>JAVHKZ010000001.1:14162500-24162500 GCA_035079395.1 Aspidiotus destructor
TGATCCATTAAATAAAAATATTAGAATTGATTACTTATTAATCATAATAATTATTATTATATATCATAATTATTGATCAATGAATTTATTATAACAAAAATTATTAAATTCGAAAAATAAAAATAAAAAACAGGCTCTTCTACCACTTTCTTTAGCATTATACTTGTATATAAATAAAGTGGTTGAAAAGCCTGTTTTTTATTTTTATTTTTGAATTTATAAAGACTATCACATTGAAACATTTTTATTAAAAATTATTAAATTTAATATAAAAAATGATTAAAGTTATAAAAATACAAGACAGGGCTGAAGAACTAATATACCAGGGTGGGGGGAGTAGCCACGTTACCGCAAAAATAAAAATTAAATGAAAGAAATATTATCACCAATTTTTTTTCTTTTGTCTTATTTTTTCTTTATTATTTGTTTGTTTTTATTGATTATTATTTTTTCTTCTTCTCTCTTGTTTTTTTTCATCTTTATTTATTTAATTTAATTTTATTTATTCATTGTTTTTTATAATATTATTTTTTTCTGTTGTTCATTTACTATTATTATTTTTCATTTTTTTATTCATGTTTGTACCTATTTTTTCAACTTAGTTAGTTGAATGGTTGAAAAGGCTTCCATGAGGGAAAGGCCAGGTAGCATCTTGTTTTGTGGCCTTTGCCTGAGTACCTGGGGGGCCCAGATATTATTATTTTATTCATTTATTTATTCATTCATTTTCATTTATCTGTTAACATTTTACTTCTGTTTTTGTTTGTTTTTTCATTAAATTTTTCCTCTCTTGTTTGTTAACATTCTTATTTCATTTTGTTATTTGATATTCTTTTCTCAGTTGTGCCTCATCATTATTCTACTTAAATTCATTTATTTTCTTTACTTTTTTTTCTTTTTTTTTTCCTTCTGTTCTCAAAAGGTTTTTATTTTATTCATTTTGTTTTGTTTTTTTTTCTTTTCTGAATTTTTATTTCATCTTTTTTGTTTTTTCTTACTTTGGATGATAATAATCCCCGCTGCCCTCACTCAGCGTGTTTTTATTGAGCATGCGGTGGGTTATATTATTTTTTGTTAAATTATTTCTGTAAAAAACGAGGTATAAAGGAATTATTTAGTTATATCTTATAAATTTAATTAATAAATATTATATTTTTTTAATCAATTTTGATTTTATAAAATTGTATTCTATATTGATTTTATTTTTATTAATTAAATTTTAATGATAGTTCAAGAAGTTTTAATTTTGAAAAAATTTATACAGATCCTAATTCAATTTTATAATTTAACATTGAGGTAATAAACTCAAATCATCAAAATTATCATCCTGTTATCTTCGAAGTAATTTAAAATTTTAATTAAAATAAAAAAATCATTTTATATTGCCACAACAGAATTCAATTAAATTGATATATATTAGTTTATAAATGGATAAAATTTTTGTCGAGGGGATTTATTAATAGAATATATAATATTATATTGTTTAATTTAATTTTAAAAAAAATTTAACGTCCTTTATGATAATTAATTAATTTATTTATTTGTGACTCCGCGGACAGAAACCCGGTTAAGCGTTATCAGTAACGCATGCTTTTCATATGGTAATTGATAACGGCTTAACCGGGTTTCTGTCCGCGGAGTCACATTTATTTAATTTATAAGATTAAACCAACTACCCTACTGATGGCCAGGAAGAACATTGACTGCTTCAACGAAATTTACAAAACTTACAAGAGTTACAGGAGAGTTACAGTCGCTTCAACAATAGACAGACAGAAACCAACCAATTCCTAATCACACCTCCTTACCTTCTCACTTAGTTTCCCTGTTACAGTTACAAAGTACTTAGTTCTGCATTATACTTTTCTTGAGGAAGTCTGTTGTGATGTCTCGTGTATGAGCGATTCTTGTCCAGCACTTTTAAAACTAGGTATTTCTTTTGTTTTCCCATTCTCCATTTCTCGTGCAACCTTTTTTGTTTTTCCTGTGCTTTTTAATATTCCCCTTTAATGAATAAGCTCTCAACTGTATTATTATTGTGAAAAGCCGGCCGAAAACTAAAGGGACGGAGAACACGGCTCAACTCCGAAGAGAACTTGTCCAGAATCCGTAGCCTAATCCTCCGTTTCCTACTATCGGAGTGTGAGTCCTGGGGGGTTGTAGAATCGAGACACTTCGTTGTGAGTCTCTTACGAACCATAAGGTCAATGTCCACCCAGATCAGATTCACAAGATCGAAAAATTCACCAAATTCCCCATGAGAGGCACCAGATTTGACAAGCAAGTACCCTACCTGTCAGAGAGTAGTTGCCTAGGGGATGTTAGGAAATAGACCAAAGACATCAAAGGAGCATAAAATTGATCCTGGAGGAAGACATACGTCCTTTAATTTGGATGGCTATTCAGCCGAAAGTACTCTGTGTGTTTTAATAAAGAATGAATAGTATAATTTCCTCCTTTGAGTAATATGAATTTTTGTCATTCTAGCTAATAATCGTATCCAAACATGGAGCGCTTCCAGTTCTAGTCGTCCAAAAAGAAGTTGGAAATTCTACCGACGCGATTCAGATTCAAGACGTCCTCAAGCTCAACCAGTTCTGTTGATACCGGCGAAGGAGGTTCCCTCGCCACCACGACATCGTCACCAAACAACTGCGAACGAAGAAATTCCAGCGTACATCTATCGTGCAAACCTATCCGAATACGCTAATATGAATCAACATGGAGATATTTACATTCAAGACATCGCTGAAACTGAGTATCGTATTTTAGATCCGGCTAAACTGAACGTACATCGTCCGGAAGAGCAGGTATGAACAACAATGTTGTGGCTTATGCAGGAGGGGATAAACTAGACGAAAGTTTTTCAAATGCACGCTCTACCTTCCTCGCATGACCTCGCAAGAAAAAGTATGCCTTTATCCTTCATTTTTTTGTTTTTCAGATGAGTTCGGAGATGAGAAAATATTGCAATCATAAAACATTTAGAGATAAGAATAGTCGCGAAGAGTTCTCACCAGTTAAACGAGAGGAAAGCTTCGTGCGCGAGGGAGACGCAGAGATTCTTCGACTTCAAACAAATGAAGACGGGAGGAAGTTTAATTCAGACATTTACAAATGTGCTGACAACAATTTACCCTACCCAATTCTTCCGAATACTGTTTCTGCGGACGCGGACTCGCGAGGTGCCAGAAGAACACGCTCTATATCAGAATTAAGAGAAGGAGACAGAACGGAAAATTTCATAAATGCTGAAAGAGGAATAAATTCTAAAGATGTAGAACCAAAAAAGATGGAAAAACTAGCAAACGGTGATGTATTTCTCGCAGATACGTCCGACTCCCAAAACAAAGAAAAACCCAATAAAGAATCAATGGAAACCGTAGAAACCCAGACATTGACTTCTGAGAACGAAAGAATAAAAAACTTTATGAATCCTCTGCACCTCGAAGAAGAGCGAAATCGCATAACAACCTTTCAGAGAGATTTACTTCTCGCTCGACTCTTGGTGGAAGAGCAGCAACGTTTCCTCAATAATCAAGCCAGCGATACGATAAGTCTTCCAGGTAGCCTATCCATGGGCACTCAAACTGATAGACATCGAGCTACTCAGACTGACGTTCTGTGCCTAATGCGTCCTGAACCAAGACGAGTTAAAAGTGAAAATGACGATTCTAGTGATAGCGACGGAGATTTCTTGACAAGTACTCGTAAAATGAGCCGACGTACTTTTTGCATTATTGGTAAGAACAAGAGTCGTCATAAAATTCGCACACCTATCATTGAGGAGTCCGAAAGTACAGAAATATTAAGGCATCCGAGCACTAAGAGTTTGCATCGAGAAAATCGAACGAATATACTTCGTCTCGCCAATAATCGCAACAAAATCAAAGAAATTACCGTTAACGGAAAGACTGAAAAATACGACCAATCGACTCTGAAACAGAGTAAGATCCACAAAAGTACGGCTGACGTGAGCGAACCAAAATGCGACAAAAACGTTCACGTATCGTTAAAAGATGCCAAAAAATCGGTCTCTTATTCGAATCTTAACGACGTGTGTATTCTAACCGACAAAGAAATGTACACTCCGAGGTCACTGAAATCTAGAATGATCGCCAGACGACTTTGCGCTTCCGAACCACCCAAATTAGGCGCTCACAATAGCGTGAGCCATAAGCCGCAGGAAATTAAAGAACGTCAGAAATGCGATACGAAGGACCCGTGCGCTACCGATCGGAACAAACGAGTGGAAGAGAAGAGAAAAGACGGCGATCGCCACAAGTTGAAATATCAGAAGCAATCAGAAGGCGAAAAAGAGATCGTGAGTCCGTCTTCGAAAAGTGGTAACGATGAAAAGGTTGGCTCTTTCTCCGGAAGCGAGGCGACGGCAGATAACTCGCCCACTCCGACCACTATGGCTACGAGCACGTTGAAGCTGAAAGGTAAAAATCAACAACTTATGGAGAAAAAAAGCGTTTTTACAATAGCTTACGACGACGCGACGACGGAGCATTTGGGTAATAGTAGTAATGGATCAAATAACGAATGACTATACAAATGTACATAACATTATTTCTTCTGTATACTCGTAAACTCATCAATCTTTAATTCTCACGCGGAATTTTCAGCCTAAAAACATGCTTCCATTGTCTTTATTTATTTCCATTCATTTACAATACCTACCAATTTAATACAAGAGAATCAAAATTTTTTTCTATCATTTTATATAATTTTTTAAAACTACGAAGCACTTCCCATTTGCGTTAATTCTGTCTACCTGAACAACTAGATATCGGTTTTCTACTTTTCAACTTCCTCTTTATAAGAATATTGAATCAAATTCCAATAATAACAAAAAAATTAATGTTTTATCGGTTACCGGTATTCATAGGTAATGTAATTATTATCATTACCTACAGTTAATATCGTAATTAATAATAATGTAAATTATGTAGTAAGAATATTATATTATTGTACAAAAAATATATTATCCAATTTTTGAAAATTTTGTTCAAAACCTAAACCTATTACGTATTTAGAGAGTTATCATTAGCCTTGTGTCATCGTATCCGTGACCATCCTTGTTGAGAGACGTTTGACGGGTAACCGAGTGTGAGTACATTTTGGAAGGGACAAAGAAAGAAATTATTTTTAAAAAAATCTGGCATAGCCAAATGAATGAAGATCATGTTTCATGTTATTCTCAGTAGCTAGTGGCTTTTAGAGAGCTCATTCGCGGATCTATACAGTATTATAGGTCCAGTATAGAATATTTCAAGATGATAGCTTTTTTTAAAGCTCACTCGCTTATTGATCTAGTATAAGTCTACTTCGGAAAATTCTAGGCCAATAGCTTTTGGGACTGACTAGTGGCTTTTGGAGGCTCGTAAAGGTCCAGTTTAGAATATTTCAAGACTAGTATAATCCTAGTATAAAGCTAGTATGAAAAATTTCAAGCCAATAGCTATTGAGGGCCGCTGGTGGCTTCTTTCAAAGAAGTTATCGGTGATGGGGTAGAGGAAAGGCATGAAACATGTCAAAATTTCAAGTTGATAGCTATTGGAGGCCGCTAGAGGTTTTTGTGGGGCTTACTTGGTCTTGTATAAGTCTTCTTTAGAAAATTTCAATTGCTGATAGTCTTAAAAGGCTCACTCACTCTGCTCACTCGCCCTTTTTTCTTGGTCTAGTGTATAGTTTACAATATTTCAAGCTAAAGGCTTTTTAAGAGCGCACTCGGCCTGGTCCAGTATGGGTCCAGTTTAGAATATTTCAAGATATTAGCTTTTCAGGAGCTCTAGCATGGGTCTCCTTTAGAATATTTTAAGTTTTCGAGCTAAATAGCTTTTCACTCGCGGCCTTCATGATCTAGTATACTGTATATTAGGCCTATGATGAAAGCTAAACCATAGCAGCCTACTTTGAGCCCACCTTTTGGTCTGCTCTTAAGACTAGAACTGATATACTATAGTAGCTAAGCTGTAGCCTAGTATGAAGAAGGCTTCTAAGAAGAGATACAATACACAGGATTCCTAAGCCTACTAAAAAGCAAAAGTATTAGTTTACTGCATAAATTAATGAGAATATAAGTCTAGCTCAAGACTAGTATAATCCTAGTATAAAGCTAGTATATGACTGGTATAATACAAGGGGAGGTTCTCGCCTAGTTAATCTCCAGTATACTGTACATACATCTTTATGATAGTATGATACCATTGTGAACATACCATTGAGAACTGTACAGACACCCGGGTGCAAATTCTGGAATCAGGGGTAGGCCAATGCTGCCAGGTGATTGTATCAAAGATCCGTATCAGCCATTTTTTGTAAGATTTAAAAACAGATTTCTACGGATTTTGAAGGATCCATCAATAACAATCAGGAGAAAGGTATTTCTCATAAATGTAACTGAAGTACTTTTCCCTTGATCGACTCAAAATTACGGAACATCGCAGTATTAGTCTATAACGAGCAGGAGAAAAGTATCTCTCTTACTGTTGTTTAAGGTACCTTTCCCTTGATCGCAAGAAATCCATGTTGTATGTAAAATCTATGAAAAAAGAAAAACCTGTAACTTTTCTGTGGACCAAAAATCCGTAGATCTGGCATCCTAGGGTAAGGCTGACGTTCGACGACAAAAATTTTCCGAGTCCCAAGGTCATGGTCGTAGGGACGCCCGGACGCATTTTCGACATTTAGGGGGTAGAGAAAAGACAGGAAACATGTCAAAAATAAAAAGAAAACGCACAGGTTCTTTAACGGAGTTTAATGAGAGGAGGCAGGGAACCTGTTTTATGAATCTTATGGTGTTTGGAACGTTGTATATCTGGCTCATTGAAGAGGCTATAGGCCAATTGGTGTATGGAGTATTGCATATCTAGTTACTTGAAGGAGCTATTTTGATCAGGCTATCAGTACTGCCAGATTTACGGATTTTCAATATCTGAAAAAAATATATTGGACTTGAACTAGGCTAGGACTATACTCGCTTTATACTAGTATATATGATAAGATTTCGACCGAGCTATAGGTGATAGATAGGTAACTTAGAGGAAAAGTTTGCCCTTCGAACTGTAGGTGATAGTCCAAACAATAGGTGATAGGAAAGGGATTTGAATAAATTTCAACCTCCAAGCCCCTTGGAAAAATTTCATCATCCAAACTGTAGGCGTCTGAGAAGAACAGAAAAATTTTTCAAGTCCCTAGGTCATGTTGCCTCCCTCTCCGATGAAACAAATTCACTGTTAAAATGACACAGAAGCTAACATATTTCCTTCGAGGATACATAGTGTAGCATTTTACATCCTTGGTCCCTACACTTTAACATTGTGATATTGATTCCAGTGTTTATATTGAATCGATTCTGAATATTATTTAGACTTTTGACCCGTCTATCTCAAGCATGATGACGTCATAGTAACACACCCTTCCACCATATTAGGCCTAGTATAATGAAGGTTCTAAGTATGTAGGTCCTAAATAAGCAGAGGCCAAAATTTTTCCAAATCCCGAAAGTAGGACAAAGTCATTGACGACGCCATCAGACGTGACAAAAACCGTGACGTATTTCCTAGAACATTCCTAACCTCATAAACAAAGACAAACGCAGCATCTTTAATCATCAAGTCAGGCTTCCAAAAGCTAAAGACAAGAAAGCAGTGTATAAAAATATCCTTGTCTAGCAATCTTATAACATCTGGTTAACCACAGTGTAAAATTGCATACTCGAAATTTTTTAAAGTATTGACCCTAAAATTAAAAGTTTTATACGTGATGGTTTGACGATTTTTAAAGAGAAAAATAGGCTTTTCCGCCCCTTGCACAACACTCAATCTCATGTCCGCCTGATGATGGTATCGACGTATGAAGAAAGCTTGCGAAAGATATAAATAAGTGTTGTGCAAGTGGTAGAACAGCCTGTTTTTCTTTCAAAGAAAATCCTTATCCTATGATAAGAGAGCTTGGAGTTTGAAATGTTTTCATGTTCCAAGTTTTTCCGAACGGCGCCCGGCCTTATTTTCAAATTCTCCAATATAATAGGTCCCCTAGTAAAACAAACCTCACGTCTTTAGCAGAGTTGAAGAAGGGGTGCAGGGAGCCTGTTTTATGGAAAACGGGTAAATTTAGACTCTTGAGCAACTCTTTGACTTGGTGGTGGACTTGAAGTCCCACTCCCATCATAGTTAGTTCAAAAATCAAAATTTTTTGAATTCCCATGATTAGAGTTGTCAACTAACTGGTTGGACGGTGGACAGTAAACAATTTTTCTAAAATAACCCCGAAAAAAAAGGTCCCCTCTTGAAACTGTGATGGTTTTTTGTGAAGTTTTTCCAAGAGTAGTAAGCATATAGGTAAGATGATGTCCGCCTTTTTTTTTCTGGCCCAGGCGTATGTTGTACTAAGTAGCTGGGCCTGCTTTAGTCTACTATATTAGAGGCTAACTTTTAGAGTAGCATAGGTCAACATTTTTGGAAGTCACGAAAGTCGAGTGTAGCCTAGTATACTGTATTTTAGCTTTCGTTTATAGAAAGGCGAGCATGGGCAGGATGAACTGATTGGTCAAGCATACAGGCAAGAAGTCCTTACCAGTGTATGGTATGCAAAGCCTTGTATAGCCTAACATACAGGCCTAGTATAACGAAGGCAAAGGGTACAGGTCTTAGAATAGAAAAGGCCAAAATTTTTCCAAATCGTTAATGGGAGTCAAGATTTCTGATGCACCGTGATGGTTTTTCATGATTTTCCTAGGGGTTTTCTCCCCTCTACTGTTTGTTATACTACCTACTTGAAAAGCTAACGGTCACTTTTTCTGCCTTTAGTCAGTTTTGAATAGTTTTAAACACTAAGCTCTTAGAGAAGAGTGAGATGGAGAAATTTCAAATTTTGACCTACATAATATAAGAGGAATCAGGGTGGAGGGAACTGTTGAGATAAAATGAAATATTGAATTTAAGAGAGGGAACATGAACTCAGTAGTAGTAAGTTTAGGGAGAGGAGTATCACAAAACAACGAAAAAGGTCGTAAATGCGCAAATACATAGTCTTAATTAGGAGAAAGGCGTTTTGGAGTCACTTCCAAAAAAATTGCAAACAGCACCACAAAAATCAGTGGCATCACTTGCGGCCAGAGCGCAAATAGCCTTGCAAATAACATTCATCAGAAATTTGCCGTTTATGGTGTCATTTGCCGTGAAAGAGCTAATAGCATCATCAGGAATGACTCCCTGTACTTCCTCAGATAGACCCTTGGAACTCCTACGACATTACATATATTATTATACTACAAACTGTAGATCTCAATGATCAAAAAGTTCCACTGATATTGCTTGAGGGTTTGTTCGTGATGGCCAGACGTGAGACGTATTTTCCGATTGCTTCTTCAACACATTCTATTATTTAATTTCCGTCACTTGATATGCAGCTCTTTCGTCGGACACTGCGATGTTAGTTGTTTGTATCAATGTGTTGAATCATTAGGGCCAAAAACTTGTCGTTCTAAGTTATTGCCTTACCCAGATCCTCGAAGTCGCCAGCTGGCGAGGTTTGTACCAAAGAGCGTATTTCCGAAGTCATAAATACCGTATATAGTTCAGTAAAGAGAGCACGATTTGTCCACTAAAGATCGATATTACTATTGATTATCATCTAGATTATAGATTACAGGACAAAATGGTACTGAAGAGTGTCCTTGATGGTATCGGTAACGTTTCATTGAAATGCGACCTCCTTGAATAAAATTTACAATACTATTTGTACGAAATGTGACTGAAGAAATGAAAAACGAAGGTATAACTTGCACTACACCATACGTACTCGTATTCATTCTCGAATTATCGCGTATTGTCGGGAGATAAAGAGAGAGTGAGAGAGGGGGCGAGAGACGGAAAAGATCGCGTTGTACAAATTATGAATATAGGTACTGCTGTATATTGAATATGATGTCTGTAATACATAGCTTGTGGGGCGGGTGACCTCGACTGACGGAATACCCTGAAAATTTATTAACTACAAATAAGTTACTCGCATTGAATAAACATTACGTGTTAACAAACCTGTAAGTTATTCCTTCTCTCTCACTTGCAGACCTACAGCGACTCGTATACGATGTATTATGTCATTAATTTGATTTTAAATTCAATGTTGGTAACTTTACATTTCATTTTGTGCAGTACCTACTATTTCGATTTACAATAATACTCTCGAGTCTTTCAATCGTTAAACACTACCGATTCTATGAGAATAAAAATTATCAAGTATCTAAATTTACTCCGAAATGTAGCCTCAGAGTATCCTATTCGTTTTTAATAATAGAAAAGAGAAGAAAAAAGAAGACGAACAGACTGAGAGAAAAATCATTGTTAGACTCATAGTCGACGCTTGATATTATTAACCTGTACATATTAATTGCAAAAACAGTTTTTCTTTTATTTCAGTTAAGGGAGGTAATTTTTAATTAACAGTAAACAAAAAGATCATATACGCTCTTATTGTACTTTTATACAAAACCTATCGGAGAGAATATGGCGTAAATATAAAAGCATTATCTCGTTCTCAGTATGAGCTCCGAAATAATAAAATATCGTTAGTCTGTAACTTTATACTGAATATGGTCCGCCGGAAGCTACACACAATTTGACGAATGTCAAATATAAGTTTTTTGTTTCAAGGCGTTGCCCTCTCTCGGAGATCCTAGTTTTTCTTGATGTGACTCGTCGAAGATGTGACAGAAAGAAACAATAGATACTTATTAGACTGGTAACTTTCGACTTACCTATACAACGTTCAGATCGAAGGTGAGGAATACGTTGAAGCACCCTCGGTAGGGGTTTGCTGACAACGAGCAATTAGGTGTGTCAAATCATATGGTGAACACTAGTCGTAGTCTGAATGTCTGATGTACGAGCTTCGTTTACGCACACTGCTCACGTCCTACATGTACTATTGTTCAAAAGCGAGCCGCGCATTGAATAACAAATTAAGACGAGAAATTCTTTTTAATTGTCTACAATTTGATTAGGCACTTATTTTTCTTCAAATTCTGGCAGCTGAGAATACTCTAATCAGTCTTAGTAGCGAGCAAGACGCAGCCTTGTACTTCTGGATGGAAATTTTTTGTAGAAGCGACGTGATTTAATTTTGAAATTTTCGACAGTAGTCTTTTAATATTCATGGTCAATGATGAGGTGCAATGAGTGAGCTGTATAATAAACGTGAGAAAGTCGGCAAGCGCATTGTAAAACAAATTCCATTTTTAGTCATTCAAAATTCCTATACCTATCGATCTATCCTACATGGAATGTTTCCAAAACCTTTACAACTCCTAAAGTGTGTAGATTCAATCGCAAACTTTATTATTTCGGGAAAAATATTGCCTACAGATTGGCGAAGTCCAGGGTGGATCCAAAGGAGATATTTGGGAGCGAAACTCAAATTTTTGATGAAAAAATCAGAAATTTCTTTCTCCTCGTTGAATTTTGTTGCTTTTGAGGAATGGGAGAGAAATTAATTTCCGGAAGGAACTCAAATTTTCCGATGATAAACACCTTGACAATTTTTGCAACAATTTTTTTCTTCTAAACTTTTGTACGTTTCTACAGTTGGAAAAGAGTGAGAGGGTCTTTGAACATGAAATTTTGAAAGAAATTCGTTATTATTGGTGAAATTTCTATCAAAAAGGCCACCGAGCGTTATCCAGGATTTTTCTTCGAGATTCGGGAGTAAATTTTGATTCCTAGCCAATGATATGTACATTGCGTCTACATGATTTTTTGTTGGATTTTTTTAGCACCCCTGTTTAAAAACATAAAAGAGTTGAAGACGTTTCAATTGGACGTAGTCACAGCTCAATTTAACTCTGACCACACTCTGAAGGACCTCCAATTTCTTCCTGCTTTCTTCAAATCATGCTCTCGTTTTTAGTGCTGCCTTACTGCCCAATTCTTTCCTCACCAGCGTTTTTCTTGAAAATGACAAGGCGATCTGTAGACTTCAGAAATGGAAGATGTCGAAGTTAGAAGAGATGATGGAAGTGAACTTCCCTTAAAAATTGATTTTCGACTTTTGAACAATTCTTTTTTAGCAGGGAACCCGCTATCCATTTTGTTATAGGGGGATTACATCTTCAGAAAACGTCCGCGTCCGGGAGTTCCTATGAACTGTGTGCTGCGTGACGTGACGAGACGTGTGGCACTTTATGATGTCATCAATGACCTTGACCTATTTTAGAGTCTTATAAAAATTTCAACCTTCAGCCGGGATACTTTATGACGTCATCAATGACCTTGACCTACTTTAGAGACTTGGAAAAATTTCAACTTCCAGCCTTCATTATAATGTCGGGTACTTTCATTCAAACAGTGTCACCAATTTTGGCTGGGGACTTGACATGTTTCTACTGGAGGAAGGCAGTGCAGTGTCAAAACGAAACACAACGTTCACCGGTAGCCCTTAGTGTATGTCAGCATCTATACCGGTGTATGACCGCATATTGCTTTCTTTTCCAACGTCCACCAAGATAGCTGGTGGTTGTCGATATTCACCAGTGAATGTTGACAATCCCTATTCGCCGTAACATATATAAGATCTATAATTGGCACCTCTTTTTTTTGCGGTGGAGTTTTTTCTACTTCTTGATAAGCTAGATAGCTGTTGTCTCTTCCTACCCACTCATAATTATCTGTGGTGCATGACAAAGATCCGAAACTTTGAAAATGTGCGAATATTTTACTGAAAAACGAAAAAAATCGAAATATCGCTCGCTAGCTACCTGAATGACATAAACCAACGGAAGGACGATACCTGTAGGCGTACCCTTACCGTCCTGGTTGTAACAAGGTAAAGATAAAGTCACGTTCGTTTCGTGAGAATAGAAGAAGAAGGGGAAAAAGAAGAATTTCAATTAAGAGCGTAGATGTGGACTACGGCCGCCCGGTGTGTTGTGTGTGCGTTTCCTTCTTAGGACGTTTGAATCTGAGAAAAATGACTTTAAATTGAATTATCTTCGAGGAAAAAATGTATTGTGTGTATTGTAGACAGCAATTGCTGCTGTTTTTTTCTTGTGACATTGAAAACTGAAAACTAAACTAGGCCAGGGGTGATAGGAAAATGTTCCAGCGTCGTTTGGAGAAGTAGAGAACGATTAAATCATTCTCCGGAGAAATACGAATTGGAAGTATGATATCATTACGATTCAAATGGCGAATAATGTCGATATGCTTAGAAGAGCCAACCGAAAGAATTCTCAGAATGGAGCAAGACGGTTTGTTGAAGATCAAATTTATGATCAAAAGTTGACATGCGTTGTGCAAAAACCAAACGTTTTTGAAGAAAGCAGAATTAACTTCATCGAGATCCTCTTGAACCCCAGTACAAAGCTGCCAGCTCGTCTCTTCAATATAAACAGCCGAGCAGGAGGAACATTGGAGCTTTAGATCTCTCATCTCTCCAAAATGGGGATGGGATCTTTCAGCATAGAAAATAAGCTGCGGTTAGTGTTAGGATTATAAAACGCAGGGCGAAAGCCACTAGGTTTTAGAAGCAGAGTTATCTCAGAGGAAAGCTTCCCGCAGTAGGGTAAATGGATCCATTTCACTTTCTTCCTGGAGGGAGTCGTACTCCGAGGGAGAGAAGTGGTGGCGGCCAGAGCCTTGGAGGTAAGTTTTTTCGGTCGACATCACGATGCAAGCCGTTAATGTGGGCGAGGTACCTAATGACATCGACTTCTCCGAAGAAGCATGAGGGGAAAGGGGAACAGAAACAAGACGTTGGATGAGGCTTTTGAAGGCAACGAGCTCCTGGGAAGAAGGACAGAATTAGTTGGAAACTATGAAATTTTTCTCTCGACAGAGTAGGACAGAATTATCTCCTAATAGCGGGCTGTTAAATGGCTAAGTTTTGAGCTGAGTGTGAATGTACTGTACAGAAATCCGCTTTTGTCGCATGTGCAACGCCACCCCATCCTCCATGTTGGAATGGGTGTGGGTTGCTTATGCATTTGATTTTGTTTTTTCCAGTACCGGGATCGACCATTTCGGGTAAGAATCTCCTTGGCGAACCCCCTCTTCTGCTCGGGAACCGCCAAGCTGCAGTGCCCCCCTAGCACGCATAAAACACAAGAACACACAACAACAACATCACCTTAAGATATAGTAAATTGCAGTTGGAGTTTCTTCATCTTCTTCTACCTTCAGGGATGATCGTCGTCCTCTTCTTCCTGTAAAACTGGTTGTTGGTGGTACACAGGTGTTGAGTAGGCCATAGCGTGATTCTGCATTTGCCTATTCCATTCCAAGTCCATCTTTATCTTCATGACGGTGGCCGCAAATGCAGGCGCCTGGTTCCATGCTTCTTTGGAACCTAGCATGGTGAACACCAGGCTACTCGGGTCAAGCGCTGCATTTACCCCGATCTCTTAAAGAAAGCGACTAAGCTTGTACCGCTCCCGCCTCTACGCCTCGCACTCAAATAAGGTGTGCTCTGGTCCATCATCCCGCTCTTGGTCGCAGTGCGAACATGTTGCCTGCTTAACTTTCCTTAACTTCTCATGAAGGTACTTGTTGAAACAGTCATGGCCACTTAAAACACCTGCGTCAGGTGAAAGTAAGTTTAGTTGGCCATGGTGTTGGTTCGTCCACTCATCAAAGTCACGTATTAACACACGGGTAGTCCACTTGCTCTGCTCACTCCGGGCAATTCTTACTTTCCATTTCTCAAGCAAGGAGCGCCTGGCCTCCTGCTTAACCCGTGGTTGTTCGTTGTCGTCTTTTTTGCTCTGAACACCACCGCTCTCTCCTCAGCAAGGAGCTCGATTGTTGGTGAACGTGCCAGTACGCAAAGAGCCTTCGTCGAGACAGTGCGGTAGGCACCAAGGCACCTCAGCGCAGATCTTCGTTGGATCTTTATCATCTCTCGTCTTCTGTATGGTATCACGGAGTCGACCCATATTGGTGCATCATATAGGAGGATCGACAAGGCGGTGCTCATCATGACCCTTCTTCTTGCTTCTCTCGGTTCTCCTAGGTTCCTCATCTGGTGGCTTAGGTATCCAACTAGCCGGCCTCCCTTTTCCGCTGTGACATTGACTATACACGTAACAGACAAATACTCGCATTGTTGAAAAAGAAGTCACTTTGAAGGATACTGACACCAGAGTGTGCTGCGTGTTAACCGGCAGAGTGAAAGAGACAGAACATATTTCCCTCTCTCTTACACCAACGTATTAACACGCAGCACACTCTGGTGTCAGTATCCTTCAAAGTGACAACTTTTTCAACAATGCGAGTATTTATCTGGTACGTGTATAGTCAATGGCTGTGATCAGGAAATGGTGCTTGAAACCAGATGCCCTGGTACTTCATCTTCTTCTTGGTCTTAATTTCCACACCTTGCACACAAAAGGTGGGTGGACTGAACTTCGGACGGGTCGTGAATGAAATGGCCTCTGTCTTAATAACTGCAAGTTCGAGTCCAACCGACTCGATCCAACGCGTCACTTCCTCTAGGCTCGGTTTACCTTGCTCTCCACCGCTAAAATTGTCTCGGCAATGCATACTACCAGTATGTCATCCGCATAGCAGATAAGTTTAACACCCGGCGGCAGCTTCACCTTAAATATCCCGTGAAATGCGACGCACCACAACAGCGGCTCAAGGACCGACCCCTGTGGCAACCCACAAGTAATTGGGCGCTTCATTGTACCAGCAGACGTCTATGCTTGGATTTCTCGGCAGCTAAGATAGCTGCTGATTATCCTGAGCAGGAATGCGGGTACTTCTGCGTCTATGAGGGCTTCAAGTATTCTCTTCCATGAATCGAGTCGAACGCCTTTCTTATGTCGAGGCTGACGGCTGCGCAAAACTGACGCGTGGCTATCGCTGACTCGGCTATCCTCTTCAGCCGGATCCCAGCATCTGATGTGCGGTTTCCGGACATTTTTCCGAAAATATTTTTCCGACAGCACATTTTTCCGAATTGAAATTTTTCCGACACTAACTTTTTCCGACAGACAAAATTCCGAAAACTTTTATTCCGAATGACATTTTTCCGAAAATATTTTTCCGACAACGATTTAAAGAAACCAATTTCCGACACTTTTGCCTGGCATTCCGGATGTTTCTTCCACCTCTGTCAATCAATATATAGGAGGGTGCAACGAGAAGGCTTGCAGGTGGCATATAACGACCAAAATGACCGATCACTAAAGCTTCACACGCATATGTTAATGGCACTCGCTTTTGTTCCGCCGGCAGATGTAGTTAGTGCGTACAGAGAGCTCCGAAGAGAGTGCCCAGCAGCACTTCTTCCCGTGTACGATTACTTCGACAGAAATTACATCCGTGGAGTAACAAGGCGAGGAAATCGGAAAGCTGTCAGGCCTATGTTCGAGCCAGCCCTATGGAATCATTACGACACTGCGATAGCGAAATCGCATCGGACAAATAATATATCGGAGGCCTGGCACAACCGCTTTCAATCGATCGTGGGACGACATCATCCCGACATATACACCACTATCTCAGAATTTCAGAAGGAGCAAGGTTACTCTGAAGTTTGTGTGGCCGAACTGGCATTAGGGAAGAGAGTAAAGGATGGCCCTTCGAAAAAGTGGCGAGATCGGCAGACGCGGTTAGAAGCAATATCAGCAGACTATCCGAACTTGCCAGTCATTCAGTATTTGAGAACATTATCGGATAATGTTACCCTTTAATGCATTGGAATTGTAGTCGGAAAAATAATTTGTACTTCAAATATGTCGTAATAAAAGTTTTTCGGAATTTTTTAGTGTCGGAAAAATATTTTCGGAAAAATGTCATTCGGAATAAAAGTTTTCGGAATTTTGTCTGTCGGAAAAAGTTAGTGTCGGAAAAATTTCAATTCGGAAAAATGTGCTGTCGGAAAAATATTTTCGGAAAAATGTCACCGAATCCTGATGTGCAGCGTCCAGTTTGAAAACCGTACTAGCTACTAGAGATTGTATCTATTTACTTCAGATAGCTCTTCAGTCGGTCGGCTATCACTCTTTCTAGGAGTTTCCCAACATTGTCCAGTAGACAAAGTGGATGATTAGAGGATGGCAGGCCAGGTGGTTTATCCTTCTTATTGATCAGCGCTAGCCTGGCTTTTTACATCGCACAGGGAACAGTCCCCCAACAACTGCCGCACTGAATGTATCAAAAAGCAGTGCCGAGTCAACTGAGTGTATGGCGCTCCAGACTGGACTTGGAATCTCATCCAGGCTTGGATCCTTCCAATACTTACCCCGCAGTCTATTGACTGCTACATCCACCTCCTCGGTACCTAGGAGGGATATACGATCCTTTTCTACGATTGGTAGCGTTACCATTGGTGGTGGGTGGCTGTGGGAACAAGTCGTCAATGATTTGACCCACAACATCCGGCTCCATTCAGCTCATTGCTGAGAGGCCCTTTAGCTCCTCTAGCACTATCTTATGAGGCGTTCCAAACAAGTTGTCCACGTTCATCCCACACAGCTCTTGCCATCTGCTGTCTTTGATGGCCTTCTTCAGCCTTTTGCGAGCCAGCTGGTATTCAGGTGCAACCGCCCGCGCCCCTTCGCGGCCTCTTCTACGCTGGTATATCCGGCGCTGACGGTTGCACTCTTTTCTTAACTCGGCAATCTTGTTGGCCAACTAGTGAACGGATCTCCTCTTCTTTGGTGGACCTTGCCTGGGCATGGCTACATTGCATGCTTTGGTGACAGTCTTAATCATTCTCTCTGCTGCTACCTCCGCGTTACCTTCTTGCTCTTCTCCTTGGTCCCATGTGTGGGCAAGGTAAGTAGCTTTCAGGCGGTCGCTATTCAGCTTCTCTACTGCCCATTTTCTTACCGGCTTTTGTGGAGCAGCGACCTCAACTTCCCGATGGATGGAGTAGTTGATATACCGATGATCGCTCCCAAAAAGCTCCTTGTCCAGTACTGCCCGGTCCTCTATTCTTTGGGCCAGGCTCTCTGAAGCAAAGGTGACATCAATGATGGACCCGTATTCTTGATGCACTCGGGTAGGAATGTTGCCTACGTTGACCGTTTCCAGTCGATTGTAGGCAATCCACTCCCCCAAGGTATACCCACGGACCAGAACGTCATTCCTCTGACCAGGCATCAAAATCGCCTGCCAAAATGAACTTATAATCTTGCCTTCTTGACAAGCTTTCTTCCAGCTTGCTTAAGAAGTCCTCAAACTCCGGGAATGGGCGATTTGGAGAGAAGTAGCAACTGTAGACAACCATGTCAGCCATCTTCACAGCAACATACCCCTCCCCTCTTTCAACCTCTCCCGGAGCAATTGGACACTCTGGGCACTGTTCAAAGATGTGACTATTGAAAGTTGAAACGTTATGAGGTCTTCAGAAGTCAAAATTCGCTCTTAGTCCTGACAGCGCTGAAGGTGAGTGCAAAGCACCCGCTGGTCATTGAAGTATCTTTTGGAGAGCGTGCGTCGCAGGGATTTGGAATAGTGGGTCCCGCGACACCTGGGAAATCGTCTAATAACAGCAATAGAACTACTTCCAAAGCGGAATCTGGAACGTCATCGGTAACTGACTTGTTGCAGGGAAGGAGCTAACAGCCAAGTCTTTCACATCACCGTACTCCTCGGGTCACGTGACCCGCTACTCCGAATCTCTGGTGTATCGCGAGTCCGCGGGGGCGCCACAGGTCTAGCCGCCAGGCGCGCCGATCGAGGCTACTATTTGCAATAATCATTCTTATAATGTGTACGTAGGTAGTTTAAAAGCTTCTCACACGAGGAAATAAAATTGTTATCTCTTCACCATCGCGATATTAATTCTTAGGACGAAGATCAAAATCAAAAGTTCTCATCATCCACAAACACCTTATTCCGACGTAACGATTTAATTGAGACTCGATAACGTTACCCGGTTAAATTTTATTTAAATATCCACCGAAATCTCGTCTTCGAAAATTCTAAACAACGATAAAACCTCATTTTCGCAATTTCCGAGATTCGTGTGTCCGATTAAATTTGTCTCCTTCATCACAAAACGTCGCTCAAGGTATGCGCCGTATTTTTCCTCCTTTCTGTCGTTGACTACTTTAGGTAGTCTAATTGTTAAATTATTCCGTATACGAACTTTCAAATAGGTACCTATGACAGATTAAAAAAAAGTAATCAAAATTATGAATCGGGGTGCATCGTAGCACCTGCCAACTTCAAATCAACTTGTCGATCGACGAAAAGATAATAAAAAATTGACTACAGTTACAGCCACCACCTTACACAAAATCATTTAAAATAATTCGTACCTAATAATATTAACATCTGTTCTAGCTACCAGCATATTGAATCCATAAAATGGAAGAACATTTCATACGGAAGGGGGAAAAAAAAAGTCGAATAATAAAAAAGTAGGCGATTTTTTACCGTAAATAGCTTCCTAAAAATTGTATATTTAAGCGTGACTTTGGGAAAAACAGTAGCTTCAAGTTTTGATGATAGATAAGCATCATCGGTGCGGTAAAAGTAAGCGAAAGAGTAGCCTGCGCTACGGTACGGGTGTATCTAATACCAAAAAATGAAAATAAAAGAGAGAAGGGAAATAAAAAATCGTGGGTAGTCAAACTAGTTGTAGGGTCGTGTATGCTGCGAGCTTCACGACGTAGTAAAGTAAAGAGTATTCTTCGAGTTTTTATAGGTAGTTTGTAATAAAATAAACTCGGTATAGCTAGTCGTATACACGCTCACCTGTCATTGCGGACTACAATAAAGTGTGGTACGCGGTACGGTAGGATCGTCGGTCCGCTGAGAACGGGTTAGAAGTTAGAAGAAGTCGTTCTGAGTTAGTCGGTAGACCGGTCGGTAAAAGTTCTTCGGTTATTTTTTTTCTTCTCCTTATTCTAATGCCGGGTAGGTAGCCTTCCGACGATGGAGTGGAGGTACCAGGTGGTCAGGTGGAGCCGGGTAGGGTCAGGTAAAGTAGCATCGAGCGTGATAAGGCTTCAGAGCGGAGGCAAATTCGTGTCGATGCGCCGAGTTCGCGTCGACCATCGAGGCACGCCTGCGTAGCGCTAGCAAAGCGTAGCAAGTTCTTGTTTTCAATTTAGCCACCGCTAGGTAGCGGCAATGTCGAACTGATCGATCTGTCCGCTCGATCTTTTACAACGTCGGTCGGGTCCTCTCACTGTTCGAATTCCATACGCGCAGATCGATGTCGTCTTCTTCCGTTCGTCGTCTAATAATGGTATTATTATTCTGCCGAAACCGAATTCCGTAGCTGCTCTCGTAATTGTAAATATCGTGATCCGGTTTCAAAATATAAAGTTTGTTTTTGTGTGGCGCGTTGAAGTGCGGCTGCTGTGCGCAGGATAGTATTTTTCATTCGATTGTTGTTCGGGAATTATTGTAAAATCGTGCGAATGAAATAAGTGGATTTTTCTTTTCGTAATAATAATTGCATTATTAGCTGTGATTTTTACGATTAAGTGAAATCAGTTTATTTTGTGTTCCTGTTTCTCGTGTTGGTGATAGTGTGTACGATAGTCTTTTAAGTGTTTCTGGATTGCGGTGAGCCTAGTATGCACCGATTTCGTAGTGGATAACATTCGCATCTAGTATATTTCTATCTAACAGAGGAAACAAATAGACGGTAAATACCCTTTTTCAAATTGGTATAGCCTATTATGCTTAGGAGTAATCTCAGTTCATCTGAAAAAAGTTTCTAGATGGGCCTATTGTAGGCCCATTGAAATCTGAAATTGGCTTTGTATGGATGGATAGGCCTGAGATTTGCGAAACGAAGACGGAAGAAGTAGCTAGGAGCCAAAAGTTTTTGAAAACGATGATTGTACCATTTTGGAAAAAGATTTTTTGATATATTCTCAAATTTTTCTTTCTTCTTCGTTTTGTCAAAAGTTTATAAGTAGGTACTTGACAGATTTTGTGATCATGAGCTCTTGAAACGCATCTTGTGTTGTGAGTAGTTCGATCGTTTTACCCGGTAAACATTTTTCCTAGTTGAAGCCCGGTTGAAGCCCTCATGAGCTTCCATAAAGAAAAACATGGGTGGTTTTTCACAAAAGCTTCAAATTGTTTACCGAGAAAGAAAGAACTGACTTGATCAAGAATTGAGCTACCCCCAACTACTAGAACTATGGTCGATCTAAAGTCGATCTGTAGTCTTTGGCCATTTCAATTCAAAATTTACCGAAATTGACTTATTTTAGAGGAATGCGGTTGGAGTGAGGTTGATTTTTGTGGTAAATGAACTGCAGAAATGTACTTCAATCTAAAACTCATTTATCGTCAACTTGAGGTGGACTAAGGAAGTGCGACCTAGTTTGGACTTTTGTTTTAATGTCTATGAAGAATCGATTGATGGTTAGATGATAGAACTGTGGACAGATAGTCGATTCAAGAATGAAAATAGGATTCAAACAAGAAGATCCATTCTTCCATAACATTTTGAATGTGACCGCGGGGGAAGCAGGGTGTGAAAGGCTGAATCATTTGGAATTTATGTACGGCATTTTACTATCGAGCGAGGATGCACTCGCTTGGAGCTTAATCATTCTCTTGCGTACCAGTTGAAGAGGCAAAAATAATATACAACACGTGAGAAAAATTCCCAGAAGCGGATCTAGCAGAGAATTTTAGGAAGGGCATTGAAATTATTTCAATGGAGAAACACTTGACACAATTTTCTATTTCTTTCGGAATTTGATTAGAGGGAAAAGAGAGAGATCATCAAGAAGATGAGATAAACTAGCCAGGGGTAGGTAATGTAGGTTTCGGTGGAGGAACGAGAAATTATTCAATGATGTTGTGGCAGAGCCAAATAAATAAAGATCACATTTCATGTCTTGTAAGTAGCGTCATTTACAGTTTATCCATTGAGTGTACCTACTTCAAGGTTACAAATGCTTCATGACGTCATTAGCAGGTTGAAGTCAGGATTCCTTATCCTATTGTGTGTATGTTAGGCTAACTGCAGGGCAGTGGGTAACAGACAAGCTCACTTCTTAGTCGAATAAACTTTGTCCTCCCCTTTTTCGAATATGAGTTCATACGTATGTTGGGTTGACTAGCTGATGAGTAAGAAACGTCTGACCCGATCACTCCCCCTTTCTCTTCTTAGCCTAATGAAATGTACCTTAGCTGACTGTAGTACCCCCTTTTGGCGTACTATAGGCCGAGCATACGACATATGTAAGTTTGTGTAATATATTCTACCCCTTCTGAGCCCCGCTCGCACCAACACTCTTAGCTTAGTATACTGTGAATCAGACTAACTAGCGAATAGGCTTACCTTCTTTGTCTTGTATACTGTACCCCAGTACCCAAACAAAGATAAGCAAGTACAGCCTTGTATATTATTATGATCACCTTCCTCCAAGCCCCATTTGCTCCTCTCTTTTTAACCCAGTTGTATGTAAGGCTAACTGGCTTTTTAGCCTGGTATAATACAAAGTTCACAAGAGCATTATATTCTAGATTATACTATTTGAAGCAGCCTGAGAGGAGTTCATTTGTTCTCATGGCAAATTTGATGAATACATATTGACAGAAAGAAAGAGAAAACTAGCTTAGGGAAGATGAAGTACACTAGGTGCGTATTAACGGCAAAAGAAGAAAGAAAATGGAGACAATTGATTAAACTTACCTAGCTTTTCCTAGGTCAAGGACGGGGGTATGAAATTTCAATAGTCCCATGTTGAGGGTAGCACGGATGAAAACCAGCCTGAAAAAATGAGGTCATTTTCTCAAGTTTTGTATCAGGAAGTTCAATTTTGGAACGCATATAGAAGAAGGCATATAGGACTAATTGTTGTTGATTGCTTTTGCGTGTTTGTAGCCAACTAGCAAATATGTATTTTAAATTCTTTAATCTGATATTGGTTCGTTGCATTTGCTTAACAAGAACGACAAAAGAAGATACTCTATAGGGGTAGGTGGGTCCTCTTAATTTAAATATTTGGGATGCCCTCGTAGACCGGTACTGTACCGGTATATTGAACATTATATACCGATAATAAACTTTAGGTTGCCAACCCGTTGTGCAAAATACCGTCACGTGACGGTATTGTGACGGCGCACGTTTGCGTCACAGTTGGGTCACAAAGAGGGATCACTATGCTTTTTAAATGGGTGATTGCCGTCACAAGCGTCACCATTCTCCTCTGTTCCCAACTGTGACGGCATTTTGCACAACGGGAATTAGCGTTACCCAGAAGACACCAAGTTGAAGTTAGCTTACTTGTCTTCAATCCTCCCAAAGAAGGGTCTTGTCATAATTCACAAGAAGATAACACACCTGTCTCATACAACCTGAAGAAGTTTCCGTCATAATTCATCCGAAATTCACGATGTTGAAGAACAGTCTGGACACTCCTCTACCTCACAAAAGCCCTGTTAAATTATGGCCATATTTTCAAGACCCAAAAAAAGTAATTTGTGTTGGGAAACAAGAAGTCCGCCTGTAGCGGATTTTTCTGGCAAATGGATCAAAAAGTCGGCATTAAAATGCCATTGGAACTTTTTTCCTAATGACGTTTTTCTCGCTAGTACTGTACGAAATTGAAAGCAACGGTGGAGTACAAATTCTTAGAAATCATAAGGCTGGGGCGAAAAGAGGCAAAGATTATTTCCCGTAAACGAATGAGGCCACTTCAAGACTGACTGTCATCGTGCGAAGACCTACAGAACATGATTGGAAAATTCAAATTTCCCTCATCTGATGAACTTTGTGCACTTGTGAATCCGTCAAGTTACAGAATAGCAATTCATTATCAAAGAAGAATCCTGCCAACGAAGTAAAAACTTGTTGTTTCCTCGCCACCTTGTGATAAAAATAGGCACAAATGAATCGCTCATATATAAAAATTTGCCTTTCAATTAAAATGTTCAATATTCCTCCGCATATTTTCCAGCTGCCTTTTCATCATGAGTTGAATTGGTCGAATCAGTCACCAATATGCCCACAAGGGCGGCAACTTAGAGGTTGCCCGGAGGCTCGAGTATCCCTCGAGAATTTTCAAGGGTTGCTGAAAAATTCCCCCCAAAAAAACAAAAAAGAATATCATATCAAACGATACAAGCAAAAAAGTCATCATTTTTGGGACTAAGGCCGTCCCTCTCCTCCCAACATGAAGCTTGTTTGAACATCCCTCGAGAAAATTGTAAGTTGCCGCCTCTCTGCCAATATCAGTTTGGCCCAAAAGAATTTTTCCGACGAGTAGAGAATGTCATCGACGTGAAAAAAAAATTCACAATAAAAGAACTACAAGACTCAAAATACCAGTTTCTTTGTTTTATAGGTAGCATACTCTCAAGTTGTATTGGATAAAAGTATCAAATTCGCCCGAGAATCTAAAAAATGTGAAGAAAAGCATTTTACAGGACGAATAGGCTTAAATCATTGTCAGGGTGCGACGGCGAGTTGAAATATTCGAGCCGACCGTAAAATGTAGTAACGGAAGTGGTAATATAAATAGGTAGTTTGAAGAAGCCGAAAAAATCGTTCTAATTGAAAATAAAGGCTTTACTGATAGGTATAATTTATGTATACTTCACGGTTAGGGTGTCTACAACAGTATACATAATAATAAGGCAGACTCGGAACGAACTTTGTTTAGACCTAATATGAATTAATCCTGTTTCCATGTAGTTCTTTTCTTGTACGCTTATAGATTTAAAAGAAACAGTGGGAAATGTAACGAGTTTTGAAAAAATTTACTCATAAAAATTTATATCCTCTAGACTGCAGTAATAAGCTTACCGCCATACCGGTAAATTAATAAATATTATTGAAAGGTACACAATCGCAAGTTTTTTTTTTTCTTTCAAAATCGCTGTTTTCACGGGCACATTATGAATGCAGTATTGCTAACTTTTTTTCTCCATAATCTACCGGACGGCAATGAAATCTTTTTTTTTTTCTACCCATTATTGTAACTACAGAAGTTGCCCGTCAACGTTCATGTATATGACCTCCCACCCACACAGAGACAAAGAATGTCATATCCATTATACGCGAAATATCCTGTCCTAACGAGTAATGCGATTATTGATTTTGCACAAAATATTATACACTCGATATAGGATCGTTAAACTGGAGGCTGGCCGCGTACAACCGAGTTTATTCTCGAGAAAGAATGTTTTTCGAGGCGGATACGCATTCTCAAACAGGTTCATAATATTAGCCCCTATTTTCGGAAGGGAAGAACGCATTAACGTCCCACGGAGAATTTGGTATACGGGAGCCGTGGCAGGTTCTATTATAAATCCCTTTTTACATCGAGCACGGTCAAGTGAATAGCGCGTATCGGATTTTTTGTTATTACATGGCGATACGCGTAGAGCATTTTTACTCTCAATCCTACAGGTTCTCGGAATATAAGTGTATAAGCCTTTACGATTGATTGATTTTTGTGGCGACCTGTTGTGTGAATTCGTATACGCGCGAACATCGTTAACTATATTAATGGTAGTTGGGAATTGCGAACCCGAGCTGAGCCCCGGATATTCCTTTTTGTTCATTTCATTTCAAACAAAGCATCGCCAAATCGCGCTGACCATTCCCATGTACGTATAGGGTGCGACGTATGGAAGCGAATTGACAGTTTTGTATCTAATGGTTAAAGGGTAGACCTAGTTTGGATTTTTAAATCTGAAAAATGATGGTGAGAATGTCCAGCCCTTTCTTCTGGACAGTATATCGCCGCGGCATACAATATTTCTCATCTCGTTCTGCCACATTGAATACATATTTTTCGAATATTCTCATGGTAGCATCTTCGATACATATGTTGGTATGTTATATATTGAGGACTGCAAAGTGAGCGTACTACTGACGAGTAGCTAATTTTCAAGTTCCACGTATGAGGTTTCGACAGTCTTCTGCACTTACTCGTAGTATTCGACTGGTCGTTTGACAGTTGGTGATGGATTATGAAACAGAGCTAGTAAACCCTGCCTTTGATACTTTTATAACCTTAATCCATCTCCTTTGTTTATGGATTTAAGGCGCAGTTTTCGCTTTGTTGGCGCTTCTAACATGTCTTCATTTACAAAAGTAGTATCTGTAGTTTGTTCAATATCTGATATTTTCTTGTAAATATCTGTAATACGAATCATGGAGAAAAAAATCTGTTGTGTGTTGTCTGGCTTTGAGAAGTTCAAAAAAAGGCTTGAATAAGATATTTTTTATTGAAACTGTGTTGTTGGGATCAATCTTGCACAAAGTAGCCTACCTAAATGTTGAAGTATAAATTAAATCTCTCTAAAGCCACAAAGTAGAAGGTTTTTGTGAAATTGTATGGCAACTGAGATCTTTGTAGTATAGTCTTCAAATTTCAAGCTTGCGCAATTCTTTTGAAAAGTAATAAATCAAAAGCGTGAAGGAAAGGAGTTACTTGCGTTGTCACTGTCTCAGACAGTATAATGTTATCATATCAAGTATAATGAGGTTCAAGTCGAGCATAATGTAAAAAAAGATCTCAAGTGTACTAGCTTACAAGTGAACTTTCCGCTTCTACTCCATTGTGCCGCTACTGAAGATCAAGGCCTTGAACGTATATTTTTATAGTATAAGACTGTGATTTGGTTGACTACAACAGTACTGCGTTGTGATTAGTTTGTGACGCACGCCCCCGAGGCTCGTGAAAATTTCCCCCGGGCCCGTTTATTCTCTCTACAGGGCTGGTAACGCACAGAGAAAAACTTCTCACTTTGCTGCAGAACGACATAAAATGGGAACCCTGACAGGCAAAACTACGCAAAAGTAGAGTAGGAGATTGTCGACTAGTTTGATAACAAGTTCTGAAGCCAGGGAAAATGACTAGAGACAGGATTATCGCAGTCACCAATACTGGTGGAGAAATTTGTGAATGCCATGGAAAGGGCAGCAAATTCAAAAACTCGATGGAAGACTGAAATAGATAAGTAGATGTCATCTTAAGTGTGTGGTCAAGCACTGTAGATCAATTCCTTTTAAAACAAATGCGATGAATGAAAGTATCAAATTAACAGTGGGAAACGGCAATGAGACCATCAACAATTTGGACGTAACTTTCACACTAGGGATCAGCAGGATAGAATGCAAAATGTAACCATCCTCCTAAACGATTCCTATCAGCACCCTAGGCACAAGTTACAATTTCTGTTTTGAAGAACAATGAAGAGAAGAGGAAAGAGATTGAGATTGCAGAAGCAAACAAATACTCTAGAGGTGTGGCACATAGAAGCTTGATAGCAAAGTCAGAAAGTGGTCCAGATTTGTACGATAGTACACAAGCGAGATAGTGGTTATGATGTAAATGTGGGCAAGAATCCATCCATGGTAAAGAGAATGAGCGACAATAAGATGAAGGTTGAGAGGAATGTACAAGCTCAGTTGCGAGCAGTGCGAAGGCATCTCACTTTTGAACTAGGAGAAAGCTTGACATCAGGAAAAAAGAGCACGAAAGATAAGAGAGAAAGAAGATGGCATATTACTGTTTAGTAAACACTGCAAAGAAGAGCAGCGGAATGATGTAGAAATATTTGAAGTCATACATGTAGATAAGCGCATCAAGGGGGAAACTCTGGGAAGAGATGAAGATTGCAAAGACAAAGAGGAGAGAACATAGCTTCCTGATCAATGCTATTACGTTTGACGGCAAAAGATTATTTGGCTTGATGAATAAGCAAGATAGGATGAACAGAACCCACCAATAAGGACGACAGAAAACTGGCGGTCAATATATTAACGTAGCACATAGGTGTAGTGTTGTAGCCAATCAGATCACAGTCATTTTAAGGACTTGCTCAGTAGCGACATACTGATGATGTAGTAAAACCTGACATTACTCTTGTAAGTTGACCAACAAAATAGAATTTTACACTTGGAGATCTTTTTGGATGACATTATTTATATTTTGTCCCTGAAGTAGGTCAAGGCCGTGTTAGCTGAAGGGCTCCGCTAACATTGTTTTAGCTTATAGTATACCGTGTGTATGTTAGGCTGACTAGGTGACTGGCAGCAAACGGGTTCTCTCTCCCCTTCTTGGCGAAGTGAAAAATGAGTCAATCTTATACCGATGGATAGCAGACGAGCACCCAGTATACTAGGTTTTTGCTAGGTACCCTCAACCACACTTCCTGGAGACCCAATACAAAGACTTGAGGTTTGTCAATAATTATATAAGAAGTCCCGCCAACCTCAGACACCTCAGAACCAGAATTTATGGATGCGTCATCATTCCTCTTGTCAGAACTTCTATTATATTCTAATTCGTCGATCAAATTTTTTCCAAAATCTACAGATGACGCCACACCCTGATAACATCACATCCTACTCAAGCTTATAAGTTTTCTTGACTTTAATTGAAGTCCGAAAACATGCTTTGACGACGTCTCTTGCGCATGTCAAACGCTTTTTGGTGAGTCATTGATGACGTCACGTTCTCTCATTTGTAATGTGTCTAAGACTTTCCTCACAAGAGAAATTTAACCTAAAAATGAAATCTTCCTCATCATTTCATATTTGAGTTCCTCGTCGATCGAGAAATTCGCAGGTATAGTACTTTCTCCAAGCCCGTTTTAAATTTTCTGAGGAATTTATCTTTTCATTAAGGAACATCTCAATACTTCTCCTGCATGCAGTTCAAAACGATTCCTCTTTCACCTTCCGGGGGGTCAATTTAGTCCTCTGATGACGTCAACTTCAATTTTCTCGTCCTTCCTTCATAGTGATTTAGAGCGAGAAGTTCTCGCAAATCAGTCCTCAATGAGAGTACTAGTCTCTTACTTCGACTGTACAACTTGGAAGTCGAAATTTCTTTAAACTCAACTTCTCGAATAATTATAGTGACCTATAGAAGTATAGAAGTGAACCCGAGATCGTAGCTAACTAGCTCTCCCCTCGAAAGTATCGAGTTTTTTTGGGCAGGGTAAATCCGAAAATACGTTGGTTCTTTGTCAATGTTCAAATGTACAGTCTTCTATTCGACTAAATCTCATCCTATCACCGACTTCTGGTATCGAGAACAACTCTATTTCGAACCTCACTGTCCTCGAACTGATAAGATCTATTAAATTGAGCAATGATCGGAAGACGGGAAATTTTATTATTCGGAGATCGGAGTGTAATTTTAAAAAACGCAGTTTCACATACTGCATCTGAAAATTTTCTATGGATCCTACCGGTATTTATTTAGGTCTTATTTGTCCTACGACACCACATTGTTCGTATTTGCCTTGATTTTGTAGATATGTTTCGTGCTGAGTTCTGCTAGTTACATCATTATATACTTTTGTAGGGCTCGAAGCAACAATATAATATAATATTGTAATTCCCTACGTTGGCTTATTAAAGCATTTTCAGAGCATCGGATCAGTGACCGATCAACTGCATAAAATTAGCTTTCTGGCTGTAAAACTATATTTCTATCCGGCTATCCGGCGTTAACGGGACTCGCTAATTCTTCCAACCGAACTCTGTCTCGCAGATAATTTACCTATTTTAATTCGACTCGCGTTCATTGTGTGCAGAGTGTATGTTCTATCGTTTAACCCTCTGGACTCTGGAGATGGAAATTTCTTGTCTACGTTGTGACAAACTTAGTAGACGAGTTTCTCCTTCGAGATTACAACAATATGAAAACGATGCAAAGTATTTAATCGAAGAAAAAAAAAATAATCTAGAGATAAAGACTATGTTTCTTGTTTTTTTATATGCCCAACGTATTTGATATTATTCGATTCTTGTCCCTAAAATAAATCAAGGCCACGCCGCGCGTACTTTGTGGTATAAGGGTGAACATAAAAAGCTCCACATTAGAGGTATACTGGGTTGAAACTTTCGTGGTCCTCGCTGTTGGCCAAGGCCTAGTATACGATACGCAAGCTCACGGGCTCACTCGCGGCCGAGCCAAATATAAGCCTAGTACTATGTCACCCTTTCCTCAGTTCAGTAGAGGTTGAATTAATCAGATGACAAGCTAGTTAACCAATTCTGCGTCAAAGATTACCTATTTCTTCGTCTAAGTTATATCTTCTTCGCGAATTCGGTGAAACAACGTTTACAAGGGAGAAGTCGATGACATCGCGAACTCAGGGTCATCCCTTGGAAAAACAGACCCCCTAATGAAAACCGTCGGTGAAAGCGTCGGTTCCCCTAATTGTATGATATCAAAATCGAAAATGTTCAGTATTTGAGGTGGAGGCTGAAATCTTTATCGGAGTAATGAATTGAGAGAGGAGGAAACACAGAAATTTTCAACATGAATCCATGAATCTTCCTGGCTAATAATTATTGTCCTTATCATTTGCGTGGTTCAAACAATCCTGATCAGCGAATATGTTACATTTTTTTACCCTAGAAACAAACGAAAGGGTGTATTTCAATCATTTTCATAGTATTATCAGTAACGGGACCCAGGGTTGTTGAGAGGCAAAAACTCGTGCTGGTCGCATCTCAAGCCTTGAAAAAAGCCTTATCAGTGGTATTTTTCATTTAATTTTCAAAAATGTACAGGTCCGTACCTCCACTATTTCCTTGAAAGTACAAATTTCACGCTGCGTTGTTGCGATTGTGTGAAACCGTTGTTAAGCTCTGTACGCTCGAAATTTCACACTTACTGCGGTTGTTTGCTTATACTCATTGAAACCTATAGTTGCTCTACGTCTCAGTTAATTAGCTCGTTTAGTTTAAGAATGCAGTAAACAACTTCACACACCTTTTACAGATTTTACACTCATGCTACACATCAGCTCTGTAGAGTATCTCTTTGCAATGAATTCTAAGTTGAAGGGACCAAACTTTGAAGCTTTGTCGAGAGAGAAAATAATTTCCTTTCATTCGGTTTTCGACTCATTCCTCCACCTCCTAGATTTTAGGATCGTTACGACGCTTCTCCAAGCGTATTCAAAGTAATTGAAATATTGGGCATAAATAACTTACCTATAAGCACCCCTACTTTAATCAAACCTTGTGTTCGATTTTTGTTGATTTATTTAATTAACGCTTTTTGCATTACTTATCATCACGAATGTCAACCGTCAGGTTTTCTTTCCCCTTTACCTTCTGTTTCCTCAGTTACTAACGTCGGAGATAATGTTAGCGACAACCTCGAATGTAAATTTTGCAATAACAATAACTACCGCGACAAGTGACCACTAGTGGTCGTTCAACAATGCAAATATGGTTTCGGAAAAAAAAACAATTTTGCATAATACTGCTAATTATCATAAATTTGTCAAAAATCTGTTACCAGTTTTGTAGGTACATTAATTTACACGCGAGGTAGCGTATAAAAATACACGTGCTAAATAGTTATTTTTGTACATTTTCAGGATCTCAAGATGCCGAGCACAGGTGCCTCGTCTACCGCGACCGCTCCATCTCCTATCGAGGACTCAGCCGCGAAGAACTTATCCAGTAGTTCCTACATGATACACCGGACAGAATCGACTTCCGCTTTTGTGCCGGTCGTACCCTCGAGAGCTTTACCTTTTTATGCGCCTGCTCCGGACAGCTTGGCTGTCATGATGGCAGACAAGCAGAAAGTATTGTCCTTTCGAGAGGAAGCAGCCCGTATGGAGGCTGCTATCAGTGGAATCCTCATGCCACCTCGAGGACATTCGGCGAGTCTCTTGGAAGGGCTTGGTGCGAGTGCGTCGTACAGTTCGAGTATGTTCGCTGCAGGAACGAGCGTAGCTAATTTTCCTTTTCCGGGTACCAATTCGGGGTTATTCACAGCTGGTGGTACTTCTCCTGGTCTGGATCGGCGAATAATCCGCCCACCAGGGAGAGCATCGAGACCGAAGAAACAATTCATCTGCAAATTTTGTAATCGTCAATTTACAAAATCGTATAATTTATTAATACACGAGAGAACCCATACGGATGAGCGCCCGTATTCCTGTGATATTTGTAACAAAGCATTTCGAAGGCAAGATCATTTACGCGACCATAGGTGAGTCAATTACGTTTGATTTTGAAAACTTGATACCGTATTATTGTTTAGTTCTGCATGCGGTATGTTTGTCCTAACTTGTTTTCCGAGAAACGTATTAAAATTAGACGCGACTAGTTTTTTTTTTTCTAAACATCGGTTCATCGAAGTCATGTTAAATGCTGAGAAAGTTCGAGCCGACTTCTCTGGGTAAATGTAACCTTATAATAAAAAATCAGTTTCTTGAGATAAAATCTCTATCGAAGTATTGTACTTCACTCAACATAGGAACTATATACGTTTATAGGATACAGAAAATGTAATTCGCCATTTTAATGCGCCCGCAAACAATGAATGAGTTATGGTTTTAACAGTAAGAAAAGAACAATAGAGTTTCTATTTTTGTTGTCCTTCAATTTAGGTTTGAAGGAGTACGAAGTAATTTCGGGAGACAATTTTTTTTTGCGGATGAAATGTTGGAAGAGGCTAGAGTTATTTTAGATGTATTTCGAGGTGAATTTTAGAAAATTGATACACAAGATGATGATATTATGACCATCACTGTGAGGCAGTTGCCTGTCTGTCCATCTGAATTCTTATCAATTTGGTAGGCAGTAACACCTAAGGTTCTCTCCCCCCCCCCTCCTTAAAACGCTGTGAGTAAATTTTAGGTAGATAAATCATAGCAAACGATAGGCAACCGCCCACTACAGAGAAACCTTCCAATCTGCAACGTTATGTCATTCGGGATATCCAATTCTTACTTTGAGATCAACTTGGCTATTTTCTTATAAATATTCTGAATGATTATTCTTGAGATTTGAAAAAAAAGGAGGCAGGTTATTCTCTTTTTCAAAACAGAAAATATCACGAGGAGAAGAAAGAGTGAATAGAGAAGGGAGCGTTGCCATTCTCTCGCCAAGCCATAGCTGACCATGATGAATGAAATCATGAAATTGAAGTTTGCTTGTATATCAAAGGTCTAAAGGTCAAAATGAAGAGGTATGTAGAGTAAACGGTAAAGGCCTCAGCCTATATCATCAAAAATGAGGGAAAAACGTTTTTTTGGCCTAGCCCAATGAATGAAGATCATGTTTCATGCCTTCTATAGCATGCTTTGCTCGTTTGTCTCCCTTCTTGGTGTCGTATAAGTCAGATGTCCATTAGAATTCAAGCCAATAGCTTTGAGGGGCTCACTTACGGCCTTCAGGGTCTAGTATGAGTCTAGTTTACAATTGTTTGGGGTACTAGCTTCCAAGAGCTCCCTCTCCTTGGGTTTAGTACAGTATATTAAGTCTATATGATGAGAGCTAAATCCACTATAGCAGCTTGGGGTAGTAGCTAAGCTGTAGTTCAGTATAAAGGAGACCTAAGAAAAGGATACAGTATACACGATTCTGAGACCTAGTATGAACCTAGTGTGTTCGTTTACTGCATAGATCAAAGAGAGACCTATTTAGTTTGTCCCCCTTCTCCTTCTAATATCAGTCTAGTAAAAAAAAGTAGTACAATACAAGGGGAGAGAATGTATTGATAAAAGCGCTGTTAGACCAAGATTCGATACTTGCGAAGAATTTTTGAGTACGGTGACGTCTTCTAAGTTGGAGAAGGGGTATTTTTGCTTCGCAGCTTTAAGAGCGGTGATTTTTGCAGTCTTGATGGCTCCTAGAATACGGCGAAGGGCTTGAAGATGAGATGCGCAGACGACCACGGAAAACAAATACTCGTAATAAGTTGCATTCAAAGTTTGGCATAACTTAATGACGAAGATCTCAAGAGATTAGGGTCGCTGTCACATGTATCATATTTCCAACCTTCAGTAAAAATTCTCTATCTTAATTTCATTATTTCCACTTACGCAGCCTGCCGTGATTGAACGAGCTCATGTCTTCAGAAAAATGCAAATGCTTTCTTCGATGTAGCTCGTGATCGACAATTTCTGATTTTACTTTATATTTCATTCAGTTTTGTTCAACTCTATGAGTTCTTATCGCGATACTACTTTGTTTTTATTTTGATGCCGAATCGATGATTTTTCCGAACTCGATGCTCAATTCAACAAATAAGCATTCACCATAAACCATCTTCGTCCAGTACAGTATCATTATCCATCAATTTTATGGTCTCACTCGACGATGTATCCATCGATTATTCGGCATTTCAAAACGCACTCGTTTCTAATTCGACAATCCATTACGCAGCGGACGATGCCATTTTATCTCCGCAACGATCTGTATTTAATCAGAAAAACCACTTTTTCTAACGCACTATCATTTATACTATACATTGCCTGTGTGTTATCTACTTATACGAATAACTCTAGCTCGGGGTCATATTTGTATGTCGCAAGTTCATCGTTGAAGAGTGCACGCGGACATACGTGTACAGATATTAAGCTGATAGTACACGGTATAGGAATGGATATGGCATGCGTACTTTTTGTTTCATTCCATAGAGAATCTGCATGGTCAGAATGTGGCTGTTTAGATACGTATCAGAAGACCCAACGGCAATCGCTGTGGCAGTGCACCCATCTGACGCTTCGAGAGGATTTATTGTGCAGGTGTGTGTTACAGCATATAACTGCTTTAGAACACTCGTGGAGAATAATATTTTATAGTATTGAACGAAACAATACGAGTAGTCGCCAAACATTCATGCGTGAAGAAACAATACCTCCAAAAAGCACACCATCATCGAACTACTGTTCCACCAAGAGGATACTTAATTTTCTTTCTCGTCAATAATCCACGTACAAACACTAATCGAAGAGGAAAAAAAAAAGAGCCAACCACTCGCTCGTGTAGAGCAAAGTCAATAAGAATGCTCATTTTACTTTTTACAACTTTAACTCCGGCTATAAATAAATTTATGCGCAATATGGGAAATTTAAGACGAGAAGAGGACGGAGACAATCACTGGAGAACTGAATGAGCGAGATAGAAAATTCGAGTAAAATAACAACTGCGAGAGTAAAGTACGTACCTACAGTTATGAAGAAAGCGAGTGCCTGTGTATCAACAGGCGAATACAAAGGAGATGAACTGCGTAAGAAGCTGCGAGAAAGAGACGGAGATAAGACGAACGTAATTTAGCGCATAGAACGAGCGAGCGAGAAAGAGTATGAGTTATTTCAAGGCTAACCAGCAGTACTTTGCACTGTATAATAGAAGTCACAAACCGACTCGCCTAAATACATCTCAAGGTATAAAAACCTTTACCACCGATGAATAAAGTACTTAGCGTTTGCGTCAGGGCTTCCACAACTTTGTTTTATGGTCAAACATGGCTTAGCCGAGCTGACCGACAATGACGAGCAGATTCTAGACATGAACGACGTGGGTTTTTAAATTTACTCTCGGTATGCGGAGCTTGATTAAGAAGGGCCTTCATTATAAGCCTAATTTCATTTATTTCCCATCGCGCGTATACTGCACCGCATTGTCCACAACGGTTAGAATCTTGTGCGCTCGACTTGAGAACGTCTTTCAATCAATGTTCGAAACGAACAGAGGAATGCGGCGAGACACGCATAGAGTGCACCTCACAGTAGTTGAACTCACGTCACTTTTCGACGATCGCGATCGATCCTGTCTGTAAAAAGTTGCCAAATTTAAAAGAAGTAGGGCACGAAGATTCTTGAAGGAAGTTGCGATCGGGTGTCTGAGCTTTTTTAAATTTTGAAGTAAAATGTAGAACGAAACTTATGTGAGGACTATCTATTTATTTACTTCCGGTTTTTTCAGTAAAACTAATTTCTTACAGCACTTTCAAGAAAATTGATATCCCTCGTGAACTTTGGAAACATTTTCCCCGTCTTAGACTCTCCGCCTTTTCACCTTTCGTAAATTAGATTAAACGCCGAGTTTAGTAAATGACAGGAAAGTCGGATAGATTTCATATTCGGAGACAGAAAGAGAGTCTAGGGGAATATTTTGATTCTGAAAGAGACGTAACCGTGTAGCCGGGAACAATTTTGATACTTGGATGGGAGAGCGAAGCAATGCTGCCAGATATTTTCAAAAATTTGTATCCGCTATTCTTTTTAAAACCTGAAAACAGATTTCTACGGACTTTGAACGATTTATCTGTAACCATCAGGAGAAAAGTATCTCTCATACAGGTGTCTAAGGTACTTTTCCCTTGAGCACAAGAAATCCGTATTTTACGCGAAATCCGTAGAGAAATCTGTATCTCTTCGAGGATCAAAAATCCGTGGATCTGGCAGCACTGGAGCAAAGCGATAATGGTCGCCTATACAGGACTACTAAAATTCTTACTTGAAGATGATTAGAACTCAAAAAATTGAAAACTTGGATAAAGTTTCATAGAATCCCCAAAACTGTCAGGCCGCTCCCGTCGCTCGAGTGATTTCTGTATTCGAAGTTACGGAGAGACAGAGAGTCCAGGAGAAAATTCTGCGTTTTGAGGAGCAGCAGTCGTGGAGCCTGGAAAAAGTTTGATACTCAAGTTTGGAGGAAGGTCGGTAGATTTTATGCTCAAAGCTACTGAGAGGAAGAGAGTTCAGCAGAAAATTTTGAATTTTGTAGAGCCGCTGCCGTGGAGGCCTGGAACATTTTGGATGCTCAAATGCTGAGAAGAATTGGTCAACAAAAGTGGCGTGAAGACAAGGCGACATTGATTGTCTAAGGTCTCATAAATTCTAACTAGAAGATGATTGAACCTGAAACAATTCAAATTAGAGGAGGGAGGATTTTTCATTTACCAACAACCCCCCTCCTCCAATATTACCTCCGCACGTAAGGATCGTGTCTTTCGTCGATTAAAATTATGTCATAAGGTTTGAAATGCTTTTCATCGTCACTGCTTCAGGCCTCCAAATTGCTCAAGTTACTCGTTTTGGATCGACTCCATGTTCGAGGATACAGCTAGGAAAAGAGTCTTAGAAGAAATCGAGTTCTGAAAAGCCGCAGCCGCGGAGCTTAAAACAAGTTTGATGCTCTAGTGTTGAGGAGAGCCCATAAGTTTCATACTTGAAGTAAGGGACTTAATCATCAAACATCAAATGAGAATCCTAACTCCAAATTTTGTGAAACTCGTCTTATTTTTATGATATAATCTATCAAATCAACCAAAATCGGAAGTTTGAAATGTAAATGTTTTGACGGCACTCCTGAAACCTCTTCAAACGACTCCTCCTTCGATTTTATCAACATGGAGACGGTTCTCTTCTTATCACTTGCGCATACCCGTCTCATATAGTTCCTCATTTGAAGGTACTGAAAGAAAGAGAGTCTGGATAAAAATTTCGAATTTCGAAAAACCGTATTCAAGGAGCTTGGAACAATTTTTATGCTCGTAGATTGAAGAGAATTGACTAACAGAACAGGTGGCGTGAGAGCAAGACAATACAGGCGAATGGTTCCTGAAACTATTACTTGAGGGATAAAGCTTAAAAAATTGAAGTTTTCAGATAATACTCAAAATACTTTTCATTGTCATTACCCAGAACCTTAGAAATTTTCATGCGGCTCTTGTAGGGTATATTCTTCGCCTAAAGTTACAGAGAGGAAGAGAGTTGAAAAGAAAGTTTAGTTGTGAAGCCTGAAACAATTTCTATGCGTGATAAGGAGAGTCGGTTTGATTTAAATTGTTTGAAAAATTGAAAATTTCGTACTGGGTTTGAAATACTTTCCATCGTCACTGCTTTGGACCCTAAGCTACTCCTGTCAAATGGATTCTAGGTTCAAAGATATAGAGAGGGTCCAGGAAAAATTGTGAATTTTGAACGACCGAAAAACCTGAGACCATCTTGATGTTCGAATGTTTAAGGAAGTCTAGCTAATCCAATCATTGGATTTACAGAGAGAATGAGAGTCTGGGAGAAAGTATCGAATTCTGAAGACTCGAGGCCGAGGAACTTGGAACAGTTTTGATACTCAAATGTTGAGGAGAGTCGGGTGAAAGAGGCAGCGACGTAAAGGCAACGTAATGTAGGCGGTCACCTAGGGTACTTGCAAATACTGAACTTTGAAATCTTCACATGAATCCATAATATTTTCCATCGTATCTAGCTCGGGCCTCCATAGACGGATAGATTCCACGTGCGGAAGTCTCGGAGAAAATTCTGAGTTCTAAGGGGCCGCAGCCGGGAGCCTGGAACAATTTTAATGCCCAAGAGTTGAGGAGGAAAAATTACAACAACAAAGACTAGAACATCGATCACGTAAGATTACGGGCCTCCCGCTGCTTCGATGCAGAGTTTTAGAGCTCGTAAATTTTATCTTCTTTTTTGACCCGGGTCACCTCGCTTCTGAACATAATTTCTCGTTCTTTACAGAATAGTACTGAAACGAATCCATGAAAATCGGAAGACTGTTATTGCCCCGCTGCTTAAAATTTTCGGCCACGCTAAATAGACAATATCTCCCTAAATGGGCGAAAATTATGGTGTCCGCGAGGATACGACTGTTTAAAGCAAATATACGTACGCACATAATATTGTACTTTAGTAGCCCGTAAAGCGTGAATGATAATGACCGTAAAAATTAGTTCCATCACGCGCGGTCAATTAATACGATTTAATTGACGCATTTTTATTTTCATTTAATTTTATACGTCGCGGACCGTCATCAAAAGACACGACTTCCTCGGGTCGCTTCGCCATCATTTGCATAAATTGAGATCGTACCTTTTTCTGAATAAATTACTTATCGCGGGTATACACCTACGCACTTAGTACTCTTTGTACATAAATGGTAGCCGATGGGAACTGGGCACGTTCTCTCTCTGTATGACTTCATTTGCCTCTCGAGAGGGAATGGATATTAAGGTGTTAAATGAGCAATTTAATTACACCGCGGCGTTTTGTGCCTAAAATTCAAATTCTCGTTAATTCAAACGTATTACTGTGTATTTTAGACGAGACAAGTACATTATTTTGCCAGCCTCGTTGTAAGACGTCACTTTTTCACGTGTAGTTTCAAATGAAGTCTTCAATGGTAGAATTCTTACAAGGAAGTCATAATCCGTACCTACATTTGATACATTGGTAAACGTAAAGTTCGAGAAAATTGTTAGCTGTGTTATTATGTACGCACAAATATTTTCTTCTTCACTATTTGTCACTGTCGAGTGACGAAAATAATTTTTAAGGCGTCTCAGATCACGTTAGGAAATACAACCTATCGCGTTCCCGGGAAGGAAACGAGTTTTACAAAGTATTTAAGTAACAGTTAACGCGATGAGAAATTCGGCGATACGCAATGTCGAGAATTCTCGCACCTCTCTCTACAGTTTTGGGGATTTTCTTTCATCTTTCTCCGACTTTTAGGTCTCGTTCTTCGGAAGTTTATATTTTTAAAATGCTTCACGGACCGAACAATGTGAAGAAAATTTTGAAAGAATAAATTTTACTCGAAATTTCGGAATAATGATTAATCGAACGATGATGTTAATCGACGCAATATGTGGTCGAGGAAAGTAAAATGTATACATGAAAAAAAGAAGGTTATACTGTACAGATAAACCTTCTTAATATTTTAATTGGCAGTGAAAAATTACAACCATTTATTTCAAACTGTTCGAAACGCGCTGGCGAAGCGTTAATAATACTGAATTTCAAATCAGGAGCTGTAGCCGCAAGAAAAAACAACTTGATTCGTATCGTTCAGAAATGAAGAAAATACGTGTAATTACCCGATAATAAGGGAAAAAATCGAACGATGAAATTAGACGGTGACAAATATGTTTGTCAAATAAGTCGAACTGATACCTTCGTTTTTGATTTCGATGTTTTCTGAGGAATCACTTTCGTAATTATGTCAATTATTAGTGACCACAAGTTTCTGGAAAAGAGAAGACCGATATGTGTGAAGACTTCATTAGGACAGCGAGTTCATGAATTTGTCTTCCGCGGCTTTTTCAACACTTTGCGGAATACTGCGTCAAATGTGTGCATCTATTTCTCGGAAAGAATGTTTACCTCTTTTACCAGCCGATTTTATTCTTCTTGTGCATCAGGCGCAGGGAGTCATATTCATTTAGACCTCCGAAAAAGGCTCTAATTATGCAGTTCGACCACATTTTTTGAGTGAAACGAGTAGAAAATTATTTTAAAGCGTGGAACGTCCCTTTCCACCTTTAGCATTTTAATTTACATCTTCATAAATTCTGGGTTTCTGGAAAATTTTTCAGAACGGATATTTACCGGAAAAATTATTGAAGAGATGGAAGGCGGAAGAGGAGTAAATAACATTGAGGACCTAAAGGTAATTTCATCATGCAAGCGTGAGTGAATTAGCTCTGAATTTGTTGGTCAAAGAGAGCCACTGTACAGTTTACAGTTTTACACACTAACATGATATAGGTACTTGATAACTTTTACAAGAATACCTTTAGGTCTAAGAGTATGATTTGTTACGTGTATGCTATTTGTAAGTCAGAAGATGGAAAGAAGTTTCGGTAGGAAACTTCATTATTCGGCAAGGTTTGACTTTGCATCTCTTGTCGGTCTCCGTTTTGGTTGCAACCATTCGGGAAACACTCTAGACTTCGAGAGGGTAAGAAATTATTCAGAGAAACTTGAAAAAATTAAGTTCCCGGCCTGCATCTGCCTAAATCAGAGATCATGAAAATGTTCAAGTTCTTCTTGATGACATCAAACTCCTCTCCAGCTTCCTCGTCTGTGGCACTATATCTATGTAGCTCATCTTAGTTTTCTTCTCCCCATGTGCAGGCGCGGCTTCAGCCGTACATTTTTTTTGGGAGGTGAGGGGATATTCCATTGTCTGAAAATTTTTCCTCGCTTCGCTTGGAAAATATGGTCTATCTACGTTATTTCAGCCTGTTTTTGGAGGTTAGAGAAGGAGATATTCCCCATATACCCCCCCCCCCCCCCCCGGAAATCCGCGCCTGCATGTGAGTGGCTTTGGTTGGAACCTGGAATACTTCGAAGTTCCAAAAGTAGGTCGAGGCCACTCCCACCCTACGACGTTGCTGGAAGTCCCTCTAATGATTGACGATACGAACTGCCTACATCATGACGTCATCAGACAGACTATATATCCCTTAGTCAAGGTCATTCTAAAATAGGTCAACTGACTTGGCCGATGTTCTGAAATTATGTATAACCTAAGCTAGCAGAGTCTGAGCCGAAGTTGTGCTTTTGTGAGGCCCGGGTCCCGGCATCTTGACTCAACTTACGTGTTTGTGGAGATTCCTCAGCCTAGCACCTGTATATTAGTATCGTATGCTAAATTACATATTGGTTCAGCATTTAAGATTTCAACAAAGAAAAAGAGAATTTTTAAAAAAAATGTTTTGCTATAAACTAATTAGGCACTTTGAAGAAGTTTTCTCTTTTTTCTCACTACATATTTTGGTATGAAAAGTAAGACTTGCAAAAATTTCAACCATCGAAGGAAGAGGGCTGAAAATTTCCAACTTTTGAGCTATATACGTACAGTAAGAGCGGGTCTTGTAAGATTTTGCACCTCCGTAATAGATGTTCCACTTGGGCACTTCGAGAAACGGAATTATAAGCTATACATGATACGAGCGAGGTGTGAGAGAACGCCAATTTTCCATTCAATTCTCGACAGTGGCGTATTTACAAGGGAATTCAGGTCTGGACCCTCCTAGAGGGATACATTGGGACATACGTTTGTCAAGTCTGAAATCAATAAATTACAGTAAACTTTTCTCTTAGTGGTACTTCGTATTTTAAAATTTTCGGACTCACCAGAAAAATTTTCTAATTTACGCCACTGACTCTCAATATTGAAGCCAAATTTGTTTCGTAGAACAGGCGCCCAGTAATCCTCGTTTAACTTCGGAAATCGCTGAAGAAGGTCAAGGCCAAGCAAGTAGATATAAGATGTATGTTCTAGCGCAGTGAAGCGCAGTGGGTAATTTCTCTCATTTTTCGTTAAATTTAAAAAACCTCACGAAGAAGCAGAGGGAGCAATTTCTCTCATTTTGAGGTTAATTTCTCTCATTTTTCATTAAATTTTAAAAAATCTCAAGAAGAAGCAGAGGGAGAAATTCTCTCATTTTGAGGTTAATCTCCACCTTTTTTGGTATAAGAAAATAAAATTACCGCACAAACGTTCCGAAAACATTCATACATCATTTTACTCGTTTCTCATAATTTTTTCAGAGAAAATCACCGATTTGGTATAAGAAAATGAACTTTTTAAAATTAGACTGCATATTCATTCTGACTTGTATTTCTTCAGAGAAAATCACTGATCTGGTATAAGAAAATAGACTTTTTCATCAAATTTCATAAAGAAAATCAGCAAAACCGGTGCCCCTGTGCCAGGTATTTCCACTTATTTTCCTTTTTTGCCTGGCAGAGAGCACTCGGAAAATTCGCACACATATGCGATCGTTCATATGCATACGAATTTTTTTTTTTCAATCGAACGCGACGAAACCTTGTAGGTGGGTATTAAACCGCCGTCGCTTCGTACATCCAATTACTCATAGCTATTGCTGGGCCCATACTATAGATATGAATAATCGGACATACGTTCGGGTATACTGAACCATCACGTCGCACTTACTGCATACCAGAGTAAGAACCACGAGTATACTGATTTTACACGTCATACTTATCGCATACCGGAATAAGCAGACTGGTTGGCGGGGTGCGCACATACTCTACAACAGAGACATTGCAATCACGTAGAACAACGCTACGAGACGAAGCCATTAATTACGTAAGAGTACCCGCCAACAATTTTATGAAAATTTTATATTCGTATATATACTAACGAAGCTGGACTCGAAATTTTGTCTACGAGTAGGGAGGTGACATGACTGAATTAGGTAAATTGTGGTTACTGTACAGATTCCGAGTTGTTTCTCGCAAGGTCAACAATATGTGAGCGTTTTCTGTACGTATTTACGGATTTGAAATTCCTATTTTATGATTCGAAGAATAATGCATGGTCTACGCCACTGTGCACTAGCCCTATGCTATTTTTCTATTTGACTTTACTTATCTAGCTCATTTTTTCATCCTCAAAAAAAAATTGTCAAAATCCTCCAACACAAAAAGAAAGAAAAAAAAACGGTAAAATCTCTGGAACGGTAAAAAAAGAGGAAAATTCAATACAATCAGCATGAAAAACATGAAGATTTTCACAATGTGATGAATAATGTACTAGTTACTATATTTTTCCATCGTTTATGTTGGTTTGTTGGTTTACAACCATGCAAGTTTAATACATGTACGTGAATCAGCGTCCAAATCTTGAAAATCATCCAAAGCGGCTACCAGATCATCTATCGTTACGTTCAAACCTAACAATCTTTTTGGTAAGTGCAATGTGCCAGATGTACCCAAGAAACAACCTGCGTACGAAGTAGTGACTAGAAGTTTAGCCTTAGGAACATCATTATTAAATTCCTTTATAGCTGCATTTTTTATCGTTAAGAATCGTGGATCCTGACAATTATCCCAAATCCATTCCCATATCATGAGATGGTATTCATACATCTGTGTACTACTCTTTAGCATTTTTGGAGACAGGTTTTTAGGATGAGAATATGCCAGACCAAATACTCTTTCAAGATGTTCGATGTGTCCTCTTGATTTTACGAACGCCACGTAAGGTAGTAATACATCGGTCACAACAACCTAAAAAGTTGAAAATAAATTTAGATTAAGATGATTTTTCAAATGAATGTAAACATTTGCAGAAATGAGACCAATCCTCAGTTTCTTATTTTTCATTTTGTTTTGAGAAATGAGAATAATCTGTGCAATTGATTCTTTGTAGATTTCTGAGTGGATTCGAGGTACAGATAGGATAAAAAAATCCGAGAAAGAAAAACAAGCTCACAGCCATATCACGTGAACATCTAATGCCCTCTAGAATTTATCTCGACTCATCGAAAAGACGCATGTAATACACTTGTAAATAGCTTTCTTTCATATGGAAAAAACTCAAATTTCAACTCGTCACTAACTTACCTACTGCAATTCGATTAATTTACTCACTCCTACTGAACGTTTCTTGACGAATAGAAAAAGACAAAAAATCCGAGAAAAATAGGCTCACAGCTATCACGTAGAAAACGTCTAACCATGCTCTTTGAAGACGAAATATGTAATTTTCATTTGAACGAGAAAAATCTTGAGGAATTTCAATTCGTCATCATGAATTTTGAATAACTTATCTTCTTCTGAAATGATTCTACCCAACTGAATTTTTCCTTAACCCTTCCAGACTGCGGTTCGATGAAATGAGAGAGAATGACGAAAAAATCTGAGAAAGGAAAATAGGCCTAACCACACCCAAAAATTCTCTTTGTCGACAAAACGCATCATCTTCCTTCGTCTCTTTTGAACGAAAAAATCACAAATCCAACTCGACTCTAATGTTTTCCTTACCCTTTTAGACCGCAGATTGACGAAATAATGAGAAAAATTACGACTTACTTTATCCGATTCAGCCTTCACTGCTCTTTCGCGCTGTTCATCAGCTTCTTTCTCCGCTTTTTCACGTTCTTCACACTCATGTTGAAAAACGAATTCTCGAGCTAAGTTCAACTGATCATCTGATGGATTGGTAATGTTTTTCCGGTTAAAGTACTCTTGAACTCTCTGAAAGACATCAAACTGACTGAGCTTCACGTACTTTAAATTTTATGCTTTATTAGTACACGTTAATACTTACAGTATCCAAATTGTCAGCCAAAGGGAAAGCATCACTTGCAAAACACAGATAGGATGCAAAAATAGCTAAACCTGAATAAATCATGGCTTCAACGAGTAAAAGTTGAGTGAAGTTATTCATACACAATAATGATAGCTTGGGACGTATGCTCGGTATGGAATTTGCTGCTACTTACAAACGCATCTTGTTGCAGATAATCATGAAGAATCTCATTGAAATAACAAGATTCAGCACGAGAGATAATTCTGTATCAGATAATTATTTTCCTCTACTTTTTTTTTTTTCATCGTCATGAGTTAATCTCGGAAGTGGAGCCTTTTCTGTTTAAGTCATTTTATATTTAGATAACTTTGTAATGTAAGTAGAATTAATCTCAGAGAGGACGTAATATTAAAATTAATTTTTTTTCTCATTTTTTTTATACACGTCTCGTTACTTTTCTAGGTTTTTGTACATATTTTTTAACAACAACTACATTTGTAGAGAATTCATTCCCAGGGCTCACACATCTAGACACATTAGTGTCATTCAAATTCAGATTTTTTAAGGAGAGAACCGTATCAAGGTTGAGACGGACTCAATCACTAAATTCTACTACATATTTCATTTTCCCCTCTATACCAAGTCTTATAATCTGGAAATTGTTGCTCATCATAGACACATTTAAGAATGATGTTAGTGCCTTCCTCCACAACTAAAGTCATGAATTCTTTTCTTTCTTTTCAACTCACAGTAAAACATGTCTTACAAGTGCTCCTATACTGATAGCACGTATACAGTACGTACAATTTCTGTTCTTCTCTTTCTTTTCAACGCATAGTAAAACGTTATAATTCCTCCTCCCCTAACTAATAGTGTCTTATATGGACTCTCCTTTTCGGAGTGTCTGTATACAGTATGAATTTCGTATACCGATGTTACAATTCTTTTCTTTTTTCAACACTCAGCGATACGTCATAATTCCTTCTCTCTCTTACTATATATTAACGCTGTCTTACGTACGTATTCTCGTCATCTGTTTCCTGACTAAAATGTGACTACAGATCTCAATGTCTGTTTCCTGACTAAAAACCGATCAAATTGTATAAGCATTCTTCTCTTTTCAATACACAGTAAAACGGTGTAATTTTTTCTCTCTTCAACTAATGCTGTCTTATGAGCGCTCATATTGAGAGCGCGCGGATGAAATATACAGTAGAAAAATCATCTGATTGTTTAGCGTATGTATTCTCACTAACTAATGCTGTCTTATGGGTGCTCATACCAAGAGCGCGTCTATGTTAACGTACCTATTCTTGTGCAAATTTCATCTCTAGTTGGATGGTTTTATCAAGATGGCATTGACTGAAAATAGCTGACGCTCCTAGTATGAGCACGTTGATGGTTACTGCGTTGCAAGCATAATTTGACTTAATAACCTTTTTAAGTTAGAAGTATTAAAAAAATGAAATTTTATATGTATATTTAAAAACACTAATATTATCATATTTATTAACCATTTAAATGGAAGTCTACAGAGATTCTTTTGTTGATGAAGATGAATTTGATTTTGAGAATATTATACCATATTTCAAAGTTCCTTTTGATAGAACAAGATCAAATTATGAAACTTTAATGGACCCGCTTTCTGATAAAATTCAACATTTACCTGAAGAAAAAAAGAAAAAGTATAGTAAACTAATGATAAATATTATTGCTCACTTAAGTGTTTTATCTAGAATGGTTGAAAAAGAAATAGAAATTCTAAACATGTGCCAGCAGAGCAGGCTTGTCCTGCGGATTCCTCAGAAAGATTTTGAATCTGATGTGAATACATGATTAAATATTATTTATTCAAATTAGTTCATTTCTTCTTCTGAATGACACTATTATCTCGCTGTTGAGTTGTTGCATGAGGTAGATTCCATAATTTCCGCACGAAAGAATCTGACACATATTTTTTATGAATTCAGATACTGGATTTTATTCTCGCTATATACAGTTGACGTACATAAACTAATGCTGTCTTATGAGTGCTTCTATTGAGAGCGCGCGTCTATATTTTTTGTAAATTATTTCCTGAGAAAAATATTTCATATTTCTTATTAAATTCTGCAAAATTTTTCACTCCCTTAGATTGACTAGCTTGTTGTGTCTTGATCTTATTCTCACTTATAGTCTGGCTTTGACTATGAGAAGATTTAAATGTGTATTGACCTAGGCAATTTCTAATCATTTCATAACTTATCTTCCTATTGTTGTATGGTATTTTATATTCTTTTAAATATTTTAGAATAGTCTTTTCAGTTATTTTATATTTCAAAGAAAAGCTTCTCACACTATTTTTCTTAAAGTCATATTCTTTTAATATTTTAATTAATTCGTTAGGAGTCATTTATTTATATAAATTTTATTTATTTTACCATACCATACTTCCATACAATATTACCTTATTTCAATACCATATTACCTTACCTTACAATATAAAAAATATAAAAATTTATTCTAATAAATGGAAAGTCAAATAAAAAGATATATGCCTAATAAAGTTGAGCTAGAAGGCTTAGATAGAATAATTTCAAAAAATAAAGAATTGGAAGAATTGATAAGAAATGAGGAAAGTAATCTAGCAAGAATAATTCAAGCTATTGATGGTTTAAAAAATATGAATACTAATATGAAAACTATTGTTAGACAGTTCTTTATAGCTCTACAGCAAACAAGTATGACTTCAGATATTTATAAATATGCCAATTTTAAAAATCAGGAGTTGATAGAAAATCTACTTGAGAGGGAGGGAAAATATAAGAAAATCATAAAATCTCAAGCTGAGAAACATAATGATAATTCCGGAATTGAAGAACTAGATAATGTTTTCTCTACTATTATTGTAGACTCCAAGGATAAGAAATTATCAAAGTATATGAAGAAAACCTTGAAAGATATTAAATTTCATGATGATTTTAGGCCTATATTTTCAGAAGTAGGAACTAAAGAACTAACACCTGATGAATTGAAAAATATGAAATCTAATCCTAAAAAGGGACCTAGATTTAATAATATCAAGAAAATAACAACTGTAAATGTTCCTAGTCTGAATAATGACGCTACTATTATACAGAATTAGAAACAGAATTTGGTAGCTGGTGTAAAGAATATCTTGCAAAAGCCGCTCAACCAAAGGTTGAGAATGTTGACTTAAATTTGATCATTTTTAATGACTGGTATCAATGTGTTTGAAAAATCTTAATAAGGGATGCTTTTTATCAAACTGCAGTCTACATAGACAATCTTTATCTGAATTCTGTCTACAATTAGTTTGAATAACCAATCAAAAAACTTTAGAGTTCTAGTTATAATTAAAATAATTTCACTTTACATAGGTACTTCGATAAATTATCCAATGTTGTTAATATAATAACTTATGTTCATGATACATTAATGTTGGTTTTTATGACTTGAAAAGGATGTAGGGAGCTTTTATGTCAGCTTTTATAACTTGGAAGGATTTTGGAAGGTTTTAAGCATATTTTGAGAAGGTTTTAGACATAATTTGAACAGGTTTTACGTTGGTTTCTCTAACTTGGAAGGATTTAGGAAGGTTTTGAGAAGGTTTTTTCCTTATTAAATTTTTATTATAAATTTATTTCTCTTTAAATAGGTACCTAGTTGTATAATAATACTAGTTGCTTCATTAGTTGAAGTTTAAGATGAAAACAGTCAGCTTTACTGAGCGGGTTGATTATACCAAGACACACATACCAACTGGTGATCATATTTTACATGATACTTATAAGTCTACTTTGTTAAATTTGGAGAATAGTGAAATTTTAACAGAATTCAAAGAATATAGTGTTGATGAATTTCTAAGAGAATTAACATCTATAATGAATTTGTATGAAAATGGTAAATATTGTACCAAATGTAAAAATAGTAAAAATATAGAAGATTTTGGTAGAAATCGAAACTGGTGTAAAGCATGTAAGAATACATCATTTAAAGAATACTATAATAGAAATCAAGAAAAAATGAAAGAAAATTTGAAAAAAGATTATGAAAAAAGAAAGAATCTAATGATTTGTGCTTGTGGTAAAGTCATAAATTCTGTATCTTACAAAGCACATTTAAAAACAAAATCTCATTATAATCTTCTCAATGAAAAATAAAAATCCTTATTAAATTTTTTTCCTTATTAAATATAATAATAAAAATGAATTCAGAAAATCAAGTCTCAATAAGCATTATAAGAAATGAGAGTGAAAAAAGAGATATAGATATTGCTCAATGGATTCAGTTTTTTAAAGTACATAATTTCTATGCAAATAAAACAACAAAGCAAATAGAAAACTATTTAAGGAAGTATAGAATTTATATAGCTTTTAGAGAAAGAGAAGTAGTTGAAAAATTGGATGAATTATATTCTATATTATTACAAAAATTAACTCAATCCAGATTACTTCAACCACATCAAATGCAAATTACTTTTACATTAACAAAGGAAGAAATAAATAGATGGCTTTCAGGAACTCCATTCAAGTTTGATGATGATATATTTAAGTCAAGTAAGGAGAATGATTTTAAAATTAGACCTAGATTTGTAGATGAGAATTTTAGTAGCAGACATACACAATTTGAAATTCAAAATGAATGGGGGATACAAGACTTGGGAGAGTTTTTAGATTTTATGAAAAAACCTACTTTTGGACTTCTCAAAAAATGGATCCATTTACATAATGGAATCAGAGCTAATTTCTGTGTAACTGCAACTTATGAAAGGAGAGGATCTACACTTATTGAGACTAATCAAATATATTTACAAACCGAAAATTATACATTTCTTTGTGAAACCAACTTGAATGAGATGTACAATAACATTACTGATCATATAATAGGAAGACATGAAAATATACAAGATAATTCAGAAGGTACTCAATGGGTTTTATCATCAATTGATAGCTTTAGAATTAATATAAATAAGTATGATCCACTCAGAGCTGGTTCTTACATTGAACTTCCCAAAATTCTAGCAAGTAAGAAAGCTATAATAAATGTTAAAAATGAGAATGATAATAAATGTTATTTATGGTCTATTTTAGCTGGTCTGTTCCCTGTAGATAAGGATCCACAAAGAGTAGCTAAATATAAAAAATATGAGCACGTATTTGATAAAGCTTTGAAAGGAATTGAATTTCCAATGAAAGTTCAAAATAATAATAAATTTGTAAATAGAGTTAATAATCTTAATTTAATTGAAGGAGGATTATCAATTAATATATATCATCATAATAGTAACTACAAAATTCAACCTTTATCAGACATAACTAAAGATGAAAAAAAGAATCATATTGATTTACTATTTTTAAAGGAAAAAGAAAAGACTCATTATTGTCTCATTAAAGATTTGTGGAGATCACTTGGAAAACAAGTTACAAAAAATTGTAAAAAGAAATATCTTTGTAAAATGTGTTTGAACAGTTTTTCTTGTGAAAAGGTATTATCTGATCATAAAAATTATTGCGGAAATAATAAACCTGCAAAAGTAATTTTGCCTAATAAAGCAGATAATATTGTTGAATTTAAAAATTATCATCATTCGATGAAAGCTCCATTTGCTATATATGCTGATTTTGAAAGCCTTATAAGAAAGCTTAATAAAATGAAACAAATTAATACTAAGATAGAAAAACTAAGTAAAAAAATGAATAAGACTAAAGAAGAAGTTGAAAAGTATGAATCTTATACAATAAAGCTTCAAAAACATTTTCCAATTAGTTTTGTTTATTATATTAAGTATGCTAATGGAGAAATCAAGAAAAATCTATTTGAATATTTTGGTTTAGATGCCCCAAAGAAATTGTATGAGAAGTTAAGAGAAGATGTAATTTTCATTGCTAGAGAATATTTAGATAAGAAGATGAAAATGAAAGAATTATCTGAGACACAGAAGATGGAATATAAATTTGCTAAAAAATGTCATATTTGTGAAAGAAAACTCGGAGATACCCCACCTCTTGTGGAAAAAGAAATTCAAGTATGGAATAAAAAAATTGATATTATTTGTAGTATTTTATTGAAGATCAAAGATGAAGATAGAAAAAAAGAACTCAATGATGAACTTTCAAAATTAAAACAGTTGGTTGATTCTGCAAAAGCAAGTGAGGTTTTAAATAAAATAAAAGTTCGAGATCATGATCATTTAACTGGTGAATATAGAGGGGCAGCTCATAGTAATTGTAATCTTAATTATAAAGTTCCTAGATTTATACCTGTTTATTTTCATAATTTTTCTGGATATGATGCACATTTATTTGTTAGAGAATTTGGAGAGGATTATGATAACATTAAATTAATACCAAATAATGAAGAAAAATATATATCATTTTCTAAAATTGTAAAATATGATTCTGGTTTTACGGATAAAAAAGATAGAATAATTAACTTTAATATTGAGTTAAGATTTTTAGATTCATATAAATTTCTATCAAGCTCGCTATCTGAATTGGCTAAGAATTTGAAGAGGTGTCACTTTAAAAATTTAAATAAATGGTTTAACAAAAAAGCGCCTAAAAACTTATGTGAAATGGAAAGAAAGTATTTATTCAAATTATTGAGTAAAAAATTAGCCTACCCTTATGATTATATGAATTCATTGCAAAAATATGATGAACAACAACTACCTTCAAAGGATAAATTTTATAATCTATTGAATGATGAGCATGTTGATGATGGAGAATATTATTATGCGCAAGAAATTTGGAAATATTTTAACATAAAAAATATGAAAGAATTTACAATGTTATACAATACAATTGATGTACTCTTATTAACTGATATTATGGAAAATTTTAGGGAAACATCTCTTAAAATATATAAGTTAGATCCAGTTTGGTATTACACAACTCCCGGGTTTGCTTGGGATTGTATGCTGAAAACAACTAAACAAAAGTTGGAATTATTAACTGATGTGGATATGTTATTAATGTTTGAAAGGGGTAAACGAGGAGGAATTTCTCAATGTTCAAATAGATATGCAAAGGCTAATAATAAATATATGGGAAAGAAATTTGATAAAACTAAGGATTCTATATTTATTCAATATTTAGATGCTAATAATTTATATGGATGGGCTATGTGTAAACATCTACCATATGGTGGGTTTGAATGGGGAAATCCTGAATATTTTGATGAAGAAAGAATTATGAAAATGAAAGATGACGGGGAAATTGGATATCTTTTTGAAGTAGATTTGAAATACCCAAAGGAATTACATGATAAACATTCTGATCTACCCTATTGTCCAGAAAATGTAATTGATAATAATCGACTTCCCAAATTATTTACAACATTATATGATAAGAAGAAGTATGTTCTTCATTACTTAAATCTTAAACAAGCTCTTAAAGCTGGATTGAAATTAGATAAAATACATAAAGTTATAAAATTTGATCAATCCAACTGGATGAAAGTATATATTGAAAAGAATACAGAACTAAGGAAAACAGCTAAGAATGATTTTGAAAAGGATTTCTTCAAACTAATGAATAATTCTGTTTTTGGAAGAACTATGATGAATGTTAGGAAGCATGTGGATATAAAATTAATTTCAGAAGGTGATAAATATACTAAATATGTTTCTAAGCCTAATTTTGAGAAATCAACATTTTTTGGAAAAAATCTTGCAGCTGTACAAATGAAAAGAACAATGATTAAATTTAACCAACCAATCTATGTGGGAGTAGCTATCTTAGATATTTCAAAAACATTAATGTATGATTTCTATTATAGACTAAAAGATAGATATGAATCTAGAATAAAACTATTATATACAGATACAGATTCATTAATTATTTCTATAAAAACAGAAGACTTCTATGAAGATATGAAAGGTATGATTGATGAATTTGATACATCAGATTATAAAAAAAATAATATTTATGGTTTACCACAAGTTAATAAAAAGGTATTAGGTAAATTTAAAGATGAAATGAATGGAAAAATATTAGAAGAATTTATTGGATTAGCTTCAAAATTATATTCTAATAAAGTTTTTGCATCAAATAATGATGGAATGAAGAAAGCTAAAGGAGTAAAGAAAAATATTGTTAAAAATCAGATAACTCATAATGATTATAAAATGTGTTTAGAAAAGAAAATAACTAAGACTATTAAACAGAAGATGATAAGGAGTACAAGACATAATATTTATACCATTGAACAGAATAAAAGAGGATTAAATTCATTTGATGATAAAAGATGTTTAGTTGATGGACAAACTGATACATTACCCTGGGGTTATTATAATATAATACCAAGAGATAAATTTATTCAACATTTGAAGAACCTTAACAGTTAATGAAAACATATAAAAAAGAATAATTATAATAGTCTTAGCAATTGGTGAGAGTATTAATGGAGAAGCTATGATTTTTCAATGAATTACATCAATTTCAAACAGAGCTTTATCTTTGATATAAATCTGGAAGAAAGATGAAAATAAATAAATGGTGATAAGTTTTTATAATTTTCAGTTCACATTAGATAGATAGATAAAGTACAATGTCGTGTACAAACGTTGATGATAATAATATTAAAGATCTTCTTTGGTCGGTAAAAATAGTTGTTTCTTATTTTTTAATTGTCTTGGTACAAGACCAAGCTAATCCAGCGATTGTATAAATAAAGAGTTAAATATCTTGACTGATTCTTTCAAAATATGCCTTGTCATAAATCAACTTCAAATAAAAATAAACAAAAAGATGTGTTTGAAAAGATAAAATCATGTATAAGTGAACACATAAAAAGAAATGATGATTTGATTGAAGAACTTCAATAATTATGATGATTGGGAGAAAGTTATTAAAAAATATTTAGAGTTTAAACATGATGAAAATCTGTTAATTAATAGAGTAAATAATATTATGAAAGAGTTGAAAATAGGATTGAAAGTACCTCCTAAATTGAATGTGAGCTGTAAAAGTGAAATAATAATATAAACTATTACTATAGTATGATTCACCAAGTAACAAAGAGCTATTCAATATAACTATGAAGATTCTTTTGTTGAATCAAATAAATTTAATTTTACCAGCATACTTACGTCACAGACTTATATCAGCAACATGAGCAGGTTTATCCTGACCATTGATAAAATAAGATGGATCCTTTAATTAAAGATTTACAGGATACTAATAAATATTTACCTGCAAAGCAAGTTTGTCTTATGGTATCAAGAATTATTGAAATTATAAAGAAAATTATCCCTCCTCTGAGTCAATATCTGATTCAAAATCATCTTCTCTTATAGGTGATTTATCATAGTTATCAATACCGTAGGTCTATCTATCTTCATTCTCTCTCTTGTTCTATCCTTACATTTTTGAGTAAATTTTTCATATTCTTCTTCATAGTCATTATAATTATCTTGCATGCTTTTTTGATTTTGATTATTATTTATATAAGTATAAAAAGGTTGATTGATATTTCTAGTTAAAAAAATAATTGGGTATTTATTTATTTTCTTTTCCCTAATTAGATTTATTTTCTGTTCCCTTATTTCTCAAGTTATCACAAGATGTACTAGCTGATAGTAATCTATTATCTGGTTTATTGATTATCTCTATATTTGGTACATTGATTATCTCCATATTAGGTTCATTGACTATCTCCATATTAGGTTCATCTATATCTGATTCATATCCTAGATCAGCTTGAGGTTGTGGGTCATAGAATCGAATATCATCAAAAAGTGGACGACCACCAAGAAACATGATTTCCGCATTTTTGATTGCTCTTATAACTTCCATATACTCTTCAGGATTTTCTTCAAAATGAACTTCATAAACATTGTCTTGGTAGCTGCTCTCACAAGTATTCATATTTTTCTAAGTTGATAAACATTTGTAGACTACTTATAAGTTTTATACTTTGTTTTCAATAACACCATTTTTATCAAGATTTTAAAAGGTAGATCTCAACTTCTACATGAGAAACACAGAGAGAAAGGTTGAATATCAATCATTTTGATTGAAACAAGTAAAATAATGTCTGAAATTATCATTTTAAAAAGTCTATTTTCTTATACCAGATCAGTGATTTTTCTCTGAAAAAAGTCTGAAATACAAGTCAGAATGAATATGCAGTCTAGAAACTTATAATTTTTAAAAAGTCTATCTTCTTATACCAGATCAGTGATTTTTCTCTGAAAAAAGTCAGAAATATGAGTCAGAATGAATATGCAGTCTAGAAAATTATAATTTTTAAAAAGTCTATTTTCTTATACCAGATTGTTGATTTTCTCTGGAAAAGTATGAGAACGAGTAAAATAATATCTGAATGTTTTTTGGAACGTTTGTGCGGTAATTTTTTGAAAGCTAGCAAAGGTTCAACTTTATTGGACTGTGATGACTTCTTCAGGGATAAAATGATAGAAAAATGAGGAAATTAGTCTTTGCTCTTCTTTTCAGAATTAGATGAAAAAGGTGGAAATTGAGAGAATTTCTCCCTGTGCTTCTTCTTAAGATTTTTTAAAATTTAATGAAAAACAAGAGAAATAAGTCTTAAAACGAGAGAAATTGCTCCCTCTGCTTCTTCATGAGGTTTTTAAATTTAACAAAAATGAGAGAAATTAGCCACTGCGCTTCACTGCGCTAGAACATACATCTTATATCTACTCAAGCATATCCAATGAAGTTATCAGAAGGTTAATTCTGCAATGTGGTGTGAGCTTTCAAGCAGGGAATTCACGATTTCTTTGTTGGAGGACATTCTTACGAAATTTTCGCGACCGATCGCAAGCACGTTCACATTTGATGACGTCATTGACCTAAGTTAGGTTACGGTACTTGAAAAAATGTTGACTCTCAAGCTTTATATGATGATGGGGGGGGGAGGACTTGAGAATTTTGCCTTGTGAGCCATGCATAGTAGGAGGGGAACTTGAAAAATGTTGACTCCCGAGCTCTATATGATGATGGGACAAGTGCAAGTCTGCCTGGATCCGACTTCAGACCAGAAGGACTTAATTTCGACTCTCGAGCTATCCGAATTTTGTGACATCATGAGGAAAGGTCCAAAACACGAAATACTTTGGATCATTGAGCTATCGAGCTATACTTATGTATGAGGAGGAACTTGAGAACAGGACTTGAGGATGATGTCTTCAAACTAAGTTAGAAGAATTCTTCTGGGTGAGATCATGAGAATTTTTTTGGGCTATAAAAAGTGCAGAGAGAACCTTCAGGAGATATTTACTGTTCCGTATTGTTCGACATGATTGAATATTGTATGTACCGAGGTATAGCATAGATAATCAGATTTTGAAGACTCCTCGACAGCAACCTCTTTTTTCAAAGGATGAACTTACTCTCTTTAAACTTCACATTCTCTTTCCACTAAGACTTTACAAAACGATTTCAATCGGTTTTGCACCTTTCAGGGTACCTAATACGTCTACTCACTTGAACATAATTATAGAGAACAAGAACAAGACAAGCCGTTTTCCACGGGATCACAAAGCTTGCGGATACCGGCAAAGTTTGCAATAGCTCCTGATCATTTTCCTCATTGATTCGAGTAGAAGTTTTGTCCATGTTTCCTATCTGGTGTTTTGTTTGAAATACTCATTTTAGAAAACAAGGTTATCATCGGGAAGCGCGCGCGTTGATAAAGGGAGAAAATTGTTCATTAATAATAGGACTGTAGGTAGCCGAGCCGCAGAGACTTTGAAAAGTTTTCTATGCATCTCAAGTACTTTTGATATTGAAGTCATGAACAATACACAGAGGGTAGTTACAAGAATTTCTGATAGTTTGTGATCTACTTTATGCTAGACCAGTCGTTCTCAAACTTTTTTGGTTCACGGCACCCTTCACCAGCAATCGGTAACTTCACTTTGATTATTCCTCAAGACTTCCACATTTTATCGAAAATCTCGCGACACCTTTGAGAACTTCCTCGGTACCCCTAGGTGCCGCGAAATTGAGTTTAAGAATGGCTGTTTTTTGCCATAGGGACACAATTTTACGAACTTCTCATCATCTAGGCATGGCTGCCGAGCGAAAACTTCGTAAATCTCTCATTGATCCAATTAATGAAACAGCGACTTATTTCCAAGCCTCTCTGTAGCTGTTTTTATAGCCTGACTGTGGAAGATGTCCGCCGCGGATATCGATCGAAATAATGGTTCAAAATCAGTTCTGATCACACTATCGCGAAAGATTCCTCTCCACATCATTTCTCCGATTGTATCACGATATCGGCACCCATCACGAAGTCATACGCCATAGTGTTTAGCGTAGAACATATCCTGGAACACCGATAATCTTAAGTATCTCGATTATTGGACAGGAGAATGTAACTTACATTGGAAATCATGTACGCCAATATCAACCGGTGGATAGAGAACATTATATTATAGAGCACACTACTTATAAATAAAACAAAATGAAAAGGGTATTAATAAGCCAGACGAGCAGAAATATAGCTCCAATATAAATGCCCGCGGCTTCGTTAATACGGCTTCGTCGATATGATGTTCTCCGTCCTGAATCAAAGGGGAAAAAGAATATAGGTACTGTAGAATAAAAAATAATAGTTAGTACAACGCTTGGCAACAGTGCTTTGAAAACCGGTCCACCTCTGGAGGCTTGAATTCTTTATAATTTAAAGCAATAAATATAAAAGAAGATAAATTGAATTTCCGAACGCAGATATTAGATAGTATGGTAAATGGATGAACGTTTTTTTTTTTCTCTTCTTCTGTAGGTACCAGTTCGTTCTTTATTCATTTTCTTAATAAAGGTATTTAAATTTGCTGAGACTGGATTGAGACTTTGAAAGCGAGACTCACACCGTAGATAAGATGCATCATTGAAGAGCAGTACTGCGGTGACTTCTTGTTAAGAGTCTTACCGAATACGGTGATTCGGTGTTGTTCAGTTTACCAACTTTGACGGTACATTTAATGGCACCTAACCGTAATTTACCGTCTAAGATGGTACACCATCACGAGTGCTGTCAGTTGAACATGTCACACTGCGCACGTCCTCGAAAGTGTTAACAATGGCAAAACCTGATTAATCATTCGCAATTAACCGACGTCGTGACCGCGAAGTAAAAAAAAAAAAGTCGAAAATAATTTTTAATGCTCACGAAAAAACTCTTCGAAAAATAAGCGAGAAATTACAAAAATTTTTCTCTCATCGATGCATCCGTTGATGGGTCGACGATAGGAAGGTGAATATTTGAATAGATATAGTACCTGTACTGCCATACAACTCACTGTCGTGTCCGAACGTCCGAACACGATGACCAGATTGGTATTCCGTTGATGTGAACTGTTGTTGATTGAAATTATTTGACCATCGTATTTTTTTTTCTTCTTTAAGACCTCACACATCGTACAAATTGAAAATCCGGATTTACATACAGTCGTTAAGGAACGCTTACACACGTTTGGAGAAAAATCAAAATTTCATATTTTATATTCTTCTTTCTCTCTCACACGTACTCGTCACACCTTTCTATCTTCGTCGCTCTCCTTCGTGTATACCGACGGAATTCGTGCGAGAAGGCTAGTTTTTCTGAAAGTGCAAATGACAAACGACAATTCGGAACCGCGCGACAAACTGGATAAAATTAATTGCAAATGTTTAACGATGACTTGCGAGTAGTTTCAGCTCGAATTCGATGGTGGCAAAGCGATATAAACGATTCGTTTTCAAAATGATACTCGGTTTGGGAGTGAGAACGGAAAGACAAACAATATGGAATTGATTTTCGAAGGAATAAAACATTTAACCTCCCGCGGCGTATCTTAGAGCATATTACTATAAGTATCACGAGAGGAGAACTATCAAGCGAGAAGGACGGCCTAAACTTTCTCCCTCCAGTTCTATAAAAACTTATGGAGAGATGACTCTCGTGTACATGAAAATTGCAGGGTGAACGAACGAACGTTCGAATACTTCATGAGAACGTGTAATGACGTTCTTTCACTTTCAATTAGGGAGACAAGTGGAGGCTCGCTGTGGTATTTATGTAAGAATGTAAGGATAGGTCAAGTACCGCACTCCAGCCTGTAGCGTTACTATCGACTGATATGATGATTATAATAAAATTTTCATCATCACCGGTTTCTTACAATCAAGATGTAAAAGTATACTGTGTACCACTAACTTCTTGTGATTCTATTCAAAGATGAAAGCAAGAAAGATTTTTCTTTATTAAGAATGAAAAATAACGAGAAAAGAGAAAAAATCGACAAAAATTTGTTGATCACTATACTCGTAATGGACATGAAGCCAGATAGAAAAAAAAAAAATACCAAAGGCTACTAAAGGCGCGAAATAGATTTCGTTAAACAAATATTATTATGACGATAAATTAAATGAAGAATAATTATACGGACATTCTTTTTCTCTCTGATTGCTAGATTGTTGTAAAACTATTTTAATTCTGGACAGATACATTACTAGAGAATGCAAAAAGTATGAGAGAAAAGATAGGAACGAGGATAGGATGAGCAAGACCGACTTCTCTTATATCGACTGAGTTCAAAGTGTATACCTTTATGCCGTGTCTTCTTCACATGATTTCCTTTTTAATCCGCCCCTGTTGTTACTTGGACATTGTGTGCGAATCGTACAAGAGTATCATGCAAAGGTTACCAAAGTGATCGATATAAAATTCTTCTCTCGAATTGAATCAGGTTGATTTTCTCAGTCGTTGTAGTACCACACCAGGTCTATAGTTTTTAGAGAGAGTCGGAGAAAAGAATTGAATGACGAATCAAGCATGCGTGAAATTTGATTTTTATTAGATTCTTCGTTCAAGCTTGAAAATCGTTCATCCAAATAAATTCTATCTTCTAGAACCTCGGTAAATGAATCACCCCTTTTTGAGTAAGGCCGAAATAGAAGGCCGCGCTAGTTATTCATTTGGCAAAAGAGCTGCCCGTGAAGAATAACATGGGCGTAAGAGGAATATTGTCAAAATTACTATCAATATTTATAAAAAAATTGAAGATAAAAGTTGTAGTCTTTAAAATTATAGAGCAGAAAGAGTCGACTTGAATTTTTCATGAGAAAAGTGTCTCAAAATTTCAAACCTATAATGCAATTGCCACACAAGCTAATGCGGTCTTCCGTCTAAGTCAACCATAGTTTGGGCCGATTAGCGCTAGCGTCGCCGTGCATTTCGAGATTAAAAACGGGACCTAAACTATGACGGTATGTGCGAGAAAAATGAAATAACCCTTGAAAGAAGTAAATTTGGCTCCCTGACATACCATAAAACTGCCGTACAAAGTTGAATTGACGTATTTGTACTACGCCAATATCTTTTGCACAAAGAATGGTTAGTGTGTGTAATAGGCTAGTTATTAGTGTGCGTGTCGATGTCATTGTCGGCATGGAGATACCTCAAAATCCAAATTGACGTAACTCCTCTATCTCAGAAATCAGGCCAAATTTGAAAAATCCGATGACATTTTCGAATTCCTTGTTGAAAATTAGGAAGAAATCTCCAGGGAATTACTCGATTACATCCAATTTTACCATCCAGAAAACTACTATTCAGTTTAATAGAAGATATACGTTGTATTACTCAGTTTCCCATACTATTGTTTTGAATATACGTCAGTTTAACTTTGTACAGCAGAAAAGGTGTTCACGAACAAAAATTCTACAAATTATATGAGATGATGAAACCGACAATTTTGCTTCACTCAAAATTTATTCCAAGTTTTTCACTTTCCTCCCATATGCTGCCATAGTTGAGCTCCCGTTTCCAAATTCGGCAAAAATACCATTTTTGGTGAACGAGCGGGTGGCCGGCTTAAATGAGATGAGACACTCTTTTGACCGGTCATCCGCGAGGAGCGCTAGTAGTCAGATCGGTCATATTTGTATTATTGAAAGTCAAATAGATGATAATCAGCGTGACGTCATTATTGGAAGAGCCGTCTCAAAGGAAGGCCGGAACATGCACAGAACGGCAACGCTGTGAGAGTAGGCCAACTTTTACATGTGCTCTTATGGGAGAAAAGTGGTTTTTTGAGAATCAATGAGTGCATGTTGAATTTTGTGAAAAATTGAAGAGAACGAAAATTGTAGGCGATTAAATTCTCCATCAGAAAATGTATTAAACTCAATTTGTACAATTTGGGTTAATTTATATGTAAATGGTTTGCCTACTTAGCTGTTGCCAGATCTGCATGTTTCGGCCTTCCTTTGAGACGGCTATGAAGGAAATCGAAATCGCCCCATGAAATGCAGACTACAGAGATCAGTGATTTCAGCCAGGCCGATTTTTACACACAATTTTCCATAAGAGAATTCAGCCGTCAGCGAGACTTTTGTCAAATACTCTAAACAATAATACTGGAAACTCTCGTTAATTTCGCGGTCACGGGCGACTAGCGGCGCGGGATTGAACTAACTTTGGTTGTGATTGTGAATTTGTGTATGTTTTTTGCGTGTAGTAGTGACGTACATTGTTCGACTACCCGAACAACCCGAGAATTGCACATCCCTTGCCGCTGGATGCGCTGCGTTGCGTGACCAAAAGCGCTCAATGTATTTAGATAGGAGTTTCCAGTATTATTGTTTAGAGTATTTGCTTTTGTTGTTCACTATTTTTACGTGCGGGAGGTGATATAAACTTTTCGCTCGAGTTTTTCAATTACCAACAACCTTCCTTCTTGCATAATTTTCAATATTTATCTGTCAAGGAAACCGGAATTCCCTCACGGGAAATCGTATGTAAAAATCAGCCGGCTGAAATCACTGATCTCTGCAATCTGCATTTTATAGGGCGTTTGCGATTTTCTTCCATCAATGACGTCAGCTGATTCTCATCTATTGAGCAGGGAAAGAGTAGCGTTAGCGTAATATTGAAAAGGTCAGCGTTACTCAATAAGAACGTGTCTCCCAAAACCATTGCTGAATATTATAGCGATTTAATTTAGCGGTGGAAAGCCGGCTACTTTTTGGCCCAGGAGTTTGCATTTGGAGCCGGCTCTCAAAAAGCAGGAAGCCGAAGCTAGTAGAAAAAGCTGAGGATCAGAGCGGGAGCTACAATTTTGGCTCTGAGCTCCAGAAAAATAGGAGCAAAGCCGCTCTTCTGGTTCTTTAGGGAGACGGCTTCCTCTCCATATCCTTAATTGATAATAGAGATGGGTATTTGACCATTTCCAGCTCCTCCAAAAAGCAGGAAGCCAGAGCTGGTGAAAGAAAAACAGAAGCAATGCCGCTTTTTTTGGCAGTCTTCAGAGTTGGCTTTATTATTCTTGAGAATTTCTCAGAAACAAATGCAATGAACGCAAAAACAAAAATAGTAAAATTCTAAGACTGTAAAATTGCCTCATTAAATTCCGAAAATTTAGCACTGCTCCCCAGGTTCTTCATTTGTAATCCATTAAAAGATCAAATGTTGGACAAAAGCAAGAGCTTCAAACAATGGCAATGCCAGCCACTTGTCAACGCCGATCTGTTCAAATAATGAATGATATAATTTTACTCCATCTTGAATAGGATTTAGTCTGCAGCTGATGGCTGCAAACTCTGATGACGTCACTCAACAAAAGTGCTTATCAGGTGGAGGCCAAATCTTGCCTACACAAGATAGAGTACAATTATATCTACTGTTATAATATGTGACCCTGTCTACAGAAACCCACCTTAACAAAAAAAACTTTGATCAGGAGAAAGATATCTATGACTCCCATGATAAAGATACTTTTCTCCTGATCAAAGTTTTTTTCTTAAGGTGGGTTTCTGTAGACAGGGTCACATATGTTGATCGAGATATTCCACTCTAAAATAAATTCCAATCCGACGGCACTACACCATCCACTACCCTCTCTACTCTCTTTACTCCCTTTCTTCATTCGGTGGGCTAATTCATGGTTGAGTTATTTGTGGCCTGTTTTACCAACTCAGTTGAGCGTCGTTTTAGCCACGGCCATGTTTTAGCCAAGATCCCGGATTAATCTAGATTTATCATACCTGACTTGTCGCGAGAAAAAACCCTCGTCAAAGAACGGATCAGCAGGAACAGTTTAACGTAGCAGCAGGCTTGCACGTATACAAACGCTAAAGTGCTGATTCGTTCTCTGACGAAGTGACGACTAAGGGTTTTTTCTCGCGACAAGTCACATACTTTAATCGCTCGAAATCGGGTGCTTATTGGTTTAATCTCCGCTGAAAGCACGTCACACTCGGCACGTTTTTATGGTAAAACTGGTCCTTGGTTTTTCAGATAGAGAGATCAGGTTTGTTCTTTCTTAACGCAATTATTGCATATGTACTAGAAAATGATTTGTTTGTGATAGTAAGCAATGCCAAGGACTTTGGACGTAAAAGTACTAGTGTAACTTTGGACTTCTATTACCATCACCCTGCAGAAGGGATGTTTAAAGGACAGCCATGTTGTCCGGAATTAGGCTTTCAGCTGATGGCTGCTTCACATTTATTTCCCTCTTTTTCTGTCTCTTGATGACGTCATTCTAGATCAAGAACGCGGAACTTGCATGCAAGTGCGGCCATCCGCTGGATATTTCATTCTAGACAATGTATGACTGTCCATTATATCTCCCTTCTGTAAAGTCTTACTATTACTAGACCTAAAACCCGTCAACTGAATATAACTTTATGGTACAATAGCAATACATGAAAACTGGAGCCACGGACAACACAAATCAGAGTCAAAGTACGAGGCAAAGAGATGTAGTGCAGAGGGAAATCGACTCTCTTTATTGCTGAGTCTCCCAATGATTTATGGTACAAATCTGTTTTACTTGCAAACAGTAACACTAGAGGTACCTACATGAAACTTATCAGATTTCAGTATTTCAGTATGAAAAAACTGGTCGCTAGCTCCTACATCGTCTACTTTTCATAGGTCAATTTAAAATTGGAAAATTTTCTAACTTTTGGTGGAGAACTGAGAAACATATCTCTTTCCAAGCCACATGCGAGAAAAATATTTGAATTTCAAGACAAACACGATTGCCTTTGCATAAATGAAAGAGGAGCAGAAGGTTGGGGAAAGTGAGCGAAGGAGAGGCATATTTTTTCTCTAGGCTTCAAACTTTTGAAATGAAATCTTGCTCGTAAAGTGATCATAAAATTACATGACTCGTACTCCCTTGGCTCTGGAAACACTCTTTTTTGTACGAACATCATAGAGAAATAAATAATCAAATCATTACAAGTTTAAACATAATTACGGAATTCCCAATTTCATTTCATAATATTTCTGAAGATTTTTTTATATGCTAATAACTTTGTCTCTTCTCTCACTTCCCTAGATAATTTATCACCAAATATCCTGATAGTGATAATAATAACAAATAAAAATATAATACTGTTGATAATTTTAAACCAGAAACTTGAGAACTGCTTTTTTTCTTAATTTTACTGTCTTCTCTATACTGGAAGAAAAACAACTTAATTTTTCGAACAAATTTCGATACCTACAAGAAAATGTACTTTTTTATGGCCGAACAATAGTGCTGTCAGTGATAAAGAAGTAATTCGCGGTAGGAGGCTCTCTATGAAATTCAACAGCGAAAAAGACTTTACAATAGGCCTATAGCTAGACCGCATATGAATCATCTTTTACTGAAACGTATACTGTATTATGTAAAGCACGCTAAAGGGGAGGAGAATATATTATCCAGGAAAAAAAAAAGGTTAATATTATTCAAATAAATGACGTTATTAATGATATACCTACTAAGACAAAAAAAAAAAAAGTTCACCAAGGATCTTATTCATGGTTGATATAAAAAATGCGGTCTGTATAAGATTGTGAACTGCATTGAGTTTAGGTTTGGTTTTCGAACGACTAACAGCATCACAGAATGTATTAAAAGTGTATCACAATTAAGATGAACTACGAGAGACTTGTTTCAGGCTCCAAGCACGATTTCTAGACGTAGAGTGCTAGAAGTTCTTCCAACACTAGCCTATGTATTGTACGCTGCATAAGTGGCATGAATTAGAAGTATGTGTGCTGTACATGCGAGGAACAATCGAACGAAAAAGAAGAAAAAAAGAAACAAAACTGTGTGTACCGTAAGTTCGTCTACAGAATAACGGCTGCAGCAGAAGTAAATTCTTTCTTTTGCACGCGATGTTAAGATGCGCGCCTTATCAACCTGTCGAGAAAATCGTGACTGTAACATTCTGTCTCCTCTGTATTTTGTGTACTTATAAAGGAAGGGTTTACAGAAGACCACGAAAGTTGTAGGCCTAGATGATTTTTGGTCTCACATTACTTGGTCGATGTACGTTACCGTGCGGCATTTGTATTTCCTTTTTCTTTTTGTTTCTAAATACAGTACTAGAAATACTTTCTTCCGTACCATAACATGTTACATGTTCCTTTAATGAAGGGTCTGCGGATCGCTTCAAGAATGACGTAAGTCTATTTTCTTCTCGGAGAATTTGGAAAGTGCTTATGACTCATAAAGAATGAATCGGGTGGGAGTTTTAGATCAGCTGTGCGCGATAATCACATTCAGTGGTGTGGCCGTAATATCCCGTCGAAAGAATTTGTCATCGAGGAGAAGCGTCAGTCATCCCTTCTTTGATACACTCTCTCGCGTATGGGTGGTCGAAAACGATTTCTCATTTTTTCATGAGTATCGTTATTCTGACAAATTGGCACTTTCAATTTATATCAAACTGGTAGCGATTTATAAAAGAAAGGCACTGAATGTCTCTGAGGATTTACCCCGGAGCTTATATGTCTATAAAATTATCCATTTACAACATGTTCTCAGGACGAAGAAGGTTTAGCAGTCTCTCGATATTGGTTATAAAAGGTGCTTCGTAGCGGTCTGAAGGGTGACAAGTCCTCCAGGAGCGAAGCTCCGGGGATGTTCCTATTTCTTTACCTTTCGAGTTCGGCGGTTTGAAATGTGACATGTCTTGAAGCTCAGCGGTCAGTAGGCTGAATAAGAATAGTAATGATGAACTGTGACATGGTCTCTGAAATTGAAGGATAAGAGAAGAGACAATTGGAATATTGGACTAGGTAGTTTGTAAAGATGGGAATACGAAAGGCTATAGATAACATCTCAGAGGCTATGCTCAATAGACAACTTGACTTTAATACATCCGGTTACTCACCTCAGTTAAGAATCTAAGAACTTGTACACGTGAATATATTCTTGATTAGAAATCTGTGCATGTGTAGGGTCTAGCTCAAGCCAATTGGAATATTGGACTCGATATGAGAACCACGAGAAAGAAACAAGAGAAGTACGGATGAATAAAAATTCATTCTCCGCCATCAAACATTCTTCTCTATAAGCGACATCGGATTTAAAACTTTGCCGCCTTACGCATTGTCAAAATTTGTCGCCCTACGTGACTGCGTAAATGGAAATTCGAGGTGCTATAAGTATGACTATGGCTGTAAAAAGAGAATAAAGAACAATATGAGTCAAAGTAAAATATCGTGAAAACTTTCAATTGATTGATCTAAAAAAAAAAAAACTCATTAGCACATTGAAAATTATACGAAGATTCATCTCTTAACTTGGGCTATATCAATTTACGCATGTAGTTGTGGCTTGTTTTCCCTTTTTCTAGAGGTATTTACATTAATTTCCTTGAATTAGATGCATTCGGAATTGGAGAATGGTGCACAATACTCAGTCATGAGGTAAAAAAAACGATACGATAGTAATTTTCAAGTTCTTCGTGAGCGACATTCCCACTTTTTTGCATCGAGTGCTATTCTGTCGTGTTAACTTAGGAGGCCTGAAATCCCTAGTTAACGCAGCAGCACTGGTGCTTCAAAATCTCATTTGTCAAAACCTTTATAAATTAATCTCGAACAATCCAATAATGCTTCAAAATGAGCGGCAGTCGACTTTTTCTGTGATACTGACTGAAATATACGGAAGTCGTGCTTCATCTCCAGTAGCCACTCAGAACGTGAATAATTCGACCAGAGATGACAAACCATTTCCTCGAATTCAAACATTATCCACTTTTACGCAATCTTATCAGGATCGAAGATTGAAAAGAAGAAGATTTTTTACACAGTTTTGTCCCATGATAAATTATACGGGTATACAGTGGCTGTCTTCTGTTATAATGTTTCGTAATTCGTAGACGAAAAATCTTGGAAGGTATATAAAGAAGGAGCCTTTTTCAATAATTTTTGTCTCTCTTACGCGTAAGTCTAGGAAAGATTATAAGACGATAATGTCGTGGCGGTATTTCAAACGAAACTTCCTCTCGCTCGTGAAAATAAACATCGTAAAATCATAAAAGAAACAGATTAGACAAAAATCATAATTCGTTTATAGTGCGTTTGGAGGGCGTTACAAGAAGGTAGTTTACATGAGCGCGAGTAACTCAGGGGATGGTGCGCGGCTACAGATCGGAGCTACCTAATGTGGCTTCTAGTTATTAAGGTCGATGTACAGCAGGTGGCGCGACTCTACCTGACAAAGATTAAGGAGGGTAACTGGTGAAGCTATACTTCTACGCTACGTCTGAAGTCCGTGAAGAAAATGTATACTTACAATGAAATCGGACGAGAACAAGAAGGTATCCTCCTTTTTACCACGCTATGCATTGTTGCGGATGATTTTGTTAGACGTTCGTAAAATCATCGAAAACTATGAAAATAACTTTTTTTTTCTTGTAGTAGTAGACGTTCGTAGATTTATTACGTTATCGTAAACGAATTTGTACGCCACAGAGTTGAAAGGATGAATTTCCTGCCGAATCTCCCGCGCTCACTTTATATAGTAAAGTGGGGTGTTTTGTTTGAACCTTACACCAGATCATGATAAATTTATTTATTGCTGAGTACTTAGGCTGATTAATACGTCAGATGTCGCATTTTATTCATCCAGATAAATAAATTCGTACATTCATACTCCATTTTAATATCACCAACTTTATTCCCAATTCTGACATTTCACGATTTTCTCGTCATATTAATGGATTTTGAGATATCCATCAATCCTCGTTCTCCGTCGTTATCTATTTTTACGTTCTATATAACGGCAATTCTTATTTGAACAAATTACTGCTGAACTGGACGCTATAAAATAAATTTATGGACTTACGCGCATTACGGATAGCTATATCGTGTAAAAACATGCCTTAAAACGCGTATGGAACAAAGTGAAGAAAGAAGATACGAAACTAAGGTCCGGGGTTATGTCAAGTTTTGTGAAGATTCTCTTTACTTCGTCCAAATATTTGAAGTTAACTGGTTGGCTACTGCTGACTGCTGATGCTACTGTGGGTTTTTTTATTTCAGGCTACATCTGATAAGACACCTATTGCGGGCTAAAGTGAGCAGTTAATTTTGGTTAGCAGTATTTGTCAGAGGCCTGACGCGGCTTGGATAGGCCTATTAAAAATGAACGAATGTTCTTTTCGCATATTACTGAAGAATCATTTCCCACAAATGTGTACCCGTATACAAAATTGTATACTTCAAAAATTTATCGTGGGATGCAGCGACAATACTATCTTGAATATTGACTTTTGTTCTTCTTCTTAGAATAGGGACAACTTGGACATTTTTTGTAACCTTGAAATTTTGCTGAGTAGTAATACAAAACTGGATCGAAAATTCAAATTTTTCAGAAGAATCTACTTTTTACAAATTTTCTGTAGGATATAAACTGAGAGCTTTTGAGGGTGTTTTCTTTAAAATTAAAAGGGAGATACTCTCACGAGTAACTAGTTGCAAAAATTCACAAAGTTGAATGAGAGTAGGTAGGGAACTGTGTTCGGTGGGGTATTCTAGAAGGGTCTTTTGAGTCTCATGGCGTTCGAAGCGCTGCATATTCGGCTCAATGAAGGGGCGGTGTTGGAAGTATTGCATATATGGCTCATTGGAGGGGTCCCGTTTGACATTTGATGTCCCAATGGCAATTACACCCATATCATGTCCCCATTATGTCTGTAAAATATCCCCAAAATACCCAAAATAACCCCAATATGACCCCAAGGGCATAATCCCGTTGAACCATGTCGACTCTAAATCGATGTCGATGTGACGTCAAATCGACCTTAAATCGACGCATTATTTTGATAAATAAACGACACAGATTTGACGTCGATTTCCAGTCGAAATAGTTCTGGGGTATGTCGAACGTAAATCGACCACAATCGACTGCAAATCGACGTCAAATTGACTTGTTGGTTTCCAATGTATGATTCTAAGTCGACGTCGTTATCAAGTCGATTTAAGGTGAGCGGTTTTCTTGGACTCAAGATCGACGTCGTTATCAAGTCTATTTTGGGTGGACAGTCTGTTATACTGCTCAAAATTGACGTCGTCATTGAGTCGATTTGAGGTGGACGGTGGCCTTCGACCCAAAATCAACTCACTATCGACGTCGTCATCAAGTCGATTTGAGGTGAGCCTTTTTCTACGACTAAGAATCGACCCGCTATCGACGTCGATATGAAGTCGATTTCGTTGCTCGACCGTTTTAACCGGTAACTTGCTTCTCAAAAATATAATAGGTTGATTCCTCCTTAAGTAACTATGAATGCATAACTTATCTGCGAGTAGTGAAGTTCCAGAAAAAAACAGGTCGATATGGAGTCGAAATCGAGTCGACATCATTAAACGGAGCTCAAATTTTTTGTAGACTAAGAATTTACGTCGATTTTAAGACAATTCCGAGTAAACTTCCTCAGTTCCGTGATCGACTGAGAATAGGCTCCTTATTAACTGTCAAGTCTACGTTATTTGACAGAGTTCACATTTTTTGTCGACCAAAAATCGTCGTCGATTTCGAGTCAACCTTTTCAAATTTTTTATCGACCAGGAGTCGAACCTCCAGTCGATTTTTGGTCAACATTAGGGCCAAACTAAATTGACTCAAAATCGACTTCGATTCTAAGTCGATTTCGAGTCAACAATAAAAATATTGTAGTCGACCGAAAATCGACTAATTGCTGCCGTCAACATCGGGTGCACAAATTGTTCACATTTTTGGTAGCCGCGTCGAAACAAAAGGTTATCTAAGTCGACGATATTTCCACTCCAAATCGACGAAGTCAAGCAGTCAATTTACCTTCAAAATCGACCGTAATGTTATGGCCTTCAGTAAAGATGTCGATTTGACGTCGAATTACAGTCGATTTGGAGTCGACATTGCCTATGACTCGAAATCGACCCTAAATCGACGGTCAACATGGTTAACGGATGGGGGAGATTTTGCCATCAAATGCTCAACGGAACTAAGCCAATTGGCGCATGAAGCATTGCATATCTAGTTACTTGAAGGAGCTATTTTGCTAGATAGGGTGCGGCAAAAATATGTAAACAGTCAACCAGGGAACTCCACAAAATTGTCGCGGAGTCCTCCCAGAGTTTTTCGTTCAACTGTTAACATCTTTTTGGCGCACCCTGTCTATATGCTAGGACCGGGACCTCAAGAAAGTATAATGCTATCAAAAACTACAGTATTATTATGAGCTAATTTCTAACATACAGTATACTGGACCTGAACTAGGCTTGGTCCCCTCCTTGTATTATACTAACTTCATACTGAGGGACGACTTGAAAAATTTTGGATCTCCGAGCTATATATGATATAGGAGAGGACGTAGCAGCTACAGCCTTTTAAACAGGGAACCTGTTTTATCGCGGGAGGGGAGGGGGTGAACTTTTGTTTTCGTCCTATCGCTGATAGCTTGGACGATGAAATTTTTCATAGGGGCTTGGAGGTTGAATTTCTCCAAGTCCCTCTCTTATTACCTAAAGCTTGGACTATCACGTATAGTTCGAAGCACCTTCTTCTTCATGATTGCTGAAGCGGAACTATAGGTTAGTCGCTTAAAGTTTTTCATCAACCCATATCGCTTTCCAACTTCCAAGACCACATTAGCTTGAACATCGAACCACCGTTGATTGCAACGTGAACACGTCAGCTTCTCAACGCTCGAGTTGGGTGGAAATTCAGCTGATTTTATAGTCGCTTTCGGCCTAGGCTTCACGGTTACGTATTAACACGCAGGTCTTTTCGCGTTTCTGAAACAAAAAGTGTCTGGTAATAGGCACACCTGAGCGTAGCTCTATCATTTCTTTTTTTCTGTAGCATCCTCAGAAAATCAATCCCTTCGGGAGCTATATTGAAGATCGACCACAGGGTACTCATCTTGACTCTTCTATGACTTTCCTTACAACAAAATACTGATGGGTGGTTACAAATTAATGATGTTAAAATCGGACTGTCGCGAAAAAAAAGGCACAGGACGAATACAATTGAAAAACGATAGAATTGAGTGAAGAGGAGGTAGAGCAATAGTTGACGTGAAGTCCGAACGACGATTTGTCCCTACCAGAAAGTGATAAATTGAATCGGTTTGTGAAGTGACCCAGTTGCATTTACATTTCACAGGAGTGGTCCACCCGATACAATTAGGATTGACAAAATCGCATGCCGACACGTATTTTGCTCTGTCATACGTTAATGTATTTTTGCTTACATTCGATGTTTTTCAAATCGGGGTAAAAGTCAATATAATTAATTGTTAAAAGTTGCAATTCATGGCCCAATGTGTGGTGTGTTCTGTATGACCGTCGGATATCTCTGTCAGCGTAGAAAAATTATTACCGTCCGAGATGCGAATCTTTTGTGAACGAACCCTTTCGATTCGGCACGACACAAGTGCACTTGCATTCATTTCAAAAGCCGAAATCGAAGAACGCTTTCCTAGCGCAGTATCCGACACAGCTAGACTTTAACTACCAAACGAAAATTACTCATGAAGACCCCGACACTTTTTGCTCTGCTTCTAGGTTTTAATGTTCTTCAGAAAATGTGAAGATGTTATCGTTACTTAAATTTGAATTTTCGTTAGACTGCCGGATGTATGTACCAATGTGTAGCAACAAAGTAGCAAAGAAATGGGAAGGCCGGCATCTTTTGTTTTCCCCGTGTGGTGCACGAGCTACCGCTTCGCGACTTCCTGGATTCAAAAAAAGTGACTCTCACAAAAAATTTTAACTTGTCTGTTAGGTGCATTTTGTACACGGAACCCCACGCTACACCGGCCATGAACATTACCGCACCGTAGAAAATCTTTCGTAAACGTTCCCTCTCGGATCGACCCAACGCAAGTGCATTTGCATTCATTTTAGAAACCGAAGTCGAATATTGTCTTTCCACAGTCCTGTATCCGACACGGCTGGAATTTAATTAGGCCTACTAAGACCAAATCACGCGCAGAGATCCCGCCGCTTGTTGTTCTCATACGTATTTATGCACTTGCTTCTATTCGAGTCGAGATTTTCAAATTTTACAATTCAACATCCAGTGAGCCATTCCTAGAAATTAATGGAATCTTTCGAATTTAGAGTTTCAGGTAGCTTATAGGTACCGGATGGATCTAAAATATATTCACCTATAAAGAAAAATTACTTCCGTTCCAGGTGCACCTTCTTTTTTCGTCTTTCCTTTATTCGCGACAGGGGTTTGCTAAATTTACATCCTCGACAGAAATGATGTAATTTGTTAAAAGGACACGTCTTCTGTACGCGAATTAATCGTAGAGTTTCCCGAATCGCGGCAACGACATCGTATGATAATGATGTATTCTCGAGAACGCTGTGTGATATATTCTTGTAAAAGATCGCAATCACGCAGTCTTTCTAAAATACCTTTTCCTTTGATTTCTTTGTTACAGATACATTCATTCGAAAGAGAAACCTTTCAAATGCCAAGAGTGCGGTAAGGGCTTCTGTCAATCGAGAACTTTGGCGGTGCATAAAATTCTTCATCTGGACGAGTCTCCGCATAAATGTCCAGTTTGCAGTCGAAGTTTCAATCAACGTAGTAATTTAAAAACCCATTTGCTCACTCATACGGATCATAAACCGTACGAATGCAACAATTGCGGTAAGGTATTCCGGCGTAATTGCGATTTACGTAGACATACTCTAACGCACGCAGTGGGTGATGTGCCCGCGGATTCGCTCATTCATTCACCAGCTGGTGCCGACGAGAATAACGACGACGCGTCCTCTGTACGCAGTCAATCGCCGATCAATGTCCGTTCGCGGACTCCGTCCAACGAACCTAGTGCAATACCGAAAATGAAACAGATGAGCATTTTCAGAAGCATTCGCGAAAGTCGTCCTCATTCCACCGATTCGGCCGAACGAGATCGTCACTCTCCAATGGTGCGACATTTATCACCTCCATCTACGCTGAAAAGGCGCAGAGAGTCGCCTATGCTCTCGATCGACAGAAGTCCATTGAAATTCGCCTTTGCTTCCACCAGTGGGCGACAAAAGTCTCCTTCACCAGTTCCGTTGCTTCGTCGCATGTCGCCCTCGCCTACTCCGTCAGATCGGCGTAACTCTCCATCGATGATGACTGGTTTTCAACGAGATTCGTCATCTCCTAACCCGATGCGCAGGAAATTGTCGAGTTCACCGCCACCGAATAAGTTTATTCGAAATCATTTCCCACCACCTGTGCCTCTGTTCAACAGACGACATCTCTTTCAGATGGTTCCGCCTGGATTCTTGAATCCTTTACCCTCAACGTCCGCTAGTACCTCGTCTTCGTCTATGGCGCCGATATCTTCGGTACCAGCAGCACCTCCTAAAAAGTCATCAGGTTTTAGTATTGATGAAATTATGAAAAAGTAATTGTTTAGGCCTGCGGTTTTGATCTCACATTGACTTTCAATAGCGCGCAAGTCATTCTTACCTTGACTCGGTGCTCTTGATCTGCATTTTTTTAAATTTATAGATTACACTATCATTGTCCCGATATCTCGATCGATCCTTGAAAATTAATTAATTCGCGATTCGGTCTAATGTGTAAAGATGAATAATTTTGTTATCTCGATTGCATTTCTTAAATTTTTAAGATGTGTGGCATTCGAAGTAGAAAATTATACCTTGTATTCCTATTTTTATCGTGTATAAAATTTCAAGACTATTTTGTACGATAATTGTAGTGTGATTAATAAGTTATTAGGTTCAGATAATTTTTGTTTTTGTCTTGTAAATTGTAAATGGTAAGAGTAAATTAACCAGCAGTTGGTACTTGTAACTAGTCAGCGTCTTGTTCACTTAATTCTTTATTCATTCGTTTGTGCCCAGCCAATAGTATCGATAGTTTCCGTCTTTTGTACCAGAATTTTCTGCTGCTACCGGTATACAAATTCAATGGCGCCAACGTTTCGAGATGAACACTAATATGAAGGGCATCGGTTCAGCTGTCCAACCGGGCCCTAAAAACGACGTTTTACTAGTCATTTTTTGTGTTGTAATGAACGAAAAATCAGTACCTAAGTTTGGATCATCGTGATAGATGATGTCCAAATATACTCTGGAAAAGTATTTCAAACCAAATCAGTACTTCTTTGTACTCAATCAGTTTTGAAAGATAAAATCATTTGTCGATTAGTGAGCTATTTTTTACAATGATTTTAAATTGAATATTGTATCTTTTACAGTTATTATAATTCTCTCGCTCGGTATCCGATACAATACATCGAGTGAGTGGACCTGGAATAACTATGTTAAAGAATAAGATGAAAAAACATGAAGAATTTGGAAGGAAAAAAATGTTTGAAAAAATTAAGTATAGGAATATAAAATATTTATGATATTGAAAAGAAAGAATGAGATTAATATAAATATGAGATGAAACAAATAAGAAATGGGATGAAAGGATTCATCTTACAACTAAATACAAAATTAATTAATTTGAACACTACCTAGTTAGAATATAATTATGATGTAAGAATTAAAATGACGCATGAATAAATAAAAAATTAGGTACCTAGGTAAATATTACTTATTATTATTATTTTTATTATTTCAATTTTTTTTATTTTCAAACCTTTTTTTTGAAGGAATAAATAAAGGAGAGAATACTATAATATATATTTATACAATTATAAATAAAGGACAAAATGATGAAAAAAAAAAGAATGTGAAGAATTATGGATTTCACATTATCATTATTACTATGTATTGTTATTATTACTATCATTAATTACCAAAATTCAACATTATTGGGTAATTATCTATGTTCTAATGAAACAAACAAAGGACAAAATGATGAAAAGAAAAAAAAAGAATATGAGAAGTTATGGATTTTGCATTATCGTTATTATAACTTTTATAAAATATCTTTATTTTATCATTTTCTCAATCACTAGATTGAAAAAATATATTCATGTATGAAGATACACTTCATAATGAAAGACTTTAACAGTGAGTCATTCTGCTTTAAATCAAACAAAAAGGAATAAAAATAAAGTAGAAGAATAAAAAAGAAAACAAGTACCTAATAGGTACTCAGTATAATTATCATAATATAAAAAACAAACAAAGTAAGGACAAAATATAAATATATAAAGATAAAATAATGATAGAATAAGATGGAAGGATTTTCCAAATCAATGCTAAATGAATTAAAATAAACAAAAGTAGGTAGTTGGAATATTAAATGAAATAAAAATAACAAATAATGATGAAAAGAAAGAAAGAAATTATGAATTTTTCATCATAACGTAGGTACTTATTTTCCTCATTCGTTATAATTCATACTTATTTCATTTATTTTTCAAACCCTTTATTGGAAGGGTTTCATCAGTGAGTTGAGAACAATTTGATTTCCTGGGAAAAAATTCCAGAGTAAAAGTTCTCTTTTTTAAATAAGAATATATTTTCTCTTCATCATCTTTTTATACTACACCAAGATTTGAGCGTTACAGAAACCTCGAAACTATTATGTAATTTAAAAATGGTTCCATGTAAAATTCGATTTTCATTAGGTACTCGGACACAATGCGCACGTAGCCATCAATACTTTGGATAGTAAAAGATATAGAGTAATCATCGTCTTGAGAATATTTTCTAGTAATTTTCTCTTACACTGTTGCGTCGTTTTTCGTTACTTTCGTTACCGTCCGGTAACTTATTAATAGTTTTTTCGGTGCTCGGAGTGATGGAAGTCAAAAATGCTAATAATGCTTGTAAGTAGAGGGTATTGAAGATGTGAAACTGCCTTCGATTTCGAAGTATTACATTGTTCCCATACGTTGGCTAGGGTATAAGGATGAGTAAAAATACTAGTTCGTACTTTTTTCTAATTTAGACCTGAGAGATATTTTAATTGGTTCTTTCATACATTAAAGTGAAAAAGAAAGAGGAAGGAGAAATTCCATACTCGTACGTGCATCAAGCAACCAAAATAAATACAGTTTTGTACTTATTACATTATTTATTATTCGTACTATTCCTACCAGTATCGTTAGTTTCTCTCACAGAATAATAACGAATGTGGTCTGGTAGACGAATTAAAGATAAGAATTTAGAGCGTTATGAATAAGATTGAAAATTTTTACCAGACTGATGGTAAAATTCATTGTTAGATTGTATTTTTTAAGATTCTTTGTCCATTATGTATAGGCTGTTTATTTATTTCGTAAGTTGATTGTATTGAAATAAAAGTCTCTACGATGAATTTATCAATCATTTTGTGCCGTTGGTGTAGCATACCCATTAAAATGTCAGTCTTCTTTTTCTTCAACATCTCCTTCTTAGCCTAACTAGCCTAATACAGAATAGTCCAGCTCTATATATACAGCTTGATGGGGGAAAATATTTCATGGACCCCTCCTATCGATATACCTCAAAAAATAAAAGTTCTTATAAATCCCTATACATAGTAGGTCAAGGTTACTACTCACGTCATCAGCTTGTGGCGCTAATTTCGTGACCCTAATTTCAGAATGATTACCAGCCTTAAAACATAGCCACGAACCCTCCAGATTGATCAGTCGAAAATTGAGAAAAATTAATAGTACGAAGAATGATGAAAAACTGAAAAGAAGAAATTATAAGGCTATAAATCATAGTTTCCAGTAACGATTTCAGAGGGCGGGGGATGAGTGCGATCAGTTCTTGGATTTTAGGCAGTCACATGCGTTCTACCTGAGGGCCGTGATCTACCTAATGGTTCCAACTGCATTAGTATGCGTTCTACCTGAGGGCCGTGATCTAAAATGAATAATTCAGCGTGCTCTTTGACCATAAGAAATAAATTTGTGGTCCTGAAAAGGACCGTTTTAATGAGAAGAAGAGCTGACCGAAGCCACTGTCCAAAAAAAAATGTCTGGAATCCATGTCCAAGTAAGCTACGTGTTGGTCCTGCGAATATTCTCCAAGAAGGCGGTAAACGGATCTGCCTCATCTTTCCGGAGCATCTGCCAACAGTAAAAATCAAGATGTGATTGCAGCATGTGCAGTGGTACGCCTCTCTGCTTCCGCATGATCTTAATTTTTGCGTCCAACCACGATCGTTCAATCGCCTGCGTGTGCGCTCCGGTACCCGGATCAACATGCGCGCCGTGATTCCTTCGGTTGACTACTATCGCGTCGTCATCGGTAGTTCGATGATGAACATGAACACCAATTCGAGAGAAACCAGTTGCATCATTCCACCCATCGTCATGTCCTTATACATATTTGCGGCATACTTTATGTGCGAGTAGTTATCTTCATCATAGGTAAAATAGGCGGTAATAATATACAATTACAGTAGAACACGAATCCCAGGTATAGAACGCATACTAAAGCAGCACCTTTTTAACAGGGAACCTGTTTTCCGTCGCTGGCCGGCAAACCTCAGAGGTCGAAAATTTTCAAGTCCCCTTCCTATCATTCACACCAAGTCCTGGTCCTTATGGTTGGCGTATATAGCCTGATTAAAATAGCTCCTTCAAGTAACTATATATGCAATGCTTCATATACCAATCGGCTTAGTCCCTCCAATGAGCCAGATATGCAATACTTCGAACACCACTCCTTCATTGAGCCAAATATGCAGCGCTTCATACACCATAAGACTCAGAATACCCCATGAAACAGGTCCTCTGCTTCCCCTCATTAAACTCCGTTAAAGAACCCGTAAATTTTTAAGAGATATTACAATTCGAAAAAAATCTATTGAACAAGGATTTCAAATAGAATGATACCATGAAAAGCTTGTATGACTCTTGTCCCCCATCGACCCAAAGAATTGACCGGACTTCTTATGGAGGGGTGAAGTGTTTATTCATGGAATAGGCTGCCTCATCCCAACAGCTGTTCATAATCGCAATTTCATGGAATCCCCGTAAAACACCTTCTTAATGAAGTCTCTTAGCTTTTGTTTTGCACGATGAAGAAAGTACACTTTTTGTAGATGGTGAAATATTTTCAATCTTGTCTTTTAAACTTTTTCACACCGAGGAATTTCTTCACAATTTTCTTGCTCTTAGCGGGAAATTCGAAGAAAGTTGGGTAATTTTTCATCGAAGTTGTGCAATCTAAACGACGCTAAATTAAAGACCATACGTACGACTTCAGATGTACATAATGTGTATTATATTTTTTTTATTCCGTCAAAGACGATCTTACACGCAGAATTTTCTGTATTTTTCTGTAATACTCTGATCGATTAAAACGCCGAAGACTGCTGCGAAAGAAGATAAACCGGTAAACCTGTTCTTCTACATGGGTACAGATATTCAAGAATAGCTTGAGTATTAACACTGGACTCGGCTATTAATGGAGTAACGCTATCACTGTTGCTTTCAAATAATGATATTAGTCTTTGAAAACCGGATCGAACTCATGCAGATGAAAGACCAGACTCGTACGACGTGTACATGGCTGGAGATCGAAACTCACTTATGAGCGAGGATGAGATTAACATTCCAGAAGGAAAGTAATTATCAATACCTACTGTGCTAACGGCTTAAGAATCTGGTACTTTTGCAGGACGACGGTCTTGAAAATTCGAGTGTTGATGCCGTTTGTTCGACGGAGTAAATATAGGCCTATCCAAAAGAATCTTGTGGATATTCGTTCCCACTAAAGTATCGATGCACCGTAGGACACACGATTAAAAATTGACATCGCTCGAGCAATAAAATTTTATTCTCCAAAAATCTAATTACGGAGTTTAATAAGACGGTCTTTCATCCGGTGGTTTTGAAACTCGAGTCAGCTCAATAAAAATCTGTACATGTCTATGATGTGTTCTCATTGTAATTCATAATGTAGAACGGATCGTTTTGCTCACATACGTATGTGTCCATGGTCTCAAGGGAGAAACTTTTCTTCTACAAATCCTGGCTATCCTCCCAAGCTAGTAGGGATTGCCACTTTTTCGTTTTTACTCACTCTCGTAATTTCATTTTACTTCAATTACATTGAAATGATCACTGGTTTTCTTTCCGATTACACTATGTATACTTTTATCTTACGTAGGGTTGAGTTCAAACAAAAATTCTCAAAACAAACACTTCATGACGATTACCAATAACCTTGATAAACTTGGAAAAATTTCGAACTTTGCTTCTTATAGATTCACCCTCAATATATTTGGCCAATGCGGAGCCTAATATTTGGAAAATACGTATAGAGCATACTATGCAGAGAGTTTGTCTTTCTATCTTCTGATTAAAGAACTGTGCCGGATGGCAGTGGTGTGGATAAGGGAGGTATTGGGAGAATATATCCCCCCTCCGTCGCAATTTTCCTAGTGTCTTTTTTCCGTTCTTGTCTACTTTTTGCGTGAATCAAAAAAAATTTCAGGAAAAATCTTCCCCATGAGAAAATTGTATCTACTCCACTGCCGGGTGGACCAGAGTATTACGAGTTAGATAGGAGTTCGTGTTAATTCTGTTCTAGTACGAAAACGCGAAATATTAGACGTATCAAAACTACGAAAGAATCTCAATTTTATTATCTTCAATTTGGGCCGAAAACGAGGTTTCTACATCTTTTCGAAACCGATTTATGGAATAAATATGCCAAAAATTAACAAATTCCAAAACTCCTAAGTAGGAGTTGGAAAATCACCCCCCCCCCACCTTCCAAGCTAGGAAAGGGAAAGAGGGGATCGCAACTGAAAGGAAAAAAAACGGTTTCCTTGGTTTCAGTTTTGGTGCCAACCCAAAGTTTTAAAACGACTTTTAGTTTTTCGTGGCACCCAAAATTTGTTTGGTTTTAGTGAGGATTTTTAAACGATAAATTTTTCGGAAAACAGTTGCAATTTTCGGGTTTTTACAAAATTGAGTGAAAGACAGAAATATATATTTGAAAGAGGGAACGTTCTTTTTTTATGTTTTTTTTTTTTTTTAAGGGGAAAACAAGTTTTTCACTGTTACAAAATCATTGATAATGAAGATTTTGATAGGGTGAATTTAAGCTGTACATTTGTCAGACTTGAAGTTTGCCACTTTTGAGTCAAAATGAGAACTAATTATAATAAACTAACAAAGAGAGATGGTCCGGACAACAATCCCAGCAACAATCCGGGTAACGATCCGAGAAAAATCTAGTGTATTTAAAAACACGCTCCAAACGGGAAGAAATCACGCGTCCAACAAAAAAAAGTCATGCGTCCAAAAACATACTCAAAGCGCGACAAAATTACAACACGAGCCAAAAGAAACCACCTCATTGAAAGGTTTTACTGATCTTCAATTTTGTCGCATTAATTAGATTTCAAATTTCAACAGCTGATCGGCCCAAGACCACCAATTTATAAAGAAAACTTATCTGTTCCTTATGTCTTCAAAGAATCCAAAAGATAGAATACTCTGCTCATTTTGATTAAAGACTGACATTTTGTACGAAAGTTCTTCAGAACACTGCGGATAATTCAAGATATGTTCACATAGAAGGGTGGGGGGGGGGGGGAGAAAACTAGTTTTTTGTGAATATCTCGCCAAAGTTCAACATTGGTAAAAAAGTTTTCAAACATAAGTCGTACTTCGTAAAATTACCTTAGACATGTTGATTTAGCCTAAAAATAAAGGCTGCAATTTCGGCTTGAAAAACAACGAATGTGAAATTCCATATTTTTAGTAATTTTCTCAAATAAATCATCCTTGTAGAGAAAACTTTCCAAGTAAAAGTTGTTTCAGATTGAAATTTTCTGCAAAATGTATTGTGAATAAGAACCATGTGGCTTCAAAGTTGAGATTGAAATTTGACTAAGCAAAAATGTGTAAACTCTTTTGCTTCCTAATAACAGAAGCCAAGGAAGATTGGGCTCAAAAATACGAGTGCATGGAAATAATCGCCGGCAAAAGTTTTTCTGTGGATTATGCGTAGAATGGTTCCTTGATAACCTTACTCAAAGTCTACAGCGATCCTAGGGTGACTTTTCCCCCAAAAGGGATTGAAAGACTACAAAAATCAGTTTTTAAAAAATAAACTGAAAACTAAGTACAAAGGTGTATTAGAGAAAAATCTTCTAGTGGAGCTAAATAGAAAAAGATCATGCTTCATGTCGGCTGTACTCACATGAGGTTTTCACTCGTCGTTTTCATTATTAAATTGGTATGCTTTATATTCGGCTGTGAGGCTCAAGGGTCAGGTAGTTGTCCAACTTAAGACCGTGGAAATGAATTATTCTGAACGAATACTAAGACACCTAGCGATCTGTACTATACCTCAATGCATACCAGGGTGGTTGCATTTCTCTTTTGGACTAGTATAGGTCTAATTTGTAATATTTCAGGGTCAATATTTTCGCGGACTTGGTCTCGTATAAGGCTAGTTTACAATATTTTAGGCTATCCTGCGTGCCTGTATAGCCAGTACATCCGGATTGGAAGAATAGCGTTGCTGGGCTAGAATATTTGCCTTCCAAAACACAAAAGAAACCAACTATCCTAAATAATCTGCACAGACCGACATAACTCTCCAGACAGAATGTTCTTAATAAAACCCAATCTTATCAATTCAAAACCCTGTTTGGCCAGTACTGCCAGCAATGGTAAGGAATTAGCGTTGCAGGGCTAGAGTGCCAACCTCCTAAGTTATTCCACCTAGTAATCCACAAGAACCGACATATCCTTCTGCGTGGAATGCATTGAAATTCCAAATCACATCCTTGTTATAAAATCCTGTATAGTCAGTACGCCCAGAAATGGTGAAGGAGTAGCGCTGCAGGACAAGTATACTCTAATCCACTTCCATAGAATTCCATAGAAGGAAGACCCATCATGTTCCAACTGAGAAGGTGTAAGTATCGTCATCCTCGTCTCTGCCTGTAGAATACAAATAGTGTACTAGCAAGTATTGACCATTTCTCACGAGCAGACAGTTGAAGTCCCATCAACATATCTTTGGGCAAATCGTGACCCACTCTTTTTATTTGCTCCATGGAGAGGTCTACGGGCTTAAAGACGGTAATAGACAACTCTCTCGCAGCGCATGAAATGCATCCAGCAGCAGATGAATTGAAGGGACGTGACCGGAAAACCTGCAGTGTGCGTGAATTGTCCGGGCAGCCAGGAGATCCATCCGCCGAGTCACGTTCAACATGAGTTCGTGCAGCAGGAACCAGATGTTGAGAGCGAAATATTATGACTAGCATGACGACGGCAAGTCCGAGTGCAAAATCCTCTGTTGAGCTGTCCGAACTGGAATGGGCACAGTTCTAGGGATAAAATGGTATCGGTGCTTCCCGCGGATGGCCATTTGGTGGTGTTGGCGAGACCTCCCGGGCTTCGGCTCAGTAGAAAAAAAAAGAAGCTAGTACCATTTAGAGGGCTCACTCGCTCTTGGTCTAGCATAAGTCCAGTTTATAACAATTCAAGCTGATAGCTATTGAGGAGTTCACGCGCTCGGGGTCAACTCGTTGATTTCAGAATTGAAGTAGATTGTAATTCTAGCAATTTTGTAGGAGCGAGAAAATACGACACATTCCTACTGTGCCGGGGTGGAAGAGGGACAGGAGAATATTTCGAGGTTTTAAACAAAATACTAACCTCTTCTAATATACGTATATGAAGTATACTAGATTCAATATGGGGTATACTATACTAGCTCTTACATCCTCTATACCAAGCTAGGGTAGTAGGGTACGCTGTATTTCTGAGTCCTTTATTTTCGTAGCTTTTTGGCCTCACTGCGTCCGCTCTGTCGGTCTAATATAAGTCCAACATCAGTATACTGTATTTTAGATGATTAGCCTACGCCCGGACACCCGGATAGAGCTGAGATTCGAAGTTAGTTCACCTTCCCTCTTCGTGTATTATAACTCTAATTTGAGACCACAAGTAAAATCCTAGTAGAAAGCTAGTATAAACTGACCAGATCCTTTATACAGTATACTAGGTTTATTATAGCTAAGCTGCAGCTAAATTGAGTATAAACTGTGAGGGGGTGGGAAGGGCCGTAAACTCTCAGATTTTTGAATCACCCACGAAGTCACAAGGATGAGGGGGCAGGGTGCACTCGTAAAATTTTGAATTCGGGGTCTGGGCTCATTCAAGACATGAAATATATCGAAAAAAGTTTTAAACGAAAATTATTTGACGATTTACAAGTCAACTCAAACTAAAAAACTTTGAGCTGAAAAGTTGATGTGAAAGTTGAGCGATTTTCAAATTTGTTTTACAAAAATGACTTGTTAATAACTGTGTAGAAAAATTTCTGTAACGGATTGAATCTCCTCTCACTGGCCTAACATAGACAAGTATTTCACCTCAAGCTTGAGCCACGTGGGTTTTCGTTCAAAATGGTCGATTTATTGGAGAAAATGACTAAAAACATGGATCAAGCCGAATTACAGCTTTAATTTTGAGATTACATCAATGCATTCTCTTGGAAATTTCACGAGGAACAACTTTTGCTTAAAACTTTCTCACCAATGTTGAAGCTTGAGATTGTCTCAAAAATTTAGGTCTGGGGGTCGAGAATACCCACCCTGCACTTCCACATGAGGTCGCCGGGTGGCACATTATCACCATGTGCAGGACAATTGACATTAACGTCCCCACTATATTCAGAGAAGTGAGAAAAAAAAAAAACTCGAGTAACAATTTGTTGAACATGTGTTCAAGAATGAATATGAGGTGAGGTCAACCAATCTCGTCATTTAGTAACCGGTGCTGTGTACAATACTTGTGATGAAGAATTTCAATATTCTCAAGTTCGTTGAGATGCTTACCTTTATTAGCCTAGGGCTTTTCTAGTATTTCAAATTGCATACTTATTTTCCTACGCATTAACAAGTTGATAGTGTTTCCAACATTGATCCTGTTGGTGTTGCTAGATCTTATACTTATTTTCATTCAAGAGCCGTTTGCATTAGCAACTTGATAACACTTGGGAGAATAAGTATGCAACTGAAATACTAGGGAAGCCCTATTCTTTGACTATAACGGGTGAGGCCAAAAGATATTATTATAGTTGAATGAGAGTTTGCGCTGAATCTGTTCTAAAGCAAAAATGCAAAAAAGGTATTGGATGTATACTTGAGAGTTACGAAATTTGTGTCTCAATTTTATCTTCAATTTGCGCCTCTGACCAACATTCTCGACTTTTCCTAGTCGAGTTATGGACCAAAATATGCTAAAAATTGACCAATTTGCCAAGATTTCCAAAATAAAAAAGTAAAAATTTCCCTCATTTCATCTTTTTTTGGAAACAGTATTAAAGTAAAATACCGTCATTGAAGTTTGAACGATTTATAATTTTTAAAAATTTTGGCCATAATTGGTCAATTTTTGGCTCATTTTGGTCCATAGCTCGGCTGAGAAGAATCATCAAAAGTTGGGTAGGGGCGCAAATTGAAGATAAAATCGAGATACAAATTTCGTAGATTTGAAGAGTAATCTAACGGTTCGCGTTTTTTGCGCTCGGCTGAATTTAGTGCAAACTCCCACTCAACTGGTACAGTAACATCTTTTGACCTCACCCGGTAGAGGGTACTTTACAACTCTAATGATTTTGGGGGAAAACGTACAGTGGCGAGAAGCCCTCTTCACTGATATTGACTGCGCTTTTTAGCTCATCGTAAAGAAAAAATAAGTTCGAACAACTGCGCAAACGAACGTCCATCTCAGTAGAAAGAAGTTGAGATTAAATCTTCGATATTTCAACGGTGGTTCGGACTCCTCTTTTCGGCAGTAGCATTTTACGACTTATCTTCATCTGGGAGGGGCGAATGCGAATCGAATTTTCGATAATATCCTGATGGCGCACACCTTCTTTGTAGAAGAAATCTCAACAAAATACGCGATACTTACTCTCGTCTCATCACTCTATTATCAGTTACCTCACCGCGTACCGGTACTATATGGAAAAATAATGAATGTGTAGTGCGCATAGAGTACCTACACTTTCACAGTATAATCATCAGGTACAGAATACATTCTTGGAGTCTCTCTTGCGTAGTACAGTACAAGTATTGTTATTTCTTGCTTACCTTTTCATTACTACATGCGTATAAGTTACGATGTAGGCACTACTTCAGTCACGATTCTCACTTAATATTATTATCTTGGTTACTACAACTGTTGAGGAAGAAAAAACTCTGCCATACAGACTTGGTAGATCTATACACCGCAGTACATTATGTAGATTAAGTTTAGGTAAAACGTGCACTTGAATGCATCAAACAACAGCTATCGTACGAGTGTAGGCGGGTGCAACTTCGACATTACTTTATTGGTGATGTAGTATAATTTTGAGAGTATTGCTGGAAAATGTGAAGGTACAGAGAAGCGAGAGCGGTGAAGAAGTTTGGTGCAATTCATTCTGATTGGAAAATATCGAATGACAAGCACGTACTATCAAAATAATAAAATTATTTATGACTACCTAACTAGTTTTTTCATTTGACGGTCACAAATTATCGAGAATAAAAACGGTAGGAGAAATTTTTATCCCTATGACTAGTTCATTTCGGCTAGGCACGAGGGAAGATCCCAGATGACTTTACGAATAAGAATGAAAAATTGGCGTTTACCGGTTCTTGATCTAGTTCCAATCATTCCTAAGTGAACGTGGGATGTACCTGTTCTTATTTTTTTTTTATCGAGCTGCTGGACCGGCGGGGATCGCGCGCAACCGACAACCCTGGGAATTAACTCGCCGCAACTTCATTTTGGTAATCTCTCTGCGGGATAACAAAAATGAAATCTTGGACTTGTTTATGATTATCCGATAAATCATTCATTCGTACCGTTCATACATTCTATTTTAATGCAGAGGTTATACTCGGAATACGGATTAAAAATGGATAATTTTTTTTAAAAACCTTCACGGAAGATGAATCGCAGAAGAGTACTCGTCCGCTAATTCGTTTTAACTTGTCTAAATTGTGTGGACCAGACACTATGCTCGGGTGTGCGTAAAATTTAGATACCTGGCACTTATGTCAAACGAGTTATGAAATTAGAACTTGTTCAAAGGTTCCTCTTCTACCTTCGGTACAGCTGCTGTTTGAGTCACGTAGTGTTTTATTTGTTTTAAAAATAATATTTCGAAGACTTCTTTCGTTTATGTTCGGATTTGCCGACGCTTATTTCTGTGAATCGCGTTTATTTACAAATGAGTCTGCGCGACTCTGTATCTGGTGCTCGCTTCTTGCACCTAGCTTACATTTTACGCTTGAAAAAAGGCTCAGCAAGGATGCACGCGATTACTTATAGGTAGTATAGCGTACGTTCAAATAAACACAAACATAACACTTTTACACACAGGTAGGCATTAAAGTGAAAATGGGTGCTTCAATCGGACGCTTTTAACGCTTTTAGTTCGGAATTGATGTATTTAAATTATACGTTATTGTCATGTATACTGCTTGATGGGCCCAATTTACAAAGGGTTTTATATTCTTTCTAACCAAATGGGAATTTCAACTTGATTCATTGAGAAGAGGTGATGTGTAGCCCACATTCTGACTTCTTGTTCTCTCATTGAAAAGTGTGACAGTGAAGTACTAGAATCAATATTATCGAGAAAAAATGCCTCCTCACAGATGATAGCAAAGGGTAGTGAATCTGACCAAAGATTAGAGATCTTATTTTCTAGATGACTTAGGTATTCTAGCTTCTAGCAAAAGGAAAGTTCAAGCCTACTGGAATTCTTATCAGACACAACTTATCTGAGGATAGAAATAATGAGCTGCAAGTATTGAATTGTAATGCATAGTGGCGTGCCTAGGAAATCGTTCTGGGGGGGGGGGTGTCAAAAGATTAGGTTAGGTTAGGTTTCCAATCGACACCACCATCCAGGTGAAACGATGCCCCATCCGTGATCTGCTTGGCCACTCTGCAAACAAGTGCACCATGATGGACGCACCACCACTAGGAGAGACCGCCTCCCAACCCGCTCAAGCCACCTGCAAGGACTGTGTCAACCACAACGACCCACTGAAGAAAGCCACCGCAGGTGCCTCGCTAGTGAAGGCTAAATTGAGGCCAACCAGCAACAAAACAAACAGCAAGATGTGTCCAACCCTCCTTGTCTTCAAGAGGAAAGCTTTGCCAACACGCCCAGCTGAGCGGGTCCAACCTGACACACAATGAGCGATCATCTTAACTGCAACCATGCACAAGGCGTCACATTCAACGCCGTCATGTTTGCAGACCTAGACGCAGATATCCTCTGTCTGACGGAACCACCTTACCCAGCTGAAGCGTACAGCATCAGAGCACCAGGATGGGACTCGCTCTGTCAACCCAGATGCGCTATTCTAGTCAGGAGAGACACTGAACATGCGCCCAGATCCACCATACAAGAGGATATCGTAGCAACGCACATATGACCAACTGTATTCATCTGCTGCTACCTAACCCCCAATGAAGAGATCCACGACGTACTGGATCCACTGTATACATACGTTCTACGTTTTCAAGGCACCTGTACCATCATTACAGGTGACTTCAACTGCCAGACTAGTATCATCCCAGGCTACCGCACCACACCAAGAGGCAGCCACTTTGAGGACTTCCTGGTACTGGCAGACCTGAATCTGGCAAACAACGCCCAGCACACCTGGAGACGTGGCAAACACACCACCATCAACAACTACTTCTACTACAAGAATGCAGCAGTAGACGGTTACATGGTACTGGAAGAAGATGACTCCCATTCTGACCACTACCTTATCACAGCAGTGGCCAGAATGGAAGTGAGGAAGAGGGAGAAAGTGCACAGCACCGTCACTGACAAACTCTCCTCCGCCATAAGAAATCTAGCCTTTGCCCCTCTTAAAGTCAACTCGGTGACTCAGGTGGACGGCTTCATAGGGAACCTGACTTTGATGGTACAAGGATGCATCAAGACTGCATCCAAGAAGATCATCATCAGGAAACAGAATCCTCCTTATTGGTGCTCAGAATTGGACACACTGAAGAAAACTCTGAAAACCATTGGCCGGCGGATAAATCGCCCTAGAGATGACACCAATAGATCAATACTCTAGCTCACTCGCAAACACCCACGTCAAACGTACTAGAAGATCCTGCAGCGCAACAAGTACACTGCCTTTAGGAAACTCTGCACGCAATCGACGCCGTGGGGAACACCTTACAAGCTTACAAAGTATACCCCACAGAAACCGCTCCCACTCCTGACTAGCGCATCTGGCCAACCCTGCGTCACCAAAACAGACAGTATCAAACTGCTGCTGACGGAGAAGTTCCCAGCATCAACGCAGCAGCTCAAGCGTGATAAGCACATTGGAATCCCTTCACCGAGCCCAGAAATAACAGCTGAGGAAGTGAAGGACATCATCCAAGTACTGTTGAACCACAAGGCTCCTGGACCCGATCGACTCTGCACCAGAGCGGTGAAAGCCCTCAACCGTCATCATCCAGAAGTCCTTCCAGCAATCTTCACTACCTGTCTGGGACTCGGCTACTTTCCCCGCCAATTGGCTTCTGGTGATTTGGCGTTTTGGTGATTTGACTTCCTGATGATTTGGCATTTCGGTGTTTTAGCATTTTTATGATTTGGCATTTTGTGGCCTATCGGTGATTTTGCTTTTTGGTGATTTGACTCTTTAGTGATTTGTGGTTTTTGGTGGTTGGGCATTCTGATGACTTTGTATTCTCGTAATTTGGCATTCTGGTGATTTAGCATTTTGGTGATGAGAGTTTGCGTACGGTTGCGATAATATTGAACTATAGCTAAGATGGTAAATGAAAGAGCTGATTTTCTTCCAACTTCATATTATTTGCGCTTCAAATAATTAACACGAAATATACAATCAGTGAACAAGGTTACAATCAAAAAGGTCTCTTCTTCAGTTAGCATCGGATTGGAATCAAATCGAATCAATCAAAGTTACATTTTTACTCTTAAGTTAGGTAACTCGCTTCGAGGGCTGGTCTATTTTACAGTTTGGGGAAAATATACATTATTGGATGTTTGATTTTGCGGATCTTACAATTGGTTTCGCGGATCATGACGATTTATACGTCATGTGAGGTGGCGCTTCGCGTATTTGTGCGAATATGCTCGTGGGTACGTGAAAATTAGCTGTACATTTTCTGTATACACAAAGTGTGCCTATTCTGATCAAAATCTGTACAATAGATTTTCAACGATTTATATTATTTTTCTCTAATATGTGACGCCGTGAAAATAGAGCCAAAGTGGCGTCACAAGAAGTTAAAGAAAATTGAGCAGGCAACGTGTCCGCACGGCGATCAAGGGCGGGTTGATGGACCAGAGCACACCTTATTTGAGTGCGAGGCGTGGAGGCGTGAGCGGGACAAGCTTAGTCGGTCTCTTTGAAAGATGAAGCACTTGACCCGAGTAGCCTGGTATCTACCATGCTAGGTTCCGAAGAAGCATGGAATCAGGTGTCTACATTGGCAGCCACCGTCATGAAGAAGAAGATGATGGATCGGGAATGGAATAGGCAAATGTAGAACTACGCTATGGCCTACTCGATACCTGTGTACCTTCAAAAACCAGATTTGCAGGGAGAAGAGGACGACGATCATCCTTGAAGAGATGAAGAAACTCCAACAGCAATTTACTATATCTTAAAATGATGTTGTTGTGTTTCCTGCGTGCCAGAAGGGTCCTGCAGCTTGCAGAAGAGGGGGTTCGCCGAGGAGATTCTTCCAACATTGAAGTTATACCCGAAAGGGTCGATTCCGGTACTGGAAGAAACAAAAAAAATCATATGCATAAGCAACCCGCACCCACTCTACCATGGAGAAGCGCTGCACATGCGACACAAGCGAATACTTTGATGAAAATTAATTCAGCGGTTTGGTGATTTTGAGTTTAGGATGTTCAACGTCTGGGTGGTTTGGCGTTTTGACGATTTGGTGATTCGACTTTTTTTTGTTCTTTTCTAGAGAAAGTTGTACGAGTTATTTTATGCAAAGTTTTTTCAAACCATCTGTACATACAGTACTTAACATACTTACTTCAGGGCTTAGTCTCTGCATTTCACTGCTTACATTTACGTTCTAATTGAGATTTTTGTACATTTAATCAATTTGTCAACAATACCTTCCCTTTGAGCAAGCCTTCTAACTTGGCAGTCTGTATCGGATGTATCCAATATTACTTCTCCAAAGCCATTGTTGTAATCATTTATTCACTATATTCTGTACGTGTACAATTTTATACACGGTCACGAAAAGCGCTCATTCCCTATCACAAACCAACTTTCGTCCTAGTTGTCCCAAATGACACCTTTTAATTTATGAGCAAACATAGCATGTAGGATTAGAATCAATTACCAAGCACATTGTTTTATAAATTCATTCTCGTTCTGTCTCGAGTCATTTCAAGTTTTATCGCCCTAGGAAAGCCAATGTTGAAATGGCTCTTCACGTGCAACCTATACAGCGGCTTATATACGTCATTCCTCTGTCAGCTTCATTTATCAAATTTGTTGTTTTCACGGGAGAAATGACTTCGGGGGACTTCATTTCTGTTTTATTTCATTTTATTTGTTTCCTCGCTGTAAATTTTTCATGTTCGGCTTCCGACGAGCATTGAGCGATCAATCTAAAGATAAACACACAGAATGCTTCCGACAGCAGCTGCCGAATTCCCCGGGAGCTCATCACGCGTCCATAATAAGGACCGTATAATACTTTTTACAGGTACGAGAGTATATTCAGGAGTTAATTTTTACGCACTCGCCGTATGCTCACCGTTCGTTCTTGTTTAAAAATCGATGCCCAAAAGATAATTACTCGAAGTAGATTTCAACGCGGAGATAGAGGAGATAGAAAATAACCTATACGTATAGAGACCTGTGCCCTACAAACGTGAGCGCCTGGAATTCGGTTGTCTCCTCAACTAATGTGCTCTGGATAAGAAACAATAAAAAGAATTCAAGATGATTTTTGTAGCTTCGGGAGAAACATGGATTCGGCGTTTGGTATAGGTATTTGGTCAATAACATCATATACATCCGAGAATATTGAACGAGGCTCTAATAAACAGGTGTTTTGCATCACACGTATGAAACTATCTAATTTATGATTCCAAAAAATTAATTTTAGAGTAATACCCTCTTTGATAGTTCGGCTACTTAACCGAAGTAGCTTATTGTCCGATTTTATGGTCAGTGAGCGCGCACACTTGTTCTAAGTACTACAAGGCGCAAAGAGTATGCCGCACGCGTTAAAATATTAATTGTAATAAAACTCAACGTCGTAATTCTGTTGCAGCATGTGTTAATATCCGTCGTTGTATTCATGATTTATTTCGCGCGTCGAACAAGCCTCATTTTTTTCAAATAATGTTATGCTAACGCGTATAACAGCACCTTTTACGTGATGCCATTTATTGTTACGGCCTTCTACGAGTTGATCTGAAGCTAAGATGTTTGGGTGTTCAGAGAATAAATTTCGACTCTAAAAAGGGCGACCCTTTCCCATTGGCCTATCAAAGTGTGAGAAAATATAAATTATGGACTCTCGTCGTACACCCGATACCTTGTACTTAACGGTTCCCGTACCTAGCTGACAAACGTTTCATCGAAGAGTCATAAATTATAGATGATAGATTTTTTATTTGCTGGTGAGAAAACTGTATAGTCCTCGATCAGTTGGACACCGAAAAAAAAAGACTCTCGATGACCTGCGGCTGTAACTGAGTCGTAGCTGTTTTGCTCCTCCTACTGTGCTTGACGTCGCGTCATTTTAACGCCGTCGATGACAAACTACAACAAAAGAGATCATAGAACGTTGAAAAATAATTTTCTTGAGAATTCAGAAGCATTAGGACATTGCTATGTACCAGGTTATATGGTGGATATCTTCGGACTCTTAGTGTGCAGTGATTTATTGGCCAGCTGCCAATTTTTATTCAAATCAATATCTAGACAGCAATGGCTATATATGTATGAACAATATTACGTCCATCATAAGAATTGACGGTTGAGATGAAAATTTTGGCAGACAAATGAATTTCCAGCAGGGCGCTACGTGTGTAAATTTCTTACTTAGTCAAGAAACATTACTCGCTGGAGGAATACGGAATGGAATTTGGCACCATATTTGATGCGCTATTATAGTAGTTGTAAATGGTGAACACCACGGTAGATGATCTTTGTTCGAGTTCGTAATTTAGCTCTCCAAAAACACATGCGTTTAAGAGACTCAGGTCAGTGTCATTAAGGTACACCCAGACTGATGATCCACGCATAAAATGTATTCAGAACGTCAACATTCCTATATAATTAGAACCGTGTTCTGTAAAAGCCGGTCAAGCAGTATGCCAACCCTGCAGTGAGAACTCGGTTCATTTGATACAGTTTCGTCCCAAAACAGTTTCAAGAGTAAGTTTTGGGGCATCATCTGCCCCGAGGAGAGGAGGAGGATCCGTGGGTATTTTCCCGGGACCTGGACTCTTTGGAGGGATCGTAAGGCCCGAAATTTTCAAGCCTTGACGAGGGAGAGGAATAAGTAATTTTAACAGGGAACCTGTTTTATCGGGGGGTCTCCCGGAAAATATGTCCGCCGTCCAAAGGGCAACGTAACTTTGGGCCTCCTATATCATATGTATCCGACAGAAATCAAAAATTTTCCAAGCCCCTCCTTTCACCTATAGCTCGGAGGTCGGAATTCTCCCAAGTATCCCTCTTATCACCTGTAGGTCGAAGGCTAAAATTTTCCCAAGTCCCTTTCCTATCATTCATATAGATACTAGTATAAAGCTAGGATAATGCAAGGAGGGGTTCTAGCCTAGTTTACGTCCAAGTCCCCTTCTCATCGAATTGATCCGAGATTCTAAGTTACGGCTATTTATTATAACGAAAAGAGCGATACTCTTACGAAGGAGTAACTAAATACAAAAAACCGCAGAATAAATACTAAAACATCGAAGAGCTATCGACTAAACAGTCATCCTCAGCGAAAGACAAGAATACAACTGAACACAACTGTCCTTGTCTTTCGCTGAGTATGACTGTTTAGTCAATTGCGCTTCGAAGTTTTAGTATTTATTCTGTGGTTTTTGTATTTAGTTACTCCTTAATAAGAGTATCGCTCTTTTCGTCCCCTTCCCATCAAATGTATAGCTTGGAAGTTGGTAAGTATAGCCTGATCAAAAAAGCTCCTTCAAGTAACTAGGTATGCAATGCTTTATACACCAATTTGCTAAGCCCATTCAATGAGCCAAATATGCAAAGCTTCAAAGACCACCCCTTCAATGATTAATTTTAAGTCAGCTTGCACTGATAACCTGACCTCCTCAACAAAATAGATATCCCCGCTAAAAAATATATGATCTTTTCGGATCCGGATCCGAGACCACAAAAATAAAGGCTGGGATGCGGATTCCGTTTCGGATACGGGTTTCGGATCTCATCTCTGATCGGTATCAATAAGAGCAATTAAAAAGAATAACAAAAACAGGCCATGATCTGGATTACATACTAACATAGGCTACAATATTTTTCATAATACAGTATAAGATGAACGCATTTATCCGGACGGTTTGATGACGGTGGAAATAGGGACGTTTCTTCTCAGTCTCATGCGTCACTAGCTGATCTCACTTAAAATACACTTAAGTATCACTTACCACTAAAGTTTGAATTACTGTATGCCACTTCTCTTATCTATCTGACAAACTCACTTCACAGAATTAATTACTTTGAAATGACCTTAGTAGCTGCAGAACAGCACAAGCTTGTTTAGGATGTTGTGAAAATAAATAAAATTAAAATTTCAAGAATCACTTCATTTAAATTCTTTCTATCTGCGACACTTACGTAATGATGATTCTTAAACCAACTTTGACACAAGATGATGTAAAATAATGATTCTAGAAAATAAATAATATAGAATAATTTCTGGCTGAAATATAACTATAAAAAGTGTCTGTCATAAATTAATATTTCTTGAGGCTGAAAACAATGATTTAGATCCTCGATGGGATCGCTTTGTTGAGAAAATTTTCCTAATTGTAATTCCTAAGTTTATGAAAGGATGGAATAGGACCTACAATTTTCCAAGATCGAAACTATGTTTCTTCATAGTTCTTTCAATTCAATATACCATCAGAAACAGAGTCCTCGGTCTTTTCCCAGGACTTTATTTTTACTTATTACACTCAAAATGCAGTAGCAAACTGATGCAGGTACAACACTGCGACTTGGTAAACTGAAAAAAAGGTACAAAGTGATTAATGTATTGAAGCTCATAACTTGAATTGTTAAGTACTCAACAAATCTATCACGAACGTTATCTAAATTTTCCTTCTGTTCTGTTCATACGATCAAAACTGCCCGAATTTCATAATTTTTCATTAAACTTCTAGAATTTTTGAGAGATATCCCGACAAAATATCTCATTACCCCATTTCAATTCAGCCTGATCCAGTGTAGTTCGGTAACGTAGCAACACGTTTCTCTTGAAAAATATGCTACTCGACAAATGAAATGATTTTGTTATTCACTCAGATTTGAGACTCTTATTTATAATGCCATCTGAAATTTCTACTTAGTATAGCCTAATTCAAGCACTAGAAAATCAAGTAGAACAAAAAAAATATATAGAAATAATAGAAGAAAGCTACAGAAAACCCAAAGCAAGAGTAAAAACAGAAATAAATGGAAAACCTTTCGAGGTTAAGAAGGGGGTTAAACAGGGTGACCCAATGTCGTCGTTGCTATTTAATAGTGTGCTAGAAGAAGTATTCCGAGAAATAAATTGGGAAAAGAAAGGTATTAATATAAATGGGGAATACTTGAATAACCTTCGATATGCTGACGATCTAGTCGTATTTGCAAACTCAATGACTGAGCTGAAGGAAATGATAAATGAGTTAAACGAGAAAGGAAAAAGTAAAGGACTCGAAATAAACACAAATAAAACAGAAATAATGTGCCCAGACGATAGCGATATAAAAGTAACATTAGAAGGGAAAGAAATAAAAATAGTTAAAGAAGTAATCTATCTAGGGCAGTTGATTTCGTTTGAAAACAGAACAAGCAAAGAAATAGAAAGGAGAATTTCATTAGCGTGGAAGAAGTTCTGGTCACTAAAACACATTCTCAAAGGTCCTTTTACCCTGAATAACAAAATAAAAATTATCAATAGCTGTATTATACCCACAATTATCTATGGATCCCAAACATGGGCTGGCACTAAGAAAGATGAAAAAAAAGATCCAAGTAACCCAAAATTCGATGGAGCGAGCAATATGCGGGGTAAGGAGAAGGGATAAAATTAGCATAAAAACAATCAGGAAGAGAATACATAATAGGAATGACTTCTTATATGCAGCAAAAAGGCAAAAGTGGGACTGGGCGGGGCACGTCTCTCGACAAAATGAAAAACGTTGGTCGTATTGTGTAAAAAATTGGTATCTAAAAACAGGAAGAAGAAAAGGGAAACCAGAAATAAGGTGGGACGATGACATAATAAAATTCTTGGGCGGTAACAAATTGTACCACAGGGTAGCTTTTGACAGACGTGAGTGGAGCAGGCTGAGGGAGGCCTATGCTCGATCTATCGGGCCGTTATATTGATAATTGTACATAATTTGTAATATTGAATAAGTTGTAGATATAACAATAAAGGCTTATAATAATAATAATAATAATAATACTAACATAAATCTACTTCTTTTTTCAAACTCACAAAAAGTGAGAAGAAAAAATAATAGTCAAATTTGAAGAAATATAATTTTTTTCTTCTGAACACTCATTAATAAAAATGATTAATGTTCGAAATCGGTAACGGTACGGTACGTAACTTATAATTTTATAAAATCTTGGATAACTTGGTCTCTCACAAATTCCTTGAATTTTCACTAATGTAGGCTAATTATATCAGATCTGAGTAGTTGATCGAATGTAAAAATACTTTTTACAGGTGAAAAACGATTATAAAAAAATGAATTTCTAGTACAGTATTCATCGACTGTTTGCTGAGGTGACCAGCAGGTTTATAGAGAAAGTGAATATTTATTTAATGCCAGGGGTAAGTAAAATTTATAAAAAAAATTAATTTTATAACTATTTATGCTATTAAATCCTAATTCTAATCTATTATGAAAATTTTTAATATTATTAAATTCATTAATTATAACTATCATTTCAATTGTAATGAAAATCAAAATGATTATCACTAAAATAATTTCTAATTTATATCACTTTAATTTAGGTATGTGTTGGACTTGAAGTAATAAAATATGAGTAGAGACAAGAATTTCTATCATTATTCAGTTTATAGAAAAACTCACGAAGAAACTTTTTGTTCCTCGTGAAATTACAACGACTACTTATTTACAAAAATTTTGAGTCACTCGTATGCAAAACGACGAGGTATTTTTTGATGTTATCTTGCTTTAAATTACAACAATAAACAAGGCACAGATTTTATGAAATTAGCGAAGGATTCAGAATTTTCACCTATATAATTACAACATTGGATACATATAGAATTTCCATGATTTATATCCCCATCGAAAATAAGATATGATATCGAATAAAATAAACAGCTTCCGTCCCCAGGTACAGGAATAGAAAGGTACCGTTGATTTTCAGCCTCACAAAAATACCTAGTATAATTGAACGTGCTCATTATTTGAATATTCAATAAATTATTTCCAAGTGAAATGAGATGAAATCACTCTATAGAACTTCTCCGGCATGTTTCCACGGACAAAATGAATAAACTTCAATGAATCTCTAGACAATAGTTCTCTGAACAATAATATTGGGGTAAACTTTTGTAAATAATGAAATAAATTCACTATCACGTTGAAAATTCTCGCCAACAACGCTCCAGACGAAAATTCTCTGGACAAATAGGCTAATATATAATTCTCTGTAAACGCTTCAGAATTTTTGCGAGCTGATAGATACTTGCCTAGAATTCGAAATCCTGAAACAGTAATGATAATAAACACTGTAGTTTAATAATAATAATAATAATAATAATATACTAGAAACCTAAATTGGAGTAATTTAAACCACTTTTACTCTCTTACTTTGTTTAGTATACAGGACTTTTTTGAGACAGCGCAAATTTTCTATTCTCTATGAATTACAATTCTCCTTGTTTTTTGTGTAACCGCGTAATCCTCTTTTGTGGAGTGTAAGCCTACCTAAAAAAATTAGGCATCACATTCAAAATTAAAATTGATAAAAAAAATCTTTTTTCTTTTACTTTTTGTGAAATGATTGATATAGGTATTTACGTTCAGAAGCAGCGTTCTCTTCAATGACAACGTAATTTTATTTCTATTTGATCGTCGTTTTTATTTGTAAATTATGATTCAAATTACAATTCTCCTCGTTTTTTCCCCGCCCGCAAAATTCTCCTCCCTGAACTGTACCGATAAAAATTAAGCTGCAGGTTAAAAAATAAAAATTGATTAAAAATACAAACAAAAATCAGGTAACAGATTGAAAAGTAAAAATTATTGTAAAAAACAAGGTATATTCTTACCTCTTCTTTCTTTCAAGGTGATATTGATGTATAAGAAAATGGATTTTTCTCGGCTTACTTTCTTCGTTACTTTCTTTGGCGCAATCTTGTTCGTGTAAATTTCCTAGGCGTACGTTCAGAAACAACGTCTCCGTCAATTACATTGAGTAGGTACTTTTATCAATTGATAGTGATAATGAAGAAATATTGGATAAAAAATTAGACACTTCTATTCTGATAACCACTAATAAATTTTGATTTATGATAACATAACCGAATCTAGCTTTGGCCATATTTTAGCTAAATTGTACCGCAAATAATCGGGGATGAGGTGGAAGGGAAATCGCGAAAATTAATAAAGAAAAACACGTAATATTTGGCTTTAGCTACTTTTTAGCTGAGCAATCAGAGATGAGCCGTAAAGGGACGGAGCGGATTTTTACGGTTTTCGCAATAATTTGCTAGGTGATTCAATTTGTTCGAATACGACGTTTTTTTTATTTGCCGTACTCAATAAAGATTGGTTAATGGTTTAAAAAAAAAAGTCGGTAAAGAAACGAAAATTTGTCGCCTCAAAAACCTGCCGCCCTACGCCAGGGCGTAGTTGGCGTATAGGGAAATACGCCACTGATACATGTTCAAATTTTTGGGTACCTTCCACCTCCATAATCAACGTTGAATTCCTCATTTTGTTTCTTACCTCTGAATTTTGACAAATGATTGAATTGTTCTCTGTGTTCTCTTATCAGAATCAATAATGCTCTAAACACCAATGGCATGATACTTATTGAAAAATTCTGCAATAACTACTATTGCAGAATATTGTATACTTGTATATATAGATAACTGTATAGTATTGATCATAATCACTGACTGTGATTGGTTAGTGACGTCACAAGAACAAATAGGATTACTATTTTCGACATGATCTAAATTAACGTGTAGGTATCTATACAAAAATAAAATCATGGAAAAGTATCAAAAATTGAATTATTTATAATGTAGAAGGAGAATTCGATGATAATTTCTTCCAACATATTCCCAATTCTCAGATACCGCGCACATCACAATACATAAACAACAAAAAATTGTTGTTCAGTAGGTACCTATAATTATGCATTTTGTCTGCAATGACGCGTGATTACATCAGAGCTTCATTACCCTCACACTGACCACAAATTCCACGAAAAAACTTATTATGGTGATCAGTTTTACATAATTATAGATACCTAAGTACGTCAATTCGGCAAGCCCATCAAAATAATTCAACTTTGTACGCGACTCTACACAGCTCAGCAATGTTGCGCTATAGCGTTGAGCCTTCCTTACCGCACTATAAGTTTGTTGGAAGCACGTCAGAAGTAGGCTGAATAACAGAAACACTGCCATGCATTCAAATCACAGTAATTCAAATGAAAAAAATACAATGTCCAGTTAGTCTTTGTCGAAAAATTATTTGAAAATACGAGTGAAGGCAGAATCTAGCTCAGTAACGCGACAATAATATTGAGGACACGCTTTTGCTAAAAAGTTCCTGGATTGAATAAAAGATAATTATTTTTTGCAGTTCTCGCATACCTACGTCTGTGTAGCTTTGTTCATAACCGGCGTTTCTCCTGACGCATATATCGGGAATCGATTTTTAGAAAATTTCTATTGGAGCGTAAGCTTAAAATTGTCAGCTTGCGACACTTTGAAAAAATTTAGTTTGCCGGCTCTGGCTTTGTCTGTGGTTCATCCCAACTCGAGTTTGCTGTCCCAACTTGATGAAAGCAATGTACGTGTCTATGTTTGTAGTAGTGCGTAACTATCTTACTTCACAGTCAGTTTGCTTTTGTACTTCTGTAAAGATGTTGCCGTATGAAGTTAAATTGACGTACCTACATGCAAAACAAGTTCAAAATTTAAAGTGTGTGGAAAGAAATCAAATCTTTATTGTTGTTCTATAAGATCAGTTATCGATTTAATTCTGCAATATATTTTCATTGTTATGTTCGTAGTGCGTGATTACGGAGTTCCATTACTATCACACTTACAACAAAATGCTCGGCAGACTTTGTCTCACTGTTTTGCGTGTGATGTGTGTCAAATTAACTTTGTATGGCAGAACAGAAGTCCAAATAGTCGATCAATACTCAATTCTTCTTCACTAATTTGAAATACCTAACTAAGCAAAATTGAAGGTTTCATCCTAGTTTCATCAAAGTAGAATGTGAATGAATTTTTTGTGAACACCTTTTGCGCGCAACACTAGCGCTACCTTGTTCAAATGGTTGAAGTTCAGATTTTCTGTGAGCAACGTGAGACGTGAGTGTTACATTGTCAGGACTGTCATCAATCATCATCAGCAGCGAGCAGCAGCTGGCTCTGTTGGAGAGAGTCGGGGTCACCCACCTCATCTGGGAGTTTCTAGAAGATGTGGAATCCATTTTGTTTAGAGAACAGACGACCACAGCCCACAGGAACAGAACAGAGGAACAGTTTTTCCCGCTTTTTCAAATTGCGCGTCAGTTGAGCGTTGGGCGGCTTGTGTTGCTCGAATTAATTTTCTGTACATTATTTTCAACTTGTTCAAATAATTGTAAATTTCAGTGTTGAACAGCAGACTTTGTTTTTGGTTGAAGTGAGTAAATATTGCAGTAATTAGTTTAAAGTTTAGTACTTGATGGTTCATCCTTACTGCTTCCATCATTCAACAATTCAATCTTGGGGTTACGACCTGAAACGTCTTGATTCCAAACATTATAAGTTCCTTGAATTTGAAAGAAACCAGTGTACGTGCTTGGAGCAGATAGCAGTTGGAATATTGAGGTACTTCGAATCTACAAAATTATAAAAGGAAGCGTCTGGTGAGCATAATATCGATGGTCAAATCGTTCACGAAAGCTCAGTTGATTTGCTCTGTGCGTGTTCGTCCAATTTTATCCCCCGATTTATTTTCAGTAGAACGTGATGATCTGTAGGTTTTGTAAAAACTGTGCTGCTGTAGGCAAGCTGATATTATTTCTCACAATCGAACCCTTTTCAAGTGACCAGTGTACCTACTACATCTGCAGTGTGTTGTTGAAACAAGTGTTCATCGCAATTTTCTTGGTGTCGAATATCGCTTTGAAAGGTACGGTAGAAACGTTTTATTAGTGCACCCTGAGTGAAAAGTTCTTTTTGCCCATACAGGTAATCATGCTCGCAGTTATCGGCAACTGATTCACTTGCATCATGGTATTTGAAAAGCGATCGCGTATCTAGAGGTACTTCATGATCGAGCTCGGACGAAAAGAATGATGTGAAAATTATTGGTAAGTGGTTCTCCACAATTATAATCTTAAAGCCTATCAAAGTTCCTTTATTTAACTTTTTGTTCGGGACTTGTAGTTTTGAACACTCCTTTTGTCTCAAAAGAGAGGCAATCCCGATATTCGTGACATGAGTGCTAGACGGATTCCTCCAACCTAAAAAACGATCGTGATGACGGCTGTCAATCATTTTTACGTGAAACCACGAATAGTTGATCCACCTATCATTCGAAATTAATTATCGAGGAGCGAGAGTAAACATCCATGATTTCGTTGAGCATACGCCTCGACGTATTGTTCTAAATTTTCATCTTCGATGAACTTTTGCAATACGCGAGATGAATGCTGTACTAAATCGTATTTATAAATAATTTATTGCGACCGGTTTCGATCAGTGAGCGATTTTTCAGATGAGAACAGAATCATTACCTATTTAAGTTACACAATTCTGTAGCATCTATCTCCCTTACTTTGATAATCGATCGTAACGTTCGTGCTAAAATTGATGAATTACTTTCAGATTTTTTCTGTTGAATAAATTTTTAACTCTCGATGACGAGAATGCTACAAATGAGCGCCAAGTCTTCAGAAACTTGTATCAACTCGTTTCCTGAACATCGGTCTCCACGTGCTTCGTGTTCGAAAAGAGGAGAATCTGTTCAATTCGTAAGATCATTGAATACCTCAAGATGTTCATTCTCACGTATGGAGTTGTGCTAAAATTGATGAATTACTTTCAGATTCGATTCGAAAGATAATTGAATACCTCAAGAAGATGTTCGTTCTTACGTATGGAGTTGTGCTAACATTGATGAATTACTTACAGATTCGATTCGAAAGATTATTGAATACCGGAGTTAGTTACGAATCCCTGAACCATCGCGTGGGTAGAATTTTTATCAACGATTATTAAGAGTGCGTAGTTTCTGCGCTAAAAATTGGTAGGTAGATTGCTTTTTTTCACTTTGAATGGTATTTTCGAAAACATCGATTGCATTACCTAAAATCATAGTCATACGAATGAGACTGAGTTCGCAATTTTTTTCATTTTCAAAATATAATATGTGGGCAGGTACCGGTGTATCAAAAACGGTAACTAGTAGGTACGCATTACGTGAGAAGTACTTTTTCGATCGAAACGTTCGTCACTACACTATTCGTGTTTACGTTACCATTTTTATATTTTTGGAGGGAAACAAACTTGCCGATTCTGTGTTATCCTTTTTTCAATTCTGTAGGCTTTTCGTAATCGGGAGATCGCGAACATTGAAAAGTAAGAATTGATTTCGAGAGCCGCGGGAAGATGCTTTTTGTCGGAATCAATTTGCCTGAAATTCTAGTTCGTGTGTTGGATGATAATTTACCGCGGGATAGCATGCGGTAGTTGATCAAATTTGAGAATGGTTGAAGAAAAGCCAATGAGAAATATTTGAATTTGAAAATTCTCTCACTTACGTTCGATATCTGACCCTGAGTTTTGATAAAAGTTGGTTATTTGATCTACCTACCTATGTTTGTTCGTAAGCTCAACTTCTTTGCTCATTCGATATTGAATAATTGCTAATTATTTTATGATCTTCCTACACCTCTCCCCTCCTCTGATCTTCACCAACGGTTGCTTTTAATACTACCCTTGCGACATAAAGAAAACGATAGTCGTGAGCGAGTAGTTTATGTTGTGCTTTTTATTTCCAAAAGGTCCCTAAATTTTTTATGTCACCGGAAAACTATCGGATCGGTTATTCGTTTCAATGGTGATAATTTTTGACCAACAATATGAGGTTTGATATCGATAAAAAAACATGATTAGTTTTTGATATGCCACGTTCAAAATCCAAATTCAAGATATTAATAAAGATGATACATTTGAATCACCAGTTACGCGCAACTTCAGTTCGTAAAGATGATTTTTCCAAGTGTCTTTGACCCACATACTATCTACGCTGAAGAAAAACTTCCTTTTTTTTGAGCTAGAAAGTTATGATTAAAGTTTGAAGTTCGCGGTTACCGGGAAATTTCATGAAATTTTAAGTGAGAAGAAAACCATTCTCTTACGGCAAAGTGAGAAGGAGTAATTTGAACTTGATACTTGTTGATGAGAATCGAGAAACAAATATGCGAGCGAATGCGCGGAACGAGAGTCGTACATCAAATATATGAAATCAACCACAGCCGTATGTAAAAATCCACCCTCAAAAAATTCGAATTCTATTTTGTTGAACAGAAGAAAAGCGTATAAAATGTATTCTTTTTTTCTTCTCGGTCTCGCTTTATCAAATTTTACCCCAACGAAGATTTTCTTCCTCTTTCACTGATGCTTGTCAACGTGAAAATAAATTAGAATTTTGAGAAGAAAAAAAAAATGTAATTTCGTCAGTAGAATTTTTCTGGCGATGCTCTCCAGACGGGTGAAAATTTTCGCTTGAATAAATTAACAGTCGCAGTCGCGTAGGTTCTGAATGCGAATCTACCCTATTGTTTCTGCTCATAATACGTACTGTGCGCAGTTTATATTAAATCTTTGGTTTAAAGCGCGCCACGACGGTGATGTCAATTTGTTTTTTTTTTTTTTTTCATTTTCTTCTTTCTAGTAATGGTTTGAGGAAAACATTCGCTGCAAATGTTCTTTTTCATTGTCATTAGGACGGCTAGACGAATGGATTAGCGAAATATTTTCCCAATCAAAATTAAATGAGCCTGATCCATTTGGACAAACAGTCTACTGTCTAATCTACTTGCAAGAAGTTATGATTTAATAACGACTGAACGAAGATCTTGAAAAATTGTTACGTAGGAATCCAACGCGACTTCATTTCAAGGTTATGGAGGAAAGAAATTGAGGGCATTTGGTGTTGGAAATATCTCGTTCAAAATAATCTATGCGTTGTATTACCATTTGGATGTTTTATTGGAGTTGAGACAAAACAAGGATATCATGGATGATGTACGAATATTAATTCTTGTTTCATTAAACTTAACGAATTCTGATTCTCCTACAAACGTGCAATGCTTGTCATCTTTTACCTCTTTTTTAGTGGCGTATCTAAGAGGGCTTCAGAACCATCTGTACGTTTCTAAACCTGAATTACCAAATTTCCATTCCCCAGAAATGAAAACCATGTTCGTCTACCTTATGGACTATTTCTAGTCACTTTCTTTGTCTTCAGGTTGAGTAAGAAGATGATTCTTTTGAAATTATTGTACGTGTAGGGTTCATGTTTTTAAACTGAAGACCGTCAAAAATAGAGCCCTTTCTCTTTTTTTTCTTTTTCTAGATATCAATGTCAATGCTCAAAATAATGAAGAAATAATCAGGCCTGTGAGAAAATCAAGTAATCTAGACAACAGTTGATCTCAGCTTATCAACATGAATCCAGACTTCTTTGGAAAGCACAAGCCTAAAGCAAAAGTGTCCCTCTCAGGAATTATAACTACCAATTGTTTCCCATAATGTGATTCATTGGGCAAAAAAGAAGAATCCAAATTTTTTATCACACTATCTGTCTTGGCGTGATTGTTGATGGTGTTGGTATTGTTTGTGGCGCTGATCTTGCTTGAGTCAATATTGTTGTTATCATTGTTGGTAGCAATGGCGTTGTTGAGATGTTGATGTTGGTTTTGCTGGTGGCATTAATAGCATTGGTATTGTTGGTGGTCTTGATGTTTTGGTATTGTTATTCTTGTTGTTGTTTTTGCTCTTGTCATTGTTGTTGGAGAAGTTTGGGTTGTTGTTCATGATGATATTGTAGGTGTGGTACTGGTGTTTTTGCTCTTGGTATTGTTATTGTTATTTTTGTGGGTAGTATTAGTGACTTGAGGGTGTTGAGGTTGTTGATTATATTTTTGATGATCTTGATGGTGTTCATTCTGTTGTTTTCAACTTTTTATTGGTGGAGTTGTTGTGATTATTGTTGTTTTCCCTTATGTGTTGATGTTGTAATTGTGGTTGATTTGTTTCTTTTTATCAGTGGCATTGGGGTGTTAATGTTGTTGGTGGAATTGATGTCACTGTTATTGTTTTTGCTGTTGGCATTGTTGGTATTGTTGACATTGGCATTGGTGTTGTATTGATGTTGTTGGTGTTGGCATTGGTATTGTTGGGGTGTTGGGTTTGTTACTGATGTCCTTGATGCTACTGGCATGCAGATATTGTTAAAGTTGTTGATGATTTTGTTTATCTTGCTGGTTGTTGTAATTTTGATGTCATTTTGGCTGTTATTGGTGTAGTTGGTGTTGTCAATGTTTTTGGCGTTGTTGTTGGCGGGCTGATATTGTTGATTTTGTTCTTTTTGTCATCTATACCTCTAGAGTTGATGTGGCTGGGGTATTGATGTTTTTGGGATTGTTGTTCTTGTTACTGTTAGTGATGACGTCACTAGGGCGCTGTGTTGTTGGTATTACTATGGACAATTCCATTTGTTGGGATCTTGATACTGTTGGTGTTATTCTTTGTATTGATGTTGTTGTTAATGCGCATTTACACAAAGTATTTGTACATTTTTCAACAATGTTGCGCCAGTCTAATTCTATGGAGAATGTTGTATTGTATTGCATTTGAAAAAGTTTTAATTGCTTAGTGTAAATGCGCTATTGTTGTTGCTGTTGTCATTGTTGTCATTGTTGATGTTATTGTTGTCATTCTTGGGGTGTTCATATTGTTGGTGTTGGTATGGGTGTTGATGTTCTTGATGTTATTTTCACTGTTGGTATTGATGCTGCTGGTGTGCAGATATTGTTGAGGTTGTTGATAGTTTTGTTGGTGTTGTTGCTATTGTTCTTGTTGGGATTGGTGGCGCTGGTGCTTGGGCTGTTGATGGTTTTATTGGTGTATCTAGTGGCATTTGTTGGCATGTTACTGATGGGGTTTTGATGTTTGGGTTGTTGGTTTTATTGATATTGCTGGGGCATTGATGTTTTGAGAATTGTTGCTTGTAAAGTTGCTTTTATTGGGGTGTCAATGTTGGTGGCATTGATGGTTTTGTTGGTGTTACTAATGAACATTGCGTTTGTTGAGATGTTGGTGCTATTCTCTGTCTTTGTGTTGTTGGGGTTGTGATGTTAGCAGTGTTGTCATTGTTACTGTTAAGGTTTTGATGATCAGTTGGTATTGCTAGTGACGTTGCTGCTGTTGAGGTCTAAGTATTGTTGGGCATTGGTATTTTTGGGGTGTCAATGTTGTTAGTGTAATTGTTATCTTTACTGTTGGTATTGACTTTGCTGGGGCTCTGATTTTGGGAATGTTGATGTGTGTCTTGAGTGATTGCTTTTGTTTTAATGATGTTGGTGTTGATGTTGCTTGGATACTAATCTTTGGGTTTGTTGGTGTTGCTGATGTCATTTCTGTTCTTGGAGTGGCATTGCTGTTGGTGTGTTGTTTTTGTTACTGTTGGCATTGGTGTTGCTGGGGCGCATATAGAGTTGGGGTTGTTGATTTTGTGGTGTTAGTGTTGTTGAAGTGTTGATATTTTTACTATTGCCTGTTGGGGTTTTGATGCCTTTGTTGGTGGTGTCTTTTCTTTTGTGGAGGTGTTCATGTTGTTAGAATTGTTGGGGTTTTTGATGGTTTGTTAATACATTGATGGTGACATTGCTCTTGTTGGGGTGTCAATGTTGTTAGCATTGATGCCACTGGGGTGCTGATATTGTTTGAGTGTTGTTGCTGATGGTATTGTTGGTGGTTGTCTTATTGCTATCTTTGACGAGGGAGTCTTCAACTCCCTCCGCGTTACTTATCTCAAAGAACTGATCAAAAAATTTGCTCTTGAAATTGAGTACTTGTAAAAGTTGCGCGTAATAACTCTGAAATCTAGATTGTTTTTTAGCCCTCACTTGTCAGGGTTTTCAATACTATCAACTAAATCAAAACTTGAAAGATATTTATCAAAAACCTCTATTTCAATGCTCCTCTTATTTAGGGATCCACTCAAAGCTATATTTTGTTTCATGATACCACTGAGAAAGCGCTGTTATAAGTAGATACATTGAACAAAGGGATGATTTGAGCAGATATCCATGATTGCGATTGAGAATGAGAATTGCACGCCAGAACACAGAGTAAACAGAGCTCGTTCACAGGGTGTCTACCGGTCACTCAAAAACCGCAAAGTAACGCAAAGTCACAAATTTTGAAAGTAGGTCACGCAAGTCACGGAACGTCTCGCATTTTCACTTGGAAAGGGGTTCTCATTTCTGATAATCAAAAGTCCAAGAGAGTCGATTCATGGAAGTTTGTAATTCTGGAAAAGTTGTAAAACTTGAGAACAAATTTTAGGTCACAAAAAAGTCACGCCAAGTCACGCATTTCAATTTTTTTGATCTGGTAGACACCCTGCGTTCCAAGAGAGCTTGAGACGCGAGTATTATCCAAATTTTTAGTTCAGGGTATTGTCTAACGCAGTTGATCAAACGGTGAATCTTCAACACTGAACAATTCATATAGTGTATAGCTATTTGCAGAGCATGCTCGTATTTGTTAAGGGTGTGCTTTGCCCGTTGGTGAACTCTGGAACGATGTACAATAAATTGCATGTACATCCCCAAATACCTTGCAAGGTTCAACATACCAGCGGTCACTACGCGACGCGTATTGGATGTGTGTGGGTAGTCTCTTTTTTTTTTTATTATTATTCGAGCTATTGGATTACTCTCTGGGTCATCAGCTCGCAAAGAAGTATTGTAGGTTATTATAGAGGAGTGGAAAGAAGTGGGTAGAGCGTAAGTATTGAAGAGAGTTGGTAACTGTCTCTGAGTTGTTGCATAAGGCGGAGGATACGGAAGAAGAGTCGTTGAAAGTTAGTCGTTGGTTTTGTAGGGTTGGGAATGAGAATAGGTGCGGCACTGTTGAGTTATCCGATTGACAGTAGTTACAAGATAGCGGGAAGAGATTTAGTAGGAGGTGAGAATGAGTTTGTCAGGTGTGGCCAATCCTGAGGCGGGAGAGAATGATTTCTTTATGATAGGAATTTCTGTTTGAGGAGGACCAAGAGATAAGCGAGGTTTTTATAGATCGTAGCTTGTGCGGTCGGAGAGATCAAAGATGATACCAGGCATTAAAAATTAGGATGCGGTGATTGTTTTTTAGATCGTTTGACGGGGAGAAGGGTGGATCTGTAGCAGTAAATACTGAAGTTGAGTTACGGAGTCGTTTAGCGGTAATGGAGCCGTGGATAGAGAATGCATAAGCTGTTTTCGATTGAGATTTAGAGCCATCAGTATAGCATATTTCATGATTTGGGTATTCGCGAGGTCAAATCTAATGGATGGGGGGGGGGGGGTAGCAACGGAGGTGTTGATGGTTCGATAGGAAGGAGAGGTGAGGTTGTACGGAGGTATTGAAGATCGGATTTTAAAGAGGAGAGGAGGAGGAGGTTACTAGGAGATAGGATAGATGAATAGATTGGAAAGTCAGGAATTTGAGAAGACAAAGCAAAGAAGTTCGCAGTCAGTATGAGAGTGCGAAAATGTAGCGGTGGTTCTGTTGCGTCTGCACAAAGGCTTAGATGGGAGGAAGTTTGAAAAGCTCCGAGAGCCATGTGTAGAGTAGATGTTTGAATAGTATCGAGGAGTTTGATTTTGGACTCACTGCATTGACTGTAGATTGTAGCACCGTTATCGAGTCGGGAGCGAATAAGGCTCTTGTGTAGTTGGAGCAGGAGTTTGTGGCTACATCCTGTCTGGTTATGGAAGAGTAGTCCTTTTGAAAAATGATTTCACAAGACTTCTCGATAAGTTTCTCAAAGCTGTATTTTTCGACAAATTTTTTCGATCTTCTGAATTGACTTGATATGTTTTTCAGAAAGGCTCAAATTAAGACAGTATGGAAGAAGGGTTTTGAAATTTTGTTCCATACGCTTTTTATTTCACTTCAAAATCATCAAAAATTTGCCTACTTTCTGACGTAAAATTTTTTGGAGCCAAAATTTGAATTTTTGCTTCCATACCGCCCCAAGTTGAACCTTTCTGTGTAACAAACTAGAAAAATCCATTGAAAACTCGAGCATTGAGAAACTTTTTGCCGTACCATATTTTAAATGCATAATTTCACGAGCAAAGCACATCCTTAATGTTATAAGTAGAGACCGGATTTTTCGGCACTAAAAATGAAAAGTTTCGGTATTTTAATGTTGCATTTTTGGTATTATTCGGCATTTGAAAAAAAAAAAAAAAAAAAATGGAAAAACAAGCGTTTTTAGTGCTTTTACAAAATCAAAACTAGAATTATTCAATTCCGACCATAACTATGTAATTTTTGATCAAAATAAACGAATTCAAATGATAAAACTCATCAGTACAAATATCCTAACAATTTTTCAATCAAATTTTTCAATTTTTAAAATTTGTCCTAAATTATATTTCACTATTTTTTTTTTTTTTTTTTTTTTCACCAAAATTACCCAGTTTCGGGCGAAATTCATCAATTTTTCGTTCAAAGTTTTGTGATTTTGAGCGATTTTCCTCAAACTGGTCATTTTCGGCTTTTTCAGTTAAATAGAATTTTTTTCCTGCGTCCCATTCACCCCCATTCAAACTTCAGTCGAAATCTTACTGATTTCGTCCTCAAGGGTCTAATACCTAGGAATCCGGTCTCTAGTTATAAGTAGGTATAGCGAATACGACCTCTGTTTACTCTGTGATCTCGAAGCTAGTAGAGAGTTTTTAGACAGAGGAAGATGGTTCGAAGTTCAAAAAGGAAAGATGAAGGTTACATTTTGGTGTCGGGTGGGATATTATTTGTGCAGGGCTAAGACCCCTCGAGAATATCTTAACCTCATGTTTATTTGAGCCTTTGATGATTGCAGAAACAAGATCTTTTGCGTTCTAATTGCGAGCAAAAGAAAGAGATCATCTTTCAGGTTCCACAAAAACGATCCAAATCATGGGCTGTGGATCTCGGCAGAAGAAACGATCCCGTTTTTTTGCGTTCCGGATTCGGACGGAAGGATTTTCCAGTATCTGGTATGTACCTTGATTGTAAATTGAATGCACGATCTTTCAGGAAGTGTCCTGAAAAATGACGAATATCTCATCATTTCTCACTGTCTTCGAGAGTAATGAGCTATTTTCTAGGAGATCCTCCATTTTTGAACGATCCATGTCTTCATCTTGACAGAAGAAAAAGATTCGGATCTTTTTGGTCCTGGATCTTGAGGATGAAAAATGAATGGTCTAATATGGTTCCTGATGTGCTTTAGATTCCCACTCCTGAATTGTGCTCCAAATTTATGGGACGGAGGAAAAACGTAATATATAAATGGACTTATTAATGATGATATTAGTTGCTCTTGGCCGGAAATAGGATAATTGAAATTATTCCAAAGATTATGACGCTAGGGTATAGAAACGTAAAAATAGCGTGAAATTCAATCCACGCACCATGGCTGCACCAACGGACCATTATTCTTGACGATTGTATCGCCAAGTATTGAATTTTCTGTAAGAAGCGTATACCAGTATTTGAAAGGAAAAATTCCTGCGTAAAATTTTTTGGCTATCAAACGACGGTCATTCAATTGACTTGCAATATTCTGTAAGATGTAACACCTGTTGACTATGGAAGAGGAGGAAATAGCTGAGAAAATCAAACTTACTGTCACTGATAATTAATTCTAGAAATGCAAGAAACCCCGGATACTGGAAAGCTTGGTGGCCTCCACTCCGTTTTGATTAACTGACGGAGAAAATACCGTATATTTTAACGTGTCTGGTAATCTACTCTTGTGTATTTGTTTGATACGAGAGCATGCGTTGAGGTATGCACTAAAGAAAGAAAAAAAAAAAAAGAAGCGAATATGAAGCGAAATTGGATTACGCATTCACAAAGCAAACGATATCACTTTCTACATCTTTTTGAAGGCTCGTAATGCTATTTTGTGAGGCCGAATGTTGTGGTTGTTGTCTATCCTGTATTGATTAATTGAGGTAATTACGTATTCTGGAAATTTATTACTGAAAATCGCGTTTGAGAACGATGGAACAGTAATCAATGCTCTCGGTTTCCGGGCATCTCTCCGAAGCCATTTTTCCGAATACTATGTGTATTATTCCGAATGGACATTTTTCCGAAAATACGATTTTCCCAATAAACGAATTTCCGAACAAATAAGTTCCGAAAATCAAGTTGCAAAGATAATCAAGCACGTCATTCATTATTAGCTTCATAGTTTTTGTACTCTAAAGAAACATTTTGAATACGCATTTGCGCATCCATCCACTTCTTCCGCGGCATTTCCCTCTCTCGTCGCCCGAAACTTAATTCAGCAATCATACTTTCAAAATCACCTTGTTCGCGTTGTAACTCCTTCAGTGCTGAATGAATGTCTAAGTGGTGTTTTCCTACCACGACATGAAAGCGGTTGGGCCAGGCCTCCGAAACATTATTCATGCAGTGCTCTTTCGAGATTGCCGCGGCGTGTTGGTTCCAAAGAGCGGGAGCGTGACGAACAGGGATAGCACGGCGTCGTCTCCTTCCAGGGACTCCATTCACGCGTAACCCTTCTCAAAGTACGTCATTATCGGCGTAAAATCCTCTTTCAGCATCGCGAAGGTGTCTTTGACGTCGGCCTCGGGTACGAACGCTAACGCCAGGTGCATGTGGCTATGCCTCTTAACCCTTGTGTCCTCAAACGGTCTTGCGAAAATTTTTCCTTTTTTCAATTAGATGAAAAGCCTTTTTTCGAACATCTTCAAACTGACAGGCTTTATTTCTATGATGTCGCATTGAACTAAATAATTACCTACACCATACAATGATTGGATTTCTCAAATTTACTTCAATTTTTGACTGAGAAAGAGTCCTCTTCATGTTGAAATATCCTGATTTCTTCGCAGAAATATCTGTGGAATAGAAGCCAAGGTGAAGAAATTATCTAGACAGGGTAGAATCAGCTTAATTATCCTGATATCTCCACTCTTTGACTCGGGTTTGAAACATCTCAAGGTTTCATTTCCTCGATTTACGGGAACCAAGTGAACCGTTTTTTTCGTGAGATTCTAGTCATTTGGCACGGATTGGCTCGGCGTCAGTTTGGAAAAATATATTCATCAAGATATATTTTTATGAGAAATTTTAGATTTTCATGTTGGAGTAGAATGTTTGCACAATGTTCAGCAAACATGAAATAAGAATATGAGTAAAAAACACGATCTATGAATTTGCTGATTTATACTACTCTTCTACAAGTGGGTATATCCCAAAGAAATAGAAAATTTTAATTGTTCATTTCCTCATCAGTTGTCCAGATGATATTAGCATTCATTATTGGTGACAAGGACCTAGAGATGTGCGTCCCTGACAATAGTTTACTATAGGCCAGAAAGTACCTGTACATCATGCGCACTCATCCAACCGTCTGTGTGTACATCAAGGCCACAAAACTCACGATCAAAAAGTACACTACAGATAGTGTATCCTTACTTTTGAGATTGTTGCTAGTTCGAAAAATGCATGTAATGGCTCAAGATCTTTTGGTAAAGAAGTTGGGTATTTGATCTTGAATGATATGTGCGCGCACCATGTCAAACAATGACGTGTTGTAAAAACTTGACGGACTAAGTATCTTCATATATTTGCTGGATTACCCACAGCATTTTCATTCGTTACAGTGCTCAAATTTGAAGGAGGTAGAAATCTCATTTCTTTGTCAGTTGTCCAGAATGACATTCATCATTGGTGACAAGGGCCTACAGATGTGCATCCCTGGCAATAGTTTACTATAGGCCAGAATGTACCTGTACGTCATGCGCACTTGACTATTTCCAATTTTGAATGTGAATCCCCAATGGATGAGGGCCTACAGTGTTACTTCCCCAGTAATGGCGTGCTATAGGCTGGAAAGTACCTGTACGTCATGCGCACTCATCCAATTGTCTGTGTGTACATTGAGGGCACAAAACTCAGGATCAAAAAGTACACTACAGATACTGTATCCTTACTGTCTTTTGAGATTGTTGTTAGTTTGAAAAATGCATGTAATGGCCAAAGATCTTTTGGTGAAGAAGTTGGGTATTTTATCTTGACTGATATGTGCGCGCACCATGTTGAACAATGACGTGTTGTAAAATTTTGACGGACTAAGTATCTTCATATATTTGCTGGATTACCCACAGCATTTTCATTCGTTACAGTGCTCAAATTTGAAGGAGGTAGAAATCTCATTTCTTTGTCAGTTGTCCAGAATGACATTCATCATTGGTGACAAGGGCCTACAGATGTGCATCCCTGGCAATAGTTTACTATAGGCCAGAATGTACCTGTACGTCATGCGCACTTGACTATTTCCAATTTTGAATGTGAATCCCCAATGGATGAGGGCCTACAGAGTTACTTCCCCAGTAATGGCGTGCTATAGGCTGGAAAGTACCTGTACGTCATGCGCACTCATCCAACAGTCTGTGTGGACATTGAGGGCACAAAACTCAGGATCAAAAAGTACACTACAGATACTGTATCCTTACTGTCTTTTGAGATTGTTGTTAGTTTGAAAAATGCATGTAATGGCCAAAGATCTTTTGGTGAAGAAGTTGGGTATTTTATCTTGACTGATATGTGCGCGCACCATGTTGAACAATGACGTGTTGTAAAATTTTGACGGACTAAGTATCTTCATATATTTGCTGGATTACCCACAGCATTTTCATTCGTTACAGTGCTCAAATTTGAAGGAGGTAGAAATCTCATTTCTTTGTCAGTTGTCCAGAATGACATTCATCATTGGTGACAAGGGCCTACAGATGTGCATCCCTGGCAATAGTTTACTATAGGCCAGAATGTACCTGTACGTCATGCGCACTTGACTATTTCCAATTTTGAATGTGAATCCCCAATGGATGAGGGCCTACAGAGTTACTTCCCCAGTAATGGCGTGCTATAGGCTGGAAAGTACCTGTACGTCATGCGCACTCATCCAACAGTCTGTGTGGACATTGAGGGCACAAAACTCAGGATCAAAAAGTACACTACAGATAGTGTATCCTTACTGTCTTTTGAGATTGTTGTTAGTTTGAAAAATGCATGTAATGGCCAAAGATCTTTTGGTGAAGAAGTTGGGTATTTTATCTTGACTGATATGTGCGCGCACCATGTTGAACAATGACGTGTTGTAAAATTTTGACGGACTAAGTATCTTCATATATTTGCTGGATTACCCACAGCATTTTCATTCGTTACAGTGCTCAAATTTGAAGGAGGTAGAAATCTCATTTCTTTGTCAGTTGTCCAGAATCACATTCATCATTGGTGACAAGGGCCTACAGATGTGTATCCCTGGCAATAGTTTACTATAGGCCAGAATGTACCTGTACGTCATGCGCACTTGTCTATTTCCAATTTTGAATGTGAATCCCCAATGGATGAGGGCCTACAGAGTTACTTCCCCAGTAATGGCGTGCTATAGGCTGGAAAGTACCTGTACGTCATGCGCACTCATCCAACTGTCTGTGTGTACATTGAGGGCCCAAAACTCAGGATCAAAAAGAACACTACAGATAGTGTATCCTTACTGTCTTTTGAGATTGTTGTTAGTTCAAAAAATGCATGTAATGGCCAAAGATCTTTTGGTGAAGAAGTTGGGTATTTCATCTTGATTGATATGTGCGCACACCATGTCGAACAATGACGTGTTGTTTGAAAAATCTGAAGGTGGTAGAAATCTTTCATTGTTGATTTCCTCGTCAGTTGTGCAGAATAACATTCATTATTGGTGACAAGGACCTACAGATGTGCATCCCTGGCAATAGTTTACTATAGGCCAGAATGTACCTGTACGTTATGCGCACTTGTCTATTTCCAATTTTGAATGTGAATCCCTAGGTGATGGGGGCCTACAGAGTTACTTCCCCAGTAATAGCGTGCTATAGGCTGGAAAGTACCTGTACGTCATGCGCACCCATCCAACTGACTGCATGTATATTGAGGGAACCAAATGGCGAACCCAGAAACTAAGAGTACATTGCAGAAATCTTTTTTTCTGAGACGGAAGTCAACTGACGAGGATTGGAATTGAAGTTTTCAAATCACATTCGACGCCCAAAGATGTGAAAAATTTGGGAATTTTATCTCTAAAAAAGGGTGCGTCTACCATGTCAAGCAACGACGACGTGGTATAAGAATTGAAGTAGATAAATCCTCCACGAATTTGCTGAAGTATTACACCATTGCCACTTCTGCACCGGGTTCAAATTAATTTTGGAGAGGGTAAAAAATTTTCGGTCATCACTTCCTTGGCAGTTGTGTATCTAATAACACTCATCATTATTTTGGTGATAATAAACTACGGATCTTGCAGCCTGGTAATAGTGTACTATTGACTAGAACGTTGCAGTATGTTGCGCGCGTTTGTGCCCTTTGCCTTTTGGTAATGAAGGCGTAGAAAACCGCCTTCTCAATAACAGCATACTAGGCTGGAATGCAGTTGTCAACATGCGCATCTACCCAACTGTCCGAGTGTGACAGGATCCTACAGAGCTGCTGCCTGTTGCTATAGGCCAGAATAAAGCTGTACATTGTACGCCATGAGGTTTGTTCGAGCGTTACACTTCCTTTACATATGACCAGTTTCCTGTTTCTTGGCACCTGGTGTACCTTGTCGACCGTTACTGTAAAACGGTGAAACACTCAACTTAATAGTTATGATGATATACACTGGCCTACCAATACAAGCACTTTGTAAAAGTGTACGGCCAATCCGATCAATCCTGGTAGTCCGCCAGGACATTCTCAGACGCTGATTTGTGGGTTACCAGAAAACAGTGTTCTGATTGTATAGAAAACCGCGCAAACATCTTTCTGCTTTTACAGTAGAAACCTGGGCCCAGTTATGCTCATTTTGCCAGAATCTGTAAAAACTGGTTACGCTCAAACAAACCTATTGTCAACTTCCAATTGGAAATGTTGATTGAAAGTGTAGTTGGGCCAGAAAGTAGCTGTACATTGTACGCACTTATCTAGTTCCAATTTTGACTGTGGATCTCTTGGTAATGGGAGCGTGCTGCATCTGCATTCGCAGCGTCGTGTAGGCTGGAATGTTATTGTACGTCATGCGCACCCCTGTAATATGAACCCTCGGGGAAACAAATGGTGAACTCAGAAACTGAGAGTACACCACTAGAAAGATCCTTCATTTCGGTATTGCTCTCAACTGCCAAAGATTTGATTCGACGTTTCAAAAAATATTATGCTGGCCGAAAATGTTCGAAAAGTATTCTGTTTGACAGTGAGGATAGTCATTTTTGGAGATGTGTGCGCACACTTTGTCAAGCAATAAAATGAAATAATCAGGGTAAAGGTATCCTTCTTGAATCTACTTCATTTTCATGGTTTTTCCCGGCTTTCAAATTGAATTACAAAGTGTAGAGGTAACCCAACGTTCAACTGCGCATGATATCAGAGCAAGGAAGGAAAGTTGAAAAATTGTGATTATTGTATGGTGTAGGTAGATAATTGATTTTCCCACCGCGGTTCTCGCCAGTATACCCTTATTTCTTCTCTAGAAATCCTCATGAACATTATTTAGCTAGCTTTTTTCTGGGTTGTCCTGTCATTAGGGTTTTTCTACCGCATCATTTGGGAGCCACACCTCGATTTGTATCGGCCTTACAAACTATAGGTCAAGCCATGATCTTCTTTTTTTGTATTGCTAATATATAATTTGAGCCAGAAAGTGACTGATATCATACGCCAAAACGCATTTCGCCATAATTAACCAAACGACTAAACAAGATGTTTATTTATGTCGTCTTCGTATCCAAGATGTGCGCCATCAAGACTATGCCACTGAGCCCCTCGGGGCCTGAGCAACTTGCATTTCTAGAATTCTTATTTATTTTGATTTTTAGAAAAACAGTCATGTTCCTTCCTTCTCGTTTTTTTTTTTTTACTCTTAAACTATAAGTGCAGTCTCTTCTAATATCATCATTAATAAGTTCTGCGTTTATTTTACGTTTTCTCTTCGTTTCTTCACTTGAGATTTGGTACAATATATCAGAAGTGGGAACCAAGAGCTAATCAGGAACCAGATTCGACACTTCTATTTAAAAAAAAAAATCTTCTATTGGTGAAGGTGTATACTTATTATAAAAAGAAAAGACTTTCTTCTCCAGCAGAGAATAAAATTTATCATGACGACGTTCCGGTCGACCTATTGGCCTTCTTCAGGAGTGGTCATGAGACCGCTAGGTCGGCCGAAACATCGTCATAATATACTTATTATAAAAAAAAAAAACTTTTTCTCCATCAAAGAACATAATTTATCATGACAACGTTTCGGCCGACCTAGCGGCCTTCTTCAGGAGTGGCCTTGAGGCCGCTAGGTCGGCCGAAACGTGGTTACAATAAACTTAATTTTTTATCCCTAAGATCCAGAACTTAGGAAATCCGAACCTTTTTTTTCTGTTGAGATCAAGATTTGGATCGTCCAAAAATGAAAGATCCCTCATAAAATAGCTCATTGCTCTGGAGGAAAGTGAGAAATTGACGATATTTGTCATTTTTCAGCGCACTTCCTGCAAGATCTTGCATTCAGTTTACAATCATGGGGGCAGATACAGGAAAATCCTTCCGTTCGAATCCGGAACGCAGAAAAACGAGACCTTTTCTTCTCCCAATATCCACTACCTATGAGATTAGGATTGTTTTTTTGGAACCTGAAAGATACACATCTTTTTCTTTTTCTCGCATTCCGAACTCAAAACATCCTGTTTCTACTTTTCTTTCATCATACAGTGCCCAAATGAACTGGTACAGATATTCCTGGTCCAAGCCTTGCACAAATAATTTGTGAAGTGTGAGGAGAATGTTTTGTATGATTGGGTTAGAGTTGTATGCGGCTTGAAGAGAGTGGACTGAAGGGAGAGAGAGTCGGTGAGATTTGGGTGTTGAATGAGTTTGAAGAGTGTAGTGTGAAAGGTGAGGAAAAGGCGTTGTAGGATTGGGTTAGAGCTGTATATGGGTCTGTAAGGGAGCGTGAGGAAGAGGTAGAGTCGGTGAAGAGAAGGAATTTGCAGTTCGGGTGTAGTTGGGAGAGGTGGGAGAGGCAGGTAAATATGACCCTGAGTTCAGCTGTAATATGGAAGTATGTTGCGGATGCGTTAAAAGAGTATGCGTAAGCTGCTTGATATGATGTTCTAGACCTGTCAGAGAGACATAAAGGGTAATTTTCAGATGGATCAAGTCTGAGCAGTTATGACGGATTTGAGGATTTATGTGAAAACGAGACGTATTTCGAGTTAAAAGGGAGTTCAAGGAAAAGTGCTGTATGTATGGATTGTAAGTGATTTGGCGAGAAGATTATTGAATTCGAGGAATATGTTTGAAGAGTTGGTTGTTGTTAAGGCGAAAGAGTCGGCCGAAAAAATTAGGAGACAGGGGCTAAAAAGTTGGAGGTTCGGGTGAGTCTAAGAAAATGGAAGGGAGGGTCTGAAGCATCTGCTCACAGGCTAAGTTTGGGGCTAGTCACCCAGGGTAATCCTGAGGGGGTCGAGTGAACCAAAGATAGTGCTAGCGCTGTTGTTTGAGTTACAAATAGGTGCACTACCATCTAATTCTGGGTCGATGTGGCATTTGTATAGTTGGAGGAGTGATTTTCAGTTACAGTTTTTTGAGGGGCGAGGTATGATTGTAAAGCTAACTCCATTCTTGATTGCTGATGTCATTAAGATTTTTCTACCGTACCATTTAGAGGCCACGTTTCATCTTTGGTGTGTATCTCTTTCACAAACTCTAGATAAAGTCATGAATGTGGTAGTCCTTTCCCAATGGCAAACATTGATGAGAAAATAGAGTAGAAATGAAAGAATCTGACACATCGGAGAGCTCATTCATTAGACCTTTGTTGAATCACTTCTTGTTTGTTCGCGTCTTTGTTATTTATTCATTTGCAGCTCCTGACGCCGGAAAAGTAGACTAAATTAGAATCTTACCAGACTACTGATGCACGAATATTTGAATATTTCTCACACTTTTTTTCTAATCTCTTTTAATTTACGAGCTGTTAGTAACCTGCCTTCAGGGCGATGAGAGATAAAATAGGAGTGTGTGAATCTGGTGTGGCCGATTCTGAGACAGGTGGTGACTATTTATTCCCTGTGTGTCGACAGATTTGAAGAGTCCCACGGGTTGGGAATATTTGTAATTTGGGCTAGCTTGTTTGAGTGTGATTTAACATTAGACCAATGAGTGAACCATGCCTTAGTGATAAATTTGTTGATACGTTTGGAGAGATCGGAGCCGGAGAGGAAAAGTTGGAGAGCGGTTCACTGATGGATGTTGGGTAGCTAGTTTGGCTGTTTTGTCTGCATTTTCATTTCCTGGGGTACCTTTGTGACCAGGTACGCTGGTAAAAAATAATGAATTTGGGATGGTGTGAAAGGTGGCAATGAGAGTGTGTATACAATTTATAAGTTGATGGGAAAAGGTGCAGCTGGAGATGGCGTCGATTAATGAGAAGGAGTTGGAAATTACCAAGAATGGGTCAAAGGGAAAGAGAGGAGAGTAGATTGGTTAGTACGTGTTCTAGACAGCTAGAGATTGCTTGTAATTCAGTGGTAAAGATTGATGTGTTGCTGCGGTGTCGGTGAGAGACTGCGATGTGACCTATTGAATATTGAGTATGCAAAGCCGGCCTTGTTTCAATCTTTAGAACCATCGGTGAAACATAATATAGGGTTTTGAAAGATATTAAGAATTTGGTTGAGAGTCACGGTGGGGTTGAGGGAACGATTTGGTTGAGACAGTGGAATATGAAAAAGCGTGTCAGTTGGAGTTCGAGATTGGAACGTAGGTTGGCCGCAGGGTTTTGGTCGTGGTGAGGATGGAATATGTCATGGGGGACGAGGATTTGAGAATATTGCGGGATAGTTGTGAGGAAGTTGCTTGTTCGTTTGAGTCTTGCTCCCTGGTAAAGTGTTATCTTTCTACAAGCAACATTATCTCGTCAAATAAGTTTTTTTTTTCCTGCTCCATCTTAGTTGATGTGCATTGAATTCTTAAAATTTCTCGGCACTCGCGGAACCCCTAAGAAGGCCCCGCGGAGCCCCGGGGCTCCGCGGAGCACAGTTTGAGAAGCGCTGATCTGTAGTTTCAAGTTTTTAGTTCTGGTTTTTGATTTTGGTTTTTGGTTTTCAGTTTCTAGGTTCCAGTTTTTGATTTTGATTTTTGGTTTTTGGTCTTTTCTTTCTGATTTTTGGTTTTGCATTCCTAGTTTCTAGTTTCCAGCTTTTGGTTCTGAGTTCTGGTTTTTGGTTCCTGGTTCTTGGTTTTTAGTTTTCTTGTTTCCAGTTTTTGATTTCAATTTCTGGTTTTTGCTCTTAGTTTTTGGTTTTTGTCCAAGTTTTTGGTTTCTTTTGCTCTTGGTTCTTTGGTTTTGGTTTTTGGTTCTTACTTTTTAATTTCTAGTTTCCAGCTTTTGAGTTTTGATTTACTGTTCCTTGTTAGGTAAAATCAAGAACCAGAAACTAGAAACTGCAATAATGAAACCAAAAATCAGATTCAAGAAACCAAAAACTGAAGAACAAGATCTAGAAACTGAACCAAAGACAAAAAATCGGGACCAAAAAACAAAAATTGAAATCAAAAACTGTAAACTGTAAACTAAAAACTAAAAACAAAGAACCAGAAACCAAAACCCAAAAAACCGAAAACTTGAATCACAACTGGAAATATGCAACCAAAACCAAAAATCAAAACCAAAAACTGGAAACAAGAAACTAAAAATCAAGAACCAAAACCAAAAATAAACAAAACAAAAAAATGAAGAATATGCCGTTCAATGGGCTTCTTTTATCATGGTGAGACAATTACATAGTCCCTGTCTCTCATTGTTTTTCTGTTTTTTATTGAGTGCGCATTCTAATTAGTACTGCGTTCACTGCTACTGACCCATTCCAAATCCAAGAACGCTAGTCTATGAGGCCACAGCACCACTCACCTAACTAACTGCTGCTTTCATATTTAAGTAAAATTAAAAAATAGTACCTGCTCACTTGCCGCATGTTAAAAAAGAAACATCTCTACTCACCCAACCAACAGCCTGCTTGCTATTTCTATCTTGAGGTACAATTAAAAAATAATACACTATAGCCGCATTTAAAAATCAACATCTTCTGCAAATCAAAAGCCTGTTTCAAATGTAGATATCGCAGGTCATCTTTATCTCACTCCACTTCAAAGTACGTTGAGAGCGTCTAACCAGGAATTGATCGCCCAAAAAGATAACAATTTTTTCCTGTTGATACATTTGAGAATAGCCATCAATTTTTTGGTGTTCTAGATTTTACTTTAACAAAAAAAAAAAAAAAAAATATTGAAAAAAGATAGGAACTTAACTAGACAACCTAATTACAAGAAAAGAAACCAATTTCACTGCACTTCCATCTTTTATTTTCAATTTTGATAGATCGACGTTTCAAACGTGTACAAAAGTTCTTCATCAGGATCAACAAGATATCAAGTTGATTAACCAAGTTGATTTCATTAAACAAATTTTCTAGCTTAGCTCTCATCCTGAAGAAAAATAAATGTGAGAAACCCTGGAGCAATTACGTGCTAACATTCTACCTATAATGTAGCTGAAATCAAAAAAGCGACCCTGAGACTCATTTTATGTGGGTAAGTACTCATTACTCATTGGTATAAATAATAAGCCGAATCCGTCAAATTGCAAATTTTGCCGAATTTATAAAATTGGCAACTGAAATATTGTGGTTGTATGTTAATCTACGGATAATATTTTTTTTCTTTTCCAATTTTTTTGTTATTGGGTTAGTTAACCTTAATTTGCTTCAGATGTGCTGAGATGGATTTGTTTGCAAATATTCTCAACGTTTATCATCTAGGTACTTCAGATCAAGTAGAAATCTTGCCTATTTTATAAAATCGGCAACAAATTCTGCCAATTTTATCAATTTGGCAAGCGATTGCCGATTTTACAAATTTGGCAAAATTTGTTGCTGATTTTATAAAATTGGCAATTTGACGGATTCGGCTTGACATAAATATTTATACTCGAGTAAATTACAACTTTATTATGATCACAGAAAAAGAGATGAGCGCATTACAACTCATGCAAGACAAAAAGCTAGAGTAGTATATATGTACTCAAATTCAAGCCCAATTTATTATGATTACAGAAAAAATAGTTGAGTTAGCACCACGGTGTGGTTAGCACCTAACCAACTTGAAGAGAGAAATGAACAAAAAGCTTCTTCTAAAACATAAAACACTCCGGCAGTATAATATGTGTAAAACGCTCGGCTAATACGTGGGTACACAACCATTACTTTGAATTCCAGCCAAATTATAGTCTTTCTTTTTCTACCTTGACAAAAAAATTTTCACCACCATTGATCTGAAATCAAAATTTAGAAGTTTTTCATGAGTACTGAAATTTGGTGATAAATGGATTATAACTCGAAGTGCAAATGGTGAATCATTTCCAAATGATGTCACAATTAAAAACCTTCAATCAAAATTCTTACGCTACAACAACAGAAAAGTAGAATACCACTGAATTTGTCAGTTGGAAGCGAATACCTATTTTTTTATAAACAAACTTAAGAATTGGTAATGAAACTGGATTTGAATACACAATAATATAGCTTAACCATAATTTAATATCCCACGCGTAAGTATTTGGAGGGCTACAACTGACGAGGAAAAAGTAGCAAGCAACAAATCATTTGATACATAATCAATGATAATACTTGAAGCTAAAATTGAAAAAAAAAGGGATAATGAATTCAAAAAATTGTAAGTTCTACAGATGAATAGAGTCTAGAATATGCACCATATGGTTTATCATCGCCATTCATTATCTCAGTTACAATAATATTACTTCTGCTCTACATGCCGGCAATGTAGATCACGATAAGATGGATATCAAATTGATAAAAAAAAAAAAAAAAAAAATACTTCAATCAAATTCACAATACCAGTCAAGTATCCTCAACTCTTCATCATTTCTGAAGTCAAAATGGAAGTCTATGGTGCACATTATTAATTAGTATTAAATGTGTAGAAGAAACATTTGAATGAATGAATTGTACACAGCAAATCAAACTGAATTCTTTTTCCCAATAAGATAAATTTTATTCGTGCAGAGATTATACTCGTACCTATAGGCTGATTTTCCACCTACGTCACCAACTATCGATAGCCATTGATCATCGCAAAAATAGTCGGAGAGCTTGTTATCTGCGGGTCCTTCATTCTGTGTTTACATTTATTTTACATGTAATTTCCCATAAGCAAAAATAACGTTTCAGAAACTGATGGATTATTCAGAACTAGAGCACAAATAAGGTATGAGAGTTCTTGTTTGATGATCTAGAGGGTTAGCACTTTTGATTTTATAAGCCACAATTTCTTATTTAGGCTTTAGTTCTGAAAAATCGATCAGTCTCTGAAATGTTATTTTTGCTTATGGGAAATTACATGTAAAAAAAATGTAAACACAGAATGAAGGACCCGCAGCTAACAAGCTTTCCGATTATTTTGCGAATTTGAACACATGTGACATAGTGGAAAATCGGTCTATATCAAAATGGAATCATAACGCCTAACTCTGAATTAAGACGAAGATACATAAAATACCTTGTGCTCTTGCTTAGCTCGCTTAGGTCGACCAATGCTCGCCTAGTAGATTGACCAATGGGAGAGCTTGTCCAAAATCTCTCGTCTGACGATAAAATCTCACAATCTGAGGTGAAATGTAAACAAACCGCTGCCTTCTTTTATTTTATAAGGGATATTACTCGATACCACCGGCTTATCAATGTCACAACGGGAATCGAAAAAGAAAACACGACCATCAACTTGCATTTACATAAAAACGATATCAAATCTCACACCTCAAAATTGAACAAAACAATCTGATGAAGAGTGATCGTGTACACGCGAGCGCTCGAAAGACCACGAACCTTAAAATTTGAAAATTTCTCGAGAAGTACTCATTCGATTCTCAAAAAAATTGCGGGTGCACATCTTCAATATATTACTACAATATGGCCAAGTTACAAAAAAATCCATCCGGTAGTTTCGGTCTTCGGAGGAGTTCAGCGAACAAAAAAAAAATCTTACGTCAAGTGTGACGGTCTTGAAAAAAAAAAAGCGATTGCAAACTTGCCTGTTAATCAATTCTAAAACCATCGTCGTAAATCCTTCGACTGGTAGGTATTTATCATCCATGAATCAATACCACCGTAAATTGTATCCGAATTCAGTTTTTGAACAAAAGCTTGCCGGTGTTCATCCATATTTTACGACCTTCAGCTGTAAAACATAGGTATTCCATTATTTGTAATACGTTCAACTGTCGAAATTGATACGATACTAAACAAAATTTCTGTAGGTACCTGTTCCCATTGCAGCTAAGAGTTCGGCAATCCAAGGCAATCGTACATACTATTTGCTCATTTCGAAGCTGCCTGACAAAACACCAAGAGAAATACTGTAACTGAGAAATGTCCGAAAGTAGTACCCAATATACCGCTAATCAAGAATTCGAATTGATCCGAGACTCTAAGTTGCGGCTATTCATTATAAACAAAAAGATCGATACTCTTAAAATGAGTAACTATTTACAAAAAACCGCAGAAAAAATACTAAACTTCGAAGCGCTATCGACAGAACAATCATTCTCAGCGAAAGACAAGAACACAACTCAACGGTTATGATTGTTATAATTGAAGGGTTATCCGGAAGAAGGGCAATTTTCCCATTTGAAATGTACACAGAAATTGCCCTTATTCCAGATAGCCCTTCAATTGTTTTCCTTTTTTCACACGCTCTTCAAGAAATGAAATCATAAATTCTCCTTCTTATATTTTGAAAATTGCAGTCCAAGACTAAAAATACTTCCCTCTTTTCGAACGAGGTAAAGAAAACTTGAGGGAAAAATAGAATCGCAATCTTTGTAAACGAATCAAGGTGTTTTTCTCAGCCTTATAATATAATTCACTAGGGAAAAAATGGACATACCTCATTGTTGAAATTCATTTCTCGTACAGAAATCGTGATGAAACAAGTATCGTATACCTTTGAATGATTCTCGGAAAGCTCATATCATTCATATCGTGGTCTTTGTTCAGGTACCTTTCAAATCGACTTCAGGTACATCGCATCGTCCTGAAATGAAATTATTCTCATTAAGTTATGATTCTAATAACAAAATTGGAAGATGAAAATTGAGAATCAGCTTGCAATGAAGCTAAATTCCCGCTTTCTTTACTGTTTTTGTTTTCTTCAGAACGGACCCACGAGAATAAGTGAACGTGAAAGTTCATGACTTTTCGACTGTAAATTTGAAGCCCATCAAAAATCTCCAATCCCATGAGTAGAGACCGGATTCCTCGGTATTAGACACTTTTTATCCTTGAGGACGAAATCAGTAAGATTTCGACTGAAGTTTGAATGGGGGTGAATGGGACGTAGAAAAAAAAATTCTATTTCACCAAAAAACACAAAAAACGCCGGAAAGGCCGAAAATGATCAATTTGAGGGAAAATCGTTTAAAATCACAGAATTTTGAAAGAAAAATTGGTAAACTTCGTCCGAAACTGGGTAATTTTGGTGAAAAAATAGTGAAATATAATTTAGGACAAATTTTAAAAATCGAAAATTTTGATTGAAGAATTGTTGGGATCTTTGTGCTGATGAATTTAATCCCTGAAATTCGTTCATTTTGATCAAAAATTACATAGTTATGGTAAAAACTGAATAATTCTGGTTGTGAATTTGTAAAAGCACTAAAAACGCGTGTTTTTTCATTTTGTTTTTTTAAATACCGAAAATGCAACATTAAAATACCGAAAATTTTATATTTAGTACCGAAAAATCCGGTGTCTACTCATGAGTTAAATCGGCCGATTTTTTCTCAAAATAATGCTCGAAGAACCAATAAATGAAAAGTAAATCTTAGGACGTTCAGGTGTGAAACACCAATAGATTTATTTACCATGAAAACGGATCTTAAAACTTTTTCCACAAGTAGGTAATTCACCATTTATAAGTTGGTTACGGGTCAAGAAGGTCTAGAAATTTTTCTTCCCTTGGTGCGAACGGGTCAGAACGTGCCAGCAATATTCGTAATCTGCAATGACAACCGAATAACATCCAAAATGTAGGTACATTATGCGTGAAGTATTTTTGATATTTTGTATGATCAACTCGATGATTCGATTAATTTAATCCGAATTTCTGAAACAATAGAGAAACAGATTACAATATCTAATACATGAGAGTGAACACAACACAAACGAAAATCAGGACAATCAACTCATCGAAACGGAAATACACTTTTTTAATGCATATCCTTTCATTCAGATTTTATCTACACGTATTTCTACCGCAATTTGTCAACAACTTCCTATCTGATTACGAACTCATCGAATTGTTGGACCCACAACTAATCTCAACCTTCTACATCCGAAAGCTGTCGAGGTGTTCTTCCAACTCTCTGAGTTTTCCACTCCAGAATATTAATTAGAAAATACGACCCTATGAAGATGAAAAAATAGGATCACGTCTCCAATATTCGTAAAAAAGTTTCACTCGAACATCTTTCATTTGTTCAACTTTTGCTTCTTTTCATGTTTTAGATACAGTTTCCGAGACCTAATGCAGAAAAATAAATAAATAAAAATGAAAAAAGTAATCAACACTCATCTAACACAAGAACCTCAGAAGTTTTTCTTCAACTTTCTTGGTCGAATCCATGCATCTAAATTGTACCTTCAGGCGAAATTCTCACGTCGCACATCAGACGACCATTCGACCCTTTTTCAAATATAGATCATGAAGATAATACAAGTACAGACAAAATAGACGATCACTCAAAAATAAAACTCACTTTGCCGATATTAGATGAATAGTAGCGCGCCTTATGCGTTAAAGTTTGAATTGTTGTACTCTTAGTGTTACCAAACGATAAAGTAAGGTCCAAATGTCAAAGCCTAGAGTATCGGTGGTCGAAGATCAGATCCGGATTGATTATTTTTACATGGACGATAATAAAATAATCGCGCTCGGAATCGCACTTTTGCATGTCCGTACACTCATCGAGGATTTTTTCGCGTCAAAAGACAAAGCGACGTTTGCTGGTTGGGTCAATACTGAAAATAAAATAATTCGTGAGTAAAATTCATTGAAACGGATCCATTAAACATATATAATAGGTAGTTGCAGTGAAAATATTTTCTGTAAGATGGATCGGGAGCGGTTTTATCAATAAGAAATACGTCATGGATGTGAAAACCAATCATCGTTATTTGATAGAGACACTTTGGTATCGATTCAGAGATATTCCAGTCAGATGAAAAAAAGATCTATTATCTTAACTGATCTCATACTAACTTCAAATTCACACCAATTACGTAGAATCCGTGGGTGCCTATATTCATTTCCGGTTGTATTATCCTCCTCAATTGAAAATAACTCTAAATATCCGGATATTAAGGAAACGATTATTCGTCAAGGGTTTCAATCAACTTGGAAATGAAAATTTTGTTCAATTCGACGATATTTAGGCTATAATTACTTCTTTGCTCAACGGTTTGGTCGGATGACTGATCATTATCAAAATCGAAAACGAACGAAATAGAACTGGAACATGAACAGATCAAATTTTATAACAAAAACATACGTCAGTTTTAGGACTGTCTGCGGAAATTTGAATTTATTTTACGCTGCGCCGATTGAGATCGTTATTCACAACCTTGTAAAGATTGGAAACAAGTTTTGCTCAGCTCGTACAAGAAGAAATAACAGGAAATAATAGATAAATTTTTTTCTACAAGGAAAACTTATTATTATCAAGAAGTGCGCGAATTTGAGGCCCTTCGAGCAATATGAACGTCTGTTCGAAAGGCCTCATATTCTCGCAGATCTCATAATAATACAGTATTACGATAAACTGTTTTCACGAAAAAATTTATTCATTTCCTTTCTGAGTTACTGATCTTGATATGTCTCGTAAAATCCTCGAAACTCCGCACCCAAAAAAAAAAAAAAAAAGGAAAAAAGAATTTATAACCTTTGGTCTATGTGCTAGCCATTTTCGTTGTTCATGTTTCAATTCTATTCAATTCATTTTCGTTCTTAATAATGACCAGTAACCTGACTGAAGCTTTAAAATAATGTGAAGTACGACTAAGAGTTCCACCTTTTGAATTAGCAGGAATGAGAGAGTCAGAGGCCTCACCTGACAAACTAAAAAAACAGGGAAAAAACCATGAAAAATTGTATCATGATTGTAAATTATAATGGGTATGATTTTTTCGCACGAAAGAAAAGATCAAAATCACGAAAACAAAAAGGTGATTAGCAATTAATAACTATTTCACGAAAATAACAGAGAATGAAATGTACTAATAAGTTTGTAGACATGAAAAAATTAGGTACATTGAACAAAAGAAAGAAAAATTCACGAAAAGTTTAAACAGTCTGTAGAGAAAATTGTTGTTAATTAAGAAGTCCTCATCACAATTCATATTATTTTTATAAGTAGGCCTAAAAGACAAATTAAATGAGAAAAGGGAAACAAATTTCACTGCACTTTCGTCTTTTTTCTTCTGACTAAGTCGTCTAGACAAGAACCGATCTTATTTTTTGAAAAATTGAATATTTGTGTGATTCTCGTTGACTGATTGGAGCTCGTTTAGCCTTGCTAGGCTTTCCCTCTTACGCTTTTGGCCCATTGGTATAGCTATACTTAGGTCTTGATAAAAGCTCACGAAAACAGACAAGCTAATAATGTACGTGTACATTGACCGGTTCAGTTTTTCAATAGGTATGCACTAAAGGGAAATTTAGCAGGTCTGAAAAGACATTATAATTTCGGGAAATAATAAATTATTCGTTAAAAAATTAAACTCTTATTGTTTTCGTGATAGAGGTTCAAAATTTCGTGCGCTGTGGTTTTCGCGAATTAGAGTTCAAATTTCGTCATCATGCATTAAGTTATTTGTAGTTATACTTTTCGTTCAAACACCTTACTCCTTTCGTGCAATTTATTATTACCCAATTATAACTCATCGAGAATCACACTTCCAGGTATGGGTATTGGGTACATCTGCAATATTGGAAGCGTAATGCTTCGTCTCTCCCCGATTTTCCATGATCTTGAGTTTTCCGGCGAACTTAACGCTCGGAGTCCTTGCAAATATCGTTCATTTCAACGTCTTCATCAGTTCGACATTTTTCTAACATATTTTAGCCTTGTAGATGAGGAAACAATTAGATTTTTCAACATACAGCGAAAATACAAAAAACTATGAAATTTTCTAAGTGCCAGAAAAAAAAGTACGATAGTTCTCTTAATGTACCTTACAAGAAATAAACGTCTTGATATGTTTTTCACAATAATGCAAGAACTCCCGAGTAAATTTGGAACATTTATCCCGACTTCGCCGAACAATTAGTAAACAGAACCTGGTTGGGTGAATGGATCTTCAAAAACATCTCAGCAGAAGAATCTTAGCGACTAAAAAAAATTTTGATGAGCATTCAAAACGTGAATCGAATAGATTGGAACAGTGAATCTGTATCAATTCAACTTCTTTACCATCTTCGGCGTTCCGAAATGAAATACCTACAGTATAGGACGATTCGCAAATATTACCAACACTTGACTGATCAACTTCTGTTCCAGAATTCGTTTTTTGCCATCCATCGTACAGGGTGACAAGATTTTTCCAACAACGGAAGAGTTTTTGATCAAAAACGTATCTAAGAAGCAAAAGAGAGGAAAGAAAAGGTCGTAAGATTTTACGCTTTGAAGAAAGAGTGCGAAAGAGAACAAAACGCTTGAAAAAGAGTATAAAGAGTATGACCAATGTCGAAAAAAGTACAAATTAATGGTTTCAAAAAAAAGAGAGAGTATTCTTTTTCCGTGCCTCAAAAAAGTATAATATTCTCACATAGAGAATGTCTCGTCACACTGATCGTAAACATGTTCCTCAGTAAGAGAATATTTCTAGTTGAGAATTAACGTGTAAGTACCAACAGTTATTGAATTAATATGTTCAGACGTTGACTTAGAATCAAAATATAAAACTCACCTGATCTTTAACCATCTTTCTTTTTCCTTCATTGTTCGTCGATTGATTCGAGTTTGGTACGCTTGATTCTTCATGGTCCATCATAAGACTATCTAAAATCTCATCATTTGATTAGGACGAACACAAATCCAAGAATTTCACGAAAATTAGATTATATCTTCAACTGATTGATACGTACTTGTTACCCTTGTTTCTTCTGAGAAATCGGCTAGGAAGGGTGTAAGTATTTCTTGAATCCAAAGATTTTTTCAATTCGAGTTTGTCTAATTATTTGTGCGATTTTCCTTTCGTAATAATTATTGTGAAGTTCTTATCAAATTTTGTTATCACGCATCATTATTCTCAAGTGCCGCGCGTACTTTTCGAATTTTGCGGGCTATTCAGTAGCCAATCGGAAGGCCGAAAACGATGCTGCATTTGCATTCATTGTTTCGAGCCGGTCATCCGCTGGGAGCGTTACGATCGGCAAAATCAAAAACAGGAGCACCATTGACCACGCCTAGGCCTTTGACTAGTATAAACTACGTAGTTGAACAGAGTCGAAGGAGAGCACAGCGATATCCCCAAAAATTTTCAGTGAGTAATCTTAAGATAACTTGAGAAAAAAACAATTCAGGAAAGAAATCAAAGGAACAAAATTTGTAGAGCGAAAATTGTCCTCAAAATAATCATGTTCTCTCATAATAATTGATGCAGGTCAATTTTAGAAGACCTTCTGCCCGTCATCCGCACTACCCATCAATTTTCTCGTTTTCATTGCGCACGATATTGTGGACGGATTAAGATTATTTATATTATCTCCTAATCAATTCTTGAAAGCAATTTACAACACGTTTGTAAGGTGATCTAGTAATTTGAGAATTATAATTTCTTCGTCGGCTATTAGAATTTATTTTACTTACTCGATAGTATTATTTTTTGTTTTCGTCGTCTGTTCATTCGTTTTTTGGACGCAATTCGAAGTCTTTCATCTATTCGGTGATCAACAGCGTGAGTAGAGTTTGCGGTAGATATCTGCAGAAATTGCAACGGGTGAATAATTCGAAATTATTATGACAATATTTTACTCATTTGTGGTTGAAAAGTAAAGTATTTGCGCTCAATTCGATTAGGAAACTGATTAATCATGAAACTAATTTTTCGTTACGTTACCGTATTGTTTTACAAAGTTGGTAAATGGAAATAATTCGTAAATAAGAAGTATTTTTCGTAGAAGAATTGAAAATATTATATATTTGATGAGCGCCGGTTTACCTAAGAAGCGCCAATTTCTAACGCATTTCATCAAAAGATACCATATCAATTAAAAACAAGTGTTGTCAAGGAGTGGGTAATCAGAAAAAAAAAATAAAATAAAAAAAATAATACTTAGCTCACAGTCAATATTGCTGAAATCATCAAATTTTAAAGTGCGAATGGAATAATAAAAGGGGGTGAGCACTTCTCTTTGAAAACAATAATGATACATTTTTTCCTTATTTCACTTAACTCTGTCCCGTTCAATTTTTGACTCCCGAAAATGTCCTCATTGGAGACATTAAAGTCATAATCAAAAAATTTCGACTACAGATTTTATCGTTTTCCTCGTACATTTTGTCACTTAGCTTATTTTATACTTTCGATAATTTCTGGTTCAGTACCGGTAGCGTTTTTGTAGTCGTTTATTTGATAATGATTGTTTAATCGAAAGGCCTCAGCTCCTTGGGTTTAATCTGCAGTTATTGCAATAAATTTGAATTTAAATTTGTTGTTTTTATTCATAATGGAGAGATGGGATTATTTTACATGATAGGGATCATAATACCTACCGGTATTTCTACCATGGAGACATCAATGAAATGTTCAATGGGTTATCGTTTTTTTTTTCTTCTTCTTTTCTTATTTTTTCATCGCATTATTTATACGTAGAAAAAGATCACGCGAGGTCCAATTTCCAATCTAAGCTTAAGAATTTGAGGATTTCAACATGGTTTTGAATACATTAATTATGGAAAATTGATAGATCAAGTAACTATACCAGTGTAGTTTCAGTGAAAAAATTGCGCGTTTTTCGAGGTAGGTAGGCCTAATCTTGTACATTCAGTTCTTATAATATTATGTTTCTAGATAACTGTCGAAAGAATTGAAAGAATCATTAACGGACCGGACGATGACTCAAGTTTTATCCAAAGGGCGATGAATACAACTTACCCCACAAAAAGTTGCGTCCGTGTGGATCCAATAGTATGAATTTTATTCATGAAATATTCTAGAATTATAATTTGTAAGTATGAATCTACTGACTCATCATCCCCTAGAAGAACTTAACAGCTTCAAGATACCAGTATTCGCATCTTACTATATTAAGTTTAATAGTCTCAAAGACATAGAAGATTTTTGTTCGACAATTGATTTGACAAAAATAAAGTTTTATATCTTAGGAGGGGGAAGCAATACGCTTTTCATACGAGATTTTTCTGGTTATATTCTTCATGTTCAACTACCTGGTATAGAAATAGTACAGGAAACTTCGGATAGAGTATTGCTTAAAGTAGGTGCAGGTGTCATATGGCATCAGCTTGTCTTATTTTGTGTTGAAAGGAAATATGGTGGTGTAGAAAACCTATCCCTGATTCCGGGAACAGTTGGTGGAGCCGTTGTTCAGAATATAGGAGCGTACGGTGTGGAGCTTATAGACGTATTGAATATTGTTGAAGCGGTTGAGTTATCTACGAGGAAAAAGTTGAGTTTCGAAGCGTCAGTTTGTGGCTTTGGTTACCGAACTAGTTTTTTCAAGACGAAATGGCGTAATAAATATTTAATAACGAGTATCACGCTGGAATTACATAAAGAAGAAAAGTTTACTCTAGAATACATCGGTATTCGAACGATGTTGGAGAAAATGGAGGTTAAGCAGCTATCCTTTAAAGCAATAAGTGACGCGATCATAGCCATTCGGAGATCAAAATTACCAGATCCCGCTGCTTTAGGAAATGTCGGTAGTTTCTTTGTTAATCCGTTGATATCTAAGGTACACTATCAGCAGCTCAGAAGAAAGTGTGGATCTTCCTTCGTCGCTCTTTCGACAAAAAATGAGACTTGCATTAAAGTTTCAGCCGCATGGCTTATAGAAGCTACTGGTTTTAAGGGACTGCGTGAAGGAAATGTAGGTGTTTATGATTTGCACTCGCTGATATTAGTAAATTATGGGGGAGCTAGTGGCAGAGATATCTTGAATCTGGCTACCAAAATTATGCAGAAAGTAAAAGAAAAATTTGATATTATTCTAGAGCCAGAAGTTAATATCGTAGGTCAAGAACACGGTAGTAGACCTTGGTCTCATTTCTTATCTTTGTAAACCTATACTCATTTGTATGGTTCACCTCCATAATATTTACTATGAATATCTCCCGTCAGTTGCTATAGCCGTATTGTTAGGATTCTATTTGTTTGTCATTTTATTTTTTGTAAAATACATCATCATTTATAATTGAAATTTGATTCATGAGAATGTTTTTAAATTGGACTTTCGGAAAATTGTCATGAAAATCCTCCATTATACTATATCAGTATTTCACGTAATGTACTCCACTTCACAATGTACTAGGCTGCATTAAAGCTGACGTACAATATACTAAGGGCTTCACGTTTATCTACTAGAGTAATTAACTAATCTCCCCCCCCCCAAAAAAAAAAAAAAAAAAAAATTAGAGGCCATTGCAGGTTTGCAATGGCAGCGGGGAACCCGCGATCACGTTGCGTTGGCGCGAAAATACTCCCTCAGAAAATGTTGGCTGGGCTCTTCTCAGTATACTGCATGCTAGGCCTGATATAATGAAGGCTGGAAACTGAAATTTTTCCAAGCCCCTAAAGTAGGTCAAGGTCAAGGTCATTGATGACGTCATAAAGCATCCCGGTTGGAAGTCGAAATTTTCACAAGTCCCTAAAGTAGGTCGAGGTTATTGATGACGTCATAAAGCGCCACACGTCACGTCACGCAGTTCACAGAAACTCCCGGACGCGGACGTTTTCTGAGGATGTAATTCCCCTAACAAAATGGATAGCGCGTTCCCCGCTAAAAGTAGGCTTTCTCTATAGCTAGGCGTGATTAGGTTTTGATTGAGACTACTTCAGAAAATATTTTCACGGGTTTTATTACGCCCGATGACGTCTTCAGTGACCTTGACCCACTTTCCAGCTGGGTCAACGATCAGCCCGACCCTTTTTTTCAAGGCGGCCCTTCAAAGGGGGGAGTGGTGAGATGTAAGCAAGCTTCACCGCTTCTACGAATTTTCGTGTGGGCACTCGCAGTCAAACCTAGTAGTCATACATGTTATAAGAGAGAAGACAGTCGTAGCTAGTTCTCCATTGATTTCACAATTTGCCCGCGTGCGCTGAGATCGGACTTTAGAGACTCGGGGTCAGGGTCTAATGAAGCTTGGGTGAGCATTAAAGACCGGGAAAAACACTGTTGAATACTTACGCATATGCAGTATACTAGGTATAAAACTAGAGGCTTTATCAACTGTATCTTAAGCTAACTAATTCATCTCGCCCCCTATAATTAGGCCCTATATTACTAGAGCTAATACATTCAGTAAACTAGGCTATCGAGAGGCCTGATGTACAATATACATACTACAGTATTACCCTACCTTATAAACTACAGGCTTCCATCATACTGAGAGCCACTCAGCTCAATTATAGTGTTACAGTCGCACAAACCTAAGAATGAGGGCGAACAAGTGAAAAGAGTCAGCCCATCAACTAGCTCGTATACAAATCCATCATTTACCTTCATTAAGGAATACGTCGGCCAATACACAACAAAAATTGATCAAAAAGTTCAAAATGGACCATAATTGACCCAAATCAAGGATTAAAGACCAAAATCAACTAAAAAATATATTCAACATGGATCATAAACGGCTGAAATTGGCGATAAAATGGCCAAAGATGATTACAAAAATTACCACGAGCGGAAAACATAATCAGACAAGGAACTAATTTGATCGGAGAGCGACCAGACACGAATGGAAATGTTGAAAATACGGTCAAGAAATCTTTTAAAAGTATTAAATCTGTCCATAAACGCAAAACGTTTTCTTATGGGACCTCCTAAACTTTCACAGATCGTCTAGATTTTTATTTAGATTTAGCGTACCACTCATTAAAAAAAAAAAAAAAAAAAAAAAAAAAAAAAAAAACATGCAGTAGGCCTATTATGGAAATCATAACATCAGGTACCTATAATGATTATCTCAAATGAAGGACTGGTTTTTTGTATTGATTAATAAGTGCACACGCTGAATATAAAATAGTTAGAATAGGTAAGTTATTTTTAGACAAAAAGTAACATAAGTATTTTGTAGATACTGGTATCAGTGTGTAGAAAGATCGTGGTAGATGAGAACGACGTAGTAATCTGTACTCGTACTACTCACCGGATAATACGTTAGCCTTGTAAAATAAGAGAATAAATTTCATTATGATATAATTATTTTTCTACCTTTGATCAATTTTTACAATTCTAGGAACAAATTCTTAGTTGAAAAGTGTAGCGATCTTGGAAATTATGGTGATTTTTATCAGTTTTGCTTATGAAATCTTCATAATGGTTTTTCAGACTCTAAATAGGTACAGATGTGAATCATCTGTATAACAGTCGATGACTTTTTTATCATTTTTTTCTTTCTGGTTGAACCAGTAACCTGTGGCCTAATTTACGCAAGTACTCGGTATACCGTGGTAGCTGCAAGACAAGAAGAAAGTATTTGTGACAACGTACCGGTACGGTGAGTAAGTATTATATGATTCATTTCCTGGATCACCCAAGACTTTCAGTAAATTGCCTCGACACCGTGAATTCTCGAGGTGTTCTTATGGCCAATCAGCTCAATTCGGAGTCCAACGGTCTGAGTCGTCCCACGCACCCCAGTTCATGAAATATATTGCGGATGTTTAGACCTTAAAGTACCATACACCTCCGCCGATGGTGACAAAGGACCCAAACGCTGGAGGTGAATTAAGTCGGTTGGGTCTCGAGAGAAAAATTCATCGATAGGCGTGGCTCATTTCATCCTCTTGACCAGTGAGTCGTCGAAATGTTCTCATTTACATTCAACGTGATGAAGACCCAAAGAACCCAGCCAGCGCCGCTTATTTTCGACCTTAGGACAGCCGATAGCGTCGTTCACACACCGTAACGACTATCTACAGTATATTACTATAAGAACTGGAATTAAAAAGTGCAGTCAAACGTCGTTAAAATTTTAAAATCAAATTCAAGAAACCGAGCTTGATAATATATTGGTACAATACCTACGTCTTCAGAAAGATTTCAATTTATTACGAAAAAAGCATTGAAAACCGTCTTTTAGTGTAGGCGAATTAGGAAAAAAAAAACATTTTTGTCTATAAAAGGTTTAATGACTGAAAATGGTCAAGGATGGCGTCCACAACAACATACTAAAAATCCCACCCTATCCCCTTGGAGCTTCTTTTTTTATAGGGGTTTAAACTACCCCAAAATCAGTTTTTTGCAAATATCTCGCAATATATGCATTTTACAACAAAATTACCTCTTACGAAAATTATTCCTCGTGAAATTTCGTATGAGGTCATCTACTTTTATTTTGGCATTTTTATGGGGGTTAAAACTACCCCAAAATTAGTTTTTTGCAGATACCTCGCTAAATATGCATTTCACAACAAAATTACCTCCTACCAAAATTATTCCTCGTTAAATTTCGTATCAGGTAAACACATTCACCCTTAGTTTTTTATGGGGGTTAAAACTACCCCGAATCAGTTTTTTGTAATTATCTCGCTAAATATGCATTTCACAACAAAATTACCGCTTACCAAAATTATTCCTCGTGAAATTTCGTATAAGGTCATCTACTTTTATTCTGCAAAACATTCACCCTTAGTCCTTTCATGGGGTTAAAACTACCCCAAAATCAGTTTTTTGCAAATATCTCGCTAAATATGCATTTTACAACAAAATTACCTCTTGCCAAAATTATCCCTCGTTAAATTGTCTGGAGCAAGATCTAATCACATGCTAGTCCAGCATTCATAGGTTACCAACAACAACAGGGAAAATATGTACCCTTCTTCAAAATCCATATAATGTATAACATCTACTATCATTATGGTGCCATATGAGGGCCAATATACATGAGGTAAGGGAATTAAGAGAATAAAATTGATATAAAAAATACAATAAAATGGTAAAAAAAAAAAAAAAAGAGACACGAGATGAGACTCATACATAGCTAGGAAACATTGAAAATGATTGAACTTGAAACATAGAACTGTACTCTGTAAAGAACAAGAGAATGCAAGCCTCATGAGGGCACATTATATAAGTACAATAAAATGGTCAAAAAAGAATACTCCAGATCATGTTTCATGTACTTAAGGTTCATCTCTATTATTTTATTTTATTTGGTTTTGTTCGCTTCTTGGTCTAGTACAAGTCTACTTTAGAATAATATGTTAAGCTAATGGATTTTGAGAGGCTCACTCTCTCCGCTCGTTCGCCCCTTTTCTTGCTCTAGTACCAGACTTTTTAGAATATGTTGAGCTGATGGCTTTTGGAGGGCTCACTCGCTCCGCTAGTTCGCCGTTCTTGGTCTATTATAAGTCGGGGGTCCATTAGAATTCAAGCCAATAGCTTTGGGGGGCTCACTTACGGCCTTCATGGTCTAGTATGAGTGTAATCTACAAGTTTTTTGGGTACTGGCTTCCAAGAGCTGACTTTCCTAGGTTTAGTACTGTAAATTGTATATGTGATGAAAGCTAAACTTACTATAGTAGCCTGGGGAGGGCCCACTTCTTGGTCTGTTCTTAAGCCTTCATTTTACTGGACCTGATATACTGTATACACGGTCTAAAGTAGCTAAGCTGTAGCCTAATATGGAGGACGCTTAAGAAAGGATAGAGTGTACAGGTTTCTGAGACCTACTATGAAGAGAGACCTAGTTATTTGCCCCCTTCTCCCTCTAGTATAAGTCTAACTAGTAAAATCCCAGGGAACTTGTCTTATGAGGTATTTTGGAAGTGCCTTTTCTGAATCACATGGTGTTTGAAGCGTTGCATATCTAGCTCATTGAAGGGGCGGTGCCAACATACAGTATATTGGACGAACCAGGCTAGGATTCCTAGCTTCATACTAAAAATATAAGTAGGAGGGGCCTTGAATAGTCGATAGGAGGACTTGGAAACTAGCTTTATACTAGCAAGAACTGTGGGCCTTGAATAGTTGATAGGAGGACTTGGAAACTAGCTTTATACTAGCAAGAACTGTCTTACGAGTCAAATAAAGATCGATCGCTCCCCTTCTAAAGCCACTTCAGGTTTAGTATAATGAACCTTAGCGTAGTATACTGTATAATGAAGGCCTGTATACTGTATATTACGGAACATGGTATACCGTTTATTTAGCCTTGACAGTATAAGCCTAGTATACTGTATATTAGTATGCAGCAGAAGCCAGATGAGATGGACGCACGGACGCAAATTTCAGAATTAGGGATCGAGGTCAGGGGAGGAGGTCTGCAACAGAAATTCTCCCAAGTATCAAGGTCATGGTTGTACGGACGCACGGACTCGAATTTCGGAATTAGGGGGTAGGATCAGGCCAGCGCAAAGACATGAAACATGTCAAAAAAAAAGAAACAGAAGATGAGACTAATACATAGCTAGGAAAACTTGGAAATGATTGACTTGAACTTAAGACATAAAACTGTACACTGTAAAGAACAATGAGAGTTGATCACCGTTATTGAAAAACGAGGAATAATTTTGGCAAGAGGTAATTTTGTTGTAAAATGCATATTTAGCGAGATATTTGCAAAAAACTGATTTTGGGGTAGTTTTAACCCCATGAAAGGACTAAGGGTGAATGTTTTGCAGAATAAAAGTAGATGACCTTATACGAAATTTCACGAGAAATAATTTTGGTAAGCGGTAATTTTGTTGTGAAATGCATATTTAGCGAGATAATTACAAAAAACTGATTCGGGGTAGTTTTAACCCCCATAAAAAACTAAGGGTGAATGTTCACCTGATACGAAATTTAACGAGGAATAATTTTGGTAAGAGATAATTTTGTTGTGAAATGCATATTTAGCGAGGTATCTGCAAAAAACTAATTTTGGGGTAGTTTTAACCCCCATAAAAATGCCAAAATAAAAGTAGATGACCTCATACGAAATTTCACGAGGAATAATTTTGGTAAGAGGTAATTTTGTTGTAAAATGCATATGTTGCGAGACATTTGCAAAAAACTGATTTTGGGGTAGTTTAAACCCCTACAAAAAAAGAAGCTCCAGGGGGATAGGGTGGGATTTTCAGTATTTTGTTGTGGACGCCGTCCTTGACCATTTTCAGTCATTAAACCTTTTATAGACAAAAATGTTTTTTTTTCCCTCATTTCCTTCTAATTCGCCTACACTATTTCGACTAATATAAGTAGAAAAAAATATTGTATATATTTAAAACCAACATGACGAGACTTGGTCACGGATGCGTTGCGATTAATTGGATTGGGACACTTAGAGGCGACATTAATTTTTAGAAATTTTCTTCAGGGGAAGGAGATAGGTTCATATATTTCTCCTCTCCTTCGAACTAAGTAGGTATCGATGATTCGAGTTCAATTTTTGCGACAATTTGCATTATCACGAAAAATTGATGGCGTAAATGGACACAAATTTGTGAGGTAACTTGGGACTATCTTCCGGTTAAAATCTCAAACGGAGGGTAAATATTACTGCTCAAATTTCATTAAAGATGAGATATCAATTGACGTGAATTGAATTCCATTTTTTAGTTCAAAATATTTATTAGGAGTAGGGTTGATCTTATCTAGAGAACAGAAATTCGTGGGTTATAAAGGCTCAAGCCGCTTATGGAAATACGCCTGATGACGAACCCGGTTAAGGTGTGAAACCGGTAGTATCCAAATAAATATATTTTTTTCATGTGTGCGTGGCCGTACAGTTTCTCTGCCCTAAAATTATCCTAAAAGTCAAAATCTCAGAAAGGGAGGCTACTGAAGGTGAATGTGCGATTGTACATCACGGTCCACAAATTCAAGATGCCCAAACTTTGTATATTCCAGATTTTAACTGGGGACTTGTTCTATGTAAAATTATTTTGTAAAGAATGGCTGGTGTCCACCGTTCGTCAGCCGGCAACCTAACTCAACTTGAAACTAAAGAGATTTTGAAAAATGTCGACTTTTGAGCCATAATTACCTATATGATAAGAGGAGGATAATCCAGGGTCGAAATTCTTCCAAGTGCTTCTCCTATCATATAGATAGCCCGAAAGTTGAAATTTCCATGATACCAAAAGTATACTTCAACAGTGTAAATTGTTCTTAAGTCCCTCTGTTTCCCATAGAACAGATTTCCTGCACCCCTACCTCCTGCGAGTTTTCCTCATCTGCATTCAATTACTCGCGCCCAATTGCAGGTGGCGTCGATTTAATAACAGACCCTTGATTGCGGACTGTAGCAATTTTATATATAACACCATCTAAGTTTTTACCGCAACACTTTGTGTTTCCAGGATTACTACTTGTGGTATTTTGCCAACCAGAATATAGTATAACCAAGTCAACATAAATTCTATACAATGTATCAACCCACGGACAGCATAATAATAGACGGAGGTATTCCTTTGACGGGAGATATTTTCATAAGCGGAGCCAAAAATTCAGCCTTACCAATTATGACAGCGAGTTTATTGACGCCAGAAGAGTTAATTTTAGACAATATTCCCCAGATAACAGACGTTGATCACATGCTCACTTTACTGAGATACCTTGGAGTAGATGTACGCAAAAATAATAATATATTGGCTCTTCGAGCTGATAGAATTGTTAATTTTTCTTCACCTCACAATACGGAGCAGAAAATGCGAGCTTCCATCTGGGTGTTAGGCCCCTTATTGGCTCGTTTCGGACAAGCCAAAGTATCATTACCCGGTGGTTGTCGAATAGGAGCCAGACAAGTCAATTTACACATCGACGTCTTAAGATCATTAGGAGCTAAAGTACACATAGATAAAGGATACATTATCGCGAAGTCATATAAAAGATTAAGAGGAGCGAATTTTTATTTTGAGAAAGTTTCAGTTGGAGCTACTATCAACGCTATTCTCGCGGCTGTTTTGGCAGAAGGTTTTACTAAGCTTCATAATTGTGCGCAAGAACCAGAAATAGTGGATTTGTGCGATTGTCTTGGAAAAATGGGTGCTAAAGTCGAAGGGGCCGGTAGTAATACCATCAATATCCATGGGGTCGAGGCTCTAACATCAGCAAAACATGAAATTATTTGCGACCGCATCGAGGCTGGTACATACATGATGGCAGCAGCAATTACAAATGGTGCAGTGCAACTTCATAATGTGAACTATGTATATTTAAAGCCTCTCATTTCCAAACTTCAATCGGCTGGCGTGGTCTTGAGTTATGACGATGTACGTTCTATCATTTCAATCGAACCTAACGCGAAACAAATTACTGCGGTCGATGTAGAGACTAATCCTTATCCTGGATTTCCTACAGACCTTCAACCGCAATTCGTGAGTTTAATGAGCGTCGCGAGAGGTACTTCAATGATCACTGAAAATATTTTCGAGAACCGTTTCTCGCACGTACCAGAACTGATAAACATGGGAGCAGATATCAATATCAAAGGTATGGACGCAATAGTTAGAGGGGTGGACAGTTTAAAAGGAGCTGAAGTGATGGCCACAGATTTACGAGGCTGTGGATCGCTTATTATCGCAGCATTATCGGCAAGGGGCAGTAGCAGAATTCGGGGAGTGTCTCATTTAGACCGGGGTTACGATTCTCTGCTGCAAAAATTACAAAAATGTGGTGCAAACATTAGAAGAACTTGTGAAATATATGATGGAGATGCCCATAAAATGATGAGAAAGAATTAGACCGAGACTTCAACCCTTATGGTAGGCTAAGAAATTATTATGAATAAGAGTCTTCCTATCTGGATCGGTCAGCGCTAGTGCTAAATTCTCACCAAGCGGGGAGGGATCAAAAACGGGAACAAAACTATGGCAGCATATGGGAGAAGAATGAAAACATTAATATAACAGTTGAATGAAGCAGATTTGGCTTCCGGACGTCCCATAAAAAATGTTCACAAATAAAAATTCTTCAGATTAGATGAGATGATAAAACCTCTGATTCCGCTTCATTCAATTCCAAGTTTTTCATTTTTCTCTCGTATATCACCATTGTCTAGTTCCAGTTTTCAATTTTGGGAGAAATTCCCAGGATTTTTGGTAAACAAACCGCGCGCGCAATTAGCGATCCTAGCGGATGACCGGCCAAAATTATTGAAGTGAAGGTTCCATGATGATAAATTGATTCAGTTTCCATCAGTCAAATGCACTCTGAAAGTTGAGATTTCTCATATCCATTTCCTTCCACTCAGAAAAAAGAAGCAGAATTTGTAACTTATTAAGATGTATTGAATTTGTCATTGGATAAAGAATGTGTACTACAATAACTCTCACACGACTTGTGAATTATGATTGAAATTGTGATTATTTAGTATTTCTTTATTCCTGTATTGATTTGTTGAGTCACTTGGAAATATAAATTGACAAACTAAGATCATTTATTTTCTCACTCATGGGTAGCAAAATAGGCGAGGGAGGGGCAAAGCCTCCTTCTCATGAACGACTGAAAAAAATTAAAAGGTACTTGATTTAGCAATATTATGGTAAAAAGTTATTCTGAATTTTATTTGAAAAATTTTTTCGCCCCTGAGAAAAATCTACAAGTTTTCCTTTATAAGTCCTATACAAATTTAAAATGGCTTGTTATATGTCCCTAAAGTAAGTAAAGGTTTCTTTCTTATGACGTCATCACCGGGTGGAAATTTTACTTAGCGTGTAAGTTTATACAGAGGGCTTCATATGCTGGTAAAGAGTAATAGCCTCAAAACCCATACAATGTAGGTCTCCGCCTAGGGCTTTAACTGGGCTAGCTATGGAGTTGACTCTCTCTGCTCGTTCGCCTCAATTCTTAGCCAAGTATCTGTCCAGTATGCTATATACAGTAGAAATCACTTAGAACGAGTCCGCATAGAACAAACAACCGGCTAGAACGGCCAAATTGCGCGGTCCCGGCGTAAACGCCATATATATAAAAAAAATTCACGGGTTCTTTAACGAAGTTAAATGAGGGGATGCAGGGAACCTGTTTTATGAGTTTCACTGTAGGAAAATAATTTTATTTTATCGATTTATCTGGACCAATCAAATATGATTTTCTGTCTCAAAATCATGTGCAAGGGGTACTGGTCGGTTTGTATTGTGTTTTAGTCCGATGAATCTATGTGCCATTTGATATACTTCCTCTATACTTCTTCCGGAGAAGTGTTGTCTGTAATTTGTAATTTGAAAGTATAGCTGGGACCCATCTTTAATCACTTTTGCAATGATGGTCTACGGGCAGGATATGGCGAATGTAAGGAGCCCCTTTATGGTTGGGGTCTCCATGACATGAGATGATCAATGCATCTTGGACAGAATGGGCACGGTTTGGGGAGATGGCTCCCAGCGAGAGTTTTTAACACATCATGGTGACACTATTAAAAACTGCGACATTTCACGCAGCACATAGAGTTTGAAACTTCAATCAAAAGAGAATCATTTGCAAAATTAATTATACAACAAAGGAATGAAACTCATTGCGTCAACAAATGAAAATTCATCAGAGTTCTAAGTCACAGCAATCAAGAGCATGCGCACAAGAGAAAAAGGTTGGCATTATTAGGCCAAAGGCCTTAGGCCCAAAAAAGTACAATGCAATTAGCAAGTTATCATAGATTTAAAAAGTTTTAACTAGAGGGTAAGAGAGAAGTAAGAGGATTGGATAGCAATAAAAAATAGTTTAGATAGAGATGCAAGAGCAACAAAGGGAAGTCAGACATCTGAAATAGACAAAAAGAGTGAAAGCGTCCACTAAAAGGCTTTGGAGAAAAAATAAGTAATGTTAGGAGGGACTGGGACAGCAAAAAATGAACCTGAACAAAGAATATTAGAAAAGTAACTCTTCCAACCTGGAAGAAACAAAAAAAATAAAAACACACCGATTGCATAGTGGCGCCAATTGCTGGCGACGATTGCGTAGTGGCGACGTTAGTTTAGTTTGAAAAAGACAAAGAGGAAGATGGAGAAATAGAGAAAGAGAGACAAGAATATGAGTCGTCCAAGTGCGTATCAAAAAGGTATGTGTTTGTTGATAATGCAATAAAGAGCTACAAAAGGAAGGCAACAGTAGAAATAATACCTCCAATGAACCAGTAGAAAGGTGGTGAAAACATCACAATGCGCGCCAAACAATGCAAATAGAGGAATAGGTAAAATCGTCAACAGAGGCTGGTCTACGCACACACACACACACTCGACGTTGACGAGCAAAGTCTCGCTTGCATTTGATGGTAACAGTGCGTACAAGTATATGCCTAGCAATCTGTATTATCTTTGATATAGGTAAGCTAGAAGTTCTCCTTTATTATACTAGCTTCAATTCTGTGCGGGAAAAGCCTTCGTTTTTTCAATCAAGTAATATTTTCTCCTTGCACGCAAAAAATTGTCAATTTCAACTTATGATTCGATGTATTCCCAGTTGACTATAATTATTTCATTTTCGGTAACTCTCAATGTATTTGATTATTTTTTTTTTTGCCTTTTTTTCCAAGTCCAAAGCCTTCATTAGGCCAGGGTCTCAGTATTCACCGGACGTTGATGCAACCCAGCGCATGGCAAATTTTTCAAATTGACCCCACGTATGACAACTTCCCTGTAAGATGCCACTCGATGCAAGTGTATTCAGTTGATGGCCTTATATTTTGACAATTTCTCCAAAAGGTTGGTGATCGATCAGAAATACTTTGAAGATTGACAGTTTGAAGAACACTGCGCTCATCAAAATTCCGTTTTAGAAAAAGGCCATTGAACTGTCAAAGTATCTCAATGGTAAAGCACATCTTTAAAATGCTCGAGTTATTAATTGTTGAGAGGAAAAAATTCAGAATGTAAAGTTTCAATCAAGCTGTTACTGTCCATGGTGCATGTGTGTGAGTGTCGTCGCGCAACTGATGATATAATACAAAGGCACACATACACATATTCACGTCGTGTAAACAAGCACTGTTGAAGTGCCGTCAGATACCTGTGGAAACCCCTCGAATTCGTTGAGTCACTTTCTCTTTTGAATCATTCAACCAACAAGCAAGAAAGGACCGGTGAAGTTTGCACACGTCACCTTCTGTATACAAACAAGCGCGCATTTCGTCCTTTCCTCATTCCTCTGAACCAGTCAGTATGTTTATCGCAGATGTGGAAAGTTGACGCGCTTCTTTTTCCGTTTTTCGTTTTGATCTCGCGTGCATGATGAGGTTTTTTTGAAACCAATTATTTTTTGCATGTTTCTTATGTGTACCGGTGTCGCTTGAACTAATCATGCTGGGATACTAACAAAACTATTCTAATTAACATGTGTATTTTCTTTCAGCCTAAATTATTTTTAGGGCTTATAAGTGTACCAACAGTCATTCCGGAGTAGCTGTTGCACTCTGAAATATGTGTGTTTAAGTCGACAACTCCTGTTTGGACAACCGGTATTGGTGACTTTTCACCTTTCTCTCCATTTGAACGAATTGATTTCATTTTGGTACAATTTTTATTCATTTCAAATTAAAATTAAAAATATTGTCATTTTGTCGCCGTCGGTCCATTCTGAAAAATGGGTGGCACGACAACTCCAAAGTGTTGAGAATGGGTGGATTGCAGGAAGTACATTGAGCGCATAAAGCGGATACCTCGCGTGCGGTGATATTGTGCTACCATCAATCATATCTATTCTAATTTAGGCCTAAATCAAAATTAAAATTGAAACCATCGTCATTTTGTAGCGGTCGGTCCATTCTGAATCATGGGTGGCACGACAACTCCAAAGTTTGACTAAAGGTGTTGTTTATTTTTGGTTCGCGCTATTACTCTTATATACTTTACTTGATGGTTAGGTCTTATTCAGGAAGTGCATTGAGTGCATAATGCGGATTAGCCGCGCGCGCGATGATATTGTGCTTGACGATTTCAGTGCACCTGCGTCGGATATGCCGCGTTGGGGCGCAGTATTAGTTTACTGACTCCGCCAATGAAGAGGCAACCATCGGCGGTTGTAACTGAGGCGTGTGGTCGTAAACAGTCTTGATAATCCGTGGTTGACTGACGTGGGTGTCTGCGCCTTCTCTCTTTTTTATTATAATTTAATTAGATGTAGGTACAGCGCACCACATTCGGGTAGCTTCGCAGACCTCTAAGACGCGGTGAACCGTTGTGGTTGTGCACAGTCTTCTATGTATAGGGATTTTTTTTTTTTTTTTGTCTTTAGTGTAGGCTAGGATCTTTAGTGTCTTGGGACGCATAGGAGCCACCTCCACGTGGTGCGTCCTGGGCAACGACAACAATTAATTTGTTGACGGCCAAGGCTCCTTGTACAGTAATAGCGCGAATGACGAATAATGACATCCAGATGGTATTGCGTTGTAAACTTGGGCAAAAAGTGTAAACTCTGATTCATTAATTTACAATATTTCTTCAGTAGATTATTCCAGAGTTTTTAGGCTGCTAGTCACTGAGTGAAATTTGATCACCTTCGTTATTCATCATAATATGCCAGTTTGACTCTAGTATATTGCTAATATTTGAAAGAGGGTGGTACTCGCAAATTTTTCGATTGGTGAGGTGAGTGTAAAGCCATGAAACATGTCAAAATGGCATCCCTAAAGGGGATAGATAGATTAAAGGCCTTTGGACTAGAATCCAGAATCACAAAGATTGAAAATTTATTCAGAGAAATCATTTTTTTCTTTTTTTTTTTTTCTCGCGATTTTAACTTCAATAATAATTCTTGATACTAAAAATTTTCTGGAATAGCCAAATGAATGAAGATCATGTTTCATGTCTTTTATGAAGTAGCATGCTTCGCTTGGTCGCCCTCCCCCCTTTTTGGTCTAGTATAAGCCTAAAGACTTCAAGCTAACGTCTTTTCTGAGTCTCATGGCGTTTGAAGCGTCGCATATCTAGTTCATTGAAGGGGTGAAGCCAACATGCAGTACATTGGACTTGAACTAGACTAGGACTCCTAGCTCTGTACTAAAAATATAAGATAGGAGGTTACCTAGAATAGGAGCCACTTTGGGTTTTTTATAATGATAGGGGGGTAGAGAAAAGACATGAAACATGTCAATACTTAGATGTACCTGTGTACTTTGAATTTACTGTCAAATAAATGAAAAAGAAGAATTTCTGTGTAACAAATTTTTTTGGCGGTCTCTTCAGAATCGGTCCCTTCAGAATCGTTATAAAGAGTTTCCACTGTATTTGTATTCTCATTCCTTAAAACAGATGGTAGTACATTTGAGGTGGATCTGTATACTTTATATCAGCAGTTTTGAGGTTTCTTAACATGGAAATCATGTCTGCTGCTAAGTGCTTTCAATGAGGCCTCAGCAGAGGGGGTGTGCCCCACTCATTGGAAAAAGCCGGGATGGCATTAATCAAGAAGAAGGACAAACCACTTGGCCTGCCGGCGGGCAGTAGTACCGCGGTTTTGGTGTCCATTAACATCAAGCTTTGTATGTATTTCATACTTTGGTCGCAACCTATCAATAAGCTGCAGGTGGTCTGTAAAATCTGATAATTTCCACCATAGCAGCCCATTATGTATGATGTTAGGCCTATGAAAGCCAAAGTTCAGGTCTCCAAAGTAGGTCAAGGCCATTGATGACAGCATGAGGAGTGACGCAGATTCCAGACTGATTCCCAGCCCAAAGACACATATGTCAACAGCTTTCTTGTTAATACTTCATCCGTGCTCATCACAATGCATCATAATGCCTCAAGAAGCCTTAAAGCAATATTTCAAAATTCATAAAATTTGTGTATTGAGGAATCCGAGAATTAACAGTGGTTAATTTGCAAAACCAAAATATTCAACCACCTTGGCTGACCATAATCTGTTCTAAGAGATGAATGCAAATAAGTCTGATTGCACAAAATATGGCTCTTATCAGCCTAGAAGAGATTTCTTTGAAAAATAGAAATGACGAAGTATGAATATTGAAGCTGAACATGATATTTGTACCCCTGCAGACAAATTCACGGTAAATGAAGGCATTTTATCAGAAATTTATTTGAAAATAGAAATGACTAAGTAAAAATTGAAGCTAAACATGATATTTGTACCCCTGCAGACAAATGTTCCTCTACCTGTTCTACTCCAGCGTGCTTGAAGGGTAGTTCACGGTAAATGAAGGCATTTTATCAGAAATTTATTTGAAAAATAGAAATGACTAAGTAAGAATTGAAGCTAAACATGATATTTGTACCCCTGCAGACAAATGTTCCTCTACCTGTTCTACTCTAGCGTGCTCAAAGGGTAGTTCACGGTAAATGAAGGCATTTTATCAGAAATTTATTTGAAAATAGAAATGACTAAGTAAGAATTGAAGCTAAACATGATATTTGTACCCCTGCAGACAAATGTTCCTCTACCTGTTCTACTCCAGCGTGCTCAAAGGGTAGTTCACGGTAAATGAAGGAATTTTATCAGAAATTTATTTGAAAATAGAAATGACTAAGTAAGAATTGAAGCTAAACATGATATTTGTACCCCTGCAGACAAATGTTCCTCTACCTGTTCTACTCCAGCGTGCTCAAAGGGTAGTTCACGGTAAATGAAGGCATTTTATCAGAAATTTATTTGAAAATAGAAATGACTAAGTAAGAATTGAAGCTAAACATGATATTTGTACCCCTGCAGACAAATGTTCCTCTACCTGTTCTACTCCAGCGTGCTCAAAGGGTTGTTCACGGTAAATGAAGGAATTTCATCAGAAATTTATTTGAAATATCAATTTATCTGGACCAATCAAATATGATTTTCTGTCTCAAAATCATGTGCAAGGGGTACTGGTCGGTTTGTATTGTGTTGTAGTCCGATGAATCTATGTGCCATTTGATATACTTCCTCTATACTTCTTCCAGAGAAGTGTTGTCTGTAATTTGTAATTTGAAAGTATAGCTGGGACCCCTCTTCAATCACTTTTGCAATGATGTTCTACGGGCAGGATATGGCGAATGTAAGGAGCCCCTTTATGGTTGGGGTCTCCATGACATGAGATGATCAATGCATCTTGGATGGAATGGGCACAGTTTGGGGAGATGGCTCCCAGCGAGAGTTTTTAACACATCATGGTGACACTATTAAAAACTGCGACATTTCACGCAGCACATAGAGTTTGAAACTTCAATCAAAAGAGAATCATTTGCAAAATTAATTATACAACAAAGGAATGAAACTCATTGCGTCAACAAATGAAAATTCATCAGAGTTCTAAGTCACAGCAATCAAGTGCATGCGCACAAGAGAAAAAGGTTGGCATTATTAGGCCAAAGGCCTTAGGCCCAAAAAAGTACAATGCAATTAGCAAGTTATCATAGATTTAAAAAGTTTCAACTAGAGGGTAAGAGAGAAGTAAGAGGATTGGATAGCAATAAAAAATAGTTTAGATAGAGATGCAAGAGCAACAAAGGGAAGTCAGACATCTGAAATAGACAAAAAGAGTGAAAGCGTCCACTAAAAGACTTTGGAGAAAAGAGAAGTAATGTTAGGACGGACTGGGACAGCAAAAAATGAACCTGAACAAAGAATATTAGAAAAGTAACTCTTCCAACCTGGAAGAAACAAAAAAAATAAAAACACACCGATTGCGAAGAATATTAGAAAAGTAACTCTTCCAACCTGGAAGAAACAAAAAAAAAATAAAAACACAACAATTGCGTAGTGGCGACAATTGCCTAGTGGGAACGTTAGTTTAGTTTGAAAAAGACAAAGAGGAAGATGGAGAAATGGAGAAAGAGAGACAAGAATATGAGTTGTCCAAGTGCGTATCAAAAAGGTATCAAATGAGTTGTCCGAGTGCGGGTTCAATAAAGACAAAAATACTGCCTACGAGGAATAGCGCCAAGTTTGCCGCCACGAGATAAAATTTTGTAATTTTGTGACCCTACACGAGATAAAATTTTGTAATTTTGTGACCCTACACGTGTTTGTTGATAATGCAATAAAGAACTACAAAAGGAAGGCAACAGTAAAAATAATACCTCCAATGAACCAGTAGAAAGGTGGTGAAAACATCACAACGCGCGCCAAACAATGACAAATAGAGGAATAGGTAAAATCGTCAACAGAGGCTGGTCTACGCACACACACACACACACACACACATGTCTGCAATCAGTATCCAGGGAGGTCTGAAAAACTTCGCATGCATAAGGAGGTCTTCGACACACCCCTTATACACTGGTGTGTTGGAAGGGAGGCCTTTGCCAACACACAGTTGTACGTCACAAGTTACCCTGAAAGGGAGGTCCTCATTGACACACTGTTCTGCATATGACTGTCAAACTCAAAAGTAGAAGACAGGTCCTAGGGCGCAATGTTGCCAAATGTGATGTGTTCGCAGGTTTTTGCGTCCTCGGACTTGCAAAAATACTATTTCCATTCTCTCGAACGTTCTTGTGTCGCGTCGCAATTTTTGTACCTCTTTCAACTTTGTCATGATCCATATATATTTTATTTCTGTTTATTTTTGAATCTGAAACATTTGAGACTATATCTGCTTTTTAATTTTCTCTTCTCAATCTCATTTATAACCGCATCAATAGTGATATAATACTGATATAACAGTGTTTGTTTTGTTTCCGTTCACATTGCCCCTCCTGAAATTTTCTTTAATGAAAGAAAATCACTTCACAATGTAGGAAATGACGCAAGGAGAGAGGCTGAATCAATTGGCCGGACGTACCAGGCCTAATACTGAACGAACTTCATGATGACAGATGTAGAGTGAGACAGAAATTTGGCGATGGGAGGTCCTCGGGGTTTGAATCGAAAAATCCCACTTTGTCCCTGCGGAAATTTTATTTAATGAAAGAAAATCACTGCACAATGTAAGAAATGACGCAGGGAAAGAGGCTGAATCAATTAACCGGACGTACCAGGCCAGATACCGAACGAACTTCATGACGGCAGATGAAGAGTGAGACAGGGATTGGGCGATGGGAGGTCCTCGGGGTTTAAATAAAAAAATCCCAATTTGTTCTTGCTGAAATTTTATTTAATGAAAGAAAATCACTTCACAAAGTAAGAAATAACGCAGGGAAAGAGGCTGAATCAATTGACCGGACGTACGAAGCCTAATACTGAACGAACTTCATGACGACAGACGTAGAGTGAGACAGAAATTTGGCGATGGGAGGTCCTCGGGTTTACAATCAAAGAATCCCAATTTGTCCTTCCTGAAATTTTACTTAATGAAAGAAAATCACTTCATAATGTAGGAAATGACGCAGGGAAAGAGGCTGAATCAATTGGCCGGACGTACAAGGCCTAATACTGAACGAACTTCATGATGACAGATGTAGAGTGAGACAGAAATTTGGCGATGGGAGGTCCTCGGGGTTTGAATCGAAAAATCCCAAGTTGTTCTTGCTGAAATTTTATTTAATGAAAGAAAATCACTTCACAATGTAAGAAATGACGCAGGGAAAGAGGCTGAATCAATTGACTGGATGTACCAGGCCAGATACCGAACGAACTTCATGACGGCAGATGAAGAGTGAGACAGAAATTTGGCGATGGGAGGTCCTCGGGGTTTGAATCGAAAAATCCCAAGTTGTTCTTGCTGAAATTTTATTTAATGAAAGAAAATCACTTCACAATGTAAGAAATGACGCAGGGAAAGAGGCTGAATCAATTGGCCGGACGTACGAAGCCTAATACTGAACGAACTTCATGACGACAGACGTAGAGTGAGACAGAAATTTGGCGATGGGAGGTCCTCGGGTTTACAATCAAAGAATCCCAATTTGTCCATCCTGAAATTTTACTTAATGAAAGAAAATCACTTCACAATGTAGGAAATGACGCAGGGAAAGAGGCTGAATCAATTGGCCGGACGTACGAAGCCTAATACTGAACGAACTTCACGACGACAGACGTAGAGTGAGACAGAAATTTGGCGATGGGAGGTCCTCGGGTTTACAATCAAAGAATCCCAATTTGTCCTTCCTGAAATTTTACTTAATGAAAGAAAATCACTTCACAAAGTAAGAAATAACGCAGGGAAAGAGGCTGAATCAATTGGCCGGACGTACGAAGCCTAATACTGAACGAACTTCATGACGGCAGATGAAGAGTGAGACAGAAATTTGGCGATGGGAGGTCCTCGGGGTTTGAATCGAAAAATCCCAAGTTGTTCTTGCTGAAATTTTATTTAATGAAAGAAAATCACTTCACAATGTAAGAAATGACGCAGGGAAAGAGGCTGAATCAATTGACTGGATGTACCAGGCCAGATACCGAACGAACTTCATGACGGCAGATGAAGAGTGAGACAGAAATTTGGCGATGGGAGGTCCTCGGGGTTTGAATCGAAAAATCCCAAGTTGTTCTTGCTGAAATTTTATTTAATGAAAGAAAATCACTTCACAATGTAAGAAATGACGCAGGGAAAGAGGCTGAATCAATTGGCCGGACGTACGAAGCCTAATACTGAACGAACTTCATGACGACAGACGTAGAGTGAGACAGAAATTTGGCGATGGGAGGTCCTCGGGTTTACAATCAAAGAATCCCAATTTGTCCATCCTGAAATTTTACTTAATGAAAGAAAATCACTTCACAATGTAGGAAATGACGCAGGGAAAGAGGCTGAATCAATTGGCCGGACGTACGAAGCCTAATACTGAACGAACTTCATGACGACAGACGTAGAGTGAGACAGAAATTTGGCGATGGGAGGTCCTCGGGTTTACAATCAAAGAATCCCAATTTGTCCTTCCTGAAATTTTACTTAATGAAAGAAAATCACTTCACAAAGTAAGAAATAACGCAGGGAAAGAGGCTGAATCAATTGGCCGGACGTACAAGGCCTAATACTGAACGAACTTCATGATGACAGATGTAGAGTGAGACAGCAATTTGGCAATGGGAGGTCTTTGTCTTCCGATCAAACAGTCTTAAAATTTTCCAGATAAAATACTAGTTAGCCCTAGGGAAGCCTTTTGGAATGTCGAAAGTAGCCGAATGAGTAAGAATATAAATTTTGAATCCAGTACTTACCATCTATTTCAACGTTCAGATTGAGGACAGCAGGGTCAGTACTCTCTTCATCTGAGAGTTTTGCATCATTATTGTCAGCAAAAGATGAAATGGAAATACTCAAAAGGGAGGGTAAATAAATGCATAATGCATTTATTTACCCTCCCTTTTGAGTATTTCCTTTTCATTAATATGGACCGTAATTTAGAAGAACACATTCGTTTAATGGTCAGCAAGTTTATTATCGCAGTACTGATGTAATCACTTGTAAATACCGATGCAAACAGTCAGTATATGTGAATATGGATACAGCACAACGGACTAGGTCAACTACATTTGTTGCACGTGACACAAAAAATTAATACGATAGTACGATACTACTGGATAGCAGTAAAGCATACCTCAAAGATATCACGAAAAAATCGACGCGAAAATTCATTATGTAGCCTAGGAATGCAAAATATTATACGGCCCAACAGGAGCACACTCGCCGCACACGAGACAATAGATTGACGAAGCGAGACAACAGTTTATTCCTGCCTATATTGTATTGTGCTGGCACTCTCACTTCTCTACATCGATCATTCTCCCCCAAGGCTGCGGTGTTCCGACAAGGTAGAATGCGGGAAGCAGCCGATAAGAAACGACCTTCGGCCGAACACCGGATGGAGAGCGAACAACCTTGAAATCGCGCCTGCGCATTGCGTGGAAACTTATTCAGTAGGAGAATTCCGAGGACGATATGGCAACGTAGCAAGGACCCCCCTTGGACCGAAAAATTTCACAGACCCCCCAAAAGCTGCAGAATGAGACATCATCACTCTGTGTATTGGGGACCTATGTGTCCGGTCTCAAAAATCGTACCTTCGGAGGTCGAAAATCGCCCGAGCAATTCCGATCTCATTCCCGGGGTTTTCAATGGTGAAGGAGTCAATATTGCTGGTCTATCGAAGTGAGGACATTGGCAATGTCCTCCCAACGAAAAATGACCTCCCTTCTACTGGTTCCAGACATATGCAAGACCTCTCTTCGTACCATTTTTGAGAGCACACACACTCGACGTCGCCGAGCAAAGTCTCGCTTGTATTTGATGGTAACAGTGCGTACAAGTATATGCCTAGCAATCTGTATTATCGTTGATATAGGTAAGCTAGAAGTTCTCCTTTATTATACTAGCTTCATGCGAGTATAACTGGAATATGTCTAGCAATTTCTATTATCTTCAGTATAACTGGGACCCCTCCTTGTAGTATAGTAGCTTTATATAAGTATATGCCTAGCAATCTATATTATCTTTAATATACGGTAAGCTAAAAGTCCTCCTTTATTATACTAGCTATATACTAGTATAACTGGAATCTTTGAGCTATAGATGATAGGAGGGGGGACTCAAAAATTTTCCAAGTCCCAAGGTCATAGGTAATTATGGCTGTATAACTGGAAAATATTGATATACCTAGCAATTTGTATTATCTCTAGTATAAGCTAGGACCCCTCCTTGAAGCACAGTAGCTTTATACTAGTATATGATTAAATAGGAGGGGTCTTGGGGGGGGGAGGTAGAGGGGATGAAAAGAGGGGAGGTCAAAAATTTTCCAAGTCCCAAGGTCATTCTCAAGGTCATAGTTAGGTAAGGAAGTTGCCTCCCGGACGCCGGGCGCTGGACGCCGGACACCGGACGCCGGACACCGAACACCGGACGCCGAACACTTTTTCTTGAAAGACCCCCTGATAGAACAGGTTCCCTGTTAATACTAAAGTAGACTTATACTGGACCAAGAAGCGGGGCAAACGAGCGGAGCGAGTGAGGCCCTCTAATCTCATCAGCCTGGAATATACTTAGGTAGACTTGTACTAGACCAAGATGGGAGCGAACGATCGGAGCATGCTACCTTAAGAAGACATGAAACGTGATCTTTTTCTATTTGGCTCCGCCAGAAGATTTTTTGGCGGGAGGCCCACCATCCGTTTAGTTACTGGGGTCATCACAGAAATTTGGTCTGCCCACAGGGCAAAATGTCGAAAGCGTTTGGCGTCATATATGCATTTTGCTGGGAGAAAGCGCGTTGGGGGTCATATATGGAATTCTCTATTGAGGGACTTAGAAAAATTTCGAGCTTTTATATACATCAGTATAGAGCTCTTCTGTACCCTTTATTGGCTAGTATAGGGACTTGAAAAAATTTTAAGAGTTTCTATGCCCATCTCACGTGGAAAAGCGTTGGGGGTCATATTTGGAATTCTCTATTGGGGGACTTAGAAAAATTTCGAGCTCTTTTATACAATGGTTATATAGGGAATACTCTATTAAGGGACTTAGAAAGGCTAGTATAGTGACTTAGAAAAAGCATTGGGGGTCATGTAGATCTATTAACTAGTATAGGGACTAAGAGTTTCTATACCCTTCTCATACCTCTGTGTGCTAGTGCAGACGGACTTAGAGAGTTTTAGGCTTTTCTATATTCCTCTATTGGCTAGTATAGTGACTTAGAAGAATTTTGAGCTCTTCTGTAGGCTTTTTTTTGTCATCAGTGGAAATCGGAAGAATAGTGAATGCGTAATTTATTTCCTTTGTAGCACGCTGTAAAATTTTTAGTTATTTTACATAATACTAAAATCAAAGTTCAGTTTCGGATCTTCGTTAACTTCAACTGTTTCACAATTTTGATAAAATACATTTCTAACATCTATATCGTAATTAATCGCATTTTTCGTTATTTTTAAACCGTTAATTTTGAGTGTCACGATGGCATGAAAATTTTTCGATGGTAATAATGAAGTCTATTCTTTCTTGTCCAAACTCCCGTTTTCATTGATTTGATACAATGGAATGAAAATTCGACTGTTTCTCTCTCGAGTCGTTGGAATTCTGATTGCGAATGTACCGGCTCTACCGTCTTCCAAAAATCGCGATTCCGTTTTATGCTTCAATTTATCTAAATTCTCCAAGAAATCAACGTTGTTCACTGAAATAAATTTGGCGAGTGATGAGGATTTCGTTTCTGCGATTTGAATGATTTCTTTGCGTAAATTTTCAAAGTCACATTCTTCAACCTTAATCCATCAGTCGCGGGTCTCCCGCAACTCTTGCTCCGTAAGCAAGAGCCTGTAAGTTTTTTTTTCACTCTATCGCCTATACTAGATACCAAATTAAGCAGAAGCTGAACGATTTTCGTAGCTCACCTGCAATAGTAAGGCTGTTAATTTTTGAAATAGAATTTTCGAAGTTCAAATCGTTCCAAGATTTCAAAGGATTCCGAATATGTTGAATAAAATTTTGAACTCAAAACTTTTAAACGATTAGAATTTCCGTTCAATGCATTTAACGTCACTGAAATAATCATGGAGTTATCTTACGAAAGTACCCAGAAAAGATTCCACGAAAAGAAGGTACCTACAAAAACAATTCTAAAATTCTAGTTCTTCGTTGATTCATACCTATTTCATAAATAGTATCGAGATGGTAGTGAAATGCCGAAACCGCAAAAAAAATAAAAGCGAGACATCATTTCAATTTGGATTGTAATTTTATCGACAACAAACTGGTCCATAAATTTGACGCAAGTATACATTATTTGTAAACGGTAAATTGCAAAGAAGAAGAAAAAATTGATTTGGTCGACATGGACGATATTTCTAGACCGAAACAAAGCGTACCGGTACCGTAATTTTACTTAAAACTAAATTACAATCGAAAAATATATACAGGAAAAAACCCAGCCAATTCCTTGTACAGTCAAATATCGCGAATGTGATTTTATTTCTAAAAACAGATGTGCTTGTGAAGCTGAATATCTAACAAGCTTGTGAAAAACAATAAAAATAAAATGTTTTTATCGAAAAAAAAAAAATGAGAATGAAAGTAGGAACAAAGAAACAAAAACTAGGGACAAAATATTACTTCTGTCATGAATTCAGCGACAAGTGAGAGAGGAAAAAAAGCAGAAAAAAAACAGGAACTTAAACGACTAACTTACGAAGATATAAATCAAATTGAATCCTTATAACATACGGTAACAGGGCTCATTCAATCTAAATAAAATAAAACAGTTAACCTATTTATCGTGAGATAAGTGCTGTTTAATTCGCGATCCTTCGGTTTATTTGAGTACAACTAACATTGTGTACGGAAGGATACAAAAAAAAAGCTTATTAAACAAAAAACATAACATTCAATAATCAAAAAAATAGCTCAACTGTGAACCTGCAGGAACCATTTGAAATAAGACGACGTCTACCGCAAGAAAAACTTCATAAAATCAGAAAAATCTCAGCAAAATTGAATAAAATAAAATTAACTAACTTCTAAAGCAAGCGAAAGTTGGTTTTCAAGAAAGGATTTCGTCTATGGTGAAACCAAGTTTAGGCCTGGTTTTGTGGATGTTCATATGAGTATTGAGATTCGATTTCTGGTTGTAGCTTTTACCGCAGATTTGACATTTATGCGACGGTTCCTCGTAATGAATAGTTTTGTGCACGGCTAATGTCCTCTGCTGACAAAAACCTTTACCGCATACTTGGCATTTGAATGGTTTCTCTTTGGAATGAATATATCTAAACGAAAAAAAAAAAAAACAATTTGGTTAATATAGGTATCCATAACACGTAGAAGTTTATTCTCGCGAACTTGTGATTTTTCTAGTGCTCGCACCTCTTCAGATTTTTTCCTCACGCCACGCGAGTCCGTATAATAGCATTATTCTTAGGATGGATTATCTACGTAAAAAGGAAGAAAAACTTACTTGTGATCTCTGAGGTGGTCTTGCCGTCTAAAAGCCTTGCCGCAAATATCGCACGAATACGGCCTTTCATCCGTGTGCGTCCTTTCGTGTATTAATAAATTGTAGGATTTAGTGAACTGCCGGTTGCAATATTGGCAGATGAACTGTTTTTTCGGTCTAACGCTTCTTTTAGTCGCGCCGCCGGTCCCGGGTGGCGAAGGTGAAGGAACTGTAGACGATACGCTAGGAAATTGAGTAGCTGAACGAAAGTACTTTTTGCCATCGTTTCCCATAAACTGATGGGCATTGACAAAATAGGACGTATCGAATAATCGACGTTCGGAATTGTGGCACGATACAATGGATGCCCAATTGATCTTGGCGATGTGAAACGCGATCGGATCTGCGAACGGATCGGGTCCAAAATGCGGGTTGTAGTTTCTCATGGTCGAGAGATTCAAACCAGCATACGAGGGTAAATCTTTCTGGAACATGGATTTCGCGAGTCTCTTCATTCTGTTTAGGTGATTTTCTCCCATAACAGTGACATTTCCGCATTGATCGATAGGTGACGTCATGACGTGATCGAGATTCGAGTCCATCTGTTTCGGGTCAACGTACTTCTCGTAGGCTTCTTTGACCAAAGGTGGGCTGTAGTTCAGTGTTCCTGTAACATAAAATCGAAAACACTGAAATTAGCAAACGCGAAGATATAATCTATTATGAAACGTAAGATAAGATTATGTCCTTCGAAAGAAGAAGGGATCGACAGATTTTAGGTCGTACAATTGAAGATGGTAAGGCGTACCTAGCAAAACTCGAGTTTACATAACTTGAAAGTCTCTTTCCCCCAATGCAGCTCTAGATTCAAAATAAGATTTTTGGTTCTTCTCTCCCTCTACAAAGATCGAGTGGTTTTCGCCCAATTAAAAACCCACTATTCGCTATTTTGCTACCTTCGGTCACGAGCTTCTACTTCAGATACACATACAAGATCGACAGGTTGCCGCGTCTAACACAATAAGGAGTTCAAATCAAGTGGAGAGTTTGCCATGAGCTACCATTAGATTGATGACACGCAGGAGAGTAAGTATGCAATCTGGAATACTAGGAAAGCCTCGTAGGATTTATTTTCGTTTATTGGTTGTTTTGCCAGTCTCCTAGAAGGAAATTTTAATATTGCACAGACGGAAGAAAGGCGAAGTATGACAAAAGAATCTAGATTAACACTTGTTCTATTAGATTTTTTTTGAATTTAGTGTCTCACCGTCGTGAATTGAGTCACCCTGATCTGATTAGAACCTCGATTTTCTGATGAAGGGAGTGGAATTCAGGGAAATTCATACCAATCAAGTATGAAAAACTAGGAGAAATTTTGACTTTTAGGCCGTACTCGATAGGAGAGAACTTGAAAAAACTTAGAGATGGATAAATTTATATCATGAAGCTATTTATGACAAGAGGGGATTCGGAAAAATTTGAATCTTCAAAGAAGTAGGACGCGGAAGAATCGAGCTAAAAATATTTCGACTTCTAGAGACTCCCAAATCCAATTCTCAATTTTGAAACCTATTGTCTCATCCCATAGAATCCCTTAATTTTTCGCTGGACTTTGGTAAGGGAGCCGCGATTTTTCCCGCATTGCCGGATAAACCAAAATGCGTATGGTGCTCGACTTTCCCACTTTTACAGGGTTTTCGCCTCACAATATCTTCTTACAGAACACTCCAACACGGTATCTCAAACCTACGAGGACACTCATAGTCAAAAGATGTATGATTTAGGATAAAACGCAGTAAGGTTCGGGATACTTGAATACAGATAAATAATTAAGCATTCGTCATTATCCCTTCGCCAACTTTCTCTCGCCAATTTTGCAGATCTTCATAATCGCTCTTTCAATACGACCCCCAAGCTACAGCGATTCATCCAAGTGGAGAAGTAACCACCAGATTAACGAATTAAATCTCTCGATCATAAACGTTATAGGTACGATTTAATCTGACCCAAAATATCACTTATCTTATTCGATTTTACCGCGTACGGTAATCAGAATTCAAAAACTCTGTAGGGCTGATTTGTTACCTCGAAGAAGATATCAAGTGTCGACAATCGATGTTTATAGCGGACCGACGATCGTTTACAATAAAGAATGGAATGTACGGAATGAAGAGGAATGAATGATTTCTAATAGACTATAGGTATATCACAGTTCGTAGACGAATGCAATTAAATTCAATAGCGAACGCGACGAAGAAGTGTGGGGCCGAAGAAATTACTTCATAAATCTTTCAACTGGTCTCGCTTCTTTTTTTTTATATCACCGAAGGTTCCCGAAGCGGGGTATTTTTAACCGCCTGGTAGAAGAAACGAAGCGACCTTTTACTTTCACTCGAGAATCTTTGCGGTTCTAATTACCTTACTGTCATAACTCCACTTAATTCGATGATGACGAAAGCATAAGAAGGGGAAAATGTGTGTATCATATCTTACGAATAGTTCGCATCAGAAAATTATTATACAAGAGAGTTTCCATACGAAATGAGGATAAATGATGAACTTTCTTCTGTACAAGTATGTTTTCTTTAGGAAAAGAACAAAGAAGGGGCGCATGTTTGCAAATCGACAGTAGCGTAAAGCTACCCGAGAGAGCATTCATATCCATGTTTTTCGATACACAATTATTGTCATATTAACGGGTAACGCACTACCTTTCCCAGAGGCGGATTCACTTTCCAAGCCACCATAGGCACCCCTGCTAAAATTTTTTCAGATAATCGTAGCATGTTCATACGATAGCCCAATACCAAACCTAGTACATGGTACCTCTTCATAACTTTCTCAATGTTGAAAGAAGAAAAGAGTAAATTGAAAAAATCGTGGGTAAAAGGTGTATGTACTTCAGTACAAAAAAATGAAAAAAAAAAAATTTGCCACTCTCCAAAATCTGACGCCCTAGGCGGCCGCCTACTCCATCTATTGGTAAATACGGCACTGTTCTTTCCATTCTCAGGGAATTTCCGCGAATGCGTCCGACTCTGATGGCGTCATCAACCTGAGTTAAGTAAGGTTACGAGACTTGGGAAGATGACTATTTTTTGAAGTATAAATATACATGGTGGGAGGAGAGATCAGGGGACATGGAAAAATTTCAACTCTCAAACTATCACGATGAAGCAAAGAGCACCTGGAAAATTTTGACCCTTGTACCACACATAATAGACAGGGAATTTGGAGAATTTTGTCTTTCGACCTATACATGAAGATAGAACGAGCGCGGGCCAGTTGGCGTCCGGTTTGGATCCGGAGGACTTGAAAAATTTCAACTCTTAAGCTATCCAATTTTTAGGACGCCATCATTTTCGGTGAAACATCTAGAGACTTCAAATATTTTCGAACATGAAGCCATTCTTACATAGGGGTGAGGAAGGGGGAGGACGAGAACATAGGCCATGAGGATGACATCATTAACCTCAGAAAGATTCGTCTACGCTAGATACTACAGAAATTTGCCTAGGTTAGATTATAGAAATTATCCTTGGCTAGATGAAGGTCAGAGTGAGTCTTCAGGAGATATTCACTGTTCCGTATTTACAACATGCGTAATGAATATTTCATCTTATGTACTGAGGTACAGCACAGATGACACAGATTGCTAAGCATATCAATATTCACTCTCAGGCGGCTGAAGCTTTCCTTACGATAACCTTCTTGTTCAAAGGATAAACTCGCTATCTTCAAGCCTCGCGTTCTCCTTCCACACTGAGAAAAAACTTTAGGAAAGTAGGAAAGATTCCGTTGAACCATGTCGACTCTAAATCGACCCATTATTTTGATACGTAATCGACAGAAATTCGACGTCGATTTCCAGTCGAAATAGTTCCGGGGTATGTGGACCGTAAATCGACCGCAATCGACTGCAAATCGACTTCTTGGTTTCCGATGTATGACTCCAAGTCGATGTCGTTATTAAGTCGATTTAAGGTAAATAGTTTTCTAGGACTCAAGATCGACGTCGTTATCAAGTCGATTTTGGGTCGACAGTCTGTTATACTGCTCAAAATTGACGTCGTTATTGAGTTGATTCGAGGTCGACGGTGGCCTTCGACCGGAAATCGACACACTATCGACGTCGTTATGAAGTCGATTCTGGGTGGACAGTCTGTTATACTGCTCCGAATCGACGTCGTTACTGAGTCCATTTGAGGCGGACAGTAGCCTTCGACCCGAAATCGACTCCCTATCGACGTCGTCATCAAGTCGATTTGAGGTGAGCCTTTTTCTACGACTAAAAATCGACCCACAATCGACGTCGATATGAAGTCGATTTCCTTGCTCGACCGTTTCAACCAGTAGCTCGCTTCTCAAAAATATAATAGGTTGATTCCTCCTTAAGTAACTATGATGCATAACTTATCTGCGAGTAGTAAAGTTCCAGAAAAAAACAGGTCGATATGGAGTCGAAATCAAGTCGACATCATTAAACTGAGCTCAAATATTTTGTAGACTAAGAATTTACGTCGATTTTAAGGCAATCCCGAGTAAACTTCCTCAGTTCCGTGATCGACCGAGAATAGACTCCTTGTAAAGTCAACGTTATTTGACCAAGTTCACATTTTTTGTCGACCAAAAATCGACGTCGATTTCGAGTGGACCTTTTCAAATTTTTTATCGACCAGGAGTCGACTCAATTTCGACGCCGACAATGAGTCTACCTCCAGTCGATTTTTGGTCAACATTAGGGCCAAACTAAATTGACTCAAAATCGACTTTGATTCTAAGTCGATTTATTGTAGTCGACCGAAAATCGACTAATTGTTGCCGTCGACATCGGGTGCACAAATTGTTCACCTTTTTGAAAGCCTGAGACTTGACGTCGAAATACAGTCGACATGATATTGAACAAGATGTTATCCAAGTCGACAATATTTACACTCCAAATCGACCGTAATGTTATGGCCTTCAGTAAAGATGTCGATTTGACGTCGAATTACAGTCGATTTGGAGTTGTCATTGCCTATAACTCGAAATCGACCCTAAATCAACGGGCGCTCCTAACTAAAGTGAAAAGGCGACGAAAGAACGTTTTCAGCATTATTCACAGTATTTTTCGTTGAATTCTTTTGTTTCACTTGTAGTAAAAATTACTCGAGAGTGTCATTGGTTACATTCTAACTACAGTTACGAGGAATCTTTTGTCCTGAAGTTGTCTCTCAGTGCATTAAGACTTGACGCAAAAATTCATTTTGTATATTTCAAGAGACCAAAACTCGTCCACTCGGTTGTACATGGAAAAAAAGATAAAACTGTTCTCCACGAGACGGTTTCCCGCTGTCAATTGCAAACCTATGAAGCGAGGGTTGACATGACAGCATTTGAAGACGTTTCACACGCACAAAATTCATGAACAGAACCTTCCCACCGTGACGAAAGAGTTGTAGTCCACGACGAAGGAGTTGCAATGCTATTTGCATTAAAAATTTCAACACCGTGGAGGAAGTTTCTTCATTGTAGAGTCGTTTGTCAGAACTAAGAAAAAAAAAATTAAATTGACTGGACTTGAACGAAGAAGCGATATCATACTACATGCATTCGCCATCAAATCTCTCACCAGGACGCCAGCAAAATTCTTCTCCGTTCTACACGAACCTTAGGTGCAGCTAGAGTTGCCTACATTCAACAATGAAGGCACAAGAGCGCGTCAAGACCATACGATCAAAACTCTTACTTTTTCCATCCGTACAAAACGTTTAAAATTCTAAATGAAAAGTAAGAGAAGACAATAATCATAGGTTGTGGTGGGGATGGGTGTATGAAAAGCTCCTGCAATCGTACATCGATACAAGAAAATTGAATTTTCAAGTCTCCGCTCCTACAGGGGACAAAAAGCAAAATGACGAATTCGCAAACTATTGTTTAACCATTCAGACGTTAATCAAAGTTCGGGATAGAGTTTGAGAAGTATTCTCATACATCCGAGCCTCAGTAGATTTGGTCATCTTGTACGAGATTTTCACCAGGTTTCAGGAAAACAATGGCGAAGAATTATGGTTTTAGAAACAAAATGTATGCCTATATTACTTTCAGATAATAGTGTCATTGAAACAAACTATCGTTAGATGGGATGATCGTCTTTCAGTCGTCAAATTGAGAAAATCAAATTAAGAGACGCTTCAATTCGACCTTAATCCTCCAACACTGTTCGAATTAATCAATCTATCCCGCATGATTATTCCAGCCAAGCAAACAGAATTTGCATCATATTTCGTGAAAGTAGATAAACAGTAGGCTCGTTTGTCGCCTGATAAGATTAAACTAGTATACAATGAAAATCGGTAGCGGATTTCCCGCACGTCTTGTAGCAACGCGTGCTGGTTTAGACACTCGCCAATGAGAGTAAAGAGTGGAACATATATTATGAGGGTGACATTGAATTGGTACAATCGTGTAAAAGTAGAATAGTTCTCAATGACACTCGACAGAATTTAAAACCAAACTACGAAGTATAAGCCCTTGATAGTCGTCGATGATTGATGAAATTTTCATTTCGGAACTCAGAGGTACTGATGAATGAATTTGACAATCATTTTGTGGGTTTTTTCGAGAAATAAGAAGTGATAATAAAGCATTACAGACGCGAAAGAAGAGGAATAAATTGATAAAAACGTCCTGACAGAGTCACGTTGAAACAGCGTCAAATTTTGAAATAGGACCAAGCGAGCAACAAACATATCTGCACCAACTAGAATCGCTCGGATGTGCAAGAGGTTATGTACGGATCTGCGGAAGAGTGGTAGCTGAAAACTTGGGGTAGACTCGAGCGCCCGATTCATAAATCAAAAGAATGCATTCTTATACAGTAAAATTCATCAATTAATGATCGACTGATATTCAAGTAGAATAAGCTATAAACGGTAAAAATCTTTTAAGAGAGCTGTTGAGATAGACGCACAAGTGTAGAAAATTTTTCACATCAAGTATAACTAGAAGATTTTGAGGTTCGATTTCAATCATATACCAACATCAAGCTAAATTTTCAATTACGCAATCATTTCTGAGTTTTTGTGCACGGACACAAGATACGTATAAAGATTACAAGAAATAATTGTGAAGGGTAGATCTCAGCCCTTGGGACGCCCGATTGACTTTCACACTCAACAAATGTTCCAGTTAGGATAGATGAGATAGATGGCTTCTCCACCCCGCATCCGCATGCTATCTATCCCTCGAGTATTCATCATCAAAAAGTTTACGTCTCCTCAGTTCTTCTAACAACACCTCACTCCACTGAATTTTTGAAAAAAAATTTAAACAAAGTTAAATCGAAACCCATCTTTGAATACTTTTGTATGGAAATTTATACACACGAAAAAATGAAACTTACCGTGGCAGGAACTAATAACCTCTTCGTGGCTGGTCGATTTCATAATGCACGTAGAAATATCCAGAAAACGGAACTAAGTACGTTCGTAAGTTAATAAATTATTATTTTCGCACGTATAAACTTCGAGCAAGTGCTAAACCTTTCGAATTCACGCGAACACGTTCTCATGCACGATACGAGGATACGATAAAATCGAGTACGTGATCAATCAAAAATCCCACGCACATTTCAATGACGAGAAGTCTGCGCTAGTACTCCACGATTAGAACGATAATGTTCGTAAGCTCGGAGTTCACTTCTGAAAATGCTCTGCTTCTGAAGCAGGAGATACGATACGCGCATGCGCGACCGGGAGGAGTTAACCGCCTTTCTCCGGCCTCATTGGCTGACGATCGGCGGCGCCTTAATGTTTGCCGCTGCTTCGGATATACAGCAGGCTGTACACAATACAACATTACAAGGCTTTCTATTATGTAAAATATTTACTCATGTTTTCCCTGTAACAGGCAACCCCCTATCGCGTCCGATGAATGAGGCAACAACGAATTTCGAACAATTTAGCTCTATATAATAATGTCCTCGCAATACCAGAACTAATACACGATTATACTATGCGCGGGATTTGTGTGAGAACGGAATATCGATGATTACTTTTTTACTCGAGACGAAAAACTGGTTCGATTTTTATTGGAGACAACCCAAACGGCGTGTATTTTGTTGGTAGATGTGAAACAATTTTTTTCAGATATGAACGATTTCTCAAAACTGATGATTAAAGAATGATTTTTTTGATAATTTCTGTAAGAAAAAAAATATCCGGAAATAGAATCTCGAGCATAAAAAATAAGAATACATTCAATAAAATTATCGTCGATTCCCTGGTTTTGTCATCGATTCGGTAGAATGAATTTTTTATCTTGCTTCTCGAATAATAAAAAGTATCAGTTAGGTAGAGAATAAAAGAAAAAAACGGAATCATTTTTGTATGAATGTACATATTTTTTTATTGGAATACATTTAAATAATCTAAAAAGACATACGACTCCCACGAAAGCCTGTTGAATATTTTAGTTTCTTAAATTAGGAAAACGAAAGAAACGAATTGTAAAAAATACAGTTTTGGTATTTTATAACGCATCTAACCAGAGGTTACCGTTTTTTATTTGAGAATGCAAGATTATAGGTCTCTAAACGCGTACATGCACACAATTGAAACTTGATACAGCTGATGGAAAAATCTTCAATACAGAGATTTTTTGTAACAAATATGAGAATCGTTGTACATGATCAAAACTTCAGTGATCGCTCTTGTGCTCGCCATAGGGAGGCACCAGGTGCCTGTGAATTACATGAAGTATTCATTTATTTTTAATATGGCGAGTGTGGAAATAATTATTGCGGCGTGTCGATTTTTCGGCTCTATCGGTGTCGAAAATTCACGTAAATCGACATATAATCGTTACTCTTTTGCGATTGTACTTGAAGGGAAACGTGGATAATATCGGTCGTCATTGTTAGGCTTCGACACTTCTTGGAACTTCTACGAACTAGTAACTAACGTAAATTAAATGTACGTATCCTCGAACGAACAAATGATTTTTATTCCTACAATATATTTACAAATTTTGACTAAGAATAATCTGAAATCGAATATGTTCATCTCCGCATCTAGACTCGATCCCAGTTACCTGCGGGCAAATCAACGTTTACCCTTAGTATAAAGAAATCACGACGAATACGAATATAGCATTAACTAAGCTAGATACAAGAGTGTCTCCGCACTAAATGGAAATATGAGCTCTGTCGCAAGAGCTAGACGCCTAATGAGAAAGTTCTGTTTGTCCGAGGCCTTCTTAAATATACTAATATACGATTTTCACGTACTTGAGGATTTCCCATTATTTCTCCGTCCATTCCTGAACGGTCGAATCTTTCCTATTCAAGCGTCGGATTACCCAAAATTCGAATGCTTGAATCTCTTCGAAAACTGTTTTGGAACGCAAATGTAAACCGTCGGGTCAACGAACGTAAAATATAATATTTACTTTTCTCTAACCCTGACGTCGAGTATGATAATGCCAGGCAAATTGAACAGAACTTTCTTAGCCAATTAATTTCGACTATGTCATGAATTTTGATTTATTAAAGTCGAAAGTTTCGACTAAAGGCAGTTTCGACAATCGGGGTACAAATTCGGCATCAGGAACTCTACTTATTCGACAAAATAAAAAAAGAACTCGAGTCGATGGAAAAACCAATGATTGTTTTGTTGGGCTTACTTATGAAAACTGAGCTTATTATCACGCAATTTTCCTTCTACAAACTTCGCGTAAACAAATAACTGCATTCATGTATCATCTACCTCTTGTCATAAAACGAAATCAATTTTGAATTCAGTTGTGAAAAATGCATTGACATAGTTGGGGACGAAGAAGAGTGGGGAGACTTTTGTGACGCCGGTGATGGACATTCGCGATCCAAACATGGCGGTTATCTCCCATTTAAAGAACACAGGGATCCCTTTTTACGACTCACCTGTGATGCAAGTGCATCTATCAGAAAAAATTCTTACAACGGGAGAATAAGTAACGTTCAGATTTCAACATTACTGAGAAAAATTAGCACTCTCGGCACTTTTCGGCAATTTCCTCCTTCACTTTTGGCGAAATAAAACTTCCTTGCTACTCTCTGTACCATTTCAACCCAACTCCTATTCTATCTTCGAGGATGATGACGCTCGCCAAATACCATGGAGTCCACGCTCTGATCATAATTACGGAAAGTGGACAATTAGCTACAAATGCAAGCATTAATGAAATGAGCCGATCACAAATTACACGAGTAAGATTAGCTTCATCAAAGAGAAATTTTTGCAACAAAGACCCTTAATTTTTTTTTAAGGGTATGCTTCACCTAGTTACTAACACATAGACACTCACAAAATGGTGTATTGCGTGTTGCGAATTTTTCCCACAGATAATTAATTCAATAGTGCATTAATTACCTCGAAACTGCGGTTTTTTGTAATTGAAGCTCAGAAATATGCGGCTAATTGGTTTACACAAACGAATTTCATTCATTAATCGGTATTCGACGATTTAAAGATGGCTATTTTAGACGTAACTTTGAACGTTTCCTGACGATTTCTCGGAACATTCTGTAAGCTGTTAGGTAATTAGCCGCATTTTCCTCAACCTCAAAAATAATTACCCGATGTTGAAAGAATTCTGAGCATTATTCATAGAGTCATCTGTGGGCAAAAATGGCCACCCGCAACACACCATTTTGTGTTATACACGTGTATTTTGTGTGTGTGAGTGACTAGGTAGAGCATACCCTTACATATAGTTTATTTAGAACTGCCTATTGAGGGCATCTTCAAAAATTAAGATGTCGATGAAGCTTCGCTTCTTCTCATGCATGCACGCATCTCGTCCGTCGCGTTACGGAACCGTGGACTAGGTACTGTTGGCTGTTGTTCGCATCACTGATATGACTTAGTCGACATCAACACGGTTAAAGTTCGCAACTTAAACCTACTATAACTTGGTAGCAGTTTGTGGAATTTTTGACATTTTTCATGTCTTTGCTCTGGCCTGACCCTACCTCCTAATTCCGACATTTGCGTCCTTACCTGACCCTACCTCCTAATTCCAAAATTTGCGTCCGTACGTCCGTACATCCGTACAACCTCATCCTTGACACTTAAAAGAATTTCTGCTGTAGACCTCCCCCCCTGACCTCATACCCTAATTCCAAAATTCACGGTTTCTTTAACGGAGTTAAATGAGGGGATGCAGAGAACCTCTTTTATGAGTTTTGCGGTTGGAAAATCCTTTGTCTGTTCAATGAAAAAATGCGCTAGGAAAACAATGTGTATTTTTCAGTTTTGAAGTATGGAATATTAATATGCTTGGCAATCTGTAATATTTTAATATATGTACCTCCATCTGTTTGATACAATAGTGTTATTATGGGTATGTAACTGGAATATTGATATACCTAGCAATCTGTATTATCTTTAATATAAGCTAGAAGTCCTCCTTTATTATACTAGCTACATACTAGTTGTCGAAAATTCACGTAAATCGACATATAATCGTTACTCTCTTTGCGATTGTACTTGAAGGGAAACGTGGATAATATGAGTCGTCATTGCCAGGCTTTGACACTTCTTGGAACTTCTACAAACTAGTAGCTAACGTAAATTAAATATACGTATCCTCGAACGAACAAATGATCTTTATTGCTATAATTTATGTCTACAAATTTTGACTATGAATATTATCTGAAAGCGAATACGTTCATCTCCGCATCTAGACTCTATCCCAGTTACCTGCGGGCAAATCAACGTTTACCCTTAGTATAAAGAAATCACAACGAATACGAGTAGCATTAACTAAGCTAGGTACAAGAGTGTCATCGCACTAAAGGGAACTCCCTCTACGTACAAAGGAGAAGGAGATAATCCAAGATTTTTTAACAGGAAACCTGTTGTACAGCAGTCTCTCCAAAATGTGAGCGTGCTGCTGTTCACCCTCCGGCAAAAACTACGTAGAGAAGAGGACTTGACTTCAATATATTAGGCTAAATTAGGCCCAAGGTAGAACGCTAAGGGGCCTTAACAAAACACATAAACCTGAGTATACTGTATAGACATTTTAACATGTTTCATGTCTTTGTTCTGGGCTCATTCTTATGGGAATTTTACCCTGTGATTCTCAAATCTGCGGGTTCGAGTCCGAGGCCCCTCCCTCACGACAGGGACTTGGAAAAATTTCGAAAAAATTTTCTCAGGAGTGATTCTGAAATCTGCGAGTCTCAGTCCGATACTCCCCCCTCCCCCTCTGTCGTTTCTAGCTTATCCTAATATAATGAAAAGGAGTAGGCTAGATTTATACCAGGCTAAGAAAACTCCGAGAGCCATTATGCTATAAGCTTGTAAGTCATAAGTTTGGTGACGTCATGAGTCGTCAATTCTGGTCCGCTTACAACATTAAGAGCAAACTTCTCCGAAGTCCAAGCCCCCCCCCCCTCCATAAAGTCATTAGCCTAAAATATTCCAAAGTAGACTTATACTAGATCAAGCAAGTGTGCCGCCCTAAAGCCTTAGCCTAAAATACTCTAAAGTAGACTTATTTAATCTAGCTTTACACTAAGATTATATACCAGTCTTCAACTAGACTTATACTAGACCAAGGAGGGAGGCGGAGCGAGTGAGCCTCCCAAAAGCCAAATCGTCCTCAAAAGTCACTAACTACTAAAAAAGACATGAAACATGATCTTTATTCATTTAGCTCGGCCAGAAAATTCATGTCTTTCTTTCATTATCGATATCTGCATAGCAGAAAGTTGATATCTTTAATAAATTTTAGAAGCGGGGGAAAAAATTACGGCTTCCTCAAAAAAGTTCAACGAGGAATAATACAGAAACTTGTTTGTATTACTTTTTGATGATAAATTTTTGCTAGCCTAGTGAGGCCCCTAGCGGCTAGATCAAATTAGTTACATAAACTGGAGCCTGGGCTATTTTATGTGAAGGAGGTGGCGAACGAACCGAGCGGATAAGCCTGTCAATGAAGCTTCCTGCTTAGGCTGACGGAAGCAACTTCATTATTTCTTTGGCTTGTGCTCGTCTCATATTATGAACAAAATTGAGATACAAATTTTGCGAGTTGTGTTTCTATTTAAGTACCAAAACAAATTGCAATCGTTCTATAGTCACTTCCAGAACATGTCGAACTCAAGAACTAAGAAAGAATGAACGCATACGTCGTTACTTATAAGAAGAAATGATTTCCAAGTCGACCCTAATCGAACGTTTGAATACCTCACGCTATGTGGCTCAATGAGAAAAATAAGTCAAGATTTTATACGGCAGCGTTTCAACGAAAATATGGCAATATTTAGAAGGAGTGGCGCTGTGACGTTTTTTTAATGCAGCTGTGTATCATAGTCAATATCTATCCCAAGCTCTGAACTGAGAAAAAAAACACAATTTTTTTTTCTTCTTCATCTTTTCTAACAGCGATAGTGATTTTATCTTTTTAATATCGTCATTTTTCGATACTCGTATACATCATCATTGACTAAAGGCTTGACAACAAAGAGAGAAAAAAAGAAAAGCTGGATAATTCGATTCTTTTGGTATAAAAAGATTGAAACGACGTAAGGCGTATTTTAGAAGAAAGTTCTACAAAAAAACCAAAAGGAACGAGAAGAACGAAAAGAAAAGAAAAAATCCGAGCTTTCTCATTTGCATATCCCATTTAAAAGTCGCAAAACGTTGTTGATTCTTTGATCTGGTTCTATTCTACAACAGGCTCGAGAAAAGAAAAACACGTTATACTTAGTTTTACAAACAGTGTAGCAGAAGCGAGAGAAAGAATAATGTACCCGAGATGACTACTTTAAATTGACTTCTTTGGAGTCGTACAAACTAGACGAAATTCAATTTTTTTCCCATTACGATTCAGAAAATTGCTTTTCTTTTTGTTGCGCGTTCCGCCCTAGGCTGCGCGTTCAAGTTGGATGCTATTTCGCAACAACCGTTTTCATCCTCAACTCGTAAGTACAAACAATTCAAATTAACCGGATAATGTAATTTTACTCGCCTTTGCGTACAACTAAAGACAAATTTTTCGTTTAATTAACTTTTTGATGAACCGAGGTCGGTTACCAACCTAATGGGATTAATTTTACGGAGGGTGAGTACCGATTTCTTTACTGCACAAAACTTTGAACGCCTCTTCGTTAAGTTCGTATCTTCAGATATCGTCAACTTTGAATTTGTTATTACATTAGAGTTGATAATTCATATTTTCTTGAGTCCAGATACGAAAATTATGAACGCTGATGGATCAAAGTTATAGCTCTCTCGGAATTCAAGTCACGCAGAGATTTTACGTTTCTCGTGCACTTTCTTTCGTTCGGCTTCGCCTTATTTTGCAAACATCTGCTCTCGACATCCTTTTTTGCACTTTTTTTTACAGTGCAGTGTTTCGATTTTTCGTAAGATGAAAGACGAATTAAATTTTATCTCCTCTACGGTTCTAGCTTTATTCTGCGAGGCCCGGTGATTTTCGACGGTGAGAAACTGAGAGTTTTAGGACCCTAACTCTAAATCAAAGATCGTGAAAATGTCTTCGTATAAGTGTAGATTACTATAGGTTATGTATTGACTCAAAACTCAAGATTTTTCTTGGTCTCTAACGAGAATCAAGACCACCCTTTAGCCTGCCATACACGGGCGGATTTTTCAACGGATTCCCGATCCGCGGAGCAGATCCGCGATCTTTCAGACCTGACTGGAAGATATGTGTTTCATCCGCTCACCCACAATCAGCAGTGTCGGATAAGTGGGCGGAGCGAACGAAATCCGTTGAAAAATCCGCTCGTGTATGGCAGGTATTTCTTCATGACGTCATTAGAGGGTCCACATCGTGGTTTCATGTGTGCTTTTAAAGGCAGTAGAGTAGGCTATTTTGCTTCAGGAAGGGCTACTTTTTGTATGAGGACGTATCAAGCAAAAGGGCGTTTGCTCAATGTATTTCTTATGGGACGGGCGCTCTTCTGCCAGAACCTCCTATATATCTCGAGCTCTTATCGTGCCCTTTCTTAACGTGAAATACGAGGTTTGTTTGGGCCCAGAACTCGAACTTTTTCACGAGCCCTAAAAGTAAGGTACTTCATAAGATGGGTCAGCACAATAGTATGTTTACAAAATCTAATAAGGAGTAGTCCCAGAATTTCAAGTATTAAAGGGTCGATTGGAAAAATTATCTTCATTTTTGCTAACACGTAATTTTCATAGTTGAAACAAGAAAAACATTTCTTTATTTACCGCTCACGTGAATGAATTACACCGTCGCAACAAGAAAATAATTTCTACTCAATTCTCATGAAAAATGTTTTATCTTATCCAAATTGCCTCTCCTTTGGCTTTTATCAACATGGCGACGGTTCTAGTCTGATAATTTTTCTCAAACTTGTCCACTATAGTTCCTCATCAAGAGTAGATCAAGCCCCGTCAAGGTCTAGTACACATTGTGTACGCGCAGAACTGATTAACAGACGGGTTCACTCGCTCTGAGACCGTTCGCCTAGCATAACGAAAACTGAGGATACAAGTCCCGAATTGGCGAAGATCAGAAGTTCTCCACGTCCCTAATGAAGATCAATGCCATCTCTTCAAGTTTCCAAGCCTTTAGGTTGGTAATTTTTCCTATAAATCCAACCTAAATTTCCTCCATCAATTTGCTATCCTCGGGCAGTTTGGCCCAGTAGAATTACCGTTTTGAAAAAAAAAAAAATGTCCATCAAAGCTTTTATTGCTGAAAAGTGTTGGCCTTGATGTCCTTGTTATGTGGTCAGGACCCATCACCCCCACACTTTGCGGAACCCCTTGAAAAGAGGGCTCATTTGGCACATTTTTTGGTTTTTCAGATTTTTCTTAAAAAGTTTGAGGTTTAGAGCAGAAATACCTCAGTACAAAAAGATTCCCCATAAAATTTACCATCGCATAATGTCATTACTTCTTCAGTTACAATAATTTGACGCTGTATAACAATATCTGCAAATTTACTGTTTTTAGAAAGTTTCAATTTTTCAATTTTTTTAGTCTTTTCCTAACGTTTTTCCATTTTTCTTTTCAAAAAGTTTGAGATTTAGAGCAGAAATACCTCAGTACAAAAAGATTCTCCATAAAATTTACCATCGCATAATGTCATTACATCTTCAGTTACGATTATTTGATGCTGTATAACTAAAGCACTAAAACGACGAGTGAAGACATACGCCATTTTCTAGCGTAGAAAAACCCTCCAAGGTACAACGCGACACGCGGAACATCGCGGAACAGCAAAAACACCCAAAATCTGCTGCTCTGCGATGCTAGACGTGTTGCGTTGTACCTTGGAGGGTTTTTCAACGATAGAAAATGGCGTATGTCTTCACTTGAATCGTTCTAGTGCTCTAGTATAACAATATCTGCATATTTACTGTTTTTAGAAATCTTCAATTTTTCAATTTTTTTATTCTTTTCCTAACGTTTTTCCATTTTTTTTTCAAAAAGTTTGAGATTTAGAGCAGAAATACCTCAGTACAAAAAGATTCCCCATAAAATTTACCATCGCATAATGTCATTACTTCCTCGGTTACAATAATTTGACGCTGTGTAACAATATCTGCAAATTTACTGTTTTTAGAAATTTTTAATTTTTCAAGTCTTTTCCCAACGTTTTTCTGTTTTTTCAAAAAGTTTAGATCTAGAGAAAAAATATCTCAGTACAAACAAATTCTCCATAAAATTTGCCTTCAAGTAATGCCTTACTCACTCGGTTACGATAATTTGAAGCCATATATATAACAATATCTGAAAATTTACTGTTTTTGGAAATTGTCGGATTTTCAAGTTTTTTCTGTATGCTTTTCTGATTTTCCTGAAGAAGTTTGAGATTTAGAGGGAAAATACGTAATTACAAAAATGTTCTCAGTATAATTCTTTACTGACTGACCTCATCATTTACTCAGTTAGAATAATTTGAAGCTATGCAACAATTTCATGAAGTTTAAAATCAGAAAAACGTTAGGAAAAGATTCAAAAAATCGAAAATTTCTGAAAACAGTAAATCTGCAGATATTGTTATACAGCGTCAAATTATCGTAACCGAAGAAATAAAGACTTCATTCGATGGTAAATTTTATGGGGAATCTTTTTGTACTGAGGTATTTCTGCTCTAAATCCCATATTTTTTTAGAAAAATTCAAAAAACCAAAAAATGTGCCAAATGAGCCCCTATTTTAAAGGGGTTCCGCAAAGGATGGAGGTGATGGGTTTTTACCACATAACAAGGACACCAAGGCCAACACTTTTCAGCAATAAAAGCTTTGATGGACACTTTTTTTTCAAAGCTTTTATTTACTGTAACTCTACTGAGCTGGTTTCCCAATTCACCCGTGCCTGGGCTCGGCCCTGATGGTATTACAACTGATGATGGGGTGAAACCTGCAAGTACTCCACTAAGTTGACTTATAAAGTACTCGCAACATAAACACTTGAGATCTGTTTTAATCGTGTGCACTACTTAAACCCCATTACTTTCAATCTATAATACCACTTAATTCACTGTTGGGAATTTTTCCACAAAACGTAGTAGGTTTCATTAAGATGCAGAGCCAAAATATTCATGTTTAAAATGAAGAGAGGAATAATTTACAATGTGAAGGAGTTTATTTATGAAGTCTTTAATATTACACCTATTTTAAAACCAATTCTTCATTCCTTAATCATTTTCAATGTATTTCTTGTGGGAGTTATCGTGCTGAAAGGGAATATTTTGGGCATTTTCACCAAAGTAAATCAAATTATTATTATTATTATTATTATTATTTATATTAAAGTGCCCGTCAACAGCCGATTGGGCCAATTACAGACGAGCACTATACCATATAACTAACAAAAAAAAAAAAAAAAAAAAAAAAAAATATTGTAACGTAAAACAAACTAAAGAATAAAAATTAATATTAAAGAAAAAGAAAAATAAATAAATAAATAAAAAATGAAATAAAAATAAATAAATGAGTAAAACAATAATAAAATGAAATAAAATAAGCAAATAAACAAATAAAAATAAATACATGATTAAATAAATAAACAATCAAACAAAACAATAATGATAGTAAATCCACCACTAGCCACCCCAAACCCGGTCCCCAGTCCAATCCCCAGCCCGTTCCATGAGCAAATTATTTCAGTAAATAGATAGGATAATGGTAAATATTAGATATTAGAGGAGGCCAGTTGATGAAAGGGATGCAGACAAGAGCAAACAAAGAATAGGGAATCGGCAGGCTCTATCAAGTTGTTTCCAAGTTCATGAGGACTGTCGCCACCTTGCTACCAAAAGTTTTTCTACTGTCAAAAAATATATCTATAGTTTGGTCTTCTTTGACAACACGGTTTATCAGAAACAGTGCACGAGAAAGTGGCGCAGCAGCGAATTGCTGTGTTCTGTGCTGAGGAATCTGAAAGACATCCCTATACCTACATGTTCTGGATGGAGCGAGGAAATCTATTATACGTAGCAGAAACGACGATTCTATTTTCTTTATCATAAGAATTTCGGTCTATATTCGTTCTCTTATAATATTTTCATGGTTCATCAAAAATTGGAGAAATCGTAGAGTTTTTTGATGCACGCACGGCGTAATCGTATAGAACAAATTCAAAATTTCAAATTTCTACGAAGTAAGAGGTCGCTCTCTAAGTCAACGGCTAAATCGTTAGACATAGTTTTACAAAGTGATGGTGAAGTACATTACTATCAACTGATTTGAACGCTGAATAATCAATAATTGGCAGCAACTTTTACCGCACATCTTTCAGTCAAAGTAAATTACGGAAGAAAATCGATAGGTCTATAGGAAACGAACCTCATGCGCCCAATCGTCCCGCGAATCGTACATTCGCTTATTGCTCGCTTACCTCCCCTATTCCATAATCTACTATCCGTACAGGCTACCTTTTAGTAAGACAGTTTTAAACGAGGATGATATTAAGTGAAGCGCTCAGATCTTTGCCAACAATATTTAACATAACATTATCTTGAAAAACATTTATGCTTTTTTTTTCGTAATTTTCTAATAGGCCTATCATTCGTAAATCAAGGACCGGCAAAATGTATCATGCGTCCTCGTGAATGGTAAAAGCGTAACATTCTAGGAAGTATTTTCAGATGAGATAATTTATTAGCGAAACGAAATGTGATATTATAATATTTATTTTCTCATGGTTTGTCGCTGGCTTCTATCAACAGCCACCCTCTGGTAAATACACGATGTGTATACATAGGCCTACTTTTGTCTGTAACTGGTGTAATCAAAAAGAGGAGAACGCGACGTGTAACACAGTTGCAGTTTCACAAATGCGGCATATCGTACAGCCTACAGTTTCCGTATTCAGAAGACGCACACCGACTGCGAGCTTAAGATAGTAAATGACTTTTGCTTTTACATCGTAATTCTTTGCCCTCATAAAAGTAAGATCATTAATTCGAATACTGTCGATTTCTACGTTCCCGGAGTCCAGGTTACTTTCAAATATTTGCGTAAGTAGGAAGTCATTTTGAGGGTTAGCATACAAAAGGTCTAGCGCCGAAACTCAAAGAACGTTGACATAACGCGTGCATCATACAGGTAGTTTTTAATCAAAAGATAGAAACGATTGTTATTCAGATCATTTACTGTAGCCGAATAGACCAAAATGATGCGGCTTGATATGCGATTCTCATTTCCAAGAAGAGCAGACGCGAGTGCGCAACAGATGAATTTATTTCCGCCCTCGAAAACCTGTTCGCAATGCCGAATACGCGTTTGTATTAAAAACTTCAGTGTTTGTGTATTATACGACATTCCTGATGATGAGAACTTCTAACTTACTGTTTGGGTTGAAGTCGGCCCTTTGATGTACAGAAAAGAAAATACAGCAATTAGTATAGGTAAGCTTCATGTTTTACAACATTTGTTAATCAGTTCTTATCTCTTAACACCTATTCGTTAAATTTTCCGTTTATACGTCTACGCTAGTGACATGTGTGGTTGAATGTCACGTCTTTTCATCAAATACGTATTAGTGTAGTGCAGTTTGAGTATACGTAAATGTATGGATACATTTCGTGTACCATTGAGCTATCGATGAAAAATAATTAAGACAATAAACAGGCGAGAACAAATGGCTTCGGGAAACTGAGATTTGACTGTCTGTAAAACTAGAGAATTTTTGCCAATTTCAAGTCTGTGAAATTCTGAGAATGATAAGAATGAGCGAGAGCAAGAAATTTGGAGGACTCTGAAGTAGAAAAGACGAATCATTCTCTTTAGTTGTGATAGCAGAAACCCACCCTCTGGTGTATGCAGGGTGCGTATAAATACTCTTGCGTAATCACGAAGAGGATGAACGCGATGTGTAACACAATTGCAGTTTTACATATAATATGCCGCCGTCGACCATAGTCTGGTGGACGATTATTTTTTTTTTTCATGTCAACTATATTTCTTAAGACATTACACCAACAGACATATTCCAGGGTAAAATTCATCGCTGAATCCGAATTTCGATGTTGGCAAGCTGAATTTTGCCCTCTAAGGGCGTAAATTCAAGATGGCGCCTGATAAAAGCAGAAAATCTTTGATGATTCTTGTACAAACAAAGTACCGTTATGCCAACAGACGTTTTTAGGGGTAAAATTTGCCGCTGAATCCGAATTTTGATGTTGGCAAGCCAATGAATGGGTTGTTATGGATGTCCACAATCGTTTGTATACTACTATGTATTGTACTGATAGAGAGTACTTTGTCACTATGCTGGCATGGGTTCCCTTCTTTGATTCCATTTTCTCAGAAACTCCCTTAACTACACCTCCAGAGTAGCTGCTGACTTCTGCGATCTTTCTGTTCCCTTTTCTCCATCATTTTCCAGGTCAGAAATTGCTTGCACGGTAGCAGTAGTTCTGAATCGGCTAGTGCGAGTCATTCGGAATGATGGTGTCCGTGTGCGTTGACATTCTGCAGTATCCTATACTCCAAGTAGTTGTTAGTCTCATTGCCCTTTTTCTCGGTGAATTTGAAGCTCACGTTCATCGCATTCGTTTTCAGAAGGAATTAGTTCATCTGCGTCTACACAATTTAGGTATCATCTGGCTACGTATGCAGTCCAGAGTTTCATCCAGTTACTGAATTTGTTGCCTTTCAAAACCATGAATACTTCGATTAGTATTGGTTCTTATTGAAGCGGCAGTGGTTCAGGTCCTCGATCTCTTTCACTACTTTGGCGTGCTTCAGCTCGTCAAGAATCCCATGGTATCTGTTTTTTCGCAGCAAGGTTCTCATGGACGGGCAGAAGAATAAACCAAATTATAAAATATCCCTCGCTCTTAGGATATTTTCTGAAAATCTTATTTTTTATTCCCATAATTCTGTCGAAACCTTCACGCACCGGTACAATTCAACTTTTTAACGGTATTGTCTTACCGATGTAAAACAATAAACGCGGCTAAGAACTCCTATTCTGTAAACTTTAATTCAATGTTTATAGGTTGATGATAAAATAACACACTAGTATGTATACGAGTATTGTATATCACACACCTATTTGCTTTCAAGTAGCATTTTTAGGCAAAGATTAAAAGTTTTTCTTATCTTACCTACGCGTCAATTAAGTTTCATTGTTTGGGTTATTACTGGTGTTCGAAATTTCCTGCTCAAATAATACATACAAACTATGTAGGTATACAAAAAGTATTTCACAAAGTAAGTCGGAATTTACGAGCTTCACTCGCTAGTCTAAATGAAATCAACCGCTATACCGCTTTACCTATCATGAACAGATCACTTCTACAAAGACATCTGGTGGTGAGGAATACTGAGACTCCAAAGTAGTATAATTTTGACGATTTTTCGGATTGGGTATCACGAGAACATGATTTGTGACCTGTGCTGAAGATACCCGCCTTGTGGGTAAGAAAGAAATTCTGTTTTTCCGCGAGATTAATAGTAGGCCTACATATTCTCTTAGCGGCTCTCCTGAAATTTTTTTTCTTCCTACAAGGCTGGTTTCTTTAGCGCAGTTCACATTTATAGATAATAAAATTTCCTCCGAGATGAGATCATTTTCATCAACATTTGTATATTCTTGATTTCTCCATAAAAAATAGCAGTGCGGTCGTATTTGTCGTAATATCTTACAGATCCCAGCAATATATATCTCAGCAACTTTGAAATAATCTAAAGAAAAGGTTTTCTTTCACAAATAAAAAAGCTCTGACTGTCCAGATTGTTTTTGTTTTTTTGTTGCTTGAATACTTACACATACACAACGGACGGAAACTAGAACTCCAGGCACAGACGGCGGGACCGAGAAACGAGCGGAGCTATAGTAAGCTGGTCAGCATGACGAGTATAAAAAATTACCACCCACTTATCTATATCACACGTGCTTGTGCTGTGTATTACTGTACTACGTAGAACGGATCGATATTACCTAAATGTTATGAAAACCAAAAAAAAGTGATAGTACAAAAGAGCCAGGTCACAGTGAAAACAAGACTGAACTGAAATATGTTGTGATTCAGTGAGAGTGAGAAAAATAGGAAACCTGGAAAAGGAGCTGAGAAAGAGATTTAGATAACGGTAAGGGGAAAAGGGAGAGAGCGTGAGAAATTCTGCCCATGTTCTTGCATTACATGACGCAAAGGAAAACGGAACGGACCCAACTAACATATTTTGTGAGTATTTAGCAATCTCTCAAAACACAAGTGCTACAGAGGCTCGTGTTCATATAGTACTGGCAAAATGGAAACATTTATGTGTGCAATTTAAGGGAGAAAAAATTTTGTTTTCATATAACTTTTATTATTAAATCATAAAGAAAACGAGCGCTACGCTGGAGAATTAATCAAACGTCTGTGTAACAGCCCTACTTGAAAGGGCTGCAATTTGATTGGAAATCTACGGGCCGCAATATTCATCTCCCCCAGCCGATACACGTTTGCGCAACTTCTGGGTCTGGAGGAAATAGGAGAAATATAACGAATGTGCACCGGCAAACCAGATCGATCGTCGAAATAATGTCGAATCCACGTTGATCATAAAATCGACCAACATTCGACCTATTTTCGACGTCGGATTTTGAATTTTTGAGAATTTCGACCGGATTTTGACCTATCTTCGACGTCAATATCAGGTCGACGCATGTATTTTTCTCTCCTCCTACTCGTTGATGCCGGGAGGCTTGGATGTGGGCTTGGCTGGGATCTGGATTGGGATTCAGATAACATTCGTCGGAGCGTCTTGCGTCGGGCTATCAAGTCTACATTAATTCTTAGGTCGTTGGAGTGAGCAATTAGCTTAATTACGTCTCGCTCTCTCTCTGGAAGGCTGGTCTGTCCATAGGGATTTCAATCATCCTGTGAATCATCGCGTGGATGGCTGCGTGTTTGTGGTGGCGCGGATGTAGAGACGACCAGTGGATGGATACGCCGGAATACGTTCTTTTGCCAAAGATCTCAAATTTCGGTGTAAGGAGCTCATCACTAAAGGTGGTAGGCGGTAGCGATATTTTGAGGTCCAGGTAGCCACAGACTTCCCTCCTTTTTCCATCGTAAATTTTACAGGCTCTGCAAAGTTGTTATTGAAGAGTGAGTCGAGTTGTGAATCCGGAGCACTCCAAATACACATGATGTCATCAACATATCTTCTCCATAGTAGGACACCTTATGCCTCTATTAAGGACTGCGTTTTCCAGATGGTCGATGTAAACGTCGGCAACTAGTGACGAAAGAGGGCCTCCCATGGAGAGGCCATCTGGAAATTTGTATGTCTTCCCTTGGAATTGACACAGGTTAACCTTTAGACACTTACTAATAAGTTTTCTGAAGTCTTGCACCTTCCTCTCTAGGTGTTTGCACATAAAACTGGTATTCTGGTGAACATGATTACTACGTGTTACGACCGTATATTTCCAACGGCTGTTCTTCAGATATTCTTCGATGATACTTTAGTTGAGGCGCGATTGACAGCGCCGAGGAGCGCGGTTTAAATAACCCCTGAAAGTCCCACCACCAACCACCTTTCACCTCCTTATATCAAGCGGTTCACCTTTGACGTTCTTCTTGAACCGGAAACTATAACCGATACAGACACTCGGCTATTCTGACGACGACTATTGAGAGTGCTGGCAATTCCAAGCACTCGCGATGATATCTCCTACAACGTCGACCGGGAACCGAGACGACGGATGACAGATAAATGCTTTGCTATAACGAGCAAGATATTGAACGCACTAGTCGGGAACCGAACTAGCAAACTATTGGAAACCAGATAGTTAATTTCGCTCGCAATCAGTTCTACTTACATCGAGTGAAGTAATGCCGTATCGTGCTAAATTCGACGAATTCTCCTATACCTCGTAAAACTATTGTGATCAGCAAAAATTAACAACCGTCTATCGGCCAATCCGAATCGTTTCTCTAACAGTAGCCTCTATCAGCCTCGTTATTGGTCTTTTAATCACGAGTCTTTTCGTATAAAAGCATATTCTGCGATGATCAGCAGTTTAGTTAGGTATTGTACAGCGTCGGTTATCGTTCGACCGTATTAGTATTACTCGCATTCGAATGTTCTCGCGTACCGACAAACTTATACTCGTACTGACGAAATTATCAGGTCATAATATACATCAATGAGGTTAATGGTGGCGGTGGTAGGGAACGTGCTGTTTGGTAATTCTTTCGCCAGATCCACTGAATTTCGGATGGTGTATTCCGGAAAGAAGCCAGCAAACGCTCGAAACCATTTCGCGAGGTATTTTGCGGCTGAAAAGCTTGGGTCGCTGAAAAAGGCTACAACAGGTCTCATGTTGAGGCCTCTCTAAATTAAAGTTTATCGCTTTAGCGCCCGATTTTTTTAGGAAGTCCTTCATTCTCTGGATATAATCTGTTTTTTCGCATAATAACAATGGTCTCTACTTTATCGGCTTTTGCCAAATCCTAACTCGACTGCGTTTCCGAAGGATTAAAAAGGTTTTTAGATCGGCGGCCATGGGACCCAATGTATTTGAAATCATCTCGTCTATGAGATTTCTTACACGTTCTGAATCGAGTCGCGTATCGTTCCTGATACCGGTAGCTAGGTCTGCCATGATTATACACTTCAGCGCACAATTCTTGCGTATCTGAGATCACACAGGCAAAAAATTCTCTGGTCTTGCGTACCTTAATCTTAAGGAGGTTTATGCAGTTTTCACAAATTTACTCGAGGCACCCATTTAGGCTGGAGATGAGATGCAGTACTCGTTGGACGACCACGCACGTGGTGTCGCTGAATCATCTTCCTCTCTTTGGATAGGGTTTCCTTCAGACAACTTACACGCACAATAAATTCTACAAAAAGTTTCGATTCTTATTACAGCGTTCCATTCTATCTCAACCTACGCACACATACATCTCGAAAGTGTGCAAGTTTTTACGAATCTCACGCTCAAATCAATTCAACGGAGCCACTCCAACACTCATGGACGTGATAATTTCAGCTGCCGTTAGTTGCTGAAAGAAATATGTACGTACAGATGCGATGAGCTTTTCTGCTAAGGTATTTTCAAATGATGGGTAGCCTAATCACTTTTACCGTATGAGTAGCGCCGCCCTTTCTCCACAGTAAAGTGAATGTGGGTCGCGTGTGCATTTAATTCTAATTCCCTCAACACCCTTTCGGGTATTACTTCAGAGTAAAAAGTGGGTCATCATTTCCAGCCTTATAGTGGAGAGGAAGAAGGTAACAACAGAAGGCACGAGCATAACGTTTATTACGATTACTTTGTAATATACTCGTTGATGTAAGACCTGCAAAAAATCTTACATTGATTAAATTTGTCTTCTGCGCTAACTGGCTACCGTATATCGCGCAAACGTATTCCCGCCGCAAAGCCAGCTGTTGAACGACCATGAGCTTCAGATTTCCGGATGGATAATCTGACAAAGATAAATAGAAAAGAGTAATTTGAAAACACGGATATTTTCCACCCTGCTAGTAGCGAGTTTTGAACCACGGACCTTTAAATTCAAAGTCCGCTACTCGACAACTCGGCCACCGAAGCTGGAACCGTTAGTTGGAACAGCTTAACGGCCCCCGCTGAAATTAAGAAACAAAGCTCTCAGCTGATCATCCTTCTAAGCCACCATTTTACCGTTAGTCGATCTCTTTTTTTTTTTTTTATTTCTTACCGAACCTTTTTCCGCAAACAATTGATCTTTTATTTTTGCGACCTCCCGTGAGACATAATCTAAGACACCATCGGTCTTATCAAATATTTCTCATTTGAAATACGGGTGGTATTATAAAACAGACGTCACATAAATATTTCACAAAATAATAATTCGAAGATACCCTCTCTTTATCCCGCTCATTTTTCAAATTGAAGACGAAAAACACTCGTATAATTCCCACGTGCGAACCCTTTGCCCGGTGTTTTTTTCTTTTTTTCGTCACAAAGAAAACACAATATAGACCAAGTCTCTTCAATGGTTTGGGTGTATTTATTCATTCTTCGATTCACAATCTCCTTTCACTACACACGATCGATGACCTCAACAATTTCCGATCTCGTTTTCGTAAGATGATCTTGGATCAGACGTCCTACTGTTTTATTTACACACATTTGCCCAACCCACTGAACATTTTTATGCTTACACTAGAGCGTAGCAAATTGCGATTGTATTTTCAATGGTAAACACATTCGCTTTCAAGATATGAAAAGAGTGAAGATCGCTCGAGTTCGAATTCAGTCAGTAAGCTAATGAAGATGGTGACGATTGCAACCCTTCTAGAATTATGTCATGGCCGTGACACCGTTTCACTTTCACATTTGCTTTCAACTCGTTCGAATTCTTTTTAAACCCTTCTAAATAGCTTCGAACGAAAAAGAGACGTTCTATTGACCGAGTTTTTTCAGATTTTATGAAAGGGAACAAAAAACACGATTGTAAATTAAGAGTTCTATAAACTTCATATTGTTCAAAACAAATATCTTAGGTTTACCCATTTTAAATCCATTCAGACAATACCGTTATGGCCATATAGATGTTGGATACAAAACTGAAGACAGAAAAGAAACCTAAAAAGAGAATTTGAAAATCAAAAGAAGAAGGTCATTAAAGATTAGACCGGATAGACTATTTTTGTTATTTCTTTATTGAATGAAAGTCGGGGAATAAAAGAAAATATTTCGCTCTACAGCAGTTGGAGAAATATTTTCATCTTATGTTTCGGTTGTCAAAGGTGATATGGACCCGGCTAATATGCTGACCAGCGGTTGTAAAATGTTTGAACGGAGAAATAAAGAAAAATGATGAATTCACCATTTCAAGTTTCGTACCTGAATCGCAAGTATCTTTCTCGAACATATTTTTGAAACCGGGCGGCTTTCGCCTGGGTGTACTTTCTATGAGCAATTGTGGTTTTTATTTCGGTAATGCTTTCCAATTTTCCACTTTTTTCCGTATTCAAGGACATGTCTTCGATGATATTCGAAGAGATGGTTTCACTAGGGCTATAATACTCGTAAATTGGGTATACCCTTACTGTTTTCATGTACTTGTAAATCAAAGTGAATGCCTAATTTTTCCTACCTGCTTCTCTTTGACCTTTCTTGGGACATGAGAAAGCAAACGACGTTTCACACCCAAAGAAGTCGCTCATGGGATCGATCGACAAGCTGAACGTCAAAAAAGCACCTGGAGTTGACAGAATCTCAGCTAGGATGCTTCAAGAACTTCCGAAAAAGACAATTTTATATCTTGTATATGTCTACAACGCCATCCTGAGAATCAAGTACATTCCTAAAGAATGGAAGCAAGCGAAGATCATTGTGATTCCCAAGCCAAACAAGCCACTTGCCGAACTACAGTCATACAGACCCATCTCTCTGTTATCGATTCCTAGTAAGCTGTTTGAGAAGCTCTTATTAAAGGAACTCAAGCCCCTCGTTGACAAAGAGGCCAACATACCCGACATCCAGTACGGGTTTCGTAGCCAGCACTCTACTATTGATCAAACCCATCGTATCACAAGAATGATTGAAAACGCAATGGAGAGGACAAGAAATTCTGCCCAGCCATTTTCCTTGACGTAGAGAAAGCCTTCGACAGGGTTTGGCATGAAGGCCTACTCTATAAGCTGGGTCGGTTCCTCCCCGGGAACTATTGCGAAATACTAAAGTCCTACCTGCATAAGAGAAGCTTTAGAGTACAGTACAACGATGCCTTGTCTAGTCGTATGACTATTAAAGCCGGCGTCCCCCAAGGAAGTGTCCTTGGGCCGCTACTCTATATCATATACGTAGCAGATACCCCCGCGACGACCAGAACAGAAGTAGCAATGTTTGCTGATGACACAGCCATCTTATCAGCAAGCAGCACATACGACCAGGCAGTTGCAGAACTACAATCAGCAACTGATAAAATCTGCAACTGGGCGAAAAATTGGAAGATTAAAATTAATGAACGGAAATCTGTTAGGATTGATTTTACCCTTCGCCAGAGCCACTACATCCCGACGGCCATAAACGAGAGGTTCATTCCAAGAGCTGACTCGGCCAAATACTTGGGTATGCATCTCGATCGACGCATGAACTGGAAAGTTCATGTGAAGAAAAAACGAGAGGAGCTAAACATCAAGCTGCGAAAAATGTATTGGTTAATCGGGTATCGATCGCCTATGAATTGAACCAATAAACTCATTATTTACAAGATTATCCTCAAGCCTGTATGGACCTATGGCCTGCAGATCTGGGGCACGACAAAGAAATCGAATCGACTTACTATACAGCGCTTTCAAAATAAGTTACTGCGTCAAATCACCAACGGGCCATGGTATGTAACGAATGCACTCCTCCACCGCGACCTCAACGTTCCTACAATCGACAAAGCGATCAAAATCCACGCAAAGAGACACGAACACCGGCTTCACAAACATGTGAATATCACCGCGATCGAGATACTCGACACCGGATCCGACACCAGAAGACTCAAACGGTTGAAGCCGCACGAACTTGTTTAAATTTCACCTACTAATACGCACTCAGTAAGCAATAGTAAACTGACTTGAGCACTGGCCGACGTCAAAAAATCTGTGATAAATTTTACTACTTATGAACTGTATCTGTGTATGCCCTCTGGGCAGTTTGATAAAATAAAAGAGTCTAACAAGACGGAAGAGAAAATGAGATTATTAAGGTTGGTCGAAAGAGAAGTCGCGGAATGAATCACAAGTTCGATCAAGCCGTCTTCCGGAATGTACAGGTTCAGTACCGTAATCTCATCAGTATTGAGGTGACGAATTATTTCTATGTATTCGAGGGTTTTACGCTTAAGGTAGGAATTCTCCTTATGGAGGAGCTTCTCCGATCCGCCACGGAAACTGTGGCCATTATTGATCAAATGATCGGCGAAGGTTGATTCCCCCAGGTGTCCCTTTTCTCAAGACTTCACATGCTCAGCTACTCTCAGCTTCATCTGGCGGCTGGTCTCACCAATATAGGGTGAACCAAAATGATGTTACCAGTCAACCGGGGAACTCCACGAAATTCTCGCGGAATCCTCGCGGAGTTTTTCGTTCAAGTGGTAACATCATTTTGGTTCACCCTGAAAAACCACTACAATCCCTACATTCTATTTTGTAAATACCGCTCCTCTCATCAACCGGAATAGGATCCTTCGACCTCACAAACAACCTTTTCACAGTGGTAGCATTGTAAAGTGCTCGTCTGAAACCAAACGGACCGACCCAATTGGAGGGAGAACTTCCCCAGGAAAGGGAGACTGATCCAGCGCATACGACTGTCACTGATCGTGTCTCAGGGGAGGGAGGTGGTAGAATCAAGAATTTTCCTAGTGGTTTTCCTCCGAACCATCACGTCGACGTCGACATTGACCCTATTCACTCTCAGGCCAGGTATTTTATAGTTAACAGTTCTTTCTTAAAGGCAGCCTGACTCAACAGAATACGAGTCAGTCTGTGGACGAAGCTATTAAAGGCTGCTATCTGATAAGCAACAGGACATAATGAAGCACCGTGCACTAGAACATCGGTCGTAGTATCCTTCCTGTATATTCCAAACTCATGGATACCCGATCTTACAGAGATCGATAAATCCAAGAAAAGTTGATGAAGGTTTTCCTTATTTCCAAGGTAAATTTTATGGAAGGGTAACAGGAATTGAGATACCTCAGAAACTCACCGAGGAGATGTGGAGGACCAGTCCAAGCACACAGAACATCATCCACGTACCTGTGCCAATAGTAAATATGACTCAGTAGCACCTGGTTCGAGGAAAAAAGATCAAGTTCAAACTTCGACATGGAAACTTCGGAGATGAGGGAGCCTAGAGGTGGTCCAATGGGGATCCCTACTTCATGAGGGAACTCAAAAATTTAGCGGCCATTGCTAGTTTACAATGGCAGCGGGGAACCTGCAGCCTCTCGTGCTCGCGATCACGTTGGCGCGAAAATGCCCCCTCAGTAAATGAGTCAACTGGGCTCTTTCAAGTATACTGTATACTAGGCCTGATATAATGAAAGCTGGAAGTTGAAATTTTTCACAAGTCCCTAAAGTAGGTCAAGGTCATTGATGACGTCATAAAGCGTCACGAATGGAATTTGAAATTTTTTCCAAGTCCCTAAAGTAGGTCAAGGTCATTGATGACGTCATAAAGCGTCACGGATGGAATTTGAAATTTTTTCCCGAGTCCCTAAAGTAGGTCAAGGTCATTGATGACGTCATAAAGCGCTGGAATTTGAAATTTTTCCAAGCCCCTGAAGTAGGTCAAGGTCATTGATGACGTCATAAAGCGTCACACGTCACGTTACACAGTTCACAGAAACTCCCGGACGCGGACATGGACATTCCTTTAACAAAATGGATAGCGGGTTCCCCGCTAAAAAAAACTTCCCTTCAAACTTGCAATAGTTAAGGGCATCAACAGATATTTAAAAGATCAAAGAATTCTTGGAGCTGATTGTGAGGAACATTATTAGCCTTAACGAGTAGATCGCCCATACGCTGCTTATAGTAACAGCTTTGGGAATATTTGGGAACAAACCAACGACACCAAAAGAACAGATGGTCGTGCCAGGGGGAAGACTTACATCTTTCAGAGATGAGAAATTTGTAATTTATATTCAGGATCTGGAAGTTTTAAGGCATTTGCGAATGTTCCTCCGATTCTCCGTGAATTAGTATGGGCCTACTTCAGAATATTTCAAACTCATAGCTTTTGGGTAGGTCTCCTTGGGTTGGTAGAGGTCTACTTAAAAGAATTTCAAGCTAATAGCTTTAGAGGAGCTCTCCTCCTTGCTGAACTATATGTTCAGTTTTTGAATATTTTCAGTTAGTAGTTCTTGGGTAGCTCACTCGCTCCGCTCGTTTGCCCACCGCCGTGGTGTCGTATAAGTCTACTTCGAAATATTCCAAGCTAATAACTTTGGTACAGTATAATTCCAGTTTAGAATATTTCAAGCTGAAAGCTTTCAGGGAGCTTACTCCTTGGTGTAGTACAAGTCCAGTTTGGAATAACTTGAGTTAATAGATTTTGGGTAGCTCCTAGCTATTTCAAGCTAATAGCTTTTAGAGAGCTCTTCTTAGTGTATAGTTCCAGTTAGGGTATTTTGAGGTAATAGCTTTTAGGTAGCTCATTCGCGGTTCTGTATACTAAACTAACAGATTCCATAACAGCATACTTTGGGCTCGTTCGCTCCCCTCATCAGTCTAGTATGAGTGTTCTTTAGAATTCAAGCCAATAGCTTCCAGGGGCTCACTCGCGGCCTCCATAGTCTTTTAGGCCCCTAACTTTCAAGAGCTCACTTGCTCCGCTCATCCCCTCCTCCTTGGTTCAGTATACTGTAGATTAAGTCTAGATATGATGAAAGCTAAACCCACTGTAGCAGCCTTGGATGGACCCACTTCTTGGTCTGTTCTTAAGTTTTCATTTTACTGGTCCTGAGTGTACTAGGTTTACAGCAGCTAAGCTGTAGCCTAGTATAGAGAAGGCTTGAGAAAGGATACAGTATACAAGATTCCTAGACCTAATATGGAGCTTGTGTGTTTGTTTACTGCATAGATCAAAGAGAGACCTTGTTAGGTTGCTCTCCTTCTTCCTCTAGTAAAAGTCTAACTAATAAAATCCCGGTATAAAGCTAGTATACAAGTAGTATAATATAAGGGGAGGTCCTCGCCAAGTTCATCTCCAGTATATTGAATACGTCTTTATGATAGTATATTACAATTTTCTATGCTAGAGAACTGTGCAGACGCCTGGACGCAAATTTAGGAGTCAGAGGTGTTGGAAATTTCCGAAGTCCCAAGGTCATCCGTACAGACGTCCGGACGCATTTGGAGATTTAGGGGGTAGAGAAAAGACATGAAATATATCAATAACGAATGATCGAAATGTTTTATGTATTTCTTATGGAGTGAAATTTTTGTATGGAACACAATTGGTAGACTGGGATTAGACTGTGATGAGACGGGCCTTTAAAGAATACGGTCCATGGTCCCACCACGGTCACCTCTACTATCAGGCTGAACAACTGAAAAGGACGTCGATACGATAGACTGCGTGCAAAGAAGTTCTGTTTGAAAATTATGTTCTCGCTGTACGCATCACCTGACGCGATAGAAGGCAAAGAAAAACGGGATGGAGAATCATTAGTTACGCAGACGCAAGATCGACAGTATCTAGGGTATAAACTCATTTTGTCGTGTTTTTGTCGTCTTCGGCGATTGTAAGTATTTGTGTATTTTTGATCGATTTAGAGAGTGGATCAAGTACAAAATATCTGACGGCCACAAAAACGGATTTGCGAGCACCCAACTGCGAAGCACGAGTACAGCCTCGTTCACACTAGCAATTTCGAAGTGCGATTCCACGACGCAATTCGACATGAAATCGACAATTGCATCGAATTGCATCAAGTTGAACATGTTCAACTCGATGCAATCGGATGCAATTGTCGATTTCGTATCGAATTGCATCGTGAAATCGCACTTCTAAATTGCTAGGGTGAACGAGGCTTACGGCTACCTCAAACCACTTTCCTTCTTTTTCGACCGAAAACGTTTCTCCGTGTCCTAGAAATTACTTCCGTTCGGAATTCATACCTACCTGTAATTTGTTAGTCGAGAGAGTGGTAGAGGTATATCTTCAACGTAATAAAATAAGTCTTCCCAGATACTTTCCTTACAATCAAGCCGGATTTATTACCTTCCATAGTCAGTGAAGGTGACAAATTTTGCGTTATAAGTTAAACGTTCTTATGCGTTCTTCATAAGTGTAGGATAAAGATGACGCATAGAATGCCGTCTTTTTGTAACAGTAGTTTTCGATATTGCTCTGTGTTCAAGGATACTATCTGCCAAACGTCACCCGCTGTTTGACCTTTTTAAGGAATGGTCAATAACGGTTGATAATGCTCACAGTATGCCCGATTGCTGGGTATGAATTTACTGTTATCCGGAAGGAATCTATATCCACGCTTCTGTATACGTACATTAGTTTGAAATAGCGATATTGTAGACTTACGTAACAATATTTTGCTGCTCAAGGACTGATCGAAATTCTTGGCTTCTGGTGGTCCTATTATTTTTGTTTTCTTTTTGTGTTTCCAATGACAATCACCCACAGAGAAATCGATTCCTACTAGAACGAAAAATTAATCGATTCTAACGGAACTACCAGTACAATGAATTCTTCAGCTATCTCATCATCCGGGATTAAAAGACGGAAGTATATCGGGTGGATTAGATGTTATTACATTAGTTCATTGGGACTCGGTGATAAATCTGTTCTAACGTAAAGACGCGCAACGTTGGATGCACTTTTCTAATCAACAAAATTTGTATCTTAATTTCATCTTCGATTTGCGCCTCTACTTAACTTCTTACGACTTTTTTCAGCCGATTTATGTACCAAAATGTGTCGAAAATTAACCACTTTGCCACGATTTCCGAAATAAGAAATTCATTACAAATTGATGTACGCATAATCTTCTTGTAGTTTCCGAGCAACTACTGCCTTTTCGAAATTTTTGTAGAGTTTTGCGGCTGAGACGTCGTAGAAACGATCAAATTACTCTATTGAATTCTTTCAAAGCGGTATTCTAGTACAAGAATTATTCACCAGGTCTTGCGACTTCTATGACTCAGAGAGAAAGAGTTCCTTCCCTATAAGCTGACTTTTAGTCAAATATCTTTCAAAATTTTTATCCATATAGCCTAGTCGCTTCAGCCTCGTATTTAACTCTTATTCTCGAAATACCGAAGATGCGATAATTTTTATTTCGGAAGAACTCGAATTATAAGAAATAATTTTCAGTAAACAATTTGTACTCATTAATAATACTCGTTGATACAATATCAAATTTTTCTACTTTAGAACATGTCCACCGAAGTCCTGCAGGTATACCAGAAATGAAGAGAAACCCCCTCCGGTGAAATTCATTACCAGGTCGTTCTATAAATCAAAGACGGCAAAAGGAAGAGTAAACCTTTCCCGAATCCGTTCAAGAATCTGATCAGTATAATATACCCACAATCCATTGTCTCGTATACCACAGGATTCGGTGTTACACCTCTTGTAGCTACCTCTTATAGCGTGAGAAATTCCGTACGAGTCTCTGGAATTTCTATGAACAAGGTCACTGTTTGCATCCTTGACGGCTTCCTTGTCGGTTTTAAAAAAAGTAAAGTGATATCATTCGGTGAGATCAAATCTTTTCTTTTCGCGCTATTATAGCGGGCTTCTGAAATTCGGAAGCGTGAAATATTTAATGTGAGCTAATGTGAACAGAGGTCGTTCAATAAATAACTATCAGCTTGCCTCTGCTGTCTTGGGGCTAGACATCAACGCTAACATGTCCTGCTAGATGATGATTATCAAATCGAAACCGAAAGCGCCACGCTTTCGTAACATGTTGCACTCACTTGCTTCCATTGAAGAAAGTCGTTGAATCTTTTCAACTTTACTGTCGGTTCTTGAGAAAGGTTGAACGAAATTATTTGGTGCGATCGAATATTCTCTTTTCGTGCTGAGAAAACGTGAGATAAAATTTGGGCTAATGTGCACAGAAATCACGGTCACGCTTTTCAGTGTTCCACATCTAGCTAGAGGATGGTTGTTGAATCGGAAGTGCTCGCGATCTATCTTCACTTTTCTCCAGTATTTGTACTTTTAGCTTATTCCATGGATTAACGACTTTGAAGATTGCGATGATTCTGACCCTCGCATTCAGTAAAACTTCAAATCAAATTCAAACAAGTACAAGTTTTAAGATGATAGAGCGTACGGCCACGTCCTATCAATTTTGACCTAGTTCACACATCACATAACCTATATGTGAATTCTAAGAGTTTGCGCGAAAGTTTAAAAAACGGTATATTAAAATATAGGTTTTCTCGTATCACATGTTCATTTTTTCTTATTCAGCAATATTTGGCGAAAAGTTGTTTCCCCCGGAAGAAACTTAATCAAATCCAGTAGTTGAAAAAAGCCTCGGCGCTTCTTACCCTCCTTTCCCCTTCAATCGAACGTAATAGAAAGACGTTATTTTCACTCCCTTTATTCATGTCTTTGCTCGGTCCTCATTCTCTAATTCTGAAATTTGTGTAAATGCGACCATGGTCTTAAGACTTGGAAAGAACTATACGGTTTCCTGGACGAAGTTGAACAAGGAACTTGTTCTGTGGGTGTTTTAAAAGTTTAAAGTTCCTTTCCTGTCATAATATAAGATTATCCACAGGTAACCTCTTTAATTGATAAAATTTTCAACATAGGACGTGTTTTATGGAGGGGGGGGGGGATAAATTGATTGGAAATGACGGGTTCCTGGCAGACTTGGGAATTGGAAAAGTGAGTTGTCTGACAAAACGTGGGACTAGGAGAAATTTTGACCGCCGAGCAGTAGGTGATCTGAGGGAGATTTGGAAATATTTCGATCTCCGAGCTATAGGTGATAGGAAGAGGGCCAATATTTCCCTACATAAGCGTACACTAGACTGAGAGGGAAGGGGGATCAATCGTTTGGCAGTGTACTGGGCAGGTTATTACATATTGCAGAAGTGGAAGGAGCAGTCTACCACACACAAGGCTGCCATCAGATGACTTTATCAATAATCCGCATCCGCCATTTTTCCTAAGACCTTGAAACAAATTTTTACGGACGTTCAGGAAAAAGGTGTCTCTCCTACGAATAATTGAGGTATATTTCCCTTGATCGACTCAATGTTACGTGGGACAGCGGAATCACCCAATCAAGACCAGGAGAAAAGTATCTCTCATATAAGTGACTAAGGTACTTTTCCCTTGAGCATAAGAAATCCGTATTTTACGCAAAGTCTGGACAAAAACTCGTATCTGTCTCGAAGAACAAAAATCCGTTGATCTGGCAGCACTGACCTCACACCCCTCGTTTGCCTAGTATAAAGTGGTCATGAGGACAACGCTTTTGCTTCACTTGAAAGGGACCCACGAATAATGTTTTTTAGGAATCAGGATTCATTCCAAGTTTCCGAGTATAATTTCTATTTACCTCTCGCGGTTCGGTTGGTAAAGGATATTTGCTACCCTGGATCCTCAACTTGTTCTAGTGCAGAATCTTTCCAATCGTTATTTCAATTTGCCACTTCCCGGTTTTAGTCTTTGATGTACTTACCTGGAGATCCAACTCCTCCTTTTTTCGATCGTTCCCACGGTCTCAAAGAAATATAAATACAATAGGAACTACTCAAAACGCGATATTGTCTCAAGAAAAAAGATCATATAAAAATTTAGAGGCCATTGCAATTTTTCAATGGCAGCGGGGAACCCGCAACCTCCCGCGCTCGCGATCACGTTGGCGCGAAAATGCCCCCTCAGAATATGAGTTGGTTGGGCTCTACTCAGTATACTGTATACTAGGCCTGATATAATGCAGGCTGGAAATTGAAATTTTTCCAGGCCCCTAAAGTAGGTCAAGGTCAAGGTCATTGATGACGTCATAAAGCGTCATACGTCATTTCACGTCACGCACTTCATAGAAACTCCCGGACGCAGACTTTTCTGAGGATGTAATCCCCCTAACAAGAAGGATAGCGGGTTCCATTTGCCGCCCTCCAATCTGGCAGATAGTACATAAAGCGTCAGGTATACTGTATGTTACCGCTGAACCATATCGACTTCAAATCGACTCGAAATCGACCCGTCATATCGATAAAAATTCAATTTAGAATCGACGTCGATTATGAGTCGATTTAGTTCCACCCATTTTGACCGCATATGACCAGAAGTTGACTCAAAATCGACCGCTCCTCTTCATCATCAACTCAGTGTCGACGTCGAAATTGAATCGACTCCCGTTATTATAAATTGATATCGACCCATAATCGACGTCCACTTTGGGTCGATTATACATCATTCATCGAGAATCTCAGTATACTACATGCTAGGATGATAATCTGATATAATGAAGGCTGGAAGTTGAAAATTTTTCGAATCCCTAAAGTAGGTCAAGGTCATTGATGACGTCATAAAGCATCCCGGCTGGAAGTTGAAAATTTTCCGAATCATTAAAGTAGGTCAAGGTCATTGATAACGTCATAAAGCACCACATGTCACGTCACCTCACGGCACGGCACGCACTTCACAGAAACTCCCGGACGCGCACGTTTCCTGAGGATATAATCCCCCTAACAAAATGGATAACGGGTTTCCAGCTAAAACTTGAGAAGGTTCAGAAGACAACATTGATAACTAGCGAGATATATAAGAAGACAGAAGTGGAGATTGGCGCTTCACCGCAGAAGAGATGACAAATGGGCCCACAGGATGACCTCTGGGTTTCTCTCACATTTGAAAAAGGAGAGGGGTCACCAACCAACCGATTGGGTGGACGACTCATAGGGATTTTTCGGAGGGAAAACAACAGCCAGCAACCGGTTAAAATGGTCAAGATTACCGATCCTTGCTCTCCACGGGCCGACCCGTTGAACCATGTCGACCGTCGATTTAGGGTCGATTTCGAGTCATAGGCAATGTCGACTCAAAATCGACAGAATTTCTACGTTAATTCGACATCTTCACCAAAGTCCATGAAAATGCAGTCGATTTGAAAGCTACATCGATTGCATGACGACGTCGATCTGAAGTCGAACTATCGACGACTCAGAAAACATTTTGTTCGATATCATGTTGACTGCATTTCGACGTCGACTCCTAGGCTACCGAAAATATGATTGATATGAGAAAAATGTGAACAATTTGTACACCTATTGTCGACGGCAACAAATGGTCGATTTTCGGTCGACTACAATATTTTCATTGTTGACTCGAAATCGACTTAGAATCGAAATCGATTTTGACTCAATTTAGTTTGGCCCTAATGTTCACCGAAAATCGACTGGAGGTTGACTCATTGTCGGCATCGAAATTGAGTCGACTCCTGGTCGATAAAAAACTTGAAAAGGTTGATTCGAAATCAAAGTCTATTTTTGGTCGACAAAAAATGTGAACTTTGTCAAATATCGTAGACTTGACAGTTAATATAAGGAGTCTATTCTCGGTCGATCACGGAACTGAGGAAGTTTACTCGGAATTGACTTAAAATCGACGTAAATTCTTAGTATACAAAAAATTGTAGCTCCGTTTAATGATATCAACTTGATTTCGACTCCATAATCACCTGTTTTTTTCTGGAATTTCATTACTCGCAGATAAGTTATGCACTCATAGTTACTCAAGGAGGAATCGACCTGCTATATTTTTGAGAAGCAAGTTACCGGTTGAACGACGTCGATTGCGGGTCGATTTTTAGTCGTGGAAAAAGGCTCACCTCAAATCGACTCAATAACGACGTCGACTTTAAGCAATATAGCAGATTGTCCATCCAAAATCGACTTTATAACGACATCGATTTATAGTCCTAGAAAACTTTTGACCCACCTTAAATCGACTTGATAACGACGTCGACTTCGAGTCATACTTTGGAAACCAGACAGTCGATTTGACGTCAATTTCCAGTCGATTGTGGTCGATTTACGGTCGACATACCCCAGAACTATTTCGACTGGAAATCGACGTCGAATTTGTGTCGATTACTTATCAGAATAATGGGTCGATATGACGTCGATTTGAGATCAATTGAGAGTCGACATGGTGCAACGGGGAGGGTGTGCCAAAAATTGTAAGGTGTTCCACTCTCAGTAAAGATTTAATAACATTAAATACTAAGGTCATACCATAGAGCAGTGGTTCCTAACCTGGGGTCCGCGGACCCTTTGAAGTCCGCGAAGCCGAGCTCGGGTGTCCGCAGAAGGTCTAAAAATAATGCTTATAGTTTTTTTTTTAGAAAAACCTCAAATCCCCCCCTGCCGTAAATACGCCACGAATTTCCTCCAACATTTTATCGTAGGGGGTCCGCAGAAAAAGGCCGGAGTATTGTACGGGTCCGTCATCTCCAAAAGGTTGGGAGCTACTGCCATAGAGCACGTCCGAATCATCATAACCAATTAAAGAGCCAAAAATTTCGACCTTCGACAATATACTAACAAGATCTTCATTTTCTTAGCTCTGTCAGGACATATTTTCTTATCCTAATGTATGCGTGAAATATAGCGAATTCATTCCGATTTATAAAATGCTCTAGTCTACTTTCCCTGCCGTTTTGAAAATTATACGAACACGTCGAACAGATTTATTAAAATAATGAACAATTGTAACCCAAACAGAGATGTACCTTTCCTGTACATGTTTAATGTGTACATATTCGGCGTCGGTCGATTCCTTCCAAATTACACGAGAATATCGACGTGTTCTACGTCAAGAAAAAAAGAGAGGAAGTTCAACGCAATATGTTTCGACCTCATCTTCTATCCTAGATTAAAAAAATTCCCTAGAAGCCCTCATCCTATATGATCGTTTCTCTATTTAGAACGTTTGACAATCTCCGTTACATGCACGTGCGTCGAGTCGAAAATCGAAACCGCCGAAAATTATTTGTGTAAACATTCTTCCGATTAATTTGAAAGCCCAGAAAAAACCATGACGATATACTTCTTAAGCATTATAATTTACATTAATGATGACAATAATTGCGCAATATGTGTCGCATCTCCGTTCAACCAAAACACATGGCGTTTTTATCTGTTTCGAAAACTAAAAATCAAACCTAATACGAGAAGGTATAGATATGAGACGGGCGTAGGAAGTTTTTCTGGCTTATAATAATCGACGCTCCGTTAGTGTCAACGACAATTATCGTTTTTCGGTGTGAAAACTGGACCGTGAAGATTAAACAAATGTTGCAAGACCACTGTTGCTGTTCGCACGGCACAGATACGTCGTATTTTCACAAAAAAAAAAGAGCGCATAATATTTGTCCTTACACAATCTTTACCCTTGATTCATAAATCGTACATATACTCGTGGAAGTAGCAAATACGTAGAAGTGTGATTTTAAATTAGGATACCCTGCGCGATCGTAAATTATCATAACTCACCGATAGGCGCCACCGCGGTGGTGAGAATTCTGATGTAGCACACGAAGGGTAGTACCGCACAGCCACTGTTCAGAAGACAAATTATCAATACACGGGGAGTTTCAAAAGCGTCACTATACGAGCGGAATTCAAATATACGCCCAGATGTTCGCATACCTGATGACGGACGAAATTCTTTCAACTACCGCACGTATTAGAAAGGCCGCACTAGATGTACTAAACTATATGGGCGTCGTCAGTTCTTTGAAAATTAATTCCGTACACGGATAAGATTGAAAAACGAAAGATCTTCATTGTAAGAAAAAATCGCCAATCTTTTTCTCTTAGTAATAAATTCAAACTTTCAAACGGATTAGCTCACAGTTAGGTACATGCATGGATTAATCAGATTTTCGGACAAAAGACGATTCAAAAAATCAAAAAGGTCGTTTAATTGTAAGTCACCTTTTACCACAGTAAGATTATTGCATTTTTTCTTTTTGCTTAAATGTCAAGTGTTGCTCTCGACGGCACAATGAAAGCAAAGGTAGACAATTTCCTTAAGGCACTTACATAAGATTTTGCAGCGGGAAACCTGCTATCCCTCTTGTCGCGAGGGCGTCACAGGTTGATGGCGTCATCAACCTAAGGTTATAGAACTCAACAAATTTTCACTACAATGACTTGAAACCCATTATATCAGAGGCGCCGGGCGTCGTCCGTGGGACTAGAGAAATTTCGATCTCCGAGCTATAAACAGTATGATAGGCACCGGATTTAGAAGTATGATAGAAGGTAGACATGCACAATGTCGATTTCCAGCTGTATATGACAGGAGAGGGACTTGAAAATTGCTTTTCTTGATTTCCTTCATCATCTCATTCGATTACATCATTATCTGAACTAATAAGTACCAACAACAGAGTTGATTCGTCCTGGAACGAAGATATTTCTTCAGCTCAAAACGTAGGAAAGAAGTCCACAAGAAAAAGTCTGTGTGGAAGGATAACAAAGACAATAAAACGAGTCTCTCAAGCAATCCATTTTTCCATGAAGATAAGTTGTCGGAGTTTTCATCTTATTTGAATCATATGCAGCTTTTTTGCCGCGGTGTACAGGACTTGCATTACAATATTCGCAGTGGCATCTAAGTTTTCTCATCCTGTTCGACAATCGTTATTTGAGGAGATCATGTACTGTCCGTGAGCGCTTGACAGATCCGTATATTATTAACAACAACAGCGCGTGATCATGTGAATGTGGTAGCATTCTCTACCACCATCATCGAAAAGTATAAATCCTTTTACAGGGCGACATGAATGAAAGAAACAAAAAAGGATATAACGGTAATTCCGATTTCGTGGCTTCCTGCAAAGAGTCTCTTAATACAGATCTGATGGAGGGAAACATTTAACCACGCGCGTGTCGCCTTCATCTCTATTTCATTGTTCCAAACAGAACATATAAAGGGTACGATCCTACCGATTGTAGCTACTTGAATTTATCTTGCGATCGCGGAGGTGTTAGGGTAGGAATGTATACAAAGTGTTGTTACCAATTGAATGGGAGTTCGGGCTAAATCTGTCATAGCGCGAAAACACGAAACGTTTTACGGATGGTCGGATAGTTTAAATGTAGGAAATTTGTAACTCAATTTTATCTTTAATTTGAGCCACATCCAAAGTTTCCTTTTCTGAGCCGAGTTATGAACCAAAATGGGCCAAAAATTAACCAATTTGTCAGGGTTCCCAAAATAAGGCTTAAAAAGTAATTTAATTTAAAGTACTGAACTGAATATCGAACATTTCAAGAATCAAACTGATGTTCCTGGAGTGAAATTTTACAGGGAAAACAAAAAAAATAGCTACAAAATACTGCGAAGGATCAAAATGGGTTAACGGGCCCAAAAAGGTTCAACATTTCCCAAATTGGCAAGACGCCGATTTTATTTGATTCTCCAGTGGAATTTGGCGCTGAGCCCGAAAAAATCACTCGAATGTCCCAACGAAGCTCGATAGGGATGTGCAGCCCAGTAGAGGATCAAAATCCTCCCGAATGAACAAATCGGGTGATCTTCAGAATATTGTACGATTCTTCGATGAAATTTTGCGCCGAGTTTCAAAAAATCACCCAAATTAATGTATGGCCCAAAGAAAGTTATAATCCTCCCTCATAGAAAAAATGCGAGGTCTTTGAAACTCTGTACAGTACTTTGGTAAAATTTTGCGCTGAGTTTAAAAATAATAACCCAAATGACCCTATGAAGTATCAAAATGGATGTGAGCCAGCATTTGGCCGTAGATTCACGGTGAGAGATTTGAGGAGGCCCCGTCCTTGTGCAAAGAGGGCTAAAGTGCAGAAATTTGCCATACCGAGAAGCATGCACTCCGTTGTACACTCGCGGTGAGAGATCGAAGGAGGCCCCGTCATAGATGAAGGAGGGCAAACGTGCAGAAATTCGCGTTGAGTCGGCTGCTAGAGGGAATGATACTAAGAAGCTCGCTTCCTGTGGTACACCCGCGGTGAGGGATTGAAGGATGCACCGTCTTTGATCAAGTAGGGTGAATGAGCAAAATTTTTGGTCGGTTCACATTGTGAGGCGAAAGTTACAGGAAAGCTGGCTTTCGGTTGTACATTTGCGGTGGATGATTCAAGGAGGCCTCGTCATTGATGAAGGAGGGCAAACGTGCATAAATTCGCATTGTGTCGGCCGCTAGAAGCAAAGCACCTTGCTTTCTGTTGTACACCCGTGGTGAGAGATCAAACGAGGCCCCGTCTTTGTTGAAGGAGATCAAACTTTCCCTTGGTTCATGCCGCGCCATGTGGCAAAGGTTCGCTTTGTGTTCTACACTCGTGGATTTAAGAATCACCCATTTTTCCATGTTGGGGAAGTTCGTCATCTTATTATCAATGAGCTTACAATGTCAAACTTTTTTAAATTTAAAGTTTCAAAAATTTCTCAAATTAGGTAATTGAGTAGTCGTTACGCTTTTGACATGTTTCATGTCTTTGTTCTGGGCTCATCCTTATGGGAATTTTTCCCTGTGGCAGTGATTCTCAAATCTGCGAGTCCGATCCCCCCCCCTCCCAATTTCGAGAAAATTTTCTCAGGAGTGATTCTGAAATCTGCAAGTCCGAGGCCCCCTCTGTAGTTTTTAACTTATCCTAATATAATGAAGAGGCGTAGGCTAGATTTATACTAAGCTAAAAAGACTCCGTGAGCCATTATGAAGCTATTATCTAGTGACGTCATAAGTCGTCAATCCTGGTCCGCCTACAACATTAAGAGCAAACTTCTCAAATCCCCCCCCCCCTTCCACAGTAGTTCCACCTCATTTTTGGTCTACCCTTTCCCCTTTAATTTTCATTTGGAGTCCAGTCGGTTGCCCTGCGATTCCATCTATCCTCTTACGCTCTTATCATATGTCCTGCATAGCTGAATTTTAGTTTTTTGATTGTATACCGTATGTCTTTACTTTGTGTTTCCGACCTGATTTTTCTTTTGCTGACCTCATCCTTTATTTTTAATCCCAAAATTCTCTTCTCCGTAGCTCTTTGTGTTTTCTGTAATTTTGTTGTTTGATTTTTTGTCAAAGACCAAGTCTGGGCTCCATAGCTAAGAACGGGTAGAACGCAACTCTCTCGTGTTTTAATTTTTGTGTTTAGACTTATTTTCTTATTTTCAAAAATTTTCATTAGAGACCAAATATTCCCCCAAGCTTTTTCCTTAGTTTAAGCTCTTTTTCTGTTTTATCTTCAAATGCTATTTTTGTATTCGTTTAAGTCGTGGACAAAAGGTCGCTGTATCTCTGTTGATACTGAAAAAAAAGTACTGCTTGTAATGACCTTTCTTGACTCTTTCGACTCGTAGAATAGTATGAAACTCATAAAAATAAAAATTTCATAAATTATTTGAAACATCACCTTTTCGTCCATAGCTTCCACAAATGGCCGCTATAGTAAATGTAGAAGGCGACTCTTTTGGGGCCGGACGCAAATTGGTATTCCAAAAATCTCCACTCCACAAGGTACTCTTGTTTCAGCCATTGATTGGCGCAATGTAGGTACTAACTCTTGTGACTTGTTTGTGCATTTCACTGTCGGCAATTCAGGTCAAGAACTTGGTCTTTCATTTGTGTAGGTGTTACGCCGGTGGTATCATTGATAACATTACTGAGTCCAACTTGAATTTGAGGCTCTGCGACTATGGACGGCGCTACAGTAGCTTGTCTAGCTAGCATTTGGAAGTATTGCGCTAGCTCCGGTCTTGGGTTGCCGCTTCGTTGTCCTGGAAGCCGTTACAACTCGTCTCAATGAGTTGACTATCTCTGATAAATTGTCGTTTGAACGTTGCCTCGAGTCGATTCGGTTTGGTCTGTCCATGAGTAGATGATGACTCTCCTAATCCATTTCTTGGCGTTTGACCTTCCTGGATTACACAGCGGAGTTTGTTCACAACCAAAATTTGGTAGGTTTTACAGGAACAACAGCTTGTGACGTTGATGAAATTGGTGCAATGATCGCCAGACAATGTAGGGATAACAGATTGCGCGTTTCGGTTGGATTGACGAAAGGTACACCGAAAGCACATTTCGATAATGATTAGCGCACACTTGATGATTACAACCGAAATTTCGGGAGAGACACCCGAAAATATGATAGAGAGTACCGTAACTGTGAAAAAACGGCGTGTTTCGATACTCTCTCTCGAAAAAAAGGGAACCAGTACCGAAAATATAATAGCGAGTACTATAAATTGCGAGACTCATTACAGTTGGTAATTAGTCTCGAACAAAAAGGGACTCCGTACACAGCTTTACAGTACATGCTCTCACAATTTTGACAATCATCATCCTTTAAGCGAGAATAAGCCCCGCATTATTCGAGAATGAGTACTGCGAGATCGTGCGGGAAAGAGTCTTGCTCAAAAAATAGCGTTTACCAAGCGTATGAGTAGTGCGTACTTTTTTTTTAATACACGTAACCAAAATATACGCATTAGTTATCGTTATTTCGAGAGCGAATATTATTTTGTTCGGTAGAGAGTACCGAACGTCGTTCGAGAGAGACTACCGAACGTGCGCGCTAGTGGTAGTCGTTGTGTCGAGAGCGTGTGTCGTTAAATTGAGAGCGAGTATCTTTTTTTCGGGTAAGACACCCGAGCAGTTCGAGAAAAACTCAGCCGCGGCTCATGTGTTGCATTAGACCAGCGTAAGCATCTATACCGAAAATTTGTCCGGTCACATGTTAGGACCCCGTAGGGCAGTTAGTTAGGGCGCCGACAGGTAGGTTGGTAGGAATTAAGGAACCGCGAGTTCGAGCCCCGCTGAGGCCGGTTACGAAATAAATTTCGAACAGATCGAAATGATTTTTTTTTTTCACTTTTCTTTCATATTTTTCATTCGTATCCCTTTTTCTTTTTTTTTTTGTGAATTAATTAATTTTATAATTAATTTTATCGGCAATTTTAATTCTCGTATCTGGTTTTTTTCGAAAATAATAATGATGGGTCGCGCGTCCCCACAACATAGGTAGAGAGTAGCGAACGTACGGCACTGACTATCGTTTGCTCGGGTGTCACGCCCGAAAATTTAGTATTCCGTCTCGAAAAGTTCGGTAGTGAGTACCGAACATTTTCGATGGACAGTATCGTGCGCGCGCCACTCTCTCTCTCGTTCGCTCGGGTGTCACGCTCGAAAATTTGGTATTCTGTCTCGACTTATCGATACACGTTCATAAAATGTTCGGTTGTGAGTACCGAACATTTTAATAACGTCTCCTCTTCATTGCGCGATGAAGTCTCCTTTACGTTCGATGATGTCTGCTTTTTGTTCGTTAATGTCTATCGTAATTTCGTCCTGTCACCGATCGACTGCGTTTTTCGGCAGTCTTTCCCGTAATTACGATAGTCTCTCCCGAAATTTTCTTTCGGTGTATCTCCTATGACGTCTTTTTTCTTCCTGTCGTACTTATTTGATTACGTCGCGTTCTACAGGTTGATGGTTCCTCATCATCACATCAGTTGATATTTCTTGATTAGCGTTTGTACAGGTTCTCCTTCTTTGCGGCATCTCATCCTCTGCTTCTAGTATTGGCGCGTTTTATGGGTAATCCCACATCTGATGTAAATCACAAGATCAGAAGGAAGGCTTTAAGAGACGTTTACTGTACTGTGCCATACAACATAATGACAATATCGTACCGTGCGTACTGAGGTATCTTAGATATAATACGGATTGCTAGGCATATCAATATTCCGGTTACATATATACCAACTTTCCATCCATCATTAATAGCAGTTTATTGTTGCCACTGTACTAATAACCGCAATTCAATAAATTCTTGTAATCACAATCACATTTTAATTGTCATCATCTTTTGGTTAGAAACTTCTCTAAGGTAGTAAGAGAAGACAATTTATAGGATAGAATACGTTTCTACAGCTTGAAAGAAAAGAACGTGAAAAGAGATCATTATAATCATTAAAAATTTCACCTCAGATGTAGGTGCGCATGTTCATATTTTTTGAACTTAGATTTTCATGTCCCGAAGTCATGCTTAATGCTTATGAAGCAATAGCGTGACGAGTAACATCGAAGCGTTGTAGAATCGTATGTAGTCTAAATTTATGCATAAAGGCATAATAAACTCTACCTATTGGTCCGTCATGACTTCTGCGGTTCAACGTGTTCTTCCTACAAGGCGCGTGTTTTTGTCGTTTTTAATGAATGAACGAGCGCCTCTGTCGCAGCGGATGCTCGAAGGGTTCAATTGCGATGTACGACGCTCCTGTATATAGGTGTGGTTTAAGACAAAATGGTGACCAGTAACGTCGCCTTGTGAAAGAGAAAAAATAGGAGGGTGATTTATTTAAATAAATATGCAACCGAAGACATCCGCTGTCGAAGAAAATAGCTCGGAGTAGTAATACGCGAAAGTATAGTGAAGGACACACGAAGCAATTTTTTTTTTTTAAATAAATTGTATACGCCAAACAACAGCAGGATGAAAATTCAAAGTAGCTATAATTGAATTCTGATGATCCCATTACACTGATGCAAAATGTCAGTCGTAAGTAAATATACCAGAAATTTCATATTTTCGTGGAACTTGGAAGAATTTTGATTTCTAATGTGGGCACGATAGAGAGGGGACTTCGAGAAATTTCAACTTTCGAGCCATATGACGGGGGGGGGGGGTATCATTGAGATACGTAATAGAAAGTCAGTATGTTATATCTGATAGTCACATACAAAGACTGGAAATATAATCACTATTGATAGCACGTAAATATTGTCGATGTATCGATATAATCAATTATATCCGAATATCGATACAACCGATTATGACTGAATATGGGTGTATTGATCATCGTTTGAAGCTTGAACAAAAATTGAAAATCTACAAAAGAATCCATAAAACAGATTCCCTGTTTGCTTCGACTAACGCAGCTAATGAAGACTCCTGAGCAACGCACAAAGTGGGCTGCAAGTTTTTCATTATTTCAAAAAGTTCTCCGTAAGATCAATGTGGAATGATTGTACGACGTTTTCTCTAATACATTTTCTCTAACGACAAATTCCCTAAAATCAATTTTCTCTAATTTTCCCTAACGGCAAATTTCTCTAACAACAAATTCTCTACCATAATTTTTTTATTTACTCTAAATTCAATTACAAAATTGATTACTCCACGAAAGTAGTCCTTGTGAGCAGGGCGGCAAAAACGGCGGGAAAAGGAAAAAATTCGAGTTAAATATTTCATCAAATTTTTTCTACCCAGGAAGGGCGGCTTCAGAAGGAATGCGTGTTGGCGGCAAGGAGCCTAATTCATCACTGGAAGATAGTGAGAATGAGAGTGCGACACCGAGCAAACTGAAGAAGCCGCGCCAGCTCGATCACCACCTAGTTCCTATATCTCTGTGCTAGCATACTACTCTATCACAACCAGGAATAAGAATCGTATACCCAAGAATGTTGTTGTTGAATTAGGAGAAAATTTCCGCGAAAAAGATTGGCAAGAGAAGGCAGAGTTTAATGTTCTGCAGTGTTTTGAATTTTATTCGCAAAATCAAGGCACAAAACTGACAAGTATAGCCGACGTCTACACAAATGAAGCGATGCTATATGAAAAAGACTTATTTTTTCATTTTTTATGAAAGACCTTTTAAACAGTACTTATCGATCCTTTTTTTATGTTTTGTTGAGGACAATCAAGAATCTATAATACACATTTCAATATTATACCGGGTAAATTTTGCTCATTTAGTATTCCACACTTAACATTTCCGTTATTCAGCGACGTACGTCCCAGGTATAGAAACTCCTTTCATCGCAGCCGCTACTGAATAATAATATTTTGGTTTCAAACATCGGAGAAGCGTGACATTCTTCAATCCTATAATAACGACTATATTAAAAGGATAGTTTCTCCCACGATTCAACCATGTCCATTACGAAATCGAATCCCATGGATACATCAACAATATATTTTTTGTCTCTAGGTAATGCTACTTATACAGATCGCTTTCAAGATAGTTTTATAAATAGAATGATTTTTATTTCGTAAAGAAGGATCAACATATAGTGTTCTCTTCTTCAGAGCCATGATATCAGAAAACAGCTCACGCACTGTGATACCTAATGCTTCTCTTTTTTTTTTTACCCTGTACCTAGCCAGACTTGACGAAAAAAACAGTTCCTTCTTTTGTCCTTTTTATTACCTCGATGCTTCTGAATTGTACATGTCGAATGAAAAGTTAGTATGTAACTATTTATTGATAGAACCTTTTGCGTGACCATGGGCAGTAAAAAAGAAATCCGGGTTGTAGCAGTACGGACTGTAGCAGTACGAGAACGAGGAGAAATAAAAGGTACAATTTCTAATGTCTGAAAGGAAACTGGGCCACGATCTAGTCAATGGTGGTTGTAAATTATATTTCAGGTTCAAGCGAGTAACTTCTGAAAAAAAGGTGGTGACAAAAGTGATGACTCTTTTAGATCCTTGTAAATAGGCGGCGTCTACTTTGAGCATTCGTTTCGCTCTGGATTCTCATTGACTAAGCTACGGTTCGATGTGCCGTGAAAAAAATTCGAGAAAGAAATGGGAAAGTAAGCACCAACGTCTCGATTCTTCACGATCTTTTTCTCCTCTTAATCAGCTGTACGAGTTGAAGGCACATAAAATTACCAGGAGAAAAGGACACGATAAAAAAAGACGTTCCGGCTAATGCTCTCTGGTGAGGAGGATACAATGAAAAAATTGCAGTATATTATATACCAGACAGAAAGTTGTATGCACGTCAGTAAATTGGATTATCTTCCAGGCGCCTAGATTCTCGATTTCTATTAGTAAAACGAAAGTATAAAATACAAGCATCGCAAATCCAGTACAAATATAGTTGACGGTGTAAGTATCGACTGATATACTGCCCGGAAAAAAAAAGTTTTAGGCTTTTATCGTCTTCATCACGATTACTACCCTTAACCCCCCAGTGTGTGTAGGAGAAAAGATATTATGATTCATAGAAGTTTCCATTGAAATAAGTATGAGCAAAAAGTAATCGTAGAAGAAAAAACAATGAGGAAATGTTTTGATTCAGTCAACCAATCGATTTTATTGTAATTTTTTTCGATTTTTGGGCTTTTTACCATTTTTATCATGTAATTTTTGTTTTTGCCGAATAAAACCGAATTTCTATTTTTTAACGCCGAAAAATCCTAGCTCTAGTCATGTGACTTTATTATGTTCCAAGACTCTCTCTTTTAGTTATATAGCAATCATTACCCGCCTGAATTCTGTAAATACAGCTGTCGTTTTCTGTTAAAATACAAGGGCTTTGAGCGTTTACTTTGAGGCTACGTTCCAATTGCGGCTTCTTCGCCAAAGATAGTAGGATTCAACAATTCATTAGGCATATAATCTGAGAAGCAGTCACAAGAAACAAAATACAAGAGAAATGCACAGAAGACTATATCTAATCTGTACCTCACGTGAGGAATGCACGAACGAGACGATGAAGGCATTCAAATTCATATTTATTAGAGGATTAGCAAGGCCAGACAGCGGAAATGGACGAGGGCGCTTTGAGTGAACCTGCAGTTTACTTACTGGAGGACCAGGGAGGAAGTTGAACGTCACGATGGGAAATGACGGCTTCCTTCACGAAGTTGAAGAAGGAATCTAGAAAACCTGTTCTATGAGACAAATTGGTTTCGATTTCAGGAACTGACTTCAAAATTGGAGTTCTGAGAAGTTCAACTATCAGAACAATTATATTTAATAATATTTTGAATGTGCTGCTACAGTTTACAGCTGGGTGAAAGACTGAAAAATTTCAGTGATCAAAAAGGATTTTTTTCTTTTTTTTTTTTTTTTTTTCAATTTTTAAATATAGTTTATTTAGAACTGCCCATTGAGGGCATCGACTAAAAATTAAGATAATGTAATAATAATACATGACTTCTCCGACTTACACAAATAAGCGAGAATATTTAGGGCAAAGTTACAACCTACTAACAACTAACCATTAATAAGGTCAAGCGGGTGAACTCGGCGTAAACGGCGCGTATCACTAAAGAATCCAGAAGTACTATGGTCTTTGTGTTGGTGTGACTGTGAAGACGCTCAACATACCCGTTGGCGTTTTTGTGTATAACGCTAGTAACTGGTTCAAGCTTTAGGTTGTCTCTAAGCTGTTGATTGCGCATAACTTTGTTTTAAAACGGCTCAATAATTAGAGGTGATTGGTTTTACGAGTAGTATCCCAGAGTTCGCTACCGTAAAAAGATGGCCGTATAGATGGACCTTTCATTGGCAAGGCTGAGAGTTGGGTGTTGATCGAGAAGCCAGTGGAATTTCTTTGGGGAATCTTTTTCAGCGCGACAAAATACATAAAATGAACGACAAAATTTCTGCGACAGAAATTCAAAACTGCGAGACAAATTTAATAATGAATAACGCCAATAAGTGCACGGCCATAATTTATCATGATGGAGCGACTTTATCCGAGTAAGACGACAGGTGCATCCGTGGTCTGCTTAATCACTCAGACTACAAGCTTGAACTGGATATGATTACATTCTAGCCGTGCCCTGCCGATAAGAAAGAGCAATCCGTCACGTGCAACAGCGTGAATGATACCTTTATTCTTACATGAATACTCACCTTTTCGTCTTCAATCATTTTAGTGTAACTATCAGCTATTAGCAGTGCAGTGTTCTTTCATTCGTATTATTGTACTCACAAATTACTTAGTTCATTTTTAATTCATAAATAATATGCCCGTGTCATACGTTCAAGATTTTGATATCATAAGTACAAGTGATTCTGACTCCGAGGATGAAACTTCCTGTCCAATACCTACCAAAAGAAGGAGGACGATCAATCGCGTTTGGAATAAAATTAACGAATTTTCGACAGTACAAGAAGCAGAGGAGGCTGTAGCGGCCTAAAAGATATGGAAAAAATGTTCTTCCAAGAATACTCTCGATGGGCAGAAGGTATACTATCGTTGTTCCGCGGCCAAGTACAGAAGTGGAGAAGAGTGTCCGGCTGCCATTTATTTATTGTATCATGCTGACAATTTTTCCGTGTCATTGTTCAAAACCGACAGCAACCACATGAATCATGACAGCGACCGCAGCAGAGGTTTATCTGCAGATGTTAAAAAGTTTATTGAAGACAAGTTCGCAGCCGGAGTAACAAAGCCTAATGCTATTCTTCAGTGTATGCGTCGAGAAAACATGACTGAACCTCTGAAAAGCAAGTTGACTGCGTACTTGCAGCAGCTGAGGTACGCAAAGTATGGTCCACCCACAATAAGTGGAGTAGATTTGGTAAGGTGGTGCGATGCTCGGAAAGTAATTCCGTCTAATGAAGATGAACCTTTCGTTCTTAATTACATAGTGCGCGCCGAGTCGCTCAATCCAGATGAGCAGAATTTGAAGGTTGTTATTTCATCTCCTCGTCTACTGCAAAATTTGAAAAAATCCACAATGGTTCAAACTGACGCAACATACAAAGTTGTATGGCAGGGTTTCCCTGTCTTGCTGGTAGGTACTTCCGATCGGGCGAGAATACCATCCATTTGCAATTGCAGTATGTTCAGGAGAATCAGCAGCGGATTTTGCCTTCATCTTTGAAAGTTTGCGATCACACAACTTCGAATGGAAACCGAGCGTATTACTTGGAGACGGTAAAGAGGCTATCACGGCTGGATTCCGTATGGTATTTGGTGAACCTGCTGTGAGGCTCATGTGTTTTTTTCACGCTTTAGAAAACGTGGAAAGATATTTCAAGGCGTTGGCAAAGTGCAAAGAATATATCGAATTAGATAAAGACATCCATCACCTGCAGACCTGCAAAGATGTACCTACATTTGAAAAGGCTTCGGCTTTGTTCAGAGCAAAATGGAGCTCAGCAGAAGATGACAGAGTAAGAGAATGTGCAGACTACTTTATTTCAAATTGGATAATGAAAAATAGTTTATGGTACGAGGGCGCAGGTCCAGGATTTCCGTCAACAAATAATGGAATCGAGGCAACGAACGGTGTAGTGAAGAGGGAGCACACGCTTCGTGAACGCTTGCCACTTGGCCAATTTTTGAATAGCCTTCTCGATTGAGTCAAAAAATGGTCCGAGACTCGTAATCCCAGTTCACTCAATTGCATACATTTCAAGGAAACGCCCGACATTTTATTACAACAATGGACAGAAGGATGGCAATGGGCCTCAGCAAATCACACTGTGTTGGATGATGGCAGTAATATGTTCTATACGAGCTCGTCAACGCGTCCTCCAATCACTAAGACGGTGCTTACACAATACAAAAGGAAGCAGGGCAAGTGGAAGACAATTGACAAATTCGTGTTGTGGAATTACGGCATTTGGGCGATTCAAATAGATCCTGATGATATTCATAAATCGACTTGCACCTGCCCCCCTTATCTCAAGCATTCAGAATGCAAGCATGTCCTCGGGATGCACATTCGCTTAAAGATGGTCGATGTTCCTGCGGAAGCGAAAGTGATACCACTTGGTGCAAAACGAAAGAGAGGACGGCCTTCTAAAGCCAAAAAAGCTTTAATAGTTCAGTGATATAGATGTAATCAATTTTCATACATATAAATTTTCTGTTTTATTTATTTTTAAGTTTAATGCTTTTAATTTCATATTTGACGTTCATGAATTGTAGCGCTTTAATTTTTTAGATTAAGAATTTATTTTTTTTCCATCATATCGATTATCTTGTCTCCCATTTTTATTATTTGTCTCGCAACTTTATTTTTTGTTGTTCATTCTGAATAATAGCTACCATTTTGATTCTTTTGTCGTTGTACTGTACATTGAGCAGTTTTTTCTATTTTTTTTTGTCGTGCTGATAAATGGCACCCAATTTCTTTAGCTGGATGTCGAGTACGGTGCATTTGCGACGTGCTCGTGCCAGTTAGGTTTGTTGTCGAGGTGTAGACCCAGATAGAAAGCTTGACTGGATACAGGGACTGACACTCCCTCCAGGATAGTGGGAGTGTATGGATGGGGGCGTAGGCTAAAAATTTAGTTTCGTTGAGTTGTATTTCCCAGGCCTTGGTCCATGCGGAGATGTCATTGACTGAGCGTTGGAGGAAGTCAACGGCCACGCTGTACTCTTGGTGACGGGAGATAATTGCGGAGTCATCTGCAAATAGTGCGTTAGTCACCTCTGAACTTTGCGGCTAATCCATAGTGAAAAATGAAAATAACACCGGTCCAAGGACGCTTCCTTGCGGGACGCCGGCCTGAATGGTTTTGCTGGATGAGTTATCAGTGTTAAATTGGACAAAGAAAGTGCGGTTGTTGAAATAGGAGGCAATTAGTCCACAATGTGCCGAAGGAAGTACCTTTCAAAGCCCAAAGATCAAGCCTTCGTGCCATACTCTATCGAAGGCACGGCTTACATCCAGAAAGATTGATGGCGCGAACTCTTTATTTTCCAGCGCTTGCGATATTGCGTGCGTTACTCTGTGCATCTGCCCCACAGTACTGTGTTTAGTTCGAAAACCAAACTGAATGTTGGTAGTAGCGCTTGCTCTGCCATAATCTTCTGGAGTCGAATAAGGATAATTTTCTCGAATATTTTTGATAGAGTGGTAAGCAATTAGATTGGTCTGTAACTACTAGGTTTATCGGGTGGTTTCCCTGGTTTGGGAATAACGATCATGTTGGCCTTTTTCCATGTCTTTGGGACATTATTCAAGTCTTATAGCGCAGTTAATGAGATACGTTAAGTAGACTATACCTTTGCGCGGTAGTTCACGTAGCATGATCGGCGAGATCGGGTTATACCCAGGCACTTTCATGAGCTTTAGATTGTCAATCACCTCCGTAACTTCTCTAGGCGAGGCGTATTTGATTGCTCCTGGGATTGGAGAAGGATGAAGTAATACTACGTTTGATGTAATATGGTTAGGTTGGAAAGTACTTTCAAAATAAGAGGCAAATAATTCAGCTTTATTTATCTTGCTTCTGACCCAGTGCCCCGTCTCATCTCGTAGAGGTACGGAAGGAGGAGGGGGTCGTCGAATACGCTTGGCTGATCCAAAGAGGAGTTGAAAAAATCCACAAGTCTCCATCCTATATTTGAAAGTTCCCACCCATTTCCAGAGGCTTGTTCCAATTATATACTCCATAGCTCGAAACGACGTTTCCTTCTATTTCATACATAATAATTTTAAATTTTTCCAAGCCTTCCTCTACGGAACAGTTCAACTGCAGTAGTTTTTCAAATTCAACTGGTTAAAATTTTCCCTCCCCTCCTTGGTACTTCTATAGCTCAAGAGTCGAAATTTTTTCTGAATCCAACTCCGACGGGAAACGGTCCCGTTGAATCATGTCGACCGTCGATTTAGGGTCGATTTCGAGTCCAGGGCAATGTCGACTCCAAATCGACTGTAATTCGACGTCAAATCGACATCTATACTGAAGACCATAACATTTCGGTCGATTTTGTTGGTAAATCGACTGCTTGACTACGTCGATTTGGAGTGAAAATATCGTCGACTTGAATAAAATTTTGTTCAATATCATGTCGACTGTATTTCGACGTCGACTCTCAGGCTACCAAAAATGTGAACAATTTGTGCACCCGATGTGGACGGCAACAATTAGTCGATTTTCGGTCGACTACAATATTCTCATTGTTTCTCATTGTTGACTAGAAATCGACTGAAAATCGACATCAACATTGAGTGAAAGTGCAGTTTAAGATTATATAATCTTCAAAAATGCTGTCGATTTTGAAGGTACATCGACTGCATGACGACGTCGATCTGAAGTCACCGGCTCAGAAAACATTTTGTTCGATATCATGTTGACTGCATTTCGACGTCGACTCTTAGGCTACCAAAAACGTGATTGATATGAGAAAAATGTGAACAATTTGTACACCTATTGTCTACGGCAACAAAATGGTCGATTTTCGGTCGACTACAATATTTTTATTGTTGACTCGAAATCGACTTAGAATCGAAGTCGAAAAAATTTGAAAAAGTCTACTCGATATCGACGTCGATTTTTGGTGAACTTTGTCAAATAACGTAGACTTGACAGTTAATAAGGAGTCTATTCTCGGTCGATCACGGAACTGAGGAAGTTTACTCGGAATTGACTTAAAATCGACGTAAATTCTTAGTCTACAAAAATTTGAGCTCCGTTCAATGATGTCGACTTGATTTCAACTCCATATCGACCTGTTTTTTTCTGGAACTTCTCTACTCGCAGATAAGTTCTTCATTCATAGTTACTTAAGTAGGAATCAACCTACTACATTTTTGAGAAACAAGCTACCGGTTAAAACGGTCGAGCAACGAAATCGACTTCATATCGACGTCGATTGTGTGTCGATTTGTAGTCGTAGAAAAAGGCTCACCTCAAATCGACTTGATGAAGACGCCGATAGAGAGTCGATTTTGGGTCGAAAACCACCGTCCACCTCGAATCGACTCGATAACGACGTCAATTTTGAGTAGTACAGCAGACTGTCCACCCAAAATCGACTTGATAACGACGTCGACTTCGAGTCATACATTGGAAACCAACAAGTCGATTTTCAGTCGAATGCGGTCGATTTTACGGTCGACATACCTCGGAACTATTTCGACTGGAAATCAACGTCGAATTTGTGTCGATTACTTATCAAAATAATGGCGTCGATTTGACGTCACATCGACATCGATTAAGAGTCGACATGGTTCAACGGGATGGGACGTCAGAATTTTCTAAAAGACTCCCATAGAACAGGTTCCGTCTTGAGAATTCAATCTCCGGAACTAGGTTATGAAAAATGTTCACCTCATAACAGGGAACCTGTTCCATGGGCGAATTGAATTTATTGAGTCCTCTTACCATATTACATTTGGAATCTGAATGTTTTCCAATTCCAACTCCTTCAATGGTTGAATTTTCTCAAGTCTCCCTCCAATCATATTCAGCTCGTCATCTGAATTTTAATAAGTCCGACCCCTTTACAAGGGTAGGTCAGTTTTGGCCGGACCGCGGGTAACGTGCGGTGGATGGTGAAACGCCAAAATTTACAAAAAGACCCCCTAAGAACAGGTTCCCTATTACAATTTCTACCTTAGTTTTTGCCGGAAGGCAGGGCGCCAAGTACCCCCCCCCCGTGGATCATGACCCTTTTTAAAATAGCTTCACCTCTTCAAGGATTCTTAGCTCTTTGAGATGAAAGAAAGAGAACCCTGAAGACGTATTTTTCTCCCTATCTACATCTTCCAAAAAAATTCTACACCACTTTGTTGAAATTCATTTTGAGAGTATGAATAGAGGCAAGGCACTCGCAAACGGAGAGGGGGGAAATTAGTCCTAAGTTATCTGCCCGTATACGCGCATGCGCACATAATTTTTAACCTGTGCTATGTGGAGCATTTTTGAAGAATTTGCCGTGCGTCGTCCACCGTGAGGTGTCTGGCGGACAAGTTTCAACTTTTAAGCTATATAATTATTATGAGAAAGGGACTTGAGAAAACATGGACATGCGATTCCGACCTTGAGGCCAATTCAATCCATAGAACAACTTCCCTTCGTTCCTCGTTCAACTTCATCCAGGAAACCGTCGTTTTTCCGACAGGGAAACTGTTTCAAGGGAGGGTGGAGAAAATGTCCGCTGTCTGCCATCCGGCAAACCTCGGAGATCAACAATTTGCCAAGTCCCCTCCCATCATATATACTAGCATAATACAAGGAGAACCACGAGGAAAACTTCTCACCTCGAATCACGGTCTGATTTTATTTGAACGAGGTGGCATCAATTAAAACTGAGCACCCAATCATTTCCCTTAACGTATGATTTCTCGTCATAATTTCAAGTAAGAACAATAAAATATTGGTAAAAAGAAACAATTTTCCAATGCCACGTTATGCGTATCAAACTCTCTCTCACTGGTATACGACCTTATATTTCGAATAAAATTCACCGCCACGTTCGCGTGAACTTTTCAAAATACAGCTAACCATTCATAAACGCGAGACGCACAGAAAATATTATTAGTTCCAGTCAGAGGATGGCGCAATATTATACGGTCGCGACTCGCAACAAAAGACACGTTTTGAATACAATCCGAAATAATTATAATCGTGTTATCGTTTATGTATTGTATCAATATGCACGCCTTTTTGTCTCATTCGGTGTACCGCAGCACGCCTTTCATCCGAAGCGTGGGCGTTAAAGAGCGAAACTGTCCTGAGCAGATTTCACCACACAAGCGCAATTTGAGGAGGATATGTCTTTCATTCTGAAGCTGAACAATGCGTACTCCATCATCAAGAGAATCTACTCCTATTTCGAATTCGTGATAATTACGCCTTAGTCGCTGAGGTTAGAAGTGAAATTTTCCTATAGTTTAACTGTCGGCTTCGTACAAATAAATAACAAGTTCAGATTAATTCGTAACAGTAACGCATAGAATAGAAAGGCTGATGAACTTATAAGACCGCATTGCTCCCACGATAAGAGAAGAATCTTGGATTGGATGAAGTGAAATAAAGACGTGATACGAGAGTCGCTAAATCCGATACTTGGTCGACGATTACCGTAGCCACTTGAACCGCGGCCTAAATACCAATTTTTATTCATATCGTGACACATCCAGCAGCCAAGAGTAAAGAGAAAACCGAGAATCCGTTTTTTGTAATTCCTTTTTGGAGTAATGTTCACCGAGAGCCATCCGTCCGAAATTTCAGCATTTTATATGCTTTTAAGATTGCGATTATTCCAAATCTTGAAAAATTTGTAACGAAGGCGAACTTACAGTATACTAGCCTATTTTCGTTGTAAGATAGACCTAGCATACAACCAGGCTACATTGGCCTACACTACGTTATGACTTTGCCTTTGGTACTATCATTGTACGAGGTCTAAAATACAATATACGAGGCGATAATGCTGACCTCGTGACTCGTCTGTACTACGCTTGTCAATGCTTTCTTGTCATACTGTATGACGTCATATGTGACCTTTGCCTACTAATTTTGGCCGTCGCTATACAGTATACTAGGCTACACAAAACCTGCCATTGCTGCAGCTGCGCCGATACTAGGTCCAACACGGTATACTAAGCTTCGTCTAATTAAGTAAATAATAAGATAGCCTCTAATATACTAGGCTAAACTAGGCTCAGCATAGAAAACCTAAAAATGATTATTAAAGTTCCAGCTGTAGGCAAATTTACTAATGAAGGATACACAGACACAAACTATTGAAGGAGATACTAATAGAGTACGATGAAGGAAATGAACCAAAAGCATGAAAGGAAGGTGGGCAGACAGCCTCCTCTTCGCAACGATGACACTGAAAGACCTCAGTTTCTTTGTGTTTCTGGCTGGCCCAGGGATCAAGTGGATATGACTGCTTTGGAAAATATGTCAACAAGTTTATACGGGGAGAGAAAATCCGAGATGCATCAGGTAGGGGGAATCTGATGAAATCTCAGAGCACATATTCACTGAGGGCTAACTATGTAGCGCAGAGAGACCAGCCCAATAAGACAGCATTGATTTGAGAACTCAAGAATACATAAAGAACGTAAAGAAAGACGTATGGCCAAAAGTAGTTGATGAGCAAAGAGGAAGAATTGTCACAACTTCAAACTCACTAGAGCAACATCAGCGATAACTTACGACAAAACTACGGTATATAGCTTGCCTTAGACATAAATTTTTCCTCTAGCTTTTCGTACACGAGTAAATACAATACAAATAGAACAAATAGCCACAACCACAACTTGAGCAATAGGCATCTAATAACCTTTGAGCATTAGCAACCCCTCGCTTTCTGTATCCAACATACCCCCAGTACATAAGGGTTCCCAAACAGTTTGCCGAAGCCGTTCAGCCGACATCCATTTTACCGACACGCTATTTATCCGACAACCACTACGACGACAAACTATTTTACCGACAAGTTTCTTTCCGACATCTACTTTTCCGACACCCACTTTGTCGAACCCAATTAGCCGGCAACAAGTTTGCCGACATACTATTTTAGCGACAGATTATGTTTCCGACACTTTGCTCAGTAATTTCTGTTATGTTGACCTGTAAGAGGAAGAGGCTGTATTCCTGTCATAAGCTATTGAAGCAGAAAAACATTTCAAATCATGGCAGAGATCAAGGACAAGAAATTATCCATCGACGGATTCGTGTACCTTCGATCACGTAAACGAGGCCAACGAGTATACTGGGATTGCCAACGAACAAAGAAACGCGAGTGCACAGCACGAGCAGTTAAAAATAATCCTGCAAGTGGTCAACCAGTAGTGGTGTACCGAGGGCCGACGGAATCACCCCACGAACATGCTCCAAATCGTGAGGCGGTGGCTGCTATTCAATTAGCACAGTCCCTAAAACGGAAAGCCACTGACAACCCTGAACAACCGCCGTCGCAGATACTCCGGACGGAGTTGCAGCTTGTGAGCGCCGATGTCATTAGCCAACTGCCGGAGCGCGAAGCTCTTGCTAAGGCTATGAGGCGTGAAAGGCGACGACATTTGTCGACGAACCCCAAGTCATTACTGGAACTGCAGGATCTGCCCGAGAGGTACAAGCGCACGTTCCTGAATGAGAGATTTCTGATGTTCGATTCACGAGATGAAGAAGTGCAGGAAGATCCTTCATTCATCTGCGCACCCCACACCTTCAACAGTAAAGAAAAGAGAACCAGAACGCAGCAGGACACGATAGGCAAAACAGCTTCGACTAAATGAGGTCTTGGACTTGAGTCCAAAGTAGGCACGCCTTAACTCTTGTCACAAATTAAATAAGATAAAGAGGGAAAACTGGCTGCCCTCGTTCCCTCCACATGACCTGTCTATTACCAAACAGCTACAAAACTGCCAAAAAAAAACCTCTCATGGGAACATAGCACAACGTGCCAGTCCAGTTATAAAACCCCCACAACACGAACACCCTAGCCGTGAAACATGCCTGTGTCGTTGACATCGAGACATGATAGGACTCTCTGGTTATAAGGACTCCAGTTGGAAAGAAACAAGACAGAAAGATGATTACATTCCACCATGTTGATCAAAGTTATGACTTCATTATTAAGCCAATGTACGATCGAATTAATACGATGTGGTGTCTAAGGAAAAAAAATAAATAAATAAATAAATAAATGATAAGCTTTTTTAGGTTGCCTTTGCCGGGATGAACTGGCGCTGGAAGGCGGTTTTTCGGCTGAGGTAGGGACGCGCGCGGTGGATGGAACGCGTTGTGAATTCGTCTCGGTAAAAAGAAAAGAGAGCTTATCAGTTGTTGATTGGTTTATACGGTGGTAACTCGACGTCTTTTGCACGCTTGTTCCGTATTTTTTTTTCTCATAAAGTGACGATGTACTAAAAGAAAAAACCGCAAAGGCAATGTCGCCAGTGCGTGCCGAGTCGCGGCTTGATATGGACAAGGGAGGAGAAGAGGAATCTAACGTGAGTTTTTCTTCTTTACTACATGCATTTGCAAAGAGCAATCCTCCGGTCGCAAATGAGAAACAATTACGAGTATAATTTATGTATGGGTTATTTCCTTTGACTTTTTCCCTAAGTATTAAAAAAAAGTACGACTGCTCTCACTCCTCTTTATCTAAAATGTACCCACCCCACAAAATAGAAGAAAAAGGAACTATTTGTGCATATGTTCCCCTTGGTGTGGCGACTAATCGTGATACTCAAATTTGGCACCACAACGAGACTCTCAGTTACGGCAACACATGCTGCAGAAATTGTGAACCACCTTCAGTACATGAAAATGGAAAGCAGAGGGCACAATGTTGCCTTATCAAACACAAACCACTCCCAAATTTGGAAATGCGACAAAATATCAGCATTTCCACAAGCACACATTTTCCATCTTAATATCCCGTTGAACCATGTCGGTTTAGGGTCGATTTCGATTCAAAAGCAATGTCGACTCAAAATCGACAGAATTTCTACGTTAATTCGACATCTTCACCAAAGTCCATACAAATGCAGTCGATTTAAAAGCTACATCGACTACATGACGACGTCGATCTGAAGTCAAAATATCGTCGACTCAGAAAACATTTTGTTCGATATCATGTTGACTGCATTTTGACGTCGACTCCTAGGCTACCAAAAATGTGATTGATATGAGAAAATGTGAACAATTTGTACACCTACAGTCGACAGCAACATAATGTTCGATTTTCGGTCGACTACAATATTTTTATTGTTGACACGAAATCGACTTAAAATCGAAGTCGATTCTAAGTCAATTTAGTTTGGCCCTAATGTTGACCGAAAATCGACTGGAAGTAGACTCATTGTCGGCAGGGCCGTGCCTACCATATGGCAACATGAGCAAGTTGCCGGGGCGCCAAGTCTCCGGGGGGCGCCAGAAACGTACCAAGAAATGGGAATTTTCACTAAAATTACATAGAATTTTAAAAAGTTTACGGGAATTTTTTTCTATTTCGGTCCAGAGAGTGAAGTGAAGAAAGTGAATCTGCAAGGAGGAGAAATTGGCCACAAGAAGGGAGTTTAGAATGCAATGAGAAACAATGGATCCGTGAATGGAATATGCGTCAGCTATTTTGATTTCAGTTTTTGAGCCATGCTAGAGACAGAGAGTGCAGTGTGATCTGAATATTCTTGAATCAGGTTTCGTACATGGATGGTGAAGATGCTGTACATGTCAGAATGAGTCAGCAAAAGTGAAGAGGAGGTTTGGCAGCTTTGACGAGTTAACTAAGTTTAGGACTTGTTTGGAAGTCTCCCACGACTATCCTCAGGGAGGAGGTTTGAATGGTGTCTAGCAAGGAGAGGATCTATTTATTGGCCAAGTTATGAATCGGTGCTCTATAATCTAGTCGCGAGCAAATAAGACTTTTGTAAAGATGAAAAAGAAGTTTCTTGTTGCAGCCGTTGGAAGGGTGAGAGATTTCAATATATTTAAGGCACTCGTGCATTTAGCTTTGAGAATTTTGATGTGATGAGTCCAGGTGAGTTTTTGATCAAAATGTAAACCAAGAATTTTGGTGGTGTTGCGGGAGAGACTTTGAAAATTTTGTAAAGAAAAAGGTGGAAGGATAGGAATAGGATTTCTTTTTTTGAAGATGACGAAGTAAGTTTGCGATGAAAAACGGAAACTGTTTGTGCTTGTCCAAGTGGTAATGACGTCAAGAGTTTCTTGGAGGAGTCTGTGGGCTCGAAGAGGGTTAGTTGAGCGGATGAAAATGTTGTAGTAATCTGCAAAGAGACGTTGCGTGAGGGTAAAATGAACGAAATTTAGTCATATCGCTGATAGAATTTAAGAAGGTAAAATAGAAAGGAGGTGACCTCAAAGACCGTAATCATAACATTTTTATTGCGATATATTACCTCCTCGAGAAAAGGCTTCTTGGAGGTCGAAAAATACTGAGTACAGTGATAATTTAGTAAGTGAAGATTTGTTTATTTTGGATTGGAAGTAAAAAAGGGCCTGAATAGAGCTGCGTCCCTTTCTGGAGCCATATTGGAAAGGAGAGAGGGGGTTCTTCGATTCCAAGAACCAGAGAAGCCTTTTATTCAGGACTTTTTGAAATAATTTATCAAGTACACTGGATAGGGTGGTTTTGTCTTTAGGGGCGCTCATCCTGAATTTTGCACAGGGCGCAAGAATAGCTTGGCACGGCCCTGATTGTCGGCGTCGAAATTGAGTCGACTCCTGGTCGATAAAAAAATTGAAAAGGTCGACTCGAAATCAAAGTCGATTTTTGGTCGACAAAAAATGTGAACTTTGTCAAATAACGTGGACATGACAGTTAATAAGGAGTCTATACTTGGTCGATCACGGAACTGAGAGTCTTTACTCGGAATTGATTTAAAATCGACGTGAATTCTTAGTCTGCAACAAATTTGAGCTCCGTTTAATGATGTCGACTCGATTTCGACTCCATATCGACCTGTTTTTTCCGGGAACTTCATTACTCGCAGATAGTTATGCACTCATAGTTACTTAAGGAGGAATCAACCTACTATATTTTTGAGAAGCAAGCTACTGGTTAAAACGGTCGAGCAAGGAAATCGACTTCATATCGACGTCGATTGTGGGTCGATTTTTAGTCGTAGAAAAAGGCTCACCTAAAGACGTCGATAGGGAGTCGATTTTAGGTCGAAGGCCACCGGCCACCTCAAATCGACTCAATAACGACGTCGACTTTGAGCAAGATAGCAGATTGTCCACCCAAAATCGACTTGATAACGACATAGATCTTGAGTCCTAGAAAACCTCTTACCTTAAATCGACTTGGTAAGGACGTCGCGAGTCATACATTCGAAACCAACAAATCGATTTGACGTCGATTTGCAGTCGATTGCGGTCGATTTACGGTCGACATACCTCGGAACTATTTTGACTGGAAATCGACGTCGAATTTGTGTCGATTACTTATCAAAATAATGGGTCGATTGAGAGTTGACATGGTTCAACGGGTTGTGTTCTAAGGCTTGAGTCGTGTAGACCTGCAGTGCGAGTCCCAGGATCATCAAGTTGGTAAAACATTGTCAGAATTTTACGTGAGGAGAGCAATAGCGCATAGCATCACGACAAACAACACCAAGCCTGACAAGGACATCCCAACCCCTATGCCCATGAAAGTGTTGTTGACGGTGGAAGGTCCAGAGCTCCACTGACACACTGTTGGATTTTACAGGCAATGCTGTTACCAATACATACCTGAACAGCATGCCAAAAGTAACAAAGTACGTACCAATGCTGGACTGAGATGTTTTGAAGGACCCGTTCTCTTGATAATGGCCGCCTCAGGGGTATCACTGGGGCAAGCCTGAAGTGCAAACACAAGCTAGAAGTCGATGTCGCTCTCCTGACCTTAGGTTGAGAAAGTGGTAGTCACACTTCCTCAACCTGAGGTCGGGAAATCGGCCACGACACTAACCTAACCTTCGGGATGTCCTTGGCCTATCCCATCTTCAAACTCCCCCCCACCCCCCCAAAAAAAAAAGGTGAACGAGTGAGCTAATCATGTACTAAACTTTTACTAGGTTAAGAATGGAGACTAACGAGCGAAATGAATTAGCCCGCGAGCTATACTCACCTAACATGCATATACTGTAATATGAAGGGTACAGGGAAAGAAGGGGGAACGTATTCGTATAATGATAATAATAATAATACTTCTGGAATTTAACGGCGTCGTCCCCTTTGTTTACAAGAAATTGCTATAGATTGAATTACAATAAAATATTTTCGAACCAGTGGTGGTTTTAGTTCTAGTTTTGAACTCACGACTCGCTGTTTCGTCCACTTCGAAAGCCTACATCAAATTGCACACGTTCAATTGACGACCAGCGAACCAAGACTGAAGTATACTCTACTTCATAAAAGTATATCAACAAAGTCATATCTTGAAATGATAATTTTTGACCGAGCTCACTTTTATGATTATATGTGTAAACTGTTTTGATTTTATGAAAAATTTGAATTTCTATAATAGTGTACGCTTTGTTACTCAACTATTAGAAATTTTACAACTAGACGATCTCTAATCGGTATACGAAGAAACCGTTACAAATTCTAAGACTGGACTCTTGACATGCGTGCACTTTAATCATCTGTGAAAACGATACTTAACCCTTTTTTGAATTTCGTTCCCAGAGATTGAACCACTAAATGACATTTCAATAACATGGGCTAGTAGGTATATTACGTGGAGCAATAAATCTAGCTCGTCCGGACGACCTCTATTCGATTCCCACAGGAAAAAAATAGACGAAAAGGCTCTTCGATTCGAGTAACGCGTGCTATCGAATAGAGGACAAAATATAAAGGCAGAGAAGTACATACTAGCTGAGAAGTTACGGTTTTAAGGCAAAACATTGTGACTCGGAATGGATATCCGTCGAGAGGTTTTCTACTTTATGTATATTTGATACAGTTCTCGCAGCGGGTATAAAAGGCGTTGATATTTACAAGGGATTATTACTGAAGAATCTTTAATTTTGATAGCATGGCCCACATGTTATATGGTTAATGATCCGTAAAAACTGTAACATATCTATAATGTCTTACGGTAAATTTAACGTCGAATAAATAGATCCATGGTTGTGAAGGAAAAAATTCTCACCTCGTCATATTTTTTCTCACTCGCTAAACGAACTTCGTTCAAATTTTCGACGGTGCCTTAATTTCATTTCACGTGCTAGAAAATGAATGTATTTTTTTACATTCAGAACAGCATACAGTATTTTCTAAATCTTTTTCGCCAAACCGGTAGTAAGAACATGAAAATACTTTGAATAAAATGCATAAAAGAATAGAGTCGAGAGTTTTTCAGAATAAGTTCCGAGGGAGTGCTAAGAGTCTCTTCTCGTCGAATCATTATCTTCCTCTCAATCCTTCAAACTAAACACTTCATAATAGAGTTCAGAAGCACTGTCTCATTGTGCCATGCTCTTGCCCCGAATCCCTAAAACTACAAACCTCGCCTTCAAAGATTCCTGTCATCGACTATTCACAGGGGGGTTGGGTTAGTTGTCTGGAGAGTCTAAAAAACTCGTAGGGAAATTTACTGTAGGAAAAAAATGGCCACCCTCACATAATCGCAGAATAATGTATAACTACACTCGAAGTATTCAACTTGAAAACGCCTCTCCTTTCGAACTGTAGATAATTCAGTTACAACCTGACGTAGAGCTCTAAAGTGGGGTGATAGATTAATACGTCATGTGTTTCTCTCTTGTTCATCAGCACGTAATTATATACTTCTGTCATAGTTTGTTTGTAGTGCCAATTCGGTCGGCATCTTGGGCACTACCTACCGAACATTAAAACCATTTTTTCAATCAATACATAAAACATATGTTCGACCGTGATATAAAATCATTTTGCTAAATTCAATCAACTCCGGAAGAACTACAAAGCCATGCCCGAATAAGATTCTTTCTCTCGAACTCAATAAAGCAGTGAACGTGACTGAACAGAAAACCATCAGCTTACTCGCACATATAATCATCTACTGGTAAATGAAAGACTACACACGAACGTTAGCCTCTAAGTGGTTCCAAGGGTCGTTGGATCTGACCGTATAAGTATAAGCAACAAATAAACAAGGGCTCTTTCTCGTATATGTGATACGTAGAAAGTAGGTACCTGACTTCATCGATGAGTTAAATGTATGTAATATTTTCGCGTTATAGACAAGATATGATTTTGTAAATAAAAAATATTTTATGTTCAAATGGTGAAAAAAAGAGAATGAACGAAGAAAAAGAGAAGTACCTCGATGGCGAAAAGGAAAGTACCCTCTAATTGAGAGTAAAGATTTTACGCGTCTCAGAATTACTGATACTTGGACAATCACATCACCAAAATCCTTTGGAAAAAGACTAGTTCAAATTCTGTTTTTGAAACCACGAGTATACGTGTACGTAAAGAACTCTCGAGTATTACCTCAAAGTAAAATCATCATGGCCAGTAGTCCAATTCTTACTATCAACAAATCACTCTTTAATATAAAGGTAATTTTATTCGTGCTAAAAGAACTCTTTGTATGAGAGAATATTATGTATTTCATGAAGATGTCTCCTTTCTTACATCTGGAGCGTTCAAGCGAGTGTTCTTTCACTTGTTCAAAGTTTGTATAGTCAAAGCTGGAGCGTCATTGAACAAGAAACCAGTTCTATGAGGGGTAATTTCAACAGGAAACCTGCGCAGGATGCCAGATCTACGGATTTTTGGTCCTTGAAAAAGATACGGGGTTCTCTTTTTTTATAGATATTACTTACAATATGGATTTCTTGCGATCAAGGAAAAAGTACCTTAAACACTGGTACGAGAGATACTTTTCTCCTGCTCGTTATAGGCTGATAATGCAGTGTTCTTTAATATTGAGCCGATCAAGAGGAAAGTACCTCAGCTACATTTATGAGAGATACCTTTCTTCTGATTGTTATTAATGGATCAATCAAACTCCGTAGAAATCTGTTTTTAGGTCTCATGAAAAATGGCGGATACGGATTTTTGATACTATCACATGGCAGCACTGAACCTGCCCTATAAAGGGTTTTTCAAAATATCTGCCATTGTACAGTGTACGCCCTGTGCCGTCCGGCCAAAACAAAAATGGTTCAAGTTCAACATTATTTATAAAAATGGGTGAAGTCCTTTTCCTATCATATATAGCTTGGATTGGACTAGGAAAAATTTCGACTGTTGAGCCATCAAATATGATAGGAAGGAAAGGGATGTAGAAACATTCTCATACTTTCAAGCTATATACACTATGATACAAGGGACTTGTGAAAACTCAAGAACCTTTGAGATTCAATACCAAAACCAATTCCACATATAGAACAGGTTCTTTCCATATCTCTATCAACTTTTCTCAGGAAGCTGTTGTTTTTCAATAAATTTTACGTCCGGCAAAAACTGAAGGACTTGAACATGATACTTTAAATTCAATCTACTGAAATGTTCTGGCAGGACCAAATCAAATCAGTACATTGCGCCACTAGAAAACAAAGTAAGCGATAGCTGAAGGAGCGTTTTAGCGAATCGAGCAATGGCGAGGACCGCCATGCAGCGCGAGCTCACTGTCAAGTTCCATGTTTGTCACGTGCGTAGTGCGCATGCGCAATTTTATTTCCTGAAGAACGAAACCGCAACCTTGCACCATATTATAACAAAGCACGTACGCCGAGGAGCGTTTTAGCGACCCGCGCCATAGCAAGGACCGCCATGCTGCGCGAGTTCGTCGTCAAGTTCCATAATAATAGAAAAGAAGTTTTCACTGCCTAGCCCGTTGTTATTATTATGATGTCCCGTAACGTGTCGGAAACAATCTCTCCTATCTCGTATCTCGTAAGTTCCATGTTAGTCAGGAGCGTTTTAGCGACCCGCGCCATAGCAAGGACCGCCATGCTGCGCGAGTTCGTCGTCAAGTGCGCCATTGCAAGGACCGCCATGCTGCGCGAGTTTGCCATGCTGCGCGAGTTCGTCGTCAAGTTCCATGTTAGTCGAGTGCGTGATGCGCATGCGCAATGTTATTTCCTGAAGAACAAAACTGCAACCTTGCGCCATATAACAAAACATGTAGAGTAGCTGAAGGAGAGATATTGACCAGATTACTATTTGATTACATGCAGAAAATGACTGCAGACAAATGAATTTAGGATGCAGCCTTTCAGCAGCAGACACTTTATAACTATTTGCTGTGCATGTGAAGGGTAAACACATTCCCTTTGCAGACTGAAGGTGTAGCTCACCAATTTCTGCTGCTGATACCAGACCTTTATGGACTGTGTCCATGTAAAAAACGTCTGTTCTGCCGCCAAATAATAAGGGCTGCCCTCGTCTGCAGTAGATATTAAGAGAGTACCGGTACTTCCTGCATGAGTACAAATGCATACAAAACTACATTCCCTCGCAGATAATGTGAAGAGGATAGAATAAGACCTTTCAAAGCAGATACTGTCTATAGAAATACAAAAGTCACGGTTTCTTTGACGGAGTTAAAGGAGTTGAATGTGGAGGCAGGGAACCTGTTTTACAGGGTACCTATAGAAGAGCGCTTTCTGTTATGGTGTTTGAAGCGGTGCATATCTAGCTCATTGGAAAAGCTAAGCCAATTGATGTATGAAGAATTGCATAAGTAGTTACTTGAAGGGGCTACACCGATTTCCGAGCTATATGTGATAGGAGGGGGACTTGGAGAATTTTCAACCTCCAAGCTTTGCCAGCTGAACGGCGGATGGCGGACGTTTTTTCTGAAAAACACCCCAATAAAAAAGGTTTCCTGTCGAAAAATTTCAATTTAACTGCCGCACACAGACGTATTCATGATTCACAGTCAGGGCCGTCTTTACCTAATTTCCCGCCCTAGGCGAACTATTTCATGTTAGGTTAGGTTTAGATTAACAAGTTGAGATACGGACATGTCAATTAGTCTGCATTTGTTTTGTTATATTGGTTTTGTTCTCGTCTTTTCCCTCACCGCCCCTAAGTTCGCCTACTGGTAAAGTCTGGCTTGTTCACAGTCTTTTTCATGATTCATCAGGTGCGGTGAGAAGAAAATTGGAAAGCATCTACTTTCCTTTTAAACGCCTCAAATCCAGTGGATAATAATATTCTCGTGACTTTCATGCCCCCCGCGTCAATTTGATAATACGTATACAAATTTTCAAACATAGATACAGAGTGACGTCATTTTGAAACAAATGATAGACTGCAGAAGTATTGCGGAAGGAGTGTCACAGTCTGTTTTCTCTGGTATAGTATGGATACGAGAGGGTCTTGTGGATTCGCGCCAACATTCTTGAAAAAAATTAACGCGTCAACTTCTCATGCTCGTAATTGAAATGAAATTTTAGAGCTAAAATAAAACTGATACTTTGCTTCAACTGTTCGAGATATGTGGATTGGCCAAAGTTTGAGACCTCATAACGACATTGGAAGATACGAGGCGCCGAAACGCTCGGCAGCGGGTGCTTTTATTGTTCACTACAAATCGCTGTCCACTTCTTACGATGAGTAAACAAAAACTCTGCTTATCATACGATGTATATAGACGAACAAGAAGGGTGTGTTCGAGTAATCCTTGGCGATCGGCGACGAGAACGTTTAATTAAACGTCCGAGTCGTAAAATTTTGGTTCTCTCTTGTTTGCTCGCGGGTAGTAAATTTCTCGAAGATCAAATCGTATACGCGTAATTTTACTGCAAACTCTGCTCGGTGCGACGCATAAAATAGGAGATCATCTATAAATTACGTAGTAAAGACTTACATAACTTATCGAACATATTAGATCCAGCGGAATTGTACCGCACGTATCATTCCCAACCGAAGGTTGAAGTGCTACATCAATGGTTGGTTCATTCGAAGGAGTATAGGGTACAATGTGACACGTAGAAGGAGGAGTATGAAAAAGAAAAATTATAACAATAAGGAAAAATAGTTCTTCCGAATTTTTGAACGTTGCGTGTACTTCCAAAACTGATTCGCAGTTTGACAGAGAAGCATTTGCGAGAACCGGAAGTTTGTAATTATGTAGTGAAGAGCATCGCGCTCCGGAAGAAGGTAATCAGGTTTTATAAAAGAAGGATGGCAACGTTGACTAAAGACAGGTCGAGAGAATCCAAGATATTGTTAATCACAACATTTTGCGACACGGGGGATCGAGCTGAGTATTATTGCAGTGAACAGTGAGCAAAGAGGGACTAAAAGTGCTCCATGTAACGATACAATTTCTGTTACCTTTCATCATGGTACAACATTCTAGATTCCTTCAGACTTTCTTCCGGCAATTTGAGAACATTCTTTCCAATGTTCGGAATATGTTTTACCAAAGGAGAATCATACTCTTCACTTACCTAAGAATCCAATAATTTCGTCGTAATAATAATTTTCGTAGCCTAGGTCCAGCGCAGCGTGCATGTGATTCAAATGTTCATATGTATAGCTAGCAGCTCAGTGAGAGGATGAAGAAGATCATACTTTTGCTCGAAGAAAACTGTTGTATTTTTCAGCCGTCCTTCAACTCGCATAGTGCCATTCTTGCGAGAAATGAATTAAAATTTTGTAATGAACTAGGCTTCGGGAGACCATTTTCGATGTATTGATTTCTGACGCAAAGCCTTCTTTCAGCTTTTGTAACTTTAATTAACACTACGGTACAAAGTTCAAGTCTGTGAGTTGTATTGGTCTTGAGAATTCATTCTTAAGATGATGAATATTCCAGCAAAATCTCAGAAGATATGTGGTTATTCTTTGTGGCTTTGAAAATTCTGAATTTTGTGTGAATATATCGTCTCTCTGAGCTAAAGTTTGAATAACATTCTTGTTAATTTTGAACCGTTTTTGAGAGTTTTGGTCTGCATGAAATTTAGAATCCTTCGTCCGAGGACCAGTATTTTCTGCCAATCACTTTGGTTCATTCCACCGAAGGCTATTTTTATTTCTCTTGGTATTAAACCTCTCGTTAAGACATCTGCTGGATTAGATTTTGATGGGGAATGGTTCCAAGTTAAAGTTTCAAAAAGAGTTTGTATTTTTTGAACTCGATAAGCTACAAAGGTTTCAAATATACAGCAAGAAGTTTTAATTCAAGATAATGCAATCGTAGAATTATACTAAAACCTGACAAGTGTAACCTCATCTTGTATTTGCAACGTTGATACTACCTCAAGGGCTAGCTAGCGCTGAGAGTAGTAATGTTCCCCATAATTCAAGTTGAGCTAGCCTTCGTTGTTTTAACGGTGTCACCGCGCCTTAAAATTCAACGCCATGTACGCAATTATGAAGAGTCATTGATCTCAACGTGTATTATATACACGCCGAAAAACAGTTTGATCGAGGAAATTATTACCTTCCGTCGCGATTCATATTCTTGTCTCATCTTGTTTCTATAAAAGCATCTCCACTCTATTTTCATCCTAATCTCTCTTTCTACTTTTCATTCCAATTGACTTATCACGCTCGTAAATTTAATCGTTTTTGAACCGCAAACGAGTTCGTTTTTTATTGTAATTTAATGAATAATCAAAATTGCGATGAATCGTAACGATATTGACGTATTTTACGTATTTATGCGCCGTTTCTTCTCGGAATTCACGCACTTGACCGTGACCGTCGCACATGACTTCAGAATTTGGAAAAATTCAAGATGTCCTTTTGAAGAATGGAACTTCTAAAACTTCGCGAATAAGTGCTCCTGTGGACATTTCTCCGAATGAATAAAATAGATCCACGCCCCATGAGAAGCTCGTTCGACTCCCCCCTACATGAACCTAGTATACTGCAGATTTGGTTAAGTAGCTGGGTGAGCCCGTCAGCTCGTTAGCTTAACAAATAGTGTACTAGGTTATGAAAATATATGCGTGCTGGGCTGAGAAAGGGTGGAGGGAGCTCGTCAGCCATAGATTTAGCCCAACGTTTTGTCGAGTAATTTCTACTCTTGGAATAAGCCGACAGTATAAAGGAGAAAACTTGTAGTATATGATAGGCTTGCCAATGAGGCAGGAATATCTAGTATAAAGCTATAATATGAAGTAGGTTTGGATCTATAGTATAAGCCTGGCATAAAACCATGCAAGGTGTACTCGCAGATTTTTGAATCACCTACTGGGTGTTTTGTCCAGGGAATTTCTGGAAAGTTGGTCCAGCAAATTCCAGGACGTTCGTTCAGTAATTTTCAGGAAATTTCATCAAAATTCCAGAAGATTTGGAGGTGTATGATATTTGCGTCTGGGGTATCTGTCCAATTTCATGCAGTGCCCCGGTGCCTATACGAGTATTACTTTCATACTACACTGGCTCAATATTGAGCCTACACTTTGAGCGAAACGAGTTTATCCAAAGGTAGTGAGCTTGCCCTACAGCAAACTGGAGAGATCAGGAGAAATTCCAAGTTCTAAGCCTATATATAGCCTAGTATCTCCATCATAGAAATTTTCATAAGCCCGCAAACTAGCCTGACCGGCTCATTATGCCATAAAGAGGCATGGCTTTAACTTATGAATGCAAAAGATACAGGACCCAAAGCGGCAAAAGCCGAAATTTTTCCCGTCCTCAAAGTGGGTCAAGGTCATTGATGACGACACCAGGCACGACGAAAATCATCACGGTTTTCTGTGACTGTTTCTCCAGAAGTGGTCTCAGTCGAAAAACCTTCACAAAAAACCATTACTATAGAACGCTAAAATGATGGACGAAATTTTCTGTACAAGAGGTCCGAGAACTGAGAAACCTATTTTCTTCCACTTGTTAATTTGTCATATGAGTACGTGTCTTGAATCTTCAAAGGTTTGAAAAGTGACGCACAATAATCTGCGGTGAAGAACGACTGGGCCACTCTTGAAGAACTGAAACGGTTTTTTGACGATTTATTGACTGGGACTACCTCCGAAATAATTGTCACGAAAAGTCGTTATAATTTGACATCATCAGTGACCTTATTTTGTATACTGGGCCTAATTTTTTCATTATCATCTTGTTTTTTTTTTTCAAACTTAACATTTTCACAAATAAGCAGGCTTCAAATTCCCGGTCATGAAGAAAGTTTTTCAATTTTTCTAGCAGATTTTGCTGCGTGGTCTTATTTTATCATTATGATAAAGAAAGATGTCGGAAATTCTTCCTCAAAAATGAAGATATGTTACCGGCAGTTCGTCAATTCCGGCAGTTTATAAACAACCTAGGCAGTTCATTAATTGATCTCCTCTATTTATGAACTACCTAGGCCGTTTATAAGATGCCTAGACAGTTCATAAATTACCTAGGCATTGGAAGACAACCAAAAAATTTCTGAAAGAAATACAGTAAAAATACATCCATCTATTTTAAATGAGAACTTTGGCACTTACTTCTTACATGCAAGTATTTCTGTCTTAAAAATAATTGAAAATGCCGAATAAAAATACAAAATAGAAGTTTCACTTATTATTGCAACTGCTGCCTCTATGGCATTTTGAATTACAGAGTATTTTTTTATTTTAACAAAGACACCAACTGGTTGTGCATTTTTCCGCAATTGCATTGTACAAGGCCCTGCCCATGACCGCCAACATCTTCTGATTGTCTTCACTGGGCTCATCTCGAGTTGCCACTCATTTTTTTTTTTTTTTGAGGAACTAGGGGTCCATTGTCATTATTTGCGTTTTCATTATTTGCATCCTCATCACTTGCGCAGTCTTCTTGAGTCTCAGTAAGCACCTCCTTCAATTCTGCCAGTTGGCTCAGTTATATGCAAGATCACAGTTCTCTGTGTGCAAAGAAGAATTCATCACTGAAAAAGATATTGCACCCTGTGCCATTTCTTTATGGTCCTCAGCAACAAAACAATCAGAAGATGTTGGCGGTCATGGGCAGGGCTTTGTACAATGCAATTGCGGAAAAAAATAGCAGTTGTAATAATACCTAAGTGAAACTTCTATTTTGTATTTTTATTCGGCATTTTTGATTATTTTTATGACAGAAATATTTGCATGTAAGAAGTATGTGCCAAAGTTCTTATTTAAGATAGATGGATGTGTTTTTACTGTATTTCTTTCAGAAATTTTTTGGTTGTCCTCCAATTCCTAGGTAATTTATAAACTGTCTAGGCATCTTATAAACGGCCTAATAGGTAGTTCAATGTTCATAAATAGAGGAGATCAATTAACAAACTGCCGGCTGTTTATAAACTGCCGGCATTAACGAACTGCCGGTAACAGATAATTTTGATTGATATTCTCTGTTTCAGCATACTGAGAAAATCGATTCGTCTTAAGGAATGAGGAACAGAGTCCTTGAAAACATACTCATCACACATTTTTCTTCTTCTTTTATTGTAAGAGTTATTTATTTTTTTTAGCCAATTGTTTTCGAGAACTTCGCCTTTTCTTTCTTTTCACAATTTTTAGACTAGAGTAAAACGTGCATCTTCAGAATCGCTTCACCATCAGTCTATTTATACAGCGACGCAACTTGGAATATATGAAAGTTATTTGACTTGTTATTAAGAATCCTGTATAATTTCCAACAAAGATTTCAAATCAGCGTTGCGCATTTAAAATCGACGCAATATCGACGTCGATTACGGGCCGCTGTTAAAATATGTGCTTTTGAGATTGAAGCTATAGACGTTGATTTTGAGTCGTTTCTCGATGAATGATGTATAATCGACCCAAAATGGACGTCGATTGTGGGTCAATACCGGAACTCGATTCAATTTCAACGTCGACAATGAGTCGATGATGAAGAGGAGCGGTCGATTTTGAGTCGACTTCTGGTCACTATGCGGTCAAAATGGGTGGAACTAAATCGACTCATAATCGACGTCGATTCTAAATTGAATTTTTATCGGTATAACGGGTCGATTTTGAGTCAATTTGAAGTTGACATGGTTCAACGGTGGCGAAAATATGCGTGAATCGCCACCCGATCGCGACTCTTTCACGCGATCGGAAAGACAGAATCTCTTCCCTAGCCACGCTCGATAACGCTAATTGTAAAAAATAACACGTATCCTCGAACGAAGAGATTTTATTTATATACACAACGCTCGGCGTTACATTCGAGACTTAAGGTTACTTGAGCTCGACTCGCAGATCCGTCCGCCGCCCGGATGGCTCATACACGCCTGTCTTGAGGTCCTGCGGGCAAATCGAAGTCTACCCTTAGCTATCTCGGTAAATAACACTATTCTAGAGTAACTCTCTACCGTAAAGTTAAAAAGAGCGCTCGCAGGCGCTAGCAGAGTTACGAGAGCGTTTGCATACGCTAGAGAGGCCCATCTACAATTTCCACCCAATGTAGAACGTAGACGCCTACGAGAGAAGTTCCGTTCGTTCGAGGAGAGATTCACTGAGAAGCTAATATACGATTTTCACGTACCTGAACAGCAGGGTTCTCGCCCTCCATAACCACTTCGGCCGGCTAAGACACTGCCGCACAAGAGCACTTAACACAGCGAATCAAGGATACGTCGCAAAATTTCACACTCGTAAGATCGAGATAACCAACTTAGCTCTAGCAGTCGCCAACTGTGCCGGCCGGAAGTGGACAACACCTAAGCTCAACGAACCGAACGAAACCTTTCCCAGCCAGTGAATTTTGAACTACATAAATTTTGTCTCGCCTAAACCTGATTACCACCTATAATTTTGTATGCCTAGAATTTCGATCGCCGCGATCGTATCGAAACTTCGAAAGTTTCGACAAACGGTAACATACAGTATACCTGACGCTTCATGCACTATCTGCCAGGTTGGAGGGTGGTGAATTTTTTTTAGCGGAAAACCCGCTATCCATTTTGTTGGGGGGATTACATCCTCAGAAAACGTCCGCGTCCGGGAGTTTCTGTGAGCTGCGTGACGTGACGTGACGTGTGGCGCTTTATGACGTCACCAATGACCTTGACCCACTTCAGGCACCTGGAAAAGTTCGATTTCCAGTCGGGATGCTTCATGACGTCATCAATGACCTTGACCTACTTTAGGGGCTTGGAAAAATTTCAATCTCCAGCCTTCATTATATCAGGCCTAGCATGCAGTATACTGAGAAGAGCACAGCCAACTCATTTTCTGAGGTGGCATTTTCGCGCCAACGTGATAGCGAGCGCGGGACATTGCGGGTTCCCCGCTGCCATAGCAAACCTGCAATGGCCTCTAATTTTTACCGACTTTTCCAATTGGAAAAGTGAGGTATTACACCCGTAGCAAGGTGAATGGGGGGAGGGGGCAATGAATTTTCTCGACGTTTTAGAGGTCATAGATCACAACTAGCATAAAAAAAAAATTTCAGGTTTCCTTATATATATAGATATATATATATATGTAAGTATAAGATTTTTTTGTTCGTGGAACTCCTCCGAAACTATCCGGTGGATTTTTTTGTAACTTGGCCATATTGTAGTAATATATTTGAAGATGTGCACCCGCAATTTTTTCGATAATCGGACGAGTAGTTCTCGAGAAGCTTTCAATTTTTTCAGAAAATCCGATGAGTTTTTCTTGAGAAATTTGCATTTTTCTCACTAATTTACAAGTAGTCGCTCACATTACCTGAAGCAAATTCCTATCCTTTTGTTATCAGTGCGTCTATTGTGATGAAGAACCTTTTATTTAACAGGTTCATTTGATAAAGGGTTCATTAAATTAGTTTACAAGAAAGATTTACACACTGCAGAGAGGGCTTCTTTAGGTTAGGTTAGGTTAGAAATGTGCACCTGCAATTTCTTTTGAGAATAGGATGAGTAGTTCTTGAGGAATTTGAAATTTTTTTTGAGCAATTTCTCACTATCACAAGTAGTTGCTCACATTACGAGAAGGAAATTCTATTCTTTTGTTATCAGAACGTCTATTGTGATAAAGAACCTTTTATTCGACAGGTTCATTCTTGACAAAGGGTTCATTAAATTAGTTTACAAGAATTATTTACACAGTGAGAGCTTCTTTAGGTTAGGTTAGGTTAGGTTTAGTTATTTCCTCGATTTTTCTCAAAATATCAACTTCTTCCGGATTGTCTTTTTTTTTTTAGATAGGAATAGTGACTTTACAAAGGGTTCATTGAATTAGTTTACAATTTACACTGCACTGTGATGGCTCCGGCTCTGGCTCCTAAAATTTATAAGTCATTAGTGTGAGTGATTTTTTTTTTTTGTTTTCTAAAACGTTTGGAGAGGTCGGAGCTTAAGAGAAGGAATGGTGAGGGGTGGACTGATGAGTTTCGACGCTTGTTTGGCTTTAATATCGGATTTCAGTGATACATACCAGTAATTGCAGGTGACCATGGCTCAAGATGTATATTAGAACAATACTACTCGTAGACTGGGAAAAACGTACGGGAAAGAGTAATTGTGAAGCTCTTATTCTTTTATTTTATTGACTTATTATTATTATTTTTTTTTATCTCAAAAGGTAAGTAGGCCTACTGTATATCCATAAAAAGATTGAAAGGGGGACGGGGTAGTGAATTTTTCTGACATTTTGTACGTCCTAGATCACTTTAAATCTGCAATAAATTTAGGTTTCCTTATACCTATTTATAATATTCTAGGCCTATATTCAGACTTACAAGTTGTTTTTGTCTGCGGATTTCCCTAAAACTACTGGGATGTATCCGGTAAACATTTTGTTTCCCATGTAAATGGAAAATCGTCATTATGATTCATGGCAATTTGTTTGGTGACTATCAGAATTTTCAATTCCATTTGCCGACTTTGTTCTTCAGGAAAGGAAGATGACTAGAGAATGAATAAAATTTATAAGTTGTTAGTAGCAGTGATTGTCTTAATGAATTAAACCCATAGCAATGTGGAGAAGGGGAGGGTGCATTGAACTTTTTCAAAGTTTTACTACACTAATACCAGGCTAAGAATCAATTTTGTAGGTTACAGTCAATTATTATAGACCGCAGAAACAACTGTTATAGTCTCATAGCAAGGTGGACAGTGTTAGATCAGTTCTAGCCTAAAACTAAATAGAATGAAGGTTTCCCTGATGGATTATTATGAATAGCTTTAGGTACTGCGTTATTAGTTGACGTGACGTCACGGTGGAGGAGGGGGCATTGAACTTTCTCGAAGTTTTACTACGTCAATACTAAACTAAGAATCAAGATCATGAATACAATTTATGAGAGGACGAAAAGAAGAGCGGTTGGAGACATCTTCAAGTCATACCAGGTATTTTTGAAAGTTAAGAATTGAGGCACTCAGCTTCATATTTGGTTATTTGGGCCAATACTAGGCTAAGAATCAATTTTATAGGTTATGGTCAATCCCATTTAATTATTATGAATATTCAAAGGAGTATTAGATATATGACATTCATCATTTTGTAGAAAGTTGTTCATGAAGGCTTCCTTAGGAACGCTATAGAAGCAGAATTTGGAAATTTGGCTCTGAAAAGATTTTATAGCATCGAAAAGAAAGCCAAATTTCGTCAACTTTAACAGAAAAATGCGGAAGAAAATATCCAAATTCTGTTTCTATAGCGCTTTTAATCACATTCAAAGCACACTTTTAATATGTTGACGAAAAATATGACCTGCCTTACCTCATGTTTGGGAAAGATAAGGCCTTGGGTAGATAATAGAAACCTTTTTTTTTTTTCTTTTTTGAAAATAGGATGAGAAGTTCTTGAGAAATTTGAATTTTTTTTTGAGAAATTTCTCACTATCACAAGTAGCCGCTCATGTTACCAGAAGGAAATTCTATCCTTTTGTTATCACTCAGGATGTCTATTATGATAAAGAACCTTTTATTTGACATGTTCATTCTTTACAAAGGGTTCATTAAATTAGTTTACGTTTTACACCCTGATGGCTGTGGCTCGTAATGGCTCTGGCTCGTAAAATTTATAAGTTACTTATTAGTCTTAATGAAATTTGATTAGTCAAAGGAAAAGTCGTGTATTACTCACGCGACTGCGTGAGTGTTTTTTTTTTTCATACTTTTTTCGTACTTGAGTACACCTCTTGTCCAAAATTTTTTCAAGTTCTCTGTCTGCCTACGGCGGCCCGAAGGGTAAATTCGCCACTGAGTCCCTGGACAAGCTAAGAGTAAGCCCATCTGCTAGATATTCTTACATACAAAATATTAGGTTATACTAATCAAAGAAATGCTGGTGGAGGGCACATAAATACCTATGATGTCATCATGACCAAGATAGACGGATCAAAAGTCGAGATAATAGGTACAAGAATCGATTCAATATCAACGAGAGAATCGATTTATATTAAACATTGAAGTTGAAGGAAGCAATCATAATATAAAATGCTGCACTACGACGAGTCCCTGGAGAACATGTATGAGCTTCTGGGCTGTGTCGTGTTTTTTCTTAACTGATTTCCTGTGACGTCATCACCCTGAAGATGATACTTGAAGTATCGACACGTCGAGCCTATATTTGTATAGCATTGTGAAAAGTAGTGGAAAATAAAGCCGTATTTCATATTAATTATTATCCAGATGTTTCTCGAAACGAATATGAATTCCATACAAATAAAAGGAACATCATAGAAGCAGCTTGCAAATGTAAATTTTCCATATTTACGTCACCGGGAAATTGGTTCATTACAATGTGGTGGAATTGTTGAAACCCCACATCAATACGAATTTCATATTTCTGTTAAACATTTTGTAAAAAATATTGTGATCTGCCCTCACCTCTTAGAATCTTCTTATTTTTTCTTAGCTCGAATATCAACGCATTTTGATCTCTTTTTTTCACGCTCGGTGAAAGCAACCTATCCTAAATTATGGACTATTCTCTGTATACATTTTTACTTACTGATATTTCTAGTATCTGTAACGTTTCATTTAAACATTCCAAACGATATGTACCTCGATTCTCATCATCCTAAAACTCGAGTCTACTGCCTACAAACGCCCTTCGGTCAAATGTCGATCCGTGGTAGTTTTTCGGTAGCACACTAATTAAATATGCTTCTCATTCCTCAGCTGTTATTCCACCCATTAGGCGTCATTATCGGAACGTTATCCCGCACTTCTATTATGAACATCTTCATAATTCGATATTTCTATGATTTTTGTACACATTATTATATTCTAGTCACGCGATGACGCGTGCTCGAGATTGATGACGCGAGTGTGAGTATTATTGCGTGATCGATACGTTGGCACCGAAAAAGTAGAAAATGTTCGCGCTCGTCTCCAGTGGGCGCGTGCTAAGAATCGTAGGTGAAACGTACAACTGAAACGCTTTCACCTGGTCACGATCATCGCCTGAGATTAGATTCTATACTGTACCGCGTAACACGAGTGTAAAAAGTATTGAAAATGATAATCATTCGGCGCGGTAATCGGCGTAATTTTTGCGCCACAATTCGCGCACGATCTGTACAGGAACACGATTTTCTTGAAGAAGAAACAACACTCCGCATTCGATGGGCTGATTTCTTCGATTAAATGTAATTCATACTTTCGTTTAGGGACGAGTGTAAGAAGAATCTTACGCTCGTGAGTACGGGTACAATGTCTGGAGGATACCATGAGAAAAAAAAAACTCGAGCGGCTGATGAATGGTTGTTAGAAGCGCTGACGAGAACAACGAGTCCGTGCTACATATTTATAAAATAAGCGCACTAACCACGGTTTGATCGATTATGAAGATGAAAAAATTAGGTAAAAAATAAATTTCTTCACAGGAGGAACATGTTTGCTCGAAGGTTGATACAGGCCTATTCTAATATTTAGCACATCAGAATCGTTCGAGCTCTCGATGTTTGAACTACGCGGACTTTTAGGAACCACGAGTTAATTACAGAATGTACCTATTGGTTTTGATGACCTTTACTCACTGTGTTGCTTCCTAAACTTTTTTTCCCATGCTATTATCTTTTCCTTTTTTTTTTTTTCATTATTATTCTTCCTCGTCTTTATTGATCCATCAATCTAGCCCGAAGGCGCCGCGGCCGTTTACAACGTATTTCTTATAGTTTCGTTTAACACGAAGGTGAGAAAACATGACCGATTAGCGAACCAATATTCAATCCTAAAATGAAAAATAAGTAGGGATATTCAATTTCTTTTTCTTTTCTTGTTTTGATAGGTCAAGATATTGCACTTTGAAAAATTTTTATTTTTAAAATTGAACCCACCCAACCGATGGCTTCAAAAACTATTATTGTGTGGTAATTATCGCGCCTTGGCATGAGTTCTAGAATTCACCAATTAAAAACACACCGGTACTCTGGGTGTCTTCGAACCAAATTTTCTTGTCATAGAGGGATTGAACTTTCCCGCTTCAAAATCGATCCAATGCAGGTTCGACAAGAGATTACTTTTTCTCTCAAGCCTAGGATCTTAACAAGGCGGCTGAATCCATAAAAAATCACGAATTCATAACAATTATAACGAGAGGATTATTTGAAGGTACCATACCGACTACTAAAACGTTATTAGTAAGTTTTGTCCTTGAGAAAATATAAGTGCCTTATGGTGCGAGGATACAACATGATAAAGAGAAGCCAAAATAAAAATATATATTTATGCAATGCAGTCCGGACACTGTTCCATTTTTTTGAAGCAAACACTCGGATTTGCGGTAGAATGCACAATGTAGTAATTAGTAAATATCACTACATCTGCGCCAGGTCTGGAAGTTCGTTAGGGATGGTTGTCATCTCAATATCAAAGCCCCATACAATCAGAGTTGTGAGAAAGAGAAACAAACAAGTAAGGAGGAGTAACCTGAGGAGCTATTTACGTTCGTTTCCATTCTTCTGAAAAGGAAAGCAATTTTAAGAGGGTGAAACTTGAAGACTTGCGCTTCGACCAATTTTTAAGACTTTTGGGCGCCCAAAACATCCTCACAATGACCACTCTGCCCCTGTAAAAAGTGATTTTTTTGACATGTTTCATGTCTTTATTCTGATCTGACCTCACCTGACCCCTAATTTCAAATTTTGCGAGTTTGTCCTCGCGAGTTCACCCCGCAAGTTTACCTTGCCCGGATACTATAGCTTTATGGTGGCTTTATACTAGATTTATACCAGACCAAGGACGGCGAAGCGACTGAGCTCCTCTAAAGCTACTAGCTTGAAGTTCTTTAAAGTAGGTTTCTACCAACCCAAGGAGTGAGCTAGCCAAAAGGCTGTTGGCTTAAAATACCCTAACTGGAGCTATACACCAAACGCTGGTAAAGTTAGCCCTCTCAACCAATTATAAAGCAAACCAGGTTATTAATGAAAACGAACGAGTGAAAACCTCACGAAAGGAAAGCAGACATGAAACATGATCATTTTCTATTTGCTCTGCCAGAAGATTTTTTTATAAAAGAGGTAGGAGCAGAACGTCCCATTGACTAATTTCATAATTATGTACCAGGAAAGGACAATACCTTGGCTCTTTTCGGTCCCGCTTGATTACTCTCTCCTCACCCGCTCCCTCATTTTTCTGGGTCTATTCTTTCTTTCTCCATGTCGAAGGACCCAGAACAAACACTTATCCTTTCGGCATTTCTTCTTGTGCTCTACTTTTGAAAGGAAATCCTCCTATCTTACTCTGTTTCTTCACGCCTTAAATCGTACGAATGCTCTCCGTAACAACACTGAAATCAATAACAAATACATAATTCTAGCTCTCTCGTGATATGGCTTGATTATCCGGCCTCCGTCAACTTCTTCTACATATTTTTAGTGATTCCTGATCCTCTCTCATCTTCTATCCTCCTCTCAAACAATCTACTATAATCACTACGGTGAGAGCTCGCATGCGCAGTTGTAAAGCTTGAAAATATAATTGTTGCAGCTTTAAATGGATTGCGGAGAATCACCTGCTTCACTACTTAGTCTTGAGATGAAATCCATAACCCTTCGGTCGTAGATAAAGCATATTCCTCAGGGAAAGGAGCAGGAAATTGAAGGAAGAGTTTCATCTGGATTGGTCTGGAGCATCGATGACAAACTAAACACCCATTTTATTTTGTTTAAATAAGAACTAAAATAATAAATTTAATTACTGTACCTTTAAATTCCTTAGAGATTTTAAGATTTGAAAACTCAGCTGGGCGACATTTCTTGCCACGACGAATTCAAGCAAGACGCGTTATAATTTTACATAGCTTCTCCATTCCCTTTCCATTCGAAGAATAGTCTCCGAGGAAGTTTTGTATTTCTCCAATTTTGGACCAAACTAAATTGAGATTTATTTTCTGTAACAGAGGAAGTGGGAACATAATTCGTATTTTAAAAGGATCTCAGAATACTAATCTAATTTATTAGTAAGAGTACTTTTGAGTTGTACTTCTTTACCATCAGTTGTATCGCCACTGAAAAACCAATGCCTCATCGTGCTTGGTTCATTCTTAAAGAGCCACCAATTTAGCGTTGTATATGTTTTTAAATTTGAAACGGTCAAAAAAGACCATCACACTTCTGGGACTCCTTCGAAAGTCGTCCCGAAAAATTGTCACGGTTTTTTGTCACGTTTGATAACGTCATCAGTTACTTTGACTTACTCTAGGAACTTTGAAAAATTTCGAACCTTCTCCAGGTTATTATACCGACCTTGGTTACTTTCATCGATTACATAGGCCAAACGAACAGCATTCTAGGAAACTGGGCCTGTAGTAGTATTAGGACTATACTAAAATACTGATCTTCGAGTTAGTTCTATGTACTACGCTTATACAATGCCTATTTCGGTTGAAATTACTGTTAGGAAAATGGCCAAAAAAAATTCTCGGTATTTTGTCACGCATCAGTGACCTTGAATTACTTTTGGGATTTGAAAAAATTTCTTTTCGGTACACTAAGACCTGAATTCTTTGCCTTCATTATACCTGAAATCGTTACCGTTTCACTAGGAAACCTACTTCATGGAGGGGGGAGAGAGGTTTACGCCCAACAACATAATATATATGACTTGACATTTTTCTATGAAATGGAGTAATTTACTAGAACTTTTTATTATGATGGGAGAGAAACTTGGAAAATGTTCGAAGGTTGAGCTGTATCGGGGGGGGGGGGTATGGACTTCCGAATTTAAACTCCCTAAATGGTCAGGAACAGAGTATAATCTCTATTCAGAAAATGTAAGAAGCTTTTAGAGAACGATTTTATCCATGACGCTTTTCGTCCCAGGAAAATAAGTCCAAAATTTTTTGGTCCTTTCATCCAAAATATTTTTCAAAATGAGGGTTTCATTCATTTTCTGGTCTCGCTGGACGCGCCCCAGGAATTTCCAAATGGATGCGTGGTCCTCCAGTAATTTCTGAAAGTGTACATGCCAACTCTCAACAACATAATTTGTTCGGGGTGTGAAGCACGCTTTTGGAAACGTTCCATACATTAGGGAGATATCCCGGTGGTACGGTCTTTCTGCGTTTCCTGCAAGGGCGTCCTCTGACGTACGTTTTGTCAAAGTAAGACGCCAAACCGTCGACGTCTTCATGAATCTCTTTCATAATGTCGTCGAAAAAACTCTGTACGTCATCCAAGGAGATGAAGGATAAGGCAAACAGTAGAGCTACATGGATATATATTCTTCAATTTCGTGAATAACAATAATACCTATGGCGGATGAGCAAGTATTGATAAACACAGACAAGAAACACCATTTGAAATGCATGCCTATTCTCTTGATCACCTCTCCATTTACTTCATGCATGTAAGTACTAGTACAAGCCATAAATTTACATCAAAGCTCTAACAATGAGCTTCTCATATTTTAGTTATACGAGAAAAATTCACGAAATATCCTCTGGACGAAAAAAGTTAGACGAAGTGTCATTGGACAAATTTTTGGGCAAAATATCGTCTGGACGAAATGTCTCATGGACGAAAAAATTTGGACCAAGTGTCACTGGACTAATTTTTTTGGACGAAATGTCGTCTGGAGAAAACGTCGTGGAACCTAGGGAACAGGTTTCTTATTTGCATCGGTCCTCAACACAGTTGATGAAGAGAAACGTTACAAATGAGTCCGTCAATTAGTTAGTCCAACATACAGAAAGGTGCATGTTAAGCTAGGAAATACTGGTGAAAGGGGGCCTTATGATGATGTCATCATGATCAAGAAGTACGTCTGAAGAGTCGATATAATAAATACAATCGATTCAATATCGTCGGCAAAATCAATATAATCGATGTGAAGTTGACAAGAGTAACGCGATCGTATAGTCTTGGAGAAATCCTCCTACGTATGCAAGGTTCAGGAAGTTCTTACTCAATGTGCAGCTATTTTCAATAGCTCTTTTAACCTTTCTAACTACGTCAAAGAGGTTAGAAGTGTTGTCAATAGATGTGAATTTATTATAAAAAGTCCTTTGCTCAAGAGAGCCCTGCTTGACCCCAACTTCGTGCCCCCTCCTCTATTGGCTGCCGAATGTGCACAAGAAGGATACTCCAATGCGGCCAGTCGTGTTCTACTTCTCCTCTCTCCCAGTTTTTGGATCGTTGATTCAAATTCCGAATCGAGTATGAGTACCCTTACTCCGTTAAAACCTCGGTGTCTCTGGTAGATAGGCTCGAAAATGATACCTTCCTTGGGGTACAATCTTGTGCTCATTTGATGTAGTTGGCCTCTTTCCCAATAAACCAAGGGCCCCTACTATGCAGCATATGGGTGACCTACTAGTCAAGTTCAATACTCTTCATGACGAGATACAAGAATTTTTCAACCTTCTTAATGTTTGTTGGTCTCCCAACTTCTGTAAGTTCAATGGGAAATTTTACGAATTCCCTGAGGAGGTAGGCATCCCTATCGGCTCTCCGTTGGGCTCTCGTTTTGGAGATTTGCATGTCCAAATTTGAAACTGACCTGTTTTCCTCGGACCAAGTGCTGTTGAGTCACATCCATTACTGGCATCGTTATGTGGACGATATATTATGTGCGGGGACCGGTCCTCAAGATCTTCTTAGTGAGTTTCTTGAGTATCTAAATAAAATGTACCCCTCCATAACATTCACTCTGGAAGTTGGAGGTTCCTCCATAAACTTTCTGGATCTCACGATCTTTGAGACCGATGGAGACCATGAATTTGCAATATCCAGAAAGGATACTTCGACCGATATAGTTATCCACGCCCCTCTTCTCATAGGGGTACTGCCTCTAATAGATTCATCGGCTTATCAGCATCCCGTTGAGTCAGCCAGCTTTCCAAAAGGAGCTTGCGACTATGCACTTGGCCGTAGTGAATGAGGTCAACCTGGACATTGAACGTATGGTCCGTAAGAAGGGTACGAGGAAGGGCCTTAATTCTACCTCCTCCCTCCCCCGCAATGTGAGTTAAAATAGTAAAAAATGGCGTTGGATTAGACTCCCGTTCTTGGGGGAATTTTCGTCCAAACTGACTCGCGTCTTCCGCCCCTTCGGTTTCGAACCTGCCTTGTATAACCTCACTACTATCAAAGGTTTGTTCGTCAGGCTTAAGGACCCCATCCCGCGGGTTGAGAGGAGCGGGATGTACAGACTGAAGTGTCAGGACTGTAACAGCGTATACATAGGCGATACAGGCTGCCAGCTCAATATTCGAGAGGAGAAACACCTTGAGGCCTGGAAGAGAAATTTGGATGATTCGGCCTTTGCGGACGATCTCGTCTCAAGTAGTCATGGTTTCAGGGAAGGCTCAGCTACCCTCCTACACAAGAAGAGGTCGTACTTCAAACTTGTTGGATGCGCTGGAAAATATTGAAATAGGGCGTCATTTGAACAGCGATGATGTTACTGCAGTCAACAGGTATTTTCCCGACGAAGGATTGGTTGAATTGGTCTACGAGTTCGAGTCACCTCGCGAAGCTTCGCTAGTTCAATCATGAGTTCGTCGGTATTCTGTTTTACGAGTCAAATCTGGGTCAGTGGCGTTCTAACTTTGCCTGATGATGATTTCTAAACCGAAAGATCTCGCATCTTTCTCTCTTTTAACTGTGGTCTTTGTAATCAGTCTTTTTCGTTTACTCCTTTGAGGATTCTGTAATTATGTCGAGCTGTAACATATCAGACCTTGTTATTTTTACTTGAGAATATTTTAGGCTGACAGCTTTTGGGGGGGCTTACTTGCTCCGCACGTTTTCCCTGCTTCTTGGTCCTAGTATAACTTTACGTTAGAATATTTTAGGCTAATTGCTTTCGGGAGGCTTACGCGCAGTTCTTGCGTAAGCCTAGTATAATAGTATATGAAAGAGCAAAATCCAAGCATAGGTTAGTATAATATCTACTGGAAGGGTGTACTCGCAAATTTCTTAATCACCTTCCAGGTATAAAAATTTTTCTCAAAAACTTCCAAGTTCATCAATTTGGGGGGGGGGAGGGTGTGTAAACTCGCGGACTTTCAAATTGAGGTGCAGTGAGACAAAAGACATGAAACACGTCAAAAGTGAGAAAAATATAGGAAAAACCTAATTTAGCGCTAGGGTGAATTGATAACAAATTACAAATTGATGAAAAATTGACCTACAAACTTTTTGTATTCTCCCTCTCCTAAGAAAAATTTACTCCCTCCCTAGCTGTTCCTCCCTCCTTATTCTATTGGTTGTACATTCTGGTTCATTTGCATCTCTCCTTTTTTTTCCCGATTGGTAATTAAGTTTTGTAGACGAATATCAGGAGTAAGTAACTCAGTTTCCCAGGTTTCAATAAGACTATATTTTCGCCCTTCAAAATTTGACCTCTCACATTCTTCAAGGTTTCTCGATGGATTTCCTCATACTGAAGATGATCATTTGTAACTATTTTCGAATATCCGCGATCCTCACGCGGTTTATTCAAAAAAAAAAAAACACCTCCAGGCTGATGCATTTTTCATAATTCCCGCAATGCTGCGACTAAACTATTTTCTTCTTGCACACCGAATACGTATACGATGTAGAATCATCCGTAAATAAATAAATTAACATACTTAAAATTGAACATTCTTTCTTTCTCATTTTAAATCTAAATTTCAAAATAATTTTTGATGCCTTCATAATTCTGGAATTTCATTTCTCGGGCGTCGAATGTGAATCGACAATACTTTTATAAACGAAGCATAGTTGGACATAAATACGATACTGTAAGATGAAATTCTGGACTAGTAATAATACACAAATTAGTTTACATAACTTCTCGTTTCATACGAATACGTCTGTAGATGCTCATAAAACAAAAAAAAAAAAAAATGAGCGGACTATTATAATACGCAAGGCAGACACTCTGTATATTAATTATCGGAAATAAAACATCTTTTCTATAGAGATACGCGTTCGTATTTTCATATTCGGAAATCATCGGAACGTGGGAATGAGCGATGAAATTTACATTAATGTGTCTTCAACGCTTACCAAGGAATTCCGAAAGGATCGAAATCGCTCGAAGCTGCGGACGGATTCTTTAAGGAGAGACCGAGGTTAACGATCCCTCCCCGAAACAGCAGAAAATTATCCGGTAATTCAATTATTAGTTTATCTCGGACTCGATGGTATCGTATCGATTTTTTCAGGAGCCCGTTGGCGTTCCTACCAAATTCGTCGTTCAGCATCGCGTATCTCGAGTGCGCAAAATTCTTCATCCGCGAGCTCGACAATGAAATGCTAATGGCCCGGAGATCAGGTCGTGCCGGATCAACAACTGTACCCATATCTCGATGATGATCATCCATCAACCGGTAGAGTACCGCATATACATGACGAAAGTTCCTGCGTTCCCGCCGCCGATCTTACGTTAAATCATGGGAGATACCCGAGGCACTCACTAACCATTACCACGGCTCTGCCCACTTTGTACTTTAACGTACAGGGTATACGCTTACTGTGGGTATTTATGCCCATAAAAAGTAGCCGTTGTTTCTTTTTCTTTTTGTTTATGTGTGCGTATTATATTTTTTCAAAAGAAGTATATACAGTATTTCACAAATCCTCGTTCCATAGGTCTACCTGACGCCTGTTCGCAACTTACAGGTACACGTAGAAGCATAAATCTCTCCTTGGTGTAGACTATAATTATAATCACGTCATGAACTAAACAGGACGCTTAGTAGATTGTCAATATAAGATGTTATGGACAATTTAGAAGTATTTAAAATTATACATGACGGTAGTTAAGCAAGTTTCGAGTCCGCGTAGACTTCGCCTCATTTTACGTATTTTCTCACGTTTTGAGCGAACCCTTCATCTGTCCGCTTTTCAACTAGCGAGGGTGGACTTCGTATTATTTTATCGATAGATAGAAAGCAACGATTAACGGTATCAGCATCGAGAAAACATTACAATTGTAGGCGTCGTCGCATCAAATCTCTTAATTATAGCGTTTAATTGTGACCCTCTTTTTATTCTATGTTTTTTATCCCGCGCCTGGACCAGTCGTATCTTCCTCCTGTAGACTTTTGGGCTAATTGTTACGTTCGCGGAGGCGCCGTTGGCGTTTACTTGAGGCAAATAATAGACCGCCTGCAACTCTTACATTATTTACTGACCGTGCGCGGTGACTCGAAAACCGCGCCTTCTTCTGAACTGCTTTATTCTTATACTAAAACGGGGTGACTGTATCGAAGCTCCAACCCTGTATTTTATTCTAAGTTTATCTGATATTTTTCGGATTTAAACATACGTTTTGAAAATAAGTATTTTTGCTTCAGTTTACCGGCTTTTTGGTTAATTTCACATCATGAGGCGTAAACCCGTTCATTTATTAAGAGGAAGACCCAACTGTGTAAATTAATAATACATCAGTGGAGAAAAAGGGGTTGAAATTGCGTTTAGTAAAGATCGTTGCGTACTCAGACGAACGACGAAATATATCTAGACACGTGGTCGGACATTAAGGAGAAAATTAACGCGGAGAAAATCTACTTTTTGCTGGGAAAAAAATTAAGCTGAACTGAGATTATTAAAAGAAATAATATGGAAGTCGTAAATTGAGAAAAAAATCAAAGCCGTTTCTGCCGTAGTGACTGCGGCGTCAGATCGTTTGAATATTTAGTTCGAGTAAATTTCAAGTCCCCCCCCCCTGTCTCATACAGCTAAATAGTTGACACTTTTTCAAAATTTTCATCCTCGAATTATTGACATTTTTCCAGGGTAAAAATTTTTTTGAATTTGAATCGACCAGATCTGTTTCGCTCCTTCAAAATTGGACAATTTTGTTCTAGTCGGATAACGTGAAAAATCCCTGAATTAGGTGAACAGCATCCTCAAGATAATACAATTTGAAATGTTCCATTCTCTGCTGGATAACTTGAAAAATTTTCACAAGTTCCTATCCAAGGTCACGTACATTCTTACAGTTGGACGATATACTCCAACGATTGTTTTAGAGGTGGAAAATTTTCTACGGCCAAAAAATTAAGATCATGTCTCTTTCGAAGTAGGGTAAATTTTCACTGTAATCATTTTGAGCCATACTTGTCTGCTCATGGAGCATCATTAGTGGAGTATCTGAATACTAGACCATCTTGCTCTTGTAGGGCATACTAGTTGATGTACTCATCCGCTAGGCTGAGGGCTCGACCTCCCTGCTCAGCCTCGTATTGCCTAATTTAAGGAGTTGGATTTACTTCAGCTCAGTAATTTAGCCTAGTTAATAACATAGCCTATTTCATGTGAGTTCAGTAAGGCACGCTAATAAGATCATAACCATGGAATATTACGCATGGCTCGCTCATTCCAAAAAAAAAACTTGAAAATAAGAAGATAAGAATCCTGTCGAAATTGGAATGTTTGGTGTCATGTTCGCTAGTACGTATACATCTACTTGTCCAGACGTCGAACGTCGAGCGAATTTTCTTTTGACGTTCGCTCATTTACCGCCTTCCGAGCGAACATCACCGAGCACGAACATTCGCGTTCGCCAGCGTTCGGTGAACGGTATACACTCAGCGAATACACGCGTTCCCTGTTGTTCGGTCAAACATATTCGCCAAGTGTATACGAAGCTCAGGATGACCAGGGGAAGGGAGTAGGTTCAATGCGGAGGATTATCAGTTATTTTTGGAAGAGAGGTGGCGGGTTTGTTCGAGGTCCAGGGGTCCAAACAATTTATTGAGTTGAAAGTGAGGAGACTGAGTCGGACGCGTTGTATAAGAGGGGTTCGTGTTGAGTGGATCGATGTGAAAGTGAACCACTGAGGAGGAATTTACCATTAGGAGGAAAGTGAGAAAGGTGGGGAAGGTATGCGAATATAGCCATCAGTTCGGCAGTCAACATGGATGCTATTTTGCGGCTACGATGAGAGATCGATTCTCCATCTTTAGAGTGAGCATAGGCTGTTTCATTTAAAAATTAAGATTTCGATCCGCCCGGCCCTTGAGGCAAAGCGTAAACTGAAATTTTCCTCTGTTATGTTTTGGATATGTTGAATGGAGATGGTGTTGTAGGGTTTAGGAATTTCTGTAACGTTTAGCCGTAGCAGAGGCCAAGGAAGTGAGATTGAATGATATTGGTTGTTGAGGGTTCGCGATGAAGGGTTCATTGAGGGAGAGATTGAATAAGAGGCGGATGAGCTCGTTACTGAAAGTTAAAAAGAAGTTAATTGAGCGAAGACAAAATGCTTGAGGTGAGTATGAGTCTGCGGAAGGGGAAGAAGAGGGAAGGCTCTGCAGCTTCTGCGCAAAGACTGAGTTTGAGACGGGTACGGAAGGCACCTAAGGCCATTCTGAGGGAGGAAGTTTGTATAGTAGGTCGGCTTAGAGTCAAAATGTCGTAACTTCCAATTTCTTGATCTTTTTTTTTCAGTGTGGTAAGTTTGAGGATCGAGTACTTCTTCGAAATGTTCATGAAGTACTTTTGCACTTAGTTGATAACATTGATACACTAAATACTCTTCTCTAAGTTGAGTGCATTGTTTCTAGTGGGCAACCCGCTATTCATTTTGCTAGGGGGACAATTACATCCTCAGAAAACGTCCGCGTCCGGGAGTTTCTGCGAACTATGATTTATGACGTCATCGATGACCTTGACCTACTTTAGGGATGCCTTATGACGTCATCAATGACCTTGACCTACTTTAAAGACTAGGAAAAATTTCAATTTCTCATCGGGATGCTTCATGATGTAATCAATGATATTGACCTTGACCTACTTTAGGGACTTACAAATTCCAGCTGGGATGATTTATGACGTCATCAATGACCTTGACCTACTTTAGGGACGGTAAAATTTCAATTTCCAGCCCTCATTCATTTCAACTTCCACCTGGGATACTTTATGACTTCATCAATGACCTTGACCTTGACCTACTTACGGGACGAAAAAATTTCAATTTCCAGCGGGGATGCTTCATGACGTAATCAATGACCTTGACCTTGACTTACTTCAGGGATTTGGGAAAATTTCAATTTCCAGCCTTCATTATATTATCAGGTCTAGTATGCAGTATACTGGGAAGAGCCCAGCCAACTCATTTTCTGAGGGGGCATTTTCGCGCCAACCTCATCGCGAGCGCGGGAGGTTACGGGTTCCCCGCTCCCATTGCCAACCCTGCAACGGCCTCAATTTTTCTTCTGTTGAACGAGTGTAGGCTGCTGTAGCAACTCTATAGAATGGAGTTACGACATTTCGACTCCAAGTCGACGTTACAGCGAATGAGGTTTTTGCAAAGTGGTAAGAACGGTTTTCTGTTTCATTCGTACTTCAAAATATTTAGAGCTCGAGTGCATTCAACTTTCAAGATTTTAATGGGGAGAGTCCAGGTAAGTTTTCCATCAAAATGGTGGCCAAGAAGTTTCTTAGAATCGCGGAAAAAATCGACGAATGGAAAGAATACGTAGAATTTCATTTTCTATAAACTACAAAAACGATTTTGGAAGAGAATAATCTGAAACATATTTTGGGTAATTAAGTAGTGATTTTGTGAAGTTTTCCTTGGAGGAGCTCTTGTGGGATTGGCTAAAAAATCGGAGATGTTATAATCGTCGGTAAAGAGGCCTTGAGTAAGGGGAGATTGACGCGTTTTGTAACATCCTCGATAGCTACTAAGAAAAGGAGGTCCCTGAATACTACATATGAAAGGACCCCGTTTCGAAGTAGGAGAGCGGAGAGGTCATATTTCGAATTCTTAATTTGAGAGATTGCCTCGTAGACGGATACGGTGACGTCCGGTGGAAATTAGGTGCCTCCAGATCCGGGGGTAAATTATCGAAATCCAACCTGCATCCAAATCGAGCGCCCTCGTGAAATTCTTCCTATTTGAATCTGATGCATACGCATTTCAATTGAATCGCAAATAAGTCAACCAAAACTTTCCTTCCCTCCTCTTTGATCGACAACCTAGACAATTGCCTGGATAGCTTTCGTCCCGCGCTATGATTGGCTTCAAGAGACTTGAGTTGTTGAAAGTTCCCGATTCATAAGCTCCGCTTGTTCGCCTTCCTCCCAAGACCAAGACTCACTTCTCAACCTACTCTACATTTAGCCTAATTAGTGCTACAGCCTATTTTATTTGTCTAACCCAGAAGAGACTATGCTTGGGAATTTTGAACAATGGCGAAGTGTATACGCAGCAGTATAGAACTACTCGCAGCAAGCAGTATTATCGCGACAGCGAATTGAGTCAATCGCAGAAAGACCAGTAGCATGGCGGGGGGCTTTGTCAATGGTGCGGCGGGTTGTAAAGAAATCCATTCCTTTTTTCTTCATACTAATTTCTTGTTTTGTGATCCTGTTCTTACTGATTATTTTCATGAAAAATGACAGGAAATTCCTTCACTGGAAGTATTCTTCGCTAATTCGACGGTCTCGAAGGTTAAGAAAATGAAATAGAAGTTTCCGGCCATTTGCGTCATGGAGCGAGACATGACAATCAAAAAAAAAAAAAAAAAATGTAAAGGACTTTTTCGAATCATCATTTATAATTAATGATCATCAATTCGGGGGTTCTTCGGAAGTCGAATGTAATTCCTGCGACGAAGGCTGAATTCTCCGGAATTGATTCGCAGAATCCCCAGACGTTGTGAATACACGCTTCTTATTGGTAACCAATCTCTCGACAAATGATGATCGATCTCTATGTTACTGGTGGCCATCCTCTCGACAACAGGGAAACTACCTAATTCGCACTACAAGCGAATTAGAACTGAAAAAGGATTTTCAGGATAAAAGAGCTCTACGCCTTAAATGAATTCTGATGGTCGATAAGTAGTTCGAGGAAATCCAAAATGGTTAAAAATGAGCGAAAATAGCCAAAAATAGGCGTATTCTAATTGAAAATATTTCAAACTGGTTGAAAATTGGTGAGAGTAGATTAAAAATTGTCGGAAATAATTGAGGGTAGGCCTAAAGTAATCAAAAAAGGATCAAATTTTTGAATGATTGGAAAAATTTATGGGAACTCAGCAATAGTGGCGCGAGGGCGTGGCAGAGTGGCTCGAGCCACCCTCTTAGCAAAAATGGAGGTGTCGAGAAAAAGGAGGAAAAAAAAAACTTATGAAAAATGAAGAAATGAAGATCCAGGTCTTTCCGGGAGCTTTTGGGGACTTGATCGGAGTTCTGTTGGAACTTTTTGAAGACATTTTTTCCTCTTTACTGGACAAAGAAATTTAAAATTATTTTTCATAAAATTTTCTACTAGAGCCAAATAAATGAAGATCATGTTCCACGTCTTTTATGGGATGCTCCACTCGTTCACCCCCTCCCCCCTACTTGGTCTAGTATAAGTCTACTTCAGAATATTTTAGGCCAATTGCTTTAGAAGGTCTCACTCGCGGGCTTACAATATTTTAGGCTAATGACTTTAGGGGGGCTCACTCGCTGCTTCTTGGTCTAGTATAAGTCCACTTTAGAAAATTTTAGGCCAATTGCTTTAGGGGGTTCACTCGTTCCGCTCGTTCGCCCCTTTTCTTGGGTCTAGTATAAGTCTACTGTGGAATATTTTAGGCTAATGCTGGGACTCCTAGCTTTTACTAAAAATATAAGATAGGAGGGGCCTTCAATAGTTGATAGGAGGGGGACTTGGAAACTAGCTTTATACTAGTAAGAACTGTCTTACGAGTCAAAGAAAGATCGGTTGGCCCCCTTCTAGAGCCACTTCAGGTTTAGTATAATGAAGCTTAGCCTAGAAGAATAGTTGATAGGTGGGGAACTTGGAAAGGTCACCCCCCCTCTACAGCCACTTTAGGGACTATACCGAGTGTCGGGGAAACAATAGTTGGCTCCCATCATTAGGACTGAGTGTTGAAATATCGAAAGTCGGTTTTCGTCATATGGAAACTGATTCTTGGGGAAAGCCGAGTAAAAAAATTAGAGGCCATTGCAAAGGCAACGGGGAACCCGCAACCTCCTGCGCTCGCGATCACGTTGGCGCGAAAATGCCCCCTCAGAAAATGAGTTGGCTGGGCTCCTCTCAGTATACTACATGCTAGGCCTGATAATCTGATATAATGAAGGCTGGAAATTGAAATTTTTGCCAAGCCCCTGAAGTAGGTCAAGGTCATTGATGACATCATAAGGCGCCACACTTCACATCACGTCACGTCACGCAGTTCACGGATACTCCCGGACGGACCTTTTCTGAAGATATAATCCCCCTAACAAAATAGATAACGGGTTCCCCGCTTAAATTGTCGAAATTGAAGCAATGGAAAAGAAGCGCCGTACAAAAGAAATTTTAGGCGCCATAATCTTGACGAGCCACAGGAGCTCAAACGTCAAGCACCCCCACGTACGACTGATCAAAACTACAGTGAATTTATGCCAATAAAAACGTATTATAAGCGGCTTTCGCTTGTATAATAGGTTTTTTTTTCCTCTTTTTTTTTTTATCTTTTGCGGTAGACCTGCTATCCGTTTACTTCTTGAGGGCCCTCGATCAGAGGAATTCTGTCCGCGTACGCATAACGCTGTGGAGCAAAACGCTGTGGGGCGTAACGCCGTGACTTGGAAAAATTCATGACCTACTATGGGCTAGTATAGTGACTTCCAAACATTTTGAGCTCTTCTATGGGCTAGGATAGGGACTCGGATAAATTCCGGGCTCTTCTATATACCCATCTTATATTCTATATGTGATGAGTGGATGAACCTGGACCATGTTCAGCTGAACTTTCACCTGACGCAGGTGTTAAGCGGCCATGGCTGCTTCAACAAGTACCTTCATGAGAAGTTAAGGAAAGTTGAGCGGGCTTCGTGATCGCATTGCGATCAAGGGCGGGATGATGGACCACAGCACACCTTATTTGAGCGCGAGGCGTGGAAGCGTGAGCGGGACAAGCTTAGTCGGTCTCTTCAAGAGATCGGGGTAGAAGGAGCGCTTGTTCCGAGTAGCCTGGTACCCACTATGCTAGGCTCTGAAGAAGCATGGAACCAGGTGTCTGCATTTGCGGCCACCGTTATGAAGAAGAAGATGGACCAGGAATGGAATAGGCAAATGCAGAACCACGCTATGGCCTACTCGACACCTGTGTACCATCAACATCCGGATCTGCAGGAAGTCGACGAAGAAGAACACCATCCAGCTTGATGATGTGATAGTGTCTGTGGTTGTTATGTGAGTGTTCTCGGTGTATTTTGCGTGCCAGGGGGGCACTACAGCTTGGCGGTTGCCTAGTAGAAGAGGGGGTTCGCGTAGGAGATTCTTCCAACACTGAAATTATACACGAAAGGGTCGATTCCAGGTTGGAGGAAACAAAATTAAATGCATACGCAACCCGTGCCCATTCCACTATGGAGGAAGGACGGCGTTCTGCAAATGCGACACAAGCGAGATACCCTATATGGGCTAGTATAGGAACTTGGAGAATTCCGGGCTCTTCTCTTGAAGAAATTCCTGGCTTTTCTATAGTTCTCTATGGGACTTGGAAAAATTCGTGACCCCTTTGACCCGTTACGCTGGGACTTGGAGAAACGGAAAAGGGAAGCTAAACACATAGAAACCAGTATATTTTTCTGTATTTACTACCGTGAAAGAATAAATTGTAACCTACTTTGAAAATAAATTATAGGCTTACATTCTACGTAAACTAATAATCTTGAACCCTCCGCCATAAGTCGCCGGTCTCCCGCAACTCTTGCTCCCTGTGCAAGAGCCTGTAAATTTTTTTACATATCGCACATACCAATGTGAAGAAACCAAAAAAATCCTGCACTAAAAACGGGTTTGCTCTAAATTAGGTGCATTATAACGAAATTTAAATACCAAAATGAGGGTCGTACCGAGATACACGCACTCACAAAGTAGTTTTTTATTTCATCTTTGAAGTTATTACAAATTATGAATATGTGCGATTCGCGAAATGTTTAAAAAAAAAGTATAGACGTTTATCAGGAATACAATGAAAATGTCGAGAAAGAAAATGCATCTCCATCTGGTAAAAACACTCGCACTCTACACATTATTACTTTTCCCGGTGAATAATTTGTGTCCGCAAAACACCCATGAGACTAATCACCCATTTTAGGCACTCAGAAGTATATCCTCATTTACCCCAATTGAAAGTTGCGTAAAATCTTCTCGACCAATCAGAACCCTGAGATTCAGAGGGTTTGATTTTGCGGATGATGTTCTCATCATGTCCTCATCATGTCTCTGTAAGGAACCCCTCATTGTGTCATTATATCCTCATCCCATCTTCATAGAAGAACTCTCCTTGTGTCCTCATTATATCCCCATCACGTCCTCATGAGGGAACCCTCACTGTATTCTCATATGACGCGCCTAATTTCAAAACCAGCTATTATAATCAGTTTTTTTAAAGAGGGCCTAAAGTATAGGCCCTTTTTGAAAAAACGGATTATGATCTCTAGCTGGTTTTGGAGATGAGCGCGTCGTATTTAGTCTTTCCCTTTCCACTTTGAGATCATACTTCCTCTATTAAATCACTCAGACTATTGTATCAATATGAGAGAATAAATCCTCATGATTGTAGTGAAGACAGTAAATCAACACAAAAATTCAAGGGTCCTATAAGAAATGCAGTTCAGCTGACTGCTCTTTAAAAATTATCATCTTCCCACACCTATTTCATCTTATTTAGATAGCACTTGCTTCTTTCCAGGGGCGTACTTATAACTTTTTTCGGGGGGAGAATGCTTTTTACTACATGAATATAATTGGAGCTGGTTGCGCTATGCATGTATTTCTTAAGTGAAAATGAAAATATTTTGAGGTTTGGGATGGTTGACCCCCCTCCCCCGCGTGTGCACCACTGCTTCTTTCTCTGCGAGTATGAGGACACTATAAACATATAACAGCACCCAATATATGTTTCCTGATTGCTTCTTCATAGTATCCTTAACATTAAGGACACTTCGAGGATGTAATCAGGAGATAAGGAGAGGATTTGTGAAATTTATGATCTGCTTCCTCATCATGTCCTTTCTGTGTCCCCAATATGAGGACACATAGAGAACATAATGAGAATAATGAAACTTTATTTTTCAAGGGAGGGCGTGGTCTTCAAACTAATTCTTTTGTCTCCTCAAGAATTTTTCTTCTTGTCAAGGCAGAATGAAAAGATTATATTCATCGCGTTCCTTCTTTTGTCATTTCTGCCGAGTAAAAGTTGATATCTCAAACATCGCTGAGAATTATTAGAACAGAAGGAAATTAGAATGACTACATTCTCATAAATATGGACTAAAGTTCATTCAAATAGAGCGATTCGGCCCGTGTATTTCTATAGTGTTCAACGAATAGCTCTAAGGAATCGATGGTCGATTAAAACTGTAGACGCACGTCTACAATAACCATCGTGCTGATATCCTACACGTCTTGATTCCAGAGTAGAGCGTGGGAATACGATCAGAGAAAAAAAAGTAATATTGGAAATCACCAAACGTCACGCACAAACGTTACTGTTGCTTTGTAATTGCTACGAAATCATTTACCGGCAGGTATGTAATCATCTTTCAATCACAGAAATAGTTTGCTAAATGGCCTCGTTTGGAAAACAGAAGTAGGGCCGCGCGGTTGATTTAGGCCTATAGCGCGCATTGTGTACCAATAAACTCGTCCAAATTATACGTTTCGAATTGCGATCGCAGTGAGTATATTGGTAGAGTAACACAGTCCATAATATCAAAATAATAGGCCTATCGTAATACAATCTATATTTATCGCGGTTTGAATTACTCGAGATACTTTCGTGCGGACTGGTAGAAAGTGAACTCTAACACACTATTGAGAATACGAATGAATCGTGAATCATCATCCTATACAAATTCAAAGTTTTCACAAATGGACTCCCGTTGTTTTGTACTGCTGGAGGTAACGTGATGATGTACAGCGCATTTCCGTAATTTGCAGAAATGCAAGAAGCCCTCTCTAGATAACTTCGAACATTTTTCGGAAACGCGCTTTCTTCTTCGGAAATGCTTGATATCACCTCAGAATAACAACAACTGAAATTGCGATCTATTCGCTTTAAAACACAATTATAAAATCAAGCTGATCCGCCTTTCTGAGAACTGTTTATTCACACGCAGGGCTGTTTCGAGCATATTTCCGCAGGACTTGAAGATTTCTTCACTGTTTGACTTCCTTTTTCGGAGTAATTGGCACACACAAAATTAAAACCCTTCTTCTTCTTCTTATCCGTATACCATCGATTAAATAAATTACCGGGTTTAATAGTAAATTGTGTAAATACGGAGTACAAAAGAAAAAAATATGCCCTTCCTTTAAAACACATGTTTTCTAAGAATCATGGAACGTTCTACGTCGTGCGCATATCCACGTGCTCGTATTTATGTGAAAATTCGTCGACAGGTTCGTGGATACACAAAAAATGAAATTGAAAGCCTGCCCTAATAACACAGTTTGCGAGGACGACCCAAACGCACGCAAGCCCAATATCGTACGTAATAGGGAACAAAAAATGCGTATCATCCCCTGAAGCCAAATTCCAACACCTGTCACTCCGCTATTTGACGAACACGAAAATTGAAACATTATTTCTCTTACCTGTCGAAAAATAATGTTGGAAAATGTTTTACGTATGATAAATAGCCTATATTTTCTTGATATACACACCAGTATGGTTCTCGTTTTAGTTTCGAGGTATATATGCGGTTACGACCTAAGAATCAATGCTGGGAAAATGTTTTGGTCGAGAGAGAAAGAAAAAAAAAAAAAAAGAAATGACCGGTTATTATTTGGTGCTTATGTATAGTCCTTCTTCAGTGGAAAACATAGCATTAAGAAGGCGGAAAAAGGAATAGAAATGGCTACAAGCTAAATCGTGGATCGTGGTTGGCCGTGTGAGAATTTCTTGTACGAAAGTAGCATAGCGAAAGAGCCTAAACAGTTTCGACTGCGGTAGGATTCTTTTTTCTTCTTCGCAGCTCATTTTTAAAGTACGATATACATCTAACGAACAAACGATGAGACTGAGTGACTCTCTCAGAGCTAGCCCGTGAGAATATTTTCCCAGTTTCGACTCGCGGTTTATCATCCATTTATAGTATTGAACAGAGGTGGGTAGAAAAGGGTAAAATGAATGGATAAAATTAGATAAACAGTACGGTCAGTTCATTCGTTTTACTCGTGTGCTCGTATAAAAGAAGTAATTCACCGATCGTGCGTTCGCAGATTTATGAGAACTAACGTAATATGGGATTAGCCGAGGAAGCGTAGGACGTCAAGAAATAATGAAATGAAAACTGAAGGACTAGATAATTTGGTTTTGGAAATAACTTCGATTATCTTCCAATACACTGCTGGTGACCTAATTCATGACGCTCGTACGACGATAGATTTTTCAAAATGGCGAAATGAAATTACATCAGCTCATATAATGAATGTAATGTTATAAAATTGCGCAAAATTGATGGATATTGAATCCTTAAAGAAAGAAGCCATCACAAATTTGCCTTGGAATATTGAATAGATCGTTTTCAATTCCTTCATGCCCACTCTACCAAACATTATTTTAAATTTTTCATGAGCGCGGGGGCAGCATTTCTATAGCCTGTCTTAAGCGTGGAGAGAGAAGATTGAAGTTGAGTGTTTTTCACATTGAAAGTCCTTTAGACGACGTCGAAAATTTTTATGGCCTGAGCCGACAAAGTCATTTTGACTTTGCCCCCTCTCACTAACAAACACTTTGAGTCCACTAGCATAGCATACACTAATACTTTCACCAGGCTACGACGTCACCACACAGGTGGTTTCGGATCCTCCCACTTCCACTTGCTGACACACATTTTCATACCAAAATTAGTTATACTCATACCTGCATCCTAGCACTGTACCAAAGAAAAATGTGATTTAGACTTGGAAGACAAGCTCGAGATACGAAAAAGAGTTCTTTCTCTCTAAAAACTTGAAATCATGAATTTGTCTCGCTTTCATCCTCTCTTCTTTTCTCTGTATTATTGTATAATTCACTGTATCCAAAATTTTACGTTGATATCACTTTTATGTCGCATGTGCAGCGCCGCCCCGTCCTCCATGGCGAAAGTGGGTGCGGGTTGCTTGTTTCCTTCAGTACCGGAAGCGACCCTTCCGGGTATAACTTCAGTGTTGTAAGAATCTCCTCGGCGGACCCCCTCTTCTGCTTGGCAACCGCCAAGCTGCAGGAGTGCCTCCCTGGCACGCATAAAACACAAGAACACATAACAACAACATCACCTTAAGATATAGTAAATTGCTGTTGGGGTTCTTCATCATCTTCTATCTTCAGGGAAGATCGTTGTACTATTCTTCCTGCAAATCTGGGTGTTGACGGTACACAGGTGTCGAGTAGGCCATAGCATGGTTCTGCTTTTGCCTATTTCATTCCTGGTCCATCTTTCTCTTCATGACGGTGGCCGCAGATGCAGACACCTGGTTCCATGCTTCTTTGGAACCTAGCATGGTGGATACCAGGCTACTTGGAACAAGCGCTTCATCTACCCTGATCTCTTGAAGAAAAGAGATCGACTAAGCTTGTCCCGCTCACGCCTCCACGCCTCGCAATCAAATAAGGTGTGCTCTGGTTCATCATCCCGCCCTTGGTCGCAGTGCGAACACGTTGCCTGCTCAACTTTCTTGTGAAGCAGCCATGGCCTTTTAGCACCTGCGTCAGGTAAAAGTTTAGTTGGCCATGGTGTCGGTTGAACCACTCATCAAGGTCGCGTATCAACATACGGGTTGTCCACTTGCCCAGCTCACTCTGGGCAATTCTTGCTTTTCATTTCTTAAGCAAGGAGAACGCAGCCTTCTCTTAACCCGTAGAGTCTCACGGTTAGTAGTCGTCGTCTTTTTTGCTCTGAATATCACCGCTCTCTACTCAGCAAGGAGCTCGATTGGTGGTGAACGTGCTAATACGCAAAGAGCCTCCGTCGAGACAGTGCGGTAGGCACTAACACGCCTCAGCGCAGCTCTTTGGTGGATCTTTACCATCTCTCGTCTTCTGTATGGTACCTTCATGGAGTCGGCCCATAGTGGAGCACCCTACAGGAGCATCGACAAGGCGGTGCTCATCTTGATCCTTCTTCTTACTTCTCTCGGTCCTCCTAGGTTCCTCATCAGGCGGCTTAGGTATCCAACTACCCGCCTTGCCTTTTCCGCTGCCATCAGGAAATGGTGCCTGCAGCTCAGCGTCGAGTCAAACCAGATGCCCAGGTACTTCAATCTGCTTCTTGGTCTCAACTTCCACACCTTGCAAGCGAAAGGTGGGTGGACTGAACTTTCGACGGGTCGTAAATAAAATGACCTCCGTCTTACTAGCTGCAAGTTCGAGTCCCGCCGACTCGATCCAACGCGTCACTAACTCTAGGGCCTGATTTACCCTGCTCTCCACGGCTACAATCGTCTCGGCAGTGCACCACCAGTGTGTCATCCGTACAGCAGATAAGTTTAACACCCGGCGGCAATTTCACCTTAAATATCCCGTTAAATGCGACGCACCACAACAGCGACCCAAGGACTGACCCCTGCGGCACCCCACAAGTAACTGGGCGCTTCATTATACCACCAGACGTCTCTGCTTGGATTTCTCGGCAGCTAAGATAGCTGCTGATGATCCAGAGCAGGTATGAGGGCACTTCTGCGTCCATGAGGGCTTCCAGTATCCTCTTTCATGGGATCGAGTTGCACGCATTTCTTATGTTCAGGCTGACGGCTGCGCAAAACTAACGCGTAGCTATCGCTGACTCGGCTATCCTCACCAGCCGGATCCCGGCATCTGACATACAGCGTCCAGTTTGAAAACCGTACTGACTACTCGAGATTATAACTCTTACGTTCAAATAGCTCTCAAGGCGATTGACTATCACTCTCTCCAAGAGTAAGAGGGTGGGAGGCCAGGTGGTTCATCCTTCTTATCTGTCAGCGCTAGAGCCTGGATTTTTTCCGTCACACAGGGAACAGTTCCCCAACAACTGCCGCATTGAATGTATCAACAAGCAGTGCCAGGTCAACTGAATGTATGGCGCTCCAGACTGGATTTTGGGAGCCTTCCAATACAGTAAAACCTGTCTAAGACGGATTTTATTCCGAGACTCTTTTTTTTTTCTTTCGTTCCGGAAGGTTTCGATTTATTCAGGTACAGAAAAAAAAGCATATGAATTGTATGAGTGTATTGTGTGATACTGTAACTACATGTATGTAAAATTTGAACTGATTTTTTTTTTTTTTTTTTTTTTTTTTTTCGGAAAATACGCTTTCAACTGCGTTTGTACTCAACCCAGCTTTATTAAGACACTGGAGGCAGCTTGCTGTGTATCGAGGAGATGTTTGGCAATCCTGGTGGACTGCAAATATTTGTAAGTCGGTAAGAAGAGGGAGCCTGCAAAAAATTTTGAACAGTTGGCGGTGCTTCCTCATCTTCTTTGTCACCATTGTCTTCATCACTTTCACCAAGTAAATGAAGAAGTAAATCAGTAGCTTCTGACACGCCTACTCCAGTACTTGAGTGTTATCAAAATGTGATAGGGCATCAAGGTCAATGAAGTGAGTAGAAATGGAGCAACTTTCAAGGGAAGATCTAATCTCATTGAGTGCACTGTGGGTAAAAGATGTAACTGCTTCTGATGCATCATTTTCCCCAATGAGTATTGAACCCAGCCTCAGCGAAGCATCCTTGAACAGTGTTTGATGTAACCTTTTTACAAGCTTGGACCAGCCAATTTATCGCATCAAGAACATTGATTTTCTACTTTTTTCCGTCTTGGAAAGGATTCTATACCTTGGAATGTTTTCCGTCTTCCGGCTTGCCAATTTCCGTTTTAGTGAAAGTGATTACAATAGAAAATTCATTGGGAGAATAACTTTTTTTTTCGTTATGCAACAATTTCCGGCTTATTAAGGTTCCGTTTTAGACAGGTTGTACTTACTTACCCCGCAGTCTATTGACTGCTGCATCCACCTCTTCGGTGCCTAGGAGGGATTTACCATCCTCTTCTACTATTGGTGGCGCTACCATTGGTGGTGGCTGCTACGGGAACAAACCATCAATGATTTGACCCACAACATCCGGCTCCACTCGGCTCATTGCTGAGAAGCCCTTCAGCTTCTTCAGTACCCTCTTATAAGGCTTTCCAAACGGGTTGTCTTCTGCCATCTCACACAGCTCTTGCTCTGCAGCACTCGAGCTGTCTTTGATGGCCTTCTTCAGCCTTTTGCGAGCCATCTGGTATTCAGGTGCAACCAACCGCGCCCCTTCACGGCCTCTACTCTTGAAATACCCTAAAGCTATAAGCTTGGAATATTCTAAAAGAGACTTTTACGAGACTATGCTCCCTAAAAAATATTAGCTTGGAAAATTCTAAACTGGACTTACAAGTGCAACCACCCTGGTATGTACCGCAAGGTATAGTACAGATGATACAGATTGCAAAGCGTTTCAGTATTTCACGGCCATACTGACACTCAACAGCAAAATACTTGCTGTGTATTGAGAAAGACATGGAACATGATTTTTATTTCTTTGGCTCCGCCAGAACATTTCTTCGAAGTTACCCGAATACATTTCGAACAAAATTTCTTAACCTCATGTCAGCCTATACTATAATTATTGTAGGCTAAGCAAAGTATTTTTTGCATAAAAAACTTGATGTCGTCTCTACCCTAATTTTAAAATTATTCATGCTTGCGAATCATTGAGTCATAAAATTTTTTGCGAGTGCACACACGACGAAAATATTGGGATTCGCCACTGTTTTCGAGAGGGTGCACTCTGCCGTTAACATTATCCCATATTTCTTCATTGCGGCGCGATTAATTATTACTCGAGTTTACATTTATGAATTGCTAATGACTTTTTCACACTAGTCAAAGTTCAACGTTGCAAAAATCCATTTCAATTTACATAAACTGTGAATTCTTATTGCGCTTCGGTTCACATTTCGGTACTAAAATAAAAGATGATACTCTCATTTTATGACAAGCCTTCCTGGTATAGAAGATGCTGAGCAGGTTTCTCGTGTATCCGTATAAACACGGTAAAAACAGAATGATTCAATCGGTCCATCGCGGCGTTGTTTAATTTTATCGGATTTTGCTTTTCATCGCAAATGACCAGCGTGAATTCTAATTAGTGAACGTTAATCTCCGCCCATGCCTAGATTCGATCCGAAGTAGTGTTTTAACGCCACAGACGTTGTGAGGTTGACAACAATGTTTCTTCAAAACGTTGAAAGCTAATGCCGCAGTCGTATTTATTACTCTTGTTTCGAGCGAACTAATTGAGCGACTAGACAACTTCCAGAATTGTAAGTTGAGTACGGTCGGATAGAGAGAAAAGCTACATCGATATTTTTTAAAGTCGACGTTGGTCTCGGATTTTAAAAGGCAATAAAATTTTTCAAAACTGAAGCATCCGGAGGATGCAATCGTTAAACTGTCTGCCCACTGGAGTTTCGTTCCAAAATTTATCACCAAACTTATCCTCTTGGTAGGTATACTATCTTTCAAGAATTGTCGTACGTATATCTAGCCGCGAGTTCGTGAATTAATTTTCCAGTTTTTCCACTGATATTGTATTACCGCGGGTGTTCCTCTCCACCCCCCTATTTATACATTATAGTCAGTAGCCCGTAAGTTATATTGTTTACTGTGAATTAAATTGTCTCGATCGGCGGAAGTAGCGATCGTGTCCGAGCGAGGTAAATATAAAGTAAATTTGGAACGCCTATGTCAATTAGTACAGATCAGGGGAGGAGGAGATATCGTATCTGAGTGGACTTACCAACTCGTTTACGTTTGACGTTCACTCACTTACAGTTTACGTTTGACACGTTATTAGATGAACGAGTCGTCGAACCGTATGTTGTATGCGTCATCGATATATCGTCTACCCCCTAACGGTTTCGATGTACACTGTATATGTGTAAGACATCGGTACCGTTCAATAGGGCTAATATTCAATTTTTCAAATCGTGTTTTCACAAACGCATTAATTTCTTCGTGAAAATCAGACAGTCATTCAAAGACAATGGGCAGTGTGGGTGAAGATTAAATCGAGAGAAATCATACGTAAAGGTGCTGAACAGAGCGTGAGAAGATGCCTTCGGCTTTTAGCGTGTGGATAAATACCACGCGCTAATGTCGTTCCACTCCACCTGACCACGACTCGAAAACGAATATAGCGTGGGTACAACAGCACTATTGAGATAAAAAAAAAAAAAAAAGGAATAGAATACCCCGTAATTGGTTCGTATGCTGTATATAATCTTTTTAAGTGATTTTCGTGCATCTGAAATATGACGTTTATAAGAGTGATGAAATGGGCATACGCGTAAGGAATGAAATTTCTCTGTACGCAACTCGCAGGTTCGTAAGAGGCTGGATAAAGAATAGGTGAGAGAAGACTGACAAAAAAATAAACTTCCAGTAATTTATCAGTCGCATTATATACTAAAAAATGTGTTCGTAATCAACTTAGGCTAAGAGGTGGTTATTTAGTATTTTACTAACGAGCGATGATGTAAATTCTCTCAATTCTAGCTCGTTGAATTAATGATAAATTTGTATCACTAAGTTTAGTCCTCAGAGAACGCCGGCAAACAAGGCAACAAACATAGCCGCTCAATCAGCCTACCGCGCGCGAAGTAAATGAAATTGTAAATAAATGAAAGAGATGAGTTAGAAAAAAAAACACCGCAAAAGAAGACAGGGCGAATTTACTCAAGCTATAGTTATAGAAGTGCATGAGGGTCAATCTAATGAGGCAGAGAATAGATATTCTTATTAACGGATACATAGGGTAAGCCAAAATAATTATAGAAGCGTCTCGTAGGTGAAGAAAGTATTGGTCCAATTTTTACTTGTACGATGAACTTTGAACTTTGGTTCAAAGAAGACGTATCAAATATAATTGTGACCTGAACTCGAGAGAGGATATTATAATCAATAATCCTTATTGTATGAAAGAAATAATAATTTTCTGTAAGAATTTTTTGAGCGCGTGTGAAATTTTGCAAACCGAGTATGAGACAAAACGGTCAGTCAGATATCTTTTTCTCGAAAAATGATTGTAAAAACTGTTAATCAGGGGTGAGATCGGACTTCACTATCATAGGATGAGAAGAGAGCGTTCTTTTTCTCCCTTGTGCCTTCACAATACTTACTCTTTTATCAAACTTCTGTTTCCCATTCACCGATGAATTGGACTGAACATCTACGTTCCCCATTAGATTTCAACTGTACACAACCACAAAGCTGTCAACAGTTTTATCAGGGGATTTTTCGGAAAAAAAAACAGCTCGGAAGTCAAAAATATTCCAAGTCCTCCTCCTATCATATATACTAGCTCAAAACTCGGTTTAGTCCCTTCAGTTAACTAGATAGGCAATGCTTCATACACCAATCGACTTAACCCTTTCAATGAGCCAGATGCGCAATGTTGCAAACACATAAGTCTTAAAACACTCTTCTAAGATACCTTAGAAAACAGGTTCCCTCCCTCCTCTCGTTTAACTTTGTTAAAGAACCCGTGATTTTCTTTTTTCAAGATTCTCGACTTCCGCATTGATCTTTCCGTACTTGTTGAATATTAAGATTCCGTGTTCAGATCCCATTCTATGCCTTACCTATTCTCGATCTATTCCACCTATTTTGTGTTATCTCGCAAGTGGGATATTTCTCACAATTCCACTTCATCGAGTGTTACACAACTAACTTGCATAGTGAGGGCAGCCATATAGGTACTAGAATGCCAGATCTATGGATTTTATTCTTTTTCTGTGGATCTTACACACAATACGGATTTCATGCGATCAAAGGAAAGGTACCTTAGACACTACTACGAGAGATACCTTTCTTCTGCTTGTTATGGGCTAGAACCGCGGTGTTTTGTAATATTGAGTCGATCAAGGAAAAAGTATCTCAGCTATCTCTATTAGACAAACCTTTCTCCTGATTGTTATCAATGGATCAATCAAAGTCCGTAAAAAACTGTTTTTAGGTCTTGTAAAAAATGGCGGATATACGGATTTTTGAAACTAGCGTCTGGCAGCACTGCATAGGTAGCATTTTATTACTCCAGTCTCCCGAGTAGGATAGAACTACGTACATTGTCTGCGAAAGAAAATGAAACGGTACACTGCAGCCATTGTATGCAGGGCCTTACACTTACTTACCTTTATGCTCATATGACTGGGACGACTCGGGACAAAAAACGTGAATTGTAACGATTTTTTTGTAACGCCTGATGACGTCATCAGTGACCTTCACCTACTTCAGAGACTGAAAAAAATTTCGACATTTGCTATTGTAGGACCTGTATCCATAGCCTTCACTATACTAGGCCTCTTTTTTTCTCCGACTGGGCCGAAGATCTAGGGGTCCCGCCACCATCGCCAAACGGCTATCCATGGGAAGCACACATACTATTTTATCCCTAGAACTGTGACCACTGCAGTTCAGGCAGCTCAACAGAGGAGCTTGCACCCGGACTTGCCATCGTCATACTAGTCATAAAATTTCATTCTCAATAACTGATTCCTGTAGCACAAAATCCTGGCTGCCCGGACAATTCATGCACGCCGCAGGGTTTCCGGTCGCGACTCTTCAATGCGTCAGCTGCTGAAAGTTGTCCATTTCCACCTTTGACCCCGCAGACCTCTTTCTGGAGCAAACAAAAAGAGTGGGTCAGGATTTGCCCCAAGATCTGTTAATGGGACTTCACGATGCTCGTGAGAAATGGTCAATACCTGCAAATACACTATTTGCATTCTACATGCAGAAAGGAGGATGACTATACTTTCACTCTCTCAAATCCTTGTCCCGCAGCGCTATTTCTTCACCATTTCTGGCGTACTGGCTATACAAGATTTTGGATAAAAGGATGTGATTGGGAATTTCATTGCATTCCACGCAGAAAGATATGTCGGTCCTTGTGGATTGCTAGGTGGGATAACTTAGGAGGTGAGCTTTTTAAACCTGCAGCGCTAATTCCTTACCATTGCTGGCAGTAAGACACGCTGTACCTCGGTCAAATCCTTACCGTGAACTTGCAACAGAATATAACGATTGCAGGGCCAGGATACTGGAACAAACCTACTAGCATGAACGATTCCGTCCATGCTCATCACTAAGGAACACAAATTGTGTCAATTGAGTCTCGAATATTTTCAACTTCCAAGGTTTGAAGGGTGAAAGCTGCTTCACAACAGAAAGGCACAGCATAATTCAGGGAAGACATGACCACCGAAATTCAGCTCGTTTTTAAGCCATAAGTTGAATGAGAGGGCAACTCACGTGTCTACAGGTCCCAACCGTTGGGACAGAAGGAGAGCAGACTGGTGTTAAGTTGAATGGTGGTGTTTGCAGAAGTAAATGAATGCGTCGAACTAAAGGATAAGTTGAGTAAGGGTCCTGCACAGCCAGGAGAGAGGAGAGTGAATTAGATGAGAAAGACAAGGGTACTATGGTGTTCAATTTAGCGGTGATAATTGAGGCAAAATTTTTGAACCGGTGATCGTTTATGACGCCTTGGATCGAATAAGTGCACTCAGCTTTGGGCCCACATTTAGATTCGTCAACAAAGCAGAGCTGGTGAGTCGGAAATTCGGTAGCGATACTAATTATGAAAAGTGTAGGTGTATGAAATTGTGAGTTTTGAGTTGAGTCGAATATTTAGGGCAGGGGTTCACCAAGGAGGGGTGCGATGCTTGATCTACCATAAGACTACCATGGAAAATTTGAGAGCGGCCGAGGGTAGCAAATACAGGGGAAATCCAAGGAAGGAGGCGGGAGAAAAATGAAATATGCCGCAGTAGCAAGTAGGCTAAATACGGCATTGAAGGGGATGATATGATGAAGGTTAAGGGTTACAATTTGAGAATTTACGTAGTTGAGACTTGAGAAGAAGGAGAAGAGAGTTAAGACGGCAGATTTTGGATGTGTGGATTGGAAGTCGAGTAAATTTGGTTGTGGATCCAAGAGGAAGCGATATTTGAATGAGAATTCTCCTGCTTCAGCGCAGAGGTTGGGAGTAGGACACTAGGGCTAGAACGTAGGGCACTGAAGGCTAATTTCAAGGCTATCTATTGAATTGTATTCAGTAATTTCAGGCAAAATTCACTAGATTGACTTTATATTATTGAGATACATTACGTCATTAAAAAACTTGGAAATGTTTTCGTTCAAATTTCTGCAGAGGGATTTATAAAAATTTCGAGTTATGTGGTGTATACGTCCCTTTCGCCATGTTGTTCAATTCCCTTGTTTTTTTTTTTTCTGGTAGGTGTGTGTGTGTGTTGAGGTACGCACCGGACAATAATGTGTGTATTTTGTTCTTTTTCTATTTTTCCTCCCCTACTCTTTCTTATCTTCCTCAACTGTGAAAATTCCTGAAATTTCCTGACGGAAGAATATGGCTTGCTGTATTTGACCATCCTTTGTTCTCCCAATATTCACGATTAGATTACATTGTATTCTAGGTGGTGAATATTTCCTTGTCTGTCTGTTTCCTTATCATCCTGTAGTGGATAGGCAACTTACATGCATTTTTAGGCTGCTAATTCGGTACTCGAGCTTACGAGTTCGCGCCACGAATTTTAGTGTGCGTCCAGGTGCGTTGTACGACGTACGGGTGTAGAGATGATCTACCCCCCCACACGTGTTGAAGTTGATCTCAGTTACCTACAATTTTTCTTTTGTACATACGGAATGGTCGTAAGTATCGCGTCTGGGCCATTTTCGAGTCAATTTCGACCACCTTAAAATTTGTTGTGCGTGTGGTGCTTACCTCTCCTGTTTCGCGATCAGAAATGTAACATTTAATCCGACACGTGATCACAACAAGACTCTGCTACTTTCGACAGCCTATCCATCTGTTCGACTGAAGTTCGAGGATAAAAGTTCAAACTATTTTTTCTGCTTCCGGGAGGGATCCTATTGTTCGAGGAGTGGAAACCAAACGGGCTCTGAGCTATGGTTTTGTTGAAGATACCCACGGTCAACCCACCCGCCAGAAGGCATTACACAGAGGAAAGAATCTGAACGGCGATGCGGCGGAAGATACACTACGAAAAGCTCTACGATTAGAAAGTATATGGGTCATCTGGTAATGTACAGTATAATTTATTGTCTTATGACATTAATATTATTAAATTCCGATACGACTGTGAATAAGATCATTCATTTCAGATGATTTTTCTTAGGAAACACCCCCATATAACGTAATGAGTAGTGGCATGGTGCACATGGCTTTTTAGTTTCAAATCTTTCTTCTATCTCCCTATGCTTATGTGTATTTTGGCTGATTTCTAGTGTCGTGATTCTGTCCTCTAGGATGGGGAGGGTGTGTCTTACTTGTTAGAGATTTCCGTACCTTGTACCACAAGTATCGATTGGTCTATAATTACATCGTAGTAACCAATCTAGGGTCTAAATCTTGTCTACAATAGTTAGTTTTGTTTCGGCTATAAATCTTCTTTTTAGTTGGTCGTTGTTCTTGTCTTTTTGTTTATTGGTTTGACCACCCATCTTTTTGATAGTCGAAACTGTTTCCCATAGGTGACCGTAGGTGAGTAGACAAGAAATGTTTCTACCTCCCCTTCGAAGAGTCATGGTGTCCATTCAGTCATTTAAGTTCCATCGTAAGTCCACAATAGTCTATAATCTGGTGACAGCATGCACCATACCGAGAGAACCCGTTTCCACGCCCATCTATTGAGATACTCCTTGTTCCACCCTAGAGCTAGCTACGTTCAGAGGACACACCTGAGTTGATCATTGATTCGTTGAGCTGAGTCTCGTTCTTGATAGGATAGAAGCGTTCGATCCTCGGTAAAAGCAGCGTTTTTATTGGTTGTAATTCTGAATTCTCCTCCCCCAAGTGGAGTGGAGTTCTCCTCAGGTATGTTGGTATGATGGGAGTCTTCTTTCGAGAAGAAAAGAAACGTACCTCCGTCTATGATGGCGTATAGTACTTGGTAGTATACATCACATAGACTGGTACCTTTTCTTTCTGGCTCCCGCAACGTGGGGCTGTTGGTTTCGCATGGGGGCACCTCTTCGAGGGCGCTCCTGTGCGAGATTATTCGGCACATGTCGTGTACTTGCATATTTGGTGAGGCACTCCCTGCACCTCTTTTGGTAAGTAACGACTGAATGGAGTCTATCTTTGTGACTAAACAGTTTCGATACTGTCGTCAGCAGTCCTGTCATCAAGCAGGGAAACTGTGAACCTAAATTGAACCATTTTCCTTTAGTTTAACTGTCCCCCCTCGTAATGTCCGTACTTTTCTCTTCGGAGTACATGTTTTCTTTAACCCCCGCCTTTTCTGGCATTCAATGTCTTGTTACTTGTGGTACCTGCCCCTGATCTTGGGCTCGGACGTCGGGTCAAATATGGTTCAACTTGCACCTTTTTGAAGGTGGCTAACGTTAACCCGGCTTCCCGCTGTATCTGAGTAAGTTCGTCTCATCTACAGGTCTGGATGGCTGTAAGGCCAAGCGCTCACACTTGGAAGTCTTTGAAGTGTAGAGTAGTACCCTTACAGTACGGCGCCCAGTGTCCTCGGAACCAAGTCCCCTGCGAGGGTATATAGATGTGTCACCAACCTCCTGTGGTGGATAGGGGAGGCTAGGCCAACCTCTCTGGAGACGTTCGGGAGGCGTGTCACATCGAGCGGCCTGCGGGTCGTGGAGCGTACACTCCGAATTGTTTTTACTATCAGCGAGCCCAGGTGACGTGAGGAATAGTTAGTTGAGGACGGTCTGACGAACTACTCCGTGTTCTGAGTGCGGAAGAACGACACTATTAATTAGGCAAAGTAGGTGCAGAGAAGGTGTCTCGGCCTATCGATTTTACTGAGTATGCATTCATAGGAAAAAACTTCAACCTATACTTCGGTATAGTCCTCCTCCTCTTTTCCTTCCCCTGTCTTTCCAGCGCGGCTTTTTACTCACGATTCCTCCCGCGGTACTCCGAGGAATTATCGTTTCTTTCCTTTCCTTTTGAGGCTCTCGACTCATCCTTTTCCTTGATTTTTTTTTTTTTCTTCTCTATGCATTTTATTTATTTTCTTATTTTCTTGTGTATGTTAGTTTTAAGGCCATGTGGTAGTGTGTTTGCTATTCGAGACGCTCTATCTCAGTTTAATATCGAATAGGCGGTCTGTATGTATTATAATCGTGATCAATAGCTCGATTTTAGATTCGAAATTTTCGCCTGTCTTTTTTCAGTAACGTAAAATATTCACCTCTCAAATAGAATGGCTAAGGAAAAACCGACATGCTCTAGAAAGGACCCGAAAAAGCGTAGCCTAAGATAACGAACAAAGAAGTTAAACTCTTGACAAAGGAGAACGTTTACTCTTGACAGCCTGAAACATGAATTCAAAGTCGACCAATCAATTCTCAATATTCATGTCGAACCGATAAGCTCGTAAGTCGATAAGCTGGTATAAGGGAATACAAAGGAAAATTCAGGAAGAATCTTGAATTCAGCCATTACTGGCACAATCTGCAGCAAAAAACGAGATTCAGGCTAGGTAGATCCGAAATGGTCAAAGGCTGGGATTAACCCAAGCATACAGATAAGCAGAACTGTGGGGATTTTCCATCCATATCCTCCTATTGAAATGTACAGACCACCACCTATGGCAAGGCAAGATAAGAGAGCAGAGCACCATGATAGGTAACAATCCTGCACAGACAGTCACTTTATGTTTCGTTCTGCTCAAGTGCACATCGAAATCGCCGTGCTTCTTTTCTAGTTTTTGATATTGCGAAAACAAGTTTTAAGTAATAACGCCTAGTTATTCAGTCTTATATTTCGGGTGAATACTGCGAAAATTATTCTGTTTATTTGATCGTGTTATACCGAAAAGCTAAAAATTAACCAAAAAGGAATTGTGCCGATACGCTCGTTCTCGTCAAAACTGCAAGGTTTCTGCTGCAAGTGTCACCGTAGTCAAGTCCTACGAGGCTGCTTCATTTATCAAGCAATTATATCGACAGAATTACCTGTAAGTAAAAATTAAGACATTGTTACTAATTATAAATTTTCTGAGGTGAATTAAATCTATAGAGCGATCTCAATTATACAAGCGATAAAGAAAAGTAACGTAACTAGACTGGATCGTATTCAATATTGACGAAAATATTTGAGAAATCTTCCTTACGTCTGTCTCTTTCGTCATAAGACAAATAAGATAGAGAATTGTAATTGTATTAAGATAGTGACGAAATTTCATGATATTTGAAAATTTTTTTTTTTCTTTTTGATCTTTTTTCTTTTTCTGGAGGCCCATATAAGATGTAAATACTTTTCAGGATCACGGAAATCCCAGTGGAACGAAAAAGGAACTACTATTTAATTGAATCGTAATAACTATAGAACTCTGGTAAAGTGTGATACCTACTATAATCTGACGACTTTCCTTTCAGTGAGAATCAACCGAACGCCATCAGATAGGCAACCGACCGCACCTAATACCGATACGCTGATAGAGGATACGTGGTAAAGTGAGTCTTTTCCAAACTTTTATTATTAGTACTCCTATTCGATCTGTACTTGTAATTAGTTCGGTCGCGAAAATTAACCCATATCTATAAGCGGGGTACGATATTTGAAAGAAGGGAGGAACTGAAACGAAATAAAAACGCCAATTGCGTTAATTGACCATTGTCGAGCTGATCAACTAGCGTCACGGCCGGAAGAGGCGAAACACCATTCAAAAGGGGCGATCGGGACCTTGCACGAAATCAAGTGCTACAGTCTCGTACTCGGTTGCAATCCAGAATGTCGGCATCAGATCCACATAACCCCAGTAACCTTGATGAAGACAATCAAGCCATAGGAGGCAATCAGGGTCTGGAATTAGGAGTAGGTGTAAATGAAGGCCGAAACGCTCAGAACTTAGTAGATGTAGGGGCAAGGGTGGATCCAAGAGATAGACTCGGACTGGAAGGGGCCAGCAACCAATCTGAAATGCGCGGAATTCCAATTCCTCAAAATGAATATCTCCTTGGGCAGGATTACAATGGAGGTCCCATCAATTTAGGTCAACAAGAGCTAGAGGCTAGGTCAAGACAATTCCAAGATAATTTCAACAAAACCCTCATAAGTGATCTTACTGAACAAGTAAATGCGCTCATTTTATGTGATCAAGCGGAAAGAGAGGATAATGATAGTCTTAGAACCGAAATGCAAAATCAGAGAGAGGAACTCCGAAAAGCTAGAGAAGAGGTAAATAGGCTGTGTGCCCAACAACAATATCTTAGGTCAAACCAATCATCGATTGGCCGAAATGCAAACTTATTGTCAAGGTCCTTTAGCCAGCCACAACAACGCGATGAACTGATACGTGAAGTCCTGAACCGACAAGCTAATCTAGGACCGATACGCACAGATATTCCTCCTCCTCCTCTAGGTTCTCAACCACCTCCTCCTCCACCAGAAGATCCCTGGCCTAACCGAAATGCTCAAAGGGAATCCCCGCCGGTGATGGGTAATAGCCAGGGTAACCAACCCAGGGAACAGACGAATCGCTCCAGGGAAACCTTTCCCCCTCCTCGCTCAGGCCCTTCCCTCTATCAGTCTACAAATGAAGACATAGATTATTTTGTCGACTTGTTTGTCCAAGCTCCGAGAAGCGCCCAGCCTGAAAAACAATACGACATGAACAAAATTATAGCGGCTATTAAACCCTGGGATCCAAAAGATCCAAATGAGACCAGGGGCCCATACACGTTTGCCAACGCCTTCTGCCAGCTAGTAGCCTCTCAGATTAAGTCAATGTCAAGCCAGATCTTAGCCTTTGGTTGTCTCTTACAAAAGTCTAAATATACCAAGATTATGGGGGATCAACTAACCCAGGATCCTACCGCCTATGCTAACTTTACTGATTGCATCAAGGCCTTTGCTCGTCGACATTGGACAAAGCATCATCAGGATTATTGGGAAACGGAATTCTTTAGGAACGCATTCCCAGCGGCAGATGCCTCTCTTGCAATGTTTGCAGAAAGGTGGTTTAATTTCCTAAAAGAAAGCCATGTAGGTCGCCAAGCCACTGAGGCTGAAATCATTGGTTAGATATACCAAAAAATGCCGAAAAGTATGATTGTCCTGAGTGGAGGCAAAGCACCTGAAACGCGCCTCCAACTACATGATATAATAAACCGACACGAATGTCTAGTGGAAACTTCATGCAGAAATGCCGACCTGCGCGACCGCAAGAGTACAAAACCCCGATTTGTCCCGATAAAGAACCGTACTCAGAAAGTGGATGAAGTCCGGGAAGAAATGGAGTCAAGCACAGAAGAAAAAACTGCATCGGGAAGTGAACCCGCTACTCCGGATGAGGAAGTAGACTTGGTATCCCTCAAGTCCAAACCGCCGACCCAGATCAAGGGAACGTCAAAACCGGTGGCTATTGGAGGGAGCAAGCAAGCTGAAGAAAAACCGAACACTGAAGATCAACGGAGCTCTTCAAACTCCCGCAGAGAGGGTAAGACTAAGTATTCATTGCTAGAATTGGATGAAAACGAAATTAATAATAGCGATAGATTGGTATGGATGAACTATGAACTTATTGGGGATAGCATGATAATTGATATAGCCCGAACTATCACCACCTATGATTATGACCGCCTGGGTCATAAACCATTGATTGAAAAACGCATCACACCTCGGGAACTACTGGTAAAATTAAGCAAGATGCGATTATCTCCAATAATTCCAAAACCGAATGTTATAGTATCAATAGGGACCGATTACATAAGATCTAAGACCCAGGTTTCAGCCAAAGAACTCCGTCGCACCCTTGATAATATAGTGAAGGTCTTAGTTGAGGATTACGGTACTAAAATAGTTATTTTCATTACACCAGGGATCCATCCCAAAATTGATCAGCAAACCTATGATAATTTTAGGGCGATTTACTCGGCCATCAAGACAATGAAAAAGCATCACACATATTCTAAAAAGATTCGCGTATTTAACTTACTGCATGTCCTAATTACTAATAAACATGAGGTACTCAATGAAAAAGTTAGAAGTTATAAGCGGATAAGTTTTAGAGCGGCCTCCTTCTCTTGTAACCATGATATGACTGAACAAATATGGTCCAAATCGGCGGCCGATGAGATAAGCATGAATCTGAGAAATTATATCTTAGAGGTTGAGAAAAGTCGAACCAAAATTGAGCTAGCGCTAGAAGTAATAGATAACTTCATTCTAGACAAAATTACTCACTTTATCGAAAAGGTGATTGATGATGGTAATACTGAGTCATCCATGAAGATTAGGGTAAAGATAGGAACTAAAGAAATTATAGCCAAATTTGATTCCGGTAGTGGATTGACTATTATGAAGGGCCCACTATATGATGAACTCTGTAAATTAGACCCTAAAATAGCAAAATTACCGATACGCCCTATACCACCTTGGTTGAAACTTAGGTCTGCTAATGGAGCTAAATTACTGATACGCGGCTATGTTAGGTTAGGAATAACTTTATTGAGCACAATAGGCAAAAACAGGGTTGATATGGACCTAAATCTCCTCATTGTTGAAAACTTGGCTACAGAATGTCTGATAGGGTTCCGAGATGCTGCCCAGAATAACATGATAGGCTTATTTAAGGAACAGGTTTTGATATTCATGAAAACAACCCCCATACAAGCCATTGCGCTGATAGGCTGTAAGGAGGACCCTGATATCTTAGTTAGAAGAATGGCAAATAAAATGCTAGGAAATGCGGGAACAGATGAGGAAAATAAAGAAGTGGTCACTGAATGCAATTGGAACAATAGTTTTCAGAAACTCACAGAGACTGAAATAATACAGGAATATGGGTTGTGTTATGAAGTGGTCTCAAGAGCTGAAATTCTCAATTTTAAAGAACCAGAATTGACCAAAATTCGATGTGACCAACAGAGACTTCGCAAGATTCAACAGCGAACACCCAATTTATGGTCTCAGAAAACTGGAAAATTTCTAAACATTCCCGAGATGCGTTTCCCCCTCAAAAAACCTGAGAAAGAGTTTACTATCTATGCAAAGGAATGGAATCATCCGAGAGTCAAATATGACGCAGCGGAGAAAGAGATAAAGGAGTGGTTAAGAGAAGATTTGATTGAGGAAAGTTCATCCCGACATGCAAATAATATTGTCATAATTGAAAGAAAACAAATACGACCAACGGACCCCAAAAGGGTCCGAGTTTGTGTTGATGCCAGGAACGCAAATAAATACTTATACTCTCCCCAGAATAAAACCTGGAATATAGAAGAAGTGAGAGCCAGAGTTGCTGGTTCTAAAATTTTTACCACACTAGATCTCCGAAACGCTTTCTTAACTGTCTGTCTGCACCCCTCAAGTCGTCCACTGACAGCTTTTCGATATAAAGGGATGCAATACCAATTCAAAAGGGTCCCTTTTGGATTCGTCTGTTCTATGGCCATGTTTGTCGGCGCAATGACGAAAACGTTACAAGGTTTAGAGAGCTTTGTTCTCAATTATGTTGATGACATAGTCATACATTCAAAAAATGAAGAAGAGCATTATTCTCACGTAGCCATTGTGCTTGACCGCCTCTATAAAGCTGGACTGACGCTAAATCTAGAAAAAAGTGAATTTATGATCCCTGAGATCAAATTTGTAGGCTACATAATAAACCAATATGGAGTAAAACCTAACCCGGAAAAGATCAGAAAGCTCCAAGAAACAAAGTCACCGAAAAAACCAAGGGATATAAAGTCTTTTCTAGGAGGAGCAAATTACTTTTCAAAACATTTACCAAGGTATGCCGAATTTTCAACGATATTAAATCAGCTCACAAAAAAGAATGTGGAATGGAAATGGACAGAAGAGCATGAAGTAGCTTTTCAGGCAATAAAAAGATCCCTAGAAGAACAAATCATGAATTTTCACCTCATCCCAAATGAGGAAGTTCACATAATCATAACTGTAAAGGAAGATGCGTACTTTGCAGCCATCATACAGAAACAGACTGACGTGTATCGCCCAATAGTCTTCACTGGAAGGGCTCTCAAAGAAACGGAAAAGCGGTATTCTCAGATTGAGAAGGAGTTCACGGCCATCCGAGATATACTGAAACGCTATGCATATTTATTGTATGGGACCAATCCCCGATTATATGTACCAAATATTTGGCCAGAACTATTGTCATCTACACCCACTTTAAGCAAGAGAATTCAAAAGGCCAATGTTAAGATTCAAGAGTTTGGAGCAGTTATATCCACTATTCCAGCTCACTTTCAGAAACTGGCCGAATACCTGGGTAATTATCCGGATCAGGAAGAAGAGAAAGAAGAAGCGTCATCATCAGAATTTGAAAAATGTGAAGAAATTAAAATTAATAATGCTTTTCGCAACAAACTGCAAGAATTGCGGAAGCTACAGGATGAAGATGAAGAAATCCAAGATTTTGTAAGAACAGAAGGCGAAAAAGTAATAAAAATTGGACCCTATTTAGGAAAGTGTAACAAATATGGTCAAGATCAAATTCTGGTACCCCAATCTTTGAGACGTGACATCACAGAATATTACCACCTCTCTTTCTGCCACCCTGGCCTACAAAGCACAAAGAAAATAATAAAAAGGAATTTTTACTGGAAATATATGAACTTTGAGATATTTGATTATGTTGCCCGGTGTCCCTTATGTTTAACCATGAAAAAACATGCCAAGGCCTCAATAGCAGCCACCAAACATATCGAGGTTAGAAAAAAGAATGACTCAATCTTTATTGACCATTTTGGTCCATTACCAACAGGCAAAGGCCAAAACCGATATGTATTTGTAGTTATGGATGGATTTTCAAAATTCACCAAATTATATCCAGTACCGGACGTCAGTACAAAACACGTCATCAAGAGACTTAAAGAATATGTCAAACTAGTTGGTCCAATTAACCACGTAATCAGCGATAACGCTAGTTGTTATATTAGCCAAGAATATTATGATAATCTTGACAAAATGAACATTAATCCATGTCATATTACGGCTCATAATCCGGCCGCTAACTTATCAGAGAGAGTAATTGGAAGAATGAGTAATATGATAAGAGTGCTGATAGCGGGAAAACTTCATAATCAGTGGGTCCAACTACTTCCACATGTAGAGAAGGCAATTAATGAAACTGAGCATACCACAACGACTATCCCGCCTATTGAATTGCAACTGGAATCTCCAATACACGACCCCATTGTAGAGATTCTGAGGTTATCAATAAAACCAATCGATGTCCAACAGTTGAACCATATTGCACTCAAACGGATTGAGGCATCACATGCCAGACAAGACAAAAACGCTGGCAGAAAGACAGCTATATACATAGGCGACCTGGTGAAAGTTGAAAACTTCTCGCAATCCAAAAAAGCTGAGCTGATAACTAAAAAATATAACAAATGCTGGAATGGACCCTATAGGGTAATAGGAATTAATCATGAGAATCAATATATGTTAGAAAACCTGGTTGACACAAACAAAAAGATTGAGCCTCACACTATTCGAAATATTGTAAAAATGTCTGACATAGTCCAAGATAGTCCTAATAATCCAAAGATACGTCAATGGAGGGAGAGGATGTTGCAAAAAGATGCACAATATAGAAAAGAGGTGGTTGATAACCCGGCACCAATCATACAGTTCTCAGATCCTGCAGAAAACCAAAGGGTTAAGAAACTACTGGAACCACCCTGTCGCGGTCGACCAACCATTGAGATGGCTAAGACCAGCCGAGAAGCCCTGCAACAAGCGTTTTCAGAGGCAGAAATTGATTCTAATCTCAGAAGGAGTCAACGACTGAGACAGAAAGAGAGTTTAAAAGTGGGTTCGAGGAAAACTCTAGAGATGAACGTTGACTGTACCACTTCTCAAGAAAATGAACATGAACGTATTGTTGCCGAATTGCACAATTACTGGTTGAAGTATACCTATCCAACCAGGGAATTGGAGGACGCATCCAAATTATTCCACAGATCACATCCGGACCACACGCGCACTTATGACGGACGTGTGGTAATTTATACAGATGGAGCATGTGAAGGTAATGGTAAATCTGATGGGTCAAGTAGGGCAGGTGTAGGCATTTTCTTTGGTCCCAGTTGCAAGTATAATTTAAGTGAAATGGTACCATGGCTAAACCGAAATGCAACAAACAATATTGGAGAATTATATGCAATAATTCGTGCCCTAGAAATCGCAGCACAAGTAGGCTACTGTAGGGTTGAGATACGCACCGATAGTAAGGTGGTTACAGATTATTTTCAGGTATCAAGAAAACTGAGATGTGAAAGAATTAATAAGGGGAAACAAGAAAAATATCGAAACAATGATTACCTATATCTTCAACTTGAGGAAAGATGTCGTCGCCATAAGGAAATCTTATTTACCAAAATTCGGGGTCACAGTACAGATATGAATAATATCTATGCCGATATGCTAGCCAAGGTCGCCATACAAGAGTATAAGAATAAAAACAAGAAGGATGAATAACATAATAGCTATGTATAGTAACCACTAGTAATTTATTATAACCCATTGTTGTAAATGTGTATGTGATAACCATGACTTGTGTATTAATCAAACAGATAATAGATAGCAGTTTCACTTTTGTGTGATTATAGATGGATGATTCAGGTGAGAAGTTTAAAATAAGTAGACCCTCTGACATGCAAGAGAATGAAAAGGCTATGTATGCCCCACTTTATCTAAGATGTGAACGGGGGCATATCCACCGAGCAACCTGTGTTGCCTCAATGGAGTACGAGAGGTTGGCCCAATCTCATCAAGATTCCGACACGAATATCCAAATTACCGAAATGCAGCCAATGAGGGTACCCATACTAGCAAACAAAGAAGAGACCCCACGGATTCATCTCAAGGATAAAGGATGCCCCTTATTATATACTGAACGCCGTCCGTATGAGAGGGAGACCCATACATTCTTTGCCTTGCCGGGACGTGAAGTTGACATGTTGAACACTATAAGGGAAATGAGAGAGGCAGATCTTCAACGCCCATATCATAAAGAATGGGAGATTGTCTCGGATGTGGATCTTAAACATCCTTGTGCATTTTCATCCGCTGAACCACCCACTAATGAATTTGAGTTTGATGACCTTCCTAGTGAAACAAAATACAAACACGTTATCACTATCACCAAGAATTCAGATGCTACCGAGTTCCAGGGTAACAATTCTGAGGCACCATGGGTGTTAGGCTTTGCGGATCCTATGGAATTCACATGGGACGAGTGGATGAATGATCAACATGTCGCGGATCAGACGTTAGGAGACCTCACAACAATTGACTATAGTCCTGAGGCCGAAAAACCGGAATCCTATCTACAGGATCCCCCTCCTCCAAACTTCAGGGGAAAGTACGGATTTGTTCACCCATTTGTGACAAAGAATAGAGCCGAGTCAGATAAATATGATGAACTGAGCTGGGCTCCCCAACCTCCCACAATTGTTGATCCGATACGCAAGAGTTTCTGTGACATGATCAATAAAATTCGGCTAGATGCCTTTGTTAAGGTGTTGACAGTAATTCGCGACAACCTTCCTATCATAAAAGATTACGAAAAAAGGGTTGCTGAATTAGAGAGGATCCATATTGACCTCGACCACGGGAAGTTTCCCCCTCCAGAGGAAACAATGGAGTTCTTGCAAACTGAAGTTATTCGATTAAGTGACGAAATCCGCAAAGAACAAAAGAAACTCACTGCAACCGTTCGGAACAGCGACCTCCGCTATGAGTTGGAAGTTCAAAGTGAAAGGATAATCGACATTATTGATTTGGAAATCGAACTAAAGCTGGAGATCAAGCCGGTATTTCCCGTGAGTGAGCCGTCCATATATGTACCGAAACACCCTCAATCTCCCATCGTTGAAAAGCCCATTAGAATGTTGGACACCCAGACACATCAAGAAAATGGCCCTGAAATAGAACCAACTCCCTCCGATATGTCAAATTCAACAATTGAGGACCATCTCCCAGTCATGGATATTCCGCCTCGGACATTCCCAAGCATGGAAACATCAATAGAAGAACGTCAAATTAAGAGACAAAAAGGCGTAACCTTCAACCCTAGTATTGAAGTATTTGAGGAGAGTGCATCATCAATAGATGATCACTCTAGAGGGCGATCTACTGTCAAAATAGCTGATATCTCCATAGATGAACTCCATCACTTTGACCGTAGTATCAAGCCAGAGGAGGACATGGATAGCCGAATTAGAATAAGAGCAGGTAGAGAAGGTGATCCATCGTCTAGAGTGATTATCCCATGTTCAAAATCCGAAACGCCACAAAATGAAGAGTTGGCCCCTGCTTCCCTACGGTATTACCATTCCAACCTTGCGGTAAATTATAAACCCTACCGCAGGTATCATGAATTTTTCTATTTTGCGGTAGTGGTTCCAAGAGTCAACATTCAGCTACAGGAAGCAGATTCGGGTAGATGTATGTTGATCGATCCGGGTCTCCAGGCCTCATTTGTTAGCCGGTCGTTTTTTGAAGCACACCAAGATTCTATCCGACCCGTTCCATACATGCGCCCCACTGATCTCCTGGACGGATACGAGCAATTAAGACTCCATTACCGGTGCCCAAAATATTACCCTGTGCTCCCGGAAGTGTATTCGGTCTCCTACAGATTTATTGAGTCTGATGGACGTCCAACCCGCTGGACGGACCTAAAAGTGTTGGTATTGAGCGACTTTGGCCTATTCCCGGAGACAATATTTGCGGGTGGTAAATATGCTCAAAAGCTAAGTCTACATACCTTCCGAAACGCACAATATTTACGGGGAAAATTACCAAACCTAAGACGGTCCAATCTACCGGGAAGTAATTTTAACACCCGTATTGCTTCCTGGGTAGAAATATATCTGCGAATCGTTTCTCACCCACAGAAACACAGAGTCGGCCTAAACACCAACAAATGTCTATCTGATATGCTCTTCAAATACTGGGTAGACGATAAGAACTGGGAAATAGGACACTACCAATGTGTTCCGTCGCCTATTGCAACCCCATCTATGATTGAACTACATGGTAGCCATCAGTTTTTCGAAGACTACAAGAGGGAATTTCTTGAGTTATTGGATTTGGCAGTGCCAATGGACGAATTCCGTGAGGTCAGAAACAAGTACCCCAGATCCATCCAGTATCAATAAACTGAAGATCTTCTACTAATTTCTTTTATGGATTATATATTTTTTTTTTTTTGTTTTGTTCTCTCTCCTGTCTTCAGCTGTTATATACTTTTTCACAGGTGCGGTCGTAAAATAATAATAGGAGTCGTAAGTCGTTCAGTGATACCAAATATTGTTATAAATATAATTAATTTACAAAGAGTTCTGGATTCAATTAATAGTTACCTGCTCAAGAAAAAGAATGTCAACTAATCGTCGATAAAAAAAATGTGATATGGAATTTCAGATGCCAAACGGAACCGATAATCCACACTACGTTTTCCAATCACATATTTACTGATACGCCGTTCCAGTCACTATCTGATACGTTTTATGATCATCTCTATTACATCCAACCTGAAATTATGTACTGTTCTTCACAAGCATTGTATTTGTAGCCAAATCTAATACATATCATCCTTACCTATCATCATCGAGGATATGTTCTCCATATTATCTCTACCAGAGCTACGTGTGCATCCGATTTGCTTACGGCATGAATCTAGGAGGAGTACAATGCTGGAATCTTCATTTATTCATATCCTCCATTGGTAGCAACTGCAACGTTCGAAGCAGTAAATCAGTCATCGGTCAAAATGTTATTGGATAGTATTATGTTGTTATGATACGTACTTATCACACAAAATTCTGATATGCTTGATTGTTGGACTGGAAATGAGCAATTGCATTCAGTGGAATCAACATTTCAACGTCGAATCAATAAGTTGGAATTGTTCAATTTACTTGCCCTCGCATCAGAACGGAGTTTACGCCAAAATTATTCTTGTCTTTGTTTTCATTTATTCAATAGATATGTACTTATACTTTCTCATAATTATTTACTTATTCATTTATTTTCACGATCCAGTCATTTAATTTTCTTCAAAACAATTTGTTACAGAGCTGTTTGCGTGTGTCTCTCCGTCGCTGTCGTTCTGTTCTATTTGGAGGGGTGGAGGTTTGGTTTGTTTTGTTTTGTTTTGTTTTTTTTTTTTGTTGGGATGCGAACTGCATGTGAAAGTGACTACTGCACCTACAGACTTCTTGGAGTGGCCAGATGGACTTGTCCTTCTGTCCCCTCGGGGGCAATGTGGTGTATACGTCCCTTTCGCCATGTTGTTCAATTCCCTTGTTTTTTTTTTTCTGGTAGGTGTGTGTGTGTGTTGAGGTACGCACCGGACAATAATGTGTGTATTTTGTTCTTTTTCTATTTTTCCTCCCCTACTCTTTCTTATCTTCCTCAACTGTGAAAATTCCTGAAATTTCCTGACGGAAGAATATGGCTTGCTGTATTTGACCATCCTTTGTTCTCCCAATATTCACGATTAGATTACATTGTATTCTAGGTGGTGAATATTTCCTTGTCTGTCTGTTTCCTTATCATCCTGTAGTGGATAGGCAACTTACATGCATTTTTAGGCTGCTAATTCGGTACTCGAGCTTACGAGTTCGCGCCACGAATTTTAGTGTGCGTCCAGGTGCGTTGTACGACGTACGGGTGTAGAGATGATCTACCCCCCCACACGTGTTGAAGTTGATCTCAGTTACCTACAATTTTTCTTTTGTACATACGGAATGGTCGTAAGTATCGCGTCTGGGCCATTTTCGAGTCAATTTCGACCACCTTAAAATTTGTTGTGCGTGTGGTGCTTACCTCTCCTGTTTCGCGATCAGAAATGTAACATTTAATCCGACACGTGATCACAACAAGACTCTGCTACTTTCGACAGCCTATCCATCTGTTCGACTGAAGTTCGAGGATAAAAGTTCAAACTATTTTTTCTGCTTCCGGGAGGGATCCTATTGTTCGAGGAGTGGAAACCAAACGGGCTCTGAGCTATGGTTTTGTTGAAGATACCCACGGTCAACCCACCCGCCAGAAGGCATTACACAGAGGAAAGAATCTGAACGGCGATGCGGCGGAAGATACACTACGAAAAGCTCTACGATTAGAAAGTATATGGGTCATCTGGTAATGTACAGTATAATTTATTGTCTTATGACATTAATATTATTAAATTCCGATACGACTGTGAATAAGATCATTCATTTCAGATGATTTTTCTTAGGAAACACCCCCATATAACGTAATGAGTAGTGGCATGGTGCACATGGCTTTTTAGTTTCAAATCTTTCTTCTATCTCCCTATGCTTATGTGTATTTTGGCTGATTTCTAGTGTCGTGATTCTGTCCTCTAGGATGGGGAGGGTGTGTCTTACTTGTTAGAGATTTCCGTACCTTGTACCACAAGTATCGATTGGTCTATAATTACATCGTAGTAACCAATCTAGGGTCTAAATCTTGTCTACAATAGTTAGTTTTGTTTCGGCTATAAATCTTCTTTTTAGTTGGTCGTTGTTCTTGTCTTTTTGTTTATTGGTTTGACCACCCATCTTTTTGATAGTCGAAACTGTTTCCCATAGGTGACCGTAGGTGAGTAGACAAGAAATGTTTCTACCTCCCCTTCGAAGAGTCATGGTGTCCATTCAGTCATTTAAGTTCCATCGTAAGTCCACAATAGTCTATAATCTGGTGACAGCATGCACCATACCGAGAGAACCCGTTTCCACGCCCATCTATTGAGATACTCCTTGTTCCACCCTAGAGCTAGCTACGTTCAGAGGACACACCTGAGTTGATCATTGATTCGTTGAGCTGAGTCTCGTTCTTGATAGGATAGAAGCGTTCGATCCTCGGTAAAAGCAGCGTTTTTATTGGTTGTAATTCTGAATTCTCCTCCCCCAAGTGGAGTGGAGTTCTCCTCAGGTATGTTGGTATGATGGGAGTCTTCTTTCGAGAAGAAAAGAAACGTACCTCCGTCTATGATGGCGTATAGTACTTGGTAGTATACATCACAGTTACGAATTATGCAGAAGAATGGTGGGAAAAATCTACTTTTGTATGACCTAGACTTCGATATGAACCTAGTTACCGAGAAAGAGAGGGGGGGGGTGTTTACAGCTTTCTTGAGAAGAGAAGAAGGAGCATTTGACAGAAGTGTCTTATTTGAGAGATATCGATTTAAATAGAGGAAATGGGGGGGTGAGGATGGGTAGGCTGACTCACTCAAAGAGGTTAAAAAAGTTTTTAAAAATCAGTGTGGATCTGCTAAATCGTGACATTGCATCCGTTTTTATCTCACAATTGAACGTAAGTCTTCTTACGGCTCATTATTTTATCGATTTCTTAAGGCCATAGCATAAAATATTTTCCCATCAAAAACTAGGTCAATTAATCACTGAGATGGGTTCATCTGCGAGCATACGTTCCAAGTGTTGTTCCCTGTTCTTTGTCCGATAGTTCACGTCTGTATCTGCGAGGACGATGGGCGGTGGTGATCGGTGAATTGAACCTGTCACGCAGTAGGCTCCCTTCTCAATACACTTCATTCAACAGGAGTGATTTCAAGACCAAAGTCCTTCGCCACGTCGCCACGGGTGAGGATATTGTCCATCGTTTTGGAAACAATTACCAAGATTTTCTGAGGAAGTTCAGCCGGATGACAGTAAAGGCTCCGATGTATTTTATTTCAGCTTGTCTTCATCGCCAGGAGGACAACGTATGTAATGTACAATACGTAGACGGTGAAACGCAACAAATTTACGAGTTTCGGAAGTATAGTCTACAAGAGTTGGAGTCTGTACTGCATTGTCGGCGTAGATGATGCATTCAATTTTTCCAATTTGGCGTAGGTTGCGCTGAATTTATTCGCGTATTTCGATATCGTTACAAAACTACAGAATTCAATTAAAGCGTGTTCGAACTCCGTAAACGTAAAAACCAGTTTACACGGCCAAATTCGAATTCGTGTCTGTCTAACGCGTCGGGATGAAGAAGAAGGGAAAAAAAATTGTTGCGTCCACGATATCGTATTCGGTCGTCTTGCATGCACGCTGGTAGTAGTCGTGGCTCGAGCCATAAAATTTAACGAACCAACTTCCACATATGATAATTAGTCCGAACAAATTATTCGATCGGTTTCCATTTCAACTTCCAATCGAGATCGATAAATTTAACCACAGCAGCCGCGTGTATGCGGTCCGCTGTTCTGTGGAAAAACTCTAGGTGTTAAGGGAAGAGAGAGAAAAAAAGGTGAGAAAACAACGGATTCGCTTTAGCATGATTTCGTTATCAGATTCAGTTGGGTGGTAATGTTGACATTTATAGCCCCACACACGTAGTCCCTTATTCCGTTAATCTGTTTTTCTGTTTTACTTAAAGAAAAAATAATAACGCTCGGTAACGTTCCGGCTCGTCTTCTTTGTTTATTCTGAGTAAAGAGAAGGAAGAATTTAAGCCGGTCGACGAGCGACAAGCGTCGAGGGGAGCTGCCCGACCGTGTACACACAGAGTCGCATAAATCAAGACGGACAAATTGCTTCGCCCGTTCGCCCCGTTCGAATCTGGTATAGTATTTTATAACTTTCTTGACTCCTCGCGTGTTTCCTTGTAGTTGAGGATTATGCATGTAACTTATATACCCGTACGTACGTGTGTGTATGTTTTCCACTCGTCGTATTTATTGCGATCGATTTAACGATTTAATTGGATTATTCGTTTGTATAGCGTGTGCCATTAGAATTAGCGTAAGTACGGCCTGAGTGTTTTCGTGATGCGCGCCTTCGAATATGGCATCGGGTACTGATTTACAGATCTGGTTGACGCGTTTATCTTTTACATTTTGACACTGCCGCCTTACCTATTGGCTTGCCGACCAGGGACGGCGTGAGACTGGTATGCATGCATACGATCATTTATTAAGTACCTATCTTTGAACCTTTCACGCGACGGCGAATTATAAAAAAATCTTATATTTGACTGGCGTTCATGCTGCAAGTGGGTGATACGGTGAATGATGCTGGATTGTACAAATACCGAACCGATACGTGTATTCTATTACACTGCCGCGGGCTCTTCCCTCTAATATTTGTGTAAATAATCGTAAAACATCGGCGATACCGATTTTTATGAAATGTTTTCTCACACGAATAATCTACATTCTGGTTTATATGCACGTATCGTCTTATGAAAAGTGATGGGTATGAGGTGTAAACGCGTTCGACTAAGAAAAATCACACTGAATAAAAATAGAGCAGAAGAGAAGCAATTACGGAGTTTTCATCGTATACCTTACTCAAACAATGATAAAGTGGAGACAAGGATAAATACGAGCAGGAAGAATGGAAGAGAGGGTTAGCCTAGATATGGACTCAAAGATTTCTATTTCACTCATTTTGTCTATGCTTTCAGTTTCACTAGGATCCTTTTTTCAGGGGGCAGCCTAGGCGTTCAGCTGAATATTCAGTAGATCGAAGGACGACTTCTCCCCTGTGTCTACTTGACTTGTCTGATTCATATCTATTTCTGATTTATTGTTGCAGCTAGAACATCCATTAGAATGGGCTAGAATGGTTGACAATTACCTCAGAGCAGGTCCTTAGGGACAGCGAGAACAGCTAGTTGACCTATCAAGCTGTATTACAAAGGTTGAAATAGTCCTCGAATTTACGAGTCATGATCAATTGAACGGATCTAACCATACATACTGACTCGTAACAATATACAAAAAATATTTTCGTAGTTAAAACCAGTGAGGAGAAGAGAACGACGCGACGAGGACCCACGAGAGTGGGTGTTTGTCAGTATTATGTGACAGAGGCTACCGGGTACCTCAATCCTGTCTCGAGTAACTATAGCGAAGTAAAACCCACTTAATCAATACTTGCCAAGATGAAAAAAAGATCTTCAGAAAGTTTCACGAGCACAAATCGGGAGAAGGGTGTGACCCTCCAATTACATCGCCGCCGAAAGTATACAGGAAAAGGAACAGTAAATTCAAGCGCGGATTTAGAATTACAATTTATTAGAGGGGAGAGGGGTGGATGCCATTGTCCTAAAATATTAGGATAATTAAGAATAGGTATGATATCCGATGCGGACTAAAGCCTCTCATTCATATCTTTGTCCGAGCGACGCTCATTGAAAGAGTACGATGATATCGTGTCACAATTCCGTGATTCTCGAGGGCCAATCCTCTCCGGAAGAAGAAACATCCATTTCAACGTATAAAATATATTTTGAATTTCTCCTTTGGGACAAAATGAAATTATTATGCGTCTCGCTTTCATTCTATCTCGCTTGGTCTGTGTTATCATTCACTATCATAAGGCGCTAGAGGTATTCTCGCTCAATGTAAACAAACATCGCCTTAGAGTGCGCGGGTTGGTGCGTGGGATGTTCCCATCCCAAAATCGGAAAAATGAAGTGGAATTTACACGTAAAAAGTCCAATTCATTTTTTTGTTTCTCGGATGGGAACATCCCGCGATGTTTGTTTACCTTGAGCGAGAATACCTCTAGCGCCTTAACTATCATGCTGATATCATCAAGTTAACTTTCACTTTCAATTATCTCAACATTACCTGTGCAATATTCACACTATAATTTTACCGACTTCAGACATACATACTTTTGTGACATCCTCATCTCCTAACTTAGTGACGTCGTCATCTTCTTTCCTCCTAACCTGAGACACACACCTTTCAATACGCCATGAGCTCGTGACGTCATTACTCGCAACCTTGATGACGTCATCATACATGAACTTGGGACATATACATCTATATATTGAAAAAGTGTGCAGACCTGTGCTGAAGAAAGCGATCCTATGGTCCACTGGTAGGAAAACTATCTCTCCGATTGAATATTCGCAATTAGAGAGAAATGAACCCAGTTCTAAGGAAGCCGGTCAAGCAACAAGAGAACAGGAAGAGATCTGTTGTATCCCTACGATAGATCTTATTCTATGGATTGTTTGCTTGTTGTTTGACCGGCTTTTTCAAATAGTGTTCCTACCAGTGGACCAGCGCTGCCAGATTTACGGATTTTTGGTCCTGGAGAAAAATACAGCTTTTTTATGCTCAAGGGTAAAGTACCATAGTCACTTGTATGAGAGTTACCTTTCTCATGGTCGTTATAGTCCCCCGTAACATTAAGTCGATCAAGGGAAAAGTACCTCGCTCCATCGTACAAAGAACACCTTTCTCCGGATTGTTATTGATGAATTGGTAAAAGTTGGTAGAAAATCTCTGTTTTCAGTTCTCAGAATAAATGACGAATACAGATTTTTTAAAATATCATCTGGCAGCACTGTAGAGCAAGCTGCCAGATCTACGGATCTTGATCCTCCAAAAAGATACGGATTTTGCGTAAAATACAGATTTCTTGAGCTCAAGAGAGAAGTACCTCAAACACTTGTACGAGAGGTACTTTTCTTCTGATCGTTATAGGGCGATACCGCTGAATGCCGTAATATTGAGTCGATCAAAGGAAAAGTACCTCGGTTACTTAGGCGAGAGATACCTTTCTCCTGATCGTCATTGATGAAATCTGTTATCAGGTTTGAGAAAAAATGGAAATATAATCAGGCAGCACTGCAGTGGACCATAGGGTGCCTTTCTTCACCACACGTCACTATAGTCACTAGTTAGGCACATGAACGTGTAACATATACTTTTATGACATCCTCGACGGCAAATTCAGTGACGTCGTCACACCTAAGAGACATGTACCTTTTGTCATCACTCCAACTTTAGTGACGTCATCATCCCTGAAATAGGGACATAAAAATTTTAATGGGCACCCCTCTTAGAAAAGATATTCTTATCAAAATTCTCGTCTTACAAGAAGATCTCAGTCTCATAAGTGAACTCATGATTGTTCTCCATAAGGTGCTCGGGGAAAGATTAAGTTCACTTGGTTTCAATGCATTACCATTTCACCTTTCTTCGTTTCGGCAATCTAGACAGCTGGGTAATGGTTGTAGATCAGTTCACATACATATAGCTCTACGCTTGTATCCGCTGAGAAGAGATCTGAGTATAGAACATGGATGGAAGTTTGAACGGATTCAAACGCAAATTAGCTGCAAAAAGTATCTTAAGTTAGAGAAGTGGATCAAAATCGGAGATCTAGGTTGAGCCTAATGCTTTACTAATAAGTTTTTAACGAGGGAACCTGTTTTATCGAGGGGTCTTTCCGGAAAAAACGTCCACCGTCCGGAAGGCAACCTAACCTCACCTAATTTAACCATGACCATGGAACTTGGAAAAATTTTTGTTTACGTCCGATCGCTTATAGAAGAATGAAATTTTTCTAAAAGGCTAGGAGGATGAAACTTTTCCAATTCTCTCTCTTATCACCTATAGCTCGGACTATCACGTATAGTTCGAAGATCAAAATTATTTCAAGTCACCCACCTATTACCTAAGCTCGAAGGTCAAAATTCTAATTGACTTCCTCGTCCTTTTTATAAATCCCTCTCCAATAGCTCGGCCTCCTATCATATACCGGTATACTAGTAAGAAGCTAGTATAATACAAGGATAAGTATAAGCCTAGTTCAAGTCCGGTATACTGTATGTTGGTGAATGATTTCTCAATAACGATCATAAGAATGGTATCTCTCATATTTTTAACTGAGGTACTTTTCCCTTGAACGATTCAATGTTACAGAAGAGCAGTATTAGCTTGTAATGACCGGGAGAAAAGGAATTTCTCATACAGGCAACTGCGGTACTTTTCCCCCAAGCCCAACAAATCCGCATTTTACGCAAAATCCGTAGATCTGGCAGCACTGACAACCCAATTAAAATAGCTCCTTCAAGTAACTAGATATGCAATACTCCATTCACCAATTGGCCTAACCCCTTCAATGAGCCAGATATACAATGTTTCAAACACCACAAGACTCATATAACAGGTTCCTGGCCTTTCCTCATTTAATTCCGTTAAAGAGCCCGTGAGTTTTCCTACAGTTATTAGTTATGGATTGGCCACAGTGGCGTACCTAGGAAATCGTTCGGAAGAGGGGGGGGGGTGTCAAAATGTTAGGTTTCCTGTACTTTTCTCAGATGAACCTCATTCAGCCTATAAACAATCGATTAATAAATGTTGCAGCCATATTTTAAAATTTCATAGGTAAGTATTGTGTAATCTAGTTTCACTAACCTGCTTTCATCGTCCCCTTTCTTCAAATGAAGTAATTTCACTGTCCTCCCCCCCGTATGAATTGCAACATTATTCGCCCCCATGCTTCTCTAAATTCTTCCTCCTGCGCCACAAATCACTTGTGTTCATTGTTCGTGAGTATTCTTGGACATTGATGCACCAAATTCCAATATAAATTGAGATGGTCGTGCATACACATTTTCGTTGTCTGAAAGAATTATAAATCCGTGAGAAATAGTAAAATAAAAATGAATAGGTAATGTCGATTTGATTGTCTGGGATCTAACTGTGGATAAATTCGAGAGTTGTACACGATTATCATGTTAGCTGTGATGAAGGCGGTCAGTGCTAAGGTATAGGTAGGCTACATTTGATGCGCGATATAACTCGGTAAACGTTATTGGAAAATTCTTATCCCACCAGAGAGAAAGAATCGTACATAGTAGATATATTATTGACGATTGACTTTGATCGTTTGAAAACACGAAGAAGTAAAAGATCCGAGTTTATAGTATTAATGCTGTCAAAAAAGGTGGCAATTATAGCCAAAGATAGCGATCCGTACTCGACCTTCTCGAAGCTCCGCGCTAAAAAGCAATACGAAGTCAGCGAGCGTATCAACGGTTATAATGTAGGTAAAATTATAGACGTATATTATTATGGGTTTTAATAATGGTATTTTACTGTAAAACAATCGGCTAGAACAATGATGAGTCAAACGGCAACAGTGAGAACTTCTTCAGAATGAATATCTTCGATAGGCATATATCAAATGATTCGTTTTTTTTTTTGATCGTAGGTACCTTTTATTTCTGCGGACCTCATTCTATCAGTAAAACCACAAAACGTTTTTCGATTTCTATCGCTTATTAAAAAGTGTGAGACTATGAACCAGTTAAGGGTACGGGAAATCGTGTAAAGGTAGTTCATTAATTTATAAATGCAGATTGCTCAGAAATCTTATAGAGAGTAATAGAATTATTTTTTTGATTTATAGACATCGGGTTGTTGCGGAGAATGATTATTAAATCTCCGCTCGACTGAAATAAAAATGTCAATTCCCACTTGCTCGGAGGCGAAATATCACCATCTTATTAAAAACCTCATTATTATATATCTGAGGAAAAATTGCTACTCTTTTCGTTGTTCAGGTGACAAATGAGACGTATTTTTTGTCGCCATTATATTTTCAGAAATTTATTGAGACTTCCTATTTTCAGAATCATCACTTGGAAGACTTATTTAAGCTATTTAAGGACTTCAGAGAAAACCAAAGAACTACGCTTCGATTTTTATAACCAGCGATACAATTGCGACACCAAAATCCTAAAAATGCAACTGCAAACGAGTAGCCAATTTTAGAACTCTGTAATCAACTATAGCACAACAATCACCTTCTTTCCAGGCACCAATTACTCACGAAGATTGTATCGAGAGGGCAAAGACTTCATCAGAGTAGCCTCACAAATTTCTCTCTCGGTCCGCCGAGGAACTTATAATGTCCTGGTTTCTTAAGGAATTGAAGGAAACAACAATTCATCCTGAATAAGATCCTTGGAAGAACAGGGCAAGATAAGGAAGTAGACGATAACTCATTTGTGTGGAGAAAGACAAGTTGACGAAGGAGACCAGCAAGATGAGACAGCCTAATTAAACAAATCAAAAGAGACTTGCTGATAAGCACGAAAAATGAAAAACGGAATGTAAAATAAAATTATCTATGCCCTCGCGTTGCTTGCTCTTTCAATGTGAGGAGGAGTTAGAAAAATTCTGCTTATTGTCCACATTACCGCTCATATCAAATGAAGAGGGGAAGATCACAATCAATCAAGTTAACTTACTACATTCGCGATGGTAAATTACATAAATTGATTGATTTTGATCTTCCTCTTTTCATTAGAAAGATATGATACCAAGATGCTGGTCTTCTGCTATACATGTTCGCGGGGTCAGACCGACTATGGCTCCGCTCATGATCAATGTGAGAGAAAGTGCGAACACTCTCATTGTAAACGGTAGAAGTATACAAATTTATTGAAGAGCTTGTCTCCCACAACTGATCAGCTTCGGCCCCTATGAAGTTGCTTGTGATAATTTACCTGAACCTCTTTTATTGTACATTCATAGCGAAGAATCAGCTGTGCTCTCGGCTCACCTCAGATAGACTGGATTAGACTAGATTTTAATTCTTTTGCCCAGAATGACGACAAATGAGCCCTTTGCCCTTCTTGACAAGAATCCAGAGTCGGATTCCTCAATTTCTCTTCTATTAATAAAAAAATTTAATCCCGTAAACACGCTCTTATAACGTTTCTCAAAAGGTTCAGAAAAGATTCAGCAACTGACAAGGTGCAAAACTTCTACGAAAAACGTGATTTTCAATAGGTTTTTATATACTTCCCGTCGAACACTGCTGTTTGCTCTATGCAGTTTATTGATATGTTTCATATCTTTACTCTGCCCTGGCCCTGATTTGAAATTTTTCGAGTGCAACCCTCCCCCTTCACCCTCCTCACTTCGTGGATGATTCAAAAATCTGAAAGTTCACTCCGCCCAGTTTATATACTAAGTTTATTCTAGCTTCGTTCTAGGATTTTACCAAAGTTTACAGAGTCCTCCATAGTACGACCCATGTTTGAGAATACGAAGAAGAGAAATGTAAGGAAATTTGTTACGTCCGTAAATTTTTCTTCTTCTCATTCTCTTAAGATTTTACTAGTGTTAAACTAGACTTATAATAGATGAAGAACCCCCCCCCCCTTCCTCCTCGTACACCAGTATGCCGTCAAATATAGAAGGAGCTAGTCAGTTTCTGTTATACTAGACCCAGCAGTGGATTAAGGCACAATCATCACATGCAACTGCTTGGGTCCGCGCGCCAATATATCCGCGCGCGAAAAATTTTTTGAATAAATAAAAAGAAAGAAAGTAAAAGAAATTTAGAGGCCATCGCAAGTTTGCAATGGCAGCGGGGAACCCGCGACCTCCCGGGCTCGCGATCACGTTGGCGTGAAAATGCCCTCTCAGAAAATGAGTTGGCTGGACTCTACTCAGTATACTGTATGTACTAGGCCTGATATAATGAAGGCTGGATGTTAAAATTTTTCAAGACCTCAAAATAGGTCAAGGTCATTGATGACGTCAATAAGCACGTCACATCACTGCACGTCACGGCACAGCACGCAGCTTACAGAAACTCCCGAACGCGTACACGGACGCGGACGTTTTCTGATTATGTAATCCCCCTAACAAAATGGATAGCGGGTTCCCTGCTAAAAAAGGTCAGCGCGTGAATGTGCTTGTGTTTGCGCGGAAGCTTAGTCCGTCGCTGACTAGATCAATAAACCAAGTCCCCAAAAAGCTATCAGCTTGAAATATTCAAAAATGGACTTACAAAGACCAAGGAGGGAGCGAACGAGAGGAGCGAGTGAGCTATTCATAAGCTATAACCTTGAAACATACGAAAGCTATTAGCTTGAAATATTCTAAGCTGCCCTTATACTAGAGCAAGGAGGGGGTGAACGAGCGGAGCGAGTGAGCTACTGAAAAGCTACTAGTTTGAAACACCCGAAAGCTATTCCGTTAAAATATTCTACCAGACTATGCCCACAAAAAGCTATTAGCTTAAAATATCCTGAAATAGACTTATACGAGGCTTGGCTTTTGAAAAAGAGAAAGACATGAAACATGATCTTTATTCATCTGGCTCCGCCAGAACATTTTTCCTTTTACAAGAATTTTTGCACTTTCATCCGCTCTGATCATAGGCGGGGCTTTTGTCGATCTGTCACCTCGGCCACGAAACAAAAGACCAACTTCTCGGTATAATTCTATCCGTGACCTACAACAAAGCGAATTTTCGCAGATTTGCTCACAGTGATCAAACACTGTACCTAAGTCAAATCATCGCTCCCGAGGACAACGATTGCATGGCCGAGGTGCGAGAACAGACCTAGCACGAACGATCCCATCCATGTTCACCCCAAAGAAGTTCAAGTAAATTTTTTCACTTTCTAGTAAACTGTACATTTTATACTATGATGAAGGCTAGAGGTCGAAATTTTTCCATACCCCTAAAATAGGTCAATCTCATTGAAGACGTCACAAAACGGGACAGATTTCTGACTGACCCCCAGCCCAAAGAGGAATACATGTAAAATGCACAAATTGTCCAAATTGGTTCCTGAATATTTCCAGTTTCTAAAGATTAAAGGTTAAGGAGTTCTTAATTCAAAGGAAACGTAGCAATCAAAATTCAACCCTTTTGCGCTCCAGAAATTGAATGAGAGGGCATACCACATGCCTAGGACTCTTTACAACGGTAAAGGGAGAAGGAGACCATCACAAACGATTGCATCCTTATTAGTCCCAAAAGTCCCTTTTTCCAAAATGGCTCTGACAAGTTTACAGCCCTGCCCCCCTCAACAGTTCAGAAGGAAGAAAGCCAGAACAAACGAAAACTTTACGGCATAATCTAGCCCAAATGTAGCACAAACGATTCAGCTCGGTTCCAGACAAAAATTCGGGATTGGGGGCGTGGGATATTGACCTTCCTAACACCCAAATAGGCAGAGTTACGGTTTATCTCTCATCGCGAGCGAGCTTCTCGGTATTTTTTGCATTCCCTGAAGTAACAAGAATGGGCCCGCCTTGTACGCTTTTTAAAGTCCCCGTTTGCTCCGTTTTCAGGAACAGTTTTCTCTTTTCAGTCGATACTAGCGAACCTGCAAATCCGGAAATGCAAATAGCAAACGATGAACCACGGCCTTCTACAATTAACAAGCCGGTATACGCGATTTTAGCAACAAAGCCAGAGGGCCGAGATTAGCATTACGTTATATGAGAAGAGATCAAATTTTTGATTTTGTTGCGAGAACGGTGCGGTGTACAAACATGACTCAATGGAGTTATATAAAGAGTGAAAAATTTCCTATTTTTTGAGCCCTATATCGATAGAATCTGTTCAGTATGGAAAGAGCAATAATCATTTGAAAATAAAAAGTCAGAGGGGACAAAGTGCGGTACAATTAGCTCCTTGCCGCTCGCTACCGAAACGTCTATCGCAGAGGGCCGACCAACGTTGTCGCACTTCCGATGCTACCGGCATTTGTAGAAGGCCGTGGATGAACCTTGATGAACTAAAAAACGGTATGCCAAAAACCACGATCGACAATATAAAAGCAAGTTTCGCACACGAGATAGACTATTCACCTCCATTGTATAGGTTTGCCAGCCTCACCTTGACTCCTTGTAGCTTCCAAAAAGAAATTATTGATACTATCTCACACATTGCTCTTTTCAATAATATGAACATTGGTGCTCAAAAGATTGTGCGCAGGAGAGAAGCTGTTGCTGGACGTTTGGATGAAGCAGGAATTTCCTTTGAGCAAAAGAATCCTATAGTACTTCATCCAGACCATCCACTCACAAAGCTGTTAGTTCGCTCTGAACATTTGAATCATCTTCACGCAGGACCTAGACTTTTAAAATCAGTCTTGAGGAGAAACTATTACATTATTCGATGCCATAATATAGTTAATAAATGTCTCAAGGAATGTCTAATTTGTGTACGAAAGAAAGCCACAACTATGCAGCAATATATTATGTCAACGTAAAGGAGCACTTCCCTGCAGGACCTTAATGACATTGGAGGTCCGTTTGGTACTACCTCAAGGATTGTACTCTCCTCCTACATCTACAAGATCAGTTGTGGTGAATGTAATACTGTGTATAGGTCACATGGATAGGGCTCTTGAGGACCATATTGATGAACATGAATCCGCCGAACGTAAAGTCTCAAAAATCTTCCCTTGCTCGACACATTTTTCCTATGGGTCACTCACACTCCAAAAAATTTAGAGGCCATTGCAGGTTTGCAATAGCAGCGGGGAACAGACAACCTCCCGCGCTCGCGATCACGTAGGCGCGAAAAAGCCCCCTCAGAAAATGAGTTGGCTGGGCTCTTCCTAGTATACTGTATACTAGGCCTAATATAATGAAGGCTGGAAGTTGAGGTTTTTCCAAGTCCCTAGAGTAGGTCAAGGTCATTGATGACGTCATAAAGCGCCACATGTCGCGTCACGCAGTTCACAGAAACTCGCGGACGCGGACATTTCCTGAGGATATAATCCCTCTAACGAAATGGATAGTAGGTTCCCCGCTAAATGGATTTCTCTTCTCTACATTAGGCAATTGGGTGACTAGGGAGCAAAAATAGTGTTCTAAATGCCCTAAGACAATTTTACCGTTCAACGGGCATCTTAAATTGTGATGCTGCGTTCCTTTTGCTGCTAATTCAAATGCTTGAAGACACCTAGAAATCTTCTTGATTCTCCTATGTACAGTGTACACCATCAAAAGCCTGTATTTCTCGACTATCCTTGTAGAAGAAGCCATCTTGGTTCATTTCATCTGAAACATGAACGAATTTAAGCCAAATTCAGAAGACCCTCTGCCAATGTATTTGCAACTGTCCATCGACTCCTGTTTCGTTTCAAGCTATGCTGCATATCTTCATCAGAATTTCCCCATGTTCATCCTCACCAGAAGATTTTTTTCGCTGATATCGCCGTCATTTCATAATGAAAAGAAGTTTAGAAGCTGAGCGGAGCGAACAAACGTGTAAAAATAATATAATTATGCACGCATTCGATGTCTTATTGAAATTCGTCGCCGGCAAGATGATCGCAGGTAATTTTTATTAGCAAAATTGGTCTCATATTACACTCGCTCCTGCGCAAAAATTTCGAATCTCGCTTGGGTGGTCTGCTTAGAATTTTGTCATCCGAGTCATAGTATCTGCATTGAGCGAATATTATATTCGTGCGTTATCGGCGCTAAAATCGCAAATATGTTGATCCTCGATATTATAAAGGCTACTCGTGAACCGCGCTGCTGTCGAGAAGGAAGAGAGAACGAATTTTGTATACGAATAATGTCACTAAATTACGACACACTCTTGAAGAAAATATATAAGCATCGCGAGGTGATGTTTCAAAAATTTCGATGTTACGTCCCTCGTAAAATCTCGGTATCCAAATGCGGTATTAAAAATAATTATCAGTTTCAAAAACGAGAAAATACATCGAGCGTAACTTCGTCCAACTGTCTAACAAACGGGTGTACAGGGGACCGTGAAAACGATCTCTATCAATCTACATAGAAAAGCTTATACGAACTGATGATGGAAAAAGAAGAAAAAAAAATTTACTATCGGCTATTATTAAAAAGTCAATAAAATGTTCAACAATGTTTGCCAATTATATTTTCGAGAAAGACTAGAGGCGCCTGTGTAATCATACGGTAAGTTTTATCAGTAGCCATCCCCCTATAAATATGGAATACGCCCACTGCTACAAGCAATCTGCGTTCACAATTGTATCTCGTATACCCGTTTATTAGTTTTTGAAACTTTACTCTCGAATAATGAAGGGCGGATCGGACTAATTAAGAAGCGTTTAAAATGCGGGGTAATTAATACAAAATGGGTTGTGAGTACATTATACGATTTTTTTTTAAACTCACAAAAGTTCAAACATTTCATTCGCATTCATTTTTCACTATTTCCAATAGACTTTGTCGACAGCTTCGATGGCCCTCGAGTTATCAGTCTCTTTTCGCCGCGCTTAGTATGCGTAACGACGAAAAATGATCGAAATTAAAATTTTTTGTATTGGTAAGACGATCGAATCGCTACTCAAAGGACGCGAGACGAAAAAACGAGAAAGGCATTGCGGTATTATGATAAATTACATTTTTATAATTTATAAATATTTCGCTTTAGGGTGTAGTAGCATATTGGTCCCTGTCTGAAAGTGTTGCGTCGCCGTGTACGAAACAGGGTTCGAACGATGAAGAGTAGAAAAAACCGTCAAAAGGTTCCCGTACGGAAAGGTAGCGCCCAAAGCCAAAGACCCCCTGCTGGTCGAATACGGTAGGCGACCCAGGTCAGAACTGGCTTTAATTGGAAATCGCCGAGATTATTTATAGGGAAAATCATTTCGCTTTGCCGTCTTTGTCTAGCTGTCCCATGTTTTAAAATCTGAGTTATTAGCTTATTACCGTTGATTCGGAAAATAACCAGGACAATACCTGTTTTGTAATCATCTTTTGTTCTTCACTAGCTCGACAACAGACGGTTAGTAAATTATATTCTGTTCGTTTTCATTTTTTTCGTAAGCGGGTGAGTATACACTCGTTAAAATTCTCTTCGGAATGTTAATAATTTTCACGTTTTACGCCGGACACGTACCGTAATGATGTAAGATTGGGATGAAACAAGCTCCCGAAAAAGGGCAGAAGACAACAATTAGTATGTAAAAAATGGTACCTATATAGACGAGAGTACGAATTTATTTCAAACTTATAAAAGTGATGTGCTGAATGGTAGGAATTGTACCACCCGTAAAGCGTAATAATGTAGCTCAAGGAATTGCATCGTGTGTCTTTCAGAATTTTGCTTAGAACGAGTTACTCTCGCGAGTATATGGGACGTTTAATTTGAAAAAGGAAGAAAAATCGGAAACGCGTCCGTGAAACAAAGATAGAAAATACGAGGAAACAGGTTTCATTCTTTCAGTAAGACATAATTTAGCAGAAATTCATATGACGCAGAGAAGATGCGATATCGGTATAATGTCGTTATGCTGTTGTAAATTATCTATACTATTATACGAGTTATTTCTTTAAAATGTTTATGATCGGATAAAGTACAATAAATTTATGAAAACTGAGCCATTCGATTTAAGATGACTTTAGAATATGATATATTCGGAGAGCTAGAAAGATATACAGCAGCAAAAAGCTTGGAAATTCTATGTGACGAGAGATTGCAGTTTAGTGGCATAGATCGTGGCCATCATAATTAAGAGTGACCAGAAGAACAGTTCTCTTCAGAGAAGCACCTTAACAACCCTTCTGTTTTTGCCCCTCTTGAATGAATATGACATCGTGTCATTTCTCATGGCTGAATTTGATGAGCCAAGTAAAGACGTTTGTAAACTGCAAAACAGGTATTCTTGCTACCTGCGTCTAACTGTATGAGGTCAGAGGAAATTTTTTTGTAGACAAATGTAATGACTGATCAGTGATCACTCAGGATTTTGGCTAGGATCATCAAACGCAACCGCGCCGCTTACGCAAGAAGTCTAGACAGACCCAACGTCACAAAATGGAGCGTCAGTCAAGGTGAACTTCTACGCAGGTCTTCCTAGTGATTTATTTGGCAACAGGGCCAGCGGGAAACTCAACAAAGGCGTTCATGGGAAATTGGACAAAATTTTGAGAATCTTTCAAAAAATATGAAGTTTCAAAAATTGTAGAGAATGAACAGTGGCGGATTCATGTACAAGCTGCTCAAGCTGCAGCTTGGGGTGCAACATTTCTGAATAACAATAGGAGAGAAAACTTGAAGTTCCAAGCGTTGGCAGCCCTGCATAGTGAAAATGTGATCATGTACAATTTACCATTGCATAACAGCAAAATTCAATTTCGTTTCAATATTAATTAGAACGTCGAGTTGAAAGAAAGCTTATCCTAAAATTTTTTTGAATAGTTCTAGAAAATTGATACCAATTAATTTCAACCGAAAGAACTTATATCTTGACCATTTTTCTCGTACTGAAATGTACAGGTTTCCCCATCAAAAGTGTACGTGATCACCCTCTCAGTTCTTCCCTCTAGTACCCGCATAGCTGAGTCTACAGCGCTCTCTAGTGTAAGTTTTATCGCCTATACTTGCTTCTTATTGAAAATGAAAGATGATTCAGAATGATACACAATTTTCTACATTTTCCACTGCAAATTCACAAAGCGCCTGAGGGCGTGCAACCATAAAATCGTTGGAGTCTTTGAAATTTTAGAGCTAAAAAGGTTGAATTGCATTTCTTATGAGAAAATTGTTTCACACATTAAATTCTACACCAACAGCTCAAGTGCCGCGGTTTTTGCCGGCTTTTTAATGGGACATGAGACCTGTAGTAGGATTTTGCGGTGCACCAACTGAATATAGCTTTTCCGTTTGGAATGGTTGCCCGCCAGGAGTGCTAGCAGTCAGGTTCTTTGTATTTTGATAGAACTATGGTTTATTATTTGGGCCGTACAGCGCTAGCATCAACTACGCATTTCAGCGCAATGCAATATCAGTGAAAAAGGGTGAACATTTTCATACATGGAGCAAAATTCTGGAATTAGGGTAAAAAAAAAGTTGTAACGGATGGTAAATTTCATATCCTTGAACTTTTATTCTTTTCATTTTCCAAGAAAACGTCTTATTTTCTGAGATATTAGTGTTTAAGTAAGTACATTGGTTAATGGACACAAATACAGATAATCGCCATATGTAAAATGTTCACCCTTTTGTGTTTATCAGAACAGTATTGGTACAGCGCACTCTGACGGATATACGGCCCAAATAGAGGTATGGACACAAAACAAAAATCTTGTCTTTTGTTTTGTCCTGGTTCCAGGCAGTTCAGTGCTGCCAAATCTATGTATTCTTCTTCTGTTTTCCCGCGTAAAATACAAATTTCTTGTGCTCAAGGAAAAAGTACCTCAATCACCACTATTAGAGATACTTTTTTCCTGGTTGTTAAAGGCTGATAACGCAGTTTCTTGTAACATTGAGCCGACCAAGGAAAAAATACTTTAGTTACTTGTACAAGAGATACCTTTCTCCTGATAGTTATTGATAAATTGGTGGAAATCCGTTTTCAAGTCTTGAAAGAAATTTGGACCGGACAGCCTTGCAAACTAAAATTGATGAGCGGTGCGGGTGACGGACGGAACATTTCCTTAAATTGTTTCAGATCAATTTGTATGAGAGAAGATGATTTGTAGGAAATCTTACGCTCTACAAATTTTGTCCTCTTCATCTTTCTTCTAAATTGCTTCATTCCCAAGTTATTTTGATATTACTCACTGTACATTTAAATTGGAAAATTGTCATACTCCCCTTTTCAATGTTGCCGATTGTAACACTCCTGGCGGATAGCCGGGCCAAGTGGCGCGTATGGATTTTTGAAATATCATCTAGCAGCACTAGTTCCGAGACAAAATCCAGAGTGCGTCGTGTGTTTTGTCCTAAATGAAAACATGTACGCTTATGGAGACTTCACAATTTCTCCCCCTTTTTCTCAAAAGATATTCAACTCATTGAAGAATTGAAAAGAAGAAGAGTTGTAGCCCATCAAATTTTCATTCAAGCAGCGTATCAAACCTATGTAATGGAGTTCCAGAGGATAGGAAAATGAAAAAGAACGGGGAAAAATTAAGAATTCTGCGTGAGGGTGCATGAATTTGGGGAGGGAGGAGGGTGGTGCAAATGATAGACAGCGCTAGTGTGTAGGGGCTAAACATCCGTATTTCCTCATTACTCATCAATTATAAGACTGCATTGATCCGTCTCTCCTTATCAATCACCAATTGCAAAACATTTTATAGGGTTTTTTTTACACTGAACACTAGCGCTTCCTATAATTTGCACCCCTACTTAGGCCGGCCATCCGCTAGGAGTGCTACAATTGATAAAATTTAAAACGCAGGTTGATTTTTCCGTTTTGAATGTTTGGTGAGTAACCTTAAATAACTTGAGTACAAAACAGTTTGGAAGAAATTTACAAATTAACGTAGAAAGTTGGAACTACAAAATATTCATTTTTCTAGATACTCTTCTTGATGTTCTATAATCTCCAAAATATTCAGCAATACTAGGGTACCAATTGTAGAACCATGCAACTAGCAGGGTATGGAAAGATTGCTGAACCGAGACCAATAATGTTGCAAACCTAGGGGAATAGAGTGTTCTCTAACAGATTTTGAGAGACAAGATTTTTGCGTGGTCCCAAATTTCTTCAATGTGTTATGATAAACCCGCATGACGTAACAGATTATTTATTTTCTATTTTTAATTTGAACATATGATCAAAAAGTTCCAGCGTATTTCCGAGGGGAATGGCAACAGGATAGATCCAATAAGTTTAGACAAAAGCGAGATGTTTAGAAAGTGGCGATACCAACGCTGAGCGTTCCAAATACCGCGGTATTTCTCTAAGGGTGTCCTTTGCTTGTAAAAACGAGCATCAAAAACATGGTACCGGGAAAAGTTTCTCACTGCTTGAGTTTTGAATGAATCTTTCTAACTTTTTCATATGTTCTTCAGAAAGGCTCAACTGGAGGCTGTAAGGAGCAAAATTTTGACATGTTTCATGTCTTTTCTCTACCCCCTAAATCTCGAAAATGCGTCCGGGCGTACGGGCGTCCGGCAGTGACCTTGGGACTTGGAAAATTTTTAACGTCGAGTCTCAGCCCTATCCCTGATTCCGGAATTTGCGTCAGGGCGTCAGGGCGTCTGTACAATTCTCTAGTATAATAAATGGTATGATAGAGCTATAGGTATACAGTATGCTGGAGATGAACTAGATGTGAACCTCTTGTATTGTACTAGTTTTATAATAGCTTTATACTAGGATGAGATGCTTTATACTAGGTTCAGGAATGCTATATATTGTATCAAAGCAATTAGGCCCCCTTCTTGGTCTAGTACAAATCTACTTTAGAATAGAATCCAAAGAAATTGGTTTATAGTAGCTTTATGGTAGTTACTCGGCCCTTGAACTAGACATAACAAACATAAAAGACCCCCCTCTCTTTCCCAATTTATATACTAGGTTTATACTAGCTTTATGTTGGCTCCGCCCCTTCAATGAGCTACATATGCAACGCTTCAATTCTCTAGTTTAATAAATAGTAAGGGGGCGAAAATACCCTAAATTAAACTTATACTAGACCATGAAGAGGGCGAACGAGTGGAGCATGCTACCTTATAGAAGACATGAAACATGATCTTTATTAATTTGGCTACACCAGAAAATCTTTTTTCCAAATCCCTGAAGTAGGTCAAGGTCATTGATGACGTCATAAAGCGCCACACGTCACGTCACGCAGTCACAGAAACTCCCGGACGCGGACGTTTTTGGTGATGAAATAGTCCAGTAAAATTGAAAGAAAAAAACGGACTTGGCTCAAAACTCTAACAAGGTTTCTAGCGCAGATTTGTTGAAAATAGTCTTCTCAAGAATTCAACTGAGTTTCTGACCTAAAAAGATAGAGCGCCTTCTCAGCAAGAAGCTGTGGATCCAAAGATGATGAGTTTTCTCGTTCTTTCTGGTAAAGCGCACAACTTATGATGAAAATATGTTGGTACAGAAACAACTCTCATCGAATTCATGAGAATCTTGCGATGTTTTGGTAAATGCGATGAAAATCGAGCCAACACACCTCCAAAGAGAAGCTTGCTCACCCACGATGCAGAAAAAAGAAGGGAAAAAAATTCAGACAAAGTGCACAACTTACATTAAAAGTACCTTAGAACGACAGTAATTTCGATTTTTCTATTAGGGCAAAAAAGTTGAGCCAACTTTCCACCAAAAAGAAGCTTGCACAGCAAAAAATGCGGCACAGTGACCAAAAAACAAATGTTTTTTTTTTTAATTTTTCTCGCTTCCTGCATTACTTACAAAGAAAATACCTTAGTACAAAAATAACTGTCACCAAATTTATAAGAAAAAAGTATTCTTGTGATTTTTTGATCAACGCGATTAAAATTGACCAAACACCTTCAAAAAGAAGCTTGCGCAGTAACAATTTGCAGGAAAATACGCTGCAAAATGCCAAAAATCACAATTTTAAAATTTTTCCTGTACCTTTTCAATTGAACGTTGAAATTGGCAAAAATTCGCCTATTTTTGGATGTTGTAAAATTTTTAATTCCATTAAACCTCTCTGTACAACATTTCCGGAGATTGAAAAAATTTGTTGAAAAATACAGCTTTGAGAAACTTTTTTGTGAAATCATTTTCTGTCATTTGTCATGAGGACTACCCACGCACGCCCGACAAGCGTTGTGTAGTGACCGCTGGTACACCGAACCTTGCAGAGTATTTGGGGATATAATATGCAACCAATCGCACACCGTTTCGGAGTTTCTTAACGGGTGAAGCACACCCTTAAAAGTTTTTGCAATTGAGAACGAGCGTTCAGTTTGACTTCACTCAAAAAAAATTCCCGTTTGTCGTACATGCAGTCATGCAGTCGTTCTTTCGTTCAACGTCTTTGCTCAGAAACATGCATTCTTGAGGCTTGGTAGCGTGCTGGTAGCCAGGCACTTTTACTACAGGATACTCTCTAATATTGGAAACAGTGCTGAATGAATGTTCAGCTTGAAAACGCACCAACTTGAGTTCTTGTAAGAAAGTGAAAGCTATTTACCACCCTCCTTCCTCTCAAATGCTAATGAAATTGTGAGCACAATAATTTTATAGCGTTAGTTTGAGGATCGCGAGAGAATTTCAGGCTTTTTTGAGCGCGCTGAAACATATTTCCCTCAAATTCTTCCGCCTTCATAGTTCATACAATCGTCAAAAAGAAACTATAAAATAATACTCGTAATTAAATTGTTTTCCCCTTTTCCTTATCAAAAGCTTCCAGTATATTATTGCGTCGAATATTTCAGATAAGTTTTGGTACGCTGTAGGCTATATATAATACAACATTGTGTGCATTCATTTCCTCGACTAGGACATAAAAACAGTCTGATACGCGTGTTAACCGGTTGTTAAAAGCTAGAAAATATACAATCAATAAGCTTCATTAGTGATTATTGTTTCAAATCATTTTGTTCGTGGTGGTCTTCTTTTTCAAGCTCTTACTTGTTAAAGACTTCCCGCTGAGGTCGCCAAATAACTTCTCAAGAGTATCGCCTTGTTATGTTAATACGAGTCAGTGACGTCATACAAATTCGAAATATTTTTCTAAAATTGCATCAAAATTACAATTTATCTACTTTCAACTCCCGTACCATATTATTCATTGTTTCCTCAAGATATTCGTAATTCATTAATTTTATCCTTTCATCGCGATTGCACGTTTCCGAACAGACAATGTTTCTTATTAGCTTTCTAATTAGTGTACCTTGACGTTTAATTATAAATGAAGTGAACTTTTGGTTCGTCATCTAAGAAAGGTGTCATGAGCACCTATATTCATAATCTACGTAAAATTAGATCGTCTATAGGAAGACCGAGTAGATTTTTCTGACCAGATATGAACATTCCTGCATCTGGTCATGAGGAATTTTAATTTTTTTTTCTCTATTGATGCGGTTCAAAGAGATGAAACAAAAGAACATGTCCTTTGATAGTAGCCTACACAGCGCTTAGTGGCAAACTATTTATGCTCTCGTAATTTCATCAATATTGGCAGTATTGTCATATTTTAGATAAACAGATAATAGAATCATGTGATTTATTATCCTCTTGTCATTAAGCATTTAGATAAACTGTTTAAGGGTAATCAGAGAAGAATTTCCGATGTCTTTGAAAGTGTTAGAATTATTATATGCGGTAAAATTAATGAAAGATTTTGTGTTACATGATGTCCATGCATGGTATATAATATTATAATATTGTGACACGTTCATTAACAATATTTTCACGTGTGGCAGATCAACATTCCACTCGGTTCAATCGTACGTAGTCATTGTTTTTAAATTGCTTGACCTCAATCTTAAACCGTGAAGATAACTAACGTTAAGGGTACAAATGTTGATACACATTTCCGGATAAAAGAGTTTTTCTTTTTACGAGCATACATTGTCAAATTAAAAAATTCCCGGTGATTTTCGTGCTACAAGTGAAGTCCTCATCTCATGTGCTCCGAGTCCCACAAAACAGAATTCTTTGAGCGGTAGGTATCTCAAAATTCTTTTGATTATTTGTGTTTCCCCCATTTTATGACAAAAATCCATGTATAACTGCTCAATTTATAACGAGACTAAACTTGGCGTCGCATTCATTTTGGAGCAAGATAAACTTTTTTGTTCAGTCTCTCAACATGTGTTGTTTGAAGGTCAAGGAAAAAGTCAAAAGGGTGAGGTAATATCAACTTGACATAATCTGATGTCAGGCACATAAAGCTGAGTCATATTATAATGTCAATTCAGTGAAGATCTATATCATCATTCCAGAAAGAGATGGGATCACATCTAAGCTGCTGTAACAGGCAGCGATCATGAGGCATCCGAGTTGATGGTGTACCTTATTTGAAAATATAAGGGCACATCAGAAGACCGATCGTGTCCTCCTCTTTCTGAATGAAAATAAGGCCTCAATCACGACTACCGGATAACACTCTGCCATTGTTACTCACCTAGAGATCTACCTAAATATTCATCATAAGGGAAGCTCAGCGATAGTTACTATATAAGAAGCAAACTTTGACAAAATCATCATCGTTGAAGAGTTATAACCGATGGAAAGACACCCAAAAGACAGTTGATATGAAGAAAATTTCTCGATTATGGAGTAGTAAACTGAAGGAGTGAGCAAGAGACATCCTAAAGCTGACTCACAATAATCACTGGAACGAGAATCATAAGTTGTAGAAGGAAATAGCGTAAATTGGTACGCGCCAACTTTGCGATATCAAACATCCGCATGCCTATTTCTATACGACGAGCTGAAACTGAATAACTCAAGAGTTGGTTTACAAAAAGATTTTATTGCGAGCCAAGTACTAACGAGTATGTCGCGTGAACACCTTATGGACCCACTTCGGTGCCGTGTCGACAAATAAATCGAAGCTATACCATATCGAAGTGAAAAAAATTTCGCAGCCGAGTAAATGTCGAACTAGGTACTCATTTAATCCATTTAAAAACCGGCACGATCGCATGCAAATATGCGATGGCGCGAGTGGAGCGCTCAGTAGCCTTGTTTAATCACTATAAAACATGTGTCAGAAAATTACTTGGGTATCCAGCAGTTTTGCGCCTTATATATACCGGCAGACTAATGTATGCGTTTCGTGTAAGCGCCCAATATATCAAGGGGAAACGGTGTTTACGTTTAAAACGTACACGCTTTGGACGCAGCGTGTTCCCGCAGACGTATTACAGAAATCAACACCATCCCAGCAAAGGCTAACTAAGATCATATTATGGAAGATCGAATACACGAAACCTTAACACTTGTTGGACATCGCGGTACAGTTGGACGACAGTGCGCCGTGCCGCCGTCCGTACAGCTGCGTGAAATTCATCGGCTTCTATTTCATAGACAAATACGTATAGGTAAGTTCTTACTTTTTTTTTTTTTGATAAATATGAGATTGCGAAAGTAGTCTACACACGTACAAGAAGTACTGAAACATGGCGAAAATGAATCGCATTGGAAAAATGAAAAAAGTTCAGGACGAGTCAACTATTTCTATGTGTGATGCGTCAACTTGCAAATTTTATGATGCACTTACATAGGCATGATTGAAAATTTTTTCCTCAGTACATACATGGAAATAAGCCACGCTTCATGTTTTTAGGATTTGTCAAATGGCTTTTGTGGATTATACCTAATGAATCTTGTAGCGGGCTAAAATATCGATGGTCATGAGTTTTATCAACAAGTACATGGTACAGTAAAAAACAAATACCTAGAGTCTAACATTGAATCAAAGATCATGCAAATACCTTCATGCGTGTAAATTACTATTGAAAACTCAACTTTTTTCAAGTTCCTGAAGTAGATCAAGGCGTTGCCTATCTTACGACGTCATCAGATGCGGTTGAAGATTTAGGCCACGCAAATCTTTTTCCACGCCCCTGCTAACATAGATCTTCATGTCAAACAATTTTCCCATTTTCTACTTTCCATGGAGATTTGCGTTATTTCTAGAAAGTTGAATTCCCCAAGAAGAGGTTTAAAAAACCCTATGTGCAGGGTATAAGATCCTCGCCAGATTATTGACAAATGTTATAAACCCAATTGCGGATACATTCCTCCTGGAATCACAGAATGGTTTCCGAAGTGGCCGTTCATGTACTGACGCTGCACATACAGTAAAACTGCTCATTGAAAAGAGAGCTGAGTTCAACCTGGAAACGCACCTGGGTTTCATTGATTCTGAGAAAGCGTACGACCGCGTTGAAAGAGGAAAGTTAATTGAAATACTGCTTGAACAAGAAATACCAAAGCCAACAATCGGCCTGTTAAGAACCATGTACAGTGACACCGAAATTTGTGTACGACTAGAGAACCAGGTGTCAGATTATACAAAAGCCAACCAAGGTGTAAGACAAGGATGCCCTGCCTCTTGTGTCCTATTTAATATATACATGGACCAAATACTGAAGGAATGGTACAAGACGCAACCGAAGGGCGTAAAAATTGAGGGAACAAAACGAATGGAAACGGTCTTGTTTGCTGATGACCAAGTTATATTGGCTGAGACAGAGAATGAACTACAGCGAGCAGTATATAATCTGGCAGTAACAGCACAACGGTACAACATGAAAATATCAACCGGGAAAACCAAAGTGATGGCTTTCCGAGGAAAGGACCCGGTTAGATCAAAAATTGTCATAGACGAGCACATAATAGAACAAGTTAACAGTTTCAAGTACCTTGGAAGTGATGTATCGTACCAGGGTGAAGTTGACGTAAACAGTGAAAAATTTATAATACTTTTGCCATACCCATGTTGAAGTATGGATGCGAAGCTTGGGCCCTGAGGAAGGCAGATAAGAAACGGATTACAGCTGTGGAAATGCGGTTCATGAGGAGAACGGCTGGGTATACGCTGCACGATAGGAAGAGAAATGTTGACATCATGAACGAACTCCAAACAACACCAGTGATATCAAAGATTGAAGCTTATTGTAAGAAATGGAGGGAACACGTTGACCGTATGGACGAGGAACGATCACCAAAACAGATACTCCAATACACACCAATTGGAAAGAGATTGCAGGGGAGACCGAGGAAGAGGCTGGTGGATACATCAGATTCGTCATCGGGGGCATCAAGGCCAATAGGCCTACCGCTTACAAGGCAACGACGACGACGACGACAAAAGTAAGCGGAGATTCAGAACTACTGCCATCGAGCAATTTGTATCCTGAAAAAAATAAAGAGAAGAGAAAAGAAATTGAGATAGTAGCTGCAGGCGGCTACTCTAAAGGCGTCTTTGGAGCACTCTTTGGGAAAATGGAAGCAAAGAAGGGAACTCATGACAGCACAATGAAAAAATAATCCGAAAAGGAAAGTATACAAACAAGGTGAAAAAGGCAGTAATTATGATGTGAGTGTGGGCGTCCATAAAAACCTACCCATATTGAAGAGAATGAGCAACGGCCAGACAAAAGACCCCCCCCCCCAAAAAAAAAAAAAAAAAAAACTTGAGTGGAGAATACAAGCTCAGTAGCAAACAATGCAGAGGCATCTACGATGGTGGGGCCGGAAGAAATTTGAACAATACAAGAAAGGAGATAGAAGATGGGAAGGAATTGCTTGGCAAAAACTGGAGTGAAGAATAGCTCAATGAATAAGGTCATAGACGTAAAAAACCACATGAAGAGGAGAAAACTCAGGGAATAGATGAAGATTGCAAAGGCGAAAAGGAGAAAAGGCAGTCCCTTGAAAAATGTAATGGGCTCAGTTATTGTGACGTCATTCGTTTGGCAAGAGTACCCATTCTGCAGGAAATCGGTCCAACGAGCAATTTGGCCTCCATAAGAAATACATGCAGAGCAAAGATCATCAGGTTACCAATTTATTAAAAAAGATGATATTGATACAGGAAATATTATTCTATGCTTCGAATCTGTCAGATTTTTGCTATCAATCTAGAAAAAAAAAAATCTTTGCCGTATTACTTTTCATATTTAGTTACTTAGTAATCTTTGCCCCGCATGTATTTCTTATGGGAGCCAAAATGCTTATTGGACCGATTTCCTGCAGAATGAGTACAGCTCAGTCCATTGCGTTTGACAGTGAAAGATTGTTGGGCTTGGTAATCGGACGTGATAGGAAGCACAGACCCAACCATTAGAAAATCTAGAATGCAATAGAAACGCAGCATTCAGGCTAATGAACCAATTGCGACGCATTGATGTTGTAGCCAATCAGATTATGAAGTCATACCATGCCTTGCTCTTCAGTAGCGACACAACTCATGATTGATGGGGTAAACCCGAAAAGACGTTTGTAAGCCAACTAATAAAGTGTTGACTTAAAATAAAGAAATCAACGGACACTGGGCTATCATTATCATCCTCCTTTATTACAGTTTATTCAAAATAAGAGTTCCAAATTTATCACGGCGCAAATTGGCCGGCCGCGCACTGAACGGTAGACAGCGCTGAACGCACGCGCGTATTACATGTACACGCACAAGCGCTGCGCTTTGCTAGTGTGAACATACATCGTCGTGTTTCCATTCCCCGCCACCCTTAAAATGGTTGTGTGTTGCGGGAAGTACTTATCTGAAACTTTTATTTTGAATAGACTGTACCTACTTCATCTGCAAGCGCCAGCGTGCAAAAATATGCAAGCATCTGCTTACATTTATAAGAGAGGGTTAATTGAGAAATAAGTAACAGAGATTCCATGCAAAATACATGGGCTTGAAACAATTCTATCCACAATCAAATCTTGAAACGTGCTTGATAACTATAGGGGAAATATTCTTTCTTTAGACTGGAAAAGGAGGTGAGGGAGCATATACAATTCAGAATAACTAAGGCACAATGAAGCACAATTTATTACATTCAGGGGCTGCCTTTCAGCTTTTCTTTTCCCAACACACAATATTTCCAATCATATCCTTGAAATCGAAACAAGGAAGACTTTTGGTACAGTTCAGCACAATTCAATTATAGGGGAGTGGGAAAAAAATTCTCCATTTGTATCAAACATATCCAAGTCTGGGACAAGTTGTTTTGAGAAAAAACCAAGCCAGTACCATGAAATTCTGTCTTCCCAATTGATTTAGGCGCTTACTTGGTCTCTCTTATCACATAGTAAGAAGAGAACAAAAATTGTGAACCTTTGAAGCCCAACAAACAAACATTGAGCACAAAAATACGTTTCAGCCTCCCAAAATTTGACTCAGCGAATAATAGAGAATGAGAGCACAAATATTGGAACTTTGGCACACAAAAAGTACATATCGAACGTACATTCTTTCTGTAAGAGCGGTAACTTTTGGACCGTTTATCGTGGCTCAACTGATGAATCCACCCCTAATCAGGTTTTGTGGATTTCCATATCAATTGAAGATCCATTCGAAGTCGATCTGTATACATATAAGAATCGGGTGGTCATTTTACCATAATTATCACGCATTCCGTTCGCCCGATTCTATTTCAAAAATAGAAAAATCAACCGAGACTTGAACTGCATTCTGTTCCTTGTATAAATTCTCGCTACCTAGTTTATCTGCGAGTGCCAATATGTGCAAGAGTATGAGATATTCTTACATACATTTCCAAACCACTACTGGTTTAACCGCACTATTAATCGATTGTTAATTGACGCAATAGAGACTTTGATTACAGGTCGATCAGAGAATTGGAGAGATTGACTCGAAGTCGACTTAAAATCAACGGGGCAAATGAGTTAACACAATTCGATTGCGATTTTCATAGTCATCAATTTTCACATTACGTCAATTCTATTTTGACCAAAACTTTTAGAATAAATCAATTTTGAGTCTATTTTTGGTCTATACTGAATCTAACTCAGAACTGACCAAGTGACCACTATTCTATGGCTCTCTCGTGAAGGCATTGATATAAATAGACAGCAGAAGGCGGCGATTTGTACAAATGTGTCAAAATCGCAAAATTCTGCAGTCTGTTGCGTCCTTGTTTGTCTATAGCAACGATATGTCCTTCACACACAATTTTCCAATGAAACCAATGGCGCAAAATTGTTGTTCACAAAGGGGACAGTCCATCAAAGAGCAAATACTGGCTGTGATTGAAGAATCTTATGTGAACATTCATAGGTGACTCTCGAAAAACTCACCAATCGAGTACCTAATAGGTATCCGATTACTCCTGCGAATTCCCCAACATCACAAGATTGCAAACCTTGAAATCTCTCAAATGTTAATCGAATCCATCTAGAGTAGTTTTGAGCTTAAAAGTTTGTCTAAAGACGAAATACTTTTTTTCATCTTTGTAGGACACCTGTACCACTACGTACAAGAAAAATCATTTCTTCGTCCTCGCGCCATAATTTATCGCCTTTTTTTTCGGAATCTTTCAGCGCAAAATTTATAATCCGGCAAAATACTTAATTGCTGAAATTTTCTGTTCCAAAATTCAGTTTTCAACTCATTACGACGAACGTTTCTGCGGAGCTAGAGCTTGAAATTCATTATTGTACATACTCGCATTATATACGAGTAAGTTATGTCTCATGGGCCGGGATAATGAAAACTCTAGCACGAATTGTTTTCGTAGTAGACTGTAAATTTGATTTATTTGGTGAACGTCGTGCCGCTGCTTCTGTCTTGTCGGCCACCGATGGTGCAGTCCTTACTTAATAAACAAAGAGTAAATTTAAACGTCGACAACGCTGTTCGGAATGAAGACAAAAGTCATCATTTTTACTGCATTATTTTAATCGCCCAGCGATGATGTATAACTCGAAATACTTTTCAGTGGCTACTTAGATCTCGATAGGAGGTCGAGCTTGTCCGCGAGAGAGTCGACCAGCACCCACGTTTGCATCGCATTGAGCGTCCGTTGCGTCGTAGTCCGCATCGGGCCCGATCGTGTTCGCGGTGATATATTAAACATGATGAATAATTTCACTAGAAAGACGTATATAAATGTCAAGTGGGTGAACCTGGTAGTACCTAACGAATTCTTCCAGCGAAAACAAAGAACGCGATGAAAGAATAGTTGCCTATTCGATACAATCAGTATGAATTTTGAAAGAAATGTCCACGCGAGGAAACGATATCGTAACCGGCGAGAAAAGTTTCTCGTAATTCGCACCTGAATGCGTAAAGATTTATCGATGATACAGAAGGTTGATCAACACATGGGTGTTCAGATCGAGGAGAATGCGAGTAATTTTAATTACCTAGAGAATTTTCGCCTCAACAGACTTCCTAATTCAGTATCACGTCTTCGAGGTTAAAATGTGCACCTCATCTAACATTCAGTCGACGCTCGATTGTTATTCTCAAAAATTGACGTGGAAATCTAGAATGATCATTTATATCGAATTCATATAGAGACACGTACTTTCGACTCCCCCGCTTCCTCAACCCTCCTTGTCCTTTCATATCTTTTTAAAGTACAATTGAAATTACGATTTACTTCATTAAACGATTATATTTGGTTAATAGATGCGGACATTCAGTTACGTAAGTAAAAATCTGCCGCGTATTCATAAATCAAAATAAGGTATTCTTTATCAGCTGAGCAAGTATACAGTAGAAACATTCTAAATCTCTCCGGGATCTCGTCACTCTAGGGGGGCTCCGCATCTTCCATTATGATGTAGCAACCTGATAGAACCGTTGGATAATCTAATAACAAGTCAAAGCTTCCAAAAACTGTAACCAACTATTAATTTCAATTTATAAATCCGACTCCTCTGCGTGCAGTCGTGCCTCTCTTACTTTTTCTTCACTTCTATTTCCTTCTTCCCTTCGTTAATTTTTCCGAGCTACTTCTGTACGAAAGTGAAAGAGCAATTTTGCTGCTATTTATCTTGGTATCGTTAAATGAAAAGGAATCTATTTTAACCAAAAATTAACAAACAATAACCGCCTGCAGAGTTTGTTGGTTAAAAGAGTACGTCTGTTACCATTCGTTCTAAAGCGATTATCGAATGTTATAGATATTTGCAGATTCATCAGCACCGACCTAAGGATCCGCGCGGATGAGCAATCGAAAACAAGTTTATTCGTTCCGCTTTCATTTACGCACCGAAAAGGCACGTACGTGATAATAAGTCGTCTGCTCAAGGCTGTTGAGTAATTAAGGTTAATTATCGTTCGCGTAGAAGGGTCCAAATACTTTTTTTAGTGTGATAAAACTGGTAGGCCTACAGGATTTGTACTAGAGAGAACTTATGACGCTATAGGATACCTACCTATTACATATCGCATACAGTAGAACACATAAATTAGTCGGACCGAGAGCAGCCTTCCGTTTAATTGATCTTTATGGGAGACCATCTGTTTTTTCACCTGGTGTCGGGAGCCGAACACGAGAAAATATAAACGGTGTTTTGTTTTTCAATTAAAATTCATCAAAATAATGCTCAGCTTTTTCGTTTGGGTTACAGCGATCAAATGGTGCGTAAGGCACCAGGTGATGATTTGAAAATTATAGCAAGGCATATGGAATGTATACCAACGCTCGGTACCGGAGTAATGATTCCAGCGCTATCGAAAATGACCTCTTTCACCCTGATACTCGGCTTATTGCCACAGTCGTACGAAGCAGAAATTCTCTAATACTAGCAAGCTTCAAAATCATGCGTTTAATTCGCTGCGAAGACGCTTGTAATATGACTCCGAGATCCCTCTGACTTCTAGAACATTCTGTGTTCTCGTGATCGAATAAAATTAAACATAAATTTATGAAGAAATGAATCAAAAGTGTAATAATTCCCTTTAAAAAATGGTGTTCATTAGGAAGAAAAAAATGCATGGTGCGCAAGAAGCTATATAATGTCTTCTCCAGAAACACTTGATATAGCATTTCATAGTCTTACTTCTTTTACCTATACAGAACATCGCCTTTCGCTCTAGTCCCATGTCCAATGATTGGATACGCGTCTGGCGGAAAATCGAGTCGCGAAATGGAGACTGCTTTCCCAAGAGTAGTCCCGGTCTTTGAAGGGTGGTTGATAAAAGGAATGAATCGATTTGATATTGACTTTGATGCATCCACCGTAAGTCAATAGAGTCAATAGAAGCGCCCCGCCTGCCTCCCTCTTCTTAGCCTAGTATACAGAAGTCATTCATGACGTCCTAATATGCATCGGCTTCTCTGTATAGCTCGCGAACAAAGAAATTTCCAAATGCCCAAATTAGGTCACGGTTATTGATGACTTAATTCCGAGTGACGTTTTTACTTCCACCAGTTTTTCTCGACCTAGTATCCCCGAAAGTAGTTCAAGGTCATTGATGAGGTCATAGTATGTTCCGCACCCTCTGTATGCATAGCTCGAGGGTGAAAAAATCTTCAAAGTTTTGAAATCAAGTCAAGACCAATGACAATGTCACACTAACATGATTGTTACCTACATAAAATTGGGTTGCAACATCATGTTGGTTTTTCAGAGAAAAGTCCCAACTTTTCAGGCATGTGAAGAGCTAATTTTTTTCGCAAAGCAAAAAAAACTTGCAGCCCATCGGCTGAGCTACTCGGGGTTGCCTTCATTCACGTTGTTAATAGAGGTAAACAGGAAACCTGTTTTATGGGAGTCGTGAGCGTGTAGGGTTAACCTGGTCAACTTTTCAACTTTTTTCAATGAAGCTATAGGACTTTGTTCCGATCCTATATAGCTTGAAAGTCAGAATTTTTCCAAGTCTCCTTCTTATCACCCAGAGCTTGGAGGTCAACATTTTTCCAAATCCCCCCCCCCCATCATCTATAGATCTGAGGTCGGAATTTTTCCAAGTTCACTTTCTGTCAGACAGCGTTTTTTTCCGAGTCAAAAGTCCGTCGGACAGCGCCCGTCATTCTCCTTCAATTCACTTCCCACCCTCTCCCATAAAACAGGGTTCCTGTTGGAAAAGGGATCATTTTTTATACAAATGCCATCTTTGATATTTTGCCCCTAAAGTAGGTCAAGGCGTTGCTCACCTCATGACATCATCAGCAGGCTGAAATATGCATTTTTGTTCACGTAGGTCTTGTACACGTGCATAGTTATTGCAAATAGCACATGCAAATCCCGTGCACCAACCACCATATATTTTTCTTCACTGATTGTACGCTTCTAGAGTACATGTAAATACAGAGTGGTCCAAAAGTCTTTGCACAAGGTCCATAAGTCATTGCACACCAAAAAATTGGTCATTACTCGTGAACCAGGGCGTTTAATTCGATGAAATAAAAAAGGAAAATGTTTTTTAGGGTTCGCGATCTTAATTACAAGATGAAATTACCGCGCAGAGACAAGTGCAATGTTCATCTCAATAGCCTAGTGCTCTGTAGAGAGAAAAAATGTACCCTCAAAACAGTTGTTTACGTGCTAACGCGCTCTTTGTACACCCGTAGGTACAAGTACATGTCTGGCTGCGACGAGTGATGTTCGTAGGCACCACCACTACCCTTCAAACCGGTATTCCCCTTACTTCTCCCATAGGCAAAAAGTGGAGAAGAACCATTATGAAGAACCATACGCACCAAATGCGATGTTGTTTGAAGCAGGCATCCACCAAGATTGCTAAAAATGCGCGTGTTTTGTTTAGCAGTAGTTGTACTCTTGCCCATAAACTATTGGCCCAAAATACCCTAACTGGAACTATATTCCAAGAAGAGCTCTTTAAAAGCTATTAGCTTGAAATAGTTTGAAGTAGACTCATACAAGACAAAGGAGGGGGCAAAGAAGCGCAGAAAATGAGATCCAACGACATGTTGCGAAAAGGAATTGCTCAGATAAGATCTAAAAGTCCTTCTAAACTGGACTTCTACCAGATCACGGGGGCAAACGAGCGAATTGGGTGAGCTCTCCCAAAGATACTAGCTTAGTTGTAATATTCTAAGCTGGGCTTATACTAGATCAAGGAGTGAGTAACCCAAAGGCTATCAGATCGAAATATCTCAATGTAGAATTATATACTGGACCATGCCCCCTTAAGCTATCAACTTGAACAATTCTAAACTAGATTTATAAGTGCAACCCCTCTAAAAAGGAACCGAGGTATAGCACAGATGATACAGATTGCTAAGCGTATCAGTAATCATTCTGTATATCCCATTTATAGGGACACTCAACATCAAAATACTTGCTATAAATATTGAGAAAGAGAAAAATGTGAAACCCTCAGAAAACGTCCGCGTCCGGGAGTTTCTGTGAACTGCGTGACGTGACGTTTGACGCTTTATGACGTCATCAATGACCTTGACCTACTTAAAGGACTTTGAAAAATTTCAACTTCCAGCCGGGATGCTTTATGAAGTCATCAATGACCTTGACCTTGACCTTGATCTAGTTTAGGAACTTTGAAAAATTTCAACCTCCAGCCGGGATGCTTGATGTGACGTCATCAATGACCTTGACCTTGACGAGACTTTAGGGACTTGGAAAATGTTCAATTTCCAGCCTTTCATTATATCAGGTCTATAGTCTGTCCGCAAATAGAATGGTACAATGTAAACAGACCCCCAAACGGCTTCCTTCCATTCTAATCAATTTTCACAGATGAAAGCATACAGTATAGAGAGTCGACTGTCGTTCTCTTCTTGTTATGTAAATCTGTCATTTGTGAGAGAAACGCCTTGGACTATTCGAGTACTTCTTTTTGGGATGAATGAGCACAGAAGCCATTTATGGGAAATAACTTACTTTTTTGAAGAAATGAGGCAGGGGGTCTATATGCTGGTCTCAAAATCTGTTCGACAAGGGTTACACAATGAAAGCCGCTTGCTTTTTTTCAAAAAAGAGCAAATTTTCGCTGCCTCAATTTGAATAAAAGTTGCTCGCAGCACTCTTCTGAAAATGGATTTTTCTACAGAATTTCAGGCGTGAGAGTTTCGCAAAGATTTAGGCGAGTGAAGCTTTACAAATATTGAACAATTTTATGACACAAGAGATTCTGCAAGATGTGCTATCAGTCTTTGGCTGTTACCATTCGCTTCTTCATATATGAGACCTCACCAGACAAAATGGCTATAGCATTTGCACTCGCGCACACGCAAGTTATACGCTACAGTGATACAGTTTAATAATTTCTTTCTGAGAATAATTTACAAAGCCTGAAAACCATTCTTATATGACTCGTTTTCATAATTATTCTAAATAATATGCACCTACAATGAAGGTAGTATTCCAATCTTTGAGATCAGCTCACCTACACTTCTGTCAATGCCTCGATAAGAATGATGAGTTTTACGAACTTATCGTCTTATGAGAAGACACACACTCTGAACTTGAAAATCCCGAGTAGTTTATCAAGATCAAGACCGAACGACCGACGAGTAGAAAACTACTCCGTCGTTTGATGTACTTTACCTTGAACGTAATTTACTAAAAATTTATTTTTAAATTCCTTCGAAAATTTTTGAAACTCAGACCAATAATTTGTTGCATTGACCGATTAGGCTCATCAACTTTACGTAATAAACCATACCATTTAAATTCAATAGTCTATTCTCAAAACGTATATCTATACATGTGAAAGAATAGTTACGTGTTACTCGTATTTTGCACATAAAATAGTGATAACAATACGAGTTCTAATTGAAACGATAAAGCATATACGCACAGGGAAACGTTTAAATTCTCAATAGAATGACTCTGATTCAACATGTCGTGTGGTGATTTCTCCGTTTCCTCTCATAACGAAAGTTTTTTTTGTAGATGAACATCCAGTGAAGGAACGTATTTCACTCATAAATATTATGATTATTGAATCTGTGCTTCTCTGTGTCGCAAAGAATGGAGAGTAACAGCCTTCTACGAGACGTGAGTACAAATATACTTCTTATCAATGTACCGACGGATACACTCGAAATTCGTTCTAGTCTATAATGTCATAAGGTGATAATCTTCGACAGTACAACATGCGATTAATTTTTATTGAAACAAATTTCGAAGCTAGGATTTGTTGTCCAGGTAACAGGAAAGTGTGTGGTCATAATTTCCCCGTTTGTTCAGCCCTATTTCAGTCATATAGGTCGACACGGTTTAGTTCTCTATTTAAAAGAAATTTCTTCGCTCTCTGCTCATTAGCATAGTCGAACTGTCTGGGGTATTTTCTATCGCACAAATTATTTAGGCGTTCGTCGTTTATTTTGTCAAAATTGATGTGGCCATTGACTCGAGGTATAAAGTGATAAAAATTTGAGTAATGTGACATTTTCGAGATACTTTTACACAAAAATTTTACTGCTCGAGGCAACTAAAATTGTAACGCACATTGAAATAACAGTCATACGAGGTGTTATTTAACAACTTCATTAACCTGTAAAACATATACCAGACGATGGTTTCTTTTTTTGCGATTAAATACGAGCGTAGAATAACGCTGAAATGAGCACTAAAGATTTCTAATTGCACAAGAACCCCCTCACACTCTCTGGTATTGCTGGAAGATTCATGATAAAATTCGGTAGGTAGAGTGTGTAAACTGTTGATTCTCAAAATAATCAAGACATTCGAAGAAAATTTTTTAGGAAGTCGAAAATACTATTTCAATGAATCGTGGGCGTCGTCTTTAGAAAGTTCACGAAAATAGGGGCGGATGTGCGTCAGTTCTATGGGTAAAACAAGGTCTCGTCAATGCCTTGTTTCAAGCCTCCATCCCAATCAAAAATGAAGAGCGTTTAATTTGGTGTCAATATTTCAGATTTATGCGGCCTTCGTCATCTATCATGGAACTTTGCTCATTGGAATTGACATGTGCTTCACTTCCTCTTTCATCGAAGGACGAGAGGGTTTCACCGTCCATCAAGAGGGTTTCCTTGGTGAGAAAATCATAAAAATGGTTAATATTAAACTTTACAAACAAATCTCAACAACTGACGACGGAATTTCGAATACTATACAATACAGTGACTCAAGCCAAGTTCAAAAGCCCGAGAGATTAAACTAGTCAATATTTTCCAGCTTCAATCAGTGTGATATGTCGAGCAGTAGGATCATTGATTGCAATGTTTCTGATTGATCGAATCGGTCGCAAGGGATTGTATTGTTGGGCTCTAATTGTAGGCCTAGTGGCATGGATATCAATTGCCTTTTCCTCCTCAATCATCACTTTGTGCATTGGAAGAGCATTATCCGGGATTACTATAGGTATGCTTAGAAGCTCCTTCAATATTTATCGCATATTGTAATTCCAAATTCACGATCAAATTTTAAATGACGATTATGTAATGGAAAATTACGTTTATCAACCTACTCACGTAACTTGTAGGTTTATCTTTGCGTAATTTGATAAAATCATGTAGCGTTACAGGCACCTTGTAATATATACATATCGGAAATTTGCCATAAAGATCGAAGAGGAAGGCTGATTGCGTGGAGATTGTCGTTTGTTTCGATTGGCGTGCTTCTGGTATCGATATTTTCGTATCTCTATCACTGGAGGGTGATCGCTATCGTCGCAACATTTATCTGCGTTTCTGGATTAGTTCAGCTATACTTCATACCAGAGTCGAAAAATTGGTATTTAGCCCGAGGAAGGTATAATGAAGCCGTCAAATCTGCTCGATGGTAAGTTCACTTACGCACAAACTCACATGTAGCATCAATAAAGGAGTAGTTTATTTTAACAGGGAACCTGTTTTATTGGGGGCTCTCCCGGAAGAAACGTCCGCCGTCCGGGAGGCAAACGTAACCCAACCTAACTTGACCATGACCATGAGACTTGGAAAACCCGCTATCCATTTTGTTAGGGAAATTACAACCTCAGAATACGTCCGCGTCCGGGAGGTTTTGTGGACTGCGTGACGTGACGTGTGGCGCTTTATGACATCATCAATGATCTTGACCCACTTTAGGAACTTGAAAAAACTTCAACTTCCAGCCTTCTTCATTATATCAAGCCTAGTATACAAAATACTGAGAAGAGCCCCGCCAACTCATCTGCTGGGGGAGCATTTTCGCGCCAACGTGATCGCGACCGCGTTCAACTTATTACGTCATCATTTTCAAGACTCGGAAACTAGGCTATATATGATAGGAAGAGGACCAGGGAGGTTGCGGGTTCCCCGCTCCTAAATTTTGTTTTCGTCCTATCGCTTATAGCTTGGAGGATAAAATTTTTCTGAGGGGCTTGGAGGTTGAAAGTTTTCCAAGTTCCTCTCTTAGCACCTAAAGCTCGGACTATCAAGGTCAAAATTCTTTTCGACTTCCTCCTCCTTTTTCTAAATCCCTCTCCAATAGCTCGGCCTCCTATCATATATACTAGTATAAAGCTAGTATTATACAAGGAGGAGTCCAAGCGTAGTTCAAGTCCAGTATACTGTATGTTAGTGAGTGATGTCTCAATAACGATCATAAGAATGGTATCTCTCATACTTTTAACTGAGGTACTTTTTCCTTGAACGACTCAATGTTACAGAATAGGGGGGGGAGGGGTGACCCGGAGAGAAGTATTTCTCATACAAGCGACTGCGGTACTTTTCCCTCGAGCCCAAGAAATCCGCATCTTACGCAAAATCGGTAGAGAAATTCTAATTTCTTTCGGGGATTGAAAATCCGTAGATCTGGCAGCACTGATAGCCCAATTGAAATAGCTCCTTCAAGTAATTAGTTGTGCAATACTCCATTCACCAATTGGCCTAGCCCCTTCAATGAGTCAGATATACAACGTTTAAAACACCATAAGACTCATAAAACAGGTTCTCCATTTCCCCTCATTTAACTCCGTTAAAGAACCCGTGAGTTTTTTTACTCATCGCGGCTTTTGTAGCACTGATTGCTTCGTATAGCCTAAATTCTCAGCCTAAATGGTGCGACAGACCAAAGATGATTTTGACTTACGTCAAGGAACGGCTTTCTTAACGAAATTGAACGGGTAACGCAGAAAAATATGTTCTATCGAACGAACTGAATTCAAAATTGGAGTCTTGAGGTCCAGAAAAGTCTGAATTTTTTCGAGTTCCCTCCTGTCATAAACTGCTCGATATTCAATATTCTTTCAAATGCAACTCATTTGATAGTTGAACTTTTTACAAGTCCCTCTCCTATCATGTGAAAAGCACTCTATCTGTGAGTAGGAAGGCACCGCAAGCTGCTCTATAGTATGAGAAGAGGATTTGGAGAAATTTTTTTGCTGATTCATCTATCAAACTTGAACATTCTAGGGTAGGATTCGGTCTGATCCTATTCCTCCAATAAATTGAAACATCCTGGGAAGGATTCGGTCTTTCCCGATTCCTCAGTTAAAGGCAATTGACAGTGAGCGAACTTGGTCTTACCTGATGCCTCCATGGAACATTCTTGGAGAGGATTTGGTCTGACCTGATGAACGTTTCAGAAAAGAATTCGATTCCTCTGTTAAACTTGAACCTTCAAGCGGAGATTCGGTCTGGCACAATTCTTCCATCAAACATTCTAGGGTTCGATTCTGACTGGCCCCATTCCTCCAATAAATTGGAACATTGCAAGAAAGATTGTTCGGTTTTTCTCGCCTTCTTTGTTGAAGGCAATTGAAAGAGACAATGAACAGTGAGCAAACCCGGTCTGGCGCGACTTCTCCATTGAATCTTAACACTCTAGAAAAGGATTTCGTCTAATTTAATTTCTCAATTAAACTTGAACTTTCTACGGTAGGTTCGATCTTGCCCAATTCATATGTTGAAGGCGATGGATAATGAGCGAACTCGGTCTTACCCGATGCCTCTATTAAACTAGAACATTCTCAAAGAGGATTCGATCCTGCCCAATTCTTCTTTTAAATCCAAATATTCTGGAAAAGGATTCAGTCTCACCCAATTTCTCTGTGGAAGAAAATGAAAAATGGGCGAATTCATTCTTGCCCGATTCCTACATTACAGCGAGCTGCGAAGGAGAAGGAAGATTTGGGAAACTTCTATCTTTGAGCCACAAAAGTGAAGCTATAAAAGAGGCTCAACGTTATAGAAACATGGCGTCTTCAGTAGACTTGAAAGAATTTCTAAATTTCCCTCCGGAGGTGGCAAAGCTACAAGCTTTATATTTATGAAAGAAGTGGGCCCACCTCAGGTTGCTATAAAGGGTTCAACTTCGGTACTAAACCAAGTAGGGAGAGAACGAGGGGAGCGAGTGAGCTCTTGGAAGCTATATAGTAGCCTAAAATATTGTACACTAGACTCATACCAGACCATGAAGGCCAGGAGTGAGCTCGTAAAAGCTATTGGCTTGACATCTAAAGGACACCCATACTAGACCAATGAGGGGGATGAACGATCCCAAAGTACGCTGCTATGAAATCTGTTAATTTAGTAGACAGAACCACGAGTGAGCTACCCAAAAGCTATCAGTTCAAAATACTTTAACTGGAACTATACTCCAAGGAGAGCTCTGTAAAAGCTATTAGCTTGAAATAGTTCAAAGTGAACTCATACTAGACTAAGGAGGGGGAGAACGTGCGGAGCAAATGAAAAGGGAACTTGACTTACAAGCTGGAGCCCAGAGAAATCCAAGACAATTTCTATCCTCAAGCTGCAACAGATATGAGGATATTAAGAAGGCAGGTGACAGATGGCGTGACGTCACCAAGAGGACTTGGACATTTTCATGATCTCGGAGATGAGTATGGAGACCCCAAAACTCATTTTCTTTGTTCAAAAAACTTAGATACATGGCCAAAATAGGCTCTCACATTGAACTTCTATTGCTACCTTGAATTCCTACTTCTTAAATTTTTCGCCTATAGGTGTACGTTTTCTCCCTGTATTAACAAAGATAATGTTAAAAAAGAAAAACTTTTTTTTACTTTTAGGTTTTGCCAAGATAAAACCGTGGAAGAAATAAAAGCAGAATTATGGGATATCGAACAATCTCAGTCGAAAAATGTGACAAAGAAAACGGGAATTTGGGCGGTGTTTCGGGACAGTTCGGCCGTCAAAACTCTCGCTGTACTCTCTACGCTAGAGATACTACAAAGTGGATGCGGAAGAACATCCGTTCTCAATCACGTCGAGCATTTTTTCATAGTTTTCCAAAGCGTTTTCGATACCAAAAAATTAATAATTGCTTTGGGTATTGCGGAATTGTTCGCTAGTTGCATTTACGTCTTTCTGAGCGACCTGCTCAAGAGGAAAACTGTTCTCACGTACACAGTAATTCTAATGTCAATTTCACTCGGTAGCATCCTCGTTCACGATCTGTTCTTCTCGGAAAGCTGCGATTCAGCGAATGCCGTGTATCCCATTCTGATGTTCTACTTCTACATGATCATCAATACGACTGGTTTAATCGCCAGTATCCAAATAATCAAAGCGGAAATAATTCGATATGAAAATAGAGGAGCGCTTTCAAATCTGGCCAGCTTCTTTCACGCCATCGCTTCGTCTTTATACACAAATGCTTTACCATATTTATTGAAAGACAATAAAATTCGACTGATAATTATTTTCTTTTTAACGAATACTCTACTTATAGCTGTGATTGTCCACATTTTTGTACCAGAAACCTCACATAGAGAACTGCACGAGTGCGGGAGGAACCTTGAAAGAAATAAATAGGTATCGTTAAGTGTCATTGTTGACTATTTTGTAAGCCAATTTCTACTTGTTTATTAAAAAGTTGTATAGGATAAGCAGACTTAAGGTTTGGATGTTTATCTTGTAATAAATTTCGAAAGCTTATTTTATGTATTATGATTTTCAAGTGCCATTGTTGAGATTACATCAAAATTATAAGTAAGTCAAGTATTTGATGAGTACACATCATCGCTCCTCAAATCTTCTCAAAAATTTGCACGATTGACCCCAATGGGGCGAGGGTTGTACGAAGCCTATTATATGCGATAGTATATATATAGTCGAAATTTGTACGCCAATGTCGAGATCAAAGTCGGAAGTTCAATAAAGACATAATGAACAACTGGAATTCAGTTGCACTCTTTCCTCTGATGAGATTTCAAAAGTCGACAAAGGTCACATAAGGATCCCATTTCATCCAGTTCCTTCGATAGGAGACGGTCGCTGGACGTACATTTCTGGTTCTCCAATACAGTTCGATAAACAGTGGTCAACTATCCGGAAGATCCGTTGAGCGCGGTACCCACCAATTTCGGTCAAATTCATTTCGCCATAATTTTTGCGAGAGCTACAAGGAGTGAGAAAATAGAGGCGCGAATAAATTACAACGTGAGTTTTTACATTGGCTTTACATCGTCAGCTAATTAATGAGACACCCGGTTCTACATAAATTGCGTCCATCGATAGTGTACATCGTTACAACTATCCGCGAAGTCACGGTACGATTAATCGATTTTCTCACAGACCACAAATTCCTCATTTTGATTCCTACTGCGATACCATAATTACATTTTGAAAACAGGAGCTTCATCGACGTAACGATACGAGTATATGTACATAAGATGCCGTATTCTGCATCGAATGTTGTTGAAATCGTCTAGACATGCAAAACGCTACAGGTATTCTATTTTCTAATTGCGTAGCGTACTGTACGCAATTTAAGGGGGAAAAAATCCTCAGTACACACGTGGTCGACAGAATACTGAACGTATATACATACAACATAATATACCCAAGTTTAGTTTATGTAGCTACAGCTGCATATAATATACGTAATGTTCGACATCCATACAATATTAACGGCTGGTACCTTACAGAAATCACGCAATCCATTTGTAATCTGCACTTAGCCATGTACTCGAGATTACTTGCCACATTATTTGTTCGTACTCTTCTTCCGAGACCGGAATCCTTGTTAGAAATCCGAAAGGACTGTGTAATTCACCGCAAAGCAATTAAACAAACTTGATACTGATTCAGACGTTTAAGTTATGATTTATTTAATATGGTCATTTTACTTTATTATCCTTTACTCGGGTCGACACGATTGCGTTTCTTCGCGAGAGCTGTTTGACGAACTCTGAGAAATTTGATTCTGCATTTAAAAGAATTCCCCTGACACTTGAATAATAATACCTGGCGGCTATACAGCTTTTGATATAGAGAAACTATGTACTGAAGAAAAATCATAATCCTGTAATAGTTTTTATTGCAATTTTGTAAAATTTTGCTAGTCTCTTTGACCGAAATTTTTTTTTTAAATTCAAGACAAAGGGGATGCAAAATAAGAGCACGGAAGAAGAGAAAGAACGGTATTCAGTTGATGTGAGGTCAAAATAGAAGCAAGATTGAAGAGAAACAATGCGAGAGAATGGAGGTACGTAAAGAGAAAGTTATGATACATATTAATTCACAGGTACTTACTTCTTATATGTACCGATGGCGTCGCGAAGTATGATTCAGAATTATTACCTAGCAATCCATTGCTACCAGCTTTCAGTGGACTGTAGAAGATAAAGTTAGGATAGGTTTTTGGAATCGATGACTCTGGAACAAACAAAATATCACAGAAAGATTAAAATACATTTGTAATAACTTCAAGATTCTCGCTTATAATGTTATCCACGGATGCTTCCTCCTTTCCCTTCAATCCCAAGATATACGACCGTACAACCAAGACCGGACTTGAAAAGGTTCCAACCTTTAAGGTATATGTAATACATCTCACTCTCATCCCCAACTCCTGGATTTGCGCCTAGATTCAAGTCCGTATGTCCCAAACTGAAAAGGAGAACCCTTGGAGCAATACGTTGATCGCGATAGGATAAGCTACGGCTAGGTAGCCCAAAAAACCGTATACTGGGCCTGGACTTACTTCAAGGGTCTAATTTCAAATTTTGAGCCAATACATAAGCCCTGTATACCTCACTAGTGTGTATCTATACTAAGCAAAATACATAGCCTTTCAAAGCACACATGTCAGGTTAAGTGATGACGTCACATTAGGGTAGGTGGAGCCATGACATCGTGGTGGGGCCTTGACCTATCTGAAAAAAAAAACAAATGACGTAATCCATTATGAGACATGTAACATGACCTTCATTTTTTGCGCTGTAAAGAAATTTTTCTTCATATCTCAGGGCTTTTAAGGTCATTCTAAAATTCGCGTCACAAAGTCGCGAGATCGAATAACGTCATGAGCTGTTGACGTCAAACGGACTTGAAAAAATTCCAACTTTTGCAGCATTGGGACCTGTGTGATCAGCTGTCATCAAACTGGCCTCAAAATAGGGATGGATTTTTGGCCCATTATAAAAAAGATGATGAGCAGTAAACAGGCCCGGATTAAGGGCGTCCCGAGAACCCGGGCCTCCACAAGTTTTCAGGAGAGGGGTAAAAAATTTTTCACGCTCTACCAAAAAAGTAGGGCCTTCACAAGATTGGGACTCGTACCTTACATCTCCTCAGTCCGGGCTTGGCAGTAAAACATTGACATAATCGGTAGAATGATGATTTGAGCAGAGAAATTTCGAACACACAAAGATAATGTGATCGATAAAATTTTGATTATAACAGCTCAGATCTGAATCCTCGTTGAATCGATATTCTGAAATGCCTATAAGCAAAGAATTGATAAAACCTGACAACAGATTGTGATATTATTTAGCCTTGTGACTTTCTTCTGTTTTTTCAAACGACATAAGAATTGCATATCAAATTTAAGGGGCTGACTGAAAAATGTCTTCCGTGCCGAATTGAGCGCGGGCATGGAATATTCAGATCCGAGCTGCTGTAACGGGCGCAGATCTTGAGGCGCCCGAGTTTTTGTGCACCTTATTTGAGGATTGAACGAAAATCAGAAGATCGACTCTTTAAGCCTTCAGCTGATGGCTGCACTTGCCTTCAAGTTCTGCATCCAACCAGGGTATTGCCATGGGTATTGCACCCGAAAATTTCAGCTTTGGCTTTCGGCTTGAACGTACGACCTTGAACAATATGGCTTTTAGCTTTCCAAAAAATTAAGCCGGCATATGGCTTAATTTAGCTGATTTTTGGCTGATCAATGTCCTGCAAGATTTGGTGTACAGAGGAAACGATCAGGAGAAAGGGGGCTTTGCTGCACTTGTGAAAGATACCTATTCTCCAGCTTGTGTTCATATTTTTGGTGATTATTCATTCTCTGCTATATTCCGTTCCAAGTGAGATTGGCGTTAAGTCGAAAGGCGGCCACAACGTGTCAGTTCTGGTGCGTCAATGTCACGCTCAATGAAAAACAAAAAGCGTTGTGCTGCTTGACGTTCTTAGTGTGAATTTCGCGCTTCCCTTCATGCCACTGATCCTGCATTGCTTTCGACTTAACGACAATCTTACTTGGAACGGACTATAGTTATTTGTTCAATCCATTTGTTGATTGAAATAATTTTAGAAGATAAATGAAACAAGAAATATTGCGGTAAATCTGTGATTCTTATTTTCGCATTTTTGTATTTTGCAAAAAATTGGAAAAGCCAAAAAAATCTGAAACAATTTGGCCTAGTTCGGCTTTGGGCCGTTTAGCGCTAGCGTCGACTACGCATATCAGCACAATATCAAAGAAAAAGGATAAAAATTTTCACACATTGAGCAAAATTTTGAAATTTGGGTAAAAAAATAGTTGTAATTGAAGGTAAATTTTACATCCTACAACTTTTATTCTCCTCATTTTCTTCAAAAAAGTCTTATTTTCTGAGAAAGTATATAGGCGGCATAATCTGCACTAGGTAGCGCTAGTTACAAAGGTGATCATGGATTTTTTTCTTATGAACCAAATACATGCGTTGTTCAAACGCATTTTCTGAACTTATTTGACTTTTAATCAAGAACAGTGTAAGAATCAAAGTTGTAAAGAATTCTAAAACAAACATTTTTTGTGATAAAATGTTTTTTCTAAAGCTCATATTTGAAGCGGACAACTGAATTGAAAAACTGTTTGGAGATATACAAATGAACCATGATCACCTTTGTACGCAGGGCTACCAACACTGCCAACTCCAAGTTACACCGCCTATTGGTTAATGGACAAGAATACATATAGTCGCCATATATAAAATGTGCACCCTATTGTGTTTATCAGAACAGTATTGGTACAGCGCGCTCTGACGGATGAACGGCTCAAATAGAGCTGAACGCACGTATGTATGACAGGTACACGCATGAGCGCTGCGCTTCTCTGGTGTGAGCGTATGTTGTTCCCTTTCCGTTCCCCTGCCGCCTGTAAATGGTCGTGTGTTGCGGGTAGTTTCTGGAACTCTTATTCTGAATAGACTGTAATTTCACTCGGCTTTGCCCTGTTTTGCTAACGTTGCTATCTTTTCCATGTAGTTTAGTAATATACTAGTAATATTTGACGATACATACTATGCCATTGACTTGCAGTAGGTATACTCTGTAAGAGCAATTTGCATTATATAAGACAATCTGTAGGGGCGCTGTTGTTAAGGTTGAGAAGGTGATCATGGCGTTTTTCCCCATGACAGTGCACATTAATAAAATCGATTGTACCTTCTCAAATATTATTTTTTGTGAAAAATGCCTGTATCTCGGATGAATTTTTCAAGGTCACTCATAATTGATTCAATAAACTTCCTGACATGAAAATGTCCATCAGCAGGTGGGGCAAAAGGGTAAAGCCTTGTGTGGCCAGAATTTCAAACCCTGGCCTCACTTTATTTCAAAGCTTTCTAACCTTGTACTCAGTATCAGTATAGCGGGCCAAGGATCATGTAGCCCAGTGTAGTTGCAATTCTGCTGCGTCCAAAAACGAGGAAAACGGAGACAGGTCATCAAGTCCCTTGTCTCAATTATAATTGTAAAATCAAAATTTTCATGCTCAAAGGGCAAAACTTTTTCCAGTCTCAAGCCTTGCTTATGAGCACACCCGTTGAGACTTATCCTAAACTTTTCTTCTTGGTGGTCAAAATCATAAAGTTAGCCCAAGCCCACTCTCCTCCTAGAAATTGAAAGCCTGAAGCAAGCTTGTAATATATAGAGCTCAAAAGTCGAACTTCTTCTGGGCTATAGAGGAAAGAGGCTTTGCCTAAGCTTCTTCTCCAGCCTAGCTAACTCAAGCTTTCAAGTGCTTTAAGTTTGACCTAAACCCAGTGCTGCCGGATCAACAGATTTTTGTTCCTCGAAATTATTCTTTGGATTTGGCGTGAAATTCGGATTTCTTGTGCTCAGGGAAAAAGTACCTCAGTCATTTGTACGAGAGATACTTTTCTCCTGGTCGTTATAAGCTGATACTGCGGTCTTTTACAACATTAAGTCGATCAAGGGAAAAGTACCTCAGTCCCTCAAGTGAGAGATACCTTTCTCCTGATCGTTATTGATAGATCAGAAAAGGCTTGTTTTTTGGTGTAGAAAAAATAGTGCTTACGGATTTTTGAATAAAACATCTGGCAACACTGCCTAAACTCCATTAATTTAGCTTCCATAGCCCAGAGGCCAAAATGTCCATAAATTAGATCACAACGCACGACCCCCTGAAAACCACAATTTGAGAGTTTCCCGAGCAAGACGCACAACTAGGAGGAGCAACGAGTAGGCGACTAGAAGCTTATGACTCACAGCAGAACGAGAGAGGGGTCGGATAACGAATACTCGAAGAGTTTAGATCTAATTTCACCATAAAACAATGCCAAACTTTGTCTGTACTGGTCTGCTCAGATGACCTTTGTAAATCTTCATTGCTTCCATCTAGATAAAAATTTCTGTAGTTTTCAAATTTCAAAATAGATCCAAAGTGTGAAGTTTTTGACGGAGTTCCTAAGATGGATCATAAAAGGTTGGTCGGTTTTACTCTGGCCTCCTATGGAGCCGAAAGGCGATGAAGTGCAGTAGCCTCGTTCTCAAGCTGATGAAGCTTGTAGAATTAGATTAATTAGTAAAGGGAATAAGAAAGAACAATAATCGTTACAACAGGTAGGTTTACAATATTTAAATTATAGGGCGGTCACTCGTTGATAGAACGCCAAGAGGGTACGTGTGTGAATGCGGTATGAACCATGAACAAACTCTTCGAAGCCGAAGGGAATCATGCATGAAAGGTGGCGCTTTCATCGTAAGCGGCAATTTAAAAACCAGCTTTCAAAAGATAAGTTAAAATAGTAAATCGACTTAATTATCAGATATTTGTCATTTTGATACATTTATTAGTACATCACGGTTCTTTTATATTACTCTTTTCCTTTGCGTTTTCCTCAAATCTTATCTTCCAACGAGCCCAATAATTCGGGATGCGAATATTAGTAGTTATCAAGTAGGTATCTTGAATATATTGATAAATCAATAACCGATATTTTGTTGACTACTAACGAGTATGGTGCGTGAGAAAGAAATCTTCGGCTTTATTTACTGTCATAGATATAGGAGTTTATCTAGTATAGTTTTCAAGTGAGCCGCTTTTTTCTTTTTTCTTTCTCTATTTTTATTTTCTATCTTACCAGTTCATTTATTTTCACACGTGTTCCGTATACAGGTAATGTTTGTGTACTAATATTTACACTCTGTCGGTTCAATCAGTATGCTAAATAAAACTTTCAGATTAGGTATTATTTTTTTTCATTTCTATGCCTATTTGAGCTCGCCGCGTTCAATGAATACGAGCGACCTCAGCAGCATGAATCGGCTGGGAAGAAGGTTCAACCATGTTTACTCTTCTCCATCCTAAAAAATTGTGAAAGGTCGCCGTTTGGAGACAAATTAATGAGGATACGTAACTTCGTGGAATTCGACATCGTTCGGTCTAAATAAACATTCGTTGTTTCGAGAAATTATCAACGTAACGTACACGAGTATGTGGTGTCGGTGTGACAAAATTTACTTCGCACGAGTAAGGCGTATATATAGGTACTCATAAGTACGAGTATCTTGTTTATTTCGAATAGATTTCGAGGAACGTAAGGTCCACCTGGTGGAAGAAGCGGAGTAATTGATGTGTGTTAATTAACGACGAGTTGACAGTATAGATGTTATGAAATAGGACACAATAATTTCACAATATCGGAGAGGCAGAAGAAAAGGTGAATTTGGAAAACTAGAATTTTGAGATTGTGACACGTCATGAAATAGAAAGAACCTCGCTGTAGTATCTCGACGGTTCTACGCACAAGTGAATTTTACCGAGTTAACGAGATGTATCTTCTAGTACTAACAGAAGGTGAGACATACGCAAAGAAGGCCTCTGAACAACATTCTGAGAGCTGACCTCGTCGGGTGAAGTGCGATAAGTCTGTTTTCAAGGACCTATCTACGAAAAGAATGTCCAGATACCAAAAGATGGGTAGTATATTTTGGAGTCAGTAAAGTACTTACGCTCTGTGAGTCACTAGGTCAGATTGTTTGAGACAGATGAGTCGTTCACATCAATGACGCAGGACATTTTTGCAGTGTACGCATCATTCTTTTTCACGGCGACAACCTCAAACATTTCTATCACAGACATGTCATCCTTGAGATTAGCTTGTTCATTTGGGACAGACACGCACTGACCATATTAATGATATGCAATAACCCAATAAAATTGAAGCCGCTCAATTTGACGCCAAATACGTTACAAAACAATTAGATGCCATTACAAAAGTGCAATGGCAGCGGGGAACCCACTGTCACTTGCTTCATCTGGCCTAGACAAATTTTTCTGTACAAGGAAACATAACTTAATTAGGTATGAGAAATACAGGAACGTGACGTTTTATAACAAGATATGGGACAAAATTGGTCAAGATACATTCCCCAGTCTGCCCAGAAAACCAGACTCGAAAAGGGGCTAACCAAAAAGTGGCTAGACTCAGAACGCCGAAAGTGGTTCTGTACGAAAGCCATGGCCCAAGACATTCTAAAACGCTCTGCTGCTCGACTCGACTCTCTTCTGTCTCCGAATGAATTCGTATCACTTCAGCTCTCCACCCTTCGGAAGCAATCCGAAACACATCACCGCATCCGTAAGATGAAATTGAACAAACTCCAACTGCTCACTAATAGGCAACCACAAGAATCTGGACGTCCTCCTCCACACATTTCTACTCAAAACTCACTCCGGCCTCGTCATTTGCGGCCCCCGTAGTGAACTTGTCAAACACCACCAGCCGAGTTACAACTACTGCAGAAAGGGAAAAAGTTCGCTCTCCCGCCTATAGATAAAAAGAACACGCTCAAGAGTATCATAATCTCCGACTTGACAGCCGGTATTGGAACCGACCGACGCCTCTGCACCGATGAAGTCGTGAATTTGATCGACAAAATGGTCCAATCTAGTCACCCCCCCCCATCAAGATTTTCGCGCAACGGAAACTTCTCCACAATGATAAACTCCGTACGAAAAAAAGGGCGATTTCGGGAACTAATCAGCATCTGCCTAAAGAAAAAATTTTGTGTATTTCGCGAGAAGGTTTATGAATTTCCAGATGGCTTACCAATGGGAGGACCATTTTCCACTTTGGCTGCCAACGTCTTCATGAACCGTATGGAGACGGACATTCTTGAATACAAACAAGCCCAGCCCTCATAATCTCCGTTTCTGGGCCAGATACATAGACGATGAGGATCGAACAAATCGATTATAATTTTCAAGTGTCGGAGGAATATCTTCCAATAAACCCCTTCATTTTCTTCCAACACCTTGATATATGTGCCACCTCTACTCCTAATGGCCAAGAAGGCGCCGTAGGCTGCCGGCGAAGCCGCTAGTCTTGTTATAAAACGTTACGTTCCTGTGTTTCTCATACCTATACTTATAACATGGGTCGTACCCATGAGGATACTGTTAAACTGAAGGTAACATAACAGTCAAGGTCGAATGCAGATCAAGAAAATTCTAGGCCCTAGGCAATTCCCTGAAAATGATGACATCACAAATGAACGGACGCGGACGTTCACTGAAAGTCCCTGCCTTATCTAGTCTAGACAAATTTTTCTATGCAAGATGACATAATAATAAAGGTCGAACGCAGATCAAGAAAATGGTGAGCTCTAGACAATTTCCCGAAATGATGACGTCACTGATGAGCGGGCGGGGACGTTTTCTGAAAATGATGCCCAATATAAGGAATAGCGGGTTCCCCACTAAAATGATGGCATGAAATGAATTCTTATTTCTCACCTAGACCCCTCATTGCTGTTTTGGTCGAATTACTCTGAGAATTGTAGTGAACTTCGCATAGTTTTATATCATATTTATGTAAGAATTTGATCCACAAGTTGGAGCTCAATTATCGGGTATCATCTGACAGAACTGATAGAACTTTTGATGCTCCATTTTCTCGCGCTGACTCTGTTTCAAACCCCATTCTTCTCGAAGAAGTTTCAAGGAAATTGTGATCTGAAATTAATCATATCAAATTTCACAAGGTAAATTATAAACAGAGATCGGATTTTTTGGCACTAAAAATGAGAATATCCGACACTTTAAAATTGTACTTTCTGCATTTTTCGGCACTTAAAAAAAAAAAGTTGACGACGAGAATTATTCGATTTCTGACCAAAATAAACGAATATTAGGAATAAAGTTCATCAATACAAAAAACCAAACAATTTTTCTTATATGCTTCAAATTAAGCTCCATTATTTTTCCACCGATCAAAATTGCCCAATTTTAGGCAAAATTCACCAATTTTTTTTTTTCTCGAAATTCCGTGATTTTAGACGATATCCCGCAAACTGCTCATTTTCGGCCTCTGTTTTCGGTATTTATCCCATTTTCGGCAAAATAAATTTCTTTCCTAGGCCTCACTACCCCTAAAACGAACTTCTATCTATTTTTCAAGCTTTCCGGCCTCAGCAAAATGACTCGACTAATGCCGAGGAATCCGGTCTCTGATTATAAATCTCCTAATTTTCAAGAAAATAACTTCTAGAAGAGACAGGCTTGTAAAAGAAGGTTTTTCAGGTTTAAAAGCCCACTATCCAACCAAAACTTTGATTCGAAAGAGCGAGAGATGTTCGACTTGGAGTCTGGCGAATTAAAATCTCACTCACGATTATCTTAGTTTCCAACGCGATTTACCTTAGGATTCACACTTGAAAATCTTACAATTACAGTAGGTAAACTTTGCCCACTGTGTAGCTTCGCTCTTGTAGGATGACGATCCCCGAAAAGTATAAGTAGGCATTGAAAACTTACTGGCAGGCTTACCAGTATCGCATTGTTGACGTTAAATATATTAACGATAGTGGCACAATGCTTCTCGTTTGTTACATCTCGTGAATCTTAATTTATTACTCAACAACGATCATTACCGGGCTGATAACCATCCGGAGGCGATCGATAATTGCTCTCAGTAGTTGCTTTACTGACCGCACTTTCATTTAACATATCTAGTCTCAATTACCCACAAAACGCGGTGGTACGTACTCTATTAATAAACAAACAGAAAGAAAGAGGTTTGGAACGAGATGATGGGCTTTTGGAAAATTAGTTCACTTACGTTCGAGTCACTGTTACGCCGATGAATCGATCAATCATTTAGGCGGACCTGCAATGACCCGTAAATACTTTTTATCTTCGAGTAGCTGACTACACCTGCAGAAGTTACGTAAATATACAGCACAATCAGACGTCGCCAAATCTATAAGCGTACAAAGAAGCGAACAACCGACACGCGATTCAAACTCATCAATCACCTCATAGTAGCCCTCTCAAATCAGAATATCCGGGCACAGTTCATATGAGGATTAAATAAATTCGTCCAAAGCACACCGAGTGTTTCAAGAGCCAGTCATCTCACAAGAGGTTCATCTTGAACGGTTATACGCTGACTTCGTGTACATTAATTTCGTCGCTCGTGAGTGAAGTTACGCAAATCATTTCGGGTATGTGGTCTAATACTGACCGCGATCAAGTAACTTAATATACGAAATGAAACTGGGGGTTGACACCGATGAATGCAGAAGCCTATCTTTCATGAACCCAACGACCCAACGACCATAATTATAGGGAGTCCAAATACAGAACACTCAAAGTTATTATAATTAGATTTACAACATACCCAAACATTTACTGTATAGTTTATTTTGACGAAATGATACCGACAAAACCGCAAATTGAAAGGACAATGATTTCATGAAATAGATGAGTCACCAATATTTGAAGATGATGCTAGAGATGTTGAAAGTAAGCTGATGACTTCTGAGTTTCCGGGCTTCCCAGGGGACACGATTGTTGTTTGAGAAACTCCATCACAGTAGATATAAGTTGTATGGTCTGTACCACAAGAGGTTTTCATGTGCACCAGCACCAAATTTATCACAAACATGACAAGATATGATCTCAATCCGTCCTGCTCTGCAGAAGTAATTCGATTGGCTCTCAAAAATAAACCACATATCACATTGAAACATTTGTCAGCCAAATGGTCGTTCTCAATGAGACTTACAACGGATTCAAGGAACTTCTCTCGGCCATTTCATTGTGTTTCATTATTGCGCTTGCAGTCTTCACGAGGTTAAGCAGCATCTTCCCAGACACTACTACTGGATTAGCGCGCTTATCTATCCGTCAAGATCCAGCAACAAATTTATGGTTACTTGACGTGCGCGAAACACTTCCGAAATGGCATATGGGTGATCCAATATAAGTAGGCCTACATGAATTTTCAGTTCATGCAACATTCATTCAGAAAACTAAAAATTAGCATCATAAAAACTGTTTATTTGTGCGATTCGAAAACTGGAGTGGACTGGACTTGGACAACACAGTAGTAAATTGTTTGCAATCGATGAGCCACTTTCAACAATTATAGACACATTTATGTACTGGCTATTACGCTCGAATGAATACTTGGGTGCTACTTTGAACAAAATAGCTGAACCTTATAGAAACGGACGGACTTCAACGGCAACATTGGCCAACCGTCCGTTTCTGTGAGGTTCAAGTATGCTGACTGAAATAGTATCTAAGTACTCATTTCAACGTAATAACGGATACGTAAATGTGTCTACGAGTACAATTGGTGAAAATGCGTCACCAATTGCAAACAATTCACTACTTTGTCGTCCAAGTCCAGTCCACACCATTTTTCGGAAAATAAATAGTTTTAAAAACGCTAATTTTCAGTTGTCTAAAATGTTGCACAAACTGAAAATCCATGTATTTATACTCATTGTGTCACCCGTATGCCATTCCGAAAGTGTCTTGCACACGTTGAGTATAATTAAAAACTTGCTGCTGCACATTCAACCGCGAGTTTTGGTCCAATATGGTTGAGTTTTCGTCCGATATGATTGAGGCTTGACAAATGTACTCGTTATATACTCCAATATGTTGATGCCGCTTCTGAAAGATCTTCACTCAGCTGACTTGGAGAGCGCGTATAATCTGCTGAAGCCATTTCCAAAATTTTGTATACTGCAATATCAGAGCTACAAATAACGGAGGAAGTTTTGGAACGTCATCGTGCAGGGTACCGAGAGAATAGAATGTTGTGCCTACTTAGTTTTCAGAGATGTTTTTTTGACGCAAGGTTAGGTATTGAGAAAAAAGTAAACGCTAATCATATTATCACGCGAGAAATCTGATTAAATACTCAATAAGTATCCTAGTAAATAATCGACGCGCGAGAATTTAATATTCATACCGATAGCGTTTAACTTTGCGTTCACTCGCGCACGTACTGTATTTTCAAAAAATTCATTAACTACACCAAGGAAACAGATTGATAACTATATCGAGATGATCGAATCGGCCGGATTAAGCTTGGCAGTAAAAATAACGGAGGACATTATACTCACGACCCGTCGAAAGTTTAATCCACCCACGGTGCGGGAATCGAGGCTAAGAAGACCTTGAAATACCTGGGGCTCTGGTTCGACAGCAAGCTCGGCTTCCGCCACTACTTTAGGACGGCGGCGGAGAAGGCTTCCAGGGTGGTGACACGTTTGTCCTACCTCATGTCGAACCAAGGAGGACTAAGAGAAGCTGTAAGAAGACTGTACATGAGCGTAGCGATGACAGTCCTCCTGTATGGAGCCTCTGTGTGGGCCGACTCCAAAAGGATTGAATATCCAACGAAGAACTGCGCTTAGGTGTGTTAGTGCCTACTGCACAGCACGGACACCGCCAATTGATTTGCTGGTAGAAGAGCAAGCAAAAATGTTCGAGGCAAAGAAGAAGACAAGGACAGTTCGATGAGCTCTGCGGGTCAAGCAGGAGGCCAGGCGCTCCTTGCTCGCCAAGAGGAAAGAGCGTGTGGACCCGCGTGCTAATACGTGATCCTGACAAGTACATGGACCGATACCATGGCCAGCTAAACTTCTATCTCACTAAATGATGAGCGGCCAAGGGTGTTTCAACAAGTACCTTCACAAAATGGGGAAAGTTGAGCAAGCGTCGTGTTTACACAGTCAGGAGCAAGATGATGGACCACGACACGGGTGACTTAAAACGGTCTCTCTCTCTGAGATCGGGGAAGATGAAGAACTCACCTCTAGCAACTTGGTTCCATGCATGTGACGCTCAACGGAGGCATTGAATCATATATCTAAATTTGCCACTAAGGTTATGGAGAAGAAAATGAACGCGGAACGGGAGCGGCAGATGTAGAGTCACGTTGTGATCTCACACATCTATCCCCCATGCTGCTGCTGCTGCTGCTGTTAGCACCAGCACCACCAGATACAGGGCGTTCAGGAGATAGCACCAACAGAAGAAAATTAGAGGCCATCGCAGGTTTGCAATGGCAGCGGGGAACCCGCAACCTCCCGCGTTCGCGATGACGTAGGCGCGAAAATGAGTTGGCTGGGATCTTCTCAGTATACTGCATGCTAGACCTGATATAATAAAGGCTGAAAATTAAAACTTTCCCAAGCCCCTGAAATAGGTTAAGGTCAATGTCATTGATGACGTCATAAAACATCTCGGCTGGAAATTGAAAATTCTCCCAGTCGCGTCAAGGTCAAGGTCATTTGATGACGTCATAAAGCATCCCGGCTGGAAATTGAAATTTTTCCAAGTCCCTAAAGTAGGTCAAGGTCAAGGTCATTGATGACGTCATGTAGCATCCCAAACGTCACGTTACGTCACGTCACGCAGTTCACAGAAACTCCCGGACACAGGCGTTTTCTGAGAATTTCACATTTTTCTCTTTCTCAATATGTATTTATAGCAAGTATTTCGATGTTGAGTGTCAGTATGGCCGTATAAATGGAAAATACAGAATGAAAACTGATATGCTTAGCAATCTGTATCATATGTACTAAACCTCGTTGCACTTATAAATCTAGTTTAGAATTGTTCAAGTTGATAATTTAAGGGGGCATGGTTCAGTATAATTCTACTTTGAGATATTTCGATCTGATAGTTTTTGGGTTACTCACTCCTATCTTTGGGAGAGCTCACTCAATTCGCTCGTTTGCCCCCCTGGTCTGGTAGAAGTCCAGTTTAGAAGGACTTCTTAGATCTTATCTGAGCAAAACCCTTTCGCAACATGTCGTTGGATCTCATTTTCTCCCCTCCCTTGTCTTGTATGAGTCTACTTTGAACTATTTCAAGCTAATAGCTATTAAAGAGCTCTTCCTGGAGTATAGTTCCAGTTAGGGTATTTTGGGCCAATAGCTTATGGGTAGTTCCGTGAATTACAGTGAGCCTTCTTTAGAATACTCGTTCCACTCCTATTCCCTTCCTTGCTCTACTATGTGCCCAGTTCAGAATATTTTCAGTTAATAGCTGTTGGGTAGCTCACTCCTTGGTCTGATAATAACTCTACTTTCGAATATTCCTAGCTTATTGGTTTTTGAGGACCTCACTTGCTCCTCTCCTAGGTCTATACCTACACCTAGTATAAGCTTAGTTTAGTAAGAGTAGTATGTAAAAGAAAAAATTCTAGTACACGGGAGCCAGGCCATACTCAATTCAAGCCCTCAGGAATACCGACGCAATGCCCTAAAGGGTGGATATCGGGGCCGGAGATGCGGTTTTTCGGGGACCCCTTTGGGCGTGCGCAAAGGCGAACTATATCGAGATCTTTGAGCCTGAGCGTTTGTGCGCTTTTTCAAAAATTTATCAATTATGTAAACGTGTGGGGTAAATAATTGTCTTTGAAAAGCCACGTAAACCCACAAAATTATCAATTCCATATCGTCATTTTGCTGTTGTTTAATAAAACGTCAAAATACCTGACATAGGGCATCGGTTCTGTAGAATTGTTAGCAACCTTGAGCAAAGTGAAGGAATCTAGGGATGAAATTCAGGAAAAATGACGGAAAATATTCGGTTCTAGTTCAATTCGGCGCAGGGTTCATCTCAGCGCGATAATAATAATGTATTCATTTTCTTATGATTTCGAGCTTCCGCTCGTGAAACAATTTTCGTGTTTCCTATGGCTGAGATTGCAGGATACTTGTTCCTCTTTTCGCAAAGCGACCATCGATCATCACGTTTCACAGCTGGGTTTAAAAAGAAGGTATGGAAAGGATGTACGAATCAACACGCAGGTGAAGATGATTTCAGATAATGTTCTTGAAGCACTGTTGAAGGAGGTCTTGCTACGAACGGTGACTTTGAACCGAGATTCTCGAACTAACAACAGTGCGGAAGGCGAACATTATCGGGTCCAAACCGAATTTTCCTTTGATCATCCAACACTGTGGTCTGTTATCGATGAATTGAGGCGATTAAAAAAGGAAACGCGATTTGGAGAACGCCAAATGTGTCACTGGCGCTTCTCCCTCCGCAAAAAAGAAACGATTTGCATCCCGCAAGCAGCGACTACAAACAATTCATCTTTAAGTACGATTTTCAAACTACAAATTCAAAGATCATTCATAACTTTCTTGCAATTTTTCTGGTCGCGCCAACTTCAAAGAGAAAGTTTCAAGCCATTTGTGCCGATTTCAGCCGTCGCGTCAAAAGGTACGCGCCGAATCAAACCGTCGAATTGAACGGACACCGTAATTTCTCGTGAAAATGATATCAATTTCAGGGCAGATTAATGAGTTGCACCTATCACCTATTAGAATACTTGAATCTATAAAATTCTGGGGTGGTGAATTTCACTGGGTACCTACTTGGGTGAAGGAGATTTCCCAGAAAAAAATAAAACCTGAAATATGAAAAAAATAATCAATTTGTTCACGTTTAAATATTTTCTGAACGATTGAACGCTCTAAAAATACAAGTTAAACAATTATTCGTTTTCCATAATAAATGATACTGGGGCTTGGTAGTTATACAGGGTTAAATACCCGGTATAACAACTCATAGCATCTTCGTTAAAAATAAAGATAATTTATTCACCCACGAGTTTGGAGTCATTTTCAATCGGTTATTTTTATCACGAACGAAATTTTCGTGAAAAAATCTCACACGTGTAACAAGTCTTTACAATAAGTACGTTTAGAAAACCCGATGTAAAAATTGTTCGCGACGACACTTTTGCAACCCCTTCAGAGGAAAAAAATGTATAAGCCGATCATTAAGACGTAAGATCCAAAACTTCCAACGGTCAATTGTTCCCAACGTTATCATTATTATGTAAAGTGCGATGTCGAACATGAGTTGTGCGATCTTATAGGTTGGAGAAAAAAAAATCCGGTTCAATGAGTTCGAAATATACAATGCTGATCTATGGAATGAAGTTCGGAGGTGGGTTGACGTGTGGACGTTAACAAGCCGATACTTTCGGAGGATTGGTTTACAAGCTTCGAACTCGTTTGTAAGTGCAGTGGAAGGCGCAGAGATGAAGGTATTCCGGTCGACGAGGTAGGGAAAGGTTAGAACGGTACAGCCGACCAGGTGGCAATCTCTAGTATCGGCCCATTACCGCTAGAAGACGGCAGCGCTTTACTTTTTCACGTTCAAGTTATCGTTTCTAACTTTTTTTCTTCTTTTATATTCGAAAAAAGAATATCATTTGTTTACGGCGACCCGCGGATCGACGAGAATTGAACAGAATTGATGCGTGAAATCGTCGCGTTATATCGTAAAGAGAAAATTTTCGAGACCGCGTACCGAGGGTGCATTGTTCCCCTTCTCCGATAACCATCCCCACCACTGGCGCTACTACCCCGAAACGATTTTCGGAAATATTTAATTTCGCGAGTAATTAGTTTTGTTTCGAAGTACTGTGAATAGTTTTCCAATTTTTGCCGAATATTGATGACAGGTAATTATTGAGAATATCAATAATAATCGTAACAATCGTTGGTATTTGGGTATCGATTTATGTGCAGTGTATTCTTGATAAGGTTAGATCCTCTTATCGAATATGGAGAGCGGATAATCAGGCCTTATGGATTATTGTGAAGACGAATTCTCATTTTGCACAAAAACTTGCCATTGGTTGGTTGACAACAGAAACAATACTCCAGTCAGTCTGGTAGTTTTATTTTCTTCTTTAGTGAATGATGAAGTGAGAAGACGAATGCTGATTTCTTAGTGATTATTGTACCACGGAGCTAAATAAAATTCAATAGGAATACAGAAAAAGAGGCACGAACGAGTCTAATGAGGTATGAGCGTTTGCTAATGTAAGTAAAACGCTATTGTACTGTTCGTCATCGACTCTGAAGACCATACGTGTAGAAGATGTGAAACATAATTGACAAGTTGTTCGTAGGAGGACCTTTGAGCTGAGAAAAGAGTGAACCAGCCGTTTGTAAAAGTATTATTCATGTTTTTCGAACTCAATGTTGTAGTAAGAACAAGCTAAGATTACAATTCTCTTGTCAGTTTCATAGTAAAATATCACAATATTCAAATGTACATACAGTAGTTTGCTTTACAACCGTTGATTGGCACATCTGTGAGAACCATGTCTCTTGCTAGTAGAGTTCACATGTTTGCGCATGAGAGTATCTCAAAAAACCGATATATAAATTAGAATTAGAAAAATACAAATTATGGTATGCACAAAGTAAATTCTTTGAGTGTTCTATCTTTGTTCTGGATCGGCTCTCCATGTACGTACTCCCATTCTCTTAGTATGCTCTTATAATCCTCTATATTGTCACCACGCCGACGTGCTTTCTAGCGATAGACCAAATCGCGAATGTGCTTCATTTTATTGTTACAATTAATAAGATATTCTCATATCCTTCGCAACAGGAAAAAAGTCGTAAATTTTTACATTGTCGTAATCCTAGTCACATCCGTTCGCGTCCTGAAGTTACTCTTGGCAAAATCTATGGGATTTTGCTAAATTGTTAAAGAATCTCTCACCTTCGAAGTCCATTATTTATTCGTACACGACAGGGGATGTCAAAAAATTGGCAATTCACGCGTTGGACACACACGACCATCACCCCAGGACATTTCTGGACGATGACTAATGGCTGAATTTACGAATTGTTGTTTCGGACAATATCTTTTACAATTTCACTCTCAAGGATTCTACGAAATATCGTATTTGTTGCCACTGCCTCAATCAGTCAATCGAAGAGTTGAAAGGAGTCGCACGACTATCACACCAGGCCATCCCTAAGGGTAGACGTTCACGACGCGACGGGTGGGTTTTGAATTGTTGTTTCGGACGATGTCTTCATGAGATATCTTGAATTCTGTTGAACTGGATCAATTAGTCAATCGGAGAGTAGTCGCACGACCACCAGACTATGCCTAAAGGTAGACATCGAGAAATGGCCGAGTTTTGAACTGTTGTTTAGGGCAATGTCCTCACACAAGCCTTCTACAATTTCATTCTCTATAGAATTCTCTTAAATATCTTGAATTTTGAGCAACTGGCTAATTAGTCAATCGAAGAGGTGAAAGGAGTCGTTAAGAACCCAGATTATTAATCGTAATAAATTTCGACGGCACGATGGACTGAAAACACAGATGCCAAAATATGAAAGACGTCTTGTCCGCGATAATAAACTTTTGTTTAATGCTATTACCTCAAGTTTCTATCATGGATAAACTATGAGAGAGGAGTTTAGTCCGAGACGTACAGTTCACCCATTATGTTTATTGATTTAAACCCTGTCCTTCGGATTACGCATATCCGTTCTCGATCACCCCTTTATGTGACAAAATAGGAGGAGAATCAATGGTTCAAGAACCTTTACATTGGCGGCTTTGATTGGAATTATCTCTCGTCGTTCTGTTTAATTACACCCTACTTTCCAAATGCAAGAAGAACTATCCTCTCCCATAATGAAAAGTGTGACCCGTGTTACTCGATTGTTTATAGAGAACAAGCAGACAAACGTACTTCAGGAGGATGTACTTTCTATATCTTCCTTCTTTCACATTATGTACTTATTTTCGTGTGAATGATTTAGCTCCACCTCGATCCTCACTACCATTATTTGTGGAATTTTCTGCAATCAAGTGATACAGTCTCATCAACTGGCGCGAGAGGAAATGGAATTATTTACAAATTTCAGAAACAATTTTGGTTTTATTACTACAATGTGCAATGAATATACCTCTTTCTCCTTTTCTGTCTATAGTGCCGATAATTGGGCATTATAAAACCAAGGATGAAAGTTATTCTAATTGTACGTCAAGGTTTTGAAACGTCATTCTGAAAGTGAATCAATGTCATGATTGAAAAATTCTGTTTGCTTTAAACACTTTGGGGCTTCAACGAGTTGATTGGCTATGGTATAGAGGATTTTAATAAATCTCGGATTCATGATGCAGTTTACTAATATCAACATCCCAATCCGTTTTGCCGGATGTGGTCTCATAAAATTAACAGAAACCTTAAAGACAACGAACAACAAAAGAGAGAAGCATAATTTTTAAAAGTCAGGTGATACATTCCTTGAAGACGTTCTTTTGGTACCTAAAGTAGCTCTTCAGATTTTATTAGTTATCATCGAGTTAAGAGTCGAGAAAAGATTTAAGGATAGGAAACTCGTATCATTTCTAAAACAAGAGAGGATGGGGACTCATGTGTCCAGCTACCGTATATAAATGAGGAGCGGAATTAGAGACATTTCAACCCTTGGACTAGGTATTTAAGAAAGGTAGGAGGGGGGGGGGAGAGGTCTAAAACTATACGTTTGAAGAAAAAAACTCACCTTCCGAGTCCTCGTTCACTTAGCTGAATAATATGATCTAGTTTGAGTGTAGGTTTCAGAACACTTCTCATGTAGGATGAGCTGCTTTCAAATTTGGCAGTATTCAGAGAAATTTCATACAATTTAGTTATGTATAAGCTCAGTGCACGAAATCGTTCATTGAGCAAAAAACGCGGGTCAATTTTTTAAAACCACGAAAACGCAAAATTTGGATTCCTCCAAGTTTTCGTGGAAACAATCAGTTTGCATTCTGGTCTATTGCAATCACCTCAAATGAGGTTCTCCGCTGCCATTGCTAACTCACAAACTCCGCAGCCGCAGTCTTACTATCGTTTTTCTTATTTTCAAAGGAGTGGAGTACATATGAGGTCTCTGAACAGAAACGTTTGAATGAATGTGCAAAACCGACTGAAATTGTTTCATACAGTCTTGGTGGAAGGAAGAGGAGAGGCTACTTCATCTACCTACTAACACAAAGACACGGGGACACCACCGTGGGAATGAAAAGAGGTGACGAAGGAGACTAATTACAACTTGAGATCTGCATCAAAGTTGAGAAAATTTCGTATGGACTTGAACTCAAACAAATCAAAGTTTTCAGATCACTGCAAATCGGTTCGTGATAAATCATTTTTCTATTGTGGGAAATATCACACCTCGGTACTGATGACGTGCAAATAATCAATTTTTTCAATCGAATGTAGGGCAAATAAGGAACAAAACTAATGATCATAGACCGATTTCCAGTCTTGATGAAGTCATAATATTTTAATAGTTTACGAATTTTCATGCGAGATTTGGAGCTAATTTCAAGCAGTCATCAATATTCCAGAATATTTTCTCACAGTGTGCTAGGTTGAGGCTTTCTGTGAGTTTACAATGTGTTCTATATACGTGTTAGTGGTCAGGTAAAGCAGGCCCTGAAAGAAAGCGAGTTTGTCCTTTGAGGAGAAAAATTGCTGGAAGGGTGGTTTTAGCCGCGTGAGAGTGAATATTATTATGCTTAGCAATCTGTATTATTCGTTGTATGCCTCAGTACATACGATCAACTTTGTACGATAAAGGACAGAAAATATCAGACTAAAAAAATCTTACGATTCAACATAGACAAATTACTATATGATATCTGCCCTAGACAAATTCTTCTATGCATCCAACATAACGGTGACGTCACAAGTTGATGCGATCCATCCCGAAACTTGTGTTCAAGTTGCTCTTCATATCAATGATCAAAGATAATCCGCGTCCCTGGATAATTCTCATAAAATGGTGACGTCACCAAACTTTGGAGTGGACATTCTCTGAGGAAGAGCTGCGCCTATCACACTAATATCAAGGGAAGTCCTAATGAGTCTATGTGTGGTGTCTCAAAGCGGATTGGGCAGGCTGATTCGAGTAAAGATTTGTACGCCTCTATAGAAACAGAAGAGAAACTAGCGGATTTGCTCAGTTCTGGTGGAATGATAAAAAGTTTGAATAAGGCTAAGAAGATGACGTTTTAGTGAGTTTGAAAACTAGAAGAAGTTAAGATGGGGCAGAAAACCAGTCGCTTTATACGTGCGGGATAACCAACGCTCCATAGGCTGCGGATTTGTGTAACTCACCCACGCCTAACATAGACAAGGGAATTAGTCGAAGAAAAAAATGTAAAAAATGTTGGAAATAGAGGTGGAAAATAAAGCCGAAGTGATCAAATGAGTACAATCAACTTTTTTCGAACATCGAAGTTCTCTTTTCGCTCGCATAGATATACGCCCAACGTTCCCTCTAAAAGAAACCTGCTTCAATATTTTTGAATTACACGGCCCGGATTACTCCGCAGTATGAAAATCAATACCGAAAACGAAATTTGAAACCGATTATAACGCCAAAAATTATCATTTTGTTGACTGTTTTCTAAAACTACAGATCTTCGAACAAAAAATATGATGACACATGGTGATTTGATTGAAACAATGCTGGAATTTGAAATGAGATCGGATCGCAGATAATTAAATGGTCCCTTTCAAAACCTGCCTGTGGATAAAGCTCCACGCGGATTCAAAGGTATTTTAAGGGAAAACGTGCGGTTTAGTCAGATAAAATTGATTACAAGTGTGAAATGAGGAATTGCACGCCGAATAAATTTAGTCCGATAGAGTTGATTGTAAGTCTGAAATGTAGAATCGCACGCCAAATAATTTCAGCCAGATAAAGTTGAATAAATTTCCACAGAAATTTTTTCGCCCATATCCATGTCCGTACAGTACTGGACTTCTGCCCACTACTTGAGTTCACAATTCATGAAACAAAGCCAAAGCAAACATTCTAAAGGAACGCTCATTTGTCAGAAGCTCCTGAAAACCCCCTCAGCAGCGCGAGTTTCTACCTCGGACTGAAGGGGAAACGAGGCCGCCCACCCTGCATTAGCAAGTCACGCTCTCCTAAGGCAAGAAATTTTCACTTTCAATTAAAATTAATTCTTGACTTTTTTTTTCTCTTTCTGATGTACTGATGCCGTGAATTTCATTTTTCATCGGCAAATACGCTGACTGTCGTAAAAGATTTTATTGTCGTGAAAATATTTTATCATCTTCAAGATATTATTTTGTCGTTTTCTTGAATACATTTTCCAATACTGTACAATTTCTTTATTGGCGTTCCGCGGCCTTTATTACCTATGTCGTTACTCTGTTTATTTAAAGGTCAACATTTTGTATGAGCGTTATTTCGACACCTTTTTGCTGCTGACAACTCATTTTTCGACTTTCGTTTAAATACATCCCTCTTCTAATTTCATTGCTTGGTCTACCTGACGGCGCGAGAAAAATTTCCCCGAAGGGGTCGAAACATCTATTTCAAGCCATGACGTCATCCTTATTTTTCAAAGACGGACTGCACTTCTCCCTTTTAAAATTTCATATCATTTTTTAATCAAACCATCTGATAGAAACGGAAAATCCTGTTTAAATGATGACCTCCCTCCCGAAAAATTTGAAACAATCGCTCGAAATATGGGCACTCTCGCTCAGATGATTTTCCCCGTCTATCTCATCTTCGACCAATTCTACTGCATGAATTTGTACTTAATTTCTCGCAATATTGGTCCGATTAAAAATATAAGAATTTTAATTTCGCGCTCTCTCAACGTGTCGTCGAAAAAAATTCTTAATTTGTTTACCAGATTCTACCGATGATACGGCGGTGATAAATCATTTCTTTTTTATTATTATTATAGCTCTTGAGGGAGTCGATCAGATGCCTGTGCAACGCCGCGGATATGTGACTAGTGAATACATTATGAAGTTTAAATTTAAATTGTGCGCGTATATGTGTACGTCTTAACCTTTCCATGACAATATTGATTATTTTCTTTTGTCGACTGATATGTGATAAAGTTCGGATAGCGACGCACAAAACTAAGTATAGTAATGCTATAGACTATTAGTTGTTCTCTTACGGAGAATCGTAACTGGTTGACAGGTCTAGGCAAAGATGTAGCGGAAAAACACGACCTTTCTATCTCTTTAACAGCTCGTAGAAGTATACGCTACTCATCACCGATGTAGAAATGATACGTGCATAACCTTTTTTTACTCTCACATCTCAGCATATTCACGGATGTGATTAATCTTGTAGCTATCGGGACATTGTATTATGCTCGCGTACACTACACTTATATTGTATACCTACGATGAGAACGACAACTCATCGGATATATGTTTCATCCAAGGCAGCATTGTTCCAATAATTTTATACTCGCCGCTCGGAATATCTTCCGAACAAGACTAATTTTGAGTGAATCATTTGAACCTCGATCGAAGTGAGAGTAATTCACCGAATAACAGTTGGTATAGTTAGTATACGGTCCAATTCCTTGAGCAAACAAAACAGGTGATCGCAAAGCTACCTGTATGGGTTGCATACTGCGCGATAGAAGAAATATTGAACCTCGGATGCGAACGTTCGTAATTAGGATTAAAGATGACCTGAAGATCATTAATTTTATTGCGTAGATCTTTTACAAATTTTAGGTCTTTTTCTCTCCCCGGTGTTCCTAATTATTATTTCACAATTCGACCGCTGACAAAAAGGGTGCGCGAAAAATATGAGCGTGACATCTGGTTTAGTACAGGCTTGACAACCTCGTCCACAAGACGCTCCTCCCCAATAAAATGGAGACCTTACACGATATATTGAGTACATCAGTCTCATCCATCTTTTCCATCTATGTTTCAGGTGTAATGTCGAAATCAACGACGTAGGTCTCTAAAATGCAGCAATCGAAAACAATATCAGAGGAGCCGACCGACACACTATCTAAAATGCCCGATATTCTCAGTATGATGGAGGTTGTCTCCGGTTCAAACAATACGAAGTCACAAGCAACGGGAACTGTTGTCACACTTCAGGAAGAGTTACAACGGTCTTTACAGAATGTCGCGTTAACTCTGCAGACGACGATGTTTTCCTCGATGCAACAAGCCGCACTCTTACCACCAAATTCGCCTGCCGCCAATGTTTTAAATTTACACGCTCTCGAATCGTACATCCAACTTCGTCGACTCACCACCTCGGTCACGTCTGCTCAGCTGAAACCTTCAATCGAGGATGATTTCTCCTTGCTAGATGCCGATTTCCTTACTTCGGCCGCAATTGAAAAAAGTTTGACACCCTCGTCCGACGAATCAATCAGCAGTTGTTCGACTTTGTTGATATGCAAATCGGATTCGCCCGTCTCGACCCCGTCAATAGCTAGCCCGCCCGAAACGGCAGCCGTAGTTCAGGCAGCCAGTTCGTCTTCGGCCAGGCCGAAGAAACAATTTATCTGTAAATTCTGTAATCGTCAGTTCACGAAATCGTACAATCTTTTGATTCACGAAAGAACGCACACCGACGAGCGACCGTATTCTTGTGATATTTGTGGAAAAGCTTTCAGAAGGCAAGATCATTTGCGAGATCATAGGTAAGTCGAGGCTTCATTCTCTTGCACTAGTCTTCTATTTCTAAGACGATTATTTGGAATTAATTTCGACTTCCGATGCTATGCATGATAGAAGGTATTTAGAAAAACTCATATAATTATACAACTTAGAAGTCGACAGTCAGAATTTTGACATGTGTCTTTGCTGAGGCCTATCCCCTAATGCAACATTTTCCAAGCTACCGCCCTCTCCCGTTGATGGAAAATTTTCGACTGGTATCTCTAGCATCTGATTAAAAATTTTCCGAGTTCTTACCCTCTCTGCTTCATGCAGTATATTATATGACGTACTATACAAGGCTCATACTAAGTCCAAGGTTATACTAGGCATACTAGGTTCTATTATACCATAGGCTTGTTCCACGAGGAGGCTGAAGCCAATCCTCTAATTCAAAACTTTCCAAGTTCTCATCCTCTCTTGAGCGGCGTTAACACGCAGCTATAGTAAACTGAGCGAGTACTACTCGCTCCGGTACTTGCCAAAGTAGGACATGTGTTTACTTTTGCGAGTCGTAAATACAACTCGCTCGCGAGTAGGTCCCTTTCAAGTTTCAATTCGAACTACCGGTACTCGCTCAGTTTTCTAGCTGCGTGTTAATGCCGCTTTAAAGAGTCAAATAGCTTGGGGATCAAAAATTCGCCGACGCATTTGACACAAAAAAAATTGACAGAGAACTGTCTCCTCACTGGCAAATAACACTCCGTGCTTATGTGACGTATACAGAAGCTGATACAGTTAGGACTTGACTTGACAAACAAACAACTCAAGGAAGAATCTGCATGCAGATACTCTATAGAAGAAAACCATAATCCGGAAAAAAGACTAGAGCAAACGGCTATCTTTTTTCTCTGCTCATATATTTGAAGTTTGACCATATAACAACCCAACTATGTCGACAGACAAGGCTAGCTATTGTTACTTCGAGCTTCAAAAAAGTAACCTTTCATCTGACTGGCGGGGTTTGGGTATTGCCGAAAACTGCATGGAACGAGGTCAAATTTAATTTGCTTAGGATTTATACTCGGCCTTGACCTACTGTAAGGATTGGGGAAAATTTCAAGTTCCGAACCTATTCAAAATGGAGGTTTTTTTTTCATAAATCCACGAATTAGTCTGAGATTTCAACCCGCTCATGATGCTGTGTGGGAAGCGAGGCGGCCTTTACAGACATGAAACATGATCGATTCTAGAGCATTCCTAATTTTCTTCGAGTAAGAAAATCATCAAATTGAACTATATTTTGTATCTTTGAAATCGTCATGAAATGGCTCACAAATTTTCGTTTCACCAGAAAAAAAAAAAAAAAAAAAAAAAAAAGACTAGCAGCTCCTTTTCTCTTTCTCTTGAAATTTTGGACCCACGTCGCCGAAATACGTAGCAACGTTTCGACGTGTTTCATGTTCTCTGCCCTGACCCCTAATTTGAAATTTCCTGAGTACCCCCCTCACTTCCTTATTCCGTGAGTGATTCGAAAATTTGCAAGTTCACTCCGCGAGTTCACCTTGCCCAGTTTATATAAGCTTTTTGATAGCTTTATACTAACTTTATACTAGGATTTTACCAGTCGCAGTCTTAAACTAGACCCCCCCCCCCCAAGGATTTCACTAGTCTTCAACTGGGCTCATAATAAGGTGTCTGAGCGTAGTGCCTAGTTTATATACAGGATTAGATTTATACTAGCTTTTTGATAGCTTTACATTAGGATTTTAGCAGTCTTATACTAGAATCACAACAGAAGGAGAAGCCTTCCCACATCTTAGGATTTTACCAGTTGTGGACTAGGCTTATAATAGGGTGTCCGGGCGTAGGCTAGTCATCAGAACTATCAACGGATCTAGTTAGTTTATACTAGCAAAAACAAGGAGTGAGCGACTCAAAAGCTATTAGCTCGAAACACCCAAAAGCTATTAGCTTGAAATATCCTGAAATAGACTTATACTAGACTTTTGTGAAAGAGAAAGACATAAAACATGATTTTCATTTTTATTTGGCTCTGCCAGAACATATTTTTTTGTTTCTTTCTCTTTCAAATTAGCCTGACAATCTACATCCGGAGTTATGAGCTCGACAAGGCCGCTGAGAGCGAAACTGGGCCCAAAGTGAACGAATCTTTTTTTTGTAAACTACGGTCAAGATTATAATTTTCAACTTGACTTGACCTGATTCCTGGCTCCTGAGAGAATTCCTCAATCGGAGGGGAAAGATACCTTTTCTTGGTGGCTCTGACGCCCGGAAAGAGCAAATGTAGATAATAAGGATGAAAATGGATTAGATTGATACTGCAGAAATAGGGGAATCAGAGGTAGTTCATGGCTCTAACGCTTTTCTGATGGTTGTTTGAGAGATGCGGGGGGGGGGGGAGAATGGTGAAAACGGATGTTTTTGAAAGCTGGGCCGAACGGGTAAACCGTAAGTACTGAAGCATAAGCGTCAATTTTCTTACTTGTTCAAGATGTTTCCTGTGCTATGTAATTACATACAAACCTTTACGCCTCGAGCCTCAAAACTCGCACTCATTAGCCTTTTGCCACTTCTTTGTTGATGTTAGAAAACCATATTTTTTTCAAGAAGTGCCAAAGAACTAATTTCATTTTTGCATCTAAAGCAATTGAATAAAACAATGGTAGCCTGCTAAAAATAAATCTGGCGAATGTGAAACTCGCTATAATTGTTCTTAATGAGCTCCCTTTAAAACCCCACAGCTGTTGATGCGAGCGTCGCTCATAACTGAGATTTTTGCTTTCAAATTTGGTTCCCATTCAATACATAATCATGAAGTTATGTACATGCTTCTGTCTCTAGATACAGCAGTTTGAAATCGTCTTCTGAAATCCTATTTGTCTCCATTTAGAGAAGGTTTTTGGTAAAAACTAAAATTTTAGCTTCCTTTTCATTTTCTTAAATATTTAGGATGTGCCCCTGAACGCTAGGAGAAAAGAACAAACTTCATGAAAAGTTGCACGATCTGTCATTTGAATAAGAGGTACTTCTGTTTAAAAACCAATAATATTCTCAGAAATAATAGCGAAAAACTGCCGAGGAAGTCGGTGGGCGGCGCTCACATCATCAGAAGGTTAGAACACAGTAACTGACAGTTAAGTCGGGTTTTCATCGATGCCCGATTCATTCTGAGGAAAATACTCATTTCCCTGGACAGCGTCGTTGGTAGGTGACACTAAATATAATAAAATAATCGACACGAGAGAGTGAGAATTCACCACGCTCGAAGGGATCAGCAGGATAAGGATAGTCGAAAAGTGTATCATATTCACGACGTCAAAAAACAACATGTGTATCTTTTCAAAATTTTTTGAGAGGTACGGTGTGGGTAGAATGAGGGTTCTAGGTCCAGTTTTCTCCCGGGCACTGTACAACGCAACGCGAAGGCAAAGCAGCTACATTATCAAACCCTGTCACCTTCACACTACCTAGGAAAAAAGTAAATTTCTACACCTCAAGGTAGGTGGGGAACCTGTTTTATGGGGCACTTCAGAAGAGGGTTCCGATTCTTATGGCGTTCTGGCTTCTTGAAGGAGCTAAGCCAATTGGTGTATATAGCATTGCATATCTAGTTACTTAAAGGGGTGACACCGATCTCCGAATTATATATGATAGAAGAGGGACTTAGAATGTTTCCGACCCCCGAGCTTCGCTGGCAGGCCAGACGGCGAACGTTTTCCCGACACCCCCCCCCCCCACAAGAAATACATATACAATGGAAAAAACATCTAATAAATCGACTAGTCAAATGATGTAGTTTGAAAGGTGATGGCTTTTCAAACCACAGGTACGCGGTTCGGATCCTAGGCTAGTATATATTCATGTACGTACCTATGTCTTTCGGTATTTGCAAAGAATTAAAACATAATGATATATCAGTCTCGATTACATCGATGAACCGATCTCAATTATATCAAAATATCGATTCCATACTCGGCTGCAATAGTAAGTTTAGCCTTTATTATAGCCCTATATTTCAACCTAGTATTGAGTCCAGTCTACAATTTTCTGTATAAGGCTGAACTTACCATAAAAGCCCAGTTTAGGCCTAGCATAATGAAGGCTAAGATCGAAATTTTTTCGAGCCTAATATGCTGAGCGGATTAGAATACAATATGCTGTGTATTAGACCTAGTGTAATTAAGGTTAAATTTACCAAGTCCTTTGAGTAGGTGAAGGTCATCGATGAATTCATGAAGCGTGACGTGAGTTACACAGATTTCTGACTGAACCTTAGACCGAAGACATACGTAAGCCTTGGTATGGTGTATATTAGGCCTAGTTAGTCTAAGCATAGTATACTGTAAATTAGGCCAAGTATGATGAAGGCTAAAGGTCAAAATTTTTCCAACTCCCGAAAGTAGGTCAAGGTCATTGATGTCTTATATCACATTACAGATTTTTGACTCACCCCCAGCCCAAAGACATAATACGTGTCAACTAGACGTAAAGCCCTTATCTTGCTTATGGAGCACCACTCACAAGATTCTGGGAAAGTGGAAATTGTTTCCTTGTCTTTGCAACCAAGTTTATGGATGCGCTTCTTGGGGGCACATTGAGCATTCCTCTAGATATTGGACGCAGTCCCAATTTATTGAGTTTGCTAAGGCACTAAGTTTCTTGGTATTCTCCTCAAAACCCTTCTTAAAACTATGATTCGACGCTCAAAGATGACTGTTCAAAACTAGACTGTAGAACAGTGTTTCCCAAACTTTTCAGGCTCGCGGCACACAAAATGCACGAAACAAAATTTGTAAAATACATTTCTTACAATCCTGTGCAAGAAAAGCCGTTTTGTTGTTCTCCTTTCATTATTTAAGATCCTCTCTATCTGGTATCCACACTTATTACACTCTCAAATCTGCATATTTCTCATCAATTTCTCTCTTTTTTTAAAGGTTTTTTTTCCTACGTTAATCTCGCGGCACACTTTTTGACGTAAAATTGAGTTTGGGAAACACTGCTCTAGAGACTTTCCGAATACAAATAGTCTGAAATATCATTTACTCATCATAACTTGCCGTAACATTGAAAATTCCATCTACACGATACCGAGCAATCGCTACCTTGCAGTTGGCTGAGTGCGCTCAGACCTTTATGCGATATGGAGTTTTTTGTAATTTCTACGAAACTATCCATGCAATGACGGTATTCCTCCTCCGTAAGATATACCCTCAGTATAGGACCGAAAAGAGGTGTCATATCGTAAATCGATACATGTCCTAGTTTTTACAGGATTAAAATATTATTGAGAAATAAGCAACTGTGGCTTTCGTCTCTTTCAAACTGAGAAAAAACTTCAGGAAAAATTACTCGTCTCTTTCAAACTGAGAAAAAACTTCAGGAAAAATTACTCCTAACTGCAGTAAAAATTTTACGAATGACACTTTTTAGTAATTTTTACTGCAGTTGAAACAAAAGAATGCAGCAAAACTAGAGTTGTACGAGAGCAAAAATAACGCTAGAAACGTACATTTATCAGCTTTTACCATACTCAGGAGTAATTTTTTGTGAAGGTTTTTCTCAGTCCTGAGGAGAAATACGACGTAAAGTATCAACATTATTAAGACTGCTTCCGATGAGAATTTCGACAAAGGAAGCGCGACACTCTTTCCTCACATCGCCTACGGAGTAATCTATCATTACTGTAGTATTCGAATTAAATTATTGTTAAGTATACAAACAATTTTTCGCATTCATTTCTTAGATTTAGACATTTTGCTTCGTGCGTTCATCTAAATACATTCAAGAAGAATCCATTAATAATTATTAGCAATAAACATTCTGATCGAAGACATTTGCAAGGCTTGAAAAGGGTGCGACAGGAAGAGAACATACGAGGTCTTGTCACGATTCAAATCAGACCTCCCAAATAATACAATTTTCTCAATTAATGATTTTTGTTGTATAAAAATATACCTATGTACACTGTACATGTGTACAGGAGTTATTGATTGCACGGATTTCATGTCAACTTTAAACCATTGCCGCGTTGTAACAACAACGATCAGCCAACAATATACCTCGGCATGCTATTTAACCAGCAGGTACTCTTTTTGTATTTCGGCCGCGGGAAATCCGTCAGAGCATAAACGCACTCCAGAGTGTTGTACATTGCATCTTCACTCGATGGTTAACCCTTAAAACGTAAATTTGCTGTATGACAGGTACTACGTAACTTGCAGAAATGAAAAGCAGTAAAGGTCTTGGGTTTCGGCCGCGGGATGTCCTTCTCGGGCATAATCATACTTCCGAGCCTTGTATATTTCAACTTCGCTAAATGCTAATAACCCTTAGACTAAGGTAGGATTTAAAACCAAGTTCCATATTATACAAGTAGCTGAAATACATCGATCACAGGCAGGAAATTCCCACTGTCACTAGTTCGCGTTAACCACGCACAGCGCGAATTGCCTACTACGTACCACAATAGCGCGAATTTATTGAAGGATGTGAGTATCAGAGATACATAACGTGTACAATGAGTACGGAGACCTAGGAAAAGTCGGGTGTGATTAACTATAACCCATGTTGTGGAGTTAGTTTTGGGAAATATAAAACTGAAAGACGAAAAAAATGAATTGCCCGACGAACATACGACCGACGAGGTTGAAATCATAAACGACACGATTTTTAACTTTGCACGATGAGCCCGCCGCGATTAGCGACCATTTTAATGAACGACAGTATTTCTAAGTTTTCACAAAAACAATTATTTCAATAAATTGGACGTTTATCTACGCTTAAAATACCGAAACGTCGATTCATCTCGTATAAGTTGAAGAACTTGTCCTGACGAAAAAATTGTCAATAAATTATTTTTCGTCGATTTACCTGATGTTGTACGAGATAATGATTATCATGTTTTCAATGTACACCATAATATTATCGTATCTAACTTGGAGCATGAATTTTCAAGTGAATCCAAATGCACGTGTCCGTATTTTATGAAACAGGAAGAATGCAAATATACCCTCGGAATGAAAATTCCAGAAAAACTGGTCCACGTACCTACAGAGGCGCGCAGCGTTCCCCTAGGATGCAAACGAAGACGCGCTCTATTTTAACAAATCTAGGCCTATTCGCCGAAAATTTTTCGAGACTTTTTAAATGTATGTTCTTCAGTGTCGTCAATTAAATTTTACAGTCGTGGCTATTTTTTTCGGTCGTGTTCGATTCATTTTTTCCCCTTCACGCAAAAACTGCCGTTCTAATTTTTTATTTTTTCGTCGCGCCTCTAGTTCAGAATAAGAATAAGTTTATTACCAGAACACTGAGCCATTGGCTCTTACTGTCTGGGCTTAAATGCTTAATTCGGTATATACAATGTTTATAGAAAAAGAAAGAAATTTCTTCTTCATACTTTAGTTTTGTAATATCGGATAGTTCTAGTGAGTTGGTGTGTGTACTATTCTGTTCCTATTTTTCCCAAGTATCGTTCGTACCTATCGTTTTTTTATATTTCATCATATTTTCGTTTACAATTGTTTTTCTGTCATGTGGGTCAAGTTTGTAAGTCTTAGTTCTCTTTTCTGCATTAGTTTTTGTTCGGGGTAGTTGGTCGTGCTTTCTCTTTTTTTCGTCGTGACGATGAATGTATCCCGTTAGTTTTTCCATCGGTGATGACAAGAAGCTAAAAGTAGGGAAAGACAATAGCACTTGATGATTTCGATTTGTTCCAGGATGCTGTGACTCATTTTAATGTAGTTCTTGAGATCGTATATTGGTGAAAGTAGGGTAAAATGTATTTGGCTAAATGGATGATAGAGAGTACTAAGGATGATGAGGCGATGCGTTTGTGCGACATTATCATTACTTCGGGTGCAGGCACTCGAAGTCCACTACCCTTTTCCTATCTACAGATTAAACACGACGATTGACTAACTCTCTTTAACTTCTTATACCAGTATTTATTGAAAAATCGATAGCCATTTATAAACCCAATTTCGGTTCATTCATGCGTAATCAAGTACTGGCGCGCAATTCCATGCTTCCAAGTTTATCGGCGGATCTCTCCACTTCTGAATTTTCAATCAACCTACAAAACTTGTCGTTCTGCTCAGGGCGGATACATACAGGAGAAGAGGGAAACTTGGGTGCAATATTCCAGAAAGGACCGTAATTCAAGAGGAAGAAAATAAAAAATGAGGTCGAAGCAAATCGAAATCACTTTTCAAAAATTCCTCTAGAATCCTTTCCTAATAATAAATGGATGGCGTTATATACCAGTGCAGGGTTCGTCATAATTCACGCGAAATTCACTGTGTTCAACAGTCTGAACATTCCTCCAGCTTACAAAAGCACGCGCTGTGAATCAGAAGGTAGCAGTATTGTGTGGATATTACACCAGGCTCAAATTCTTCAATCGCGGAGGCGCAAACAGGGAAGTGATGAATAGACCAGCGCTGTCGTTTCTCGGGGCCTGGTACTACCACAGTCACCTTGCGTTTCCTTCCCTGACGAGACCCTCCTGAGACTTCCCTATCCTGTTAGAAGAGCACAGCTGTCGCTGAGAACGTTTTGGGCAACCTCGTGCTTTTACATTTGACCGGAAAACCTTGAAACTCCCCTGATCTCGATATCAAAAGTTGTATCTATTTGGACAGTCCTACAAGCAGACTCACGAAATGCTGCTTTTATAGTTGTAGTGGACACAAACAAGACTGGAAGTTACCATCCTCGTCTAGTACAGGGTTGACAGTGCCCTCTTCCTCTTCAACTTTCTCAAAAAAAATTTCAAGGGTCCCCACATGATCGTCATAATCACGGACAAGCTTACAAGGAGAGGTTCTTCTCAAACTTACTCTTCAACACGCGACATATCTGACTATCTTGCTAGCAGACAGAAAAGTAGCATCGTCTTGTGTCAAATCAGCTTAAAGTACAGTACCGGATAACGTTCCATTGATTGATACAGTACCGGTGTATAATCACTTCGATAATAAATACACAATGGCTACCTCTGCCTGCACGAAATTGCAACTTGATTGATATTTATTGACGCTTCGTCCAAGCCTGTGGTCTTCATCGGAGTGTGATGTTCAGTTTATATTCCGATAAAGACCGCAAGCTCGGTCGAAACGTAAAAAAATATCTTTCAATTCGCAATTTTATGCAGACAGAGACAGCCACTGAGCATTTATTATGAGAATATCCTTGCACGTAATAATTTTCAACCTACTATTGAACCCTTTCCTGTTGCTTGTATCTTTTTCACGTCGAAGCCCACCCACCGACGAACAAATTGCTTGACGCCATACGCTCTCCTACGTTAACGGATGTCCCTTCTCCTACACGCAACCTTTACAGAAATTGGTTTTCAAGGAATCACTATTATTCTTTTTTTAGCCGAGTCACTCTTTCGAATTCGAAATCAGCGCTGAAGTAGCCAAATTCCGATCCTATACCGCCCATATAATCGGATTGTAAAGTTGCTCTAATCTTCCCACGAGTTTTAGCGGGTTTCTGTTTTCAGCGCACAGATTTTCGCGGCAAAGAATTGGAAGGGACACATACCGAACGCGCGATAGAGCGCATCACTCGAATGGGTGGCTTGTTTACGCGCGAACGGTAACGTACGTCAGTGTGCCAAGGGACAACTAGCCAACTCTCGTGAGACAGCCTATGAATCGGAAAACCGACGTTAGAATACTCGCTTCTATCTTTCAGCCGGTTTACACTTTCAAATTTGACATCAGCACTCAAGTAGTCAAAAATCCTGCCAGCCTGTACGGTTGGTACATGTCAAGGAGTTACTTTGTACATAAGAGAACCGACATCATATCCTCTTCGATTCTGTCAAATTTGATACCAGCATCTAAGTAGCTAACATCCTTCAGCCTTATACACAGTAGGTCCATGCCAACGAAATACTGTACCAGAAAACCGACATTAGAGTACACAGCCGAAAACGTGCTATCTCTTTTGTTGAGAGACATTTTAGGAAATTTCCGCGGGCGCGTTCGACTCTGATGACGTCATCAACTTACGTTAGGATTACGGGAGCTACGGATGATAAAGGGAGACGGGCTTTGAAGAATTTCGACTTCTTATTTTTTGAAGTGTACAGGTTGGAACAGAATGATGTTAGCAGTTAAATAAGATCTTGAGCTAAATCTGTTCTAGTGAAGAAACGCGAAACGTTAACTTCAGATGTATACTTCGAATCTACAAAATTTGTATTCTAATTTTATCTCTAATTTAGACTCTTCTGAGTCTAGTGGTGGATCAAAATGTGACCATTGAGAAGAAATGCCTAAACTTTCACAATATTCACTCGATACAGAAGTAAAACTTCACACTGATTCCGAAAAAAAGTGCTTAGATAACTACAAAGCTTGAAAATGGGTCAAATTTGGAACTCCTTGCTTTTGAAAATCTTGGCAAATTGGTCAATTTTTGGCCCATGTTGGTCCAGAACCCGCCGAAAAAAAGACGTTGGAACTTTAAAGATAAAATTGAAGTATATTAGATTTGTATGATAGGAGGAGGGATTGAAAGGACTAGGAAAATTCAAACTCCCAAGTTATTCAAACTAAACGAATGCGTTCTTCTAGGTTACGGGTGTACATAATTACGGAAAAGAAATATTCAAAACGGAGAGCAAGAGATAAAAAACATCGCAGAAAAATTAATACCCGTAACCTAGAAGATCGCATTCGTTTCATTAATACCGTTGATACGGCGTATTTGCAGTTTTTAGTTTTGAAATTTCATCAGCACCCTGCTTCGTTTTCTTCTCATATTTGGTTTCTTCGTCGTTGTTTAGTGTTGCATTTGAGACCTAAGTTAGTTAAAATGCGATTCTATTCTGATTGTAAGTTTACGAACAAGAAACTAGAAAATTATATGGGCGTGAAGTGGATAAGAACGCAGTTGCGGAGATGGCATGCTAAATATAATATCACGACTAGATTAAATTTTTCGGTCCACTCGAGACTCTCCGGTGAGCTCCCGCCTGCTCTACGAGTTCGATCAGTTTCTGAAAGATGTCAACGAAAGATATCGCAAGTTTGAGAGGATTTTGAAGGAGAAGAAGAATTCATAAGTTATCCTCCTTAATGAAAGAACAGGTTGATGTGGCCAAGGACGGGAATGGTGAATATGTTATCATTCAGGAATCCCCTCCCCCCCCTCATAAATAATAGTCAGGTAGTATTAGTAGTGAAGGAGTAGCCCTCCTTGAGAAAGGTTTGAAATTTAGTCTGCCTCCTCTCAAGAATGATGAAACTTTGGCAAATGTTGTTGCGAATCTCACTGTGCAAATTGGCCCTGGAGTCAATACCCAAAAAGTATGAACCGAATTAGTCCGTAATACCCCCTCCCTCGAATGAGTAAGGAATTGGGAGGAGTGATCCAAGGTTTAAAGAGGAAGATCTAATCGTCACAAGGGCTGACAGGAGAAATCCGCTTATGCTTCTAAGGTCCACGAAGTGCTCCAGCAATGTGGTGCTAAAGAGAGCGAGAATTTCAGCAACAAGAGTGAGGCTATTATCAAGACGCCAGCGATGAAGAGAGCCTTCCTTGTTCTTAACCCCCCACACCGCCCGTTTACGGATTGCTTATAGTGCATAAGATTAATACACCGATGCGACCTGTGGTCTCATTCGTTTCTTCTCCTACCCACCTTCTTGCTAAGTTTTTGGACCTTTGGTTCAAGTCTTGCGTTGATTTCAAATCTCCTCATTCAGTTTTGAACTTGGCCTCCTTGGCGCATGTTTCGAAGGATGTACGTCTTCCCCCTGGCACGATCATCTGTTCTTTTGATGCCGTTGGTTTGTTCCCAAATATTCCCAAAGCTGTTACTATACAGCGTATGGGCGAGCTACTTTTCAAGATCAATACCTATTCCTTATAATCAGCTTCAAGAATTTTTTGATCTTCTAAATATCTATTGTAAGTTCGAAGGGAAGTTTTCTGAGTTCCCTGATGAAGTAGGGATCCTCATTGGATCACCTCTAGGCTCCCTCATCTCCGAAGTTTTCATGCCTAAGTTTGAACTTAATCTCTTTTCCTCGAACCACGTGCTACTGAGTCATATTTATAATGGGCACAGGTACATGGATGATGTTCTGTACGCGTAGACTGGTCCTCCAGATCTCCTTGGGGAATCTTAATTCCAGTCACCCTTCCATAAAATTTACGTTGGAAATAGCGGAAACCTCCATTAACTTCTTGGATTTATCGATCTCTATAAGATCGGGTATCCATGAATTCGGAATGTACAGGAAGGATACTACGACCGATGTTCTAGAGCACAAAGCTTCGTTCTGTCCTGTCGCTTATAAGATAGCAGCCTTTAATAGCTCAGTCCACAGACTGACTCGTATTCCGTAGAGTCAGGCTGCCTTAAAGAAAGAATTGTTAGCTAGAAAACACCTGGCTAGATAGGGTGAATGTCGACGTCGACGTGATGGTTCAGAGGAAAACCACTAGAAAAATTCTTGATTCTACCCTCTTCCTGCCCCAAGACACAATCAGTGACCGTTGTATGCGCTGGATCAGTCTCCCTTTCCTGGGGAAGTTTTCCCTCCAATTGGGTCGAGCCCTTCGTCTGTTTGGTTTCAGACCAGCATTTTACAACCCTACCACTGTGAGAGGGTTGTTTGTGAGGTTGAAGGATCCTATACCAATTGATGAGAGGAGTGGTGTTCATAAAATAGAATGTAAGGATTGTAGTGGTTTTTATATTGGTGAGACCAGCCGCCAGATGGAGCTAAGAGTAGCCGAGCAAGTGCAGTCTTGGGAAAAGGGACACCTAAGGGAATCAGCTTTCGCCGATCATTTGATCAACAATGGCCACAGTTTTCGTGAGGGATCGGAAAAGCTCCTCCACAAGGAGAATTTTTACCGTAAGCGTAAGGCCCTTGAACACATAGAAATAATTCGTCACCTCAATACTGATGAGATTACGGTACTCAACACGTACATTCCAAAAGACGGCCTGAATATGGAACTTGTATATGATTCACACCGCACCGAGACTTCTCTTTCGATCAATCTTAATAATCTCACTCTCTCCTCCGTCTTGTCAGTTGCTTTCATTTCGTCCCTGAAGATGGTTAATAAACCGAAAGCGCTCGTCTTTTAATTTGTCTGCGATGTTTTGCATGTTTTGCTGTCCCTTTTGAGTATTTCTTTTTGATACTAACTCCCAAATTATAATCCCTCAAACGCCATAGCAATTCTTTGGAGGAACAACCCTATCTTCTTTGTTTCATATGGTTTGTAAGTTGTGCACGTCATACATAAAATTCATTCCGCGCAGAAATTATCGAGAACTGGGCCTAGAAATGTCTACAACTTAAACTCTTGTTCGCTCCTTGTTAGTTGTAATTTACTCGGCTTATTATGACGATGGGAGGAGGACTTGGAAAATTTCGACCTTTGTACCATGTATGATAGAAAGGGAACTTGAAAAAATTTTGATTGTCGAGCTATACACGATGATGGGACAAGCACTTTGGATCAAGTTTAACTGTCAAGCAATTCCTCTTTTGTGACGTCATCATTTTCGGGAAAATGATCCAAGACTTGAATTATTTTTTACCATCGATAATTGAGAGGAAGGATTTGAGAACGAGCCCAAGGGATGACGCTATCAACTTGTAACATCATTAATCTAAGTTAGGTTAAATTGCATAGAAGAATTTGTCTAGGCTATAGATATTATAGGAAATTGTCTACGTTAGATTATAGTTTTTCTATAGGCTAGATTATGTTCAAAGAGAACCTTCAGGAGATATTTACTATATTCTACAACATGATAAAACATGTCATCATACGTACTGGTGTAGTACAGTTAATACTGATGGCTGATACAAATCAATATTCATTCTCATCACAGCCACAGCCTCCCTTACAGTAACTTTTTTTTTCGAAGGATGAACTCGCTTCTCTCCAAGCCTCACGTTTTGTTTCCACCAAGACATTATGAAACAATTTCAATTGGTTTATACATTTCAGAGACCTAATTTTAAAAAACCAAATAAGACAAGCTATTCCCCGCGGGGTCTCAAATCTTGCGGGTTCCGCACTGACAATTTTTCTTAACCTGTTTGCCCTCTCGAATTTGACAAAAGCAATCAGATAGTCGAAATTTTATCAGTCTATACACTATACAGTTATAATGAGACGATACCCGAAGCTAAACTTTGAAGAAATGAACAAACAAACAACAATTTGAAAAAAAGAAATGCAGTTTTGAATTTACGTAGATTTACCCTGAAATAATTTTGCAAAAATATTACCAAATATCCATCATGAACGATTTTTTATAGGTTTTTGCCACGCTATCACAAAACATATGACAGTTTTCTGTTTCTTTTCTGATTGCAGGTACATTCACTCGAAAGAGAAACCATTTAAATGCGCAGAATGCGGGAAGGGTTTCTGTCAATCTCGTACTCTGGCCGTGCATAAAATACTACATCTGGAGGAATCGCCGCACAAATGTCCGGTTTGCAGTCGCAGCTTCAACCAGCGCTCAAATTTGAAAACTCACCTCCTTACTCACACAGATATCAAACCATACAACTGTTCGTCATGTGGAAAAGTTTTTCGTCGAAATTGCGACCTTCGTCGACATAGTTTGACCCATAATCTGAACGCAAACGTCTCCGGAACCGGTTCGAACAGCGTAACCGATATCTCAGCCGATAAAATGGATATAAATTCCAATTCTAAATCGTTGATCGTCGACATGTCCAGCGAATACCATAATGTAAGTGTATACTGGAACGAGAAAGTAATTTCCTCTCTTTCCAAGTGTTACTAAAATCCTAAAAAGGTAATTTATTTCTTTTTTTTTTCTTTTTTTAGGTATGAAGATATAAAAACAATAAAAGAAAAAAAAACAAAGACCGCGAGTGATCTCAATTAGGTTTTTCCTCTTTATTATCGTATACTTTATGTACGTGAGTATGTGTTAGTGAAAATATTGTACGTGTATTAATGTAAATGCATTAAATAACTTCTCCTATCGAATTGCTGGTTTTTCACGAGGGGCGATGGTAATCGCTGGATAATACCATGAAATAGATATCGTATCCATTTTTAAAACGGTTTGATCTTTTGTTGTTTTCATGAAATATGAAGTAGGGCGAATCGTAAATAGGGTGGCTCTCCGATATCATCTACGGTGAACGTAGCGTTCTTACCATACGGTATGACACTAAATTGAATAACCAGGCTTTAAGTTTGTACATGGACACGACGAAGGTGTAACTAAACTACTTTTTCGAGTCCCTAATTTTATTACACGACAAAATAATGCCGGAGGCCTACGATAACAAGATATAGATGCTGAGGAACCGAAAGATTTTTATCGCGCGCGTTCTACCAACAAACCAATTAACTAGCCCTCCGATGTTGAAATTAATACAGGAGGACGTTTAAACTATCGAATTTTATGGAAAATTATCGAAGTTTTGGATTTATTCATTCTTCGCGGAGGCCTACGCTGCAACTTATATTATAGGGGAGGGCGATTTTTACGTTACGCCACTATTTTGACACATTTCCGTCACTTCAAATTCGAGGCAATGTAGCGTTCAGTCTTTTAATCCTTATTTTGGCCCAGCGCTCGAACAACTTCTTAATAAATAATGCCTAAACCACATTTTCAATGTACACTGTCTCGTTTCGCAGGATGTCGAATTATTCGCTTCTTCTGTCACTGAAAAAACTGTACGGATTTACAGGGGTGAAAAAAAAAGTTGTGACGTCAAGTTCTCGATGAATAGGTCCATTACAGACACGGGCAGTATCGCGCCAATGGTTGCACCTTTTCATCGAAGTTCGGTGATCCTTTTTTTCAATTAGCGCTTCCGACAGTTGAGACAAATGTGATGCGACAGATCGTTCATAGGTACGGCACTAAGGTGACGGAGGATATACTGGGTGTTGTATTTTGCACACGTGTTCAATGAATAGTAGCCCGGTAAATGATACTAGGGTGTGCCATCCTTGTAGTCTTATCAACTGCTGTTTTCTTTTGTGAATGAAATTTCAAAGTTGAACCGGTGAGAATAATCTATTTTGACTCCATAAAAAGGACGGTTGGTTAGCAAGAATCCTGTACTTGGATGCCGTTTACAATGAATTGAGTCGTTCGTTGTCGTGACAGTAGCGACGCGACGCGTGGAGAAAAAATTTTCAGAATGTACCTCTCTTTTGCGCCACCCATCAAGATTTCTTTTTGAAGGCCAATTTCCAAGATTTCTGAAGAGAAAAGTACTTCCACATTTTTTTTTTCAACGATGTTTCCGGCTCCAAGAGAAAAAAAATGGAAAAAGAAAGTTTCCCACGCGACGAAAATCATCAGGTAGATTGGAATAAATCATCAAAAGGATAAATTCATTAATGTAGGACACAATACCTACGTGCGAGGGTAGTATTTGAAGAGGAGGGTTGTGCGTAAAATTTGACCACCTTGTCGGTATCCGAACTCGAGACCTTTAGAGAAGTCGCCCGGCAAGCGAAAGGTCTCGAGTTCGCATTCCGATACCGACAAGGTGGTCAAATTTTTCGCTCAAGTTTTTCGTATACCAACAACTTCCCTCCTCTTATTGATAATTTTAATTACTGTCGTAACTTGAAGCACCGCATCAATTCGACTGTCAGCATATTTTTCTGCAAATACTCGCACGGACTGTTTTAATAACGAAGTCTTTACACGAAGATAATTATCTCTTAAAAGAGAGAATTTCGGTAAGTAAAACCACTTCGTATTGTATTTCTTCTCGAACAATTACGGACTGGAGCAAAAATTTGTGCGATTCAATTCAACATTTTAACTACTTGTTCTTTCTGAGACAGTCCATTCAAATTAGAAGTTTTATATTTCTAGACTATTCTCGAGGATTTTACTGTTGATACGTAATTGAAGTAAATCAATTCAAAGACAAATAAGAGCCATGAAAATTCTTGACAATCATTCATTAAAATAAACAAATTTATCTACAAGCGCTGGAATCCAAGCAGTTGACTGATCTGAAAAATAGATCTTTCTTACCAAAGCCAAAAGTTTTCTTTACAGGTCGTCATTCAGGAATTTTGATGAAATTTAATCGGCGAATCAGAGGATCTTCGGCGACCAGAAAATATTCGAACGGGGAGCGGTCACGAGAGGTGAATTTTGCAAAAATGAAATAAAAGTCGAGTATTTGTTCATTTGAAATTAAGGACGTACACCCTTAAAACAGTGAGTGTATTTTCCCTGCTCATGAACCTGAAAATTCCACAAAAATTATTCGCAGCGGACTGTTCCACTCAAATTTTGATTTTGAAAATTTCCAAGCATTATTCACTTTTGCGCCTCTTGCCTCCTTCGGCAAAGCGAGAGCCCACTATGCAATCGCGAAAAAATAAAAAAAAAACTAAGAAGACATTGCAGGTTTACAATGGCAGCGGGAAGCCCCAGATCTCCCTGGTCCTCCTCCTATCATATATAGCCTAGTTTCCGAGGTCTTGAAAAATATGACTTGATAAGTTGAACGCGCTCGCGATCACGTTGGCGCGAAAATGCCCCGTCAGCAAATGAAGGCTGAAAGTTGAAACTATTCCAAGTCCCTAAAGTAGGTCAAGGTCATTGATGATGTCATTGAACGTCACACGTCACGTCACGCAGTTCACAGAAACTCCGGGACACGGACGTTTTCTGAGGATCCCTAACAAAATGGATGGCGAGTTCCCCGCTAAAATTCTCACCGGAAAGATGTGTTGTGATGTTACTCAGATTATACAAACATTTTCTTATCTTATTTTTGTAATCGCGAATGAAGTCAAAAGAGGCGCGCTCTACATTTACCATGACGGATGTTTGCGGAAGCTGCTGAAAAGGTAATGATGACGAAAAAAGTCGTCCAAAAAATCTGAATTGAGCTCAACCAGGGTGTCTAACAATTTTCAAAATTAAATACATGCCATTTTCATGTTTCTTCATGCTACTCCTGTCATTTTTTCATGAATGAATTTCGCAAAAAATCTGAACAATTTGAACAAGAATCATAAAAATAACTAAATTGGAAAAAAATCGAGAGTAAATTGACTCCGAAATTCATGATTTTCTTTGAAATTTATTAAAAATCATGCCATTTTCATGCTACCTAACCCCAAATTCATGCTATTTTCATGTTTTTCATACTGTTAGACACTCTGGCTCAACTAAAAGGAAATAAAGAGGGCTACAATTTTTGTACTCTGCCATTTTCACAAAAAACCAATAATTGGGAAGGTACAACTGATTTTTTGAGTACGCTGTGTTTCGATGAAAAACGCCTTGATCACCTTCTCGACATCAGCTACAGCGCACTTACAGAGCTTTCTATATGCGAATAGCAATTTGCGAATTTCCGAAGTTTTTCATTTTTATAGACCTATATCAATCTGTGCAGTCCTAACAAGTTTATTTTTGCATAGCGTTTCTACTTTTGAACAGTCTTTGGCAAAAGTGATCAAGACAGCCTACAAAATTTCTTTTTCTTGGTAACTCAACAATCATAAACGTATACTCTTTGACCAGTCTCTCTCTAGGGTTCTGGGTCTGAGTACGACAAGAAGTTACAAACATCTTCGGGTCTCAGGATTTCTGGATCACTCAAACTCCAAATCTTATCAGTAAGAAAGAAACTCCAGAACTTTTGAGTTACAATTGAACATTTTTATTCGAGGAGGGCAAAGTGAAGGCTATACTCTTTTTGAGTAAACTCAAAAATCGGATTCCTCGGTTCAAGAACTATCAGAATGCTAAACTTTTTTATCCGCTGGTGGCGCTCCAAACCATTTTATTTGAGAATTTTGAGGTGATGGTACGCTTTGCCACGGACGTTGCCCTTTCTGCATAAACAAGTAACTTACGTTTTTCGGATACGTTTCATCTAAAAAAGCTGAGTTTATGCGAAAGGGGCGAGGCACAGTCCTCTTGTTGGCAGCTCACTTGTCATATTGACAACCGTTCTTTCGATCAAAAGGAGGGGGGGGGGATCACAAGTAGATAGACTGGACAACCTTCTACAGCAAAAATATTGTCGCGCTCTCTTTTTTTACTCCCACTTGAAAAACGCGTTTTACTCAAAACGCGTTTCTGTCAGCTTGGCCCTTCTTGGATAAAATGGTTCAATTTTCAACGTTCCAACAATTGCAGAGAAAGAAGAGTAACTTACACAGTCAGGGAATAGAGTGAAAGAAGAAAAACCCAAGAGACCCTGATACTGAGGCGCTGAACGACTCAGTCTCGTTCAGTAATGTTGGAATGAAAAATTGAAAGTATTTTGTTCAATCCGAGAGAAAAAAAAAAATGGTACGTATATGATTACCAGTTTGGTCAAATTCAATAATGAACGATTGCAGAAATTTTTTCGCAGTCTGTCATGTGGCATGAAGCAATTTTAGGCTCCAAAGAAACCTGATATAAGAAATATACACAGAAATTTTTAAAAATATTATTCAGACAAAGTCTAACGAATCTAACAAATTTATTCTTCTATACTAAATGATTTTATCTTTAATCCGGTCGGAAGCAGACTCAAGAATTGAGCTTGAGACTGCAACCAGAGCGAGTGTGGGATAGTTATTTTGAGGTCATTCAGTGAATTCGGGTCTTTGTCCTTCGGAAGTTTGATGTGAGGAGTGCAAGAGTGTTTGGGATCGAAGGTAAGGCGATTAAAACTGAAAATGAGAAATCTACCTTCTTATAATCGAACTGGAAAGAGGAAAGGAGGAGTTCATATGTAAAATTATACAGGAACACACTCGTATTTTCCTAATATTCTCACAGCCTTCCTCATAATATAAGATTTCGCAATTCAGTCAGCGATGAGCGGCATTCAAATATCTGCCATTGCTTTGGATACTATGGTGTCGCTATGTAAAATTTTGCATACGTTATCTTTAACGTTCAAATTGGTTCGTTGTTAACTAGGGTTTTCTCATTATTCATAGAACAGGGACTGTCAGTTTACGCGTACGAATGAAATCAAAAAACAAAACGAAAAGTGTTCAGGCGAAACCAAATGAAAAAAGATAATTTCCCATAATCCTTTCAATAATAGCAGGTCTAAAAATGTACTAGGTTCAATATTAGCTTTGAGGTCAAACTGACTCGCTCTGCTCGTTTGCTTTCATTGTTAGCTCAGCATAAGTTCAGTATACTGTATCTTAGACTGGGGCTCAAGAGCTCACTCACATTTCTTAGCCTAAGCTAACTCCGCTTGTTCATCCTCGTTTTTGGTTTAGGGGGACAAGGTTTGCACTCACACATTTCCAGGTCATGTAGCGAGAGTTCTTCGACAATTTTTCAAGTCCAATGACAGGAAAGGGTATTCGCAAAATACATATAAGTCCTAAAATCTTTTATCAAAGATACATTACTTTACCCGACAATCGTGCGATGTTCATTATACGTCAATGAGTTCTACGGATACAGGTGTGCGTTTACGAACGTTCGTCACCGAGTTCCCGCAAAACGAAAAATTTAATATTGAAAAAATTAACGAATTCTACGTAAACGCCTCAACGATGGGATGACTAAACGACACCTTTGGAGGTGTCGTTAAAAGTCATTGTTAACATCGTTAACTAGATGAAGTGCGTTACAATCGTTTATTTTTCGTTTTGCGTTAACTCGATAACGAACGTTCGCAAACGCACATCAGGATATTTTGCTCGTTGAATGTACCTACTAGGTATACATCCTGTAGGAGCTATGTCCACTTATTTAGTTCTGATAAATGACAGCGACACAATAGAAACTAAGATATGTACTATTCTTTCTCTACTTAATATTGAATCTTTACACGAACAAAAGTTTGTTTTATTCAATAAAGATATGTACTACGTTTTTATGGTAATATCATGGTTGGGCAACGCTAACATACCTTCGACAATGATTTTACTAGAAACAGTCGGAAGTCTTCATTAAGTTTGGGTAGAGTCAATTTCTTCCTATTCCATCAACCGGCACAGGATGAATCCAAAATTGTACGATACGAACCTTCAAGAGATTTGTAAACATATTGCGGAGCATTACATATACTTGATTGTGGATGAGACTATCGATGTCCGCGGAAACTACATTGCAAATCTCCTACTAGCGTATTTGATAGCTACAGGGGTGGGTACTCCGTTTGTAATCGCATCATAGGAATAGTAACGAACAAATGCACTTTTGTAAACAACTCTCTTGTGCGTTTCTATCAAGGAATATGCTTTCAGGATGGAGTACTGTTACTAAGGTCGCAGATGCTGCTTCATACATGGTATTGGCAAGTAAAATTTTACAGATGATTTTCAGTCAACTTATTAACGTTACTTGTGAAGCCTATACAATCCACCGTATTTGTGAAACCGTGGAAGAGATGTTGCCGTATTTCAATCTTCTGAGAAGTGGCCGTAACACGTTTGCGCAAATCGAGGAATGTCCGTCGGGAAAAAGGACCGATTAGCGTAAACATAGATCAAACGATTGCGCAAATAATATTATACGTTTGCGCAAATTGTCATATGAACGCATAAGTAGGTATGAGGCGAGGTATACAATTCAGGCATACGTAAATCAATTCAATACTACGTTCCGTTTGTATTTTGCTTTTCAACCGATAAGACAAAATATGAGAGGCTATCAGAGATACAGTATTTGCATCCATTTATTAGGTAATGGACCACGTTTTGGGAAGGCAAACGTTGATTTCGAGCGAGCGGCGCATTCTGCTTCACAGAAGGTTTTCCCAGCATCCCTATTATAGGATGCGATTTCCACCTAGGGGATAAAGTGAACTTTAAAGATATTTCGGAGGCCGGGAAATGGTTTGAACGGTCTTTTGGTTTAGCCTGTCTTCCACCTGAAGAAGTGTACGACGCGACGGGTTTTTAGATGTGCTGGCAATTGCACCAATTAAGCAGAACCATGAATGGAATATTTGTCAGACAACTATGAGAAGGAAAGTGTACAGTCTGTGTACACGTCCTGTTTCCAAAAAATTAATATTAATTTGCGCAAACGTACACCTCATTTGCGCGAAAGTGTTGAATTTTTTCTAAATTTGAGCAAACGTGGACCGGCCTGAGAGGGAAAATTTATTCCGAATTTCCCTGTGCGAATATAACGCTGTATGAAGATAAAATGCGATGTTCATTGCCGCCTGACGTCTGCGCTATGAGCTGGGGCGAATGGATTGTAGCTGCACTGTTCTCTGCCGAAAAATTTACTGATTTCGTAGAAGTAATGGGTAAATGATATACCTGACGACTCTAAACAAACACAAACCTTGAAATCGTTCATTGCTACAAAAAAAAAAAAAACACACCTTGCGTTTATTTCATCACATTTGTCGTCCCTACCTCAAAGCGTTGAAAAACTTGGAACTAGCAAGAGGTCTTTTTCTGTACGATCAATTGGCTAATGTAGAGAATATTTCCTCAAAAATTGATAAAATCCTTGGTTTTTGTGGAAATACCCTACGACACAAAGCCGAAAAAGTTTCCACTAAGAATTCTGGCCTCCAAAAATTGCGATCTCTGAATGGTTCATTCGTTCACGGCTCTACCATTACAAGAGAGGAATCAATGGCTCCGATCCAAATTACTACGAACGCCTATGCTCCAATTGTCTCTACAGATTTGGAGCGTTTATTTTTCGACTACAAATATCTTTTAAAACTTTGAAGACAACGCCTCATGCAGGTAACGACAAAAAACATTTCATAGTATTGTTTAACAAGCGATTGTTGTGATTTTTATATTTGAACTCTTGAAATTTGTAAAATCATGAATTGAAATTTGTTTTTGCCAAAATCTTCGATTCTGAATGCCGATATCTCTTTTTTTTTTTTTGTCAAAAATTTATATCTGTACATTTTAGTTGATCGTTGCTTTTCTATGAGAGAGGGATGAAAAAGGGGGAAATACTTTCTAGATATTATTGAGAGAACTTTGTTTCTGTTATTTTTTCAAGCGATTGTCTATGCACCCCTTTGCCCCGCTCATGACAGCTGAAATGCCCTGACGACCTTGAACATAATGCCAATCTTCTCACCAAACTACTCCAGCAAAGTTGTGAGGATAACACAAAATACCGTGATCTCATTCCGCTCAGCATTGTAGAATATCCAATCTACATTCAGGATTTAATCAGGCAAAGACGCAGAGCCAGAAAGTCCTGGCAACGTAATCGCACCATTGAAAATAAGTAGCTCCTTAATCATCTCTCTCGAGCTACCTCTAGACTCATGCGGTTCAATGGAAAAATATAGCGTTTGAAAAATACTCAACGGCTCTAGCACCTACCAAAGAAGCTGGATACTCCTTGTGGACGGCGGCCAGAAGACTACGACCAATTCACCAATTAGAAATCCCAATGGTAAGTCAAACTGTTTGCTGATCACTTTGAAGACCGTTTTACTCCTAACACATATCAGTCATCTGTCACACCTGTGGATGTCATCACTGATATAGGTACCATCAAGCTAGCTACTCCTGTCGAAGTAACCACAGTAATTGATTAGTTGAAACTACGCAACTCTCCGGGTTATGACCGAATTCCTTCAATTAAGCTCAAGGAACTGCCTAAAAAGGGCATAGTACTAATTACTATTCTCATAAATGCTGCCATTCGGCTCCGTTATGTACCAACAGCCTGGAAAAAAGTGAAAATGATCCTCATGTATAAATCGGACAAACCTCCAGATCGGCCAGTAGTTATCGCCCTATATCTTTACCTACCATAGTTGCCAAGGTAATTGAAAAAATCATCATTACTAGAATGAATACCATTATTGAAGCAAACGCCTATTAGAAAACAAGGAATTCGCTCCGGCTATTTTCCTAGATGTCAGCAAAGCCTTTGACAAGGTCTGGCACGAGGGCCTAATCCACAAATTACAAGATAAAGTACCAAACTGCCTTCGACTGCTAATTAAGTCGTATCTAACAAATCGTAGGTAGGGAGATAACTGCACCCAGACCCATCAGAGCCGGAGTCCCACAAAGCAGCATTCTAGGACCGACGCTTTACCTATTATACGTAATGGACTTTCCTCAAGCAGAAGAAATAACCACAGCACTTTTCGCGGACGACTCTGCTGCGCTAGCCCATCACCGGGACTATGATGTAGCGGTAGCCAAACTCCAGAATATAATAGATCGTATCCATACATGGGCACAGGACTGAAAGATTGAAATCAACGAATCCAAATCCGTAAGAATCGACTTTACACTTCGGCCACATAGTTATATGCCAATCACTATTGGAGGCAAAACCGTACCCCATGGAGGAAGTGCTCGCTACTTGGGACTCTACATTGACTCGAAGCTAAACTGGCGACACCATGTGAATTTGAAGAGACAACAGCTTGACCTTCTCCTCAAAAAATTTTACTGGCTTATTGGAAGACACTCTAAGCTAAAGCTAAAAAACAAGGCGACTTTTATAAACCATTTTTAAACCCATATGGACTTACGGATGTGAAATTTGGGGTACAACGAGTGACTCAAATCGTCAAATCATCGAGAAGTTCCAGAATAAATTCATGCGCATCATCACTTTTGCTCCGCGGTATATCTCCAATGAACAACTCCGCTCAAACCTCAGTCTTGACTCCATTGAAGAAACGATCTACGAAAGAGCTCTGAGATACACCTCTCCTCTACACTCGCATCCAAACACTGAAGCCATCACTCACCTAGACGACACTGACACCACTCGCAGGTTGTGTCGTAGACACCCGTGGACCTAATAAACGTGTAGTGTTAGTTCCTAACTACTTATATTATAGATACTCACGGTAGGCTGACTACTGTCTTATGCAGTGCTGTTTTTCTCCTCTAAGATATTGTAAATGTAGTAAATACGATAGTTCCAAGAAAAACTTTATTTAAAAAAAAAAAAAAAATTCTTATCTCTACATATTAGTTGATCGTTGCTTTTCTATAAGGGAGGGATGGATTAATCACAACTCACTCGAACACAATATTTTCATTATTTATTTAAACTAAGGTTCTATGTTTAGAATATTTTGATTGCATCGCTATCTGGTTTTCGAACGAGTGACTTGATGAAAAATAATCAAAAATTTTCAGAAATTTTATGAAATATTTAAAATGAATTTTTCACATGCAAACATTTTCATAAAACGTTTAAATTTTGTAAATGACACAGGTGAGAAAGAGAGAGAGACAGGTTCACGCTTGATAGTTTCTCTCTCGCGCGGTTGAAAACGCGTTGAGCGTATTCCAGTTATCAAGTATATTGAGTTGAGTAGCGTTAGAGACAGATGAGGACATCACCTTGAAGAAGACAATATACGAGAATAGTAATTTTTACTCCAGACTAGTTAAAATGTCGCGATAAAAGAACTGGAGGTGAAAAATTCACGATCTCCAGAATGATATTATGCAAAATACACAATAAAATTCGTTTTTTTCAATGATAGACGATTTATAGAAGTAGAACGGCGACCAACGCCGTTTAAATGAATTCTTTTTCACGCTTCATCCATTTAACGGCGATAAAAGAACTCGTAGAGAGTTGCCACTCGGAAGTAAATCTGCCCATATCATGATTTAAACAGAGTACCGCTTTCACACAACGAGCAGGCGAGGATGTCATAGTATTTGATCTAATATGACACTTCACACGCTTCACAAGCAACATTCATCTCACTCGATTATAAAAGAAGAAAAAAAAAAAAGGAAAACAGCTTAGAAGCAATCAAGTAGGGTGGTCTGACACACAATAATAGTATCACCATTCTAAATGGACATCTTACACGAACCATCTTATTCATTTCGTACGTAACCCCTTACGAAGCATACGCTTCGACACCTATGAAAGCTGAGTTGTCGAATCGTATCTGATACATGTTCAACAACTCGTGCAAAATCTGAATCAAAATATCTCCAGTAGTCTTATTTCAGACTCGTTCAGCTCTCGCGAGTGACTATTTTCATGTGAAATATGCGCGAGAGAAACACGCTTCTTTAGCCGATACAACATTTCTAACATTCCATCCAACATATGGGCGACCTTTTAATTCCACCAAGTATTTGTCACGAAGAATTTGCAGAATTTTTCAGTTTGCTTAATACTTGTTCGTCTCCCAACTTCTGTGAAGATGAAAAATTCGAGTATTCCCATTCGTTCTCCCTTGCGTTCCCTATAATCCAAATTTGAGCTCGATCTTTACTTTTTTGAACAGGTATCGAGGATTTCAAGAAGGAGATAGAAGAATTCCCCGAGCTTCCTTCATCTACAAGTTCATATTACGTGGACTGCTCATTTGAACGGGTAAATGAATGGCTCAAATACGCCATGGACATTCATTCCACTGTCAGACCGTACAGATTTCAAACAATCTGGTGGACTCCACATATCGAATTAATCAAGAAGATCCTGGCCCGCTTGAGGAAAACTTTACATCGGTCACATAATCAACAGAAACGTAATACTGCCCTAGTCATCGAACCCATTGTTCAGAAATATTACAGACGTGAGATTCGACGAAGCAAGGATGTGACTTGGAGGAAGTTCATTACCACAGGTCGTGTTTGGGGCAAACCCTATAAAATTATAGTGAAAGGCTCGAATAAAGTCACAATTCCACTACACATAACCAATGTTGAAGGTATCACTGCATCAAACTTCCCAGAGACCATCAGATTTGTACTTGAGGACAAGTATCCATCTGGCGGACTATACGCAGTCAACGATTTAGCCAATGAACTATATGGTATACCAAGAAACTCTGACTGGTCCCCAACTGCTACACCTGAAATTCTCGCTGAATACATTAAAAAGCGGAACAACTGCTCAGCGCCAGGAATTGATGGCATTCGATACGGCATAATCAAGAAATTCTTCAGAATGCACGGCCCCAAATACTTTGACTTGATGACAAAATCAATACAACGCAATATCTTTCCTCAATGTCACAAAACCGCTGCGCTATCCATCATTCCCAAAGATGGAAAATCGCAAGACACTACAGAAGGCTTCCGGCCAATCTCAAAAATTAACTGTATGGCCAAGGTAATCGAGCGCTATCTAGTCCATGAGATTGAAACTGAATTCAATATAAAACGGATCCTCAGTAAACAACAATATGGCTTCCGTAAAGGAATCTCCTCTGAAGAGGCAATTCTCCAAGTACACAACAAAATTGCAAGAAATCGAACCAATAAGAAGCTTACCGCTTGTATTTCTATCGACATAAAGGGCGCATTCGATCGCACATCACATGCCTCTATTATCAAGGCTATGAACATGAAAGGCATTGACAATAACCTGATTGTTACAATTGGTAACTACCTGACCAACGGACGTAGTACCTTCCTTGGTCAAACAAGGGATCTGGATTGAGGTTGCCCGCAGGGTTCAGTTCTGGGACCTGTACTTTGGAACCTGGCCTACGACCTGGTGCTTGATAGACTAAAAAAGAAAAAACTCTGGCACATCTGCTATGCAGATGATACGTTGGTCATTGTAGAAGGCACCTGTGCAAGCACACTTAGGGAAACGATACATTGTGTCATCGTACTACTTGAATCCGAACTAATGAAGCACAAAAAACTGTGATTATGGCCATAGATGGTAAGAGCTACCTGGACATCGAAGGTAACGATCTCCATGAATTTTTGTACCGCAATACTGTTGTGCCTATTACACGCAGTATGAAGTACCTTGGCGTCATCATCGATCATAGGCTCAACTACACAGAGCCTTGTAATTATGCCTTAGCCAAATGCGATAAAATAAGCAACAAATTACGGATTGTAAGTCCTAATCTGGAGGGTTACTCCAATGGCGCACGTCGCCTCATGTACCAAGCTACAATCGGCGCCATCTGGAGATACGCCTTAGATAAGCTAATGTGTAAAAAGAATAAGGACATTATCAGGAAATCACATAAGAAGGCGTTAACAGCTTGTTTCAGAACATATGAGACAGTTAGCTATCTCCCTCTAACCATTATGAGAAAATGAATAAATACAATCGAGAAAGAAGTAGACAGTAACAATAAGAACGTTCGTCTATTCGTCTGATAGTATAATTTTCTTTGCTAAGCAAAACGCGTTAGGTCGCATACTAAAGCAGCACCAAAAATTTTTTCTCAGAGCCTGATCAAATTATAGAGTAAGAAAGCTTTTCCTAGACAGCGAGCGGCGAACACCCAGATTCATCAAACAGACAACAACGGAACAGATTCCAAGTCAAAATTTCGAGCCATCAGTCTACAAACGAAGTCTTAATGATGGAGTCTTCGGCCAAACATAAGAACTAGGCCGACAGAAATATTTTAGACCAAGACTCCTCACGTTCAGACTGAATCCGAGTTATAGAAAACGTTCGCATCTGCTCTTTGTGACGTCATCAATGGCCTAAGGAGAAATTCCTAGTTTCTATCCTTTATAGAAGGACTTGAAGAATCCGGGGCTACGAACCTCTGTGAAGATGAACCTGGAGAAAGCTCGGTAACTTTGAGCTATGTTATAACTATGCAGTCTCGAGTGACGGAAAACGTTCATGTCCCACCTTTGAAACGTCATTAATGATCTTCACCTTATTAAGGGTTCTGAAGAAATTTCTCCAATCCCCTGTAGAAGGGTCTCAAGAAAAGTTTGAGCTATATTGAAAAAATTTTGAGCTCTGGACTTCGGTAGAGATGACGGGAACCTATTTTAAGACGAATTGTGTTTCGATATTGAGAATTGAATTCAAAATACCTTTGAAGGAGTCCAAAAAAGTGAAAATTTCTTCATGTCATCCCTTTCCCATCATAATATTACTACCTAACCTAACCAAAGCCTTCATCCCCATACAATTCGATAATTGGAAGTTTTCCAAGTCTCGTTTCCTCCAAAATATAAAATTTTCTGGCGTAGCCAAATGAATAAAGATCAAATTCCCGCTCCCCTTTTCGACCTAGTATACTGTACACTGAACTTTGTTTTGAACTTCATCACTAGGCCTCGGTCGGGGAGCGAACGAGCGGGTGAGTAGACCCCCTTGTTTAGTCTGAGGCCTAGTATAATGAAGGTTTAGCCTAATATAGAGTATACTGTATGTTAGGAAATTGAGCTTCGTTAGCATAGACCTAGTCAGCCTCCTCTTCTCAGTCCAGTATAAGTCTGGTATATTAGGCCTATATAATGAAGGGTACACTCACTACAGCAGCCTGATTCAGGCCTAAGTATAATGAAGGCTTTAGCCTAGTATAGATCTAGTATATAAGATCATTTCGAAAATTTCGAAATCAAGGTAGAAGTCAGAGCACAGACGTAAAACATGTTAAAAGCAGGAAAAATTTCTTCCTAGTGCCTAATTGGATTAGATGTAGATCAGTTTTCGCTGCGGACGAAGAACGGACAACGATGAGACGCTAAGTTTTCCATAGGAAAAAAAAAACATAGAACAGGTTTCCAGGTGAAATTTTTAGCTATAAACCTATCCTTCAGACTATAATTATAGAGTCCTAATCTGAGCAAAAACTATAGGCCGAAAGAAGAATTTCATGTTTAGAAACCTTCCATGACACCATGTCAACAATTCAAGATATCCATGCTGGTGTTCCACAGGGGAGTGTCGTTGGACCTACACTGTATAACCTATTCACAGCTGATATTCCGACCTCTCCATTGGTGGAAAGTTCAGTCTTTGCAGATATTACTGCCATTCTCACTATTGATAAGAACCTTATCGCGGCGACAAATCGGCTCCAAACTCATCTAGACAAGCTTTCAGAATGGAGTAACCAATGGAAAACAGAGATTAATGTAGGCAAATCAGCCCACATAAACTTCACGTTACGGAAGGAACAACCCATTGCCTTACAGCTAAATGATGAGATTGTTCCTAACCAGCCAACAATCAAATATCTTGGCGTACACTTTGACCAGGTTTTAACCTGGAAAAAACACATTGAAGCTAAAACCAAAGCTACACAGCTTACGAAGTATCCATAGTCAATGCTACTCTGAATGCAGTGGCGTAGATAAGGGGGAGGGGATTTGAGGGAAATGTCCCCCATCGCAATTTTTTTAGTATCTTTTTCCTGGTAATTGAAGTGACAATGGAGTCTCAGGCTAAAATTGAAGCTGGACTAAAACTACAACATAGGTAGGCCCATAAAAGGGTTTCGAGCTAAGACTTTTTTAAGATAAAACTCTCTCTCTCACAATGGACTAGGTTGTAGCGATTGTCAAGAAAAATGCAATTGGAAGGAAGACATGACGTCATCGGTGCACTAGGTTGTTCAGATGGAGGGACTTGAAAAAGGTACAAATATGAGGATATGACTTCATCAGAGCTAACATCATTTAAAATCCTTGAAGAAGAATGAAATACAAGTAGAAGAGTGTGACGTAATCAGGGGATGAATTTTGGTTTGGATACTTCCACAAAGAATTAAAATTAAAATTAGGCTTCTCCCACACAAATATTTACATTCAGGGTTCATGATAAAATTGTAATGCGTCACACAGAAATTTTTAATGATTCGAGGAATGACATACGTACTTTCCTTCTTCGAAGGATTTTGTCTGTTCTGTAACGTTGACGTTCAAATCGCAAAACATACTAAAGTTATTTCACAAGATCCGACAAAATTTCTGTAGTAATTATAGGCATTTTTACCTTTTAGGAAAAATCCCTGCACTCTTAAGAATGTGGAATGATTCAACATAACTTGGTCGCAAAAATATTACGGGATCATTTTTCTCGGTGCTCCGTCAATGAACTATCCTAAGATTTTTCAAAATGCGGAGAAACATTTCAAACATTTTTTTGTTCTCTTCGAAAGAACAGCTTGCTCGTTACCCCCCTTGTTCATCAATGGTTTTGGAAGCAAACTCGATAGTGACACGTAACAGTTCACCTTTTCACGATTTCCAAGAATCAGAACAGAAGTCTGTTTTTTGTCGGAAAGGAAGACTATTTGACGCGATATTCGACTGGCTTCCCACTTCTGCTGCGGACTATCGCTAAATGTTCTCCCATATCGACTAGACTAGAGAAACTATCAAGGTACACATTTGTAACAAAAGTCGAGTCGAATTCGAGACTCAACCGCAGCTGTTATCAAAAGCGTAAATATTCGTCTAATTAATTTACTTCAGTCATCATTTATTTTTTTCTCATCCATATAGTCTTCTGCTCTATGAAAATTCTCAGTTTATTTATAATCGTCCTGTCAAGACTCAGAAGTAGTCAAATTCCAGCTCTTTGTAGGACACTCGGTCATTCTCTGTACCGTACAGGGTTGACTGTTGACAGGAAACCAATACGTGTCATTAATTCCTCTCTCCAGATTCTAGACTATACACCGCATGCGTGTAATAGTTCGATAAAACCCGGAACGAGTGAATTAATTTTTTCGAACTTCTTTTGTTGTGCCTTCTGAGGCGGTTTACCCCCCAAAAAACGAGCATACAATAGAAATGTTAAGTGGTCAAACATCTTAGGTTTGTTGGCACACACCGAAGGCGGCGGTACGCGATGCGATCTGCTGAGAATAAAATAATGTTTCTTCTTTCAAACCGCGTGTATGATATAATAGTCTCACATACTTCAGGTATCAGTTCAACAACGCTCTTTATTCAGCGAATTGCACGCCTCACCTCTCTTAATACTTCGTACAACAGCCGGATAAGGATCCTTTCAACGCATATAAAAAAAGAAGCGTGAAATAGATATAAATAATAATTTTCCGTCGTGAGAGGTCTATGAAAAGTACATTAACAAATGATAAGCCAACCGGCTGTGTACAGACCAAGATAAATGAGCAAAATCACAAAAGAGTTTCTTCGTATCAGTAGCTAAATTTTGTGATTTGTTCAGGAGTTCGAATGAAGGGTACCGACCATGATTTATGAAGAAAGTGACGAGTTTGGGGCTTTTCTGCCAGTCTGTTCTAAAAATTTCCTAAATGATGGAAATACCTCACACCTTTCATTCGACAGAGGAAGAAGATAAACAGTGTGTGAAATAAGTTTTCGAAATTTTGAAGGCAATAAATTACTCACGGACATGACTCCGATTAATTTATTTTCCCCTTCTCTTGTTTGAAAATGATGACACCAACTCGTACCGCGGCACATCGATTCTCTTATAGGAAACTAAGGTTTACCGCAGATTGAGATAAGTCAAATAGATATGGAAAATGATCTTCAGAGAACTTTTCATGCACAATAAGCGCTGATGTGCAGATTACTATGCACCAGAAGCTCCAGCGGCATTTATAACTCAGGGTGTTTTCTCATATAAAGGCTCGAACTGCCTTTTGAATCTGCTTAGGGGTACGTACGACTTCTTTCCTTTTTTCTGATAATTCTTAATTAACAAAATTAAGACGAGTTTCCTCCAAGTTGCCGTGAATATTTTTTCTTCTCAAAATCCTCTGATACTCGGTCAATTTTCGGAAACTATTCCAATTCCCTCAAGTTGGTTAGAGACCTCGTCTTTCCGCAAAATTTGCGCTCGTTCGCAGCGAAAAGAGGACACATGCAGCCGTAATTGATAGAATTGTTTGGGGCTTGGCTGAATCCGAGGAAGGGAAAAGCAAACGGTATGCCGGAACATGATGTGAGAGACGGAAAAAAATGTGGAAGCGAAATGCGGTCGGTTCCGGACAATTTGCACCAAAATTTCGAGCTATTCTATCGAAAAGAAGACAATAAAAAAATAATGACCGGAAACTGAAGTACTAAAAGAGAGAGAAAGAAATAGTCGGTGCCGATTGCGAAGCTTTGGAAAACTGTCTCATATCGACCAACCACGATGAAAATACCCTTCTCCCCCTGAAGATGAAGTGCCTTGTGAAGACAAGAAGCCAACGCGGTATCGGCACGATTGATGACAAACGGTAGAGGTCAAAAGATATAGGAAATTTCCAAGTACAGAGATACCACCCTTAACAACCGACTGACGCTCAGCTCTGGTGCAACCAAGAAACCAATGTAGTTTGTGCGTGAAAATACTTCCCCGTGAAATGTTTCAGAAAGAAATAAAATTTTCAGTTCAAATGAAGCAGGCATCCTCGGCACCTCTGCGCTAGCGATGGCTCGATAACGTGTGATGAGTTAGCTAACGTCGTATTCTTGGAAAGAGAAGAATTGGTATTTAGAAATATTACAAATAAAATCAAGCGTCAGTAGAAAACCAAGAAGCCCCGCTCGGGTAGTGAAGACAGACACAGCACCGATTCGCGGTAGCGATGTATCTGCTACTCGAGAAACACTCGCGGTGACGGTAGAAGCAATAGAATCACCCAATCCATCATGCGTAAACTCATTATACCTTGTCTCTTTTTTTTTTCAAACTCGAGGTCGTCGACGTGAAATCTCAATTTTCTGCGACACCACGAAACAATTTTTAATTATTGATAATTTTGGAAAATTGGTCATTTTATGGCTTATTTTGGTACATAACTCGGCTCGAAAAATTCATAGAAAGTTGAGTAGGGTCGCAAATTGAAGATAAAATTGAAATACAAATTTTGCAGATTTGAAGTAAACGTCTACTGTTTCGTATTTTTGCGCTAGAGTGGATTTAGCGCAAACTATCATTCAACTGGTGACATCTTTCTGGTCCCTCCGGTATACCTTAGCAGGGCCGTCACCAGGGGGGGGAGTAGGTATTACCGCTTCAAGCCTCGAGCTACTGAAGGCCTCGCATCGGCGAAGAGAAGAAAAAATTAAATTGTCTAAATTAACAAAAGGACTCATGTAATAATTTTGCTTTATGTCTCAAAAAGTCTGTCGACGACGCTGAGCTCGAGTCTCGGTCCTGAGTATCAGTCTCAAGCTCGAGTGTCAGTCTCCGATCTCAAGCTCCAGTCACAATCTTCAGTCTCGGTCCCGAGTGTTAATCTCCAGTGTCAGTCTCAAGTGTCGGTCTCAGGTGTCAGTCTCGAGTCTGAGACTCGATTCTCAAACTTGATTCTCAAGCTCGAGTCCCAGTCTAGGGTGTCAGTCTAAAGTCTCAAGCTAACGAGTCAGTCCCGAGTGTCAATCCTGAGTCTCAGCCTCAATTATCAAACTCGATTCTGAAGCTCGAGTCTCAGTCTCGAATGTCAGTCTCGAGCATCAGCAGTGTTGCCAGATAATAGTTTTGAAAATCCGTATCCGCCCCAAAAACAGATTTCTACGGACTTTGATTGATCCATTGATAACAATCAGGAAAAAGGTATCTCTTATATTAGTAGCTGAGGTACTTTTCCTTTGATCGACTCGACGGAATACTGCAGTTTCAGCCTGTAACAAACAGTAGAAAGGTTTCTCTCGTACGAGTGTCTGAGGTACCTTTACCTTGATCGCACAAAATCCGTATTGTATGTAAAATCTATATAAAAAAAGAAACCTGTATCTTTCTCGAGGACCGAAAATCCGTACATCTGGCATCCTAGAGCGTCAGTCTCGAGTCTCAAGCTCCAGTCTCAGTCTCAAGTCTCAAGCACAAGTGTCAGTCTCAAATCTCGGTCCTGAGTGTCAGTCTCGATTCTCAAAGTCGATTTGGAAGCTCAAGTGTCAGTCCCGAGTCTCAAACTCGAGTGTCAGTCTCAAGTCTAAAACTCCAGTCTCAGTCTCAAGTCTCGAGCCCAAGTGTCAGTCTCGAATATCGGTCCTGAGGGTCAGTCTCGAGTCTCAGCCTAGATTCTCAAACTCGATTCGGAAGCTCGAGTTTCAGTCTCAAGTCTCAAGCTTGAGTGTCAGTCTCGAGTCTCAGTCCCCTGTGGTTAAGTCTCGAGTCTGAGACTCGATTCTCAAACTTGATTCTCAAGCTCGAGCCTCAGTCTAGGGTGTCAGTCTAAAGTCTCAAGCTAAAGAGTCAGTCCCGAGTGTCAAACTTGAGTCTCAGCCTCAATTCTCAAACTAGATTCTGAAGCTCGAGTCTCAGTCTCGAGTCTCAAGTTCGAATCTCAGTATCGAGTCTCAAGCTCCAGTCTCAGTCTCAAGTCTCGAGCCCAAGTGTCAGTCTCGAGTCTCAGCCTAGATTCTCAAACTCGATTCGGAAGCTCGAGTTTCAGTCTCGAGTCTCAGTCCCCAGTGTGTAAGTCTCGAGTCTGAGACTCGATTCTCAAACTTGATTCTCAAGCTCGAGTCTCAGTCTAGGGTGTCAGTCTAAAGTCTCAAGCTAAAGAGTCAGTCCCGAGTGTCAATCTTGAGTCTCAGCCTCAATTCTCAAACTAGATTCTGAAGCTCGAGTCTCAGTCTCGAGTCTCAAGTTCGAATCTCAGTATCGAGTCTCAATCTCCAGTCTCAGTCTCAAGTCTCGAGCCCAAGTGTCAGTCTCGAGTCTCAGCCTAGATTCTCAAACTCGATTCGGAAGCTCGAGTTTCAGTCTCGAGTCTCAGTCCCCAGTGTGTAAGTCTCGAGTCTGAGACTCGATTCTCAAACTTGATTCTCAAGCTCGAGTCTCAGTCTAGGGTGTCAGTCTAAAGTCTCAAGCTAAAGAGTCAGTCCCGAGTGTCAATCTTGAGTCTCAGCCTCAATTCTCAAACTAGATTCTGAAGCTCGAGTCTCAGTCTCGAGTCTCAAGTTCGAATCTCAGTATCGAGTCTCAATCTCCAGTCTCAGTCTCAAGTCTCGAGCCCAAGGGTCAGTCTCGAATCTCGGTCCTGGGTGTTAGTCTCGAGTCTCAGCCTCGATTCTCAAAGTCGATTTGGAAGCTCAAGTGTCAGTCCCGAGTCTCAAACTCGAGTGTCAGTCTCAAGTCCAAAATTCCAGCCTCAGTCTCAAGGGTCAGTTTTGAGCGACAGTCCTGAGTATCAGTCTTGAGTCTCCGCCTCGATTCTCAAAGTCAATTTGGAAGTTCAAGTGTAAGTCTCGAGTCTCAAACTCGAGTGTCAGTCTTGAGTGTCAGTCTCAAATCTCAAGCTCCAGTCTCAGTCTCGAGCCCAAGTGTGAGTCTTGAATATCGGTCCTAAGTGTCAGTCTCGAGTCTCTGCCTCGATTCTCATGCTCTAGTCTCAGTCCCGAGTCTCAGCCTCGATTCTCATGCTCTAGTCTCAGTCCCGAGTCTCAGCCTCGAGTCAAAAGCTCCAGGCTCAGTCTTAAGTCTCGAGCTCAAGTGTCAGTCTCAAGTCTCAAGGGTCATTCTCAAGGGTCAGTCTTGAGCGACAGTCCTGAGTGTCAGTCTCGATTCTCAGACTTGATTCTCAACCAGTCTCAAGTCTCGAGCCCAAGTGTGAGTCTTGAATATCGGTCCTGAGTGTCAGTCTCAGTCTTAAGTGTCAGTCTCGAGTATCTGCCTCGATTCTCAAGCTCTAGTCTCAGTCCCGAGTGTCAGTCTCAGTCTCAAGTCTCAAGTTTCAGTCTCGCGTGTCAGTTTCAAGGGTCAGTCTTGAGCGACAGTCTGGAGTGTCCGTTTCGAGTCTCAAACTTCAGTCTCAGTCTCGAGTCTCAGTCTTGATCGTCAGTTTCGAGTCTCAGCCTCGATTCTCAAAGTCGATTGGGAAGCTCAAGTGTCAGTCTCGAGTCTCAACCTCAAGTGTCAGTCTTGAGTGTCAGTCTCAAGTCTCGAGTTTCAGTCTCGCGTGTCAGTCTCAAGGGTCAGTCTTGAGCGACAGTCTTGAGTGTCAGTCTTGAGTGTCAGTCTCGAGTCTGAGACTTGATTCTCAAACTTGATTTTCAAGCTCGAGTCTCTGCCTCGATTCTCAAGCTCTAGTTTCATTCCCGAGTGTCAGTCTCGAGTCTCAAGCTCCTGTCTCAGTCACAAGTCTCGAGCTCGAGTGTCAGTATCGCGTGTCAGTCTTGTGTCTCAGCCCCGATTCTCAAGCTTGAGTCTCAAGCGCGAGTCTCAATCCCGAGTTTCGGTCTCCAGTCTCAAGCTTGAGTCTGAGTCTCGAGTCTCAAACTCAAGTCTCAGGCTTGAGCAGGGCCATCGCCAGGGGGTGGCAAGTAGATATTACCGCTTCAAAACTCGCGCTGGCGAGAGGACAAAAATTAAAATTGTCTAAATTGAAAGGACCCATGTGAACCTTCGTTTATGTCTCCAAAAGTCTGGCGATGGCGCTGGGAAGTCACAATTTTAAGTCCGACTCCAATCATATACTCTGGAAAATTTCTGAAAGTCCCCTTAGCAGTCATAAAATATGGCTCGAAAGTCGAAATTCGGGGTTTAGGCTTTTGATAGGGAAAGGACTTGAAAAAATTTTGACTCTGTACAGGTGGGGATTGACGGGGCCTCCAAACCTTCAAACCAACGCAGATAGACCACGAGGAAAAAAAATCTCAAACAATAGAATATCCCCTCCAAAATGTACGGCTAAATCCGCACCTGCTATGACGCGACGTTACGATCTGATGACGTCATTGGTCAGTTTTCGTCGCACGCCAGGTCAATTTCTTCAAATAACCCTCATAGAACAGATTCCCTGTTGAAACCGAGACGATTTTCGCGGATATTTCCTCAAAAGTAGGCCTAGTCGAGAACTCGACCGTCGAAAAATTGTCAATGAACAGCAACAGTTTTTTGTGAAGGTTTTCCCAATAGTTCCAATCTTATTAGCATAATACAAAGTGCTAAAAGTTTTCAATAAATCTTAGAGGATAAAAGATACACAAAATTTGAAGAAGAAGGAGGTGGTCCTTCTGAAATAGAGGGGCCAAGAATAGCGCCTTAGCTTAATTCGGTTGCAGTGCTCGTCCTACATTAAGGGTCAGTCATCAAATTAAATCGCGTATAAGATATATTTTAAGCTCAACGAGCAAGTCGACTAGGTACATATCCACTATTAGGTAACTGAAGCGCGTGGGAAGAGCAAAGGTAGGGCCGGAGGCAGGAATTACTACAAACCACTTTTACATTTTCTCATGCTCTCAGAAACTTTTAACCACACTTTTAATGTACGCAATTCGACTTTCGAAAAATAGTGTTCATTCTCAGCCCGCAATTTATTCAAATCGAGCCATATTATACACGAATTTCGTGCTGACGAATGAACTTTTCTTCACTTCATCTTTTGAGTCTGTTAGTGGCAGATTGTGTATGTGTACATATGATACGAATGAAAAATTACGATAATATATAATATTGTACGTATCATAAGCTGGGCCAACCGTAGTGTTGATGACAGGTGGGCTGTTCTAAGTACTGTAGGCATTAATTTACTCGAACAAAAATACGGTATAATAGTACATGCGCTCGTGGCTGACCGAAACCACTTCGATGGTCATAATTATTGTCAGCGAGGAAAGATACAGTGACAATGTTAAAGCGCGTGGAAGTTGCTGTATCACGTTCTTCCTTTTTTTTCCCAAGTTAGTAAATCGTTCCATTCTTCTACTTTTTGTGTGTAACCACCAACATATGTACAACAGAATATGTTAAAATTATTTATACACTGTAAAGGTAATTACGGTATATCCTTGCGCTTAAAAATGCAACTTGACCTCAACCATTGTGACTTGAATGTGGACAGCGTGTGACTAAGCCACGATGTATAGTACCCGAAGCTTTGAGAATTCAGCAGGTTACTCTTCTGGGTAATATTCGGATATCTACTGTATCTCCTCGGCAGATCGCGCAGATTACGTTTATTTAGTTAAATGAATTTACGATAAAGCGAATTTGATCACCATAGTCCATCGAATGCGAACGCAGTAATAGCCGGAAAGTCAATTTACGAGCCTGACGTAGGAACTAACCAAACTTGAACAGTTGCCGGTACTTGCAGATAGGTACGTAGTCTATCAGAGTCAATAAAATATTGGCCAGTATGCTGTCGAAAAACATTCCTATTATGATACTACTACAATTGATATTCTTGTTACATTAACACAATACATTTATATTGGATTTATCCGAGGCGTTAAATCTTTCGGCATTCAGGTACATAGTTCTGATTTTCCTCCTTGAAACTGAAGTAAAGCGAAGCAAAATTATACAAATAAATAAATAGGAGTAAATGCGTGGTCTGTTTCGATGCTTCCAATACGAGTGAGGTGAAATATCTATGTATATGAATACACGCTTTGTAAACCGACTAAAAATTGATGTTATTTGGTAATAAATCAGCGAACTGGTGAGAAGAATATACCTCGACTAGTTGTATAAATTTGTTCGATTTCGAATTGAGAATATTTAAGGGAACATGCATTCCAAGTCTTCTGGTGTTTACTAATTTTTTTTTTGTATTTTTAATTCGTGAACCTTTCTTTTTTTTCTCCCTATTTTATTTCAACGAGAATCTATAAAATCGAAGTGAATCATAGACTGGACTTAGTTTATATGGTCCATATAGCGCTGGAGAGTGGAAGAAGTAGACGCTACTCCCGCGCAATACGAATAATGCTTTGCAGTCTACAATATAAAACAACCTTCCCAATGACGTGTTTATAACGAAATTCTATACGGTGATTTAGTGCTCGACACTAATTTGGTAACTTCTGTTAGATGGTCTTCCCGAAATTCGATTGTACAGGGCATCGATTACTAAAAACATGTAGTAGGTTTATAATTTGCACTGCCCTCGCGAGATACGACCTTCTTTAAAATTTCATTATTACCCTATACCGATATACGTTTCCGAAATAGTAGCAGTACTAAAAAGCGACGTAACCTTTTGATCTCCAAATCATGCGCCTCGCTTTCATCTCAGCAGGAGGTTAATGTCCCCGTATACAAGCGATTGAAATGCTTTACCATTTACGAGCGCGATCTGCCAAACTGTAAAGAGTCTTGCGCGCGAAAGAGCGAAACTGTTACCCGAGTAAACTGTAATATACGTCTTTTGAAGTCATCGCCCGCGATGCGCCTCCTTAATTTCCGCGTTGATATAGTCGCGTCGGTTGGAAAATTAAAAGTTTTCGGTGTATTTACGGTTGCAAGAGAGAATCGCAGTCACCGAGGTAGTAAAGATTCGTGGAAAGATAAAAGAATTCTCGTACTAATTTGCGAGCGATATAGGCTTGTAAAAATTCAACCGATCTGTTTATATTTGTCCTGATTCCACTACCTACTTCGTTTGTAAATTATATCGTGACAGTGAGGAGCGTTGGATTAGGCTTCCATTTCTGGGGTAGTTTTCCCTACAGTTGGACCGTGTCTTTCGCGTTCTTCATTTTGCCATTGTCTTTTCCGGTACTTCGACTCAGTATTCAGAATCCGCGGAGCCGAGCTGCCCTCCCTCCTCTGTAAATGGACTTGGAGTCCTCGAGCCCTCGACCTGATCCAGAAATCTGCGAGGCCGAGTTTGGGTTACCCTGTCCTAGCGTACGTATATTAGGCTACACTAGCTTCAATTAAGCGATACTGGGTTTAATTTAGGTGTAACATACGCCTATGGTACGCTACACTAATACTAGACCACACCAGGTCCAAACCAGACTCAGCAAACTAGATTATACTAGACTTCTGTCAGAATAGAGGAATTTCGATGATGTCATGAAGTTATGAAGATAAGGATGTTGATGACTTTACAGGCAAGTTGTTGATGACGTCACGAGCTTGATTACATTACGTGCAGATTCAACGGATGATGATGACGTCACAAGGAACTTTAAACTGGTTGATGTCTTGCCTTCATCCGCTATCAAGAATTCGCAAGTTTGTGACTGCGTTTTTTCTTCATTTTATCTCGTTACCGGCACTCCAGCCGTCCATTGAAAATCCATGAGTCCATCCCCCCCCCCTCAGAAAATTTGCGAGGAATTCTTGACTTGATCCTGAATAGTTGGATTATTTCTAGATCAAGGATGACGGCGAAGGAGCAGAGCGAGAGAGTTCCCGTAAGCTATATTTAGCTTAAAATAAGTAAGAACGGGGGCAAACTAGCGGAGGCAACCTAGTATACAATCAAGATCGATAAAACGCCCAAACCAATACGTATACTTTCCCGAGTATAACACGCACCTTTTTTTCATTTTTGAAGATCGAAAATCTGGCGCGCATGCTATATTCGAGTGCGTGTTATATTCGAGTAAATTAGGAAAAAAATCTATGACTTCAACAAAATGACATGCCTTCTTTTTTCAACTCGTAAAATCTTGTACGTGTGGAAGATAATTTTGAAACTCTGTTTTGCCTCACTCGTAATACTACTGCGGTAAACAGTTTCGATGTTATGATACCAGGAGGTATGATGAACCAATTACAGCCTCTAGATGTACCTATCAACAAGCCTTTTAAAAATTATGTCAAGGACAAATATGAAGATTGGCTTCATACAGACAATCTCCTTCTTACCGCAAATGGGCAAAATTCGAAAAGCCCCTGCATCTACAGTAGCCAGGTGGATTTCTAACACATGGAAAAGAATTGACCCCGAAATGATTTGTAAATCATTTAAGGATAATGTTGTTCAACAAACAATGTTGATGGAAGCGAAGATGACCTGACGTGGAATCATAATGAGGCGGCTGTAAGTTCCGATACATCCGAGGACGAAGATCATGATATTGATGACCCTAAAAAATATTGAGAATCTCAGTACCGAAAAGCCTTGCCAAGACATTTGCGACCCAGTTCAGCCCGCTAATAGACTTTTTGAAAACATTTTAGAAAATAATGTTTCCGAAAATGATGTAGGTATACTTGAAAATTACTGTAGATATTTCATAGCTATCAGAAATCGAGTTTGTGAAAGCATGATTCAGCAAAATGCGACGGGTTACAAAGACATATCGTTGTAGCATGGCTAGAGAAATACTACCTAGAATTGGCATTTGATGAGGTGGTCCTGCGTGAACATTAATTTCTATTTAGTATCTTCAAAAAAAAAACTCATTTTACATTTTGACAGCTGTCTGAATCAATATATTGCACGCAGCAGTTTCTTCGGAAAGGCTTGTTTGCACTATTGCCTACGCGAGATGACTGTATTTCGCACTATAGTAGGTAATTTTCAACGTTGGAATTGTATAGAGCATGAAATGAAATACAAACTCGTAAGGCTAGCGTAGTTTCTCACAGCATTTAGTAAAATTGTTTCGACCATTCTTCGAGAAAAAAACAAGCTTACTGAGCTGCTGTGCGCCTCAGTATCCGGGTCTGTTCCTTTTTTTTCTTCTTGACTCATCTTTCTGTATTTTTTAGGGATCTGGATTTCCTTTTCTACCGGAATAAAATTAGATTTTTTATGCCAGATCTAGAAAACAAGAAATACGCGCGTCCTCTTCTTTTTATTTTTTTCGCGGTTGCACATGGGCTCTTGCCTTGCCGAAGGAGGCAAGGAGCCCCAAACAGAAGAAAAGAGATTCTTACCGGAAAAATGTGATGTGACGTCACTTAAGTTCTCTGATATTTGAGATTTTATTTTTGCATAGCAATTCCACATTTTGGATGTTATTCTTTGTGCGTCACCTTATAAGAATAGATATCATTTTTGCATAGCATTCTTCAAATTTCTGTGCAACCCTCGCGAGTTTCAATTTTGCATGGCATTCGTCAAACTTTCGTGCAGTCTTTGAAAAAGCCTCTCCCCCAATAATGGTAATATACCTACCGAAGAAGGATCCGGGCCTGGATGAGATTCCAAATCCAGTCTGGAGCGCCTTGTTGATACTATCAATGCGGCAGTTGTTGGGGGACTGTTCCCTATGCGATGGAAAACATCCAGGCTCTAGCGCTGATCGATAAGAAGGATGAAACACCTGGCCTGCCATCCTCTTATTGTCCACTTTGCCTGCTTGATAATGTGGACAAACTCTTGGAGAGTAAGATAGCCAATCGCCTTGTGAGCTATCTGAAAGTAAGAGACATAATCTCAAGTAGCCAGTGCGGTTTTCAAACTGGACGCTGTACGTCAGATGCTGAGATCCGGCTAAAGAGGATAGCCGAGTTAGCAATAGCTACGCGTCAGTTTTGCGCAGCCGTCAGCCTCGACATAAGAAATGCGTTCTATTCACCTTGGGAGAGGATCTTGTGGGCCCTCAAGGACGCAAAAGTGCCCGCATACTTCCTCAGGATTATCAGCAGCTATCTTAGCTGTCAAGAAATCCAAGCAGAGACGTCTGCTGATAAAGTGAAGCGCCCTGTTACTTGTGGGGTGCCGCAAGGGTCGGTTTTTGGGCCGCTGTTGAGGTGCGTCGCATTTAACGGAATTTTCAAGGTGAAATTGCCACCGGGTGTAAAGCTTATCTGTTATGCGGATGACACAGTGGTGGTATGCACTGCCAAGAAGATTGTAGCCGTGAAGAGCAGAGTAAATCGGGCTCTAGAGTTATTGACGCGTTAGATCGAGTCGGTTGGACTCGAACTTGCAGCTAGTAAGACGAAGGCCATTTTATTCACGACCCGTCGGAAGTTCAGTCGATCCACCTTTTGCCTGCAAGGTGTGGAAATTGAAACTAAGATGACAATGAAGTATCTGGGCATCTGGTTTGACTCACCGCTGAGCTTCAGGCATCACTTCCTGATGGCAGCGGAAACGAAGGGTAGAGTAGTTGCATACCTAAGCAGCCTGATGAGGAACCTAGGAGGGCCGAGAGAAACCAGAAGAGAGATCATGATGAGCACTGCCATGTCGATTCTCCTACATGGTACTCTAGTATGGGCTGACTCAATGAAAATACCTCATCGAAGGAGAGAAAGGGTAAAGATCCAACAAAGAGCTGCGCTGAAAAGTGATAGTGCCTACCGCACAGTCTCGACGGAGGCTCTTCGCGTATCAACACGTTCACCACCAACCGATCTCCCTGCTGAGGAGAGAGCGGTGGTGTTCAGAGCAAAAAAGATGACGACAACCAACCGTGAGACTCTACGGGTAAAGCAAGAGGCCAGACGCTCATTGCTTAAGAAATGGAGAGCAAGAATTGCCCAGAGTGAAGTGGGCACATGGACAACCTATGAGTTAATATGCGACCTTGATGAGTGGATGACCCGACACCATGGTCAGCTAAACTTTCACCTGAAGCAGGTGTTTAGCGGCCATGGCTGCTTCAACAAGTACCTTCGCGAAAAGTTAAGGAAAATTGAGCAGGCAACGTGTTTGCACTGCGACCAAGGGCGGGATGGTGGACCAGAGCACACCTTATTTGAGAGCGAGGCGTGGAGGCGTGAGCAGGACAAGCTTAATCGGTCTCTTTTCTTCAAGAGATCGGGGTAGATGAAGCGCTTATTCCGATTAGCCTGGTATCCACCATGCTAGGTTCCAAAGAAGCATGGAACCAGGTGTCTGCATTTGCAGCCATTGTCATGAAGAAGAAGATGGACTGGAAATGGAATAGGCAAATGCAGGACCACGCTATGACCTACTCGACACCAGTGTTCCATCAACATCCAGGTGTGCAGGAAGAAGAAGAAGATCATCCCTGAAGAGAAGCCAACAGCAATCCAGTATATTTAAGATAGTGGTGGTGTTGTTGTTGATGTGTTCTAGTGTTTTTCTGCCTGCCAGGGGGGCACTGCAACTGGGCAGTTGCCGTGTAGAAGAGAGAGTTCACCAAGGAGATTCTTCCAACACTGAAGTCATACCCAAAATGGTCGATTCCGGTACTAGGAGAAACGAAATCAAATGCATAAGCAACCCGCACCCACTCCACCATGGAGAACGGAGCGGCGCTGCACATGCGACATAAAGGACACTTACAAATGCGACTTGTAATTTGATGAAATATGGAAGTTAGAACAATTTTTAATTTCGGCAAATTAATGTATTTTTGGCACATTTTGGTCCATAACTTGGCTCAGAAAAGTTGTAGAAACTTCGGATGTGGCTCAAATTAAAGATAAAATTTTAAACTATACGTCTAATGTTTCGCGTTTTCACGCTACGGCGGATATAGCGCTATCTCCCATTCATTTTGTAACATCATTTCGCCCCACCCGTTACAAATGAAATTTTAGGTGCCAAAATCATGACGAGCCACAGGCGCTCAAACCTAACGCACCGCCACTGGCTCCAGATCTTTTGAAAAAACTGAATTTCTGGTATGTCACAGTCAATGAGGGGAAAAAAACGAGGAACCCGGATACTGAAGCGCATGGTGACTCATTCTTATTTCTATTAAATTTTCGTTCCCTCCCATTTTTTAATAACGGGTCAAATTCTTTGATCTGTTTTTTTTTTTTTTTCAAATAAAGTGGCCGTGTGCTCATATGTCAGCAAAACTTGGCTTACTTTTTATTATAGTCGGCCATGTGTTTATTCATGAACACAGTTTGTCTGTTAATTTGTAAAATTTGAGCCGTGTTTAAGTAGAAACACAATTGCAAGTCATATTGAACCGTGTGTTTCATACGAATTGATGGGTCTAATTGAAAAGCTCAAAAACTTTGAAAAGTCGTGAAAACGTGTTTGGGACGTCATTTGTAGAAGATTCTAAAAAAGCCCTCGCGACATAACGCATTTCCCAGGGGAGCAGTCGAAGAGTTGAAAAAAGAGCTGAAATTCAACTTCGTTCGAAAACAATCTAATTTAAGAATATCTTCAAAATTATAATTCAAAAAAGCCATTTTTTCGTTTGAACAAAATGGACAAATGTACAAAAATTAACTTTCTCCAAGTTTTCACGGAAGTCTATCGAGCCTTATTTATTCGCCTATTCAAAGCCATCACCAATTGCCAAAGAAATAGACAAACGAGTGTGTAATGTGCTAAGTTTTGCATCGTAAATACCAATTTACTTACTCTTATAGTCAAACATTCCTACATATCACTACCACACAAGCGTAAGCATATAGGAAATTAATATTTACATGAAAATCCAAACGTTACCGAGCACATAACTGGACGTAGATTGCACGAGAAAAGAGAAAAAAAAATTATAGTCTACATAACTCGATGAAAAGTTTATTAGCAAGTGACTCCGGGTGTTATGGTCGTAAACATCCAGTCGTACGGACCATCAAACGTTTTTATTAAAGATAAGTTCGGTTTCGTAGTCCAGGAGTCTAAGAAATGAGAGATATTATATTGTTCATTGTTATGTAAATACCGGGATGATATCTCGTTAAACTAATGTATAAATACTATGATCGCAGCAGGTCAAATCGTTTAATGATTTGATTTATTTTTCAGCATTAGATATATTTAATAGCCTCTCGATTATGCTCACAATTTTTTCTACAGGTTTTGATAATTACCCTAGGTAAAACGGTATTGTTTTTATTGTCTCTGTGTGCAATCGCTTCGAATTTTAACGACGAGTTTTACGTGCACGTGGTTATGGACGAGCTTTTAAAATTCATAAATGCTAGTTTTTATTACAAACCGAATAAGAATAATTAATAGGAGATCACGCTGGTTGCAAATCAATCGCCACTCGGCGCAAAAATTATCATTTCCCACAGACTTTCGACTAATTAATTATTTTAACGAGTCTCCTTTCTAAGACGAAAATAGGGTACATCTGAAGTTGGACGAGAGTCTCTCGAGGATGTGACGATTGAATCCCTGATCTCATTCGTATGATATCATTTAGTCATGACCACATCTTGTTATAGCACTAAAAAAACACTTGAAATATTATGCTTCAGAGTGTGTTGAAAACAAACTTCTCGCCTATGCGGTGGTCTTCCTGGACCACGTTGACGATTCGTAGGCCATTCATAATTACTACTCTCACAACTGAATGTACGATCTGTAGTCTACTCCCGCGACATCCGCGGTTACCTTTTTAAAGACTCATGATATTTCTATCCAACGACTCCATGACTTATCCCTCCGGAATCGATCTTCCTTCTTCACCGTCGCCATAAAGACACGCTTTTTTACTTTTGTGAATCGCGTAAACGCCTACGCTAACATTCTCTATTGTTCTAATACACGTTTCGTATGTAAATAATCTGAGCTTGATTTTAAAACATCACTTTTGTGCCCTCTCATCGATAGGCGATCGTAAATTACAGATTTCCATTAACTCGACAACATAAAAAGCATACAGCTCTTTCCTACTTCTAATTATATTGACGTGAAAATAATGAAGACTTTTTCTTTGCCACCAATTTTCGAGCAGAGAATTCCGCTATAGAAAAGTGCAAAGATAAATTTGAATGTATGGACGATTACGATCGCGTGTAACAACAATGACGAAAATGATACGATAGAGAAATAATATTTTATTTTTTGCAGAGTCTTCTATGAAATATTGTAATGCACTCCGATGAACCAGTTTCCTTTTTTAAAAGCCACTCACCAACTTTTAGGAAAGCTATAGCAACAAATAAAATCTGAATTAGATTCAGCGATTATAGCTTTATTGAACCTTTTCCACTTAATTCATTTTCAATGTTGTCAATCAAAAAAGCGAGTAACTTGTTAACGAACCGGTTCTGTTCTGTGCGTGAAATCTGTTGAAGTCGTTAACACGTTTGTAATGTACAAACTCAAAGCAGGATTGTTTGTATAATAGCAATTTAACGGATGGTTAGCTTCGATCGCACTACTTTTCCTCTTTTCTCTTTCTATCTTTCCTGTGTTCCTTTATTATTTTATGTAACTGTAAGAGAAATGTAACTCCCACTTTTTTTGGTAAACAAGAGTGCGTGCGCTACAGGATCATAGTTAGAGGACTGCGCATTGAAAGTAATTGGTACACGATTAAGACAACGGAGACTTTGTAACGAGGGATAAAATCGGACTCCATCTTGTGCCAACTTTCAGTTCTAAGTTTTTGGCAAAGAATGACGTCATCAAAGAACTAAAAATTGATTCAAATGCAGCCATAAGCGGTCCAAACCTTATAGGTCTCTTCCAGTTCTCTATATTGCATACTGATTCCGCATTCTGTTATTCGAGTTGACAAAAAAGAGAACACAGCTTTCATGGATAAAAGGCTTACATATGAGGATGGATTCCAATTGTATCTCTCTGTATGTAGTATGTCTTAATAACAAAGGATGTAATCAGATTCCATCTTGGTAGCTGCATGGCATTTCTGTTTTGCGGTTTTAGCGTGGAACAGAAAAATGACACAAATGCAGCCGCTGTTCAATCCTATAGGTCTCTTCCAGTACTCTATATTCCGTTGAACCATGTCTACCGTCGATTTAGGGTCGATTTCGAGTCATAGGCAATGTCGACTCCAAACCGACTGTAATTTGACGTCAAATCTACATTACGGTCGATTTTGACGGTAAATCGACTGCTTGACTACGTCGATTTACAGTGGAAATATCGTCGACTGACGACTAAGATAACATTTTGTCCTATATCATGTCGACTGTATTTCGACGTCGACTTTCAGGCTACAAAAAATGTGAACAATTTGTACACCCGATGTCGACGGCAACAATTAGTCGATTTTCGGTCGACTATAATATTCTCATTGTTGACTTGAAATCGACTTAGAATCGAAGTCGATTTTGAGTAAATTTAGTATGGCCCTAATGTTGACCAAAAATCGACTGGAGGTAGACTCATTGTCGGCGTTGAAATTGAGTCGACTCCTGGTCGACTCGAAATCGACCTCGATTTTTGGTCGACAAAAAATGTCAACTTTGTCAAATAACGTGAACTTGACAGTTAATAAGGAGTCTATTCTCGGTCGATCACGGAACTGAGGAGGTTTACTCGGAATTGACTTGAAATCGACGTAAATTCTTAGTCTACAAAAAATTTGAGCTCCGTTTAATGATGTCGACTTGATTTCGACTCCATATCAACTTGTTTTCTTCTGGAACTTCACTACTCGCAGATAAGTTATGCATTCATAGTTACTTAAGGAGGAATCAACCTACTATATTTCTGAGAAGCAAGCTACCGGTTAAAACGGTCGAGCAACGAAATCGACTTCGATTGCGGGTCGATTTTTAGTCGTAGAAAAAGGCTCACCTCAAATCGACTTGATGACGACGTCGATAGGGAGTCGATTTTGAGTTGAAAACCACCGTCCACCTCGAATCGACTCAATAACGACGTCGATTCGGAGCAGTATAGTAGACTATTCACCCAGAATCGACTTCATAACGACGTCGATAGTAAGTCAATTTCGGGTCGAAGGCCACCGTCCACCTCAAATTGACTCAATAACGACGTCGATTTTGAATCCTAGAAAACCGCTTACCTTAAATCGACTTGATAACGACGTCGACTTTGAGTCATACATTGGAAACCAACAAGTCGATTTGCAGTCGATTGCGGTTGATTTACGGTCGACATACCCCGGAACTATTTCGACTGGAAATCGACGTCGAATTTGTGTCGATTACTTATCAAAATAATGGGTCGATATTACGTCACATCGACGTCGATTAAGAGTCGGCATGGTTCAACGGGATAGTGCGCTGCGCCTTAACCATGAAGAGAAAAACAGAGAGAACATCGATTCCTCTCCGTTTTACCTACGTCTTAACACGCAGTGTACTCTCGTGGTAGTATCCAACAAATAAGCAACAAAGTGATTAATTTTTCAACAATGTCAATATTTATTTGGTACATGTATAGTCAATGGTCAAGAAAGAGGGAATGATGTTCCCTCTTTTATGTCTTTGACAAATTCAGCACTGATCGAGTAAGTAAAGTATAATAGATTTCCTTGAAAGCACATAATATGTACGTGGATTGAAGATACCTCTTTTTTTTTCCAACAGAAAACTCCCTTTTGGCGGTGCGAATTGAAGAATCAATAATTCACGAACGAAGCGGTGTAGTCGTTCTTGTAGTGAATAGATACACGCAAGAGCCAAATCCATGTAAAGTAGAAGCCAGCAAAGACGTAACTGGAATGAAGGGTCGAGTAGCCGGAAGTGACGCAAACGCGCGCGGGCGATGTACTTGCTACCGATATTGAAAATATGTGCGTATAGCGTCGCAGGGTGCATTTCCATCTTCTCATGCATTGAAACAACGAATTTGTAGAGTACGACGACTTGACAGTAATGATATGGTAAAACTCCGAAAAGTCATAAGTCACTGGAAGAAATTGTCATACCCAACAAGTACACACAGTACGTTCCACCTACCGCTGCTCCTACTGAGTTTCCTTCTATTTCATCCTGGACCTGCGAGCGGTATCAAAAGAATATTAATCGTCGGCCGATTACGTTCAATACAGGTAAGTGATGTTTTCATCATACTAATACAGAAGTAAAGGACAGGTGCAATGTTGTGATTATTTCCGTCGAAGACGCAGTCCTATGTAACCCATTGTCGTCCGACCTGGTTCTGCGAACAAACTTTTTGGACTCAAAAAACAAAGATTTGATACTGTCCTCCTATGTGGATGATAGTTTCTTCATTAACACCACACTGTAAAAACTAAATTTGAACTGAAAAATTTCTTTTGAATCTGTACCAGACTGCGGGAAAAGCAGTGGTAATTATGAGGAAGTCATTTCATACAATTGATAGCAGGATATTTTGGCTAATTCTGGCCGGCAAAACACCAATAGCGAAAACGTCTTCAAGAGCTCTAGTCTCTGGTAGTTGTTTCCAAACTTGCATAAAGCAACCTTTTCCAATTTTTATCCTCCGTGCTCGATACGACCAGCAAATAGTTTTCAGTGTCTCTTCCTGAAAAATCTAATCAAGTCGGACTTGTTCACAATCTCATGGAGACATAGTTTCGAGCCTCTCTTTTATTCAGCACAAAATCCAGAATTTTTTCCCACTGTACTAAACAGAGATTCATATTATTAGGAAGGTAACAAGTTACTATTAGATGGGTACATATGCTATCGATTGAGAAGAAGGCCCGGCCGGCCGGCAATATTGAGATTGCATGGAAGTACAAGCCAAACAAAGTACAGTGCGTACGGTAACAAACGACCCTGGCCCAAAGGGGACGCCCGTGGTATTGAAAGGTCCGTGCGACGCCCCACATCAGCATGCGCCAAATGTGGGAGCGGTTTGTGCTTTGGAAATCACCAACTCCCTGAAACAAAAGGCAGTGGAGAATCCCGCCGAGTCCCATCCTGCATACTGAGTTGGCCACAATATATCACCAGAAGTTATGTTGCAGCTCCCTGAGAGAGAGTATGTTTTGAACGCCATGCGACGAGTACAACAAAAGGATTTGCCTCCAAATCTAAAGACTCTTCTTGAGTTGCGCACGTTATCGGAGAAGTATCAACGAACGTTGACGGGCGAGAAATTTCTGTTGATGGATTCAAGACCGGCAGCGGAGGATTAAGGCACAATCATCACAAGCAACTGCTTGTGTCCGCGCGCGAAAAATGTTTTGAATAAATAAAAAGAAAAAAAAAAAAAGGAAAAAACTTACAGGCTCTTGCTCAGAGATCAAGAGTTGCGGGAGACCCGCGACTCATGGTTCAGGGTTGAAGATTGTAAGTTTATGTCGATCATAGTATATAATTTTTGATGTCTGTAGTTATTGAAAATTTTAAAAGAGTAAATTTGGAAACATGTGTGAAAGGCATAGTATCCCTCAGATGACTAGAAAACAGTCAAAATTTTTTCCACGTTCCGTGGGTACACGCCTCTCCACGATATAGAGAAACGAAAAAATTTTCCCCAAGAGTGCGAAATTTTTTCAAGTCATTATACTAGCCAATAAAGAACTAGAAAAGCCAGGAATTTTCCCCATGCTAGCCCATAGAAGACCTCAAAATTTCTCCAAGTCCCTAGTGCCCATAGAAGGCAACGAAATATTCTAAGTCCCAGCGTTACGCTTTCCGACGATTTGGCCCACAGCGCAGCGTTAGCGTTACGCGTACGCGGACAGAATTTCTCTGATGGCCCCCAGTAACTAAACGGATGGCGGGTCTCCCGCCAAAAAGGAAAGAAGAAGGTCAGCGCGTGAGTGTGCTTGTGTCCGCGCGGAAGCTAAGTTCGTCGCTGAGGACCGGAGTTCAGATTCCGAGGAGGAGTCTGACAAAGAGGACAAGGAAAAGGAGGAGGACGCAGCTGTGGTCTCCAGCCGGGTATTAGTATTCGCAAATCGTAGAAACATCGATCGTTGCTGTGCGACAGTAACACTTGATTTATCGAAGGGGTGTTTCAAGCGAGTCCCACACTGTTTGCACAGTTCTTCGCAATTCTTGTAGTCCGCCGACAAAATGCAGTCGACGGTGAATTGCAGAAAGCGTACATTAACGAAAACGATCGCACAACAAAAACCTCGCTACCCTCCTTCTGTATGGAACCAGCATGAAGCCGCTATTAACAACACGCTCAAAGTGAACATTGCCACGGAAAGGTTTCACAACCGGCAAATACCAACCCGACATGTACACAGCGCTCACAGAACTGCAGGTAGAGCAAGCGGATACGGAGGCAGCAATTGCGGAGTTAAGTCTTTGGTCGCCGAGTGAAAATGGCGCCGAAGAAAAAATGGACCACGCTTCAGAATAGAATTGGAGGACTTGTCGCCATCTACCCGCAATACAAAGGTGACCACATTGAGCTGGAGTACCTCACAGGACTAGCGCACACTGTTGTACTCGAGGTGTTGTAATATATAACTGAAAACAGGCTCTTGCTTACGGAGCAAGAGTTGCGGGAGACCCGCGACTCTTGCTCATTTCTCTGATGACCCCCAGTAACTAAACGGATGGCGGGGCCTCCCGCCAAAAATTCGCGAGAACGGTCGTCGTGATGAGATGTCGTGAAAATTTTGTCGGGTAATTTTATTCGCGAAATTTTTTGTCGTGAGATTTACCTTTTGTGAAATTCACTTCGTGAAACTGGGTGGGAACGGTAATCTCTTTCAAGAGCGTAGCAAAGACATAGAAAGGAGGATGGGAGAGGGAAAGATGAGAATTAGCCAACTAATGGAAATTCTCCCACCATATGAAAAACTCGAGCGTTCTGTCCCTTCTGTCGGTCTGCGACCCTTTGAAGTAACTTATTATTGTTTCATAGACAGATGAAAGGATACAACAGGCAATAGCTTGAACGAAATATTGAAAGTTTGTAATTCTTGAGAGTTCTGTTCACCCGTCGACTAAAAGTGATCGCAAAAGTACGGCGACAGAAAGATTTGTAGGTATTTTTGATACAGCCCAAACTTGGAGAGAATCACTTCTCACGACCACGGGAAACCCTATTCGGTCCACCTGAGCGTTAATAAACTCTTAATTACTGATCTTCCTTTTTGATCGATACCCAAGCCGTATTAGATCAATAATCCAACTTACCACCCACAAACCACGGGTCTACATGTCTACATTAATGTAGTAAGAAGTTCATCACTAAGGATGTGGATAGGGGCTCCTACAAACCATCCTAGAAAGATTAGAAATTAAAGGATACGGGTGAATTCCCGCTTTCGATATATCGAAGAAACGACTGCGTCGGATTATTGGTTTGAATAGACGAAATTGTATCAAAAATCTATGAAATACATTCTCTTGAACCAATTTCTATTTAGATAAAATACCGGAAGTACATACTCCATCAAATAATTTCTTCGTTTTCTCACTTTTTAAAAACACACAAGAACTTCCACCCGAAATGACTTATGGTACATTATAAGGAAATGAATATAGGTAATCTCTGTCCAGAACAGATTACTCGGTATATCTACACACAAAAGTCTGTCTGTGTAACGCATTGTGCGACATTTTTTTAGAGAGATATCTTATATCTGAACAATTCAATGCAATCGAACCAGTAAGCTGTTCATTCATCACCGCGTTGGCGACATTCAAATATTTTACAAGTTAATGTAATTTAACACCTTATACTGTTACCTATCTCGTATTCACTCAACATCAGATAAGGTGATTTTGAAAAGTGTTCTCGCGGTCAATATACACGTAATGTATCACAAAAATATCCAGCGCACTTTCCAACGCGAATAAGAAATGGAAAGCGAACGTGTAAATTGGCTCAACCCTTTTCCAGACGAGAGTATGTCGCATCTTTGATCATCGAGGGCGCGTTTCTTCAAAACAGACTCGACGACTATTCCTAAATAATTCGACCAGATACGCGAGCAAGTACGAGACAATAGTAATTAATCTTCGGCTCCGGACTCTTTCTTTTTCTTTTCTCTGGGTGTAATTCAAGCCGTATAGTCTACGGTGGGACGTTCAATTTTTATTCCAAACATTTTGACCAATTTTTTAAACTTCTATTTCACACTGCATCTTATTACATATTCCGACCTCAATACAAAAGAAATCACCGCATCATGTTGCTTCTCTTTTTAAACTGGCTGAACTTCCATCACTCGAAGACTGTCTTCATTTGGTCGCGCGCTAACAGACGCATCACCCGGTTGAAAATGTTTTCATATAAGCGACATACAACAATAACAACGTGCTAACAGAATAGGCAAGATTTATTACGTTTAAATACGGTGCCGTATTATACTGTGGCACTACATATGGAGTACTTCGTAAGCGTATTAGAAGTTTTATGAAACGACAAGATAAATATTATTCTTAAAACGAGAACGTTAGGCGATATGTCTTTGATAAATACTAGTGTTGGTCTCCACAGTACAGCGATCCGCCTCAGTACTCAGCACAAGTACTTTTTATACTGTATTATGTGCGCAAGGCTACATGCTAAAACATACCGTAGGTCTATGAGCTAGGGTAATGACAATATATTGTTATGATTTATTTTGACCACATTTAAAGACCAATAAATATTCATATTGCGCCGGGCCCGAGTGAATGAAATTTATCAACAGTTGAGGACACCAGAATTTAAATATACTAGGCATATCCTCGTGCAGAGTGTGGAAGGTATGCAAGCCAATCGCGAATGGTTTTAGTTCTTACACTAGGTTCTAATGAAAGTCTCGGAATTTGGTTCCAACCGTGATAAATATAATCTTGAATATTATCAAAACAAGTCTGTGGCAGATTATGACAATCAGCTCCAATGGAAAAGTAACGCGACTCAATCGCAAGCTTGATGTGACCTTTTTTCAATTTCATTGATGTATCTCATAATCTCAACACAAGGAGTTGAGAAACGATAGCAGCCATCTCTGTGAGAAAGGTTGGATGAGATGGCTAAATGAGTTTTAATTTCTGAAACTCACAAAAATCGGGGACTTCGATGTACATCACCTACTGTACACCATTACATTCTCGGTCTTTGGGCCGCCGTTGTGGTGCGTCGCATTTAACGGGATATTTAAGGTTAAGCTGCCGCCGGGTGTTAAACGTATCTGCTATGCGGATGACACACTGGTGGTATGCACTGCCGAGACGATTGTAGCCGCGGAGAGCAGGGTAAACCGGGCTCTAGAGGCAATGACGCATCGGATCAAGTCGGCTGGACTCGAACTTGCAGCTAGTAAGACGGAGGCTATTTTATTCACGACCCGTCGGAAGTTCAGTCCACCCACCTTTTGCCTGCAAGGTGTGAAAATAGTAACCAAGAAGCAAATGAAGTACCTACGCATCTGGTTTGACTCGACGCTGATCTTCAGGCACCATTTCCTGATGGCAGCGGAAACGGCAGGCCGGGCAGTTAGATACCTAGACCGCCTGATGAGGAACCTAGGAGGGCCGAGAGAAGCCAGAAGAAGGATCATGATGAGTACGCTATGACGATCCTCTTACAAGGGGGCCCCAGTATGGACCGACTTAATGAAAATACCTTATCGAAGGAGAGAAATGGTAAAGATCCAACGAAGAGCTGCGCTGAGGTGTGTTAGTGCCTACCGCACTGTCTCAACGGAGGCTCTTTGCGTATTAGAACGTTCACCACCAATCGAGCTCCCTGTTGAGGAGAGAGCGGTGGTGTTCAGAGCAAAAAAGACGACGACAACCAATTGTGAGACTCTACGGGTTGAGCAGAAGGCCAGGCGTTCCTTGCTTAAGAAATGGAAAGCGAGAATTGCCCAGAGTGAGCTGGGCACATGGACAACCCGGGTGTTAATACGCGACCTTGATGAAAGGATGAACCGACCCCATGGTCAGCTCAACTTTCACCTGACGCAGGTGTTTAGCGGCCATGGCTGCTTCAACAAGTACCTTTGCGAAAAGTTAAGGAAAGTTGAGCAGGCAACGTGTTTGTACTACGACTAAGGGCGGGATGATGGATCAGAGCACACCTTATTTGAGTGCGAGGCGTGGAGGCGTGAGCAGGACAAGCTTAGTCGGTCTCTTTTCTTCGAGCGCTCGTTTCGAGTAGCCTGGTATCCACCATGCTAGGTTCCAAAGAAGCATGGACAGGTGTCTGCATTTGCAGCCACTGTCATGAAGAAAAAGGTGGATCGGGAATGGAATAGGCAAATTTAGAATCACGCTATGGTCTACTTGACACCCGTGTACCATCAACATCCAAATGTGCAGGAAGAAGAGGAAGGTCACCGTGAAGAAGGAAGAAGATGGAGAGAAGACAACAGCAATCCAGTTTATTATCCAAGTCCAAGATAGTGGTGGTGTTGTTGATGTGTGCTTTAGTGTTTTCTGCGTGCCAGGAAAGCACTGCAACTAGGCGGTTGCCGCAGTTGCTGAGTAGGAGAGGGGGTTCACCGGAGAGATTCTCCTGACACTGAAGTTATACCCAAAAGGGTCGATTCCGGTACTGGAAGAAACAAGATCAAATGCATGAGCAACCCGCACCCACTCCAACATGGCGCTGCACAAGTGACATGACTCACAAAAATGCGACTTGTGATATGGATAATTGAAGAATGTCATTGTAACATCAATGTGAACTGTATCTATAGGTCAAAATCTAGATTTCTAGAGCATCGGAGCACATTTTGAAATTGTGATGACCCTCAGAAAAACTTGAGAGACAGGTCCCTAATCACGTACAGATAATGGAAACGTCTGTCTCGACAGTTGTCGATATACTTTTGATACTAGGTTGTGCTTAACATAGCAATTGGCAGTAGGGACAAGTTTTTTCCAAGAGTAAAATAGATGCTCTTCAATTATCCAAAACGTAAATCAAACTTACAAGAGTACTGTGAAGATCACGACGAAGAATTAACAGTAGTTTCTCCACTATAATGTCAAAAAATATTGACGTATGAATACTGGATATATTTTTGGGCTTTCGATCACTCTAACTAAATTACATGGACGAAACTTACCTAGTTGTGCTTCACTCAACTCTAAACTTGGTCTTGTATCGAAAAAGCTAGCTTAGCTTGTTCTATCTCATTTCCGAGTCCTTAAAGTAGGTCTAGGTCAACACACGGGTCTTATTTCCCTTCAAGAATCAGTAGAAAAAAATTGGGTGAGACTCCCTTCCTAGCTTAGATGGTCTCAGCCTCCCTCGTCTGAACATAAACTCTTCCTCTTTGTCTGGACAATCGTTCAAAGTCATCGCACTAATCGCAGTTTTCCCACTACTTTCGAAGTCTTAACTAGCTTATGCAATTATTTATGTTCAGTCTGATCCTGCTCCGCCTTTTCTTTTTCTCTCTTTTAATTTCCTCTGACATTCTCTCAAATGCACACCCTCTGTGCCTATCCCTTACCACAGGGTAATGTGAAAGCTATTGATTATTACGTCTTGGTTATCTATTTTCTCGAATCTTATGTGTTAGGATAGTAGAGCTACTGGTTTTATTGTTAGTTATGAACAGGTTTTCGTCGTGTTCATCATCTTTTGCGCTAATTTTCCTCATACAGAGATTGTTTCGTGCTAGTCAGTCTTTATGGTGATGATTCTTCTCTTACAATCCAGACAGGGATCTCAGACCACGCTTTCCCGGAAACTCCGGCGTTGGTTTCTTCTTCACCGACCTGACTGGTTTGATTTGCTCACGCTGTATGGGATACGTTCTGTTCAAACTTTTTCCGAAATTTTCTCCCTCTTCCCCCAGTTGTCGGGGATCCTTTCTTTACAGACGGTGTCTACCGAAGGAGCCTTATCTTTTGGACTCTGGGCTAACCAGAGGCAGTGCGGGGTCTATTGATTTCTTTTATGAGAAAGAGTACATACGTCCATCTTTCTTTCTGACAGTTTGTCCACTCCAACCGATACAGTCTGTCAGCTAAAATATTCCCTAACTGTTCAGGGAGGTTCTTAGCTTCTTTCTTCATTATTCTCTTCGCTCAGCCTCCAGAATCCAAATTCCTCCAGATCACGGTCAGTTCTTGGTGGAAAGTCCCAGTCCAACTTCCAAGTAAGAATTCAGAAATCATAATCTTCCCAAGTTCATAAACTAGGTCAACATCAACTTTAAATGAAAGATGCTTTACGCATATTGTTAGCTGACCTCCACGTCAAGAACGCTGGTCGTTCGAAACGCGTCGAGTTAAATAAAATATTGTGGTTGTAGCGGAAAATTTGTTTTCATTGTTGATCTTGACCACGAAAAAATGAACCTTTAAAAAAAAAAAATAAATAAAAAAAAAAATAAAGTCGAAAGATTCAGGAGAGTCTGCACCCTAGAAAATCGAAAAGTAGTATGTACTTCTATATTGTCATTCTTCAACTCAGAAGCAAGAGCTACCGGTAACTTACTTACATACTGTGATAATTCGGTGACGTATTTATGGAGCGTCAAATCGGTTGAAAATTGGCTGACTGCATTTTTTTGCGCTTTTTCCAAAAGCAATCTCCCATTGGAAGAAGACCGGTTTATGCTTCACAAATTGATCAGTTCTTTATTTTGAAAATTGGTTCTAAGTATAGGGAATTGAAAATTTATTTTGTATCGCTCGTACATGAACCTTTATTTATGGCTCATCATGTAAATATCGGTCAATTTCTAGAACTTCAACGTCGGCCATTTAGATGTTTGTCAACAACCTGCAACCTCGGATGGATTCTTCAATAGCCAATTTTAAGAAGTTGTATTAATCTGCATAATAGAAAATAAGACGAATTGTTTCAAAAAATGTGAACGTTTTTTGAATTGCTCTAAGTCTAGGTGGACAAGAGCAGCAAAGGAATGCAGTCAATGGTAAGAGGGAGTAACGCTATACACAATTGCAAAGAATAAAAGACTGACAACGGATCACATAAGGAAATATTTCTTAAAGAAGATGTTTGAGTGCCATGAGACACCAAAAATAAAATGTCACGCGGTGCAGATGAGAGGTTTTGAAGAATAAGGATGCAGTATGTCAAAAGAAAGTCTTTAGCGGTACCATGGTATACCATTCACGGTGAAAGCGCCCTTCAGCCCTGCAAATGATCCCAATGAAAAAAGAGATGTTTGTCGTGAACGCGTGAGTAACTCTGCCGAGAACCCAATTATAAAAGAGAACCCGATTGCGGTAGCAGCTCAAATAAGTGCAATCAAAATCACGGTGCAGATGAGACGTTTTGAAGAATAAGGATGTAGTATATCAAAAGATAGCCTTTGACGGTATCATCTGCGGTGAAAGCGCCCTTCAGCTCTACAAATGATCCCAATGTTTGCGATGTCCTCCAAGGTGAAAGCGCGGCAGATCTTTGAATAACTCCAAAGAAAAAAGAGATGTTGGCCGTGAACGCGTGAATAGCTCTGCGAAGAACCCAAATATAGAAGAGAAGCCGATTGCGGTATCAGCTCAAAGCGCAATCAAAAAAAGGGTGGTTTGCGGTGTTCCTTGTGAGGAAGGCGCAAATAGCTTCATTACAGACAACCGATTGAAATTAGATCTGCTTGCAAGAAAACGATCGGCTGTAGAGCAAATTAATAAACTTGAAAAGTTGAAATTTTTCTATGTCTACTCCCTCAAGAGTCGAACTTTCTTGAAGTTCCTCTCTTGCCGCCAAAGAAATGGTAAAATCCATGTATACAACACACCGATACAAGAACACCACTTCGTACATTGTGATGTCATAATTAATTCTGTTTCAACTTTGGTATACTTTATTTTTTTGATGCTTTTTAATAACATCCAGTTCTATAAAAGGTATACCTACACTGTTTTTCTCAATTTCTTCGCTAGCGTAATAAAGTTCCACATTGAAATTTGTTAATTGAGATACTTGCATTCAAAATATTACCCCATTAAATAACTCAAGAGAAAGAGGCTATTTAGAATCAATAAGAAAGTGTGATATCATCCATCAAGTGTGTACAAAAATAAAGTTTAGAATTCATACATGAAACAAACTGACAACTAAGAAACTCGATTCTAATTAGTGGATTGACTTAAATCTACAGAGTCTCCCCTCATTCTCCCTTTCAAAGTATGAAAGTTCCAATCACGCTCCCATAGGAAAGAGATCTTTGAAAATTTCTAGCTTTGATGAGGCTTGGACTCCACAACGAAAGAGGGGTCTGGGTTGCAGGAAGACAATTTGGAGAGTAAAAGAGAATGAAAATATTCCTGCGTGATAGGAAAAAAGATAAAAACATTCACACTTCATACAGCCACCACGTCATTTCGAGAACTCACGTATTTTTTCAAAGCTGTAATGATTGATCGATTTATGATACAGGAGTATTGAATTAGAACTTTCGGCATAGATTAAAACTGAACTTATGAATCATTTCACGAAATTTCACTAAATCAAAACTCAGATTATCATCGAGTAATCTCTGAAGGACCAATATATCAGTTAACCATCCACAGTTCGAGTCACAGTTCGTTATTTTTTACAGCGATAAGGTGTTGAAGCTCATCAGGTACCTACGTAGATATTTAGTTTCCAATGATGAAGCTCCAAGTAGTTAGGTACAGCATGATGTTTATACCGCTATGAAATCTTATCCACCATTAACAATCGCTACCATCACTCAGAACATGAAAATACAAGCGTTCAAAAATTCCGACCACCAAAATGTCGCATAAATTACATTCTCGTCGAAATGTCTCTTATAATTTACGATCAAATTCAATCATATAACAATTGATATTCATCGAAATTATAACCATACTTCGTGCCGTAGGTCTTCGATACGGAATATTTCCAATCGGTACTAAAAAATTCGATGACGATACAATAAATCGTCCATCATAGAGTGAAAAATATTCTTTAAAAGAATGTAACTGCCACCGCATATCGAAAATACTGAACCGTGATAAGTTCGGTTATCCGAAGACAAATTAAATAGATAATATTTTATACAAGAACGCGAAAGAGAAAGAAGAAAAAAAAAGGTGAGAAGGATACCGGTATTTGTTTAGATCGTGTATTGATAGATTTTTCCATTTTTCCGAACTAATTCGTCCCGACGGAAAAGGGCGAAGCTTTCTCCAAACGTACGGTACGTGGTTGCACTACATGCGAGAATCGATATGGCTAGAGACGATACTTCCCCTATATTAAATTACCCGACGTGGTTTTCGAACTCTTTCATCATTTTCAGTTGACAGTTCTTTTTTTCTTTTCCTTTTTTTGTTTCAATTTTGAAGTATAGTAGGACGTACTGAACAATGAAAACTCATGTAAACCGGATTCGTGTCTTACTGCATACATATCCGTACATGATTTTTTAAAGGCTGCCTCGTCCCAATGAGATGGTGTAACATTAGCCTCTCAATGACAAATTTTTGGAGCTCGCGAATGCGCGTCTGGATGAGTTTCAGGTACACACACATGATGTGTGTTCTTTTCATTCAAAAGTACACTCGAATTTCAGATCTTGTAAGTAACAGCGTAACCACGGAGGCACGCAAAAATGCACATCAGACGGAAAAAATTAAACGTGCAATCGATCTCCGGTACCTAGAAACTTGCTGACTCTAGTCGAATCGCACCGGTCGCAAGTATGCTACGTAATAGGACGAGTCACAATTGAACCAAGCGTTCTTAATTGAATTACATTACGCGGTTGTGGTAGTTGGGTACCTAGTTGATGAGAATAGCAGAATCGCTTGATAAATGAAGAACACCGGAAGGTTAAGAGCGGGAAAGAGAACAAGGATCAGAGTCTGAGCCTCTTCGGATTCGATACCGGTTGATATTTTCCTGCAGTCAATCACCAGTACCAAGCGGAACCACTGTACAGGGTACACCAAAAAGATGTTAACAATCGAAATAAAATTTCGGAAATCTGTTGAAGCTTAAGAACGCGAAACCTTAGATGTGTAGCTCAAACGTACAAAATAAGTACTTCAATTTCATCTTTAATTTGCGTCCAATAGGAATTTTAAGTTGAACAAATTTTGCCCAAATTCCCAATTAACTGTCAAGATCTTTTTGTCGGACTTTATATACGCGCTCTTTTTGGGGTTGATTTCTTTCTACGAAAAAATGCTCTAGCAATAGAATAAGCTTAAGAAGTAATACTGGATTCTTGTATATGGATTTTCAGAAAATCGATATTATATATTGGCAAAGCCGCCAATTCATTGCTCAGTGCATCCAGTAACCTCAGTAGTGCTCAGCGAAAAAGCTTCTATATATCAGCGGGACTTTCAAGAGCACAATCGAAGAAATTACGAAACGAGATATGGAATTTTAAAGCACGATACGGTACCTACGAATAAAACATGAAATGCAGGTACGGTATGTTTCAAAAGTATTTGGTGATCGATGAGAATACTCTGACAAGACAGAGGTCGGATTAACCGAATGAAGGATGTTCAAGGAGGCAATGCTGATGCGGTGATGATTGCAAATGGTGCAAGGTTGAATGTTTCACGTCTAATAATGTTGAAACTAGTGTATTTGATGGCACCTTTCTGAATCCAAGAGCTAGCTCATGTGTACCGCCCAATGCTAGCCCGTCAAGTGCGCAGGCTATTTCACAAAGCAGAGACACCAACGACGGAACATTATTTCTTCCCCACAATCACAGCAAGGGTGCAAGTGAGGAAGCACGTCAGTTGGTTTTCAAGATGAAAGTGATGAAGGCCAGAGGTCGCCCGAAACTTTCATCGAAGCAGTTGTAATTCAACAGAACGACAAAACGCAAACTACCTTCTGTAGAGGGTGCTAAAGCGTACTAAAAAGGAGGAAATGTGTATACCTGCAGATGACAGTGAAGACGATGATGGTGATAATGGTAGAAAGCCCACTTGTCTTGTCTGTTACGCGAGAATTGCAGGAGGAAATAGGGCGACTCTTACTTTTACTAAGTGCTGCTCTATGAAAGTTCATGCTGCATGCCTACAAGAAGACTGTGATGACTTTGGAGACGACTGAAGTAGATATTTAAGATAAGAACATACCGTACCTACATATAACGCTTACCTTTAGAGTAAATCGAAATGAAGTAGGACCAAAGATACATGATTTCGCGAGTATGAAGTGAGCCAGAATTTTACAATTTCCATTGCTTCCTTTACTTATCAAGTCCATTTGCGAATTTTTTTTCAAAACGCACCTTCACCTATCCTCTCACTCCATCATCAACAAAATTAATTCAGGATCCATCAGCTTACACACGTACAGCTCGAAAGATAAAATTTGAACAGAGGACCAGTTCCACAAGAAACTTTTTTTCGAAAAATGTTCGCCGGCCACAAGTTTTGGACATTGAAACAACTTCTCTTTGAAACGTATACAGTCGGAAAAGTCGAATCCGAAGGGACCGGAAAAATTTGTTCGAGTCACCTATGTAGTATCAAACTCCGAGTGAGGAGTAATAGATGTTCGAGTTATCTAAATTTCACTATAAGATTGAAGTTTCACTTTATTTTTCATGATTGTCGAGAAAGTATTGCGGGGAATACCAAAGCCACTTGCAATTTCGTTTTTCTTTCGATCTCCTTTTCCAACTACTTTGAACAGCTTCACTCTATCTTCAAGTTTCAATGCACGTAATTCACAAGGAGCCATGCTAAGAACTCTTTCTAGGGTATTCAGTTCAAGAAAACGCATTTCTTGTCACCTTAAACGAAGTGCAGATCAACTGTCTTGCTATATTTCCGGATGGTAAGAAATATCTGTAGTGTTAAATATGAGTAGCAGAGTAAATTGGAGGGGGGGGGGGGAGATTTGGAAAAAAAATGGAAGAACTTTTTGCAATAGTATTGCTAAATCAAGTACCTTTGAATTTTTTCAATCATTTGTGGGGGGTGTGAACCTTCCTACTCTCTGTCTGGGGAGCGAGTTGCCTCCTTGATTCCTCAATCCCCCACCCATGATTGTATACATAAACCAATTGTATGCATGAACCAATTCATTTCGATTCCTTCAATTGTAATTTGAAATGGCACCTCGAAAATTATCTAAAGCGATAGAAGGATTAGCAGCGAGACTGAGTAAGTTATAATGATCATTTTGAACACTGAAACAATAATTACTTGTAGTTAATTAGTTCCCCACGTTACTGCGTTATGGAAAACACGTCGTCCGCGCGTTCATTTATGCTAATTTTCGTGTGAAGTATACGATTTCGTGGTATAAAACAAATAATCGAGCGTTACGATTAAATTCGCGAACTGTGAATAAAAGCTGACGTAGCAGCTATCGGCGTACGTCGAGTATACTACGAAAGTTTACTAACAAAACAAATCCGGTTAAAAAAGCAGAAGGTGCCGTCGTTAATGTTAATACTAATACTGTTGTCGTTCAGCGGGCATTCCGCCCATACCATTCCATGCAAAATGTAAACTCGTCGGGAATCCATTCGCAAGCAGAAGTCAACGGTCATCAAGTGAATGCATCAAAAAATGGGGATATCACGACTGATGAAACCATGAACTCGAAGGACGCGAACAGTAATGAATCCACCGATACAGTGAACTCATCAACCTCATCAGTCCTAACTCAGACTCAGCTAAAGCAAAAGCCAATCACAGACTTCACAATTCCTGTGGAAAAGCTCACAATCAACGAATGGCACACGACGTCAGTATGAAAAAGGGGTCGTGATAATAGTTCCAGTGGAAACTCCCCAGAGCAAACGCAAAAAAAGCCCGGTCTTTCTGTAAAGAATCGATTCCAGGGTCTATCCATGAAAGATGAACAAACCGGTGATGAAGAAAAGAAAAGAGAACCCAAACCACCCCCAATCTTCACCAATCTTCATACAAGGCGTTGTCAGTTTCTCAGGTATGATGAATAAATTGTCTGAACTCACTAACGCAGATACTCTTCGCACAAAATTGCTTCCCAATAATGTGGTGAAAGTTATAGTTGAAACTTCGGATGAATTCAGGACTCGGGTCAAAAAGTTACGTGAGAATGGCATTAAATTCTATACTTACCAATTCATAACAGACCGAGCATTTAAGATGGGGATTAAAAATCTCCACAGCTCGACAGACGTTGAGGAAATCAAAACGGCCTTGAATGACAATGGGCACGAGGTCAGAAATATTGTTAATATCCGACATTAGAGCACTAAAGAACCGCTCCCGCTATTCTTTGTTGATCTCGAACCAAAAGATAACAATGAAAGTATCTATGAACTAAAGACCTTGCTGCACACAATTATTCGCGTTGAAGCTCCCCGGCCCCATCTTGACATTGTGCGGTGTAAGCGATGCCAGCAATATGAGCACACAAGAACATATTGTGCCCTCCCCATTGTCTGCGTGAAATGTGGCGAGGAACATGATAATAGAGTATGCACAAAAGAACGTGACGTGCCCCCCAAATGTGGCCTTTGTGGTGGAAGCCATACAGCAAACTATAGAGGGTGCCCCGAACACAAAAAATTGTCAAAAAATAGGTGAAAACCAAAATCTTCCTCCCCACTCCAGTCAAACCAATAATAACGCGAACTTACCTAAGAGGCAAGCTCAACCACCTCGTTCCTACGCTGAGGCTGTTGGAACTTCTGATCAAACCGTCAACAACCGTCTTATGCAGCTAGAGAAGCTAGTTGAAAATCTCACTCTGCAGCTTACTAAACTAGGTGAACGCATGGACCAAATGCTAACTATTTTAGTCAATATAACAGGTTCAAAGTCAATAGGTACAAAATCATAATGGCGCCCCGCCCAAGCTTCCTCTACACGCCAAACCTCAAAAAATCCTTACATGGAATGTTAATGGAACGCAATTCATGTCTAGCCATCCATAGCCTTCAGCATAAAAGCACTCGCTAGCCCTAAGCATAAGATACCATAGACTCACTTACCATACAATAGTTCATCTTTTATCCATCTAATCAATAGCAACATATTATATAACTTAGCCTTAGGCATAAGAGTTCCTAGCACCCCCATTGACATATGAGGGGTGCTAGTAGCAATAGACTGTCAATAGGTAATCATAGTATATTCACCTCCTAATATTAAGCTGTGGTATAATAGTGATTGCATTATAGCTAAGTAACGTTAATTATCCCTTATCTGTCCTACCTATATGTAAATGCTATTAGGCAGTTCATGTATGATCTATTATATGAAAAAAAAAAAAAAAAACTTGTACTTAATTACCTACTAGCCAACGTTTCAGAAATGGCGAAGTCTGCAGTGAACCGGATTCTAAAAATGGATCCACGACCGGACAACATCGAATCATTCAAATATGTCGTACTGTTCTGGCTCATTAAGAAAAGCTACAAAATCTCTATAGATTCGACAGACTTTAGGACAGTCTCCGAAAGTTTCAGAAGTGAGTCCTTTTTCCGCGTGACGTTCAAAAACGAAGATTTGAAACTTAGCTTTATCGACTCCGGCGAAGAGATTTCGGCGGTCCTTATTGCGTGAGTATTCCTCGATTATTGTTTTACTACAATAATAATTATTTCATGCATGGAGTCTTGAAGTATGTCTTTGTTTAGAACAAAGCCAGTCGGGTACTTAAAGTAATTTCAGAGGATATCATTGATCTACCGGGCGTAGCGAGCGTCACCACAGGTTCGGATACTGAACAAGAACAAAAAGACGAGATAACGAGGAGCTATAACGAAATTATTTACTCATTGGAAACTGAGTTTTACCGGCCTATGTATGCTTTTTGATCAAGAATACGTAACAAGTCTATAATACCTTCCCTCTAGTGGTGTATTTAGAAACTCTCTCTGGGGAGGTTCAAAAATTTTCAAGAACACAAAAATTTCCATTGAGAAAAGAAAAGGGGGTTATCGGTTAATTGAAGTTAATGATTTTTTAGGGTTTTGGAGATCCCCTGGGGCCTTAATACCCCCCCCCTCCCCTCCGTAAATACACCACTGTGGGTGATACCGTAAAAGTGGAAGTGGCCAACGTTCATCAAGAATTCTGATTTTTATAGACTAGGTGACAAGCATGAAGTTGATAAACAGCTCGTCACTCAGTTCGGTTGTTCCCGAGAACAAACTTCCTGTTTGGAGGAGCAAAAAGATGCAAATTCCAAGGGAAAAGGACTCACATGCAGCAAACTTGTCGATTACTGCACGGTGATTATGAACACTGATGTGAAAAAAAACTCACATTTACTTTGTCCCTTGCTCTCGGAGTGTCTGCCATCAACTACGTCAATAGAGGCGAGCAAGGATTCTTCTCATAGCCCTTGATTACACAGCCCGAAATAAAAAATTTTCTTAGTCCTCGAGGTCATTTCCGTGCATTTTTCCAAATGACATTTCCTAAGATAGCTCTTGCCCTCAGAACCACAAAAAAAGAAATATTTCCAGGTCCCTCATATAGCCTGAATATTAAATATTCTCAAGTCCCTCCAGTAGGTAAGGGTCATTATGCATTCTCTCTCGAAACTACTTCCTCCGTATAGAGCTCCAATGGTCAAAATCCTCCAAGTCTCCTAATTCGTATAGCTCAATAATTACAATTTTTCGCAAGACTCTTAGGATTCTGTTTCCTCCTGAAGCCACATCTTCGCTCGTGCGCCTTTTCAGCGTAAAAACCTAAACCACATAAGAAAAAGGTCGTACCTCCATTGCTAAACTTGACTACTAGAAAAAGGTACAGTCAGAAAGCAGCGTATTACATACTGCATGAGTATTTTTCATTTTTGCATTCGTATCCTACTCGAGACAACCACATGTAGCATCTTGATGAGTACCGTGCACACCCAGCTAAACGAAACGATGATTTTTAATTTAGAACAACAACCTTTCCTACATCTTAATATGAGTTACAGAACGATCGTCATAATCGTTATCCACTTTCTGCTTCGAATACTACAGAAAATTTGCCAAACTGCGTTTGCCGAAACCGCCGGTCTAATCGTACCGCAACCGTACTAACAAATCGAAACCATTAGTGAAGGTCTTCTTTCGACGTATTACATCTCCATTTGACGCGATTCACCCCGGCCCGGGCGAGAAACTGAAGTGATTCACAAACGAGTTCAAAGGTGTGCAATTCACGGAAAAACGACAAAGGGAAGCGTAACATAAAAGTTAGTTTATGTCCGTATTAAATTGCTTTTATGCCGGCTATCAGTTTGACTGAGCAATAACGTTGTCGTTGAAAAATATTTACTTCGACCCGGGCGAGCAGTCTCAAGTCAAGACCAGGCCGAACTGAAGAAATATATATGTATTGCAAAATGGAAAGAAAGAGGTAAGAAAAAAAAAACAAAATCGAACATTATACGAAATTGACACGAAGCGTAAAATTAACGCTACCCGCGAATAAATTTTGTAATTCACTCGTCGACACGTTTCTCTAGAGCGTCATTTATGTAAATTAAGATATTGGCTGCTCTCTGGGTCCATTGTAAAGTTGCGCTAAAAGTCGAAATTATATCTTTCTCGAAATTGGCTTTCAACGCTTCCATGATATACGCACTATCTGAACATAAATTTAAAAGCGTGAAAATAAAGACGCGATTGAATGAAACCGCTCCAGCTTCATAAACCAAAAAGCGTCCCTCCATCATCAGCTGACCTGTCACACATGCAGTCACGCAGAAGGGCGCCTCGTGGTTGGAGGGAGAGTCGCACGTGAGTTATTTAATAATCGACCAAAGCGGACCTCACAAGTCCGTGCTCCATTTAGGTATTTATATAGATTTTCGAGTTCATTCTTCCAAAAATTTTACAAGTCTTTTCAGACTTTTGAGGGAATTGTGGCTGTGTACTTCGACAAAAAATATATATCAAAGATTCCGTACATACTCTGTCACCGCGTACTCGCGGTTACAAATTGGTGCGCTGGGTGGCCAAACGCACTGGCCTCAGAGTGATGCTTATCGCGCTATAATAACGGATGCCGCTATGTCGCTATTGTCGCACGCCGACACTGTTTTAAAACAAATTACCAACATTCATAACAACACTACCTACGTCCACTTCTTGGCACTGATAATCATCTTTAAAATAAATATTTTACCGCGTTTAATTGGATATTCTAAACCGAAGGAAAATTCTCGACTCGCTCTAAGGAGACACGAAACTGTATACACAAACATTTTCTAAATGTTTCTTCACTCTTGTTTTCGTTATTTTTTCTCTCTCTCTATTATTTTAAATGTGTTTATCGAATGATACGCGACAAGGTGCTATCGAGCTCTAGAGCGATGAACAAATGCTTGAGAATGTGTTCGGTCTCAGTTCAAAAAATTTGCAAATTTCGAGGCCGTTCGAAACAAGAATGACAAGGAATAAGAGGAGAAAAATCTGCGTGTATGGGATCTCGAATATTCGGAGTAATTAGGACCGACGGCTTTCTGGACAAAAAGTTTTTCGGTTAATCAAGAAACGCGTACGTACTTTAAAAAGGTACAGAAAAACTTAAGGTATAAAGGTACTACTCATTCAGTACATAAATCAGTGAAATTGAATGACCGAAAATATTGATGTGCATCAGCACACAATCAAAGATAGAACTTGATTTTTTTTTTTTGTTTTCTCTTTTTCGCGTTCCGGATTACCGAGTTCCGGAAAATCGAGGTTTCTACTGTGCCTACAGATAATTCTAAGAAAAGTGTATAGTTTGTGAATTGATCTTACCTTCAGCGTGAAAGCGTGCAATGTGAAAGCGTTTGTAATCGTAACAAAATTAGGTAGTACACGTCACAAAAAATCCTGCCTTCCTATACTCATATCCTTGAACGTATCCTCGACGTTTCTCTTTTGCAAGAACTCCTAAATGTATCGCAAACAAATTGAAGTTTCCTCCGGGTGCCTATGAATAAAATTAAGGATTAATAAATGGCATGTAAACGAGAACAATAAGCGGACATAACACAGGATAAATTGCACACACAATTTATGTGTTGGAGTAAATATAGCAAACACGACAGAACTTCAATTAATTGGCATACATTGTAATCAAGTGAAGTGCACACAAGTCACACTAATCGAGCAAACTGTACGATCGCAATTCTTAGAAAAGAAGCTTAGATTACATTTGTGACTCACCATTTCTTAGTCCGTAGGAACTGTGCAACGCTTTCTAAATATCTCTTCTTTAAAATGATCATCCTAGATTTTCTCCTACTGAGTAAATAGACATGTGAAACAATTCCGATCGTAGAACTGATGCACGTGTGACTTTCAACAACAGGCTTCTTGAATCTTTCCATCATTAGAGTCGCCTCAATATCTTCTTATTCACAAAGATACCTGTTGGGTTTCAAATGTACACGTTTGAAGTCTCTGAATGTTTTCTGAAATTTGAAAGTACAGGGCTATTAGCATTTGACTTTGGGTATTACTTGACAACAGTGCCAAATTTACAAAATTTCCTCCCTGAGAACTCAAAACTGGCACCGCTCTCATCAAATTGTTTAATTAAGATTTCAGTTGTAGTAAGAGCATTTACAGGCAGGGAAGAATGTTGACCATCTTTTGCACACTTCAGCACTTTCTGTATAGTCTTTTGAAAAGTAACTCAAATTAAGTGAAAATGAAGGCACAAACATGTAAGCCAAGAAGATCCGAATAACGTTGAAATCATTTTTTCAACCTCTTACCTATGTTTATTATCATAATCATTTGTCTTTTTGACATCTCAAAAAAGATGTTATTCACGTAGACAAATTCTACAAATTAGGTGAGATGACAATACCTCAACAATTCGGCTTCATTCAAAAGTTATTTCACGTTTTTCATTCTTCCCCCATATAGGTATACCGACATGGTGTACCGTAGTCCTCGTTTTTAATTAGGTATGACAAAAATACCCTTCACTAGAATTATAAGATTTCCGGGAAGTAAAAATTGGTCAATGCAGTAAAAACACTAAAAGATGCAATAAAAATCTAAGAACATGACTGTAGTCCTATACCGTGACTGAAAAAAAATCCATAGATTATCAAAATCGACTAAAAAGTGATTAGAATTGAATGCGAAACGATGAACGCGGCTTAAAACTACCAAAACACGATCAAAACAAACAATAAGCGGCCACAATTGTACAAGTAATGTCTAAAAATGAGAGAAAATTACCAAAGTTGAGCAAAAAGAGCCTGTAAACGACCTGAATTGACCAAAATTATCCAAAAACATTGAAAACAAAGCAGTACCTATGACAAAAAAAAAAAAAAAAACGATCTTACACAATCAAAAAATGTGACTTGTTCCAAAATAAGGGCTATTAGCATCAAGCATCTGTTCCGGAGGAAAGGGTAGCACTGCTGCCTGATATTTTCAAAAAACCGTATGCGTAATTTTTTTGTAAGATCTAAAAACAGATTTCGAGAGACCAACTGATATTTATCAATACTGATCAGGAGAAAGGTATCTCTTGTAAGAGTAACTGAGGTACTTTTCCCTTGATCGACTCGGTGTTACAGGGAACGCAGTATCAGTCAATAACGATCAGGAGAAAAGTATCTCTTAACTAACTGCCCAAGGTACTTTTCCCTTGAGCGCAAGAAGTCCGTATGCGTATCTTTTTTGTGGACCAAGAATCCCCAAACCGGCCAGTACTGGTATGAGTGTACATAGTATTATGAACAAGCCAACATCATATCATCAATCAAAATTCAAAACTTTCACAGCTTCTCCAATAAAACTTTGCGGCTCCCTGAAGTCCAAATCAACCTATAACGACCAGGAAAAGTGTACCTCTCCTGTAATTTTCTGATGTACTTTTCTCTTCAGCGCGAGAAATTCGTATTTTACGTAAAATCCTCAATTTTGAAGACCAAAAATCCATGGATCTGGCAGCACTGAAGGGTAGCAATTGAACTCCGTTTTCACCAGGGCATTGCAGCCAGCTGAAAGCCAAAAGCTAAAGCTGAAAGTCAGCCGAATTTATCACCAAAAAGTCAAAAGCTTAAGCCAAAACATGGGCAGCCATATTTCTTGAAACGCCGAAAAAAGCCGCATATTCTCAGCTGTCTTTTGGCTTTTTGAAATTTTAGTTTAGGGTGTAAAGCGTCGTTCACACTAGGCCTGATAACGCCGCGTTATTGGATAACGCGGCGTTAAAGTTGGATCGGTCCAATCCAAGACCAGAAAAATAAAATGACGCGCCGTTATTGAGAAAATAACGCTACTACACTAGTGTGAACGACGCTTAATTTGGCTAATTTCTGTCAGATTCGATCATTTCTCTCTTCCGCAAAGCAATTCTAAGGAAACATGTCAAGTTCTGCAATCTATCTTAAATTTTGAATGCAAATGAAGAGGTAGAGTGACACATCAAAAAAATTAAGAAAGCTGAAAGCCAGCCGTATTTTTACAAAAGTCAAAAGCCAAAAGCTAAAGCTGTATTTTTCAAGGTCAAAAGTTTAAACCAAAAGCTGAAGCTGTATGATACGGCTGCAATGCCCTGGTTTTCACCCTCCTGTGGGAGATTTGCGTTTTGTTGCTAGTTACCCTTATCTTGGAGCAGGTCACAAATGATGAAAATCAACGAAAATAACCAGGAAACGACCAAAAAATAACCAAAGACGGCCAACTCGCAACAAAAATTGTCCAAAAAGTTCAAAATGAACCAAAACCATCAACATTGTTCATTATGGATCTAGAACAAGAAACAACGACCAAAATCTACCTACTATGTTAATTTTTTGCAATTTGAACGCCGCAAGCTAAAGTAGCAGCGACAAAGAATGATACGACACTTCTTGGCTTCCCACGACTTACCAATTGCGGCTGAACACCTCAAGAAGCAAGCTTCTAGAACTCGTACTTACACACAGCAGTATTTTCTCGCACAAGTATTTTAAATGATCTGAACATCTATGATAGACTGAAATATATTCTATAATGTCACTTCGACGTATCAACAATATTTAGAGTTCATTATCGAATTTTTATGATACAAACCATTGAAAAACGACATCCGTATAGGAAGCCGTTCAGTTAAAAAACCTGTACCACTGTTTAGGTTGATGACATCCTATAAGGTATTGTCATATCCCTCATTAAGCCAAGCTAATATTTTGAATTCTCTAAGTACATTTGCGTCATAATCCAGCTCATAAATTTTCACTTTATTTGACTTCATTTTAGTTGAGAGCTAGCTCTCTGCGTACCACTCTCGCTCTTCCCTCTTCAGTTAGAGGTGATTCTAGGAAATATTTGTATTTAAGAGAAAAAGAAAAAGAAACTGGCTTACAATCACCCGGCGCTTGACGTCTCGGCGAACAACGACGTGATTACCGTAGGACGCCAGCTAAGATACGATTTTCATTACGCTTAATGAAATTGGGATTCACCGACTACCTGCTATTTTATGTGTTTTACGTATTCCGGCTACCTTATAATTAACGCGGAGTTATTTCAACGGAGGCGTGTTCGAAAGACGTTAATGGTCGGAGCGGTAACCAGAGTGGCGTTACAAAGATAGAAACTGCCGCGATTACGCGATGTAACTCATGGAATATCGCATATTTACTTCTTAAAATTTACTCCGTTTAGTCTTTCCTTCCTTACAACGAATTTGAGAAAATGATGGATTTTGAGACGAAACGACCTCATTACTTGGCCGGCGCCAGAAACAGTATGTTCTGGTTAATTAAATCCAACGAGAAGATTATTAATCTTTTTAAGAATGAGAGGAAAAGCAAAAAAGGATTAAATTACAAAATTGATAACACCTTAGCAAAGTTGGGGTTTCCTTCGGTAGATGCGATCTTAGGATGTAGCCGTGACAACTTCACCCATGTCTAGACAATAAAAAGACTGGGAAATAAGGCGATACAAAATTTCATTTTTTTGTACGAGAATCATATTGTTCTTTGGTACTTCGCGTTTCCCTCCTTCGAAAAATAAGTAATTAATAAACCGACACTGAAATTCGTTTAAATCTTACATTTGAAAAAAACGAACGACCTAGGCTGAGGTGTACACAATTTGCAATCGTGAGAACAGTTGCGGGCACATAACCACGTCAGATGGGGCCGTTATTTGCACAGAGCGTACACTTTGTTTGCAGCTTTGTTTACAATATTTCAGGCTATCGTATGATTCTCATGACTAAACTCACCAAGTCACTCTTGAAATTACTGGATTTAATTGATTTAGTTGACAAAACCGTGTCTCGGAGGTCTTGTTCTCGCGTACTAAAAAACTATTCAGGGACAGCTAAATGACTAACTAATTATCGAGTCGAGTACTTAAACTGTGCCGCGATAGATCGATACTGATCTTTAGTATTCAGTGTTTTTACGCCGGATCAAGAATGCCGCGCTCGTAACTATGCACACAGAGTTATGGAGGTCTGGGAATGAACCTAAACGGCAAGCATTGACTGACAAGCCGGGACGGCGGACGTAGATCACGAAAGATAAAAACCTACGTATAAGGATTGAATGAAATGAACAATTACTTGATTATAAAGCAGTCCGTATACATTCGCCTGATACCCTAGCTCTTCAGCCTTCGTATGGAAGGTATTTCGATACCACGGGAGGACTGTAAAATGAAGAGTACGTACAAAATACGCGATTCACCGTCAGAGAATTACATGAAAAACACCGATATTCGTACTTCTGAATTGATCATATAGGTAGTAAATTTGGTTCCATGAACGAGTGCATTCGGAGATGAATTGTCTGAACGCTGAACCGCGAGTGAGTTCATATCGCATCATCTGGACTTCCGGATGGTACCTCGTTGGTCAATCGCTCAATACCGTCGAACGTACTTTCTCTACAAAATTAAATCTCTTATTCATTGTTGATGGCCAAACATTCACGTTACTCATGAAAACTTTCCCACTTACATTCGTTAGAGTATTCGTAGATAAGAAAATCCGCAAGCATGATTAGCTAATTAAATAGTCCACGATTTGTATGGAAAATGATGATTCTGGGAGCAAGACAGCTTAATTTTTCAATGTAATATCAAAACTACGGTTTGGATTCATGAATGAAGTTGATAACATCAGGAAACGCGGGGAAAAAATAAACGAAACTGTCTACAGAAAAGTGTAATTCGAGTAATCGAGTATTTATAGACAAACGTACAGAAGTTTGTATGAAATGTTGAGCACCTGAATGCATCCACTCTAAAATTCGACTTTAAGCCAACATCAAATCATTTTTTCGATGACGTGGATGCCTGATTATTCTGCGAGCTCACAAATTTACTTTTCTGACTTCCGTATTTCAACGGACATCTAGTATCGGTCACATCGACCCAAAAACGCATTTTATCTTCATACGGATCATAGTAATCTGGCACTCCCGGTTCATCAAAATCGATTTTGATCTTCCGATCGACCAGTTTATTGAAACGCTTTTCGCTTACGCACCAGTAACAAGCGACATCGAATTTGACTGGATGAAGATGATCATCATCACACTGATAACAAAGGCGATCCGGGTCCATCTGCAGGGCAGAAAAAAGACAAAAAGCTCATTGTTGAGAAGGTTATGAGAAATGTAGTACCTATTAGTATCAATATAACTCCCAAAAAGTTACCCACCTTTACGTGTGACTGTGTCTTTAGCTGTACTAAACTATCGAAGTAGGTACCAATCACACAATGCAATGCCTTGTAAACTCGTAACTGATATGGTTTGCAATTCAACAATTCAACAAAATTCAACTTAATAAAAATTAGGAACTCGTTTTGAAAACGAATTAAATAATTCCTCCTAGTTGTGAACACGTGCAATACTGTTGCAAAACTACAATTACGTCGGCCATGAAACCAGACAGCATCAAAAGCAAGAATCGAAGAGTGTCATTGTCTTAATACGCGTACGTCGGCCATAGATTATAGTCGGAAAAGTCGGAATGTTGTAGCTCCCAATCTTGTGATCTTTCTTCTACAGCCGTACAGCGTGGTCTGGTAAGCTGGAAGCCTGAGTACTTCTTTAGAATATTCATGGAATTCTTTTGCACCTATCTGGTTACATTCATAGTGTTATGGTGTTAATACTCTGACTTTTCTCCAAGTTGAGAGCAGCTTTTTTCCATCTGTACCTAGTGTGACTGCGTACATTAACTTCAGACAGGATTCAGCCTTCAGGTTCTAACGTAGACTCTTCTGCTGCCATCAGGGGGAGAGAGAGAGAGAGTTTATTGGAACAAACGGGAGGTTTTTAGTTGTAATAGGTATAGGAATTTGTGACCTATGCCCTAAGAAAAAGTTCACTTTTGCACGCTTACACGTTATTTCAGAGCAAGACAAAGAAACAATCTGAAGAATCAAACGTTTGGTTCTCTGATCAAAGATACTAATTCGATCTATAGATAGTTTCTTTTCTAGTTGGTTGGCTTTTACTCAATGCGGTTCATATTCCATTCACATCAGTACATCAACATCACATCATAAGATTCAGTCTTCAGACCTATTAATCTTGTTCTCCTCAGCCAACTGAGCAACATGACTACAATCCGGAGAAAAAGACCTGCTGAAAGTCGCAGAGATACCTTTTTTCTTTTTTGGATTGTTGTCATGTCGCTTATAGTTGGTCAAGCCTGACTACCTGATTTTCTCTGTTTTTGAAGCGACACTAGCTCTGATTGGCCGGGAATTGGCCTGCAACACTACCACGATTTGAACACCATCAAAAAAATTGTCGTCAGTCAACAAAAAGCCCAATGAAAAAGCTGAATTCAGCTTACCGCTTAGAGCAAATGTATAAAGCTTTGAATCAGCAGAAGCCAATACGCCCAAAAATACGGCTGAATACGGCTTTTGGCTCTCGGCTTTCGGCTGGCTGGAAAACACTGCTTATGGAAAGGGAATTCAGTATGCAATATTGTCATAATCATAAGATCAATGTAAACAGAGAATCATTGCAATAAGAATGAGGCAAACGAGTATGCAATGTGATATAGGGGATGGGCCCTATACTTAACGTTAACAAATACAGGCATCATCCAAATTTGTAGTTTAGGTTTGCCTAACGTGCTGCGTGATGTTGCGTGAGCGTCAGGCTCTGCAAATAACTGTACACTTACACTAAGTATGTGAATTATTGAGATTGTTGTAAATTTGCCGCTTGGTTGACTGCATTAGGCGAACCCTGAACTACAATTTTTGATAATACCTGCAGGCCTGTCGAGAGCTCCAGTCAGGTCCAGGGCAAGGAACACAGTGCACCCCCCCCCCAAAAAAAAAAATTCACCCCCTCCCCTAGGAAACCGGGCCCGGGAGAAAATCCCCAGTTGCTCCCTCCTCTCGTCAGGCTTGACTTCGTGGACCGAGTACAACTAGAATTTGCATGATATGAGATGCTCTGCAGTACAGAATTCGAAATTTGTCGCTGAATCACAAGTTGCAGATGTCCAAGAATATCGCTCAAGCATTTTTCTCTCACAAAAAGGTTTTAATATTTTGCTGAGGGTCAGTGTTCGGATTCTCAAGATTCTACCGATCTGTGAATCCTCGAGAAACTGGAAATAGTTCAATTTCTGAAGCTCAACTTCAAACCACAGAGTCTGCGTCTGCACCTTTGAGCTATTTCCAGAGATTTTGTCTGACAAAGGCATTTTTGCATTGTTTTACCCAAACACGAATTCGTTTTTGGGTCTCGAGGTATGAATAAGAATTCAGAAAAAACTGGAAATGGATTAATTTCCGAGGCTCAACTTTAAATCAAAAGAGTAGAGGGAGTCTGCGTCGGAACTTTTGAGCTCTCTCTAGAGATTTTGTATGAAAGCCATTTTTGTATTGTTTTGACCCAATGACGAATTCGTCTTTGGGTTTTGAGTTATGAGCCTGAGAATAGAATTATTTCTAAGGCTCATCGTCAAGAACTCAAGGGTATTTCATACCTGCGTTTAATTTCCTTTAGCAATTTGGTCTGACAAGAAGATTCTTGTCTCTCAGTTATCAAGGAAAAGGTTTGAATACTGTAGGCTTTCCTGAGGTGTGTAGTAGACTTTGTACAGGCCCGTCGAGGGGTCCAATTGGGTCCGTGGCAAGGAACACAGTGGGCCCACCTAAATTTTTTTCATCCTTCCTCTTGTAGACCGGGCCCTTGAAAGAACCGGGTCCGGGGGCAAAATCTCCAGTTGCCCCCTCCTCTCGTTAGGCCTGGATGCCTATGTCTTGAGCTCTCTTGAACAAGCTCTGTTCACTCTGTGGTATGTGCGTTGTTGGTAGAATTGACAATGAGCGACATCTATAGCAGCAAAATTTGGATCTAAGAAATCAAAACTTTGTTTTGTTAAGGGACAGAAAATGGTCCCACCACCGCCATTCGGCCATCCATGGGAAGCACCGATACCATTTTATCCTTAGAACTGTAACCAATCTAGTTCAGGCAGCTCAACAGAGGAGTTCGCACCCGGACTTGCCGTCGTCATGTTAGTCATAAGTATTATTCTCTTATTATATTGGAATAAAAATTAAATTTAAAGCTTGTAGTCATGGCAAAATCAAAAACTCCAAGATTGGAAGAAACTAGAAATACCAAAAACTCATCCATTTTGGGGTCACAAGCGACTAGCGGTGCGAAATAATGGACCTATTATTGGTTGTGAGAGCGCAGGGCTCAGCACGGATTGGATCGTGCTAAATCGCAGATTATGGATCAAATATTACTATTGGCAATCTGTAATCCGTATTCGAATGTTTTTTTCCCGCGCGTTTTGATACAAGATGATTTGTATTACCCAAAGAGATGATAGGCTTCTGATCCACACATGATAATAACAAGGAAAACAAAGGACAAGACAGATCACGGATCAAAATTTTCACAATACCACTGAATCATTTTTTCGTGATCCGAGATATTTTGCAATCATTGGAAATAATTTTCTAATCTGTAATTTGAATCATTTTTTTGTGACCCTTGTCTATCCTTGCGTGAGAGTTGGGGCTATGAATTTGTGAATACATTGCTTGTGTGCGGTAGGGACGTTCACTGTTGACAGCTAAAATAAGTTGATCTACGCCCATTCAATGTATTTTAATAGGAGCTTCAGGTTTTGTCGTTTAGAGTATTTGATGAATGCGTATGCACCGCATGTCCTATGTTCAATATTGTATTTTCATGGAAGACTTAATAAGTTGAGTCGGAATTCCAGGGAATTTTTGGGGCCAGCGCAATGAAAACGCAAAAACTGGGAATTCCTTTCCAAGAACTGGAGACGAGAATTCTCAGTTCAAACACTGATCGTAATAACAAAGTACTACTGGAATGTATAGGAAACAATTAGGATCTAAAATTCGGAGCTCTTCTGTAGGATGATTAGGGGAGAGTGATTTGATATCACATAGGGAGAGAAGCCATCACTAGCGACAGAACTCTCTCTAGTTCAGTAGAGTAGGTGAATTTTTAAGATTTATATGTAAGCATGAAAGCAACCCAAGACTTTCTCACCCTATTTTGAAAGTAGGCTTCTAGTGTTTGTCTTACTTTTTTCGTCACGAAAATTTTCGCGCAGTCGGAAGTCGCTCCACGCTATTCAAGAACACACAGCTTGAATGCACCAGGAACTGATTGCGACTTAGACTCCCCTTCTTGTACATGAAACGGTACGTTAAAGAGAATCCCGTGCACGAGGAAGAGAAAGCCGCGACGTCAAATCGTAAAAAAAGAGTTTCGAAAAAAAAGCAACTGGTGAAATTAGAGTTACAGTCTAATACTCCGTGACAAGACCACTGCTCTTATTTACAAATAGGCCTTTGTACGTAGCCTAACGTTTGTTTTTATTATATCTGGTGGCGAAGCACTACGTTCATTTCCGCATTGATAACCGTAAAGGTTTCCTGACCTACAAAAAACAACCTGTAACAATAGTATTGAATAGAAAAAACAAGTATTTTTTTTTCAAGAGTTTGGAAACTCAACGTATAAGAGCCCGAATGAAAATGTTCAGGAAGTATTTCTCACGATTTCTCTGTAGTGGATCTCATTAGTTCCGCGTCCGTTTGTATCCTACAATATCGGTAACGTATTATCAAACTTTGTAATTTTTTCGAATAAATAAATATTTATAGGATTTTATTTAAATATTTCATTTATTCTTCATTATAAAAACTATTTTCGAGTCCTAAATCCTTTCGTATAAGATACCGTTACTTTTGGAAAGGGTTAAAAGAATACGTAATCATCGCCGAATTTTTTCTGTGACTTTCTGTTTTCATTGTACTTATATTCATGTAACAGTATTCGAGAATAACAGTAAACTAGCCAGTGGTCTACTATCACCCTTATTTTTTGTTCATTTTCTTCTGAATTCTAACTTTTATATAGTAAACCATACGTGTCTAAACGGAATCAGAAAATCACAAGAAATCCTACATGAAAAGCCTTTAATTTATTCTTAAGTCATCACTTCATTCATTGTGAGTTCTTGGGTCACTTTCGGTTCTTCTCGAACGAATTTTCACACGATAAATTAGGTTGATAAGTAATTCTATATCACCGCTTCCTTCTAATGGATTTTATACCTATCAATCCATCATAATACGTCGTACACGCAGAACGCAACATTTAGGGTAATCTCGAAGCTACTGTGGGAGGATAATATGTGAATTTCATCGCAAATGAAGGTACCCATAAATTTTTTATTCATCGATAACTATCTTTAATTATATCACTTAGTACCTACTCCATTAAAAAATTTGATTCGAATTCTATACAGATCAATGACGTCATCAAGAATCTTTTCTCCGCGCACGATGAATCGTTGATAAAAATTCTTTTATAAAACAGTGCGCTGTCAGAAATATGATGAGGCATCGAGGAGTGTCTATGGTACAATATAACCTTCATATACGGTAAACAATTAGATTCTGACAACAGTTAATTAGCCTTGAGGTCACCTTTTGCTCGCTTCACATTCAGATTCATAAACGAGAGTGTATGAGGTGTCACGTTTCTTTCATAGTCGTCGGCGAGATGAATGTACCCTATAATGAACTGAAAAGTCGGGTGGAGTTTTGTAATCGTGAGAAATAAGGTGTAAGATAATTAATAAAGTCTTTAATGGCATATAGTTAATTGTCTCAGTTCCATAATTGGCTAACGTACCTATTATACTTACAATCACATAGACCTAGGCCTATAAAAATTAAATTATCATATTTGCGGAAGTAAAGAGAAAATTTCTCATTCTGGAGACATTATGAACCACTGCTCTCGTAGTTCCTTCTATACTCGGTGAAAAGCGCAAGAATTTGCTTCTTTACTAGGTACAATCTTCAGAATAAGTACTTCCTCGTGACTATTATGTATTTTGTACCTACCTATTTTCCTTTGAATTCTACCTAATGGTGTTATCTATGACTTGAAGGTATAAGGCGAAATCTTCTCATACAAAGAGGGGATGGGGGGGGGTTGAATTTACCGACTAACAAGCAAAAATGAAACACTGATGATTTTGTCGACTGCGCTTATGCAGAGGACTGAGATATTCCACGCCTTCTTCATCGCGGCCCTATTTAACTAAATAAGTTTTTTGCGGACGTTTGTCACCAAGATGTGTTAGTTTGTTTGCTAGAAAAATTTTTCTCTCTGTATGTATTTTTAATTGTAAATAAAGGGTTGCGTTTTGTTTACAATCGGACTTGGCACACCTTTTCCCAAAAATTTTGCTATTCTAAGAGGGGGATCTCTACAAGCTATACCGCAAGGAAGAGTCGTCCTCTTGATGGCCAGACAAATTTCGTATTTTAAAATCATGGTTTCAAAGGAGGGAAAACTGTTTTCTAGTTTAGGGTTTCGGTCTTCGAGCCACAAATATTAGTGGGAGTCGGGACTGGGATATTTTCAACTTCTTAGCTGTACAAAATATTCGAGAATAGGGATTTGAAGAAATTTTGACTTTTAAGATTCACGAAGGGGACTAGAAAATTAGTGCTTTGAAAAATATGTGAACAGGAAGGAAGGTGACTAAACTTTTGAACACCAGAGAGATTCTCATTCGGGCAGGAGGATTTTTTCATATACTTTCAAGTTACCCTAGATGTTTCTTTGTAAACGTCCTCATTATCTCCATTCATCAATCAGCTGCTTCCATACTCAGGGGTCTCGAGCTTTCTCGAAATCTACTCCTTAAGTGTAGTCGATATGAAACTAGGGAGTGTGACGCGACACTGAGCCTCAGCAAAATATTAAGATTTCTTTGTGAGCGAAAAATGCTTAAGCGATATTCTTGGACATCTGCAACTTGTGATTTAGCGAGGAATTTCAAATTTTGAACTACAGAGCATCTCATGTCACGCTAATTCTAGTTGTAATCGGTCCACGAAGTCTACACACCTCAAGAAAGTCTAAAGTATTCCTTGATAACTGAGAGACAAGAATCTTCTTGTCAGATCAAACTGCCAAAGGAAATTAAACGCAGATATGAAATACCCTTGAGTTCTCTGAGTTGAGACTCAGAAATAACTCTTTTCAGGTTCCTAAGGATTCATAGCTCGAGACCCAAAGACGGATTCGTGATTGGGTCAAAAAAATACAAAAATGCCCTTATCAGCTAAAATATCTACAGAAAGCTCAAAAGTTCAGACACAGACTGCCTTTACCCTTGTAGTTTGAAGTTGAGCCTCAGAAATTAAACTATTTCCAGTTTCTCAAGGATTCACAGCTCGGTAGAATTTTGAGAATTCGCAAACACCGACCCTCAGCAAAATATTAAAACCCTTTTGGAAGAGAAAAATGCTTAATCAATATTCTTGGACATCTGCAACTTGCGATTCAGCGAGGAATTTGAAATTCTGAACTCCAGAGCATCTCATGTCATGTTAATTCTAGTTAGGCCTGACGAGAGGAAGGGGCAACTGGGGATTTTGTTTCCGGGCCAGGCTCTTTTAGGGGCTCGGTTACAAGGAGAGGGTGTGAAAAAAAATTGTATGGGGGAGGCTGTTGTATTCCTTGCCCCGGATTTGACTGGAGCTCTCGAAGGGCCTGCCAAGAAGGAGGAAGTAGATCTAAAATTCCTACTCACCTCATTTAGAACTTGCTGTACCCATTTTTCTTTTTTTTTTTCTTTTTTTTCTATCAAAAAGATAGTGTTTTGGTCATTGCAGTATACTCGGCTATAGTAGGCTTGACTTGAGACGGACTAGAAACCTAATATACTGTATCTCAAGCTAACCTGTTCATCTTCCTCCTACGCGAAGTATAACATTTACAATAATATATTAGGTTTTGCCTTAAACTACTTCTGGATAAACCGTCACAGTGTTCACGCCTAATGCTGTAATCACGGACCTTGACTTATTGTAATTTAGGGACTTGAAAAATTTCGGCCTCATTACTTTGGGACCTGTGTCCTTCGCCTTTATTATATTAGGCCTAGAACACAATGTACTTTGGGGTATAATAAGCAAGACATGCAATAGGGGCTTCCTATACTATAAGCCCTGCCTCCTGTTCAAGGCTTTCTCTATTCTGAGCCCCACACTAGAGCTAACATACAGTATACTATAGACTTCACTTTTGGGATTTGGAAAGTTTTTGACCTCTGCTAATCCATGGGCTAAACTAGGCTTAGCTATTTAGCTCAACATATATTCCTTATACGGTATGTAGTAGTTTGGGGCCAGCAGCGTAGTATGACATCATGGGTCTATGCTAGGGTCACACTGGATCTACAATAAGCTAAATGAAGCGAGTGAGCCCGTGAAATACTGAGCTTGACATAATGTAGACTGGGGGCCACTACAATGCCATTCCTGTATAAGGCTAAGAATGAGAGAGAACGAGTGGAGTGAGTAAGCATGCCAGCTAGTTGGTCTATGCATGCCGTTTGAGACGGCATCAAGAGCGAGATAGACGTATTGTTGGAGATACACACATTCAAATTCCATTCCAACCCAGGCTTAAAGGAAAGAAAAAATAACTACTTGACATTGGATCATCCGTTCAATGCCCCGACCTATATTTCAGAGGTGCGAAATTAAACAAAATCACAGCCGAAAGTAGGGGAATTAATTTGTATGTTTTAGGCCTTTTAAACAGAGAAAAAAAAACGTACATGGCAACTTGAGTAGAACCTACTGACTTGTTCCTTTCAATGCCGACTTTTTCGCCGTTCTTTGTTCAAGTATGAACGATTTTGATTGTATCAGCTACATATGATAACACTGTACATGTAAAGGTGAAAAAGAAATAAATTCGAGTAAAAAACTGTTTTGCGTTTTATTTGTTTGCATTGAACACACGTATCACAAGTCGTAGAATCGATTTATTACATGAAAGTGTAAGAAACAAGCATATAAAATGCCAGACTACGTGTCTCTGGAGGAGGCGGTCCCGATGGAATCCCAAACCATCTTTACAATCCGGATTGAGTCCCAAGGTGACGGGGTTGCGTTAAAATAATATCCAAATTGAGTACCGCAGTATCGGGAGCAGAAAAACGTAAGGTCCCCACGCGTTGGTGGTACAAACTGAAAGGAGTGCCGACTCGACAAATGATTCTCCTATTTCCCTTCTCGCTTCAACAGACTTAGAACTGTCAATGAATGCATCATCGGCGCGAATAAAGATGAGAGAATTAGCACGTGGCTTTCATAAAGTACATCAATACCTATACTCGGTATTGGGCTTGGAAAATATTCAAGGATACTTATTTTTTCATCGGTGGGGGAAGACGCGCTCCGCAAATTTAATTTATGATAACTCACCAAGATCACGCCGAGTCATCAATGTTGCGAACGTAGCCTCTTTCTTTTTTCGAGTTGAAAATATCGAGGATTTGACATGAAAATCACATTGGAACGGATTCACTCATCTTCTCAGACTTAGTGCCGGCGACTTTTCGGAACTGAACTTGGACAGTAAATTTTTCTGCCTTCGACACTACGGGAGTCGGATTATTTTACCGCCCCATTGGAGACTCTATTTGTTTGTGTACCACCGATACTTCGGGACTCAATTTAGCAACCAAAAACAGGTAAGCCCGCTCCCAGTAGTCAATTCGCTGCGTCACACTTTTTTCCTTCGATCAGCACCAAATCATTTAGTAAAGCTTCCTTGTCCAGTCTGGCCTATTACCACATTGGAAAAGAAAAATTTTCTCATCGATTCAAAAATTATGGAAAAAATAATTTTCGTTCAATCTTTCTGCATTCGTAATTTAAAATGAACCATTTTCGGATGCCAGTTCAATAATCGTTTATGAAAGCACGTACGTCGTACACCTATAATAAATATTGGGAGTTTTTCATTTGTAGACTATTTCCGTACGCGTAGGTTATCCTTCTAAACGTATCATTTATTGTTTTCTCATCCCGGACGAGAAACAGTACGAAATTCTTTCACGTCGCGAACATTATATGAGTGGCGGACCAAATAATATCATCAATAAAATTCGATAACCCTGTTTCATTTGACTTCTTCATGTACACTCACGATACATAAGAGTCTATCCATAGACCAAAATAGTCTACTAGTTTTAAAATAATAGTAAATCTCGACAATCATACCTGTATTCGCTCGTGAATGAATGCGCTCGAATTGATGATACGGTCCGTAGGTACCGATGTTTGGGAAAAAATTTATTCGGACACACCCCTCTAATGATGATATGTAGGAGAGGTCGTATATGAAATTGTTATAAGGCGCAGAAATGGATTACTGTAAAAGTGAATGATAAATAATTATTATAGATGCACCTACCTACAGTAGATTAGGAAGTGATATTCTAACGATGACGGTAAATTTATTCGATTGATTGAATTTCACCAGTCGAAATGTACCTAACAGGTACTGGTAATTTAAATCATCGGTCGAAAGTCAATTTTGTTAGCGAATGTGATCCTGAATGGTTCGATTGTAAAGTTGAGAAAAATTGCAAAAGGTTCGCGTTCCTACTATATTTCACGAACCCTGACAACGCAGTGAACAGAAGGTCCGACTGGAAGCCGACGTTTAATTCTGTAATAATACGTGCTGCTATCTCTTGCCGAACGAGAGAATTCATTTTTATTGGATCACGTTCATCGATACAATTCGCGCCTTTTACGGAAATTCAACATCGTCCGATTACCTACGACGTGAATTACAAGAATTTTTTCATATGAAAGTACGGAACATTAGCCGTTGTTTGGCGCACAAGCCTGAAAAAAAGTATTGTACAATGTAAAGGTTTTCGTCTGCCTTGATTTTGGTATAAGTATTTATTGCGAGAAAAGGAGAGAAAGAAGAATACGAATATAAGGTATACGTATATTATACTTTTATGTAATCTCACTTCCTTTTCACGACAGACGAACATTCAAAAATGTGAACGAAAAATAAATCGAGAAAATGTAAATAACTCAACAATGAAATTATGCGCATAATAAATCACATATCGTCTGCGCCAGGCTATAGGTGTGTATGGTCGATTGTAATTAGGAATATTTCACACATTTTTTCTTCCCTTACAAGCGTGTACTTACCGCTACAATATCAAGAATACGAATACTCTTAAGAGAGGGGGGAGGAGGGCGTTTATATGTAGTTATTACGTGTTCAGCTAATTTTTCCTTTCTTTCCTATGCGGGCTCCAGTGAAAATGCAAATGCTCGCCTACAGTTCTAGTCGCAGATATTGAATGTATACTGCCATTGGATATAACGTTCAGTTTACCTGGTAAAGCACCTACGAGTATTACTAACCCGTGAATTCCTCGATAACGAATACATTTTTAGCAAATTGTGTACAAACATTACTTGTTTATGAGATTGTGATTATACTGTATATCACTGATAGTAGACCTCGTCTCTAAATATAAGTCACTGTCAGCATCGTATTAGTATTGTGTTCGGAAGAATGAATAATATGTAAATAGACCTCCTCCGCTCTCTTGTAGGATTCAAATTGGACTATATTCAATGATCGTGAAATGAGTCATTTCAAGAATTTAGAATCTTCAACATTGATGAGTGTTGTCATTCCAGGGAGAGCGTCTTACTACTCAAAAGAGGAATCGGCTGTAAGTTAGACTCCGAAAGCTATCAGGCTGAGAACTTCCTCTAGTAGAGAGGCTTGTGAATAGATCTCCCGAATTGTGTTTCTTTTGTGTATTAGTCCAGACTTCAGAAATGAGAGAAAAGTAATACTACTAGTGGCAAAAGAGACAAGTAAGTGCCTCTTGGATGTCGTTCTTGAGCCCTTTTCCACAAACTCGTTAACCTTAATTTATAATCCAGGTATATATCGTTGAAAATTGTTTTCTTCGGAGGGAGTACGATCCAAGATTACACAACTTAGAGAGCTAGAACAGTTCGTTTGTGTTTGATCTACCTCGTCGTATTGCTGCATGCCCGAGTTAGGATTTCCGGTTTGCAACAAAATCTATGGAAAACGATCTGGGATGTACGAATGATGAGGCGCATTTCAATTCTTTACATCGACTCTTGATTCGTCAAGTTCGGCGAAATATATCCTCAATTATTCTGGACACCAACAGCTTCTGAAGCATTTAACACCGCGCATCGTCGTATTTCTGCAATTTGCTATCGGGAAAGTAGAAAGTGGAAGGGTGATTTTATAATGTTACTATTTTGGTGGTCTTATTATTCTCCGAAAAGTAGGGACGAGAAAAATTTTCAAACATTTTCGTGCGTGTAAGATCTATATTAACGATAGAGCAACGCTGACACGTGACTCTAATCTATTGTCACTCTCTTCTTCTGGGTCTAAATTATGATTAATGAACAATTCGACGAAACAGATCGACAATTATTTTGAGCAACTATAGCTTCCGAGCCATTTGGAAAATTTACAAAAGCCAGCTGTAGCGCATCAATGTATTTTGCAACTCGGTAATAGCAAAATTAGAAAGTGGCTGACAAGATTTTATTTTCTTTTCTCTGTCTTTCTTCTTATTCTTTTATTCATCTTCTAATCGACAACGAATGCCTGAAACCAGACTTAATCATTGAATAAGACGTTTTATGTTGTGCGGGTTGCCTATTCTATACCAAATCTCACTAATGGACGAACAATGACTTCAAATTAATTTATCTTGATAATTTAGTTCAAGGAACTTATTAGAATCGGAGGAAAGGTCGAGGATTTTTAGCACTGTGTTTTATGTTTTCATAAAAAGTAGCTATTTCAGGAGGTATTTCAAAATTCAATATGGAAGGTGAAAAATACAATAGGAAAGCTCGTAATATTTGCATTTTAAGCGATACTAGCAAATTTTGCTGGCAAGATCTTGATCAGAAATATTGAGAAAAATCCCTTTCCAGTTTCTGTTTGCCCTCCAGTATGCAACCCGTACAACATTAAAAGCCCTATTGAAAAGTCTGAAGTTTTTTTCTCTGAACTCAATTTTGAGATTAGAAGTCGTCATTACCCTACTTAAATGAGAAAAATATTGCTGATGCACATTATATTTGTTTCTCGAACGAACACAGTATCGGAATTCTTTTTTCTTTTGAGAGGGGGTGTGGGGGGGTGTAGAAGCTCCGCTATTATACTCATTCATGAAAAAAAAAAAAATTGTACAACATATCAGGAATTGATGAAATTACGCTTGAAGAGGGTGGTACAGGAAATCTAGTCTTTTTGTGGGTGAGGAAAGTCCTGGAAGCTGAAGGTAATCACCACACCGCTGCTGTCCTTTTGTTCCATAAATGTTTTCAAAACTATCCAAGTTTTGATCAATTTGAATTCGTACAAATTATTCTAACTTCTATATCAATCATGATTTGCGGCTTAGAATCAAGATGACTTGCGTTGTCAACCTCTATCGTTTTCTTGGTCCCTTCCACCTTCTTTATTAAGATTTGAATAAAATTGAAGAAGTAGTAGAGATTCCGAATTCACGATGATTTATTACTGCAAGACAAATAAGAAAAAACTGCCCTTGAATTAATCCAAGGTTACTGCCTGAAAAAAAAATCGGATGAAATGAGAAGTGCTTCCATCTTTGAACATGCTCCTTTATGAGGACAGAACTCCTTGTAAAGTAGGAGCGCGTGAGCGTCGGGTTCTTACTTCACCTCAACAAAAAACAATTCCGACTTCTTCCCCCTTCAAATTTCAATTTCCAATAGCTTGGGAAAAGTTCTAGAACTACTCGACAGTCAACATTGATTATAAAACAACATTCGAATCGACTTCTCTAATATATAATTTTTTTCAAATCAATCGTTTGGCGGCACTAGATTTCCTCTAAATTAGGTATTCAAAATGGCAACTCTCCCTTTCTTCTTCATTTCTTTCTTCATAATTTATGGCCCTTACTCTTCCCTCCATTCCACCTGAAACGGCGTCCCTCAAGGAGAGATTTGGAGCGTTTCTTTCTTTCTAATGGTCATAAACAATCCAATACACTGTATCCTCTTCCCCTTCTCCAAACAACTTTTTGCAGATAATTTCAATGTCTCCCTCGCTTCTACAAATCCCAAACGAGCCACCTGTCGAGTCCAGTTCATCCTCAGAAGGAAGGTCTCGTGGGCCTCTGAACGTTTTCTAGCAAGAAAAAAAGTTCTACTCATATTCCACAGCAGTCACTTACGTATTCCCTCTCCCCCTCCAACCTTACTGATCAGCCTCCAATCCTCCTCCAAATTCCTTTGCCTTACCTTTGATTCCAATGTACTTACTCCTGAACTCTCCACATCAAACTTTTAACAACTAAATGCCTGAACTCACCGAATATCTTCAAATATCTATCCCACGCTCGTGCTAGTTGCAGTCGTAAGCTGACAATTCTCTAATCCGATCACAACTGGACTACGGGTCCCAACATTGAGTGCAACACAATCTACTGTCCCACATTTAGCGATTGGTGCTCTGCGCACCAGCTCTATGCCCAGCCTATGCGCTGAGACTGGTATTCCTCCTCCTTTCCTTTTGAAAGTCATTACTCTATTCACTGGAGTCCCATCTAGGCCACCATCTCAAATTCAAGTCAATTCTTATCTACTCATCATCCCTCCCTGAATATCGCCAACGCCTCCCGTAATTTATCAAAATCGCTGAACATAATTCACATTAGACACCTCAACGCCATTTTTAACAGGAGATCTGCTATCTGTTTTGTTTGAGAAGGGCACATTTGCAGAACACGTCTGCGTCCGACTTTTATGACATCATCAGCTTCTGACGTCATCAACCTAAGTTAGATTAGGCCATGTTCTTCGAGAGAATTTGTCCAGTTTTTTCGGGCTCAATTATAAGAAAACTCAATACCTATCTTGCATCTTGAAATATTTTTGTCGATTCAGCATACGTTTCCATGGAGGAAAACAAAAGGAAGATGAAGTATATCGAGAGCTTGAAGAAAAAGTGTCTTCATGGAGTGTAGTGTATTTTCGGGTTTCGAAAATTTAAGACCAGCTGTTTTTCAAAAGCCAGCGGGGCAAAGTTTGCAATACCCACTGAATTTTTGCTAATGATTTCCTCCAGATGGATCCAAAACGAGATCCAAAACTGGCCACGTCTTAGATGTCTCGTTCTTTCGTATAAGAAACTCGACCTCCATATTTTCATTTGAACTATCTTCCATCTATTCCCACCTTACTTACCTCTCTCCTCTCCCCCATTCCGTGAATTCTTCCTCCTTTCTTTCTCTCTCCGAGCCGTGCACGACCCTCACTCTCTGAATCCCATTGTTCAGTGCTATCCTCTTGCATTTCTAAACATTTGCTCTATCTTCCTTTTGGATTTCTGGTCGAGACGCAGTGGACCTGAGAGGCAAGAAAGCTCAGCTTTATTCCTCGATCACTGATCATTTTCCTTCACCGGTCTGTGACTTACAATTTTACCATCGTTCACTAATCATCTCATCACTTCACAAAATGAGCTACAATCTTTGGTCCTCTCAACCCCCTCAATGAACTTCGTTCAGCTGGAAAATGTCTGATCCTCTGATTCTCTTCAATTCGTTCCTCACGCCGTGAATAAATAGACAGCTTTAGGATTTGGGCACACTTACTTAACCCATTCCATCCTTCTCCTTGGACTCTCCGCTCCACCTTCATCCCCCCAAGACTGTCATTCTAAGGAATTAACCGTATCCCATTTATGCTCCTGTCCATATATCCTAAATCTCGGAAGTCATTCTCTGTCTTTTTTGAAGCCTCTTTTTCTTAATATCAACAAAGCACTCTTGAATTTCTCCGATCTAAACGAAGTACTTATCATCAAGATTAGCGTGACATCCGTTTTTGTCCTCACACACATACAGAAAGCAGTAAAATTCTTCCAGACGACCGATGCTCGAGAGTATTGAAAAAAATTTTATGACTCATTGTGGGAGACTAAAACCAGCCTAAAAAATTCCAACATCTTTGATAAGACTTGAAATTGACCTCGTCCTCTTGAAATGTAAGTAGAAGATTATATAATACGAAAAATGTCACGATATACTTTAATATTTTTCAAACTTCTAATTTCAGTTCGTACAATTTTATTTCTAACACCTAAGTTAAACAAAACTGATGTCTACGACACGAAAAAGTTTGTAAAAAAGAACATTTCAACCTTACAACAATCTTACAAAGCAATAAACTTAAGATTACGGTATACAAAAAATAATTACAATAATTGTTTAAATATACAACAAAACATCGTAATTCACACGCGTTGGTATGCGTAAATCACAAATGTCGATTCGAAGGACACACGAAAATAATGAGGAAAATATAAAATCTAAAAATGAAAGAGAAAAACTACAAATAAAGAAGGAAAGAGGATATAGTGCGCAGGCAAAAATGCCGGAACACAAATTGAAGATGTAAAAAATGTAACTCATTATTATTATTTTTTTTTTCTACTCCCAAGTAGTATCACTCAAAATTTCGAGTTAAAGTATGAATACTTTGTTCAAGAATAATATGGTATCGTGTTCCAACATTTCTGACATAACTATTACTCGTACATCAATATTAATTCAGGGCTTGATAACACATTGTCAACAACCTGCACTCACTTAGTAGACTAGAATTATCATTTTAAAACATTTTCATTTAATGGGAATGCGTTTTGAAACGAACAATCGGTAGGTAAGTGCAATTTACTTATTATAAAATCTTTTTTTTTTCCTTTTTCAATGGCGAAAAGTTTTACATAAATTCGCTTAATTATGTAGGTATCATTCTTTACGTAAAATCAGGTACCGCATAATGCCCGCTCCAATGAAACATTGATAGACGTATGAGTAAAATTACGAATATACGCGTACAAAATATATTACAGACTTAATACAATAGAATGAAAAGAAAAATTGAAGGAAAGAATAAATCAAGATGATAATAGGAAACATTTTTAATATCATGATTCCCCCACGGGGGAAAATCTCTAGTGCTACGATAAACTTATTTTATTTATTTTTATTTTCATTTTTTAAAAATTTATTTTGCTTAAATCTAACTAGAAATAAAGCATACCATTATGTTTAATTGGATTAGAACCTCCAAGTTATGCAAACATTCCGATTACAACTGGGGCTGTGAATAGTTCTGAAAAATGAAAGATATACCATTTTAAAATAAAGAAAAATGATAACGTCCATGCTTTATGATAGGTAGTATATTATTTAGGTAAATACTTCATGCAAAGTGAGTAGTTCATAATTTTATCGACGTTAACATCTCAAATATAGTGGTGTCACCGGAAATTTTGGGAGTCGATCAGGAATTCGTCGATGTGACGAAGTTACAAAAAAAGCAGAGAGAGATCGATCATCGAAACAAGTTTTATAATTTTAGAAGAGGACCCTCCATATCAAAAACTTGTTGTAATTTCAGTTGACCAAAAAGTGAAATTACCAGTGATTTTTGAAAAATTGAAGAGGGCCACATTAATAAAACACGCAATTTTTATTGTGTTGAGCTCTTTCGATTGCTAAAGAGAATTTAGAGACACATAACCTTGTTTCTTTTATCCAGAGACCATGATAGACGAAAATAGAAGAATACCATCATTGCTTGTCATAAATGAAGAAAAGGGTCCGTCAGAAAAATTCAGTTTTTTACACTTGCAGAGCTCACAGGAAAATTTCGAGATCTATGTCCAAAAGGATGGGAAGAAATTTTATGAGATCTCTACCATAGTAAAACTTTCTAATAGCGAAGACTTTTTCTGAAACATACTCAGCATCTACGTAAGCACAATGGCGGATTTACCATCGGGTGATCCTTGACTGTGGCCCAGAGTGGCAAAATTTTTGGAGCGGCAAATTTCAAGGAAAATATCATGGGAAAATGGATGGAAAAAGAAGAGACAGGAAAAACTTAAAAGTATGGGATAACCCAGGGCGGTAGGTCACCTAAATCCGCTATTGCGTAAGCATAAAATTTTTGATGAAATTTTGAACGAGGAAATCTTTCCATCAGCTCCAGCTCGAGACCACGCAGGTTACCCCATTCAATTTCAAACTATTATGGTCAAACAGAGTGGATTGACAGGAAAAACGTATCATAAGAACCTCCCAAATTTAGTACGGAAACACCACCAGTTATTCACAAAAAATACGTCTAGAAAGAAAATAGTGAATTTCCTTCTTCAAGATCGTAGAAGTAAAATTCCATTCACCATTTTTGCCAAATTTTCGTTCTATTCCTCATTTCTAGGTGAGTATACAAACGTTATTTTTCGTACAAAGTGCTATAGTTAAAATCAATCTCTTTCATACGCGATACGCGAGTTGCTACATTAGATCGTCTTACAATGGCATTTTTGTTCATTGTATCTTTTCAGTCAAGTTTGGCAATGATTTATGGCTTCTTGGGACACGAACATACTTCACATATAGATAACAAAATTTAGGTACTGATTACTGTATTATTGGGGAATCATTAGCCTCAATCCCCCGAATTTGCTGATGATTGCTGAACTTTCTTCCCCGTGCTCATTCCAACCTTGATATTGAAACAGATAGCGCGTTTAGATGAAAAACAAAACTCGAAGATACCCCACAGTATGTGCGGCCAATTGTTACAAGATAGAATCAGTGGGAGTCTGCATTGTCCAACGGGGCGAGAGCCTAAGAGGCAAAAATGTTCATCTCAATGCAGCCTGGTTAAGACATGTCATGTTCATCGCGGAAAAAATTTTTAATAAAATGCAAGAGACCCTTTTTTCATGAAACTTCTCTCGAAATAATCCGTTAAAAATTCGACCATATGAGAATACAGTTTTTCCCCATCATTTGTAAAGTGAAAGAATCGATTTGTGAGAAAGGGAAAGAGATAAAATCATTAACTAAAGCAAAATTCTTGATTAATAACGTCATTTCAACCATAGATTAGTTCGTTTTAAAATTGAGTTAATTCAAAATATGTATAACCAAAATAATATTGTAAAGTTATAAAATAAAAATATTGGTTATGCTTACAATAATAATTAGGAGCTGGTAGGTGCTCAAGTATTTTAAGACACAATGCAGCAAAAGATCTGTTCTCACCGCCACCCACATCTACAAACATACACCAATTTACCATGTATTGTTAACAAAAAATTTGTAGGTATCGATTCATTTTATTGAAGTTTGTTCCGTCGCGGTAAAATTCGTCAATTTTTTTGTTGGTTTTTTCACGTTAGTAGCCTACTCACGTTCAATTGTACAGTAATTAATAAGGAAAATTTCGAGTTCAAGGTTGGTCATACTGTAAATCAGCTTGCAAGATGAACCCCTTTTCATCCGCTAATTCTTCAAGACTTCACAATCAATATTCTCTCCTCTTATAAATTCCTGGGATTAATCTTTGATCAAAAAATCTTCTGGATGCCTCACATAAAGTCACTCAAAGCTAAAATCCTCAACGCTATCAATATCATCAAGTACAGGATGTAACCGCAAACTCCTGCTTCAACTATACAAAGTCTTATTCGGTCCCAACTCGGTTTACGGTGCTACAATCTACAGCCAGTGCAGTAAGTCCAAAATCAAACTCCTCGATAATATTCAAGCATCCACCCTGTACAAATTATTTTGTTTTTGGCAAAAAGAGTAAGATGGAGGATATCTTCGAGAGCAAAGTATAGAAAAAATTGATGCATTCAAAAATCCAGATTGTAAAGGTAAGCTTTTCTGTCTCACCTCATATACTCAGCACCAATTTGCATAGTATGGGTTTATCTCTCTTTCTTTCTTTCTTTTTTTCTTCGGTCACGTCTTGTCGAAAAAGTTAGATAGGTAACAACTTTCCTCGATCTCCCACAAATCGTATAATGTATGATTCATAATCTCAATTCGTCCTTTTGCTTATCTCTCTTGAAATAGGGTAAGTTCTAGTCATTGTTGCCAATATACTAATTTCTCGATCTGCAAGCTTTGGAAACGACGAGTGATACCATACTCGAGAGTATTTATTCTCTGCTATTCCAAAAATGAACGTAAATATCTCCTTTCTAGGGCGAGCATTTGTCAGAAAATTCTTTAGAAACGACGTCACAGCTTGATGTCACGTAGGTAAATGTGAATAATTTTTGGCTTCGTGATGTTTGCAAGCTTTGGAAACGACGAGTGATACCATACTCGAGAGTATTTATTCTCTGCTATTCCAAAAATGAACGTAAATATCTCCTTTCTAGGGCGAGCATTTGTCAGAAAATTCTTTAGAAACGACGTCACAGCTTGATGTCACGTAGGTAAATGTGAATAATTTTTGGCTTCGTGATGTTTGTGTCAGTAAGGTTGAGGGCGAAGACGTGACAGATTGATTACGTGAGAAAAAAGTATACATCTCAAGGTGAGGAGGACGTCACCAAGTTTTTCACACAAAAAATAGAACGCCTGGCCTAATATTCGCGAATTTTAGAAAAGAGTCCGCCCTACTGTTTGCTAAACGAATACTGTTTGCTGATTGATGCAATTATTTGCTCGAAAAAATGTAGATGTTAGAAAAGTTCTGGAATAGACAAGGGTTGATGAGTACGATGATTTCCAGGAATTTAGGGTGTGCTATGCCGAAATTTTCTGAGTGCATACTGTGTTGCGTGTCTCTGAGGTGAACATTAATTTCCTTAATTGCATTTTTCAAAAATGATAAGTGCACTTCAACGTCTACTCAAGAAATATTCGACACTACAGATGGAAAGGAAATGAGGGATTATTAAAAAAATCACGGGTTCTTCAGCGGAGTTAAGTGAGGGGAGGCAGGGAACCTGTTTTATGAGTCTTATGATGTTTGAAACGTTGTAAATCTGGCTCATTGGAAGGGCTATACCAATTGTTGAATGGGGTATTGTATATCTAGTTACTTGAAGGAGCTATCTTAATAGGACTATCAGTGCTGCCAGATCTACGGATTTTCAATCCCCGAAAAAAATTAGGATCTTTCTACGGATTTTGCGTGAAATGTGGATTTCTTGGGCTCGAGGGGAAAGTACCGCAGTCGCTTGTATGAGAAATACTTTGTTCCGGGTCATTACAGGCAAATACTGCTCTTCTGTAACATTGAAACATTCAAGGGAGAAGTAGCTCAGTTAAAAGTATGAGAGATACCATTCTTATGATCGTTATTTAGAAATCATTCACCAACATGCAGTATACTGGACTTGAACGCTTCCTTGTATTATACCAGTGTATTTGATAGAAGGCCGAGCTATTGAAGAGGGATTTAGAAAAAGGAGGAGGAAGTCGAAAAGAATTTTGACCTTCAAACCTAGGTAATAGGTGAGTGACTTAGAAGAATTTTGAACTTCGAACTATACGTAATAGTCCGAGTTATAAGTGATTTGGAAACAAGCCCATTAGAAAAATTTCATCCTCCAAGCTAGGAGCGATAGGACAAAAACAAAAATTATCCAATTTCCATGGTCATGGGTGTGCTTTCCATGCGAAAACGTGTGCGTAAAACATGGTCCCAAAAATTGATTCCCACAACTTCAATTTTCAACTAATTTTTCTGATTTTTTAGAATGTTCTTCAGGAAAGTTTGATTAAAAGCTCTGTAGAAACAGAATTTGGATTTTTTCTTCCGCATTTTTTTGTATAAGCTGTTGAAGTTGGCGAAATTTGGCTTTTTCTCCAATGCCATAAAATCTTTTCAGAGCCAAATTTCCAAATTCTGCTTCTATAGCGCTCCTAATTATAAGCCTTCATGTACAACATTCTACAAAATAATGAATGTTAATCGGAAATTCGAGCTTCGAGAATTAATTTTTGGAAAGTCATTCCTGACAGGGACTACGCACCTATACCAAAACACTTTCAACAAGCGTCGCGTAGTGACCGGTAATAGATTGAACGTTGTAGGGTATTAGAGAATTGATAGGCAACCTATTCTACACGAACTCGGAGTTCGCCTACGAGTAAAGCACACCCTTACGTTGCCTTCCGGACGGCGGACGTTTTTACCAGAACGATTCCGCCCCCCCCCTTCTCTGATATAACAGATTCCCCGTTAAAATTTTAATGACGTCATGTCAAATAGCTTGTTTTGACTGCCAATTTCTCTATCGTCTGTGTACGGCCGTGTATACCCCCCCGAGTCCTCAAATAAGCTGTATCTAATCTTTATCACTCTGTTGTCCATTTCACGTCTACAACAGCCCTTCTAAGTGTCGATGTCAATGTGAATACCCAAAATTTAGTCGTTGGTCATATTTCGCTGTCACAAAGCAGGTCGAAATAATTCAGTCACTTCAAGTTCATAACAAAAATGTCGAATCGTCAAACAAAAACTTAAACCTCACTCCATTGGCAAATTGCAAGATCTCTTTCATCAACTATAATAAGGGTATTTCCTGATTTCAATTTCAAAACGGAATTCAAGTTTTTCAGTCTTCCCTCCCCCCCCCTCTCATACATATAGAATTATGTATCAAGATTTGGGTATATGAGACGATAACATTGAGACCATTTGTGTTCTTATTTCGCATGAAAGATTTCCAGCCGTGGTACTCCAATACTGTATATCCACCAATAGAGACAAGGTCTGCATTGCATCTCTCAAATTTCCAAAAAAATATTTACCCATACGGGAGATATCCGAGTCCTAATATACCCACCTGTAAACTTGTAGAACAATTTCACGGGTTCTTTAACGGAATTGAACGAGGGATGTAGGGAACCCGTTGTATGGGGAACAGGGAGAAATAGAAAAATTTAGATTTTCAAGCTATACTTGGACTTGGAAAAAATTCGACCTTCGAGCTATAGCATCATAGTGAGACTTGAAAAAATTTTTTTTCAGTAGTCAGGTTATGTTCCTGGCCAGCCAGGCGGTGGATATTATCACTATGAACTAACCTCAATAAAATAAGTTCTCTGTTAAAGTTTTCGTATAGCTACGTTGTTCAAGATTTTCTTGCCTATCAAACATTTTATCGCTTACTTCACGAATGTATAAGTGACATCACCTCCTTCCTCATTGAAAAGTTTCCCTCATATCTCTCAGTTCACTGAAGTATATTCAATTGTATAGAAGCTCCTCTATTCATGCTTTCCTTTCACGAGAAACAAGACCAGCTTCAGCACGAAATGCTCTTTCATAAGAAGTTCTCCACGTTAATGAATATACGAAGCGAATCTCTCACGACTCTACAACTTTCCCTTTTCAAAATCCAAGTACAATACGCTTCCATCGCAATTTCAGCAGGCTCGCGTAGACATTAAAACATTGGGTCTAGAGTACGGACTCTTATGATTATTTTAATTCAGATATGTGCAAAAATGTGTAAAAATTCATATAAAATTTGTTGTGTACAAGTGCAAATATTGTTTGTTATGGTAGGTACAGGTTAATTTATTAAGACAGATTGTAAGAATAATGATCAACAGAAAAACTGGTTAGATTATAATATAAAAGGAAAACCAAAAATACTATCCGATTCACTTGAAATATTATTCTTTCAAAATCTAATAATTATGCGAGAATTAGGTTTTCTCAAATTTCTACTGTGCACGCCTATTGCCTTATCTGAACGATCATGAGAAAAAATAAAATGAGTACATCTTTGCGGATGTTTTTTTTTTTTTAGATTTTGAAAGTAAACTTCGATCTGAGAAACTTGAAGCGCCTAGATAAGGCTTCTCTTATTACAAAAATGCATTTAAATATTTTGGGTATACACGACGGCCATGAATAAACCTAAGTTGTGTTTATTAACTTCTTGGAAGTTTCAAATCAGTGAATCGTCGCAGAACTATTTTTGGTTAACCTGTGTAATCGTAGAAAAACCGTTTTATAGTGTTGGTACTCCGATACGTTCATAAATAGTATTATAAGGACTAGATCATCAGGAACCCATTTGCCGAATTTTACGAAAACAAAAAAATACTGGACGTATCAGAGTACAAATTATTATACAGGAGTGACCCTGTTGTAAACTAGATTTAGAGTGTAAGGAAATTTATAAAGAAAATTTTCTTACCTGTGTTGTCTGAGGTTATCTTGTCTTTTGAAACTCTTCCCGCAAACCTCGCAAGTATAAGTCACGTCATCTTTGTGGGTTCGTTCGTGAATCATGAGGTTATAAGGTTTGGTAAATTTCCTCTGACAATACTTGCAAATAAATTCGCATTTCATGCGTATTTTACGGCGGCTGAATTCCCGCCTATCGTCGGTTTCAACTGCGTGCATAACGGCGAACATTTTGTACTAAATATCGTAGAGTCGGAATACAGAAAAATTTATTGTCTCTCGCACGCTCCTACGATCAGCTGATAAAATAAATTTTTAATTTCTTTGATATCCGTATCGGGTAACTTCCTGAGCTGTAGTACGGCCGAATTATATTCCGATTATGCTCCGGCGCACACCAAATGAAGTAGTTTGGTCGGATCTGCAACAGAGTAGAGAAAAGATTCTTTAGACGTAATAATATAATTTTTTCTTTCTTTTTCGTCTTCCTTTCTTTTTGTTTTTAAATTTACTATATTCGTGAGTTTTTTCGGTAGCGCATTTTAACTACACGCACTTCTGACGTTAATCATTCGCGATAGTATAACCATCAAATCTTAAATTCAAGTCACGAAATCTTTCTTTCGCTATATAATATATATTTAATTAAATAATTTAAACTTCGAGGTGTGTTAATTTACATTTCGTGTACGACTCTCACTGTGTAGAGGAATGAATAGGAAAAGCAACCGGTTTCCGTCCTCTGTTTTTTCTTACCTACAGCAGCCAATTTTTATTTTAGGTTTTTTCTTCTTCTTCTTCCTCTCATTTCTTTTTTGTTTTTGTTTTTTAATGTTCCGCGATTGAAGTCGACCAAACATACATATTATGAGTTTGTTCACACTGACCGATTCAAATTACCAAGTTTTATCTAAAACTTTTATAGCTGATTGACGCGTCACCATCGATTTCAGACATTTGCTCGTCGATATTAAAAAGTATATGTATAGTATTACTATCAAGATATTATATCGTACACGATCATTTAACGAAATCAATGATCACCTATATATGCCACTGCTAATTCGTGCGCGATGAAAGGTCAAGGTGTGAATTTAAAATTTCACGCGTTTACTGGAAATAGTCCAATACACTCTGTATTCATGCAGGCGGCAAAATCAAAGAGCGTCTGTGACGGCCAAAAATACGACCATAAAACACAAGTATATGCTCGTGAAGTTGTCTAAACGAGTGCTACTTGCTTTTGCGTATTAGAACAGATGTGAAAAATTATAGTTTTCCATTGCAGGCGGTGTACTGAGGATTATAGGGAAAAAGGGGAAGAGTCAGTCGACTAGTCTTCGCATAAAAATTATTGTGCGATCGTTTCTCAAAGAATCTATATAATAAGTTGAGAAAGAACGAATTCTTAATTAAGACACAGGAGAGTAAGGCTTATCTGAGAATGAGGAATTTATGAGTGCGGAAAACGCAAGAAAAACAAAGAAAACCAATTAGAAGTATACCGGACCGGTAGAATGTTGGAGTAAGCACTCTAAAATTGACTCATAATAGCATATACAAGCTCCTGCCCCTCCCACCATCAAAATCTTGAGCCAAATCTTTGAATGTTTCTCAAATACTCATCGCACTCCCGGCAAACTCCTCCGTGTAGTTTCAACAGCTCCCAACTTGATTACGGTTCTTTAATTTACAACCACTCCAAGAAAAGACCCTTAAAACTGCTGGACTCCTTTTTCCCTATTTTTTAAATCACTCTCCCTGAGTTAGGCTCTATTTTCGAGATCCATCTCAATCACACTGAATTCCAAGGGCAGCTAAATTTATGCAAAATCAACTCATGAACAATATTATTTTGTCAGCTCCTACACAGATGTATTATTGGAAAGGTTTTTTCCTGATAGACCAATCTAGATATATAAAATAATGCACAGCTCGTACCTGTCGCGTTGTGAAAATATACTTACACCTGTGATGGCAAAGCTGTGCATTATTTTATATACCTACACAGATGGGCCAAATCAGAACCCAGAACCGAATATGCAGTCTTCATAGTGTGACATCTCATCCAGGGTCTCATCCTTCCGGATGAATTCCCTTCTCACCCGCTATACTTCTGATTCCATCTAATTCTTTCTCGTACTCCTTTGATATCCATGATCCTCACTCTACCATTTCCAACGAATCCTCTTTCTCGACCTCTTTCTATCTTGAGGAGCATGACGCAGTAGACTTATAAATAATCCTCAAATTTTAATACTGTTCCCTTATGCTCTCCTTCTGATATGACTTTTTGCCCTCCTTATCCTATAATAAGCTTCAATCTATTGGAAAAGTAATTCCTTAGTCTACCTCAAACTGCCCTCCCACCGCGGAGAAGTCATCCTAAGCCGTCTCAGATTAGGCCATACTTGTCTCACCAACTCTTTTCTCTTTTTACGCCTCTCATCCCAGTCATGCTTTCATTGCAGTGCTGATAATCTATACCCTCTCAACACATTTTCCCTTGATAAATGATTCATAGTTACAGATCGTTACGAGCTGCACAATTGAAATTTGAATTATATAATCTAGGACGGGCATCATCAAGAGTTGAACGTGATTTAAGAGGAGAAACGCAAAGAAGAAAAGGAAAGAATAGACCACAATTAAAGCCGGTATAATGATAAAAAATAAAGATGAATCGCAAGTCGTTGGTAGAAAGCTTATAAACTTTTTTGGAAACATACATCAGCTTCAACATTCTGCCTCTCCCTGAATTACAAACTCCCTCTCAAACAATCATCAGAAAATCTATGACACAATGAACCACCCACTTCTTTCACATTCATCCTTGCTGTTCTCATCTGCCCAATTCACGCCCATAACTTATGAAGAGTTGCAAGGCTTGTGAACTTAGTCTCAAAAAAATCGTTCGACAACTGCCAAAGTTCAGAGTTTTTTGAGATCTTAAAATCCTTCGGAAGTGGAAATAAATGCAGTTTCTACTCGTTGCTTCAGGCCAGTGTTGGGTGAATAGTGCTGAAGAGAGGAAAGCAACTTTCTGGCTCCCACCGAAAGGAAATCCCCACCAAAAGGAAATCCCCACCAAAACACAACTGCGCATTGTACCCAAAAAAGCACTGCAAATATATAAACTTCTATGTGCATTCTAAGAAGGTACGGGTAAACGGGTGGGGGTCGGTAAGGTGGTTGCGGCCTTCGGACTTTCAGCAATCAAAAATCATGAATACGACTAGAGGATAGGAGTTCACTCAAATAGGCTCCGGGATCTTCTTTTTTTTTCAATATAGAGCTCTTGCAGAATGTTTGGCTCGAGCCTTGTGGAAGTTGAATTCAACCTTAGTCAACATCATCTTTGTACAATTTTTTTGAAAGTTTTTAAAATTTGATCAATAGTAAACATCGTTGATGATGTAATCTGAGTATAGCAAGTGACTTTAACTGAGACCAGAGACCCTCTTACAGAAAATTACCGGGCTCACTACCCCAAGAGCTTCTACGACTGTTTCATAGCCTATATATCGAATATGCGCGACTTTATAAGAGAGACGCTGTTGTGGAGTTTTCCTAATTTTATCACTTCGCTTTCTTTCGTATCCACCCCATCCACCCTCAGCTATGACGAGGGCACTTTTTAGGAAACTTTAACGCACGCCATAACACGAGAGTATGTATAAGTTTCAATGGCGGTGCATAAATACATACTCCATTAAAATGCATTCGAAAACCTATGATAGTAAAATAGCTTCAAAAAGAAACCGCGCCCACTCGAAGTGAATCGATTACTTTTCAATAAGCAGCTAGTCTAATCGGATTATACCATGTGGCAGGCAACGCATATTATCTTCTTCAACACCGGTAGTCGAAATTCCGTCCACTTTTCATCTTCATGGGAGGGACGGAATCACGCGACCACCTTCAGCACGATTTATTCTTTTACCACGGTATACCGATGTCTATAGCCACGGATTGAGAAAAGAAAAAGCTATTTAAAATTTGAGCAATTCATAAAATTTATCGCAAAATCGTGATCATGCCATCGGTATTTTTATTATTTTTCCGAAGACGTCAAGTTTGTTTTTTTTTTCCTACACGAGCTTACAAATTATCGATGTCTCCCATCTTGAAATGATTAGTTGCAAGAAAACTACCATGTCATTTATATTGTCGCAGATTAGAGAAGCGAGAACAAATAACCGTCCATTCTCTATTACCAGCTTACATTGTGAATGAAGCCCGGTGAGAACCGTCGACGCTATTACGAATCATTTGTTTCAGCAGTGTGACCTCCAAAAATGCCAATGAATAAGAAAGAAAAATACATTAACTAACAAATATTGCCGTGAGCCAAAACGTACACAAATTTACTATAGGTAAATATATAAACACGAGATTCTGCCTCGCCGCGGTAATTTATCTCTTAATTACTTTATCAGGCCGAACAATAAACTAGACGAATTATCAACCGTGTGAGAATCTGGTTTTGGATGTGATATATACACTCGAATTCCAGCGCGTTTATACTCCTTAGACCTACCCGTCTACGGACCATTCATCGAGTTAACGATGATTGAACTGGATTATACGCGTATATGAATATGAAATGCGACTACTTAATAGGCTATAAGACATCAACATAAAATACCAATTAGGACCGCCATCAAACGAAATCATTTAAGATACTGAAGTATTGTTGACTATCGGAGATGAACATAAAGAACTTATACCCCGGGAAGTATTATGAGCGTAAATACGGAGCTTAAAACTCGAATGCGAGAAAGGTGCTTAAAAAAATTTTTATGCGCGGGGTGTGATAAATGGTTATTGAAAAATACGCATAAATAAGGAAACGCGACTAGGTGTTTCATCGCTTTCGGTGATTAATCCCGTGTTTATATAAATTTCAAGTAAGAGATCAAACAGCGTTGCGGAGGTCTTCAATGGGATGTTAACTGTCACAGTTAAAAGTCACAAACATACTTACAAATACTGTATAATATTCCTTTTTAATTCATTGACATTCGCCTAACCTCGAATTTAAAAAATCTAACCTGCAGTATAAAATGTCATTCACGGTACCAACTCTTTTCCACGGGCGATTCCTGCGAGTTTCATACGTACACACACAGAGAACAAGTTCGGATGTACAGGCAGGGAAAAAATGTTGTCCGCATAAAATTAGTATTCACGCGCGAGTAGAAATGAATTTTATTCGTCGGATGCCATCCCGCTTCCAAACGATTCATGAATCAACTTCGACGCGATGAATGATAAAAGGAGTAGCCCAAGATGAAATCTCGGAATCTGTTCGTAAATCCGAAACACGATGCCAATGTTTGTATGCAGTAGTACTTCCATACAAACTGGTTTTGATGAATGATTGTTGAAATTATGACGTAAAAACGTAATTGACAGAAGTTATTCTACATGTCAATCTATAACATATACGCGGGTATAAGAATCCGTACATTCAAAGCATATACTCGGACATGTCTGCTACCTATGTACGTAAAGCAGATTGGAAAAATATTTATTGAACTTTGTAATTGAGTGATCACGGAGAAGATAACTCTCGTTGTAAATGTCATCTTACTTCTATGTACTAGTAAGTTATTCAATCGCCGAGAAGTTGAAGACTCATATTCTACGTAAATACGAGTGTAGCGCAAAATTCAAACCAAAATTAGGAGCAGCTCGAAAGTCCAGAGTTTTTCCATCGGAAACTCAACCTTGTATGAAAGGGAATATTATGAAAGAATACTTTTGCAGCTACGTGAGCGACACATGATTTTTCTTCTCTGATGTTTAAACCCTCGGCTCTCCAACTTTTTCAATAAGTCATTCTCCTCAAGATCTCTCTCACTTCTCCTCATCTCATTAATTCATTCTTCATCATCTCCGACTCCCCGGGGTATCACTTAATGCCATATCTAACCGCCTTCTTCCCATTCACTCATAAATTGTATTCACGCTCTCATCTCCACCTTCCATGCACAATATTCTCCATCTGGGTACCCAAAAACGAGGGCATTGCATGGACATGAAAATTTTTTATCTCCTGTCGACTGCAAAATCCAATAAAAAAGGGAAAAAATAGTTTCGGCAAGCGAACAGCGCCGACCCTAAAAAGGTTCAGAACATATGACTGATCGCAGAAGGATAAGAAAATTGCTTTAAATACATGCGATAATTTTGAGAATTCTCTTAAATTGAGTATATCTATCAAAATACTCAGCCAAACTTGGAGAAGTATACACACGCGCACAACCTCAGATACTGCACTGAAATTTGTCCACGTCTCAAAAAACTCCATGTTTTAGTTTTATACGAGAAGTGTGGAAAACAGATGACAACTTCACTCCTTTAATTGAGGATAACATGAACCATTCAGGTCTTGACAAAAACTGAACATGCACAACTCCATGCGGTACTAAAACCTGACCAAATCTCAAGAAAACCCATTCATTAGTTTTGGAGGAGAAGTGCGGATATAAAATCTAATATTATACCGATATCAGGAGACCTGATAAATTTTCCATATAGAAGTTGTGATCCGGGACCTTCAAAAGTCGAGAAAGTTTATAAGCTCCTCCATTGGTCCATGTACCTAGCAAAAGGTTCAATACTCGTAAAAAGTCTGCGAGTCTCAATGCTATTAAATACTAACTGCGGGTTGCACATATTGTTTCCTAACTATTTTGCATACTTTGGTCGTGACGTCGCAGATAAGAAAGCGCTCTTTGCAGGCTATATTATAAAAGAATGGATGAGAATCCAAGAGCAGTCAGCTGACCCACATTCCTACGGAACCCCCGACTTTTTATGACGATTCAATGTTCTCACAGCAATCGAGATTATTTGTTGAGATCTGTACTTGTAAATCTTGAGATCGATTAAAAGATTCAAGAACTGGTTTGGTATGGGAGGAGTTGAGAGCCCTAATGCGAGTGTAATATCCCAAAAATATTTGCGTAAAAAATGGCTTCTATTGATGCTAAAAGAATCGAGATGTACTTATCAAAAGATGATCGTGAAAATAAGTGTTTGAAAATTAGCGATCGTGTTACGAACCGGTTACGAGCAAGTACAATTTACCATCATACATTGTTTACAAAGAACCGTTTAAGACGTTTTATTCCTCTTTTTGTTTCGCAGCGACGATGACGCTTTAGTCACTGAGCTGGGATGGGCACGAACAAGTTAAGTATACGTACACGGTGCAGTTATAGAGTAAACTATGCCACGTTATCGCCATAATACGCCGGAAACCAAAACCACGTATCTCGAACGGAATGAATCGCATCCTTAACGATTAGACTGATGGTTGAGTCACCGGGCAAGGTGTGCATTACCATATTCGAGAAACTCGTTAATACATTTAAGCGTTTATGAATTACGGTCGAATAATGGCTACGAATATATTATAACGATTGACAATAACGGGCGTGAAAAGTGCGAAACGTTAACGCCTGTTCACGAGCGACGCGAACCGCGGTCTCCTCTGAAAGCGGGTCATCGTATTCGTTTAATCTGCGTACACGACATGTTCAGCTGTCATCAAAACTATCGTAAAATTGTAAAATTATCGGTGTACCGATGCGATTATCGTTCAGCAGAACGTGAAAGATCGATGTGGTTTCGCATCCATCAGCCGTTTCTACGCGAACTTTTGTGTTGTTTCATTTTTTTTTTTTAGTACCGGTATACCTTGTTTAATGAGTACGCGGTTTTGCGGTGTACTCGAGCAGAGCTCAGACCAGTCTCTCGAAAATTGTTTAGGATGAAGCGAAAAACGAAATTCGTAAAATTATGTAACATACGTAAAAATATACTAATCTAAAAGTGCAGACGTACACGTATATCATCGGCCGGCCTGTTTCCTCGCAGTAAAGCCGGTTACAAGATTTCCTAGGTCATACCTTCGCATTCCATACTAGGAGTTTTCAATACGATTTGAGAGACGTAAACGCAACACTCTATAAAGGAACTCCAGATTAACTTGTAGTTTTGACCAGGCAGGGGCAACTCACGACTCGCGAAGAGAATATTGAAACTTGAGACAAATAAATTTTTATGGCGTTTTTGGCTTGAATCACAAATCACGGGGATCGTATTTAGACACTGATAGACAAGTTTACACACAAAGCATATTTCAAGTGGCGTATCAGAAAGAAGTGCTATGACTTCATTCATACTTTTTTCATGTACAATAGCTCGAGTGGTATAATTGTGTAACCTTGCATGTGCGTAGCTCGCAATTCATGTACCATTGCCCACTTTAGATTCTACATTCCACATTACTCTACAAAAGTATTGAGTCGAAACGCAGGAGCTATACACAATGCATACGCATGCTCAATCAAAGATCAGTACTCTTCTTCGAATTGCTTACCATCTTGACAGTTTTTGGAGCATTCATCCCTTCTATACATCCCACGACTCCTTGACGCGAAAACGGTGAACCCGCTATATCTTTCTTGTAAAGGATACATCTCCAGATTTTGTCGGCGCCCGGCAAGAAAAATTTTCCTGCACTAAGAAAGAGGGTTGACTTGTGAGCTACACATATCATGAGGAGAGACAGGACTTGAAAAATTTCGAGTTTTGAGCCATCGAGAAGAATGGAGAAAATTCGACTTCCAGGTGGGAAATGGCAAAAAGATAAGGGGTCTTGAAGAATAGTTTGACAGAGAAAAGAAAATTCGATTCGATGAGCTGAGTATATGAAGAGGGTGGAGACTAGGGGAAATTTCAACTTCCAAGCTATACTTATAAGATGGAGGAACGGAAGTGTACTCGCTGTCGCTGAACTTGTTACAAAGATATTTGATTTTTCCATTACTTTTAAATTCACTTTACAAGACTGTAAATACTTTTTAAGGAAAAGCATCAGTAGCAAAATCCCGTCAAGAAATCTTGTCTATCTTCGAGAAAAAAGGGGTTGTTCACGACGACGTATAACACCTATCAAATAATCGGGCTCCAATCAGCCACCTCAACTTCTGGGAAAATATTTCAACGTCGATAATTTGATGCTAGTTTTATTGTTTCTTCTTTGTCTTTCACACACCATTAGGTTTTCAATGTACAAATAAATGTAGAAGACAAAACTTTCGACCTGCCCCGATGTATCACCATTTGTTCATCCTCATACTTCCTGTATCGCACAACGTGTGTGTCGTACGCGTACGTAGCATGCCTACATCATTGAATTTATTTACACATATTTTTTCTACACAAACCAATAGATAATCGGAGAGGATACAAATTATTTGCAAAGCATCAATAGTGTACTCTATGAGCAACTTGAAAACCTAAGTACAATTCCCACGTTCACATCAGCGCATCAAGAGTTGAATGAACACCAGAAAACAGCGCGTTTGATCAAACTTAATGATCTCTCTTCGTTATACCATAAGTCTTACATGTGTATTAGTAAACAAGAATTACGTCTTCACACGTTGATGAAGATAGGCTCGTCACAGTTACGTTCGGAGAATCTGAAAATCTATCTAGCTGAAGGCACATTGCTCCGCACCACACCTACGAGAAATTTACTCGTTCTTTACTTTGAATGAAAATTTCAAGAGAAAGACAAGAAAATAAGAAGAAAGTTTAAAATAAATATTGACACGGTAAAATACCGTAACATGTCCGTTCGAAAAGTAAGGGAACGAGTGTTTTATCTGCATACATTTGCACATGCGAGAGATTATGCAATTTGGGCGAGATGTCAATATAACTGTGAATCAACGAGTTTCAATTCACACTGTACCCTTCAACACCACAAACTGAATCGCAGAGACTACGTAAATCATTCGTATCCCGATCTTCTTCCAGCTGGATGATCAAAAATTTCTTCAAGTCTGTTTCCTGATGTATAACCTTAAACTCTCTTTTATAGATAGCTCCAAGGACGAAATTTTTTCAATCCCTCCTCTGATATATGTAGGCTGAAAGTCGACATTCTTGAACGCCCCTTCATATATGGAGCTCTCATGTCAAAATTCTTCAAATCTCCCTCCAAATGATGTTTCAGTTCAAATGGTCAATATTCCCATAAGTCCTTCCACGGGCGCTCAATAACCGAAATTTCCTCTCTTCTTCCTTTCCATATTTGAAGAATCAGAAACAACAGAATGCTAATAGAGGGGGCTCACTGGTATCCTTGGACTTGACCAATATGGTCAGAAGTAAGTTCTCCCTCCAATGTGAAACAACAAATACCATGGGAACCGCAACGGGCTGAAATACACAAAAACCAGAACTACAGCCAATTCGATAGCAATTTTGAAAGCAGGAAACGAGCATAGTCAAATCGCTGTGACCAATGCTGGCGGAGATGTTCATAGATGAGGTGGAAAACAAGATGTCAAAAGGCAGCAAGTCGATTAAATAATGGTGTAGGTTTATGTAGAAAATATCTTCATTGTACAGTCGCAGGCACACCCTAATAGACAGGAGGATCAATTTCTTCTGGAAACAAATGCAATAACTATAGGAAGACCAAGTCCGCAGCGGGAAAGGGCAATAAGACAAACTATCTGAACCCATCACTCACACTGGAGAGCAACAGGATGGAATACAGAATCTACAAGAAGCCAACACACACCAACACCACCATCCAAAACAACTCTTACCACAACCTCGGGTACAGGGACGGCATCTTTTTTTCTTCCCATATGGGACAGCGCTGTCTTTCAGTTAATCCCCCCCCCACGCTCCTCATTGCTTTGAAAAACCGTTTTGTTGCGTGGTGCATTTTGTGCACAGAACCACACCGGGTGCCGGCCATGCTCGGGTACAAGCTATTGGCGAGAGCAAATTCTCTTCTTTCTCTTCTGAAGAACAATGAAGAGAGGAGGAAAGAAAGAACTCAGGATCAGTAACATTTATAGCAACACATACAAACAAGGTGATAAAGGCACTCAAAGGTTATGATGTGAATGCGCCATAACAGCCAACCCATGGTAAAATGAACAAGCAACAACCAGATGGAGTAAAATGACAAGGACAGCTTGGGCGGAGTGTATGCAAGCTCAGTTGTAAACAGTGTGGAGGTATCTAGGGGAAAGTTTGACATCAGGATAAAGGAGAAGGCGAGCCACTGTTTGACAAACACTGCAATGAGGAACTGTTCAAGGATGAAGGAACATTTGAAAGCATACGTGTAGAAAATCATATGAAGAGAAAAAAAACTCAGGGAACAAATGGAGACTGCAAAGCCAGCAGAGAGGAGAAAAACCACACAAGTATAATGTTATTAGGCACGTTTGACAGTGAAAGGTTATTCGGCTTGGTGATTGGCCGAGATGGAATAAACAGAACCCACTAACAGGATGACAGCACACCTGATAGCCAATAGAAACGCAGTTTTAGCCATAATAAGATTGTTCAGTAGCGATACTGATGATGCGATAACACCCAAAAGTTCCTTTCTAAGCTGACCATATAATAAAATAGAAAATAGTAGTCTATGTTCCAATAATTATCAACGAAGTTTCTGGAAATGATTCTCCGTACAAAAAATTTTACAGATAACTTGGATGGATTACAAGGGTCCCTGTTTTAAACAATTTAAAATTTGTACAGGAAATAGGGTTCAGGCTTTCAGACGAAAGTCATGGGAAAATAGTCCTAATATCAATACATTTATGTTTGTATAATTAAATGTGTTCATAGCCGCACCAGTCGTTCCTTTTCTATTTCCTGCAACATTATAATATAGTCTCTTCCAGATAATTTTTCCGTAGCTATGCCGTAATCCATCGTCATTTTCGATTTTTCTTTCTCTCAAAGTTTTTCATTTAAATATAAGGTCGCAACATCCCCAAGATAAATTTTTATAAAGAAAACACAACTTTCGAAAAATCTATACCCACAAAGGCTCAGGCGTTATATAGTTATAATGTTTTCATTTCACGTATTTGAAGTACAAAGTCTTTGAATAAACAACCCACTCGTACGTCCTCATGACACCTTGCCTGCATTATAGAATGCTAGTCCGCTTTACACGGAAGCCGCAATAAAGAGAATAATTGGACGAAAAGGGTTACGAGTAGGCGGGGCCGTAATACCGGTAGCTGATTGTGCAGTCGAAGACCGTATCGGCAGTAATTTTTCTTAAATTAACCGAGCGTGGCGTCTCCACTTGAGTGGAAAGAAAGAAAAAGAGCGAGAGGATGTTGGCTACTGTTGGTTGAGTTCGTCGGCAGCGAGGACGCGGAGGGTAAGTGGTAAGCTAGCTTATTATTACGTGCGTACTAGTTCATTGGAGAGTTGAATTTCTTTCGGTTCTGATACGTACAGTAGCATAGCGGTCTAGTGAAAAGTAGAATGAGACAAAAGGAGTGGAAGAAGGGAATATAAACCGCGCGCGTATATAAATACTGCATTATGAAAAGTGGTTTCAACGAGTTCTCGACGACTGTCGACCTGATGAATACGAGGCGTAGCGCAGTAAGTATGGTAAATAAACAAATGGTGAACAGCTTATAATAAAATGCACACCAAATACATGTTCGCTTCATGACTGAGAAAAAAAAAAAAAAGTTATTGAGCTGTCTCGTAGTGGAGCACCTTTGTATATTGGAATGCGTTTGCGTTCAGTGGCCGGGAGTTCGAGAATGCGAGACGTTGGCGGTTGTCTACCGACAGGTTACATCATTTCCTAGCTTGAAGCCAGTATATTTCTCGTTCTATATATATAACGCGAACGAATTTGAATGTAATATATTTCGAACATACTCGACAAGTTCGCAGGAGATCTACCCAAATGATCGAAATTTTCGCATAAACGAAGTATAATTAGCCTGATGACAAAAATTCTCCAAAATAGGCTATAACATTATCAAATGTAGTAAGGTTTGACTCAAGAATTTCAAAAATTTGGTGCGTGTTGTGAGTCCGAAATTTCGCAGAACACTTGCGAAAATGTGGAGGATATGAAAAATGAATGGTATACAATTTTTAGGAAGTGGTGTGTTCGAGACGTGCGGTGAATCTTTGAACTGTAAGATTGGCAGGCAACTTGACTGCTAACCAGGGGCGTTTCGAGAGGAAATTATTGAGGGGGGTGAGAACAATATTTTGCGAAGTGCCTAGGAGCTTCAGAATTGGATGTCACTATTTGCCGACCGAACATCCCTGCTGCTAACAACGTTGGTAACACACTAACTCGTAAAAAGTTAGCCTTTAACGTGAACCGAGTATACCCAAGTTCTCAAGTCTGGCTGCTTATAAGGGTAGCTCAAAGCTAAAAGTCATACTCAATTCTCACGCTGGATGCATATATTTTTTCTAACGATCTATATTGGGAATTGGAAAATTTTGAGATCAAAACTATATTTGGCTAAAATTACCCAGAACTGGGACGATTGGATATAAAATGCCAGTCCCACCAGATGGAAGGGATCTAGAAATCCGAAGAACGTGTTTTGATACGCATGCAAATTGTCCTATTGCACACATTTTTTTTGGGGCGAACCCACAATCTCTTTTGCTGGGGGACATTTACGAAATGCCCACAAGCGCGAGCAAATCCGATTTTCATGACGTCATCAATATCAGGAAAATGCCCAGAGACTTGAAATATTTTCAATCATGGACTTGAGAATAGGACTTGGGGATGATGATGTCGTCATTAACTCAAGTATAGAAATAATTTGATTCTAGGAATTCGTTCAAATTGAACAATAGGAATTTTTCCAGGCTAGATCAGATAAAACAAACTGCGAAGCATATCAATATTCACTCTCACACGGCTAAAGCTTCCCTTACAGCGACTTCTGTCTTCAAAGGACAAACTCGCTTTCTCGAAGCCTCGCGTTCTATTTCCACAAAGATTTTACAAAACAATTTCAATTGCTGGTTTTGTACATCTCAGAGACCCAATATGTCACTCACTTGCACTCTTGTCAAAATTTTGCCAAGATATTAGTTTCATCGCAAACATGAGAAGAACAATCCCACCGTCAAGAATGAAGAAACAAAGTTCCAAAGTTGTTGTTCATAGGTACAAAAAAGTAGTTTCGGTGGAGTTGGCATGCCTGGGACACATTCCTGAGTTGTCCACTTTTACCGTGATCAAACCATTTTTTCTGGCGTGCTGTTTTATATTCTCCCTTTCATTTTACTAGAATGCAGGATGCTTCTGCAGGGAGATTTGGAGTATTACTCAAGAATTACAAGAATGCGTTATGCAGCAGGTTGAGTTTAGATACAACCATTTTCATACAACAAAATTTTTCGAGTGCAATCTCCCATGATAGCGAACTCCAAATTATGAATATGATTGGAAGGAAAATTCCTTATCACGAAGGAAAAGTATTTAAAAAATGACAATATTACTGTCTAGTCTCTCTATCAAAATATCATGGCTTTCCTTTTGAAAAAAGAAGTCCACAAAAATTATTATTAAAAAGAAAAAATTCAAGAATACGGCTCTCATCAAAATCCATAACTTGATTTACCATTACCAATCACTACATCTCGTTCAAAGGGACTTTTTATCGGTCTTTCCAATTTCGTGCATCAACAGTTCAAAACATACCTTCTTCCAATGATGAATTTTTCGCCTCCAATCGTGTATTTCTGTAAGACGCGAATGTTTTAATTCTCCAGCATCATGATGTCTGCTCTACTTGTGTAGCCGGTACGAAAAAACCAAAGAGGAAGGAAAAAAAAGAGGTAACTTTTTAGAAACACTTGAACAACAGAAACTTGAGCGCGCATTCGATATAATATGTTGAAGACTCACTTTATTCGCCAGACAAGTTTCACTATCTGATGGAAAGGGAAGAAAAGGTGAATCTAGTTCTTAATCGAGACAGACTCTTGTGTAATAGCGTACAATATAAAATATTCCAGCGCTGTTGTAGGGGAACGAGATCTGGACGTGCGCGTAGTACAGTAGTGAATTCGTTGTTTAAGACTAGACCTATGAGAAAAGATTCGCCCCCCTGGGGGGTCCGAATAATGCACATTCTCACATCTACACTATACACCCTGTTACAAGCCATTTATCAAAAGTTTGTACCGCCACAGCCACGCTTGCCTTTTCTAGCACGTTCCTTATTTATTTTTTCCCGTTTTGGATACATAATAGGTGTACTATAGACTGATGCGCCAGATATGAAACGTGTAGCTATAATAAACTTGAGTCATTTCAAGAAATCCGATCCGCGAGGTTCTCCTCGAGAAGAACCCGCAATGTAAACGTTCAGAATTATATCACGGAACAGCTTACAAGAAAGATACGCGGAGATATAATTCATGTACCGTTCATTGATTTGTATCAAGTTGGAAAAAGCAATTCGACGATTGAATGTATTTTTATTTTAGGATGCTACCAATGAAAAATAATAAGAAAAAAAAAAAAAAGGAAAAAAATACTCACGAGAGAACGGCGCACAAATAATTAATCCGAAAATGATAATTTAAATTCGTGTATATAATTAGGAAGGACAACGTTGGAATGTCAGATATATTTCAAGTTTGATACAATCCTTAAATCCTCGAGCGTATGTTTCCTTCCTTTTTACAGCCGGAGGCTCATGAAATCTGGTTGATTATATCTGTATAAATGCACCCCTATTCGAAAAAATGAGTGAGAATCGCTCGAAGGGAAGTATCTATAAAGTTTAACATAATATGTGAAATACTGTAAATTCAAATTTTGTGAACGGACTAATGGCCATTAAGAACCTGTAGAAAATCTAAGAGACTAGGCCTAGGTGTCAAAATAATTTACATGAGAAAATGACCAAGATATAGGATACACTAGGAAATATTTTACATTTTTAAACTACGAAATCGGAATTAGGTTGGAATGTTCAATATTTGATATCTTGAAATATGCTGCGACGTAGGTTATTGCAGATGGGGTTTCAAATTGGGTTCGTATACTTGTGAAAATGAACAAAATTTGTGAGAAGATACTAGTATGGGAAAAGATTGTAAAATTCCTATAAAGCCATCTCAAATTCAACGGGAGAGAATGAAGGAAAGGGAAGACTATGAAACTACAAAAAACGCGCAAACTCCTGCTTGGGCTCAAGTTTTTCGTTATTCCATATCTCCCCTTCCGGTGAACAAGCCCACTCTCTTGAATCTATTAAGGGAGAAGATCAATCGCTTTCTAAACAAACCTATCCCGTTAAGCATTCAATTTCTACGAATGATGATTGGTATTCTCTGCAAAACTAATGTGAGAAATTTAGTCATAAAGAACTGATGCCCCAGACTTATAATAATTACTTTACAGTGTGTTATCTGGATTAAAATATCAGGGACCACCTTGCACGCCTCTCAAACAACTTATTAAGAAGTCGTGGAGGAAGCTTCAGTTTCTACATCTGGTCGAGTACCTAAGAATCGGAAGCGCTAAATTCTTTATACACTATGATGACGATAACTTTGGTCACTACAAGCTTTGCAGCATGGAAAGAAATTTCCTCAAGTTTAGGTGATTTTACCGCTTAAGCCTAAGACCTAAACTTGAGATGAAATCCAGTTGAAATGGCATTTCTTTTCGCTTAAACTCGATATTCATCCAAGATTTTCAAGTTTAAACTTGAGGTTCACGAGTGCCGGACTGGTTTTTCTTTTTTTTTGGCGGGTGAGGGGGGGGGGGAATATTTTGTTTCATTTCTCTTCAGAAGTCTTAAACGAAAAGTGTTTCGCGTCCAGATTTATTTAATCAAGCGTATGTAAAATCATTTTGCTTTTGAAGTTATTTAATTGAGAAAATGATAAATTGTTTTACTTCACCTCACTTGCTTAGAACTCATGATTACCACCCTTAAGTATATTACGATACAAATTGAGTACGACGACACGTCAATAGAAACGATAAGTCTTCAAAAACCTCTACTAAGATCACATTTCGAAGAGACAACTCGATGTTGAGGTGAAATAAATGAGAGGGTTGTTGAAGAATTGAGAATTAAACCTTACGAGCCGGTGAAAATTTTTTCAAACGCCAAAAAATGATGTTAAGTACGAACTTCGTAGGGTGGAGAAGAACGGTACGGACACGCACATGTAAGATATATTTTATTGAACACAGCCGCAGTTTCGAACCTTACCGGGTTCATCATCACGAACTTCGTATGCACATGAATTTTCACGATAGTCAAGAATAACAGCATGAAGTTTATCGCAAGTAATGAAAACAGTTGTTACAATGTGAGGTGAATAGTTTACCAATTCCTCAAACTAGGCCACCTATGGTATGGTAATCGGAGTTGACTTCCGTTCCCAGGGGTGCAGAGTTCTTAAACAAAAACAACTGAATTTACTTGTCTCCGGGAAGCAACGATGGGTTCGGCTACTTCAAAACAAATAGTTCAATTCTAAAATCACAACTTGCTGTTTCTCTGGTGCTATAAATCTATTCCGTGTGTCAAAACGAAGAACCCGATGTTGAATAAAGGATGGATACCCGTCTTCTTACTAGATCGGCCTTACTGCCGACCTCATGGCCAAGATATATTACTTTCAATTAGATCCCCAGGAGGTTGAATCACCTATGCAGGATTGACGTGTCGCTGATTATGCTTGTCATTGAGGAACCGTCAATATTTTTCTTCTGCAAGACCACACGTAATTTGCGGAAAATCTTTAATTATATCGCATCCAAAAACGAGAAATTCGGAATTCCGAGGCTTACTACACTATTACAAAGATTATTAGGTCCAAAGCTACGCGAGTGTTGGTGGGCTTTCCTCTCTGCATGGGCTAATCCATTTTTCTTTTCACCCTTTATTTGTAAATTTTTGTATTCACAGTCATGTCATAGGAAATGAGCTGACTAATAATTTTACGGAACTGCATAGGTATCCACTTGAATTCTTTTCATCCCATCACGTCAATCAAAACCTATAATATGTGTGCCACTAGTATCAACTGATCTTCGAAAAAGGGTAAACTGTCACCAAAATCAAGCGGCTCTTATACACATGCCAAAAACCGACTCCCCTTTCGTATATTCGCATACACTTGTCGAATTTGAACAAATAGACCGGGAGTGTTTTCGCTAAGTTTTCTCACGGTTCATTCGGTCGCATGAAGCGAAAACGCGACCTAAACGTGTTCGAGTCGAAATTTTTGTGCAACAATATTGTTTACTTTTTGACACATTAGATTAAATACCGGTGTACGCGACGCGACTAAGGAGCAAAGCGTGGGCGCATGCCAAGTTATAGACTATACCCAGAGGAAGGAAGAAACCACCCAGCAAAAGGATGAGAATGTTAAACTACGGCGTATCGTTTTGAGAACAAGGTACACTTCTGCAAACTGCGCGTGATGTTGAATGTGGAAATCCTTAGAGACCAGTTTTGGTTAGTTTCGGTGGTGCGTATTTCCATGAGGCGCTCATCCCGTTCTTTCGAAAATTACTGTCGGCTTTTGAAAAGGTACACAAAAGAAGGAGGAAAGAAAGAAAAAATTCTACGCGCGTATCGAAGGGAAAGAAAGATAGAGTGCATATTTTTAATTCCAGAAAAAGAAAAGGTATGTATCCGTTTAGTGTCAATTGCGGCTACGGGGCGTGGTCGGCGCTAAATCGAACTGACAAGAGTTTTCGAAACGCTTAATTATACGTTAAACGATTTCCCACAATGCGCATAATATATTATACGAAATATAACTCGAGTCGACGTTAGGCGTGTGTGGAGTCTTCATCTCATATATGATGCACTATGCAGGATTATTCACTCTTCCGACATTAGGTTGTATTGTCCAGAACTGAGGTTTATATACATAGTCTATATGAAGAAAAGGGTTCGCTCGAAGTCAGGTAATTATCGATTTGAAAATTTCGCAGAAGATATATACCATCTATAAACGCAGCGCCTTTCCTCTACGGTAAGATCATTTTCGAATTCTTTCTTGATTTCGTGGCCCAAACTCGTAATCAAGAAACTGCCGTTATAATTCTATCCGCATCTTTTCGTCTATACGGGTTTTAATTTATTCACGTTATAATGTAGTCTAACTCGTGCGTCGATTGCAGCTTCCGCCTTTACGCGAACTACCGACCGCCTTGCTCTGCGAGTCAGCAAAATATGAAGGTCATCTTGACGCAAAAAAAATTAATGGTTTTAGACTGCATACCGGCAATCTCGACGCGATCTCGGATCTATGGGCATAGAAACGTATTAAAGAGCACTTGAAGCCTAATTTAAAATCTCGTCTGTACCGTCGAGAAAATGATCTTCCTTATCACTTAATGCTGACGTACATACAAGTTGCACATCAATAGACAGAAAAGCCATTCACCTTGAACCAGTGAATATATTTGGTGAGCTTGGATCAACCTTTCAGATAGGACGAGGGAGTCGCTCATAAATGTCGCGTTGAAAAAATTTTATAAAAAACAAAGACAATTTCCAAATACTAAGTATACGAATGTGTATAATATCGAATCCAATTATAAAAATTGAACTAGCTCGACTCGTAAGAGCAGAAATCTACATAGATACGACGGAGATTTAATTTATCGCATAAAAGGACCACGAGGCAGAAAAAATTATGTAATAAAGAAGTTACGATGTCTATATAAACAATAATGATGGTTCGGTTGATGAAGAATTAATTTTTAATGCGGAGCCTATATCAAATCATGTCTTCATTGAGAGTCGTCATAGTTTCGGCTCTTCTGGTGCCCCTTCCGTTTTATGTTGCAATTTTCATGCAAATCGCGTGACTAATTTTATTCGCTTTTTTTTGTTTTTACATAATTACGAACGATCATCTACATACCGGTGAATATTAACCGAGAATTTCAGACGTATGATGAAATTTCTAGCACTATGATTCATCCAATTAAGAAAACGTGGGTGAAAGTTTTTGGAAGAGAAACCGCAAGGTTTTATTGCAAATATTATACGAGTATACGTTTATAGATGATGTTGCCGATAATTAAACTTGGAAGCCAAATTATTTATCGAGAACGTGTATCCACAAATATCTGTGTGAGACCTGTATGACAAGGAATGAGCAGGATTTTTTGCTTCATCAATGATCTAATAGACAGCAGATCGCAGAAGCTCCACTTGACACTGTAACGTTGATACAAAATTGTGCAGGCGACGAAGGTTTCATAGGGAGAAGCAAATTTGAAGGAATTTTCGATATTAAGATGGAGGGACGATATTACATCAGGAAATATTCTACAGCAATATTAGGGCATGGACACAAGCTATGCAAGGCAGAGATACGGATTGGAGCAAACAACTTCAAAATAGAACCATTTCTTCATCAGTTTCGAAGAATCGGTATATGAGAAGCAGGAAGTAAATCGCCTATATAGCATAGTCGTGTAAGTCAAATATTCAGACAGAAACCTGCGTTTTGTAACGCAGCTATCTAAACTCAAAATTATTCTATTTCAAAAAATAACGAAGTTTACTACTGTTCCAACTCCCATAATTAGGGACATGTCAAGTTCTGGAAAGATAAGGGACAGTCATGATCTCTGGAACTAAGTCTCTCTTTAATGGCTGCACTTGCTTTCAAGTTCTGAGTTTTTGGTGTCGAATGACGTCACAACGTATAGTGACGTCATCAAAAAATGGAAGAATCAGCTGGAAGCTCAGTTCTAGACAACATGACTATCCATCATATCTCCCTTTTTTAGTGTTGTACTCCTGCATGTGAGGAAAGGTCAACAGTAGGGCGACACAGATACTACATCCAATTCCATCGAGTCCGAAGCTAAGTCGACAAAATTTAGGTCATCAAACCTCCCAGGCATAAATTCAAGTTTTGTCTATGGTTACAGGGATGTAACATTTCGACTATTTCGAGACATCCATATCAAATGGTCGAAGAAAAATACTTGGCATATCAAGCACTTCATCTTTTCTGAGTTTTATGACGAAATAGTAAAAATTTACACTTTGCTAGTCTTGAGAGTTCATTCCTAGAACTCACAGAAGATTCGTGATCAATCCACAGGCGTTTCCGAAGCAACAGAGGAACCAGAGAGAATGTCAGGGAGGGAAATTCGATTTCTACCAAGAACAAAGAAAAACCCAAAGCCTGATTTCCATATTAAATTTACGAATAACTTCCTCCTCCTCGTTGAAAAAAGGGCTTGCCAATCCGTACTAGGCTCTAAAAAATACCTGGCTCATCTACCTTGAAATCCGTTATTAGATGCGTCAGCAATTTGAATACTATAATAATATGTAAATGAGTACAGTTTAAGGAGTATCAGTCTTCTGAGTCACATTCGCGTTGTTCTTTCCCCATAATGCGCTCGAGATATTTGAAGAGCGAAAGTTTCAACCAAGAAGATTTATAATTTATGGTTTAAAAGCTACGTTGAATAGCGTTATCGTTTTTATATAGCAATAGGAAGGAAAAACAGGAAGTCTTATTTTCAGAAAATCTGTCAATTTTGTGAAAAATTTATAAAAATAGAACTAAATACGTATCGCTAGGTTTATGATTTCCTTTGACCTGTGCATTTAATCTGCAAAGATGAGGCTGAATGAGCTTAAAGAGGTCGTTTTGTCGGAAAGAAAGGTGCTATTAACATTGAGCGGAAGTACGTCAGGATCTTTTTGACGAAACACTGACCCTACCTACATCTGTGCGTTAATGATTAGGTATAGTTGGCAAGAAAGTCCCTCTTTCGTGTCCTGTGCTCTCCTTCGCGGCTTCTATCAAAAGATTATCAGGTAAGAATTACGTATTTACGCTACACAGAGTTGCAATTTCTCTCAAAATCCAGTAAATTTCACTTTGATTCTCGGAACAAGGGCAAGGACTAACGAATAAATGGGATGATTGAGAAAAAGACCTGAAGAAGTGAGAATGCCGCTGGACCACAGGAGAATTATAGCATACCAATCTGCGGCCCTCATTCAATTTTGTCGAGGAAGATGTTTTTCGATATTTTCCTAAGACGAGCAGCGCAACGTTTGAAAATTTGTTTAAAATATCTTGTTTTTTTTATGTGCGGTGAAGTTTTGACGCATCTGTATTTATTTTTTGTTCCGTACTTCAATCTCGCACAAAGTGGTGAACATAGATTCCGATATAGAAGTTAAAATTTATCTTTCCATGTTGAAACCCGAGTGAAGTAGGCTCTTCTTGTGCTCTTACCGATGTACTGATACAATGTGTAGTCTCTCAAGATCAAAACCCTAGCTTGGATTATCAGTGATTCACCGTAGGCCATGTTATGTAAGGGACTCGAAGATAGTGGAGAATTAGTTAACCTTCCTTGACTTTGGCTCTAAACCCTCTCTTCTTCAAATCCTGATTACGCCAAAGGCCGTTAAAAGAGGTACATATAGAACTACTGCGTGGTGTTCAGGGGTTGAGGGTGAATCATCAGGCATTTTTGATATTGATGGTTGAAAATATGAAGCCGAAATGGAATTGCTCCTTCCCTGAAGTTCAAATCGCTACACTCTTATTCCCACCATCATTATTACTGTGTTTCGGGTGCTTTGTTTGTTTCGACAGTAAATTCGTAAGGGAGATATCCCATTGGTGAGGAGCAAACATCGTGCGTTTTGTTGTCCCATAGTCCTCTTCTCCTTTCATCTGTCTCAATTGCTTGCTTTCAAAAAAGCTATGCAAAGTTTTGCAACTCTCCGCAGACTAGTGCGAAATTTGTAATTAGAGTTTATGTCTTTCTTCAGAGCATTTTACCCGGACCGTTTCAAAATTTACAGTCATTGTGGATTTTAATCTGCCATTTCGTATCATGAACGACCATTTCAGGAGTTACAGACTTGAGAATCTTTCAGCCTCAGTAAACGAGAGAAAGTCGGATGTCAAAACAATCTTTCTTTTCAATTGCTAAGAATGAAGAAGACCTATAGAGAATCTTGTGATTTACTCAGTTCGCGAACAAAAAGATTGCTTCTTTGGCATAAATTGGGAAAAATTTCCAACACTATGGATACAGGCTGTAGAGGGTATATGGAAAGAGGGGGCGAGTACAAATCATAGTTTTCTCAACAGGCTTAGTCCTGCACTGTTAGAAAGCAGACCGTTTGATTTGATCGATAGGAAGTATGTGTAAACACCAGCATAGCCAGGAAAACAATGAATAATCTATTCTGTGAATTCAGTCTTTCCGATTTGGTAACTCATGACGTTTTTGTCGATTGACACTAAATCAAGAACACTAGTCTTCGATCAAGACTACTTTTTCTCATCTCCACTCCTTGAATTAAACTGAACTAACACTCGGACCTCATTGCTCCATTGAATAGTAAAAGAATATTCCTGCCCTATAGAATTCTTCAACTATTAAAAAAGAATTTTGAACTTTGAACACAATAATATTGGACATTCTTGCAATTGCGTGCTCAGTTTCCGTATAATTTATGCTTAATTGCAAGATACAAACGACGTTATAGAACCACCCTTATGGATGAAAAGGAATGTAAGTCAGACTTTCCATCGAGAAAATTTGTAGCTCATTATGCTCTCATGAAGAAAGTTGTCTTAACCCTGAAAAAATTGGATACGCGAATAGATAGTGAATTATGCATAAATGCATTAAGGATTCTCCACTAACAAAAGCGAAATTCCATGAAACTAGTTGAAGAGAACTCGAGTACTGCAAATTTTTCGCAAAATATTTCACGAGGTAAGAGGATGATAAAACGTTCACTAAGACTCCCCCATACTGGAATATTATTCGCTCTATACAAAATGTTCAACCGATTAAAATTTCATATTCAAAGAAAGTTCCAGCTAAATTTTCTATAGCACTCAGGCCTATTTAGAAAGTTTCAATTCGAGTAATTGATTTTTCGTGCGCTTTGAAGCTTTACCGGTAATGGTCGATAAAACGATTTTGCAACAACCTCATAATCTTCGGAAAGCGTTTTTAAAAAGTAATCGGTACATAAATTAATTAGAATTAAATAAATCTCAGAACTAAGTATAATCTCTGTTGTCAAAAGGTTTGAAGCAACGATACATCAAAAACTATACTGATGAAATTTATTTAATAAGATAAGAATTTTAACTACTTTCTCAATTTCACACGAGGTGTATTAAGCGGCGGATTGAGACGTAAGCGAGCCTTCCGACTTCAGAAAAAAAAAAAAGGAAAAAGTGTTTTCACTGATCTGCCGGCGCTTGCTTGTTGGGTTTTGTCCCTAAAATCCGCCGCTACCTTTCGGTACGTACATAATACAAGTAATTCTCCCGGCGTGTTCGAACGCGATCACTTTCGAAAAAGAAAAAAAAAAGATACAACAGATTAGAAACGCTTCTTTGTTGAAGCTACAGAAAGAGAAACTGTACCTACGTCAAACAATTGATACTTTTCGAAGGAGTTAATCTGAGCTCTTTCAAATAGGGGCGATCAGTGAGAGTAACTTGGTGAAGCAGAAAAATTCACGGGACGAAAGAAGAGATCATACGGTCAATTGAATTACTACAATACAATGTCACTTTCGACAGATGAAATTATCAACACCTATACGGTTTCACAGATCGTAAGCCGGTAGCAACAGGTTGTCGCAAGTTCTGCACCTGTTTTAACGTAACTCGTGGCAGCAGCTACCGTTTTATCGAACACGCCGAAGAGATAATTCGAATTAATATAGAATAAAATAAATAATTATTACCTGAAATCGATGTCGATGATAAGTGTTGCACCTCTGCGAGCACCTTTTTATATATTGAACAGCGTGTACGGCCGACGAGACACAACACGTCGATGGTTCGCAGTCGTATAAAATGTCGCCACTAAATTATATTTTTTCGCGAAAACGTACAGTCAATACCGAAAAATACCACACGATTCACTGAAATATACTACCGTATGTATCGAAAACTACGAAACGCGAGCTGAAAATGCGTTCTATACTCCTAACGAGGTGTAATGAATCTATCAGCTAAATAGGAGGCTATAAACAGTCAGTCGAATTAGCTTCTGGGACTTACCGTGTATATCAGGCGTTTCCGAAGATTCCGCTTCTGAAAATGATTCTACGCTAGCCTCTTAGTCTGTTTTCGAATTGTATTGTACACACGTAGGGAGTTCCATCTAAAGCGGTCCCTCCGCGCTACTCGCTTAATCCGAACATAAACCGATAAAACCGCGTGGGAAATGAACAGAAGTCAGACTCCGCCTTCTCGGCGTTTAATCATTGGTGGAAAATACCTGCGAGTACAGGCAGTGGCCGTTTTTTGCGGCGGTGGTGGCGGCGGTGGCGGCTCTTTTACATGTATGTACATACATTTATTTTCATTTCATAATAGAAATGCACTTGCGCACATGAATACGAGTCTCAGTCTGCGTGCGGTTATGTAGCTGTAGAAAAAGTGCGAGAGAGAAAAAGTAGGAACCTCCAATTAAACTTCTTTATAGTCGTGTCTGGAAGGGGTTATAAAAGTTTTTGTTGTTCTTGTTTTGTTTTCTCAACTTATTGCGTCTTGTAATGGATTATCGTCGCCTAAACGTGCCAGTAACTCCGTTTCCTATAAATGGGATTCCTTTAAACAAAGAGGGATTGCAGATAAAGACGACAGATTGGATATACGTGGTCAAGGTCTGTGGTCCATGTCACCCGAATGCTGGCGCGGCCCACACAAAAGGGATAATTTAGAGCTGTATTATGGCGGAGATTATGCGCCGATAGTATTTTCCGTTTAATTAAGAGAGAATTCATATTTGAGAGGTTGATGACGAGAAAAACAGAAAATAAAACAATGGCGACGAGTTTTTCTGAAGCGTGCGAAAGATTTTCGTAGAACGTGACGAGAATGAATGCTGATGCGTGTTCGGCGTACTTACGTGTACAAATGGTCCATACAATGTCGACAGTTGAATACTTATACCATTAATAAGTGATGAATTTGGTCGTGAAGAGACATATAATTTCGAAATTTAAGAAAAAAAAATGTTCGTCATGTTCGTATTATTATTATTTCAAGGTAACAACCACGGTAACGAAGCGTTATAACATGCATTATTTACAAGCTTTATTTTTATTCAATTATATCCGAAAATTATGAGACTTCCAAAAATACCGCGCTTATCAGATAAGCGACAGGATAAGCTAGGATTGGCGGACAATTTATCCCACAGGAGGCTTTGTTCTCGCACAGTTCGTATCAAGCAATTCATCAAGATAGAATTCATCCCCTGCCCCTCCCCTCTCCAAAGAACTTCGAAATTTCATGCAACCCAGATGAGTTAGGTATAGGGTAGACACAAGTAAATTATCATTAATGAGAAAAAGTTTTCAAATTAGCCTATACATATTTGTACTGGGTAAACGATACAGAAAATTCTGTGTAATGGAACAAGAGGAACGAGATTTTGTTAGAATGCATTACATATCATATTATGAATCAGTTGTTTGAAAGTGCAGTTTGATTGCGCTCTACTGCAGTAACTGAGCGTGCCAAAGCTAAAAAAATCAGCAGAAACCACGACTGCAGCGACATTCTAATGGCGGCTCCCTGAATGCGCTAGTGGGTTTTTCCCTGACATCGGTATATAATGTATTCTGTCGTACCAAGTTGAATTGACGTACATCTAAATCAACGATCAGGAAGAATCTCTATCTTCTCCCATTTCCACAAGATACAGTTTGCCGGTCGTTGATTGGGATATACCTACGTCAATTCATCTTTATACGGCAGTATTGTGGCCTAACATGGATTAACTAGTTCAAAAAAGGGAAGGCAAACGAGCAGAGCGCTTAGAACGAATGCGTAACCTCGTACATCTTGAGGCCGGAGAGTTATAGAAGGGACATGTGAAAGATTGGCTCCACCAGAACATTTTTTAAATCATGTCCGCAATTTTTTCGACCTTCACTTGACCTTGACCTTATTAAAGACTTCGAGGATTTTTTCTACTTTTTTAAAATTCGATTTGCGTTATGTGTAATGATCAACGCGGCACAAGGCAAATCCGGATTGAGAACTTTGCTGCTTTACGCATTATCAAAATTTGCCTCCCTGACAAAGTGCGTGAACTTTGTATAGGAAATTTTGGGGTTGTTCAAGGGTCGAAGCAGACGTTGATGAGAAATTTGAGAAAAAAAATTGGCCGATGCTTATTAGATACAGACTAAGATTCATAAGACCCAACATAAATAAATGGAATATACTTGAATAATTTAACTAAAACTCACGGGTACTTTAACGGAGTTGAATGAGAGAAGGAAGGGAACCTGTTTCATGAATCTTATGGTGTTTGAAACGTTGTATATCTGGCTCATTGAACGGGCTAGGCCAATTGGTGTATGGAATATTGCATATCTAGTTACTTGAAGGAGCTATTTTAATCAGACTATCAGTGCTGCCAGATCTACGGATTTTTAATATCTGAAAAAAATATATTGGACTTGATCTGGGCAAGGACTCCCCTTGTAGTATACTCGCTTTATACTAGTGTATGTAATAGGATTTCGACCGAGCTATAGGCAGGGCCGTCTTTACCTAATTTGCCGCCCTAGGCGAACGATTTTATGTCGGGTTAGGTTAGGTTAACAAGTTGGGACATGGTTATGTCAACTAGTCAGCACAGAGCACATATATTTTTGTGATCATTCTCACTTCTCGCGCAAATCGTTCTTTTTTTGGAATCCCTGGCCGCCCTAGGCGGCCGCCTAGTTCGCCTATGGATAAAGTCTGGCCTGGAGGTGATAGATGGACGACTTCAAAGAATTTTTACCATCAAACTAGTATAGGAGATAGTTTAAGCTAGGCTATACGAGAGGGACTTAAAAAATTTTATCCTCCAAGCTATAAGCCAGGCGTGGGCAACCTTTCTCACACCGCTGGCCGCATACATGAAACTTTGTAACTTTTCATGGTCCGGTGGGTCGCACATCATTATCATAGTCCAGTGGAACAACTAAACGACAAAACGTGAACGTGGGATTTTGTTTTACCAACTGACGTATCGAAGCACCCGAATGAGTTAAATTTGAGGCTGCCAACTCAAAATCAACTTATTGTTCAACTTGTGAATGAAGTGACTGCGTTTGAAAATAAGCTTAGATTTTTTATTCATCAAATTGAGAAGAGCTATTTCGTTCATTTGGAAAAATGCTCAGAATTTCAAAAGAAATCAAATGTAGCCGCCCCAATTGAAAAGTTTTTGGTAAATTTGAAACGTCTTCAAATGGAATTCCAAACGTGGTTTAAAAACCTTCCCAAACATAACATAAAATTCAGAATGATTTAGAACCCTTTTGTTGTTGATGAATGAAGGGCCTGAAGACTGTCAAATGGAGCTTTAAATAGATCTGAAAGCCGAGTCTTCCCTGCGCACTTTATTTTTAGGGACCCCTCTGCGAGAATCTTATAAAATTATGCCTACATGCTTTCTCGCTCATGAAAACTACAAAAACTCCGGAAAGCAGCAAGCTGCATGATGACCATTTGACTGCTTTGATGCGTACGCAACGTACTCACCTAACTCCCAATTTTGATGAGCTTGCCTGTGAATTGCATGGACAAGTTTCTCACTAGGTAGTAACTAATGAATAATCACTTCATATTTTTTTGTGTACTACATTTACCCAAAATATTGGAAATAATTTCTGTAAAATTTTACATTTTTTGATTCGAACAACGGAAATTTCTTCCACTTTTTTATATTTCGGAATTCGCATTGCGGACCGTAGGCCGCGGGTTGCCCACGCCTGCAGTATAAGCAATAGGACAAAACCGAAAAAATTTTCAAATCTCATGGTCATGGTCAAGTTAGGTTAAATTAGGTTGCCTCCCGGACGGCGGACGTTTATTTTTACAAAAGACCCCCCCACCTACCGATAAAGAAGGTTCCCTGTTGAAAATGAACCTCTCACTAATCTGAAAATTCAACGTCCAATTTCAGAGGTCATCAAATAAAATGCGCTAGAACTCAATAAAATTGTAAGAGAATTCAGAAGATATTTTTTTGTCGCAAGTAGTACCGGTGCCTTCAAATGTTATTTTCTATCAAGTAAGTTATCCATTTTGAGCTGAATTGTTTCAGTATTTTATATGGTTTTATGAATTTTGTTGTCATCAAATTGTCTAGAACATCTTAGCATCACCAAATTTGTTTCTTTTTCAACTTTATTTTAATCCAATTATATTTAGTCGATAATTTACAAAAGCTTCTTTCAGTGTTTTCAGAAAAATACCTGAGTTGTGTGTCATTCATGCGGAGAATCCGGACCACTTAGTGACTTACCTGAAAGCTTCACATGATCATCAATTTTTATTTCCAAATTACCGATTAATAAATTACATTAAAAATAAAAATTGTTAGAAGTCCCCCTCCTATCCCCTATAGCTCCGAGAGCAAAATTTTGCGAAGTCCCCCTTCTATATCATATGGTATAATTGCTCGGATGTCGAAATTTCTCCAAGTTCCCCTTTTCCCACGCCGAAAGCGCTCGCATTCTGTTCTAAAAAATATACGGTGATAGTAATTTTATACTCAGTTTTTCTTTATTTTGAAAGTCCACGTCCGCTGGAGTCCGTCATTGTTCTTTGTCCTCTGCGTTCTCAATACTCTAGTTAACTGTTTTCACAACAGGTTTCACCAATATCGCTTTGCATTTGGGGAACACAGCTGAACAAATTTGGGTAAAAAGTGGGGTAATTTGGTTATTTTGCTAGAGATTTTTTCATGGCTACCGAAACGTGTCTGCACATAAAGGCTGCAAATAGGTCGTATGACATCCTAAAAGTATTTTTCACGCTCTTTCACGTGGTGCATATAATTTTTACCTATACTTTCATATAAACACGGACGAACTTCTTCTTTCACGTTGTGCAAGCCTTTTTTGCCCCAACTTGCCCCCGCGCCAGAACAAAGCCTTCAAAAATGCTACAATTGCTATAAATAATACAACAAAGAATAATTAATTGACGGTGCCGCTCCAATAAGGGCACATAGGCTTATGTGCCCTTTTTGCGGCCATAATTTAATTCGATAATTTGATCCTTAAAGAACAATCAGGTGAAGTTACAGAGCAATCAAGCTCGTACTCGCGAATACAACAAGAAGAATATCGGGTTTAGAAAATATAAGGTAAACAAACTCAGAACTTAGAATGCATTTTTCTCAAAACTACGTTTCTTGCTATGTGCCCTCATTGCAGCGGCACCGTCAATTTGTCTAATGTTGGTATGAGAAGACTCCCCGAATCAATTTTATCTATCATTGAAAGTTATGAGAAAGGGAGGAGGCTCTTAAATGAGAACTTGACTTCAAATTTGCGTTTTACGGGTCAAAGAACCGTTTAGAGCAATTTTTCATGGAAATAACTCATTTTTCACATCATTACCCTAGTTAATCACAATATTAGACACTTGTGGTCAGGGGAGGAGGCTCTCAAATGAAAAATGAATTTCAAATTCGTGTTCTTCAGGTCAAAGAATCTTAAGGAATTTTTCATACAAATAACTCATTTTTTACATCATTACCCCAGTTAATTACAATATTAGACACTTGTGGTTAGGGGAGGGGGCTGCCAAATTAAAAATGGACTTCAGATTCGTATTCTACGAGTCAAAAAACCCTTTAAGGCAACATTTGACCGAGTTTTCTCAATTTTTCTATTTTGGCCGCCTACGAGAGCATTCTATCCCACTGTGCCCCCTCTCCCTGGAACTCCGAAAAGTCAATTAACTTATACATTTTTATTTTTACCAAGCTTTCTCATGCCGGGCCATTCTAATCTCAAGTTGGCAACTGATGGTCTTTTCCATATAAACGCCTCTGCAGTCCTTGCTTTCCATTCGATACACCTCATTCTTCTCAACCAGCAGAACTACCGGAATAGGGTCCATCAACTTGATAAAAAATTTCTCCACAATGACGAGATTAAAGAACGCCATTAATCTACAAGTTTACCATTAGCCACAAACTATACGGCTCAATTTCAGGGGTCCTTGAACCGCAGTTTTATTCATACGTATCAATGGGCTTGAATTCCGGCCATCATAGATACTGTTAGGTTGCGCATATATTTTGAAATCAGAAAATTTTCCCATGACAGAACACAATTTGGTCCGCCAGTACGCTGAAAAAACTCATATAGTTTGAACCAATGGGGTAGTAATATCAAGCACGGAGGAAGAAATGGTGTTTGAACAGAGGAATGTGAACGGAGAAATAATTGAAAAGCCCAATGTATTAAAGCACAATACGAACGGAGGATAAGGCACGGACAATGAATTCTTATGGACGGAGGATTCGTTTTTGAAGGAGGGAATAATTAACTATTGATGCAGAAAAAGATAGTGTTTATAAAGTGTAAAGCAAATACTGGAATACAAAAAGCAGATTACTTCATGCCAATGACGCAGTCACCGAATATTCCTGTACGATGACAAAATCATTCACGAAAACTTAACTCCCGAAAATTCTTAAATCAGAACACAAGTGGTCCAGCTTCGAGCAATATAAGTTGTTCCCCTCCAGCGCCTGGGCCGTCAAGATTGATTTGGAGAACCTTTCATCGTCCTCCTGTATAAGTGCTCTCTTTATTAAAAGCGAGGGTACTGCAAGGAGTACAAATTTGGCTAGAGTTAGTGCTTCCTCAGGCCAAAGGCGTGCCCAAAGAGCAGGAGCAAAAGAGGGGAGACCGAAGAAAGCTACAGGAGCGCTGATTTGTGATTAAATTTTAGAAGGGTGCCCTGACATTTGGTCCTGAGAATTTTCGTCCACAAGACATTTTGTCCAATGGCATTCTTTGTCCAGATACTACTTAGTCCAGAGAATTTTTGTCCAAAGTATTTTCGTCCAAAAACATTTCGTCCACTTTTGGTCACAGAAATTGTTACATATAGAATAAGTATTTTTATTATCATTGAGCCAAAGAGAAAATTACGGGTACCGGAAATATACAATATATGAGTAAAGTAAAAATACGAGTCACAATTCAATATCATTGGATGAAACATTAATGGATCGAAGTTTGGTGTTGTAAGATATGGCTCTGAGGTACTGAAATATGGTATCTTCGTCTTTGTACACAAAGAGCATCAATGAAATCATCAACGCACAACCATAAACTGAATGAAGAGACCTGATGCATTGTTGCAAGCAGAGGTCATACAAAGAACTTTGTTCGAGTCAGAATCAATCTTCGAGTCGAAAAATATTACATACCAACAGTAGTGGTCGTAGTAGTTCATTCATGCAAAGTAACGATAATAGTAATAGACAAAAATTTTTCTTCATGTCAATCACATGTATCCTCCTTCCAAAATTTTTTTTCATGAGAAACATATTTTTCCTCCTTGCTATGTTTTTTTTTTTTTCGGTAAAACATATAATGTCTTCGTGCATTTTTATTTTTTTCCCGTTCATTCTTTTCTCCCCACGTGCGATTATATCACTCCGTTTAATATATTATTCTCTCGTGTGTTAAACTCTCCGTGCTGATAAATGGTAGCCGAACGAATGTACTATTTCAGAGGGTCTAGATTACAAATCTAACATTCGTTTAAATTCATATGTGTGTATGTATGTACGTATGTATGTACTCTTACTTTGTGCACAAATGTTCTCTGTAGCTATTGGGTCAATTTCCATGAAATTGAGAGTTATAATTGATGGGGTGAACGTGAATTTATTTGTAGACCATTTTGTTTCTTTAAACGGATTAATATTTTCCACACGTGTGTGGTATACTATACTAGTTGATTATTATAGCCCGTAAGGCGACGCGATCCATTGATATAACTCTCACTATTTAGATCATCGATAAAGGATGAAGTTGGCCTAAAGTTTTTCGGAACGCACCGCTGGGGGCTTCGTCCGTATAAGAATCGTTTAGAACATGGCATGACTCACTGAATGTCCGGTGGAAGAGAGAAAAATCGCACGAATCTTTGTGGAACGGCAACCTCCCGTGTGCAAAAAGGTTTGCTTGCAAAATGAGTGATTGCGGGAGGTCCAATTGCACTGTATGAGAAAAAATTCGTTTGATTTTTCATATTTGAGGCGCTGTCAGACAAATCCAACCTCAAGTCGGTAAAATTTTCTTATGCAAACTTCAACTTTTGAAGGCCCGTTCGACACGTTAGGAGCTCTTCTCAACGATTCTAATAGTAGTATCTTCAACGAGCTTTCCAATTAGCTTACTCTCAAGCGTAAAACTGTTTCTAAAATGTCGAATAGACCTTCGAAGTGATTTTATACCGGTACCGTACCGATCAATGAAACGTTATCCAATATTGTATTTTAAGCCAATTTGACACAAGACGATGCTACTTTTCTATCTGCTAGCTTGCCTTTCATCCAATTTCTCGTCGAGACCAGTCATCTTACAAATTATCGCTTCTGTGCATGCTAAGCATGTCTATTCTCTGTACCGGTAACCGGTACTAATCAATTGAAATTTATCGTTCTTGAGCGAAGCGTCACTTTCTTCAAACTGCACTGATCAAGTCCAAGGGATAGAAGAGGATTACTTCTTTGAAAATTCAGAATAAGAGGAATTACAGAGATTGACTACCCGGCACAAGGACATAAAAATTTTTCCGTCTGATGTTCAATACAGCGAGTCAGCGACCGTAGTAGCAAGCCATGGTACTTCTTAATTTATAAGATATATTTTGAAGAAATGTGCGAAGTTGAAAAGCTCGTGAGAGCTGGTTCTGACTTGAACATACAGAGATCGGAGAAGCAAGAGATCAGTAAGGCACCGCATGAGAAGTCGTTCTTGAGCCCCATGATGAAGGAGTAGTTGTTCCATCTGAAATCGCAGGGAAATTTCAAAATTTAAGATTCCGGCCGAAAGTGAAAGCACGAGGTCGCACGAAACGTTCTCAGAGACAGCTGTGCTCTTTTAACAGGAGTACCACCGACGGAAGTTTCAAGAGGGCCTCGTCAGGAAAAGAAACGTAAGGCGACTGCGGCAGTACCAGGTCCAAAGAAATGACAGCGCCGGTCTATTCATCACTGCGCTGTCTGCTTGGAGACTGACGTAATATCCACAGAATGCTGCTGCCTCCTGACTCACAGCACGTGCTTCCTTGAGGGAGAAGTGCGTCTAGACTGTTCAGTGACGTGATTGTCGCCTGAATTCGCGAGTGGACGCTAAAAAGTCGCCCTCTACATTTACTATAGCGGCCATTTGTGGAGGCTGCACTGGAAGGTGATGTTCCGAATAATTTATGGAATTTTTATTTTTATGAGTTTCATATTATTCTACTAGTCAAGAGGGACAGAAAAGGTCATTACAAGTGGTACTTTTTTTTTCAGTATTAACAGAGATACAGCGAGTTGAAATAACATACGCTCTTATGTAAATTTTCATGACCTCTAGCGCTCCGTGCGGAACGTCCACTCGCGAATTATGACAAACTCCTTCTAAGGGTGGATGAGAGGCAGGTATCTTACGTTCTTGTGAAGAATGACAAAACCCTCCTCAGGATGGATGAGACAGGTGAATTATAACTACAGTCTACTAGAAGGGATACGGAAAAACGAGACACACTTCAAATAGTTCAAAACAGTCCACCAAGCGTTAGTGGAGCGCTTCTCCGTGTTAGAATAGGTGCACTACTTTTTCATAGGCTCTTATGAAAATTTTCTTTCAAATGCAATTATCTCAAAAACGGTGCATTCTCAAGTAAAAAAGTAAATGGCTGATTTGAAGAAAATGTTGCGTACCATAAATTAGGTTATTATCAATTTTCCATAAAAATGCCGATTTCCACGGAAGAACGCTTGTTACAAAATTTCTGCATAAGAGACAATGTAAAAGAAGTACACCTATTTTATGAGCGTGTGTCTCACGTTTACGGGTAAAACTTTGAGAGTGATCTAACCCTTCTAGTAGACTGTAATTATAACGAAACCCTTCTCGGGTGGATGGAAGACAAGTAAGCTAACCTCCGTGTAATGTCTTCTGGGTAACGCTAATTGGCTTACAGCAGACAATGAGATCGAAATTAAGAAATAAGTGTTCATCAATTTATTTATAGAAATTTTCAAAATAACTGATATAGTGTTTTTAATCTGAATGGTCCAAGTCCGTTGGAAGGTCACATTTTTATGTATATTGATGAATTATAAGGATTTCTTGCGTATATATTTTTGAATAATAAGACTGAAAGTATTAAAACTATATCGGTGGCAATTTTGAGAGGAATACAAAATAGTAAATTGAAAAGAATACATTTTTTGACTGAGTAGTAATAAGAATGGTATTCCAGATTTCCAAATGAGTAGATTGACTCACGACAACTTGAGGTATACGATAAAGAAGTTGAAAATGATATGTAGTTTTCGAAACTCACGAAAAAATATTTTTCCATTCTATAAGTACCTAATTCACAAGGCAATTAGCCAACTTGATATGAGTCTTATTTTGTAAAAAAAAACAATCTATTCATGGCTTCAGGATGTTTTGCTGAAATAATTTCCGTTCAAATGTCCAAGATATTCCGTCAATTTTCATTCCCAGGCGAACGTTTTGTTTGACAAAGATTATAACCTTTCCTCCGTCCAACAACATTTCAGCCAGCTTCTCCTCGTTGAACCATGTCGACTTCAAATCGACTCGAGATCGACCCGTTATGTCGACCGACGACGTCAATTTTGAGTCGATTTAGTTCCTCCCATTTCGACCGAAAATCGACCGCTTCTTTTCACCATCGACTGATTTTCGACGGCAAAATTGAGTCGACTTCCATCAGAAGTATAGAATGATGTCGACCCAAAATCGACGTTGAAATTGAGTCGACTTTCGGTATAATGGATTGATATTGACCCACAATCGACGTCAAATTCAGGCCGATGTGAAGTCGACCAACGTAAATTGTTGACTTTAGGACAAAAAATTTGGGATGTCAACTCGAAATTGTTACGGCGGGCGTCATTCTCATTTGTACGTGAATTTGTGCGTTCTCTTCATTATAGAATTCAGTAGTAGGTCGGTGGAAACTTGGATATTAAGGAGCGCATCGATCACCAAGCGGATGCGAGGAGTTGAGTGGTAGAACAAATCGTTATAATGAGAATTGAAGTTCTCTACCGCATTTGTTGTCCGCGGATCATGCAGCAGCCCGAACGGCAGGAGAAAACCGCAAACCGTCCCTCACGAAATTGTCCAGCAGATATTCCAAGAAAGATTCGGCTTCAGTCTGTGCGACGCACAAAAGGTCGAGGAAGTCTTCATAGACCTGGTGTGAAGGAAGGTAGGTGGGATCGAAAAACCATAGTAATGATTTACTAAGGTCCGTGTAGTTACCTACGTATATGATTTCCTTAGTGCGCTGTCACCTTGTACGGGTCTGAACCACGCTTGCGCAAGGTGAGAATTACAGCCTATGATGCGGCTGTTGAGATAAAACTTGAGGACTATTTTGTGAGCTCGATATAGAGAAATAACTGTCTGAAGATGACGATGTAACAGGGCTACATTTAGTATAATACGAAAGTAGATAAGAAATTGATACGAAAAGGCAACACTCAAGCTGATAGCACATGATAAGTTCGAACAGGACTTAGCGTAGAATATTATTTTTGTAGTACCTCAGTGTATACGCTATACTCTCCCAGCCTTATGATCTTTCCTCGTGCGCAAACGGTACATCCCATTTGCGGGAACGTGTATAATTATGTCATTTGCGCAAACGTTATACGGACACAAAATCTGTTGACAGGGAACCTGTTTTATTAGGTGGTCTTTCCGGAAAAAACATCCGCCGTCCGTCGTCTAGCCGCCGGCAAACCTCAGAGCAAGGTCGAAAATTTTTCAAGTCCCCTCCTATCATACAGAAAAAAAAAAATTATCTTCTTCGTCGTGTTATTAGTGATCGATCTGTAATTAGGCTAGCAAATTAGGCAAAAATGAGACCACTATGGGACATAATTCGGACAGAAGCCTTCTTTTCGGGAATATCTTTGGATCGACGCCCTGGTTGATATTCCGTTGAGTCCACAACCTGCCGCTACCGGGACGTTTCAACCCCCTAAAATCAGTAATTTGCGATTTTCTCGGGCATTTCAGAAGAAAAAGGGTAAATACCAAAAATGTTCCCCGTGAAATTTTACACTGGATACATAACAGAAGTTTTAGCCTACGCCTAATAGTTAGTCTACAAATTGGTGTGAGAATCGAAGAATTTGATGTTAACTTTTGACATTTCGTATAATATTACTATGTATTGTAGTTTGAATCCTAATGAAATGGGATGACTTGTTTTACTCGCCAAGACGCCGACTGCTTTCACAGATTTGTTCACAAGCTTTTAGTCCACAATACTGGGGGGGGGAAGGAACAGAATGTTGGAGGAGAGCGTGCCTTTCTGAACATTATCATACATGCATTTTTCATTGCGTATCTACTATTTTTGTTTTAATGAGTTTGGAACTTTGAAATCTTCAGCTAATTTTCGAGGACAAGTTCAAAGTTACCTGCAAACATCCATATTTCTCTCGCAGTGCGCAGTGTTTTGTTACTAGTGGCTGATTGTAATAAAACGTGAAGGTGGATGCTTGTCAGTCAGTCTTGACCTTTGAGCATTCTTAATGAACTTCATTTTCGAGAAGGTTTGTTCGCAATTATTATAGGTTGACCCGAACATACAAAAAATACGTTGGGCGTGTGCTCTTAGTTCAGGAAAGTCATCAGCGGGTAAAAGACGGTAAAAATTTATTAAATTCTGGCGATTCTTCGTGTGCTCGTCACGGAGAAAGATGTTCGCCTTCGAGTCGATCAGCTCCATTTGCACGTTCTCGGCCACATCATTTTCGTTCGTTTCGAAAGGGTTTTCGACAACGCAGAATGAAATACTTTTTTTAGTCACGTCCTCAAATCGCGTTGTATATTCATTCTGCAACCGCTTCAAGACACCAATAAATTTGGGCCCAGGAAATAAACCAGAAACTTTTTTTTGATTCTTGGTGCAGGCAGTTGGACATAGTTCTGCTGTTCCAGATGACAAGTCAACAAATTCATTTTTCCCTGCGAAACGCATTGACGTACTCACCCAACGCAGCACAGTTGTTTGGTGCACTCTTTCTCTCTGTCTCTTTCTATCTCTATACATAGGTTAACTTCTCAAAAATCGACTTTCAAAAAAATTTTTGTGGCCCTCAAAAATGTTTCATATGTTAATGTGGCCCGTCACCCGGAAAAGGTTGCCCATCGCTGCTTTAGAAGTATCTTGCGACGACTTGGTGGCTGAATTCAAGAAGTATTGCGATCCAAAACCATTAGCAATAGCTGAAAGATAAAAATTCAGATCGAGGGCTCAGAATGAAAATGAAGCGCTTGACGCGTTTGTCGCAGGGGCACAATTATGTGATTTCGGTGTAAGTCCAGAAGAAGCCTCGAGGGACCAGAACTCCAAATGAAGTTATTTGAGGAACCAAAGCTTACGTATTCGAGAATCGTCGAAATAATCAAAGCCTGGGAAGGCGTAGAAAGAAGTTTAACGCTGGGAAACGTAGAGGAAAATCCAAATCAGAACGTGAACTAAGGCGCTAGAGGTATTCTCGCTCAATGTAAACAAACATTGCTTTGGTGTGCGCGGGTTGGTGCGCGGGATGTTCCCATCCGAAAATCCGAAAAATGAAGTGGAATTTACACGTAAAAAGTCCACTTCATTTTTCCGTTTCTCGGATAGGAACATCCCGCGATGTTTGTTTACATTGAGCGAGAACACCTCTAGCGCCTCACGTGAACGCGGTATACGGATCAAGTCTGATAGGTAGAATGCATCATCGTCTTGCATGGCGGCGTGAAAGCGAAAAAGGTTAACAATAGATATGTTCCTGCTGAGGCTTTCTCAACCATTGTATAGAATTGTTATCATGAGGGTAAATCATGTAGTACAAGGACGTTTTGAGAAATATAAGTTTCAAGAATCCAAGAGTACTACAAGTAATACTTAGTAGAGCGAAGATGTACTCGAATTCGAATTTTAAATTATAGAGAATTGTAACCCTCCTACAGAGAATAAAAGTGAGAAATACGAGAAGAAAACAAATTTTATAAATGCATGTAACAATTTGTCAGTAGAAGAATTGTTTCTTAAATCGATTCGTGGTAATAGTGTATTAGGGAGGTAACAACTTATTCTGAAGATGAAGCACCAATGTTTCTCGATCTGAATGTAGATGATAGAAAGATGAAATTTCAATTACATAATGGCTCACCAATTGCGAATACCGGTGGTTCAAACATAAAGAAGTGTAATGTAGAAAAAAAGAATGCATCTGTTGATGGTAGTAAAATAAATATAGTCGGTCAAATATACTGACACATAATTATGTGAAGGTAGGATTAAGAAATGTAGTACTTAATTCAACGTTTGCCTATCTATGTAGTAAAAGGAGGTAGGAGTATTCCTCTTCTCGGTCTTAATTGGCTTGCTCCTCTTGATCTTAGAAATTTCTATAAACCAAATAGTAAATAACAGTGAAGGAGAAAATTACGTGATTAGAAATTTCTATAAACCAAATAGTAAATAACAGTGAAGGAGAAAATTACGTGAACGCCTTAAGCGTAGAGTGTGAGCCAGGATCAGAAATATCTAGCAAAAGAGAAGAGTTATGTAGTAAATTTCCTAACGTAATTACTGAGAATTTTGGTAGTGCAATAAACGTATTTTTTCGTCGAACAAAGATGATAAAAAATATCTCGGAGAAATTGTACGCATAGTTCGAGGGAGGGCAAGAGGGGATATACATATTTTTGCGGCTACGAGAGGCTCATATGTCCTTTCAGTAAAGTCAATACCATAAAATTCCATTTTGAAAGATTTTCTTCCGAGAAAAAAATTATAGTATGCAGAATTATTGATAGATTCCTGATTTTGTATTAAAACTAAGTATACATGTGAATACATCATTTTGCAACTTTTGCTTACAACTTTCTTCCGAAAAGTTGAACTCTATTTGCAAGAAAAGGAATATTGGGAAGCTTGAACCCCCACAGAAATCCATAGAGGCGTCGTAGCGAACTCCCACCTCCAAAATAAAGTAGCCTATGCACTCTGCAATACCTCATCCCATGGGGCATTATCTTCAAAGAATATTTCAGTTCTAATATACCTCACTAGACGTACTCATGTGTGCATGAGTGGAATTCGCATCAATTTATTTCGCCCCCGTTTCAACTTAATGATGAGCGCCTACACTGTTCTCTCTAATGGCTTGTCACCACGTAAGTATATCCTCACTTATTGTCTTTAAGACAATTAGGGAGGAAATTCATGACGGCGTTGTTTGCCCGGACTATATTTAAACTATGTACATCAAAGATCGTGCGACAATGTATCGTATTTTGCTATCCTTCCGCTCATGACAAAACGACGGCTTCCTTTATGAAGTTAAACGAGGAACGCAGGGAACCTGTTCTTTAGGTCGAATCGGTTTTGGTATTGAGAATTCAACTATGGTATCTTGAAGAGTCTTTAGTTTTCCTAAGCCATTGGATCATGGTGTATATAGCTCCTTTTCATCGGTTCCACGACTTTTCGTCCATGGACATTTCGTCCAAAAAAATTTGTTCGATGACACTTCGTCAAACTTTTTCCGCCCAGTCATTTTTTGTCCATGGGACATTTAATCGAGACGACACTTCGCCCGAAAATTCGTCCATTTTCTTTTTTTCTTTTTCTTCGTCCGACTTTTTTTGTCCTGAAGATATTTCGTGAATTTTTCAAGTACTACATTAACTAAAATATATGAAGCGGATTGTAAGATTTTTTATGCAAATTTATAGCTTGTAAAAGTGCCTACGTGCATGAAATAAAGGAGAGCTGAAGAGGATAAGCATGTATTTTCAATGGTGGAAATCTGTGTTTATCAGCGCTTGCTTATCCAACCTACGTATTATTGTTATTTTTATTATTCACGAAGTGCTTACCTACTGTTGACTGAAAGGTGCACACTACGACTATGATTATATACGACACTCGATCTGTAGTTCTTCTGTTTGTCTTAACCTCCATTTCCTTGGACAACGTACAGAAAGTTTTTGACGACATTATGGAAGAGATCCATGGAGACGTCCACTGTTTGGCGTCTCATGTTGAAAAGACGTATGGCAGAGGGCGCCCTCGCAAGGGATGCAGAAAATCTGTATCACCGAGATATCTTCCTAATATATAGAACGTTTACGAAAGCGTGCTTCACAATGAACCCCGAAAAAATAATGTCGCATTGAGGATTGGAAGATGCGCTTTCAGAAATTGCTGGAGGTATATATACCATACATCCTTTCGGAGATTCCTGGAGCCCGTCTAGCAGGGCCAGAAAATGAATGGAACCCTCATTTTGAAAAATATTTTGGTTGAAATTTGGACCAAAAAATTCTGGACGTATTTTTCCGTGGACGAAAGGAGGGGGGAGCCTTTCTATCATATAAAATTTATAAGTCAAAATCCGACAACTCTAACTCGACAGCTCTACCATACATTAAAGTCGAAATTTTTCCAAGACACTTTCCTATCATACCTAGCTCGAGATTTTTCATTTTCTTCTGTTCATGTCACTTTTTACCCGGAAAAAAGTAAACATTGCCAGTGTTACATCATCTATCAAACCTTACAATTTTACAAATTTAAAATGAATTGAAAAAAACAACCGTCCCATAATAAGGATGGGAGGATTCTTTCAACAGGGAACCCGCTCCATGAGGGATTATTTTGCAAAGGATGTTAGGAGTCCACAGCTGTCTACCGACCAGGAACTTGACCCAACTCGAAATTAAGAAGAAATTAATAGAGGAGCTTGAAGGAATTCAACTTTCGTGTACTATACATGATAGAAGGGCTACTTAGTATCATCAAATTCTATACTTACAGATAAGAGCTAAGGGTTACCGGCCCCGAGAAAATGTCCTTTAAAAAGGGTACCCTCGCTCATCTATACGAACAACTCATCAAAATTCTAAATTTTGTGAAAAATTTATATCGTTACTTGTCTCTACCCGATCTAATTCCTTACATGGCCTGATATTATAAATTTTTATTCATCAATTCGGAAGATACAAAATAATATTAAATTTCGTCCAGTTTTTTCCTCAATCGATTGCGATTAACTGAATGCATTCATCAGTCGTTTCTGCTGAAACGATTTTGTCAAAACAGTTAAACTCGTGTTTGCATAATAGTCCGTAATATTCCCAATATTATAGACTATTAATTTTAACCTACGCAAGTACAAATTGTTCAAAGAGGTAGAATGTATCAAACCGGCCACATGAGTAAGCTTTTAAAAAACTCATTCTATTTTTCATTCGGCGCATAATTAGGGACGTATGTTCGTATCATTCAATTGTAGAAAAGCGCAGGCATGGTCTACGAGATTTGATTACTCTGAATCATTCATTGATAACCCATTACTCAATATGGTTTTCACAGGGCTTGATGGGTATCTATGGACATATACATCGAATAGAAAAAGTACAACGATACCGGAAAATAATATTATAATGTTCCCGTAAAAAATATAGATACCTACTATGCACTCACTCAATCCGAAACCGACAACGTAGGAGTGAAGATGAACTTCTTTTTTTTAGAATCTGCGAGGAGGGGTTTTTTATCTGTAGAAGTTTCCCACACTGTGTGCACCGTTGCAGTGGGAACCGAATCCAAAAATGCCAAAGGCTAAACGTGAGATACCGGACTGTTGACTTAAAAATAAACGAACGTATAGAGAGACGAACGATGAACGGAGAGAAGAAAGATTGGTAATGTTTTATAAATGTTTTAAAAGGCGGCGAAATATAACGTAGATATGGCTATGGAACAAACAGTTTATTATCATAAGAAAAAAAACGGAGAGCGGTTTTCTTGTTGAACCGGAGAACCTTCGTTTACTGTCAGTCCGGACGGATATGGATTCCCCGGCAGCCAATTCTTCTGCTCATACGCATTCCGACTACTTCAATGCCTTATATATATACACGAGTCACTGCTGAGAGAATTTATAGCATCTGATGAGGCGTCTGAAAGAGACAGTCCAGAAAATTAAACCATCGTCCGTGTATATTCAATTTCCAATAACATATTGCACTCGTCAGAAACGTATATCTAACGATGAAAATGTACAGTAAAACTGGGCCATCGTTATGATTTACATGGCGCTCGCGTTAATGTAGGCGGCCAGTTCATTAAATTTGAAAATCATTGATAATTAGTTTGTCGCTGCTAGGTTTACATACATCAGAAAGTACATTTATGTTTCATACCATGCATAAATTTTTTTACAATAGATGTACTTAAGACTTACATCTTTTGTAACCTATTCCGTTTCAGTATTGAATAATAGTGCACACCAATAATAATAATTAGGTAAGTATAGCGGTTTCTGACAAAACCAGATGACCACATACAAACAAAAAGTAGGATTTTGGGAGAAAGATAGGTAATATTTTTCACTAATTATTCCTGTCGGGAATCACTTCTGCGCATACTTCTTATCATCCAAACCTGAATTTTCGAGAAAATACTTTTTAAAATTTAATGACGATGTGACTTACATCAGATTATTTAATTGTAAAAGGAAACTGATGCCCCTCCTGATTTGGAAGGACATAATACAGATTCATATTGTACCTCTGTTTTACATCCCAATAATGTCCTCTCTTTCTCACAGTTGAGCTCCTTTTTTTCCTTTTCACTTAATATTGCTGGGCCAATATACGCTACTTTGTTTGTTATATGTACTCTTAAAAGTTGCAGTAAGACCTGTAGGATCTAAAAAAATTTTAGACAACATGCAAGAAAAAGTAGCCCATTAAGCGAAATGCCTTCACAGTTGGGAACAGAGAAAAATTGTGACAAATGATTGTGACGGCAATCACTCATTTGAAAAGCACAGTGATCTCCGGAGGTGATAAGTTTGGTCCCAGCGGCCTTTTTTCCACCGAGTTTAGTCCGGCGGGACGGCCTAATTTAGTCCCTGTACAACCGAGTTTAGTCCACCCGAAGGAGGTGTTTCGCGCACATGCAGCCGAGTTTTGTCCCGACTTTGTACGCCTGCAAAGCACAGGTAGGCTACCAGTACAGCATAATATGATGAAGATGGTGAGTGAGTAATTTGTGAAGCTTATGTGTACGCAAGAATGAACTGGAAAGTAAGATAAAGGTAATCGGGTGATGATGAATCCGTACGGAGAAGAAACAAAGAAGTTACAGTCTTCTATTGAAAGTGGAAATATCAACACGTGAAGAATATGTCGGGCGTTATTGAAGGAACTTTACACAGTGAGAAAGGAAAAGAGCTGAAACTTGTAAACGGTTCGTTCCGTTTCCACAAACGTTTATCAAATAATAAGAGTTTAGGAGAAATTTTGAGCTCTGAATCCTGCAGGGAAGGAGGTCCTTCATAGTGGAAGTTGACCTCCACGCGGTGTCTTCTGGATAATGCTAACAGGCTTACAATATTAGGGACTCAACTCGGACATTAATCTGGACTAAACTCGGTCACCGGTTCCCCCTCATTTTTCAGGATTGGGACTAAACTCGGTTGCGTCCGTGATTGTGACCCAACTGTGACGCAAGAGTGTGCCGTCACAATCCCGTCATGTTCAGGCCTTTTTGCGCAACGGGACGTGAGTATTCATTAAAATTGATATCATTTTACACGTTTATTACATGGGAAATTATAGCACTAAAAACCCCAGAAGAATTGATTGTTCATCATTTTCTTATAGGTACATCCAACTTTTGCTTCTTACATTCATGATATCATGCAGGAACATATTAGGCCCATGCGCGCAAGGAGAATCTCATTACAAACAAGCATACTGTTGCACAAGGTGTTCTTGGAATATTTCAAAGATTGAAAATAACGAGTGTCCAATAAATATAACAACATTTTAATTTTTTGCACTTAGAGTCCAACACTCTTTTGATAACAACATTAATAGGTAAGGATGTAAGACTATGTATAGCATACAAGTCTCTCAACTGGATTGCCAGCATCTGGAATAAAACAAAGAAAGCTATATTTCAATAGTGTTGGCTTTGCAACGCACCGACCCTAAAATTACAAAAAATGACCAAGGTTATTATGATCACCCTTGAATTTACCATACTTCATAGCTGTTGCATGATACTCAAGAAGTTGGTGGGTAGTAAACATTTGAAAAACTTTCTCTGAATTGCCTCAATTTAGACCAGCCACTGGTGCGCTACTATTGCGTTTTGGTTTTGGCCATTGACTATACACGTACCAGACAAATACTCGCATTGTTAAAAAAGTTGTCACTTTGATGGATACTGACACCAGAGTGTGCTGCGTGCTACAACGTTGGTACAAGAGAGAGGGAAATATGTTCTGTCTCTTTCTTTCTGCCGGTTAACACGCAGCACACTCTGGTGTCAGTATCCATCAAAGTGACAACTTTTTCAACAATACAAGTATTTGTCTGGTACGTGTATAGTCGATGTTTTGGCTCGTCTATATTAATTAATGGCCTTCATTAATGATAACAGCGTAAACCCACCTTACCATACAAACCCTATCTGAAGCTTCTTCCATGTTTTTTAAAATTTTTTTTTCAATATTGGGGGATTTCTTTTCTCTCATGAGAAATAACAAATAACTTGTGAAACATTCTTGTTTTGATCTTAGCAGAAGCCGTTATCATTAAAGTAATAATGGAAAAATTGCAGCCAAAAATTTCAGCTTTGGCTTTTGGCTTAAGCTTACAACCTTGAACAATATGGCTTTTGGCTTTCCAATTTTGGCTTTCCGAAAAATTGAGCTGACTTTTGGCTTAATTTTGCTGATTTTTGGCTGATCAATGTCCTGCAGGATTTGGTGTATAGAGGAAACAATCAGGAGAATTGGAGCTTTGTTGCACTTGTAAAAGATACCTATTTTCCAGCTTGTGTTCATATTTTCAATGATTATTCATTTTCATTTTTTCTCTCTCTGCTATAGCACACAAATACAAATAATATTTCCTTTTAGTTCAATCAATTTGTTCATTGAAATAATTCTAGAAGATGAATAGAAAAATAAGAAGAAATTCCTCTAAATCTGTGATTCTTATTTCTGCATTTTTGTATTTTGCAAAAAATTGGGAAAGCCAAAAAAAGCTGAAAAATTTGGCTTAGTTTGGCTTTTGGATGAGGAAGGTTTCAATAGAGCTGGCTTTCAGCTTCGCTCTTATCAGTAAAAATTTGGCTGAATTCAGCTTTTGGCTTTTGGCTTTTGGCTGGCTGCAATACTCTGGAAAATGACAAAACCAGAACGCGACAGTAGCGCATTGGTGGCTGCTCGGTCCAAGCAGCTCAGCTAAGACTCTCTACATTGGGGCCCTATAATAGGACAAATACGAGTATCTTCAGTTTGAACTCATGAACATATCTCCAGAAGTATTTTTGACACTGAATATATTAGTAATGGGAACTATCGATAGTTTGAAAATTTTTCTATTTCTTACCAAAATTACAAAATTAGTAGGAATTTGCTGACAACACATTTGAAAGAAAGAGAAAGGAACTGGAATGTCAAATAGTCGACCGTTCACCGTTCACTTTTGGTCCCCATAAGTGCTTTTTGGGTGTGGGGCCACGTTTTTGAGTTATTTCTTAAGCGCATCCATAAAGAAAAGGATCAGGAGAAAAGTATCTATCCCACAAGTAGCACAGGTACTTTTCTCCTGATCGACGTTTTTCATCCAAACTATCGATAGTCCCGATCGTACGTTGGAAAAACTACGGTATCAAGACTATCGATAGCATGAAACTATCGACTATCGCCCATCACTACAATATAATGTCATTTGCCGCGCGGTGCAAGGTATATTATTAAGCTACAAAACTTCAAAGCGCGAGAAAGTAGACGTGTCTGTTGCAATGAAACGTGGGAACTAAACATGAGGTTGATAGCACAACCATTAGAGAAGACTTCCAATATTACATTCATTCACGAGTGTTAGGTATATGTCTAAAAAATTCTCCAGTAGCCATCTCTCAATAAAACTGGCAAGACTATCTGTTGCTGGTTCTACACATCTGACCCAAAATGTGCACACACCAAGCAGAAAAATAAATGTATGGTACCGGAGAAAAAATTGAACAATCATGTTGGTACATCATAATTGAAGATGACAAAGTAATTTGAAGAAAATATTTTCGACCACGTTTGCCATAGAAAATTGAGACCTTTCTGAAATCAGGAAATCAGTAGTGGTAGGGGACTTCAAAGCTTCAGAGGAGAGTGAAGTTTGGGAGATATACTGTTCTGGGTCCAAATTAGTCTGTGGCACCCCGATCAATAGACAACAAATTATCCATTTTGCTCTCAAATAGTCCCGGTTCTAACTGTTGCATTGTTCCAACATGGAAAAATTGTTTGGCGATTGCGTTTAACGGAAGTAAACTGATTGTTTCTTTCGGTAACAAGAAGAATGAACCAAAAACCAAGACTCACGCAATACACATCTAGCTTTATTTTAAGAAAATGCATCAGTGACAAAAAAAAATCTATCAAGAAGTTTTGCTGTTTTACTTTTAGGCTAGTATTTCCTTCATTTTTTTTTCAACTGGATCGACCCCTAGGAGGACGTTTAGAAAAAACTGTCGGATTTTTAAATGGCATTGGTATGTAAGTTGCACTCCGTAAGTAAGTCTGAATATGGTCGAAAGTGGTCCACTTTCAATTTACTCTTTTATGAATGAATAAGTATTTTAATCACAGCTTTTACCTGAATGTAGGTACGATCTAGTAGATATTTACTTTAGCAACTATGATATGATTGAAGTACACGATTAAAGGGAACTAACTCCCAGTACTCCTATTCATACAAATGTAAAACTGCCTATTCCTGAGCATTGATTGCGAATATAAAAGTATAAGCGTATAAAACCGAAGTAAGAACTTCCTTGCTTATATTAGCGAAAATATGACCAGAGACTTTTATGAGAGAAGGAAATTCCAGTGCACGAATGAGTACTAATGTAAATTAGTCGTAATTTATGACGAATATAAAATTTCCAATAAAAATGAATACTAAAATAAAGCATAAGTAAAATCTGTACCGTTCCAGAATAAGAATAACAACTAGAATGCATCAAGAATCAAAAAGAATTACGAGAGGCCGATAGATTTTTGATGAGCGAGAAGAAACAATGAATAATTTTTAATAAGTATACGTGAATGCTACAGAAAAAAGTCATGATTTGCTTCATCGTACAATGCATTTGTAGAACCGCGCTCGCTAGCAAGACTTTGATAAAAAAAAGTACTTAGGTACCTATCCATGATAAAAACAAAAAACCTAGCTGTAAAGGTACATGAGGTTGCGGAAATATTTTCATACGACTTCATTAAATATTTGCGTTTTATTTTATTCTATCAGACAAGAATGTAACTTGAAGAAAAGTGAAAATTATAATAGGGAGAAGAACATTACGTTCTCAATTTTTTGAAGAAGTATTCGAAAATACCTGATTCGAAAAAATTAAGATTTGATCCGCAGTAAGAAGTATTTTTGCAGGTGCGTCCAATATACTCAGAAAAAGGGGTAGCAGTGTCTAATTTTGTCTTGCAGAAAATGAAAGAGAAGCCGAAAACGGAATTTGAAACCAAATAGTGCCAAAAATGATCAGTTCTTTAAATATTGTCCAAAATTACATAATTTTGAATGAAATATTTGTAAATTTTAGCTGAAAGGTAATGATTTAGTTGAAGCATTACTGGAGTTTGGTATGATATCGGATAGTTCTTGTCGAAAAGATCGTATATTTGGGTCAAAATAAAATAACTTTGATCGGGAAATTTTGCATGAAAATGATTAGGGAAATAAAGTTTCTTTTCTAAAAAGGGCTAACACCTACGAAAGAAAGAATGTATAATATGTACCATCATAGCGTGGGATACTGAAAATGGAGACGAGGACAATTGAGAAAGAATGCAGAAATATTATTGTACTGATGGATGGCGTCGGCGACAAACGTGCGCTGACCCCAACAATGAATTTCGAAGAAGGAGAAGTCTGTGAAAACGATCGAATGGAAAGAATTTGATGAAGGTAAATAATTTCGAGGGTGTGCTCTCTGTGCGAGCCATGATAACGCAAAATAAGATAGTTAGCGACACCTTGTAGGTACTCTGTCCTAGAATGAATGCAATCAACACCTACGCACTTCCGGTCCTCACATTCTCATTTGGAGTAGTTGAATGCAGCGAAACAGATTCCCAACAAATACGAGCGTGATTACGACGAAAAATAGTTAAGGCAAGCAACATTACAATCTAAAGGTTCATGATTTTGCATATTGTTCTTGATTTATGTTGGATTGAATTTGACGAAAAATATGGTCGACCTGATGGGTAGGGACCCTTCTTCAAATTTTATGTGACACAATTTTGCATTTTCTCACGTTTTACACGTTTTTGATTCTAGGGAGAGAAGGAGGGCAAGGGATGATAAATATACGTAGCCTTAGAGATCGTAAATTAGTAAACACAGGAAATACTTTCTCAGGAAGAAGAAAGAGACGATGAAGACAAGGAGGCGTCTAATACGTGGTAGAGTCGTCAGAGCAGTGCCGCGTTAGCATTGGGCCTTCCTCTCTTGCCGCACTGCTGTATTGTTGACAGTTAGAACAATCAGGAATCTCTTTATATGCGTATTGCGTATGAATGGGAAAATCGTGAGAATCACTCCGAAATTCATTTGAAATGTCAAATAAAATGGAGTTAGAGAGTTAAGTAACGTCAAAATAATACTTAGGACAAGTTTTCACCAAAGAAATAAGATTTTTTTGCCCTTTCTGCTTGCAAATAAACGGAGCCGGGCCCGGAGACAAAATCCCCAGTTGCTCCCCCCCCCCTCTCGTAAGGCTTGGTCTCCGTCTTGACTTTTGAATTATTTTCAGCAATTTTGGCAGACCACGGAATTATTGTAATTTTTTGACCTAATCACGAATTTGTCTTTAGGTCTCGAGCTATCGATACGTTGGAACCTGAGGATTGAAATATTTCTGAGTCTAAAGTTTAAGAACCCGAGAGTAGATCATATCTGCATCTCAGCTTTCCCATTTTCTGATGTAGCAATCTGGCATGACAAGGGGATGATTGTATTTCTCTGACCCAATCACGAATTCGTCTTTGGGTTTCGAGCAGTCGATACTTGGGAACCTGAGTATTGGATTGTTTTTGAGTCTCAAGTTCTAGAACCAGAAGGTATTTTGTGCTTGCCTCTAAACTTTTGGATTCTCCCTTTCAATTTTGTCCGAAAAGGAAATTAGAGTCTCTTTCAGTTATCAAGAACGAGGTTTGAATACTTTAAACCCTCCTCAGATGTGAGACTTTAGTCTACTGAAGCTCACTAGGTCTCGTCTCACATAAGATGTTTCTCTAGATCAGAATTTTACATTGTCTCAAATTGTGGATTTTGCAGCATTTTATATCAAAGAAATGTGGTCTGAGGGAATGTAATTAATTCTTGGCTGAGTGTCGATGTTTGGATCTTGAAGAGCCCACCGAGCTATATATTCTTGAGAACCCAAAACTAGATTTGTTTCTGAGTCTCAACTTCAAACCCCGAGGGAAAAGCCTGTCTCCGTCAGGTCAGTCGAGAGCTCCAGTCGGGTCCGGGGCAAAGAACACAGTGGGCCCCCCAAGAAGCCCCCCAAGAAAATTTATTCTCTCCCTTCCTTTGAAAGGCCCCTAACAGAGCCGGCCCGGGAACAAAATCCCCAGTTTCCCCCTCTTTCGGCAGGCCTGACACCAACGACCTAACATAGTCAATACTTTGAGTGATGATGATAACAATAATAACAATGAAAAAAAAACAGTTTCTTTCCTGGTATAAACACCCCCTTCCCGTTCCTAAGAACATTCATGCTTGCACGTCTCAACATCAAAATTTTTATCTAGATCTTCCCTTCAGCCCAAGATCAAATATTTTTTCTCCCTCCTAACTGAATAATGAAATGTAGGCTACTGAAGAAAAAAATAACAAACTCAGGATTATGAGCCTTAGGCTATAACATCCTTCGGTACATACATCAGAAATTCAAGCATAAAAAACTCACATTCAATATGTCTGGTAAGAGTATTTTTTTAAATTTTAAGTACATGTCTTCAAAGCTTATTTGCTCAAAACATCTATCAATTATCAGTTGCGAAATGACATTGGCTAGAAGCAGCGCATTTTGAATCTTCCCGCGAATTGTGAGTGCATCAAAAAGTTTTAAATCTACCTAGCTTACGGGACGCTCCGGAAGTCGCTGAAAGTTACCATAGTATGGAAATCATTTCATTTACTGCAATAAGTACATATAACGAGCGACTGAATAAGCCACACCTTACAATTCCGGATTCATCAATGAACGTGTGAATTCCAATTGACGACCAGGAATACAATATTATAATTATGCACTTGCGTAAGGTGGTAGGCATAGGCCTATGTAGAGCGTGCCGAACGACTTTCACAAAATAATATCTCATTCAAGTTCCAGAGAAGTACGCACTACACAGGTCGGCTCAGTTATTATGTTGATTAGACTCGGTGGCTGCGCGTTCTCGATTTGTGATTGTACTGCACAAGCGTGTAAATTTCTTCGTTAACAATAGCTATTGTTGTTACCTATTCGCGGGTATAGGCAGCAAACGAAATTATCCACTTGATCAATGAGTGTAAGGCCGCCCCTATATTATTTCTCTTATCGCTTGACTTCGTCATCGGACTTGAGCGTAACAGCGCATCGAAGAAAAAGAAAACTTACGCCTTTTGACCCAAAGAATTCCATTCAGCATCATTAGATCGACGTCCACACAAGTCCCTATACGTACTTCTTATCTTTGCTCATCTTCTTTATCAACTTTTCTTTATTCTCCAACATACCGACCACCCACCGGCTACGGAAAAGCATTGCACCCTGGAAACGTTCACTGCGCCGAGAATAGTAATCCTCAATTAATATTGTCGCTAAATTAACAGTCACTCGGTATTCGTTTATAATCGATATTCTGTCGAATAATCGTCCGCCCGTTGATAAATAACAGTTTCTGTAATTAAGTTTATGGAATTCCACCCACAAATTTTGGTTTCAAGGTTCAGAATATTTGGACAGCACTTAATCTATAGGCATCGTATCAGACTCTTTTATATGCGTTTAATTAGTTCATTCTTACATAGCTCACATACTTACTCTTGAACTTGTTGCTCTCGATGAATTAATTAATCATGCGAAAATATTCCTCACCGTTAGTCCAGTCCACCATACACGTAAGGCGATCAACGAAGAATTTATTTTTAATTTCGAATACAATAGAATCGTTTAAAAAATCTTTTTAAAAGATAATAGACAGCTCGCGTAGATGGAGAAGAAAAAAATGTTCCTATTATTCGAGTTCACCTGGAGAAATCGACGCGCGACGCTGGGACGAACAATATAAAAGTTAAGGATTAATATTTTTAGAAATATAATATTAAGTAGGTAGGTGCGTTACGCCTGTTACTCGGAATTGTCCGAAATAATGAGTAAAGAACTTTTATTTGATCGCGCCTCTTAAAATAATTTCATTCACTAAAATTCCTCCTTCCTTTGTTCGCGTGTTGTATCATTGTCCGAGCATAACTCTTTACAAATGTATTTCCTTTTCTTCTTCTCGGGGGAGCTAGTAAGGTTGCCTACATACTCGCTTTATTGATTATAATTTAAACTATCTAGAATATTCCTCTCTCTCTTCCCAAAGGTAATGCATGAAGTTAGAGTGTCAATCAAGTTCCGAGCTCAGATTGCGAGTTTCTAAATTCTTACGATTTACAAAAACCACCCGCGCGAGTTAAGTCGGTCGTTTGTGATAGTGAGAGCTTGGATTTCCTGGCATTTGCCAAATGAGTTTGTTGAAGGGCAGATATATGGCACCGGGCGGAAATGAGCATGAATCGAAATAGTAGGGAGCCAGAGAAAAATTTTCCTTTTGCCGAGTAATGACAAAAATGACATCAATGCAGAAACAGGAGGTGAACGTCGAATAAAGCTGAAATGAACGATTTGCGCGCAGTTGGGACAAATGATTATTCATCAGGTTGAATCATCGTAATAATTACATCAAGTAGGTACTTTGTATGTACGTAACTACATACCGTGTGTGTGAAAGGTGGATGCCCAGGGTGAAAGCAGACAGAAACCCTCAAATCACTTGTTGCCGCAAAGAAGAAACGTTTAGCTTCAGATTTAGCTTTCCTGTCTGTCAATGTATTTATCATTCTTGGCCAGCGCAATTCAAAAAATTGGAAACGAGAGATCTTTCCCAACATGATCAACTAACTGCTAACCGTTGACGATGTTTCGTCGAAAGAACATCAAATTCCAGGAGGTCGAGGCCATGCCAAAAGGCCTTGGTATCCTCAGAAATTTGAGTGCTTTACTTGTTCGCGAAACTACGCTTGAATGTGAAGAAATTATGTCCCCCATGCCGTCAAAGGTATCTACGTATACGCACCTCTCGTTTCCGCCGATATTGACTACAAAAATATCTTTTACCCGATAAACGTCGTAGTTTTCCTAGGGCAAATCTTCAAAAACATTTAGTTGTGATGTTCAAGAAAAGATTTTTGTAATATTTCGAGATTACTTGTGACGAGACGATTCCATATTTCTTCAAAATTTTCGCTTTCTCCCAATAATGTGCGCTTAATGTTTCTTACTGCCGAATAGTGCCGAAGTATGGACTTTTAAATGCCGAATTTCCAATTTTTATTGCCGAAAATTCCAATCAGCCTGTTCTGAAATAGAAGAAGAACATGTTTACTTTTTTGAAAATATTATTGTTAATATCAACGTGGATAGGAAGAATACAAGAGACCTTTTGCCTAGGATGATGAAGAATTAATGAAATTACCTCGACTTTCCCGAAAAAGTTGAGAATTGAGACTTTTGCAGCCCGAAAAAAAAAGTGTCCGAGAAAGAATATTTTAACTGTCCAGTTGGCGTTTGGTGAATGAAACATGAATCGGGTGCTCCTTCAGAATGAAATGATACTATCTCTATGTCACGTATAGAAAAATAAAAATCGTGAATATGATTCTTTGGCGATAGATTTAATCTATAGTAAGAGTTATGAATTTAGGCTATATTTAATAAATATCTGTAGTCTGTTCAAATTAAGGGAATTCAAAGAAGCTATTTGTATAGCTGTCAATTCACTATTCCTGTTCAACATTTTTGATGTCCTTATGGCGAAAACACCCGTAGTATTTTTTAAGTATTAGATTGTCTGGACGGAAATTATACAATGAGATGACTTTTTTATAACCGGCACTGCCGGTTATAAAAAAATCATCTCACCCGTAGTATGTCTCCATTACCTATGTATGTAAAATATCCCCAAAATCCCTAAAATGTCTCCACGGAGAAATTTTTGGGACATTTTGGGGGAATTCTTGCCATCAAGTGTTCCAAGGGTTGGGTTTTCTTGGCATAAATTCACTAATTGTGGCCTGGGTATAAATTAATAAAATCAACAATTGTATATGGTAATGTATGGTCGTTTTTGCGCGTCATTGTACAAAAGAAAACAGAGTACAGCTTTACGTGGACACACAGAAAATTATATCATTTTAAAACTGCAGTTTCGCAGTCGAACAGTCGCATCATCAGTAGAACTACAGTACTGCAGTTTTAAAATACCGTAATATAATTTTCTGCATTTCCACGTAAAGCTGTAGTCTATTTATTTCTTGTGGGTATAAATTATTCTTGATATGATCGAGATAAAAAATGAATCACCCGGCCTGTCTATCACTTATCTACCTCTTCCGTCTTCTAGATAACGTTGGCTAACTTCTAGAGAAAGATACAGCCAAGCGACTCGAGAGCCATCTGAAGGACAGAGACATACTCTCAAGTAGTCTACATGGTTTTCAAACTGGACGCTGTACATTGAGTGCTGTAACCAGGCTGTAGCCGAATCAGAAACATCTACTTTCCAGTTTTGCGCAGCTGTCGGCCTCAACATAAGAAATGCGTTCAACTCGATCCTGTGGAAGAGGATATTAGAAGCTCTTACGGATGTAGAGGTACCTGATGTGTGCCTGCTGTGGATGATCAGTAACTATCATAAATGCCGAAAAACCCAACCAGAGGCGTCTGCTGGTACAGTAGAGCACCGTTTCTTGTGGGTGCGACAGCTAGAGGTTGGTCCTTGGGCCGCTCTTGAGGTGCGTTAAATTTGACAGGATTTTCAAGATGAAGTTGCCACCAGCCGTTTTATCTTATACGCGGATGACGTACAAAGCAAGATGGACGCATATTGAGAATACTGCTCACTGATCAGAGAAAAGCTTTTTCATTCTCTGAGAAGTGATAAGAACAAAATCTGATGCTATTTTCAAGTACAAAATCAAAAGTGGTGTTAAATTTTCAATCAAATGAATTTTTATAAGCAAATACTATATTATTGAAATATCGACGTACGTAAATTTACATCCTTCATTTTGAGACGTACATTGATCATTTGCCCAAAACAGAATCTTATCAATAGAACAATTCCCTGTGATGGCAAAATCTTTAATTCTGGTTGAATGCTTGTTCTCTGATGCTGACTTTGGGGCAGCCATCATTCAAGATTCCATAAGAGTACAAGAGGAACGTTTTGATCATTCATTGATACATCAAAACAAAACAAGAAATAAACAAGCAAACAACGATACATTTTTCAATACTCCAGAGCTTCTAGATTCTGAATATGAACTTTTGGTTCCTTTTTATTTAGGCCTATCTCTTCTTATTTTGGTATATCAATGTGTGATTGAAACGTTCCCTGTTGTTCTAATGGGAATCGATATCAAATGATATCAAACACATGTGCGGGCATACTTGCTCAGCGATCACTGTTATCAGTAGATATTGTGACTAAGGTGCTAGCTAGAGGTATTCTCGCTTAATGTAAACAAACATCACCGTGGATTGCGCGGGTTGGTGCGCGGGATATTCCCATCCAAAAATCCGAAAAATGAAGTGGAATTTATATTATGTAAAAAGTCTATTCCATTTTTCTGTTTCTCGGATGGGAACATCCCGCGCGATGTTTGTTTACATTGAGCGAGAATACCTCTAGCGCCTTATCGTGACGTCACCAGGGAATTGGTCTCTACTTGTTTCATAAAAATGAGGGTCATCTTTACTTCAGTTCTCCAATTGAAGCACTAGATGTTCTATAGTTGTGAAAGTTGGACCCTTTTCAGCCAAACCCAATCAAGCGACATGATAACAATCTGGAGAACAGGAGAAATGTTCATTCACTATAAGTGGAGATTATCCTATTCCCTAGATCGTTATCATGTCGCTTGGTTGGGTTTGGCCAAAAAGGGTCCAGTTGTACCCTCTCCTTTGAAGACAATTGCACAGTTGTAGAATGACAACTATTAAATTACGTTCCGGACATGGGAATCATATTTCTGAACGTATTGAAGCACGGCCTACTTTATACAAGGCCGTAATATCGAAAATGACGACAGCGCGCAGTGGATTCTTATCAGTTATACGTTTTGGGGCGGTTCACGTTCATCGGTGCGGTGTAACCACAGTGAAACTGTACCGCCTTTTGTCCCCTATCCGATTTTTAAATCTTAAAACGATGATAACTTCTCTTGTACTGCACCAATTTTACAAAAGTGGGGCTTGAAAAATAAAAAATCGTTTGCTCTTCAAGTTATATCCTCTTAATTTTTTCCAAAAACACCGTTTTATTTGCGTACGAATTGAAATTCTTGTTTTCTCCTATAAGCGTATGTTTAAGTGCCAGGTTACATAGGTAAGCAGCTACTGGACAACGAGCGACTTGCAACCGAGCAACTTGCCAGCAATTGCCAGCAACAAAACCCGAATTTTCGGTTTTTGTCGCTGGGTTGCAAGTTGCTTGTTGCCCAGTTACTGCTTATGTAACCTGGCTCTAAATCTGTATCCACTTCTTTTCGAGAGCAACGTTGTGACATCGCTGCATTACGGCCGTGTATAAAGTAGGCCGTGATTGAAGGCATTTATCGAACTTCTCTTGAACATAATATTATTCATTTATTCAAATTTACAGCAAGTTATGTGCTTTCGCGCTTCAACACTGATGATACAACTGCAGATCTATATTCAGGATATACGTCAATCTCACTTTGTACGGGAGACTGATGGTATGCACCGCCGAAACAACTAGAAGTCGAAAGTAGGGTCAACCAGACACAAGAGGCAAAGACTCTCCCGTCAATCCACCAAAACATCATCCGTACATAAGTAGTTCCTCTCATTTTAATTGAACTTCTCTATAGTAGGTATGTCCAACGTGCGAAATTGAATCGGCAGAATTTACGTTTTATACAAGAAAAATATCGATCGATCGATGAATTTCTTCTCGGTACACTATTCTTAAAATGGTCAGACGCAGCGATATTGTGAACGCATGGAGCGGAAGATTGGGCCCCCAAAAATGTGACTTCAAAATTAGGAGCCATATACATGGACGCAGTTAGTTGTTCTCGCGTAGATGAATGTTGATCGCGATTGTAAAAAGGTGCCGACTGTGATAATGTAGAACAATTCCTAAGGTAACATTGTCAGTCAAATGATTCGAGAGAACCACATTCGTTTTATCCGCCGAATGATACGAGCCGTATCTTGGACGGCCGCATGTACATATTATCGGGTCATATCCTTTAAGTCTTTGTTTGAAATACTTATAGCGCAGGTATCTATAATTTACCCGGTTGGAAGCGCCTTAAAACCCAATAAAAGCCATTCACCGCTTACGAAGATAGCGCCGCGCCGCCGAAAATGGTAGCTGTCAACTTGCGAAACAATTCTTCTTTTCGTCATCGCGGCTGTCATGTTCATTTCCTATTACGATAGATACCTCTAAGCATGAAGGTGATTGCGCGAAATATTTTTTCGTCTTACGCTCTGAAAATGTAATTGGAAACCGTCGAAAAGATTCAGTATTTAGACGAAGGTCGATTTTTTTAGCACCCGCGATTAAAGAATATAAATGTCTCGAACATTCTATATACAGTATACCGTACACATTACGTATTTAAAGATAAAGAAAAACGCTTGCCGGTTGTGTTGACTAACACTTAAACAAAGACGGAAAATATGTTTGATAAATAGAGAAAAGTGGAGAAGAGACGAAGAGCGAATAAATAAGAGTAAGTGAGAGGCAGCGAAGAGGAAAACAAGAGACAGAACTATCGTCCCTACAGTCGTGAAAATAATTTAAACTCTGATTAAGATCAACAAATAAATGGACACCTGTAAATTGAGACAGCAAAAGTAGTTAGTCCAGACGACTGGAATAGAAGTTATATTTTACCTAATCAATGGATTTAATCAAGACCTCCCGGGTGGTAATTTGTTGGAATAGGCATATGTAACATGTATACGCTTACAGCAAGGGCAATTTTAAGATGAAAATAGTTTAAATAAAATCAGCTTGGGTGAACGAATAACTGTGAATGAAATGCATAGCTCGGAATCTTTTGATACGGATGGTGTATTAGATTAGAAACCTTTAAAAAATGTACAAAAACCGAAGAAAGGTAGGTACGCACGGTGTAACCGCGTGCAAAGGCCGAATCCACAATTCTTTGGACGGATTTTAATCGTTTCGAATTGAGTACCTAGTTTTGGAACGTCAATATATTATACTGCGGTCTTGTCTCATAGTCATAAATAACTCTCGCGAAATAGTATTTTGTGATAGGTACCGGATATGATTTACTGTGGTTTACCAGTGAGGATAGAAAGAACGTTTTACGTATCCTCCTTATTGTTACGTGTCACTGGCAATAACTAGGGTTATACGTGAATCATTACCTATGCACGAATACCGGTCCATATACATCAAAGATGAGTAAAATCTAGAAACGAAAACCAATTCTCTATCATCACTTTATTCGACACTATGAGAGTCTTAATTAAATTTGAGATTATGTATTCTCAATTAAATCATTGATTGCCGTACACGTTTATATATTTCATGGGAGAGAATATAAATGTAAATAGTGCCATTAGTGAGTAATGTATACCATAATAATCCGACACCATTTCCTGATGGCAGCGGAAAAGGCGGGCAGGGTAGTTGCATACCTTAGCCGCCTGATGAGGAACCTAGGAGGGTGAGAAAAGCCAGAGTACTGGCTCAAGTAGTTGGTCATTGACTTTTCGTTTTCGATACATCACAGTACGGTAGTCCGCGATACTCCGTCTCCTATTTCTAAAAGTTCTTTAGAATTCGGAACCTTGAGAATGAAAGAGAGGACCCGGATCTTTTGGGTTCCGGATCTCAAGAAAGAAATTTACATCTGGATCTTACTGGAAAATGACGGTGTCCCTTCAAAAAATAGAGAATGCCCGTTATTTTTGGCTTTTTAGTTTTTTTCAGAGCTATCCGTTATTTTTTGAGAGATCCCTCATTATTGGCTATTTTAGGAGGATATCCTCTATTTCGGATTCACCATAAAAATTATAAAGGATCCGGATCTTTTGGGTTCTAGATCCCATCCTCCTTCATAGCTCAAATGTCGACTCTAATTTTTTCCAGGGCTCAACTTGATGAATTATTTGAATTAAAAAAATTATCTTCTCTCAGATTACGCTATAACTGAGAAATTTTGTAATCTTATCTCATACGTACCTAGATGTATACTCCTACTTATCTCTAGTTTCATTTCAAGTTCTTAATTGTGTTTCAGGCTGTGGTTTCTGAATCATTCATATAATACCATTGTAGGAAAAATTAATTACTCGAAGGCGGAGAAACAAGAAATACCTTGAAAAAAATTTCTGTCGTTTACGGTCGTCACTCATTCTATTGTTTCATATCAATATTAAATAGGCCAAATTTCTGTAGTTTAAGTACTTATCCTTCTCCCCCCCCCCCAAAAAAAAAAAATCATGAGTTTCAATCTAACAATGGTTTTTTTATTATCAAGAGAAAAGCAAGAAAAATTTGTGTCTATAATCGAAATTTTATTTCAAAACTATGCGAGAACGACGACAGAATGTACGTGCAATAGGTCTACTATTCGCTGTCTTATCGATGTTCGATACTGGTAAATGAAATATTTTTTTCGAAGACAAATCTATATAATATTCAAGTAAACGGTTTTGTAAGTCTATTATCAACTGGGTATGTTGTCGCATATTTAGTGTACTGCGCGCGGAAAGAGAAGAACGAAGATGAAATCTCGGCTGTACTCAAAACGGCTCCTCCAAACATCGTACAAATTATAACGAAATTGCGAGACGACATTGAAGATTTACAAGATGACAATGACGATTTGCAAGACGACATTGAAGATTTGCAAGACGACATGAGGGTAATGACGAATACCACACAGATGTTGGAAGCTGAGAATAAGAAATTGAAACAATCTGATAAAATGTTGAATCTTTACTTGAAAAGGGAAGCAGGTGAGAACAAACTTTTTTGGTTGAAGCCCGCGCCAAACCAGTATATCATCTTTGATGTATAATAGCGGACCTGTTATATGGAGCTGTGGGAGGAGTCCACAAAATCTGCCGTAGGATGTCCGGTAGCTCTAATACACACTTCATGACATTTGTGAACAGTCGTCGCGGCGCAGATGTCACTAAATTTAGTTTTTAGCCTAGGGTGATAATTAATTTCTGCAGCTAATATTGAGACCTGTATTTCATTAGTACCACCAATTTTTTTCCCTAAAACGTTTCATGAAACGTGTATCCGGAAAACATACTACTGATTGCCTGCCAATAAAGTAATTATAATTATTATAAGTACTTATTTTGTTGTAGATCGACTGGGATTACCCTTGAAAGAAGTTGAAGCCAGATTAACATCAGAACTTTTCGACAAAGAGAAAAATTGTCAGAATTCTAGGTAGGTAATAATATAAAGCCTGTATAGGCTACTGCCATACACACGATTAGTATCATGTCTCAGTGCCTATAGGTACTCAACAATCATTTTTGGATTTTTTGAAACTACAAAAAAGACTGATCTAGGTACCTACCATATTTTGATGCTGTTTCAGGAATTCTACATTATAATTCAGCCGAGTTCTGGTGCCACTGCCAATGTATCCAGCTTTGTATTTCAAAAAGTAATTACCTACATCCTCAGGTAGGAATTGATGATAATACAGCGAATGGCCGTGTTCTAAAGCGGTATCAGAAACTCCCGAAGAACAATTTATAATGAATTGTTTAATCTATTACTTTTCAAAATTCATTGAAATACGAGCATGCGTGAAGATCAATTTGATCAAATTCGATTGACGATTTCTCCAAATTAATCTTGAAGAATAGAAAACCACAACAGTTGAACACAATTTTTCAATATTTCTATCGATATCTCTTATCAACTTTGATGTATAACCTCGAACGTTAGGCACCTGATTTATAAATTGGCGTACCTATTTATTATGAGGCTATATTATTATTATCGTTACCACAAGGTATATTAAAGTCTATTATTTCCAGTATATTTTTTGCAAAGCAAACTATCGCCAGCGTGAAATTCACAACTGATAGAAAATACTCATACGCTAGTGTTTGAATTTTGAAAACAAAAAAAAAAATACGAGGAATAAGGTACAGCGATATTTAATACTAAGTTTGATCTTTAAAGTACAGTAAGTTTACAGTGTTTGTATCTATATTAAGGACGAATATTGAATTAATTTTCATATCAGTGTTGATCTGAAATCCCGGTTGTACAATACAATTTTCCAATGATGTTTCGGCGCCTTCACAGTTCTAGTAGGTACGGTACGAAATAGGAAAAAAATAAAATAAAAATCAAATAAGAAGAAGGAAAAAAGAACAATATTATTACCTATTTGAAATATACGACTGGCTTAGAAGAAACAAAAAAAAAAAAAAAAAACTTCAAGTCTGTGCACAAAAATTTCATATTACAAACAGGTGAACAAAGATCAAAATAAAAATACAAACAACGTTAAAAATCGTCTGTTCAAAATCGATGAAAGAAATTTTTAAAACGTTCTTCCATATATCAACTTCTTCAAATCTCGTAATACCACTTTATTAGTTCATTAATTCTGGAGCACAAAGTTAAATTGACGTATTAACGATGGAATCCAAAAATATTTATTCGAATAAATCCGCCCATCGATCATGAAAGTTTAGATAAATCATAGTTTTTAGCCTATAATTTATCTAAACTATAATAATTCACTAATAAAAATTGAAAGCTTTGAAGGAAGTAACTACAATATTGAATATTAAATTGAAAACAGCTATTAGAAAACAGCTGGAGAGATCTTTCTTTCACTTATTTACTGGGACTCGATCACGGACTCGATTCGAATTTCAATCGACATTAGCGAACCTGTAATTCGAGTGGTCCCAATTGAACTCTTATCAGTATTGAATATTATCAATTTTTGCCTATTTGGGGTGTAAAACGGAGTGTTTTGGACAAAACACGAAATTCGTCTCCAATGGTAATTGGTAATCTTTCTCGATTGCTTCGTGAAGTTAGAGACTATTTTTAATTTTATAACCAACTAATAGGATAGATAATCGTGTACTGCTCTATATAGAGTATGGCTGCGACCGGAGAAAGCCTCAATTTAGCTAGTGGTTAGTGTCTAGAAGTTTGATCTTCCAATGCGTTATTCGTTGTACTTAATGTTGTCTCTTGTATTTGGTTTTCAGACGTCAAACGAGCAGTCGAGTTGTTGGAGAAACTTCAGAGAAGTGAGTAAATTTCCTGGACATTGAAATCGAAAAGAATTTTCTCTTATTATTGTTTTCTATGCAGGTGGTGAAGTTCCAGTCTCGAAATTGACTGCTCTTCAAAAAGTATTCCAAAGCGAATTTTTATCGGCAGTGAGAGAAGTATACGAACATGTTTACGAAACCGTTGATATTCAAGGATCACAAGATGTTCGAGCATCCGCTACTGCTAAAGCGACAGTGGCCGCATTCGCAGCCAGCGAAGGACACGCTCATCCACGCGTCATCGAATTACCTAAAACTGAGGAAGGATTAGGTTTCAATGTAATGGGTGGTAGAGAACAAAATTCTCCTATTTATATTTCCAGGATCATACCGGGTGGCGTAGCTGATCGTCATGGTGGCTTAAAGAGAGGAGATCAGTTATTATCGGTCAATGGCGTGGTAATGTCTTCGTTATGAGGTTGTTACAATTTTATCAGTTTCGGCGTTCTTACGAAAACTATTATTTGTTTATTTCAGAGTGTTGAGGGAGAAAATCATGAAAAAGCAGTAGATCTATTAAAACAAGCTCAAGGTTCTGTAAAATTAGTTGTTAGATACACACCGAAAGTGTTGGAAGAAATGGAGATGAGATTCGATAAGCAACGAAGTGGTGCTGCCCGCCGACGACAAATGTAAATTGTTTTAATTTTGTTATGACTTCTTTATGAATGCATGTCGTTATTGTACATGTTAATCTTGAATTATTCAACTTATTTAAAGAATTATTTATCATTGTTTAACCTGTCGCGATATGTGTTACTCGAGACAAAAGTCTTCTATGATTTTATGTTATGACGTTTCGACATCGAGTATTTGCCAAGATCACAGTATTATTAATCGATTAGGAAGCTCCTCTTCATATTTACTGGACTCAACATCATCTGTTTGGTGCAATCCGTTTTAAGATTGTCGGAAGTCGAGATATATTTTCCATTATCAGTATCTAAAGGAGAAATTAAACTTGGAAATCATAAATCGATGGATTTTATTAATTTCACATAGCCTCGTAGAATTTCCGAATCAGCGCAAACTTTGTTTTTACATTTAGCCTATTTTTTGATTGCTTCATATTTTCGATTATTTGTTCTCATATTTTTATGATTTCATTCGAAAAAGATATTCTATTGAATTTGCCTATCATTGTGATTTCGTAGTATACTGCCGTATGCAAATTTGTTATCGAGATCATTTTTGTTTCCTGTTCATTAAAATCTTACCATTGAGTTCAGTTGAACTTTTTTATTTTGTGCTTCCGTCATTGTTTTCCTATCAATAAAGATTTGACTGCCTATGGTAAAGTGTCATTTCAATGACTCATTTTTTTCGAACCAATATAAATCTTGCTTGATTGCTAAGCGATATTCTATCAATTTCCTCCCCCACTTTTTTTTCTGATCAAAGGCGATAAAAATCCTTCCCTATGATGAAAATCGAAAGTTAAAATCGTAAGAATTTAATTCTCGCTTTTTCTATCACCTACGAGACTATAGCGCACAAGAGACAGCGTTGTGAAAACCGTTGAGAGGAGCGATGAAACCGGTTTAATTTGCCTCTTATTTTTGAACTTGTTTACAAACATAACGTTTATCTCTGTGCCACCTCGAAGAATTTGTTGTGAGACGGAACTTCGAAGCGTAGGAAAAATAAGAAATGTTCTGCTCTTTCAAATCAGAGTCAAGTAGAAGATAACAGCATTTTTTAGTTTCAGTGAAATGAGATGTAGTTTTACTCATTATTATATATTATGAATAACGTCAGTGTTATCAGCGCATGTAGGAGGAAATCTATTGAGCAACGTGGTTAGTGATCTGAAAATTGGGACAATCGATCAAATTTCCATTTAATAGTACTGAAGACTGAATTAATGACGAGGATTTTTGTTATTTTACACGGTCCGTTTTTGGTGAGTTGATCTCAAATTTCGTTCGAATATAAATACTGTGATAATAGATCGTTCAACCTATTCAGCAAAATACTTGAAACTTCAATTTTTCACTTATCCGCCTTCTCTCTTCTGTTTTCATTGATCATTTTGTTCAAAAGATGACTGACAATTTGGTGAAAAAAGAAAGCCGCGGTGAAAATGATGGCGTCAACCTCTCCAACATCAGTCAAACGAAGCACTTTGGATGGTCTACCAAAATCATTTATTCATGTATTGAGAACTCTATTTGACATCCTAGACGATAAGAGAACCGGATTAGTCAAGTTTTCTGGTAAATTTGAAACTTACATACGTTAGCGTCTACCATAATGCTATAATTTTCTCAAATGATCGAAATTTTGTTGATTTATAGATATAGAAGTACGATGGCAAGAAGACAGCGCAACCGACCTTCCAAAAGGCGTCTTAGAAAGTTTAAGGAAAGTAACTCCCGCAAATGGCCTTCTTACGTTTGAGCGTTTTTGTGCTGGCCTTAAAATATGTCTCCTCCGAAATCAAATGGAATCTCGTAATAAACCTATAGCCAATGACACTACTTGCCCATCGAAGCATTTATCTCAGCGACCTCCATCCGCTCCTATTCTGGACGTGTTTGACAGTAAATGTACGACTAGTAACGAAAATATTCTGTGGAATAAATGTTCTGTTCCTGTTAATCAATTATCGAACGCGAGTCGACAAAATCAAATGAGAACCTTAAGTATGCCCCAATTATCCCCGGATAGTGGTAACAAAGAAGAATCTAAAGAGACTAATTTTCAAACTAAAATCAACTCTAACGGATTACTACTCGGCCCGCCTAAGCCACCGAGAACGAATGTGACCGCTGGATTCTTTAATCAGCGTCCAGCTGAAAATACGAAGACAGACAAAACGGAGATCAGAGCCGCCCTGCAAAATTGGCGGCTTGGTCTCATGTCCGAAGATAAACAAGTGGCTGCGTATCGGGCTATGTCAAATGTTAGGAGCATTGGAGATGGAAAAGGTACACTTTGAATGCATAAAGAAGAGGAAAATGGATTTCCATGCTTGAGAATTAAAATTTTGTGCGATTACTTTTCAGGAATCTCAGAATATCCAGAATCTCAAACTCATAAAAAAATTAATAATCGACGAAGAGAACCTCGTCGTCACACACTTCAAAATGGAATCGATTGTAATATGGTGGGCAATTGAATATTTTCATTTGATTTTTCAAATATCTGTACCAGAAAATGAGGAAAATGATGTATTATGATTTATTTCTTAGCTGAAAAAGATTAAGCAATTAGAATCTGAAAAAGAAGTATTATTGGATGGTTTACAAGCTGTGGAGCGAGCTCGAGAGTGGTACAGGAAACAGTTGGCCAATATTCAAGATAGAATGAAGTATGTCTGTCGGATGGGATCTCAGGTAATTTTTTTTTCTACTGAAATCAAATTTTTTATAAAATTTAGAATGTTTGAAACATTGATAGACAAAGGTTGAGGAAGTTGGAACCAGGAATTCAATCGTAAAAATTTGTTTGTCCCATTCGTTCTGATCCCCCCCCCCCGCTTCGTTTTCTACATTAGTTATGCTGATTTGGAAACATTTTAAATTTCTGAATTATTGAACTCGCTTACGATTTTTATTGCAGGAGCAATACAGTGAAGCTCAGCAGGAACGTATTGAGCTTCTTCGAGCTCGAATTCTGGAGGTTAATCGCCATCTGGCTACTTTAGGGGGTAATAGTAATGATATTAATAAAGATAATAACACCGCGGCTGGTTTACCATTGCACATGAATTTAGCCGTTCAGTCACAATCTCGGCAGTCGCAAGTGCAGGTTTTGTCTCAATTGAAAAGACAAAATCACGTGTTGACGCGGGTTTGTATTTACTATCTCTATAATTTAAAAAATTGATTCTTGAATTTCCTTACAGAATTGAAAATAGAAAATTTGTTTTCAGGAAGTGACTCATAAAACTGAAAAAATAAATAATTTAGAACGAGAAAAGGCATCTTTAATTCGTGAGTTGTATCAAATTCGTAGAAAATCTGATCAAACAGTCTGCAAACCGTCTAGTGGATCAGATAACGTCCCGGTTGCACCGTCAGCCTATATTTGAGAATATGGTATGTGTTTCATCATTCTATCGAGTTTCTGATTCTACGCAGTGGATTACAAAATTTTATGTACGTTGTAAAGAACTCTGGAGAAAAAAGAATTTTAAACAAAAATTACATTCTCTGATCACTTCAATCCAAAAATAATCCTTCTAATAGAATTCTGTTCACGTAGACAAAATCGTCGGTCCAAAAATTGGGTGTTACAGTTTCAAAAGTGGAACGTCCGTGATTCACAATGTCGTCGCAAATATACTAGTTATTCAAAACCAATAGTCCATCACAATCATTCATAGTAAATTCAACCGGAAAAATCATATCTTCATGACTATGAATAGGCTATGTCCATATTATTTGGATCGCAACTCAGTTATCGAACGATATTTCATTTTTTGCACACACGACTATTTTAAACAAGGTGCTGTCGGGAGTGAAAATATTTTTCAGCTCATATGCTTCAACCGTGATTAACTCTTTTTATTTGGGAGCTGTTGCAAATTCAAAAGAAGAGAAAAAAATTACAATTATAAACAGGAGTAATGGAAAACCGTTACGTCAAGTACTCTCATTCAAAATTTATTTTTTCAGTTCTGAGAGCGCGTCGTTCTATCCGCTGATGCGGAATTCATTGCTCACTGCCGGGATTTGGATTTTCCTTACAACCGTCCTGATGAAATTTAGTCCGTCCTCTGAAGTTACTCTTCTGTGTGGATAAGAAGAACACCATTTATTTGTTTAATATTTTTCAAGTGATAATTTTTAACAAAAAGAAAAACGAAATAGATAACAAAATGTGATAACAAAAATTATGTAGTATAAATAAGGTGTTATTTTTTAATAATATTCATTAAAGAATCATCAGTTTCCGCTTAATAAAATTTTATTTTTGAAGCGTTAGTTTCGACATCCCAGTGTACGCCGTCGACCAACAAAGACGAATGTACGAAAGGTGATATCCAAGCAAGATACCAACGATGACCGAAAATATTACATATATTCTGTTTTAGACCACGATTGTACTTGGAAATATTTCGGCTATCTTCGTACGACACTGAACCATGACGAACAAGACGTACATGAAAATGCAGTAACACTCCAGATACTACAACTCCTACTACATTGAGAACTAAAAAACCTACGTAAATATGATTTAATGGTTTGCCGAGACCGAATAGAAGGAACATCACAGGGAAAAATACTTGTAAAATCGTATCATAACTTATAGTGGTACGAGTGAAAATATAGAATAAATTGAAATACAAAGAGTAAACACAGGCGAAGAAGAGATAGGTGAGAAACATCATGAAGAATCTGTGGTTGGCGTAACCGATACAGCAACCAGAGAAATTACAGTGGTGATCTCGTTTCAAAATACATTGATTGCACGTATCACAGTGCCAGCATCTGGGTGGTATTCGTAAATTACATGAATTACAGAGGGTCCAATTGTCAGTATTTTCCGAAGAGACATCAACACTGAAAATACTCGTATCGACAAACATGACAGCTAGGAGATTACTGACTATATTCACCATTAGAAACGATCCGGTAACGAAGTGAATCCAATACCATATCGAATAGACGCTGTAATAATCCGGAATGACGACGAAAAGTTCGAACCAATAGAAAAGAAATACTACACACAACATAAACAGAAAACCACACCAATCGCTCAGACTTTTCGGTAAAAAATTCCGTCTTAGTTTCATACTGAAATTAGACGCATTGATTTTGAATGAAAATTAGATATGGTACGATTAAGTAGGCTTGAAATAGTTGAACGTTCCATCAGATCACATTGAGATAGTTGAATATGAATCCACTTGCTCTCCGGCGAGTATTCGGCAATTGAAAATAGCCTGCAGAAGATCGGGGTTGTTTTCTAGGCAGCTCAACCTAGATTCAGGCATCGCACAGTTTAAGACAGCTGAAACAAGATCATAAGATGGCTTCATAAGTTTTTTAGAAGATTCTTCCACATCGAGTAACTTTTTCGGTTAATATGTTCGTAGGAAACTGGATACTCACCCGCGAAGATTGATTTCAGTGATTATAGGAATTTCTTTTCAACCTAGGCAATTCTATCATTAACGAAAACTATCAAAACTCTCCTTCAAGTAAATTAATAACATTGAGGATAGTAGATGGGCATTTGTTCATTAATATATAAATAAATAATGCATTGAAGAACTTACAGAATATTTAATGGCTAGGCAACACCTTTCCTCAGTCGAGATACACACATGTCAATACTTGGGAATGTTGGGATGCGCGCCACAGCTGTCTCACTTTCGCTTTCGGCACGTCTTTCGCGGTGATAGGGTGACAGCGCAGCGTGACTGGCTACTAGTGACAGCGTGACGCTGATAAGGTCCTGGTGGATTTGAGAGGGGCTTTCTGTAGATTTTATGGCCAAAGGAGACGGGCTGCCGCGCGTGCGCATACAGGGAGGACAACACGTGAGCAAAAGATAAACAGTAAATTCAGTTCCAATTTTCCCAAAAGAGAAATTCGGTCTATTGATGTTAAAACTTGAAAGTTGTTCTTCAGTCGGTTCCCCAAGATATTCTTTCTTATAACCGCACCATGGTTAAACAGAAACGTAAAAATAAGTGGAAACCGGTGGAAATTAACCTCAAAGAGAGAGCTCCGGAGTTGATTTGTTTTGAAGAGCTCGCTGATTATGAAGCAATACGAGGTAGGAATACGTACAATGATCCAGACGATGTGGAGTATTCAGAAGGCGACAGAAATGTCGTGTCTAGTTCATCTCTCCGTAAAAGGAAAAGTCTGGACACTCTTGATGAACAGACAAAAAGTAAGAAGAAAAAGAAGATGAAGAAGAAGACGAAGATGGTCGCGAGTTTTGAAGAGACCAACATTGAAGATCCTGATCCTGAGACTTCCGTACCTGAGGTTGAGGATCCTTGTGATATGAGTGCTTGGAATGTATTTGGCCTGTCAGAACCGATTATTCGTGCCCTCAAAGCCAAGAGTTTCACATCGCCTACAGAAATACAAGTATGAAAGTTTGACTTCGAATGTAAATCAACCTATATCCGGAAGGTATCTCTACTTTTGAAGTGAAATGTGTTTTTTTTATAGAAGTTGACATTACCCAAAGCGATAATCGAAAGGAAAGATATTCTTGGCGCAGCCGAAACCGGTAGTGGGAAAACTTTGGCTTTTGCCATTCCTATTGTGAATTCCATTCTGGAACGTCTAGGTACATATTGCTCTTTTCTTTCTTCCTTTTTTTTTCCTGAAATTGTATCACATTTTTTTACATCGAAGTATGCGGTAGAGCGGTATTTACACAGAGTGTTTATGACCCGGCTCCCACCGCATTATCTGTCCGTTGACAAGATTAACATTAGTTTCGTTCACATATTTAATTATATGAACATATTATTTCTTCTACTATTCTATTATTTCTGCTACAATTTCAGTGTTTGCTATCGGCAGGCTCTTTCCTTATAACGTCGTTTGTGTGGTTCGTATTTCAGTACATTTGTTCAATTTTCTGAATCTTGATATCGTGTGATTCCAGATAGTAAGCAAGCAATGGATTCTTTGTGGGCTCTCATTCTCACACCAACTCGAGAGTTAGCTATTCAAGTAAGGAATCATATACGCGATCTGTGTGCCTTTACCGACATAAAAGTGAGTGTACTCATTTATTTATTTAGAGTAAGTATGAATGAACATAACATACAAAAATTCTCGAAATTAGGTTCAAGAAGTCGTCGGAGGCTTGAGTGTCGAAAAACAAAACCGAAAATTGAATGAAAAACCGCAGATAGTTGTGGGTACTCCCGGAAGATTATGGGAATTGATTCGACTTGGCAACCAACATTTATCAAAAATTAATTCTTTGAGGTATGTTTATCGACAATTCCTTGTCCATTATTGCGGATGAAACTTACTATGGAATCTATTTTGTTTTTTTAATCAGATATTTTGTTATTGACGAAGCTGATCGCATGTTCGAAAAAGGTCACTTTGCCGAACTGGATAATATTTTGGAGAACATGAATTTAGCGGAAAAAGTTGAAAAACGACAAGTATTTGTGTTTTCTGCCACTCTTACTCTTACTCACGCACCGCCTTCTTACGTTTTTAATGCAAAGAAAGGTGACCAATATTTCAAAGCCAATAATCAACTCAACGATAGATTATGTAATACTAATAAGTTTTATCTTATTATTTTGCAGGGAAAAAGAAAGGTTCTTCAAAAGTGTCTTCCGATCAGAAATTGAGTGCATTCATCAAATCATTGAATTTGAATGATCCTGCTATCATTGATATAACTAAAAAAAATGGTGGGAGAAATAACTTTACTCGACCAATGTATTCTTGGATAATTGAACTACTTCAAAATTTTTTAAATTTCAGTGTTAGCCTCAGGAATTTCGGAAAGCCTCGTACAATGCACTTTAGAAGAAAAGGATTATTATTTGTTCTACATCGTGAGAGTTCAATCGGGAAAAAAGATGGTATTTTGTAATAGTATAAACTGTGTCAAAAGATTACATCGACTGTTAAACATTTTACAATGCAACGCAAAAATACTTTTTGCTGATATGGATCAGAAACAGAGGTTGAAAAATTTAGAACAGTAAGTATTACTCCATTTGTGACATGAATCGTTTTTGCTTCACATCCTGAAAATCTTACCAGAAATTTCTCTTCGAACTGTGAATTAGCTTCGAAAAGCATCCTAACGCGTTATTAGTGACGACGGACGTGGCTGCTCGTGGTTTAGATATTGCGAATATTGACCATATAATCCACTATCAGGTTCCGAAAACAGCTGAAGTATGTCTACCTGATGATTCTATCGTGAAGCGTTCATTTTGCCAATATCGTATCTGATTATCTCTTTTTTTGTTTTCTATAGCTTTACGTTCATCGAAGTGGTAGATCAGTGAGAGAAAAATCCGCTGTCGGTAATTCTATTATACTATGCAGTCCAGGAGAAGATTTTAGTTTCAATAAAATTATGAAAACATTATCAAAAGGTACTAGAATAGAATATTTTATTTCATCATTCTTGAAATCCCTGAATAGTACTGAACTGTCCTTTTTTCAAATCGTAGATGGCAAATTACCTGCTTACGAATTGTCGGCTCCAGAAGTTTTCGCGCGCGCAAAAGAAGCTGTAAATTTAAGTAGAAAAATAGAACGTGTTGAAACTAAAGTTCAGAATTTACAATCGAATGCTCGAAGTATTGAGAAATGGGCGAAGGATATGGATATCCTTCTCGACGAAGACGAAATGTATCCTTTTAGAATTCGAGAAATAGATTTTCAACTGAAGATTACGCATGAGAATATTCGTACTGAATGTTCTTGATTGATCACATTTTTTAGGGAATGTGCACTTTTTCTCTAGGTGTAAGAAGAACACGTATCTTCAAATTTTTCTTAACTTTCTCGTCTTCAGGCCCGAGAAATTGGATGATCAAACTCGCAAGTCAGTCCAACAAGAAATGAAGAGATTACGTGCAGAGCTGAAGTACGTGCTTAGTAAGCCGATGTTACCATTGACGGAATCTCTCCGATATCCGCGATTTCAAGCTGTTCAAACTTTTCTTGAGAATCGCCCTTCAAATAAACACGATTAACTAGCTAGACTTGTATTTATTTGAGACGATTAAGTGACAATTTAAAGGAAAGACTTTAATACAATTTAAAACGATAAATATCAAACATAAATAACTGTACATCACTTGAACAACTTTAAAAAATTTAAGAACTTACAATACGAATACATACAATAAAATAAGAACGAAGTAGTACAAAACACTAAATAATCAATTCACTCAGTTTAACATAGTGTGTCGATCATATATGATTTTCCTTTGCTCCCGTACCTGACGCTTCCATTTATCTTGCTGATGACTGACTCGATTTAGTACATTTCCACCTGAGACGCCTTCAACAGCTCCGGTCGCACTCATAGGAATTTGGGTTTGACTAGCAGACGAATTTCTATGGGCCGGTGATTCATCCTGTAGATCAATTTCAAGAAGTTATTTGAATGAACGCTGAGAAAAATATTCAATCTTTGTGTTTTCTGCGGTGTCGAAATTGATTTTAAAAACAAGAGTTTCTCGAAAATTATAGGTTTCTTGAAGAATTTAAACGAGAAAATGGAAGTCTTCATTATTTCAGAAGGAGTGTAAGAACTTGCGGTAGTTGATTAGAATTAATTACGGCCAAAATATAAGGCTAAGAAAATATGGTTAATTTCTATTAATTCTTCTGACTTCAAAGAGTAGAAACCTTTTTTTCTATCATATTATTTATTCACTTAGTTGAAAGAAGTTTCGCGTTGAAAAAATTTTTCCGCACTATGCCGACGATAGAAAAATTCGTGATGTAGTTGATCGAAGTTTTATCTTGAAATGTTATTTCTCGACTTTATAACAAAACACAAAGACTGAACGGAAGTAAGTAAAATTCTATCGTTACACAAAATGGACAACCAATTTATCTTAACACAATTAATTTAATATGACGTCATATATACGTGTATTGCGGTTGAATATTTGATTGAACAACAATATCGATATAATGCCTTAATAAGAAATGTGAGGCATAACACATGTAGAAGAGGAGAAACAGTGTATCATGAAGGAAATCACTGAATAAAACCAGTAGGCATAAATTCTCAGCGAATTTTCAAGAGGTTGATGAAATGATTATTGTGGTTTCTATTTCCATGCCGAGAAAAAGTTGGTGAAAATCTAGCACAAAATCAATTTTTATCAGTTCTGATGGGAATTTAGGAACCGGTGAAACAAAAATGAGATTTAATTATGGAAAATATAAGATTCTCGCTTAAAATTTCAATTGGATACGTTGAAACAAGCATCATCTAAATAGTACATCACTTCGGGAACTGAAAATTCAACTGGAATAAAAAACGGCCCGTATACTCGAATCACGTTCAGAACTGACCGAGCCAAGACTGAACAGAAATTGTATTGAATACGTGCGATATCTGTTTCCTCTTACAATACAAGTGTTATCTATTCGGCGCGGGCAGTTCTAAAAATGAATTCGAGGACTGCACAAGTAGATCTACAAAATAAAATCTAAAATTTTATTCTTCTGTGGATATCCAACATTTTTGAAATAGTCACGACAGAAACCACGGAACTGTCTTATTTCTCGTTCAAAATAAAATATTGAGAATGACATCGATCGAATGTAATGCTGAATCCTTTTGGTTAGTGAAGCAAAGTGTAAAAAACGAAACTGAGATTGATATCATAATTAAATTGTCACATTACAAAGCAGGGCCGAAGATCTAATTGAAGAAATATTAGAAATATCTCATTCGATAGAGGTGAACATGCAGGATAGGAAACATCGACGTTTCAAGACACAATAAGAAGAGAATTAGTGCGAAAGACACCAAGGTTAGTTAATTTCCGAAAACCCATTTCAAAGGAGGTGTTAACAAAAGGACTTATCGGTGTGGTTCAAAAAAATCCAAAAATGGCGTTTAAAGAAGCACAAGAAAGAAGAATGTACAACATTTCCATTGTGGAAAAACTTATTCCACCGCCTTAACACGTATAAACAGACTTACGAGGTGGTCATCACCGTAATAGTCGTCCAATAAAGAGCATACCTCTTCGTTCGTGTGCTCCATATAATTGCTACTCCGTAAACGATTGTTCAGTAGAGGATCCAAACATATCAGGAACATCATGTAAACCAAGAGAAGTGATATTACCCATACGACAATTATTACCACAACCTAGAGACATAAAATGAAAACAGTGATGAAATCAACATCGCAGAGACCGAATCGATTGATTGTAGCATGTAGATTAAGAGAAATGAATGGAATAAACTAAAACAAAATGCTTCAATAAATTTTAACGTAAGGGCAGATTAAATATTACTTCCGAAACATTACGAACATAGATAATTGTAGTATTACGACTTTCGTATTTGCACTGACAGCGAGGACATATTTCTTCGGTTCTGTTATTGAATTGATGTCCAGCCATAGGAGGTAATATCACAGAATCACAGTCACTGAAAAATCAACAATTTCTTGAATGATGATCACGTTCTACAATAAATTTGCGCATTAAAATTCAAGTATTACTACACACTTGTTCGGAGGTACACTGGTAATGTACAATCTCTTTTGTGTTTCGTTGATAACTGTACAGATACATTTACACCGGGCATCCTCGTATGATTGACCCTACAACGAAAGATGAAAATTTTACATTCCTTCAACTAGAGAGAAATTTACCGCACACTCGATAGCTAATTAATATTTACCTGCGTTGAAGTGATACAGAAGACGACATGAGAAAAAAGTATCAAAAGATACTCAATCTTCATAGTTACGATACATCAAATCAAGTATTATTCATTTCCAGATAAATATCAGTCATATTGTAGACAATATCTTTGATAGTTGATTCATTTTGAAGAATTATCACCATGAAAGGCCGAGAATTCTGACCAAATTCTGACTTCTGAGATGGGTTGGTTATTGTTGACGAAGCACAGTACAGTACGAAGACATAAGCAAACGCTTCATGGCTCCTCCCACACTCGCCGTGCTGCAGTCCTTATCCATGCCGTTGAGACGTGACTCACTGCAGCCGCAGCGCAGTTACTACATTAGGAGCGCTACTTACCATGCTACACTTGAATCAGTAGGGATCATAATTCTATCAATCGGCTCTTTTATTTCTTTTTGTACAATAATAAGATGTAAGATGAATGTGCTTCTCCAGAACTTATGTACATAGGTAAAAAAATGAAAATACAATCAACATTAAGTTTTGAGCCCCATAGGACCATAGGAGGTACTAATTACTACTTACTACCGTTCAGTTTTTTACATTTTACTTCTTATTTCTAGATCTAATCGGCCCTCGGTATTCTAATTTCTAACCAAGTATACCGAACAATACAGGTTAATTCCCTCCGCTTAGAGAAAATCCAAAGAAACATGGTAACAAAAAAAATAGCTAAATTGTCACACTACCGACTACCCTGACCCCGGAAGCAGCGGATAGAAAAAGTTTGATCGACAATACCCGTCTAGGCCTGTTCTTTGCAACTAAAGGAGATACAGTTGTTTGAATCTGAAAGTTCTGCTTATTCTGCCTTTCACATTCTGTCACAAAATGAATATATTTTGCAATCCAAATACTTCAACAAAAATTACATCCTTGTTAGTCGGTTCAAAAGTGCGTAACCTACTAGCTACTACAGTGATTTTTTCTTACGTATTGTCATGGAATAAGCAATGGGCTGCAACAAGTTATATCAAGATTGATGAATCACTACCAATCTGATAAGTCAAAGAAAACTTGAAAATGTATAGCGAAGATAATTGAACCAAAGAAGAGAACGATAAACAATTAATTTTTCTTTTGCTCTCAAGCGAAGAGTAAATTATCTGATCGTTTCCATTATGATTAGTTCATTCATAATGATAGTTTGTTAACAATTAAAATCGTTGAGAATGAGCCGATTAATGGGTAGATTCTCTATTTAAAAGCAACCACACTCCTCTCAAGGAAGTACCGTCTTCCTTATCGACCTGTTTTAGGATTAGAATTGCATAAAATATTGTCTCTTTTCACAGAAGAATTGGCCGGTACACACGATTGCAGCAACATGACCAATAACCACTTCCTGTCGAGTTTCCTCCAAGAAATTCCATATAGGCATACTGCATTATTGCCACTCCGCACTCGAGTACAAGACATAGTCGAGGAAATGGCGAATCGCAAAAATAACCATCCATTTGTGCAGATTCAATACGATTAAAACATGATATCGCTCCTTCTTTGCACTAGTTGAATACATAATTATCTGTAGCAATCGAGGGTTTGAGTCACATTTCAACATTGAAAATAACTCAACTACTGATGATGAAGGAAGTGACGTAGTAAGATGTTCCTCAGGATATTTTCAATGTTGGTAACTGTGTAGAAACTGTTTTTCAGTTTCACGCCTGCTTAATAGTACGTAAAGGTTAAGCAGTTGAAAAAAGAAATGAAAAATATAGAAATTAAAATGTAAATTTAATCATTTACCAGACATACTATTTGTATATAGTAATAACATTTAATGAAAGAACAATAATGAAGTAATTTAATCGAGAAAAGAAAAAAGAGAAAAGTACTTTATCATTGACACCGTAAATAAATGCTACCAGATAGTGATTACAGTAGGAATGCATTTCAATTAAGCGTAACTGCGAGCTGGGAATGTATTGTATTTTCTGACAATATTAAGAGAATAATGATTCACTATTTCATATCTTTTTCCGTAAATTCTGATTTAGGGTCAACATTTTTTACACAATGAAAAGACTCAGTATCTACAAGAGTTTTTTCAATTCGTCGTAAAATACTAATACAAGAGCACCTCCCGTACCACGGAGAACGTTTGAGAATGCTCCCTTGAAGAAGGCGCCACTTCCTTCAACTTTGGCGATCTTTGCCCAGCAATCGAGAGTTCCCTTGTACTGCTGTTCGGATGCAGCACGTCCGGACTGCATCATCATTCTTCTTCTCACGGTATCAAACGGATAGGACATGATACCAGCGAATGTTGTCACGAATTGAGCAATGGCCCACGAAATCAAGAACGGCGTGTTCTTGGGGTCCGGTAACATACCCTTGGCAGTATCAAAGAAGCCGAAGTAAGCTGCACGGTAGATAATGATACCTTGAACCGACACACCAAATCCACGGTATAATCCAACTATGTTATCGGACTTCACGGTCTTTGAGATACAATCGACCAATCCTTTGAATTCACGCTCATTAGCGCCTTTACCAACGTCAGCTGCTAACCTAATAAAATATGTAGAAAAAAGGTTACAATTTCAATTTTCAATCTAATACTGAAATGAAATCGATGGGAAAAGCCGATCTGATGAATAAAAAGCATAGTAAAGCAGTTCAAAAATTCATGATGATCTCACCTAGTACGGGCGAAATCTAATGGGTAAACAAAACATAAAGATGTTGCACCAGCAGCTCCACCGGAGGCTAAATTACCAGCGAAATAACGCCAGAATTGTGTTTTCTTATCAACGCCTTCCATAAACGCCTTCTTGTAGACATCTTTAAAGGCAAAGTTTAGAGCTTGGGTGGGGAAATATCTGATTACATTAGCTAAATTTCCTCTCCACAAGCTCATAAAGCCTTGTTCTCTCGGGATACGGATGAAACAGTCGACGATTCCTGTAAAAATAACAAAATGTTCGAAGTTTGAAAAGAACTCAACGTTGGAATAACATTTTGAATGAAGCCTTGAACAATAATCAAGTCGCCTCACACAATCTCAGTTCGTAATATCAATAGGGCCGAACATCTCATTTCAGGCTACGTATACGTCGAATAAGACGAAATTTAGAGGACTTCGTGCATTATTTCAAGAATGACACGTATTCTTCTCGACAAATGTTCGTTAAGGAAGGGAAACAGATTCAAGATCTTAGGCAAAATGAGAAATTATGAATCCGGGGCGTATGACCTCTACGTACCTTTATACTGTTTGTCGGCTGTGATCTGTTTCGACGAGTGCTGTACTTGCAACAATAATTTAACTCGTTCGATGGGAGCTACAGCTGTTTTCGATACAGCTGCTGAAATTCCTCCAGCCAAAAAGTCTTTCGCAAAAGCTGAAGCGTCTGTTGTAGACATCTTTGAAAAATATCACATACAACACGAACGAACAACACAGCAAACGCGAGCAGAAACTAGAAAGACAGAACTGAAAGAATCTTCAATCGGTGACCACTCAATTTACCAATACTTATGTAAGCGGAAAAATATTACGAGGAGGTAACACACTACCACACAGCAAAATACGAACAGCTTACGTTGTTGTCATCGTTGCGCCAACACTCATACCAGAAAAAGGATCGATGGATAAAGGACTCAGTATTCAATGGAGTCTCTCTCTAGCGGCAGTTTAAAAATTAATTTTCATCTCAAGCGCCAAAAATATGAAAATTAATAACTTCGGAAGTAGGCTCATAAATTTCAATAATTTTTGTTTTCATAAATTTTCTCTATCATGGTTTTCCTCATCATTAGTTTGATTCGTACTCGTTATGAGCTCGTCACATTTTTCTATGAAGAAACGTAGACTCAAATTGGTATAGTATGGATTTCTACAGAAACCGATTAGCCTATCTTGTTTCTGAGCCCTGGCGAACTTGTAACAAGAGATTTCTTCGTATCTATTTATATTTTTCTTCTTCAACCTACTACTTATATGATTGACTCCCTAATTCTTGATATCTTATGAAATGAAAAGAAAAATAAGTATCACGACAATCAGTTTGTCATAAATCTTGAGAACAGAGATTGAAGTATAATTTCTTATTATCCTCATGAGCTTAAACACTCGTTATAGGGTCACCAGTTTCAATCAAAGTTGCGATATAGCCGAGCGTTGTACCCGCCGCGATTTATTCTATGTAGGCTAATATGAATGCAATTTCAGTGACGAGAGTTTAAGTTGCGACAACGCTGTATCGAACTTCGAGAAATAACGAACACATCAGGTTGGGTAGTAATAATACTCTTCGCGATCGTGATTTTGTCGTTTACGCTTATCACCTTGTGACAAGGTCTCACCTCGATCGATGTAAGTGTAGGTACCACGTATTAGTCTAGACAAATACATTTCATAATTACTCTTCTGTAAAATCGAACTTCAATTTCATTGTTTTATTACATCATAAGAATACATAATAGGCTATGCTATAGGGCTGAAGATTCGCAGAAAGATTTATGTTTTTTATCTGAAGTCTGTTTTTCAAGCTCACAAGACCCATTTTTCGATTCGAAGGTCAGACATATTTGAAACGATTTCAGAGAAGTTAGATTCAAGCCATTTCAGCTGCCGTTGATCACGAATGCGGGTAATTCTCTGGGTTTATGAAAATTCAATTGGCAGCACGTAGGCACGTAACAAGTTTCAATATAAAGCTCGATTCAATTTTCCAGAGAATTGTACCAATGAACATCTTTTTGTAGATTTGAAAATAGCCAATTGTCAGTTGCAAAAGTTACGAGCACGGTTCGACAATTTCATCTTCTTTAGAGCTTGGTTTATTCCACCAACTCATGATATTCACAAAGTTGACTCCGATAATCGGGTTGTCACGGAAATGATAACAAACAGATTGAAACATTCGAATAACGAATTTAATCAAATTCGCTCCTCTCTCCTTCACTATTGTACAATAATTATACTAAATTATATGAGTACCAGTCTGTTATTTTACGTACCCAAGCGATGGGTCATTATCCGATGAAACAATAAATCAATATAACACGATTTAGGGAACATTTAAAATAAATAGTTAATTTAAACAAAAGAAAGAAAAACGTGAAAAATCAAGGGAAAAAGAAATAGAGGAAGGACGAGAAAAAAAAAGTTGGGCAATACTCCAGTAATTGGAGAATACAAAAAAATCTGTAAAAAATCTTCGATAAAAAATCTTATCATACTGGTAAAAGGGGAAATCGTATCTTAAAAATAATCGTTCTCATAACAGTTGTAACTGAAATTTTTGAACGAAAATCTCGCGATTTATTATGCCAACAAATTGATTCGGTCGATAAGGATTTCGTATCATTTTTGCTCTTTTTATTTTCAATATTAAGATTACACGTGGAGACGGGTACGTGATGGTTAACCAAGGGCGAAGGAAGAAGACGAATATTCCGGCAGCGATGATAAAGAAGTCAAAGTAGTCCGGCCTTCATTTTCCGAGACCAAATTCTTTAGCATCATCTGCGCGAGCGTCACCATATTCCCATATCAAAGCTCTTTCCTTCTTCGCTTTCACCTCAGCGTCGTCATATTCCTTGATCTATAGAGTAAGAACGTTATTTGTAATTCACTCTCTTTTTTAATAAAGATAAAACAACAATGATCAACTCACAAGAGATTGTAATTTTTTCTCTCTCCTGCGTTGTACGTAGAAGAACCCTTTCTCGATGCAAGTTTTATTGACATCTTCATTCGTTTCTGGATCCACGAGCGTCACGAAAACTTGATTATGATCGTAATATTCGATATTCATTCTTAAAGTGCGATTCGTGATTTCACGCACCAATTCCAAAGCTACGTCTTCTTGATAATGCTCCTAGAATATTCAACCATCACATTAATAGTTCACAAAATACGTAACTTTCTAATTGCAATTTCATACCGGTGGCATCGTGACGCAAGCTAAGGTATATTCATGGGCAAACGGTTTTGCTGTAGTATATTTTTCTGGTAGAGGAGCGAGTTCGTTGAATGGAACGAGCTGCCTATTTCCGTAGTCCGCAAAATAAACCAAAGCCTTGCAGTTAGAACCTCCCATAACTTTTTCAGCTTTTGCTCGGTACCACATGTTGTCTTCCGAAAACTTGGCGGCTACCCACCGACCTTAAATGATTGATGAAGATAATGTATACGTTTGATCAGGTCGATAGAAATTCTTTAATTCAAAAATTTTCGCCGTTTCTTACCTTTTGGAGGAGGATTTTCTTTGCTGAAAGTCAACGGCGCGTTAGAAGTAAATTCCTGTCGCATTTTTTCTTCCAGCTCTTGCAATGCCTTTGCTTCATCCTTGTGTTGAACCAATAGATGAAGTTCCGGACTGACAATTGTAACGGTTACTTCTTTATAGTCGACTTTTCTATCGGCTACGTCATCCTCTGCCTTATTTTTATGATCTTCTTGACGGACTGACCAAATCTATGTATAACGAGTTACTTATTTTATATTATTCGTTGACAAAATAGACGAATGAAATTATAATGAAGAATCATACCCCGGTCTTATTTTCTTTCGCAACTTTTTCCGCCGTAATGAGGGCTCGATCAGAGCAAGACATGTAAACTTCAGCTAAGCCTTCTTCAACCAGAGCTAGAGCTAAATTGGTATTATTTACCGTCAGAGTACCCAACATGCTCCCTTTTTTATCGTGAGCTTCGATACGAATTTCGACCTTCAAGAACAAGATAGGAAGGTGTCATATTTTTCATACTCATCTGTTTCAAGTCAAATGAAAATTTCGAAATAATCAGAAGTCTTACCTCTTTTTGTAGAACTCTTTCCTTGGTAAAACTGAGAGCCTCTTCTCCGAATGGTTCTGCGTCTTGTTGGGCTCGACCCTGTGACTTTGTAGCAGCTCTCGGACATTGAATTCCTACAAAAATAACATGATTTCAAATTCCAATTCACTCAAAATAACTTGATCAGGATGAAGGTTTACTATCGCGCATAGGAATCTTCAACTTAATGAAGTTATTCCAACTAAATTAGAATGCTACAGTACGAATTTGGTTGTTTAGTTAGACTAGATTTTCCAAAGTTTGAATGTACCTGATAGTAAAAATGTTATCATTAACGAATCCTTAGGTATGAATAGTCGCATTCGTGAACCACTCATCACATATTCGACGACGCCTTCAATGCGATCAGCTTTTTGAAGCATGGGGAACAGTCCAGCTGCTCGATTCTGTTACGTTAAGAAAGAGAAAGAAGACGTGATTAGTAAACTTTTCTTCGTAATAGCAATTCCGACTCCTAAAATTGATACTTACACCAGTGCAATCGGTGACCCTGTGTTTAGGTGGATTTTCTTTACTATGTAAGCCTTTTTTATTATCAATCGCTTTTTGTTCCGCTGCGCATAACGCATCGTAATGTGAAGAACGATCATCTCTTTCACGATGACGAATTACGGAAGCTAAACCGTTCATAACCAACTGTTCTGCGATATTGCTAGAATTTGAAACAATAAGAGATAATTCTTCCATTTTTTAACAAGAGACTATTTGATTCGAAAACTTCATGTTTTTCACATCAATCAAAATTATACATAGAATTTGGAAATTATATAGATCAATATTTGAAATATTCAATGCATCCAAATAATGGTGCCATCATTTTCCCACCTCATACACTGTGCAACACACAATCCCAATGGCAACTGATCTATTTCATGAACTGTCACGCGATTCAAAATATGAGCACATCAAGCCTCCATCCTCGCCACCTCTATCCGAACAGATCTAAATGTCTTACAATCGGTATTTGAAATTTTCTGTGATATACTTACGTCGATCCGACCATAACAGTGCAACAAGATCTTTCAGGATAATTTTCTCTGGCTTCTTGAACATAATCAACAATCACATTTACACGTTTACCAATCAGTTTTTTCCGCAAAAATTCACGAGCCTCGAACAGCCAAGGCACGTCGAAAATCGTTCTTGGTGGACCTCTTTTATCTTTTTGATTATTCTCATCTCCCTCGTCTTTCCTGGAGAAACAAGAAAGTAAACAGAATTTTATAAACAAATAGACCTACAGCTAGAAAAATCTTGCAGTTCCAAGTTGATTAGGGTATTACTTAGGCGCTTCTTTCGGAGATCTTATACTAGATAGGAATATCTTCTTGACTTCAGATGAATTCGATACTTTAACCATAAGTGCCTCTCCTCCGATGATTTCGCAAACCACACCTTGAAATTCTTTCTTCGGGGCCTGAACCAATTTCACCAGAAGACACTGCATTATTGACTGAAATATGATTACATTCATGATAAACGTCATCAACTCACTTTAGGCGTAGCAGTTTCTTTATGATTCTTCCAAATTCCAAATCCTTTTTCTTTAGCCAACTTTTCAGCGGCTCGAAGCTTAGCTGGGCCATTTGCTACGGTTACGATGGTTCGATCGTCACAGCACATGAATCCTTCTCTCAATAATGCTTCGGCAATGTTACCTTTCTGTAATACGATATAAGAAGATACAATTTAGTGCAGTTCAGAATGGTTTTACTGCACTTCGAAACTCTAAATCCATGACAGATAGCAAATTACAATTAATTTTTATTGCAACAAAAAAAAAGAAAAAGAAATCGACATATATCAATGCAAACTTATTCAAAAAAAAAAAGAAAAAGAAAAAAAAACTTGAGAGTTACGATAGGAAATTTTTTGATGACAAAAGAAAATGTGAAGAAAGAAGTAAATTTACACAGGGTACAACTCTACAACACTTCTGAGAGTTAAAACCATTTATAAACCAAGAGTTTATATTCAACAAGCTGAGAGGGTCGGCTATGCTAAAAATTCTTGATTGTGATTATGTGATTTATTTGGAACAGGAATTATAAAAATAATATGATAGCTGAAGTTATAAGTCAGCATTTGGGTGGTAAATCTATGATAGACCTTTTTACATGATATCAAACTGGGTCGATTTCGCACCATGAGGACCGGCCATTCACAAGAAGTGCTAATAATTGGATCGGTCATATGGATTGAACAATGCTAAGGTACCAAGTCACATAATTTCTAGTATATTCTGAAAAATTAACGCGACTATGTAAATACGAAGAGATATTTAAAGGACGTGAAATCTTTCTCCGGATGGTACCTTTCACATCAAAATCTAAGTTTCATTTTTTCCTTAAAAATAGCATTGCTTCCTGATTTCCTTATCATAACTCATTTGATAACAGGGTCTTGGCCAAAAGCAAGAGATTTGAGCAGCGGCGACACTAGTTTGTTGCTAGCGTTGACCAGGATCTCTTTTACCAGAGTTTTGGTACAGTTTGTTTTTTATTATGACTTTCAGAAAACAAACAAAATGGACGCTCATCAAAACAATAAACAAAGAGTAACACAAATGGTAAACATAACTGCTGTACAAAGTTAGATTTACGTATCAAAAAGAAAACGTTCAATAAAATAAAATTTATCTAATGCAATGTCATCAACCTCATTATCCTAATCGTTGTTTTGCGAATAGAACCCCGATTGAATAGGCTCAACCAAAGATAAAAATTATTGTTGTATAATCCAACAATAGCGAAGGTTTCCACCTTTGAACTTGGCAGGCAGAACTATCCTCTGTAATAAAAGGTACTGCAGAAAACAACAATTTAAGGCGGGTCTATGTGAGCAAAAAACTAAAAGAAGCTTATTGCACATGATTGCAGTAAGGACTTAATATTCCGTTTCAATTCTACTTCAGTAGTTTTGCATAAAAATAATTCAACATTCTTCAGATTAGAAACTCACTTTTCGAAAAGAGAACATAAGAGGTAATGAAAAACCAAAAATATGAAGAAACGAAGTTTTCATTTCGTTCATAGAATTTCAGAAAAGAATCACATACCGGATGAAGCACGCTACCAGCGACGTAGTTATTCATCGCCTTTTCGATGACCACTTGTACTTCGTCTTGCTGTAATAAACGACACTCAACGAAGAATCTGGCTTGATCCTTAAATTCCGAATCGTTGCTGAACTACAAAGAAATTATCGAACAATAGTAATCGTTCATGGAGCAAAAAAAATAATCAATTTTGAACCCACTTTTATGCCACTGATTGCCAAAGGAATGCTATGAAAGCTGGGCAATATAATAACGTCAACCATCATCATAAATGGTCCATCTCTCACAGCCTCAATGATCGCATTGACAGGTTCCCTCTTAAAGTCTTTCACCAGACTGTTGACATCTTTAGGGTACTTCATAGCGCGCACATGCTGTATGAGAGTATTAGAAATCGATTAGGAAACGATCACTGAACAACTAATCGCTCGGTAAAAACATAATCAATCATACCTTGTCTGCGTCTTTACTCCAAACGCCTTTACCCTCTTTTTTGGCTTTCTCTTCCAATTCCATCAACTTCTTAATATCAGATTCTTGAGCTTGTTTTCCAGATGTTTTTTCCTTCTTCACTTTGGCGAGACCATTTGCAACTAATTCTTCGGTGATATCATCTTCCTTCGTAGGGAAAAATATTTTTCCCAATTCTCTGTCCGATGACCCAGAGGAATTGGGAAAAGGCTTCGAAGAGAAGGAGACTTCTTGACCGATCAACTTTTTCCGAAGGAATTCGCGAGCTTCCCAAGCGAATGGCTCATCCTTCTCTTCCGTACTAGAATAATTGCGATGAAACTGTTTAAATTACATTGCATTTGATAAGAGGTACTTGAATTGCGAGAGACGAACTCACCCATCTTTTTTCCTTCTTCCCAATTTCGGAGCAGTGATGCTCATCAGAACAATGGTTTTAACATTAGGGCTTCGATTCTTTGGCTTATCCCGGATGACAATGGTATCTCCAGATTGAACCTGAGATGACATACACATTAAATCAGGATTAAAAGTATATCCAATCACGCTAGAAAACTAAGGGCTCTCTGACACAGTTTCTTCCGAAAGAATGGACAACGTTGGTTACATATGGTCAGGACTTGGGTGGACACTAGGAGTGTATTTCGGGAAACGAAGACATTACTGGAATGGTTAAATTTGGAAGCCCCCTGTAAGACATTCTAATGTAACGAAATATTGAAAATGAGCCTCACTTGCTTCACTATTCCAGTTAAAATCGGAGCAGCCATGATTCTGAAAATATAAAAATAGGTAAGTTGGACGTAGAAACCGTTTACTGTTAGTTTCGAGATTACAGTGAGAAAATAAGAATACAATAGATGCAATATATTTACCTATAGTCCTTAACGAATTTATGTTCTTTCTCAAACGGTTGATAACAATTTGCCAGGGAAAAGATCCTCAATAAAAGTTTGACAACATCGTCAATACAGGCGATGACCGAATCGTGAGACAAAGTTCCGAAGATTCGAAAACTGCGACAATGTAACGGGATGAGCTCTAGAAATGAGAAATGTAATGTGAAATCGAAAATTTAAGAAAATGAAACACGTTTGCCATGCAATGCAGTAATGTAGACAGCAGGGACCAGGTTGTCGACGTCAGTAATTAATTTGGAACCTGGTTGACAACGGTGGATGACATCATCTCTAGTTCAGGTATTTGTCGCTAGTCTCGGTAAATGACGATTGGTTTAAAAAGAAGCAAAATGATGTTTTAATTTAAATTTTTATATAAAGACACAGTTCCTGACCACGATAATGATTTTTAAAAGTGTTCGTAAAATTGCTTACTTAGTATTGAAAATCCTTCTTCTATTTTTAGTTGAAATTCAACAGTAGACCACCTGCCGGAGAGCCTACTGTGTGATTGTTTCAATCGATATACCAGGTTCAACTTTGTCAACAACCGCCCGTTATCGAGAAAGGAAGAGAATCAAAAAGTAAACATACAAGGTCCGAGACTGTTCAATATTTTTGTTATCGTTCAAAATGTAGTCGTCCATCTCATTTATTGTTGTGTTATTACAATTATGAATACGTAGCAGACTTGCAATGGAAAGCTCTAATCATTCGCCTTATTTCCTGAAACCCGACGTTACAAGTGAGTATTTTAGTTATACTTACGCTCGAGGTATCCTTCCTTCAGTATTACTCACTTTCGAGTTCGTTTGTAGATCGTAATCTCGTCGATCACGAAGAACCATACCCCAGCCTTTCGGACTATCACGACTACGAACCCAATTTGGAATTTGATGACACCGAATTGCAAACATCTGTAGCCATTGCTGATGCCGCCTCTAGTAAGTTTGCCTACCATACTCATTGTTTTCTCGCTGTGCTCGTTACAGGTCTGAGATGACTTCCTTCGAACTCGGGTTCAACGAAGAAGAATGATTCACTTACATTTCGTACAATCATTTTTTTGTGAACTCCGAGTGAATGTAAAGTTGTACCTCATTAGCATTTCTGAATTACCTTATCAATATTACGGCAATGAATCAACCAGATTTCTCGATTAGATATAATTTAAAATTCGTAATTTTTACGCTTGAGCTATACTATGCTTTCAAGAATGTGTGTCGAAGTAGCGGTATGAATTCGAACGCATTTTTGTAAATATTTTATAGTTCATATTCCACTATATCGTAATTTTTTCTCATCTTATTCTTCCTTTTTTTTTTGTTAATGAAATTCTATGTTTTCGTTATCACATCGTTATCGTATCAATTTTCTCTCTGTTTTCAACAGTCGAAGAAGATAAGGTCGCCGAAATCGGAGGGCTGGATTACCTAGAATCGCCTGTATCGGACGGCACGATAGAGGAAAACTTTGAAGAAGAATTGGTAAACGCTCCAATAACTGCATTCAATAGCATACACTCTCCTAGTAATGACGAGGACGATGATGAAGATGAGGATTTTAGCGATGTATCTCAATATGGCATAGTAGAGGTGGTCGGAGATGATATATACGGGCGCAAAATTATCACGGTTACCGCTTGTAAATTACCAAATAGCGCCCAGTTAGATCATCAGCGACTTCTCAGGTTAGAAAATTTCTTTTATCTCTTTTACATCTATTGCGAAAGGAGATAGTTGCTTTACGACTTTGACATTTACGTTTTGTAATGTTGGGAAGTAGTGAATGAGTGTACTTCGACCCCCTCTGCTGACATTTACGGGTAATAATTTGTAGTGCTTCTCATTTTTTTTCATTACTTCGTCTATTGATTTTCACGCAGAGTCAGTATTCCCACGTATGCGGTAGAAATAATTAAAAATGTTCTCTAATACAAAAGAGCATAAATGCTTCTGTGTTATCGAACAACAATACAATGTATTTATCGTTCACCGGAGGCTATTGGAAAATTGTTGTATTATTTTAATTTTATTATAGGTATCTGACGAACACCCTGGATACATTTGTCGAACAGGATTACAGTTTGGTATATTTTCACTATGGTTTGAATAGCAAAAATAAACCATCATTCGCGTGGCTGTGGCAAGCGTATCGAGCATTCGACCGCAAATATAAGAAAAATTTAAAAGCGTTATATCTAGTTCATCCGACCAACTTTATCAAAATTATATTCAATATTTTCAGAGCGGCTATTAGGTGAGTATATGTACAGTATAGGGCAAAAGAAATTTCAATATTTTCTAAAGCGTCATAGTCCTTCAAATATTGTCTCTAACTCGAAATAATGATAAAAGTTAAAGCAAGGAAAGTAGTAAATAGGAATGTTCTGTGTGACGTCACAAATTGAGAAAGAGTATTCATCCTTCCAAAAGAAATTTCTTTCGAATTTTTTATTCTGATAAGAAAAACATTGAGAGTAAGAATCACCGATTCATCAATTAAAAATGTTGAAATCACATAAAAATGAAATTAACTTACAACGCTTTATTACTTTTTTTATAAATCGAAAGTTCATTTACACTATAAGCTTTTTGAAAACCTAAAAAAAAACTTCGGATACCTTATTTCTTCTCTATTTTCGATTAATTATCCAACGATTCTTACTGCCTGTGTTATTTTTCTAGAAGCAACAAACAGCAGGTACTTTTTTTCTGATTTTGATCGTTGTGACGTTATCAGAAAACGTTCGTATTACATTTTCCAAGGTGCCGTGGAGCATTATTGTACCCGGTATGATGAAAGAATGTGATTATCAAGGTACAAAAAACAACTCAAGAAAAAAATATTTTTGATGTGATAAATAAAAAAAAAAAGCGTTAAAGTCCAACTTGGAAAGGAAACCGGAAATCGAAAAACATATTCAAGGAAGGGTGCAGGAGATAAAATTGAACATTCAAACGAAACAATCTAGAGAAATGGTTTCTTCTCAGGAGTACAAAAACTCCAATTGTCCAGATCGTTTCTTTTGGTCATATACTCTTCTATCTCGAAATCTTCACGAATATCCTCTATTTCTGAGTATTAAAAGTATTTGTATGCATTATCTATTTCAGTGTGAAATTCGGCCGTAAAATAATGTACGTCAACTATTTACACGAATTAGCCCAATTTTTGAATTTAGATCAACTAAATATTGCTCAGCCTATCATAGAGTAAGTTTGGATTTTCATTATTCTAAAATGAACTAATAATGAAAGCTTAAAAATGAAAAATGTTTGTTCGCAGACATGATCAGCGATTAGTATCAAAATTAAATAAAAACGTGAAAAATAATAATGCCAACACTATCGTTGGTGGAACTCAACAAGTTGTCACGTCAGCCGAAAATGTAGCGGAATTGTTACCTACGAGACAATTTGGTGTCTCGTTATCTTTCATAAAAGAAAACAATGATATGGCTGTCATTCCCCCAATCGTTCAACAGTGCGTCGAATTCCTCAGTCAGCCAGATGGTAAGTCAGCCTATAATCTGAAGATAGCGGATTGACACTGAGAAAAGGTCGTATTGACATATTTAAAAATCTTACAGCCTTAGAAACTGAAGGTCTGTTCCGGAGATCCGCCAATGTAACGTTAGTTCGTGAAGCTCAAGCGAGATGTAACAGAGGTGAACCTGTCGACTTCAAAGATAACGTTCATTTGGCGGCTGTGTTATTAAAACGATTTTTACGAGAATTGGAAGAACCTCTTCTAACTTTCGAATTATATGACGATATTATGCAATTTCAAAGTGAGTTTTGGGTTTAATGTTTGTCAGAAGGACTTGTTCGAAAAATTTTCAAAATATCATTTTGTCGCAGGTATTCCAAAAGACGAGCGTCCTCGACATGTCAAAATACTGATTCTTGAGCGTTTACCAGAAGATAACTATCAACTTTTGAAATACATTGTTTCATTCCTATCAAAAGTAAGTTGAATTTGTGTTGTGCTTCATGAATTGAATTTTGGGATTGAACTTGGGTGTTTAATTCTGGAAACTTAGTTACCACCACTGGTTCTTTTAAATACTTTTTCACTATGGAAGATCAGACTCGCACAAAAGTACAATGATTATAATACAGTATAATATTGAGAAAAACTCACGATTACTTTCAGGTCATGGATCGTAGTGATTTGAATAAAATGACGTCTTCCAATTTATCGGTAGTATTTGGACCTAATTTAATTTGGAGTCCTAATAATCAACTTTCGTTGTCCTCCATTGGACCAATTAATATGTTCGTCGATTTCATGCTCATACATTGGGATCAGATATTTATTATATAACTTTATTGTACTTCACTTTTCACCTACCATTTTAACTTGAATGCTAATTGAGTATTTTAATTCCTGTATCCTTATTCCGATCGTAAGTCATTGAATAATCTTTTGTAATATTTTGTTTTAGTTAATTGTTGTTTTTCAATGTCGTAGGTATTTTGAAAGCTGACAATGAGCAATGTACGTTACTAGTCTCGTGTATTATCTTACAATATTATTTCGTTTTCGGTTTTATTCGCACGCGAATTATATATGAAGTTTACTGAAAACAGTTTCATTTAAGTATTTAAACAAATGTGATAAGCTGTTAATGTTAACCTTCGTCTCTCCTGTATCTCAGGCCTTTTTGTGTGTTTGATGTGTTTTAATTTGCAAGTATTTAGAAATGGTGGTTTTATCATCGTTTTCTACACTGATGTATATTATGATGTGCATCGATAATTTATATAATTGTATTGGAAAATATTCACACGGACAACGTTATACAGGAATACCACATCTATTTTTACGATCACGCTTTCTTTAAAATTTACTATGTATTCGTATTGTGCAAAGAATTAATGTATTAGCTCCAAGCGTCCTCTTATAACTTGATACGTACGTCTACGTATTATTAATTTTTTTTTCTCATTTCTAATTATAAAAACATTCCAGTCTCTCTTGTTCTCGAACAAACCTAGTTAAAAAAGAGTTAGAGTATTAATATTTAATATTGTGATAGTAAAATCGTATTTATTTGAAACGACAGTTCGATTTTCTTATGGATTATAATAATTAACTACTTTTTTCTTTGTTCTTTGCGGCATTTTGTGTGTCATGAAAGAATACTTAATTCTTATTCCATCGTGACATTCTTTCGTTTTTCAAATTTTCGTCATTAACTTCAGAACTATCGCGGTATATCTATCCAATATTTGAAAATCGTTTATCCAATAAAATCGTACGTGTAAATATAAACTTTAGTCATCAATATGTTATCCTTTTTCAAGTTAATATTTACACTTTTTTCCTCTGTTATTTGATGTACCCTGCGTACTTTTGTATTTGTCAATGCGGATATCATTTTTGCGATGTGAGAACGTTTAATGTTGATATTCGCGTTTACACATGAAATATACTTTTTAACATTTTGTATTCAAACCACTTTTGTCGATCGAAGTTCGTGCGTGCAGTAGTCGACAGGAAATCGTTGCCATGTTTCCACATAACTATAAAAACGTGAGAACGAAGAGATGGAAAGCATCATCTTTCGTAATACCAGTCACCGAATTCGAATCATCCTCTCGTAACGACCGAATAAATAAAAATCAGGTACAACAAAAATCTTCATTAGTGAATTTCGAAAGGTTTACATAGTTCGTTCTTTTTTGGTAATGTAATTCTCTCTAGAGGGTAACACGGTTTCATGAGGCATTAGTTCCTAGTTTGACTCTTAATCTAAGCAATTATTGAAAGTTTTTTTTCAAGCTTCCCAAGCTAAAATCTTATGTTGCGAAATTGAAGGGACCCATTGCAAAACTGAACCGGTGCTCTTCGTATTCGCTTGATTCCCTCGAAGACGTCTGTCCCTATGGAAATCTTTTCTCTTCGTTAAGGATAGGAATTTAGACAGTGGCGTATTTACGGGCCATTCTCCGAAAGATGTTCGTGATCGAGGTACCGTCAGACTTGTTAATTATTTAACAATGAAACTTTTCTCTCTAATAGAGCTATTTTAGTCCCTAGAAATTTCTGTACCCCATGAGAACAAATTTCAAATACATTTCTCCACTCCTCCCTCGTGTCTAATACACTCTTCCTTATGGCATTAGGTTTCTCACTTCTCGACCACAAATACAAAATTACATACTTTGAGATGACCAGGGTGCGTTATCTCATCACCGAAGGCCACTTGTTGATGACAGAAGCGCCGGAACGTAATTCGTCATGGGGGATGGGGGGGAAGCTAAACCAATTTTTTTTGGAATGGTAAAATTTCTGCCAAAAGCGATTTTTGAATAATACATCTCTATATTTTATAAAGTCCTTCAATTGAAGCATTCTGCGGCAAACTAAGTGGCGCTTGTGAGAGAAATTTTTAAGAATTTACGACATAATGTGTACAATTACAGGTTGATTGGCTGAGGATGGTCGGTGACTCGGAGCAATATTTCCGAAAAGTCTGGGCTGATGAACGGCTTCCTCGACCAAATAGAACTGAAAAACATCGATTAACGTTAAATAAACTATTGAATTGGTTCATTACTTTCCGACAATTTTGCTTAGAATCATCGCTACATGGTCTTCGTTTTATAGTGGAAAAAGAGAAAACTATGCTGGAGAGGTAATTCTTAAACCATGGACATGAGATGTCTCAAAAAGCTCTAGGACCACTCTTCTGAAAACGTAAGAGCATCACTATCCCTCAGTACAGTAATGATACCTCGTGAATTCGAGCAAAGGGTCTGCCCTCCGACGGCAAAACAGTTCCTCGTTAGTTGCAATTTGGTCAAAAAGGTGAAGATGTGAGGAAAGTGCCTCAATAGGTCTTTCATTTTCTACATTTTTCTATTTCTTCCATGTATAACTTATCATGGTCAAAAACACCATCTTAACCTTCTAGCGTAATCTAGATATTGCCACTTTAGCACTCCTATTGGATTTCAAATTCGCAAGGATTTTCAGGTTGATGGTCTGATGGACCAGTTAATCAAAGTGTAGGGAGCAAGCATATGAAATTGAAGGGCTATTTGGAGAAAGGGCAATTCTCCCATTTAAAATTTACACTGAAATTGCCCTTATCTCAGATAGCCCTTCAATTTAGAGCTAGGTACACTACTTGTTTCTGGAGGAGCCTTAGAGGCATGCTAGCTTCTATGTCGTTTTTCCTCTTGTGCACCATTTCATTTACATTGATTGTATACCATATGCTGAGTAGCAAGTTATCGCCTCTGATATAATTATTATGATACAATATTCCCATTCAAGTAATTCAAATATACAAGTTCTTGTCGTTAGTGTTTGGAAAAATTTGCGGAAGATTTGATTGCCATTGTAGCTCAGCGGTTGGAGCAGTCAAGGTCTCGGGTTCAGATCCCAACAAGGTGATCTAAATATTTCGCTTGAGTTTTTCATTTACCAACCACCCCCCTCCTCTAATGTTCAAGCAATTTCTCTTCACTAAGTTACTTGAACATCAACGCTTCTTCATATGTGGGTGCAGGGGAGGAGAGGCCTTATTACTAAGTTGTTGCTGTCACTTGTTGCCTTTGATGTAGCCAACCATCAAAAAACATATCTTGAGGATCTATACAATTCTACCGCATAATTCTTTTGTGCAGGTAGATTTTCTGGAGGAAGTCCCTTTAGCTTTTTGATCCATTTGTGTCAAGTTTCTGATCAATGCAATTTCACATAAGCATCAGACAGAAATATGCCGGTACTGTTGAATTTCAATAACGAGTTTTATGCTTTCAGAATATTATGGTTGTTGATTTTGTGTGTGGTGTACACATGCTGTGGATATTTGATAAGGAATAGTGTCCGACATTGGTTGTCTAGTCCAGTTGTTATGACAATGGAGAGTAAACCGACTTCTGTCGCGTTGATGCCATTTCCTGCCATAACTGTTTGCAATACTAATCAAATTAAACCATCCGTGTTCAATATTACAGCTTACACAATGGAAAGAGAACTACTTAAAAGTATAAATGAAACGTAAGTAGAATACTTGGTGTATTTGTGTAGAGCTAGTTTAGGATAGGTACTCAAGTAGAAATTTTAGTTTAATGGGAAGGACTATACCTAGTCACCTAGAAAGGATAGATGCATCGCACCCTCCGCGTTTTAAGTGTGTAAATGCGAGATAGATAAACTACCACTAATTCATTTCTCGCCGCCAGAAAATACTTGTACCAGCTTTACATTGGTTCTTGTAGGCCTATATGGGCCATTTTCTCTGAAATTTGGGAATTTTATGGAAAATTGATGAAAAATTACCTAATTTAAAGTGCATAAAATTTCCTTCAAAAATTTGACATTTACAGTTTTTCTTTGAAATGCATAATCTTTCAGATAATTTCACGTGAAAGGTTCTAGCCTAGTCTCCATAAGAGCCTGAGTGTGGAAAAGTAGAACAGTTTTTAAACTCAGGCAAGTGCTCCACTAGCGTTTGGTGGATTGTTTTGAACTAATCAAAGTGCTGTCTTGTTTTATTTGCTAAGGAACTATAATATTATAAAATAAGTATGCGCAAGTGATAAGAAGAGGTACCGTTGCCATGTTGATGAAGTCGAAGGAAGAACAGTTTTAGGAGGTTACAGGATAGCTGTGAGAGAAATTTATTTCTCAAACATATAGAATTTTGGTTGATTAGATATAGATTGTATTCATAGAAACCAAAAAATAAGAGAGTTCTTTTTTATTTTTTGGAGTTAGAACTCTTGTATTTGATGTTTCATGATCAAACTTCTCTCAGGATACTTCTTGAATTGCTCCTCCTGTGACTTCATCAACATGGTGACGGACGCGTTCTTATCATTGGCGCATATCTATCTTATATTAGTTCGTTAGTTTTGCACTTTATGAGTTTATGCTCCATTTATCCAACTAAAGATGGGCGATAGTCGATAGTTTTGAGCTATCGATAGTCCCAATAGTTTCTCTTAGAACTATCAATACTATCAACGTTTTATGAATATCGTCGATCGGGAGAAAAGTACCTATACTACCTGTGGGCAAACACCTTTCTCCTGATCGTTCCTTTTTACAAAAAGTTCGTCACCATAAAAACGTGGTGCCACACTCATTACACAATTGGTCAGGGCTGAGAACCGGAACCCTATACCGCTACGGGAAGCGGTTCTCCTCCCGTATTTCCAGGCCTCTGGAACCAGAACCAAAAGGAACCGGATCCCAGATTGGGCTTCTAGAACCGGAACCGAAAGGAACCAGGTCCTGGCTTTGCCTTTTGGAACCGGATCCCAGATTTGGCTTGTGGAAGCGGAACCGAAAAGAACCGGATCTCACAATTCAGTCCAAGACCCTTTAGACCTATAACCGGAACCGCTAAAGAAAAAAATAACTGTTCCCAGCCCTGCAACTGGTACCGTAGCGCCTGACTGATCTTCACTTATTGAATTGAGCTTCCTTTCTCTTTGTTTCAAATGTGTTCTCAGTAAATTCCTACCAAATCTGTGATTTTGATAAGAAAGAGAGAATCTTTCAAGCCGCGTTTACATTTGTGTCACAAACATGTTTTTGACAAATGTTGGACGGATCCGATGGCCGGCGGTTTGTGGGGAAAAGTTTTTGACTTTATGTTTAAACATGTTTGTGACGAATTTAAGCGCGCTATCAAACTACGATACTAGTGCGCTTGTTTTTTTTTCAAAATTTGAAAACATCATTTTTTCCGATAGTTTTTTTTTTCAAAAACTATATAAATAGTGTTGATAGTCTATCAATACTACACAACGCTAGATCCAACCACTGCTGCCAGATTGGGCTATGTATCGCCTATTGGGCTCCTCAAAAAAGGCTGTTGGCTCCGACGAGCCAATTGAGCTATATGAAATTGGGTGATTTTTTGTCGCCAATTGGGGTACTTGACAACCAGGACTGGCGCTTTTTGAGAATTTTTGGCTACTTTATATTATGTTGATGCATTTTATACAGGTACCAATTCCACCTGCTACCGAGCACTTGCTCTTCTTCTAGTTTCTGCGTTTGCTACCCTGCGAAACAGGTTTCGTCCTTTATACCGTACTACACCTTGTATACTCCCCAGTTCGTTCTAATAAACCCCTTTGAACACGACGTTCTCGTCTTACATTATTTCGCGTCCTGCGAACGCATTCGATTACGTCAACATAATATGTTCAACAATGGCTGATTCGCACTCAGCAACTCCAGGGCTCAGGCGCCTTCAAGGCTTCAACTCAGGAAATTGGTGACATTTTATCATCATTCATCAGTCACCGTCTGGCAACACTGGATCCTGGGAACCTACGCATTGAATAGAACAAAGAAGTGACTGTTTAAAAACAGAAAAATATCTTGAAACATGTTTGCAATCATTAAAAACCAAACAAATTTCACATCAACTTGGATGTTGTTGACTTCTTCCAAATCTTGTGCGCATTTCCAAACAATGCGTAAATGATTATTTTGCTGATGAATCAGTAGGTAATAAGCTGCGTTTTGTTTTTCAAGTTACAAAAAAGTGAGAGTTTGAGTTGGTCTGATTGGTATGAAAATATTGAAGCATTCATACAGTGAGAACGTATTTTCACTCAGCTCATGTTCCCCTGCAGTACTTGAGTAAATGTTTTGTTAAAGTTGTTATCTCTTTTTGGATACCCTCACAGGTTATTGATTTCAAGTTGCCTTTCAGTGTATCCCAACCCTAGTCAAGAGACCTAAGTATTAAATATTGCAGAGCATTTTCTGAGTGACCCAAAATTTACTTATTTTCAGAAAAAAGTGCGCTGATTGGTAAATTGGAAGTCCCAAAAGCATTTATTTAGGACCTATCATTAACAATACTGTAAACTGAGGTTAAAGGGAGGATATGGACATCAGCTCAAATGGTTTGTTTTCATAAGTCTTGACGGTAACTTTCCTGCAGGTTACCTATTTATCGGAAATGAATTGAAGGGAGCATAATTGCATATCTATTTTGAGTAAGTTTGTAGCCTGACGTTTTCTCTGGGAATAGCTCTAAATAGGCCAGAGCCGGCGAACTAAATTTCTCCGATGTGTCGCACGCCAAAAATTTTTCGCACGCTCCGCTCGCGATTTTCTACCTAATTCGATTCCCCATAAATTGCAAAGGCGACGTATGCGTCAGGGGAAACGCCGGCTACCGGTGTGAAATAGGGATAGCTTTATTTCACAATAATGAAGAGATTTAGAAAGTAGTAAGTAACAATCATTCTCAAATAACTAATCTGTAGATACAGGAAAATAATTATGTTATTAAAAATTATCTACTCGTGAGTCGTCTATTTTTCTGTAATAATTTTCAGCTCCCCCTCACAACAATTTAGGTAATATTTCAATCAAACACCAGAGTTGAAGACTGAGCTTCTCGCAGGCTCTTCTTGAGGAGGGACCAAAATGTGCCTCGGTAAGAAGAACGGACGAACCAACTACTTAAGTTACCATGGGAAAAATATTTCACCACGCAATTCATTCATTGAATATTGATGTTGCAAGTTCCATTACTCACGGGTCCCTTTCTCTCTGCAAGTACACAAATAGGTAGCAGAATGGCCTTCTATAAAGACCCAGACGTAAAACCATAAAATCGTGCGCGTCAGAGGATGCTATAGCACTTCTCACTCTATTTGAAATTAAAGTCCTTCGTATTATTGTTCATGCAAGGCTATGAAAGAAACGCATCTACAACGACGCCTTATGACTGTATTGGCGATTAAATATAAAGCTCGTATCAGGCACACAGATGAACGATACAATGAAATAGAATTTTTGAAGCTTTCATTTCGTGCATCTGGTGGGCAAACAGCTCGATTAATATAAAACGCAGGGTACCGGTACACTAAAAAGCGTACCTATATGTCGTTTTTATCATTTCTTTGCCTGTATACTGTATAGTATGAGAACCTCGAGAAAAGAATACAGCTGATGTATACCGAACTTATAAGGCGTAGCTTCAGATTCAACTTGACACGTTTTCCTATCATATTTTAGCGGACGACAGGTTGAAAGTGAAATAAAAAAGTATCATTTTTTTACAGCTGTGAAGCCGTTTTTCGCTTCTCTCGTTACAATATAAAGTTCCAAACTTGATATATTGTGAGAAGTGTTGCTCTGGTAGGTTTATTATTTCATTGAATTGTTTTCTGCAGAAAATATCTTCTTGGGCGGTGCAATTTAGAGGAGAGTTTTTGTATTGCCCGCAATTAATTGACAAACTTATTTTAGTTCTTGAATCCAGCGGTTTTTAACCTCTTCGGTTCGTATTATTAATACCCATCGCAACTTGAAAGTTTTCTTACCAATATAAAAGCTTATTTTTACATACCGGTGCGGTACTTGAAAGTTTAATATTGAGTTGAAAATTTGTGAAGATATTGTAGGAAAGTAAGATACTATCAGCCGGCCGCAATTTGTATGAGATGAAATACGGTTATGTTTTTTTTTTATGAAAATCTCCCGATTTCCTTAAGTATCACAAATGGCTCGTACAACAGCCGACGGGTCAAGAACCGTCGCTCTTTCAAAATACTCATTAATTACCCACCTAGACACGTTTTCTTCTACAAATCGGTATCGTCATGATCAGTGGGAAAAATCTCACTTGCTAGTAATTATTTGGTCTAAATATTTTGTTTCTTATTTGTAAAGTAGGAATGATTAGATAGGTACAGACATAATTTTTTTTTCTTCTATCATGATTTGTTACCTATTATAAGTTAGTACCTATTGCACTTATTTTCTTTTTTTTTTTTAAATCACGAAAATATTTTTAAATTGTATCGCAAGCTGTGGACTCAATGTCTACAAGGTAATTTTTTTTTTCAATGTCATTTTCATCATTTGTTCTTTTTTTATTGACAAGGTTTCTGCATCAGTTGGACTATTCTAATATAATGTGTCAGAATCACTTTGACGAGCGTCATAACACTAAATATTTGGATTTGAAAGTTTTTCAAAACATGATAAATGTAAGTGGAGGCTAGCTTATTGTAATAAAATCTTATTTCTATACTGCTTAAAGATTCGACACTTTTCTATTGTATTTTATCACTATGATTGATTTTCTGCAATCAATTGAACCGAGTTCAGGGAAAACCCCGGTCTAGCGACAAGTAGATAATTCATGGAATAAGATTTGTCGCGCAACTATAAGAGATCTCTTCCTCTTCTTGTCGCTTGGACGGCTTTCGCACAACTCCGTTCAATGTATCACGACGCTTGATATATGATTAGCTTTCAAATTTTCAAAGCCCCTACCTTATATTCAATGGTCGAAGGTAGACAGTTGCCCCAGGACACATTGACTACTACTTTTGCATCTTAGTAGACTTCAAATTTACGTCTTTAGTCTTTAATATGGCTTATTTGAGTGTAACGTTGCTCCCGTCGTTTTAAATTCCTCTCATTGTGAATTAGGTAAAATGTCTCGAAATCTCCCTCCTGGTATGTTTGATGGTCGGGATTTTTCGAAGCCTCCCCCCCCCCTCCCTCTTATGAACCTTGGAAGTAGACATTTTTTCAAGTCTCCAAAGTAAATCAGAGCCTACGTTCCTCTCTAAGCCACAATTTGTTAGGAGGATGATGCCGCGGCAGACAGCAAACAATTTTCCTAAATAACTCCCCAATCCCATAAAACAGGTTCCCGATCAGAAACTTGTTTTCATCATCATTTGTGAGGTCCAAGGTTTTGAGAACTTTTTGGAAGAACAGTCACAACAATAAGAGATAGATTTACAGTTGCGCAAAAATTTCGGCCAAGTGGCGCATCATCAGATGTACTAATTGAAAATATATGCGGTGACTAAAAGGTACGACGAAAGATGAAAAAAAGTAGTGGTAAGAGGAAAGAAATAAGATCAAGGAGAAATTAAGTCATCAGATGTAGCATACATTGTAAGAGATGAAAGGGTGGGTGAAAGTAAAACGAGTATCAATGAGATACGAATCGCCTGAACGAGAGAGCTCGGCAACTATTTCAACCTCTTCTAGCTTTCAAGAAGATGGGCTTATGAATGAGTTTGAAAGTGACATGATGGAAGCCGTGGTTTCCCACAATGCAGTGCGTCGCTGTGACGGATTTTTTCGGATGGTGGTTGCGTAAAGCCGAGAAGTGTTCTTCGAACCGATTTTTGAGGGACCGGTCAATCTGGCCAATATAAACCGTCGAACAATCAGGCGCTGTGCAAAAGGCACGATAAACATCACGGTACTGTTTGAGGGGGGGGGGGGGAGCTTATCCTTCAGAAACAATAAATGGTCTTAGGTTAGAAGAGAATTGAAGGCACCCCGATATCTGTGGGGTTGGAGAATGCGGACCGCTCTATGGGAGTGATGGCCGAGGAAAGGCAAAAGAACCTAGTGCCTACGAATAGGAGAATGAGCACGCTGAAAAGAAAAGTTGATATGCATCGCGCGTTGGAGGGATTTCCTCGAAATAATTTTTCGATATTATTGATGCGCCTTAATTCGAAGATACAAGCCTTCTCTATGTTGAAGTTGCGAGTTAAGAAAGGAATGGTGAGGCGAGGAGGCGATTGTTGAAGGCGGAGTAAGGTAGAAAATTTATGAGATTGATGGCGAAAGAATGAGCCATTGATAAGAATGCCAATGTTAGAAAGCTTACGATGAATGGCGGGGTGAGGAGAAAGACGGTAACTTCGACTAACACCTCTCTGCTTTCCGTAACCAACTTCCGGAAAATCTGCCATTGCAAAGCACTGCATTGAGGGAAACCGCAGCACTTTTAAACTCCCCGACTAGAGCCCGACACTTTTTAAGGGTGTGCTTTGCACGTGAAAACACGTGCGTAAAACATGGTCCCAAAAATTAATTCTCACGATTTCAATTTTAAACTAATTTCCCAGAAAGGTTTGATTGAAAGCGCTATAGAAACAGAATTTGGATTTTTCTTCCGCATTTTTTTTTATGAGTTGTCGAAGTTGGCGTTTGGCTTTTTTTCCAATGCCATAACATTGTTTTAGAGACAAATTTCGAAATTCTGCTCCTAAAGCGCTCCTAATTAAGCCTCCATGAACAACATTCTACAAAATGATGAATCTTAATCGAAAATTCAAGCTTTGAGAATTAATTTTTGAACGTCATTCCTGACAGGGACTACACACGTATACCAACACACCCGATAAGCGTCGCGTAGTGACCGGTGGTAGATTGAACGTTGTAGGGTATTAGGGAATTGATAGGCAACCTATTCTACTCGAATTTGGAGTTCGTCGCCAACAAGTAAAGCACATCCTTAAAAGGCTAGAAGAGGTTGAAATAATTTCCAAGCTTTCTCGTTCAGACGATTCTTTTCTCAACAATACTCGTTTTACTTTCACCATCTTTTTCATCTCTCACATGTGCGACTTCATTTCTACTTGATCTTCTTTCACCAGATTTTTTTTTTTCTCTCGTCGCATGTTTTAGTCACCACATATATTTTCAATTAGTGCTAATCATGATGCGCCGCTTAGCTGACGCAAGACTTGGTTTTGTTTGAAATAATAGAAAATTTTTGATGTCTTGTAACTACCCAACAAAGAGATCGCTTAGCTAGTTACAGTAATAACTTATTTGATCTTTTAGTTCTGTACTTCTTGCTTAATATTACCGGAGAGTTGTACAAAAATGCTCCCAGATACTGATTTTCTTTTCTAATGGGATCTCATAGATTTTTCTTGTGCACGCCACCTTATATGCGAATTCCGCGATAAAATTTACATTTTTTCCTTACGTCTTCAGTCTCTAAAACAAGTTGCCTTCGCCTTTTGTTACTCTAGTCAAGTTACCGGCGAAATTTATGAAGACGAATAAATTAACATCAAAAGTGCCGCAAAACCAACCAGACATTCAAATTCGCCGTTGCCCTTCTTGTTACTGTTATTTTATTAGCAAAATTTGAAACCATATATCATCCTCGGTAGGAGAGTAAGCTTCCAGTTTGTTTATTCTACAATACGACTGAATATGAAATCACAATAGATCTTGTGGCTGGAATACATACAGCATAACGTGCATGAGACAACGATGTACCTCATTCACTCGACGTACGTTATTAGGGAAGGGTTGATATTGGCTTTTATCGTTTTACGAGCTGAACGAATTTCAATAATTTTCGTCTAATGTTGAAAGATGGAAAACAATAAATACTATTCTCGCTTGACAATATTGTATGTTTGCTCGAAGAAAAACATCCCTCTGAGAATTGTCTGCGTCGTGTCTGCGGGCGTATTCGAGGTGCGAAATTAGGGTCGGAATATTATCTTAAATATCAAGATAAATCTCCCGTCTGACTTTGAATGCTCGAATGGAGGAATTTAATAATGTAGAACACGTGTTCGAAAAAATTACAGCTGAAAAATATCTTCACTTCAAATTTTTCACCGAAGGTGCGAGTAATGTTGGATGACACACATCATCTATAAACGTCAGTTTTCTTGAAATTCTGAACACACAGTAATTCATTTTAAACTTTGATCTGAAGCGGGTGTCTGATATCATTGATGATAGGAATTTTTGGGTGCTGAATCTAATTTTGGTGAAGTCATCATTGAAGTCGTCTCTTTGTGGTGACCGAATAAATGAATTCCAAATGAAAAAAAAATAGAAATTTCTGGTGAAAATGGATGAATTTTGAGATTCAGGAAAGTATCAAATGTTTGTTCGTGTTGGAAAGGGAAGTCAAGTACGCACAACTACGCTGGAGTAGGTATTTAAGTTTACGGAAATGACTGCGCTGTTTAGCGGAGAAATTTATTCATTTTCGGGAAGAAAGTTAAGAAATTGATAAACCTTGGACAAAAGTGTGACGATTTTCAAATTAACGATGACGGATAGAATGATTCAATAAAATATTATGCGAAAAAATTCTGGAAAACTTAGGCTTCGAAAAAGGGGTAAGAGAATGATCGAAGAAGCTGAACGAGAAAGACAGGGAACCTATATATCGTTCAAAACTCAAGTCCCGAAAAGTTCAAACATAAACGGAGTTGGACTTCAGATAATTTCGAGTATTGAGCTATACAGTTTATGACTGGAGAGATGATTTTTTAAATTTTTTTTATTTTTTAACAAGCTTTAAAACTGCAAATAGGTTATTAGCTCGACGTATTCAGTATGTTTATATAATATAATTAGATTAATTACACAGTAAGTTAGGATATAGCAGTTTTGGATACAAGTAAGGAAAGATGAGGGAGAACGTCAAGTGACGGGTAAAGTGGAATATGTGTGAGGAGTAAAGTAAATGTTTGTAAAGTGTAGTAGTAATTTAAGTATTGTAATTTAGTACAGTTGTGGGTGTTATAATTATGTGAGAGTAAAAGTCAGTTAGTTTGAGGTATTGTAGAGTACAGGATATGGTGTCGGAGTTGTTTTTGAGTGCTTAAATGAAGGAGGAGGGTGTTTTAGTGAAATTGCGGTGAGCTAAAAGATGAGGATAAGGGAAAAAATTGTCTTGGTGACGGTGAGGGCAAGAGTGAGGAGTTGGAATGTTGGGGTTGATTATGTGAGTGTGGGTTAATTCTAAGACATGAAAGAATGACTTCTCGTTTTATGTTTCTAAAGGATGATGACCAGGAGACGGGTTTCTAAGGAGTTTGTTGTTAGTTTGATTTTTCCAGAAGGTGTACCAGGATTGAGTTATGAGGGAATGGTAGTGGATTTTAAAATCAAGGGCTGGTAGGAAGGAATTGTCTGATATTTTGTAGAGCGAGGTGGCAATTTTGGTGGCTTAATCGACTGTATCGTATTCTCGAAAATTAGTGTGACCCGGTTTCCACATGAATATTATTTCGGAGTTAATTGAGTTAAGTGTGAGGAGTGTCAGGAAAATGCGTTGGGTGAGAGGGTTAGAAGTGTATGTATCGGTAAGTGAGTGGAGTGAAGAGACTGAGTCAATAAGGAGAAGGAATTTTCCATTAGGGAGAAGTTGAGCGAGATCAGGAATGTATGGCTATGAGTTCGGCTGTAAATATGGAGGCGGTATTGCGGATTCGGGGTGAAGTGATTCCTCCATCAATGGAATAGGCATATATGCTAATTTTTTGATAGTTTTAGATCCATCACAGAGGGAGAGAGTGTGGTGAGGGTAGTCCTGAAGTAAATTTTTGGTTTGATGGATGTAAGTAGATTTATTGATTTTAGGGATTACTGTAAGATCGAGACGTATTTCAGATTGAGGGAGAGTCCGAGAGTCCGGTGGGGGGGGGGGAGGATGTGTGTATGGGTTCGATAGGATTAGCTACGAATGGTTTATGTATGTGGTGTTTGAATTGAAGGTGGATATGTTTATTGGAGATGCTATTTGTCTCACATTCTGTTTGTAACGACGTGTCTCAAATTTGGATTGGGACCATCATAACGATATACATTTCACATTCACCAGTCCTATCATTCGGCACGTCTTGAAGATAGATGACTCGAACTTGCGATGACTAGCTTCGTTTCAGTCAGAAGTTGCCCGTCAATGGAATACCTACTTCTTCCGAAACGCGTCGCAAGTCTCGGCAAGAGAATTATTTTCTAAATTCGGTTTATTTTTCTTTGTTTATACTTCTCTTCCATTATTATAATCTCTTTTGCCTCTTGTTTTATTGTTACGTGTCAGTGTATCTACTCATCCTCTTTAATTGTAAGCCAAGAAGTTTGCCATGGTTACGGGATGGAATTTGGAAGTTTTGTAAAATTAGGGGAGGGGTGGAAGGGATAGGGTTTCTTGTTTTGAAGATAACTGAGTAGGTTTTTGAGGGAGAATATATGAATCCGGTTTTTGAAGTCCATGTGGTGATTGAGTTTGGGATTTCCTGAAGGAGTCTGTGGGCTCTTTGGAGGTTATCCGAGGAAATAGAGATGTTAGTTGGGTGAGAGGGGGTTTGACGTCTGCAGTTATTAATTGCTAATATGAATAGTAAAACACTAAAGATTTATCCTTGAGAGACTTCATTGTGAACTGGGAGAGGGGGAAAGGTTAAGTCATGGATTCTAATTAAGAAGGTTCTGTCGTTTAGGAAGGTATTCAGTATATTTGGAAGGTGACCTTGGAGGCCCATTACGGGGAGTTTAGTAGAGATGAGGTGTCTCCAGACCCGTGGATAGGTCTCCTGGAGGTCGAAAAAAAAAGAGTATATGGGGAACTTTATTAAAGTTTGCATCGCTGATTGAGTTTTAGCTATTAGTATATTATGATAGGAGTGAACTCGGAATTTAAAACTTTCACTTTCGAACCATGTATGTGATAGGAGGGGGGGGGGGGCTTTGAAATATAATAGCTTCGAAATCGAAAGTCCAAGTCCAATTCCTTCATTAGAATAGGTCAATTTTTGCCAAACGAGGAACGCTTAAATTTTCAAAAGGACACCATAGAGAAGGGTCCCTGTTAAAAGTAGGTTGCGCTGCAGAGAAAAGTCAACTGCGCCTAAAAGAATATGTTTTATCTACTCCTAATTATATCTGAAATTTTTGTAAATCTTTATAGTAAATGCCCCCTCCTTCACTGAAGAGAGCTCAAAATTTTCAAATTCTTAACCTGTATCATATTATGTTTATCTAGAAAGTCAAAATCCTTTAACTTCTCAGCCTATAGGTCCAAAGTGTTCGAATGTCGGGGTATGTTTCAATCCCACCTGTCTATTCTTTTTCTGAATGACTGGTCCATAGTGAAAAGACAAAGACTACAAATTCTGATGGTGCAGGTTGTCTGTAGAGACCTTTATAAATCTGAGCCTGGTTGATTTTCGCTAAGAACTTGCCCAAAATAACATCTTGTTTGAAGACAAGCTGCTAGCTTCACACGTAGTTTATTAAAGAAGAGATACAAGGGTTCTGTGATGCCATTTTCATGTAGACAATTCTTCGTATCCGTTTGGGGGGGGGTATATAAATTTTTTCCTAAATTTTTTTTAGCCATGAGAAATTGAAGTTTGAGGGGGGTTTCTTCAATGAAACAAGGGGATCACCGCAACCCCCCTCCTTATGAGAAAGAATACGTACTACTGATGCCTAGGAAGTTTAACGTCATTGCTAGAATCGAAGACTGACTGTCCGTTGCCTATATTTTTCACCTTACCTAAATAACTTATAATATTCTTCTTTTAAAAACTAATATCCTCAGTGTGACTTTCAGTCATCTTCAACAGATATTGTATCTACAGTAATTAGAAGTTTTGTTCAGAAAAGCGGCCAAAAATCTTCATTTTTTCTCGCGTAAATATATGACCTAATTTTTCTCCATCTATATCCGACCCCCTAATATTGAATCCCACTCTATGGCGAATTCGACGGGAAGATGAATGAAGAGAAAAGAAGTCGATACAATTTATCACTTCGGTCTGAAATTAATTTCTATCGGTCCCCGATTCCTGTACGCATGTAGAAAGTCGTTTGTTTTGTATTATTTTTAGTAAATTTGTCGTATTTCATGTTTTTAAGTATTGACTCTCCCGCTGTTCTCTTCCTTTATATATTTTTTTACAGAGTGCTCACGAAACATGTCGAGAAACGTACGCCGCCATCAAATGGACAAACGAAACATTTTGCAATCCTTGCGAATTCATGCAACCTGTCTTGACGGAATTGGGAATTTGTTTCTCATTCAATATGATCCCTTTGAAGTTTTTGTTGCGAGATTTCTATTTCGAGGTGTAAGAAAATTGATCAATAAGTTTTCTATCCAAAACTTTTTTCACCCCCATATGTACATATTCATTGATCAGTGAAGACCCGTCGAGCAGTTGTTGGGTGAGAAATTCTTTAGATATTGGAAGGCACTAAAGTATAAATTAGGCGGTAAAGAGACATATGGCCAAAACAATTTTTATCACCCCCATTCTTTTTTAATCTGAATTGTATTAAACTGGATATGTCTCGCTTGCTTTTTATCATCATTCGCTATCCAGTATTTTAAATCTTAATTACCACATATTTTCCAATCTTTATCATCTGAAGGTATTGCTATTTGAGTCGAAAACTTCTTCATTACGAAAAGTTAATGATAGGATGATAGGCTAAGCCTCCATAAATATTTCATAGTCTCATGTTGGGCCACGAGCTTCGCATGGAATCCACCTCACTCAGCAGGCATTACATTTTTTGTACAAAAACTTCATGACGTCATCACCCTGTGACACCATCACTCTTAATTCTAAAACTTAGAACTTATAAAACATATTTGATAAAAAAAATATATCGGTGGGTACCCACCTAAGAAAAGATATATTCAGTGGTAATCGCTTAAAGCCTTCCGCTGGTGATATTGTTTTTTGCGGTACGGTATGTGGTAAAATTAGTTCAGTAGGTCATTCAAATGTGATCTAAAAACTTGAATAGCAGTAAATCTAAGCTTTTTCAACAATTTCAGGATCAGTGTTTATCATCTTCATGAAAACAGAAGTAACTGGTCATCTCTCACGACTTCAGATTGGCAACCAGCAACAGGTTATGAGCACGCGATACGCGCCGACGACGTACCGCGAAGAACGTCCGGAGCTGGTTACTTGTATTCGTTTACAGCCTCTGTTAAAATAAATCCAAAAAACCGTGAAGAAAATTGTAATGGTGGTACTCAAGGTTACACGGTATATCATCACGAAGTCGCATGGGATAAAGTCGAAAGAATTTTTGCGTGATTTATTCTTAAATTTCTTTTTTGGTTTCCTTAGGTTCTCGTTCACAGTCCTGCAGATATGCCATTATCTACAAACGCAAAAATGGTAGTGTTTGAAGGAACGCAAAATACAATCGACATCGAACCTCAACAGGTCCGCACTGATAAGGATTTAAAAAGCTGGAACCCTTTGGAACGGGGTTGCTATTTTGACGAAGAGCGGGATCTTTATTATTACAAATTGTACACGCAAACAAATTGCTATCTTGAATGTGAGAGCAATTATTCTCTCACAAATTGCGGATGTGTCGCATTCTATCATCCTCGTAAGTACATATTTATTGCATTCCATTAGAAACTCAACCTCACCTAGGACGTAATGTAGGAATGAAGAGGAGGAATAAAAAAAATTTTGACTTTTGAGCTATTATGTAAGCGGTGGCTTCGGAAGACCTTGGAACATGGGCAAAGACCTGACGGAGGTGTGACAATCGAGTTTGGTACGTGCTATACGTGAAAAGTAGGTGGGTACAAATTATTTGCTATAAATTGTTTTAAAAGAAGGGCGTGACGTCGTCGAAGACTTCGAGAAATTTTGACTGAAGAGCAGTGGGAGAAGATCATTGACTTTAAGAGATGATTTATATATTTGAATAGCTTTATTATGTGGATTTGACGGCGGGCTCTCCAATATTCAGAAAATATTTGGGTCGAATTTCCGTTGTAGATGGAGTGTGACGTCATCAGAAGGCTAAAAAGAAGATGACTTACCTGGAAAAAGAGATGACGTCAACAAAACCTCAAAAGAGTAAAAGACAAAGCAGATACAAAAACCGTAATGAAATCGAACTCACTGAGCGCTTTCCGCTAAACAACCGATCTCCAAGTATAGAGATTCGCTTTCCGTACCTCAAGAATGACTGTTCAGCCGAATGCACTCGGTGTGTTTGATTTCATTGCGGTTTCTGTATCTGCTTTGTCTTTGCTCTTCTCAGAATATCTACTACGGATAACTTAAATTACAAAATTTAGAGGCCATTGCAGGTTTGCAATGGCAGCAGGGAACCCGCAACCTCCCGCACTCGCAATCACGTTGGTGCGAAAATACCCCCTCAGAAAATGAGTTGGCTGGGCTCTTCTCAGTATACTGTATATTAGGCCTGATATAATGAAAGCTGAAAGTTTGAATTTTTTGAAGCCCCTAAAGTAGGTCAGGGTTATTGATGACGTCATAAAGCGTCATACGTCACGTCTTGTCACGCGGTTCATAGAAACTCCCGGACGCGTACGTTTTCTGAGGATGTGCCCCCTAACAAAAATTAATGGATAGCGGGTTCCCCGCTAAAAACGAATTGATTATTTATATTAAACTATTACTCAGCATCATCTTCAAGTGTAGCGCGGAAAGTGGCGTTCCTAGCGGAAGCCTTACGTGCGAATGGATACTTGTGCTGCACCCAACATCCCGAGACTCTTTGTTTTATTTTTTTTTTCAGAAATTATTAAAAGTTCCGATTTTTCAAAAAGTGTTATTTTTTTCTCTCATTCCAAACAGGATCATTATTTACTCCAGTTTGCGGTTCGGTGAAAATGGATTGTATCGAGGATTCCCTAGGTACTTTGAATTTATTCCTCTTTAAGTTAGTATCTTTTCAAGGCATATTGTGTGAGATGTCGAAAAAACTTCCGTCTCATATACGTAGAGTAGATTTCATAAGTCAGGTAGGTGATCACGAATACATACTAAACTCGGCTAGCACTCGGGATTAAGTGTGCCCGCATATAGCTAGTCCTATATCAAGGTAAACTATTCTATATTAACCTATTCAGGCTAGCCTGTGAATCTCTCAGCCTGATATAGGATATTAGACTTATACTACTTTAAGAAGGGGAGCGAGTGAAGGGAGGCCTAACTTACAATATACTAGAATGATATTAGGTTAAAAATAAAGAGCGGGGCATATTTACTACTCAGACAATCGTGCTCTATACTAGACCAAGAATAGGGGCGAAGGAGCGGAGGCCTACCACACAGTATAGTCTTAGGCAAAAAATGGAGGCTAACTGCCAGAGCTTGTTTGCTTAACACGTACAGCACACCAGATTATACTAAGGCAAAAAATGGAGGCTAACTGCCAGAGCTTGTTTGCTTAACACGTACAGCACACCAGATTATACTAAGCCAAGAAGGTTCCAGGCTTATATGGTTTCATGCCTGCATGGAATAAATCATAAAACTCTGAAAGTATTCCTAAAAATACTTTTAGAACTAATAAATGATTGCCCCAAATGGAGTGTATTCCCAGAAGTATGGAAGACAGGGAAGCTTGTGCTAGACTACAAAGGCAAAGGAGATTCGAGATTCACTCAGACCAGACTCACACAAGCCACTTACAATGTTGCCCACGCTCAGAAAACTATTAGAGAAATGCAATGCACTACGAATATCCGCCATAACAGAACTGCATATCCATAAAAGGCGATATGGATTTCGGAAAGGGCGAAGTACTTAAGATTACATAGTGGTGGCAACTAAACAAATGAAAAAAATGAAGAAGGCAAGCGACGTACTAGCAGTGGTATTGCTTGATATAAAAGGTGCATTTGACGACTTAGTTTGGCTTGGCCATGGACCGGCCAGAAATTGGAGAAATTTAGGGTACCAGAATATCTAATTGAAATTACGAAAATGTACTTTCACCAAAGAAAAGTAGTTCCTGGCGAGAGAGGATGCCCACAGGGAAGCGTCCTAGGCCCACTACTATGGAATATAGGATATAATTATATCCTGGAGAGTCTAGACAAGAGGTGGACACTTAACTATACCTATGCTGACGATACATTGTTGATACAGGCCGCAGACAACATCAAAGACCTGTACGCAAAAGGAAGACAGGATATAGAAAAAATAGAGTATGATATGGAATAAGGAGGCCCCTGAATATTGGCGAGACCGAGTATATGGTTTTGAGTAAGAAAAGAAGCCTAATAGTCCCACCATTGAAAGTGAAGAATACTTGAAGCTTTGACCAAAGAATGTAATTAAGTATCTAGGAGTATACCTAGACGAGAATCTGAGCTGGGAAACACAGGTTAGAAAAATGTGCGAAAAGGATATGAAAATGATTTCAAGGTTATCAGCAGTTGCACGGAATACCTATGGGTACAGCAACAGTGCAAGACGTGTTATACTGGAAGGAACTTAGGCACATAATATGTGGAGTATGCAAGTGCCGTATTTGGACATCAACTAAATGTGAAGGAAGTAGCCAAGTACGTAGACCGGCTTCATCGTAGCATGCTGTGGTGCTATGGTCGCCTATATAGGACAGTATCCTACATACCTGCGACTGCAATATGTGACTGGGTACCTTCACGATATGAGATTTCAGCATGAAGCCTGTCTGTCATATGCACAGAAGAAGCGCACCACTCTGCAAGTAAAAACCCTGCTGCAAACACCAGAGGATGGAGATATCAATGTGTGGTCAGTAGTTGCACATGAGGCTATGGAAAAGTGGACTGAGAATATGAAGAGTGTGAACACGGAAAATGGACAAAACAACTGATTCGAAAACCGTGGATTATTACACCAATTGAGCCATGCTTCTGGTTGAACCAGGGTCTCAGTGGGCATAGAGCCTTTGAGAGTTACCTCAACAAAATGAAGAGAAGTGCCTCATCATCGTGCATCTGTGGGGAAGAACCAACAGCAAAACACGTTCTCCAAAACTGTGAGTGGTACCAGGAAAGTAGACCAGACGCATTAAACCTGGAGGGAGAAAAAAACGCGCAAATACATAAAAGAAGTCGTCAGAAAATTATGGAACGAGGAGAGATCCGAGACAAGGAAAAAACTAGCCAAAGAAGCAGTAATGCAGAACAGCGTGAACCATATAAGTGAAATATGTACTATGTAAACTAACACCAAGTATAAGAGGGCTTTGAGATACCATAAGGTAAAAGAGCCCATTGAAAAAAAAAAAAAAAACGAGGAAGGGGCAAACCTTAATAGCGAGTGAGCCTACGAGTCAAGTAGCCTAAGATACAGCACACTTCTCTCTATTTCTTTTTTTTTCTTATGTGGCGTAGAAAGCTATGAAACGTGATTCATTTGGCTCTGCCAGCACATTTTTTTTTCTCAAACGTTTTTGCAGAGCGTTATGGACCTAAATTTTGAATTCATTAGCGAAATTCACGCTGAATACACCTCAGTATGTGCGATATAGTAGAGTCAGCTTCGTGAAATGGATTTTCAATGTTCAATCTCACACCGATTTTCGAAACATTTTGGAATTGTTTATTCATTCAAATGATTCGTTTCCAGTTCGACTCGCAGAAATGATCACGAAAGACAAACCTAGTTGTGACTGTCTACCAGCTTGTACCACATTACATTACACCGCAAATGTCAGGGCGACGGCATTCATATCAAAACCTCATAAACCTAATCCGATGGAAATTCAACCGTCTGATATGTACGTAGGTAATTTAGAAAAATATGTTAGGTATACCTAGAAAAATGAAAAGAGGATTTGTTACGCGTATTTTTTTACAAAGTGTAACGTTCGAAATATTTCATCGTTAAAATCTTTTTAAACGTTACAATGCGCAAAATAATTTTATTTCCATTTTTTCCCATAGGAATAGCGTTGTTGAATTAAATGAAACAGAAGAGTATGAAAAATCACAGAGCGTCGTTGTTTGCACGTTTTCAGTATCTTACGAAAATAGAGAAACATTAGGTGTTTTGCGGAGAGCGCTATTCACTTTTAGCGAATTTCTGGGTATTCATAAATTTATGTTTGAGGATTTGCCTCAGAAGCGATAGAAGCGATTTACGCGCGTAAATGAGTTACGCTTTTTATAATCGCGCTTCATTGTTGAAGACGTGTAATTTGATGTAACATTATCCGTGTCGCCTTTCAGGTAATATCGGTGGTATTTTGGGATTGTTTTTGGGATTTAGTTGGATCAGTTTATTCGAAATCATTTATTTCATGATACTACGACCTATATTCAAAAGTCGATCGAAGTAAAGAAGAAGAAAAACGTAATTTTCCTGGAGATGAATTACAAAACGTTGAAATGTATACCATAGAATGTATCATAAAAATTTGTTGATAATGGATGATGACTGAAATTTATTTTAATGAGCAAATAAAATTTTTTATAAGCATGTCATTTTCAATTCGAGAGATAAAAAGTAGGTACCGGTATTACACAAAAATGTATGGTCAACGTATTTCGAGAGAGATATACCTAGCAAACTGAACATGAAAAATTTTACTCGAAAAAACGAAGAATTCCAATATTTTAGGCTGCAATTAGAATAAAATCAGCCCGGAAAACGCAGTTAATATTCATCTTTCCTTCTTGTTGACTATACAGTTCAAGAGTTAGATGGCTCCGATTTGAAAGCATTAACGAGGAGTTAAGGAAATCTTTCCTCTCGCAATAAAGAAGAACTTTCGAAAATTCCATTAGATAGCTTTCAGCCAAAAAATGACGAGTGGATTAGAATCTAGAGACCAAGAGAAAATAAAATTAGTTTTTAAAAAGACGATTAAGAATTGAAGGTTGGCTGGAGCATTAAGAAATAATTGGCTGAATTAAAAGCGATGATGGGTATTTTATCAAGAAAATGATCCCCTCCTTCCTGCCTCATACCACACTATAGCCTTCTTCAGTGTCCTTGGTAGATTATTTCGAAAAATCCTCAACAAGAGACTACGATGGCATTTAGAAACAAACAATATCCTCTTCCCCTTCCAGTACGGCATCAGAAAAAGACGAAATACTATACAACCCCTTTTCGATCTTTAATCTCAAATTAAAGATTCAAATTCTAACAAAGTCCCCCTATTGACATGTTTCATGTCTTTTCTCTACCCCCTAAATCTCGAAAATGCGTCCGGGCGTACGGGCGTACGGGCGTCCGGCCATGACCTTGGGATTTGGAAAATTTTCAACGTCGAATCTCAGCCCTACCTTTGATTCCGGAATTTGCGTACGGGCATCTGTACAATACTCTAGTATAATAAATAGTATTATACAGTTCGTGAATGGTATTATACTATCATAAAGATACATACAGTATATTGGAGGTGAACTAGATGAGGACCCCTTGTATTGTACTAGTTTTATACTAGCTTTAAACTAGGATTATACTAGTTTCGAACTAGACATGCTTTATACTAGGTTTAGGAATCCTGTATACTGTATCAAAGCAATTAGGCCTCCTTCTTGGTCTAGTACAAGTCTAATTTGGAATAGAATCCTCAGATTTTGGTTTATAGTAGCCTTATACTAACTTTATGATGTTACTCTGCCCTTGAAGTAGATATAATAGACATAAAAGACCCCGCTCTCTTTCCCAGTTTATACTAGCTTTATGTTGGCTTCGCCCCTTCAATGAGCTTCATATGCAACGCTTCAATTCTCTAGTATAATAAATGGTATTATACAGTTTGTGACCTATACTAGGAATATACTAGTCTTGAACTAGACTCACACAAGACCAAGAAGGGGGCGAAAATACCCTAAAGTAGACTTATACTAGACCATGAAGACGACGAACGAGCGGAGCAAGTGAGTCCCCGAAAGCCTTTAGCCTAAAATACCTTAAAGTAGAAATATACTAGACCAAGAGAGGAATTGACCAAAAGCTATCAGCCTAGAGCAGACTTAAACAGTGAGCCCTCCAAAAGCCATTAGCCAAAAATATTCTAAAGCAGGCTCACACTAGACCACGAAGGGGGTGAACGAGTGGAGCATGCTACCTTAAAGAAGACATGAAACATGTTCTTTATTAATTTGGCTACTTTTCATTTATTTGACAGTAAATTCAAAGTACACAGGTACATCTAAGTATTGACATGTTTCATGTCTTTTCTCTACCCCCCCCCCCCTATCATTATAAAAAACCCGAAGTGGCTCCTATTCTAGGTAACCTCCTATCTTATATTTTTAGTACAGAGCTAGGAGTCCTAGTCCAGTTCAAGTCCAATGTACTGCATGTTGGCTTCACCCCTTCAATGAACTAGATATGCGACGCTTCAAACGCCATGAGACTCAGAAAAGACGTTAGCTTGAAGTCATTAGGCTTATACTAGACCAAAAAGGGGGAAGGGCGACCGAGCGAAGCATGCTACTTCATAAAAGACATGAAACATGATCTTCATTCATTTGGCTATACCAGAAAATTTTTAGTATCAAGAATTATTATTGAAGTTAAAATCGCGAGAAAAAAAAAAAAGAAAAAAATGATTTCTCTGAATAAATTTTCAATCTTTGTGATTCTGGATTCTAGTCCAAAGGCCTTTAATCTATCTATCCCCTTTAGGGATGCCATTTTGACATGTTTCATGGCTTTACACTCACCTCACCAATCGAAAAATTTGCGAGTACCACCCTCTTTCAAATATTAGCAATATACTAGAGTCAAACTGGCATATTATGATGAATAACGAAGGTGATCAAATTTCACTCAGTGACTAGCAGCCTAAAAACTCTGGAATAATCTACTGAAGAAATATTGTAAATTAATGAATCAGAGTTTACACTTTTTGCCCAAGTTTACAACGCAATACCATCTGGATGTCATTATTCGTCATTCGCGCTATTACTGTACAAGGAGCCTTGGCCGTCAACAAATTGATTGTTGCCGTTGCCCAGGACGCACCACGTGGAGGTGGCTCCTATGCGTCCCAAGACACTAAAGATCCTAGCCTACACTAAAGACAAAAAAAAAAAAAAAAGGAATCCCTATACATAGAAGACTGTGCACAACCACAACGGTTCACCGCGTCTTAGAGGTCTGCGAAGCTACCCGAATGTGGTGCGCTGTACCTACATCTAATTAAATTATAATAAAAAAGAGAGAAGGCGCAGACACCCACGTCAGTCAACCACGGATTATCAAGACTGTTTACGACCACACGCCTCAGTTACAACCGCCGATGGTTGCCTCTTCATTGGCGGAGTCAGTAAACTAATACTGCGCCCCAACGCGGCATATCCGACGCGGGTGCACTGAAATCGTCAAGCACAATATCATCGCGCGCGCGGCTAATCCGCATTATGCACTCAATGCACTTCCTGAATAAGACCTAACCATCAAGTAAAGTATATAAGAGTAATAGCGCGAACCAAAAATAAACAACACCTTTAGTCAAACTTTGGAGTTGTCGTGCCACCCATGATTCAGAATGGACCGACCGCTACAAAATGACGATGGTTTCAATTTTAATTTTGATTTAGGCCTAAATTAGAATAGATATGATTGATGGTAGCACAATATCACCGCACGCGAGGTATCCGCTTTATGCGCTCAATGTACTTCCTGCAATCTACCAATTCTCAACACTTTGGAGTTGTCGTGCCACCCATTTTTCAGAATGGACCGACCGCTACAAAATGACAATATTTTTAATTTTAATTTGAAATGAATAAAAATTGTACCAAAATGAAATCAATTCGTTCAAATGGAGAGAAAGGTGAAAAGTCACCAATTACCGGTTGTCCAAACAGGAGTCGTCGACTTAAACACACATATTTCAGAGTGCAACAGCTACTCCGGAATGACTGTTGGTACACTTATAAGCCCTAAAAATAATTTAGGCTGAAAGAAAATACACATGTTAATTAGAATAGTTTTGTTAGTATCCCAGCATGATTAGTTCAAGCGACACCGGTACACATAAGAAACATGCAAAAAATAATTGGTTTCAAAAAAACCTCATCATGCACGCGAGATCAAAACGAAAAACGGAAAAAGAAGCGCGTCAACTTTCCACATCTGCGATAAACATACTGACTGGTTCAGAGGAATGAGGAAAGGACGAAATGCGCGCTTGTTTGTATACGTAAGGTGACGTGTGCAAACTTCACCGGTCCTTTCTTGCTTGTTGGTTGAATGATTCAAAAGAGAAAGTGACTCAACGAATTCGAGGGGTTTCCACAGGTATCTGACGGCACTTCAACAATGCTTGTTTACACGACGTGAATATGTGTATGTGTGCCTTTGTATTATATCATCAGTTGCGCGACGACACTCACACACATGCACCATGGACAGTAACAGCTTGATTGAAACTTTACATTCTGAATTTTTTCCTCTCAACAATTAATAACTCGAGCATTTTAAAGATGTGTTTACCATTGAGATACTTTGACAGTTCAATGGCCTTTTTCTAAAACGGAATTTTGATGAGCGCAGTGTTCTTCAAACTGTCAATCTTCAAGGTATTTCTGATCGATCACCAACCTTTTGGAGAAATTGTCAAAATATAAGCCCATCAACTGAATACACTTGCATCGAGTGGCATCTTACAGGGAAGTTGTCATACGTGGTGTCAATTTGAAAAATTTGCCATGCGCTGGGTTGCATCAGCGTCCGGTGAATACTGAGACCCTGGCCTAATGAAGGCTTTGGACTTGGAAAAAAAGGCAAAAAAAAAATAATCAAATACATTGAGAGTTACCAAAAATGAAATAATTATAGTCAACTGGGAATACATCGAATCATAAGTTGAAATTGACAATTTTTTGCGTGCAAGGAGAAAATATTACTTGATTGAAAAAACGAAGGCTTTTCCCGCACAGAATTTATTTATTCTCTATTTTTTCGACCTACAGGATGCCTATCCATGGGTCTGGAGACACCTCATCTCCACTAAACTCCACAAAATTAGCTTCCGAGGTCACCTCCCAAACATAATGAATATACCTTCCTAAACGGCAGAACCCTCTTAGTTAAAATCCATGACATAACCTTTCCCCTCTCCCAGTTCACAATGGAGTCCCTCAAGGTGAAGTTCTTAGTGTTTTACTATTCCTATTAGCAATTAATGGTATAACTACAGACGTCAAACCCCCTCTCACCCAACGCCTCTTTGCCGACGAATTCAACATCCTATTTCCTCCGCTAACCCCCGAAGAGCCCACAGACTCCTTCAGGAAACTCAATCACCACATGGACTTCAAAAGCCGGATTCAGATTTTCTCCCTCAAAAACCTACTCAGTTGTCTTCAAAAAAAAGAAACCCTATCCCTTCCATCCCTCCCCAAATTTTACAAAACTTCCAAATTTCATCCCGTAACCATGGCAAACTTCTTGGCTTACAGTTTGACCAAAAACTTTAGATGGAGACCACTTGTTCTTTGGTTGGAATAGACCAAGTTTTGCCAGCCACAAAAAGAAAGGACTAGATTGGACATATTGCGAAGAAGGAGGGCTGAAATCCATCTCTATAGACGACTGTTATTATCAAAACCCCTTCGCTTAAAAGGCTGCTCCTTGAGCCTAACCCTGTGCCCGTTAAAGCCAAATGCACACGCGCACTCAACATTATAAAATTTATATCCCATCCTTCAAAAGATTGCAATAGAAAATTACCCCTCCAATTGTACAAAAGCCTCATCCGCTCAAAACTAGACTATGGCTCCCCAATTTATAACTCAGCTAACAAAACCGTCCTCTCTCTACTTTCTTCCCTCAGAATCGCCCTAGGAGCTTTTCGCACCAGCCCTAAACTCAGCTTCTGAGCAGAAGCTTCTGTTTCCTCCTCCACTTTCGCAGACTCACACTAATCCCTAACTTTCTATTTACTGTCTCACAATTTCCGGATCTCCCTATCTTCGATCGCATTTTCCAACAAAATACTAATCAGCCCTCAAATAAACATATCCGCCTTCACTTCAAACACCACACACATAAATCATTCGTACCTAATCCCTTCAAACCCATACACCCCCCCCCCCCCTTGAACTCTCCTTCAACCTAACATACGTCTCGATCTCACAGCAATCCCCAAAAGCGATAAATCTACTTACATCCATCAAACCAAAAATCTGTTTCAGGACTACCATAACCCCAGTCTCTGCCTCTGTGACGGATCTAAAACAACCAAAAATCAGCCTATGCATACTCCATCGATGGAGTAATCTCTTCACACCGAATCCGCAACATCGCCTCCATATTTACAGCCGATTTCATGGCCATACATTCCTACCTCTCCCATTTCGCTCAACTTCCTCCTAATGGAAAATTTCCTCTCCTTACTGACTCACTCTCTTCACTCCACTCACTTACCGATACGTACACCTCTAACCCTCTCACCCAACGCATTTTCTTTACACTCCTCACACTTCACTCAATTAACTCCAGAATAATATTCATGAGGAAACCGGGTCACACTAATTTTCCTGGCACCACTGCATACGTCGAGCTAATAACCTATTTGCAGTTTTAAAGCTTGTTAAAATAAATAAAAAAAAAATAAGTAGAGGCCTTTGCAGTGGGGAACCCTCAACCTCCCGCGCGGCCGGCCGCGCTCGCCATGACGTTGGCGCGAAAATGCCCCCTATCAGAAAATGAGTTGGCTGGGCTCTTTTCAGTATATTGCATGCTAGACCTGAAATAATGAAGGCTGGAAATTAAAATTTTCCAAAAGTCCCTAAAGTAGGTCAAGGTCAATGTCATTGATGACATCATAAAGCATCCCGTCAGGAAACTGAAATTTTTCCAAGTCCCTAAAGTACGTCAAGATCATTGATGACGTCAAAAAGCTTCACATGTCACGTTACGTGACGTCACGCACTTCACAGAAACTTCCGGACACGGTTGCAGATGCAAACATTTTTTGAGGATGTAATCTCCCTAAGAAAATGGATAGCGGACCTTTACTGAAGATATCCGCCTCGAGGGTAAAAAAAAATCCGTTCTTTCGCGATTCTTATTCAAATTGATAGTACACAATCATTAAATTGCTCTCCTGATTTTTTTTTTTGTTCTTCAGTACCCACAAGGCGGGTTTCTTCAGCATAGGTCACATTTATGGAGATCTAGTTTTTCTTATCACAAGTCAATATAGGTTAATAAACATTAAATTGACACCAATCAATGAACATACTATGCAAAGAAAAGTTTTTTTTTTTTTTTCAAACGTAAAGGTAATGGGATACAAACGCACCAAAGAAGTAGCTAGAAATGTTGAAACACAGCCTCTCCCTGTCCTCAATTGCTCAAAGAACTAATTTATTCGATAGAAGTACAGAAGATGACACAGTGCGAGCATAATATTATGGAATCTTGTAAAAAGCAACAGGACGGGAAAAAAATTTTAAAATAGTTTCTCCTCAGTAAAATTTAGTTTGCGCTAATGGAAATCGATTCGTTGAAAATGAAACGCTGAGATGAAAATTTAATGATATCATTATTTCGTCAATAAGAATTCCATCTACGTCTTACTGACAAGAGTTCGTATTTTCAAAGATGGAAATTCAAAGAAAAATCCGTTCGTAAAAAAATTTTTGGTAAAAATATAGCGATTCGTATCTTCTAGTAATTGCGGGCAACTGTTGCGCGTTTCGTTTTTTTTTTCGGTTTCCTTCTTTTTTTCATTGTTATCTATCTTCGTGCGAACTGAACTCAAGACGAACAAAGTACCTACCTCATTTGTTCACAGCGATATTTCCAGGGATTAGGGAAAATAATACTTATAATTTAACAAAGACGAAAAGCATATATTCGTTCAGCAGTCATAAATATGGTACCAGTATCGTATTTGCTACTGTGCCCCAGTTCGTGTTCCTTCACCCTTACGAAAAGTTCACCTTCGTAGCAAATAGCTGAGATGGACGATATGATGGAGAAAATGGGTTTCATAGGCTTATTTTTTACTCCTTATACGTACCGTTATTGCGTTAAGAAAAATGAAAATTTAATTTATTAAAAATTTTTTAATCACCGCGTTGGGAGGTGTACACTCGTAACACGGTGAGTCATTAATGAAAATTTATCTACTTGAATTTTGGGCTTTCGTTGATGACGTTCAAGTAACCCGAGCAACGCTGTAAATTTTTCTACAGCCGTATAAAACGTACCTACAACCTATTGTAGTAATTTTTTTTTTTTAATAACTATTTCCGAATATTGATTCATAATCAACTTCCAGTGACGAAAAGAACTCGAGACCTTACACAAAAATTCCTAGCATGAATCTTACGACACGAGAAATTTTTATTCACGATTCGTAGCCCGTCATCCTTCGATAAATATTGTTGCCGATCTCTACGGAACAATGATTGGAGGACGTTGTTTTAACGTTGTTTGTACGTTCGACCAAAACAAAATAAACAGCAACAAATCTAAAAGCAGAAAAGGAAATGGGAAATGGTGCGGAGGGATAAACAAACATGTTCCTACTTCACCAGTCGTTTTCGCATTTAATAGTGAAAAACAGCCAAGCTTTTCCAAAGTGTTTCTCCTTTTGTTAGGAGAGTGGACGCGGATTTCGAAGTAATTTTTAATTTTGCGAAAACTTAGTTTCGCAGAACTCTTTCGATTGTACGAGTAAACGGTCCTTTCGCTGCTCGTCAATTCCTCAGGATTTAGCAATTATAAGGTCTAGTAATGAACTTGAATTAAAACATTTCCAGAAAAATATCGATTACGGGCTACACTTCCATTTAAATGTTTCTCCTCTAGCTTTATCGAGGCTATCGCAAAAAAGAGAGGAAATCACGCGCGCGTAGGGAACCTTGACTTTACCTCTGAACCATCTAGATACCGTAACAACGCTTTTTCTTTAACATCAAAAGAGAATTTTGGAGATAGCGATTGAAGAACTTGACTATAGCCATTTTTGTTCGACCTTTCAATTTTGATTGTTTTTTTTATAACGATTGAAAATGACGAAGTCGGAGAAAATTTTTCGAGTTTATACTTATTAGACTCCTCATTTAGGAATTGGGGCAGTTCCCGCAAAATATTAAACATAAAAAATTTGTTCATCCCCAATAGTAAGGACTACTTGCCAAAGGACTGGAATGCAGGCTAAAAAGTAACGGTTCTGAACTCTCACGAGGCCAAGAACCGATTCCAAACTGATATTTTTTTGATCTGCAAAACGTAACTGAAAAGATTCGGAACAATTTACACACAGTTGAAACCGGAACCCAACCGAGCTCTTTGAACTAATGCGGACTGCGGAAGACCGATGACGAGATTGATTTCAGACGAACGGTTCTGATTCGCTGATATTGTATTAGTGGAGACTGAAAAAGAAAATACTTGTGACCACGGACAGTATAGAGGTGTTGACACAAAAACTTATGTTCATGTATTTGGCCGTTGTTAATAATAGTGGCAACATTACATTGTACATAATGATAAGAGATAAGCAACATTGTAAATAATGATAAAGCATAAAATGTTAGATCCAGTTTCGTGTCAAGAATACATCATGATGATCTAGTCCTGTGAATTACTTGTGTCTATTTTATTGTAATACTTACATGGTGTCAGGTTAGAGCAATTGCAAACTACATGCAAAATGGGTGACGAGTCTGAGCCCACAATCTCTGTCAAGTCGTTTGATGATTTAAAACCGCTGGTGTTTACGAGTTCGTCAGCATTCGATGACTGGCAACGGTTCAAGAAAAAATTTACATGGATGGTCGCAACCTTGCCGAAGAGTGCGACCCATCAAAGGAAAATTGGGTTATTCATGACAAAGGCTGGCGATGAAGCCATTGACATTTATGATACCTTGCAAATACCCGATGATCCAACTTTGGAACAAGTCATAGCAGCTTTTGACTCTTATGTTCAATTGAAGAAGAACACTGTTTTTGATCGCAGTGTATTTTATAAACTTCGACAAAAACCAGGTCAGACCATTGATTCCTTTGTGTTACAACTGAGATTACAAGCCGGAAAATGTGATTTTCATGATAATGAAAAAGATAAATTGATTCGTGATTTCCTAGTCCTAGGATTAACTGATATTCGATTACAAGAAGAATTACTACGTGACCCAACGTTAGATTTAGCTAAAGCGATAAATCAAGCTAAGATCTGGGAACGTTCTAAGATGGAAAGTAAGGCTCTTACTCAAGAGGGGCAGCGTCATGAATTTTCAGTAGATCGCCTTAATAGAGCGGTCACAGCTAACTCGCGATATCGTTCAAATCGAGAATCCCCAAGCGTATCAGATAAGAAAGAAGAGTGCAGCCGATGTGGTTATGTACATAGGACAAATTCTTGCCCAGCTGCTGGTAAAGAATGTGGATATTGTCACGGTATTGGTCATTTTAAACAGAAATGCCTGAAGCGCTTGGCAAACCAAAAAAGTACCTCAGAAGTCAAAGAAGTGAAAGATTTGCAAGTCTTACATCTGTACGCTGTGGAAGAAACAGTCTCAGTGCGACCTAAAGGTTGGTACAAATCAATTATTTTGTTTGGCATAGCATTTATTTTTAAAATAGACACAGGTGCTGAGTGTGATACATTGAGCGAACAAGACTACCGAAAAATACAACCCTTACCGCCACTATTACCTACTCGAGTTGCTTTGAAACCATATATGTCGGAAGAATTGATAATACCACTGGGGAAGATCTCAGTAAAGTACAATGAGTCTATAAAGATTGATTTGTACATTGTACCTAGCAACGCAAAGATTGATAATTTGCTTTCCCTGGAAACTAGTGAAGCCTTAGGTTATGTAAAACGATCAAAGCAAGTTAATCAGATATCGTTGATTGAGCAAAACAAGTACCTGTTTGAAGGGTTAGGAAAGATACCTGGTACATGTTCGATAGAGCTTGACCCAGAAAAGAAACCTGTGATCGCACGTCGTCGACGATTCGCTCAATCGATTTTACCACGTTTGAAAGAGACTCTCTCTACTATGGAGAAACTAGGTGTCATAGAATCAATCAAAAAACCTACAGAGTGGGTTTCAAATATTCTTGTGGTTGAGAAAAACAACAAGGACATCAGAATATGTCTTGATTCTAGACAACTGAATGAGGCAATTATCATACCAAAATATAATATTCCAAGACCAGACGAGCTCATTTCGCAGTTAGCTGAAAAAAAAGGTTTTCACGGTTCTCGATATGTCTTCGGGATTCTGGCATATGAGTTTAGATAGCAAATCAAGTGCATACACAACATTTCAAACTCCATTTGGGAGATATTGCTTCAAACGCTTATGTTTTGGTCTGAGCAGTGCTCCAGAACTTTTTATGGAGAAAATAAACGAGATATTCGGTGATATTGAAAACTGTTTTCCATATTTTGACGACCTGATTATTGCGGGAAAGGAACTTCAAGAGCATGATGAAACCCTTCAAAAAGTTTTCGATAGAGCGCGTCAATATAACGTTCGATTCAATGCAGACAAGCTACAATTCTGTCAACCTGAAGTTCGTTTTCTTGGAGTAATAATAAATGCTGAGGGTATTCAAGTTAATCCTGATCGAATTCAGGCGATAATAAATTTTCAGAAGCCGAACAATAAGAAAGCAGTGTTGCGATTTCTTGGAATGATCAAGTATCTCAGTCCGTTCATACCAAACGTAGCCATGCACACATCCAATCTCCGGGAGTTAACAAAAAATGTTGAATTCGTTTGGTCGGTCAACTGTGAAGAGGAGTTCCAAATGCTAAAGAATCTATTGTCTCAAACGCCGACTCTTCGTTACTTTGATCCGTTGGTTCCAATAATAATACAGACGGATAGTTCGCAGGATGGCATAGGATCGTGTTTGCTACAGAACGAACAACCAGTAGCATATGCCTCTCGCGCGCTTACTAAAACGGAGAAACAGTATTCGCCAATAGAGAAGGAATTACTCGCAATTGTCTATGCGGTTGAAAAATTTCATTATTATATATACGGTCATCAAGTAACGATCCACTCTGACCATAAACCTCTTGAAAACATTCTTAGAAAACCGTTTGATAAAATCTCTGCTCGGCTTCAGCGATTGTGTTTACGCTTATTGAAATATAACATTCGAGTTGTGTACGTTCCAGGATCGCGAATGTTTATAGCTGATGCCCTGTCGCGTGCTTACGGCGATGAAGATCCAAACACAGACTATCTCCAAGATTTCTGTGTTCATGCTACAGAAGTATTGACCATGACAAAACCTCGGCATCAACATATACTTGAAGCCACTGAGCAGGATCCGGACTTGTCGCTAGTGAAGAAGTATCTACCAGGGTCCTGGCCTAAATCAAAGACGAAACTTTCTGATACGTGTAAAAAATTTTGGTCACTTAAGCATTTGATCTCACTGCATGATGGTTTGTTATTTTTTGAAAATCGTTTAATAATACCGCGGGCGCTGAAGAATGAAGTGCTTCACCAGGTACATCGAGGCCATCTCAATGTTAATAAAACTCTTGCTCTCGCGAAGAACTCAGTGTTTTGGATGGGCATGCAGTCAGATATTTCAGAGTTTGTTGACTCATGCTCAGTTTGCGCCAAATACAGGCGCAACAATGTCAAAGAGCCTCTAAAACCATTACCATTGGCAACTAAACCGTGGGAAAGACTGAGTATTGACATTTTTACAGAAGACAACCGAGATTATTTAGCAGTTTATGATTCGTTTTCATATTGGCTTGAAATATTTGCCCTCAAGGAGAAGTCGGCGGCAGAAGTAATAAAAAAGTTGAAATCGTTGTTCACAGTATTTGGTTTCCCTAATGAGGTGGTTTCTGATAACGTGCCATTCAATTGCGAGTTGTACAAGAAGTTTTCAGAAGAGTACAACTTCACACCTATATTCTCCAGCCCTAAATACAGCCAGTCAAATGGTTTGGCCGAGAAAGGGGTGGCCATAGCGAAGTCTTTGATACGAAAAAACGAGGATGTGGAGGAAGCATTGTTACACTATCGAGCGGCGCCAATCCCACATGTGGGATTTTCACCAGCACAAATGTTGCTGGGCAGAAACGTGAAAACAAACCTTCCAGTCGCTAATGAAGAACTTTATAAAAAAGTTGGCTTGGAAGAAATCCTGAAATCCAAAAGCGCGTCACAGCATCGCTCTCGAACTTACTATAATAGGAGTGCCGGCAGAGAATTGTCTCAACTCAAACCGGGTGATCCAGTCATGATCAAGAGATCACTCGAGGACAAGGATTGGAAACCAGGAGTGGTGAAGAAACAGTTAGATGCTCCTCGATCGTACGAAATTCAAGAAGAGGGAGGTGCGTCTTTGAGACGCAATCGCCGTTTTCTACGCCCGGTTCGTGCCCCTAGTCGTTTAATTGCAGATATGTAAATTTTACCGTCGTGAGTCTAATTGGTTGTCGTTTGAAATGATTGATTGTTGTAAAAAAAAAAAAAAAAAAGAGAGCATGTTAATAATAGTGGCAACATTACATTGTACATAATGATAAGAGATAAGCAACATTGTAAATAATGATAAAGCATAAAATGTTAGATCCAGTTTCGTGTCAAGAATACATCATGATGATCTAGTCCTGTGAATTACTTGTGTCTATTTTATTGTAATACTTACAGCCGTCTCACAAGATGTGGTAATTTGTTGAGTCTTCACCAGATACGTAACAATCTATGTCCAAAGGTAAGAATGGAAGGTTAGTTCAGTTGGGATGCAACCCGCAACAATATTACGTCACTGTAGACCTCCGCAATTTTTGCTATAAGACTCTTCTGACTTCAAACGCTATTAGGGTGACATCGAAACTGCGGCCCAAAAACAGAAAATCGTCCAATTGCGGCCAGAGAGACAACCGTATTGCGGCCAAAAAATAGGTTTTCTATCAACAGATGACCTGTTTGCCTAAGACTCTTCTTGCATTTCCTAAAGAGCATCGATGAGGAGGAAGATATTGAGGTGACCATGATGAAACATCGTATTGGAACGACTGTTGAATGATTCCCTTGCATTTGTTGTCTGCCCAATGCCCGAAAAATATTTTGACCACAATGTGGGAGGGAACAAGTTTTTAAAACAAATTTAATTATTGTAAACATATTCGCTGAGTATTCTTGCATTCGCCGGTTCGTACAGCATGAAATCCTCTACGCAGAAAGGGATCGAGAAAAGAAAGACAAAAGAATGAACGTAGAAAAGATCCTATCTGCGCTTCTGCTTTGGTACACTTTTGTGAGACCAAGATTCTGAATTTTCTTATACCATGCCTGACCAATGTGAAAAAGGCCACACTTCCAGGAAAGCATTGTGAATACTTCAGGGGCTGCAATCTGCTCCATTTTTACAGTAACGTGGTCCGCAAAATGGATGCATATTAATTTTTGTCGGCTGCAATTTGGATGCATATCAATTTTTTGTCGGCCGCAATTTGGATGCATATTACTTGTTCTTTGGCCGCAATCTGGATCATGCGTTGGGCTGCAATCTGCTTGTCCCTTTGACTATATAAACTACCAGTGAATGGGAGTATGGACTGATATTAGTATTCTACGCGTCGATGCCGTCATGGTGCGGAAGGAGGGAATATAGCGCCTCACGTAGTTAGATGTAGCATGGATTATGCAACTAACGATAAAAATCTATTTCGTTGTAACCTTCCCCTTTCTTCCTCGCCGCGATGTCCGCTTCAAACAACCGCTCCGCAGAGGCCTTCTAATATCAGTCCAACTCCCATTCACTGGTAGTTTATATAATCAAAGGCTTGTCCCCGCTATTAGCCTATTGAATACAGTGTATTGAAGCTGAAAGATTCAGCTTCGGTTTTGGGCTTGACATTTTGACCTTGAAAAGTATAGCTTTGGCTTAGGCTTTTGGCTGTTGAAAGAAAATTTGGCTAGTTTTCGTTTCTTTTTTTTTTTTTCAGCTGGCTATGGTTTTTCAATTATTGGGAAAAACGGACGCGATCGGGAAAAAAGGATCTCTGTTATGGGTACAATTTATACATAACAGATTAACAGTGGAGCTATTGTCAACTACCTGTCAAAAGCCCTAAACCAATGAAAAACACGTTTTAAGCAAAAAATAGCTCATTTTTTTCATATAATTATAATGATCGATTAGTTGAAATGAACGCGACTTTAGCGCTCCATTGTCTGCGGAACTCTATCGACACTGTCGATATTTATCGATATTTTTGCTTAAAACTGTCGATACATATCGATATCAAAAATTTCCGATAGCTTGTATCCCTACTAAACTATAAAGTGAGAATTTGGAATAACTCTTGAATGAAGCGAAATTGAAGGTCTTGTATCCAACTTGTAGAATGTGTGTTCATGGACGTCTTCTTTGAGATGTCAGGAAGCTAAATCTGCTTCGCTCAGGCCTTATTTCAATTTTTGCACCAAATTACAGCTTAGAAAGTATGGTACTTCGCAATTCGACTTTTGTCTGAGCAAGAAACAAAAGATTTCGAAAAAATAATTTCAGAACGTGGCGAAATTTGATTAAAATGTTTTTGAAAGTAGAAATTTGTAAGAAAAAAAAATGTCCTGCAAGAACTGAATATCCTTGAACGTGTATCGTAAACTTGGAAGTCAAAACCGTTGAAAACGAACCGATAGACTTCATAAAATATACCAGCTCGTAAGAATAGTACATTACGCACTAGGGAAATGGAAGCGTTTTAGTCGTGCGACGAAAAGCATGAGCGTGAATTTTGTATTCCGTTCGAAGTGACGTTTGCGAGACAAAATCACTTGTTCTTTCCCAAGAGACATGCTTTTTTTTATACATACATTCTCGAGACAACTAGTTGAATAAAAGCCTACCTATAAGGTATTCTAAGCAAAGTGACGTTGTTCCGAAGATTTCGTGCGAAAATTGGTTTGAGACCTTACAAAGAATGGGCTCTGAAAACATTCCGCTTCAAGGGGGAAAAAATGATGACAGCTCCAAGTTTCCGTTTATTGACGAGTTGTCTAGCGAGTTCAACAAAAATAATAACAATTTTGTAAGTTAGAGACCCGTAGATTCGCAAAACGCACGTAGAATAAATATAATGTCGTTTCAGACAGCCACCAAAGTCTGTTCACATATCGCTCGTTGTGATTGATTTTTAAAAACTGGTGATATTGATGCTTAGTTGGTGAATGTCGACATCGATGATTTATTTATTTTAAAACAAATTTTGAAACTGCAAGGTCAGTAGCTCAACTGTACGACATAGTATGAAAATAGATGAAAGATAAGGAGGAAGAGATGAAAGTGAAGAGGAATTAGTACGGACGGTCAAGTTTGTTTAGACGTTGGAGTAAAAGTCAGTTAATTTCGAGTGCTTCGAGGTACGAGGGTGTGTTGATGAAAGAACGAATAGGTAAAAGTTGAAGGCAGGAAAAAATGGTCGACTGTTGAATTGTCTCGTTGACAGTAGGGTAGATGGAGGAGTTGGATGTAAGGATTAGTTATGTGAGAGTTCTTAGGCGGGCAAGAATCACTTCTTTTCGTTTTGTGATTCCAACAAAAGCTGACCAAGGGGCGAGGATTTTTGTTGTAAGAATGATTTCGCCATAGTGTTCCATGATTGGGTGATGAGTGAATGGCAGGATTTTTAGATTCTTTGGACGGTACAGAGTAACTATCAGTCATTTGGTTGAGGGAGGTACCTTGTTTGCCGGCTTGGTCAACGGCGTCAAGTTCAGAGAGGCCAAGGTGTCCAGGGATCCATATGAAGATTACGTGGGTGTTGATTGAGTTGAAAGTAGGAGAATGCGTTGTATGATTGGGTTGCAGTTGTATGTAGTCTGCAATGGAATGGAATGAAGAGAGGGAGTTAGTGAGGAGAAGGAATTTGCCGTTTGGAGGAAGTTGGGAGAGGCAGGTAAGTATGGCTATAAGTGTAATAGCTTGAATTGATTTTTCGGTAGACAATGAAGAAACTCAACGATAAAAAAATTTAGTAAAATTTGGATCTTCAATTTATTTATATTTCGATTTTTTTTTATTCCGGGATACTAATGGTGGCGAATTTCTGTAGGTATTTTGAAAAAAAAAAATACATTATTGAGCCTAAATTTCTTCTTTTCGTCTTCGTACATCAAAAAATGAATACAAAAAATTATTTTCACGGGAAGAATTATGCCTGTGATAGCATTCGTAAATGTGATGAATGGAAAAGTTCGTACGATCTCATTTACCGTAATCGTGTACTTCAAACTCAGTAAATTCAATTCAAATGTAACTAACTTGATATTGGATGAATGAGACATGATTGTATCAGTGAAAGGTTTTTAGACTATTTTTCTCGAGTCTTCTCTTAAGTATAATTTTTTTTGTACGCAAACGAAGCGTAAAATCTAACAGTATACCGGTATATAAGCGTATTTCTTTATTTTTTTCTTGTATAGAAACCGCTAACAGAACGCAAGAGTGCAAAGCGATGAATAAAAAAAAAAATCCTTTCATATTATATTTGGTACGTCAAATAGAGTGCCGTATGCTGAAAGTTACTTCCAATTCTTCATTCAAGTTTCCAGCAAGAGCTTATTTTGATGCGTTACAGTTGTTTGTTTTGAATTCATCTGTCACCCTCAGCTGATATTATCAAACGAGAGGATGAATTCGGCTGAGTTCGGGCATCATCGTCGCGAAAAGCACGTTTCAAACGAAAAAATGTTTCATCCGCCTTTCTATAAATTAATATTGAACACTTGAACACTCGTTTCCAACGTTAGCGGTCAATTTATTATCAGCGTTCGGTACCTACGAATTACGAATATAAAATAAATTACTTACGTATTTTTTTTTTTTAATTTTTTTTTAGCATTGTAAAAACGTTGAGTGGTTCTATCGAGATGAAATATTTTTCTTTGGGAAAAGAAAATTATTTTAAATGCCGAGTGTGATACAGGTAAATATCTTCAATTTATTAAAATTATGAAGAATAATATTGTCCTCGGTTACAAACTTTTTGAAGAAAAGTGCTGCACAGCAATTACTCGAAATCCTGGTGGGGCAATTAGAACGAGCGATGGATGATTTGAAGGGTGAGTTTGGCGAAAAAGGCGGATACTAGGTTTCATAATCTGAAATTTTTGATCTTTTAAAATCCCCACGTTTTTTTTTTTTTAAATTGTGTAGATTATGAAGAAACATGTTAATTGTTTCACCAACTTCTGTACGCTACGTATTACACTCACAGCAGACACCTACTCGTATGATAAGGTACTTTCGATTTGTGTTTTTTTTTTAAGCAGCTCGACTCACATGATTTAAAGGATTTCCATACATACAGTTATATCAAGACAGATGAGTCATGTGTATTTATTAAAAGGTACAATTTATTACCTTAATATGAAAAATAAATTTATCAACAGTTTCTTCCGTCTATTTAAAACGATTTTTTTACGAATTATCGTAGTCGCGTTTCTGAGGAGACACATTTCCAACGTTGAAGATCATAAAAATTTTCATATGAGATTTTTTAATCTGAGAAATACTTTGTGTTCTATAAATTATGAAAAATGGCTATAATCAGCATGATTTTTTTTTCTCTTTTAATTTTACGAGCATTTTAGTTGCACATATGGGCTATTTGCACGGCGTAATTTAGATTATAAATTTAAGGGGCGGAAAGTAAATTGGAAGTCGTTGATGGCAGTTCAAGTTACAGTAGAAAGTGTAGTTATATATATGTTCGTAAAACTGGGCGGAGCGTAGGTAAGTTAAAGTTGAGTTTATGGTGTCGGAGTTGTTTTTCAGAGCAGGGCCGGTGTTAGATGGAATTTTGAGAGCAGATCGTGATGGTTGTAAAATAGGGTATGTAAAGAAATGTTCCACACTTAGATTTTCGTATTGACAAAGAGGACATGATGGAGGAAAAAGATTTGTTAGAAGGTATGTGTGAGTAAGACGAGTATGGCCGATTCTCAGTCGGGCTAAGATGACTTCCTCCCGTCTGAAAGGACGATGGGATGTAGACCAATTTAGAGGTTTACTTTTGATTTTTCTTAATTTATTGTTAGATTGTTTTTCCCAGGAAAAGTACCAGAGATTAGAGGACATTTAACCGGGATCAATATGCGGTCAGTTACTTTTGTTAGAAAAGTAGCTTGTTTAGCTGCTTCATCTACGGCATCGTGAGGGGGGAAGTTAACATGGTTCGGAATCCAAGCTAGTGTGAGGTGAGAATTGATCGTTTTTAATGTGTGAAGAGCAAGAAAAATTCGTTGGACAATTGGGTTGCTAGAGAAAACATCGGTAATAGCCTGGAGAGATGAGAGAGAGTCTGTTAGGAGGATATATTTTTGTCCCGGTTGGAGTTGGGCTAGTTGTGACCCGCAGATCAGAATTGCAACTAGTTCAGCAAGAAATACTGACGCGGCATCACGTAGACGGTAAGCTGATATTTCCCGACCTATAGAGAATGCGTACGCCGTCTTGTTGCTGAGTTTTGAACCGTCTGTTATACATAGGGTATGGACTGCATATTGATCTCGGGGGTACCGTAATCCAATTGAGATTGAGTAGGACTTTTGTATTTTAAAAGTAACTTTCGATTGCATCTCGTCCGGGGATGAGAGAGGTATTTCAATACTTTAATTGAACGGAGACACTTGGCTTTTAATGATTTGATATATGAAATCCATGATAGTTTTTTTCATCAAACAAGAGGCCAAGAAAACCAACTAAATCTGTGGTTTTGATATGGAAACTTTGAAGTTGGAGAGGAGGAATTCAGGGGTTATGGCTAAGTTTGTTTTCTTTGATGAAAATTGGAACCCACGCTCGGAAGACCATGCAGAAGTGTCATTTAAGGCTTCCTGTAGAAGTCTGTGGGCTATCTTTGGATTGTTTGAGCAGGGAGAGAGGCTGTAATCGTCTGCAAATAGTCTTTGAGAGATGGGAAATTTGGTGTTAAGTGAAAGATCGTTGATGGCTACCAGAAAGAGGAGGACGCTAAGAACTTCCCCTTGAGGGACGCCATTTTCGATTTTAAATTTTGAGGAGAGTCGACTTTGTATTCTAACTGATATGTATCTAGGAACTCTGGAGAATTTTGAGAAGATTATCTTGTAGACGAAAATGTTGTAATTTTTTGCATATGTAGTGTCTCCAAACACGAGAATAAGTCTCTTGAAGGTCGAGAAACAGCTACGGACATAGCTTCTGTGCGGACACAAGCACACTCACGCGCTGACCTTTTTTAGTGGGGAACCCGCTATCCATTTTGTTAGATATCCTCATAAAACGTCCACGTCCGGGAATCTCTGTGAACTGCGTGCCGTGACGTGACGTGTTGTACTTTATGACGTCATCAATGACCTTGACCTTGACGTAATTATCAGGCCCAATATACATAATACTGCGTAGAGCCCAGCCATCTCATTTTCTGAGGGGGCATTTTCGCACCAACGTGATCGCGAGCGCGGGAGGTTGCGGGTTTACCGCTGCCATTGCAAACCTGCAATGGTCTCTTATTTTTTTTTTAGCGGGAACCCGCTATCCATTTTGTTAGGGGGATTACATCTTCAGAAACCGTCCGCGTCCGGGAGTTTTTGTGAACTGCGTGACGTGACGTGTGACGCTTCATGACCACATCAATGACCTTGACCTACTTTAGAGACTTGGAAAAATTTCCACTTCCAGTCGGGATGCTTTATGACGTCATCAATGACCTTGACCTACTTTAGGCACATCCATTTTGTCAGGGGGCCGTTCGCGTCCGGAGTTTCTGTCATGGCGAGCGCGGGAGGTTGCGAGTTCCCCGTTGCCATCGCAAACCTGCAATGGCCTCCATTTTTTTTTCTTTTTATTTATTCAAAAAATTTTTCACACGCGGACACAAGCAGTTGCATGTGATGATTGTGCCTTAACCCACCGCTGTCGAGAAATATAAAATAACGGGAGGATTTAGAGAAGAAAGGTAATTCTATTTGATTTCTCCCAGGGCTTGAGTTGTGATAGTAAATTATTTTGTTCTGAAAACTGAGGGTGATTGAATATGGAGACTATCCTAGTGTATCTTGTGTTGGGCCTACTATGAGAGAAGTTGAGGATACAGGTCCCAAAGAAGCGACGAAGGTCGAAATGTTTCAAGTCCCTAAGTGGCCTAGGACGTCAGCAGCTCGTAACGTCATTTATTTCGTGACGTAAAGATCAGAATGATCTCCAGCCTTGAGACATATTCAATATCCATCTTACGAAAGAAGGTCATATCTTATGGCTTACACCTCGGTCCTTCTTCCTCCTCCATCATACAAAAGTCGCATTCCAAAATAGCCCCTACGCTGATCAAGGTGAACTAAAATGACAAGCGCGACATCATATTAAATCATTGAGGTCACTTGGGAAGCATCATGCCCCTCCCTTCTTTAGTGGAATCAATGCTCAGAATGGAACATCTTTTCAAGTCCTATCCAGACGCATCTTACTTCCTTCTTCAAGTCACCCCCTCTTGTTGATGCCTACTCAGGATCTCTTTGGTTAGCATAAAGTACAGCTCACCCAGCCTATAACGTCGAGACACTCTCTATACGTAAATCTGATTGGCTACAACATCACTGCGTCGCGATTAATTCATCTGCCTTTGCCACGTCTCTGTTGGATTCCAGGTTTGATGTCATCTTGAAGGACGGTTTTGTTTTTTCTCTCTCGTCCAATCGCAAAGCTGAGTAATCTTATTGTTCGAGTGCCTGGCTTTTCTCCTCTTTGCCTCTTTGCTATCTCCATCTGTTTACAGAGTTTTCCTCTTTTCATAGTGTTCACTACCAGTGGCGTAGACACACAGTATGTACGTACTCAAAAAATCTTGATATAGCTCACCCTAAACTCCATCAAATCATCAGACACCTTCATCTGAATGTCTGATCACATCGGACAGCCAAATTACCAACCCAACCTATTCACCGGTAGTTTTCCTAAATCCTTGCTTTTTGGTGCGGCAAAAATCAACCTCACAACGAACTGAGATAAATCAAAAGCCTCCCTATCTTTTGGTCCTCTTCAAGTAGAAATACCCGCCATGAAGAAGTCATCCTTTCCCGTGTTGAGATCGGTCATACCCAGCTCACCTACTCCCACCTCCTCTTAGGTCTTGTCGCTCCTCCACCTTGAGACTACTGCCTTTCAGATAATCTTACAGTTCGACATCTCTTCTCATGTCCTATCCTTCCGAACCAACGCCTCGCCTGCCTCCGGGGACGATACAAGAACTCTGTAACCGTCTCCAACTCCCTCAATTCCTCAACTACTTATGTTTTACCTATTTCTTCCAACTGCTTTAATTATAACAATTAAGTATACTGCACCACCGAATCAACGCGAGCTGGTGCCCTGTTTCGAGCAGTCGCATAGCTCGTAAAAATACAGCACTAAAAAAAACAAATCTATTATTTTTGGGGGAATTTTAAAATAGATCTCAACAAAGCGAATCCGATATACATTTTTAACTTCCAACGGCTACCGTAGAATTTCAATCAAAAATTCTCGTACCTACGTCGATATTAAAATGCTAGATTTTCCTTCTGATAGAGGTAAGAATATAAGTACCGTCGGGGAAATAAAAACAAAAACCTCGTAACTAAACGTCAAAGCTTTTTAGCGTATACGACGCGACTACAAGAAAGCGTCCAAATTAAAATTTATGTAAATTTATGAAACGTAATCTTCTTATGTAATCTTAGTCCCCTTTTTCTTGGTTCTTTTTCATTCTTTGCTTTTAAAGATACAGGATGCATCGCTTTCACAGCCACTACTCTATGTGTACGGTCGGCCTTATATAAACTGATTTTGTAAAGTAATGTAAGATCCGGAGGTAAACGTATAGCAGCAGGCAAATGTGCGGAATTCGATTTTACGGTTGACGAGTACGACAAATTTTCAGATAAGTAGCGCTACGAGTATTATGATGCTGCGAAGACAACGAAAAGTATGCTTACCAGCCTTTCGTACCTGTAGAAGCGTTTTGCAGGCCTTTTTTGGCCGATGTACGACTAAAATGAACCGACATATTTGAGAGTAAAATCACTCGACATAAATGTCTGCCCGCATTACTCGAGAAATTTATACGAGGTAAATTTGTTTTGTATTTTCCTATGTGATACTTATTTCTACGCACGATGCATTACAAGAATAATTTAGTAACTTTCTTCGTCAAATCCAATTTTCCGCACCATTTTACGAAATTTCGGCTCTCATTTGTAAACGAGAATTTTCATGATTCTATATTCAACCATTTTCCCGGTCATTTTACAATTTTCATAACAGTACATTAACATTTTTTTTTTTTTCCACCGAGTCATATATTCATTAAGGCCGCAACAATTTTGGGAATGCATAATTTAATTAAAAAGTTTTATCGTCAACTTTTACTCGTGTATCATTTTTGTTTTACCAAGTGAGGAGGTACACTAATTTAGAAAAAAAAAGTAAATAAATGCTGCCAACATGCTTTTGAGGTCTTACAAACGATTTTTGAGAAACGTTCTCCCGATTCGAAGTCGGACGCGGAAGCGCTCGCGCTTGTCCGATCATCACAAAACTCGACAGAGGGTGAGATTTCTCAAGTCTCCCTCCGATCCTCACATGGATCGAGAGTCAACATTGTTTCAAGTCCCGGGACGCAACCTAACTTAGGCTAATGCACTGTTGCGAATGCGGGCGCACTTGCGGAAGTTTTCTAAAATGCCTCCTTTCAACAAAAAAGATGACGGCTTCTCCGCTTAAATTTCGAAAATCGAGCTATGACAGGAAAGAGGACTCAGAAAAATTTGGACTTTTCAGGACTCCAACTTTGAATTCTTTTCACATTCATGGTAAATATACCTATCTTTTTAGTGAAGCCCGATTTGCTGAAAAATGCACTCTTCTGCAGCCTTGATTTTTTCCGGAATTGTAGGCATTTAATTGAGAAAAATATCTTTTTCGTGCTCGAAGATTCGTACACTTACCCTCCTTGTATCGAATGAAATTCACTATACGTACAAGTAATTTTCCGAAGTTGATTTACTGAAGTGTTTACTCGTGACTCTTCTCGCGCTCCAATATAATGCAAGGCGAAAGATAGCAAACAAGTACGAGTAATTCATTATGAGAGAGAAAATTGAGTACTTTGAAGAAAGGTAATGGCTTTAGGGAAAGAACTTACGATGTTTAGAGAGTAGGAAATTTATTGATATTAGGTCTCCTCAACCAGCTTTAAAATCACGGAAACTTTTTACGGTTAAATTCACGTTTGATTGTACAGGTAACACAATAGGATGAACCGGAAACTACGAAGAATACACTTTATACGTCGAGATGATGAAATCCCAATAGACTTGCGAATCTACTCTCTAAATACGAGGAACGAAATTTAATGACCAATTAATATGGATACGCAATTACACATTCTCTGTGTTCGAGTGGTTTGTCTCTACATCGCGGTATAGAAAATACTCTGTCTTTTATTAATCATTCCGCGTAATGGTTCAATAAATTTACACTCTTACCCCAAGGAAGTTGCCATTCAGCCGTAAGTTCATTTTCATTTTCTCTCTTCGAACGCCGCTACTTTTTAGCGAACGGCGAACTCGTTATACAACTCTTTCAACGCGTATCGAACGTAGACAGATGAAGAAGAACGCAAGTCACCAGATTTCCGCCTTCGCATTTCTTCCAAATATCATTTGTATGACTGAAACTAATTTTGAAATTCATTTCCCTGGGAGTCCTTCAGAAAAAGATCATTAGGTTTAGCCCACCGCCCCTTCTTTTCTCACTATCGAGTTCCAGAAGTAGATGAAGGTTGTTCGGTATAAGGGAAGGTTCAATTTTTTTCTCAAAATTCTCCCTCTGATGCGCGTGTACAGTTAGGTAAGTCGAAGGTCATCCAAGATTAAGGGTGGGTATCAGTCTGTCAAACCTTCTGCTACTAAAAAAATCAAGTACCGTAACAGAAATAAACTCGTGTCTCTCGGATACAATTGGTGAAAGCTTCAAGAGCAGTGGTGGATCTCCCCATGCTACACTTGAACAGAGCGACGCGGAAATTCTTTTTCCCAATCAACTGTATGAGAAAAAAGTATACAACAACAAAAAAGTTATCATGTTTTGTGTCGATGAATAGGTATGACTTACACTCAGCGATGCGTACTAAAAATTGTTTCACCAGCTATCTGGTAAACCTGACCGGGGGTGGCAAATTACTTCCAACGTTAAACAGAAAATAGATGAATTCGCCGCTGACTTTCAGAGTTCTGAATACGAATCATTCTCTTGATATTTAATTTCTCATTTATTATATACGAGAACAAGACGTATCGTATTCTAAGACTTGTAACTTCAAATTTTGAATAGTGACTGTATCTTATTCACCAGACAAAGAAGCTCTGTTGAAATTTTGAACTCCATTTCACGTCTTTCACCGGTAAGGTAAAAGAAGAAAACGTACAAACAGTGGGCGAAAATAATTTGACTTTTCTCAATGAATTTAAATATCTCTTACTCACCCCGACCCAAAGAAAAGTAAAGTAATTCAATTTGCCTTCAAATTTCTTGTATTCAACGTTCGTGTTTTCTTTTTTGAAACGTTGATAAGCTCTTTGCGGATAAAAGAGCATTCCAATTTTCGTTTCGTTTTCACGTTTTCTAGACCGAACTGAAAGATTTGAGCTTACCGGAAAATAGAAAAAATAAATGTGAGAACTTGAAAATCTTCCTCTATCTGTCTCGCTTCGTCTTTATTCTTCCCTTTTAATATCATTTTTTTTTTCTGCTCACTGATACTTGCTTGTTGGATACAAAGAGTAAAAACATACATTAAATTTATCGGATGGAATGTATAATGTTTATAAAGTTAAAATATCAACTTTTACGAGGTTAGTACGTACATTGAGAAAAGTTTTTAGATGTTTGTTTTCAAACTGGCCTACCAGCTTCAATTTCTATGCATACAATAGCCAAAATGAAACGCAGAATGAAGATGTTCAACATCTAATTACGTTGTTTAGGTTCAGGAATCTCCTCGTATTCTATTCTTTGCTTTTGTAGAACCAATACACTCAAGGTTTCTCGAAACCCTAACAAATCCTATACTATATTTGAACTTTATCAAAGTGAAGTCAACCTTTAGCCTATAATTTGTAGATACATTTCTTCATTTCCTCTTAGAGCGATAAAAGTTTGGAAGAATGACTATTTTCGGGGTAATACATCATAAGGATGCCATCAAGGAATTTTTAGTTGCGAGGCTCTAACCAGAGAGGGACAGCGGATTTGAGGACCACCACTGTCCCTAAAATTTTCAATAAATAATCTTTTTTTTTTCGAAGTGATTATTTGACGGTACAGTGCGCGACTGTGTACTTCTCTAGGAGAGTCTGAAGGCAGAGTGTCAACGATAATTATGTATCAGAGATGTATGATGATGAAGAGGTCTCGTGCGATTGTTTAAAATCCACAACCTGCACTTGCATTTATTTCAATCAACACCACGCCCCTTGTCGGCATATTCTTATGAAGCAAGAACATGATACTGGGTGCCTCTCATCCATCTTCCGTTTGGATTTGTTTCATATGCGTTACCATCTTACTAACCCATCACCTTCTGCACCTGCCCATCTTGTAACCAGTAGTACTCCAGCTAAAATGACACAAGACATGCCGCAAGAAAATGTTCCAGCGGCCATGAAGGGACATGATAAGTACAACCAAATTTTGCCAGTCGTTTTGAGCATAGCCTCTGCCGGGAAACTGAATTTTACCAATTGCCTGCCAATTCCGTAAGGTACGGGTTAATGAGATTGCCATTTGTTGCACTTTTTGTCAATTGTCTGTCAATGAGCTTTGACAGAAGCTTGCCAGAACCCATTTAAAAGCATTGGTGACATGTGGCAGCCCAATGGCTAGCAGGCATTTTCCTGGTGGGGTCACTTCGGCTGCAAATCATGGAACGCATCAATTTATGAAGTACCTAGCGGCCATGAAAGAAGGAGAAAAAATGGCAAGAGCTGGTTCTCACATGAGGTTTGGAGAGAAACTTACTTCAAGAAGGGAACCACATAATGAGGAAATCAATGTGCCATTGGAAACTGTTTCCACAAAATCGCAACCTTTGCAGATGTCTTCAAAAATCTGCCATAGTAATTCTACTGCTCCCATGAATAGGAACTTTGAAAATCTTCAATTCCGTTCCAGATCGTATACAGGGTGAGGCAGAAAGATGTTACCACTTGAACGAAAAACTCCGCGAGAATTTCGTGGAGTTCCCCGGTTGACTGGTAACATCTTTCTGCCCCACCCTGTATATCGATAAATAACCTTTTAATTGACGGTACTGTACTGTCAGATAACGCCATCCTTTTTTTTTTTTTTGGCGGGGAACCGGCTATCCATTTTGTTAGGAGGATTACATCCTCAAAAAAGGTCTGCGTCCGGGAGTTTCTGTGAACTACGATGTGACGTGACGTGACATGACATGACGTGTGACGCTTTATGACATCATCAATGACCTTGACCTACTTTAGGGACTTGTAAAATTTAAACTTCTGGCCTTCATTATATCAGGCCTAGTATACAGTATACTGAGAAGAGCCCCGCCAACTCATTTGCTGAGCGGGCATTTTTGCGGTGATCGTGAGCGCGTTCAACTTATTACGTCATCATTTTCAAGACTCGGAAACCAGGCTATATATGATAGGAGGAGGACCAGGGAGGTTGTGGATTCCCCGCTGCCATTGCAAACCAGCAATGTTTTTTTTTTCCTCTCCTAAGCCTCTCTATATCGGATTAAGCCAGTCAGTTTTCCAGGATGTAGAAGAAGCAGAAACTCACCAGTGTTCAAGGATTACATTGTTACGTTTCTGCATTGATTATCTCCCAAGCACCATGAATATTCAAAAACTAGCAATCGGAGACCTAACCTGGCCTAAATAATATGACTATGGGACTTGGAAAAATTTTCGTTTTCGTCCTATCGCTTATGGTTTAAAGGATAAAATTTTTCCAAAGGGCTTGGAGGTTGCAATTTTTTCAAGTCCCTCTCTTATCACCTATAGCTCGGACTATCACGTGTAGTTCGGAGGTCAAAATTCTTTTCGACTCCCCCCCCCCCCTTTCTAAATTCCTCTCCAATTGCTCGGCCTCCTATCATACATACCACAGTATAAAGCTAGTATAATACAAGGATAGGAGTCCAAGCCTAGTTCAAGTTCAGTATACTGTATGTTGGTAATTGATTTCTCAATAACGATCATAAGAATGGTATCTCTCATACTTTTAACTGAGGTGCTTTCCGCTTGAACGACTCAATGTTACAGAAGAGCAGTATTAGCCTGTAATGACCCGGAGGATAGTATTTCTCATACAAGCGACTGCGGTATTTTTCCCTCGAGCCCAAGAAATTCGCATCCCACGCTAAATCCGGACAAAAATCTCAATTTTTTTCAAGGATTGAATCCGTATATCTGGCAGCACTGATAGTCCTATTAGAATAGCTCCTTCAAGTAACTAGATATGCGATACTCCATTTACCAATTGGCCAAGCCCTTTCAATGAGCCATATATACAACTTTTCAAATACCATAAGACTCATAAAACAGGTTCCCTGCCTCTCCTCATTCAACTCCGTTTAAGAACCCGTGAGTTTTTATAAAAGACTCATCCCTTTCCAAGTAGCATATGGCTCCCCAATCTACTCCCAATCCAATAAGTCTACTGTACAATTACTAAACGCTTTCATCAACAGCTCTCAGAATGACTTCAGGAGTATTCTGTGCCAGTCTTAATCTAAGCCTTTGTGCTGGAGCAGCCGAGCCTCCCTGCCCCTTGTACGTACACCTACGTTAGCTTTCAACTTCCTCGCGTACTCAGCTCAATCTCCGGGACTTCTTAAACCAACGTTCCGCCTAGATCGTTTCCTCATCTAGAACCTCCGAACCATCTCGAACTCCCTCAACGACCTCCGTTCTCTACCCTTATTCTTTCCAATACACGCATGATCATGTTTCGTCATTTGCCGTTTCTCGATATTACCTCTCATAATTGTGACCTGCGATGAGAAAAGGGAGCTCATTGCCCACTGGCAGGAACACCATTTTCTCTCTGATTAGATACCACCTCAAAGGTTCAACGGGTCTAACGCTTATGGGCAATGAGCTCCCTTTTCTCATCGCAGGTCACAATTGGTCTATCTTCCGCGGTTTGTTGCGACACGTAACGCATCTTATCGAGCTTCTAAATTTCGATGCGCGAGAAGCTGCACGTGCTTGTCGCAATGAAGCGCTGCAACTAAACGCGAATATTGCACAATAATGAGACGTAATTTCGAAAAATGACAAATGGTATTGTATTCAGCGCCAAAGATACTTCCAGATACACCAGTTTATGTTCATTACAAAAGTTTCGAAGTTCATATGTGGGTAGCTCCAAGAAAAATCTCGTGATTTATTCAGTCCTTCCTGTTTGTGCCTCTCATCAGCAAAGCGGACATCCGCAAACTTGTCATTGGCATGCATTGTTTTTTTTTTCTAAATTTCTCATTATACAAAACAAAAGTTAGGTCGTCCATTAGCGCAGGTTACTGAAACATAGCTCCTCCCATAACTTTACGTGCAGTCCATCCTTATGGGTATTCCTGCACCTAAAAGTTTTCTTTTTTTTATGCCCGGTGGAATATGCAAATTTAGTTGTTTGTTACATAACTTTAATGTGAACGTTTCTTTAAGTTGCTAACGCGACATTTTTACGGTTTGAATTATATTGTATGCCTACTATGCTCTATCGCATTTAAATGCTGTTCAATGTCCTTACGTACAGCTTTTATGACACTTTTCAATGTGTTAACGTTCTTTTTTAATGCGCTTTCATTTCCATCCCTTGAAAAAATAATTACGAACGTTACTAATAAGTCCGGCCTGTTACGAGTGGATTAAATTCAAGAAGAAATTTTTTGTCGTAAATGGAAAAATAGAAAAAAGTAAACAGTTTCTGTTTGAAACACAGAAATGAAAAATCTGCGACACGTACATTTTTTTGTTGGAGTAATAAATATTTACGAGCGATCCTCAACATTTTATCATTCGATATACTCGTGCTTAAGACGGTCGAATGGTTGAAAACGTTTCGTATGTGGGGTATACAAAGAAGTGATCTGAAATTTTTTATACGGATGGTACTACAAGAATACGATATGTTACGAGTCGACTCTTTCTCAAGTTTATCGCTCCTCATATTTATCGGCGCGTCTCCATCTTGTGGACATAACGAGGTTTTTTCGGAACTCTAAAGGAATCAGTCAAGCGATTTCTGGATTTTCAGGCACATTTTCGGGATTTTCATGTTTTCGGCTCGATTGAGCTCACTTGTATCTTTTTTCATGAAGCTTTTCCTCTCTTTCCGTTTTAAACAACTTCTAAAACCGAATATAAAATATTCCATTTTTCTTTTTCTCGCGAGTATTGCTCTCCTAGTCTTTCAGCGCCAACTTTCGGCAACGGGTCTTATGATTTTAATTTTTTCTCCCGTTCTTTTTTCATAGTTATGAATATAAGTTTCAAATCTTTGCTACCACGTCTTCGAGTAAACATTTTTAATGGATCACGGAATTGCGCCCTGCTTTATCTGTAGTTAACCGTTTCATAAGGTACGTCTCAACACGTGGACAAAAATTGTATTTCCTATGGGGGGAATGTACGTTTTATTTTTTTCCCATATTTTATGGGCGCTCACGGCTTCTCGATAATTCGTATCGAATGCGTCTTGAATTGTTATCATTTTCGGAATTTATGTTTTTGGTAGACAGTTTTAACTGGAGCGGGATTTCTTTCGTGTCACGCGCAAAAATCGTAAAAATATCAAAAAACTTTTTCAACATGAATGGAAATTACGAAGTTTCGTAAAAAAAATCTAGAAACCATTGCAAACTTTGCTGTGGCAGCGAGGAACCCCGCGGAAAACAGTTAGTTTAAAATTATGCACATTTTCAAAGTCTCATTGTGTGCAGCGCACTTCATGAGAACACATTCTAAGAGTCTCTTTTGGATAAGGAAAATAACTTTTCTTAAAGCTCTTGATCTACTACATACATCTTTTTTTGTTTCCCCTCCTTGGAAACGCATGCTGAGCCTATAAAAATATTCTATAAGAGGCAAAATCAAATTCCTGTGATCTAGCCTGGACAACTTCTTCTAAGCAACGTAATCCAACTCAACTGTTTTTTGACATGTTTCATGTCTTTTCTGACACCCCATATTCTACTGGAAAATCACGAGTACACCCCCTCCCCCCGTAGGTGATTCAAAAATCTGCGAGTACCACCCCTCCTGTACTATCTGTAGTATATTTATATTGGACTTAGAAAATTAGCCTGAAATATTCTAAAGTAGTCTTATAGTAGACCGAGCGAGTGTGCCCCCTAGCTATGACCACATCTTGACCAACTTGAGGAAGAGATGGGTGAAACACTTTGCGTACGCTGACGACACGCTATTATTGATTTCGGCTGACTCACAGGAAGGAGTGAACAAGAAAATAATAAGAAGGAGTATCGAAGATATCAATAAAGACCTGGCATACTGTGGACTTCAACTAAACATCAGGAAGGCCGAAGTCATTGTATTTGGTCGGGTAGAAAATGATGTACCTCTTGTCGTTGAAAATATCATCCTACCCAAGACAGAAATTAAGTACTCGGGCGTTTGGCTTGACAGGAACATGTTGTGGGAAACTCATATGAAGAAAACGTGGGAGAAAACGATGAAGATGATTCCAAAAATCCAGGCAATAGTAAGGAATAAGTATGAATACCATACAGAGGCGCGTAAAACTATGGTGGATGGGACAATTGGCGCCTGTATAAGATATGCAAGTGCAGTATTGGCACATAGGCTTACAGTCAAAAGAACTAGCGAGTATGTAGATAAAATTTATCGACGTATGCTACTCTATTATGGGCGGCTTTACTGAACGGTGACATTTATGACTGCAAGTGCAGTATCCAACTGGGTGCCACTCAAGTACAGAATCACAGCACGTGCAATAGTATATTCGGTAAAGAAGAAGACAAAATTACCGAGGGTAAATTTCCTGCTGAAACGCTAATTTGATACTATGAGTAAACTATGGGAGGCATTGAGCGAGGAGTTTTTGAAACTTTGAAAGAAAGAATACATAAAAGACGCTGAAGGGAAATGGAGAGCGCAGGTCATAAAAGAACCAGGAGTGCAACTAGAAACCAAACTTTTGGCTTAGCCTAGCAATAAGCGGTTATGGTGCATTTGGCACCTACCTAACAAAAATGAACCGCAGAAGTAATTCAATATGCTACTGCGGCAAAGAAGAGCAATCGCCCGAGCATGTCTGTCTACCTAGGCTGTTGCCTATGCGCTGAAAACAGACCAAATTACCTGAATATGGAAGAGCTCACTCAGACTTACCTAATTGGAAAAACAAAAGCGTTATGGGAGGATGAACGACAATCAAAGAGAAGACTAATAGAATCTAATCTAGCACAGTAAATGTTTACATAGACTTCCGCATAAGATCCCTTTCCTCCTCGTCACCCTCTTTGATATGCACTAATTGCACGTTAGTGGGGTGATTGTGTTGGTGTGTACAAGAAATTAGAGGCCATTGCAGGTTTGCATTGGCAGCGAGGAACCCGCAACCTCCCACGCTCGCGATCACGTTGGCGCAAAAATGCCCCCTCAGAAAATGAGTTCGCTGGGCTCTTCTCAGTGTACTGCATGCTAGGCCTGATATAATGAAAGCTGGAGATTGAAATTTTTCCGAACCCTAAAGTAGGTCAAGGTCAAGGTCAAGGTCATTGATGACGTCATAAAGCATTTCGGGTGGAAGTTGAAATTTTTCCGAGTCCTTAAAGTAGGTCAAGATCATTGATGACGTCATAAGGTGCCACACGTCACGTCATGTCATCTCACGTCACGCAGTTGACAGAAACTCCCGGACACAGACGTTTTCTAAGGATGTAATCCCCTCAACAAAATGGATAGCGGGTTCCCCGCTAAAAAATTAGAGGCCACAGCGGGGAACTCGCAACCTCCCACGTTCGCGATCACGTTGGCACGAAAATGCCCCCTCAGAAAATGAGTTCGCTGGGCTCTTCTCAGTACACTGCATGCTAGGCCTGATATCGTTAAGGCTGTAAATTGAAATTTTTCCAAGCCCGTACAGTAGGTCAAGGTCAAGGTCATTGATGACGTCATAAAGCGCCACACGTCACGTCATGCAGTTCACAGAAACTCCCGGACGTAGACGTTTTCTGAGGATGTAATCCCCCTAACAAAATGGATAGTGGGTTCCACGCTTAAAAAAAAAAGACCGAGCGAGTGTGCCCTCCTAAAGCAATTACTCTAGAATACTCTAAAGTAGACTTATACTAAGACCATGAAGGGGGAGTGAACGAGTAGAGAGAGTGAGCTCCCCAAAAGTCACTTGCCTAAAATATTCCAAAACTTATACTAAATCAAGAAGCGAGGCGAACGAGGGGAACGAGTGAGCCTCCTAAAGTCATTAACCTAAAATATTCCAAAGTAGACGTATACTAGACCATCAAGGGGGGGGGGCGTGAACGAGCGGAGCATGCCATAAAATACATGAAACATGATCTTCTTACTCTTGGCTATTCCAGAAAATCCATTCCCTGTTTTCAATGGTTCCCTAATCTGATTTCTTGCTGGGCTAATACAGTATGATTCGGGATAAGAAACAATGGTATAATTTAGTCCACACTGAGGTATTGACAGTTTATATCGAGTACCAGTGAGAGGTTTTAGGAAAGAAACGCTGAGTCAATGTACAGACACCTCAGCCAGACAACATTTAAGACTCCCACGGGGTAGATTTGATTAGCGCTTAGGTCTTTACATCTTATTAAGAAGTAAAATACTAAATTTGATGGATTTTGGTAGTCGGTCTCATCGGTCAAAATTTCCAGACGACTGCTGGATAGTGACTAGCTCCCAACCAAACAAACGAACCGTCTTGTAGAAGGGCAATCCCGGAACACATAAATTGGAGACTCCTTGGCCAGAGATTCGTCTTCTCTCCAAGTAGTGTTGCAGGGATACCATCTATTGGTCTTGTCGTTCCTGCTCCCCAAAGACTCCTGCAATACGCCGTAGCCGCTGAGGTTCTGGCTACTCCAGAAGATAGGTATTATCTTCAAGGCGAGCCCTACACTTGACATCAAGGAACAGAATGTGTGTCTCACTCCCAGATTTCTTCTGCTACGTTAAAAGGTTCCAGCGTGTGTGGTTAGCTGATTTACAGAGCTGCTTGGCTTGTGATCTTGAAATTGGTGCAGTATTATGGACGAACCTACTTTAGGTTGACGACAAAGTCTAAGCGGATAACCTCACTTAGATTACTGAAGTCACAAGTTAATGACGTCATCGTCTTCTACGTAACATAATCCAATCTAACTTAAGTTGACACGGACGTGGGATGTGCTCTTTCCAAACAAAACAGATAGTGGGTTTCCCGCTGAAAAATAAAAAAATAAGGTAATTTGCAATATTTAGCCGCGAATGGAGATAATTATGGCCCGTAGCTACGAAGATTCAATCAGACAGAGTAATTCAAACATTGACATTTTCTGTTTGAATTTTTTTGACGAGTATTTAGCTATCGGTGATGAGCCATCTAGATCGACGACAGCAGTAAAACCTGTTCAAACATTATGTGTGAGGAGTTTTGTACCTGGTAAAAGTGAAAAACTTTGTTTAGATGTGATGAGGAGTTAGCTTGAGTTACGGAGAGCTATGAAGTTGCGGCCTGTGACATATATAGTCAGGTAGATTGTAAAAATTTGAATGTTCCACGTAATTGAAGTATGCGAGACGTCGGATGTGGTAAAATTCTGAAAGAAATACGTAAGATGGTGGAAGTCTTGAGCTCAAAAGACTGATTTTTAGACATATCAAAATTTTTTTTAAGCGCATCATCAAAGCAACCCTCTTTTTCGAATAATTTTATTCGAAAATAATAGCATAATATCTGCATCTAGGTATCTTTTTCAAAGAAAATTTAAGAAGATCATCCAAGTTTTAATATCGCGTTGACGTGGATGTGCAGGACAAAATACTACATATACATAAATGAAAGAAGCTTCGGAGTAAAAGTTTAAATAGCATAGATGGCAGAGGAATTTTCGTTTGGTGGACGTGATAAAATTATTATTTTTTTCGTTGTATGCTTTCTCTCATACTATCTGCTACAACCGTCCGCCTACACTGGGTTGACAAGCAGGTACAGTAACCTCAATAATATCTACTTATTTTGTATATCATTTTAAAGTGCACAACGTTGTAAAAATCAGAGTACCATTCAGTGTCGTATAAAATCCTTCAAAGTTGATATTTTACTCAAAAGTAATATACTTCTGTCTTGTGTGTAAAAAGAAAAAAAGAAAATAGAAATTGAACTTGAATGTATTTTTGATCGTCGAATTCAGATTGGGAAAAATAATCTACGTCTCGTACTCTTGCCGTACATATTTCAACGACGCGTTTTGGAAAAGAGAAAAACAACATTAGTTTTATAATCTCTAATGGAAGACCGTCATCGCCTTGGTATTGTATCTACATTGTTCCTTATTTGTCTTAAATCTTATTTCGAACGGCAAACGAGATTTACTATACAAATAGAAAGACTAGAAAACTAGCTTAACTCACATCGCCTGCCGAGGCTTTCGAAGAGAGCCTTTATAAGAGCATTACCGCAAATGAACTCATTAAACAAAAAGTATCTTTAGAATATATTAGGTTAGTATACGTATACATTATAGCAAATTTAAATCGAAATTCATTCAATAAACTTTACGGGTTACGGATTATACAATTTACCGCAAAATCTCATGAAAGTCTCATTAATTTAGAGTTACCGATTCATCGAAAATGCAAAAAAATGCTAATAGGATATTAAAAGTTGTATTTTCGTTGCGCCAACAGCTAGTTAAGAAATAATTGGGTGGATTTTTTATTAAAAATCATCATAAATCGTATAAAAATGACGACTGATTTTCAAAATAAATGAAAAATTATTTCAAATACGCCACAAAATTAGTGCCTAAGACAAAAGCGTGGACGAAATTCAATTCTAGACGTTTGTGGTTTTCGGCCGCAGATTTCATTCTGATAAGTAATTGAGATTGTTGATGCTGAACAATGTTTTCAAGTTGGAGGACATTTAATCAAAATTATGTATGTATAATATTTGGTTCGAATAGATTGTATGGAATAAGATTTCTAGACCCTTATAATATTTGTTTTTGAATGTGTTCTTACCTGTTTAAAATATAACGATAATTTTAAAATATTTTCTACACTGCAGATTTTTGCTAATATTACAAATTTAATACCTATCGCACCAGCCTCCATTTCTACATGAAGTTTGAATGCGGCTGTAAAATTAAAAATTTCAACACACGGACAATGAGTTCTGGAAAAAATGTACTCTATTTGGTGTACGTCCTCTTAACCACTTACACCAAAAAAAAAACTAAATTCTCACCTCTAGTAGGTTGATTTATAACGTGACTAAGAAACTACTCTGTAAATTGAAGAAGGACCGTAAATTTTGGAGATGCTTTGATTTCTGAGCTTTGATTATTTCCCCCTCTCTGCAATTCTCTTCAAATTTTACTATTTGTTTTCAGTGTCACCCCGTCACTTTTCTTGTCTTTATTTCAGAAGCTTCAGACTGCTTCTCTATCCGTAGCTTTCCATTATCGACACCTTTCATATCTTTACTGAACTTCTATACCAATTTGGAATTTTGCAACCTCCTCCCTCCCCTTTTCGATTGGATTTGAATAAATTGGAAGATCTTCTAGTATAGGGTAGTATAAACCTAGTTTACTCTGTGTTAGGCCTAGCATACTAGACCAAACCAGAAGTCAATTCGGCCTATTCTGAGCAATTGGGAGGCGGGGTGCTCGATGAAATTATCAATGACGACTAGAAATGGGTCGAAATCGGTAGTTCTTTGGACTTTAGTTCCGATAGACCATAGGTAACTGACACAAACAACTGCGGTAGTACTGACTGGTAGTTTCCAAATGTTGCTAATTTTGACAGGAGTTCAAAAAAGTTGTTTGAAGGACCTCATGCTGCGAATTGTTGATATGGAGTAACGTGAATACCATTTTTCCACATTCTTTCAGAAGTAAGAGACTATTGGTTTTCTCCACTTGTCATCATGAATGATATCGGTATTCCCCCCGGTAGCAAAACTACCGTCAGAGAAAAAAAACTGTAGGTTGAACTCCAAAGGGTACCTATCATTGGTCAATGACGACCAATTTTAATTTTAAGTTCTTCAACTATTATAGCTTAGTTTTGTGCTATTCCATGAATAAGGGGAGCAAGTCAACCTGCGATCTAGCTGCCTTTGTATACAGTATCAACCTAGTATGCTGTATCAGATACTAAGGATAAAAGTGGAACTGTAAATTTGGTAACCTGTGAGCCACTTAGTCTGACTCACAATACAGGCTTAAACTATAGTCTAAGAAGGAAGCCAAACGAGAAGAACGTGTGAGCCCACTCTTGATATGTCTATCTTGATCATGATGACGTCATAATAAGGTCCCCTCCACCAGTATTTCTTAGCTCAGTATAACCAAATATTCTGTTCGTTAGGTTATCAGGCTCAGTGTAATATACTGTATGACGTATGTTAGGCCGAATAGATCACTCGCTCCACCTGTTCACCTGAACTGCCTAGTATAGGCCTGTGACGTCATACTACGGCCTGTCCTCTTTCTCCCAGTCTCTCTAGGACCCTTCTCTAAGAAGTATGTAATTCAGTCTTGTTTAGCTTGTTGTATTGGAGGATGATAACCAATAACGTAACAGAGGTCGAAATTTTTTTCAGAATCCGAGAGTGAAGTTTAGGTGAAATTATGGATCCAATTCACCTCTTTTCACCTCGTCTCCTTTATCATTATTACTTTTTGTATTATTTTAATATCTATGTGAGGTCAGATTTTGGGGAGAGAGGTTCCCTTCAACGACGATTAATTAACAATTATAATGACTAAAACCGAGGGAAGAGGGTCCGCGTTATTGGGGAAGGGGGGAATCAGAGAAGACCTCGCCCGCTGTCCAAACAAAACTTTGAAAAAATTTCGACTTTCGAGGTGTATATGATGAAGGGAGGGACTTGAAAAAATGTCGACTCTAATAGAATTTCCGAGTCAATGTTGTCAAAATTTTGACTTGTAAATTTCTCATCTTCGGAACAAATTTAACCATGAAACAGGATCTCTGCGTTCTTCGTTTAACTCCGTTAAGGAAGCCATCGCGTCGTTTTTAACAGGGACTCTGTTTTTGCTTTGCGCAATACGCCTTTCCACCGTCCGCAACCGGGCGTGATCTAAGACGTCATCAGATCGTGACGTCACCAGTACAAAAGCCAAAATTCATGATTTATGGGGTGATCTTTCGAGAAATTTTCCATGCGTCACAGGCCTCGTAGCGAGGGCGAAAATTGACCTACCCTAATAAAGAATTAGGATATGAGGAAATTTTGACTTTCGAGCCAATTATATTGAAGAAGGAGGAGTTGGAAAAATTTCGACTTCCAAACCACAATATTATGATTATATAGGAGGGCTATGCACATCGTGATACGAGGGACTCAGAGAAACTTACGACTCTTCGAGATTTCAATTTGCTTTCTCGAAACCAAAACCAATACGACTTATGGAACAGGTCTCCTGCGTTCCTGGTTTAACTTCGTGTAAGAGGCCGTCGTTTTCTTTTTCTTTGTGGATCAGAAACTTCGCTGCATTCATTTCCCTCCGGACCCCTTGACAGTAATATACAAGCCTTTTCCGTTGTCTTTTGTCTTACTTTCTCCCTCCTTCTTGCACACGTGCAGCCATACGCACGGACTAGGAAATATACCATTATCATCACAGATCAGACGTGTGCTACCCGCTGAGGCTAGAAGTGAAAAGAGCGAAATTTTGATACGTATACTAGAAAAATTACTGAAATTATATTGCGCGATCCGTAGGATCATAAAGCGTCACTAATTTTTGAGAATGTGACCCGTGAGTTGAAGAAGGTACAAAGAATTTGAAAAAATTTCAAGCTTCGAGTTCCCCTGTTGAAAAAGCCACTCATCGTTTAGTCATGAGCCTATGATATGAATTTCTACCCTTCATCAATGAATAATTTGAAAAATCTTTTCACCGAGCGACGAGGTCTTCTCTTTTCTCTCGAGTGAGCGAAAAAATTCTCCAGCGAAAAGTTCATAAATTTCTTCGTACCGAACGTGAATTTATAAATGGAAATTTAATCCTGTCGAAAAATGCTGGTATCAAAGTTTTGAGAAATTTTGTGAATCCAAACTTTGAAAAGTTTCCGAACGCCGGTATCTCGCATCGGACATTAAAGTAAAGTTAATATCCTATTTCACTAGTGGTATTATGACGACTCCGCACTTTTTCCATCTTTCATCTTTTTAATAGTTCAATAACGCGATCAGAAAAGATGTGCGAGATATTGTTAAGTACCTATAGCTGACGTATCTCGCATCGGCGGCGTTGTGCGGAATACGAACCAACTCATATCATTATAATCGCTCGTCTACCTTTCGGCAGCCAATTCCCTCGAGAAACTGCGGACGTAAGGCAGAAGTTTTTCTATTAACTTGTAATCGAATTCTTCCCTCCGGACAATTGTCGCGCGCCCGTGTGCTGGTGTATTTCAAGTTTATTTCAATTTAATATTGAGAAAATAGATGAACGAACTTTTTCCAAGAAGAAGGGGAAAAAACAGTGCGCCACCACTACACCTAGAGAATTAAAAATTAGTCGACACTCTGACTTTTATGCTACATTCCATTGGAGAACAGGAGATAATTTTTATACAATTTCAAATTGAGTCACTTCGTGTATCGTATCCGCAGAATATAAATTATAGTTTAGTTTTCATACGCGTATCAATCTATCTTTTCTTCTCGCACACGTTTAACTACTTCATCCATCTTCATGATTTTTTTTGTATTTCATAATTATGCTTATGAAATTGCTCTCTTGGAAAAAACTTCACAAAAAACTGTCTTGATTTTTTGACGATTTTTCAAGTTTTTTGACTTAAATAGGCGGCGTAACTCTGAGTTGGCAGTGTTGGTAGCCCTGCGTACAAAGGTGATCATGCTTCATTTTTTATACCTCCAAACAGTTTTTCAATTCAGTTTTCCACTTCAAATATGAGCTTTAGAAAAAAATTTTTCTCACAAAAAATGTTCGTTTTAGAATTCTTTACAACTTTGATTCTCACACTGTTCTTGATTAAAAGTCAAATAACTTCAGAAAATGCGTAACTAACGCATGTATTTGGTCCATTAAAAAAAAATCCATGATCACCTTTGTAACTAGCGCTACCTAGTGCAGGTTACGCCGCCTATTACTTCTGGAAAAATCCTTACAAACAACCGTGAGGGTTTCTTTGGCACTTGATGACGTGATTAGTGATCTTGACCTACTTTAGGGACTTGGAAAAATGTCGACCTCTCTCAATTTCATTTTACTAGGCCCAACATACATTACACTAGGCCTATATTAGTACTAGATGTCTGATCTCGTAGCTAGTTCTATATTCTGCTTTCAGTAGGCCTATAATTGCCTTATACAAGACTGAAAACATCGAGTGCATCTGTCAGCCCTTCAGCTAGTATGCGTAACAAGTTGGGAGGAGGATCCTGACTGCTTTTTAACCGGGTCTATATTCCTGGGAGAATCATCACAAAATACCGTCATGACGTCATAAGTGACCTTGATCTACTTAACAATTGGGAAAAGTTTTGGCTCTAGCTGTTGCAAGACAGGTGTCCTTCGCCTTCATTATACTAGACTTGACCCACAATATACATACTCGGCTATACAAGACCTGCCATACAATATACGAGACGTTTCATGTACATACATATTATTATGCTAACTAGCTCTTCTTGCCTCCTACACTAGGCTTCCGTCATAGTAAAGCTAACATACAGTAAACTAGGCTCACTAGGAAAAATTTCGACATTACTCTGAAACTCACCCTCCAATAAACTAGGCTAAAGAAGGCTCAGCTACTTAGCCCAACATACTTCTAATACCGGTAATACGTAAGTAGTGAACCAGGGCCAGGCAAGAGAGAGAAGAAGAGAGAAAAGACGCGTCGTAGTATGATGTCATAAGCCTATACTAGACTGTTTGGTGAACGAGTGGAACGAGTGAGAACTTGATCTGATCAGCCGACTATACAGTATACTATGAATGTACAATGATTAAGAATGGGCCAGCTAATTAGTGAAGCTAAGTACAGAACCTTTGATTTATGCTGAGCTCAGAAATAGTGGTAGTGACTGAAGAGGAATTATACTATGACGTCATCATGACTAAAATCGACGTTTAAAGAGTCGACATAGTAAGTAGAATCGATTCATAATGGATAGGGCATCGAAGGGTAGGAAACAAGCATATAAAAAGCTACACTACCTGCCTTTGGAGAAGACACATTAGTGTCTGCGAAGTCTTCTACTATTTGCATCAAAAAGCCGACCTGTTTTCAGAACGGATGTTAGGAGAGAAACAAAATCCATCATGGCGACCAACGAGACAACATAGCGTAAATTTCATTTGTCAGTCTGTTTAAAATCACTGGCATCTTTCACGTTTCTGATTGCTCCATTTAAAAAAAGATTCCAAGCCATTATTTTTGATCTGAAAAGTATTTCTAAATAAGATGATGATGGATTGAAAATTCTGTCAGTTTCCTTTCATTCCTTATGTCACCAGACAAAGCCTATATTATATTCAGAAATCTCAACATTTCTTCCCCATACTTGTACATAACCTCGAAAACTTCCACCGCATCTGAATTCTTGCTTCCCAACCGTTTCCTGGAAACCTGCTGGGTACTGATTCATAACGACCTCCTTCTGTTTGTTCTCTTATTTCAGAGTTCCTCATAGAGCCCTCCACCAAAATCAAAATTCACGGATTCTTTAACAGAGTTAAATGAGAGGAGGCAGGGAACCTGCTATATGAGTCCTATGGCGTTTGAAACGTTGTATAACTGGCTCATTGAAGGGGCTAAGTCAATTGGTAATTGGTAAATAGAGTGCTGCCAGATCTACGGATTCAATCCTCGAAAAAAATTGAGATTTTTGTACGGATTTAGCGTGGAATGCGAATTTCTTGGGCTCGAGGGAAAAGTACTGCAGTTGTTTTTATGAGAAATATTTTTCTCCGGGTCATTACAGGCTAATACTGCTCTTCTGTAACATTGAGTCATTCAAAAGAAAAGTACCTCTGTTAAAAGTATGAGTGATACCATTCTCATGCTAATTATTCAGAAATCATTCACCAACATACAGGCTTGGACTCCTCCTTGTATTATACTAGCTTTATACTGATATATATACATGTGATGTGAGGCCGACCTACTAGAGAGGGAATTAGAAAAAAGGAGAGGGAAGTCCAAAAGAATTTTGACCTTGGAACTTGGGTAATAGGTGAACGACTTAGAAGAATTTTGACCCTCGAACTATACGTGATAGTCCGAGCTACATAGGTGATAAGAGAAGGGCTTGGAAAAATTTTGGTGGCGTTGTAGTATGCGCTCTACAGGTTCTTTTCTGTTGCAGTATACACTCTGATGTATAGTTCTAATACGGAGCTGCACCATTAATACGGAGACCGGACTAGAGAATTGAGAAAATTGAAATGTCCGTATTAAAGGCCATTCTCTGTTTTAGCATAGTTTTAATACGGAGTCGCACCATTAATACGGAGTCCGGACTAGAGAATTGAGAAAATTGAAATGTCCGTATTAAAGGCCACTCTCCGTGTTAGCATAGGTTTAATACGGAGTCGCACCATTAATACGGAGTACGGACTAGAGAATTGAGAAAATTGAAATGTCCGTATTAAAGGCCACTCTCCGTGTTAGCATAGGTTTAATACGGAGTCGCACCATTAATACGGAGTACGGACTAGAGAATTGAGAAAATTGAAATGTCCGTATTAAAGGCCACTCTCCGTGTTAGCATAGGTTTAATACGGAGTCGCACCATTAATACGGAGTACGGACTAGAGAATTGAGAAAATTGAACTGTCCGTATTAAAGGCCACTCTCCCTGTTAGCATAGGTTTAATACGGAGTCGCACCATTAATACGGAGTCCGGACTAGAGAATTGAGAAAATTGAAATGTCCGTATTAAAGGCCACTCTCCGTGTTAGCATAGGTTTAATACGGAGTCGCACCATTAATACGGAGTCCGGACTAGAGAATTGAGAAAATTGAAATGTCCGTATTAAAGGCCACTCTAAACATACAATGTTTGAAATATGAGATTTACTTTTTATAGCAGAGTTGAAAGGATAATATTTATTCAGAGGGAAGATCAATTTAATAGAGAAAAGAGAAAAAAATGGAATAACTGAGAGAGCTTCTTAAGGCGAGGTATATGTACATCGAAAAATATACAGAGCACCATTTGAAGATGAATAGTTTGAAGAGTAAAGGGTGGGTTGTCGATGGACTAAAGTTTTGTGCTATCAAACAAGGAGGTAACAGGAGACTGCCCACAAAAATTATAAATAACATCGAGGAAGAGTGGAGAGATTTAAACGAGAAAATTCAAAGAACAGAAAACTTTTAGAACTTTTTGAAAAAGTTAGAAAGGAAAAAAGCCAGAATTTTATACCTTCCCTAAAAGAAGAGAAAAATTATCAAAAAAAGAACCGAACAAAATGCCAATGTACATTTCGGAATTTCGGACCTCACTGGATTTTTGAATATATAAAGTTCATATTTTAGAGAAAATTTTTCGAGCCAGATTAGCTCACGTAATTCTAGTACTCGCCCCTTTAGTGACTCACTGGATCTGATGAACTCGAAGTGCTGTATAATAGAAATGACAATTAATACGTACATAAAATGTATAATATCTGAGACCATTCTGAAAATGATTAATCCTTTTCAAATAACGCGTCTACTAACGTTGGTTCAACCTGTTGTAATCCCATTTATCAAACTGACACATCTATCTAAGGGTGAATTGTATAATTGATGAGACAACGTACGTAATTTTGAATTTGAAGATATTAGCGAAGGAAATTAAGATTCGTTATACCCGGGAAATATTCAAACTGTAGCGACGTCCGGACGATGATATCGAACTAATATTTTATGAGTATTTAGAGAATGAACGGTGTAAAGAGAAAAAAAATTTTCGGGGCAAGCCTATCGCTTTCTTCTCTATACCTCTGTCTGTTGAACGAAGGCGACGTTAAATTTTGCGCGTCTATTATTGCCTCCAGTCTTACGCTGTAGGAAACGGATATATCATAATTAATTCGATCTCTTAAATCGGACTGTCAGTGTCGGTTAGGAAATGTGTGCGCCAATAAATTTCGAAAATTTTGACGAGATTATGTTCGAGTTGGAGATATCGATATCATAATTGCTCGTTTTAATGGTGTATCCGACGACTGTAGTAGACTTCTCTCGGGCCTCATTCTTTATTTACGGCAAACTCAGTTGGATACGTACAAATGAAACATTCGTCTTAATTACTTGTATAGCTAGAGAACTACGATGACGTCATCGAAAAAAGGTACATTTAATGTGGTCAATCTAAACTGATGTTTTTATCTTTTCCTGTTTTCAATAATGAAACAAACTGCCAGCATTCGTGAATTATTTTATCAGCTTTAATTTTGTACCCATCATCGATCACGGCCGGATACCTCTCCAATATAATTCGGTACTCCCCGGCGACTACGATTGCCGCAAGTTAAAACCTTAACGTTCACTTTTTGTTCTTCTTTCAAGCTGAATTATTTTTTTTTTTACGTTTGTCCAGACTCGAAAAAATAGGGCCACATTCAGGGCTGACACCATTCAAACTTGAAAATCGTATAGAAAATTTTAAACAACGTTTTGAGCCATTAAGTTGGCTTTCAGCAATCATATTTGAACTTTGAAAGTTTGTTTGCAAGTTTCGGATGACAATGTACGCAATGAGGATTTTTATACAAAGAAAGAACTTTTCGATTCGAAAGAACTTCTTCTCGGGCGTCAGATACATTTTTAATTTTTTCAAAGGAAGCTTTCTTACTCGCTGTAGATATTCGGCCGTGAATTTTTGACATCTTTTCAAAAACTCGCGGTTTTCTCAGTTTCCTTATTATTAACATGAGTAATGAACCATTTCAACCGTTTTCAATTTAGAATGTAGCCAACATTCTATCAGAAAATCTAGCTAGAAGGAAAAGTGGAGATGACTGACAAATGTAAAACAAAAGAGAATAGTGCACTGATAAGGGGATTTCAAAAACATCTGCGTTTGAGGCCGAGCTAGGATTCGTTTAAAACATAAATTACAGACTATTATTTAATACGAATATAAAATAGGAGAAAAAGGAGTGACGGAGAAAATAAGCTTTTTCTATGACAGAAGGCTTGGAATGAATTTAGTTTTATTAAACATTCCTCGATTAATTTGCGGTGGACGTTTACTCATTTTCTTTCTCTCCTCTCCTCAAGAACGGAATGAAACCTTGCCACCTCGAGTTCGAAATACACAGTTCAACTTCACCAATAGGCGAAAGTTATTTTTGAAAATTAAAATTTCCTATAAGAAAGAACTGCGGAAAATGACTACGAATCGTTGCTCTTATAATTTTTTTATGATTAATGAGATGAGATTGGAAAATAATAAGGTCGAACCCGGATGGAAGACGATGAACAGAGCAATAAACAACTCGCGCCCCGGAATTCCGATATCATACATCAAAATAAAAGTGACTGCATGCTCTAAATAATTCAGTAGATTTGACAGTAGGTTTTCCATGGTTCAATAAGAATTTTATTACTTCATCTTTGATACAAAAGAAGTTTCATTTACGACGGAAAACTCGACATGACTTTTGAAATCGATTTTTGGTGTATGAAAAATTAACTTTCAATCTTCTTTGTTTTTTCTCTTCTTCTTCTCAATTAGAAGGCAAGCTTGTGCAGAAAAATTTTCAAGTTGCCACTGGTTTTGTACAAAAACCAAATTACTTCGATTAGATCGAGGAATTAAATTTAAGAGGGAACTCAAAGGAGTACCAAAAAAGATTTTCTACGAGCCATCTCTCTTTTCGCAGTGAACCACCTATTAGAGCTATTGTAATAACGTAACGCTAACGTCAAATTCTCCCATTGTTTAACGTAAGAAAATTTAGCGTTAACGTTACCGTATCATGATAACGTTTGAATGCAAAAACTCTCTAATGTCGTCGGTCCACGTTTGTTGTACGTTAGACGAACTAGTTGACGGGGTTATTGCCATCACTTCATTATAGGGCTCTTCCCCTATATCTTATTGCATACTTGTTTGCCTGATTCTTATCATGCTAATACTTGGTCTACATTGGTCTTATGGCAGAGGAATAGATATGCTACTATTGCATATTCAATTTCCCTGCCATAAGACCAATGTAAACCAAGTACCAACACGGTAAGAATCCTGAAAAACCGAGACCAACCTCGAGAACGCAAGGAGGAGACTACTCATTGAGTTGTGAGTCACCTGGCCGCAGAATGAATGATATTCACTTGAATATAGACACGTTAGTGCGTAGGAAGAGTACTAGGAAATGCTTCGACGCTATTACCTCCCTGCTCCGCTCCATTAGTCGTGAAAAACTACGATGGATTAGGCTCCCATTTTTGGGAAAGTTTTCCCTTCAATTAGGCTGGGCCCTTGGCCACTTCGGCTTTCGACCTGCACTCTACAACCTTGTCACTGTCAAAGGGTTGTTTGTTAGGTTGAAAGATCGAATTCCTGAGTGATGATAGTAAAGGTGTTTATATTGGGAAGGGTGACAGGAAAATTTAACGCGCGAAATTAAACGCGCGAAGTTCAACGCAGGATGTAAAAGTTCACTTTAATGAATAATATCGGTTCTCTTCTTTTTGAGGTGAATAAGAAGAATGTACTAGAGAACATCTCATGTTAGACAAGACCTAAGGGGTTTCAATAGACTCAATTCCCACATCTGAGGAAACTGAAAGAAGCTCTGAACTTCCATTTCAGACAAAATTGAAAGAGAGAATTCAAAAGTTTAGACGCTAGCACAAATTACTCTCGAGTCTCGGGTTCCTGAACTTGAGACTCAGAAACAATCAAATATTCAGGTTCTCAAGTATCAACTGCTCGAAACCTAAAGACAAATTCGTGATTAGGTCAAAAAAATACAATCGTTCCCTTGTTATGCCAGATTGCTACAGAAAATGGAAAAGCTGGGATGCAGACACGATCTATCCTCGGGTTCCTGAACTTGAGACTCAAATCAATATAATTCTCAGGTTCCCAGGTATCGATAGCTTGGGACCCAAAGACGAATTCGTGATTGGGTCAAAAAAATACTATAATTCCCTGGTGCTGGAAATAGTCCAAAAGTCAAAAGTCTAGACGAAGACTAGACCTGATAAGAGGGGGGGGGGCAATAGGGATATTGTCCCTAGGCCCGAGTCCTATCTTCAAGGGGAGGGGGAGAAAAATTATGTAGCGTATTTAGCGGGGAACCCGCTATCCATTTTGTTAGGGGGATTACATCCTCAGAAAACGTCCGCGTCCAGGAGTTTCTTTAAACTGCGTAACGTCACGTGTGACGCTTTATGACGTCATCAATGACCTTGACCTACTTTAGGGACTTCAAAAATTTTCAATTTCCAGTCGCGATGCTTTGTGACGTCATTAATGACATTGACCTTGACCTACTTTAGGGACTTGAGAAAATTTCAATTTTCAGCCTTCATTATATTATCAGGTCTAGCATGCAGTATACTGAGAAGAGCCCAGCCAACTCATTTCCTGAGGGGGCATTTTCGCACCAACGTCATCGCGAGTGCGGGATGTTGCGGGTTCCCCGCTGCCATTGCAAACCTGTAATGGTCTCTATTTGGGGGGCACGCTGTGTTCATTACCCTGGACCCAACTGGAGCTCTCGACAGGCCTGAAATTGGGAGATTTGGCATCCACTGACCATCTTATTCCTAATAGGCACAGTTTCCAGAAGGGATCTGAGGTGCTTCTTCAAAGAAAGAGCTCGTATTTTAAGTGTACCGCTTTAGAGCATATCAAAATCATTCATCTCAACACTCGTGGTCTCGTTATGCTAAATAGGCATATACCGGACGAAGGTCTGATCGAGCTTGTTTATGAGTCACAACTCGATGATTAGTCTCTTTCTTGTTCTCGTCATTCTCGAGGTTGGTTTCGGTTTTGTCAGGTCAAATGCGTTCATGTCTTCGCTGAGGATAACTATTTAGTCAAAAGCGCTACACGGTATTTTCTCGCTTTCTGCGGATTTTGTATTTAGTTATTCTTTGAGTACAACCTTTTTTTCATCGATATCGAAATTGATTTCATTCATTCTGGCAAAAAGTTTTATAGTTATCAATTTCTTGTGGAAAGCAGAAGTTGCCTCAACGGTATGTGGGCTCGTAAAATTACAAAAATTTGGGGACAAATAAGAAATTTCGAACTCTTCATGAGGAACGACAGATCTAATTAGCAGGACACCCTTACGTTGAGTAGCAGTAATCTTAGGGATATTTGGGAATAAGCCAACAAAAAAAGAGCCGATCCCAAAGGAAGATTTAGCCTATATCCTTCAACTCATCTTTCTTTGAGCAACGAGAAACAAACTCAACGCAAGATAATCCGACGATCCAAGAATTCAACAAGCGAGTAGATGGAAGAAGAGGCGATCCGTCCTCAATATTGTTAATCTGAAAAATCGTGTTCTTAATTCAAGGTCAAAGTTATTAGGTTCATTACTCACAAAACGATATTCCAAAAGAAAACCTGTTCTATGAAACGCATTTTAAAAGAAAATACCCACCATTCGGAATTTTTTTATCCCCTCAGCAATGTGTAAGCCTACTTATAATTATGTGAACCAGAGGGTCTTGAAAAATATTGACTTCAAAACTATGTATACCTGATAGAGTCAGTATTCTATTAGGCACTGAGATTGATACAATATATCTTGATTCCTCTTACAGATGCAAGGCTTATTCTTCGTTCATTCAGAGCAAGGTGCACAAATGTATACGTCAAGTCATTGCCAATTTCCTGTATTTTCAGGTTATAATTAATTTTCAAACATAATATAATCATAATACTTACGTACCTATGTGGCATGCGCTGGATTGTACTTTCTAATGATTGCAGTTTCTTCAGACCATACCATCACTAAAATCAGACAAATAAACATCAATCAAAGTGCTACTTTCACAGAACCTCGATAAATATCGTAGGGTTACGATATTGATAAATGAAGATGGCGATTTTGCAGACTTGTTGTTGTTGGAATACCGTGCGAAGAGGCTCCTACGCTTCGGCTGGATATACAATGGTGAGAAACTGATCATTCAAATCAGAAGTTTTTTCTTTTCATCGGTAAGCCCAATAGCCCCATATTTCAGCTGCGTCGCGGGTTCACGGCGACCAAGGAACCTGTTTTACATGGGGAGATGTACGGATTTGAAGTGGGCATTTTTTTCGAGAGTCAGCATTTCGTTGCAGCTGTTCATATGACCTAAAGAATAAACTCTCTGGTATTTCAATCCCTCCTCCAATACATAGGAAAGGATTGGAATTTTTTCCAAGTCTCCTCTTTATGACGACGTCAAAACTTTTCCAAGTCTTACATTCATACTCAGAGACCAGACGTCGACATTTCCAAATCCTATCGTCACATTTAAGACCGAGAATTCGGCTCAGAATCGGAAATTTTACAAATGTCAACAGTCACAAATATAGAGGTCAGAGTCGCCAGCTTCCCTTCCCTGAATTAGGGACTGGGAACTGGCTCAATAGTTTGTATTTTGTTTTTAGGGGTTTGTATTGACGTTTTTTCGTTTGTACTACCCTTATTTTTATACGAACCAGAAGGAGGGGCGAGGGACATGCCACCCCCTTCTTTTCCTAATCTGGGGAACTAGCTTAAGGAGAGAGGAGTATTGTGAATTAGTAATTAGCCTAGTGAATCATTATGGTATACCACATTATTTATTGGGAGAGCAAGAGGTAGAAGACGTGGGGTCATTATATTAGGCGGTATTAGCAGGAGAAGGAGACAATTGATCGAACTAGCCTAAAGGGGTAGGGAACTCATAACATAACTGAGTGAAATTTATCATAATGTCAGTATCGTACTTGTCCACAGATTTATTATCTGGGCTGTTCAATCGCTATGGGAATAACAATATATCATGATCTTGAATATTATTGGAGCGACAAAGAAAGTGAAAAATCCGTGAAACCTAAAAATTTTAGCTTCCTCGAACCATCCGGAATATCGAAATGTAAGCGTTATCACTAACATGAGAGTGACAAAAAATGTCTTCTATCGGTGAGAATGTCCAATTCATTTCCTTCATTCTTTCAGTTACCATGATGTGTTTTCTGATGATATTCGTCCTCTCAGTTTTCGGTTTACTCAGCTCAATACTGTTATTCATCGGGTTGCATCTGGTAATTTGCTTTTCATATTTCCTAGTGCTATTAAATACCTATAGACTATTTTTGTGAAAACCAATGACTAATTCAATTTTTGAAGGAGATACGAATATTCCTCATACCATGGATGATCATTGTTTTGATATGTTCGGTCATCGATATTTCTCATTCAGTTTATTGGCTTATAGGAGACGTAAGTAGATAATATTAAGTGTACGGTCTTCTTTCAGTTTGATTTCATTGATTTCGAATTGTTTGACTTAATTTGTACATCTCATCCCCTAATGACCTCAGTTGATATTTAGGTGCTATAGGCTCCAATATTTTCGTTTTTCTGGGCAGTGGTGTATTCACGGAAGACAGGAAGGAAGAGATCCCAGCTCCCGAGGAGTTTTATATACCCGCAAAGACGCTCAAAATTTTGAGCAACTTATAAAGCTTTTTTCTCTACTTAATGAAATTGTGTCCTCGAGAATTTTAACCCCCCTTTCCCTCTCCCAATAGAATTTATATCATTAATACGGTATGCTACTGTCTCATAAGGTAAGGAGAACTTTTTTTTTCTTCCTCCAGAACCTGAGGTTAGGAACCCATGAGGTATTTTCGATAAATACCGGACAAAATGAGACGTTTTCTTCGATCTACAGATAAATTTCTCTTCAACTTTTAGATTATGTGTTGCAGCTTTGATAATTTTCTAAAATCATTTTAATATCGCTTCTTTTTACAGCCTGATTTTAGTCCTATAACTGGGATGCTGTTAACCACTGAAATTTTCATATTTTTATTAAACGTAAGATTATCGTTCGGCTTAAAAATGTTAATGCATCTGTAGTTAATCAGGAAACGTTTTTGATTTTCCTTGCTTTTCTGCTTACAGATTTACGCTTTACTTTGTGTGTATTCGCAATATCAAGAATACAAAGCAGGACGAGGAACAGCTGCTTATGACGTTCTACAAGAAACAGTAAAAAAAAATACATACGTATATTTTTTTCCCCATATTAAATACCGTTTACGACCGCTGTACAAAATGAGACTGTCGTAAAGTCAAAATTAGAATCTAGAGAAATAGGTGTAAGTGTGAGCTCGGCCTGTGAGAACTTACAAAAGTTGATATGCGTCATTTTCCTTTGTCGGTAATAAATTAACCCGTATTTGTGTACCTGAATACACCCAAAACGAACGCCGTTAGTAAAAATTTTTAACCCTCCCCAGACTCTTTGATGAAAATCAAAGAAAAACTTGTAGATTGAATAAATATCAAAATTCCATTCGAATTAAACCTTTCTGAAAAGAAGTTAAGACATAGTGTGTCATTGAGAATTTAGGTGGAGTGAGGAAGCATGTCTCAAAATTGAGCTACAGTGTACAGAATCCGCAATTAGCGAACAGATGAATAGAAAACTTCTCTTGTATAATGATGTAGGTATGATTTTCTCCACGAACACACGACTAAGTTTCTCTAATCAATTAGAATAAAATGTTTCAAAACTACACAAATATTAGAATACTTACAATGTCATCACCAATCTTTGCAATTCAGTAACTCATTCTATTTTCATTTTAGATCAGGAGGAGAGATCAAGTTCCAACTCTAAATGTCAGATCGAGCCAACCACAAACAACAGCTACAAGCTATTTAACCGGAACTACAACTAGTCATTCGACACGAGACTCCACACCTATTGTTATGGATACCTTAAAAACCCGTAAAGTACAACTCGCAGGGGAAGAAGAAAGCATGATTACGCAATCACCATCAAAAATACGTTTCGGTAGTTTCTTAGTGCCCACTGACAGAACAAGAGATGCTAGAATAACGAATCTTAAAGAAGAGGAAGACGATTAAAGGTGTGCCACAGCCAACAGGAGTATTTCTCGTATCTGTGATTCAACAAAAGTTTAAGGTTCAGTAGAAGGTGAAATTAAACTATTTGGTCCAGCAAATAAGTACAATCCATTTTTACAAATAGGTTTTACTTTATCTGTTTTGCAGGAAAAAATGAGTCATAAAGAAAAACTTGCTACTGTACGGTAGATGAAATTATGTCTGAAAATCTAGGAGGGGAAAGATTAATCATTGTATAGGTATAGACAGGAATAACCCGTTATTATAGAGGCGATATATCATCCTTTATTTTTTGTAAACATAAAAATGTTGTCAAGAAACACTTAATTTGTATAATGTGATTAAAAAAACTTCTTTGAAGAATTAAATGAAATATCTATAATAAAAAATAAAGAATGGAGTTTTTTTTTTTTTTTTTTTTTTTCTCAAAAGAGATATACTTAGGTACGGTTATTAATAAATTGTATATTATTCTAATGTTGGCTAAAAATATCATGACCATGAGATTGGGTTCAAAAGACTAATAAGTATGTAGAGTATTATTATTATAATCAATGATAAAAGAAACTGAAGAGATTACAATGGAGAAAAATAACTTTAGAAAAATTTAGGCTTACACGTACATACGTCATTGTAATTAGGAATTTGTTGTAGGTACTTAATTTGTCCTTTTTTTCAAATTAATAATGAAAAGGGTACTTGAATAGGTATACATAAAATATATAAACAAGTTTTAGAGGAAAGTTGACATCAGTGATATGACAGGGGCGGAGTACTTTCATCAGAATGATAATCAAACAAGAATTCAAAAATTGACAAGTAAATGACAAGGGATACTTAATCTATTTGAAACATACATTTCCACTCTTCTTCTAATATTTTTTCTTCTAAATCTTAACACCATTTCAAATTAGGTACAATTTTTTGGCGTACTTTTAACTTTTGTCATTCAATCAATCTATGGTTCACTTGATACAGGTACACTTTATTTTGACTACAAATTCAGTGAAACAACATCACTACCTATTCCTTCAAAATTTTCATTAGGTACCTAGTATTCAGCCCTTAATTCAAAGTAGGTACAGGTCATCATTACTTACAGTTGTCAATCTTAATCAATGAGAAATATTCTTCATGCATATTACACAACAAATCTGTTCCAAATAAAAGTATTATAATCAAATGATATTACTGGGCAATTCAACAACACAGGCACCTGTGAAGTAGAAACCAAAATTGTTTATACTGAGCGAATCACGTGCGTTAACGCAATTGAGCATTTTGTAACAATAAGTGAGAACGCACAAAGCGCGTTGGATGAGACACGCTCTTTCCAATTTGGACCAAGCAGCAGGGCTGTGAACGTACCGGAATCGCTATCCAAAATGGTATCTGGAATCCTGAACTGAATTTTTGGGCCTTTGAAGCGGAACTGAAAAAAGGCGGTTCCGGCGAATGGTCCTTGGAAGCAGAACCAAAAAGAAGCGGATCTAGAATTTTTGCCAAAGAGCTGTAGGTAAGCAATATTTTATTTGTAAAAAAAAAATAATAAAGGATAACTGATATGCTTTGCCTTTTTTTTGAAAGGACAACCGTAATTTTTTACCGCAGTACTTACTTGTGAGACTCTTTTTATCAAAATACAAAACCAAAAGGAAGCGAATCCAGCAATTGCTCTCTGGAAGCGGAACCAAAACTCAAAATGGAAGCGGATCCTGCAATTCAGACATTCAGTTTGAGAATGCGCGCGCTAGCGTTGCGCCGTATCATTGTTATAGGAAAGGATGAAAATCAAAATTGTGTCTCGGTACAAGAAAAAACCTAGGAACGGATCAGAAATACTTCTAGAGTGAGGACATGGGCTGCCATATTTAGTCCTTACGTCATCATTATATCTTCATACTTCCCTATTCCCCTTATTCCCCGTTACTGATAACAATACTTTATCACAAATAGACCAAGTTTTTTGTGATAACAACATATCGATTGCAGATCGATTACAGCGTGGTTACTGTTGCAAAAGTACCCAAAATAACTCCAATCGCAATTTCGCTCCCCATAAGAAAACACAGGAAGCAAACCGATCATATTGTATTAATTAAAATTGAGAAAGAATTAAGAGGTTATAAGTTCAATTTCAGAACCTGATTACATCACGCTTATGAGAATAAACTTCTTTGCCCTTAATCCTTTTTAATTTTTGTTTAATTCCATACTGATCTTTGCTCCTCGTGTATTTCTTATGGGAGTAAATTTGCAAGAGGAGGTATCGATGGTACTTATCAATTTTTGTTATCACAAAAAACTCCTCGGTCTATTGAAAATTGTGTGCCAAACTAAAAATCAAGACTCTACACCATTAAGGAACGCAAAATCACTAGATATATTAATTGCACAAAATCCTCACCTAGGTCGACATAGGGAACTGTAAGGATAAATTGGATAAATAATGACGTAACGACTAAAGTATGGCGACCCTTATCTTCACTTCTACAAAGAAACATGAAGAAACACGTTCAATAACTACTATTATCTCGGAAAATATCGTACGCGTACGGTATGAGAATTACTTCAGGGATATGTTTGTGATGTCAAAAATCTTTCTCTAGATGAGTTACTTATATTTCATAAGAGTTGAAAGAATTTGAATGAAGTCATATGAAGCTATTGTGCTGTATACAAAAAATAAATGACGTATGCCCAATGTTATTTAAATGGAGCATATACGTCATTTATTTTTTGTGGCAGAATTACAGAATTCTCATGCAAAATCGGGAATTTTATCCTAACCATTGATAACAGTATTGTGGGTACGCCTGTTTGTAGTGGTGTGTTGAAACCTGAGTTCTAAGAACTGCGGCAACATATCAGTCACTCCATTGCTGGGTCCGATAGGGTTTGCAATTTAACTGTTATATAACTGTTATAACCGATAACCAAAACAAAAAAAGTTCGTTAACCTTTTGACCAATAACCGTTTCAGTGAGAAAAGTTCGTTAGGATCTGGCCAGCCTAAAATAACAGTTATATAACAGTTATAACCATTAACCGATTGAAAAAAAATTGTTGACCGTTTGACCAATAACCGTTTCGAAATTATGGAGCCTTCTGACCGATAACCGTTAACCGTTTGAAATCATTCCGGTTGCAAACCCTAAAATTATCAATGCGCTCTGTCTAATTTGTACAACTTGCAGGGGAAAAAGAAAGTATGATGATGCAATCACCTCCAAAGATTAAAGTCATGCTTTGGTCCTGTTGAACATTTGATAATTCCATGGCATGTTTCCATTTGGGGAGAATGTTCAACAGCTTAGTTTCTCAATACCAAGTGACATAACAAGAGAAGCTAGAATAGCAAGTATCAAAGAAGAGTAAAGGAGTAACTAAATACAAAAACCGCAGAATAAATACTAAACTTTGAAGCGCTATTGACTATAGATAAACAGTCATCCTCAGCAAAAGACAAGTTGTGGTCAGTTGTGTTGCGTTCTTGTCTTTTGCTGAGGATGATTGTTTAGTCAATAGCGCTTTGAAGTTTAGTATTTATTCTGCGGTTTTTGTATTTAGTTACTCCTTACTCCTTAATAAAAGTATCGCTGTTTTTGTCATAATGAATAGCTGTAACTTAGAGTCTCCGATCAGTTTGATCAAAGAATAGCTTAGAGAACAGTTATGAATCTGATTAAAGTAATCACCCAAGGTGTGCTACAGCCAGCAGAAGTACTTCTTGTATCTATGATTCAAAAAAGTCAAGGTTCAGAAGAAGGTGAGATTAAACTACCTATTGAATCCAGCAAATCCAAGTAATTCCTCAGTTAGATTTTATTGCACTTAGGCTATATGCAGCAACAGATGAAATTGCCTCTGATAATCGAGAGGAGGAAGTTTTCATTATTATAATAAACTGCGATGATAAAGGCAATATTGATCTTTATTTAGCAAACATAAAAATATTAGATTATGTTACAAGAAACACTTGACTTTTACAATAAATATGATTGAAAATAATCTGCTTAAAGGAATGAATAAAATAATATTAAAACTGCAATACGCTCCGCAAGAAAGGACCACATTTGCCATCGGAAAAGTTCCCTATCTAACACCGGCTTTCATGTGAGGTTCATTTTACTTACGCAAAGATTGTTGTTTATAATGTTTGGTTGAAGGATCATAGAAGTCAATGATGACAGTCTGAAGCGCGCTTCATCATTTTCTGGTGTAAGACGGGCCTAATCTGACAGTCAATATTTCTACTGAGAGCTTTTAGTATGGTGACTTGTGAACCCTTTTCGCAGAGGGCATCACAATTAAAGAATATAGTTTTTACTCATTAAAAAAGATGATTATTGATGAATTGAATGTATTGTAACATTGGCTAAAAACATCGTCGTCGTGACCCTTATAAATTGGGTTCAAAAGTCGACACGTAGGAGTATTATTATAATCAATGGTTGAAGGAATTGAAGAGATTACAACAAAATAATATAGGGAAAAATAATATTAGCAAATAAATATCATTTACACGTACACACTTCATCATAATTATAAATTTGTCATAATTATTTTGTTTTTCTTTTAAAAATCATTAATAAAAGGTAACGATAAATAAGTTTTAAAAGGAAGTTAACAACACAGTGCAGGAGTACTATCATTAAATGAAAACTGACGAGTATATAACGAGGGTTAATCCATTTGAAACGTGACCTTCCACTCTTCTTCTATCGTTTCATTTTTTCTAAAATTGGTAACACCATTTCAAATGTTGGTCTCTTACCAGGTTCCTCATTCATACAGATTTTGATTAATTTGGACATGTGAGAGGACACACTGGGTGGTATCAAAACTCGAAGACCTTCGTTGATTACCTGAAAATAAAAGTAACACGGATGGAATATTAATTTTACAGAGAAATCGCGATTTTTATAATGAATCTGAATCCAAAATTCAACTAAATTATTTGTTTGAAAATAATAACAGCTGAGAAACGTACGCTTCTCAAGCACTTCACTTACAATACAATATCTACTTTTTAAAAACGAGTGACCCAAAAATTCAAAATTAAGGGGATGTCGACGAAACAAAAGAAAAACATTTTCACAATTTTGGTTTATAATCAATCCCCAATTTAGAGTACAGTCATTATCACAGTTTCCGACTTAAACAAGGATAAAATAATATTTTTCGGATATTTATAAAGACGAAAAAATGAACCGATCCGGAGCAGCTAAAGAATATTGACCTCAATATTTTTGAGAGGCGCATTCTAGAGCGATACGAGATAAAATTAGTAGACTTTTACGACGAAAAAATTCTATTTTTACAAAAATGTGAAACTGCGCAATATTTAAATTTTAATAATTTTTTTCGTAATTAGGTAAATCAATCTCAGGGAACAAAAGTCAAACAGAATATTTCAGAACAATAAAAATACAAGTCGAAGATGAACCGCTTGGAACATTCAATTAAAGAAGAAAAACTGAAGATATCTTACAATCGACAGCGGGGCAAAGTCGCTTTGACCAGTAAAGATAGCCGCTCGCAAGTTCGAATTCATCACACACTCTGATGACTAAGAACTCGTAAAACTGAGTAATTGAGAACATAAAAACAATAATTGGTTTTTGCCACCACCGAAATACAATTTTCATTGCTCGTAAAATATTGGGAACGAAACAATCATTCAGAGGAACACATCTTGATTAGGTCCCATTTTTTAAAATCAGAAAATTGACCGCATACCAACAGAAAAATCTGACGCTACTTTTCTTTCACTGGTCATCATATTGATGAATATCCCAAGTAGTCACGAAGAACAAAGATTCAAGTCAATTTGATTGAACATTTCAATGACAGGAAAGATAATAAATGAGCTTATAGTCTTACTTTGAGACCAATTTCCATAGCCGAAAACTCAACAAAAGGCACTTCACGGGTAGAGAGTTCCCACAGTAATATGGCAAAGCTCCACATATCACACGACTCCAGATTTCTATCACTAGGTTTTCTCTGCAAGGCTAAATCGGAAGAAGTAACAACTGAATTATTTTCCTTTCCTCACGAAATTGTAGGAAACAGAATTTTAGCAAATTCATTACCTTCAGGAGACATCCAAGCGGGATAATATACGCGTCCTTTTTCTTGGAACGAGAATTTAGCATCAGCCATATTGATGCGGGCAGTTAAATCTTCGTCAATCTATCAAAATTCAACAAATAAGTTCTAAATTTTCGTTCATAGGCTACGTTGCATCGCCAGAAATTACTTCAAATAAATACCATGACGTGTCTGCTATTCAATTGATATTGTGGTACGATTCGCTCCAGACTGTGTAAGTAAGCCATTCCCCTAGCTATATCAACAGCAAAACGTAGAGTATGGCCAGCGTCAACACTAACACCAGTTCCTTCGTGTAGAAGAGTGAACAGTGATCCCCACGGCATATACTGACTAACAACGATTAAATTCGGAGGAGAATTACAACAACCAATGACTGGAAGAATGTTGGGATGAGAGAATATCCTGTAAACATGAACCATAGATTGATAACCTGACAAAACGGAAAAGTATTCCCGTAATTGTATAATCGCTACACACCTCAGTTTTGGATACTCTTCATTGAAGTCTCTTGAAATGCGGGCAGTACAATTGCGGATATTCAGAATTTTAGCTACGATATCGTTTTTTTGCCAACGACCTCGCCACGTTTCACCATTATGAGATATTGCCAATTTTGTGTGCAGAGATAAATCCGAAAGGTTAATACCCTTATGGCGTGAGAGGGTAGCATCACCTAGTGAATGAACAGTAATTAGTTACTATCTAATAAAAACCTTAAACTACAATCGAAAATACTTACGACTTCTCGTTTTCAGACCCAACCAACTTTGATCTCTGAAATTGATTTTCTTCAAATCTTGTCCCGTTTCAACAGCTAATTCTATGAACATAGATCGGTTCCATATTAAAACTTGGATACGTATTTTCAAAACAAACATCAATTGCAAAATACATACCATGGAAGCGTTTCGCAAGAGAACCTCTGGCTTTATCTAATGGTGTATCTCCGTCTTTGTTAGCTAAAGATACGATGGCACCGTGGGCAATCAAGTCTTCAGCAACTTCCTGGTAGCCCCAGAAACAAGCATAATGTAATGGTGTATTGCCATGTTCATTCGTGAAGTTGATATCGGCTCGATTCCGGAGAAGCTATAAAATTATTAATTTAATGTGAGCGGAGAGGCTAATTTCAACGACATGAGAGCAATTATTTCATTTACTAACCAAGGCGACGATGTCACGGTGCCCGTGAGCTGCAGCCAAATGCAACGGCGTATCATCTCCGCGATTTGTCGCATTAATTCTTGATCCACGGGTCAAGAGTAAATCCACAATTTTGTAATGTCCTTCTTTACAAGCCCAATGAAGCGGGCTAAATCCATGATCATCTCTGAAAACAACACGACGTACGTGATATTGAAATAAAATAAAAGAACGATGAATATTAGAGGAAATTGACAAGAATTAAGTAAGTGACGAAAATCACAGGGAACAGTGTTCGGTACAACAAGAATTTTCGGATACACGAGAATACTAGACAGTTATCCTCCCACGCTTGGCAATGATATATTATAGGCATATTTTTTCGAGTGTATTAGTTTATGGGATTACCATAAATGGAAGTTTCGTAATTCGTCAAATAACTATTTTAAGAATTCATTTTCGGCTGCTAATAAAGAGTCCCACGGATAAAATGTTCATTAAATCGATACTCGAATGAATTAAATTAGAAATTACCCTTGATTCATATCATTCTCCGTATCATCTAGCCAAACTCGTACTTGCAAAGCATTGCCTTCGCGACACCAATGGAAAATATCTTCCATGATACTCTCAAAATGTTTGATTCTAAGCGAATGACATCTTCGTAGATCACAAATTACGATAAATTGATGCAAATGTTAACGAGAAATCTTCAGAAGAGGAAGAAACGTCGAAATTATTCGTTTCCACAACTACATACTAGTTGATACAGTTAACACGAAATTTACATTATCAGGACAGGAACGCATTCAATGTGTACCTGTGTATTGGTGGCTTATTGGTGGTAGTGAGTGAGCTTAAGCTCTATGTTGTAGGAAGTTGGTTGTGTGGCTTGTGTGGGTTCATTCATGTGCAAAAAAAAAACTAGCATGACCTCAATATCAGTCTAGCCTACCAGATGATCTCAACGGAGGATCTTGCTTTCTTGCAAATGCAGGTCATATTCGATCTTTCGTGTATCGAAGGTATCGAAGTACATTCGGTATCGATATCGCAAATTAGGTAGTGCTGCTAACTGAACTCTCTCCAAGCTGTACTACTTTTTATTCCAACATGAACATAGATTAACAGTGCGTCAAGGATGTCGAAGATTTTTGTGTTATATATGTTACGTACCGAGCCCGAAATTGTACAGATCGGGAATGGTACAGGCATTTTTGTACCAATCGCGAAATGAACAACTCACTTTGTACACACTCCGAAATATCGGGCTCGGTACAAGAAATACTGTACTATTCGCGATTGGTGTACAGACTTGATGAAAAAAAACAACATGGTACGGAATGTTTGTACCAAGTCCGAAATACTGTATTAGCAGTGACAAATTAGCTTTCATTTTTTACATACTTGAGCACAATATAATATTATTCTCTGATACAAAGTTACGTCGCGTCGGATGGGCGAGTACTTTCATGTAGGCTGGATAATAAATCGAATTTGTGGTCTAAGGGATTGCATTTCCTTCAGTTCCAAGAAAATAATAGTTACCAATCTGGAATCAAGTAATCGACTTTTGAGGCACTCTTTGGTAGAAAAGCAAAAATAGAACTCTATAACGCGACTCTGCCCCTGAAATTATTGCGTTCTTGCGCTCGGAAGAGGATTCAAATTGCTTCATTAATGAAGCGCTGAAGTCTGTCACTCTTCTACCTGCAAATGAGACCAATAGCCCGGCAGATCATGGACAAATCATTGGGTTTACTGATGGAGATCACGGACAAATTGAAGAAGATTCGTGTACCAGTGAACACGCCAGAGACGAACAATAATAACCTGTAAATCTTCATTTCGGACTCGGTACACAAATTCTGTACAAAGTCAATTCTTTTTTTCAGCTTGGTACAAAACTGTTATACACATCGCGAATGGTACAGTATTTCATGTACCGAGCCCGATATTTCGGAGTGTGTACAAACTGGGTTGTTCATTTCGCGAATGGTACAAAAATGCCTGTACCATTCCCGATCTGTACAATTTCGGGCTCGGTACGTAACATATACATGAATTTACAGCTTTTTCAATCTTCGTTAATTTTTGCTGTTACTCATTGCGGAAACCAAGATACATAGCACCGAAAATCAGGAATGAATATTCTTATTAGTTCAAACCTACAAAAGCAAAACATTCTTCATATATTCCTGAACCACACCATTTCTGTCCATCATTCCTTTCTTGGTTTGCAGTTGTGATTAGTAAGAGAGTAAATTTCAATTTTTCAACAGATAGGTACAAAGAAATTTAAGTGAAACTTGGCTGAAACAACTAGCAACATTCTGCGATTCATCCCGAGCCTAAAATAATTCATATTTTCTGTACCCTCATTGCGTATCACAAATTGTTCCTTTTGTATTTTCAATATTTTAATAAAACGGCTCATCTCCGCCTATTGTGATTTTTATTTTAAGGAGATATGCTAACAGCAACCAAGTTGTAGACAACCAGATGAGGTATATTAACGTATGAGTAGCAAAGTCATACTTAAGTCTCTTCTATATCACAGAAATATTCTTCTCAAAAAAAAAAAAAAAAAAAAAATGATGAAGGTAACTAATGTCTAATACCTTGGAGGTAACTGAACTTATATGTAGTAAAATCGCATTTTACCATCATCATGAATTGAGAAAAATTAATGTACCTAAATCATTCTTTTCATACAAAAATGTACGTATGAACTAAATAGGAAATATACCAATATAATTGTACTACATGGGATCCATTTATATTATTATTATTATTTTTATTTATTCATTTTTTGTAGAGCTATGAGTTCTTTTTACGGCCATGACAAGAAAAATATCAAAAAATTTTAGGAATAATTCTCTTCAGAATAGAGGTTGACAGGGTAGTCAGGATTAATGTAGTTGGAGATGGAATAAGGTAAATCGTCTAAGAAAGACAAAATACTTACTTGTCTCGTTTATCAGAGCCCGAGATGTATTGCAATTATGTCCTCGCCAAGTGAAGGGAAAGATTTTGTTTTGATCTCTCTAAAAACTAATAAAACGCAAGAAAAAGGACTTTACTTTTTTTGGTATCAGAAACACGTTTATGAATATTGTGATAAATATTAATTGGGTTGAAATGTGTTCCATAGTCATGTGTGGTAGAAGAGAAACTTCAAAAGAATTCAATTTTGTCACATACATCCTTGATATTGATGAGCACCAAATCGTTGTTCAACCAGTCAGATTCACATATACGCGCAAAAACGTATCGATGTTCTTTAACTTCGTCTATCTGTAACGACAAATGCAAACATTCATAATAATAAGATACCAGTACCATATAGGGATTGAGAAATTTTAGGTGTTGTTTGGTGGGAAAATATCTCCCCTTTTTTGCTCATTCTCCTCTTTTATTTTCCTAAATTTGCCGCCCTCAGCTGCTTTTAAATTTCTCCATTTTGGCCGTATAGTAAATCAAGCACTACTTATACTAGGGAGTTGGAAATTTTTAAAGTGATCATAAATATCCGAAATGCGGTCTCCGAATCTAGTTGAGGTAGGACACATGAAAATGAAATAGCGCGTTAACTCACGGTACCAATCAGGGTAGATCCGGTACTGATATTATGTCAAATTTTCCAATCCCTGTTTCTATTTTGTTCTTGTTTATCGTTTATTTTCATACTTATATTTAAATTTATTGTGTAACTTTCGACTCAATTTCATTTACAAACTTTCGAACAGCAAAATTCATCGTGACTTGGTAACTTGATAAAATTCTACCGTTGCGTGCCAAAGTGTTTTTTTTTTTTTTTTTTTTTTTTTTTCCATTCTCATCTAATCCAATCTCTAAGACCAACAATTCGCCAGAAAGATAGGCCATCCGTCCAAGAACGTATAAATATCATCGTGGACTCTTGTACAAGTCGAAAGTTTCGTGTTTTATTTAGTGACTGCTTACTTACATCGGGGTCTACGCAATATGTATGAAACATCTCACGGACTTGCATGTAACAAATAGCCATTTCTTTTGGAATACTATAATTTCGGACGCTCAATTGCTCCTTTCTTTTCTCGCTGTTATACGACAATCGATCAATGATATTTTTGACCACTATTGTTACTTTTATGTTTCTCTACAAGGAAAAAATAATAAAAAAGATCGCAAAATCTCAAAGTTAAAGTACCTAGGTATTTAATTAGCTTGCTCGTCAAGAGCATTAAAACTCACAATCATTTTCCAATAGTTATCCCTCTTTTGAATTAAGCGTTCAGAATCGTCATTAATATTATACCGGTCACACAACTCATTTATTTTCCGGTATTCTTCGTTGACTTTTATGGTATCAGGTACATGGTTCATTCTTTCGGCACGCCGACTTTCAGCACACCTCCAAGTGAAATTTGACAATCCCATCTTATTTAATTCATCGAGTATTTCATCCTTATTATACGCGTTATACCATCGAGGTGAATCACTATACTCGATCAAAACTGAAAATAAATGCCCGATGATATCTATCACCGGTTGTGAAAATATATTTTATTCAGCTTACAAAGAATTAAAGAAGTCGGTCTGGTAGTATTTACCTACCTACTGCTATTACGCCAATCAATACAATCATCAAAAGGAGGGTGACGTTTTGCCATGTTGGTAATGAGTGATTTTTATAAAAGAGAAGCATAGAGGAATTGAGTTAAACTGTAGAAAAAATTCATTTTATCAGGCTGTTCAAGTATCTGCTGTTATTTGCCTTCACAAAGAGCAATCACAAAAAGTGTTATCACTGAAGCCATTACAGAAAGTAAGAGGCTTATCAAGAATCACATGAATCCTGTAATTTGGAGATTAAAGTTCACTCTTAGGCGCCGTTATTTTTTCTTTAGGGTATCATTTAGAACTTTTTTACATTTCTTATTTCCATGAAATTTTACATTGCTCTGTTCACCAAATAATTTTGGGGTCAAGAATTTAAAAATCCCACACATTTACTCTCATAAAAAACGGAGTCGAAGGAAGGAAGACTGGTCCTTCTCTCTCCGCATCTCTTTCTCTTCGATGCTGAGAGACGGTCATAAGTAATAAGTTCTAATATCAACAATGAAGGTTATTCTTAAAAAAATATCCGCCGTTCGGCCGGCCGGCAATGTAACCCAACTTGACCCACCTTTCAACAATAAGGGAAAAAATTGAAAAAATTTTGACTTTAGAACTATCTATGATATATGGAGGGGGACTTCAAAAATTTTCATGTTTTCTTCTAAAAATTTTCCTAATTTCCCCTGGTTCCTTTTTTATTGGCCTCTCGACACTCCTGCATGTGTGAAAGCACCAAGCAAATGAAAGCATCAGCAAACCGAAAATTGAAGATTTTGACGTGATCTAGGACGTGTAAAACCCTCATCTCGAACTTCAGTCCTAACAATCCAAATGAGTGAGAGTCAGCACACAAGCTAGATATGCTCCAAAAGTTTTCTTCAAAAATACGCGCGGAAGGTTGCCGCTCTCTTATTTTTTATCAACTTTCGATCGACCAGCTAAATTACGTCAAAGATTGCTCGATGCAACTTAATTAAGGTGTAGGCACGTTAGATAGCCTTCACAGAATAAAATAATTTTGTATCGTATATTTTCTAAAATGCATCATTTCCTCAAATTATTATCGAAGTTTTCCATAAATTTTATATTCCTTGTACATCCCGTCCATTCTGCTGACGGTGAGTTTTTCAACAACATTCCTTCTTTTCTACCTCATAAGAAGATGATCATGATTTGTAGACTGCATTCAAAAATAAGGTATTTAGCGTAATATTCTGAGCGTAGTTGGGAAGAATTAGGTAAAAGAATTATATTTTCAGGGCAAAAATCAGTGCCAGATGCGCCACCCATTTCTGGTCGAAATATCGCCGAAATGACCATGACAAATCGACCTAACGAAGACGAAAATCTTTATGAATGGTGCTGCGACTGGCTAAACTACAGTATCGAAGTGAAAAAACCAGAATACGGAAATGTTAAATCATTCTGTGAGCGCATCCTGCTGAGTGATAATGATGCTGATCGTTTCCAAGCTCAACAATATCTTGCTTCGCTTTACCGCGTAAGTTTTGTGATAAAATTATTCTTGCTGTAAGTCAATGGTCCAGGATAATTAGGTATAAAGGCTTTGTTTGTGAGCTATTTCTTCGTCCTTTCAAGGTTTTATTCATCCATCATCTATCAGTGTATGGTAAAGGGAGTTCTGTAGAAGCAAGATCTGAAATTATGGCTTGTCTCTCGATCTTGTGCCTATTTAATGTATACAGACAAGCAATTGTTTTTCTCGTCAATTGATCCGTAATGGGTTTGATTTTCAATAGGAGATGAGAAAACTGGACACGGTAATGGCCAATATTGTGATGAGATTATCCGGATACAACGACACGAAGAAAGAATATCTTATGAATGAAACATACAAGATTCCAATCCAGTTAGGTGTATGTTATTGGACTCTCCACGAAGGATTCAAAACGTTCTGTGTCGACCCAGAATCGGTATGGCGCAGAATAATTCGTATTTAAGTCAATACAGGCCCGGAATGAACCCCCACAGGGTCCCCAACTTTTTTGTCAAAGTCCCATTTTCCTGAAGAAAAAAAGAAAGAGAGTCTCACGTTCTTTTGTTCTTTTTTATCACATTGTCAATGATGACCTCTTTTTCTAAAGATATTGAAATGAGAAAAACAATTTGACAACAAGAGGGCTGGGAATGGGGCCCGGGACCATACTACTGCTTGCTCTAGTTTACTCAAACCTTAGTAAATAAACTGAAGAACGAACTACTTAATTTGTTCTCTTTTTTCCTGCGTAGAATAAATACGTTCGCTCATACAGACACATTTTCGCCCATGCTTGCAAAGCTAACTGGCTTACCATAAAAGAGGTCTTAGAGTGCTTTGAAGATGTTTGTCGAGGTATAAAATTATTCAGTGATCTTCCATTTCCTCCTGAATTTCTCTTCGATCTTGACGAAAAGACGTGAAGGAACTGCAAAAACTATTTTGAATGTACGTATTGTATAATTATCTTGAATTGTTGGATTGAATAAATTTTACCAAAACATGCTCTTATGCTGGAACTTTTTGCCTAGGGGCGCTTCGAGACGTCCAGAAATGCGGAAGGAGTTGTGAATGTTGAACGCATGTCCATTTCGATATACCCTCACTAGCAGTAGATTAGTCTTCTCGATTCAACTATTTTGTGTAGAATGTCCAGTCGTGGCCGCTGTCTCGGCTTGCTGACCTTTTTTAGGGCTTTTCCAGTATTTCAAATTGCATACTTACTCTCCTACGTGTCATCAAGTTGATAGTATTTTCAACATTGCTCTTATGGCGAACTGCTCCAGATTGAAAATGAGACGGTATGTCCAGTACACCTATAAGATCAATGATAGAAACACTACGCCCTATTCTAACTCATAGGTAGTTATTGTACTCACGATTCTACCATCGGAGTGTCTGCAAAGCGCACCCTTTGTCAAGTCTCACGTATTCATACCCTCAAGTTTCTATCATCCTCTAACGTTTTGTTCAAACGCGGCCGTAATAATAACAGCCATAATTACGCCAAATTTGGCCAACAGTCTTCCAACCAATTTCATTGGAGGTCTACGCTTCCCAAGGTGATCAAGTCTGGCTTGGCCTGAAGGTGACGAATTTAGAGCCATTATTCTGTTTATAACAGTCGCATTTTCCGATTATTTTATGGCACAAATTATGCGAGAGATGGAGAAGTTTAGTTCCGCCGGTTATAACCGCGTCTCTACAAGGCTGAATCGGATCCACAACGATAAGCTTGTTCGAACGCTTCGAAACCCTACTCTTGGATTTCAAACGAATCAATGCTAAGACGACTTGCTTGGCTCAGTGATATTAGTGCGTAGCACGATGTTCGGAGGGAGCTTTTGTGAATAGACTTATTACGGCTAACGCTGGCCGATAGCTAGTACTGAACCTCGGACCTTTGGTTTATAAAGTCGACATCCTACCGCTAAACCACTGAGCCATTAAAGCCGGTTGTATGGATAACTAAATGAGATCAGAAGTAAACAAACTTTGAAAAACGACGAATACGAACTTCTGGCAGTTGAATATAAATTGATACTAGACCCAAATTACGTCTATCTACATGTCTGCTGTAATTTGGACCTAAAATAGGGGGACCAACATTTTCGAGTAGTCCGGTCGAGGTATGAAAAATCGCAGAATACCTGGAGAGTGGGAGACGGCTAAGAAATGATTGTAATTTTCGAAATGATCGAGCTCAGACACCTGATCATGTCTTCTTTGACTAGGCCTACTCGTTCCACAATAAGAACCTGTCCAATCGAGGGAACAATTTACCATGTCGAGTGTACAGGATCGAAATGTGGTCAAGATATCTTGAAATGAGGAAAACGTCGATCTCAGTGTAAAATTTAGTGGCTGACAAGAAGCAATTGGTCCAATAAATTCAAGGAATTACGACTTCAGAGATTCAGCTTCTTTTCTGCTGACATCCGCAATAAAACACTACTGGGCCTTCCCTTTAAATTTATGAAAATTTCAGCAGTTGCTTCAAAGCTTATGGAATAACTGGTAGGCAAAAGCCAGCTAGCCCCCTTTTCGCTTTCGGTGTTGGAAAAATGGTTCCTGTTGCCCGGCTCGGTTTTGAAAAAAAAAAACTATTTACCCGAGAATTCAGGCATTGCAAATACAAAAAGTTCAAACAGAGGAATTCTACGCTCCAGAAATAAAAAGTTGATATATTCGAGTGCTGGTTCATTATCTTTCTATAAAACAGCATATCCCAAACTATTGTTGCTTTCTCACGACTAAAGAACACTTGGTGAGAAGGATATTCGTTTACGATAGAGCTAGACCAATATCGTCAAATTGAAAAAAAAAAAAAAAAAAAAAAAAAACAAGTTGAAGCAGAACCACCTAGAGAGGGTACTTTTTCTCCGAGTCTTGGAGTTTAAAGAGGCCCAAATTCAGACGATTAGGTTAGGTTTAGAATCATGATCTTGACCATAGATCGCAGGAAAAAAAAGAAAGCGTTCTTCTCCTCTGGCCCCATTTGACTTTCAACGGCTTGAGTGGAAGCTGCAATTCATCTTCAACTCGAAAAACAGCTCCCACTGGGAAAACACCTGTCAGCTATTTGGCTGCCATAATGTAGCCCATGGTTTTAAATGGGTCATGAAAAGCTTCGGACAGAGCTCCTTGACAAACCACTGACAAAAAATGCAACATCTGGTAATCTCACTATGGGATTGGCAGCCAATTGGTAAAATTCTGGCTGCCATATGGCAATAATTTTTCCCGGTGGGAGAAGAGAGATGTAGGGATTTTGAAATTCCAAGAATTTGGTTTAGTGATTTCCGCACAATTCAACAGTTGAGGAATCTAAAACTTTTATTTAGTTTTCGCGTTTGTCACCCTCAAAAAGTTTTTGTTTATTCCAAATCTTTGTTTCACGTTACATAAGTGATACAGAGGGGAGTTTATGTGGTTTACTTGTATGAAACGATGGCCCTCCTTTTCGTAGTGGTATCTATTGATTGACTTCTCATAATAGGACTTGGAATTGTTAGGTTCGTTTTCAACATAAAATTGTAATAAAGCCCGAAAGCTGTATACTTTATCATCATCGTTTTCAATCATCCTACATCAGATAAGTGCTCAACTCTGAAGTATGCTGATATAAAACGCAATACGAAGAAAGAACTTTTCAGATACGGTACCTACCAAAAATTAGCTGCTATCATCAGTTCATTTTACTCAGGAAAATAACGTATTTCGAGCGTTGAACTGCAAATATACCAAGCCTATTTTTGTTCGCGTGACTGCAATCGCAAAGGATGTTGCCACTGAATAAATTTCTGCTCTGGAGTGTGATTCCAATCATTTACTCAGTCAATGGTGAGTAATTCTTCATGAATCTTCAGATATTTCCATCCTGCCCTCCTCAAATACCTACCTCCTTTTTTTTTTTTCAGCATTGCCAACCCAGCCAGCGGCAGTAACAGTTGGTTACAGTAGTCAACCTTGGTACAAAGCTTGGTACAAAGATGAATTAGAGGCCGATCTCAAAGATTTAGGTTTTGACCCTAGTTTGTGCTCCGAATGGTTCAAACACATTCCAGAAGACCACAAAGAAGACTACCAGTATGCTATGGAAATTGGAGAACTGTGCGATCGTTTGAGCGAAAACCGGGCAGATCATTACGAGGCTGAGAGAGAATACAAATTGGATTTAAAGGTAATTTCAATTTTTATCTGATAGGTCTTCCGCGGTAGTGGACAATTTCGTTCTGCCTATATCTGCTACGCTCAATCGCCGAATTTGGTCACTGATGGAGAAGAGTTCACACATAACGCACAAATTAATCAGTGCGCATTATGGACAGTGGCCGAAATGGAAAGTCGTGTGTCGAGAATAGTGTTGCATTCGCATATAGCGTTGTATGAAGTATATTTGCTGATAGTCCACATTACTTATACGCTTCTAATGAATTTCAGCGAAAAATGGAGAAAAAAACGTCTTTACGAGGCGTAACCAAGGTCAAGCAGGGTTCAGGCAAATGTTGCTCAAAAGATAAAAAATGTGCTTGCAGGTCTCGAAAATAATGTCTTGTGTAGCTCGAAATTCCATGACTTTCTACATTATGTGCCAAGCAGCAAAGTACTTGATTCTTCTTTTTATTTACGTATCAATGAAATTTTTAAGATTGTCAACCCTTCACTCTATTGTAATACAAACATGATCATTATAATATGGTTTTTCAGCAAATTCCACTTCCTACAACGCGTTACTGCTGAGTACTAACTGAGACTCTCGACGCGAAATTTTCAAGAAAATAATAATATTATTAGAAAAGAAAGGGTGTCAAAATAATCTGAATGCTTTTTGATCGATGAGCCTAACCTCAAATGAGGACCTATCTGTACAAAAGGTGGCCGTTCAACATCCCATGAGAAATACATTGATGATGACACAGACGCCCTAGACCAGTGGTTTCCAATCTTTTGGAGACGTCGGACTTCCCCAATGTTCCTGCCTAGTTTTGCGGACCCCTATAAAGAAATGTTATAGGAACAGTGGCGTATTTACGGGGAGGGGGGAGGATTTGGGGATCAAACCCCCCGGAGCTGAAGAAATTGCTCTAAAATATCATAAAATCCTGTTCAAAACGCCTTCCAGAGCAATTTTCTTTCTCAAACAAAAATTATAGAAATTATTTTCAGACCGTTGGGAACCGCTGCTCTAGACGGACGCCCTTTGTACAGTTTGGTCCTCAAATGTGTGCAAAGGAAGAAAAAGCTCACTAGCAGAATTTATCAGTCCTTGAATCTCTTAACTTGCACTTTGTATTAGAGGGGAATTTATTGGTTCTTTTGTCGAGAGAAAATCCCGCGTCTGCGTCTGTCAGCATAATCTTGATCTGATTTAGGATTTGCAAAAATGCTAGGGATTATTACAGAGGGGCTTTGATGGCGTGACGTCTTCATTTCGCCGCAAGACCAAAGTGGAAAGATGACAGACCTTTCTTAAAATTTTTAAGATGAAAGCAATCCCCTTTAAAACTTGGGGTTTTGTCTAAATTATTTTCAGTGATATTGAGACAAAAATTCTTTAGACCGAGAAAAAACCTAAGCTCAAGTTCATTTTGAAGAAAGGTTGGTCGGTTGCTGTATGTTATTCTCGCTCTTTTATTGCTCGATCAAAAGAAAACGAATGAAAACTTGCATTTCGAGATAATGAATTTGATTACTCGTGGATGCGCGTGTTGCTTGAAGGTATTATGAATCATCATCGTGCTTTGATTTTCAGAAAAGGAAGAAATTACGCGATTCCCTCATAGATATGATTATCAAGTTAACGAATAGCTCAACCGAAAAAATAGAGAAATTGACCGCGAAAGTTTTTCCCAACATCGGAGATGATGATACTTGCTACCAACAAGTTTACAAAACATTTTCTGAAGCCTGCATCAATCCAGACGTGGTAAGTGGGGGAAGAATATTCGCCTCCGTTCGTTATTCAATTTTTTTTTTTCGAAGTACAATCGGGTGCGGATTTACGGGGGGGGGGATATATCCCTCCCCAAACTTCCAAAAACAGGTTAAAATAACGCAGACAGACCATATTTTCCGATCGAAGCGAGAAAAACTTTTTTTGGACAATGGAATATCCCCCCCCTCTCTCCCCAAAAATTTACGGCCAATCCGCGCATAGCAATACAATGAAGATCGTTTTCGCAAATAAAAAGACATTACGTTATTTTTCTAAAAAAAAATTCAAGAAAATCTCGGTAAGTATAAACTTTTAAAATTTTTGTTTTTTTTTTATAGGATCCGAACATGAAAAAATATCGACGAGTTTTTGCTAACGCCTGCACTCAGGATTGGCTCAATGTTGACATGATTTGTCAGCAAATTCGCGCAACTTGTGCACAGTCAAGCTTGCTTTAGGCCTCGATCTCCAACAATATCTATGTTTATCACGTAATTTTAAGATAAAAATTGTATAAATAGGTACACTACTGTACTAAGAACGTATATCTACTGTAGCGAAATAGGGTCGGGCTTATCGATTTTTCATCAATTTTATTTGAAGTAAGAGTATAGCTAGTTCATGTTGAGTTGCGAATTTTCTCAATTTATGTTTTCGAAAAATACTTCTCTTCGTTATCTCTTCATTCAATAAACCATGTTATCTCACGTGTTTAGAAAACAGAAAATATTTCAACGAGATGATTTCTTTACCCGTGTTGACGATAATGATCAAGTCAACTCTTCTATATTATGTTATCTATGTAATCTCTTTTGTAGCAGGTAAAGTAATCCAAAGTGTGCTCGAGTACGTGTAAACGCCTTGATATATTTAATGGATTTGTGGACTTCTGTAGGGCCAACGCCCACCAATCTTCCGGTTTGGGACCACGCTTGGTATGACATGGAAGTAAGGAGAGAGATTAAACGATTAGGTTACGATCCTGAAAACTGCTGCAATTCAACCTGGCAAAGTTACGTGAATGAAAGTCGCCTAAATGACGAAGATTACGTCAAAGCGATTGAAGAACTGTGTCGCAGGTACTGTCTGCCAGACGATGCAGAGCGTTTGGAGGCCAAAAGAACGCATATAGCGAAGCTAGGAATACCAGTAAGTGCAGACTGTAACTTTTGACGAGTACCCTGAGCTGGGTTTTTAGGGTGGAGGATAGTAATGAAAATTTTGTCGCATTTATTGCTACCAAAGAACATCAATATCAAGACGAAGTTCTAACAACACTTCAATCTTGATTCAGCTTAATTGCTCACGATGCGCGCTATCTTGCTATGTCCTTACTCTATCGGATATATGGTCGTTAACTTTATGTAGGCTTGAAGTTACCATGCAGCTATACTTCCTTGGTTGGAACGGGTAGAGTAGATCCAGCTGTGAACTCCACGGCCCGTATGAATCTTACTGGCCGTGATACTCCCTCGACCTACGAAGGTCTTCATCATACGTGAGTGTTTGTAGTCTGTTCGTCGAAAGCAAATCTCGAGTGCTGGGAGGTAACCATTCCGGCTAATCCTGCTCACAGGCCTGATTACCCTAAAACATGACAGCTACTTCGCTCAGTTAAAGACTGTATCAAAGAACTGTCAAATCATACAGTTAGCGAGGGTTTTCCTTGTCAGTTATTTCCCACATAGACTCAATGTGATTTTATTTTCTCTTCCTAACGATTGTAATTTCATGGTGAATTTATTTCTCCTACTGTGGTCCACTAAGATTTGACCAATTGTAAGCAACTGTGAGATATTTTCCGAGCGCAATTTTCTTTCATGAGCTTTTCTCCAACTGACCGAGAACAAGACCACCTACTTCGTATTTTTGAACGTTCTAGCTATAGTCCCCGCTCGTGTATCGGGCCGAGCGTTCAACTCGAAGCTCTCCTTCCTCTTTTGTTGGGATACATTCACTACAGTCTCGTGATAGACAAATGGTCGGGACTACCTTGGTTGGGACGGTAAGTTTAATGTCGTGACACTAAAAGCTCAGAAGTTCTAAGGTGTACGCTGTATTCCTAGATTATTTTTCCTTTGATGGTATACAAATCCTCCGATAAGGACTCACTGTTATGTGAGACAAATTGCGAAGGAGTCCAGATCACAGTCTCAATACAGTCTCAATCGGTACGTAAGGGACTTGCCGGAGTCAAGCTTTCATGCTAACACAGTTCGTGGATTTTTTTAGTACTAACCTTCCGACAAGGATGGGGCTACCGGTATGGTCGGTACAAAGAAAGTTCTATGGGAAGATTGAGACTTGCGCGGCGTTCAAGACAGACTTTCTTAATTTTCTCGCCGACTCTCGTGTTAAAGATAATGACAATGCAAAGCGCCTTTACCTAATAATGGCTCTCAAAATGGGAGCTGAATCGTTAATTGCAAATTTGAAGGATTCATCTTTCAACGAGTGTTGGAAAATCGTTACTGGTACGTACGACCAGTCCGTTCGCAGGGCGCAAATGCATTTGGAGCATTCACAAAGCAAGAAGACTCCACGTAATGCATCCTTACGCTCCATGCTCGTAGAGTATCGCCAGCATAGTTCTAATTTACGTTTAGCACCCTACTCGCCCACCTCCTTTTCCCAAGCCAGTCGAACTGGCTCAGACACTTGATTTAGAGAGGAGGAGATGACTAGCATCTCGTAAGCATCCACTTCTAGTTCATTAAGAGCTTTGTTAATAAATTATCATATTTGGTCTGAAAACTTTTCTGGCGTAGTCAAATAAATAAAGATCATGTTTCATATTGTCTTTTATAACGTAACATGCTCCGCTTGTTCGCCCCCTTTCTTGGTCTAGCATAAGTCTACTTAAGAATATTTTAGGCTAATAACTTTTGGGGATGCTCCCTCGCTCCGCTCGTTCGCCTCCTTCTTGGTCTAGTATAAGTCTTTTTTAGAAATAGATTATTTCAGGCGTAGTATAGTCAGGAGCTTCATTCTAGAGCCACTCTAGGTCCAGTTATATGAAGGCTTAACTTACTATCTGCTTATTACAGTATTTGATCACTGAGTAAGTCAAAGAGAGGTCTAGCCAGATCAGGTCTAGTATACTGTAGGCTATATTAGCCCTAATATAAAGAAGACTTAAAGTCAGAAGGCCATTTCTACGAACGGACGGACGCACCTCAGCTCGTTCACTTCCTTCCTAGTCTCTGGCCTAGTATAATACAGGCTTAGCCTAGTATAAAGTATACTGTATATTAGGAAACTGAGCTTTGTTAGTACCCTCTTGGCAATCTAGTATAAGTCTGGTATATGTATATTAGGCCTGTAAACTGAAGGCTATACTTACTGCAGCAGCCTTATTCAGGCCTAGTATAATGAAGGCTTCAGCTTACTATAGGTCTAGCTAAGGTCTTTTGGCCGGACGCACGCACGCAAATTTCAAAATCAGGGTACGGGTCAGAGCATGGCCGTCTCAAAGAAAGGCCAGAATATGCCGATCTGGCAACAGCTAAGTAGGCAAATCGTTTACATATAAATTAATGCAAAATTGCGCAAATTGAGTTTAATACATTTTCTGATAGAGAATTCAATGGCCTACAATTTTTGTTCTCTTCAATTTTTTACAAAATTCAACATGTACCCACTGATTCTCGAAAAACCACTTCTTCTTCATGAGAGCACATGTAAAAGTCGGCCTACTCTCACAGCGTTGCCATTCTGTGCATGCTCCGGCCTTCCTTTCAGACTGCCATGGTCAAAGCAAAGACATGAAACATATCAATAATAGTATAAAGCAGGAATACAGCATACAGGATTCCTATAGACCTAGTATCTGTATAAAGCTAGTATAAGCCCAGTGTAGCCTACCAGTAGTTTACTGCACTGATCAAAGAGAGATCTAGAACGCATGCACTTTTTCACCAAAATTAAAGTAGGGCTTACAGAAAAAAATTAAAAGTTTCAAGGTCATCTGTACGCACGCACGCGCTTGCAAATTTTCAAATGAAGGTAGGGCTCAAGCAAAGACATGAAACATGTCAACAGTCTGAACTGTTACAAACTTGACCGTCTCAAATTGGAAACTTACATGGTACAATTTTTGGAGAAGAATTTTCTTGGAGTTCTAGAAATTTTATAATTCTACCTAATTTTCTGTATGTCTTTGTGCAACTGACGGAGTGTGTATCGTGAGGATACTCTTGACGATGGACTGTCAAAACTTCATCATCGCCAAGAAGGCGAGGAGTTTTTTTTCTTTTTCATAGAACTGCCTCACCAATGAGAAGAAGCTTCCTGTAAGAATTTGGAACAATTAAACTCAAGGAAGAGGAAACTTCTCACATAAGAACAGTTCACGAAAAAAAACTTATTGCGTGCCCAATCAAAGGCTCTCTAACATCTAATGAGAGAAAAGTAAAATTCACGGACATTTTGCAACAAACCCTCTGCACGATTCAACGACTAGAATTGAACAATGAGGGGAAAATAAGAGAAGCCTACACCAAAATGTTCATGTACCTTAATCGATACCTAGGTATTCTGACAGCATTGGCCTATCTACTAGATATGTTGCTGAATCGAATTATTTCTCATTTTTTAATTGCCAATCACTTATTTTCAGAGTAAGGAAGCATTAGATTATCTTATGAAGCAGATCGTGAACAAGTTGGCGGAGTCCGATCCTATAAAAGAAGTGATACTTAGTCATTGGTATTTTAGAATACCACCATTAAATACTGCTTGTTATTGGAAAGTTTATTATTGTTTTTCGGACCATTGCGTGGATATTAGATTCGTAAGTGGACAATTCGAAAAACGTTATTTAAGTATTCTAAAATGACCTAACCATAATCATTAATATTGTTAAATCAACTTTCAACAGGATGAAAGAATAAAGAAATACAGAGGTATTTTTGCTTGGTCTTGCACCTGTGGATGGCTAAATTACGAAAAAACGTGCAAAATTATGGAGAAAACGTGCCGAGCATTGGACATTTACCAATCTCACCCCAAAGCTTTCATGCAAAATGAAACCGAAATACATAAGCTGTGAGGAGGGTTTCAAATTATTTGATTGAAAAAAAAAAAAAAAAAAAAAACAATTCACACATTTTTTTGATCCATGTTTTGATTTTTTTGGAACGAAATTTTAATATAATTGCGACCATAAGGCCGTCTAAAGAAGTAGGAGGAACTGATTGAAAAAAAATTTCCATAGGTGCAGTTTAAAAATTTCATCAATCGTGTTAATCACGAAGAATATACGAAACTAATATCAAATGACTACTTACATAATCAATTAGAGACCTCTACTAAGTATCTGCTGTCAGCTTCACAACAGAAAATCTGTGAAAGTCAGAAAATTATCGAAAACTCTGCGTAACCAATTGTATTTTTACAAAGCGAGGGTTCTCAGTGCTAATTGCAAGTATCGGGTGCACTACGCTCAATTGCGGATATCATCGGGGGAGGGTGGTTATCCTACAATAAAGATTTGGAAAGATTTTGAACTTATTAGATGAATGACTTTGAAAATTCTGACTTCCGGGCTATACACACTCGTATTTACAAAAAGACCATGAAATTGTCAGCGCTCTGTCAAAGCGCCGTTAAGATATTGATCCTTGGATTATAAAAATCGATTATTTTGTCTTCCTTTATTGCAGTTTCCCAATTGTGATTTCGCAAATTTTCTAAAAGAGGTTCTCTAGGCCACAATCAACTTCGTTTCTAGAAGCCTGTAATTTTATGGTACTTGAGTCATCGATATTAGCCTCACAGAATTAGAAAATTTTTCATGTCAACAAGTACATTAAAATGCTATAAAAAGTTTTGCGGAACATCATACACATACTCTTTTAAATTTCTGTAATATGGGATATCCGAAGCATCAAACTTTGAGTTTTGCCTCTCTTCCTATTTGGTGCGACCTTCGCAGATCACCTCTTCATGAGCTTCCCACAGGAAACCCCACCTTCGTTCGTCATACTCAAGTCCTCTCCTGCGCTTGAGCGTACTCTTCTCTGGTGGGACGAGAAAGAAAGACTGATGAACAGAAGAGAGACTGCCAGAAAAAACAAGACAAGAAGAGATCAAGATGGGTACTAAGAGATGTAAGCTTATGCATTATACTGATTTTTCAGCGAAGAGAAGGAGAGAAGGGTGATCCACGATGATAAAGAGAGTTACATAGAAAGCGAGTGAAAAGACAAGAGTTGATATTGGTGATAGAAGTTAGCCACCACTGCGAAGGGAGCAGGTTCTATAGCGTTGATATTCTGATACCAGCCCATCAGCAATATCGTGAAACGCAGATTACCAGACATCAGCGCGCCAAAGGCTAAAGTATAATATATTTACACTCAAAGATGAAAAAAGAAGGAAAGAAAGAAATATTTTATCTGTAGACGCCCTATCAGGTCGATAAAATTTTGGTTTGGACGAGTCTTACCAGCAAATAGATGCTTCTTCGATATCAAGATATAGTAATCCGATAAAACCGTACTCGATGGCTGCAACGAAATTCCTCTCAATTACAATAAATTAAACTACAATAAATACAGACATGGAGGTTGGTCGTAAAGCTGCTTTGTCTTGGTGGTTGGCTGTTGGTTTTGTATTAATTTCTTTGATTTCCGGTAGGTAATTTGTGATGCTGCCTAATTTATTGAAAAAGAACTCTTACAGATTATTTTCTGGTGTAAGTGGGTATTGTCTAGGTCTAATGACGATGTTCGTTTTTCTGATTCATAATTTTAGTCTCGTCGGCCAGAGGACCCGCTAGACTTCAAAAACTCATGAAAAATCGCCACAAAACCGAGTTTAATACATCATTGGCCACAGCCTGGCAGACACACGAAATCGAAGAAGCGCTAACCAATATGGGATACAATTTCACCTTTTGTAAGGAACGCCACTGGAAAAAGTTCATTTCCGAGGAACATAAAGAGGATGCCAAGTATAGAAGAGAAGTAAGACGGCTATGCAAAAGATATCTCTTTCCTAATGATGCCGACCGTTTAGAAGCAAAGAAAAGATACCAGGCTCAAGTAGGGGTAAGTTGAAGACATTTCTAAGGATCAGTATTTGTACAATGTAGATGTATTCGACGTTAGGCGTTTTATTATACTTAGAGAAAATTCAAACTTGAAGAGTTAGTGCGGCTTATTGTCACAAGATTGTCAGAATACAATGAAACTCAAGAAACTATTCTGAATGAAAAAAAATTCGTAATCAACGACGAAAATTTGGATTGTTATTGGAGAGTCTATTATTCATTTTCGGAAACTTGCGCTGATCCTCATTTTGTGAGTTTTCTTATCTTACATTTATTCACAACAATTTAGCAGGTAAAATAGTTTGAAAAATTCTGACTTCGAATACTTAGGGCTTATTTGTTTGTTATCTTTCCATAGGATTTCAGAGTTCAAGGGATTAGGAACGTTTTTGCAAATGCTTGCTCGGCACCATGGCTAGACCAAAGCAAAATCATTCAATGTTTCAAAGAAGTATGTCCAACTGTCGCTTTGTATGAATGATGAAAGGAGGCTCCAGCATGGCATATTCACCAAAAGAGACCCCTTCCTCTCACGACCAAATGAAATTGTATCGATTGAGATGAGAACGAAAAGAACGATAATTCGTCAAATGATAATAAAAATGCTTTTGTAAATTGATTACTTTTTGTACCTACTCGCCGTCTGTTTCTCATCAGTTGTCGAATCAGATGTTTAAAAGCTATTTTGTCACTGCCACAAAAGATTATTGACAAAAAAAGATTTTTCCGTTTTCTGTATGAACTGAGCCTTGAATTCAATGGTCGCAGCTGAGGAATCTGCAAAGCAGTTATCATTCGCGTAGGGCTTGAAGAAGACAGAGATACAAATTAATTCTACACAAAGGGAAAGGGATAAGACTTGAAGGTGATTTGAAATGATTTTGCCTAATGCCGCGTCCATTTCTAGCTCGGCAACCCTAGAGCGTGATCTCAGAAAATTTTTCATTGAGAAAACGTGACATCTATGACTTAGGGGACTTGTAAAAATTACAACCAGGAGGAGAGCATTTCAGGAAATGATATCAAATCGGTAGATTTTGAAAAAAAGTTAGAGCAGAAGGAGAGAGATGGCTTGTCTAGCAAGAAAAATGTTATTCCAAGTTACAGAGGGAGAGGATTTTCGAAAATTCCAACTCAAGAATAGAGGAGAAGTAGGCAGGATTGTACTCACAAAGAAAGCTCTCTTTGGTGCGCGATATGTATGTGCGGTAAAAGTCCGCGCGCGGAACAAAGTTGTTTTATCTAGTAGCTTTACAATTTTCCAGTCTAGACTTGATGAATTCTGCGAGTCGAGCCACATTTTCAAAAAATTTATTACAAAAAAGAAAAATACACATAAAATCTACAGAAAATGTCATTTACCGACCTATTCCATTAACCCTGTTCATTTCCTCATGTACAATAGTGATGCCTAAGTAACATCAGAAAAAAATAAATAATTTCAAATTAGAACTTGAATGAACATTTCAAAAATAATCTCTAAGGTTCTATGCCATAATTTTGTTTTCATGCTGATAAAAATTTTCATTTTGTAAATTTACAACCAGAATATTTTCTAATTTCTTCAATGGTGTCACACTTTTGAGGACTGCCAATGAAATTAACACTAATTCCTAATCCTCAGGACCCTCGACCAGCTCTTGCCCATGCTCTTGCTCACCAGGAACCATTTCCTGTGGCTGTTGTTGCTGTGGTTGAGGTTGCTGCTGTTGCTCAGCCTGTTGAAGTCGCTGTTCATCTTGCTGCCGTTGTTTAATAAAAGCAGCCATTAACCGAGGACTACTTCTCAGTATTTCCAATATTTCGTCTTGCTGTTCCGGCGACTCTGGTGACAATAAAGCCCGCACAAGCCTCTGTAACGCTTGTCTATAAAAATTGAAGATCTAGTTGAATAAACAAGATAGGTTGTTCGAAGGAGTATTTTTTGCGCTTAATTCTAAATTCAGAATGACTCTCCATTTTTTGATAGAATTTTGTGTATTCCTATTATGATTTTCTTGTTTAGTCACCATGCATTGTTGCGAGAAAGAACGTTCTTTCTTAATTGATGATACAGCCATTGCCCTAAAACAACCGTTACAATGCTCTGCAACTGAACACAGGGGCGGATTTCGCCACACATTTAGGGAATATTTCACTATCGGAAATTTTTTTCCCAAATTTTTTTTTCGCATTATTTTAGCCTGTTTTTGGAGGTTTAGGATGAACGTTCCCCTTGCCCCCCCCCCCGTAAATCTGCGCCTGCTGAACAATAAGGTCATAGCCTGAAAACAACATTTCGTTTTAAAACAATGCGCAGTACCGGTAACTACACAAGATCAAAGCAAGAAAAATGCAAACTTCTATCGAAAAATGGAAAACAATTTTAATTGAACGTAGAAAATACCCTAATTCTCAATGTCAACTAGTGATAATAGACACAGCATGGGATCTCATAGCAAAACAAATTGGGTCTTGAATCATTGAATGACCGCCAGTTAAGGAAATATAATATCAAAAGCAAATATAAAAGCATATCACCAATGCATCACATAATAATAATGATAATTTTCTTCAACAAACATTCAACCGTCAGAGATGGTATTAAATACTAAGTACATCTGCGTTCAACTGTGATAGTGCGAGTGGTGAATATAGAGCGTTATTACAAATAATACGTGATCGTACAGTAGATACGTCAATCTGACTTCATACGGCAATACTGTAAGTACATCTTAGATAGTGGCTATTTATCAAGGTGAACAGAATAAGCTCATGACACTGTCACAGATAGCACGGCGTTTGCTCAATTTTCATCTTGCTGAATGTAGTCAACAAACTTCAACCTTTTAAATCTTTGTAATTTCATTCTCAATCCATTGTGGGCCCTAATACCGAACAAATTATTTAGACTTTGAAACAAAGTATAAATAATATTGATTTTTTTAGCAATGCTATCTTTTAAAGTCTAAAATATCACGATAAGTATTTGTTACTTCGTTCGATAAATATTTGTTACTTTGTTCGGCAAGATGAAAATGACGCAAACATCGTGCTATCCGCAATCAAGTGAAAACTTGTAATCATTAAACCAATGAATAATTCATGATATTGAGGTTATGCTTGATTTTGCCTATTTCACACAACTTTAGAAAGGGACAGAGTGCTGAAATTTTATCAAACTGAGCATTCAAAATATATTCAGAATAATTGCATCTACTCCCAAGTCCCAAGGTAGAAAATTTCAAAAGTTAGGTATTTGTTTTTGCAATTTGAGATTATTTTTAATTTCTATAGCTATCCTGAATCTCACCTGTGCTGCAAAGATACATCCTGATGGTCAACTGAGTCCATACTAGGACCGGGAATTTCAGCCGTAGTCCCTGTTGTCTGCGGCAACGTCATCACTTGAGGTGTTGAGAGACTCATACCAGTATGATTATGCGGCGCTTGTTGTTCAACAGGCTCTTCTCGGACCTATTACCAAACAAAATCCGTTATAGGTATTTGTTCCAACTTCAAGAACATTCAGCATTATACTGACCGGTGCCATATTAGCTGCGTACGCTTAATGTTGCTGAGGTATCAAATGTGAGAGAGGCGTAATAGTATTTTGCACTGAATTTACCGGCAAAATCGCTCCCAAGCCTGAGAGACAAAGCAATTGCTGCTGTTGTAATCGAGCTTCTTGCTGTTGCAATTATATCTTCTACTCGACACTGGATTCTTGAACAAATAGCCACAGCACTCTTGGGGTCCTGAAATAAGGAAACAAAACCCGAAAGGTAATAATATAATCCTACCCGCAAATTGTTTCCAAGAAAACTGTGTAAGTATGCCGCCAGAAAAAAACAAAGAACAGACTGACAATATTGCGAATGAAAACAAACTGCGCATTAAATAGCGGCTTGCTGACGTTCGGTCGAGAGGAAATGAAATGAAATCTCGATTATATAGTGTAGTGTGTTCGCAAATCGGATTCCGATGTAGATAGTATAAACCATCTGCTGACGCTGTAATTGTAAACAAACTCGCGATCTTTGACCACATGGTCGAAGGTCGCGACCCCGTGTTTTGCAGTGTTTTGTTTCCATTTTCCATTACTGCCGTCGGTGCAAGGCTTTGAGTATGAATAGTAATGGAGAGACAGAAATTGCAGTTCGTTGATGTTGTGATAGAGCGCGTTGAAACGGGGGTTTTGTACAACTGAAATTCATTTCAGTTGTACAAAATGAAATACATGAGAAATACTATTGAAAAAAAACTGCAACGCGAACGCAACGAGCTCTATCAATATAACACGCAAACTACCAAAAACTATCATCTTTCGCAATTTCTGTCCCTCCATTATACTATTCATACTCAAAGGTGCAAGGTGTTTCAAAAGTCGTCGGTGCACGTGCTGCCGTACAAAAAAAAGATTGATGAACGTGCAGAATAGCAATTCGGAGAAACAGGCTTCCTTCTCCCAGAGGTGGAGATGTTTTTCTCAAAATAATATGATTCTGCGCGCAATTCGCGGATAATTATGTTTACAGTAGTTTTTCCAAAAACAGAAATCAGAGCGCGCCGCTGTCGAGTAAAAAAACAAAATCTCGTTTTATTGCAATTTTCTATCGCTCGTCAAATGGCAGCATTGATATTTTTAGTGATGTGTTAACGTTTACCGATGATCTAAAATACAATACACGTCCAATATGATTTCGATTTCTAATTCCTTTGGAAATCCTCGGAATCATCAAATCATCTCAACGTAGCATCAATTATCATCTCGTTATGAAGTAGCCTATTATTTATCACTGTGTTGCATGGATTTGTACTTATAATTCTTTTATATCTTTATGTTAACATTATGGCTAGTCCACGAACAAGAAGAGTACTACAAGACCTAATGCCAAAATATGATAACTCGGTAAATTTCTGTTTACCCTTCATATCTTTTACAATTTGAATTTTTATTCAGGCTGTACACATTAATGTTTGGAATCTCATCTACGTATCCTTATAGGAGTGTACTTACTCTGATTGCTAATCGCGTGCATTCTCGGTTTTTATAGAAATGTTTCGAGTGTGGCGCTCATAATCCTCAATGGGCTTCTGTTACTTACGGAATCTGGATCTGTTTAGAATGTTCGGGAAAACACCGTGGATTAGGTGTGCATTTATCATTTGTTCGATCCATCACGATGGACAAATGGAAAGATTTAGAATTAGAGAAAATGAAGGTAAGTGAAAGAGGCAGCAGCCGCCCTCGATAATACTTATCACAGATTAGAGATACTCTTCAGTTTAAACTTTCAGTGAATAAAATTAAAATCATGTCATCGTTTCGACTGTAGGTAGGAGGTAATCGAAATGCGAAAGAGTTTTTTGACTCGCAACCAGATTGGGACGATACAGATCCGATTCAAAAACGATATAGTTCTAGAGCCGCTGCTTTATATCGAGATAAAGTACGACCATAGTAATTGCCGATATCGCAACTTCAGAATTTATGATTAATTTTACCAATATCTTTTGTAGATCAGCACCCTGGCTCAGGGGAAAGAATGGTCGATGCCCTCCAAAGAAAGTTATAATACAGAAACTCGAAAAAGGTATGCTCTTACATATGCGAAAGTTGATTGATTATATACTAGAAGTATACCTTATCAGTCGTCCGTGTGTAACAATGTTTCAGTGAAAAACGAAAAGAAGATGTGCCGAAGAAGAAGTCTGACCATCATCATCGAGGCGCTAATTCATCGTCCCACGAAAACAGAAGTGAATCGTATTATTCCGATAGTAGTTACCAAAATTCTGGTTCATCGAATTCCAAAGAGGCTTTTTTCGAAAAATTACAAAATCAGAACGCTATGAGACCCGAGTAAGTAATTGAGGTTGTACATCAATATGTTTTGTTGGTTCAGTTATTCTTCCTGATGTGAAAATCTGAGATATCACTCGATTCAGGTAGAACGTATTATCAGATTAAAATAGATATGTACCTTCTGAACGTTTGGACCGCGAACACATTGAGTTTTGTATGCACAGCGACACAATTGAAGTACAATTCGAATATTGTGTATCATTTCCTATTTGGCTATTCAATTTTCGTATATCTTTTTCGCAGAAATGTTCCGCCAAGTCAAGGTGGTCGATACGCAGGTTTTGGTTACACGATGGACGCGGGCGACCATAACGCTTTGAGAGAAACACAAACTTTGTCGCTGGATAACGCAATGACCGCTCTTACAGCGGTATAATATTCCTCCAATCCAAGATTTAATTCTTTTGTTATGTTTTATTGATGGTACAAAATCATCTTGCAGGGTTGGTCTCTATTTTCGGTGTCGGCTTCAAAACTTGCTTCAAAAGCGACCGAAAATGCTCTGAAATTTAGTGAAATTGCTTCCAAGAAAGTATCGGAAATGAGCTCTACCGTTAGTGATAAAGTATGTTTTTTCATTGTTTTTTCTTCCCTTGATAAAATTTATGGTTCGAGCTGTAAATACTTAATTCTTCGCTTCATGAAATGTATAGGTTAGTGAAATTGGTCGCAAAGGATTCCAAGAGATAGCTGGTGCCAATATTCATGTTCCCGCTGTTCAAAACGCACACAATTCCGAAGATGATCATCATTCTTATAATCGGGGTACATCGGATTCATCGGATATTTCTTTCGAATCAAATCAAAATATTTCAAAAAGTGAATCATCTAGTTTGTATCGAGAACAGATGACAAGTAATATGTGAGTATATCATCTCATTCATGGTCCTTCCTATTACGATAGCATGTACTAAAATAGGCGTCTTTTTAATTATTTGCGAAAAAATAGCTCACGATCAGATTCTGAGCAGAAAAGTTCGCATAAAAAGAGTTCGGAGGATAAGCGACGAAAAAAGGAGCCCTCCATTGATGATTTTCAAAATTTCGATCCTGTACAACTGAAAGATAAAACCAGTAAGACTAGATCCGCTGAGGATGATGCGTGGGAATTATTGAACGCGTAATGGCGTTCGACCTGTGCAATAATATTGTAATTACAGTTAATTATGTGAACTGCGTTATTTTTACTTTTTACAGATTCTACGATTCAGTTCTGTATTATTATAGCGATTTATAAAATATAATAAAAATATCTTTATTAATCTCGATCACGCAATGCTTTGTTTTGGAGACTCTGTTTCTAAAACTTCGTCTCGCTGAGATCCATCGAACAATTATAAATTTTGATCATGTAAAACATGGCGCGTCGAGAAATTTGTTTGACAAAACAAATACAAATTAGTTTTATAAAATAATTAACTTCTTTGTAGAAAATCGATTAGTTTACTAAATGCAAAAGAATCAGTTGAATTGCCCTAGGCTATTATAACAAATGAAAGTCACTACATTTATGTAGAAACAATTGAAACCCCAGCCATAGCTGAACCACCGAAAGCGGCGACAAAAACGTTCAACACAGTGATCAGAAAAATGCCCACAGTAACGTAGTTTCCATATCTGTAGGCTTTTTCCCGTTGGCGTTTTTCACAAACTGTATACCTCGTGCTCAAGAGGAGGAGAACAGCTACACCAACCTGTTGAAAAATCACGTAACAAAAAGCAGTCAAGAGAGTGAAGCAAAACATGAAGTCTTCAAAATTGAAACTTTTGGTTTTCTCGACTGATAAAGATCTTATAATCAACTCTTCAATTCGATATCATTCAAACTTACTTGTAAAATCAAACTAATAATGATCAACGATGTAACTATATAGAAGAATGCAGAGCGATCTCCTCTGTCAAAAAGGGAACGTAGCTGATTCGCGTTGGCTGAAAATAGAGCAACATCCATCAATCCCTGGGTCAAGGTTTTTTTATTTCTGTAAATGTTGAATTCTTCGGGAATCTGTAATGAGAACAGAGATGAATGAATACTGAGTCGCTACAAATAATTGAAAAAATTAATACAAAAGATACAACAATAAGCATAAATCCACGAGAGTTTTGTCAAAATATAATTTTACACAATCAAAAAATTGTAATTCACCAATGAATTTTCAACTAACGAAAAAATTCAATCTTTCTACAGTCATTGCAGACTTGATGTAAATAAGACTTCGAGATAAACGTCCGCGCAACAAATTAAACGACACAATTTAAAGTTTTTTTCGAGAAGGAGGTCGTAAATACATAGGATTAAATTGTGTATTGTTGAACTTGTCCTCGAATGAAGGATTTAGGTAAGTACCAAACACAGATACGGGCCCTCCGAAAAAATTAGTGTCTCATCCTCCCCCTCTCCTCCCAAGAAAAAAATCTCAGCCATTTGGCACACGAGAAAAGACATGGCAAATTTGACTAGCATTCTTACAGATGATTCGGTATTTTACATTTTTTTCAGAGCCCATGACTTGAATAACGAAGGTAGACGTCAATCAGAGAAACTTTTCGAAGGTTCGCAAACAAGAAGATTAGCCTAGTATTTGTAAAAACTAAAAATTTCAATTCTTTTTGATTCTGTTATTTGAGTGAATGCGAATTCATTTCTTCATTCTTAGATATTTACCTAAGAATTTATCGCGTAGATAAGACTAGGTAAGTATTATGAGCTTTTTTAGATTAAAAAAAAAATCTTTGTTGTTATCAGGTAATTTTTAGTTTTTGTTTTTTCAAGTTGTTGTGGCTACATAAGAATTTACCGACTTCATGACGAAATAAAGACTATTTAGATAGACTACCAAAAGTAATATAATTTTCTTCTCATTATAAATTAGAATTAAACGCATTCTTCATTCCACGGTCGGTAGTTCCCGATGTTATTCTTTCGTTTGAAATTACATTTATTAATTAATTAGAAAAGCTTTTCCATGACCTAAAGAATTAGAACGAAGACGTTCGAATATTTGTATTGAACGTGAAATAAAGCCGAAAATTTGTGTACATACTAAAATTTTTTGTAGAGATAAGTTCTTCTTTTCAATTATTTGTATTTGTGAGACTGATAATTTAAATTCTCTTATTCGTGATGCATGATGATCGCTTAGAAAACCTTTTCCGAAAAACCAATTTTTTTGCTAATAAAATTGAATAATTACACTCAGAAAATTGAGGAATTCAAGAACCGTAAATGGACGAAATTTTGACTAACATTACTACAATTAATTACTCACTTTTCCTTCATCGGAGAGTGGATCGATGAGTAATCTATCGGCGGGATCCTTTCCTCCCTGATCATCAGTTTTTTCATTATCCGCTTTCGGTGTATCATCAGCCATCTCCGGGTCTTTTTCTCCTTTTCCTTTCGCCGCATCACTATTCTTGTTGGTATCGGACGCCATAATTATTCAGTCGGTGAGAAAAAATTTCACAAGTCTTCAAAATCTACGTTAGAATAAAGAAAATATTTTCCGTAATTAGATGTACAGCTAATTGAAAATTATTTTAAGAAAAGAGTAAACAAAATAGCCGTGTAAAATCCTCGAAATAATAGACGTTCGCATACTCGCAGTGCAGTTAAATACAATACACATATTACCTATGCGTTACGGGTACGTGAGTTTAATTTTAGTGATATAAACTATAAGGGACGTGTGATCATCCACTGCGACAGGAACTATGGTGAATGATCATCACTTTATCTCATTTTTGTACTGCAGTCTCGATATGTTGATACACCTACACGAAGCACACAGTGTTTTCAGATGTACTTTGACCGAAGAGATGTAATAATAACTGTACATATCCGCAACTACGAAAAATACTTTGTAGGCATTATTAATGAAAGCAACTGGTTTTTGTTACCACCTGCATATATGAACGCGTACAATAGGTACCTACCTATTTAATTATAGGCATCACAAAAAAAAGAACGCCTCAAATCCGAAATTAGTGCAGACTAAAATACTTTTGTACCGTACTTCCACGATAATTTTAAAACACTCGTAGTAACACAGATTAAAGGTTTTTTTTTGAAAAAATTAGTCATTCTTAATGATTATCTACGTCGTGCATTTCTTGGACCAAATGTAACGCACATTCATTCACTGAGTGAACACGTGTTAAACAAAAAATAAATATTCTTTAAAACTTGGTTGTAGCTATTTGGAAACACCAGAGCAATAATCTCCCCTCCTTTCCCTAGCGGCGCCTGTATATCTAAGTTCCTTGTATCAGAGAAAAGTTCCTAAAAATTATACCAATTACTAGGCCTACGAGATAGATTATAGACTGCGGTATTTTATCGGAATGGCAAATTGAAGTAGCACTCGTTCCTTGTTTTTATTCTTTAAGCAAAGAATTAGATCGCATAGGCCTATCCTATTCATTTATTTACTAATAAAAAAATGTTGAATCGCGCGGGTAATCTTTTATTATTGGAACTCATATTGAGTGAGCGAGGTGTAAGTGAAGCACAACTATTGAAAAAGTTTTTAAGTGTAGAATTCTACTTTATTAGTTACTTTATTTCAGATAATTTTTTTCGTTCGCTCTTCTCAAAAATACCACAAACCGAGGTATGATAGAGAATCCAGGATGTACAGCGTCACGAATATTTTGATAATAGAGCCTCTCAATTTAGACTAAAACTATGACGAGGAGAGCCTGACGTTACAAAATTCTCGAAGTTAGAACGCTTTAAATTACCAATACCTACATCTATCTCGTCAACACTACCTATTTGCTATCATAAATGTGTATACGAAGTTTATACATCGATAGATTACCCATTATTATGAACATAAGTATTAGATTAATTATTAAATTTCTAATGTGAGTGAGTATCAGGAATCAAAGTTCAAAGTCCGAAGAGAGCAATATTCTTGTTCTCCGAATGGTTTCATGAGAATTTTAGTAGGTAGTGGAAGAATGCATTATCGATTTTATTCACTTTCAGGTCCAAAATCTTCTATTAAAAATTTTCAGCTTACGAAAAGACGAATTTTTTCATCGACTACACCCTATTTTGTATAATTATGTTCACAAAATCAGTCATCTCGGTAAAAATTCTGTATTCCATCTGTGACCTTGGAAAAATGGAAAAACTACCCCCTCGACCTTCATTTGAAGCCTCGTCGATCGCCTCGTTCCCGCTCTTTCCCCAGTTGAAACCCTTCGGATTTCCGGGCTCGAAGGGCTTCAACAGGGGAAAACTTGAAGCCCTTCGGATCCGCGGGCTTCATTTGGGAAAACTACCTATTTTATTCCCATTTGAAGTCCCGTTCTACTTTTTGAATACTTGAAGATCTTTGCATTCGAAGACTTTAAGTGAAAACGATGTTTACCGAGGCAGAACGGCGACCCCGTATGAGAAGTCTGAAAAGTGACGCTTTTATGTAAGCTATGAATGACATCACAGCTTGTGCTTCCTCTCCTCTGAGGACCGCATTCTGACCGGTGGTCACAGTATTTCTCTTCAATCTTCCAACCCTCATCCAGCAATACGCCTCCCCCAGTAAACCTGATTGATAGAATATCCAGGCCGCATCTTTTGCTTCTCTTCGGGCAAAACCGTTTTCGTTATTTTCTGGAAAAACCACCGCTTACGGAGTCCTTTACCTTCTTTATTCCTCCAAAAATCTCAATAAACTTCTTTGAACACAATTTTTCTAGGATTTCTCATAAAAATTCGTTGAAAGCCAACTGCCAAGTGCTACAAATATTCTTGAATATATCCATCCTACCCCGGTCTAGGATATAACCGGAATGTACTTCACCATCTATATAAAAGTCTCAATCGCACCCAACTGGACTATAAAGTTCCCCCAGCTACTTTCGGTCCATCAAGTCCACTTTCCAGATACCGAACACTGTTGAAGCAACAGCTCTCAGAATGGTCCTTGGAGTTTTCCGTCTTCTGTGCTAAATAGCCACGCGTCTCATTCGCACCCGAATGGACTATACAGTTCCCCGAGCTACTTTCGGTCCATCAAGTCTACTTTCCAGATACCGAACACTGTTGAAGCAACAGCTCTCAGAATGGTCCTCGGAGTTTTCCGTCTTCTGGGCTAAATAGCCGCGCCTCTTCACCTTTTTTGTACACCAAGATTAACTGCCAAATTCTCACGTCCTCAGCTCAATTTCTGGAACTCCTCTTTCTAAACCTTATCGTGATTCCATCCCCAAATTCGACCCCCTCCTTTTTATTAAATCATCCACTCATCCATGGCTATTTATTCCTCTTTTTATCTGACTCAATCTCACAAATATTTCTAAATCAAATGACACTGTCCACTGTAAACTAATCACAGAAATTATTACAGAATCCCTCAACCTTATAATATTATACCATGGCCTCAATTACGACCAACGTCACGTTTTTTTGTCACCTCTTTATCACGCTTAACGAGTGGTCGGAGGGTGTCGACAGGGATGATATAGAGTGATAAACATTTTTCGTCATTGGTCGTAATTGGGGCCCAGGTTAGCTCAGGAACAAGAAATGAAACAGGCTATGCAAATTCTATAAGGAACTCAGCTCCCGTTTTTACTGCCCAATTGAGCGCTATTCGCTTCTGTCTTTCAAAACTCACTCAGCATCCTCTCGGATTCAACTACATCCTTTTCTCACTCACACGAGATCTCTTTTTAAATGATCTCATCCCCCAACCCATTCACTTCATTTCCCATACATTAAACGAATCACCTTCACCAGACGTCGATCACCCACAATATGCGAAAGGTTGACCACGCAGCTAAACCCAATTAAACCCATTGACTGCTATACAACCTTGAAAAGTAACATCGTTTCAAAATCCTAGCTTTTTGGCACGATCTCTGGAAAAATCAAGCTCACAACAGCATAAGATCTATCAGAAACCTCACCATCCCTTCCGCCAAGGAAGTATCCTTCCTCGTCTTAGGATTGGCCACACCCAATTCACCCCCTCTCACCTCCCCGTAGGTCTTTACGCTCCTTCAACATGTCTGCCACTCAGATAATCTTACAATTCAATATCTTTTATCATGTCACACTCACCGAAACCAACGTTGCGTCTCCCTCTGCACTAAGCAACAGTTCTAAAATCGTCTTCAACTGCCCCAACTACCTACGTTTCACCTATTTCTTCCGCAATACCATTAACACTGAAAGATACCAATGGAAACGAGCTTGAAATTTCTTCCAGACAGAGTCCAAAGCTCAAAAACTTCCATCAAATAGCAAAGCGAATTTTTCCATTATTACCTGAAGCTCAAGAGTTTTCACGGGTCTCCAATTGAAAAACTACTAAACTGAGGACAATATCACATACGGGGAATCAGAAATTTTTGGTGCTTTTCAGTGTTAGGTATGTAATTTAGAAAAAAAAAAAAAAAAAAAAAAAAATTTGGAATTCAGTCCATAGAATTAATAATGATTTATTTTAGAATTAAATGAGCTGAGAAAAAAGTAAAACACTCGATAGAAGTAATTTTCTTATTTTTCACGCAATACCGGTACACATTAGATTTTTACACTCTACCAAAAAATTCTTCCACATAAGTAACACATTTTTGTGTCTTGTTCAAAGCATTTTCCACGAAAAATAAGAGCATATTGTTACCATAAGCAGTAAATGTATCAATATGTGCTACTGAGTATATAAGTATGATAGGAAGGTACTCACCTTAAATAAATATTGAAAATACTACTCGTCAGTAACGGATGAGAATGAATATTGAAGTACCGAACACACTTGTTAAACAATACCCAAGTATTATGGAAGTGAGAAAACACGGATGACGATATGTCAATATTCGGAGTCCAGTTATCGTGTTCGAAAGTGACGTGTACGGGAATGCCGATATCACGGTAACAAAACTGTATCAAGTTGAACCTGTTGTATCAAAATAACCGAAACGAAATTGAAGGGGTAGCATGCACCATAATTTCATGAGCGCATCGTTTCACCGGGGGAAACCGGTTACTAGAATGTTTTCTTTGTAAGTGTGGGCGCGTATATCTCATGTTCATTAAAATACAGGACCGCGTAAGCCGATATTATGTTCATCGGTATTTCAGATGAATGTTGCCTACGCATACGATGAAATCAATTGACTTAATGATGAACCGGGGAGGAGGATCGAGAATTTGGTCGTTTACTCATTACACGAACATTTACCTCGCAACAAAAAGATCGAATATGACCTGAAATACAAGAAATTTAAAATAGTGGTTACTGTTGGCTCCAAGTGTAGATATAAAGAGAATACGGAAGAACATCGATGATCAAAAAGCATTATTATCTGAAGATATCCCACGTACCAGAGTGAGCACGCTGTAGGAAAGTGATGACACGCTGCAATGATTGAAACTTTAGGAACATCTGTGTAATGAAATTGATCGACTAATTCAAATCAATGAAAGAAAAAAATGATGAGATCGCGCGAAATTTTGCGGTCTTAAATTTTCCCTGTCCTTAACGCAACAACTGACAGAGGGCCGGATTGCAGGACTGCCTAAAACAATTGATGACTTGCTGAACTCATACCCAAACTCCCCAACCGGCAAGCAGTCTCCGCAAGCCTATCCGAATCTCTCGTCATAAGTACTGAACCATTGTTTAGGTAGATGTCAATAATCTAATGCTCAACATGAAACTCCAGTCACACTGAAGACACCCACATTTAGAGAAAATCTTTACTCTACAAAAAATCAACTCAAAATTTTTACATTATCATCATTCAGTTATGAAATGACGGATTAACAATACCTACTCTAGAAATAGATCAGAAACAGAAATAACTTCGATAATAAAACTTGAAAATTCGTAATTAACGAATCAATGGACAATTTTCAAAAAGAGAGGGTGTTCTCCGTCTTTGTTTCCTGTTTTTATTGAGAATATTTTTAATTTCATTGTGAAGGCATAAGTATGCGACCATGGGACGAAAATATGATGAAGAGGAGCTTAGGTGATAACGAACTTAGACGAAAAGAAAAATAATATTGTAAAATAAATTTCAATCCGAAACTTTTTGGAGCTCTTGCCTCGAAAAGGTAGGCCCTTCCTGCTGAGGTACGTGGTGACGTCACTGATGACTTGTCTTTAGATTTTATATTTGCAAGGTATTCTTCAAATTCTGGTACTGTCCTTAAAATTTTTCTTCTTCTCGATACCTCAATAAAGGTGAATACACCTATTGCATGTACTCTTCGACCGTGGAGAATGTTATTATTTTTTTAATTTCAATCATATCTCAATAATATATCTTCAGTTATCTGTCATTATTTTCACAATCGTTGTTATTATGGAATTATTTTCGTTACGTCTTATTGATATGCAGTGTATGGATGAGAACTCGTATTATGATTGTTTTTGCTGGGGATAGGTACCTCTGAATTTCGGGCCTTGAAAGCAAAGAGTAACCTATTCTGAGAGGAAAAGAATATGTGGATCTTTTGGTTTCCAGATCTTGACATAGCAAAAATCAAGATCTCCTGAGCTCTAGATCTCAGCAAAAAAAATCAAAATTGGAGTCCCAATGGGTCCAAATTTTATTGAGTCTCCTCCAATTGTACATTGTAGAGGTCAAACATCTAAATTTTTGCAAGTCATTCTCCTACCGTATTACACTCGTATAATATGTATAGCTCAAAAGATGAAATCTTGTTAATCGTACTTCTTCACTAGGACAGATCAGTTTTTGCAGGACGGCGCACGACCGAACGCCAAAATTCTCAAAAAGTCACCCCTCTCATACAACAGGTTCCTGTGTAGAAGCTCTGTTTTGGTTTTTGAAAAAGACAGAAAGAAAATTTCCCATAAACCCGGACAAAGAGGCGCATAGCGAATCAGTCTTATTTTGTAGATCATTCATCTCCAAGTTATTGAGATAAAATATTCTACTTCCACCCTTTGCATCACCATTAGAGAAAGATCCCAGATTTTATGTTCGACCATCCTTCTTATCAATTTCATATGCCACTGATTGGTATGAATTAGCGCTAGAATCTCTGAACTGATGATTTTATTCCCTAACAAAAATAGTTGAAAATTCAACTTTCCTGATCTCTTGGAAAATATTGATGCTACATTATTAGCAAATTTAAGGATCATTTAAAGAGTCGTCCTCAATTTTCAACCCTCAATTCTAGAAATCTTCTCATCTGAATACATTCTCTAACTGCCCTTCTGCCCAATTGAAGATTATAGGCTGTAAGTCTAATGAATCATCAAGAACTGACCATATTTCAAATTGTACTTAAAATAATTGATACAAACTTTGACGATCTTTTTTCTAACCGAAAATCAAGAAATGACACTTTGTCCCATTACACCTGAACAAAGTTTTTTTTTTTTTAGAAAATTCCAATATAATTTTATTGTACGTAAAGTTAAATTGTATTAAAACCGCCGACAAGCATACACTTACGAATTCATGAGCAAATGGCTGAACTAAATTATTTTGTAAATAATATAGTAATAAATAAATTACATCATTATCAAATACAAACAATCGCTTAGAAATAAATTTGAGAACAATATTAAAAATGTGTGGTAGGTAGGTAGGTATCAAAATAAAAGAATATAATAACAAAATTAAATAGATAAAATTTTAAAGCTTTGCTCATAGACAATTGAAACTTGACACAATCATAATTCTATCAAACATTACAATCACAACGATAGAATATTATTAAATAAGTATTTGAGTACACATTCATTTTTGCTAGTAAATGATGACTTCCACAATACGATACTCAAGAGCGTACCTAACGATAATTTTTAATAATAATTTCATTTTGTTTGTGTATCACTCACTTACACACGAGAGAATATTGGTAAATTTCATTTGACATTAAACATTCAAAAATATCACTAAGGAGGAAAATAACAAGAAAAAAAGTCTTTAAAAAAATTAATCCTATTTGAATTTAATATAAAAAAAGAAAATTGAGAATATATCCATTTGGCAAGAAATTAAATGGTGAATCTGGGTAATTTGTACCCTTCGTGAAGACCCATTTTAATATCACTGCGCTAAATTATAATTCAGTCTTCTCGGTTGATTTTTCGGTTAACGAATCATCTCCATTGGCCTGAAAATAAGAAAATCGACGGTTGGAGTTAGAGAGGAAGAAAAGTATATAAAAATACAACTTCCCAATGCAATGTTTAGGGCAAGAGCGGTCAAAAGTCCGATATTGTAAATTTATGATAAATAATCAGTAAAAATCGAATGTGAAAATGTAACACTGGTAAACACTTTTGGAAAAAATATCATTTGTTTTTTGTTGTTTTTTTTTTCACTTCAACGAGTTGTAAAATTATAATTAATTGGACAATAAGGAATTTCAAATGATAATAAGAAATTAAGAATGATTGTATGGTGTCAAAAAAGAGGCTGAAATTTCGTAGAGTGCGATGATATCGGAATTATTTTTAAGCGCTTGAGAAATCAAAGAAGGTACTTGGAGAGAAGAGCGAAGAGGTTGTTCAACACAGGCGAGATAGAGAAGAAAGAATATTGGAGAAGGGGGAAGGGGGGGTTAGGAGTGTGTGATGCGTATGTGACCTATTCTTACGCTAATGAGTTCTGGAATTTCTTACAGTGGTTTACCTTAAATTAGGAATTTTTTTGATACCGATGAGTTTGTTGTAATGTTGCTTTTTCCAGGAGGTACTCTAGAACGAGAGAATGATAGTCTGAGGTGGGTATACGAGTTTTGTCGGTGATTGTTACGAAATTGGTGGCCTGTTCAGATGCCTGATCGGCAGAGAATCTACATGGCCCAGAATCCAAGTCCGTTATTGAGTGAGCTGAGGTTAGAAAGCGTGAGTTAAATTTCTTGGATAAAAAAGTTCATGGTGTAAGGGTTAGAGAAGTGAAAACAGTGAATCCGCGAGGAGAATATATTTACTATTGGGTGGCACATTATGAGAGTTTGGACAAGTAAGCAGGAAAGGGCCTCGAGTTCTGCAGCGGACATAAAGCCTACGGTGAGATACTAACATTCCTTCGATTGAGTAAGTCAGGCGTATGCTACTCCATTTTTGGTTCTCGAACCGTCAGTGAGGCAGAAGGTTCGGTCGTCGTATTCATTTAGGAGTCGCCGTTTATTGGAAAAAGAGACCTGTATGAGGTCTAAACGTATAGAGGGTCTATTAGAGAAAGTCCAGGGGCTGAGAGCGAGTGGATGAGTTATAGTGGATTTGCTGAAAAGTTGTTGTGTGATTGATTAAAATTGAATCACATTTGTTTGCTTGCTGTACTATTTGCGGGACTATTCGCGCTTCAAGGGAGAAGGACACCGCAAACGCATTTTTTCCAATTCGGAATATTTGCGAGACCATTTGCAATTATGTAGCCTCTCTTTTTTGATCGGGACTTTCTGCAGGGCGATCACTTTCTGAAATATGTCAACGAAAAGTGTCGTAAGTTTGAGGGGACTTTGAAGAAGAAGAATAGGAAGTTATCCTCCTTAATGAAGGAACATGTTGAGGTGACCAAGGACGAGGATAGCAAAGGCGTCATCATTCAGGAATTCCATCCCCCCTCATAAACGATAGCCAGGTAGTATTTAATAGTGAAGAAAGCCCTCCTTGAGAAAGATTTGAAATTTAGTCTGTCTCCTCTCAAGAATGATGAAATCTTGGCAAATGTTGTTGCGGATCTCACGGTGAAAATTGGCCCTGGTGTTAATACCCAAAAAGTATGAGCCGAATTAGTCCGTAATATCCCCACTCCCTCAAATGCGTAAGGAATTGGGAGAAAGTGATCCAAGGTTTAAAGAGGAAGATCAAGGAGATAGATCTAGGCGTCACAAAGGCTGACAAGGGCAATGCTGTTGTGGTTATGTAGAAATCCGCTTTTGCTTCCAAGGTCCACGAGGTGCTCCAGCAATGTGGTGCTAAAGAGAGCGAAAATTTTAGCTTCCCTAAGCAAGTTAAAGAAGTTAGGAGAGTCAGCAACAAGTGTGAGGCTATAATCAAAACTCCAGCGATTAAAAAAGTCCTCCTTGTTCCTAACGCCACACTCCCCTTCTTTACGGGTTGCCCAAAGTGCATAAGATTAACACCCCCATGCGACCTGTGATCTCATTTCTTTCTTCTTCTACCTACTTCCTTGCTAAGTTTTTGGACCGTTGGTTCAGGTCTTGCGTTGATTTTGAATCCCCTCATTCAGTTTTGAACTCGGCTTCCTTCGCGGATGTTTTGAAGGATGTAAGTCTTCTCCCTGGCACGACCATCTGTTCTTTTGATGTCGTTGGTTTGTTCCTAAATATTCCCAAAGCTTGTTACTATGCAGCGTATGGGCGATCTACTCGTTAAGGCCAATGTTCCTCTCAATCAGCTTCAAGAATTCTTTGATCATCTAAATATCTGTTGGTGCCTTAACTATTGTACGTTCAAAGGGATGTTTTTTGAGTTCCCTGATGAAGTGGGGATCCCCATTGGATCACCTCTAGGCTTCCTCATCTCCGAGGTTTTCATGTCGAAGTTTGTACATGATCTCTTTTCCTCGTACCAGGTGCTACTAAGTCATATTTACTATTGGTTCAGGTACGTGTATGATGTTCTGTGCGCTTGGGCTGGTCCTGTGAGTTTCTCAGGTATCTCAATTCCTGTTACCCTTCCATAAAATTTACCTTGGAAATAAGGAAAACCTCCATTAACTTCTTGGATTTATCGATCTCTGTAAGATCGGGTATCCTTAAGTTTGGAATACACAAGAAGGATACTACGATCGATGTTCTAGTACACGGAGCTTCATTCTGTTTTGTTGCTCATAAGTCATAAGATAGCAGCCTCTAATAGCTTATACAACAGACTGACTCGTATACCGTTGAGTCAGGCTGCCTTTAAGAAAGAATTGTTAACTATAAAAGACCTGGCTAGAGTGAATAAGGTCAATGTCGACGTCGACATGGTGGTTCGGAGGAAAACTACTGAGAAAATTCTTGATTCTACCACCTCCCTCCCCCGAGACCTGAGTGACTGTCATATGCGCAGGATCAGTCTCCCTCTCCTGGGGAGGTTTTTCCTTCAATTGGGCGAGCCCTTCGTCCGTTTCGTTGCAGACCAGCATTTTACAACCCTACCACCGTGAAAGTGTTGTTTGTGAGGTTGAAGGATTCTAAACCAGTTGATAAGAGGAGCGGCGTTTATAAGATAGAATGTAGGGATTGTAACGGTTTTCATATTGGTGAGACCAGCCGCCTGAGCACGTAAAGTCTTCAGAAAAAGGACACCTGGGGAGTCAGCCTTCGCCGATCATTTGATCAATGATGGCCACAGTTTCTGTGAGGAGTCGGAAAGGCTTCTCCATAAGGAGAATTCCTAGCTTAAGTGTAAGGCCCTTGAACACATAGAAATGATTCGTCACCTCAATACTGATGAGATTACGGTACTGAATACGTACATTCCGGGAGACGGCCTGGTCGAACTTGTATAAGATTCACATCGCGACTTCTCTTTCGACCAACCTTAATAATTTCCTTCTCTCCTCCGTCTGGTCAGTTGCTTTTATTCCGTGCCTGAAGATGGTTTATAAACCGAAAGCGCTCGTCGTTTAATTTTTCTGTGGCCTTTTGTATGTTTTACTCCCCCTTTTGAGTATTTCTTTTCGATAATATTTGGTAGATCACATTGAAGTCTAAATTTATTGGCAATGTTATGTCTGCAAACTCTGGGAAAGGCTTGTTGGAATTGAAAAAAGATCCGAGTGAAGAGGAGATTTATGAAGTGAGGTTTTGTTCATTTTTGATTGAAGTTTAGGTGGTGTTACGCTCTTAGGAATAGAGGAGGTGAAACAAAGAAATTCCAAAACATCAATATTGGTTTTAAATACAACACTTTTGAGGTGAGGAGGCTGGAAAAAATGTGAGTATCAAGGTGCTTCTAGGAAATCGATAAATATGATTCAGATTTTTCAGACTTTTGGAAGCTGATTTTAAAAAGCCTTACTATACTCGACTTCTCGCTCCCAATGAATATTTAAAGAAGCTAATAGGTAACAGGACCCTCACGCGTGAATGGCAAGAAAATTTAATCGCAAATTACAGATTAATGATATTTACCTCTTGAACAATATTGCCTTCGATCAAAGGCTCTAATTTCCAACCACCCTCGCCGTCAAATTTTAGAATCTGAGTATGGAATTTCCTGAAATAAGAACGAAGTAAGCCATTATTCAAGAGAAAACAAGCATGTAAGTATACAATTACAAGAATTCGAATTTTTGTCAACATATTTCATTAAATCGATCCTTTGAATTAGAAGTTCAATGGATGTCCCTGCGCATATCATTTCCCAAAATTTTGTAGAGAAATAACAGACGCTAAACGTAGGCGAATATTTTACAATCGCGTAAACCAATATTCTAGTACATGTCTTCAAGAACCAACAAAGATATCGGAATAAGCTAGAAACTTGCAGATTTTTTCATGAGGGTCAGAACCGGAGGGAATTTTAGATCCCCACAGAGGAAGATGATAGGGACTTGAAATTTCAAAACTGCCCACAATAATGTCAAGTGGAGAACAAAACTTCCCGATTCTGACGCTCGAATTTCATAAAATCAACGAAACAATTTTGAACTTTATTGACAGTTAGGTCCAGTCCCCACACCTGAGTGGTTTTTAGATCGAAGATACGACCGTGAATTCAGTTCCCGAAAATTCAGCGAAAATTGATAGAAGCTCAGAAACCAAGTAATTTACTTTTCGGCCATAGGAAAGTTCCGAAGAAAATCGTTCTTTCTGGAAGACTGACCAATAATATTTATGACTAACGTTAAGTTGAGAATATTTAAAAATCACGACCATGTGTACGGCAATGCAACCTTCAGTCTTCGACGCGAGGTAATGTCCTACATTTCCTCTAAAACTATGATTTTCTTCTCGTAAGTTTTTATACGCATTAAGAGGTCACGAGAACATCTCCGAAAGGAAGGGTAGACAGAAATGGTGTATTTTCCGCCTCTGCGCCAAAAACTTTTACGCCAAGTTGACGACATACTTACCAAAGAGAAGGTCTGTGTGTGATCGTTAACAACGTGATTCCTTCGTCTTTAGCAGCTTGATACATATTACTTTCAACATCCATACTCACAGCACTCGTACACTCGTCCAGCAGAGCGAATGAAGGCCTGTATAAGAAGAGAGAGAGAGAGAATGCAAAAAAAGTTTATACGTCATTTGGTAGGTATATGTAATGAGAAAATACACCATAGAGAGGAATTATCACAACGTACATTACACTCGTATCTAACAAATTTCACCAATAAATTATACCACTATACTCACAGACTAGGTCATTAAACCGGTTATAAAAAAATACAGTTATAGACCTAAGTTCTGTAGAAAAACTTACCTATGATAAAATAACCTGGCGATTGCCATTCTTTGTTTTTCGCCTCCCGATAGCACATCTTTCCAGTCCGCTTTTGCTTCCCAACTACCTTCGCGTGTCACCAGGTACGACAATTGCACTCTTTCCAGACATTTAATCAAATCTTCATCTGTGAAGCCCTTGCTTTGCATTTTCTTCAAAGTATCGGGATAGATAACTTGTTCTCGTAAATTGCCCAGCGACATATAAGGCCTGTTGAAACCAGTTCAAATATCATTTACGTGTATACTGAAAATTTATATTAATCACGTTCTTCCACGAATTGAAAAAACTACTTAGCAAGTAGAGTAGAAAAAATCGCAACTTTTAAGGTTTATGAATGCAAAAACGTAACTCAACGAAGCAAAGTGTCCTTTTTTGAGGTTTTTTTTTCTTTTTCACATTCTGCCGTAACCTATCTCTACAATTTCGGTTAGGTACTAACACAAGGCAAAAGACTGATTTCATCAAATTTGTTTGTCATTAAATTTCCAACAAGAGAGTTCGGATAAATTTTTTCTTTTTAACGCATCATGACGTCGCTAGCGTACGTCAACGGAGAATATCTTTCATCAAGGTGACAATCCGTTTCAAACGGAAAGTATGATCGCTATGTAGAGTCGCGTATGATATTTTTCATTGAGTGGACTGGTGCGATGAAAGACAAACGAGAAAATATTCAAGCTACATAGCTTGAAATTTCCGTCTGAACGAGTATTTTTATGAGTCAGTTTTTAAAAAATTAAAGCTGTTCCTCAAAGGTGCATACGACATGAATTTATTTTTATCGCGCGTAAATCAATTAGGTACTGATTTTGTTACTTGGGAAACCTTCGGACAGTGTACATCAAAACATGAATGGTGCAAATAACTCGCATTATGTAATCTTCTTACCAGTTTTCGTAAGTAAAAAAAAAAAAAAATGGCCAAAAAGAAAAAGGGGTCCGATTTTTTTTGCAAAATATCCTCAATTATCGTCTTGAAACAATTAGGTACCACTTCATAATTCTTCCGAGAAGTACAGTCCGAAATTAGGGATACTCGTAAGATAAGAATAATTGATTTTAACAAGTTTTCACTTTTGAACATTTCGCCTCATGCACTGAATCATTTGTCGAGAGAGGTTTATCGATTGCTTCTCTGTCTTTGATGTGCAACATACCTTTACTAATTTCATAGATTTCATAGATCAACCTCTACGTTCCTCTTCCAGTCACTAAAGAATACTTTTTGCGCCTCGATATTTGTCTAGCACACAATATCTGTTTCATGATCGTTCTCCTACAAGATCTCCTCTGTCCTCCCTCTTTACCGACGCATTTATGATTAAATTTGAAGACGAGGTCTTTCTAATGAACACCCTCTTACTGACATGGTGGACGATATTCTAGGCTTGTGGACCGGTACTACTGAGCAACTTCGAAACAATTTTCTCTCAAGTCTCAACTCCCAAATCCTACAAGCATAAATATAATTAATCTCTAATAACCTCCCACCTAAACACGCAGCTATCCTCTCTGCGATTCATCGGTTGATTTCCCTCTTCCCTTCTAAACGAGCGATTAAGGAGGAAACAAATACAATAAAATATTCCCACAAAGATCAACAACAAGTTAAAACGATGACCATGCTGCTTCATTTTTTAATATGCCTACAGCACCACTCATGAGCACAGCTCACAAATCCAGATTCCTTCTGAGCCGCAGAATCTCTCGCATTTCCAAAAATTCAATCCACGTCCTCAATGGAATTCGATATATCTTTCGTATTTTTGAAGATCCGGTAGCCTCCTCCCCATTCCCCTACAGGGAAACAATGTTTACGAAGACTGCCTTAGGGTCAATAACGGTCAGGCCGGCTGGAAACTTGGACATCATGTTGCCGAGACCGAGACGGCTTCAAAGGATCGATCTTCTGGGCGTTTCAACATTGCTCCTCACCTTCTTGAGAACAATCATAAGGAGGACGATATAAGCGTCGAAGATATGGCGAACCTTGCACTTTTTGATAAGAGTATGAAATTTTGTACACTTCTTTATTTCACTGTTGATAATCGAATTTGATCGGGAGCATGTTTGCGGACCATCGCAACGACTCAAGGTGGATAATATTCTTGAAAAATTGTTTTTTTTTTTTTCAAAACATTGAGCAGAATATCTCAATTTGAAGTTTTCTGACTTTTCTAGCCCATGATTTCCACTGAAAAGCAGAAATAAAAAAGAAGAAAAAACTTCTTACTATTCTTAGCTTGAACTTTTTCGGTTTTTCAAAACTACGATTTCTGAAAGAATGAAGCTTCCACTAATAACCTCTTATGGAAAAAATTCACACTGACCGTAAGTGCACAACTTATTTGTCTTTATTATATAGGCCAATGTTTTGAAAAAACTGAAATTCATCAGCAAAATTACTTTCCAAAGTGATTCCGGGGGTTCGCAAACCTATCTCACAATGAAATTTGATTATCGACAGCGAGATAAAGAGAAGTACACCAAAAAATCTTCTGGTGGAGCCAATTAGAGATCATGTTTTATGTCTGCTGTTCTTTTGTGAGGTTTTCACTCGTTCGTCTCCATTGTTAACCTGGTTTGCTTTATAATCAGTTGCAGTTCACATGTTAGGTCTGAAGGCCAGTTTTACCAGAACTTGATGTATAGTTTCAATTAGGATATTTCAAGCCACACTGAGAAAAAACTCCAGGAGAAACTACTCTTAAACTGTGGTAAAATTTTTTTCAAGTCTCCTTTAGTATATTTCAGGCTGAAGAGTTTTTTCAGAATTATTTTTGATTTTATTTATATTTTATTTTTTCATTTCATTTTTTTTTATTCTTTTTTTTTAGAGAGGATGGTACTCGTAAATTTCTCAATGACCTCCCAGACATTTATTTTCATTTTCAATATAATTTAATTTAAAATTTTATTTTTATTCTATTTTATTGTATTTTATTCATTTTAGTTCATTTTTTTTATTTCATTTATTTCATTTTATTCTATTATTTTATTGAATTTTATTCATTTTATTTTATTTTTTTTTATTTCATATATTTCATTTTTTTTTATTCTATTTATTTTATTTTATTTTATTTATTTATTTTTATTTTATTTTCTTTAATTTTTTTTTTTTTTCTTTTTTTTTTTCATTCTATTTCTTTTTATTATTTATTTTTTTTACCAAAATTCTTCCAAGTCCCCAAGATCACTGCCGGACGCCCGGAAAATTTTCAAGAATTAGGGGGGAGAGAAAAGACATGAAACATGTCAAAAGTGATAAATAAAAAATTTCCTTGCGCTAGTTTCACGCTCCGCGCGTGTGTTACGCATTACGCGTCACACTCTGTGCGTGTTTTGCACCCAACTTGGGTCGTGTTTCACTGCTGTACACTCTGCGCGTGATTCACGCACAATGCGTGTTTCACGCTCTGCGCGAGTTTTACGCATCATGCGTCACGCTTTACGCGTGTTCTACACCCAACTCAACAAGTATTCCACTACTTTAAAGAGAAGAATTTTAGCAGTCATCTGAAGAATCCTCGAGGTAGGTCACGAGAGAGCTTGAACAACTTTTGTTGGCTTTAAAATGTACCTAGAAGTCCATGTTATTCAGCATAAGAAATTATAAAATCAAAAGCTGACTCCACACCTTCTCTCTCTCCTCTCTTGCGGATAAAAAATATAGATTCTCCATTTCTGATCCTCCTCAGGACTATTTGGCGTGAGGAATTTTGAAAACTTTCTATGCAAATTCTGTGAATGGTTTTACATTGGAATTGATGATAAAATTTTGGAAATCAAATACTGACTCTTATTCCCAAGTTTATAAATTGATATTCCCTGGATCGCAGTTCATCTGAGGCTCTGTTGCATTTGAGAAATTTTTCGATCATTTTTTCCAAACTCTGGAAATGGTTTAATGTAGGAATCTATCTTACCATGGGTGAGCGGATACAGACAATTTTTTGGACTTGGAGTTTTCTACGGGGGAGGGGGGAGGGAGGAGAAGGGGGGAACCATTTTCACAGACATTCATAACATTTTGCGACTTGCTTTTATCACTCGCTGATTGCCCAAAGTAATTACACGGTATTCGTTTTCTTCACCCCGCCCCGCTGACTAACGGCTTTCAAGGAAGTCAAAATCATTTCCTCCCACTTCTTGTGGATGAGATGACCCTCTGAGCTACTAGTTCTACTTCCCGGCGTCGGCGTCACTCATTCATTACTCTCTGAAGCATATTTCTTTATTATATTTTCATCTTGCACGTTCTGCACTTTTTCATCAACCTTTTCAGTTATGGATTCTTTCTTTTGCTGATTACGAAAATAATTTACCTTTGTGGGATATAGAACATATTGCAACCCGAAGGCTTGACTAGTGTCCCATGGTAAACAGGCCATAGTCCGCTGAGTATCCGGAAGAAAGACGATTTCCCGCAACCATTCGGTCCGGTAATTAGCAAATGGTTACCTTTGTTAATGGTCAGCGAAAGACTAGGAACTACTACATCGCCGTTCGGCGTCACTATTGGTACGTCCGTAACAACGATGCTACCGTCGGTGCTATTTTCCACCACACCTATAATGTAATAATACATATGAAAATCATTAGAAAAACGCATAAACAAATTCAGTCGCTATCCTATAATTACACGAATTTGATTTTCTCATCGAATATATCGCATAGCGTAACGATTTTACGAGTCTTTCAAGATCAACCAGATCTCTCGCGACTTTTTTTTCTACTCTTTTTTTCTTTATAGCGCCGCCTACGATTCGCGTCGAACAGCAAACAGTCGTCTCCATTTAAGGCACGCGATGACGCAGTCAAATTTTTCTTCGATGCGCACGTGATCAAAGAAATTCGAGCATTAGTACACAATTTATCCGCAGTATCGGACAAATTTTTATAAAGGTATTATCATTCTCGACATCTCATTTGAAATTCTGATTAAAATCAAATGTTTTACCCGTGACGACAGCGAAGAAATTTCGACGTTTGGCACTCTAATCGAGACATATAATGTGGTCCGAAAAAATTTTATCTTGCTCCCATTCAAATTCTTCGTGTCGAAATATAAGTCTGCAGATAGCGTCATTACTTTCACGTGTGCATATCCCTAATTTAATCGTTATAAAATATTTCAAGACACAAAAACTAGAACTTTGCGTAAGATTGAGGAATATTTCGAAAAAGACTTCACAAGAAGCACAATTAGGTAAGGTCCAAAAGATTTTGAGACACAATCCTTCTCTCATATAGAATACATAGGGAAGCGTATTTAGCTTCTTCGAGTTCTCCATTATATAGGATACTTTTTCCTCGGAAATAGAAGGGATCAGGGTTTAGTGACCATCCTCCAGGCTGAACATAGCTCTGTGCCAAGAGATACACATATCATGAGAGTGTAGACGTTTCGATTACTATTATCTTTCTTGGAAGCTACCTCGCTTTAGTACCCTCCGTCTAGGTATGTGCTTTTTAGTGTACTTGTTGTCTCTTTCCGGTCGCACACTTTTCCCATCGTTTCTAAATTATTTTATTGAAGAGGCACAAGGTTTTGACCAATCATCACCTGGCCAAAATTTACCTGTCCTTAATATGGTCTTAATGTGGATTCATAAAAATAAGGTGTGAACTGCAATTCGAGCTTCACAGCGCGGAGGAGTCGCTACAGACGGCATTTTATGGAAGCTTGGCACAAGACGGCGACCTTGATATTAAATCACAATACTTTCTTGTGACAAAAACAAAATTTCAAACTCACAAGAAATTTAAGATTGCGATACTATCAAGCCAAAAATCATTAGGATGTCTTCGAGTACGTAGCTCTCAGCTACAAAAAATAACATGCTACAAGCTTTTTCAGAACTTATAACTCAAGTTATTGGCAATTTTATGACTCATCTTCCATCACCGATATTCAGCCTTATCGCATCTTCACTTTCTTGGCATACAACTGCTAACCCGTCACTTACAACTACTACACCTATTATGCGACCACTCTGTCAAGTCTGTGCCAAACCCGCAATCTCCGCTATTTTCGATCATCTGTCACGGCACACTCTTTCTTTAAAAGAGTAAGAAGGTACACAACTGTTGGTTTGGCCAGAACATAGGCTGATTTTGAATTATCGCACACAAAATGTGCTTTTTACAGGGTGGACACGAATCCTACATTAAAATTATACACATTCATTCTGATCGGTTTTCGTTTGCCCAGAATTTTAGGACACAAATCTCCGTAGTAAGAGGCAGTATCAAGTTCTGGTTTTAGGAAACTAGAGCGGTCAGATAACAGACGCAGAAAAGAATGACGTATGTGACCTATTAGGAAAAAACAAGGTTGGGCGCACTGATGACTAAACGCTTTCTTCAATCAGTTCAATTCGTACGAAAACGCAGATTAGTCAGAAACAGTTGTTATCATGAAAATTATTCGACGTAACCACGACTAGTTACATGTTTTTTACGACCAAATTCATTATGTATGAAACAGGAATCAGTCATGAACGATTGTGAATTTTTTTCTACGACCGAGCACTTCTCTCTACGTCAAATCAGAACATTAAACTTTTCCAGCGTCTGTGGTATGAAAGTATTGCTCGAGGTGTCATTAATATAGTCCCATGGCTTTTCATTTCCCCGAAAGTCTAAAAAAACTTTTAGAGGATTTGTTTTCAAATTCTGCGATTATAACCATACCGATTGCGGACCAGAGGAAACAGGCACTGACGTGTATCAATCCGAAATTGTCGGTTTCGACCGCGATGCAATGGCTCAAATTATTCGATCAGGTTTTCTAAACATTAGCACCGAGTTTCATGCAAGGTTCGAGAAACTATCTTCTGGATTACTTAGTAGATAAGAAAGAGCACCTAAATACGAGTGGAAATCTTTGAGAGTACAGAAAAAACACGACGTGTATTTTATAACTTGCAACTTTGAAGACGAGGTAGACTCGTGATGAGGTCGAATATAGTGTACTCGTAGACGATGAGACCTTGTCAAGAATTAATACAAATAATTTCTAAACGAAACCTGCAATTTTAAATTGGGAGTCGTTGATGGGAGGCCATAGTAGAAATAAATCCTATCAAGACCAATTACAATTTATGTAACGAAAATAAACGAATTCACTGCATTAGTAAAAGTGTATCGTGACTCTATTGACAAACGTATCTATGAAATCAACAAAAAAGTTCAAGAGTTCGACAAGATTTCTGTCCGTTTTAAATATTAAGCGATTATACGACTTTTTGTTCGGGGGGGGGGGGGGGGGAGATTGATGAAAAAAGACGGCCACCGGTCGCCGTTCGGCAGACATAAGACTTGGAAAAGGAGCTCGTCTGGAAAAACGTGGGACTTGAAGAAATTTCGAACTCTGAGCTATTGGCGATAGGAGGAGAATTGGAATTAAAGAAACATGACGGCCGCCGGGCACCGTCCGGCAGACTTGGAACTTAGAAAAGAGGGTCGCCTGGCAAAACGTAGGACTTAGAGAGGATTTTGACCTCTAACCTATACATGGTAGGAGAGGGACTAGGAAAAATTTTGACCTCCGAGGCATACGGATGGGAAAAGAAGTTACAAAAATTTTGATCTCTGGGCTATAGGAGATAGCTGATGGAAGACTGCCAATGCCCGATAGTGCGCTAGATTCGTATCAATGGCGGGGCACGAGGACCACGCCTATCCTGCTAAACTCTTTAGGAACAGCAGACTAGGTTCCTAAGAAAGGTAATTCATAAAGCTGTAAATCTTGTTAACGAGACAACCAAAAAAAGGGAAAATTCTTCCCCAACACTAGCCATCCCGTTGAACCATGTCGACCGTCGATTTAGGGTCGATTTCGACTCATAGGCAATGTCGACTCCAAATGGACGACATCTTTACCGAAGACCATAACATTATGGTCGATTTTGAAGGTAAATCGACTGCTTTGTTCAATGTCATGTCGACTGTATTTCGACGTCGACTCTCAGGCTACCAAAAATGTGAAAAATTTGTGCACCCGATGTCGACGGCAACAATTAGTCGATTTTCAATCGAATACAATATTTTTATTGTAGACTCGAAGTCGATTTTGAGTCAATTTAGTTTGGCCCGAATGTTGACCAAAAATCGACTGGAGGTAGACTCATTGTCGGCGTCGAAATTGAGTCGACTCCTGGTCGATAAAAAATTTGAAAAGGTCGACTCGAAATCGACGTCGATTTTTGGTCGACAAAAAATGTAAACTCTGTCAAATAACGTAGACTTGACAGTTAATAAGGAGTCTATTCTCAGTCGATCATGGAACTGAGGAAGTTTACTCGGAATTGACTTAAAATCGACGTAAATTCTTAGTCTACAAAAAATTTGAGCTCCCTTTAATGATGTCGACTTGATTTCGATTCCATATCGACCTGTTTTTTTCTGGAATTTCACTAATTGCAGATAAGTTATGCATTCATAGTTACTTAAGGAGGAATCAACCAACTATATTTCTGAGAAGCAAGCTACCGGTTAAAACGGTCGAGCAACGAAATCGACTTCATATCGACGTCGATTGCGGGTCGATTTTTAGTCGTAGAAAAAGGCTCACCTTAAATCGATTTGATGACGACATCGATAGGGAGTCGATTTTGAGTCGAAAACCACCGTCCACCTCGAATCGACCCAATAACGACGTCGAATATGAGCAGTATAGTAGGCCATTCACCCAGAATCGACTTCATAACGACGTCGATAGTGAGTCGATTTCGGGTCGAAGGCCACCTTCCACCTCAAATCGACTCAATAACGACGTCGATTTTGAGCAGTATAGCAAACTGTCTACCCAAAATCGACTTGACAACGACGTCGAGCTCAAGTCCTAGAAAACCGCTCACCTTAAATCGACTTGTTAACGACGTCGACTTCCAGTCATACATTGGAAACCAACAAGTCGATTTGACGTCGATGTGCAGTCGATTACGGTCGACATACCCCGGAACTATTTCGACTGTAAATCGACGTCAAATTTGTGTCGATTACTTATCAAAATAATATGGGTCGATTTAAGGTCGATTTGGCGTCACATCGACGTCGATTTAGACTCGACATGATACTTTCATCGCACCTTTTGTACAAGTTGTCACCTCTTTGTATTTCATTTAGAGGTAGACAAACAAAGAATAAACCAAGTAATACAAACAGCGTCGGGAGAAAACTTATCAGACAAAAAATAGTATGTCGATTTTAAGGAGCTCTTCTATATGATGTGCTGCAATGGCGTATAGACACTATAACGTAAGGGGCTGCGGGTTCCGTAAGCAGGGCACGAAACAAACGTAAAAATAATCAACCTGTCAAAAAAAAACGATTACATTGGAAGATTTGTCCTACATGCAATCTTCCCATCAGTAAATTGGTAAAATAGACAAGTTGAAACTTTCTGAATCTTTCAATCAGCGTAAGTTCTTACTACTCTGAGACGATGAACGTATAATTATGACTACCGCAACATATGTCTTCCACAAAACCGCAATTCAAAACGGATTATTTCCAATTAGAGAAAAAAACGCGATATAATGAGCAATAATATCTACCTTACAGAACGAAAAGTCGGAGAAAGAAGAAAGGAAAAAAATTGAAAAAATCTTTCAACGCATACTATATGTGTAGTTAAACCAGTTCCCGTAACCATTGCGTAACGAGGTACCTACAGAACTTACAAAAGTCCACCTTCCTTGAAAAAAAAAATCAACTTTCTTCGATACGTTAATTTCATGTTTGAGGACAATGTTTCTATCGGTAACTGATTCCGCGGAAGTTTATTCTCGCAATAATTGCGCGCGGAATAATCTTTACCTAATTTTACTACCATCGACCTCACCGCAAGCCACATGCACTGTAATCGCGTCGTCTTGCTTTAATTTTGGCTTTCACTTTCATTCAACAGTGCAATTAAATTAATTATCATTAAAAGCAAAGCCGTGCCGCGGTTTGTTTCAACGAAATCAACGACACGCAGCTTCCATTTCAACTTCAATGCTCTCGTCTCGATTCTAGATTGCGAATTACGATTACGAATTCATCCGCTGTAATAATCACTTTATTCAAATGACGGGGGACTAAAATTACAGGGAAACGTATTTTGGCTTCTTACATTGATAATTTTTTGCAAAATGATTATCATCATCTTTTTAAAAATAGTAATTAGGCGAAGTTATTACCAATTAATCATACGTTCAATATTTTATGCATCGTCATTTCATAACAACACGGTAATCAGTGACCGTCGACAACGACCACTGTCTCCTCATGAAGATAAGCAACGAAAAAGGATGAAAAGCTTACCGCGTTAAGATTTCGAGGACAGCGAAGCTTGCACTACGTGACAAAGACCGATTTATCATAATAACGACTTTACCTGAAATTAATCACGCTAGCGTTCGTAGAAGAATAAATTTTGAATATTTTAACGACGTGTACACGAACAAGATAATAGAGGAAACTCCTTCGATTATGACTCAAAATATTCTTACGAGATGAAGTTTTCAAAATTCCACACCAGGCTATTGTTGTCTAGCTACTATTTCATCAGCGAGTTAAATCGGATTCGCAATTTCGAGCTAAAGCGGAAATTTGATTGTGAGACCGCAGATTGGTGGAGCATTGAATGGGATCAATCACGAAGCAAAATTTATAATATCAGTTTGCCTTTGAAGTTAATCAAGATTGAGAGGGAAATTTATTCTTCGGACTGGAACTAAACTATACTGATTAGATCAGGTTGTTTCAGAGTGAAGGTATCCGGGATGATAGTAGATTACCAAATTCAAATTGAGATAATTTCCTAAATCTTTCACCCAAGTTCAACGATGAAAAAGAGATCAAAGACAATCCAACAGCTCAAGAGATTTGAATAATTTCGGAAATCAAGTTACTTTACAAATTCACTTTATTAAAGAGACATTTTCCATATCACATGCGACGAATAAAGTAATTGCCAATTTATCCGTCGAAGATGATTCGAGCGACCTCATTTCCGATCTTTGCTATCAATAGTTGAACACCCATAATCAGGAGACCATGGTTCTCAAGAGGGCCAACCTCAATTGTAGATCAAAAGCTGCAGATGATCCGGTAAAAACGTCTGGGACGAAGTCTCCAAAACACATGAGGTAACACCATGGTGGTTGACTACGATAAAAGAAAGATGAATTCCTTGCAGCCAGCAGCTGTGCCGCCGGTGAGGCGCCGATCGAGCTCCTTGCTGAGGAGAGAGCGTGGGTGTTCAGAGCAAAAAAGACGACGACGATCAACCGTGACACTCTACGGCTTAAGCAGGAGGCCAGGCGCTCCTTGCTTGAGAAATGGAAAGTAAGAATCGCCTAGAGTGAGAGCTGGGCAAGTGGACAACCCGTGTGTTAATACGCGACCTTGATGAGTGGACCATGGTCAGCTAAACTTTCACCTGACGCAGGTGTTTAGCGGCCATGGCTATTTCAACAAGTACCTTCACGAGAAGTTAAAGAAAGTTGAGCAGGCAACGTGTTCGCAATGTGACCAAGGGCGGGATGATGGATCAGAGCACACCTTATTTGAGTGCGAGGCGTGGAAGCGTGAGCAAGAGAAGCTTAGTTGGCCTGTTCAAGAGATCGGGGTAGATGAAACGCTTGTTCCGAGTAGCCTGGTATCCACCATGCTAGGTTTCGAAGAAGCATGGAACCAGGGGTCTACATTTTCAGCCAACGTCATGAAGAAGAAGATGGACAGGGAATGGAATAGGCAAATTCAGAACCACGCTATGGTCTATTCGACACCTGCGTACTATCAACATCCAGATGTGCAGGAAGAAGAGGAAGTTCATGCCTGAAGAAGTTGAAGAACAGCAATCCAGTATATCTATAAAATAGTGGTAGTGTTGTTGTTGTGTGTTCTAGTGTTTTCTGCGTGCCAGGGGGGGCACCGCAACTTGGCGGTTGCCGAGTAGAAGAGAGAATTAGCCGAGAAAATTCTTCCAACGCCGAAGTAATAGCCGAAAGGGTCGACCCTGCTGTTGGAGGAAGCAAAATCAAATGTTCACGCAACCCGCACCCACTCCACCAAGGAAGAAGGGCGGCGCTGCACAAGCGACATAAGCGACCATATTGAAGACAGAGCTCAGAATGGTACCATTTTTCTGATAAGTACTTCTTTGTACGCCCTACCCTCCTACAAATTTGCCTCTTTGAACAGCGACATCCACCGCCTACTTTCCGCTGCTCTTTCTTCTCAAGCTAATTCTGAAGGAATATGACAGTAAACAGCCTGCTTTGTTCTAGCGATTTCGAGCTTGATATCGATTGTATAGTCCGGAAAAAATTCATTTCTAAAGCTTGAGACTGCACTACACCTCCTTCCCGCGAAGTTCGCTTTCAGAATGTCAACCAGATCTGCAATCTAAAAATACTTGACCTTTACTTGGCTCTTTTAACCAAAGTAAGTCAATCAATCGGCTCGGAAAATTCTTTTTTCAAAGTCTTTCATCATGTTAACTCAACCGTGACCGAAAATATTTGACTTTTAGCTGATTTTGTAGACTTTTTTTTTTATCAAATACTTGACTTCTACTTGATTTACTTGACTTACTTGACCGGTAGACACCTTGGCTTTGTTTCGAGGAGGAAAGAAGGCCAAAGCCTCGAGCCCCTTGGTTATCATTCTGTCTATTTGTTGGCAAAAGATTCTATTTTTATCTTGAGAGAAGTGGAATCCTCAAGCTTCACTTTGTCTGTCTATAATTTACAAGGGAGACTAGCCGGCAGTCCTTCATGAAGGTTCAGAAAATACCTTGATGAAATCTCTTTTATCCTTAGAAAGTCCGGCCTTCACCGAGCACTTCTCTGGTTCCAGTCACAATTTTAGTTTGGACTACGCACAATTACTCCATTGTGAAGACTCTTTCCAAAGGTTGGCCCCAAAGCCTATCAAAGTTGTCCGTCACCTGAGCACCAGTAAAGTTATTGTTTCGAATCGGTTCCTTCCTGATACCGATTTCATCAATAAATACCCTGCAACTCATTTCTTAATTATTCTTTTCCTGTTACGACCGACTTGGCGTTTCCTCTCCTTTTTTCTTCCTCACTCCATGCCTTCCTCGTCCTCTGCTATGAAGAGGCTCAGTTTGTATTTTTAATTCGTCTGTCGATGTAGTAAGCCGAAAACGCTCACACTCGTTGAATTCAACAGTTTTTGTAACTGGTAATGTTTAAGAAAAGGGATGAGGCTGATGGTTTTATTTTGATGATGACCTCGCACAAAGGAACAAGCAAGTTGATCCACTTCTTATTAATTAGTCATGATCGCGCTGTTTTTTTCTCTTCTTTTTGGTGTCACTATGATTGAAAACAATGTGTGCGGCTATTATTAGGTACCTAATTAGATTTGAGGTTTTAAAAAGACAAACTGGTTGAGAATGATTCTTTCTTATCAACGGGAGCACCACAGCATGTCCTTGTAGCATTTTGTAATCAATGTGCGTAGCCTTGACGTCATCTAGGTACAGGGTCAGTTTTGCGTTATCTTGCACAATATTAACTTTGAAGTTGTTTACTCTTAAATACAGCATCTCTCACAACAGTTATCAGAATTTATGCATTATTGTAATCATGACGTTGTTATAATGGTAAACCTACTTCCTAAAAATTACACAATAATCGATAAACTTATAATACACCAATGAAAAGGTACGTTATGGCTGTCTAATCATTCAAAGAAAGGAATCAAAATAATCGAAACATTGAAAAAAATCCAAAAATACACTTACCTAGAGGAAGGATTTGCCCTTCTGAATTGAATTGCAAAGGACATAAAGGATGCTGCTTGGTAGCGACGACTATGTTCTTCCTCACATATTTTCCAGCAGCAACATCATGGAAAACGTCGAACATTTCACTAACACGATGGGTATATCCAGCTAATTCAACGATTTCCTAGGAAAAACAAAAAATACATATACATAAATTCAACAGTTCTTGTCGTAAAATTGTAGATTACGCATGTATTTGAAGTATAGTTAATCTCAGGGCTAGGACACTACCAAAATCTTGTGACTCTATTTTCGCAATTAGTAGTAGTCTGTCACAGATCGGATTCGAATTTTTAGTGCCGAACAATTGGGTCTGTGGTGATAAACATTTTCTCCCATGTTTGTATCATGAGTCGTAATTTTTTTTTCTCCTTTTCCACCTCAACTTCAAAAGTTTTTGGGCGAATCTATCTCTAATAATCTCATACGTATGACGGAAATATTCACACAGATTATTACTTTCAAATTTAGTGATGTACTACGCGAGGGAAATCTCCTTTTCAAACTAGATTAAACTCGTACATTTCGAAGCACCGTGTACTGCAGTATACCCTTCCATCGTTTCAAAATCTTCATCGCAATGCTTTCATAGTCGTGTAAATAAGATGGAGAATTTCGATATTGTACGCAATACATCGTCAATGCAGCATTTACTCGTATAGCTGCAGTCTTTCGAATTATTATACACGCATACATGCGGTTTGACTTTACATGTTCTTTTCCCGCGTGACACAGTTTTTACCTTATTTTTTCACGTTACAAGAATATTCTGCACGTTTTTTCTAACGGAATCACATCTACAGTGACTTTCAAAATTTGCATGTGAAATGCGACGAGTTTCCTGCCATTTACGACACGACGTTACAAACCGCAATTGATATACGCGATAGTAAAACGCTAGAGAAAGAAAATAAACAGCTCTCTAGTCTACTCTTTAATCTCGCGTTATTACTTTATTAAACCGAACATGTTTCCAACTACGAATAGTTGAAGATAGAACACTAACGAAATTTTCTAGTTTGGATGATCATTCTTTATTAGAGGAAATTTCCGGTTCTAAAATTGATTCTATTACAAACTGAACACATTCGTATCATACATTCGGCGAGATGAAGCTTTTTAACAATCAATAGTCCGTCCCACGCACAGATACTTGAGAGAGAAAAACAAATACGATAGGTCGACAAAGTGTAAATTACTGGCAAAATGAAAACTTAAACATCGTAACTTGGTGTTAATTTACGAGTTCCTAACTAACACGAGTCCATATTCCGTGCACTCGGGGTGGTAGATCTGCCGAATGCTTCGACTGGAATTGAGGGCGTTATGAGTACAGAGTTTATGAGGGACTTCGAGGTATTTTATAAGAAAGACACGGCACGATTATACAAACACAAATCAAGATGGTACTGATAATGGCGTATATCATCCAAATTTTTTGGAAGACCCCCCCCCCCACGAAAATAAGAATTAAGAAATTTTTTCACTTCATAGACAAGACTAGATTACGTGTATGTCTTCAAGGTACAACAAGCTCACTCGCTCGTTTGCCTCTACAATTATTTTATAGTCTGGTACAGCATACTGTTTATTTTGGGCTACGTTTTTAGTCCAGTGTATGAAGACTAAGTTGAAGAGAGCTGAGGGAGCGAACCTCCTCTTTCTTGGCTTGGCGTACGCGTAAGTAACCTCGTCTGTAGCCCTCATTTTTAGTCTAAGCGTCCCGTATAATATACAGCACGAACCCACTTGGACCTACTGCACAACATCAGGAGTATGCAAGACGAAGGAGTTGATGAGCTCACTCCCTCCGCTGGTTCGCCTTCCTGGGTCTTTAGCCTATCCTATTCTAATGTACAGCACTATACTGTGTAGATACGGTGACCAGACGTACTACTTTTAGTAGTACTTCTTTTCAGGTGAATGTAGTACCAAGTGTACAACTTTTTAAAAATTAAGACTTTTCCACTTTTCAGGGAAATACAAATCTGGAATCTTTGAAATTCAACTACAACAAATCGGTTACCACTTTTTTATTATTTAGGAAAAATTACATGTAGTAACTTCGAAAAAAGATTTTCTGGTATAGCCAAATGAATGAAGATCATGTTTTATGTCTTCTATGAGGTAACATGCTTCGTTCGTTTGCCTCCCTTCTTGGTTTAGTACAAATCTTATTTGGAATATGTCAGGCTAATGGCTTTTGGAAAGCTTACTCACCCCGCTAGTCCCGCCGATTTCTTGGTCTAGTTTAAGTCGCTTTAGAATATTTTAGGCATATGACTTTGGGGGGGCTCACTTGCTCCGCTTCTTGGTCTAGTGTAAGTCTACTTCCCAAGGCCCCAGGGTAGGGTCAGAGAGACGCACGCAAATTTTCAAATAAAGGTAGGACTTGGAGAGTAATCGAGAGAAAAAATTGGAAGTCGCAAGGTCATCTGCACGCACACACGCGCTACATGCATGCGTTACGCGCACGCAAATTTTCAAATGAGGGTAGGGTCAGAGAGGCGCTTGGATTACATGCACGCGAATTTTCAAATGAAGGTAGGGCTCAGAGAGTAACCGAGAGAAAAAATTATAAGTCCCGAGGTCATCTGCACGCACGCACGCGCTACAGGTTAAGCGCACGCAAATTTTTTAATGAGGGTAGGGTCAGAGTGAAAATATGAAACATGTCAACATCTACCACTTTTCAACAGGAAATTTGTTTCATAAAGGAAAGGGGGGGGTGGTGGTGGTGGTGGTGGTGGTGGTAAATCGAAGAAAAATGACGGGTGCTGGCCGCTGTCCGGCAAACTTGGGACTCAGAGACTCGAAAAAGATACTGTCTAGCAGAAAATGAGACTTGAGAACAATTTCGACCAGCGAGCTAAAGGGGATAGGAGAGGGACTTGGAACTATTTCGACCTCAGAGCTATATAGATGATAGGAGGGGCATTTGAAAAAAATTCGAAGGACGTGACGTGTGACGCTTCATGACATCATCAATGACCTTGACCTACTATAGGGACTTGGAAAAATTTCAACTTCCAGCCTTCATTATATCAGGCCTAGTATACAGTATGCTGAGGAGAGCCACACCAACTCATTTGCATTGGGAGCATTTTAGCGCGGCGCGAGCGCACGTCATCATTTTCAAGACTCGGAAACTAGGCTATATATGATATAGGAGGAGGACCATGGAGGTTGCGAGTTCCCCGCTGCCATTGCAAACATGTTGCTTTTTAAAGTAGTCCCCAACGCTGATCAATCAAGATCGAAGGTGTGACGTCAAACCGAAAACTTCTTTTCACCCACTCGTTTTCCGAGGAGGCTCTTAATCTCGGTCAAACCTAATCTGGATCAGAGGCCCGTAGCTTTGACTCTCTCTGTAGCTTCGACTCTCTCCTCTCATCATATTCAAGACATCCACCAGCCCGGCTAGTATATGCCTACTTTGGATCTATAACCAAGGTATATATTCAGGCCTGAGATTGAGGCCTGACCGGGCCAGGGTAAAAGAGTTTGCAGCCTTGCTCAAGCCAGGCTGGGCCAAGCCAAATATTTGGGACGTTCAAGTGCGGGCTAGGGCAAAAAATTATTTCCAATTTCAGGCCTGCATACATTAATACTCGCCCAGCCTATGACGTCTTTATCGGATAGACTATATCCTTTGGAGGCTCCGCAGTTTCATAGGCATCCTCGTTCAGAGATGATCAAAAATCATTCATAAACACTAATGTAATAAGTACCGGCGCTATAATGCTTGGCTACTCATGGAGTTGGCAACTTGTAATTCTATCTGTGAGTTTTGTGCAACACTACTACACACGAAATGGTCGTACAAATGCGGACATTCCCCTCTCAGAGAGCCCTCACAGAGAAGGATACCATGCTGATCGCTGAGTCTTAAAATTCAGAGGTTTGACGACTTGAATCTAGGATATTCTGGTCTTCTCCATTAATCAACTCTTGGTGGCGTAATGACTTATCAATTTATAAGACTCAGAGGTTTGTCAGGTCAACTTGCTCTACGCCGCCAAGTAGTAACTCAAAGGACTCTTTTACATTGCAACATGAACGATAAATCCATAAGCCCTAGCGCTGAGACGCTTGGCTGCGTATCAACTTCGCAACTTGTAATTCTATCAAGTTTTGTGCAAGGCTACCTACAGAAAGCAGTCGCATGTACGGATATCCCAATCTACATTCAGCTTTGCGCGGTTTAGACCTACCTCTTGTTCGAAGCCAACCACGTTACAGGTATGCTCCCTGTTCTAGCTTGTTATATGTCACACTCTTTTCAAACTGCACCAAAAACTATGCATGAACTATGTATTCTTCAAGTATAATACAGACGATGAATGTCATAGTGCTTTTCAGTACAATGCATTATTGCATTAGCCAACTTATCTCTCTAAGCGTATTCTATTACTTTTTCTGTTCCGAGTAGGTACAATTGGAGAATGCAAAAAAAGTCACTCAAGAGTTCACTCGTATCGGTTCTCCGCATGTAATTTTCTATTTCTCAACAGCTCGCTCGACTAGTGGTTTCTACCACCGTAAAAAAAATAGGTACAATCGCTCTGTGATACTGAAACAAGAATTTGCTATTCATGCGCCTTGCAAATTCTCACTTCTCGCTCCTCGTAAAGAAATACAATTCATTAAAATTTCCCCTGAGTATAGTATTGTTTATAACCGACGACAGAACGTACACCTAAAACACATAATGATCAAATATAATGAATTTACTCACCTTGTAGGATGACATTAATCTTTCTACAGCGTCTCCTCCATTAAGTAGTAGATTTCGGGCAGTAGTGAAATATTGAGTTCGCTCGCTGATTCCGATTTCTGAATTAGGCAAAAAAGATAAACAATATTAGATTAGGACATTACAATAATTTTAGAAATATTACACGCTATTTGATTTCAACGGCGTACCTAGCTAATGAATTTACAAACAAGGTAAGACCAGTTCGACTTATGAACCTTCACACGTACTATACAGATTGAAGATAACTTCAAAACAAAGAATAGGATCACTATGTAGCAAGACATTGTCGAGCGTTTAATAGATATATTTTTCCTCTGGATAGAAATAATGTTATAAAAATTTTTATACATAATACTCTTCTAACTAAATTTTAAAAGTATTCCAATTGAATGTATAGAATAAATACAACCTATAAATATGATGAAATAGTTGCGTGTTATTTGAACTCTACGTAAGATTTTCTCAAGATAGACAATATTATTCTAGGTCGTCAATATAACTGACCTCGATCTGTCTCCTCGACTTTATCTTCTGCATCCAGTGTAAATCACTCGTGTTCTAATTTAATGATGTGCTCCTAATTCTTCACACACGAGAATGCCGATCGTAATAGATTTCGTACAAATTGTCATAAAACAATAAACCAGTAATACTTGAATGGTATTCGGAATCAGACAATATCATACGAGACTTTGTAGACGTAGACCTAAATAACCAACCGAGGGGAAGGAAAAAAAGGCAGGTACCTACACGACTTCCGATGAATTATGCAAATAAACCTTACGATTCTAGACGAACTGCACAATTGTTGGTCATTGCAGCACAAATCTCTTATTCATATTTCGTATTACAAAATATTACACTATGATTTTCACTTTTCTTTTCATTGTGTATTTTTCTTTCAGATAATATAGGTACATGAGCAGATGGACAACGTAAGAGGCTTACACAACATAAGCCTATTGACAACAGAAGACCTATATAATAATCACTCCGACTCCATCCGACAAATTCAACTTATTCGATTTCATAATTATTTTCGATTCTAGTAACATAATAGAGCAGAGGATTTTTTTTCTTTTCTCATCGTGGCACACATAGTTCATAGAGCAAACATAATTTTTATCAGCGATTAGAGACGAAGCTGGACACGAATTTTTGATACACGAAGTTTCACGAGCTTGAACAAGCAACTACAGCTACATTTCTGAAGAGGAAAGTATTGATCTTAAAAACATTGCTCTCACAACCGAGAACCTATCAAGCGTCACTCCCTCGGAAAAAGAAGAAAGATTACTAAAAGAAACATCGAGTGCCGACAGCTAGAAAAGCTGACTACAATTTTTAGCTGCAACAAGTAATCCGAACCGTGGAATAAGACGTGAGACCAACACTCCGAACTAAAATTGGAAGAGTAATGATGTCGGACATCAAGGAGAATATGTGCCTAACCAATGATAGAACGCAAATAATCCCCAGAAGAAGATCCAACAGAACATGATCTTGACAAAGGCTGACAAGAGCATCACGGGAGAAAAAAAGGAAGAGATGTACATTGAAGAGAATAGATACCAAGAGCTGAAGAAAGACCCGACCCCAGAACGACGGGAATGAGCTGAAAACTGGGTTGGAAGTGAATAATGTACCTGGCAAAGAAAGGATATTTGAGATGAAACTAGTAGCACCAAAATTCAAGAGGCTTGTAAAACTCCACAAAGCGATTCGTAGCATTTAATCAGATTTTGGATGGAAATCTTTTAAATCCCTATTTCAACAGCATCGCAAACGTCATTGGACGTGACAAACGCGTTTCTCACCCTGCTGCGAAACAACGATACCATAATAATTCCGACGGGGTGAAGTACGCAAAAATAGTGAAAGAGATGGTGCACCAGAGCTATTAAAATTTTACAGCCCGGAAAAAAGACCAGTGTCACCGATAATGGCAAAGGTATTCATGAATGACATGGGAACCAGTTCAGAAACTGGATCAAACTCTGGGTTAAGTACGCAGATGATATCTCAATGGTATTCGCACACTAATAGACAGGTGGACTAATTTCTTGAGGAAACGACTGCGATAATAGAGGGGACCACACTGACAATGGATGAAGGCAACGACACCATCAATTATTGGAATCTAGCACTCACACTAGAGAACAACAGGATAGAATACAAAATCTGCAGGAAGCTGACCGATACCATCATCCCAAATGGTTTATACCACCACCCCAGGTATAAGTTAGAAGAGGTTCAGAACTAATAACTTCTATCCTGAAGAACAATGAAGAGAAGAGGAAAGAAATCGCAAAAGCCAACAGTATTCTAGAAGCGTGGTTAAAACAGTCCTTGTTAAAATGGAAGTAACGAAGAGAACGCAAGACAGTACAGCAATAAAGGACTCCAAATCAGTGGGTATCATAAATAGGAAGATCCACAAACAAGGTGATAAAGGCGTCCAGCGGTTATGATGCAAACATGGGCATCCCTAACAACCCACCCATGGTAGAAAGGGATAAGCAACAAAGGGCAGAGGAAGCTTGAGCGGAGTGTACAAGCTCAGTTGCATACAGAGTGAAGACATTGACATTGATAAGACTGGGAGGAAGTTCGACATCAGAAGAAAGGAGCACGAGGCATCAAGGTAAAAAGAGATGGGAAGTAAATGTATGACAAATACTGCTGTGAAAAACAGCATTACGGTGAAGGAATATTTGAAATCATACATGCAGAAAACCCTATGAAGAGAGGAAAACTCGGGGAACAGATGGAGATTATTAACGCAAAGAAGAGAAAAGCCAGGCTTCTGGACAAAGTAATTACGTTTGACAGAAAAGATTATTCAGCTCGATGATTTGACGAGACAGGAAGGACGGAACCAACCAATAGGTCAATATCAAAGCTGGTGCTCAATAGAAAGGCAGCACATTTGGCGGGCAGTGTCGTTGTACCGAATCAAAAGACTAAAAAAAACAAGGTTTAAAACGTAGTCCCCTAGTAACGATACAATTGATGACGGGACAGCACCAGAAAGTACTCTTGTAAGCTAACCGAGTCATAAAGTAAAATTGTACCTACTCACGAGATCTTCCTAATTTCAACGCTTCACTTGCCCCTCATCACACGACGTTTTCCTACCAGCATGTTTGGCTAATTTTTACCAGTTCAAGTTCTCCATTAGGTTGGGTCAGTTATTGCAGAACGCCGTACCAAAATTTCAAAAAGGATCCCTTCCCAATGAAATAAATTCCCCATTTAAATGCAGGGGAATTTTTGAAGCAGGGACCTTTAAAAAGCGAGGACTGAGAAACAATGGAAAATCCGTTTCAAACCCGATGAGTGCATTTCAAAAGTTGTCAAGAGAGTTTTTGACATGTTTCATCTCTTTGCTCTGACGTCCCACTCCCAATTCTACAATTTGCGTTTGTAAGTTTGCACGACCATGACCTTGAGAATTATAAGAAATTTCGACCTTCGAAGTCGATCTGAACCTCTATGTAAGCATATACAAGCCAGAATATTTCAACCCGCTGAAGACGTCATGAGGTAAGCGTGGCCTTAACCCAATTTGAAGAGTTGATGAATGATGAAGTCATCCATCATATGAGATCCCATCGAACATGATCTTCATTTTTGCGCTGCAGGAAGTTTTGCAATCTCAAATTCAAGGGTAAACCTACATAACTGTGAACACGTCAACACGCACATATGAACGCTTTTAAACGAAACGCAACCAAGCAACGTGACAACGATCTGGGGAATAGGAGAATCTTCACTCATATAGTACATGAACATTTTGCCTTATCTTCAGATTGTTATCGTATCGCTTGGTTGGGTTTTGCTTGAAAGCGCCCATATTTGTGTTGTATCAACACGCGGACAATATCAAACTCATTCGATTTTGTTGACCTGTTTGACAATCATCCAACGTAGGTTTACCCTAAAATAATAGACGATAAAACTTGGGAGTTCCAAGCATTGGCAGCCTGCATAATGAAAAAAAGATCATATACAATTCACGGCTTTTCGTTTCAGTTCATTTCTTGTACCCACACATCTGTATCTGCAGCGCTATAATTATACATTTTATCGTTCATTATAGGAGAGGACTCTACTTTCTCGAGGGTGCATTCAAAGTTTCTCTCGTAATCAACATTGTACAAACCTTTGCCATAAGATGTCAAATTACGCGCGAAAATTGATCGAAGCATTTTTTCGTTACTACCTATATTATACACGGTAAATACGCTGATGAATCAATCATTTAAATGCGAATTAAGGAAAAAATACCGGTACGGTTCGAAAATATTTGAATATCAAGATTATTATGAGTGAAGACCTCTCTAAAATTGTAGCTCTTATTCATTTCAAGTCAAAAATAGTATTTGTACGTCGTTCATTTCTTGAAAAGTAATAAGAAAGAAAATAAATGAAAAATAAATGAAAAATTCATGAAAAAATGAAGTTTCCATGTCTTGCTCTTACCTACGGGCAACAGAACGACGTCGAATGATTTTTATGGATGGAATAAGAGACAATTTCTTTCAATTTGCTGGTGCACTTTTGGAAGTCGTAATAAGAAAGAGGAAGAGAGAATTAAACAATTTTTGAGTGCAGAAGACGCTTTAATAGAGAGAATTCATATTCGACTATTGTACTGCATACATCCATTTGACTTAATATTTCAATTAGGCTAAGACGAAAATGAAAATACGAGATCTATTTTGTACGATTCATGTTATCGATATGGATTACACAAGCTTTCATTTTCGGGAACATCTTTAATTTGACCTCATATATTTTGATCGACATAGCGTCCCTCTCTCTATCCCTCAGAGTTAGGTTTTTCAGTTGATAAATTCAGCACAAACCGCAGGAGTAAAAAACGAATATAATGTCTTCCACTCACCTATACTTTTGTTAGAATTAATTCCATAGAGAATAGGTATTGATACAATGACCATCCCGGTTCCGCTCCACACATATTTCATTAGGAACTGCTCCAAGACAATATACCACAGTTTTTGTCTTAATATACGATTCCTTTGTTCGACCAGCGCTTCGTAAGCTTCTTCTAAATGTTCTAATTCAACCTGGAACAAAACGAAAAAAAAAAAAAGGTAAATAGAGAGAAAAGATATATTAGTACTAGCAGCCTGATACAAGTGATAATTAGCTGAAAGATTTTTCTAGACTCCTCTCCTTCTTTTTGGCAAACAGTGATCACAACATGTTCGCAAATAAACTCCCGATATTTGAACATAGATAAATTTATAATTTTAGAGCTATTCTACAAACTAAATTTCAATGAAAAATGTGATCTATATGAAAAAATAGATAGTTTCTATGTCAATCAAAAACGCTAGGTTAATCACGAACGCACTAATGATTACACTTCGTGCACAAATTGAGTAAGAGCCTGCATCTAATCTACCTCAGTCAAGTCGAGGTATAGATGGGCATTTTGTTTCAAGCGACAATGAAGTCACTCCTCTTTACTCAGTGCTGAAACTGCGTAAAGGGCAAAAACAACCTGTTCGCTGAACACACTGATACTGTCTCCGGACTACCAGGTAAAAGCAATATCCTTTTAACCAAAATAGACGGAGAGTTTCACAATGGCTACTGAGAACCAATTTTTGAGGTGGAACACGTCTATACGCAGCGACACCAAAATCCGACACTAAATTGAGCGCCAGATTTAAAAACGACAGATTGTCCCTAGCAATAGATTTCAGGTATCAAACGATTTCAAGTAGCTGATATAGATCCATAGGTAATCCATAGGTAACCCATAGGTAACCCATAGGTTAAAAAGGTCTTCTCCAACTTATCGATAGGTTTAAAAAAGGTTCTTAATTTGATTCTCTACCTGAGAAAGGTGAAAAAGGGTACATTCCTATTGAATGAATTTCTGTAGGGGGTCTTCCGGAAGGAAGGAAAGGTAGATTAAGTTTTTACAAATAATTCAACCAACTGAAATCAATCAGTGCATGTTTGATTTTCCAATAGAAAGGTGTAGTGCCAGTGCATGTTGTGTCCGTGTGCCTCTGATTTGTCTCCAATTGTCTAGGAGAACTTTGTTTATTAAAAGCAATTAGCCTGAAATATTCTAAAGTAGACCTATAGTAGATCAAGCGAGTGCGTCCCCCTAAAGCCTTAGCCTAAAATATTCTAAAGTAGACTTATACTAGACCATGAAGGGGGAGAGGTGAACGAGCAAAGCATGCCATCAAAGACATAAAACATGATCTTTATATTTTTGGTTATGCCAAGGAATCCATTTTCTCAAATGGCAACGCCATGATCTCTACCGCAACAACGATGGCACACTTCTTCAGTGTGCTGATTTCGCGAACATACAGTCATCACCGACCGCAGAGGATGCATGATTTTCAATTTTGGTTTTTGTTTCTCACAAACATCATTTCTTTTTTAGTTATAAGAATGTTTGTTTCGTGTTTTTTTTTTCTTTCTCAATCACTGGAGTTTTACAAACATCATTCTTTTCTTTTTATGAGGCGAGTGTTTGTTCTGTTCTCTCATGATAAGTTTGTTCATTTTGTTCTTGTCTTTGTTTTTTCATTCAATCTTCAAATACAGTCTTCTTTTTGTTATTGACATGATTCATGTCTTTGCTCTGGCCTCACCCCACCTTCTAATTCCGAAATTCGCGTCCTCACATCCGTACAACCATGACCTCAACACTTGGAAGAATTTCTGCTCTGGACCTTCCCCCCTGACCTCGTACCCTAATTCCAGAATTTACGTCCGTACGCTTCATACTAATATACAGTATACTAGGCTTATACTGTCCAGGCTGAATAAACGGTACACTATGTTCCGTAATATAAAGTATACAGGCCTTCATTATACTCGTACTAGGGCTAATATACAGTATACTAGGCTGAGCTTCATTGTAATAAACTTGAAGTGGCTCTGGAAGAAGGACGACCGATCTTTCTTTGACTCGTAAGACAGTTCTTGCTAGTATAAAACTAGTTTCCAAGTCCCCCTCCTATCAACTATTCAAGGCCCCTCCTATTGTATATTTTTAGGATGAAGCTAGGAGTCTTGGCCTAGTTCATTCAATATACTGTATATTGTCTCCGCCCCTTCAATGAGCCAGATATGCAACGCTTCGAACACCATGTGACTCAGAAAAGGCACTTCGAAAATACCTCATAAAACAGGTTCCCTCAGATTTTACTAGTCAGACTTATACTAGAGGGAGAACGGGGACAAACCAACTAGGTCTCTCTTTGATCTATGCAGTAAACTAACACACTAGCATCATACTAGGTCTAGGAATCCTGTATACTGTATCCTTTCTTGAGCGTCCTTTATACTAGGCTATAGCTTAGCTACTATAAAAGGATGGTGAAAAAATATAATACACAGGAGAGGGTAAAATCATGAGATGAAATTCAAAAAAAGTCTATTGAACAGACTCACAAACATGGAAAAAAATGTCGAAAGAAACAAATCATGATTAAGAAACTTTTTGAAGTTCGTAACGTTCCGTCGAGAAAAATTCGAAAAATTCATTTCCTTTTTGCTATTCCCAAAGACCAATCAGAAACATTGGCCATTGCCCTTCTTCTCTTCCAAAAGCAGAAGCTCGTAGGATCGATAAAAATCTTCATCTAAAAATTTTGTTGACCTCTAGCACCAGTCGACGTTAATTTGATAAATTATCGAAGAAAAGTTTGAAATGTATTATGTAATCGAGCATTGACTTATTCTAGAGAAAAAACATGTGATTCAGATAAGGATGGAAGAGGAATTATGACGAAAAAATCTCCTAGCCCGAGCGGGAATCGAACCCGCGACCTCTCGTTTTCATGACGAGTGCGATAACCACCACGCTATCAGGCCCTAAGATTAGATCGTCATATTTCGCCTTCAGATGGACGTTCCATCTTGTGAATGAGAGAGTCCGGAGACTACAATACATTAGGCTGTTGCAAATGCACACTAGGCTGGTTATCGCACTCGTCATGAAAACGAGAGGTCGCGGGTTCGATTCCCGCTCGGGCTAGGAGATTTTTTCGTCATAATTCCTCTTCCATCCTTATCTATATGATTTCTTGTGAACATCCGCACTTACAATCTTCCTTTAATGTGATTCAGAGTTGTCTGACGCCTGCAACAGTCTTGGTTTTCTGTCGATTTCGATGTAGATTTAATATTTATCAACTTATCTAATCTTCACAATAATGACCGTTTTATCGTTTACATGGTTGTTTTTTTTGAGTAATGATTGCTCTGTTCACATCCTGATGAAAAGTATCGCATAATTTGAAGAAGGAATAAACATTGGCTGGTCTACTACTGGTGTACTAGTTCGTAAACGACTTACAATTATTTGAAGTTACAAAGTCAATGTTTGTAGAACGTAATTTGTCTGTCATTGTACTTCGTGTCACCGCTTGTTAATGGTTTGGGAATAGGTAGCGCGTGAACGATTTGTACGTATTCGCCAAACTCACGGTTGAGACAATGGTCGACGTTCTTTGTCCTTTCTGTCGTTTCTACGTTCTTCATCCGTCTTGTGAGTAACTCTTCAATGAGTCATAAAGAAGAACACGTGAACGAATTGTTCGAACGTTAATGGTTTTATGGTCGGATTCTGTAATTCTCGCACGAAAACATTCGAATTTCGGATCATGTTGTTGTATATCGTTCAAGGTATAGGCTCCACCAGTTGAACTGCAATGAAGCTAATGTTTATTTGCGTCTCAATTCGGCTTCCAATTCGATTGTTCGTGAATGAAATGCCTCATTTCTCTATCCGTTCCTTTTCAAATGTAGTTTTCAACGAGTTTACAAATATGGTGTGAGCACAGAAGTCCTACTACGAGAATGTAGGGTAATAATGATAGAACCTTGTCTCTCTCATGCAATACCATCAATATTATCGAATAAAGTATTGTATTTCAACGAATAAACGAGAAAATAATCTTCTAATGCGTAATATGTACTTTTAAAAAAAAAAAAGAGTATGTACGTGTACAACAAGTACACATACTCGTACAGTATAGTCGTTAGTTCGTCTGTATTTATGTATTCAGTAATGATTACGTCATAGAGAACAACGAGGAAAAAATAGTGGCGCTTTATACATTCTTTTTTTTTCTTCAATTCATTTACGCTCACGATAGAAACCTTTTGTTGAGTGTTCCTATAGCGTTGTAGAAGAGATAATATTATTATCTTAAAAGATGCGTACAAAGAAATTGAATCACCGTATACCGTCTACTTTCTAGTGCGGTTATTGTTACCGTAAACAGTCGACGCACGTAACTCAAACTTCTATGACAAATGTTCGAGTAAACAATAATTTTCCAGTTCAGCTCCATGGATCGAAAAAAGTGCTGAGTAGCAATGAGGTAATGTAGGACTTTTCAACGACTCTGTTTTTGAAATACCGTTGAAGTGCAGCCAGGCATTGTGAGATTGGCAAAGGTGTATCCGAAATACGAATCTAAAGAAATAAGAGTTTTTGGATCATCATTTTTTACCCGCACAGCTGTTTTATGGGAAAGAGGGTAGAAACTTCATAAACTGCGTTATTCATGTTTCATTTTGGTGGGTTGGCATATTTTGGTCCATAACCCAACCAAGCTTAATACTTATAAGCGTAATACAGAACTCCCGACCTGGTATAGAATCAACTAAATAGACTAATATGGGCACAGAAAGCTACAGTACAGACCTTCTAGAAGTCCAGTACAATATAACCTCAGTAGAACGCCAGTATAAAGCTAGAGAAAAATTGGATCCCCGGACTTACAAATTAGGTCGTGGAGTTACTCAAAATTCTTCCGAGTCCCAATGACGTCATCCAATCTTGGCGTCAAGGAGGAGAGGAGCCAATACGGATTCGGAGATTTCCAATAGTAGGGCAGGAGGAGCCAGTGAAGATATTAGAAATTTCAAAAAAGGTGGAATACAATAAAATAGATACCCTGCTCCTCTATGAATCCACCCTCCATTTTGACATGTTTCATGTCTTTTCTCTACCCCCTAATTCTTGAAAATTGTCCGGGCGTCCAGCAGTGACCTTGGGACTTGAAAAATTTTCAACGTCGAATCTTAGCCCTACTCCCTAATTCTTGAAAATTTTCCGGGCGTCCGGTTCTGACCTTAAGACTTGATAGAATTTTGGGTTAGGTTAGGTGATCCACCATTTTAAAGACACCTCCTGCAGATTGTGATAACAAGAGAGAATACCTAAGGCAAAAATCGGTCAAATTATGGAATGCTAAATGGAACAAATGCGAAAAAGGGAGATGGACCGAAGAAATCCTTCCAACAGCAAAAGAACACAGAGATGTAATATGCTTCATGTTAGCAATGGCCCTGTCAGGCCATGGAAGCTTTGCTTCATACAGATACCGCATCAAGAAGACAAGCTCGCCAGCCTGCAGCCACTGTGGAAATGGCAGCATACAAGATGCCAGGCATGTATTCAAAGAATGTGGAAAATAGATATGGAAGGCAGGCCAGAGGACTAGACTGAGACTGAACGGAGAAGAGCATACCTTGTGTCCCAGATGACAGCGCTTTGGAATGATGAAGTGGCAGAAACTCGCTAGAGAATTGAAAGAAGAAATAGAGATTTAACACCAGTTTAGGACAAGCTGTGATGACTCTGTCACAGCGTATCTTAGCCTTCAGCATAAGATCTTTCCACTAGCCTTACGCATAAGTTTCTGCAATAGCTCACATTATCTCACAATAGTAAACCACTTCATCCAAATAATAGCCATTGACAAAGTAGCCTTAAGCATAAGAAGAACCCTCTGCTCTCATTGATAAACCTTAGGTATGCAGGAGAGTAGAGGCTAGTTATAATAGTCTTACTTCTCTACACCCGCTGTTGAGCACTGTTCATGTAACTCAGCAGCGGGGTAGAGGGATAAACTTTCCCCACCGGGAACGTCCGGAATGGGTGGCCCCAAAAGAAAAAAAAAAAAAAGTTAGGTTAGTAGGTTCAAGGACTTGTAAAAAATTTTTATACCTGGTGGGTACCGCGAGTGAGTCCCAAAAAGCAGTCAACTTAAATGCTCTGAAGATACTAGACCAAGAACGAGCGGAGTGAGGAAATTTTGGAAATTTTTAAACGATTAAAAGTTTCAGACGACTGGCGAAAAGACATATGATCTTTATATTTTTGCAACGCCGAGAAATCCTTCCTTTCTATTTAAATTGTCTGCAACCAAGTATATGTATAATGTACACTAGACTCGAAATGTCTGAAACTATATTTGATCCCTTGGCCTAGCATAAAGTTTTATACACTAGACCCAGAAACTCTCATCTAAAATAATTTAAGCTCTGAGAGTACGCCTTTTTCAAGAGGACTGAAAATTGGAATCCACACATCCGTGCTCAAGCTAAAACACATTCAGAAAAAAAATCAGAATTTCTTTTCAATCAAACTATCCCACTATTTACATACGGATTCTTCTTTATGAACGTCAATGTTTGCGCCTTTCCAGCCCACCAACTCATAACTCGAAAATTTATCATAATATAAAAACTTTGTTTCTCACTATTTTGAACATGAAAATTCTATTACACTTATAATAATGAGGAAAAATGCCAGAAGAACTAAGAGTGCCAAAATTTGTCTCGAGGGGCGTAAAAAATTTCCCATTACCACATGACACTTTTTCTATTCGTTTCCGGATTTCCCCACTCACTGCACCCACTGTGCTTGCATCCTCGTACGACTGAACATGCATTCAATAACGAGCATCTTACGATGGACTCTGGAACAAGTTTCTCGTTCACATTTCTTTCTTCGTTTTTTTTTGAATTTTGAAATTTATTCAGAGCCTTTGAAGGCTGAAAACAAATATTTTCATATCGATCGAATTCTAGTACAATAATGAATGAATAAATAAATGACGATGGCGAGAAACACATTAAGAGTTGTACTTTGATGAGTCGAACAATGGGAGGTACACGTCGGAGATATTACGTGGAAATGCAAAACTCTAGGAAGATCAACCTTTTCCGAAATAAATTTATGAAAACTAGACGTACTTGAAGCTACATAATATTATAGTAGTTCAGGAAATACAGCAATACCAATAAACACGTTCTTGAATTTCCATACGAACACCTAGAAATTTGTTTTTGGCATGGAGATCTTATTTCGCAAACCAAGGAATCTCGGAAGAACTGCAATTTAGCATATTCTACACATATAATGCTTCAATGCATCGACCCCTTCAAAGTGAAAAAAAATCAAACTCAGGAAATGAATTAATTTAATTTTACAGAATTTACATACTTTTTATGCGACCATGAAAATACCCATTTTGAGCTGATAACAAAGCGAAATGTGCTTACAGAACCGTAGAATTAATGAAAGTTTTCAAATTATGACGTTTCGGTTGGTCATTCAACCGAGACGACGTCATTTAGAAACTCTCCTTAATCATACAATATTCTAGAAAGACTTTTCGCTTCTACTAAATCAGGTCGTGGGGCTTACCACGTTATGCAAATTAATATTTATAGGAAAATCAATTTTTTAATTAACAGAATCAATGAGATATACCGTCACGAAACAATACAAATAATTGAAAATGTTGTTTAACGATAGGCTCGCCTCATTCCAGCTCTAAAAGAAGTTTACCGAAGTCGTGCAAAAATCATGAGTGCAATCAAACTGAAGAAACTCAACGTTGACTGGTTTTCGAGATGAAATATCGGGATTAAAAGCAAATTTCTACGTACCTAGTTTTGCAAGAATTTTAAACGTGTTTCCACTTTATTTGCTACATCTATAGTTCGAAGATTACTTTCCAACAACAAGTTCGCTAATCCAGCAGAAAACTTGTCGTTGTCTTTCTGTATAATACCTATCCCACATAATTTCCGACTATGAACTTATCACGCCTTCGTGTCAAGGGAAATAAAGATCGTATTTTAGTTGAGAATGAAATATCTGCGCGAGTACTCAGTTAGACCACCCGTTTGTCAATAAATCTTTCGAATAAAGTAAAATCAAAGTGTAGCAATGATATATGTTTAATAAAGGAAGATTTATAATTTCTCATAAGAATTCAATTCACGTTACATATCTTATTATTCCAAACTATACTTTCCAACTTCGTTAAAACTGACCTCCCTCCTTCCACAATATTTTTCATATTTTCCATCTTCCTAGTCAGAAATTACCAGAAACCATCCACGAAATGTTTAGAAAGGTAGTAGACTCTGAACAACACAACTACCCAATATTCCATGGCAGAACGACTTAACGTAAATAAAAAAAAATACACAGAACAAAGTGAAACGATCAATCCTGAAATTTAATAATCGAGATCACATTTTTAAACAAACAATTGAAGCCATATAAAAATCGACTGCAAACATTATAAAAACTGAAGACTAAAAAGGAATGAGGCGGAACGCGCAGGAAGACGATAAAACAATAGATAGACCTACAGACTATAACCTTCAGACAACGGTATTCAAAAGCAGAGCACAAAAGCAACATCAAGTTATATGTCACCCCTATATTTTCTTCCATCTTTCTTGTTGCTGTCCCGGTTTGGGCGTCCTATACTAGTGTGGGTGATACAAAACTATTCAGAATGTTACTTTTATAACTGCTCCTGAATTGACCTTTGGATATCTTTCTTAAGGACCAGTATTTTTCCAAGCCAGGGCAATCCTTCTGTCTACCTCTTTACCTGTTCTGTTATTCATACCTATTAGCTGCCCTAGGTATATTACCTCGCTTGGCAACTCAATATTCCGTCCCTCAATTTCAATTCTTCTTTTTCCTTTTCCATTTGATGAAATCTTCATTTTTTCGATATTGATCTCCAGACCTGCCTCTTTCCCCTTCTCACCTGATTCCTTCATCATACTTTATAATTCTTCCATGCTATTAATTTCCTATAATAACTATATCGTCTGCGAATCTCAGATGATTCAGATTTTGCCCATTGATGTTTATTCCTTTACTATCCCAGTTTAGCTGCTCAAAAACTTCCCTCAGGGCGGCTATAAATATAAAAGATGATAGAGGATCCCCCCCATTTTATGCCTTTTTCTACCTTGAAATACTCCCCTGTTTTGTCTCTTACTATCTGGTTTTGATATTTTTATACATGTCTTCTATAATGTTCATATATCCTATGGGGGTTCCCTGCGTTTTCAGGGCATTTAGCATACATCTGTGATTCACCGAATCCCTCTGTCGGTAGATTTCTCTATCAACTGATTTACTACACTACATGCGAATAATCAATTGTTGAATAACCTTTTCTCAAACCAGCCTGTTTGCAAGGTTGCTTGTCATCTAGTATATGTTTTAGCCTATTATCTATAATTTTAGAGAAGACTTTTGCTGTTGTAGCTCTTGGACTAATTGGTCTCTAATTACCTATTTTGTGCTTGTTACCTTTTTTATACATCAGTAGTACTTCCGAAACCTTCCAGGCCTCCGGAATCCTCCCAACGTAAAAATTTTGTCAGACTTCTTATCAAATCTATTCCATCATATGTTAGTTACTGATTTACAATCCGGTGTCTACTCCCCTGGTTTTATTGAATTTTAGTTTCTTAACATCTTCCACTATCTCTGGAACTATTTCTTCCCCCTCTCTCTCGCTTCCCACCTTATTTCTCGCTGCTCCTTTTACCTCCTAGTATGAATTCCTGTACAATTTCGTGGCTACGATATTCAGTTCGTTTCGATTTTAATTTTTATTTCTTCTTTGTTTACGCTCTTCAGGTGAACAATAAAACAAGTTTTTAGTAATTTGGAAGTATGTTTTCTATTTCGACAATATTTCTCGTTAATGTTCTTTTTCCCATCAAATTGTGACACATTACGTCCACATTCCAAAGTAGTGATGATATGAAACATATGTAAATGTCTCTTACACCTTAATCTCATCGATAATACATAAGCGTCATCAAGAACCAGTATTTTCATGGCCAGTACAGCAATTACTCCAAGAAGTATCCCAAACTCATTTGCATCGCTTAATTATTGTATTAGGCTCGACGCTAAAACAATCAAAATTTTGGAATTACGCAGTTATAGCATTCCTAGACGAGTTCCTTTGTGTGCGATCAATTTTCGTCGTAAACTTCATCAGAAAAAGACAATTAGTGGCAGAAAACCTTGAATTTCACCTGATAATGTGAACTGGTTCCAAGAAACATCATTAAGCGTTTCAACGTCAATTCGAAGATATAGGTAATTAGATTGACACTTGGAAGGCCGAATCTAGCTTTCGGAGGCCCCGGGGCCAAATTTTTGTGATTGCCCTCCATCCAAAGCTAGTATCAACTTACTTACTCTTCGACCATTCCTTTTTCAAACTATCCAAAAGTATTGAATTCTACACTCTCATCCATTTTATTTTTACTTTACTTCCATGAGCCAAAAACCTTGGCCAAGTTTTAAAAACCACGTAAATTATTCGAAAAATTGACCAATACTTCTGTTTACTATTTCCACTAAGTTCATATACCGGCGCCATGGTCACATTCTGCTTCGCAGATGGTTCAAAATTCGGGATGGTTTCGCAAAGGCCAACTCATGCAAGAATGATGGGATAATATCCGAGAACAAGCACCTCGGGCGAGGTGTTAGGAGGGTTGGGAGGTACGTTGATTTTCATTTTAAATCTCTTTGGGAAAAAAAGAAAAGGAGTTTTGGCTTCCTGCCAACGGATGTGCTTGCGCATCCTTAATAGTAACGGAATAGAGAATAATAGTTTTCATAAAAATGAAATCGTTTGTTAAGAACGGTAAATTACTTTGTTGGTAAATGACTTCGTTTCCGGATACAAGTTTATTTGTTTATTCACTCTCGCCCCTTCCCACCTTCTGAGAAATAAACTTTTCACGGAACACACTATAAAGATCCCATAGCAAACATTCTTTTCCTTGCAGAAGAGAAAATAAAATGGGGGGAAAAAAGGGTATTTTCTCCATTGTGTTGTGTAGATATGATAAGGATGAAATACCAATCTAAGGTAAGGTGAGATAAGAAAAATTGACGGAGACGAACGAGAACGAAGAAACGACGACGACAAAAAGTAATTGCAATATGGTCGGCTAGCGAAAGCGCGCCGACCCTAAAAACATATTTTCCTCATATTTCAGAAGATTCTTTTGTGTTGGTTGTTTCATAAAGAATTTAGCATGCAGTATAATGCCAGTGCAATACACTTTCAAGACTTTAAATGGAAAAACTCGACTCAGCTAACTCGGAGGGCAACATTATTTAAACACTTGAATGAGCAGATGGAAAAATCATTCAATTTGAGGCTCATGTTGGCTTAAAACCTGAATATATCTTGAGCTGACAACACTTGAAATCGATAGCATTAAAAAGTCTTTGATACATTTGCAATACCATCCAACGAAATTCCGTCTAGGTAATAGCTTACCTCGTGTCCGCCATAAAAAGCAATTTCTTCGGCATTATTTATAATTCGAGTGTGAACGTGTCTGTGGTCTCCTTTTCTTTGTGCTTCTTCTGCTACCATAGCGCCGAATTTGGGAGAAACAACTCTCAATACCTCTCCCGTCAGTGTAATCATAAGGAAAGCTAGCATGGGACCTGAAAAAAAGAAGTTTTATCATGAGAGTGGTATGCAAACAAGTACACATCTCAAATTTCAGAACACTAATTCTAGCTATAAAAACTACCAATACCAGCTACGTCAGGATTCAATGACCACTGATTATAGTAATTTATCATCAGTCGAGTACTCGATAAATTTAATACCAATAGGTAACTTCAAAACCGGAGTCAACGATTAATAATTTTTCAAGATTTACATATTTTCCAAAATTTTCTATTGATTCCGAATTTTTTTGAGGATATTTATTAGTTTTTTTTACTTGAATTTCAGAATTTTTTCTACAAAACTAGGCATTATAATAAAGGAATTTTCACATCGTGAAAGTGAATAATATTATTTTAATTATTTATTTGGCACTGCCTTTCACAAATTATAAATAGGAACAGAGAGTTGACGTTTCGAATACCTTGTACCTATCAAGAGGATCGCAGACTCTCTGTTCCTATTTATAATTTGTTAAAGGTAGTGCCAATTAAAATAAAACCAGGCATTTTCAATGTATTGAATGTTTTCCTTTTCTTTCGATAACTCGAATGAACACATTTGTTTGCCATTTTGGTTACGCAAGGCATTGTATCGGCGATTCTACAGCATTTATGGTTCCAATAATCTTGACTCATCGATGGCTTATTTTTAACGTCATCAGTTTGATAGACAGATGAATACAATGATGATCTATTTACAAATGATACGCTCAGTTAACCGATAATCTACCGTTAACCTTCATTCACCACTCACCCTATAATAATACGACCTTGAAATATGTTCATTTTTAGTGTAAGTTAGTATTATAAATTTGTAAATTCAATATCCATCGCTGATGAAATGAAACTTCTTTTGTTTTGTACCGACAATGCTTATACAGTTTTCAACCGATTTTTTACTGTCATTCTCTCAATAGGCGTTACGACGATGTAAAACTCACGAGATCCTAATCCTCTATAAGTGTACTTTGGTGTAGCAGTTCGTAATTAATTTTTATTTCCAGTCGAATATTCGCGCTTATTGATCGTTTCCGGGAAGACGTTTCAAAACCACGTAGCGTGTGACGTTAGATTATTCCACTTCCTATTCTGTGAGTTGAACAGCGCGGATTTTTCGTCATAAACGTTTAGAAAAAATAACTAGCGTTACAACATTCAATAATTATTTAGAATACACTCCATGTTGATCTTTAAACAATAATGTACTCTACAAAAAGGTTTAAATTTTTCTTCTGCGGTGAAGGAGAGGCAAATAGGATCATGATTGACCGGCGTGATCGAAAAACATACGATAAAAATACGTTTTTAAATTTGTGAAATAAGCGTCCCAACTATTGAGACTTTCGAATCTCAAAAGAGCTAACTCTCAAGACTTTATATTTATAGACAAAGAACTTGAAAAAATGTTAGGCTGCTCATAAACATTTTAGAGATATAAAGATAAAAGAGAATACTGCTTGGGTTAGTTCGAGAAGATGATGATTGAAATTTCTACAAAGTATATAAACCCCATAGCCTGGGAATTATCTGACAATGTCTTACTCTTAAAACCTAATGAAAGACTTTTTCCTTGCCGTTCCCTGCAGTCAATTTTTGGCACATTTTGGTCCATAACTTGGCTCAAAAAAGTCGCAGAAACTTCGTATGTGGCTCAAACTAAAGATAAAATTGAAATACAAATTTCGTACATTTGAACAATCCGTCCAAAGTTTTGCCTTTTCGCACTACGACAGATTTAGCGACAGATTTAACGCAAACTCCCATTTAATTGGTAACATCTTTCTGCCCCACCCAGTATATTGTATTTGACGGACTGATCGCTTTTCATTCTTCTTGTGACTGAGTCTTTTTCAAAAGTAGACAAAGTTGGAGTACATGGACGAGAAATACACGTTGTGTAAGAAAATGTGACGTTCGAGTGCACCGCGGTCGCGTATATCGCGTATATCTGCGTATACAGCGATATAATGCGTTTTCTCCACATTACCCCTACTTTCGCGACGCTGTAACTCCGCGCAGATGATAGTGACGAAAATTTTCAGAGATACCATTTTTGTAGAGAATTTTACGTAAAATATTTCATCTCACTTAACATTTTCATGAAAAGTGCATATTTGACGAGATAATCGGAAAAAACCGATTTTGGGCACATGTTTACTCCCCCCCCCTGTGGGTTTGCACGGGGGTGGGGACTATGGTTTTTTCTTTTTGGTAATACTAGGGGTCATAACCAACAACTTCCAGCAATAACATTTTGGGTAGCAATTATTTCCTAACTCAATCCGTATATTTCCTGGTTTATATGTGGGTTTTGAATTTTGTACGGAAAATCCCAACATGGGCGCCATCTAATAGAAAATTACAAGAGGAACAAATGACCTGGTCCCAGATAAGGGCAATTAGCATCAACTACCTGTTTCAGGAAAGGAATCATTATCAGCAAGCAATTGAACTTTGTTAACAGGTAATGGGGGGGGGTCGAAAATATCTACTCTGATTTATAAGACTGACGGATGAATGTTTCATTTTCTGTTCGTTAAATTCCAAATAGACGTTCCAGCTGAATTTCAAGGTAACTTTTCCTTTCAAATTTTTGTATTCAAAATTCAATAAAATATCTCCTCTATCGACTAGATATTTTTCCTCTGAAGAAATTTCTAGCACGCCTGCCACTGCTTCAAGCTACTCCAGCTATTTCGCTCCCTTCTTCCTCTTATTCCCCACAGGAGGTCTTCCCAGAAAAAACGTCCGCTGTCCGGCCGGCCGACAAGCCTCAGAGGTCGAAAATTTTCACAGTCCTCTCCTATCATGTACCTACACATATACTAGTATACAGCTAGTATAATACAAAGAGGGGTCCAAGCCTAGTTCAAGGGTATTAGCTTATAGCATTATACTTTTGTAAGCCCCCCTGGTCCCTCCTATCATGTATATAATAGTTTGGAAGTCGCTGTATGTAGCCTGATTAAAGTACATCCTTGAACAAACCAGATATGCAATGCTTGAAACACCACCCCTTCGATAAGCCAGACATCATCAGACTCCGAATAAGGTCCTTCCAAAATACTCTATAAAATAGGTTCTTTCCTCCCCTCATTTACCTCCGTTGAAGAACCTGTGAATTTTTTTGCTCTCCTGGGAAATTTGTGCTGCCAATCGCCCTTATCTTTGAACAGGTCACTACTGAACTTCTCTTCAATTTTTTGATGAAGTCAACAGTTTTCGTGCATTTGATTTTAGCGGAGAACCTACTATCCATGTTGTTAGGGGGATCACATCCTCAGACAACGTCCGCATCCGGGAGTTCCTGTGAACTGCGTGACGTGACGTAACATGTGGCGGTTTATGACGTCATCAATGACCTTGAACTACTTGAGGGACTCGGAAAAATTTCAATTTCTAGCCTTCATTATATCAGGCCTAGTACACAATATACTGAGAAGAGCCTAGCCAACTCATTTTCTGAGGGGGCATTTTCGCGCCAACATGATCGTGAGCGCGGGAGGTTGCGGGTTCCCCGCTGCTATTGCAAACCTGCAATGGCCTCTAATTTTCGTAAATTGATCCATGATCTATAAGCGCTGCGTATTAGCTACATTCACGTGACGTCACTGAAATTTTGACTGCGTCTGACTACTATACTGAGTGATCCCCCCTCGCTATTCTGTACATCTCGAGTATAATCTTGCCCAGAATCATTGGATACGATTCAATCATATTCAATTGTAAGCTTTGAGACTGACCTTCGGAGCACTACTTCTAGCCTTTGTGATGAAGCAAATACCGCCTCTTAACCTCACAGTCAATTGTCTCGTATCCAAAGCCCAATTTACTCAGCTTCAAATCTACGCGGTCGCACTCTGTCGATATAATTCTCTCTTCCTTCTTTTCAAATCTCAACGATGTAAGCAACTCAAATTGATCCCTTTACCCCTACCATATCATGGCCTCATCCATGCGCTAAACCCTCTCCAGATATTCGACTCGATCTAGCTATAATATTCGCAAAACTCACAACACTCCATAATGACCATTTATCAGAAATGTCATCTCGACCTAATTTTCGACCCATACTGATGGAATCTGGACACGAGACTAGTTAGGCAAAACCAGTCACCGATTGAGAAATTCTCCCTCCATTTTCACCCTCAAAAGGAAGGCCATACTATACTCTTGCCTTTCTCATTTCACTCTCCTCACCTTACAGCTCAAATTTCTTCTGTTGATTGATCTACCTCCTCTCTTCTAGCTATGCAAGACCCTCACTCAACTAATCCTTCAATTTGACGCACTTTTCCATTTGTGCAAACACTATTATCCACCTTGACGCCACATTTCTTTTTGATAATTTGGAAATTTATTCGTGCAAGGATTTAATTAACACAATATGAGATTGTTTGGCTCTGCCCGCACTTTATCTTTTTCTGGATTCCGAGCTATATTAACTTCTTGGAACATGACGCGGTCGACCTTGTTGCCAAGGATACCCGTTTCTTCTACAAAATTTCTAAGCCTGTATTCACTGCTGCCTATGACCTCGAAAACTGTTACCGATGCCTGATACTTGACTCCTGGTAAGACTTCTGGAAAACTCAGCTAGCATTCGAACAGGCTTAGAAACAAGCTGGATCTCCTCTAATCGAACAGTCAGTCACTCACTCTCTCCACTTTATAATGAGCATTTTGATCTCTTTAGACAGTATATTCATGCAACGTATTTATGTTTAATTACGGGCGTCTAAAAATGTCCAGAGCCACGAAAATTAACGAGACAAGATTTACTAACAATGAATTTTTTAAGAAGATCTAGGAGCCTGACCTTCATGTCTGAACTTAGCTCTGGAAATAGACCCTAAACACTGAAGCCAATTTTTGTCTTCCACGGCTTCGGAAAAATCGGAATAAATGGACGCCGGTTCCCACACACTGTATAGTCTCTAATCCTTTCTCAATTCCCACCTCAATTTTCAGAAACTCTCTCCAATTCCCTTCCTCGAGCTGATGACCCTCAGAGTAGTTGAAAGGCTTGTTAAGAAATTCCTCCGCAAAGATGGGATTATTGCAAATTTTTTTCACAAAGAGAAGAACTAGGGGTTCTCACTTCCGATTGAATGAGTAAAAGGGATAAAACGGATTGTGCACACTAAAAATATAGAAAAGAGTACCAAAATAAAAAAATAGTTTTCTCGAACATGAGTATGAACGGTTCTCGTTGTACTGGTGTGTACAATCCAAATATTTCCAAACCCAGATGAGCATCTCTCAAAATTTCAACCTTTTGCACTACACGAAGGCACGTAATCAATCAAGATAATCCCAAGATTTTCTTTTTCTCTTTCTAGCAGTTCATGGGCATGTGGAATTAAGCCTAACTCTCCGCAGATACAAGTTTTAAACCTCATCAATTACTTGTATTCCAGCACGACAATTCGAATTATGATTTTTACTATGTGATTTTCTATACGCAAGCGCATTATCAGTTTCCTTTTCATTTATACATCTCGTAATGATACATCACTCCATTTAATATACGCTCAGATATTTTCGAAGGTCATTAAAAAGAATTTCATGCAGAACATCCGAACTATTAAGGTGGTTATATAATTATACGACGATAAATTGCACGTAAAGCGCGAGTCGAAAGGACAACAATAATTTATACATATCACAAAGAGTACACTATGGAACTAATTACAGCGCTTCTAATCCAAAAAAAAAAAAACCTTTCAATAATTGCTCTTTCGGGTTGTCTACGAAAATATTGCTGCATCACCTTGATCATCTTTTCTCTCCGAGTGGGGAATCATACTTATGTATATATTCCTAATAATATAGATAATACGATCGCAAGTCAATTTATAAATGCTCGAATTCTTATTGACAATTTTCAAATAGTAATACAGCATGAAAACCTCGGAATGTAAGATGAATTTACAAACATCAGCTGGCATCCTGTACATTCTTATAAAAAATATGCGAATGTGGATTGTAAAAAAAAGAAAAAAGGTAAAAAGAGCTTTCTTCGTTCAAGTTCAAATATAAAATATGACGCAAGGAGCGCGAGATTTCTTGGTCATCTTCAGCATTCGAAATAAGCTACAAAAATTCATTGCCTTACACTTTTGAACGATTCATTCAATAAAATACCATTATCGGTATAATCCTTGAACTAAAATTCACATACCATCTAAAGATAGAAAAATGGAACGTCGTGAGAATATTTAAAGTAAATGATTTGAATAAATACTGAACGATTTATCGAGCTTCGTTTCAATTTTTTCTTTCTTTCTAAAATTTAACGATCGTAATAAATTTATTGACCACTTCGCGTTCTACGTAAATCTTTGAACGCCTTGGGTCTACGTGTTAACATCGAACACATGCGCCGCCAGTAATAAGACGTAATATTTTACTGATTTATTTTCCTTTCTTCGCGACAAGAAGTATACCTATATAACAATAGAAGCCTTCTATCCGCGTCAATATTTCAACTTTCCGCATCGAGGTTTGTAAAATTGATGATATGGCACGGTGAAGAGCGTGGGTTTATAAAAGAGTACCCATTAAAACCGTCCATGTTGTCCTTAGGGTAGTCATTGTCAAGCTCAATATGAAACCAACTCACAGACATTATATTCGTTTTTTCCGCTAAGAATTTTTCAATCATAAGCGATAAAAAAAATGACATATTTTAATGAAGCAGAAATTTTCTTTCAAAAATACACAATCGTGACCTATCAAGGAGGAGACAGACGAAATTCAACGAGACAAATATCAAGGAAATAAAAAATTGAAAATTCCCATTAGCTAGATGACGACAAAATTTTGTTGATTTGGCCAGCTAACCAAATTCTTGAAGATGGTAATAGCGCGCTCATCGCCACAAGAAAAAAATATATTATAAGTTTACAAAACGGCGATATAAAGTCGAGTTGACATATATAAATCATTTTTATATTTATTAAGGCAATATTGGTTTAGACTAAAGTACTCCACGTAATAAATTAGAAAAATTTGTCGCTCGTATAGAGTACTAGTAGGTTTCATCAACTGAGTTCGTCAAGGATCGCAGAGAACCAGTTTCATTGGTAAAATTTCGAAAGATGAAATCAACTTTAATAGCATTCCTTATTATAGAATCTCGCAATGACGTCATTCATACGCGATCTTGATTTGATGACGTTAACAATGATTATCCAGTCCACATATGTAAAAATTGAGGTTGATTCATTTATCGAGCATGGATCTCACCATTTGCTTATAACTCTAGCGAGCAAAGAGAAATACAACGCAACATTTATAAAATGTGAGTCCGAAATTTCATGAAATCCTTTCTCACGAACGACACCTCACAATTTCACGTTTCATTCTGTTGGAAACTCAATCAGAGGTCACTCCCTACATGACCGCAGCGTTTGAAATGAGCCCTGTTTTAATTAATGATGAGATAAAATTCAATGAGACTGGAAAGAAAAGGTTTCAGTATGTGGTTTGTTTCTAATATCGAAAGGGCTACGGAATCATGCAATTCGAAACACAAGATGTTCATCGTCTACACTCTTCCGTTAAATTTCAAGTGCCTATTGTCTAAGCAGGTAACGCCCAATAACCATACAAAGAAAGAAGAAGCCTCAAATAGGTATCATTTCTTGAATATCCTCGATGAAGAAGAACGATGATAAAATGAAAGATGAGGTCTAAGAATTAGTTTTCGGTCTGATCGGCTAATTTGGCCTTGATAAATTTTCAGTATTGTTCTTACCAGAAAGAATTTTGACTGTACGAATCTCTCATGAGGAATTTAAACGGTGGAAGAGATGATAAAATTATAATCGACGTTCCCCTTGTATTGGAGGGGTAGCAGAAGACAAAGACAACTTATTAAACTATCCTAGATGGTAATCAATAATTAGTATAGTCAATACCCGGATTATGTAAAGAAATAATTCCTACCCAAAATTATATTAATGAAAGTTCCTAGGCATGATCCCAAGTAATACCAAACAAGCACCTCGGGCGAGGTGTTAGGAGGGTCGGCGGGGATACAAGTCATTTTTGAAAGTTGCCAAACATTATTTTTTATTCACTCTGGCTTCCATTTTAAGAACAAGAAAAAAAGAAAACTCAAAATCAAAACAAGAAAATAATAAACTTGAATTAGAAATGATAAAAAAATAGTAATTGTAAACAATAAATAAAAATCATAGCAATCAAAAAACAATAATAATAAATATAATGTGTGATGAAAGTGATAGGAGGGATATTTTCCACAGAGTCAAAAACGCACTGACAAGAATTTTCTCAGCTACCTGAATACCTACTGAAGTTTATAATAGGAAAAGAAAGAAAGAAAAAAAAATAATAAATGAAGATAAATGAAACTAATAACTTCTCCATTGTGTTGGGCAGATATAATAAGGATAACATACAGGTTTTTTAAAGGGCGCATTATAGAACGGAAGGGTCATGCAAAGATGTACCACTTCTATAGAAATTTACTTCATTCAATAGGAATGCACCCTTTTTCTACCTTTCTCAGGTAGAGAATCAAATTACCTGAGGTAAGATAAGGATAAAAAAAAAAAAAGAAAAAACATAAAGGAGAAGAACGAATACGAGGAAACGACGACCACAACAAGTGATTGCAATATGGTCGACTAGCGAAAGCGCGCCGACCCTAAAAAAAAACATGGTCCCGAGCCCCATTCTCCTTTGTGGGGAGGCTCAAAATAGGGACCCAAAATCAGTTTTTCTCAATTTCCTCGATAAATATGTATTTTTAAGGAAAATGTCATGAGACCAAAAATATTCTCCATACAATTCTCTACAAAAATGGTTCTTATAAAAATTTTCTTTGCGATCCTTTCCATGAAGTTAGAGCGCTTCGAAAGTATAGCAAATGTGAAAAAGATGTGCTACGCCGCTGTACGGGTTTACATACATTGAAATACATTACCGCCGTGCACGTGAACGTTGCACTCACACACAAACTGGGTATTTCTTACCCAAAAAATGATCCTTTCCTTAATTACGAGAAGAGATTGTTTGAGCATCCTCATTTTCAAGAGAAAAAAATTTTAAGAAGGAAATAAAATTGTAATAACCTGAAGGTACAAAAAATCATTTACAAGATATTGTTTTTTTTTTTTTTTACGTGCATAGTTTTATACCTGCACGTAACATTAACATCCAAGCCTCTTCTTTCTGTCCTCCATCCCATAAGTTTGCCGCTTTCAATAGTTTCATCCACCACCTTGTTTCTATTCCTCTTTCCCCTTAGGTTTTCTCTGAGGAAGAGGAGGTCATCAAGTATCTCGCCCATTCTAACGATTTAGAACTTGATGTCAATCGTATGGTGAGAAAAAACTTAGACGCTACCACTTCTCTCCCTCGGAGCATCACCCCTCCTACGAAGAAAGTAAAGTGGGTTCGTGTACTTTAGTCCGGGAAGCTTCTCTTGGAGAAACCCATCAATCTTCGTCCAGCTTTTTATAACCCCGTCACTGTTTGTAGCCTCTTCTGTAAGCTGAAGAATCCTGTCCCTATTTTTGGGAAAAGTGGAGTCTACAAGCTTCAATTTTTTAACTGCCCAGCTGTCTTTATCTTCGTACCAGAGTCCAAGAAATCAACACCCCTCCCCCCTACAAAAAAAATAGATCGATTTTTGCTGATCATCTTTCGGATTCCGACCATGAATTCAATCTTGAACAGACCGTCTTGCTCCATTGTGAGACTTCCGCCAGCAGAATGGCGTTGGAAGAGCACTGCAAACCCATTAGGCTGTTGCAAACGCACAAAGAACCGCCGAGCTCTGGAGGGGTCACGGGTTCGATTCCCGACCAGGCTGGGAAATTTTTTGGCGGGAGGCCCGCCATCCGTTCAGTTACTGGGGGTTATCGGAGAAATTTGGTCTTTCTGGGACAAAACGTCGAAAAGCGTTGAGGGTCATATAGGGACTTTTTTGGGACAAAACGTCGAAAAGCGTTGAGGATCATATAGGGACTTGGAAAAATTTTGAGCTCTTTTGTACATCATTATAGAGCTCTTCTATACCCTTTATTGGCCAGTATAGGGAAAATTTGGAAAAATGTGAAAGGCATATTTATTCAATTTGAAGTAAATACAGATAGCCTTCCGAATTCCACAGATGACTAAAAAACAGCTAATAATTTTTTTACAAGTCCTAAAGGTACAACTCCCAACCAAATGGAAGAACATTTATTGGCTAGTATAGTGACTTGGAAAAATTTTGAGCTTTTTTATAGAAATTTGGAAACATTTTCTGTTCCTCCATTGCTATCTCTATTTATTTCAAATTGAATAAATATTCCTTTCACATGTTTCCAAATTTACTCTTACAATCTTCAACCCTGAACCATGAGTCGTGGGTCTCCCGCAACTCTTGCTCCGTAAGCAAGAGCCTGCAAGTTTTTGTCATAATTTCTCTTCTATCCTCATCTATTTCATAATTATACTTGTTTCATGCTTAAAATGCACCCAAGCATGAACCTCGAAATACCTGCCAAGAGTGTGACATCACAGCGACCAAAAATAAAGACTTTACTGAATGAAAACCTGGAAAAACTGGATGTGTGCTTTTGAGGGACACTATTTTTGTAAATTTAATAATTCTGTACTTTCAGGTTATTACAATTTTATTTCCTTCTTGAAATTTTTTTCTTTTGAAAATAAGGATACTCAAACAATTTCTTCTCGTAATTAAGGAAAGGATCATTGTTTGGGTGAGAAATACCCAGTTTGTGTGTGAGTGCAACGTTCACGTGCACGGAGGTAACGTATTTCAAAGTATGTCAAGCGGTATAGTAAATTTTTTCTACATTTGATACACATTCGAAGCGCTCTAACTTCATGGAAATGATCGCAACAAAAATTTTTATAAGAACCATTTTTGTAGAGAATTATATGGAGAATATTTTTGGTCTCATGACATTTTCCGCAAAAATGCATATTTAACGAGAAAATTGAGAAAAACTGATTTTCGGTCCACATCTTTAGCCCCCCCAAGGAGAATCGGGCTTGGGGCCATGGTTTTTTTTTTGGTATTACTTGGGATCAGGTCACCTTTTTGACCGGATTATGACTGTGCTATAAAAAAATTTGAAAAATACGTCCGAGCGTGACCTTGGGACTTGAAAAATTTCCAAGTGCCCTATTCCTGACTCAGGAATCTGCGTCCAGGGCCTCAATTACGGCCAATGACAAAAAACTTTTATCACTCTATATCACCCCTGTCAACACCCTCCAACCACTCGTTAAGCGAGATAAAAAAGGAGACAAAAAACGTGACGTTGGTCGTAATTGAGGCCCAGGCATCTGTACAGTTCTTTAGTATAACAGTTCTCTAGTATAGTGAATCGTATTATACTATCATAAGGATGTATACAGTGTACTGGAGGTGAACTAAAGGAGGACCCCTTGTATTGTACTAGTTTTATACTAGCCTTATACTAGGATTAGTCCTGAAGTAGACTTACACTAGACCAACAGCGAGTGAGCCCTCCATAAGCAATTAGACAAAAATACTCTAAAGTAGACATATACTAGACCATGACGGGGGCGAACGAGCGGAGCATACCTCAAAGAAGACATGAAACATGATCTTTATTAATTTGGGTAACCAGAAAATCTATTTCTAAGAACTTCTTTTCCTTTTCTTTTTTTTTTCGTGCAGTTGCTATGCATTCAAGACTGTCATACCAAGATTTTTACCCTTATTACGCACATGTTTGAAATATCCCTAAAATATATGTTTTTCCCCTCCTCTCTGATTCTTTTGTATGAAACATTTCAAAGGAAATCTTCTTTTCAATTGACACTACATTATTTTCAACATCAAAGACGCATCAGAAAATTTTCTGCTTTCAGATGGGTTTAAGAATGACACTAATTTTTTTTTTTTAGCAAGTAATGCCTTTTGGAACAGAAATCGCGCTCTACCGAAAATTGTGGAACGAGATATATCCAGTGAACCACTTCCATGTAAGAATATACCGACCATAAGTACAAATCAACTGTATTATGATCCCCAGCATCAAAGCATTCAGTACGCGCGCTAGGGCTCAGAAATTTTCAAGGCCCTTCTAAAACACAAATTTCGTGATTCCACGTCAAGCGTGTCGTCTCTTCGAAGTTCCTTATCGAACACACATCAAAATTTACCAACTTTCGATCAACCAATTTGGAACAAGATCAAATTTTTCCAATTCCAATGGGTCATAATGGATATAGATTTCAAACAAAAAAAAAAAACACGTCCTTCTTGTTGGAATAGTCTCTCATTACATATACGTTTGATTTAACATTAATTTCGACTTAATCTTACTAGAATGACTGAGATATTATTCATGATAGATGTTAGAAATATGTTGTATATTTGACTTTTAATACTATCCGAGAAAAAGATAGGGGCAAAGAATGACACCAATAAGATAACAAAAAAGGTCAAAAATTCTCCTACGTTGAAGAAACTATATATGACTTTGGTACACGCGGAAAAATTATTTCAAGGATAACTTGGCTTATGATACGAGAAATAGATACTCGTATATAAGATTCCACTCCCACAATCTTGGCGCGACAACTTTCATACCGTCTAATTCTTATAGGTGCACGAATATCACACTCTATATACGAGTACACGAAAACATGCAACGATTTTACGTAAGTCATAAAATATTCCGTAATAAACAAAATCCGGCCGTTCTTTCGACATATTATACTGTTCGAAAATTTTAAGGAAGCCATCACTGGACTATACCTAAAACGATAATTATGGTGAGAAAATTTCTATTTCACGGATGATACACGACTATCTGCACAGGTCGAGGATATTTTATGTAGGTACTATAGTCCGGGAATTATAGGGTTTTGAACCAAAAAATTGCTATTAAAGATTTTATCGCTGAAATTTGTTCAATAGGATCCCCTCGTATCGAGAAAAAAACCCACCGCCACCACCCCCTGGCAAACCCATTTTTCTGAGAGGTGAAATTGGGTGATTTTTGATGGGAAAAACGCATTATTTTCGAAAATACATAACAAGATATTGAAAATATTTTACACCAAATTTCCCATAAAGAAAGTTCCTATATAATTTTCCATACAACTCATCTAATACGAGATATGGACTCTCGAAGTTGCGCCTATTTCGAGCTATTATACTAATTTAGCGGAATACGCACGCACTTGGAACTATAACTCGCGTTGTCACCTTTGTAAAAATTATTGTAGTTGAGAAAGAAATTGTCAAAGAAGGTTCGGCCAATTAGGTCAATAAAAGTCGATTGATTGAACTGCTGTACACAAAATTTAACAAATGTGGGATAAAAACATCAGTTGCAGACGGTGATGCAGATGCACGTATTGTTGCAACAGCAGTTAAGACCTCTGAGAAAGGAACAAAAGTTGTTTTGGTTGGAGAAGGAATAGATCTTCTTGTGATTGTCATTGCAACGTGCAATCTCAACAAACCATTGTTTTTCATGAAGCCTGGAGAGGGTGGTAAAGCAAGTCAAACGTATAAAGTAGCAAACCTCGCCTCTGATGATGTGAGGAAAGGAATAATGTTTGTCCATGAATTCATAGGTTGTGATGCAACATTAGCCATTTTCAATAAGGGGAAAACTCGGTTTTTGGAAATTGTGCGCAGCAGATAAATCGTCGACTTTTATTGACCGGATTGGCCACACCTGCTTCAGCAATTTCTTTCTCAACTACAATGAGTTATACAATGGTGACAACGCGAAATAAAGTTTCACGTGCGTGCGAATTCCGCTAAATTAGTATATACTCGAAATAAGGGCAACTTCAAGGGTCCATATCTCGTACTAGATGGGTTGTATAGAAAATTATGTAGGTATCTTTTTTACGGGAAATTCGGTGTAGAATATTTTTGATCTCTTGACATTTTTGAAAATAATGCGTTTTTCCCATCAAAAATCACAAAAAACCGTAATTTCACACCTTTCACCCCCCAAAAAATGGTTTTACAGGCGAGTGGCGGCGGTGTTTTTTTTTTCTGGGTACGAGGGGAACCTATTGAACAACTTTCAGCAATAAAATCTTTAATGGAAATTTATTTTGTTAACCCTAAATATTTCATCTATAAAATTCCCGGACTACTAGGCAAGTGTGAGAAATGCCGTCATCGAAATTGTCTCATACATCAAGTCCGACGATAATATAATTGAAATAATTTTTATACACAATCATCTCACCTCATAAAGACGTTCTGTTCGAGAATGGATTGTAACAAAACGATACTAAAGAAAACTAGTTAAATCCTCCTTTCGAAAAGTAAACGATCAATTCGGAAGTAGGTCTGAGATATGATTTCTGCGATTGAGAAATAATACTATCAATATTTTCCTTTATTTCAGCCCACACCTCCGCCTTTTCCCCTCTTGCTGACCAAGGGTCAGTTGTACAAGCGACGTTCAACCTCGATGAACCGAGTCCAAACGCCTGATCACCCGACTCCGACCAGTCAAATTCCTCGATCCGTGGTTCAAACCAAGTGCCGAATGAAAATATCAACTTTCTAATACAAGTTAAAATCATAAGCCTAACCAGAAAGCTGAGGCTATTGTTATTCCTCTTTCCCTTCTGAATGAATGAATGCAGATTGATTTCCAAACTCGACAGTCGATACTTTTCCTAGTCTTTCAGGTAGGAAAAGGCTACAAATATTCCATGCCCAAGTCCCAGATGTATGACTCAATATACAGATCAAACTTCTTTCAGTACCCTAATCCAAGTCAAGTCGTATGCTACCCTCCTCAATCCTTGATGACCAGGTGTTATAAATATTTTTTCGTCCCTAGGTCATTACAATTACACAAATCGAAATTTCTATTAAATCCATTATTTGTGATCAGGGATGTAAAGGTTTGGACGTCTGAATGATGGCATTTTCAAAGAATGCAATAACATCAGAACGTAATGTATAGACAAGGAAATATGCGGGTGCAATGCCCTGATGGCACCTTTGTGAACAAGCTCACAATAGAAGAGGTTCCTTTGTCCATGACTGGATTCATCGAGCTAATGAATTTGAGCAAAGGGGACCTTCTTCTAAGATCGCATTTATCAAAACTCTTCCTCTTAGAGGGGTCCATCCGTTCAAAGATGGTAATGGGAGGACAGCTCGAGCATGTGCTTGAGGCAACATGACTTCTCGTACATTTTCATGCCTATAAGAATGAAATTGTAGAGTAATTTTGCTAAACACATCATTGATAATCACTTGAAACTACTCAATTCTCTCAAATACCTTAAAAATGGAGAAAGCAGTGACTGTGCTAGACTGCGTCAGGATGAATATGATATACAGTTGAAAATCTTATAGAAAACAAGAAAATCTCTCCTGAATTTCTTATAGAATTGAAAGTATTAAATTCTCTCAAATATTGACTCAAAAATGAAGAAATCTATGATTGTGCCAGACTACGCCGCGCCAGGATAAATATCATATATCTACTAACCTATATGACAATACCATTCTATTAACTGTATAATATAAGTTGATAACTCAGTCCTCGTTCACGAACGCTCAAACAGTCCGCGTTCAACGTACCCGAACTCACGCAGCAAGTTTTTATCTGTACTTTCTTTTCTGTTTTTTTCCTTCAATTTTCATAGAAGTCATCACGCAAACTTATGTAGTCTGCATATGCCTACGTTTTCACAGTGAAATAAAATCGCAGTTCGCAGTACACGATCGAACAATGAAACAGTGGTTTATGATGATAATCATACAAATAAAACACGAGCCACGATAACGTCGATATTACCGACGGCTTACACTTGTAAAAATTCAAATAAGTTCTATATATTTATAGCCACGCGTCTTATCTAATTCTCGATATATAGTCATAAAAGCTTCCGACGGCATCTATTATATTTTCGATATCTTTTTGAAGACTATTGAAATTGACATATCAAAGCTGGTATACAGGCATATTTGTTGGAAATTCAGCATCACGTTCTGAAGAGCGAATTTCACCTGAGTCAATGTAATACTATGACAATGAATTTTATGCACACGATTATTAAGTTTAGTAAACCGAGCACGTGTAACAAATGTATGTACATTCAAACTCTCTGTGACGACGCACATGAGGTATACGAGGAACATACCTGGTATAGTGGCAGCACCCATCCTCCTGCTTGATTGAATCAGCGCAATACCGATTAGAGCGCAATCGAATAATGGTTTCGTAACATGCGAATAAAGATGAGCGACTGAATTGGAAAATGAGCTAATATCATCCGTTAGACGATGATCAGCGTTTTCGATTCTGTCGTCGACATTGCCTATGCGATAATAAGTCTCATCTTTAAAATATAATCTATAAGCGTGCTTCACTAAACGAGATCTGAAAATAAATACGTACAACCGTGAAAGGAGAAACAGAAAAATAAAAGTAAATAAAATATGTTCATAGGTACTATGTTACAAACCGAGAACTGTAAAATAGGGTTTTCACTAACAAGTCGAAAAAGAGTTCAATAAACGTACCTATGCATATAGCAGATTTCTCTATCATTTTACGTTTTTTGATACGTAAGATATTTTGCAATCTACAAAGGATCATAAAATTCGATACGAAGTGTATTTTACAGCTGTGTGTGAAGTAAAAATAATACCATCAAACGCAAAGACGTGTAGCTGTAAAAAATATATGAACACGAAAATTTTGTTTTATCGGTTGGTTTATTCCCACAGCGGTGACTAATTTATAATTTCTTTACTCGCAAAATGGAAAGCGCGAAAAGTAGAAGAATTTTTTCGCGTCGGAAAGTTCAACATCGTAATTCTTCGAATAAATTAATGAGAAGGTATTATTTTCATTTGGAAACAAGTTTCTAGAGCTCATTTTTCCCGTTTTATATACAGTCAGTCTACGATGTCAAACGTTGGAGTAACCCGGTAATAAGCGCGACGAAATGAAAGGCTCGGGCAGTATTTTCCAACACTCCACTTAGAGACCTACAAGTAAATCGAGGAGAGTATCGCGAGGTTGCTTATGCTTAAGGTTATAGTTGGGGATGACAATTGATTCTAGGGGTATATTGGCATTGATTGCTCACGCTTAAGGCTACTAGTTGCGTGCTTAAAGTGTCTTCATCAAGTTCAACTTTGTAGACATGTTTCAGCAGTGATTTACTCTTCTCTTACAGTGATGAGCGTGATGAGAGATCCTACAGGAAAGAACTCTACTACTTTCAAGACTTCCAGAGACTCGATTTAGAAAAAGAAGAAAATGACACGTACTGTTTTTAATATGAAACCAAACTCTCTTATCGGGGTAAATCATTTTTTTCCTCCGGCCTGCGGGAATTCAGAATTTTCAGAAAGCCCCCTTCTCCCTCTCATACAAAGAATAAGTTCCCTGAAAGTTTCAATTAGCGCGGTTGGTGAAACCAACCTTTGAGCTGAAAAAGAAGTTAGCTTTCCAAATTAAAATAAAAGCCTCATTCTCGATATTATTTGGTAGCATAGGAAAATATGCCAACGAAAAAAGAGAAGGGCAGGGAAATCCGAACCTTTCCATCGAGAACCAGTTATCCACTTCCTCCTCTTCCTCTGCATAGCTCGAGTATTGAAACTTGGATCAGCCACATTCCATCTCTCTTCCAGAGGCGAGATTTCATCCGAGGTCGCAATTTTTCCAAATCCTTCCTTCACACGGTTTTAAGCTAAAAATTTTATCCATAACCCTGATAACTTGGCGCTCTCATCATGTCGTATTTTCTGATGAAAGTAAAAATCTCGAAATTTGAAATTTTTCACGAGCGCCTAATCGAAATGAACTTCAGCTGGATATGATTTTTTCCGAGTCTCAAACCAACAAAAATTAGTCGAATGACGTCACAATCCAAGATCAAAATTTTTTCAAGCTACTCTTATACGAGATTCAATCGAAAATCTCTTCGAATCTCCTGATGACGTCGGAATTCGAGCCGGTTATTCTTTCAAGTCTCTCATACACAAGAATTGAAGCCAAAATCTCTTAACGATCCGCACAGGAAACAAGAACATAAAAAATAAATTATAAAGTCTTACTCATCGAAAACGGGAAACGGCATCAAGGTCAGCGTGAAAAACTACTTATTGTAAAGTAGATGTTCAGCAGTCATGTGAGAGGTTTAATGACCCAGAGAAATAAAATATTTCTAGATTTCAGCCTTACATTCATTAATTCTAGTTAGCACAGTATATTTATTTTCATCAGGACTAGAATAAAATACATCCAATAAAACACTATGGTAGGTAAGCAACTCCATGGAACGGACTCCATATTTATGAAATAAGTACAGTGTTGACCAGCAGAAATGGCAATGTTAAGAGAAGATTGAAAAAAAGGAATTTCTCGGATTTAAACATTGTAAGTATTTAGATCATTATTCGAGTTTGAATATTTCGGTACAACTGGCCATAGCAAGAAATTTTCCTGTTCAAATTTCTGCCACTAATTTACCGCAAATATCTAATTAAATGAATTAACGATGGATTATAAATCAAATCTCTTTTTTTCTACAGAGTTTACTTCGAATACTATTTTTTTCATTTTTCTAAACCTTCAATTTATATTAATTTTAAAACATGATAGAAAACGCACTCTGAATACTTCGGTATAGCCTACTACCAATAATTACACGTACCCACTCAAATTTGTAAAATTATAATACGATGATGGCATCTTTTCACGCTAAATGAAACCCAAGTCGAACGGAGGCCGCTTCAGATTATAACAATAACCTTGCCAAAAGCAATCGACTTGAGATATTTTACGCTCTTCAGATGAACAATATAACAAGTTTTTAGTAATTTGGAAGTATGTTTTCTATCTCGACAATATTTCTCGTCAGTGTTCTTTTCCCCATCAAATTGTAACACATTACGTCCAGATTACAAAGTAGTGATGATACGAAACTATAAATGGCTCTTACACCTTAATCTCATCGATAATACATAAGCGTAATCAAGAACCAGTATTTTCATGGTCGGTACAGTAATTACTCGAAGAAGTATCCTCAACACATTTGCATCGCTTAATTAATGTATTAAGCTCGACACTAAGACAATCAAAAGGTTGGAATTACGCAATTATATAGCATTCCTATACAAGTTCCTCCGTGTGCGATCTATTTTCGTCGTAATTTTCATCGAAAAAAGACAATTAGTGGCAGAAAACCTCGAATTCCTACTGATTATCTATCGAATATTTTAGGCGTTGAAGCATTTTTCAAAAAATTTACAATCACGGAAAAATTTCATGATATATCAAGCAGACAAACGTCGCAAGGAGTTGGGTTTTGGAACCGAGGATCAGATTAAGGTGCATATTTCAGTAATAATAATAAATAGCCTCCATTATTTAAGCTATATACAAAAATGTACTTATAATTATAACTCTAGGCTCATATTCTGGGCATCAAGTCTGTCCCTAGCCACTCTTTCATAATTTTTATTTCTAATAAACTTGATTATCCCGTCCGCTCATTTTGATTTCTGTCCAACCTTCTTCCTTTTTTCTCCCTGACACCAGCCAGGTTGCTATCTTTTCGGTCCATTGGTCGTCATTCATTCTGGCAATATGTCCCACCCAGTCCCAGTATCTTTTTCTTATTTCTTGAATGAATTCCCGACTACTGTTTTTTTGGCGGGAGGCCCGCCATTCGTTTAGTTACTGGGGGTCATCAGAGAAATTTGGTGCGCCTATGGGGCAAAACGCCGAAAAGCGTTGGGGGTCATATAGGGAATTCTCCATTAAGGGACTTGGAAAAATTTCGAGCTCTTTTGTACATCAGTATAGAGCTCTTCTATACCCTTTATTGGCTAGTATAGGGACTTGAAGAAATTTTCAAGAGTTTCTATACCCATCTAATACCTCTCTATGAGCTAGTATAGACGGACTTAGATAATTTCAGGCTCTTCTATATTCTTCTATTGGCCAGTATAGTGACTAAGAAAAAGCGTTGGGGGTCATGTAGGGAATTCTCAATCAACTAGTATAGGGACTTGGAAAAATTTTGAGCTCTTTTATACATCAGTATATTTGTTCCTTCATTGCTATCTCTATTTATTTCAAATTGAATAAATATGGACTGTATCTTTCCTTCTAACACTCGTCATTGACCGCTACATCGACCGCTACATCGAGTTATATGTTACCCTTATTTTTTCTTCCATCTTCTTTGTTGCTGTCCAGGTTTGGGCGCCTTGTGCCAGTGTGGGTAATACACAACTATTCAGAATATTACTTTTACAACTGCTTCTGAATGTACCTCGGAATATCCTTTTAAGGGCCAGTACTTTTTCCAACCCAGGGTGATCCTTCTGCCTACCTCTTTACCTGTTCTGTTATTAACACTTATTAGCTGCCCTAGGTATATTACCTCACTTACCAACTCTATACTCTGTCTCTCAACTTCTATTCTTCTTTTTTCTTTCTATTTGATAAAATCTTCGTTTTTTCGATATTGATCCCCAGACCTGCCTCTTTCCTTTTCTCATCTGATTCCTTTATCATACTTTCTAATTCTTCCATGCTATTTGCTATAATAACTATATGGTCAGCAAATCTCAGATGATTCAGATTTTGCCCATTTATGTTTATTTCTTTACTATCCCAGTCCAATTGCTTGAAAACTTCCTCCAGGGCGGCTATAAATATAAAAGATGATAGAGGATCCCCCTATTTTATGCCTTTTTCTACCTTGAAATACTCCCCTGTTTTGTCTCTTACTATTCTGGTTTTGATATTTTTATATATGTCTTCTATAATGTTCGTATATCCTATGGGGCTTCCCTGCGTTTTCAGTGCATTTAGCATTAATCTGTGATCCACAGAATCAAACCACGGCCGTGATCAAACGCTTTTGTATAACCTATAAATGTTAGGTGTGTTTCCCTTCCTCTATCGGTAGACTTTTCTATCAACTGATTTACTACATGCAAATGATCAATGGTTGAATAACCTTTTCTAAAACCAGCCTGTTTGCAAGGTTGCTTGTCATCTAGAAGGTATATGTTTTAGCCTATTATCTATAATTTTAGAGAAGACTTTTGCTATTGTAGTTCTTAGACTAATTGGTCTATAGTTACCTATTTTGTGCTGGTCCCCTTTTTTATATATCAGTAGTATTTCCGAAACTTTCCAGGCCTCTGGAATCCTCCCAACGTAAAAATTTTGTCAAACTTCTCATTAAATCTTTTTCCCCATATTTTAGTTACTCCTTTACAATCCGGCCTAATCCCCTGGTTTTATTGAATTTTAGTTTCTTTACATCTTCCACTCTCTCTGGAACTTCTTCTTCCCCCTCCCACTCGCTTCTCGCCTTATTTTTCGCTGCTCCTTTTACCTCCTCGTATAAATTCCTGTACAATTCCGTGGCTACGATATTCATTTCGTTTCGATTATAAACTTTATTCCTTCTTTGTTTACGCTCTTCAGGTGAACAATAAAACAAGTTTTTAGAAGTTTGGAAGTATGTTTTTTCTATTTCGGAAAATATTTTCTTTTTCCCATCAAATTGTGACACATTACGTCCAGATTCCAAAGTAGTGATGATACGAAACATACGTAAATGTCTCTTACACCTTAATCTCATCGATAATACAAAAGCGTAATCAAGAACCAGTATTTTCATGGTCGGTACAGTAATTACTCGAAGAAGTATCCTCAACACATTTGCATCGCTTAATTAATGTAATAAGCTCGACACAAAAACAATTGAAATGTTGGAATTACGCAGTTATAGCATTCCTAGACGAGTTCCTTTATATGCGATCAATTTTCGTCTCAAATTTCATCGAAAAAGACAATTAGTGGCAGAAAACCTTGAATTTCACCTCATAACGTGAACTGATGGTTCCAAGAAAGATCATTAGGCGTTTCAACGTCAATCCAAAGATACAGATATTAGATTGACACTCGGAAGGCCGAATCTATTATGAGAGGCCCCGGGGCCAAATTTTTGTGATTGCCATCCATCCAAAGCTGGTATCCACTTACTTACTCCTTGACCATTCCTTTTTCGAACTATCTAGAAATATCGAATTCTACACTCTCATCCATTTTATCTTTACTTTACTTCCATGAGCCAAACCTTAGCCAAGTTTTAAAAACCACGTAAATTATTTAAAAAATTGACCAATACTTTTGTTTATCACTCCCACTAAGTTCATATACCGGCGCCATGAACACATTCTGCTTTGCAGATGGTTCAAAATTCAATGAATGTTTCGCATATTCAATTACCGAGAAGATTATCGCTCACCGAAGATTATCGCTCACCGTCACAATCCTGACTGTCCAGATCCGAGTTATCTTCAAATACCCAGAATTAATACAAACTTGCCCTCCTCGTTTTTACAAAACAAAAATAGAAACCAGACTTTTCCTGCACAAATTTTGCACTTTGTTTACTGGTTTCACAAGTATTCGATTGGAAAAAGACTTCACGAGTCGGAAACGTCAGTTTGTGCAGGAAAAGCCAAGCTCATTTCTTCGTTTTGTATGTTCTGTCCTTAAACGGATGAAATTTCGTCTTCTTTCACTCCTCGTGCATCATCTATCTTTCTTAGCGCCTCTTATTTTCTATTCACCTTGACAGTAATTTCCAACGTTTCATCTACTCATCCACTCTCCTTAGAAGCCAAACATCCATTTCTTCTCTGGAAATTAACCCCCAAACTCTTTTTTTTTCTGAAGAAAGAAAAAATTTCAACTTTCCATGAGGCAGCATAATTTTGAATTTTCAAATGAGGTTAGACAACCTGTCGTCTTCATGAGCAGAAAGGTTACTATACCAATTTTCAAAGAACACGCTTCCAATCAAACTTACGAATGAATCGAGGACAGCGTAACCATAGAGATACTATAACTATGGTATGAACTACATAATATCTACAGCTGTATAACACTACTCATCCATCCGCGAATGAAGAATAATATTATTATTCACGTTTGATACGGTATATCATCGACTATACGGCACGTATGGTAAATTAGTGAGCACCCGCCCGGATGACATGGCTCGAGTAGTTGAGCTTTGAACCGCCACTTATTTGTTTTACATTTATATTTATCAACACTAATTACCGAGCCAGTTCATTGTTTTTCCAATTAGCGGTCCATCAAAATGTTCTTAGTAAACATTTTCTTTCTTCTTTCTCTTTCCATACGCCAGGTAAATATTTGACGATCAGCTGATTATATCAGGCAAGACGAAACCTAGATAGATTCATCTTCTATAGGCAGGCGGTTGCGTTAAATACGTACTTACGTCGCGCTCAGGGTTGTGAGGTACGCCCAAGCTCTTCTAAAATTGTACAGAATTAAAACTTGAGTGAAAATTGGCTACAATAATTACGTGCACTCAACTCATCTCAATGGCTGTATGTTTACATGACGGTCATTTGATGATTCGAAAGAGACAAAATTACGATTTGTATCTTATACTCTTTTAACATTGGATAGTTTCCTGAAAATTGATCGCTAACTCCAAAATACGTCATAATCAGATCTCAAGTGCAGAATACCTGAATTCCTTGAACGTTTTATCATACCCCCGTATCGGCTGTAACCGTAAACTCTTGCTCTAACTCCACAAAACTTTAATCCGTTCCCAACTTAATAACAGTAATCATACTTCTAACAAAACGATCTCACAATTGCTGGACTCAATTCAAGCTTCCAAGGATTGACTGGCTCTAGGTGCACTAGAGACCGGTCCTTCACTCAGCCTATGAGTTAAAGCAGGTGTTCCTTGTCTTCGTTACGACGTTCTTTCACTCACTGTCGACTCTCTGGCCTCAACGGCCCAAGAGCAAAACCCTCCCATCCCTTTAATTGGTCTAAGTCTACGTTTCCCTCCTATCGATTCAATTCCATTTAGACACTCAGTTTACTTAAAATATACAAACAACACAACAATGAACTCATTACCCCGGGATTTTATTCCTTGCTTCTCTGCTACAGGGGCGCGCCCAAGAACCGTATGCGAACCTCCGCACCTATGTTTATCGCCGAACTAACCTCTACATTCACCTACCTTTCCCTTCTCACCGCTTCTCTCCATCCCACAAATTCTTCATACTATATCTCATTTCATCTTATCTTTACTTGCTATCCACGACCCTCATCTTACCAATCCTACGTCGTCCAACAAATCCACCGCAAAACAGTCACTGGGTGTACCTTCCCTAACTGATTTCTTTCCCGTCCCTTGTAAGATCCTAGATCCTGGTATGACTTCTAGTCTTCCTTATCCTCAAATAAGTATCTCTCTTTCCTTGGATAGACTTCAAACCGCTTTTCCCGACCAGCAGTGGTGGCGAACATATAGGTGCTCTTGAGCCTGAACACCGTATGAAAAATTGCCTACAATTAAAAATTTGGGTTATTTTTACTTTCACCCAGCCGCGAGATAAAAAAATGAGCACCACATGGGGCAAAAATGAATCGCCACCCCTGCCGACCAGAAAGAATCATTCAAAGCTATCTCAGCGTAGGCCGTACCCGTTTCATCCACTCTTTTCTCTTTTTACGCGCCTCTCATCCCCTTCATGTCTTTATCTGACCGTTCAATACTTTTTCTTTGGCCGAACTCTCGGAAACATTTGGCGTCTCTCCCTGCATCACGATCTTTCATGGGAAAATCATTAGCACAATAAAGTACCTCCAATCCACCCATTTCTACATCATCTGATTGATATTCACCCTTGTGTCCCCTTTCGCTCTTTTCGAACCCACAATCTCAAGTCTCGCTGTGCAAGTCTCGCTAATTTAATAATAAATAAGAATAAAAGACGAAAAAAAAGGACATTTTCGTAATCTTGGTTTCTTATTCATTGATCGTTTCCAAACGAGACAAAGGACGATACATACCCCTCGTGGCACGTGTCAACAAAACTTTTACTTATTAGGCTTCTAAGATCATCCCGATATGACAGAACGGTCGTGCGCTCGCATCGTTAGACGTAATATAGAAGCAATATGAATGTTTTGAGTGAAGTCACAAATCATGCAAGAAAATACATTCTCCCGAAAATTTTTTTTCAAATTCTTTGCTCTGATAAGGAGAAGACAAGGAGTAAAGATCACATCATCACGGAGGCATCAATTGAAAATGGTAAAATAATATAATGAATCAGAGGTCCATGTTTACCATCTGTAAACTTTGCGGCATTTGAAGAAAGACTTGGGATACCCAATTTATTTTCCATTTCCAATCAATACCCCGACGATCTTTACTGCCTGTGTTATTCTCATAGGAGCAAACCGCTGGAAAGGAAAACAGTAAGCACTTTTCCCTTGATTTTGACTGATCTTGATTGCTGTGGCGTCATAGGAAAACATCCCTACAAGGGACAAGTTATGGATGACGTACAACAAGTAAGAACAGCGCATAGTCTGTAAGATATGCTCAGAAAATGCCGGTTCTTGGACCTCCATAAGTCAAAGCAAAAGTGATGCAACCACAGGATCCGACAAATAGTTACCGTCCCCAAAAGTCCACGAATCCTTATCTCAATCACTACCCTACAATACTGATGGTCTCAAGAGATAAACCTGGAGTGTATCACCGCAAACAAACACGGGGTGCGTTTCCTAAATCTCGCTGTCCTTCGTACATACAAACTTTTGAGAGTTTTTGTAACCTTTTTGTGCAGAAAAAGGTACCTTTGAAGTTACAACCGCTAACTATATCGTTAAATCCACCGACTTTGTTATCACTTGCGCATACTCATCTTATGTGATTAGGTACTAATTTCAACATTATTTTATACTACGTTTTGACGTTTACCAAGCTTGGTCCATCGCTCACAGCTTTGATACATAATACACGAGATTGCGAAGTTTTCCCCCCTACACTAGTTTCCAGTCCTCGGTGTGTAATTATATCATTTTCACAACGGCTAGGTAAATGTAGCTCTTACCTGAAAGATAGAGCGAGTTTCGATTCGAGAAAACGTATCAAGGAATTGATAAAGGTCGCCGGTAAAGCGACAATCAGCCACTTGAGAAGCATAAATGCGAACGAGTTCACATCTCTTCGCACAATGAACTTGACCATGAGTCCTTCCATAGAAGCTACATAGATCGAGAGGAAAGTTCGTATACTCAGCGCACAAGTATGGATGAAAAGTAAGCCAGATTCTGCGCAGAAAACTTGCGGAATCATTATTTTTATTAATTTATAAAGACGTTGAAGAAATTCTTTATCAAAGCTGGGAGCGGGCGATGTTCTCGCCGACGAATTTCTTTTTCTCGAGTCGAGAGGATCGTTCTGACAGTCGGCATCCGTCTTTTCAGAATCTTTCTGGTAACATTTATCACGGATAAGGTTTCCATTGACGACGCACGTTTTGTTGTTGTTATTAACTTTGTCCGGCTTACCGTCGTCGGAATCGTCCAGACAAACGTCTATATCCGTTTTCAAGAATTTCTCGTCTTCGTCGCGGTTATCGGTTTTGTCCTTCCTCGATTCGGACGACGGATGACAAACTTTCTTAATGATCGGGTAGCTAATTTTACAACCGTATAATATCAACGACGAAGCGATTAACGCTTTGCTCAGATACTCTCGATTTCCGATGAACTTCTCCGGTACCCCGTTCGACCGTAAATACTTGGAAATTACGGACGGCATGACCGTGGCTCGCGATGATACGAAATAACTATGTGTAATATTATTATTTTCCTCTTTATCTTTCGCGAATACGCGGCGACGTCCTCGCTAGAAACTGCGGACGATGCGATAACTCACTCACAAAACACGCAAAAAACGCGAACTTCGATCAGAATCGAGAGCTTCCGAATCATGGCTCGTAGAAGGCGATCGTTTAGTCGTTCGCGTCGCGATCAATACTTAGAAATTCGATCGAGAGGAAATGAAACGTCTATAAAATTCGTAATTTCCTTTTCTGATTTCTTTACTTCCGTACATCCGATGATTTTAGATGAACAGCACAAGCACATCGGAGAATGACGAACAGTTAACCGATAACGAACAACACACCACAACGCTAGACGCGAGACCTACTGAGCAGCTGAGACGATGTTTACTGTTTAATGTTAGTCGTTGCTTGTGCTGGTGTGTTATCATTATCAGCTACAAACAACTTCGAGTACGAACTTCGTTTAACCTGCGCACCCGCATCGCCAACCAACGTTGGCACGCGAACTTCGATGGTGTGGAAGAGTCCGTAGTCCAGACCAGATAATGCTAGAGAATAATTTTTGTACAAGTAGGAAAATAACAACTGATGCGGCCAAAATAAATTTTTGATGGAACAAAAAGGAACTATTCATTGAATAAGTCCAAGATGCATTTATGTACCTATCAGATTATTTTTGTTATGAAATTGAATTTCAAAATATTAATGTCACAATCTGATGAAAGAATTTTAATTACACCATCGCTATCGCTCTTCGACATCCCTCACCAAAACACAACGGCTTCTTTAACGAAGTTGAACGAGAATCGCCGCAGGGAATTTGTTCGTCATGGGTCAAAATTGTTCTAGTATTGGAAGAAATTTCGCCGAGTTCCTTCACTGGCATATGGCTCAAATGTGGAAATTTTCTTCCCAAATTTCTCTCCGATCATATATTATTGTGGCTTCAAAGTCGGTATTTTTCCGAGTCCCTTCATTATTACATCTTACAGCTTGAAATTCGAAACATTTTCGACCCTTTCCTTTCCTTTAGGCTATTATACAGCTTAACGTCGAAATTTTTCCAAGTCCAAACCCTTTCTGTTTAAAAATATTTACTCAGCTTCAATTCCTGCATTGGCTTATTCGAATTTCCTTTCTGACTTCATGCGTTTTTTGAAAACTTTTACGCTATTTTCGCGTATGGACCGGCCTGTGGTGGCAAGAAATTGAAACGCGACGTTGCAGAATGCTTTCTTATTAACTTAGAGGCAGAATAACACGGCTTTTATGGGCCTTTTTCGGATTGATAAATTTATATCAAGAATAGTTGATTTTCGCGAGGAACTGAAGAGAACTAAATTATTATGTTCTTTTTGTAATTTTGTATCTGTTAAGACTATAACAAGAAAAAGAGTATTTCTTTGAATGGAATTCACCTGAAAAAGAAGGCATTTTCTCCTGATCTGGATGATCCGCCCCCAAGTGGGCATTCCCGCATCCCGCTCCACCCTACACATTTATGTAAACGAAGCTAAAGTGTTAGCTTTTAGGCCTACCAACTTCAGTAAGGAATTGTATAAGATAGGTATGCGCAAGTGATAACGCGTCCGTCAACATATTGACAAAGTCACAGGAGGAGCAATTCAAGTATCCCAAGAAAATTTTGATCATGAAACATCAAATACAAGAGTTCTAGCTCCAAAAATAAAGAAAAACTATCTTGCTCTTTGGTTTCTATTGATACAATCTATCTAATCAATCAAAATTCTATGTTGGAGATTTAAATTTCTCTCACAGCTCTCCTTTAACTAGAGCCCTATAATAACGAGTGAGGACATGGGCCGCCATATTTAGTCGTTACAGCATGCGTTGCCCTATTCCTGCTTTCCTGATACATTGTTATCAGTAACAGGAATAGGGCCGTTCATGCTGTAACGACTAAATATGGCGGCCCATGTCCTCACTCGTTATTATAGGGCTCTACTTTAACCTCCTGAAACTGCTCCACCTTCGACTTTATCAACATGGCGACGGTCCTCTCTCTTTTTTTTTTTTTTTTTTTTTTTTTTTTTTTTGTTGGTAGTTTCTATGATTTTACGAGACATGATCAAATAAATAACAGATTTTGAGGATGCAAAGCTCGTATTTAAAGGATTTCAAACAGAAAAAAACAAATTCAATATGAGAAAGATTTTACAAACAATCACATATAAAGTTTATCAGAGACCTGTAACGTGAGGCCTTTCGAACGGACGTTCATCATCGGACTAAAGCTGTGCGAGAACATCGCGTCAACACCAGGTGGAAACGGTGACGCGTCGCATCGGTACTTACACGTCGGTGCAGGCGTAAGAAGGAGACTCAGAAAAGATTTTGACGATGATCTCATCTTCGCTGAGAACTCTATTTACGAGCTGGTGCGCGTGATGATGTTTCATCTTTTCGATCTCGATGGATTCGAGCGCAAGACGACGGCGTTTACTGGCTTCAATGTGAAGGATGGTTTCATCTCCGCCGGTGTGGGACTCTTCCAGTAAGTGCCTAGCGAACGCGGATTTAGTGAAATTCTTGTTCTCGAAGGCGCTTACATGGTCGTTAATCCTAGTGTAGAAAGATCTCCCAGTTTCGCCAACGTAAGCCACAGGACAATCCCGGCAACTCAGCATGTACACCCCACTCTTAGATAAGGAGGGGGACGAATCTTTCCCATTAGGGAGTAGCCTTCCGAGTTTAGATAAGGGATAGAAGATGGGAATCCTATTAGTGGTCCGCAAGATGTCACCGATTTTAGAGGTATCCTTCCATCCAGTTTACTACTGAAATTGGAGGTTCCACCATAAATTTTCTGGATATTACTATCACCCTCTCTATTCAAGGCGTCGAAATAGGGATCTATAGGAAGCCCACGACCACTGATATCCTTGTCGGTGGTTCTTCCTATTGCCCTTTCCCCCATAAGATCGCGGCTCTTAATTCCCACACCCACCGTTTAACTTCTCTCCCCCTTACTCCCCAAGGTCGAGATAGAGAAATTTCTATTCTGAAACACTTGGCCTTGGTGAATAACCTCAATGTTGATGTTGATGGTATGATCCGCAAGAAGGAAATTAAGATCGCCCTTCAGGGAATGACTTCGTTCTCCCCCCCCCTCCTAGGGCAAGGAAAAACTTCATCATCCTTCCCTTTCTCCCTAGTCTCACCTCTAAAATCGGTGACATCTTGCGGACCACTAATAGGATTCCCATCTTCTATCCCTTATCTAAACTCGGAAGGCTACTCCCTAATGGGAAAGATTCGTCCCCCTCCTTATCTAAGAGTGGGGTGTACATGCTGAGTTGCCGGGATTGTCCTGTGGTTTACGTTGGCGAAACTGGGAGATCTTTCTACACTAGGATTAACGACCATGTAAGCGCCTTCGAGAACAAGAATTTCACTAAATCCGCGTTCGCTAGGCACTTACTGGAAGAGTCCCACACCGGCGGAGATGAAACCATCCTTCACATTGAAGCCAGTAAACGCCGTCGTCTTGCGCTCGAATCCATCGAGATCGAAAAGATGAAACATCATCACGCGCACCAGCTCGTAAATAGAGTTCTCAGCGAAGATGAGATCATCGTCAAAATCTTTTCTGTGTCTTCTTCTTACGCCTGCACCGACGTGTAAGTACCGATGCGACGCGTCACCGTTTCCACCTGGTGTTGACGCGATGTTCTCGCACAGCTTTAGTCCGATGATGAACGTCCGTTCGAAAGGCCTCACGTTACAGGTCTCTGATAAACTTTATATGTGATTGTTTGTAAAATCTTTCTCATATTGAATTTGTTTTTTCCTGTTTGAAATCCTTTAAATACGAGCTTTGCATCCTCAAAATCTGTTATTTATTTGACGGTCCTCTCATCATTTGCGCATATACTTATCTTATATATAGTTCCTCATACTTCAAGAGGTATTGTATTCTTGGGCGCGGTGGAATTTTTGATGTGGGGCATGTTTTCTCGGCGTTTCAAAGGGTCTAGTTTACGAATCTAATGTATGTTTAAATTCATAATATGTATGTATGTACGTACGTATGTTCTCTTACCTTGTGCACAAATGTTCTTTGTAGCTATTGGGTCGATTTCCATGAAATTGAGAGTTATTGCTGAAGGCGTGAACGTGAATTTATTTGTAGGCCATCTTTTTTTAAATCGGATGAAATCAGAGCATTACAGCCGAAAAATTCGGTCTGAAGCTGACGACCCTGAAAAATTCGGATTTGGCTTATGGCTGATCAGAAAAATTCGGCTGGCTTTCGGCTGACTTATGGCTGGCTTATCGCTGATTTTTTGGAGGGATTTCAGCTGATTTTTGGCTGACTTTTGGCTGGCTGATAATTTTGTTGTCGAAAATCTGAATCTGTGTATTGAGTGACAAAGTGACAAACGAGGCAGAAAGCCGAAAACGTGGCAAAAGCCAGACTGCTGCTACGAAAAGCGTGTCACACGTCATTTCGCGCGTATAATATAATATGAGAAAAATAACTAAATAAGCCAAAAATCAGCCGAAAAAATTTGGCTGAATTCGGCTTTCGGCTTCCAAGAGTAAACATAAAGCTGGCTCGTGGCTTTTGGCTTAATGGCCGAAAATTCGGCCGAATTCGGCTTTCGGCTGGCTGCAATACTCTGATGGGATGAATAGTTTCCGTGTGATGAGTTGAATACTAGTTCGTAAGGTTTGCTATCGAATCTTCATAGTGTGTTTCTTACAAAGTGTTTCTTTCTTAGATGACGGTGGGAGTGATAAATAATAATAATGCACTCGGCAATTTGCAAAGATGAAATTGCATTGGAAAACGAAGTCATTTGCCATTGTATAGGAGCGATGGAAACATACCGGGAAATGAAATAAACAAAATACTTAGCAAAGAAAAAGTGTAGCCTATAGCCAATAATAACAGAAACGGGCCTAAGTACACAAACCTAAGAAAATAGTAAAAAAAATTCGGTATTGCTTTCACGGTGCGAAAGCTTTTTTATAACGCTAATTTTATTTCATCAAGCTGTATCTTCGTTAATATTGAATTAAGAGTATTGGTTGTAATAGTTTTTTCGAACATTTGACCAAAACTATAAAATACAATGACCAAAACCACATAAAAACAGATTTTCTGAAATCGTCCTTTGTAGAGAAAGGTAACGAAGGAGAATCGGTCTTTGCGGATTACTTAATTGCAAGTGGTCATAGTTTTAAGGAGGTGTCGGAAGTCCTCTTCTACAAGGAAAATTTGTGCTCGCGCTCGAAACAGGTACATTCCTCAAGAAGGGTTGATTGAATTAGTTAACGAGAATGATTCATATATTTTGATGACTCGCTAATTCAGTCCTGATTTCTTGTTCTCAGTTGTCGCTGGGTCAGTTGCATATGTCGCTCTGCTCGTTCACCCCCATCCTTAGTCTGGTATAAAGATAAATCTCATAGTTGACTGTTTCTTAAGTTGACTAGCTTTCAGTCTAGGGTATTGTACGCTAAGCTAGCCAGCTTTCAGGATTCTTTTGCTAAGCCAACTATCTTTCAGGGGCTTATACGCGTGTTCTTGGATTAATCGATCTCCCTCTGAGGGATCACGCCCTGGCCTAGCATACAGTTTACTAGGAGAATACAGTACCCCATATTTTTATATCACCAGCTCTTATACTTACGAGGTATTTGAAGCATAAACGATATACTAGTTTAATGAAGGGGGGGGAGGGGAAGACTAACTCGAAGATTTCAGAATTAGGGTGGGAATCTCGACGTCACAATACTAGGTATACTCGCTTCAATATGATGACAACCAGGCTTCTACTACATTAGCCCTAAGTTGTGCTGGTATACTAGTATTCCATTATACTAAAGCCTCAATATTCTGCATACTATAGGTTAAAGGCAGGGGGACAAGCTCACCAGTTTCAGAATTAGGTAAGGGTCTCGGCAAAGACACGAAAAGTAAGGGCTTCCTTAACGAAGTTGAACGAGGAAGTAGGGAACCTTTTTTATGAGTCGTATTGGTTTTGGTAGTGAGAATTCAAATTGAAATCTTGAAGAGTCTTTAGTTTTCTGGGTCCCTATATCGTGGTGTATATGGCCTGAAAGTAAGAATTCTTCGAAATGCCTTTCATATCGAATTTTATGGCTCAAAAATCATAATCTTACTCCTTTTTCTATCTTAAATCATGACTGAAGAGTTGAATTTTCACATGTTCCATGTCTTTAGTCGGTTAGTCTTACCCCACAACATTGCGAAGATTTACGGGTTCATTAACGGAGTTAAATGAGGGGAGGCAGGGAACCAGTTTTATAGGGTATTCTAGAAGGGCCATCTAAGTCTTATGGTGTTTGAAGAACTGCATATCTGGCTCAGAGAAGGGGCGATGTTTGAAGCATTGCATTTCTAGATACTCGAAGCAATAATTTTATTCAGGCTGTCCGGAAAGAACCCCCGATAAAACAAACTCGTTGTTAAAATCCGCGAAAACGCCCACCCCTTCTCCACCCCAAAATGACGGACTTGGAAGATTTTTGAGAACAACTTTTCCTCATACTCCGTGGGTGATTCAGAAAACTACCCTTCTCATTTCCTAGAAATTAACGGGCAAACCTCCTTGGAATTTACTGGTCAATATATCCCGTAGGTGATTCGGAAATCTGCGAGTATACCTTGTATGGTTTAAGGTTTAGGTTATTCCTTCATTATACTGTATACTAGCGTTCATTGAACTGGGCCCAAACTAGGCTTCTATAAATGATATAGTTTTCCTTATATATACAGTATACTAGACCAAAGAGGAAGAACGAGCAGAGCGAGTGAGCCTTGAAAGCTAGTTGCATGAAATATTGTACACTAGAGTTATACTAGAACAAGGAGGGAGGTAAACCTGCGGAGCGAAAGAGCTCCTCGAGAGCTATTAGCTTGAAATATGGTAAACTGGACTTATACTAGCCCAAAAGAGAAGTGCAACCACCCTGTATGCACTCAGGTACAGTACAGGTGATATAGATTGCTAAGCGTATCAGAAAACACGGCCATACTGACATTCAACAGCAAAATACTTGCATACTGAGAAAGACATGAAACATGATCTTTATTAATTTGGCTATGCCGGAAGACCTTCTTGTAAGTTCTCCCTCTAAAATAATATGTAAGAACGTGAACGTTCTTTTACAGTTTTACGTCGCTCGCGTTACTCTTCCACTCGCACCTAAAGTCTCGAGCTCCGGCTATATAATACCTTTCCTCTTTCTTCCTTATCATCTTCCGAGTGCAGTCAGCTGACCTGCCTTTCCTTCGGGAACTCGACTTTTGTTTCGATTCTGTGGAAACACAGCATCGCCAGATTTGTTAAGATTTTACAATTTTACAAATCGAAACAAAATACGTGAGTTTCCCGCTCCTCTCCTCTTCCGTAGATGACACGCTGTAAGTCTACATCATGCAGTAAGCCGCATTAGTTGGGTACACGGATACACTCCACTCCCCGCAGGTACACGGACCATGCTCCACTCCTGCATGCGCTGTAAGCCTACTCCATGCAGTAAGTCGTATCGAAAAAGTCTACTCCTATCCTTTTCCTCTCAGCGGTGGAGATGTAAGAACGTGAACGTTCTTTTACGTCGCTCGCGTTACTCTTCCACTCGCACCTAAAGTCTCGAGCTCCGGCTATATAATACCTTTCCTCTTTCTTCCTTATCATCTTCCGAGTGCAGTCAGCTGACCTGCCTTTCCTTCGGGAACTCGACTTTTGTTTCGATTCTGTGGAAACACAGCATCGCCAGATTTGTTAAGATTTTACAATTTTACAAATCGAAACAAAATACGTGAGTTTCCCGCTCCTCTCCTCTTCCGTAGATGACACGCTGTAAGTCTACATCATGCAGTAAGCCGCATTAGTTGGGTACACGGATACACTCCACTCCCCGCAGGTACACGGACCATGCTCCACTCCTGCATGCGCTGTAAGCCTACTCCATGCAGTAAGTCGTATCGAAAAAGTCTACTCCTATCCTTTTCCTCTCAGCGATGGAGATGTAAGAACGTGAACGTTCTTTTACGTCGCTCGCGTTACTCTTCCACTCGCACCTAAAGTCTCGAGCTCCGGCTATATAATATCTTTCCTCTTTCTTCCTTATCATCTTCCGAGTGCAGTCAGCTGACCTGCCTTTCCTTCGGGAACTCGACTTTTGTTTCGATTCTGTGGAAACACAGCATCGCCAGATTTGTTAAGATTTTACAATCTTACAAATATACTATGGCTCGAAAATCAAACTTGTAACAGGGAACCTGTTTTATGGGGGTGTTATTTCGAAAAATTTGCCGTGCACCGTATGATATCCAACCGAAACACAAATGGTCCAAGTCCAACATCATTGGCAAAAATGATCCTGAACCCCCTATGACAAGAGGGGCTTCTAAAAGTTGCGACTTTTGAGCTATATTATATGAATAGGAGGAGAATTTATAAAAAACGATGACTTACCTAACGAACCTATTGTACATTCCTCGGAGGCTGAAATTTCTCCAAGTTCAGTCCGAGCTACATGCGATAGGATTGGATTTCAACTATATTTGTTTGGGTTGGACATCACACGGAGTACGGCAAATCTCTCGAAGGAATAATCCCCCTGGAACAGTTCCCCGCTGAAATTTCGATTAGATGGGGAACTTGATGGAAAATCTGAAATATTAAGAACAATACCCGACCTCTCACTCCTTATTCCTGAGTGTTCGATACAATTTAGTTCTTAGCAACTTGAAAGATTCGCATAAGGTGTAGGTAGCACTAGCGTCGTTCCTGAAAAGGGGATGCGGCAAAAATGCAATAAACGCATGAAACTAAAAAAATGGGCTGTATCTTCGTCAGTAATGAAAAATAAAGAAAAATGGTAAGAGCATTATTTTCTTTAATATTTTCATGTGTAGAATAACCTGAAAAAAGAAAAAATTGAAATTTCAACGATTTCCTGAAACATCCCCTTTTCACTGAGCTTCCAAAAATGGCCACCACAGTTTTCATAAAGGGCGCCTACTTTGCGTTCTCTTGCGAATACCGGTAATTAATTCGGCAAGAAGTTCTATTGACGCGACGTCACGATGTCAACGGTAATTATATTATTGATAGTCAGGTAATGAAAGAGAGCTAACAGGAAAAATAGAAATTTGAGACAGTGGTCATCAGAATACGTTGATCAGTTATCAGTGTCAATTTTTTGAATCAAAAATCCCTTCCGAGTGTAAGAAGTAGAAGAAGAAAAGTAAATCAAATTTTTGGAAAACGGAAATGTATAAGGCTGTATTCCGCGTAATATCTGAAGCGTCTGAAAATTTCCTAACTATTTGACGGTGGGGAAGGATGAACGCTGGAACGATTTTTGAAGAAAAACAACTTAGATCAAGCGAAGAAAATATTGGAAATTTCGAAATTTCGGAAGTTTTTCGTCCTTCCTATGTCGCCTATAAGATAATATTTTTGCATATAGCCTTGTTCAAATTTCTGAGCAGCCCTTGCGAGTTTTATTTTTGAAGGGCATTTTTCAAATTTTCTTGGAATCTTGGAAAAAGTTTCTTCGTCTCGATACCTCCCTCAATAATGATACCTACCGCAAGTATTCGTGAAGATCGTTATTATATTTTTTGATGATAACGGACCTCAATTTCTTCAGTTTTTTATCATTACTTTGGCTAGGAGCCCTTATATGATTATCTGCGGAGGTACTTTTGCATTTTAGATCTTAACAAGCAAAGAGGAAGAAATCTCAGGTTCCAGATCTGAGTGGAACGAATATGCGAATTTCTTGGTTTCCATATCTTGACGCAGAAAGAATCTAGATTTCTTAGGCTCTAGGTCTCGGTAGAACAAAAAAAGCTCCATATCTTTTCAATTTCTGTTATGTAACAGTCAATGAGAGAAAAAAAAAATAAGGAACACGGATACTGAGGTGTATGGCGACTCAGTCTTGTTTCAAATCAACAATAGTAACATCAACATTGAATATAGATTATTCATATTATCAAATTCAGAATCGAAGAGTATTGACTCATGCAACTAATTCTTATCTGTACTCAAGAAAATGAGCGATTTTTTGCATTTTGTTTGTTATTTCCTACAAATTACCAAATTTTTCACTAGAACTAATCAATTATCAATTTTCAATCAAAACGGTCTCATTTGATTTCTTCCAATCAAAACTACTCCGCTGTAGATCCGAATTTATGAATTCTTCGACTAAATTCAGTAAAAAAAAAATTAACTCGATTTCAGACAAAATTGGGTAATTTATAAAAAAAATCTTCATGATTTGATATGAAGTTTCTCAATACTATTGGCTAAGATTTTTAGTGATCTCAGCGGTTTTCAGCATTTTCATCAATATCGGAATTTTTCGGCAAAATAGAATTTTTCTCCTGCACCCCATTCATCATGACTCAAATGTTATTTTGATTCTCATTGATTTCGCTCATCAAGAAAACAAGTGACGAATGCCGAAGAATCCGAACTCTAATTATAAAACTAAAGTTGATGAAATTTACTTCCCGAATATTTTTTCATATCTTTCTTTCCATAGTTCTTTCCTAAACGCACCCATAATTTCAAAGTTTTTCACATGTATTCAACAATTTTTTCGAGTACCTAATTTTTCCAATATTTGAGAATTTTTTTTTTTTTTTAAACCATAGAGCGAAATCACGTTTGGTAATGCCTCGAGATTATTCATGATCGGATCAGATTTATCCAATGTTGCTACCAATTCTACCTCCAACAATTTCCAAAATAAAAATCAATCTTAATAAAACAATCTCAATATTTTAATAAATATCTCTTATAAATTTTTAATTAATTAAAAAACTTACCAATTTATAAATATATAAATTATCATACGCTATGTGCAATATTTACAAATATACAATGCACGTAAAGAAGTCTTGAATTCTAATTACAAATTTACAAAGAAAAATAAAAAGACAAAATAAGATGAAACAAAAATAATGAGTATAATAGATGAACATTTAATTAAAAAACTAATTACAAGATATTATAGATAATGTATTTTTTTTTTTTTTTTCTTCTTTTTCATTCCCTTAAATAATTCCATAACAAAAAAAATAACAATAACAATAAAAAATCAACCGTTAGTTGACTGTCATACTAAAACAATAAGTAATACAAAAATGGAGGAAAAATAAGAAAAAAGTAAACAAAGGAGGAGGATGATTAGAGAATAGAGAATTTACATCGTTCAATCTGCTTTATTCTTTCGGGAAAAATTATCTATAATGAGAACGATAAAACTTTTCATTACGGATTGTTTATGGTACAGGAAATACGCCAGAAAATTCGCCTTCAAGAAGACAAACACAAAAAATTCACGTTACATAATTCACGATAAGGAAACTGAAATGATGACGGTTTACTTGATAAAGATTTGTTACTTGATAAAAGATCCGAGGATTCACAAAGAATATTATGGAGCGATTTAAAAACTTACACAATACGTAAGAGAGAAACGGACAGGGACTTAATAACATGTACAACGTGCACAAAGACAAGCAAAAAAGTAGTAATTTTCATTTCAAAAAAACAAAATAATTAATTTAAATAGAAAGAAACATGAAAATTAGTACGCACTTCATCCGTTTTCATAAGATAAATACATCATACTTTAACGCAATACAATACTTTTACAGAAGTCTTGGAAAAGTTTTCTTCTAATACTGTATAAAACTTTCAAACTGACAGGAGCGAGCTACGTGTTTTTGCTATCCAAATCAACATTTTTTAATATTCTTCTACTCTGAATAGAAGTGGTAACTGAATCAAAAGGAAACTGTTTACGCACAACCATAACAAGCGAGACAAGGAGGGGGTGAAAAATAAAAGAAAATCTTGATCTAGCGGAAATGAGAAAAGCACGTCAGAGGGCGTGAAGATATAATTTCCTAATAATAATAATTGACAAAAAACCATCGATAATTTTTTTTTCTGAAAAACCTTCAATTCAAAAAAAAACATGTTAAGTTCATTTGAATACGAAAAATCGCACAATTTGATAAGACTTTCAGTTTTAAGAAGAAAGGAAAAAAATACCTAGAAAGGTCGCATTTGAATACAAAAAAATAGCCAACGTATCAACAATTTAAAAGTTGATGAAACAGTCAACGAATTTATCATGATCATAGATCAACTATTACGGAGAAATGACAGGAGGAATAGAAAAGCTTCCCTCAATATACGGCGTCAAAGTGCAACTAGGCGTTGATTAAACAACGTACGCTCATAATTTTGGTCATTCTAAAAAAGAATTGAAATATTTTCCTCCCGCCTTGATTTTCACTAACCTTCTCTAAACGCCATCGATCAAGAAAGATATCATTCGGTCGGTAAATTCAAGTTCGCTCCACTCGCGACCAAGCGTTCACTCGACTTTCTTGAATAATAGTATAATTTTCTTTCTCTTCCCCTTCAGAACATTTTTATTTCCCCTCAAATTAGAAACCGACTAGAACTTATTAAAGGAAATTAAAAATAAATGTTCTTTTCAGCGGATATCATCATCGTACTAAGAAATATTGTACGCAGTCAGACAAGACACGATCAATTTCTTATACTTAACGAGCTGTGAAAGTTCATTCGTAATGTCGAGATGACAATCATCTTGACCGCGATAGAAAGAAGAAAGAAGAAAGAAAAAAGGAGAAAGTAAGGATAAGCTAAGAAAGAAATAGGTATCCTAGAAATTCTATCATTTTGTAAATTCAACTTACCGTAGAAGTTTCAATCATGGATACAAACGTAAAGCAAAAAATTCGTTCTGCGGCGAACACTACAAAGAAAATTACAATTATACAGACACAGATATAGGATATTCATTTAAAAAAATTATAAGAGAAATTCGTGATTGTTAATTTCTAATTAATACAATAACATACTACGAAACAAAATATTATAATGAAATATTGCACTTCAATTTGCTATCAGGAGAAAAAAAAAAAATCAAATTTGACTACAGTAGACAGGTGCTGTGTTTTGAGCAAAATTTGATGTCTGTCGAGCAAGAATGATAGTATGAAAGTAGATCGACTTAGGGTCATAAGATGTTTCATTTTGTCTTGTGAAGGGCAACCCCATATTCACAGGGCGCAAAATATATTACTCTGTGTATAATTTTGCATACGACTGATCTATGTTTTAGTTTCCGATAAGAAAAGAAAAAATGGAAAAAAGAAAAAAAAATTTAGGAAAATAATACTTTTCGTAAAACAAAGAAAAAAATAAATACGAGAAATTGGAACTAGCTCAGAATTCTTTCGGGAATACAAGAAAGGTAAAAATTAAATTTCATGATAAAAAGAACGCAGTTTGAAGAAAATTATGCAAAATACAAAAATTTCATTAAGATATTCAAATGTAGCGCGCAAAGAAAGAATGATAGAAGAAATAAAACGCTAGTAATGGTTAATTCGTTCGTTAATAATTAAATGCAGGGCTGATCTATAAATTACGTTCTTTAATCAGCTAACTAACTTCATTTCAAAAATCTACTCATCAACAGACAGGAAAAAAAAAGAAGTAGAAGAAAAAAGTTTTAAGACAAAAATTAATCGATATTACGAACCCATCTTATTAGACTAATTTAACCCACTGCAAATGAATGTTTTCATTTCATGGAATCTACAACACTACATTACTATTCATATTCAATAGAGTTTGTCGTATTTCCTCTGATCATTACACAGTACTACATCTAAATTGTTTAAAATTCACGTTTTAACTACACAGCTAAAATGCTTAAATTATTAACTTAAGAGAATACGTTATGCAACGTCGATCCTCATAGAAAGGAGAAAGAGAAAAAAGTCTAAATGAACACATTTGGCCAAAGATAGGCTAAAATATTCGACTATCGTTCTGACCCGTAATATCGATTTGTTTTTGATTAGAGGAAACAACAAACAGAAATTAAATAACAGCAACAACCATAATCATGATGTGGTAGAGGGAAGAGGCGCTTGTGCACTCGCAGACTCGATATGTGACGCTGAATTTTCTTTACCCTGTGGCGAGGTTGTCGTATCGGCTGCAAAGGATGCATTTGGTAACATATCTACGTTGGCACTGCTGGTTGAAGCACCATCATCATTCGACTCTTTTTCGAGACACGTAGACTTGGTGGCCACATAACCATCCTTGGAACGCGCAAGTTTTAGTCGTATAGGCGTAATTTTATTGGTTCGCACAGAATCCAACTCGTGGTTTACATTGCGCTTCGAAGATTTCGAAGGTTTGGCAGGCATCGGCGCAGGGGGCGAAGATACGGAAGCTGTTAAATTAGAAGAGGTAGACTCATTGTTCTTATCTTTCTTTCCAGCTCCGAATTTAATAATAATTCTCTTTTCAGCATTCGTGATCACACGGACATGTTGCTCATTATCATTCTCGTCCTCATCCATCCGCTGTTGTTTCTTTCGACGTTTGCTCGACTTGCTGGTAGAAGACGATCGTTTTTTACGTTTTTTCCGTTCCGAATTCTTTACCGAAGTATTATCATCACTAAAGTCACCCGGTCCGCCATTTTCTACACATTCAGAAATAACTTTGTTACGATACCTCATATTCTCAAGATATTGTTCATCTGCAGCAGATAATAATGGCGCCACATCACTTTGATCACATAGTCTTTTCTTTGGTGGTCGCGCTTTCAAGTCTGAATGGATATTATCTACAACGACGGTAGGCTGAGGGCCGCCAATCTTAATTTTCAGCTTAGGAGGCGCAACACAAGCTGTACTACGGCTCTTCCGTTTTGTCACATGATTGTCAATTACGGTAATCTCGTGAGTGTACCCTGAGCCACTACTACTCATAAATTGTTTATCAGGAGATCGAGGCGCCACAAAATTATTAGGCTGCTTGTTATTATACATATTGTTATTATAATTACTATTATTGTTGGAAATATCTGCCGCATCTAAGCCTGACGACGACTTATCTTTGCCACGTTTTTTCTTTTCTATGTACGTGCAATTTTCTATCACATTCTTATAATCTTCTTTCGTTGGAATTGTGGTCATTGATGCAACAGCTTTAGGTAATTTATAACTGGGCGCAGTTTTTACAGGCGAATTACTAGCTACACCAGACTGAACCTCACCAAGACCTCCGCTAATTTGATTAGTGGCGATGATATCATTGCCGCTTTCATCACCTTGCGCTTTGTATTGTTCCAACAATTCTTTCTTTCGCATACGCCGCAAATTAGACGAAGTTGATGAAATGGACGTGCTTGCGAGAGAACCCGCCGAAACTGGAAACCCGTCAGCAGATGATACGACCGCACCGCTACTCGGTGCTGAGGACAACTGCTGAACTGACGCAACAGAGTTGACATTCGTACCGAAGTGAGCATAATTCGCATCTGAGTACGGTCCTTTGATCTTCACCTTCAATTGGTTTCGAGATATTTTTTGTTCGTCATCCAAACCAGCTGACGTTTCGGGGCGCAAGTTTTCAGCGTTATCATCCACAAGAAAATTACTGGGAGAGACGAGAAGACGATTATGAGTATCCGCCAAAGTTTTACTAACATCGCCAGGAAAACGAGGCGATGCAACAACAGGTGAATTCTTCTGACTTCGATTCACTGAAGCTGGAATGGAAGAGTATCTTTGTATTTCTTTCTCAAGATCGTCGACTATGTCGGGAGCAGATTCGTCGACAGCCGACGAGAAGACGGAACGTAACGTACTTTCTACAGAGGTGCTATCGTTGCTGTTGGAAGTGGTCATTAGAGCAGGTTCGTAACTAGGACCGCTGTATGTCCGCATATCCACTGGTCCGGGTAATAACGGCTGAACTACGTTACTAAACTGATCATCAGATTGATTTTGTGAAGTACACGGAGAAACTGGGGCAATACGATCACTTTTGCTGCTGGAAGGCTTTTTAGTTACAACATCATAGGTATCATCCTCTTCCTCCTCTTCCTCTTCTGCGCGATCTTCACCTTCCTCCTCCTCCTCTTCTTCATCTTCGGGACGACAAATATCTTTTTGTAAGACACGGCTATTATTACTGATCTCGCAAAGAGGAGAAAGTTGCGAGCGATGAGAACTTCGACGATCAGGAGTGCTGGCCACAGAACTCTTTCGCTTAGAATGTTGTAACTGAGGCGATGGACTAGCAAACTTGGGAGAATAGCACGTATCTTTAGATGAGGTAGACAAACGATCGCAATACGCTGTATCCGTTGACTTTCTTCTTTCTCTTAATGCTCTCAAATTTTCGAAATTGTCGCCCGTTGATTCATCCTCGTCGTCGAAATCGTAGACTGTACCAACAAGTTTATCATGAATGGTATCACCATCCCAATCACTGTAATCAAGAAAACGTTGCATTAGATCACAATAAAAGGGATAGTAAATTATCTATTACACAATCACTCACCGATAAAAGCAATTAGCTAACGGATTTCTGCCGCGACCACGACCTCTTCCTCTTCGATTTGTTGTACTCCTGTGATTCTTCCGCGTTCCCGACTCACGAGTTTTACCTTTGGTCGCCTTTTCTGTGCGGGCCGGAGATACACTAGCAACAGGCGATTTTATTGCCGGCGATTTATTTTGAGATGAAACTCTCGCAGAAGCTCGAGTAGGTCTTGTAGGCGATTTCTTCTTGTTATTAGGAGTTTGTGGAGTTTTTACTGGAGGTGATGGTATTATTACAGGAGTGTTCGATGTCGCATTTTCAGTGGAATGCGTACTGGTAACAGCAGTGGATTCAGAATTTATACACTGAGAATCGTTCTTGCTTTCATTGTCGTTCTTCTCAGATAACGGACGGATAATATCTGGTGCATTGACACTAGGGTCGGTCATATTTTTGATCAACGAATCATTTTCTTTTTCATTTTCTTCTTCATAATTGTCGTTCTGTTCCCCTATTGATGGTGTATGCTCTTTTTCAGGGACGAAGTTAGAATCGTCAACATTTGCACCAATTTCAGCAGATTCTGGTCCTACCGCCACGAACTTTTCCTCGAAATTTCTGGAATTACCGTCATCGACTGGAGTTGTAACGATATCGTCCGAACTCATAGAAGGTACTGGCGATATAATGGAATTGATCATAGCCATATTTTGCGAAGTTGTGGTAAATGATGCAGTGGCAGCGCACGGAGCTTGTATGGTCAGGGGTTGTATATACGGCTTACCCACAATCGAAGCAGCACTACTGAATGAGGATAGAGGATCGAAATTTACAGGTGCCGTGAATATTGACGATGGTTGAGTGACTGTAGGAACATTTACATACACCGAATTATCTGATTTGGACGTTGCAGATGTAAAAGTACTCTGAAAATGTTCTTCGTAATTGTACAAACTCTCGGGCATGTTATTAGCTGTGAGGTTTGGCCTCAATAGGTCGGTAACTTTCTGCACATGCTGCGGCATTTCTAATGAAATTCCATTCTCAATTCTGGGAACATCATCAGGGTTCACTGCAATTTCATTATTTTGATGATTATCGGAATAAGTCGATGATGCAGACGAACTAGAAGAAACTGAGAAAGAAGAACAATCAGATCGTCTTGAGGGTAACATTGCACTTTCAGACCACCTATCTGTCATATTGACATCTTGCGGGTAAGGTGAACTGGACTCATCATACGGCTGCAGTGGTTGCGGCCAAGTTACATTTGTACCACCAGCAACTTCGTTCATAACCACTGGTTCTGTAATCGGTGTAGCTTTGGACTGAGATTGCAAAACATCAGAAGAAAACGATTGCGAATTGAAAATTTCAACTGCTGGATTTTGCTCAACTGAAGTAGTGGTTTTACTTTCAGGTTTCAAGAGTTCTTTGATCGGAAGTTCAGCTGGTGTTGTTTCAACGTTAGCTTTTTCTGGCGATGCAATTTTTATACTGTCGGTATCTTCGGAAACAGTAGAAATTTCAGGAAGATCAGGAATGACTGTCGTTGATGACGCATCAATGTTCTCAGAGCAGTGACTATTTTGTTTTCTAGCCATTTCGGATTTCAACTTCTCAACGAGGTTGAGAGTTTCTCTCACACTATCTTCCTTAGTGTCTTCTTTATAAGCGAGATCGGTAGGGAATAATGACAAAGATGAGAGACTGAAAGGAGCGTCATTCAGATTATTGTTCTCCGTCAATTCATCTTCGAATGATGAAACATCAAAATCTTTGATTGGCGAAAACAATGACCGACCTCGTGCAACTCCAACTGTAGGAGATTTCACTGATTTCTTATCACTGACACAGATATCGGCTTGTGTTTCATCTTTTTCGCCAGTCGGATCCCAATAAGAGGGTGGTAACATGAAGTTTTGTTCTCCGCTCGTTAGGTGTTCGATTGCCGCTTTCGTTTCCATAAACGAGTTATCGGCAATCAAATAGTTCTCGTCTTCTTTTTCTATTTTTGGAGGCGATGATCTTATATTCTGATTGTCGCTGTTCTTTATCGGCGATATTTCTGGTTTTCTTTTACTGTCCGCAAGACCACTAATTTCCTGTTCACAACCCGATATTTTATTATTCGTGATCTTCAATGCCTCTAATTCCAATTTTTTATTATCGGGCATAGACTTGTGAACAGGGGTCGTCGACGATGAGATCAACGATTCTGTAGTTTCTACCAAAGGTTTCTCCATCGGCAGTTTCTTCGTCATAGTTTTCATCGGCGTATCCTCGGTTTCACTCTCCGAACTCGACGATGATGATGACTCTGAGCTGGAAGAGTCAGACGAGGAAGAAGAGGACGACGAAGATGAAGACGAAGACGATGATGATGAACCACTGGACGAAGAACCCGAGGAACTCCCACTTGAAGACGACGACGCATTTTTGCTCACATCGCTGATATGAGCAGGTTTGACCACGGGCGCGTTCAATGCGTTTGAAGTCACATTCGCAGACGTCAGTTTATTTAAATCTGACGCGGAGGACGCGGCCACAATGGCGGTAGCTGACGCGTGACTTGCGGAACTTGTAACGTTTGGGTGAAGGATACCAGAAGAAATGGATTTTTGATGAGAATTACGTTTCTCAATCGCAGGCGCTTTGCTATCATGCTTTGCATCGTCGGTATCTCCCGTTTTATGTTTTGCAGACAACGATTGCTGATCTTTCTTCACAAGCTTTGTAGATTTGAGATTGTTCTTAAACAAATCAATTTCGTCAAAATTCGATGTTGGTTTGACCATACCATTTTTAATATGTTCGATAGCTTTGATCGCCTTTTTCGCGGCAGCTCGTTGAGGAACTAAAGGTAGAATGTCGAGATAATTGGAACTACCATTGCCAGTACCATCATTTGAATTTGAATCTACTTCCAATTCTTTTCGAATTTTCGGAGACTTCTTCAATTTCTCTGATTTCAAATTCTCTTTCAGTTTATTTTTCTTCTTAGAAGGCACTAACGACTCGGTAGCTTTCTTGGCAGCTTTACGTTGGGGAACGAAGACGTCACTCTCACTAGCCGACAATTTATCGGACTTATCCGACTCATCATTGAATAAATGGTTTAATTTCTTCCTTTTGTCGATGATATTAGACGATTTAGATGAGGACGGCATTTCCCGTTCTAATAATTCACATGGTCGACTAACTGACGATCGTTTTTTCAATTTCTTCTTAGAGCGCGGAGCTGCCTTCACGTCAATGTCTTCAGCTTCAGTCGTTGTTGTCGAATCAATATATGGGACCGATGGAATGGGCTTTCTTCTCTTGGCCGTATTCTTTTTATTATTCTCAACGACATTCTTTCTGTGGCTCTTATGTTTAGTAACGTTACTCTGAGCTTCAGATTCAGATTCCAGACACTTATGACTCTTGGAATCGATATCACTCGCGCTACTAGAAATATAGTCATAGGGACCGGAACGTTTATTTTCGCCATTGAAACGGTGGTGTTTGTCTCTACTAGAAGGCGAAAACACAAAACCATTCACACCGTGTCGCGGAGAGTCGGAATCATTGTGACCGGCTATTCGGTGTACCATTGTTTCAAAGTCCGTGCTCAAGTCTGGAGCATTCGGGTGCGAGTACAGACGATCGTAAATGGAAGGACCATGATTAGCATCTTTTATAGCGGTAATTTCTGCTGTACTCAAAGAGAGTTTGCTGTCAGAAAGCAGAGCAGTTTGTTTATGGAACGTTTGTTCCCGTAATCGCTGATACATTCGAGATAATTTCTCCCGACGACTGACCATGTAACAAAGATTTCGGACCTGAAATCAAGAGACAGAAGAAACACACAAATTAGAATACGTTATCACACTTGATACATTTGGAAAGACTTGCGATCAGATCAACCTTGACGGTCATCGTAATTGGGGTCAAGAACAATGGGTCCGACGATATGGTTACAGCGGTAACAATTCAATCACTGTATTCCTCTTGATCATGACGGTCATGGTTATAATATTATCATCTTTTTATTTGACTACGAGCACACCAGTGCTTTTATTGGAAGAAAAATCATAAAAATGATTTGGGAATAAAATAAATTGAGGAAGTAACCCAGGAATGACCTAATAAGCGCAAATAGTTCTACTTTTGTGTACACTGTACAGCGGTCAGCAGGGCGCACAGAAATAGTGAAATACTCATTCTTTTATCAACTGGTTACTGAACGTTCTCCAGAAAAGCAATTATTATTAATATAATAATTTAATTTTCAAGAGTAACGGTTAACCAAATTGAAAAGATAAGATTAACAAAAATGGACGTAACCGGGATAACCGTATGGCAATTTGTTATCGCGGTCATGGTTACGTGAAATACTATCTCAATATGGTCATCACGGTCACGACTTATTTTTTTGATTTGATCATGGAGGTCAGGGTTATCGGTTACAGTTATGTAAGCCTCAACATTTCGTATGACCAAGTGATCGTAATTGTTTACGTTTTCACTTTTCAAATTCGTCTGTTTCCCATACTACAAAAAGATCAGTATCCTAATTCAACTAAAAACTTACCCTCTCCAAGTCTTGTCGAAGTTGGACAAACATTCTCATTTTTTCTTGATCCACTTGCTCTTGGTTTTTATTCAGCAGATCAGACGCATCATCACTGCGCGATGGAATCAAAGGCTTGTTGAATGAAGCTCTTCGTTTGAGAACCCAATAGTTATAAATATACTCCAAGCCTTCAGCATCTACATCATACTTCCTTGTGATATCTTTTACGTTAACATGCTTCTCAAATTCTGCTTCTATTTCTTGCAGTCTAAGGATTACAAAATCAAATGTGAAAACCGAAATCGACTAACTTTGTAAACAGAGAGAAAATTATACTCACTTCACAGCGCGAGCATGAGTTTTTTCTTCAATCGTTAGATCTTTTCGTTGTTTCTTTTTAACCTCTTCATCCGAACCCGTCGTCACAACTTCTTTTTTATTACTGCTATGTTTCTGGCAATACGACTACGATTGAAAAATAAGTAAATGTATTAATTATTTCTGATACTCTATTCGATAACTTCATCGGATAGTACGAGAAAACGTACTCGTAATTTGACGGTATTATCGTCATCCGATGAATTCTCTTCATCGATGATGGCACGCATTTCTAGACCGTGCTTGAAAGCGCAAGTCACATGGTACGCGGTTTTACATGTTTTAACGGAACACTGAATACAAGCACCGACTCGTTCGCGACACAATACGCATATTAGTGCCCATCGACTTTGCTGGAATGATTGAAATTATGAGATCGTTTGATCACTCAACAAACAACTTGCTCACTTCCAATTTACACTTACAGGTATACTAGAAATTTTAGTTATGGGTTCCATTTTTTCAACACAGCCAATGCTCACTTCCGGAATCCATAGTGCACACGAAACATGAGCCCATTTTTGACCTGATCGCGTCGACTTCATAGCTCCGTTTTTATTGGGACACAGAACACATTCAGGTCTCAAACCGAGAGCGCAGGTTCGACACAGCCACGAACCTGCCGGAATGCTGGTGATACCGTAACAGGCTTGATGCACGCATATATTGCAGCAGTCGCAAAATACCATTTCATTTCCGTCTTCCGAATCAGGCTGATGGAAACATCCATTGTGAGTAATCATGTCGACAAAAAATTGAAGCAACTACCGCTTACTATGTCTCGTAGATACTTACCGATCGACAAACATCGCATATTACACTTTCATCGAATTCAAGCGCAAGCCCTTCTTCTTTTTTGACAATGGCGTGTACCTTTTCCCAACATCTCATTTCAAGTTCTTCGATCACTCTTTCAAGTTGATCTTGAGTAATTGGCTTTAACCCTAAAAATGATAGGAAAAATTGACTATCCAATTCATAATATCGTGATTGATAGTTTGGCAAATCGTACTCAAATTAGATAACTTTCTATCCAAAAACGACTTAATCTTCACACGATTCATATTTCTGAATCCAAATAAATAAATCATTCACTCGATAGGAAAACGTTCGACTATGTACTCGGTAATATGAAATGTGCTAGTGCACTTGTACACACCCATTAATGCACGCTCGCCATTTAAAATATTTAACCAAACAACATCCACATCTTCCAGATCATAGGCGCAACACTTCTCAGCTTGAATCCCAACGTTTGATAAGTAATGCTCATCGACACGAAAATGTTCATCTTTCGTGATACGAATGTACTTATTCTTAGGTCTGTCGATAGAAAACGTAAGTTCGTTATTGCAACAGACTCGTATTTACACATGAATTCGGATCAAGGATAACTTACAGCTTAAATTCAGAATGCGTTCTCCTAGTATTATAACTGCTTGCTAATGTGACAACTGGTCCCGGCAGTGAGTCTGGCTTCACTGGAACTTGAACCCCACGCTCCCACTCCTGTTTCCATTGATCTGTTATCACCCAGTAATGATCGCTGGTGAGAGGTTCGGAATCCGGTAACTTCATTGCACTAATCAAATCTTTACGGAAAAGCTAGAAGAGCCAACCACGACTTGTTAGATAAGAGAGGACAAAGCGATTATAACTGAACAGAAATGATCACGAACCTCGGCGGGTGCTTCAGTGACACTTCGATTGTAAATGGAGGAGATCTTCATATCCGAAGAAATGGAAGCAACAGATGAATACGAAGGACGCTGTTCCATGGCGGACGCTTCTTCTTCTTCCGCAAACGCCGAAAGCGTCGCAGGGCGCCCTTTCCTCCTCTTCTTTGCAACTGCATGACAAAACAATCAATGCTCAAGAACTTTCTACTCTTGGGCAACGAAAAAAAAAAGAAAGATTTCCAAACTCACCAGGAGCAATGTCATCTATTCTGGATAGAGCTTGTCGTTTACACCTATGTGACATCATTGATAACAGCGAGATTATAAACTAACCACCTCCGCTGTGGTAGCATTCCAGCCTAGTGAACAAAGTTCATTTTCGAATAAGGTCAAATTAAATTATTGATAGATTCTTCCATTCAAACATGTGTTCAAGACTAACGTTTCTATTTACGTTCACATAACTAAATACTAGATAAAGGAGAAAGAGAGTACTCACTACTACATGGCTGAGGTCGATTGAAGTAAAACACCGTATTTAATTTACGAATTACCTGAAATTCAAAATGAAAATCTTAATGATGAGAAGTTCCAATGATCGAAGAACAATTTAAAATGATAACAATACCATTACTAAAGTTAAAAACACTCAATTAAATCCTATTTAAACTTTCCCATTATCTAACATATCCATCCAGATCGATGTGACGAAAAGAATACTTCCACGAGTGGTGAACTACAGCTTCTTAGCAGACAATTAGTAAGAACCGTAAAGCGCTTGAGACATCGAATAAGATGTTTCAATACCTTATCAACTAAGTTCGGTTCGAATAATGAGCACGACTTTATAGAATAGCAATTAAAGGCAAGGTGTTTATGCCAAAGTACAACTTAAACTGGAATTATGATTGAAAGATCAAAATTACATAGCATGTAGAAACATAACATGAATTCTTTTCCAATGATAAGGCGGTAGTTTAAGAACATTTTTGACGATTGATACAAGTAAATCACAGCTACTAATCGATAAAAATAGGTTTGGACGTAGATAAGCAAAATAAACTGAACTCTTAATCCTTAGGAAATCCTTAGTTTGATTACAAAAGTGAAAATTATTCGTAAGCATAAGACCTTTGATGTATCCTTTAGGAAATAATCTGTTCAAATTCTTCAGAAGACGGTGTTGTTGAATGTTCTAGTATTGAATAGCATCTGGATACACCAAAATTGATGCAACTTTCGCGAAAACTCTATTACGATGTAGAAGTATCTTCAGAGATGCCTATACGATCATGTTGCGAACATAATACCGTTCTTAGTTACGGTTATCTTTGATAGATGAATGAACATTTACCTTTTCATGGGATTCGTATGGTACAACAATACAGCGAGAACGTTTGATAATAGATTTCAAAACGATATTAGAGAACAATATTAATAATTTTACATAAAGCTGATAATTTTCAGCCTATCAATAATTAGAATAAAACACAAGATGGCAGCACTGCTGGTATTATTTATAATTATAATAGATTATAACTGAATATTTAGAACAAAAAGCAAATTATAAGCGAATTATAAATCTGAAAACGAAAATTACGTTCACTTTTTCGACTCATAAGTTCCATTCAACTAAACACACGGATACATAAATAAAACATTATCGTAGGATTGGGAGCAATTACTTTCAGAAAATCTGTAGATCTCAACGATTTCATGTCCGTTCGCATTTGTGCGAAGATATAGTAACACTCAATTATTCAAAACACCATACAAATACATAAATACACGATCATTTTTCATTAAGAGTAACGAGAATTTTCACTAGGAATTAGAAAGATGTTGATGTACATCATTAAGCTTGGCGCCATCTTTGATGGGAGAAATCACGTGACCTCGCATCCGACGTTCAATGAAATCAACTGAATTCAGATTATTTTTTCCTTCTAAATTTTCAACAATGCTCTCTGGGATTTCTTTCAGTAACTAAACGTTCTCGGTAACAACTTGAGGAGCGCACGAAGTCGAAAACTCGAAAAGTGTGTCACAGAAATATTTTATTGTAAACATTCTTTTCCCTCTTCTTCCTCTATGCTTCTTCCTCACACTATCTGAAGGTTTCTTTTCTCTCACACACTGACTGCAAGTCTGAGATAATATTGTTGATATCAAATTGCCGGGCGAATAAACGGACTCAAAATGCAATGCATTGTGTAGCTCGAATTTAATTCAAAGTTAGTAGGAACGTTAAGTAACCTGAACCTGACACTTGGTAAACCGTCTACTTATACATTTCCCTCACTTCATTTAACTAACTGGAGAATTTGATCAATTTTAAATTTAACATTATTCAATATTATTGATCGAGATTTCCCGAAGTAATGGTGCCCAAAGACCATGTACCATTGAGCACCTTAGCCCCTCTGAGCAAAAAAGTGTACGAAGAAGTATTGACAGCTCATAATATCTCTGTACTCCTTCTTATTCGAGCTTACATTTCTGAAAAAGGTATGTCATTTTTTTACAAAAAGTTACAGTTTTAGTACACTAAATGTGAAATTGGTTTTTCGGAGTTATGAAATTCCCCTCCTCAGTAGTTAATATCGCCTATTAAGTCCTTCTCTTGATCATTGCTTCAATATTTTTTATGAGACAAACCTGCTGTTTCAGATAATGAATCTGCTGCTTACTCTATCGGCCGTCGACGAGGATTTTGTATGTTGGTCCAGTATTTATTACAAGTGAGTTCACCAGTTTTCAAACCGTGTCAATTGATTCACAATGATGAGCATATACCTTTATTGCCATTACAGAGTCCGGACTTTTCATTTTCTGAATTCATGACAGTAATCTCCGACGAAAAATATTGTATGGAAACTACTATTTTGAAAAAATTCCAAAACAATGTTCTGGAAGTTATAAACTCGGATGTAGACTTACTTCTCAATTATATCACCGATACTGGTCGTTTTTTGATCGAACCAGTTAATGCTACCGTGTACAGTTCAACAAACATTCATCGTTCTTGTCCAATTGGTTAGTTTCTTCCTTTTTATCCGTAAATACTTTTACATGTACATATTTACTTAAATATTTTTCCCTCTTCAATTGTAGGAATATTTTTTCGAAAAATGATCGTCTTCCTAGACAAATTGACGTTTCCCCAGACCGTCAAAGTTTACAGGTTGTATCAACAATATTATTTAATGAGTCAGAACGTTGCTAAAAATACTCAGACTGCTGAGCGAAGATCAGTGTCTCCTATGAATGAAGACGCGAGAAGTCACCTCGGTGACGCGGAAAGATTCACCAATGCCTCTGCAAGTGATATGGAAAGAACGGAACTCGGCGGTAACGTAGAAATCAATGTTATAACCCAGAATCCACTTTCCAATCCAATCGTAGCTCTGTTTGGAGTGACTCCGTCTCCGTAAGATGAATTATTGGAAACTTCCCCTATATTTTGACGATCAATGGTATGATTTTCTAATTTGTTTGTTTGATTGTTAGTAATACTGATGAGAAAAACGTGGAGTGTTTATCGTGGTCGCATCGTCAAACAGAACTATTTTTAGCAGAACAGGCAACAGCTTTGGAGTTTGATAAAAATGCAGCTTTACCCCCGGCAGAGTTACAGAAAATTTTAAAAAAGATTATTGCAATTAATCCGGATTACTCTGAAACGGTAATTTCAATGGTTTTATTCTTTTTTTTCCCGTATGCATTTGCACAACTTTCTATTTGTCATAGTATTTTGTGAGTTACCTGAACTACTTACGTATCCAAGAGTTCAACGGCGCTTTGGAGAATCTATTTCAGTTTTTTGATTGTGTTAATTTTACTGACAAGACAAAAAGTTACCGATACGCAGCGTTGAATTTGGCTATTATTAACGTCAAATTTGGGAATAGGTATTTATTTTTCCATTCCTACAGTTTTTCGTGTTTAAAATTAATTGAATAACTTATTGTTTTATTTTCACTACCAGAGCCAGCGCGGTTACCTCGTTAAAAGAATGTATCATTCTGTCTCACGAATCGAACGATAATATTTGCTTACATATCGCTCAGGCCTGGTTACGGTGTTTGAATGAAGACAAAAAAGTAAGGACTAACCAGAGTGTACAATAATTTTGGTCCAAGACTTTAATTTCCTCTTGTCCTTCCATTTACACTTCTCCCTAATGTTGCAGTTAGATTTGATAGATTCGACTGTTTTAAAATGCAACGATTTGGATTTATATGAGATAGCATCCTTGAGTTTGCAAATGTGTGCTCAAAAACTCTTAAATTTGGGACTGAACGGAAGCACAGTATTTAATGTACGTATTCAAAAGAGTGGGACCTACATCAAACCATCGATACCTAATCGTAAAACTTGAAATTCTTACAGTTGTTGGACAGGAGCGATGTAATCAATGCTCAGCGTATTCTGCCTGATCTCACATTAAGCAGTGTCGCGTATAGGTCAGCCGTGTGGTGCAGTTATGGACAACTGAATATTGCCTTTATCATCAGCCAAATATTACTAAATATTGACACTTCGTATGCAGTTTACGGATTAACTTCTTACAATACAGAGGAAGTTTGTGCGTCGATTTGCACCATAGCCAACTTTCTATCGAATGTGGTAGGATTATAATTGAAGTGATTTTGTATGTTTTTCATCTATAAAAATTTCAATACCGACCTATCAAATTCCCAGGGTAAATATCAGATGGCGAAAATCGTATTAAACCACGCGAGGAATCGTTTTCCACACGAGTATTCCAAATGGTGGAAAATGTGCGAACAGATATTAATATTTGAACACGCAGTTCATTCTTGTTTATGGAATGATGCATTTGAAGCGGCCACTTGCATCGCGAATATCGATAAAAAAGAGAGTATGCTGAGGTGATTTCAATTCAAGTTACTATTCCTAATATGAATCAAACAACTTAGGATTGAAGGGCATTTCCGTTTGTTTAAAATGGGAAAAACAGTTGCTAAAACTTTTTTCATTTCACGTCCAGTTTCTATATCATGAATGGTGTCTCAATATTTTAGACTAGCAGAATTATCCCTGGAAAGAGGTGACAAATTGGAAACTGCTTTACAAATTGACGAACTGATACAGATAATTGATAATAGTGAACAAGAGACACTCAACCGACCGTATTATCTGTTGAGAGCCTACCTCATCGGAGCAAAGGCCAAAAGCGGTGGTGCCAGTTTTTACATGTTACGCAAAGCATTAGCGTATTCTATTCGGTTTGGCTATCCAAGATTCAGAGCTCTCATTCAGCTAGAATTGGCTAAATTACAGGTAATTTAGACATCACAGAATTGAAAATAAGGTGGGCTTGTTTACTTTATAATCAATAATAAATTTCTACTTGATTGTTCGCAGCTTGAATTAGGATTCATCAAACAAGCAACTCAACTGGTAGAAAGAAGTTGTGTTCTCATTTTTTCGGAAAATAAATACTGCGAGCAGGCTGCCGCTCTCATCCTTCTGGCTAAGTGTAATGTAGCATCTGTACGACATTTAAATGAACCTAGTGCACACAAAATCTTGTTAGTGAAAAGCGCAATTTCGAAGTTGGAAAATGCAAAATTGCTGTATCAAAAACTGGAATGTCTGTCAAAAGTGAAAGATATCGTTTATTTTCAAGTAAGTCCGTGGAATAAATAGGGTCATACCTTTATTTATGAACTAACTTATGAATTGTATTTTTCTTGTTTAGGCTACCCTTGCTAACGACATCGAGCTCAATGATGCGCGAAACGCATTTGCGTTGGAATTCCGCAAGATAGACATGGAACACAACCAATCCTATAGCTGTACTTCTGAATTTTGTTCAAGTTTATGACCCGCCACGTTCATTGAAAATGCATTGATCTCTCTTCATGCTGACGTTTTTGTTTGGCTGAAATTGTTTTGTTTGTATTCCTGTAAAATGAGTATTTTATGAAAAAAAAAAAAGATGAATCTTATAATTTTTTCTAATTTTTGCCTTTTATTTATTATGAAAATATTTACAGCAATACGGTAAATAACTAACTCAATAATCAAAAAAGACGCTTATATGCATCAAAATAACAGCTTTCTGGTTCAGGCGGTGGATCTGTCATTAGATAATCACTTAAATATACAGCTGGTAAACAATGTATCCTCTTTGCGGCTAACGCGTTCATAGAAACAGGTAGATTATCCAAATTCTTTACTGATGTAACCAAGCAATGCGTAGCTTTCATTATTTCACTGAAAATGAAACATTATTAGGAATCAGGAACTACCAAATTTCGACTGGTAAATTGTTTCTTTGAATGAAATCAACAAAAGTGTTATAATTATGAGTATTGTGAATGAAATGAAAGCCGGGTCAAAACGTAACTAATCAAGAAATTTTATACAAAATGATAAGAAACGAAAAATGTGCACACTGCATGCGTCTCTATTATTATTACTGAAATATTGTTGTTTTTAAACCGTGTTCACTCCTTCCAGTCTCAAAACACAATACACAGGCCTACGTCGATCATGAAACGACTGAATCCAAGGATTGTCGAACAAGGAATCAATAAAAAATCCCTCCTCAATCTATGTTAACCAAAAGACTTCGACTTAGAGTAATCTCAATACAAGAAAAACTTACTTTGATTGTACTAAACAGCCACCGCCGCTTTTCACGACTCGTACTAGGCTCTGCATAGCTTCGTCTTTACCCGAACTAATTATGACTGCTTTCATTCCTACGAAAGGACGATTACAGCTTCCTTCATTCTGAATACGTCTTCTCCATCGGTGAGCTGCTTTCGCGATACATAAATAATCATTCGATTCCTTGGTGGGTAAATTTTTACTCAAAGGATTACCCCATTCAAATTGCTTTTCCTACAGGAAAACATAGGCATTATTATGATATTCGCGGACAAAACGAATCACTCGCAAATAACAGAAAAATGAATAATCACGTCAACAAATTTTCCAATTTTGCGGCTCTGAAGTAGATATGACGAATGTAAAACCCATAAGCCGCTGGAAATTGAACAAAGTAATTTTTCCGTTTTCTTCAAATCGTCTATAACCAAATGCGTGGCTCGTTCACTCTCCGATGCATCTGGATCAAACCTTGTTATTACTTTTCCACCTAGTTCCTTGATAATATTCTCGCATTGAGCTTTTTTTTCTTTCTATAATTACAAACAGATTTTATTGAAAATACTTTACACATCAAAGGTGGTAAAGAGGTTTAGAAAAATCTCACTTCATTGACAGAAATCATCATATTCCAGTAAGTTTTTTTTGTATCATTTTTGGAGGATTGGATTAACCGTTCACGAGAATTCAATTGCAATCGTGACTTCTTCAATTCATTTTCGCCTTCTTCATTATTTTTATTATTCTCACAATCGTCAAGGTTATTGCCAGTAGTTTTCTGATTCTTCCGAGGATTATCAAGACTAGGTAACTCAGCATTACAACCGTCCACGTTATTGCCATTGAGTAAATTACCCCTCGGTAATCCTCTGCTAACGTCATTCTCTTTAATCGCTTTTACGTCCGCACTATTTTTTTTCTCACTGCAGCTTGGAGCGTCTTCCTGGTGAAATGAATTATTACATTGAAAAATATCATTGATAATAATTCTACGAAATAAAACTTCGCAATAATTTACCAATTGAATATCAGTCAAGGTATCTTGCCAACCAACTTCTTCATATGATGAAGTTACGTTCCCGGCATCGGAGCGTAATAACTTCCTTCTTGGACTACCTAAAAATTACGAAATTCTGAATAACAAATGCTAAAAATCGATATGAAAATTACAAATCTTTGAAGATTTCTTTTCTATTCTATGAAAAATATTTTTCATTCTCGAAAATCAATCAAACTCAACATAGTATTCTTACAGATTCGGGCCGCTTCGAAATTCGATGTATCATCGTCAACCTTTCGTTTTATAGTTGATGAGGATGCACGATTAATTTGTCTACAAATTAGCACGGAAAAATCGATTAGTAAATCAAAGATATTTCAGCATCCCTTAATAAAATCAATACTAACGCTAATAAGCCGAGCGGAAGATCTTTCGTTTCCATTTTTCGTTTATTATTCTGATCAATACAAGCCTGCACAGACAAAAAAAAAATGTAATACTTGACTTGAAGAAAACTGTCTGAGAATTGAACTCATGTTGCTATTACGTTATCAGATTTATTTTCAACAGCTTCGGCTAATGTAGGTATTGCGTACAAACGGAGAGCGTTTGTCTTCATCTTTACGGATGATTTTGATGATAAAGATTCGTCAGTTCGTGAATTCATCTTCTCTTCTTCCGTTTGATTGTCTACAAATTAGGTAATGAAGCATTTAAACAATAAGATGCACGACGAATAGGTAAACAAAAAAACATAATCTGCACCTCCATCCGCTCGTAGCAAATAAGGATTTAATGGTAACAATTTGCGTTGATTAAAACTATCCAAAAGCCATTTTTCAGTAACAATGGGTAAATTCCATTTCTTTGCCGCATTATATTTAGCTCCTTGCGCAAGCGCACTGACTAGATGAGATGTTTGAGCAATATTTCTATCTTTGTCCACTTTCCTAGATAAAACGTCTTGACATCTGAAAAAGAACTCAGAAAATTAATGATCAAGAGAAAACAACGAACATTTCGTATTCAATACTTTTTCGCCAGGATGAAACTCACCTGGCTCCTAAAAACTCTGCAACAAGTTCTAAATATTGCCTCTCTTGAATACCGTACGAACTAAATGTTATCACGTAGGAATTAGATGATTCAGTTATCAGAGGCTCCGGAACAGTCAAAGGACGATGATAATATTTAATTTCTACAATTCTATTTTCGCGAATACATTCATCCTACGAAGAGATGAAATTTGAAGGCTGAAGACAATTTTATTCTGTGAAATTAAAGTGATTTCACATTGAACTTACTATCCAAACAGAAGAAACAACTTCAGAAAATCTGAAGTCTTGAAAGACATTTGTCATAGGCAGAATTGCATAATCAATTTTTCGATGTTCCTCAGACACGAAGCCACCGAGGTCCACAATCGTCTTCTTCAAGTCGTCTCGTTCGGGAGGTTCATGACCAATAATAGCGAATTTTAGCCCTACGTAGATAAACGAAGGATGTTAGTGGGAGTCATGAGGAGGCGGAAGAGAGAGTGTATTAGGTTAAAACCTGCGAATAGTTTATCATTTGTCAGGTTGGGTTCTGTTTGATCCTTAGGTAATTCTCCAGGATCGAACTCGTGTGATTTCGCACCCTCAAAATCGGCAACAGGTGGAACTATATGATAAGAATAATAAAATAAATTCATAAACAAAAAATGTATAGATGGGATGGAACAGAAAAAAAAAACACGACGTTCCATAAGTGAATTTTGCATGCCATGTTCGTCATGACTATACCTATCGTCACTATGTATTTAGTAGAAAACAATCATTACTCACTCGGATTCGATGAATGAGAGTATCTTTCTATCAGATTATGATCTATCTCAGTTACAGGTTCCGGGTTAGCAAAAGCGTTACGAGTTGGTTTCAGCATTTGTAGGCCCTTCAATAAATATCATTCTTTTATTCACGAACAAACAATTTTTGACAATTCATCTGCTTCGTATACCAACTTTTTTACTAAGAGGTGAAGGCTGTTGTAAGACCTTGCTTGTTTGCGGTTCATCTTTCTTACTCTCCAGAATGTATGCGCAGTTTGCTTCTTCTTCTAAACATCCTTTCTTTATACTTCCTAACAACCAGTCGAGTGTTACTATATGAGGCCTACACAAAGAACAAAACATTTATTTATGCCATTACATTAGGGTAGTTTGGATACATCAAATCACGGTAGCAATCATCAGCTTACGTATGATGGGCCATTTTGATATTATTTAAGTCATGTTTATTAGGATCGCCGACTATGACGTGAGTGACAGACTCATTTAATTCAGTAAATCTAATAGCACCACCATAATTTAATATTCTTCTTATTTTCTCTTCTTCGTTGTCTTTGAATCCAGCAAGGTACACCTGTGACAAAAACATTATTTATAATACGATACTCCAGAATTAAGCTTCTGTTTTGAGAATCACGAACTAGCTCACCTTGCAGCCATCAAGGAGAGGACCACATTTTTTAACATCCGTTAGAATTATGCCATTCAGCATAGTTTGGTAATTTGTACTATTATTTGGTTTTTGAGAACTTTCTCTTTTCGAGGTATCTACAAGAAAATGAATTGACGAAGAAAATAAATGGAACGAAGTCTCAAATTCTCACATTTTTTACAATACTTTCAGAAAAATCAAAACCACCGTAATTTTGTAAGATTACACTGTTCATTTTTATATGAAAACATTTTTTAGCAAAACGAAAAGAAGATATGGAGACGTAGTACACAAATTCGATGAAAACAAAATTCTAGAAAAAGAATATATTTACCTTTGACAGGAGTTTTGAAAGTATAGTTATGGATTGTTGAGGTACTGCCCATTTGAGTATCACAAACCACATTTTTCGTCGATCCAGAAGGTATAATACTTATATCAGAGTCATTAGCATTTATCAGAGATACCATTTCTAGAAGCCAAATAAAAAATATATTATAAGATAAGGACATCAGACTAAAAATTAATATGGTTTCGAACTCACTGTTACAAGTATTCACGGGAGTTGAACACTTTTTCTCCGCTGAATGTACGATGTAGTCTTGATACCGCACAGCGTAACCTTTTTTCAAAGAACATTCGATCCAAGATGGATTCAAACACTTCATCTTCCATCGTTCCGCAAACTTGAACTTTTCTCCTTTACCGGCGGGTAAAATCAAGACGTCCGTTCCCTTAGGCATTTCTTGAGTATAGGTCCCTCCTACGGAGAAAATAGAATTTTTTAATGAATGAAAAATGACGAAAAAATGAAATGACAAATTTCTCTGATGATTTACCATTGTCGCGGATGATTTTTTCAATCTTACGTTTTTCTCTTTCTGATAGACCTGACGCAGTTACTTTCAAGTTATAGAATATGGGAACTTTGTAATCCTGAATAATACTTTCATCAGTTGCCACTAAATCTGAAACGAAATTCTTCTTCCAAACATACTCGATCCAAGATTTTTTCATGATTTTAACGCCGATTTCACAGGCTTTCTGCAATGAAAATGATGACAATGAAGAGTTTATCTCATACAAAACCGAATCAACTTGAATGAATAGCCAAATCGTACTTACAAAATATTTCTCAGATAGAATAGAGTTTACTACTAAATGAGTGGTTGAAGTAATTAAAGGGTCGAAAAAGTTTCCTCCCATGTAACCGACCAACTCTTTTAATTCTTTCTAGAAGGATAAAAAATAATATTGAATTATTTTCACGAAGTTGGGCATCTGAATTTTAATCTCAATTACATACTTTTTGATCCACAGGTACATTGGAAGAACAAATGATAAGTCCTCCCATAGCCATGTTAAAAACAGGAAACTTTGTTGGAGGAATGGGTATATTTTTTGAGAAACAACTCAACAAACATTTAGGTCCAATCACTCTACTGGAATCAAAAGTTGAGAAAATTTGACAAAGACAATAGGAAAACGCCACACTTACGGAGCATACAAAAGGATTATTACCTATTCATGTGCGATTTCGTGAAACGGGTAAAAATATCTCCGGTGAAATTTTCAAATACGAAAACCTGCCCCTTGATTTGATTGTCTGCCTGGAGGCAATCCGATTCCTTCATCCACTGAGGTTTTATACCCCAATCAACAGCAGCCTAACCAAAAATGAGACAAAACGAATTTTCAATGATCGAATATTTTCAAGAAAAAATGACTTTACTGAGAATACTTTCCTTACCTTGAATGCTTCTTGCATATCAGGAGAGGCATCTTCTTCACTTTGATGGTCGTGTGATAAAACAAAATAGAGACTCAATGATTTGTGATCCAGAGTCATTTTAAAGTAAGAGATGCGGCATTGTTGCAAGTTATATAAATCCAAACAACTAGATTACCAGAAGTGTATGAAGGTAGAAATAGGTTTTTAAGAAATGCCCAGTGAGGTATAACAATATACTTGGAAACCGAAGCCAGAAAAAGAATAAATGGGGTATATTACCAAGAAAATATTAATCAGGGGTCCGCAGCTCAACTGGGGCTATCGAATGCAGAAAATTTGAAAACATTTTCGTTCCTCTCACCATAGTTCACCGTTAAGGAAACTTCGTAAAAGTGTTACTTGAAAGCTGACTTATAATCACTATCAACATGTTAGGTTGTTATTGTCTTGCCGGAAATTTGAATGAGAACAGTGAGTCAGTAGTGGCGCTACCTTCAAAGTTTCAGAAAAGCAGCTTGACGGCAAGTCGCCAACACTGCTACAATAATCTGTTTAAAATAAGAAAGTAAAGTCTTTTGTAAGCGGGCACGATGGGCAGCCAGCCAGCCACTCGTATGCGAGCCAGCATGCGCGACGCGCCCATCCCGCATCAATCACTGTACAATTTTCCTTTCTCATTTCGAACGAATAATTCGGATGCGAGATTCTATTATCAGTGGTCGAATTGCCGAATTATCGGAAAAAGCTCCCGAAAATTTATACGATGATTGTTGCAACATGCGAAATCTCGGCTCGGTGAGCAAAGTTGCAAGAAACTCCATCAAAATGAAGTGAAAAGAAATTTGGATCGAAGTCTTCAAAAAAATTAGATCAGACCTATCGTCAACTCAGTGACATAGCCATTACTATAAGAATAATCAATTGAAGGAAAATTGTTATAATGACGGTGCCTTACGACTTGAGAGATGAAAAAGAGGTGCAAAAATATCTACATAACATAGGAATTGAATACAGATTCGGATGTTATAGTGAGAAGAGAAAGGAAGGTAACTTGACTTGAATTACCTCTATAATTCCTACTTTTGAATTTTAATTTCTCTATTTAACCTTAGAATCACTTTTCAATTCCAATTGTAGTTTGTCATCTCTTGGGTACGTACATGGAAGTTATCAAAAAGGACCCAGAACAAGCCAAGAAAATATTCAAAGTCAATTGTGACCAATACAAATGGAGTTTTAGTTGTTATAGATATGCTTATTTGTTAGATCATGAGAAGAAAAAGGAAAATCTCAACGAGGTGAGATACCGATAAAATTATCTTTTGATTCCTAGTGTCCCTCTCGGATATTTCATGTTTTTTTTTTTTAGGTGATTCATTATTTTCTTGAAGGATGTGAAAGTGGAGGTTATCCGAAGGCTTGTTATATGGCTGGGGTTCGATGTGGTGCTAAAGCCGAAAAAGAAAACGACGCAGCTGTTAAAAAAGAATATTATACAAAGGTTTGGCGAATGTCTGAAGCTTCGCTATCCTTCAAATTTTTCGAATTTCTTTTCATTAACTTTTATATTCATTTCAGGCGTTGAAATACATGGACAGGGCTTGTACCGAAGGAGTTGGAGCTGCTTGTTTCAATTTGAGTAGTTTGTATCATAAAGGAATCCCAGAATTGGGAATGAAACCAGGAAATCTAACAGAAGTTTTCAATTATTCGGTCAAAGCTTGCGAAAATCATAGTTTCAATGGTTGTGCTAATTTAAGTCTGATGTATCTTAAAGGTGAGGGTACCGAGAAAAATCTTGAATTAGCTAAAAAGTATCAATTAAAAGCAAAGGAAATAGAACAGATATTTTCAGGCAACAAAGAGGGAATCCAGTTTGAACAAGGTTTATCAAACACCTAGAACATATTTTCATTCGCCTGATTTTGGATGTAGTTTTTTGTTACCTATTAAAAAATGAAATCGTAAATTTGTTCACTTTTTTGCCTCATATCCTCCTTATTTTTATACTTTTATTCCATACAGAAACTTTTCAGGTGACCATCATTGTTCGTCGCGTAAAAGGTAATACTTTTATACTTTTCAATTAATCTATTGCCAGAGATCGAACGATTCAGCTTTCTTCGTCCTGCAACTCTTTCAGTAATTTTTTGTTCAGACTAGGCACAAAGAATAAACATAAATTGTGTCAGTCGTGTATCAACAAACACTTGAAGGCAAATTGAGAAGAAATTGTGATCAGTGACGAAATTGGATCAGTTCTCCCAAGAGAGTTCATCGGATGAAAAATTAGACAAGCGAAAGAGAAAAGTTCGTAGGGAGAATTCTAAGCTTTTTCAGTACGCAATTTTTGAAACCACAAGTCATTCTTATTTCATATTATTTACAAATATCGCTTAAAAAATAAGTAAATAAATCTTATATCACAGACGATGCACTTAGATTTAAAAAATGAGTTCACTTCTGTCAGCGAAAAAACTCATAGAGGTGCAGGCGTTGGCACACTCATCAAAGGTGAATCCAAATAATCTGGATCTGGAGACATAACTGATGACAAAGTGGGCTCACTATCATTATCAATTTTTTGTCGAAGTAACTCGTAGAGTGAATGAACTGCTTCATTATGCTTGAGAGAGACAAAAAAAGTAGAGTTATTGATATTAATCTTACCATGTTCTTACGTACAATATGTACTATATAAGTACTCACCTGATAAGTTGGCTGAAGCATTTTAACGAGGGTATTCAATCTAGAGACCGGAAGTTTTGGATGAACATACCACAGTAATTTTAATACGTGGCGAGTGACATTTTCTCTAGCAAGGCCAGGATAGAAGAATTCGTCGAATACAACAGTACAGAAATCTTCTGCCGAAAATTCATCCGCTTGCTGTATGAAAAGAGAGACCTGAAAATTAAAAAACAAGGGTTTTAAATTCAGAATGTATAAGGAAATTATTTTGACATTTGAAGAAAATATTTACTAGAGAATGTAGAAACGGATCTTCAAACGCACGATCACTATCACAATTTGAAAGTGAACCGAGAATCCTCATGAGGCCAATTCGATCTTTAATTTTTGCCGAATGCAGTGTATAATAAATCGCAATAATACTGGCCACGCTACTTTCTTGTATATACGCCTGTACCGCATCAGGAATAGGACCTGACAATCGAAAGAAATTTTTACATGAGCCACACTTTTGGATGAGAAAAATATTCACAAGACTCGGATCATACCTGAATGTTCAATAATCGTAATAGCTGATTCCCTTTCATCTAGAGGCATTTTACTGTTCAGGGCTCTCACTTGGTCGTCGACCATCAGAGACATTAGAGCTGGCATGAATTTAGTGACTACTTGACTGTCTAATTTAGGTTCTTTGAATTCCTAATTTGAAGAAACAACAATTCGGAATTATTCACAAGAGCATAGTTTTTATATTTTAAGTACGGCGACTCACTTGAGAATCAATCATCACCCAAGCACTCAGACCAAGGGCCAACATTCGTAGAAGTAATGTCAGAATTGTGTTATCCTAAGAAATTTGCGATTAATATTTCCTATCAATTAATTGTTAAAAATAGTAAGAAAAAATTACTAAATATCATTTACCCTAGGTAAGGATTCATTGTTGATTAAATGTTGGAGAATTTTCATGGCAGAAGATGCCAGAAAGTTAATTGCATAAGGATCGCATAAAATCATTGATAAATCTCCTAAAACTTGTTCTTGTCCTCGCTTTACACTGTCTAAAAATCCCTACAAAATGAATAAATTACCATGAATAATTCTTTTCAACTTATACATAATACTTCTACCGTCACATCCGACAAGATCCTTACTTGTAACTCACGCGAACGTTTTATATCAACATTTCTTTCTCTGATACAAGCATCCAAACACCATGTGAACTTATGACACGGATCTACTGATATGATATCCTAAACAAAATTGAATGACGAACAAGTAATGTCATGTTCAATGTTCATTGATGTACCAATTTCAAGGGAAGAAAAATAATGATTTTGAGTGGATTCATTTATTACCTGAACTTCAAGATCATGCAACGCCATAAGCAATTCAGCACGTAATGTACAGTAATGCACATTGTGTGTTCTCAGAAATAATGTTCTCAGGAACTGAAGCACCATATCATAAAGTTTGACACTAGAACCTATCATATGCGCTAATTTTTGAACCACTTCTCCTTGTCTTCTCACCTAAGACAGTATTGTTCAAAAATGCATACATTCAAATCGCAAGTTTAAAAATACGAAAAAAAAAAAGAAATTGAGGCTGACCTTAGGAGACGGATTAAAAAATAAATTGGTGAGATTTGTGTGGTCAAATAACACGGTTTCTTTTTCACGAATATACTGAGTCAATAACGGAGAAACTTCATCCCCAAATAAAGATTGATTATCCCGCCAAATTTGACGTTTAACTTCTGTATCTGTATCATTGTACAAGTCTCGGTCGCGAACCTGCAAATCAACATAAAATATAAAATTACAATGCCGTTCCTACTGGCTACATAAAAGAATGTTACAGTGAAAACATCAAAACATGCTTTTACGACAAGGAGAATAAAATGTTCCGGAAAATAAAATTGAGGCTTCTACCCACAACTTTATTCGTCGAGTAGGTAATTCCGAATCATCGCAATTAATCTCAGTTACTATTTAGACGCGTTAATGAAAGTCGACTGCCACACAATGAAGTCAGTGGGATAAAAACCTATTGACTGCACAACTGGCTCCCAAATCGCGAAAAGGAAACGTCAAGGAACGCAATTTAAACGTTTCTTACCAAACAATGGAATATTTTTGAATTGAACTCACCAGAACTTTGAGATATTTGTCCTCGATATTATTTGTACATTTCAATATTGACATAACGACCGGTCGTAGTTGTTTGACTTTTACTAGGGGAAAACTTCGAACCAACAAATCTTTTAGTTTCTTATCTCGTTCTCGACCTTCTTTCTGACCAATTTCTTTTATTTTCGATATTAATTTCTCTCTCAATTCCTGAAAATGATAAGTGATACAATTATAATTATATTGCGCTTCAAGACATAAAATCGTTCAATCGATTAACTCACTTCGACGACAGACGTATGAAATTCCAATCGAGCAACACCATGAAGATCCAACAATGGTAACATCTGACGTAAAGAAGGTAAAGTGATTCCATTTTCACGCTGTTCAGATGGAAAAATCGTTAGCGAAATTCGCAACAAAAGAGAAAACCACTTACGAAGTTGTATCTACCTGGAATTCTTCGATAGCTTGTAACGGATCTGTACAGCTCGTTAATGCGTCTCTCAGGAAAGCTTGACCCGCAATACCGACCTCTTCTAAACCAGTTCCCTGCATATTTTCGTTTATTTTCGGCAGTCATCCAATGGAAAACGTTTCACTAGAAAGAAATTAAGTACGCAAGATATAATAGTTTTACAAAGGACGAATATTTTAAAAATGATAACCTTTCGAGTCAGAGAACTCCGTCTCGAAAAGAGCGATCTCATGAAAGATTCTCTCTGCGTATTCTCAATTTCCAAACTAGTTTTACTACTCATTTACTTCAATTGTAATAAGGCGGTACACTATTAGGAAAACGATTTTCACAACAAGTGCGGAATTCTGTGTGCGATACATAAGGATAATAACTTTTTTTAAATAAGAAAGAAATTACCCACCTGGTCATCCGTTGAGCACAGAAATAATATAAGGAAATGAATAGTTTTCGAAGCCTCAATTTTCAATTAAATCACACACATAACACTGAGCTCCTCATTAGTCAGAGAAAATGGAAATTATGGGAAAATTGGCTGGACTCCGGAGAAAACTTCTAGCTTCCGGTTCTGAATAATGATGATAGGATAAAATCGATATTATTTTTTGTGATCGATTTTCAGGTCCATCCAACCAACCGCAAAAGAATGATAATCAGCTGTAGTTTCGCTAGTATCGTCGCCAACGCGTGTTGATGATTGTTGAGTGATAATAGAATTTTTGTTTTCCTCTTGTAGCCGAGTGTCATGTGGAAAATGTGGATGTGCCGATGTGGATGTCATCATACGAATTCTCATTTTGATACAGGTAATTTGCCGTAGATTTGAATATTTGCCACAAAAACGGTAACTTCCGTTATAGAAATTCGTTTATGATCTTTCTTGCGGATCGTGCCAGTCTTATGTGAATTGAGTTGAGATTGTTTATTTATATTTCGTCGGTGAGTATGAAGATCCTTTTCTCAAATGTACGTTTGACAGTGATACAACGGCTACATTAGTTTTTTTCACCAATATTCTCATTGCAGGTAGTATGGGTCTCGATATAGAACTATTTCGCGCTGAGAAAGGTGGAAATCCTGAACAAATAAGGGAATCTCAGAAGAAGCGATTCAAAAATGTGAAACTAGTAGATGATGTAATTGAAGCGGATTTACACTGGAGACGTTTAAGACGCAGCATTGACAATTGTAAGAAGCTGAAAAACTCTTATAGTGGCGTTTATAAAGAGTTCATGATGAAACAGCGAAAAAACGAGACGTCGGATGCAAAAGACGGCAAGACTTCCATCTTCGAGTTCGACGATAGTCAGTTGAATGATTTCTTCAAAACGAATAGCTTTACCGACGGAAGTAATCCAACGACGGCAGATTTAATTCTATTCAAGAAATTAGCTTCGAGTTTCACCTTAGACGTTGCCAATAAGTGTAAATATACTGCTCGATGGTATCGTACCATCAGTAGCTATTCAAACGAAGATAAGAAATTGTTCCCTCCATCCGAAAAATACGTTAATGATATACTCGATGATTTGTCGTTTAGAGAAGACATGACGATTGATGAGCTGAGAAAATTCTCTTTGAGTCAATTGAAGCAGTTCCGAGTGTTGATCGACGAGACGTTGGCTAAGTATGAAAAGAGTGTGATCGAAATAGAAACTCAGCGAAATAACTCTCTGGAAGAAATTGGTAACTTACTCCATCCCTCAGTGCCTGTCAGCAACAACGAAGATGAAAATTTGGTGGTAAGGACACACGGTGATTGTACAGGACGTAAGAAATATTCCCATGTCGATTTAATTTGTATGATTGACGGAGTAGACTGTGATATGGGAGCCACTGTTTCTGGGAGTCGAGGGTATTATTTGAAAGGCCCTGCTGTTATGTTGCAAGTTGCATTAGTTCAAGAGTGTCTTCATCGATGGATATCAAAAGGTTATACACCAATCTATCCTCCATTTTTCATGAATAAAGATATCATGCAACAAGTTGCTCAGTTATCCCAATTTGACGAAGAATTGTATAAAGTCATTGGAAAAGGTAGTGAAATAGCGGATGACATCAAAATCGATGAGAAGTACCTCATAGCCACGTCTGAGCAACCGCTTGCAGCTCTACATCGAGATTCTTGGTTATCGGAATCATCATTACCAATCAAATATATCGGGTTATCTACTTGTTTTAGACAAGAAGTTGGATCTCATGGCAGAGACACTCGTGGGATATTCAGGGTTCATCAATTCGAGAAAGTAGAACAATTCGTTCTAACTTCACCTTTTGATGATGAGTCCTGGAAAATATTTGATGAAATGATCGGCAATGCGGAAGATTTCTATAAAGATTTGGGGATCTCCTACCAAATCGTTAATATTGTATCTGGTGCATTGAACAATGCTGCCGCGAAGAAACTTGATTTAGAAGCTTGGTTTCCGGGTTCAGGAGCATTCCGAGAACTAGTATCATGTAGTAACTGTCTTGATTATCAAGCGAGACGTTTGGAAGTTCGTTACGGACGAACGAAAAAAATGAACGAGAAGATGAATTATGTTCATATGTTGAATGCTACCGCATGCGCCGTCACTCGAGTCATTTGCGTTATACTGGAAGCGTATCAGACAGAAACTGGTATAGAAATTCCTAAGATATTGCGGAAGTATATGCCTCCGCAATACCAAGACGAAATACCGTTCGTCAAATCAGCTCCCATTGATGCTAAGGAGACGAAAAAACAGAAGAAACAGAGAGAAGGTATGAAAAAAGTATGAAATTGATTTGTCAACTTATGATTTACGTGTGTTATTCAATTTATTGGAGTTATCATCCCCCATTTGAAATATATTGTCAAAGAAGAGCTCAACATAAATGAAAAACTGTTGATCATCTTGTTCTTTCCTTTCCTGATATCATCTTACGACTTACTGCGAACTATTAAAGCGTTAAAAACAATGTCTAAATTATTAGGTCTGCGAAACTGATCTCTCAGTTCCGACCTCGAGGATGACGTTCAATATTTTAAGCAAGGGTTCTAAGAACTTGTAGAATAAGAGCCATAAAATGCTTTTGCAATCACCTCGTAGGCTAGAGATCAAAAGTTTTAGCTCCATTGAAAGGAAATGAACGTATTAGGAATTGTTTTCTTTTTTCAAAAAACTGAATTGATGTAAGTTGAGAATGCCCGTGGTCAAACTTCGGTGCTCGTAATTAAATTTTTTTAAGTTCCAGATTTGACTGCATTAGCTGAATTTTTTATACACGAAAAAACTCTGAATTAGTTTATAACATGTAATTATTAATGGAATAAAAATACAAATTAAAGTTTTAACATTTTATATGTACACAATTGCCGCGTACATCTTTACGGATGTTAGTAACACGATTGAACAAGTTTTAATTACCCTGGAGAACGCAAGGATAGACATCCCTCTAGTTGTAAACACGCGAGCGATATCTCTAGGTTGAAAAATAAGATATTGTACATTCTGTGAAAAGCGATAAAATATACGCGGTACCCATTGTACAAGTCTGAAAAAATTGATGAACTTAAGTGGAACCTTTTTGAAATTGAACTGACCAACTGAGGAGGGAAAAACTAAGGAAAACTGGTAAAATAACTTACGAAGTATTAAACGTAACAGCGCAAATTACAGAGGCCACATAAACGAATCTGACTATATAACTGAATTAATTTTTATACGACTTTTCAAAACTTAAGAATTAACTTATACACTTCATATAAGAATTTATCGTAGGATATTATAAATAATAGACATCTCTATGTACAAACAAGAGACCTGAACTGAGAACTGTTAATCTGAGATGACGAACGAATTTTTTTTCGATTTCTGAACAGATTGATGCGAAGTAAAAACATTTTTGGATTTATAAATATCATGAGGAAGAAAGAAAAGCCTAATGCGGTAGATAAATTTCCTCTTTTAGTAGATGAACAACGACAGCAAAATCAGTATTAAAAGAATTCCCATGACCAGGAATGAGAAACTAATGAATATACTTTTTCAACTTGGTGTGAAGAAATGCGGGATAGCCGAAGAGATAAAATTTATCAATCAAGAGAAAGAGCAAAAATTGAAATAGAAACTCCCAAAGCTGCCGTTCACTAACATTTGTCGGATACTTACAAATATGGCACTAGAAAACTATTAAGTCAATGGAAAATAAAACGCTTTCATGTCTGAGAAAATTCCGTTTTGAAGACTAAAATGAGGAATTCTATGCGATTTCATACCAATTCACAACACAAATCATGAAATGATTCGGTAAGTGAAGTTTGTGACAAGATTGAATTATTCAAGTATATTACAATTCAACGCCAAACTGGTAACTAAATCTACAAAAAAGAAAAAAAGTAACATCAAAAAAAAACTTAGAATCAAGAATTTGACAATAATTTACAAACCAAGCATAAAAAATAGTGTTGTTGCTCTGCAATCAAAAATGGGTAAGTATATAGTACTGTATAGATGATTGCTTTTTTGAACAGAAAACGAGTAAGAAAAGGAAGGATGGATCATCACTGCACTAGTCTTGTGAAAATGTCAAAGTACGATTTCAAGAAATACCAGAAAGGGACCAGTGGAAAAACAGAAAATTTGAGTGAATACCGACTATCAAAAGAACGAACGAAATTAATTTCTATGCAAAAATTTAGAGATCAGAAAGTACATTGTAACTCGCACACTCATCCAATGAAAATCGAAAACATTATTTCAATAAAGAGACAGATTTTACAGTAAAAGTTTAGTAATTTGGACCATGATTGATTGTTATGTTTTCTTTCTACTTTTTGAGCAAAATAACGAAGAGATTTTTGGAAGGATGAAGCTACAATCATTCTAACACAGATGTAGATTGTTCGAAATACATTTATTAATAATTTTTACGATTACAATTTGAATTTCGAAATTTCGGAGAATATTTCTGAGAGAGGAAAAGAACATCACAAAAATTCTAATGACGACTGATTGACTAGTGAGATTATCATTAGTTCTAAAATCCCTATCCTTAATAAAATTCAGCTTATTCGAAACGCCTGAGACTTGATAGAGAAGAAAATCTGCAGAATATTGCCTCAAAACCACCTCGATATTATTCTTTGTAGGAACGTTAAGTATTAGGCCTATTTATCCTCTTTCGGGCTGATATTTGTCCAACTACGGAATTAACAGAGTTGTGAAATGGAGTAAAATGAAAAGAAGAAAAAAAAAGAAAAGAATACGAGTGCCAAATATAAAACTTAGCAAGGTCAGCTAGTAAATTAATTGACCTTTCTTTTTTGTTGAGGAAAAAAAAAAAAAATCTATCAATCGAGTGTTTCAAGATACACCTTTTTTTCTGACAGGAGAACCACTGGAAAAAATGGAGACAAATTCATTGGCCAAATACATTGTTCTATTTTTCTATTCGCGTTCGAATTCTAATCAATATTTTTGCAATTTAGAAAAGTTGATGCGGAAACAGACCACAAGAAAATGGAAAGGATAGGATAATATTGAGGCAGTGATCTACGTTCTTCTTTCTTTCAGGTATCGTAAAAATAAAATTGGTGTATTCGCGGCTATAATTCCATATCTTGCGCTTCGTCTTCACTAAAATCTGACATAGATGATTCAGTGCTATCGGACGAAACGGCGCGTTCTTCTTGTTCGCGCAAGGCCTCTTCTGTAGCGTATTTCTTCACGTACTCGTGTACTTTTTTCTTATATTCTTCGGGTTTATGTAAATACATGGCAGCTGCATCTCCATTCAAAGGATCAATAGGGTTTGGATATGTAAGTAATTGTGGTAAAAAAGAATCAAATATATTCAATAAATCGTAAAGAGCAGTCCATGCTTGGTTTATCACGTCCAAACAGACTGTACCCGACACTTCATCTATGTTCGGATGATAAACCTTATTCATGAAACCAATTGAAGGCGACTTAAATGGATAATTGTCTGGCAAGTGAACCCTTACTTTCCAAATTCCACCTTCATAAGGAGTACCTCGGGGTCCATAGAATTTCACACAGAACTCATTTAGACCACTTAAAATAGTAACTTCGTGTTTACTTTCTATGAGCTTTATAACATCCGTATCCATTCGTCGTTTTCCAGCACTAGGAGATGACATTTTGGTTTTCTCTTGAGTCAACAGATCACGAATTTCTAGAAAACAATGAGAACATATTTTCAGCATATTACCATCAGAGACAACGATTTTCTTATCATATTCAAAACGACAAGTGAACTTCATGTAATCATCAACGAAAATATATTGAATAAAACAAAGAAAACTACCAACCTCATAAATGTTGAAATATTATCTTGAGACTCGAAACATTCCTATAGATATCTACTAATGCTATCATCAATGTAATGGAATCAGGTTAGAAAATTATTCGTCTTCGAAATTTTAAACGAAATTCTGAAATACGCACTCATGCAGACTAGCGTAATGAACTTTTAGTTTATTCCAGTTTTAGCAATTTAGAAGATTAAATAAAAGTCTGACGACAAGTCGTGATACTGTATCGAGGATGTGAAATAAATTTCGCATAATACGCGAGACAATGAAACATAATCAGCTGATACAATACAAATGCGCACGACACAATTACAACGGCAACTACAACACAACACAACCGAAAACAGCCTTGACAATTCTGACAGGGAAAGGGATCACAAAATTGAACGTAAAATATCAGCTGTTCAGCTTTCGTTCTTCTCAAATGCAGCTCTCTTTATTCGATAACAGTCTCTTGAACACTGTAGAATTTCGAGTTGAAAGAATGAGCAGCTCACTCAAACTTTGAAATGTTCGATTATGGACGAAACTACGTCGTTATTATTGCAGTCCATCCGCGCTTCAAAGTACAAATACTGTGAACTTTGAAATTTGGCCTGTATTGCTATCAGTCTGTAGAGATTGTCTCACCCTCCACATCACATTGCATGTACGCATTACGCACTCGCCTGTTTCGTGGATATTATGATCATAACATCCATAGTACTGTGCCCATAATACTCGACTCTGTTGCTTTTGGTTTGACCATAATTATTTGAATTATGTGAGAAACAAGTTAGTCTTTCATAGCAAGAGAATTGAGCATGCGAGAAGTTGTTGGCTAATGATGTTGATCCCTTTAAAATTGAATCAATCTACATTGACCGAAAGTACCTTTTTGTATTCATGGGTGTCCAATACGTACAAAAAATACTACTGTATCTGCATATTGACTAGAATATTTGTAAAAAGATAGTCCATGATGATTGACATTATTACACCTTTTGGTTTTGGTTATATGATTAGGGTCATAAATTATTATTATAATGTAGTTCACCAAGTATTTGTTTCCTGGGGTCAGAAATCATCATAACAGAGCTCAGAATTCAAAACTGAATTTTATTAATTATAGGATGATTTTGCTCTAAATTCTAATGAGCATAATAGGCAATAAAACTTGGAGTTCCATCAAGTGGCGCAGTCCTGCATATGAAATACTTACGTACATAATATATAAAACATATTGAGCGGACGACTTCCTAACAGTAAGGTCTGCAATGTACCATTATATAGATTTTAGCTGCACTTTGTCCCCAAACACATTAATTTTAATAATTTTCAATCAATGATGACTTGTCTTGTACTGCACCAATTTTTTTGAAATTAAACTCTAAACAGAAAACTGTGTATATATTCTTCTAATTATCTTCTCTCTATTTTCTTTTAAATTTTTTCCTATATCTGCAGAAAAAATAAAATCTTACATTCAGACATTGCTACACTCTGGCTGCATATAGAGGGCTTAGAGAAAGCCCAGGGGACAAAAGCAAAGTTATAATGGATTTTCAAAGTTGAGCAATTGATCAAAATTGAATTGCATTTGTCTGCTTGATGTGCTATTTGCAGGACCATTTCCCATTTAGGAGAAAATGACATTGCAAGTACCCCTCTCCTCTGATTTGGACTATTTGGGGTGCCATCTGCTATTTTGCGGCAAATGACACCCTAAATGCCTTACCTATTACAAATGGAACTAAGTACTTCTGGGACTGTTTGCAGCTGCATGAACACTTATGGTCAGTAGATCATGGCTTTGTCCTCTGACTGATTATTGAGGCAGAACCCGTCTTTATTTTCTAGATAGGGTATCAATTTTTGAAGTCATTCAACCAACCAACACTGACCAACTGGCACCTTGATGCATGAGTTATGCAGACCCGATGTATCCTGCAAAAAAGAACAATAAATGGAGATAGATATGTTTTAGCTTAGCTATTCCCTTTCTTTTTCTTCCCAGAACAATAGATCAATAGGTGTGCATTACCTTAGATATTTCCTTCTCCTTTATTTCTCTAAACTCAAATAGAAAACAAGACTGAGTCGCTCAACGCCTCAGTATATCAGGGTCTCTTGTTTTTTTTTTTCTCACTCCCTATCCCTAACTGTAAATTACTCTTCTTTCTCTCAAATTATTGGAACATAGAAAATTGTGACTCAAAAGTTCTGGAGTTTCTTCTTTACCACTTTTTTACTAATGACATAAGGAGTTCAAGAGATCCAGAAATCCTGAGACCCAAAGATTATATGTAACTTCTTGATTCTCCTACTCAGACCTGGAAACCGCTGGTACACAGTATTTTATGATTGTTGAGGTACTGTACCAAGAAAAATAACCTTTTTACTACTTTTTTGCCAAAGACTGTACCAAAATAAAAATGCTATGCAAAAATAAAACCTGTAGAAATGCAAAAGTGAAAATGTATGTATAACTTGAGTGACGTCACAACACATTTTTTTGGGTAAGAATCTTTTTTTTTTTTTTGCGGTTGCATATGGGCTCTTGCCTTGCCGAAGGTGGGGCAAGAGCCCCCCCCCCAAAAAAAAAAGATTCTCATAATTTGACTCAATTTGAGAGAAAGAAGAGTAATTTACAGTCAGGGAATAGAGTGAAAAAAAAACTGCAAGAGACCCTGATACTGAGGCGCTGAGCGATTCAGTCTTGTGTTTTTCTTCTTTTTTTTTTGCGGTTGCATAGAGCTCTTGCCTTGCCAAAGGTGGCAAGAGCCTCAAAAAGATGAGGGGGCATTTCAGTAAATCCTTAAACAAAAATCAATCAGTGCCTATTTGGATTTCCTCTGAACGCCTAACTGCTGAGTTTGCATTTTTTGTGTGTTAAAATGTTTAAATAACTGCATTTTCTGCCTTTTTTTTTTTTTTTTTTTTGAAATTGTTGTAAAGTGTTGAGTTTTTAATTTGTTATTTTTTTTTGCTTTGGCCTGAAAAAGCTATTACCTTGTGATATTTCAAAGTAGACTTATACTAGACCACAGAGGGGGTGAACAAGTGGAGTGAGTGAGCTACCTAAAAGTTATCAACTTGATAATTCACGGGTTCTATAACAGAGTTGAATGAGGGGAAGCAGGGAACCTATTCTATGAGGTATTTTGGAAGTGACTTTTTTGAATTCCATATAGTCTTCAAAGCATTGCATATCTGGCTTGTTGAAAGGGTGGAGCCAACATATAGTGATGTATATATGATAGGAGGGGACTTAAGATAGGCAACAGGAGGAGGACTTGAAAACTTTTAGACCTCTACTGGCTGGATGGTGGATATTTTTTCCGGGAGACCCCCCCCCCATTAAAATAAGTTTTCAGTCATAATATTCTACACTGGACTCAAAGAAGAGAGCAGAGATTTAGAGAAGAGCATGGGGGAGGGCAAAAAAGCGGAGCGAGTAAGCTCCTCTATAGCTATTAGCTTTAAATGCATTAAAGTAGGCTTATTATACCAACCAAAGAGGGGGCAAATGAGCGGAGCAAGTGGGCTACTCAAAAGCTAGAAGCTCAAAATTTGAAAATATCCTAACTGGAATTATACTACACCAAGTAGAGCTCTCTAAAAGCTATCAACTCAAAATAGTTCAAAGTGGACTCATACTAGACTAATGAGGGGACAAACATGCAGAGCAAATGGGCTCCCCAAGAGCTATTGGATTGAAATATTCCCATTTGAGCGGTCATACTGACACTCAACAGCAGAATACTTAGATACTGAGAAAGAGATAGATGTGAAACATAGATGATGTTCATTTATTTGGCTTTGCCAGAAAATCTCTAAATTTTTATCTAGCATGACGCTATAGCGCTACCTAATTTGAATCACAAAGCTGTTGTGTAACAAAAGGAGCCAAGACAAGTGTATAAATTTTCTAGGATGTGGAGCGATAAGCAAAAGTATTTGTAATTTTAGAGGATTCACTATCAGGGGCAATATGGCCAATGAAAATAAGGTACCTAAATAAGATTCCTCTATTCATACAACTGAACTAAATCATTGTAGTCACATATATAAGGCGATATTTACTCCGCAATGACTTACCTCAACTTACAATTGTAGGATCAAAACAAAATAAATGGTCCATTATAAAATACGTATAGAGACGTTTTGTTCTCATACATTCAGATTTGAATACAAGAAATAAGTGATAAGAACCGCAGGTACATTTTCAAAGACATAAGATGAACAATCCCCAATTCTAAATTATAAACATTATAAACTTGTAATTGCTTACTTATTTCCAATTTTTCAATTTGTCAGCGTATGATCAAAATCCTGTTGTGCGTAAAAATGCAGTCACAGATTGGGAACAGACGAGGAGGATTGTGACGTTTGTGATTAAGGTTGTGACGGCAATCTACCACAATTCAAAAAGCACAGTGATCCTTATCTTTGTGACCCAACTGTTGTATAAATGTGCGTTGTCACATTTGTGTCATCTGTCATGTGATGGCATTTTGCACAACAGGATAATCCCTGTGTATTCTTATGGGAATGAATAGCCTCTTTTGATCTGTTTCTCAAATCAACAATAGTACAATACTATTTGCTGAAGATGATATATGGGGATTGTATATTCTGGCCCATTCCCATATAGACCCGCCTAAAGTTATTTCATTATAGGTTTGTATCTTTGATTATATTCAACTATAGGAACCTTAACTAAGAGTACTTATTGGTTGTAATAGCTTTTTCAAATATTTTTGACCAGTACTATAAGATGAGATGATCAAAACCACATAAAAACAGATTTTTTAAATTCATCATCTTTTTGGTCAGTTCCATAAACAGCCACCACGGTGAAGGTAGAGGGCAACTCTTCTGCAGTCCATATGCAAATAGCAAGCCTGGGCCCTGGGGATGAGCCAGAGCCATAATTTGATTTTGAAAAGAGCCAAAAACTCCGCTCTTTTGGTCAGCTCCTCAGCGCTTTGGAAAAAAAAAAGAAGGAAAAATTTGACAAATTTCAAAATTTGAAGCCCTGAAGATTGAAGCTTGAAGTAAAGATAACCCAACTAGAGACTCAAAATTAATAATATTAGCTCTGCTTGCTTTTTTTTCTCCTTGAGAGTTGAGCCTCCGCTCAGAGCTTCAGCTAGCTCCGGCTCTGCTGCAAAAATCCAGCTCTTTGGCTTCGCTCTGCACTTGAGAAACTGGAGCCAGATGCTGGAGCCGGAGTTGGCTCAGAGCCAGCTCTTTTTTTTCTTCTGGCTCTGCTCACAAGATCAAGAGCTTCAGCTCTGGCTCTGCTCCAACCCAATCTGCTCCACTCTTCAATTTTTGAGGAGCCAGGAGCTGGAGCCAGAGCCAGAAATCACTGGCTCCCCCCAGGCTTGGCAAATAGTTTTGCTATTTGTATCACCATAAGAATATTCATCGTTAGTTCTCCTTTTGTTAAACATAGTACTGCAAAACTTCAACATTTGAAAGGTTCTTTCAATATTTATCAAAGTCTACAAAGCCAAAATTAAAAATCCACGAGCACTATGAAGGCCAACACAGAGCTGCCGTACAAATAAATAAGGACGAACGTGCAAGATGACGATTTTGAGAAAAGGGTCCACAATTGGATGTACGTTGAAAACCTTTCTCTAAATTGTCATCTTGCACGTTCGTCCTTATTTATTTGTACGGCAGAGAGTATCAGCGTGCAAATGTAAAATTCCCATTTCCCATATATACGTCGCAAACATCTGGCAACACTGCATAGACACTGTTGTTGACTTGTTGGACCTGGTTGGACACTCATGTTATCATGTTGTGGTGATTGGTGAGACCACACTCATGAAAAAGATGAAAATGCGCCATAAGTCTCAGCAAAGCTTCTTTGAGTTAATCAGTAATTCTGAGTCATGTTCCGAAGCAGTTGCACTTAAAATATTAACGGAAAAAGTCGGAAACCAACTATGATGATGATCGATCAGTATTAATTTCATGCTATTCTATCCAAAATTCCATGAGTATTGACCCGGTGGATTTGCTGAGAGTCTAATTTTCATCTTCAGTATAGCATAATATAGTCAACGTAATGTGGTGCCACCGGTATTTCCTCAATTCTTCATACTGTAGAAATATCAGGATTCGTCCTCCACAGTTGTTTCAAACGACAACTTCAACTGTGATACCCGTTAATGTCAACAGCAATTGGGTTGAAGAAATACCCACCAGTGTACCGATTTCCGAGTTGAAAAACGTCTTGAACGTGAATAATTGTATATATAAAGATGGATACTCTTGTTTCTCTGTGCAGTGTGTAAATTGTGGTCCTGAAAAGCGTGGAGAAGTTTATATTAACAAAATTACTGGTAAATTCTTCATTCATTTATATTTGTTTGATTCCAAAATTCTTATCCAACATTTTTAACAGGCTTTTGTCTCTGCGTGGATTGCCAAGAAGTGGGTGAATGGGTAGATTTTAACTCAAAAGTTATAATGATAAACCATTCAGAGACTGATTGTAAGACGAGTTCTTCAGTAATTACAAAAAAGAAACTACCACCAAAGAAATTGGATATGATCACAGATTTAAAGGAGAGGTGGAACGATTTGAAACGGACTCTTCAACCGATTGCATCATTATCTCCTTCTGAAATCGAACGAGTCGTATCTTTATTCGGTCTAAATGTACTTTTCCGACGTGATTCTCCATCAACTCATGTAGTTGGCACCGTAACTGACGCATTTTCAATTCTCCGTAGATAACAGGAGAGCAGAAGATTTTACAAGATTTAGACACCGTTTACGACGAAGTAAAACAATCTCTGTACTTTCCCTTGTCGAACGGTCGAAAACGTATCGTGGGTATTAAAGAAGTTTCTCTGAATGGTCAGGAGAGCTGTATACCTGTAAAAAAATGTCCAGGATTTCTTCGTTTCATGCCACGAACATCGAAAAAGTTTGATGGTGTTATATTAGTTCTTCGTGTAAAAGATTTATTAGCTCTATCAATCATGAAGCACAATTATCACGTAATTTGTTTGCCTCACGGTAAGATCCAACAACTTTCGAGTACCGCTTCATCTTTTTTTGGTCGCCCTTTATGATTTCCGAGTTTCATAGGGGCTAATGCTCTACCTCAAGAAATTCTACCACTACTTGAAAAATATACCAAAATTATATTGTGGTTCGGCGCTGATGAATCCGGTGCTGCACGGTCGTTTGCGAACAAATTGAAGGATGAACGTTGTTACCTAATTAGGTAATTTCCCCCTTTCCCATTTATTTGCTTGTAAAAATGTATGATGAAATTCGATTTTTAAAATTTGTAGACTAACTGATAAGCCTGGATCGCTTGTCAAAAATGTTGAAGATGTGAATATTTCAAATATTTTAAAGAATGCGCATCCTATGAAAAATAAACATGTTACTACTTTTGCCAATTTAAGAGAAGAAGTGTTCCAAGGGATAACTAATACTGATCAGGTGAGTTTTGAGTACATCTATTTTTCATTCTTTTATCCTTCTTTCTTTGTCCATCTGAGAATTGATTCCGTTCCTCAGTCCCAAGGTATTAAATGGACGAGATTTCCACATCTGAATGAAATCATACGCGGTCATAGAAGGGGCGAGTTGACCATCCTTACAGGTCCAACAGGATGTGGGAAAACCACATTTCTCAGCGAATATTCCCTCGATCTTGCTATGCAAGGGGTAAGAATTCTCTTCTCCGGTATTTTAATTGTAGTTTCTTCAAAATAAACTTCATATCTTCTAATTATTGAAGTATCACGTGTAGGTTTCAACTTTGTGGGGTAGTTTCGAAATTCGTAATCAACGTTTAGCTGCAACGATGTTACAACAATTTGCAATGGAACCCTTGAATGAAAATTTGGACAAATTTGAAAGTTGGGCCAGCAGTTTCGAGAAACTTCCAATTTATTTCCTCAAATTTCACGGACAACAATCTATTGAATTGGTTATGGAGGTTGGTTTGAAGTCACCTCTGGAATTTTGTTTGCGAGATAATTTGAATTGATTGTTATTTGTACAGGTTGTGGAACAAGCTACCTACGTTCATGATATTCGTCACCTGGTGATAGATAATTTACAATTTATGTTGGGTTTATCTACGAGTGATCAAAATATGGATCGATTCTATAAACAAGACAAAGTTGTTGCTGCATTTCGAACATTCGCCACCATGCACGATTGTCACGTAACTATAATAATTCATCCGAGAAAAGAAAAAGACTCAGAAGACTTGAGCATAAGCTCACTTTTTGGCACTGCAAAAGCGTCACAAGAAGCTGATAACATAATGATTATACAAAAGAAGATGCTAGAATCATTACGTATTAAGAAATATTTACAGGTAAATTGGAAATTGATCCCCTTTCCAGTAGTACATATCGTTCTAACCCATTAATGTATCTTTTTTCTTCGTAGGTAGTCAAAAACAGATTCAGTGGAGATCTTGGAATAATGCCTTTAAATTTCACGAAATCCGCCTTAAGTTTTGGAATCAAATACCAGAAGAATAAATCATGATTATGTTTTTATTAAAATTTGTGTTTGTGTTCCTGTGATCGAAGTACATATATTTCGACTTTCCTTTTTTTCCTTCTGTCCAACGACGCTTGTTCCTACTTGTAATGTTTTCGTTTCTCATATTTTTGTACCCATTTGGTGTTATATAATTGTGTCGTTGAATAAAAGTTCAACATGAATTTCATAACTGTTTTATTACATAGTTGCCCGAAGGATAAATTACAATTTCGTACAAAATATACGTAATTTTTGCGTTACTTAATTCAAATATTATACTAAGCAAAACTACGAGATGGCAAGTACAGTTTACCATTTTTTCCTTAACTAGATTCCACTAATAGATTTACACGTGGAAGAGAAAAAATTAGTTGAGAACACTGCAATAAAAATGCGTTAGAAGTTCAATTAAATTGATCGATGATGAACGAAACTATAAAATAAGATATGAACCCGTTTTCCAAGTTGAACAATATTTGCGAATTCTCTCACGGATCTATTTTGTCATGTCGTTATGAGAAGTTTTCGCACTTATTTTTCAGTGATCTATTTTTCCCAAGTTTCTCGACTGCTTCGATGAACAGGTTAAATATTACAACTAAGTCGAAGGACCATCGAAGATGGTTTTCACGACTCCTTTGACACTAAAAATATTGATAAATCTAAGAGCCTTGGTTTTTCTACGCTACTTCAATCGATTCAGTGAAAGCATGCGAGTTCATCGACGATGGCTGCCACGACTTTTAGAAAAATAATAAAAATAACGATAATCTGAAAAATCACACCTACTAAGAATTTCTCCTAATGCACGTAAACATATTCGTACATAAAAATTGCTCCATGTTTTCCAACAAATGGATATAGTCTTAATATTAATATTCAATAGAAAACACTATACACATTAATGACATTCGTGAACAGAAAGTATTTTCTCTCACTTGTCCATAAAATATTTCGTACTGTCGGGAAAACGATGAGGCAGAAAATCGGACTGTTGCACAATATTCTCGCGAACATTTTCTTTCAATTCTTCTTTAACTATTTCTGTGAGACTCTCTTCGCTCGTGTTCGGTTCAGTTATGGGATTGGTAATAGTACTGATAGGAGCCGAGAGACCAGCCGTATTCACGGACGTTGTAATGTTATCTGGAGAAATATGAATACAATTACGCGAAACGAAATAATAAAAGGAATTGAATATTCTGACTATGAGACCCTTTCAAATTGGTACAATTTTTAATTCGTTCCAAATTGTACATAATGGGGGTCTCGAAAGATTTAAAAAACAATTCTAACGCCACAACTTACCTGTAATTAACTGATCACTTTCTTGAATATCGGGTTTACTTTTCTTAATCAATTTTCTTCGTTTAGTTGGCATTCCGGAAAGATATGCGTCACTGAACGGAGGTTGACTACCTTGTCGGCGAAGTCTATGAATATCTCTGGTAATAATTGGTACCCATTCCTATAATACATACACTATGTTTACGACCACTCACAAGTATTCAATTAATTATTATTAAAAGTAATCCTCACGGAGGGGAAAGTTCGATGCCAATCTTCTGAATTCAAAACAACCGCAGGTAACTGCTCAGCAGGAGGAACGTTCGAAACAGACGAAGACCGGTCAGCATTTTCGTTTACAGTTTGTTCAGAAGGAAGGGGGGCGGTTTCCGAAGTGGCTGACATGTAAGAAGATTCTGACGACGATGACGATTGAACCGCGTCCTCGACCTCCATTGGTTGAGGTTGCTGAAATTCATTTGTCGATTAAATAAAATGACTAAAATTTGCATGTAGGCAATTCTGCATGGTCACTGAGATGCGTCACGAAAAGAGGGCGTAGGACAAAAGGCTCTCTGAACATGAACATCTAAAATTTGCACTAGCGGCTTGAAAATAGATTTTCGTGATCCACTGATCAAAGTGTAGCATTGCTGCACTTAATTAGAATCCACCAACAAGCGAATACTGACATGAGAATTTATTTCCATCAATTGGAGGATAATAGTCTCTTACCTGGCCGCCGGTATTTGTTTCTTTAAAACTAGTGATTGTAGCCGTAGCGACTGTGCATTCGACTGGTATGATTGGCGGCAACCGATAAACGACATAGTGTCTCATAAATGTCGGCAGATTATCGGGCTGGCTGATTTTTGAATACAATATTACATGATTAATTAGGTCCTTCCTCAACCAACGCTCAAATTCTTCATCGTGCGGTAGACTTTTAATTAATTCTTCCTGAACGAAGAAACAAGGAAAATTTTTTTCAATCAGTCTTTCGGCAAGATTTAAAAAAGAAAAAAGACTACAAATGGAAAATTTCGGAACTTACAACTACAGCACCGAGAACTTTTCTGATTTGAACACTTTTATCGTCTCCCGAAATACAATGCACAAACAGAGTCAGCAATCGAGCAACGTAGAAATGGAAACGTTTACAAAATTTCCTGAATTCATTATCACTTAAATCTGTAAACAAGAGCAAATGATAGGATGAAAAAATCATACTAATGATGACAATTGGTTATTGAGGGTTACACATTAGTAACATCTACCTTCAGATGTGACATATTCAATTAATTCCGGAACACTATCGTGATTAAACTTGCATATAGTTGATACTAGATCAATTTCTTGCTTGACACAGTCGGAATCCTATGGTTGAAATAATCAAATCAAATCGTGAAATCAAAAGACACACTATAAGAAATTTACAAACAAGATGACACAAATTGTGAACTCACCAACAAGTTTTTCATTCGGTACAAATCATTATTGACGAGAATATTGACTATTTTCAACAAGCTATTCTCGTCATCACTCATCACATTTCGATGTTCGATCAAAAACAATCTCAAGCGTTGACGGATAGACGACGTGAGCTCGTTCACGTTTGCGTTCCCTCCTCTTACCATCTCTTTGAATGATGCATTATTCGTCTGGAATTTTCAACAAATGGCTTACATCTGGTTCATTTTTAGAAGCTTATACTGCATTGAGATGTTCAAGTTCAGAAGATGTAGCACGTTCAATAATGCTTAAACTCCAGGTCATCCAATACAATTTCATCGTTTCTATCAAGAATGATAATTCACTTACAATTGATTTGAATACATCCACGAAAGATGCCTCTTGATCTTCAACATACAAAGGAAATTTCTTCGTGGATTCGCTCGTCGGTGGTTCAGATGTTTTATTCTAAAATAAAATATGACGAACAAATGGTGAAGACAGGAAAATATTGTAACAAAAGATACTATTTTATTAATGTAAAATTATACACTCACGTTTGAGTGGCGCAAATCTTCTTTCTTCATCATTGAAAGAAAATGCTGAAACAAAAACAAAATAAGTTAGAATATTTGAGCGCGAGAATTGTTGAAATGATCAAAGATAAGTGAAAAGTATGATCATCAATCATATCAAATTCATGATTCTATATCTATTGCTGCATTTTCTTGTGCTTAGAAACTCGAACTCCGTATATATAATACATATGTCTCGAAACGAAATCAATGTTCTTCAAAGATGGAAGATATTTCGAGACGTAAAATGAAAAAAAAAAAAAAAGTAATAAAAAAAGAACTCAAAAGCCAACACATGAATTCGAAATCTTGAAAAAATGATACGAGTGATGATGTTGAACAATTCCAAGAATACCAGAAGAAACAGAACAACAAAAGGGCGAGCTATCTTTTTTAAACGTATGCCTATGAATCGTTGTACTTTTTTTCGTACAATCGACAATGACTGGATTAGAAATTAAAGGAGACTACAATTTAGATGACTCCACCAATGGATATAATTATGGCTATAAAATGAATGTAAAAACGATATGCTCCTCTCCAGCTTCAAACTACACGAAAAAGAAACACAAATTTTTGCGATTCTTTTTGTTTTGTCGTTTCCTCCCTCTTTGACTAATGTAGGTTTGAGAGTCAGTAGTCGCAGCTAGAATTTTAAGACTGAACGAACGTGTTCTTGGTATTTACCAAAACTTTTGAGCATAAGGGAGATTTTCTCTAGCCACAGGTCGTTTCGCCTTTGTTAGAGTCGAATTTTGTGGTAACTTTAATGATATTACGTACTAAATTAGGAGCTCTTTGTAAACACGAAAATAATACTTGGGCTTTTGAATGTATCATCTTGTGCCTTTCTCATGCCCTCATTGCAAATCGGATCCCTCTCCCCTATCCGTTCAACACATCTTTTGCTACCCTAACTTAATCAAACTCCGCAATTCCTTAGCTCGTAAATTAAAGTAAAAACATCTATGCCAGAGTATGTATGGTTAACAACAATGCTCCACATTCCCTTACTTTCAATGTTCGATTGCTTTTCATTTCATTTGGATTTTCCTTGCTTTCATTCTTCGGGAAACGCTCCTGTGATACGAAAATAAATAATTTTTCATCAAATAATCTTCAAAATTAAGAGGGAATCAGATACAGATTTTCAAGAGCCTGACCATATTTTCATCATCTGAAGAAGAAATTGGAACAGGAGACAAGGGGGGAGACGATGACGCTGATGACGTCGATGTGGACGACGAAGGAGATAAGACTGATCGCTCGTCATTATTTGCAGCAGCATTGACACTATTCACTCGTCTTGATCTCCTCGATGCTGTTCGCGCTCGTCTTCGTCTTGACGCTGTCGATGTTTGTCTATCATTCGATTCTGATTGGCTCATCATGGGATTTGGTATGATATTAGTCTATTTTGAGGGTAAGCAAAAAAGATGTAATTCATTTTCAATTTCTGAAAAATAAGTTTCAAAAATCATAATAGCAAAAATACTCACCTGTATGTTGTTTGGTAAAGAGTCTATTTCGATATGTATCGCTCCAGGGAAAATGGTATTAACGTTTGAACTCAACTGAATGCGAGCTCTGGCTGATGATCGTCTATCAGCTAAAGAAAACGAATTATGATTGGCAATTTATGGACGATGAATTTGATAGAGACAGAAATGACAAATATTTTCTTACATTCATTCTGCGTGTTGTTGCCGTCATTAGAATCTCTTCTGACCATTACATTACCGATATTGAAACCAGGGAATAAATTAGAAAACAGGTTAGTGAAATTACGCGACATTTCTGGAATACTAAAATTGCCGTCAGGTCCTTGAGGATGCGAATCATCAAGAGCAGGTTCCGCATTGTTTTCTCGGGAAGCTGGCTGGTCTCGTTCGGAAGCAGTTGTTTGAGATGAATTTTGTTGGGTCTGAGATGATTGCGAAGACTGATTGGTCGATGAATTCTGGCTATTCGAATTATTGGCAGCATTTGTAGTTCTCGCACTACTGGTACGAGACAAAACCGGTTGAATATGATGAGAGTGACATGGTAAGAACGGGTCAAAAGTCCGTGATACCGCTGATAATAGGCGCAAAAAGTTTAAAACCATTAACAAGTTTGTTCAAATAATGTGTGTTGAAGAAGAAATCCAAACTTGCAAATAATTACCAGTAATATCTAGTTCGATTGAGCGCTCCGTAGGGTTATTTTGAGATTGATTACTCTCTCCATTAGTAGTCTGATTCGTATTACTGTTGGACGCAGTCGTATTCTCACTTGAATTACTGGCGCCATTTGATTGTCTAGTTCTATCAGCAGTATTTGATCTTGAAGCTCTTGGTGAATGACGGAATTGATTTATAATTCCGAACATGTTATGTAGTACTTCAGCGGGTACTATACCAGCTCTCCAACGTTGATTTGTTCCTTCAAAAATTAGATTTATTAAGAACTGTGACAAGCAATTTTTTTTCTTTTTGTTATAAAAATGTTTAATATTATTCTGCACTCACCATTGCCGAGTGCTGCACCAATATTATCGTCGTTTGGAGCGACAATTGTAGCCTCCATTGAATTGATACGAATACCTTCTGGCATCACGCCATCCGGCATGGATTGAATAACGTACGTATTCCCACTTCTCCCACGAACAGTAACACCAGGGCCGCCATTATTCGATTCATTAATGGGTATTTCTGTAGAATTAAAAAATGAATCACAAATTTTTTCTAGACCTGATTGAGACATTCATGATGGGGTTAAGAGTATTACCGATGCCAACTGGTTCACTGACATCCATATTCTCAGGAATCACCTCTTCTTGATTGTCCTGCATGTTAGTCGTGTCAGCCTCTTCAATAACAACCTCCACGGTTGGAGTTGCAGCATTGCGATTCATCTCTTCGTTTTCCTGAACTCCTGTATCGGAGGGCCTTGGCGTAACGTTATTACTTGTCTCCTGTTCAGAAGAGGGGGCGGTAGATGTACTGCGCGAAACAGCTAATACAGGCGAACGAATAATACGTCCACGGGGAGTGCCACGTAAAACAGTAGCATGTTGTTGTTGGAGAAGAACAGGTCGGCAACGTAGAGTTCTGGGAGGTGGTTGACTAAAATCACACATTATATCACTCAATGAATGATAAATGTGCGCAAAATAATGCATGAGTTGTGATACCGAATTATAGAGAAACTGAACTTGTTGTTCTGTGTGCGTTGTCTGCACCTAAATGGATAGCAAAAAAACATGAAAATATAAAGTCTAATTACACGTCGAAAGAATTAAATTCATTAAGAATGATAAATAAGCACTTACATCAGGACCAAAAGCAGTGTCTTGAAGAAGATATTGACGTAATAGTCTCATGAAAGGAATAAGGCGCACTTGAGCGTGTAGAACAGCTCCCATGACAGTGGCCATCATTGGTGTCCTAGAACTGCGTCGGCGATGTGCATCATCCCTATTGACTCCGGCGCTTGTATTGTTTTCAGTCTCTCTGCGGAAATATATTTTGGTGACGTGAGAAAACTGTAGAATAACAAAACTTTATTATAAAACTACGAAGCCTCACGTATGATTATTGGTTGTTGTTTCAGTTGCCGGGTCATCAATTGGAGTTTGATCAGACGTTGGGATACCATTAGACAGGGTCGGGTCAGGCAATTCGACTCCATCATCAGTACCTACGTTTTCCGCTGCTGAATCTGGTTGAGTATCTACAAAAAATCAAAATTAATGATAATGAAACGAAATTCACAGACAATAAGCCTACGTTGTAGGAATCAAGAGAACACGAAAGAATTCAAAAAGGTTGTCGTTGAATGACGTACTTGGCAGTTCGATTCGTATTTCAACGTCATGTTGTTCAAGTCCAGTACCATTTACAGAATTAGTCATATCTTCAGCTCTGAAGGAATAATTAATAACGCAATATCAACACGTATGAGCACATATCTATTCCTTTCTAACAAATATGATAAACACATACATGTTACTGGATCCTGATCGTGATTGGGCTCGATTCGCTTGCTCTTGATTAGTACTGAAATAATTTCCATTTTCCAGTTGATTGATAATATTAACCGCTCGGCGCAGTAAGTTCCTTGCAACTACTAGCCGACTTACAGATAAATTAGTTCTGGGATGAAGAAATGCTAATCCTGAAGTTGAATTTAAATCACTGGAGTCAAGTATTTTATTTAGTAGCATAAATATGGATTTTTTTACAATACCTACCTTCATCCATAATACCTGAAGGGAACGCCATTGCACCCAAGTACATTGTACCGGTAGGCTCCAAGCGACGCCCTGGGTGAGGCCCGTTGGGGTTAATGTTATTACTATTATTGGGATTAGGCGTGTCATTGTTTCCATAAGCACTAGAAGGTGGAGGGCGTTGAACAACATGGATCACCTTACCGTTGACGTCTGAAATAAATAACATTTCATAACTATCGGAGACTTTGAGGGCATCACAGAAACAATGTTATCAGTATAATATACTCACCACAGTCGGCTAATTTCATTTCATTTTGTAAGATCTGACCCAAATATATACATCTTTGAGCTTCGCTGGGAATTTGTATAGTTTCAGCTATGTGTTCTTTCAACTGTTCGACGGTATACTACGGAAACAATTCACAGAAATAATACCAATTCATCGATACATACATACATAATCCTAAATCAATCATCAAATCATAGCTACTTCATTAGGCACGGTGAATTGATGATTTTGAGCATCTAACGTTTTCACAGTCAATTCGATCATCGTGACGAGATAGGCCAATGGACAACTGAAATAATGAAAAAATACATGAAGCGTTATGGATCAGTCGTAGGTATTGTAAAATATAAACTCTTCCTTAGTAGAAATACACAAGAAAAAAAAATACTATTTTAAAATACTACGATGGAAAGAAGCAGAGGATACTTTCTGGAATGGTGGAAAAATAGGCTTCTTATAGTAACGTTGAAATAACATTTGTAGGATACGTCATCGGAAAAAGCGAAACGCAACGCACATTAGGGAAGTAGGCATTTTCAGAAAAACGAATTATGATGGAGAAGAGAACTAAAGATTTATATTCCGTATTTACTTGTATACTGTATTACTCCACTTACCCAGAATTTCAAATCAGACAAAACGCTTAAAATTCAACTGCAGATCATCGATAAAATTAGTGGGATAGTAATAGGAAGGAAGAATTCATCGTTTGGTATTAATTTTCAGTTGTTTAAGTTTTTCGTGATAAAGCCAGAAATCCGAGGTCCGCTAGTCTGTGCTGAACTACAAAAAAAAATTATATGAAACCGTGACAGCATGCGAGTGTGGATCCGTGACTGATCCGGCGTTAGCCACTCAAAAACGAGAATGGTCGTCCATCATACCCCGTCATACCCCGAAAGTAAAACCATGGCCGCCTGTAAATACCTGCGTGAAAAGTACAGCCTCTTTATCAATTAAATAAGTCACCGTGCACGATCTCAATATTATTTCAATTTCATGCGACTCGAAAATTAATGTTAGTTTATGCTGTTGTCCCGATTGCTTCTTTGGATTACTCGTATGATTGTATAGAATTGTATCTTCTTCCTTGCGAGTTTCGTCGATAGTCATTACACTGTAAGTAACTCTAAAATTCCCATGATCTCATACTATATTTTTGACGATATTCTTCCACAAATTCACTTGCTCCGTCTGAATTTAGAATACATTATCTGTATCCCTTGTTCTGAACTGCAAGTCGAGCTACTGAGCCTGCAACTTATCATTTCAGATGATTGAAACTACGCCATCGATATTACAACCACCCGAATTGGTTCGAGGAATGACGGTGCTCGATAAGACCAAATTCTATAAAGAAGTTCATAATGTACCAGTATTGAAAGTTCGATCCTGTATAGTGCATAGTATCATGTCTCTTCTTTCTCCTTATCTTCTGAAAGTGGAGAAGTGCAGACCTATTCAAGATGGAGATTGTGATAGCGAGAAAATCATCTTCCTTCATCCCGATTTAATCAAAAGTTTTGATTCATTCGCCAAAGACTTGAAAACATCTCTCGCGGAAATGGATATCGGTCCAACTAATTTGGAGTTTCGCTCTCTAACTCTGAATTACGATAATTGGAAAGCTCACGAAATGATAACTGCAATTTTGCCTCCTTCTTTAAATTTCTCGGGTTACTCTATTATCGGTAATATTGTTCATATTAACTTGCGCGAAGAATTATCTCCTTACAAGAGGGCTATTGGTGAAATACTCAAAGATAAAGTCGCTCACTGTAAATGTGTCGTGAATAAAGTGGGGATCATCGACAATGTGTACAGAAATTTCAAAATGGAGATTCTTAGCGGAGATAATGTCACAGAAACCGAAACGAAAGAAAATGGATGTCGATTCAAGATGGATTTTTCGAGTGTTTATTGGAACCCTAGATTACACGAAGAGCACTGTCGAATTATAAATTTAATCTCTGAAGGAGATATTTTGTATGACGTATTCGCCGGTATAGGACCTTTTTCCGTGCCTATTGCAAAGAAAGGGTGTTACGTCTTGGCCAATGATTTAAATCCGGAATCTTATCGGTGGTTGAATTATAATGTTCAGATGAATAAGGTTGCCAAGCGAATATCAACTTTCAATAAAGATGGTGAAAATTTCATCAAGGAAGACTTTAGAAGAGACTATTTGATGCGAATTAAAGATGATAAATACAAAAATTCAAAATTTCATATCACGATGAATTTACCATCGTTGGCGTACAAGTTTCTGTCGGCTTTTGTGAACCTTTTTACGTCAGATGAGCTTGTGCATGTTCAAGAGCACTCATTACCGACTGTGTACCTGTATTGTTTTCTGAAAAATAAAACACAGCCCCTTCTTGAAATTAGACGATTGATGAGTGAGACTCTGCATTCTTCGGCTGCAAATAAGATCGAGGATGGAAATATTTTTTATGTGAGAAATGTAGCTCCTAACAAGGAAATGTTCAGAGTATCTTTTCAGCTGGTCAAAGAAATTTTAAGTGGGACTTACCTCGAGCAGTGCATACCTGAAAGCACTAATTTGCCTCTGACTGAGAACACTCAAATAAGACGAGATGATAACTTGAAAAGAGCTCTTTCGTTGGAAGAATTGACTAACAAGAAACTAAGAACGAATTAAATTGATTAATTTTATTTCAATTCATTTATTATTTTGTAACCCTCTGTAATTATAAATCTAAGATCTACATTTTTTTTCATATTAGTTGCTCTCCAGATTGAGATAATGGGAAAATCGAAGAACCCTAAAGGAAACGCTGTGAAAAGTAACATTTTCAAGGTTGCTGGATGTAAAAGCTTAAAGGTGAAAAATAAAGCCAAAGTGGTTACCCATGAACGAATGAAATCGGTAAATTTAATATTTTGTTCGCCTTTCCTCATTGATCCAGCCAATTTTATATTGTCTTTGGTCGCTTTTTAGATTCATCTGAAAAATAAACTGAAAGTAGAAGACATAGACAAGCAGTTATCAATATTGGATACAGAAGTTCGTCAAAGTACAAAACAAGACAATCAAACAAGCGATGATTCCTCAACAATTTGCAGTAGATTGAACAAAAGGCTAGAAGAAATTGGCCGGCATAATGAAACTCAAAAAAGTTGTCAGGAAGCCTTGGAAAGATTGAATTCTATGGATATGTTGTAAAGTTGTTCACTGTAAATCTTGGGTGAGAACATTGTGATTTCTCTCATAAATATATGTATTTTTTTCTTGTTTTTCTGAAACAATTGGTTTGTGTGACAGAACTTTACTTTCATCAACGTGACGTTTTGTAACCTTATCATTGTAAAGATCAAAGAAATTGAGAGGTACAATTTTGTGAGAGTTCTCTATATTTTGTTTAAAGCGTAAATATAATACAAAATGATTTTATTGGACTTTCAAGAATCATAACTAATGACAATATAGACGGACAAGATGTCATGCGTGAATGAGAATTAAGAGAATTTTAATAGCTGAGCTTACCTTAAAGATTCAGGGCAGATAATTTCTAATAGATGAAGATTGTCGCGTAAATACGTGATTTGTTGATTAATCGCTGTAATGATATGAACGCTATCCTAAAAGTTGACTTGACATATTATATCAGCTGAATGAGATTTAATTTGACCTAGTACCTACAACTATACAATACCAGCAACTCTTGGCAAAATATTCTCTGTACATCAGACCGGCAACGTTATACAAGAAGGCCGACCTTTTCCACTATAAAGGTTCCTTATGAAAAACGAGGGCTACTTTACAAAATCATCATAAAATTGGGAATTCTTTCATCATCTTCAAACGTCGCCCAAATTTAGCTATTATTGTTGTGCGTCATCTCACTATAATTACAGATTTTTAGGCCTAATTATTTACTTATCCCTTTTTAATTTTCTGATTTTTTTTTTATAAGAAAGAATGATTGCTAAACGCTGGCTGTTAGCCTATTATTACGCGTGAGCATGGATTAATTGCGCACGTACCAAACTTGGTCAAAATCACGTCAGAATTGAAAGCATGGTCAAAAGTTTCAACAAGTACCCCCGCGCTTTTAAATATCATTTTGAAAAAAATGATTTCAAATAAAGAGCAAAAATTGAATGAATGACTTTATTTTCTTGTAATTCAATTTCCTATGAATTCGATGAAATGAGTAATTGGTCCAAAAATGAGAAAATTGCAAGAGTGAAGAGATGGAACTTTTCTTTCTTAACTCAGCGCAAAATTTATCGACCCTCATTTCCAAAGTGCTCACATCGTGCGGGTCGCCAACTCGCCTTCGTTAAGAAATGGCTTTGTTTGCTACCGTGTTGCAAAAATAGCCATTTCCATCTTTCATTTCAAGTTTAAAATTAAAACCATATCTTTCTTCAAATATTTGCAGAAAACGCGGTACAAAAGGGTCAATTATGCAGGCTGAAACTTCCCATCGGGCATCGGCCATCAAGTGAAAAAAATAAAATAAACAAAAACATGACGTCAGTAAGTTTACCAGTTTTCCGCGACACTCAATAATAAGAAGCGATTATGTTATCAATTTTATTATTTACCACATACCACACTTGAATAGTGCCTGTAATGATGCTCGAATACCGAATACCGATCAAAGTTTACAAAGCCACTGTCGAATCTACTGCAGTCGTATTTTTATCCCATCTTCATCGAAGTTTCTCTTGAATAAAGCGTGCCCTTCAACTGTGTGCTTTGACGTTCATTTCAAGCATTTTCTACTTATCAATGTCTAGAACTGCCGGAATCATCATCATAGGAGACGAGGTACTGAATGGGAGTATCGTCGACGTAAATTCGCCGTATTTGTGCCAACAATTCAGTTTGTTGGGCGTTCGCGTTTGTAAAGTTTCTGTTATCCCAGATCTCGCTGCGATAATTGGAGCCGAAGTTCTGCATTTCTCTAAATCGTTTGATATTGTTGTCACGACTGGAGGAGTGGGACTAACTCACGATGGTGTTACCTACAAAGGGGTAGCATCCGCATTTGACGTATCCTTGAGAGAAGATGAAGAAATGAGAACGTTCTATGGTTCATCAGTAGTCAAAGCCCGTATTACAATACCTTCATCAGCTAATGTAATCTTCGCCACAAATCCAGAGCTTTCCCCGAGCAATAATTTCCCTCTGATAAAAATTAATAACGTATTCTGTCTACCGGGTAATCCAACTTATGTGAGAAGTATGTTTCCTTCATTAGCGTCAAAATATTTTGTGAACGGTAATACCCCGTACTTTTCAAGAGTAGTTTACTTAACAGTAGACAAACTTCATGTGGCAACTATATTGAACGAACTCGTTGATAAATTTAAAGCTACAGTGACATTCGGCTTTGATCCACTCAAAGGAGACTCGCAGATGAACCCTGCAAATACTAAAATAAGCATAGAATCTACTTCCATGACTGATTGTTTGAACGCAGAAAAATTATTAATTTCTAAAATATCCCCGAATTGGTTAGCATACCCAAAAACTGGGACTCAAAATTTGACTTTTATTCAGCGATTAATCACAATGAAAACGGAATTGACTGATACATTGAAGACATCGTATCAAGTACGACTCAGTATTTTATAAGATGCCTTACTGTTGCTCTTTTATTTGTTTCACTCAATGCTATATCGATCTTTCCTTTTGTTCCAGATTATTGAAGAATGTTTCAATCGATACGACATTAATGAAACTTTTCTGAGTTTTAATGGTGGTAAAGATTGTACTGTTCTATTGAATCTTGTATGTTCTTTCTGCATGGAGAAAAAATTCAAACAACGATTAAAATTAATCTACTTTCAGGAAAAAGAAACATTTCAGGAAGTAGACAACTTTATTGAAGATATAAAAAAAAGGTAAGAAATTTGTATTTGGACTGTACCTCCTTCTTATCGTTGTTTAATTGTTTATTATTTTCATTCTGTTGACTTTTTCTCCCTCCTAGTTATGATGTTGATGTGTGCACTTTACCTATGCCTATGATTGATTCTTTGAAAGTTTTCCTCGAGCAAGAGCCAGATAGAAAGGCTTGTTTTATGGGTCTTCGTAAGACCGATCCAAACTCTGAAAATTTAAAACCTTTCCAAGTGAGTCCATTTGTACGTCTTATCAAATATTCTATTTCAAGTTTCATTTGGGATTGTCTACAGGAAACTGATTCGCATTGGCCGAAAGTCATCAGAGTGTCGCCTATTTTGCATTGGACATATGAAAATGTTTGGGATTTCTTAAGATGTGCTAATATTCCTTATTGTTCTTTATACAATCAAGGGTTAGGAAAAAGATTGAAGTGCTACTCCTACGATTTCTTCACTTTATTTTATGTATTAACGCGTTTCTTTTCTTTCTTCTAGTTATTCGTCCTTAGGCAGTAGAAACAATACGTTGCCCAATCCTGCGCTCCAGTTCACAAATGAAGATGGTTCTGTTTTTTTTAGACCAGCGTTTTGTCTGGAAGATAAATTTGAAAGACGTGGTAGATTTTCAGATGCAAGTATAAATCTTCCCATAAAGTAGGAATACTTGATAGTCGTTGTGATAGTCGTTGTCTGGAATGATAGGTTTTAAGTTGTGTAACTGAAGCTGATCTGTATTGTTTGGAAGTATTGTCCTTTCCAACGGTAACGTTAAAAGTCGATCAAGTTCTGGTATTGTGGTTGATAATGCTTGGGAAAAGTGAACAAACTCGTCTACATGAATTTTGCCATAAGAAGAACATAATGAATTTGATCTCATTTTGTTGATATTTTACTCAATCTTAGAGGAAGAATAATTGGGCCAGACAGCGCTTGAGCGCTAGCGTCGCAGCACATCCATTCTATGCTTAGAGGTGGGGTCAGAAATGAAGATTAAACTACGTTGATGTGTTGGAGGATGATAAAAGGTCAGCAATGGCATGTGAATCGAGAATTCTTCACAACTCAGTAGATTTAGTTTTTGACATACCACTAACACTCTTGAACAAATTGTATGAGATGACAAAATCTTCAATTCCACTCTATCTCAGAGTTGTTCCAATCCTTAGTTTTCCTCTGATACTCTGATACACTGTCACATTTTAACCGTTTTCAAATTTGATAGCGAATTGCTTGCGTTGTTACTGTTCAGTAGGTAATCCTAGCAAACACCCAGTCTAATTAGGTAAAAAAAAATATGTACCTAGAAATTCCCGGATCCTGAATATTATCGTGTGATTTCTTCTTTAACAAATGCCTAGTTTTTTGTTTGGATATAATTAATCTCTCTAGAGACAGAATCGGACAGTACACTTACGCACCACTACATACACACGCATGCACGTCTCTCTTATCTAAAAGTAGATAGCGACTAGCGCTACATAAGAAAGTATGAAAATGAAAATTTGCCCTATTTCTAATTTTTACATTACTAAGCTTTGTAGTTTCATTTCAATTAAAATTTCAAATGAGTTTCTGACGAGATTGTGACGAACTGAAAATTATAAATTTTCCTTAAGAATGGATGGTGAGTTTGGATTTTGGAACTATGCTTTCTATGAACCGTGTGGTGCGGCAAAGGAGGGAGGCTTGACGCTAGCGCAAACACTGCACTGCTGTGCGCGGTCCAAAATTTATTGTTTTAAAATGAAGAGATTTTATTGCAAAAGTTTTTTCCTATGATCATGGTCTCTGTTATTGAGAAGAGCTTCATGTTAGGACAAATAATCCTAAACTTTCATTTTTTGGCCCCTCTGGTCATTCAGAAAAGTTGAATTTAAAATCTTTTGTACCATTTGAAAATTTGCATTTGTCTTGAGAGATATGTATTTAGATGACGCCCCTCGGATTTTTATTCATACTTGAAATTTGGAATACTTTGTAATGAAATAATCCAACCACTGTTAACCCAGTCTTTTGTCACCTGCCTTGACTTTTTCTAAAGGGGAGATGATTCAGCGCAATCATTGTGATACTTTAATTGCACAGAGAAGTAAACTATAAAAATTTTTCTCTTGTGTCTGTCTCAGTTTTTTTGTCGTTGTTATTTTAAATGAGTTAATCCCCAGTCGTAATTATTTATTCATTTATTTCTTTATTCTTCTATGTTCTAAATGACACCTAAGTGAGATTATAATAGATTCATTTCCTGATGACAATGCATAATGAGTTACTGTGAGCACCTGTCTCTCATGGTTATAACCCATCAGTAAGTTGATATTGATGCAACTGTCCAGCCATTGGCCTACAAATGTATTGATTCCTCTAAGAATCATAGAAAGCAAATTATCATCATACTATAATTACTAAAAACAAGGTATTCTCCAGAAACCTTAAGTTTATCAGTATAAAAGTTGAATTTTTCTTGATGCTACATAAATACCATCTAGACCATAAATTATATGTTTACATTTCTTTATTATTAATTATTCTCTATGAAAATTATTCACCTTTGGTAATATTCTCGCGGGTGTCAATAATAATTGGCCAAAAAATGGGTAGTTGAGTTTTCCATAGGAGCAAAGTCAAGTAATTGGCATTAATTTTACTCCTGTGATATCAGCTGACGTGACTTAGTTTGTTGTATTTGTGATAATGAAATACTTGTAAGTATTTCTCCGTGAAAATTCAGTGATACGTACGAATTTGTTGATAAATGTCTATAAATAATATAATAACTAATAAAAAGTGCATCTAATGTGTTCCGAGTTTTCATTATTTTCATTAAGTATGTATTATTATAGATAGAAGATCAGTTAGTTAGCATAAGTGTTAACTTTTGTGTCAACTATAAAGTCATTGACCATAGGTATATTGCTTTTTAAGGGCTGAGGTACAGTAACAATGACTTCCAAAAAGAAGAAGAAAAAAAAGGAAGAAAAATTTGAGGGAAAATGTTCTGTAAAAGAGAGAAAATATCATGGAAAATTATATTTTCTGACAAATTTTGTAGTTATAATGTGAATTGGATCAGACCTATTGGACTATTCTCTTCCCCAAAAATTTAAAAAAACTAAACATCCTAATCTTTGTTGTATGTTTTACTTGTATTTTTTGCATAGTTGCTCACATAAGGGCAACCCCAGCCAACCCTCATTCCTTGGTGGAACAGTCTGTGTATGGGGCTGTATCTAGTAAGTAATAGGTAGCCTAAATATTCTGTCAATGCTGCAATCAGTCTTCTCGCTGCAAAATTTTCTGGCAGCGCACTTTGTCTCCTACTCAAATTTGCATTGTTGTTTGTTCTAGTTAAACAACGTGTTGCTTAAAATGGCCGTCACTATTGAGTACTCAGAGACCTGTGTGACAGTGATTTGTTATCTTTGAGTCAAAGGAAACAACCTTGCACTACAGAATTTTAGAAAGAGATGTGACTCTATAAATTAGGAAATGTTTGTTTCTCTAATTACATTCTTTTTGTTTGTTTATTTATTTATTTGTACTGAATTCCACTGTATTGAAACAAGACTGAGTCGCTGTGCGCCTCATACGGGTCTCTTGTTTCTTTCTGCTCCCTGACTCTACCAAAGTCTAAAATGAAAGACTTCCAAAATCTACAAATTGCTATGCAAAAATAAAATAAGAGAATATTATGTATAACTTGAGTGACGTCACAACACATTTTTTCAGGTGAGAATCTTTTTTTTTCTCCGCAGTTGCATATGGGCTTTTACCATGCCAAAGAGGGTATGAGCCCCCCAAAAAATTGATTGTCTAAAATTTGCTCATTATTTCCCATGAGAAAGTAAGTAAACAAACTTTTTGGTGATACTGAGTAACAAACCCATAATATTCTAACAGAAAGATCTAGGGTCCTGCATGGTTTCCATGCACAATATGTGGAGTCAGACAAATCCAACCTTAAGTTGAAAAATTTTTTAATGTAAACTCCAACTTTTGAAAGCCTGTTTGACTTGTTAGGAGCCTTTTTTAACGATTCTAATAGTAGTATATTTTCCAAGGCTATCACTTGCCTGCAAAATCCACCAAGCTTTCAAATGAGCTTACATCTCAAAGTGTAAAACTGTTTCTAAAATATCGAACATACTTTCGGAAGTTTAATGTAGCATAAAAAAATTGAAAATTTTCCGTCTGATAAACCTATGCTCTACACAGAAAAAATACGCGCAAATATACAAAAATATAGGTTTCGAGGCGACTAATTACAATCCACAAAATGAACCAATTATCATGAAATCTTTCAGAGTGTTAGATGAGTGTTTGATACAGGTCTAAAATTAATTCAGAACTTGTAATATTATTTGGAACTCTCGTTATCAACGCTTCAAAAAGCTTGAAATGCACCACTTTTCGATTGTTGATAATGATTATTAATGAGAGTTCCAAATAATATTGCGCAGAGTTCTGAATTAATTTTAGACCTGTATCAAATACTCATCTAACACTCTGAAAGATTTTATGACAATTGCGTCAATTGGTTCATTTTGTGGATTGTAAATTTGTAATTAGTCGCCTGGGAACCTATATTTTCGTATATTTGCGCGTATTTTTTCTGTGTAGAGCATACCCTTAAAGTAAGGGTTGGATTTGTCTGGCTATGTCTCATATTATAGAGGTATGGACAAAGGTATGGACACAAAACAGAAATCTTGCCCCTTGGTTTGTCCTGAGTCCTGGTTCCGCTACAAAATCCAGAGAGCGTTACGTTACGTGTTTTCTGGTAGGTGAACACTGAATAATCAGTGTTACCCAATACCCATTCATTTTTTTAGAGATTTTTTTTCATGTTCATTATCAAAGTAAGATAACGCATCGTCGCATCCCCAGGGTTCTTTTGAACATTTGAAGCACCTTTCAAGTCATACACCTACTTCGTATTTCGTACCCCGTCGTTCGATTTTTCTCCCCTCAAATTTATTGACAATTTCTCTTCGAATCTGATTCTTAAAATAATGGTGAAATTTAAATTAGTTGGTCAGACAAGCTATCAATGCGGAAAGCCGATGTGGGAGATCCTCGGTAATCTCGAGAATAATGGAGTCGGTAGATTAATCACAAGAGGAACATTTTCTCGATACCCAGAACCATCATTTTATAAAATAATGAAATTTGAAGCAGTGCCAGCTCCCGTGGTCAAAGTAAGTTCATTTTGCCGAGGTTTTGTGGTGCTTTTTTAACGTGTCCAATTTTAACCGCCTTTTGATTTTGATTCTAGCCCAACGAATATAACGAATGGGCTCGGAGATGCATTGTTTGGGTCGATTTTATTTTTCGAGGAGTAAGAATGAAAGAATACCGAGAATTATATTGGCCTACCTATAAACCGGACTACCAGCTGATTCCGAAAGCAGATGAGAAACTATGGTATGAACGGGTAAAGGAATGTAAACGTGAAATAAAAATCATTGATCCGTCTGTCAAAATGCCAGTTATGCTGAGGGTTGGTGATAGAAGTCGTCATTTCTCAAAATCAAACACCTGTGACTTACTGTGGAGGGTTATACTCAATAATTTTTCAGGAGCTGTATAAAGAACATTTGCGAAAAATGAATCAAGAGGTGCCGGAAGAACCAAAACTAACAGCCATACTTAATGTTAATAAGAAGAACAATCTTTATCGTTTGGCTGAGGAAGGTGAAACACCAAATTACAAGCTCGAGTACGGATTTGGGACGCCGAAAACTCCAGCATTATATCAAAATATTGACGCCGCTCGACCATTATTCAGTAAGTTTTTTGTTCATTCGAACTTAGTACGAACTTTACGATACTATGGAAATATTTTCTGGAGAAGAGCGAGTACTTTTCGATAAGATGCGTTGGAAGTGAGCATTAATTTCTGGGTTGATGACGCTATTTTTTCAATAGTTCCTCTTGTTCATTCTGTTTCAGTTGGCAAAAATGCTTGGAATGATCCACCACCGGCTAAGGGAATCGATTGGCTGGCTTTTTAAGTACTTCATGGTTTAGTTTGATTTTATAATTGTTTTTCTAATAAATTTTCCTCTAGTTCTTTTCTTGAGTTTCTTGAACTTATTAAGATCGGGTCCAGCTGAATGTTGTTCGATAAATTGAAGACGAACAATCATCAACATTATTTGGACTGTGTGAACAACTAATTAGAGACCGGATTTTTCGGCACTGAAATTTTAAAATTTGGCACAAAAAACGGCAAATTTGGCTTCATTTGGCAAAAAAGGAACATTTTTGAAAATTATTCGGGTCTACCAAAAAGATGATTTTCAAGGATTTCTTGAACGAAATTATGCCGCCGATCATTTAATACACATTAGTATTCGGAGAATGATCGCTCTACATCAATGGAAACGATGGGGGCGTACGCATAAGAACTGAGTATTGCTGGATCTTTTGGAAGAGATGACTCTATAGCGCCTTCTGTAATCGCTGCGTGAATAGATTCTAAGACCGCCAGGCCGGCATTCTTCGTGAATACGTCGATAGTTTTTTTTGGCGAGGATTTTGCCTCGTGCGTTGGGGATGAGGTTCCTTTTCTCACGAACGTCGTCAACGATTTTGATTTGAGTGTGCAGCGTCAAACCTCTATTCTCCAAATTTTGGATCGCGACAGGTAGGTCCGCCAAATGCATATTAATGAAAGCTAAATCAGACGGGAGAGTATCCTTCTCGATTAGCTCTTCTAGTTTGTGTAGCTGCTGGCAGTCATCTTCTAATTCATTGATAAGGTCACAAAAGTTGACCAAATCATTCGCATAGAAAACAGCTGCCCTCGCTCATGTTCCCCACCTTGTTACCACAACTTCTGGTGGAAGAGGACACTGCATTTTTTCCTTGTACAGTTTTGACAACAAAATTTGCTCGCGGACTAATTTCGGTTCTTAGGTCTATTTCTGTTGTACAATGATTAAATCGGCACTTTTCGGCGTTTACCCCCTGTTTCGACTTTTATCTCGATTTCGGCATTTTTCGGCAAAATAGAATTTCATTCCTAGGCCCCTGGTACTACAAAAACGTACTTCAATCTCATTTTCAAACGTCTGCCCTTATAGAAGCTCATTTGGCAAATGCCGAGGAATCCGGTCTCTACCTTATACCTTAAGGCGCTGGAAGGATTCTCGCTCAATGTAAACAAACATCGTGGGATGTTCTTTTACATTGAGCAAGAATACCGCGTAGCGCCCCATATACCGTGATGATAACCTTTCAGACCGTCCAGCCCATAACGAAAAAGAAAAATGCTCTTGGGAACGCCTGTATTTTACTCTTTCTTCTTGGTTATGATTGCGTATAGTGGTGAGCATGGTTTATATACTTACATTCCATCAAAACAATACATATAATTAAGAAACAAAATCTACGATTACATTCATGCTCGACAATCCATCTTTTTGAATTTTAAATGAAAGTCGACTAACATTGACAATTTTTCCTATTTTGACTAGGTCAAGTTGTTTTGGCTCGTAATTGTTTGAGTTCAGCATCCGTTTTTGGCGATAAGATCATGAAATTCAATCGAGGATCATCTGGTCTGTAAACTATCGAAATCGATGATTAGAACAATTTGTCAATGAAGGGATCAGCTTTTGAAGATGAAGAAAAAACAAAATACTTACTAGACCAGCGATACATAAATCTCTTCTTATCTCGACCACTTTTCTCTAGTTTGTAATTATGTATTGGCCAAAATATCAAGACAGCAAGTGGAGTGCCTACACAACAAAGTGTTGCTGCAGGAACTTCATACATACCTTGTCGGATCATTCCAACAACTAGTGGAAAGATAGAAAGAAACATCCAAAAATTGAAACATGAATAAATGACTTTTTGCACAGGCATCACTATGGAGTGACATGCTCTTAATTCCATGAATTTCGGCATGAAACTGGAATTGGGAAAACGAAAAAAGAGAAAACTTACGTCCATGGCCATAAATTTCTGGCTTGAGATGATGTCGAAAATAAGTTCTCAGCATCCAGGTTATCATCGCGAGAAATGAAAGAACTTTGAATTCAATAATTGTAGCTAACCGTTGCAAGATTATTTCAATTGAAATAAAAAGGTTTCTCAAAGTTACTTTTTATCAATTAATTCATTTTTGACTCTTATCAGCTTTAAAAAAAATATCCATGATATTAGGCTACTAGAGGTTACACTGAAATCCATCAATCAATATGGGGCTTAAGCAATGGGTAACACTGACTATTCCACAGAAAAAACTTGAAACTTGATAATTTTTCCCTCCTAAATTCGATTTTTCAGCTCGTTGATGATCATTAATTATCTCAGAGAATGCTGCTCAGCTAACTTCGAGTATTTTTTTTATCAAACATTCAATACTACTTGAGTTAAATTTCACATCAATCTGATCTTCTGTCTATTCATTCTGTTTTCATATCTTTCGTTCTCTAGTTTCTGCCTATAACACCGGATTGTCTTCATGTTTTATTGTTTCTATCTATTTCGTTTACTCTCAAGATCGATTTCGTTGAACTTGAACTTGAAGGTTCGATAAAATTAGGTAAGTTCGTGATTCCATCTAGTATTTCTTGACTCAGAGCTATCTCTTTGTGAATATTCGCTTCTGCAATGTGTTGACGAAAAAAAGTCGGTCATCAGTCGGATCTTAGATGTAAATAGAGTTTGTATAAATCCGCTACATTTTGAATTTTGTAATTTCAGTAATCTACCATGAAAGACCTTAAGAGCTACTTTCAAAGTAAGGTTGTGACCGTACCTTTGGATTCCCCAAACATTTCTGAAGATGCCAATTCCTCACTCATCGCGAATGCTAAAAAGAAACGACAGTATGATCCGTTATCAGATAATCCTGCTTCAACTCAGCCGAAACGTAACACTTCCAAGTTACCGAAGAATTCGAAAAATACGTCGGCAGATTCGAAGAATATTAATCTGAATTCCATCGATGATGACTCTTGTGAGTATGATTCTAGTAAAAACTCAAAGATTCGTAAGAAACTACAAAAAAAATTGCCGATTATGAAAAACCGCTGTGATTCTTCTGCATCATCAAGTAATAAAGTCGACACTTCTACTGCTTCTACGCCAAAAGAAACGCGTACTTCGGTTTCGCGAGTGTTTAAGAATGTTGTCATTGAAAATTGTATGAATTCATCATCCGCTAATTCCGCCAACAATGAAACCCTAGACAATGGTGTTAGTCGCCGTAGGCGGAAACGTAGAAAGAAAACAATTGATGATTACGAGTTTGACGAAAGCGATTCTTCGGAAAATTTATTCGAAAAACCTTCTTCAGAACAGCCGAAACTTCCTAACAACAAAGCTGCTACGCGAGAAATCAAAGAAGAAAACAGTTTGTTGAAATATTTCTCGAAAGCTGAGAAACCCCTTGTATCAGATAATAAAAAACTACAAAACAGTCCTATAGACTGTTTGAAACGAGTCAACGTAGTCGTGGAGGTTCATTCTCCACCAAAATCACGATCAAACAAGGCGAAACGAGTCATGAGGTCGAATTGTCTCTCACCGGTCGTTCAGCTTTTCCGTACGGATACGATCAAGCCTTTAAATTTAGATGCCATTGAAGTAATCAAATCAGAACCGACTAAATCCGAACTTCAAAATACAGTTGATAATCAAGATAGTGATACGTCTATCATATTTTCCAATAATAAACGTTCAAAGAAGAAGCTTGTGCTGGATGATTCTGAATCAGAATCTGGTTCTCAAACGTGCAAAAGTCGAAAATTAAACAACTCGAGGACTAAAAAGCGTGTCTCCGTGCCTGGATTAGGAAACAGTGGATCAAAATCAAAATCACCCGTTGAAACTGATTATTCATCGAGTCATTCCAAAAGTAGCGATTGTGAAGATTCAATTTGGAAAATGCGAGTCCAATTTGTCCCTCAAGCTAAATTTGAAGAGAAGCCAAAGAAATCTAATCCAAGTATGTACATTGTACTTTAATAATGTAAATGAGCAAATGATGAATGAAAAATTCTGATTGGAAGGAGATTGAGTTCGCGCATAGCTGAATTCTCTTCTTCATTATAATGAAGGGCACTTTGATCGCTGATGCTAATCAATAATAGTGAGTTGTACGATTTAGTTTGACACCGATTAATAATTTTTAATTTAATTTTCAGAAGATAAAAAGGAACGTTCGAATAGCATGGGGGACGAAACGGTCATGAAAAATACGAAAAAAGTTGAAAACAAAATACGAAAAGAAACAAATGACTTGAAATCCAAATCAGAAGATAAATGTGAAATTATTCCCTCCAAACCACGTATGACAAACATAATATTTTGAACTTGAACATTCTCGATTTGTCGTTATTGTTATTATTTTTTTTTCCTGCAGAAAAACTCGCTCCTTTATTTTGCAAACCTTGTAAGAATGATAAAACAAAGAAGAATGGTGTTATTAATTATGATGATGAAGCAAGAAAGCTATTCTTGGGTAGCGGCCTTCCAGATGTTGTAAAAAAAAAGTTCGAAGAACAAAAAATGTAAGCGCTGTAGAGAATATAAAATTTTGATACTCAAATTTGAGACTTGAAGATTGTATGTGGTGCATTTTTATTTGCAGCACTGCTATCGAAGAGGAAAGTTACACTTGTTACAAATTTCCTACCTTCAACCATGTACAACAGAAGAGTGAAGATTTTGTATGGAATCTACCTGATACAGAATTAACTCTCAAGATGATTGAGAAAAGTGTCACCATCCCAAATTGTGATTCCCATTCGTCTTATATCGGTAAAATTATGAAATCTGTTACCTGCAAGCACGCCAAAAGCGATTTTGATTTAAAAAATGAAATTGCTGCTTTAAAAAAGAAGGTAATATTGTGTACATCTATCTTATGTGCTCGTAGTATTTATATGTTAATACCGAATACCATGTTCGATAGGAATCTGGAGTAAATGTCACCGATATTTACGCTAGTGTTAGGCGATTGAATCAAGAAGCAGGAAACATGAACGATATTTGTTGGACTGATAAATATAAGCCATCTAGTATTGATGATCTTATTGGTAACGTATTGAGTTTGACAAAATTAAAGGAATGGATTGAATCGCATAAGCGTCTTAAAACAGTTCACAGTGGTAAATTTTCACATACTATTTTGGATGCAATACTAAAAAATATTAATTGATCTGCAAAATAAAAGCATGAAATTAAATTCTTCAGATCGTGATAGTAGTAGCGAAGAATTTTTTGATTCTGACGACAGCAATTGTGACTCGAGAAAAGATAACGTAGCTATTCTAGTTGGTCCATCTGGATGCGGAAAAACTTGTTCTGTTTACATGCTGGCTAAAGAACTCGGATTTGAGGTTGGATACTCATTTTTTCGCGATCCTACATTTATTTGTATATATTGAATTCTTCATTCGAGTACTTATAGGTTCTGGAGGTGAATGCAGCGTCAAATAGGAATGGAAAACGTTTACTCGATGAATTACTGGAAGCGACTCAGTCACACCAAGTGAAACGAACAACCATTTTTGATAAAGGTATTTCATCGACAATGTGTGTGCAATAACCCTGCAAGCAAATTTAAACTTGATCTAGAAACAAAACGTATTTTTCGGTTAGAAATTTCCCTTCTTCTTTAATCATTCCGGCTATTTTTCCTTTCTATAGCCGTTAGAGATGAAAAATCGAAGCGAAAAAAAAAGAAGAAACTGAAAGAAGATCGACAAGATCGAAAAACTAGGTCTTTAATTCTGATTGAAGATGTAAGTTAAGTATCTACCTATAATCATGAATTTTTTCATTTGAATTATACTGTGATTTATTAAAGATGAAATTTTTCCATTTTTTTCAGGCCGATATTCTCTTTGAAGACCATGATGAGGGTTTCTTATCTGCCTTGAGTACACTAGCCAAACAATCGAAACGTCCTCTGGTTTTTATCGTAAATGATATCAACTATCCTCACCTCTCGAAGTACAAAAATAATCTAATTTTACCGTTTGAATATCCCTCTCGATCCCTAATTAGTAAGCTGATTGGTATCAATACTAATATAAATTATGAAGTCCTAGTTGAAAATTAACTGATTATTTTTTCAATGATAGATGTGTGGTTGAGATTGATTGCTCTCTGTGAGGGAGTGAAATTACCTGATGTGGTACTAGTAGATTTATTTCATATTGCCGGGCAAGATGTAAGAAAAAGCTTGTTGCAACTCCAGATGTTGGTTTCTTCGAGACTTAGTCACTCGGTATGACATAACAAATTTTGTACTGTTCCTCATGTTCAACAAATCACATACTTATATCTATGTACTCGCAGATGTTGGATGGTGCGCATTTGTTTTATCAAGACTGGTGTCAACGACTAGCCCAGAGCAACAAAATGCACCAGCCTGAAAGACCGTTACCAAAAATAGAAGTAGAGGATCCCATCGATGATCTTTTTAGTCCAAAGAAACCGATAGTTAATGCCGAGTGTGGTGACCAAAAGAATGAAGATATTCGCCAATGCGAAATTAGTGAAATTGATCGAGTAGCCAACCGTGCATCATTGGAAAACCACGCTAAACTCTTTACCGATATTGCCATGTTGGGACATTTTGAAAGCAATCAGGTGAACTTTCTACGATTTATAAATCATACTTTTTCGGAATTTTGAAAATATTGAAAGACTGATGAAGAAATTTGTTTGAAAGAAACGTTTCATGAACTATTTCTGTTTGTTCTCGCCTTTTCGCCGCTATAATCATAGAAATAATCCCCTCGATAAATTTATCAACATTTTACAAGCCTCTCTGCTGATTTCAAGACATTATTTGTTTCAATCACTAAAATTTTCTTTTCTTTTCTAGAAAGAACATATTCACTTGTGTGAAAGTACAAGTTCTCCATGTGAAGATTCCTTAGGTGCCGATATTCGTGCGTCCCTGGAACAATTATTATTTTCCAGCTATGAAAATTCCAGCAGATCACCAGTATCATTTAATGAATATTATAGCTTAATTAGGTAATCATAATTGATGAAAATTCATGTTTTGAGTCAAGTGATCGCTAGAATCAAGATGAAAAATATTAACCTCGGCGTGATTTTAATTTTCTATTTCATTTGTAGGAAAAATTACAATATTAGATCCGTTTATCAAAACGCACTCTCAAATTTGAAAATTCCGCTCAACGATGGCTACGCTAAATATTGCGATTTTCTTCCTGCGCTCAGAAACATTACTCGTATTGAGGAAGCAAAGCAAATCAATCAAGTGAAGAGAACCAGCCGTTTCTTTAGTTACCTAAAATCCGTCAATATTTGCGTTAGTGATCGGGAGATCGATTTTTTACGGAAATCCATGATCTGATTTCCTCTGGACCAGCTTTGTGTTCATTTTTTAAACTATTGAAAAAATAAAATATGATTTTGCAGTATGTTCCTTAGATTCCAAGGTTTTAAAGTCGTCAATGTTACGAATTACCTATTTTGGTATTTTAGATCATTCTGTAACTTAATGGATTGAAGTACATTAAATTTATTTTTACGTGAGAAGTTGATGATTGTCGAAGTGATCATAAAAACTCGGATAGATTAGTTTGAAATTTGTGCTTCAGGCTATACGGTTTGTTGTAGCACTTTGAGGAAAAGAGTCTTCGATTCATTTCTTGAAGTAGGGTTTTTACTAAATATTGTGCAGCCTCGTTGTGCGTAGGTGAACAAATTTGAGGAATCTTCAGCACTGTCGTAGAATTATGAAAATTATTACTATTGTCGTTCCTTGAGAATGAAGGATTTGATCCTGATAAAAACTCTTGCTTGGTAAGAAAGTGTGAGATTTCGGAAAAAAACTACGTTTGATTTGATGAAATTATTGAAAAATTGGTAAAAGAGCACATTTTGCCCGTATGGCACCTACGAGTTTTCTTCTCCTTTCTGTGTTTCAATTTTCTCACGCTATATTTCGGAAGTCAGAAATGATTTTACAAGAGGGTGGATAAACGTAATGTTCACTCATGGTACATTTTCACTTGAGCAGAAATAAGATACAGTGGTGCACGAGTAACTTAGGAACTCATTAATCTTATTCACCTCCCAGAAATATCTCAGCATACTATTTTCCTCAAGAGAAACTGATGTTCATTCACTGAAGATACAAGAAATTTTCAAATACGTGTTTCAGAAACTTAAAAGTCTGCAGAATTATCACTTCAGTCTTTTTTCTTCTGATTGAGTGATTGCTTCCGAAGACTCTTTCGCATAAATGGTGAAAAGAATACTCTATGTTCTTTGTTTTCTGTTTTCTTCAAAATTCTTATAGCCTAAGCAAGGCCTAAGCGCGTTCCTTTTGGATGGAACAACTCTATCTGGCCAAATGATAGACAAGTAGAGGACACGTTCAGGACATGTTGCTGACGGAAACTCGGAATTCTTATCAGTTGAATAGTTAAGAGAGGTCAAGCTGAACTTCAGTTGAGTTGAACATTATTACATGACTTCTGCTGCTTGCGCTGTTTTCACTTCATGTCTAAGATTCATATCGTATTACTTCGCGATATTCTTTTGTTGGAATAGTTTACAGTTGCCTGGAATATTACATTTTGTATCGCTATGAAGAGGTTGACCGGAAAAGTAGCCATCATCACAGCTTCAACAGAAGGGTATTCTATTCTATAATCATGATAAGTTATTTTGATACAAAACAAAATAAAACGCTCTAATATGACGCGACTTTTCCTTCATGATTTCAGTATTGGCTTTGCAATCGCCAAGAAACTAGCGACTGAAGGAGCGAAAGTTGTGATCAGTAGTAGAAAAGAGAAGAATGTCAAATCAGCCACTGACAAACTCAAACAATTGGGTGTGAAAGAAGTAATTGGACTGGTATGTCACGTTGGAAAAGCAGAGGATCGTTCTCGTTTGATAACTGAGGTGAAACGATGATTAGACTTGATGTTGGAATGGCTCCTCGTACATATTAGATTGCGAATTGTACTATTTTTATATTCATGAATTCTCAGACTGTAAAATCATTTGGTGGTATCGATATTCTAGTTTCTAATGCAGCGGTCAATCCCGTATTCGGATCAGCGATTGAAGTAAATCATCATTTTCATCCCATACTTCTGGTTTTTATGATTCAAGTTTTATCGTCTATTTCATTTTGTTTTCAGTGTCCGGAAGATGCCTGGGATAAAATTTTCGAGATTAATGTCAAATGTCCTTTTTTGCTCACTAAGGCAGTTTTACCGCACATGCAAAGCAAACGTGGTGGTGCCATAATTTACGTTTCGTCAATAGCAGGCTTACAGCCTTTTTCGGTACAACCACTGCCATTCTGTGCATGTCAGAAGAAATTGTTTAGCTGGGTGAACACCTAATTTTTTGATATTTTTTGCAGTTACTAGGACCATATTCCGTCAGTAAGACTGCTCTACTTGGCCTAACGAAAGTAATGGCCTCAGAACTTGCGCATGATAATATTCGAGTAAACTGTCTTGCCCCCGGTGTTATCAAAACTAATTTTTCTAAAGCTGTAAGTAATAATTCAAATTTTCCATTTACAAAATGTATATGTATTTGCAAATACCAAGGCCAAGTTTGTTGTGTTTTCAATCATGGAAAACTTTAAAATGTATGCCAGCTCAAATGCCAAAATTACTTCATTATAAAACCGTTTGTTCGATAGATTGACGTACACGAAAAATTTCGTGATTACAGTTCTTATCGATCAAGGTGAAGAATCAAATCCTTTACATCTAGTCATTCACTTTTGAATAATACTATGTAGTTCGTATCTTTTCTAATTTAAGATAATGGTCACCTTTATGATCAGTACATGAAAAATTATGAATGTAAAACATTGTTTTCTGTACGATTATTGATAAAAAGAAAAGTATCGTAAGGTACATTCCTGACGAGTTATATAGAGATTAATTATAGCATGATACAAAATCTTGGCTGTGCTTCTACCCAATTTTCTCAGTGTTTTTACCGTACTAGAGAATGCCTGGACTCCATTTTACTATGTTCGTATTTAAATCCAAATCTTTGTTTTATACACTTTACAGTTGTATGAAAATGAGTCAGCTAGAGAATTGGCATTGTCACAAATACCACTCAACAGGTGAGAATCTGTCGTACTTGATACGTATACCTTACCCGTACATACATGTAGATTTACAATGATTGAAAGTTTGAAGCACTTCAAATCAATTTATAATCTTCTAAATTTTTTTATATCACAATAGTTGGGCGCCCATTCTTAATCAACATCTAGAGTGCATAAATATTGTATTCCATCAATTTTCAGATTTTCGTGAAATTCATTTTTTTTTTTTTTTTTTGTCAGTTAAGGTTACATTTCTTATTTTGTGTTTTTAATTTTTTCCCTTGAGTTACATTTTCTTTAAGAAGTTTCTCTGGTTAGCCTATGCCTATATTTTCCTGATTACATGTGTTTTCTGTCTGTATTATAGGCTAGGAGAACCTGATGATGTCTCCGGTACTGCTGCATTCTTGTGTTCTGATGACGCTAAATATATCACCGGGGAAACCATTGTTGTTTCTGGAGGAATGCAGTCTCGCCTTTAACTCTTCGAGGAAACACCATTTTGGCACAATCGCCGCTATTGTATGCTGTAGTTGACGTTTACGAAATTACGAGTTCTTGTTAGCTAAAAATATCAGATTTTTTTTGTAAAGGGATCAACGGTTTATGTTATTATTCTTATTAGGGTTTCTATTTTTGATATATATTTTTTACAAATCGTAATCAATTTGAAAACTAGTGATGAATATTTGTTTCCTGGCGAGAATTATCAACGACCTATCTACTCGAGTGGACGTATTTTCTTTTCCTCGTCAATTTAGGTCTTACTTTTGGGTACGTTTCTCCAATATGGAGAGATCAGAACTTATCGACTTATTCTAGAGAATGGGCATGGGCAACTTTCGTAATAGAAATGAATTTCTGTACGCGAATTTTTTTCATTATCTCATGAAGTGAATGATACTCAATAATAAATAAGCATTAAATACGTTTTAAGAATTATCTTGAGATGTTGATTGATTTTCTAACTTTTTGCTGTTCTATAAAATATAAAGTAATCCAATCGCCTCATCAAAAAATGATCATATGGCTGATGCGCGAATGGAGTGAGGTGATTTGTAATGGGCAAATTTTTGAGAACCCGTGGTTGAACGCGGGCTCCAGAGCTCTGTAGTCTTCAAAATTTTTCATTAAATTCTGAGAGTTTATCATTAATGCATGAAGTTTTTCAATTTCTTCTATAACTCAAATATCGTGACAACCCCAAGCCTTGCTGCCTACTTGGAGTAACTCTGTCAACACCGAAAGTAATAGAAATTCTAACTTTCCACTTTATTTCATAAAATATTCTCTCTTAATTTGGTTGATAAAAATGTTTCTCATCAGTAAAATGGTGGGGTTCATTAAGAGGCTACGATTTTTCAAGATATTTATTGACTCGTATTTACTTACGAAGACCATTTTTTCGTAAAAAGTGATTCAATTACATGAAATATAATGTTGTAAGCTTTCTTGAGTTCGACGGTAGTGACTGAGTAAGGGGGTAATAAGTATACAGTGCGATGTAAAGGTCTTATAAGAATCCCCCGTTGTTGGCATCTGACTCGTAATTCTTTCAAGTCTACTGTCTCTTTGACATCAAATGCGGCAATCGTACCATGTATCCTTATTCGGGTGATTTTATCAGAAATCAAATTTAAAGTGGACGCGTCGAAAACGCCGTCACAACTTTGGCGATGCAGAAATGCCTGCATCACCTCTTGATGAGTTTGATTAATATTGTTTATCGATTCCATAGTCTCAGGTCTAATGAGAAGCTTAAAAGAAGCATTGGCTGCCGCACAAGCAACGGGGTTAGCGGTGTATGAATGTCCATGAGCAAACGCTTTGTCGAAAGAATTGTGTAAAAACTTTTCGTATACAGCTTGAGTAGTGATGGTTAACGCTAGAGGGAGGAATCCACCCGTAATTCCTTTGGATAAGCAGACCATATCTGGAACAAAACCAATCTGCTCTAGGGCAAAATAAGTTCCTGTACGACCAAAACCAGTCATTATCTCGTCGAATATGACGAGAATATTGCGTTCCCTAGCCATTTTCGAGATACGGTCTATAAACGAGGGTCGGCACATCTTGAAACCTGCGGCGCCCTGCACAAATGGCTCAACAATTAATGCAGCGATTTCGTCGCCATAATTTTCGAGAATCGATTCTGCAGCTCTCGCGGCCTCATCTTCTCGAAGATTGACGTCCGCGTCGCCTATCCACGTTTCTGGAAAAGGAATAAATTTTACGGGAAAGCAAAGCTTGCTGAAGTGATCATGGAAACCGGATTGTATTCCTAAGCTCATCGCACCGCAAGTGTCTCCATGGTAACTGCCTTTGAGCGCCATAAAGGAAGTTTTTTCATGGCCAATATTCTTCCAATATTGTACGGACATTTTTAACGCAACCTCCACAGCTGTAGAACCGTTGTCGGAGAAAAAAAATCTCGCCAACTGTGTAGGCAAGATGCTACATAAATTTTCGCATAGGTTAATGGCTGGTTCGTGCGTGAATCCGGCAAAAATTATGTGTTCTAATTTCAAGCACTGATCGTAGATTTCGCGCGCAATGATGGGTTGAGCGTGACCATGGATATTTACCCACCAGCTGGACACCAGATCGAGCAGTGGTTTCTCTTCTGAATCGTAGACGTAAGATCCCTCACCTTTAGTGATGACTGTAGGAGGATCGGCGGTTTGTTCTTGAGTAAAAGGATGCCATATTAGACGACGGTCCCGTTCGCCTAAATTCATTTTACGAAAGCTCTTTGTACGTTCTTCCTTATTTCTCTGAAAACTGTTCCTGGTAATGTTGATCGAATATTCAGCTGGTAGTTAGGTAGAATCTTATTGGTGTACCTATACTTTAAAGAAGTTTTATAATCAGTAGGTATGATGCATGAGGAACGCAACGCAAACAAATTTCAAGTCATACGCTCGACGCCGAGTTATCACTGAGGAAAGCCATTATCTTCAATTGTCATAGGAGAGGGGGTAGACCTGTTGTGATTGTTCGTTCAAATTGTTGAAACCGAATTGCCTTGACTGTCAGACTGAGTAATAGGTTACGTCTTGCGTCGCAACGGGCGAGATCCATTTCTTCCTTTAATTCTTATCTTATTAAATGAACTTCTGAAATACTTTCCATACTCCTTGGATAAAAACCCAATCAAAGAATTTGAAATATTGAAAATCTTTGTAGAAAATAATGAAAAAAAAAAAAAGGAAATTTGATTGAAAGAAAAAGTCACTAGTCAAAACAATTTCACAAAAGTCAGTGGTGAAAAAATGGGTGCTTGTCTTAAGCGCGTCCTGAACGGTTAATAATATTGACATCAATATCTTGATGTCAAGAATTGATGAAGCGTCAAAAATTTGAGAATTCCGCGGTCAATTTTTTGATCGCCAATTCAAAATCAACATAAGGTTGATTCTTGATGCCCGGTCAAGTTTTTCATCCTGAACCAATTTTTCCTCTACACGGTCAATAAAATTGTTAAGAATCGCGTTGAGAAAGCGCCAAAAATTTGTAGGCCTATATCAGTTCATGCTTTTCTTCTGCAAGTTTTTGTTCGGTCAAGTTAGTGCGTCGGTCTCATCTCTCAACTACCTGCGTGACTATTTGCGTTTGACGCTATAAAGAGTTGCCACCACTCCATGCTATGCTAAGAGGAATTTTTCGGAAGCTCGGACGAAAAGGTGACACAAACTAGTTTGTCCATGTAAGGGCGTTTTTCTCGTAAAATACTAAAATTCAAATGTAACCCCCTGTTTTTGATTGTTTATTCTTTTTGAAAGACTATATTCTCGTCAACAACGTTTACATACACAAAATTGATCAAAAACGAATATTTCTTGTCTTGAATTTTGTCTCTGTGTATTTTGTAATGAGTAATGACTTATATTTTTCGACCGTATCACCTTTTCGTCTGCGTGGAGAGTAGCGCCACTACCGGCCGGGTGTAACGCGAATGTATCAGTCTTCCAGCCAATCAGCGAATAATGACTGCAAACGCGGAAGATGTGACACTGACGTCATAGAAAAAGGTAGCTGACTTTGTCGTTGACTGCTGTTTACATAGAATGCCATTATCAGATCAGTATATCATCATGTAAACCAAATTTTTGGTAGCAGTTGTGTGCAGACTCTGGTTGTGAGCGATGGTTAATTCGAATTGTTGAAATAATTTAGAATTCTGATATTGGAATCCATAATTTCACGAAAAATAAATAATGGACGATGAGTACGATGATGACAGGCCGTGGCATGGAGATACCGGCGACGGCGAAGTAAGGAACCATCATGAATTCAATCAGATTTTCATAATTCATCTTGATATATTATACTCTTCTTTCTTCTCTCCTTATTAGTCTGAAGATGGTCTCGAAGAGAATCCGCAACTAGTATTAGATGAATGTTTGGAAAAATTCAGTACTCCAGACTATATTATGGAACCGGGTATTTTCTTGCAATTAAAACGGTAAAGAATCTTCCTTGAAGCGCGATGACTAACTCATCTCTAAATACGTCACTCCAAACAATGAAAAACGAACGGGAAGGAAACAGTTTTATTCATTTAATTTTGGCTCTTCCTGTACTCATTTCTGAATTTACGAGGTATCCTTAACGTTTCGACTGCCAGCTGTCTTTATTGGAGTGTAAGGCAGAACGGAAATCAAATAAATAGCATGCGTAACTTCAATACCCAGTTATTCTTTGGAGTGAACTTCTATTTGTAATATTGACTTCATTTTCTGAAACTTTTCTACTTTTCTAATTGTGCTTCATTTTGTGATTACATTATCTTATTGCCCTTCTTGATTCAACTTCGACGCTGAGCTCCTTATAGGAGTTGAAATACTTAATTTTTTTCATTTTCAGGTATTTTCAAGCTGGAGGAAACCCCGAGCAAGTAATCGATCTATTATCTAGTAATTACAAAGCTGTAGCTCAAATGACGAATCTCATTGCCGACTGGTTGATCCTAGCTGGTGTGTTACAATGTTAATTCAATTGTTTCATAAAACATAAGCGCAAAAATTGAAGTTATAATTCTTATAGGCATGGAAATTACTGAAGTACAAGCGATGGTAGAGAATCATCTCAAAGATATGATATTAAAATCTTTTGATCCAAAGAAAGCTGATACAATTTTCACGGAGGAGGGAAAGGTTCGTTGTTCTTATCATTATGTTAGTCATTATCCTACAGATCTCAACAAGCTCGTGTTTTTTTTCATTTTGCAGACGCCGTCATGGTTACCAGAAATGATAGAACACCCCACTTGGCGTTCACTAATTTATCGTCTAGCTGAAGAATACCCGGATTGTCTGATGTTGAATTTTACCATAAAAGTATTTATCCTTGTGATTATGAAAAAGTATAAATCTTTATTCTCTTGTGCTTTATCAATCTTTCTGATTTCGTAGCTAATCTCAGATGCCGGTTTCCAAGCTGAAATTACAAGTATATCAACTGCAGCACAACAAATGGAAGTATTCTCGAGTGTTTTGAAAACATCGATTACAAATTTTCTTCAAGCATCTCACGAAGAACAACAAAAATATATAGAAGAATGTGCCGTGAGTGATTGCTTTTTTTCTACTGAAATCCTTTCGTCTGGATATAATGTACAATCTTTTGAAATTGTGTCTTAGAGAATGGTCTGTCATGGTCAGCATACCTACGTATACAGTTCCGTGTTGTTGCAAGTATTATCCGCGGAACATAAGGGAGGCGTGAATATCAAACGATTACAACAAGAGATTACAAAATGCGCCCAGAAGAAGTATGTACTATCCTATTCTATGTACTAGTATTGTAATTCTCCATAAACGTGCAGGAATTCAACGTTTTAGAAATGATATCACCGCAATAACTATGGCTCTGAATGGTGCTGCAAATTATCCTCAAGCGTGTCAAGCTTTGTCTTCGATGTTATCAAGGAATTCCTTAAATCCTGCCGATATTACCGTACTATATAAGAACTATACGGCTTCTGATCCACCTCCCGTGGAATTGATTAGGATACCACAGTTTCTAGGTTTGTAGAAGTAATTTTATTGAATAATTTTTTGATATGAGTTTATTATTCTGGTATTCTATGCTGCAGAACTTCTTATTGACAGTCTATTCAAACCTGGAGTGAAATTGAATCCTGAGTATAAACCAAAATACATTTATCTACTGGCGTATGCTGCCAGTGTGTACGAAATCACTTCCAGTAAGAAAGCGGGATTCAGAAAAAGTATTAATAAAGATGAATTAAAATCAACTACCTTAGCCATAGACAAAGTTCATTTGATTTGCTTCAATAACAAGGGTTCTACGGAACTAATTGCAGAAATTACCACATTATTTCAGTTCATAAGGTAAATGTCAGTGTTTATTTTCGAAAATATGTTTCAAATTGGAAATTCAGAGATTGGGATTTCTGACTTTTTGCGCTCTCGTTTCAGATTCCCTGTAGTTTCAATCGGTATCATTCGTTGGGTTGAATACGTAGTCATGGAACCAAGTTATTTCAAACTGTGTACTGAGCACACACCGACACACTTAGCACTTCTTGATGAAGTTGTCAGCTGCCATCCGCTGTTACATTTGATTGTTTTACGAATATTTATAGAATTATTCGAATCGAAACAGCACGACCTCGATGTGCTTGTGCAGGTACAGTTCCTTGAGACTACATATTCCGCGTTGAACTTATTTTTGTACCTTCGTTGAACGTTTTGTGTTATAGTATTATTTTTCAACTTATCGAATGCCAATCCGTACGGAATAATTCAAAATAAGCTTATCAATTTTGCTGTAATTTGAAATTTTCCCCCACAAAATGATATCAATTTTTGCACCAGTTTTTCACAACTTTGACAAACTGCTGGAAAATTTGCCACATCTCTTGACAAAATACTTTGGGATGTTCAATCTGAATACCCCAATTTCAAAGATATTTGATTTCGGGTTTTCCTGTGTTTGAGAATAAATTTTGAAGATAATTTCTTCCATTATATACTATTAGGAAAAACTCCAACTCGAAGGTTTGAACACGTGATCTTGTACTATGAATCCCTCTAGTAAATTCTGTATTTTAATTTTTACAGTTGGAAATTAGAAAAATGTTACTGGATAGGATGGTGAACTTGCTATGTAGTGGTTGTGTAGTCCCTGTTGTCAAGTATATTCAACAATGCTGGCAGCGTGGAGATACTGATATCAGTCTTATCCGATATTTCGTCACCGAGGTACAGTCATCCGTTTTTGTACTCGTCGTTTAATATAGTTCTGAAAGCTAATTTAGAAAACTAGAGTATCTGAGATGAATTTCTTTTTGATTTGTAGGTTTTAGAAGCAATTTCACCTCCATATTCTGTTGAATTTGTCAATTTGTTTCTACCCATCGTCGAAAACGACGAAATCACTGGGACAATGCGCTGCTGTGAAGGAGATACAGATCCTGTTTCAGAATTTATCGGTAATCATGCTGATACTTATGATAGTCTGTTACTATGTGTTTTTCTATTTGTACTTCTACCATCCAAATTTCCAACTCTCTTTCCGCCATGGTTCACTTTCTTCACTTTTTTACAGTACATTGCAAGGGTATGCTGATGTAAGACGGTTTGTATCAGTCATCGATCTGTTCCTCATTCAGCATCCCATGAATGGAGCTATGAATTACAAGAAGGAAGAAAAATTACTTTGGATTTTCTTCGGTGACGCGAGAGGATGTGCTGCTCGTCCAAAATATTGAAGTCAAAATGACGTTTGGACCGTCAGATGTTCGCTAGAGTATTTCATGTTGTTATTTTCTACAAATCTTCGTTGAATAAAAGAAATACCAACATTCAAGTGGTAGCAATATATGTATAATAAAATTAACTAACGTCACGTAATGAACAATATTCTAGAGGAATACATTGGAATTATGAAATTTATTACATAATAGTGCGACAGTTGACTTGAAAGTCATATCCACCAAGTTCAGTGTTTTGTATTCTATCAATAATACAAATATTCTTTAGTCTCAACCGTAAAGGGTTCAAACTAATCATGGCAGTTTTCAAGCCATCATTCATTATTTTATTCAAATGATCATCAATCGTCGACCGGCAAACGGCGGTAAGAAAGTCCTCGACTGATAAACGAAATTGAAAACTAACGTAATAACTTCCGAGTAATCAAGCAGTCGGAAAACTAAATAACCGAACATTTTGAAGTAATTCCTTATTCTTTCATATTACGAATAGGTTTTGGCCGTATAAATTAACGATGTTTTACGAAAACGATAGCAAAAATACATCAGATTCGTAATTTTTCGGTGGTACAAAATATAATAATCTTGAAATTTTTGAAAACGAATTGCCTATCGAATTATCAACTGATCGGATATCACAAGCAGGAAGAGTCGTCTCATTTCTTTAAAAAGTCGAATATTTTTTAAATTATTATTCCAACGACATTAGTGACAGCATACAAATGTATAACGAGGTGAAACACTGCATAAATTAAATACTATTACACTGAGTACGAACAGTTCAACTTGCGTATTTATTACATGTAAAACAGACCGGTTAATTGTGCGTGTTCGTCATCTAATCACGAGATTTCTTCTAGTTTTAATAAAAGAGCTTCGCGTTCCTTCAACAACTTCCAGGCATCTTCAGCTTCTTTTCTACTTAAATGTTTCTTTTTCAATTTGAGACCCATATTCTTGATATTAATATCAGCCAACTGTCATAAAACCAGACATTAAGATTCATCATAATATAATGTACTAGAGTTTGAAACTATTATCATTTAACCATACCTCGCTATTGATTCCTTTCAACTGGTTCTTAATTTGTTGTCTTTTGAATTCAGTCTTTGCTATTTGCAGCAAGTGTTGCAATATTTTTTTATTTTTTGATGCCACAGAATCAAGTTCTTCGTGACAACGTTTTAATTCCGATAAAACTTCGTCCGAGTCTTCCTGCGTAAAAAGAAAAAAAAAACGAAACTGAGTTTCCTAGTAACGAATTCAATAACATTAACTAAATACTTCAATTACTTGATTAGTTTCATTTGTAGGATCAAGAAATCCGATTGCTTCTAGTTCTTTTCGTACTTTCTTCTCAAAACATTGCGACGAGTGATAAAATGGTAACTTTCGATAATTTTGATCCATTTCGGAATAATCTCCATCTAATTAAATCAGAGAAAGTTCAAAACATTTCACCATGTAAAATGGAAAAAGATTTCGGCAAAAAATAATACATACTCGAGGAGATGAATCCATTAGTACTTAGATCTTTTGATTTCTTGACTAAGGGCTGACCAAAATTTTCGTTTATTTCTTTATCAACCCGATCTGCAAAGATACGAACGTGAATAAAACATGTATAGGTGAATAGTAGAGGACAGTATAAATTCCTCACTTCTTTTAGAAACACCGGACGATGAGGGGATATGTTCTTCGACTAAAGCAGAAACGAGCCGTTGCACCATGGGGCCAGGAACACAATTTTTAGCCCTAAAAAGTATAGACGACTCATAAATTTCGAATTCATTCCTGACAACTGTATTAATTAAACACAACTTACGTGACAGGATCTATTTCTTTTGTACTTTTCTCTTCGTCCACATCGTTCTCACTTTTAACCCACGTTGGAGCACCTCTCTCGTCTTTTGAGTCTTTCTCGGCCCAACGTAATGAATAGTGAGTACCTAAAGATGGTATTTTCTTAAAATCTTCCTTTTCGTAAAGATCATACGATCGAATCAAGTCTTCTAGAAACTGTCGGGAAAAAATACGCTGATCAAATTCAGAAAAATATTTCTAAAAAACTATTTATAGTATTGACGAACCTTGATGTCATCTATAGAGATATCTGTACAGTATGGCTCGACCATGCTCCAAAATTTATTCGTTATATCATTTCTGGCTATTGGTACAACAGATGGTGGTACGAGAGGAATACTTCTTTTTGGTAATTGATGTTTGTTTGTCAATTCCTACAAAAAACAGTTACTTTTGTAAATTCATGAAATAGAACGATTTTGAATTTTTTTGTTCTTCCACGCAACTGATGAAGTACCTTCAAATCGTCGGCTGATTCATCATCTGTATCATCTACATCTCTCACCATATTCATTGAATCTTTATTCTCATCAGCCTGATCGGTATCGACAGCATCAGAATCATTTCTATCATCATATTTTCGGTATTTTTTCTAGATTGCAAATTTTTTGAATTAAAAACAGATTTCCACGTTATATCTTTTTCATATGTTACACTCACTGCTTTGGCGACTGATAAACTAGAGCGTTTGAATTTCACATCATCTGCTGCTGATATTTGTTCGATTTCCGAGTGGAGCGTTCGTTGTCTGAGAACAACATTCGATAGTAACGTTTCCAGTTCAACTTGGAGTCGATCTAGATCTTCAATTCCGATACCTTCCTCTTTTGGACGACGTAAAACTGAAAAGTACACGTCAATTACGCGTAAAGAATTCCGACACCCAAAGTTTGAGCTAAAACTCCTTTTTTCTTACTTACCAGCAGTAAACGTTTGTAAATACTTCTCTGGGTCTACTGTTCTTAGAACTGGCAATATTATCTCTTTATCCTCTCTAAATGGGCTACCTTCACCGAATTTAGCATCTTTGTGTTTTGAAGTGCTTGTACTAGGATTTGCGCAGTCTTTCATTCTTCTTGAGCCCGGCTTTTTCGGAGAATGCTTATTTCTAACATACATCTTTATCTGGCACACATAAACAGAACGAAAATAATATTGAGTTATGATTTTGACTCCAAGATCAATATATTTGCGAAAACGGACAGAAAAGTTATGTCTACCTCGAGCACCGAAGAATTAAGAACTCGATTAACCAAAATTTTACTTAACAATATGAAAAAGAATTCTAATTCACGAACTAGAAATTTTCCGCGGTTGAATAAAGTTTGATTTCATTTTTCATTGTGCATTTTATCAGAAAAATCACCTGGACTCACAACGAGTATTACCATTAATAGTACAGAACGGGCACCGAAAGTAAACATCCGAGCTTCGACGCATCCGAGTCAACCACGGGTAAGCCTTCAGTGTGACCAAGGCTTACGGCGTAAATCGCAATAATTCCGCCAGTCTAGCCAAGGTTTATCCGCCAGGATCGCTAACTACGCGCTTGTTCGGCTCAGTGTAGTGTTACTGTATTAGTACCTACCCGTGATTAGTACCTCTACTCAATATTCGGAGAATTTATCTATGGCGGATCGGCGGCATACGAAGAAAAAATTTGAAAATTTCGGAATAACGTCTTGTGAATGAAGTGGAATTCATGGTTAGGCCACTCCATCTCATTTCTAGAACTTACGTTTAATATTGTTTAGGGACATATTTTTCAGGCGGTGTTATTGGGAAGCTAATTCTGATTTGAATTTTTCCATTTTTCCGGTTTTCTTCCACGTACTACCACAGTTTAGACTTTAGATCCCGCTGCCTGGTTCCAATAACATTCAGATCAGCTGATCAGGAGGAAAATGGAGAGCAAACGCTCTGCAAAATCAATGGGATAACAAATAAAATAATCAATCCTTCAAAGTATCAATTTTCGGTTGCATGATCAATCTTGACAGAGCGTATCTTGTATTTTCAGTTTATAAAGCTTGATCGATTCTCTCTCAGTCTTTAGGCTGTACCGCTAGAACAGATCTCTAATGAATACTTCAACACCTGACCGTGAATAAAATATCCATGAGAATGAATGTTTTCGAGGATTCGACAAAGCACAAATAATCTCACCTTCACGTCTTTTTTTAAGCTACCAGTTCTCATAATTTTTTATCTGGGTGAGTAAAAATTGAAAGAATCCATCTCATGAGGACCGAATTATTTCTTGGACCAAAAATATTCGTAAGAAAGTCATTTTCGACGGTACTCAAGTACAACCGCGAAAAAAAAAAAAAAAAAAAAAAACAGCAACAACAATAGGTACCTAATGACAAGATAGTACTCTAATATTTTTAAGTGACCTCTTAGTCTAGAGGTTTAAACTTTTTTTTTTTTTTTCGTTTTACTTATTTGTGTCCAAGATACGTCTCGTTATGCTACACTTCAGTCATTGATAATGTAGAAATAACGATCATAGGGAGATATTTTTGAAAATAGGAATGAACTGTAATGTAATTCCAGGGTTTAAAAGGACCTAGGAGTAAAGCTCTTTATGAACGATTTTCGGTAAAATTTATAACTTTTGTAGAAGAATTTTATGAAATTGCTGAAGGAATTTTCCATAAACTTGATCTAGTATTTTTTTGTAGGTAGATAAATCTTTACTAGGTGTAAGTACATGTTCTACGTCGAAAAGTTCTCCCACTACAGAGAAAATATTAGATATTCTAAGACATTTTATTTTTTCAATTTTACCAACTCCTTCTTAAGAGTGATTTTTCTTCATTTTTCAGGATTCATAAAGACGTTTTTTAGCGACGAATAGTGAAATATAATCGACATCCACGATATGAGAGAAACGCCAATAAGGCTGATGAAAACTTTTAGGAAGTGGACATGACTATTGAGAAAATATGATAAAAAAGAAGAATTATAGGAACATGAATACTATATTACTAACTCGTTTGACTCTGTGACTTGAATCAGATACGTACTCCGTAAATTTAAATTATTAATTACGAAAAAAAAAAAAAAAAAATACCGTCAAAATATTTTCTTTTTTTTATTTTTCTTGAGCCAAGTTTACAAAATAAAAAACGACATTCTGTTTCCTCAGGTCATTATTTGGGCAGCTTTGTGACCATGAATGAAAGAGAAAAGAATGAGGGGTTTGCAAGTTATTTGCATTCCTCCCGATAAAGATTACTTAGGCCTAGTAGAATATTTCCTAGATAAAAATGATGAGCTAAGTTAGATTGTGAGAGAGAAGTGTTGATGCCGAATATCTTTTCGGATAATTTCTAATAGACGGCGTGCAGCAAAACGCAATCATTATATCAGTTCGCCTCGTGTAAGTAGTAAGGATAGTTCCGTTTGTTTTGAGTAATTTCGTTACAATAATTCTTTTACCCTCCATTTTCGGATGTTTTTATTTTTGAAAGGTCTCTAGAATCGTTTCCAGACCGTCAAAACGTGCTCTCCATTCTATCCCGTATTGATTCGTCAAGATTCATTTTTTGTTTCATCTTAAAGTCTATTCATTATCTAGAGGTGCGAGTTCTGAATCTATGGTGAATTTATAGAAAACATTTTGGATGTCCAAATTGAGCAAAAATGTGGCAAAATTTCACATTTGAAATTTTTGAAATCCTACCTGCAGTAATTATTTTTGATTGTGGTAAATACCTTTATCTCTCTGTACTACCTCCTTAAGTAAAATTTTAGCTCTTATTGATACTTCTGCTTCAGTAATAAAATCTATCGAAATTACAGATTTTACATTATGGCCTTTCTTGTTCGATTTTCATGCTGAGGCTCCGTTCAGATCGATAGAGTAAGTCTCTATACCATTTTCAAACGGGGCTCAAGAAAGTATTCCCGGTTTACCGGTTTATAAAAATTCAACTGTGGTTTCATCATTCTTGACGTGTTCTTCCACATGTGGTTTTAAGAAATTGACAGCGGAGTTAGGAAGAATGATGTTTTATTCGTGAAATGTGACTATTTCCAAGAAACCTTACTTAGTCTTTGTTTTTTTCTCAAGGGAAGTAGTTATAGGTGAGAGTTCTTTATTTAAATCAATCAGGATTCGGAAGTCATTTGAAGTTGATGAGTCTCAAGTCTTGAAGCTGGTTGTTTTTTTGTTTTTTTTTTTGAAACAAGATTGTCTGTTCTTATTTCAAAGTGAAATGTTGGCAAAATAGCATTTAATTCACTTGCTCTATCGCTTTAGCTCTTTTGCTTTAATCATACCTGTGTCGCGTGTCAAGGTAGTCCATACTGTAGATCGAGGCCATAAGGCTCAGTAATTTCCTTTCCCAGTAGATATAGGTCAACTGGAATCGAATGTGCAAGGTCAAGCTTCAATTCACTTTCTTCCCCTAGGCCAAGACTGCAGTGGCGTAGCTAGAAAATTTTTCTCGGCGGTTGAAAACGAAGTCGAAAAAAAAATGCTGCAAAAAACGTGGGGAAAAATTATTTAGAATAAAGTTTGATATTCTATGTGTCCTGGGAGGAGGGGGTCCGTTTCCTCTCTATCCCCCTTGCTACGCCACACTTGAACTGCAAAGACTTGACCTAATATGTGTTCAGCCTATAAGCCTCTAGAATCTTGGCACAGCTTGTATTGAGACCTAGATCTGTGTATACATATTCCAGAAGGGAGCGTGGCGGAATCTTGAAATCATACACATATATATTCCAGGGTAAAGGGTAGTTGAGGAAGCGAAACAGTTTTGCGGGGCGGATGAAAGTTTTATTGAACTTACTTAGTGGCGTTCGTGGGTCATACGGTCCACTCCAAAATCCAATTGATCTAACGTTCAATAGATGCAGTATATTTCAAGAATGAGAGGAAACGTAAAATTGAGAGTAAAGCTCTTTGGCTTACTTTTATTGGTTATTTTCAACTTTTATTTTTACCACCAAGTTTGATGCTCTATTTATTTATTTATTTATTTTTTTTTGTTTTTTAGGAATGGTACCGTGCTAGATAATAGAAATAGGAGGGTCTCTTATTACAAAGGTGTCCCGGATATGTTGAAACTCTTGGTCGAACATAATATAAGGATAGGGGTTGTTAACCACACTAAAAAGCCGAATGAGCTAAAACAAATTCTCAACGCGCTTGGTTGGATGCAATATTTATCGTACATGATGTTTCACAATGGACCTGTTGGTCAACATGTCAAAGAGTACGTCGAATCATTATTTTACCATTGTAAGATTATATTAACAGAGAACCTGTTTTACCGGGGGATCTTCCGGATAAAATGTCCGCCGTTCAGGAGACAGCATGACCTTATATATATCCGACAGAGGTTGAAAATTTTCCAAGTCCCCTCCTATCATATACATATCCGGCTGAGGTCGAAAAAGTCCCTCTCCTATCATATTATATATACTAGCATAAAGCTAGGATAATGCGAGGAGGGGTTTTAGCTTAGTTTAAGTCCAGTATACTGTATTTCAAGTCCCCTTCCTATCATTATGTATAGCTTGAAAGTGGGCGAGTACAGCTTGATCAAAACAGCTCCTCCAATTAACTAGATATGCAATGCTTCTAACACCCCCTTCGATAATTCAAAGTCCCCTTTGTATCATCTTGCAGCACTGATAGCCTGATTCAAATAACTCTTTCAAGTAACAAGATATGCAATACTCCATACACCAATCGGCGTAGCCCCTTCAATGAGCCAGATATACAACGTTGCAAACACCATAAGACTCATAAACAGGTTCTTTGCCTCCCCTCATTTAATGCCGTCAAAGAACGCGTGAGTTTTTACAAACACGAAGTTGACAGAAAATTATCTGGACTCGCATAGATTTCCAACCATTCGCTCATTTTAGACCCTTAAATAATCATGAATAAGGCCAATGATACATCAAATTGAGAAACTGGTTAAACCAAAACGTGAGTACAGAGGTGCTATGCTATCCAAAGCTGTAAGAACTATATCATGTTACCACCTAATGCGAGGTTGGCTCACCTATCTCAGGATTTGTCCATGCAAAGGAACCAAAAGTCAACCATGGTGTCGTTAAGATATCTCGGGTTCCTCAAACCAAAAGAAACATTTGAGGGGTACAGCTGGGGAATAAGGAGACAAGAAAAGAGACGTACAAAAAATGAAATTTATGATTCTCTTCCTGTGGGTAGTCCTAACAACTTTTTGCCATACGAGCAATCTAAACTCCTCTTCTCTTGTTTCTTTTAGATATGTAATTTTTAGCTTGTACTTTCATTGTTTTCAGTTTAATTGAAAAAGAACGTTTGGAACATCGAAGTATCTTGTACTTCGATGAATTACCGTATAATCTTGTGAGAACGGAGCGTTTGGGAGTGATTTCTGCTCTCGCTGAATACGGTATGAATCCTGACTCATTAGGCGACGGTTTAAAGGAATACGTGAACCGATATAAATTTCCACGAACGAAGAGTCCGGAAGAAATATTTGACCATGCTACCGCAGGACGAATAAGGAGAAAGACAACGACCCCCGCTTCACCTTGGCCAAAAGAGACGACGCCCTCTTATTATTTTGTCGATACTACTCCAAAGACTTAGTTACGTATTAAATACATAGATGCTTAGAATTACCGTTATAGGTTCTTTGGTAAATTTATGGCTTAGTTTTTTTGTTTTTTTTTTTTTTTTTCCTTCAATACCACCACCTCAAACGATACTGATCGCCATCTAGGATAATTGAGGATCGGATTCGGATCCCGTTTCGGACACGGGTTCCGGATCTCGGCCCTGGCTTATGGCTCGTACAATAAGTAGCTTTATGATAAGCTTAAGAAAGTTCAACGTTCGGGCAGTGCAATGACAGGTGGGATGATAGACCAATGCACTCTTCATTTGAGTGTGAGGCGTGAAGGCATGAGGGGGCAAGCTTAGTCGAGATCAATAAAACAAGTGCTCCGAGTAATTTGGTGGTAGCCACTATTCTGTTTTGGACAATTATGAAACCAGATGTCTGCAATTGCAGCCACAGTCATGAAGAAGAAGATGGACATGGAATGGAATAGGCAAATGCAGAGGAACGCTATGGCCTATTGAACACCTGCTTACTTTCAACAGATAGATGACTGCAGGAAGAAGAGGAAGTATGCGGGGACTTGAAGAAAGAAAAAAGACTCCAACAGCGGCTCAGCTCCAAGTTGTGGCTAAAGTTTGAATGTCCGGGGTACTGCAACTTTGCGATTGTCAAGAAAAGGGGGTTTCTCCGAGGAGATTCTTCCAACACTGAACTTATATCCAAAAGGGTCAACACCGGTGTAAGATCGAAATTAAACATGAATAATGGTTGGCTGCACCTACGATACATCCGAAAATCCCGCTTATTTTACATTTTCAAAAATTTTCTCCTTTTATACAGCAGCTGTAACTCTAAATTTCCTTCAAGTCCATCAAATCAGGGATTAGGAGTAGCTCACGTGACCTAAAGATTTGGTTGTTAGCTCATTTGCTGCAACAACTCAGTTACTGATGACGTTTCAGATTCCGCTTTGGAAGTGCTTTTATTGGTGTTATTAGACAATGTTCTTGGTGTCACGTGACCACCTTTTCCAAATCCCTGTGTCAGATAGATCTACTAACATCCATTTCATAAAAAAACCTTCAGTCTCAAACCAGATAAATTCATTGATTTCTTACTGGTATTCAAGTCCCAAATGTATGGATTCACCTCAGGGCTCGCCTACTACGCACGCGTTAACGCAACAAATTCAAACCCGTTTACAAACATGCACAGCTCTCACATTCGCGTTCAGCTTTCTGTACAGCGAGCTTACAGGGCGTTTCCCCTATATCATATTGCATACTTTTTGGCCTGGTTCTTATCATAATGGTTCTTGTTTTACATCAGTCTTATGACAGGGGGACAGGTATGCTATCATTGCATATTCAGTTTCCTTGCCATGAGACCAATGTAAGGTAAGAACTATCACATGAGAATCAATCAAAAGGATATACAGGAAATGCCCTAAAGGAGGTTCAGAGGTTGAGGGATTGTGGTGTAAAAATCAGAGATGGTAAGTTTAAGTCGATATGAGCTGAAGCAGCAGCGGAAGCTGCTGTTTATTGAGCTTTTAAGTCAGCTCATAAGTCCGTCAATGGGTGGCTATTAAGATCAAAGCCAGTTCAAAGCCATTGCTGATAAACTGTTTTTGATTTACCAAAATTTTGCGAAATTTTGATTGAATTATTCAGATACACATTTTGGGCCGCAAAAGAAGCTTAAAGCTAATCGCTCGCAGCTTATAGCTGATTGCCTCCACCTTGGAACAGCTCAAGCTAAGCTAATCAAAAATTTTGAAAAATATGTCAGCCCAAAGCTAAGTTTAAGCCAATGACGATTCACTTTCCATCCCTGATAAAAATGCAACAATCGTGCGTTTGCGGCGTCGTCGCTTTGTCACGTGCATTGTAGGCGAGCCTTGAAGACAAGAAAAAAAAGTAACTAAAAGATTTTGATACCGTATTACTTCAAATTTGTTTGAGCTATGATATTCATAAATTGTTTCATTTAAACTCACACTATTCAGCGATCTCAGAGCACCTACATTTGTGCACGGTACTTGAGAACCCAACAGATAAAAATAAGCAAGTTGAAATTTGAGTTCTTAATCATTGGTGCTGGCCTACAGCTTCCAATTGAACTGCGTCGCTGTAATCTACGTGTAATGAAGAAATTCAGTTTCCCTCTAGATACCTGAGCAGATTTCTCTACGCATGTAATATTCAGGTCCAATTGAAACTACTTATTTGCAGTTTTATCTGTTAAGTTTATATCTTTGAAACTTTGATTGAAGTTGTAAAGTTGAATAATCTTTCTTCATTTCAAAGAGTGCGAAATAGGTACTAAAAAAAAAAAAAGAAACGAAGGCCTATTCTCGAAAGATGGTGTGGCAAAATGTCTAACTTTGTATGCTCGTATAACATTATCATGGCTATTATTCCGGCTTTAATAGTTTTTGATTTAGGTATGTCCTCTACACCCCTTAGTTAATTTCATAGTTTTCAGAAGAAGAATTAACCGGCCTAAAAAAATGGAAATTGTTGCAGATCTCACATTATGGAATTTTACTTTCGATGCCGATATGACAGCACCGTTCTCTAAAGAACAGTAAGTGCAAAAAAGGGCAGAGGTAAGATGAGACGAGAAATTATTAACGACGCACTCAAATCTGATCACAGGGATGGCGCCATTTATGATCATGCTGGACGCAAAGTTCAGTTTTTCGCAGAGGTTCCAGATATTCTTGCTCTCGCGTACAAGCACGATATAAAACTGGCGGTCATATCGCGGAGTTTTAAATTTCCGGCGGTTCATCAACTTCTAGAAACGTTGGACTGGAAAAAATACTTATCTTACGACGTAATACACTCAGGAGGCGTAAAAGCGCTTCTTAAAGAGTAATGCCAGATTTTGTGAGATGAGGTGCATTCATTGTCAAAATTTATGTAATTCGTTTCAAATTTAGCATCATTCTTTTTTTTATCCCCAGGCTACAACACATATCGAAGGTACGTTACCCGGATATGCTATTTTTTGATGATTCATTCTATAACGTGCGTCAAGCGAGGAGTTGTGATATTGTCGGGGTTCAGGTGCCAAATGGTATGACACCGGATGACTTGAAAAGAGGACTCGATCAGTTCATTCGACATAAAGGAGGTATGTCGTTGTCAGTAGAGGCTGATAGATACTCACGAGCACCGAGTAATGCAACTATGGGGAGCGAGACTGAAGAAGCCACCGAGTCGGTGCAAGCCGATGAAGAAGTGGCTGTAGAAGAATAAGCGAAATAACTTTGTATGATACAATAATTTTGTTCAACTCAATAATATAGGTATGATTAAGATAGATTGTGTTGATAAAATTATCTAGCTTGAAGATGAGTAGATATTTCCAGTATTCCATCCTTAAAAATTAATCATTTGATTGTTGTAGGCCTAGTTCCTTCCGACAACCTCAGATTTATTTTGTCTAATTAGGCTCTTCTTTAAATTTTCATTTAGGGCGCTCGATTTCTTTATAGCATGTGCGCTTCTCACTCTTGGCTGATGTGGGTTTATGTAATCAGCATGTAACCCGTTGACAGCCTGTGTGAATCTATTTAGTTTGTAGCGGGTGTAAACGAAAAACAACCGAGACGAATTTTAAAATGATGTTGATTGTGGTCTTTCTTGTTTTTCCTATCTCACTTCTTCTCCTCTGATATCAATTGACCGCAAAAATTTCAGATAGAGATATCGTCATTTTAAAAGAAAAATCATGTCTAACAGCCAGGTGAATAATTTGTTTCTCTTCTGAAGCTCTGCTTTGGAAAACCAATAAATTAAGACAGAACAAACAAATAGATCAATTATTTTTAGGCTTATCATCTGCAATCTCTTCGGAATTTTTCACCATACATAGCAGCATTGAGAGTCGTACAATAAATTTGCCCCCCACGTTAATTCTCATATGTCCACGTATTAATTGTTTAGATTTCATTGTAAGTGCGTAGAGTAGGTAATTAGGCACGTTCGGAATGGTAACAAAAAAATACCGAATTTGTAGAAGGAATCCTCCTCACTACTCTATAAAGATTGATAAAAAGATTAGAGATAAGAAGAAGAATGTATTTATTGACGGGGAGAATGATTATTGATAGCAAACAAGCCTACTCATAGTTATGAAGCTTTTGTTATTTGACTTTTATTATTCGCGGGATCGATGCACGTCGATCTTCGATTTATATTTTTTAGTTTTCAAAAAAGTTGACGAAGATGGTAGCCTCACTTCTCCCATCCTTGATTATTTTCGACTTGGGTAACGTATAATTAGGCAATGCCTCAAATTATTATGCTACTCGTTACGGCCGGTAATTGACATGAATTTTCAGATTTCGTGCTTTGGCCACTCTGGCTCGATACTCACGTAACATCTCCATTTTATGGAAAAGGGTATAAATAATGAATATTTTTCATTTATAAAATCTTTTTTTTTTAACAAATCATCAAATTACTTCCCTCATCTTACAGAAAAAAAATCGTTGACTCCGCCGGTCAACATATACCTTGTTATCCAGAAGTTCCCAGAATCCTTGAGATGTTGAATAGACACGAAATAAGAATGTCTATCGCCTCTCGAATCAACGATTTCAAAGGAGCGAATCAATTGATTGACGCATTCGATTGGAGTAGATATTTGACATACACAGTGATCCACCCGGGTGCAGTTACAAATCACTTCAAACAGTAAGACCATCAGAATTAATTTAATTGTAAAGTCATTGTGAACATGGAATTGAAAATAGGTTGAGAAAGCTGTGAAAACATGGCGATGCCAATACCATTAGTGATGATGTTGTATAGCTGGTGTAAATTTGAAATTTTCTTGTCAAGAAAAAATATCACCTTTGATGACGTTAATCCCCTCCAATGGCCTTGACCTAATTTTTTATTTTTGAGCTATTCGACTACTCTCCGGGTCGTCAGCTCGCGAAAAAGTATTGAAGGTTGTTAGAGGAGTGGAATGTAGTTGGTAGAGCGTGAGTATTGGAGAGAGTGGGTAACTGTTTCTGAGTTGTTGCACAAGGAGGAGGATAAGGAGGAAGAGACGTTGAAAGTTAGTCGTTGGTTTTGTAGGGCTGGACATGAGAATAGGTGTTGTACTGATAGGTTATCTGTTTGACAGTGGAGGGAAGAAATTTAGTAGGAGGTGAGAATGAGTTAGTCGGGTGAGGCCAATTCTGAGGCTGGAGAGAATGATTTCTTCATGACGGGAATTTCTTTTTGAGGAGGACCAAGAGGTGGGTGAGGTTTTTATAGATCGGAGCTTGTTGGGCGGTAAGAGAGTCCAAAGATGATGCAAAGCATTCAAAATGAGGGAATGGTAATAGTTTTTTGGATCGTATGATGGGAAAGAAGATGGATCTGTAATCTTTGGTAGGTGGATGGCTTCCTTTGCTGCACGGTCAACCTCGTCATGTCCAGGGAGACCGATGTGGCCAGGGATCCAGATGAAAGTTATTGTTGTTTTGATGGAAGCAAGAGTTTCAAGAATAACTTGGATTCGTTAAGTTATCGGGTTTGTTAAATGGATGCCTTGTATTGTCAAGAGTGAAGAAAGAGAATCAGTTAGTAAGATGCAATTGTGTCGTGGGGATTCTTGCGTTAGTTGCGAAAGGCAGGAGTGTATAGCACTAAGTTCAGCAGTGTATACTGAAGCTGAGTTACGAAGTCATTTTGCGGTAATGGAGCCGTGGATAGAGAATGCATGAGCTGTTTAAGATTGAGATTTAGAGCCATCAGTGTAGCAGATTCCATGATTTGGGTATTCTGCGATAATTTTTGAGATTAGTCTTCGATAGGAATAATTGCCCAGGTCGAGTCTGATTGATGGAGGGGGGGGGGGGGATTATAGCAAAGGAGGCGACGATAGTTTGATATGAACGGATTTTATAGAGGAGAGGAGGAAGTTACTAGGAGAAAGGATGTATAGATTGGGAAATCAGAAGTTTGAGAAGACGAGGCGAGGAAGTTCGCGGTCAGTATGAGAGTGTGGAAATGTAGTGGTGGTTCTGCTGCTTCTGGACAAAATCTTAGATAGGGGAAGTTCGAAAAGCTCCAAAAGCCATGCGTAGGCTGGATGCTTGAATGATATCGAGGAGTTTGATTTTGGACTCACTGCATTGGCTGTAGATTGTAGCACCGTAATCGAGCTTGGAGCGAGTAAGACTTTTGTATAGTTGGAGCAAGAGTTTGCGGTTACATCCTGTCCGGGTGTTGGAGAGGTACTCGATGATATTGATAGCGATTAGGCATTTAGATTTGAGTGAATTTTTGAGAGGTATCCAGGAGACTAGGAAAGTTTTTGATCAAAGATTAAACCCAGGAATTCATAAGAGGTTAGAATGTTGATTGTGAAGCCTTGAAGAATTAGCGGATGAAGTGGGATTACAGGGCGTCGGTGTTTTCGGAAGATGACAAGACCTGTTTCATCTGAAGAGAAACAAAATCCACGGTCGGAAGCCCAGGAACCGGTATTACCAAGCGTTTTTTGGAAGAGGCGTACTGCTCTGTAAGAGTTTGAAGATAGAAGGGAGATGCTATAGTCATCCACAAAGAGAAAAGAAACACATTAACTGATATCATAGATTGCTATTAGAAAGAGGGGGGCACACTCCAAATTTCTCTTTGAGGAACGCCATTCTGGATGGTTTGGTGGACAGAGAGTTGGTCTTCTATATCCTGATGGCAATAATTCTGTTGTAGAGGAAGCTTTGAAGTAATTTTGGAAATGATAGACACTATTTATTACGTGCGGTGGTAATATTTAGGAAGGAGGGTTGTTGATAAATGAAAAACTCAAGCGAATTTAGATCACCTCGTCGGGATCCGAACCCGAGATCTTTCGCTTTCCGGGCGACTGCTCTTCCAACTGAGCTACAAGGGCGATCAAATCTTCCGCGAATTTTTCCAAGTATCAACGACGAGATCGTAGCTCAGTTGGAAGAGCAGTCGCCCGGAAAGCGAAAGGTCTCGGGTTCGGATCCCGACAAGGTGATCTAAATTTTTCGCTCGAGTTTTTCATTTATCAACAACCCTCCTTCCTTAATTTTGGGAAGTTCCCCTGAGGCCTATTTGGTATAGTTTTTGGCAGATGTAATGCCGCCAAACGCGAGGGCTTGATGGAGATCAAAAAAGATAGTGTAGAGAGAAGATTTGGTGAGTTCTGTGTCATTGAATTGTTGCTGTAAGTCAGATAATGCTTGTAAGGTGTTTCTGCCTTTCCTAAAGCCATATTGGCAGGATACGAGTACATTGTTAGAGCCGAGAAACCATGTAAGTCTTTTGTTTAGGATTTTTTGGAATAGTTTTCCGATGACCTAACTTGGTAGAGTTCCAATTTCGCGCTGTATGAACAGTCTGTAAGCGATTAGTTGGTAGCTGTTGAGAAGGTGGTTTTTGTTTTCTTTGGCCATTCACGAAGGTGTGTTTCGTTGCAAACAGCATACACGGACCCCATGCGCCGACCGTCAACTAATCGCTCACGGATAGTACGCTGACGGGAGTTAGCTTAATGGGTGCTACTGGCGTTTGCGCTCTACCCAGTATCTCACTCCAAGCGTTTGCGCCTATCTCAATGCTGCGATCTACAGCAACAGGTAGCGTGCTCAACGGTTTGTGAAATCGTTCCCCTGTGGGAGGCCGAATTCCCAGGGATCATCTATGCATTTGCTATGACATCATCTTCTGTGCTGAGTGACGGTATATACCTTGCATCATGCGACCGCAATTGTATTTTCGACAACCAGCAAATTGGCCTCGTTAATTTGAATTGGACTGGCCTCGATACCAACCAATTCAGGTTTTTTCAGAATTATATTCGATCCGCCAAGGTTACTGACAACGTGGGTGATTTGTTCAACAATAGTGGCATTTCTACAAGAATCGTAAGAGGTTTCAAAACTATGGCCATACATGGGAGAAAAATGAAAAATTGGTATTATCTCTTGAATGAAGCGGAACTGAACGTTTTGTCATCTCATCTATATTGTCGAACGTGCGTTTGTGGACGTCTTTTATGGGATGTCAAGGAGCCAAATCTGCTTCATTCTAGTGTTATTTCAATTTTTCATTTTAATCCCATTTACATGGCCATAGTTTTGATACCTCTTACGATTTCTCTCCGCTGCAACGCAAGGCTAGCGCTACCCGGTTCGAATTCGCACACATCTTACAATAACAAACATGTGCACGATTAGGACACACAGTGAAACGACTGTTGATTCTTGCATGGAAGGATGTGTAGGTATTGAAAAATAAATAGCCGAACGGCAGACTTCTTGTTATTTGATAGCTTTCAGATAGGTAAGGAAAAGGAGTATTAGCTATTAGCAGCCATTCTCCTGACCGACTTTTTAAACGTTTTTCCATGATCTGTGCGCTACACGTATGAAGCATGCAAACTGAGTGTTTGAATAATTATTGTTGAACTTATTTGTTGACAACATTTCTCATTTAATCAAATGGAATCGGATCACCCAACAATTGTTGAAACATGTTTAAGACTCAGTGGGAATGTGCCTTTATTGTATAAGTTTTATTGAATACATGAGGAGGGCTGCGGAAAATTGAAATATTCTGGAGGTAGGTAGGCTCTACTTACACCTCAGCCAACTCAATATGAGTTTTAATGACATTGGAGGAAAACTATCGGTCTTTGAGCAACAGGCGTTGGAAAAACTACCAAAATATTCTGACAGAGCCAAAGCTTTATTATGATGGGAAAGGGACTTGAAAAAATTTCGACTTTCGATTCTCAGTGGGTATTAAAATGAATTAAAGGTTCCCTGCTTTTCTCGTTCAACTTCGTTAAGGGAGCCATCGTTTTCTCAAAAAGATTACCCAGTTCTCGTAGGTAGTCGATCCCCATATCCGAACTATAGCACGAACACTGATGGAGAACAGGTTATTCATTCCATATCGAACGCCGGAGTTAAAAAATTCGACAATTTCTCTTCTTTGATTTTTATGTGTAATGTATAATCTAGCTAATATCCTTATCCGTACCCATAGATGAATTTTGATATATTGCATTATCTTTTCAAACGAGAAAATTTTACAATCAACAATTGCGTTCTAGACTTCACCTCATATCGGGAATTCCGTATGCTGATATGCTCTATTTCAACGACGAGCCTCGAGATCTTCATCAAGTTGAAAGAATGGGAGTTTTGACTTATCTGGTAAGAGAAGGGATGGATTTGGCTACACTACGGAGTGGATTAGATCGTTACGAGAAAAATAAAACACGAGTACCTTACTCACAACCGGGTAATAAAGCCTACGGCGAATCATTTCGCGTAATAAGACCCAAGGAAAGTTCATAACTTTATCGACAAGTTTTTAGGTAAAGTGATAAAATACTGCATGAAATACAAATGTAAATTTTTCAATTGTAAGTATTATTATTATTATCATTATTATTATTATCAAGTATAAGATTTTCATGATACAAAGCTTAATTACAAAAGTTTCACCATCGAGAATTTTTAGTAGGTATTTAAAAAAAAAACATTAAACAACAAAGGCAAAAATTTTCATACACATACAAAATTTTGTTATTAAAAAAAAAGAGATTGAAACAAATGATGACGAGATTGTATTCTTATTCAATTTTTTTTTTTCAATTATTTATTGTAAAATTAAAATTGTCCTTCGAATGGGTACATCGATAGCTCGTAACACCGGTGGCGCAATAGAGGCGGAGGGGGGACAGTTTGGCAACCTGCCCTAAGCCCCTTTTTTGAAGAAAATGATTTAGCATAAGGGTGAAATAACAAATTGATGAAAAATTGAAGAACTAATTTTTTGAAATTTTTTTTGCCCTCAAACCTCCTCCGCCATTGCTTGCTTGTACATCAAAATGAAGTTCGCGAGTGGAATGTAAGCTTGTCAATATCATTGAAAGTACGAGAACATGTACCCTTTCGGATATTTAGTAAAAAAAATTTTCAAGACGCAGATAACATGTTCAAAAACGAAAAATGATTTTGGTACGCGAAACAAGAACGCAGTATCTACAATTAGGAAAGTAATCTAATTATTCAAAAATAATCACGATGATAGATTTGTGGAAAAACACAATTCAATACCATTTTATTTCCGTAAGCAAATTTGCCAAATAAAATTTTGAAAATCGAATTGTTTGAGTTTTTCTCTGTGATTGAAAAACCGTTGATTTGAACGTATGAAATTTCTTGAATCGATATTGATTGAAAAATTCATCATAGCTATTTTTTTCAAAATCAATGCTATAGGAAAGGAAATATTGATAATATTTTGTTTTTTTCTTTCTTTCTCTTCTTTATTTTGAATTTTTGAAAATAACTTTGGATGAATTTGCTTGTCACCCAAAAGCGACAAAATAATTTTAAAATTAAAATATTTGCGAAAGGAAGTTTGCTGCTTTAGTTTACTGATTTTCGTAGAGGGAACCGGTAGGGTACAGAGAAACCGGACCCAACAACGGTGGCATAAAAGTATTTCAACTTTTCATCGTTAGTCAAAAAAATTTGTAGTTACTGCGTTTATAATTTTAGAGATCGAACAAATAACTCATATTTGTAAAATTATGAGGAATAAAATTAAGGAATTTTTAAAATTTGGACTTGAATGATATAGGAAGAGAAAATATTTAGAGATGATTTCCTGATTATTTTAATTAAAATTAATTTCACGAGGGTTACATTTTTCTTCGCTCTTTTTTCAAAAATATAGGAAAGGGATACCCAGAAGCTTAGTTTCATTAAATAAAAAATACACACACGAACACACAAAAAGGAAAATAGTGACTTAAATGAGATACATATTGTTGACAGCCCTTATAACGCACATTCATTTACATGAAGGCGGCCTAGATATTATTCTTCGTTGATTTTATAAGCGAGCCAACGGTGGCCGTAGAGTTAACAATTTTCTGCGTTTGAAAAAAGGCAAGAATTCTTGAATTCTTGTGTTTTAAAGAGTGAAGACAACAAATACAAGCAAAATGTTTTATTCCTTGCTCAGAAGCAATAACTTTTTATCTTGTGCACAATTTATGGAGGGTATTTTTGTTGGGAAAAGTCTGATGAAAACTCATGACTAAGAAGGTGGAGGGATGGGCGCTTTCTCCGAACTTGCACACGAATATCAAAACTGTGTCAGCGTCCCCAGTGCTAGTCAATTCCTGGATCAGCTTCAATAACTCAAATCTGACAAAGAAATAAAGTTCAGAAGAGAAGAAGTACAGCGATGAAGACACAATATTCTATAGGCAGTAGGCACCGAGTTTCAACTGAAATAACCTTGAATTAAGGAAATTTATTTTGAGTGTATCGAGACTTTCTCCAGCATCCATGATGAATTTCCATAGAGAAATGAGCGTACTGCAATCTAACTGGATCCATTGAGATCGCTAGAGAAGAAGGAGTTGCTGTCGACGATATGTATCTACTTAATTGACAATAGGAAACTTCTTAAAAATTTATTTACAATTGATATACTTCACGATCCTTTGACCTAGCACGACCGAAATTTCGGGTATATCCACGTTTTGTAGGAACTACTTTTTTCGTGGTCTCCCCGACGCTAGAGCCGGGACTGGTGTATGGATAGACATTGTAACCTGGTATTATGTGAACTCGTACGTCTCCTGATGGCCTTGTCCCATCAGCTCGTGGTCTTCTCGAAAACGTGACCGTAGTTTTACAGCAGCAATAATGAAATAATTTGACGTAAGCGTCGCAGAAATGTCGATTCGAGAAGCAGTACAGCAAATTGTTGAAACAAGATTTGCTTAAGGCGAACCAAGCGGACCAATAAAACGGTTTCGCACCGAGGTGTGCGGAAGATGGAATAAACAGGAAGAATGCGAATGGCGCCCAGAATATGATGAACATAATAAAGCTGTAAAGGTTGGTAAGCATCAATGAGTAGTCCCATTTGAAAGCCAAAGGTGGTTTGAAGCCAGCATTTGTTCGAGCGGTTCGAATGCGTAGAATTATTCTTAGGTAATGAAAAGCTGCAAACGCTAATGGTATCATGAAGAGTAACGCCGCTGTCAATAGAAATATCGGGCTTGCACGATCAATTTTTTTGCGACAATAGTCTGGCCCCAGTTCAAAAACGAATATTATAGTGACGAGGCAGATGCTGACAGCCCAAATGAGCAGCACAGACACAGTTATTTTCGTCGTTGTAATCTTCGTGTAGCATTCGGGTGACAGACATAATCGAGCGTAATTTTCGACAGCAATAGCTGTCAAACTGAAAATCGTGACTATACCGCACAATAATCCCAGGAACCATTGAACGTGGCACACTGGTAGGCAGTCTTCAGAGCCAGCAAGTAAAACTACTGCTGTAGCAAGAATCACCACTCCGCTTATCAAGAGATCAGCTAAGGCTACATTCGCAATGTAAGTGTTACCTGAAATACAATCACACTGTCTTATTATCAACTGAATATAAGTCTAAGGAGAGATTTAGGCTTGTAATGATGCTTCGAAAGTCAGAAAAAGGTCGTCTTCACAAATCACAGGACGTATTTGTCAGAGTCGTTTTTTGTTAGGAGCAAGCTTATATTAATAATACAATCAACGAGATAAAGGGCCTGATTGAAAATTCTCATCTTTTTCAAGCTCAGAAATGACATCTCTTTGTACGAATATTTTTTTTCAAGCCTACAAGGAATGAATTGTTTGAGTTTGCTCGTTTGAACTTACGCTGCTTCAAAAATCCTTCTTTTGACGTCATCGATGGGCGTGAACCGAATTATGTTATTGAGAGCATAGGCTTACTCAGATGGAAGAGGGAGGGGATTGATAAGTATCAATGAGACTTGAACAAGTAAGAGGACGAATATTTATCTCCTGAATCAGGGTTGCTCATTTCTACGAGGCCAATACAGTTAATGCGAGCTTATAATGAACTTGGCTTATATTCTTCAGATCATAATGACTAAACTACCCACCCAAAAGTAGAAGAGTAGCTACGTAAGATAGAAGAGTATATTTTATCCCAAGAAAATAATATTATTATATTATCACTAGTCTTGAGCATGCGCATACCCCACTCTGATACAATTTACAAATAGGGTTATTGACTCGAAGTGGGCAGATGGGGAGATTAAGATTGGATATGAATTAGGTGATCCTGTAGAAGTAGGTAGATCGTGCTCTGATTTCCTTATAATTGTTTGAGAGGAAGCTCGTGATACTGGAAGAAATAGGATGGTTGAGCCAAATGTTTTTGAGAGTTGGGTATGAAAAGAAGTGTATTGCAGTACAGATATGAAGATGAGTAAGAGATATGAAAAGAGAAAATAGGAGGATCAGACGATGTGGCCTATAGGGCTTTACCAATAATGTACTTTTGTTTGCGGGGCAATCGCGTGCGAGAGCAAGAAAGACAGAGCAAGGTATGACTAAGAACGAGTAAATTATACATCGCTCTGCCAACTGATTAAAAAAGGTAAAGGATTTCTTGGCGTTGACAAAAATATAAAGATCATGTTTCAATCCGCTCATTTGTCCCGCTTCTCGGTCCAGTACAAGTCTATTTTAGTAAATTTCAGGCTGATGAGTTTTTTCAGAATTATTTTTGATTTTTTTTATTTATTTATTTTTTTTTTAGAGAGGATGACACTCGCAAATTTCTCAATGACCGCCTAGACATTCATTTTTATTTTCAATTTAATTCAATTTTATTTAATTTTATTTTTAATTTTATTTTTATTCCATTTTATTTCATTTTATTTCATTTTTCGTTTTTCATTTTTCATTTTTCATTTTTTATTTTCAATTTTTAATTTTTAATTTTTAATTTTTAATTTTTAATTTTTAATTTTTAATTTTCAATTTTTAATTTTTAATTTTTAATTTTCAATTTTTTATCTTTTATTTTCTATTTTTTAGTTTTCATTTTTCATTTTTCATTTTTTATATTTTATTTTCTATTTTTTATTTTTTATTTTTCATTTTTCATTTTTTATTTTTTATTTTTTCACTTTTTTTCATTTTATCCATTTTTTTTTCATTTATTTATTTATTTATTTTTTTTTTTATTCTATTTTTCTGCTATTATTTCTTTTTTTTGGACCAAAATTCTTCCAAGTCCCAAGGTCAAAACCGGATGCCCAGACAATTTTCAAGAATTCGGGGGTAGGGCTGAGATTCGACGTTGAAAATTTTCCAAGTCCCAAGGTCACTGCCGGACGCCCCGACAATTTTCAAGGATTAGGGGGTAGAGAAAAGACATGAAACATGTCAAAAAAAGTAAAGATTGCATTTCTTGTAGGAGCCCTCATCTGAGACAGACTAGGGTGACTGCTTTAGGCCAAAACCAGAGTGAATGCGAGTTGCGGAATGCGATATGGAATGCGAGCAAATAGAATGGATTTTAATCCCTCTCATTGCTCGGTCGTTCTCGCGTTGCTCGTAAGCACTGTGTAATTTTGTGAATCGTTCTCGTATTCGTTCCGCAACTCGCATTCACTCTGGTTTTGGCCTTACGACGGGAAGGACGATTTGAACTAGACCTAGGAGCCAGTGCTGCCATACCTACGGATTTTTGGTCCTCGAAAAAATACAGGATTTTCTACGGATTTGGTGTAAAGAACGGGATTTCTTGCGCTCCAGGGAGAGGTATCTTAGACCTTTATATGAAAGATACTTTTCTCCTGGTCGTCATGTGCTGATACCGCGGTCTCCCGTGATATCGAGTCGATCAAGGAAAAAGTACCTCAATTGCTCGCCTGGGAGATGCCTTTCTCCTGATCGGTATTGATAAATCAGTCGAAGTCCGTTGAAATCTGTTTTTAGGTCCTACGGATACGGATTTTTTTAAATGTCTGGCAGCACTGATTGGAGCCTTCGGAGGGACTAGAAATCATACCAGGAAGAGAGAGTGAGGGAGTAGTGAGAGGATTTGAGATCATAAGCGGTAGAGGGATCAGCTCTATCAGTTGAGGAAGGTGAATGCAGTGAATGTTTCGGGGCAAAATCCACAGGATCATGTTCTCCAAGGTCAATGTGTTCTGATACATAGGAAAAAAAAATGGAGAGTGAGGAAAAATTTGAAGAGTGAATAACGCTAAGGATTCGTTTGACGACAGAATTGGTAGAATGAGGGTCTTGATACAAGGTCTCAATACCAAATGAGAATGAGAGCGAATCAGATAAATTTGCGGGGAGGTAAGAAACAGTTGAGAAGGAAGAAGCTCGTGAATATAGTGGTAAGGGAACGTGCACAAACTAAGTAACCCTCTTTGGGGGGAGGGGGGGGAGAGATGAGTCTACATCTGAACTACATGGCTTTCAATATTTTTATATTGGCAGTAAAAACGAGCAACGAGTCGTCAGACAGTGTTGAACACTACAATAAATTTCTGAGAACTGAGTTTGTAGCAGATAACGCGCAACACTCTGGCTGTCTTTGTCTAGTAATTGAATTGAAATTGGGAAAACAGAATTTTTTATTGTTTCACAGATGAATTAGACAAATTTTTTCATGAAAAAGCTACGTTCAGGGCCGTACCTACCATATGGCGACATGAGCAAGTTGCCGGGGCGCCAGAAACGTACCGAAAAATGGGAATTTGGTTTATATTTATGACTTAATTGACTTAATTGATGGTTTACAGCACCTAAATTTCATATGATATGCATAAATTTAGGTTCAGTGGGTCCTTTTGAAGAATTCTGTCTTTGATTAGGAAAACTGACACTTTTTGCGCTTGGAAAGAGAGGATTCCCCGAAGGATGCCGTTCTGGATGGATGGGTGTGAAGAGTATTGGTTCTGAATTCTAAGCGTTAGCGATCTGTCATGGAGGCAAGACTGGAGAAGTCCGCGTAAATTGCCTCAAAGGCCAATGTCATCTAATTTGAAGGAACATGTAGTGACGCCCTGGAGGTCTACGAAAGTGGAGTAAAGTTTTGAGTTTGGGCGAAGGGCTTCCTCAATTAGGAGGTTCAGGTCAGATGCGGCTTGGAAGGTGTTACGGCACCCGTACTGATTTGAGGGATTTTGATGTGCTATGTACAGAATAATTTTTCATTCTCTTTTCTTAAATACACATACCTCTATATTAACTTTAGTTTGGTTTCTTTCTTTTTTTCGATGATGACTCTACAAATATTCGATCAATAACTTTGACGATGGATGGACGGATTTTAATTTTAGCTCTTATCTACTTGAAAAATATATCTGGAAGTTGCAAACCGAGTCAGACGAATACCCCAAAACAATCTATAAAAATTTTCGAATCAAATACGTCACTCTAAAATTTTAGGCTATCGCATACTGTTCGGTTGCGTCGAACTGAGAAATATGACTGTGACGGTATAATTCATGATCTAGTTACGCCCATTCTCTTTCCGAGAATTTCAACGAAAGTTTCTCGATTCTACGAGTATAACGAACTGCAAAGTAATCTAAATAATTGATGAAGAATATACCTTTCTTAAGACTGGTCGTTGAATTTACTTTAGGGACTACAGGACTCTAATATGCCTGAATTTGTTCAAGATATTTTTACGGCGTCAAAATATGCAATACTTCCGACGTAATTAATCGCCTATCTTTGCATTTTGGGCTACGTACATGCGAGTGCGCCCATTGAAATCTAATTTCTCATTTCAAATTCATTTTATAACTGAAATCTTCTCTCATCATTACTTTTTGTTCGTTGCTTTGCAAAAAAATTTCAATTGATGAAAGAAGTGAAAATAGTTCTTTTGAAAATATTGTACCACTACGTTGAATTTCTTCCCGATGCTCGACGAGAAGAAAAAAAAAACTATCGATCGATTTCCTACTTTGGCTAATTATGATAAATTATACAGTACACTCTCCATCATGAAGACGTTGCGAATAAATTTTCAAAAGAAAAGTAAGAAAAGAACGTTTTAGAGTTACAGACGAGGAAACAGAATTGCATTAATTAAATTTACTCAAAATTAAGGATAAGAAATGGAAAGTGCGGGTGGTTCAAACGTTTACTAATTATGATGAGGGACAATAGGTTCGTTTGCTCCGCATCTTCGTCATTATTGTCTCATCTCATTGTGCGCCGATGAAAAACTGATGATTCTATCGAAGGAACGCAGACGAAAAACTTACACGACTAACAATTTCAAATAGACTCAGAAGCTACCAACTTTAATCTAATTATTTATTCAATGAATTGTGTAGCCCGCGCGAGAGCCAAATTTTTTGAAAATTCCACTCTTCGTAGTATTTTTTAAAAAATGCAGATAGAATTCGAAACGAATGACAGGTACCGTAAAATTTTCAAATATTTTCTGGCAGAGCCAAATGAATAAAGATCATGTGTCATGTCTTTTTTAGTAGCTAGTGACTTTTGGGGGGCTTACTCGCTCCGCCTCCCTCCTTGGTCTAGTGTAAGTCTAGTTGAAGACTAGTATAATCCTAGTATAAAGCTAGAATGAATAAGTCTACTTAAGAATATTTTAGGCTAAGGCTTCAGGGCGGCACACTCTTTAGGAGGGCTCACTCGCTCCGCATACTAGGCTAAGCCAGAAACTACTGCGGAGAGAGGGGGGACTCGGACTTTGGAGAAGTCTGCTCTTAATGTTATTGAACTGTTCTTTGAGATTACGGTACATGCTGAATTAGAAAAATTGAACAAATTACAGTTTCCGTAATTTGTTCAATTTTTCTAATTTGCTCTTAATGTTGTAAGCGGACCAAGATTGACGACTTATGACGTCACAAGCTAATAGCAGTATCAATCTAGCCTACGCCTTTTCTCTGTATTAGGATAAGCTAAAGACTACAGAGGAGGGGGGGGCTTGGACTCGCAGATTTGAGAATCACTGCCACATGGACAAATTCCCATAAGGATGAGCCTAGAACAAAGACATGAAACATGTCAAAAAAAACTATCAATAGGGCAGGCTCCGCGCTTCTTGAAAATGTAGGTGGATCTTCAGACTAAACTTTTCAGAGTAGCTCTCCGTACTATGCTGATTTGCTGACCTCTCTCGACATATGAGTTTCCTCCTCAATAAGTTATACATAATTTCAACAGGATGCAATTTTGAGCAATAATTAGTAAACTAAATATCCAGATAATCCTTACAATTATCTCAAAATGATTAATAATACTCTAATGGCTTCTTTTGTTGTTACAAGCGTGCAACATATCGATGCTCGACTGCTTTACATTTCTGATAAATATCTGTGACAGAGCCTCACACAGAATCTAGGCTAGTTCAAAATAGTTTCTTTCTGTTGAGGTGTACATCACAGATGAAGCGTTTAGAGAATTCTTAAGATGGCAAACAATAATAGGGACGACTTTTTTTTTTTTTGTTAAACTCTTTGTTTAGTACGGGAAAAATTTATTGTAATATGTAACCTCTTCTACTAAGATGTTCTTCAACTATCACAGCGCTGATCATGTACACGTTTCCCACGCTTCCTAGGACAGAAAGTCCCGACATCATTAGCAGCCGTCCTACGCGACTCCATTCAGGACTTATGGTGACTGGCGATACGTTCTCCACAGTACTTATTAGAATCTCCGAAGTTGAATTTGCCGGATTTATATACGTCATACCTGGGAACAAAATCGTATTCAATTACTGTAAAGGAAAATATTCAATTGAAATAGTAAATTTACGAGAGCAGACACGTTCACAGCCCTCGTAAAACAAAATTTTTGGAGGGAAGTGTACAGAAACAACCTTCTAGCTCTTTTTAGAGGGGCTTGAAATCGGGACCTCTCTCCTATGAGGCGGTCGCCAAAACCATGAACCATTGAGGCGTTTTGTAATACTCCCTTCCTTAAAAATGTAATGAAAATATTTCTAAAGCTACGAATAATTTCTTGTCGAGAAAATAGCCATAATGACATTATCGAGAGATACAAGTCCTTACATCATTATGAAAATTATCAATTATAGTAGAAGACGCGAAATGGAGTTTTCACTCTTGATAATTTGTCCATTCTCACTTTCTTTTTTCGAAAAATTATAATAAAAAATGTCAACTAAAACAGGCTGAAATAACGCAGATAGACCATATTTTCATTATGTCTCGCCTGCTCTTTATTATCATTCATCATCCAACGTTTCAAGCTGATATTATCATGATATCTTTCAACTTCTCTTATTGAGAAAAAACCCTCATGAAGTAGGTTCCCTGTTTGCCTCGATGGACACAGTTCATGAAAGTAATACTAAACAGCTAACAAAATAGGCTGCAAGTCTTGATCTTTGTCGTCATATCCATTTCTAAACTATACCATACTTCTTTCTCACATGGCTGTAAACTATATGTTCTTGGGGTTTCAAGAAGAATTAAATCTTCAATACCCATCGGACAACCGCGCAGACAATCGATAAATAGTCGAAATTAGTCGACGAGGCTTCGGAGGAAATAGAGAAGGACAACAATTGGAGTAGAAGTCGTTAAAAGACCGTTCCTTAGAAAGCTCCGTTTAGTGGTTATTAAAAATTTCACATTTTGAAAGATAGTACGGGGTACCCAGTGACACTTACCTATAAGATAGAATCAGTGATACATATTTTCCAAGTGTGACCTAATCCTCGCTGTTCCTCAAGCTGGATGCCCATATAAATTGGAAACGAGACTGAGTCGTCACGCGTCCTCACGCGGGTCCCTTGCTCCTTTTTCTCCTTGATGACTGTATGATAACGAGAATCCACTCATACATTTTTTTTTTCGAAAGATCTGGAGCTTTTTTTTTTTCCTACCAAAATCTAGAGCTAAAGAAATCTATACTTTTTCTAACCAAGAGATCTGCATTTTCTCGTTCTACTTGGATCTCAAATCTGAGAGATTTGTCTGTCAAGATCTAAAATGCAAAAGTACCCTCAAAAATAAATATAATACGTAAGTGTTCCCAGCACCAATTAATGATAGACAACTGAAGAAATTGAGATACATTCGATCAAAAAGTATAATAACAGTCTTCACGTCGCGTCGTACAATACTTGCGGCAGTCATAATATATTTTGTATTATCATGGTTGATGAATCGAGAAGATAAAACTTTTTTGAAGACTGTACGCAAATTTAAAAAATACAATCCAAAAATAAAACCCGCGAGGATTGCGCAGAAATTTAAAAAATGATAGGCGAACATAAAATCGCCATGACGTCACTTTTTTCTCCCGGATGCATAGAGGCTCTTAGTTCGTCGAGGCAAGAGCCCGAAAAAGGGCTAAATTTTTCTATCAACAGTTTTGTATCCAAACTTACGGCCAACTGCCAAAGTAAATGATTACAAAAAATTGTGACCCTCCGTAAGAAAACCTATTTATCTCACAAAAACAAAATTTTACAGGGGAGGGTTTCAAAGTTTGATAACCACTGTCGCGACTCACGACATTAATCACGTTGACGCGTCGTGGTATTTTCTTGAATTTTCGTGACAGAAGTTCGTTTCTTGATCTAAAGAATTAATATTTGATCTGGAGAAAATTTGTCTTCGAGAAATTTGTCCATACAATAGAATAATTTCCATAATTACCTTCAAATTCTATCATTGGTTTTCAATTGTGCTGCAGACATCGAGTTTTCTGAATGAATTGAGAGAAAGGAGGACGTGTTTTCATTTCTCAATAGGAAACCAACAAAGAAAAAATAAACAGGCTTAAAAGACGGATCTTGGTGACAAAAATGAGTAAAAACCTAAAAAAATACGAAAAAAAACCCGGAAAATACGAAATTTTCAGCATTTTCTTCCGTTTTCTTTCACTTTTCAGGCTCATACCTCGCTGAAAAATCAAGAGAGAGTTTTTTGCTATTCGTCACGTAAAAGCGGGGACTTTCACCGAGAAAAAAAAAAAATATGATTTTTTGTGAGATAAATAGGTTTTCCTGCGGAGGGTCACAATTAAATAAGGAAGGATTTCTTGGCGTTGCCAAAAATATAAGGATCATGTTTCATGTCTTTTCGCGAGTTGTTTTAAGCTCTTCATAGTTCAAAAATTTTCGAAAAGACCTGCCAGGTATATATTTTTATTTCATTTTTATTTTATTTAATTTTTTCTTTTTTTTCGAAAAAGGGTGGTACTCGCAGATTTCTCAATCACCTCCCAAGTATTTTTTATTTTTATTTTTTATTTATTATTATTATTTCTTTTTTTCAGAATTATTTTTGATTTTATTTTATTTTTTTCATTTTATTTATTTTATTTTTTTCATTTTATTTATTTTATTTTTTTCATTTTATTTATTTTATTTATTTTATTTTATTTTTTTATTATTTCTTTTTTCGGAGAAAGGATGGTACTCGCAAATTTCTGAAAGACCTCCCAGGTAATATTTTTATTTTTATTTTTCTTTTATTTTATTTTTTATTTTATTTTTATTTAATTTCTTCTTTTTTTTTTCAAAAGAGGGTGGTACTCGCAGATTTCTCAATCACTTCCCAGGTAATTCACGAAAATTTCTCAAGTCCATTATTAGGGGGAGGGAGTGGTACTCGCGAATTTTCTATAGTGTATACTAGGGTGTCAGAAAAGACATGAAACATGTCAAAATTGTAATTTAGTAAACCGGTGAAGAAAAAAATACCTAGTTTGGTAAATAGGTAATACATGGTTAGGGAACAAACTTGAACCGCCCATTTCCTTGGCGCGCGAGCAACAGGGAGGTTTTCTGGAAAGCTTCGTCCAATGTGAAGTTGTAATCTTTCAGAGATTTATTCGAAAGAAAGTCAAATAAGAGCGATTGGTTTGGGAATATTTTTAATCAAGAACTGAGAAAGTGACCCATTTCAATTGAAAGAAGTAAATGTGCAACATATTTCTGCATCGTATCATTCATGACCGGAAGAAGAAGGAGAATCGAGATACAGGAAAATTTAGCGCAATCATAATGCCTACTGCGCATACAAGATAAGAAGGAGGGTAAGTGGGACGCGCTCTAGCAGCTGAAATCTGAACTTGAATGGAAAAAATTATGGGACGTTATCTGTAAAAAATTTAACGTAAAACAATTTTGATTCTGTTTTTTTTTTTTGGATCACTCGTTATCGAGTAATTGACGAAAAACTCAATTTCCCCTTATTCCCCCCCCCCCCCCGGGAGAGAATCCCAAACATTCCATGATGAAATCAGCTCTGTATTCTTTGTGTGTAGGTAGATGTCTGCATTTCTTAGTTTACCATATAGCATGGCGTGAGCCTAGTTGAAGCTGTAGTACCGGGGCCGAATTCAGAAGCTTCAATGCTTGGGGCCCAGGTTAGTGGACCCACCAAACAATTTTTTTTCAACGTCTCCGGCTTCATCCTCGCCCGTACAATGTTTCAAGGATATGGCAGAACAAATGTGGGGCCCCATTTTTGGAGGCTGGGGTCCCCCCTCTCCCTAATCCTGGCCTGTGTAGTACAGCCTCATGTACTGTATATCATAATTAGGAAACTCGAAAGCGTAGCTTAGCATAAACGTAGTATAGGGCTGATTTACTGTTTGGTAGGTATAGTTTAAACCTATTACTTACTACAACCCAAGCCTAAGTAGGCCTAGTTAAGTGTCATCCAATTAGTTTACAGCTACAAGCAGGTCTGAGATGGAGCTCTGAAAGCCGGACCAGTGTAAAAGAATTTGAAGCCTTGCTCGGCCAGGCTGAGCCAAGCCAAATATTTGGTACGTCTAAATGCAGAATTTATGCCCAATCTCAAGCCTGGCTACGAGAACTAAAGCCTAACATACTGGTATGGTAGGTTTGCATCGCGAGTTTGAGATTCCAAGCCCATCGGCGGACAGGGGACCACTCGGCTTCACGGATTTTCATTAGTGGAATGGCGTGGTGTGCCGGTAGAGACATTAAAAGTGTCAATAAAAACGTGGTGAACTAAAGTCTTATTTTGTTATACTCGTCAATTTAAATCCCAGTAATGAGAAAAAGTTACCCCATAGATAGTAATTCCATGAGAAACGGTGACGAAAGAAAATCGTATTTGAGAACGAAACCGATGCAGCGCACACATTTTCAAATTTCTTGTTTTCTCTTTCTCGAGAAATGCTATACGTACTATAAAAAAACAGTTTACGCTCATTTTCGTCGGATGAAGGATAAAAAGGCTGTTAAAATTCGTATTAAGGTCGTATACTACAGATATATGCTTGCTATTTTTTTCTTCTACGTCTCATTCTCGTGCAATAAAGTAAGTATACTTTTTTTTCAGTCCATTTCTTCGCAACGTACGAATAGAGCTAGTTTAATTTTTCGCACTCACGCAGCTCACTTTCGAAGATTGGCTTCCGCGATAAATCGTCTTTTCAGTGGCCGTACTTTCGGATTCTATCCACAATAAAATGTTCGCCTTGACAACATACGCCTTGTCTAGTGTACACTACGCAAGTCTGTTCTCATGCAACAATGCTTGAGGTAGCTTTGAATATTGTACTCATTCGCCTCTGTAGCCGGTATTTTCCGCTTTTTGACATCCACACCTACAAAATTGTACACGCTGCTACCCTTTTTAGCGCAATCGAAATTCATATTAAGTTCACGATGACGCTTCGAAAATAGCCGTTATGTTCTATATAGGTACTCGTATTTCATTTCATAAGTTCAGAAAGCCAGGTCATGGACTGTATTGTATATGTTGTAACCGAAATGTGTTGCACGTGTAAGTTAGACGGGGTCAAACTGAAAATTTCAAATATATATATAGACATCGTCGTCTTGCATTTTTCTTCGCAAACATTTTCATTACGAATGCGTATTATATTTTCGAAACAAAAGTTTTATGGAATTACAGTATAGCTTTGTAACGCGACGGTACGTAATAACGTAATTTTTGAAACTTCTTTTCGTGTGGGCGTTGCAAAGCTCGGCACCTGATGCGTCTTAATATTTTTGACACGTCAAATTGTAAGATTTTAAGGGACGAATCGCGTCTCTATTTAGAGTCTTGAAGTTCGCCAATAAAGAGAGGGGAAAAAAACGTAAACAAACACTTATATTTATTGTTCACAATGGAGTGAAATTACTTTTTTAGAGAATTTTGTTGTATTTATGTACTTTACAAGCTACTATCTGCTGCGTTTTTGGTAAGCTTACATCATGAACGAAGGAAATTTATTCAACAAAGTATACAGCCTACGCGGACTGAATCTTATAGACAGTAAATAAACGAAGGAATGATGGAAGGGACGCGCGTCGAAGAAATATAGTGTCAGAAAAAGAGTAATTGAGTGAGCGGTCTAATACCTAAGTTGTTCTTCACCTTCAATTTTTTTCGGGTTCCTACTCTCTATCTCAGTATCCATCTCAATATCTCTTTAGAAAAGTTACGCGGCTTAGTTTTCGCCGCTCATTTTCCTCCTTTTCCTTCTTAAATTTTCAACCCTTTCCTTCACAGGAATACAAAGGCTTGGCAAAACATAGCGTGAAAATAAGTAAGAATTAACGTTTCCACAAAAGTAAAGCTGAACGTGTATTTTGGTATTCTCTACACGTCTAGTTGGACTAACTGTACAAGAGATGGCGAAAACCGTAATACGAAAATCATGATAACAGATACAATAGAAGTTGGAGTTTCAGACCGACGAGTGTAATCCTTGATAACAAAGCAGTCCTGATGGTGTTTAGAAACTTGGACGACAAAAAAAGAGAACCAATGCAGAAGTAAAACCTTGAAAGTAGTTTGATGAGGATCTGTTAAGTCTTGGAAAAATATAAATAACAGATATCTGTCTCGAAGAAGCAAGAGTAAATCGACGACCATTGATCGTTCTTGAACAGAGATTTCATGTAATTTACGAAGACCTAGTAGATCGATAAGAAAATAATGTACCTATGGCCATTTAAACAGAGAAGCAAACAATTTGGAGAAAGGGATCTCTTTTAGTTGTGCGATGGACCTAATTCTATGGATCGTTGGTTCGTCGCTTAGCAAGCCTTATTAGAAAACTTGGTTCATTTATGTACGACAGTAGCAAAGAACCTTGGGGTTTGAAGTTGAGACTCAGAAACAAACCTATTTTTAGGTTCTCAAGACTTTATAGCTCGATAAGTTCTTCCAGATCCAAACATCGACACTAAGCAAAGAATCAATTACATTCCCTCAGACCACATTCCATTGGCAAAATACTGCAAAATCCAAAACTTGAGACCCAGTAATGAAAGTAAAATTGTGATCTATATAACATCTCATGTTAGACGAGACCTAGTGGGCTTCAGCAGACTAAATTCCCACATCTGAGGAGGGTTTGAAGTATTCAAACCTCGTCCTAAATAATTGAAAGAGACTCTAATTTCCTTTTCAGACAAAATTGGAAGGAAGAATTCAAAAGTTTAGACGCAAGCAGAAAATACCTTCTGATTCTCGACCTTGAGACTCAGAAACAAGCCAATACTCAGGTTCCCAACATTCGACTGCTTGAAACTGAAAGAAAAAATTCGGGTCAAAAAATGTGAGAAGGATTTCTTGGCGTTGCCACAAAATATAAAGATCATGTTTCATGTCTTTTCGCCAGTCTTCTTAAGCTCTTCATCGTTCAAAAATATCCAAAATTTCCAACTTCTTGTTCTAGTATAAGTCAACTTTGGAGTATTTTAGGCTGACTGCTTCCTGGGACGAACGAGCAGACTGGCCCTTACTCGCCCCGCTCGTTTGTCCCGCTTCATGGTCCAGTACATGTCTATTCTAGTATATTTCAAGCTGATGAGATTACTGGGACTCACTCGCTCCGCTCGTTCGTCCCGCTTCTAGGTCCAGTGCAAGTCCACTTTAATATATTTCAAGCTGATGAGGTTACTGGGACTCACTCGCTCCGCTCTTTATTTTATTTTATTTTATTTTGTTTTTACCCAGGGGATGGTACTCGCAGATTTCTGGATAACCTCCCAGGTAATTCACAAAAAATTCCAAGTCCATTAATAGGAGGGGGGAGGAGGGGATTGGTACTCGCAAATTTTCAGATTTCTGGATGACCTCCCAGGTTATTTTATTTTATTTTATTCTAATTTTATTTTATTCTAATTTTATTTTATTCTAATTTAATTTAATTTAATTTAATTTAATTTAATTTAATTTAATTTAATTTAATTTAATTTAATTTTATTTAATTTAATTTTATTTTATTTTATTTTATTTTATTCAATTTTCATTTTATTTTAATTTTATTTTATTTAACTCAATTAAATTTAATTTAATCTTGATTTAATTTAATTTAATATAATTTTCATTTGATTTTAATTTAATTTTAATTTTATTTAATTTTAATTTTATTTAATTGTAATTTAATTTTAATTTAATTTTTATTTTATGTCATTTTATTTTATTTTATTTAATTTTATTTTATTTTTACCCAGGGGGTGGTACTCGCAGATTTCTAGATAACCTCCCAGGTAATTCACAAAAAATTTTCCAAGTCTATTAATAGGGGAGGGGGGGGGGGGGGTGGTACTCGCAAATTTTCGGAAGTGCATAGGGTGTCAAAAAAGACATGAAACATGTCAAAATAGAATCATCCACTGATCATGCCAGATTGCTACAGAAAATGGAAAAGTTGGGATGCAGACACAATCTACCCTCGGGGTTTGAAGTTAAGACTCAGAAACGACTCAATTCTGAGGTTCTCAAGTATCAATTGCTCGAACCCCAAAGACGAATTCGTGACTGGGTCAAAAAATACAAGAATTCCCTGGTTTGCCAAGATTGCTGGAAATAGCTCAAAAGTCTAGACAGAGACCAGGCCTGAAGAGAGGGGGGTTACCTGGGGATTTAGTCCCCATGCCCGGGTCTGTTGGAGGCCCGCAGGGCCCCTATTCTCAAGGGGAGGAGGCAAAAAAATCTTCTTCAAAGGGCCCGCTGAGTTTTTTGCCGCGGACCCGACTGAAGCTCTCGACAGGCCTGGTAAGCTTTAAGTGGCCATAGTCTTCTCAGGAGGAGAATGGAATGGAAATCCTCCGTAAAGTCGTTACTTTTCTCTTCACTATTTTCTATGTATGGTATTAATACGGAGTACTTTCTCTTTGTACTGTCATAGGTTCTTTTCTTTGGTTCCATTTTCCCAAGGACTCTCTCAGCCATGCCTCTGAAGTAGCCGTTGGCTGCTGCAATCTGATTTACGATCTCAATTTTTTTCATGGTTCTTCAGGACAGAAATTGCTCGATAGCAGAATTTCTGATTTGCCGTCAACTTGTACTAGGAGCGGTGGAAGTATAGTTGTTTAGAATAATTGCATTTCCTTCCGATATATTTCGCCCGTATGAGAGTCAAGTCCAAATATTTGATGGTCTCATTTCCTTTTTCCCCAGTGAATTTGGTGCTCTTATTCATCACATTCGTTTCCGTAAGGAACTGGTCTAAGTCGTCGAAGAGAATGTATGAATGTGAATAAGTAGGGTTTGCGTGAGTGATGTTTTCATTTGCAATTTCGCTATCGTTTTTTGATGATAACAACGACTCATCCGCTAAACGTTGACTCTCTTCCGATGAAGATTTTTCTCATCAGCTATTTCTGTACATATACAGAATTGATTCTTTCGATGCTGCAAACTGTTTTGTTACAATCGTCGGTTTATGTCATCAGTCTTTATTTGTCGATCTCGCAAAATATTATATATTCCTATGATTTGTTCCATCCACTTTTCTCGCCAAGAAAGTCATAGTTGTCTTCAGTCACGATAGCTGAATAATATGAGAAGATCAATCAGGACGATTAGATGAATTAATAGGAGTAAGAATTTATGACGGAATCGTCCAGGTTTAAGATCGGGCCAAAAATTATTCAGAATATATTTTTGCAGGCCGCACCTCATTTTTTGGGGGAAAATTTTTGTATGACGGCTTACGACAATTGTACAATTTTATCAAATTATGCAATGTTTCGAACGCTTTATGCGAGTCGTAAAAAAGAGCGTCGCGGAACTCGCTTTGGATAACCCTGTTTTGTTGTGATTGGGTTCCCAATGTAGTTTGAAAGATGACTTGACGACTGTAGCTTTTCATAGAGAGCTGGCGGGTGTGGCAGAGTAGAATTTTTTGGAATTTTTCTTTCTCTTTATACTTTCTTTCTTCCTTTTATTCGATCCGTTTGTCTGAGGAAATGTATTTTCTACCCTACCCTCAAGGAGTCCGAAGACGAGTCGTCTGAGCCACTGGACAGAGCTCTGGTCGTGGGGAGATTTCGTTTCATCGTAATTCAGAAAGAATAGCGGAGGCCCTTACTCCAACTCATTTATGCGAAAATAAAAAACCGACCGTCCTAATTAACATTTCAGAACAAATGATGATTATATAGCTCAAAAAAGACAAAGTATGTTTACTCACGAAGCTATACATCAGGCCTCGGTATATATTTATTCAGAATTTTTGCCGCGTGTAGGAAAATACTATTAAAAACAATCCTACGAATACACTATTCGATTACTCGAGGGTAAGTGAATGAAGTTTTATTATTGTCCCTCGCGCAACACATTAAACCGTAGACCAGAAAAATTTTCATCTTTTGTTTCGCGACGATAAACTTGTAAAACGATCAGAAACTCCCTTTCCGTACAGAATCGATCTAATAAAATTAAATGTAAGTTACGCCTACTTGAAACTTTTCCAAGAAGCGCATGTTGAATGGAAGTTTGTGTAAGTCGCCGAAACGCTAATGAACCTACACCTGTTTGCTGAGCCGAAGAGAATGCAACGGCCAGATGACGTCGTCAAAGAGTTTCTGTTGGTCGTGAAAAAGTAGGCATATGAAAATGAGAAAAATAAAAAGCCTGAATAAAGAAAATTCCCTTAGTCACGTATCAGACACAAATAGGACTACTCATTTTCTGTCTAGACGAATACCCTCACCTATACCGCACCGAGTTCCGCGCAAGAAGGACTCTACTCGTATTCGAAGACTCTAATACCAACTGTCGTAGAGAGCGGTTTGGGTTTGCTACTTTCCGTTTATTGAAACGTGGATCGATGCCTTTCTTTATTCCTGATAATAAGTTCGTTTTCGAAGCAAACACTGCACTGTTTGCACGAAGATAAACCGTTGACGCCAATATGTCCTCAGTTAACGCCCTTTTGCGCAATTCATGCGAATAAGCAGACAAAGAGTGAAGAGCATATCATCAGGATGCCGTTGATATTGCGTGTTATCTTCGAGCTAATCATTTTACCAGGATAAAAAAAAAATTGTCGCGTTGTGTATGCTAAACATTAGCGTGCACTGTGCGCACGTTTTTAATTTATTTTATGGAATTGTTTGGATCTAATATTGTTGAAGCGGGCTGAAAACGAATGAGTGATTAAGTAGAATCTTTTTTTAGTTTCTATTCCACCGTTATCCAGCCGTGAAGGGCGAAAAATTCGAAATTTTATTTCACCAAGTCGATGATCAATTTCGCACGCATGGTCTTTTTGAACTTGAAATTCAACTTTCATAGTTGGCGGTCGGAATACGTTCCAAAAGAAAAGTAATGTGGCGCCGAATCTTGGCATTTTCACATTTACGTGTCGCAACAGTTTATCGAACATACTCGTATCATTTTTTTCTCCGCAGTTTTTTTCTCAAATTCAATTCCTACGCGGATTGTAAAAAGAGTGTACCTCTACACCCCGACTAGGTCCTTAGCGCCGGCCTATAAAATTGTATTTTTCAAACAGAATCTCTTTTTTATGTTCTCTCATATTCTAGTTAGATGCATGCTAACCAATAACGCACGTCAACCTGCTCTATATCTCGAGCTTAATTGGGACACTTTTAGTAAGACTGATAGTTTTTTCGCAGCTCACGCTTTGCTCTCTGGGGAGAAATAAAGAGAAGGTCACCCAACAAAATAGGTACAATTTCATTTTTCCCACTAAAAAGTATTGAAAAATATTCAACCGCTTAAACTAGAAACAGAAGTATGACCCTCAAGCGAGATTCTTCTACTTAGCGGGTGTTGAAAACGTCCCATAAAAAACTCGGCGCAACCCCCCAATTATCTTACTTTCAGTAAAACTGAATAGGATGGAGCGTGGAACACTTCCTTCTTCTGAAGCTGTTTTTTTTAGTTTTTTCTAGTAAAGGATGTATAATATTATAGGAGGGACATATTAATGATAATTGAAAATTTTCTTCAATATAATATTTTTTCGCCATTCTTGCCCTCCAATAAACATTGGTTGATTCAACTAACAACTGTATCTTCTCTATAACAAAAAATTTTGAGTTGACCTCTGTCTACTCGCAGGCCCGACCAACGTTTTACAATTCGCGGGCCGCATCCGTTTCTTCTGAAATTTCCGCGGGCCACAAATCTTATACCTATATTGAAGAATGATCTCATTGTAGAACTTCGATTATGAAAGCATGAGTTTTCTATTACTTTTTGGGTTTTCTGAAATTCTTTTGCAGGCCGCACGACAGAGCTTCACGGGCCGCATGCGGCCCGCGGGCCGTAGGTTGGTCAGGCCTGGTCTACTGACTACCAAAATTATAACAAGAAAAGTTGAAGTAAATTTTTCAACTTCATAAAAAAAACATTGAATCATGAATGTGTTCTCGAACATTTGAACAACAAATATTCTGACTAGCTCATCAAAAAATTAGTATCAAATTTAATCTTGAAATTAATATAATTATTGTACAAACAAATATAATAATTAAATAAGAATAATTTATATCAAATAAAATCAAATCAATCTTTATTTCCCATTTTCCAATTGACAAGGTTATATTGTTTGACAAATGAAAATAACCCACCGCATGCTCAATAAACAAACATGCTGAGCGAGAGCGGTGGGGATTACTATCATCATCATCATAATAGTGTTGACACAAAACAAAGAAAAAAAAATAAAAAATAAAATAAAAAATAAAAAATAAAATTTAAATAAACAAATAAAATAAATAATCCAGTCCCTCAAATGCGACGGCTAAGGCCACAGAACTTGTAGCTATTAACCATTTGCACTAGAGAGTCTTGAAACAGAAAACAAAAACTAACAAAACATAACGAACAACAATAAAAGAAGAAATAGTAACTAAAAGACAGAATAAGAATAAGTGATAATGACAAAAAATAAATAAATAAAAAAGAAAGGAAACCCCCAAAAAAAATGAGAAAATGAAAAAAAAATAATAAATAAAAATAAAAAATAGATAATAATAAAGGAAATAAATGAAACAAAACAAATAAATTTTATTTTCCTATTAATATCAATTTGGTCTGCAGACCCCACCCTTTTTTTTTTTTTTTTTTCATTTGTAAGTTATTGCTTTTTCAGAAGATATTATCAAATTTAATCTTGAAATTAATATAATTATTGTACAAACAAATATAATAATTAAATAAGAATAATTAATATTATTTAAATAAATATAATTAGAAGAAATAATTAAAATGATAATCAATAAAATTATAATTATGAGCAAAATTATTAAATTTGAAAAAATTAATTTAATAATTTTATTTTTGATATTTGTTTCAATTAATAAAAATTTAATATTATCTAAATTTTTTAGAATTATTTATTTTTATATTTTATTTAGATGAAAACGAATATTTTTCTTCTATTTCTCTATTTATTATTTACATTTTATCAATTTTTATTTAATAATTCTGTTAATTATTATTTTTTGAAAATAAATTATTGAAAAAAATATTGAAAAATTTATTTAATATAAATTATTTGATCTATTAAAAAAAAAATCAGAATTAATTATTTAACAGTATTAATAATTATTACTATAAATTATTATAATTATTGATCAATAAAAATGTTTTTTAAGGATATCTAATCCTTTATTTTTGATAAATTTATTCAATTTTATTCAATTTTTTTTATGATTTTATTAAAAAATTTCATCTAAAATAATGGTAATAATTATTATTAATACTATTAAATAATTAATTCTGAAATTTTTGTTTAATGGATAAAATATATTAAATAAATTATAAGAAATTTGAAGACTTTTTGTATTGAATTTTATTAACCATTAATATTAGAAATTATTTGACTTATTATCCCTATTTTAGATGTTGTTCTTATTAGAATAATTTCTGTCAATTTATTATTCTCTAATAATGAAATAAAAAATAATATTTTAAATAGTAAAACTTAGTCAAGTTTATATTTATTTTTAATTATTTTTTATGAATTTTTTTATTGATTGATTTTTATAAGTTTTTAAAATTCAAGTTGAATATTTTATTAATAATAAATTTTCATTTATTATTATTAAATATAATTTATAATTAATACTTTATTTCAAGTTACTTGAGAAAAAAAATATATATTTTAATTAATAATAAAATATAAATAGTATTGATAAAATATATTTAAAATAAATTTTTGATAAGTTTAAAATAAGAAAAATACGACTCTAATCGCTAATTTTTTTTTTTTTTTTTGTATTAGAAAATGAATTCCACGGAAATAGTTGTTATGTTGATGATGACACAAGTAAAGTTTTTGAGTCAAAACAACAAACGATTTTGGTAGCGTAGTGAAATTTTTGATTGTAACCCAGGATCTGTCATTATTTGAAATCATCTTCGTTACGTGATCCCTTTTTAATTTCATTCAAATAAGGATCTATCATGACATCTCTCCATCTTCACTTTCAGAGCTTCTTCAACAACTGAATTTCTACTCTTTAGAATAAGTAACTTTCCCTTTGTTTAACTCGAGTTTATTTTTGAATAAGAGGCGTGAGAAGAAATGCTCATATTCCCCAGTGTAAAGCTCACAAGTTTTGCTACAGGCAAGTATCGATAAAGAGCTCAACATACGGAAACCTAAAATTTTGATATAGGATCTCCAAAACGTTGGAAAATTTATTGCCCCCTGCCCTAGATCCACATTGTGACGGGTCCAATATCTCACTCTTCGAACCAAGAAGTCGGTAAAATAAAATTTATGTATAATTTTACGAGAAGCTGAAACACTAGAAGCGCTCACATAGTTTTTTTTTCGCCTCAAATATGATAATTAGGTACTGATTCACCGATTCGGTCAATAAATTTGATATCGTCCTTCCTTTACCCTGTAAATGTGGTAATGGTAATAAGGAACCCGTCGAGGTTCGATGTTCGCAGAGGGTAGCTTTATTATTCAGACTTTCGTCTAGAAAGAAAAAGATCTTAAGAATGGAACTTTATCGTAATGACGGTAGTTTCCATGGAAACAAATTTTATATTTTTTTCATTCGTGGGAAAATGTGTGGATGTAAAATCGTTTAGATGTTATATCTGGAGAAAATTCTTTTTTTTTTTTTCATTTTATTTTTTCATTCAGGTTTCTTATATCGTACACAGTATTCTTATTCTCTGTTTTTATTTCTGTGCCATTCACTCGTTGTTTTGTTAAACATCTCGAAGGAAACGAAATTAACATTTTTCTCCCTTTCTCAAAAAAAAAAAAACGCCACGTTGTTATTCTTTTGATGCAATTGCAAATTTCGGGAGCAGTTGTTATATTGACGAGACTGATCAGAATACAACATTGGTTGACGAAAGTTGAAGAAAAGAAAAATATTTTGCAGATTGAATGAAATAGACAGAAAAAATTTAGTTTTTATTATACCTCTAAGCATTATTGAAAGGGAGGTTGAGCGTTCGAGAAAAAAGAAAATAATTTTCGATTTATCGATTAAATTGGGTAAAGTTACGAGCGTCAATCAGAAAGAGTCCTGAACACAACGACGGCGGCAAAATTCTATTTCTAAAATCCAATCGTATCAGATTATAAGAATTTATTCTTTCATTATTTTCTGGCGTCACTGCGGAAAAGCAGTGCAATATTATGACGAGTCGTGGTGGATGAAAACTACGCTTCAATTTGTTCGAAGAATCCAAACAAGCCACGCGTTACGTCCCGACGACTACTCTTGTCTACAGGAAAAACTTTGCTATAAGTAGTAATGAGATGTTTAAAGGCCCAAGCTACGCATTTCTCATTTTGCTACACTCGTACATCGTTAATTAACGAAATACATTGTAGAATTTTCGTCAAAATCTAATTAAATAACGGATTCTTTTACATTCTTGTTAAGCGTCACAGGCTGTGTAATTCATTTCATATTTTGATAATTTCCTCTCAACATACTTTCGAGATCTAGAAAAAGAAATATCCATAGGATCTTTAAAATGTTTTCAATACTTATTGAAACTACAACGACTAGCAGTTTTTTTTTCACCATACAATATGTAACGCAGTGATGGCGTCACGAAAGTGTATACCTAGTCTTAGGGTCAGGGCTGATGATTGATGACGTCATTAGGGGTAAGTAATAAAGATGACGTGTCACGAGTTGATGACGTCACTAAAGGTGAGGGCGAAGACGTACGAGCAAAATTTTAATTTGAATAGTAGGCCTATTGTATAATTAATATTCGAATAAAACATTCGGATATGTTATATAGAAATTGAAAGATACATTATAATATCAACATGAAATTCTGGGTAGCGAATGAACGAATCGGTATTTCACGCCACATTGGGAGGGAAATTGATTCCAGTGGTGAGTACAAACTTCTATTGTAATCATTTTTTGTAATTTCTTTCATTTTTCCTTTATATTTTCTTTTATGATATGCCTTGGATGAGGTATTCTTACATTCTTCACACCAGCAACTCGTAATGAAACCGACTTCTCAAAACCAAAGTTTGGACTCGTGTTGAAAAACGCGAACACCGCTGGAATCAATTTCTCTCCCAATATGGCGTAAAATACCGACTCGTAGCGAATGATGATAAAGAGGAAGCGAGGCAAAATGAAAGCAAGACAAATCCATGATCTCATGTTTTTCTCAAAGGGAAAAATTCAAAACAAGCTTCATTAAAGTTCAAATCGACATTCTCTTGCTTGCTATATGACTTGTCAATGATTTTTCTTTCCTCTTTGTCCTCATTTGTGCTTTTCTGTCCTCATTCATCTCTTATTCCGGCCCGATCTGTTTAAGGTAGCAAATACGTAGGATCGCATGAGATGTTTTCACCTCATGCTCATCGAAAGACCTTTTACTATCACTCTCGAAGAATCAATGAGAACGCATACATTTTTTTTTGTTCAACAAATGGACCAGTAATCGTAGGACGATTTCAAAAATTTGGGGGGGGTTTGCCCCTTTCAATTTACTGAGCCACTAGAAGGAGTTTGGAAAAAGAACACTAGAGAAAGTGCTACGATTTGTGAAGAACATAAAACCCAGGCATGTTGAGAGGATCCTGGAGACCCAAGGATGGCATTACTGAAAGTCACGTTTAGGACTACAATTCCTGCAGATTAGGAATAAATTGGTTGAAAAAAATTTTTTGGTTACATATCTTTTGAGCGATAGGAAGGGGAGTCAAAAATACGCATCTTTTCGTGAATCTATAGATGGCGGTGACCTCCAGATAAATCAACCTCCCTCCTTCTTCGTTACAGAATTGGTGTTACTCTTGAACTACCTACGTTAGTCAGAACATATCCATAACTATATTTTGAGAAGACCCTTCTATTCATGAGAATTTTTCCAAGTTTCCACTTCAAGCTCACCCACATATCAAAATATAGAGTCGACTTTACGTATGAGTTGAGGATATTGATATTGATTTGAGGTCGATTCAAAGTCGACCAGTAGATTTTTCTTTTGAGAATCATAAACCGACTGTTCTCCGATCTGTTGGAGCAATAAGAATTTCGAAGGGTTGACGTGAAATCTACTTGAGCTACGGTTTTTTTTTAGGGGGTTGAATTCGTCAAGAACTGAAGAATTTGCTTTAAAAAATCACAATTTCTAGCTGAACCGCTGCCGTCAACCACCTTCAATTTGAACTATAGATCCATGCAATTTTTATCAAGGTTTCTGTTTTTTTTTCTTTTTCGAACCCTAAAAAATACGGTCTATGATGTGAAGAAATAAACATGAGTTGGATAGTGAGGGTAGGAGAGAGCTATTGGTGTAAGAGTCGAGCGTCGGGAAGATGAAGAGATTTGTGATATGGAGGCAGTCAAGTGGCCGCAAAACAACGTCGGATGTTGGAGTTGATAAGTGAAAAAGGTCTCATTTTGAATTACGTCGAGTTAGTTTAGATTAGAGGAAGCGATCGAGTTGGTCAAGAAGGCACCGTTATGTGATCACTACCCCAATAAGTTCTAAACAAGGCTCGAAGAACGCACGGTTGAGGTCTAGGTACTTGAAGTAGGAACAAATTGGTCTTCAGTCGCCGTTCAGGAAAATACACGCGTTTCAAAGGTTGTAAGCTCTTAGGGATAACAGAATGGAAACACACTTGGAAATGGATGGACTTAAGAGTAGACGGTCTAGATTTTTAACAGGGAATCTTTTCTTTTTGGGACTTTTCGAAAAATTTTCGGTGCGTCGTCCGGCAGAATCTCGCCTACCCTAATAAAGGATTCAAACTTGAAAAAATTTTGACATTCGAGCTAAAATATAATACGATGGAAGGGGGACTTGGAAAAATTTCGAATTATGAGCCATGAAATATGACAGCAGAGGGAGTTGAAAGAAAATTTGACCCTCCGAGTCGTAATATATGACAGGAAAGTTAAACTTGGGGAAATTTTGACTTTTGAGCCGTAATATATGACGACAGAGGGACTTTGAATTCTCAATATGTACCAAAACGGATTTGACTCATAGAACAGGTTTCCTGCAGTCCTCGTTCAACTTCCTTGAGTAAACCGCTATCTTCTCTTTAGAGATGTGTAACGTGAAGAAAGCTACCTGAGAATGACTTTGGAACAAGAGATCAATATTGTAGGAGATTTTGAATCGATTTCTATTCGACACAATATTTATCTGCAAATCAACTGTCAACATGGTTTATCGGAGTTTTGCGTGTAACGAACTCCAATTCAAATATGAATCTTTGAGGGCCAGTTTTGCAATACAGAGTCAACCGTCACGTGACGGAATAAACTCTCAGGTTAACCAATAATCCCTCGAGATTTGAGGGAATAACCCGGGGTGTGAGAATAACTCTGCATTGTAAAACGGGCCCTAAGAAGCTTGCCCTCCACTTGTATTTTAGCGAGCACTTTTAGGTGGGGAAAGTCCATGAAAATTGATCGCAAAAAGTTGACCGCGAATAATTAACCGCGGGCGAAAACTGAGCTAGTACCCATCCCAAATAGGAAAATTCACAGTTTTTTTTTGGAGGGGGGGGGGGCGTGTTTGTAAGAGAAACAGAAATTTGAGTCGCAAATCACAAACAAATTTTATCGAAAATTTCAATCACAAATCACAAAAAATATTGTTCCAAGTCAGGCAGAGCAAAAACAAGTCGGAAAATTCAAGAACAAGAAATAAGACTGCGGTAAAACAAATTATTAGCATTTGGAAAAAGTCAAAAATTTGTCACTACTTACGATATACAGTTTTCTTAATAAGATACGTTGTGGGCAACACATCCTTATCCGGATCGGAAACAGAATCTCACGCATTCATAGCTGGACTGGCCCGGATGGCTGACTGGCGATCACCAGGGACGCGTGAGGGTCCCTAAATCGTACTAGATATTGGGTGCGGGCAGAAAACGCCGCTTTCGCCAAGGAGCCCTGAAGTGAGCCAGTCCGGCCGTGCACGCAGTCAGGATGAATTGTTATCTTCTCAACTTACATACTCGTAACTCGTGGACCACTTATTCTTTGTATTACCCAACTAAATTTGATTCTTGTTTTCCCGCGGTGAATTTGTATTGCGATGATTTCTTCTAGCTCCGCGATTAATTATTCCTGGCATTTTTACAGTGGGGGCACATTCTCAGAAAAAATCCGCGTCCAACGAGAAAAATTTTGTCTAGGTTAGACGATAGAGTAGTCCAGGCTAGACGAGGGACATTCAAGAAGTTTTGAACTAAAACTAGGGAACTTGAAACTTTTTTCGAAGGTTGACCATAGGTATCCACGAATTTGAATGAAAATGAAGGAAAACTAGTGTTCATTAAGAAGACGCCGCAGCAAGGTATGCAATGGTTCTGAATTTACGTTTTCCCTTATTGTTCAGAGTCCAAGAATATTCAAATGAGGACCTTCAATTCCCAGAGAACCATAGAAAGCCTACAGCTAATAAGGTCATATGTATGACTACACTTCACAAAAAATCGGATGAACATTTTTTCGTTTGCGAGGAAGAAGGTCGTAAATCTTCTTTCGATACATGAGCTCCATAAATCTGTCGTATTGAAAAGAGATTGGAAAGCTTGATCGTTTCAAATAAGAGCGAAAGTAAAAAAGACGTGCGGCTTACGCTATCTGTTGTAGCCATACCAGCGCCAAAATATAAAGCTTATAAATTTGTATGTTTGGATACATGGGCTGTTTTCAAGCTTAAACAATGTTTCAGATATACAACTCCATACTTGACACTCAAAAATTGGGTGCATCCAGAAATATTATAAAAAGAAAGGAAAAGATAAAATTTCATTGCATCATAACAGCGTTGTATCTATTGTACAGCTTATACGTCCATGCAATATAAAAGCAGCATTCGATTAAATTTGAGCAATTCTTATTTCTGAAAGAATTTATATCTCTTTTCAGAACTATTTTTTAAATTTCGACTAAAAGTGCAGGCATTGTTCGAGCAGTGCGAAAATCAAGGGGGCTTGAGTATGGATTTTTCAAAAATCGCTCAGTATCTCATTTCTAATAAAGCAAAAAAATATAGTTTCAGCTCCTCGAGCATTATAGTGACCGCCTCAACAAATAATATCGTTTAGGAACACACATAATTGTACATCTAATCGAACATTAACACTGGTGAACAGGTGGTTAATGTTGTCTGTTACTATGATGATAGCTCTTACCGCGTATAGAAGGTGTTCTATATTAACTACAATCTCGTAGTTTTCGCCAGATATCTAAATGTAATGAAGAATTCTCTAAATTCTAAACTATTACGACTAAATGTTTTCGTATACATCAAAAAAAAAAAAATAATCGTAAAATGGAATGAATAAGCAGCGGGCGAGCGTAGCGGAAAAAATACGCAGAGCATCTAAAGGGGAAAGAACTAAGAAAAGACGAAACGCTCAACCGAGGACACTACAACGAATCTACTGAAGCAGCCAAAAATTACAGCTAAGAATTGAGCTCGATATTATGGGTGATTGACCGTTGCGCAAGCGCCGCTTTTGCAGTGTCACGTATATCCTCGCAAATGCCAGCTCGTTCGGTGCGTCCATTTTTCTTGCAATACCGCTTCGACTTTTCAGTCGATGATCGTATTGCTTCTTTATTGCCTTATTACTTACTCGCCGCTGAAAATTATAATTCATCCTTTGTCCTCTCCTTCGCCGAGCCTTATCGGCAAATAAACAGGTCATATTATTTTCAAATTTCTCTTTGCTTCGACCGTACGTAGGGTTTGAAATATTTTACGATGAACGATGTCAAGGAAAGCGGTCAACTTGTTGCTCGATGCTGAACAGATGGTGAGGTTGCTCCTAGACCTGTGACGTAAAGAGTACAATGAAATTCGGAATTCAGTGAGTAATCTTCAGCTTTCGGAAGCCCACACTTCGAGACAGAAGAGACAATAATTCTCTTTGCGGGTACTTTTGGTGGGTGCTTTTAAATAATGAGTATTGAAAAATCGAAGGAATTAGATACAGAAATAAAACCTACTCAGCAGCCTAATTAATATGAACATTGAAGTTGATTCAATTAAAAAGTCACCAAGGTCGACTCCTGTTCTAATAGATCACTCTTATCCCCAGCCTCGAGGTGAGAAATTAGGGACAATAAGGGGAGGGTTCATAGAAAGCACGTTTGATTTGAGAGGGGAATGAAGAATCATGACTACGCGTATAAAAATGCTTCAACATTGCATAATTAATTCCCGTCTTACACCTCGTACAATAAGTACCGAAAATTCTTCTTTACCCAGAATAATGCATTCGCCATTTTAGTTCTCATCAAACATAGCATGGAAATCGGTTGCAAATTTAACGGATGAGTAGATTCTCATTTAAAATCGAATTGAATCTCGTCCTACGTATTGTGTTCTTATGAACTGAAGAAAATTCCCATTATTTTGATGTCATTTGAGAAAAAAGATCTGGGCAAACATCATTCTGTATGTCACTAAAAGCTTCGAGTAAATAGACAATGTTCTTAACGTACATCCAGTGTTTCAAAAACTTGTGAATAAGAAGTGGATTACAATTTTTCTCTTAAAAGGAAGGAGGAAATCTTATCTGCATTCAAGCTACACTGCTACGAACCCAATAAAGGGGGGGGGGCACTCAACCAACGGATCAGTTGAAGGAAAAGTGTCTGAGTTTTCACAAATTAGAGGGAGATGGATTTCTTGACGTAGTCAAAAATATAGAGATTATGATTCATGTCTTTTCCAAATTTTGCCCAATCAGATATGTTGTGGATTATGCGAGACAAAAAATATCTGAGAGTTTCCGTTAAAGAGATCATTAAAGAATCTTTTATAGGGCATAGTACTAATTACTATCCTCATAAATGCTGCCATTTGGCTCTGTTATGTACCAACAGCATGGAAAAAAAAGGAAATTGATCCTCATACATAAATTAGATAAACCTCCAGACCAGGTCAGTAGTTATCGTCCTATATCGTTACTTACCATAGTTGCCAAGGTATTTGAAAAAATCATCATTACTAGAATGAAGACCATTATTGAAGCAAACGCCTTACAGCCGTATTCCCAAACAAACGGAATAATTTTAAGTGCACTTAAGAGTCCCAGAAAGTCCCTAAAAAAACCCTTAAGTAACCTCGCGAGGTTACTTAAGTGTTTTTCCGGTTTGGTAAGCAAACTTAAAACTATTCCATTTGTTTGGGAATACGGCTGTTAGTTCCTTCAGTTCAATTCGGATTTCGAGTAAAACTAGTCAATCGAGTAACAAATACAATCATACATTCCGGCTATTTTCCTAGATGTCAGCAAAGCCTTCGACAAGGTCTGGCACGAGGTCCTTATCCACAAATTACAAGGTAGAGTACCAAATTGCCTTCGACTCCTAATTAAGTCGTAACTAACAAATCGTTAATTTGAGGCACAAGCAGGTTGAGAGATAACTGCACCCAGACCCATCAGAGCCGGAGTCCCATAAGGCAGCATTCTAGGACCGACGCTTTACCTATTACACGTAATGGACTTCCCTCAAGCAGAAAAAATAACCCCAGCACTTTTCGCGGACGACTCTGCTGCGCTAGCCCATCATCGGGACTATGATGAGCGGTAGCCAAACTCCAGAACATAATAGATCGTATCTATACATGGGCACAGGACTGGAAGATTGAAATCAACGAATCCAAATCCGTGAGAGTCAACTTTACACTTCGGCTACATAGTTATACGCCAATCACTATTGGAGGCAAAACTGTACTCCATAGAGAAAGTGCTCGCTACTTGAGACTCTACATTGACTCGAAGCTAAACTGACGACACCATGTGAATTTGAAGAGGCAACCGATTGACCTTCTCCTCAAAAAATTTTACTGGCTTATCGGAAGACCCTCTTCCATCCTTATCTACACTCTAAGCTAATTATTGAAACTCATATAGAGTGGAAAAAGGTGTAAGTAGAGCGTTTAAAATTGAAAAAGTCTTTTCAAATGTACAATTCTACTTTAATAGTTGCTTTTACAAAAGTACTTTCGGGACCCAACACAGAAATACCAAGAGGACCTGAAAGCTGTGTTGAAACGGAACAATGTATCTGATGATGGCAGGACGCTTGAAATGAACCCGGTAGCACCAAGACTCAAGGGGCTTGTAAAACTCCACAAAGCAAACCGTCCAATGAGACCCCTGGTCAACAGCATCCAATCACCCTGCTACAAGATAGCAAAGATTGTAGCCACATTCTTGAAAGAAAACTACCAGTTTGCTACGAGAAAGAGCATCAGAAACAACGGAGAACTGATGGAGCAATTGGACAAGTTGGAAATCAAGAGTAACGACAAGCTAATATCCTTTGATGTGACTAACATGTTTGGAACCGTACCGAAGGAGGAACTTCTCACTTTGCTCAAAAAGAATAAATATCATGGGAATCCTGATGGACTAAAGTACGCCAATATAGTGGAAGAGATCTTGAGCCAGAATTACTGCCGCTTCAATAACAAATTCTACAACCAGGAGAGGGGACTTGCGATGGGATCACCGTTGTCACCAGTCCTGGCAGAGATATTCATGAACGACATGGAAAACAAGATATTGAAGGGCAGCAAGTTCAGAAACTCAATCAAGCACTGGGCCAGATATGTAGATGATATCCTGATTGTGTGGACAGGCACTAACAGACAGGTGGACTTGTTGCTTTTGGAAATGAATGCAATGAATGACAGCATCAAATTCACAGTGGAAAAAGGCAATGAGACCATCAACTATTTGGACCTTACACTCACACTGGATAGTAATAGGATAGAGTACAAAATCTACAGGAAGCCAACGCACACGGACACCATCATCCCAAATGACTCCTACCACCACCCTAAGCACAAGCTAGCAGCAATTCAGAACTACTGCCATTGAGCTATTTCGCTGTACTAAAGAACAATGAAGAGAAGAGGAAAGAAATAGAGGTAGTAAAGCAGATCGCAAAAACCAATGGCTACCATAGTGGTGTGGTGGAGGCAATCTTTAGGAAAATGGAAAATAAAAAGGGAATCCATGAGAGCACGGTGAGAAAGCACTCCGGATCAATACCATACATAGGAAAGTATACAAATAAAGTGATAAAGGCGTTCAATGGCTATGAAGTAAATGTGGGTATCCAGAATAACTTACCCATGGTGAAAAGAATTAGCAACGACCAGACGGAAGCCAAGGACGAGGGGAGCTTGAGTGAAGTTTACAAGCTCAGTTGTGACCAGTGCGAGGGCATATACATTGGTGAGACTGGGCGAAAGTTTGAGATCAGGAAGAAGGAGCACGAAAAGTCAAAGGAGAAAGAAGATGGCAAATCACTGTTTGGCAAACACTGTAATGAGGAACACCACAATGGAGATGGGATATTTGAAATCATACGTGTAGAGAATCGCTTGAAAAGAAGAAAACTCTGGGAGCAAATGGAGATTGCAAAAACCAAGAGGAAGAAAGCCTTCCTCTTGAACAATGTAGTCACATTCGACAGCGAAAAATTATTCGGCCTGGTGATTGGACGAGAGAAGAAGAACAGAGTTGACCAATAAGATGGCAGGAAACCGCAGTTAGCCATTAGGAACACCGTATTTAGCTTTAGAATGAGAACCAATCACTAAGCACTAAGCAGTATGTTTTAGCCAATAAGAACGCATTGTCTAAATAGTGTAAGAACAAGTCTCTGAGTGAACCAATCACAGCACAGCATTGTTACAGCCAATAAGATCACAGTGTTATACTATAAAAACTCTTGTTTAAGGCCTTTTCTTCAGTTGCGACACAACTGATGATGGGATAACACCCGAAAGTACTTTTGTAAAAGCAACTATTAAAGTAGAATTGTACATTTGAAAAGACTTTTTCAACTCTAAACTAAAGCTAAAAAACAGGCGACTCTTATACTTCTCCATTTTTAAACCCATAATATGGACTTACGGGTGTGAGATTTGGGGTATAACGAGTGACTCAAATCGTCAAATCCAAAAGTTCCAAAATAAATTCATGCGCATCAACGCTTCTGTTCCGCGGTATATCTCCATTGAACAACTCCGCTCAGACCTCAGTCTTGACTTCATTGAAGAAACGATCTACAGAAAGCACTGAGATACACCTCTCGTCTACACTCGCATCCAAACACAGAAGCCATCACTCTCCGAGACGACACTGATACCCTTCGCCGGTTGTGTCGTAGACACCCGTTGGATCTAATAAACGTGTAGCGTTAGTTTCTAACCACTTATATAATAGGTACTCACATTTAGGCTGACTACTGTCGTCTGTCTTATGCAGTGTTGTTTCTCTTCTCTTGGTTTTGGTAGAAAGTGTAAATCTTGTAAATACGATAGTTCCAATAAAAAATTGGAAAAAAAAAACTAAAGAGTCTTTAATGGCATAAGTCTACTTCAGGATATTTTAAACTAAGGTTTTAGAGCGGCACACTCGCTTGGTCTAGTATAAGTCTACTTTTGAATATTTCAGGCTCATGACTTTAGGGAGTCTCACCCGCGGGTTGCGGTTGGTCTAGGATAAGCCTACTTTTGAGTCTCCGTCCAAGTATAAAGATGGCTCAACCTTCAGCTTTGTTAGTATAGGCATAGTCACACCCCCCCCCTCCTACTCACCCCATTTTTAGTAAGTATGGTATATGTACATTAGGCTCATATAGTGACCTACCTGATATTGAGGCCTTGTATAATGAAGGCTTCAGATAAAGTCATCTGGTCAAGGACCTAAAATAAGCCTAGTTTCACGCATACTGAAGGAAGGGTTGTACTCGCTAATTTCTCATCATCCGAAGGTGCATACCTACACCTAGTATACGCCTGGTGTAGTAGTATATGGGAAAATTGTATACAAGAGAATAAATCCTAGTATACGACTTAGTATAAGTCTTGCGTATAATACTTATATTTGGAGCCCTGTCTGAATCATCTACCAGAAATATAAAAATTTTTTTCCAAGTCTTCTAACCTAACCTAACCAAAAATTTTCCAAGCCCATTATAAGTATACTACAGATAGCATTATGGGAGGTGGTACTCGCAGATTTCTGGATCGCCTGCCAGGTACAAAAATCTTTTTCAAAAAAGTTTCAAAGTCCATTATTTGGGACAGGGGAAAAGAGAGGACGGTACTCGCAATTTTTCGGTAGTGTATAAGGTGTCAGAAAAGACATGAAAACTTCAAAAATACTCACAACAAATTAAAGACTTTAATGTAACATGGTCATCACAATAAAGTATGCATTCTTACAATATTACGCATCAATAACAGGGTACATCAAAATGATAATAATAATACAATAATACTCCTAAAATACAAAATTAAAAGTTATAAATCACAGTGACTATAAATGCTTTATGACAATGTAGAAAAACGTGGACTATATCTATTTTTCTAAGTACATAACCCAAACGGAAAATGAATTGGTTAAAGCAAGATGGCGCTGACGTGGCAAGTAATTACTTATGAAAAAACTAATTTTGTGGTAGAAATCATAGCTACTTATGAAAAACTAGGCTGAGCTGTCGCTCGGTTAACAGTTTAGGTCATAATCGACTATTAAAGATTCAATGCTTGATGAGGGAGAAAGTGATTAAATTAATGAAGAAAATATTAGGTTGATATGAATAATGTTCAGACTACGATAGATTTAGGATAGGGTAGGTAAAAAGAATTAAGGGTCGACAGCAAGGAACCCGCCACAATTCAACCCTAATTATTGATAAAGTTTTTTTCTACAATTTTTCAAAAATTTGGTAGTGGAATCAGTTGGTAATTTTTCTAATATTTTGAGAAAAATTGGGGGCCTTCGTACAAAAATTGTTTGTAATTTATGTGCGGACTCGCTCATCTGGCAGCGCATCCGCTACAAAGTAAAGGATAAAATCAGTACTTTTGCCGAGCAGCAAAATTGTGGCCCAGGGAAGCCAGTTTTGTGCTAATGTTCATTTCCTCTGTCCCCTAATTATGATTAACATATCCAATCCTCTTCTTATATCTTATAATTTGTCGACGTTAGGAAATAGATATAGAGGTCGGTCCAGAAATACTGAAAGTTTTTTCGAATTTCTATCCAAGCTAGAAAATTACGAATGAAATCTTTCGAGCCAAATGCATACATTTATTGAGGATGTATGTCCTATTAAAAGTAATGTAGCAGGTTCCTTACTAGTCGAAATGGTGCTTTTCTTCGGATACTCTTTGTAAAAAATTTACCTAATACGCCTACTAAGCGGGAATAAAAAAGTTGTATCACATTTGGGATCTAGTAGCTGGCCTGGAGTAACAGCCAGTGGCGGATCTAATGAACAAATGGAGTAGTCCTTCTTCAAAAACGACGGCATCTTTAACGAAATTGAACAAAGAGGGCAAAAAACCTGTTCTACAGGGGGAAATTGTGCGGATATTGAGAATTAAATATTAAAATTTCAAAAAAGTTCAACCATCAGAGTAGCTAGGAGGAGAAATTTTGAATATCGAGCAATGTACAATAGAAAAGGGACTCGAAAATATGTAACTCGGAAATCGATTTTTCCAAGTTCCCCTCCTATCATATTTAGATTCATGCCTGTGACCAGGAGAGCTCCTCCTGGACGTGTCACGAGCCCCCTCTGGCCGAAATTACAGTCTTAGTTTTAAAAAAAGAATCATTGCTACCCTCGATCCCTGGTTACGGGCCTGTTCAGTTCATATAAGTCGAAATTGTTCCTAGTCCTTCTCCTATCATATATACTTACTCAAAAGACAAATAATTTTCAAGTTCAATACCTGTTCCAAGTTTCCTAATCTCTGAGTCCCCTTCCTTTGAGAAGTCAAAATTTTTCATTGGTTCAACTTCTTCATTATAATAGGTCAGTTTTCGTGCGATTGTGGGACGCCACAATTTTCAAAAAGACCCTCCATAGAATAGATTCCCCTTTAAAGATATCATGTGAAGCCCCCATGCGGTTCAAAACATTGTTCGTGAAGGGAAAAGCTCTCATTCCTGGATTCTGATTTAGACCTTCGGTTTTGGTTTTGAAAATTGTCTCTAAATCCGCTTCTGCCAACATTCATATCCTTTCCATGTTCAAGTCAAATTTAAACAGGTCAAATTTCGCGCAAAAGCGACAAACACGTGTAGTTATTCTGCAATGATGTAAACAAATTTGATAGGGAGTAATACGAAACATTCCCCGTACGTCCTAGAAATGGCGCCATTTCTTCGAATAGGAACTCTATAGTAGTCACAAAATTCTACGCTCTACGTATAAAGGTCATAAAATGGTGAATAGGAAATTACAGGAAAATTACACTTTAGGGAACTAACCGTTAGAGTTGAAATATTTCATAATTTGGAAATTACATTGAAAGTTCGAGCTAGTTTTCGAAGCTTCGTCTAATCCTCGTTCATGCGACCCACGCCACGTGCAGAAATAGTTTGAACAACTATGCTGTGGGCTAAAGAAAATTTTAAAACGTAAAAACCATGAATTATCGAAATAATATAAGGATTATTGGCGTTTATTCTGGCCAAAATTTGTTCACTTCATATATAGACGAAAACGTCGTTTTCATGTAGCAGTAATAGGCCTATCAGAAATACTTTCGATATTCGGTCCTTGACAACAGAATATTTATAGGCTACACCGAAGGAGGAAAAGAAGTTTCGATTCACGTTGTAAACGTAGGTCAGTACAAATAAGTTGGTTGTCATTGTTATTATGATTGATAGGTAGTAGGTATTATGTCTACGTTTTTATTCGGTGTGCGGAAATGTTAATCGAAATTTCTCTAGATTCTTCATCGCAACCTGATTCTTCTCGGTATCTTCTTGTGCAAAACATAACGTCGATCATTTTGTGCAATATGAGCTGCGTGTGGGGAAGTTATACTTCCGGTTCACATAATGGTGACAGAGTAATTCGATCATGATCGAAAACGAAAAAAAAGAGTTTTTAACCAAGTCGACCTGTTTAAAATTGTAGGTCAGTCACTGACTGCGTTGATGTCTGTGAATATCACTCTTGTTTTTCATCTTTTAAGATCTTTAAAAAACTAATTCTCGTGGTGATTCAGAATTCCAAATAATTTTGATTGTTTGTAAATTTTTGATCGGCATATTTCACTAGTCAGTCGAAAAATGTAGAAAAATTCGAAGCTGAGATTCGGACTCGACCCAAAGATGACGTAGGACAAGCTGAAAATAGTGTTGAAAAAGAACAATGTACCGCCGTACCAAGGATAATAAGACAGGGCCGTATTTCCGTACAATGTACAAACCAGACCAAAACATGGTTTGGAGCGACATTTTATAATAATGAAAAAAAAAAAGTAATTTCAGATTTTTCTGTACATGACGAAAGAATACCGTACACAGTACACACGAGGTAAAAATGACATGTAGCGTACCGCTACTAAAGTGACCCAATAAAACCTATGGAACTGTAGGCCAAACAAATACTGCACGATCATAACGAAAGAAAAATAAAACGCATTATTTCTGTTTATAATGTATCAACGTTTAGATGGAAAAATTAAGTGCATTATTTCTGTGTACATCCTCTGTTATGCCTGAATATCTCTAACAACGCAACCTCTATCTATGTACATATCCGTTAATTTATCTCTTATCTCCAATCGCCCACCTTTTCCTGCACGTTATTTCGCAATCGGTATCATTCCGCAGTATACTCGTTCGTATTTTGTATTTTACTTTCACAGAAGACTAATTATTACATTTTCATTCCGTATTTCAATTTTTGAATTTTTATTCGTTTATTCTCATGATGAGTGCGAGGAAGAAAGAAAGGGGAGCTAGGTATAAATAAAAGATACAAGCAAGAAGAAAAGCGTTACTTCCAAAGAAAGTTGCAAGACTGGAGGAATTTTTTGGTCAAAAAGATGCCAATGACAGTAGGATATTTTCTATTATAGTGAATTTCTGTTTTTGTCACTTTTTTTTATACAAGGATATGTATAGAGGCGCGGCCCTGTGGTTGAAAAAATGATACAGTATAAGATTTTAATATTCTTCATTTGAGAGTTTGAAGGGATTGAAGAAAAAAGTACAAAACTGAATTCAAAGTAAAAGAAAGCGGTACTTCTGTAGAAAGTTGCAGATACAACATTTCCATGACTTTCCAATTTCCTCGATACAACATTTTGAGTTTCCTCGTTTGTGAGTTTAAAGGGATTAAAGAAAGAAGCATAAAACTGAGTTCAAAAGAAAAGAAAATGGTACTTTTGAGGAAAGTTGCAAAACTGGAGAAATTTTTTGGTCAAACAGATGCTGACAACAGTAGCATATTTTTTACTACCTACAGTAAATATCTGTCTTTCTCACTTTCTTTTCTACAAGGATATCTAGACGGTCCCATAGTTGAAAAAACACATCATTTTGATTTTCTTCATTTGGGAATTTGAAGGGATTGAAGAAAGAAGTACAAAACTGAATTCAAAAAAAAAAAGAAAGCGGTAGTTCTGAAGAAAGTGGCAGATAGGACATTTCCATTTTCCTTGGTACAACATTTCAATTGGTACATAATTTTGTTTTTCCTTGTTTGGGAGTTTGAAAGCATTAAAGAAAGAAGTACAAAACTGAATTTAAAAAAAAAAAAAAAGGAAATTGGTGCTTTTGAAGAAGGTTGAAAAACTTGAGAAATATTTTGGTCAAAAAGATGCCTGGTCCTGTGGTTGGAAAAACATTACTACATTTTGTTTTTCCTTGTTTGGGAGTTTGAAGGGTTCAAAGAAAGAAGCATAAAACTGAATCCATGCGGTACTTCTGAAGAAAGTTGTAAACCTGGAGGAATGTTTTGGTCATTAGGATGCTGATGACGGTATGATATTTTCTACTACAATAAATTTCTATCTTTCTCACTTTGTTTTTCTACAAAGATATTTAGACAGTCCTGAGGTTGAAAAAAATACAACATTTCAACTTTTGTCGTTTGGGAGTTTGACGGGACTAAAGAAAGAAGTACAAAACTGAATTCAATTCTATTGGTGTCAAATTTTATATATTTCGCAATCATTAGTGCGTGTATCTCCAGAGTCTACCAGCTAGGATACCGTTGGTCGAAATTCTAATACAAGATAAAAACCTAATTTCTCAAGATCAATATTTTGTTTTTTTGTCAACATTTGCCAAGATTAAAACTTTATTTGCGGGTAAAGGTAGTTGTATGTTTACACCCAGATAACAACGAGAAAATTGAAAATTATACCAAAGTTTCAATTTCTGTTCTCAGATTAGTAAAAAAATCATTAAAGACCACGTTAGAGACATGTTTCTAGGGCGGAATTACAAGGAAAAAACTATGATCAAATACCTTTGAGCTATTGCCCACTATGTAGGAGCCAAATAGTATCGCCACAACAGACTGAGTATTTGACTCACTAATCATGACAAGGCATACTTTTGCAACTTGCTGCACTTGATGTCTTGGAAGACAAAGTAAGTCAATATCTTTGTAGTATCTTCTGGATAACATTAACCGACCAACAAAAGTACAATACCTAAGAAGTTATTGTGCCGTAAAGAACCCCGCGCCAAAACAGTCGCGCCAAAACGTTTAAACCCCTCAATAATAAGTCCTACAGCCAAGAAATTGGTGGGATCTCTGCTATCACCGATACAGGCGGATATTGAAACGCAGCAAGTTCAAAAACCAAATCAAACTTTGGGCTAGATACGTGGATAATATCTTAATTGTGTGGTTAGGCACTAACAGACGGATGGACAAATTTCTTCAGGAAACAAATGCGATGAATGAGAGCACCAAATTCACAGTGGAAAAAGGTGATGAGACCATCAACTATTTGGACCTAAAATTCACACTGGAGGCCGACAGAGTAGGATACAAAATCTGTAGGAAGGCAACACACATCGACCTCATCATTCCGGACGACTCCTGCCACAAGCCTCGGCATAAGTTGGAGGTGATTCAGAACTACTGCTACCGAAAAAATTAGGTTCTTAAAAATAATGAAGACAAGAAGATAGACAGTTAGATAGAGAAGCAGATTGTAGCAGACAACGGATGCTCTAGAGACGTAGTTGGAAAAGGGAACCCATGGAGTCTAGCGAGAAAGTACTCTTCTAGATAGGACGGTAAACAAAGAAGGTGATGAAGGCGATCACAACGAACCACCCAGGGTGAAGAGAATAAGGAACGATCAGACGGAAGAAGAGGACACGGGGACTCGATTGGATGTACACAAACTCGGTGGCAAACAGTGCGGACTGGGAGAAAGTTTGAAATTTTGAGAGAAAGTAACACAAAACATCAAGGGAGAAAGACGTTGGCAAAAATTACATGAGGAATAGCACAATAGTGAAGGAATACCTACTCAAATTCATACATGTTAAAAACCGCATAGAGGGAAGAAGCTTTGGGAACAGGTGGGGATTGCAAAAGCAAAGAAAGAAAAACCAGCTTTTTGAACAATATAATCACGTTTGACAGTCAAAGATTGTTTGGCTTGATGATGGGACGAGACAGGAAGAACATAACAAAGCAATAGGTTAACTGCAGACTTAAGAGCCAATGGAAACGCAGTACATAGACAAATGAACCAATCATAACGGAGTATTATTGTAGCCAAACAGATCACAGTGTTATATTACAGAAATTAATGTTTAAGCCTTAGTTTTTCAGTAGCAGTACAACTGATGATGGGGTGGTTCCCAGAAGTTCTCCTGTAAGCCAACTAATTATAGTAAAATTGTGAACTTGAGATCTTTTTAAATTCCAGTATTCTACTTACTCCTCATCATACTCAATATGAGTTCCAATGGTCGGATTCAAGTACACGATAGAAGGGAAAATTAAAAAATTTCAACCATCCAGAGAGTCAAATTTGAACACATTTTGGATATCGAGCTATAAGGGTAGGAGACTATGAATATACATGACATGAAAGGGGCCTGGAAAAATTTCAAACATCGAACCATGTATGGAAAAAAATTCAACCATCAAAGAAGTTCGACTTGGGCAAAATATTGAACATCGAGTTGTATATGACAGGAGGGGAATCACGAAAAACATAAGTAAATCATTAAATGAGTTGGGAAATAATTAAAGATGCAAACTGTATTTAGAAGGCTCAAAAATTTTCCAGCCTTTTCGGGAAAGATATCATATTTGATTGACAAGGTTTATTGAATGTGCTGGATGGGAGCGTGCTTAGAGCTACATTAGGAAGAATAGCAACAAGAGAGGATGGCTCTTTTCTATGTTTTAGGTCAGTGTGGTGGTACTCGCATTTTCAATCATTTCGATTGAAAAAAGTTGATTTTTGAAAAATTTCGGGTATTCAGCAATAATTGAACGACAAAAGAAAATTCCAACTTTTTAAAAACTCCCATTCTGAATCAATTCTCAATATCGACACCAATTCGTCCAACAGGTTGCCTAAATTTTTCGTTCATCATCGGTATGGAAGCCATTGTTTCTCTTCCTGGCAAGGTTAAAATGTTTCAAATAAATGAAAGAAAAATTACACCATGACAGTAAATTTTCGTTCTTCTATTAAAATACGAGCCGTTTATTGAAAATTGGCTGAGGGCTGGGGGAAGTGACCACACTAAAGAAACTTTCACTGTACATAACAATTTTCCTCTTTTTTCCATTAAAAACAAAATAGAAGTTTATTACCCCACCTCATAACCGAGTATGTTTTCCGTGCTATAACTAAATAATTTAAAATCCAATATAAATATATTATACAAACGGGCAATTATTTGCGGAGGTAGAGCGTTATAATATTTCGCAACTTTCGACGTCGTATTCGAAAAACGAACTCGAGGAAATTTTATTTCGCTTCGATTAATCGCCCTTAATAAGAATTCCGCGTCGGACTGTAAAGTTTCATATTTACCTATGAAGTCGTACTTAATTAAACATGGATAACAAAGCTCACTAATTGGTTTCCAGTGTTCGTTAAAAGCCGGAACGTAATTGTCGACTAAATACATCGCGAATTCTTCGAAGGATACGTCGTCTCCGTACGTCTGCGAATGTTGAGTCGCGTTTATCCTGTAGTGCTTTATTATATTGCGTCCTATTCGTAACTGGAAATATTTGGATCCGTGTAAGGGCCTTTCTAGTTTATTCCTGAACGCGGAAAGCAGTCTTTCGAACGGATGACGCACGAAAAGATATTTTGTGAAATGCGTTACGAAGTATCTTACTTGGTCAACGTTGTAGTCACTCAGTTTCAAAAAAGTCGATTTATTGTGAACCACCTCGGCTGGAATAGACGAGGCATTTTCGTAACTAGAATTACCGAGCAGAATAAGGAAAACTCTTTTCCAATTGGTACACGCCACCTTAGGAACGTAACAATAAAGTAATTTGTGTTTCTCGTCAACCAAAATATGGTCTAGGTCGTCGGTATTATCGAATGCATTTTTATGGAGGCTGGCGTAAGTCTTGCACATTTCATTCATATGCTCCTTGCGTTGAATGAATGTTAGAGTATCTAATAGTAGATTCTGCTCGGAGTATTCTTGCGACCCATCTTCAACTTCCACGACATTTACATCTGGTTTACTGTCCGTAACGTAGAGACCGAAGTGAAGAATAAGCGTCATACCTGCCAAAATAATGACGGTGCGAATGATCATCAGTTTCAAGAAGACATTCTTATGATTGTTGTACGAGAACGGCCACATAGGAAATAGAGCACAATATCTAAAATTATAAACGTTCCGCACACAGGTTCAAATTGTTTCAAATTTTTGAGACGCATCTCTATGAGTCAACGCGAACACCGACGATTAACAAATGAGTACTTCGCAAATTTTTAAAACCATTTATTCGGAGTATTACCGATTTTTTTTTCACTTCGTTTCTTATTCACGAATTAACAGTAAACAATGGCAGTTATTAAAACGCGTCTCCAAATAACTGCTCATCTTACTGTTGTACGAATATTGAAAGTAGAACATTAAGATTCGCGTTGAAAGTGTGTCAATGTACGCAGCGTCGGAGTTTAAGGTGTACGCGTGTACATATTATAGTGACAGGTTTGAACCAGTTGAACAGCTGAGCTCGTGTTTCCGATCCGCAGTGCTAGTGTTGCACTCGCACCACGAACCTGAACTTGAACTCAGATGCGCGTTCCGTTTCTCTTTTTTGACTGGATCAAAATTCCGACTCACAAAAAGTTGTTACGTCAATGAACAGCATTAATTCAATCTTGTAAGTTACAGTTACGCATACCTACTGAAGATGGTATACTCAAACGAGTGAACCGATGTTATAAATTTTGCAAAAACCGCAGAAATAATTGCTATCGTGAGCGCTTTCTGTTCAACAACCATCATTCGACAAGATAACATTTATACGTCGAGTTTCAAGGTCGAAATTTCAACCATGAACTGGAAAAATGTTAGCAGTCCCTACATCTTTTGGACTTCAAAGAAAATTTTTCACAAACAAAAAATAAAGATCATGTTCCTTGCCTCTTTTAGGACAGTGAGCCACATAAAATTGAGGGTCTCCGTTCAATTAATTTCTTGACTGGGTTATTGTCGTCATTTTATTAACTGGGCGTACAAAAAGCAGTGCTGTGAGAACTATAATATGCTTAGTCTATTAAGGGCCCGTTTTACAAAGCAGAGTTATTCTATAACCCCGAGTTATTCCTTCGAATATCCAGGAATTATTGGTTAACCCGAGAGTTTATTCCGTCACGTGGTGGTTGATTCTGTATTGCAAAACTGGCCCTAAGTGACTAACGGGCTCATCTCCGCTCGATCGCCTCCAATTTTAGTAGTTAGTAGAAGTGTGGTACACTGTATAAAATTATATTACGCTGAGTCGCTCACTTGACTCATTCGTTGCGTTCGTTCGCCCCCATTCCTAGCTTAATATAAGTGGGTTGAATGGCTGTCAGGGCTCACTTTCAGCTTAGTATATAATTCCAGACACTGCACTGTGTATTAGCTATCTAGCTAAGTTGTGGACCAAAATGTACAAAAAATTGACCACTTTACCAAAATTTCTAAAATAAGAAACTTGAAATTCATCTTTTTCAAGCTTCATAAGATTATTAGAGTATTGTTTTCGGAATCAGTGTGAAATTTCGCTTTCGAATCAAATAAAATTCGGAGGTTTGCATAATTTTTAATTTTTAAGAATTTTTACGAATTGGTTATTTCATGGCACATTCTGATCCATACTACAGCTCCAAATAGTCGTAAGAAGTTGAGCAGGGTCGCAAATTGAAGATAAAATTGAGATACAAATTTTGTAGATTTGAAGTATATGTCCAACGTTCTGCGTTTTTGGATTGGTGTGAATAAGGCGCAAACTCCGATTTAACAGGTATCTTCTCTCTGGTCCACTCAGTATATCTAGGGAGATTCTGCTGGTATAGAAGTAGTATACTGTATAAACTTGATAATATAATGACCTCATAGTATAAAGCTAGTACTGAAGAAAGAAGCCTAGTACCTATATCGGGAATACGCCGAGGATAAGCGAGCAGTATTTTAACAGGGAACCGGTTTTATCAGGGGGGGGGTCTCCCAGAAAAAATGCCCGTCGTTCGGGAGGCAACCTAACCTAACCCTGACCATGGGACTTGGAAACATTTTTGTGTTCGTCCTATCGCGTATAGCTTGGAGGTTAAAATTTTCACAAGTCCCTCTATTATCACCTATAGCTCGGACTATGATGTATAGTTTGAAGGTCAAAATTCTTTTCGACTTCCCCCTTCTAAATTCCTCTCCAATTGCTCGGCCTTCTATCATATATCTAGTATATTACAATGAGAAGTCCAAGCCTAGTTCAAGTCCAGTATACTGTATGTTGGTGAATGATTTCTCAATAACGATCATAAAAATGGTATCTCTCTTACTCTTAACTGAGGTACTTTTCCCTTGAACGACTAAATTTTCAGAGTGAGATTGACCCCCTGTTGAACATTTCATGGAGCTGAATATCCGCTGTCAAACACTGCGGTATTCCGTCCCCATTATGGACATGACATGACTTGTACAAAATAAAGTCATGGATGGTGAATGTTCAATGTCCTCGTGATAGACAAAAAATGACATACCTTTCAGGAGTAAAATGGAGACAGAAACTTTGGATCTTTGAAAATTTTGAAGCGTTTTTTTTTTTTCTTTCATCAAAACCCCAATCTCATTCCATATACCCCATAATGTCTCCAAAAAGTGGAATAAAAAATATTTGTCTATGAGTGATTCAAAAGAAAATACTTGGTGGCGCAAAAATTCCGCTCATTTTTGATTGAAAGAACAAGGTGAATCAAGGATTTAAGTTTCAAAAGTTCAACATACTAAGATAGAATTCAATATGAAATCTTTGGTTTTGAGGAGAGATATAAAGTCGTGAGTTGCTTATCGAGCTTCTTTCTTCTGTTGTTCGATTTTCTGAAAACATTATTGCGGATCAATGTTTAAAACACTCAATTTCTTTAGGAAGAAATGTTCGCTAAAAAATTTTAATTATTTTTAAAAACCCAGAACTTCATATAAAATACGTTCTGTATGTACGTTGATAGAACAAAAAATGAATTTCAAAAAGTAAAAAATTATTTATTGGTAACTTATGATCCCTCATTGTGCGGGAACCATTTTCTCCCTTTCAAGAACAACTGGACTCATCTTTGTCATCAGCGCACAAAAATTCGAGCAAATCGGTGTTCGTCTGTTCTCTGGAAGTTCCTTCTACTGCTGATTGGAACCACGAATTTATTGCGTCACTTATCTTACGCCCTACTTCATGCATTTCTTCGTTTTTAAATGAGGTCTGCCACAGATCAGCACAATGAGAAGCACCTGTAAATGTTTCAAAACATTTCAACTCCAATTAAAAAATAGTTCGGTGTACAGAAATTACCTACTACATGGAGTGAAATTATACAAGAGTCCGGTTCGTCTTCATTTTTATATCATTGTAGATTCTAAATTTTTGTCAAGAAGACTTGGTAAACATTGCTCCCAGTTGAAGCCCTCAAATGCAGAAAGCTTCAAGAATTTAAAAGGGGAAACAGGGCTCCAAATAGGGATCAAAGGGGTAATTTTCCTATTTCTTCTAGGGCTTCCTATTGGAGTCAAATTGTTCACCGGGGATTATAATCAAGGTACTCTGAATAAGTTTCAAAGTTCTTTGACGAGCGAGGGAGAGAATAAAACAATCGAAGTAAGTACCGTATTCTATCATTGTTCGAACATTTGAGTCTTCATAAATCGTAAATCGACGCACAGAATTGATCGTGAGGCAGAGTTTGCAAATTTCAAATTAATTCAGAGACATGTGACATTTTTGAAGACTTTCTGCTATCAATCACTTTATGCAAAAAGTTTTACGCCCAGACTGTGAGGCAAAACCCATAGAGGACTATTGAAGATCCAAAAATTTGTCGAAGTCTCAGCGTTACGCGTACGCGGACAGAATTCCTCTGAAAGCCTCCATTAACTAACGAGATGGTGGGTCTCCCGTTGAGAAAAATACTCCACAGTACTCAAAGAGTAAACTGGAGAGCAATTTAGCATGAACCGTAGAAAAAACACAGGAGCCTCGAGCGCGCTTTCGGTTAAAAACGATCATTTTCAAGCAAAGATAAAAAGCGGCTCTTCGAGTACTGTAAAGTATTTTTCTCAAAGTTTAATGACTTGGACTTGGAAAAATTTCAACTATCGAAATTTTTTTCAAGTCTCCTTTCTATCATATGTACAGTGCGAAGTCCCTTGCTATCAATAGCTCGGAAGTCAACATTTTTTCAAAGGTCCCTAAACTCGAGTTGAGTCAGATCGCCAGTCTGCAGACACCAGACATTTTCCACAAAATTGGTCCCCATGAAACAGGTTTCCCATTAAAATCTAAGATGAGCTCTACCTTGAATATAAACTACTTGGTGAGATTTATATGAATTAGTTTCTGTGATTCCCAGAGTGCGCCAAGGATCCACGGAGCCATGAACAAAAAGGATGTTTGTTGTATTGATATTTAAATGGCCAAAAACTCGATTTGTATGTAGAACCGCTTCGTCTAACAGAGTCCTGTCAAAGCTGGAAAAAATTTTTTGCGAATAGAAGTGTAATAATATTGCAAAATTATAATACTGAATAAATGCCAATAATATTAACCTACCTCGAACCAAACACATCTTGACACATTTTTGTGAAATACTGGAGCGGGATGTGCGGGCCAAACAAATCCGATTTCTTATCTTGGGTAGCAAAATAACCATATTCGGTACAGGTTTGATAGAACCAAGCTCTATCTACGACACAAAATGGTACATTACGAGTATTTCTATGGAGTGACTGTGAGACCATCAGGTGTGAGAGGTATCTATTTTCTTGTTGAGCCCTATGCTCAATTATAAGGAATCTTACTGAATTGTAACGTATTTGTGATATTTTGATAGAAACCAATCATTTCATCGTAGTTTGTGGAAATACATTCCGTCTCTCGTTCTGGTGGACCTGTGCGCTTGATGACGGTAGCCAATTGATAAATCTAGACAGTGGCAATTACTTATTGTAATGTATACCATAAATATAATGTATTAGAATAAAAGAACAAAAAAAAAATTAATAAATATTTAGAGAAAAATTATCAGTCACAAAAGGTACTAGAGGCAAATTTAATAATTTTGCAATCCAGGTGGCCTAGAGAGCTGAGACCTTTTTCCCCTCATTCTGAATACAGATTGTACTCGCCTTTTATGTAATTTAAAAAGCCTTAGATCTTCATCTTGTGCACACTTATTTTATCAATTCTAGCTTCTTGGAGCAGCAAGGCTGTCAGTGGGCATAACTGCTTCTGAGAATACCACAAGAATTGTGATCGAACCCACACCATCAACTGCTTTCGTGGCCACCACAAAAAGAGCCCAGACCTCTGGTTTTCTGATTGCCCACGATTTATTCAGGGCAGGTCACTTGAATCGAGTACAACCATCATCCGTCACCCTGTCTATAGCAACCCGATCAGGCGATTTTGGAGGTTTACTACTCTACTGATAGAAAACTTGGACTTGCGAAATCGCTTAACTGGGTTTCTGTAGACAAGGTCACGTATGTCAAAAGTTGTATTCCAGCTATGGAAGGAAAAAAACTTTTTCTTCAAAGAGATTAAATACGGGGACTCAAGAACTTGAGCTTGAGATCCTTAAGATAACCATTCTTGGTTATAAGATGTGCGGGCTACCAATCCACTGAGAGGAAGAAGCTCACTGAACCGAATAGGAGTTTACTCTGTCACGCCGATCACATAGAGACTCACCATGAGCTCTACGGTCGGGACGGCGAGGTATGCCTCGAAGACCCCACTCATATCAATTAGTTTATGACCCTCCCCTTTAAGGCGACACCCGGTGTTGAGTTAGTCTATAGACTTGTGGTCTTGCGCGACAATATAATAGGCTTACTAGGTGTGTCTGAATTGGGGAACTCAATGAAAAAACTATAATTCGGTTAGGTTAGATTTTGTCCACCTATCAAGTTGGATTGGGTTGTCGGCCAGCCGGACGACGGACATTTTTTCCGAAATAAACCCCGACAAAATAGTGTCCCTGTTAGACTCTGGCGGATATATGTTTGCCGATTTTTTTCTGAGTCCGATTGGTATAGCGTTCGTTTCGATAGTGTGATACTGGATAAGAATAAGTTAGTACGAAGCGTATCCAATTAGGCAATTGAGGGAAAGAAATGAAGTTTGAATTCAACGCCTATCACTTTTATACATACATGCAAGTCGACATCTAATTTGGAGCTATCCTGGCTAATGTGTAGAGAATAAATAAGTAATTTTTCTTCCCAGGCTAACTGAAAAAGCTTTTATAGACAGAGCCAAGGGGTATACACACCTTGGATTATCTCATTTAAATCTCTCGTCCCGTAAGCCTTTTTCTTGTAAGCGAGTTTAGAAATATATTTACAGTTTACTATCTCTATAGCTTTGAAATAGTTGTACCGTTGAAATATCATCTTCCGTTGATGCGGCCATAATGTCGCACACAGAATTTATATTGAGTGTCCGCAGTTGATTGTGATATTGAACAACCGCTCCCAATGTATCAATTAGGAAACCAAAAAAGGTTATTATATCGTTCCTCTTCTTCAGATTATCGCACAAACTGAAATTAGAAGAAATTTTCTGAGGCTGCACTATATGAGCATAAGTGATTGAAAATTTCTCTGCATACGACTTACTTGAATATATCCTTGATGTCTTCTTTACCTTGTTTACTTCTTATCATCTTGCTTAGTAAAGCGTTTGCTCTCTTTATATTGACGACGCATTTAACATCATAGGATTCTAAAGCCTCTTCAACTGCTGCGTAGTATTCTAAAAACGAGAAAATAAACTTCTTTTACTCGTAATATCTCTGATAATTTCTTTTGAAGATATTCAACGAAAATTTTACCTTTAAAATTGGCCTTTGCCAACAAAGGCGCGCTAGACGCGTAAGCAGCATGAATGAGGTGAGGATATTTCACGCGGGCCCATGCCGCTAAAGAGCCAGCGTAAGAACCTCCAAAAACAATCCATTTAGTACCTTCCGGCATATGATGTTCTCTGTTCATACTCTCAATAAAGTATGCGACGTCAGCTAGTGCTTGTTCTGCATTCAAATATTGTAAGACAGATGTATTGTGATGTCTGCCATATTCGATAAAAATTGTATATATCAGTTTGAGGGATAGGTAAAATGAAATATATTTTACTACTTAGTTGGAGGTTTAGGGATAGGTGGTCGTAATGTACACATTAAGAAAAACTTGTTTACGGGGGCGATGGGGGGGGGGGGTCGTCCAAAAAAAAAAGAAACGTCCGCCGTTCAGCAGACCTCACGTCGAAAATTCTCCGAATCCCTTCCTATCTTTTATAGTACGGAGATCGAAAATTTCGCGAGTCCCCCTCCTATCATACATAAATGTATAAGGCTAGTATAATACAATGAGGGTCTTAGCTTAGTTCAGTATACTGCATATTAGGCATTAGCTTATACTCTAGTTTTTGATAATATTATACTTTCTTCAGTCCATCTCCTATCATATATACAGCTGGGAGGTCGGTATATATAGTTTGATTAAAATAGCTCCTTCAAGTAACGAGATATGCAATGCTTCATACACCAATTTGGCTTAGCCCCTTCAATGAGCCAAATATGCAATACTCCAAATACCAACCCTTCATTAGGCCAGATATGCAGCGCTCAATCACCATAAGACTCATAGATAATAGACCTTCCAGAATACCCCATAAAACAGCTTCCTTGACACCTTGATTGAACTAGACCCGTGAATTTTTCAGAATTATTCATTGTCTGGGCGTTGACTGGTGATGAATTTGTTAGCCGTAAAGACGTTCTCTTCTACAAAATTGGTTCGTCTTCCTCTGCATAAATTTTCTAGCTATAATTTTCAATTCTAAAAGTGGGCCCACTCAAATCCTGATAGAATGTGGCAATCAGTTTTGTTATCGGGAGACCCGCTATCCATTTTGTTAGAGGGATCACATCCTCAGAAAACGTCCGCGTCCGAGAGTTTCTATGACGTGGCGTGGCGTGACGTGTGCCGCTTTTTGACATCATCAATGACCTTGACCTACTTTAGGGACTTCAAAAAATTTCAACCTCCAGCCTTCATTATATCAGGCCTAGTATACAGTATACTAAGAAGAGCCCCGCCAACTCATTTGTTGAGGGGGCATTTTCGCGCCAACGTGATTGCGAGCGCTGCTATTAGAATATTTTCGGCTAATAGCTTTTGGGAGGCTCACTCGCTCCGCTCGTTCACCTACTTCTTGGTCTAGTATAAGCAGAGTATTGCAGCCGAAAATTTCAGCTATGGCTTTTGGTTTGAACTTACAACCTTGAACAATATGGCTTTTGGCTTCCGGCTTTCCAAAAAATTGAGCTGGCTTTTGACTTAATTTGGCTGGCTTAATCTAGCAGATTTTTGGCTGATCAATGTCCTGCAGGATTTGGTGTACAGAGGAAACGATCAGGAGAATTGGTGCTTTGTTGCACTTGTGAAAGATACCTATTCTCCAGCTTGTGTTCATATGCTCAGTGTTGATCAATCAATTTGTTGATTGAAATAATTTTAGAAGATGAATTAAAAATAGGAAATATTGCTGTAAATCTGAGTTTCTTATTTCTGCATTTTTGTATTTTGCAAAAAGTTGGAAAAGCCAAAAAAAAACTGAAAAAATTTGGCTTAGTTTAGCTTTTGGCTTAGGAAGGTTTCAATAAAGCTGGGTTTCAGCTTCGCTCTTATCAGTAAAAATTTGGCTGAATTCAGCTTTCGGCTTTTGGCTTGAGTAAAAGTCTACTTTAGAAATAAATAGCCACTTTAGGTCTAGTACCAAGATAGTATATAGGAAGCTCCATTCTAGAGCCACTCTAGGTTTAGTATAATGAAGGCTAAACTCACTATCTGCTTACTATCTGATTACTGTGTTAGTCAAAGAGAGATCTAGCCGCCTCAGGTAGGCTTAATACAATGAAGGCTAAAAGTTAGGTCATTTTCACGAACGGAAGAACGCACCTCTGCTCATTCACCCTCTTTTTAGTCTCCAGCCTAGTATACAGTATACTTTATGCTAGGAAACTGAGTTTTCTTAGTGTAGGCATAGTCAGCCCCCTTCCTAGTCTAGTATAAGTCTGGTATATGTATAGTAGGCCTATATACTGAAGGCTATACCTACTACAGCCGCCTGATTCAGGCCTAGTATAATGAAGGCTTCAGCTTATTATAGGTTTAGTATATGAGGTCTTTCGGCCGGACGCACGCATGAACGCAAATTTCGAAATCAGGGTAGAGGTCAGAGCAAAGACATGAAACATGTCAACACATTTCAAGAACGAGGAGGTTTCAAACGGGTGTAGGACTCGAGATGAGCTGATGTATGTATATAAAATGATGATAAGCTATGATTATACGAGAGGAAAGAGACTTGAAGGGAGCTTATAGATCCTAAAGTAAATTTATAATATTGAACGTTTTTTCTTGACAAAATTATTATTGATTCAAGGTACATCAAGTATCGACTCACTCGAATGGTTGACTGTATCCGTAGAAACGATGCTCCAAAAGAAATAACATTGCTCTATGTTCTACGGCATATTGTGACCACTCTGATATGGTTAACATAAAAGGATCCGCTTTATTTTCGCCTCCGAGAAATAAAAACACTGGTCCGTTGAGTTCGTAATAATTTGTCTTCCTCCAATGTCTCTAGAGAAGGCATTCGAAAGACGAATTAAGTTTACCCCCAATCGGTTTGCCGACGTCAAATACTTGTTTGATAAATTTTCAATGAAGGAGCCCATATTTTGATGTAAAAATTCCTTTATTGTTATATGGGCCTACTCAGTAAGTTACTCACGACATTGATAATAATGCATGGTGTACGAATATTTACATCGAAATTACGAGAAAAGTTATTCTTTGCGTTACCTGATTCCATACTCGCTGATCGAGAATATTAAAGTGATCTAGCTTCTGCGGAAAATCGAAAGCCGAATCGTCGTGCTCTTCAGCGATATTTAAAAATTTTTCACCTCGATCGATGAGATTGATATCGTTATACTTGTAACGAAAAAGACTCCTCATACCATGCACGACCAGTACGAGACAAGAAAAAAAATACACTATTCGCGCAACGGAAAACATTGTCAATCGTTCTGATGAACGGCATATAATTCGTCGCATTTGTTTGGCGTGCGATAATATTCTCGTAAGACCGTGGCTAATTTCAAATAATTATAAGCGAAAATAATGATTAAAAAGAAAAAAAAAAAAAAATAGTTTACTATCACACTCGTTGTAAAGAAAACGTATGAAATACAATTATGACAAGAAATATTTGACATCTTTTACAGAATTTTTCCCTCTTATGTAATAGAAACAGTAGGTACCCGTTTTTTACGCAATAAAAACTGTATCTACAGCAATTTTCAGTTTTTAACGGTATATTTTAAGATTTATAATGAGCTGTATTGGAGGCGAGGCTATTATAATAAATACTTGCATTAAGACCGACTTTTCAAATACTTCCAATCTTTCCCGATGATTCCTGCGACACGCAATTTCTGATCATTGTTTTGAGTTCTAAGCGTTTGTCGAGTAGTATTTTGTACAATGATCTAATTTTTCATCTATTTACAGAAATTTTGCGAATAGATTTCATGTCTTCATTCATAAATGTTACACATGTTCATCTAATTACAAATAAAAGTATATTGAATTCAAAGTTCCATTATTCAAAAATATCAATATCATTATTTCGTTGACATTTAATGAATGTTTCACGACAATTTCTATTTTCTACAATGAACACACAAGACATAATTCATTTCACAGAGCAGATACTTTAAGAAAAATATTCCATGTTTTATTCGAGCTGTCTTTATACGTCAATCGTGCGTCAGAAAGCCACGTTCGGATTACTTTTCTTATTCTTGTACGAGCATTTTTCAAGGAAGCACTGTCTTCTGACGAGGACGGATACATATCGGCACAATGAGCAGTACCTGTTGACATGAAAATTATCTCACAATTATCCAATTAATCGTTTTTATCAATTCAAAAAGACACAATTTTTTCAACTCAGTAGGAGTCGGTCATGATATCGGATGAGAAAAAACAAAAGAAGAAAACAAGAACTCAAACATATGCACGCTTGAAGGAATTTCAAAAGCTCTTCAACAGAGTCTCACTCAGATTAAAAAATTGTCAGGTAGTTGATATTCCGAGGAGATAAATGATGAATGACTACAATAAATTAGGAATGGACAATTCATTTTATGTTATTAAATGAAAAAAAGTAAAGTGGCAAATTATTTCATGTTGGATATGATAAAATAACTGAGTAGTACCAAATATGAGCGGCGGACACATCATCCTGAATGGAATGACAATTCAGACTTTACAGAATAACTACATGTACGCTCTCTATCTTGAAATCGCATCATTAGCCGAAGGAAAAAAATGAATAAAAGATTCTCAAAACGTTCTTGTTCCTACCAGACGAAAATACTCGAAAAAATTATGATCACGTCAGAAAATGAGGAGGAAAAAAGTTGAAATTTTGAGACAAATAATAAAATTATAATCAGATATCTGCTGAAACCGACTGAAAAACGATTATCCTCAATACTTTTGAAGGGAATATCATAAACTTATTTGTCTCAAGTTTTTCGAAGAAGACTCACTCACCTTTGATAAAAATAGTTTCAAATGCTCTCCCCGGAGCATTACTATATAAACCCAGAGCATGCCATGGATCAACTGAACCATGAACAAAAATTATATTCTTGACATCCACATTCAAAGCACCGTACAAAATATTAGTTCGACGAACCGCGTTTTTCAATAAAGTACTGTCGAACCTAGAATATTAGCGTAAAATTTATGAAATACCAACGAAAAATATATGCACAGTCAAGTTCAACAAGATGATACGAAAATACAGCTTACCTTGAACCGAAAATTTCTTTACACTGTTTAACAAAGAACTCGACAGGGAAGAAGTCGCTGAATATATCATCCGATTTACTGGAGGTTTGATAGAAACCGAACTCTGTACACGTTTGATAAATCCACTGACGACCTACAATCAAAAAATTCGTTTCATGATACTTGTAAAAATAGTTCCTAAAAGACTGGGGAAACAAAATACCAACCGGACAAATCTGCGCTTTCATAATCAGTTTTTTGTAAACTTTGAATGTAATCCTTGTACTTGTGGGACAAACAAGTTAAATTATGTGTCACCAAAGTTAATGCATTTACATCTGCATAACGATCCAACTAAAAAAAAAAAGAGAAATTTATCAACTGTTTCAGTTCAGCTACTTCTGATCGCCTATGACAAGTTTCTTAAGTTGAGCATCAAAAAAATATTTTCAACTTCAAACCACTACAATAGTAAATTTTTCTTGCATCATATATTTTGTCTCAATATCATTCAAAAAACCTCTAATGAACTAAATGTGTAAAATGATTATATTTCACGTACCGAAGATTTACGTAAAATGTTGTCTTCATCCGACATAATATCACAGAGTACATCTAAGGTAATATTTTTCGTATCTGATTCCCGATTATCCCTATTATATTGCACTACATCCGCAAAATTACCAGATAAATTTTCGAATAAATTGGCGATGTCATCTGGATCGTCATCCAACGGTTCGCATAAACTGAACAGAGAAAATCATAAGTAAAACACAATGAGAGATACAAGAGTCATCGGATCATCGCAATGAGCATAAACTCACTTGAATAATTTTTGAATTTTCGATCGACCAGATTCAGTTTGGACTAGAGAAGTTAGTTGTTTATTGGCGTTCAGAACCTCATTCGGGCAATTAGGATTGTACTCAGCGAGTGCCTGTTGTACGACTTGAAAATATTCTACAAAATAAATATAGCCAATAAGCAACAAATAGTTTCTTACAAGAGTGAATTCACGCCGGAGAAATGGTACCGTAAAAATCGATTTTTGCAAGAAGTGGACCACTTGAAGATACAGCACCGTGTACCAGATGAGGGTACTTTATTCGAAGCCAAGCAGCCAATGAGCCAGCGTAGGAGCCACCAAATACAATCCATTTTGAGGCGGGACTCAATTTAAATTTATCATTCATACCTTCGATAAAATAAGCTAAATCAGCTAAAGCTTGTTCACTACTCAAATATTTTAAACTTTCGTCACTGGTATCACTACAACAGTAAAGAAAATTAAACTATTCAAAATACATAATGAATGTGTACGTATGAGAACAAGAGAGTTAGCGTACTTTAAAGGACGACTGCCACCATAGAAACGATGTTCGACAAGGAAACATAAAGCGTTATTTTCTTCGGCGTACGAAACCCATTGTCCTTTGGAAACCCACGCTCCGTCACATGCAGCTTCTCCATTGATCATGAGAAATACAGGACCCGCATGTTTGTAGTACAAAGAATTCGTCCAATACCTCTGCACAATTGGAGAATACCGTTGAGACTCACAAAAATTGTTTGAAAAACATTTTAACTAAAGTTTACCCACTTGTTGCCAGATATCCGGATTTGTCGGATCAAAATGATCCAATTTTTGAGAAAAGTATTCCACTTCCGGCACATCTGCGTACAAAGTACCCGCGGGGTTTCCAACACCTAATCTATTCAGATTATTTACTAGGTGAGACTTCGATAAAGTCGTTAGAGTTAAGAATAATAGGAAAGTTAAATACATGGTCGCGTTAAACTGAAAAATGAATTGATAAATTATTAAATGAGACAATGAATCAGTTCAACTTTAGAATCAACAATTACTCACGATTAAAATTATTGATTCTTCTTCTTTTGTAGTATGTGTAAATATTTTCCTCTTGTCATTTCCTTCGCCTCCTCAACCCCTAAATTGTAGGCAATATCATACAGTCTTTTAACTTCAGCGATCAATTCTTTTTGTGATAAAGTACCGTAATCTGTAAATAAATCATGAATTCGCAAAATCAAGATAATCTAAAGTAGGAGAGACTAAGCACATGACAAACAAGTTAATCAAGTAATCGAGGGCAAATCATAACCAATCACGTATATGGTTTTCCAAGATCATTATTACGAATACAACGACTACGTGTCGCAGAAATACCTACAATTTAATAGTGATATATCATCCCTATCTAAGGGACGGTTCCAAGGTTGTTGAGTGTTATTCTTGAACGAAGGGTGTAGATGAGCGTACACTGAAATTCCTGGGACTGAAAAATCATAACATACAATTAACCATTCAGAAACTCGACATAGTCAGAGAAAAGAATAGATAGATATAATCATACTTGGCTCGGGCCACAATTCGGGCGATGTTCGATCCAGGGTTTCTAATGCAATCAAACTAGGATCCACTTCAGTCATACCTTTTCCCTAAAAAAACACGAACAATCGCATTCTGTACTTAGAATATCATTTGAAAGTTTCTACAAAAATCAGACAGTAAATCTTCGTACATAGTTTTAGAGAGGACGAAACATAATGCTGTACCGACTTCTTTTAACAATCCTAATTAAAATGCGTTGAATACTTCTCCCACATTCGAATAGTAAAAAAAGCTTTCAGGAAGAGTCGAATGAGGACGATGAAGTTATATATCTTCAATAGTTCAAGCACTTGACAGAAAAGACATACACTTCTTACCAAAAGCACTGCAGCACTGTTTCAGCGATGCAGTAATAATTTTCGCCACTCTTAATCAACTACTTAATAATTCTGAAATTTGAAAAGACATCGAGCTGTCAATAAAAAATCAGAGTTTCTGAAACGTCCGCGAAGTTGAACACCTTGATGGATCATCAATACACGATGATGATATTATTATAGAACGTTGAAATGAATTCTGAATTATCGATAGGAAGAAGAACTCAATGACGATTAAGACGAAACCTCTATAATCCAACAGAAAACGAAGAGAGTTGTGAACTACACAGTAATAATGAAAACGCGATTCATCATTATTCATTATCAATATAATTTGAAGCGCGAATCGGCTTATTTGTTGACCAATGACCGATCGTCAAAAAGTTGGTTCCCGTCACTGCTCTTTTTGGAAGGGAAGAGAGCGGGAAGAGAGGGCTTCAAGTTTGATTGATAATAGGCACGTGATGGCAAGACTATGGCTCACTTCATGTCACGTTATCCTATAGATACGATTGGCTCTGGAATAAAGTGGGTGACGACATGAGCCAGCTTTGGCTCGTGAAGTCGTGATCCATGCTTTGTTGTATTTCTGTCTTTCTTTATTATTATTGTCTTCCTTGTTATTTTCTTGATTATTTTTTTTCGCCGTTCTATTTTTGCACAGTTCCTACAATCACAATCGTGTAGTAATCGAAGTGATCAATTTTCAACGCGTTCAATATTTCTACGTTCAGTTTCTTGAAGGGAAAATTCATCTCCGCCGGAGGTATGGGATAAAAACTTTGGTCCTCGGATTCAGTTCTTCCTCATGACTTCTGAACTTGGTGGCATTGTTTATTACGGACGGAAGTCTAGATTGTGAGCTGGTTTTTCGGAACTCTGCATTTAAACGCTCACTTTCGAATATGTAATGGATGAAATCAGTCGTGTCAAAAACATCAAGGAAAGGTTTGAAAATATAAGCAATATAGGCGAATCGAACGAAAGCCACAAAAATGGGCAGCTCAAAAATCTACGCATAATCCAAACGGATATCAAATCTATTAAACCTCCGAAGAGTCGTGCGCCATATACTAATGCTAAAGAAGTTGTTTCCAACGTTCGACCGAACATTAAACGAAAACCAGCGTTTAGACGAGACTTCAAGATTCCTGTGCGAAATAATGAAATCACCAGTAAGAATCAGCCGTCAATCGTTTCTCGACGAGTTCATCTTTTCAATAATATGGATGATGTTGAAAACGTGAGTAATGGTTTACATAGTGAAGCGGATCCGGTGAAATTATCGGCCACCAAACTTTTAGAACCGAAGCCTGTACCCACGAGTGATCTGACGCAGTTGTACTCAAAAGTTAAAAAAAGTACCAAAAATTCTAAAACTGCGCAACTTGGTCTCGATGCGGTTGCCTCAAAAAATTCAAGCGATGAGAAACCTTCAAATACTTCATTCCTTGAAAGCAATAAAAAGATTGGAAGTAAAGTTAATAAAGAGAATAGTTTGCGCACCTTAGATAGTCAGTCACTTAGTGACAGTAGCAATGAATTATCTGACACGTTGAAACGGATTTTGAAGTGTCCTCTACCTGCAGGTCCACCTCCCCGGAAACCACCTCGTACTTTCGCTTCCATTTCTGAATCTTCGTCGCAGCCTGAAACGAAAATCCAACAACCTCAACGTTCGAAAACTGAATCTGAAATAAAGCTCAAGAAAATCGAGAACGCTTTAGTTAAACATCAAAATCTAGTTTTCTCACCAAATATAGTCACTAGGAAGGTCTCGATCGGTAGTCCTCCGAATAGTATGACGGAGAAGTGCGCTGGAATCAATAAGAACAAGAGGAGGTCGTCGGATAAAGGCACTCTAAATCCATTGTCGTGTCTGTCTGATATAAGCTGTGCGACTCGTTCCAAAAGTGTACCGTACTTTCCGGTGTCGTTTCCTCCTTCATCCATTTCTGCCTCCACCGTTCAGAAAAATGATGATTGTCACATTTATGAAGATCCAGCTAGTTTAAATTTATCTGCAGGATCCACCAACAAGGAAACAGAAGTCGATAGTCTATATTATATGGTACGTATGTGAAGCAGCGTGTTTCTCAATTTATTTTTTGTAGTTACAAGATACATCCTATGTCTTGAAAGCGGTAAAAAAATCCGTGGTGTTCCTGTGATTTGGACTACGATCTTATTTGTCTTTGTTTCATGCCAATAATTCGTTTACCATGTTGATAAATTTTATAGATAAGTTTGTTCATTCCATCAGTTCATATGCTCTAGTGAAGAAAAGAGACTCGAAATGAAAATTTTTTAATTAGGCTTCAGTTGATCTATCCGCTAAATTTATATTCAAATCTTAATTTATGCTGACTCGAGCTTTTAGTTTTGAAATTTACGTCTGCGCAATGACGCTGTTGCTTCAAAATTAATCGTTTTTGAATTAATAAATAAAATAATCTACGTCCTGCATAACGAGTTGTCTGTATTGACGCATGATTGTAATTTTTGTTGTTAAATATTAGACAATTGGCGTTGCTTTCGAATTACCCAATCAGTCGTTATGCGCGAAGTTCATTTTTTTTTTGTATTCTTCATTATTGTCTAATTGGCTATCAGACGCGACGTTCATTATTTGTCCTTTCTGATAGTCGACAATTCTTTTACTCTGAGAAATAGGTCGTCTAGGAGGACAGTATGTATTTTGTAATTCGACGTGGAAAGCCATTTATTCTACTTTTTTCTTATTCTTTGCAGTCTACTCCCATCGATAACATCATCGGTTCGCCCGTGCGGGAAAGTGTATCAGAAGCTCACAATACGAATGTGAAGTTGAATTGCACTGTTGGAACTCCTCTCAGCGACGAGTTCAATGTCAAATCGCAGAATGATATTTCCATAGATAATAAGGTAAATTATTCTTATTCTACTGAGTCATATATTCGCTCAAAATAAATTCATTAACCGATGGTGGAACATTTTAGATTAAATTATGGATGAACGAAGCTTATAGTGAGTCGTGGACCAAAACATCGGATGCAAGTAGCGACTCTGATTCTGTGTTCTCCGCTAGTCAGGATGATTTTACATCAAACAATAAAGAAGAAAAATCTGTAGGTGAGTAATTGAATTGATATGGGTTGTTACAGATACTGACCATCCCTAATAATTGATTTTTATTCGACCTCAAAACATTTCATCGAAGTGGAAACGAATAGTAAAAACTTTTTCAAGTCAATTTTTTGAGAGATACTCTCTGAAGAGTGTACGATTTTTCAAGAATCAATAATATTATGAAATTACTTCGAATGTTGCGTTGTTGATCTGATTAAAACTAGAACGAATTGTGCAGTAGACTGTGAATAAGCCACCGATGTGATTTTTTACGCATCATTTACGGATAGAAAACCGGATACTGTTGAATATAAGTACCCACGAAACTTCGTCATTTTACTTTCCTTACCGGAAGGGAGTCGACGAAAATATTTTGATGCGACTGAATTGTGATGATTGTCTTCCGATGATGTTGAAATTTGAGTGCAAATGAAAATTTGCGCGATCCTGTAGCACTATCTGCTTATTTTTTATACTGCATCGTTCGAACTGAATTTACTCGTTCAAACAACTAGTCATAATTACTTCATTTTCGTTGGAAAATTTGTTGAGTATCTCTTCGAAGATTAGAAAGGTTTCCAAGATTCGGCTCTGAAATTTCGGTTGATTCTAATGAAGAAAATTTGAAATTAGGCGGTTTATTTGACGGACAGAATAGTGAATCATTATTCCGACGAAAAGGAAAGTGATGAAACTGGAGAGATTTTCAAGCGTTATTGTAGAAATTCACGAAATTTAAGTTGTATGATAATGACTGGTCTGTGGTTATCACGTTGCCGGTGTTCGCGCTGTCTGTACCACTGAATTCGATAAAAATAACTGGAATGTGCGAAACTTACGATTAGAAAGAGAGGGGAACAGGTTCGGCGATGTTTTTTTTTTTTTTGCTATGTGTCCTAATAAATTATCTCTATTTCTTCAATATCTTCTGAATCATTTCTATGTTTATTTTTATGAAGTCAAAATTCCTCATATATACTTATTAATAGGTAAGTCATTGATTGAAGATGTCCATGAGATATAAATAATAAAATTTGTAACCGCCAAAATTTTATGTTGCCCTGTAAAAAATTTGTTATGAAACAGTACCTCGATTCCTATTAGAATTGACGTGCGATAGAAAATATAATTTGAACGAAAATGGAAAAATGATTCCTCGATTTGTCAAATTAGTATAGGCAAATTAGACAAATAAAGTGACAAAAAAAACATGGCGAGCTAACAAGCGGGAGTATAATGGAAAATGTTGTATTAGGGCCCAGTATGAAGCCCTAAAAAATCCCACCCACCAAGTGCGACGGAAAATTTTTTGTGGCACGTTGAAGCCCCCCAATTTCAGTTTTTGGCGTATATCTCGGAAAGTTGAAGCTTTACAGAAAAAAGTTTTAAACAAAAAAGATTCCCCTTCATATTTCCTACAAAATACATGTATCATTTATTAGTCTATGTTCAACCGTTAGCCTAAAAATGCCGTTTGAAGTTGGACAACTTTGAAAAATTTTAGAAAATAGAGATATTTTGGGCAAATACTGCGGACATGGCAAGTGGTAGAGGAAATTGTTTGAAACAAAAAAGATTCTCCGTAAAATTTACTACAAAATTCATTTCTCAAACCTTAGCCTAGGTCTAACCGTTAGCCTAAAACTGTCCTCCGAATTCGGACAACTTTGAAAAATTCGAAAAAATCGAGAAATTCTGGGCGAATATCTCGGAAATGGCGAGTGGTGGAGAAAAATGTTTGAAACAAAAAAGATTCCTCGTAAAATTTACTACAAAATGCATGCATCAAACATTAGCCGAGGTCTAACCGTTAGCGGACAACTTTGAAAAATTCCAGAAAATCAAGAAATCAAATTCACGTCCGTACATCACACCACTCCGCGTTTCTCAATAGTACAGCAGACCGGTTTTTACAGTCAAGAACATTACAAACTATGCCTGTCCTAATTAATAACTCCTTCCAAAGAAGTATTCCGCTCCCTGTACAAGCCTGTGTTCTCAAGTACAAAGAGTCATAAAAGGACTCTTAGTCCTTAAGTACTCATGGTGGGAAGGAACAAGACAGGATGACGACAGAATCCCCCAATTTGGTCGAAGTTGTACTTGAACAACATCATTCTCCCAATAGCCGATGTATAATACTGCAGAAGTTGGTGACCAGACTCAGTACATGAAGTTGGAAAGCAGTGGCATTGATGGTGCAGTATCAAACACAATCATACCCAGATTTGGAATGCGATTTGAACGTCAACATGTCTATAATCTATAATCACCCGTCTTGATACTGTGTACTATGTCTGATATGTGTAGAGCTACAATGGGAGTCCCAGAATCATTAAGTTGTGTTGGTAAAACATTGTCAGTTGCTACAAAAGGAGGACAGTAATGCATAGTTTGAAGACAATGACAGTAGGATTGGCATGGACATCCCGACACCAGTAAACCTGTGCATGAAACTGTAATTGACGGTGGAAGGTAGAGTACTCCACTTTCAATGTACTGTTGGATTGTATAGGCAATGCTGAAAACCAATACACCTCTGAACAGCATGCGAAAGGTACCAAGATACGTACCAATGCTGCACTGAGATGTATTTAAGGCCCCGTTCTCCAATAATGACTACCTACATTATTGAAGAACAAACTGCATGGATTGATCGTCACAGGTGAAGAAGCCTCTCCAGAGGTATCTCTAGGGCGAACCTGGAATGCAAAACTCAGCCAGAAGTCGATGTCAACTTTGAACCCTCGAGGAGCAAATGCTGTTGCTGAACAAACCTGAGGTTGAAAAGAGGGCCACGACACTAGGCTAACCTTAGGGATCTCCTTGATGTTATCCTATCCCAACCTCACTCTCACTCCCAAACGAAAAAAAAAAAAGAAAAAAAGGTTATAATACAGGTAGATATATGGTAGGTAGATACAATGCAACCCCTCGTGTTGAACGAGCACGTATACGACCAGGTGAAATCCACTCAGCTTAGAAAACGTGCTGCATTAAAATCAAATTTTGGTGTACGGAGTATTTCACAATTACGCTTTCGCAAATTTCTATGAGCAAATGGTTAGAGACCTAGGGGCTAATGTTTGATGCATGCATTTTGAAGTAAATTTTACGAGGAGTCTTTTTTGTTTCAAGCATTTTTCTCCATCACTCGCCATTTCCGAGATATTTGCCCAGAATTTCTCGATTTTTTCGAATTTTTCAAAGTTGTCCGAATTTGGAGGGCAGTTTTAGGCTAACGGTTAGACTTGAGCTAAGGTTTGAGATATGAATCTTATAGTAAATTTTACGGAGAATCTTTTTTGTTTGAAACTTTTTTCTCTAAAGCTTCAATTTTTCAAGTTATGAGCAAAAAAGTGAAATTTGGGGGTTTGAACGTGCCACAAAAAATTTTCCGCCCCATTTGGTAGGTGGGATTTTTTAGGGCTTCATATTGGGGCCTAATACAACATTTTCCATCAAACTCCCGCTTGTTAACTCGCCATGTTTTTTGAAATGTCTAACTTGCCTATACTAAATGACCAGGATGGAGAATATTTTTTGCTATAAGTCGTTTTCTTTCTCTTTCTAACGCGTTGGATCGTATATCACTGTTGGTACGCGTTGAAACAAGGCGCGCACATTCCAATTATTTTCATTGACTTCAGTGGTCTGTACTTCATATGAGATTAGATTGTTAGAAATAACTTATTTTTACAGCTGGACTCTTCGATTCAATACCCAAGATTTCTTGATATTGATTTATAACATTATATATGGTATAGTTGAGTAAAACTTATTCCTCTAGTCCCACGTACGACCTCGCTTCAGTGTTCGTTTGTTGTTTTCCATCCTCTTTGTATGACCCCGTCAACTATTCTTGAAATTCAATTGTTCGTAAAAATCTAGACGTTTCAAGTTCGTATGATTCATTAATGATACGTTTGTTCTGCGATGAGTACCAGAATACCGAGGGAGAAAGTTTTTATGCGAATACGGAATTATTTCTTCTATCTCAGCGGACTTCGGTATTTTAATTCGACCTCTGACTTATAGATTTTCGACCTTTGAGTATTTTTGTATTCCGACGCCAAAAATCCATTATTTTCCTAAGGCAACGAGGTTTTAATTTGTTGAAACCGTTGAGAAAGATGAACTTTGGACCTCTGTGAAGATAGAATGTTGAAAAGTGATCACGATTTTTGTTCCTTTTTAGCTGTTCATTTTTTATTTATACTACGCAAATTTCGTGAATAAAAACCACCTTCTTCTCACAGTTGAAATGAACTTATATTTGTCTACGTTTGTTTCAGTCGATCAATACAACCAGTTGACGTTGACTCGTAAAGGTTACTGTCAAAGGGTGGCGTCTAGAGCGATTTCCCGTAATCAGAGCGTATTAGCTCAGATAGTATCCGATTATAAGCATCTTTTCGAATGCTTATTATTGATCGGTTTAAATTTAGATGCTCATAATGAAAAAGTGCCATATATTAAAATGAAATACCCAAGTCATGTAAGTCCTTTTCCTTCTTAATTTGTTTTTAATCTACGAATCCTGTGCAAATTTATCTATTGAGAACAAACATCTTAATGTCCATCAGGTTAATGTGCCACAATCTATTGAACATATGTGTTTTCCGGATGCTCATGATTGGTATAATAGGTCGTCAGAGAAGACAATCGATGAAGATATGGACGAGGACAGGTGTTATGTTATCCCGTTGACAAACGAGTCTGGTCTAAGAAAATACGCTTATTGTAGAAGAATCAAACCCGAAGGAGAATCATTCTCGTTGCCGTTATCGTATTGTATTTTATCTGGCCACAAAGCGAATGAATTTTATTTTTCGGTACATCTTTTTGCTAATTTATTTATATCTAGTTATCTCGGTATGTTGATATTTTGGAATCAGAAAAAAAATTATCCTTTCTAAGTATTTGAATATTCTTCTTTGCCGAATTAATCTCCAACAGAAATTATTCTCCATATTATTTTTTTTTTGATTCGATTTAAAAAAAAAGTTCACCCTGTTTCATAATCATTCCTAGTAAAGTTTCATAATTTTTCTATCATTTTCAATAGGTTTTAGAAGAAGTAGAAAATAGACATGGTCAATCAGAGGTCGAATTTTCAAAATTTATCAGAGAATTATACGAGAACAGATTTCCTTTAAAAGGTCAGGGAATTAAAATCGCTTCGTTTTCGGAAGGCGGGTAAGTGTTATACTCAATTATTTATTGCATTCGATACAAAAAAATTAGAATCAAAGTATTCTGTTTTCAGGAAAGAAAAAGCAAAAGACGAAATCTTAATGCGTCCTTGTGATACGAGATTGGAGGACCTTCGACTAGCTAAAACGTTGGCCTATCTAAAGATAAATACATTTCTCTTAATTTTCTCGAGTTTATTACTGGAGAGAAAAGTAATATTATTGAGTAGTTGCATAAGGTACGTATTAAAGGATTCTTGCAAAACATATCCGGATGATTTTTGAAATGTGATTATGTTTCTTTCAGCAAATTATCAACTTGTATTGAAGGCCTACAAGTTGCGTTATTACCATTTGAGTGGCAACACACGTTAATTACCGTAGTCCCTTCAAACTTGATTTCGGTTTCTGATCTGTGCGACGCTCCAACGCCGTACCTAATTGGTTTGCTCAAACCAAAGAACAACTCGTCTCGGGTCTTGTCATATTTTAATAATAAAACGCAGGTTAGTCGTCCTGAAAGGGGCTCCGTAAGTAAACTCATGAGAATACGTAGTAACTTATATAAAATATCGTCTTTCAGGTTCTCGTCGTCGATCTAGACGAAAAGAAGGCTCTACGCAAAGTGGGCGATGAAAATTCGATTCTTCCGAATCATCTGGCCAAGGGTTTAAAGAACGCTTTACAATTGGCACATTCATCGGAAATGCACACAAATAATTTATTAGCTTGCGAAGCGTTTACGCGATTATTTGTGGAAGCAATTGGACACTACAGACGGTATTTTGTTTTCAGCGGTGGTGATCGCAATTGTTCAAAGTCATTCCAGGTAGTTTACAAAAACTGAGTATTAGGAAACTATGGCGCTCAGAAAATTGTGTAAATTAAATATTATCGATTTATTCACAGAAAGAAGCTTTCGTAAAAGCAGCTCCTTCTCATCAAATTCGAATGTTTCTAGAATGGTTCGTTGAAACAGCAGCTTTTTCGATGTTCATCAATGTTAGACTGCAAAATAATTCGCATTCAAGAGGTACATCTGATTCAATTGACTATCGTATTCCTATCTTTAAAAAAAAAATCATTAACATCACTCCGTGTACTGTGCAGGTTTGTTCGAACAACGGTGCAACGAATATTTTGAAGAATTGAGTAGATCGAAGTACGAGAAAAATAATAAACTTAACAAGACTGTAAAACAGATTGGCGATCTGATCAAAGACTGGACTAATACGTCTTCGTTGAATTAGTTCATTTGAAGCATTCTAGTTATCTGATTATTTCTAATTATTACTTTTGAATTTGGTAACCGAAAAGACTAGAGTTTTTTGGGATAATTGTGAATTGCAACTACTGCAGCACGTTTACTCACTGTTCGCTGCTTAATGTTGAAAGACTGGACCGTAATTTTTGACTGTATTCTGCTAGGAGAAAAACTAAAAATATTGTTGAAGTGTTCCTATATTTTTTCGGATCTAGTTTTTTTTTTCTTTTTATTTATTATTAATTCATGATTTCACTCGTGTTTCACATATGAGCTTATAGGTACGTCAAACGTACGGTATTATTCTTGTATGAACGTGATTTTACTTGTATGTTAAACAATTACATTGCATCACCTGTCATCAAAAATTTTCTTCTGATAATTATTTACTCGTACTTACGCTTACGTTAGTCGTTAAAAGCGTGGTCATTTCTTCTTATTAGAGGTAGACACTGTCTCCTTGAATAATATTCCTAAGCCTTAATTCCAGTGGTGATGTCTAAATCGTATTTTCAAAATTTCTCAACTCTCTTGTGCCTTAATTCAATTTTTATAGTCGAAATATTCAACGTCATTACCTGGGAAATCGTAGCTATTTTTTAAAAATTAGTTATCGTACATCATTATTATTCTTATTGTTAAGAACGTTTATTTGAATGTTCCATTTTTGTTAGCGTTTCGTGGTCTCGCGTTTCTTTTCTGAGTTTTGTAGATCTTTCATTTTGTTATTTTTTATTATTTTTTTCTCTTAAGGTCGTTTATTTAACTTGTTTTTCGTTTTATTTCGTCTTCGATTATGTTTAGTAAGAAACGTGAGTATTACGGTTCTGAGTAATATGTTTTAAGTTACTGCCATTCGTTCATTTGAATTGCAATAATATTTCTATTGCATCATTCCATCGCTTCGCTTGCGAAGCTACATTTACCGGTGAAATTTATTCGTATTTTCTTACACAGGATTCCTCTATACCTTGATTTTTTCGAATTGTTCGAAAAGAATGCTCGGTAAATATTGGTTGTCGTGTTCATTTCTTTTCCTCTTTCCTTTTCTTCTTCTTGAATCACAAAACCAAAGTGTGCACTGCACTTTAAAACCTTAATTTTGATAGTGTTTATTTCTATCTTATATAATAATTTTGCTAGTATCACATCAAACGAGCTTACAGTACGTTCCTGTTTTTCTTTTTTTCCAGAACGTGTCTCTTTCTCTCGTGTTCTAGCCTTAATTTTTCAGACCTTTGTACCAAATCGAAGAATTGAATAAAATCTTCCACAATTTGTTCTTCCTTTTATTGAACCAAGTCTGGGTACCTATACGGATAGGTACTGGAATTTAATTATTGTCATTCATTCTGATCACAGAAGAGTCTCTTTTAATACTGACGACTTCAAGTTATACCACAATAAATTATTATTGGTCATTACTTGACCCGTAGACGTAACTATGAATATTTGGTCATCAATATTGAGATATACCAAAGCAAAAGTAAATAGTCACTGGTAGAATTCTAAGAAACAAACTATCTGAGTCACCAATTAAAGCTTTGAGTAGGGTTAATTTCGGCTGTGCTTTTTAAGTAGGTAACAACTTCTACAGTGACAAGTCTTTAATTACTTGAGAACTTGAGACGTGGCAGAAAGCAGTCTATTGAACTCGAAAAGTTCGTTGTTTAGTATACATTTTGGATTGAGGGACGTGAAAAGTAATTATTTCTTATCATTTGACCTCGCTTTCATGGTACACGATTTGTCAATAAATATGACGACTTGGATTATTACCTACATTATTTTGAGGAATTTATCAGTCATTGAGCAGTACAAATGAATCTGACACCTAGGTATTGTTCCGAATATAATATGTTCTGAATGAGAAGGCTAGCTGATATTGCTATGATCGTCATCTTTTATTAATTCATTTTGTTTCCGTACCCTCATACCGTCTTCCTTTCACGTGATATTGAGTGTTGACGTACCTACGCGTGCATGTGAAGTTTGGACGTGCATTTTATTGCGTCTGCGTGTTATCAATTTCGAAGACGAGTACCATTTTCACTGTTGTGTTAGGAAATCGCCTTCTCCATTTCTGATTTCCATTTTCCTTATTGACTCTCGGCTCGGTGACTAATATTTCTCAAGGCATTTTCCATCATTATGGCAAATAACAGTAAGCGATCAGTCGTTCGAATATTAAATTAGAAGACGCTGTCATGACATTTGAAGATCCATTTTTTATCGTCAAAGAGTGAGTATTATGCGCTAATCTATACTTTCATCTTCGATTGTTAGAAGCATAACATATCACGCTACTTGATCTAACGCGAATACGAACATATCGTTCTATTTTCTTAAATACTGATGGTTATATTAAGATCAATATCGTTTCTATCCGCAGAGAAGTGTTGAAAGCTTTGGGTAAAACGGTTAATTTATATCGTCGCTGGAACGACCTACAAGCCGAACCGATTACTCTGAATTTATTGAAAGAAGAAATCGAATGGACCACGACGGAGCTACGTAACAGCTTAAGAAGTATCGAATGGGATTTAGAAGATTTGGATGATACTATTGATATCCTTTCTTCAAAACAATCATTCTATACCCTTTCGTAATTTTTTCTTATTTCTAAATTCTACGTAAACTGATGTCATAAGTGATGTATCACCACCATTCTCCTTAACTTGGTTGTTTTGCACGAATAGTCGAGAAAAACTCGAGCAAATTCAAGTTAGATGCCAATGAATTATCGCGTCGGAAGAAATTTATAGAGGATACTCGAGCCGAAGTCAAAGTACGTCTCATCATAATGAAATATTTGAATACGCGATAGACCTACCCATCATAAATCTTGACCTGTAACCCGCGTAGGTCTTCATCAGTTTCCACTTTTCAAGAAGATTCGAATTCGATCAATTCATTTAAATTACTGTATTGTAGAAAGGATTTGCGTGTGACCGTTGAGCAGTTTGTTTCGTAAGATTCTATGTGTTTGTTATTATTATTATTTGATTGTCGTTTAGAATCTATTGGTACATGGTTCCAAAGTCCCTTCAATCAATCGCTGTCCATTCTTAAAACTCTAATATGAATGAAACTAATCGAAGCATGTTATTCAAAGTGATAAACGTAATCTTCTCACTCACCATCACTCGAAAATAATAAAGACTGATCGAGCCTACGATCTAGTCGCGATGCTATAAATGTCTGTGGCCTGAAAAAATCAGCAGTAACTTCTTTTGCATGATCTAACACTCGAATTTATGTTTTCAAGATCATGTTCATGTTACCTAATTGACCACTAACATACATTTTATAATTAATTTTCAGTCTATGAGAGAGAAGCTCAGTTATTCGAGACCGCTAGATATAGACAAAACTTCTAGACAGGTAACTAATAAGCTTGTAATAGAAACTTTTTGCAATCCCCGAGTACCTATACTATAATTGAAATTGAATCAATATTGATTGAAAATTGTATTTTTCTAGCCTATAATAGAAAATTTGACAGCTGTCAGAATGGTTGGAGGTAAAGTTCCCAGCAGTGTGAAGTATTCTAAACTAGAAAATCAAATGGATAGCCCGGAAAGGAAGTTTATAAAGAATCACGATAAGATTCAAAATCAGTTAATATTAGAACAGGACGATCAACTGGAGCTGATCTCTGATTCTTTGGGAACCTTGAAAAATATGTCGCGCCAAATCGGTATTGAACTGGATGAACAAGATGAGTGAGTACTTTATACAACTTGGGATTACGATCTGAAATGACTTTGAACTACAAACATGATGTTATATGTTGTAACTGGATACAATACATGGTAAATCTTTCTTTTTTTGTTTTGAACCTAATATCTTTAGAATGCTGAATGAGTTACACCATGAAATCGAACAAACGGACTCGCGAATCGATTCAACTATGAAAAAAGTTGCAAAAGTTTTGCATTTATCTAATGGTAAAAACCGTATTTTGAAGTTTGATGTTGATTTTTGTTATGTCACTGATTTTACCCATGTTTTTTTTTTTCTTTCTTCATTATGTCTGCAGACAGGAGCCAGTGGATTGCGATCGGTGTTTTATCTGGTTTACTGATACTTATATTAGTTCTCTTCATCGCGCTTTAGGATTCGCTTTGGCTCGTTCTTCGTGAATTGTTGGATGGCCTGAGTGTTTTCATGGTTGCCGTCAGAATTCGGAACCCCGTCCATTTGTGATGCAGGTCGAGTAGTCCAAAGTTGATGCAATATTCCTACATTCACTTCAAAATATACTTATAACGTATTTAAGCTAGGTTTGAAATATTTATTTCAATACAAATCGTGTAAGGTATATTCTTGGTCATCTAGGGTTAATTTGAAGTTGCTTCTTTTCTCTGTTGTTGTCATTATTTCTATTCAATTTTATTTTTTTAAATCTTATTTTTTTTTTATTTGTTTCCAAATTGAGAGGGTTTCACAAAGAATGAAAAAATCCCGTCAATTTGTTCAATAGAGGAATAAAACATTTTTCTTATAGTACCTATATTTATGTATCGTTTACATCTTAAGGTAGAGAAATTAACGAACAACAATACGGGTTAAGTTGAGGATAAAGTGTGGTTTGAGACGTTGCTCTTGTACCGGAAGAGCTGGATTGATGGAAAATCGTCCAAGGAAGATTGCCAGGCGAAAATATAACGGTTGGTGTAATTGTAAATATTTTAGGTGAATTGTGCTAGTAATGAATGTTGGTTGAAGATGAATTGTGGAGATTTTACATTTATTGGGCATTGTCGAAGATGAAAAAATGTCCCGAGGTGTAGCTAGGAGATGAATTTGAGAAAAATTTGTGCTATAATAATTCAATGATACCGAAGTATCATGTTTGGGTGCCTTTCAATCTTCTTTTTAGCGGCTTTTCAATCGGAATCAGTTTTTTCATAGCGATCCTCACCCCCCGCCATGAAGCATATGAAGGTGTATAGTATAGAAATCGTACAATTTGTGAAGTCGAATGATGGATTTTGAAATTCCTCGTCCCTCGAACTACATACATTCGAACCTATGTATACATAAAGAAATAAAATATTTCAATTTTATCCATTCTCGACTTAGTTTTGAGAGTTTGTAACTTCCACATAGGGGCTGAACTCTGTGCATAATCTTGTGTCACGTTGGAAGGTAATTCATGTAGTAAAATAGAATCATTAGTGCCTCTGATCCCTAAAATTATTGAGAGTGGTTTTAATATAAAGTCTTGAAACTATTTTAATGCTCCGTTTTCGCAATACTTACTAACAAGACGAACTTAATCATGTAAATTGTTGCCACGTACACAGCGGTCGTTCGAGTTTGCGTTTTTATTGCAGGAATACAGGGTGGTTCCTTCGTTTCAGAATTCAAAGTAAGCCTGGAATTTTTTAGTTCGCATTTTAACTAAAAGAAATGTCCATCAAATATTTTCATCTGTTAGGAATAACGTCGTAATGCGAGTTGAAGAAACACTCAGCTTGTACCTTTTTCTGGATCTTCATCATGGCTGCAGACTGAACTTTCAATTCTTGTCGAGTATTCGAATCTTGCTGAGCATCCGATTCTCTAGCCTCAGAGAGTTTTTCGAGTTTTTCATAGTTTGAAAGTCTATGATCGATGACCATAACATATAGAATAATGGTTGAGAAAGCGACGAATATTTCTAAAAATAGTACGATGCACAAGGCGATAAATACCTGCAAAAAAGAGGGCAGTAAACAAACGAAAATACAGTAACATATATTCGTTTGCATTTAAGAAAGACGCACTTATTTTTTATGAATGTACTAACTCTTTTCATCGCTTCTTGACGACCTCTGTATATCACGTAAGTCAAGAAAATTAATGCACCGATGATTACGAAACTCGGGATTATCGCGCACCAAAGTAATATTCTATTTTCGAGTAATTCTACGAAAGGATGAAAATAATGAAAACAAACGACAAATAGGTTGAGTGCCTGAAACATTTTAAGAGTCAAATATGGTGTTTGATTACTCGATCTCCCTTATTTTTCTGCGAGTTTAAATTAGAATCTGTTTATGACGGTTGGTACTCACAATGCAAGTGATGGAGCATCCTAACGTTATTATTTTATATGTTCTCGCTTCTCGTTCCCTTCGTCGTCTGCTTTTAGCCATTTATCGATAACTCTCTGGAATAAACATGGTGTGCTTGGTACGATCACATGGGCTTACCGCATAGGTAAAACGTTGAAGAAAGGCGATTATAATGGCGACTTTACACGAGATAATGAATAAGTTATTCATGTAGGTACCCAAAGATATCGATGCACAAAAACATTTATCAATCGACGAGATGATCAACAAATAGTGAGCCAACAATTTATCAATATTCCTCTTTCTGTTTACAAGCCTGACGGATAACGCAAAAAGATGATATTCTCTAGGATACTTATATCCCTTTGGAAACGATAGGTATGCAATTGAGCTAAATTTATTTCTCCCTGTAGGTTGAACATCAGATCTAATAAACTACTGATACGTTCGGCTTGGTCGTACGAGAATTTTCCACTCTTCTTTATTTCATTATATTTCAAAAATGCTGCGTGTTTTCTTGTTTTAAAATAAAACTTCAAATTTTTAAATATTCATATGCGTGTGTTATATGAATAAGAATATTTTTGATAGCTATTTCATACTAAGTTTAAAATTCGGTATATCAATTGTAAGTTAGACCAAACTTCGAATACTGATAACTTTGAAGTATAGGTACGGTTTGCCCCTTTCTGTTTCCAAACAACTGTCTCCAAAAATTTGAGAAACAAGATACTTAGGTATTGTGAACCAATTTAGTGTACCGGCAGGCTCTACTTATATATTCCCAATTCATATAATTCAAAGATCCCTTTATTAATATACCGGTAGGGTCTGGTAAATATTTCAGAAAAAACTGTATTTACTTAGGTATCAACTTGGAATATCCACCATTTTCAATACAAAACTTGTAATTCCGATGACGTCACTGTGTTGACAACAGTGAGCGGTAAAGATAGGTATGCGCAAGTGATGAGAACGCGTCCGTCACCATGCTGATAAAGTCGCAGGAGGAGCAATTTCAGTTACATCCTTAAGAGAATTTAAATCATCAAACCTCAAAATACAAGAATTCTAACTCCAAAATGAAGTGAAAGTCGCTTATTGTTTTGTTTCTAATCATGTAGTCTATCTAAAATCAACCAAAATTTGATTTTGTGATTTAAATTTTTCTCACGGCATTCCTTAATCCTCTTGAAACGGCTCCTTCTTCGACTTTATCAACATGGCGACGGTCCTCGTCTTATCACTTGCGCATACCTATCTTTATAGTTCCTTATGAGCGGTAGTGTGTAGTTGACAGAGATGTAAAGCCAATGATGAAAAGCTGAAGCTTTGGCCTCAGCTGCAGCCAATCATTTCCTTTGGCTTTGAAGTTTTCAAACTCCGGTCTCGGAACGGAACATACCGGCTCCAGAGCCACAACGATCAAGCTCCGGAGCTGGAGTCAACTTTTTAGGCTTAATTTTTGGTTTTGTCTGAAAGCTAATCCGAGAAAATTATTTAGCTCCGCTTCGGCTTCACAAAAATCTTGAAAATTAATGGCTTAAGCTTCGGCTCCAGCTCTCATTGGCTTCGGTTTTCCATCTGTAGAGTTTATTACAATTAGTTGGAGGGATTCCTCATAATTACGAGACATTTTAATTTTAATTAGTAAAAGAAATTACAATCACGTAACAAATTTTAAATACGACCGGGTTCGTGTCGTCGCAGCGACACATCGTCAGGTAGTAAACATACAGACGAACGAAACATGTGCGGTCGAGATAGAAGGAAGATCAAGAGAATTCCGATTATGAATCATTAAAAAACTTGTAGATAATAGGATTTGTGAAAGTGAACCGGGTGTCGTTCAAAAGAGATTCGCCTGAAGCGGATGCTCTAAGCGCAAGAGAAGGCGTCCTTTGGTAGCTTTATGGAGCAGTTCGAACTTAATGGAAGTGTAAGGATAACCACTTTCGATATAGTGCTTGGCAAAAGCGGATTTACCGGGCTCCCGGCGACGAAAAGCCTTACTGTGATCCGATTATCGCTCACTCAGAGATCAACCGGTTTGCTCTTTGTGTGCAATTCGCTCGATAAACACCGTGACATTCGTCAGGGGAGAGTTTACCCTTAAGAACGGATAAATCGCCTAAAGTGATGAGAACAGAGTAGAAAGCGCACCGGTAATCTCAAGTTTCGAAAGCTTTGGCTATTTCATAAGCATACTGACCTAGGAAAGGGAAGTGGATCTAACGCTTACGCCGCCGGGGGGGGGTCAGCTTGCAAAACAGAGTGATTAGAAGACATGGCTCGTTGAAGGGATTTACGAGTTTTCATTTTTTTTTTTTTTCGGGTAGGCCTAAATGATCAAATCTCCCTTCCCACCCGTTGTGCAAAATACCGTCACAGTTGGGAACAGAGGAGAATTGTGACGCTTGTGACGGTAGTTTGTGACGGCGATCACCCATTTAAAAAGTACAGTGATCCCTCTTTGTGACTCAACTGTGGCGCAAATGTGCGCCGTCACAATCGCGTCACGTAACGGCATTTTGCACGACGGGCATTTTCGAACAACCGTCTGCGGAAATTGGAGAAACAAACTCAAACTACAATAAAAGAATCTATTGTATTGAAAAATTCGTAATACAGTTCACAGATATGAAAATTGAAATACTTACCTACCTATAAAGAAGACTTGATAAATTACGACTTACTCATTCTCACTCCAGTAGGTTATAAACCATAAAAATAATTAGAGAATTGGTACTCTGGAGTAGGTTGATACGGAAGCAGGTAGTACGGTAATCAAACTAATTAGGGTGAAATATATAAATCAGATATTTTTCATGAAGCCCGCCTTCATTTCACTTTCCATTTCTGCATATCCATTTTGGGTAAATTGTCGCATGCTACAAAATTAGGTGTTTGTTTTTGTGGCAGCAGAAAAACATTTCTCGTAATTTCTTGCAGATCATCGCTATTATCGCATAGAACGCGAGCAAGAGAAGTCTTTCGGATTTCTTCCAGCTGTGATGTTGTAAATATTGAAGGATTTTCATACCAGAACCTAGATGACACACAAAATGTGGAATTATCACTGGGTAGATACTAAAAGCTTCCTGTTTCCAGAATGAAGTATAAAAGCTTCTTATTTCTTCAAGATCAGTTCTCACTTTACGGTAAACATTTCTCATGATTGAAGTCCAGTTGAAGCCCTGATCAGGGCTTTAAGAGAGCTTCAAAAGGGAAAAACGTATGTAGTTTTTCCCAAGTCCTTTAAATTGTTTACCGGGTTCACAAAGATCTATTTTGATATATAGGGTGCGCCAAAAAGATGTTAACAGTCAACCAGGGAACTCTACGAAATTGTCGCGGAGTCCTCCCGGAGTTTTTCATTCAACTGTTAACATCTTTTTGGCGCACCCTGTAGTCATAAAAACAATTGAAGTCCATTCACGAGTCATTTTTACTCGCACCTGAATAAAAGTTTTCTGACTTCAAGAATCTAAGACTTCGCAACTCATCCAAATTCGCGCTCAACCATATAGAGATATCCTAAACATTTTTTTTCCTATAGGGGTTTGCAAAGCTTTCTTGCGACTTTATAAAGCTTGACATTTGTTTGAAATTCTCACTATATGTGCCGTGCAAGAAAGGAGTAGAGCTAAACCTAGAACAAAAACTAATTTCTAATGGCATTTTTCTCACATTTTATATCAAACTCTGATCCGAAGGAGGTGCAAATTTTTCAAATTGCGATTTATTTCAATACCTTTAGACGTGATAACTTACCTATCTCCATCTCGTAATCTTTTGAATTGCTCTACAAGCAAACATTGAATTAGTGGACCCATTCGTGCCCCTTCTACTTGTTGTTCTAAAACTCCTCCTACCCAAAGATCGATATTTTCTGCAAAAAATATGTTTCAAAGTTTTGTTCGCTGAACTCTAGCTTACAACTTATTTCCATTAAATTTGTGTTCTCACGTACCTGGATGGCCATACAGAGATTTTAATTTGTTTCTAATTTCAGAACTGGTTATGTCACTCAACTCCTCGAAGCTCGAGGTCGTTGTCAAGTTGCATACACGCCTATAATCCATATAACCCGGCAAACCATGATCACGTCCCCTCTGAATGTTCATAGCAGCCAAATCAAGGGAAACAGCGTGAGCGGCGGTAAAAAGTTTTTCAATTAGCTGGTCATTCAAATTTTGATTGGGTAGTTTCAGTTTAGCTGGTTCAACGAACAAGCCTCTGATAACTGGATCCACTCCGCCTTCCTCTACTAATCTCCAAGGCGCAAAAAATGCTTTTCCCAACGATAAATGACCCTGTAAATTTTAGAATTACAACTGTATTATGGTCAATCAAACACCATCTGTGGAAGATAATTCCGGTCTATGTACTTCGAAGAATAGTACACAGTAGACTCTCAATAATTAAAAATAGGCATTCTTACTTGTTCAATAGGCCGATAATTGCTGTTCAGTCTCTTCAGTTCAGGATTAATCAAGGTGTGACCGATTCGGAGAGCCGCCGTGGCAAATTCATTCGATATTGAAACTTCTAAATTTGTATTATAACCTTTATACGGACCTAGCATTGCCATTCCCGTTTGACCCACGAATAAAGGTAACCAGAGAGCGAATGTAATGTGTTTTATTTCAGCATTTAGAATTTTACGAGCTTCCATGTATAACGTGTCACCATTCCAATGAGGATTTACTTTTTTCAATTCCGTGGCCAGTCTATTGTGCTCCCTAAACCATATAGTTTGCATTGCTAATAAACCAACCTGAACAGGAAATTTTGAATCAGGTCGGAATACATTTACGCAGAAAAACAGATGGGACAGTTTAATAATCCAAATTAGCTATTCAAAGTTTTCCTGATGTCATACCTGTTCATTTACTCTAATATCACCGGCTAGAAAACAACCTATATTGCTTTCACTAAGATCGCGCTGACAGTCAACCTCATTTGTTCCAGCTGCTGGTAAATAAGGTTTACCTTTTTCAGAAACAATACCGCCTCTTAATAAACCCAAGTCTGACGAAAGATCACGATGGAGGAACGAACGATCGCGGGTGAATCCGTAAATCTAAAAGGAAATAGATTTGATCAGTAGCTGCTTCAGCTACAAATTTTAGATCATAATCCTAAACTTGACTGAATATCAAAAACGCCAAGCAAAATTAACTCACAATAAATGGAGGTATTTCGGGGCGTATTTACGTTGGAGAGGGAGACTAACCCATCCACAAATCTGAATCTAAGGGGCGAGGACTTGTTCATTGTTTGTTCTTGGGGGGGGGGGCAGCATCCCCTTTATAATTTTATAATTTTGGTCGGTCAAGACAAACCATTCAGATCTGGGCTTACTACTCTCTCAAAATTTACTAACTATAAATTCGCCTTCTCTCTCTACCCTAAGAAAATTTTCAAATATACCCTATTGAAGATATCCAAATTGATTACCTGCGATGAATCGATGTAAGATGTTAACTGATTAAGCTGTTCTCGCGGATGGAGATTGTGAAAGAAGACCGAAGTATCGCCCGTGCCGCAGACGGCACTGCTCCGAATGAAATCCATACAGCGTCGAGTAGTGACTCGAGGATCATTAGAAGGTATTTCCATCGGAAAGCAAGGTTCCGAGTAGGCGCATGTTTTCTTGCAGTCCAATCCTTCCCAACTTTCCGCGGTGGTTGATGGCAATGCATGATCCAAGTCATGATCCAAAAACTGACCCCACTGCATTAACATGTGCGTTATTTCTGTATCCGGCGTTATGTTATGCGTACGAATTATTTCGACTGACACTAATCGAGCATGTGGTTTGGCAAAACCATGATATCTATTGTCCTTATTCCAACCTATGGTCACATAAATAAAATTTTGTAACAGTAAAAGTTTCTAAGGAATTTTTCGTGGATAATTTGTGTTCTATAGGAGACAATAAACCATTGGAATTATTAATAATTTTATTAATGAACAATCATTCATCAATAAGTACGTACCTACAGGAGTATTAAATCCATTTTCGTAAATTGGTTTTAAGATTCTTCGGAAAGGAGAATATGAAGAGCCCCACATAGGATGTTGAAGATTATTACAAGTACCGTCAAAAGTAGCGTATTTTGAATGAAATTCATGGTCTGAACAATTTGCTATATTTTGATGAGGAACACAACCGGATAAATTCGCTATTAGCTCGAGTTGAGCTTGAGATAGTACTTCTTCGTAGTGGAAGTCTGTAAATGAAATTGTCGCGAGTTTTAACTAAGATTACATTGACATTGAGTATACAAACTTGGAATGAAAATGCGATCTGCAGTCATCTGTGAACGCCAAGGGAATGTCTAGAACTTTCGGGCATGGGCGTCGTATGAGGCCTGAGATGAAGAGATGGATCTCAAGAAGACAAACTAGGAAGAATTTATCAAGGAATTGGAACAACTTTCAGAGCTCGTTTTGCATCACACAAGCTTACTGCTCGCAGGGTCGGTTCTATTGATTGTAAATTGATCAAAAACTAGGAGATACTCAAATTTTTTGAGGGTACGAATTGATACAAAGTCATAGTGCGGGAAGAAACCTGTGTGCAGTACCTTGAATTTATAACGTCATCGAGAGTAGCAATTCTGATGAAGTCAATTATTGAGAGTCCTAGTTCATCACATTTTATTTTTCTCTCAAGATTTGGAACTCAACATTTTCTAAAATACCTATTCTCCCTTTCACGATAGCATTAACCTCCAAATTATCGTCGAATTCCTCTTCCTTCGAAGAACTCGACAAAAAAATTTTTTCGAAAGTCCAACTCTTAAAACTTTTTTGAATCCTCTTTCTTGACGTCTCATTTGAGAAACTTGAAATCAAATTGGAATATTTCTCTCTCTGAAAAAATAAACTCATAGATGTACGTCTCGCTCTAATTCTGTGCTCTTCTGTTATTACGACGCCCAAAGGGCACAAAGTTTATTAATAACCTGAACCACCGATAGAAAGCGTGACCTTCTGAAGTAGATTCTATGTTGAGCGTTTCTGACCCATTTGTAAGAGCTGCACTATCTTAGGGAGCGAAACTGTCCCAAGTTCCAAGGTCAGAGTCGCATAAGTCTCTCTTAGTTTAATATAGCCTAGTAGGTGCTACTAGCGTCTATCGGACAATCCCCTGCTAGCGTTTTTGCTCTGTCACAATCCTGCGATCTACAGCAACAGGCAGCATTCTCTGCAGTTTGTGAGCTGACTGTAGCCATCAGCTTCCGATGATCAGTGGGCTGGCCTGTTTGTCAAAGGGAATGACCGAGCCGAGTTGACATTCGAGTTTGTTTGTCAAGGCGTTCAACGATAAAATACCGACAACCGTTTCCCTCCTGAACTATTTATGCGCACACTATCGTTGCTGTTATTCGCTATGACGACATCATCCTTCGAGCTGAGTATGACGGCTTATCCCCCTCTAACCTACAACCGCGATTGTACTTACGACCTCAATAATATGACTTGGGAAAAACTGAAGGAAAATACAATCACGTAACAGAATTTTTCATTGAACTTGTCCGGTTTCGTGACGTCGCAGCGACACATCATCAGGAAGTAAAACATACAAAAAGACAAAACATGTGCGGTCGAAAAAAAAGAGATTCAAAAGAATGACGTTATCGCTATGAATCATTATAAAACCTGTAGATAACAAGGTGAACCGAGTGTCATTCAGAAGAAAATTGCCTGAAACGGATGAGGCTGCAACAATTTCGACTTCTTCCAAACGTTTGAGAAGCCGTCCCTTGGTAGCTTTATAGAGCAGTTCAAAGTTGATGGAAGTGTAAGGATGACCACTTTCGATACAATGCTTAGCAAGGGCGGATTTACCGGGCTCCCGGCGACGAAAAGCATCATACGTTCCTTGAGAGATCGACCTGTCTGCCCTATGTAAAAAGCAGAGCAACCAGGAGTGGTGCAATTCGTTCGATAGACGCCGCAACATTCGTCAAGGGGGAGTTTAGATGGCCTAAAGTGAAAATAGGGTAAAATGCGCGCTGGTAATTGTAGGTTTTGAGAGCTTCGGCTGTTTTATAAGAATACTGATCTAGGAAAGGGAGGCGGATCCAACGCTTACGCCGGGGAAGATCAGCTCGCAAGGAGGAGTGATTAGAAGACATGGCTCGTTGAAGATATTTACGAGATATGAGTGTGTCGAAGTTAAGAGGAAGGTGATTAAGATGAGCGAGGTGAGTGATGTGCGTATTTTCGATAAGGAAGTTACGAGGAGAAAGAGGAATAGTGAGACGGTGAATGAAGGCTGTAGCGGATTTGTGAGAATGATGATAAAGGGATGAGCCATTGATGAGGACACCGGTATTGGAAGGCTTCCGGTTGATAGTGAAATGAGGAACGAGAGATCCAGCTTAAAGCTGGAGGGAGATGATGAGATCGAAGAAGTTGATAGATGAGCCTCCTACTTCGAGAGTGAAGGCGATAGTAGGATGAAGAGAGTTGAGGAATGTGAGGAGAGATTCTAGCTCAGGTACGGAACCATTCCATATACAAAGAATGTCGTTCATGTATCTTAGCCAGGTGAGGATGTGCAGTTAAGGAAGAAAAATGTTAGACAGTAGTTTAGATTCGAGCTGATCCATGAAGACGTCGGTCACTAGCGAGGAGAGGGGAGCACCCTTAGGTAGGCTATCAGGAAATCTGTAATGAAGACAGATGTTGTGGGTCAAACACAAGGTGACGTGAACTCGAAATTCAGTCAATATCTGGGTGAATATTGCGAGAAGAGAGATACTTAAAGAAACCGAGATGCAGGTGTACATGTTGGACACATCCAAAGAGGCCAGAAGAGAGTCAAAAGGAAACTCAGAGTTGACCGATTTCGCGGCGAGATCCGAGGAATTGAGGATCGTGTGTTGCGGGGAGAAGTCAGCACCAAGGCGAAACCATTGGTCGGGAAAACGGGTCAGGTTGTAAGAGGCGTCTGTAATTCTGTATAGCATGCGACGACAGGCCGGATAGGCATGTCAGGTTTGTGCGTTTTAAGCTGACCATAGTGCCTACCATTAGAGGTTTTCCTGAAATTATATTGGGAGCAAAGCTCAAATTATCGTGTGATTGAGCTTTCGGCTTTTGTCTTGAGAATAACGGTTTAAGAAAGAGGCATGTGCACTGAAAAAATGGATCATCGAACCGCAGACTTTGCGTTATTTGATAAATTTTCAACAGGTCGCAGAGTATCAGCATCTATTCTCCTGATCAAATTCTTCTACGCTTTTCCAGCATCTATGCAGCATACTTATTGCACAGATCGCGGTTTTGGAAGACGTCTTATCAATCTAACTTGCAGACAGCAGTGAAATGAGTACCTGTGAAAAGCACGCTGTCTGTTGATGTAGATTGCAGAATTTTCGTCGAGCGCAAACGTTAGCCTATAGTATAGTTCAGTACATATATAAGTCTATACCTCATAGTTTATGCAGCAGAAACCTACTTTAGCCTAGTAGGTGTATTGAAAGCTAGCATGCTGTATAACCCAGAATAAATATATCCAAAAATTCTCACCATACATCCCCGTCCGTACTGACGTGCACTTCTAAAGTAAATTAGTTACCCAAATTATCGATAATTACTTGAACTGCGCTTTTGACATAGTCTAGCCCTTCTCCTGATACTCAGCAATACGTTTTCCGGATGAAAAAAAGCTTACACAAATTTTCCCGGGCACTCACAAAAAAATATACCTATCTACGTCAAAACGTCCATGGTCCGCCATCATTCTGACAAAATAATAGTGCCAGGGGCGTTCCGAGAGGAAATTATTAATGGGGGGGGGGTGAAAACGATATTTTGCCAAGTGACTAGGAGCTTCAGTCTGCGCTCAAGAGATTTGGTAATGTTTGAATTTCAACATTGGCCGAATGACAATAAATTTGACGACTGACCCGAAAGCCTGCCGGGGGGAAGGTCTTCTCCCCTATCGGAACGCCCCTGAATAGTGGTTTTGAAGATGGGCAAGGGCTATGATTTACTTGAGAGTTAAAGATGAGCGCAATCAGGAGATCCCTCTTCTCTAGCATTAGTTCTCGAGCAAGTTTAATCCGGGACTGAAAAAAAAGCCTGGGAGCAAGCATTTCACCCCTCCTTCTCATCCTTCAGTATCCCTTAGTCACGATAATACAGTATTAGTTTTGATTATATGTACTACGTGAACGTACAGGCGTACGGACATAATACAGGAATTAAGGGTGAGATTGAGGTACATGCCTTGAAAGTCGGAATTTTTCCGAGTCTCAAAGACATGGTCGTATTGTATAAGAAGAGTAGAAGTTCAGAGTGAAGAAAAGAAATATGTCAAAATTCCGATTATCGAACTATACCCTACGAGGTTAGAAACTCGGGAAAGATTTTCACTTTGAAGCACTAATAGTAATATGAAGTACTGTGATTTGAAGGAGGCCTTTACCTATCGGATGTCTACAGAAGACTGGAAAAAGGACATGGGAAATCGTTTCAAGTATTTCGTCAAAACTTTACCATTCGTAATATTCAACTTCAGTCCTGAAGAAATGTGTTTTCGCACGTTAGCTAGAGTTCGGGAATATACGTCAGCCGGCTTCACTATATTTCTTGAAAACTCATCAGGATAACGGAAAATTCTCATCAAAAGTTCAGGGGAAGTCGATTTATTAGGCTTGGCAAATAATTGGTTGATAGTAGCATTGATCGCTTGATCCACTTCCATTTTGGCTTCTTTCAATGCCTTCATGATGAACTCATCGTTTTCTGAGAAGAAATTTCCTGCCGAAAATGAAACAAAAGTAAGATTATTAGCCTATATACTTGACTTACAAACTAATCTAAATCCTATTGTAAGTAGCGTTTGTCAAAAATATCAAAATTAGGAAGGTACCTACCAATTACGGTTACCGTTCCACTAGCGTTATCACTCCCATAAATATTGGTAGCAACGCACGAGTATATTCCTGAATCACTCAAACTGACGTTGTATATCCGTAAACTGTGCAAATTATTGGTCCTGAAAAAAAAATTGTCAACCAAGTATTAAACTGTACACCTCTTCCAGGCTAGTGATTTGGGCTACTATGCGATCGAGAAAATCGGAAGGTTGAAAAAATTGAAAAAATTCTCATGGTTCGAAAACCATGCTGACCGCCCAAATTTTACAAAAAAAAAGGAATCACTACGTACAGGCCTGACAAAAAGGAAGGGGCAACTAGGGATTTTGCCCCAGAACCTGGCACTGTTAGGGGCCATTTTCAAGGGGAGGGGGCGAACATTCTTTTGGGGGGCCCGCTGTGTTTGTTGCCCCGGACCCGACTTGGAGCTCTCGGCAGGCCTGACAGAGACAGGCTTTACCCTTGGGGTTTGAAGTTGAGACTCAAAAACAATTCAATTCTCAGGTTCCCAAGTATCGATAGCTCGAGACCCAAAGACGAATTCGCGATTAGGTTAAAAAAATACAATAATTCCTTGGTCCGTCAAAATTGCTGGAAATAGTTCAAAAGTCTTTACGGAGACCAGGCCTGACGGGGGGGGAGGGGCGCTGTGTTCTTTGCCCCGGACCCGACTGTAACTCTCGACAGGCCAGACTACGTACTTGAATTTAGGCGATATGAGTTCTAATGGAACACGATTTTTAAGCCACTGAATCCTCGGCGCTGGTTCACCATCCGATTTACATGGTATCTCTATGCTCGAAAACTGGGGCACGTCTATGTCAAATGGTTTGAGTATGATTCGAGGAACTCGAGGACCATGATTTTTCACCCGAATTTCACTAGTTTTTTCTGTAGAACCAATTGTATTTTGTGCCACACACGTATATGGTCCTGCATCGCTCTCTTCTATATTTTTAATGATCAATTTACTATCTGTAAAAGACAGACAGAGAGGAAGAGAGGAGCATTAATTCCTCTTACATGATGGATAAAACATATTATGTGTTTGCTGCACTCACTGTCATTCGCTAAGAATACTTTCTCGTTGAGTATGACTGAATTGCCGCTTTTAAACCAAGTAATGACAGGAGTAGGATGCCCGATGACCTGACATTCCAATTCTACAGTGGATCCTGCTCCAACCGATAAATTCCTCAAAGATGACTTTATCTTTGGTTGAGCTGAAAATCAGATAGGTATTCGAAAAATAGATAGTCGTCAGATAAAACACCAGTTTTTGATGATAAAATCTCAAAGTACTAACAATTAACAATAACTTCACAAGATCCAAAAATGTACGTTGAAGGTTCAATAGTAACGCAATCGTATTTGCCAGAATTCTCAAAATTCACATTTTGCATTACCAAAGTTCCATTTTTCAGCAACTAAGTTCGTAATAAATAAGATGAAATAAATTCGTCTTTTGCAGACCAATGCATTGGAAGTTTATTAGTCTTAGACTACCCCAGTGAGAATAAAAGTTTTACTTTTATATTTCCTGAAATTTCTTGGATTTCCAAATTGTTCTTAAACCAGGTGACAGGAAAGTTCACTTTATTTTTAACGTAGCAATCGATTTGAATATCATCACCTTCATGAGTTATGACTGAAGATGGAAGCACTTCACCCGTTAAAATTTCTGAAGCTAAAAAAAAAGGTGTTAACTTCAATCAAGCGTTCAGAAATATTTAAGAAAAGTTTTGAAGCAAATTGTAAATTACCGGTACCTACCTGCCTTAACTTTTTGCTTGTCCATTTTAAGAGTGACGGGTTTAGCTTTTACGGTGCCAACCTCATTGGAAGCGGAGCATTCATAAACACCCTCATCAAACAATGAGAATGTTTGAATTTTTAGTCCATGCGGGAGAAACTTATAATTTTTGTTTCGCGTATCCAATTCAACTCTTATAAAATAACAGAAAAAATTGATAGTTTGTTAGTAAGAAACCTGGTCCGTTAACATCTAGCCTGGGTTGTCAAATTATTACCCGTTCCTCTTCCAAGTTACTTTTGGTTTCGCATAACCTTCGGCTCTGCATTCAAGGAAGATTGAGCTTCCTTCTTTTTGATGAATGTTCGGAATTTCTGGATTGACGGTGATTACCGGACCTCCTAGAAAATTTTACATTCCGTTTAAGAATACGTATATTTGACCAATAAAACAGTGAAGAGTTGAAAATAGTTAACGAGGCCAAAAAATGGACGTTGAAAGACATGAGGAAGACCCCCGGAGGCTGGACAACATAGATGAGAATGATGTCATTAGCATACTTGGTGCAGCATATCAACATTCCAAGGTCATTATAATTGAATGTTACTATTCTTATATCCCCCCCCCCCCTTTAACAAAGGTGAGAATGAAACTCGCAGGAGATGATCAAAATTTAGGAGTGGATATCAAAGGTAGGTATTTGAAAGTAATCGAGAATTTCAAACTGTATAAAAATTAGATAGCTCTCATATTTTTCCAATTCTCTATTTATTTAAAACCTAAAATCCAAGATCCTGATTGGGATCACTAAGTAGTGCCACATGCAAAATATTTTCTATGACCTCAACGCATTATGGTAACTCAGACACAACAAGTCATGTATGGTCGCAATTGGCGGAGCATATTCATACTCCTATATGATGACCACAGAAACCACGCCCACTTTTTACGATGCTTAAACTGTGACTCGATTGCTCCAGTGACACAATTCTGGTCTATATTATCTAAACTTCATTGTTTTCCAGGTGTTTAAATACACAAGGTCACCATAAGACATGAAGGAAACCCTTTTGCACCTTACGTAGCATTCCCACTCCAGGAAGTGTGTGCAGCGATATACCCGCAAGTCTCTAATAAAGAATTACGAGCTTATCGTTTCTGCTACCTTCACCTCATTCAGTTGGCAATATCGGAAGAGGACGTCATGGGATGAAGATGAGGAAATGAATTATGGAGGAAGAGCCGTTACAACAACTCTACAAGGAAAGAAACAGTTATCTCAACAAAGTTACAAAAGGTTAACTTTATATTCTTGCTCAAAATTTGGAGTCAAGAAATAGCCACAAATAAGTAGCTATGATCATTTGATATGACTGCAAATGAACCGTAAGTGCCTCAAGAAACACGTGCGACTCAGTCTAGATTGAAATTCCTCGAATCACCTTCAGGTTACTATCTTTATTGAAAGAAGATGGTAATTGGGAAGCTACGAGTATGTACACAAAGAATCATATAGATAAGGATGGAGGAGGAATTATAACAAAAAAAAACCTTATCTATATGATTCTTCCTGAACTTTTGCAATCACCATCCTCCTTTAATCATTGCCCCTCTAGGAATTCACGGTTCTCTCCCAGGCTTTGGTATGCGTTTGCAACAGCCTAATGTATTATGGTTTTCAGATTTGAAGGCGAAATACGGCGATTTAATCATAGGGCCTGGTAGCGTAGTGGTTATCGCACTGCTCACAAGAACGAAAGGTCGCCGGTTTGATTCCCGTTCGGGCCAAGAAGTTTTTTCGTCATTCATACTGAATTATGTGGGATTTATTTTGCGCTCTGATTAGCTACTTTCTGACACAATATGCTCTGGTCATAACCCCGAGTTGAATTACTCTGATATAGGTCTACAGTATTCGAAGTCGATTCTTACGACATTCTTGTATCAACTCCGTCCGACTGAGATCGTACAATGGTTTGCCGCGAATGGAGGCGGGTTCGTCACAAAATCCAGAAATTTCAGCAATCGACGTACTCGTGGAATTATTCGGGTTATTTTTGAACAAAGAATTCACCAACCAAAGTACAGTACAATCGCAATGCAATGGATTAGAGTCCAGACGTCTGCAACAGAAATTTTATTACTCTTCTCGATCTTTCGTCCTTCCCCTCCCCCTTCATCAGAACAAGGTTTTCAAGGTCGGTTCCTTCTGTAATGGAATAAATTTCATAAAAGTTTTGCCTTGGTTCATTAATTGATTGAAAGTTTTAATTCAGAAATTTTTAAGTATATGAGGCAGATTCACAAAAACACTGTAATTCTTTAAAATCAACGCCGAAGAGAAGTAAAAGATTGAAAAGATCTCAAGTGTACCACTCTACTCTATTAGACAAAATAGAATTGTACACTTGAGATCTTTTTAAATTTCAGTGCTCTACTTACACTTCACCCCACTCAATATGAATTCCGATGAAACGTAGAAGTTGACCAATGAATGATCATTAAACTCACTGGTCGTTTCGAAACAATTAATTATACGGTTGGAAGAGATGCAAACGAGGTAATTTACAAAAATTCAGGTACTTACAAATTTTCTATGGAAGATAAATCAGGAAATATATTCGTTTTTATCGTTTTTATATGATTATTATTCAAGTACCTATAGAATCAAGAAAAGAACAATAGATGTAATAATTTATGATATTTATCAACATTTCAATACAGACCTGAAATAAGATTAATGATTTTGAAATTAACTTTTCAATTAATTTTACTTACGCGTTCAACAAGTACCTGCCAAAAATCGGGAAAGTTGAGCAACCGTCGTGTACGTACACCCTGTCAGTCAGGAGCGGTATGATGGACCCTAGCACACCATCTTCGAGTGTAAGGTGTGGAGACTTAAGCGGGGTTAGCTAAAACGGTCTCTCTCTCGAAGATTGGGGAAGATGAAGAACTCATCTTACGTAATTTGGTCCCATGCATACTGAGAACAACAGAGGCATGGAATCTTGTATCTACATTTACCACGAAGGTAATGAAGAAGAAAATGGACGCGGAATGGGAGCGGCAGATGTAAAGCCACATTATGGCCTCTCACATCTACGTGTACCATCCCCCATGCTGCTGCTGCCACACCATTTCTCGTCAGCACCAGCACCACCATATACAGGACGTTCAGGAGGGAGCGCCAATAGAAAAAAAAGAGGGCAAGCACAAGACAAAAGCCAATAATAGAAGAGGAAGAAGAGGAGGAGGACGGACCCCCGCCTGAGAAGCCAGAGTCGAAGCACTGCTGGTTTCTCAATGGCGACTAAGAACTAGTGAAGGAGTAGATACGCGTGCGTCGATGGTACAAGACTGCCTGAATTCCAGATTAAGCCCTCCCTCGGTTAGTAGAGTAGACCCCTGTAGTGGCCTCATTGACGGAAATTGCACAGCGCGCGGAACTTGAGGAGAAAATCGAGCCTTCTGGACCATCGACGCAATGCCCTAAAGGGTGGACACCGATGCCGGAGGTGCGGGTTTTATGGGGACCACTTTGGGCGTGCGTACACCACTTACTCGTATTATTATGATTATTTCAATTTTGCTTCTATTGAATTGATAGCATTTCATTAGTAATTTGAAAATTAATAATATAAAAATGATATTAATTATTAGGTATGTATCTTAGAATGAACTTTTAAATTTAAGATACTCACAGTTTAGTCAAAGAAGACAGTCCTTGGAAGACATTTGTATCTAAGACACTGATGCTGTTTTGATTCAAATACCTGAGTGAAACGATATACCGTGCATGTTTGATTTTCTTTATTTTTTCCACTGAGTTTACCTGTATTTGCGTAACAATATACTTACAAATCTTTCAAATTATGCAAATTTTCGAAGGTGCCGGGTTCTATGGTTTTCAAACCGTTCTGGTGTAGGTTCCTATAGCAGAAAATGATGATATTTGAGTAAGAGACAAGCCGTTTAAGGGAATTTTGAGAGTAGGTACCATAATCTAATGTACAACGAAGCTCAATTAATTCTTCTACGGAAGGAAAACTATTGGAAATTTAGGTATTCTTTTCTTATAGGTATTTCATAATTTGTAATCGATATATCATGAAGTACAAATTTTTTTCACATTTTTAAAAAAGAAAATATCTTTCGATTATATCGCTGCAGTCACAAAATTTGAATCAAGTAGGTTACAAAATGACTATAGCAAAGGCATGAAACCTAAGCGCGTGGTTTCTAAAAATACCAAGTATTTGTTGAAATGGCTATAGCCTAGGCCTACGTAGTTTCAAAAGGAGAAGAAATTGAACATTATAAACAGACATATTTGTGTAATGATGTACGCATTTAATATATAACAGCATACTTACAACATACGAAGGTTATTGAGATCTTTGAAAACACCTTTTGATAAAGCCTTGATGTGATTGTTATTAAGTAATCTGAAAAACATGAAATTGATGAGGAAAACTCCAAAACCTATGGTAGGTATTACCTACCTATTTGAATACTCACAATATTTCCAAATTAGCTACATTGACAAATGTTGTTCCAGTCAATTCTTCAATTTTATTGTATCGTAAATCTCTGAAAAATAATATGTTATTCTTTATAGATACCCAAGAAGTTGAAAATCCTGACTATTTATATTATTTCCACCTGTCGTTGCCTGCTTGCTCATTTTCAGAGTGGACTTATGTAGCCTACCCTCAACGTTCCTTACATTTCTAATTATCAGAATTCTTTATCCTCTAAGATTATTCAATCCGTTGGTCTTTGGTTGTTCTCGTCCATAAGGAATAGGCCTACATTGAACAAAGACTCTTCCCCAACTGGGTTACGCATTCAAGTTCGAATAATTTTCAAGACAACTTGTAAAAATGTCATTCTACCGTATAGTTGCGATACGATTGAAGTATTTCGTCGATAAGTATGATACCTATCAAAATTATTCATTCGTCCAGATGATGACTCACCTTCAACTAGGTATAGGCCTATATTTTAGCATGACTTCTGCTGACTTCATACTTCTTCGACCGAAGTACAGAGTACGCAAATCACGTACAGATTGGAAAAAGAGAAAAACAAACTTGGGTAATTAATTGAGGGCCACTCAACGAACGAGCAAAGGAATTTTCAAGGTATGCTGTTTTGCATAAGATTACCTTCATGTACCCAGGTACGGTAATACGGTAGCCTACTTATAAATTAATCAAAAGTCCGCCGAAAACTTCGGAAACTTATCTTACCTATTCAAGCTTATACTTACAAGACTGTAGTATTTTGTTGCAAATTGTCCGGAACTGATTTTAAGCTCGACCAGACACAAGAAACAGAAGTTGAAAAACAGAAGCATGTTTTTGGGCAGACTGCTGAAGCTTGAGAAAAGTTGATGGAAAGACATATTAAGACAAAAAAAAGAGAAAAAAACATGATTATTTTTTGAAAAAAAGCCTTCAAAAAAGAATTGTTTCCGAGTATTTCAATTCATTATCCTAAAATGAATGATACGTTATAAATAAATAACTGGATGAGCGCGACACTCCGTATGGTATACGTAGGTATAGTGAGAAATATTATTCATGCGAGGCAATTAATGATTCAAAGTTCAGATTCTTTTCTTTATCAGTCTACTTGTGATTCTCGTGGCATAATGAAATCAGTTGAAGTCAGACATTTACGTAGCACAGGTAATCTAAACATGTGATCGTTTGATCCGTATCAAATATTCAAAATCGTTTTTGAAGAATATTCAATTATTATAACTCTTGAAAAGCACGATTTGATATGGAATAAGTCTATGAATAATTCATAAAAGCTTGGTGCATCGCTGCGTTTTATCGTTTTTAAAAGAGCAATACTTGATAAATCCCCTGAAAAATTCAAACACACTGGATAGGCACCAGTATTGTTAAATTTCTTTGAGTCTTTTTATTTTCTTTCGTGAAGAATGGATTTCCGAACAAGAAATAGTTTGGTTTCATCTTTTTTTTTTTTTTTTTTTTTTTTTTTTTTGAAGACAGGAAGTTTTTTTTTGGACGTAAAGTATAAAAATTTTTTTATTTTTTCCATTCATTACTTTAATTTCTCGATTGAGATGCTTTCCGCCTGTTCTGAATAGAAGCAACATATCGTCTGCAAATTTTCTTTCTTTATACAGTTTACGCAGAGCTGAACGGTAAATGCACGCGGACGATATTATAGGAAGTACTTTTCGATTTACGGTTGTATATCCTTATCCACAATAACTGTTCAATCTTCTTTTCCCTCATTCCTGTCAAGAAAAAGCCGACCAGTTTATGAGAATGACTTTTCGTAGCAATAGAACTAGTTTCTTCATATTTGTGCTTGCAATTATAGAAAAGGTAGTAACCCAATTCCCAAAATGAAAATTTGACTAAATCGCATTAGTCCGATATCCATGATACAATCATCGAGAACAGTGATGATACTCCATTGCGGGGCGAAAATCTTACCGATATATTTTCAGTACCGTAGTTCAAGAATGTCCGCATACAATGGATTTTTCACAGAAAAAAAAAAAAAAAAATGCCCGTATAGCCTTCTTTATAAAAACTAAGTCCCCGAGATCGAAACCTACCGAGCAGGATTTCACCGTAGTTCGAGAACCAGATCTCATTAAAGATGAAACAAAAAAAAGTAAAACAACATATTTACGACAGCAAATTTGCATTTGCATGGCGCGGATGCTAGTAAGTTCTTTGCATTTTTGATCGAGAACGAACTGTGGAACCCGGGGGTTATCTTGCACTGTAAGGATCGCACCCATTATTCTGTTGATCAGAAAGGTGACAAAAAATTCACTTTTATTGTCACCACCAGATGCGATCAAGCGTGTAGACACTTCATGTATCCCCAATAATCTTTACACGGCAGAAAGTGAAGGCGAAAAATGTACAGAAACACCACAAGAAGAACCGATGAAAACAAAAAACTGGTATCAGTACAAGAAATGTAAATGAAAATTTTCAAAAATCAACATTATTTATTGACAGAAAGTTATTCAGGCCTAACAAATACTCAACGATAAAATGAAACACAAGATTGTAAGAAGTTATCCGTAAAAGGTTGAGAATCAGTCAACAATGATACATAAAACAACACTGTAAAAAGTTTAAAAGTTGGAAGTCAAAATTAAAATAGTGACTGGTACCAATCTAGGTCAACTCGTCACCTTAGTTTCTTGTTATTTATTCTTCGTAACTTACTGCGAGATAATCGGTTGAAAAATAACAGCCCTGAAGCTCTTTCTATACTTTCAGGAGGGACCTGAAATATCCATTGAAACAAACTGTTATTACTAAAGAACCATGATTTTCAGACCCAATTTTACAACTCACCTGAAATACTTGTAAAGATGTTCCATTTTCAATGACTTGATTTGGCAAAACATAGGCCTCCATTTCCAGTTCGTCTTCGTCATTTTCCATGACAACTATTTTAAAGAAATGAGTAGGTACTGCCACGTGACTGGCTCCTATAACTTGATATTTGACATAACTTTTTCCATCTCCTTCTTTGCTGTAGATAAAATTTATTTTTCTCTTTTCACTAAAGAAAAATTAATGTACATCGGGTAAGATCAAGTTAAAAGAGGACCTACCGCGGTAAGTATAGAGGTCCCGTACACACATACACGTTCTTGTGTATGTTAGCCAGTTTTCGAACGTACTTCTCGAGATCATTCCACGTGTCCCGATTGAAGCCAGCACCAACTTGAGGAGCGATGTTGGATAACACAAAAGTCTCGTCGACGTGTTCCTGACTCAAACGATGATTCCCTGCAGCCGCCAAATGACCGCGATCAAAACCACTTCGTTTATAGTCTTGATTATTAGCTCTAAGTCGACATGCAAATCGAAAAAAAAAAATCAATTCAACCGATATCTGAAGAAAAAACTTGAGACAATTCGAATTACACATTGCGATAAGAGAAAAGAATAGGTTCAAGTTTTTATTAGCAGACTCACCGAAAAAATTCGTGAACGGACGTATCTTCTCTAAAATTACATTTTGATCGATCGATATCTTTATTTTTGCGAAGCTTATCTTTGTTGAGGTGTTCGAAAACCCAATGTGCGACTCGATTACGTGAATCATAAGACAGCACAAAATCTTGAAAACTTCGAACGTTATCCAGACTTGGGAATCCATATTTCATAATCTGAACTTTAAATAAGAATTAATCGGGATAAATAACAGGGTTAGAGGTATTCACTCACAGCCAACATATTCAGAATTCAACCTGAGCAGTGCGTGTAGCAACTTTCTCCCCACGACTTTGGTTTTCGTACGATTGGAAGTCATCGTGTAGGACAGGAACGGCGGCAGATACGGTTCCAAAAATAGGCAGTGCAGGAAAATTGTCAATTAATAAGGTACTGTCCACTGGACATGATTTACAAGAACTCTTTGATCTTTCCAAGTAAACGCCGAAATAAAAACTGCCGGCAGCCGTCAATGAAAGTACACTCAACTTCCGAAGTGCGCGATTCATCATGATGATCTTCGAAATAGTTCATAGACTAGTTACTACGATATAGTTTCAGGCACTCATTAGCTGCTCATTAGAAGATAATCTGAGAACGACTATACTAAGATACTTTTAAGTAATACTCACGAGAGATCACAGTTCTTAATATTCGTTTGATGATTCATAACGAGATTATCAGTTCAATAGTTGCTGGAAAAAAGAAATACTAGTTAGCACTATTCAAATCAAAAAGCAGAAGGTAATTGTGCAAACCTCTTACCCATTCTTGGGAGAAAAATCTCATATCTTGTCGATTTTTTGCAAGCTTGTTAGTCGGCTCTTGCTCCTTAGCAACTTCAACGACTACTACCAGGAAATAAGAACGCTTGATTTTCTAACTCTCCGTTCGCTGGATGATGTACATTGTCTAGGTTTCAGAATTTCCAATTGAGATTCAGGAGTAATCGCCTCAAGATGCAGCAGGGGACTGCCGGACTCACCGGACTGCACTCGTTATTCTTATCAATATTTTCATCAGATTTGATCAGCTGCTGCAGCCTGCAGTTGCTTCCATGCGAGGTTGAATCGTCGTATCTGCAGAAAACGATCAGCGGAATCAGATTTTTTTAGCTCCTAGTAGGTGAAATCAAAAGCCTTATTCTCCTAATCGTGATCATACAGATAAGTCAATTCAGCTTTGTACGGCAGCGCTGCAGTCTTATCACTGATGAGAAAAATTCTGCAAAATGCAGAAGTTTGGAAATAATATAGAACCGAAAACGAGTCAACATGACGTTATCAGCCGTTCAGCGATCAGTGTGGCCGATGTTGACCGCAAAAAACGCGAAATCGTAAGACATGTTCGAAGCAGTGTAATCGTATACACAGAATTATTTTCTCTCATTTATTTATGATAGGGTATGCAATTATGCGGTGCGTACGCTGCAATTATGGTGGCTTACTTCTGAGTTCTATGCATTACAGACTGCTGCAAAATTACTGAAATGATATTTAATATATTATAGGTGGGTAAGTAGTCGAACCGAACTTCCATGAATGACTATGAAGTACAAATAATTTCCATTATTCTGCAGTACCTAATACATTGTGAATAAATGTTCTGGCGTTTCAAGGTTCCGAGGAAGAGAGACCAAGGATTTTAATTATTATTGAAGGGCAATGGCGATCCGAAATTGAAGACTGAATTGCTGAGTGTGTCATTGATTGAACTCCAGAACGCGTTATAACATGGAAGCACTATAACGTGTGTGTTTTGACGTGTTGCATGTCTTTTCTGACAACCTATGGCCTATACACTACCAAAAATTCGCGAGTACTCCCCCCCCCCCCTTCACTCTCAATAATGGACTTGGAAAATTTTTGTGAACTACCTGGAAGGTCATTGAGGAATCTGCGAGTACCACCCTTTTTCGAAAAAATTAAATGAAATAAAATCAGATTAAATAAAATAAAATTAAATTAAATTAAATTAAATAAAATAAAATTAAATTAAATTAAATTAAATTAAATAAAATTAAATTAAATTAAATAAAATAAAATAAAATAAAATAAAATAAAATAAAATAAAATAAAATAAATAAAATTAAATTAAATTAAATTAAATTAAATTAGATTAAATTAAATTAAATTAAATTAAATTAAACTAAATTAAATTAAATTAAAATTAGATTGAAAAGAAAAAATACCGGTCAGGTGATTGAGAAATCTGTGAGTACCACCCTCTTTCAAAAAAGAGAAAAAATGGAAATAAAAATAAAATAAAATGAAAATAAAATTAAGAAGAAAAAATACATGGGAGGTGATTGTAAAATCTGCGAGTACCACCCTTTTTCGAAAAAAAAAAAAAATTGTATAAAAATAAAATAAAATAAAAATAAAATTAAGAAGAAAAAATACCTGGGAGGTGATTGAGAAATCTTCGAGTACCACCTTCCTTCTTTTTGGGAAAATAAATAATAATAATAAATAAAATGAAAATAAATAAAAATGAAAGATACCTGGTAGGTGATTGAGAAATTTGCAAGTACCATCCTTCTCATACTATCTGTAGTATATGTATAATGGAGAAGCGGGACAAACAAGCGGAGCGAGTGAGGCTTAGTAACCTCATCAGCCTGAAATATACTAAAGTAGACTTGTCCTGGACCAAGAAGCGGGGCAAACGAGCAGAGCGAGTGAGGCCCAGTAACCTCATCAGCCTGAAATATTCTAATATTGGAAAGGTTTTTTCGTTCAAGGTGAGTTTAGGAGTTCACAGGCACGTAACCAAAAGCTCTGTTACCAATAGAGTACCAATAGAGCTGTGCCGGATGCTGAGAGGATTGAAAGCTGCCAGATCAATCAAAGGAGGAAGACTGGACAGTAACAAGTAGATGTAGACATTTAATAAACACACAATTGTGGTCAAAACATAAAATTTGGTTAAAACATAAAAAAAATTACAAAAAAAATTCATGTTTCTACCAAATTTTTATGTTTTGACCAAAATTGTGTGTTTATTAAATGTCTACATCTACTTCTTACTGTCCAGTCTTCCTTCTTTGATTGATTTGGCAGCTTTCAATTCTTTCAGCATCCGGCACAGCTCTATTGGTAACGGAGCTTTTGGTTACGTGCCTGTGAACTCCTAAACTCACCTTGATACCATGGTACATACGAAGAAAATGTTCTACTAATTTTAAAGCCTTAGCGTAGAACTCTCAAATATCTACGTCTCGCATTATCCACAACACATCTGATTGGGCAAAATTTTGAAAACCTTCTTTTCCCTGTTTATATACTAGGTTTATACTGGCTTTATGTGATAGCTATATACTACCTTTTAATCGCAAAAACACCTCCTCCTAAGACATGAAACATGATCTTTATTTATTTGGCTACGCCAGAACATTCCTTTTTATTTTTATTGTGACTGGCGTACGCTCTGGAGAACATAAATATTCTTATGGTCCAAAAAAATAAGACAAAAAGTTGATGGATTGTGAACATCAATATAATCATAGATCTTTTTCTGGAATATCTCTGAAATGGCTTAGTATATAAAAAACATACTGAAAATCCACAGCAATTCCGGTTGTGTTTCGTCTCCCAGGGGACTTCAAAGGCCCCAAAATTCATTTTTCTCAAAAATGTTTTTGAGTCGTACTTATGAACATACCTACTGAAAGTCCTCACCCCTCCGCCCTGTGCATCATGCTCCACAGGGGTCAGAATGTCCCAATTTCGCGTTTTTCTCCTGTAACTTGTTGACCATGCGTTCTTTTGAAAAAAAATGTAGATACCAAAATTAAAGAATATTAAATTTTTTTACAAAAAAGGTTCCCATCACTTTTTCTGACAAGCTACATTTACCAAGGTACGAGACAAAGAAGTACAATGTATGAAGTAAACCTATCCTGTTGCAACGCTAGAAAGAAAGAATGCTGTTGGGTATCAGCTGCATAAAAGCTGTGTTTCTTTGCTTTGTGACGTACCTCGGTCAATGTGGCTTGTAGAGAAAAAGTGATAGGTACCTTTTTTGTATAAAACGTAATATTCTTTAATTTTTGTATCTACATTTTTTTCAAGAAAACGCATTGTCAACAAGTTACAGGAGAAAAACGCGAAATTGGGAGTTTCTGACCCCCCCCCCCCCCGTGGAGCATGATGCACGGGGTGGAGGTGTGAAGACTTTTAATACGTTGATAAGTACGACTCAAATAACATTTTTGTGAAAAAATTTCTTTTATTGTTATTATTTCATTTTTTGGGCCTTCTGAGAAGCTATTTGCCCGGAATTTCCATTCAAACAAGGGTATCTGAATTCAGAAGAATTCATCAAGTCATTCTTCAGTGATCTTCTTTTGAAAATCACTAATAATATGGGCTCTTGTGGAGTTGTAGGAGTACAATACCCTACATTCTTTATACAAGTCAAAATGGCGCGTGTCAATACTCAGGTATTCTAGATGCTTTACTTTTGACTCGTGGTGAAAAGAAAATGGCGTGTCATTGTACTCTCCTTCTGCAGTGCTTCACGTCCACCTTAAACCATTCAAAGAGATTGACGGCTAGCGCTGAAATGGGGCCTGAAGCTCAGCTTTGAGTCAAACCAGATGCCCAGATATTTCATTGTCTTCTTGGTCGCGATTTCCACACCTTGCAGGCGAAAGGTAGGTGACTTCAACTTTCGACGGGTCGTGAATAATATGGCCTCCGTTTTATCCACAGCGAGTTCAAGTCTGGCCGACTCAATCCAACGCGTTACTACCTCTGAGGCCCGGTTTACCCTGCTCTCCACCGCTACAATTGTTTCGGCGGTGCATACCACCAGTGTGTCATCGGCATAGCAGGTAAGCTTAACATCCGGCGGCAGCCTCACCTTGAAATTCCGTTAAATGCGACGCACCACAACAGCGGCCCGAGGACCGACCCCTGCGGCACCCCACAAGTAACAGAGCGTTTCATTGTACCAGCAGACGTCTCTGCTTGGATTTCTCGACAGCTAAGATGGCTGCTGCTTATCCTGAGCAGGTATGCGGGCACTTCTGCGTCCTTGAGGGCTTCCAAGATCCTCTCCCAAGGAATCGAATTAAACGCATTTCTTATGTCGAGGCTGACGGCTGCGCAAAACTGACGCGTAGCAATTGCTGACTCGGCTATCCTCTTCAGCCTGATCCCAGCATCTAACGAACAGCGTCCAGCTTGAAAACCGTGCTGACTACTTGAAATTATATCTTTCTCCTTCAGATAGCTCTCGAGACGATTAGCTATCACTCTCTCCAAGAGTTTCCCAATATTGTCCAGCAGACAAAGTGGACGGTAAGAGGATGGTAGGCCTGGTGGTTTATCCTTCTTATCGATCAGCGCTAGCCTGGCTTTTTTCCATCGCACAGGGAACAGTCCCCCAACAACTGCCGCACTGAATGTATCAACAAGCAGTGCAGGGTCAACTGAGTGTATGGCGCTCCAAACTGGATTTGGAATCTCATCCGGGCCTGGAGCCTTCCACTACTTACCCCACAGTCTATTGACTGCTGCATCCACCTCCTCGGTACCCAGGAGAGATATACCATCCTCTTCTACTATTGGTAGCGCTACCATTGGTGGTGGCTGCTGTGGGAACAAGCCATCGATGATTTGACCCACAACATCCGGCTCCATTTGGCTCATTGCTGAGAGGCCTCTTAGCTTCTTTAGCACTATCTTATAAGGCTTACCAAATGGGTCGTCCTGGGCCATCTCACACAGCTCTTGCCATGAAGCACTCTTGCAGTCTTTGATGGCCTTCATCAACCCCTTACAAGCCAGCTGGTATTCAGGTGCAACCGCCCGCGCCTCTTCGCGGCCTCTACTACGCTGGTATATCCGGCGCCGACGGTTACACTCTTTTCTTAGCTCGGCAATCTGGTTGGTCCACCAATACACGGCTCTCCTCTTCTTTGGTGGACCTTGCCGGGGCATTGCTGCGTCGCATGCTTTGGTGACAGTCTTGATCACCCTCTCGGCTGCCACCTCCGCATTCCCTTCTTGCTCTTGTCCTTGGCCCCAAGTGAGGGCAAGGTAAGTAGCTTTCAGGCGGTCGCTATTCAGCTTCTTAACCGCCCATTTTTTTACCAGCTTTTGTGGAGCAGCGACCTCAACTTCCCGGTGGATGGAAAAGTTGATGTACCGATGGTCGCTCCCAGAAAGCACCTTATCCAGTACCGCCCAGCCCTGTATTCTTTGGGCTAGGCTCTCTGAAGCAAAGGTGACATCAATGATGGTCCCGTATCCTTGATGCACCGGGGTAGGAGTGTTGCCCATGTTGACGGTTTCAAGTCGATTGTAGGCAATCCACTCCCCCAAGGCATACCCACGGATGTCAGTCCGGCCGGAACGCCATTCCTCTGACCAGGCGTTGAAATCGCCTGCCACAATGAACTTGTCACCTCGCCGTCTGGAAAGACTTTCTTCCAGCTTGCTTAGGAAGTCCTCAAACTCCGGAAAGGGGCGATTCGGAGAGAAGTAGCAATTGTAGACAACCATGTCGGCCATTCTCACAGCAATATACCTCTCCCCTCTTTCAACCTCTCCCGGAGCAATTGGACACTCTGGACAAATACCAATGGCCGCTAAGCCAGTACAGTCTGTGTACCATCCTTGTACTCCCGCTCCGTTGTAGTACTCACTCGCAATTACAACGTGCGTTCCCTTCTCAGCTACAAACTGCCAGAGAAGATTCTGCGCAAGTTTGCAGTGCTCAAGGTTGACCTGCAGGAACATGAGTGTTCCTGCCATTAGGGTCCTTGCTGTCCACGTCTAGTCCTCTGAGAGGACTGTGAGGCAGCGCCAAGGCATCCTTGGCTGCCTATTATGTGGCCAGTGTCGCGTCCGTCGACCCGGCTGCACACAGGGCACTTGGTTTGCTGGTAGAAACTAAATGAATTAATTACACTTTCCCGTATAAAGTTTTAATAAACGTTTGCTGTAGCGGTTACCTTTGCATTTGTTTCATTCAGTTTATACTTGTCTGCCGGTGATGATGGCGCAAGCCGAAAACGTTTGCGTTTATTAAAACTTTATACGGGAAAGTGTAATTAATTCATTTAGTTTCTACTACAATGTACTGTAAACTAGAAGAACAATTTAATAATACTTGGTTTGCTGTCGGCAATCCCGGATCACGTGCCCTTCTTGCCCACACCTATTGCACCCAGGTCCAATGCTCTCGTTGGTACATGTGGCAACCATATGTCCTCTGAGGAGGCACTTGAAGCATCTTGGCTGGGTGTTCTTCCTCTCCAAGGAGACCACACGACACACGCTCCAGCCAATCTTAATCTTGCCTTCTTTGAGGAGCTCCATTGCCCTCTGTATGCCGAGCTGAACCTGAGTTGTTTGGCAGCCACAGCTTGCAGGTCTGCATTGGACCTTGGCCTCTGGGCCAATACCAAGTGCCGTCCGGATCTCTGACTCTGTCACTGACTCCTCAATGTCCAAGATCAGGAGACCCGTCTGGCGCTGAGGTTGTCGAACCTCCGTTTTGCCTCCCAGCACTTCCTTCAGCTTAGCGGCAAAGTTCGCAATGCTTTGGCTATTGGGATCTGCACCCTTCAGCTCGATGATCATCTCACCTCTGCCCGTATACCTAGTCCTTACTGGCGTGAGTCCATACTCCACGGGGGACAAGTGCGCGCAGGCTTTCTTGAGGAGGTCGATGTAGCTCACTTCTTCTGATGTCCTCTTCAGTATAACTGCCCCAACTCGCGGGCGTCGTTTCTGAAGGAGCTGTAGCTTGAGGGGCTTACTCTCAGTTGCAATGGGCGGCTGAGGGTTCTTCCTCCGAGTTCGCCGGGAAGCCACCTGACTCCAGGAGGGTACATCACCACCTGACGTATCTTCCTGCAGACGTTGTTGCTGCTGGGCTTGCTGTTGCTGCAGTCGAGGCTGCGGCTGCGGCTGTGGCCGCGGTTGCAATTGCGGTCACGATTGCGGAATCGGTTGCAGTTGCCGATGCTGCTGCTGTAGGGCTTTCTGTTGCCGTTGCGATTGCTGCTGCCGTTGCTGCAGCTGCAACTGTGGCTGTCATTGCAGTTGCGGTTGCTGCTGCTGCAATTGAGGTTGCGGTGGTTGCTCCTGCATCGCCGATAGTGTCGTCTTCTGGTTCAGACGTTCCTGGAGCTTCTTCATCTCTCTCTTCAGTTGCTCAATTTGCAGCTTCTGCTCAGCGCATTCCTTGGCAAGTAGGTGCTCAGACTCTGTCCTCTTAAGCATTTCCTGTTGTACTTGGGGCTGCAATGTCCTAATCTCCTCCTGCTGCTTGTCTAGCTGGAGCTTCTGCTGCTTTGTCCTCATCTTCTGCGTTGAGACGTCCTCTTGCAGCTTCATGATTGTCAGGTCCTTCTTCATGATGTCTGCCTTCAACAACGCGTTTGATTTGTTGAGGTCGGCATTGACCTTCTTCAACTTTCCTCCTGTCAGGTTAGGTGGAGGAACTACAAGGGGCGTTGAGAACGTGTCGTCAGGCGAGGATGACCCATCAATGCTGACTCGCTTATTGGCCTGCTTCCTTTGCTCGATCTCCTCTGGTGATGAGTGATACTCACGTTTGGTATCAACCGTCTGTGTTGCCATGCTGGGAGGAGGACTTCTTGTCATCTTTGACAATCTACTGAACGCCTCGTCATCCTTCTTCTCTACTTGGCCGGTCGCATTGGCCGTGATGTTTGCCTCATCGTTGGATTCGGGGACAAAACCCCCCGACCCCTCGCCGCCTGAGCGCGTCAGCGTGGGGAGCCGGTTTGCCGCATCCGAAACGGCACCAATTTCCTTATCTTTCGTCATCTCATCTGTAACATAGTTGCAGAGTGAGGCGTCATCTGAGAAGCTGCTTCCGCCTTCCCAGATCATCTTGCAGAACCATACTTTCCCCGCGAGCTGCTTGGTCCTCTCAGGGAAAGGGGTACCTTACGGCTATGACCGGGTTTTCATTTTGGAGTTGTCCTTTCTCCTACCCCCGTCACTGGTGGGAAACTTCACCAGGGCCAGGGAGTGAGTGGTATGGGACGTGAATGCGTAGATGACCATAAGTAACCCCATACAAACAGGACGTGAAAGCTATGAGAGCAGTACGTAACCCCATTCATACAGGACGTGAGGGCCACCATACAGTACGTAATCCCATACATGAAGATGATCCTGATGCAGGTGTGACTGCCTACACCAGTTGACGGTTTTCTGTCGGGGTTTTCCTTCCCTTATCCTCTGAGCCCATGCCCTAAACTGCAAGGAGGCAGCTAGTTTTTTACAAATGTATAGGGTGTCCTTCCCTACGGTTTTTAAAAGAGGAAGCAATGAAAATCTCTAGTTACAAAATTGATACCTTCTTTAATATATTCCAATGATAAAAAATAAATCAACGTAGTTGTCATAAGTGACAATATGGATTTTCCACCCTTCTCATTTTTCATTCAAATCATTCAGCTGAAAGTCTTCATATCAAAACTTGTTATTATTGGTTTAAGAAAGAGAAGAAAAATTTCTCAGGCACAGCCAAATGAATCAAGCTCATTTTTTTATGTCTTTCTCAGTACATGTATTTTGCCGAGTAAATGGAACATAAGATACAATAACGCGCATAATACCGGGAGGAGAGGAAGGAGGCTCTTAGATATGAACGATGTTGAGGAAGCCATGGCCGTCTCTAGTAACAGGCCGGTAGACAAAACTCGTCAACGTCGCAATCAGCCTACTGAGATAGACGTTTTGGTTGGTGTGCGTTAAAGTGTGACGGTACCTTAGACCATATAGTAACATAGACCGCCGATTGCGATAAGAAGTACGTCGGAACGCTGGAGGCAGAAATAAGACGGTGGGTTTAACGGCGTTAAATGTAGCGATGGGCGTGGCTAAGTCATCCTCTTACCCCGCGGGTTACCGAAATGTCTACTTGAAAACCCACTGGCTTATTTCTAGCCTCCAGTCTTCCGACAACTGATAACGTCGTTTACACATATGGTCTAAGGACGGTACCATACTTTGTCCTCCATCCTGACTTTTCATGTTTGAATAATCAGATCTTGTTTTCTAATGAACCAATTTCTGCGATGTTGAGCTTAAAAAATAGAAAGCGCTTCATCCTTCAAATTACATTCTCTTCATTTTCTCTCTGAAAGGCACCATATTTCAGAACGAATCAAATGTTTGAAATTTTTGGCTTCTTTTCCATAAGAGCGCATGTAAACCTCAGCCTTTTGAGCTGTTGTCATTTTTCAGCCTACCAGCCTATTACTAGAGATGGCCACAGGGAAGCCACACACAGGATGTATACTGGGCTTGGTCCAAATTGGTCAATATTCAGGGTTTGATGTGCTCACTCCCTGTGAAGGGGGTGGGGGCTCTAACGTATGAATGTTGTTAAGGGAGCCACACACAAGATGTATACCAAGTTTGGTCCAAATTGGTCAATTTTTAAGGTTGGATATGCTCACTCCCCGTGATGGGGGTGGGGGAGGGGGGGTCTAATGTATGAATGTTGTTGAGGGAGCCACACACAAGATGTATACCAAGTTTGGTCCAAATTGGTCAATTTTCAAGGTTGGATATGCTCACTCCCCGTGATGGGGGTGGGGGAGGGGGGGTCTAATGTATGAATGTTGTTGAGGGAGCCACACACAAGATGTATACCAAGTTTGGTCCAAATTGGTCAATTTTCAAGGTTGGATATGCTCACTCCCCGTGATGGGGGTGGGGGTGGGGGCTCCAACGTATGAGTGTTGTTGGTGGAGTCATGTACAAAAGAGATGACAAAGAGGGTAAAATACAAGACATTTGCGTCTCAGATGACATCTCAAGAGAGGAAGGAAATAATAAGAAATTACCCACAGTTTACTGCTTACAGCGCTATGATGCCCGCTCCTGTCAACCATAAAAACAATAAAAATAACTAGGTTCACATTTCACATTAATTCAAAGATCATGGAAAATTTACCGTCCTACGGCGATGCGGGAATTTTATTGAACTGTACTACACACTGATGAAATTTCGGATGAACAAGATTACATTTTTCATTACCGCTGTTACCTACACTGGTGTTATTTTTCGACTGGAAACTCTAAATATCACGAAAAAAGACGCTGATAACGCATGTTGACCTATGTTGACCGAGCGAGCGGTTCTTGATTAATGGACACGCACCAAAATGCAAACATAACAAGATCACAAGATCACAAATCCGAAGTAGCTTTTCACCTGAAAAGGCTGAAAAAGAAAAAGTACACTAAAAATCAATTCTGAACAAAATTCCTGCGATCGTTCAAAGAATGTTGTCAGAAATTCATCAAAGTAGGTACGGTATGCTGAAAATAATTTTCAAAAATTGAATGTCTCAGCGAACAGAAATTCTAAGAGCAAATTTTCAACTGATAGTAAATTGAGAGAGAAATTGACGAAATTATGTTATCTATCGAACGCCATGTACCTGTAGTGAAATATTTATTTTTCTGCTTCCTGCACAGCCATTCTGGCAGCCAAGAAGTGATGGGTAAATTTTAATAACAGTTTCTGATATTCTTTGAAACGAGGAAAACCGTATTCATCTCCTTTTACGATGACTACAAGAGGAATCGACCTGAAGCAGAGCCGTTTTACCGAAGGTAAAATTTAATGCGAATCATAGTGTGATTAATGGTCCGACAATTCATTCTGTTTGAGGACATAATTCATTTATATACTTGAAAAATCATATTCTTTCATTTTACAGGGGAACGTGTTCTATGCATTCAGGGACCATTAATTTACGACGCCAAATGCCTGAAAGTCCGCAAAGGAAAAGAAGGTATTTTCGAATACTTGATACATTATACTGGTTGGAATAAAAGGTGAACTTTGAGCTTCAATTACGATGCACTTTGAAAAATCTTATGACGTTTCCCTAATTTTTGTTTTCTTATTTTATAGTTGGGACGAATGGGTTTCTGATGTAAGAATTTTGAAACATAATGAAGCAAACTTAGCACGCCAGAAAGAAATTGCAAGTTACTAGTAATTATCAAATGCTTGTTTCTAACAAATAGGAAAGAAAAAGACAGTTGATGCTTGAATTTAATTTCGTGTTATTCTTTTATGATAGTAAAAACTCAAAGAAAGTTCGTTGCAAAGCGAATTTATCGACTGCTTCCCTCGAAAATACTGCAACTGCAATCGCTGATGATGGTAGTTCATTTACTTACCAATATATAGATACATCGGCTAAGAGTGAAATTAGCAGGCCATCAACTCCGAATTTAGGTAACAGAAATAATTCATTTCATTATCTATCTTCTCCTATACTGATTTGTGTTACCGAAATGTTGATTATTTGAACTGAGTAAAATCGAATTTCTAATTGGCTTTTCTTTAGCGGTTGTTTCTATTTTATTATTAGAATTCGAGATGAATTTAAGTCGGTCGTGCATTTTTTTGAAATAATCGTGCTGGTTGAGAGAGAATAAACGACCAAGAAATACATATGAATAATCTGATGAATAGTCTAAGAAATTGGGGTACCGGATAATCAATGCTTGTTTTCTATTAATGCGATTTTTCAAGCAGATAAAGCTTCGAGCAGTCAATCAAGTAATGGCGAGAATGGAAATTCAGTATTGAGACCGAAAAGACGCCGTGAAATAGAATCCGGAGATACGAAGATCCTTATCAAAAGAGAGGCATCAAGTAGTCAGTCTTGTGATAATGAAGTGAGCACTCTGTCTTTAAGACCGAAGAAACGTGAAACAGAAACTGGCGAGTCATCCAAAAGTCAGTCAACTGAAAATGAGGCAGACAGCTTATCAAAAAATAAAAAGAGACGTCTTGATCTGGAACCTGGGGTGCAAACTGTGAGAAAATTACCATACGACTAATCAAATAATCATTATTACCAGATAATAACATTAGAACGTCTTTCAGGAAGAAGACTTTTTAGAGAAAGTAGAAATTAAGGTAAAAATTCCCGATGAGTTAAAACCGTGGCTTGTTGACGATTGGGATCTCATATGCCGGCAGAAAAAAGTATTTAAATTGTGATTTCTTATAGTGAAGCCGAAATTTCGTGTATTCATTGCATCAATTTTCATTATTTCAGCTATATCTCTTGCCTGCAAAAACTACGGTTGATACTATAGTTGATAATTATATACAAATGAAAACCAGTAATGTAAAAAATCTCACTGGTTCTTTTAAGTAAGTCTAAATTTTATATGAAACCCATTTTTTCTACTTTTTTTTTTTTTTTTTTTTCTCAAGTGTCGTACTTTAATTATTATGAATTTTAGGGAAAGTGCATCCATCCAAACTGCCAATAGTCTTAAAGAATATTTCAATGCTACTCTAGGATCTCAACTTCTTTATAAATATGAACGCGTTCAATTTAATCAAGTAGGTACCCTGTAAGATGAAAGAATGATAGATACTTTTGAAGAAAAGTTGAATTTACGAGTTCATTTTAATAAACTTTTACTAGAATCTTCATATTCAGAAACGCATTGTATTTTGATTATTTTTTTTTTTAGATGCTTGAAAAATATCCGGATCAGTTACCGAGTTCTATTTATGGAGCTGCTCATTTGTTGCGATTGTTTGGTGAGTATCAGAAACTGTTCGAAGAAATCTATTTTTGAAGTACTTATACGAGCAGAACTTTTTTTTCTTTGCAGTTATTCTTGGTGGTTTGATCGTTTACACGCAAATTAATGAAAAAACCGTTCAAGTGCTGAAATGTCAAATACAAGATTTCTTGAAGTAAGAATTTATTTTTTGGTAGAACATGAATTGCTTGTATCGTCCGTCATTTCAAAAATCCATTTCTGTCTTTCACTTCGTTAGACACGATGCGTACAAATAAATGCGGACCGGTTTTCAATCGTCATTTCAACTTACTATCTATTTTTGACTATCCCTCTCGTTAATTTTTGGGCTCATTTGTTGTGATTTTTACTTCTTTATTTTTTTCATAGATATATAATCAAGAACAGCTCGACTTTGCTCAGTACAACGTTTTACGAATATGCGACTCCTGAATATCATCGCCTATCAGCTGTCGAATAAATATTTCATTCGAACTGTATTCAATCTACTGAAATACCCGATTGTATACTTCGTACTCTCACATATGTAGATATTGTATTGATACGAACCATTGTAAATTTATCTTCAAGTATTTATTGCGTTTGTAATACTTGAATTCGCTCATACTCTATCACATCAGTTAGTTCTGAGATGGAGATTTTGATATTAATAAAATTACTAACCTAACATTCGTAAGTTTTTGCTTGACTTGACCATGTCTTGATGAAGATGTAATCATCATTCGATAACAGAGATGGTGATTCAATTTAAGGTAAAAAAGCGATGTATAATATCGTTGAAAAGAAAACTACATCTTATCCAACGGCATATGAAACGTTGCGATGCATGCCGTCAAATCAAGGTGTAATTAAATAGAATAAATCAACTCATTCTCACTTCAGGTTTCGGCGAGTCGGCCTACTCGTAGTTCAAAATTAATTTTTTGAATTTTTCTTTAACCGTTAGTTCCGATAGAAGTTTCGTTTATTTCGTTTGAAATTCATTCTTCTTCTGTCGTCGAAATTATAAAAAGTAATTAATTAATCTTTCTAGCCTATAAACTGCAGCAAGAAATGTTTCACGCATGTGTCTGCTATATTTCCGCCACGAAAATGATGGACTCTGATAATTTTGTGCGTACAAGTTGGATGGAAGGGAGAACTGTTTTAACTTCAACGGCTAGCGTGCACATAATGCTTGTGAGAATCAAGTAAAAGACGAAGATTAGACGTAATAAAATGAGAAAGAACTTGCACATATTAATGTCGGTATTCATTATTCTTGGGAGAGTCGGTGCACGGAAACCTTGATTTCATTCTGCAATTATTGGATGAATTAATATAGGTACTTTCCGATTTTTTTCTCAAAATTTTCGTAGCCTAATTGTGGAATTTCACAGCGATTAATGATTCCTTTGTAACGCTATTAACACACAAAATATGTATTGCTCCGGCTTAGTTTCAGTCAACGAACTCATATTTTGTTGATCTTGACCTCCAGTTTTTCTCACAGCTTCTTGACGGCGAAATACTGCTCGCTCGTCACATATCATCCACGCAATTGGAAATGACAACTCACCTTCAGCTGTCAAGATCCTCTAGTAGTAGATCCCCTCTTTCCAAAAGTACGAAGGTTTCTGATTCATTCTTCGACCAAACTAAATGAATGCAACAAACTTCTTATTTTTTGCGTTAGTTTTTCGTTGATAAAGAACTCTTTATTCTTCTCTCATGTGCCGGTATTCGTTTCACAAAAGAAGAATTCAGACAAGATGTCTCTTCAGGTAAATTTTTCTTGTTACCGTATTAGATAATTTTTCGACAGTTTCTAGGCACTGTTTTTAAATAAAGATGAATGTGATTATTTTTATGTAATCGGCGGGTTTTAATTTGTGAATCACAACAAATGAGTTATTTTAATTGTTGTAACGACCAGAAGAATGCCGAGGAATCGTATAGAGCACGCTGTCGCGAATTTTTCTTTTGAATACTGGAAAGAATAATTGATGGTTCGACGTGTTTGAGAACTGTGCAAGCTTGAAAAAGGATGGAACGATGTGAAACTTATGTAGCGTACCGGGCTCCTATACCCTAAGAGTAAATGAGTGTAGGTAGTCTTCAGTGTAGTTGCACGTACCGTGAAAATTCTAATAAAATCGTAATCACACCGTTTCAAATTATTTTTCATGAAAAATGCAGAGAACAAAACTGATTGCCCTTTCAATTTTTTTTCAGACAAATGTATTTTGAAATTTTTTGGATGTTTTTTTTTTCTTTTTAACACTTTTTTTGCAATTAGCTTCCTCAAATTGCCACCATGGTAAATCTAGAGGGCACCTCCTTCGCCTTTATTCGCGAATCAGAACGATACCTACAAATTTTAAAAAAAGAGATAGATGAAATACCTACTAGAAAACTGAGTCCCTTTTTCAATAAAGAATATTGATGATCAGGTGGGAACTGATTGTTACAGTACTATTTCCGTTTTTAAGATAAGGGAGAAGTGGGTAGGAGAGAGAATATACTGCGGTAGGTATTCAAGATTATTTATGCCTACAGCCTCCATCGTTCTCCAGATTTCTATTAAATAATATTCTTTTATTTTAAGATATCGCAATGGTTGTCGCTCATTATTCTTCTGAGAATACAATTTTCCTTCCAAGATGCTACAACGAGTACCATCTCACCGTCTATCGAACACACTCAGAAGTCCAATGGTAACAACATCCCTGAAATGAGGAGGAACGTTAGTAGCAGCGAAGAAGAAAATTTGCATTCTGCTGAAAGAACCAACAATGCTGACCTCGAAATGATGAATAAGTTTCGACGGAACGGTTTTGGAAATTCACCCGATACAACAACGGATAACTTCAAACGTAATTTCCACCTGCCTGTCTTTCCAAATCCTCCTCCTCCGCCTCCACCACTGGGAAATGAATTTCGGAATAGTTATCATTTCGATCGACATCCACCAGAAAAATATCGCTTTAACGACGAAATTTATCCCGTTCGAAGAGAAAATTGTGTTCAATACTCGCGCGATGTAAATCATTTTCAAAATTACATTCCCTCGTCAACCGATCACGGCATCATTCAAGGATGGATAGGAGGAAAGTCCCGTTGGCAAGATAAACACAATAATGGAGAGAATCCCGATTCCCAGGTTCCCACGTACATACCGATCACTACAGCTACAGCTAAAGTACCGGCTTCATTCCACAGGTATCAAGAAACGCATTCGGACAAAAATAATCATAACAAAGGCGCGTACACGCCCGTCAAATCGAGATTGTATGATTCTGAATACAAAGTGCAAAATTCACGAGAATTCTTTAACCAAGGACGGAATAGAGGATATGATGAACGCGAAAATCCTTCTCGGCCGCTACCCCCTTACCGGGATCGCAATAATCGTATCATATATTACGAATATAATTTTGACGATCTTAGAAGACCAAAACCTGGTGATCCGCCCTTACAATATCCAAGAGATCACGAGCGAGACTGTGGTTTTTTGGACAGCGAGTTTGCTCCTTGCGATCCGAACGATAGTCGGTTCCATACCAAACTTCCTGGTCGCGATTCTTTTGCTGGCTCTTACAATAGAGGATATTCTGGACCACGCATGTTAGCTCAATCGAAGTCCTGGCCAACAATGTCGAACTCCGAAGAGGATAATGCTGAATTTCGCTTTCCGGGATATTATAAGGAAGAAACGCATCATAGATTCAGGAATACAGATCGGGGTCAGCAAAGAGAGAGTGCGAGAGGATATAAGGGTTTTGTTTACTCTTTAGATTTGCCTGGTGACAGACGACAAATACCAGAAACTTCATCTCCTATTTATGTACCTCGTTTTTCAGTTGAACATGACCAGTTTTTGAATGATGACAACAAGCATGATAGTTCGTCGGAATCATCGTCTCGTTTAATGGGTACTTTTTTACAATAGTCATTGTGATATAGAGAGAGGTCGTGGAGGATCCAGAAAAATCTTCTACAAAATTGCTCGAATGGGTCTTCTCCAACTTAGTTGCCCTTGAGTACATCCTGGAATTTCATCGGCTAAACGTGACTTTTATATTTCTTCGTCATTTATCATTCCCTTAACAATCACTGAATGCCCAAAGGTATAGGCCTAATTGAAGTTTTTGGAATTTTTTCTCCTCTAGGTATACTAATTCGGAAAGAAAAAAAAAATCATGAAAGTACGGTACTTTTTTGCTCGATTATTACGTAGATAACGAGTAAATTTAATAGAATCTAGCCAATGAACTGAAATAAAACCAAGGCACCTCTCCCCTTAGCCTACGCATGGAGATATGAATTTCATGAAAGCGCCCACGGGCTGCAAAACAATCATAGAAATGGCGCCACGTCACTCTATTAATTTCAACTTGCATTCGGGAGAGGGGGCTGAGGAAAGGTAAAGGTATTGATTTTTTATTTTGAAATTAATTCAGATACTTAAATAGTTCTCGCAGTGAGGGAGTACGAATGAAATTTGGTCCAAATTGTAAATAAGTATATTTCATTTATATTTATCGGTTTTGAAAAGAAGTTACATCTTTTATTTTTCGAACGTATCAAACTTAAATAGTGTGGTATAGCCTAAGATTGTTGTAATAAATAATTCTCAGGCGTATACGAACGTGAATGAAATATATCGCAAATCTCACCTTATTCATTACATATGTTAATTATGTGAAACTACGAATCCTTTTTGTCGATCAAATTCAACTGAAATACAATGAGGCAATTATTTCGAGTAGTGTACGTATAACATGTAATCGAGTTACCATGACCTGAATCAGAAATTACGTCATTATTAAATTTAGTCATTAGTTCCTAATCTTTTTTCAAGATGATTTCATCGAAGAAGAGTTATAACCGTGGGCACGGAGAGAGTCAATTTTCTTTTTATGTAGGAATGAATATAACTCGTCAATAATTATTATCCTTCTCTTGATTTTTAGTGGAATAAAGATCGTTATTGGACGATAGGGATCACAAAGAAGAAATAGATTGCAGAAATAACTGAAGGAATTGAAAGCAGGCTTCTTGTGAATGTATTCTCTATCTATGTGATTTAAAATTAAATAAATAATAAGACGTTAATAATTTAGGCGTTCGTGACTCCGACTCAATGAGAGATGAGGCGGAAAAGACAAAAATTAGAGGGAATGATAACATTGTAAAATGTCTGAGAGGCAATAAACTTTTTCTTCTTTTTTCCTTCCTTCTTGTACAGTTGTCTCTCTGGTCCACACATCTTGATTGCAGTGAATTTTCCCCGGATTTTAATTTTTGTTTTATGTTTTCCGCGGAAGGGTACCTAAGACATAATTTCCACACTCTCCCGCATGTATTCATCAGACTTCATGAGGGAATTCTCATTCAAGTGCAGGCATTCATTATTGAATGAAAAAATTTTTCTTTGCAAATTCGTCAGATATGTACATGTTATTAAAGGTAGTCATTAGGAATATTGTGACTCATTCCAAACGTGAACTAGTTTCATGTTAAATTTATCTTGAACGGTTTCAATTTTTTTTTTTTTGGACGGAGTGTAACTTTATTGAAGCAGTTTCCACATAACTGGCCGTATTTTTAGCTGTGGATAATGATTTGAAGCTATTCAAGTTAGATTTCGAAAAAGCTCTTATCTCGTATCTCTTTTTTTTATTAAATATCTCATCTGGAGATGAAAAAAATGCTGATGAAAATTGGAATAACAATGATAATGAAAGTAATACTCAATACCTACAGATTATTATTATTAAGTTTAAAAAAAAATAATAAAATTAAATATAAGTACTTACATATTGCACAATTTATTCAATGAAAGATTTATCTCACATTTTTTTTTTTCAAAGAAAATAAGAACTCTTGAGAATAGAATTTTTAAATGAAACTTTTGTATTCTAGAATTAAAGAAACATGTAAAACTATAAGTAGGTACCTACCGGTGCCTAATTTATACATGTCATTTGTATTATAGTTAAACAATAAAGAACAATTTCAACCATTAAGACGCCTTGCTTAGTTCTTTTAGCAATTATAAGAACTCAAACTTCTTTGAAGAATCTTCAATTATACAACTATATTCAGGGATTTACATTGGAAAAATTTCCTACAATTACCTGGAAGAGGAAAAAATGAATGGAGGAAATTTATTTTTATTTTCAAAATTTTAATGAAATTGAAAGGGAAAAATACTCTTATTTTGAAGAAAAATTCAAGAAATGTTTTTGATACTAAGTACAAAAAAATTTATTCAAACACGATTTTTCGTCACTCAAACTTTTCTAAATTTCCCCAAATTTCCATCACATTATTTCTTCCCGGAAAAATCTAATTTAGAAAAAAAAAAACAAAAAACTCCCATCCAATGCACATCTCTGTCTCCATTAAGACATTGATTGAAGGGCATTATGAAAGGAATAAAATAAACATTGAATTGATTTTGATTGATTTATTGTGACCACTTATTCAATAATGTATTTAAGAACGATATATGCATTTATTATGCAAATGTTTTTCAGTTTTTGGCAAAATATGCAGATAATATAAATACATTTTGAGCTGAAATATGTACAAAATGTTATGCAAACTAAAACAGGGCTCATTTTTGAGGAGCAGATCCAGGTATAACATGCAACATTGAATGCAGGAGTTTCTAATGTGATGGACCGCAATCATGGGTTTGCAGTTATAGACAATCAGATGCAAGCAGACAGCAGAATTGCGCTACAAAATATAATGGACGTACTGGGCCGTAGCCAGACCATAATTTAAGGAGGGGGGGGGGGGCAGATAGATTTTTAAGGGGGGCAAACTTTTCAAAAAACAATGTTAAAATTTTTTGCTTTTGTTCTGGTCAAATTGCCAGGGGGGCAAACGCAAATGCCAGGGGGCAATGCCCCCCTCTTGCCCCCTCTTGCCCCCCTGACCCCCCTCCCCTGGCTACGGGGCTGTGAACGTATCTGCATAACCACAATCTTCAGAAAAGGATCATTCATCCTTGGCAAAAGAACCATTTTTTGCTGATTGTTAACGTGTACAGATACGTCTATTCTATTTTGTACATTAGAGAGAACACTGCAGTATCCAAATCACTCCCTTCATTTGTTCATTTGTTCAATTGAACTGCAGACTGCTGTTTGTTCATTTGATTTTCAACATATCCCATTGTTGCCACACCCAGAAATTTCTCCAAAAAATCTTATAAATTAAGTATAATAATTTTGCTTCAGAAATCTGATAATACGCAAAAATACGCAGAAATGGCAAAATAAGCGGGAAAAAATGTACTTATTATGAAAGAAAAAAAAAAATGCGAGAAAGACCAAAATATACAAAATTTGGTCTCATTTTCCAGGGAATTTTCTAAACGGGATAATTTTACAGTCAAATTACTTGCAGAGGAGGAGAGCTCATAAGGCTTGCAATCTTTGTCTATATGTGGCAAAAAAAAAAAAAAAAAAACAGGAATCAAACAATTTATTTTAAATTTGCACGGGGTTTAGCCCTAGATTGAGCTTACTTTCTTCAAGAATCATGTAGGTGAACCCTCAAGTCTCCATCGTGTAGTCAGAATGCAGAGCAAATGGCACACTGAAGTCACAATGTTGTTCCTTCAAATAAGTGAAAATAAATTTTTATAGAAGATTTTGGGGAAATATGTGGAAAATTTAATAAGGGTTTTTGCCTTTCGGAAAAATGAACAGAAGATCAAAAGTCAATACTGTATAACCATTGTATCAATATTGACTTTGACTTTGCAAAACTATTGATGATTTTAAAACTTCTTCTTCAAAACTATCTATACTTAAGGACCGTTTTTCCAAAACTTGTTAAGTCCATTTAAGAAACTACCTACCTCTATTTGTCACAGTAAGAGATAATGGCAATGTAGTAGGAGTAGATGGTCATACATGAGTACAAAAATTGGCATCCACGTGAATTGGAACATTAGCTTGTGAGGCTGCGCCAAAGATTACAAATTTTGGACTTGGCGAGTTTTGGAAAACTAATTTACCCTTAGTTACCTTATTGATGTCCAAAGAATATTGAAAAAAGGTGCTATAAAATAACACGGCTCATATATCTTAGACGCATAGATAGTGGTGCCAAAAATTATTTGACATTTTTATATGATGTATTACTTGTATAAAACGCTAAAAACGCTGATAAGTATCTCAATTTTGAATAAAATAAACTTAACAAGTTTTGGAAAAACGGTCCTCATTTCTACATTTAAAGTCCTACAGCAAAATGCCACCAGCATAATTACCCAATGTTGATCCAACTGACATCAAGACATGTTGACTACTCCCAATAAAAGATGAATAACACAAGGAGCTGAAATTGTGTTCCTGATTAAGAATCAAGAATTTGGTGATAATTAGAGGTGTGGCCAGAAAATTTTTCTGGGGCGGAGAGGGGGGGCAGTTCAAAAATTATTTATTTGTAATCATTACAGCTAATTTTAATTGGATACAAAGTCAATTGTACTGAAACTAATAAACGCCACATACTTTTTACTTCTGCTGAACTCCTGGGCAGGCCCTGCTCCTGGGGGTTGACCAAACTTGGGGGCGTTCGCGAAAATTTCGTTCGCGTTCGTTCCCGTTCACTTCTAAAAAAAAAACGTTCGCGTTCGTTTGCGTTCCTTCATGAGATGGCCTCCGTTCGCGTTCGTTCGTTCCGTTCGTTGCGATTTTAGCGAACCTATGAAATGCAACTGCGGAACGACAAAGATCGGCTCCGGAGCGAAATGAACCGGCTCCAGAATACGATGATCCGACTCCGGAGCACAATGAGCCGGCTCCGGAGCAATACCAATCAGGAGAAAGGGATTTTTTTTTTCACCTCAGTGGCGTCACCTACAGTTGAGCACAAAAAGCAACAAACGAGTCGTTCATCTCGTTCGTTCGCAAATTTTAGTCGTTCGTTCAGTTCGCGTTCGTTCCATAGAAATTTTCGTTCGTCGTTCGCGGTCGTTCGTTCGTTCCTGGCGCACGTTCGCGAACGAACGCGTTCGCAAACGAACTTTCCCCCATGTTTGGGGTTGACCCCTTAACCATCCCTCTCTGGCTACACCCTTGATTAGAGAGGTTGTTGAACAAACACTGAGATGTTTTATAATGCTGAATGTATGTGTCTCTTTCCTTATTATTTAAATCTCAGCCTTACTTACATGAGTGATGATCTTTACTCCCTATGCAATGCACTATGTTATTCCTATGATGGGAGGTACATTATCAGTCATTCAGTTGGATCAATAAGACGGGTAGTTTTGCTTATAGTTGTTTGCTGTCTGATGTTACAGAAACCTGGACTATTGATATGACAATCTCATCATATGCCATTTTTGATGGAAAAGAGAGCCGATTCAAATTTCAACCTAGAAAAAAATCAGAGATTTAGAAAGTTGAAAGTCTAAACGTTTATGATGCTTGGTGAATATTATGCAAATGGAATCTCAAGTTTTGCCAACTACTATGAATTTTGAATTTTCTTGGTAGGGTACACAGTCAATAATTACATTGACCGCTAGCGCTTATTCATCTCAAGAAATAATGAACTTATAAAGTGATAAATAAATAAACAGCAAAGTTGAATTGAGTCAAAGTTATTAAAAATAAATTTACTTCTGAAAAATTTTAAATTAAAATACTTATCATGGCAAAATGTAAGTTGTTCTAAAATAAGTTGTTCTAATGTAAGTTGTTCTAACGCAAGTAGTTCTAAAACAAATTGTTCTAATACAAGTTGTTCTAAACTGTAATCATGATTTTAGGGTGTGACCTCATGGATCTATGCGTGACCCAAGCAAATGACCTGCCTACACGACTACCATCACCGCACCACAAAAACTAGTTTCTCTTATCTAGGTATCTAGTTATGCTAGAGCATGTAGAACACCCAAGTATTGACACGCACCATTTGGACTCCTAGAAAGAACGTACTCCCATAAGAGCCCATGTTAAATTTGTGATTTTCAAGAGAGGATTACTCGAGAACGGCTCGATGGATTTTTTCGAAGTTACCTTCTTTAAAAAGGAAATTTTATGTAGAATAAATCATGTCCTCTTCGTTTTTACTCGCCGAAGCTCATTTCCCGAGTTATCGATTGATGATTCAAACTCTGTTTTTTGTACCTTTCACTTTTGTTTCGCTTCACGCCCTGTTTTATACTACGCGCGATCGGTTGTATGAGCAGGAGTACTTAATGGTTTAAAAAGACCAACTATTTTTTTCCCTTTTTTTTTTTTTTTCCTCAAGAATTACTAAACTGAAACCTACTTACGTTGTCTTCTTCCCCATATTTCTGGACATGTTTGTATTTTTCTTTTAAATGTCAACTTCAAGAACCAAAGATTCCTAATTTTTTCGGGGGTATGATTTATCGGCAATCGACCCAGTAAAATAGGATGTCAGAGCAATAAATTTTGAGGGAGAAGCAGTAAGGAAATTAGGAATAGCTGTATTTAATGGCGTGAACTTGAAAAAAATTACAGCGGTAAAAATATCTGATGACCAGAAGAAAACATTATTAAACAGTAAAATTGTTATTATACAGTAAAAAAGAGCGAGGAATCACTAAAAAACAATTATTGCACGAGGAGTCTTTTTTTCGACTTTTGCAGTCTTTCCCATTTTCTCTTCTGACCAATAGGCAGGAACAAAGCCTCTGGAGGAACACTAACTAACTTTAAACGCAGTAGCATACCTAAAGCATGCTTACAGCCTTCTTCCTTCTGGAAGTACGGGCATGTGCTTTGTGCACGCAATAAAAATCTGTGGAAAAATCTGTGGGTTATACCGTAATAATCAACTGTGGTCATGTTTTTGGAAAAGATCAAACATACGCCACTTTCCATTCTGAGTCTAGAACGTATACAAAGAAGCAGTAATGATTGGGGAGGCTGCCGTACTGGAAGAAACATAATACACTGTACAACCGTCATCATTGCGCCTTGCAACAGCTTTTCATTTCTCACTGCTCATTGGAACGCCTGAGTCCACAGTGGACTAAGTACCAATACAATTTTTGCAAACGCAATGCAGTTCTTTGAGGCCGGATTTCTTTGTTCAGACCATGTGGCTGCAATACCTAGGAAAACTGTCAAAAATTGACCTACTAAAGGTGAACCCAAGCATGTTCAAACATGAGGATGTTTAATCTACATTCTCATGTATGAGACATTCCTTGCAGTACAGCGACCAGCGTTTATTCAGCTCGTCAATATAGGTCACTGGCTCAATCTGACTAACATACTTGAAGGATTTACAATAATTTTTCATTTTACTGAAAAAATATCAAATTGTTACTGTCCGTCAGTTTGATTTTTTATTGTTTGAACAGCCATATTTATTGTTTGTATAATGACTGCGTGTGTCTTTGGAAAATGCTGCTCTGACGACCTTATTTACCTACTCCTTGTTTACTGCTACTGTTTTAAAGGCGTGCATTATAATATGTTAGGACAAGCACAAACTTGTATGTAATTTGTTACTCGGTTCATGCGTGAATCAGGATGTGTCACACTGTACCTTTCACAAATGTTCAACTCAATTGATCATGAGTTAGGATGTATCATGATTTCCGTTATACACTGTACCTTTGATGAATGAATCAGTTTGATCAGACTTTCAGTAGCGTTGACATATTGGTCCTCCGGGCCGGATGAATATGTTAACGCTACTAAAAGTCCGATAAAACTGATACAGTGTACAACAAAAAACATGGCACATCCTGACTCATGATCAAATGAGTCAAACATTTGGCAAAGGTACAGTGTGATGTGATGTCAAAGGCACAGTGTGACGCATCCTGATGCATGATACAGCACATGAAATGAGTAACAAATTCTATGCGAATTTATGCTCGTCCTAACATAATATAATTCTTGCCTTTAACAGCTACTTTTTCATTTTTACTGGGCAATTCATTACTACCCCCTCGGTTTTTTTTTTTTTTTTTTTCTTTCCATTAGAAACCACCTAACATGATTATCTTTTGACTGATACAATTCTTTTGTCATATTTCATGGGCGTTTTAACTAAATTGAAAAAGAAAAATTTCTGACATAGGTAGCCAAATGAATAAAGATCATGTTTCATCATGTCTTTCTCAGTACCTAGCTAGTGGCTTTTGGGAAGCTAACTCGCGAATCTAATATAGGTTCAGTTTAAAATATTTATTTCAAGTTAATGGCTATTGGAAAGCTCACTGGCTCCGCTCGTTTGCCCCCCCTCCCCTCTTTGATCTGGTATAAGTTTACTTCAGAAAAATTCACAGTTTCTTTAATGGAGTTAAATGAGAGGAGGCAGGGAACGAACCTGTTTTTCAAATCTTATGGTGTTTGAAACGTTGTATATGTGGCTCAATAAAGGGGCTTGGCCAATTGATGTATGGAGTATTGCATATCTAGTTACTTGAAGGAGCCATTTTAATCGGGTTCGATTTTAGTGCACATTAAAAAAGAATGTTCAAACAGTAACAAAGAGAAAACTTTGAAAAGTAAGACAGAGCAGTAAAATAGATTGTTAGGTGCACTAAAAAAACATATTTGCACAGCAGAGCGCGATGGTTTGAAACAGCAAAAATGGTCTTCTGTGAGAAATTTGGAGTCTGTTAATTGCGTATCCTTCCACGCCGTTCAAACTTCATTCTTGCAGCAGAGGGCAAGTGCATACCAGTGAGCCTCAAGGAACAAGAATAAACTTCAGTATAGAGGTAACAGGGTGACGGAGTAAGTTTTTCTCGGGGGGGAGGGCAAAAATTTTCCAAAAAAATTCAGAACTTTTTGCAATAGTATTTTTAAATCAAGTAGTTTTCAATTTTTTTCAGTCGTTTTTGAGTGGGGCGGGCATTGTCCCTTACTTTTTGTCTGGGGGTAAGTTGCCCCTCCTGCTCCCATCCCCCCTAGTCCGCCAGCCATGAAATTTATCGTCTTACGCTCGGCAGGCTGCGGAATACAAGTGGACGACTTTTAAGGTTCACACTTTGCATCAAAGGAAAATATGGTTAATACATTTAGATCGGGACGATTTGAATAATGCGACGTACTCTTGCCCTTATTACCGACTTTTCCAATTGGAAAGTGATGTATTACACCCGTAGCAAGATGAACAGGGGGAGGGGGCAATGAATTTTCTCGACGTTTTAGAGGTCTTAGATCATAAGTAGCCTAAAAAAAAATTTCAGGTTTCCTTATATATATATATATATATATAGTCATATGTATAAGATTTTTTTGTCCGTGGAACTCCTCCAAAACTATCCGGTGGATTTTCTTGTAACTTGGCCATATTGTAGTATTATATCTGAATATGTGCACCCGTAATTTTTGTGAGAATCGGATGAGTAGTTCTCGAGAAATTCGCAATTTTTTCAGAAAATCCGATGAGTATTTCTTGAGAAATTTGCATTTTTCTCACTATTACAAGTAGTCGCTCACATTACCTGAAGTGAATTCCTATCCTTTTGTTATCAGTGCGTCTATTGTGTTGTGATGAAGAACCTTTTATTTGACAGGTTCATTTGATAAAGGGTTCATTGAATTAATTTACACAGTGCAGTGAGGGCTTCTTTAGGTTAGGTTAGGTTAGAAATGTGCACCTGCAATTTCTTTTGAGAATAGGATGAGTAGTTCTTGAGAAATTTGAAGTTTTTTTTGAGAAATTTCTCACTATCACAAGTAGTTGCTCACATTACGAGAAGGAAATTCTATTCTTTTGTTATCAGAACGTCTATTGTGATGAAGAACCTTTTATTCGACAGGTTCATTCTTGACAAAGGGTTCATTAAATTAGTTTACAAGAATTATTTACACAGTGAGGGCTTCTTTAGGTTAGGTTAGGTTAGATTAGGTTTGAAACATTTGCCGACTTTTTTTCTTTAGATACAGATGATGACGAGAGAATAAATAAAATTTATAAGTTATTAGGAGGAGTGATTCTCTTAATGAAATTTGATTGGTCAAAGGAAAAGTCGTGTATTACTCACGCAACTGCGTGAGTGTTTTTTCCAAAACATTGCTCCTGCAAGCACGTTCTAGGAATGCGTATCCGCTTGAAGTTACGTACTATCTCCTCCACTTCTTACTTTTTTTTTTTATTTTATTAATTTTCATTACTTCCATTTTTACTGTTCAAAGTTAATATGTTTCAATTTTTGTTTTTCAATGAATTCCGAGTTGTTTGTTTTTACTGTGCGATCGGGGAATGGGTGAAGAAAGTCCTTGGGGGTTCACTCACTCATTTCACCTCACTTGTGTAACCCTAATAAAACGCACGAAGCGCCTGAACCGTCCGAAATACCACTTAACGTACACTAAGAGCCACTTACATAAGTTCGAATCTTGACACTTCTCAATGTTGAGCCAACTCCGCCTTTCCATTGAAGTTCCTGTAAAAGTTTTTAAGTCGCGTTTGAGCACACCTGCAATTTACTCCTATTTATCCTACCTAGCTGGCGGCAACACGCACCCTAGTCTCAGACCATTCCTTCATCCGTTATTGGGATTTGACCAGACCATCGCTTGTTCTCTCAACTTGAGACCAACCCTGGGCGTTGCCCCGGTTGTCGCACTCGTAGAACGTTCTGGTCGCCTCCCCTTAACTATCCACGTAATGTCGAGTCCCCATCAGCTGCCCGACGGCGGCCTGATGGCTACGGGTTCGGCAACAAACGGTTACCCCGCAGTGTCAACTTGAGCAGGGTGAGTCCACTACCACCTTATCCGGGGAGGCCAAGCCCCGGCCTCGGATTTGTGCGACAGAACCCCCGGCCCCCGACTCAGCCGGCACCTCCTCTGCCCGACTAGCCGGTGCCGATCGTCACGGAAGTCCCACCTCTTGGGCCTCGCCCTCATTGGGCTCCTCAAATGACGACGCCCTTCCTTAGCCCGAAGTCCGTCTCAGGGGGTTGACCACACAGGTCGTGACCACACAGGTCCAGGCCTTAGCTAAGGGCCACTCGCCAAAAGAGTCCTCGACTCTACTTGACCACGACGACAAGACTCGCATTACTCAACATACCCATGGGTCAGCACAGTCCTTCGGCTGCCCTGGGCCTCAGCTAACTATCCAGGTCCTACCTTTGTGGTCCCGCCAGGACCACCCTACGACAACGATGAATACAACATTGCCATTCCCTAGGACCACAGACGTCAGCATACGTTCCAACAGTAGGCTACCTTGAGTCATACGGATTAGTGACACCAAGCTCCACTCAGCATTTACCTTAACCCGCCTTTGCCTTTGTTCTACCGCGCGTGCCGCAAGACATAATACTACGATACTTATATTTAAATCATCCCTAGCTAAAAGCAGACGTATGTAAATTACAAATATACTCAGTGAACCACTCACCAACACAATCTCAACAGCCAAGCAAACACTAACCGAATAAACACAGAATTGCAAAAAAGTCTAAAGCTTAATAAGTCCGAATAACACTTCGAATAAAACTACAACGCGATACTCGACGCGATATATACTCGAATACTCGTAAATGTAACACTCGTACAGCACACAAACATCGACACCCGATTACGCGAGATTGATTTAGATACTGTAAGGGTAGTTGAGTTCTTTTCGACTTCGTCGCACGAGCCGAGCAAGTGCACGCTGTCCCTTGAAACCAGTTCACTGCACGTGTCTTCCACTGCGTTCCAATATCCGTTTTTTTCTACATAAGTTAAAACTCCTTAGCTGTAGAACGACACATACCCCACGCAATTACAATAGTAAATGTTCGAACTGCAGACAGCTCGTCGCGTAGACCTAGCCCATCAGTTTCTAATAATGTTTCCTTTTCGTTTCTATTGTGTACTTCTAATATGCTAATCACGCGAGGGTGAAATCGTATCAACAATTGACAACACAGCTCTGCTGTACATCTGGCTATTTCTTCGTCGTTTAGTTAATATTCGATACTTTCGAATGCATGCAATACTCTATATCGTCAGATTACTACTCACCAAAATATATACAGTATTTACACTTGTGTGCAATTGTGCATACCCGGTCCGAACCACTTGAAGAGGGGTTAGCCTATGATGCACAAGCGCTCACACGCGACTATTTGATGCATGTTTGTACATATTTCTATTAGAAAACTCTTTCTTTTCATCGTTTTCGTGATAACTATTGCTTCGTTCTCGGCGACCAATCACGTTAGGAAGGTTAAATGCAGCCAGTGCGTTAGAAAGAGGAAAGGACGTAGAATCCGAATCCACATTCTCTTCAAAAAGGGCGCATGTCCACTATATGCCCTTTTTGCGGCGACACACTTACTTATAAACACGCACAAGTCCCAAATATCCATGACTGGCAAAATTACACAATCCCTTGACAGCTTCAAGTATTTGGGTGTCAAAGTGGATTGGAGACTAATCTTGAAACATCATCTGTCCTGTCTAAGAGAGAAGTCAGAAGTAGATATACAATGTATGTTCTGCGCCACTCGTGCGCCACCCCTATTTTTCTATGCGCCAGAGCCATTTTTTCACCCCTCAAAAAATCATCAAATTTCCCTATTTTTCAAATCGTTAATTTAGTTATTTTTAAGGTAAATATCAATCATTTTACACCATTTTTTCTTACTCACTACTCCAAAGAATTTCAAACTTTTGTATCATTTTTGTATCAATTTCATCCATTTTAGTCAAGATTCTAGGTGCTCTAATATTGACCCACTCATTCGACATGACGTTTTTCCTATACCCCAGGCTTATTTTTCACAATTGCACAACTATTAAAATTCAGTGCCGGAACTATTTTCAGAGAGTATGAATATTTACATACTTTTGTATCAATTTCATCTCTTTTTTACCCACTCATTTCCTTATTTACAACTCTTAATTTTTCTATCAATTTTGTATCTTTTTTCATAGAAATTCATACTCTCAAATTTCTTTTCTAAAAGAAATTCTGTGCTTCAAAAATTTCATACTTTTTGTATCAATTTGTATACAATTTGTATCAATTCTAAGAGAAATTCAGAGGTTTAAAAATTTTCATTCAATTTGTATCAATCCTAAAAGAAATTCATAGGTTTCAAAATTTTCATACTTTTTGTATCAATTTCTACACAATTTGTATCAATTCTAAAAGAAATTAAGAGGGTTAAAAATTTTCATACATTTGTATACATTTTGTATCAATTTGTAGACGTATCAATTCTAAAATAAATTCAAAGAATCAAAAATTTTCATACATTTGTAAATCAATTCTAAAATAAATTCAGAGGATCAAAATTTTTGTATCAATTTTATACAATTTCTATCAATTTTAATATAAAAAGAAATTCATGACTTTTAGAATTTTCATACTTACTGTTTGTATCAATTTCTATCAATTTTAATATAAAAAGAAATTCATAAATCACATCTTTTTATCCACAATTGCACGACACTCTTTTTCAGTGACACAGACTAAAGAGATTATTATTAAATAATTCATTAAATTTTAATTTATACACTCAATCATTTAATTCATGAATGTTATAAAATGATGAAAAAGGTCTTATTATTTCATTTTCTATAATTCCATTTTTATTAATATTTTTCAAATGGTTAATAAAATTATTTCTTTCTACATTAACTTTATAATGCCCCCAAGGTAATGTATCAGTTTCTCCAGTAAGTAAACATCTTTTATCATCAAATGAACTTAATCCTCTCTTGTTCTGTTCTATAGTATGAATTTCATGTTTATTACTTCTTATCATCTTCTGTTTAATAGTCTTAGTTATTTTACTTTCTAAACATATCTTATAATCATTATGAGTTATATGATTTTTAATAATATTTTTCTTCACACCTTTGACTTTCTTCATTTTATCATCATTTGATGCAAAAATTTTATTAGAATATAATTTAGAAGCTAGTCCTATAAATTCCTCCAAAAATTTTCAAACATTTGTATACAATTTAATAGGAATTCAAAGGAGTTGAAAATTTTCTCACTTTTATATCAATTTTCGATGGGAATCCAGAGGGATTGATACTTTTGTATGAAATTTATATCAATTCTAAAAGAAAAATAGGGTGTCAAAAATTTTCATACATTTTGTATCAATTTGTATACAATTTGTTTCAATACTAAAAGAAATTCAAAGGATTAGAAATTTGTATCAATTCTAAAAGAAATTCAGAGGATCAAAAATTTTCGTGCACTTTCTATCAATTTGTAGGCTATCAATTCTAAAAGAAATTTAGAGGTACAAAAATTGTCATACATTTTGTATCAATTTGTGTACAATTTGCATCAATTCTAAAAAAAAAAAAATTTAGAGGATCAAAAGTTTTCACACATGTTGTACCAATTTGTATACAATTTGTTTCAATTCTAAAAGAAATTCGGAGTCCATATTTTTGTATCAATCTTTCATGTTTTTAATTAGAATCCACATTAATTTCTCTTCGTTTTAACTAGAATTCATACAAGTCAGAAATTTTCATACTTTTGTATCCAACTTGTATCAATTTTCATATTTTTATGAGAATTCAAAAAATCCCTCAAATCAGAGGACGTTTCCATATTTTGTATCAATGTTTTATCTATTTTCATAGAAATTCAGAGGAGCCAAAAATTAAAACATGATCGGAATTTTTGTGCATGATAGAACCTGTCACCCCAAAGAAATCTCAAATAATTATATCAAGTTCCTCAGAAAATATTAAGAATTATCAAGAACGCGTGCAAAATTTCCGCGCACATTATAAACACGCTCACTTTTTGATCATGATGCTTGAGATTGGTGTGAAGAACCCTACAATTACTCTCAATACCTTAAGGGCTACCACCATATACCCTAGGGGACGATGATTATCTACCCTGCGTTTTCTCTCAACACATTTTCCTCTATTTTTACCCTCTAATGTTAAGGTATAAAAAGGATAGAAAAATTTGAACTTCTTAAAGTCTCAACAAACTTCATAAACCTCAATCAAGCTAAGGATCGGACCCTGAAAAAAAAGATACACGATCATTTTTCGATCATTTTTCCCCATTTTCGTCACCAAAATATTTGAAACTTTTATAATATTTAAAAACATGACCCACCCATGTTCCAGGAGGTACTATCATACACCCTGCGTGTTCAAAAAACACAGGTTAAAATATAATTAAAATTGATCCTTTTTTTCTGAAAAAATTGATGCTCATTACTTTCACCTTTGGAAACGCGGGAGGATTTTTCACCCACATTCTCCTCAATTGAAATTGTGGGTACTAGAAGTCGCCACGTTACTTTCTCTCCAGACACAGCATACCATTTATGATGCGGATTCCGCAGTTCTGTTGATGTTTCTCGAGTAAAATTTATCAATGAAATCGGTGTAAAAATTAAAACGTGATCGGAAATTCCGTGCACGATAAAGCATACAATTTAATTACAATAACTACGGCTAATACTACTAAATATAATTTATGACATTCATTTTGGGTGTTGCGAGCGATTACTTTTCTTTTTACTCCCGGTTCCTCCAAGAGCCGTTTGGATACGTGTGATGCGACTCTTTATTAATGGTTCCTTGACGAGAGGGTGACTCTTATTCAGCAGGGTGAGTAGGTTTGGAATGTCCTCAGTATAGAAAGAAACAATAGACGGGGCATACTTAGGTTCTTCACATTTACAAATAAAATTAACAAAATTTTGAAAAGAAATCTTGAAATCGTTGTTCTCATCTTTGAAAAGTTTTTTTTGCACAGGTCGAAGGGCTTGTAAATATAAAAACTCATATTCACAAGGATCCAATGGTTTTTCCTTTTTCAGGTATTCTTCGTGTATATCGGCTGCTTTCAAAAAGGAGAATATCATCCCTTTTATGTTAGGCTCTTCTATTAATGGTTTTATGTTTCTTAGAACAGGGCATAGACTCTTGATAGGTGTATTCTTAAAAAATTTTTCGGCGAATATCAGTTGACCTTCCATTGTGGGCCCTAGTTGTTCTAGAAAATCAGAGAGTCTTTCTGATTCCAGCTTGCATTCAGGATTTTCGCTTCTGTAATTCGTCACGTTAACCCGTATATCTTTACGTTCTTCAGGACTGAGTTCATTAGTCAGTTTTATCGATCCCTCTTCCGTGATTAAATTACCGTTATATGAAAATGACGCTACGCCCCAACTGTGAATATGTCCTTCCGTTGTAAACTTAATGCCAATGCAATATACGTTCAATTTTTTCGGATCTAATAAATATTTTTTTACGTATTTTTCTTTGCATTCATACACCGGATTTTCGGGATTGTCTTCCATCTTCGGCTCGAATATATATACACCGAGTCCATTATCAAATACAATGTCTATCCGTCCCATACTTGTAGACTCTTCTAATCCTACTGATATTTTTCGATGGTAATTTGCGAACTTTAACACCAAATACAAATTGAATTGGAACCAAGCTTCTAACCCTTTTCTCTGGTTTACGGTTATTTGGTACGGAATATTTGCATTGTAAGAGTCTAGTGTTCCAGTGAAATTTTTCCAGTCACGTACATTGAGCGCTCTCTTCATCATTTTGATTTTTTCATCCAAGTCTCCTTCATATATTTCCTTTATACTTTGAGAAATACGCAGTATGTAATCTTCTCTAATTTCCAAATTGGTGAAATTCAGAGTAAAAACATCAGATTTGACGTCATACTCTCTGATACTAAAATACCCGCTGTGGAAGAGAAGTGCTGTTAACGCTTGAATATCAAGTTTCGTGAAGTCATTTTTTCCTACAAGTTCTCTTCTGGTGGCTCTTATAGGCGGCTCCATATCTTCCTTTTTATCTGCTTGGAAATTGTTTTGCTCATTTATAAAGAATTCGAGAGCATTTTTCGGAAATTCTTTTAACTTCTCAACTAGAAATTTACTAGGCCCACCTGATTCACTCCAGGAAGTGGTTGACACAGCTTTGGTCCTTATATAGCCGAATACAGAAGCTGGGCTGTAGAGAGACTCATCTTTTTCGCAAAACTGAAATCCGTCGTGCCAGCACCTCATGGTTTCAAGGATATATTCTTTCTTCTTTCCAGTTTTGCGTACGACATCATTGATCAAATCATCGAAATACTGTAGTAGCTCGCTCTTATTGAACCCCACAATACCTGCGTAATCCGGATCCATGGTTAGGTCCGTTGCCGCGTTCATTCCTGAGAAAAAATCCGATAGTGCCAGTCGAGTGATGCCGGTCACCAAATTAAAATGGACTGTCTCATACTGAGCTTTTAATGTCTTGTAAAAACTTTGCATACTACGTAAGATACCTGAAGCCGTTTCCATGTCTGGGTAAGCACTTGTGTATGGATTGTCGTACTCGTCGATAAGGATGACTACCAACGCATTATACTTTTTATTCAACCAATAAATCAATTCTTTAATGGCAACTTCAATGTCTTGGAACGCACCTAGATCAATCTCATGGTTTCTAGCTTGGTCGTTTATTAGCTGTAACGTGGTACGATTAAATGCAGCGACAGAAGTAGATACAACTCCATTTGAAAAATCGAGTCGAATAGTTGGATAACGCGACCAAACACCATCACGTCGTCGATAAATTTCTGTATCCTTGAATAACTTGTTGTCTCCTCCAAGTTTGAACAATTCCTGCAATGTGTCGACTAAAAGTGTTTTGCCGAGCCTTCTGGGGCGCGACAGGAAGTAGAACTTCTCTCCTACCCGCATCAATTGGTCCAAGTACGCGGTCTTGTCGACATAACACTTCTGTTCAATTAGAGCTTTGACGCTCGGATTACTTATTTTCGGTAAGGTTAAACACTGTTTTCCAATTTGCGTTGATCGTGATTCGAGAATCCTGGGCGTTGCCTCTGAAGACGGGGCATCTTCGGTATTCAACTTTCCCTCGGTTAGTGACGACGTGAATCCACGACACAGAGCGATGACCAAAACAATCAGCATAAATCCATTAGGTCTCATCATTAATAAGGTAAAATTTGAGAAATATTACGACAAATGAACGGAAGATGTACCCAACTGAATTGGCTCTCAATCGCAAGAATGCATTTTACAAGAATTTGTATGTACACGTATGTAAATGGAATCTTACCACTATGTGATTAAAATTGCCTATCACTCCCAGTTATTACTTTTTTTCAGTTTTCATTTTTTATCTCACTGACGATTTCATAAGACTACCATTTGCTCGTCCGGTTCAAAATTGGAATGTGTGTGTGAATCAGCTAAGAAGATTACGACAATCAGATTGAGAAGAAAGAGGGAGAGGTTGCAGGGAAACTTTTTTCACGTATTGATGAGTACGAGTTGCATTGATCAGACATAATGATAAGGGTTCAACGTAAAAGTAATTTTGAATAATTTTCCTCAAATAAGTCGAGATGAGACTTCTTACTCGGCTTGTTTTTTTTTGTTTTTTTTTGTTTTTTTTTGCGTGACCAACCGTCCGTAACATCTTGAAAATTTCATCGTCTTACATGCGTCAACGGATGAGATTTCACCAAACAGTAGCCTTGATAAGCAATACATCTAGATAAATTATGGCAAATATTTTTTTCTTTTGAGGGAGAAGAAGAATAGACTGGCGTTTTAGTGACGTTTGTCTCTCGTCATCATTGTACAGTACTATTTTTTTACGAGAAAAAACGCGGGTATAGAGACCTCAGACTCGCGCTTGTACTCGTTGCGTCTATAAGACCAATGTATTCTGCGTTTGTACTCGTTGCGCTCAGTATTCGAGAACCCGCTGTATGTCTAGGGATATGCGCGCTTATACTCGTTGCGCGGCCTACATATTGAAATTAAATCAAATTTTTGCGAATATTCTCGAATTATTAAGATTGAGAGAAGAAGAATATGACAGTATAGAATATGACGTAGGTACTCTGTACTGTAGTAAGTATATGAGCGATTGTACTCATAGCGCCCGCAAGATGAATGATAGGAACGTACTCGTTAAGCCTGTAAAGATAGAGTAAAAAGAGGAGAGAAGCTATGCTCGCGTTTGTACTTGTTGCGGTCATAAGACTAATGTCTCGGAGGGATCAAAATTTTCATGAACAGGTGTCGTCTATCTGTGGAATTTGAAGAGGTGTACTGTCGTCTATCTGTCGAATTTGAACAGGTGTACTGTCGTGTTGAATTGGTAAGGCGTTGACCAGTTGACGACCTTGAGCATACAACCATATCATGTATTCAATTTCTTATGATTTCACTCAGTTTCATGTTCTATTTGGTTTACCATCCTATTCATATACTCTTTTTGCGTCTCTTTCTCATGCTTTTCATATCTTCTTTCTTTTTTCTTCATAGGTATAGATTTATGAGACTTTTCAATAAATTTATCAATCATTTTCTTAATGTCAATATACCCTATATCTAATTCACCCCTAAAAACAATATCCCATTTATTACCCAACATATTTTTATAATTAGAATTTGGATTAAATCTATAATTCGAATTTTTAATTTCTCTCAGAGTGATCATTCGGTAAGATCCCCAACTTTTAAACTTACAAATTTTAAAATCATTTTCTATATTCATATTTTTTAAAAGAAACATTCTATCTTTCATTTCAATCGTTCTTTTTAGTGAAGGTTAGTGTAGGTCAGTGAAGGTCAGGGAAGGTTTGTGAAAAGTATAATTTATTTTATATTAAAAATGGATCTTCTAAAAACTTATGCACGTGGACATATGCCAAATCTCAATGATTTAGATGATATTATTCAAGATTATCCGGAGGTAAAAAAAATTTCTAATGAATTTAATAGTGACTTTCAAAATATTGCATTAATGATTGACAAAAGTTCAAATTATACATCTGAAGAAAAGAAAATTATTAAAAGTATGTTTTTAATTTTTACAAACATACTTATTGAGGTAAACGGTTACAAATATCTTAATAATGATTTAGTTGAAGAACTTAAAAGATCAATTGAAATGGGCATTCATAAAGATGAATTAATTGAGAAACTCAAATGTCATGCTAGTAAAACTGAAGAGGGTAAAAGACTCGTTTTAGAAAGTCAAAAGGATATGCAGAAGAAAATAGACATGATAATTAAGACAAGGAATGATAAACCACTGTCTAATTATAGAAAAAATACTTTATCAACATCATTAACTCAAGTAAGAGAATTAAAAAAGAAAATTTATTCTCATAATGAACTTAAGCAAATGAATGAATTGAGAAACAAAAAACTGTAAGATGTTGAAGCAATTGCTGTCACAGAAATCCCCCCCAAAAAATGAATAGGTACTAGAAGTTTTAAATTTGAACAGCTGTGCATTGAATTTGTACAGGTGTACTGTTATCTCTAGATGTTGACTTGTCTTGATAATTTGTAAGGATTTGTGTCAATTTGTGACAGGTTTTGTGTCGAATTGTGACAGGTTTTGTGTCGATTTGTGACAGGTTGTCGATTATTGGTTGTCAACTTGAGAAGGTTTTTGGAAGGATTATTGATTGAACATAATAATATTTTGAACAGACATCAAGCTGTTGAATTTGAACAGGTATACTGTCACCCGTCTGTTGAATTTGAACAGGTATACTGTCGCTTGTCTGTTGAATTTGAACAGGTATACTGTCGCTTGTCTGTTGATTTTGAACAGGTGTACTACCCTGTTGAATTATAATTGACTTGAAAAATAATATTCTTGTTACCCCATTGAACTTTGGTAAGGATAAGGCTAATAGTGTTGCAGAATTTACTAAAAATTTAGGACTTTGTTTTTCTGATTTTAATATTGAAAATGGGTACATTGATATAGGTAAAGACCAAATAAAGGTAAATGGTAAATATATTAATGAAAAGAAAAAAGAAATTGGATTGAATGGGAGAGATGCACCTAGAGGAATTAACGATAATGATGAGATAATTATTAAAAAAAAATAATTCAGTTGGTTCATTTTGGAACATAATTTTAATTCTAATTTGAATGTATGAGAAGCTTTTGAATACATCTAGCACTGCTCATCAACCTTGAACTTACACCCTGTCATATGTTTGTCAACTTTGAATATACATCATGTCAACCTTGAACATACACCCTGTTGTCTAGCTGTTGAATTTGAACAGGTGTCTATTGAGTTTGAACAGGTGTCTGTCTGATGAATTTGAATGGGTGTCAGTTGAGTTTGAACAGACGTCTGTTGAGTTTGAACAGGTGTACTGTTGTCTATCTGTTGAATTTGTACAGGTGATTTTAGGAGGGTTTATTGACTGAACGTATTTAGAGAAGGATTTGGACAGGATTTGAGAAGGTTTTAGACAGGATTTGGGAAGGTTTTCTGACGGTTTTATAAATTGGTTGACTATTGTATAAACATAATTATGTAAATATTTGTTCAACCATACGTCATAATAGAATCATTCTAGTATGCTCTTGAATGTAGTTTGGATGTCTATTTTTTCCTTATTAAATTATTGGAAGGTTTTTTTCTTATTAAATTTTTTATTAGAAATTTATTTCTCTTTAAATACTTAGTTGTATATAAACTTCTTATACTAGTACTTTTATTAGTTGAAGCTCAAAATGGGACTTGTTGATACACACACATCAACTAGTGATTATATTTTATATGATACTTGCAAGTCAACTTTGTTAGATTCAGAGAATAGTGAAGCTATTAATAAAATGTTAACAGAAAAAGGATCAACTTTTAAAGCATATGATGTTTCATCGTTTCACGGAATAAGGGCCTTAGAGTTTCATCACTTCAAGCGTTATATAAACTTTCAGGAGAAGATTTTTGGATTGCAATTGATGTGAAATTATTCTTTAGTCTCATACAAACAATATATTCAAATTTGAAGAAAAGTTATGATGTACGAACAAAAATATTCCACTTTGAATTCTTTAATCAAAAACTACAGTTTTTTCTAAGGCCCTTTTTCCATCCATCGCCTCAATTATTGATTGAGAATTGATGAAGTTTCAAATTTTTCAAAACTGCGTCTTGACAATTCTCTTGCAAGACAGGTAGATAGTTCTAATACTCGAAGCCAGTGTGGTGAGAAAAAATAAGAAAAATTTGATTTTCCGCAACATGTTGTAATGTAAGCCAATTTTTTGCAAGTCGTCTCTTGCCATAGTGTAAAAGCTATATTGTAAGATACTCAAAGAGTAACGAAAGCAAAAATTGCAAAGACTGCAGGTATAAAGAGAAAGACGCGAGATCTTTCGGTTAATAAACCATCATTGGGCAAAGTTAGAAAGCCACTAACCCAGATGTGAGATGCAAACAGGATACCGACGATGACGAAGTTCAAGAAAGAACGAGCTAGCCCTCGGAAGATGACTCAGTCTTGTAAATCAAATCAATGAAACCTTCGTCAGGAATGTACCTGTTGAGGACAGTAACATCACCACTGTTCAGATGCCGCACTATTTCGATATTTTCCAATGCAATGCGTTTAAATTAAGGGTTTTCCTTATGGAGGAGGGTGGCTGACTCCTCCCTGAAACTATGACCATTGGAGATAAGATGGTCCGCAATGGCAGACTCACCCTAATTTTCCTTTCTCCAAGGGCTTGAGGTGTTTCTCCACTCGGACTTTGAGCTGAGCTGGTGACCTGTCTCGCCTATGTAAACGCTGTTACAATACCTACACGTCAGTCTGTACCCCCCCCCTTCCTCTCCCTCCGCGGGATAGGGTCCTTAAGCCTGAAAATCAACCCCTTTACCCTAGTGAGATTATAAAATGCAGGCCTGAAGCCGAAGGAGCGAGGTCTTTGCAATTTTTTGCTTTTGTTACTCTTCGGGTATCTTACAATATGTCAAGCCGTAACATTTCAGACCGTATTAATTCTATGTAAAAGCTATTCAACTCTTACTCTTCCGGCAACTTCATTCCCCTTTGAAATGGATATAGTGAAAAGTCCTGTTGTATTTCCAGATATGGGTTATAGCAGTCTATGTACGAGTATGTTATTTCAGAAACTGAACCAAGTGTCAAACTTCACAGTTTGATTTTTTTTTGTGTTTTCATCGACTGCACTATTGTAAATTGTTATAACAAATATAGTTAGGGGTAGGTAGTGTGAATCTTGTTCTCTTTGCTGGTGATGTATCCTAACTTGAGAGGTTGGATTTACAAGGATTTTGATTTTCAAACCATGATTCATGGTAGGAGGGAGACGTACAAATAGCAGAACACTCAAAATGAGTCAGAAAAAATTGCATAAATAGCAGTTTTTGAACATTAGGTTTTTTTTTTTGTGAATTTTAGTCATTGTACGACAGACATCCTAGAGTAATCAAATGATAGTACATACTGTAGAAATTATTTGTTAGCATTTCCTACTTTGAACTAGAAACAGCACTTCTTTTTCCTTAATTAAACATAGAGATTTGTAATTGCTTATTATCCAAATTACAACTAACAGATAAAGAGTTGAGACTGTAGCAGTTTTAGAGTACATAATAAAATAAGATATTTTGATTTTGGGTTTTTGATGAAAAACTGTAGATGTATTGATTTTGTATGAGTAATATGATGCGTATACATGACTTTATACAGACCCCAGCCCCCGCCCAAGTTTGGGACTCGGGTGAATTTGTGAGTGGGGAAAATAAATTTAGCCGAAAATTATTGACCAACACTCGAATAACCAACTTGAAGAGAATTACTTTGCCATAATGTATATGAGCTTTACAAACTTGAACATAAATTTTGAAAATTGACTTTTCAAAGCCTATTCCTTACTTCGTAAATAGCATTTAAGGAATATTTGGGAGGTAAACAGATTGTAATTGCTGAGAGAATGTGGATACTAGTTCTTGAAATCTTCTAAAGAATCCAACTCATGAGAAGTGGGGGCCAGTTCTTAATCCCCTGTAACCACCTCAGGGTGAAGAAATATTTTGACAGAAATTAGATGATATAAGTTCTTAATAAGTCAGGATATTCAATTTTGACAATGAGTAGCTGAAAATTGCGCTTGGCAGCTTTTCAAATGTGATTGGTTACTTTGGTAATAGCATTTAAGGGATATTTAGGAGGTAAACAGACAGTATTTAGGAGAAGGTAGATATTAGTTCTGGAAATCTTCTGAAAAATCCAACTCATAAACGGGGGGGGGGCAGCTTTAAATTCCACTGTAACCACCCTAGGGTGAGTAAATATTATGACAGAAATACTGTAAAATGATAACTTGATAACTTCCTGATAAGTCAGAATATCCAGATTTTTACCCTTTAGGATGAGCAGAACGCTTAAAATGGGTTACTAAAAATTGCCTATAGCAGAACAATTTTAAAAATAAATTGGAATGCGCAGAACATTTTGAGATAGGACTTCAGTGCAATGTTTCATTTTTGGCGGCAGTGAAAAGTTGTGTCTTAATTGCACAGCTGCATAGGAATTTTTATTATGAAGACTTGGTGATTTTGAGGACCTGATTCTTTAGTAAATATTGTATCTAATCTTTCTTCAGTCTTTAATCAAACGAAGAATCGCCAAGCTCAGTGAGGTTTAAACTGAGAAAATAGCTCAGAGGATCCCACGTCTGGACGTCACAAAGAGTTGTACAAAGAGGAAGAACTTTCAGCAGATATACCTTACATCTGTGAGTCCTGCATCTGAGTCATATTTTATCAAAAAAGATAAAATGATATTCAGTCCAGTTTCACCTATGTCTGAGCTTTACATAAAGATGGGGTTGGTTTACTTGGGTGAATAAAGGAAGAGGAAATTAGGCGGTTCAACTTGTTTTAATAGTTTTTGGGTCCAATAATGAGATACCACTTCCTTCTCTAAATAGATTCCCTGGGACAACATTGAAAAGCTCTCATAAAAATCAATTTAGTTAAAATGTGGGGTAAGGACAAATACATTGGCCAATAATTGGAGAATAGTATACGTATGGTTTACGGCTTTGTTGCACACTTGGACACATTAGCATCGTGTAGACCAGCCTTCACCAAATTCTATTTTGCGGGTCACAAGTTCTGAAATATTAATATGTAGGACCACCATTTTCATCTTGCTTAAAAATGATTTTCTCTATAATTGAAATAATGAGAGCTGTCATACCGTGGGTCTTGATTTACTCAGATTTATTCACTAGGACATCAATGCATGTGGAACAAAGATGGGGCATCGCTGCTCATTGCCCCAGCGGTTCACAGTTGAGAGTGTTTACATTTTGCTTTTAAAACCAAACAGTTTGGGGGAGTGTTTCAGTTTTTCAAATAGAGGAAAGATGACTGCACTGAAGTGCGATAAAAAGAGTCAAACTTCCTATCTCCCCAAAATAAAGAAGGCAGTGCGCGTACTTTCTATGTTTTGCGTATCTAACCTATAAAAATACGTGCATGTGTACTCTCGGCATGTACAACTCGAAGCGATGCAGACGGAGAAAAACCAAATTGTTTCGCGCAATAATTTTTAGTCGCACATTGAACGGGAATAAATCTTTTGGCTTGTGCGTTAACGAGAATGAATTTTTCGGCCTTGATTTTCGAGTGGTAATTGTGTCGACTTCTTGTCCAATAGATCGTTGCGTGGTATATTTTCTCTTCTTACCCAATACAATACGCATTGACTACAATACAAAAAAAAAAAAATAAATAATATAATTGTGTGAGAATCAAGGGAGAATTCAAATGTTATACAAAAAAATCACTAGCAGGTAGGATGTTCCATTCCCTAACGTCCTGCACATTAGTACCTATTGGGTAGTAAATCGGCTTCATACGTAGTATCATTGTAGTATCATCGGTGGCAAACGATCTATTATTGTCCTTTACAATTAGAGAGTCGTCGGTTTTCTTTGATAACCATGTTTTTCGTTGTATTCACCAGAAATATTCCTTTGTTGTTGTTTTATTAGACGTCCAAAGCGGAGATCCAGCGGAGATCGAACGGCTTGCCAGATTGAACGAGCAAGAAGTATGCTACAGTGGAAGAGGGAAAAATAGCTTTACCGTTTTGACTGGTTTTCAGTTTTCATCATTGAAAACTTGGCTCACATGTCACACTTTTAAGGCGTGTTTTTTAAATTCACTTATACCTTTTCCGTGAGCTACACCAAAACTTGGTTCTACCTCTTTTCTCTTTTAGAACAACTTACATTAGCTATTTTTAACTTCATTTTACATTTTTTAGAACAACTTATTTTAGAATAACTTACATAGAGCCACTTATCATTTCACATTATTAGTGAAGACGTTGAACTGCTAATAACAGAGACCACCGTAAGAGAGCGTTAGCTATTTTTTTTCTTATCAAGATCGTCGTTAGGTATTGCAACACAAAAAGAAAACAAAAAAAAATAATCATGGAGAAAAAAAAAGATGAAAAAAAATAAACATTAGCTCCGTAGTGGTGCGGCGGGGGTATTTATTTTGTTTGTATCAGCTGACATGACATAGCTGTAACCTGCTGTGCCTGCGACAAAGTAGAAAACTATTGTAGTTGCTTTGTGTTCCTTCAAAATAACTTCGTTTTTCACGTTCTCATTATTATAAATAGCTTGTATCGTTTTACAATGAATTTAAAATGGTTTTCCATCATCTGAACAATTGTATATCCCGATTTTTTCCAAAAGAAGTGCGTAAATCTTTATGATAATTCTACTAACATTATCACTGATGTCGAATACATCATACCTTCTTTGTTTGATGAATGTCAAGGTATGAAGGAACATTGAACTCTTCGTAATTATGCCTACTAATATTCCGTTTTTTTATTTATTTATTTTCTTTTTCTGTTCTGGTTGCGTTTTCGTATATTGAGCTATTTTATAGCACAGTAACTTTGAAAAATATTTGGCTACGTGTTGCTTATTTCCTAATAAAACATAAGATTTTCTTTTGTTTCCGAGGTACAATTTTTCTGTAAAGGAACTCATCTAGAAATCAATAAATCACCTTCATTTTTCATTCGGCTTCAGTAATATTTTTATATTCAATCCTGGTGTGAACTACATCGATAGGATGCGGTTTAAGAAATTACGTATCGTTTTCTTTGTTCCCTTGAAGTTTTGTTTTCATCATGTGGCTTAAGTCGATACAAAGAGTTACGTCGTAGTTTATGGTAAACACTTGCTCTATTATCTTGCTGAAGCTAAATTTGATGTTGTGAAATAGTGAAGAAGTACTGCCCAATGTCTCCTCTATCGAAATAGTAATTCGATAAACGACTGGCCAGATATCAGATCCATGAAGACAACCCAGTGAAAGAAAAACAAAGGCAAGTAAGGTTATGTAAGAGGCTGCCGAATTCAAACTATACATTTTCGAATGTGGGGCTAATTTGGAAGTATTGTGCCTGAATTTCACATGACAAACTTTTGCAACAATAAACAAATTATCAAGGCATTCTGGAAAATATGGAACGTCGGTTCAAAACTAAATGACGTCCAAAATTATGGAAATCGAAGGCATATCAGCGTTCTCACACGAATGATTCTTTGTAGTAATTGTAGTCATCTCTTGTCTTTTCTGCGTGCTTTCAGATTGCTTAACTAGTGCCACTGCCAGAGAGCAATAATTACTCTTACTGCGTTTTTACTACACTCATCTGCAAATATTGCTTATTTTCTGCTTACTCAAGTTCGAAGCGATATTTCTCTTTCCTTCTCTGAATCAAATCATCATGGAAACTCAAGTAGTAGAATCATTCTGTTTGAGCGTTGAAATAAATATCGAAATTATGAACTTGGGAGTGAATTCACGGTTTCTTAAGTGAGCTGATAGATTCTACGTATTTATTTTTTCTTTTTCTCGAGAAGTTGTTATCGTTAATTATTATCGTTTAGAATTATTTTTAAACAAATTACGCGTTTGGTTTTGGAATGAATTGCACTCCGGATTGGTCATTCAGTCGATATCGATGTAAATACTTACTCGATTACCTTCGTAATCATATTCGTCATGTGGAATTGAAATCATTTCTTGCTTCTCGTGATTTTGCTCAAAAATGAGCGGCAGGCCGTCAATGCGAAGCAAATATCGCAAACGACGTGTAAGTGACTGTATTTCAGATACCTTTTTGTTTACGTTTACTGTGAGAGAATATTTTTCAGAATGAGCTCCGTAAAATGTTCATCCGTCAGTAGTTGTTTTGGAACAGTACTAGGCTATCGTGTACTAAATCGATTACTTCTTCGGAAGTGCAAAATATTTTGATAATTTCATTCCGCGCGAATATTCGTTTTATCTGCAGTAAAAATAGCTTGGCCTACTCGTCACAGTACTCATGTCTCTCAATTTTTTGTGCCTAATAACTCATATTTCCGAGCTTTAAGCGTCTAATTTGTTCATATCACGAGTGATTTCGTTTCTCACCATATTTTTTTCGTGGGAATAAATTTCAGACTGATGACTTCCCCGTATTTCGATGAAGTTGTATTCGCGTAGTCGGAAGAAAACCAGAAGTATCGCTGTTGTTAAATGTACAAACCATTGAACTTGATATTAGAACAATGACCCTTCTCGTTCCGCGTTGTTTGAACGTTTTCAACTCGGAATGATCCCGATGAAGGTATGCATTTGTGGATTTCGTCGTAATCCCGTTAATTACCTCGAAAACTTCATATCGTTTACGATTGTAGGTTTTCACTCGTGATATTTGGGCAATTCAAAATTTTCAGATTTTTTTACTTTTTTTCTATTCATTAAATAATCATTATTAGGAGGTAGTTCAAAAAGATACATTCGTTTTTCTTTAGAGACTTCAATACTATGGTTAATATGCATATGGTAGAACGTACGTTTGTTTCAAGTTCTGAGTCGATTGAATTACCGGATTTGTAGGAAATAATGCGAGCAAACAGGGCAAATGTTTGCAGATGAGGCTAGAGTAAATTCGATCGATGTTAATGAAAAACTTAAAAAAGAAGACATTTTCAGACAGAGTGATAGTTGAGGGAAAACAGTGGTTCGATTTCAATAATTCTTGTTCTTCTGCCCTATGACCATGGACCTACTCTTCTAAAAACTTACCTCTCGAGATTGTGACCTAAAAATAATATTTTCACTCAAATTCCTTTTCGCCCCTCCTGTCTTCCTTGCCACAAGACATAACACTTCGAGCGTATTGAAATTTTGATTTCTACATTAGGTATTGTGTGTGTTTATTCAACCATATTTTTCTTTCCATCACATTTGCGTTTGACTTTGACCTTTCGATCTGAGTAGGCTTTTTTTCCCATTTGCTTGTGACAATTTCTTGACTTATCGAGTTGTTCGAGGTACATTTCTTATTTCAATAAGTTTAATTTTAATTTTTGCTAACATTTGACATATGCGTATTGGGATCAGCGCCAAGTTCTTCGGAAATAAAACTAGGTACTGCATAGAAAATAATGCTGTTTGGAGAGAAGACAAAGAGATGATATTTTATTTCGCGTTTTTAGTTTCTTCCTAGTGTGAAGATCTTGGTGAAATTGTACTCGATTGAAGGTGTAGCTCTTGGATTGTATAACCTGAGTTTCACATCTTTTTTGTAGTTTGAATACCGAAAAAACTTCCACTCTTGCGTCTTTGTCATGCTGTCCCTCTGTATGAACCCTTCCGAACATATTATAGTTTCGTCTGCTGGCTCTGTTTCATTTCCTCTTGTATTCATCTTCCTCTATTATTTACTGTTGTTTTGAAGATCTTTGTTGATCAAAATTTATTGATTTTAGGTTCCTTGTTTGATATCTTCCTCGTATTGGATCTCTTCCCCATCATTATACGCCTTTACTTTTCCACCATTACCATTACTACGTACAATTTACAAAAAAAGTTCTCTGGAAATTACATGGAACGTTTTGAATACACTTTGTAATATTTCATCTTTTTTTCACTTTGCCCCCCGCCCCCCTTAGTCCTTCAAATTATTCCCGCTCTCTCTTTAGTTGTGTACCAAATTCTAGTTAGTTGCTACAAAGTCATGATTGATGCTGTTTTGAATCAACTAGATTTTGTTCTTATTTTCCTTCTTTTCTCTCTTGAAACTTTTCTTACGTAACCTCACTTTCCATTTTTTTATTCCATTATTTCGCGCATCTCACATTATGGAAAAGTTGACCGCTGTAGATTTCTTTTGCTTGTTATAATGTATGTAAATTAGAAACGGAGCACGTGCTTCTCGAAACAATGTAAAATGCATACTCCGATTCAACTGCACATCCCTCTCTTTCCTTTTTAAATTCATCTATTCATGTGACCCCTGCTGATACCAGTCAGTTGACTAAATGGATGATGAAAATCTATCAACTTTATTCTGAAATCCTGCACTGTGTAGTGACGTGACTTTTCTTTTTAAAATCTTACGAGCAATCATAATTTTCTGCTTTCCTTACCTAAGATTTCATATTTAGGGTATTAAAATAGTCTAACCCATTCTAGTGTCTGCAATTACAATGTGTCGAAATTCAAAAGACAATTTAATTTAAAAATAAAAATTCCAGCAACCCGCGCTATTAACTGCGTTCTGTATTTTTCTGCATCTTAAAAAGTTAGGTACTAATTTCAATTGGATGCGCAAATTTTGGAGCACAAATAAGCTCAATTTTTTCTTCAATTCAAGGCTAGTTCTGCATTTAGCCCAATGAGTTCATATTTTTGCGAACCTACTGGTGTAAGCTGCAAATGAACTTGCCTTTGGTCTGATATTAAATTTTGTACTTGTTAGGAATAATTCGTATTATTTCTTCTGACAAGAAAATTATACAAGAGTATATTTTTACAATATTAGGTATGGCCAATATTTATTATGATTTTTGAGGTATATTACAACAAAATTTGAGCATGAAAATTGGTGCTTACAATGTTTGATTTACATAAATATACGCGCTATATTAAATATTATGACGTTTAGCTTTTTTTTCTCTCCTTACATTTCTTTGCGCTGTGAAAACAGGTAAATCTGTCCATAAAAAATTCTCAAGAAAAACTATTAGTGAAGGTGCTGTGTTTTGAAAATACAAGTGGTTGTGAGAAACATTTTGTAAACAGCATTATTATTTCTTCATTGTTTGAAATTTCTGCCACGCTCTTTAATTTCCTTGCATTATAATGTATTGTATACTTTTACATTTTTAAACTACTTTTGGAACAGTCCGTCCAAAAATCTTTCATGAAAAGTAAAACAAACACATGCTAGTTCTCCAACAATCATTCCGCTTTTCTTTGCTCTCCATAAAGTGCAAAAATTTATATGAAATTAAATGTACTAGTATAATTCAGAAAGACAGTTATGAGCTTTAATTTATAACTGGGTAGATAGCTTGTATTGTCAAAACACTTGATGTGATTAGAAGACCAAATTGAATGTGCTGAGAGATCTTACAAGGTCAAAACTAAAAATTGAAATTGGGTCATTCCTTTTCAATAAAAGGCTTTTTGAAGTGTCCTCTTCATAGCATATACTGACAATATTCGTATACCTGTTGTGGAATACTATACACTTCATATGTGTAGACGTACTATAGGGCATAATTTGGACCGGTTAGCTGTCAAGGCTTGTAAAGGTAGCGTTTCTGTAGTTTAAAACTCTTCCCAAGGCACTATCCTTAGATGGATTACTGATGAAAATAATCATGGAGCGAGGCTATTGTCAAAAACCAAAAAACAAAATTATTCCAATTATGATGAAAGTATTGAAAGTACCATCTAGAAGAAAATATCCTGCTACTTTATGATTCTTCAGAGTAACCCTATGTTTACCCTTTTCTTATAAAACCGTGGAAAAGTTGGCCTCCTTGTGCAACGCTCCCCCTGCTGGTGATAGCATAACCTCATCTTACTGCTAGATTTCAAACAAAAATATTTCACGTGTTATTTTCCATAAAAGAAAAGAGATTCTTGAATATTCCAAAAACAAAGAGTAAATAAGGACTTTAATGTTTCTATAATGAACTAGAAGCTTCCTTCTTTGTTTCAAGCTATTATCATCAAGTTTTTTTCAACAGTTGATTATGTAAACAGCAAGTATCTGAGCGTCCTATATAAAAGACATTTCTGTATAATACTGATTGTATTCTGTTCATCTTTTATAGTTAGGTGAGAGTATCTTACAGAGGTGGGAACACAAGTGTATCTTCCACATACATTCAGTTGCCCATTGTTTTTCATTTTCCTATCTTCTAGAGCCTTACTTGTTCTTTGAAACAAAATGTGATGGGTTACAACTTTTCTTCTCTTCAATTGTGCAATCAATTCAATATTTTTTGAGAAATTACAAGAAAGGAAATGGTTGTGAACTTTCCATAGGCGTATATGTATTCACCTACAAGAAAACAAACAACGCACTCTGGATTTTGTTACAGAAACAGGACAAAACAAGGAACAAGATTTCCAATAAGTAGAAAATTGGCACTGTTGACCAAAAAGGGTTGCTCTAATGACCATTAAAATAAATTTTCAAAAAAGATTCTTGTTTTGTGTTGTCTCTAAAATATACTGTGACATTGACTATTGGGAACTTTACCTGAAATTCAGATGTTGGTAGCACTGCATGTCATCACGACAGTGCATTGGTTAATCAAAATTGTCCCCCATATAGGCGGCAGTCTATTGATCAATTTGAAATTATCCCCCTTACGTTCACCAATCACGTAAACTCACAATGCTGCTATCTAGCATTGGTAAAGATCCCAATTCAGACACCAGACAAATAATTGCATTGTTGAAAAAGTTTTCACTTTGTAGGATACTACATGTGATACCCAATACCAGCGCAAGATTGCGCTGCGTGTTTATCAGTCTAGTAAAAGAGATGGAACATTTGGCCAGACATCATGGGAGTGCGCTGTAGTGATGGGCGATATTCGATAGTCTTATGCTATCAAATAGCCCCTATAGTTTTTCCCGAAACTATCGATAGTTTGGATAAAAAACGTCAATCAGGAGAAAAGTACCTGTGCTACTTGTGGGATAGATACTCTTCTCCCAATCCTTATTTTTTTTTGGAAAATCCCGTCAAGAAATGTACCGTATTCCAGTGTTACCAGATGATGGACGCGACTAAGAAATACCTCAAAAACATGGCCTCACACTTAAAAAGCACATATGTGTCCAAAAGTGAATGATGAACGGTCAACTATTTGACAATCCAGTTCCTTTATCTTTCTTTCAAATGTGTTATCAGTACATTCCCACCAACTTTGTGATTTTGATAAGAAAAAGAAAAATTCTTGAACAATCAAACTATCAACAATACTATTGTTGATGGTTTTTATCACAAAACTTATTGTTTTTCCCAATAATGACTAATCTGACTGTTAGCGCTCCTTGTGGGTGATTGGGTCCAATAGGTCTCTAATTGGTGGATTTTATCTTTGTAGTTATGTATTTGGTTTTGTATGTTACTGGCTACTGTTCATCCAATACGCTACTTATAATATACTATAAATGAACAAATATCTTAGCGGTCAATTTGTAAGAATATTAAATCATTTGTTGTTTGTACAACAGATGTTGGACTACTCATCAAGGTCATACCTCTCAATACAAAAACTTATTCTAAATACACATTCCAGTATTTCAATCTATAGTTTTTTCTCATGTAGTTTCCCTGTTTTCAAGTATTCCTTGTGGTAGTGGAGTCAGTATTTTGACCAGATTTTAGAAAATCTGAATTTTCTATGAATTTCATGTGTTTTATGTACAGCAGTAATATCTGCCGCTCAAGTGCGTTGTTTCCACTCGCTAAAATTGCTTTCAATTATATGAATTCATTTAAACTGCAAGCTTCAGCTCAAGAATTCAATTTTTTTGCCGAGCTTTCTGGTATCCCAAAGTTGAGGGAGGGGGACGAATTTCCAAACAAAACAATCTAGGGAAACAGTTTTTCCTTGGTGATACAAAAACTTGAAGTAATTCATCAGATTGTTTCATTTGGACATTTGCGCTTTCTCCTCTACATCCTCCATTTGTGTGCCCTGTACTATTTCTTTTATATTTTATTTTCTGCCTTTGTTCTTTGTGCTCTGACTAGGGCTCTACTCTGACTGAAGGTGCAGCAGATTGCCAAAGTACATTTTCCTCAAGATATTAATTTTTGTATTAAGTATAATGGCGGGTACATAATTCAATGAAGGAAGATTTGTAAAACCGGCCTTATTCTTGTTTGACTGTTAGATTTTTGGGGGAATGCCGCTAGTTAAGTTGTCTATTCTCCAAGTTGTATGATTGATTTAAGGAAGATTTGTGCAATGATGATAAGTATGTCCGTTGACTATACAATGGTTTGTCTAAAGAATAAAGAAAAATATGATTGGGATGCTTTTTGCGAGGCTTAGAGTGTATATTGCCAGAATTAAGTTGTTAACTAATCTGAATAGTATCATTACTGCTGAACCAAATTCCGTCCTCCAAATAGTTGTAGCTATTTTCATAAACTTCTATCAAATTGGTTCAATGTTTTCACTTTGAATCGGATTTTAAATCAGCGTCGTCCCAATTTAAAAAAAGCAAAAACTTCCTTAAAAGGTAGTGTGTTCCTTGTGAGCTTGGTAGATTTCAAACAATGGGAAAAAGAGTTGCTTGGGTAAAAGCAAGACATTAAAAACAAAAATTACTTGAAGCTGATGAATGCACCACTGCTTATCGTATTATTTGTTCAGTAGTTGGATTTATCTTACTTTGAACTTTATTTAATACTAATCTATGAACATTTTACTCTCTGCATTTCAGGTGATCGAAGGACACCATGAGACTTGTACGCCGCCTCAAATGAGGGAAATCTCTCAGAACGGTACTGCTATGAAGCAAAATTACATGCAGGTGCGTATTTATAGCGTTCAGAAAGAAACTGATTTTCAAATAAGGTATGTGAGAAGTCTCTCGAACATACACACTCATATTGAGTATCGTGTCTATTCACATTCCCACTCCCCTTTTCTGAGCAAAGAGCCGCAATATGAAGAGTCGAATCATTGCTATCCATCTCAACTATGGTAAACATAATTTGAATATATTTGAAAGGTAAATGTTATGGAAATCGTGCTTCTAATTTCCGAGTTGAATTCGTAAATAGGCATGTGTTTTCTCTGAAAACTAGAAAAGTTTTTGAAATAATTTAGAATCGTTGAATTTCGTTTAGGAAAAATTCATTTTCCAATTAAAGTTTGTATTGAATTTGTATTATTATCGCAAATTTATTTGATTAAAGAAAAAAAAAAAAAAAAAAACGGGGTCGAATCCGTAACAGTTATCTTTGAAGAAACCAATTTTCCTGTCAAATTTATGCGCATTGTTTCACCGTTGTCGAAAAATTGCGTAGTTAGTTTATGAACTCCTCATTCTCTTTGCCATACTAGGTTAGATTATATCGCGAAAATTAATTACTGAATTTTTGATCGAGTACCGGCACATAATATGTTTTCTTGTTTATTCTTTTTCGTAGCTCACTCGAACGGATGATGAAGCACTGATAAACAAGAAACTTCCGAAGGAAATATTCCTGAGGTAAGATGAATGATGGTGAAGAATATTACGTTGGAATGAATTTGTCTTATTGCGGTTCGGGTTATTCGGCACATTTTACGTATCGTATTTTCATTTACTGGTTCAAACAAATCAAAGTTTACTTCGAGATTAGTGGCGTGACTTCGCTGCATTACCAGCACTTGTTTGTCTCGTTCTCATTTTCAAAGCGTCTATATTCTGTCATTGCCGTACCATTATTCGTGAAGCTCCATAATGTTTAGTATTTATAACTATTTACAAACAGTACTGATGTGTTCTGAGTGCAGCATGTATCAGTTTCATTATGTATTTTTCGACCCATAAGGTAGTTGAAAAGAAGATAATTACTTATCTGATTGACGTCGGTGACCCATTTGGAAAAAGAGAACATAATTTTTATCTTGAAGAATCGTGAAGTGTGTGTAAGAAGTAGAATACTCGTATTATCGTCTCTAGGTATGCCGAAAAAGACTGAGCAGAACTCGACCGCTTTACTTTTCAACTTTTTTATGATCCTCAATTGATTCTGAAAGGGTCTAAGAAGGCATACCGTGCTGATATTCGTATTTTCATGACGTATAAATGAAAATTCAAAATCTCTTAATGATAATTTTAAATTTTATAAAAGGTTAGCTTAATCTATCTATTCTTGTAGTGCAAAATGTATGCAAAGAATTTAGAAGTATGCTCTTTTGCAAGACTTGGGACGGTTTTTAAATGTCGACTAAGACGCGAAAAAATTCCGTTGGAAGAATGCTATCGTGAGCCTGCGTAATTCTTTAAGATCGGAAATTAAGTCGCTGTAGGACTCGAATAATTTTTTAATCGCGAAGTCAAGTTAGCGATACAAAAATGTAGTTTTCTACAGTTGAGATCTTTTGTTTATTTACTCGGACTTACTGCGAGTACATATTTTTAAACGTCGATTAATTTTTCTGTATCTTGTTTGCAGGATTTTTTCATATCTAGATGTTGTATCACTCTGCAGATGTGCCCAAGTTTCAAAGTCATGGAATTCACTCGCTCTCGATGGTAGTAACTGGCAACGAGTGGATCTTTTCGATTTTCAATTAGATGTTGAGGTATTGTCATTTTACCTGTAATCACTGGGTATTTTGTTTCAAAAGATTAACAAAAAATTGAATTATTTCCCACGATACAGTGATTTATTTGCTCAGCTTTAGTGATAACTTTAAGCGAGCACATCCGCAAGTTATCATTGGAGAGCTCGCTCTACAAATATATTTTCGTAAAACACTATGTAATTCATAACGCCGATTTTTGTCGAACAAAAACAGAGCTAGGCGTCGACCATATTTTATACGATTGTGTTCATGGTTTTATTTTCCTTTTTTTCAAGTTTCTCAAATATTTTTGAACGTGTAAGAAATATTTGAAATTTTAGAATTTCTTCCGTGAATATTAATCGATTCGACAGTATTTCAAGCTCGTTCACCCATCGAAACATCGCGTTATATTTTTCAACAAACAATTTTGTTTCGTGGCTACATCGATAGACTTGCTAAAAATAAAGTTGTTTCCGAAATTTGTCAGATGTTCATTCAGATCTTGATAATGAACCCACCCGATTTTTTTTTTTTCGTTCTGATTTATATGAATCATCGAATTTACCATAATTGGAAGAATTATTCGACGATCTACTTATCAAACTGTCATCTAGCAGAATTGTTGATTGTGTTCTATTTCTCTTGCTTGTAGGGACCTGTTATCGAGAATATTTCAAGAAGGTGCGGTGGATTCCTACGAAAATTAAGTCTGAGAGGGTGTCAATCGATCGGAGATGGTTCAATGAAAACTGTAGCATCTTTATGTAATAATGTTGAAGAAGTTAGTTTGAATGGTTGCAAGAAAATTTCTGACGGGTATGTTTTTTTTTTTTTAAATAATTATGCTAAAGTACGCGGAAAGACATTATCTATTGACGTACATCTTTGAATTAACGATTCGTGAATAAAAAAAGGTTTCTTTTCCCGGATCGTAGATTTGGATTTATGTCAATCAAATTTCCTTGAATTGAATACACGCAAGTTGTGAATCAATTTTATCCAAATTTTAAACTGTATGTCATTACAGTACGTGTCAGTCGTTGAGTAGATATTGTAGAAAATTACAACGATTGGATTTGGAATCGTGTTCAACGATAACGGATCTATCATTGAGAGCTTTATCCGAGGGGTGTCCATTACTCACCCACATCAATATTTCGTGGTGCAATTATGTTTCTGATAGCGGTGAGGAGACGTCTCATTGAAATAAATTCTCGTACATTTTTACCGTTATTGTAAAATTCATTAAAATTTTTAGGTATCGAATTACTGGCTCAAGGCTGTTCAAAAATAAAATCATTTATTGCGAAAGGATGTCCTCAAATGACTAACCGAGCTGTCAGCTGTTTAGCGCAATCGTGTAATGATCTCGAAATTTTAAACTTATACGGCTGTAATGTAAGAGACTTTAAGGTTATCACGAAGAATGTCATCTATTGCGTACTTCTGTTTCATTCGCTTGTCGTTAACATGGTTGCAGAATCTGGAAGACAAAGCGGTGATTAGTTTGGCTGAAAACTGTAAAAATTTACAGTACCTATGTTTATCTTATTGTAGTCGTTTAACGGACGCATCCTTAATAGTTTTGGCTCAACAATGTTTTCAACTTAACACTTTAGAGGTAGCTGGATGTTCCCAGTTTACTGACGTCGGATTTTTAACTCTCGCCAAAGTAAATGATTTCTGTCATACTAAAAGTGAAGATCGCGTATCATATGTTTTAATCATATTTTTGCTTCTGTTTTCAGAATTGTCGCTATTTAGAGAAAATGGATTTAGAAGAATGCATTCTCATCACGGATAGTACCCTTATTAATCTTGCAATGGGTTGTCCCAGATTAGAAAAATTGGTGAGTGTAAAACAAATCTAAATGAATAAACCTTTAATGTTCGGGATGTCATCTTAATATTTTGTGAAAGCCTGTAATACGAAACCGACTGAGTTTGGATAGGCGCGAGTAGTCTAATTTGGTCTGTTGTCGAATTTGTGTCATCGACATATTTTCAAACTATCGCTCTGAAGGAAACAATTTTTCTTTTAATCAGTGACTATGTATACGTGTGCCAAGCAACATTCACGCGTTGAGGTATCTTGAAAATATGGTCGAAACTCGAAATTTTCACATACACGAACTCGTACTTCCAATTTTACGGTCACGTCTGAAAAACAAACGAAAGATATTATGAAAAATAAACATCACTGTTGAATTTTTTGTTGAAAACCATTCGTTTTAATTTTCTCGTACTCTTTCTTCGTCGGATACTTTTTTATTTTTGAAAAATATTTCATCGCCCCAAAGCATTTAGTTTCTCGTGGAACTTGACTCACCAATTTATTGCGCTAGTGAGAAACTCGAACACTAATCAAATATTATTTTAAATCTAATTTTTCATCACGTATTCATAATTTGCAAGATTTATCTCGTTAGTGAACATTCTACAAATGTTCCTGCAGAATGCATACTGAAGTCCGTAAGATTTTGTTATTAATATTTTATTACATCGTGCACTTGTACACAGTAGTTGTGAATGAAAATAGGCCAGGACGACTCTGTAGATTCATCAAACTTATCTCGAGGCAATTTCGAAAATTGAAATAAAATGTAATGGGATATGTGTGTGAATATGACAGTCTTCGAAGTGGATGCCTGAAGTGGTCCTTAACAAACCGAATCTTTGGCATCGGTGTCCACCCTTTTGGGCCTTGTGTCGGTAGTCCAAAGGATTCGAATTGAGAGTAGTTGACTCCATTTTTTCCTCGAAGTCCGCGTGCGTCACGATGTTTGTCATTGAGGCCCATTGCTGAGGTCCACTGTAATAACTGAGGGACTCAATCTGGAATTTGAGTAGCCCTGTACCATCTGCTTCTCCACCATTGCCATCAGCCACCACTAGGAGTTCTTTCGGAGCTCACCAGCAGCGCTTCGCGTTTATGGATTTTCAGGCAGAGGTTCTCCCTCCTTCGTCTGTTATTATTATTCTGTTCGGTGGTGCTGGTGCTAATGAAGGATGATGCACTAGCAGCATTAGCGTGCCGCGCCCATTCTGCATTCATTTTCTTCGTCATTACTTTAACGGCAAATGTGAATTTATGGTTCCACGCTTCCATTGTTCTTAGCGTGGAGTTCTTCATCTTCCCGGATCTCTTTAGAAGACCGTTTCAGCTTACCACGCTCACCCACGAAGAAGATGTCTTGTGGTTCATCACCTCGCTTTTGGTTACAGTTTGGAAACGACTGCTGTTCAACTGTACACGTAAATACTTGTTGAGGCGCCCATGACCATTCATCATTTGTGTCAGTTGGAAATTTTGGTCATGATGTCGTTTCACCCTCTTTATCAAAATCTCGTGTAATCGCGCGAATCTACTCGCCCTTTCCTGTGAGTACAAGTCGCTCTCTCCAATTGGCAAACTAGGAGCGCTTAGCCTCCTGTTTGATCCGCAAGGCTCGTCTCCTTGTCTTCTTCTTTGCCTCGATCATTACTGCTCGCTCTTCTGTTGAAAGATTAATTGGCGGTGCTAATGCAGAAGAAACACAGTGTGGTAGGTACTAACATACCTAGACGAAGCTTTTTCGTTAATTTTTTTCGTTTCTCTTCCTCGCAATCTTCATGGAGTCCAGTGACATTGATATAGTCTTCTTCTAGCTTCTCTTAGCCCTCCTTAGTTCAACACCGATTGGAACAAACGTGTCATCATCCTGGGAGCTTGAAGTGCCACCTTTTCAAAATGGGGGCGGAAACTGAGCTTATTTCCCTATCATAGCCCCTGATACTTTCATATCTTCTTAGTCTCAATAACCACACCTTGCAGGCGAAAGGTTGATCGTGAAGAGAATGGCACCCATCTTGTCCACTGCCAAGCTTAATCCGGCCGAATCGATCCAAGAGGCCCCTGCCCGCAAGGCTGGTTTATCTTGCTCTCCACCTCTCGTCATCCGCGTAGCGTACAAGTTTCATCCCTGGTGGCAGCTTTATCTCGAATGAGCCGTTGAATGCGATGTTCCTCGGTAGTCCGGAAATTATTGCTGGAAGTTGTTGAATAGGTTCCCCTCATACTCAGAAGAAAAAACCAGCACCCCCCGCCTCCTGGAACCTCCTTTTTTCAAGGGGAAAGGTGCAAAATTATCGTTTTCCGCAATTTTATACCGTAAAAACACATTATTTTGAAAATTGTCATCAGATCAAAAATATTTTAAATTAAATTTCCCATAAATAATGTTCTATAAACATTTTCAGTAAAACTCATCTAGAAGGAGATACGACGCGATGAAATTTGACCTATTTTGAACGTACACTAAAATAACGTCATATGCGCGTACGCTGTACGCAAATACACGTTTCATCTTTTGACATATTTCATGTCTTCACTCTGCCCTGACCCCTAATTTGAAATTTTCCGTGTAACCCCCCCCCCCCTTCACCCTCGTGACTCAAAAATTTGCGAGTTCACCTTGCCCAGTTTATATACTAGCTTTATGATGGATTTGTAAATTGTACTACCTATACTAGCTTTATGATGGATTTGTAAATTGTACTACCTTTATGCTAGGATTTTACCAGTCCTAATCTAGACCTATAATAGAATAAAGAATACCCCCCTCCCCCCCAGGATTTCACTCGTCTTAAACTAGGCTTATGTGCGTAGGCTAATCATCAAAAATACAGTACAGTTCATGCTAGCAGGCTGAGGCATCCTACGTATTGTATTTCTTTTTTGGATTCTCCATTGAACTGGACCTCAACTAGCTACTGTAGTGAGTTTAGCCTTCTTTATATAGGTCTAAATGTACAGTAAACTAGACCAAGAAGGTGTTAAGTCTGAGCCCTGGGCTTTTTCTAGACCTGGCTTTAAACTAGGTGTAGGCTTACTAGGATTTTGACAGTCTTAAACTAGAATTATAATAGATGTAGAAGATCCTCCTTCCCCCCTAGGATTTTACTAGTCCTAAACTAGACTTATACTAGACCAAGAAGCAGGGCGAACGAGCCGAGGGAGCCCCAAAAGCTATTAGCTTGGAATATTTCAAAGTAGACTTACGGTATACCAGACCAGGGACGGGAGCGAAAGAGCGGAGCGAATGAGCCACCCGATAGCTATTGTTTAAAAATATTCTAAAATAGGCACGTAGTACAGCAAGGACGAGCTCTTCTAAAGCTACTATCTTGAAATTCTTTGAAGTAGGTTTCTACCAACCCAAGGAGGGGGTGAACGAGCGGAGCGAGTGTGCCACCCAAAAGCTATTGCCTCGAAATACCCTAACTAGTACTTCAAACGCTGCGGTAAAAATGGCCCTCAGAGCCAATACGTGAGCCGCTCAATAACTCCGAATTTGTGTAGAATAAGTTGCCTATCAATTCCCTAATACCCTACAACGTTCAATTTACCACAGGTCACTACGCGACGCTTGTCGGGTGTGTGTTGGTATACGTGCGTAGTCCCTGTCAGGAATGACTTTCAAAAATTAATTCTCAAAGCTCGATTTTCCGACTAACATTCATCATTTTGTAAAATGTTGTTCATGAAGGCTTAATTAGGAGCACTATAGAAGCAGAATTTGGAAATTTGACTCTGAAAAGATTTTATGGCATTGGAAAAAAGCTAAATTTTGCCAACTTCAACAGCTTATAAAAAAAATGCGGAAGAAAAATCTTCTGGTGGAGCCAAATAGAAAAAGATCATGTTTCATGTCTAGTCCAGTATAGACCTATTTGATCAAGCAGCCTAGTTTAGGCCTAATACCTGCTCATTATTCCACACAACTCATAGACTCTTGAGTACAAACAGAAATTATGTACGTCTTTGGGCATTTGCAAAGAAATTCAAAGTAAAGATCACTTATATCAATCTCAATAAAATCGATATATCAATCTCGATATTATCGATATATCAATCTCGATAATATCGATGTGTCTATATCGATATGTCAATCTCGATAATATCGATGTGTCTATATCGATATGTCAATCTCGATAATATCGATACATTGATATCAATTATATCGATTACTGATCTCGATTGTATCGAAATATCGATTCTATATTTGGCTGGCCTTCCGCTTCAACAACACTAGTATACTGCGTATATGGTCTAGTATAATGAAGGCTATCATAAAGCTAGTATAAACCTAGTATATAAACTGGGCAAGGTGAACTCGCGGGGCCACGGAGAGCTGAGGGTGAAGGGGAGGGGGCACTCGGAAAATTTCAAATTAGAGTCAGGTCAGACATGAAACATGTCAAAAATCCAAATTCTGTTTCTATAGCCGATAGCGCTTTTAATCAAACGTTTCTGAAGAACATTCCAACAAACAGATTAATATTAAAATGTATTTTTCAATTCATGTTTCAGAGTTTATCACATTGTGAATTAATTACGGATGATGGGATCAGACATTTAACGACATCAACTTGCGCGTCGGAACATTTAACTCGATTAGATTTAGATAATTGTCCTTTAATAACGGACACTTCCCTCGAACATCTTCTCTCTTGTCATAACCTTCAGAGAATAGATTTATTTGATTGCCAGTTGATTACTAGACCCGGCATCCGTAGATTCAGGGTGAGTGTAATTTGCGTTCTTCATTAGTAGGGTGTTGTTATTTTGTTTAACAAAGTAACATTTTCGTTTCCAGAATCATCTTCCTAATATAAAAGTGCACGCATATTTCGCGCCTGTTACTCCTCCACCTTCGACGGGTAATTCTCGACCGAAATATTGCAGGTGTTGCGCTATTTTGTAAGGTTTCATCTGTAAACTTTATTGTATCTGTGATTGGTAAGCACTGTTGAGTACCTATCTAGTTGATAATGTTACATTTTTTGAGGAAAGTCTTATACATTATTATACCTATTTGCTCAATCTGTAACAAATTGTGAAGCGACCAAAAAACCACCTACTGTGTCAGTGGATGAGAAAAATGTTACTTCGAGAATGAGGTTGGAATGAATTTTGCGATCGCGGGGTGACGAAAAGAAAAATATTGCTAGAGAAGTCACTCAGGAGTAAGACTGGCTGCCATTCTTAGATTATGTAAAAACGAAATGCGAATTCATCTTGTTTTATTATTCGAGTACTATTGAGTAGATTAAGTCATAACTCTTATAGGAATAACAGGTTTATGATCACCTAGTTCATGAAAAACAACCCCGAAGGTTGTTCGGTCAATGCATCTTGGATGCATATTTCGGCTGATCGTAATTCCTCGGGCTGAGATTTACACTAGTTATCTTTGTTTCATTTCTCATGAAGATTTTTACTGTAGTATTATTGAAAGAAAGTGAAGTAATTAATGATGAAAGAGTAAAACAGAACAGGCAGTACAGAGCACGTTATCGGACTTAGCTAGTGAGAAAAAATCAAAAAAACTTGACAGACGGCAACTAAGTTTGTTCAGTAATGCATCCTAAGGCGATTTTGAAAATTCTAATACTTGCGAGAAATTATTGATGAGAAACAAGGATTTGATGCAAAAAAGAACCTATGAATGTGAGAATGATAAAGAGCCTGAGCAAAAAGAGTGAATGAGCGAGATGGTGAAACTAACATTAGAAATTTCCGAGAAAATTGAAGAATAGGGAGAGACTGGTTAGAGTTGTCGAGAAACTTCATTCTTTTTGTTTCATTGATATTTCACCTAATCGCACACGTGATTGAAACTGATGTAAATTAAAAAATTCTATATTTCGTCTTTTAGGTAATTTTACCGCTATTGCAATCGAATCGTTTGGTATCGCTCGTACGGTGACGAGGAAAATATCTGTTGCAAAAATGTATACAAAAATATACGGCTTACTACTACTGTATAAGTAGAACTTACTCGGGCATCAGACAGATGCATTAATTTACACGACCCTCAATGGGATAATGTTTCATCGCCTTTATTGTATTCCATAATTTTTATACAGTTCTTTTACTTCCTCTTTTTTTTTGTTTTTTCCTCTTTTTTTTTTTCCTTTTTTTTTTTTTTTTTTTACAAATTTATTTACTTATTGTTTTCCCCACCTTTTTCAATTTTTTATACGAATTTTTTTTACTTTTATCGTGTAATGAGCGTGTACAAGGTACATGTTGATTTGAAAATTTGGACAACAAAATTATGTGGAATAGAAACTATTTTGTTGTGTGTGGTTTTTATAACGAAATTTTCATTTTTCCTTTTTGTTACTTACGTATTACTGTATTCAATTAATGGCTAGTTTCATGCTTTTGTCATTTTTTCGTGTATTCGTCTATTACGCTTTTTTTTCTGTGTGTGAAAGTCGACAAATACTGTGCTGGACTCGAGGGTAAGTTGAATTTACGGCGTTGTTATTTCCGGTGGATCTGGGTACATGTGGTTCTTTGTATATCGATGATATACAGTTTGAATGTTGGTATATTTCACTAGGTACCGTGCGAAACTACATCGAAGATTTTTTTTTTCTTGTTGGTTCGTTTTGTAATGTGTTATTTTGATTGTATATTATATTACCTGAAATGAAACATTAGTGATAATTTTTTTTTTTTTTTCACACGTTCGAGTTATTATTTTTATATTGTTTCACACTACTAAATCCTATTGGTATTTTGTGTGAGCAGCTAAATGCGAGATAATGTACAAGTAAATCGCGATGTGTAACTTTTCTTATTATACGTTTGTAATTCTCAACCGGCTTTTATATTTCTTCTCGTTCTCATGTGAAAAATTCTCAAGAACGTTCAATGAAGAGTATTCCTCCTGTTCTCCTTGATTGACAATTGAGACATATCGAAGAATAAAATGAAACGGACTACATCAATCAGCATGGTTGACTAAAAAATTAGGTGTTAATTTTCATTTTGTTGAACAGCATCAAAGTTTTGAGTGTTCTTGCTGTCAATTTCGAGACCTTTACTAGTTTGAAAAGAAAAACAGAAGCTAACATGTCTCTTCCATACGCAAAAATGATTTATCAAAATTATATCGACTCACCATATCGACTTTCGATACGTTGGTCATGATGACGTCATAGTAAGGTCTCCTTCCGCCATTATTTCTCAGCTTAGTATAAACCTAATATTCTTAATGTTGGGTTAACTTTTATTTTTAACGAATGTTGTAAAAAAGTAGGACTCCAACTCAGCTTTAGGAAAAAATCGCAGGTACGAGAAGAGTGTACTTCTGAATCCAAAAATTTGACAAGATTTTGTCATATTCTTACGTATCTGCATACTTTTAGGAGCTTGCTTCGAATTTTACAAATATTAAGCCATTCAGGAGCACAGACATTGGCTAAAAGCTTCGACGTCATCGGCACAGGATCCTGAAACAAATGCGAAAGTGTAAAACGCGTTAATCCCGATGGGTACAATTTATTTCCTTTCTGACGTTTTTTGAGCTAATATTTTCTTCAAGTAGCTTCATAATCAATCGTACGTACAGAATATTCATACCTACCTGTGTTACCTGTTCAAGTTTCATACACATAGCCGGAAATTCTATATTAGCGTCCAATAAGATGTCCATTTACTAAACTATATCATAGGGACAAAAGAATAAGAGTGGTCTAAAAGGGGAATTGGTGAAGAAGCTCAAGAGTTTTTTTGGGGAGGGGGGGGGGGTAATGAGGTAAGTGCATAGCGAACGTTTGATTGATAAAAAAAATAGCAGCGCAATAAATGCACTGCCTTCAGGGAACTCTGTACGCTATCGACGTCGTGGGGCACGCCTTACAAGCTTGCCAAGTATACCCCACGAAAACCGCTCCCACTCCTGACTAGCGCATCTGGCCAACACTGCGTCACCAAAGTAAATAGTATCCGACTACTGCTGACGGAGAAGTTTCCAGTATCAACGCAACAGCTTGATCGTGATCCGCGAGCCCAGAAATAACAGCTGAGTAAGTGAAGGAAATCATCCGAGCGCTACTAAACCACAAAGCTCCTGGACCAGACCAGCTCCCTGCACCAGAGCGGTGAAGGCCCTCAACCGTCACCATCCAGAAATACTTCCAGCACTCTTCACCAGCTGTCTGGGATTCGGCTACTTCCCCCGACAATGGAGAGAGGACAGATCCGTATTTCTACCCAAACCAAAGAAAGATCCAACAGTCACTGGCAGCTACAGGTTACTGATGATACTAAACTCTTCGTCCTGGGAAATATGTACGAGAGAGTGATCAACCGGAGGATAGTAGACCACTACGACGTACACCAATTTCTGCACCAGCGGCAATGTGGATTCCGAAAAGGTATTGGTACAGAAACGGCCATCAACCAAGTATGCAGCCTAGCGAGACCCAGCGTCGCACACTAGCCGTCGCCATTTCCTTCAACATCAAAGGCGCGTTTGACCACATCGAATGGAATGGTATCCTTGAACAACTAGCCATGGCTAATGTACCACACTACCAGGTGAGGATCATTTTCTCCTACCTCAGCGATCGTACAGTTCACTGTGAAGGTCAAAGCACCATCCTAAAGCAGGGCTACCCCCTAGGATCGGTACAAGCACCTACTCTCTGGAATGTACTGTACGACGCGACGTACTCATCAACAAAGTGGAACAGGAGTATCCCAACACCTGCGTGTATGCGGACGACACCATTGTCATCACGTCTGCAGACACCAGACAAGAGCTGGAACATAAAAAGGAAGACTGCATCACCAAAGTCTCAGACGCACTTGAAGTTGCCGGAATGCCGGATGATTCCTGAACAATGGCAGAACAGAAATTTTGCTCTAGAACCAACTACCACTTTACCAAAGAGGAAAAAGGTCAAGAGATGCTCACCTTAGTCACAATATCGAAGCTTCCAAGGTGATGATGGTCAATAAGCTAAAGTTCAAGGTGCACTTCGAGTACATCAAAAGGAAATGATGATTCGCATCCCTCTCCTCCAAAAACTAGCCGGCAACCTGTATGGGTACAGCTTCAAGGCGCAAAAAGTCATGTTCCAGGGACTGCTCTTCTCAACTGCTAAGTACTGCTCATTCATATGGTATCACAGACTCCGGCTGAAGACTTATCGGCAGCATCTCATCAAAGCCCAACGCCGCTATGTGATGTCATAAGCAGTAGAAGCTACAAGGACGTTAAGAACCAGTTCACAAGCGTGCTTGCAGCCAGCCCACCACTCTACCTTCAAGTAGTCGAGAGGTTAGTCAAATGGCTTCTTTCGAAAGGCATGCCTGTCACTCAGTGGGAACACCCTCCCACAGTTGAGACCAATGATGAAGGCGGCCTTGTGCTCCAAGGCGAACCTGTCTCCCTCGCCCAAGGAGCCAAGGCCTTCAAGAACGCCACGCTACCACGGAAGAATGGAACAGAGACTAGGAAAGTATAACACCGAAGAAGTGGCCCCAGCAGGACCGGCTAAGAATCAAGGCTCCGCCAACATTCTGGTCGTCGAAAGCAAAGTCTGACCACGGCTGCTTCAAAGCCTACCTGAAGCGCGTGAAATCAGATACGCCAGAACATTACGAACTCTGTCCAGCATGTCGATTTGGGTACCCGTAGACAGCCAAACACGCGTGCTGACAGAGTGCATGCGATTCATGTTCGGTCGACCTCTGAACTGAGACAGACTTGAAGAGCACCATATACCCTATATGCAGGAAGTGATGCTGAAGTTATGGAAGACGGAGGACCCACACTTCCGCATCATCAACTCCAGCATAGATGTAAGACCACAGTAAGTCGGCTGGCTAACCATTCTTGAACAACCGTTCCTAGTTGGTGAACAATTGTAACCAACTAGGCAGGGCTTTCGCAGACAAACAACAAAGATCCACCAAGATCCAAGGTATTATATCTAAACATTATACCAATCACGTCACTCCAACCTGCTGTTGCGCCTTTAGCCTGGGAAGACAGCGACTTCCTGTTACCCTAGCTGAATGTTGGAGGAACCCACATGTATATGATAACTGTGTATGTATGTATTATAACATTTGCCCACGTAAGTCTTTCGTCTTGGACACTTTACATGCGGCACATAAATGTAACTTGCATGTTAGTATAAGTTTCTCTCTCCCTCCTCCGACTCAAGGCCACTATCTAGGTCAACTCGAGCTGGAAAAGGAGATGACTTAACCACTCTTTTTCTCTTCTCCAACTGTCACCTGAGGTCACTGTTCAGACTGATTCAGGCCAGCTGGGGAAGATGACTAATCGCCGTAGTGAAATAGGGGAACCCGTTAAGCAGAGTATTCCAGCCAAATGATTTGGCTTCAACTTGAAAAATATAGCCATGGCTTTCAACTTTTGGCTTTTCATAAAATAAAGCTAGCTTTTGGTTTTTTTTCGGCTAGTTTTCAGCTTGCACAATTTATGTAGTTACATCTGTACTATACAGGTAGCATCTTTTTCAAAGAATGAAGTTTTTCAAGCATGTCGCTAACGCATGAATTGGGACTTGACTTGGTTTGGACTTGGATGGCAGATGGGAGCTGAAGAAAAATTGAAACATAAAAGTTGAAACCTCGAGTTAACAGTTGACATTTTTTTTTTCCTCTCGAGAAATGGGGAAAAGGACATTTTTTTGAAAGCTTTTAAAAGCTTAAAAATATAGCTTTTGGTTGAGCAATGTAGGAAAAAGCGTGCTAGCTTTCAGCGCCCCGTTTTTTGGTAAAAATACGGCTATTTATCGGCTTTTGGATTCAGTTTTTGGCTAGCTGCAATACTCTGGTTCAGTGTATAGATCATCTTGATAAGTCTCCGCGGGCGACCTTTGAACACGGAAGCACCTATTTAAATTACCTATAAGATGTTAAAACCCCTTGTAGCGGGCGATCTCGCTGCAAGGGCTTGTTATAACCATTAACCATGTCTTTTCGTTTCAATAAATTCTCCCCACCACATCCGTCCGGATTGGGGAACCCAAAAAAAAAAAAAAAAAAGATGACTGTCCATCATACTTATACATTGACTCCTTATGCCTAGTTCACTTGAAAACAAAATAGATGTGTCTTTCATTTAGTCTCGAGTTTCTTAGATTGGTTGGCTGAAAGATAGTATGGTGTTATGCTAATAAATATCGGTAGCAAAATAAGACAATTGATCTAAATACCCAAGGAAGCCCCCTCCTCATATGCTCAGCCTAGAATTGTTCAAACAGAATTTTTCGGGATTGATTTCCGTGGACAAGAAAGTAAGAAATAAAAACTACACACGTGCTCGTAGAATTTATTCCCCATAAATAGTTTTAGTCGTTAAATACCATTATAGTTGAATAAATGAATAGTTGCAATTATAGCACATCAATACACACGCTTTTTAAGAAGAATATAAATACCGAAATAAAGGTATTTTGGTGTGAAGAATTTCACATTCATCTGCATGCTTCAGGATACAATCGGTTAGATTTAACTGTATAAAATCGCGATTGTAATGCCAATATTTAGGCAAAAATTCAGTCATGAATTCGATGTACCTTTTTCTTTCTTTCCCCTCTCATTTTCTTTATTTCTCCCTATTTAATCGAAGGACGAAGAAAATATATTTTCGGGAAGACAAAACCAGAAAAAGAGAAGTATAATCATAGAGTTTGAAATACTTTTAGATTTTACTTAACTTTAAAGCTGACGCTCGCTTACGAATGAGCTCACGGTATAGCACATCATAATAATAGTAGGTAAAACTGTAAAGTAAATCTTATGTAAAATTATATGGTAATTCACGACTTTTACAACACAGAAGAAAATTGTAACATCAAAATGACTAGAATCAGATACTATTCAACACAATTTAAAAATTATAAAACAAAAATGAACAAGAGGAACAACAAAGAAAAAAAAAATCAAAAAAACTGGTTGAGAGTTTGTAGGTATAGGTAAGGAATTTCTTCCCGCACTTAGGTTCGCATGAAGGAAAGGAAAGTATAATCGGTAACTTCGTAATTTAATACATCATTCAGGGTAAAAGAATTGATTTTTAGTTATGTAAAATTACAATAAAAACTTCAATTACAAAATACAACATAGCGAGGTGTAATTGATACGAAAAAAGAAAAGCGTTTTCATTTTACATTTGGTTTTTGATTCGTCTGTAAGTACCAACTAAAGGAAAAAAAAAAAGACAAAAAGAATGAATGAATGATAGAAGGATTAACAGACAGACAAATAAAAATGTGACAAGAAAGACACGATAGAAAATTAAAAACTTTTGGAATATAGATTCGAAGGAATATTTTAATAATCTAATGAATATAAGAAGAGAAATATTGTTTAGTTTGATAGGTAATGAATGCTGTTCGAGGCCGTTCTATTTATTTTCATTTTCAGTAGACTACGTTACGTTTTTGCTGGCGATGATACTATGTCACTTTACCGTTCGCGAATTGTTCTCGTCTAGTTTAAAAGAGAATTAGAATTTGAAGCTGATTCAGAGGTTGTTGATTTATCGGTATTATTCGAAGTTGTAGGTTCTTGTTTACTGGGTTCTTCGGACAGCTGAACCAGTGGGGCCACATTATCGGTATTCTGGTCCTGACTCGATTGTTGCTGTTGAGGTAACGCTTTCAAAACTGCCTGTACTTCTTCAGCAACAGCAGATAATACAAATTGGAATTGTTGTTTAGTGCACACAGCGCCGGCTCGCTGGTCTCTAATATGCTCTAATGTGGCCGCTATGTCAATTTCTTTGGCACCTTTCGAAATACGATTCAAAACCATGTCTAGTAATAAGTACGAGCCTGTACGTCCAACTCCATCGCTGCAATATCGTAAATTAATGAATAAATGATAATAAAAGAAAAGAAAGAGAAAAAAATATTTCGGCAAAGTCAAATAAATAAAAATCATGTTTCATATCTCAAAGGTGACGTAATTTATATTCAGCCAGGTTGAGACTAATCCGTCTCGCGACGTCATCAGGGAATTCAAATCAGTATACTTTATGAACTAGACCGTCAAACTGAAGAATAAAATACGGGCTCACTCGCTCCGCTCGTTTCTTCCTTTCTTAGTCAAGCTAAGTAGCTCTTCTCCTAGTATAGGTCAAATATGAGCCTAGTTTACTCTCCCCTATATCATATACTAGTAAAGTTCCTTGGTACATACTCTCAGATCTCGGAATTTTTGAGTCCTTATGACGTCACCAGAGGATCGATAAGTCAGGGTTAAAAATTTTGGGCGCGCAAAGTCTCACTTCACACCTACCACTAGTGCACATTTTCATGTCAAAAACTTTTAGCTGAGCAAAAAACAGAGATCATGTTCATGGCTCAGAGAGAATGACGTCATTTTCAATTCATCGAGGCCACGTCTACCACAAGACGTCATCTCTGAGTTGGAATTTTGGCCGAGCTTTTTGTCTTTACAGAACAGAGGCTGTTCAGCTTAGTAAATTTCGATTAGACTATTTCGCTCTATATTCTATGGAGCATAGGCTATCAGAATTCAAAATTTTTTCCAGTTCCTAAAATAGGTCATTGTATGTTGAGCTTACTAGCTGACGGACTTCACCAGTGTTTCTTAACCAAGTATACCCAAGTATACAGATACTGCATACAAAGCTACCAGATCTACGGATTTTCGTTCTTTGAAAAAGATACAGATTTTGCGTAAAATGCCTGTGCTCGAGGGAATAGTACCTAAGCCACTCATATGAGAGATACCTTTTCCCTAATCATTATTGATAGGCCGGTAGAAATCTGTTTTCAGGTGTTGGAAAAAATGACGGATACGGATTTTTGAGAATATCATCTGGCTGCACTGACTTTGGCTCGTGGACTTACTCACTCAGCACATTCGCCATACCACTCAAAGTCCCATCCCTTTTTAGCAGGGAACCCGCGATCCATTTTGTTAAGGGGATTACATCCTCAGAAAACGTCCACGTCCGCGTCCGGGAGTTTCTGTGAACTGCGTGACGTCACGTGACGTGACGCTTTATGACGTCATCAATGACCTTGACCTACTTTAGGGACTTGAAAAAATTTCAACTTTCAGCCGGGATGCTTTATGAGTGACGTCATCAATGACCTTGACCTACTTTAGAAACTTGGAAAAATTTCAATTTCCAGCCGGGGTGCTTTATGACGTCATCAATGAAATTGACCATGACCTACTTTGAGGGCTTGAAAAAATTTCAATTTCCAGTTTCATTATATCAGGTCCAGCATGCAGTATACTGAGAAGAGTTTCTTGACCTTTTGTAGCTTAAATACATCACCTCCAAGCATCGCGCCTTCCATTCCTCTTAGCCTGATGTAACCTAACAATAGTGTTATATTCTTCGTGATTCTTGGAGTCCTATTCTACAGTATGCTAGGCTAGCTCTGAGATGATCCCAAGAATGAAAGTATATCAGGAGGAACATCTTGCCTAACTCGAAAATTGAGAACTCAGGAGTAGAACTTGAACTGAAATTGCAGAAAGAGTACGAGAAAACGTGCAAACTCATATTAGGGTTAACCTCCCTGGCGAAAAGCACATGCGGATATTCCACGACCAGCCAACAAACAATGTCGGAAAACACAAAAGGAGTAAGTACCGACATAAGGTATGCGTGCTCAGCTAATGCACATTGACTTGAAGTGCAGTCATGCGCAAAGTCTATCAAGAGAACAAGCAAAAAAATGCTCATCTGTCATGGATGACTGTACCGCACTGTCTCGTACATTTCAGCAGGAATAAGAACAACTTGGGCTCCCATATAAAATACGAACTAGCAGGCCAGGAAATCATGTTTGCTCTGAGGAGGAAAAGAAGTCTAGTGGGGCGTGAAACAGGCCGGGAGAAGAGCCAATGAGAAGTGGAAACATACTCAAAAGATGCGTGGACAAAAATACCAATGCCTCAACCAGATATAGAAGTAGAGCCATACTTCTGGCCCAGTAAGGGGCTAATTAGTCACGAGACTTTTGCGGACTATTTATAAAAAATGAAGTTGATACCGAAGTGGAGTAGAAAAAGAAACGGCCAGATGCATCCTCAACAACTGCAGTAGATACGGCGACGGGAAATCAGCAATATTAAGAGCTGCCAAAACAGAAAGCCAGGATAACCTCTGACAAACTCTTTCGGAGCTGTGAGGTGAAGAAAGAACAAAAGGGCAATAGGGAAAGGCTATATATTTTGTAGGGCCTAGTATAAAGGAAGCCTTCTAACGGAGGTAGGATAAGTTGATTAGCCGACCATACAGTATGAAGCTCCTAGTATATGTCAGGCCTAGTATAACAAAGGGTACAGATCTGTTGTGCAAAAATGAATTGACGTACCTACCTGTAAAACGACGATCAGGGGAATGAGCCTTCTTATAGCCTTGAGTATGCAATATTAGAAGCCTTATTCTCCTAATCGTGGTTTGCAGGTACGTCAATTCATCTTTGTACGGACAAAGATCTCAAAGTAGCGAAGGCCAAAATTTTTCAAGTCCCTAAAGTAGGTCAATGCCATCGAAAATGACACTTTTTAGTAACGAGTTTCCCAGACGTAGTCCCAGCCAAAAAACCGTTACGGGTTTTGCGATGGTCTTTCCAAAAATAATCTCAATCTTGTAACACGTGGAACACTGAATATTCATTTTTCTGAACGTATGATTGACCGAAATTATTCACCTGCAGTGTACCAAAATTGGATGATTTTTCTCCCGGAATGATTTATTGACTTTTCTGAAAATTAAAAAATTCAAAAGTTTATTGATGAAACCAAAGTCAAAATATCGTTGGAATTATACTACAAGGCTATGAATGTCTTCAACTTACCTGCGGAATTCAAGTAGTGGTCTAGCTGCTGGTGGTATACCTCCTTCGGGCCAAGTTAAAAAGTGAAACTGCGTAATGGTTCTGCTTTCTGTTGTTGCTTGATTTTTCAAGTAGAAACTTCGCACCATGAAATCATCGCACCATATGTGCTCACTAACCAAGTGTACCTATCAAGAAAAAAATGTGAACTTTTTTCAAAATAATAACGGATAATAAAAATGATCTAATGATCTTTCACGGTGCAACTCCATTTTTTAATCAAAATTACATGAATAAAGAATGCGTATACCGCACCTCGTATATGTTGTACAGTTCTACTCCTTCAGATGGCCAATATCTGTGACACACAGCTGTATCGTTTTCTATCAAGCGAGTCAACATAACGATAATGTTGCATCCTTGTTCCCACAACATCTGCCAAAAGTCACAAACAGTGTTTTCCAATGGTCCCTGGGTAGCAATATACGCTGGGTTTCGCGGATCGTGATCAGTCTGTAAACGTACACATTTAATTTATAATAATTGGTAAATCATTTGAAATATTTATAAATTCTTCATTAATCGTACCATGGTAGATGCATTGATGTAATCAGATCCATTCACATTTGATAGAGCGTTCAGCACCACTCTAGCGTGGTCGTAAGGTAAAGCGTTCACGTATCTGTTTTTACGTGCATTCTCAGGCTGGAAGGATACACAATGAGATTTAATCAGTAGTGACAAAACAAACATTTTTCAAAAAGCCAGATTATTAAAGTAGGTACTGCATATTTCCAAGAACGCAGGCGTTCTCAAAACCCTTCTGGAGTAAGTAGCGTTGCATTAAACTCGCAGATAGAATTACTATTGCAAGCAGCAGAGGCAGCCAAGTATCATAGCGCCAAAGGTTATGAATTTAGCATTTCTTTTAACTGTTGTGTATAGCGATGTAGACATCAAGTTCACACAACAAACCTCTCAGTCTTACTCTAAGGGGTCTAGTTTGTCTGATGACGTCATGGTGAAATTTTTGACGTTTTCAGGGGAACTTTTGGCACGAAAACATTGGGTACCGGGGTGTGCGCGCTGAGCTCTACGCTCAACAAAGAATGACCTACTATTCTTCAAGTCGAGAAAGTGTATGTGTCAATTTTTTGCATAATAACGCGCTGCTTGATGAGGCTGAGTATCACGATCCGTAGCACAAGTGTAAAACCGAGATCGCCCTAAAAAGGAGGAAAACTCGTTCAGGAAATTGGTCACCAAAACTTCGTTACTCGCCAGACGACGCTTTCAATATAAAATGGTTTCTTCTTAAATTTCACAAACTTAAACGACCTCTTGAATTTGCAGCTTTCGTGTACGTCAGATATTGAAGTATATGGAAATTCCGGTTACGAGGACTGCCGAACTCGCAAAAAGAGCCAGGACAAGGTAAAAACTGTGTTGCGCTGTTTGCTTAGATGTTTTGACGGACAGAGTTGGAATGAAAGGTATACTGACGACAACCCGATTCAGATTGATTAGGACCAGTTTGCCGCAGACGCAGATTGTGAAGAGTATACTTCGATTTGTTGTGCAGCTATGCAGCACAAAAATTTGGTAGAGCGCGTATACGCTACCGGCACCAAACATTCTTCACCTGCAAGTAACAAGGCTACCAAACGCCTCAAAAGCTTTGAAATTGGAGAAATTTCTATCTTTGAGTTGGAAGAGTACGATGTGACCAATGGGATCCAGGACATATTCATAGTCTACGATTTCGGTCGGAAAGCCCTAAAACCTGTTTTTTTCTTCCTCAACTAAGGGGTATGTATGCTTCAATGATCAAATGCACGGAATAATTAACAATATTTATGAGTTCGCTCTACTCACTTCTTGAGCTATCAACACAGAGCACGGATCAGCATCGTAGGCACACAAAGCAGCCCATTCGGTATCTAGCCTAGCTTTATTCGTCAAATGGTCCTCCATGTATGCCTGTTGAGAAAGATTTTAAGTACCAATAATGAGGAAGCACTCGACTTTTATAAGCTAAATTTTTCGCCTCTTACCAAGACCATATGACCAGTGGTGATATCCATATTCGACATTGGTTCTTCGCTCCTGTGAACAAAATTGAAATTTCTTGATTGAGGCTCCTAATTTTCAACGCAACCAAGAAAATGAGAGCTTGATTTCTCGAAAACTTTGAACAAGGTCGTGAAAATCTCATTGATGCAGGCCTGACGAAAGGATGGAGGGGGAAAAAGGGGATTTTGTCCCCGGCCCTGACCCCTATTCTCAAAGGGAGGGGGTGAACAAATTCTTCGGTAGGGCCTGCTGTGTTCTTTGCTCCGGACCCGACTGAAGCTCTCGGCAGGTCTGATGGAGACAGGCTTTAGCCTTGGGGTTTGAAGTTGAAACTCTTGGGTTCTCAAGAATTTATAGCTCGATAAGTTCATCCAAACATCGACACTCAGCACAGAATCAATTACATTCCCTCGGACCACATTCCTTCGGCAAAATACTGCAAAATCCAAAACTTGAGACCCGGTAATGAATGTAAAATTTGAATCTAGAGAATATTTCATGTTAGACGAGACCTAGTGGGCTTCAGTAGACTTAATTCTCACCTCTGAGGAGGGTTTGAAGTATTCAGACCTTGTCCTGGATAACTGAAAGAGACTCTAAGAGAGAATTCAAAAGTTTAGACGCTGGCACAAATTACTCTCTTTTGGGTTCCTGAACTTAAGACTCAAAAACAATTTAATTCTCAGGTTCCCAAGTATCGATAGCCCGAGACCCAAAGACGAATTCGTGATTGGGTCAAAAAAATCCAATAATACCCAGGTCTTCCGAAATTGCTGGAAATAGTTCAAAAGTCTAAACGGAGACCAGGCCTTACGGGGGCAACTGGGGATTTTGTCCCGTGTCCGGCTGTGTTAAAGCCCGCGTTTTCAAGGAAAGGGGGTGAACAAATTTTTTGCCCCGGACCCAACTGGAGCTCTCGACTGGCCTGCAAAGATGTAACCAGAAGAAAAGTGGGCTCTAAAGGGAGACACATTCGGAAGAAAAAGAGCTCAAGTCCGGGGTCACAAATGAATTGAGTTTTAGCCCTCCTGGTAAAGATTAATTCTTTCAAATCATCGCAGATTAGTAACATCACTATAAAGAAATCTCTCATTTCAGAGGATCATACTTAAAAGACGAAAATAAATTGATTCACGATATTGGATATTAATATGTGGTGTATTCATGATATTTTCCATACTATGAAATTTACTCGCAATATATTTACCAAGAAGAGGTGCTTGAGCGAGATGACGGGCTATTATCCGACTCACGAGATAAGCTCGCGATACGTTGGCCGGGAACCGATATTTCTTGCACTGGTTTATTGTTAAATCTATTCTTGCTTGAATCCTGTAATAAAATAAATAAAAATAACATTCTAATTTCCTCGTTAATATTAAATGAAATATTCATTTTCATCAAGCTACCTGGCGATAATTTTTATTTAAATCTTTGGCACTCGGGAGCCCATGCAATTTTTCTTTGATTTTGGCTTGTCTCTTCACGAAAAACAACGCAATAGTCGACACTATGACAGCAGCTACAACGCCACATAAAATGAATGTTATCTTGAAATATCCATTTTTAGATTCCGGTAGGAGACGTTGGACGTTAGGGTGGTCCTGCGGAGAAATACTAATTAATTTCATCTTATCTTTAATGGATAACCCGAACTTCTTTAGATTTTCGAGGAGAACTTCATAGACTACCGACAACAGAGTAGAATTTGGAAAGGAAAAAGAAACAAAAAACGAGTCTCAAAAAATATGATCAATAGCATTTGTACGTACGTGATTTTTGAACGATGCTGACAAAATTTCAATATTGAGTTCGGTACGTATCTTATCCTTTTTCGCATCTATGTGATAAAAAAAATTAAAAATCATCAACTTTTTCTCGATTTCTCAGTTTAACTTCGAAATATCTTACACCTAGATAATCCAATTCAAAAATTATTAGTAGGTACTCTCAAAATTATGATATCAACTTACTTAGGAGGTTCGCCACGGTAGAAGCATTGAAATTTTTAGAATTGCTTCGAACTTTGAAGGCGATTTCAGATCCACTACCCCTGCAAAAATTTACACGTAGGCTACGATTAGGTACTTCATCGAATTCGATATAGCAAAAAATATGCTGAAATTCTCATTGTCTTTATCAACAGGGAATCCGCTACCTATCTTTTTTGTTAAGGGACACGGATATTCTCAGGAAATTTCCGTGACCGAGCGCAAGCGTATCCAACTTTGATGGTGTCATCAATCGATTATATAATTTCAACTCTCAAACTATCGAACTTCTGTGACGTCATCACTTCCGGGGAAATGTCCTGAGACTTGGAATAATGCCGACCATTGAAGCGTACTTATAAGTTCCGTATGAGGAGATATTTGAGAATAGACTTCAGTATGACCTCATCAACCCAAGTTACAAGAATTTGTTTCGGCTAGACATATGGGAATTTTTCTAGATTGGATTACAGAAAATTTTTTGTGCCAAGTCGAGTGAGTTCAGAGAAAGGCTCTAAGAGATATTTACTGTTCTGCGTCGCAGAAACAATATGATCAATATACTCGTATACTGTATGCTTTTAAGGTGGTGCAGGTTGCATATTTCATCAAATCTCACTAGAAGACAAACAGTGGCTTCATTTTGATTTATCTTGCAATAATTGTGCGTGAGTTCTTGAAAAACTTGGTAGAATTGAATAAAAGTTGAGTATTTCTAGCTCTGTATCTTATTTTTGACATGTTTCATATCTTTACTCGGCCCTGATCCCTAATTCGAAATTTTCCGAGTGCCCTCCTCACCCTATTACGCGCGTGCCTTCACCTTTGTTACTCCGAGGGTGATTCTAAAATTTGCGAGTTTCAACCCCGCGAGTAAAACTCGCCCACCTTATATACCAAGTTTATATTAGTTTTATGATGGCTTTATACTAGCTATTTTCCTAGTCTTGAACTAGACTTATAATAGACGCCCCCCTCCCTTCACCCTAGTTTTATCCGTGGGTGATTGCGAGTTCACCCCGCTAGTGCACCTCGTCCAGTTCATATACTAAGTTTAAACTAGCTTTATACTAGCTTCATACTAGGATTTTTCTAGTCTCAAACTATAGATTTATAATAGATGAAGAGGACCCACCCCTTCCTCTCCGTACGCTAGTACAACTGTATAAAAGGAACCAGTCAATTTATACTAACTGCATACTAAGAGTGCAGTATTAGCTTAGCTTGTACAAAACCTAGCATGCACTAGTACAGTGGTTCCCAACCTTTAGGAGATGACGGACCCCTTCAATGCTTCGGCCTTTTTTTGCGGACCCCCAACGAAAAAATGTTACAGGAATGAAGCAGAACTAATCAGTGGCCTATTTACAAAGGGGGGGGGGGATTTAAGGATCAATCCCTCCCCGAGTTGAAAAAAATTCAAGGGTGCGGTGCCGGTGAAATGAGCCGGAGCCAACCCAATCCCAACTCCGCAAACTGCGGAGCGGAGCGAGCCCTTGGCTCCTAAATGACAAAAATTGAGGAGCGGAGCCGCTCTTTTGGCTCTTATAGCTCCGCCTCCGCACCCTTTCGGTAAAATGAGCCGAAGCCGACCCGATCCTAGCTCCGCAAACTGCGGAGTGGAGCGAGCCCTTAGCTCCTAAATGACAAAAATTGAGGAGCAGAGCCGCTCTTTTGGCTCTTTTAGCTCCGGCTCCGCACCCTTGAAAAAATTGCCCTAAAATATCATAAAATCTTATTCAAAACCCCTTCCAGAACAAACAAAAATGAAAGAAATTATTTCCAGAGCTTCTGCGGACCCCAGGTTGGGAACCACTGCACTAGAATATATTCTAAACTGGACTTATGCTACTAGACCAAAAAGGGAAGCGAACGAGCGGAACGAGTGAGCTATCCAAAAGCTATTAGCCTGAAATACCCAAAGCTATTAGCCTGAAATGCCCAAAAGCTATTAGCCTGAAATACTCAAGGGTACTAGCCTGAAATATCCAAAGCTATTAGCTTGAAATATTCCAAGACTTATACTGGATTACGCCCATAAATAGCTATTAGTTTCAAATATTCTAAGCTGGACTTGTACTAGAGCAAGGAGAGGGCGAAAGAGCAAAGCGAGTGAGCTTCCCAAGAACTATTAGCTTGAAACACTTGGAAGCTATTAGCTTGGAATATTATAAACTGGACTTCTACCAGACCAAGAAGGGAGCGAACGAGTGGAGCGAGTGAGCTATCCAAAAGTCATTAGCTTGAAATACTCCAAAGCTATTAGCTCGGAATATTCCAAAGTAGATTTATACGAGACCATGCCCCCTAAAAAATAGCGATAGTGGCATAAATAAAAGATCGCAGATTCTCCGTTGCCATAATCGACCGCTAAATTTCCTCTTGTCTCTCGCGAACAACTATCGGGTATTACCTGCGTTAATCGACAATAGCAAGGAACGTGTTCCGATAGGGAACCTCTACTATGGGGGTTATGTCGAAAATTTTCCATGCACCGCATGATGTTCAATCCAAAACAAAGAAATAAACAAGGTTGCTTTCCGTATATTTCTTTTGTAAATATAAACTAATACCATCATTCACCCAAAACTATGTCCTTCTCTTTTAATAATACAAGGTAAGTCAGGAATGGCTAATGACTTTAGAGGGTATTGGATTTCTTGGCGCAGCCAAAAAGTTTCATGTCTTTTCGAAATTTTATATGTTGTGGATAATGCGAGACAAAAATATTTGAAAGTTCCCGTTCAAGAGATCATTAAAGTGTCTTTTATGACATAAGTTTAGGCTGTAAGGCTTAAGAGCGGCACAACCGCTTGGTCTAGTATAAGTCTACTTCAGTATATTTCAGGCTGATGAGATTAGGGGGCCTCACTCGCTCCGCTTCTTGGTCTAGTCTAAGTTGACTTCAGTATATTTCAGATGTTGTAAGCGGACCAGGATTGACGACTTATGACGTCACCAACTTACGACGTCACAAGCTAATAGCTTCATAATGGCTCTCGGAGTTTCCTTAGCCTAGTATAAATCTAGCCTACGCCTTTTCACTATATTAGGATAAGCTAGAAACTACAGAGGGGGGGGGGGGGGGAAGAGGCTCGGGTGCTGCCAGGTGATAGCACCAAAAATCCGTATCCGTCATTTTTTGTAAGACTTAGGAACAGATTTCTACGGATTCTGATTGATCCATCAATAACAATCAGGAGAAAGGTATCTCTCATAAATTTTCCTGAGGTACTTTTTCCTTGATCGGCTCAATATAACGGAACACTGCCGTATAAGCCCATAACGAGCAGGAGAAAAGTATCTCTCGTGCTAGTGTTTAAGGTACCTTCCCTTGATTGCAAGAAATCCATATTGTACATAAAATCTAAAAAGGAAGAAAACTCTTATCTTTTTTGAGGACCAAAAATCTGTATAGATCTGGCATCCTAGCCTCGGACTCGAACTCACAGATTTCAGAATCACTCCTGAGAAAATTTTCTCGAAACATTTTTTAGTCCCTTTCGAGGAGGGGGGGGGGCTTGGACTCGGACTCGTAGATTTGAGAATCACTGCCACAGGGAAAAATTCCCATAGGGATGAGCCCAGAGCAAAGACATGAAACATGTCAATATTAGCTTGAAAAATTTTTAACTAGACTTATAAGTGCAACCATCCTGGTATGTAGCGAGTTATAATACAGATGATACAGGTTGCTAAGCGTATCAGTATTCATTCTGTGCATTCTATTTCCACGGCCATACTGACACTCAACAGCAAAAAAGATATAAAAAATGATCGTCATTTATTTGGCTCTGCCAGAACATTTTTTTAAAACCACTAGTGTCGTTTTTATGAAGAGTAGACATTTTGTTAGATATTGATAAAATTTTCAAAATTCAATATTGAAGGTGATACGTGTACAAAAGAAAACTCGGGATGTTAATATGTTAGTCAATACTAATACATTTTGGCAAGAATTCAACGAAATTATTGATACAAATTAATTTGAAAGCATTCTTTGTCCTTCGGCAAGATTTGATAGAATATGCAACCCACACAACATTAATAGCCTTACCACAGATAATACTCATTGTAAAGCATATCGATATTCACGCTCGCACCGCTACAACCTCTCTTATAATAACTTTCTTTTTCGTAGGCGTCGCAAACTTCTTCCACCAAGACTTTACAAAACAATTTCAATTAGTTTTGTACATCCGAGAGACTTAATACGTCTACTCACTTGAAGATGATGAAAATAAAAATAAGACAAGCTGTTTCCACGGGGCCTTGAGGCTCGCGGGTTCTCTGTCGCCAATTTTCAGTATAGCATTCATTCTTAATTCCAGAAAATATCTACACCGACCTTATCGGAATGTACTTACTTTGTGCAATAGAAGGTCTTCGGCGGAAGTTTGAAAAACGCATTCAAACGACTAACAATATTATCTGCTTCAACCCAGCTGTCACTAAAATTAACACAATTAATTTTCAGTTTAGGACTTATCACAGAACGAACTTCAACAAAAGTTTATGTAGGTACACAATAATGAATGAAATTATCTACATTGGTTTTGGTCGATACGTCGCAATCTTGCGCCCTAAACGCGTCTACTTCCGTTTGAATGCTACGACTCGAGCAATCTTCTCATGTATCAGGGAGAAGAAATTTTATACCTCGTAGAACCAGCTAATATCACGACTGCAGAACAAAAGTAGAGCACTTCACGGCGAAAAATTGGTGACTTCTTTACCCCGTTCGAATATTTGTATCAAAATTAATTAGATATGTAATTAAAACTTGTGGTTGAGCGGGGATTCAATCGCAAAGGATATAGTAGGATAAGAATGGTCGATATGCTCCCAAGAAGTGCATCAACAAAACTCGGCGAATCTTCGTTGGAAAAACAAAAAAAAAATTGTTTGAACAGTGCGTCATAGTCAGAATCGGAGGTTTTATGTCCAATTTTCTCAAAGGCACTGTAACGGCACAACGCGAACATGGAAGGGCATTTGCGTTGTTCCGTTCTGAAAACTGGACCTAAGGGTAACATCACACAAAACTGCTGAAAAAAGATATGTACGTTGTGTTTTGACTTTTGTAAGTGAATGCACGAAGCTCTGTAGATGCACCTGAGAAGGATTCTGGAACTGCACTCTGATATTGTTTGGAATGCGAAATACTTGCAGGATATATTCGCCTGGGTACATGATTCAAGAAGGGCAAGGGGTGGTCCTCAGTTTCTGTATGAACTTCCCGGAATTACAAAAAAAAAAAAAAAAAAAAAAAAAAAAACTCCATAGAAGTACCATAGCAAAAAACCTCCTACAGTATACCTATGTATAGTACCTTGGAATTCGTAATTCTCTTAGAAACTACTTACATGTTTCTGCTCAATTGAAGAAAGGTGAATTCTGAACTGTCGGTGTCACAATTGGTCAAATCCTCTGATGGTTGTTCACCTTTCGTCATTTCTCGCTACATGCAACAAGAGAAAAACAGTCTTATTGGAGTCTTTTTATTGCTCAACCTGAGCCATAGAGTCATGAATTCTTACCGGCAATCCAACGTATACTGCAGTGATCTCAAATTCCTCTATAGGAGAATCTGCGATAGTTTCACCTAAAATTTGAGATCGTTTAATTATATATAAACGAATAAACTTTTTAGAATTCTCGAAAGCGTATTTCGAAGTATAGGTTGGGCCCACACCAAATTTTTGCTGAGACTCGACTCTTTTCACCTTCTAATTGAACTCTTGTATTATTTGAGGAAGGGGGAAGATTATTTTTTTGAATCCGAAAAGAATTTTCTTGATGCTTGAAAGAACTTTCGACACTCGAAATGAAGGGCGAATATTGGATCTTCCCACCCACTCAGCGAGTCATGTCGAACCCCCTTATCTACGGGGAATGGGAAGATCATATTTTTGTGACTTCAAGATTTCTTTTTACATGGAGAAATTTCCAACACTCGAGATTTTTCAATACTAGAGTGACATTGAGGACGTTGGAACGTTCAATTGGTATTGGAGTATGTTGAGCTAAAACTTAATATAAGCTAGCCATCAACTTTTCCCTTCTCCTTCTTCTTTTACTTTAGGATAAAAAACTCCTATAAATTTTTCTTTCATTCATTTCATTTTAACGAGCTATTCAACTACACAGGCGGGTAGAAGCATGGAATTGAACAGATATACAGTATAATAGGATATGAATCGGAATGATAGATTCTGAATTGTTAGAAACTGGAAGAGGAGGAGCAAGGTTTGCCCGGTAGCTTGGTCCATTGCGTTATGTTTCCATAGGCCGAGGTGACTAGGAATCCATAGGGAAGCAATTCAAGATAAAGAAGATGTTGAAGTGTGTAGGAGGTGAGGGATGAGATTGCACTGAACAACACGGTTGGAGGAATGAAGGTCTTGTGTGGCTTGGAGAGAAGTAAGAGAGTCGGCAAGGAGAAGGAATATGCCGGGAAAGGGGAAAATAGGAGCGTTGTCCACAAGCCCAAGCTGAATCTGACACGAATCATGTTCAGGAGATTGAATGGTACAAATTTTAAACAAAAACAACCTCAACGATTTTTCATAATAGAGGAATTGAAATGAGCTTGTGGTCTAATCTTCGCAAGCCAGAATTTTCAAATTTTAAATTCTTATTTCTCTACACCCTAGGAAATGAGATTGGGGTTCAATTGTAATTGATAGAGGCCTAGTTGCACAATATATAGTATCAAAAATATTCTTACGAATTATACGCGAAATATCATTAGCTGAATAATTGATAATGTTCGCTCCGACGTCGAAATAAATAATTCTATCATCATAAAGTCTGAAAACGAAAAGAAAAATCCCGATCAAAAAATAATAACGCCGCGCCGCACACGAGAAAATTTTTTGTGGAAGCTATTTTCATAATATTCGCAGCTGCCCACCTGCTACAAACACATATAATATTGGAGCAGATGTAGGCTGCGTATATGCGTCAATTTTGTTTCTTCCACATCGACCCTTTCGGATATTAGGTAGGTAAATAAAAATTAAAGAATTTCTTACTTCATATTCTTAAAGGTTCCCGCTGGAAGTCGTCGTAAATTCCGAATGGTCCCCAATAATTTAGTAGCTTGGGCACGCGACAAACTGAAAAAAAAAAAATATATTCATGAATTCTCAATTTTCTTGTCAGTCGAACTGCGACCTTTACTGATCCTCACTTTTTATTGTTCGTTTCTATTGTCACGTACTGTAAAGGACTTTGCGAGTTTTCGCTTCGTATATAATTTGGAACGTACTCGTATTCGGACTTCTACAAAGGACAAATAAATTCATATTTTGACAAAAAGAAATCATGGCGCGTAGGCTCGAAGTCACCTGACGCACTTATATACGATATATTTGTTGAATTCCAACAACTTTGAAGATACTGTAACACTTTCTATTACCTTCGCAACTCGTACGTCAAATGAATTCGTGAAGTTTTACATTACATATCAAGCTAGGTAAATTGGGAATTTTACCGAGCGTCCTAGCACTCATGCAAAATTCACATTTTAAGTCCTTAATTCGTAAAATATTTCGTTGTGCAAGAAGTTTTATCACTGTAGGATCAAATGCAAAACTGAGTAAAATTATATCCAAGTAGTCTTGAGAAACTTCTTTGATTCCAATGGTGGTTTTGAAACAGAATTGGATGAGGGATATTTTTATTTTTTCGGATAGGAAAAACTTCTTTCAATCTTTTGATTTTCTCTTTTTGATTTCGTTTCTTTTAGGAAGAAATTGCACCTAGCTCCTTTCCCTCACCCGTCGATCAACCTCTAGATTCTCATACAAAATTCACCGCAGTGTTCGAGAACCTCAAGAAGTAAGAAAAAAGCTAGGGTTTTGAAATTCTTATAATTTGTGACTTTGGACGATATATATACCAACATAATTCGTTTTGGACTAGTCACAAACCACGGTCTTTCATCGAAGTTACAGAGAATTCTGAATTTAGGCGAGTGGGCACGTTCACAAACCTACTGAATTATTATTCTTCTCTGGTAGTTTCGAATTGCTAGAGTAGCTCTGCCGCATTACCGACAAAGTCTCTGTGATGCGATGATCTTGCGTTAGTTACGAAGGTAATTGGCTCAACAGGCCAAGCGATACTCTCGCATTTCTTTGTGGAGCAATCTTTCCCATTCGGTTATTGCGATCTTAATATTCTGCCCTTTGATACGCGCGATCACAGACGGACGTACCCGTCGCGTCGCGTCAAGGTACAGCTTTTTGTCAGTCACTTTGACCAGCATCTTGAGCACACGTGACTGTTGTACATCCATGGATGTTTGTTAAAAGCTACGGAGATACCGAATGGGTATTGTCCCTTGGAAAATCGTACATGAAAGAAGTGAGCAAGCTGGTCCAAAGAAAAGATTTAACTCCAAAGTGGTCTATAGTTATCTCTTCTCTATGCTAGTCCTTGTCAAAAAAAAAAAAAGGAAGAACATTCGAAACAGAATCTAACATGACTTTTCTCTCCAAATACGCGTAGTGTGGCAAAGTACATGCTGCCAGATCTACGGACTTTCAATCCCCCAAAAAAATTGGGATTTTTCTACGGATTTTCTTGGGCTCGATGGAAAAGTACCGCAGTCGCTTGTATGAGAAATACTTTTCTCCGGGTCATTACGCAGGTTAATACTGCTCTTCTGTAACATTGAGTCGTTCAAGGGAAAAGTACCTCAGTTAAGAGTATGAGAGATACCATTCTCATGATCGTCATCGAGAAATCATTTTCCAACATATACAGTATACTGGAATTGAACTAGGGTATGACTCCTCCATGTATTATACTAGCTTTATACTAGTATATATGATTGAGGGCCGAGCTATTGGAGAGGGCTTTAGAAAAATGAGGGGAAGTCGAAAAAAATTTTGACCTTCGAACTATACGTGATAGTCCGAGCTATTGGTGGTAACAGTGGGACTTGGAAAAATTTCAATCTCCAAGCCCCTCAGGAAAATTTCATCCTCCAAACTATCAGCTATAGGACGGAAAAAAATTTTTTCAAGTCCCATGGTCATGTTTGAGTTAGGTTAGGTTAGGTTTCCTCCCGGACGGTGGACTTTCTTCCCGGGAGACCCCCCCCCCAATAAAACAGGATTCCTGTTAAAATTCGCCATACGTCGTGCGCCGTTCACCGTGTGATGTCTGGCCAAACCAAAAATGTTCCAAGTCCCCTTCCTATCATACATAGCTCAAAAGTTGGACCTAAGAAAAATTGGACTTTCGATACTATGTATATGATAGGCATGGCACTTTTTCCAAGTTCCTCTCTTGTCCTATCTTAGGAAAGGGCACTAGAAAAACTTCGAATTTTTAGCTATATAACGTGATAGGAAGGAGATTTGGAAAAATTTCGACTTTCAACTCTGTGACGTCACGATCTGATGACGCCATAGGTGGTAAAATTTTTCCAAGTCTCTTGCCGTATGAGGGGTTCTTGGAAAAATGTCGACTTTCGAGCCCTGTTACATGTCAGTAAAGGGACTTGGAGGAATTTCAACTTTCGACCCTGAGGGCTTGTTACACGAACTCGACTAAACGCCGTTTTAGCCAAAATCACCGATTAAGCTGAAAAACGGGCGCTTATTGGTTCAAATCTTGGCTTAAACCACGTGACGAGCGTCGCGTTTTCTGGTAAAACTGGCCCTGAGACATCAAGATTCGATGACGTAAAAATGGTCCAAGTCACACCTTGGTAAGAATGGTCCATCCCCCTCCTATCATCGGCTCCCCCTCTTTTCGTCCAAAGACATTTTGTCCATGACGCTTTTCGTCCAAGGAAAATACGTCCAAAATTTTTTGGTTCAAATTTTATCCGAAATATTTTTCAAAATAAGGGTTTCATTCATTTTCTGGTTTTGCTGAACGCGCCCCAGAAATTTCCAAATGGATGCGTGGTATACCTCCAGTAATTTCTGAAAGTGCACATTCCAACCCTCAACAACATTATTTATTTGGGGTGTATCGTGAAGCACGCTTTTGGAAACGTTCCATACATTAGGAGGATATCCCGGTGGCACGGCCTTTCTGCGTTCTCGACGAGGGCGTCCTCTGACGTACGTCTTGTCAAAGTAAGACAGCAAACCGTCGACGTCTTCATGAATCTCTTCCATAATGTCGTCGGAAACATTCTGAACGTCATCCAAGGAAATGACAAATAAGGCAAACAGTAGAGCTATGTGTACATGAATATATTCTTCAATTTCGTGAATAACAATGATACCTACGTTGGATGAGTAAGTATCGATAAACGCAGACAAGAAACACCATTTAAAATGCATGCCTATTCTCTTCACCTCTCCATTTACTTCATGCATGTAAGTACTAGTACAAGCCATAAATTTACATTACAGCTCTAACAATGAGCTTCTCATATTTTAGTTGTACGAGAAAAATTCACGAAATATCCTCTGGACAAAAAAAGGCGGACGAAGCCTGTCATAGGACAAATTTTTGGGCAAAATATCGTCTGGACAAAATGTCCCATGGACGAAAAATGATTGGACGAAAAAAGTTGGACGAAGTGTCACTGGACGATTTTTTTTTTGGACGAAATGTTGTCTGGACGAAATGTCCGTGGACGAAAAGTCGTGGAACTCTATCATCATATAGCACGAAGGTAGGACTTGGAAAAATGTCAACGTCACGATCCGATGACGCCATGTAAATTTTTAATACCGAAACCAATTCAACCCATGGACCAGGTCGCCTGCGTTCCCTGTCGTTAACTTTGTTGAAGAAGTCGTTGTTCAAGTCCCTAAAGAAGGTCAACGTCACTGATGACATCATCAAGCGTGACAAAGACCGTGATGATTTTCCGAGACGATTTTCCCAAGAATAATCCCAGTCGAAAAACCGTCAAAAATTGTCGGGGCCTCCCCTCTATACTGTTTGTTATCCTAACTAGTTAAAGGGCTAACGGACGCACGCGCTGCTGTTAGTCTAGTGCCCAGTTAAGCGCAGTATGGAACTAGCTGCAAGATTAGGCACCTATATAGACCCAGTATAGTGGATGTTAGGCTTAGTGTAATGAAAGTGGCGAAGGTCGAAATGTATCCACATCCCTAAAGTGGGTCACGATCAATAAGGATGTCATCCAGCGTGACAATACGAGTTTTCAAGGCGCAATCCCAGTCAAGAAACCGACACAAAAATCTTAACAATTTCGGGTGACGCTTTCTCAAAGAGTAGCTCCAATTTTGAAAGCATATAAAATGCTGAATTTTCGAGAAAGTGGTCTTCGAGAATTGCATTTGGACAACTGTCATTTCGTAAATAATGTTTCCGGATAATTTATTTTCTGAAAAATGTATAATTCAGTAAACGTAATGGGCAAGACTTTGCCTCGAGTACATTTTCACGGATAAAAGTTTCTCAAACTTCATCTTCCCGAAAAACGATTTTCACAAAAATGTTTCTCCCAGACGTTATTATTCTCCTCAGAGGTAGTTCCCCATTGCGAATAGCCATCTATAAGACCTCATCGAGCTCTCCGACCTAGACCACTGCTTCATATGATCTTGGGACCATTTATCACAAGTAAAGGAACGAAATTGGACTTTGACTAAGACATTTTCAAATTTGTACTCATTCTAGGGATGGAATGGTTTTAATGGACGGCCTCGCAGGCGTTCTGACCCCACTGAAAAGAAGCAAGAACCAGGCAAGAATTGATCTACACCTTTAAATGTATGCAAGAAATTAGCAAATTACTTTCATTTGTCTCATCAAATTCGCATTTCATCCTACAGTGTACTTACTATACTGTAAAGTTCTACCACAGAATCGTGTACTAAAGCGTAATAGAAGATACATGTAAAATCTAACCTGTTCTTTTCGTAATTTTTCGCTATTTATATTTCTATGAACCTTCTTGGCAAATTCTTCAACATTATCTAGGTAAGAGAGAGAGAGCGATAGAGGAAAAGTAGAAAATAAACAAAAGAAGGAAAAAAATGTAAGCTTAGGATATTAACGTACTTTGAATTGATTCATCGGGTTTATTCTCATTAGTATCCGTGGATTTATAATTCATATTCTGGGCGATGGAAATGAAAAATACTATTATTTCAAGCATTTATTGGGCCAAAAGTCATAAATAAATTTCACTTACTCGAAAAGCGTAATCGTTCACTTTATAAGGCGGGCCCGGCTTCTTCACATCTAATCGTTCCCTACGTTTAAAGCCAAAAATATCAGATCCGTAGGGTTCGTACTGATTCAAAATTTTGTCGTAGACTGAATTCTCGTAATCTAAAATTGTTAGAATGAAAAACGAACCGACATTGAAAGAAAAATAGAAAGTACATAAGTATGTAATTACGGATATAAATTCTCACCGTCTTTCCTGTCGGAAATGTACATTGGCCCCCCTTCCGTATAAGTTTTACCTCTTCCGTTCTCCAGTATGTTCAATGTTTTCTCTAACGCTCGCAAGTCATCGTCGTAATTGGTATTCTCAGCTGATAAAACAAAATTTTCATTATCTACAGGACCGTATCTTGAGTCGTAAGCATCTTCACTCTCGATAACTTCATTTTCGAGTCTTTGTCCTGCAAATAAAATTACGACAAATTATAATTTTGAGACCATCGGACGAAAATTTATCTAAAAAACCAACTTACGGTTATGAGGTGGCAGATAGAGTGGTGTGCCTCTGTAACGAGTTGACGTGGATTTAGTTTTTGCTGATTTCTTATAGACACCGGGTTTCGTTTCAGCTTCCAAACGTAACTGATTTATAAGATCATTGTCGTAGTCTATCGCACAAGAAAGTACAACTTGATTAATATTAGAGGGTAAGAGTATAGCGTAATTCAGGAAGCTTTCCATTTTGGTGAGGGGATTTACGAAAATCATGGTGAGACGTTAAGCTCAAGTGAGAAGAATCTCTTCCATCAACCGAATTACCAAGTTCTAGCTTACAAAAAATCGTTCATCTTTTACCCGCTCCCCATCAGCCTAGCCGAAGATGATTCACAAAATTAACGATCAAAGGAGTGGTATCAGCTCATTGAAGCTTGGCGAGAGATGAAGTTCAACCCGTCTTCTAGTTTTTTATTCAGAATTGGAAACTCTAGGCTGAGAAATCGAACGCCGCTTTCTTAGGACTTCGGTCCGAACAAGAAGACGCGGATAGCTATCCTCCTTGAAAAACGGTAGGTACTTACTTCGGCTTTCCCGCTATTCCATAAGGCATACATATTTCTCCTACGTGTGATCAATCTGGTAGTGTTTTCCAAGAATGATCTTATGGGCGTTGCTGAGTTGCACATCAATTTTCATCCCAGGGAATTTACTACAAGATCAATGTTGGAAACGATACCGATTGATAACACATAGGAGATTAAGTATGCAATATGAAATACTGCAAAAAGTCTTCCTGCTCGAGAACGTAATGAATCTGAGAGGTGCGATAGGCACCCTAGGAACTTGACTTCATTCCGATAATTACTATATTCCATTTTAGCTTCACAATACTGACATCACTCAAGATGAAGATGAAAAAATTATTCAGGACTTTTGAGCTGTGCCTTTAGAAACGCAGTCGGCAAATTCGACGTTCTTCTGAGAACATGGCAAGGCGTCACAAAAAAGTTCGCCTTCCACGTTACGAAAGGTAAATACGCCCATGTCGTTTTTTTATACGCCCTACAATCACTATATTATAAGTACAAAATTCATGAATGAAGTCTTAATTTAATTACTTAAGTCAAAAGTTGCAGAAGTTTAGGTTGTTTTTAGAACTAAGAGTTTTTAATACATGAAATTCACCCGTGGAAAAGAAATGTTAATTAATAGGCCTACTCAAGAAATACGGTTTCATTTTCCACTACAATGCTATACACATACAAGCTCGACGTTTCGATACTACAAGTATCATCTTCAGGAATTGTATGACTATTTTTGAAAAAGTTCCATTGTGTTAATAAGAGTCAAACCTAATTATGAAAATTTTGATTGTTCGAGGGATTTACAGTTTCTATAAACCAAGGGCGATACTGTAATTACGGCAAGGGTCGACAACTTTTGGGACGCTTATTTTTATCAACGAAATCCGGAATTTCTAATGGAAACCTTCGAAGTTATCGTCGTATAATTTCATTGAGACCTTGCCGCGTTGTTAGAGCTAATGTTTCTATATTATTTCCCTTTTTTGTTGGGCTCATGAAATTTTTTCTGCGGATTCTCGATCATTTTTTCTTTTCATTTCCTATCGGTAAAGTTTTTGAAATGAGGTGATTTATGAGACTAGACTCAGAATTGGGTTATTTTTTCATCTAACTTACAACGGCTTCTAGCTTATTCGATTATTATTCATGCTATTTTTCAAAATTTTCAAATACTGATTACTGTACAAATCTGATCATAGTAATCAAAATCTGTTTAACGTCTTGAGAAAATTTAGAGGCCATCGCGAACTTCGCAATTATCAAAATCTGTTTTACGACTTAGAAAAATTTAGAGGCGGAATCAGGGGAACTCACAAGCTCTTTAGTCCCGCGGAAAACGCTGTCTCACTTATTTATTTATTTTATGTTTACAAGAGTGGATGTAGGAGTATTAGGTCTCTGGGAAATACAGGACTGATTGAAATTGTTTTGTAAAGTCTCGGTAGAAGGAGAACGCAAGGCTTACAGAAAGCGAGTTTGTTCTTTGAAAAAAAAAGAGAGAATGACGTGAATGATATCGCATGAATATTGCGTTCACTGCAGTGATTCTTTACCCTGTTCTTTGTATAGCTTTAGTTTTGGCTTTCTTTCGCGTCAAATGATGGGCACACTGAGGGCACGATTTTGACGAGGAACATGTTTTTGGCCTAGGTGTAAACTGAAGAAGACGTCACGCTACAAGACGACATGCTCGACATGCTCCTTGAAAATCACTACAATTGTAGGTAAACATAATCCTTGAAAAAAGTCATGCTTGGAAAAGGTACAGATTTACCTTTTAAAAAATAAAATAATACTTCTGCTATGAAATGGTGAATAAGAAACTGAATGGAAATTCTCTCACTCTAAGAATAATAATAATTTTAAATTTAATATTCTAATTGAAGGGCTATCTGGAATAAGGGCAATTTCTGTGTACATTTTAAATGGGAGAATTGCTCTTCTTCCGGATAACCCTTCAATTATAAATAATTGATGAATTAATAGTATAAAATAATTTTTATAAATCGAATTAGATGGAAAATAATAATTGAATTGATTGAAATTATTATAATTTTTAAGGAACAAATGTTTTGATTAATGACAAATTTAATAAATATTAATAATAGAATATATTTTATAATAAAATTATTATAAAAATTTTCAATATAAATTATACATTTTTTTTCATAATTAAATTTAATTAATAAATTTTTAAAAAATTATTATTTAATTTGTTTTTTCTTTCATAAAATAAACATTTCAACAATCAATTTTTCTATTGATAAATGATTATTTAAATATTATATTGAATTGAAAATAATTTTATTTTATTTATACTTACTTACATAATATCATTAATTTAGTAAATTAAAAATTTTCCAGAAATAAATTAATAATTAGTTGGATTTCAAAAATTGAATGATTTTTAATTCGAATTATCAATCAAAACTTTTAATTATTAAATATTATTAACAATAATTTAATTAATTAGAGTAATGATCTTCGAGGGAATTATTTCATAATTAATTTAGAAAATTAATGCTGTCTCTAAATTTCAAGTTGGGTACTGAAAAAAAAGAAAATAAATGTTTCAACTAATAATAAATTTCTTTCTTTCTAATTTTATTGCTGATAATATTCTTTTAATTAGAAATTGATTATTTAATATTATTTAATTTATACCTAACACTGATAATAATAAAAATTAAAGAATTTTCATTTAGATTTTGTTTGTCTCCCGTCCCTTCTAAATCGGTATTTTATAGCAAAGGTAATATTTTATATTTTTTAAATTAATCTGTACCCCAGCATGGTTTCAAAAGTCAAAATTTGTTCTGAGTTCATATCATATTATCAGAATTAATTTTGTCCTCTAGGTTACGGCACATGATTATTATTTATTGCAAATACGTTTACAAAACCGCAGCAATAAATAATAATCATACTATCAGAGTATAGAGCTTGGAGAGTCGGAGGCGTGGAACAATTCTGACTCTTGCACTATCGTCAATTTCTGAGCTATGCATATGAAAGAAAGAGGGGGGGGGGGGGGGACTTGAAAAACCAAGAGTCAAAATTATTCAATGTCCTTCTCTGATCGTTACTTCGAGAAGAGGGAGAGAGGAAAAATTGGAAAAATTTCGACCTTAGCTAAAAAAAAAACAGAATTGACAATAAACTTTGACATGTTTCCCCATAAAAACGAGTTTCCCCGCACCCCACCCGTGCGTTTTCCTGTGTCAAATTATAATTTTCACATTTTTATCGAAATAATTTGTCCGCTTACCTGGTGGTGGTCGTTGTTGGTGGAAAGCTTTTGTATTCGAGACCGGCCTACTTTTGTCATCTGGCTCAAATTTGATGATACCCTCGCTGACTGATCGCGGTAAAGCGAAAACATCGTTCTGTTGCTGGAACAATAGAAATTCGGAGTCGACCTATTAGATAATAATTGTGATTCTTTCTTACTTCTCCGGTGACCTCAGGAGAAATTTATCTTACTCGTTCTCAGTTACAAACTTGCCACTGATGGTACCAAACTTTCACTTCACAGATTCGATTCGTCATTAATAGGAAGATTGTGACTGAAAAAATTGTTCATGAACGATTCTATTGCATGTCGAAATGTTGCGTTTTAGCGCCCAGATTTCATCGCACAAATAACGTGTCTTCGCTAGTCCATACACTAAATGGTCAAAGATTCTTAGCCTAGTTCGAGTCTTCATACGGTACGTTGGGCTGATCACAAATGGACATTTCCCAGAACAAATGAATAGATGACGGAGTCCACAAGCATTTCTTAGCCTACCATGGCCCTCGTATACTACTTGTTAGGCTAAAAGACGCATCCTTGAACGATTAGACGCAACAGAGTGAGGACGTCTGTATACTTTGTAATACTATAATAGACAACTTAGCCTACAACCCATAGATGTTTAGTTTACCGTGTTTCAGCTAGTAGCTTATTATATTATGTAGTCTCCAAAAATAAGACTAGTACGAGCACGCGAACGCTCCATATTTCAAAGGGACGCCTCCTCAAACAGTTGAAACTTTTCCAAGTCCCAAGGTTATGGTCATGTCGCTACATAAACAAGTCGAAATATACTCGTACTTTGAGAACGCGTGGAGTAATTGAATTGACTGACGAACCAGACGAGGCAGGTATTTACCTACAAATTTTCTCCTAGGTGTTTAATGAGTCGAACTTTCAATGGAATGAAGCTCGTGTATTTTTTTACAACTTGGAAAGAATCGTAAGGCATCTTGACGTATCATTCTTCTCATGGTTACGAGATATTAAAAATTTCTAGAACGTGTGCTTATGAAAAAATACGTATAGTTTTTACCGCTTTTGATAATTTAATTAAATGTGAGTTAGGGTACCATACGTCAATATTATCTCAAGAAAAAATATCCACGTATACATGTATTATGTAAAATTTGCACCTGAAGAGTAAACATGACTGCTTTGAAAATTTCTCGTACAAATACTATGCCACTTGCGGTCTCAGGCAAAAAATTGCAAACTTTTCAATAAAGTTCCCCTCAGCGAACTGTGATATACGCTATCAACCTCACTCCTTGCTTCATATTATTCTAATCATGTAGATGTTCAAATTGATTCAGCTCCCATTTATTCTTCACGTGTATCAACATATCCTGCAAGTTTATTGTTTTCTACCTTATTTCTAGTCTTTACTCATCGATCGACAGAGGTACGAAGGAGGGAAGAAATTGACATTATGACAATTTAATACTTTGACCTCAAATTGTATTTCAGTGCTACTGAATGACTCACTTTGTTCAAAAAGTTTGTTGGTATACTTACATACAAGGGATATTTTCGTCCATACTGTAATAACTGGATTGGATCAGGAAATTCTTCTTTCAAAATACGCTCGCAAGTTTCTAACGAATATGGCACGCTGTGAAAAAAATATACAAACAAATTGAAATGTTGGCCTATAACTAATACAGCGGTTATAGGTAAAATTCTTTCTTAACAGCGAATAAAATATACCTCGAGAAGAGTTAGAAAGTTTGTAATCTTATAGAACCTCAACTCCAATCCCATAAATTGCTTTTCAGCAACAAGTATGTGTAAGTAAGTAACGTAATTGTATTTTTTGAAATACAGTAACAGTCAGTTAGCGACACCTATTTCACGAGCCGCGAGCTCTGTTTTCTTTCATAAAAAGGGGAAAAAAAGTCAATAAACGAACAGAACAGGCCATTTTTTATTCATCGAGTTTTGCGAATAAAGCTTTCATTACGATACTTTATTTCATATCCAACCTATAATCAATTTCAATTTTTTTCTGATGTTCTGCTTTCGGAGCACAGCAAAATTAATGGAAGAGTCGGGAAAATTTTGAGAATGTCCTCAAACTGTATCACCGAATATCCGGATAATTTGGCCAGTTATGAAAGAAACTACAGTGAGGTGACTGATGAAGAAAAGATGATTTGTACACCTGAGAGGTGTCGTGATTCCCTATTAGTCCAATGAACTTTGATTTCTTGTTACTTACTGGGAAGAAAAGAAATCGCAGTCTACTTCGTTAGCTACTTGAGGTTAATGGGTCTCTTTGTTTATACTTTTCAAAATAGGAATTAAACTTTTCATAACTCACACTGCGAAAGTGCCCTTTTGGCGTACCGATTTTAGCAGCGAAAACGTCTGTTTGCGCTCGCGTTAGCTGTCGCGCTTGAAAATGCGATAACGCTACTTTTCTGTCCTCCAAGATTACTTTTCTGTCCCCTCGACTTACTTTTTTGTCGTGTTGTAACTTTGAATAATTGTTGCGCTGTTATCACTACAGAATGAACAATGATGAAGAATGAACGTACGAATACGGTTCAAGTCTTACGAAGTGAACGTACTGACGAAGTCTTTAATCTAGTAATCTAGTTCCCACGGTTTCGCTTCTAAAATCAGCACGCCAAAAGCGCACTCTTCAAAGTATTCGTTATGAAAAATATCTTCCAAGACAAGGAGTGAGCGACGATTTGAATGACTCGTTCGGCTTGCTTCGCTCGGCTTCGCAACGCACCGTACTCGTCATTAAACCGTCGCTTTCGCTCCTTGGCATGAAATGTACTATTGTTTCTCACCACCTTAGAAATTCCAGTGAAATTTTTTCAAGCCCCTCTCTCATCATACACAGCTTGAAATCCGATTGTTTTCCAGTCCTCTTTTCATCATATATAACTTGGAGGTAAAAATTTTTCAAAGTTTCATGTTTTGCCGGCCGTCTACCATAAAACAGATTTTCTTTTGAAAAATGTTCTGGCGGAGCCAAATGAATTGAATGAAGATCATGTTTCAGGTCTTTCTCTTTCTCAAAAGTCTAGTATAAGTCTATTTCCGGATACTTCAAGCTAATAGCTTTCGAGTAGCTCACTGCTTAAGATTGGTAAAATCCTAGGGGGGGGGGGGGTATTCTCCGCCTATTATAATTCTACTTTAAGACTGCTAAAACCCTAGCATAAAACTATCAAAAAGCTAGTATAAACCTGGTATATAAACTGGGCACTACGCCCGAACACCCCATTATGAGCCTATTTTAAGACTAGTGAAATCCTAGGGAGGGGGGGTCTTCTTTGTCTATTTTAAGTCTAGTTTAAGACTAGTAAAACCCTAGTAGAAAGCTATCGAAAAGCTACTATAAACCCAGTATGTAAACTGGGCAAGGTGAACTTGCGGGGTCAAGTCGCAAATTTTTGAATCACCCACGGAGTAACGAGGGTGAAGGGGGGGGGGAAGCACTCGGAAAATTTCAAATTAGGGGTCAGGGCAGAGTAAAGACATAAAACAAGTAAAAAAAAAACTCCTCCTGAAATGAAGAGGAAGAATAGACTTCATCAAAATGGTCTCACGACACCGGAGAATGTGTGTTTCTTGCGGGTACAAGATATCTACACTTTTAGTTTTTCATTCTCATAGGTCTCTTAAAAGCAAATCGAGACATTGGTTAAGTCACATCGTCTTGTTTGTATTTTTTTGACATGTTTCATGTCTTTTCTCTACCCCCTAAATCTGGAAAATTGTCCGGGCGTCCGGCCGTGACCTTGAGACTTGGAAAATTTTCAACGTCGAATCTCAGCCCTATCCTTGATTCCGGAATTCGCGTCTGGGCGTCCGGGCGTCCGGTCATGACCTTGGGACTTGGAGGAATTTTTATTTTTTCTATACCCGTCTGTCGAAGTCCTTACGTTAGCTCTTCCATATTTCTCTATTAGCTAGTGTAGGGACTTAAAATTAGGTATAGGGACTTGGAAAATCTTCGATCTCTTCTAAACCCCTCTATTAGTTAGTATAAGGACTTGGAAAAATTTTGGGTGAGGTTAGGTTTAAGGACTTGGCAAAAATTGTTATACCTGGTGAGTAATTTGAAAATCTGCGAGTACCAACCCCTTACTCTTTGTAGTGTATTAAGTGTACCTATACTAGGTATCTCTGTAGTTTCTAGCTTATCTTAATATAATGAAAAGGCTTAGGATAGATTTATGCTAGGCTAAGAGAACTCCGAGAGCCTTTATGAAGCCATTAGCTTGTGCCGTCATAAGTTCGATGACGTTATAAGTCAGTGACGTCATCAGTCGGTGACGTCATAAGTTGGTAACGTCCCCTGTCTCATCAGTTCGAAATATACTAAATTAGCCTAAAATACTCTGAAGTAGACTTATACTAGACCAAGAAGCGGGACGAATGAGCGGAGCGAGAAAATTTTGGAAATTTTTAAACGATGAAGAGTTTCAGACGACTGGCGAAAAGATATGAAACATGATCTTTATATTTTTGGCAACGCCAAGAAATCCTCCTTTTTTTCTAAGACTCTCTTTGAGAGGAAATTAATTTCTCTAACGAAAAACCTTCTCAAGTTAACCGTATCTAAATATCCTCACATCTGTAACGCTCGCAGCTCGTAATTCTTCAAAGACTCCTTTCCTCAATAAAGTTAAAAATTCGTTCGAGTTCGCTAGGAAATCCAACAGCGTTTTTTTATCAACTTAAAACTAATTTCTCTTCCTTCGAATTTCCGGGTGATGTCAAAATTCAAGCTCGTAATATTTCTAGGCCCCTCCTCTATTCAAATGTACGGCAAGAAATTCTTCTCTCTCTCCTCTACAAAAGTTCGGGGATCAAAATTTTCCAAGTCCGCCAAATTCGTCTGGGCCACAGGGGTGTGAACCGTTATTATTTTTTTTTTGGATTCCGCTTCCATTTGTTCTTCAACTGAATCGCCGGATCCGCTTCCTTTCGGTTCCGCTTCCAAGTAGCAATCACCGGATCCGCTTCCTTTCGGTTCCGCTTCCAGGCGGTAATCATCGGATCCGCTTCCTTTCAGTTCCGCTTCCAAGCGGCAAGCACCAGATCCGCTTCCTTTCGGTTCCGCTTCCCAGCAGCAAGCACCGGATCCGCTTCCTTTCGGTTCCGCTTCCAAGCAGCAAGCACCGGATCCGCTTCCTTTCGGTTTTGTATCTTGATGAAAGAATCTTTCAGGGATTCCACAAAAAATTACGGTTATCCCTTTAAAAAAAGGCAAAGAATATCGGTTATCCTCTATTTTTTAGGGGATATCCGCTATTTTTCACAGATGAAATATTGGTTACAGTTCTTTGGCCAGGTTTCAAGATCCGCTTCCTTTCGGTTCCACTTCCAAAGAGCAATTGCCGGATCCGCTTCCAAAGAGCAATCTCCGGATCCGCTTCCTTTCGGTTCCGCTTCCAAGGAGCCTTCGCAGGATCCGCTTCCTTTTGGTTCCGCTTCCGAGGAGCCATCGCAGGATCCGCTTCCTTATGGTTCCGCTTCCAAGTAGCAATCACCGGATCCGCTTCCTTTCGGTTCCGCTTCCAGACGGCAATCATCGGATCCGCTTCCTTTCGGTTCCGCTTCCAAGGAGCCTTCGCAGGATCCGCTTCCTTTTGGTTCCGCTTCCGAGGAGCCATCGTAGGATCCGCTTCCTTATGGTTCCGCTTCCAAGTAGCAATCACCGGATCCGCTTCCTTTCGGTTCCGCTTCCAGACGGCAATCATCGGATCCGCTTCCTTTCGGTTCCGCTTCCAGAACCCAAAAATTCAGGTACGGATTCCGGATACCATTTGGGATAGCGATTCCGGTTCACACCCCTGCTGGGCCAGACGCCAGCCGGACGCAAAAACTTCAAGGGATGTATCCCTTACAAGAGTATTCTGACTGAAAACCAACCGTCAATATTCCAACATATGGTCCTAATGATGAGAAACCACTGTCGATATCCCAACACGCAAACCTAATGATGAGAACCGACTGTCAATAGCCTCAACACTCGGTCCTAAGGATGGGAACCGACTGATGATATCCCAACACGCGGTCCAAATCAGGAAAACTTACTGTCAATATCCCGACGATCAGACCTAATGATGAGAAGCGACTGTCAATATCCCAACACTTGATTCAAATGATGAAAACCGACTGTCGATATCCCAACACGCCGTCCTACTGATGAGAAGCGACTGTCAATATCCCAAAACTCGGACCAAATGATGGAAACCGACTGTCGATATCCCAACACTTGGTCCTAATGATGGGAACTGACTGTCGATACCTCGAACACTCGATATTCCCCAACACTTGGTTCCCAAATGATGAAACCGACTGTTGATATTCCAACACTCGGTCCTAATATTGGGAACCGACTGCCAATCCAACACTTGTTTTTTTTTCATGAGTTTTATCTTTTCCCCTCCTCTTTCTGGGCGCCTATTTTTGCTTGGAGGATGGCTCGAGCCACAATACCACGCTTTTGTGCCGCCAATAGGATCATGGATATGTTTTTGGGTTTCAATACGGGTGTTTTGAACAGAAGAAGTACTTATTCATCTCATCTCCAATATAAAAAAGATTTTCTGGTAGCCTATAGCCAAATGAATAAAGATCTTGTTTCATAATTTTTATGAGGTAGCATGCTGAACTCGTTTGCCTCCCTTCTTGGTCTAGTATAAGTCTTCTTTGGAATATGTTAAGCTAATGGCTTTTGGAACGTTCCCTCACCTCGCTAGTCCACCCTCCTCCTTGGTCTAGTATAAGTCTACTTTAGAATATTTTAGGCTAATGACTTTAAGGGGGCTCTTGGTCTAGTACAAGTCTACTTTAGAGTATGTTAAGCTAATGACTTTTGGAAGGCTCACTTACGGCGCGGCCTTCATGGTCTAGTATGAATGTAGTTTGGGATACTGGTTTCCAAGAGCTCACTTTCCTTGGTTTAGTACTGTAGATTGTATATTAAGTCTATATGATGAAATCTGAACCCAATATAGCGGCTTGGGGTGGGCCCACTTCTCGGTCTGTTCTCAAGCTCTCATTTTACTGGACCTGATATACTGTATACTATAGGTTTACAGTAGCTAAGCTGAAGCCTAGTATAAAGGACGCTTAAGAAAGGATACAGTATACAGGATTCCTAGACCTAGTATGAAGCTAGTGGGTTAGATTACTGCATAGATCAAAGAGAGACCTGGTTAGTTTTTCCCCCTTCTCCCTCTAGTGTCTAACTAGTAAAATCCCAGTAGAAAGTTAGTAAAAATCAGTACAATACAAGGGGAGTCCCTCGCCTTGTTCATCTCCAGTATATTGTATACATCTTTATGATAGTATAACACCATTTCCTACACTAGAGAACTGTATAGACGCCCGGACGCAAATTCCGGAATTTGGGGTAGGGCTGAGGTTCGACGTTGAAAATTTTCCAAGTCCCAAGGTCATCCGTACGGAAGCCCGGACGCATTTTCGAGCTTTAGAGGGTAGAGAAAAGACATAGAACATGTCAATACAGAAGAAGACTGGAACTCAAAATATCAAAATTATGTTGTCCTAGTATAATGAAGGTTAAGGAAAATACTGTGTGCCTACTCAATATAGTCCAGTATAATATTGTATGTTATGTTAGGCCTAATATACAGGCTGAAGATATAAGTCTTACAGTAACGAAGGTCCAATTTTTTTTACTCGTAAATTAAGTCAAGGATATTGATGACATCATGCGCGTCTCTCATGAAATTGGTCTCGCAAATGTGCGCAGCTCAAAGAAAATTTTTCCGCAGCGGATTTTGAATATGATCCTGTGATATTTTGAAGCAAATTTTTTAGTTCTAGAGGATGTGAGGTTTCCGCCCTTCCCCCCGTGAATACGCTACTGGTCTTTTCGATTATATAATTAGCCAAAAAGTTGTTGCGCTGCTCAAGAATAATAATGCTTCTAACCAATTCATCCCCGGATACTACATTTATTACGCTGAGGTAACAATTCCGAAACTATTCAAATGATAGTTTATTCATGAATGAAATTTTGCTCGGTCACCTCGGTCCCAAAGGACAGCAAACTATTTCTATAAATACGTAATTCACTAACCCGAGTTTGACGGTTTGCAATTGCGTTTGAATGATGCATTGTGTGTACGCGTGTTTCCAATTGAATCCGAGGGATTTCAATTCCTCCAGCTGATCTTTTAATTTTTCCAAATCATTATACTTGAATTTGTACCTGTAATTAAAAAAATTTAACACTGATATTCTCTTACGGCCTTTTGGTCGGGTATCCGTCCCGCGTATACTAACCTGTACAAGTCATCCGGCGAGAAGTCTAGTCTGTACACACATCTACCAAAGGCGTAATCTAGTGTAAAGAAAAAACATGCAACAAATGTATCAGGAAAAAAAACAATACAAGTAAGTAGTGATATCCTGAAAACAAACAAAGATACTTCCGAATTGATCAATGAACTTGAGGTGATAAACTCCTATAGAATTTCTGATGATTTTTGTTGGAGTAGGAAGTATTTTTTTCTTCTAAAAGCTAAATTAAATTCTATTATTCACTACGCTTGTGCGGGTCTTCAGAGATTAAACTTGACCGTAAACTTCTCATTTTAATGCGGACTTTCGTAACGTGCCTACATTTTAGCGACGCTAAAAGCTTGAGAAAATAAAAACGATAATGAAAAAGACCAAGAAACACGCAAACTTTGTTGTCCCGTAAAACAAATTCCATTATTTGGAGCTTATTATCTCATGGTGACCGAAAAAAAAAATTCACCTAATTATTTTACATAAAAATAAAATGTACTAAAAGCTAAATTTTGTTATTCACCCATGTATGAAATGAAAATCGTGTTTTAATCAAGGATATGAGTCGTGCATAGGCTTAAATAAAAGTACTTTAGCCCTTTGATCATAATGACAACAAATAAGAAAAAATTATGAGATGTTCAGTGAAAATATAAAATTTTGTTCAAAAAAGAGAGCGACTTCCTGCAGTTTCTAACAAAGTGATCCAGTTTCAATGTAACAGGTCCGTAGCCAATGAAGAGAACGGGGGCTCAGTTTCCCTATTTTGGGCCCTCCTCGAGCAAATATTTTTTAAATCCTATATTTTGAACAAACAAGGAAAGAAGGAGTGTCGCATAAAGCTTTTACAAGAAAGTTCTGCTTTAAATGAAAGTATTTTTGTGAAAATAGTGTCCAAGCTCACAGCGAGCGTGAAACACTTTTAGATAAACCACGGCGGCGAGGCGGATTATGCTGAAAGGCACCATACTCGTAGGCGCACATATCTGCTACGTTTGCATTATGTTTGCCCATCGGCTGAAAGTAAAAAAGGTAGCCAAGTACTTTCATGGACTACACCGCTGCATGCTACTGCGTTACGGCCGGCTGTATAGAGCTGTCTCCTATGTTCCAGCTACGGTGATATGTAACTGAGTTCGGCACCATACAAATTAGTTGCTAGATCCATTATCTATGCACGCAAGGAAAAGTCAGACCGTTGCTAAAGCCCTCAGACGTACCAGCTGCTGGTAATCTCTGGGTCTTGATGGGGCCAAAGGCTCTTTGTAAATGGAAGCAAGAATATGAAAATGACGAACACTAATGGGGACGAAAGTTCTCAAAATAGAAACGAGAAGTGAATCTATGCTTTTGGCTGGGCCAAGCTCTGTCGGAACATGTTTTTTTTTTTTTTTTTTGGGCGAGCTCCTCCTTCAAATGAAAAGAAAACGTGCCGACCTATGTGAATGTGGGGAAGAAGAATCGTCGAGGCATGTGTACACGGAATGTCCCGTCTGTAAAGATGGAAGCCTAGACGTGCTTGAGATCCAGATAAGCAGAAATGCAGCGTACCTACCGGTGCGCGGTGTATCGTGATCATACTATGGGAAAACAAACGAGAAACAGCACAGAAGAGAATGAATGCGACTTATCGCCGTGGTAGTGTGGTGCTTGCCTCAACGTTGACCTCCTCTACAGCCCCGGAGATTAAAAACCGTATTATGATCCCAACCATCCTAGGTGGAGAAAGTATATCAAAAAGAATTCATACTAGAAGTGAGACCATTGGCCAATGAGCCGATGATATGTCAGTTGAGGAGTTCTGAAATGCCATGAAGTAAAAGAACTCCTATTATAAGGATGAGCCAAAAGTTAATTCACAAAAAAAATCGGGTATGAAATGCATTTGTATGAGACTGAAAGACTGCTTGATACTCGTTGCGGCGTGTTGCGGTTTTTTACGAGTGTTCAACAAATTTTTGTTTTTTTTTTTTTACGAACAGTGAAACGCAGCGGTGGATGAAGGCATAATTATCACATGCAACTGCTTGTGTCTGCGCGCCAAAATGTCTGCGCGCGAAAACTTTTTTGAATAAATAAAAAGAAAAGGGGGAAAAAAAAAAAAAAATTGGAAGCCATTGCAGGTTTGCAATGGCGCGGGGAACCCGCAACCTCCCCCGCTTGCAATCACGTCGACACGAAAATGCCCCCTCAAAAAATGAGTTGGCTGGGCTCTTTCCAGTGTACTGCATGCTAGGCCTGATATAATGAAAGCTGGAAATTGAAATTTTTCCAAGCCCCTAAAGTAGGTCAAGGTCAAGGTCATTGATGACGTCATAGGCCACCACACTTCACGTCACGTCACGCAGTTCACAGAAACTCCCGGAAGTGGACGTTTTCTGAGGATGTAATCCCCCTAACAAAAAAAAGTATCTCGGCTGGAAGTTGAAATTTTTCCAAGTACCTAAAGTAGGTCAAGATCATTGATGACGTCATAAAGCATCCCACGTCACGTCACGCAGTTCATAGAAACTCCCGGACGCGGACGCAGACGTTTTCTAAGGATGTAATCCTCCTAACAAAAAAAAGCATCCTGGCTGGAAGTTGATATTTTTTCGAGTCCCTAAAGTAGGTCAAGGTCATTGATGACGTCATAACGCGCCACACGTCACGTCACGTAGTTCACAGAAACTCCCGGCACGTACGTTTTCTGAGTATGTAATCTTCCTAACAAAATGGTACAGCGGGTTCCCCGCCAGGAAAAAGTCAACGCGTGAGTGTGCTTGTGTCCGCGCGGGAGTCAAGTCCGCCGCTGGTGAAACGTTTAATCTGAGATATTTCAGCCGCATACAAATGCAGTTCATACGCGATTTTTTTTTGTAAACCAACTTTTGGCTCACCCTTGTAGGCCTAAGATGTGGAGACCCCTCTCTCATTCGGGAGCGGACCAGCTTATAAATTGTTTTAACGCGATAATATGATAGCCCCAACGCTCTCGGAATCGGGAAGAAATTTAGATGTCACTGCAAACTCTGTAATCGCAGCGGGGAGTCCGCAAGCTTTGCAGTTCTGTGGGAAACGGCTAGTCTTATGAGTAGACGGCTAGACGCATTAGGTCTGATTGAGTTAGAAATGATTCAATTCCCTCTGCTATCATATATGTCTCCTCCTCCTCATCATGTAGCTTGAGAGTCAACATTTTTTCCAAGTCACTTCCTTATCATTACATTTACCTCCCTATAATCTTGCACCGGGTGGAGTTGAATAGAAGCTGACTCTAAATCTACGAGACTCAAAGCCGAGTTATGGATAAAAATGTGCCAAAAATTAACCAATTTACCAAAACTCTCAAAAACTAAGAAACGTTCAAACTTCCGTATTTTCCTGTATTTAAAAGTAAAATTTAACACTCATTCCGAAAAATATAGGTACCTGAATATCTTCCAAGTTACGATCTAATGACGTCATAGATCTTTCCATATGACGTCACGATCTGATAAAGTCATGAATCAGTTTCCGCGACGTCACAGCTGAATGACGTCATAAAACAATCTCCAGCTCGAAAGTCAAAACTTTAACAGAAAACCTATTCTACTGAGAGGAGGGGAGGGGATTTAGAACAACTTGTCGTGCGCTGTGTGGGGGTCCAGCAAAAAATCCAAATGGGCAAAAATGTTTTTGCACCACACTAAACTTTTTTTTGCGCAGTATGAGAAAATTCTGGGCCAGTATAATGATTTTGAGCCTCGGATGCGTATGAAAACTTACCACTTGAAGACATGCGCTTAATGCTCCAGCAATTCAACTTATTTCTCAATTGAACCGGGTAAGTTCATGAAAGTTGAAGTGGTACAATATTGGCAAAGGGTATTACTTCTGGGTTTTTCGATCTATTTGATTTCTGGGAAGAGGGATGGGGAAAAACCAAGGTAAAACCCACCCATCTCTCAGGACTAAAATTATGTAGATTGCATCAATAAAAAAGAAAAAGTTGATGAAAATTGAAAGGACATATTTCGGTGTCCATTTTCTCAGGTCTATCTACGAGTTCAACAGAATTCGACAACCAATTTCGTTGATGAAAAAAAGCTTGCCAGCGTGTTAGCTTGTATCACGTTCTGAACAATGTTTCCTGAATGGGCAAAGCTAATCTAAACTTTAATGAACATTTTTCTTAAATTTTTGTCCACACTTCATCATAGTTCTTCCCAAAAACATTTAGTCATTAATCTATGCGTGAAAACCGCATACCTCACAAAAATAAAGCGTTCAGTTTGCGCACATTTTAATTCGGCTGAGATAATTACTTCAGAAGCTGGAGAAAACAGCAAAGTGGACCTTTCATTATTGGCATGAAAGCTCAATGAGTGGGATGAAGTAATTACTATTCATACATTGTTCGAGGCGTAGGCCTTGAAGCAATTGTGAACGACGAGATCTGTAAGGTGGTGCGACACTTCAAAAAACTTGTCGATGTGGTCACGCGCCTCTGCACTGATCCACTACTCTATGCTGCTTCCCTCATTTAATCATGCGAAAAAGAAAATCCTGTCTATAATCGCGTGCGTTCTTTCTATCCCCAGAAGTCGAAGTTTTAGTTGTATTTGTCAATGGTCAGAAAACGTGTACGAAACTGTGACTTCATTCGAGTGTGAAATTAACTGGAAAATAACTATTTTAGTTTAGCTCCTATTTCGTATTTTACCTGCAGCGTTGATGGTATCGTGTGACGTCAATAGTAATATCGACCATTGAAAATTATTATAAAAAGCTCATTAAAGAACAACATCAATAATAAGATAGGTATTACAACCCACATAAGATAGAGAGTTTCGAGAACTTTTACTCGGTTCAAAAAACAATTTCTTCCCTGTGGCAAATACGGTAAATATGATTTTGATTACAACGTAGCCAGGTTGACTCTATAGGTGGGAAACTAAGCTTAAGTTATTCATTATTAGAAACTTACCGTTGAAGCACCATTCCGTTTTCTCGTCGCACAACTGATTACTGTACAAACAACCTGAAAAACGAAAAAGGATGTGTTTACTTTTCATGATCTCTACGATACCTGTATATAGCTTTCCACGACACCTACACGTGTAATCCAGTGTTTAAGTATACGAGAAAGTCTTAATAGGGTTTTAAGCAGTATATAATTTGAAACCATATTTTGAGTACTCGGGACAGTTTTACGACCGTGTATGACAATTTTCTTTTGTGATTTATACTGCACTTATAAATCAGAATCTACTTCATAGTCAATTTTTTTTTCTGTCTATGAAAGCTTTTTTTGTTATGACGGAAACTCGGATTTAGCTGATACGCGCGATTCTGAATAAGAGATAACCGAACGTAGAAATCCACTCAAGCCTGGTGCTCCGAATTCATGGTTTTTAATACACCGAAATTAGACCGCTTCTTTGCAATATTAAGCCCAATTGAAAGTCATGACCAGACATAAGAATCCTACGTGTGAATGCATTTTAAGAATGCCAAAGAATCGAAGCTTTTATATAAACGAGTCACCTATTCAACTTTCAAGAATTGGAAGTTCGTAAGAAAAACCTTTTCAGAGTATTAAATTTAAACATGGTCAATTTCTAAGAACTTTATATGAGTAATGTTGTTGGATGGTGGGATCTTGGTTATTGAAACAGGTAGTCGGATATCTAAGGGGCCAAGGGTTTAAGGAATTTACTCTAAAAAGTGAGCCTAGCGCGAGTTCAAATTGTCAACACATGTGTTGATAGAAGGATGAAGAAAGATGTGTTGTTCTTGTATAAACGATTGAGTCATAGAGTGGAAGGATAGGAGATACATATCTTCAACAAGAACCGTTACCTACAAATTTTCATGATCTGCCATCCGTCTGGAATATCTCCCTCCTTTTCTCTTTGATGAAACCTTCTTCTCTACAGCAGTACATAATAAGAGAAGAAGTTGAGAGAATTTTCATTTTCGAACTAATTAGCTCTCGCTCCACTCGGCAGTCAAGATGTCACACGTATCTTGACGGTATTACGCTCTCACCCACGTTAGTCATTTACCTCAATCAAAACAAAACCAATTCCTCGCTCTCCTCAATTAACTCCGAAAGTTAAAATTCCTCAAAAATAGGGCCCTATTCACGACTCAGAAAAGAGAAGGGGTTCGCCTCTAGTTAAACGGAAAATTTGGAGAACAAATTGAAACTCTTTTACGTGCGCAAGGAAATTAACATCGAAAAAGGAACAGAGACAAATTATTTTTTTTCTCTTGCGAACGTTTCGACCACCTAGTGTTTTGTGAAACGAAATATTTACGTTTTTTTACGATTTTTTGTTCAATTTTTCGACTTTTTGTACTCTTGAATTTCTCTTCAAAGGTTACCAGCTGGAAAATTGAGCGTGAAATTTGGTCGTTGGTAGACTCAATCATTATTGAGAACAGAAAAAAGTGTCTTCAACATTTTCTTCGCTCACTATATTCGGTGAGCATTAGGGCAGATAGAACAAAAATGGCATTACAATTCTTGTGTCGACAAATTAGGTAGAAGTAGATTAGGAAGAAGAAATTACGACGCCCATACAAAATAAAAAACTTGGAAGTTCACTTCGTTTACTTCTCGCAGAGTATTTTTCATTAGCGACGTCAGGCCTAATGGAGGCGGCAAGGAACCTATTTATAGCACCAGTTTTCAAAATCGATTACGAATTTTTATACTGTCATGCTCGATATCAGCAATCAATTACATATTAGGAGAAATAACATTGCAGAAAATGAGATGAAAACGGTATTCATGCATGTTCCCCTACCCTTCTATCTACATAGTTTCATCTGAAGATGACGGCTATGTCGTCGAAATAAAGTGCATGTAAGTGCCGATTTGTTCTATGCTTTCTAATACCACACAATCTTTGATAAAAATTACTTTTTAAGAGGTATATTTATCAAATTTATTGGTAATTTTTAATTATTGCGAATGTCACTTGGTAAGTTTGATTTTAATCTAGTTCAATTCTAGAAGCCTTATAATCGCACACCCTAATTGAGTATGAGGCGTGAGCGGAGCAAGGTTAGTCGGTCTCTTCATGAGATCGGGTCAGATGAAGCACTTGCTCCGAGTAGCTGGGTAGCCACCATGCTAGGTCCCGAAGAAGCATGGAGCCAGGTATCTGCATTTGCAAACTCCGTCATGAAGGATATCCTAATCGTGTGAAGAGGCACTAATAGACATTGCTCTTGGAAAAAAATGCGATGAATGAGAGCATCAAATTCGCAAATGAAAAAGGCAATGAGACCATCAACTATTTGGACCTTACACTCACAATGAATAACAACAGGATAGAATACAAAATCTACAGGGAACCTACGTACACAGACACCATTATTCCGAATGACTCCTACTACTACCCCAGGCACAAGTAAGTGGCTCTTCAGAACTACTGCTATCGAGCTACTTCTGTATTCAAGAAGAATGAAAAGAAGAGGAAAGAAATTGAGATAGTAAAGTAGATTGTAGAAGCCATTGGCCACCATAGAAGAGTGGTGGAGGGAATCATTAGGAAAATGGAACTAAAAAGGGTACCCATGATAGCACGGTGAGGAGGTACTCCGGATCGATACCATACATAGGAAAGTACACAAACAAAGTGATAAAGGCGTTTAATGGCTAAGATGTAAATGTGAGTAAACAGAATAACCCACCCATGATGAAGAGAATCAGCAATGGCCAGACGGAAACAAAGGACAAGGGAAGCTTGAGCGGAGTGTGCAAGCTCAGGCGTGAGCAGTGCGAAGGCAGCGGCGAGACTGGGAGAAAGTTTGAGATCAGGAAGAAGGAGCACAAAAAGTCATGGGAGAAAGAAGATGGCAAGTCACTGTTTGGGAAACACCGTTACAAAGAATACCACGATGGAGATGGAATATTTGAAGTCATACATGGAGAGAATCGCACTAAAAGAAGAAAACTCTGGGAACAGATGGAGATTGCAAAAGCAAAGAGGAAGAAAGCTATCCTTGTGAGCAATGTAATTACATTTGACAGCAAAAACTTATTCAGCCAGGTGATTGGACGAGAGAAAAAGAACAGAACCGACCAATAAGATGGCAAGAAACCAGACTGCTAATAATAATGCAGTATTTAGCCCTAAAAATGAACCAATCACTAAGCAGTATGTTATAGCCAATAAGAACTCAATGTCATAGTTGTGTACACATAAATTTCTAAGATCGAACCAATCACAGCACAGCATTGTTGTATTGACAGGGAACCTGTTTTATCGGGGGGGGGTCTTTCCGGAAAAAACGTCCGCCATCCGGGAGGCAACCTAACCTAACCTAACTTTTTTTTTTTTTTTCTTTCTATGCCCTCCGGCATTCCTCAGACACGGCCCCTTCCAGAGACACGTGTCCGCCCCTTACCGCATAGGGATACATATTGTATAGGGGGGAGAGTTACAAACTATTGCTTATTGCTAAATACCCTACACTGCTCTTATGATGTACACAAGGTTTTTCGAAGGCAGTGCAGGGTGTTCCTTATGCTGTAGGCTAACTCATAGGTGTCTATTACTGATGGATTGGTAATCAACTATTGAACTATTGTATTGCTATGATGCCTAAGGCTAAAGATGGAGATAAAGAAACTTATGCTGAAGGCTAATTAAGGTTGTGGTAATCGTGTCTTGTCTATTGGCTGGTAACTGTCTCATACTGGTAACTCAGTAGTTCTGCGAGCTGAGATCATCTCTTTCTGCCACAAATTGTTGGTAACGGTTGTCAGGTAGGTTCTTACTTCGGGATTGTTTATGTTCCACTGCGTTGGCCTCTCCTTGTTGTATAATGGGCACATTTTGAAAATATGTCGTGCGTCCTGGATGTCTGCTCCACATATGCTTTCGCATGCTGGCGAGTTTAGTTTCTTGATCTTGTATCTATAAGCAGCGAACGTCCCATGACCAGAGAGTGCCATCGCTAGCATAAAGCTGATTGGATCCTTGTGCTCTTTGGCAAACGGAGTCAGCTCCTGGGTCCATTTTCCTTTCTCGCAGGCTTTCCACAGGTTGTTCCATGCCTCTAGGGCAGCCTCGGATAGACATGTATGTAATTCATCTTCAGCTACAGGGGGTCTTTCCAGAATTGTGAGCCCCAGTAGGGTGGTTTTTTTCCTGGTGGTCCATATTATTGCCCGTCTTGCTATGACATACTTCATTGGCATCCAGCCTGTAATGACGGTTGCAGGTAAATAGGACACCGTGTGGTACAGCCGCCCATAGCATAGCAGCATCAGACGGTACGTCCTATCTACCCTCTTGCAACAGTATGATATATTCAGCCGGTGGGACCAGCAGCTGCTAGCATATAACATACGTGTCCCAACCTAACCTAACTTAACCATGACCATGGGACTTGAAAAAATTTTTGTTTTTATCTTATCGCTTATAGCTTGGAGAATAAATTTTTCTAAGGGACTTGGAGGATGAAATTTTCCCAAGTCCCTCTCCCATCATTTATAGTTTGAAGGTCAAAATTACTCTAAGTCGCATATCTATCACCTATAGCTCGGTCGAAATCCTATCTTATATTACTAGCAGGATTCACATAAAGCAGGTTCCCTCCCTCCTCTCATTCAAATCCGTTGAAGAACCCGTGAGTTTATAATAAGATCACAGTAGTGTTGTATTATAAAAACTCAAGTTCAAGGCCTTGTTCTTCAGTTGCGACACAACTGATGATGGGATAAAGTAACTAATAAAGTAGAATAGTACACTTGAAAACTTTTTCAATATTGGTGCTCTACTTACACCACTCTCCCTCCATATGAGTTTCAGATGAAAACACAGGAAAACGAGACCTCAACAGCAATCTATTACATGAAAGGTGGTGTTGTTGTGTATTTTAATGTTTTGCGTGCTTGGAGTGCAACCAACTTGGCGGTTGCTGAGTAGAGGCCGAGGAGACTCTAACAACACTGAGGTTGTGCCCGAAAGGGTCGATTTCGGTGTTGGAGAAAAAATACGCAATCCGCAACCACTCCAGCTATGGGAGGAAGGGCGGTGCTGCATATGCGACAAAAAAAGACGCCTCATATTGAAAAAAGAAAAATGAAAAGCACTTTCAACATAAGTATTACAGAGGAATTGAAATCATGGAAAGTACGAAGATTGAAATGAAATTTAATGAGCGTTTGAAGTTTGATAGAAATGAATGCTGTAAGTACTCACACAATTTGAAGAGAGGGAACTTTGGAACACCTCTACTATCCTCTCATCGCCCGATCACGAAACACTCTTTGGAAAAGTCAATCCAATAATAAAATCCTTCATATAAAAAAACCACCATCTTCTGGTCATCGTCCATGGGAAACACCATCCGAGAAGAAATCATCCTTTCTCGTCTAAGAATGGGCCACACAAGAAACACACTTGACCACAACTTCTCTATCTTGACCCTACTGCCAACAAAAGAATCCAACGGTTGACCATTTTTTTCTTTTGCCCGCAACTCTCATCCCTCTGCATTCTTCAACAAATACACCCTCCTCCCTCACTCAAGCACTCAAAAACAACCACGAAACTATCTGTTGTACCCTAGAATATTGACAACTAATTAACTACAATATTCCAATATCGAATCGCACTTACTCTACTCAACATTATTCTATAGAAAGTTCACCTTTCCTATTGTCTTTCTAATTTAATAACACAAGTATATAATAGTTTTGCACACCGAGCCCAATAGCCCCAATGTAGCTGACAGCTCGTCAAAATAAAATGAAAACAGCGAAAAGCAGCTTATATGAGAATTTTTTGGGAGGAGAAATGCAGTAGACAGCGAGATATGGGTCTCTAACTTCAGCGTTCTTGAAGGTCATTTTTGTTTCATCTGTATCATGTTTGCCTGTTTGATGAGGAAAGGCCGCGTAGGGTATAAAAATTGCGATAAACTTTCTCAAAATGCATTCGTATTGCTGAGAAAGAACTGACTTTATTCATCTCATATCGTTTTTTTCACTCTTAAATAAATACTCTTGCTACACGCCCATTTCATCTAGGATAATGATCGAAGAAATGAGGGGAAAGGGAATCGAATTTGCTCGTTGGAAGCTTCGAATCGAGAGAATGTCTAACGTAGGTACCTTCTTCTCACTCATCGATTCGTTCACAGAAAACTTAATGGGAGAAAAAAAAATTCGTCTGCTCATTATACAGAAGTTGTGCACATAACGCCAACTGAGACACCTACGATTTTTTTGCGAAAAGAACGATACAACGTAGGCGTCTTTTTCATCGAATTTCGGCACGGTATAGTTCTTTTCCTGTACCAAATGTACGTTCCAAAATGAGAAGAACATGGCGCGACACTTTCAGCTTTCGAGAGAAGTTTCATTACCGAAGAAAACATAAAAAGCTGATTACAGTTTAAATTACTTTTCGTTTTGGGTACGTGCATTTGTTTACACTCAACTGTTTCTGGATTGCCTCGGCAAGTTTAATTGCACCGAAGAAAATTTTGATAATGTATATCTTCCATCTATCTTCGTACCGGTACTAAAAAAGAAGCTAAAAGTTTTGTAAGAGGGAAAATTGCGAACTCTTTTCACTTTTTTTTCGTGATGTTATCTAGTTTTTTCCTTTCATAGCTTTCAAGTAAATGTAAAGTATAATCTAATAATTACATCCAGGAAAGAGTGGTCCAATTTTGGTTTTCTTTTCACTTTTACTTTATTAGGTTTTTCTCAAAAAGAAGCAGTCGTATATCACCTTTTGACGGAATACGACTTATACTTCTACATCCGGTACAAAGGTGTCAAATCTGTAGGCGAGAAAAATCTGTTAAAGGAATGAACGCGGTATCTAGAAAACAAGAAATAAATTGAGTCTAATTTTCCAACTGCAGGAATACCAAGAATACCAACGTGTCATACGAGAAATGTAAACATTTAAGTCGGTTTTTCACCAGGAAACTGAAAAGTGCGTTAAGGGTCGTATTATACCTGTGACGCACGACATCAAATTACATTTTTATTCATACGTTCGCCATTTACGACACACCTTTTTTTTCAATTGTGCGTGCGCACGGACACCCGCAAATTCCATTTTCATTTAAAGACAAATGATTCGGAATTTTTTCGTCGCCACCTAGTCGAAAATCGAAACGAACCCTGACAACTGACGCTGTCTGATGTACAAATATTTGGAGTCCCCTTCAAATACAAATGGTAGCAGTAATATTTTCATTTCAGAATAAATTTAAACCCAGTTGAATAATAGTAACACTCGTGTACGCACCAATCAGCAACATTAGAGATGAAGCAATCTGAGTGTTTTACGAAAAAAGAGACAAACAACTGAAAAATGTATGAAAAGATGTGGAGACATTAAAAAAGAAGTTGATAGAAACTCTTTCACTGGTTGAACGAAAGGCAGCGAGAAAACCCGCGAGCTTCGCTGCCCTCTGAAGAACATCTCTAGTTTAAAATTATGCAAATTTTCAAAGTTTCAAGAAACTATAATATACTTTAGTAGAGATACGTTGTAACACTTTCTCTGAGTAAAGAGAACACTTTCTCTCAATTTTTGGATCTACTTGATCTTTCTTTTGTTTCCAAATAGGTTACCTACATCTTTACGCGAACCCAATGTATTCTTAGGAACTAGCTCAGACAAATATCTATAATCTAAACTAGACAAATCCCTTCAACCTAGCCTAGTCAAATTCTTCTAAGCAAAATAACTTAACTTAATTCGGGTTCATTACGTCAGAAATTGATGAAGGTCGGGCACGAAAGTTTTCTGAGGATGCCCTATGCAACATAACCTAACCTAACTCAAGTTGATGACGCCAGCAAAGTCGAACGCGGACGTTATCTGAGGATTTGCTCATCCCAAAAAAAAACAAAACTTATAGGACGTTAATCAGTTGAACCCAGGTGACCAAAAAGAGAAAAAATTTTCTGGCGTAGCCAAATAAATGAAGATCATGATTCATGTCTTTTATGAGGTAGCATGCTCCGCTCCTTTCCCCCCTTCTTGGTCTAGTATAGGTCTACTTTGGAATGCCGAGCGACCGGCAGAGAAATTTTTCTTGCTAATAATACGAATTGTAATGAAGAATAAATCTGACCTGATTTTCTCCAGCCATGGCGATACAATGTCACAAATACAAATTTATGCGGCAAAAGAATGAACTGACGTAAAAATTGTGTAACACGAACCACGTTTATCGGTAGAACTGATACGGTCCGAAATGTTACCGCTCGACATACTTTAGGATACTCAAAGAGTAACGAAAGCAAAAAATTGCAAAGACCGTTATTCATAACGAACGAAGAGAGGAAGTTTCTAACCCCGTAGAGGTAAGGCGCTATAGGGGGAGGTATAATGGACAACCATTTTGATTGCAAAAGAGCCCGACCGCTTTCGTTCGTCGCTCGTTGCATGAAACGGAAGTGGCCCCGCTCGTGTTTCCTTTTTTTGCAATCAGAATGGCTGTCCAGCATACCTGCCCCTATAGCGCCTTGTAGAAGCGGGTTGAAATCGGGTTGAACTATCGACCAACCAGTTTAATCGAGATGTGAGATTGAAACTGGTGGGGGTTTACCAATCAGAAAAGAGAACGGCGAGCTTTTCGTTTTGGCTACTTGGCGCGGTATAGTGATTGACAGCTGATTGAATATTATGAATACGAAATTATTTCATAATTACGATATGAATATATAATTGATTAATCTCTTCGACATGATAGGTCGAAGTTAAATTACTGAAAATTCAACACTCCCCCACGCGAAAAATGCGGCAGCACATACAGGGAGCAAGCCCTCTACAATGTACGAGCTACTTTGGGCAGAGGCCCTTCGTTAACGGCGCTGGGATCCTTTGAAGGCATCTCCAGTGGATACAGAAGGTTGACCGACTTCTGTATAACTTTTGTTCTGTATGCATGACTATTGGTTTCCTGTTTTTGAGGGGTAAATCTTTCAGTAGCGGCCCAATCAACAATACCCACGCTTGGGCTCCTCGTCGAACAAGTTTTCCAATTACTCCCACAGGCCACTTGGCTCGCGAGAGTGAACGTTCTTTGGCGTTGACCATGTCCCCTACCTTGGGTGCATGGGAAACAGCGCCTCTAGGGGCGGGGTGTTCACGTTTTTGTTTCTCGCGCAGACTCTGTAGGTACTGCGAGAGGAAGACGCTACGAAAGTACTCAATAATTCGACGAACTTCTTTATAGCCTGAAAGAAGCTCCGAGGTAGTTGAGCTGACCTTGGATTGGTCAATGTCGACTCCAGTAGAAATTCCCGAAGTTGCGGGTCTAAGGAAAGAATTTGGTGCGAGGGGTTGTAAAGTTTCGGTGTCTGAGGAACGGGTCAACGGGCGACTGATGGCAATGTCTTCTACTTGGCACAAGACAGTAATAAGAGTGATATAAATCTATCACACCACTACCTAGGACTCTGAGAAGGCCGCCTTGCCGAGGGCAGTAAGCGGGTATGAAGTACCAGGAGATACCATTTGTGACGACATATTTATTCAGATTGGGGTCTGTAAGTTCGACCTTGCGCCCCAACAGGGGTTGGGCAAAGATAAAGTTTCGGCCATTATCTGATACAATGAATCTTTGAACACCCCTCCGGCTGGTAAACCGGATGAATGCCTGAAGAAACTGGTCTCCAGACTGGTCTCCAGCTAGCTCCAAATGTACGGCACGGGTTACGAGGCATGTGAAGAGCACGCCATAAGTTTTCATAATTTCCTCTGAATCGGCTGAACGGACATATAACGGTCTAAAACAATCGAGTCCCACATTCACAAAGGGGGGGGGGCATGAGAGGTAATTTATACGGCCCTCCTCTCCAGCGACGACAGAGGTTGCAATAATGGATGACAGAACTCACAAGAGAACGACCTCTAGTAATCCAAAATCGCGTACGAAATTTGAGCAAGGTAATCTCAATTCCGTAATCCTATGGATTGAGAAAATAAGAGTTCTGACCAACGAGCTTTCGCGAGGAAGATGGATGGGATGGGCTAGTTCCCAGTCTATCGGAGCTGTTTCATTACGATCCCTACACCGAATTAATCCTTGATCATCGAGGAACAACCCTAAATTAGAATGTATTTTAACAACATTCTGTAGGTGTTCAAGTTCGATATACAGATATTTCTGTTAAGTGAGCCGGATTAAAGCTAGTTCAGCTCTTTGAAACAATTGAGTCGGAGTCAACGATTCTTTAGAGGCGAGTTTACGACACCATTTATCTAGAAAGGGCATGCGCAAAATTTTGCGTTCATACCAGTAAAGTTTACAGCACTGATCAAAGAGAGATCTAGCATAAGTAGTATTAACTAATACAAACCGTCTCTTGGAATAAGCCTATGGTATAGAGGAGGGATACAGCATACAGGATTCCTAGACCTAGTATAAAGCTATTATAGGCCTAGTATACCAGTAGTTCACTGCACTGATCAAAAAGAGATCTAGCACGCACACACGTACACGCACACAAATTTTCAAATAAGGTTAGGGTCAAAGCAGAGACATGAAATATGTCAAATAAGTCAACTACTGTGTCCGATTAGAAGTAAAAGAGTATGGTTTTTGACTGTCGAACTCATACTTCTGCTCGTATGCAGTCACTTATTACAGATTCAAGATTATGAGAATGCCACTAAAGAAGTCTTCTTCTTGCCCTCATCATATGAGCATGCAGCCTTTCCTCATATGATTTATGGATTAAGGCTGTCCATCTTTAGATCTCATTTTAATAACTCTAGCCGCTGATGCAGCGCGCTTAGCGCCATAGTCCATAAGCTTTCTGTACTCCATTGTTCACTTTATTCAGCCAAAAATACCCATGACGACTCGACACAGCTCTCTCGATTTTTCGTCGCTGAACAGAATGACACTCATAGCATCGCGTTTCCCCTGTTCTTCGCCTTTTTAACACGTCAAGTAATGCGCACAGCGAGGCAACAATTTTTCATAATGAACGTTTTGCTACGGAAGTTGAAATTTTCATTTTTGGCTTAAAAAGTATTCCTGAATAGCACAAATTACGAATGTAGCAAAAATTTCGGTCAAGCGGTTCTCGAGTACAGACAGACAAACTTAGATGTACAGAGTTTTTTCCCACATTGCATACCTCTTCCCCTGATTCTTATCATAAAGGTACTTCCCCTATACTGGTCATACAGAAGGGAAATTGAAAATACAACGATAGGAATGTGATTCAGCGTTGCTGTTGAATATTGTTGTATCTGTGAAATAACAATTAGGAGAATGAGATGTATGGTATTGTCCACTATAAAAGAAAATGAATCTTATTCTACTGATTGTTGTTTTCCTTAGTTCAACTTTATAGCCTACAATAAAGTACTATCAAGTAAGTTACTTTTCGTAAGAAAAGCGAGTATTACACCCGTCACAATTGTGGCAGAAAGAGGGGGAAATGAATTTTCTCGACGTTTCATAGGTTGTAGATCATCACTACGTCATTAAAAAAATTTCAGGTTTCCTTATATATATATATATATAACATTGTATCGTTTCCACCTCCGTATATACAACAGACGCCTACACCTCTACTTGAAATTCACATTGTAGAGACTAATTTTTCACTTTATTTGAGAAGTCCAAGTTGTTAGATTACAGGCAATGTGAGAGGGGTAAGAAAATATCAATTTCTTTATATACGATATACAGACATATGAACAGTACGTTTGTGCCTCCAAGTTGTATGGCATCAATCCACCTCCATTTGTATAAATGGAATACATTCAGAGCACTTGTCCACCTCCAGCGATGTTGCCACATAGTCCTAGTATTTTTGGTCCTTCTTGGAATGACTGTCTAACTGTTTACAACGAGTTCGTTACTCCTCGAGTTCATTACTCCTCGTGTTTCGTTAACCTAATATTCAACAAAAATAAACCGTACCGACGATATAGGGCTATACCTAACGCATGCTGTATGATAACACTTACTCTTTCTAAGAGTAAACATACTATATTCCAAGGAAAAAGACAAGTTATTTCTCTTTCCTTCAGCCCTTCAAAACTAGCAAGAGAAGTCTCTGTAAATTTCAGTAAGAAATAGGTATATTGAACAAAATTATCGAAAAAAAAAAAGTAATGAATAAAATACCAGTGCCAAATGAATGATAAAGAGAAAAAAGTATCTATTTAGAAATCATTAGTTAATTATTATATTATAATTATCATCTCATCGCACGCATTGCGGTATTGGAGACTATAGCGAATAATTATGTACGCCCCTCCCACGACTTTTCGTACTATCCGTGTAGTGGCTAATATATTATTATTATTATTATTATTATTATTATTATTATTATTCCGGTCTACAAGGGTAGTACTCCCATATTCTCTCATCTTGTACAACACAACAGCTAAACTATTTCTGCCCCGTGTTTCTGAGTCAAGATTTCTGTGTAAACTTCTAATTTTGTGAAGTTTTCGACTCAAAAACATTTTTTCAACTCCAAACTACTCCTATGTTTCTGCAATGAAATGTTCAAATTCCTGCTTCTTCATATAATAGGTAGCTCGAGGTATGACAAGTTCGAAGTTATTTAAATTAACCAACCAGTCAAAGTTTCACAGGTCTCCTTGATTCGAGTGCACCTTTCTAGAGATCAGCTACTTTCCCCTTAGACGTACAGTTAAATTTTTTGAAATATTTCTGGTGTCACGCCCCCCTCGTCCTTCCTCAAAGATTTGAGCTTTTTTATCGGTGCTCTTTAGTCAAGAATTTTCCAAGTCTCCTACGTTCGAAAGAGGTCTAGACCAAAATTTTCCACAAGAATCTGATGTATGTCTGAATACTTATAGTAGATCTGGCAGGGTTCGGTTTCCGGCCGGTCGAATGCGGACGCAAAAATTTCTAAAGACGGGACAAGGAAGAATTTCGCAAGTCGTGAACAGAGTGGAGGAAATTATTTGGTATGAGAGTAACGTTATGCTTTCGTCCCCCTTAAAATGAAACGGCCGTTTTTGCGCCCAAACGAATGACCCCCTGCGATGTTTACGTCGATGATTTTCTCAACTGTACCCTTTTTGCTGAATTTTCCATGCAAAAAGTGCATAACATTTTTCTCAGTGTAACATTCCAAGAAAACATACAAATTGCTCGAAATAAAAGGGATTCGAAACCCTTCTCATCAGAAGGTAATTCTCTGGAGGAATTACCATTAAATGTTGAAGTCACAAACCAAATGAGTAATCAAACCCCAGTTTTTAAAAACTTAGAAATCGTCAACTCTCCCTCAATCTGTATTACAATTGATGAAACCCAACTTCCGAATCAACCAACTCCCAATATCAAGAGAAATCGGAGATAATCAAACGCAAGTTCATCATTATCGGAAAAAGCTCCGCCTAAACTTCGCAAAAAAGAACATACCGCTCTACTTTCCAATCCTACATCTGAAGAAGACGGTGACAAACCTCCATCACCCTCGATAAAGAATGACTCAACTAATGAATACCTCCGCGTAATTTCGCACTATTTAGAAAACAACATCGTCACTGGACCAACCAAGAGAGACGTGACCGAACCTTCAAGAACTTCTAAACTCGCCAACCAACATAGTAGCCGAAACTAAAATCAATGAAAACACCACTCAACCTGAAGAGTTCATTCAAGTCCTAGAAAACATCAAACCGAACATTCCCAACAAATGTGTTGAAAATCGTCTTACACAACTCATCAAAAAAATGGCCCAGTCTACAACCGGATCTGGCTGATTCAATGGTCCTTAAGTATCTTAGAAGTACTCTAATAATATTTGTGTCATTATGTACACTCACCCCTTTTTTCTCCCCTTTTCTTCATTATTATTATTATTATTATTATTATTATTATTATTATTTTATTTTACTTTTTCTATTTATTTATTGTTTTTTATTTTATTTCGTTTTATTTATTATTATTATTACCTATTTTTTTTTCTCTCAATTCAAGTACGACAATCGACTACACCAACTACCTAAATTGCTGTAATGCTGGCATTACTACAGTTAAACCTTCACGGTTATTTTAGCAGAACTACAACAACTGATTTCTAAGTACCAACCATCAATATAATTGCATTGCAGGAAACTCACCTGAAACCTAACAATAAAACTAACCTCTCAAAGTATAACATATTCCGACACAATCACATTAATCCCTCACAAGCTTGCGGTGGTACAGCAATATTGATTTCAAAATCCATACAAAGCCAAATCATCAATACCCCCAAAACCTTACAAAATGTAGCAATATCAGTAAAAATTCCTCACCTCAATAGCAAACCTACCTATCACTTTTTGTTCTCTTTACATCCCTCCCTCACACAACACTAACATGCAAGAAATCTCCTCTCAAATTTCATCTCTTCCCTCTCCCTTTATAATCTGTGGTGATTTTAATGCTCATAGCCTTACATGAGGCATGAAAACAGATTCTAAATTCAAATCAGACTCAAAGGGAAATATCATTGATCAAATTCTTTCCACCTCTCTCAATATTAACCTTTTGAACTCCAGGCAAACTCCAACCCATCTAAATTCTACTTCTGGTACCCTCTCGGTAATTGACTTGACTCTTTGCTGTACAACCAATCAACTCCGAAAATAAATTGGTCTACCCATCCTGATTTACGCGGTAGTGACCACTTCCCCATTATTTTGAATACAAACACCCCTCACATCACTTATAAATCTAACCCCCGTTGGAAAATCCAAGAAGTAAAGTGGTCCATGTTGTACAAACTTACCGGTGATTCTCTCTCCCTACCTGATCCATTGAAAAATCAAACTGCAATCTCCGAAATTACAAAATTTATAATTCAAGCTGACGTATAGAAAAAACATACGTATTTTCTGCTTTAGGCCTATAATTTTCATTATCTTATTATCCATTAAATTCTCTCTCATTAAACTGCTAGGAGCTCAATATCTTAATGCTTGTTCCTTGATTTCAAATTTTTCATCCGTTGAAGGCTTGAATCTCAAACCTCTTTCGTCCCTGCACTCACATTAGTAAATTCTTTCTGACTACATGAAAGTCAGAGCTCAGAATTTGAACTTCTTCCTTCCATATTATTTTAAATTCAAACTCTTCCTTTGTAGGGTTCAAAGTTCAAAATTGTATGCTAAAGTTTCCATTTATATACGGTTAAAAAATCAAAATTCTATCAAAATCCGAGAACCAAATGAACTAGGTCAACCAAATACTGAGACTGATTTGATAAAAAATAGAGAGAGATAGCGGTTTAGGAAGAGAAGAGAATTGAAAAAATTGATAAATTTTCTAAAGGGTAGCGCATTTACTTTTTTTGCTTGTTGCAAAAGAAAAGAGAAATTACACAAATTAAGAATTTGAAAAAAAATTGCGGTAATGATGTTCGTATGGAAATTATAACAAGACAAGAGCCTACGAAAGATTTTGTATTCACCATGTTTTCTTCATTACAAGCAAAAACTAGGAGTGAAAACAGTCTGTAAAATTAGTGAAGAAGACCAGGAAAAGTTCAAAAAATTGTGTCTAAAAGGAAGAGTGGCCTCCTTACAAACAAGCCTAGTTATAGGTTTATGAAAATAATTGATTTGCTTTTGTAAAAATAAGTGGATAGGTAGTCTACAGTAATAGGAATTTGGCTTTAATTTTCTCAATAAATTTTCGACAAGCCGTTGTCTCATTTATTCTCAAATAGGCCCCTTTTTTTCATTTTATTTTTGTAATTTTCTGATGATGCTTGTACTCTGAGGTTTTATACATCACTCGTGTTCTTGCATTAGTTTGAATTTTCGGGGTCACATTATCTTGCTGCTTCCACGGACGACGCTAGCCGGATTGTAAGAGGAAATTTAATGTATCGATGACTGATTCCTATTCTATGTACTCTGTTCTTGCAATCTAGGTATATGAAATCATCCTTTATCGTCTTTCTACAAAGGGCTCCGGTTTCGATTCTTTTTCGTCTATCACTTTAGTATACAGTAGGTAGTATTTGATATTGGAAATGTCTTCTTTCAATCCTTGAATAGGGATGTCTGAATCGGATGATTACTCTTTTTCCCAGCTAGTTCTTTTTTACTAAAATATTCTTTCTGAATCCTCTCTGCTTTTTGTTCCATCTTCTCAACAGGTATTGTTAGTCTCTTTCCACTTTTCCACGAGGTGTATATGGCTTTTGTTACACCACACGAACTGTACGTTAGCCAATTTCTCATACTCATCTCAACATGAGACATTTGTTTTGTACATTCACATAGATTCTTTTGAGCTTCCACGCCCCCACCATTTTACTATAAAGTTGTTGAGACAAACTACTAATACGTATATGAAGTGAGCCTTACATTCTTTTCTAAAGGAGAGTGAACTTGGGGTGAAAATTTTCAGCGTGTTTAGTTCTACTCAAAAGTTTTTTTAGTCTAAGTGATCATCTTTTATTTTATCATACCTCTTAGCTTTGGATCGTTTTCTATATTCCACAATAATTAAGTGACTTCTCTTCCAGAATTATTGTTTTTGATTTTATTAAGACTATCTCTGAATAAGATACAACATTTGTAATGAAAACGTAGTTCTGTAGACGAGCGTAAGAATAAGCTCATTATTATCCTATCATTATAATATTATTTTCATATCATTGTATTTTTCACGTTCAAAAGACTTCTTTCAATTATAATATTTGTATTTGGTCAAAGTTTCTTCCGATGATTTATTTTTCGTCGTAGGTTTATGACACCAATATTATTTTTATGACAGTAATTTTTGCATATTTCTGCTCTTTCAACAAATAGAATTCCCCATCAGATGATAGTTGATATATTTTCAAAAAATAAATCGGAAGAAAGAGGCATTGAAAAAAGTCAGTGAATCATTTTCGAAAGAGGAATATAACATAGATTTGTAAGACTAATGGAGCCTATACTGTCTTGATAATTTCCATGGGCTTTCTGATGATATTACTATACTACACCCAAAAAATTTGTGCTACGAATCTTCGCATTTCTTTTTAAAGTCGTGGTGTGTCGACTTTTTCTTAGTTTTATTTGAAAATAGTTTCCAAGCAAATCAAATTTTTCTCTCGAGAGCTTCTTGCTTCATGACTCCAAAACGATCCACACAAAACAACTATTTTTCCAACTACGCGTATATCGACATAATTTTACTCTTTAGGCACACTTTTTGCGACAGGAATGCTTTTTTTTCTTTTTTGCATATTGTTGCGCTGCCAGACTAATTGCCTAGAAACGCTTACGCTGACAGAAACCCTTTTCCTCCCTTCAAAGAGTGTAGAGCTGGTCTTCCGCCGAAGTTCAACTTCCTACTAACCCTCTGCCTTTCTTTCTTAAATTTTTCCAATTACCAATTCCAAAAAGTATCTTTCTCTTTTCCAAATTGTTCCAATACTCGAGGTCGAGGTAGATGCCGTAATTTTTCCAGTCGCAACCTATGACTACTGGTAAGTATTACGAAGTCATTTTTTATTTTGAAAATGAATTATGTATGAGCATATTTCAACTCCTACAAGAGAAACACAGAGGAAGGGTCGATTTACTAGTCACCGCGCTTCATTTAGGATTTTTAAAATTAAATGGAGAATGACAGAAATTAGTTTCTGCGCTTCACAGTGCTTCTTTTAGGATTTTGAATGAAAAATTGGAAGAAATTGATGTCAAAGCTTCTTTTCAGGTTTTTTAATATTGAATGAAAAATGACAGAAATTAGTCTTTGCGCTTGACTGCGCTAGCCCGTACATGAGTACTCTACTCAAAATACGTGTTTATGTTATGAGGTGAAAAGAGGGTAAAATATTATTGATATTGAAGACTTGGATGCGAGGAAAAATGAGTACCGATCATAAAACTGTGGAGGTGCATGAGGGAAGGTACCCCTTGGTCGATCATAGAAAACAAAGTGGGCTATGCAGCTATTTTTCTTGTAACAGAGTAAAAGGTAGTGATCCATGTTCAATGGTAAAGCGTGGACATTGTACTGCCGTTGGCCCAGACATGCCTGATGGTGACCGTCACCATACGGTTGAAACCGGTAGCGCGTATTACCCGTATCTAAATTAAGTTCGTTCTAAATTCTTACGATTATTATTATATTAAATTCATTGATCTCTAAATTGCTATTTTGATTATTCGCGGGTTTTATACTGTTACGTGTCTATGTACCTCACCTCCAATCAATGAACTCTTCTCTTCCTCATTTCGTTTTCTTTCTTCTTATTTCCTACAAACCTATATCGCAAACTTCAAGATTATACGCAACACTCTAAGAAATTAATCCCCCTTTTGCAGCAAATGTACGCCCAAGTCACTTTGAAATGAAGCTGTTAGGGTAATTGCTACAAATGATAAACGGATGGGGCAAAGTTGCGATGCAGTTTGGCTGGGCCCCAACTTTTAGTGATAGGAAACTATGATTAAATTTTTTATATTATTGTCTCATTACACTGCAAGGAAAATTTTCTTTTCATGACAAAAATATTCTCTCTGCACGCCCAAAAATTTTATCCCGTTATTCAATCGTCAGTAGGGTAGGCAGTTTTTGAAAATTTTATCAATGGAGAATCATTGGATTTCCGAAAATATGAGTGAAAATTTACTTGCCTGTCACAAACTTTTTGATTGTCAATTGCTATTCATTTTCTAGTAGTATCTGTGGGCTTAGACCATTAAGAGAGATAGACCGCCAATGTTTACAAAATGCTGTGACCATCATCCCATACCTAATACATGGGAACAGCTGATCATAAGGGGAATTTTCCCGTAAGCGCGCGTGTATTCGATGTAAGCCATACTCTGTAACACGGGCTCTTATGAAGCGCTAACCGTCTATCTCTTTGAATGGTCTAAGCTGTCAAACAAATACGAACAGTCTTCATCTCTGTCTCACAAATACCGCAGCGCTGTTGCCATAAATTGGAGTCAGAGACGATCGGCTCATATACGGAGGTGGATACAACTTACGTATTATACATACATTTGTTGCCTCTAGCGCCAGCGGAATTACTCTGAACTTAAGAGTATGTTTTCAGATACCCAGAGGTCTTTTGCACCTCCGCTAAAACCGCATTAGAATTAATATATCTCCGCTTGTACCTGCCTTAAAATAACCAGGATACTCACATAAGATCCGGTAAAACATACCACATCGTTTGGTTGTATTTTCATTCTTACAGGGATGAAGTAATTCAAAAATACATGTCAAACGTTTCCACCTCCGAATTCGGAGGTGGAAACGTCAGACCAGAGGTGGAAAAGTACTTTGCGCGTTACATTTTGAGGTGGAAACGATACAATGTCATCTATATATATATATATATACACTAATATATATATATATATATATATATATATATATATATATATATACTAAAATTTGTCCTGGCTTCTCCTCCAAGACTACTTGGTGGATTTTTTTTGAAACTCTGCCAAGTTATAGTGTTATATCTGAAGTTGTGCAAGTGCATTTTTTTTGAGGATCGGATGAGTAGTTCTTGAGATATACTCAATTTTCGAAAAAATTTCCTACCCCCATAACTCTGATATGGCTGGATAGTTTTTTTTCAAATGTTGATAAATTGTAATTTACTTCTTTAAAAATGTAAATGTGAAAACTTGGTGTTGATACAATGCCTGGTTCCTGAGATATCTCAAATTGAAGCGTAAACTGATTTGAGGAAATTTGCAACTACTCGAGCTGCCAATATTTTTTTTGTAGTATAACACTTCAGGTAGTCGCTTTTGTCATGAAGAGCCAAGGGTAACCTTTGATATTACATAGGTTGTCAGTGTAGTTGTAGTTTCATTCATTTTTTTTGAGTTACCTGTTTACACACGTAAGGATATGCTCTTTCTTGTTGAGTTTGTTATGAATGAATCTCGTGTGTAAGTGTAGTATTCGTGCGACAATCCTGTTATCTTTCATTTTATTGTTTTTTTTTTTTTTCCATTTTATCAATTTTCTTTTATTCAAATTACTACTACGGGCCTGTCATCAGGGTTATACGCACGGCGGTGTTATTGAGTTTAGATGCGGGAAGTGGAATTTGATCGTTGAAGGAATTAAAGAGACGTTGAGACTTATCTGATAGTGCTTCTATGTAATTGTGAGTAAGGAGTTGCGTAGAGAGGCTAATTTGCGGCAAGAAAAGATATGTTTGATTTCTGGAGGGGGGCATCAGAATTGCAATGAGAATATCAAAGAGGCATAGGATTTGTGATGAGATGGGTGAGTGTGATTCTAGAATGATTGATTCTGAGGTTAGTGATGAATATTTCTTCTCTGCTAAGGAGTAGGGAACTGGAATATTTTTAATTTTGAATAGCTTGTTTGAAGAAGATTTGAGGTTAGACCAATGATTGAACCAGACATGGATAATGTATTTGTAAACGTGATTGGAGAGGTGACTGATGATTTTTTGCCTGTTCGGCTGATTTTCCGGTATTTTCGTTTCTTGAGATGTTCTTCTGGCCAGGTATGCAGATGAAGAATATTAAAATGGACTTGGAATAGAAGAAAGCGACTCTTTTTTTTTTTTTTTTTTTAGAAGTGATGACTTTTGGTATAACTGTAGAGTCAAGAAAGTTGACCACATTAGCCAACTTATCAAGGCCTCTAGCTGTAAATCAACCTTCTGATCTAGTTTTATAATTTTTTTTATCAATGCTGTCTCCCTGGGGATGAAGTGCCGAACTTTAGGCTATTATTATCGTAAGTAGTACAGGAAAAATTTCAACATTTATAGGAGCGACTGCCCTCCTCGATGAGGTCATACACAGGCTGATATATATTCATTGTGTAGCTCATTGTCAGGATTCGAAATTTTTCCAAGGGTTCAGATTGGAAGAAGAAAACGTTTACTCTACGATCATTCAAAAGTCTCTTTGATGACGACAGAACTGCTCACCATACGACGTCATCAGATGGAATTTCTATTCTTTCTATCATAATTTCCCTCATCATATGAAATTTGCTGGAGGAAAGGCGGGATCAAAGTAGCGCCCCGCTTACTGGTCTATACTTGAAAAACTCACGGTTTCTTAAACGAAGTCCGATGAGGGTTGCAGGAAAGGATACGTGATGAGAGGGATGAGTGTGATTTTAGAATGACTGAATCTGAGTCAATTGCTGGAATACGTTGCGAGGCATAATGATTGTAAAACACAATATCTAGAATGACTGATTCTGAGGTTAGTGATGATTATTTCTCCTCTGTGAGTGATTCTCTTTTTTCACATTAAAAGCAATATGAGCATTAAATCAGTCATCAAGGTCAAGATCACTTGCTTTCTTAGAAAGCGTCTCTGGCCGGGTATGCACATGAAGAATATTAAAATGTAGTTGGAATATAAGAAAACAATTATACCATTAATTCAATAGCTTATGCATAGATAAAGAGCCAGGTGACTATAGATAACATCGACTACTGTTGAAAAATCAGTGATAATCAATAATGAATTAGAAGAGCGAGAGATGATGAGAATATGTAAGTCTTATTAAGAGAACGATTTATAGAGTGAGTTAGAGATGGCCTTTACACAACGGTGCTTCGGTTGAAATGCTCAGTTGCAAGCGAAGGTGAAAAGTCGTGTGATGCTTACGCTGCTGCGTAAGCTTTTTTTTTTCTTTTGTTTAGATGGACTGTAACATCGATGGCAGTGAATATGTAAAAGTTTTGTAATTGTTGTAACAGTTTTTAAAGTTTTCCTGCAATTGTGTCAGACTCAGTACTTTTAACTTTGTAAACGAGGGGCACCAAAAAAACTTTTGGAGGCGCCGCCCCTTAACTACGCGCCTGCGGTCGCGCATATGTTGATGAATCAATTTCTATGATTCAAGAAACTCTTAATGTTTGTAAATTGGGAGATATGCAATGGGTGCCCATACAACTCGCCGCGGATGACTTGCCGCCGGCTACAACTCGCCACTGTAGCAATACGCCGCGGGAATACGCCGCAGGAAAAAAAGGGGCAATTCGCCGGCTGTCTGTTCCATTTTTCCCAAAACGTGCACAAGCATGTCCGCAAATTCCACCTGCAAACGCTGTACAAAAACGACGCAAGAATCAATTTGCATGTTAGAATGATTGTAGCCCTCGCTTTTGTGCCAGTCAATGACGTATCCACTGCATTTGAAGAGCTGCAAGAGTACCTCGACTCACTTTGGAGGGACTCCTCGACTACCTCAAAGATTATTACGTAGGTTGATGGACTCGAAGATCCAGGAAAGAGCCGCGTTTTGAACGAGAGTGGTGGAATGTCTTTCAAAGAACGGTCGTTGGTGACGCACGGACCAATAATTGTACTGAAGCGGGTCACCATAAGATACAAGGGGAGTTAAACTGCGCTCATCCGTTGATATGGGCGTTTATTAACTTTAAAGAAATGCCAAAAGACAAAAGACGTGGAGTACACCCAAGCAGAGACCGGTCTCCCTCCTAAGTACAATTTGTAACTTCGCCATTAAAATTTCTGTACTAGTGGTAATTCACTTTGCGGCTAATTGTTACCCGCGGCGAGTTGGCTCCGCGGCGAATATCGGGGTCTCCCATCGCGGCGAATCGTGCGCGGCGAGTTAAACGGGCATGTATGCAATGTAATAGAATAGCAATTCAACTTGATAGCTGAACTTTTTGTTTGTCTTTGGTATTATAAATTAGGTACAATAAATTAGTCTCTTACCAACATTTCCCTGAGCGTAAGTGTGTTGGATTGACAATAGCAGAAATAAGGCTCCATTGAACAGCTGATATTGTAACTGTTTCACACCTTTTCCACTTCTCATGTCTGAAACATTCCAAAATAAAATAATAAACGATAAGTCGCTAAGTATCATAACAACCTATGTAGCTATACACATGAAATAAATATACTGGAAAATATCTTTTTCCAAGGTCGGCAAATCGTCGACAAAGAAAAGATTGAAAGTGAACTTTGGAATTGAACTTGTTTCAAATGATACATAATATTTGATTCATGTAGGTACAATCTAGCACTTTTCAGATTGCAACAGACTGAGCTTACAACTTCCTAAAATTCCTAATAGGCGAGTCATGCTTGACAGTACATCAAAATCCAAATTACTCAGATAATTTTTTTTTTTTTTTCAAATCGATCATTCATCTTCTCCTGACTTTCTTTTTTGATTTAAGTGAAATCTCGCTGTACAGCAAAATAAACAAGACCAGAATTAAAGAAAGAATTGTTCTTAGATGTCATATATCTCAATTTCATACAAGAGCCTCGCTACTTAAAAAATTGTTGGCCGCATTGGACATAAGTGGTTTGGGCACCCATGACATTTTAAGCCTACTGTAACATGTTTTACATGAGTATTTGCATAGCACATGTACAAATTGTAAATAGCAATCTCTAAATTACCTGTCACACATAGCCTATCAAGTTTGTCTTTTCAATTATTCTTGTTTGTGCTAGTTGAATACGCATTAGCTTTAAAATATAGTAATTTGGTTGCTATACTGTAGACAAGGGCATTTATGGATTAAGGCCAAAAACTTTGGGTTACCTGTAACACCCATAGACATTTGATTATTGTGATATCCGTCCAAAAAGAAGAGTAAAATAAATGGATTAGGGAGAATGGTTATGATATTTCAAGTCTTATTTCTTCAAGTGATCAACATAAATATGGGCACATCAAAAGATATTCTTACTCTGATTCAGGCAGTTTGAATCAGGCCACCAGACAGATGAATTTCTCGAGACAGCCTCATTAAGAACGCAATCGTAGAAAACAATCGCTGTGGAGAACCTGTCCCATCTCTTCAAAACCTCTATTTTTTTTTTTGGACACGTCAAGCTATCCCAGAACGACTCCTGAGCTTTATATATTCAAGAAGAGTGGGACTTCCAAAAATTTCGATCTTTGAGCTATTTTCTGCAAGTACACTTCATATATTCAAGGGGGGAAAACATCATCGTAAATTAGAAAAATAATAAAATTCCTTCTTGTTAGAAAAGTAGAATATTTTCGCATTATTGTCGCGCGTTAAACTGAGTCATACGAGGATTGATGAAATGAAAAGTTCCATATTTTTTTAACTCAAATATAATTTTCTTCACATTTTTTCAGTTTTTCATTTCCTTTTTCTGCTGCGAGACGAACGCTTTTTTTCCAACGAGTACAGAAAACACAAAATGAAAATTAATGATATTTTATACGCAAGTGACGGAGCAAAACGTGAGGAGAAATAATAAAATATTTTAGGTACGTAACGATGACTGAATACCTTATTTGCTTATATCAAATAACACACTCTGTTAAAAGGAAAACAAGGATTTTTTGTTCGCACCATATTTTTTCAAGACCTTCAGCTACATCTCGAGCCCATAGTTATTTTTCCGACCAAAAAACGTAAAAATTCGCTCGAAGTTATGGTGAATGTTACGTATTTGAATATCTGTTTCAGGAAGGAACATTGCCATGTTCTAAAGATGGATGTAAATTGCATGAAAATACATAGTTAAAGCCTAAATGTAGGTCCTATTTCGCTCCTCTCTGCTTAAAGACATCTCCTTCACTTTAATGATCTCAGCTATGGGTCACGACTCGAGAAGCTCGCAAATTTTCTGAACCTAAAGCTTGAAAGAAATTCGAAGTTTTTCTATTAAAACGTTTCTAGTGGGCAAGATAACATTTTTTGGTGGCGTAAAATACATATGAAAATCCGAAATACTTGAAAAAAATTCACTGCGCGAGGTTCTTCGAATCGTGAAAGTTGAAAGAGTCCTCACAAAAACGATGCTTCCTAACAAGAAGTATACAAAGAAAAATTTACAGGCTCTTGCTCAGGGATCAAAAGTCGCGGGAGGCCCGCGGCTGATGAAAAGTTGAGTGTATAGAAGAGCCTGGAATTTTTCCAGGTTCCTATATTAGCCCATAGAAGAGCTCGAAATTTTACTACAACCTACTAGCCAATAGAGGGGTATAGAAGAGCCCAGAATTTTTCCAAGTCCCTATACTAGCTAATGGAGGGATATAGAAGAACTCGAAATTTTTTTAGGGTCCCTATACCAGCCCATAGAAAATCACGAATTTTTCCAAGTCCCAGCGTTACGCCCTCCAGCGTTAGGCGTACGCGGACAAAATTCCTCTGAGGGCCCCCAGTAACTAAACAGATGGCGAGTCTCCCGCCAAAAATTTCAATCAAATGAGTTTTTATGAACAAAGCAATTCAAACTTGACAAAGTAAAATTATGTCTGTAGAAATCCGTAAGAAAGGTTTGGACAGAATTATTAATTTTATAGATTGTATCATTCACCCTCAGCAGGGGCGTTCCAAGAGGAAATTATTGAGGGGGGAGGGGGTGAAAACAATATTTTGTTAAGTGACTAGGAGCTTCAGTCTGCGCTCCAGAGAATTGGTGAAGTTTAAATGTCAACATTTGCCGACTGACCCAAAAGCCTGGGAGGGTGTCACGCCCCCCCCCTATCGGAAGGCCCAAGACCCCCAGTATGCTTTATAGGGGAAGCTAAAAGTTAGTACTGTATTAGTACGATTGGTAAGAAAACCTTACAAATGCCTCGTGAACAGAGTGTGCAAATCTTAGATGTAAAATCAGTGTCTTTTTCACCCAGGTGAGCGGCCGCGGATCCCCGGCCAGAAAAAGCCCACGAGAAAATTTTACCATGAGAGTTTGAGGGACCGAATGGGCTGTTCACCCGGCCTAAAAAATATGAGCCAGCATGACACTGATAAATAGTCCAAATCCAAAAAGAAGAGTTTGCAGTTTCATTTGCCGAAAAATTGCAAATGGTCCCGCAAATAGTCCAAATTAGAAAAGAAGCGCTGCGGTATCATTTGTCACTAAATTGAAAATAGTTCCACAAATAGTCCAAAATCAGAAAAGAAACGTTCGCGGTGTCATCAGCCACTGGCAAATGTTCCCGCAAACAGTCGATTTCAAAATTGAGGCATTTGTAAAATCATTTACTACTAAATTGGCCAATGGTCCTGCATATGGTCCAAATCCAAAAAGAACAAACTAGCTGATGTTCTCGCCGGTAGCATTGTATCGCTGGCTCGGTCAAAAAAGGCCCCTAAAGGTTTAATTAAGCTTGCAAGAAAATTCTTGAGAGTTTGACCGTGGAAGTTTTGGGGGTTCAACGAGTTGGTTATTTGACCCAAAAAGTATGAGCCAGTAAGAAACTTTATAAAATAAAAAGTTTACAAGGACCTAATGCGCACAGGGAGCAACAATCGCGACAGCGCCAAAGAGGATGTGCAAACCTGCTTGCAGCCAATTTTAAGACGTGCCTTGCTCCCAATGGCTTGAAAAGTAACTCTGAACATATCAAACTTTTTGAGTAAAAATATACTCCCCTTAAGCTTATTATATCCCTCCTCCTTCAGAATAAATTAAGCCTGTATAAGTCTCGTTTACAACAATATTCAAGAAGAAGAAGATTGATTAATTTTCAAAAAATTTGGGGTCAGATTAAAATAAAATTCTGAACATATTTTTGGTTGAGAACCATCTTTGGAGTGACAGACAGAGACGAAACCAACGACAGGGTATAAGGACGGAGAAGAAGAAGAAGAAGAGTCATCCGGTTCCATTTGACATTGCATTGTTTTAAATGGAGATCAGCTGATAGAGCGCTTTGTTGTTTACCTACATTGAGCTGAGCACACCTATCTATATCAAACATCTTGAATGATCCCTCGCCCACGTTGAATTACTCTTGAGGAGAGAAACATGATCTCTGTTACTATGGCAATGATGACAAGATGCTGCGATGCTAATCGTTAGAAAAATTAACTTTTAAAATGAAGGAGGATTATGGAATCGCTGCAAAAGATGACCCAATGAGATGAGGTGGTGTGCGAAGGTGGCGAGATCTTTCGAAAAGGATCGTAGCGCTTTTTCGACTCTCGTCTTCAGCTCTCAGGCACTCTGCTGAGCAATTTGTAAGCGTCACTCTTTTCATCCTTTGGTGGAGTAGGAAGCTTCATGTAGACGATGAGCCGGTTCAAAGTGATGGTATTATAATAAACGGCTCTCTTTCCTATCTGCCCTGTACTCACGAGGGAGGGAAGGGGCGAGGTCAAGGCATTATCTGATAGACTTATTTCGGATGATGTTATAAACATCGACTTTGATCTTATTCACCTTCATCAGATAGTTGACGACTCTAACTTCCTTATGGAGAGCGTAGGAATTCAGCGAGACGTTTTGAAAGTCAGAAAACTTGCGCCAAAAAGCAGAAGGACAATGGGGTAGGTTATCGGTCTTCTCTTATCAGAGAGATAGAAAAGTTGAGGAAGTTGATCTCAGAGCCACGTCGCGGAATTCCATGATCAAGAAGACCAGCCTCAAGAAGAAGAAAGCTCCTTTTCAAACCTGCTCATGAAACCGTTGTCGAAAATGCTGTGAGTATATTTTGCATATACAATATAAGTATGTATTAAAAAAATTTTCACGCTCCTTCCTTCTCGAAATATTCAACTTCAGTTATGAGTACTTTCATTTCTTTAGAACCAAGCACAATGACGCTCTAGATATCCTACAATGCCTTTAGTGACAAGTAGAAGATTCTTGAGTTTAAAATCTTCATATATTGAAGTGAAAAGTTTTATTCTCCCTTCCATTTCGAATTGATTTCAATTTTAACGATTGTGAAAAGAGTAATAAAAGCCTTGACTATGACCTACCTTCGTCGAAGATACCTTAAATATGAAAAAATTCTCTCACTCTTCGTGTCTGCCATTTTTCAACGAACAGAAATCGATAAATAAATTTACGTACATCATACAGCTTACGTTTACCATTTACACAGATGGTTAATCCATCGAATAATAATGTGTAAGGTATTTCATCAGGAACACGTTATTTATATGTACTTACTCGTGCGAGATAGAAATTTTTATAATCGAAAATTGGTTTTTGAAAACCTTTACCGACCGTAGGAAAAATAAAATAATGTCCAGCGCGGTTATAAACACACTAAATTGAATTTTAAGCAAGCCCTAGCCTCAGATTAGAAGGAGGACAACCCGTTATTGTAGCAAAAATGGTGAAATAGAAACGTATCCCCTAAACAGAAGACACGCACTGAATACGAGGTCACGCTGCACTAACGAAAATCAAAATTTTTTGTTGTATTTTCTTCAAGCGGGAACGATTTTCTTTGAGTGAGAAACAAACTAACGATGTTTTTTCTCTCGGAACTTTGTGTGTAACAATTACTTCGGTGCGAAGGAAATGCGTATAACATTTTGTACCAACTTCTCAGTCCTTTTCTAAATCCTTCACAAATCCTATTTTACGAAGTATGTCATATAGCCGAAGGAACAAATTCTACGTACCTTTTCAGCTACATTATTTGAACGGGTTTTAAGAAAGAAAAACAAATGATTAATGTTCGAATCCAGTAAATTGATGTTATTAGAGTTGGAAAATCAGATTTTGTATCAAGTTCTTTGACAAGGTCAAAGCCTCCTCCCTCTCACTATCGAAAATTTTCAAAACCCCTGAATTAGGTCGGAAGTCCCTTTCCACTCGAAGCTACAATCCGCTGTTCATTATACAGCTCCGGAGTCGAGATTCTTCCCCTTCTGTTTGAAACCACAATACGCTGTTCATGTAAATAATATATGTAGCTCAGAAGCAACCTCGAAGGTACGAAAAATATTAAAGCAAACCGGTTATGAAGGGATAATCTCGCGGTCATCAGGTGTCGAAAGGTACTGAAGGCAACGGAGAACCAGAACGAAGAGTATCGTGAGACGAGAATTAAACCAGTTGACGTAGGAAATATGTTTCAAGCCGAGTAAATATAAAAGACACGATGAATGGATTGGAAAGCAGCTTCCAAGTCATTGAATAAATCAGATTCGTTAAGGACTTTGGCTGTTATAATTTTTCAGCTTCTACCAAACAATTTTCGCAGATGTGGAAAAATTCCGTCGAAGAATTTGCTACGTCGTGGTTCTTAAACATAGAGTGAGCGGATTCTTTGTCGTCCTCAGCTCTGGAGACAGCGCGATACTCTTGTAGGCGGGTCTGAAGTTTTCTCCCTGTCGACCTCAAATAGAAGCTGTTACATTCTCTACACAATATGTAGTTTATATGAAGGGAAGGGGGGGGGTCAGGTCTTTGAAATTCATCCGCTTGCAAAGGGATGTTACCGGGTAGAAGTTGACTTCATAGCCAAAGCGACAAAGCTCGCTGGCTAAACATTAGAAGAGCCAACTCAGACTAAGTAGACGCAAGTCTAACAGATTTTTTTTCCCTTCGAGTTGAAACAAGAAAGAGACGCGCTTGAGCATGTAAGTTTCGGAGACTTTTACGCCTGATCAAGAAATCCATATCAATTTTGAGCCCACCAGAGTGAATTAGGTGTTTGATATTCTCAGCTTCAGCCTGAAAAGAAGCCACGGTCACAAAAATATTTAGAAGGCGGCGTATCGCCGCGCCGAGTCAACAGTAGTCATCTCGTCTGCTCTAAAGAATGATAAGAAGAATTGTGCATTGAAACTTTTGTGAAGGGGGCCTTCCTGAGACTACCAAATTGAGGAACTGGGGTATTGTGTTTCGCCGAGAGCGTAATGGAAACATTGAGGTAGTCAATGGTGTCTCTCAAGATGTGTATAACGCGAAAGGTGAGCTCACTGGAATGTAAACATCGACGACTGACGTCATTGGTGGGTGTTTTACATAGGAAGTATATCTAAGGGTGTCTCTTCCTTCTGCGGTGAAAGTTGGCTGCGGACGTAAATTGTTGAGTGTAGGGAGGAATCGGTGGAACAAAGAAACTGTGCCATACTACGACGAAATCATCCACATAACGCGACCAAGGCAGTGAGGGAATCGTGGGGGGGGGGGTGTTCCAGGATAATTTTTTCGAGGTGGTCGGTCGATAATTTCCAAGTACATACATGGCCAAAAGACACTCATATTATGTTAGAGACAAAGAGAGATGAGGAAGTGAAGCTCGTTAATGACAGAGGGATGTATGCCTCTTGCTTCAGAAGATTTACAATCATGGGAATCCCAATAGAAACGGGAATTTTAATAAACATGTTGGCAATGTTGAAAGAAACTAATTTTGATCCAACCACAATAATTTCATGCAGCTTGAAATAGATACAGTTGGTTCGGAAACATTCTTCACAGTGTCTGTAGGTTTAAATTCGCTCGCTGAGTAAAACCAGAGCCAGTATGATACTCGGATCATTGTAACAAGCCACTAAAAGGCCTCCTAGAGGGAGGGTAGTGGCAGTGTTGGTGTCAGTTTCTGGCGGGTTAATTGCAATCCTGTGGTTATTCAGGGTTTTTCTTATGAGCATTGCAGCAGGGCCATTGCCCACAATTAGGTCGGTGGTGCCACTTGAGGGGATTGTGGAGCCTGCAGCACTGGCACAGGACTTACTTTTGGTGGCTTTTCCAGGGACTTCTTTCTTCTTGGTTGCAGAGGCTGCTGTGGTTAGTGAGTCCAGAACTAGTTTCAAGATTGATTCAACCAACTTCTTTACTTCTGGAGCAAGTTTGGAGGGTTCAGTGCGGCTACTGCCTTTTGCCGCAGTGGCTTGTGATGTGGTGGCTAGTTGTTTCCTAAGACCTTGGATGGTATAGTTCAGGGTGGCAATTTGTTGCGTTCATGGTTTAGTTCTTTGCGAAGATTTTCTATCACGTGGTCGTTGTTTTTTGGTCCAGCAAGCATTGGCGTTTCCGTTTACCAGGTTCGTAGTTGTCTAAGCTTTGACTTCTGTCTGCTTTTTCTTGTAGTATGCACTATGCAGCTTGGGATGCTGACTCTCGAGTTCTTTAATTTATCCTTTTGTGGCTTGTGTATGGCAGGAGTGGCTGAGGTAGCAGTTTGGCTTTTGCTGTGTTTAGGAAACCAGTCATGGCTTTACTCTCTTGTTGTCTTCGCCAATTGTGTTCAGATTCGGTTTCATGCATGTGCTGTGGCTCCCAGCAGGGTACTCCAGTTTCTGCAAAGTTATTGTATCCAAGTGCCCTTAGACGCTTCATGTGATCCTTGGCAGCTTTGTTTTGTGGTTTAGGGTGGAATCGTAATTGGCGTTGTTTCTTCTGCCTTGGTATTGAGTCCTCATCATCTGTGCTAGTAACTTGAGTTTAGGGATTTTTAGGAGTTGTGCAGGGTAAGGTGTGAATGCTTTCCTGCGGAGTGTGTAAAGGAAGGAATGGTGATTGGGGTTGTGACAGTCATATATGGGGTAAAGTCCATGCAAGCCTTTCCACTATTGGTCAATACTCGTGATCTTAGGCCCCCTTACCGCGACAAGGTTATATGGATACACTTGAAGACACATCGAGCCCCCCAATGTGCCCCTCAAAGGGAGACCCCACCCCAACATTCTTAGTTCTTGAGATAAACTCGAAAACGACAAAAAATACCGAAATTTTCATTCCCGCAGTGTTTTTTTGATTTCTAGCGGCATTTGTAGGCTCAGACCTTGGTGTAGGCTGACAAACAGATACTCTAGGATATAGTAGAATTTACAGAAAATCTTTCGGTGACAAAATTTTTCATCTACAACCAATATTACTCAAGATATGCGCCAACAACTGGAAAAAAATCAATTTGAGGGGTCAAAAAGGGCCACAAAAAATTTTGCACAGCAGGTGGAGGGCGGGAACTTTTAGAGGTTGTTTCTGGGACCATTCCTCACAGGTTTTTGCAATTTCCCACCGCTACCCCCGAAATGCATAGACCCTCAACTTTTAGGTCCAATTCGCCTCTACTAATGGACTTAGAACTGCTTGAAACGAAGAACACAATAAGTTGGCGAGCAAACGCACCAAGAGTTGATATTCGTGACTTTCTCAGGTGTTTTATTGCCTATTTATAAAAGAGTTGAATTTAAAAGTGTCATAAGAAATTGAATCGAGCGACTTTTTATTTCTCTTCATCTGTCAGCGGGTTACGTAAATGATATGGAATGTTGAATACACTCACGAGAACAATACCACGCGATCTTTCCACGTGCACTTTAAAAGTATGTTTAGCTAAGTAACTACTGTAACAAATTCATTTTTTTGAAACGTTACCACCTGATACTCGGTATAGTTTGCGGAGGACGTCAATTTCATCTGAATTTAAGACTCCGGTCCCGAACAAAAGTTCTGTTTATTCTTTTCGAACATCTCTAATATACATTAGTTTGAACCATTCATGTTGAGAAAATATCAAAAAGTAACACCGCGCTGTTGTCGTGTACGGCGACAGGATAACTTTTTAAGCATTTTATTAGCGTAATATGAGTTTATGACGGCGAAATTAACAGACGCTGCACCGGTCGAAAGCATACCTTATTTCAATTCTATCATCTGGACACTTATTGCATGAAGTTCTAATAGCTATCAGTGACATAAATTCTAAAAATGAACGACTCGCGAAGAAGATATCCCACGCGATGCTTTTATTGCCCCGATATTGTCCTTTCACACGTTGGTCCTATAGGATAAGCAAACTTTCACTTTAATCTCGTTTAACAACTATCGCGTTATTTCGCAGTTGTGTATAGCTTCCACCATCCCGACTAACTTTAAAATGATACTATAAGAATTTATATTGTCGAGCGTAAGGATACTGTAAGTTTCAAACCAAATGGACACCTTCTTACCCTATACCAGAAAACAGTTTACTTTTGTGAAGTTCGCTGGGAGATCCGGAAACTTTTGATGTACCTGTTACGTGCATTAAAACACACGCTGCGAGTTGTCACTTGTGGAAAAACCGCGACAGTAATGAAACTTTCTGACGAAGATTGAAACCCGGACGAGGCTGAAATAAAACGCGGCGACGAAGAATGAAAACGACAATGTGGCGCCATTTGATAAATTTTCAAACCTCGTCTTGATTAAGAATGTTGGTAATTTATTATCGAAGACGAAGTAGGTCTACTAGGACGAGACTGTTTCTATCAAGTGCATATAGCTTTCACTCAAGCTTATTTCGGAGATATTGATTCTTAATATTCTTTGTTGACTCTGCAACAATTCATGATTAAGAAACGATTCTCATCATTTAGGATGATTTGAAATAAAACATTACCTATACTTGCAACACGCGTATTTAACTGGAGCCAGTTCGCGCTAATGGGATAATTTTTAAAGGCCGAAAAATGTAATGAGTTATTGTTCCTGTCTTTCTAAAACAGACTGACTATTCTCACGCGCAGAATAGGAGGAAAAAGTTCACGTTCGGATGAACGTTACAAAAAAAGACACGAGTTGGAGAAAAACTTTCGTATTATCCTCGGATATGGGCGTCTAAAATTTTTTCAAATATATCTTGCCTTGAACGAATGAAAAATAACAGGAAAGATAAAAAAAGTTTGTAGGTAGTTGTGGACTACAGATTATAGAGAAAGGAAGAGAATATAAATTACCGAGTAGTTCGTTTAAGTATTTTTTTCCAACTTTTTCCCCTTCTCATACATAAATTTATTCCTGCAAATTCATCAGGGGATCGTTAACGAAATAAAACAGACGCGAATAAGAAATATTGGCTCAAATTTTATGGATTCAATCTTTAAAAATGAAAGAGGTACAAAGTGACTACGCTGATTACATTATTGGCGGAAAATGTTTAAAAATTGAAAAAATTTAGTCGTACTTTTTCCATTTAAGATGATAATATTTTTTTTCTTAGGTGGGAGGAGAGAGTGAATGGCAATAAATGAATAGTTTTTTGAGTTCGCTGCTTGCGGGGTTTCTTTCATCAACCATGTTAATGAAGACAAGCAAAGAACTTCTTCTCTACAAATAAAACATGGTCACCATAGCTGCGAACAAGTAATCCAAACAATGAAATATGACGTAGGACTAGAAGCCCGAACCAGAATTGGCAGAGTACTGTTGACATCCAGGAGAATGTTTGATGAACCAATAACATAACGTAAATGATGTAGTGGAAGGTCACAAATCTACAAAAAAAGACCCGACAGAACGACCTGATCTTGACAAAGGCAGACCTTGGCGACGCGCAAGAGGTAATAGACAAGGACAAAAAAAAGTATAGTCATGGATACTAAAAGCCGAAGAAGGACCGAACCCAGAAATACCAGAAAAGACTGAAAACCATATTGAAAGAGAGTGATGTACTTGGCAGTGAGAGGACGCTCGAGATGAACCTGGTAGAACCAAAATTCAAGCAGCTTGTAAAACTGAGAATTATTTGATGAGACCACAGGTTAATTGCATTCAATCACCATTTCGCAAGATTGCGAAGATTGCCGCCAGATCATCGAAAGAAAACTTTCAGTTCGCCCCTAAATGAAACATCAGAAACAACAGGGAGCTAGAGGGATTGGAGGAGTTGAAAATCAAGAGCAACGGTAAGCTGGTATCCTTAGGCGGGAAAAACATGTTTGGTCCAATACCGAAGAGGGCACTTCTCACCTTGCTGCGAAACGACAGATATTTTGGAAGCCCTGATGGGTTGAAAGGCCCAAAGACAGTGGAAGAGAGCGTGGACCAGAACTACTGCCGATTCAATGACAAGGCATATAGCCAGGAGAAAGAACTAGCGATGGATCACCGCTGCTGGCGTAAATATTTATGAATGACACGGATATTGAGACACCGTAAGTTCAGAAACTTGATTAAGCATACTGAGCTAGATCCGTAGATTATATCTTAGTTGTGGTGAGGCACTGATGGACAGGTAGATGAATTCCTCGAATATGATGAATAAGTGCATGAAATTCACAAAAGAAAAAACAAATGAAACCATTAGGTAACTATTTGGGCCTAACACTCTCACTGAACTTCTGAAAAGCAACAGGATACAATATAAAATCTACAAGAAGCCAACGTACACCGACACAATCATCCCAAACAACTCCTACGACTTCCCCAGGCACAAGTTGGCGGCGATTCAGAACTATTGCCACCGAGCAATTTCTACCCTGCAAAACAGTAAAGAGAGGAGAAAATAATGAGCTAGTTCGCAGCAGCAAACGGCTACTCAAGAGATATGGTTGAGGTAGTCCTTGGGAAACTGGAAGCAAGGAACGGGACCCATGACAGCATAGTGAGGAAGAACTCTGGATTAGTACCACACATAGGAACCAATCCAGTTGGGCCTTCCTCTTCTCTCGAGATGAGAGACCTAAAGAATTTCGAACTTGAAAAACATTGGGCTCGGGAAAATTTTGAATACTGAAATCTATGGGACAGGAACAAGACTTGGGAGAAATTTCAATTTCTGGGAACTTTGCAATTTTAAATTCAATTTTCAACAGCAATACCAAGTTACCTACCTCAGACCTACTTTAGAGACATTGAAATTTTTTTTTTTTCTGTAGAGCCACACATTTTATTTTTATGATTGGTGAGAATTGGAAAATTTTTGACTCTCAGTCGAAGTCATAATTGTGTTCATAAAATGTTTTCTCAGAAGAGATATACTCATTCGGCTGAGTTGTGGTTCCTGAGAAAACAGAAGATCTGACCTATTTCAGAGATCTACAAACATTGCGCTTTCATTCTCTATATAATAATATTGTGGGGCTTGAGAATAAACTAAGCCATCGTGACGTCACAAGTGCCACGTCCGTTCAGCGCAACGTACCCTATAGCCCGTTTGAAATTGTCAATCTTAGCCTAAATTACCAACTTGGTTTGTAAACAAAAGAAAGCACTTCAAGAAATACACAAAACTCAAGAGTTCTTTAACGGAGTTGAATGAGGGGAGGCGGAGAAGCTATTTTATGAGTCTTATGGTTTTTAAAATAGTGTATATCTGGCTTATTGGAGAGGTTAGGCCAATTGGTGGATGGAGTATTGCATATCTAGTTACGTGAAGGAGCTATTTTAATCAGACTACCAGCGCTGCAAGTTGATACAAAGGGGACTTGAAATTTATTGAAGGGGTGGTGTTTGAAGCATTGCATATCTAGTTACTTGGAGGAGCTGGTGTGATCAGGCTATATCACCAAATTCCAAGCTATACTTATGATAGAAAGGGGACTTGAAATGCAGTATACTAAACTTAAACAAGGCTAGAACCCCTCCTTTTGAGACCCCCCCCCCCCGATAAAACTGGTTCTCTGCATTGACCATACATGTACCAGACAAATACTCGCATTGTTAGAAATGTTGTCACTTTGCTGGATACTGACACCAGAGAGTGCTGCGTGTCAAGACGTTGGTGTAAGAGAGAGGGAAAGATGTTTTGTCTCTTTCACTCTGCTGGTTAACACGCAGCACACTCTGGTGTCAGTATCCAGCAAAGTGACAACTTTTGACATGTCTCATGTCTTTTCTCTATCCCCTAATTCTTGAAAATTGTCCGGGCGTCCGGCAGTGACCTTGAGACTTGTAGGAATTTTGGTAAAAAAAAGAAATAATAAAAAAAAAATATATGAACAAAAAATAAAATAAAATAAAAATAAAATAAAATAAAAATAAAATAAAATAAAAATAAAATAAAATAAAAATAAATGAAAATAAAAATAAAAATAAAAATAAAATGAAAATAAAAATAAAATAAAAATAAAATAAAAATAAAATAAAAATAAAAATAAAATAGAAATAAAATAAAAATAAAATAGAAATAAAATAGAAATAAAATAGAAATAAAAATAAAAATAAAATAAAAATAAAATGGAATAGAAATAAAATAAAATAAAATGGAATAAATATAAAATTAAAAACAAAATAGAATAAAATATTGAATTAAAGTGAAAATAAAAATAAATGTCTGGGAGGTCATTGAGAAATTTGCAAGTACCATTCTCTCTAAAAAAAAAAAATAAGAAGAAAAAATAAAATGAAATGATATAAAATATAAATAAAATCAAAAATAATTCTGGAAAAACTCATCAGCTTGAAATATACTAAAGTAGACTTGTACTGGACCAAGAAGCGGGACGAACGAGCGAAGTGAGTGAGGCCCAGTAATCTTTTCAGCCTTAAATAATACTGCAGTAGACTTACACTAGACCAAGAAGGCTCATTAGCCTGAAATATTCCGAAGTAGACTTATACTACATCAAGCGAGTGCCGCAAGTGAGTCCCAGAAAGCAGTCAGCCTAAAATACTCTAAAGTAGACTTATACTAGAAGAAGAAGAAGACGCTGGAAATTTCAGGAATTTTTGAACTATGAAGTGCTTCTGACGACTGGCAAAAAGACATGAAACATGATCTTTATATGTTTGGCAACGCCAAGCAATCCTTCCTTTTTTAACAATGCGAGTATTTGTCTGGTACATGTATAGTCAATATTCTCTATTAAAAACGAATGAGTGACGTCACTATAACTCAGTCTATTGTCATTCTTGAAGGGACAAAGGGTCTGACCTACTTCACATTTTGGAAAAACGTCGATAGTAGAGGTATATTGGTTTTGATCCACTGCACTGTAGGGATTTGAGCCGACCTCTTCTAGGGACTTATATGAGTTTCGACTTTTATCTCCACTTATAGATGACGGTAGGGCTCAGAAAAATTCGACCTCCAATCTCTTGAAAAACTGTTGACTTTGAAGCTATTGATACAAGAGGAAGACTTGAAAATTTCCAGTATCAAGTTATACTTTCATTCTTGAATAACAAAAATAATGTCGACTTCTTGAATAAAATATTCAGATGAATGCCAAATATACTAATTTACTCTGACGTCAAAGTGCAGTAGTCACAGCTCGCAGCAGACCTAACATCAGGTAAAAGTACCCGCTCTGTTCAATCAGATCCATGATTGACATGGGAACATTTCGATCATTTGTTCAGACCCGAAAATACAATGAATTTATGAATAACAAGTGCACTTCCACGTACAGAAAAGTTTCAAGATTGTAAATTTGAAGTTTTCATCAATTGACATGGTTGCGAGGTTTTTTTTCAATGAGTCGTTTCTGATAAATTTTCTCCCCTGTTTTTGTTCTTCATACGATAATTTAAGGAGGTATCTGTAAAAAAGAGCAGTGTCGGGCTGGTCCGGATTGTGGGGTTGCGATTGCAACCCTGCGAGGCTCGCGGCCCCGCTGTCAAAGTACCGAACTAAACTTTTGATTATCAACGATATCCTCACCGAAATCGATCCGCCCAATGGAAGGAAATGCGCTCCTGAAAAGCGGGCACACGCCGCCAAAAATGGAGTGGAGCTGGTGATCACGATTTTGGGGGGCCCGGTGAAGCTTGTCACAACCCTGTAATATGCGAGCCAACACGACACTGAAAACAAGCTTCTGTTCAATGTATTTCTTATGAAATGGAGGCTTTTTTTGCAGAAACCTTCTCATTTTCACATTATCCCCATTTATTACATAGGTTTTTGGCATGTTTCATGTTTTCGCTCTGACCCTACCTTCATTTGAAAATTTACGTGCGCTTGCGTGCGTGCAGATGACCTTGGAACTTATAATTTTTTTCCCCTCCGAGCCCTACCTCAATTTTGTTGAAAATGTGCGTGTGTGCGTGCGAGTTCGATCTTTCTTTGATCAGTGCAGTGAACTACTATACTAGGCTTATACTAGCTTTATCAATCCGGTATACTGTATCCCTCCTTTAAACCATAGGCTTATTCCAAGAGGAGGCTCGTATTCCAAACTAGACTTATACTAGAGCAAGAAAAAGGGCGAAAGAGCGGAGCGAGTGAGTCCCCCGAAAGCTATTAGCTTTAAATATTCTAAACTAGACTATACCAGAGCAAGAGAAAGAGCGAACGAGCGGAGCGAGTGAGCCCGCCAAAAGCTATTGGTCTAAATATTCTAAACTAGACTCATACTAGACCCCATGGTGAATCCCCTCAGGGCTACACCTCCCCCTTCAACCCCATTTAATGGCATGGCCAATCCCCCTTATAAGACATGAAACATGATCTTCATTCATTTGGCTACGCCAGAAAATTTTTTTTTTAACGTTTAATTCTATCTTCAGTTATTTGTTCACCCATTAAAACTTCTGGTCTTCATTCAGCTACTACATAATTACATATTAAATATAGTGAAGAGGAAACAACTTGAGCTGCCAATTGATTGTAAATATTTACAACGATGAAGTACCAATTGTCATCATTGTCATTACAAGTAGGTATTTGTTTGTCTTCAAATCTATTCCTGTGTATAGTAGGCCTATATAGACAGAATTAAAATCGAAAAATTCTCCGCATAGGCCTATAGTGAGTTGTTGCAAATCTTACTTTCAATTTGGAAAACGCATTTGTGATAATATCGCCTAACTCAATGTAGATGGGAAATGGGTAAGGTGTACAATTATAAGAGCATGGGTAAGACAGAAGAGATGAAATTAATCTGGGAAATAGGACTGGGTACTTCGGAAATTCTCTTCTCAGTTGGTACAGCTGATCAATAATTTATTACACATCGGTATGGGCGAAGAGTGCGACTATAAGGGTATACAAATATGATTGAATGAATGAAATTAATCCTAGTAATCTCGTAATTCGAAGAGCCTTCACTGTGATAGAAAATTATTTCCATTCTCTTATTGTCGACGCTAGTTAGTGAAAGACCTCTTGTATCCATCCACATTTCTTCCCAATACCTACGAGTGGTACGACTCAACACGCGGAGAAATTACTATACTGAGACTTTTCCCGAGTACTCTTCTCTATTGTAAGCAACGAATGAATACAAAAATATAAACAGCCCATGGAAGCCGCGAAAGTACAGAGTAGTATACCTTTAGTAAATAAAATACGTAAATTATTTTTTGATGGACGTTATGAATGTATTTGAGTCTGTCAGGAGAATGGTTTCTCACTTACAGTCCTAAATCAATATTTAGAATGCATCTATCCATTCCGAGAAAAATAGCCATGACAAGGGTATAAGGTTGTGTCTAAGATTTTCCTATCTCTACTTAGAAAAGGGCTTTTGAATATTCCGCATGGGATTTAATCATTACGTAGATCTGTACGTAGATAAATACGCGATAAATTACGTTCCATATTTAATTAAAACTCTCTTCCCAGCTATCCATACTCATCTCATTATACGACGAGGTTGATTATAAAATTTAATGAAAGTCTTGAAGCTTATCTGATGCCTACGCTTCTTCACAAAATGAATGTTACACGAAGATAGAACGCAATAATACGAATATGTTGTATTAGCAAAAGCCCATGAGCGCTTTCAAGACTGCGACTACCTACAGAGAGAAAATCTGAGCGATATAACACGCCTGTTACTTCACTCATATTGTTGGTCGAGTCGAGTTTCATCTTCTAAAAGGTAGAATCTTTATGAGCCCTTGTATTTGTTGCCTTAACTATTTTTGTAAAGCTGTTCCCTGCTTAAAAGCCGGATGAAGTAAAAGTAAGGGAAACCTTTCTTTCTGTAAGTATAATTAAACTTTGAATTTTATATAATTTGAATTCAAATGAATAAATTGTATTAAAATGAATCATCGAGACTATCATACTTGATTTACAGTTTACAACAAAAAGTACCTAATTTTAAGAAAAAATTTTTTACTCCACAAATCACACCGCACGAAAACGACAATGATACGATAATTTTCAACTTTTTCTTCAGACAATCATAGTCATATATTATAACAAGTCATCCGTCCACTCGAACGCTTCGGACGTGAACTCGATTTGTAATCATCAACATTCAAGTTGAACGAAGATTTGTGCTTTTTATAGGTAAGACTGTCTGTTACGCTCGAAGAAGTCCCAAAAAATGCTGGTAGACTTAAAAGATTTGAACTCAACATTCACTATGAATAATTCCTTTACTTTAACTTTTACGAAACTATGGTTAAGTTTTCAATGTCGAAAAAGAAATAAAAACTTCTGTAAAGTTCCGTCAATGGGTAGCGTAACCTAGCCAGTATGTATCTGAGAATAAGTCAACAAAGAAAAGTGTATCGCCACTAGTATCGTTTGGAGCGCTATAAATTTTCCTCGAAATTGCAGCTTATTCGTAAACTTATAATTTCCAAGTGAGGTAGAAAGTTTCTCTTTTAGATTTTTAAATATTCATAGTATCTTGTATAAAGTAGAAAAGCGCTAACAGGTCCACAACTTTAACATCAAAATTAACCGGTAAACTCTACTATACGGAAAATATGAAGTTGACGGACAACCTAATAAAAACAAAATGTTCTTTCAGTTTAGGTACCGTACAACATTTTGGAATTGTTTGAAAAGTATTTGATAAGAATGTTAAGTAGACCGGAAAGATTCAAAATTGAAGAACTGCAATAACCTAATCAATGCAGCTCTTTTTTTAATGAAAATCAATACTTCTAATTCAATGAGTCGAGAGATTTATCCGGGAAACTCTGGTTTTAGGGGAACGAGGACTACCTATTTGAGAATCAACCCTATTATCCACCTCAAGAAGTCGCAAAACCATGGACCGGAAGTATTGGGGAAAGAGACCATCGAAAAATTATCATTCAAAAAAATGCACAGAAATCCTCTGATCTACTTCAGGGGTGTACCGTGTGATATCCGCTGTCCTTGTTTTAAAGAAGGGAAGGCTAGAACTTATTCTTCGGTAATACTGTGACGTATAATGCAATGATACTTCTGATCAACTTGGAGCTTAAGCATATAATTTTCATTTTCTTCACGAGCAGTAGGATACCTTTCAAACTCTTCCAAAAACTTACAACTCTGACATATTATTCAGCGCGATAAGAAGATTTGTTACGGAAATTTTTCCTCCTTTTGTGAATGCACCTTTACGGAAGGAAGATGTGTCATAATATGAAACCATATAGCATTTGTCAGAAATACGTCATAATAATTGAAACCATATCATCTGTCGCGTGAGCCGGATTTTGAAAAAAAAAAACAACACAAAAAACAATACTGTACGTGTATTTCAAATCGACGCTCACACAAAAAGAGAATCATTACAAAATATGATTAAAGATCTTCCATTCAAATCGACGCTCACACAAAAAGAGAATCATTACAAAATATGATAAAGATCTTCCAGCACCAAATCTTCTTAGTATCAGTCTTTTTAAATCGATTATTTCTATTGTTTCAGTTAATTAAAATTTTGGCATTACTACCCACTCGAATATTTTTTATAAAAAATCTCGACGTTTCGCAGTGCCCAGACTGCATTATCAAGAGCGAAAAATGCCAAAATTTTATTTGAATAGTTCTACCTACCACGAAAAAATCTTTTCCTCTTATCAGTTAATTAATTTTCCAAACTTATCCATCGAGTTACAGGAATTGAAAAATTAGTGCAAGGCCCACGCATTACCAGAAGTGCTTCTTAAACTTCTCATTCCATTTCTAGAGCGAAAGTGGGCTGAATTTCAGGTGCTACATTTTTCAAACAAATTATGCTGTTGAGTTTTTCTACTATGAAGGATCCCTCAATTCTCAATCTTTAGAGTCTGGAAATATTCTGGATCTAATTTGAACAATTTGTGCGTTTTGGGACAAACATGAATGGAACCATTCGTGCTAGGTCCGTTCTGGTGACCTGACCCTGCAATCGATATTCTCAGTTGTGGCGAAAATTCTGGTTACTTCAGGTGGAGGAGCGTTATGAAACCGACAAACATAACACAAACGATGGTCCAAAAGTCCCTTTTATCTTCCAAAAATTTGCTTTGCATGTCTACAGACCCAAAATTTCGACGGCACAATCTAACACAAGCGTAGCACGAAAAATTCATCCCAGTTCCGGCCTAATGGAGGTCTGGAGACTTGAGTATCTGGGTATGAGATTAGTGAGCACCAGTCTGAGACCCGAATTTCAAGAGGGTGACATCTTACCACACTAGAATACTCTCGTAGGCACTAATCTGAGGTTCAAAATTTGTACTCGTAGGGTGACATATTTCACAGATCATTAGAATATACGGCTTGGCCATGAGTATGGACTTACTCCAGCCCCGGCGCGAGGTATTGAGACGCTACAAGCAAAATTTTGCCACCCCTATCTCAATAAAAATAGGTTCAATGATTTCTAATTGGCGCCCCTCTGAACTTGGCGCCCAAGCAGTACGTTGCTTCGCTTGTGCCCAGCGCCAGTTTATTGACAGCTTTTCAACTGAAAGCTACTTTTATTGAGTCTAAAGACTAAAAGAAGTTTGAGGCATCTAACTGTCGAGTACGAAGGAAAAATGTTGCATGACCTTTGGTTATTTGGTCTAGACTTTCGAGCTATCTTTAATGTTGTGTATTCATCTTTTCAAGCAATAATATATTTTTCGCGAGGTATACTGAACTCGTACATCCATTACAAATTAGGTAGGGAAGTAGGTCTACATGATGGAAATGTTTGGCCTTCAAATTTGTCCCTCACTTTTTGAAGAAGAAAATATTATTCGCCTTGTTTCAAAACACAAAGGTTTGTACAAAACAATGAAATTATGTATCAACGCTCCTGAAAAAATTTTTCAAAATATATATCTTTCGTATGGGAGCGCGCACAAATCGCGAGTGTACGTTGACTTTTTCTAATGATAGGAGGTCAAAAGTATTTCCGATGCAGGTACACGACATTATCAACAAATTCACTTTCCATAATGACATCATTGAGCAGAACGAGAATATTAACGTGAAACATAGGAAACGAAATTACACGTCAAAACCTTATTTCAACGATGAGAGGCTAATTTGTGGTGCCGAGTTTCAGTCCTCTTTTGGTTTCCCTTAAAAATGTACCCACAAGGTCGTTTCACAAGTTAAACAGAAGGAGGTATTCTTACGTTCGGGGTACAACATCTCACGTCGCTATGAAATGAGATTATGGTTTTCTCCCATGAGTGGCTCGAGCGTTAGCTCACATTATTATATCAAACCTAATCATCTTTTCCGTGCAGGTACCGTTCAGCAAGTTCTAAAGCTTCTCTACAGGTCACGTATGCTTCGTGTACATTCTCCCTCTTTCTATCTTGCAAGTAGACTTCTTTTTTTCTCATCTTATTATTTTCTTATGTTTTTTTGATATAATTATTTCGGCCTCTTCCATAAACAACCTTTATCCATTTGTACCTACTTTTTTCTCTCTCTCACTTTCCCACATTTTTATCAATTTCACATCTTACAAACAACGTCCAAACTTTTTCATTTGTATGCTTTCTTTTTCACAGGCTTTTTGCAAAGAATTTGTTGCAACCGATGGCTCGACTTTTCTCTGCGTTATAAAGAGTGAGGATTAGAAAAATTTCGGACGATTCAAATCGATAACAGCGCGTACAAAATTCGTGAATACGATATTCTACAAAATATTGATCTATCTTATAAAACGTTCTTCAATTTGAAGAAAATATCGAATTGTTTTTGAGTTATGCACAATTTAAGAGCGAAAATATTTGAGTTTCACCTGTTGAAATTTGCGAACTAGGTATGGGGTACGAAATTAGGTTTACTAGATTCATCATTTCTCAAGCGTATATGTCACCGTATGATGTTGGAGTCGAATGTTAGAGGGCCTAGGCTATAATTTGATGAGGGAGATAATCATTGCACCGAAGTATGTAAAAATCATAATTTTCGTGAAATGAATCGGAGCTGGTGGCTGAAACTCTATTCCCGTGGCACCTACACTCGAAGAGAAGAAGCAAAAGAGATATTTGAGACGAGAGGCGACCGAGATGGAAAGGAAAAAGACTGCCGATAGCGTCAAGAGGACGTTCTTGAGAAATGCGCTCCTTCCCGATCAACCAACGCTATTCACATTAAGCTATAAGTTCAATAATGTTTTCTTCCCCTTTGAAAATTTTTGAGGACATGGCAGGGACTTCGTATATTGGATTAGATTTACAAGGTATAAAAAGCTCGCAGTAAGCGCATTTTCCAGCCCCTGTACGTTTTACATGAGAACCTCGAAAACGCTCGAGGAATGTAATAAGAAAAATTATAGAAATCATGAATGCAATATTGGTGACCTAATTTTCTTTTCAATCCCACCGTTTGGTATTTACAGTAAACCTGTGTAATAATGTGATAGGTAAGTAAGTAAAGGATGTCTCCTCGTATTTACAAGACATTGCACTGGAAGAGAGGAAAATTACAGTCACGTAACAAATTATCAACTTTATTTACAAAACACAACTAGTTTCGCGACGTCTGAGCGACGCATCATCAGGTGTAATGAAATAATTACATGCGATGGTACGAAAATTCATGCGACGAAGAAAAAAGTGAATTGAAAGAAAGAAATGTAGGAGAAAGGAAGGAGAAAGATGGAACAAGATTATGCAAATGAGAGATAAAAAGGATTGACGAGAGTGTGAGTATCATTAAGAAGGAAGTCGCCTAAACGTGAAAGCTCGGCAATTATTTCAACCTCTTCTAACCTATTAAGAAGCCGGCCTTTAGTCGCTTTATGGATAAGCAACGCGGAGCCGTGTTCATCGGAGCGATCCTTAAGGGAACGGTAAACGGCAGAACAGTTAGGCAATGTGCACGAGGCACGGCAAACACCGCAGCACTGTACAGGGAGGAGCTCATCTTTCAGAGAAGATAAGAGGTCCAAGGTTAAACCACAACGATAACCGTAGGGCTCGAGAATGCGGACCATTTTATAAGAATGGTGGCCGAGGAAGGGCAAACGAACCCAGCGCTCACGAATAGGAGAAAGAACGCGCTGAGAAGCAAAGTTGGACCGCATGGCGCGTTGGAGAGATTTTCTCGAGATAACCTTATCAACATCAAAAGGGATATTATTTAAGCGCGCGAGTTCAAAGATGTGTGCCTTCTCTATGTTGGAATTGCGGGTGGAGAGAGGGCTTGCCAGGAGGTGGTGGACGAAAGCGAGTAATGCGGAGTAGATGAAAAGAAGAACCGTTGATAAGAATGCCAGTGTTAGAAGGCTTACAATAGATAGCAAAGTGCGGAGAGAGGCGGTCATTCTCAAAATGGAGGGAAATGGTGAGATCGAGATAATTGATAGAAAGACCGCCTATTTCGAGGGTAAAATGGATCTGAGGATGAATAGAGTTTAAGTGACAAAAGAGGGCTTCGAGATCGGACGAGGGACTATTCCAAACGCAAAGAATGTCGTCAACGTAGCGAAACCAGCGGAGAATGTGAGGTTGAGAAAGGATGGTGCTGGTGAGGAGATTGGATTCAAGCTTATCCATAAAGACGTCGGCAACGAGAAAAGAGAGAGGCGCACCCATTGGAAGGCCGTCAGGGAATTCGTAAAGAATATCCCTGTAGAGGCAGATATTATTCTTGAGGCATAACGAAATCAAGGTGCGGAACTCTGAGATGGTCTTTGGGTGAACGTGATTAGAGGTGAAGAGGTCCGACATGTATTCAATACTCTGAGCAACCGGACTGTAATTTTCCTCTCTTCCAATGTGATAAATAACTAATGAACAGAGAATGGATTTTTAGGTAAGGAAACGTGCAAATTTCGGCACAGAAATTCAAAAATTCGGCAATAATCGGAATTTTTTCGAGGAGGGGGGGGGGGAACGCGGTTTTCAGTACATCTACTCACTCCCAATAAAAATTATTCGATTTCTTACATAAATTACCTCATTTTTCACCAGAATTAATCAATTTTGGATTTTCAATCAAAACTGTCTCACTTGAGAGCCTATTTCGTTCATTTTTTTTAATCAAAATTACTTAGCTTTAGACCTAAATCTAAAATTTCTTTGACAAGAATTGGCTCAATTTTGGCCCAAAATGAGGTATTTTTCAAACAAAATCGACCACCGATTTTCGACAAAATTTCGTAACTTTTAATTTCTCAGTTCTATTCGTAAAACTAAGATTTATGGTATAATTTCGGCACTTATATCAGATCCAGTTTCGGAATTTTTCGCCCGGATCCCTTTCACCTTGATTCGTGTTCATATTTCAAAATTTACCTCCCGACCTCTTTGGGGAGGAGAGGCAAAATGCCACAAAATCCAGTCTTTGCTAGGTAAGTTGTTAGTTGCGTCCCAAATACCCCCTTTTGCATCAATTGCGGCCCGAGGAAGAAAATGAGATACTTGAATTGCATCCCTGAAGAAATTGTTCATATTATAAGTTGCGTCCCAAAAGTTGAATGAATTGCGTCCCACTGAAGCAGAATGATAGTTCTAATATTCGTTGAAAATATTATAAATACAACTCGTTACAAACAATTAAAATTTTTCTTAAGAATACTGCGCGTAGGTTTGCTGTTGAACGCTTCGCACGCATTAGTGGTGCGTATTCGATGAGCGTCGTACGCAGCCCATTATCGACGACGGGAATGGACAACCATCGTCAACGTACTGAAGGAGAACATATTCGACGAAATTATCGACTGCTTCGAGGTCTGGAGCAATGGCATTGAAGTCGACACGTACACACTGAGCCCAAAAAAGTTTTCGAGAAAGGATTCCTCAGCATTACGCATTTGGTACGTAGTTTGCAGACCAAGTTGCTGAAGCTTAGTGCCAGGGCTGAGTTTTCGTTAGTCATCGTACCTAATGCTAATAGTCGTAATACCGTCCCCGAACAGCGTACATAAAAATATCTGGTGGGACGAAATTCATTGATGTCCCTCCCTGAAGCGCAGGCCGCAATTTGAATATCGTTTATTTTTCTTCGGCCGCAACTCAAACATGTAAAACAAGCTCGGGACGCAACTAACATACAGCCCTTTGCTAATGAGTAATGATTTACCAGTAATTTTCCTCATTTTCTTGGTTTCTTTTTCATTCTTAATCAGGATCTAAAAGCTGGAACGGGTTTGATCAAGTCTGTCAAATCAGGATAAAAAAAGAACACGTCCTCACGTGTAATTCTTTGAGCTTTTTGGCGATTGTCCGGCGTGATTGTCCAATGTAGACCAAGAAACACGTGTCACATGAGCTTTTGTACATACCGCTCCTCGCACTGGCACTGGAAGGAAGTGCGTTCTCCCTGTTGAACATTTGATGGCAAAGACTCCCCCATTGAGTCCCCAAAATTTTTCCATGGGGACAATTTGAGGATATTTTACATACATAATGGAGACATCAAATGTTCAACGGGTCTAGGTTAGATAGTCGGGTTACCGTTGATCAAGTCTGGAAGGCAGCTCGGCAGCCTAACGTTTCAAGAGATGAGAAATTTTTCGAGAGAAGTTTCCCGCAAACGGTAATCTTACCCATCTAATTCTGTCGGTTGAGGTCAGGGCAAATTAGAGAAGAATTGCGAGCAATTGCCGTGTGGAGGAGTTCATGGCGTACCACTTTATCGGTTTGGATACCAACAATGTTCTTGGCAGCAATTTGTATTCTATGGTCTCAAGTTCTAAATTAACATTGGATTTTTCCATAGATAACGAAACGAGTCTATATTTCACCGAAGAGTAAGATGTGGAAGCTATTTCAATCAAAAAAGCGGTCTTGAGTTTGGCCTTAATTACTTCCGCAACTGTAGATCTGAGATTCATATGCGACATTCTTAAGCACGTTTTAAAAAGGTGTCTACATGCATTAACTTGCCGTCGGCTTGAAGTTCAATACTTGGACGTGTTTCTTATAAGGAATATTTCTTGCCATTTCTCTTTTTTAGGAATGATTCAGCTACGGAATTGTCTCCAGTGAATCGACACTCCAGCCTAAAAGATAGGCATCCCTTAGTGCAACGAGAGGAATACATGAAATTTTACGCGGCACGTATTTTGCGGTCTACATCGGACGAACTAGCCGGATTATCGCCAACGCTTTCTATAAGAAGAAACCGCCGAAATTCTGCGTTTACCAAGCATTGTCCACTCGAAAGTCATAATTCCAGCAATCCAACTATATTTACCCTCCTTCATGTTGCTGCAAACAAAGATCTTTCACAAAAATCCTTTGAAGGATATTTTTTGATCTATCAAGAGCCAAACTACGCAAAAAGGGAGCAGCACTATTCAAAAATCGCGGACTCTTATTCATAAATGCATACTTTTTGTTGATCCGAACCCTCTCAGAAATCAGGGTGTGAAGGAGAGTATCCCCTCTTCTCAATTTCTGCAACACTACAGTACCAGAAATTCTGGTCCCTATCCTTCCATGAGAAGGGTGAAGAGGGTGGTGAAGGTGATTATGAGATTTTTACCTCCAGATGATGGATCATAAGACTACTGCTTAAATTCACCTGAATGGAGTTCCAGCGTGAATCGACATCATGAAGGTTGTTCCCTGATGGACAAAATCCATAAGAGAGTTTCACTGCGGCAGAGGTGCCCACTGGGCCCACTGCACGATGTCGATAATAGCACTTCGCATATTAGTACCTTCACTAATTAACCTGTAGCACGAGAATGGGAGACCGCATATTCAAAGCAAAGAGCATTGGAGAACAGGCACAATTCGTTCACCGAAGGAGATGAGCTATTCAGTGGATCTGAATATTGAGAGACAACCTCAACCGAGACCATGGCTAATTAATCTAATACTAAGGATGCAAGAAGGTAAAGAAAGTGTTCAGAAGTCGTATTCACAATACAGAATCATAAGAACAACAGCTAGAACCCGTTGAAGGTGACAAACAGAAGATCAGGAAAAGAAAATTTTACCCCGAGAACCAGAACCGCGAAATCTTATGAGTGAGCTCCTTGCGATCTTCCTGCAAGGGCTAAATGTCCGACGGAAAAATATGCCTAATACGATCGTCTCTCGGTGTGAGTCTGAAAAATCTTCCATCAAACAACACCTTCATTTGTCCCATACAGCCACCGCCGCAAGGACCAATCCTTGTACTAAAGGTATGATGTTTCGAAAAAAAAACAGCTCCAAAAATTCCTATCTATTGCGACCAGTGCTGCCAAGAGGGAGGGGGCGGAATTTTGATAATCTTCTGCAAGAAGACAATCTCCCGGGTCTGGTATCGCTTTTCTTGGCCCTGTATACGACTCATTCAAACTGACAAATTCGGAGTAGTTTTCATTTAATTTTCAAGTACTATATAACATTCCGTAAACAAACAGAATGTTTCAAATAATCGGCCACTTTCACCCTTTTAGATGTCAAAAATTACGAACCATTTCCGATTCCTCCAATTTAATGCAACATTTACGTATGTTTTGGTAACGCGATGTTTACCGCGAGACATTAAAAAAAGTTGAACAGTAGGTATTATTAACCTTTACTTAATTTTTACGTCAATTTTGGAACATTAACCTTCAAGCAGTATTTAACACAAACAAAATATAAAAGGAAAAAACTGTATTTAAATTTTCGGCCGTGCCGTTAGCCCATTGTCTGACGCCTCAAAATTCGCGTCAGCGTTACTCGAGCGAATTTCATTCGTATATTTTATCCTCGATCGACTGGAAATGCGCTCGCAGCCCTAAGTGAAAACGAGCGTACATCGCCGAGAAGCTTTTACGAGGAGTGATGAAGCAAAATCTCATTTTTCAACCGTAAATTCATTTTGTATGCGTTCAAAATTTGGACCAAATGATCTGTGCAGTCAGCTCTGAACGAGCTGAACCGCCCACGCTTTTCGGTACTTTGAGCGTACAAAAAATTTAGAAACTCCGTAATTAATTTCGTATCTTCTTGGCGTATACAGTACTCGGAGGAGTACACAAATCAATCAATTTAATTCGAAATGGCTAATTGATGGAGAAACACGACCTCGTATATTTGCGAACTACTGCAACAGCTGTTTTGGAAATTCGCGCTCATATCGATGAAAGCTCTAATGCCACACGACTTCGTAAGACAAACACTAATGAACGTTAACACCTATATATTGGAAAAATAATTTCTTCTCGTAAACGCTTACCTCGGTAGAACGATTTAGTCGACTGATTTACATCTTCGTTGTTATTCCGAGTGTGCGAATTTACGCAATCATTAAGAAAAATTTACGAAAATCACGCGAACCTAGAACTTCATGGTGAACTTTCATGTTTTCCAATAACACTCACTCACTCACTCGGTTGGAAACAGCGATAGCGTAGGAGTACAAGTGAATGGTTTGTAGTGTCGTCATTGGCCTGAGATGCGCGCGCATCTCGAAAAACAGACTTTCGGCAGCAGTACGCGTAGGCCTTTTTACTTGCTCGTTCATAATCTCGCTCCCTGCCAATTTTCACAGCTATATGAGGAAAAAGGTCGGTACAATTTTTCTGTATAATTTCGAAATTCACGATTTTTATTCTCTCCACCTTCACCGATAGATACGTCATGATGTTAAAACTTCCGATTTTTATACGTACGTACAATGTAAGTACATTTTACCCTTTCGTCTCCTTACGGACGAATTGTTATCGCACGCGCAAAATAACGCGAATGGTGCTACAAAATTTCACCTTTTGTACGTCGCGCGAAAGTCTCGAGCTCCTATTAATCGATTCGTTTCAAAAATTTTCATTTATAAATTTTCATCCGAATGAGGAAACGAATTGCATTATATTTATTGGCGGTTGTTTACGTCGCACGTAAGCAGTAGCAATTTTCGATCATCGCGTTTGCGGTATCGAATCTTCGCAATTATTATGTAAAACAGAAAACGATCGTTTCCTGCGAGGCCACTTGAATGGTTTCGATTTTCCATTTCGATATAAAGAACTCCTCCAATCACGAATACAAGAAGCAGTCGAAGAACGACACGACATTCATCACTCTTTACTATTCTGGCTGAAATGAATAAATCAACGCCAAAAGGAAATTTAAAGTAAACAAATTTTTCTTACCCCGCCCCCCCCCGCGCGCAATTTTTTCTGAGAATATTTTCCGAATGAAGCCTACTCTAAAAAGGAAAGTTGCGTAAACAAAATATTCTACCTGTAATTTTCTGTAATATGATATTACAGAAATGAGGTTCACGAATTCACGAAAAACTTCGTGAGAGCTTTTTCCTTCTCCCACGTAGTTTAGTTCTCGTACATTGGGAATGATTGTATAGGCACGATAAAGATGGCTCCAAATAGTACAAAAATTTGTTTCACCCATTATTTTGAATTACCTACTGCAATATTTTTGCCTAGGTATAATATGTAGTTATTGACAGTACTATCGTATAGCGTATACTATCTAGCAAAACTTTCATGAAGATATCTTGTCGAAAAGTAGGACCAAAATAATTTTCGCCTCTAGCAACGATATCCTATTCAGAAATAATAATTTTCCTTGAAAATAACGAGGAGACTTCTTATGTAGGGATGATCCCCTAGTTGACTCTAAATTCTCAATGTATGATATAACTTTCATTTCCCAAATCTGATACCTAGGAACAAAATCATAAATAAGTAAAAAATGGCCAAGGGCTCTTTCAGATGTTCAAATAATTCCAGCAGGTATGTCGCATGTGCGGTCGCCCACCCTCCACAGTAAAGTATCTCATCTGTATGTAGGTGGTAACACAGGTGTTAAGTAGGCCATAGCGTGGTTCTGCATTTGCCTATCCATATCCATCTTCTTCTTCATGACTGTGCCTGCCAACGCAGATACCTACTCCATGCTTCTTTGGGACCTAGCGAGATGGCTACCAGGAGCAAGTTTTTTATAGATCCCAATCGTTTGCAGAAACCGACTAGCCTTGTCCCGCTCAAATCTATACGCCGAACTTACAAACACGGTGTGCTGTCCATCATCCTCATCTTCTTCGCAAAGCGAACACGTTGCGTTGCCAGCTTAACTTTCCTCAAGTTCTCATTTAGGTACTTGTTACAGCAGTGCGTCAGGTAAAAATTCAGCTAACCATGGTCTCGACACACGGGAGCTCACTCTGAGCACATCGCTTTCCATTACTAAAGCAAAGAGCGCCTGGTCTCTAGCTTGACCCTTAAAGCTTCTAGGTCAGTCGTTGTCCTCTTTTCTACTTTTCTTCTCAGCAAGGAGCTATTGGTGGTGAACGCGCTGATACGCTAAGATCCTTTGTTGAGACAGTGCGGTAGGCAACTAACTTTTGAAGGGATCTTTTCCACCTCCTCCTTCTGTAAGGTATCTTCATAGCCATACTGAAACATCATATAGAACGATTGACCACGCGGTACTCATGATTATTATTCTTACGGCTTCTCTCGGCCTTTCTAGGTTTGTCATTGGCACTGGCGGCGATTATAGTGGTGCTCGCGTGCTCAAGCACCACATGGGATATTTCCTGAAGGAGACAAATTTTTCTGGGGGGCTGTTGTCTCCCACCCCCTGCTGACTGATTTGACATGAGCACCACTGGGGAAGATTTCTGGACGCCGCCCTTGGTCATTAGGCGGCGTATTTGTAGTTCACTACCCTGTTCGCCTTTTCCGCTGTCATCAGGGAATGATACCTGAAACTTAGCTTTGAATTAAACCAGATACTTAGATACTTAATCACCTTCTTGTTCATGATTTCCATACTTGCAGGCAAAAGGTGGGTGGACTCAAAATTTGACGGTCTAGGAATAATATGACCCTTATCTTTTCTGTACTTTGAGTTCTAGTCTGGCCAACTTGATCCATCCGAAGGTCAGCAAATCTACGAAATTTTTTCGCATTCCCAACAAACACTTTTAGATTTGTAAATTTTTTCGCAGGTAGGGAGTGTCGAAAATCTTGCTTCTTGCAAACTTTTGCACAATTTCCAACTTTGACTCATCGTCGAATGTCAAGGCCAAGGGTCAATGAACTGTCATGGAAACCTGACGGCAAATAATGTGAATACCTCTCCAAATTCTACATCTACAAAAATATTCTGATGGTTCGACTCTCCCTCAATCTTTGTCTCTTAATTGTCATACTATTACAAATAGTTTAACTCACTCTCTTTTCAAGACTGACGGATAGTTTTATTCTTTCTTTCCGTCATGTACGCAATGATTGGAAGACAAAGCCGCCGCATGTCAAGCCTGGTACACACGATGCTAGTCATGCAAGCAAACTACAAAGCGTTGACCAATCAACGCAAGGCCAACGCTTTGCATACTGGCATTGTGTGTACCAGGCTTTATCATTATTCACTGTAACTTACGCAAACTTAATAAATTCTGTAAAGTAGATTGATTTGTGAATTTTATTTCTTCTAAATTTTCGCACGCTTCCACGTTTTACGCACACTCTTAGCTGAGGGAAAATTCTAGGCCTACATTTTCCCAAAATGGTAGCAGAGCGTGGTTTTGATCCACTGCCTCTGAAGCCCGGTCTACCCTGCTCTTCAACGCTTCAGTAGTTTTGGCAGTGCATACTACCAGTGAGTCATCCGCAAGGCAGATAAGTTTAACGCCTAGTGGCAGGTTCACCTTGAAAATCCCATAAAATGCAACGCACCACAAGAGCGGTCTATGGGCGCTCTACTGTACCAGCACAGACGTCTGTGCTTTGGCAGCAAAGATAGTTGTGGATCGTCCTGAGCAGGTATGCAGAACTCTCAATATATCCGGCGATGGAATCAAGTTACAAGCGACGGCTGCGCAAAACTGTTGCCTAGAAATTGCTGACTTCGCTATTCTCTTTAGCCTCATTCCTGCATCTGATGTATAGCGTCCAGTTTGAATACTGTACTGACTACGTGTGATTATATTTCTTTCCTTTCCTTCAGATAGCTCTCGGGTCAATTAACTATCACTCTCTCAAGAAGTTTGCCCACATCAACTAGCAGGAAAAAAGATTGATAAGATACTGGCAGGCCAGGTGGTTTATTCTTCTTCTCGATCAAGGCCAGCCTGGCTTTTTTTCATCGCACAGGAAACCACCCCTTCAGCAACTGCAACATTGAAAATTAGAGGCCATTGCAGGTTTGCAATAGCAGCGGGGAACCCGCGCTTGCGATAACATTGGCGCGAAAATGCCCCCACAGAGAATGAGTTGGCTGGGCTCTTCTCAGTAGGCCTGATATAATGAAGGCTGGAAATTGAAATTTTTCCAAGTCCCTAAAGGCGGTCAAGGTCATTGATAACGTCATAAAACGCCACACGTCACGTCACGCAGTTCACAGAAACTTCCGGACGCGGACGTTTTCTGAGGATATAATCCCCCTAACAAAATGGATAGCGGGTTCCCCGCTAATATATCAACAACCAGTACCGGATTTCACAGTATTGATTCATCGGTTTTATAAAAAATGAGGGCAAGCACAAGAAATTCAATGAGGAGAGAGAATGATTAAGGGGTATTGGATTTCTTGGCACGGCCAAACAGATGAAAGATCATGTTTCATGTCTTTTCAAAATTTTGCCCAATCAGATATGTTGTGGATATAATGCGAGACAAGAATATTTTAGAATTCTAGGCTAAGGCTTTAGAGCGACACACTCGCTTGATCTTGTCTCGCTTCTTGTTCTAGTATAAGTCTACTTTAGTATATTTCAGGCTGATAAGATTAAGGGGCCTCACTCGCTCCGCTCGTTTGTCCCGTTTTAGCATGTTTCAGATGTTGTAAGCGGTCCAGGATTAACGACTTATGACGTCATCGACTCATGACGTCACCGAACTTGAACCTATGACGAAGCTAATCCTAGTATAAATCTAGCCTATGCCTTTTCATTATATTAGGGTAGGCAAGAAACTATAGAGGAGGAAGGGGGGGGGGGTCGGACTCGCGGACTCGCAGATTTCAGAATCACTCCTGAGAAAGCCTAATATAAATCTAGCATACGCCTTTTCATTATATTAGGAAGCTAGAAACTACAGAGGAGGGGGGCTCGGACTCTCACATTTCAGAATCACTCCGGAGAAAATCTCGGGATTTTTCCAAATCCCTTTCGAGGGGGGGGGGGGGGGCTCGAACTCGCGAACTTGCAGATTTGAGAATCACTGCCACAGTGAAAATCCCATGAGGATGAGACTAGAGCGAAGACATGAAACATGTCAAAAGACCAAATGAAAATTTTAGCCCTATAGCTCTCTCCAGAAGCATGACAGAAGCCGTGTAGCTCAATACAATGAATATCAGAAAGAGAAAATAGATGACGAGGTATCGTACTTGAAAAGAAACAGTGTCGTATGAGCGTGCACGCAGGCTCGAAGTGGTCCCCAACCAGCACCGGGCATTGCGTCGGTAGTCCAGAAGGCTCGAATTGAGGGCGGCCTGGCTCCATTTTCTCCACAAGTTCCGCGCGCTGTGCAATGTCCGTCAATGTGACCACCGCATGGGTCCACCCCACTGACCAAGGGAGGGCTCAGCACTCAACCTGGAATTCAGGTAGTCCTGTACCATGGACACACGCGTATCTACCCTCCACCAAAGCCCTCAGTCACCACTGATGGCCCAGTAGGAGCCCACCAGCAGTGTTTTGTGACTCTGGCTTCTCAGGCCGGGGTTCTTCCTCCTCCTCTTCTTCACCTCTTTTGTTGGCTTTTGTTTTGTGCTTGCCTTCTTTTGCTTCTATTGGTGCTCCCTCCTGAGCGCCCTGTATCTGATGGTGCTGGTGCTGATGAGAAGAGGTGTGGCAGATGCAGCAGCATGGGGATGGCACACATAGATGTGAGGCCACAACATGACTCTTACATCTGCTGCTCCCATTCCGCGTTCATTTTCTTCTTCATTACCTTAGCGGCAAATTTAGATATGAATCAAGTTGCTAGGGGTGAGTTCTTCATCTTCCCAATCTCAGAGAAAGACCGTTTTAAGCTCACCCCGCTCACGTCTCCAGATGGTGTGTTGTGGTTCATCATACCGCTCCTGACGGTGTGAACACGACGGTTGCTCAACTTCCCCCATTCCGTGAAGCTACTTGTTGAAACACCCATGGCCGCTCATCATTTGTGTGAGATGGAAGTTCAGCTGGTCATGGTCTCGGTGCAACCTTTTTGTCGAGATCACATATTAGCACGCGGGTCCACTGGCCCTTTCCTGTTGGGGCGAGTCGCTCTTTCTACTTGGCAAGCAAGGAGCGCCTGGCCTCCTGCTCGACCCGTCGGATGGTCCTTGTTTTCTTCTTCGCCTCAAACACTTGTTCTTTCTCTTCTGCCAGCAAGTCATTTGGCGGTGTCTGTGCTAGTACGCAAAGAGCGCCCGTCAACACAGTGCGGTAGGCACTAACATACCTAAGCGCAGTTCTCCTTTGGATTTTTTCAATTTCTCTTCTTCTGTACTCAATCCTTCAGGAGTTGGCCCACACAGGGGTTCTATAAAGAAGGAATGACAATGCTAGGAGATGACGAGGCATCGAGATAAAGTCTAATGGGTAATTGAGACGAAAATGTATTCCAAATCATTTTATTCATATTCCAGTATTTCTTGCATGATTAGTTTAGAACGGGTTCTCAAAATCCAGAAAATCGACGAACATCTTTCCGGTTGCTGAAAAGATTTCACGTCTTGTATAATTTTCATTCATGTGTGACTTTATTCCCACTTCGTAGTTTTCTCCTGAGAAGAACCAAAACAATCCTAAAGTTCTGATGACAAATTTGCTGTCGAAATAAAGAAGAAAAGTTGTTTCCCAGTCAATGCACCGATTTGTTAAGCGTGCTTACGCCACACGCAAGTCTTCGCTACTCGCAAATAATGCGGGTAGTGTGAGAACGAGCTCTTCAGGAAAGGTAGTCGATTTCTCTATCTTAAGCATTAGGACCCAAATCTTTCTCTGTCTTTAATATTGCATACTCGTTCGCCTGGTATCAATCTTATGGTGGGAAAATAAGTATGCTGTTCTATTTTGTATTCAGTCCTCCTACCACAAGACCAATATAAAGCAAAAAACATTACAATGAAAATCAGGCAAATGAGTATGCAAGTATGATTGAGAAGAAGAGCCTTAAACCTACCAATAATTACGCAATAATGATGTGGATCAAGTCCAAGCCATCTCTGTGAAAATTTTTACCACGCGATTTCTTTCTCGACCCTTCTAGTCCTCCCTCTCGCTAAATGACTTTCTCATTTCTCATCGTGTCCTTCAGAGCTCATTTCACCATAAGTCGAGGTTAGCTTTGTCTCTCGATGACGTGATGTAAGGGCTAAACGCTAACCTCTCCTTTACTCCCGCTCCACCATCGTCAACATAAAGTGCAAGCAACCAAAACGATGATTCGAAAGTGCACGATTCAAGTTTTCCCCCCCCCCTCAGAGTTCGATGATGATGATGGCGATAAATGAATTAATGAAAGAATTAAGAATCGTACTGACACCTTATTATATTACAGTGGTGGCGTATCTTCATGAAGCACGTGCATCAAACGGCAAAACAGAAAAAGAAGAAGGCGGCATTTTAGTAAGAGAGTATAGACGGCAAGATGCTCAATCCGCCTTTGCCTCATAAGTTAAGACGCCATAATTATGGAGAGTAGGCGTTCAGACATTATAACCTAACGCTAAAATAACGGGATATTTTCGTAAAAAGAAAAACTATTCCAACCAGCTTTCAAGCTCGATTTTTTTTTCCAGAACAATACTGAACAAAACAGTTATAGAGATTCAAACCAAACATCTGACCCAAAGCGTAATGAAATATGCGTAGCCTAATTTATTTTTGGTAAACTTTGTACTTAATTGACGTAGGTCAAAATTAGAATAAAAATAATGTCCTCCATCAGATTACTTCTTACAGCATCTGTTCATCACAGGGATACGTCTTTATACGGTAGACTTTCTACGTCTTGTTGTATCACTAACCAATTACTTACAAATACTAATTCTCAAAATAAAAAATCCATAAATAATAATGCTGATATTTTATGATGATCCAGCCATCGACACTGAGTATATTCTAAAACATACTCATCAACAAATGAAACGCAGGTGCTCTACAACCCTAGACAATGAATAACAGTTTGAAAGTTTGATTATACTTCGTGCTTACGTTCATATCGATTAGTTTGCTTTCTGCGCTAAACTTGTTGAACGAAATTTCGACCGGTAAAGAGTCTAGTCTACCCGTTACACCATTCTGTAGGCCTACACGATTTTATCCGGCAGTTGGCGAAATTCAACGAACACTATGTAGGGAACAATTCAACGCGAAAACGTCAGAAGTTTTTTCTTTTGTCACCATTTTTCGTGCTTTCATGGCGATTACTGTATTCAACATAGGGATCAAAATTAAACACAAAAACTTCGCGCTTTCATCAACAACTATCATGATATCGCCAATAGCAATAACCTGAGAAGAAAAGAATTCTACGTAACGGAATGAATCTTATTTTTGCTAAATAAAGCAACCAATATTACAAAGTAGGCTTATGATACTACTAATTCATCACCCACAAAAGGCAGCGTAAACAAAAGATATAAACTGAGTAAGGTTAAAGTTTCCTTTTTCCTTTCTTTTAAAAGTCATTACGAGATAATATGAAACCCATAATATTATAGAAAATATAAGTCTTCTTACCCACCTACTTTGCGTCAAGAGGATCTCCACCCACAATCGTAATATATCACGCTAACGTTACAAAGATTGAAAAAAAAAACTAAAATTACCGAATTAGGTATATGTAAGTTCATCAACCCTACTTTAATTCATAACATTATGCTCGCAATTTTATTGAGAATTAATGTTCATTTTTAATAGGGTATCAAAGTACAAAATGGGAGAATCGTAGAAAAAAATGCGATCCGACTCAATATTTGCAATAGAGACGAGATCAATACATTTTCTTACAAACGAACGAAAAAATATTTTTTTTTTTCTAATACTGTACTAGAAGATACAGGAATTGTAACAGGCTATGAGCATAAACAAACTTAAAAATACAAAGACCTACATTAAAGTTGGAAGAAGAAAATAACACTAATATAGAGTAATGATGAATTTTTATCCACAATAATACTTTCAAAAAATGCTGTCTATACTTCAAAATCGTGCGCTAGAAACTCGTTTGTCGTTACATAAAGGACGAAATTGAAAATAAAAATTTCTCATACTTTTCTATTTTTCTTTCAATCATAACAAAAAGTCAGGAAATTATCTTTTTTTTTCTTTTTTTCTTTTAGAAAGATATTGATAAAATAAAGGAAAAATAACAAAAGTTTATCAAACAAACAGAATAATAATATGATACTTTATTCGATAACAATTTTGGAAAAGCGTACTTTCATTACCAACTTTTCGAGACTATTTAACCAGTATTTCAAAAAGTAAACTAGAATAAACTCATTTCTTATTGGAAATAAACGTTCAATTATTTTTTTTTTCTTTTTATTCATTCGTTGAGACATGGTCAGCAAAGGTTATTTATCATTGATTGTGAAGTCAACTCTGAGTTGAAAAAATTTCTAACTCACAATCGTAAGCCTCATGCTACAAAACGTCCGCCTCTTAATAAGTCGACTACATTTCCTTACAAGTAAATAGATAGTCATGAATTCAATGAACGAGTAGTATAAAATATTACAACGATACAATGCTAGGAAAAGAAGGATTTTAATAAAACTTAAAATTGTAGTCTTTATGTTGTATGAAGGGTTGATTTTCCACTGGAGCAGAAGGTGTTACATTATTCGCAAACTGATTTTTAATCGGCAAAGAGGACATGTCATTAATAAACGATTGGTTATTCACTGGCTGTGAGACTGAAGGATTCTGAAGCACAGAATTTCCTGCAGGGAGGATAGTGGTGAGCTCAACGCCGTTTTGGTGGTTTCTATTTTCTTCTTTCATCTTCACATAGCAACTATACACGACGTTCGTGCAATAGTAGTTGATCACTGCACAAAAAGTTTGTTTTTTTTTCTTTTAAATACAGTCAAGAAATATACTTGAAGGGGCAATATATTGCAAAGAAGAGATTTGTTGCAAACTATTTCCACAGAATGGCGAATGATAATTGGTCCAACGTTTAAATTTAAAAATAGGGTTTGAAGCTCGTTTCTTCTAACGTTTTGCTTTCCTTCTTAGAAGACTGATTTTTATAAGCGATTTGACTGCGACCCACAGTTTCTCAGTAGGTATCCTTAATTGCTCAAACATACAAAACCCGATGGATGTTTTAATTATAATCGTCATTATCGAAAATATCTACGGCGGAAAAACTTTTGATGAATAAGGTTCTCAGCTAGATAAAGTAAGAAAACGGTACTCAAGTACATAGAATATTTTAGCTGGATTTTACGAACATATAGTTAGAGAGTTACCGTATAGTTAACTCGATACAGACACGTAAGCTTGAACAACAAAAAAAAAACAAAAAAAAAAACGAAAATTAATTCAAAAAACTATTTTACTTCTTGTAATTAATTCGTAACTTATTTTATGAACAAAATCTTGCTAGACAGTCAATCAAAACAGTTCACCATCAGATATTTTCAGTTAAATTCTAATTGATCAGTTTGATATTCACTAGATAAACCTTTTTCCTGCGAGGTCACAAGTCGTACCTTACAGCTGAATCTGCAGTCCGAATGAACGACGAAAATGTAAACAACTTTTTCTTCACTCAATTTAATACAGTGATAAACGTTTAGTGGTTCTCGAAGTATTGTAACTTCTTAAGAGGTGAAGAACAAACCAAAGTATTCCAGCTCAAAAAATCAATGAAAGCTTCTAGATGACGAATCTAATTACCAAGATCTATCCGTTGTTTATATTTTACTTGTTCACTCGGCATAGAGCCAGGGGAAAGAGGAACTGCAGCAACAGTAAGTCAGCAGTGTTACACGACGTCACTGGGAAGAAGGACTATAAGGAATAAAAAGATTAAGATGAAGCGCAGAAGATCATCAGGTTAGAACGTTCCCGAATCTTGAAAGTCTAAAGGGCTTAAAAATTAATACTACTTTGGTTCTTCAGATCTCAAACTGAAGAAACGAGAAAAGAGGTAAAGTTCTCACTGTGATCTGATTGGTTGGTACGGGAAAAATATTAGACGACGGGGGGGGGGGGAACCTTTCCCTGGACCACAAAAAGTCATCTAATTCCAATCCCGTCGCATGAAAAATCAAGTATGGCATATAAAAGATTTCCATCCCCTCTTAAATCCTGCCGTACCTACGCCTATGTTGGACGGCGGTTATCCAAGATGTACATACTTCTTTGTAATACGGACTTTATTTGAACCCGTTTCTTCTCTCAATCCTACTCAAAACAACTAAAATGTCATTCTTCAATTAATAAGAATTTTCTCACTTCAATTGTGTCACTTCTTTGCACCCTCCTTGATCGATTTCCACTTACTTGCTTCCTTCAATTTTGTTTTTTGTAATCAAATTTATGGGCTTCATTTCCTGATAAAATGATACTTACCAAGGTAGATAGAAGTGAAGAATGCAGACCAAATCATCTCATATGATACATTTCCCATGCGTAAACCAGTGGCATTCACAACGACGAAAAACGAAACGACCAGTATTATTATAGTTGCGGTGACAAACAAGAATTCAGATATTTTCACATATATGTACGGTTCTAAATACGATGGTTTCCTCTGCAACGTATACGTAATAGACAAAATACAAATCTTACATTGGACAAATAGAACGTTATAATAGGTACGAGAAAAAATTACCTTGTGAATGCTACACAACGCGAAAATATGTGGACATAATTGGAACAAAAGAATGTAGAACATAAGAGATAAGAGAAAAACCTTTGAATCTGAAAATACAAAACAAAGATGAATTATAAATACTAGCTTAATTAGAAGGTATATTCCAGTGGCGCGGCCAGGGCACAAAGGGAATAACGTCTAGCCTCGGCAAACCAAGAGCCTCTAGATATTCGCGAAACGAAATTCCTGCCGAAAGGTTGTTTGTGACGTCACTCGGAACATCTGTAACTCAAGATTATATTTCTGCATAGCACATTTTTTCAAATTTCTGCGCAGCCCTAGCAAATTCTACTTCTGCATGGATCTTTCAAAGTTTTTGCATAGGTTTTCAAAAAAGTTTCTTCTTCTTGATACCTCAAGAATGGTAATATATCGACTTTCAACGGTACTTTTTGATCTCATTCCTCATATCTCAACTTCTTCAGTTGTTCCATCACTATTTCTGTGATTGTTGAGGCTCTTGTTATTATTTTTTTCATGTCTCACTGATGTAGCAGCGTAAGCTGGAAAACCATTTTTCAATTCCGAATCTTGACTGGAGAAAAAAATTAACTCTTTTATAGCGATCGAAAGAAGTAGATAGATAAGTCTTTGTTATCTTACATCCGAGAAAAAACAAGAAAAAACAAGAGACCCGAATTCTGAAGAGGCGCGTGACGACTCTTTTCTTTCTTGCCAGAAATAAGAGCCCCAGAAATAGATGATATTCGGTGCGAACTGGTAAAAGAAGGCCAAAAATGACTTTTCTTTGATACTAGGTTAATATCTAAGGGAGGGAGCATCAAAAACTTCCCATGCACTATAGGCCTATATACCTAAGATATAGAAACTGTACTTACAAACGTAATGATGCAAATCCGAAGTATCCACGTAATTCACATTAGTATATAAATTGTATGAAGAGTACGAATCTTTCTCGCGCCTACCCATATCATAAAATTTGGATTTAAGCGCACTATCCAAATCGTAATTGACATCTGACCACAGGACTAGCAAACCAATTAACGCGATTAATGCGAAGCATATCTGAAAACATGAATGTAGGTATTACATATCAATCGTATCAAGCACGAAAAGCTCAGAAATATGTATATTCCAAAATGTCATCATAAATACAATTTTTCTCTTTTTCTCAACTCCGAAGCTGGTGAAAAGTTTTGAAGCAAACTTATCCAAATTTTCAGTAGTATTTTAGGGTCGCATAGCACATTTTTTCAAATTTCTGCGCAGCCCTAGCAAATTCTACTTCTGCATGGATCTTTCAAAGTTTTTGCATAGGTTTTCAAAAAAGTTTCTTCTTCTTGATACCTCAAGAATGGTAATATATCGACTTTCAACGGTACTTTTTGATCTCATTCCTCATATCTCAACTTCTTCAGTTGTTCCATCACTATTTCTGTGATTGTTGAGGCTCTTGTTATTATTTTTTTCATGTCTCACTGATATTTTCTAACCACTTTCATTAGAATGGTACACTTGAAAAAAGGAAAAAATAGATTGGTGATTTCAAATGTATAGTTAGCGTAGCTGTTTGCAGAGATACATTCTCATGAGCCATGTTCATCAAAAAAGACTGAAATTTTGTTCAAAGAGAGGGAATTGGAAAATATACTCAAGTCTCAAAATTGACGTGAATCTTTCTTTCCAGAGTGTTACAGCCAAATGATACTACTTAGGCTTTGGGCTGCTCAAATTTTCTATAGATAAGGTAAGCTTTTGGCTTTGGCTTGATGGTCCAAAAATACAGCTGAATACGGCTTCTGGCTATCCATGCTATTGCGATGGTGGGCAGGGGTGAGATTCTAAATAAAAACAATACGGGATCTTTTCGGATCCGGATCTCACAGAAAAAAAAATACAGGATCTTTTTGGATCCGGATCTCAGACCCCCAAAAAAAGATCGGATCCGGATCCCGTTTTGGATACGGATTCTGGATCTTGGCCCTGATGGTGAGGGGTGAGGGAAACGGAAGAAATCAGCCGAAAAAATGTATTTTTTTTAGCTTTCGGCTTCTGAGAGTGAACATAAAGCTGGCTCATGGCTTTTGGCTGAATGGTCAAAAATATGGCTGAATACGGCTTTTGGTTTTGGCTGGCTGCATACTCTACTCTGGTTCTTTCAAAAATGAAAAAGAAAATTCAATCATGGTAGATAGCTCTATCCCCTGCACGTGTATAGAAAACTCAATCTATACTTTTTGAAACCGCGCCATATTGTAAATTTCTAGTCACTAAGTGGGTCTAATTTTTCAATCATGAACTACTAAGATGGGTACGCGCAAGTGATAAGAAAAGGACCGTCGCGAAGAGGCTCTGGGGAGAGGTTTGAAGAGATTTCAGGATCAAGAGCACCTTGAGGAAGATTCAAACATCAAGCATCGAATTTTGGTTAATTAGAAAGATGAAATTGACGAAACAAGAAAATAAGAAAATTTCCTTTTCCATCGCAACCTTATCTATTAAATGAATTGAGCAGAAACTTGAAGGTATCTTACGATGAAAATAATTAATTACAATGTACGTACAAAACTTGAAACCGATTGTTTCATAAGCGGTGCCGTATTTTCCTGGCAACCAGCCAAAGCCACGGTTTGGAGAGGCAAAATTTTAGGGGCAGCATTCTTATATCAAGAAAAAGAAGGCGATTTCAGATTTTATATTAAAAATATCATACATTTAATGGAATTTAAATTTTCAGAGCCTCAGGAGAGGCATTTGACACTTGGCTCGTAGGCGACGAAAGCTAAAATCGCCGCTGTTCATAAGAAGGAAATGATGCACAAAAACCTGGTACTGAAGGCTTAAGTATAGCGCGTTAACATTCGTGTCACAAATCAGTTTAAACATAATGTCAAGAACTTTTCCCCAAAAACCGCCGGCCATCGGATGCCTCCAACATTAATTGTCAAAACCATGATTGTGACACAAATGTAAACGCGGCTTTACACCAGACTGGACTGTGGATATTGACAGAAACGTTTCACATGATTCAATCGCTAGTTCATTTGAGGAGAAAATTAATTTCATTTAGAATTGAGTGTATCATTCATCACGTGGAGGCCTCTTGGATCGTCCAACGTAGATAAACTACACCTGCCTAACTTAGACTAGTAGACTGCGAAATCGAATTTTATGCAATCTAGTGTTGAACCCAAGCAAACTGTAATGTCAGGCCCACTCGACATGAGAAAATAAACTATTTTTGCAATTGATCTGTTGAAATCCGAAACACGCAGTAAGATTTCACATGCGAACTGGGGGCATATTTTCTTCTATTCGATTCCAGAGTTCAATCATCTAGTTATTTGCTGTCGGGAATCATACAGATGCTGTACGGATATTTTTGTTCCTATAAATTAACGTACCCAAGTCCAAAGAATGATAAGAGCGCCAACTTCCAAACTGCAACAACAGCATTTCTGAATTACTCTCAAACGTTTTATAAAAACATCCATTGCTCACGATTTCACAAACACGGTAAACCAACGAACGAACGAGGAAACGATTGAAGCAGCAAACACGAACTAGTGACTATACCGGCTACTAGACTACTACCAGACTACTACGCAACACAACAAGAATAAGAATCATCATCAATACATCAACACCTAATCAACTCATAGCCTACTGTGACCGGAAACGGACGACAGGACGGTTGCAGGTTAAAGAGGAAGGAATTGAACGAGTTCAAGGTTAAAGGTGTTCAAAAGGTATCCGGATAGCCAAGGTATCTCCGTGTCATCAGAATACAAAATGGTGGTCAAGTCAATGTTGGAGGGAGGGGCGAGTAAGAGCAGACCCCAAACAATGTATGTTTACATCAGCCTGTAATGCCTGCACAAAGCCTACGTTGATAGTTGCACGCACAGATATATAACTCTTAGACTACCTAGATATCAGACTCGCCATTTAACGCGTGTTAAATTTTTGTGATAGGCGGTTGCATAAGCATTTGCCTGAGTGTGGGCAGAAAGCGAAATTCCCATAAGACCCTGTACAACTTTGAACTCGAATAACTAAACGAAAATTGATTCTATTAGGCTGGAATTTTCGCTTAAATTTTTTTATAACATTCTTAATCAATAGGGAAAAGTATTTAGCAATTTCAAATTATTTAAAATATACCTGCCATAAGACGCGTGTTAAACGGTAGTGTACCCTGCACCGCTGTCACGTAACGCTTGCGCCTGCGACGCTCACAGATACTTTGACGAGTCTGATATCTAGGTATTTTGTTCTATATCTGTGGTTGCACGTGAGGCTGTGTTAGTTTGCCATACTCTTTGATTATGATACTCTTACTAGACAGAGTGAGAATTCTCGTCAATGTAACCAGAAAAGTGGTTTTGCGCATGAGACTGAACACACACGATTTTGGCAACTATGCTAAAGACTCAAAGAGCCGAAATTAGTACTCTATTGTGAGAAAAGATCAAATATTCGATTTTTTTGTCGCGAGAACCGAGAACAGTACAGTGAACAAACATGACTCAATGAAGTCATTGTTTACAAGATATGTTCATGTACACCGGCATCTGTAGACCACCGTCATCGTTTCTGCTATCGATCCTGACTAATACTGACTAATAGTCCTGATTCACGATGACGAGTTCAGGACAACACGCTATTATGTGTCGTGTACAAATTTACCTGCATAAAATGCGTAGTGTGTAATGCTAGTCAGTTCTACAATAAACGTCTTGATACATGGTCCTCCGGTTTATTTAATACGATCGAAACAGTCATTTACACAGTGAACAATTATTTTCTAGTTTTTGAGCCCACTATCGATAGAATCTGTTCAGTGAAGAACAAACAATAATCATTAGAAAATAGAAAGTCTGATGATACGGGACAAAGTGCAGTGCAATAACACCTTGCCGCTTGCTACAAAACGTCTATATCACCAACGGCGGGCGCACCAATGGCACCAACCACCCGCATTGTACCACAGATACCTAGTACCTGTAACTTTTTTGTGGTGAGTGGTGAATGGTGAGGGATGGTGACCAGGGAGATTATTCGCGTCTTTAGGTTATAATAATTACTACAATAACAAGTTCAGCTATATCTGCTGTTAGGCTAGGTGTCTGCCTTTTTTCTCTTTTCTGCTCATCATGTAGAATTAAGTAGTATAACTTTCTTTGACCATACAGCAATAGCCTAGGCCCTAGGGTATGTTCCTACACATACCACTAACAACATGATATTGGAAAATTGTAGATAATTTATTATGCATCCATTAGGCCTATTCTACATAAATACCAAGAGCTGCAAAAATGATTGAAGTAAGGCTTGGAGTATAACAGTTATTATAACGGTTACATAACCGTGACTGAAACCAAATCTTTGACTGATAACCGTAGACCAAAACAAATTTCAAGCGGTTATAGCGGTTATAAAACAGGTATGACCAAAATTTTTTGGAGTATTTTCTGACCGTTTGACCGCTAACCGTTTCAAGTTTTGTAGCCTCTCTGACCAATAACCTTTAACCGGTTCAAATCATTTTGGTTACAAGCCCTAGATTGAAGTGAAGAGATCAGTCATTTGAATTTCAATTGAACTTTGTACATTGAACTGTAATGGTAAATATTTCCGTTGATTTTTGTGACAATTTTTTCTTTTTTTTTTTTGCCTCTTTCCTTATTACATAAACTAGGTATACTGTATCCCTGCAATTTTTTCCTACTACCTATTCATTTGATTTTTATTTTTTACAAGATGTCTAATAACATCCAACTTTTAATCAAAAAATTTTTATAAAACTTAGAGCAGTAATTTTTGTGCTGTTCTGGAATACTTGGAAGATAAGACAGTGTTTACATTGTTTTGTTTTTATGGCCAAAGTTATCATTTTCTTCATAGTAAGATTTTCAATACATAGGCAATATAATGCGCACAATCACATATCCACAGACATTTTTTGAAAATTCTTGCCATTCATTTTACTTGTAATTCATAATCTAGCAGCAACTGTGAAGAACAGAGTAGTTTATGTATTATAGATCAGCTTGATCTATCTTCATTATACAATACATCGGATGCCTCCTCGCGCAAAGTCCGTTTCTTGTCATTTATTGCGCAATCCAATGTCTGAGCAGTGTACCTAATGGCAAAAAATTTGCATTCTATCAACGCACCCTAATGGATAAAGAAGTTCAGAAAAATTTAAGTACAATTTTTTTGGAAGTTGCAGCTCATAGTTTTTTCACTTCTTTACCTCCAATAGAGCAAAAGAAGAAAAAATTCACAATCTAACCTTTTCAAGACATCGATGTTGTACCTCATTTTCTAAATCTATACCAGCGCAAAAACATACTTCAAATGTACAAAATTGGTATCTCATTTATATCTACACTTTGGACCCCCCAGACAACTTTCAACGATTTTTCTGAGCCAAGTTATGGACCATAATGAGCTAAAAATTGATCAATTTGCCAAAATTCTCAAAAATTAGAAATTGTTCAAACTTTTATACATACTCTGATGAAAGTGAAATTTAATGCTGGTTCCACAAAAAAAAAAAAAAAAAAAAAAAAAAAAAACTTGATTAACCCTATGAAACTTAAAGAGTGGGAGATTTCGAAAATCTTTGCAAGTCCGTCAATTTTTGGCACATTATGGTCCAGTCAGCGATTATGTTCTTCGTATGATGCCTGGCGGTGCAGAAGCCATTACTAGTCATGAATACAAAACACAGATGAAGTGAACTTGGGTCTTCATTCATCTAGATTTGCGATTCTGATGTCTACTTGTAGTTGATGAATCTTCAAAGATCCTGACTTCATTACAGAGTGAGCAATATTGGTTTGAAAATGACGGAAGAGCAGTTTTTTCAGAGAGAGAGTGTAGTATACGACAGAGAAGTATCTTTCGGGATAGTAAAACGGTGTTTCAAGTTATTTGATTGTTAACGTACACAAAAACTTGTTTCGTTCTCACGTTTTGTGGAAAAACTGTTCATCCGCTCAGCTTACAAAGATGAATAATTTCATTTCCTGAGCTAAGTATATTATGATAAGCTTTACGTTTCACTCTTCCGACCTCTTTAAAATTAATGGTGGAGTCGAAAATATTAAGCAATATATTCAAATGGTTGTGTTCCTTAAGAATAGACAAAACAATTTCATTTCCAAAATTGAAATTGAACTAATGAATTTCAACTTGAAATCGGAAAAATGAATTGTCCGAAAGTATTTCAACATTTTTGTTTTTTTATTATCATAAACCCGAGTAACAAAAGTTTTCATACGCAAAAATCATCATCTTAGAAACTAAACAAAAATATGACGAAGTCCCGACCAATGGCGGTAGTGACATGAAGTATATTAAAGGAATATTGACGATGATGCACATTACGACGACTGTTTCGGTTTGAGTTCATCAAAACAAGGTCTCAAAAAAATATGATTCTTCTTTATAGTATTATACTCATGGCCCTGAAAGAAAATAAACAAAAAAAAAAACTGAGTCAGTCAAATGCTAATTCAGATAACTTGACGATGACAAGTACATACTTTCGACCAATCGTAGCTGACACTGTACGCAAATATTTGACCATTATGATTGAAACAACAGCGTGTAATGGACTGTTCCATCGGCTCAGAAGGTTTTAGTTTGATCCTAGCATCTTTATCCCAGAAACTGAAAGTTCCATCGGAACCAACTGTAGCCAATGTACCATGTACTGGATGAAAAGCAATATCATTGACCTGTAAAAAAAGCATAGTTGAAATTCTACAAAAGAGAGAAGGCGAAACAGAATTCGTGTCTCGTTTGTACAATAATTTTACCGCATAAATTTCTTGATAACCCCCCGGTGCGCCGTTAGATCGATGACATTTAAACGTGAAATTATCTTTCGGTTGCGCCGGATTGATGTACTGAATAGCGACTCTACCTTCCACACTTCCCAGAGCGAAACCTATACAATCAAGTTGATATGAACAAAGTTTTTTTTATTAGAAAATGAGCAAAATATCTGAATCGGATCTCACCAACTGGGTTCTTCTTCTTATCCTTATCCCTAAATATTTTAACACATCGATGTTGGAATTTTAGGGGTGATTCTACTCTTTTGAATTCTTGAGGTTTACCTTCAAGTTGATAGATGATCAAACCTCGGTTAGCCGTGCCCACGACGGCCATTGGATAATCCTGGAAATTTAGAAAGCTATATGAGTATGATAATCATAACTGCTTGAATAATTTCTACGAGCAACATACGAACCACATCAGCACAGTAACATCTTTCTGGTAATTTAATTGTCATCATAGGACTCGGACTTCTCAAGTCCCAAAACTGAGCAGCAACAATATAATCGTTAATTCATAGACATACAAACTTGAAATTTGTGAAGATAGGAAGTACTTACTTTCAGGGTTTTATCCCACGAACCGGTCATCAAACAACTGTACGCTCCTTTAATCCAGTGGCAGGTTTTAATCGGTGCATCATGAGCAGCAACTTGAATAACTTGATTGCTCGCAAGATCCCAACATCTCGCCGCTTTATCACAGGAAGCAATGAACACTTTTGTACCATCCTACAAGAACATTATTTTCATGCGATACGCTGAATAAAATTCTCGAAAATTGGTGAGTAAACGTTATCAATTTGAGAACTTACGTCGTACCACGCGACGTCGAGAACAGGCGCTTGAACATTTTGCATAGATTTTGGTATGGTTTTACCAGTTTGTTCTACTTCCCAACATCTAACCTGTAAACGCGATTGTATTTCAAGTCTCATTGCGCCATTACCTATAAATTGCAGACAAGATAACTAACTTACGCAATTATCCCAACTACCAGCGACGAGTAAATTTGTAGGGATGGCTGCTGGGCTGAATTCTAAGGCCGAGATCGAATCTTCTGGAGGAGAAGCAACTTCGAAATCCTTCATGGGATTCACAGTCGCCGTCGACGTATTCGAAGTGAATGATGAAGTACCAAGATTTGTCTGAGTAAACATTCTCTGCAATAGAAAATTCTTATGAATGCTACTCGAAACTACACAACTACACACACGAAATGCTCATCAATCGCTAATATTATAGCAATTATAATTCGCCGAGATACTTACCGGAGAATAGTATTCTTCTTTTAGATGGAGCGAATTTTCTTCAGTTCTCTACGAACCTGAGCTCATACGATAAGTTCGTAGATACATCAGTTCATATGATCAAGAACTCAAAATTCCACGCAATTTGGAAGATTTTTCTTACGGATTCCGGAAACCCACAATCAACCCGAAAACAGACTTTCGACTGGAGGAAGGAAAATAGGAACTGATAAGGGATTGAATGGATAATATTAGTTCGCTGGCGTCGATAGGAGGTCTCCTTCCAAAATTAAGAAAGAAAAGTTGGAACCTGGAAAAACTAATAATTCATCAGTCGGGAACTGTCTCAACCTTCCGGTTCAATCAAAGGTTCAATCTGATAATCTAATCCGGATCTGAAGAATGAATGCACAAGTACTAATAGTACTATGCACTGTATATGCACATTATCAGCCTCAAAGTAGAGAACCAACGGTTTGAGAACACTGGTTTGAATCCTCACTAGCGATCCTACAGACATTTTTGATGAAATTCGGACCGTGTTCGCGTTGTCGAGCCAAAGTCGAGCATAGAACGATGTATTCGCATCAGCACCAGCAGGCCACTACTGTAGAGTGTAGAGTGTAGACGCGCTAGTGTCGTGGACGAAAAGGTGATCACATGAAAATTTACATATGAGCGTATGTTATTTCAACTCGCTGTATCTCTGTTGATACTGAAAAAAAAGTACTGCTTGTAATGACCTTTCTTGACTCTTTTGACTCGTAGAATAGTATGAAAATCATAAAAATCAAAATTTCATAAATTATTTGAAACATCACCGGCTTTTCGTCCAGCTTCCACAAATGGCCGCTATAGTAAATGTAGAGGGCGACTCTTTTGGGGCCGGACGCGAATACGCTAGTGACCTTCCTCCTTTAGGGCCAGTTTTACAAAAAACGTGACGTGGTTTAAACCACGGATCAACCAATTAACCGGCCGATTTTGGTGGGTCAACTTTTTAACCAAGGTTTAAACTCAGTTTAAGGCTCTTGTAAAACTAAGGTAAAACTGGCCCTTAGTTTCTGTCGTACGAAGATTGATACGGATGTATGCCAAAACCGCGAAAACAACGATCAAGGAAAAGTATCAAATCGAATTAAAAAAATGAGTTCAGACTTCAGAAAAAAATCAGATCGTGGGAGTTGTTCTCCAATTTCACTACTTCAGTTTTCAGTGTACAATTGAATAGTTGCATCAAATTCATTCAACAATTTTCCTCGATTCTCAGACACGGTGCGGCACATCTCGCATGCATATCATACGTCGAAATAATTGAGGTATGAATATGCATTCGATTGTGATAGTAGTTGTGCCCATCAAGAGTACCTCTATCTAGCGCCTTACTATCTATAATGATAAAATATAACGATTCAAAAATTGAAAAACTCATAGTATTCAAACTATTGTAATCGCAATTCTCTCGGTTTTTTTTTTTTTTTTTTTTTTTGAACAAGAAGGCTGAATTAAATAACCAAATGAGAAACGAATAAATGTTCATTTTTTATTAAGATATCAAAGTACAAAATGTGAAAATCATAGGAAAAAATAAGATCTCACTCAAAAAGTTAAAGAGACGAGAATGAAAACGAGATTCCCATCCCATGTAACATTTTACTCGCAAATAGGTAGAATATTCTTCTTTTCCCTGTCCCACACACTAGAAGGTACAAAAATTATAACAAATTACAAAGTATAACAATAAACTTGAGACAACCATTAAAAACATTAAAATTAAAAGAAGGGGAAAAAAAAACGATAATATTGGGTAACATTGAATATTAATCAACGAATATTCTAGAAAAATCCTGTCACATTCCACAATTATGCCCTTCAAACTCAATTTTTGTATCATGCTTTTCTACAATAAAGGACGTTAGAAAATCATATTTGTTTTTTTCAACTTCACCCTCACCTAATTTCGGATTTCATTTTCAAAGTGTTTTCTCAATGACAATTATTTTCAAAACTATTTATCTAGTATTTTCGAAAGTCAACTACATTCACTCAACTACAATAATTAATGACTTAACTAAATAATCATCGAGTACAAACTTTATGCTAATATAGTATGAGAGAATTTCTTATTTTTGGTGGAAAAAAAAAGAAAAAAAGTCACAATTGTGAGCTTTAACAACGTTATTTCAAAATTGCTGAACAAAGATTATTCCAACACTTGGAGGTGAATAAGCACTCATGTTTAATGAATGAGTAACAAAAAAATATCACATCGATACAATTCTATCAAAAAATTCCTAGGTATTATTTTTGAGATGGATTGATTTTCTGTGACGTCGCAGCACGTCTTAATACCGGCAGATAAAAGTCCTCAAAAAGAAATTCACCAGCTTTCAAAGCTTCACGATAATCATACGAATAGGTAACATAACATTTTAGTCATTCATTCGTGATCAAGAAAACGAACGAATATTAATTTTAAAAAAAATGCATTTTCATAAACGGGAAAACTTACAGACTGTGAATATCAATTTTCTATTCTTAACTCATTCTTCTTTTCGGCTACAGATGAATGATCGCAACGTTCCCGTAGTAATCATATTAGGGTCGGTTTGCCGTTTGCTGAAATAGGTATTCAAGTCATTGATAGATATGACGTTACAGGAAGATCGGTCTATCGTGGATCTGTTGTAAAAAGGGTTCATCTTCTGTTGGAGCCGACGGTAGTACGACATTGTTTGCATACGCATAAATTTCGGTCGGCAAATTCACAGACGGTTGGTTATTCATTGGAGGATTCTGGAAAAACAAATTTCCTGCTGGCAGAATAGCTGTGAGCTCAGGGCGTTGATTGTTCTTCTTTGTTTCTTTCATTTTCAAATAGTGACTATACACGACGTTTGTGAAGAAGTAGTTCAACACTGTACAACGAAAGTTTTTTTTTCATTACATTTAAAAAATACTAGAATTACAATATTTTGTAGCCTTTTTCCGAGAAAAGGTACAAAATGCAACTGAAGCCACAAAGGTACGGTATTCTCGAACAATAATCGAGAACGAATCCCCATCAAAAGTTCTCACAGAATCACAACTTGCAACTACAATCAAGTTACATTTCACACATCAAAAAGAAGAGAAGAATATTCAAACACAGCAGGTACATAAAAACTCAAGAAACGATGAGATATAAATTATAATAGCATCTATCAATGATATTTCTCTCAATTTACTGGATAAGCGACGCTTTACAGATATGCGAGCCCGAGCAAAAAAACAAAAAAGCGATACCTATTCTCAATTGTAACCTAGAACAAATCACTCCACTCGTTATTTCAATTAAGTCACGTCTCAGAAATAAGTCGCATTCTGCAGATGAGACGGTTTTATGTAGGAGTGCATCAGAAACTCATTCCATCGAAAAAATCTTGTGAGAGAGTCTGATAATGATTGAAAACGGTTTCAAAAACGCAGAACAACGTTCATGCTGTTAACCTTCGCTTCCGAATATTTTTCTGTTTTCTCTGGAAGTTCAGTCGGTTTTTAAATGTTGAATTGATTCATCGCAGGAGCCAGGAAAAACGAGTGTTCAGACCTAACAATCAGAACTAAATCTTTTTCCTCTCTGTGATCTGATGGGTTGGCACGGGAGAGATTTTAGACGGCGAATGACAGTTACTAGAGATGTAGGTGTACTCTTCATAATACGAGCTTCATCAGTTGAATCCTTCACTTCTTCCAGACGCTTCCAATTTTCATTACCCGTCTGAAACGCCATTAGCTCCTATTTGTAAGAATCTTTTCTCTTCAATCGCATTTTTTTGCGATTTTTTCCCCTCTCTTTTCAATCGAGCTCTTCATCAGACGAGTCACTCAGCTCACTTCTCCTCAATTAATTCTGTTTTTGAAGATTAAATTTAGCATGAGGGGGACGAAGATGAGATTTGAAAGAACTTCGTTCTTTTTTGTAAAACGATACTTACCAATGTAGATAAGAGTGAAAATTCCAGACACAAACACCGCAAGCAATACATTTCCAGTATCGTTTCCCAAAGTAAGACGATTGGAATCCACAACGAAAAACGAAAGGACCAAAATTATTACAGATGCAACGCCGAACAAAAGTTCAGTTATTTTCACATATATGTACGGTTCTAAATACGATGGTTTCTTCTGTATAGTAAGTAATCAACAAGAGACGTATTTTATATTGGACAAATAGAATATTAATAGATACGAAAAAAATTACTTACCTTGCGAATGCCGTATAACGCCAAAATATGCGGACATAATTGAAACAGAGAAATATAACACAGAAGACTTAGGTACGCGATTTTAGAATCTGAAAATAAAAACAGAATCTTGAGGTTAGAAATAAGAATTCTGACTTCATGATCTAATCTACCGACATAGAAAAGAAGTTGAAATTTCGGCGAACAGATGGAAAAAGACCAAAAATCACTTTCCCTGATACATAGGGGAGCATTAAAAATTTCCACGGACAGGACTAAGAAACAGAAAATTATACTTACAAACAAAATGATGAAGACTGGAAGTGTCCACACCGGTGTTTGAGAACGACGTGAACAAATTTTTCTCGCGCATTCCGGTTTCATAAAATTTATATTTCAGCTCATCATCCAAATAGGAACTGTTGAGTGACCAAGCGATAAGTACGCCGAGTATCGTGAGAAGTGCGAAACAAGTCTGAAAAATGAATGCATTACATTCTAATCGTACTAAGCAGGAAAAATAGGAAATGGTTCAAAAATTGTTCGATAGAGGTTCAATATAAAATCATATCCACGTTTTTTATTTTTTGGTTCGTTCTCCATCTCTAAAGTTTATAAGAGACTTTGAAGTAGAATTATTCAATTTTCGGTGACCAACCAATTTTCAATACTGTATTACACGACTGATGCGTAAAACTCATCTTCGCGACCGAGGAATAAAATATATTTTTTTTTTTGTCAACAGTGTCTCAAATGTATAATTCATTACGAAAGAGTGAGTGACGTCTGACGTAATACATTTACAAACAACTATTTCAGTGATTAACCACGTGCGTCTGCGGGACCTCACAAAATACAGACAGAGACAGTTCAAGTTCAAGGTTCAAGTTGAACGACTTGGGCAATCCATTTTCAAGAACCTGCAACCCGGGATTGAAAAATGAAACGAATAATGTCTACAGTTGCTCTGTCATAATGTATTTTATAGGTACGCTATTTGATTAATTCATCGGAACCGAAGATATATTTTCGTTAATTCGATTCCAGAGTTGAATCATTTCATCACGCCGATTCACACGGATGCTGCGCGCGGATGTTTTCGTTTGTATCATCACGCGATCAGTTTATCGGTGAAACAAGTGTCATCATGACTGAACGTACCCAAGTCGAAAGAATGATGAGAGTCCCATTTTTCAAACTGCAACAACCGCATTTCTGAATTATTCTGAGACGTTTCAAGAAAATTTCCATGAATCACGATTCTAGCACGAACACTGTGAAAAAAGTAGACCAAAGGCAAATAATATTTTCGATATTTACGATTAAAAAGAAGGTTGAAGATGCCCGAAAATCGTTCATATTATTTTACGACAAAAAATGCCGGCTAAGTACGGTGCTGTTATCACTATTTTTAGTTTTCAAGGACCGCGTGCATGAATTACGCAATACGTAACAACCAACACACATTCAACGCTTTCATTATCCCTTTCCATTGGCTTTTGCCCCGAGATTATTCGATGAATAATGAATAAATCTGTTCATAATTGCGTATAATTATTGTCAACACTTGTGAAAACGCGGGTAATTGGTTTCTACATGATTATTCGCATTCATTTTTAATCCACGAACACTGGAAGTTCGTTTCGTATCGTGCGTTCGAGTATCATGATTGAATGAAGAGTATTCGAATAATAACGACTTACGAGAACTTGGAACTAATTAGCCGCATTTTTATAAGTTCGGAGCGTAATAATTGCCATAATTCTCATCATTCAGTTGTTCCTGAGAATCGTAATCACGGGGCAAAAATGGCGTATTTTTCGTATGACGTAGGCATAGGGTAGACTACCTGCATTACGAGAGCATACCCTTAACTTGCCGAATGAAATGAAGCTTTCTTTGAAAAAATCATGAGAATGAAAAAATGGAGGTATCTGTAAAAAGGGCTTCTGTTCCGTAAGAAATACATTGAACGGAGGCCCTTTTTACAGATAGCCACCCCAAATGGAAGTTGAAATTCTCTGTAACTGTAAAGTGAGATCAGATACAAGTTTCTTCTATGATCAAAATTTTTCAGTCACCCCTGAAAGTTGGCAATCCAGAAAAATTGTTTTGACGGAGGCAAATGATTACAGGGTGAGGCAAAAAGATGTTACCAGTTAAATGGGAGTTTGCACTAAATCCGCCGTAGCGCGAAAACGCAAAACGTTAGACATGTAGTTTAAATGTACAAAATTTGTATCTCAATTTTATCTTTAATTTGAGCCACATCCGAAGTTTCTACAACTTTTCTGAGCCGAGTTATGGACCAAAATGTGCCAAAAATTCAGCAATTTTGTTCCAACTTCCATATTTCATCTGATTTTGAAGTGAAATTTAACGCTGATTCACGGCCTACTCTATATAAGGCCGTAATGTAGAAAATGACAACAGCGCGGCAGTGGATTGTTATCAGTTACGTTTTGGGGCGGTTCACGTTCATTGGTGCGGTGTAACAATGATGAAACTGTACCGCACTTCGTCCCCTATCCGATTTTTATTTTTAAAACAATGATAACTTCTCTTGTACTGCACCAATTTTACTGAAATAGGGCTCTAAAAATAGAGAATTGTTTGCTCTTCAAGTTATATTCTCTTCATTTTTTTCAAAAACAGCGTTTCAATTGCGTACGAATCAAAACTTTGATTTTTTCTCACTTTTTCCCATAAGCGTACATGTAAATCTGTATCCACTATTTTTCGAGTGCAACGTTGTGACATCGCTGCATTACGGCCTTATATAAAGTAGGCCGTGGCTGATTCCGAAAAAAATACCCAAATGACCCTAAAAAGCTTGAAAGTGGGGGATTTTTCAACGTTTTATTTCAAAAATTTTTGCAAATTAGTCAATTTTCGGCACATTTTGGTCCATAACTTGGCTCAGAAAAGTCGTAGAAACTTCGGATGTGGCTCAAATTAAAGATAAAATTAGAATACAAATTTCGTACATTCAAACTATACGTCCAACGTTTTGCGTTTTCGCGCTACAGCGGATTTAGCGCAAACTCCCATTTAACTGGTAACATCTTTTTGCCTCACCCGGTATATCCAATAAGGCAATTATATTCCGCAAAAGAGCCAAATAGTCAGTGTCACTGCCAAGTGCCAACCAATATTGTTCCAGACACGCAGGGGAGGCTGGGTGATATATTTGTGACCTTCTTGATCCTGTTGAACATGTGGTGTTTCCAAGGGACAAACACTCGAATTATGTAATTATCAGGGCCCTGGTAATTATTGTGAAGGTAGAATATCCCAAAAATCCCCAAAAAAGGTCTCTATATGTGACCTGTCACAAGATAAGGGACCCCCGGACCCATCTGTGAATTGGTAGTAATACCCAATATCCTCCTCATTGTTTGATGGGTCCCTTCCTTCCTTATCTTGTGACTTGTGAGTCGTGACAGGTCACATATTGTCGGCCTAGTTCCAAAAACAATTGTAACTCCATTTGATCTGGAGAATCAGCTGTTTAAAAATTTTAAAAATTCCACAGAGATAAAAGTTGGGAAGAGATTGCGTTATTCACAGTTGAAAGCAAAGCTGGTATAATAGTCTTCTAGCTTTGGTGGCGTAGTTATGTAGAAGTATCATCCTTAGATTTTTGCTCTGTGGAATTTTTAGAATTTTTAAACAGCTGATTCTACAGACAATATCAAATGGAGCTACAATGGTTTGGAATTAGGCCGATGATATGTCTCCATGGATTGATTTTGGGGAAATTTTGGAGACATTTTGGGGGAGTTTCTGTCATCAAAATGTTCAAAGAGTTTTCTCTCAGCTTTTCTCCATTCTTTTTTCAGCTTTAGATCTCAATTGAGCGTTTTAATGCAATCCTTGACAGGCTGAAATTGATAATTTTTCTTATCATAATTCTGGAAACAGTGGCGTATCCAGGGGGTGGGGGATTATTGCTTTGCGTACATATAACGTATGTGCCAAGAGTTTCTCTTATTTCATTTTTTCTCTTTGGACCTCCTATTTTGGAACCTCCCCCCCCCCCCTCAAGGAAATCCTGGATACGCCACTGGCTTGAAACAGCTAAAAAAGCAGGTTTTCAAGTGTTGGGGGTGTCATTTTATTAGATACCCCCTTGCTTTAGCCACATCTATAACTGATTGTGTTATGGATTTCATTGTGGCTATAGCCATGCGTCTCTCTGCTAGTCCTAGCGCCGCGCACCTCATAGTCTGGAATAATGGATCCTTCTTAGTAATAATATCCTCGGCATGTTATCCGCGGTCTTCCACTAGATTGATGAGCAGAGGATATGGCAGTAGGAGGCTGTAGGACAATATGGTCCGCTGTTTTTTTCTCCTTTCCCCATGGGCTTTCTGCAGTTTACTTCATTGTGCATTGGATTAGGTACGCATTGAACCAACTTTAGCAGAAAACCATAATATTGTACTTCTCACTGAGGCAGTTTCCAGCGCTTCAGAGGGTGGGTTATTGTGGAAGGCGGTTTTACTCAATCAATCCAAATAATTATTGTATGCTTTGGAAATAAACGCGAGTTCTGAAATTGTCATTGCTGACCAAAGTTATAGTTTGAGAAATGTGCAATTGAAAAAAAAAATACAAGTATTAAGACCATTGATTCTTGCAGAAGTCAATCAACTGATACTGAAACTGAATCAAGTCATTCTCAGAGTAGCAGTGGTTCTACCTGAGATAGTGAAATCCAATCCTCCTAGACCTAGACAAAGGAATTGTCAATGAGAAGTCAGAGAGCCAGAGCTGCTTGAGCCACTTTTTCAGTTGGAGTTGAAGAACTCAAAAAGTGCTTGACTCTGACCTCCAGAGCCGGCTCCTGGCTCTGGAGCTAAACCCCCTGAAGACAGGCTCCAACCTGTGATAAAATTGGAGGGGAGCTGCTTCAGTAGCACCTTTTGGAGCCGGCTCCCTACCTTCAATTTTTAATGATTGTATAAACTGACCTTCATACTGTGTCATACTGGTACACAAGAGTAAGGAAACTTGTCTGCTAAAAGTGGTTCACTATTCTATATTCTCAGCCACAACATTGTCGTTTACAGCGCAGGAGAGGAGACACACTGCAGTTACTGAAGTGAAAAATTGGTGAGAAAAGAATGTATGTACACTTGTGGTACTTTTCAATCTAATGAGACCAATTTCAGAATTTTAGGTGTATAATTTGGAAAAAATAATTTCAAGTTGGTATTTTACCTGATAGAAAATTACAGCAAAACAGATCCCATTCAATAAATAAAGAGAGCCCTCCATTTGTTTCGGGTTCTCTTCAATTTCTCACAAAATTTGACCATATCTTGCAATAATCATTATATTGACTATCATTTAATAAAAGTCTGTATGTACATATTTCTTTGCCATCAAATTGATAAAAACTTGTTCTGGATTTTGAGACTGCAATACCATTGAGCCAAAAATCATTCTAGGAATCAAGGACCTTGGTAACCAGCAATTCAGCTGCAACAAAGAAACAACAGTCTTTGAACTTTTTCAAAATAATGTTATGGTAAACTAAATTATAACTCATGTCATTAACAATATTTTTTTTCTTACTTTATTTTTATCACATCTAATTAATGTACCTGTAACGCATCTTCACCTCCTTGGCACACAACTGCCAACCCTACCCTTGGGGCTCAGACCCCAATAATATTTATACAACAGCTTCATACTTCACTTACTACACCTACACCGCACACATGCAGGGTAGCGGTGTTGCTCCTAGCGTGCATTGATTGATGGAACGCGGCTATGCTATGCCATGGCCATGCCCTATGCCAATCAAGAAGAGCTGTGTTGTGAATGATGTCATAAGTGTCATAATCATGTGCGGTATTTTCGTCTAGCGTCATGCACTGATAAGAGTTGACTGATTATGCCTCCTGTACAAGAAAGAGAGCAACTGCAACTTTGAGCGACATTAATTGAAATAATAGTGAGATCCGATCGGTGCTCGGATATTAAAAATTTCAACATCGATAATCATTGCTACAACAATCGTTCGTGATGGAGAAACCTGAAGATGGATTTTGTTTTTGTGTTCCAGATGAGGTTTAATACATTTCCCTTATTGTATTATGGTATCTTTTGGAACGAAGTACTTTTTCTCATCGTTTTGTTCAATTCTTTGCAGATATTAATCAACATCTTGGATTATCTTTCTGTGGATGACATTAAATCTTGTCGTTCTGTATGTCGACTATGGAATTCGTGTTGTCAAAATATGTGCATTACTGATAAAGAAGTAATCGTTTTTCGCTCTCCGGCTTATTCAATCTCGGAAATCAATGAAATTCTCCGGAATATCCAACGCCCCCGCATTAACGTCAAATTTACCAACGTCGACTTGAGAACATTAGATCTTGGAGAATTCGGCCACAAAATGAAAGCGATAAAAGTAGAAAACTGTTCTGTTAACGACGTCGAACTATTAAAAAGAATGATTTCCTTTTCACCAAACCTGATTTGTCTGGAATTCAATCTAGACACCAACTTCGGATTGGATCTTTCTATTCTGATGAACGCTTTAGACTCTCTCGTGCAAGGAGATTTTGAAAATAAAAATTTTAGAGAATTTGAGTGTCGCGGCGACGGCATTAGATATTCTGACAATCATTTACAAGTACCGGTTATTTCGCTGCTGTGCGCAATATTTCCTCGTGTCAGCAGAATATGTACTTCTGGAGAAATTCCTCTCAAAGAAATCGTTACCAAAAACTTGGCGGGCTGTATGGAAGTATTAAGAGATTGTTCTGTCGATTTTGAGAAAGATTCCCATTTTGAATTTTTAGTTTCGTCAAAGTTAGTATCTATATCTTCACTATCGATACCTAATCTTGTTCTTGTATGATAAATTTCTGAATTTTCTATTTTTGCTCACTCTTATAGGCTAAAGACGCTTTCACTTGAAGCAAAAATTTCTTTTGAAAGTCGTCATTCCAGTTCAGTCGATTCCTGTTTGAGATTTATCTCACAGTTGTCAGAATTACGAGAATTGAATCTGAAAATTAGGAACGATTTTGATGTGAACGATTTCGGCATCGATTTTCCTGATTATTATGATGTTGAAAAGGGGAGAATATTGTTTCGAATATTGTTACAAGTGTTAAGAAGCTGTAAGAAACTTCGGAAGTTGACTTGCTCATACTCTACGTATACGGACTTCGAGATACGGTTAAACCGAGAGAATGCGGAAGAATTACATCAACTTCTTATGTCTACTGATATTGAAGAACTAGACACTTTCCCTATAAGGATTCCAGCAGCTGACGTTTCCTTTAACTGTAGTAGTGCCGGAAAAATAAGAGAGCTGACGTTCAGTATTACCGAAAGTCTACCTCAAACGATCGACTTCGGGCGTGTAATGATACAGAGTTGTGATTTAACCACCTTATATTTGACCTTCAGAGTAGGTCCGTCTATCGATTTAGCAGCAATTCTTGATTCACATGTAAGTAGCAAAGGGAATTTTTGATCTTCTAAAGATGATCTACGAAATTCCATTCTTGAAAGTTGAACTTGGAAAAATAGATTTTGTAATATTGTTTCTATATTATTCATTACGAAGCAAAATAATTTCATCCAGTATCAAAAAGCAATGGTTAGATTTATGAGAAAATTGATGTCATTAGTCGCTGTAATTAGGGGCTCGTATCGTATTGGTGGTCCCTAAGGGAAAGAGTTCTGTTCTCAAAATTTAAAATGAAAAGTATTCCTATCGAAAATCTATTCTTGGTTTACTTTTTTGATGATGATGCTTCATACTCTTGGAATAGTCAAAGCTTATCTCTTTTTTTTTACAGAAAAATTTACGAACATTGCATGTCAGTGTTGTAGTTTCAGAAGAAGAGAAATCGAAAGTAGTTTTATCTAATATCGTCGGACACGAGAGTACGTCGAGTAAATTTGTACTTCTTTTTTTTTTTCTTCTTTTTCTCCAGGAATTATAATTTGTATTTCTTATTTTTCCGTAGAGTTGAAATATTTAAGATTCGATTTCTGGAGAAGTTCTTCACGCACCATTAATAGTTTCGTTGAAGGTATTTGTCGATGCAAGTATCCAAATTTATCGACTTTTGGTCTGGACGCCGAACCAGAGAACTGGTGGTATTCCAAACAGGCACCACTTCGATCCTCTCGACTCAAAAATATTATTATACCGTGGCTGAAGAGTATGCCAACTTTGGAAGAGATTTATTTGGATTTCTATCCCATGTATATCGAGGATTGTATAGAGATATGTAACAGTATGAACAGGTTGAAGTTCATCGACTGGTCGTGTACCGTAAGTAATCGGTTATTTAGAAATTTTCAGTAATATCGGGTTTTGGTCGAATTACGCGTCATAACATTAACCGAAATTGACTTTCCTTCTGCTGCTTACCACGTTGTAAGGCTCTGAATGGTGAAGGGTGGATGCCAGCAAGCTACTAGCATAGACTTGAGTTACTTTTTTCAGGTGCTCCCCTTTACAGGTATATATCGTCTGTATCATCCTGTGCAATACACCTTTAACCATTGTTAAGTATTTTTCGATGGAATGGTGGATTGAAACCCTATGTAAAGTGTTTCCCCCATATCTAAGCCCTTCTACTGATCGTTCTTCTAATTTAATATTTTCTCCACAGGTAAACTCGTATCCTGCTCCTGAAAAAATAGTTCAACTGTTTGAAAATGCACCCTATCTACCTCTAATGATTGTACGTCCATGGCAAAATAGAGCAGTTCATTTGTTGATGGATTCAGTCATCTATTATTACAGCAGATCTAAGAAGAGCTTATTTGAATGTAAAAGAGTAGATTCTGCATCTTCCTCCTCATTCGAAGGATCACCTCCGTACAAGTTGGTGTGGCCTCGACTTTGTTTCTAGTCCAGGAGTTTAAAATCTAGTACCTATCTATTGATCCTTTGTATTTTTTTCGGTGATGACTGTTAAATTGGTTTCAATACTTATTATTCGCCCTTCTTCCGTTTTATTAGTTTTTAAATATTAAATGGTAATCATATTCCAATTAATAATTTTTTTACTGCGTATGATTTAAAATATATTTTTCCTCGATATCAACATGATCCTGAAATTTTCTATTGCGTACCTCCGACTGACTTGTGAGGAAATTTCGCTGCAGCTTATGATGAGTTTATTTTTCCGAAGGACTCATGTGAACTCCTCCCTCCGTGTATATGTGACAAACGAAAAGTCTTGGAACTGATGTCGCCTTTCCTCTACTAGGAGAAGAATGGCTCAAATTGTTCTCTATCGCACCGACACTCATTAAGTCCTACGCAAGATACCCCACTGGAGCTCTCGACGGGCCTGAATCGTTCTGTTTTCATAATAAATTTTTCGCCTCCATACTACGAGTTGAGGCCATCAATATTTGTTTTTATAACTGTTTCGTACTTCCATGCAGGTAAAAAAGGTAATCATCACAATATGAAAACGTCATTAAATTCCAAGTATTGTTCGCACTATCCACTCCGTGCATTCCGAACATTTCAAATGTTCTTTCCCTTAGAGTTATAATGATATAAAAACAATACTACTAAGTCAATTATTGTGCACATCTTCGTACACAATTTTTCCTGTTTAAATGGTGTTCATCAAAACAACCAAAGTATCATCTATTATGATATCAAACATAAGTACCTAAATTAAATAATTCTTGGAGATGGTGAAAATAAATCTTGGGGTAATCAACCCTCACATAATAATAGTTATTCAAGGCTATTGCCCAAGCCAAGATATTTAATTTTGATTTTATATCATTTATTAAAAAATGGTGTCGAGTAAAAACACAAATAATAATCTTCATAATGTTTTTGTCAAAAATCATTGATCAGCATTTCACTGTTTATGAATACAATCATATTAATTTATAAATTCATTTCGAAACCGTAAACTATACTGTTCGCTGAATTTTTGGGAGCAATCTTTTTGGATCGGGGAAGATGAATTTCATCACTTTCATTATATGAGGAGAATTCAAAATGAACCAGGTTCAGAGGACGAATTATTTGCGATATGGTTAACTTATATTGTTCGATTTTGAGGAGGTAAGCAAAATTTGAACCCATTAATCCTAAATCACTTCCCAACTTCAAGGATAAACTCAATATTAGTGAGAATGATTAATTCATTTCAGTACAATACACTATTAGAAGAAAAAATGAATTAAAAATCGCATCACATTTTACATTTAATGAAAACCATGTATTCTATTTCGACCAATAGTTTATTGATGGAAACTACAACGCTCTAGTCTTACTACAAGGCGATAACTACCTCAATAAATGAGAGCAATGTAATTAATTATTCATTTATATTAAATTATCATCTGAAATCATCGAGACCTTATAATATAATAGCAATATTACAAAAAAAAAAAATCATTCATTCACGAAAACATACAAAAATAAAAAATACAAAGAAATATTACAAATGAAGCAATAGAAACAATAATTGAAAAAATAATCACAATAATTACAACGTTTTGTTCTTTAGAATTTCGCGTTAGATAATAAAAACCTATCAGTACAAACTTACGAGGGGAAAATGATAAATATTAATAGTTTTTTGGATGATAATGATAAGCATTATCCTATACATAATCATAATAATAATAATAACGATAGTAGGACTTCTGTCAGAATCTTATAAAAATAACGATTAAAATGAGAAGAAGAGAGAATCAAAAGACGATAGAAATGAAAATGAAATAATTCCGAATGAAAGACGATACTTAAACTATTACAAAATTAAGTCTGGGTAATGTTGGCTGACTTATTTCTTCGAGTTATTACTACTTCGCAGACTAGAAAAACCACGCCGAAGAATATACCCGCCAATCCTCCGCCGATTAAAATTTTAGGAATAGTAATGAAGGATAATTTTAATTTATCCTGCAGCAATTCTGGCATTTCGATTGTACCCTCGAACCATATACCGGGTACGAAGATTTTCGGTACGTCGCGGAATATCCTATAAAGAAAAACGAGATGGTTTAGATTCACAAATCATGAATTGAAATTCTGAGAATTTGAATTAATCTATGAACAGATACCGTCAAATATTGATCCTTGATGAAAGATTTTTTTGAGTAACTGACAACCGTATTCTCAAACTAAGAATATAATTTCAAGGGCATATCAGAGTGTCAGAAGACCCCCCCCCCCTCCCTCACACACACAAAAAAAAGAGGTAACTTCGGTGTTTTTCATTCATGAAGCGAACTTGAAATTATTTTGTTCGTTTTGGGAGAGTGTTAGTCTGAAATTCAGATCAACATCGGTCGCGTCTCGTCTACCTTGTAGGTAACATTACATCATCAAGATCAATACAGACTGGGATGATAATGAGAAAAATCGCGTAAAATACATGTGTGGGTTTGACCACACACGTCATCGAGTTCAATTTTTCTCTGTACGAAAATTTTACGGCATTTTGTTTCAGAATGGTTTTGATAAGAAGAAAATAAATTCCTTATTACTCACTCGAGGCCTTGGTGAGGTTCCAATAGAATATTTATTTGCAGTCTTATAAACAACTCCAACGGCAAACCAGAGTCCTGTAATGAAAATCATTTTTATATTATTAATTTTATGATGTAATGTCATTTCAAATAATTAAAAAATTTACGTCTCGTTACAAAACTTCAGGTAGGTACTTTTTCTCTTCTTTTACACAGTGAGGTACGGTACATGAGAAGATGTGATTGACGTTTAGATTGTGAGTTTGTGATGAAGAAGGCAGGATCTGGTCGATTAGATGTAAGGGTGTGATTCGAGTTTAGCTTATTGACATGTTTCATGTCTTTTCTGATACCCCATACACTATATTGAAGAATTGCGAGTACACTCCTTCCTACTTTGAACGAAAAATGTGGGGTTTATAAATTGGAGTGTAATGATTGTAATGGAGTTTACATAGGTGAGACTAGCCGCCAGCTCAAAATTCGTGTAGATGAGCATATTAAGAAGTGGGAGTTAAATAAAATAGGTCCGTCGGCATTTGCGGACCACCTTTTGGCTACTGGCCACGGTTATATAGCGGGATCTGAAACCCTCCTCCATAGAGAGTCCTCAGAATTCAAACGAAAAGCTCTCGAACATATTGAAATTATTCGCCATTTGAATAACGATAACCTTAACGTGCTCAACAGGTACATACCTGATGAGGGTTTGATTGAGCTAGTTTATGAGAGTGATTCACATCGTGATGACTCGCTAGTTCAATCATGATTTCCTCGGTGGTTCATTGTTTCTAGCCGTTAGATTGTTTAGTTGCTTTCATGTCGTCGTTGACAATGGTTTTTTAATCGAAAGCGCTCCGGCAAAAAAAAAAAAAAATTTTCGTTTCTGTGGCTACCTTTCAAGGTACTCCTTTGTGTTACAAGTTTGAGTATGTATCCATCTGGTGTCTTTGGTCATAATTTAGAGAACCGTATTAATTGCATTGTATAAAGATCATGTTTCATGTCTTTTCGCCAGTCGTCTGAAACTTTTCATCGTTTAAAAACTTCCAAAATTTCCTCGCTCCGCTCGTTTGGCCCGCTTCTTGGTCTAGTGTAAGTTTACTTTAGAGTATTTTAGACTAACTGCTTTCTGGAAGTATAAGTCCACTTTAGAGTACTGTAGGTTAATTTAGTATATTTCGAACTGATGAGACAGGGGACGTTACCAACTTATGACGTCACCAACTCATGACGTCACCGACTCATGGCGTCACCGACTCATGACGTCACCGACTTATGACGTCACTGACTTATGACGTCACTGACTTATGAGCTTCATAATGGCTCTCGGAGTTCTCTTGGCCTAGCATAAATCTAGCCTTAGCCTTTTCATTATATAAAGATAAGCTAGAAACTACAGAGACACCTAGTATAGGTACACCTAATGTACTACCAAGAGAAAGAGTAAAGGGGTGGTACTCGCAGATTTTCAAATTACCCACCAGGTATAAAAAAATTCTTTACAAGTCCTTAAACCTAATCTAACCTAACCTCACCCAAAATTTTTCCAAGTCCTCATACAGACTAATAGAGGGGTATAGAAAAAAGATGAAGGATTTCTTGGCGTTGCCAAAAATATTATAAAGATCATGTTTCATGTTTTAAGCTCTTCATAGTTCAAAAATGTCCGAAATTTCCAGCTTCTTGTTCTAGTATAAGTCTACTTTAGAGTATTTTAGGCTGACTGCTTTCTGGGACTCACTCGCGGCACTCGCTTGATGTAGTATAAGTCTACTTTGGAATATTTCAGGGTAATGAGCCTTCTTGGTCTAGTGTAAATCTACTTCAGTATATTTCAGGCTGATGAGATTACTAAGCCTCACTCGCTCCGCTCGTTCGTCTCGCTTCTTGGTTTAGTACAAGCCTACTTTAGTATATTTCAGGCTAATGAGGTTTTTCAGAATTATTTTTGATTTTATTTATAGTCTATTTTATTTTATTTTATTTCTTGATTTAATTTTTTTTCATTATTTTTTTTTGAGAGAGAGGATGATACTCGCAAATTTCTCAATGACCGCCCAGACATTTATTTTTATTTTCAATTTAATTTGATTTAATTTTATTTAATTTTATTTTTAATTTTATTTTCATTACATTTTATTTTATTTTATTCTATTTTTTTATTTATTTTTCTTGATTTTTTTCATTTTATTTTACTTCATTTTATTTTATTTCATTTATTTTTCTATATTCTATCTATTTTTTATTTTTATTTTTATTTTATTTTTCGTTTATTATTTCTATTATTTTGACCAAAATTCTTCCAAGTCCCAAGGTCACGCCCGGACGCCCAGACGCGAATTCTGGAATCAGGGGTAGGGCTGAGATTCGACGTTGAAAATTTCCCCTAATCCCAAGGTCACGGTCGGACGTCCGGACAATTTCCAAGAATTAGGGGGTAGAGAAAAGACATGAAACATGTCAACATTTGTGAGAAAAATTTGTATACCTGGCAGGTGATTGAGAAATACGCAAGTCCCACCTTTTTGTACTCTTTTGGTTAGGTTAGGTTAAGTTGGGCTGAATGGACTTGGAAAATTTTTGAGAAAAATTGTTATACCTGGGAGATGATTGAGAAATCTGCGAGTACCATCCTTCCCCTCTACGACTTCACTTTTTCTCTTTGGAGTATGTTAGTTGTATACTAGGTATTTTTGTTGTATACTAGCCGTATATTGCAAATTAGATCTTTATAATTATATTATTATGTTAGTTTTAGACTTGTATACTACAAATTAGTTCTATAAAATACAAGGCTAAGCCTTCATTATACTAGGTTGGAAACTAGGAAACAGGCGAACGAGCTGAGGTGCGTCCTTCTTGGTCTAGTATAAGTCTACTTCAGAATATTTTAGACTGATGGCTAGTTCACATGGCTCTAGTATAAGTCTACTTTAGCCTATTTCAGGCTAATTGCTCTCGGGAGCTCACTCACTCCGCTCGTTTGCTCCCCTTCTTGGTCTAGTGCAAGTGAGACCTCCTAAAGCAATAAGCCTAAAATAATCCAAAGTAGACAAATACTAGACCAAGAAGCGGGGCAAACGAGCGGAGCGAATGAGCTCCCTTAAAGTCATAAGACGAAAATATTCTAAAATAGACTTATACCCGTTGAACATTGGATGGCAAAAACTCCCCCATTATGTCCTCAAAATTTCCCCATGGGGACACTTTGGGGATATTTTACATACATAATGAGGACAGAATACGGGTGTTTTTGTCATGGGGACATCAAATGTTCAACAGGTACTAGCCCAAGAAGCGGGGCAAAGAAGCGGAGCGAATGAGCCCCCCTGAAGTCATTATACTAAAATATTCTAAAGTAGATTTATACTAGACCATGAAGAGGAGGGGATGAACGAGCGTAGCATACCATAAAAGACATGAAACATGATCTTTGTCTATTTGGCTATGCTAGAAAATCCATCACTTTTCTCTATCTGGTGACAACGATATCTTCACGTTTAGAATTTCTAAAGGAGGTTGACCAAGGGGCGGGAGGCTCTTCAATATGTATGAGTTTATTAGAACGTTGGCTTCTCCAAAGTAGGGTATGTATTTAGTTTCAAGTTTTCTTTTCCTAGATCGATCTTTACTCCAATTCTGTCCCATTCGAATCGACTTTCTCAATTCCGAACTCGAATAAAGAGTTAAAGGAGATATCTTGAAATACATTACGCGAATAATAAATTTTAAACGTGCAACATGAATCTTGAATAGTACCCAATATGAAGTTCAAATTACAGTCAATTACTATTCAATTGAGATTTCAACGCTAGATGCACGCCCACTTACCTTCTGTAGAGTTATGTAAAATTTGTGCTTTTCTTCGTTCGGATGCAAGCCTTCAACAGCATTCAAGTAGTAATCATCGGCAGCGTAAAAGTGCGGATAAGAAATGAAAGCGGGAGCAAGTAAACAAAGAGTAGCATTTCTGACACCCGACTTGATGGTGCATTCATTATTCGGGCAGTAGCATTTATATTCCTCGTGTTTTGTACCATTGTCGAATAGGTTTGCTTGTCCTTCGAATCTTACACCCTCGACGCCGAAAACATTTTTCGGACCTACGTTCGTCAAACGGAAATCGCTGAGAAAAAAGAAAAAGAAAATTAAGAATCAAGAAATACCTAAATCAAGTTTTCAGACAAATTTTGATTGGTTCATAAAGTTCACTCTAAAGACTCGAAACAAGCTTCTTAACCTCAAAGAGAATCATTACATTTATGAGATGATGTAAGTTATCATACCCGCAGCACTTATTAACATGGACCAAACATAGATGGTGACAACAAATGCTCGGGTCAATTTAATTAAAACGAGGTTTATAGTTCATTGCGACGCCATACTACGTAACTGGACTGAGTTTTACGATCCCACATAATAAGAGTACAGCATAGTGCACCATTTTTCTATGTTTATTACATTCCGATCAGAACAAGAAATCGTTAAATATACGACCGCACTGATTTACGGCGTTCTAAACGAGTACGTTAATTACTATTGAAAGATTCGATTGCAGTAGACCTAGTAATATTTTTAGGGGAGAATGATTCCCGGACAACCTTAAAATGGGTCGTCCGAAAGTACTGAAGAACGAAATTTTTATGAAATTTTTCAACTACCTGTTCATTTTTTAACAAAAGGTAATTTGACAAACTTCATGAAATATTTCTGTGAAGTATCTACTCGCGTAAATAACGTGTAGAAATTTCTTGAAAAACTCCTTCAATTTTAGCGATCGACCAACATTTAAACGCGAATGAAGAGTGCGCTACATACTCAGTGTAAATGTACATGCATATCTACTTGCTGCATTGGTTGAGAAGATTAATAGTTCTACATAAATCCACACTTGACGTTGTGATATTGGAATCAGAGTTTAGAAAAATCGTGAAAAACAGTCCATTCACAATTATGACAGTTGAAGACCAAGAGACAGAACCATAATGTTTTTAGCGTGAAGGACGTTTAAAGCAAAATGTTCTCGTTTTTGAATTGTTTAATTTTCCGACTTTTTACCGCATGTACAGGTTACAGACTAGACAAGCGCATATATTCGTGTAAAGCTTCAATAATCGAGCAAATTACAATTGGATATCCTACATATTTTTATTAAATTACAAACTGCGATCGATCTGATTCTCATCAGTAAGGTCACTGACCGAGATTTACAAACTTTTGTATTCATTAATGCCTCTTAGAAACGGTCAATAAAATTATACTCGTAGTTTTTGCGCGCTGCGCTCATACTGTCGGTGTACAACCGGTGTAAGAATCCATAATGACTCACCTGCACAAGTCCGACATAAATAGTGGAGCTTCTTTCTCTTGAGAAATATTCATCGGCCATAGTTCTCCAGGAGAACCGTTTACTTTGTTACATCTACCACTGTACATATTAGAATCTGTGCTGTGATTCCACGAATGAATCAATCCTAGTCGGTTGATGTTATCAGTTCCGGTGTACATGTTGAACATTTCGGACTGGGATAAATTTTTCTGAAAAAGAAAAAGTCGTGTTAGATGGAGGGGATCAGCAAACTGGACCGAAAAATCACTAGTAATTTTGCCCTTTCGAAAATATTAGATCATGGATGTGTCTTTTCTACGAAAGTTTTGGGTATCAAAGTTCAAAATGGTGCTAAATCAAAGGAGTTTCCAATTTTATCGATTTTGACACAAGATTTTATTTTTCAAGTCCCCCTCCCTCCATATATGAAGCCTAGAGGTAGGTGTATATCGCCTGATAAAAATAACTGCTTCAAGTAACTAACTATGCAATGCTTCATACACCATTTGACTGAGCTCCTTCAATGAGCCAGATATGCAACACTTCAAACATCATAAGACTCAGAAGGCCTTTCTAAAATACCCCATAAATCGAGTTCTCTGCCTCGCCTCATTTAATTTCCAGTTGATTTGGCACTGCTTGTTGGTACATTCAGGGCCGTGCCTACCATATGGCAAAATAAGCAAGTTGCCGGGGCGCCAAGTCTCCAGGGGCGCCAGAAACGCACCACAAAATGGGAATTTGGTCTACATTTATGACTTCACTTAATTGATCGTTTACAGCACCTAAATTTCACAAGGTTCAGTGAGTCCTTTTGAAGGTTCCTGTCTTTGGGGGCGCTCATCTTGCATTTTGCACAGGGCACCAGAATAGCTTGGCACGGCCCTGTGTACATTCAATATGGCAGTTGTTGGGGGACTGTTTTCCCTATGCGGTGGAAGAAAGACAGGCTAGCGTTGATCGAGAAGAAGAATAAACCACCTGTCCAGCTATTTCTTCATCGACCCCTTTGCCTGCTAGATAACGCGGGTCAACTTTTAAAAAGAGTGATAGCCAATCGACTCGAGAGCTATCTGAAAAAACGTTAGTTTCGCGCAGCCGTCAGCCTCGACTTAAACAATGCGTTCAACTCGATTCCATGAGAGAGGATAATTAGAAGCTCTTATAGACGCAAAAGTGCCTCCACATCTGCTCAGGATGATCGGAAGCTAACCTGCCGAGAAAACCAATCAGAGACTACGTCCACTTACACAAGAGTAGGTCCTTGGACCACTCTTTGGGTGCGTCGCATTCAACAGGATGTCCAAGGAGAAACTGCCACTAGATGTTAGGTCCACGTCACCAGCCCCCCCCCCATTCCGATTCAAGGGTCGAGTGTTTCAGAAAGGGAGGGGTGGGGTGGGACTCTGAGGCCGACACTTGATAGTACAGATCGAGTCAAATATTTGAGTCATAGTTGAACAAAGGCAGTACAAAGAAATCCTGGTCAATGGTGGAGTATCCATGTACCCAGCCTCCCTTCCATAAGGCAAGCCCAGAGTGCTGAGACGAGTGATGTGAGGACGACACGACGAAGCTTATGTGGTTTTCATATAGTACTAACGTAGTGCAAACGATTGAATCCACATCCAAGTCCATAACAGTAAGGGGGTGGTTCAAGGACCCTTAATAGACTCCCACGTCATATCATTGGGTGCGGGGATAGTACAACCGAAACATATGGGTTTCCACCCCCAAATCGGAATGGGGGGGCTGGCGACATGGACCCTGGAGGTACATTAGCTATGTGGACGTCACACTGATGGTATGCACTTATGAAACAACTGAAGCAGGATAGACGAGGGTTTAGAGGCGGCGACACGTTGGCTCGAGTTAGCCAGAATAGAACTTGCAATACGAAAGTCGGAGGCCATATTATTAACGACTGTCGAAAGTCCAATCCCTCACCTTTCACCTGCACGATCAGGAAGGGGATGAAGTATGAGGGCGTCTCTTTGATTGAAAGCTGACGTTGAGGCACTATTTCCTGATAGTAACGGAAAAGACGGACGGGGAACCTAACCCAGAAAGGCCGAGGGAAACAAGAAAATAGATTATGATGAGTGCTGTATTGTCTATCCTCCTATATGGTACCCCAGTATGGACCGACTCCATGAGGACGGAGGGAAGGAGATGGAAAAGATACAATGAAGAATTGCACTAAGGTATCTTAGCGCCCATACTGCACTGTTTCGACGGAGAGCACGTTCACCACCAATAAAGCTCCCTGCTGATATGGGAGCGGTGAAGTTCAAACAAAAGAAGAGGACAACGACTGATCAACCAGTTTTACAGGTCAAACAGGAGGCCAGGCTGTCCTTCCTCTGTTGAGAAAAGGATAGCAAGAATTCTTCAGAGTTGACTAAAGAAATGGACGAGCCGTGTACCTTCATGAGAACTGGAGACAAGATAAGCCTTAGACCATAATTATGGTAACATAGACCGCCAAAGCAGTACGTAAACGACGTAATCAGTTGTCGGAAGAATGGAGGCAAGAAATAAGGTTTTTGGGTCCAGCGTAGACGAACCGGTTACCGACGGGGTGAGGACAATCACAGACCACGCCCATCGATACGTTTAACGCTGTAGCACCCAAAAATCTTAATTCGTCTCCAGTGTTCCGACGTACTTCTTATCACTTTTGGCGGTCTATGTCACTATATGGTCTAAGAGATAAGCAGACGTTTTAGCAAGGAACCTGCTATCCATTTTGTTAGGGGGATTACATCCTCAAAAGAAGTCCGCGTCCCCGTCCGGGCCCGGGAGTTTCTGTAAACTGCGTGACGTGACGTGTGACGCTTTATGACGTCATGAACGACCTTGACCTACTTTAGGGACTTGAATAAATTTCAACTTCTAGCCTTCATTATATCAGGCCTAGTATACAGTATACTAAGAGCCCAGCCAACTTATTTCCTGAGGGGGTATTTTCGCGCCAACGTGATCGCGAGCGCGGGAGGTTGTGGGTTTCCCGCTGCCATTACAAACCTGCAATGGTCTCTAAATTTTTTTTACTATAATCGAGAGCAGGGCGATGGACCACAGGACTACTTATTTGAAGGTGAGGCGTGGGCGGGGCAAGCTTAGTCGGCCTATGCAAGAGATAGGGGTCGGTGTAGCGCTTGCTCCGAGTAACATTGAAGCTATAATGGTGGGTCTCAAAGAAGTATGGAACCGTACACATTCATGAAGATGGAGATGGACCTAACCAGATTTTAGAGGCAGAGAAGTTGGCCAGAGTAGAACTAGCAGTAGGAAAGCCGGCGACCCGTTGGAAGTTCAGTCCACTAACCTTTCGCCCGCAGGGTATGGAAATTACAATTATGAAGATAATGATCTGATTATCTGATTTGATGCAAACTAGAGCTTCAGACACTTTTTCCTGATGAAAGCGAAGAAACTTTGCCGGGTAGCGATCTACTAAGGCCACCCGATGACAAGCCCAGAAGAGCCTATAAGGGCCAAGGGGATAAAAAGAAGGATCATCACATTGTCAACCCTCCTACATGTCATTTTCGTCTCACAATTTCGTGACCCAGTAACGCAAATCCCAGAATGGCTCTCAGCCTTGAGACACATCCACGTCAAGAAGAAACCGTTTTCATCCTTAAGAGCACATCATAAAAGTAATACTTACCCCCCAATACCAAGCAAACTGGTCAGGAAAACGATCAAGGTCATGGACAATGCCGGAGAGGGCTTTTCTGAATACCGTATTCAAAGACATCAATTCGTCCACGTAACCATCGAATAGCAGTTCATTAACCGTCTTCGTTACGTACAGTGAAGGAACTTTTGCTTTTATAATATCTTCGGATATGCCGGCGAATTTGGGATTGTATTTACAGAAATTGGCGAACGTCTGAAACAAAATTGTTACAAGAATATTAGCTACAAGATGAAGAAAAACTTCAAATAAGTACTAAAAATATCATAAGTTTATAGGAAGGTTGCTGATGACAATATTCCCCCCTAATCAGATTTTAGGGAACTTGGGATACCATCACTTTTCCGAGCTTTCTTGTTGAACAAATCGTAAATCTGCGAGAGCTTTATTAGGGTAGGTCAGTTTTTTGCCAAAATTAAAAAAAAAAAAACTCCTTATAAAATAGGTTCCCTGTAAGAAATGTGGAGCCCCAAAGTCACAAAAGAAAAGAAATTTAAAAATTGATACAAGAAATAAATAGTCATCAATTTATGCCCCTCACTATCATAAGCTAACTAAAGATCCGAAGAATTTTTCGACAATGTTTCACATTGCGGATAATCTATACGAGCGAAAACCAATTTGCATAGTTGAGATTGCAAGATTCTTTCCATATTTGGTCAAATTGTCGACATCATTTGTAATATATTTTTATGCTCTTCTTACGACCAAAACTAAGATAAAAAAAAAATATTACCCAACTCGTCGAACAGAAAATCGTGGCAATAAAATAGAAGACAAACGGAACATAACAACTTTGTAAATTGTGCAGGAAAAAAACTCCTCGTCGACTTCTCAAAACAGTAGAATATTGTCTGGGAAATGTGATCTTGTGATATACAAAAGGAAAACTACCAGCTTCTAATAATCTGTACCCTGTCTAAAGGAACACCTTACATTCTCATAGGACTTCAATTGGGTGATATAATGTACAGCGATCATACATCCACATTATGAGACTCTGATTTGGTTTATGGACAGTTTGACTTTGAGCTTGGGTCAGCAATCTCATTACTGTGATGAAAAATTGACCGCTATATCAAATATTTACTTCTTACAGCCAAAGGACAGAACTTTGAATTCTATATTTAAACGCTTAGAGGACGAATTGCGAATGAATTTTATGAAGAAATGTTTCCAAGAATAAATTGTGTCATTTGCCAACAAATTACTCATTTGTCTAGCTCATGAAGTTGCAAACAATGTTTCCAACTACGCCGACCAGACAACAATCGAATTAAACAATTCTATAAGGCGCTTCTGGTATTTCACTTCCGACCTGTTTGTCTTCCTTAATGATGTATATTTGGCACGGAAAAAAACGCTAGAGAAAAATCGAATCATACCACTCGTAGCGAAGAAAATATGAGCAATTTGATGCTGGCTAATAACGAAGGCATCACACGTTGTACCCACATGTTCGACTGCGAGACCTACAATCTCAAGAAAGCGTCCTTGTTGGGTTTAAGTTTATCCATCTTATACGGAATAAATTGAATATTAAACTACTTTGAGGTTGTTTATTCCAAAAACATAAATTTTATTTTCGTAGGAATTAAATTAGGTTTATTATCTTCATCCAATTTCGAACAATGGATCATAATATAATTATAGGTACGTGTACGTTCATCACTTATACACGTCATAGCAAATTTCGGAAAATTTTTCTTCATTCAGGATGAAAAATTTTAACCGGATACTGAGATCGTTGTCGTAATCATCGTACGAGTATGTTGATTCATTCTTGGATGATTAACCGAAAGGAACATCAATAAAATTAAGTTACGCACTCCTATCGAATCAAGGGCAAAGATTGAAAACCTCATCTTGTAAGAAGCGAGGAAATCGTTAGATTCTCTTAGTATATTAAAAGTGGGCAAATTTTGAACTGCAACGGGTTTCCCTGTCCATGTACACACTCCACACAACGGAATTCTCGTACGTATCTAATTTGCATTGGTTTAAGACCATAATTTGTCAGCATACACGCGCTGGTGGTAAACCGGTTTACGCGCAAATACAAAATTGATGCGGCTATCATTTTCAGTAGCATTTCATAGAAATAGAAAGTATTAGGTCTTCAAACGAGGAAATTTTTCATCTATTCATTCTGTTTAAATGTTTTGAACGAAGATAATGATGACAATACAATAGGTACCTATTTTAAGACAGCGAAGTAAAACATAGAGTAAATGTTGAAAAAGTTTGAAATTATACGGTCCGTTGGAAAATAAAAACAAATTACGCGGGAAAAGCTATAATTTCAAATTTTTTCAATACCTATTACAGATCCCTGCGTATGAACATTTCAATTGCAACTGGCTATTTGATTAAAGAAGTATAAGAACGTCCGATTTCTACGCCCGTTTGCTTCCATATAAGCTTCTTTCTCTCAGCTCTTCAACTTCCCTCACTCTAATGAAAAATTCTTGAGACAGGCATAAGATATGAAGTACAAAAGCACGTAAGAACCCAAAATTTTATTAATGAACGCTACCGGTTTTGAACACGCCGCCTATTCATCCTGAGGCGCGTTAGAGAGATTAGGGAAATGGGCCAGAAGTCTCATTTCAGTTCATTGCCGATCTTTTTTTTTTTTTTCTCTCTTGTTTTTTTGTATGGGATTTTACCCATCTCCGAAGGGCCTCCGCGTCATCTCTTCTCTCCTATTTCCTCTGAATTGAATACAGATTGACAATGTATTATTGCATCTTATAGAAAAAGAGTTGCTCTTCAATCTTTTTTTGATTGAACTTATTGTTATAAAGTTATAATGCTGAATATTTCGCGGAGGCCCTTTTTACAGATACGTCCTCAAATACACCTCGGTATCCATGTGCAGTGGTTTCTCTCCTATTTTCTGGGCATAACTTGTAGATGACTAAGAAACCTGCGAGTACAACTTGAACGGTTTGGGGTTTTTTCTTAAGCGAGACCATGCACCCCAAGAACTATTAGCTTGAAATCTTCTAAACTAGATTCATACTAGACTGAGGAGGAGGGCAAACGAGCATAGCAAGTGAGCTCCCTAAACGAAGCTTGAAATATTATTTTTCTCCTCGTCGGCGCGAGGCCTGAAGCGGTGATACCTACTTGCCATCCCCTGGCGAAGACCCTGCTCTAATCCTGGACGTTTTAGACAGCAGATGACAACTAAAAGAAAAGCTCAATAGCTGATTGGCTAACCAATAGTCAGTAGTTCAAAAATCATTAGGCCGATGAAAAGCCGACAAATTAACCAACATAGCCGATAATTACATTCTCATATTGACCCTGGAAGCAGCTGAAAGCCTAGCAAAAAATGAAAAACTTCTCAAAGCTGATAAAGTGAGAGTAAAGCAGTCTAGTCTAGAAATTTATTCGCTATTGCGAAAGTATAAACGCAACGCTCTCCACTGGGACATACTATGTGAGCTCAGCTTGAACTGTACAATGCATACGCTTGGTTAAGACTCTGAGGGAGAGAATATACTTGGCCCTTCTATTAAGCTCAATGACCTTGACTCAGAGGACTTCAACTTTGCACCTCTGATACCGAGTGACTTGTATATGGTAGGAAAGAAAGCTAATGGCGTTGACTTACAGTATGGGTGGTTTGAACGCAAACTAAGTATGCTGAGAGGAACTGAGATCAATGATCTTCCGATACCCTTCCGCCATTCTAAATGACCTTGACCTACATTACCCAAATAGGAACTAAGTTCATCGATCTTCACCATCGACCCCGCTCTTTTGACCCCAATTGACCTCGACCTACATCAAGGACCACTTCAGAACGCGTGGTGGGAGCAAAAGTAGACCGAGTAGTTGAAGCGGGCTTATCGGAAGCTATTCTACAAGATATATATCCATTTCTTCAGAGATATTTTTATTTCGAAATTTTTAATAGATTTTGAGCATTTTCTGAAGGATTGGCTTTTAGCTCGTACGATAAGTTGAAAGATGAAAATTAAAAGCTCCTCACTTACAAATCATGTTCTTGGGCATTACCGAATCTGATTAGAATCTCAAACTTTTTTCGATGAGGATATTCTGCCATTGATAAACTTTGTAAAAAACTTGGCCCTCTCGAAGATTATTCCAAGTGAAATTTTTGAACTCCGTTCCGTTGGTAGTTCGTTTTCGGCAACACGTGATGAAAATTTCTATTTAGGTTTTCGAACCATTCAACACCAAGACCGCTTGTTTTGTGTCACGCATTTTGTTCATCTAATATGAACGCAACTTCAAATTTACAATAGTGACGCGACGTCAAACAACTTTATGATTGCCCTGTAAAACGCGTTTCAAACTTTTATTTTTTCATAAAGCTGTCGTATCACGTGTGGTGTATACCTAAAGAAATGCTTTTATAAAGTTTCTAGCTACAGTTTCTAGCCAATTAGTCGCCTACTGAATTGTTTGTAAGATCTTTTCTGGCGAGTATTTGACCTATCCAAACGCAGGTTAAACGGTTGCAATCGAGAAATTTTTTGTAGTCTGTCATTGAACTGAAAATTTGATACGTGTAATTAATATTGGTATAAAATGGATCGACAGGAATATGCTACGTAGAAAATTCATCTGGAGGATCCAGTCGTGCTAGAGAAATGTAATTGAGTAGGTAAAAAAGGGAACTTTCCAAACATTGAAAAGCTTAATTTCTTTAAAGTGCCTTGAACCCAATGGTTTCTTGAATTCCCTCCGCGATGAAATGATATGACGACCTACTCGTGCGTAAAAATTACCGAGTTCAATCCCCATTAAGAAACTTGGTGGTTTTTCTAAACATTATGTCCTTTACAGCAACGTAATGATCATTCGCAGACTATAATTTTATGGTTCTTGAGATTGCCAGATCAGTAGAGGGTTCGAGATTCTGAGTCCATCAAGAGGGGAGAGGGGGTGCAATTCGACCATGCGGATTTCCAATAATGGAGTGAGGTGCTCGTAAAGACTTGAAAAATATTTTTAAAAATTAGAAACAGAAAAAGCTGGTATGAACTCAGATCATAGCTCGTAAAATCAATTGAAAAAAAAAATACTATATGTATACCTGCAGCGTCGATGTGATGGGAATGTCATTTCCTATTATAATTAAAAAAGTCAAAAATACAATTTCTGATCTCGTTAGATGTGTGCTGGGCTAGATTGAATTTTTCAAAAATCAAGAATTCCTTTCAATTGTTTCCACTTCCTCCCGATTTCACGATTCTGTCTTCCATTCTATTTAGTCACGCTGTAAATTTTGTTAGGTTATCGGTACGATCATAAGCTCACGACGTCTAGTTTGTGTACATCTTCTCTGCCTCGGAATAAAGTCGCCGGCTAGTTCGTATACTTATTATGGTTTCAGACTATGGTCCTTCATCCATACGTTGTTTTCTTTTTGAGTGTACGCGATCGTGCAAGAAAATGTGAGGATAACGCGTCTTCTCAAATATCTGCGCATTAATCCACTAGGTATACATGACGTGTATAGCGCGATAACCGAAGTTATTGAAAATTGAAACCGAAATTGTATGAGCTTTATTACTCTCCGTCCGCGCTTGTAAATTATTCTAACCGGAGAAAAATTTTCGGAATTCTATCACGTTCCTTTTGTTTGATGATTATTATATAAACAAAGCTTTGGCGTTGAATTGTAAACGATTTTACTTCGACAAGGACGTATTCTATTGAATTGGAGCCATCAGTGTTGATGTATCGCATACGTCTCAACGTCGATTGTTCCAATTTACGAAATTCTATTCACCCATCACTTATTGTGGGATGATTCATTTATCATCCGAAAAAAATAATGCATTTTTTAAATTTAATTTCCCTGTGTGCAGAACAATGGTTCATGAAATCAAAAATTTTCAATTCTCCATGAGTAAATTTCGGTTCGAAAAATACTCGTTGTCGTTCAGAATCTCGAACGCCGAGCCTCTGGTCTGGGAGAGGGTGGAGATGCTGCATGTATAGGGCTATAGGATTGAAGTTACTCGGAGACAGACGTTCCTGCGTAAAACAACTCCCGTCCTTCCGGCTGGGCTGGAAATGAAATTCCGTCCGTGTAGTAGTTGAAGTCATACGACTAATATTGATTATTTGTATTTACGTGTCATAATACCACGTGGTAGTTGGTATCTTCTTTTTTGAAGGGCGGAGGAATCATTTTCGACGATTTTGTAATAAGTGTGGTCGTTATTATAAAAATATTTTGCTACTCCATTTGAGACCTTGTCATTGCATTTGTCGCCGTACTTTCGCTGGACGCGCATGTTCAACTGTTCAAGTCGAATGCAAAAATGGATATTTACTCGTATCCGGAATCTCGTTCGAAGATAATCGACTAAAAACATTCGTGGTTTCTTTCCGTCGTAGACCCACTTACAATATAGCCGACCTATTGACCACACGGTTTGCGGGCATTCACACAGCATAAATGTGCGATATTTAAAGAGAGGCTGTAGTACTATACACGTATCTGGGAATATTTTCGTTCGAGACTTTGTTCTCTTTATGCAAATGAGTCGCCTCATTAATGATTGTTTTTTCGATATTTTATTCTTCGAATGTGAAATTTCTCAATAGATGATAACGTTCATTACTTTGAGTAATACTAATTATTGCGTGACTGCTCCGACGCCGAAGATGACGTTTGTGGTAGGATAACAGCCGTGCAACGGATGTCATCGTCTAGCATCAATTTATACGTGCACGATATTTTTCATTCGCTAACCATTGTAGTGACAAGTTCTTCTTTAGAATTATGTAATTCAGAATTACTAGAGCGAATGGATCACAATATCATACTGTACGACGTACGGGTGCAGACTTTAGAGTTGGAAAAGTTCACCATATGCAAAATTATGTTTAACTGCAAAAGAAAAAAATCCTTCGTAATGATGTCACACCCTTCATCGCAGGCTACCTCTTGAGCAGCTTGATATCTATAGCAATTTTTTTACGCCGCTTCTCTCCCTCATTACATAATTATATAGAATTGATATTCTTCTAGCTCCTCTTTTCACTTTCACAAAGCTTTCAAGTATTTGGTCGCCTTGCTACTCGCAGATAGAGTACGTATTCTTTTGCCAGGAGTTCTTTTGAATTTTGACGGTGTCGGCAGTTTGCGTCCCTTGTTTCTTTTTGGGACGCAGAGATACTTCAGTTTGCGTTCTAGTGAAAATTATGAACGAACCATATTGCAACCCATGAAAAGAATATTTTGCGTCCCAGGCTCATTTTCCTTCCCACTTAACCAGACTTGGTACGGGCTGCCGCATTAAGCGGCAGGTGTGGTTAAAAATGAACTTGGGATACCGTTGGGTAATTATTTACATTAAACTGAAAATTTTCGAGAAACAATTTTACACTCTCAAGTGTTCAAACTCGTTTCTCAAGCTCGAGTCTTGGTCTTGGTCTCAAGTCTCAAGCTCGAGTCTCGGTCTCCGTCCCAAACGTCAGTCTTAGTCTCAGACTCGAGTTTCAATCTCGAGTCTTGGTCTTGGTCTCGAGTCTCAGCCTTGATTCTCAAACTCGTTTCTCAGGCTCGAGTCGACAGGAATTATGTTTTAGATGGGACGCAACATGTACATTCTCTCGTTTACATCGGGACGCAAACTGCATTCAAAATCTGCTTAGAAAATTTATGCGCGGGACGCAATCTGGTTAAAACATTTACCTACGGGACGCAAACTGGAAGGAGCCAATTTTGATGACGATAAGAATCTCCCAAAATATGGCGTCATAATATGAAGTTAGAAGCTTACAACTTGATTGACACCTCTGCCTTCCTGCGTTTGTCATCAAATGACAATCATTTGAACAAAAGAAAAGCGGTACCCTAACACTTTGACGCATGCAACCCGTAGCAAAGGTGTCAACCTGTAAAATAAAGCTTGAACTTATGACTTGAACTTGGATTTGATAAGCCTATGCCTATAGCTTGACTTGAAACTTACGGTTTACAAGAATACAGTTTCAACCTAATGCTTTCAAGTTGCTAATCCACGGCTTATACGGATCAAAACTTGAAACTTGGTGCTTGAGTTTTCATTTTCAATTTGCTGAACAAACCCAAAAATAGAATGAAGTGAAATTGATTTGGCACACATTAGAGCTTGAAAAAACTGAAAATAAAAAACTTAATTTGAAATGGCTCACAAAAATATAGGTCAAGCTTGAGGCTTAACGCCATAAGCTGACATTTTAAAGCTTATAAGCTTACAGCTCAAAGCTTACGGCTTCCTTGCCTTCCTGACAAGCCAATCAAGAACAACTCAAAGTTACGAGTAGCTTTTGGCTTTTCGACATTCTTCCCGATACCTCAATGAAATTTTGCGAAGAGTCCGAAAAAGATGATGGAATTACTTGAAGAAGCATCAAAATGACTGAGTGGGCCCGAGGAGGGTCAAAATTTTCCGAAATTGAAAATGCGGTCATTTTTACCCTGATAAAGAGTTGCGTTGAGTCCAAAAAAAATTGTGGGATTACTTAACTAAGCACCAAAATGACTGAACGAGCCCAAGAAGGTTCGATATTTCCCAAAATTTCTTAACATTTTCTTGAATCCCTGATAAAATTTTGCGCTGAGTCAAAAAAAAATTGCGGAATTACTTAACTAAGCACCGAAATGACTCGAAATTTCTCAGAATCAAAAAAGCGGTCATTTTTGACATTAAGTTCGAATCCTCAATAAAATTTCGCGTTGAGTCCAAAAAAAAATGGTGGAGTGACTCAATGAAGTACTAAAATGATTAAATTTGCTCGATGAGAATAATTGACTGAGAAAGGTATTCAGTCTAGGCCAAAGGAGGGTAAAAATTTCCCCAGCATGCAAAATAGGGTGATTCTTAAATTTAATGTCAACTCTCCAATCTAGGCAAGTGGGAAAAGAGTTTCAGAACGACTCAAATTGGAAAATTATGCAATCAATAATAACACCTCGATTCTCTCATAATCTCCTTTCAGACTGATGAGATATTGTAAGCAGAGTTCAGACGAAATAGTCCAAAATTCCTCGAGCATTGATACGACTAGAGAAGGGTAGAAACTTGAAAACATTCACTTTCTCAAACTGCAGGGAGGCTCAAGAATAATGAATTTTTCAAAGTTCCTTAGAGGGGATTCTTACAAATTATAAAGAATATGAAATCAATGACAGACCGCAGGAAAAATAATCAGAAAACTACCTGAGCAATGAAAAGCCTTGAGTAGTCCCAAATTGGAGGTCATTCGCTCTGAGACAGGCAAGGGAAGTCACCCAATGAATTTTTGAAGTACTTTGGCTATCCTTAAGGACCCCCATATGAAATTGTCTCCGAAGTTGAAGAAAAATGATCAAAACATTCCTGACGTACCGAACAGCACGGAAAACTTCAAAAACTGAAAGTTATTTGCTATTTTACATCAATTGGTCGAGGCAGCAAGCGTATCATAGCGTTAGGCATCGCATACCTTCAGTAGGTGTATGGTTTGTCTTTTTTGAGATGGATTTCCCCACAAGAGATCCAAAAAGCATATGAAAATGTAAGATGGGACTTCAATACATATTATTACTCTTTGTTCAACCTCCTACCGCGGGTGTACAACAGAAAGCAAGCTTCACAGTCTCGGTTCCCTCTAGCGGCCGACACAATGGAAATTTCTGTACGTTTTCCCTTCTTGATTGAAGACAGGCCTCCTTCAATCTCTCATCGCGAGTTGACAACAGAAAGCGAGGCCCTCTGTAACATTTGCCTCTCGGCGTGAAGTAACCAAAAATTCTGCACGTTTACCCTCCTTGATTGAAGACGGAGCCTCCTTCAATCTCTTACCGCGAGTTCACGACAGAAAGCGAACTTCCTAGTCTCAGTTCCCTTTGGTGGACGAAACAACACAAATTTCTGCACGTTTGCCCGCCTTGCTTGAAGACGGGGCCTCTCTCAATCTCTTACCGCGAGTTCTCAACAGAGAGGTGGCTCTAGAAGAGGAGCGACTGATCTTTTGTTGACTCGTAAGACAGTTCTTGCCAGTATGAAGCTAGTTTCCAAGTCCTCCTCCAATCAACTATTCCACTAGGCTAAGCTTCCTTATACTAAACCTGAAGTGGCTCTAGGAGGGGGACGATCGATCGTTCTTTGACTTGTAAGACAGTGCTTACTAGTATAAAGCTAGTTTCCAAGTCCCCCTCCATCAACTATTCAAGGCCCCTCCCATCTTACATTCTTGGTATAAGGCTAGGAGTCCTAGCCTAGTTCGTCCAATATACTGACCCTGACCTCGTACCCTAATTCCGAAATTTGCGTCCGTACATCCATTCAACCATGACTTTGACACTTAAAAGAATTTCTGCTCTAGACCTCCCCCCTGATCTCGTACTCTAATTCCCCGTCTAGTATACTGTATGTTTTTTTTTTTTTTTCAAGTTGATTTCAACTCGAATTTGAGTCAACTAGTCCAAAATTTTTTTGAAACTAAAATTGCGTCAATTAGACAGTCGATTTGTAATGCTCTTAGACCTATATCGGAATGCTCAATTTAAAAACTCGGAATCAACACTTGACGCCTGTCGACTATCCCTCGACTCATTTGTCACGTCGACCAGTAGTCGATGAACGCTTAGCCTATTGGGCGCGGAAGATTGTCCCTTTTTCAGTGGTTTGTGACTTGGCTACTCGCAGGGGGAATGTCATTGAGAATCGACCAGTGTGGCAATGTTTGGACAGTCTAAAGCTGAAGTATAATTACATGCCATCGACAAAAATCTAATTCTTTTTCAATCTCAGTTCTGAATCCCTCTCATTTGAAATCGAAGCACGATACCTAAGTTGTCATTGAAATGTGATACCGAAAATGTTCTCCTCAACATTTTTGGACCAAAATTAGGAGTTGCTTTGATTTGTTTCAGAACATTTCTAGTCGATTTACCGAAAAATTCATTCGACGAGTAACCCACGTCGATTTTGAGTTTATTTTTAACCAAGAGGAAGAGTTGATTTGGGGTCGATTATAGACGTCAGATCAACGTCGACGTGTCAGGAGGGAGTCTAAATTTGAGAAAATGATGACGTTCGGGATACTTTATAAGAACAGTTCTGAAGAGACAGCGGAAGAGGAACTTGTAAGTTTTGTATCCGCACCCGGTCTTTGGTTTAACAGCTTCTTCAACACTTGGATGATTTTTGCTATTTCTATCGGCAGCCTAGAAGTATTTGCTCGGCAAAGCTGTTTATGAACCGTAGAGTTTTAAGCTCCGACTTTTATGAGTAATAAGGGAACTATCGCGGCTTCTCTTTGTCACTCACGAGTAGGTTGCTTACATTTCTTGATATAGGACCGTGTCGACGAGCCGAGGTACTTTCATTCCGTTTTCAAAAAACCAATCTCGAAAATCTATCCGAAGTCACGAACAAACTCATTCAGTAAGACCATATCCGCGGTCTCAAGGGAGAAGATGAACAATGCAATAGGAAAAATAGAAAAGCTTACTAAGTTCTTAGATCGAATTGTAAAAAATAAGTTATCGTAAAACGTACTTGTTTCGCATGAAGGCGCCCACACAAGTGTCAGCCTACAATCGATTGAGCCATATGCGTGGCATCAGTAATCGAGCAGTACGACACTTATCCTGCTTCCTAAAACTCGTTCTACTCCTGTGCGATGAGATTCGACATTTTACGCAAAATCGTACACAGAAGATCTTCGAATCGATCAACACTCGCGGACTTTCTTGTTCATAATATTTAGGTTGTGAGTTACATAAATAAAGAAACCAAAACTATACGAATTCAATAGCGAGAGAATTATAATTTTCTCAATGAACAACTTCGTCCAAGTGAAGGTCGTCGTATTGTAATACATGACCGCAAAATTAATCTACTATCGAAGCACAAATTGAGATATACCTATAGTCTACACACCGCATCGACTCTAATCGAATAAAAATCCATCTCGTACAAATAGTCTCATTTGCTTTGTAGTTGGCGTGTATCAAGTATTACAGATTTAATCGGTGACGATTGCATCGCCATCGAAGTGGTAAAATCTCTAGTATAGTATTCATTAACTATAAAGAAACTTGATGAATAAAATGTAGAGTATTAAATCTTATGAAGGGAGGGTGCATAACCTATACTCATACAATCTATAGACTTAATTCTTGCACAATTTTCCGTTATCGTACCCGCTGTGAAATGCATTTGTTTGCGGAATTGGAAATACGAAATCACGGGAAAAATTACCAAATAAAATTTAATGAATTTGTACGCCTCTGCGCTGCGGTGTCGTTATTTGTTCGACACACCATAGGTTTGAAATATCACATATCTACTAACACATTACAAATACTCGAAGAACGATGAGTAATAATTTCAACAATATTGCTATTGAGTAGGTACCTACAAGATTTTCTGAGTAGAATTTATCGTGTATATGCATAAGCCTATGACAACACAATCTAGGTAATAATACTCCTATATGCATCATGTGGAAAAATATAAATAGGTTTATAACACACGAAAGATTGAAAAGTAGACGCCTATTGATTCTTTTTGTTCAATAGAGGTGTTGCCGTGGAAATAAAATTCTCGATAAAGCATTTCAAATGAAAAAAAAAAAAAAGAACTAGGTATTATATTCGAATCCCAGAAGTACAGATAGTCTACAATAGTATGTACACAGTCTGCTTCCGTTTGATGTAATAGATTACAAAAACTGGAAGTTAAGTAATACAGAAGTACATGAATAATATCTTATTCGTAGGTATGATTGTCTTTACCTTGTAAGAGATGGCGAAGAAGACGGATGATTTCTTTCCAAGAGCTGTCAGAAAATATGTTAATGATTATTTATGTTTTCAACCAAACCCCGGGCTTCTAACGTGTATGACGGGTGAGGTCGTGGAGATTTCGATTTGTCGGTGCTCGTACATTTATCGAGTGGTCATTTAGTCTAAGAAGCGGTTGATGGATTATACGTGTCATCTGTGTGAATGAAAAAATAAAACCGAAACCCTATTTTTTGCTCGAAAAAAATAATCAATAATTTTCCAGCGCTCACATTTTTCGTACATACGCTCGAGCAGACAGAATATCGACAACCACATTATTTTATAAAATCTCTTTCCTCCCTCTAGAACTTCAGTCATGATGATTATGTGTTGAAACCTTCAGATTGTACATCAGGCTAAAATCTTCCAACATCTCTTTACTTTATGAGGTTTAGTGTTCCAATACGATTGGTGGTTTGCACAATTTTACGAGACATTGTATTAACTAACTTGGTGCAAACGAGATCCTAGACAAATATTCGGCTAAAGCCTTCATCATAATAGCCTTAAATCAAGCTGCTGTGGTGGGTAGAGCCTTCATTGCATAACCAGACTAATACTAGACTAAGAAGGGAGGCTGACTAGGCCTATACTAACATAGCTCAGTTTCCTTATCTACAGCATACTCTATACTAGGCTGAACCTTCATTGTTCTACCGCTCGCCCCCCGACCATGGCCTGTACTAATAAAGTTAAAAACCAGGTTCCATACACAGTAAATGAGGTCCAAGCGGCCAAATGACATCTACTAGACCTCTACTAGGCTAAAGCCTTCATTATACGAGGCCTGAATCAGGGTGCTGCTGTAGGTATAGCTTTCAAGTAGACTTATACTGTCGCAAGTGAGCCCTCCGAAAGCCAATAGTCTAATATATTCTAAAGTAGACTTACACAAGACAAAGGAGGGGGCGAACGAGCGGACCGAATGAGCCCTCCGAAAGCCATTTTCTCAACATTATGTGAACTGCACCAAGATAAGGGCAAGTAGCAGCAAAACGCAAATCTCCCGGGAGAGCGAAAACGGAGTTCTATTGCTACCCTTTAGTGCTACCAGATCTGTGGATTTTTGGTCATCAAAAGTAAGGATTTTGCGTAAAATACAAATTTATTGCGCTCAAGGGAAAAGTACCTTAGACACTTACGTGAAAGATACTTTTCTCCTGGTCGTTATGAAGTGATACTGCAGTCTTCAGTAGAAATCGAGTCGATCAAGAGAAAAGTACCTCAGTTACCTCTATGAGAAATACCTTTCTCCTGATCGGTATTGATAAATTAGACGAAATCTGTTTTCAGGTCTTACGAAAAATAATGAATACGGATTTTTGAAAATATCTGGAGGCGCTGCGACCCTTCCCCTAGAACAGGTACTCTATGCTAATAGCCCTTATCTTGGAACAGGTCATATATTTTAAAGTAGACTCATACTAGACCACGAAGGGAGGCAAATGTGCGAAGCATGCTACCTTATAGAAGACATGAAACATGATCTTTATTCATTTCGCTTTACCCTACCAGTAACAAGGTGTGAACCACACACTTCTGAATCAAAAGTTTGCGACTCAACCACTTGGCCTCCAGCGCATCAATCTCTGACACATGACACACAACACAATACGTTTCGACACATTATTTTTTTAAATCACGGCAATGGCATACTAGGCATCCATCAAATTAGTGTTCCAATGACAACATCTGCGATCTGTAGGAGCTTTCAACGGGCTAATAAACCCTAAGATTTTCTCACATTCCAAAATCAAAATTTGTCACGATTTCTTCCGAGCTTGTCATTAGATACTTGGTCACTCTTTTGCTCCTCACTTCCGATACGAAATTCGAGCTTAATTAATTCTTGGTTTCTACTCTAATATTGTTGTTTAACGTTTCTAACTCTCGCATTTTGGGAACTAGCGGCTCTTGATGAATAAAAGCAGACCCTCCAAAGATACGTAAAATAATTTTTTTTGAGCGATCAGAATCAAAGTATGACTGGTCGAAGAAATCTTAGCTCTCCAACTTATGCAATTTCTGAAAGCACCGAGCAACTGGCTTATCATTAGCCACACTGAATTCACATTTTTGTAATATTGACACATTTTTAATTTTAATTAAAATGAATTCTAGTAATTACTGATCGATAGAGCATTTTTTGCTTTCGAGGAAGAACCTCAAACTTGGAAATAATATTAAAAGTGGTGCTCCGTGATAGGCCTGATCTGATGGTTCAGTACTCGCGCAACACGATATTTCTAGCTTATGGAGTATATATACGATTTCAATCAAATCGTTTCTCGGGGTCTATTGGTTTGTGTCATCCAATCCAGATAAACAAGTGTCTCCCTAATGATGTCTAGAGTCTAGAGAACGACCGTCTCCAGGGGGGGAGGGCGCGGAGTCCTCCCTCCTATGAGACACTGCCACTACACCGGGCAATCGCCCACATGACACAGCCAAACTGACCTCTTTGGATTACGTAAAAATTGCCGATTTTTTTTTTTTTTAGAAGGCGGCTGCAGCGGGAACGTCCCTTCAAACACTCGGAACTTTACGAATGTGTGCGACACGCGGTGAGAATGAGAGAAAATGTGAGATTCGTTCATAAGTGAGCCGCAATGCAGAAAGCCAACAATTCATGAAGTAAGGTCTATGGCACGAGCACAAAAGATATCTTTTTCCAGACTGTTGTGTTGTCGTTTAAAAAGAGAATAGTATACAGTATGTACCGACAAATATCATTTAAGGTGTAGGTACTGTACCGACGAATATCATCAACCTCAAAAAAATGCAATCTTTAAACTACGCTCCTGATAAATAACTCGTCTCCTCTCTGAATCCTTGAAAAAAATGGAAAAGATTACCCCTCTACCTCTATTTGCAGCTCCGTTCATTCTTTTGTTCCCATTTCTTTTCCAATTGAAGCCCTTGGGATTCCCGGGCTCGAAGGCCTAAACGGGAACAAACCTGAAGCACTTCGGATCCCAAGGGTATATTTGGGAGCCACTACCGATTTAATTCCCTTTTGAAACCCTATTTCCCGTTTCCTTCGCATGCGAGGACTTCAAGAAGAAACAATGTTACCGGCCTCAGCGTACTGACAGGTTTTGAATACCTTGCAAAATTGGACGCGTGAACTATCGACTCATGTACATTGTCAACTAAAATCAGCACTAATTTCGTAATTTCGACCGCCCTAATTTCTGAAAAATTTTTACCCCGCCATCTTTTGAACCTCCGCAAATCTGGTTTTTTTTTCTGGGGAAGGAGATTTCGGTACTTCTACTCCGCTGCTGGCCAAACTATTGACCTATTTCAATTTTACAGATTACGTACGACGGTCGAGAGAGAAGAAAGATGACGCATAAAAACCAGTGAAGTTGTCATCATTATTAACAATAAGTGTTCATGTCGGTACGTATTGACACACAATTTTGTATCGCTGGCCTGATCCAGCTGCCGTGTTCTTCATTAGTAACACTAGACTACAAAAATTTATATTTACTATTGTGAAATCGGAATTCTAAAGTGCTTCTTTCAACGGTAAGCGTGAAAAACGAAAGCTTCATTTTGAAAATCTTTCTTTTAACGAAAACTGAACAAACTGTGAAATACGTGTTCATTTTACTTGAGCGTATTTCGAGGCTCAAATAGTGCAAGTACGTAATATTTGACGGTATTATGAACAAAATCAGTATTACGAAATATTATAGCCACTTGTTTCGTTTGTATCGTTTACGTACCTGAGTTGAATCCCCGAACGTTGTTCATGACAAGGGTGGTCCTTTGTTATTAAACGTCTTGTTCTTACTACGAAAAAGATACTTTCACGTGATTATTTTTTCTGTAGCACTTCGAAACCTTATATTCTTGCAGTTTATTAGATGTAATAGATACCATCTCATGTAGGGACTTTAGAAGTGAATTTGGCACAAGTCCTTGTAGAGGACGGGAGTGACGTCATGAAGGCATTATGGCTGTCCATAAAGAGAGCGGAATATTAGAAAAGCGCGTCAAAATGTGACGTCATCACACGAACTTCAGGGTGGGACTGAATTGAGAGGATTTGGAGAAATTTCAAATGAAGACCACCGGGAGTAAACGGCGGACCCATATCAAGTCTTGAGTTATAAAAAATAAGGTTGTTTAAAAAAATTAGCTCCAGAATAGAGAGAGCGGATCAAGACCACACACACCCTGTTTTCTCTTTTTCTCATACAATAAGCTATTCTTATACACTTTTCACCACCAAAGCAACGAAGCAACGATCGACGAGTATGAATGTCACATCAACTCAAAGCGAAAATGAGTAGTATAAATCTACTTTTCTATACATGAAGGGCTAAATTAGGTACCAAAATTTTTGAGTTTCTGCCTTTCAAGAAGGGTAATTTACCTACAATAAACATTTCTACCACATCAAGATGTACCTAATGCCCATAATTCTAGAAAATCAAAAAATTCAGTACTTACCACGGCAACAACGTTAAGATTGGTGATTTTATCCGTGAGAGATCCATTGGACATCTCGGGAACAAAATCCCATCGCCGGCGATTCCTAAACGATACTGTGCCATTCGAATTCCATTGCACGAAATCTTTATTTTGATGCACCCTGCAAGAATAATTGGATAAAATGGGTTTTAGTTCGAATGGAAATTATGAAAATAGTACATATACAAAAAAAATGTTTACAGTTAACTCAAATCAAAATAAGGAGAAAAAAGTAAATTCCTGTTTTGATTAGTCGATCTCAATAGAATGATAGGCCTACCTATACATCAGAGAATACCGTACTAACGCCTTAAGGATTTAAGAGAGGTGGTATGTTACGAAGACATTTTAAGCTCCGAGTTACCTGTACCTACAGAGGAAAGAGCCTGCTATAAATTTGGTCAGTGAGGCCAACAAATATAAGATGTACCGGTACTTATTTGAGAGTACAGAATGTCATGAGTATAAAATGTTGTACACATGGTGCTCATATCACACTTCCTAATTATGAAGTTTAGGATTTCGCATCTACCGCAGCATTTACAAAACTAAAATTGTAATTCATTGTTTTTCGACAATCAAAATCGCATTCCATTACTCTATGTATAACCCCAACTTCGTCGACACTCGACAGTTGTCATTCCGATGTCTCTCATTAATTAGTAATGAAACAGATAAGTACTCTCAAAGAGCTGTAAAATGAGTTTTGCGAAATTCTTCGACTAATCCACAAAAATTTTGAGGTATTTTACAAATTAGAAGTGAGAACGCAATCAAATGAGCTTACCTGAACACATACGGTCCTACCTCCGTGAACCTCGGTTTCTCTTTCTTCGATAACGATAATTGTGGGTTTGACCAGTTAAACATACGTATGTTGAAGTATAGAGGAACTGAGTCAGAACTCCACACACCATAACTCTGTGAATGAGAACTGTTACACAGCTCAAGTTCCTGGAAACATTAATCAAATAAAAACCTAAATATTAGATAAATTGCTATTTAGGCGTATCGATACAAGGAAAAAATTGAGTAATAATAATGAGGAAGAACCGAACTGTCTCGAGTTATAGAAAAGAGCGTTTATAACGTGAACTAAACATAGGCACACTAGAAATTATGAACAAGTTTTCTAATCGTTGTAATATCCTCAAAATGGTGATCATTTTTTTCCGACACGTGGTATCATCGAAGTACCGCTTCAAACTCTCGGGTGGCTATATTCTCAGAAATACTGGAGCCTGTAATAGAGAGTCGGTAAGTGCCTAAAAGTCATCCGTGAGCTTGATGTTATGGAGGTTTTGCGAAATACAGAACGGTTGAGCTGCGCAGGTGGCAATTTACAGAACCTGGACAATAGACTAGATTACTCGTGATAACGGAACACTCACACCAGTATCGGTGACACGCATCGGTGACATAAGTGTGCGTGAGATTTTTTGGTAGAAGTACCTATTCTGCTGAAAGTTTTTCCATTAAGCATTTGGATCCCCATAAGAAATGCATGCGGCACAAAGATCACCGTGCCATCAACTTAATATCAGATGTTGAAATTTTAAGAAAAATATACACTTGTCTTTGAATTTATTGAATTCTCGCTAATTAAAAAGAAATTTTCTTGACTGTATTATTTCTTAATAGGTACTTGACTAGTACTTTAGTGATCTTTGCTCCACATGTATTTCTTATGGGAGCAAAATACTATCGATCGTTTTATTGATTTTCATGACGTCACAATAATTTAGTCAATAATGTGATCGCGTATTTTTCGCCCCCATAAACTAAGCTGTATCTCAAGGAGGGAGGAAGACTTTTTAAGAAAAAGTACAGAGAGCAAAAATATTGTAGCTGTCAAAATCTGTTTTCCTGTAAAGTGTAGAAGCTTAGTGTAAAGAGGCTGAAGGCCGAAGCCCTAAGTCCCGGCCGTGCCTTAGTGAAGTCTCAACAAAACACTGCAGTAAACTCAATTCATTTTGAATATTCTGCAAATTGCAAAGCTTCTGCTATCACCTGTCTCAATTCACCAATCAGAGAGCACGCCACCAGATAGCGTAACACATTTTGTATTTTGCAATCGGTAAGGTGTGGGTATGTGGGCTAACACTTCAGCTTTATTTAGATAGTTTACATACACGTAGGGGGAGGGGGGGAAGTGGAATGGAGAGAATGCCAATTTGGGGGCCGATTACTAACATCAGGAGAAAAAGCTTTTTAATATTCAAAGAGACCTCTTTTTTTTTATAGAGACATCAGATGCAAAATCACAAGAAGAATCGACCTTTCTTGAGATAAAGCAATTATTCCAAAAACGCCAATAAGAGTCTGTGTTATTTTGCCCCCAGGTTGATAAGAACGCGTTTGGCAGCGTCGCTTCAAATACTTCTTCTGCAAAAAAAAAGAGCGTATTGCAGCCGAAAATTTCAGCTTCGGCTTAAACTTAAAACCTGGAACAATATCGCTTTTGAGTTTTGACTTTCGGCTTTTGGCTTTCTGAAAAACTGAGCTGACTTTTGGCTTAATTTGGCTGGCTCAATTAGCTGACTTTAGGCTGAATTCAGCTGATTTTTGGCTGTTCAATGTCCTGCAGGATTCGGTGTACAAACTACAAAGGAAATGATCACAAGAATCGGGACTTTGCTGCACTCGTGAAAGATACCTATTCTCCAACTTGTATTCATATTTTCGGTGATTATTCTTTCTCTCTCTCTTAGTTAATTTTACTTCATTTTTTTGGAGTTGTGTGTTTGCTGTTTACAATTTTACATCGTTGTTGAATTTACATCTACATACATCCATTCTTTACATGTAGAGAAGAGAATTGCAGTTAATGTAATTTAAATAATTGAGGAGCGTTTTTCCAAAACTCGTTAAATCCATTTTATTCAAAATTGAGATATTAGCGTTTTTAGCGTTTTATACAAGTAATACATCATATAAAAATGTCAAATAATTTTTGGCACCACTATCTATGCGTCTAAGATATATGAGCCGTGTTATTTTAGCACCCTGTTTCAATATTCTTTGGACATCAATACATGTAAATAAGATAAATTAGTTTTCCAAAGCTCGTTAAGTCCAAAATTTGTACCTCTTTGGCGCAGCCTCACAAGCTAATGAACCAATGCACGTGGATGCCAATTTTTGTACTCATGTATGACCATCTACTCCTACTATAACCATTCACACATTGCCAATATCTCTCACTGTGACAAATAGAGGTAGTTTTTTATTTCTCCTGAAAAATTTGCTAAATGGATTCAACGAGTTTTGGAAAAACGCTCCTCAATTTAATTTTGTATGGACGTATGGTGTCAACCCTGTTGTGTTGGGTTGTTTTCAAGCCGCTCCGGCTCCCGGCTCGCTCCCTAAATTTTGAGGAGCCGGAGCTAGGAGCTGGACCCATAATTTGATCTTGAGAAGAGCCGAAAACTCCGCTCTATTGGTCAGCTCCTCAGCTCTTTGGGAGCTGCGCTGCTCTTTCCTTTTCAAGGAGCTCAGATGCTGCTCTTCAGTCGAAATGACAAAAAAATTTGACAAATTTCAAAATCCAAAGCCCTAAGGCTTGAAGCTTGAAGTAAAGACAATTCCCGATTAGAGACTCAAAATAAATAATATAAGCTCTGCTTGTTTTTTTTTCTCCTTGAGGCTCCGCTCAGAAGATCAAGAGCTTCAGCTAGCTCCGGATCCGCTGCAAAAATCCAGCTCTTTGGCTCCGCTCCGCTCTTTCAGAAACTGGAGCCCGGAGCTGGCTCGGAGCAAGCTCTTTTTTTTCTTCTGACTCCACTCTTCAATTTTCGAGAAGCCAGGAGCTGAAGCCGGAGGCTCCCCAGGCTTGGTTGTTTTGTATTCTGCAAAAAATTGGAAAAACCGAAATAAGCTAAAAAAATTTGGCTTAGTTTGGCTTTCGGCTTAGAAAGGTTTCAATAAAGCTGGCTTTTAGCTTCGCTCCTATCAGTAATAATTTGGCTTCAGCTTTCGGTTTTTGGATTTTGGCTGGCTGCAATACTATGAACAAAAGGCAACTACAGTCTGTTCCAACTGACCTGCACAACATGCAGTCCGCAATACACAAACAAAAAGAAGAACGTGCTCCTAGTTTCTTTTTGCTGTGGTGAGGTGATGATAATAAATTGATATTGAATGGACGACCGGCAAAATTTTAGACATTTCGGTCTCCCGATTCCCACCAAAATTGAAAAATTCGGCTGCAATCAGTTGCATGTTGCGGCAGCGGCAGTCCGAGTTTGTTATCAATTTCATTATTCGTATTCATAGGGAGCGCAAATCTGACGATCCAAAAGCAAAGAGCGACCTGTGCGCCCAGTAGCAAGAATAGAATACCAATTCTTGTAATCGATACAATCAAACAACGATCTGCAGAAAAGTATGTCTCATTCATCTTGAAGAAATACTTTTCTGCAGATCGTTGTTTGATAGACGTGCCCGTGTGGCGTGCGCCCGCGAGTTTTGAACTTTTGATAAAATATTGACAAAAAATTTTAAAAAATACAAAAATGCAGATTTTCATTGCCCGCCCGCCCATCGCCCGTGGGCAAGTGACAGCCTTGAAGAATACTGTACATCTTCATTACAGGTAGCTTGCAGAGAAGAGATGGCTAACTCGAATAGGGTAGCGCTGCTGGACAAATTAGAAAGGATGTAACGGGATATCCACAATCTGCGAGGTAGGATAAGAATAATACTGGGAGGAAATATCATAGCGTTCCTAATTGCAAATAAGGACTCAATTTTTTTTTTTTTTCTTCCCCTTTCATACTGGAGAATTTTGTTCTTTTCCAATAATCCTGTTGCCCCGCCTAATTTTCAGAGAAGAATAAAAATGGCATGACGGTTCATACAAGGTTACCAATTGAATAAAAAACTCGTGAAAAACGTGCTTTCAGACATACTACATTCTAATTCGTCTTTGCGGATATAGTGGTTAATCTTTTTCTCTGCTGCCTATCAAAAATTGCTTTATTTTCGGGCACGAGGGTGATAACTGATAAGTATTACTCTTATTCACATTACTCTTCTCGTAAGTCGCGCAGATAAAATCCGACTCAAAGAGCAGTTTATCAGCGTACAATGTCCGAACGTTCCCAATTATAAATATTGTACGGACATTAATCTCGGTAAATACCTTATTTCTAGTTATCGACGTAAAACGTAATGATCTTCGCTCCCTAGTCCCGATCTTATTTGATTCAATAATTATCGTCCTGTTCGATGCCTCGACAAAGAGTACTTCTTCCGACAGCAATCGCGCAGTGATAACGGATTACAACTTCACGAATTAATTCTGCCCTTTGAGTTACGGCACACGATTATTTATCATAAATCAGTCGATTTTTGTAAACTGATTTATAATACTTATATAACTTCACAATGAATCTGTTAATCGTACATTGTAAATATGACCATTGATTTTTGATCTTTCAATGATGTATAAGATAATTTTATCCTAATATCTCTTTCAGTAGATATTGTATGATCTATCTCAGGTAGTCGAGAGAAAGGCAGTATGGTGCAATATAAGTCATATTACAAATATCTGTGGATTCAAATATCAAAATAATGTTAACTGTTTACCCAGGACAAGCCTGAGCGTCGTATTGTTTTTCAGCCTAAAAATGACCAGTATGATGACTATGTAGGCAGTCAATTTTCTAGACCTATTTATTACAATACTTGAAGCAAAAGAAAATTTGAGGAAATAAGTCTACTCAGTACTCATTATAGAATTCTTCTATCGGGCATTCTTTTCACGATGAAATATTACATCAGGTACTCAGAACCCACGCCTTCGACCCGGAAGCCTCAAATTGTCTGAAAACAGTCGCCAAGAGCCCAACAACGCCCGGTAAAAAAATTGTATTCTACTCCTCCCTCCACCTCGGATACATTTAGAAAATTTCGGGCAATTTGTGCATTAATCATAAGAAATCGAGTGTCGATGAAAAGATTTATAAAAAGCTTATGTCGGTAGAGGATTCTTTCATTCAAGGAAAACTAATTCTAAAAGAAAGAATCGAGAACATCTTTTCCTCAAAAATCTTTCAATCAACACCAACACCCACACAAAAGATTCTTCGATGTTCACGGTCTATAGAGCGATGCATGCCTTCTTAGTAAATAAACAGAAGCCGGAGATTTGAGAAACATCAGATTATACAGAGGAATCTCCAGTAAAGTCGTTCATTCATATTTGATGCCTCGTCTCCTAGCTTTAGAAAATTCGTCCCAAGGAGAAAGGAATACCATCTCAACCTCAACAGTTTACCCGTGGGAGCGAAAAAACGACGATAAGACACTGAGTCAAATTATCGTTCATTTAAATTTAATTATACGGTAGTTCATGTTTGTAATATTTGTACAGTTTACTCAATCGGCATATAATTTAGCTTGAGGATGATAGCAAAAGCGTTTACTTTCTTGAATAAATATACAATGTAGCGAAGACAATGTGTTCCCACCATTCCTTAAGTAAAAATGAGTCCGATACACATTTCTTTCCTAGATTCGCGTCAAAATACGTAAGATGACGCAAGTACCGATATTTTGAAATTTACGAACAGGCGGACGACTTTCGGCAATTTTTGTAAACGAATCTGGAAAGAGAATTCCCACGTGCCCCTATTGTCACGTCCAAGCTCAAGACACACCTCACAGGATCAAAATCCAAGGAAATAGGTGCGTACCGGTTGGTCAATTTTTGAAAATAACGGAAATAGCCGAGGATTGGTTAGATCCCGGCACGTTGAGATTGCGTGAGAATGAAGAAAGACGCACGCGGACGTGACTGTGAAAAGGGTGTCTGCTCTGTCAGTTTCACACGACCTTTTCACGGATATTTATCCTGGTTTACATAAAACTCTGAAACTACTTTATGTACACTTACGTATTTCAAAACTGCGTCGAATAGGCTTTTCCAGAAGCCGGTAAGAATAGCACCGAATAGCAAGAAGGTACATGCTAGTGAGTAAAAGGCGAACTGATAAAGTTTCATTGTCTACCGCATTCACGTCAGGAAAAACACATCCGAAATAACATCAGCCGACGACGCATGTACGAAAAATACGCGCAGTAATTCATTAATCGACCATGCTATACCGTAAATCAAAACACTTAATATTATTTTCGCGACACCAGAATACCGGAACTTTTTCAACGCACGTCGTTTCGTCTTTGTAGCACTTACAATAACTAGCAACCTTAAAGAGCTTCTGATGCTGCCCGACTATGAACGAAAACTAGTCTAGAGTCTACGAAATGACTTTCGACTCGACGCGCGATACAACCGCTGCAAGCAGTAAAATGGATCAACTAATAAGAGACACGCCGAAGATGGAATATTTGACGGCCGAAAAGATTGGTTACTTGACACTAAAGCTTCGTCTTTGTCGTATTTCCCGTCGTATATGACTCACGTCCTTTTGTAAAAGCGATTATAAGAATTAAAAAAATTGACCAGATATGTACGCTCGCGTAAAAATATCTACACTAGTTTCGAACGCTCGAAACGTAATCTCTCCGCGCGATTGAATCCACAGATGCGAGTTTTGTAAAGAAAGATCCTGTGTATTTAATCTCTAAGAAATTCAGCGAGTGTGCTCACGGATAAAGCGTTGTACACCAAGAAAGAAAAATCAAAGAAGAAGGTTACGTACGCACAGGCACAGAATCTTCTTCACGAAGGAGGGGCGAACGACTATAGAAAAAATTACGAGGGTTGATGGGAAATAACGTTTCCCTACTGTGTAATTCAACCCCACGTACAAAACGAGTTCTCATCTCTATTAGAAGGGTGTCTCGCAGCGCAGCGTCCGATTTTTACTACGTTTTTATGCTCACCTCTGCCATCCATACACCAGCTTATAGGCGACTGGGTGACTGTACCTATACTATAAACTAGTTTGTTTGAAAAGAAGCGAGTAAGAAGTGCCAAGCTCACCATGTAGGTACAATAACGTGTATGGTGCAGAATAGAAATTCAAACTATTATCCATCCATACCTACAGTATGTAATTCATTTTTCATGTATTGTGTAGGAAATAGAAAAAAAGAAAAAAACAATCCGCGCAATGTCAAAATGTATCAACAACGATAGTTACAGAAAGAGTTGACTATTACAAGGAATGGATGTAATAGATTTACTAAAACATTTCCAGTTTTGGTCGGTTTTACGCGCGTACAAGTGTTTCTTTTGTACTTTCGCTTCTTATGGGCGAACGAGTTTACTCTGAACATGGTGAACTTTACCGTAAACTTTTTATTTTGAAATTGTCTACCAGAAGAGTTACTAATTTTGACAAATTCTTCATAGAATTGGTATGGGAGTTTGACACAGAATTTTTCGTATGTCAAAACAAAGTGATATAGGTACACGACCATGTCATAATAGATGTAAGAGGCTACCGTTGATCGCCTTAGTGACTCTGCCTTCAAGACTGAGCGATAACTATAAACCTACTAGTATAGTGCTAGCGGTACACAAAAATTAGGAGCAAATAAACGAGAAGTTTTGTATGGGAGCCTTTCAGGTATATTCGAGAGATTTGACCCGAAATTCCCCAAAATTTCAATCTAATGGGTCCAGTCTCCCTCAATTTGGTTTCTTGAAATTCTAGGAAAAACAGTCCCTGTTACACAAAAAAAATTATAAAAAGAAATGTTCTGGCGTAGCCAAATGAATGAAGATCATGTTTCATGTCTTAGAAGGAGGTGTTTTTGCGATTAAAAGATAGTATATAGCTATCAAAAAGCCAGTATAAACCTAGTATATAAACGGAAAAAAAAGTTTTCAAAATTTTGCCCAATCAGATATGTTGTGGATAATGCGAGACATAAATATTTGAGAGTTCTAGGCTAAGGCCTTAGAGCGGCATACTCGCTTGATGTATAAGTCTACTTTGGAATATTTCAGGCTAATGAGCCTTCTTGGTCTAGTGTAAGTCTACTTCAGTATATTTCAGGCTGACGAGATTACTGGGCCTCAATTGCTCCGCTCGTTCTTCCCGCTTCTTGGTCCAGTACTAGTCTACTTTAGTATACTTCAGGCTGACGAGATTACTGGGCCTCACTCGCTCCGCTCGTTCGTCCCGCTTCTTGGTCCAGTACAAATCTACTTTAGTATATTTCAAGCTGATGAGTTTACTAGACCTCACTCGCTCCGCTCGTTCGTCCCGCTTCTTGGTCCAATATAAGTCTACTTTAGTATATTTCAGGCTCATGAGATTACTAAGCCTCACTCGCTCCGCTCGTTCGTCTCGCTTTTCCATCATACATGTAGTACAGATAGTATAAGAAGGATGGTACTTGCAAATTTCTAAACCAACTCTCAGGTATCTTTTATTTTCATTTTTGACGTGGAACACGTCTGTATTATATATTAGGTGCTACTTTTGAAAAATTCACATCTCAAAAAACGACATCTCAAAAAAGGACATCTCAAAAAACGACATCACACCAGTACAGGGTGCTCTAAATTTAATGCTCTACCTGAGATATATTTTACTGTCTGAATAGTTGATAAAGGGTACACCTCTGTTGGACATCCTATATAGATTGTATTTAATTTGATTCTCTACCTGAGAAAGGTGAAAAAGGGTACATTCCTATTGAATCAAGTAAATTTCTATAGAAGACATACATCTTTGCATGACCCTTCCTTTCTATAATGTTTTTTATGCAGCACCTCCAATTATCAAAATTTCCTTTTCTTTTTCTTTTTTTTTTTTTTTTTTTTGCTTGTTTTTCTATTTGGTAAGCCTGAAATAGGCCGCAAATTCAATTGTGCATAGAGCGGAAAATACCTTAATGGAAAATATACCTTAACCCCCCCCCCTGTTTTTATGAAAAACCTTTTCAGTTCCTCCTACCTGCAAAACCAAGATTGAGATCTATTCCTCCAAGCTTACTTCAGTTTGTATTTGGTGTTGGGGGCTTAATGTATTTGGTGCCCTTAACTGTTTATCAAAGGTGATTTCAAATTTGTCAGGTTGTGGTTTTGTAATAATTAATGATTTATTTAATATTGATATATTTGTTTATATTATTTTGTAATAATTTATTTAATTTGTTTATTTATTATGAAATTCCAAATTCTTAAAATGATGCTTAAAAAAAATATATATATTTTATTATTAAATAAATTATTTTTATTTATTGTAATAAAAATTATTAAAAAGATACTTGAAATAATTAAAACAATTAATGATAATAAAAAAATTTAATAATTAAATTTATATATAAATATTAATTTTCTTCAATTTTATTAATTCTAAATATTTATGAAAATTGATTTTATTTTTAATCAAACTTATCAAAAATTTGTTTTAAATATATTTTATTATTACTATTTATATTTTATTATTAATTAGAATTTTTTTTTTTTTTCAAGTAACTTGAAATAAAGTATTAATTATGAATTAAATTTAATAATAATGAATGAAAATTCATTATAAATGAAATAATCAACTTCAATTTCAAAAACTTATAAAAATTAGTTAATAAAAAAATAATTTAAAAAATAATTAAAAATAAATATAAACTTGACCAAGTTTTAATATTGAAAATATTATTTTTTATTTCATTATTAGAGAATAATAAATTTATAGAAATTATTCTAATACAAACAACAACTAAAATAGGGATAATAGGTCAAATAATTTCTAATATTTGATTAATAAAATTCAATATAAAAATTTTGAAATTTCCTATAATTTATTCAATTGATTTGATCCATTAAACAAAAATATCAGAATCAATTATTCAATAGTATTAATAATAATAATAATTATTATTTTGGATGAAATTTTTTAATGAAATCATTAAAAAAATTGAATAAAAGAAGATAATTCATGTAAAAATAAAGGATTAGATACCCTTGAAAAAATTTTTTATTGATCAATAATTATAATTTAAAGTAATAATTATTAATACCATTAAATAATTAAATCTGATATTTTTGTTTAATGGATCATATATATTAAATAAATTATAAGAAATTTCAAGATTTTTTATCATTTTTTAATATTCTTTTCAATTTATTTTCAAAAAATGATAATTAACAAAATTAATCAATAAAAATTAATAAAATGTAAATAATAAATAGAAAAATAGAAAAAAATATATTCATTTTCATCTAAATAAAATATAAAAATAAATAATTCTAAAAAATTTTAGTAATAGTATTAAATTTTTATTAATTAAAAAAAATATCAAAAATGAAATTATTAAATCGATTTTTTTAAATTTAATTTATTATTCATAATTATAATTTTATTAATTATAATTTTAATTATTTATTATAATTATATTTATTAAAGTAATATTGATTATTCTTATTTAATTATACTATTTGTTTGTACAATATGTATTATATTAATTTCAGGATCAAATTTGATAATAATAATTTTTTGATGAGCTAGTCAGATTATTTGTTGTTTAAATGTTCAAGAACACATTATGATTCAATATTTTTCGATAAAGTTGAAAAATTTACTTCAACTTTTCTTCTTATAATTTTGGTAGTCAGTAGACAGTGGTCAACTCAACTTTTTTTGTTATAGAGACGATACAGTTGTTAGTTGAATCAACCAAAGTTTATTGGAGGGCAAGGATGGCGAAAAAATATTATATTGAAGAAAATTTTCAATTATTATTAATATGTCCCTCCTATAATATTATACATCCTTTACTAGAAAAAACTATTATGAACATGTTTTCTTACAAGGAACAATTATGTCACAAACAACTTTCATTTATTTAGCTAGTCAGAATATTTGTTGTTCAAATATTCAAGAACACATTCATGATTCAATATATTTTTTTTATGAAGTTGAAAAATTTACTTCAACTTCTCTTGTTATAATTTTGGTAGTCAGTAAACAGGGGTCAACTCATCACAGTTGTTGGTTAAATCAACCAAAGTTTATTAAAGGGCAAGGATGGCAAAAAAATATTATATTGAAGAAAATTTTCAATTATTATTAATAATTCCTTCCTATAATATTATACATCCTTTACTAGAAAAAACTAAAAAAAACAGCTTAAGAAGGAAGTGTTCCACGCTCTATCCTATTCAGTTTTACTGAAAGTAAGATAATTGGGGGGGTCCAGGGGGGCGCAGCCCCCCTTGGCGAGGCGCCAAGCGCTGAGTTTTTATTTTATTTTCATTTTATTTATTATTATTATTTATTTTCAAAAAAAGAGGGAGGGTGGTGGTATTGGCAGATTTCTCAATCACCTCCCAGGTATTTTTCATTTTTGACATGTTTCATGTGACCCCTAATTTGAAATTTTGCCAGTTCGCGAGTGCCCCCCCCCCTTCACCCTTCCACCCTGATTACTCCGTGGGTGATTCAAAAATTTGCGAGTTCACCCTGCGAGTTCACCCTGCGAGTTCACCCTGCGAGTTCACCCTGCGAGTTCACCCTGCTTAGTTTATATTCGAGCATTATACTAGCTTTATGGTGCCTTTATACTAGCTTTATACCTTGATTTCTCAAGTCGTCTGACTCTTAGCGAAATTCTGATTATACTAAACCTAATATACACTTTATGAAGGCTTAAATCTTCTGACTCCTGGAGAAGCTTCATAGTTCGCCTTGCCTTGTTTACATGCTAGTTTAAACTAGCTTTATACTAGGAATACCACAGGCTCATTCTAAACTAAGTTCCTTTATACCATAGGCTCATACAAAGGGGAAGTTTGTATTAGTCTCTACTAGCTCTGCTAGATCTCTCTTTGATGTCTTCAGTGAACTCACCGTGTTTGCGAGTACCACCTCGCCGTATGCAAATGACCTTGGGTCTTTGAAGCTTTCATTATACTAAGCCTGAATCAGTATGCTGTAGTAGGAATAGCCTACATTATAAAGGCCTAATATACCTATTTTAGCTTGAAATGTAAACTAGATTTATACTAGATCAAGCCAGATTCCTACCCTGAATTTGAAATTTGCTTGCGTACATCCGTGCGTCGGAAGCTTTCATTATACTGAGCCTGAAGTAGAAGGAATACCCTTTATTGAAATACTAAAGTAGACTTATACTAGACCAAGAAGCGGGACGAACGAGCGGAGCGAGTGAGGCCCCCTAATCTCATCAGCTTGAAATAATGAAGTAGACTTATACTAGACCAAGAAGCAGGGCAAATGATCGGAGCATGCTACCTTATAGAAGACATGAAACAAGATCTTTTTCTATTTGGCTCCGCCAGAAGATTTCTTTTAATTTTATTTTTATTTAATTTAATTTAATTCAATTTTATCTAGTTTTATTTTATTTTATTTTATTTTTATTTTATTTTATTTCATTTTTTATTTATTTTTTTTTTCGAAAGAGGGTGATACTCGCAGTTTTCTCAATCACCTGCGAGGTATTTTCTATTTTTAATTTAATTTAATTGAATTTTATTTATTTATTTTTTTTTTTTCGACAGAGGATGGTATTCGCAGATTTCTCAATGACCTCCCAGGCGATTCACGAAAATTTTCCGAGTCTATTATTAGGGGGGAGGGGGTGGTACTCGCGAATTTTCGATAGTGTATAGGGTGTCAGAAAAGACATGAAACATGTCAAAACTTTTTATTAGATCAGTTGATGAGAGCAATTATTCGAGATAAAAATATAACTTTGGTTTGTATGGGTAATTTACTGAGTGAAACAAATGGAGGGATTTACACAAGTTGGTAGAGCGTCCTACGATTTCCTTAAATTCGTATAAGTTCGCCTCTTTCACACAGAAATAGTCTATTGAAGTCTCTTGCTAAATTTTGAATTCCGTTTTTTGGGTGAAGAAAACATTTCAGGAAAAAAATTATACTACGTCAGGCTTACTAAAAAAATTTTCTGGCGGAGCCAAATGAATAAAGATCATGTTTTACGTATTTTCTTTCTTATTGTATTGTTGTTGAGTATCAGTATGACCGTGTAAATGGGAATATTTCAAGCTAATAATTTTTGAGGAACTCATTTGCTCCGCACGTTCGCCCCCTCCTCAGTCTTGTACGAGTCCATTTTGAACTATTTCAAGCTAATAGCTTTCCCCGTGGTGTATGTTTAATTTCCCCGAAAAAAAAACACCCGACACTTTTTTTCCCTGACACACATTTTACCGAACACGCAACGCCCGACAAAATTTTTCTTCAATTTTTTTGTTTTAGACATTCTTGTAACACTGAGAAGACAAAGAGACGAATCCGCCATTCCTTTACAACAATCAAGTAGTCGAATAAAGAGAATAGTCGAGAAGTCTTATTAAGTCTAATGGTCTAGGGTTCTTGCCATATTTTCTAGGTCTTTCTAGGTTTGACGGAGGCGTGTAGAGAGTGGAGATACTGTACGTAGTACATACCTCAACAATTTTTAGTTTAGTTCAATTCCCTCACTTTGACCGAGGGTGGCAGTACCGGTTGCAACTGAGCTACCGCTTTCGCCTGCTCAACAATAACCAGCGCTTTCACTGCATCGTGGTTAGGCCGATTGGTCTGGTCCCGACACAACGACAATTGGGTCCTGTGGCCCCGTGCTTTCCAAAGTAACGGCTCTTGCTGTACCCTCGCCTGGTCTCACTTTATGATAATCCCAGTATATCTTATTCTTCCGTTGCCGCGACTACACGTAAGTGAAGCCATTGATTATCAATTTTTTGCTAACTACTTTTGCCATATTTGGTCGTGTGCTTTGTTTGACTGAAGTGACTGAAGTAACTTTTGCCTCTTGCCTGTCATTACATTTCAATTCAATTACCATGGATATTTATATTTCTAATATCGCAGAATTAATTTCGGGGGTCGAGAGAATAATTTGTCGAAGTAAAATTTTTGGGAAATTTCTTGTTGGGCAAAAAACTTGTCGGGGAATTAACTGTCGGGTTAATTTTTTTTGAGATTTTTCAACACAATTGAGCTAATAGATTTTGGGTAGCTCATACCTTGGGCTAGTAGAACCCTACATTAAAGAATTTCAAGCTAATAGCCTTGGGAGAGCTCACTCGCTCCGCTTGTCCGCTCTCCTCCTTGCGCTCTTATAAGTGTCCAGTTTAGAATATTTTCAGTTGATAGCTGTTGGGTAGCTCGCTCGTTTCTCTTGTTCGCCTCCCTCCTTGCTCTAGTATTAGTCAACTTTGAAATATTCCAAGCTAATAGCGTTCAGGGAGCGAACTAGCGGATCCTCGGCGTAAAATTCCAGTTTAGAATGTTTCTAGCTAATAGCTTTTGGGGAGCTTACTCCGTGGGTTAGTATGAGCCTACTTTGGAATATTCTAAGCAAATAGCTTTTGGGTAGCTCACTCGCGGCTCTATATACTAAATTAACAGATTCCATAGCACCGTACTTTGGGCTTGTTCACCCCCCCCCCCCCCATTGGTCTAGTATGGGTGTTTATTAGAATTCAAGCAAATAGCTTCTAGGGGCTCTTTTATGGCCTTCATAGTATAGCATGAGTCTAGTTTACAATATTTTAAGGGACTAGATTCCAAGAGCTCACTCTCCTTGGTTTAGTATATTGTTTATTAAGTCTATATGATGAAAGCTGAACTCACTTTAGCAGCCTGGGGTGGACCCACTTTTTGCTCTGTTCTTCAGCTTCCATTTTACTGGACCTGATCAACCCAGGCGCGTCCTTTCACGATCCGCCTGTGGCGAAATAGAAGAGCGAGGCCTTCCCCCTTTTTTTTTGCTAATGACTTATAAATTACTTGAAGAACAGCTTACGCTTCGGCTTAAGCAATTGACGGCTTAAAACTTTCCGTCCCTGACATTTTGACAACGGAATAACTAGAAATACTCATTTTCCCAACAATGTATTAGATATGAGAGGAGGAGAGGAGGGGATAGCTGCTTATGGATTGCTTTGACACATATCCTTTCAGAAATCAATTCTCAACGAGGTCAAGGTCACTGGTCGGGTCATAACGTCATCAGCTCGTGATGTCATCAGAATCTTGCGGTGCAAAAATTTCAGAACACCCCTTCCCTCTCAAGTCATTAACACGTAAAAAACGGCGGCTTCCTTGACTAAGTCGAACGAGGGACGCAAGAAACCTGTTCTATGGGTCGAATTGGTTTTCTTCTAGAAAAATACATTATTCGAAATCAAAAATTTTATACCAACCTTGACTGAAAAGTTGAGCGAGTTGTGTCCTACAGCCTACTACTTTGATTGACCGAATTTTAGAAACTAATAAGTTCTCGTACTATGAAAATTTTTTAATATTTCTTGCCAGGAATAGCTATTACCAAGTTCTATTTGTACAGAAGAACATCCGGGAATTTGAAACACGTTTAGACGCAAGGCTCCAAAGTAAACGCTTTGAAAGATTTGTACGTATAGTTAGCTGAATTGAGATTTCAATTGAGACGAGCGTACCAACTGCCGTTCAGACAATCTAATCACAACCATTAATAAGTTTTATTAACTGGTTAAAATTCTATTGATGTATCATTATGTAAAATTGTGAATAGGCATCGTAGCTGTTACTACTTTAACAAAGTCAACAGTACATTGTACGTACATATATGTACCGGCAATAACTTGTTGTCTGTAAATTGAATCACAGCGCAAGAAGCCATGTGTTCTAGACCCTACAGTGCTGTATGATGTGTCAGTATGACCGAATGATGGATAGCATGAACTTCGGCGTATAAGTTCTTAAATCTGGTTCGTTCAACGAAAAAAGTGTGTGAGCCTTACGATCTAGAAATGCTGGCTGGGGCTGCAAATTTATCACTATTTTTGGAGTGTATCACCGCAACTGATTTTCTGATAAATTTCGATGATTAATTAAGATCGATTCGTTGGATGGAAAAAGCTGTTAGCCTAAAATAATCCGAAGTATACTTTTACTGACCAGGGGGGTAAACGAGCGGAGCATCCTATAAAGACATGAAACATGATCTTCATTTATTTGGCTCTGATAGAAAATTTTTTTATAACTCTCAAACGGTCATAACAGTTGTCCTGACCAAAATGCAAGCGACATACGAGCGCATACGTGCAACATCATGCACACAAGTCAAGTTTCTGTGTACCTAGACAATTCGCGACGAGTTGGAAACATCCCAATTCACCGCATCTCTCGTCTCATGTAGGAAGGCCCTTATACTCACCCTAATCTTAAAATTTACGTCCGGGCACAGGTGTCCGAATGACCATGACCTTTGGACACCAAGTAGCTTTTGGGGCTCACATGGCGTTGTGTCTCAGGAGGCCAATGTGACCGGAATCCAGAGGAATGCAATTGAGGATAGAGAAGATGTTGAAGTGTGTAGGAGAATGAGGATGCGTCGAACAAGGGGGTTGGAAGAATAAACCTCATATTATGGCTTAGAGGGAGGAAAGGCAGTTTTGAAAAAATGAGGAATTGACTAGGTGAACGAATGAGGAGAAAGGCGAGTAAGGCAGGAATAGATGGCGGAAAATATAGTATAAGGTTGAGTTTTTGGTGCTACTCGTACTAGCGTACGCGCTGTACCAGAATTGTGTGCTCTATGTTTGAAAATGTGTGATCTACTACTCTAATAGCGTACGCGTTCTACCAGCATTTCAATGCTAGCGTACGTGCTCTACCAAACAACGCAACAAAACTCCTAGATGAATTTGTGCAATGTAGCTCATGTAAACCACAAGCGGCTGGCACGTTCTTCAGTAAATTCTTTAAGTTCAGTGCTTTTTCATGTAATTACCGACAATGTTCCTCAGAGAATTTTCTACTAACGTGGTAGGTTCTGAAAGTACACGTGTTAATTTTTCACAAAATAAAGCCCTCCTTGGTGATGTTGAGGATCACGATTTGTGTCACGAGTGTGAAACCGAGATGAGCTAGAAATAGTGAGAAGGATTTCTTGGCGTTGCCAAAAATATAAAGATCATGTTTCATGTCTTTTCGCCAGTCTTCTTAAGCTCTTCATCGTTCAAAAATATCCAAAATTTCCAACTTCTTGTTCTAGTATAAGTCAACTTTGGAGTATTTTAGGCTGACTGCTTCCTGGGACGAACGAACGGACTAGGCCTTACTCGCCCCGCTCGTTTGTCCCGCTTCATGGTCCAGTACATGTCTATTTTAGTATATTTCAAGCTGATGAGATTACTGGGACTCACTCGCTCCGCTCGTTCGTCCCGCTTCCTGGTCCAGTACAAGTCCACTTTAATATATTTCAAGCTGATGAGGTTACTGAGACGAACGAGCGGAGCGAGTGAGTTGAAACGTTGCATATCTGGTCCATTGAAGAAACCCAAGATACAGTATATTGGACAAACGAAGTTAGGAATCCTAGCTTCATACTAAGGGCTTTCAATAATTGATAGGAGGAAGACTTGGAAAGTAGCTTCATAACTGTCTTACAAGCAGGAGAAAGATCAATCGCTCCCCCGCTAGAGCCACCTCATGTATTTAGGATGACTTCACGGATGATTCGGGGTTTATTTTATTTTATTTTATTTTATTTTTATTTTCATTTTATTTTATTTTTTATTTTTATTTTTATTTTTATTTTTATTTTTATTTTTATTTTTATTTTTATTTTTATTTTCATTTTTATTTTTATTTTTATTTTTATTTTTATTTTTATTTTTATTTTTATTTTTATTTTTATTTTTATTTTTATTTTTATTTTTATTTTTATTTTTATTTTTATTTTTATTTTTATTTTTATATTTATTTTTATTTAATTTAATTTTAATTTAATTTATTTTTTTTTCTATTTTTTGTTTTTATTTTTACTCAGGGGGTGGTACTCGCAGATTTCTGAATGACCTCACGGGTGATTCGGGGTTTATTTCATTTTATTTTTATTTTATTTTATTTTTATTTAATTTTAATTTAATGTAATTTTAATTCAATTTAATTTATTATAATTTAATTTAATTTAATTTAAATTTAATTTAATTTATTATAATTTAATTCAATTTTAATTCAATTTAATTTAATTTTTTTTTCACTCAGGGGGTGGTACTCGCAGATTTCTGGATGACCTCACGGGTGATTCGGGATTCATTTTATTTTATTTTAATTTTAATTTTAATTTATTTTAATTTTTATTTATTTTAATTTTTATTTAATTTTTATTTAATTTTTATTTAATTTTTATTTTCATTTTTACTCAGGGGGTGGTACTCGCAGATTACTGGATAACCTCCCAGGTAATTCTCAAAAATGTTCTCAGTCCATTATAGGTTTGGGGGGGGGGGGTACTCGCAAATTTTCGGAAGTACATACGGTGTCAAAAGAGAATGAGTCGTTATGGCAAGTGGACACCGATCGCTGTCCAAAGAATAGTTGCCAGACTTTGCGTTCAATATGAAGGGGTTCCTTCTTCAACTTCACCGATTTGAACAATCGCATGAATTCTCATCTGACCTTGTACCAGATATTGGAGTTGATGTTTGTGTTCATGCGGGTAGATCACACTTCAATTTGTGGTAGAGCACAAAACTTCGGTAGAGCGCGCACGCTAGAAGTGAGAATGAGGTAGAGCGCGTACGCTAGTAGCACCGAGTTTTTCATAGAGCTTTTCATACGGAAGAGCGCGATTTTACCTCTGCTAGAGAAAACGTAGCTAGTTTTGGAACCCGATTTAGATCCGATCGGGGAAGGGAAAATCATTGGCAATCGTAGCTTTGATGTATTCCAAGTGAATCAAATTGGGCCATTTCAATAAGCCAGCAGTTTGAGGCAAATATGGAAGGGATGGATGATATCTACTCTAGACAGAGCTTAAATTTGAGCTGCTTATCTAGATGAGATTCTAATGAAAGAGGTAGTAGGTTTTGGTAATTGAATGAGGGAAGCCAGAGAGGGAGTAAGTCTAGAAATTGAAATTGAAGGGCTAAATTATTAATTAATAGTTGAAAAATAAAAAAAATCCTCAACGTAAAATGTTCAATAATATCAGAAAATGACAGCGGGTTTTCGGCATGTATATAGGTATATTATAAAAATAATAAATATTTTCCTCTGCAAGAATTGTGGTCCATATTTCAGAATAACATTAACACGGATCGCTTAAATATACAATACTTGGATATCTATTTAAAACTCTTCCTCTTTCTTAATGATTTTGGCCTCCATGATGATATGTTGGATACATGCGGGAGCAGACATAATGAAAGAGAAGTAGAAAATTTTATAGGTACCTACTCTAATAGGTAGGGCTACTTAGATAGGGATAAGACACTAGAGACGGGAGATATGCTGAAACTCCATATTGTATAGAATTAAGTCTGTAGCTGATGGCTGCAATCCGTTTGATTTCTGCGTCTTTTGCGTCTTGTGTTGGTGTGAGTGAGTGCAGCCTATGTGGTAGTGTGTTGTAATTCTACACAATATGGAGTCCCAGCATATCTCCCGTCTCTAGTGTCTTAATAGGGCTTTTCCAGTACTCCATATTGCATACTCATTTGCCTGCCCTGTTATTAATTTGGTAGTGTTTTCAACATTGGTCTTATGGGTATTGCTGGATTGCATACTCATTTTCATTCCGCAGCGGTTTCCCATAAGAGCAATGTTAAAAATACTACCAAATTGATAACACGTAGGAGAATAAGTATGCAATTTGAAATACTGGAAAAGCCCTATAGGGACAGACAGGCAGCTCAGCGAGTAAAATATCGTGTTTAAGGGCGAGAGAGAATTATTGAGAAGATTGAGAGGGAATTCCAGTAGTCTGTGCCAAGTGAAAAGCTTTCATTACCGGTACCTCATTCTAACTTCCATTTCCTCTTGTGCTGCTCAGATAATAATCGAAGAATACAATCACGAAGGTAATCAGCCTTAGTGTTTGAAGAACCTCTCCAACGCTTGAGTACGTAGAGTTATTTTCATCATCGCAGCGTTCGTTGTGGTAGGAAGGAAGAATAATTGAAGTTCCACAGTATACCATGTAATCGAGACTTCACACTTTCTCTGCGAGTGCGCATACTCCTTGTTGCAACTACCTAGAAAAATAAAACTAAAATGCGGTAGGCCATGTGCGGTATGATGCAGGACGTCGCGTCGGCCGTGGTAGAGTCGATATTTTTGTGATGTTTTTATTTTCTTTTTCTTTTCCTGATTTCTATTCTCTCCCTCTCTTTCTTTCTTCCTTCTACCAACAACCAACTTCTCCTAGTGGAAAGGTTTCCTTATACATATATTTATTCAGTCACTGTATTCATTTATATTGATTTATAAGATTTTTTTTGTCCACGGGACTCCTCCAAAAATACTCGATGGATTTTCTTTCGACTTGGCCATATTGTAGTAATATATCTGAAGATGAGCACCTGCATTTTTTTTTGGATGAGTAGTTTGGAGAAATTTAAAATTTTTTCAAAAATTTTTCACCATTTACAAGTAGCTTACATTACAAGAAGCAAATTCCTATCATTCGTTTTCACTAAGTCTATTGTGATCAAGAGCCTTTTATTGGACAGGTTCATTCTTGAGAAATGGGTCATCAAAATTAGTTTACAAAAATGGTTTATACACGGTGATCGCTTGTTGATGACATCGTTAGGTCAGTCACGAGTTCCTTGACTTTTCTCAAAATGTTGTTTTTAAGAAATGACATTGATACAGGGGGGGGGGGGCGAACGAGCGGCCCCCTCCTTAGCTAGATGGTTTGTCTTACAGTACACCTGAACGCTCTGTGAGAAAAATTCACAAGCTAGGACTTGATTTCATTACAAAGCAGGTGTAGTCTTTAATATTATAAATTCACTCACTATAGTCTGTTCACTTTAAGAAAGGGCCAAAAGAAGGTTATTCAATATGTTACTTGAGAAGTTTGTACCATGTTATTTAAATGGTTAATACGAAACGGTACAAACTTATACCCTGTCTCGAGTTGCCCTTTCTTAACGTGAACAGACTATATAGGTCAATTTATTGTTTAGAAGCATTATTCGTAATATTTTAATTAATTTTAATTTCTCCCCATCTTTCTTTTCTTCATAGGCCTAAGTGGTGGAAAATTTCTGTATGGTCCTCCGGTACATTTTTAATTAAAGGTATTCTAGAAGCGATTTCTTCTAATCACAAAAGTTTCAAGCACAATCAATGTAATTTTGAACGATTTGCTAATTTTACAAGCCATTGTAGTCCATGATTTTAAAATACTCTCGTCTATAATTATGTAACTTTATAGTGTCGCCATTGCAGATGAAAAGAGACTCTACAGAGGAATATTGTAGATATATTCACAATTTTCAGCAATGAGCAGAGTTTTTCATCCACAACAGAAAAGAGTGCAGTGAAAATTGAACACGAAGATATTTCACGAATGAACGATACGATTGAAAACAGCCGGGATGAAATACGATGAACATTTGTAACATATTTTGTCGAACCCTTGGTCGCCTGTAATCAGACCGGCAGCCGCGACTCAGACCTTTTCTTTCCATTAATTCATCACGGTGGTCTACGTTTCCTATAGCGTAAAGTGATTCTATTTATCTGTCCCTCGTAATAACAGAATGACAATATCAATTACTTCTTTGGCTTATTAAATCCGTATCATTTTCATTACTCCAGAGCACGCGCGTGGGACTTTATTTCGATCTAATGCATTAAACGAGCGCCCCTATATCTCGTAATGATGATTTCCTACAAATGATAATGAGGCATGAATGCCAGAGAGGCGATGTACACCAAAAACGAAATAAATAATATGTGATTTCCCGATAGTTTATATTTTACAATAAAATAGCAGAAAATAGTTTAGGGAAGACTTTACCAGATAAATAATACTGGCTATAGAAAAAACATCGGACGCATTTGAATGAGTATAGCCTGCCAAAATAGAGTAAGGTGATGTTGGATTGAAAGAAAGAAAAAATTTAGACTTATAAGACAGGAAATGTCCAATTGAATAGTTTTTTTTGCCTAATTACAGCATAAACCTTAAAGAAGGTAAACTTCGAATTTCACAAAAATGAGCAACTGACTCTATTGTGTAAAGACATGCTCAAAAGTTAGATCAACTTGAATTAATAAGCGGTGTATTCTCCGTATTTTGTTATTGCAGTAGATTAATTAACTCGTTCTATCAGGAAAGACTTTGAACGCGACTTGTGTAGGTAATTAGGAACTGATAAAGTTCTTATTTGATGGGCACAGGATTATCACTTCAAATACTGATAAGTTAAAAGAGATTCCAACCAGAGAAAGCGTGGTTAGAGTATCTGTCAGATATTTATTTGTAGTCAAAAATTTTTAAGTATTTCATCAGTCAAAACGTCACGTATGGCACATCCTAGAATTTTTGCCCTTTTCTTCGGGTTGTTGTATTTTTGTACGAACCTTGAAATTTATCCATCAATTCTTTTAAATCGTGAGGCAGTAAGTATAGGAAAGTTTACAGTGCATTCGATTTGGACTAACTGCTATACGTGGCTTCTCATATGTACGTCTCTATTTAATTGTTTCTTTGAGGCATCTGAAAGGCTAAATAATCAATCGTTATAAGTTCCATCTGAGAATCTGATAGGTAGCTCGAAGACGCGGGTCATCGACGGAGTAGAAGAAAGACCCGAATTGGAAAACGATAGGCCTACAGAAACGCTGGACGAGCAAACAGTATGACATGAAATTGTATAAGGTCCAGACGAAGAAGAATGATTAGGAAGAATTTGCTCCAGTAGAATCACTTCGGTAGATTGTAGGTAGTGATTTTCATTACCAGTAATATAATATTGTTCCAGGATGATACGTACGATGAACGTACAAGGATGGCCGTATTATATTTCTTTCGAAAACGACTGGAATACCTGCAGTGGACTCTTTTAGGAAATAAAGAGGTACCAAAGGTTAAAGTCCACGTGCCAGCTGGTCTTCCCGAGGACAACCGTCAGAAGTTCACCAGTCTATACAGAATTTGGTTGGTTATTTTCAAAATTCTATGTTGGAGGTCAGTCGTCGAGAAAGAGAATACGAAAAATTATGACTACATACAAGAGTTCAAGAATAAACTGATAAGTGTGGGACTAAAACCTAATCCCGGCACTGAAGAAACATATGCGGCTGATGTTGCCTATTTGATGATAAATTTGTCACAGTATTCGAAAATGAATTTTGCAGCAATCAATTGGAAAAATGAAACACAGGTGATGAGAGAATTGAGTGACGTTGAAGGAGAACAGCAAAAAATTGCTAGAGCGGTTTATCGCTTGAAACTAATAGGAAACGATATTTGGTACGATTGAAAGACCGAGACAGACGACAAATAAGAAGAGGAGGACAATGAATCAAGCCACCTTGGAAGGCTAGAGGGGCGTTAAGGCTCTGGGAGTAAAAACAATTTCAACCTTTCGCGATACTCCTAAACCAAGAAGGAGATGAAGGAGCGTTCCTCGGACAAACAATGCGATTCTTCTGAACCTAGGAAAAGTGGGACATCTTCTAAGACTATAGTTTCATCGTTTTTCCTTGTTCTTTGAAAATCGAGGTCACTCATGACGTCAGTATGTTAGGCCTAATAATATAATGGAAGCTATAACAGTAAGGCTTAAGATACGGTATGCTCAGTAAAATGAAGGCTAAAAATAGAAGTTCCGAATTAGCGTAAATCAAAACTTTTCAATGCTTTGATGTACGTCAAGGTCATTGATGACGTCTCATAAATTGGATGCTGATATTTTGCCAGACCCCCCCCCCCCTCCCGTCAACCAAGAGGGATATCCAAAACTAATCTGATTGATCGTCTTACTATACCGTATACTTCCTCTTCTTCTTCTGCCAGTATGTCACAGAAGCAACTTCGAAAATAGATTTGGCATGAATTTTCATAATATTTAGACCCATATTTTCAGGGCCCTGATTTTTCCAAATTATTTTTAATAGAGTCGTTATTAAATTCCAACAGATTTATTTTTTTTTTTTTGTCATTTATGGAGCGCAATTAATAGTCTCAATAAAATGCTATAATCAGAAAGGATGGATTTGGGAACTGCTATAAAAGGGCTAGAAGGAATCGCCCAGTACTTAAAGGACTATCGTGAAACGGCTTACGAAAAAGCAGTAAAAGAAGCTAAAGAAATGGTTACCGATCTGGATGGTGATCCACGCTTTGAATAAATTCGGACAAAGAGAAAAAACTAGGCAATTTACTTATGATGGCAAAGATGCTCCTCTCAGCCCACACATGTCGGCTGAACGTGTTTTCAAAGTAGAATTCTTCAATGTAATAATGGACCAGGCCGAATCCTCCATTCAGGAACAATTTAAACAGTTTGAAGAATATGAAAATTTATTTGGATTTTTATACAGCCCTCGTATATTGAAATCAATGCCAGATGATTTACTCTTGAAACACTGCGAGCGAAAACTTATGAGCTCAACTCCCAAGCCGATTCTTTACGCTCTGGAGCCATACTCTCTTGTTCCGAAACCGATTTCTTGCGCTCCAGCCGCGTATTTTTGTTCCAGAGCCGTATTTTGCTCCGAAAAGCTGGACGTTGTTGAGTTGTTGAATTGAGCAAAAACTCGTGAGCTAAGTCCTTTGATTTTGTTGAACAACTTATCAGCTCAAGTCAAAGTCTAAGCTGTTAACGAATTGCTTTACCGTTTTCTATCCCTACAAAAAACTGCACATTCTAAATAACTTTGATACCTACTTATGGAAGTTTTTTTTCCGTGGTCAATAAACAGTGGTTCTGTTTATTCATGTTAAATTTAACCACGGAAAAAATCTCCTTCTTAATGACGAAGTCGGCAAGTGTTTTTCGTATAATTACAGCCAAATATGTCAAACAAGGGTGTAAGACTAACAGTGAAATACAGGCCTGACGAAAGAGGGGGGGGGCAAGTGGGGATTTTGTACCCGGGCCTGGCTCTGTTAAAGGTCCGCAGGGTCCCTATTTTCAATGCGAGGGGGTGAAGAAATTTTTTTTTGAGGGGGCGCTGCGTTCCTTGATCTCTCAGCAGGCCTGACGGAGATAGGCTTTACCCTTGGGGTTTGAAGATGAGACTCGGAAACAAATCTATTCTTAGGTTCTCAGGAATTTATAGCTCGATAAGTTCTTCCAGATCCAAACATCGACACTCAGCAAACTACATTACCTCAGACCACATTCCTTTGGAAAAATACTGCAAAATCCATAACTTGAGACCCAGTAATAAAATGTAAAATTCTGATCTAGAGAACATCTCATGTAGTGGACTTCAGTAGACTAAATTCCCACATCTGACCTGGATAACTGAAAGAGACTCTATAATTTCATTTTCGGAGAAAGACAGAATTCAAGAATTTAGAAACTAGCACAAATTACTCTCGGGTTCCTGAACTTGAAACTCAGAAACAATTTAATTATCAGGTTTTTAAGTATCGATAGCTCAAGATCCAAAGACGAATTTGTGCTTGGGTCAAAAAGATACAATAATTCCCTGGTCTGCCAAAATAGCTGGAAATAGTTCAAAAGTCCAGACGGAGACCAAGCCTGACGAGGGGGAGGGGGAGGCAACTGGGGATTCCTGTGCCCGGTCCCTATTCCTAAGGGAAGGGGAAGAATTTTTTGGGGAGCACTGTATCCCTCACCCGGACTCGACTGGAGCTCCCGACACGCCAGGTGAAATAATTGGTGAAGCTCCATATTCATTTTCCATGCTGAACAGACGGCCATTTTCCAAGCTGAACATTTCCTAATAATTTCTGATTCTCTCTCCGCTCTTCAATCTCTTTCTTCCATTCCTTTTTGCATAAATCCATACTTAGCTCTATCAATTATTTCCTTAATTAATTCTATCTCCCCCATCAAAATTGATTTCATCTGGATCTCCGCACATGCGGGAATTACCAACAATGAAATTACAGACGAGAAAGCTAAATTAGCCCGTTACTCTCAGATCTCATGACTGGTCTCTAAATTATTCAAATTCATCTATAACCAACATTCTCACTATTTATTAGTATAACCTTCTCCTTCGACATCTCCTTGGTTTCAAAAATTTCACGACATCCCTCGTTCTCTCATAGTCAAAATCAGTCGTCTTCGCTTAAAACATAATTGTCTCCCTGTACACCTCAAACGCATAAATCTCATAGAATCTGACGCATGCTCTTTCCATCCGGATAATCCTTTGAAAGCCGACATCAACCACTACTTTTTCGAATGCTCAGAATTACCAATTTTAAGACGAGAACTTTATTCAGAATGTATAAATTTAAATTTTCCAAACCCCTCTCCGAGCTACTGACCTTCTCTCATCCGAAGAATTATCAATCTTTCCTCATATTTTTAATTTCCTTAAAGATCTTCCGGAATCCATCACAATCTGACTCAAAATTAAATCATATTTAATTTGTCAAACGAGGTAAGGCCCAGTCGCCATCCTCCAACACCCAGTTTTTTTTTTTTTTTCCTATTTATTCAAATTTACCTTATTATTAATTATGTATATATTTTTATTGATATTTTATTTTCCTTTCTACTTCTAAATTTTCTGTATCTTTTGTTTTTCAATTTCCTTCTTGTTTTGTAAATTTCTGTTCTTTTTTTTTCTAGTTTATTTTTTCCCAATTAAGGGTGTTATGTAATATTAAAAAAAAAATAATAAAAATTCAAAATTAATGCATATTTAATTTGTTAAACGAGGTGAGGCCCAGTTGCCATCCTCCAACACCCAGTTTTTTTTTTTTTTTTTTTTTTTTTTTCTATTTATCCAAATTTACCTTATTATTAATTATGTATATATTTTTATTGATATTTTATTTTCCTTTCTACTTCTAAATTTTCTGTATCTTTTGTTTTTCAATTTCCTTCTTGTTTTGTAAATTTCTGTTCTTTTTTTTTTCTAGTTTATTTTTTCCCAATAAAAGGTGTTATGTAATATAAAAAAAAAAAATAATAAAAATTCAAAATTAATGCATATTTAATTTGTTAAACGAGGTGAGGCCCAGTTGCCATCCTCCAACACCCAGTTTTTTTTTTTTCTATTTATCCAAATTTACCTTATTATTAATTATGTATTATATTTTTATTGATATTTTATTTTCCTTTCTACTTCTAAATTTTCTGTACCTTCTGTTTTTCAATTTCCTTCTTGTTTTGTAAATTTTAGTTCTTTTTTGTTTTTTTTATTCATTCTGTTATTTTTTGGGGTTATATATAAAAAAAAATAAATAAATAAATAAGTAAAATAGTCAGAAATCGTTGCGCTATTTCCTTTTTGAAACGATGTAGGAAGTGCAATATCACACCCAGACATATCTCGTATTCTTTACAAAACTGGGCTAGGTATGGAAATTCTAAAAACTTCACGATCAAAAGGTGGCTCACACGGTCAAAACGGCTCCTTCTGACTTGCTCAAAGAAACGGAGGATCAGTTTCTAAACTACGTCACCTGTGACACTACCTATCTTCATTCAGAATGGCGTTTAGAGAGTACCATCCGAAAACGAGAAAATTAATTCGTGCCAGTAAGTTGAAAATTTTACAGGAAAGGGGGAGTAACTTTTGTAAACTCGATTCGAATTTCCTAAGGAATGGCTTAGAAACTTCACTAAGACGGAATTACCGGAAGAAGTGAGGCGAACCCTATCGTTAGGCCCAAAATTTGGGTGCAGCCAACCAAACTTCCAGTGGATAGGTTTCTAAATGATATTGAATATGTGATGAGCCAATTGAGGGCTACAAGGGAGAAGAAGGAAAAAAAATAATAAGTGGTCAAAAGTACCATTGGTTCTATTTATCAACTTTGATACTGTTCTTTGTCGATTTTCTTAATAAATATTAATCCTACAACTGAAATGACATAGACCATTTTAGTAGGAAATGTGTGTTCTTTCATTTTGATAACAGGTATTTTCACCTAAAATCCAATCCTCTTAGAGATACAGTGAGAAAAAAAAATTCTAAGCGTAGTGTTTGGAGGATGGATGGTGGCGCCGACACTAAGGGGAAAGAAAGTTAATATGTTCGCTCAATTTTCAACAGCAATTTTTCCTCTTGTGTGAAATTTTCAAGTTTAATCTAGGGTGCACCAAAATGATGTTGACAGTTGAATGAAATATTGGCCCAAAGTTCTATCGCAAGAACACGGAATGTGAGATGTGTACTTTAAATATTTGAAAGTAATTTCAAACAGTGACCGAACATTCTACGACTTTTCTAAATTGAATCATGGGCCGAAATTATGAAGGTTCTCGAAGATGAGAAATCGCTTGACCTTTCGAATTTTACTTTCATTTACCAGAGAAATTGGACGCTGAGTCCAAAAAAGAAGAAAAAATGCTAACTGGTAATTTCGAATCCATGACGAATCGATAACAAGTCGTGGAAACTTCACAGGCAGAAATTATACAGAAAAGTGAAATAACAACTTTCGTCCATTCAAGGTATACATCTAACGTTTCTCGTCTTCGCGCCCGAACCAATTTAGCCCAAAATCCCGTTCAACTTTGAACATCATTTTGGCGCACCATGTTTTCCTGGGCTATAATCCAAGAGGTAGAAAACTTATGAAGAACTTCGAGTCCAAATTTAGCATTCTTTGCTGAACCAGTCGTATTCAGCTCGAATCATATCAATGAGTCAAAACTACGCATAGGTAACTCTTTTCAGAAAACAACTGATCATTTCCACTGAAGCTCAAAAAATCGTCACGAATATTTTTCTTTTGTTTTTTCATTTATTTTTCTTAACACAGCATCAATAACGATTATACATAAAGTTTTGTTTCATCATAACTTTTTCACGTTGCAAATCAATAGTGTATAAAAATTTGAATTCGGCAAACCTTAAAATCTATTACAAAAAAAGAAATGGATTTCACATGATCCAGCAAATATAAATGTAAGACGATTGTATATAAACTAACTCTGACAAAGTTTTAATATACGGTATGCTTCTGCTAGAATACGAACTAACGAGAGAACAAAAAAAAAACGGATATAATAATAAAAACAAAATACGATAATCGACAAAAGAAAAACCTAAAATACAACCGTACACCGCACGTAGTATAAAATATGTAACAGCAACGAAAAAGCGAGAGCACAAGAGCAAAACAAATTATACAAACAAAGAAAGTCCGACGAAAATAAGAAATACAACCTGCGAAAATAATGATATAAAATAGAAAAACCACGAAAAAGTGAAAGAAAATTAGAATTTTCCATGAAAATTAACTCCGTCAGGGAGTGGATAACAGGTACACGATTATGGAATCACTTGAAACTCGATTCAGTACGTTCGAAAATGAGAAACATACCTTTATTTTGTGACAAACAAGGGTTGAAAAAAATATTAAGTGGCTTATGTCTTAAAAAAAAAAAATACTTTTTGAATAAATTTGCAAAATATATTCTACTTTGAAAACCTACCGGTAAAATTATTAGGATGATGATAATAATAATGATAATAATAATAGTAGAAATAATATTATAAAAATTAATATCACAGAATTTTATGTTCTACTACTAGAGTTCTTGTCTGATTACGTACGAAATATAAGAGTATATGAAAGTATATCAGTCTGTAAATAAGAGCATGCGTTCATGATTGTGTCGTTATACGTAGAAACTCGAAAATGGTTACCATTAGAAAGATAAGGAAGGAGAGAGAAATAAAAAAGAGCCCATATAATAATTTCACTGAAATAAAACCGGCCATCGACATGAATGATTATGATAAAATCTATTATCTTTAAATATTTCAGTACGTGTACCTGATTATGTATATGTAACAGCATAAAACAAATTGATAATGGTATGCAATATAAAAATAATGAAGGAACAGTCCATCAACGTAAGACCACAATATTTTGCTCTACCCTTATGAAGCGTGTACAAGCGATTCGGATAGAATAAAAAACGTCAACTTTGTCAACATAAAAGCGTTACATTACAAGCGAAATCTAACGATAGCGAAGATATACGCTAATTACGATAGTGTGAATATCGTAGCATATGGAACAAATACTTGAGGTGAGGAAGAAGAAAAGAACCTAAATTTAATTCTAAGAATAAAAGTCGACTAGTCAAAAATTGCATTAAAAATGAACATTATTCTCAAACTTGAGACTCCAACGGTACATTCAATAATTTGGATATCAAGTTGCGATCGATAGTGATAATACTGCGAGGTCGAACAACAACCTCAATCAACAAATCCGCCATCCTAGTTGAACTGAGATCCGGTGAACTGGTACGTCGTTCTTTCCGGTTCTCTTTATTGTTTTCGCGTTGCTGGCTCTGTAACCACGAAACTTTATCGAAATCTTTTGTCCCACCGACAGTATGACGACGTTTAATACTACTGTTTTTTGTCCCAGTTCTACGCTTTGTCTTACCGCCAAAATTGTTATCCTTTTCAGAGCGAGCTTTTTTACTCACTTCAATTTGACGACGTTTCAACAAATTCGTCTCTGTTTTCTCACTCTTAGACAACGATTCGCTACGTTTTAGCTTTATCGCATCCGCGTTCCTGGTCAGTATCCACGATTCAAGTTTTGAGATCTTCGGTTCGTGTTTATTGAGAGAGCCCGACCTGCGTAATTTAGTACCGGTACCTTGATCCTCCTTCAACGATTCCGATCGACGAAGCTTCACTGAATTGCTGTAAAACAACTTCGGCTCGCGTCTTATTACATTTTCCTGCAGTCGATTTTCAAGGTGCGTTTCTTGTAACACTGTTCGTCGCCAATTGTCGCAATTCTGTTGAATAGCATCAGAGTGTTTCACCGAGCAACCGCATGTAATACACGAGCGTAGTACTTTCACATCTTCACTGTCTGTTTTCTCGTCATTTTGATTATTTTCTTTATTCTGCAAAGAATCAAAGTTGTTGATAATTACTTCCGAGCGAGACGAATGGAATCACAATAAAGAAGTAAACAAGACTCGGACATACCTGATTTTCGATGACTTTGATATTTCGTTCTAACGTTCTGTGAAGACTGGGATCTTTGAAAGGAGAATTATCATCGATTTTCAACTCGTTCACAGTCTTCGTCGCTAACTTAGATTCTTCGACATCTTTAGTCGTTTCCACGTTTATGTTGAGGGATTTCAATTTACGATCGAATGTGCTCATTAAACTAATCAGTAAATCCCCGCCTGAAAATTGAAAATCGAAGGCAATCAGTAAAATGTATCCTCGGAAAATGAATGCACGAGGTTAGTAATCGCAGATGAACAATATTATTTCGTTTCATTAAGAATCTATTAGTTACAGAAGTAAAAGTAAATCATTAAATAAAATTGGCACACTAAAAACTATCATTTTAGATCTACTGTCGTGATAAGTCAAACTACACTTCATTATCAGTTAGAAAACTAATTCCAATTAATGCTGTTGTTTACATCCTTTCGGGATGAGTAAGCAAAAGTAGGTAAAGTCTTATACGGTTTCCTTTTGCCAAGCTCAGTATTCGATCTTTAAACTGTCTCGACCTTCTTTTAACCATCATTCAACTACTTAAAGAATCAGGTATGTGAACAATATCGCAGTTACAAACAACTTCTCTTTCTAAATCATTGAATTGTATTGAAAAATTACAATTTCTAATCAATTTCAAGTAGCCTAGAAAACAAATTGGAAGTAAATGACTATTAATGACACAATAATATGAAAATCAGTGAGCTATGGTGCCAAAAAGGCATTTCTGAAGTGGGGAGCTTTTGAAAATTTGCTGCCATAGGGGGAAAGGGCTTGACTTGTGTGGTACCAGCATCTCATATAAAATGGGGAAGCAATATCAGCGTTCATGAGGTCGACTTCAAATATTTCAACTCTCCTGAATTTAAATATGTCATTACTTTCAACATTCGACCGCAAGAAGTGCCCTCAATTTCAATAATTGAAAACAAGTTCTTATAAAACCGTCTCTTTCCGTTTATACTGTATTTTAGAGTTTGAAACTATTCTCACAAAACGGATTCCTAGTCCAGAACTTCATGAGTTCCGAAGAAACATTCAACGCCGAATTCGAGAAACATACAAAAGAGATCCTTCGGGCCTCCACAAAGGCTCTAGGGGCCTGCAAATGGCTAGATAAGAAGTTTAAAACTACTATTAAAAAAAAAATGGGAAAATATCTTCCATAAATTTCTGTAGAAAATCTAACGCAGAATCAGGGGTTAGAAATTTGTTGAGTCTCTTCAAAGGCTTCATTGTCATACAAAGTATCCAAAGAGAGGTCCAGAAGTTCCAAAAATAAAAGTGCTCCAGGAAAATCTTTCAAACAAATTTTCTGAATCCCATTCAAGGTCTCGTAGCCTATCGAACGTCGTCGAGAAGTCCAAAGTTTTTGAAAATAAAATTTAATTCTATCATCTTTTTAAACGTACTACAAATGTAATGCAAATCTTACGAAGGTATGAAAGACTTCTCGCCTCTTCAAAGGCTTCACTATCCTACAGAGAATTTTTTTTTTTTTTTTGGGAATTTAAAATTTTTACTCTTGGATTTCTAGACCGTTGTTGAGCTTTCTAGAATATCACAGTCTTTTCAAAGGCTCAAACGACTTTTTGAGCATTTTTTTTTTTTTTTTTTTTTTTTTTCAAATTATGCGTTGAATTATACCTAAGAAAAGAGAGAATAATATGAAAAAATTATAAGTAATCTGGCCTATTCAAAATCTTCATTGTCATTATTATCATTTTTTTTTTTTTAATTCAAAACTTTTACTTTCAGACTTCTAGACTGTTGTTGAGCTTTCTAGAATATCACAGTCTTTTCAAAGGCTCAAAGGACTTTTTGAGCGTTTTTTTTTTTTTTTTTTTTTTTTTTTTTTCAAATTATGCGTTGAATTGTACCCAAGAAAAAAGAGAATAATATGAAAAAATTATAAGTAATCTGGCCTCTTTAAAATCTTCATTATTATTATTTATTTTTTTTCTTTTTTTTTTGAATTGAAAACTTTTACTTTCAGACTTCTAGACCGTTGTTGAGCTTTCTAGAATATCACAGTCTTTTCAAAGGTTTTTTTTTTCAAATTATGCGTTGAATTGTACCAAAGAAAATAGGGAATACAGTAATATGAAAAAATTATAAGTAATCTAGCCTCTTTAGTCTTGATTTTTTTTTTTTTGAATTCAAAACTTTTACTTTTAGACTTCTAGACTGTTGTTGAGCTTTCTAGAATATCACAGTCTTATGAAAGGCTCAAACGACTTTTTGAACTTTTTTTTTTTTTTTTTTTTTTTTTTTTTTGTATTTAAAACTTTTACATTCAGACTTCTAGACTGTTGTTGAGCTTTCTAGAATATCACAGTCCTATCAAAGGCTCAAACAACTTTTTAAGCTTTTTTTTTTTTTTTTTTTTTTTTTCAAATTATGCGATGAATTGCACCTAAGAAAAGAGAGAATAATATGAAAGAATTATAAGTACAGTAAAATTTTGAAGCTACAACCGGTTCTTTAATGTTCAACATTCCATCATCAGGTCATTCCAAAATCAGTTGTACCTTCAAAATTTCAAGTAGCTGTCATTTTTCTGCATAATATAATATGTAACTGTTTCTTTCTTTCAGTTTGGGTTTGTCAAGTTGATTGTTTTTTTTTGAAGGAAAGAAAAATATTTCTCCAATCCGAGATAGGCTTTACCCTTCGGAATTTGAAGTTGAGACTCAAAAACAAATCTAGTATTAGGTTCTCAAGAATTTATGGCTTGGTACATTCTTCAAGATCCAAACATCTACACTCAGCAAAGAATCAATGACATTCCCTCACACCAGATTCCTTTGGCAAAATACTGCAAAATCCAAAACTTGAGACCCAGTCATAAATGTAAAATTCTGATCTAGACAACATCCTATGTTAGACGAGACCTAGTGGGCTTCAGTAGACAAAATTCATACCTCTGAGGAGGATTTGAAGGATTCAAGTTTTGTCCTCAATAACTGAACGAGACTCTAATTTCCTTTTCAGACAAAATTGTAAGAGAGAATTCAAAAATTTAGACGCTAGCACAAAATACTCTCGGGTTCCTGAACTTGAGACTAAAAAACAATTTAATTCTCAGATTCCCAAGTATCGATAGCTCGGGACCCAAAGACGAATCCGTGATTGGGTCAAAAAAATACAATAATTCCCTGGACTGCCAAAATTGCTGGAAATAGTTCAAAAGTCTAGACGGAGACCAGGCCTGATAAGAGGGGGGGGGGGGCAACCGGGGATTTGGTCCCCGGGTTCGGCTTTGTTAGGGACCCGTTTTCAAGGGGAGGAAGCGATTTTTTTTTGGTGGGCCCACTGTGTTCCTTGCCCCGAACCCGACTGGAGCACTCGACAGGCCTGCTCCAATCTCATTGCAGTGTTTCCTTCTTAGTAGACAATTTCGAGTAGCTTTCACCGCTAAAACTTTTTTGCAGCATCAAAGCTCGTACAAATTTTCAAAATTCCACCATTAATAGCCCATTTTCTGTAATTTATTGGTCATCAAGAAGAATTTACGGCATCCTAGATGCTCAGTGGCGGGAGAGGGGAGAGCTTGGTCATTTACGGATCCATTATTTCAGGTCTCTAGTCATCATATCTACAGTTCCTAATACTTCAAGAGTTCTTGAATTCTGCTGCGATACCATGGACAAATTTTTAGAGAATGAGAAAAATCTTTAAAACCTAGGGCTTTGAGGGGCTCTCTATATTCCAAAATAGACACTAATTGGAAGTCGTAATAATTTTAATAATAAAAATCGAAATTTGAGAAACACATTTGGTCTATGGACTGGAAATCGCGTTTTCACGTATTTTCCACCAAAAACTGTAAAATGAACAAATTTTAAATTTTAAATGTGAAGCACTTCATGCGGTCGAATGTTGAACAATGTCTGAAATCAAGAGTGTCTAAATATACGAAGTCGACCCCAATAACGCTAATATTGCTCAACACCATTCCATAAGAAGAGGAACAAGTGGTACAACCTAAGTCCATTCGAGAGGCGTCCTAGGTCAGAAATTTTTTTTTAGCATTATAGCTCATCAAACCAATTTTTATGCTTTCATCCTCAACAGCCACTTTTCACGGGAAAGTTTGCCACTGAACTAAAATTCTACTATAAAAGAAACTTTTCTATCAAAAACCCTCTGTAGAAGATAGTATTCATAAATAAGACTCGCTCTGCAATTTTGCGCGGCTAGAAACCACACCGAGAAATTATGTCACGTTAGCGAAATCGTCAAGCGTTTAGAAGCAGCATCATGCGAGGTTATGAAGACACGCATACGAAGACGGCGACTGCAAAAAATGTCATCAACACGCACACGATAAAGCAGAAAACTGACTTCTCTTTTCCGCAAGCGAGCTCATAGCGTAATTAGCGCACCATTCCATCATCTCTCTATGCCTTCAAAACTTTTTAATTCTTTTTACTAAACGAAGAATTCATTTGATTTGGTTTATCATTCCGACAGTAATAATACTGCGGAAATTTAATTTGAGAATAAGGATGGTGAAATGCGTTGAAAATCCAGCCATGTCGACGACCTGATGGGAAAAAAATCAAGAATTTTGTCAACTCAAAAAAACACGTATGTCTTAACTTTCTTTCTGTCCAATCACTGTTTCAAAAGCTTAAACTGTAAGTACTAATCATTGAGCAAAGACTCTTCTTCGATTATTGCAATAAGTGAAGTCTATCAAAATTCTAGAATCAAGGTACCTACCATCATCAGAGACTTGACTTGATGGTCTACCAACACGATTTAGGGAATCTAAAGAGTTCGATTTCACGAGAGAAGTGTTCTGAAAGAAATGGAAAAATGTACAAATGTTAAATACGTCATCCAATTTAAAAAATCTACTTATCCGAGCTTGTTATACGCACCTCCAGGAAGTCTTCGCTTGTTTTCAATCTCTTCAGACTGCTGCTATCGTTATCGTTACTATTATTATTATTATTATCACTATTATCGTTTTTTATGGTAACATTTTTGCCATTCACATTCGGTAAGTTACGTCTCATAACTACTACAGGCGGTGGACTATCACAGATTGATTGGTCGTTCAACGCGCCAGCAACTATCTCGTTCTCAGCCGATTCTGGACAAATTAAAAACCAATCGTTTCAAACACAAATCTACAATAGATTAATTTTCAAAAGAAAACTGCATCGCGTACCTAAGTACTTACCTGAAAGTAGACTAGACGTGGACCTTCCATGCTGATTTTCGGTTTTGTTGGATAGCTTTTCCTTACTCAGGTCATCGTAGCAAAGTTCACTCGCACGCTTTTGCCGCGTTAATTCCCGTTGTAACATTGCTTTAGTTTCTTGTTCAAACCTGAAATATAAATCACTTTTTTCTCAGTCGGAACGACCTAAAACTTTTACCTCATCATAATTATCATAAGACAGCCATACCTTCTAATTCTTTCTTGAGTGGTTGCAGCTAGGTTGGCGTACGTCCACGTATTCGATCCAGGATGATTGGACGCGGCACGAGCATTCGAAGCTCCTAGCAAAAAAAAACAATCAATTGAAAAAGACGATTCATTTTTATTTTCATAAATTCTGGCACGCAACTTACCTGTCTCCGCAGCATTAGGAACTGTATTAATTTTATCACTATTATGAGATTCTAGGTCTTTTTTCTTATCAATATCCAATTTCTCTTGGCTTTCCTTTTTCCCGTCGTTCCTATTTCTTACCAAGTTCTGTAATTTCGTAGAAAAATTTCACATAAAACACTCATCGAAGAAGAATAATTATGATGGTAACGAAAAATTTTACAAACCTGATAACTAGGACCCGAATCGAGCATATCTTCCGAACTGCTGCCTATCTGACCTATAGTCGCACTCAACAAATTTGTTTTTCTGGTACTCGAAAGAATTTTCGATGACTTTTGTTTCTTACGATTCGCAGCACCGATGATGGTGGAAACAATATCTTTCGCTGAGACCGATGACTGGATGCTAGCTATAAATGAAATGCTACGGTTTAGAAAAGAGCGGTAAAAAAATCAACAGCTTCCTCAAGGAGGTATCAGGGAATCAATTGGTTTTGATGATTCAAAAAGTTCAACAATGAAAGAAGTTGGTCTCCGACGAATCTCGAACATCGAGACAAAAACCTAATCATTTTCAACAGAATTTCCGAACAAGTTCCTTGTCAACAAATAAACTCGTGAGAAACTCTCCTTACCTTCAACTTTACGTATATTCTCTAATAATACACCGTGATTAGAGGATGTAGCATCTAATTCAGGAACGGAATTCACATCAGGAATGTTAGCTTTCAACTCAGCTAAGTTACCATCACCGTAACACCAATCAACCTGCAGTCATGAATCGTAACGTGTAACAACGAAATTATATTCAATTTAAGGTAGCATAAACAGATGTCCTCTCTTACATGGCAGAGCAAAGATTCAACAATTCTACATTGATGGCTCATATCCGTTACCATGGTGACCATATCGTCTCCGTTTCTCACCAATGTTGGACCGAAAACAATAGCCAAATTCCGGGCCTCCATTTTATTTACCGACGAATTGGCGACCACCTTTTTGAGATGGAATAGTAAATATCTCAAGGTCTCGAAATTGTGATCGGGGAGTTCGTGAACCTAAGATACAAAAATTCTTTTAATAAAGAAGACTAACGACATAATAGGCGCGTCAATATTACACTGACCAATCTCCTCAAGTTTTCCATTCTTGAAATCGGGTCTTCAATTCGATCAGCTTTGATGAAGTGCGGATACAGTTCGGAAGTAAGTAACGCATCTGGTAACTTTCGGAAGAATGATTTTAGCAAACTCGAAATGACATTTACGTCCGACCATCGAGGATCTTGATCTAAAATCGTTACATCAAGACCACGATTCACTGCCTCGGTCAATGAAGATACAGCTGCACTATTTCCCGGGACTCTGTAAACATGAAAACGTTTGTATGTTAAATTCTTACACGAGAACCTACAAATCCGGAACTAGATCATGAGGCTGAATACAAACCTGTAAATACCGATGATTTCAAGACCTTTGGCTTCAACGATATTCGTACACATCTCTACTAATAAAGGAACGTATTCGGAAAATGACGACTGTAACAAGAAACGGAAAAATTTTACATAACAATGAGCCTCAAGATAGAATCGATTCGTCAGGGCTAGTTTTAGAACGCTGAAGGTGCACTTGGAGGTGATGTTGCGACTTTTACAGGAAAGAAATCATTTCTATCGCTATCAATATTCATGCGGAGGTGGTAGCAGAAAGGATGATTAAGATTGTCATCGAAGCATGCGACGCAGGTCCACCAAAGAAGAGAGCTGTTTACTGGTGGACCAATAAGATTGCCGAGCTAAGAAAAGAGTGGAACCGTCAGCGCCGGATACACCAGCGTAGTAGAGGCCGCGAAGAGGCGCGGGCGGTTGCACCTGAATACCAGCTGGCTCGTAAGAGGCTGAAGAGAGCTAGAGTGCTGCTTGGAAAGAGCTATGCGAAATGGGGGAAGAAGACCTATTTGGCAAGCGTTACAAGTTAGTGCTGAAGAAGCTGAAGGGCCTCTCAGCCATGAGCCGAATGGAGCCGGATGTTGTGAGGCAAATCATTGACGGTTTGTTCCAACAGCAGCCACCACCAATGGTAACGCTACCAATAGTAAAAGAGGATGGCATATCCCTCCTGGGTACCGAGGAGGTTGATGCAGCAGTCAATAGACTGCAGGGTAAGTATTGGAAGGCTCCGGGTCCGGATGAGATTCCAAATCCAGTCTGGAACGCCATACACTCAGCTGACCCGGCACTGCTTGTTGATACATTCAATGCGACAGTTGTTGGGGGACTGTTCCCAGTGTGATGGAAAAAACCAGGCTGGCGCTGATCGATAAGATGAATCCTCTTATCGCCCACTTTGCCTACTTGATAATGTGGGCAAACTCTTGGAGAGAGTGAGAGCCAATCGCATCGAGAGCTATCTGAAGGAAGGAGATATAATCTCAAGTAGCCAGTACGGTTTTCAAACAGGACGCTGTACGTCAGATGCTGGGATCAGGCTGAAGAGGAAAGCCGAGTCAGCGATAGCTACGCGTCAGTTTTGCGCAGCCGTCAGCCTCGACATAAGAAATTGATACCTTGGAGAGGATCTTGGCTGCCTTCAAAGACGCAGAAGTGCTCGCATACCTTCTCAGAATGATCAGCAGCTATCATAGCTGTCGAGAAATCCAAGCAGAGATGTCTTCTGGTACAGTGAAGCGCCCTGTTACTTGTGAGGTGCCGCAGAAGTCGGTCCTTGGGCCACTGCTCTGGTGCGTCGTTTTTAACCGGATTTTCAAGGTGAAATTGCCTCCGGGTGTTAAGCTTATCTGATACGCGGATGACAGACTGGTGGTATGCACTGCCAAAACGACTGTAGCGATGGAGAGCAGGGTAAACCGGGCCCTAGAGGTAGTGACGCAATGGATCGAGTCGGTTAGACGTGAGACGAGGGCCATATTATTCACAACCCGTCAAAAGTTTAATCGATCCACCTTTTGCCCGCAAGGTGTGGAAATTGAAACCAAGAAGGCAATTAACTGTTTGGGCATTTGGTTCGACTCAAAGCTGAGCTCCTGGCACCATTTCCTGATGACAGTGGAAAAAGCCGGTAGAGTTTTTGCATACTGAGGCCACCTGATGAGGAACCTAGGAGGGTCGAGAGAAGTCAGAAGAAGGATAATGATGAGCACCGCTTTGTCGATCCTCCTATATCGTGCCTCAGTATGGGCCGACTCCATGAAGATACCAGACAGAAGAAGAGAGATGGTAAAGCTCCAACGAAGAGCTGCGCTGAGGTGTGTTAGTGCCTAGCACACTATCTCGACGGAGGCTTTTCTTCACCACCAATTAAGCTCCTTGCTAAGGAGAGAGCGGTGGTGTTCAGAGCAAAAAAGACGACAACGACCTACCGTGAGACTCTACGGGTCAAGCAGGAGGCCAGGCGCTCCTTGCTTGAGAAATGGAAAGTAAGAATTGCCCAGAGTGAGCTGGGCAAGTGGACAACCCGTGTGTTAATACGCGACCTCGATGAGTGGCTGAACCGAAAACGAGGTCAGCTAGACAATCACTTGACGCAGGTGTTTAGCGACCATGGCTGCTTCAACAAGTACCTTTGCGAGAAGCTAAGGGAAGTTAAGCAGGCAACGCGTTCACACTGCGACCAAGGGCGGGATGATAGACCAGAGCACACCTTATTTGAGTGCGAGGCGTGAGCGGGACAAGCTTAGTCGGTCTCTTCAAGAGATTGGGGTAGATGAAGCGCTTGTTCCGAGTAGCCAGGTACCCACCATCCTATAGGTTCCAAAGAAGCATGGAACCAGGTGTCTGCATTTGCAGCCACCGTCATGAAGAAGAAGATGGGAATAGGCAAACGCAGAACCACGCTATGGCCTCCTCGACACCTGCGTACCATCAACATCCAGATGTGCAGGAAGAAGAGGAAGAGTATCCCTGAAGAGAAGCCATAGAGGTGATGTTGTTGTTGTTGTGTGTTCTATTGTTTTTCTGCGTGCCGGGGGGGAGAGGGCACTGCAACTTGGCGGTTGCCGAGTAGAAGAGGAGGTTTGTCACCCCAACACTGAAGTAAAACTCGAAAGGGTCGATCCCGGTGTTGGAGGAAAAATTCGCATCCACTCCACTATGGAGGAAGGGCGGCGCTGCACAAGCGACAGAAGCGATCGCCCTTAATATTGACTATGCCACAACCGTGGAACATTTTACACTATCACCTTCAAGTGGTTTCGACCGATCAATCAACTTTACATTTTGCCTGTACGGACGAATAATTATCGTAGGATTCTCAATACTTACACTGGGGCAAAGTTCAAGTGGAATGCCTATAGTAGCCCCCGGAGGATAAATAACCGCTGGTGCCGCGTTTGGAGAACTAGAACCAGGTTGAATTCTACGAAATTGTCGAGCCATTTTATTTTTCCACGTTCTGGTTTTTGGAGAAGTTTGTTGAGTTTCTGTAAATCGTAAGATCAGTTAATATTGATTCACTGTTGGCTAAATGATGCGAGGATTTGCATGAACTTACCACCATAGATGGATTTCTTATTTTTAATATAAAGTGTATCACCCGTCGGACCAGTAGGCGATCGATTCCTAAGCGATGGAAACTTGCGAAACGATTTGTTGATCGTATTGGGCGACGTATTGGAATTATTGAAATTAAACTACGCAAAAATTATTTCCATACATATTAGCAATACTTTTCAATCATCTTAAACGAGGTTGAAAAATAGAACATTTTAGCTCACCAAAATATCGTCCGAAGATGACGAAACGAGTGCTTGCTCCCGAAGAACTTTGACCCACTGAGTCATCGACGATGCATCTTCTGCCTGCAGCAATAATTCGGCGCCAACGGAAGGTGCGTTCAAACGGAACACGTGTTTTCGTTTCGTGTAGTCGCAAGCGACCTCGACGATCGAACGTCTGATGTCAATTCGATCGCATGAGGCGCCGAGGTCTGGTCGATCGAATGTGGCCGGAGTCTGTAACAAGGAAACAATTCCACTCTTTAGAACACGCATCGATGAATTTAATGAATTTATGACGTACGTCGCACACCAGAAAACGATCTTAATTTTTTTGCGTTGAAAGTTAAAGGGCGATCAACGAACCTAATCAACTATTTTAGTTAACATTCGAATTTTTTCTCTGTTCGGTTGTACTATACTGCTCGTTGAGAATAAATTACGATATTTTATTACGCCTTGTTCGAAATAAATAGCAGAAAATGACGTTATTTTCTTTTACAATTATTTCGAAACCACAGATTAACACAGACAAATTTAAAAGCTGCATTTTATAGCGCAAAAGAAGTAAAAAAAAAAACAAAAATTGAGGGCCCATAAATACGAGTAGAATGATTTTGCAACATACAAGCGATGCACATAAAATCGACTGTAGAGAAGACAGCTTGGAAGGGAGAGAAGGAATTTCGATAATAAACTTTTTTCGTTGATGTGGAGTTCGAGCATCCAAAAATTACCATCAGAACTCGTATTCAATATGATGATGTGTGAGTAGAGCACTAAAAATTACGGAGATCCGTCGACGAAAAAAACTTTGAAGTCTAAATGTAGGCCTTAATTATTATAAATAAGAAAACCTCAAATTATTGCAGATTGGAAGTGATTTAGGACCTCAAAAATGTCGAGAAAATTCACTACCCCTCCCCCTGTCAACCTTGCCATGGATATAATATCTCATCTTTTGAGCTAAAAAAAGTCAATAAAAATGAATAAGAGATTCACAATTACTCTTTCCTCTACATTTTGTCTGGCCCAGTATTGGTCTAATATACTTCAATTTGAGCTGAGTGGTTTGACTCATGGTCACCTTCAAATACTGGCTTCACTAAAAATCAATCAAACGAGCATCGAATCACCTATCAGTCCACCTCTCACCATTCCTTCTCTCAAGCTCCAACCTCTCGGAACGCTTCAATAAACAAACAACCCTCCACAAAGAGGAAAATACATCATCCGAGTTTAATTCACACATGGGTCAAACCCAAATTGCGCTCAAAGACTCTAGTCAAGAATAGAAGTCCTCAAAATTAATATTTCCATCAATGAGACACCTCAAATGAACTACAAGAAGTCCTCTGAAGTCTTATCAATTATAACTATCACTCCTGAAATTAAATACTAATCACTGATCAAGTGATATATTTGTAGAATGAACAACAAGACTCATGTTCATGAAGTCCTACACCGTGACGTCACATCAGGTCATTAATCCATTAAGGAAATTCGAATTTTATTTCAATTTAAGCTAGAAGTACTTGGAACGCATTCATGAATCATTTTTTGTGGCGCCCATCTTCAGATGTGAGACTACAACTTATCTAAATCTCGAAAAGTCAGTAAAAAAAATCCATTTAGCAGTTTTTGAGGAGATCCGCTGATGAACAAATCTTATAATACTAAATATAGGCCTAACTATTATAGTTATATAAGGAAACCTGAAATTCGTTCAGAATACAAGTAATCTCGGACCTCCATAACGTCGAGAAAGTTCTCTTCTCCCTCCCCTTATCAACCTTGCTATGAATCTAAAACCTGGCACAAAAAAAGAGCTTCGCAATTACTTCTTTCTGCACGCTATTCTTAGCTTAGTATTGGTCTAGTATACTGTATATTAGGACTCCAGCCGCTCTTCTTTTTATCCACTCATAAATTGTCTTTCATCACTACCATCTTCCGCAAACTCCATATTAATATTCTCCATCTGAAAATTCAGCTACAAAGACAATCCTAAAAAAATTAACAATATTGAAGCAAAACAAGCATCAAATCATCAATCAGTTAACCCTTCATCATTCCATCCCTCACGCTCCGAACTCTCTAGATACACTAACAAACAAATATACACAACCCAAAACTTATTAACTCACGGGTCTCACCTCAAATCTTACTCAAGAAGCTAGCGCTAGTCTAAATCGAAAATAATAGCCTACTCCCATTTTTTAAGACACCTCAAATCAACTCTCCAATCCTAAATTGCAGGTGCAGATTTTCAAATATGACACTATAATCCTTTCAAGTTTTAGAGGAAAAAAATTCCTCCAGTAGTCCTTCCCTCTTCCTGTCAACCTTGCTACAGATTGAATACCTCTCTTTTCTAACAAAAAATGTCGGTAAATAAAAGAGCTTGATGACTACTTTTTTATTTTCCTACCTAGAATCGGTCTAGTAAATTGTACTTGTGGATTGGGCTGAGTGGCTTGACAAAACTTAATACCTACATAACATTCTCTGTACCAGTAATGAGAAGTGTAATTAAATGTTGCCGAAGTCATACAATCGACAGCCTAATTCATATTAATCCAAATAAAAGAACTCCTGAATTCTCGTGGTCGTCAACAAAAAAAAAATAAAAAAATAAAAAATAAAAGGGACTGTATTCATTTAATTGCGTATTTCATAAACTCTGCAACAGCGTTGCTTAATTCGGCTGCAATTTTTCTGCGGACTTCACAAAAACAGCATTTTGAGAAAAGTCGAGGAAATCATAACTGAATTAACGAGTCATCAACAAGAAGCTCTAAAGGTGTAAATCATTCTTGTAAACTAATTTAATGAACCTTTTTTGTCAAGAATGATTCTGTCAAATAGAAGATTCTTCATCACAGTAGACGTACGGATAACAAAAGGATAGGAATTTGCCCAAGTAATGTGAGCAAGTACTGGTAATAGTGAGAAATTAATTTAAAAATTGCAAATTTTTCAAGAACTACTCATCCGATTTTCAAAGAAATTGCCCTATGTACTACAATATGACCAAATTTCAAGAGAATCCGTCGGGTAGTTTCGGAGGAGTTCGACGGACAAAAAAATCTTATAAATAAATAGATAAATATATAAGGAAACCTGAACGGTGGGGTGTAATACCTCACTTTTCCACCAGGAAAAGTCGGTGAAAAATTGCTCGGTAGTAAACTCAATTATATTTTTACCAACAATAATTTTTTGATTCCTGCCTACAAGGGAAATTGAGAAGTTTATAGATTATCATACGTTATTATAAATAATTTCTTTACCCAAGACCCTGTTGACGCCCATCTTCTTAATCTCGGCCGACTCTTCCCAAAATGCCAGAAAGATAGGCACGATCTTACAGCGCGATCATCCGTCGTATACATAATCACCGGTTACTTCAAATTTTTCAAAACTCACGATTTTTCAATACACATCGACTAACGAATTTAAAAACTAGCATTGTGTGACATTTAGTAGTAAAAACTTTTAATGTTCGCCACTAATTCAAAATCGGGATTAAGTTGACAATAATAGAGAAAAATAGAAATAAAAAGATCACTCGTAAAGACACACCAAAGCCGCGAGCACGTCTCGCGAAGACAATTGAATGCCTACGCGTGCCATATCGAAATGAACACTCTCAACTTCCGTGAAGTTAGCGAATGCTTCACAACTGACTGCTCGCGACCCAGGTGAAATTAAAAAGCGTATCAATTATTGAGCAATGAGTGAAAAAGAAAGGAAAACGTTGGAAGAAAAACCGACGACGATAGCGACGCCGGTAGGATTAACCCGCATATTAATGAATGTGCGCGACTGACCGATGAGGGTAAGGCCCACATTCTAGCTACGGAAGCGAGTCGGTCATCATCGTTATTTTATTTAATCGGGATCGTTCTTCTTTGAGGATAAGAAAAAAAAAAAAATTGCAACGCGATAAAATTTCAATTACCATAAATAATATAATTTTCATAATCTTTCTTAGCACTTGAAATGACCACTATCATCGGTGATGACACAAAAATTTCTGGTTCAGCGACCACTACAACAACAAAACGAATCCTTAATTGACAAATTTGATGAGGAAAATGAAAGGAATATTTTTGAAGATGGTATTTTCCGCTTCAGTTTCATGTAATATTAGGCTACGAAAAACTCAAAAATACGTTCAACAAGTCCTCATCAGAATCTTCCTCCTCTATATTCCTCGCTGAAACCAGTGACTAATGAGCAGAAAAAATCTAAAAATGGCATGATTCATGTAATAATGGTTGCTTCAGGTACAGAGGGTATTTAAAACTAGCTTTGTATTATTCAAGTTTTACATTAAAAATTTTTCATCAGATCACGGAATAAATGTACATACAAATGACACCGAAATCTTCAAGTGTGACCTGTTCCAAAAAAAGTGACTTCAGTATCAACTACCTGTTCAAAGAGAAGGGTACTTAGCAGGGAGCAGTTGTACTTTTTTTGCACTCGCCTCGGAAATTTGTGTTTCGATGCTATAATGGCTCTTTTCTTGAAACAGGTCACAAGTATCAACATCTGTGAGCCAGCAGGGTTTGAAATCCAAGAATCAACGTCAATTTTTTTCCAAACCTCTTGGCACTTCGAATTCAGATTGTTAGAATATATGAAACAAGAAAATTTGTCTAACCTGGGTAAAAAATTCATCTTTTCCTTGATTAATTAAAATTTTTGACTATTTCCGATTCTCGGAAAAAAGGTGGCCAACATTGCAAGTGCGAGTGAGAAAAAACAAATTTTGACGACTAGCCTGCGACACAAGGAGACTAGAAATTTCTGATTCCAGGACAGACAGTGACTCGAGAAGAGACAAGCATAAAAAATCCTCGAACTGTGATGCCCCAGAAAATGTTTTTGTGAGAGTAACTCAAGAAGAGGAGAGACAAATTCAAGATTGTTGAAAACAGGGTGTCGAGGAGAAGTGAAGGATTTGATCCTCCTCTTCTTCAATTTTTAATTCGATAAGCAGCTACTGTGAATGATTTGAGTCACTTTTTAATTTTGGACCAAGTGCCAACAACCCCTCCTATTAAAGCCAACGTCCTACATCGAAATGGGGGAAGGGGGGGAGGTGAAGGTGAGAATAATTTTTCTGAGATTTAGGATATGGGTAACAGAATAAACTATGGAATTCACCCTTTTTTTAAACTTTTGTTGGAGCTACACATCTGGGAATATGGTAGATGACCTTGACTCAAGGAGGGAATTGAAAAAATTTCAAAACAGGCGACTAAATGGTCAACCTACCTCTACCTACTCCGTTTGCTGTGTAAATAATACTTGTATCATGCTGTGTAAGGGCATCGTGAAAAAAATAACAAAATTACTCCGTATAGAGCAAGATGAGGGGTTCTAGCCTAGTTCAAGTCCCCTTCCTATCATGTGTATAGCTTGGAAGTCAATGAGTACAGCTTGATCAAAATAGCTCCTCCGAGTAACTAGTTATGCAATCAGAGTATTGCAGCCAGCCGGAAGCCGAATTCAGCCGAATTTTCGGTCACTAAGCAAAAAGCCACAAGCCAGCTTTATGTTTACTCTTGGAGGCCGAAAGCTAAATTCAGCTAAATTTTTTCGGCTGATTTTTGGCTTATTTTTCTCATATTATACGCGCGAAATGATGGGAGACATGCTTCTCGTAGCAGCAGTCTGGCTTTTGCCACGTTTTCGGATTTCTGCCTCGTTTGCCAGTTGGTCACTCAATCCACAGAACACAGATTCAGATTTTCGTTACCTTTTTTATTACCTGACTGCAACGAAACGACAACAAAATCATCAGCGAACCAAAAGTTAGCCAAAAATCAGCTGAAATACGGCCAAAAAATCAGCGATAAGCCAGCCATAAGTCAGCCGAAAGCTAGCCGAATTTTTCTGATCAGTCATAGGCCATAAGCCAAAAGCCGAATCCAAATTTTTCAAGGTCGTCAGCTTCAGCCGTAAGTTGAAACCGAATTTTTCGGCTGCAATACTCTGTAAGCAATGCTTCATGCACCAATTTGTTCAGCCCCTTCAGTGTGCCAGATATGCAATGCTTCAAACACCGCCCCTTCAATAAATTTCAAGTTCTCTTTGTATCATCTTGCAGCACTGATAGCCTAATTAAAATGGCCCCTTCAAGTAAGTAGATATGCCATACTCTCTACACTAATTGGCTCAACCCCTTCAATGAGCCTGATATACAACGTTTGAAACAGCATAAAACTCATAAAATAGGTTCCCTGCCTCCTCTCATTCAACTTTGTTAAAGAACCCGCGAGTTTTATTTTCCTTCAGCGATTGAAAAATGGCTGGAGCATCAGAAGAACTTAGAACGATTCTTGTTTCTAAGCATATTTCATCTGCGAGTAGCAAGACCACCGAACGCTCCGAGGCAGTGGCGGATCTAGAAAAACAAAATGGGAAGGGTAAAATTTCTTTCTCTTTCCTTTTTGCGTTTTTTCCATTTTCTTTCCTCTTCTTTTTTTCCCTTCTTCATGGAGGGGGGGGGGTGACATGGCCTACTGCTCCCCCTGGATCCGCCACTGCTTCGAGCATTACACATGCGAACAGGAAAATTGAAAAAATTTATTCTTAAGCTTCATAGATATGAAGTTATAGAGGAGGCAACTGGAGAAGAGCTTGACATCATCACAAACAATAATCTTGAATATCACGTTAGAAGCCCTTCAAGTCAGTAGTTTGATCAAAAATTCCCTAGCCTGCTCTAGAAAGTCAAATTTTCGAGACATAACAAAAAAATCGATTTTCCAGGGAGCTGAAGTACATTCTTAAAGGAGGACTTATGGCGATATGTTCCTATAGGTTCCAGTAAAATAGCGCTCCCTATGTGGAAATATAGCCTCACATTCTGCGATGATTCGCCTGAACCAAAACAATAATAACGAGCATTTATTTTGGCCCGACTCAATAATGGCTCTCGAGAACCGAAGGGTCTTTGAGAGAGCTTTATCTCAAAATCAATATAGCGAATAGTCATACGGATTATCAACCATTCGACAGATTAATTTCGAATTTTTCTGTTATACAGCACGGAGTTCGAAGAACACTCTCGACTACAGTAGATTAAATTTTCCTCAATATTGTATTTAAGCTGTATAGCTTTGACCTACATACATTCAACTCTTAATCTAAGAAAAAAATGACGACCTATCAATTAACGAAAATAACAAGTCAAGAAATCATCATTCCCAAGAGTATTAAAGTCCTAATAAATTATAATTCCGAAACAGAAGTATCGTCAATTCTGCTACGATTAGAACAGAGAAAACGAATGCCATAACTTCGTCCTCGAGTATCGAAGGTTTTATAGACTTCTCTAACGTTTTCTACTTGACTAATCGTGCGGCTAATACCAATGAGCTCCCAATAGTCACTGTTATTTATGATTTTATAATCATTGTAAAACGAAACCGAAATGATACGTTCCGAACGAATTTCATGTTTAAATTTATGCGTAATTAATTAAAATAATTGATTTAGACTTACGTCTGTAGGAACGGATAATGATTCTCTCTTTTCTTTGCACAGATAGAGGAAAGGACCTTTCAGTATCAACCAAACTTGTTTCCACGAACGATCACCAGCTCTCTGTAAGACGCGTACAAAATCGTTGATGAATGGCTAATTAATCGGCAATAAATCTACCGTACAGAGTAGAATTGAAGTATTCAAGGAAACAATGGATCACGATAAATATTTTTTTCTTCTATTTTGAAAAGTCTTTAGGATAGAGTTATACCTGTGTACATACAGACAGAGTTACTTTTAACGAATAATTCGACAATGAAATCAATCTTGAGAGGAAAATATATGTTTTTTAAAAACGGTAATTTCACGAAACGGCGCACGCTGATACATTTACTAGACCTATCTCATTTTCTAGATCAGGCGGTTCAGTAAATTTCGTTTTTTCATTTCCATTTTGTATGTTTTGATAATCTTATCACGGGTTATAAAAAAAGCTTCTGCGGGCCCTAGGTTGCCCATACTTACGTCAACTCCATTCTGTACGGCAAAAATATGATGAAGAAACTTACCTTTCCTTCAACCTGAGTAACTTTACAAAACAGGGATCCTTCTTTCACAACGCAATGCTGATCCTGATCTGGTATACTTTCGGTAGTTTTGCGAAATCCGAGAATGCTGGAAAGTAGAAAACAAAAATAAATTAAACTCAAAACAAGGTTGAAAAAGCTTGAAGTTAACAAAATTTGTAAGACGTCAATTATCAAAAAACGCTCAAGCCAACACCACCAGCAGAGTTTTTGACTGAATTAAACAGCAAGGAAACAGCAAGGAAAACCGAGAAATCAATATAAAACGTACTTCAAATCAATCCCTCTCCTCATCTTTTACACTCCAAAGTAAGCACTACAAAATCACGAATTCATCAAAAAAGGAAATAACGTTTCGGACTGCAACAAAATCACCCGAGAGTACCATATAGGTAATACGCTTTGTCTTCCTTTCCCCCCTCTACTTGCTACCCAAAAGGTTTGAGAAAATTCATCTTTTTGTAATGCCTTTCGAGGGTGAAAATGTCACTTTTCCCTTTTCTTCAAAACGTGTGCAGGAACTAGCTTCACAATTACGCCTCTCAGTGTTTTTCACCAGCAAAATGCTACCAAAAAGTGAACAAATCGAGAACCCTAATTGTTGGCACTTTATAGTTCCTTTCTTTCCTATAACCAACTTGACCTCATTGACTCTTTGAGAATAATTCGAACTCAGTAACCGTCTCAAGACTAGCGAAGATCTGTAACAACACGTCAACTTTATAGAAATGCTACCCCAGTGCACAACTTACAGTGTGCCTATCTCTACTGTGACTAGGCACTCTATACTGTCGAAAAGAAATACTATACAATATACTGCAGAAAAATTGAACGACGAGCGCTTTCGGTCTATAACCCATCTTCAGGGACGAAATGAAAGCAATTGACAAGATGGACGAGAGAATGAGATCATTAAGGTTGATCGAAAGAGAAGTCGCGGTGTGAATCATGCACAAGTTCGATCAGGCCGCCTTCCGGAATGTATGGGTTCAGTACCGTAATGTCAAAGTTTGAACTTGATCTCTTTACCTCGAACCAGATGCTGCTGAGTCATATTTACTATTGACACAGGTACGTGGATGATGTTCTGTGCGCGTGGACTGGTCCTTCAATAAGAAGTCATGCAGACGAGCTCACTCATTCCGCTTGTTTACTTCAACTCCAAGTTCCATAGCTTAGAATACTTAGGTCCCACTTTGGTCTAGTTTATGAAAGTTGAGCCTACTTAGCTATTTGGGCACAATCAGTCAAGCATACTGAAAAGTTTGCTCATTCACCGTACCTTCAAATCCTACCCCTAACAAAGCCTAATATGGAAGAAAGTTTCATACCTTGGAAGAACGCTTCCCGAGCTATTTGTGTCAACTCTCTGAATACATCACATATATTAGACCGGCTGCTGCCGAATAAGTATCTTCATGACAATTTAAGGAAAGTTGAGCGGGCAACGTGTTCACATTGCGATCACGGGCGGGATACTGAACCACAGCAGACTTTATCTGAGCGCGAGCTCAGTCGGTCACTGCAAGAGATTGGGGTTGATGACGCACTTGTTCTGAGTAGCCAGGCAAAACGTCAGAGGAGGATCTGTTTGCCGTATTTGGGTAAAAGTTCCAATAGAATTGCCAGGTATCTCACGCAAGCGGTTTGAATTTTTCTCACATCAGTACGTAACCTTTCTCAACTCAAGAACCCAATATCCTCTCTTAACCGATCCAGAGTCTACCTTATGTCCTGTGGCACCTGTAAGAATGTCTACGTGGGGCAAACTGGAAGAAAATTATGTGAAAGCCTCTCGGAATATACACAGCACTTCAATATTAAGCTCTAGCGTGGTACCTCCCCTCCCCCTTCACTAGTAAAAAAGAACCTAGCCGTACTTTGCCACCAACACAACCACAACTTCTCCTAAGTTGAATACGAGATCCTATATTACAATGGAAGTCACCACATTCCGTCCGGAATTCAGTGACCTGTGCAGAACGGATCATACCAATAATCCCTCCTCCGCCTATGACCGTCCGGAAAGAAGGCCGGAACATGCACTCACATTGTTGGGTAGAATTGGCCAACTGACGCTCGTATTAGTGTGCACAGACGAGCCCACTTAGCTGTTGCCAGATCTGCAAGTTCCGGCCTTCCTTTGAGACGGCCATGCTCCACCTTGTTCTGAACTTTTTTCATTTGATGCGGTCAGATTATGTCCTGGAATCCGATAGGATGCTACCTTTCAGCATCTACAACAGCCTTTGGAGTCAGCAAACATACCAGAGAATCCACCTGTGCAGAATTCCAGGATCTCCTCAAAAATTCACGGGCTCTTAAACGAAGTTAAATGAGAGGTGGCAGGGAACCTATTTTATGAGGCATTCTGAAAACGCCTTTTCTGAGTCTCATGGTGTTTGAAGCGTTGCATATCTGGCTTATTGAAGGGGCGGTGCCAACATACAGTATATTGGACGTAGACTAGGCTAGGACTCCCCTCGTGGAATAGTATATATGATAGGAGAGGGGCTCAGAAAAATTTCGATCTCCAAGCTATAGGTGATAGGAGAGGGACTTGGGAAAATTTCAACCTCCAAGCTATAGGCGGCAATAGGACGAGAACAGAAGAAGTTTTCAAGCCCCAAGGTCGTGTTGTCTCCCGGATGGCGGACGGCGGACGTTTTTCCGGAAAGACCCCCTAAAAAAACAGGTTCCCTCTTAAATGTCTTGAACCTAACTTTTATAAGCTTAATAGAGACAATATCGGGGTCCCCGTCGGCTTCCCTCTCAGTTCCCCCTCAGTAAGATCTATACGTCTGAATCTCAACCTATGAAAGTATCCAACACATTGTCTACTGGTATAAGAATGTCGACGACATCCTTTGCTGTGGGATCATCCTGCGGTCTTTCAGGTCAGTCCGATGGGGTATATGAACGACATGTACCGTTCGATAAAATCCACAACTGAAAAAGGAGGCAAGAAGATCAACTCTCTTGACATCTTTACCAGTATTGAACGTAATCTGCATGGTTTGGGATTTACCGGAAGGACACATCGACAGACGTATTGACTCATGGTGACTGTTATTGTCCTGCAGCACCCAAATTAACGGTCTTTAATCATCTGGTCCACCGTCCACCGCACCGCCGGCTTTCAAGAAGAAGTCAATATCATAAAACATTCAGTGTCGGCCAATTAGATCAATATTGATAAGGAATTTTCTACGGGTAACGATCTCAGTAAGGAAGCATTAGACCGCACTGACGCCTCGATCCGTACAAAATCCAAGAGAAGAGACAAGAAATGGATCTGGCTCCCATATATGGTTAGATAAATACGTCGGGGTTGTCAAAGACATTAGCCGGCTATAGGTTTCAATCAGTGCGACCAGTTCTATGGATTTCTGGTCCTTGAAAAAAAACAGGTTTTTCTACGGATTTTGCGTAAAATACGGATTTCTTGCGCTCAAGGGAAAAGTACCTTTAGACAGTAATATGAGAAATACTTTTCTCCTGGTCATTATAGGCTGATACCAAGTCGATCAAGGGAAAAGTACCTCAATTACTCTTCTGAGAGATAACTTTCTTCTGATCGTTATAGGCTGATACTGCAGTTTTTTGTAACACCGGATCGATCAAAGGAAAAGTACCTTAGTTTCTCCTATGAGAGATACCTTTCTCCTGATTGGTATTGATAGATCGGTTGAAGTCCGTTTGCAGGACTTACAAAAAATGAAGGATACGGATTTTTGAAAATATAATCTAGCAGCACTGGTTTCAACCAGCTCGCTACAATCGAACTACATTAAAATCGATGCTTGGCAACCTCAAGGACCCAGTCTCTTGGGCGGAAAAATCGGTTTTCATAAAATATCATGGGGAGGTTGTGGCTTTTCTAGCTCATAAGCGATTGGGAAAAGGAGAACACGTCTTACTGCTCTTCAAGAGACACCGTTTTGGATGGGTCGTTGGGAAGATGTGTTTTCAAGTATATGTCACTTGACGACATTTTTAATGAAAAATTTGATCACCTTTGTTTGCTATCTTTCAGATGTTTTAGCGAAAAAAATCGAAGACTTATATCTTTCCACGTTTCCGGTACAACTCACATTCAGAAAGGATTTTCAAGTGCATTTATTTTGAAATGTTGAAAAGCTACGCGAGAGAGGGTAGGGATGATGAGAGGACGGAAAAACCACTAGTGTCTACTCCTTGCCGATGGGACTTGAATGTACGACTTCTAGTAAAAAATTGTTGACATTTCTCCTCGTTCCATAATCTCTTCCGCCTTTCAATGAATATCGTACGCATTGTTTCACTCATACCTCCTTCTTACACATTCGAAATGAAAACTTAATTACTCTTTTTACAAACATAAATCCACTCATTTTCCAAGTATAACAAAATCTTCTACAAGAAATCATCGTGTGCATCACTATTATGACATAAAACCCATCCTCAAAGTCGTTACGTACAAAACAGGAAACAATTGACACGATCTGAATTCAACTATACTCTTCTAAAAACACTCATGCCTACACACCTAAGCCTATAATAAAGAATATACATCGGGCTATATAATGCGTACATCCACAGAAAGAAGCGAAATTACGAAATAGGCAGTAATAAACATTGCATCCGTTAGGCTAATTAACTATGCAACCAGGTGGTAAAAAAATGAAGGCTCGTGCATTATGGCGCCCATATGATAATACCGCACGAATATTCTGTCTCTTTACACGCGCCTAAAATTAACTTTCTTCCATGTATAAAGCGATCACACTTCGAATCGTATGGTCGTGTGCAGCATTCAACGGTTTTTCTTTCCTCAAGAGATAATAAATAATTCAATAGGACGATAGCAACCCTATACCCGCGAACAGGAAAGTAAAAGCTAACTGATACGATCTTAGCCGCTCGATATAACGTGCGTACACACACACGAGTATACATAATTATCGAGGATGCAGAGGGAAAAACCGTTTACTCCAAATACAAGCATCCACGTATAAATCAAGAAAGAGGATGAACCTAATACGCGTAATTTGATATCGACGCGGCAAGGTTTCTTTCCGACTTCCACCTCAAAAGGCTACAATAGTAAACTTTTTATGGTTTTCGAAATCTTCTTTCTCTCTCTCGCTACCGTCCATAATTCACAATTTCACCGCATTATAATATTATGAAACAAAACCCACGCCACTCCGGCCGGTTGCTAAATACTAGTCCACATTTAAAAATTATTCAACACGAATACCGAAACTACATTATTGCAATTAATTAGAAAGTTCGGAGCATCAGTCCAACAAACGCAGAAAGGTCATTGCACGAGCGACGACGACGACGTCACACTCACACCTAATGAACATCTCTCCAACAGAACGGTAATTAGATATGGTATTTTGTGAAGAAAAATTTATTCATTTGCGAAATTAGAAATAGTCGCAAAGCTAAAGTTACATCGGAAGAAGAGAGGCGAAAGAAAAAAATAAAAACAAAAAAACGCTGAGTAATTTCGGCGGCTTGCTTTCATCTGAGTCAGCACGTCTCAAACTATTTATAATACGACTTTTATAATGCACATATAATACACCATTATTCTCAATCAAACGGAATTACTTGTCAGTTATCTCAAATCATCACGCCAAATTCGTTTCCACCGGATTATTCGCCTCGCTTTGCACACTATTCGTCTTCTCTATACATCGTCGGAGCGATTCTCAGAAATGTAGGTACGATCAATAATTTTTCAACCGTTAGTGAAAATACTACGAATAAATTTCAAGGTGAGTAGGTACCGACAAGACTAATACGGGTTTGCAGAAAAGAATGCACTTGATTACAAAAACTAGGCAACGATTATGTTAGAATAGAGGGAGGGATAAGGCGCGTTCATTATATCAGGACTATTAATCTATAGCTACAGTACCTGCACACAGCACTGCAAACAAGGTTAGGACGGTAAGAGTAAAGGAAAAAACAAATTTTTTAAAAATGAAAAACAACACTTAAAACAAACCCTCGCTCGCTACTCGTTGCTGCTAAATCTTCAAAGAACTTTTTAAGTCTTTGTATCTCTCCAGGAAGTAGAGGTGCATGCCACTTTCTCGGTATCCTGTAAACGAATTTCATAACGGTGAAAATGCTTTTTTTTTTTATGAATGCAATACCGAAACCTAATTCAATATTCGATTAGATTTTTTCAAGTTGAACGGATTTAGTCCACCTGAGGAACCCACACGCATCGTCATCACCCCGCCGTGTACTCGTATTCCCAGCTGTACATACAATATAATTTCGAACTCATATCTATTGAACATTGACGAAAAAAGCTACATTCAATTCGAATGACCGCTCAAATATTTTCGACAACATTGAAATATTCATCCAAATGCATTGACAAAAACGAGAACAAGCTGACTCCTATCAGATTACATTTCAAATCGCCTTTTAACGAATCAATTCTCAAACGTCGAAGCTACGGCTCAACAATCATAGTGGAGTCATGTTGCTAAGCTCGGAATGTAGCAAAAGTAAAGATATTTCAAATTTTGAGAATGCGCACCGATATTGCAAATTGAGGAGGAAGTATCAGTGAGTTTTAAGGTTTCCAGCTCCAAAGATCATGAAAATATCTGTAGCTAGTAGCTTAAAAGGTCGAAATTTTGCAAGATGCCCTCACCCTCATGCATGTATCCACAAGTGTGTACCAATAACCTCGAAGCGCTTGGTAGCTTTGCTACTCAAGCTATATCTAATGGAGTCCCTCAGACGACGTTACAAATTGTCCACCCTATGACGTCTTTCAATTGTCTAGAACCTGACGACGACATTCAGAAGAGTAAAACGAACGGAATAATTTAAATAAAGCCACCGGAGCGCTTTCGATTAAAAAACTATTGTCAACGGGGACGTGAGAGCAAGTGAATCAACTCCGGCTGGAAACAAGAAATACCGAGGAAATCATGACTGAACTAGCGATGCCATCACAATGTGAATCATACTCCTAAACTAGTTCAATCAACCCCTCATCAGGTATGCACCTGTTGAGCACATGTAGGTTATCGTTATTCAGATGTCGAATAATTCCAATGTTTTAGCGCGGTACGTTTAAAATACGAGGTCTCTTTGAGGAGGAGGTCTTGGGATCCCTCTTTAAAAGTATGGCCAGTGGTAATAAGATGGTTTGCAAACGCCGAATCACCCAATTTCTTCTTTTCCACGCTCTATTTCAAGTTGACGGCTAGTCCCACCTATATAAACTCCATTACAGTCATTACACTCTACCTTGTAAACATCGCTTCTTCCGACCAATGGGATGGGGTCGTTCAACTTGACAAATAGACTTTTTACAGTGCAGTGTTAAGATTATAATACATTAGGCGAAACCCAAAGAGGCCTTTCAGCCAAGGAGACCGAGTTCTTCCGGAGTAGGGGGACTCAAATTGTACTCTGGATTTCAACCAACGGTCCCATCATTTCGCCAAAAAATACGGGGAAGAGGGAAGACACAAAGGAAACGACCGACCGCATTGGGGTATCCATCTTATGAACCCTAGGTAGCCCGTACAAGAGGAAAAGCACAGGGTTAGGCTCAAGGAGCAGTCTTTCAAGCGAAGGAGTCTTGATAATAAATTCGCAGTTGTTAATAAGACGTCTAACTTCTTTCAGGTGGTTTGGAGAGCTGAAAGCGGCATTTTCCTAAGCGCCACACTGGTTGAGAACATCGTAGACCTCGAAGATGCAGGAGGACTCCTCCATAACAACAATGTTATTCCCTCTATCAGCCTTAGTAATGGTTAAGTCCGCCTCTCTGACCTTCCTCTCAATCCTCTTGATCATCTCCAAAGCAAGATCATTTATGCGAGGGAGGGAGGGGGGTGTTACGGACAAGGACAGCACAATTTTTCTGGGTGTTAACCCCAGGCCCAACTTTTATTTTAAGGTCCGCAACAACATTGGCCAAAGTGTCTTCTTTCTGCCCTGTCCCCGTTGACAAAGCGCTCTGATGCATGTATTGTTCACTTCTGTGGCTTTATTTCTATTACTCTGTTCGTTTTACTCTTTTGAGTATATCGTCGTCAGATGTTTTTGGTCATAATTCAGTGAATCGGATTAATTCTATTTTTGTCTAGATCCTTTCGCCTAGTGTACACGAATACCAGGAAGCCTATTTCAGTTGCCTACGTTCCACCCAAGCTAATGGAGTCTTGCTTGAAGTTTTTTATGGCTTAAGCCTTCGGAATCTTGGGTTAGCTTGCGCGCCCATAAGAGTTTTTTAGCCTAGTATACAAACTCTGTTTACTAGGCTATCTATACACCAATATAAGGTACCAGGTTTATATTGGCTTAGAGCATAACATTCCTCCATAGGGAGACACGTCTTTTTGAGAATTTTAGCGTCCCGCCGGGCGTCGCGTCGTCTAGCAGAAACTGACCTATCTAAATAAAGGAAGTGGACTAATTGAAATTTCGACTTTCGAGCCATAAGGGTTCGAACTGTATTTAATAGGAGAGGACTCAGAAAAATCAAGATTTTCCGAGATTCAATTCTCAATACCAAAACCAATTCGACTCATAGAACGGGGTTCCCTGCGTTCCTCGTTCAACTTCGTTGAGGAAGCCGTCGTGCCTAAGATCGGTCAAGATCACGCCTACTATGTGACGTTATAAGAAGATTGAAAATTTTGGCATTACAAATTCCATCCCTAGTCCCGTCAATAAAGAAGTTGTTATCAGTTCTAAGAACAAGTAAAAATTTCACTTGACCGTATAATCAATTGGAACGCGAGCGCTTTCGGTCAATCTACCATCGACAGGTGAGTAAGAACTGTCGGAGACAGATCAGGGTCAGAGAACTTACGCTGTAAAACTTTGAATTGATTATCAGTGAGAAGGAAAGGTAGGGAGGGAAAGAAGGATGTGAAAGATGAATCCTGCCGCAGCAAGCTCCTGTGAAATCCGACTTTCTGCCAACAGTTTGTGTGCAGTAGAAATAGACTTCTAAGCAAAGTATGTTGAACGACTAGATAATACTGCTAATAATACAAATATCTACATTATGTATTTGACATTGAGTCGACAATCTTTCAAGAACGAAACACGATCAATTTTTCTGATAGTCTTCTTCGAGATACCAAAGTTTGGTGGAAATTCTGAGATCTTGTGCCCACAAACTCAGCAAATCCTCACACCATGAAGTGTTGAGAAAATTCAATTTAAACTCCTATCTCACTTTCCCACAAAAAGTCAGTAAAATACAAAAAAAAAAAAAAAAAACTTGAATTAGAGGATAAAAGGTGATAATGATACGAGGAAACTGAACATCACTAACGACGCGAGTGGTTTGTTCAAGAGTAACGGACTTTTTGCCGAATTCGTACGAGGTTTCTAAACTAAGGCGGTATACATGGGAGGAAACTCTTGAATGAAGCGGAGTTAAATTTCTGGTCGTTCCATCTAATTTGAATAGAATGTGAAGCCAAATCTGCTTCATTCAAAGGGTATTCCAATTTTGACATATTTCATGTCTTTGCTCTGACCCCCGATTTTAGCATTTGCGTGCGTCCCCGGCGTCGCCGTCCGCTGCCGTGCAAAAAAAGAATGACGAACGTGCAGAATAACGATTTGGAGAAATAAACGCACTTCTACCAAAGAGGAGATATTTTTCTCCAAATCGCTATTCAGCACGTTCATCATTCTTTTCCCGCACGGCAGTCCGTGCGTCCGTGCAAAAGGTCTTGGGTTTTGGAAAAATTTTTATTCAGAATCCTGATTCCTAATCCCTACCTTGATTTTGAAATTTGCGTCCGTCCGTCCGTCCGTTAGACGTATACTTCAAAACTTCAAAATTTGTATTTCAATTTTATCTCCAATTTGCGCCCTTACTCAACTTTCTACGACTTTCTTGAGCCGAGTTATAGACCAAAATAAGCCATAAAATGACAGATTCGCCAAAATTCTTCAAAATTATTTCAACTTCCAAATTTTACTTGATTTAAGAGTGAAATTCGACGCTGATTCCGAAAAAAAACCTTAATAACCCTAGGAAGCTTGAAAAGGTGAGAATTTTTGATGTTTCATTCCGGAAATCTTGGCAAATTGTCAATTTCTGGTACACTTTGGTCCATAACTCGGCTCCAAAAAGTCGTTGAAACTTCGGATGTGGTTCAAATTAAAGGTAAAATTGAAGTACAAAATTCGTACAACGTTTTGCGTTTTTGCGCTACGACAGATTTAGCGCCAACTCCCATTCAACTCGTAACATCTTTCTGGGTTTATACTAGTTCCCGGTGTGATTTCACCCCGCCCTCTTACCCCCTCTTCTTCGACTTCCCCCTTCCCATTTTCTAAAGTAGACTGATACTCGACCAAGAAGGGGGCGAATGAGCAGAACGAGTGCACCCTCCTAAAGCCATCAGCCTAAAATATTCCAAAGTAGACTTATACTGGACCTAGAAGGGAGCCGACCAAAAGCCATTAGCCCAGAGCAGACTTATATAGTGAGCCCTTCAAAAGCCACTGGTCAAAAATATTCACAATTAGACTTATACTAGACCAAGAGAGGGGGGGGGGGAGGGGGAAAAAGAGCGCAGCATGCTACCTCATAGAAGGAAGGAAACATGATCTTTATTTATTTGGCTACGCCAGAAAATTGTTTTTTTTTTTTCTTCTTTTCTCTTCTTTTTCTACAATACACCGCCACAGTTCAAATGCCTCTTTTGATCTCTCACAGCTCAGTATACAAGGGCAACACGACGCTATCGCTTCTCGGTTCGAATTAGTGTAAACGTTCAAGTCGACCAAAACAATTTATATAGGGTGCGCCAAAAAGATGTTCACAGTCAACCGAGGAACTCCACGAAATTGTCGCGGAATCCTCCCGGAGTTTTTCGTTCAACTGTTAACATCTTTTTGGCGCACCCTGTATGGTTCGACAGACTACCATTATTGAATAATCATGTCCAATACAAAGAAAACCCCAACGAGTCGATGCGCAGACGACAAAATAAAGGCAGACAAACGAAGTACGAAATTATAAGACGCAACGAGAGAAATTTTGTATGCACTCCACCAACTGCGTGACCAATATCACCCTACATGGAAGAGCAAACTTTTTCCAACACCTGTTTGTCACTCGTTTTTATAGGGGGAGATTTCATTGGCTTTACACCTTCTGATAATTTATATGAAGCACTAAAAACACTGATGCTAAATTCATCCAACTTCAAACAGGCGGAAATTATCCTTTTTTTGTTCAACCAAAATGAAAAGGTTGCACTGAAAGTTATTGCAGTACCATTTTTTGAAACCTCTTTTTTCAAAATTCAATTTCGTGCTGTCATTAAATGGTGTCACAAATCGTTCCTACATCTCAAAGTACGCCGAATGAAAGATAAAACAGAAATGAATTGAGTCTTTGATCGATTCGAGTATTCACTTCTTCTCGCGACTAAACTACTCCTCCATGACGAAAGGAAACAGAAAAAAATCGTCAAATTCTGTTACCTATTTCACTATAGTATATTATAACTTTATTTTTTAGTCAACATTTTGGTATCTGATCGCCAAAAATATCGTTAAAAATTTGTTTGATGAAGAAAAAAACATTATCAATAATTTTCAAAAGAATAATAATTTTCTTTCTGCCCTCAGTGATGTCAGATGGAATGTTTTAAATCATAGAAAAAACCGGAAAAAGATTGGACAAAAACGACCAAACGTCTAAAATCAGATAAAACCTTTCACCTGTCTTTCCCATGTTCCATGTTCGTTTTTCTCAATGAATCTTAGGTGTAAAAAAAAACACATCTCAAGAGTACGAAAAATTCCAGCTAAGAAACCTTCCGATAGTCAGCCAAAACTTGCTTAAAATCTTTTAAAAGGTGACGATTTTTCTTTGAAAAAAAGAAATTTTCTTCAAGGAAAATATGTTTTTGAGGAAAACGGCTAGAGCAAAAGCATGAAATTCAGCGGCTAGACCAACTAAATAAAATCTATGCGTCAATTTTCGACAAAAACCGCTAAAATGAGAACCTCGTAGGCCCCTAAAATCTTAATCATACTCAAATTTGAGTAAAACAAACCTAAAGTCTATGAGTATATTCAAATTCAATCAAATTGAACTCTCGCGTTCTCAAAATTCCTGAATACTCTTTGGGAATCAATCACGAGAAGGCGAGTAATTTGAAAAAAAGGGAAAAATAAAAAGATTTCAATTCATCGGCGATTTTCAATCTTATCTGAGTGGAGTACCATATGAACTCCTCGAAACTACTGAGAGGGTCATTTTTCTTATCCAGTTACGTTTGCACTATAGTCAATTACAATTTTGTGTACTTCTTTAAATTTCTTGGCGGGCCATACTTTCGATCATGCGGACGATATTTGGCCCGCGGTTCGGAAGTTGCACATGCCTGCCTCATATGAAATAAGAATTAAAGATGAAAAAAAAAACAAGTTTCGAATATGCGCACGGGCAAAACCTTTAAATTTGTCGAGACTTCTATCAGAAATTATGATACACAGCCTTAGTTAGAATCATTTTTCACGCTCGTAATCAGCCCGTCGACGTTTACTAAAAGGTCATCTCATCTCGTCCGTGAGGAACTAAAATTCAGAAACGAGATGGACCTAATGGGCGATAAGTGTGCATCAACTAGCCGGCCAAGTTTACCGCGAACATTCTAGGGTTTCCCATAGTAATAATAATAATCTATTTCGCATGGTTCAACTATAACTGCATAGTCTATTTGTATTTTAGGAACAAAACAAAACGAGAAACAGTCGGAACACTGTATATTTTTATAAAGCACGTACATAACTTTCTGTTTCATCACTTTTTGACTGCGCCCACGTTAAACTACACTAATGTCAATAACGTGCAGACTCGCATTACCAGTCCTCGTTCACGTCGGTCGTCGGCTAACTTATTCATAAACGCGCTCAACAAACGTAACAAAAGTTTTATATTTCCAATACTTCCGAAAGGGGTTATTTATCCTAGAAATACTACGACAAAATTTCAATGAATATTTCTTTGGCCCAAACAACGTGCAGTAGGAAATGTAAGCTAAATGACCAAAATTGCCAACAAAACTTTCTCGTTAGTGAAACATAACCATCGCGGTTGTATTTTCTGGCATAGAAACTTCGAAAATCGTAGAAGCTACGTAAAATTTTTGCAATACATATCGTATAATCGCAGCACCTCATTTCTCATTCCGAATTGTTGGAACGTCCTATGAATAAAAACTTTCCGTACAAAGACACGTTCTACACGTCACAGTCGAACTTCATTATTGTTCTTTTTTTTCCCATAGTATAGGTAACTGACACGAGAATTTAGCTTGAAAAGTAGAAAGTGTTGCAATACACGTTTGATATTAAAAACAGATGACCTCGTTCATGACCTGACCAACGAACTCAAGACTCTACTGACGGACGCATTCAATAAATAACACATCAATCATTTTCATTTTTCCCACCTCAACATTCGAATCAAATTTTCTGACCTTCCACACATTATCGAAATTACGTACAAAAATCTGCTAGATTCAGCCATGAAAAGATACGTAGATTTATGACCACTACTTCTAATTAACGAGCAAACATTATCACATCGCGTACGTCACAGTATTATCATCTTTTATGTACAGTTTCATCTTTTTCAGCAAAATGAATGAAATGTAAAGTTTACCTGCGCTGAGAAGCTAAAACCGCTACCGTATCGTTGTCGCTGAGTTCATATTCGCTGTCCACGTTCATCGTGTCGCCTCCGGTCGCTTTGATATAAGATATTCTTCGAGTTGCTTTATCATCATCTAGAATGTACAAATCACCGTTCACGAGTCATTAATACAATTAACCGGAAGCGTGTTAACATTGTGACTGGACAACAATTCTGACGTAGAAAACTTTGAGCACACTTTGGAGCAACAAAGTTCACGTTCAAGTTATATTTACCGTGTGTAACATTTTTTTCGGAGGATATTTTAGGAGGCTCGTCTGTCGTTGATAAATCTTCGTTCGAATCGCTCTTTCTCGTGACTGAAACAAATAATTTGTACGTGATAATTTTTTCAGAAATATGAGAAAGTAAACTAAAGAAATCTAAATAGACGATGGGACAAATAAAGAAGAAAGATTAATATGTAACAAAAAATTCCGTTCTCAAGGTGTGCGCATTGTGAATATCCGGTGGGCCTCGTTCGAAAACTTTCAGATAAATTTCCTATGGCCTACATTATCAAATTACTCCTCAAGGTCGCACATATACAACAAAATAAACCTTAATATAGCACGGTGCGGATTTTTGGTACAATATTTTCGTAACTGATGCCTCGAGAGCTATATATAAATCGATTCACTACCTATGAAATTATTCCCAGTTTGGAAAGTTAATGTGTAGTCACCAATACAAACCAACACCAACGTTGTTGCTCACTTACGAGTAAATCATTTTTTTACAAGGCCAGTCTAATAGTATATTACCCTCGAAGTCAATTCTACCAAATTATGTTTGGCTGTATACGCGCTTGTTTTTTTGAAAAAGTATAGTAGGCAATAGCGAAATTCAATTAATGAGATAAACAGCAATCTATCAAAACTCATTGAACTTGTTTAATCGAGCACCATATATAATTATCCGCATTATAGTGATATTCTTTCCTCCTTTTCTTTCTATCGCTACACTTACTTGTAATAGTAGGTTTACTACACGCTGCTAAATACGAATCTTGTCTCATAACCGGTTTATTTTTCTGCAGTAATAATTCGTCAGATTTCGTATCTAGAAAATGAGAACGTTTTTGATGAAAGTTGAATAGGTTATTCAATCACGAAGAATTCTTCATTGATTTACGCGTAGTTACTTACCGTCACTTAAAGCTGTCAGAGATGAAAAATCGGCGGGCGGTTCGCAGTGTAAATTTTTACTTCCAATAGGAATGAGACGGTTTCCTGAACCCGGTGTAGAATAGAATGACAAAGGAACTACAACAGATAATAAAACCCATAATTACGTACGGACTTGTTTTTTTTTTCTTGCACCTGCTGTTGTAGAGCACTCACCAGCAGCACTCTCCAAAGAGCGTGACTCTCTAGAGGCGAAAGATTGCCTCACAATTTGAGCGCGATTTTCATAATCTCGTTTTCGAACCGCCACACTGGCCACATTATGTTTGGTAGACAATCTAGCCAACTCGCTGCGATACAATTCGGTTTTATCTTCGACCGCGCCATTTTCAAATTGTTTCGTTCGAACGGACACCACTTGGAACGGCTGTTCTGCGATCTCATTCACAGATTTTGGAGCAGAGGTAGGGGGCGTTTCTTGTATTTTATCCAAAGAAGAAATAAAATTCGGTTTATTTTGGCTTTTCGCAGCTGTGCCTGAATTAGGCTCCACTACTTTTGGGGAACTAGAACCGGACGACGGAGCTGGCGGCCACGCTTGACCGGTCAATTTCTGAGGCCTACTGTAAAACTCTTTCGCAGTCAAAGTGTTTTGAGTGGCGTTCGCCGTTTGCGGAGGACGGTTCAGAAATTCTTCTTTTTGTTCGAAACTTTTTCGCAATCTACTCATGATTAGGGAATCCTCGCTGCCGTAGGAATCTTTCACTGATGCGTCGGATAAGGAATCGAAATAGCTGTTAGGTCCAACTCCAGCGTCTAAACTGAACCGGCACGCGGGTGGCGCTCCTCCGTAATTGTAATTGGGATTACCTTCAATACTTCCACAACTCGATGTATCGCTAATCGCTTGTGGCGCGTATCTTCTCGAACAGACGGATATCAGCGGCTTCAATCTTTTTTCGTTGTTACCTTCGCTAGAACGACGTGCATCGATAGTCCTCGCCGGCGATGTCACACGCTCTTTTTCCGAGGACCCGGAAATACTCGAAAGCATTGGCGTAGTTTCGCTTCTGGAATAGCGTTGCACGCTAGTTGGCTTCGAATTCACGCAGTTCATTCTTGTCTGAATATTACCGACCGGATCTGGCGAGTGAACACGTAGTCTTTGATTCGTTTCTGGATTGTGCGCTGTTTCGCTGAAGTACTGAAATGAAAATGAAAAAAGTCAAAAAAGAATTTCGAAGTGGGCAGTTTAAGTAATAATTGGGTTTAATTTGAAGGTTGAGAGAGGTTTAGAGGGGGAATAAGTCCATTCGATATAGGCCAGGCACAGGTTGCCAACAACCCTTCAATTTATGCTGGTGACCCTCAGGTTGCTACTATGGAACCTTTCGGTCGTCGGGCGATGAGTCAAGTACAGGTTGCCAACGACTTTTCGGTTTTTGCAGGCGGACTTTTGATTACTCCATGAGACCTTTTGGTCGTTTGTAGCCACCTTTTGCTCATTGCCAACGCTTGGGAGGTTGTCGCCAACAACCCCTGAAATTCTGCTAGGTCATTGCAAACGCCTGAGAGGATGTTGCTAACAACCAACGGGTCATTGCCAACGCCGGGAAGTTGTTGATAGTGCCACGGAGGTTGAGGACATCAACTCTCAGATCCTTGGCATGAACAAACAGGATGTTGCCAGCGTCCTAACTAATAGGTCATTGCCAATGCTCGGAAGTTTGTCGTCAGAAACCCTTGAGTTTCTGCTAGGTCAGTGCCGATGCCCTGGAGGTAGTTGATAACAATTCACAGATGATTGCCAACGCCCAGGAAGTTGATGACATCAACTCTCAGTGGTCATTGGCAAGAACCGACAGGTTGTTGGCAACGCCCGGGAGGTTGTTAGTAGCACTAGATGGTCATTACAAACGCCCGGGAGACTGTTGACATCAACTCTCAGGTCATTGGCAAGAAATCTCGAATTTCTCAGGGTTCATCGGCAAGAACCAACAAGTCATTGACTATAAACATTGCCCGGAAAGGTATATGGCGTTGACCAAAAAGCTGAATTGATACGAGATTCCAAGTTACGGCTACTCATTATGAAAAGTGATGACTGATGATACTCCAAAAAGAGTAACTAATTACAAAAACCGCAGAAAACGAGAAGAATAACGAAGCGCTTTCGACTAAACAGTAATCCTCAGCAAAGACAATGAACACAACTGATTTGAAATAACCGAAACCAACCTCGAGAATGACGAGAACAAGGAGGAGGCTAATCATCAAGTTGTGACTCATAAACAAGCTCGACCAGACTTTCGTGCGTCTATGCCAAAATGAATCTCATTCACTCTGGCCAGGTGTCAGTAACTCCTTTTTGAAGGCAATTCGACTCAAAGGAATCTCGGTCAATCTATGGACCAAGCTGTTGAAAACAGCGTATTTGTGGGCAACAGAGCAGAATGACAACCGGTGGAGTAAAGCATCGGTCGACGTATCTTTTCTATATCTCAAACTCATGGACCCCGTCTTTTTCGGAGACAGTAAGATCCAAGAAGTTAATCGAGGCGCCTCCCACTTCCAAAGTAAACTCTATGGACGGGTACAGCTCATTAAGATACGTGAGAAACTCCAAGCAGAGATGTCGTCTAAATATCTGCGTCAATAAAGTATATTATTCAATAGAGGAGTTCACCCACCCGCTGCATAGGGATGATAGGAAAGAGGCTTACGACGTCGAAAGAACAAAGGGTCGAGCCTGCAGAGAGATGCTCATTTTTCAGGCTATTGGCCAAGGTGGAGGAATTCTTAACAGATTAGGGAGACTCGAAACCGACGCGGGATTTGAACCAACGATCAAAGTATTTGGCAAGGGAGTAGTAGGTAGGGGAGGAGATAAACAAAACAACAGGCCTTATCGGCATATCCTCTTTATGGACCTGAAGTAAGCCTCAGAGGAGGGAGGGTGAAGTTGGGAGTTGGAATGGCTTTCTTTACTCACTCATTCTTAATAATAACGGAACTCCTATTGAGGAAAATGAAGCTGTCTTTTTCTTTCACCTCTTACTGCTTCAGTACATCATACATCTTAGAACAAAGACTTTTCTATCACAACTATTGAGTTACCTTTGTCGGCCTTAGTGATTATTAACCCTTGGTTCTACAACCCTATCACTGTCAAAGGTTGTTTGTTAGATTGAAAGATCACATTCCTGAAGACGAGAAGAGTGGAGTGTACAGGTTAGAATGTAACGATTGTGAGGGTATTTACATTGGGGAAACTGGTCGCCAGCTCAAGATTAGAGTCGATGAGCATAAGATAGCCTGGCAGAAGGGTAAAGTGGGAGATTCGGCATTCGCTGACCATCTTATTGCTACTGAGCACAGCTTCCGGGAGGGATCCGAGGTGCTTCTTCACAAAGAGAGCTCGTATTTCAAGCGCACCGCTTTGGATCATATTGAAATTATTCGTCATAAGTGATCTCATGATGCTGAACAGACCGGATGAAGGTCTGATCGAGCTTGTTTATGAGTCACAACTCAATGATTAGTCTCCTCCTTGTTCTCGTCAATCTGGAGGTTGGTTTCGGTTTTTCCAAGTCAGTTGTGTTCATTGTCTTCGCTGAGGATGACTGTTTAGTCGAAAGCGCTTCGTTGTGTTTTCTCGTTTTCTGTGATTTTTGTAATTAGTTACTCTTCTTGGAGTATCATACCAAAAAGTTTTTGACAACGCCTACGTGAACTTGAACAAATTTTCAGTTTTTACTAACTGGAAAAAACTCATGGAGCACATCCTTAGGAAGATTCCAAGTTTTGCGCATGGTCAATTTGAGAAACTTGACAGGCGGGAAAAAATGACACGGATGAGCCTACAGGCTACAGATTGTCCAGATGTAGGAGGAGGAAGACCCGATATGATGGTCGAAAAGACACCTCAATTCCGCCTCCGTAACTCTGACTATGAAAGTCATTTGCGAAGGGTGGAAATGGGTGCTAGCAGTAGCAATCCTTGTTTCGAGAAGCCGTAGTTCTGCGAAGTTTCCGGGATAAGAGACTTTCGCAGGTTAGGTTGCTGAATGGCGGACGTCAGCCGTTTAGCGATTTTTCTCGGAACACCTCCCCCATAGAACAGGTCCGTTGTTAAAACACGAGACTGGAAGACGAAAACGATTTACGAAATCTCGAACTCACCAATTGTAATAAATCATTTTCCTTCGGCACAACAAGTAAATGCAAGTAATTTTCAGCTTTGTGAATCAACTGAATGATCTTCGCGTACGGAAGTCCGGCAATGTCTTCACCATTCACGCTTATGATACGATCTCCGGTGGTGAGTCCTGCTTCACTAGCTGGGCTATTTTCACGAACATTCTTTACAAATATCGTATCCATAGGTTCATTCCCGGCAACATGATTACCAATGCCCAAACGTTCATCTCCCGCCAAAATCTAAAAACGAAAACGAGATGATCAATGACATATTTCGCAATCGTGATAAGAAATGAATGAGAATAAAACCCTTACCGCATTCGACTCGGGAGGATAAACAATGAAATGTCGCAACGTAAAACCGAAACCATTCTCAGAACGTCTCAACAACAAAGAACGTGGTCCAGTGGAGGGTGTGCTACTGCTTTTCCAAATTTCATTCGGATTCTGAAACATAAAATAAAATCGCACAAGTTAGCAACTGAGTAATTACCTTTATTGGAGTTCGTGTTTTCATTTGCTCAGTGGTGAAGGAAAGAGGAAAGGTCAAGTCGGTTGGATCTTTCAACACCGTCGTAAAAATAAATCTCAATCTTCTGCTAATTCTGTGAACTTGAACGTCTTGAAAATCCCCCCTCCTTCCCAAGTTAAGAACTCCTTACACTCATGCATTCGTTCAAAAGTACATTCTAAAGTACACTGTCGACGTAAGACTTCTAAAACAAGACAAAATAAGCAAAGACGCAAAATATTATCATAACACTGCGTCTGAGATCAAAGATTTGTTACGCTCTCTAAATCTATTCCAATTTACAAGATTTTCCACAGGTGAAAATAAAGTAAATGACTTGAGAAATCTGGTCAGAGATCAATCACGGTTTACAAAGATCTGGGCTGCAGAAAAAACTGCATACAAGCACAAGGACGTGATCCAGTTGACATGTTGGATTTGCCAACAAATAATAGACCCTTTTCTTATCGTTAGAATGATCGGGAGCCGAATACGGTATACGACCAAGTACACACGAATATCTTCATTATACGAGATTCTTCGACATTAAAATTGACATCACAACGTTAGAAGAATAATCTCGCAACAAAATACATAATTAATTTACTCGTGATTCTCACGTAAGATTACGAAATGGAAAACAGTGAAACATAGAATTAAATCGGTGTACGAGAATTATGCGGCGTCCGACGCTATTTTATTATATCCATCTGAAAGTACAATATGCTGTGTAGAACACAACCAGATTGATTAACGATTCGAAGATGAATAAGAAATACAGTTAATGCATTGTCGTAACCGAATTTTCAAGCCGCACTAGAACAAATCTACACGCAGTTATTTGGCCTCATTCTCATCTATACATATTATCAGTCTTTCCGCAAAACCGCGCGACCTTGAGAGAGATTTACGCGTAACTTTTTTCAGATCTATATCAGATCTCCCTTGAAAAATCGTTCACTCTTTACAATGGTCTAAGCGTATCTAATTATGACAATTATATTTGACCACGCGTTCATTATATTCTAATTAACAATCGCTCACCGCATCCAGAGATTCTTAATTCGAGACAAATTCATTTTGTTCAAATTTGCCAAACTTAAAATAGAATATACTTATGCACTTGGTTATGATGAACTCCTGGGTTTTTACGTGCGAAAACCGAGAATTTTTGCGAAAAAATCTCGCAACATTTAAAATTTGAAACGACTGAGGTCAGGCGTACGTAGAGTAATGCAATCACATCATGAAGTCTTCCTACTTGTTCGCTTATTTTTCGTCTCCCGTTGGATTCATGCTTCAAGGAAAAACTCCTTATTATCACAAACAATATAACTAGTAATGTCACGTTAACATTATTATTTTCCAAGATAAGATGCTTTTAAATCGTGCATACAAGCTTATACTGTGCGACAGTACGCGCACTAATGATTATCTCTCTCTTTCACGTTAGATCGTAAGTAAGCGTATGGCAGTAATTTAAATCACTAAGAAAAAAGCTGAGCGCGTATTCGAATGAGATAAGCATAGAAAATTTTCAAGTCCTCCAACGTATACTATATTGTGCACACAATAATCGAACAAAATCTGTACTTATTGCGTGCCAGACATGGTCTTTATTTTCTTTTTCAATTCATTTCACGGTTCAACTATGTTATTAAGATCAAGGCTGGTAAATCTAAACTCAGATATTTTAAAGATTTTTTTTTTTTTTTGTTAAGTACGACTATAAGGAGTTGCTCCATACATACGCGGCTTTTGAGCAAGAAGGAGAGAGAGGAATTAAAGAATGTTTTAGCCCGGCTATTGGGTAATTTCTTGATGAAGCGTGTTAAATTTCTCCTTCGCGTTCATACCTATCTGTGCATATAAGAGGTGAAAATATTGGTCATATTTGATTATTACCTGCGTAAAACCGCGACCTAAGATCGGCTTGCACAATAATGTCACGCTATTTCGTGAACGTGTATTATATGATGATAGGTTTCAACTTTTGGTGAGGAAAAACTCACGCAGCAGTCGCGTAATCAAAACCGAGTTTTCACTTTTCAATTAATGAATATTCTCCAGAATAATTTTATAGAACAAAAAAAAAAAAAACGCTTATAAAGTGGATCAAAATTGCTTCCTGGTCTTTCTCTTCTTTCACTCATACAGCCAGCATACAAAATTCCTCTGAATATTTCCATGTTTTTTTCGTTCATGTCGACTAAAACATTCAGATTGCACCTAAAATTTCAAAACTCCCTCCTATAGTTATATTATGAATGCAATTAAATAGATGTACTGTCTGTGAGCGGTTAGTTAGCGGCTATAAGGGATGCATTCTTGTTCGCGTTCGCCATTTACGCATTCACGTTGTTGTTGCAAGTAGCACACGCGGACCCCGTGCGCCAACCGCCAACTAATCGCTCGCGGACACTAAACTGCAACCCACCCGTTCTTGAACAGACAAACAGTCTGTTGAAATTGTCCGAAAACGATATCATTCAGATCTTCATTTCATTTTTCATATTCTTCTTTGAAGGGTTTTTGTTCTTCAACTTGAGGCGGACCGGTAAACTGTTCTAAGAGGGGATATTATATGATTGATTACAACCGAAAACTCGCTATAATCTGTTTTTAATTAGGAACCATCTCCGTTCATTTTTGGAAAATCTGAGAAAGGATTTTTCTTTGTAATTTTGACATGTTTTATGTCTTTTCCGACACTCCATACACTATTGGAAAATCGCGAGTACACCCCATTCCCCCAAATAATGGACTCGGAAAGTTTTTTGAACAAAATTTCTATACCTAGCAGGTAATTCAGAAATCTGCGAGTACCACCCCTCCTATACTGTCTGTAGTATACTTATGCGTATTGGATTTAGAAAATTAGCCTCAAGTATTCCAAAGTAGTCTTATACTACACCAAGAAGCGGAGCGAGTGAGCCTCCTAAAGCAATTAGCCTGAAATATTCTAAAGTAGACTTATACTAGACCAAGCGAGTGTGCCTCCCTAAAGCCTTGTAGCCAAAAATATTCTGAAATAGACTTATACTAGACCATGAGGGGAAGGGGAGGGGGTGAACGAGCGGAGCAAGCCATAAAAGACATGAGACATGATCTTTATAATATTTTTGGCTTTGCCAGAAAATCCATTCTGTTATGTACATTTTTCATGTCATCCCCGTGTTTCTTGTACTTCGTATTCTTTTTGGGACTTGTTATAGCCTAAATTAGGCAACACTGTAATACAGTTGATACCTTTGTAAGAGCCTTTGAATATTTAGTGTCTTTGTTTATCCTTCGCAATAAACACCCTTCGTTAACCGGCTCACATTTATTTGCATCTTAAATACAACAAATGGCTCCCAACTGGACAAGGACTAAGGAGGCTTTAGCAATAATCTATGGCGTCACATTCTTCCATGAATACCTCCTGGGAAGAACGTTTACTGTAGTCACGGATAACCGTCCAATCTCCTACATCTTTGCCAGCGATAAATCATTGCCCAGAAATACTTCCTCTTGTTTACTCCGTTATGCATCGTTCTTTCAAATTATGTACCAGTATACAATCAAGTTCAAAAAAAGGGAAGAGAATGGGAATGTTGATTACTTGTCGCACATTAACTTACCCTCAGCTCCAGCAAACGTATTATAAATTGAAATCGACTTAGAAGAAGCAGAATGTAATTACAAATCAGTATTCCAAATCTCATGCAAACTGTTCAATGCAGTCACAATTTCAGAAGCTACCCAACAAGACGCTGAACTAATGAAAATAATACATGAGGAACGTGAGAAACCAAATCCCAACTCTCAGTTTATAATTGAAAATAATCTACTATTCCAAAACCATAGAGTAGTTATTCCAATAACTCTGAGAGAAGGAGTACTGCGTGAACTCCACTCAACTCACGCTGGGATGACAGGGATGAAAGAGTTAGCACGTAGATATGTCTATTGGACTAAGATAGACCAAGACATTGAGAAAATGGTCAAGGCTTGTTCACAATGTGCTCAGTCACGCACAACCCCGCCTAAAGCTGCTCCTCATCCATGGGATCCGCCAGAATTCAATTCGGTTCGTTCACAAGACGTCATTCACTGATAACAGTGGCAATATATCGCAAAAATTTTGCGATAGTTTCATGCAATGGTGCTTAGTTCACTATTGACTCCCATAAGAATATACAGGGAACAATTTGATCATTTGTTAAAATGCGGAAATAAGAAATAAATAAGGAATCAAACGTTGATAATGAGGTTGTAGAAGTCTTCCACATCCTCATTATCAACGTTTGATTTCTTATTTATTTCTTATTTCTGTATTTTAACAAATTATCGAATTGTTCCCTGTATATTCTTATGGGAGTTGATAGTGAGCTAAGCACCATCGCATGAAATTTTTGCGATATATTGCTACTGTTATCAGTTGATGACGTAGCCGTGAACGAACAGAATTGGCAGAGAGTCCATATGGATTATGCATTGCTTAAGTTTGATGAAAATTATCTGATGATGGTAGACGCCAAGTCAAAATGGCCTGAAATTTGCCGCCTGAATCGCGCCCCTTTGACAGAGAATACCATTGAACTACTGAAAGACATCTTCAGCATGCATAGATTCCCAGAAACCTTGGTGTCAGATGACGCCTCAATTTTTCAGTCCTCGGAATTTCAACAATATTGTATTGAGAACGGTATATGTCAAAAGAACTCCGCAGTCAAACGGACTCGCTGAACGGGCAGTCCAGACTTTGAAACTTTGTTTACAAGCGGCCAAAGACGACCCAACGCCAGCTGTACAGAAAGTTCAAAAGATACTTTTCCGCTATCAAGCAACGCCTACAGCAACAGGGAAATCACTAGCTGAAACCTACCTTGGTCGATAACTAAGGACCAAGCTGGATACAATCTTTCCAGCAATCAGTCCTCAGAATAAAGGTCAATTGAAGGATAAGTCTCAATCGCTCACAATTGGGAGTCGAGTTCAAGCTCGCTGTTTCTCAAACAACAAGCCAAGCTGGGAGTTTGGCAGTGTTGGAGAAAAATTGGTTCCCAGCTGAATTCAGGCGCCAGAATTTGTCGACACTTGGACGAAATAAGGGACACATTGGTCCCAAAACCAAGAGTCTCTGTTGGCCCTACACAATCCTTTGCAGTGCTAAGGCATGTCAAACTTGGCCAACCTTCGGTGGTACCTGCAGTCCTGCCATCCATCCAGCCTCCATCCCTGCCCGAGGCGAATCCTCTGCGGCGCTCCAGCCGGGCAACTAGGGGAAAGACACCCGTCCGTTTTGGAAATTTTTTGGAAATATATTAGTAAAAAAAAAAAAAAAAAGTTTTTTGTATTGCATATTCCTTATTGTGAATTTATATGTCACCTTTTTTTATCCATTGTACGCCCCCCCCAACTTTATTTTCACCTTTGTCAATATTTAAATTTCCTCCAATGTAAACCTTTGAAACTTTTGTGTGGGGATGTTGTTATAGCCTAAATTAGGCAACACTGTAATACAGTTGATACCTTTGTAAGAACCTTTGTATATTGAGTGCCTTTGTTTATTCTACGCAATAAACACCCTTTGTTAACCGGTTCACATTCATTTGCATCTTAAATATAACAGGACTCTTGCCTCCGTCGCCAGTTATTGAAATACGCAGCACAACAATCGCACACGTGAATTTAGGCACTGAATTGATAGGAAACAAGATATTAGAACCATCAACCAGACCTGATTAAGTCACTTCAGAAGTGGGACAAGTTGCATAAGCCTTAAACCGACTTACAAGCCATTAGCCAAGTTTCAGGCCCTTAGCTCAACATCCCTGAGTTAATTTATTTATTTTCATTTTGAACTATTCGACTACTCTCTGATATGTATCTCAAAAAGTATTCGAAATTGAGAGGCTCCTTTGAATTCCATCATTTATCCCTCTTGTTAGCTGTTGGGAGGAGATAGTTCACGGATACATAATTATGGAAATAAGAAGAAAACGAATATATCTTGCGGAGACATTGAAACGAGTAATCCTGGCTTCAGACTTCCAACTTATAGCAATGACAGTTTTCCTTCACTGATAATTCTATAAATTTTCCAAAATATAATGACTTGGTAAAAGGAATTACACTTTCAAAAAGTTTTGTACCGCACATAGATGATTCTTTTTCCAAACCTGTATCACGAAGTTCACCTTTAGAGGGATGCCAGAGTGTACACTATACGTGTACAAACTCTTCGCGTACAAACTCCTAAACAATTAATTACCTAAGGCTCGTGAGAATATTTGGAGTATTTATCGCTAGAAAAAATTATCAAAGCAAACGATATCAAATACCAAATTGTATACAATAAACTCGTCGAATACGACACAATAAGGAAACAAAGATAATTATTTCAATCATGTAAAGAACGTGGTGCATATTACGAGAACGTTAGATTTATCTGACGTTGTTTATTATTCAAACGATTAATTCTTGTACGCTCATCAATTTAATTGCCGCGGTCGTGAATAGTTTTTAGCATATGTTCTGGCCCCTATCGGCGTAAAAAGGCCAAGCATATACTCGATTCACTATATAGACACACAAATACAAACTGTACATTATACAATAATATACGTGCAGTGCGTCATCAAATCGAAGTCGGCTATAAAAAATATTTCAATGGTTCGTTCAATATTGAATATGCAGAAAGTAAAGTCCACGATATTCGTGGCATTCGTCCAAAAAAGTTTCGAAGAATCCCTCTAAACTGTTTTCTATTTACTTTGGACAACACTTAAGTATATATTACACTATATGAATGAGAAGAGAGGACGGGCGCGCTTAACCCTTCTATCAAAAATATGAATATAAAAAGCAACAATAATTCCCTCCCCCACCTTCTCCTTTGGAAAATGAATTCTTCCCAACTCAATTGTAATAATTATGACGCTAGCGAATGAATTACAGTTCTATGGAGGAGATTTCAATCAACGATAGCTATTTTTAAAAATCGCAGATCTAACGAACGGAAATTTGACGATTCAAAATTCACGGGGACTCCGTTTTCCCTTCAACGTGAAACGGCTAAATATTTCATCGTTTCTATCATTAATTCGTGTCTAAAATTTGAATGGGCCAGCATCGGCATATTTCTTCAACTTCGAGACTTCCAGAACCGTTTTTACTCACCCATTTTATCGTGTACCATAACGCAGGACTCTCGTTCGAACGGCAGCGACATTTTGGAGAACACTTTTCGAGTGAGCGTAAGTAATTATGTCAAGAGAAACACACGCTTAATATTCATCATCTATGTGTAATTGGGTCATGATTGACACAAACGTAGCTATATTGAACGACTTAGTCTGCTCGTCACGCTGTCTCAGAAAACGATGTACACCCGTTCAACATCTTATGTTATTAATGATTTTTTTCTTGACAGACGAGTGAAAAGTTAACGAAAAAGTTGTTTCAAGAGAAACATTAGAAATGTAGGTAGAAAAAGGCCAAATTTATCCTTAATATTTATTATTTTTGATATTACTATTATTATTTTATTTTTTGTCAAGTCACAAACGCAATAACCCGCGTTAAAATGCATTCTTTCCCAAATTAGCGGCTCAGTTAGTCGGTCAATTCCTCACCTACGTGCGCATAAATTAAATTGATGTTTAAGAACAGCTGTAGCCTCGAGTAATGCTGCATTTATTTTCAGCTCGAAGATCGAGACGTAAGACGATAACTTCTCATCATTGAGTCGTTTCTCGTCAAAAAAATTCACTATAATCTATTTTTAGACGAGAATTTGTGTTATTTTAGAAGCACGCTTATTTTATAAGCCTCTCACGTTTTAATTTCAGTACGTGTCGCCAAGTTCACGCGTACGACTTCTGCAAGATAAAGAGGTTTTCACTTCGGCGTGACCCGCGATATTCATTAACATAATTTTGAATGACAGAACATCGATAGAAAAAATTTACGACATAAATAAGACCTTTTAGTACGGATATTATACGAGATTTCGCGTTCGAATGGTTTCAAAATCGGAGTGTAATGATTTCTATGTTGCCATCCAGAGAATTGGAGCTGATGGGTTAGATTTCGCTAAACTGTGCGCGTAAAGATCTGTTTTGCTGAGGTCATTCTATGTACAAAGTCGGCTTTCACTATTTCTCTGAAAAAAGAGACGAAACACTCTTGTTCTAAATTAATTCATTTTCATCGATGAAACGGTATTTTAACCGAAAATAAAACTCCATTTCCTATTTTTGCTCGAAAATTGATTGACAATCCATACAAATTTTGTTGGTGAAAGAATCAAGGAAGCGTAATTAATTATTGAGATACTTTTCTATCGTCTTCCACGAAAGGCTCGCAGGTCTGATGCTTGATCTTGTCATTTAGTATCAGTGCGGAGCGTCGGGAAAGTTGAAGAAGTTTCTGGTGAGGAGAGGTCAAGTACTTATGACTGACTATTGGTTACAAGCTGAATATTATGATATTTGAACGCTAATTCTTGCATAAAACAGACTCAGACGAAAGACAAAATAAGAGAAACTTTGAATTTGGGTGGAGGAATTAGAGCTGAAGTATATTTTAACGGTAGAGAACAGTTATGAACGATCGCGAATACATTCAATATGGGATGGTCTTTGAAATTTTTTCGATCCCTTAAATTTTATCAAAAATTAAATTGTGCGTATTCAATTTAGGTTTAAATTAGTGGACACGTGCTGCTTCCCAATTAATACAGTGTTACTTTATTTATTTCACTTTAACGAGCTTCGGCTACACTTTGGGCTATTCACTCGGCGTTACAGAATTGTGGCCAACTTATTATTGGCTATCATACAGTTTGAGAATTTCTATGATTAGTTGAACTTTGTATGGAGGAGAAGAATTCGGTGTCGGCAGTTTGCGTCCCGTGTTCCTTTTTGGGACGCAAAGATACTTCAGTATGCGTCCCAGTGAAAATTATGAACGAACCACATTGCGTCCCATGAAATGTATGTTTTGCGTCCCAGGCTCATTTTCCTTCCAACTTAACCCGACTTAGGACTGGCTGCTGCATGAAGTGGCAGGTCTCAAGTCTCAGTTTCCTCGACCCTCAAACTCAAGTCTCAGTCTCGAGTCTCAGCTTAAGTCTTAGTCTCCAGTGTCAGTTTCGAGTCTCAAGCTTAAGTCACAGCCTCGAGCCTCAATCGTGAGTCTCCGTCTCCGTCTTGGTCTTGAGTCTCAGTCTCAAGCTTGAGTCTTAGTCTCGAGTGTCAGTCTTGAGTGTCAGTCTCGAGTCTCAGCCTCGAGCCTCAATCGTGAGTCTCCGTCTTGGTCTCTAGTCTCAGTCTCAAGCTTGAGTCTTAGTCTCCAGTGTCAGTTTCGAGTCTCAAGCTCAAGTCTCAGTCTCGAGTCTCAGCCTCGAGCCTCAATCGTGAGTCTCCGTCTTGGTCTCGAGTCTCAGTCTCAAGCTTGAGTTTTAGTCTCGAGTGTCAGCCTTGAGTGTCAGTCCCGGGTCTCGAGTCTCAAGCTTGAAGATCAGTCTAGAGTCTCAGCGCCAAGTCTCAGTCTCGAGTCTCAGCCTTGAGCCTCAATCGTGAGTCTCCGTCTTGGTCTCGAGTTTCAGTCTCAAGCTTCAGTCTTAGTCTTGAGTGTCAGTCTCGAGTCTCAGCCTCGAGCCTCAATCGTGAGTCTCCTTCTTGGTCTTGAGTCTCAGTCTCAAGCTTGAGTCTTAGTCTCGAGTGTCAGTCTCAAGCTTGAGTTTTAGTCGTGAGTGTCAGCCTTGAGTGTCAGTCCCGAGTCTCGAGTTTCAAGCTTGAAGACCAGTCTAGAGTCTCAGCGCCAAGTCTCAGTCTCGAGCCTCAATCGTGAGTCTCCGTCTTGGTCTCGAGTCTCAGTCTCAAGCTGGAGTTTTAGTCTCGAGTGTCAGTCGTGAGTATCAGCCTTGAGTGTCAGCCTTGAGTGTCAGTCCCGAGTCTCGAGTCTCAAGCTTGAAGACCAGTTTAGAGTCTCAGCGCCAAGTCTCAGTTTCGAGTCTCAGCCTTGAGCCTCAATCGTGAGTCTCCGTCTTGGTCTCGAGTCTCAGTCTCAAGCTTGAGTCTTAGTCTCGAGTGTCAGTCTCGATGACGAATAAAAGATAGTCTTACCGCAAGTCGACGCGCGTGATTAGACAGGAATTATATTTTAGATGGGACGCCACATGTACATTCTCTCGTTTACATCGGGACGCAAACTGCATTCAAAATCTGCTCAGAAATTTATGCGCGGGATGCAAACTGTATACTGTTTCGGGACGCAATCTGGTTAAAACATTTACCTACGGGACGCAAACAGGAAAAAGCCGAAGAATTTTGTGAGACGCCGGTATTGGAGAGAGAGGGAGACAGAGTCGAAGTTATTTTTCAAGGCTTGAGGAATTGAGGATGGAATGTTCATAGCGATGCGCAGGAGAAGAAGTGATCGACCGTCGAGTTTCCAGGATGTCTACCTGTCATGCAGAACCCGCAAGGGTTCTCATTTCTAAAAATCAAAAGTCAAGGAGAGTCAATTCATGGAATTTTGTAACTAGAAAAATCATAAAATTTGTTTAAGTCACAAAAAAAATTATGAGGTCACGAAAAAGTCGCGCAAGATCACGCATTTCAATTTTTTGATCTGGTAGACACCCAGGTTTCCTTCCTGGCAGTGGGGGCAAGGGGAAGGGGACTGGTCATGGGGATTTAGTAGGTACGAGTAGGTGATTCTTGTATGGCCCAGTCTCAGTCTGGTCAGGATGACTTCTTCTCTTCATGAGGTTCTAGGCGATGATTATGGGGTTGATTTTCCCAGCAGGTTTGCCATTTTTTAGAGTATAGATGCACGGTATTCATTTTTAAAGTCTGGTACAGGTAAACAGGTTTTATCGGATATGTGAGGTGAGAGTGTGGCCTGTTTGACAGCCCGGTCTACAGCATCGTGTTCGGAGATTCCGATGTGCCCGGGGATCCTCGCAAAGGTGACCTGGGAGTCGATTGAGTTGAGAGAGTGAAGTTGGACGAAGGGGTTTGCTGTGAGTTGATTTGTGCACGGATGCTTTTGATGAGGAGACGTGTGGTTAGTCACATGCTCACGTTAGACCAGATAATTGGGATTTTCCATTGCCACTCGTTCGTTTGTCTTTCTTACGATTTTAAGTAACAATCAGCACAAACTATCAGAAACTTGCGATTAAGCCCTTGAGGTCGGTTAATCGAAGTTGAACGTCGATTGTACAACTGACCCTAAAAGCGTTCCCACGTCAGGCCTTCAGGTGAAACGGAAATAAAAAGCATACGAATCTCCGCTCATTTCAATAAAAGCGGAGTCGTTTTGCGTACACTTCGCACGTACACAGAAGTTGCGGATTTAAACTTGATCAAAAGATGTAAAAATTTCTTCGCTCTTAAATTATTTCTCACAGTTCCTCAGTTTGTTCGCCGAAAAGTATGACTCCCTCTACTCCATCATACGTTCGAGAAGTACCCAAATTTTTATCCAAAAATCGTTCATCTAAACGGAGAATTATTCTCAAGACTGACTGGAAGAATCAAACAAAATAATTGCACTGCATAAATTATTAAAAATAATCGTTCATAAATCTACACAGTCAAGTTTAATCTCATCCAACACCAGTCAGACCTCGTCATTCTCCCTTCCAAGTTCAAGGACAGAGGTTTGATTGCAAGTAATGATAAATGGTGTTTCATTCCTGTGCACAATTTTACATACACCTATCCGCGCATGTCAGCTCACTATATCATAACGTACTTTGAGCAATTACGAAAGTCCGTCCGAACACGCATTATGCCAATAAGTAAACAACCCACGAATTTTATTAGTCGAAAACAACTGACGAATTGTATTTGAAAAAACGATCAATAGCAGACGACCTCAAGAAGTTGTACACGTTCGACCAGGCAAATTTAAACAATTTTCCATCGACACCTAAAAGAGTACAGAATTTTGAATTGTCTATCGTGTTGAAGGAGACAACGATCCGTTTTTCATTGCGGAACTTCGAGGTTATGAAACTTATACATACCTCGTGTCTTCTTCCCACACACTAAAAAGACAGCGCAGATAAATTTTCAAAGTCACAGTGCACTGTTGAGTCGTTTTGAGAAGGGGATCCAAGTAAGGCAGAACGAGTCGAGAATGGATCTTCTAAGTCTAAATCTACTACTCGAGATTACTGCCGATAACAACACCGCTATAAGTTTAATAATACACCGACTATTCAACGAGACACCGAAAGTAAATAAATGAATAAAGATAGAAATACTTGAATTTCATTTCATTCAACTCACGTGAAGATTCTTTTTCATAAATCTAGTGCAAATGACCTTTTCTACGAGCAAATTATAGGATAACTTTTTGCGTTCGCAATCCGAACGATGACTAAGATATTTTGCAGGTTCAACTTCCTGGATGAAATATCTAACTCGAGATAAGAAAAAATAGACATACGCTTCGAATGAAGTGAGCCATGGAGATGAGTGGATGGAAGTCTTTGAAAATAACGATGATAAAAATTTCAGGAATGAATTATTGAAAAATATGAACCAGAAGTTTGCGCAGCCCGTCGAAAGGAAATTGAAAACAAGTATACTTGAACAAAATATACATTCGATGAAAGAATTAGCCGGCAGCGTCGACACTTTTCCGTCCCGTACACGAACAGAGAACATTCGAGTAGGTAGTTTTCGTAACACCACCAGATGAGCAGTAACGAATGACGTGAAGAAATAACGTCATGAAGAAATATCGAGACGAGGGATCAAGCAGAAATAGGAAGTCGGTGAAAGTAGACGAATGACAAAACAAGATGAAGACGATAAATTAAAACTAAAAAAAAAGAAAAAGGAAAAAACAGGTAAAGAATTAGCATAATAAGCTCGCATGATCGGAGTAAACGAAGTATTAAATATGGGTCAATGAAATGGATTCAGAAAATCATTACTATTTATTCAATAATATACGATAAATTATGTAGATTCAAAAAATAACGACGGTTTTATATACCTTTTACCATCTTCTCGGAATAGCTTTAAAACGTCAAATCTTTGGACAGAATGACAGAATAAAAGCTACTCGACCATACGCTTAATAATTTGGAAGAATATTATTCTCCTTTTCTCTTTGAAACTTATAGAAGATTTAGAATAATCGTGTTTTTTCGATGAGCTCGGCATCTGTGTTCTCCTTCTTTAGTTTCAAAACATTATGGTACTCATCAATTCGAAAGCCGAAACCAAGAGGGAGAGAGAAAAAACACAATAACTTACTCCGATCCCCAGATTATACATAGATGAACTTTACGTCTGAAACGTCCAACATGAAGTAAAGAGTCTCCATTGCCTTCATTCAGGACAGTCTCTTCTTATTGTACTCCCATTACATCATCGATTTCGTCATTTCTCCGAGTCAGGACTGCACAGTCGGTAATGACACAAAAAGTCAAACCACACATTTTGGGGAGGAAAGCTAGATTTGACAAAAATTTCTCCGGTTTTACGCCAGTCACGGAGCTGTGGCACATTTTTGACAATAACCTGAGTTCTGTTAGGCCTAGAAGAAATCAATCTCTACAAAAAATGTTCCTCGTAAAATTTCCTACATGATAAGACTATTTCACTGTTGGCCAACGTCTAACTATCAACCTAGAAAGTTCATTATAATTGCCTAATGAGTAGAAAATGCGTTCACGATCGACTTTTTCAGCAGGATGGTTTATGTAATTTTAATTTCTTTTTTTGAGGGCTTTCCTGTCCACACATACGTGGCGGGGTTATATATTCTCCTTTGATCCTCCTGTTGGATCTAATAAAAGCAGTCAGGGTTCATTGAAAAGAGTCAGTATATTCTTCTAATATTCTTATTATTATACTACTATTGACAACTTACATGACAGAAAGGATACAAATACGTTATTCTTCCGGAACTGCCCACAAGCGCATCAGAAGTACAAATTTCATAGATAGAAAGCGGGTACATTGAATCAGGTCTAAGAATTTTGGCAAAACTTGTAGAGTTGAGAGAAGCGGGTCAGCAATTAGTTTTTTCGAACTACGTATCCGACCTAATGCTTTGAGACACAAACCCAGTATGAACAGGAAGTCCGATTTCACAGACATATACGTGGACGCTTCCTCTTACTGTCACCCCAGACCAAATGAGGCACTTCATATCCACCTCGCTTGGCCGCTTCGCTTTCCTCAGCGTGCTGCAAAATGTAGTAACCTTGGCCAACCGCAGTGGTATTGACCTAGACATCCAAGAGTTAGTCAAAAAGAAAACTGTTCCCAAAATCCTACAGAGCTTCATTTCTCTCCTCAAACACATCCAAATTGAAAATTGATACAAATGGGTACGCCGTGCCTCCTTTAGTCCGAAAAATTTTCGACGAGCCTTATCGAAACTCTCGGACCTCATGATTATAGGTATCTGCTTCCTAAGAAATATGTCCTTTAGGTGCGCTCGTGAGCACTCTCAAATACAGCATTCTGTCCCCATCCTTGATAAAAGTCCTGTCTATGAGTTGACTTGCCCCGATTTTCCTACTCTGCACATCGGCGAGACTATTGTCTTCTTCCTTTACCTTCAACGTCCCTCCAGGGTGCGTTCAAAGCATCGATTTTCTAGCCTGTTCACTCTAACGTACAGCAATCGGGAGAAGAGTAATAAGATAGAGATAACCGGTAACACGTTGGTGACGTGTTTTTGAACGCACCCAAGGAGTCAACTTGACGTCATGTCGGGAGAAAAATAAAATTCACGGGTTCCTTAACGGAGATGATTGCGGGGAGGCAGGGAGAGTATTTTGGAAGTGCCTTTTCTGATTCTCATGGTGTTTGAAGCGTTGCATATCTGGCTCATTGAAGGGGTGGAGTCAAAATACAGTATATAGGATTTGAACTAAGCTAGGACTCATCCTTGTAGTATAGTTTATACTAGCATATATGATAGGGAAAGATAGGAGAGGAACTAGAAAAAATGTAGACTTTCGAGCAAGCCTGCTCCGGTTCCGACTTGCTCCCTACATTTTGAGAAGCCAGAGCTAGGAGCTGGAGCCATAATTTGATCTTGAAAAGAGCCGAAAACACCGCTCTTCTGGTCAGCTCCTCAGCTCTTTGGGAGCTGCTCCACTTTTTCTTTTTCAAAGAGCTCAGGAGCAGCTCTTCAGTCAAAATGACAAAAGAAAAGGAAAATTTCGATAAATTTCAAAATTTAAAGCCCTAAGGCTTGAAACTTGAAGTCAAGACAGCACGACTAGAGAGAGAGAAGAAACGGCAACTTTTTTTCCTCCTTGAGGCTCCGCTCAAAAGATCAAGAGCTTCGGCTAGCTCCGGCTCCGCTGCAAAAATCCAGCTCTGTGACTCCACTCCGCTCTTTGAGAAACTGGAGCCAGGGAGCTGGAGCCGGAGCTGGCTAGGAGCAAGCTCTTTTTTTTTCATTTGGCACCGCTCTCAAGTGTCAGATTACAGAACAGAAGCTGGAAAATTGAGAAACTAAGTTTTCTTAACCGTGATTATGCTCGTACTAAAGATCTTAATCAGTAGCTTGAACAAGGTTGATCCGTACTTAGTTAGGACGGTACTTAGGAACCAGTAATATGTGAGCATGTAGAAGGAAAAGGGTGGTTTCACCAACCAACCTCAACACCTCAACATCAAGATCGAGAGCTCCAACTCCGGCTCCGCTCCGAAGGTCCAACCTCCTGGCTTTAATCCGCTCTTCGATTTTCGAGGAGCCAGAGGAGCTGGAGCCGGAGCCACAAATCACTGGCTCCCCAGGCTTGCTTTCGAGCTTGAGCTATACGTGATAAGAAGGGGACTAGAAAAAATCTTCTGGTGGAGATAAATAGAAAAACTCGCGGGTTCTTCAACGAAGTTAAAAAAGGGGAGGCAGGGAACCTCTTTTATGAGTCCTATGGTGCTTGAAACGTTGTATATCTGGCTAATTGAAGGGGCTAGGCCAATTGATGAATGGAGTATTGCATATGTAGTTACTTGAAGGAACTATTTTAATCGGGCTATCAGTGCTGCCAGATCTACGGATTTCCAATTTTTGAAAAATTAAAATTGGTCTTTTTTACAGATTTTGCGTAAAATGCGGCATCCTTGGGCTCGAGGGAAAAGTATCGCAGTCGCTTGAATGAGAAATACTTTTCTTTGGGTCGTTACAGGCTAATACTGCTCTTCTGTGACATTGAGTCGTTCAAGGGAAAAGTACCTCAGTTAAAGGTATGAGAGATACCATTCTTATGATCGTTATTGAGAAATCATTCACCAACTCACAGTATACTGGACTTGCACTAGGCTTGGACTCATCCTTGTAATATACTAGCTTTATATTAATACATATACGATAGGAGGCCGAGCTATTTTTGATTACTAGCCTACGCCCGGACACTCAGTCTAAAACTAGTGGAATCCTGGGCGGAGAAGTTTTCTTTGTTTATTGTACGTAAGTTTAGTTTGAGACTGGTGAAATCCTAGTATAAAGCTAGTATATAAACTGAGCAAGGTAAACTCACGGGCAGTGTTGCCAGATATTTTCAAAATCCGTATTCACCATTTTTCTAAGCCTATAAGCAGATTTTTACCGATTCACAACAATGACGATCAGGAGAATAATATCTCTCACTCCAGTGACTGAGGTACTTTTCTCTTGATCGACTCATCGTACTGACGGACAGCTATATCAGTACGTAACGATCAAGAGAAAAGTATCTCTCGTTGCAGTGACTAAGGTACTTTTCCCTTGAGCACAATAAATCTGTATTTTACGCAAAATTCGTAGATAAATTCAAGACCAGAAATTCATAGACCTGGCAGGGCTGCTCGCGAGGTGAACTCGCAAACGTTCGAATCACCCACGGAGTAACGAGGGTGAAGGAGGGCACTCGGAAATTTTCAAATTAGGGGTCAGGGCAGAGTAAAGACATGAAACACGTCAAAAATTTCAACCTCAAAGCTACAGATGATAAGAGGAGGCTATAGATGACAGCTATCGGTATAGGACGAGAATTGGAAAATTTTCGACTTCCACCAGCCATCGGTCGGCAGACTTTCTTCCAGGGGACGCCTCGATAAAACAGGTTCCCAGTCAAGAAATTCAAAAATTTGAGAACTGAAACAGAAATTGGAATGGTTGGACCTTGGACAGCGCCGTTCATCTTAAGATTACTTTCAATTTCCTGCTAATTCACGTACAATTTTGTTTTCCGTTTCAATTCATCGCTGGTTTGTACCTTCTGTCAATCGAGGGATTTTCGCTTGTTCGTAAAATAAGTTATTCAACCAAGAAGCCCCCCCCCCTGAAATACGTAAGCCGATGTCTCTATAGATTGTACCAAAGGGGGCTACTTTTAGGCAAAAATTCAAAACTATAAACAAAAAGAAGACATTTCTGGCAAGACTATCACGAAATCCATCATCCAATCCGAACATTCAACTCTCGTGGTAGACCGCGATTTCAAATTCCGACTCAAATGAAAGCGGAGGTGATGTTCAGCGCAACCTGAACTAAAATTCCAATAATTTGTACAATTGTTTCCCGTATACATTCGACGAGATAGGCGAACTTTGCCAAAAAATATTCGACGTTTTCTCATAAACTGTATTATGAACTTCATCATTCACGTAGTTTTGAATAAATTCTACGCCAGATAATCCGAGAAACGCTCAGGTACATATTTTCTGGGAAATGATATAATATTATGACGAGCGTTTGCATATTCTTCACCGCAAGGTCAAGTATTTCACCGTACTCGTCATCATACTGAACACAAAAATAGTAATTCCGTCTTGCTTTGTAACATCAGATTCAGGAAATCGCTCTACGCGGTACAGCTAAACTCGATGCGATTTTCGATCGAATGGGGGATCGTATTGAATCAAAATGAGACAGAGAATTTTTTTCTCTTGAATTTCTAAATTTGTTTATGATCATCGTGAAAATTCAAAACGCCGAGTCGATGAAACTTTCATAACAACTAAATACGTCGCCGATATCACATCTTCAGGCTACAGCAAAACTATAATGCGCCGATCATCGTCTTCGTGTAAGCTATAATCATAATACTATAGCTACTGTGAATGATTATGAAAAGCCTCTAATTGTTCTTTATAAAACCATAAAGTTGCACATTGAAAATGATTGCAGTCATCTACATTTTCATAGAATGTCCCACCAGGGAACCTACAAATGTTTCAATTATGCATAAAATGACATAATTAATATTCGTTTTTACCTCCGAACCGCGAGAGATCTTTGCCATCGGTTACAGAGATTCCCGTCATGAATACGGCGTTTAGAATTTCTTTCAAAATGGCGTTAGAAAATATCACTCAAAGCGTTTCGATACATAACAAAACATCTATTCAAAAAATTTAATTACCGCACTTTACAAAAATTACAAGCCTCTCAAACATAAATTTAGCACCTAAGGTTAGAAGAGTGCCGACCCGTGTACCATCCTATTCAAACTTGATCGTTGTTGTTTTCGCTCGGGGTATCGTCCTAAACTTCGTTTCAGAACTTTAACCGTCGCGTACACGATGTTACATGAGTAGTTGATTAAATAATGACGAGCACGATCAAAATGAGCAACGATTTTTGCGTCGTATTAATGAATTGCAAAAATACTAATAGCGTGTGAAGAATAGTGTCAACGTGTAGTTTCAAGAAAAATCGTTTAGTATAGGTATAGATGATTATCTTAGTACTAAAGCTAGAGCGCTTGACCCTCCACCAACAGATGCCCCATCAATAACCTGGGCCACATATCCCGCTACACCCAGTTTACCAAAACTCCAATAAACAAATGATCAACCTCAGCCCACGCGGATGGACGATTCACAGCCTCTAGCGCAAGACTCCCGTCAAATTAAGACTCTACTGGATACTCCTTAGATACTCTTTCATCTACTTCTGATAACCCCGTTAATCACGTTGGATGCAGTTGATGTACCCCAGAACAATAACGTTGTAAGTAGAAGCTGCTATTTTTCCCCAATCTAACCTGTGGAAAAAAGCAATAAATGGAGGATTTCAGGCAATGGCACAATGTCACAGTGAGTTTCTCTAATTCGAGAATTCTTTTCTCGAGGAACTAGAAAAACTGATTCTACCTTGATTTTTTGTCTTAACGAATCCCACAATGGTAATTCCACGTTCAGATCCCGCCTTGTCAACCGTGGCTACAAAGAAGACATCATGGAAACATATGCTCCCTTCACCAACAATCTGACTGTACCATAACCTCGGTATCAAGTCAAAAAATGACTGAATTATGACGACTCCTTTTCGAATCATCTGTCACATCTACTTCGAATAACAACTCAATTTTGATTGACTTGAAATCAGTCGATTCATAGCTAGTTTTTAGTCCTCTGGGACTATCAATCGACCTCAAATTAATGCCAAAATCCTGAATTCTTATCTTCTTTCAGTCAACTACACGCCGACTTCAGTATGAATTTTTGGTGAGCAAATTTCGGCTGATCAGGCTTATCAATCTATAATCGGTATCGAATCAACTTCTCCAAATTCTTGTAAGACTTCAAATCAATTCCTGATATTCGTTCGACCTTCCGACTGGATAAGGTCCTTAAGGTGATTTGCAGTTTTTCGGTGTCCTCTCTCATTATTGGGCAACACTCATGTTTAGGTTACCGCAATTTGTTGCGACGCGTAACGTATCTTACGGAGCTACAAAATTTTAATACGCCAGAAGGTATACTTGCTGAAACTCGGGAACTCATTCCCAATCTCAAGTTCAATTTTGCACGCAATTTCGACGTCGATTTTCAGTCGACATAAAGATTCAGTTTTGCAGAAGTCGACTCATTTTTGATACCTTCATTGAAAAAACAATTACGAGGCTAATTTCGAGTCAAATTCTGATAATTTTTTGACGACTTGCAGGTTACATTAGGCGGAGCTCATTGGACGAAAAACCTACGTTAATTTTTTCTTCTTAAAACGACATCGACGTCGACCAAGCGTCGATATGGTTCATCGGGATTACACCAAAAAATCGTAGTTCAGATTTCTACTATCGCTCTAGAGCTTACCAAAAAAGGAAACCGAAAATTGAAAAGTCTGTTCATAGAATTAGCGGTAAGCATATGAAAACAATATTCAAACCTATATTACTACTCCAGTAACTTTCTCGAGCACACGTCTAGCATCCCTGCTGCTAATGGTTTCATCTCTCGTTGATTACTAATGAGATCAAACGGATTGAACGAGTAAAAAACAGTTGACATAGTAGAGATCTGATAAATGACGGCCTAAACCCACAGAACTAATTCCTATAACACGGAATATAATTCTGGACGATCAGTCAATTAAGCCAACGCAAAACTGGTGCCATAATTTCGAACAAAAGAAATTCTCGATCTATTCCAAACGTTCGAATTAAAATATGATCGTGTGCATAAGAGGAATACTTCGTTACGGACCCGGATAATGAACGAATTAATGATTCCGTCACGAAAAAATTATCGAATAAAAGCCCAACTCCCGACGCCCCGGTCGGATTCGGTCGAAATTAATCTTTACAACGAACATCATTGTTATGATATGCTGTCGTGAACCGACTCTCGTGTTGTTCTGGTGTCAATTTAAAAGAAATTCTGATTCTTCAAACGCGTTTCCATCTCGAAATGGTTAAAAAGCTTACGCTACGCTTTTTTATTTTCTTTGTCCGACCATTACTTCACGTTTAACTCACGTAATCAAAGCGGAAGAGTTACGAGTAGGATAACGTTTCGGTTCCATTCATTCTCGCAGCAATATAATGGGGCACTTGTCAGTCTCCTCCCCCTCCTCAAGATCGGCGTTAAGTACGTCATAGAAGGGAATGGAATCGTTATAATTTTATGGGCTATTCATCTAAAAGAGAACGCAAAATTCGTAAAATAATGTAATTTCCTATGAACAGAATTTAAAAATCGCCACGTTTCTTTTCATTATAGCGCTTTCGATCATAAAGAAATTTAAAATCGGAGTTTTCAGACAGACGCGCAATATTCTTACGAGTCTGGTCTCGTAAAACTTTCCTCCGAATCGAATTCGTGCTTTTTATTTTGAATTGGGCAACTACAACACAGAAGGCAACACCGGAATTTTCTTAAACAGTATCAAAAAGAGTTTAAAGATCAAAGTCTTACAGAGTCTGCTATTCCATAAGCATAATAGGAATTACTTCAAAATCCAATGCTAATTCACGTAGCCGAAATTTCAAGAAATTCCGGAGCTTTGGTATGCAAACTGTCGTAGAGCCTTGTTATAAACAGACAGAAGAAATGACGTAGCCAGCTCTCACGAAATAATGACAAAATACATTTCTTTCTCTCGAGCTCAAGGATGGTTTTTTTTTTCATCTGTCAAAGCGGAAATTGAATTTTCAAAGTACTTAGGTAAATGCTCGAAAGTTTTCACAATCATACAGTTAATCGACGGAATTGAATAATAGCCAGAAAAAGATCACTTATTTCAAATCAACTGACACAAGATAACATTAGGACCCCGCAAAATCAAACCAAGTGACTTTTTTTTTTTTTTCAGGAGTTATGCATATCAATGGGTAGTGTTCAATAAGTAGAACCTGAAGAAAAAAAAACAAAACGCAAAACGCCAAGTTCAGAGAATCACAATAATTTGAAAATCAGCTGTTACATGGTGCCTTGAGGAGCTAATTTTTTTCAAGATTTGAATATCTCGTTTGATTTGATTAAAACCGATCCATTTGTAGTTACAGAGACAGGAAAGTGGAACTCAAAGTCGAAGTCTGGAGCATTATTTAGCAGTTCACGCTAAAAATAAGTGAATCTTGAAGTCTTGTCGAGTTCTTCCAACTTGGAATACAGTTTCCTAGTAGCAGTACACTCGAGGTTTCTCAGTACTCCACATTGCAGACTCGTATCCTCCTACGTGTTATCATCGGAACTCAGGTGTACGTGAAGCAATGAAAATCAGAACGATCTCAAGTGTTACCTTAGCAGAGTACCCTCAGGAGAATCGCTACTGAGGAACAAGGCCTTAGACATTAGTGCCGGTTCTACAGCCAGGAAAGAGGGCTAGCGATGAGATCACTGGCGGAGATACTCACGAATGTCATGAGAAACAAGCTATTGAAAGCGAGCAAATTCATAAACTATATCAAATACTGGGTTACGTGAATGATATCCAAACTAAGCGGTCGGAGAGGTGGATAAATTCCTCCTGGAAAGAAATGCGATAAATGATGAGAGTATCAAATTCGCGCAGCGGAAAAAGTCAACGTAACCATCAACTATTGGGACCGAACACTCGCTGCACCGGAGAACAACAGGAGAGAATACAGAATCTACAGAAAACCATCGTACACCGACACGCAGATTCCAAACTACACCCACCGCCACTTGACGGCAATTCAGAACGACCGCTACCAAGAAAATCTCTTACTTGAGGAACAATGAAGAGAAGAGGAGAGAAATTGAGATCGTAGAAAGATCGCAGCAGCCAACGCTTCCTTTGAAGGCGCGGTCAAGAAAGTTCTAGGAAGAATGGAAGCAAAGAAGGTGGCCCATGACAATACGGTGAAAAAATACTTCGGATCAGGACCATACAATGGGAAGTATGCAAACAAGATGATTAAGGTGTTCAACAGTTATGATGTGAGTGTGGGCACACGTGGTGCAGAGAAGAAGCAAGAACTAGATGGAGGAGAAGGACAAGGGAAGCTTGAGCTGAATGTATATGCTCAGTTGCATTTTAATGCGTGAGATTAAGAGAAATCAGGAGGAAGGAGCACAAAACATCAAGGAAAAAAGAAGATAGCGAGTTAATGTTTGGAAAAAACTATAACGAAGAACAGCACAATGGTGTAGAAATATTCTCAGCCATTAACGTTGAAGACCGCATGATGAGAGGAAACTCTGGGGGCAGATGGATTCACAAACATAAATAGGAGAAAAGCTAGCCTCTTGAACAATAGTGAATGATTATTCAGATTAGTAATTGGACAAGACAGGAAGAACAAAACCATCCGATAGAATGAAAGCAACCCTGGGAGCTAATAGGAACCATATCGACCCTCGATTTCAGGTCGATTCCCAATCAAGCAAAAATCGCTCGAGAATTCATATTTTTCAAAGTCTAGGTCGAGAGGTCGAGATTGCGTCAATATATCGTTGAAATTGACCTCACGTCGACGTCGGTATCCGATCGATTTCAAGTCGACAAATATCGACTCTATGTCGAGTCGTTTGTCACGTAAATTTCAAGTTGATATAGAGCCGACAACCCCAAATTTTTGTCGACCTAAAATCGACTGCTCTGTTGAGTCGATTTCGAGTCGGTTTGTAGTTTTCTGGTGACGGTGGAAAGAAGCGGTCGATTTTGGGTCGAAATGGGCGGAACTGAATCAAGTCAAAATCGACGTCGACTGGATCGACATAACGGGTCGATTTCGAGTCGCTTCGAAGTCGACGTAGATCAAAAGGTAGGCATTCGAACCAATCACGACGGAATATTGTTGTAGCCAATCACAACATAACTAGAATGTGAAAACTCTTGCGCAAGTGGTAGCGACACAACTGATCGAGTATTGTAAGCTAACTAAAAGTAGAATTGTACACAGTTCTATGGTGCCTTTATACTAGCTTTATGGTGGCTTTATACTAGCTTTATACTAAGATTTCTCAAGTCGTCTGACTCTTAGCGAAACCCTGATTATACTAAACCTAATATACACTTTATGAAGGCTTGAATCTTCTGACTCCTAGAGAAGCTTCATAGTTCGCCTTGCCTAGTTTACATGCTAGTTTAAACTAGCTTTATACTAGGAATACCACAGGCTCATTCCAAACTAAGCTCCTTTATACCATAGGCTCATACAAAGGGGAAGTTTGTATTAGTCTCTACTAGCTAGGCTGGATCTCTCTTTGATGTGTGCAGTAAATTCACCGCGTTTTCGAGTACCACCTCGCCGTATGCAAATGACCTTGGGTCTCTGAAGCTTTCATTATACTAAGCCTGAATCAGTATGCTGTAATAGGAATAGCCTACATTATAAAGGCCTAATATACATATTTTAGCCTGAAATGTAAACTAGATTTATACTAGATCAAGCCAGATTCCTACCCTGAATTTGAAATTTGCTTGCGTACATCCGTGCGTCGGAAGCTTTCATTATACTGAGCCTGAAGTAGAAGGAATACCCTTTATTGAAATACTGAAGTAGACTTATACTAGACCAAGAAACGAGGCGAACGAGTGGAGTGAGTGAGGCCCCCTAATCTCATCAGCCTGGAATATACTTAGGTAGACTTGTACTAGACCAAGACGGGGGCGAACGATCGGAGCATGCTACCTTATAGAAGACATGAAACATGATCTTTTTCTATTTGGCTCCGCCAGAAGATCTTTTGTTATCAAGTTGGTAGCGTTTCAAACATTGATCTTAGGGCGAATTTACCCCTCCCAAGAACACTCATAAACACTACCACATTGTTGACATGTAGGAGAATAGGCATACAGTATGGAATACTCGAAAAGCTTCATAAAGCCTATACTTGTTCAACAGCAGCTGCTCTTTCAGTAAGAAAATCTGCGAACAGGTACTTCTCAACTTTAGATCCCATTCCTCCGCCATGAACATAATCGAGCCTTTCGCTGATCAATCACAAGACTATTATCAACAACTTCCAGCAGTAAAATCACATGTTATTGAATTGTACGGTACAAGGAATTTTTCTTTTCATCATTCACGGTCCCTCTGAGAATTACGATGCCTTGAAAATCGAGAATGTCAAGCTCTACAAATTAGAGACTAGTTTCAGGAATGCACAAAAGAATGACAGACAAATTCCTTTTTCACAATCCTTGGTACGCAGCATACGAACTAAGGTAATTTTACATCACTACTTGGGTCTTTTCAAGCAACCAAGTTTAAGAGTAACACAGAGCGTGTTATCTGAATTAGTATCCCATACTACTAGCATTTAAATACCGAAGCGAGGGCCTGTGAAAGTCTGTGGCGGAATTCAGGATTGTAAATGTTAGATTAGCGAAATTGATGTATTTTCAGTCGACGACGCAGAGAACAACGAGAAAGTACAGCGCGCGAAGGCTCGATTATTTTCTAGAACAATCATCGGATTAAAAAAAAAAAACGAGATACGGCGCTGCAACGAAATATTGGCCTTTCCCTACAGCGATAGTAATGGTGATGACGTTCGAGTCCAACATCCGTTTCAGACAAGTCTTTTTAAGAAAAAGAAACATGAGAAGAATCAAAGAAGAAACTGAGGCGGACCGGATTTCTGTCATTGAATTAGAAAGAAACACTTAAACGAGCTTACGACGTGCACGAGGAACCGAGAGGAAAACATATCATTTGCGTATCTCTTTAACCTTCATTCGCCAAAAACAAATTATCAAAATCTCGAGTCCGCAGAAAATTTTAACCTTCAAACACGTACGACCTCATCATTTTCCTGAAAAAATGGATACATTTTATAATCAGAGCGTCTGATGCATTAAACCCTCATCCGGCGATAGAGTGAATGAAAAAGCACTCAATTTTTAGGATTTATTTCAAAAACAGAAAACGGAAACGTCGACGATCTTAACAATGAACGTCCGCGATATAATGACCGTAAATTTTATCAATACATCGCGAAGAAACCTCACATCCTTTTTGGTGAAGTACAGTTTTTAATGCTGCAAACTATAACGAGTATATACGAACGTGAAATCTTTCAAGCGAATCGCTCTATGGAGAAATTGCCGTACCGGCTGAGCAGCCTACATGTTTTCCACCAGAATATCAAACGTCAATCTTCAAACACTCTCAAGTCTAACTGTATTTTCAGATAGGAAAAAATTACCGCTAAAATACTTCCTAGTACTTCATTTTACTCCTTGGCGCGTATTAATTGAAGAGAAAATATTTTCAACTGTTCGCCAATAAATCAAGACGATTCGCACGCAGTGAAGCGCGAATTATAAAACGATAGTTTTAAGCAATAAATTGATAAATAATTACGTTGGCAATTTTCATAAAATTAAAATATCCGCACGTACTCGAAATGCAATATTTTAGTCCATGAAAGGAACGACACCTGATTTACTATACGTATACAGTAGTGTGAACCGCGTGTACTCGTGTCGTCTAGAACTGCACCACACTTTCACTTCATTTATTCTTTTTTCTTTCTTTTTAGATAGATTTAAAATAACTTTACGCAATCTACGTTATTTGATATTGCGTGTAAAATAATACACGTATGTACTTGAGTAACTCCATGGGTTACGATAGCTAAACTGTTTCAAATGCGAATCGCCAACCATTACTTCACTTGATGAGCATTTCAACGACACGATTGTAAATTCACAAGCTACTTTGTAAACGCAAATAACGAAGAAAAACGAGACAAGAGGATAGTCTCTTAGGTAAACAAAATGCATGCAAGTCTATACTCGATTCCTCGCCAATAACCGCAGCAACGAGTTAGGCTGCCTGCTAATCTTAACGGAAAAAATCACATTCCCTCATCACAGCACCTATTCCTCTCGCACGTAAAACGTTGTTATTTCAGTTTCTTCTGTCTCCAATTACGTTCACTTGAATCAAGATCTATAAAAAAAAATCCTCGTAGGATAAGGAATTCAATTTTGTTTAGTAAACCGTTCGCGTATTCCAAATGATTTAATACAAGAACCCCGTTGCACAAAGTGTAAGGAGGGTCGGCTAATGTGTCTATCACATATTTTATCACTTATCAGTTTTTTTGTTTCTAATCAGAACTTCGAACAATTATTAGTATAGTCTTGATACAAGTTTCAGTCAACTCCACCAACCATAAATATATCCTAAATTGGTAACATTAGTGATCCTTAATCAAAATCATCTGTTTGTTTTCCAGATCCTTGGTCATCAGATGATATGACGTTGTTAAACAGTTGATAATGTTAATCAAATTCTTGTTTCATTTATGTTCCATCATTTCTATTTCATCAATTTCAACAATTCATCTGCTATCACTGTCATTCTATTTGGTACCTATCAGTGTATTCCCTTCCCTTCTCCCAAGAGCCATTAAACAGTTGTCAGTTCTTGCCTTCAATACTCAAGTTGAAACAGGTTACAAATCACAAATGTGAACTGAACAAACAACTAAAATTTGCAAAGGAACAAGATGAAAGACTTGTTTGTTGCTTTTTGTGTTCAACTGTAGATGAAACCACTGAGGTGAAGTAAAATTCCCTGTCTCCTGATTGGTATTGCTCCAGAGCCGGTTCATTGCGCTCCAGAGCCAATCTTTGTTGTTCCGCAGTTACATTTATTAGGTTTGCTAAAATTGCAACAAATGGAACAAACAAACGCGAACAAAGGTTTTTTGTTTGTTTGCAAATGCAAACTGAGGCAATCTCATGAAGGAAGGCGAACAAACGCAAACTTTTTTTTTTAGAAGTGAATGGGAACAAATGCAAACATAATTTTTGCAAACACCCCCAAGTTTGTCAACGTCTTACAGAAGAATGCGGGTGTAGACGCAGACACAACAAGAGAACCAAAACAAACACTTGGCAATACAAATGCAAAAGCCTTGAATAACAATTTAAAACATACAATGAAACAAGATCAACAGCTAGATCAAATAAAACAGAGAACAAAACACAAAGCAAAATGCAACATTGCAGCTCCTGTTTATGTGAGGGGAATGTATGTATGATTTTTATAACAATCATTATACTTAAGAAATAAATTAAAACTAAATTACATCTTGATTATGTCCAGGGGGGACTTTTGGACACTATTAGGGGAAACCCAACCAAATAACATTATAACAATCTGGAAAACAGAAGAATCTTCACCTAACCAGTTCTCTAGATAGTTATCATGTTGCTTGGTTGAGGTTTGCTTAAAAGTGTTCAATTTGTCCCAACATGTAGAAGACGCAAGACTACAGAGCATAAAACTCGTCCAATGGTGACGTCAGCGGTGACGTTAGCGTCTCACTTGGGACAAAGAACAGATGATTTCAATTGAGTCAGTTTTTGTGATGCGGGCCGACCCTTAAAGAAGAAAAAGAGTAATTGCTAATGAGCAGTTCCAACGTGAAACCTAGCGAGCAATCAGTTGACAGATTAAAAGACTGGCTCTCCATCACAGGCAATTCAGATCCAACATTCAGGCTGTTGTTGGGACCAGGTAGCAACCAAAAGCATGAATAGGGTTCAAAGAGTTTTCCTCAAGCGTGAGGATTAGGATTCATAGAATTTCTACACAAGTATTGAAACTGTCTTGCCTAGTACAGATCGGCCAAAGAGGATACAAGAATGATGAGCGAATGATAAAACCTTCAGCACTTGCCTTTTTGAGCTGCTCAGAGAGAATAGGCTGAACGAGATTGCCAAAATTCTGGAAGGGCACTTTAACTACTCACCAACTTGCCATTTGGAGGAAGACTACAAATACGTTACAGTGACTAGCTCTCGAACAGGTTCGCAAATTGATACAAAATCACTCTCGCGGCTCTGTCGGAAAATAGCAACTTGATACACTTGGAAACACAGGATCATTTTTTAGCACGCAGTTCATGTCTCACCGACCAATGTGCAGAATCTCAGGTGTGACAATGACACATTACCGTCGCATGATAAATATTTGTATACTTCAGTCATTTTTGAAAGGAATATCGGCGTTTTTTCCCCATATCCCGACGCACCATTACATAGTGGGTCACGTACGGGTATTTCTCGATGCTGCTGTCCATAAGTCAAGTCTTAAATTGCGTATATAACCTCCATGGGGCTTTTCCAGTATTTCAAATTGCATACTTTATTCTCCTGCGTGTTATCAAGTTGGTAGTATTTTCAACATTGATCTTATGGATGTTGCTGGATTGCCTACTCATTTTCATTCTGAAGCAGTTTGCCATAAAATCATGATAACACATAGGAGAATAAGTATTCAATTTGAAATACTGGAAAAGCCCCATTAGATTAAAATATTTTAGAGACGCTCTTTCTGACTTCTTATACGGTGAATTCAAAAAGGCCCAAACCATACTGATTTTATAACAGAAATCGAAGGAATTCCAAGGCTTTAACAAATAAAATACAACAACGATGAAGTTAAATATTGCGATGGACCGAATTTCCAGAGATATCAAATTGTACAGCCAAGTTACTGAATGCCTACTGCAGTTCCCCTCCCTTAGCTCCAGTCCGTAGTACGTTTTTTTTTTCTTCATTTTCAGGATCATGGCGTTCGATAAACAGTTCTGTGTTTCTCAATTCATTCATAATTTTACATTTCAACCTAAAAATATTTGCGTTCGATCAGAAAATAGTTCGAGTTCTAGGTTACGGTAACGTAGAACTCACAAGCGATGATGAATGAACGGGAGAACAACAGAGGTTGCTCTCTCTGACCAATTAAAAGAATCACGCTGCCAGATTTAAAACGCGTACAAGTATGGAAGAACAATACAATATACAGCTATATTATAAAAAAGAATTGGCTGATGACGTGAGCAATGCACTGGTGAGTTAATATAGGCCATCTGATGTTGAATGAACGTTCAGAATAATTAAGAAGTATTTCGAATATACACCATACCACGACCACGGGGTCCATAATACAGTGAGGGTTCCCGTCCTTTAGACACATAGTACACGTAAAATTCATTACAGCGAACATTTTAATGACCGTACCCACTGTAAGCAGAAAAATAATATATTACCGTCTACGCATAAATTTTACGGTGAAATAGGCTATGTCGAATGTAAATTTTGTTCCAAAATAAACACATGTTTACTTTACTTTCGTAAGCACTATACATCAATTTTTTCACTTCGTTTTACCGCGAGTCGAATTTGTCATGACATCTTTCCAACTTGTTCTCTTTCATTATTTGCGATACGATCTTTAAAAATTTGAGCCACTTTTGTTGACGCAAAAATGAGAGACAGTTATTCTTCTCTCGAAGATGTATTTTCCATAAATCGCGCTCATATTGTCAACTAAAAGGTTATGACTGAGTTAAAAGTATTCTAAAAATGACGTCGAGAAAGTTAAACTTTTGCCATTCTTCCCTAAATACGGCTCTATAAAAGGCTCTTTATCGTAATCGAATAATAATATTATACGTAATACCGGTTCGGCAATAAAAAGACAACAAGTTTCGCAAAAAAAATTCTTCAAAATTCATTTGCCAATAAATAATCGTCGATAGTGATTAACGACTAATTCGAAACTCCATTATGTAGACTTGAATAGAAAGTAGATAATATAAATCCAAATCTATGGGCCATTTACAGAACCAAACGGTACCCGCTCGTTCATGTTCATATAAATAATATGAGATTAACAAAAATTATCGAATAATATTTCAAAAAGGAATCGAAAAAAGAAAACAATGAAAAAGAAATGGCATTTTTGAAATGTTGTCTCATGAGGGGTCAAATGACAATTTAATGGGATGTAGTGGCTAATTTCACTTTCAATTTTTAGAGTGATATGAAAGTCTTGTTCCTTGAAGCAATGAAGACAAGATATAAAATACAGATGCGATTCTGAGTTCCGTTATTCTCGAAATGTTTTCATAATCTCACCAAGTTTTGATTACTTAATATGGCTTCAATAAGATCCTTCGCTTTTAAATATCATCTGCGTAAAAAGTTTTTTTTTTTCAAAGGCACTCAAACCGGGAGACTAAAATGGTAAAATTTGATGTATATTACATGAATTTTAATATTTTCCGATACTTGGCGACAAGTCAAATAATAAAGCTACAACCATTCAGAAATTTAAGAGACAGATATGAGGTCAACCTTGCACATGAAACTTGGTACTAATGATTAGGACACTTGAAAAAATATAATCTGAGCCACGGTACCATGGTTGGAACCTCAAGGTAGGTCTGAAATCGCAAATTGCTTGACCGGAAAGATGATTTTAAAAAATCCCTTTTGATCCACAAGAGAGAGTTTCATTCAAGGTAGAGCAAGAGGCAGCGCCTACCTCATGACGTCATCAACAGGAGTACTTTTCAACGTAATGTTCTATAGGATGCTGACCAGGCTCAATCACGCTTTCTTATTAGCGTAGTGTACCTGTTGAACATTTGATGGCAAAAACTCCCCCATTATGTCTCCGAAATTTCCCCAAAATCTCCCCATGGAGACATTTTTGTGACTTTTGGGTATTTTGGGGATACTTTACATACATAATGGGGGCATAATACGAATGTTTTTGCCATGGGGACATCAAATGTTCAACGGGATAGCATAGAATACGTTAGTATCTCATTCTAATTCATCCAAGCCCCATCTCTCCTTGCAGTCTTTCCTGGAGAAAGAAGACAATTTATCAAATTAGCGTAAGGGAGGGACGGCGATGTAATACAGACTCAGTACTATAAATTCTACTTAGCCTAGAATAAGCCAAAAGTACCAGATAGGAAGCTCACTTTGCCCTTACCTTTCATAGTCTAGTACAGGGGCATGCAGACCAGAGTATTCCAACTTACGATAATAAAACGTTCATTTCTCAAAGTCTCAAGGTCAAATCGAGAGAAAATGACGCACAGCAGCACCCGGACAAATTTCAACAATAAACTTAGCTCAGCCGTGAGTCAGGAAACACATCAATCAATATTAGTAAAATGGAAGCGGAATGTATGTGACAGACTCACCATGATCTACCCAGAAAGCCAACTTGTCAGCTCTGAGGTTACTCGTGTCCTTCTGCCCTCTTGACTTGAAATATTAATCCCGAATTCTAGGGCTCCATTATGATGTCACGTTCTAATAACGTCACCTTTCCTCAACAAAGATTTAAGCCAAGAGGGAGCGAATTTCTAGTGTTGCGCAAGAAATAAAGATCATGTTCAAGGTCTCTGTCAGTTCTATGGACAGGGAATGCTCCCGCTTCGTGTTCGTTTCTGTGGGATTACTGAGGGAAAAGATTGACCGAATTAGCAGAGGGAGAGTTAATCCTTATCCTTCTCCTTCGTCAAGGTAATCTTCTCGAGATCATAAATCGATATGCTGATATAGACAGCAGAAGAACGCTGACCGAACTGCCTTTCTCTCCGATATAATATGTCAAATAATTACAGTTTCTTTCAAGTTCGGTTCGCACGTAAATCTTGGGGTAGGGGAAATTCTTTCAAATTTTGATATCTTCGTTGTAAAGATTCCGGATGCATATCCAAAGAATAGGGTAAACGGTAATCTCAGTCGGACTTCAAAATTTTCTTCGAGTCCACGTATTCCCGATGACGTCCTCTACAGCTGCATGAGAAAACCACTCTTCAAGCCCATACGATGAAACCATTTCCGCAAGTGCTCGAAATAGATACGCCATCTCTCAACGTCAGATACTTCTCCTATTCTTCGATGGATATTCGAACAAATTTTGCGCAACTTCTCAGTAAATTGCTTCCCCATCGGAGCCTCATTTTATTCTCATATCATTTCATCATCTGAGGCCTTTCTTTATCAAGGTATAACACGCAAAGCTAAGTTAAGCGCGATACAACGAAAATTCTTATCTGTGAGAATAGTATAATGTCACCTTGTCTATTTGATAATCAAAATAAGATTTTGAGTATTTGCTCAACTTGTAGACAATACACGTAAAATAGACGTAAAGTCAAATAAAAACCGGATTCCGTGGATTATCTCCAAAAAAAGGGGAAGAGGCGACGAAAAAGGGCGATCAAAGACGGTAGCAACGTGTTGTTATGGATGATTCAAATTATGTATTAACAAAATTTCATCATACAAGTGTACCTATTCATTTCGTCAATACGAATACACACAAATCTACCGTCAATAAAGCCCTGCGGCGAAGGGAAAACAATTTTTATACAAATTTACATAATAATCGAGCCGCAGTTTACATTTACCGAATTCCGTCACTCGAGTGCCACAATCACGCGAGCACGATTCGCAAGCACTCGCGAAACCTAGAAGGCTGCGGGTGATGCAGGTAAGAAGAGCGTACGAATACCAGCAGATTTACCAAAACATGATTACTAAAAAGTACAGCTTACTATACTGGCGAATACACACGTCGACGAAGCTGAAAAAATACACTCACGCACATTTGTATCTACAAACTAATAGCAACTGCTCGAAATACAGATTCCGTCCGTGCGTTTGCGGTAATCTTCAACCTTGGCCCGAACTAGTGGCATTATTTTATAATAATAAAAAAACTCGCGACGCTCACCTATGTATACGTTATCATACGAGTTTCCATGAGAGTATATATTGAGTCAAGTACGAGTGAACGAACGCCTACAATTTCTGACAAGTCTATGAGAGCGCGACGGTAAAGAAAATATACCTATATACACGTATTTATAAATGGACTCGGACAAAAAAAAATTATTCACATACATACACAAACCGGAGGAAAAGATTGGCGAGACGAATGAGTTAGAACATAGAGAATAATTATGACAACTTGCGCTTCACGAGTTAATCATTCTTGGCGGACTTCAAATGGTAATAAACAACAATGCTATAGAGTAAACCGCATGAACCTATGCGCTATGTAATCGTTTAGGTACTACATTCAGATACTGTAATTGAGTTCCACTCGCAATAGAAAAGAAAAATAAGATAAAAACGTAATAGGCTCTGCAAAAGAATGTTCCACAAAAAAATAGTATTACTATTGATCGCTGTAAAACGCAAATAGTAATAATAATAATAATTAGGTAGCTCTCTCTACCGACACGAGATAGGCTTTAACCGAATTATAGAAGGGCCCTCATAACCGCAACAGCAGTATCCTGCGCGGAAATGAGTACACTCATCGCACTAATGTCCAACTACATATTCCACAATACGAATACATGATGTCGAAAATTAATTCAAAATGGGTACTCTCTATTGGAATGTACGGAAATTAGAGAAAACTGAAGCAAAAAACCACTAGGCTCGAGTAGAATTGAATTTCAAGAATTCTTTTCTCCCATAACTCATGAAAAATACACAAAATTTAGGTGGTTCAGAGCCTATAAATTTTCAAACTTTGGATTCAGAGTATTCTTCGCGTATGTACGTGTATGAAAGTATAAGTATAGGTGATCGAAAGTCGCCTACATGAAAAACTAGTTATCATGAAAATAGAGGAGCTTCGACAGTAATTAACTTGCATCATTACATTTTCCTTCAATTACTAAAGTTGTACAATGCCTCGATCGATGGCAATAAGTGAGTTTTTGGATCAATTTTTTATTTTCAGCAAAATTTCATGACAGATCCTTTGTTTAGACACTTATTAGTCACCTGGAACCTCAGTTTTCGTATATTTCTCTCTCAAACTTTTCAATAAAACCGGAACGAACCACAAATCCTCAATTGCGTCGTCCATAGCAAATCATGAAGGCAAGGAGAATGCAACACTTTCCCGGGACTCCTCATAAAAATTGTTTCCTCTCATTTCTTCTCAAATTATGAAAATTTTCCTCGTGAGTTTTTGATTTCAATTTGAAAAATCGCAACTTCAAGGTAATTTTCAAAAGTTTCTGAGTTCAATTCCAGATTATTCTGAGTCTCTGAGCCTCCTTCATGAAATCCGTGACTTTTCCGCGCTTTAGTGGATTTTCGACATCGATAGACCGTCTGGAGTATAATTAAGAGTATGTCATCATAGTCCGCGTGTTTGCGGGTTTCTGGACGTGTTTCCAACTCTCAAAGAGTGCTGAATAGTTTCAACCTTCTCTGCTCAACCTTTCACAGAGTCAATAATCCTCCTCATGAGATGGAGTACAGACCACCACCAACGTTCCGTATGAAAGTTGCTTCCGGTAATACCATCTCCACTCTACGCAATCAGCTCTCGAACACTCGTATTCCTGAGATTAGGACTCGAATTTCGGTCAACGGTCTACAGAAGAAGATCCGTTGCCATCGTCTGATAAGCAAAGCCGATAAAAGCAACACCATGGTGATTTTAGTCATGGATGAGTACGACAAAAAGACCTTAACTTTCTAGAGAGTAGTGAATGCACATTCAGCGGTATCATTTCATAGTTCAAATTTTCTTACAACGTTCGTGATGTTTGATCGATCGATAACAAATGAATTTTCGTGTTGAAAAACATTCCAGACCTTAGTATGACCTTCCCAAACTCTACAAGGGGAATCCTTCATCTCTCCTCCCTCTCGATTAATGGTTCAAGTCTTTGTTGACTCATTGGTTTCAATTCTCTGTTAGAAACTCTCATGAGTTGGTGGAGAAAATGAACAGTATTCTTCCTCCTGATGGTTCCATGAATCCTCTTCCTTTCTCGAAGTTCTCTTACAAGATACCCAAGTCCCAACAATTCCCCCCAACTTCTGTTAGTCCCAACCAACATATCATCTACGAGTTCTCCAAGAATATTATCGGTGACCCGATTGGCTCCCCTTGGATCTCTGGTCTTCGAGATCTCCCCTACATTGGTTTTTGGTACCGACATAAGGATTATATCATGTGCCCCAGGGTGGCTCCGCTACCGACCTCTTTTTTTCTTCTTACTTCTCTTATTAGTCGGTATCCAACCATCGATTTCACTATGGAGGTGGGAGGAGCTTCTATCAACTTTCTTGATCTTCTTATCTCTTGCGGCGGGCATGGTTTCGGAATTTTTTTGAAAAAATACAATATCCATGCCTCTTCTTTCTGTCTTTCATCCCATAAGCTCGCTACTTTTGATAACCTCATTCACCGTCTTCTTTCCGTCCCTCTTCCCCTCGTTCTTTTTCTGAGGAAGTTGGTGGTATCAAACACCTTGCTTACGATGTCGATCATATGATTCGGAAAAAAAACTCATTTCGATAGCTTCAGATTGCAACATTTCCGTACCTCGGAATGAAACTCTCTCCATAAGGAAAGTTGAACAGTTCGTTCACCATATTCAGGGAAACTTTTGTCTGAGATAACCCACCTTCTTGAACCATTCTATTTTCATGCCACTTCCTCTACACCTACCCTTATCCGTAGTCTCTTTTGTAGACTGAAAGATTTCACCTGTATTCTTGAGAAATGGAGACTACAACCTCCTATGGGCCGACTGCTCGGTTATCTCTAGCAGGGAAACGAGTGGGTAGCTTCGTGCCAGAGTTCAAGAACATATTGATGAAGTTCTTCTCAATCCCTTCTTTGGAAACGCTTGCTATTGCGAGACACCTTGCAGTTCCCGACCATAGATTCAACTTTGATGACTTATAGGAGAATGATGTCTGCCAACGCGGCAGTTAGTCCTCGAACACTGAAATTGTTCGCCATTTGATTATTAATGAAGTTGTGGTCCTTAGTCGTTTCCTCATTCTTGGGAATGATCTAATCGAGAAGTTTTAAGATCATCCTATTTTTCTTCAACGACTCAGAATAATCTTAATTTACTGGCGCTGATTTACTTCTCAATTCTTCTCTTCATACCTGTTTCTTCCTTTCGCTTTAGTTCAGTTCGATTTGGGCATTCGTTTATTTTATGATTTATTACGATTTAAAAAATAAAATACGGAATAATTTGATCGATCTGCCTATCTTCGTTTTCAGCCACAAAAAGTTACAGGTAAAAGGGGAAATTCTTGCTTCCATATCCAGAAGAAAAAAAAGTTCTCATTAGAGAACTACATAGTTATGTTCCTGCTGTGCGCGTCGCTCAGCGTGAAGAACGGGCTAATAATATGGTCCATAAAAGTACGATAGGGAGCTGAAAGAATCTTAGTTTTTTCTCTTCTCTCTTCTGTCTTTCTTTTTTTCGCGAAGAAAAGAGGTTCAAGGCCGAGCAACGTGAGAGATAAGTGAATACAACAGGTTGGCGACACGTTCAATAGAACGGTATCGTCGTCTATACACATCCTATTCGCAGGAGAAAGAGTTGAAATCAGTCTTTGGCTTTTTGCCCAGAAATGGTACTTCGTAGATGGTGTATACGCTCTACCGAGAGTGAGTCGTGTTGCATTCTGAGCTTTCGTCAGAGCTTATGAATATTTCATTTTGCGAAAAATTGAACATTAGATACTTCATACCAACTTTCTTGAGTGATTCTCGTTTTTGAATTAGTGTACGGGCAACTCATTCTGAAAGGGATCTTGCTCCACGTTCTTTCTTTCTCCTTCGAAAAAAATACACGCCATTCGGTGTTCTTGATTTTCATAGATTTAAGGATTGAAAAATTTAGAGTTCTTAGCTACATGTACCATGAATGGTGAGATAGAAAAATGTCGTTGGCTAGCTGAATAAGTGAAACGAGGAATGGGACTTTGAAAATTTCGTTGATTGTCACAATACATAAAGCGAGAAAAAAGGAAGAGGAGCTTCAAGAAATATATTTAAAAAGGCAACAAAGTGTGTACTAAGAGATGGGACTTCGAAAACTTTCGCTGGTAGGTTAAATAATTGAATAGGAGGAGGATTTAGAACAATTTCGCGGAGCGACCAAAGATATAAAAAGAGAGACATGTATCCATTAAAAAATCGACTCTGGCGAATATATTCTGCTTTCTCCAATCGACTGTATCAAAGAATCTGTAACTTTTTCCCTCAACTCACTCACCACTGAAACATTGTGTCGGTCGAAGAGTAACTGTTGAAAATGAGTCACTGAACGTAGGTTAAAAGCTTGCTTTTCGTACGAGCTGATGCGAGTCGCAGTTTTCGGGCAGATTGTCAAGGCGTGCGTGTAATTTAGTGCAAAGAAGAGGGACAGACAGGCAGAGGAGAGCAATAAAGTTGTACCACTTCGAAAAATCAACAACTCTTCAACTTCATCAAAATCTAGCTGAGTGGAAAATAAACAGGCTGAGACCCGAGCGGAATAAAGCGAACACCGAAGAACTTGGCCAACAGGACACATTTGAAAATGAATTAAGAGCGACAGAACAGGAAAACAGCTTACACTCAGATAAATTTCATTTGCACCTAAGCCATCAATTGATTACAATGCAGCAGGTCAAGATGCCGCACGAACCGATCACATCAAAAAATGGGAATGTGAAATGAAAAGAATCAAAAGATTTCTATTTTTTCGTCAACCAAATATTCAATTACAATTATCAGAATTTTACTTTTGAACATTTCTGTAAATCCACAACGAAAAGTGTTTTTGTCGAAGTCTTTCAGCAACGATCGAATTGACGACCAAAAATCATCCGCACAAATTTTAATCCTCAGAAACTGAATCTCAAATCTGAAGAGTGAATAGTATTCAACTTGAAAGTTAGATGTATCTATCGAGTCACAAAAATTAATACGGCGCACGGAAAGAAAGATGGATCGAAACAAAGAATCAGTAACACACGGTATAACAGAAATTTCTTCTGAAAAAAAAAAAAAAGGTGAACCCAAGAAAAAATTATTCAAAGCGAGTATTGGAGGAGACCACTAGACATCTGAAATACCTAATTTTTTATTCGTAGGAAATTTCCGAATTTTTCATTTTAAGCACCAATTTCTTTTTTATAAGTAGGCTCGCTCTTCTCTGAAATTTTTCTAGCTACGCTACTGCAATAAAATGTTCTTCGCTTCCTAAACGGACTCGTCTTTGGAATGCTCGTTTAGGCCTTCTTTCAGAAAGAACGTACGATTACGACTGCTTTCATCATCATCATTAGTTCAATTGTTTAGATTTCAGTCGTCGACTATTTAAAATATATAAATCGCGAACATATTTCCATAAAAGCATAACAATTTACCGGATTATTTCTGTTTTTATATCTCCTTCGGTAACACCCATTGTAAAACAACTTTCGGACGTGCAACTCATTAAAAATGTTTCAAGAGTCATCGCATGCGATTTCAATTCAAAATATCCCTGATTTTCATCGTTTAAGCGCGCGCTTCTTTCCTACTCAAACCATCATTAGTATTTCGCCAGCACTTTAATATTCCCTAATAAAAATAGGTACTCGCCAAAGATGTCATCTTAATTTTCAATTTTAATCAAACACTTCTTGGAAATATAGCGAGTTATCGTCAATACACGCAATTTTCCAAATAAGTAGATTCAACGTAATCTTTACTTATTTGAATACGACATGCACAAAAACTAGATGCGATAATAAAAAACAGTAAACAGAACAGTATACTTCAAGAATAATTTCGAAATGTTTGTCTTATCGGAGAGAAAAACAATTCTTTTGTCACCATACTTCATTCGTACACCGCAATCTACTAAAACCAGACGACCCAGCATTCGTACGATTTCATCCTTCTGGCACTTTTGTAAGTTGTGCTCCGATACATGACACGAACGCGAGTCGGTATTACCTACCATCGAATGATTAATCGACAATTTAAATACGGTAACCTTGAAAGCGCTTAATTTTTCGCAGCTATCCACTGAACTTGACTTCCCTTTGAACAATGTCACGAACGAGACCCACGCCATGACTTCCACGTTCCAAATAGGGATAATATTAATAGGCCATTACTGACAGAAACCGCTAATTCCAATGTTTGTTTTCCCATAAAAACGTTTCTAAAGCGAACAGAGTACTTAGTCTTTAATACAAACGAACGTGAAACTAGTCAATATGAAGTCGATACCTGTGAAATAAATGTTATGCAACCTGCGGTCAAGATAGAGCATCGTATTTCAGAATTTGATAAGGGACAATTGACAACTTATGTAACAGTCTAACCTTGATCAACTTCACACCTTCTAATAATCTAAAATTGGCGTCAACTCGAACGTTCGTGCACACTCTCGGTTCAATTGGAGATCGTTTTTTTCGAATCGAAGCTCTCAGAAGCGAGTATCATGGGTCCATAAAGTCAAATTCAAACTTAAAATCCAAATAAATGGAATAAATTTTCCACATTGACTGATCCTATTTTACTCGCATTCCCCGGAATAATGAAAAATATTATTTTTTTCTACGTCACTTCTGAGACTCGACAGAAGCTGCGTCTGCATTGAAATTGTGTCGCGTGCTCGAGTCTTGAAGATTAGAATGTATAATATCCGCCGTGAACTCGAGAGAAAGTGCCAAAGATTTGCAAGTGCAGTGTACTGTATCGTAACGCGGTACGAGCGAAGCTGGTTTTCCGAGGGTGGATGGCGACCGTGACGAATGAAGGTCGAGACGGTTTTAAATCGAGGATAATGTCGCCGTCGTAACGGCCCCTGCGGTCGAAAGGAATGAATAACGTCTAGAGGGAAGATTTCCAGTCGTCTTCTCTTGAAACTATGCACTTCAGTTATGAAGCGTTACACAAAATGATACGAATCCTGAAGGCTTTTGCTTTACTCTAGGATATAAGCAGACAAATTTAGTATTTTTCTAAATAAATGTATCGTGCTTTTAAGGTTAATAACCTCGGTATCCAACATAAATAAACCTCACAAGAGAAATTTTAGAATCGATAATGTTACTCTACTTATGTATTCTGAAATTCTCGATATCTAAATGCATCCCCATGGACAAGAAATGAAGGGGATAGTTAAACATGAGACCGACGAGGCTGCACGATAAAATAAAAATATGCATGGAAAAATTGTGACGTCGCCCATCAAAATAGCGATGCTAAAATGAAGAAGCTTTTGAGACTGATGAAAGAATATCAACAAGCTGACGAGCGTTCACATTGAAGAAAGTAGGGACGGAGTAATATTTTGTAATTTAAAAAGAGGAGAAAAAGACCTTGTTTCTGATTTACAAAGAAAAGATACGGCGTGAACTACGGCGAACTCCAACTGCGAAGCCTAGACGAAAGAGGACTACTCGAACGAACATAATATGACCCAGTTTTCTCACGTACGCGAAAGACCACTCATTTCTCTGCTCTTTCTTCTTCTTTCTTCTTCCATTTTTTTCTCTCATTCTTCTATCCCATGAATATAGGCGACAAAACGCCGTAACGACAATCAGCGTAAAATCTGATACTGGACCACGATCGACGTCACCTAAACTTTTCTTAATGCATTCATTAATTCCGAAGATTAGAGAAAATAATGCTATTCTTATGACATCATTGAAGCATTCACAAGTATACATTCTACGTGTGCCTCTTCCCTTTTGATACCAAGAATGTTTCCAACAGTAAAATTTGAGTAGGGTGGTCCAACTATCAAGAATAATTACAGTTTTCTTTCACTTTTCTTCGTCGTTTTGGTTTAAGAAGAAATTTGACAAACCTGCGCTGAAATGGAAGCTGGAGGTATTCTCGTATCTTTGTCCTCCGGTGAGACCAGCTTACCATTACTGTCAGGCCCCGGATCGTTTTCACTTTCCTTGTCAGCCATGCTGCCAGTGATTCCTGCAAAACGAAGTAATACAGTTTAGAATAATGATCTTTCGTTCCATTTTACATACAGGCGATACATAATTATGGAAGCGGGGAACATATCAAAAAGAACAGATAAATAGGGCCACTAGAGATCTCAACCTCGTATCCGAACGAAGGAAGGATCATCACTGCAATCAGTTAGGGAAAGGAAAATAATTTTTAGAGTCCCTTTGATAGCTTTTAAGTCATTAGAATGAGAGTCAGAAGGTTCAGTATTTCAAAGATCGAGACATGTAACAATCATGTGTACCTTAGTCCTCATCAGTGCCGGATTTACCATTGAGCCGACCTGAGCCGATGCACAGGGCGGCAATTTTTCAGCTGAAATACTTACTTACACTACAAGAAATGGAGAAGCAAAGTCAAAATACAAAAACAAGATGGAAACGAAGTAAAAAAGGAATGAAAGAAAACGAAACAAAGAAGCTGAAGCCATGTTGTGTGATCAGTGATTGTGTTTAATTGACTCGATTGAGGTTCCCTTCACTCACTCTAGATCCTTCAGAGTGGCATGTACAATACTCGCAGGAGAGGGGAAGTCGCAATTCAGTTTGCTCCCATCATCTTCATTGAAACCCAGTGTGGACGCCTCAGGAACGTAATCAGAGCAGTCAAAATAGATCAGGAGCACTCCGTCAGGTGGTGATCATTGAGCTCATGTGGGGGGGGGGGGGAGGGCTTACAATTTTGACTACCTCTTCGGCCTTTCCTAGATCCCCAATAGTTTTGGAGATCTAGGAAAGGCCTAAGAACTTATTTTGCTGATTTGATAGAGAGCGACGGTCTGTGTCTTGGAGCGTCGAAACTGCAAGGCTGCTGGGCTGCAACTTTTGTGTTTTGACTTTTGGCGTTTGTTTTTAACGTTGTTCTGTTTTAATCGTTTTTTGTCTTTCTTTTTTTTAATCTTGTTGCTTGAAGTGAAACAGTCGAGTGCACGACCACAAGTCCACAAGACACAAGTTTATTACGCTCCAAAGCCGGTTCATTACGCTCTGGGACCACTATGAATCCACGCTTTTAGCGCTCCTGGTAGCAAAGATGTAATATTTTTGAGCTCCTGTTAAAATCTGGTTTAACCGGTTCTTTCAAAGCTCAAAAAAACCGGTATACTGGTTCCATTAATTATTTCAATTATTTGAAAATACCGTTTTTTTTTTTGCCCGATCCCCCCCCCCCCATCACGTTGGACGGTAAATCGCGAGCAAAAATTGTTTTGTTTGAAAGGCGGCAAAAAGAATTTTGCACAGGGCGGCAGCAGACCTAAATCCGGCTCTGGTCCTCATTTTTCAAAGTTCCATGGCCTGGCATTCGCACGCAGGACATGAAATCTTGACACCATTTCAAATTTTTCCGTCGCAATTGAAGCGCAACTGCGGTTTTAGTGTTTGGCTCGGTTCACTCGTTTGAGTATAATTCTTGACTCTGCATTAGAGTGAATATTTCTACATCGTGGAAAATGCAAAAGAACACGGGTAGGTTGGACTATTTTACTGGAGTTGTTGATGGTTCTGAATCTAAGGGTAAAAAGAATAATGAATGAGGCGTTTGCCAATCAACCTCTGGAGAGTGGGGAAACAGGTGACTCTGAAATGTCTATGTTGGATATTGTGAGATGATACAAAGTCAACAAAATGAAGAGTACTCCAAGATGTCTACAGGGAACAGATGGGATCTTCAAGGCAATGTTACGAAATCGTACAAATACCTTTCATAGAGAGCGACAGGAAGGAGAAGGAATCTTGATAGAGCTTCCTCAAAGGAACCGAATCTAACAAAGTGAAATTATATATCTACTCACGCACCTTGGAGAAATATATGATGTCAAGCAATAAGTGACTCTAAAATATCCTAAGTGGATAAACATGAAGGGCAACGTCAAAAAATTATACAAAGCCTGCGTGAAGAGATGGTCAGAAGGAAAGAACGAATTGAATTGACTACGAAGTCTCAGGGGGCGCAGCACAGAAATATATCAAAGCATTGAAAACAAGTTATTCTATTGACAACAATTTTGTAAGTGTCAAGCATTTTTTGTGCTCTTCATCTGGAGCAGATTCTTCATCTTTACTTTCATTTAATTTGAGAACATGAAAGGACCGGTTCGGACAGTACGTACAGGGTTCGCAAAGCGTTCGCCACATGAAGTCAGAAAGGATTTGCCGCCTGCGGTCAAAAGGTTCTCCAATTCACCTACATTGGATCGAAACAGGAGTTTTGGCAAAGCGATGCGGTGACTTTTACATTCTAATTAGACGGTTGCAATTTTGAGTATCATAGTATCGTTGAAAAGTTAACTTTTGTACAGAGACAGAAATCAAAATCATTTTCCGAGAAGTCTGTTTTATACTTCTTTTTCAATGAGAAAAATCTAAAAATTCATGAATTACGAAACCTCCCCGAGAGCACAAGAACCTCCCGTCTCGTGTCTGTGACGTGGTCGTCGTATCATTGAATACCCCCCGTCCCGCCCTCCAGTGCCGGCATTTGTCGTGTAGCATATGTTGCTATTGTTACACATTGGAAAAGAAAAAATTTTTAAAATTTTAATGTTTTGATGAATAGCGGATATTGAAATCAAGAAACAAGAATTATTAAATTTTCACAACTGCAATCAGACTTCAAACTTTTTATCAACTTATGGAGGCACGAGTTTTGATTCTAGGCCCGCGCGCGTATTGCTCCACAATCAAAATTTTTCCCAATTCAAATTCTTTGATGCCTGAAATTTTTCCAAGTTCCCCTGCTATTTCATAATGCTGGAAAACGAAATTTTACCGAGTCCAAGTCCTTCATTCTCGCCGATCAATTTTTACGGGACGATGGGACGCTCGAATTTTCGAAAGGACTGTCTCACAGAACTTGTTTTTTTGAAAAAAAAACTCGCAACCCACCGACTGAGCTGCTCGGGGTTACCTTCATTGTCGTTCTTAATTGAGGCAAACAGAGGACCTCTTTTCTGAGCTTCATGAGCGTGCAGGGTTAACCTTGTTAATTTTCCTCACCACCTTTCAAAATTTTTCGGTTTTCCTCCTATCACCTATGGCTCGAAGGTCAAAATTTTTCCAAGTCTTCCTGTCCTTCATATAGCTCGGAGGTCGAAGTTTTTTCAAGTTCCTTTCCCATCATTTATACAGCTTGAATGTGGAAATTCATTCAAGTCCCCTTCTATTTCACATTTCTGTAGCTCAAAGAGCCGTAATTTTCCAGAGGTCCCATGTTTTGACAGACGGTGCTATCCTCCAAGTCCCACGTTTGCTGCTTTCATAAAATAGGTTCCCTGTTGAGTCAAATTTTTCCAATTTCCTTCCCCATCATATATAATAGCTTGAAAAAGGAAATTTTTTGAAGTCCCCTTCCCATCACCGACAGCTCGCACATCTAAATTTTTGGGGGTCTTTTTCTGTCAGACAGTGCCTTTTTCCTTAGTCCCAAGTCTACCGAACAGCGCCCGCCATTCTTCTTCAATTTACCCTCATCCTCCCCCCCCCCGGCAGAACAGGTTCCCAGTTAAACAAACCCTATTCAAAGGCTAGAGGAAGGTGACGCAAGGTCTCTCGTTTTCGTCTTGGATTGGTACGAGGACCATGGAATTCTTGCTGATAATATCGATATTGATTCTAACTTGCGAGCGTAGCGAGCAAAAAATTTTTTGTTTGCGACACATCAGAAGATTTTACTTTGCCGGCCCTGCCGCCCTCTTCAAGAATCAAAACCTATTACGAGCTAATTCTGAGGCAAGTGATGATTATATTGGAGGAGTTTCAGAGGATGAGCAGGGAACCTGTTCTATGAGGGGGTAGGGGGGTAATTTCGTATCAACGCCTGCGCTCAATAATTTGATAATGAGATCTGAAAAGTTCATTGTTTCTCCAAGACACTGATATTTGAAAACAGCCTGAAAATTTGGAATTTCCTCAGAATTCTCAAGTGCGTACACATCAAAGACCTCTCTACTTGAGTAATTCTAACTCAGAAGTAGTCTCCATCGGTGTTGCAAATCACAATTTCAATGGCTTCGGCATTATTCCATTCAAAAAATAGTACCCACACAAGAATTGGTTCTCTTGATAGGGCAAGAATTTCGAAATATAACAACTTTTTCACGTTCTTGAAACATTTGTACTCAATTTTATTTCGTTTCTCACGGTAAAATGCAGCAAGATTTTTTCGTAAGCATAATTGCGAACACGTAAAATTCTCACGAGACGCGTATTTGTTGTAAAAATAAGAATAAATTCATAATGCATGATGGGTACCATATGATAATCAAAAATTAGATGAAGAAACAAAGGAAAAATCTGCTCACAGAGGCTCGTCCTCGCGGCGATGATTCAACTGTATTATTATGATGATAATTTGTTCGCAAGTGATACTGTTCAAAGACTCACATCTTCAATCAACTAAAACAAACGGTACCAATTGCTAAATTTCATGCCCTTCGAAATGAATGGATTAACGAAACGTCAGATACTTGTCGATTTAGAATAGCTTAGTTGAAAAGCTTTGTATCGGATCTTTGAATGAATTCTAAAATTATCTCAAGATTCTAGTTAAATATCGCCTTCTATCTTACAATGGAAAGAAAATCATGTGATGAAAGATCGAGGAAGCAGTTAAAGACAACTTTTCACCGACAAAACGGAGTCCGACATTTTTTGAAAATTCTAAAGGGGGTAAAGTCGAAGTCAATTTCATCAAGAGAATGATCGTATAGTCCTCCACAAACATTTTCTGCGACAAATGATAGATTTTAAGTTGAAATTAATAGTTTTTTAATTCTCACTTATAGAATGATTCGTATCTATTCCCCTCGAGCCTTAAAAAAGTTAATAGAGGAACGCAGGGAGCCCGTTCTATGAATAAAGGAAAAACGAAGGGAACTTATTCTATGGATCGAATCGGCCTCAAGATCGAAAATTCTCCCAAATGCCCTCCTACTATACATATATAGCTCGGAGGTCGAAATTTTTTCAAGTCTTTTTCCCATCATATAATATAGCTTGAAGGCCGAAATTTGTCCGCCGGAGACCACACGGCGGACGGCTCTTTCTAAAAACGCCCCCAGTTGAACAGGTTCCCCGTTGATAATACAATCAATCTTTTTGAAAAAAGAATTGATTGCTTGATGAGGTCCGAGAAAATGTCCAAAACTCGAAACCCGCTCTCTTGGGCGTTATTTTATATTAATCAACAACAAGTCTATCGATGATGCGAAGTTTTGAGAATTTGTTCATTCTTCTCATAATTCGAAGCTCTATTTTCGCTTCATTTTAGTAGAATCGCAAGAACAGAACAGCGGGTCTTCTCAATGAACGCACAAGCATGGATCACTGCACTAACCCGACCTAATACGTTCGTCGAATTATTTTAAACAACTCTTCAACACTCCACAGGTAAATACATAAGTCTGACTGACAGAATGAAAGAAAAGAGACTTCAATCAAACACAAGCACGATAAAATGAAGCTGCACCCTGCTGCACCATAATTTGAGCTCCAATTTAGAGTGCTTCAGCAACGGGCACTCAACAACAAACAGAATCAGCGCACATCCTGACCATTCGAATAAATTTATTGGAAAAATGGATATACGTTTCGGGACTTTCGGAACACTTTGAACCGGTAAACGTCCAGTAATGTCACGTCCGGATTATTTTTAGAACTGATAGCTAGATGACCGAACAAATGAAAAAACAATAATTTAACTATTTTCATTTTATGCTATCGACGTGCAATATGAACAAACGATACGAGAATAAATTTCAATAACTACTACTGCAATGAAAGATATACACGAGTTGAAGTTTAATAAAAGAATATTGTCCTTCAATATACAGAACTACCTATGTATCCGCGACACATTATCAGCAGATTTTTCCAAAAGAACGATATTTTACGCTGTCCGTGCAATTTTTACAATCATTTTATTAAAACGTGAATAAATTGACGATGTATAGAAATTCACCTAATGACGTTTACGACTACAATACGTTAGTCATAATACTCGGTACTTTTTGAGAAAAAATTCCAACATGTAGACTTGGTACGGGTTTCAACAGTTCGATGTGCGACTTACGACATCAATACAGTGTCCATCTTGAAGACGACGGATTTTCAAAAAAACAGAACGGGGTTTGAATTTTATGAATTCAAAGAAAAAGAAGTGCTGGATTCGAAAATAATTTGAAGCACTTCCGGTGTCGCGCAACTCCAAAAATAATAATGATTAGGTTTCAAAACATTTCGAATGTCATGAATTCCAGCACGCATCATACTACAATCAGTACTAATTTCGAGAAAATGAAAAATTGGAATGGTGATACTCAAGGTCAAAAGACTTGAGAGCGATTTTTGAACAATTAGAATCAATGTAAAAAAGCAAAATACGGTCACAAAAAACGTAGGGCGTATTTTTCGCATAACATGTATCTGTACGCAGAGATAAATGTTACATTGAGTTCATAAAGTGTCTGAATTACTCTGTCCTTCAATCTTCCTATCCATTTATATGCGTCAGAAAATTGAAGTCGTTTCACGAGCTCCGCCTACGCACGAACTCAAACTTTTAGAACGTATAATTAAGCGCGGTTATCAATTTTCGATCACCTTATTTTTTTCGAAGGTTTAAATCTTAAAGCGCAGAAGCAACATGTAATAACTCATCACATCAGCTTTCCATCGAACGAATTGTTTACTTTTAGTAGTTCAAATGAGAATACTCGGTTGTCTCGTGCAAACAAAGTAAAATAAACTATACCACAGAGAATATTCGGTCTGCACAGATAATTATGAAGTACGAAAAAAAAAACAACCAATAACACAAAAATGTTGTTTTCACAAATCGTATCACCTTTCCTGTGCTTTTCAAACCTTGGGAATCGAAATTTGTACAATTTGGTCTTTGCGATCTGGTGCATAATTACGCAAAATGCTCGACACCCTTTGAAACCGACCAAGTTGAACTTGGCATTCCCGCTGGCAATACAGTGTCTGCGAGACGTATTTTCATTCTTCACCCATAATTGAATTTTTTATCGATACTATTCTGGTCGTTCAGATGACAGATAGAGGCATGAAAGTGGTTTTATAAAGAGAATTTTTCATCAGATTGCGGAATCAGCGAAAGAATTACATCGAGAACATTGACTGACCCCGTTGAACTGGCCTTACATCATTCTACGAAACCGAGTACATCCACTTTCGCAAGTTGGCGCTGCACAGCCCAAATTAGTTTCTACCGAAAGATTACTCATTTTACATGTTGAGAATGATCCTGGCTACAGGATTGGCAATAATAGGAGAAATTTGGGTGCATCAGTAAGAGTAGGTGAAGGGGAAGGGCAAACGATAGATAGACGAAGTAGTAAAAACTAATAAACCTCTGTTGAGCGAATCCAGCCAGGAACAGAATACGATCGAAACGAGTAACAGACATATTATTATGCTCAATAATGGGACAAGTTATCATCGGCTCACCAAATATGCACAAAGAACTGTTAACTCGACAGCGCGTTACAGTGTTAGCTGAGTACAATCAGAGTAATAATGATAATAATAACGATAAATAGCAAAGTTCAATAAACGAAAATAGGCTACCGACTCAACAGGTAAATGCGTATTGTTACATATTCCGGTATTCATAAACTTTTTGTACCGACTACGACTCTTTAAGAAAAGTTGACTTACACATTTGTACACAACAAAAAAATCATTTATACCTAAAAAATATTGGGTTACGATTTTTTATCTCAGCATAGATTGAAAGTATCGTCTCACTGAAAAACTATTTCTCCAAAATCAATTTTCGTAAAGAGGAGTAGGAGGGTCGTCATTCACCGTGAGTCAAGTCACTTGCGGGCGCAAACTTCGAAAGATTATTACAAAGTGAAAAGGAAAATGAAATTTATCGACTTTTTGAGAAGATGGCTAAGCCTTAAAATCAGTACCAACAGAGACGAATCTTCGACCAATAACCAGATGCATTTTAGGCATTAGTTACTAACCCCAATACCGGACCATCTTTTGCCTAAATTTAAGAATGTTTCGCAATCGACTTACCCTTAGAGGGAGAAAAAGAGATAAAAACTAATGAATTAGGTATCAGAATTCGAAATAAAAGTCATCAATAAATAGAAATTGAAAAATTGAAATCCACTCGGGCTTGATGGAAAGTGAGCACTTACTCTCGTACACAATGTTTTGTCATAACTATACCACAATAATTGTCATCAATGTTTGAATTGCCCATCGAATCATCCGAACGAACATCTGCCGTCCTAATTCCATATTTACTCTCAACTATTTTCACACCTGACAGATAGATTTCACCTAAATGCGTAAACATAGTGGAGTAAAATAATTTCATTTATTCCAGGTTACTTCTTCATTCATGAAGAGGAAACAAACACTAACAAATTTGAATACAACTGCGTAGCCATAATTGTCGTTACATTTTTGTCATAATAGGAAGTTGTAGATTGACGATGCAAAGACTTGGTTGGAAAAGGAGGAAACTCCGTTGTTTGTTAGGTCTCAGTACCCGTCTCCTACATATAAATTGAAAATCAAAGTTTCCTAGAAGCCTCTCTCCCCTCAGTCTGGTAGAATGAGGCAAAATGATAACAACACTTTCTCATAAGCTCTTACGAAGAAGTAGTAACATCGTTTGGTCTAACCAGGTGAAATTAGTCGAAGTCTATACTGCCTTGATGATCCAGAATCACTCAAGTACAATACGTAGTGGGTGGAAAAAGGGCGATATCGCCATAACACCTTTTTTCCAAAGATCATGATTTGTTGACATCCTATCACTAGACAAATCTTTTGAGCCTAACTTCTCGTTTTTAATTTTTTGGATATCGCCTCTTTTCCACCCACGATCTCCTGTAGTTGAGTGATTCTCAAAATTATTACGGCAGTATACACCGCCTCGTACATTTTTCTTCTTCAAAAATTTTGCCGCCTCTCAAATTTTCCCGCACTAGGCACGTGTCCATGTTGCCTACGCCTAAATCCGGCACTACTGGACTCGAGAATGAATCTTGAGACTGAGACTTCAACCTGACCCTCGAGACTCAGACTCGAGCTTGAGACTCGTGACTGACTCTTGAAATTGAAACTCGAGACACAGACTCAAGACCGAGACTTGAGTTTCAAACTCAGAACTAGGACTCGAGTTTGAGACTCCAGACTGGCACTCCAGACTAGGACTGAGACCCGGGACTGAGACTCGAGTTTGAGACTTGAGCTTGAGACTCGAGAGTGACTCTCGAGCCTGATACTCGAGTTTGAGAATTGAGGCTGACACTCGAGATTGAGACTGAGACGAGCCTGAGACCTGAGTTTGAGACTTAAGACTAAAAGTCGAGGGTGAGACTCGAGTTTGAGACTCGTGACTGACACTTGAGATTGAGACTCGAGAATGAAACTCAAGACTAAAACTGTGCCTCAAGACTGAGACTCAAGCTCGAAGCTCAAGACTGCGACTGGCGCTTGAGATTTGAGACTGAGACTCGAGACAGACACTTTAGCTCGAGACTGACTCTCAAACTTGAGACTCTAACCTCATACTCAAGACTGAGACTCAAACCTTATACTCAAGACTGAGAATCGAGGCTGACACTCGAGCTGGAGACTCAAGCTTGATACCTGAGCTTGATACTTGAGACTGATACTCGAGACTGGGACTGAGACCCGGGACTGAGACTCGAGTTTGAGACTTGGGCTTGAGACTCGAGAGTGACTCTCGAGCCTGACACTCGAGTTTGAGACTTGAGGCTGACACTCGAGATTGAGACTGAGACGAGCCTGAGATCTGAGTTAGAGACTCAAGACTAAAAGTCGAGCTTGAGACTCGAGTTTGAGATTCGTGACTGACACTTTGGATTGAGACTCGAGAATGAAACTCAAGACTAAAACTGTGCCTCAAGACTGAGACTCGAGCCTGATACTCAAGACTGAGGATCGAGGCTGAAACTCGAGCTTGATACCTGAGCTTAATACTTCCGACTGACACTCGAGACTGGGACCGAGACCCCGGACTGAGACTCGAGATTGAGACTCAAGCTCGAAGCTCAAGACTGCGACTGGCGCTTGAGACTTGAGACTGAGACTCGAGACTGGGAGTCAATATTGAGACTCGAGACTGACACTTTAGCTCGAGACTGACTCTCAAACTTTAGACTCTAACCTCATACTCAAGATTGAGACTCGAGATTGAGACTCAAGCTCGAAGCTCAAAACTGCGACTGGCGCTTGAGACTTGAGACTGAGACTCGAGACTGGGAGTCAATATTGAGACTCGAGACTGACACTTTAGCTCGAGACTCTAACCTCATACTCAAGACTGAGACTCAAGCTCGAAGCTCAAGACTGCGACTGGCGCTTGAGACTTGAGACTGAGACTCGAGACTGGGAATCAATATTGAGACTTGAGACTGACACTTTAGCTCGAGACTGACTCTCGAACTTGAGACTCTAACCTCATACTCAAGACTGAGATTCAAGACTGAGACTCGAGCCTGAGACTCGAGACTGACTCTCGAACTTGAGACTCTAACCTTATACTCAAGACTACGACTTGAGACTGAGACTCGAGACTGACTCTCGAACTTGAGACTCTAACCTCATACTCAAGACTGAGACTCGAGACTGACTCTCGAACTTGAGACTCGAACCTTATAATCAAGACTGAGACTAGAGATTAATACTCGAGATTGAAGCTCAAAACAGAGACTGGCGCTTGGAACTTGAGCCTGACATTCGAAACTGGGACTCAATATTGAGACTCGAGATTCATACTCGAGACTTACACTCCAGACGTGGAAAATGAAGAACAACTCCTTCAAATCATCGAATTACATCCTCTCTACACAGTTTTTTCTTCAAATCTCTCGTTTTTTCAGCTCAAAATCAATGCTTTTCACAACATTCTCGAATGAAGTCATCAAATAAGAGGGTAAATCAACAGCTACTGATCATAAGATACACTTCAACGGTCATTTGTTTCTTTTATGAATCATGAATCTGCAACACATTTTGCGTTCATTACCGAGAATGAAATATCTAATAAGTAAAACCTGACACGTTGAGCGATTCACCTTTGAACTCGATGATGATAATCTGCACTCAAAAATGAAAAACGATCACTAATCATGACGAGAAAGTACACAGATACTGTGCGTACATGTAAATGAACCTACTCACGAGGAGACCTCCTCACCGCAATCAATAGGCAGTGCAGTTATTAACGTTGATCAGATAAAATATCTGACCATAGGAAAAATACGCGAAAAGCTACTATTAAATGTACTAGAAAACGTGACTTAAGTCAAAATTACCCACGTATGTTTTACAAATCAACAAGTAATTAAATGATGTAGTCGGCGGTCACCATAGCTGGAGGTGAAGTCAAAACTTATAACTTTCTTCACAATATTATCATTATTTATCTAAATATGGTGTTTTTTTTTTCCTTTTTTTTTTTCGCAGATTTATAGGTGACGCAACGAACGTTATATAAATATGATTTATCGTTTTTGACACGTTACAGCGAAAATTTCAAACGTATCGCACTTTCGTATTCTTTTTACTTTCTCGAATTTTTAATTAAAATTTCCGTTTGAAGCGACGGGCAACTCTTTGGCAATTGTCCTTAACATAGAACACTACAACACATACGGCGAGCTCAATTTTCTGGAATTGTACCAGTATACTGATTCCATTTACTTTTATGAACATCGAGATAAGCATACTATCGTATTTTCGACTTAACGAGAGTAAAAAACAAAAAGATGATGTATAGTATTTTTCGCGATCCTTGTTTCATACGCTGACGTCATACATATGCACATCAGCCAAAAGGTGCACGCGACTGTGAAATACGCGATCAGGTACAAACTAGAAGTCGTACTTGCAACATTCTTGACCAGGACCTGACAAAGAGAATTCTACAACTATACTGAAGCGATAGACAGTATATCTAAAGCAAAAAGACGTAAAATCTTGGCAGAGTCTAAAAAAAATTCATATCTAAAATTAAAACGTCTGCTTTTTGATTATATCATCATATCATCATTCTCTCATCCCTTACCCATGCACAACGTATCTGATTATACATTAGTCGTGTTATAAATGCCGTCCTCATTTCAGCAGCTCATCACATTGTACTCCAATTCTAGTTAAATACTTGATCTCCGAAAATTAAGGTGGACCTTCACACACTCTCGCAAAGTTCGTACATTCTTTCGAATCATACATATCGCCAAAATTTCAACGCGAAGAAGCAATTTTTTTCCGCTCCAAAGTTCGTCTCTCTCACTCTCGTTCTTTCTCGTCTGGTTTTCTCTTTCGCTAAACGACCGTTCGTCCGGCCTACCCGTAAATTCATCCATGCACGAAAACCGAAGTCTCCGAACAATAGATCAGGTAGAATATAAATCAAATCGTTCACTGTAAAAGCGACTGTTTCCTTTCAGAGAATTCCCCTTTGAAATACAACAATACCGATTCGTCACATAGGATTGGAATGCGATTTTGAGCTATTTTTGATAAGACTACCAGAATCTACACGATTTTGAACATTGTTGTAACGAGATTAGTTCGATATCAAATTATTGCATTATGTAACGATAAATTTAATACCTTTCAAATTACACGCAATACTTGAATTCATTTAACAACTCTAATTACGCTTATTATCGCATCATTTAACCAAAGATGATAAACTTAGTACGAATTCGCCCATTAAGTATATCTGAAGCAGAATAAGTACGGGTTTAAAAAATCGAGCCTTGTGTCTAAGAGCAGCAGATAAGAGTTCTAGGTCGTCAAATTGCCGCAAATCTCTCGTCTTCTTCTTTGTCGAGAATGAAGTAGTATTTTGCGAAAAAATAGCCAATTTGTCATTAAAAAGATCGAAGAAATCTAAAATACCTCTGATCGATTCAATTACATGAGCATATAGAACAACGGGCAGAAGTTCGTGCTCATTAGATAGTGAATTTCTCCTACTGTCCAAAATAAAAGCTATTCCTGAGGCTTGACAAACCTTTTCGGGGAAAAAGTTTGCCAATAAATAAGCCCATTGCTCGCCTCTTATTAGGGCAACCGAGCATGGACCTAAGAGAGGAAAGAGGTTTCTTAATAGTTAGAAGATTACAAATAAAATTTTGGAGATAATCAGCGGTCAAGAACAAACAAATTAACATTTGCAATGGAAATTTTGTATAATTTGGATGCGATACACTTACCTACACTCGGGTCAGTTCCATCGGTGAGTAGTTTTCCTACACCAAAATTGAATTTAAATGTACATCAATTGAACCGTCAAAATCACTCAACTTATAGATCCGAAACAGGTGCATAATTATCATTATTTTTATGATAATTATTATAAATTTTCAAATGATACAATGATTAGCCACCACCGATATGTAGATATCAATATTACGTTTTTTATCCTTTTTATAACGGATTATAAAAAAACACACGAACTGAACAACAGGATTTTCGCATTATACACCACCGTTACTGTTTTCGATGTACGTAAACTTAAAGTAATTTTCTATTATTATGTATTTTATCCATTCCAAAATTCGAATTCATGAGATCAACACATCACCAGCTCACATTTTCATATTAGTAACTGAAATAATTCTATGAGATGAGAATGTAGTGCTAGTACTATCTACACACAGGTAACGTAAAAAGACAGCAGCGTAGCGACGTGAAGAAAAGAAGGAAAATGGCAAAGAAGGAGGAAGGTTGGGCAGAGGAATCGGCATTCTGGTCAAATTTTAGTGATGACGACACACTGTAGAAGTGCTACAGGCGAATAAAATCACGTGACTAAAAACAATGTCCTAAGTCCTAAGGTGAAGTGACGTCTAAAAGGAAGTATTTTTTCAGGGCTCTTTGAGGTAGGGCCCCACTAAAGTTCGTTTAAATCAAGGTAGGGCTAAAAATTTTAAATATTATTTCGAATTATTCAAATTTTCAAAAGATTCCGTACTCCGTACATTATTACAGCTGTAGGCTGCGCTGCTCAGCTACTGTGATTCTTATCAATTCAGTTTGGATTTTATCAGTCGGAATAACTGCAGCCGCGCTGAAGAACAGCATGTTGTAGATGTTGTACTTGGAAGTTATAATGACAATTTTTTTTTGAATATTGAATTAAGTTTTGGAAAATTGTTTCTTCATTGTATTTCGCTACTTATTTCATTCGGCTTATCTCAATATTCACCCGAATTTATTCTTTCATAGTTGATTATCGAATTCAGAATGAACCACAAGGGTATCAAGAGAAAGAAAAGAAGTTTTCTTCAACAATCTATGAAATACCATAAGAAAGGTGTCTTCGGAAAAGGCACTAGAATCGATGATGAGCCGTACGAGTACTTTTTGAATGTGCTGAAAATCATGAATCAAGAATTCGAGACGGAGGATGATAAAAGTGAGACCGCCTCTTTAGTGTATGTTTTGAAGAACTATTATTTTTTACCAAGTCTTTGATGTTATAGAAGTGTTCGTCGAAAACGTATTCGATCAATTGAGTGGCAACGAAGTCACTTATTCCTCAAACCAGGTGGTCTCTCGCGTGATCGACAATTTATTGCCACTGGTGTCTGATTCAGTCTTATCAAAATTCATGAAAACTTTTTATGAAAATATTAGACCCATCTGCATGGATCAGTTTGCTAGTTTTGTTCTTCAAAAACTTATAATGACGGTGACAACCCGTTACTTGGTTGGTACTTACAAGAATATTTTTCACCGTTCATTGACAATCAAACTTAGCCTTTGTTTGTATTTCAGGAAGCTTTACCTGAAGATGGCAATGACTCTGATAATATCGAGGAGGATGAAAAATTATCGTGGTTGTTGAAAGTATTTCGTTATGTGTTGAATAACATAGAAGAGTTTTTATTCAGTAACTATCCCAATCGTATCATGCGCACAGTCGTTTGTTGTTCAATTGGTTGGACGTCGACCCTCAACGACGATAGTGAAATTGTGTACAATAAGAAAACTCCAAAAAGTTTTACCAAACTACTAAAAGAATTTATAGATCAACTATTGGAATGGTCTAGGTTCAAAGGTGAGTTGATTATTATCGAAGAGGTTGCCCTTTGTCTCGAACGAATCGCTTCAGAAAAACAATAATAATGAAACTTCGAATGGATCAAATTTTAGATATTATCAATTAGTATGGACGATTAATTTTGTTTTTAGTATTTTTGTTTCTTTATTTTCTCATTTTTTCCTCCTAGTTTTGATTTTATATAGCCTGATGAGAAAAAATATGAAGTAGAAACGCAAAATTATGTATTTCACCTGAATTGGGTTAGGAAGGCTAGTTCGTATCTAGCCATACTTAATACTTGACCACCAAATGTAGAGATTAAATTAATGTTCCTGCGTCTCCATGTTCTGATATTGTCTCAATATGAATGTAATCTTTCAGAATCGGCGCGCAATACTCTGTCATCTGGATTTTTACAAGTACTGTTACAATGTACGGCTACGATGTATCCAAAAAAAGTGAAAAAACTTGGAACTAAATTGCTAAATGAATGTTTTATCGAAAATGAGGCTGAAGAAATGGAACAAAACAATGATTCTTTGTCTCGGATACCAATCGTCTTTGATGATGTATCCGCTTCTCGGTAATACATTTTGATATCAATAAAAACGAGATACAATAGTAAAAACTGTAACAAAGCGATGTTTATTTCAATTATGAGTGAAACGCGTACGCAGGAGGCTGTAAATTTTTAAAATGAAAAATAACGTTTGTTACAGATTGTTAGAAACTGTGATACGAGTGGCGCCGCCTAAACTTTTCACGCAAATTTATGCGTATTGTTTCCATGGTCGATTAAGTTCGCTGGCCTGTCATTCTATAGCAAATTACTCCGTTCAAAAATTGATACACTTTTGTTCTGAAAAAACCGAAGTAAGAATTCAAGATTATAATTCGTAATTTGTTTTCTCTTTTTTTTTTTGTTGTATTTTTTTCTTCAATTTTTAGTTCGAAGCTATCTTTGACGAATTATCAGTTTGTTTCGAAGATGTTCTCAAACATGAAAAGAGCGGAGTTATTCTAGAATTGTGTTCTGGTTGTTTAAAACATAAAACTAAGCAATCGGTTTTCATGTTGGTGTGTATTCTAAAAATAATTTATTTTTGTTCGTGTATCAGAATAGATTTTACTTTCCTAATATTTTTGTAGACGTGGATGCAATATTTAAATTGTGATGGAAATCAATCGTTATTAGCTCCTTTAACGATCTATATGATGCGTCAAACTGAATATGATCAGGACGCAACACGTAACATACAATTACATGGTTCGTTGCTACTTCAACACATGTTGAAGTTTAATAAACCGATCAAAGTAATCAAACATCAATTATTAATTTTCTTAATTTTTAAATATTCTTTTTAAAAATCATTATAATTTTTAGGTAATTTCCAGTTTACTTGAAATGAAAACTGATGAATTATGTTCTGTATTATGTAATCCGAAAGGAAGTCATATAGCTAATGCTGTTTTCGAGAGTGAATTCGTCGGTGAAAAAAGTAGAGAAAAATTTTTCAAAGTTTTGCTGGTACAGTTACATTCTTTCTCATTATCCTTCTTTCATTTCGTGTTCTACGTTTCTTTAAAAAATCACAATTTAATCAATTTCGATTAATTTTCTTGCAGCGGTATTACTCCACTCTAGCTGTATCAAAACATGGATCTCGTGTATTCGATATTGTATGGCAGTGGGCTAGTGTGAAAAACAGGTCACTCATTGCGAAAGAGTTACTGGAGGATGAGGCGAAGTTGGGAAATAGCCCATTTGGAAAGCACATTATTCACAACATTTCTCTTGGAGCCTTCAGACGAAATAAGGAAGAATGGATTAAAGCTCAGAGCCAGAGCGGTAAAGTTATGAAATTGTTTGCCAAAATTGTTGAATAAATTTTTATCTTCCTATGTGATCGCATTTTCTGTTGTGTTCAGATCATTTGATCGTCTATCAACGAATATTAAAAGATAGCGCATTCGAAAGCAACTTCTGCGCAGCTCTTTTTTACCCCGATTCGTTTACTTCGTAGGTATTTGTCGTCGCAGTTTGTTCGTGACACAATGCTCTAAAAATACTTAGCCCTGCATTGATAAGGCCCATCACAGAGGTCTTTAACAAAATTATAGAATCAGAAACAATACCTGAGCAGTGGAGAGAAGTCTAAATAGCACTATATTCAAGAAAGGGGATTGAAAAATAATAGAACATTAAAGACCGATGCAAAATATTTATGATGATTATAAAAAACAGAATTTACGAAACGTTGGACTTTAATCAACCAAATAAACAGGCGGGATTCAGAAGGGGTTTTTCAACTATCGACCATATCCAGGCTATAAATCAACTCTTAGAAAAGGCTACAGAATATCGAATCCAGGCCCACTTACTCTTCATCGACTACCCAAAGGCCTTTGACTCTATAGAACATCAAGACATACAGAAAGGTTTGAGGAAGCATGAAGTTCCTAGCAAAATTATAAATATACAAAACTTATTGAAACCCAAAAGCCTACATTAGAACAGATAGGAAAGGAGAGACATTCGAAGTGAAGAGGGAGGGGTGAAACAGGGTGACCCACTTTCCTCAAACCTTTTCAATGTAGTATTGGAAGAAATATTTCAAAGACTAAGTTGGGAAGGAAAAGGAATAAGGGTAGATGGAAAGTACCTGAACAACTTAAGATTTGCTGACGACATAGTATTGGTAAGCTCGAACAAAAAGGAACTAGAAGATGAGGAGGAAAAAGGAAAAATCAGGATTAGAGATTAATATGAGCAAAACTGAGTGCATGAGTAACATTAATGAAGAAACAGAATTAATTCTAAACGGGGTAAAATTAGAAAAAGTTACCGAGTAGGTATACCTTGGACAAATAATAATATCGACGGAAAATAGACTTGATAAAGAAATGAGTAAAAGGAACGCCTGGAGGAACTTTTGAGGACTGAAAAATGTATACAAAAATTAAAAATTACCGACAGAAGAAAAAATTAAAATTCTCGAGAGCACTCCCGGTACTTCAATATGGAGCTCAAGCATGGTCCCTGACCAAAACACAGACAGAGGGTTTGAAAGTAACACAAAGAGCAATGGAGAGAAGGATAATGGATATCAGACTAAAAGATAGGGTCAAAAATACAAATAGTAAGGATATAGATTACAATACAAAAATTAAAATATGCAGGCCATATGACCAGGGGGGACCCAGAGAAATGGAATTACAAATTATCTAATTGGACACAAAGAGCAATGGAAAGTAGGATAATGGGTATCAGACTAAAAGATAGGGTCAAAAATACAAATAGTAAGGATATAGGTTACATTGTAAAGAAACAAAGGGGGGGAACCCAGAGAAATGGAACTACAAATCAAATTGAACCCCATACGAATACAAAAGAGGATAAGGGAGACCACCATCGCGGTGGAGGGATGAGATAGTAAATAGAGTCGGTACCTCATGGCAGAATCAAGCAGGGAGAAGTGGTGAAAGATCGGAGAGGCCTATGCCCATGAGTGGGCTATTTGTTCAGAAAATATTCTGTACAGTTATGTAAAAAGCGAAAATAAAGGCTGAATTATTTGTTCGTGACGGGCAATTTGCCTACTTACGATTGTGACGGATTTTACAATTTGCGAATTATTATGATAGGTACTGTAAGTTACTATTATGAGAAAGAAATAAAAACGCTAGTACATTTTGCGGATTGAGGATTCCGTCTCGTCATCGATGAAGATTTACGCGTTTGTAATTTCCTTCTCGGTATCATAATTTGAACAATGGGTTGTAGCGTTGAATCCGATATGTGTAATAGGCGTAGGCATATTTCCTGATGATACACAAATGAGCTAAACTCCTGAAACCTATGAAGTGCTTTTCTTTTGTCGCCTTATAATTTGTCTTGTGGGGAACGTGTAGGTACATAGAGACGGTGAAATTTTAGACTTGTAGTTGAAAAATGATATTTGATGATCAACGTTAAGAATAGTAGTTTCGTATTAATGAAGGAAAATAGATGTTCTTATGGTAGGAGCGACGAACCACTGAGCCTCCTTGAAATTGGTCTAAATAATGAAAATTTCCTTCTCTGAATATTAATTTTTTTTTATGTGAAAAAAGTTGAGAAAATTCTCGTGCTCGGAAATTCATAATAAAATTCGTCCTTTCTTAACGGACTCGTTCGAATCATTATAAGTGACTTACTAATAAAATATCGCCGTATAAAAGTGACATAGTAAAGAAACGAATACGCTTTTGACGTTGGGTAAGTGTTGAAAAATAAATTGCATCTATACGAAGAAAATTAAATTCTAATGAATGATGCGCTACTTCAAAGAAGAAAAAAATTATTATTCTAAGACGTACAATTTTTTCACTTCATTTCCTAATTTATTTCGATTGCTAAATCCGGAGTTCAAAACTGAATTCAGGCATCTTTAGGTATTTAATACTTTAGTTCTGAATGTATAACATTGGTATACCCTCACGGTAAATGTGGTGCAGCAGGTACCGTACTATATCCGATACTCTTTAAACCACACCGCTTAAATAAAAACATACCCAGGATTGAACCAGTTGCGCATCATGTCAAACAGTGAATGATAATTTTTCTTCGCGCATTATTTTGCTTAGAAGATCCCATTGATATATTTCTGCGACTATTCTACCCCAGTGTGCGTATGCGTTGCTGGTGAGTTCTCATGCTCATTCGAAGATAAGTGTGGTTTACCATTTTTCGTGCCATACAGCTTAAAGTGTAATTAAATTTTGCAATTCTTTTTTTAATTAATAGGTAATTTACTTGCGTGTTATATCAGTGATGAACAATATTAATTTCCCGTACAAATTTTTCGTACTTTCATGCTTTGAACTTCGGATTTATTTTTTTGTCTAAATTATAGGACTTACATCGCTCTGAAACGTTCTCAAATTCGCTTTAAAGCGCAATGGTAAGTCATACGTTTTGTTTCGTGAAAATTACAATTACGATTAGACTTGCCAAGTACGCATTCGTTTTTTTTTCGTACATCATGTATAAGAAAAAATTGTCTCGTGACAAATTTTCAGGCTGATTGGACGAGAAAAAATTCTTTATGCAACGAAGGTTTGACAGTCGCATGGAAAAATTTAAGTGTTGTGGCCACGGGTACTCAATCGAGATTGTTTTCGCGATCTCTAGTCAAACGCAAAGAAATTCTTCATGGAGGTAATTTTCAATAAATGTCGGAATATTTTGGCAGAATTTGAAGGCATCTCTATCTTGAAGACTTTTATTCCAAATTTCGTGAGCAATTTTTTTACATCGAATCTGTGGAGGTGTTAATATTCATTCGTCAGGACAACATGTATATTAAGCTTAACCTAAGTACTCTATTTCAAAATAATGAGGGGTATTAGAAATATTTGCGTCACTTTTCTCAGCATCTTATTCAATTAAGACAGTAGTGGAATTAAACCCACATTAGGCTTCTGGTGAAGTAATGTTGGTGTCGACAAATGCATTTAGGGAGAATATCGCTTTCTTCTTTCTCTCAATAGAAATCATACAACAATTGGCAGTACCATCCACTTTATTATAAATTCTAAAACACGACGTTTCGGCGACGTAGTCACATCATCAGGTAAAACCAGATAGAACATGATTTCACGATGGCGGTTGTATTGATGTTTCTCAACAGGCGCGGATCCAGACCGTCATTTTAGGGGTGGAAATTTTTCTTCAAGATTCCCGACGTATCTGTATGCAAAGAATTTCTTTATGATTTTTAGGAGGGGAGAATTTTCCCCCATCTCCCTCCTGGATGCGCCCTTGTCTTGGTGCGTTTTTTTTGTAGTTCTTCAACTCCATCAAGTATTCTTCCTTAAATATGTATGACCGTGACATTGAAAATTGGATTGATTCCTCTTATGCATTAATTGCAAGAAAATCATAATAATATTGAGAAATTGATTTATGTGCTAGATACCTATTCTACATCGCATACGTCAATGCATTATTATTATTCGTTCTCTAATACGAATGGGGGAGGGGAACCCTTCTTGTCTTAGAGAAAATTTAATCATAGCACAATTCTGTTTTCTTCAGTTAGACGTTGACTTCACCTTAGCGAGCAAGAGATTTTCTTTATACAGTTCCTTCTCACATTATTGATCTTATCATCGCTATTCCAACGCGATATTTTTTTTAAATCTTATTTTGCAATCTCACGCGTGCGATGACTCATTGATAGTACGCACGAGTCTAATCTGAAAGTAACTGTCATTACCTTCATGACGCAAAATTGTAGCTTTTTATCTGCTTCTGAGTTTCAAAATACTCATCTCGTCTCTCATCTTGAGCCTCTTTCACGCTCCTGCTAGAAAATTGACCCCCCTATAATCCGTTGAGGACATTTTTCTTTACCGCACTGCGCAATTCCTCAAACATTCCCTCGAAGCTACAAAGACACTCTACCTGATTACCCTTCATCTTTTAGCAAGATCTTTCTGTTTCTTTATAAACTGAACTTCCTTTTCCGTATCTATAAACTTAACCACCACCGAGACGACAAGCCCCTGGTAGGTTGTTACCGGTAATTTAGAGAGGATAAAGAAAAGATTACCTACATCTAGCAAACTTTTTCGGTTGATTGTAGAAATACCTATGATACAATGATTGAACATTCGTTTTTCTTTTATTAGTCTTGTAGTCCAGGAAGAATAGCATTTTAAATTTAAATAATTGGTGGCAAGCTGGAAACTTGTTTGTAGCACTTAAATATGATCAAACCCACCGTCGATCTGACTGGAGCTTCGCCCCCTATTGTGGTTCGAAGGTTTAAAAAAAAACAGTTTTTAGCATATAACTCGTTAACTATTGGCTTAATCGACATTTAACAGGGATAAGAAATTGAAGTTCATCAAATTTCCTATAAAAAAGGTTCACTTCATTTTTTACCCACGTCCCATGCAGGTGCTACAAAATGACGTTGAAGTTTGCCCTCTCGTTCGAATAAAATGTTGATACTGCACATTCGCGTTTTCCACTATGACTGTAAGCAACAAAGCTTGCTGGCGATACACAAAATGATTTGTAATGCTTAAGTACTCGATAATTGAGTCTTGATGAGGTTGCGAGAGATAAATTAAAACAATTTTATTAGAAATAAACTACACAAATATCACATCTATCGAGATCTTCATCGTCAGACTCGGAAGCGCTGTTCGAGCCGAATACCAGAGAAGAGGGCATGCGAAATGTTACACTATGTTCTGTTCACCCGAATTTTTATATAGCCAGCGCCCGGTAAACAATTTGAAGCGTCTGAAGCCCTGGGAAAAGCTACCCATTGAAACCCTCATTTAAAGCCCTCTTGATTCCCCTGATTCCCGCTTTGAAGCCATGGATCCCCCTTGAAGCCCTCCTGCTATTCGGGCTTCACCTGGGACAAACTACACTTGATACCTTTTTTGAAACCCTGTTCCCGTCTCGTTTTGGATCCTCTGAAGCCCTCCTACTACCCGGGCTTCAAGGGGCTTCAATGTTTATCGGGAGGAGGTTGAAAATTTTGACATTTACACAGTCGATAAGAGGGAGACGCTTCGGGGAAGACGCTAGATAACGTTAGCAATGACCTTAACCTACTTCAGGGACGGACAAATTTCGACCTTCGCTACTTTACAGTTTCATTATACTGGGTCTAACATATGGTACTTAAGCTCATCTAGTCTAACATACAGTCTATTAGGCTTTCATTATACTAGACCTGACATTCAGTGTAGTTGGCTTACGCTAGGCTAAATAGTATTGGGGGGGGGGGAGGAAAACGAGTAGAGAAAGTGAGCGAGCCTCCTCGCCTCAGCTACTTAGCCTAACAGTATACTAGGCTTCCTGGACGACGGTGAACGAGCAGAGCTCGTGGTCCCGTTAGCGAGTTTGTAAATGCCCAAAGACATAAATGTTTTTCCATGAAGTGAAGAAAGTAAAGCTTTTTGAAACCACTCACTGCCGATATCTCAACAATAGAATCCTTCGCCTTTAACGTAGTGACAACCATGATCCTGTCTCGTCGATGGACCGGCTTCTTATTCTCCTTATCACTGTTTGTTTCGAGCCCGCATATGAAACAGTTGTGCAGGAAATCAAATGTGGAGTCAGCACACCGTAATCTCTGTTTTTTTTTTAGCTGGTTGCCATGGTCATAGCAAGATAATACTTGTAAGAATTTCACAGCATCAGCAGGGTGGCGATAATTTAGCAGCTGGTTTTCAATAGAATAATTCTGTCGCGTCGCCGGTATGCTCCATTGCTTACATTTTTTAGGCTACACGAAAAGACGCGAATCTGTCATAGGCGTCACTAGCGGGTGGATGGGTGGCACACCCATCTTTTCTAATTTTTTTCATTTTTTAAATTAAATTCTAATCAATTCTAATAATAATATGAAATTAGAAACTGAGAAAGATCAAAATATTAATATTGGACAAAATTAGGGCAATTCTTAATATCAATATTGAATCTGCCTCCCCCCTCCCCCTCACATGAGAATTGAAAGGGTGCATTTGACGAAATCAAACATATCTCTTATATGAATCCCCTACTTGGCACACCCATGCACAAAGGTCCAGTGACGCCTATGGAATCTGTAGTAACAATATTTTGTTTGAACGAGGGAGCGAATTTCGACGTCATTTTGTGGCACCTGTATAGGACGTGGGTAAAAAATGAACTGAGACTTTTTTTACAGGAAATTTGATGAACTTCAATTTTTTATTCTTGTAAAATGTCAATTAAGCCAATAGTTAACGAGTTATATGTCGTCAAATAAAATTTTCTTCACCTTTAAGCCAAAATTGGGGGCGAAGCTCCGGTCAGATCGACGGTGGGTTTTAGGATAGTGATAACGACCATATGTAAGGGATATACACAAGTTTCCAGCTCACATACCCAATTTTTGTGTTACTTTTCCTGAACTATTGTCATTTCTTACTTTTCAAAAACTAGTCTTGCTGTTTTTAAATTCAACTTTAGACCCCTTTTAACTTCTTGTTATCGAGGAAAAAAACTGTCATAGATTTATTCTCACATTTGCTACTCGCAAACTAACGCATCCTCGCAAAGCCTTTGAAGTTAGAAAGATTTTATAAATTTTTTCTAACCACAGGTGTATTTCGATCTTGTAAATTTTTCAAAACAAATGTATCAGTTCTGTTCTTACTAGGTACCTGGTGTTTAAATTGTAATTCTTCCATTCCAATCGGTTGCATTTTTGCGAATGCAAATGACGCATTCCTAATAATTATTCGATCTTACTGCCGCCAATGATTTATTTATCAATTCATATTATGCTGAAAATCGAGATAAGTATTTAGAATCAGTACATTTAAGAAGATCTGTCGTCACTCATTATAGGTAGGTATTCATAAATTAGAATGAATTAATCGTTTCTTCCAAAGTTCATATTTTTCGTTATTTGCTGCACTATTCCGCATTACCAGTTTTGATCGTCAAAAAAACAAATATATCATTGTGAATGATAGAATTAGTACCTACCTAGTAGGGTGATATTCAAAAAACTGGTATTATTATCAGCCGAAGAAAAATAGCTGAATCATATTTTGATTTATAATTTTTTTTAAATTCAGTCGCAGTCTCTCGTTTGAAAAAAAATAGGGATCTCGCGTCAACGTTTCGGCCAATTTCATTTAGCTATCAAATTCTGCCTTTTTTCCTTTCTCTCCTTCCAATTAATTATATATTAATTTTTGTTTTGATTTTCCCTTCGAATTTCAGTTAGCGGTGCTGCACAGCCCGGAGCATTGGTAGCTATCCTCGGACCAAGGTTTGTACTCCCAAGTACAATAAAAATTTCTTCTTCCCATTTTTTATATTTTTCTCTTTTTTTCAATTCACTGAAAACAATCAAGGATTTTTTCTTACAATTTTAAATTTACAGTGGATCCGGAAAGAGTACTCTGATGACAGTGCTGGCCAATAGAAATTCAAGTTAGTTGAAATATTTTTTATTTCTGTACCTACTACAAAGATCTATTTTTTCTTTAGAAACGATGTACTATATCCTCACGAAATAATTGACCGTGTACTTTGCATGAATTGTTTCTAATTAACTTTTAAATACTTTCTCCTTTGTACAGCCCATGAAAAGTCATTTCAAGTAGGTAATTTAACTTCACTTCCTTGCAGGTGACTTACAAATTGAAGGCACCGTCACCATTGGTGGTAAATCTAGAAAAGAAGGGGATTTCATCAAATATGTTTCTGGTTTCGTTTATCAAGACGACTTATTTATTCCTGCCCTTACTGTACGAGAACATCTTACTTTTACTGTAAGTATTTTCGGAATAAAGAACTCAATGACTTAAAATATCAATAAATATCTTCAGTCCTACAAAACCAATCTCTTCTCACGCGAATTGTTTTTTCTTCGGACGCAATTAAGAAAATAAGAATAAATAATGTCTTATCGTGAACGATTTGCAGAAATAATACCTAGATGATGATAAAAAGAAAAACAAACGATCATAATAAAGTGTCTACGCACTTCATAACTGTTATTTACTTTCAAGATAATATTTTTCTTCAGTCCGAACTTCTGAAATTCGCCTTTCAATTATAGACCATCTTATAGATGGAAAAATTTGATTACGTAGATGTGACCTCAAAGTAAAGATTGTACCTGACTTTAATGCCGGGGTTTATTTTCAATACATCGGATTTTTTTCATCAATCTTTCAAACTACTCTTCCGGCTATAAACTTTCTTCCCTTCATTATGGATCGAGTGAGTACAAAAAAAGCTAATGAATGAAAATTTTCTTCTTAATAATTTGTTGTAGGCCGAGTTACGATTGGGTAGAAACATCACGAAGAAGGTTCGAAGTATTTTGATAGAAGAAATATTGAATTTATTAGGTTTAACCAAAGTAGCGAATAGCCGTATAGGACAAGTATCATTCGATAATAGTAAGGTTAGATTCTACAATTTGAAATGCCATCATTTGTCAGTTTTTATTCAGGATGAAGATGCCGTCATTCGTCATTTCATTTCCAGATAAATTTATCCGGTGGAGAGAAGAAACGTTTGTCCATCGCTGCAGAACTAGTAACAGATCCGTCGTTACTCTTCTGTGATGAACCGACCACAGGTTAATGTAATTTGAGATAATATCTATCAATCAGTTTTTTTTTTTTTTTTTTTTTTCTTATCTTATAATTAAAAAGTCAAACTCTTACTCTAGATATCGTATTTTGCAGGTTTGGATTCTTTCACCGCGTTAAATGTCATTACTCATTTAAAATCTCTTTCCATGCTCCAAAATAAAACTATTGTTTGTTCCATTCATCAACCAAGCGCTCAAATATTCGGACTCTTCCATCAAATTATTCTATTATGCCAGGGAAAAATAGCATTTAGTGGTTCTTCAGAGGAAGCTATTTCTTTCTTCGAAGAGTTAGTATGACTCATACTTAACGTGTACAACCCACATAAATTTCATCTAGCGACTCTTTTTTTCCTGCAGGCAAGGTTATAAATATAATGAAGACGAAAACCCTGCTAATTATTTAATCAAAAGTTTAGCTCAAGAAGTAGCATCAGAAAAAAGAATAGACGAATTTTGTACAAAATACGAGAAAAGTGATTATTTTGAAAATCTAAAGAATTTCATAGACTTGGAAATCAATCGAGATGCTTACAATGAGTCCGTCATCTTTTACAAACCGAGGCGAGTTATCTACATATTGACATTTTGTCTATCGTCAAGAGTTATTTTAATATTTTTTTTTTCTTTTTCTAGAGATGCCCCCACTTGGTTTTCGAAGCTTATGACTATTTCACGTCGAGCATTCGTGACTCAGTCAAGAGATTTATCAATACTAAAGATGAGACTTCTGCAAAAAATTGTGAGAAACGACCTCTAACAGAATAAATTTGCTATAATTTTCTCCTGCATTTATTTGAAAAACTTCTTATGTCACTTCTACAGTTTACGGGAATTTTGATAGGATTGTGTATGCATGGTGCGGTGACGTGGACTCAGAAAGGATTGATAGCACTGAAAGGAGTAGTTTTCTTTACTGTTACGCAAAATTTCTTCCCCCCTGTTACAACTGCTCTTCGCACGATTCCACAACAGTTAGTCCTGTTCTATAGAGAATACTCTAATAACATAAATACACCGTCAATCTTCTATCTATCTAACGTCATTACCTTGGTGAGTTTTTACTCTCTTACCTACTTTTGTCTGCGATTATTATTGACAATATTTTTGGTGCTAGTATCAGATGTTCATAATAGGCCTACTTATTTATACAAAAATTGAAAGTAGACTAACCGACTCGTGAAACCATAATTGCTTGTATTAATTGTACTTCTACCTATGTAAAATAATTTCTTGAAAATCTCATTCAGCTGATGTATTTTACGTAAATTCAAATTTTCTATTGCAGCTTCCTGGTTTTATTATCGATCCGGTTTGTTTCACTTTAATAATTTTCACGCTGGCGGACATGACTCGTGATTTTGTTAGTCTATTTCTATCGTGCATGATCATTACCCTTACAATGAACACCTCAGCTGCTTTTGGTATGAATACTCTTGAATTATTACCTTAAGTTTTTTGAAATGGAATTAGGCTTGAGGAGCATGTAGGTAATGTACCGTACTTTCAAGCCTAATAATGATTCTCTTTCAAGGTTTTGATTTATCTCGCGTTTTTTCTTAATTTGTGTCTACGATTAAAAAATTCGTCCAATTCTTATTCTTAGGCATGATGATGTCTTTGCTGTATAGTAAAGTTGAAGTTGCTGTCTCAGTTGTGTATCCACTGGAGATCATATTCATAATTTGTTCCGGCGTTTATATTAAACTTTCGTGAGTCCTAACTAAAAGATAATGCAAGAAAACCACAAAAGAATGATAAATTTTCAATTTTTTTTTTTTTTTTAATCGCAGAACTCTCCCTTGGATTTTTACGTGGATCCGTCACGTATCTTGGTTCACTTTTGCATGTGAAGCTATGTTCATCTTACAAGTAGACGGTGTTACTAATATAAGTAAATAATTTTGATGTAGCAGATTTACTCTAGATTTGATGAAAGTCTGTTCTTGTAACAGGTTTCATTCTTCTTTTATTTCCAGCTTGTGAAAATCCTAGCATTCCCTGCATCAAAAATGGAGAAGAAGTATTGGCCAACTACGATTTTAGCGCATCCAACTTATGGCCAAATATAATAAAAATTGCGCTAATCTATTTATTATTTCACGCATTTGCTTATAAGTTGTTGGTGATAAAATTAAAGAAAAGGACTCGTTGCTGAGATTTTTTTTTCGTATCAAGTACATTTAGAAAAATCGAGTCTGCTTCTTCATTTTGGAATGAATCTCGTATGGTGAGCACTCTTTTGAAATTGGTGCGAAAATTTTTTGGGCAAAAGTGTACGAAGCAATAAATCAAACGAAACATAATTTTATCAGGTATCTTACATTGATTCTCCGAGAAATGTTCAGTCAAAAAGTGATGAAATATTATACAGTAAAATTTGGTACTTTTTTTTCTTTCTTTTTTTGGGGCTCTTGCCTCCTTCGGCAAGGCAAAAGCCCATATGCAACCACGAAAAAAAAAAAAAAAAAAAAAAAAGATTCTCACCCGAAAAAATGTGTTGTGACGTCACTCAAGTTATGCGAGACATTTTCTTATCGTAGACCTACGTCAATCTGTGCAGTCTCTACACGTTTTATTTTTGCATAGCATTTTTTTTTCGGTACAGTCTTTGGCAAAAGTGTAGTACAAAGGTTATTTTTCTTGGTAACTCAACAGTCATGAAATACTGCGTATATTCTTTGACTAATCTCTTTCGGTTTTCAGGTCTGAGTAAGAAATTACAAATATCTTTGGGTCTCAGGATTTCTACATCTCTCAAACTCCTTATCTCATTAGTAAAAAAAGAAACTCCAGAACTTTTGAGTCACAATTTTTTATGTTCTAATAATAATTTGAGAGAAAGAAGAGTAACTTACAGTCAGGGAATAGAGTGAAAAAAAAAAAAAAAAAAAAAACCAAGAGACCCAAATACTGAGGCGCTCAGCGACTCAGTCTTGTTTTGTTTTCCTGTGGCGAAATTTCGTTTCCTTTCGTTTCTTACTTTAGTTTTTTTATATCGTTTGAAATTTTCATCAATCGAAGAGTAGCCTACGTGTTACCTTTCTCTCTGACCCGTCCTCATGCTGCCAAATGAGTTATTTCCTTACAAATCATTGAACCAACAAATTCAGAAAAGTATACGGTATATCTGAGTGCAAAAATTGATTACTTATAAAATCGTTGCCTACAGCTTGCGGAGATAGCGGAGTAATCATAAAGATTCTAATAACTATGAAGAAATGATCAATGCGTCGTCGTTCTTTTAGAGTTACAATTTCATTCAACTTTGATCCTATAGGTAGTCGAAGTTGGAAAAAATTTAATTGTGAGGCTGTAGTAAAGTATCTTTTGAATGAGAAGTAAAGCAATTTTTAACAGGGAACCTGTTTTATCGGGGGGTAAACTGAAGGAAAATGACGGGCGCCGGCCGCCGGCCGCCGTCCGGCAAGAAAAAGGGACTTAGAAAAATTTTGATGAAGTGATAGGAGGGGGACTTATCCTCTCTGCTTCATGCAGTATATTATACTAGGTTTATACTACGTATTATACTAGGCGTATACTAGGTCCAATCCTCCTTTATACTAGGTTTAGGCATCCTTCATACCATAAGCTTACAAGATCTTTATAATAGCTTATAGTAGCAGTTTGTCCTAGCTCTGTACTAGGTCTTAGGCTTCCTTTATTATACTAGGTTTATACTACGTAAATTATACTAGGCGTATACTAGGTCCAAGCCTCTTTATACTAGGTCTCTCTGCTTCATGCAGTATATTATACTAGGTTTATACTACGTATTATACTAGGCGTATACTAGGTCCAATCCCCCTTTATACTAGGTTTAGGCATCCTTCATACCATAAGCTTACAAGATCTTTATAATAGCTTATAGTAGCAGTTTGTCTTAGCTCTGTACTAGGTCTTAGGCTTCCTTTATACTACTGTATTAGTGGTTTTACTAGCTCTGTGACGTCATCAGATAGTGATGGCACTTCTAAGCTATATATGATGGGAAAAGGACTTGTAAAAAATTCGAAAATTGACCTGTATCTGATGAAAAATCCCTTGTAAAACAGGTTCCCTGCTTGCCTCAATTAACACAGTTAATGAAGGCAATTCCGAGCAGCTAAGTATGTGGGCTGCGAGTTTTTTTTTCTTAGAGAATTATTGGAATAGTTTGGGGTGGAGAGGAGAGAGGTAGATCTGAGGTCAGGGTTTAGGAATTTCAGAAGTTCTGTTTCGAGAACTGCGATTGGGAAATATGGTTTAAAAAATTCCGGAAAAGACACTATTTTTTTTTAAACCTAACAAGTATGTACAGAACGGTTTCTATTATTCTGCAATAATTCAAAACTTTTTTTGAAGGAGAAAAGCTGTTGTCTGCAAAATGTACAGGAAAAAAATATCTCGTGTTCGTACCTATGTAGATTGGTAGGCTACCTGTATTCGGTACTGACTTATTCTGGTGAGTAAAAAAAAATGAAACAAATTCCCGAACAGTTTAATCTCTTTAAAAATCCCATCATCGATGTTATTTATACGTAGCAAAAAAACATTTAGTCGTGCTTGTAGGAAGTACGTCTGAAAACTTGATAAAATTTGCGTGGGTTCATCTATACTTATTCGCACGAACACTGTTCATACTTTAATATAAAAACAAATGAGGCAAATTTATTCAACTACGTAAAAAGCAGAACTTATTAGGTACAATTGTCTGAAGCAATAACATTATTTTCAATATAGTGTGAGAAATCTTAATGGAAATTGTCACATTGGTTCATTTTGTGCAGTAGATCTTGCGGCTACCTAATGATGAATTCTGACAATTTAGGGTAATTTTGAGGAAAAATGATTCCTGATTGATAAGACATTGGTATAGGTACCTATTTATAAATGACTTAGATTCGACACCCTCAACAGGAACTTTTTTTTTACCCTGCCAGAGTCATTGGCGTTGTTCGATTATTTTTTTATTACAGAGAGCTATTGCTAATTGATCGCTCGGTGATTGCTAGGACGTTTGAAATGGTACTATCACCTCAACAATAACTCGAAATAAGGTTGTTGAGTATAGTCTGTCTTACGAGAGATGGCAATGACTCATTTTCAGAAGAGTGAACTTTTAGGAGAGGATTACGTCGAGGTAAGGGCAATCACTGAACGCGACAATCGCAAGTCCGCCACGCACGGAGGATGACACGCGTAAGTTAATGTGCCACGCGACCCTTTACTAACTCTTGTGAGACAGACAGACTATAAGCATCCATAAGGACCAATTTTGTCCTAATATTAAAATCACGTAGGATTTTCTTTCTGTCAAAAGAGCATCAGTGCTCTCTATCAAAAGGAAAATTTTGAATGAGTATGACTTACAACTGTGATGTCATTATTTCTGTTACTCGCGTCTTTTTTTAGATGTAGACAACGTAAACCTGCGGTTCTTAGCTTAACATATTAATTATGGTCAATGAATGTGATTGTTTGAAAATTAAAATAATTTGGCGAAATTGATACGAGTCAAACTTTCTGAAAACTACATTGGGGTTGAGAATTGAATCGAACTAAGTTCTGTAGAAGGCGGTCAAGCGACGAAGTAACAGTTTGGAGGAAGAGATCTCTTGTAATGGTACAATAGACCTTATTCTACGGATCGTTGACGCTTACTCGACCGGCTAAAAGTTGAAACACAACTCGCTTCGGATGATGTTCCTTTGAAGTCAGCAGTAGTTTTCAAGAAAGATTCTGAAGAGGTGGTAACCTATCACGTTGAAAGTGAAAATTGAATTTCTACAATCTTCTCGACGCATGAGATTTTTGTTGAACTCACTCACACGATGTTACTAATGAAGACAAGATAGATTTATATTAGGTATACGTTGTGGAAACAAGAGACGTATTTTCTAGACCATGAATTACCGCTATAATCGATTTGTAAAACTGATAAATCTCGAGGTCAGTACGACAGTTGTAAAAATACCCACCTGCCATCGATATTCGCAAACTAAAGGAATTTGTCAACATTCAAAAAGCGAAGACGTAATAGAGTCCAAAACCGAAATTGCGGGTGCGCTGATATATGCGACTATGGTGTTCGAGGAAATGCTACCCATTCCCAGGGTTTTGTCATTTCCTTGGATGTTTCAAAACCGTACTTCCGCCGTTTTCTCCTCGCAAATTAGAAAAATACGTATCATCCTATTGAATTTCTTCATTGAAGATTGGGTTTCATCATGGCGATAAAAGCAGATCATGCAAAAATTCGATTGATGGAGAACGTTACCGAATGGTAAGATATACTCGGGTTAATGAGAATGAGATTAACTGAAAAATATCTAATGACATATCCACGAAACACGAGCTCTAGAACGACGACAAGTTTGATCAAGTGCATACCCTTAGAGCGTACGCTTCAAAGGTTTTACTGGTCGGTCTAGTTTTAAGTTCCTTCTACCTGTCTACGAACGAACCCGACACGTACCGAATTACAGTCAGACTTGAACACAACGGTGCCTAAATGAAATCCGACCATCAATGCATCGTCAACTACAATATATAAACCAACATAATAGTACACATGTACAACAGTACCTTGCTGTAAAGAAACCAGTAAAAAAACTACTGCCCTTATCGAAGACCTATTTAAATTTGGTCTATGCTATTTAGAAACTTTTATTAAAATTGCACTATCTGAAACTTTTCTTCGGCTTCCAGAGCACTTTGTACAATGTATCGATGGATGCAAGAATTTAAATGAAGACCAAGTCATAAAACAATGTTATATAATAAATATATTTTTCGAATGCGTATAAGCCTGATAGTAATCAAGTGGCTACACGAATATTTTCAAGTTTTAGGAATCACATAACCGGTTCTGATACGAGACCCATTGATACTACGTGATATTATTAATACGTATACATACAAGCTTATTGTAGGGGTTTTTTCTTACAAAATTTTGCACTAGGATGACATTAATCGTCTTTCATAAATAATTTTTTTTTTGAAAATAATGTACGAATTACATAGAATGCTAATTTCTCGTAGGTACGCTATTTTGTATGTTGTATTTTAAAATCAAAATGATGTGTAGATTATTTTTCAAACTTCACGGACACACCCAGGCTATTGCCCGGAAAGTTCCGGGGGAAAAATATACTTAGTTACAGTAGTCAAACTGTTGTCAGTCTGTTACAGAATAGTGTTGAGACTGAGTCTCGAATATTTCTTGCGCGGATGAAAAAAAATAATTGAATAGGTTTGAATTAATTCTTAATAATAGTGTTATCTTTCTGATGTCTTTTGTGTGCAATGCTCACGACAAATAACATTTTTATGAGAATTTAATCGTACCTTTTCAAACATTTATAAGATGAATCTAAATGGACAACCAGAGGAGCGAGCGGTGAGATATATTTTTGTATTATGAATAAAGTAATCGAATATCATGCATAGATAAAAGTTTTTTTTCTTTTTTTTTACAATTCGTTTTCAGTTTGCGTTGACCCCTCCCTTCCCCAGAATTATGAAATCTCTCCCGTTCATGAGTGAGGGTCTTGGTGAAATTTAAAGCAACTTGGTGATGAAAATTCTAAATAAAAAGTTTTGTTACTTCTTAGAAATCTAGAAAACTTGAAATCTCTCGCGAAAGGCTCGAGTCAAAAAACAAATTGTTACGACCTTAATAGTAAAAGAGTTGCTCTTTGGTTGCGAAACAAAACTGTTTTTCGCGAATGCTCACCGGCATTTCGTTCTTTTCCGTGGGTTAGACCTTTGAAACAGTACTCCCCTTCCCTTCCACAGGAGGTGGAATTTTATTCACCATTTTTCATAAAAGCCTTTTTCGATTGAAATAAGTTTTACCCCCCCGTCCCATGAAGAAAAAATCAAGAATGAACTGCATCGACTGTAGAAATCCTTATCATTGATTTTCTCCCCTAATATTTCATTCTGACGAATGTTTTGTTTCCGATTGTACAATTCCCACTCCTTTAAAAAAATTGGTCCTCATATTTATGTGAGTCTAACCACAAAATACACTGAATTAAAACTTCTAAATTTTTATGAATCTATAGGTTGACGAGGTTCTTTTACAATTTTTTTTTTCATCCTTCTGCCTAAATCAAAAACAGGTACAACTCTTACGTTTCGGTTTAAATATCGTCTAAAATTTAATCCTATATCATAAACATCAGATTAATCTAATGATAATCACAAGGAATGTGGTTGGGTTTCTTTACTTCGCGTGCTAGTGACTTCAAACTTAAAGTTCAACGTTACTTCCGTCAACTTGTTGCGCGTATTTTTCGATCACTACCGAAATTAGGAATTCAAAATACTTAGTTTCATTTTATGTTTAAAAAAGATATAATCGTTTTAATGGCCAGAAAAAATATCATCCAATTAAATTATAAAATTGGCAACGTGGATCCCTCACACTTTGAGAAACTAGTTTCCAAATGATCTCACAGATAATAATCTTTTCGAAAACTAATAAAATTTCTATATTTTTTTTTATAAAATAATATTAGGTAACGATTTTTTGTACAAAAATTTTTTTGTCAACAGGCTGACGAAACGTTAACAGAAACGCCCAAGATTTCAGGAGTTTCAATAATATGGAAAAATTTGCACGTGACGGCGAAAATAAAAAAGCAGAATTTTTTACATTCGTCCGAGCGAACGACAAAAGAAATTATTCATAATGGTTAGTATTATCCGCAAATCTAAGAGAGAAAATATAAATTTATGAATCTATCTGTCGTTTGTTTCATTCTAGTGAGTGGTTGTGTGAAGTCTAGTTCCTTGGTTGCAATCATGGGTGCTAGGTATGATTAAATTTAAATACGTAGTTTACCTTACGAGCTCTAACAAACGAATTTGAATAAATTGTACCAATGAATAAGACTGGCAATTTTCAGATTTTATTCTACTATTTTTCATGTAGGTACATGACTCATAACTAATGCCAGTTATAGAGAATATATTTCGTCTTCAAGGTCATTTGACCCACTCCTTCAATTTTTATTTTACAGATTTGATTGTAAGAGAACTTATAGGCTAATTTTTATGCTAAAATCACACATTCCAACATCCTTGTTTGCGTATTAATTGTAACTTCGTTCTATTTTATAGTGGTTCTGGAAAAAGCACATTTATGACATGTTTAGCGAATCGACATCCAGGTAAGATCGATCACCTGATTTGTGCGAGAATATTTCATAGCCCTATAGATGTTTGACGTATAGTTTGTTTCTCGACACGTAACGTATGGCGTAACATACAAAACTGCAGAACTAGATTTTGTACGTATGTACACAAGTTTAACGAAGAGGTGGCGAGAATAAACGACTCACGTTTTGTTAAATCCACTATTATTAAATCTGGTGGTAAATATATTTTTAATTTAATAAATGAGAACAAGGAGTTAGATAAAACTTCAAAAAAATGTAATTCAAGGTGCTGCATTAAATTTCACCTTGTCGCCAACGTCCCTCCATACGACTGCTGCCCTCAAGCTTTTAAAAAAAATTATAATACGGGAAGTAATTTTCGCATCTGCAATAAATTGTTGAGCATGACTGTTCGTGAAAATATTGACTAGAAGTTGTACAAAGAAGCAAATATACGATTCTTTACCAATCAAGATTTAAAACTGTCTAGTGCCTATTGTCTATCTTATATAGACTGCATGTCCCGGAATGGGGGTGGGGGTGTCATGTCTAGCTATCGTCAATGTGTAGTACAGTTGAAAAACACCTTGTCATGAATTTTTCTCTTTGGGGGGAGTATGGATTTTAAAAATTATTTAGTTCTGCCATCAGTTTTTTTGGACTGCTATGGTACAAGTGACAGAAAGGGCCAAAAGTGGCATCCCCTGGAGTTCCAAACCTCCCAAAAAGTTCACCTTCTCCTCCATCCTATATCATCTATTCTAAATTTTCAATCTGAAATTACAATCGGATAACAAAAAAAATATTCTGATACACAACTCGTAGCGGATAACTCGCTCTCATTATTAGTGAGGGTACATCTTCAAAAGAAAAACCTAACCTAATTTAGTCTGTTTAAGGGGCTTGAAAGAATTCCTGGCTCAGATGCTCGAAGAGGAGAAGCGTGATGCTATCAAAGGACTTGTAAAAAAAATTGTACTGAAGAGCACGGAGGAAGAGAGCTCGATTGCGTCAAATTTCAAATATGGACTACACCTAAATCACAATTAGCCAGCCAATATTACAGAAAAAGAGCTCCCCAATGCGTAATTTTACTATCTAATATTTTTAGAAAAAGAATGGTTCAACTTTTCATTTTCCTATTCTCCATTTAGTCTAGGAAAAGTAACACAAAAATAAGGTATACATTGAAGTTATAGGTGGTAAGCTGGAAACTTGTGTATACCACTTACATAATTATGATTGTTATCACTGTCCTAAAACCCACCTCCAATTGTGGTTTAAACTAGTTTTAGCATATAACTCGTCATCTATTCGCTTAATCGACATTTTACAAGAATAAAAAATCTAAGTTCCTCAAATGACCTATAAAAAAGGCTCAGTTCATTTCTCACCCATGTTCCATACGGGCGCCACAAAATGACTTCGAAATTTGGCCCCTTGTTTAAACAAAATATTGTTACTACAGATTCGCGTCTTTTTGTGTAAGTGTAAGCAATGAAGCATACCGGCGACGCGACAGAATTATTCCATTGAAAACCAGTTGCTGAATTATCGCCACCGCCACCCTGCTGATGCTGTGAAATTCTTACAAGTATTACCTTGCTGTGACCATGGCAACCAGCTAAAAAAAAAACAGAGATTACGGTGTGCTGACTCTACATTTGATTTCCTGCTTAACTGTTTCATTTGCGAGCTAGAAGCAAACAATTAAAAGCCGGTCCATCGACGAGACAAGATTATGGTTGTTACTACGTTAAAGGTGAACGATTCTATTGTTGAGATATCGGTAGTGATGGGTTTCAAAAAGCTTAGGTATTTTCTCCACTTCATGGGAAAACATTTATGTCTTTGGGCATTTACAAACTCGCTAACGGGACCACGCGCTCTGCTCGTTCACCGTCGTCCAGGAAGCCTAGTATACTGTTAGGCTAAGTAGCTGAGGCGAGGAGGCTCGCTCACTTTCTCCACTCGTTTGCCTCCCTTTCCCCTAGTACTATTTAGCCTAGTGTAAGCCTACTACACTGAATGTCAGGTCTAGTATAATGGAAGCTTAATATACTGTATGTTAGACTAGATGAGCTTGTGTACCACATGTTAGACCCAGTATAATGAAACTGTAAAGTAGCGAAGGTCGAAATTTGTCCGTCCCTGAAGTAGGTTAAGGTCATTGCTAACGTTATCTAGCGTCTTCCCCCAAGCATCTCCCTCTTATCGACTATGTATATGTCAAAATTTCCAACCTCCTCCCGATAAACATTGAAGCCCTTTGAAGCCCGGGTAGTAGGAGGGCTTCAGGGGATTCAAAACGGGACGGGAACAGGGTTTCAAAAAGGGTATCAAGTGTAGTTTGTCCCAGTTGAAGCCCGGGTAGCAGCAGGGCTTCAAGGGGGCTTCAGAGCTTCAAAGCGGGAATCAGGGGAATCAACAGGGCTTTAAATGAGGGTTTCAATAGGTAGCTTTTCCCAGGGCTTCAGAGGCTTCAAAATGTTTACCGGGCTCTGCCATCAAAACATTCTGGTGAACAGAACATAGTGTGACATTTCGCATGCCTCCTTTTCTGGTATTCGGCTAGAGCAGCGCTTCCGAGTCTAACGATGAAGATCTCATTTGATGTGATAATTATGTAGTTTATTTCTAATTAAATTGTAGTAGTTTATCTCTCGCAACCTCATTAAGACTTGATTATCGAGTACTTAAACATCACAAATCAAGGGGACAAACTTTGACGTCATTTTGTGGCAGCTGCATGGGACGTGGGGAAAAAATGAACTGAGCCTTTTTTATAGGAAATTTGATGAACTTCAATATCTTATCCCTGTAAAATGTCGATTAAGCCAATAGTTAATGAGTCATATGCAAAAAACGGTTTTTGCTTCCTCTAAACCACAATTGGGGGCGAAGCTCCAGTCACATCGACGGTGGGTTTTAGGACAGTGATAACAATCATATCTAAGTGCTACAAACAAGTTTCCAGCTTGCCATCAATTACATACTTCAATTTAAAATCCTATTTTTTCTCGACTAATTCTGTACATCTAATTTGGGAAAAGTCCACAGGCCTGTCGAGAGCTCCAGTCGGGTCTTGAGCAAAGAACGCAGCGGGCCCCCTAAAAATTTTTTCACCCTCTCCCCTTGAAAATAGGAGCCAGTTACGGGGATAAAATCCCCAATTCCCCCTTCCTCCCCCCGTCAGGCCTGGTCTCCGTCTAGACTTTTGAACTATTTCCAGCAATTTTGGCAGACCAGGGAATTCTTGTATTGTTTTGACCCAATCACAAATTCGTCTTTGGGTCTTGAGCTATCGATACTTGGGAACCTGAGAATTAAATTGTTTTTGAGTCTCAAGTTCAGGAACCCGAGGGTAATTGTGCCAGCGTCTATACTTTTGAATTTTCTCTTTTAATTTTGTCTGAAAGGGAAATTAGGGTCTTTCACAATTATCCAGGAAGAGGTTTGAATTCTTCAAATCCTCCTCAGATGTGGGAATTTTGTCTACCAAAGTCCACTAGGTCTCGTCTAACATGAGATGTTCTCTAGATCGGAATTTTACATTCATTGCTGGGCCTCGATTCTGGGTATGCAACTGTGCACGCTGTTTTGCTGATTCGCTTCTCGCCATCTTTGGGGCTAATATCATACTCCATTTCAGCGGGGTCAGGTGAGAGCGGTGATTATAGCAAGTCTTATGGAGGGTTTGCCCGTTATGCAGTTACTTGCTCCTGCAACAGCGGGTCGTTTTGGGTGTCAACATCCAGGATCCGACTTTGGGCCCGAATCCACAGGCAGTGGATTTCTCAGCGGAGTTGGGGTACAACTCGGAGAATAAATGTTTGTTACGAGTAGTTGCTATTTTATAAGTATAAGTGGTCAAATGTGCAGTTTGCTAACTCTACATTGAGTGATGTGAGAGAGAGGGGCTTGCTTCCAGCTTTGGTTACAGGAGAGCGCGAGATTTTCCTCCCAAGCGAAGTTCATGTATGATACAGGTTTGATGGTACTTATCTTCGTCAGTTGGAGAAAAAATGGGGAGCACATGAGTGTGCATAATGGAGAGAGGCGTATGCAGTGGGACTGCTCCAAGAGCCTTACTGCTACTGGCTGAGCAATGACCTGCGCTCTACGCCTAGAAAACCCGTTTCCACGTGAGCCCTGAGGACGGACACATCAACTTTTACATCCTCCATGATCAAAAGTCTACTGTATACTTGACCCGTACTATTGTACTTGAATAGTACTCACGACACTTTGATACACAATTGAATGTTAAATTAGGCTCACCCGCTTTTTACCTTTCAGTCGTTATCGCACAAATTGGCGTTCATATTTCCTTCTGCATTTAAAGCGCGTTTACACTTCATTTCAAGTTGATTCACTCTAAAAATATTGGGATTCATCCTACACTCTGTCGACAGCTTGCTCGTAGTTTTATAAAATGACTCATTTTATGCCGTCAAAGTATAGAATTTTCAGATATACATACTCCCGCAGTCCCGCAAGACATTCTTTACAATGACTGATTTTTTCCAGACATTCTATACATTGTCAATTTCAATACTTTGACGCTAACATTATATATAAAGCCGAGTGATCTACTGCAGTGTATGAAAACCATAAAACATCGATGATCGACGAAAAAGTCGAAGTGCGACAAAAAGTCGGTCTGTGTGACGTAATCAAACTGTAATCGGAGAATACGAGTTGTTTACGTTAATTATAAGTCTGAGTATTAATCTCGTTCTACAATCTAAATTACCATCGCTGATTTTTCTGTTTCCAACATTCGAAAGCATTCTCGGAGAACTTCTTCTACAACATACTTGTAGAGCAGGGGTAATCAATTAGCGGCCTGCGGGCCGCATAGAGTCACCGAGAGTAGCCCGCGAGAGACATCGATAAATAATAAAATTATATCATGAAAACAAAGAGGAAGAGAACACATGATTGTAATGATTTTGGTTTTTTATATTCTTCTTTTTTCTTGCGGCCTGCGCGCCTGACCAACCAGGAAAAGTGGCCCGCGATGAAAACTAATTGAATACCCCTGTTCTAGAGGGTCCGTCTTTCTTGCCTCATTAAGGCTCATTATTAACCTTTTCGACTCTTTCATTCAATTACTGTTTGTCGTTCATTGGCTAATGAAATAACGTGACGTTTGAAATAATCCGAAGATTCATCTGATCATCCTCAGGAGTATCAAAACTTATTTTTTATGTTTAATCATAAAACCAATGTATACCTATTTTAGTGGCGTAGATACGATTTTCTCATGACGGGGGATTTTTTCAATGAGGGGGGGGTGATATTTCCTAAAATTTTTCCTAATTGACGCAAAAAGTAGACAAAATCACTGTATTGAACGGAAAAAAGACTAAAAATTGCGATGGGGGATATATCCCCCAAATCCCCCCATTGTCTACGCCACTGACCTACTTTAATAAAGAATAAAAAAAATCATAACACATTCGCATGAGGATGGAGGAGTAAACGAAACGAGGGACGCGAAAATCGAAAGGTTCCAAGCCCTTTCTGATGATGTGTAGAGATTTGACCAAACTTTTTGTCAAGCCCTGTAATTAGGTTAGGTTTCCGGGGAATTTTTTCAAGATGAGACCATCATTCTGATGACAAACTAATATTTGTAAACTTTAAGACCAGTCAGTATAGTAAAAAACTATGCACAAGTTACCATCGAATCTGCTCGAATCAGGATTTATCATTTTCCTTGAAGTCATAAAATGGCTCATACGAATAATAATATTTTGCCCACACCCTCTCACTATCATCAAATTCTTTTCAGTGCCCTTGAATACCTGTTCTATATCAAGCCAGTAATTACATACAAAGTGACTCTATAGCTAATTGTTTATTGAGATGGAAGTCGAGTTCGACTCTATCGAATAAATAGGCTGATTAGTTGGCCATGACCACGTACAGAATCCAAACTGACCTCCCCGGTAGTATTTTGCTCTTAAAGATTGCGATGCAAATTACATAAAATCAAAATTATTCAGCTAAGTACAAATATTTTGCCAAGTGGACTGCGAATTAATTTAACGTAGGTAAAGAATGGATTGCATATGAAGTTCCATTAGAAAGCATTAATATTTGTCTCAAGAATTACACTTATTGAACATAATATAAATCCGTACGTATTAGCAATTATTCTCCGGATGAATAAAATGCACGACCTATCTGAAAATACTCTCTAAATATAGGCCTAATGTTGAACGGGTTGTGGATATTTCTTTATTGAAATTAATTTTTGCTTCCGTTCTCAAATGATTTGGGGGCAGATGCTGCGTAGTTTTTTTCTCCTTTGCATTCCAAAAATTACTATTTTATGATCTTTTAAGATTTTCATTCCAATGAGAATCTGAAAATTACGTACTTGAAATAATGGATAAATAATTTTTTATCTCTATCTTTCCAGCCGATCTAAGAATAGATGGAGATATTCGAATAAATGGTCGACGAATGAAACTGAAACACCTGAAACGAATATCCGGCTTCGTTTACCAAGATGATTTATTTATATCTACTCTGACAGTACAGGAGCACTTGAATTTCGCGGTAAGTTCGTCATTTTGGTCTTACTTATTACTTTTTAATTAGATCTTTCTATCTGTCGCTCTCCACCCAGAGGTAAATTACCTACTCGGAAGAAATAAAACTGGTTTCCCGAGGATTCAATAAACTTTGCAGTCTTGAGTACTTTTATGTTTATGAATCACGCAAACGATTTCCGTTTTCTTTTAGATCTTTCTCTATTTTCCCTTTCGTTCGGCCTCGTTTGAATGTAATAAACCACACCTAAGTAAGGACTATATGAGATGCACAAGCGATAATTACGTGTTATGTTGATAAAGGCAAAGAAGTAAGGGGGAGAAAGCAATCTGTATAATAGTCGTAAAAAATCCTGTCACTCACGGCACTTCTAAAACTTGCGAAAAGTTGTCCTCTTTAAATTTCGTCAACATGGTGACGGTTCTATTCCTATCACTTGCGCGTATACCTGTCTTATATGACGTAGCTCCGTAACCACTTGCCTTGACCTTTATGTTGTTACAAAATGTTTTTCTCCGAATCCGCCTGCCCGCCTTCGGACCATCATGGTTCTCCAGACTTTCAGAACTTGAGAAAAACCTATCAACGCACCACTTTTTATATTGACATGATTTATGTCTCGAAGATATTCAAACAATTCTTACAATATTTGAGTGAGATCACCCGCGTTCCGACGCGACGCCCCCGTTTGTATTGATAGCGTTGCACCAAACTCGCTGGTACCATGACAGAATTACAAGTTTCGAGAGTCATGAGCAGCCAAGCGTTGTGGCGCCGGCGCCGGTGCTTCTCGATTCCGTATTTCAGTTGCCGCACAAACAAGTGATTTTCAATTACCTCTGAGTAACTACTATAGTGGTGTAAGAAGAAGTTTGTGTGGCAAACATCTGAGTCTTACAAACCAATGAGCCATCACACCATCATGAGTTGGGTAATGGAGAAAACAAAATGCTCATGAGCTAAGTGGTTGAACCACTGAACTCGAGTGTAAAAGGTCAGCCTAACATTCTGTTCTGCAAATGAGCTTCCGGTGTGGGGGGGGGATGTCGGAAAGAACCCGTTCACAATGATTTTGTGTTGATAGTGTTGCATTGAACTCGCCGATAGACTTGTGAGTGGCGAGGGTCATAAGTAGTCGAGCGTAATTGTAACAGTGCTCATTGATTCAACTTTGTTGTTGTTGTGCAGTCGAGTAATTTTGGGTCACCGCTGAGCTACAGCTGCGGAGGAAGTTACTTACATTTGAGTTTTACGTTTTTTATCTTTGATCCTTTGACATCTTTTGTCATTTTTTTTCCGAGTTCTTGCCTAAATGATGCCCAGCAATTTTTTTGGAACGAAAGATTGACCCTTATTATTTTGTACTTACATAGTTATATTCATAATTTTTCCATTTTCTTATTTTCGATTGTGTAGGCCGAGATAAAACTTGGTCGTGGCACAAATGCAGCAAAACGGAGAGAGATAATAGATGAACTTCTAGTCGATGTCGGTCTTGTCAATTGTAAACACAGTAGAATTGGATCAACTGGTTTTGGGACAGATAAGGTAAGAATTATAATCAATCATTACCAGCAAAAGAACAAATGACCTAAGATAAGTACCTATTAGAGCTAATGTAAGGGATGTCAAGTTGTAAAAAAAAAGCTCAACTTTGGTCTAAACTTGAATTTAATAAGCCCGTAGCTTAATTTAGAACTTGAGGAGAGGTAGTAAGCTAACCTTAATTGGCTTTTGAGTAGTTATTCATGGCTTCCAAATTTTTGAAGCTGACAGTTTTTTTGTTATTTCATTGGCCTCTTGGTGATTGACTTCTTCTGCTAGAAAAATCGAAAAATTTTAGGCCTGAGCACGGATCGGATTGCGGATCACGAACCAAAAATTGGCGATCAAAGATCCATATTTGCATCACTTTTTCCTTGCGCTTTACAATCCGCCATTGATCCAGATTATTTTTTTTGTTAATCGTTGATTTGATATAAATCATTTGTATTGATCCGCGCAAATCGCGTTTTTTTTTTTTTTTTTTTTTTTCTTCAAGCTAGTTTATTAAAAAAGCCTGAGAAGCTGGTGATTTCTGACTCTGGCTCCGGCCTCTGCTCCAGGCTCCCAAAATTTGAAGAGTGGAGCCCAAGCTGAGCAAAAGAGCCGGACCTTGGGGGCGGAGCGACAAGGAAAAACAGAGCTCTCTCAGGAGCATAAAAAGCCATCACCGAAGCCCCCTCTGTGGTTGAGACGGAGCCGGCTCCGGCACAATTACGTTGCGGGGTACTCGCTATCCATTTTTGTTAGGGGGATTACTCCGCGTCCGGGAGTTTCTGTAAACTGCGTGACGTGACGTGACGTGTGGCGCTTTATGACGTCATCAATGACCTTGACTTTGACCTACTTTAGGAATTTGGACAATTTTCAATTTCCAGCCTTCATTATATCAAGCCTTAGCATGCAGTATACTGAGAAGAGTCCAGCCAACCCATTTCCTGAGGGGGCACTTTTGCGCCAACGTGATCGCTAGCGTGGGAGGTTGCGGATTCCCCGCTGCCATGGCTTCTAATTTTGTTTGCTTTTTCCATTTTCGCCATATTAACAGAAGAGTATCTCCGCTCCCTCCTGTGGGCTGTGGAGCTGATCAAAAGAGAGGAGTTTTCGGCTCTTCTCGAAATCAGATTATGGCTCCGGTCCCCCAGGCTCACAATTAAGGAATAACTTCTAGCGTTTTTTCTACCTCCAGCTGCTTAAACTTATCACCTCTTCACTTGAGGAGGTAAGGCGTCCGTCCCGTAAGGGTACACTTAGCGGATGCCCTTTCAGGTATGTAAATATAGGGTGAACCAAAATGATGTTACCAGTCAACCGGGGAACTCCACGAAATTCTCGCGGAATCCTCGCGGAGTTTTTCGTTCAAGTGGTAACATCATTTTGGTTCACCCTGTATACACTCTTGGCTCACAGAAATACAGCTTCGGCTTCGAGCTCTAAGCTGTACGCCTGATACAGTTTAATGCTTGAATTTTTAATTTTTGATTTTTTCACTATTTGCTGAGCAAACCTAAAAATAAAGAGAAATTGATTTGGCCCTCATTATAGCTTAGGCTCAAGACTTGAAGCCATGAGCAGATATTGCTTGACACCCCGGGGTTAATATCACGTACCTACCAGTGAATATTTAACGTGAGGAGAGGTTAAAAAGATGTTTCGTTTGAGTTGAAGAAGGAAGAAAATGAAGTGGCATAAGAAGAAACAAGTATCAGTAATGTTTGATTAGTTTTACATCTATCTTGTCAGAAGAGTGAAAGTAAATATTCCTTTCTCTCTTATTAATTCATATCTTTTGTCATGTAGCCAATTAATGAATATCTGAATTTCAGGTAAATTTATCTGGTGGAGAACAGAAACGATTATCTGTAGCCACAGAATTATTAACTGACCCCAGCTTGTTATTTTGCGATGAACCAACAACTGGTAATTGAACTAATATAGGTAGTTGCAGATTGATTTTTATAAAGTTAAAGTAATTTAATTTACTCAGAGAGGGGATATATTCTTTTACGCTGTATTTTCCTAATTGTCAAGTGTATCGGGCGGTAGGGCTTGGTAAAGGTTCAGGAACCAGTTTCCTCCCCGCCCTCTCAGAATCTAACTTTAACTTGATAAAACTGAATTTCAACTTACACCACATATCATTCTATCTTTAAAACAATTTTTTTTTTTTTAAATATGCAGAGTCACTCCCACAAGATAAGGGGAGGGTTATATTGAAAATTTAGACTTGGTCGTACAAAAATTAATAATTTACCAACTCGGATATGATTTAAAATTTTTAAATTTACGGGTTCTTTAACGGAGCTGAATGAGGAGATGTAGGGACCTTAACAGAGCTTCCGAGTCTTCTGTTGTTTGAAGCGTTGCATATCTGGCTCATTGAAGGGGCTAAGCCAATTGGTGTATGAAGCATTGCATATCCAATTGACTGAGGAAGCTACATCGACCTTTGAGCTATATATAGTAGGAGGGGGACTTGACTTACAAAATTTTCGACCTCCAAGCTTCGCCGGACGGCGAATATTTTTCGAAAACTGGTTCTCTGTTGAAACTAAATTTAGAACGTAGTAAACTTGAGTTAGATTTACTTTGAAGCTGAGTTTTTTGTTCTCTTTCTTTCTTCGAATATATTCAACTCAATCCTGATGAAAAGTTTCATATACCAGTGTTTTATGATTATCTAGGTTTGGATTCGTTTTCTGCTATGAAGCTCATTTCTGTAATGAGAGATATGACTAGTCATAAAAGTAAAACTATCATTTGCTCGATTCATCAACCCAACGAACAAATATTTAATATGTTCCATCAAGTTATATTGCTTTATGATGGCCGGATAGCGTTCAGCGGGTCTCCTCAGGAAGCTGTGATTTTTTTCCAAGAGTAATTATATCCCAGGTTGCAACATCATCCATCCTGTCCTCCTTAATACCGATGACAATTTTTCTTCATTTCTTCAGTTTAGGCTTTGCGCTTTCTGAATATCAAAACCCTGCTGACTACTTAGTGAAGAATCTAGCTATCATGCCAGGAAAAGAAACGGAAAGCACGACGCAATCGTTGGATATATGCGAGAAGTTCGAAAATAGCGTATATTCGCAGAAAATTTGCGATTACATGACCCAGCATACGGTGGATGATGTTAGTATTAATTATTTTTTAAACATTCCGAAGTACTAGTCTCTCTTTGGCATGAGCCATTGAGTTATGCACTTCAAATAGGTAGTCTATAAAAAATTTTCTTAATTTCTTTTGATTGTAGACTCAGGAGTATCTCGTTCCTCCAAAAAGGTATGTTTATTTTTCTCCCAATGTCCTAAGTTTCATCAAATGAATAAAAAAAAAGTTTTTTATTTTTTAGGGAACGTCTATCGTGGAGTTCTCTATTCCAATTGATGTTGTATCGCAACTGTTTGGAAATTGTTCGAGATCCAAGTTGCCAAATATTGAATATAGTCTACAAATTAGTAAGGCTACATAATTGTGACAAGGTTAACCTTGTGTACACCTCCTTCGCTAAATCGTAGTACATCCGTGAAATAATTTCAGCTATTGGCTTTTTTCATCGGTATCTTTCTCAGAGGAACAGTCAAAATGACGCAAGAAGGGGTTCAATCTTTAAAAGGAGTCATTTGCACCATGGTTGCTGAAAACGTTTTCTCGCCTACTTTTGCAGCCGTAGCCATGATACCGGGGAAGATGGCAGTTTTTACAAGAGAATACGCCAATGATATGAATAAACCTTCAGTATTTTATCTATCTCACGTTATTGCAACGGTTAGCTCGATATAATTATCATTTTCTTCTACTTACCCTTGAAAAAGGCGGAGGTTCCGTCCGAAACGTCGGGTATATTTTTTAAATAAAAATTGTAATATTTTGACGGCAGTGCCGAAAATTTTTCTATTTTTTATAATAAGAGAAATCTTTTGGATATATTATTGATAAAAATATGAATGGAACAATAATTTTTTTGTTGGCTTCGCGACCTACTTCTTAAAATCTTTTTCCAAATATTTCTTCACATCTTGCAATTAAATAGGTACCTCCAAATATTCAAGCATAAGCCTATCTTCATTTACCTAAAATAAAAAATGTTGAATCATCCTCATTTCTTAACGTGGATTTGATCGTTCCCTTTTTCCTTCATTTCAGACACCCTGGTTGATCATGGATGCGAGCATATTTGCCACGATACTGTATTGGCTAACAAATTTAAAGTCTAATTTGTATGTATTCCTCTGGTCCATTTGCATCAACGTAATGGTGTTAATTCTTTCGAACACAAGAGGTATGAATGGTTATACAATTTTTGAATTAGGTTTTGGTGTATTATAATTGTAGAGAGTTTACACCTTGAAGTTTTGTTGTTTTAGGATTGTTGATATCGATAGTAGCAGGTAGCATTGATCTCAGTCATCTAATTCTCTTACCAATAGATATTATATTTTTAACATTCTCTGGTATATTCATCAATTTAAGGTACGAGACCCGATTGAAATCATTTATTTTATAAGAATTTTTTATCCGGTAATTTTTTGAATGTATATGTGTTTAAAAAACTTCCAGGACAATTCCTTTCTTCCTGTATTGGGTGCGATATGTATCTTACATGACTTTAGCCTTCGAAGAATTGCTCATTCTACAAGTCGCAGATGAAACTTCTATTGGTAAGGATTAATAATTTGACTGGAATTTTTTGAAAATTATTTAGAAATTAAATGGTACAGGTAAGTTTAGGAAAATAAATTCCTAAGAAAGCCGGATAAAAATAATGAAAAGTACTTCTCGTTACAATTTTCCGTTCAAATTTTAATAAATTATCCTTGAAAGACGAGTACTAAAATTTCTTCAAGGAATCGATCAATTTAAGAAGTCATCCTCTGATATGTATCTGGCTTGAAGGAGAAAAAAATCATCCCTTTGGAGCATAGATTTTTTTTTCCTCTTTCTATCATCTAAATGTCGAGCAAAAATTGATTCAAAAGCTAAAATCCACGTAGGTTCTTTGCTTCAGAATCGAAAGCACTAGATTATCACCAGATACAAGCCGAAACCAATCATTTGCCTAATAATGTGTACCAGCTCTCTCAATTTTGAAACATGATTTTGAATTCTATTTTTAATATTGTTTCGAGCAGATTGTCATCCGAATCCCAACGTTCCGTGTACGAGAACAGGTTCAGAGGTTTTGCAGATATTAGATTTTAACGCCAACAACTTTACCCGGAATCTCGCAATAATAATCATATTATACCTCGCGCTCCACATTTCTGGAGCCATTATTTTGTCGGTAAAAATGTACAATAAAACGAAGAGTAAATCCTTGCGCAAAAGTAAGCTAATATAAGATGATATTAAATTCGTATTGAAAATATTATATCATTCAACGCTTGAAAAGTTTGTATTGAGTCAATAAAAACAATCAAGAGCAATATTGTGTATTACTGTTTTTAAAAAACACCGTCGAGTGCATTTACCGTTCTCGATATTCTTGGAGAAAGAAATTATTCAAAAAAATTAAAATATGGTATCACTTAGATGGAAACTAGTAAATATAAATAAAACGAATACCCCACACGCGATAATTTTAAACGCAGCAATAAGGATATTTTAAAAATTATTTCTGAAAAAAAAAAAAAATTGTCATATGAGAAGCGTATTTCATCATTGAGAATTTCTACTCTACACGCACTGTCAAGTAAATATTCAAGGATTCATCAGAAATACTTGGTAAAAGAAAGTGACAATCGCGAAATTTTTGTTTTTTTATACTATGAAATAGTCCTTAAAATATATGAAAGTTTACTAGCACACAAGAAACGAAATTGATTCGTCTATAAATATGGTAATCAAGTTTCTCTTGGTCGTTTGAAATAATGGTATAAATCGTTACTTTGTGGCATGAGAACAGAACTCTTTCTTCTAACTCCTGCCTTTCGTTGGAGTCGCTGAATAGGCGATTCATGTATCTCTTTTTGACACATCAACGGGTGGAATTGTTTGCATTTTTTGGTTGGTATACATATATGAATTTCATAGCCATTTGGAAATTCTGGTAAAGGGCACAACTCTGAAACTAGATAACAGAAAACCATTCACAAATTGTAGGATGGTATTTCAACGAAAATACAATATCTTACTTGGTTTTTGGACATGTTTGAACGATTTTGCCATGGCTGATATACGTTTATGAGCTTCTCTTTTTACATGTAATCTTTCGACGCAATTGAGAGGTGAATCATCCTTGACTGAGTTTGATTGAGAATTTGCTTGCCTTGAAATGCTTTCATCGTTATCACATTGTTTTGCACCGTCAATGGGTGGAACGGACCATATACAGGGAACGGGATCATCGGAGGAAGTCGCCAACTACATTTAAATCAACTTTTATAATTGGCCTCATCTTAAGACAAAATAAAATTCAATCAATAACTACCATAAGCTCATCTTCTGGGCACCATGAAACACTTGATAAACCCTTCAGTTGTTCGCCACTAAGTTTTACTTGAGGTCCTTTAGGAAAATCAGTTTTCCAAATGAATACTTTTGAATCATCATTATCGATACCAGTACTCGCCAAGTATCTTTCATCTGGACTCAAAGTAAGTTTGCCATAAGGACCTGTGACCCAATGACCATAATAAGAAGACTCTGCGAATGAAATATCCAGGTTAAAACGACACGCCTATGAAATACAATGAGTAAAGGTTTTGCATTTAGGTTACTCACCCGGAAGGGGAGAATAGTTCACGATATTAAAACAATAAATGACATGATCAAAGCAACGAGCGTACAGTTTTGTAGTGCTTTTATTGATGATCAAATGGTTGTAACCTTTGCCTGAACTTTTTTTTGGCGAAGGTATGTGATATAAAGATTCCGATTGCTTTTTCGTTCGGACGTACGTCTTACGTAAATCCCAAATTTTGATATTTCTATAAGAATTGAAAAATAAGCCACTTCACATTAGCACTAATGGAGAAATAGAAAGCAGTCAGTACAAAGTTTACTTACGAATCATTGATACTGCAAGAAATTATTTTAACTTGATCTTGAAACGTTAAACTCGCGATAGTTTCATTTCTATGGCACCTCAAAATATGTTGATCTGGAGTTGTATTTATAGAACGAGTATCCCAAACAAAAATATTACCATCATAACTACCCGTCGCGAAAACATCTAGAACAAAACTTACGACGATTAGGACTCCATCGTGAAAATGAAAATATGAGCAGAGATTCACTTACTACTATTTTGCGGCTGAAAACAAGCCGTCTTGACAGATTGACGATGACATACGAACGTATCCAGTAATTTCATAGATCCATCATCTGCGACATTCCAAAGACGTGCGCTGTTATCACCGGAAGTTGTAACCATTTTCATGTCCGTATCATTCCACGCAAGCGAGAAAACTGCATTATCATGCGCTTTTGAGGCTAGTATCGGAGTACAGTATCAGTTTAAATAGCTATGTAAGATTGAACGAAGTAACAGGAAGACAATGAATATAATCTTACTCTGAGAGTAATTAGAGGATCCCATACGCATAAGTTTCGTATTCGAAATGATTACCTCTCCGTTTTCACATGTAGAGGCGAGAATGTGACCATTTTTTGGTTTTTCAGCAAATGAACAGCTGAACAACCTTGATTCATTGATATTCGGTACCTCGCACAGATTATATCGAAATTTATCAATTAACATGTCGTAATTCAGTGATAAATCTGAAAAAAAGATGATGTAGGTTACGATTGAAAAGATATTAGGACAATCACATGAATTACAGTCGCATACGTACAATCACCAGTTGATCGCTCATAGAGGCTCTTCAGTACTGCCATAATTTAACGATTCTTAAAGGTCGCAAAACAATCTCACGAAGTTTCGTGCGATGAAATTAGACACAGGCCGATAGACCACTCTTCTATTTTACCCATCCTTCGTTCCCTTCGAGTTCGATTTCCTTTTCTTTTTCGGAGAAAAATGTATAAATGGATAGGAACTTCAGTCACCAGAGTAAGTTGGCGGGAAAAAACCTTCCTTATACGATTGATAAGAAGTTGATGAAAAATTCGAGCCGTTCAGTCTCTAATTCTCTGGCCAATCACGTCTTTTTAGCTTTTGTTTACAAACATGGAGATCCCAGATTCCAGTGTTCTCAATTATTCTCATAACAGTCCCATCCACTGACAGTCTCGGCTAATATCTCTCAACATAGCATGAGCAAAGAGTCAGCAGCGCATGCAGGTTGGTCAACACTGGTTCCTAACGTCTTTCCAGTTCGAAAAACGTTCCTCGATATTTCTGATTTTTGTGGTCGTGCGGTGAAGTAGGCCCCTATTATATTATTGAAAAAATGAAATTTTAGTTTCTTTTTAATTTGGTTGTAATTCAGAAGCTGAAATAATGTATCCTTCGTAAGTAAAGTTATTTCATCAATGTTTTGAATATTGTTATGATTCCGTTTCCATCTTCTCTCCTATATTCGTATTTCCAGTTTTGAATATTGTTATAATTCCGTTTCCGTCTTCTCTCCTATATTCGTATTTCCATCATCTTTTTCTTAATTTAGTTATTCATTTCATTGTTCTTTTATGTAGGCTGAAACCGGTAAAAAGACCTCCGCCGACAACTCCTCGAACACCAGCTCCTACTCGTCCCAAGTTTGCGAATGATAATTCAGTTACCGAATCACTTCAAGTCTTCTGCCGTCTACGCCCTACCGATGATACTTCCTGCGTCCAAAAAATCAATGATACAACCATAAAGTTGACTATGCCGGAATCGTCCGTCAACTTCCGTTCAGGAGCTCGCGAATATCAGTACTCATTTAAGAAAATATTCACCGAAATTCATAATCAAAAAGATGTGTACAATGTAGTAGCTCGACCATTGGTAGAAAATTTAATCAAAGGTCGAAATGGACTTCTATTTACATACGGTGTCACCGGTAGCGGAAAAACATTCACGATGGCGGGGCAAGAAAATAATGTCGGAATCCTTCCGAGATGTTTGGACGTACTGTTCAATACGATTTCTGACTACCAGGCCAAAAAGTATGTGTTCAAGCCTGATAAAATGAATGGCTTCGAAGTGCAATCTGAAGCGGACGCGTTGAGAGAGCAAGAAGAAATTTTAAGAAGTACTTACTCGAAAGTTGCTAAACTGAAGAAGTACGTAATCCTCACAAGTAATGATCGTGTTTTGCCGCACCGTATTCATTTTTCATTATTTTTAGGAATCAATCTAACGAGAATCTGACCGATGTCAGAAGTAAAGATGATAGTAAATTATCTATTTTTGATGAGGATAATGCGTATTCCGTTTTCGTAACATACATTGAAATCTACAACAATACAGTTTATGATTTATTAGAAAATATTCACGACACAGACGTTTTCACTAAGTAGGTTTTTTGAAGTGTTGAAGAGAATATTTTTCTCAATGTTTTTCTAAATCAAAATTAAATTTTAGATTGCAATCAAAAATCATTCGCGAAGATGGCGCTCATAATATGTACGTACATGGAGTCACGGAAATAGAAGTAAAATCTGCGGACGAAGCTTACGAGATCTTTCGCAAAGGGCAGAAACGCAAAAGAGTAGAACATACCAATTTGAATAAAGAGTCTAGTCGGAGCCACTCAATTTTTACTATTCGTTTAGTCCAGGTATACCTATTTTTAGAATATTTGTTCATTTTTTTGAAATTGATCTTCTTCATTGTGATGCTTTATTTTCTATTTATTATGCTTATTAGACGCCGTTAGATGTTGATGGCGAAAACGTATTACAAGATAAGAAAGCAATGAGAATTTCCCAACTTTCGTTGGTCGATTTAGCGGGCAGCGAGAGAACGAATCGCACGAAAAATTGTGGTCAGAGGCTGAGAGAAGCGGGTAATATTAATAACTCGTTGATGACGCTTCGTAATTGTTTGGAAATTTTACGCGAAAATCAGCAAACGGGTAGCTTCAAGATGATTCCTCATCGAGAATCAAGGCTGACCCATCTGTTCAAAAATTTTTTCGAAGGTGAAGGTGATATACGTATGATTGTCTGCGTTAATCCAAGAGTTGCCGATTACGACGAAACTATTGTAAGTACTTAGAAAACTGGTCGTGCAATCTCGCATTATATGTTTCTTATTTCAAAATATATTTTTTAGCAAGTAATGAAGTTCGCGGAAGTATCCCAAGAGATACAAGTAAAACCAACTCCAGCAAAGATGGATGTACCGTTCGGCTTAACTCCAGGCCGAAGACAGGTAAGTGTTTTTTTATGTTCGATGTCTGGTTAGAAATATATGTACTTATATTTTTTACTTCAAAATTTTTGCTCTAGATTTGCCAACAGAAAAAACAAGCTTTGAAAGAATTGAGAGATCGAGCGCCCCTGGCCCTGGCGTATATACCAAGTGATGCCGAAAAGATATACAGGTTAGTTCTATTAATGTAACATGGAATGTATACCTGAGGACCGAACATCGGTTCTTAAACCTACCGATCATCATCTATCAGCTTTCTTAGTTTTCAAAATTTAATCAAGAACCTATGAATTAAACATTTTGCGTTTAGAGAGTGGCGCGGGTTTACAATGAAAATGCATTATTTTTTTCAGCCTGGAACCCTTCCCATCTTTCGAAAATTACGATCCCTTCGATCCAGAAACTAATAGAAAGCTGTACAAATTTTTAGAAGATCGTATTCAAAAGAAAAAAAGTTTGATGGCTGATTTCGAAACTAGGTGTAAGTATGCAATCAAAAAAATTATCAACCTCAGTAATTCTTTGAGACCCTCTATATGACCAATTTTTGCAGGTGAAAAATTCCGTACTAAATTACTAACACAAGAGGAGAACTATCTGAAAATTCAGCAGGATTATGATGCCTTAAATGCCCGTCGTGAATGCGATTCAATGAAGGTGAAATTTAATGATCTTTTTCTTGGTTTTCTGTTGTTGCATGTTCAAATGTTTGAAAACAACCGTAATGGGGAAACTCTGTAACAGGGGCAAAAAAGAACGCTCCTTTCGTTTACAAGTGCCAAAGTTGAAATGTCGAATTTTCGAGCAGATTTGTTGAATTTTTGCCTTTCTTTTACAGGCTGATGCCCTGGAAAAAAAAATTGTATCATTAGACGATAATAGTTCCAACATGAAGCGACGTTGTGAACTGTACGAAGATGAAATCAAAAGGTTGAAACGTGATGTAAGTTTCTCAAGTAGAAGATCTTCGACCTTTATTAGAGTTACGTAATTTAGTGCTCAGCTGCATATCCCCTTTCTCTGGAAATCATGGTTCTCTCTACAACGAACTTTGAATGCGCCTCTTTTCAATGAGAAGTCTAGCGTTAGCCTTTATAGCCCTTCCGTCTCCGTGCGTTCCAGTAGATTACTCCATGGAGAGGATGAGGACAAATATTAAATTGGTATTCATAGCCTTAAAGTTTCCACCATCAAGGATACAGCTTGTTGGAGCCTCTCCTGGAACTTGGATAGACTTGTTCTCTGTCGTTCTTCTCCCCTCGTATTCCAGTCCTAGGTATTCATGAGTTTCCCTCTCAAAAGATGAATTCATGACTAGCCCTTCCTCACTTATTTAAATTTCTGCATCCGAGGTTCAGTTCCTCCATTTTTATTGCCATTGTTAAACATTGAATATGCTTCTCCATTTCTCGTTTATTATTTGATTCTATATTATTATTATTATTATAGTTGGAACAAAAAGCTCTTACCATCAAACAATTTTCAATGGAAAAAGATCGCCACAAGAGAGCACAGCAGAAAATCGCTGCAAAGGTCGATAAATTGTCGAAAGAGAAAGAAAATAGCACGAAGGAAAAACAACAAATCGAAGTAAGAAAACTTGATTTACATTAGCTTTAAGCACAAGAATGAATGAGCGATTTTAGTTTGAAAATGTGTTATTGATTAGAATTTTTGACTTGCTCGACTCGAATTACCAGAAGAAGAACATGGGTGTTAATATCTATTCAATTAAAATTTGAAATTGGATGCGTCCTCTATTCTTTGTAGTAGAATCGTTTTCGTATTTCATATCGTAAAGGAAGGTAACGGTTGGAGAATTTCAAGCGTGGTAGTGCTTATCTTCACCCTTACCGAACGAGGAAAAAAGAATTCCTCAATTTTTCTGCAAGTATGTAGTAGATTGTAACTTCTACAATTTTTTCATTGTGTGATCCCAATTTGAATTTTGCTCAGAACTTATGCGAATCCACGAGTCGGCAAGCCATACCTATATTATGTATTGTCTTCATTTACAAACTAAAAGCTATCCTAATGCTCGTCTCCCTTTGAAATTATTTCTAGCTCCAACTGAAAGAAAGAGAAAAAAGATTACGTCGAGTAAAAAAAGCTCTAGGTCCTCACGAGGAAAACACGAGGGTCAAAATAGCTCGATATGAAGATCACGAGGACATTGAGACTATCTCTACGAGCAGTGCTGAAGTGGTGTACACCTATGAAGAGGAACCCCCTCTTTCAAGCGGCGTAAAAGTTAGTTTACAATTATAAGTTTTCAAACCTGCACATCTTTTCTATACATGACAGTGAAAGTATTTGAATGACATGATTTGATTTATAATGGTAATCCGAGTTTATTAAATAGTTCTCTAAATAAATTTACAAAGGAGGTGACAGGAACTTTTTGGACCTATACATTATTATTAAAACCACTTGGAAAAATATTGAGAATACTCTTCTATTTGAATTTCCTATTTCCCCTGTAGAATGTACTGAAAATTATGTGCATATTTATTATATTGTTTTACATTCTTCTAGTTGTAAAGGGCGGCAACGCTGAATGTATTCTGTATTTTTTGCTTCGATTTGCACAGTAATATTTAATTATTTTCTGCAGTCAATGACATCTCCTACGAAATCGATACCTGTAAGTAATCCACGTTTTGGGCGCACTCATTGTAACGCTAATGATGAATGGTTAGACCATCGTACAACCATTAGTGTACCTTTAAATACGGTCATGCAACCAGTCATGAAACGTCGTCGATCATTTTCTAATGTAACAAGCCCGAAAGAAATCACGAAAACGTCAAAATATTGCTTAACGACGCAGAATCAAGATGAGAATGGAACATTAGAAACTCAGCTATACAAGGTATAGTTTTCGTTAGAATTTTTCGCGGGTCATGTTGAAAAAGAACTTTTATAAAATATATTGTGTCTATTCTATTCCAGGGAGATATTCGTCGTACTTGCAAAGGAGGAGCTCAGGTCGTCTTCAACGACGTAGAAACTCTCAGGCAAACATCACCTGTCACTTCGCCGATTATGTCACCCGTGACTTCTCCTCGTAAATCATCCCATAAATCCTCAGCGGTCACTTCGCCTTCTAAATCGTATCATGATAAGATGAATTCAGCAATTGCAGCCAAAAGTGGTAGCGCTCTGTACCCGGATATCTCTGAACGCTGTGCAGTATCTGTAGAAGGTCGATCCTTAAGGAAGAGATGAATAGTTTTATAAGCCCGCTGGAAAAAAATTATCATGTTCAAGAATTCACCCTTTTATTTTTTATATTGTGTATATTACACACGTTTCGAGTAGATTTAACTTCATAATACATTTTTAATTTTTAATTATCGTGATTAGTTAATAAGTATTTGTGCCCTGTATTCTACGTTACCTTCATACTTGAAAATGTACGACTTAATTGCGCAAAATTTCTTATTTTTTTATTCGATTCAAGTGCAAATGATAATATCGAGCCAATTGAGAAATTGTTTCAATCTATACTCGCTACCAGAATTTATAGTTTTTTTTTTTTTCGTCGATCGAAAAAGTTCTTCAAAAGACAATATAAGGGAGTGAGCGTTTGACAGCGAGTTTGAGCAATCGCACGAATATGTTAATGGGAACTCAACCTCTTATATTGTGAGATACTTTTCAAAGATGCGTCATCAGCGTTTCTCAGTACATATATGAAATACTCTTGGGTGGGTAAAGTAGCACTTTGACAATGACATCATGTATTTAGAAAATATATTTTGTTCCATGCATTTCTCACAAAACCAAATTATTTGAGAAAGTAGGGTCGATTTCATTCATTCGCTATATCATAGTTTCAACATCAACAACAGCGCTCCTACAGATCGACTTAGCCTATATGCGAATACTCTTGGTTGGAACGCATTGGTTGGAACTCCGAGTTTTATTGCCTACCTATTTAGTTCCGGCCGGCGGCCACCGTGGTTCCGGCGTTTCGTTTGCCGGTAGCAATCGGTATCGCCGGTACGGCAGTGTTATTGTAGTGATATCCGCTGGAGATGAACAACAACAATGACAAGAGTGTGCATTACTGTAGAATAAACTTGATAATAATACGAATTATAGACTAAATTAAATTAAATATTGTACTGAATAGTTGTCTGCGTGCTCGGAGTATTAACCATTGAGAGTTCGTCGCATTGTAATCTGAATACATCAACATGGCGTAAAGAGTTCGACTACTGTCTGGGAATAATTCATCAATTGTATGCTCTTGAACTGTGCTACAATATTGTGGCAAAATCACACCTGTAAATCCAGGGTAATATTATTCTCACATTGCGTCACAGTCATTGTTTTGAATTTGCTGAAATTATCTCTCCACCACCTTATTAGTGACTTGTTTTTACAAAAAAAAGTGAAAAAGAATGATCATATTCGGTAATAGAATTTATTTCAAATCTGAAAACTCGAGACTTGGCGAGCTGTAGCTTCATCATTTGTAATTTACGATAGATATATTGCTTGAATGACGTTTCGTAGTGCTTTTGGTTGAATCAAATAATTATTTCATCTTCTATCATCTTGCTCACGTGTGTACTCATTGATAAATGCTGTCGCGTGTCGTAAGACCATTCACTCATAACTTCAGTAGTAGACAAATCTTCAACCAAAATTTTGTCAAGTTCATGATTTGATTCTTATGGGATAGCGCTTATCATATCGTGCAGAACTACATTCATGAGAAAGTCGAGATTAATTGAAAAGTAGAAGCTTTTGAAATAATATTTATTGTATGAATGAAGCCAAGTAGTGAAAAATGGCTTAAGAGTGCGAAAGTTACGACAAGCATCACTCAAAACTGCGAACTGCTCGAAAAGTCATATCACCGTAGCCCAGTTAGCCAATTCGTGCCGGTAAAGCATGAAATACAATTTCTTATTTACCTGCTCCTCTGAAAATTACTTGAGTAACATTCTCCAATCAAATTCCGGTCAGAATCTGTTATTCAACCCCTGTTCACTCTCATAGTCGAAACTCTCTTATACTAATTTCAATGTAATCGGGCTTTTCTTTTCACCAACATCGTTAATATTACCGGTACCTAACGCAGATTCACTCCCAATACCTTGTAAACAGGCTAAATTACGCAATTTAATCTGCGAGAAAAAAAAATGTTCAAACTATGGAATACTCCCTTCCCTATAAAATGTCCCGTCAAATCCACGCCTGAAATATAACTTCATACAAACCACGATGAGAGAAGAGAACAAAGCTAATCAGTAATATATTCTTTATCATATAAAACTAGTACCATGCACACCTCAATCAAAGATATGGTTCAAAAATAGAAATCAATTCTACTTGACCACAACGAGTACATTTAAGACCGAGTAGAACCACTCATCCGAAGTGAGGATAAATGGGATTCTAGAACTCATACAAGTTGAAGACGCAAGATTGATGAATTATTGAAATATTGACGCAGAACTGTCAATAAAATTATATTTTTACCTGTCGTTCAAAAGATATTTTTCATTGTGTTTTTCTCGTTCAAACCTCAGTACAATTAAGGTCACGCGAATGAGTCTTAACAAAAAAGAGGATCGAGTCTCACAATAAAAACCTACCTTGAACGCATTTTTACTATTTCGTACCCAGAAAGACCGTTGATAAATTTGTGCCCCACCACTAAACCACTATAATTATATCACCGTTTCTTTCATTCGTTCGTCGACGGAAAATTGTTTGAACGGCGTGATCTATTTTTCAACGCCTCAGTCGAGTACGCGGTCGTGCTTCGTCAATACGTGTGTGTCTACGTGCAGCTCTCAAGTTCGTAATATTTTCGTTTCAGAAGAGTGAAGACGCCGACTATTATTGATTCTCTGAAACTATGCTGACTTCTTGCGATGATCTCGTTGAAACGAACCAGTTCCAAGAAACCATGTACAAAGATGTGATCATCATTGGTAAGTAAAATTTATTTTGTGCCTAAATCTTCGATATATCGGCTAGCGTTTCAGTATCATCTTTTGAAATCTTCGGATTTTATTCATGAAATTGGAAAATATTGAAATCGCGGTAAAGAAATTTTTCTCGAATATAATCATTCTGTTTTAAACTTCGTGTAAAATTTTCGCATTCCCGTTCTCGAATTTCGTACTGTTTCCTCATTAGAGAACAGTCCAAGAACCTCTTGAAAAATTTCTGCTGAGAACTTTCTTTATGGAAAAATTTTGAATCACTCTAACTATTCTGAGTTATCAGGAATGAATGCATGATCATTTTTTGAAACTGAAGATGGGAAGATGCTGTTGATAATAATAATTCAAAACCTCTATAGTAGGTGCGTAATTGAAAATTAGTCATTTCATATTTTTGTTTTCAAATTTTTCTCAGCGAAATTTTTGTAACATCTTGTACGGAATGAATAAGATCATTTTTCATTAATGATTTTTTTTTCTTGTTTTCAATTCTCTTCAAATACTCAGAAACATTGTGCTTATCGATACCGTAGATCGAAAACCTCGTAAGCCGCGAAAAAAAATTGAGATAACTGCTATATTTCATGTTCCTCATACGATCCGCAATCCGAAAATTACAGAAAAAAAAAGTCAATTTTTTGTTATTTTATATGATTTCCAATTAATCGTAATTTTTTTCTACCCATTTAATATCATCATGAGGTACCATGCCTAATACTATAATAATTTTTTTACGTCAGACTCATTTTTATATAATTATGAATAATATGTTGCTTCAACGGGAAGCCTAGTTGTTTTGCTTTTCGAATATGGTGACTTTTTTTATAACCGCGTGATCACTGATAGCTTCTCACTTTCTTCAGCTGGTCATTACATCGCATAAAAAAAAAAGAAGAAATTTATTCGAGTGTCTACCGGTTGAACGCTCAGTTTCTTAACGTACCTATTTCTCGATATTATTATTCAATTCGTTTTCTCGTGGTGCATTCTAACACACTTGAAGAAAAAAAAAAAGCTCCTTATTTGTGTAGGCGAAATGATTTTTTCAGTGAGTTCTTTCTCGCAAAGGAAAATTTTCTTCTTCAAATTGTTTTTCTTTTTTTTTTTTTTTTTTTTGGTAATACAGTAGGTACTTTAAACCTTTATTAGTATTATTTTTTCATACGGCAGTAAAGGATACTAAATTCAATATTTTATTTCTGCTCTCAATTTGCCGGAGGAACAAAAGTAAATAAGAGGATTCACTGGAAGTATCATGATGAATCATCCTTGCTAGAAGTTATTTTCATAACCTTAAGTTCAGAGCTAGGGGCTCTGAATTTTTTATTCTTACAATAACAAATGAAAATTGTATCCAACCAATGCGGTGCAAGTTATAGTAAGCCGATTTTTTGAAAATTCTTGACGATAATAAACTCTTGTAAAAATTATTTGACCCAATTCATTCTGCGCCAAATCCACGTCATCTTCGGAGCATTTGGCAACCAACATAATATCGACTACCGTAAGAATAACCCGATTGGATGAGAGATCATCGTCTCAATTATTAGAAATATAGAATTTTTCAGTAATTAAAAGTCTATAAAAGTATCCATGAACCCGGAATCTTCTGAAACGATTTTGAGTGATTTCTAATCCTAAGTTAGGTATTTAGTTGATGATCTTAAATCCCGAATTATTTATACAACTTATCAGGGTTGATAATTGGATCATCAAACTGTGGGTATTTTTTCTAGAAAATTCATTTTTACTCATCTGAAATAGCGCGGACTTGACACAGGGAGACGTCACCAAAATTTTGTTCATATTGGACCCGTCTACATCAATCTCATCCATGTTGAACGTAAGGGTGGGAAATTTGCGAGTTGAGGAATTTTAAAACACCTGTAGTTCTGGACTTCTTTTATGCACTCTTTAAATATAAACTGTCCGATACAGAGAAAAATGACCTCTCCAGCAATGTGCTATTCTCGGGTTTTTCTCAAGTCTGGGACTCAGCCATCAATGAGTTATTTTTCGCCTTTGTTACGTATTCCCTCTTCTACGAGTAATAGAAATGAAGAATAAAGAGAATGAAACAGACGAGAATATGAAATGCAAAAACCGTTATAGAAACAGATTATAAAACGATTCATTCCTTGTCTTTGAGAATAATTCTCTTTTAGAAAGAAGTTACTTATTACATACTAGTCGACGGCTAGACCTGCGCGCCGCTGGAACTGCTGAGATACTTTGGCGACAAACTTGTGATCTGCACTTGCATTCAGGGACTTTAGGAGCGAATTTCAACTATTAACAGGTCATAGTCAACCTTTAATAATCCAACACTCATACATGTACATATATTCCTTGCATATTATTCTTCTCACTTGGGCTTTTAAAAGAGCATTTATTTCGAGGCCATTCTAGGATGTCTTAAGAAGAGGACAAAAGAAAGCAAATTCGAGGTAACCCATGCATTCTCTTAATAGGACACAAAATCGACACGACACACAATCGCAGCGGGATTGCTGTCTATAATATACACACGAATCACGATGTATTTTTCAAAAATATAATACAGTTTGGATTAGTTTTGTCCTCAGTTACGAATGTCCTAGGAAAAAAATACACAGGTACGCAACACAATAGCCATAGTTCCCAGTTTCATCTATTACTAATGGAGGTCTAGACATTCTAAAATCGGATGTTTTTTTTTTTCTCTTCTAAAAGAAACAAACGTGACTTTTTCAACACTTCGACCGCGACGGTAAAATAGATGGTAGGGTACGCCTTGAAGGAGGTATTGTTCTTCTGTTGGTTCATGTGATTCAGGTAGCTAGTATTGTTCTTCTGTTGGTTCATGTGATTCAGGTAGCTGCACTTCAACGGCTAGGCCTGCGGCGCCTGACATCGTCGCGCTGCGGGCGATTGTACGACACAACACAGCGACACACAATCGTTAGTTACGGATGTGAAAAACACAGTGGCAATTGCTGTCTACAATATACACACAATGTATTTTTTAAAAAGATAATTCAATTTGGATCAGTTTTGTCGCCAGTTTCAAATGTCCTAGGAAAAAAAAAAACATAGGTACGCAACACAACAGCCTTAGTTCGCAGATTCATCTATTATTGAAGCTGTTGAAGCAGGTCTAAATTCTGAAATCGGATGTCTTTTTTTCCTCTTCTAAAAGGGTGACTTTTTCAACTCTTCGTTACGACCCGCACTGACCGCACCGCGACCGCGACGGTAATGTAGATGGTAGGGTATACGCCCAGAGGTATTGTTCTTATGTTAGTTTATGTGATTCAGGTAGTTTGCGAGCGATATTTCGGTTTTTGTCGTTTTTTAACCAAAAATATGCATATTTTCAAAGTTTCCTCCAATTTTTGTCATAAACTACAGATAATTTCGAGTTCGTGGGAAAAAGAATCAGCTTTCTAGCTCAGAGAGAAATACGAAATATTCCTCGGCGAAAAAAGTGGTGTCATTTAGGGATTTTATATATTGGATTATCAGTAACAGGAATAGGGAAGTTCATGCTGTAACGACTAAATATGGCGGCCCATGTCCTCACTCGTTATTATAGGGTTCTAGTAAAGGTAGATATAGGTTTATTAAGACAAAGCCTTCGGCGAACACATTCACAACCAACCTCATTCAGCACATCAACAAAAAAGCAAGGTACGTATGAGGAGGACAATTTCATGATCCCCAGGAAAAAAAAAGGCATGACTTTCGTCCTAGTGGCATCATCGCGTTGGCCTCGTTATACCTTTTTGGAAGAATCTCTTCTTCTACTTCTGTTCTTGTTGATTGTATCGATAGAATACAACATCCACTTTTTTCTTCCTTTCTTTCTTTTCTTGAAATGTAGTGAAAAAAAAAGAAGAAAAAGCCATTGTGTGTTATACCTTTTTGGAAGAATCTCTTCTTCTACTTCTGTTTTTGTTGGGTGTATCGATAAAATACAACATCCATTTTCTTCTTCCTTTCTTTCTTTTCTTAAAATGTAGTGAAAAAAAAAAAAGAACAAGAAGCCATTGTGAAAGAGGGTGTTAAAGGTCGAATAGTAGGTACCTGCTCTATTTCAAGCATTGTGTTAAAATTTTTGATGAAATTAAATAAATTTTCGTGATGTTCCGGTTTAGAGGCTCCCCAAATGGACCAAATTTAATTTGTGAAAGTACATCCAATTAGGAATTCTTTGCTGAGTGACACGGCGTTGACGCGGGCGTTAGATCATTTCTGTATCTTGATTAGAGCCAAATTTATCACCATTTTTATTCAATTTTCGTAGTCAGATCGATATTGAAAAATTGCCCTGTAGCATCTTCCCTAATGGACCAAATTCAATGTGTAAAGGTACACCTGATTGAGCATTCTTCACTGAGTAATCCGGGCGTTTGATCATTTTTGAATCTCGATTACAAGTAAAGATATTACAGTTTGTATTCATTCATTTTCGTGTGATTGAAGGAATTTTTGAGTTGTGCCCCTGTAGCGCCTACCCTAATGCATAAAATTCGAATAGGAAAAGTTCATCGGATTGAATGATTCATTACTGAGTAACCTGCGCATTTCATCATGTCTGTACGTCAATTAGAAATGAAGATATCGAAGTTTTTATTCATGTTTTCCTGTAGTCTGAGAGAGGTCGAGTTATGATTTTATAATATAGGGTAGATATTGAATATAGGATTATTGAAATAAGGAAACTAAAACAAAGAAGAACCCGTTATTTGAGAATTTACATGAGAATATTTTTATCAATATAAAAATGAGAGGTGTGTATCGAATTCTCTGAGAGCAAAAAATGGATTCCAATGAACTTTGACAAATAACTGTCGGAATTTCGTGAGAAAAATTCAATGAATATTATTAAGATGCATGCTGATTAGAAACATGAGGCGTTTATTCGAGTCTCATCTGAATTGCAAGTTACGCGTACCTAACCTAAAAGCGGACATTGCTGTTTCTCCCGCGACCCCCTCTTCATCTATAAATTACTAACGTGGGCATCACTGTTACTTCAATGCTATCCGTCTTATGGTTTGCAGTGAAGAACACTGGAAAAAAAACCTTGATCGTTATTATGCTTTATTACGTTTTGATAAAGAAAAAAACAGTCGAAGTAATTTATCGTAATACTCGATTTCCAAGTACATTAACACTTGAAAATCTGATAAATCGAAATTTAAAATTTTTGGCCAAGAAAGTTGACTGTCTCCTTTCAAAACAGAAGATCGATTGCTAACAATTTTCGGTCTTTTAAGAAGACTGAAATTTAATGCATCGGAATTTCTCAGGATTATTGCGGACACATGTATGCAAGTAAATGCAGAAAGTGAAGTCATTTATTCATTCGACCTTTTGAATAAAGCATTGCGCCAAGTTGGTCTGTTTGGAATGTGTTAACTAGCTATTTCTTTAAATTTCGAGAATTACATCAATTTGATTCTCATTATAAATGGAAAATTCCCAAGTTTTGAAAAGCAGTGCAAAGGCGCTTCTAAGATCGAATGATGATCATGCTATCTATGATTTGACAAATGAGTAATTTCCTTTGATTGATTTGCTATGTACCTCTTCATTTGAAACTTGAAGGAAGATAATTTGAACGAATTTTCCTTTATTCTAAACGCGGAACATACGTTGTCACAATTTCTGTGTAACTGACCGAGGTCACGCCGAAGATAAAATTATTCTTATGCACAAGAATGAACGCACCGCCGCGCATTCATATCACTTCGTAAAAAATGTACCTATATTCTTACAAGACTATCGCTTTGCAGTCTCGAAGTTAACGGGGATTACGATTTCACGATGCAGTGGTCGAATATCAATGGAACCATTAGTAACTCAAGTTAAGGAAAACTTTTCAAATGTCTCAACTCACGCATAGGTATTAATCGTGATAGTAAATTCATGCGTTGTTCCCACATCTTATGACCGGGCATGCAGCGAGTTTGTGAAGGCACGGTAGAAATTTATTTATTCAAGTTTCTTTTTGTAATCCTCTATAGAGAGCATGATAGGGATTAAAAGCAGACTAATGATTTTGAATCCTCAAAGAATCTCGATGTGGTAATTTATGAGAACGAAATCTTTGTACGCTTCTCTCAAGGTTACGCGATGAACTTCAACTCATAGAAAAACGTTGCATTTATTTATCTTCTAGGTAGATTAAACCTCTTTCCCTGCGCCCCCTCGCCTGCTTTCTCATGAATAAGAAAACCTCTACGAGACACACTGATAATACTTTACAACACGGAATTGATAAAAATATGAACTCCCTGTCGTTGCTCTAGTCATTGACTATAATTTTACATTACTTCGTAAACCTAGTTCATTTATCTGCCTGTAAAAAATTTATTTGCAGTACAACGGACACCGAGACGATCAGGTCTTCCGCGTAATGTGTTGTGTGTTAGTAAAATGCATCTTCGTATCACGCACCACTGCTATCGCAGTCAAATGAGGAGCTATCTGTCAAAAGGCCAGGGCGTTCGTTCCATAAGAATTACCTACAATACCTACACGAAATTTTTTTACGTATGCGCATCGTAATGTGCCGTATCTGAAATCAAGAACTTGTTGAAAGAAAATCCTTATCAGTTATCATTAATGAAAACTGAAATTGGAGAACAACACTGTACGATCTGATATTTTTCGATCCGTTTTCATACTTTCTCATGATTGTTGTTCCGCAGATACGTCAATTTAGCTGTATACAGAGGCTTCATACTTGACATGATCGCGAGGATATCTGATCGGGAGAGAAGGGAGTGAAGTGAAAATTTGTGCAGCTTAATTATTTCCAACCCAAAAATTGCAACGGCTGAGCGTGACGTTAAAATCTATAGTGTGTTCACGTTAAGAAAGGGCCATAAGAAAGGAAGAAGTTGGGTCACTCGAGAAAAGGTTCGAGTTTGTACCATGTTATCTGAATGGTGATACGAAGTGGTACGATTTTACGAACTCGCATCCTCACTCGAGTAGCCCTTTCTTAACGTGAACAGACTATAATAGTATAGGTACTTTGGAATTTTCTTAGTAGTGTAGGCCGCGCAAATGATCAGAAGAGGACTGTCGCCATGCTGTTAAAGTCACAGGAGGAGCAGTTCCAAGAGGTTTCAGGAGTGACGCGAGAAAAATTTAAATCTCAAACATTGAATTTTGGTTGATTAGATAGATTATTTATCAATTGAAGTAAAACAATATGCCTGTTTCGCTATATTTTTGGAGTTAGAATTCTTGTATTTGATGTTTAATGATTAGAATTCTCTCAGGATACTACTTGGATTGCTCCTCATTCGACTTTATCAGCATGGTGACGGACCTATTCTTATCACTTGAACAATTGTATTGAGTAGGTCTAGGTAGGACAGGCCCGATCATAGGCCGGGGAAAGGGGGTATTTTCCCTCCCGGGCCTGAACTTTTCAATGGGCCCGGATTATTTACTCATCTGTTTTTAAAATTCTTCTTGTTATACCTGACCCTAAAAATTCCACTGTATGAGACCGAACAATTTTTTCTCCCTCGGGCCCGCTTCTTCTTTGCACGGCCTGAGGTAGGATAAGGAGAGCCCGCCAGTAGCATGATATCAGTGTGTACATCAAGTAGTAATAATATCCAATTCTTCATTATTTCCGCGGCATTGAGGGAGTCGTTCATTTTACTGTGTTTTTGCTTTTTACAATTTTTAATGTTAATCTTACAGTAACCAATAAGCTCGAATTATTTACAGTTTCGTCAATATTGTTCATAATACTATGAGAACGCGGATTCGTTTGTATACCCCAAGAAATTATCTTGACCTAGTATTATTGTATCGACTATACTAGCCTAGCACGCTCTCATTTTTTAGTTAGCTGAGCATAGCTTCGGCTGCTGCTCCATATTGCCGACAGTTGGTAGATTATGCTACCTAGTTCTATAGATTTTAATGTACCGATACGCAAATTTAATTGCATTGATTATGTACGGGCTGAACACTCTCATACCCGTCATAAAATTGTGATTATCGGAACTGAACAAGTATTGGCCGTTTACTGGGTGGCTTATGTTATCAGTCATTTCAACGAACACTTGAATTCAATGTTCCATTTTCCCAATCACTCATCGAATAAGAATTTCTGTGGAAGATCATGAGAGTAAAATGATAGAGGTTGAAATCATCTTCAATTTGATCCCACTTTCAAGTGTCTTTGTGCATTTTTTTTTTTCTTCATCATCTCTGTAGAAATGTACAGATGGTTTCCACCTGGTGAGCGTTCCCGACATTGCTCTGTATGTAGTTCTATGAATACGATTTGTCTTGTTTACAAGCCACTCATTCCTGAATGAGTGGAAAGTTTTTGTTCTATGTTAATTACCCCGAGCACTCTGTTTTGCTCAAGTTCAAACAAAGACTAGCCAATCAGTTGAGGCCCGAGAGCGAATTAGTTCATATAAATCTTAATTATATTGACCCTTTAGAAAGAAGTTCTTCAATATGTGAAGATGGAATGTGTGAAATTACAAAATTTAATCACAAATATTTTCGAGTATCTCTTCATGGTTAAAAACTCTCGCATCTATAATTGCTGGTGAGAATAGGTTCCACGCTTATTGTATAAGAGGTTACCTATGCTCTTCTGAAAACAAGTATGAGTGGACTACGATGAAAATTTATGAACAATTTTTGTTGTTTTTAAGTCGAACTACATGTCAGTAAGAGGTTCACGCGCGATATGATTTTAGAGTAATTTTTTCCTCCCGATATCAGTTGACGTTTTGACGGTATAGAGGTAGAGCTCCCCTACGCTGAGCAGTTTCTTGCAAAGCTGCTACTGACGCAAATTACGTTTCCACGAATAATTTAATCCTAATGATTTTTTTCGAACATTCTATCTCGATCACGGCCGCCGTGTCGATCTCGAGCCTGAGACGTGCAGTGCTGACCACTCTTCAGGGTCGGAACGGTTCATTTTGAAAATAGCCTAGGCCTACGTGATCTTTCACCATGCATTCTTCACTCATCTGTCGTTGTGCTGTATATAGATATACACGCTTCCACTGATCGTACTCAATAGAAAATCGTAGCATAGGCCACTTAAATACGTCGATGTTATAGGTACTATCATTTAATCGACGAGCGCAAAAAATACTTTGACGTACTCTCACGACGGAAATGAATTTTCGTAATTTTCGAGTGAGTCATAGAAATTATGAGTCTCGTAGCTTATCTTTCAATATTGACTTTATCGCGTTCTTATTAGTTGAGTTACTCTTTATCTTCAACTACCTATAAATAGTTTCGTACGTTCCCAAATTTTTCTCAAACAATTTGTGACTCCGCGGACAGAAACCCGGTTAAGCCGTTATCAATTACCATATGAAAAGCATGCGTTACTGATAACACTTAACCGGGTTTCTGTCCGCAGAGTCACATTTTTTTTCCGGGTCTTAGTGATGTCTTGTCACATATTTGAATATTACTATACAGCTACGGGTTTGAAAACTCTGCTGATCATGAAATTTTATTGTCCACAGGAAACGGTCCATCTGGAATCATTCTATCGTACATTTTGTCGGGAAACTGGCCGTATTACACCGGACAAGAGCATCCGGATGAAATGTTGACCATGAGACTACAGAGCATAGACCCCAAGAAATCATTGATCGAAGAGGATCTACAATTCTTGTCTCAAGTAAGTGTTTTATAATGTACTTATATTAGAGGAGACCTTGAGGTTGTGCTGAAAGAACAGTTAGTACAAATGAACATCGTTTTCATGGTGGGTTTGGAAAGAGCGAACGCTTCGAATGCAAGGATATAGGCCTATTACAAATGTACATCTCTAGGTACTCAACCCCTTCTTTTTAGAGCTCTGATGTCTATCATGTTTAGGGCACGGCTTAGTCACGAAAACAATGATCTAATTCTGCTCGGAACCCGCATGCTCTACAGTTTTTTGTTCGATAATGGATAGTGATTCATCCTCACTTCTGTTTAACCGCTGACCAATCTTAGAATTACGTCATTGTAGTCGTTTCTTGACTATTTGTTGCGTTCAAGCAGGCGTAAAAGGCAGGTAGTTTTCAATTAGTCGCGCGCAATCATTTAATACTTAGAATTTTTTAATTGCGGATGGTTTGAACTAAGATTAAAATCTCATTACCCGACCAGCTGCGATGAAAACTTATAATTACGAATACAATGATACGTATTCGATTAATCCGATGTAACACATCCGTGTTGCATAATCAGGATATATCTTCTTTGAGAGAAATTAGAACTCAAGATTTATTCGTACAATACCATTAGAAAATAACATATCAATGCCGGTAAACGAAAAAAACCGTTATCGATGCAATAATACTGAAAACTTTAAGGGGGGTCACTTACGAAAAATAGTCGTCCTCACAAGTACGTGAAAAATATTAACCTATAATATTTAAGCTTACTTTTCCCTTGTTTATCTTTTAATTTTTTCTCACTTTTTTCTGAATTTATTTTTACTTATACAGAGTATTTTTCATCCGGAGTCATGTTACTTATTACTTATTAGATTATTATTCGCTCCGAATTGATGTTTTCAAATTTAAACTTTTACAGCTGCAATTTATTTCTTTTGATAATATTCTGTTGCAAAAAAAATTAACGAATTGCACCTGCTCTCTGAATTAATGTGATTTTCATTTCTGTCAACTCATTTGAATGATTCATTGAGTTCTAAATTGAACAAGAATGGGTAACCTTTAGATTCTTGTAAAACTATAGAGCTACGAATGAAATTTTCAAATGAATAGCGTTAGAGAACTAATAGTACCTACCTATTATTCATGGTGAGAGTTGGTTTCGAATTTTATCTATCGGAACGTACGCGTGCTCTTACTTGCTTTCGCAGTTTCTTAATCTTGATTTCTTTTCAGTTTCTTGAAGACTATTCAAACTAAATTATTCTATTTTTCCTTCTTAGAAATTCCTTGACTTTATTGTAAAAGAGATGTAATAAGGTGATAGTCTGAGCTCCCAATGATGACAATTTTATGTGGAAACGTTGAAACATGACTGATGTGCAAGTAAAAAACAAAAAAAAGTAGGTGTCCCTGCATGATACCTCTGTCGTTATCGAAATTTCGCATTTCAATTATGTGTATAAAAATGCCCCGTAGTAAAAATAATGAAGCCAATTCTTCCATTTTTCATTTATCGTAACATGACCTTCTATCATTTTCTTGTTTTCCTTCTTATTTACAGAACTTGGAAGGTCGTTCTCGTAACCCGGTAGCAGTACTTCTAGATTCGCTTGTTCATCCAACAGAGGATTATAATTCCACTAGTCTAATCCGATGGGAACATCGTCCGGATAAGACCATTGATCACCTAGTTCTTGGCAAGAACATACCAGGAGGTTGCTGGCAGGTAATTACATTTCCTAATTTTAAGAGTAAATCGTTGACATCAGACTTCTTAGTTTTCAACATGAAATTATTTCTCTTAGAAAATGGATGGAAATATTAACACGATAAGTTTGAGCTCGTGGATGGAGTTACCAGAATTCTCGTTAAAAGAATGGGAGAATAAATGGCTCAATTCGAAATGCCCCTGCCGCAATAATAGACCACCTACTAGAATGAAAACAAAACAAGTTGCCTCATACTATCGAGATTATGTGCATCATATGAAATTGACAAGAAATTTCAGAAATTACTCCGTGGTTTCTTCCGTGAAGAGAGTCCAAAATATTGATGATGTACGTATAATTATATAATTGGAGTTCAATCTAGCGTTATTACGTACCAAATTTCTAAATTAAATTTGCTCATCTCACAATCTTTTTCTGCAGTATAAGGATTTTCGATGTGGTGATCTTGCTTCCGAAAAGAACCATTTATGGGAAGTCGAAGGTTACGATTATTGTGAAAAGAAAAATTTCAAATATATCTGTAATAACGTGGTACTTGCGACTGGAACTAGCGATAATCGTAATGTGTTGAATGTACCGGGTGAATTAGATCATCCAAAATGGGTACATCACGAGCTTAAGAAATTTGAAAGTGCGATTATCGAGCTGAAAAAATCAAAATGTTCTAATGGTACGTTAAAAATATTTTCACTATACAAGAAATTTCATTATAGTTATTTATTCGTAATGAAATGGGTGTCATTATAACGAATAACTCTCGAGGCCCTGCATCTTACACAGGTATGAATTGAATTTAGAGTTTCATTTTTCGCCTACTCTATGGATACAATGTTGCAGCGTTCATGTCAACTGTGTAAGAAACAGAATCAGAGGCGAATATCATTCAAATCTTAGTCAGCTTAGCGAATGAATTTACATTTTTTTTTTTCGATAATTTTTTCCTTTCATCTCTAATTCAATTAAATTTAATCGATTTCAAATCTTAGCAATCCGGGTTTGTATTTTCTCAATGCTGTTGTTAGTTACATATTGCAGTTCAAAATTCAACTTAGTTCCTTATCGTAATCAATAAAGTTTCAAAATTTTACTACTGATATTATCTTGATTCTCATTTATCAAGGTATACCGGTACAGTTCGATCGAATTCTACAAAAAATCTCACTCATAAATTTTTATTTTAGCTTCTCAGGATCCTGTCATGGTGATCGGGTCTGGTTTGAGTGCCGCTGATGCTGTGTTAATTGCAGATCGTTTTGGTTTCTCCGTTCTGCACGTGTTCAAGTCACATACGTCTTTCAACGATCATATATTCTCAAAAAATATGTACCCGGAATATCACGAGGTGTTCAGTTTAATGAAGAAAAACGAACAATCTAATGAATATAAAGCTCTGAGCCAATATGAAGTTCTTGAAATGTGTCACTCGGATAAAGGTAATCGAGTTCGCGTGAAATCACCGGACGGAATGGAATCTTGGTACAAGGTGGCGATAGTTGCTGTTATGATCGGTTACCGGCCAGTCCTCAATTTTTTACCGGATGAATTACAGAATGGAAAAGTATTGGGTGTAAGTTTTAAATTATTGCGTATGAATTATTATTATAATGATTGAGCTCATTTCCAATGAAAGCTACCAATTTCTGATTGCAGGTGAGAAAGAATCAACCTATAGAGAGTCAAAAGAATCCTATCGCTATTTCACCCTGGACGTATGAAGTTATGCACGATGGGCTGAAAGGGTTATATGCAATGGGACCTCTAGTCGGCGATAATGTTGTTCGTGTAATACCTGGCGGCGCAGTAGCTATAGCCAGTCATATATACAAATCACAGATGAAGTGAACTTGTGTTCATTCATCTAGAGTTGCGATCCTGATCTCTACAAGAAGTATCCTGACTTCATTCCAGAGTGAGCAGTGATGATTTGAAGATGACAGATAAGAAGTAAAGTGTAGAATATGACAGAGAAGTATCTTTTTGGATAGTCGAACGGTATTTCAAGTGTACTTAATTCATTCTCAACGTACAAAAATACCCATTTCGTTGTAATGTTTTGTTTAAAAACTGTCCAGCCGCTCAGTTTGCAAAAATTAATATTATTTCCTGAACTAATATTGTATTAAGATAAGCTTTACGGTTTAAACTTCGAACATCTTCGAAAATAATGGTAGAGTCGAAATATTATCCAATATACTCTAATGATTGTATTTCAAAAGAATAAATGAAACAATTTTCTTCCAAAAATTGAAAATGACTTCTTTTTAAAAGCTTTACGGTTTAAACTTACAATTGAGGAAGTGAATCTTTCACAAGCATTATAACATGTTGCTCACTGTTATAAACATGAACAACAAAAGTTTTCATTCGCAAAAATCATCATCTTAGAAACTAAACAAAAATATGACGAGTCCTTACTGATGACGCCTCCAACATGAAGTGTATTAGAAAAATATTGACGATGATACAGTTTACGCCGGCGGTCTTGGTTTGAGTTCATCAAAACAAGGTCTCAAAAAAATATGATTCTTCTTTATAGTATTATACTCGTGGCCCTGAGAGAGAAAAAAAAAACTGAGTTAGTCAAAAGCTAATTTGAATAACGTGATCATGGCAAGTACGTACTTTTGACCAATCGTAGCTGACGCTGTACGCAAATATTTGACCGTTATGATTGAAACAACAGCGTGTAATGGACTGTTCCATCGGCTCAGAAGGCTTTAGTTTGGTTCTAGCATCTTTATCCCAGAAACTGAAAGTTCCATCGGAACCAACTGTAGCCAATGTACCATGTACTGGATGAAAAGCGATATCATTGACCTGCAAAAAACGTATGGTTGAAATTCTACAACAGGGAGATGAAATAGAATTCGTGCCTAGTTTCGAGAGTAATTTTACCGCATAAATATCTTGATAACCTCCCGGTGCGCCGTTAGATCGATGACATTTAAACGTGAAATTATCTTTCGGCTGCGCCGGAGCAATGAACTGAATAGCGACTCTGCCTTCCACACTTCCCAGAGCGAAACCTATACAATCAAGTCGATACAAACTGAGTTTTTTCCTTTTAAAAAATGAACAAAATATCTGAAAATCGGATCTTACCAACTGGGTTCTTTTTCTTATCCTTATCCCTAAATATTTTGACACATCGATGTTGGAATTTCAAAGGTGATTCTACTCTTTTGAATTCTTGAGGTTTGCCTTCAAGTTGATAGATAATTAAACCTCGGCTAGCCGTACCCACGACGGCCATTGGGTAATCCTGGAAATTTAGAAAGCTGTGAGTATGAGAATCACAACCGTTTGAATAATTTCTTTGAGCAATATACGAACCACATCAGCACAGTAACATCTTTCTGGTAATTTAATTGTCATCATGGGACTCGGACTTCTCAAGTCCCAAAACTAAACAGTAACGGTATAATTGTTAATTCATGGATATAAAAATTTGGAATTTTCTACGTAGGAAGTACTTACTTTCAGGGTTTTATCCCACGAGCCGGTCATCAAACAACTGTACGCTCCTTTAATCCAGTGGCATGTTTTAATCGGAGCATCATGGGCAGCAACTTGGATAACCTGATTGCTCGCGAGATCCCAACACCTCGCCGCTTTGTCACAAGAAGCAATGAACACTTTCGTACCATCCTAAACAAATATTATTTTCATGAGATACCTGGAACAAAAATCTCGAAAATTTTTGGGTAATCATCATCATTTTGAAAACTTACGTCATACCACGCAACATCGAGAACAGGCGCTTGAACATTTTGCATGGATTTTGGTATGGTTTTACCAGTTTGTTCTACTTCCCAACATCTAACCTGCAAACGCGATTGTATTTCAAGTTTCACTGTATCGTTACCCACGAATAGTTCACAAAACGATCAACTTACGCAATTATCCCAACTACCAGCGACGAGTAAATTTGTAGGAATGGTTGATGGGCTAAATTCTAACGCCGAGGTCGAATCATCTGGAGGAGAAACAACTTCGAAATCCTTCATAGGATTCACAGTGGCCGTCGGCGCACTCGAAGTAAATGATGAAGTACCAAGATTTGTTTGAGAAAACATTCTCTGCAAGAGAAAATTCTTATGAATGCTAATCGAAACTACGCAACTACACACACGAAATGCTCTTCAACCGCTAATATTATAACAATAATAATTCGCCGAGGTACTCACCAAAGGATAGTATTATTCTTTTTAGACAGAGCGATCTTCTCGTTAATTCTTTACGAACATGAACTCATACAATGAGATAATTCATCAGTTCGTACAATTCTTATCATTGAGATTCTACTAAATTTGAAAGATTGGCTGGAGAGAGAAAAGGTAATTCGCTGGGGTCAAAGTACCGAGATTAAAACGTATGGTTGGGACTTGGAATAACAAGTCTGGAGCTGTGTCTTGAACTTTCTGAGTTTTTGTTTAATTTGATAATAATCTGAACTTTGTGCAAGCACAGACGGGAGGAGAGTGTACCTTCGCTGCTTTTTTTGAATTTTCACTAGCGATCCTACAGATATTTTTGTTAAATTTTGATTTGTTGTTGTCTCTTATCGCCATCAATGTCGCCCTCTACATGTAAATATGAAACATATTTTTGGAATGTTGATTGTCAAGCGCGAGCAGCGTACACGGTGAGTTGTCGACAGTGGAACGAAGCCCTAACGCTGCGGGGGAATTGAAAAGATCAACAAGTCTCTTCGGAATTGAGTGAGTAGGTTGATCGTAGTTTTGTAATGAGCAGTCCTGTTTGAGTATTGTTCGTTGACAAAAAAATTGCTCAATTTCGTTAAAGATTTTACGATTTATTTACTCTTCATTTGTGCTCCTTTGGCGTTTCTCTTCGCGCAAGACAGTGTTTCCAGTCGGTAATCATTTTAAAGGAATCAGTGATAACGATCAACGAAAGCTTAATGAAAATCATCTCACTCATGATTACATCAGTGCTCCAGAATTTTAGAAAATGCGATCGATCGATGCCATCGACTCCGAGATAAACATCAGTATGAGAACGGGAAGATTCATCCGAAAGTGTAATTTATTGCACTGAAGACCTGCTCATTAGCCGGGCTCTAAATCGTTGTTGCAAAATGAATAATGATAATGGCACATCATGAGTTTTTACCATTATGTGATGTTTTATTCAATATTATTTCTCTAGCGGCGTATTTCTGCGACATCGTTTTCGACGTTGTCTTCGGATACGCTCTATTTGTTCGTAACCAATGCGAATGGTTTTTTGTAATTCTTACGTTGGTGATAATCTCTTCTGTTACCCAACAAATTATGTCCGCTAGATGGTATTTACATTTCTTAAGGAATAAATCACCTAGCAACAAGGATGCAGAAGAACCAGTATCTGTGATAAAAAGTTTTAGTTCTACACTTGTTCTTTTCTTACACGCAATTCAGATGGGCGTATTCTGGAGATATTTTAAGCTATTTATTCCGGTAGATTTAAGAGTTGTAAAGTATGAAGTTAGAGATCTCTGTATGCTACGATTGGTACATGCCTTTTGTGAATCGATGCCATTGTTATTGATACAATTATACCTATATTCAGGAGAGTATTCAAAACAGTTCAGAGACTTGAATACAATCTCGATACTTTTGTCTTTATTCAGTGTTTGCTGGGCCTTAGCTTCTTTCAACAAGAATGTCAGAACACACAACGTGCATCGTCTTGTACTTACGTGGCTTGGCGTAATATTTCAGGTATAGTATTATTTATTCCATTACTAACCAAACTTTAGGTATGCAACTAATCTTTTTTTTTTCCTTTTCTAGTTCTTCTGGAGACTAGGCACGGTTGGTGCTAGAGCCATATCTTTAGTCGCATACGCGCATTTATTTAAATTTTGGATTTTCCTAGTCATTTTATTGCACTGGTTTTCAATGTTCTTATGGATCCTGTCACCTAAAAATATATTTCATGGAGAACGGTTACCATGTTCCAGAAAAATCTTATTTTGCTCGGTCATAGCTTTCGTCTACACGTTCGCGTACATTAATCTGATTGAAGTAAATCACAGGGAAAAAATGGTATGTCTATGATGATGCTTTTAGCTTCAACAATATTGTCTCAAGTGACAATTATTGACATAAATATTTGATATTTATTTCAGTTCATGTTTTACGTTATCATGGGGCTTGAAAACGCCATGCTCATGTTTGTATGGTGTGTTGGAGTATCCCCTGTTGCTCCTAATCCAAGCTACAGATTAAGGCTACCACTTTCAGTATTCCTTATGTTTGTTACTGGTTTGGGTTTTATGTGGTTGTACTATCGATTTTTCCACGTTCGACGTTTAAAATATGAAGCTGGCGGTCGTTTCAGTTATACCAATAATAACAACAACGTTATTACCGACAACAATGTGTTTACTAATCTAGCCAACGTCACGAATGTCAATTCGAAGATTGAAGATTATTCTTTTGGCGACAAAGTGAGTAAAAATGTAACCCTTTTCCCATTTTCATTATTAATTTTGAAATAGAAAAAGTTTTCGTGAATGGTTTACATACAAAAATGTACCCTAGGGATATAATTGGAATTGAACAAATAAGACGTAAAACTTTCTTTCACCGTACTTACTATTTTAAGCTACTCCTACGCCATCATATAAATAAATTGATCGTATGAATTTTCTGTAAATCAATCCTCTTTTTGGAAACCTTTTAATTATTCATGTGAATTGACGTAAATTGATTTTGGTAACTATATTTGGTGTGAAACTTTTCTTACTTCGAAAAAGCAATCGGCCTAACTCGAGTTCTCTTCTCGCCCTTAATTTTTTAAATTTGAAAGTCATCATGTTGAGAACTTTCTTTGAAATTGTTCTCAGAAGGTCACATTTCATGTCGCACTAGTTTAATATACTATATACAGTCAGTGGTAAGAAGGAGAAACTATTTTATTCTGTTCGATACCGCAGAGATCACATGATATTTGGAAAAATATACCTAGGATAAATTATAAGGGAGTTACGAAACTGAGTGTATTTAGCTTGTATCCTTATTTTCAAATTCTTTCGGACCCTTATATCTCTAATCTATGTGGATTAATAAGTTATTTTTGTGTAAATTTCAGGAGGTCATCCGCAGGCACAGTTTTAGTGGTGGTTACACTAATCTTAACGACTTATTGGCGTATTCTCGTATGAAAAATGAAAGCAGTATGTCAAGCGAGGAAAATAAAATCTTTCAAAAACTAAAAAATCTCGGTCAACAACCTGGAAATGAAGGCAACCACTTGGGTGGTATACCAGGTGTCTTCAATTGTCGCTTTTCCAATCCTTACGTAGCCGCTATGCAGAAGCGGAAACGGAAAAAACCAACGTCGTTTGTTCCACCGCCGTCCATTACGCAGAGTGGCCATTCGACTAATGATGCTGAAAACATTATTCGTAATAATGGTTGTTTACCAAACAACGGTTATAATTCAGTGCCATTTTGGTATCGCCCATTACCAAACCAAAATCTCCAGGTATCAAAAATTAGTTGGAAAATTCATCAAAACCCGTAAAATGTGAAAGAGGAAAAGTGAAAAACTAATAAAATATATGTATTTTTTCGTCATTCAGAGTTGCAGTGAAAATGAAGGAAGCAGTGTAGAGTCACGTCCTGATATTCTTCGAAAGCTGCAAGAAAAAAAGAAAAAGCAGTTGGCGGAATTACGGAAGATTGAAGAAGAGATCAAGTTAGGTAAATTACATCGCAAGCCTGATGATACAAGAATAACGAATCTGTCACCTCGGCCACCTCAAGATAAGAAACCTCCGCATTACGATGCACCCGAGATATTATTAACGCCTAGGTTCCTCCCAACGAGCGCCGAAGAGGAACAGATGTATGGTTGGAGCGCTCAAGCAGATAATTCATCAGCGTATAGGTTAGTACTATTCGGTACTTTTATTTTCAGTTCTTTTGCGACAATTGCTTAGATAAAATCTCAATTTTAGGCTTTTCAATGAAGAGTCCCTCGCTCTAATGTGCAAACCGTATCGAGTGTCATCGGATTTGGATTCACAACTTTCATTACCGCGTTCGTATACTTTACCTCGCGAATTCAAGTATTACAGGCGAACAAGACCAAGGAAATCTATTCGAACTGAACATTTTGTTCCTTCAACTAATTCTAGTGATGGTAATTTGAAGAATATATTTGCTCGTAAGCATCGTAAATTGTGTGACTCAAGATGATCTGATTGTTTCTTCTTGTAGGCGATGTTGATTCAGAGGATGACAGCGATTCCGGTAGTTCACATGTGACGCCACAAGCTCAGTCCTTGAAACTACCACCTAACACGACTCTACGAACTCGTCATGAAACTAGGTTATAATTGAGCTCAAACCTTGATCATGTGCAGTTCGACAAATATTGTGTTCACTTTTTTCCGTGTAGTATATAAACTAAGAAGAATTTGGGATGTATTTGAAATTTGTTCAACTCCAGTGGATTGGAAAGTCTCGTAGTATTGTATATTTTGTAAACCTCATTTCTGAAATACGAAAAACGATTATTTTATTCGCGATTCTCATATCTTTTACGTAACATTCCGGCTATTAGTTAGAAATGAATCTATCGTATTTTGTACAGATTCGATATGATACAAATTTTTTACTAACCTAATTTTTCAGTATTTAATATAAGATAAAAACGTGTTCCTGTTTCATTTAATGTTAAGTTTTATATATTGTATGCAGGAAATGTACATTAAGCAAAGCTGGAAAACATTATTTTTTTTCAATTTGAGGAAAGTAATTAGATCTGAAGGTAGTAATGAATCTACAAAATAGGAATAAAATTACTCATTTTCATGAACTAGGTTCTGTCCATTACCATATTCCAAGCTATACAATTTTATTCTGTACCTGACCGAGTTTAGCTCAACAGGGTATTTTAATATTATTTTTCATTGCAGTCTAGTCTTACCGTTTTAATTATTCTTCAGTTTCTTCAGTATTATTTCAGTGATACAAAAAATTTCGGTTTGAAAATAAATTTCTATTTTTCTTGAATTCTTGATCCATTTTAACGCAAGTCGAGCTTATTTTGGTCTTTCGAATTATTGTAAATTTGAAATTACCGTGATTAACTGTGTATTATTTTTTTTTTACGTTCGTATTCATTTAGAATCTGAACTATGTATTCTATTGTTAATTTATTCATCTCATATAATATGTACTACTCCTATGTATTTCTTATTCGTTATTCTTACGTTGTAAATGTAAATATAAATGTGATGTCGGCGCCATAACAAAACAGTCTTATTCGACCTCTTTCTCCTCTGTCATTATCTTCTGTTTGTATTTAGGTGAAAAGGATTCAATTTCGGATATTACTACTCATGGAACAGATTGGAAATACCTTCTTCATAATGATAAGGAATCTTCAAAATGGAAACATCTTTTATCAGTCTTCTCGACCTGTTACAGTGACACGTTATCACCACCAAAGGATAAATCGCTCAACATTCAGTAGTTTTGAAAAACATATTGACGTCACAATGGTTGGCCACACCGATTTCCAATTTTTACTGTACTCTAATTAATTATTTGTTGACATCTTGCTGTTACTAGAATGAGCAGTCTACTTTGCCACCTGTTTCTCGATTATGGTGCAATTTTGCATGACGGATGTGCATATCAGTTTTTCAAACATTCCTGCCTGAAAAATGCAGCTGTTCGAGTTTAGAGGCTCTAAGGGAGAAACTTTTCGCATTAATCTAGAGATCCCTATTTTATTTCCACTCTTCGATCAGTTCTTATTTGAATTTTTAAAATTCTTTCCAGGAGTTGAAATAATCTATGGACAATACACTTATCTTGACAAAAAAATCAATCTCGATGTTTATTTTCTCATTGAAAAAAAAAATTACATTACAAATCAAATTGATCTGATACAATACAAGCAATAAAAAACCTTAAATTAAAATTTATACTATTAATGCAGTTTCATTTAATGACAGAATTTTTAACAAGCATCCATAAACCATAAACTCATGTGTCAGAAATTCTGTGACAGTTTCTTCGCTTCAAGAAGTTTCTCTCTCTTCTTCGTCCTCGTATTCTTCGTTTAGATAATCTTCGTCTGTGCCAGCCTCCTACGATTCATAAAAAAAAAAAGTCATACTTTTAGAAATGTGCAGAAGAAGAAAAAGAGGAGTTGGTCGTACACCAAAATAAACTTTATCACCACTTCTGGGTGAGAAAGGAAAGATATAACGACATAAAATAGAATTCAGAGGAAAAATTTTCTTCTGATGAAAATTGAAGAGAGAAAGGGATCACGTTCCATTCGTCTTCAATGTCAGACATTATTGAAAAGTTTGATTACAAACTGTGAAAAGACTTGAGTTGCCAATTTTTTGAAGGAAAGAGATGTATACCTATTTTCGGTATATCAGCTCACGAGTATTCTTTCTCTGTAACCTTATTCGTATTTGTTGATGAATTCAAATTCTTATAGTTTTCCAATAGTTTTGCACATACTTGATATTGTTGATATTCTGAGACTAAATCGTTGACATTAGATTCTGCTTCGGAAAATTCCATTTCATCCATGCCTTCTCCCGTATACCAATGTAAGAAGGCCTTTCTACGATACATAGCTGCAAACTGTTCACCAACTCGTTTGAACAATTCTTGGATAGCCGTCGTATTTCCGATGAATGTGGCGCTCATTGACAATCCACGCGGTGGTATATCACAAACTGCCGTCTTAACGTTATTAGGTATCCAGTCGACGAAATAGCTGCTGTTTTTATTTTGTATAAATATCATCTGCTCGTCGACCTCCTTCATCGACATTCTTCCTCTGTAAATAGCAAACAATCAATTGTTATTCGAACGATAGGAACGATCACTGCTTATGTAGGCTAGAGTATATAGATTTGAAAATAATTTTGAGATTCTAGGCTTATCAAGTCTTGGTTACTATGAAGAGTTGAAGAAAATCTCCTTTCGTCTTCGAAAGACAACAATTAGGCGGCAAATTGAAAATATTTTACAGAGGGCGAGGGCTCTGACCAACTTTAGGGACTTGAAAGAGTTTCTGAACGTTGACCATGGGTATTTGATGACTGGGAAGAAGACGAGGAAAAAAGGGAAACGATGGCTTCCTTAACAAACTTAAATAAGGAGCGCGGGTTCCTGAGCCGAATTGGTTCAAGAATTTATATGAAAGGAGAAGACGTGGACAAATTTCAAAATTGGATTTCCGAGCTGTGTATGATAGAAGAGGGCTAAGAAATCGAAATTTTTCCGGGTCAAATTCTCTTATGAGAAAGAGTCAGTTTTTGCCAGACGGCGCACGACAGGAGGCCAAAATTTTCAAAAAAAAAAAAAAGAACTAGTGATCGTTAAATAGTCCTGATTTTGACACTTTTCATGTAGTCACACCTTGTACCACCCGCCTCCTCTTTGCGAGTACCACCCCCTTACTCTTAAATTATGGATTTCCAAAATTTTTTGAGAAAAATACTTATACCTGGTAGGTAATTCAGAAATCTGTGAGTACCACTCCCTCTTACTCTCAAATAATGGGCTTGAAAATTTTTCGAGGAAAATTTTTATCCCTGTTAGGTGATTCAGAAATTATTCCCCTACTCTTTTAGTGAGGTTAGGTTAGGTTCTGATTTCTATTTCCAAGCAGTCAACAAGTTTTGATAATTTGCAATAAAAATAGTTTTCTATCTACTGTACCTTCAATTTAAACTTTTCTTGTAAATTCTATTCATTACACTATCCGCGCAACGCGATACTATTTTTACTGACTTGAAATATAGTTTTCAGACCGTCAAGATGGCGTCTGCAAAACCCGAAACAATGTTCACAATTTCGAGCGCTTAAAATTCAATCATTCATGAAATTCATTCGGTCTGGTTTAGCGGAGTTTGATCCCAAAGTAGACTTCTACTAAACCAAGGAGGAGCGCTCGACCAAGGACGGGGGCTCACTCGCTCCGCTTGTTCGCCATTAGCCTAAAATATTCTAAAGTAGACTTATACTAGACCATGAAGGGGGGGGGGGTGAACGAGCGGAGCATGCCATAAAAGACATGAAACATGATATTTAGCTATACGCCAGAAAATCCTTCACTTCTTTTCTTCTATATGTATCTCTACAATTTTCGTTGAGAAAACTTCTCGGTTGCACCATTATACTATGACAAGAGGAAACATTTCCTGAAAATGGAAAGGAAGACTTAAAGAAATATCTGCAACGGAAGACCCTTTTTTGATGACGGAAATCTGTATCTTAACAATAGGACTACAATTTTTACAAAGCCCTCATGGAAACACCTACGAGTTCATAATCAAGAAAAATAAAACATAGGCCTACATTCTTTTATTCTTCAACTCAGAACAAGCGCAACAAAAATTGAGATGTCTTTCGACGTAGGTATATTGTCATCATCGGAGTGAAGAGGAAATCAATAACTGAAACTGATTACAAATTCTCGTCAGATCGAAAGTACAGAAATAAACGAGAACAGAGATGAAGAGAATAAAGATAATGACGTGTTTCATACTTCTGTACATTCGTACTGCGGAGAAATAGATTATACTTTAAAAGAGCTCATCCTCATATACAGCATGATTCACTAGTCCGTAGGCGTGATGCTCAAGGGCTAACCGCCGCGCCGCACCGACAAAAGTTATCTCCGAGGTGCAGAATTACTTCATCTTCGCCGAGGTGCCCATTGTCCAAAAAGTGCCTCGGAGAGTCCGATTTCGCAGAGTTTCCGTTGACACAAACAGAGACGTGATCGTTGGTCCTGGGCGGTCTCACCAACTTAATAAGCCGGATAATCACGACAACAGAGTAAGTACACACCGCTCCTGGATAAGGGAGGATTGTGCTAATAGGTTTGACTTTCAAGTCTTCAAGAAACCTACCTCTAGGGACGTCCTCATCCACGGTTCGTCCTCTTGCCCCTTCTCTAACAGAATTGCTGCTTTCAAGTCATTTGCACGCCACCTTGTTTCTCTCCCCTTTCCCCGCCCGCTTTTGCGAAGGCGGTTTCTATTCTTCAGCAACTAGCTACTGCTGGTAGGCTTAATATTGACATCAATGATTTTGCACGGAAGAAACTCATTAGAGTAGCTCTTCAACGGACCATTACTTTTACTCAGTCCTCCGAGACAGTTCAGAAGAAGTCATCTGTCCTAATTCATCATCATCCTAAACTCACATTACTGATTAGGGATGTGATTAAGACCGGTAATAGTACTCCCATATTCGACTCTTATTTGAAGCTCAAAAGGCCTTCCTCTAATGGGATGGATTCGACCACACCCTTATCTGGGAGCGGTGCGGTGTATGCTCACTTTGTTGTCGCAGTGGTCCGGCTTCTTATGTCGGTGAGACCGGCCGAGGTCTCTGCACTAATTAACGACCATGTTTCCTCTTATGTCAACGGAAACTCAACAAAATCGACCTTCACGAAGACCTTTTTAGGCGATGGCCATCTCGGGGGGATAGCAAATTGGAATAGTGAAGAAGAGGATTTATCACGCCTACGGACAAGTGAATCATGCTGTATGTGCTGTATGTGAAAATGAGCTCATTATAAAATATATTCTATTTCTTCGCAATACGAATGTACAGAAGCAAGAAATACGTCATTATCTTTATTTTCGTCTTCTCTGTGCTGGTACTTTCCTATACTTTTAATCTGATAAACTTGAAATTAGTTTCAGTTATCGGTTTCCCTATTATTCTGATGATGACAGTACCTACACATCAAAAAATTTCTTAATGAATATTTCTGCTGTACTCGTTTTCAGTTCACTTCCATTGAAGAAGAAAAACTTCACGTTTGATTTTTTTCTACTGTGAACTCGTGAGTGTTTCCATATAGCTTTTGTAGAAATTATGCTTCTATTGCTACACGGATCTAATCTCTTGAACAGGAATTCTCTCCTGATCCACGCGCCGATACCATTTCTTCCAATAACTATTTTCAAGTTGCCTTGCCTTCAAAATTATCATCCATGACTATTTTTTTGCGTTTTTCTTCTCAATCGGGCCAATAAAAAGACTTCTGCAAGCGGTGCATTTTTTAGCGGGGAACTCGCTATCCATTTTTTTTTAGGGGGATTACATCCTCAGAAAACATCCGCGTCCGGGGGTTTCTGTGAACCGCCTGACGTGACGTGACGCTTTATGACATCATCAATGGCCTTGACCTACTTTAGAGACTTGGAAAAATTTCAACATCCAGCCTTCATTATATCAGGCCCAGCATACAGTATACTGAGAAGAACCCCGCCAATTCATTTGCTGAGGGAGTATTTTTGCGCCAATGTGATAACGAGCGCGTTCAACGTATTACGTCATCATTTTCAAGGCTCGGTAACTAGGCTATTTCTGATAGAAGGAGGGCCAGGGAGGGTGCAGGTTCCCCGCTGTCATTGCAAACCTGCAATTGCCTCCAAATTTTTTTCTTTCAATATAAGTCTACTATGGCATATCATTGTGACCTTTTGACAGTTCGATTAACAAACGCCAAGCCTACTGACAGAAAAGTCGGAAAAAGATCCTCAAAGGAAGCTTATTTTTCGGTCTTCTGTAAAATTAAACTGCCAGAAAGTGCACCAAATTTCCATAGAACAAAAAGATATTTTCACCTGAAGACAGCAGCGACGGTCAAATAACGACCGTGTCTAGGATCGCAAGCTACCATCATGTTCTTAGCTTCAAACATTTGTTTAGTCAGTTCGGGCACTGAAAGGTTTTGATATGACTGGCTTCCTCTCGAGGTTAAAGGTGCGAATCCGGGTAAGAAGAAATGCAATCGCGGAAAAGGTACCATATTTACAGCCAACTTCCTCAAATCAGCATTCAACTGTCCTGGAAACCTTAGACATGTTGTCACGCCGGACATTGTCAACGAGACCAAATGATTTAGATCACCGTAGGAAGGATTCGTCAGTTTAAGAGTGCGATAGCAGATGTCGTATAAGGCTTCATTATCGATACAATATGATTCGTCCGTATTTTCCACCAACTGGTGTACCGATAAAGTTGCATTATAAGGTTCCACAACTGTATCCGACACCTAAAAAACAATGAAGTCCATGAACATTTTACTCTTGTAATTTCTAAAATGCCTATAAGTAGATACTGATACGAATTTTATCGTCTTATCTTACTACCAGTTTTATTTGTGGGTAAGTAGTTATTAAAAATGGAAAAAATAATAATAGACCCGTATTTATACGACGTACTTTAGGAGACGGCATTACGGAGTACGTATTCATGATTCGATCAGGATATTCTTCTCTAATTTTCGATATTAATAACGTTCCTAAACCGGATCCGGTTCCACCGCCGAGCGAATGTGTTAACTGGAATCCCTACAATTGCACGCAACTCCGATTAGTCTTCTTAACCCTATACATAACATGTACTAATAGCTTGTATTTTAAATGAATACTTCATACTCTAATTACTCACTTGCATGCAATCGCAGTTTTCACTCTCTTTCCGAACCACATCTAAGACAGCATCAACCAGTTCAGCCCCTTCCGTGTAATGTCCTTTTGCCCAGTTATTACCGGCTCCGGATTGTCCGAATACGAAATTATCAGGCCGAAAGAGGGCACCGTACGGACCCGACTTAATTGAATCCATAGTGCCGGGTTCTAGGTCGAGTAGTACTGCTCGTGGAACGTACTTCGGCGAGTCTGATTTTGTACTTCCTTGACGTCGTAAAAATCAACGTAAATAAATGGAAATTAATAATTGGCGATACATTTTTAGTCTGTAGATTAATAATAATACGATGAACCGTGCCTATATTTCGCTCATTTTTTGATCAAATATTCACCAATTTCTCGTTATAGTCACCTTAGTTAAAAAAGTAGTTCGGCTGTAACACAGAGGTACCAATTGAACGCAGACCATTTCTAATCTTTCTATTGATTGGTCAAAGAGAGGCAACATAAGAAGCAGGAAATTTTGAAATACTGTTTTTTTCTGCCCTCTCACTGACCCAGGTACCTTGGTTAGGTTACATCCTCAAAAAATCGGCTATATCTGCGCGATTGGCTAGATGAATGACCTTGACCTAGTTCAGGGACTTGAAAAATAAGTCTTCATACAGGTCCAACGCGCTAGAAGAAGTCATCCTAGTTTTTTAAGGTCATGGCTGTCTGATCAAATTGTGGTTCCTAAAGAGAGAAGGCTGTGACCGCGCCCGTAGAGAGCCACAGTCGCACCTGGAGACCAGTTAAGAGTTTCTTCTATTCGTCAATTTCCTACAAGTTTTTTCTTTTCAATTGATTTTTTCAAGGTTGCCGGGTCGCAAGAACCTTTAGGTCCGGGGAAAAAATATCCTCTGGCCCCCTTTCACTATGACCTAGTTCACTCCATAGGACTTGAATGGTCCCGTCTTCCCAACTATATAATACAAGTATAAAAGGAGGGTGACTTCTAAGAATTTTCGACTCCCAAAATTATATGAGAGGAGTGAAAATTTCGATATCCCAGCTTGAGGGGGACTCGGAAGGGGGGTCATCGGATAATGTCTGAAGGCCTAGAGCTGCTGACCTGAATTTTTTGAAGAACTTATTTTGCTATCTATTTGCAATAGAGATGGGCACCGTGACGATGTTTTTATAGATTAGAAAGAAGTTCAATTTCCCATTTCAGGTCGATTTTCAAAGTAAAACATTATATGTTAATAAATTAGTAAATTTAATTTGAATTTTCAAAAGATGCTGCTCCATTCTCTCTATACTAGTTTTGATGTAACTCAGCGCTATCGGACTAAGAGAAACATTAATTTTTTCTTTCTGAGATAGATGAAGAGGAGCCTAGCAAAATCGTTCGCCAAAATTTTCTAGAAGCTAATATTACTGATGAGAAATATCGTGAACTTTTGAAATTTTTATTAGAGAAAAGATGAGTGCCCTGAAGGTTCTTTGTAACGTATTAACTTTTAAGAATAACCACCAGTACCGGGTGCTCGTCTACTTTGTTCTAGCCATGTCTGTTATCTACGATTAAGAGTCCGTGATTTTCTTCAAGATTGTATAGAGTCAATCGATTTTTCACATGAGATACTCTCTCCTCTCTCATTTTTATTTCAATATTATCAGATACTGCCAAATCACTCGTCATAATCACGACATGTAGCCTCACGTTTATATTTTACTAAATTTTTATGCTTACCTTCATTGTAGTACACATTTATTCTTTCCAATTGCAATAAAGAATTTCCGTTATAATGCCCCGAGTGATCAATGCCATGCTCTTCTGATATTACTTGCCAAAACTGTAAAACAAAAGAAATAAAAATTGTATCGTAAATAAATAAATTAATATAAATTTGATTATTTATTGTAATGTGATGACTCATGAGGCTTAGAGGCTATCATCTGCAAATGGCACAAAGAATAGGAGAACCAGATCTAAGCTTGCGACAATCAAATGTAAATCACTTGATCGGTTGAAAAGTATCTCAACAATCCTCTCCTCATGAACAAATCATTGTCACACGCCTTTGCATCCCGCATATGCACAACTTTTCATCAACCTATTTTTCCACCATGTCCATACTACCACCGCGATTGCACTCTCACCGTGGATCATCTCATTAACTGCCATTCTTGGACAGTTCCTCATCTCCACCTTACTCACGTTGTTTCCTACAACACAGCTATGACATTTTTGAATTTTCAACCTTGTAACCCGAATCCTCTGCTGTCCTAAATTTACTCTGCAGATATCCTTCGCCACCTTCAACATTTCCAGGGCCGTAAATTTTACGACCCTACGCATAGGCATAGTTGTTGGATGTCTCGTGCGTGTAACAATGAAACAATACCAGATATCCTAAACTTGCAAGAGAATAGATATTTCGAATGTCTTATAGTATAAAAGCTGCATTTTCAATGTACGATTATCAAAATTTTCTATTCTGAACTAGCGATATTTCCAAAGAAATAGTTGGTGCCTATTTCGCCATCATTTTTCGTTTAAAGGAAAACTAATGACCCAGGAGATGTACCTAACCACAATTTTTACCTTGGAACTAGTGCAAAAACTTTCTTACCCGGAGCGATTTTTATTTTGTTTATCAAGTAATAATAATTAAATGTTTCTATAACGTATTATAATAGGAAGCACGATTACCATATAGTACGAGTTTGTTCATAAGTACAGCGTAGGTACCGGTAGTTCTGTGTTAATTTCTTCAATGGTGATATTCACGATAACAGACTGCTCGCGTATATATTTAACACGTAACCACTGTGGTAAAAATTACTTTTTTTGTGGCTAAACTCTAATTTCGACGTACAGCAAAAGACATAACGCTACTTATTTTTACTGTTTCCAACTCAAGTGACCGCGAGCTGAATGGAATGTTTAATACAAGTAGAATGCTCCAGAAATACCACAATTTCATAGAGCCACGACAAACATATTTTACTCGAGGAAGAATTTTAGTTTACTATGAAATATTCATCAAAAGTTCTATGCTTTATAGTCAGTCTTCTACCTCTAAACTCACAAAATCGTCTCAAGCATATCCATCTCTAACCTCGTACAATCGACAATTTCCTAAAGGTCTTGTGTTACTCACATTCCTTTTTTACAAGTTTTAGTCATAGTATCTAACACTTTTTCCTCTCTCTATTTGTTAAACATCACCTAACGCATTCACGTCGTTCTCCACACTTTGACCTTCATATAATCACCTTCACCTGGATTCCGGATCACATCGGCCACCCTCAACATGAAAACGTTGACCGTACGGCTAAAAACCCCCTGTGTCATCAAAAACTATACTACTCTTCTAGACACCTGAGCTTCTTAGCAACACCTATGGAAAAATCGACCTCACAACAAACTAAGTTTACCTCTCCATCCCTTAGTCCTCTTCAGATTTGCCACGAGGAAAGATTCTTCTTCCGTCGTAGGATTCGCCTCACCCGGCTCACCTACTCTCACCTTCTCCTAGGTCTTCACGCTCCTTCGCCATGTAACTACTGTCACTCAGATCATCATTACAAATCAACATTTTCTCTCATATTCTGCTTTCCAGAGCCAACGTTCTTTGCGTCATTTGCTCATCTGAGAGTATAACCTCTGAATTCTGGTCCTCGAAAAAGATACGGGTTTCTATCTTGTACACCGCTACCCATTTTGTTAGGGGGATTACATCCTCAGAAAACGCCCGCGTCCGGGAGTTTTTGTGAACTGTGTGACGTGAGGTGACGTGACGTGCTGTGTTGCGCCTTATGACGTCATCAATGACCTTGGCCTACTTTAGGGACTTGGAAGAATTTCAACTTCCAGCCGGTATGCTTTATGACATCATCAATGACCTTGACCTTGACCTACTTAAGGGGCTTGGAAAAATGTCAATTTTCAGCCTTCATTATATCAGGCCTAGCATGCAGTATACTGAGAAGAGCCCAGCCAACTCATTTTCTTAGGAGGCATTTTCGCGCCAACGTGATCGCCAGCGCGGGAAGCAGTGGCGGATTTCCCTATACGTCAACTACGCCCTGGTATAGGGCGGCAGGTTTTTTGAGGGCAGCAAATGTTCGTTTTCGTTTTTTTTTTTTTTTTTTGCTTGTTTCTCTATTTGGTAAGCCTGAAATGGGTGGCAAATTGCATCTGGCGTAGAGCGCAAAATGTACTGGCGGGAGGTTGCGAATTCCCCGTTGCCATTGCAAATCTGCAATGGCCTCTAATTTTTTATAGATTTTACGTACAATACGGATTTCTTGCGATCAAAGGAAAGGTACTTTAGACACTAGTACGAGAGATACTTTTCTCCTGTTCGATATGGGCTGATAGTGCAGTATTCCGTACTTTGAAGTCGATCAAGGGAAACCTCAGCTACTCATATGAAAGATACCTTTCTCCTGATTGTTATTGATGGATCAATTAAAATCCGTAGAAATTTGTTTTTAGGGCGGATACGGATTTTTGAATTTATCATCTGGCAGTACTGTATAAGTCTACTTTGAAATAATATTCCAAGCAAGTGTACTTTGAAATATTCCAAGCTAATGGCTCTTAGAGGGTGAACGAGCGTAAGCTATTAGCTTTTAGGCTCTCTCGTTCCTCTTTTTCGCCTTCCCCTCCTTGGTCTAGTATAAGTCTAGTTTAGGACTAGTAAAATCCTAGCGGGGAGATCTTCTACATCCATTATAATTCTACTTCAAGACTGCTAAAATCCTTGTAAGCCTACACCTACTTTAAAGCCTGGTCTAGAAAGACCACCTTCTTCATCTATAGTTTACTGTATATTTAGGCCTATATAAAGAAGGCATAGTAGCTAGTTAAGGTCCAGTTCAACAGGGGATTCAAAAAAGAAATACAATACATAGGATGCCTACGCCTGCTAGTATAAACTGACTAAATCCGTTTGTACAATAGACTGTATTTTTGATGATTAGCCTACACCCATATAAGCCTAGTTTAGGACTAGTAAAATCCTAAGGGGGGTCCTTCTGCGTTCTATAATAGGTCTAGTTTAGGAGTAAAGCTAGTATATAAACTGGGCAAGAAGAACTCGCGGGTTGAGCTTGCAAAATTTTGAATCACCCACGAAGAATTGAGGGTGAAGGTAGTAGTGAGGGGGGGGGTCTTGGAAAATTTCAAATAAGGGGTCAGGGCAGAACGAAGACATGAAACATGCCAATGATACACCTTAAATGTAGCATAGGTACGTATGTACCGACGAAATAAAATCCTGCAAGTATACGTTGTTGATGAAACTAATTACAGCGAATCACCATTGAATTGAGCTATTTACGGACGTAATGAAATTTTCTCCACAAACTACAGTTTACGTCTTAAGAAACTCACATGTATATGTCATCAATGAAAAGATCAATTTCTTCTACTCGACTGCAATAATGATAGTTTTCTAATTCCTTTACTCGAATCTAAAATTTATTCTAGGACGTCATCCAGGACGAAAAGAAACGCATAGTCATAGCAGTCGAGCAATAGTTTGAGTCATAAAACTTTTTATTGAACACGACCTCTTCCTTCTTTCTTTTCGCCTGCGCATAAAAAGAAATTACTCGCACCGTTTTAACATGTCGTGTCTCGAGTGTTAATTGTAAGCACGATATAATTACACGTTCGCAGTGCAATACGAAGTTGTCATTTTATTTTTATCCTCTCGAAAGAAAAAAAAATATCCGCAATTACGAGAAATATTAACGCAGACTCTCTTCCGTTTCTTTTTGTCCAGTAAAATTTTATTTAATATTCAAAAGCTCGAGGTCTATTACCGCGTTTTACGCGCCAGCGAGAAGAAGGTGCCGAGTGCAAGTTCACTGAACGTAATAGTTAACGCTGATAACACAGTTTCCTCTTCTTCTTCAGACATAAGATTCATTTTCTTACCGGACCCTTGAAGTGTATCTATCTGTTTATATGATCTCGCTAGTTTCATATTAGATCGCGGTAAATTATCATTAACTACATTTCCAGAAGCGCTTCATGTTCCATTTCAATGAAAGACCGGTCGCAGCAACAAAGATTCGTGAAGAGGGCCTATTAGATTTGTGGAATTTGAAATATTTTAGAATAAAAATACACGCCATCACTGGCCTCAATTTCGTACGAATGCACTCAGCCATTTTTGCATACCATCTTCGAACGAATTTTTATCGCGCTTTTTAGTGCATCGATTTCGGAAATTCTTTTTTCAGCATCTATTCCAGTTTCTCGGAAACCATCGAAAAACTATCGAGACACCGTAGACTGTGTAACGTCATCTATTTAATCGTGCTCCATTTTCAGAAATGATGATCTTCGACAAAAAAACTGTGAAAAAATCTCGCTGGAAAATGCTTTATTGCCTGTTTTATTACACTTTCTCGAAAGGAAATTCTTAAGTTCTTATGCTGAATTCTTGACTGATAGAAATGCTTGATAAAGAACAAACGAGGAACTGAGCTCTTTGAATCAAAGGATTTTTAATGATTTCTGTAACTTTGCATCTTCTCTCTTCACACAAAAAAAATGACCTCATACAGGAGGTGAGCGGACCGGACCTATGGTAGAGTAATTTTAACAAAAAGACGTGTTCAGAGGTTATATTTAATGCAGCCTAATTTTTAACGCTGAGAACTTCATCATAACTGTTTGTTTTGTCAAAGATCAAAAGAAGTCCCAGCTTGCACGCGGGGTCTCTTTCTTTGACTACGTTGATTGAGGCGAGTAAGGAATCTGTCTTCCAAAGAATTTTTCGATTTTTCGATCATCGTATGTCCCCTCGCCCAGATTCATACAATCGCAATTTCTCTAAGACACCCCACTCACAAGTTTCTGAAAACCTAGTTCACCTCCATTTTTAGCCTCGTATAACTTCAGTATGAGGTACGTTAGACTCGCTAAGTCACGGGTTCTTAGCCTAGTGTAAGTCTAATATGGCGTACTTTAGGCTGAGAAGCTACTTGGATTTCCTTGTTCCGCTCATTAACCCTCTTCTTAGCTGAGTGTAAGCGTAATATAGAAGTACGGTAGCTACAAGCTTAGATATTTAGTATTGCCCTAGTATCCTAATAAGCCTAGGATGTCCTCCAGTTTGCCTGAATAGTTTACAGGGACCTGTTCTATGGGGAGCTTTTTTGAAAAATTTGCCGTGCGCCGGCTGGTGTCCAGCAGACAAATTTCGACTTTCAAGCTATATATGAATGGAAAGAGACTTGAAAAAATTTCGACCTCGAGGTCTATTCGATCCATAGAAGAACTTCCCTTCGTTCCTCGTTCATTAATAGAACATGTCCGTGCGTTCTTCGCTCAAATTTATTAAGGAAGCCGTCGTTTTTTTAATGTAGATTTCGTATACAGACGCGAATTTAATCGTACGTTTCGAAGAGGGGGGGGGGGGAATCCTTTATCTAAAATTTTTTTCCTCGCTTCGCTCGGAAAATATGGTCTATATGCGTAATTTCAACCTGTTTTTGGAGATTTTGGGGTTGAGGGATATATCACCCATATCCCCCCTCGTAATCCCGCACCTGGTATAACCATAGTGCAGAAATAGGTTCCAGCTTAGATGCCTACAAAGGGAAAGTGGAGAGGGAGGAAAGTCACAGATTTTCAGAGCGGGTGTTCAGTGAAAAAATGTTCAAGTTTCCCCTTCTAAAATTCAACAGAAACCCTATTTCTATGGGAAGTCTTTTTGAAAATGTTGGCGTCCTACCTTGCACCCTCCGGCATTAACTGACCTACCCTAATGAAGGAGTTGGACTCAGCAAAATTTCGATTTGTGAGCTATACATGTATGATACGAGAAGGACTTGAAAAAATTTTGACTTTTAAGTCATTTCATATGACAGTAAGAAATTCAGGAAGATTTAGACCCCCAATTTTGAATTCGGTTCCAAGTGTCAAAACCAATTTGATCCATAGAATGGGTTCCTTACGTTCTACGTTTAGCTTGGCGGAGGAAGCCGTCGTTTTTTTCGAAAGTTGCTGATGATGTCAAGATCCGAGTTCGAACTTTTTTGGAGGCCGAAATCCTTCTGCTTCTCTTTTCTACAATGGTTCAAAGCTCAAAACCTCACCAAGTGTCTCCTCTGTGAAATAGGATCAAAGTTTGACTCCTCAAAAATTTTGACAAGTTTCATGTCATTTCTCTGACCCTACCCTCATTTGAAAATTTGCGTGAGCGTGCGCGTAACGTGTAAGCTATTAGCTTGAAATATTCTAAACTAGACTTATACTAGAGCAAGAGCTCGTTCGTTCCCCAAAAGCTATTAGCTTTAAATATTCTACCGTATAATTTTTTCTCTCTCACTCTACCCTCCTTTGAAAATTTGCGTGAGCGTGCGTGCGTAGATGGCTTTGGGACTCCATTAGCCTAAAATATTCTAAAATAGACTTATAGTAGACCAAGCGCGAGTGAGCCCCCCTAAAGTCATTAGCTTAAAATATTCTAAAGTAGACTTATACTAGACCAAGAAGGGAGGCAATTAACGAGCGAAGGATGCTACCTCATAGAACACATGAAGCATGATCTTTATTCATTTGGCTGTGGCACAAAATCTTTTTTTCAAGTCTTCAAATAACATGAAGGTCATCAGGACAGACGTGAATCTTCTGAATATGCATGGGTTCTCCAACAGTTTCGCACACTATCAAGTCGTGATCCGACCAGTTCACCGAGTCAATCTTTTTCAAAGAATGTACACATCACCGACAGGAAAGTTCACCTGCCAGTTTTTTTTCCACCGACAGGAAAGTTCATCTTTCGTTTTTTTGAGTTGAAGAAATTCACCTTAATTAATCAGCTGTTCGATTTTCATTTGATGTTTTGATATACCGGTACTTTCAGGAAGAAACGTGTTTGGAGGGGCTAAGCAATAAGAGGAGGACTTGGTGAAATTTCGAAGGGGGACTTGAAGACATATCGACCTCCAAGCTACAGGTGATAGAAGAGGAAGTTATAAAAAATGAAATATAATGAAATTTTGTCAGTGAACTTTGGTCACGGTGAACATACCATGAGGTGAACCACTACTTCTATCAGGTGAATTATCTGTAGGTGAACTTTCAGTAGGTGAATCTCAATCGGTGAATTTTTTCAGGCGAAAATTCTTTCGGTGAAACACCCCAGTCCCTGTCGAGTCATCTCTAGCGCCTTTATGTTCATCGCGTCCAGAGGGGGACCGGGCCTAATTCTTCGAGGCTTTTCGGCAACGTACAGGTGCCCGACTTTTCCCCAATAAAATATTAGAAACAAAAAATACGGTTTTTACAATTCTACAAAACCAATGATGACTCTCTAGTCAGTGAGTCAACTCTTAGTTCCCATTCTTTCGTAAAACTCCGACGTAACATCTCATAAATAGACTCGAATTCCTCGAAGATGGGTAATAAAGCAATGCGTATGTATACGGACGTAGCACTAATTTAAATGCAAAATACGAATTACCTAAATCATTTTATAACTGTGGACATGGTCTCATGTTTCGTGCGTCGATTAAGAACATAATAGAAACCTCTCTTTGGTGCGGGTACACCCGTTCTTGTACTATTTATTGTCTTTGATTGAATAATGCTCCAAAATCGACAGTGATAACCATCAGTATCTAATTCCTCATGTAGGTTAGTTCAGATGTCACATGCTTCTATTTCTGATATAAAGTTTAATAGAACGAGTTATTTGTTCAAGTGAACACCATTTATTGGAAAAGTAAAAAAAATGAAATCACGACGAACAAAACTATCAACAAGTCAACATATTACTGATGTATTTGTAAATCGGCCAGTTACATGAATAAGTTCTCTGTGCACTTGGAAAGTCATTTGATATTCGTTTCAATCCCAGTCACGAATATTTTGACAATTTACGTTGCTTCGTCATTTGAATAAAGCATCCAATCTTTTCATTCAAGAGGTACGCCATGACTGTGTTTTACAATGATAGACTGTATAAGAGAGATCGATGCGTTGTAGCTACCTCTACCGCATTATAATGAATGCGTCTTTCATTTTCTTATTTAGTTTTCGTAGAAACGGGGGTTATTCTCCCATTCCGAGAGTGAATCTTCCTCGTATTTTGAGATCGTAAGAAGTTCCCGGTGTTCCTGACATCTAGTTGTGTTCCGATAGAGTGTACGGCCAACGGAATTTTTGCAAAACTTAGGGTGTACGAGTGTACTCTCAAGAACCTAACATTCTTACTATGGCGGAGAGAGGCTACACTGAAGTTATACCACGCTGAAGTTATACCCGAAAGGGTCGATTCCGGTACTGGAAGAAACAAAATCAAAATGCATAAGCAACCCGTACCCACTCCAACATGGAGGCTTGGGGCGGAATTGCACATGCGATAAAAGCGAATCAGTAAAAAAAAAAAATGGCGGAGGGAGGGGGGATTGGTGTAAAATTAAAAATTATCGGAAGTATGGGGGACATAGGCGTATACTTTCGGAAATTTCTTTCGGGACACCACTGCTTACATCGTAGGATGGTATAAAATATTTCTCTTTATTGGAAGGAAGAGAGAGTTCACTCATTACGTGAGGCTATAATGACTTTTTAACCTCCTCTGTTAATCCTTGTTGACAAGATGAGGTGTCGTGAGATTTGGCTCAACCCCCTCCGGCCTCTTATCTCATAAAACGTATTGTAAAATGCATACGTTGACCTGCGCTTAATCACGTTAAATTTATTCAAAAAATATTATTTTAGACCATATTCTCATGGGAAACAAACTACAATTCAGATTCGGTAAAAATTGACTGCACCCCCACGACCCTGGATACCTCACGTAATTTATAAACCTGTTATATGAAGGGTCAGTCGGAAAAAATGTTCGCTGTCCACCCTCTCCTCATCATGTGCAGCTCGAAAGTCAAAATTTCTTCAAGTCACGAAACCTAACTCAACTTAAAGGTTGACGACGTCATCAAAGTCGGACGCGCTTGTATTTGCGCAAATTTCCTGAGAATGTGCCCCAAGAAAAGAAATAGTGAGGTAGGTATTCACTAATAGGAAGATTTTTTCCGATTTAGGGTTAGACGACACACGTACGAAAATCTACTAAAATGAAGTTGGCACAAAATGATGAACTTGCGAGGGTGGGAGTCAATTGCGCTGTTCTGCGAGATAAAGTGTCTAAAAATTTGAGTGGACGGATGGGGGGGGGGTAGAAGCAAAAGAAGAAATTGCTATATCAAATAGGGTAGCTAATCTCCTGCAACGCACGATCCAGCCATCGAAGCGTTGTACTCTCGTTATATTGCTGAAGTGCCATTCGGGAGTTGTTGAGTTCCTTCGAACCTCCTTAAGTATACAGCGCTCCGTGTGGGATTAACTTACATCACAGAAGTTAGGTCTTCTATAGCAGGTAGAAGCAAGAGAAAAAGAAAATTTAACTGATGTTCAAATGAGCCAGTTTGTGTCTGCCCGAGACGGCAGAAACTCAATTTCTTTTCATTTGTATCTTGTTCTTGCAGACCGCCAAAGTTCAAGTGCCATCACCAAGTGCTAGCGATCCTATGACTGGCGGGAGCAAAAGAAAAGACTTTATTTCTTTGTTTAAAATTATGTCTAGATTTCAGTCGTCGGAATTTTCTTTGTCGTTCTTGTCATAGTTGCGTTGATGTCTTTGGTGTTGTTAATGTCATTGTTGTTGCTGTTCTTGCGTAGTTGTCCACGACGTTGTCCTTGTTTTCGTTGTTGTTAGCGTGACACTGTCGCTCTTTTTGTCGAGTCCTCGTTCTGTTCTTGTTGTTTTAGCCATCGTTCTTAATGTCCTTGTAGTCCTTGGTATTACAGTAGGTCTCTGGAGACTCATTGTTGGAGTTGAGGGTTCAGATAATTGGCTTTATTGCTCAGTTTTCTAAATGGTCTTCCTTTAAATATCTTTTAGGGTGTGTGATTGCTGGCCTCCCAATCAATTTGTTCCTAATGGACTTGAAAAAATATTGAATATTCATGTATTTTTTTCTAAAAACGCATGATTTTCAGGTTTTGGGTCTGAATAAATTTTCTTTGTATTTATATGCGTGAATATGATGGGAGGCAATTTTTATTTCTCAATAATCGTCTTATTGTTACTTATTTATTTGTTTTTTCTTTATAGTTCACGTTAAATATCTCATTTTTATTCATTTCAATATTTTTCGACATGTTTCATGTCTTTTCTCTACCCCCTAAATCTCGAAAATGCGTCCGGGCGTCCGTACGGGCGTACGGGCGTCCGGCCATGACCTTGGGACTTGAAAAATTTTCAACGTCGAACGTCAGCCCTACCCCTGATTCCGGAATTTGCGTCCGGGCGTCCGGGCGTCTGTACAATTGTCTAGTATAATAAATAGTATTATACAGCTCGTGAATGGTATTATACTATTATAAAGATACATACAGTAAGCTGGAGGTGAACTAAATGAGGACCCCTTGTATTGTACTAGTTTTATACCAGCTTCAAACTAGGATTACCTATACTAGTTTGACAGTCATGCTTTATACTAGGTTTAGGAATCCTGTATACTGTATCAAAGCAATTAGGTTCTTTCTTGGTCTAGTACAAGTCTAATTTAGAATAAAATCCTCAGAAATTGGTTGATAGTAGCTTTATACTAGCTTTATCCTATCTTTATGCTAGCTTTATGAAACTTGGTTGATAGTAACGCGTCTGTATAATTCTTCAGTATAATAAATAGTATTATACATTTTGTAAATGGTATTATACTAGCTTTATACTAGGATTATACTAGTCTTGAACGAGATTTTCATATCTTCAAAAAGTAGGGCTTAATATACAGTATAATAAGTCATGATATACAGTATACTAGGCTAAGCCTTCATTATTCAAAACCTGAAATGCGTTCGGGCGTCCGGCCATGACCTTGGGACTTGGAAAATTTTCAACGTCGTACCTCAGCCCTACCCCTAGGGAATTAAGGAGTTCATCCTCTCTCTCCCTATCCTGCTATACCTATGCGCTAGTGGAAACTTAAACTTCAAAATACTTATATTATACAACTTTTTATTTTTTGACATGTTTCATGTCTTTGCTCTGACCCTGCACTCATTTGAAAATTTGCGTGCGTGCGTGCAGGTGACCTTCTACCTTAATTTTGTTGGAAATGTGCGTGCGTTCGTGCGCGAGTGAGTCCCAAGAAGCAGCCTAAAATACTCTAAAGTAGACTTATATTGGACCAAGAAGCGGGACGAACGAGCGGACTTTCTTTGATCAGTGCAGTAAACTACTGGTATAATAGGCTTATACTAGCATTATACTAGACTCTAAAGTAGACTCATACTGGACCAAGAAGTGAGTCCCAAGAAGCAGTCAGCCTAAAATACTCTAAAGTAGACTTATATTGGACCAAGAAGCGGGACGAACGAGCGGAGCGAGTGAGTCCCAGAAAGCAGTCAGCCTAAAATACTCTAAAGTAGACTTATAGTAGACCAAGAAGAGGGCAAACGAGTGGATTATGCTACCTTATAGAAGACATGAAACATGATCTTTATTCATTTGGCTACGCCAGAAAATTTTCTTAGAACGACCACTGTGAACGGCTTGGTTCAGAAAGTTCGGAAAAATTTTTTTTTTTTTTTTTTTTTTTTGGGCGTCTTACTGGGTGCTCTTCAAGTCCTCTTGTCTTTATTGAATCATTGTTATGAAAGATTCTCTTTTCAATTATTTGTTTCACTTTCGTTCTTAATAGGTGTTTACTATTTCATTACATTGCATGTTTTTTTTTTTCATCAATCAGATCGCGGTAATAACCGGTTTTAGATTTTTTTCAGTTTAGGTCTTCAAAACGGAAAATTCGAACTACCTCCACGTGGTGCTTCCCTGGCAACAGCGACAACGCGTGCAAAGAAATCTAACCGTTGTACAAGGCGTCATCTGTTTGCAACACGTGTCACAATTCTAACGGGGAACTTGTTTCATGCAGAGAGGGGGTTATTCGAAAAAAAACTTGCACTGTTCTTTAGGGAATTGTGGATCCGAAAGGAGAGTGTGGTCTTCAGAGAATTGGCTAAGGCCTTATAATTTATTCCAGAGACTTTGAAGAAGATAAACTTTTCAGCTATTCATCTGCGAAGGGGGGGGGGGGATTTTGAGAGATTTTGTCCTTTCTATTGTGTATATACATTTTTGTTTTTGTCCTATCGCTTGTAGCTTGGAGGATGAAATGAAAAAATTTCATCTTTCAAGCTATAAGCGATATGACAAAAAAAAAAAAAATTTCAAGTCCCATGGTCCCATGGTCATGGTTAGGTTAGGTTGCCTCCCAGACGGCGGACGTTTTTTCCGAAAAGACCCCCCCCCCCCGATAAAACAAGTTCCCTGTTAAAATAATTATTGATGGAATTTTAGGAATAAAATGGAAATAAATATTTTTCAAGAAATGTTTTTTTGAATATTATTTATTCATACAGTATAATTATTTATTGGATATAAATTAATTTTTAGTAATAATAAAATAAATAAACAAATAATTATTAATTTATTACTATATTATTAAAAATTATCATTTCTAATAAAAAAAATATCAACTTTTTTTTCATTTTGGTAAAATAAATAGTTCATTATTAAAATTGTAGATAATAGTGAAAATAATTCTTGAAATTTGAATGAATATAATTATTATAAAAATATTATAATTATTTAGTAGATTTCACTGTTATCAATATTATAATAATTTTATTCATTTATTTAATCAATTTATAGGATGAAATCAATTTAGTAAACTGATTTTTGAATTATTTATTATATTTTTAATTTGAAAAATTAAGATTAATTCAACTAAATAAGTAAAAAAAAATTATATTTTTTCTTTTTTTTTTTTAAATTTAGGTATTTATTCTATTTGTTTTATTTTATACATCGTTTTATTGATTTATTTGTTTTCTTCTTGCTTCATTGATTTTGCTCGGTGACGCCAGGGGGCTCTTCAGCCCTAGCGCCATTATAAAATAAAGAATTTATTTGAATTGAAAAACTTTGTTATTAAGTAAGTAGTGGCGAATCTCTATCCTCAAGTTGAAACTCTATCAAACTGAGGATGAATATTTTCAAAGAAACTTATTACAAACTCGTCTACCGGCTAATAAGAATTTTAACCTCAGTGTTTTGAAAGTCATGCTAGCCTACACCATCTACTTAGATTGAAAGTCTTGTATACCTATCTTAAATAAACGATCTTATCCGGAGAATGAGCTGTACGGTGTAAGAGAACTATGCTCCTCGGTATTTTCTGTGATACAAGTGCTTTTACGCCGATTGTGACTCATTTTATCGGGTCGAGTGATAATACAGCTGATATTATGCTTTCTCATTCGACGACAGGAATGTGAAAATTACTGATACTGAATCGAGTCATACTTATCGTAATTATTTGCTCGCGTAAAAATCGTGAGCACGAAGAAATAAAGAAAGTTCGCACCGAGGGATATTTTATCGTTCGAGTATGATTAAAAGAACTCAACTATAAAGGCTGCAATCACGCTCCCCGGTTTCGAAGATTTTTATTTCTCGGGAATAAAGGCCCGCATTCTGAAAAAAAGTGTGTATTGAAAATTAATTTTCTAAATATTTTATCGAAATATTGCTCACAGATTATACTATGTTTGGTTTTAAGTAAAATTTATCGGTGGACGTCCGTAGTGAATAAAAGACACAGATTTAGCTTTTATCATCAACTTATTCAAGTTGAATAAGCCATTTTAAGCTATAAGACAGTTTCTGCCTGAAGTTTCCTCTTTTCCTGGTGCCTAAATTAGTCTGGAAGCGACAATTAGCAAAATTTGCCGAAAGGAAAGCGAACGCGCGGTTCTCCTGTCGAAATCGGCAGGACTCAGCTTGTTTTCAAGGTGTAAAAGTTATGAATTCTTGTCTTAAATGTTGAGAGCGCTTTTTATGAAGTCGATTCCTGTCAAATATTTGAGGGAGAGAGCGAGATGAAGTATATGAGATAGAACAATTTAAACTGAAAAAAAAGGCTAATTCCGTTATTAACTTGATGATTTTTGTCTTAATTTTCAAAGTTGTGAGTCGAATTTTTTGTTGAACAGCTAAAGGTCCAAAAATATTACCGCGTAAAAATTTTCTTCTCTGTATGTAGGTACCGTTGAACACACGAGTTATTTAGGTACTTAGTGCTCGGATGAACCGGTTTGAGTTTTATTCGCGAAATTTTAAACATTTCTTCTTCTTTCCGCGGTGTGAATTTTTGCAATAATAAAATCGTTGGCGCTAAATAGAAAATGTCAAACACGTAAACAAAAATTGTAAGAGAAAAAAAAGAAGGAAATGAACAACCTATGAAATTACAATCGGTCTAAATGGTGTATACGCGGAATAAGAACACGTGACAGTATCTCGATAGGGCGCTGGACTTGTTAAGTTCGCAGCGCCAAAAATCTAGCGTGTTCCAAATATAAATTTTAACTGCTGTAAAAAAACGTTTTTTTTTTCTCCTCTTTTTCGTCACCATACCGATAATGAATCACAGAAAGAATGACGGAAGTTCTCTAGAAACATAACAGAGCAACGTGCAGCGTATTATAAAAATAAATATTGTCGGCCCGACCAAGCAGGAGTAATGTCCTACACGATGCAGTGCACGAATCTGTGAGTCCTTGATCAATGTTCCCCGGTATAATCGAGGCACAAAGCGCGGATTTTCGGATGCACCGGATGCGTTTAGACAGTCGTTCCGTCCATAATTGGTACCTCGGTAGACATAATTAACCGTGCAGTAGCTTACGCTTGAACTGTACAGGTAATGCAAATTATTATTCGTCAACTCTGGAAGAAAGTTTTTTACTAATGCTTTGTAGATGTTCAGCATGAAATAGCAACGTTGACGTGACAATATATACGGGCATTATTGTACGTAAAATGTTATCGCAGGCTATAAATTTATATTACGAAGGTACTGACAATGTTTTCTTCTAATTACTACCTATGTACAGAACATTTCGTATTCCCAGAAAATAAAATTTATTCTACACTTGAAAATACGATGTACATTCTATTCGATGCATTCTGCGAGTTTGTTTCATTATTATTAGGTACTTCTTTTCTCGAACCTTGGTCGAATTATAGGGTTATTCGCGGGATGTCATTATCAAATTATGCATTATCTGTGCCGGTAGTGTGGATCGTGTTCATACGATGTATGACTTATTTTGAACGATGAGGCGCGACAAACGAGCTTTTGGTTCAGGAAAGAGTTACTTTGTATGGTATATTTATGGTGCTTAATAAGATTTAGGACGGTTGGATGTGGAGGTCATTGAACCTACAGGATTGAAGAGAATTTGAATTTTTTTCGCCGCATGCATTAAAATAACATCAAAGAATCAGACGATCACCGAGAGAAAGGTGAGAATATTATATTCAGATAATCTTTGGGGAAAGGGATCTATCGCACGATAAATATGTTGGTATGTGCTTTCATTATCATTGCAAAACGCCGTACATAGTATTTGAAGAACGAACATTTGGAAAATTTTTAAGTAAAATTTCTTGATCGGCGTTTCCGAGGGCTCTTCGACTTAGCTATCTACAGAATATATTGGATAGTAATTGGTATTGCTCGTCAATGAGTCGGCCTATAGCAGGAAATATTGTTAATAACTCAACAATCAAATCCCGGATTCGTAAAGCTTAGAGGTATATTCCGAAAATTTTTGTTGTGGGGTGGTCGAATAACCAGATGACGAGGAGGAGAAAGGGTGACAGAATAATGTTAATATGGAAGTGTAGCACAAATCTTTTACGAATATTTCCCGTCCCCCATTTTTCACAATTAATTTATTAGTGCAGGAGTCTTCCACCTCCCCTCATTACGTCGTTGAAATTCTTGATGAAAACCCCTTTCAGAGAGAACTTTAATTTCGAATTTATTTTTGAACTAATTAGGGAGTGAGTCGGAACGTTTACCAATAAGCAGCCTAAATTATGGATAGGTACTTATCGATACTTCCTTCAAAACTTCAGAAGCATAGAAGGCGGGGTAGAATAACATAGGATTGACCCTGATCAGAAAGCAGTAAATACTCCAATCGCAAAGTATAATGCTTGCTGAAGAGGGAGGAAAAGGACCATTTCTCAACATAACCCGCCTTCCTCTTCAACTAAGCTCAACGAGAAATGCAAGAGGCCAATTAGAAAGTCTTCTTGATTTTACTGCCAGAGTACATATAGTTGAAAAGTGGAAATTTTTCCAAGTTGTACGTGCGTTAAAACTAGACATAAAGGACTGCTGTCTTGTGTAAGGTCAAGTCTCCAACCATTGGCTAAACCTGTATTTAATTCCTGCGTTTCTGGTGCATAACGACTTCATCAATGTACAAAGACGTCATCGAAGTACAGAAAAATGATACACGTGCGTCCATACATGATGGGTCATTATACGGTATAAACCGTTATCGTGTTTTACTCATGGGCCTACGTAGCAAAACTTTTTTAAACCCTATACCTTCCCGTTGAACATTTGATGTTCCCATGGCAAAAACAGCCGTCTTAAGTCTCCATTATGTCTGTGAAATATTCCCAAAATCCCCAAAATGTCCCCATGAGGAAATTTTTGGGAAATGTTAGGGACATTTCGGGGGAGTTTTTGCCACCAAATGTTCAACGGGTCATTGGTTGATCTTCTTTAAGTTTCTCCTTTGAGCGACAGGAATCCTCGGCATTTTTTGTTGGGGAGGCAATCAGAAAAGTACTGATGAGAAACGAGTTCGAATTGAAGGAGGACAGGGCTGTTGTTGACAGGCCTGGATTTAGGGATAGGCAAGGTAGGCAGCTACCTAGAATGGCAAATGTTTCCTAATCCTTCTTCTTAATTTCGAGAGAAATGAAAAAGGGAAAGTTGACCATCCACAATAATTACCCATCGTGATAATTTTGATTTTTGAATGTAAACACTGCAAGCGTTACTGATTATGGAAAATGTTAGTCAACATGATGGTAGAGTACGGCTTCTGGCGGCAAAATTTTCATAATCTCTTGAAGAAATACGAAATCAGGCCGCAGATTTTAAACTCCCTACAGTGGTTGAAAGAGTAAATTCACCCCTGGTTGTTGAATTTTCATTTTGTAAAAAAGTATCGAAATCAATTCAAAATGTTGAAAATTGCAAAAATTGAAAGGAAACGGAAACAGAAAAACGAGAATAAAAATTTAACCCTCAAAGAAGAAATAATGGAAATTTCTGCATCGCAAGAATTTGCGTTAAGAAGTGAATTGATCAGTGTTATAAAAATAACGTCGAAAAAGACTTCGTTGTAATGCATAACACAAAATTTATGTGAGCTACTCTAATTTCACGGGGAATTTTCCTCTAAATGCTGAACAGTACCGAAAATCTGAATATCAATTCTGGAAAAAGTCTTGGGCGCCGAAAATTCTTGTTGTCGGTATGTATAGCGGAAGAGGTGAAATTTGTGTTTCTTTCTTTTTATGAAAACGTTGCATGGAAATGAGAACCTTTTCTGATGTATAGCGTTTGACTGTCTCCTTCCCTCCCCCCCCCCCAATATATAAAGCTCCATGGTTAACATTTTTTCAAGTCCTCATATATACGACTCTATGTAGCATTTTATTCAATATCCTTCATATCTCGAGAGTCAACATTTCTTGATGTTTCTTCTTTTCTTATACATCTGTAGAGGCACCCACCTTCTTTTTTTATATTATGAGTGTCTTGATTACAGAAATTTTTCTCTATGTCTCCTCCTTGCATGTGCTCCTCAAAATTTCTTCGAGTCTCATATTAGGTCAAGGTCAAGAAAATGCCTTTAAAATTTAAAACTAATAACATTCCCATAAAATAGGTTTTTTCTTAAAATAAAATAGGTACCGCTCAATTCATTCAATAGTTATAATACACTTCTAGTTGTAGAATTTTAGTGATTTTGAAGGTGGCATTTATATGTGTAAAAGGTGTTTTTTCAGTTCATTCAGACTAATTTTTTCAATGACCACGATGTACTTATTTTCAAGTCACGAAATAATACAGAAGAATGCTCAGATCGACACATCTTATTTTATTACACCGCCGGTATTATGCAAGAAATGCTTTTGACATCGACGCATCATCGTAGGCTTTACGCGCATCTAAATAACGGAATTCAATTTTTGATGAGAAACACGATGCAAGAATGTTAACGTTAAGTCTTCATTATTTTCCAAATGATTGATTCCACGATGAGTTCAAGGCTCCTTAGCCATGACTAATTTGCTGGAGCGTATACTTGGAGAAGAATGTGTGAAATGTTAAGAAAAAAGTAATAATGTGGACTAGGTAGGTATATACTGTAGAATGATCATGCACGGATACCATCGGCTGTATCCATGAGCATAATGGGAGAATTTTTTATTGTCGCTCATCGGCGAGGACGCGCAAAGTAAATTCGGAGAAATTGTTTCACATTTTCTCCGTTATACTGCGAAGTCAATTCGATTTGCAGGATATTGAACTAAGGACTCGTTAAATGAAAACAAATTTAAATATTACGCAGTTTACGACCGAAGATCAGTCAAGCCGAAATAGGCCTAGATCTTTCGATTTAGTCTCCGAGTGAACGATTCGTTACCAATGTTCATCGATTGTATTTCTCCTTACTTTCCCCATCGGTAGCGAACCTCGTTAATTATAAACAGAAAGACTAATTTAGAATCAATGAAGAAGTTAGTTTTTTCATGACGATTTCGAACTGACGTATGTCAACTAAATTTACCTATAGAAGCTATCTACACGATATTTCTGGGATACCAACACCCATCAGTTATATCTGACGTGGGTATTGACTTAAATTATTCATAAGTAGTTACCAAATGCCGAAGTATTTTTTATCAACGACACGCAAATTTTCCAATAATCTGTTAGGGGAAGGGGACTCGGAAAACGCGGTCTTCAGTTCAATCGGAAGGATTATGTTGACGGACTAAGAGTGCCTGTGCAATATTGTCATTTTTAAATCACTTACTTTGGCACCGATTTGGTTTCCACACTGGCCCGCCTGTAAATGCACGATCTCCCGCATTCTAATGGTTATTAATCGAATAAAATATTACCGATACGACGACCGAAAAAAAAAAAAAAAAAGAGAAAAAACAATCGTCTACGAAACAGAGAAAAATCGAGATGATTCCGAAATATTGCAAGAAAGCGCACTTTATGGCGAGTTTTAGTTATTTAGTTTGGTAGCAGACTGTGATCATGTCGTGGAAATGCAACTAGCGACGTTGAGCCACGGCGAGCATGACGTTACACCGTAGTTAGACTGACTTTTGTTCTGTCCCACTTAATGTCCACATCGCTCGGTCTTCCTCGACGTTAATTGAGGAAAAATTTTTACTATAGTAGTACTGTAATAATGACACCACGGTTCGAAAGAAAGAAGAAAGAAAAAAAAAGAGATTGAAATCTTTATTTTCAGCGAAGAAACAAAGTTGCCCGTTTAGGAATGTAAAATTATAGGACCAATTACGCACGAGTTGGAAACTCTTATCGTAAACAAAGAATAAATTTATTTCTCGAATCAAAAAATGAGTCTAGTTTTTGGACATTGAATCCTCTTCATAAGATAAACAAGGTTCCGAATTGCATCTTTGGAAAAAGTTTGAACTTGAAAATTTTGTGCTCCTTAACTAGGATATTGACCAGGAAATTCTTCTATTAAGCGGAAAATTTATTGGAGGAAAAGGAAATGAATGAGGATCATGTTTCATGTCTTTTTATGTACCTATTCTAAATAAGTATTCAAATAATCAGACTTTTGGTGGAACGGTTATTCAGTGGTTTAAGGTCTAAAATTTTCGAATCACTAGGTCATGGTTTGGAGTACCCTGTAGTATCATCGAAACCCAATATACCGGGTACCGGTGGTTCTCAATTTGGGCTGCAAAAAACAAACAAGGAGACCGCGAATGGTGAAAAAAGTAGTCTGATCATGTTGCGGTAAATAATTGCGAAAAAGGATCTACATTCAATACAATTTTTCAACAGGGATTCTGTTCTATGGGAGATTTTTAAAATATATTGGTAGCCCGTCGTTCAACGTCCAGCAAAAACTGATCTACAAAATTTATTGTCTAACCTACCCGGATAAAATAGTTGGACTTGAGAAAATTTCGAATATTGAGCGATAAGTGATGGGGGGGGGGAGGATTGGAGAAACTCCAACCATCCAAGGAGTGGAACTAGTGTCAAATCTGTTAAAAAATGCGTGCAAATGTATGCAATGTGTTTGCTAACTTTCCTTCATTCTATTTCATACGCAATTTCTCGTAAGAAAAAATAGACCTATAGTCCCACATATTGATCACAACTTTTTCGACATAAGTCATGAACAAAGACCGCATTTTTTGCAAGAAAAAATGCAACTTCCGGCACTAAAATTCAAAAATTTGGCAACATTCTGCAGATTTTTCAAGAGGGGGAAATATGCGTTTTTCGGTACATTTATTCCCTCTCGAAAAAAATTATGTGATTTCCAACCAAAATTTCCCCCAGAAGTAATCAATTTTGGAGTTCGAAATTTATCAATTTTCAATCAAAAGTGCCTCACTTGAAATCAAATTTCGTTTATGTTTTCCGATCAAAATTACTTAGCTTCAGATCTAAATTTATAAATTCTTCGCCAAGAAGTGACCGAATTTCGGCCCAAAATCCAATATTCTTCAAAAAAAATCGAACCGATTTTAGGCAAAATTTGGTAATTTTCAACTAATTTTTTACGATTTATTATGAAATTACTCATTTCTGTAAGTAAACCGAGATATTTTGTGGAAATGTCGGTATTTTTCGGTATTTTATCAATTTTGAAATTCATTCCAGTCGGCACAATGAGATTTTTTACCCGGGCCTTTCTCACCTTGATTCGTGTTCATATTTTTAAATCTACCTTCCGCCCTCTATGGAAAAAAAGGGCCGAATACCACAAAATCTGGTCTCTGGGCATGAATAAGAAACTGAAATCGAAGTAAACAAAGAATGAAGGAAATTTAGCGAGCAGATTGCATACTTTTTTGACGAATTTGACACCTGTGACGTTAGCGGTAAACGCTTGCATTGGATACTCTTTTGCCTGATTCTTATAGTAATGGTACTTCCTTTACATTGCACTGTGGGAAAAAATGCAATTCTAGCTGGACAAAATTCAAAAAATGAAAATTCGCATTAAGGGTTGGTTACTACGTGGCAAGGTTTATTCAACACTTTCCTTCACGCAACTTCATACTTTTTTGGGTGAATAGGTAATCATGGTTAAAGACTTGTTCACCAACTAGCCTCGGTTTGTTGGTTCCCATTCGTTCGCGATATCCGGACATGTCATCTAGCTTCATGATAATATTAATGATGAATATTTATGGCCAAATTTAAAATCAAATATACTTGGAGAAAAAAAAAATCTTCTGGCGGAGCCAAATAGAAAAAGATCATGTTTCATGTCTTCTGAAGGTAGCATGCTCCGATCGTTCGCCCCCATCTTGGTCTAGTACAAGTCTACCTAAGTATATTCCAGGCTGATGAGATTAGGGGGCCTCACTCACTCCGCTCGTGCTTCTTGGTCTAGTTAAAGTCTACTTCAGTATTTCAGGTTGATGAGATTAGAGGGCCTCACTCGCTCCGCTCGTTCGTCCCGCTTCTTGGTCTAGTATAAGTCTACTTTAGTATTTCAATAAAGGGTATTCCTTCTACTTCAGGCCCAGTATAATGAAAGCTTCCGACGCACGGATGTACGCAAGCAAATTTCAAATTCAGGGTAGGAATCTGGCTTGATCTAGTATAAATCTAGTTTACATTTCAAGCTAAAATATGTGTAACCGGAATATTGATATGCCTAGCAATCTGTATTATATCTAAGATACCTCAGTACGCACGGTACGATATTGTCATTATGTTGTATGGTACAGAACAGTAAACGTCTCTTAAAGCCTTCCTTCTGATCTTGTGATTTACATCAGAAATGGGATTACCCGTAAAACGCGCCAATACTAGAAGCAGAGGACAAGATTCCACAAAGAAGAAGAACCTGTGCAAACGCTAATCAAGAAATATCAACTGATGATGAAGAACCACCAACCAGTAGAAGTCAATGTAATCAAATGAGTACAACAGGAAGACAAGAGACGTCATAGGAGATACCTTTCGTCAATCCAACTGAAACGCGCTATCTGTTATCCTTACTTTGTCTGGCGATCATTGCATCAATTTCATCAACGTCACAAACTGGCGTTTCTGTAAAACCTACCAAATTTCGGTTGTGAACAAACTCCGCTGTGTAATCCAGGAAGGTCAAACGTCGAGAAATGGATTAGGAGAGTCATCATCTACTCATGGACAGACCAAACCGAATCGACTCGAGGCAACGTTCAAATGACAATTTATCGGAGATGGTCAACTCATTGAGATGATCTGTAACGGCTTCCCGGACAACGAAGCGGCAACCCAAGACCGGAGCTAGCGCAATACTTCCAAATGCTAGATGAGCTACTGCAGCGCCGTCTATAGTCGCAGAGCCTCAAATTCAAGTTGGACTCAATAATGTCATCGCAATTTGTAATAAGGCTAATCCGGGTATCGCAACTTGTAAACCAATTCAACGTCGATAATTATTATGCGGTGATATCTACGTGGGGGCACATTGCTAATGGTGTTGTCGAATAAGCTCCAGGAGATACAATAAGCTTCAAACGCCAAAGTCCCAAGGATGAAACAAGTAAACGCGCTTGAACTCATGAACATGCCACTCAACTGTGCAACAAGCCTTTCCAAGAAGTCAATACAACACAAGAAATCGCTAATGGGATGAAAACAGGGTGTCCGAGAAGGTTACCAAGTTCTGACGATTGAAACCAGCACCGAAGATACAGCCATGGTATTTGACAAATTCTCCGCGTTTTAATGAAAATTGTATTATAGTGTAAGTCACGTGATGAATCGCGAGGGTGTGTTAAACGAGTAATTGTGAACATGTGAATCAAAGTGGTCGTTGAAAGATACAACAAACGTGAAGTTGGTAGCAAGTACTAGAACTGCGCTATGCAACTGGCAAGTAGAAGAGACTGAGCCACAGATGTGTAATCATGTACTAGTTCGGCAAGTAGTATAGAGACTGAGCCAACCCGCCAGCCAGTGAATGAAACTGGACTGTAATGTGAAAAACTGCGCTCAACAGAGCAAGTATAGAATGAGAAACTGCGTCTAAGCTTTGGAAGTTAGACAAGTATTGTGTATGAGCGTATTGAATCCAAGTCAGTATGACCGAGTGTTTGTTTCAGGAAACCTCAGACTCTGATTATGATACAACGGGGTTCTTCACCCTTTTCAGTTTGCATGCAAAGAATGTCCACAGCCTAGGCCTGCGACCAAACGTGGTTACAATGTTGGTAAACTCTGGAGTCAACGAGCTTAATTCAACTGGAAAAGAATTCAATGGAAAGTTTTATATTGTATCAAGCCAATCGCTACTGTAACGCCGATGAATCGTACAAAAATACCCGAGTGTTGCTGAACGCACTAAGGATTACATCAAGATCCATCCGTGTAGAGCCTTTTCTTCGATTAACGACGACTTGGAAGACGTCTTTGTTAAATCCAAGACCTACAACTCACCGGACTCAGACATAGAATCTGAGGTGAATGTATTGCGCACAAATGTTGATGGAAACAATAATGAGAAATCAAGATGATTTTTCTTCATCGACTACCACTCATGATTCTGGATTGACAAATGCTGGAAATGGTGACAACCCTTCCATAAAAATTGGAAAATTACCAGCAAGTATTTCAACAGAATCGAATACAAAAATGAATTTGTGGTCGGAATAAAGACGGGGATGTCATTGTGAGTCAAGATGACCGAGTAGAGGACAATAATCGACTGTGAATATACCAAAAAGTTCTACTCGATCTCAATAATCCGATAATGCCGCAAGGAAGTTGATCGTATTCAAGTTGTAAAGGAAATTTTGAAGTACAACGTCGGGACGCCGTTGAATGTCAGTATGGCCGTGTAACCGGAATATTGATATGCCTAGCAATCTGTATTATATCTAAGATACCTCAGTACGCACGGTACGATATTGTCATTATGTTGTATGGTACAGAACAGTAAACGTCTCTTAAAGCCTTCCTTCTGATCTTGTGATTTACATATGTATATTAGGCCTTTATAATGTAGGCTATTCCTACTACAGCATACTGATTCAGGCTTAGTATAATGAAAGCTTCAGAGACCCAAGGTCATTTGCATACGGCGAGGTGGTACTCGCAAACGCGGTGAGTTCACTGCACACATCAACGAGAGATCTAGCCTAGCTAGTAGAGACTAATACAAACTTCCCCTTTGTATGAACCTATGGTATAAAGGAGCTTATAGTTTGGAATGAGTCCGTGTTATTCCTAGTATAAAGCTAGTTTAAACTAGCATGTAAACTAGGCAAGGCGAACTATAAAGCTACTCTAGGAGTCAGTGTATATTAGGTTTAGTATAATGAGGGTTTCGCTAAAAGTCAAACGACTTGAGAAATCTTAGTATAAAGCTAGTATAAAGGCACCATGAAGCTAGTATAATGAGGCGAACTATGAAGCTTCTCTAGGAGTCAAAAGACTTGAAGCCTTCATGAAGTGTACATATTAGGTCTAGTATAATGAGGGTTTGGCTAAGAGTCAGACGAATTGAGAAATCTTAGTATAAAGCTAGTATTATGCCACCATAAAGCTAGTATAATGCTCGAATGTAAACTAAGCAAGGTGAACTCGCGGGGTGAACTCGCGTTAGAAAACTCGCAAATTTTCGAATCACCCACGGGGTAATGGGAGGTGGGGGGGGGGGACAACTCGCGTTAAAAAAACTCGCAAAATTTCAATAGTGGTCAGGGGGATCAGGTCAGCGTAAAGACATTGAACATGTCAAAAAAAGAAATAAATAAATAATACCATCAAGGAGCTCCAAGAATACCTGGCCTCTTTTGACATGTGTCATGTCTTTACGCTGACCTGACCTCTGACCCCTAATTTGAAATTTTGCGAGTTCGCGAGTGGTCTCTTCACTTCACCCTCCCCCTTGATTACTCCGTGGGTGATTTAAAAATTTGCGAGTTCATCCCGCGAGTTCACCCCCCTTCACCCTCCCCCCTGGTTACTCCGTGGGTGATTCGAAAATTTGCGAGTTCACCCCGCGAGTTCACCTTGCTCAGTTTATATTCGAGCATTATACTAGCATTCTTTATACTAGCTTTATACTAAGATTTCTCAAGTCGTTTGACTTTTAGCGAAACCCTCATTATACTCAACCTAATATACACTTTATGAAGGCTTAAACCCTACTGACTCCTAGAGAGGCTTCATAGTTCGCCTTGCCTAGTTTACATACTAGTTTAAACTAGTTTTATACTAGGAATACCACAGGCTCACTCAAAACTAAGCTCCTTTATAGCATAGGCTCATACAAAGGGGAAGTTTGTATTAGTCTCTCCTAGCTAGGCTAGATCTTTCTTTGATGTGTGCAGTGAACTCACCGCGTTTGCGAGTTTAGTTCCACCTCGCCGTATGCAAATGACTTTGGGTCTCTGAAGCTTTCATTATATTAAGCCTGAATCAGTATGCTGTAGTAGGAATAGCCTACATTATGAAGGCCTAATATACATATTTTAGCTTGAAAATGTGAACTAGATTATACTAGATCAAGCCAGATTCCTACCCTGAATTTGAAATTTGCTTGCGTACATCCGTGCGTCGGAAGCTTTCATTATACTGAGCCTGAAGTAGAAGGAATACCCTTTATTAAAATACTGAAGTAGACTTATACTAGACCAAGAAGCGGGACGAACGAGGGGAGCGAGTGAGGCCGCCTAATCTCATCAGCTTGAAATAATGAAGTAGACTTATACTAGACCAAGAAGCGGGGCGAACGAGCGGAGTGAGTGAGGCCCCCTAATTTCATCAGCCTGGAATATACTTAGGTAGACTTGTACTAGACCAAGATGGGGGCGAACGATCGGAGCATGCTACCTTATAGAAGACATGAAACATGATCTTTTCCTATTTGGCTCCGCCAGAAGATTTTTCCTCTTTTTCCGTCCTCTTGCGCGCAAATCTCTCTCCCCAGTTCCTCTACTTCCCTTGCCAGTGTATCTCTTGAAATTTTGTTGTCACGATACCGGTTTTTCACAAAATTGGTCAATACAGAAGAAGATCTCTGATCGTGCTATGAAAATATGAAAAATTAGAACCATTTCTTTTTGACGTCGCGATTACCAGCCTCTCGAAAAATCCGGTGGCCGGTTCATTGTCAGTATAAAAACTGCGCCAAATCGTACGCCACAAAGGAAAATAAAAGATTGAAGAATAGAAAATTGAATTTACCATCAACGTATCCTTAATCGTCACGATTACCAGCTATCGACAAATTCCGACAGCCGATCCGCGAGCATCGGTTAGAACGAGCAAATCTCCCGGTCCCTTGACGCTCGTTGTAAGTGATTTCTACTGTAGTTATACATTAAGAGCACCATCGTCCTTTGCACCCGAAACCATTGTTCCCCTCTTTCACCACTAATATATGAGCATTTGTAGACCGACCTTTTCGTTGCACTTGTACTGTCTTTTGTCACTTGTAATCATATCTGTTAATATTGTCAACTTATTTGAAGTGCCGTCAATTACAGACTGTTTAATTCACTATGTTACTTTTCGTCTCTTTATTCGCAAAGTCAAACGCCCTTTGCATCGTAACAATGGTCTGGCTTTTTTCAGGTTGTTCATGATTTCTCCACCTACGTTAATAGTCCCTCTTTTTCCATCACTTTTATTGCAGGGGGCAATACATCAATTTTTTTCATTGAACGATATTTGTTGAGAAGAGTTTACATGAATTTGGCATTTTTAAGAAGACCACCGACCGCAACGAATACTCTTAAATCCGTAGTTGCATCTTTTGTCCGCATCCTCATAAACTAGCCACCTTCAACTTTATGGCTAATCGTTTGGCCAATATCCCCCTCTCTAAGTAGGTAGGTGAGTCAGAACTAGAGACGCTGTTATTGGAAACTTGGTCTTGCTTTACGTCCTTCTCGTTTTCGAGAGTTCTTAGTCAAATTTGAGGACGAGATTTCTAGTCTAGAAAAGAGTTTACAGTGCCACGACAGCCATAGTATTCATATTCGCAAAAGCAGCAGACCCGGAACACGTAGATTTTCAAGTCTCGCCTACCCCGGCACCTTCAACGTATAAGGATCACCCTGCCCCGACAATGTTCTGAGAAACTGCTTCACCTCGAGAAGTTTTTGAAGAGATCGAAATCATAGGTCATGGCCTTATCAATGACTTCTCTCTCGGAGAAAAATGCTCAAGACCGTCGTTTCGCGTCTCTCGGTTTCATAATAGAATATGCCTCTTGTTTTCTGTCGTCTCAGCTCAGTCTTTATTTGCACTTTTTCGTTGAAAATAATGATTTCTTCGTTCACAGACATTTGCTTTCAAAATCTTCATAATATTTTATATCCTGTTCCGTGATTCACGAGAAAGAATCGATTTCAAATAGACCACTCTTGTTCAGCTCTAGGAATACATGACTATACCGTATACCGGTGCGTCTAACTATTCAACGTTTTTTTCAATTTTAATGATATATTATAACAAAGCCTATTCTATTATTTTTCCGACACTAATCTCCTCAGCTCCAGAAAAGTGTTGATAAATATTTTGTATTATATACGAGTACGTATGTTTGTATTTTTTCAACCGAGTTATTTACGCTCCGATTATTCATCGGTTTACATCAAGTTTAATTAGGCTGTATGAACAATATACTAGCACAAGTATAATATTCTTTCTTCTTGTGCTTTGGAATTAATAAAAAAAAGTAAACATCATCAGCACTGCACACTATGAAATGCAAAATGTTATGATTCTCATGCTTCAGTATACTTAATGCAGCGCAGAATGGTCGAGTGTGCACTCGAAGCGGAGGGTTCCCTTGTAGAAATGATATGCAATGCAACAAATCGAAAATAGACGTTGAATTTTCAAACAAGTTCAAGATGTGAAATCTTTCGTATCCGCTTGTTTTCACTAATGAAGAGTTTCACGCAAAACAAAATTTAGATTTGAATGTTTGACGCAATTTATATGAATAAACTAGTCCGCAAAATTATCCATGGCGCTAATAAAACTATTTTACAACGCGACAATATTGCCAATGATTTTACCGGGGTAAGAAATAATTTCAAGAAAACGCATTTTATTTGGCAAGTTTATAAAAACCTCCCGAAACAATAAGTAAATGTTCCTTGACTTTTTTATCAAGGAAATTTCTGAGTTGTTGAGCCGATACTTCTTTTGTTGCCGAACCCTGAGATGCAAACATTTTCAACATTTGATGAATCCGATCCAACGTCAGAGATTCTAAATTGGTCAGCATTCCGACGATATAAGACCAGAAGACCTAAAAATTGAAACAAAAATTTTTGCTTTTATATTTTCAAAAAAATAAATTGGTAATTCAACTCAAGTATATTGATTTACCTGTAGTTCTTCTTCTCTTTGATCTTGCGCAGATGCAACTGCACTTTCAGCTTCGTCTTCTTCGTATAGCATTGCCATAGGCATTGACGACCTGGGTTTCGAATTTACGTTGGGACTTTCTTCCAATACCGCATACTGATCGGGCGCGGTCTCAGTTAGAACGCCTTGCGACTGCCAGAATGAAATCCTCCTTCGAAGTACGGAACACGATACCATCATTACTTTACTTAGATCTGCTAGATTCCATTCGGCTGAAACAATCATCGAAAATAACATCAGTTTAACTGATCAAAAAACCCACAAATCAGTACTGATTTTGCGAACTCACGTTTTGATTGAAAATGCCAAATAATAGTTGCAAGTACAGGAGATACAGATAAATTGAGGGTACGGTCTTTTAATTCAATTTCTATATTTGCAACGCCCAGAAAAGGCTTCCAGGATAAAGTGCGATTACTCTGGAAAGATGGTTTATGAACAAGTGTATCGAAAAATATTTAATATACATTCTCAATGAGTAGAGTACAAACTTTGTAAGTTTCAAAAGCTTTGGTGTACGTTTCAAAATGTTCCATCACAATATCTGGCAATTTGAGCGGATTATCTTTGAATGGAGGCCAGAACTGAGCCGACAAAAACAAGGCTCTCACATTGAATTCCTGAATCAAAAAATTTATATTTTCAATTACTCGGAGAATATCGAAAATTTCATCAGAAGACTATTTTTTTTTGAAGGCGTTTTTTGTTTGCTTGAAAATAAATCAAGAAAGTCACTTTCAAATCGGCTGAGCAAAGCCTAGCAACAAGAAAATTCAATTAGTAATTATTCACTTAATACCAATGAGAAAATTCATCGTAAATATTGCTAATTTATTTGAAATGACTAAATTAATAATCCTACATTAAACATTGATTTTTTTGTCTTTCGTTGCTTCAGTTTAGAAAGATAGAATTATTAGGATACCGTATTTCAGTAAATTTCAAATAAAATGAATGCTTACTAAATCTTGAATACCATAAGTTGGATCGTTTTGAAGATGTGTTCCAATTCTTAAAGAATCATGCACATCTTTTAACATGACTTCGCATTTGGAAAGTCCCAACTCAGAATCACCAAACCTAATTAGCAACATCAACATGAAAAAAAAAGTTAACAAACACGAGAAGAAGACCTCCCTCAAATAATTTCATATTTAATAGTACCTTAATTTCAATAGTTCCAGATTCCGTATTTCTTTGTCAGTGTTGTGAGTAAAGTGTGAAAGAAATCGATCGGCTAATAGTTTACGATATTCGTCAATAAATAACTGTCTGCTACCAAAAACATTCACTAACATGGTAATGATATCTGCCGAATGATCTCGTTTTTCTTCGGTTTCTGCAAAAAAGAATTTCTAATTTGAAAAATTCTAAAAGGACACGGCTGATGAACATGTGTATGTTATTTTATCTTTACCAGGGACAACTTCAATAGGATCGGGCATCCAAGTTTCCCAATTTTCCATATCATCTTCAGCGGAAGTAATAACGTCATTCAGCGTAATTTTTTTACAAGCGGATAATTCGTCTGACAGGTCGGCAGCTCCCTCTTCTGTCAAGTTGGTAACAATGCAATGTACAGTATCATCTCTACTTCGCAAATAACTCCTGTACAAATGGTAGGAATATGATTACATCTTTTGTAATTTGAATCGACATTGAATTAGTGAATGCCTCGCATCAATACAATAAACAACTTGTAAAAATAAAAAAAAAGATTAAATTGTGCAGATGATATACCGAATAGGACTGGTGATAGCATCTAATAACATTCCAGAAGGATCCAACTGTTGAAGAGCTTGTATCGAAGCGACAAACGCGGTCAATATATCCGGAGTGTTTACCCCAGGGTGTAATAATCGCGTCACGAAAGATTCTTTAGTTTTTTCTATTAACAAAGATTGCAAATTGTTTCGCTGCAAACATATTTTCAAATCTTCGATAGCGTTGAATGAATCAGGATACTCTGCGGAATGAAAAAACGTGAGATTTTTTCTAAAATAAAAATAACTAATCGAATTGATGTTTTACAAACCTATAATAATGTTGAACAACTGATCAATCAATAATTTTCCGTACGTTTCGTAAACAAAATGAAGTAACTTGTCTTTAAATGTGGCGACAGCCCTATCGAGTACCATCTCTCGTCGTTTGGAATATATTTTACCCACTTTATATATTCTAGTCAGCCATACTAATATTATATCTTTAACCCACTGTGAATAATTAAAAACGACAATAAACAAATTTTATCGGCATTATAATTACAATTTGAACTAATCGAAAATCTTACTCTTTCGATGACTTTAATGTTAGAAGAATCGAAAGCTCCGCGACAAGTTTTATCAACGTGGTATTGAGTCCATTTTTCAACTAGTTTAGTGAGCGTGGATCCGACGAGCTTCTCTAATAAATCGATTTCACTGAGGATTCTGAATTGATAAATAGTAACGAGGTAAGTTTGAGTAAAGAGATGGGAAAAGAAAGATTTTGCCAGAAAATAAATTGAGAAATGTGATGCATGGACATAGCTTTATAGAGAGGGTAGTATATTGAGCCCGTAGACTGACGAGGAGCACAAACATTCAGAGTAGGCCGAGGATTAAAACCTCAAGTTATATATTTGTTGAATTTGAGAATGGCTTCTACAAGTTTTATGAAGAAAAATCGAGGAATAAAAAACTTCTAAATCGTGAATTCATGATACAGAAATTTTACATTCGCTCTTTACAATAGGAATTACCTCCCTGGACCATCACAATATCTCACGACTTAATCAGAAGAATCATGATTTACTTGTTAACACAGTCGAAGGCCCCCAATGCTTTCATACAATTGCACGATGTCTGATCACGATGCTCTGAACACTTGACTTTTTCCGTGCCTAAATTAAAAATCAAATTCTCATTATTATTACAGCCTCGGACTGTCGGTATAATTTACATACGTTTTGGATAGATCGTCATACGAGTACGATAATTTGTAACGCAACTCACCAAAAGCCGGATAGCCGCAGTTACAGAACACTTTGAAAGAGACGGAGTAAAAGTTTTGAATGATAGCGGTGTAATCAGTCGGCAAATCAAATAATATCGCGCCGATGAGAGTCTTCTTAAAAGACTCTACAGCAGTTCTTGAGCCGGAAGTTTGAAAATCGACCTTCTTCCCGACAGTTTTTAGCTCTTCCAATTTATGCAACATATCGAGAACCTTCAAAACCGATACGTAGAGGTGTTTAACGCTCTCTTGGAATTTTCGAAACCCGTCGAGTGTTTCGCATTTATTTTTGAAATTCGATACAAACGTAGGAGCGACATTCTTACAAACATCATATTCAATTTCGAGAAGAATGAGCTCGTACACGAATGGAAGAAGCTTTTCTTTCTTCAAGGCGGTTTTTAGTTCGCCGTAATTTAGCAATTTGTAAGGCGCGAGGTTGATATTTTTCTGTAACATAGGCACAAGTGAGTGCAGATATTCGATAATAAAAGAGCATAATCCATAATAATACTAACTGAATTCAGGATAGGGAACTCGTTCAACAGAGAGAACCAAAGTGTATCGCTTATATCCATGGCAAAACCTGCCGTAAATACAGGGCTAATTAACAGGGCACTTGAAATAATTATAAACTACATCTTCGTGAAAGTATGCGAGAAAAGTTAGTAATTGATCATGGAAAATTAGTGGCAATGCTGTATAAAAAATTCAACGAAAGAAAATATTTTCAGCGTTCTTTTTCGTTTCTGTTTTTCCGGCTTTATTTTTATTCTTATCAGTTGCCGTTATCTAGCGCCTTAGCCGTTATTTGTATTATCAGTGAAGTCAAAAGACAGTCACGTGACTCACGTCAAAAACGTCACGGTTAAGTCGGCGCGCTAAAGCACGCTAAAAAGCGCTATCTAACGATGAACCTATGAAGCAAGTCATGTACGCAGCTTTCAATAATTTCCGAAAGGTAGTGTTTGGGTCGCCAAGTCGGTATGTTGTGAAAGAATGGTTTTGGTGGCTTTGTGGAACGCGAGGAGCGGCGAACAAGGTTCCGTCATTTCTGTTTACGGGCGTTCCTGCCTGTTTCTCCTGCTTGTTTACATTATTCTATCGCGCCTTACATTCCATGATGATGATACGAGGATATAATTTGGTGTAACTCTTTATTCTGCTCGTATCCTGCATTAATTGTTTTGTGCTGTGAACCTTTCGTAATCGTTACAATAATGTGCGTTGATAGAAACTGCGAGTGATTTGTCAGTTTTAGTGCGTGCTTCACACCTATTACAATTGACGATATTATAGTGTCGTGCTAATAATGTGAAACTCCCTTTGGTGTTGTAATCGGCTGAAAAACCTCATAGAAGTAAGTTGAAATGAATACGGTTGTTCAACGGGTTGTCTCATTTGAATTAGATTAGTTTTAAGCCATAAATTTTGGATCTGGCGATCTACGTACAAATTCACCCTAGAAAACCTCAATAAATTCCTCATATAAACACATCTTGTTATATCTGAGTTTGAATTACTCATAATTTTATGAATGAGTGCGCGTAAGATAATCTTTCACTCTGTCGCATTTTCTGTGAGAAGATGCTCTTCATCGTTGATCAAGCTTGTATGATTAATATGCAAATTGACTATTTAAAGGCGTTGTATTGCACGAATGCAGCGTCATTGCCGTTTTCGAAATTTCTCTAGTCGCTCTACTCGACTGCTCCTCGTTATCTTTTTTCGTCTATGATGTCATTTCCAATGATAATTATGCTACCTTGTCATGCGTCATCTGTGTCTGTATTTGATCAGGTATTATTCCGATATTGCTGAAATTCCAGCATTCGCAGTGCTTAAGTTTGGATTATTGTTAGTTGAAAGTGAAATCTATTCCTCCGCTGCTAACAATCAAAGTTGGCTTCATCATCCTTGGCCGATCCGAAGTTTTCATGGTGGAGAGTCGCGAACGGAATATTTGTTTCTGGTATCTGTTTTCCTAATTTCGTAGATGAGAAAATGCAAAAATTGATGGCCCACCGGTTGGGGATGTTGGATCAGATCCAACCACCATGCATAGAGTTGTAATTCAACTTTTTCGTCTGTCGTCGAAGGCGTGTTTCCTGTCAACCTGCTTACTTACTTTCGATTCGCGAGAATGCAAATAATCTGCCCAGAAGAATATTATTTATCACCTGTAATTCTTGAACTTGTATCATAGTACACGCATTTGTGCATTCACCGTCGTGTAATATGGCGATCGTGCTCATTTTCACCATTCATGTGATGAAAGGTAGAAGCATTAAATATTTATTGCGGTGTGCCGATTCCCGGCATTCAAGTCAGTACCTCGTAATATTCGACTTTATCGCAAAGAGCTAGCTGTTGCTCATTTTAATGAGGAAAAACTTGTGATTTTGAAGAGCTTCCCTCTTCTTAATTTCATACTGAGAAGATCGCTCTTAATCAATTTGTATCGTTTGATATGAACGAGCTCTACGAAAAATACAGCATTAAGATGAACGTGAACTATTAATGCGAGCTTGTGTGTATATTGTACTGTATGATCACATTGCGTATATCCATGTCATGTCGTCGGTTTCAATCAGCTCTTTCAACGAGGCATTGTTTGCACGTCCTTCCTGTACATAAGCCAGTGAGATGCAAGGTCTTCGCGTTATTATTAGAGTAATATTCGGGATAATTGTCCTAAAATATCCTTAGCGTAATGGAAGGTAGCGAAAGTGAACGTTTATCACTGGTGTATTACTCAACTCCGAACTGAGAGCTCGAAGTTGCGAAAGGGATTCAGGATTATTTACATATACTCTGACGAACTCATTGTTGATTTTTATTCTGAAACCGTTTCGAAAAATTCTTATTGGCGTGATATCATTACCATAATGGGAACAATTGTTTCCATCGGTGGTGTTACAAAAATATCAAAACTGTTACGTGTGTGCTCGAGTTGAGCGTGTGTATAATAATACGTTAGTAGTATTATGTTGGATTATGGGAAACTGTTGACAAGAAATTACGTAAATGTGTCACGATAACGGCCAAAAAATTATTGTTCAAGATCTACTAATGTTGAATTTTGAGCATGTTTTGCCGATTAAAACGTAATTGAAACAGAAGAAATTGGGTCAGTCGTACTTTGGATGCTAGCGTAAATTTTCTGTGCACATTGAAAAGAACAAATTTCAAGGTTTGAAGCAGGCTGCTGGTTACCGTTAGCGCAGGATTTTTTGTCGGAAAATCAGAATATTGAATCAGCCCTTTCTTTCATGAAAATATTTGGTCTAATTAGTACAGAGGATAGTCGATTTGTGGCATTGATTCCTGACTTGCTGATATTGCCTGATAAAGCTCAGCATAATATTAAGGTTTACCGCCCTGTTTATTTGCTAACTGCTCCCCATAAATATCTTATTATAATTTTCCTTTTCTCGACGATTTCCTCCTGATTTTTTTCAGCCGCAGCTTCCAATACCTCAGAATGTAACTTTGCGAATTGCTAGTTGACCATGATAGCGGGTCTAGCGGCTAGCCTATAGCGTCGTGTCAACTCGCCTTCTGGACGAAGACATTTTCTAGAACGGGGGATAGAAGTTTTGACGTTCATTCTTGAACTGCGTAATTTGAGGCGCAGGCGCTTTTCTCGCTGAGATTTATTGTAGTTTTGTGTCTAGGCTAGTGTAGGAGTAAATATGTGATACCGCTGATCTCAGTTGACCTTGACCTACATTTGGGGTCATGAGCTGGATAATTATTATTGTAATACATGTACTACTTTAGAGGAATCTAGACTGGTCATTAGCAGACCGCCCCCGCCAGAGAAGAATGTCGCGTATTTGATCTTCCAGTACCAGAATCGACCCTCTCGGGTATAACTTCAGTGTTGGAAGAATCTCCTCGGTAAACACCCTCTTCTATTCGGCAACTGCCAAGCTACTTTGGCAACCGTCAAGACTGGTCATTAGCAGACCGTTCTCGCCAGAGAAGAATGTCGCGTATTTGATCTTCCAGTATCAGAATCGACCCTCTCGGGTATAACTTCAGTGTTGGAAGAATCTCCTCGGTGAACACCCTCTTCTATTCGGCAACTGCCAAGCTACTTTGGCAACCGTCAAGTTGCAGTGCCCCCCTGGCACGCAGAAAATACTAAAACACACAACAACAACACCACCACCATCTTAGATGATGCATTCGATTGCTGTAGGCTTCTCTTCATTTTCTTCCTTCTTCAGGGGTGATCTATAATCTTCCTCTTCTTCCTGCATGTCTGGATGTGGATGGTACACAAGAGTAGGCCATAGTGTGGTTCTGCAGTTGCCTTTTCCATTCCCTGTCTATGTTCTTCTTCATGACAGTGGCTGCAAAAGCAGACACCTGGTTCTATGCTTCTTTGGAACCTAGCATGGTGGGTACCAGGCTACTCGAACAAGCGCTTCATCTACCCCAATCTCAAATAAGGTGTGCTGTGGTCCATCATCTCGCCCTTGGTCGCAGTGGGAACTCGTTGCCTGCTTTACTTTTCTTAGCTTCTTGCAAAGATACTTGTTGAAGCAGCCATGGCCGTTAAACACCTGCGTCGGGTGAAAGTTTAGCTGACCATGATGTCGGTTCATCCACCCTTCAAGGTCTTGTATTGACACATGGTTTGTCCACTTGCCCAGCTCACTCTGGGCAATTCTCACTTTCCATTTATTGAGCAAGGAGCGCCTGGCCTCCTGCTCAACCCGTAGAGTCTCTTGGTTGGTCGTCGTTGTCTTCTTTGTTCTGAACACCACCGCTCTCCCCTCAGCAAGGAGCTCGATTGGTGGTGAACCCTCTTCTGGCGTCTCTCGGCCCTCCTAGGTTCCTCATCAGGTGGCTAAAGTGTGCAACTGCCTCGTCCGCCTTTTCTGCTGCCATCAGGAAATGGTGCTTGAAGCTCAGCGTCGAGTCAACCCAGATGCCCAGGTACTTCATCTTCTTCTTGGTCTTGATTTCCACACCTTACCGGCGAAAGATGAGTTGATTGAACTTCCGATGGCCTCCGTAAGAATTTCTCTAAGGACCCCCAGTAACTGAAAGGATGGCGGGTCTCCCGCCAAAAAGGAAACAATGGCAGCACAGTGAGAAAGTACTCCGAATCAGTACCTTACAAAGGAAAGTACACAAGGAAGATGATGAAGGCGTTCAGTGGTTGTGATATGACTGGGGCATCCATAACAACCCATTGACGGTGAAAAGAATGAGCAACAACCAAACGGAAGAAGAAGACGAGCAAAACTATGGAAACTCGCATACAGAAATAACTCTGGGAATAGATGGAGATTGCACGAGCATCAACAAAGAATCTGTCCCATAATTTCTCCCTTTTTTGACATAGATAAGTCTCGCGGCTGAGGGTCATTCTGAAATTTGTATCACAAAAGTGTGTCATGTAAATGACATCACGAGCTGATGACATCAGAGGAACTTGGAAAATTTTCGACCTTTACCACTTTGGAGCCTGTAACCTTGGTCTTTATTATATTACACTTCTGGCGTTCTGAATGACCTTGACCCGATTAAAGACTCTGAGAAACTTTGCATACTGAAAAGGGGATCTTGAATTGATTTTGACCTTCGAGCCTTCAAGGAAGAGAAGGGGTCCTTTAAAAAATGTAAGATAATCAGGAAACATGAAAAATTAAGAATTCCATGAAATTGATTGAGGAAAGCAAAGAATTGGTTTTATGGACTCACACTTCTGGTACAGATGACTGATACAAAAGGAGGTGTGAAGTGACCCAGACGAGACGTCACGTCATCATAGGATTTCGACTAAAGAGTGGAGAAGGAGCTTTACAGTATAGCTCGAAAAGTACATTCATTTTAGACGTCCACTAGACACACATGGCTGGATTGTCGAAACTTCCCAAGCGTTCCTCCTCCCATCCGTCGTCCTTATACATGTGGATTTCGATAATCACAGTTTTTTCAAGTCCTTCCCCTCTCCCCTAAATGTACAGCTCAAAGAACGTTCAAAATCCTATTTTATGAAGGGTTATTGGGAAATTTCCGCCATTCATTGTCCACCGCTCGCCATCCAAGCAAAATTCTCCTCGCTCTCTCTTTTTTCCACGCGATTTTTCCTAAGAAAAATTTCGACTTTGAAAATACGTATACCAGAAGAGGGATTACGAAAAATGTTGATCATTAAGCTCGAACAGGACTTGAAGCACTTTCGGTCATCCAGCCCTGTGCATCAAGACGAAGCATTTATAGCTCTAGGAATTGTCTTCAGAACTCGTACACATTGAACACCCAGTCGAAAATCGACCGGAACCACTATTAGCTTGAGGAATGAGACGCAGGCCAAGACACGTCTCACTAGTTGATTTTCAAAGTCCAAACTTCGACGTCAATATGATTTCAAGTTCCATGACTGAGTTTTGTCTTTAGATCACAATTCTGGACGGATGATGGACGTTCTGATTCAACGGCTAGTTCTTCGTGGGCATTCCTTCTTTATCGTCCATTGATCGCACTAGCTGACTGAATCTATTCCTCAGATCCTTCAAGATTTTTTTCACTCAAAGAGAAAGAAAGAATCATCTAAATTGTTGAAACCTTTTTACTCTTGAGAAATACGTTAAAACATACTGTACCAAGAATCATTCTGAAAACCCGTGCATCAGGAACACTTTCGATGATTTTTCTAACAAACGGCTGACTAACAATTGATTGGGTGCATCTAGGTAGAAAATTGACAGAAATGAACGACAATGCATGAGGTGCGAGCTGCGCACACATAATTTTATCGTCTAGCAATTCAATAGTATAACTGTATCTTGCGATCTTCTCGCTGAGGACGACGGCAGAAGAGGGCAAAAATGTCATCAATTATTTATTATTCAGTCAATCTTGACTCCAGTCGGTATAACAACTCGTGTTCCTCTGCCGATACAACTAGTTGAATTATAAGGTATTCCAACGACTTGTACGTATAGTTGTCACGAAGAGCTATGATAAGAATATGAATGGCGTACATTGACGAGTGTAAACCTCAGTTAATGACTCGTCAAACGTTCAACTTTTATTAATGGATGACGGTACGTTGTGAACGAAACCATCCGAAAAAAACTAGCGTTGTTACCAGGATGAATCGAAGAACATAGCACACGAACACCTATACCATTATATATTCGTGTACAATAAGTAAGACTCATTTATAACGAGACACGGGCACATTATATAGTCGTACTCACAAATTCAGCACAAATTAATCCTACTTATATAGGGTACACAAATTACAACAACCATGACCTTTGATTACATTATTATTACCGCTACTTCCATCTACACACGAAGTTGTGATAAAGTAATTAGGATTTTCATTTCTCTCTGAGGTGAATTTTTTTCACCTCAAAGAAACACGACCACGAAGTTCAGAATGCGCGTTGTTTCTTCTCCGTGTCAGTTTTTATACTCGTATAACCCGATGCACTACCTCCATCCGCGATGTTCTTATGCAGACCATGAGACCAATAATGATGGTTCATAAAAGGAAACTAATACGTCACTAGAGCGGTAATTTATTTATAGCTACTTAGTACGAAGTACCGAAGAGTCATCACGAAAATGGAACCAAACGAGCACATCGTCAAACTGTACATGACTTGAAACAAACAAAATCACGTCACTTTCGTTTGCAGTTTTTCGAACTCACTGCAAAAATTCATCCTACATCCTCTTTATAAAGAAACAAGCTAGGATCTACCGATTGGAAAATTATTAATTTCGAAACCAGTCAGCAGTGGCAATGAAAGAGTGCGCGGCCGTTGAATTTAGAGGTCATAATTATGCCCTGTCATTTTCTACTGGTTATAAACTGTCTCCACCTTGATGATGAATGATAGGTATATTTATTGATATTATATTGATCAAAAAGGAGTGTCAAATTGATTTTACTAATCCCAATCCACACTGAGAATTGATAACCAAAAATTACACGCTAATGAACGAGTGCTCGATAGACTACGTAACCCAAATCAAGATACATTGAGGAACGTGAGTGAAGTCAGCCCGTGCTAGCAATACAGTACAATCATCCGTCATCCAGAAAATTGCATCGCTCATCGCAGCTAAGCGACAACTTGAAATTGATTTGAAACAAAGTTGCAGCATTTATACGCATAAAATAATTCTCTGACGACGTACTCACGAGAACGTGATATTTCTTATCAAAGCTTATCACTCTGGATTCTTGACTCTACTGTCCATACATGTGATATCAGTCGGCGTCAAACTAATTCGTATCCAAAAATAACCAGCTAATTTATACTTTGGGAAACGAGGGTACGTCGCATTTAACGGGGTATTAAGAAGGGGAAGCTGCGCCGGATGACACACTGGTGGTATGCTCCGCTGGAACGATTGTAGCGGTGGAGAGCAGGGTAAATCAGGCCCTAGAGGAAGTGACGCGGAGTTGGCCAGACTAAACCTAGCAGTATCAATTTTAAAATTCAAAATTTATCAATTTTCAATCCACATGGTTTCATTTGAGGACAAATTTCATTGATTTTGAATCAAAACTACTTTGCTTTAGACCAAAATTCATGAATAGGCGATAAAACGTACACTAGAGAGCGCTGCAGACTCAGCTGTGCGGGTACAAGAGCAAAGAACCGAAAGCAGTGTATTGCAGATAGCCAAAAGCCGAAAATTAAAAGCCAAATTTTTACTGAGAAGACAAAAGCCAAAAGATTAATTCAGCTAAATTTTTTTGACCAGCTTTTGGTTTCCTCTGAATTTTGAAAAGTTTGTACAAAACCATGGTTCTTTATTTTTTTTTTCTTTAAAATAGTAAAGCAACTTTTTGGATTTTTTTTTCTTCTAGAATTTTTAGAGAGAAAGACTGAGAAAGAGAAACACGATACAGTTTCAAAAAAGTGAGAAGGATTTCTTGGCGTTGCCAAAAATATAAAGATCATGTTTCATGTCTTTTCGCCAGTCTTCTTAAGCTCTTCATCGTTCAAAAATATCCAAAATTTCCAACTTCTTGTTCTAGTATAAGTCAACTTTGGAGTATTTTAGGCTGACTGCTTCCTGGGACAAACGAGCAGACTGGGCCTTACTCGCCCCGCTCGTTTGTCCTGCTTCTTGGTCCAGTACAAGTCCACTTTAATATATTTCAAGCTGATTTTTAATTTTATTTTTATTATTTTTTTTTTTTTCAATTTAATTTAATTTTAATTTAATTTGATTTTAATTTAATTTCAATTTAATTTAATTTTAATTTAATTTAATTTAATTTTAATTTAATTTTAATTTAATTTTAATTTAATTTTAATTTAATTTTAATCTAATTTTAATTTAATTTTAATTTAATTTTAATTTATTTTAATTTTAATTTAATTTAATTTTAATTTAATTTAATTTAATTTTTATTTAATTTTATTTAATTTTATTTTTATTTTTATTTAATTTTATTTTTATTTCAATTCTATTTTTTTTATTTTTATTTAATTTTATTTTTATTTCAATTCTATTTTTTTATTTTTATTTTATTTTATTTTCATTTCTATTTTATTTTTATTTTATTTTATTTTATTTTATTTTATTTTAATTTAATTTTTATTTTATTTTATTTCAATTTTTATTTTATTTTATTTTATTTTAATTTCTATTTTATTTTATTTTTATTTAATTTTTATTTAATTTTTATTCTATTTTGATTTTATTTTTATTTTAATTTGATTTAATTTTTATTTAATTTTAATTTTAATTCTATTTTTATTTTCATTTTATTTTTATTTTATTTCAATTTTTATTTTATTTTTATTTTTATTTTATTTTTATTTTTATTTTATTTTTATTTTTACTCAGGGGGTGGTAGATGAACTCCCAGGTAATTCTCAAAAAATTTTCTAAGTCCATTATAGGGGGAGGGGTGGAGGGGGGGGGGGTGGTACTCGCAAATTTTCATAGGTGTCAAAAAAAGACATGAAACATGTCAAAAAAAAATATTTAAGAGCCCAAAAATCAACGAATTTTTTTTTGTAAATTATAATTGTGTACTCTTAACAGAGATCCATTTCTCCTGATCGTGCCCCATTTTCCCATTAATTGAAAAGCCGAAAGCCAGCCAATTTTAATAGCCTAAAATCTAAGCCAAAGCTATATTTTTCAAGGTCAAAAGTTTAGGCCGAAAGCTAAGGCTGAACCCTTCAGCCACAATACACTGAGTCTGAAAGGGTGATAATGTACACTTCTGGTGGGGAAACCTGTACTTTTCAGTACAAGAAAAATGGTCAGTATCTAAGTTGTTTCGATTGAAATTATTGGCATCAATTTTCTAGACGTATTTAAAAAAATTTTAGGACGAACTTTTTTTCAACTCAACGTTCTAATTAATTGAAACAAAATTGAATTTTTCTGTTGCGCAATTTGTACATGATTACATTTTCATTGAGCAAGGCTGCCAACACTTGGAACTCCAAGCTTTATCGCCTATTATTTGATCAGAATCAGCCCGAAATTCAGTATTGTTCGAAAAAAATCTTCATGATTTGTTATGAAATTTCTCAATTCTATGGGGCTAACTAAGATTTCCGGTAATTTCGGCGATTTTCGGCATTTTGCGGCGAAATAGGATTTTTTCCTGCATCCCATTTATCATGGCTCGAACTTTATTTTGATTCTCATTGATTTCGCCTTTCAGGAAAAAAGTGACAAATTCCGAAGAATCTTGTCTCTAGTCATGGTATTTGAAATCTACAGGAAGGAAAGCTTGAATGAAGAATTCCAAGTTTAACGATTTTGAACTTTAATTATCGAGAAAATTCAGTGATCCACGAGACTGGAAACGATTTTGAGGAAGAAGAAAGCTTCGTGAAAAACACACGACTCACATGCACTCTCCTTGCAATTACGTGCAATTGCACTTAGACGTTTCTAAATTCTAACGAAGAACTGTTGAAAACGTGCCACTTGAAAATTGAAATTACAAGTTGACCATTAATCATAGTAGGTAATTTCTTTTCCCGTTAAAATGACATTTTATGCACATTTCTGCATTTTATTCTTCGAATCCATTTATCGTAGATAGCTTGCGTTTTTAAACGTAGTAAAAAGGTGAAAGGACGCTTCAAGCCAGTTTTTTTTCTTCGTTCTCTCTCTCTTGGTACCATACCAGGTATATGTTTCCGTTGTTTTTGTTGTTGTTGTTATGGCTGTTGTTGGGAAGTAAGTCAATGTGCGATGGTAGGAAGGTGTGTACATATTTGTAATACTCGTACACGTACTCTTTGGAATATACTGGACTATCGTCATCGTTGTCATTCTTTGTTCTATATAATATACTGAACAACAATATACAAGACGTATAGCTTGTAGAATGGAACCAGTGTTCATCTGAGAAGAACATCGTAAATCTTAGATTGGTTGTTTCTTTCCGAGTGGTTCGAGTTCTAATATTCGTTTTTTTTTTTCTTTATTTTATGTCTTCGAAAATGATTATTACAGTATTACTTTTTATGGCATACAACGTAGCCGTTTGATCGTTCGCTCATCTCTGCTGCACGGTGCAGGTATTTTGCGAAGGATGTTTTCGAAGAGGAAGTTCAGCAGACATTTCATATGCGTCCATGAGAATCTTCCGAAATTGCATCATCGATAGTAGTTCCTCCTCTGTATTGGGGTCTTGTTGTTCCGTTTAATTACGATTTTCTGTAGGTCAAAAGTTGTCAGACATCGTGAACTATTTCATGTTTATGGTTTAAAATGAACTGCTACAGGTGAATGTCGGTCGGTCGATGATTTTGCGTTTCGCAAACAGTTGTTTTGATTGATTTTGAAGTATGTTACAGCGAAACTTCCATTCATTTCTTCTACCATTTACACCGAAGAAAACAACCGTTCTTATTGGAAACTTATTGAGAAGAGTTTATCCGAGCAAAACGAATTTAGTTAAAATTAACGATTACGAGGCATTTCTGAGAATCGATTTTTTTGTACTACGAATAACGTTTTTTTTTTTGTTTTTGCTCCAGTTGATCTAAAGCGAGCTTATTCACCGTTGGATAGGAAATTTCTCCCTGCGAGTTCCGCTAGAGTAATTCAGTTGTAATAATTTACTGTACGTTGAGTTTTCGAGGTCGGGGTGGATATAATTAGACATTGCGCGATATACGAAGCACTCCTTGCGGGGTTCTCTTTACTTCGCATCTATTCCATTTTATGAAAAACGACGACATCGGCAGGTGAATGAAACGTGTTTGCGAGCGCTGTAAAATCGAGTCACCGTATACACGAATAGGTAAATTCCAAACCTGCGTGAATCCGCTGGTAGAAATGAAAGAAATTTAGAGAGCCCGAGAGAATATTGTAATTTTAGAAGACAATGAGGTAGAGTTGTCGCTGTGTGTAAAATTCATATAACTGAGAAACGAATCGCTACGCAACTCATGTTGTCTCGTTTTGTCTATCTTGATGCGTGTGGTTGCGTTACCATCACTACGCTATGGGAGAGTTTCCGCAAAATCACGGTCAACTTCACCGTATCTATGTAACACCTCATTGTCACGACCGGAAAAGTGCTTAGATAAAGAAAGAAATATCAATAATATCGTGTTATTGAAATGCTGCTAGTATAGAAGTATAGTACTCGCTCGTAATAAAATGTGAAGCTCGGAGATCGGCTTCGAGAATCCGCAGCCAGCCTGAAGGTCTGGGAAGCGGCTGAGAAAAATATAGTTTGACCATTCGTGCGTGTGTGGGTGGGACTTTCGGAACTAAGTGTGAAAATAACTTGTTTACTTATGGCCAAATTTTCTATTTTTTTTTTAGGGTTGTCATTATCCTTTTTGAGTTGTTGTAGTGGGAAATTGGAATTTTTGTGGAAACTTGAATTATGGTAGAAGGCTACGCGATGATTTATCTACTTACACTCTCGTCTCTCGAGTCTTTATGATGGTCCTGGAATTTGTCAGTCTTTCGCGACCCAAGATTATTATCATTGACGGATTTAGAAGATGATTTTGGGAGGGAAAATTATCAAATTTTTAAAAATTTGTCGTGTAAAAAAAACTCTTGCTCTCTCCTGAATTGGTGTTTTTTGATTCGGGAGAGAGGGGTGCGTCTCCGAGTTTCCTCCCTCCTCCCTCCCGTAAATCCGCCTTCGTGTTCATAAATTTTTCCTTCACTGATTCTCATCCTAGACTACCAAGTTTGATACAGCTCTTTCAAAAAGTCATTTACTTGGATTTCTTTCGACTCTTGACTCGTTTCATGTACTGCCCTCTGGATCTTCTTACAACTTCTACCTTTGGCAGCCTGCTTACTTCTTTCATATCTCCGGGATTAGTTTTTCTATCTGCGGTAATGAAAAGAAGAAGAAAACTTATTTTATGAAAAACTTGAATTTGCATCCAGGCACGCAAACTTTGGCACACTCGCCAGACACAATTTAGAATCAAGCCGGAGGCTCTCTTCTTTCCAAGCCTCTATGCTTCCTCTTCTTCCTGCAGATTGTCGTTTGTATGTGCATGATAAACGGTTGATGAGTTGACTATGAAGTGGCTGCCTTATTATTTCTATGTCGATATTTTTCTCCATGACTGTGGCTACAAATGCAGACACTCGTTTCCATGCTTCTTCGGAACTTAGCATGGTGGCTGTTTCGTCGACCCCGATCCCTTGAAGAGACCGAGTTAGTTTGCTCCGCTCACGCCGCAAACTCAAGTAAGGTGTGCTGAGGTCCATCATCCCGCCCTCGATCTTGATCTTAATGCGAACACGTTGCCTCTTTAACTTTCCTTAGCTGCTCATGAAAGTACTTGCTGAAGCAGCCATGACTGCTTAACATCTGCGTAAGAAGGAAGCTCAGATGGTGGTCTCGGTTCTTATACTAATCAAGGTCGTGTAGACCTAGAGTCTTTCATTTCACTAGCTCTTTGTGAGCAATTCTCGCCTTCCTTTCCTCCAATAAGGGGCGCCTGGCCTTCTGCTCAGTCTCTGTGCCCTCTTTGCTTTGGACTTCTCCGCTCTCTCCTCAGATAAGAGCTTGATTGGTGGTGAACGATCTTATACGCAAAGAAACTCCGCTGACACCGTGTGGTGCGCACTAACACTCCTGCACAACTTCTATTCTGCGGGCTATTTTCATAAAATCGGCCATACTGAGGAACCATGTAGGAGGATCGACATTGCGGTGCTTATCATGGTCCTCTTTCTTACTTCCTTCGACCCGGTCTGTCACCCGGCGGCTTTAACTATTCACCAACCTACCCGCTTTCAAGAGGAATGAGTTTACGAAAATTACATTCACCGTATATTTTATAGAACGCGAGCGCTTTCGGCGTGAGCCATTGACGAGCATTTCTCCACTGCCATCAAGAAATGATGCTTGTAGTTCAAATTTGGCTTCTTGATCGTTATTTCCACATTGTACAGGCGAGAGGTGGATGGACTGAACTTCTGACGGGTCGTGAATAACATGGCTTCCGTCTTTCTCACTGCGAGTCCTAGTCTGGTTGACTCGATCCATCGCGCCAGTGCCTTCAAGGCCTGATTTACCGTAGCCCCCTTTACCGCTACAGTAGTTTTGACAGTGTATACCACTCGTCTGCATAGTAGATGATCTAAAGTCCTGATGATAGTTTCTCCTTAAAAATCCCTTTTAAATGGGACGCACCACAACAGCGGCTCAAGGATCGACTCCTGTGGAACCTCTCGAGTAACTACCAGCAGCGCTAAGGTAGCTGCTGATTATCCTAAGCAGGTATGCAGGCCCTTCTGCGTTAATAACGACTTTTAATATTATTTTCCAAGGAATAGAGGTGAGCGCATTTCTTTTGTCGAGAGTGAAAGGTGGGGTTAAACTGACGCTTGGATGCTGACTTGACTATCCTCCTCAGCTTGATTAATAATGTAAGATCGATTTTAGTCGAAGGGTCGACATCGACAGCCGTATGTAGCCTAACATTGATTAACGAGAGGTAGGTGACTGAGTATGGCGTTGACCTATTTTGGAACAAAATTCATATCATTTCCAATACATCAGACGTATTAAGAAAGATTTATTTGGTTCTGCGAAAACATTTTGAAATGTTCCATGACATTACTCTGCCCTGATCCCTAATTTGAAATTTTCCGTGTGCCACCCCCCCTCCCCTCCTTCACCCTCGATACTCCGTGGGTGATTCAAAAATGTGCGAGTTCACCTTGCCCAGTTCATATACTAGCTGTATGATGGCTTTATACTAGATTTATGCTGGGCTTTTACCAGTCCTAAACTATAATAAAGCGGAGAAGACCTCCCCCCCCCCTCCTTAGGATTTGACTAGTCGTGAACATAATAGGGGGCCTGGGTGTAGGCTAGTCATCAAAAATACAGTATACTGTAAACGGATCTAGTCAGTTTATACTAGCAGGCTTAGGTATCCTATGTATTGTATTTCTTTTTTAAATTCACTATTGAACTGGACCTCAACTAACTACAGTAAAAGGTTTAGACTTCTTTGTAAAGACCTGAATGTTCAGTAAACTAAGCCAAGAAGGTGGTAGGCTAGGATGCCATATCTACGGATGTTTGGTCTTCTTCTTTTTTTTTATAGATTTTACGTGCAATGTGGATTTCTTGTGATCATGAGAAAGGTACCTTCAACGCTAGTACGAGAGATACTTTTCTCCTGCTCGTTCCAGGTTGATGCTGCAGGGTTTTTTCTGTTTTATAGATTTTACGTGCAATATGGATTTCTTGTGAACAAGGGAAAGGTACCTTGAACGCCAATACGAGAGATTCATTCTCCTGCTCGTTATAGACTGACACTGCAATGTTCCGTACAATTGAGCCATTGAAGGGAAAAGCACCTCAGCTACATTTACGAGAGATACCTTTCCCCTGATTGTTATTAATGTATGAATCAAAATCCGTAGAAATCTGTTTTTAGGTCTTACAAAAAATGGCGGATATGGATTTTTGATACTATCACCTGGCAGCACTGGTGATAGGTCTGAGCACTTAGCTTTTTCCAGACCTGACTTTAAGTGTAGGCTCACTAGGATTTTAGCAGTTTAAACTAGGATTATAATAGATGTAGACCCCCCCCTCCCTTGGATTTTACTAGTCCTAAACTAGACTTATACTAGGCCGAGGAGGAGCGAATTTTTCCAAATACGCTTGCTTGGAATATTATTTCAAAGTAGACTTATTCTACCCCAAAGAGAGCGGCGAAGGAGCGGAGCAAGTGAGCCTCTAAAAGCTAATAGTTTGGAATATTTCAAAGTGGCTAATACCAGACCGAGGACAGGGGCGAACGAGTGGAGCGAGTGAGCCACCTAAAAGCTATGAGCTTGAATTATTTCAAAGTAGACTTATATTAGGTAGTGCCCAGTTTATATACTAGTTTTTTGCTGGCTTTAAAATAGCTTCATGCTAGGATTTTACCAGTCCTAAATTAGACCTATTATAGAACGGAGAAGAACTCCCCTAGGATTTTACTAGTCATAAGGTAGGCCTATAATAGGGTGGCTGGGTGTAGGCTAATCATCAATAATACAGTATACTGTATAAACGGATCTAGTCAGTTTATACTTGCAGGCTTAGGTACCCTATGGGTTGTATGTCTTTTTTGAATTCCCTATTAAATTGGACCTCAAATAGCTACTATAGTTGGTTTAGCCTTCTTAATATAAGTCTTGAACTGGAGAAGAGGGAGACTTGGAGAAATAGCTATGTGTATGATTTTTATGATCATGAGTTTACAATGAAATTTATCCTGTGTTTTTTTTTTTGTGAAACCTCTCCATTTTTCCATCTGGTTAACGCTATAAAATCGCATTTAGATGGTGCATAACTGAAAGAGTTGTCAAAAACTGATGTTTATTCCCGAATTTGACATTTGTTCATTTTTCAAATACCGTCGGAGGATTTCATTCGGCGTATTTTTTTCCCCATTCATAATATTCTGTCAATGCGAAGCTACTGAATGAAACGCGTGTATCATTATTACGAGGAAATTGATGTAAACTAGGTTCTGTTCATGCAAAAGTGAACGAAGCGACGCGGCGGTCATCCGAAACGCGATCTTCAATAACAACTATATACGACTGATATTAAGAAAAAAAAAATTAAGGAGACTAGACTGTGTCTGGTGATGGTAACTCACGGCTCATCATGATTTACTGCCGCTAGATGTGGCGATTCCTTTAAGAAGTTGATAAAGAAAGCGTCTTGGGCATTCGTTGCAAACGATTAATGATAGTTTAGTTAATTTCTAAAGAATCGCTAATTACAATTCTAGAAGAAACGAGTGATCCTACGAAGAAATATGGTATTCGCTACCGGTTTATTTTAAGGAGAGAGACGTTTTTATTTTCTGGACAGACAGTCGACTCATCGTGTACCGTAGGGCAAAAATGGAAGTCTTGTTTATCGAGTTTTTGATGGGGTCTGAAATTAAATTTCTTTTTTACACATTCTCCGGGTATACGTTCTCGATGGTGAGAAGGAATTTTCGCTGCTTTGGAGTCGTTAAAGTGCATTACATGCGCAAGCTATTACGTATAGAGCTTGGGGCTTACCTACACGATAGATTTACGGTTCTTTGTTTTTACCTTTTTGTACATCGGTACTTGAAACAATTCCCTAGTCATCGAATTTCTATGAGTATGACGTTTTCTGTCTCAACCTTTGTGTGAAGTCAGTGATACGGAGCAATCTTTCCCTGTCGTCGAATTTTGAAAAGAAGAACTTTAACCGGTATTATGAGATAGTGTATTTGTGTTCGTTTCGGTTTTAAAATTCACTAATCCATCGCGTTTGCATTCGTCCCAAGTTTTTAACTATCTTTTCTTCTTCTTCTTTTTTTTCGTTATAAATGAGGCCCGTCTATGTACCAACGTGTATTCTTTTTATTCTCTAACGAGACCGAACTAGTCACGTGTGTAACAAAATAAAGCGACGCAATTATCCGCGGAAATATGACTGAATGACTGAAAATAAGAAGCGATTGAAAATTAGGTCGTTCGAAGGAAGAACGGATAAAGAAAACATTATCTTCCGGAATTGAAGGAAAATTCGATCGCAATGAAAACAAAGCACGGTGGTGATACGTCATGCAATCGTAATCGTTCAGCTATTGCATCAAATCGAAAGATTTATTTTTGTGCTGAAAACAGAGTGGAAAAAAGCACAAGTCTCGAGGCGTAATTGCCCATCTATGCGCTAGTCATAATTTTACCGAGCGAACGATACATTTTAAAAGCCGAAGTGATGATCCGTTCACCTTTACTGTTCATTGTCACGCACACATTGGAGAATTCAGACAATACTTTAACACGTACTTTGTTTACTTCGTGTGCAGTATTCTTTTTTTTCTCGATATTGCTGTGTGGTACGTTCGTTTCCTAGAAAAATTTAAATTTCTGGATAGCGCGACGTGTTGATACTGTTTTAATGAATCAAAACTTTATATTCATAAAAGTATTTTTCTACTAGAACATCGATTCATTGAGGTTAGCGATGAAATGACGGTGTTGTAATTCGAAAGATTTGGTATTTTGAAACAGCTTCCGTCAACATGTTCGCTAAAAGGATGATATCCCTTCTTGTCAGAAGCTTTTTCGATGATTGGAGAAGGCTCAGGAGAAAAGGTTTGTTGTTTGGTCGCTGAAATATTACAGTAGTCAGGCAGCGTATGGAACTTCTACTGTACAAAACAAAGTTTATTGGTTGATTAAAGAAAAAATAAACTAATCGCAACCTCGTGGCAACAGTCATATTCTACTCGTATTTTATGTCTGTTCGAATTCTGATTTATCAAATTATAATTCTGTACAAAATTGTCATTCCTCATCCAAATATCCTCTGGCATGACCATAAAAGAAGACCGGAATATGCACAAAACGACAATGTTGCTCAGGAAAGCCGAGATATTTGCAAAGGTGTCGAGTTTAAGCGTAGTCAAACCATAAAACTGATCAGCTATGACGGACTTGATGAACGATTGACTGATGAGTCAGATGAATTTTCGATCGACCAACTGACTGCTGACGGAAATATCCCCACGCGACTAACTGACTTGAACTGACTGTGACGACTTGTAACTTGGAAGTTCATTTGACGCAGAATCAGCAGGAAAGGTTTTCTTGACATTAACAGAAAGTATCATTTTTGCTGATCAATCTGCAGTATGAAGCTCTACATTTCGCTCTAGTTTAACTACATTTTGCTCCGGAGCTATTATATCAGGCTCCGAAATTTTTTCAGTTTGTAAGTCGTAATCCGTAAGTGAATCGTTTTTGACCTAATGACCTACATCTCGTAATGGTATTGACTCTAAACCAACTAACGTGAATCATCATAACACACAATCGTTAAATAACTGTCTGAATTGAGCCATCTAATAATGTGTTCGACTTACTGACTGACAGCCTTAATTTTATAAGAAAGTCGATCATTTATCTACTCGAATAAGACTTTGACTTAACTCCTTGGAATTTTCGAATGTTTCGGTTAAGAGTGTTACAATCGACAAAACTGAAAATGAAATATACAACAGTTGGCGACCTTTCAAAACTCTCCTGGGTGGCTTCTCATTTGATTCTCATGAAAAGGAAGAAGTAAAAGCAGAACGACAACTCTATTAGACCGATCCCTTGATGACGTCACAATGTTGATAACAGTGAGCGATAGTAAGTGCCCATATTTATTATCAATAATACGATTATTGGGCCAATCATGATATCAGTACCCAGGGAACGATGCGATCGCATACAGATATTCAGAAAGAAGATGTTTTTCATGTATTAGAGATCTCTATCAAGAATCTAGAAGTTCTGCGGACTTTGAATATGTACAAGTAACTTTAATTGCTAACGTCCTTTTTGTTTTTGAATACTGGTGAATGATCGACACGTTCCCTGTGTATTTTTATGGGGTTGTAAAATGGCTGCTTCAAAGTCAGCTGTAGAGAACAAGCATTCAACCAAAATCAATCAAAGATGTTGATGTCACAGGAGTGGGTCTAATTACTCCAACTTCTAATTTTCTGTACAGAATTCTCGAGTACGGCCTAGATACAATGAAAAAATATTTACTCGAAAAGAACTGTGCATTCTTTGGACATCTTAGTTTTTGCTCTTTCGATATTTATTCGTTAAGTTACCAAACTGAGCTTCTTACATTGAGTAAAAATGTCTGTAATCGAACCGGGCATCCGCTAGGATTGCTGCGATAATAACGTAAGAGGTATCAAGGAGGGTTTTTAGTAAGCGTATGTGTAATGAAATCCATTCTTCAGAAGAACTTTTGTGAATTGGTCGTCTTCTCTTCGTATATAAGATTATTTCCGTCAAATGAAACTTTGAACACCAGGACAGAGAATTTTACAGAAATGATTTGCACAAGTATTCCATGATACCTTTTACGACCTCCGCGATGCTAGCGCTGCCCGGTTCGAGCACTTTCAGGAGCTAGAAGTGAAACTCGGGAAAATTTGAAGTCGAGGTCAACTGGAATTCTAAAAAATCCAACTGACGTATGAGTGTTGATCAATATTGAAAATATAATTTTTGTCTGATTGTCAATGAATAGATATGAAATAGGTAATGAGAAAATAAGTTGCGAGGAAACACAATTTTTCAAAAAATATTCATGGGTATATTAATGTTGGAAATTTTCAAACTGAAGAATTTACAATAATATATTCTGTGATGATTTCGTCTACTTTTTGCTGTTGTAAATTTATTCATACATTCATTTGTTTTATTAAAGCCATCGTCAATTTCTCTGTTTTAGGAATTGTTTACCAAAGTTCGTAAGAAATGCCCGAGGCGGTAGCGTTGACTCGAATTGAAATGAATAATTCCGATCGAAGTACAAAGAAGAGATCGTTATTGAGCAAAATAGTTACAGCTAAAGTTACGCTATTGGATGGCTCTACTTTGGATGTTAACATCGAGGTGAGTTGAATTTTTACGTTTTTTTCCTAATTTGTGATCGTTATTCATCATCTCGACCATGAGTCATTCTTGCCATAAACTGCGCACAATCTTGTACATTTTTCTGGAATGAAAATCTTTCGTACTACCCTGCCTAGTATATTCTTTACCCGCAAGATGACGTTTATCAAAGTTGATTTCACGTAAGGAACTGAAAGCCAGGATATCTCAATTCTACATTGCTCAATATAATCTCCTCTACGTAGAAACATTACGATTTTCCATATCTCTAATGATGTAAAAGTATTTTCTTGCTCTCAAAGTGTTTCACGTTTATATGGGTGAGCTTTTGCAGACTTGAAAGCTCATGAAAGTTCGAAACAGTGCAGCTTCGTTTCTCTTTCTTGTTGGTAAAACTTTGGTTCCTTATCCATATCACACAGCTCTTCTCGTAAATCACCCATCTACTTTTTCTATGAAAATTTGACCAGTATAATCTTTGCCGCCGTATTTTTTGTTCTGGTTCTCCTGTGAAGATTGATCAGGATTTGCTTGTTTCAAAGACTCAGTCGTTTCGATGGCTGTTTTACGAAAATATTGTTTCAATTTCAAAAGTATCGATATCGAAGAATACACGCTGCGTATACGTTTTCTATAAATAATTGAAGGTAGTCCGCTGACAGTTTATAATGAAAAAATATTTGTGAGGGTATTCAACTCTGCAAGGTTTTTTTGTTGTACGTAGAGTACGTTACGTTAGAGCGATATTACGAAATACTTATTTTTTGTGACAGGTGTTTACCTGGTACCCGAAAAATATTTTGTATCGGTACATGGTACAATGTACCTGTATACAGTATTTCCTTTTTCTTCACAGTTTTTTTAGAGAATTGATGCTCGACGTCTTACGAGTAAAATGTTCCCGTGCTGTAACTTTCTTTGGCAAATTAAAATACGCGGGAGTTGTGTTGCTGACTTGGTTGTATACAAATCGTACATACTTATGTTTATATATATATAAGTATGTGTACGTATTAACTTCGGGCGTTTCAATTTTTTACGACTTTTCTGCATGACCGTACTTCGTAATTGTTACTGCAAAGCTTTCCAATCCGGTTACTAGTAGTAATTATCGTACTATATTTCGGAATTGGAAAATATGTAAATACGTTTACACGCGCGACACGAAAAATTTGGCTCGTTTATATTAAAATTCTAATTTTCTTTCAGAGGAAAGCAAAAGGAGAAGAATTATTCAAAGAAGTGTGCAACTATTTGAATTTGCTGGAAAGAGACTATTTCGGCTTGAAGTACGAAGATAAATATGACAGGAATAATTGGTTGCAGTTGGACCGCCGGATATCGAAGTGCCTTAAAAGTGAGTATTCAACGCTAGGATGTATAACAAAACATCTCGGAAATGTATTTACGACGGTAAATAATTCGGTGAACGTTGAGAAGATCGTACGATTGTCGTGAAAATATTTTATCGCGCGCTATTTTTCAAGATCTTATAATTTTTACTGGTTATCATAAAACAGGTCGACTTTAAAGACTCGGAAGAGGGCGGAGGAGATGATTCGTCGAGTGTATCGATTGATTTTGACTGAATACGACGTTTCTCATGCTCAGATTATTATATCTGTATGCCAGAGAGTACTTTTGACGACGTTAATGATGACTCCATATTTTGTAGGCTGGATCATCCTTGAAATTCAAATCATGTATCATCGACGTCATGAATTTTAAATACTGGATAAAGTTACGAGCAGTCGTAAACTTAGGATTGTTTCTCTTAAGAAGCTACCTCGTGACCGAGTATAATATTTTTGATATTGAACCAGTAAAATTTTGATGTAATTCTCCAGCGCGGTCTTTCCCTTCTGTATGGAAATTGGCAACCATTTCTTCTAACGATCGCCCCTCTCTACAGCACCGTCGCCAGGGGGGGGGTAGTAGGTATTACCCCTTCGGGCCTCGCGCTGGCGAGGAGAAAAAAATTATAATTTCTAAGTTGAAAAACGGTCTGATGTGAAAATTTTGCTTTAGGTCTCAAAAAGACTGGCGACAACGTTGAGCTCGATCTTAGTCTCGAGTCCCGTGACTCAATCTCAAATCTTGAGTCTCAAGCTCGAGTCTCAGTCTCCTTGAGCCTCAAGTTTGAGTCTTAGTCTCGAGTCCCAATCTTGAATCTCAGCCTCGGGTCTCAATCCTGAGTCTCAAACTCGAGCCTCAGTCTCGACTCTCAGGCTCGTGTCTCAAGTCTCAATCTCACGCTCGAGTTTCAAGATCGAATCTCAGTCTCCAATGTCAGTCTCAAGTGTTAGTCTTGAGTGTGAGTCTTGAGTCTCAATCCCAAGTGTCAGTCTTGATTCTCAAGCTCGATTATCAGTCTTGCGGCTCAGGTTCGAGGGTCAGTTTTGAGTCTCAGACTCGAGTGTCAGTCTTCAGTCTCAAGTGCGAGTCCCAGTCTCGAGTCTCAGTCTCAAGTCTCAAACTCAAGTTTCAGTTTTGAGTCTCCGTCTCGAGTGTCTGTCTCGAGTGTCAGTCTTCTCGATCCTCAAGCTCGAGTCTCGGCCCCAAGTCTCAATCTTGAGTCTTGAGTCCCGAGTCCCAGTCGTCTTGAGCCTCAAGCTCGAGTCTTAGTCTCGAGTCTCAAGCTTGAGTGTCTGTCTTGAGTCTCGGGCTCGAGTCTCAGCCTTGATTTTCAAACTCGTTTCTCAAGCTCGAGTCTCAGTCTCGAGTGTCCGTCTTGAGTCTTAGGCTTGAGTCTCGGCCCCAAGTCTCAATAGTGAGTCCCGAGTCTCAGGCTCAAGTCTGAAGGTTGAGTTTCAGTCTCAAGTCTCAAGCTCCAGTCTCAGTCTCGAGTCTCAAGCTCAAATCTCAGGCTCGAAGAAGAGCCACCGCCAGGGGGTGGCGAGTAGGTATCACCGCTTCAGGCTTCGCGCTACTGGAGGCCTCGCGCTGGCGAGGGGAAAAATTGAAATTGTCCAAATTGAAAAAAATCCTCATGTGAAAATTTTGCTTCAGGCCTCAAAAAGTCTGGCGACGGCGCTGCCTTTCTACATCTCACCGACCTATCGCTCCAAGTCCTGTCCTCGGCAAACTATTCCAAAAATACTGGTTCATTGAATTGAATAACATCTTTTCCTTCTGTCAAGACGACTTCCGTAAAGGGCGTAACACCCTCGGACCCATATTTGGCTTGAACCTCCCAATTTTCGGGACCCCAGCTCAAACTTCAAATTGTACTCCATGTCCTTCGATCACCGAGAAGTGCTACCCCGCTTCGTATCTGACGTCACTACACCGCCTTCGAATTAGATGACATAGGTCTTGAAGGCAATGCGTCCAAGCTCCTCGAATCCTGCCTCCATCCCAGGTTTGCAGCCATTGGGATTCAACCTATCTTAAACGGAGATGTATTCTCAAGAGCTATAATTGACCTTACAAACAGTATCAGCTTTCTCCTTACCAAACGCCTCTTGCCCCTCTAACCCCCGAGCAGCAGCAGTCTACTTCAATTAACCCTTGACAAAATTTTCGAATGGTCATCAGACCATGGATTTCAATTTTCAGATCAGTAAACAATCATGGTAGTATTACAAAAATGATACTCATACCCTACGTCTCTTCCATCTCCGCGTTTAGAGAACTTGACAATTGCTATCCAATCCTCTGCCAAATTCCTCGGTCTCAACTTCGACTCGAAAATCTCCAAAACTCCCGTCTCAAAACTGTGATAGAAAAATTCCTATATCTACCACATTCCCGTTCCGGAAATAATCGCAAACTCCTTCTCCAACTTTACGGCAGTCTCATTCGTCCCAACTTGATTACGGTCCTCCAATTTATACTATCCCAACGAAACGACCTTGAAATTGCTGGACTCCATTCAAACTCTTGAGCTTCAACTGACTATTGGTTTTTTACTCAGTTTATGCGCTGAGACAGCTATTCCTACTATACTATTTCTTTCACTCTGATTTTCTGGCCTTAACAGCCCAATGCTCAAATCTTCCTGTGTTTTCAAATGTTCCTAGCCCACGTAATTCCCCCCTTCTATCACTTCAATCCCACTTAGGCACTCATTTCGAATTTTAAGCTTCACTTTTCAATTTTTATCCACTTCCTTGATTAACCCATATTCCTAACACCCGTTTCGATCTTCCTAAAATTTCTCGAACAATGACAATACGTTGACGAAATCACTTCTTTAGAATTTCCCTCCCAACTTCTATGTCATACTGACGGGTCCAAATCGGGACTCAAAAGTAGATATGTGTAGTCTCTATCCAGGGTATCTGTATGGAAAACTTCGCCTCCATATTCACCGACAAACTTGACGCTAAATGAAATAAATAACAGATTTTGAGGATGCAAAGCTCGTATTTACGCTACCTTCACCGACGTCTCCCTTCTCACCCGTTTCTCTCCCCGCAAATTCCTCAGGCTATCTGATTCTCTTTCATATACTTACTGGCTGTCCGCAAGTTTTTCATTCTACTAATCTTGTCGTCCAACAAATCCTCATTCTGCACACTCCGTTAGTTCTTCCTCCTCCTTCATTTCTGTTTCCAGAATACCGAACACTTCCACCGTAAGAAACTTGACGCAGTGGATCATGCCATCAAGCAGTCACTGCGTTCATCTTCCATGACTGATCCCTTTCCCTTCCTCTCTTTTGATCTCAAATCTCATTACTGCTCTCTCACCCTCTCCTCTTCGTATGATTTCTGGTCCTCCTTATCCTCCAATAAACTCTGATCTGTCGTAAGAGCTTCATTTCCTTGATCTTCCTCAAACCGCCAGTCCCGACGGAAAGGGGTGTTCTTAACCTGTCTCAGAGTAGGCCATACTGGTCTTACCCACTTTTTTCACTCTTTTCACGCCTCTCACTCCTTCCATACTTATACTGCAAAGCTGAAGATCTAAGTTAGTCAATTCTTAGAAAAAAGAAAAGACTAGTGTGCCGTCCTTTCGGTAGATTATGATACCGAGGAAGGCTCCAATTTACATTCGACTTGGAAAATGTTTTCAAAATAACATTGGTCATCCGATGGAGAATGGCTCTGACCTAGTTTATAGACTTGGAAAATTTTTGAACTCTGTGCCATGGGGTTTGAAAAATGAATTTCTAAAAAGTGTCGACTTCCGCTGTCTTTCGTCCAGAAAATTGTGGCAGTGAATCCATTGATCTGGTTTGGAAGCTTGGAACAATGGAAATCCTGAAGCTGACCATCGTTCGGTGTAATCTGGCGACTTGAGAAGTATTTGAGATTTTCAGAGCTTTACATGAAAAACGATTCGTGGTCCAGAAATGGAAGAGGACTGTGACCTAATTTACAGACTTTGAAAACATTTCAATTTTCGAGTGATACACTGTAAATAAGAAATCAATCTTAATTACTAATCAGCATTGTATGTTGAATGTGATTAACGAAATCGAAATTCAAATTACCACCGTAAACAGATTTCCCGCTGGCCTCAATTAACCTAGCTACGAGCAGTAAACAAAGTAAGCTCCGAGTTTTCTTGATTTTTTTGATTAAGCTCGACCCTCGAAATTGTGTCGAGCAAGCACTATGTTACAAAAAACTCGAATTTTTAAAACTTCTCATGTGCGTAATTCAGTGCTCGAAGTTTGTCTGAGTTCTTCGTGACTCATAGAAAAAGACTCCAGAATTCTAGCCGAAGATACAAAACTGAAATTTGGAAATTTTCATTTTATGTAGATTTTGTCTTATGAAAGCGGAGTTCGAGAAATTTTTTATTACAATTCTTGCAGGGAGAAAGTCTTCGAAATATTTCGAGCTTCGACTTCTATAAGGAAAAGAGACTAGAAGGAAGAGACGCAGGATTTTTCAAGAGACTCGAAAAAGCTGAACTTCCAAGCTTGATAGAGTGTCCTCTGAGCCCCATAGCTGTCATAAACGAAACGATTTTAGACCTTGATATGTTCGTAGGTCTTTCCAAGGTTTTAAATGGCTTGAAAGTAGGCTCTCTAAACATTTCCAATATCGTCACGACTTATTGGGAATTTTCAATTCTGAGGCAATTGGTTGATCGAGGGAAGGAGCTTCGAAGAAGTTTTCGGGAAATCTTTGTTGCTGATTTTAAATATTGACCCTAACATACAAAACACCGCTCCCTCATCTCCAAAGTTTTCATGTCGAAGTTTGAACTTCATCTCTTTTCCTCGAACCAGGTGCTACTGAGTCATATTTACTCGATTTTTAAAAAATCCTCAACTAGCAACGTGAAATCATTCAAAGTTCTTTCCCCCCTTATAATATTAAGCCCAGATCTTTCGACTTATGGAGAAAAAACAATTTTTCAAAAAGGAATATGAACAAGACCTTCCATACCAGTCAATATTCTATAAAAGTGCTTAACTCAAGAAAAACTCTGTAGTCCACTTGAGCTGATGGAAGATATGAGAGACAGATGAGTAATAACAAGTTTAAGATGATAAGCCTAATTTAATATTCCTGGTTTGACGTAATTCATTCTAAACAATGGTCTAATGAAATCGACTGATTTTGACGAATGGCTTAAATTTTGTTCTAGATGAACCATGGAGGTTTGAATTCGGGGTTAAGTTCTATCCTCCGGACCCGTCACAGCTGCAAGAAGATATTACTCGGTACTAACTTACAACTTTTTATATTAATAAAATCTTTTCATCTTTTTGTAAGCTTGTTAGGACTTTTTGTTCTAGAAAATTATCTCATCGGTAGAATTTCAAACGTGCATTAATAGTTTTCACCACTGAAAATTTCTTGTTTTGCATTCTGTAATACCATTTGTTTTTTATCTTGCAGATACCAGTTATGTTTACAGATCAGAAATGATATTTTGAGCGGAAAGTGAGTAAATTATGTGACTGGTCGTCCAGAAGAGGCAAGTTTGTCGTCGAGATTCGCACGATAAGTAATACTTATGTTGATCACGTTTTCCTAAGGTTACCATGTTCATTTGTGACGCACGCCTTGCTTGGCTCGTACCTCGTTCAGTCCGAATTGGGCGATTACGACATCGACGAGCATAAAAATATTGATTATTTGAAAGATTTCGAATTCGCGCCCAACCAAAAAGAAAATCTCGTTCAGAAAGTAGCCGAATTACACAGAACGCATAAGTAAGTCATGGAAATTGGATCGACATCAACTATTCTGTACTCGGTTCCTGCGTGATAAGCTCCTCTTTTTTTCTTTGTATTTTCAGAGGATTGACTCCAGCCGAAGCCGAATTGAATTATTTGGAAAATGCTAAAAAACTCGCAATGTATGGCGTCGATCTGCATCCCGCGAAAGATTCTGAAGATGTGAATATTATGCTGGGTGTTTGCGCGTCCGGATTGTTAGTCTACCGAGATAAGTACGCGACTCGTGACAGATTTATGAACTCTGTTCTCTTTCGGACGAATTGTCATTTCGTTCTTCTCAATTTTTCAGGTTGAGAATCAATCGATTCGCTTGGCCGAAAATATTGAAAATTTCCTACAAACGTTACAATTTTTATGTGAAAGTGCGGCCGGGCGAATTCGAACAGTATGAATCGACCGTCGGTTTCAAACTAATAAATCACAGAGCTGCGAAGAGGTTGTGGAAGACTTGCGTCGAACATCACACATTTTTCAGGTGCGAAAAATTACTTACTCGGGAGTTTCTATCGTTCGTAGAATACTAATGTTATCAACTTTCATCTACGTAATATTTTTAGTTAGTATTCTAGAGTTACGTTTCGTCAACTTTGTGTACACAGATTAATGTCGCCCGAGCCCGTCCAAAAACTGGGATTCTTCCCACGTCTAGGTTCCCGATTCAGATATTCTGGTAGGACCCACTACGAAACGAAACGAACTCCGATCGAACGTCCAGCGCCGATGTTCGAACGAAGTCTGAGCGGACGGCGGACAAATTACCATAGCATGGACGGTAATGATAAGAAAAATATTGTTCGTCACCGAGATGCAAGTTTTTGTCTCTTCTGAGAATGATTGCATGAATTTTTTGTTTCAGCTTTAGAAATTCGTAATCTGCAAGACGAATACAATATGACCAATAAACGGCACACGATGTCTCACACACCAGAGAGTATTATGGAGATGGAGAGTCCGATGAAAAGACGAAAACCTGATAGTAAATTGTCTTTGTCGTCCCTGAAAACGAAGAAATCGAAGGTGAAAATGAAAGTCTCTATCAGAATGTCGTGTAAATATTGACGGTCGAAATGAGAACCGGTATTTCTTATTTTTGCAGGATACAATCAGTTCAGATAGTTCTGTGGAGGGCGATTACGATGCTGAAAAAGATAAAAGTTTGGAGGAGAAAGCAAAAACTAAACCCAAGGTGAATTGGATTTTAAGTTTTAATTGTGATTGTATGTTTTTGTTATTTTTGATGTTTTTATTGACACCCCATCCTACCATTGAAAATCCGTCAGGCCGAATTCCCCCCCCCCCCCCTCGTTAAACTCCCAACCTTACCCAGAAATCTGCAAGTCCTAGTTCGAAGATTAGACCATACTCGCTCTGAACTAGGCGCGTACAACACATAATACTAGATTACAATAACAGCCCAGTTAGTATAAACCTAGTATGCTGTTATTAGGCATTGTGTAATGAGGGCTAACCTACTACAGCAGCCTAGTATACTGAAGGCTGAACCTACCATAGCAGTCTAGTAAAAGCCTAGTATGCTGTAAATTAGGCTTAGTGTAATGAAGGTCAAAGGTAGAAATTGTTTTCAAGTCTCTAAAGTAGGTCAAGGTCATTGATGATGTCATAAGGCGTCTTGTTACGGCATTTCTGATTAAACTTCCAGCCTATAGACATATGTGACCTGTTCCAAGATAAGGGCTATTAGCACCAAGTACCTGTTCCGGGGAAACGGTGTCAGTGAGTTGGAAGAATTCCTCATGATTGCGAGACATTTTTAATTTTAATTACTTAGAATTAAAGGGTGTCAGTGTTGCCAGATATATTCAAAAATCCGTATCCGTCATTTTTTCGTAAGACCTTAAAACAGATTTCGACGAACTTCGACCGATTCATCAATACCGATCGGGAGAAAGGTATCTCTCATAAGAGTAGCTGAGGTACTTTTCCCTTGATCGACTCGGTGTTTACGGAAGACTGCTGTATCAGATTATAACAACCAGGAGAAAAGTATCTCTCATGTGACTGTCTAAGGTACTTTTCCTTGAGCGTAAGAAATTCGTATTTTAGGCAAAATCCTGATTTTTAAAGGCCAAAAATCCATAGATCTGGCAGAACTGAAAGTTAGCAATTGAACTCCGTTTTCGCTCTCCCGGGAGTTTTGCGTTCTGCTGCTGTAGTTGCCTTTATCTTGGAACAGGTCACATATACGGGTCCATATTGAATTGAATATTATCGATGTAGTCGATTTGTAAAATTGATTTAATATTATGTAATAGGCTGTTGCTAGGCCTAGTGTATAGCCCAGTATACTTTATATTGGGCTCATCACGATGTAGTGAAAGCAACGGATACAAGTCCCGATATCCTATGATATCATCGATTATCCTATCGTACATAGCTCGGATTGGACTCGGAAGAATTTCGACCTCCGAGCTATGTATAATAGGAGGAGGACTTGTGTATTTACATTTTTGAGCCATAATATATGATAGGAAAGGGATTCATTTCGAAAATATCGACTTTCGAGCCATTATACTGGGTCCGCCAGAAAGAAAAGATGTTGACAGTTACGTGAGGATATTGACTAAATTTTTGTACATAGCTTGGAAACGTGAAACGTTAGATGTATAGTTCAAATGTACAAAATTTTCATCCCAATTTTATCTTTGACTTTCGCCGAATACGAAGTTTCTACATTTTTTTCTAAGCCGAGTTATGGATCAAAATATGCCAAAAATTGACCATTTTGCCAAGATTTCCGAAATAGAATTTGAAAATTTTTCCACTTTCAAGCTTTATAAAATTATTCAGGTATTTTATTCTAAAATAAAGTAAAATATGAAAGTTTCAACGACTTTGAATTTTTGAAGTTGTGACTTATTCTGGTCCGTGACTTGGCTCAGAGAAGACTTAGTAATTTTGTGTTGGGCGCAAATTGAAGATGAAACTTGAATAAAAATTTCGTTCATCTGAACTATACATTTAACGTTTCGCGTTTATGCACCACAACTAATTTAGTTCAAATCCCCATTCAAAGGTTGATATCTTCTTGGCAGACCCTGTAGATAAGATTGGAGGAATAGGGACTTGAAAAAATTCTTACTGTCAAACTATACACTCTATGATACGAGGAGCTCAGAGAAACTTGAGATCCTTCAAGATTTAAATTTGAAATCAATCTCAAGATCGAAACCAACTCGACCCAGGGAACAGGTTTCCCTCGTTCCTCGTTTATTTTCATTGAGGAAGCCGTCGTTTTTCCCTCTATGACGTCATCGAAGCCCGTCAATCTAAGAATAGAATGGAAGTTGATATTAAATTGATTGTATCCGATACATCGATATAGTCTAATCAGGCCTGTCGTAAGCTCCCGTCGGATCCGGGGCAAGGAACACAGCGCCTCCTTCCCTCCCTCTCGTCAAGCCTGGTCTCCGTCTAGACTTTTGAACTATTTCCAGCAATGGGCAGACCAGGAAATTATTGTATTTTTTTGAACCAATCACGAATTCGTCTTTGGGTCTCGAGCTATCGATACTTGGAAACCTGAGAATTGAAATGTTTCTGAGTGTAAAGTTTGAGAACCCGAGGCTAGATCTTGTCTGCATCTCAGCTTTCCCATTTTCTGTAGCAATCTTCTGTGACAAAGGAATCATTGTATTTTTTCGACCTAATCACGAATTCGTCTTTTCTTGAGCTATCAATACTTGTGAACCTTAGAATTGAATTGTTTATGAGTCACAAGTCCAGGAACCCGAGAGTAATTTGTGCTAGCGTCTAAACTTTTGAACCCTTTCTTTCAATTTTGACTGAAAAGGAAATTAGAGTCTCTTTCAGTTATACAGGACGAGGTTTGACCTAAAACTAGATTTGTTTCTGAGTCTTAACTTCAAACCCCAAGGGTGAAGCCTGTCTCCGTCAGCCTTGTCGAGAGCTCCAGTCGGGTCCGGGGCAAGAAACATAGCGAGCCCCTCGATAAAAATTAGAGGCCAGGCAGCGAGGAATCCGCAACCTCCCGCGCTTGCGATGACGTTGGTGCGAAAATGTCCCCCACAGAAAGTGAAAAGAAGGAGAAAGATCAAGTAGAAGTGAAGTCATCGTCTTCGGACGGAACAAGATTATGCATGTGAGAGTGAAGCGTGTATCATTAAGAAGGAAGTCGCCTAAACGTGAAAGCTCGGCAATCATTTCCACCTTTTCTAACCTATTAAGAAGCCGGCCTTTAGTCGCTTTATGGATGAGCTTGAAGGTGAAATGATCGAAACTGTGATTTTGCTCAATGCAGTGCCTCGCAATGGCGGATTTTTCCGGATGATGGTCACGGAACGCGGAGCCGTGTTCATCCGAGCGATCCTCAAGGGAACGGCCCGTGGCCAATGTAAACAGCAGAACAGTTAGGGACTGTGCAAGAGGTACTATAAATACCACAGCACTGTTCAGGGCGGAGCTTCGTGTCTGTAATTTTCCTGTCTTCCAGTATAATGTCTCGTAAATACGAGGAGACTCTTTCACTTCATAGAAATTTTCTCAAGTCCCTAAAGTAGGTCAAGATCAATGTCACTGATGACGTCATAAAGCGTCACACGTGACGTCACGTGGTTCACAGAACTCCCGGACGCGGATGTTTTCTGAGGATTTAATCCCCCTAACAAAATGGATAGCGGGTTTCCCGCTAAAAATTTTTCACCCCTTCCCCTTGAAAATGGGAGCCCTGTGGGCCCCCGACTGAGCCGAGTCCGGGGACAAAATCCCCAGTGGCTTCCCCCCTCGTCAGGCCTGAGTCTGATCATAGGGACTTTTCTTTTTTCAACCCCCTTCATTGTGAAGAAATAACAAACTAAAAAAAAAAAAACATTACAAAGCAAGTAGGAAAAAATTTAGAGGTAGAAAGGAAAATGAAAAATAAAAATAAAAAAATGAAAATAATCTATATATTAAAAAATATTGTAAAATCGTTTCCGAGTTCGTTTGGGCGTTCTACTCAACCGATTTGCTTCTTTTTTTTTTAAATGAAAGGTTTTGATGCCTAGATGACGCAAGGACCATTCAATTTCATCAATTTTTTGTATTTCTCAAATCATATTCAAAAATGCTGTTTTGCGTGTCTTTTGTAAGTGTCTGCATACACACTTTTCCTCATAACTCCAGTTCTAATTGAGTTAGAGAATTGGTTTTGGTCTAAGAACACTCAGTGGATCAAGACCTTTCCATTGAGCTATTACACTTTTAAATTGGATACACTAGAGTGGAGTTAGGCGCGGACATTCAACTTCAGTTCCTGTTTCAAGTGTCTTTTAGTAAGCGTCTTCTTACATTCTTTTCCTCATAACTCCAGTTCTAATTGAGTTAGAGAATTGGTGTCGGTCTAAGAACACTCAGGGGATCAAGACCTTTCCATTGAGCTATTGCACTTTTAAATTGGATGCATTAGAGTGGAACTAGGCGCGGATATTCAACTTCAGTTGCTGGTTCAAGTGTCTTTTGGTGAGAGTCTTCATACATTCTTTTCCTCATAAGTCGGGTTCTAATTGAGTTAAAGAATTGGTTTTGGTCTACAAACACTCAATGGATCAAGACCTTTCAATTGGGCTATTACAATTTTAAATTGAATGCACTAGAGCGGAGCTAGGTGCGGACATCCAACTCCAGTTTTCATTACAATCATCACTCCCTGCATTCCTATTGATTCTTGCCATGGCCGCCTCGAAGGAAGGCCGGAACATGCAGATCTGGCAACAGCTAAGTAGGCCGACCGGTTTACATGTAAATAAATGCAAAATTTTGAAAATTGAGTTTAATACATTTTCTGATAGAGAATTTAAAGGCCTACAATTTTTGTTCTCTTCAGTTTTTCACCAAATTCAACGGGTACTTACTGATTCTCAAAAAACCACCTTCTCCCCATAAGAGCACATGTAAAAGTCGGCCTACTCTCACAGCGTTGCCGTTATGTGCATGTTCCGGCCTTCCTTTGAGGCGGCCATGTTCTTGCCCTTTCAACCAATCACAAACAAACATATAAATTTTAGTATGAATAGAGAACAGCACTACGCATTGCATTCCTATTGGTTCTTGCCCTGTCAACCAATCCCAAAAAACATATAAATCTATATATTAAAAAAATTTGGGGAAAAAAACGCTATCAGAGTTTGTCTGGCCGTTCTACTGGACCGATTTGCTTCATTTTTTTTTTTTTTTTTCTTCAGAATGACCTCTAGATTAGCCATCAAGAATTACTTAGTGCCTCACTTCAGTTGTTCCCCAATTACTTGCATTTGTGATTTTATTATTGCTGCGGAGCAGCCCTGGTCCTCTAGTGAAAAAATGAATAAAAATATATAATTAATAATAAGGTAAATTTGGATAAATAAAAAAAAACAGAAAAAAAAAGAAATTATAAAAATAAACTGGGTTTTTGAGGATGGCAACTGGGCCTTACCTTTTTAACAAATTAAATATGAATTAATTTTGAGTCAGCTTGTGATGGATTCCGGAAGATTTTCAAGGAAATTAAAAATATGAAGGAAGGTTGATAATTCTTTGGATGAGAGAAGATCAATAGCTCGGAGAGTTGGAACCTATATTCGTAATCTTTATTTTACTATATCTATCAATAGGCTTCATCATAATGATGTATCGATTTGTAAAATCGAATATATGGATGCGCTGGAATTTGCCTGTGACGTCATGATCTGATGACGTCATAGAGACTAGGACGTTTTTTTTGACAAACCTCATGTCCTCATCTTTACAGGCACCTCCCCTCTCCCCTCCTATGGCAATTTTCAAGGTGAAGAAACCCTAAAAATGATCATTATTTGTTTGATTCTGCCAGAAAGTTTTCTTCTTGTCTGACCCTATTGTGTGTTCTTTCAGAAACCTGTTGGCGGAGTTGCCGTGTTACCAACCGGAGGCTTTTCGATATTCAGTAAACTGAAAAATAACGCTAACAAAAGTGGGACACTTTCCGAGAATGCGGAGTTAGTAGCCGTTATAGCGCAAATATATTTTTGAATGTAATTTTGAAGTAATTTTTCTCCTATTTGTATATTTTAATAGAAACAATTCAGCAGTAACCAAAACGACCACAAAACAAACGTTAGTTCGAGATGGCGATGGAATAACTCAAAACATCGAAGAAAAAATCGAGGATTTGCGAACCGGCGAGGTTACAGTGAATACGCGCGTCAATAAAGTGAGTGTAGAAATTTTCGAATTTAATCTTACGAATGCTTTCTTTACGGTTTGGAACTTTCTGTATCTTCAAGGGAAATGTTGACAAAACTAGCCCACCAAAATTTACGAGCCCTTCATCAACCAATCGCACAATTTCCAAAGAAAAAGATAAATCAAAGCAGGTAATGATAATCGAACGCGAAGTGTCGTGGGTTCTACACTGCTTCTTTTACCATCCTCTTCTTTTTCTAATTGTAGACGAGCGAAAGTTCCTCTGGTAGGACAGCTGCACCAACTACCAATGGCTCTTTGGAGAAAACATCGAAGTCGTCATCGGTATGTGTTTATTTTAATTTCCTCCCTCGATGTTCAAGCTTTAGCTTAATGCTTCCTTTGTTGCTATCTGTACATTGTATACTTAGAATAAAAAATCCGACTCCGGACGGCGATCTCCATATAGTCATTTCGGAGCGCGTATTGGCCTCGCTCAAGGAGAAAAATCTGTTCCGAAAAACGATCAGGTAAATGATGTGTAATTCTTTTTATTGCTCTCCGTTGCTGGTGTTGTTTTTATTGTTTTGCCGTTGTTTGTTGGTCCATTCGTAATTGTTGCGCTTTATCCGCCTGTATGTTTAGTCTGAAAATTTGTTGCATGCTGAGCGTTCAAAATATGGTAGTTCAAAAGCACCCGCTGATTCTCCCGGTATCGGATCGAAACCTGATTCTAGCGAGGTATGGAACAAATTGCAACGCGTACGAAAGATTTTCGTACCTTGTGATACTATTTTTTTTATCGTGGTTTCCTCTCATTTTAGAAGAAAGGCAAAGAATCAACTGGCTCTTCCGGTCATCAGAAAGAGAGATCTTTGGGTTTGTTAGGTAAATTAGGTCTGTCTAAAAAGAGTAAAGAATCTACCGCTTCTTCCGACTACGAAAGAGATAGGTCTCTAGGTTCTCCCGATAAAGTAGTTGACTCGGCAAAAAGCAAGGATTCTAGAACTTCGTTTGATTACCAAAGGGAAAGGTCAGTAGGTTCGTCGGACAAATTGGTAGCGCCTGTTAAGGGCAAAGAATCGACGGCTTCATCTGTGTACGAAAACGATCGATCCATCGGTTCTCCTCGTGAATCTTTCGCCGTAGAGACGAAAAGCAAAGAGTTAACGTCTTCGCCAGAACAAAAAAACGAAAAATCGGTTGATCCTCCCGTCAAATCAGAGGCCAGTACTATTTCGTCCCTCCTGCAAGGCAGATGGGATACAAGTTCGCGAAAAAATAAGAAAGGAATCAAGGGAGTCGAAAATGAATCGAAAAACGCGAAATTGGATGGTACTTTTACAGTGACTCCTGTAAAATCTGATAGTTCAAAAGAGAAAAAAGCGGGTTCGAAAAAGGATGACTCGGACGATAGCTCGATAAAGAATGCGAAATCAGACAAAGATGCGTCTAAAAAATCGTACGACGATGTTTTATCCAGTTCTGGGAGTGCCAATTCTACTCTGCGATCTACGTCTCCTTTTTCTCCCCAGTCTAAACTATCCGACTCCGATTTGTCGTTCTACAAAGAGAAACAGGTAAGATTTACGTCGTCTTCGCTTAAGTTTGCTATGTAGATAACTTCTCGTGAATTTGTTTCTTGTACCAAGTTTATGCTTCAGCTTTTGTGTTGTAATTTGCTACGATTTATTATTTTTCTATCAGAATGAAACCTTTTCGATTGATACGTCGACAACGTTGAGTGACAAAACTGGTGCGTCTGGCAGCTCGATTTTTGAGACCTCTACGTCTAGCGAGTTGAATTCTAGCACCAAAAGCACAGAGGTGAGACATCTTTCGTTAGTTCGTACCGAAAATGGGAAATGAGTTTGTTATCAAGATTCCTCTCTTTTCTCTATTTTCATACGAAAATCTTGGTTCATGAATTATCTGTAGAGGAGACAACGGAAAGAAAGATTTATATTTTGAAAGAAGTTCTACAATATTGAAAGGTTGGAAAATGTAATTTCTGTAGGCTCTTCATCGCTCGATATCATATTTCTAGGTTAAAACCCAGGAAATGAGCGCGCGAGCGGCATACTTTGCTAGTACAACTTCTAGTTCACCTTATAATACAGCCGTATCTACGGGCATCACTAATTCTAGTACTGCAGCGAAGGATTCTGAACACAGCTCAAAGTCCAGTCACACTCATAAAGTATGTCTGTGCACAGAATAATGTTATGGAGTATTCTGAGAGTCAAACAGTTTGCTTGTGGTCTAATAAAACGGCGTCAAATAACTCTGAATTTTTACTGATCCATGTCGTATAAGATGGTGGTGTAGGAAAGAAAGCTTCATACTCACACTCGATAGCTAATTAATCATGTCGCGCAGAGCTAATATTGTAATGGTTTGCTGATTAATGCTAATCTAATATCTAAGCTTTTTCTTGTTTGTGAGCGAAATTCATTGCTATTAAATGTTGCTGATTTTTTGCGATGATTGTGCTTTGATCAGAGCGAAAGTACTACAGAAAGCAGTAGTAGCAGTAATCGTTCAAATACGTTTGTTAGCCACCCAAGCACCATTCATGAGGACGTCGAGAACGGTTCCAAAGGTAATCAGGTAGGTGCAGGATTCTTCTTTACTATACATTACTTGTTTGCATGGTCGAATCTATGATTTTTGTAGAGAATAGTTTGTTTTAGCGTTCTGGAATTACATACATGTATTTAAGAGTAGCTTTTATTTTGTTAGATTTTTAGTTTTTTGTTTTTTTTTTTGTTTTCCAATTTTGCTGGTAATGCTTGTATAGGCTGAAGGCTTGGATAGTAGTGGACGTTCGCCTTACGTTACTGCCACAGCTGTTACGACCCGTACGGCCACGATTCATGAAGATTTAAACACAAACGCTAAAACCAGTCAGGTATGTGTGCGAAGTGCTTTCGGCTTTTCTCTATCTGCCGCGTAGGAGTGCTATCTTCAACTAAATTACGATTACTAGATCATGTTTTCCAAATTACTTGTATTTCTTGAGTACTGAAAATCAAGAATCGATGGTAAACTATGGTAAGCTTGATTTCCTTCTGCGTTTCGGAGGGTTGAGCCAATTCTGGCTCCATAGCTTTGGGTTTTTTAGAATGAAGTATAATGAAGATCCAAGAGACTGTGTAGAACGTTTTCTCTCAAATTGAGAGCATCCGAGTGCTCGTAAACAACCCTGAAGAATCTCAAGACCAAAAAAATGAGCAATTGGTGATGACGCGGTCGTGTCGGTTTCTTATTCATCTGTGTCAAAAGAGATGAGGAGAGCTACAAATTATAATTTGAGTGGCAGGAAGAAACTGAGGGAAGATGAGAAGCGAGTGAATCTGCATTTGTAGAAGGTCGGCGATCCCAGACGCTCAGGGACGTTTCGAAAAGAAATTATTGAGGGGGATGAAAACAATATTTTGGCAAGTGACTAGGAGCTTCTGTCTGCGCTCGCCGCTCCAGAGAATTGATGAAGTTTGAATGTCCACATTTGTCGACTGACCCTAACGCCCACTGCAGACGCTAGGAATTGAGATTTTGACTCGAGAACGGTCTCCATAAGTTGTGTCAATTTGTGCCCCACTCATTCTCTCTGTATCCTTGATACGTTTGTCAGAACATCGGGCTCTCCTAAAGTTAACTCAGAGAATCAAAATATAACGCTTAATTACAGATTACTCAAAGGAGTAAATGAAAGAAACTGATTACAGTGACTGCAGATGAAAAAATCTTCTGGCGGAAAAGATCATGTTTCATGTCAAGCCCAGCATAGACCTATACAATCAAGCAGCCTAATTTAGACCTTATTACCTGCTCATTTGCGGTGGTCAACATAGACTCAAAGTACAAACAGAAACTATGTCTTCAGGCGTTTGCAAGGAAATTCAAACCAGAGATCACTTACATCAATCTTGATAATATCGATATATCAATCTCGAAGTATCGATGTATCAAGCTCAATGGTATCGAAATATCAATCTCGATAATATCGATTTATCAACTTCAATGGTATCGATATATCAATCTTGATAATATCGATATATCAATCTCGATAGTATCGATATATCAACCTCAATGATATCGATTTATCAATCTTGATAGTATCGAAATATCAATCTCGGTTATATCAATACATTGATATCGATTATATCGAGTACTTATCTCGATTGTATCGAAATATCGATTCTATATTTGGCTGGTCTTCCGCCTCAACAACTAGTATAGGTACTGTACATTAGGTGTAGCATAGGCTCAAAGCTAGAATATAGCGATCATAAAGCTAGTGTAAACCTAGTTCATATATAAACTGGGCAAGGTAAACTCGCGGGATGAACTCGCAAATTTTCAAATCACCCACGGAGAGACAAGGGTGGGGGGGGGGGCACTCGGTAAATTCCAAATTAGGGGTCAGGGCAAAGTAAAGACATGAAACATGTCAAAAAAGAAGATGCGAGATCTTTCGGTTAACAAATCATCATCGCGTAAAGTTAGAACGCCACTGACCCAGATGTGACTCGTAAAACAGAATACCGACGAAATCATGATCGAACTAGCGAGTCTTCACGAGGTGACTCTAGCTTGTAGACCAATTCAACCAATCCTTCGTCGGGAAAATACCTGTTGAGTACAGTAACATCATCGCTGTTCAAATGACGCACTATTTCAATATTTTCCAGTGCAATACGTTCAAAGTACGACCTCTCCTTGTGGAGGAGGGTAGCTGAACTTTCCCTGAAACTATGACCACTTGAGATCAGGTGGTCCTCAAAGGCCAAATCACCCAAATTTCTCTTCCTCCAGGTCTTAAGGTGTTCTTCCTCTCGAATACTGAGCTGGCGGCTTGTCTCGCCTATGTATACGCCGTTACAGTCCTGACACTTTAGTCTCTACACCCCGCTCCTCTTCACCCGCGGGATGGGGTCCTTAAGCCTAACGAACAAACCTTTGATAGTAGTAACTTTATAAAAGGCAGGTCTGAAATCGGAGAGGCGAAGGACGCAAGTCAGTTTGGACGCAGGTGACGTGATGAACAATCTGAGGTGGAGGGTCAAGGAGCAGGGATTAATCCTTACTAAAGCTGACAAAAGTAACGCGATCGTAGTTCGTATCGAAGGTTCAGGAACTTCTTACTCAATGTGCAGCTATTGAAAATAGCTCTTAATTTTCTCAACTGCATCAAAAAGGTTAGAAGCGTTGTCAATAGATGTGAATTCATTATAAAAAGTCCTTCTCTCAAGAGAGCCTTGCTTGAACCCAACTCCGTGACCCTCCTCTCCTCTACGGGCTGTTTAAGGTGCACAAGCGGGGTACTCTAATGCGGCCTGTCGTGCCCTATGTCTGTCTGGCCAAGTTTCTGGATTGTTGGTTCAAATCTCAAATCGAGTATGAGCCCCCTTACTCCGTTAAAAACTCACCTTTCCTCCGGGTACAATCCTGTGCTCATTTGATGTAGTTGGCCTCTTTCCCAGTATACCAAGGGCCCCTACTATGCAGCATATGGTTGACCTACTAGTCAAGTTCAACACTCCTCATAACGAGGTACAGGAATTTTTGAATCTTTTTAATGTTTGTTGGTCTCCTAACTTCTGTAAGTTCAATGGGAAATTTTACAAATTCCCTAAGGAGGTAGGCATCCCCATCGGTTCTCCGTTGGGCTCTCTCGTTTCGGAGATTTTCATGTCCAAATTTGAGGTTGACTTGTTTTCCTCGGACCAAGTGCTGTTGAGTCACATCTATTACTGGCACCGTTTAGTGGACAATATATTACGTACGTGGACCGGTCCTCAAGATCTCCTTAGTGAGTTTCTTAAGTATCTAGATAAAATTTCCCTCTCCATGAAATTCACTCTAGAAATTGGAGGTTCCTCCATAAACGTTCTGGATCTTAATATCTCTGAAAGAGATGGAGACCATGAATTTGCAATATTCAGATAGGATACATCGACCGATATAGTTATCCACGGATCGTCCTTTTGCCCCTTTTCCCCTAAGACCGCTGCCTTTAATAGTTACCTATATTCATCGGCTGACCAGCATCCCGTTGAGTCAACCAGTTTTCCAAAAGGAGCTTGAGACCATCAAGCTTTTGGCCGTAATGGATGAGGTCAACCTGGGCATTGACCGTATGGTCCGTACAAAGCTTACGAGGAATACCTCCTCCCTTGGTTTAGACTCCCCTTCTTGGGAGAATTTTCGTCCAAACTGACTCGCGTCCTCCGCCCCTTCGGTTTTAGACCTGCCTTTTATAACCTTACCACTATGAAAGGTTTGTCCGTCAAGCCTAAGGACCCAATCTCGCGGGTGGAGAGGAGCGGGGTGTACAGAATGAAGTGTCAGAACTTTAACGGCGTATACATAAGCGAGACAGGCCGCCAGCTCAGTATTCGAGAGGAGGAATACCTTAAGGCCTGGAAGAAGAGAAATTCGGGTGATTCGGCTCTTGCGGACCACCTTATCCCAAGTGGTCATGGTTCCAGGGAAGGTTCAGCTACCCTCCTCCACAAGGAGAAGTCGTACTTTGAACGTATTGCGCTGGAAAATATTGAAATAGTGCGTCATTTGAACAGCGATGATGTTACTGTACTCAACAGGTATTTTCCTGACGAAGGATTGGTTGAATTGGTCAAAGAGCTTGAGTCACCTCGCGAAGCTTCGCTAGTTCAATCATGATTTCGTCGATTTTCTGTTTTATGAGTCACATCTGGGTTGACCGTGGCGTTCTAACTTTGCCCAATAATGGTTTCTTAACCGAAATATCTCGCATCTTCTTTCTTTTATCTGCGGTCACTTTAACCAGTCTCTTTCGATTACTCCGTTGAGTATTCTGAGCCGTAACAAATCGGGCCGTGTTATTTCTACAATGCTTTTTTGCGCTGTCAGTTTCAGAATTTGTTTCCTATCCCTATCCTCTGTAGAACCCGTTGGAGTTAGAGCAGCAGCTTCTCCTAATTTGGGTTCTATTCTGAAAGTGTGATATGTAGTCCTAAAATATGAACCTCAATTTGTGGCCATTTGTTCCATTAATTTCGAGCTCTACCAATCTAAAAAGTTCTGCAACGTGATGGAACAAATTGATATCACTTACAATCTACAATTATTTCCTATCTCTGTCAGACTTCACTTTATTGGAAGATAATCTCTCCAAATTTCTCTAGATAAAGTGGTCTCACAGGATTGTGTACACTTTGTGCCAATATTTACCGTCAGTTCCGGAATTTTTGCCTCCTCTCTACGCTGTTTCTCTTTGAAAAACTCGCTGAAGTCCATTTGTTCAATTTCCCTTATGATTGAGAACTACTTACCAGGCTCGATCGTTTGTGCTACGTTTGTGGAGAGATTAACTGCAGCTCTTCACAGAATCGGCTACAATGCCACGTATGACCGAAGCGGGCAAATAGGTGGAAATTCTGGCGGTGTTGGGCGCTAAAGAGAATATGAATTTACTGAGAGGTTTCCCTCCTGTTGTAAACTCGTGGCAGCGTTGTCCAGGGGGAAGATCGGGAAAATAGAATACACGGAAATTCTAGAGGCTGGCGTGGTCAAAATTTTTCGTGGAGTTTTCCGATAAATTCGTATCCTTTCTCAAAAAAGTAATGAATCCCAAAATATTTTTTCTAGGTAGCAGAAAACTTATCATATCGGTAGCCATGTAAAATATTCGTAATATTTTGACTATCGAGACATCTTGCTGGATTTATTTTCATGATACTGTAATTAAATTAGTTCGAGTATTATCTAGTTATTGCGGGAGAAATGTTCGTAAAAATACGCGTGTAGTATTGTTTGGCCGTAGTATCACTTTGGTCTTTCAAATTAGTAGTTTAAATATCCGAGGGTCTTCGCTTTTCATATTTTATTCTGATATTGACCCATGAATTTGATCAGCTCTAAATTTTTTCAAGCTCACAAATTTTCAATTCATTCATTCTGTATTTGTAGGTGGAAGAAAAAACGGTGGCGCACATGTCTACAACCAGTGGAAAGAGACAGGATACGAGAACGGTAACGCAAGAAGTGAGATCGACGTCGACAATACTGGCCGACGAAGAGAATCCAGTTAGTACTGCACAATTTTTTGCAAATCTTTATTTCACCTAATATTTCTTTCTTGTATCGCTTATCAATTTCGCTTCTTAAATTTAGTCACTGCTAAGTAGACACTCGAGTAGCTCAAGTCTAAGTTCGAACGATTCAGGAACACCTATCGACTTTGACGAAGATCAGTCCCAAGGCTTAGGATTTATAAACGACAATTTCCAGGTACGCTTGCACCTATGCACGTTGATTTGAACGCGCTACATTCTTTATCATTCGCTCGCAAATTTCACAAACTTCAGAGTTTTTCAAGAAATACATTGTGCGAACCTGCTCAGTCCTGATGTTACTGATTTTCATTTGCATGTTCGATTACAGAAAAATGATTTACCGGTTGTGCCGACAAAATCAAAATTGTACACTGGCGATACGAATAACGTCGTCACCGCTACGACTCAGGTACCATTGGTGGCAACCGAAGCACGTAAAATGAACGTGGAAGCCGAAGATGGAACGTATGTATCGGGTGAGATAGTTTCATCACAAACCATTTCGAGTAAAACACGAACTGTAGAAACCGTAACCGTAAGTAATTTCATCTTTATTTTCCCATATATGTTTTCAAATGAAGAAATGTTTGACCATTTTTATATTTTTCTGCAGTACAAAACAGAGCGAAACGGTGTTGTAGAAACACGCGTTGAACAGAAAATTACAATTCAGAGCGATGGCGATCCTGTAGATCATGATAAAGCTCTGGTCGAGGCTATTCAAGAGGCTACTGCAATGAATCCGGATATGACGGTTGAAAAAATAGAAATTCAACAGCAACAATCATAGTGAAATTTATGTATCGTGAGCAATATTAAATTTTCCTTTTTTTTTCATAAATATATATCTCTGTATTTTTTTTAAATGTTTGAAAACGAGGATGAGTGCCTCAGGAATTCTTTATCTTTCCTAGATTGTGATGACTTTTAATATCTTGGAGTACGGAAAAAATAGAAATTTAGTCGTATGAATCTAATTTTTGAAACCTCGTCGAATATTACGTTTTATCTTATTTCTAAATCTCGTTTTATTTCCTTCAATTGTATACCTTTATATATGTTCGAGTAAATCACCTTTTTCCATTGCTTCTCATTCATTATTATATTCTTCTTTTGTTCTTTCTTCGCGTGATTTATTCATTTGATTGAAATATTAATTGTAACTTTTCATATCGTCCATAGAATATAGCACTAAGTTATTACGTCCACTTTCTTTCTCAATTTGTATAGATTACAAACATACAATTATTACTATATTATTATTATCATTTTGTTTTGTTTTTTTATTGTTAAAACCAACTTCTTACTTTATTTATTTACGTTAACAATTTTATACGGATACATTCCGCGATTTTGAAAATAATTTTATTTTACCTGATTTAAAACTTGTGGTGCTAATGTAATCCACAACCACTCACACGTTCTTATTATTATAGAAACATTCCATTATTTAGATTACTCTACGCATAAGCGATAATTCTTATGTCGTGTTAGATTCATTAGTAGAGCTACCTTTTCAAGTGCAACGATTATCGCGATTGCTGAAGTGTTCGAAAATAATATTGGTAAGATTACACATTGTATTTCTGAATGAAAACTGAGTTTTGCTATTGGAGTTTGTAGTTCTAACACATTTGATGTTTAGGTCAGAACACTACTAAATATGATAAGTCTTTGTCTTAGATATATCAAGTTATATAGGTTAAGTTTAATGGAATTAAACATTTTTTACACGTTCCAAAAATATCATGTTTCTCATTAGAAATATTAGGTTATTATCTGACAGAAATGAGTTCCCTTGGTATTCTAAATGAGTTTTCGTGGAGGGTGGGAGAAAGGGGTAAATAACCTGTTGTGAACAATAATTTCTGAATAATGAGAACCGGAAGCGCAGCACCTCCTCTTAGCCAACTTTCCACTTTGAAATCTCGGAGTGACGGTTTTGACTCCAGTCCAATACCTACTTGTAGAATACATTTGAAATTCTTGAATTGAATTTTATTTGTATCATTCGATTCAAAAGGACAATACCCCTCTCATTTGGATTGTATTCCGGTGCTAATTGTATTTTAAAATATACAATTCGAGTTGGGCGTAGGAAATCTCGATTTGTAGATATCTAGATAATATTCTGATGATTTAAGAAAAGCTCATCGCGTTTGAGAAAACAACGGTGACGAAATCCTCGTGTTCTTATTGAACTCGGAAAATTTGGCAATACACTTGAATACCGTATTAGTGAGCTTCATTATAATATGGAATACATAATAATGACGAAAATGCCACGAGGAATTTTATTCTTATCTTCCTTCAACAAAATTTTCGTTCGAATTTCAAGACCGGTTTACCATCAAATAGTTGTTCTCCAAGCCTGAATGACCGTTATTTTTATTCTTCATCGTTGATACACAAGTTTCAAAACCAATGATTTATTTGAAGAAGCAAATCCGTTGTAGCTTCTTAATGTTTCATCGAAAGTTTCAATCATCTTATGAAAAGATAATATCGTTATTATTCAGTATAACAGAATATAATAATATTAAAAATACGAACATGTACAAACTCCAATCGTCACAAAATTTGGATTCCTTAGAAATTATTTTACTATCCGGTGTTCATCGGTGTGTTCACAGAATCAGCATCGCCATTTGCTTCTCTATGTTGATTAAGAGCTAAGAATGCTAAATGTCCTTTCGGGCATTTATTGGCGTAATGTCCTTTGGTTCCACACTATGCGAAATAAATGATCGTAAGTGAGAATCTTACACGAACCTCGTAGTTTTATAAATCGAAAAACACATACCTTATAACAGGTGACACTTTCCAAAGGTTTTAAAGACATTTTTGGCACAGTAGAACCAGTACCCGCATGGGCAGACTGATGATTTTTCTGAAAATCATACAAATTCATAATGAAGAGTTAATTTTCTTGCACGAGCACCTTCATGTTCGATATATAAAAATAAATACATTTGCTTCATCAGCGTTGAGTTGGTCCTTCAGATCATTGGACACTTTATCACAGTACATAGCTTTATGTTTACTATCGCCGCAGAAGTGACATATCACGACCAATTTTTTAGTATCCTTCTGACCAACATCGCTCGCAGGTAATTCAAATCGAGGGCTATTGAGAACATAGAAGTGAATCGTTAGATCGTATTCCTTTTATATAAATCGTACAGGTTTTCTTGTAATACGTACTGCATAAATTTACAATTAGGTCCATCAGGACAAAACCCAGCAATGTAATTCGTGCATAGAACTCTTCGAACATGATGATGTCTACAATGAGGACCATGTCTGCAGAATCCTCTATCGTACCAAGGGCAATCTTTAATTTTACTATCCGGATCAATATGAAGAAATGGGCATTCTTTATTATGACATGCATCTAATGGAGAGGAAAATATAAATGGATTATTATTTTCGCAATCATCCTAGAAGATGCAGAAATAGAGAAAGAAACGAACTAAATCTGGCGTAGAAATAACATTCAGGCATTTTTGTCATATCGTACTCGTGCAGGAATTCGCATTGGTCCCCTTTCTTACATAACCCTCGTAGCCAGTGTTTGCAGACAATATTACGATCACCTCGAACGTGTCTCATGGGACACAATGCCGCTTTGGTGCAAGTTCCTTTGGCATAGAATGTGCATACTCCGGCAATTGATTCTACATCGTATACAGAATTAGTTTACGAGCAAAATATTACAATTGAGAACATAAAGGATGAACTACGAGAATTCTCTTACTATCCATGCCGGGAAAAGGTAACGGTAAAGCTCCATGTTGTTCTTCGAGGGCTCTTTCGATATCGAATTTTATATCATCAAGACGAGCGACTAAGGCTTCCATAGTGGAATTTATTTAAATAATAAGCGGAAACTGGAAAAAACTCAGTTTTTTTTAAAACTGTAAATGCATTTCGAATAGCAATGTGAAAACGGCGAAATCAAAATAAGTGATACTGATAAGTAGTAACAAACGCCTGGGACGATGAACCGCTAGCAAGATAGACAGTGCAAGACCGTGTACTTTCCATTTTTCTCACGTTTCGCCGCAACGTAGCGCCACTGATCACGTCCGTAGCCCTAAGGCCGTGCCCTAGCTCATAATAATATTTTCACCGGGCGTGTGTGTCTGTCGGATGGTCGGAACTCGGAAGCTCTTTTTGAGAGGACCTCGATTTTTGTGCATCTGCCTGTATATTCAAAATGTTATTGTTCTAATAATTTTTCTGATTGAACTTTTTGTTTTTAGAGATATTTTGAGCTGAAACCTCAAACCAAATCTTCCAGTGATCAATTTTTCTTCACAGACGGGCTCATATAGGACATGATGCATATGGAAAATGGAAAACATAATATAAAATTGCGGTTGCGGCGTTCTCTTGTAATCCTTTTTCAGCACATTTTTAGAATTATTTGTCAAAAATTGGGTGTTCGAGAAAAGTTGAATCTATTGATACGTTTAAAATAGTCATTACATTAATTTTACTAAGAGTAAATTGATTGAGGGAGAATTTTTGTATATTTTTATGATGCGAGAAAGATAATGGCAATGAATGATTATATGAGTCGCTTTTAGAGTGCGAAAAAATAATTTCAAGTATTTTCATTGTTCTTGTTGTCCAGATTGAATTTATCGATTGTTCAATATGAAGGGTTCTATTATTTTCTTCAAGTCTGGTATTATGAATCTTGAGAGGAAAAGGTAAAAAATTCAAGTTCAAAATGTAACCTAGCTGAAAGAAGTACTCTATTCAATGAATCAGGAATGGATGCTACACCAATGAAGAGAGGAAGACCGCTGACTGTAACCTCGAGAACATGTGTCGCCCATTACATGGTACCGGCAATTAGCAAATCCGAGTTTGTAATTTCTCAAGTCTGTTTCTTTCTCCTGGTACCGTACCTACATTAAATATTGTACAAGAGGTGTCTTTTGATAAGTATTTTATTTTCTCGCCTTGTATTGTAACGGGTATTGTATTTTCAAAAATAAAAATATGGAAACCAAAATTGGCAGTGCATGGATGCGGTTCTATCAGTCTTTCCAAATTGCTTTCCTTTTTGTATTCCCCGACCTCCAAACTGCAGAAAAGCCTCTCAAATTCAAGGAAGTGGAGCATGAAAAGGACTGAAATCACAAGAAAGTAGGAATAATGCAAATAATTCAATAAATGAAGTGTTTCAAAAACCATTTCTAGCAAGGTCTCTAAAGAAAGTGACCGCAACACTGAAATTTCCCCGAATGTATCAAGTGATGATAAACCGTTAGTCATGAAGATATTTTTATACGTAAGAATTAACCTAATATTTTCTACATAGCCTACTTCTGCATTTGTACGTTCTTGAATGATTGTTCGAAAATTTACACCCCAGGTAAAATCTAGGTACTGAATCATAAACAGAAAGGACGGAGAACAAGAGTGTATTCTTATCAATGACAGTTGTTTCTCATCTTTGTTCAAAAAATCTATCTTTAACTATTAACCGCAAATTAAAGAGAAGTCAGATTATTTACTCTATGCAACACCTGATGTCTCTGTAAAACGTCTTCTTCTTCGTTCTTGGTTGTAAGATATCTTCAATACGTTGAAGTTTTTTTTCAAGTTTCTTAATTTGAGTTTGTGTATCATTGGAACATACCTAACATATAGGAGCATTTGAAATCGTGCCCACCGAAAGAATGTAATCCGCTTCTAGTGAACGTACGCAGCTGACTGGACTTACCAATTTTAGTCACCAGAATTGAACAACTCGTCAACGATCTAACGTCCGTTGCTTCAGAGAGTTGGTGGTTCAAAAGTTTGCGATACCCTACTAGACGTGTTCAAAGGTAACAAAATTTTCCGCAAGTTTGGTACAACCTTCGAACGCACCCGTCAAGCTGAGAGTTGATAATCATGGTACAGAATTAAGTGCACCTCAAGCTATGGTGTTGCGAGAAATCACGGTACACTGAAGACCACTAAATCGCCCCCCGTACGAGGCGCTGTATTGAGTCGCGTAATTAATCCTCGCGTATGACTTTTACTTGGAAGCAACTAAGTAATGTTGGAGAAATAACCCGGAGAACTAGGTATCCTCCTGCAGGTCCAAGTAGGCCTACCTCGTGGTATCTTTATTTTATGCGAGTGCCATCCACTAACGCAATTATAGAGATTCATAACAAATCGAAACCAAATATTTTCTTATTCGTATGATAATTGATAATTTCTAAGAATCATGTGTTGATACGGTTGATAGGCTACTTCAGTTCTGATCTTTTGAAATCATGTACTTAGGAGACCGAATTAAAAAAATTTTGCTGCTATTTGTACGTGCAAGCTCGTTCCTTGCTCTAGTCAAGTTTTCAAGGTCATCTAAATTTGCTCGCTGAGAAATGTTAGTTTTATGAGTACAAACGTTCTCGCAAGAACTTGAATTCATAACTCTAGTCTACCATCAAAACTGATTTTGTTCCTTAATGACGACCGATGCCTTTTTCATCGACCTAAACAACATACAATCCGCCACACAAAATAATATGAAACGCTTTCACAAAAAAATATACTTTTCATTTTGATGAATTATTATATAAGAATACATTTAATTCAGAATACAGTTTTTCGAAAAGTTCATCAGTCAAAATAAGAAAGATTTTCCTTTTACGTACCCAAATATTAAGTCGGTAAAAAATACAGTATATCAATGTTTTTCAGAATTAGAAAATTTTTCTTTCTCCAAAATGTAAAATTGATTTAAATATAAGAAACATTAACAACACAATATATAAATAAACACACAGCCAAGCCAAGCTAAGAAGGAAGCTTTCGCAACAATTAGTATAGTCATATTTGAATTTTTTTCTCATTTTAGTTTTTTTTTTTTTCTAATGTAAGCGGTGTCAAGTTTTTTTTTTCGAATCCGGTATATTTGATTTTGAGCACAGACCTGATTTATTTCACCACAAGATCGAATTATCGCACATAGAAATAATTGAAACAAAGATTAAATAAATATTGTTAGCTTTGCTTTACGAACGAATTTAATTCGTGAACTTTCAGCCGCGATTGGGACAATCAAGTTCCTAGAAAATTACATTGCGTCATGAATAGTTAAAAACTTTGTTCACTATATTATGATCATTAAGTTATTGTTTAGTGCATCATGATTATGTACCGGTACAAAATGAAATGCAGATAACTACGTCAAAAAATATTGAAATTTGTGCTTCTACGTAATTTTGGAAGTATACATAGAATCTACTTTTACTTCCACAAAATCTAGCAAGTGCTTTCTAGAAATACATTCTCTTAGAAGCGAGAATGGCACTTGTACGTTATAGTCTCCTACAAGAAAAACAGCATGCATACCGGTATAGGAAAAAGTGTGTCGTAAACAGAACGAGAATAATGGTACAAAAAAAAACATACGTATAAGCATGCGTATGATACATAAAAATCATTTTCAAAACGGCGCTTTGCTTTTTACGACATTTCACCAGCCAATAAACGAATACATTAATATGTAAACTGAAAATAATAAATTAAAAACTTAAAAAATAAACGAATACAGTACAAATATTTTTAAATCTAAAATCTAATCATCAATTAGGATAAAATTACAAGTATCAATTTCGCATAGTAACCAATTCTAAAATACGAAGTACAAAATTATTATCGTAAAAAATTTGATAAAAGTATTATCCGATTAACGCTTCACTTTAAATACAAAAGGAAAACCGTAAAATAATAAAAAATATGTATAATATTAGTAATAAAAGTACTCTGTGCGAATTATTATTTATGGTGTTTTGACCGTCCTCAACGGGTTACCAACAGTGGTTAAGTCCAAATCATGTTTCCCATCTCAAATGGGCACACCTCGCAAGAGGCAAATAACCCGAAAAATTCAATCGTGAGAAGTTACCGAACTCACAATTGATCGTCAACGGCCCTTGATCGTTTCTAGTGTAAAAGGAACTACAATTTTTGAAAAGTATACAAATTTTCTTTGGAGTTTATTCTTTGGATTGGACATGATTGGGACAGTTGCAAATAATAAAAATAACATAATTTATTTCATTTGACACTTACTTAAAATTAAATTGAAAATGTAAAATGGTCCTACTTCTAAAGTAGTGTGCTAGTGTATAGTTCATAAAATCAATCCGTTAGATATGCACAAGAAATAATAACGCATCATTATTCAAATTACAGAAAATGAAAATTAAAGTACCGCGTGCAGTGTACGATTAATGAGAAAGACCACCTCCCAAAGAATATCGAAAACTAATAAAATGAAACAACATTTCTCAGAAGAATTTAAAAGACGGTAACGAACGAGAGAACCAAAACTTAATTTCTAAAATCATCTCATTAAAATACTTTGGTTTTTTCCATCACTTTTTTTCCTTGTACCGTCCACACTAATTTTCTCAAAACACGCAGTACTTGAAACAACAATCAAAATCAATAAAAAAAAATATATATAATAAAATAGAATGTGACTAATAAGAGAAAAAAAATTCAAGGTACAAACAAAAATAAAAGTAAATAAATAAAATAGGTAAAAAGCAATAAAAATAATTAAAGCATTTTTTTCATCAATTTTGGTGTTCGCTGCTGACTGGGCTCTGATCGACCACAGGGACTGTAGCTGCCGGAGGCATGGGTTTCTTTACCGCCTTCGGACTGTTATTAGTCATCGGAGGTTTTTTCAAGCCGTTGTTCACTTTTGATTCAGTCTTCGTACCTGTACTGGTTTTCAGCGGGCTAGTTCTTGTCGTCAACGAACGCTTGTTCGTCAAGTCTTTTGAATCTTTGGAAATCGGTTTAGTCGGCGCTGATACGGGTCGTTTCGTTGCCGCCAGCGTCGAGGACAATTTCGCTTTCTCAGGGGATGCGAGCCCTGCGGCCGCCGTCGGTTTTGGTCGGGGCGCTAAGCTAGTTCGCGTGGCTAAATTGATGCTCGGTTTTGTGCTCGGTGACGACTCTGTAGGCGATTTCTTCAAAGGCGCCGACGTCACTGGCGCTATCTTTCTCGCAGTCATAGGTTTGGCTGAGGATACGTCGCCATTTGTTTTAGCTATGGCTGCTGAAGACGACACCAATGGTCGCGATTTCGCTGGGGAGCTTAATTTTGGTGCGACATTTGTTCGGGACGCAGTTCCACCAACTGACGGTTTAGCAGCAACAGAAGTAGTTTTACTAAGGGCGGGTGTTTTGCTAACAGTGGATGTCTTTGCAGCAGGTACACGAGCAGCTGTCACACTCGGCTTCGCAGGGACTGTTTTCGCAGTAGTCGACGAAACCAAGTTCGTCTTTTTCGTATCAGTTGTAATTTTCGACGCTGTTGTCGGCCTGGGTTTGGACATGGTTGTCGACGGTTTCGTCGTTGTTTTTGCGGGTACTTTTGCTTTCTCCTCGGTCGGTTTCTTGATCACCGACTTCTTTATTTCTTTTTTAGCTTCCGCGATGACCGCGTCAACAGCCGGCTCTAATGTCTTGGAAAGTTCAGGGGCTGAAGGAACAGTCGTCGAAATCGATTCTTCCGCAGGTTGGGGTTCTGTTGCGAGTGACGTATCTGCTGCAACGCTCGGTTCTTTCGATTTAGATTCAACGCTGTCCTTACTTTCCGATCCGCGTAATTCGGACTCCAGCTTGTCGCTTTCCATGGTCGATGTAGTTTCGAGATCCGGTAGCAGATCGGCGTAACGTTTGGCCGTTGTCGGATCGGGATGTACGCTATCAGGCCTTTCGTGCATTCGCGTACAATCGTGGATGTACGGAGTTTCTGCGTCGTACTGCGTGAACGGCGATTCTTCTTTCGAGTTCTCGGATACATTATTCGACGTTATGTGGGTTTCTTGCAAATTATGTTCGACTTTCGCCAGGTCATCGGCATCCAATATTTGCGAGGCAAGCATCTGATCGTAATTCTCACTCGGTTCTGATGCAAGTATTGGATCGTGATTTTGATGACTCAGTTCCGGAACTTTTTCCGAGGAGAAAATTGAATCGTAATTGTGATGACTCGGCTCTGGTTCTTTCTCCGAGGGTACAAATTGATCGCAAGTCTGACTCGGTTCTGGGATCTGCACAGCCTCCGTTTCCGTTTTGATTTCTTTAGCGAAAGCTGGCTCATTTTCGACGTCGCCGAAATGCGAAGTGTTTATCACAAATTCATCTTTGGTAGCGAACGGTGAATACTTCTCTGTTTTCAAATCGTTGTCGAAGGAACCGTTTTGTGGAGCGGTATCCGTCTTGACGTCTAATCTGCCCAAGAAGTCAATTTCGTCAGCTTTGAAGGTAGTATCTTTGGTGTCTGACACATCCATCTCTTTTCCTTCCACACGCTCAACAGCGAACGGATTTTCGTATTTCTTGCTTGAGAATTCATCCATCAGTTCCTCGACCGGCGAGGGTGTTTTCGAATGTGAATTTGCCCTAAACACTGGTTCGTTGTCGACAAAAACGGTGGAATGCGTGGGCGTTTCTTCGGCGGCAAAATCTACAAAATTCTTCATCACGTTGTCTATGGGATCGTTCTTTTCCGAGAGGTCCCCGAAGCTCAGATTTTGATGGTCTACGGCGGCGGTAGAGTTTTCGGATTCGAACTTATTTACATCGAAATCGAACGGTGCGCTCGTCGCCGGAACCTCCTTCTCGATAATACTGGGATAGTCTTCGTTGTCGAATGCACCATTACTCAAGAATTTATTTTGGAAATCTATCGATTGTTCGGCGCTCGACATTATTTCTTCTATTTCTTTGGTAGGTTCGTCTGTCACCTGACTGACTTCGTGAATATTCCTCGTCGATTCATCGCCGAAAACCGCTCTTGTAGAGACAGCCGTATCGTTATTGATAGTAGATGGTACGGGTGATAGACCTAATTCTTCCTTCTTAACTGCGAACACACAAAGCGAAACGAATATCGTCTTAATTATTCGATCGAATAGCGATAAGAATAAATTATGGTGTGTTCCTTCCTGTCTCAACAACGGATTGACATTTCACTAGATAGACTACACCTCGTTCTACCAATCCGGTCAGGTACAAAATAAATCGTGAAAGAAATTTTAATTGCGGCCGTCAGCTTTTCTGACGTGTTCTTTCCTAATACTCTTCTTATGCGGTCCACTCTATGCATTCGTTCACAACTGCTACCGAATTTTTTCATAGAGCTCACGCGGGCAGTGAATCAATTTATATCCTATTATGTACACATGTTGATACATGACAAATAAGAATCGTTTACCAACCAGAAGAGGTCGTTTGTCTACCATTGACAAACGACTACGCTGCCGCGCCGAATGCCGATATAAAGAATATTCCCGACGGATTTTGACCTTTTCATCTCTGTCAGTTCATACGAGGCTATCCTCGCGCGAACTAATAACTCATTCTATAAAGTACGATTACCTTCGCACAAATCCGTCGTTGAATAGTTACAATAGAAATTATGAATAACATGGATCTCCCGTCAAATATTCCTCTGACAACAAAATTTGTGAATCGAGTTTAGATTTTCAGACTATCCGAAGCCTATCGAAGAAAATGTCGAGGAAGCTAAAGAAATCTTGGTGCGTCTATGAACCATCTTTTCTTTTTTGTTTTCAAATTAAATTAACGAGCCTTGCAACTGCATTTAGGTTTGTGGGTCCGGAGGGAGCATAGATGGAAACAATATGGTGTTGTAGAAATAAGCGAATTTGTGGTAATCCATCGCGCAAATGATTCCCTCATGATCATTTGAGAGCGTTGGTCATGGTCATGCAGAGAGAGACTGCAGAATGGTGAAGTCGGGTATTTCTAGAAGTTGGGCAAGAGAGGAAGTGTTGGGCGGATACGTCGTCAGCGTTGCAGTCTGGGCATGAAGGGAGTGAGAGGCGTAGAAAGAGAAAATAATGGGTAAGACGAGTATGTCTATCAGCACTTCATATAAGATTGGGATTACTTTTGGAAAGATCGTCACAAAAACCGCCACGGTTTGGTGACGGTTTTCCGTGAGTTTTTAGCTGAGGCTACTCCTAAGTTGTCTCCCTTGATGACGTCATCAGTGACCTTGACCTACTTTAGGGACTTGAAAAAATTTGGAGGCCTAACATACAGCATACTAGGCGATACTGAACCTACCCTTGGTTTAGGCTGTTGAGGCCAAAAAGTGGAGTGAGTGAGCTAGTCACCCGTCGAACATTTGATGGTAGAAAATCTCTCAAAATTGCCCCTTGGGGACATAGTATACAGATGTTTTTGCCACGGCGGCATCAAATGTTCAACGGGGTAGCCTGACATACGGTATACTAGGTTTATACTGAACCAAAAAATAATGTTGATGACGTCACCATGAACAACGAATCAAAAGTCGATATAAAAGGTAGAATCGAAAGTCGATATGATCGCATGGGGGAAAAGGGGGGGTCCGGAAGAGACGTCCACCGTCTGGCAAAGCTCGGAAATCGAAAATTTTCGAAGTCTCTCTCCTATCATGTACAGCTCAAAGGTCGGTGTGAATAGCCTGAAAGTTAGAAAAGTCCCTTCAAATACCTAGAGATGCAATGGTTCATGCAAAATTGGCTTAGCCCCTTCAATGAGCATGATATGCAATGCTTCAATCACCATAAGACGCGGAACGCCCTTCCATCTCCACGTTCCACTCCTATCATATCAATCACTTGCATATGAAATGTTACACTACGTGTCTCAGGAGATATGTTAACTTTTTGCCAGGTCTTAGACGGGTTAGGATAACTTCTTCGCGTCGGGACGGGCGGTTTGGAATGAAGATTCTTTGACAATTCAAAACTAATTGAAGAGTAAACAGGACCAGGAATCATGCCACGGGGAGAGAGGGCAGTAATAAGATTTGAGATTAAACGAGGGTGAGGAAAAGAAGTACCTGCTTCGCGGTAAGATCGATTGCTTCATGGTCCTTGAGGACGAAGAGGTCCGGTATTCATGAAAAAGGGATGGAGGATAAGAAAGAACTCAACGAGCGTGAAAGAATGAGAATTCGTTGGATTACAGGATTGGTTTGGATACAAGTGAAGACGAGAGTGAATCAGATACTATGAAGGATTTGTCGGGAGGAGAGAAACGGGTGAGAAGGGAGATGTCGGTGAATAAGGAGACGGAGTTTTTCATACAGTTACCGTGAATGAAGACTACATATCTTTCTCTGAGTTCCGATTTTGACCAGTCAGTTTAGCAAAGAAGTTGGGAGGGGAATTCCGAAGAAATGTGTTTGTTGACGTATGGTCGCTGTTTTGAGAATTTTAAGAAGATTGAAACGGATATCAGGAATACGGGTTATCCAAGGGAGTGGATGAAAATTAAAAAGTAAAAGCCATAGTTTGAAATGACTGCCAAGATGGGACTGAAGTGACAGAAGGGCGAATTTAGGCGAGCTAAGAACATTTGAAAGTACAGGAAAATTTGAGTATTGAACTGTTGAGGCTACAAAGTTGGAGTGAGTAAAAGAGACAGAGAAGAGGAATAGCTCTCAGCATTGCGCCAAGAATCCAACAAAGCTCTTGAGAGTGCGGCATTTACTGGGGGACTGTTCCCTGTGCGATGGAAAAAAGCCAGGCTAGCGCTGATCAATAAGAAGGATAAACCAGGTGGCCTGCCATCCTCTTATCGACCACTTTGTCTGTTGGACAATATTGAAAATTTCCTGAACTCCTGGAAAGAGTGATAGCCAATCGACTTAAGAGCAATCTGAGGGAAAGAGATGTAATCTCTAGTAGTCAGTACGGTTTTCAAACTGGTCGGAAGATAATGAAAGTCCCAATGGAGGCAGAAGTACCGGCATACCTGCTCAGGATGATCAGCAGCCATCTTAGCTGTCGAGGAATCCAAGCAGAGACGTCTGCTGGGATAGTGAAGCGCCCAGTCACTTGTGGGGCACTGCAGGGCTCGGGCCTTGGGTCGCTGTTGTGGTGCGTCACATTTAACGGGATATTTAAGGTGGAGCTGCCGTCGGGTGTTAGGCTTATCTGCTATGCGGACGACCCACTGGTGGTATGCACCGTCGAAACGATTGTAGCGGTGGAGAGCAGGGTAAACCAGGCCCTAGAGGAAGTAACGCACTGGATCGAGTTGGTCAGACTAGAAACTAGCAGTAGGTAGAACGGAGGCCGTACTATTCACGACCCGTCGGAAGTTCAGTCAGCCCCCTTTCACCTGCAAGGTGTGGAAATAGCAATCAAGAAGAAGATGAAGTACCTGGGCACTGGGTTTGACTCAACGCTGAGCTTCAGGCACCATTTCCTGAAAAGGGCAGGGTAGTGGCATACCTTAGCCGCCTGATAAATAACCTAGGAGAGCCGAGAGAAGCATCAGAAGAAGGATCATGATGAGCACTGCTATGTCGATCCTCGTATATGGTGCCCCAGTATGGACCGACTCAATGAAAATACCTTGCCGAAGAAGGTAAATGGTAAAGATCCAGGGAAGAGCTGCGCTGAGGTGTGTCGAGCTCTTTGCTGAGGAGAGAGCGGTGGTGTTCAGAGCAAACGACGACGACCAACCGTGAGACTCTACAGGTTAAGCAGAAGGCTAGGCGCTCCTTGCTTAAGAAAAGGAAAGCAAGAATTGCTTAGAGTGAGCTGGGCATATGGACAACCCGTGTGTTAATACGCGACCTTGATGAGTGGATGGACCGACACCCTGATCAGCTAAACTTTCACCTGACGCAAGCGTTTACCGGCCATGGCTGCTTCAACAAGTACCTTTGCGAGAAGTTAAGGAAGGGCAGGCAACGTATTCGCACTGCGATCAAGGGCGGGATGATGGACCAGAGCACACCTTATTTGGGGGCGTGGTGTGGAGGCGTGACAGGAAGAAACTTAGTCGGTCTCTTCAAGAGATTGGGGCAGAAGAAGCGCTTGTTCGAGTAGCCTGGTACCCACCATGCTAGGTTCCAAAGAAGCATGGAACCAGGTGTCTGTATTTACAGCCATCGTCATGAAGAAGAAGATGAACGGGGAATAATGGAATAGGCAAATGCAGAACCACACAATCCAGACATGCAGGAAGAAGAGGAAGATCGCCCCTGAAGAAGGAAGAAGATGAAGAGAAGCCAACAGCAATCCAGTGTATTATCTAAGATATTGATGGTCCTGTTGTTGTGCGTTCTGGTGTTTTTCTGCGTACCAGGGGGGCACTGCAACTTGGCAGTTGCCGAGTAGAAGAGGGGGTTTGCCGAAGAGATTTCTCCAACACTGAAGTTATACCCGAAAGGGTCGATTCCGGTACTAGAAGAAACAAAATCAAATGCATAAGCAACCCACACCCACTCTACCATGGAGGACGGAGCGGCGCTGCATATGCGACACAAGCGAATATAATGTCTATGAAGAGAGAACACTTCATACTTCTTTTTGGAGAACACCGTTCTGGTTGGGTACGTTTGAAGAGTATTGTACTTGAATTCTAACCTTTAGAGACATTTCAAAGAGGAAGGATTGGAGGAGCTTGAGTAAATCGTCTTCCGAGCCAATGGCATATTTTGGTGACAATTGAATGCTTTCTGGATTTCGAAGAAAGTGGGATTGAGTTCTGAGTTCTGGTGAAGAATCTTCTCGATTTAAAGGTTCAGGTCAGGTTTGGCTTCAAAGGTCTTATGGCCTTCGCAGAAATCTTATCTATGGTAGGAGAACGCCAGGACTTGTAAAATTCCACGATTTGACTGACTTCATAATGTGTCTCCAGCATACATTTCAATAATCCAAATTTTCACACATTCAGAGGCAGAAAGAAAAAGAAAAGACGCGAAAACAAAAACAACCTTCGATTAAAAAGAATTTCATCGATATTTTCAAGTACGGAGTTCGAAAAACCTTCGACAATTTTTCAAAGCAGGCACATCTCTAATGAAGTTTAATAATTTGTCGCGAATTACGGGATTTAGGCCCCTTCAGATTTCGAACACTCAACTGATTTCAAACCAATCATCCATCTTCTTATTATCCTCATACATAGAAGAAAATTATTCACCCTAATCACGTCGCGGAAATAACCAACAGATTGCGGCCTGCATATTTTTAAACACCCGAATCATTCGCCAGCCATCTGGCGCGAATATCAGTCTCAGTTTTACATAATTACCATCATACGAAGGAGCCTGCATACACCTAATTTACTTTTTTTCGACGAATTTGCAAGAAAATAAGAAACTACAACAACATGCTCTACTTTGTGTCGACTTTCAATTACGTTTTTTGACGTGGGTACAACAGATTCCAGCAAAGTGAGGTAAGAAAACTTCTCTCCGTCATTATTACACATCTAACTGCTCCCACTATTCGTGAAAATAAATAATAGTAGAATACTTTCACTTACTCGCACAAACATCGCCGTCATTCCAGACCGAAACCTCCGAATCATCAAGATCGTCAGACGGTAAGATATTACTGGGACGTTTTCTTATTTCCGTGTCGAAGTCGTTCAACGTCGGTACGTCGACATTTTCCATAGACTTTTCTTGGCCCTTCATGGGAGACGAGGCGATAAATTCGTCATTCAATAATCTTCCTTGAATATTTGGGGTGAACTCGTTGAAAGTGATGGATGAGTCGCTGTCTTCCAAATTGCCGGATTTCACGGAGGTGGGCGATACCGGAACGAATTCTGCAGCATCTGGATTTAGCTTGTGATCCATATCTTGCGATGGGTCCGCCGAATTACTCTATCGAAAATCAAGAGAAAAAGTTATAAAACATATTTTCAATCTAATCGATTCGAGTGGATATAAATCAGTAAATACGTATGATGCGCGAACTGAAGAACGATGCACGAGCGAGTTACTATCTGAAATTAGCTATTGTTCGAATCCTCGTAATTCAACCTACTATATCTGCCTACTTATACTTGGCTTACTCTTACTCGATAAGAAATGACACATTTGAACGTAAACAAGTTCCATTCGGTACATTTTCGAAACTCAGTCAGCATTCGCCTTACGTAATATTAATAGAAGCCATTGTTGTTCAAAGGGCATTCGAGATTAAATGACGGACTTAAATTCAAGTCGACTAGAGTTTGAATTTTATCAAACCCGCGGAATAAAAAAACGAGTTGATATCCTTTATAATGAATAAAATCGTATCGAGAATGGTATACGTCGCCGAATCTCGATTCTATATCTTCAGTATAGATAGGATTCAATTTGTCGAACGAAGAACTGATGTAAAATATTGACAAACTTTGCAATACAGAACAAGATTGCGAAATTTTCAACTTCTTGCTTCTTATAGTACGCATCTTACAAACAAATTGACTTGGAATTGTAGAGGACTTTTCTATTTGATAAATTAGGAGTTTAATTTGAGAAGATAAATTCCCTGCTTCTCTCAACTAAAAAGTCAATGTATGAGGCTTACAGAGTGAAGAGCGTGCTTTCTTTTTGGTTTCTCATCAATTTCTTATTTTCAAGTTGGTGATGAGTAGAAACCAAAAGTCCAGAACGACCGGTTGGATAAGAAACAGCATCTTCTTCCTCGTCGGTTTTCATCTTTGCAGCTAGAGCGAACCTACTGCGACGAGGAAAACGTCACCTCAATAGATAATAATCCAAATACATAGAGGAAGGTATTCAATCATTAATATTTGAAATAATGATAGGCACAATCCCAATGTGTCGGCCTAGTTCCAAACCATTGTGACTCCATTCGACCTTGTCTGGAGAATCAGCTGTTTGAAAATTCTTAAATTTCCACGGAGCAAACATTTAAGAATGATACTTCTACATAACAACGCTACTGAAGCTGGAAGACTATACCAGTTTTGCTTTCAACTGTGAATGAGTGATTGGAACTATCGATAGACTACGATAGTTTTGTGAAAAACCATCGACGATAGTATATCTATCGTCAGTTCGAAAATTTTTCTTTTTCTTATCGAAATTACAAAATTGGTGGGAATTTACTGATAACACATTAGAAAGAAAGAGAAAAGAACTGGAATGTCAGATAGTCGACCGTTTTTGGGACGGGTGTGGGGCCACGTTTTTGAGGTATTTCTTAGTCGCCTTCATCATCTGGTACCTAACACTAGAATACATTCCTTAACGGGATTTTTCAAAAAAATAATTAGGATCAGGAGAAAAGTATCTATCCCACAGGTAGCACAGGTACTTTTCTCCTGATCGACGTTTCTTATCCGAACTATCGATAATATCGATAGTTTCAGGGAAAACTATCGGGACTATCGATAGCATGAGACTATCGACTATCGCTCATCACTACTGTGAATAACGCAATCTCTTCCCAAATTTTCGCTCTGTGGAATTTTTAGAATTTTTAAACAGCTGATTTTCCAGACAAGGTTGAATGGAGTTACAATGGTTTGGAACTAGGCCGACAAATGCCGGTTGTTTTCTTACAACTTGTAGTCAGACTATAGATGGTTTTGAGCTTTTGGCTTTAAGCTTTCATTCTGTAATAAGAAACCATGGACTTCTAACTTTCAATCTTTTCATCCCAAAATTTTTCGATTTTGGCTTTGGGCTTTCAACTTTTTCAAATTGAAATTTCGTCTCTTGGTTTCCAATGTTGAGATTTATTGTCGGGTTTTCGCTTTCATTTTCTTTTCCTAAAATTCTCTAGCTTTTGGCTTTGAACTGTCAGCTTTTAGCTAGCTTTCCAACTCTGTGGTTCTGTTGTTGGGGAGAATACTGGTAACCTATTCATTGATGACAACTGAAAAAAACTCGCAGCCCACACACTTAGCTGCTCGGAATTGCCTTCATTGACTGTGGCAATTGGAGCAAACAGGGAACCTGTTTTATGGGAGTAATCATGTGAGTGTCATTTTTTGCTTTTTGTCGTCTCAAGTAGCGTGAACTTTGTTCCTCACATTTTGAACGTGCTTTTCCCATCATAATATTGTAGCTTGATATACAAATTTTTTAAAATTCCCCCTTTTATAGCTTAAAATTCTCCAATTATAATTTACTAAATGTTACAGCTTGCCCCCATGCAACAGGTTTCCTGCTATTTATTTTTACAGCCTGTGTGGTACCCCCGGTAGGCCTATCCTGTTATCAGTTCGGAGATCTGATGACGTCACGATTTGATGACGTCATAATCTGATGACGTCACACGACGTTCCGATCTGGTGACGTCACGATGGGGATCTGTGACGTCACTATCATCGTGCCATCACTATCTGATGACGTCACAGAGCTAGTAAAACCACTAATACAGTAGTATAAAGGAAGCCTAAGACCTAGTACAGAGCTAGGACAAACTGCTACTATAAGCTATTATAAAGATCTTGTAAGCTTATGGTATGAAGGATGCCTAAACCTAGTATAAAGGAGGATTGGACCTAGTATACGCCTAGTATAATACGTAGTATAAACCTAGTATAATATACTGCATGAAGCAGAGAGGATAAGTCCCCCTCCTATCACTTCATCAAAATTTTTCTAAGTCCCTTTTCTTGCCGGACGGCGGCCGGCGGCCGGCGCCCGTCATTTTCCTTCAGTTTACCCCCCGATAAAACAGGTTCCCTGTTAAAAATCGAAAGTACCGGTTGTGCTCCAAGGCTTGGAGTAACGTCTTGATTGGAAGACATGCAAATCTTTGCAATGGAGTAACATTATAACTGTTTTTACAGATTCTTCCAAAAACCAAAAGACTACCGTTTTTTTTTTTTTCGTTTTTCAGTTGTCATCAATATAGGTAATACCGGTATTTTCTGGCAGCAACAGTCCAGAGTATTGCAACCAAAAATTTCAGCTTCGGCTTTTGGCTCAAACTTACGACCTTGAACAATATGGCTTTTGGCTTCACAAAAAATTGAGCTGGCTTTTGGCTTAATTTGGCTGGCTTAATTCAGCTAATTTTTGGCTGATCAATGTCCTGCATTGAAATAATTTTAGAAGATAAATAAAAAATAAGAAATATTGCTGTGATGCTGTGAATCTGAGATTCTTATTTCTGCATTTTTGTATTTTGCAAAAATTGGAAAAGCCAAAAAAAGCTGAAAAAATTTGGCTTAGTTTGGCTTTCGGCTTAGGAAGGTTTCAATAAAGCTGGCTTTCAGCTTCGCTCTTATCAGTAAAAATTCGACTGAATCAAGCTGACGGCTTTTGGCTTTCGGCTAGCTGCAATACTCTGAGCAAAACTATTTGTAGTTCGACTACCGGTCAAAAAAACAACCAGCCTTACCGGTTGTAGCTATGAATAAATAGAACTTCCTCCGTGTATTACAATTCTATTATCCAGTAGGTTTACAATAGTTGCTAAGATAAAACAAGGATGAAGAAAACACTACCATTTTGGGCCCTCAAAGAGTATTGGAATCAAGTGATTCTTTGAAATAGACAAACAAACAAAACATGAAGTATGAAATTCTCTTTCAAACGGTAATTCTACTTTTAAAATACATCTAATTTTCATAAACATGATTCCGCCAGCTCACCCTAATAGCCCAGTTTTCTGTGACGTCAATCAGCGAATAAACGCTAGCAGGCTTCGAGCGTGCTTCGAGCTGTCATCCTCATCCAGCTGACATGTTGACTCTCGTAAGAATAACACATGGAGCTAAGATCAACGTGTCTCTAATTAAAAATAAGGAATTTCTTAAAAACTACAAGTTGATGAACAGACGCTGAGAACATTATAGATTCTAAATATAATATATCTTTGATTTCTTATTTATTTCCAATTTTGAATTATTTATGTAATGATCTTTGCTCCCAATGTTATTCATATGGGAGTCAACAAGTCAGTTGGAGCAAGGTTGGGTAGTTTTGCTACAGTTATTCGCTGTTTGACGTCATAGAAACCTGATTTGTTTTCGATATTTTGCGATACTATCGATATCTATCGATATGTGATGTCATAGGAAAACAGTCCTATACCCGCTTCATCTATTATACGCACCCGATGCTGTTTTACTGTTGATAGAAAATGCCACACATGCCGTTGAAATAAAATCGCTAAGCGACAAAAAACAAAACTGATGGGAAAAAAATTATCGTTTTTCAAAACATTTACACGGAGCCTCCTCCTAATAATTTATGTACATGCTTTGGTCACAAAGCAAGCGATGTAAGGAGAGTAATCTAACCACTCAGCCTTTTAGCTACTCAACCTTTATGAAAATGATTTTGTAATAATTGAAATTCAATCTCAATTTAAACCTCAAGCCAACTAGATCCAAGTTTACTTCGTGCGATTAACTTCAACTCCTTCTTAGCAGTCGATAATCAAGTAACATCACATTTTCATTATATTTTGTGCCGCGGAATATTGAATCAATCTCACCATTATTTTGACTCAAATAGGACTGATGGCAACCACAGTGGAACGAGATTAAACTATTAAGCTCATCTCAACAAACCTACAATAAGTGAAATTCAGTTTTTTCGGATGAACTAGAACTTCCAGTAGTATGGGAAATTCTTAAGTCAAGAAATCGAGCCAAGAATATTCATGAAGAACCTAAATTACGTACGAGTACATTTCTGCGACATTTAGAAGCAGTTGCGGAGACGCTCTACCGCGCAGTAAAGGCAACTTGAAATTTACGACACGTTGCTCCTTCCGTAGACAGGAATAGAATTCTAAATTTACTTTCAAGGGTAACAATTTCCCGATGACTCACCTCTGGGGTTTGAGAATTCTGGTGATTGTTCGTTTTGGCTGCAGTACCATTTCCTTCACCTTTGAAATAATTCCATTCGTCTTCGTCTGACTCGTCGCTTAGAACATTCTTATTGTCGACAGTATCGATTTCCACACTTTTACTACCTACGAAAAGAAAAAAACGAGCATATAGACAGAAGATTTAGTAAAATACATTAGGAAAACACGGGTAACATACAAATGCAATAAAAAGGCAAATTCTTATACACTAGGGTTGATTACCCTTCTACATTCTAGGGTAGGCAAAATCGCGCTGAAGCGAGATAATATGAACAACTCTATCCACCCTATGAGGTCACGTTACACGTGTACGCGAAGTATTGATACATTCTTGCGGACTATCAACACGTAGCTCGCTCGTACATTTATTTCGTTCGAGCGAACTTTAGAGTTTGATCGTTTTACTGGACCATATTAATCAACCCCACCCGCCACTTCTGCTCGTCACAGTTCTTACAGCCTCTGCGTGGAAGTTTCCGTTCCAACAGAATCTTTACTTGATAGTGCTTTAGTCACTATATGAAAACTTGAACAATTTGATTCTAGAGAAATAGTAATAGTGAATTCAATATAACATGAGCACCGTTTGAAACAATCTTCGCAAGATCTATATCAAACCCTCGAATACTCGCACGCACCTTTCGGTTTTTCAAACCTGCGCAACTGAATGAAAGAAGGGATCACACGGTGCAGTGTCTAATCCCTGTGGACTCGACAAGTCGCCCTCACACGAAATGAAAACACCGATACAAACGAAAGAAAAGTTACCGGCGCATTCCCTCGGTTAGATATCTAGAATTTCTCCGAAGAAAAAAAAAAGAGTCACCTACCCGCGAACGAAAAGAAACTAATTAGCTCGACTCGAGGCTCCAGTGAGTTAGAAATTAGCGACCGCCGAAAGAAAGTGTGTTCGTGTAAGCGAATCTCGCGCCGCGTGTACACGTACGAAAATAATACCAACAAATAACTGATTGAAGTTTCTGCACATAGAATAATTACACTTTCCGACACGAAGACGATTAGATAAGGGAAACGCGAATGAGATAACGAGCTGAAATGACACTAGAATACTAATTGGCGAATACACGAACGTCGTGAATGCATACGTTACACTGTTTTGGACGGTGTGAAAAGGTATGACACGCGTGCATTATACCCACCTTATTAACATCCCACTTGGATCGTTCATCAACGAGTACGAGCCCGGCAAGGAATAGTAATAGAATCCCAGTTTGGTAACTAGAACCATAAGTGCTCTGTTGCTGCAGTCGAGGTAATCGCAACTATTACGTAAAATCTACGCCTTTTTATCACGTTCACTCTCCATAGGTTCCTTCAATATGCAAAACTACAGAATATTGAAAACGCCAGCCTACTGGTTTATTGATCGTATGCGTAAGACGTTGAATAAGACATAGGATAGGATGTAACGAGGTAGCATTTTGTTTCTCGTTCGTTTCACGAGGTTACGAAATTTGGAACATCAATGGCTGCGGATGAAGATCGCCCGATCTTTTGAACAAGCGACTTCTAACTCAACTGTCGGGGTATCGTTTGTGCACTTGAATATTTTTCAATTTTTCATATTGAGTGTGATAAGGTGTAAGTGGAGCACTGAAGAATTGTGCCAAACCAATGACAGAGCGCAAGTCCCGGATTTACGGAAGAAAGCCCCACAGAACAACGTGATCTTGACAAAGGGTAGGCAAAAGCAACACACGGATAAAAAATTTGAGTCCCTCATGAACATCTGGGAAAAACTAACCATATTTTTCCCGTTTGAAGTCCAATTTGATTCCCTTAAATCCCATCTGAAAACCTCGTCCTTCCTTTAGGAAGCCCTCTTCAGAGAGGAAATCAACAGGGCTACAACCAGGGCCTTGTTGATTCCCTGGGACTGACGGTTGAAGCCCTGGATGAAGCCCTGCTGGTTCCTTCTACTGATGATAGGCTTCAAACGGGGAAAATATGGGTAGTTTTTCCCAGGGCTTAAACTTTGGCTTCGACTGGAAAAAATGTTTACCGGGACGGTAGTAATAATGGAGAAGGACGACTACACACAAAGAGTGGACTGGTACATTGCGGAGATTGTACATCAAGAGCTGAAGAAGGACCCAACCCAAGAATACAGAACTGGCTGCACACCGTGTTGAAACAAAACAATGTACTCGGCGTGAACCCGATAGCACCAAAATTCAAAGGGCTTGTAAAACTCAATGAAGGGTGTTTGTGATTTAGGGGAAGGGAAAAGGGGCCTTTCAAATAAAAGAAGGGTGGATTGAAGTAGTGATACTCATTGAGAGAAAAATTCAATTCTAAACGATCTCTGTAATTTGTATACGTAATTTAGTGTACATTTGAAATTTTTCATTAAAAATGTAAAAAACGTGAGTCTTTGTATTTTTCACCATGGTTTGTCAAATTTGAGGCGCGAGGGTTGCTCCAAACGTAATTTTCACTAGAGGTAAAGTTGTAGATGAGACTCGATGGAACAACTTTTGTTTGAAAAATTTTTTCAAAAAGTCAATGTTTCTCGAGATAAACGAGTTTCAACAGAGAGGAAATCAACAGGGCTTCAACCAGGGCCTTGTTGATTCCCTAGGATTGACGGTTAAAGCCCTGGATGAAGCTTTGCTGGTCCCTCCTACTGATGATGGGTTTTAGAGAGAAGCCCCGGATGAAGCTCTGCTGGTTCCCTCTTTTGATAGGAGCTTCAGACTGAGGTCCTGGATGAAGCCCTGTTCATTTCCTCTTCTGATAATAGGCTTCAAACGAGGAAGATAAGGGTAGATTTTCCCAGGGCTTAAACTTTGGCTTCAACTGGAAAAAATGTTTACCGGGACGGTAGTAATAATAATGGAGAAGGACGACTACACCCAAAGAGTGGACTGGTACATTGCGGAGAATGTATATCAAGAGCTGAAGAAGGACCCAACCCAAGAATACAGAACTGGCGGCACACCGTGCTGAAACAGAACAATGTACTTGGCGTGAACCCGATAGCACCAAAATTCAAAGGGCTCATAAAACTCAATGAAGGGTGTTTGTGATTTAGGGGAAGAGAAAAGGAGCCTTTGAAATGAGAGAAGGGTGGATTGAAGTAGTGACACTCATTCAGAAAAAAATCAATTCTTTTGAATTTGTAATTTAGTGTACATTTGAAATTTTTCATTAAAAATGTAAAAAACGCGAGTCTTTGTATTTTTCACCATGTTTTGTCAAATTTGAGGCGCGAGGGTTGCTCAAAACGTAATTTTTATAAGAGGTAAAGTTGTTGAAGAGACTCGATGGAACAACTTTTGTTTGAAAACTTTTTTCAAAAAGTCAATATTTCTCGAGATAAATGAGTTCCTAAGATTTGGATCAGAACCTCGAAAAACGAGGAGAGGTAAAAATGTGCATATAGCCTAAATATGTTCGTCTGAGAATAATCTTCAACAGCCACATCGAGCGTATTTACAATTAGGACCCCTCCCTCCTCCCCCCTAAGTAGATGATTCGATGAGGCACTAATAGTCGGAGGGACAACTTTTTCTTAAGACGAACCCGATGGATAAAAACATAAAATTCACAGTGGAAAATGGCAATAAGACCATCAACTATTTGGACCATTCACACAAGAGAACAACATGATAAAGACAAAAATTACTCTTCAAGGCCAGCGATAAAAGTAATGATGAGGTAATACCCAAAAGTATTCTCGTAAGGTATTTTAAACTCGAAATCTTTTCAACTACATTGGATGGTATATGTATGTGGAACGTAAGTGTACTTAAGGAAGTAAGTGGCCGTATCTTGTTATGAAAAACTTACGGAGGAATTGAGAAGCAGAATTGCAGGATACGAAAAAAGGTGTTTAAACGGTAGACTCAAAATTCTAAGGCGGAAAGAGGATGATTTATTCACGAAGAGAAGTTCGATCAAAGGAAGTCCAGGACACCAATTTGTTCTTGATTGATTCCATTCTTAAGATGAGTCGTGGTTGAGAGAGTGGTAAATGAGTGAGTACAGGTTCAGAAACAACACGGAAGACGAGGGAACCTTTGGCGGCAACGTCACCCGAAATCCAGATGAAGGAGACACGTGTTGAGGGGGATGATAGTGTTTGCATCAATACATGAATGCATTATGCACCGAGGGATTATTAGCTGATTGAGCCTGAGATAAGAAATCCCAAGTCGAGGGGTGAGAAGCGAGAGATGAGAAAAACGACACTGCAAGAATTTCATTTGAGCCTTATTTTGGTGATCGACGTTTGTACTTGACCAAGTACGATTGGAAAAAGAAACCAAAGTGTCAGCTCTTCTCTACATACCAGTGCTTCTACATTTTCCAACAGACCTGAACAAACTGACGTGCTTCCTACGCGATACTGGTCCGCAGGATTAGGCCAACATACTCCCAAAATGCGGGACTGAGTACGAGTAAGAATTTTCTTCACTATCAAGAAACTAGGCAGAAAGTCAACGTTTTGGTTCATCAAATTCATTTCACTTTCGTTACTCGCTCGCTTCATTTGAAAGTTGTCCGATTGCCAAAGTAGCCGCTTTTAATTGAATCAGTTTGCGGAAACACGGGTCTGTTACACGACCGACTTGGCGTGGACAGACTTATTGTACGTCCACGTTTTGTCACCTTTCTGACTTCATTTTTTTTTTTTTACCTTTCGGTGACTGTAGTCGCACCCATCGTTTGAAAACGGGACATTAAAAGAACTCATTCTTTTTTTTCTCTCTGTTTTCCTGGGGAGATTGTGAATTGCACGAATTATGACATCGGTAGTTCAAAGCATTGCTTGACATATTTTTGAAATTTATTTTTCAGTTTCATTCGAAGAAAGGGGGAAAAAAGAAGAGACATACAAATTTGTAATTCTCACAATTGGAACATCATAACGACAAATGATGGTATAAAAGAAAAATCTCAAATTTACTCTTTTGGTGTTCACCTCTGTATTTTGAAGTCATGTTAAACGTTTTATGATACGTTTCTCATTTCTAAGCTCTACTACAAGCGCTCATAATACCAGGACAAAAAACCAGTAGACTGTAAGTACCAATAGACAAAAAACTTTTGGGGGTAGGGAGGACCAAACCAACGCATAAAATGAATTTTATTCCTATGGAGGAAAAAATAAGATCATGAATGTTGGATATGTTTCGCTTTCATTCTGTCATTTCTGCTCTCGATTATCACAAATATCACGTATCTTTCAATTTCTGTTATCTAAATAATTATATTTGGTTAACTACTTGTAATATTCAAACTAAAACTTTACTCATTTAAAAGACACATACACTTTTATGACGCTCTCAACCTTGATGACGTCATCATAACCTTGGACAGTGAATACTTCTATGACGTCATCAATCTGAACCTAAGTAATATCAATTAACCCGGGACGTCAGCACCCCAAACTTCGACATTATTATTTTCTATTATATTATAATGAACGGGCATTTTTGAAATAAATTGGTAACCCAAACAAACGATAACCCGAATAGACTTCCAGAGTACTTTTCAGCCTCACGTTAGGCGACGCATTTAGCCTAAAAGTATCTGGCTATCCGCCTCAACCAGCCTTGCTCAGTTCAGCCCTCTCCAACAGAATCGCCCTTTAACGCCCTTCAAACAATTACTTGAACTGTGCTTTCAGCCTAGTTAAGCTCCTTCTGAAACAGAAACTAGTGTCTGAATACAGAGGCCAAGCTTTAAATTGCTCGCATAAGAAACTTGATGACGTCATCACTCCAAACCTTACGCACCTACTTGCCACACTTCTACTTTCTATAGTCTATACTGACAAAACTCAGTTTCCTAATAAACAGTATATTTTATACTAGGCTAAGCCTTTTTTATGCTAGGCTTGAGACTAGAAGCGAGCGGAGCGAGTGAGCCGCCCAAAAGCCACTGGCTTAAAATTTTTGTACTAGCTTTATACTAATCTTATACTAGTCTTGAAATATTTTGAACTGGGTCTCCACGAGTGAGCCCTCCAAATTCCACTAGCGGCCCCCAAAGCTTTATACTAGGATTATAATGGTCTTGAAATATTCTAAACTGGATCTATACTGGATCAGAAAAACCCCATTAGCCACTGGCGGCTTCCAAAAGCTATAAGCTTGAAATTTGTTATACTAGCTTCATACGAGGATTATACTAGCGTTCCAAAAAGCTATTAGCTTTTAAGACTTATACTAGATCTGGGAGTGAGCTTTCCAAAGTAATCATCTTGAAATATTCTTAATTGGATCTATACTAGATTCGCGAGTGAGCTCCCCAAAAGCCACTAGCTACTGAGGAAGACATGAAACATGATTTCTATTCATTGGATTATGCCAGATTATTTTTTTTTATGGTCGCTGTGTATTTCATTCTTATTATAGTCCCTAACCACTATTTCAAACCTTACATTGAGTGTGGCAGCCTACAAATTTCAGTTCGTAAAGAAGCCTGACGCTCAACTCTCTCGTCCTTTCCTCGAGCTACAGTGATTTGATTGTCCTAAATATCTGGCGATTTCTCAGCTCGCTGATGGTGGTCGAGTAAACTATTTTTTTTTTTTTAAGATTGGAGTTCTCTTAATCATTTGCTTCACTTTTCAGCCTACCATATTTAGAATTGTATGCATCTATCGAAATGAATAAAATTTTTACTTCGTTGACAACCGGTCCGGGTCATTACCCGGTTAGTATAAGGAATAACGCGTTTGCTTGTTCCAAAACCAAAACGAATTTTTTTCTTAGATGATCTGTAATTCTGTTGTATAAATCAGTTGTACGTCAGTTGATCTGATTGCACGCTACAGCATTCGGTATTTTTATGGAGTGCCAGATTTTTTTTTTTTTTTCTACCTCTACGTGTTCATGCTCATGCTCATGTACCTGCTAAGGTGCGCGGTTGGTTTGATTGGTCCGATTAATAGAGGCTATCGATACGTGTATTTGACGAGAAGAAAAATGAACGAGCATTGAACAGCATCTGAACTCTCATTGTGTTGCTACATATTAAATGGATTTGCGTTAAAATATGTACACACCGTATAGGTGTTACGGCGAATGATAAATTCTTGTTATACAATTTTTCTTCTTTCTATCCGAATGATTTTCCGTGCGAACGTCGGATGCTAAGAAATGAAGGGAAAGCATGCGGCGGCTCTCTCGCTTTACAATCTGCTTCCTTGAACGCTTTCCAGCGTCCCGTGCACGAAATAAAAGACTGTGCCTTACTTTTCTCCAAAATCTTTCAACGTCACGATTCGAATTTTGATGAGGCACCGACTGTAGGAAGAAGTGAAATTAATGGAATTCGTTATCGTCGTAGCTGAAATTATAACGAGGAAAGAAAAAACTTTTATACTTCGATGCATCGCGATGAACGAGAAGCAACAGTATCAGTCTGAATGAGAATGCGTTCGGAATTGTGAATAAGGAGAAAAGCAACGCGGTGTATAGGAAAAATGAGGGGAATGAATCGTATACCTATGAAAACATTGCTAGACAACGAACTGATTTGCGAACGAATTAATTTTGTACATTTCGGAGTCCGTGGAAAACAAAAGGGGAACGCCGCCGCCGCTGAACGAAGGAAAGTCACTGAATTGATGAGCCTCGAATGTTTTACGGTCTTGGATATAATTTAAAATTGACACATTTCTTACTGCGCGGCGTTGATGGGAAGCAATCAAGCTTCAAATTGGAGATAACCGCGCGAGGAAGGCAAAAAGGATTAGTGTTGATCTATTCTTCATTGTATTGTTTCTGAGAATATTTTTCGGTTATGCCCCTGTATAAGTATATGATGCGAAAATTCGATTGTGCACACACTTCTATCGTCGCATGTAATCGTCGTACGATCCTTGAACTAAATTATTTTTACACGCTACCGCGTTTTACCATTCAGTATTATTTTATGATCGAGTCCTGAGACGCGGAGGCGAACAATTTCGTTTTTGAATATGATTTTATTGCTTCACGACGAAGGTCCCTAGTATATTCACATCGTATTAGGGAAGGAAGTGTGAATATGAAAACGTTGGTTTGTAATTTACCAGAGTTTCCATCGTACCGCGAACTAGCAATTATTTCTCGACCGTGATGAGTCATGCTTTCGTATTCGTGCTTTACAATTGTAATTCTCGATAGATATTATGCGTTTTACGTTTTCAAGTGTAACACACGTGACTTATGTACAGAATGAGATGAATTCGGGAAGATAAATTGTAAAAAGGATAAGAGAACAAGAGCAAGTATCATAGTGAATTTCTTCGTATATGAATCAGAGAGTAAATCGAACTAGAAGGTTGAGTAGGGATCAGATCAAAAAGACCCCTAGAGTTTGTTGGTCTTTCTATTGACTTCCTAACCTCATGTTAAGAGGGCATGCCCCGTGGACTTCTTTCACGCTCTTATTTAATTTTGAAGTCAGTTGGTATTGATCCAGACATTTCATTGTTTCGTCCTGCTCCCACCATGACACATTCAAGCCATGGATGTCATATTCCTCTGCAAGTGTGTTACCATGTGATGCGATTTGGGAAACCATAAAATAGGTCGGTATGGTAAAAACCTCTTGCGTAAGACGTGCCTTTGAATAAAACCTACTTTACTGATGAATATTCTATTCGCGCGTTGGACTTCCATCACTGACCCTCATGATGGCTTGTTCGAAACGTGGACACAAAATATTCTTCGTATTATGTAGATGTTATTCAAAGGCGCGTTCTACACCACGAGCTTTTACCATAGCGATTTATTGTATGGTTTCTCGCAGATCGCATCACATATTGAAAACAACTAGGAGGTTCTTCTTTGTCAGTGCTGTTGTCCTTGCTGCATGCACTCGCCTTCCATACTGGTTTGGGTTTCAGCAGGTTTGCACAGGCAGCAGACCACCTGGTAAGATTGATGAGATTTCAATACACAGCTAGAAGCCGACGCGATGGTTCTTCATTCAGCCTACCCATTTCCTTTGGTCAGCGTTTGTCTTCATTTGGGCTGATGCACCATCAGGATTCGGGTACCTTTCTCAATTCAGGTACTGAAATATACTACGGCTCCGCTTCCGTATCAAAGGAGATTCGTACTAAGATCTTATATCCACTTCTTTAGCTTTTCCAAGACCGTGTAGATTCTCCAACTCAATGTAATGTAGAATTCTTTTCGCGTTCTGATTGCCAATGAAAGTGCGCTGGTACACCTTCAAACTATAGATTAGAGGGGATTTGTGATATGGTAGTGTCCTAGAGGGAGTTGCATAGTTTTCATAGTACAGAGGAATATCCATAAAGTTTATAAGAGGTATACAGTGCAACTTGTAGAAATTGCTCGCGATTCTAGTGGTTGCTCTTCTCGTACTGTATGGATCCTGTCACCGTTTCTCTTAGATTCAACCGCTTACTTTCGAACCGACTCAATTTCTCCTAGAAATTGAAAATGTTTCTCGTAAATTCTGTACTGACCATCCAAACCTTGCTGACCATCGAGGTTGGCTCGAGCTCTAAACAATGATTGAAATTGGAAAGAACATCGAAAGTTTCAAAAATGTCAGTATTCCAATTTCACTGTCAATGAATTACAGAGCAACAAATGTGGATACTATGGTGACAGCTCCCGATGTAAAACTGGCTCTTCTTGTAAACTTCATTTTTGAGGAGAGAGTTGTTTAGAATGTTTGATTGAAGGATCATAGAAGTCAATGACAGTCTCTAGTGTACACAATCATATTCTGGTGTAAATCGACGGTCAATCTTATACAAGGAGCTTTCACCATGCAATTTAGTGTCTTTTGTTGCAAACTGTATCACAAATTCTGATTTTTCTCATTTGTCTCCAAAAATATGCTTTCTAGCGAAAAATAAGAAAATACAAAAATTGTTCCTCATAAAATTTTCTTCAATTTGGTACCATATTTGACCCCTCACAATCAACACTTTAGGCTAGAAGACCTGATAACTTCTGAACAATTCTGTTCTCTAGATCATACATTGGTTTTTCTCATTTTTCTCAAAAATATACAGACACACGAATTATTCTGTATAAAAAATCCTTCAATTTGACACCATAATAATTGATCTCTTGATATCAAACACTTCAACCTACAAGACCTGATAACTTCGAGACAATTCTGGTATCTGGTTCATACATCCAATTCTGTTTTTTCTCATTTTACTCGAAAAATATGCTTTCTAGCAAAAAATACGAGGACACAAAAATTGCTCCCCATAAAATTTCCCTTACTTTGATACCTTGTTTGACCTCTGGAAATTGAACACTTTGAGCTGAAAGATCCGATAACAGACAATACTGTTTTTCAGTTCATACCTGCAAGTAAAGACACGATAATGCTGCATACTCATATTACTTTTTCCTGTAAAATTAATAAAAGCCATTCTCTAACAACGCTTCTTGCGGCAAGTAGCAAAAATATTTGGAAGCCTCATAAAGATACCTTTTTCTTAAATCTTTTAAATATGGCATTACTGGAACTTATATTGAGTGAGAGACGTGTAAGTAGAGCACTAATATTGAAAAAATTTTCAAGTGTACAATTCTACTTTATAGGTACTTTTACGAGAGTACTTTAGGGTGTCATCCTATCATCAGTTGTGTCTGAGTGCACTACTTACACATTTCCTCACTCAATATTAGTTCCTCGAGTCCTCGGGAAAATGGAAGCAGAGAAGAGAATCTCATGACACTACAGTGAGAAAGTACTCCAGATTTAGGAAAGCACACAAACAAGGTGATAAAGGCGTTCCACCCTCACCTCAAAAATGTCTTCATTGCTCGAATTAGCAGTAGAGGTTATTTCCGGGAATGGTCAGAAAATCATGACTCGTACTGCAAAATTTCAATCTCAACACCTGTTTACATAAGAATTTCTTCCCTCCTCGTCATCTAGCGAGTCTTTATCCTCATGACGCAATGTTTGCTCTTTCAAAATAGCAAGTAAATATTCACGTTCATTACATCTCTCCTGCATGCCTTACAAATTAGTACGAAATAGTACCGAGCGATCATTTTATTCATCAAGTGTTTTCGATATTTCGAATCTACTTCAAGTTTTCTCTCAATTTTTCCTCCAGTACCACAAATCTCCAGTGACCGACCGAAAGAAGAACGCAAAATATTTATTTCGTAGACCATTTTCGTCATAATTGGTTTCATTGTGTTTGGAAGAGAATCGTCTGAAAGACCCGCTACGGAGTACATTTCACCTCTGAACTTCATCAACCTACGAGTAAGAACGACTACACCTAAATTAAGAGCATTTTCTAACGTTATTAGTTTTCGTTTCATTGTGTGCTAATGAAATCTATGGCGATGTGTACGACGCCGCCCGCCCATCTTTTGTCTAATGAATCCAATTTACAATATTAGAGCTGTCGTAAATTGGATTTAAGGACGCCCAAGCGGATCTCGAACGTCTGTGTCGTATGGATATTATGGTTTTGTTGTTTCAATTTTTATCAACTCCTAGGTTCAGTGGAAAGGTAACGCATCCGTTTCCTTCTCGTGCTTAGTTTGCTAACCCTTTAGTTTTAATAGCCATCAACGGTTCCGCCGGAGAAGAGGCTGAAGAAAGGCGATGGAAGGCATGGTGTGAGTATTGGTGATGAAATTGTTACACCGAACTACACTTGTCTGCACTACATAATAATACGCTAACGTCACCGCGCGGACTGTTAGGTGCGCGTCAAGCGAGAGTACCGAAAAATAATAAGGTCCAGATGTTTGTACAGCCATATTTCAATTACACTTCGTGATGTCTTATCTGAATAAGAAGTCGGTTTGCAGGAAATTCCTTTGCTCTCAGAGTAAATAGAGAACATTATAATTAATTCTTCGACATTGTTTTATTTTTTAATGTATTCATGTTTAAGATGCAAAAAGCACAGTGAACACGTAGAGCATGGAGTATGGACTGGCGTGGCTTTTCCGCACTCGATTCTTAAGAAAATTATTAGGTTTATACGAATAGCGAATGATTTTGAATTGCTTACAATCTAACGAAGCTACGAGTATATATTTATGCTTTAATGACGACGATATAGTTCGAAAAATTTAAAAGGTTTATCTGAATCTCCTGTAGAATATGACTCCACAGCGCATACCAATTGATGATGAAGTTAGATTGTACTCGTCTGTTATTATCTCTTTTTTCATACTTTTTTTTTTTTTTTTTCTCTTCTTTTTATGTAGGTCCATTAATTTACTATCGTAGTTTAATGTGCTGTTTCATGGCGCGATTTGTTCTGCACTGAAGAGAGTATTCGTGTTGAATGCAGCGTATCGATAACGGACCTTTTACGTGTTTGTGTATGTGTAAAAGAGAGAATTTTGTTCGCCTTCTTTTAGAATAATATGAAAATTTGTCGGCAAACTTTCTTGTAATCGCTTAAGCCTACCTCCCATCATTCAGAATGACTTACTCGTATTCGATCGCGGGTATGAATCCAGAACTGTTGGTGAAATTTAGATAAAATTTGTTAATTTGTTTGCAGGCGGGTACCGACGTTTTTACGGTTGTGCTTCGTCTCTATCGGAATTTGCTAATTAGCGACCGTTTTCCTTTCTCGTTATCGTATCGACAAGAAGAATGAGTGTTTACTTTTCGAAAGGTTTTGTTCAAGATGCAAAATAATATAATGTATTGTTTTTTCATCAAAAACCCATTTGTTTAAAACAAAAAAAAATATATTCTAGAAATTTTGTCTACGTTTTTCCTATCTCCGGTGCGGTGAAGATGAAGAACTCACCCCGAGTAATTTGGTTTTATACATACTAAGAACAACAGAGGCATGGAACCATCTATCTACATTTGCCGCTGACGTAATGAAGAGTAAAATGAACGCGAAATGGGAGCGGAAGGGATAGAGCCACGTTGTGGTCCTTCATACCTGCATGTACCTTTTTCCGAGCTGCTGCATCTTTCATCAGCACTATCACCACCACTTATCAGAAGAGAGCACCAAAGAAAGAATAAAAATGGCATAAAAAGAGAAAAATGTTCTGGCGTGGCCAAATAAATGAAGATCATTTTTATGTCTTTCTCTTTCTCAAAAATCTGGTATACGTCTATTTCAGGATATTTCAAGCTAATAGCTTTGCTCTTGTATAAGTCCAGCTTAGAATATTTCTAGGCAGTAGCTTCTTGTGAGCAAGTATACAGTTAGCATAAATTAACTAGCTCCTTTTATACAGTACACTAGAGTAGGAGGTGGAGGGGGGTATTCAAATACATAGGATGCCTAAGTCTACTAGTAGAAACTGACTAGATCCATTTATACAGTATACTGTATTTTGATGATTAGCCTATGCCCCCCGGACCAGTGCTGCCAGATGATAATCCAACCATCCGTATCCGCTATTTTGTCTAAGACCTGAGAACAGATTTCATCAAGAACGATCAAGAGAAAGGCGCTTTTCCTTCGATCGACTCAATATTACGGTGGACAACGGTGCCACCCCATAACGACCAGGAGAAAAGTATCTCCCGTATGAGTATCTAAGGTACTTTTCCATAGAGCACACGCAAAATCCAATCCGTATCTTTTTCGAGATTTGGCAGCACTGTCTCAGACACCCTATTACAGTGTTGCCAGATATGTTCAAGAACCGTATCCACCATTTTTTCCAAGACCTAAAAATGGATTTCAATTTATTTATCGATAAGGATCAGGAGACAGGTATCTCTCACATCAGTGACTGAGGTATTTTTCCCTTGATCGATTCAATGTTGAAGGAACCGCGTTATAAGCCAGTATCGATCAGGAGAAAAGTATCTCTCATACAAGTGACTAAGGTACTTTTCCCTTGATCAGCTCAATGTCATGGAATACTGCGGTGTCAGCCTATAACGATCAGGAGAAAGGTATCTCTCATATAAATGACTGAGGTACTTTTCCCTTGAGCGCAAGAATTACCTATTTTACGCAAAATCTGTAGAAACATCCATATATTTTTCTTCGAGGACCAAAAATCCGTAGATCCGGCAGCACTGCTATTATAAGCCTAGTTTAAGACCAGTGAAATCCTAAAAAAGGGGGGGCGGCTAAAATCCTAGTATAAAGCTATCAACAAGCTAGTAAAAACCTAGTATATAAAGTAGGCACTACGCCCGGAGTTGAAGAGTAGTGAAATTGTAGGAGGGGGAGGGGTCTTCTTTATCTATTTTAAGACTAGTTTAAGACTGGTAAAATCCTAGTACAAAGCTAGTATGTATGAAGCCTCACAAATACAGTGCAAGTGTCGGTTCTGTTACGGCACATGTTCAGAAAGGAATAAACAAATTTTACTGATTCACCGCAGTTCAATACGATATACGCGAACGCGCTTTCGGTAAATTTACCATTGACGAGCGATAATGAAACTAAACTAGACAAGCCAGATACTACACTGACTGAACTTGGAAACGTAAACATAAAGAACATAAAAAGAACATAAAATAGCGCGGGAAATAAGCCTATGAAAGCTTAACCAAAAGCTAGAGGAATTTACAACCAATACGAAATTAAGTAAATGAAATCAAAATAAGGTTAAAGAAACAAACTAAATTAAATTCAAACGCCGTAATGGTCAGTAGTCTGAAACCTACGGAGGAGTAAAAATTGAGGAGTGGAAAATTAAAGAAATCAGGAGGAGGTAAGTCGAATAATAGTAGAAGAACGGAAGTCAATAAAGGACGGACTCAAAGAGAAATAAGAGTCAAGAGAACCAGTAAATTAGAGAAAATTAAGCCAGAGAAGCTCCAGGAGACCTCTGAGAGGAAGCGAGGAGGAAAGGAAGGAGGGAAGGAGGAAGCAAGACAAGGAGTGGGAAGAATGTGTGGAACACTGGTAAAAAGTAGGGAGAATCCAAGAACACTCACCACAGAAGGACTCCTCCTAGCCAAAGATTGACCGCAAGAGGAAACCTGCCGGCTGAGAGTCAAGGAAGGCATGAGGACGGAAGAAACCGAAGCTAGCATATTATAAACTAGGCAAGGTGAACTCGCAAATATTTGAATCACCCACAGAGAAACGAAGATGAAGGCGGGGGGGGGGGAGGGCACTCGGAAAATTTCAAATTAGGGGTCAGGGCAGAGTAGAGACATGAAACATGTCAAAAACATACAAAGGAGGAGGAAGAGGAGGAAGGAACCCCTGCCTAAGAAGTTGGAATCGCGAAGCACCGCTGGTGAGCTCCTAGTGAGCTTCCAGTGGTGACTGAACGCTCGTCTGGTGGAGGAGTAGATATGCGTGCATCCATGGGTGGTAGAATAGAGAGCACAAACGACTGAAAAAAATTAAAAGGTACTTGATTTAGGAATACTATGAATTTTTTTGGAAAAATTTTTGTCCCCCCGAGAAAAATTTACTCCACTACCCATGCGTGCCAGTTCTGCCAGATTTACGGATTTTTGATCCTCGAAAACAAATACGGATTTTCCACAGATTTCTCGTTAGATACGAATTTCTTGTGCTCAAGGGAAAAGCACCTTAGTCCCAGATACTTTTCCCCTGATCGTCATGGGTCAATCGTTACTTTTGTAACAATAAAGGACTTTCCTCATTTGGTAGTGGCTTAGCCGGTATTTTATTTTCAATCTAATTTCGCTCCATCACGTTTAAAAATTTCCTACAAAAGAAAACGAAGATATGCAGAGTCCTCTGTTGACGGATGCTACCTGGTAGCTTGTTTGATTCAGAAAGTGATATTACTGTTGAAAATAAGGAGAAAGGACCTTTTGTAGAGGCTACTGACTGTTTTCTGTGCAGTACCAAGAAAATTACGGTTTTATAGGGCTCGATGATAAAGGAAAAACTTCGACTCTCCATGTGGAGGAAAGTAGTACAAGCCAAAATAATCATGTTCATCTTCTGCTGAAATTACCTCTCAGCTCTATGCAGTAACATATCAGAAATCTGCGTGAAAATTCCTCTCATGCTCACGTAAATACGCCCAGAAAACTGGAAAAGGGAAAGTCCGCGGTCGAATCACTAGCGAGAAAAATAACGAAGTTGCATTACTTACACGATATGTCTACTTACTTCAACAGACGTTATTAGGCTAACAAGTATAGGGTAGTCACGAGAAATATATTTTGTCTCTTGACTCTCTCATCCACAAAGCATATTTCTAAACCGCCATCCCTTTAGTTACTGGGGGCCCTCACAGGAGTTCTGTCCGCGTACGCGTAACGCTGAGACTTAGAAAACTTACTGGCTCTGATATAGCCCTCTATGGGACTCAAAAAAATTCTTGACCCTTATTGGCGGGAGACTTGTCATCTTTTTAGTAACTGGGGGCTCCCGGAGGAATCTTAACGCTGAAACTTAGAGAAATTCCTGTTCCTGGCTCTTCTATGGCCCTCTATGGGACTTGGAAAAATTCGTGATCTCTATTTCCTTCATATTTTCTACATAATTCCTTTCATATTTCTTCATATATCTTCAATGATTTCAGGCATAAAAAGGATACGCCTACATTCCACGTAAACTAAAAATCTTCAACCTACGCCATGCAACTCTAGCTCCCTGAGCAAGTGCCAGTAAATTTTTTGTTCCCGGGACTCAACCTCGTATCTTTCACCAAATTTTCGCTCTTACTCCCTTTCAAGTTTTTTCACGAGTCAAGATAAGTAGAAAACTTTGGAGCGAACAAAACAAAAGATCACGCGTTATTAATAATCAAAAATTCGAAGGAAAAGCTTTCTTTTTTCCAATCAGAATTTTTAACGAAATCTTACTAAGAAGAGAGAGGCCGGACGCAGGTGAAAAAATCCTTTATGTCCTTACATAGAAGGGGTGGAAGGGGCGGGTCAAAATCGCTAAATTGTCTTTACGTAATCAATTAATGGCCTCTTAGAAAATAATTGCATTGCGGAAGAAGAGCAAAAAGCCCGTGCAGATAAACAATAATCGAAAAAGACTCGTTTTTCTAATCAGCCAAACATTTATAAGCTGAAACGCGAAGTTAGATAATGATTTTTCCGCCACAGCCATCAATGCAACATTGGTGGCAGCACTACACAACATTTTCGTAATACTTTTTAGGCATAGCGTCCGCATTCCCATAGCTTTTCAATTACATGTTGGATGGAGTTACGACCGTTGAAAAAGCCGCCTTCAGCCCATCTTTTCAACTCTTCTTCATTCAAAGGTAATTGCGCCCCCCCCCCTTTTTCAATGAAAATAGGTACTGCCAGTAATAACTTGTCAACACGAATTTCCCACGCTTGAACCTAGAATGGCTTTTGCCTAAATCAAATGGGAGTCCTCACAATGAGGATGTTCACATTTTATCAATCCTCCTATGGGGAGCAGCTAGCTTACTAGAATAAGGGGGAAATATGAGAAAACAATCTACCAAACGTAATCATCAAGTATGTGGGAAAAGAAGAGTTTGCGCTAATTTTTTTCCTCGCAAGACTTACCTAATATACTGGTAAGAGTCCGAATGCTGAACAATAATTCAGTAAATAACGGCATTATTCTGCCAGGCTCATAAATTAAAGCCCCAAGCTACTAGAAACCCAAAAAGATATTTTATAGATCTCAAAAGAAGAATTGACGTTACTCGTACGCATTCAAATGATTCTCTCAGTCGAATCGCCAACGGGCGAAACAATTATCTGTTTGATGGTCAAGATATGCATGCCTAAAATTCATCAAATAATTTTGATTATGTCAAGGGCAACGACAATGTTTCGTCAGAATTCGTAATTTAAATTGGTGAATCGTGATTATGTTACCTTTTAAAACTACGAATTTCTTCTAGTACGGACTTTTTTTTCGATGACAGGCGCTCTTAGTACCGGAAGTCGAAACCTCTCATTTGAAATAAAATATAATCGAAGCACAAAAAATAAGAGATAGTCCAACAAGCAATTAGCATAGCCACTGTAACAATAGACCTCGGCCTTACGTTACGTCACTGATTTTACTTTTCCCGAAAAACTCTCCACTCGACACACGCTGAGAGCTGAACTGCACAAGCATTCAAGAGAAAGGTTTTCTTTCGTAACCTTGTCTAGTGCTCAAAATCAATATTCATACAACGCTACGATTACTCACCGTTTTCCGAATTATTTTGCGTTCCCGCTAGCAATCCATTATTTAACGTTTCGAAGCTCGTAAAAGTTTTCTTCGTCGAAACTGGTTGCGATAATCCATCGTCGATATTGTCGATATTCGTTTCCGGACCGAAATCATCTTCCGGATCAAAACTACCTTGTAGGTTATTTAACGTGCAATAACTGGAGCCGTTTTGTTTCGTCGAGAAGGATTCGGCGGTGGCCGTTTCCATATCAGCGTTCGACGATTTGATCTGATGCGGATCCGATAAGTACACCACTATTACGGTAATATTATCCTCGGAACGTTTCGATTTGGCCAACTGCACGAGTATCTGACTAGCCTCGTCGTATTCGTCTGCAACATACGGAAAAGAGGACCAAAAATTAGAAGAAAAAAAAATGAGCAATACGGAACCGTTGCACGTCAATCACGAGCAGGCGATATCGAGTTTTATATACGCCGCATTTTCGAAGTTTATTACATCGCGGCGCGTACATATTTTCCGACACGAAATGAAGATAATTAGATGAACGTTCTACACACAAGTATATAGCGTGATACCAGGTAATTTTAGAGCAATATTTTGTACGAAAATTTCGTCGATACGAAAAATCTTTATCTTGGGTCGCGTACACACGTATCTGATTCACGAGCATTATTATATAAAATCATTCGAACCCGCCTTTAGGTAAATGACCCGATTAACGATATACAGGTACGAAGCGTAGTCTGCATTACTGCTCAATTACAAAGGGGAAAAATAGCGCAGAAGTCTTGAGAGTTAAGATTCCTTTTTTTTTTTTTCGTTTTTACATTTCGATTCATTCCGTAAAGTAATACCGGTAGGCCTACATAAAAACTGGAACATACATGTGCGTTCGAATAAATCAACATGATGAATCATAACATCAAGACACTAGTAATTGATCGAGTCGAATACAGGTTTGACTTTTCTGCCGAGAGGCAGGCCTTTAATCCGTCAACATTCTTCATTTTCCGCCGAATATTTATCAGATTGAAAATTCGCTCAAGTCGTGATATACGATATTCCTCGAGGCTGACAGGACACATACATGCTTTTACAAGAAATTGTTTATTGATCATCCTGATCTTCATAAGTAGAAGACATTTTTTGCATTTGGAGTGGACCCAATATTCTAGTCAAGTACTTCTATCAGCCCATGGTGAATGTCGACCTCACTGTCACACTAGAGCAAGGCCACCGAGCAGAATTTGTTGGCGCGGTGACCATTCATGGAAATTTTTCTCTGTCCCTTCTTTATCGCGATTTTTACATAAATCTAGTTCCATGAAAAATCGCAAGCCTTAAAGACAAAGTACTCTTTCTCCTTTTGTCGTCGACCCTACCTTTAAAGACATGATCAATCACCTCAAAGCGAAGTTGAAGATTCAATGTCAGCTCACTCCACTGGTCTCATGATTCAAGGTTCCCCGCTCTTATAAACTTGTTGCTCATAGTTCGATGACTCTTTGTCTGACCTCCATCACTCACATACCTATCTTCGAACAATCAAATTCACATCGTGGACAAGAATGTCAAGGGTCGTATTCTTTCGTTAGATGCCCATTTATAGGCCGTCAATAAGGAGAGAAATAATGAGGTCGAGATAGTTGATCTTGGAGCCTTCAATAGAGGGGTAAAGATCATTAATGAAACCGAGGAGGTCATGCAGGGATTCCATGGGGCCATGTCCCTCTCCAAGTTACTTCTCGAGGTAGCAGTCCCACCTTTCACAATATCAGAATTTGAATCCTGCCTCAGTCCTAAAATATGTCAGTACTTTCTCCTGACATTGGTTCTCTGAAGTGGAGTTTCTTCATTTCCAAAGCGTGGATGTCCAAATTAGAGAATTATATTTTCCAATCGGGACTTCTCCTCCTCAACCACATTTTCCTGCGGCGCCGGTATGTCTATAACATACTGTGTGTTTGAGATGATCTCTTCAATTTCATGAAAGACCTTTACTACTGCATTAAATTCAACATTGAAGTTGGAGACTCGAAGATCAAGTATCTCGACCTCGCTATTCTCTTCCTTTGCGACGGTATTGAAGAATAAGACCATTGACACCCTTGTAATTTCCGTTTCGCTAACGATGTTTCCATCTTCAAGCATTTGTCCCTCATTAATGTGCTCAATATTGATGTTGAAGGGCTCATTAGCAACCTCAATCCAGCAGACTACTACCTTCCCTTCCACTGGAAAAATGAGAGGAAGAACTGAAACTTCCTCCTGCATCTTCCCAACTTGGTGAAATTTTATAGACCAATGAAAGGGTCTCTTTGCTCTACTTCTTTTCAAAACTTGGGAGGCTTCTCCTGAACGGAAAGATTGAACCCCTCCCTCATCGAAGAGTGATGTGAAGAGACTGTTCCGCCACGTACGTCGGGCAAACAGGGAGAACCTTCAACATCAAGATCAACGGCCACATCCTTGCGTACGAGAACAAGGATCCTTCCAGACCGGCCTTTGCAAGACACCCCTTGGATGATTCGCACCAAGGTAGAGACGAAGTATTTTTACATAACGAAAGCAATTTGCTGGAAAACATTGAGATCGAGATAGAGAAAAACCACCTTAATTTAGATACAATAAATCGCGCGGTTTAAGATCGTGAAAGTTTGTCAGTGATGAGTAAAGTTAGTTTTCCTGACCTAACTCATTTTTTATGCTTCGCTTTACGCTTTTTTCGCTACCACTTTGTCGTGTTGATTAGTTTTCGTATTTAGTCTGATGAAGACGGTTACGTCGAAAGATGTATGTTCCTCATTCACTCAACCATAAAGTTGTGGTGATTTCATTGTGTTTTCGTTCTTTGTCGATAAAGTGAGTGACCAAGAACTTACGAGCTTCTGCTTTCAATTTTTCACCTTACAAAACTCTTCCAGTACGCAGGCATCCACACCGCTTTCTACTCGTTACAGGTCTTCGAGAGCCTGTCGCAAGTCAAGGATTCAACCCTCTCTTGAAAAGTTTTCTCAGAGTCTTGTGCGAAGATCGTTATGCAAATCGCTACATGTACCAACTTTTGAAAAAGCCTCTCTTACTCGATGTCTAACCTTCACAAAATTTAAACCCACCGAACGTAAAAAGGCAGAAAAGAAAAGCTTCCTTCCGTCGTCACAATTGTGACAGGTGAAATATCAGGTGAGTCGGTACAAACAAAGCAAAGATTATTTTCGAAAGGCAAACCAGCGAGATAGAAATTACGACATCGGCGTTTATATTTTCGATACTCTCAACCTGTTCGGTACACAGTATCACCTGTTCCTCAGACAGAACCCGTATTATTACGATACGCAACGAAGTATCTAGTGAGAACTAAAACTGAGTCAGTGCCGACGGCAATGAGTCATAACTACCGAGAACGTAATCTTTAAAAATACGACATGCAATTTTACTTCGACATCGACCTTACAAAGCACGAAGGTCAATTTTTCAGTATAGGACATATGAAAACACTCAGCAGCTACCATTATTTCTATGTAACTTATCAAAGGATATAAAAATTTATCGTCTCATTCGATGCGTCCGTGAAATATTTTTCACTAAAAATTCTTCGTTTCTGACGCTTGGGTAAATTAGTACCTATAGTAAAAAATTCTCAACAATCGAATATTTCACCTGGCAGTAACGACGAAATTCGCGATAAAATATAACGTAATTAGTGAAAGTGAAGCGAAGACCAACGAATAGACGGCATTCTGAAGCGGTATCGCAATTTTTTTCACATTTTTTCGTCACAACCTCAACAAATGTGAAACTAATGAATCTACAACAAGCTAGAATGATATTCTATTCACTTCGAGGACATAAATCTGCCGAGAACAGAGCGTACATCAATACGAAGTGTGATAAGACTTGACTATTCATTGGCCTGTATCCCTCAAGTTCCACATTGCAACATTTCAATACAGTATCTCTGAATTTGTATAAAGAGGATTTACTATAGCTGGTATTTATTTTACAATAGACTAAGTTATCGTGACGTCATCCATTGCTAACTCCCGACATACTTCAAAAACTCTTGATTGTATCGTTTGAGATCTATCACATTATCCATTCCCATAAGAAATATTCTGGAACATTTCGATCTTACGATCAAATTTAAATAAAAATAGATCACAAACAGTTCCACCCTAGAATCATTAACCTGTATAATACTCAACTCGATATAGATGAGTAGGATCTGGTTTGTAAATCCGCTAGACGCGGGTGGTGCTCTCACCAACCTGGTCGTAGGCTTAGCTTTCTAAATTGTTCCAGCAACCATGGCGTAAAACAGAGTTGCTACTTCAAAAATCTTCAGACGAATAAAATATGTTCCAATTTTCTTCAGATGTATTTTAAGAAATTTATAAATATATTTCATACAAACAAGTATAAGGTAATTTTCCTGATAATTATGTACTCGGAAGTTCGAACCGCATCTGCACACTTTTGCACGAAGTCAAACTCTTAAATGCGCATAAAAAAAGTCCTTGTAAAACCTCCCAACAACATATTTTACGACTCTGTAATACTAACTTCAAATATTTTGAAAACCAGCGCAAAATAAGTATTAAACCTCTACACGTAATTTGCACTCCCAACCTTTACACCTTTAAAGCATAAATTACAGAAAGGAGGGTGAAAATATTTCACTCTTACGAAGTACTATAATATAATCGTCTCTATATAACTCGGCGGTTTAATAAGAGTGTGAATGAGAAATATTTTCCGAGACGAGAAAATTATAGAAAAAGAAGAAATAAATTCTAATTTTTAATTGTTTTTTTCGCAGTATTGTGGAGACCGTTAAGGTATATGCTATGAAAAACAGTAAAAATTTCTCCATTATCTCGGACGATCGTGTACAACTTGGAGTAGTTAGCGAGCAAATCATAAATAAACACACATTACAGGAACGACTAGGAATGTTACACCAACTATGCACAAAACAAGCGTCTGAAGAAAAATGTCATCATCCGGACGAACAAATAGAAAATGTCGTCATCTAACTAAATATCAACTTACATTGACTCATTCTGTTTTCTCACACCCTGAGATTTTCTTCTAGATTTCAGATCTTTACTCGAAGTCAAATCCAGCCATCTCTTAAAAGGCTTCTACAATAGGTAATTTCAATGAACCCAGCCTCTATGGTTTATAATTGTCGACTGAAAATCAGAACTATGGTCCGAAATTTGGCTTATAAATACAAATAAGCGAGCAGAGTACGCAATCAATGAATGACTAGCCAACTTGTGATCAAATTTCTGAAAACTATGTCAGAATGCGGAGGATAATTTCCACCTTCCCTACGTCACTTCCATTCCAATATGCAGAAGCGAGAAGGAAAATGAAGAGTCGAGAGAAGAGGGGCGTCTTCTTCCGAGAGACATATCTAATCGCGATTATCTCAGTTACTGAAAGGACAGCTACCAGCACACATCGATGGTACCTCTCTTTCAGCCAGTAAACACTTTACCATACGCGCATACAAAAAACGACCGGCGTGAGTATGCTCGTGGTAGTGTGTCGTTTACTGCCTGAGAGTGCGATCAAAGCGACAGGTATTCCATTGTAGTAAGCCCTGCTCAGTCCAGTTTCTTCGCACTCGTAGATGTGAGAATCTGAACGAAATAAGTTAGCAGCTTTTTTTACAAACTTAAGCCTCTCTATTCCCAATGAATTTTATTCTTATTGAAGCGTCTCCTTCCCGTAACTAGTGGAAGAGTAGAAGGTACTAGACCGATATAGGATCTCGAGAGCAGTTTTTCTTAAATTTATAAAACAACGAGAAATGCGAATCTCATTCTCGATATTTGTTCAAGGCGCATGATTATTTATAACACGTTGAATATTGAGTTTTGAGTAGGATGTAGGCATTCCGAGGTTATGACGTACCTATGAAAAGTCAAACGATCAACGTATGTAAGGCAAGTACGAAGTAATCTGATATATTATAGTGAAAGTAAATGTTTACATGAGCACGATTGTTGTCTCATTTCCGATTTGTGTTGGCGTTCATTCATGCGGGTTGCTCTTGAGTAGAGAAGCAATGATATGCATACTGTACGGGTCCAACCACTAGCTTATACTTGCATTCAGACAGATGTTCTCTCGATATAGCCCTTTGTTATTCTAATGTTGTCAAGGATATCATTATCTAGTATTTATATATTCGAAAACTTGCGCCTGTAACCAAATTTTTTAAACGTCGAAGTATTTTGATTTTGTGAGCACCGAACGATTTTGTATTTTGGTGGCGTCTAGGAAGTTCTCAGAAGTATTAATTTGAGACGAAGCGAAAAAATAGAAGAGGAAAATATTCACGCATTCGATCTAGCTCGATCACGATAACAACCTTGCTATTCTTCCGTACCGCACTACTAGATTTTTGAAACCACAAACCATTTTTGCTTCAGTAAAATATAATTTTTTCATCTGTACTTGGAAATTATTATCATGTACTATGGCAGAGAAAACCGACAAGTACGATAATGATTTTCGGTCTGTAATTCGGTTCTCCTTCGTCAAATTGAGAAGCGTTAGTTCGTCTCATGCGATAGTACAATTTATACGCGCTGAAGTATGAAGGTAACTGTTCAACTTCATGAGGATGTGAGAAATAACATTTTTATTTCAACACTTCAAACCGCCAGACGACATTATGGTGATTTTTCTCGCTTGACTGATGTTTTTCCGCAGAAAAAGTGAGAGAGAGTGGAGAAATACATGCAGAGTGCCTGAAAATTGTTCCGACACCGGCGTCGCAAGTTAACATCGTCGCTAAAAATGCTCTGACAATCAAGGTAACCAATTAGAGAGGATGATGCGCTCACCATTTTTTCAAATCTGTTGTTTACCGTCTCCACGAGCACATATTCCGAAGGTTCTTCTTGATTCGGTGATCGAAATGTTGTTTCTATTTTATCGTACTCGAATATTGCGGTTATCGTTCATTTAATGAGTGAAGTCGTGTTTAATACAAGAGCACTACAGCACCAATCTAGAGTAGCTTAAGTCTTCGCAAATGGAGTGCTTCAATATTTACTCTCATCTCGAAGGTTGATTTTTTAACGCGACATTGCTAAGAAAACTAATTGAATGTGCGAACAAACTTTCCATATGGCCTCTGTTGACCCGACTAAAATAAATTCAATTCTCGATTCTGATTCAGGGTAGCCACTTTTTCCCAAGAATGATTTTCCCTGACTTTTCCCGGTTTTCCAGACAAATTTTCTGAATTTTCCTTGACTTTTTTCTGCCAATACAGCACAAAGTACAAATAGAAATTATATATGCAAGGACATTCAAAGACATGAAGATCACTTATAACAATCTCGATAATATCGATATATCAATCTCAATAATATCGATACATCAATCTAGGGATATCAATATCGATAATATTGATCTCGATTGTATCGATACTTCGATCTTGATTATATCGATTGCTGATCAAGTGTATCGAAATCTCAATAATATCGATGTTTCAATCTTGATGATATCGATGTATCAATCTCGATTATACCAATTACTGATCTCGATTATATCGAAATATCGTTTCTATATTTGGCTTCAACAACTAGTATACTGTACACTAGGTCTAGTATAATGAAGGCTCAAAGCTAGAATATAGCGATCTTAAAGCTAGTATAAACCTAGTGCATAAACTGGGCAAGGTGAATTCGCGGGGTGAGCCTAGTTTAATACAAGTAAAATCATTAAAGGGAAGGGGGTCTTCTCTGTCTATTACAAGTCTAGTTCTAGAGATAAAGCTAGTATACTGTTTAGCTATCATAAACCTAGTATACAGGGTGCGCCAAAAAGATGTTAACAGTTGAACAAAAGAACTCCGGGACATTGTTCCCAGATGATAATTTCAAAAATCCGTATCCGCCATTTCTTGTAAAACCTAAAAACAGATTTCTACAGACTCTGATTGATTCTTCAATAACAGTCAGGAGAAAGGTATCTCTCGTATGAGTAACTAAAATACCTTTCCCTTGATCGACTCAATATCACGGGCTCATTATATCAGCCTATAACGAGCAGGAGAAAGGTTTGTCTCCTACAAGTGTCCAAGGTACCTTTCCCTTGATCCTAAAAAATCCGTGTATAGAAAAAGGAAAACCCGTATCTTTTTCGAGGACTAAAAGATCCGTAGATATGGCAACGCTGCTCCAATTTCGTGGAGTTCCCCGGTTGACTGTTGAAATCTTTTTAACGCACCGTATATAAACTGGGCAAAGTGAACTCGCAAATTTTCAAATCACCCACCCCAGACGAGGTTGAAGGGGGGGGGGGGGGCACTCAGAAAATTTCAAATTCGGGTCAGGTCAGAGTAAAGACATGAAACATGTCAAAAAACCTCATTAAATTTTTTCTTTGTCTCATTATGAGAAAATTCTCTGACTTAGAATGAAATTATGCCATTTTTCCTGACTTTTCCCTAACTTTTCCAGACTCACAAAATTCCCTGACTTTTCCCGGTTTTCCAGGTTTTCCAGAAAGTGGCTACCCTGTGATTGGTTCACAATCGTCATTGGAGACGGAGCAACGCTTGGAAACAGGGAATTTTTCGAAAAATTTGTGGAAATTTCTTTAGGGATATTGGATTGGAATCGCCCTATTGATAATCGTCGCTGTGCTCCGATCTCAAGGAAGAGATATACCGGGATAATTTCTACCATCTAGCTCCATACGGTCCAGAAAAATTATATCAAATAATGGTGTCCACTGAAAATGAGTCGAGGAGAGATTGTCATGTACTGTGTTCTGAGGAACCTCTTGAAACCCTGATTTAGGCGTCGCTCACTACAGTTGAATAAGTGCCCTCCTCAGTTGTTTTTCGCTACACCTCTCATAAAAATGAAGGATCATTTAAACCGGTGGCCATGACCCAACATCATCGTCCCACACTTTTACATAGCGCTGCGTCACATGAACATTAAGATAGGAGTTTCCGTATTCATCGTTTATAGTATTTGGTAGGACTTCAAAAATTTCAATTTCACACTCACATACAAAAGGAAATTGTTGACCTCAGAGCATATGAGGAGTAAACATTTCGACTCCTGAGGCCAAGACATGAAAAGGAAGGTACTCCGAGTTCTGAACCACGATGGAAAGAGAACTATGACGTATGTCGCAAATGAAAATGATGACAATATCCCATTGAACAAGTTTCCTGTTCTCTATGTTATTGACGCAGTTAATGAATGGGGGCTTTTCCCCTCAATATTGAGTACCGTTCCTCGGATAACTCCAACCACTTCCACAATCTCACGAACCATCGTATCGATATCCTTCTAAAAACGATTCATTTTTCTTTGTGCTTTGGGCCCTCTTTTAAATAGTTTTATCGAATGATATTCGGAAAATTAATCGTGTCCACCATAAATGGCAAAAAGTATCGTCGTCGGCCTTGAAATTTCTGTACAAATTGCCTCGAAACTTATTTTCGTGGCGCTTTTAAAGGTCAGACAGTCCTCTAATCTAGAATTTATTGTAAAGAAAAATGTATCATAATTCCCTCTTTATAACACACCAAAACAAACTCGTAAGAGAAACTGAGTGATTACTTCTTAGAACGATGGGCGTTTTTTGATAGAGCGATATTTTTTTTTTTCGTTTCCAAAACGGGTCCATTCCTGAATTAAACTCGCGAAGTCGCGACGAGAAAACGTGTAGGTACTGCCCAGCTTTGTTGGTGAACAATACCGTATACTTCCACGAGAACTTCATTCAAATACTAACGTATTAACATGTTGTGATAGAAGATGTACATTATACGTCATGCATTTCTCAAGTTTTTTTTAGTTTTGGATTTTTACATTAATAAAATTCCAGTTTCATGATTCTTGAGAACTGATCGACCTAATTTTTGTCAATCGTATAGAGTGGGCTACCATGGAATCAGCAAATTAGTCAAGAGATCTTCAAACAGATTAGAGTGATTGATTTTTCCACTTAATCAACTGTGGAATGATAAAATTCAACCTAAAAGTAGGGAACTTGTAGTATTTATTTCGTCAGAGAATATCCGTTCGGAATCATGGAGTTTAACATGGATATGTCTTAAGGCTGAGGATCGTTCGACACGAGCTGATGACGTCACTTCGAAGAATTATTATCTTTGCTACTTTGGGGCCTGTTCCCTTAACCTTCATTATACTAGGATCTTCGAGACATCCATTTTGAGCATTTTTGTACCTGAGTACATTTTGAAATTTTGTTCTCTGTTCTCATCATTTTCAATTTTACAAATTGTTTACCATCATTATCTCACGGCGAGAAGAATGCAGCGAGTAGTGTTAGCGGCGGATCAAATCTGCGCGGCAAATAGATTTCGCGGCGAGTGATGCTGCGGTGAATATTGGGTGGGTGCTGCGCGACGAGTCATCCGCGGCGAAATGCCCTGTCCCCGAATTTAATTATAGATTTTTTAGGGAATATCTCTGAAATGGCTCTTTAATAAACATACTAAAAACCCACGGCGATTCCGGTGGAGCTTCGTCCCCTAGGGGCTTCAAAGACTCCTAAATTCAGTGTTTTGCAAAAATCTCGTACCAAAAAACATTATAGGGGAAAATGTTTGAAACAAAAGTTGTTTCCTATTAAATTTTATATAAAAAACGTCTCTTTTGAAGCGAAAGTGAGGCTGAATATGCTTAAAGGCAATGATAATTACTCCTATGCTCCATGGATAGAAATTGCTAAACGACAACCCAACGCTAAGGAGTTTCCTAACATCTGGAGCAGAAGACACTTGACAAGACCAGTGGATATAAAGTCCAGAACCTGATAAGGGACTCAGTCATGAAAAGTCGACACATTCTCTGCTTGCTGGTGAATAGCCTGAACTGGGTTCGTGGCATACTCGATGACTGTCCTACACTCACCTGAACACCCTACCACTGGACTGCAAATCAAAACCAGAGAGCAGCAGCAGCTTTGTCCAAAATAGGTCTAGGACTGGAGTCCCAGAAAGAGCATGTCTAAAATCTTGTCACCAAATGGGTGAGATAGGTAGGATACCTCCCCCCCCCAATTCTCTACGATATTACTTTCACACACCTCAATTCTACACAAAGGTGAGACCCGCTGTAGGAACAAAACGCAACATTCTAGTCCAATTAAAAGAATCCCTCCACATCTACCCATACCCACAGACAAGACAAGAATCCTGTCACGTTAATCAAAGCCTGGATTTGATAAACACGCTTCCCTGACAAACCGATGGGTGGTGCTGCAGAAATTGAAAACCCTCCCAGTACATGAATTTGGAAAGCAGTGGCTTCAACAATGCAGTGTCACACACAAATCCATAGATCGAGGAAACAGATGATTCATTCTCAGGTTTTCGACAATCTTCCAGAAACCCTGTCATGGTGATCTGTTCTAGCGCTTGAGCTGTGCAGAACTACAGAACGAGTTCCAGAATCATTAAATTATGTTGGTAAAACACTGTCAGAATCTGCATGAGGAGACCACAACAAACGACAAAAGAACAAGACAATGACGTCCCGACGACAGTACTCCAGTATATGAAACAGTAATTGACGGTGGCTGGTAGAGTACTCCCCTTCCAATGTACTGGTAGACTGTGCTGGTGCTGCTGAAACCAATGCATCTCTGCACAGTGTGCCAAAAGTACTACAAGCCGCACCAACACTGCACTGAGATGCATTGAAGGCCACTGTTCAACAAATAACCACCTTCATTTGTTTGAACAATATCATGGATCAGTCGTCTAGCTGAACAAGCCCGCGGGGCATCAATAGGGCGACCCTGAAGTGCAACCAAGGTTGAAAATCGGTGTCCACATCTCAAAAACTGGGTTGAGATGAGAACCGCGACAACAAACAAACTTAGGGATCTCCCTAATCTCTCCCATCCTTAATTCACTCCATTCCTCACATAAAAAAAAAGCTCTCACATTGTACAGGTTGCTAGGCAACCGCGCCTCGCATCTGTCTCTTAAGATTTGCCAGACTGGTTTCCATGTACACAGGCGAAGCAAAACTGTTCAACTGAATCCATTCTTATACCTGAGATACTGGCACCGTGATATTAGGGTATACCACTGTATCCAAACGGATTCTGGCGTATACCATACGAATAGAATGCATTATTTGGTATATGGCGTGAACATGCACAAAATGTGCGAACTTCAACGCGCGATAGCGGCGTTATTTTCAACTCTACAAAAATTTTACAAGAGACCTTTTTTCTGTAAAATTTAATAAGAAACAACTTTTGTTTCGAACATTTGCCCCTATAACGTTTTTTTGTACGGGATTTCCGCAAAAAACTGAATTTTGGGGGCTTTAAAGTCCCCTATGAGACGAAGCTCCACCGGAATCGCTGTGGACTTTTAGTATGTTTATTAGGGAGCCATTTCAGGAATATTCCAGGAAAAAATCTGTGATTAGATCTATGTCCACCATCCATCAATTTTTCGTCTTATTTTCCTGGACTAGTATCAGAACATGGAGTTCAAATTCACGATACGCTGCGTTTGCCGTTTGGAGGAATTTCTACCTTAAATTTCACGTGATCGAGATCACTGGAAAGTTGGAGTGCATCATGAGGTTGAGATGTGGTAAGATTGTTCTTCCCTTACCATTTTTCGGGCTCGCCTCCTTCTGCAAAGCGAGAGCCCAAATGCTGCAACCGCGAAAAAAAAAGTTCTCTTTAGACAAATGTGTTGTGACATCACTCAAGTTACACATACATTTTATTATTTCATTTTTGCCATGCACTTTGCAGATTTCGGAAGTTTTTCAGTCTGGTAAACCTACGTCGGGAGTCAAGGAGCAAAACGAATCAAGAGACCCGGGTACTAAGGCGCGCAGCGACGAAGTCTTGTTCGATCTCTAGTCTAATCCATTTCTCGCTTCCCGTTTTAAAGTACTAGTATTCTTCAAATTTCTCTTCAATTTTCTCCTAGACAACTTTGATCGCTGGTCAAACACTGAGTTGAAGGAGTCATATTTTTGATGGTGTACCCGCAAATGATGAAAGTTTCGGAAGTTCCAGAGAAATGATGCAAATCATGACTAAATAACCACCAGGACGCGAAATTTTCCTCTCAGCTGATGTTCTGGGAAAACTACGATCCCGAAAAATACTTCCGATAATTTTTTTCGGAAATGAACCGGTGAAATTTTCCTATTCGAGCTTTCGATTCCGACCTCGATAACGTTATATTTCATATTTTAATATCGATTTGATATTTATCATTTTTTTTATTTTTTTCGTTTTTATTAGTCTTAAAATTTTAGAAATTCGAATTTGATACATAGGTAGGAAGAGTTTGGACGCGAGCCCTGTATAGTCTCCTGTTGGTCGTGTGTACGCATTCGGGGAACTATCCCGGCTATAACTATTTTTATTGCGAGAAAAACCTGTAACGTCGACATCAATTATCTTGAAATGTCTTCCTACATGGAAGATATAGGTACTCTCTTCCGAAACTTATCATCTTTTCGTGTAATAGAAACCGATGTTAACATCTTCCATAATAGGGATTGAAAATAAGGTCAACGATTTTCAATCTCAACTCTTCTGCTCAGGTTATTTATAATGATTTACAAGGTAGTGTATTATTATTATTGCGGTGACATTCATCCACCTTTCTCTTTCATTTTGATTCCTTTTTCACAAATGATTCCGGCAGGAATAGATAATTCGTGTACATACGAGAGTGCATCGAGACGGCATTTTATAAACTTGCTGATGACGTCGGCTAGGTTTATGAATGTAAGCCACTTTGTTGTTAATCGACTGTTAATACATTTCCACTCTTTTAAGCTCTAGTTACCGTATACGCGGCTCCTTTCTCTTCATAAGTAATAGTTACCAGTGTTTTTAATAATCGTTTTCGTTAACGATTATTTTTTCTCACATTAATTGTGTTATATCCTTTAGTATAAAATGCACTGATACACTGTACAGTAGTATTCAGTCTATTTATTTTTCTTGCTTCTTTCTCGTCGCATTCATCATTCGTTCTATTAAATTTCACTGAGAAAGAAACGATGATGTTTGGAAAAAAATGTGCCGGATCGCATCCTCTATATACTGTATTATGTGCGTGTCTTCGAGATAAACTTATTCTATTTTGCAAGGACGGTGGTGAACGAAAGAGAAAGAAATTTTCGGTTTGAGATTGGCCTGGGATTTTTTACTCATTATAATTTATCTTGTCTTACTTTCGTTTTGGAATGGTGAAAAAGTAATTCGATGTAATTTTGATGTCACCATCGTCTTCATGTCACATGGCCTCTTCGAAATACGATGTTCTCTTTCGACTGCGTGCTTCTCAACCCCATCGAAAACTAGTGTAAATTGTCGAAGACGGTCTATATCTCAAGTTTTCTCACAGGATATCTACTGGTCAAGAGATGAAGAAAAGTCTCCGACAATGAACGGTCGTTGTTTCAGTTCGCAGGTATGAATTTACCCAAGTCCCAATGAAACATCGAAATCCCTTCAAATGTTAACAGGGAACCTGTTTTACATTATAGGGTGTTACTTCAAAAAATTTGTCTTGCGCGGTGTGACGTCTGGCAAAAACTAACCTATGACATCATCAGATTGTGACGTCACAGGGTCGAAAGTTACGGCAAGGGACTGGAAAAAGTTTTGACCTTTGAGCCATATTATATAATCGCAGAAGGGCTTGGAAAAGTTTCGACCCAGTTACTTGACTCGACAGACAAATGGACTTACACTAAGCTGTGAAATACAAATGTAGGGGAAGGTTCCTATGACGTCATCAATGACCTTCATCCAAAGTAGGGGATTGAAATATTCTTTGCTATCGAGCTGAATCGAGAATGCTGGCCCAATTCATCTAAGTCGAGATAGTTACATCGAAATAAGAAAAAACAATCCCAATATGATGATCGACTTATCATCGATAAAATCGAGGATTGTTTGGCCCAGTAAGGGATGGTGAACGGGTGGAGAAGATAAGTTCGTGAGTTGGCTAGTCTAGCACACAGGATACTAGGCTCAAACTAGGTTAAGAAATGTTGAGAGGAGAGACCAAGGAGCGCAGAGCGGGTGATCCTGTCGGCTAAGTAGTCTCCGAAAAGAAGCAAACGTATTGAATGCTAGACTACCTGTATTCGAAGGTCTACGTTCGCTTCTGCCTTGGCTCTCTTTTTTGGTTCGCCAGATTATCGCCTTATACATATCGCTCCGAAGACGAAAACGATAAGACTAGAGATTACGGATATGGAAAGTTCGGAGGAGAGAGGAGTCCGATGATCTACAACAAGTGGGTCAACATTTCTACGGCGCCAATAGAATTGGTTAACAAGAGACGCCAAGACGCTAAGCAATTAATAACACACCCGGTTCCAATTTCATATCAGCAAATTATCCCCCCCCCCTACATTGATTAGGCTTGCAAATGGTAGTACGGAAATTTTCACCGAAAATCCATGAACTCTCATCCCATTAATTCGGGTTACTGACAGTCGAAAGGAAAACGAACAGTAATGTGGGAGGGATGAAAGCTTAATATTGTGCCAGAAAGACTGTCTCTTCTGTGAGAGATAACAAATAGAAGCAGTAAGGTGGTCTATACAGAGTAAAAATTAAGGTAGATTGCAATATGTGCCAATATTTTCTCATTAACGCACCAGATAGGATCCGACTCCTCTGATCTAGACTCTCGCAAAACGAGACTAAAATTCGTTGCGCAATTTCGATTCTTTCCTCCGAGGCGGCTTTCACTCTAGCAATATAGCTATAGTCGCTTCCTGTACTCACTTTTCCGTCCGATTGTTTAATATTTCTTATCATCGATTGCGGGAATGGAATAAGAAGTATAACAATAAAACATCGTTGCATTACATCGAATAAACTACACGGTATTACGATTGCGAGAGTGCTGATAAACATCCGCCAAGATCTTGCCATCAAAAATAACGCTTACGGAGAAACTTCAATCCGTCTAATTTTGTACACACATTGAACTCAGAATTCGGGCGCGATCGAATATTGCCTTACCATCATCGCGAGTCTCTATTTTGGACCGCGACAAACAAATACTAACTGTTCGCATGTTTCGCTGTACCCACGTGATACAAGTTGTCGCTCATTTTCAAAAGTCAAAAGGAATTTCTCATAGCTTATTTTAATGCAGCGTAACGTAAAATGAACTTATTAAAAATTAAGCATCGCTCCGATAATACGTGTAAACTCATTCTCATTACACTCCCACAGACGATCATCCATTCTTGCACGAATAGCCATTCTCGAAGCTATTGTACGTAAAAGCTGAAGGAGAAGAGTATATCGGTTGCTTGAATCGTGTGTAGAACGAATTAGATTATTATGGGAGGAAAATTAAAAATACATATCGCAGCATTAATTTTCATACACACGTTGGTATTTAATCAGAACACGCGTGAATAACTCCAGCGTTTCGTATCGGGAAATAATAAATTGTTTTCGACAGCTTAGGTGAAAGTAAAATACAATTAGGATGAGTTCCCGATCGAGAATTCAAAGTTTTGATGATGGAGAAAATTGAAATCGGATCGAGAGCGTTGGCTATATCACGAAAACCACGAGCTCGTAGACCCAACTTACTCTCTATTATTCGTTCCAGCGATGATCAACGATAAACATAGAGAAGGAATACACGTATGTATCAACATTGAAGGTCAGTATATTATATCTAGCGAAAAACGCCGACTACCATGAGTCATAGAACGTGTGCCTCACTAGCAGAAAGCGAAAACACGCACATTATTCTCATTTTACACCCTTTTTCATGGTATTAGCCAAGTTTCCATAGCAGCATTACCAGCGAGTAAAGAATAAATAAGTTGTAACTGTTTCCGTTTTCCATCATAACAGCTAACAAATCAATTTTTCCAACCAGCTGGCCTGCTGCGCTTTCGTGAAAATCCTTTCTCGGTTGAATGGTTCACTCGTAATGAATGAATAAACATCTGAGATCATCGTTACTCAATATTCTATAGAAGAAATTCCCATCAAAGATGATTGAGAGAGGTCATATCTGTAATTACGAAGTATTAATCATCTAATTATATTCGATAAAACGGATGCCCTCTCATCACGAATGTATTCGCGATGATCGGCTCGTACATGTACACGAAATAACAATTGAGCCATGAAAGCAAAAACACCATTAGCTTGTACAAAGTTGTCTGGTCTAAGGACTGCAATTGTAAAATTAATTACTCTCTACATGTACACGTAGGAGCTATTTTATAATGAAGACTGAAAAGACCGACTTGTTTAATTTATTCTCGAAGTCACGAGGCGAAACGTCACTCCCTCAAGCTCAAATCAGGGATCACCTCACAGTTTACTCATCTCTCATCATCTGAAGCTTTGAAAAGGTTTGAAAAACAAATGAAAATAAGCCCCTCAAAGCTGAGGCCTGCATTAATTTGCCGATGGTACATCAAGCAGGAGGCGAAACGTTGTACACCAGTCAATCAGAACTAAAATAAAGTCTTAATTCGAGATTTCAACTCTGCAAATCAAGATTTTCATGAAGACTGAAAGCTTAAGGGGTAGCTTTGGCTTCAGATTTTTCATACAGCTCAATAATCAAAATGTCTTCAAGTATCCCTCTTCATGCAGCTCAAGAACAAAATCTTCCCAAGCCTCCGTCTTCCATATACATGAGACACGAAAGTCAAAAGTTTTCAAGTTCTCCTCTCAATATACATGTAAGATTGTAGAATCTTAACAAATCTGGTGATGCTGTGTTTCCACAGAATCGAAACAAAAGTCGAGTTCCCAAAGGAAAGGCAGGTCAGCTGACTGCACTCGGAAGATGATAAGGAAGAAAGAGGAAAGATATTATATAGCCGGAGCTTGAGACATCAGGTGCGAGTGGAAGAGTAACGCGAGCGACGTAAAAGAACATTCACGTTCTTACATACACATAGCTTGATACTCGCAATTTTTCAACGTTTCCAAGTTCGGTCAAAGTCCCCGCTTCCCTTGGTAGGACGATTTTTCAGAAAAACGGCCGACCTTTCGATATGGATGAGTCCCTGAGGAGGGTATCCGGCAAATGATTCTTTTTCTCACATAAATTATGTTACGCTCGTGATGACGTGACAAACAAGGTTGGAGGGATGATGTCATGGGGTGATGGTGTCGCTAAGGTCAAGAGTGATGATGTCGCGGGTTATTGGCGTTACTCAAGTGTATAAGGCATATTGCATACTCATTTGCCCGATTCTTATCAATCCGGTGAGCTTCCTAACATTGATCTTATGGTGAAAGAACACCGGAATGAAAATGAGTATGCAATCGAGCAAAACCTATAAAATCAATGTTAGGAAGCTCACTGTATTGCAGAGCCGGATTTAGGTCTGCTGCCGCCCTGTACGAAATTCTTTTTGCCGCCCCTCAAACAAAAAAATGTTTGCTCGCTTTACTCGCGATTTACCGCCCAAGGTAATTGGAGGGGGGACGCCGACGACGACGGTATTCTCAAATAGTTGATAAAACCGGTGTTCCGGTTTTTTGAGCTTTGAAAGAACCGGTTAAACCGGATTTTAACAAGAGCTCAAAAATTTTACATTTTTGCCACCAGGAGCGCTAAAGGCGTGGCTTCATAGCGGTCCCAGAGGGTAATGAACCAGCTCTGGAGCGTAATAAACTTGTGTCTTGGGGACTTGCGTCAGGTCCGTAGCCAGACCGTCTGTGGTGCCAAGGCAAATGACATCTTCATCAAGACAACTTTTACCCCTACCCCCCCACCCCCCGGAAAAAAACATTTGCGATCCAACGCTTTTTGGCGCTGGCTACGACCCTGACTTGCCTGGATCGTGCACTCGACTCTTTCACTTCAAACAACAAGATAACAAAAAAGAAAGATAAAAAACAATTAAAACAAAACAACGTAAAGAACAAACGCCAAAAGTCAAAACACGCAAGTCGCAGGCTAGCAGCCTCGCAGTTTCAACGCTCTGATTCACTGACCGCCGCTCTCTATCAAATCAGCAAACTAGGTTCTTAGATCTAAGAAAGCACCTATTTCGCTGATTGGTATAGCACAGACCAGGTCTGTTTTCCAGTAACGGGTCAGACATTGTTAGGGCACCGGTTAACCGGTATTTCATCCAAATACTCGGTCAAATACTAGGGATGGGCGGTTATCGGTTATAAAAACCGATTAATCGGTTTATTCTAGCAAAATTTACCCAAAAAACCGGTTCATTTGTGATGAACAAAAAACCGGTTAATAGAGCGCAATAACCAATTAATTGCCAAAATCAAAAATTATAAATTATTTTTTTTAATATTTCACTTACCGCTAGATTCGCTACTAGCCTTAAAAATAATTTGACAGATTTCATTTTTTCAAAGCACAAGGAAGCATCAAGCGGCCGATTGCCAAAACGTGCTCAACAATCGAGATTAAGTATTTCTATTTTGGGGAAAAGTTTATAATTTTACTCGTAGAAGTTTGTTTCATTAATGATGCTGACAGCAACAGCTAAATATGCCGACATAATTACCAAGTTATGCTCATCATCGACCCTTCTTCACAAGAGTAAGAATGTAAGAACAAACAAAATAATTACCTAGCTCAGTAATTTCTCATTTCAATTAATGCAAATGTGTATGATGGAGGGCCCTGCAGTTATTGTCTTATTGGCTGAGGTAATTTGTTTAAAAACACTTGTCACTTATCAAGCATATTTTTTTCATTTTTGTGGATGCAGATTCATTGGCTACCTCGACAATTGTTGAGTTACCTGCCGCACTGCGCAGAGAAACTCACTATTCACATTTGTATTGAGGAAATAATTACTCGGTCATAGTGATAAAAAACTATGAAAAATGAAGATACTAGAGAAGTTGATTAGAATTACTGAGTGAGATGTAAAAAAGATTTGAGGAATAGGAATTGAGGTATTTCTTCATCATTAACACAGCACCTCAGAGTCAGAGAGACCTCTCCTCTCTTTTTTTTCTAATTTTTGCAATTTTGAGGGCAAAAAACGTGAAAGACCTTAGCGCTCCTAGCGGAATTTTTTGAGAACTAAAAGCGATCCAAATAACCGCCGGTTAACCGATTTACTTGAGCGGTTTCAACCGATTAACCGGTTATGATGATTTTTAATAAATATTGAAATAACCTATAACCGCCCATCACTATTAAATACTGTACTTGGTTATTCAGTCTAGGAAACTTACCGGTTATCCAGGTTTTTCAGCGAGCAAATAACTGGTTAAACCGGTAACATGACCGGAGCTGCCCAACATTAGGAGGGGGGGGGGGCAAACACATTGAAATATAGAAAAATATGAATTTCTAACAGTGATGAACTTTTTTTTTCTTGACAATTAAATTTTTGTAATTTTAGGGCTTCTACGAAGTAATTTTTTTTGGCCAGTCGATTTTCTTCGCCACATCTTTCCCTCTCATTCTCAATGATGATAATTAATGAAAGAACATTTAGATAGCAAAAAAATCATGCATGCGTCGTTGGTAGGCTACCTTAAAAAAAAAATAATCATAGTCAGTGGTCTTGATGTCGACCAATAAAAAAAAGAAAATTTTTCCGCCCAAAAAATCAGCCGCCCTGTGTAACTGCACACTCTGCACATCCGGTAAACCCTCCGCTGCTGTATTGATAAGAATCGGGCAAATGAGTATGCAATATGGAACGTTGGAAAAGCCTTATAAATCTCAAGATTAGGGATAGTAACGTCAAGAAAGTAGGTCTATTTGTTTTACCGGAACTATTGAACCTGGAGCAAGAAATTCCCTGGGTTCCTTCATCATCCTATTCGTTTCACCCTGTTTTACCTAGAGGTTTATTAGTGACGTCATCAAAGAAACTGCGAGCTATTCGTCTTACTTCGCTAAATGTAGTTCTACGGCAGTTCTTGCCTGTCAGGTTCAAAAAGGTTAGAACTTTTAAAACCGGCTTCGAAGTAAGTTCCGTTCTCTTCTTTGGTTCTCTTCCGAGTAAACCTGAACTCAACCCGGTCAAAGTTTCCTTTCATAACTAAAACCGCTCCGTTTTTTTTTAATGCGGTAAAACGAATAGACCTAGTGTATACGTCTCAAGCCTGGAGGTAATGACGTCACGGGTTCATAACGTCATAAAAGTTGGGAGTGATGAGTTCATGGGAAAGTATATGCCCTAAGGCTGGGGATAGTCGTCATAAAAACTCTCGGGATCTTCAACAGAGTTGAACGGGGGGCCATCAAATTCTTGAAAAATGTGAGGAAGAACTCGGAAAATTATGATGATCTTTTTGTGCTCTTTCCAGTAAGAGGTATGAAGACTTGGATAAGTACACGACATTTATGATGTTTCATTGGAGACGGAAATTTTTAATAATGACATCATGCTTGAGATGGAAATTGATGAACAATATTTTGGATTGAAAGTTATTTCAGCGTCACTTCTTTTATTTGTGTCGCGGTAATCTTCCAATAGCATTAATTTCGAATGTCACTGAAGTAATACTTGAAAAGGTCGATCCCGTTGTTCGAGGAAACAAAATCAATCTTGGGGTGTGTAATTTCAAAAAATTTTCAAATGTTTTAAGGAATAAGAAAGGCTCGGAAAAATTTTATATCTGATAGAATGTGTGATTTGGAGAATATCTGAGTCTCCAGAAGATTGATTCACGAAGTTCTGAAACTTGATATTGAAGGAAACATATCGGAAAAAAATTTGGAACGCTGATGAAGTATGAGAGTTTACTTGATAACAGTTTCATTATTTCGAGTCTATGCTGTAGCATAGACCAGGAGATTAAAATTTCGGCACGAATTCCTCCTAACGTCAGAATTTTTATTTCTCATTCGAATTAGTATTCCGTGAGATAGAAGAAAAAAGTAAATTATAATCATAAAATCTAAGGTTTGTAGAAAAGTTTATTGTAACACTTCACCTTAGACATTCCGTAATATAATGCAAATTGGGATATTGTCGTGAACTTCGTCATAATAATCGTGGGCACAAATTCACGTCGTGATTCGAAATTTTAAAAGAAAATCTCATACATGTGCGAACATTAAACGACGAGCGAGAACATTAATTCAGACATTAACGTCTATAATCTCGATTTTCATCACCTTTTTGGTTCAGCGTCCATCCCAGGTAATCCAATTATTAATCAAACATTCGTATCATTGTATCGCATCAGTCTATGAAAGTACAAATTAACATGGCAGGCCGCTCGTTGCCGCTACTCTGTACATTTCAACCGAGTTCATTAATTCATTTTGGAATGGCTAACGTGTACCAAAAAACATAATATAATGGAGATTTTGGGAATGAATTTTTACTGTATGTTGCATGTACTAACTTACGCACGTACTCACTATTGTAAAATTGTTCACACAGATGAGTTCTCTCTTGCGCTCAATAGTTGTATGTATTGTAATTTAGTAAATTACGGAAAAAATAATCGAGAATCCGGAACTTCGGTTCGTTGAAAGAAAAAACAATTTTTACTTGAATAATTATAGATTACTGTCGAAAATGTGGCAGTAGAGAGAGGAGAAGAGGACGTAGTTATACGACAGGGACGCACTGTGGTTTTTTACCGTGCAAAAAAACAAAAATCAGTATTTTTAGTTTTTTCATCCAATTTCTTAATTTGAAGAATATGAGTCTCTTGTTAGTGTGATTCATGGAAAAATACGCCAGTTCATTTTATAGGGAACTATAATTGACGAATGTTTTTTTGATGAGCAGATTATTTCAGGTAGTTCAAATCGTAATGACTTGGAATATTGTTGTTTTTCCCGAAATCTTGAAGCGTTTATGCTCGTTTGCCATCTGCAGATTACTTTGGAAAAGTTTTGATCGGAGATTAAGATTTTCGATCGACGAATTAGTCCCTAGGAAAAAAGAAACTATTCCTTTTTGGAGTACGATTTTGAAGTAGAATTGAGTCAAGTTTTTGAAGCTAGCCAACCCGCTCAAATAGTTCTCTTATCTCGACTCGTATATGCATCTCCTTCTCGCTCGAAATTTGTTTACTAGTTCTTTGTTTACTCTTCTTTGTTAAGAATTTGGTGTTGGTTTTGATATTGAAAATACGTTCGGCCATGAAACACTATCGGAGAGGGCCTCAATTTAAAGAAAGTGACAGATTTGAAAAAGTATTAAGTTTCAAGTACTTCTTTTTCTTGTCATAATTCTTCGCGGAAAAGACATCAATAATGAATCTGTGTGTGTTTTCTCTCCGAGAAAATTGTTTAAAATCTCGTAGTTCCAAAAAATATTTACTGTCGTCAGTTACGTTCATTGATGATAGTTCTAGAAATTTGCTAGTTATAGAATAGTTTTCTCAAACCTTCAGAAAACGTCCATGTGCGGGAGTTTCTGTGACGTGACATCATCAATGACCTTGACCTACTTTAGGGGCTTACAAAAATTTCAACTTCTCGCCTTCATGATATCAGGCCTAGTATACAGTATACTGAAAAGAACCCTTGCTAACTCATTTGCTGAGCGCGTTCAACTTATTAGGTCATCATTTTCAAGACTCGGAAACGAGGATACATACGATAGGAGGAGGAGGACCAGGGGGGTTGCGAGTTCCCCACTGCCATTGCAAAACTGTTTTTCCAAATCTTGGTTGAAATCGCGTCGATATATAGTTGAAATCGACCTCACCTCAAAGTCGATATCCAGCCGATTTCGAGTCAAAAGTGTCGACTCATTTGTCACGTCGATTTCAGGTCAATTTCGAGTCGACATCCCCAAATTTTTTGGCGACTTGAAATCGACTGCTCCGTTGAATCGATTTCGAGTCAATTTGTAGTTTTCTGGTAATTTACGCTGGCCAACCTTACATCGACCTCAAATCGACGTCGATCTGGAGTCGATTCAATTTTGGTGAAAAGAAGCGGTCGATTTTGAGTCGAAATGGGCGGAACTAAATCGACTCAAAAACGACGTCGATTTCAAGTCGATATGATTCAACGGGTAGGGACAGCTCGGTACCTAGGGCATAGAAAACGCAACCCGAGAAGGCAAAAGTTGAGGTGGACGGACAATTTCGAAAACTTTTCGACAAATAAAATGTCCAAATGCAGACCGGCATGAGTAGTGCTTTCGTCCGCAAGGGAAATAAGTTTTAAGGCGGTTATCATGTTCCATCATAAACTAATTCAATTTAGACTTTTGATGATTTAGAGCTATGAGTACTCGAGATGTATAAATTATAACACCGAATAAAATTTCAAAAATGATGACATTTCAAAAGTAACTACAATCAACAGGACAAACAATTTTTCAGAGTAAATTCTCCGCCGAGAATACTGATACGTATTCAACGAGTCTTTGTTCTCAAGTTTCTGAATTTCTGCAATAATTTGTTCGACTGGACGCATTTGGGCCTTTTGCACTGCAATACACGCTGATAACTTCCATACATCAACGTATGATGTAGATCATTGCAGAGTTAACATCATTAATCACAATGATCCCTCACCGAATCATTCAAAAGACGGTTTCCTTACATTCAGAAAATCGTTTCAACCTTACAATGATAATTTAGTCCGAGTTAGCGTTAGAAATATCTACTTGCAATTATAAAAAAAGAACTCGCCTTTCGAGTTCTCAAAAGTATTTTGCAAGTTGTTAACATTCAAGGAGCATCGTGTTCATTCATTCTGCTATTCAGACAGCAACAGTATGCACGAAAAATAACCTGGAAGTCATTATTTACAACAAGAAGAAAAACACTGTATCTGATGACATCTTGACGTCACGTACGCATCACGAAGTCTGAGACGATGCCAGGGACTTGACATGCCGCGCGTAAAGAAGCATGATCGTCGTAGAACTGAACTTTTAGAACATTCCACTACAAACTATATCTAAGAAGTGGGAAACATTTTTCTTCAATGTAACAAGAAATACGGAGTAACAGGCCATTTACCTACTCCGCGAGCCAGTTACCTTAAGAGCAATGTCCATAAATAGATCGTCCAAATTGATGCGAGTTCCGCTTAAACGGACCCCCGTAAAAATCAGAACCTTCCACCGAACCACAGTGTTGCCAAATTTAACACTCTCACGCAGATAATCTAGTATTCGAATCAGACTACAAAGAACGAGCATCTGCAGCACAATGTAATTCTTGCATCGATTATGAGACGCAGGTATAATTAAGGCGAGTCAAGTTCGTCGCCACCTAACGCCCAATCCTCGTCTAGTTATGCATAACGAGTCGGTGCCCGCAAAAAAGAAAGAGACCATTTTTAAATGCGAATTGTTTCCAATCATTTACAGTTAAATAAGTAGTTGAAAACCAAACGCACACATGCACTAGAAAGCTTTTTCATTCGTGCTTACTCGGCTTCGTGCGAGCAGAGCCCATAAATAAAGTGGTCAACATCCCACCGTACTTGATTAGCATACAGCATTCGCCAGAAGCGCATTAACGTGGTTAAATTATGCAATACGAGTAGTATACGAAAAGAGTAAAAAGATATAATATTGATTAACGCCTCGGATACATTTTCGCAATATGAATTCGTAAGCGTAAATTTTCGTAAAATATCGTACTTAATTTCTTAGAATGCTCGGGCAAGTTGATCTAATAATATATTAATGTTACTGATGATAATGGCGACAAGAGAATAAGAAGATGCAAAGACATAAATTAGTCTTCACAATGTATACTTCCGTAAGCCTGTGTAGTAGACGTAAGAAAGATGCGACCCCACCTCGTAAAAGTCAAAGACAATGTTCCGTTCTTGGCTTACAGTAGTACATGTACACCGCGTATAAAGAAACTTAAACCAGCTGCTTGCTATCTATTTAATCCTGTCGAAGTAATTACTGTATCAATTTCGAAACCTGACGCTATCGTTGGTCGGGTAATAATGAAACCAAGCATGAGTCATAAAATTGTTCGAAGAAACGTCACTACACATTCTCGGAACTGCTTTCGAATAGTTCTAAGGATGTTGATAAGTTTAACGTAATAACTTTGAGACACGGTGGTGCAGCGATGACAGTGACGTAAGTCGATTTCCAGGAAGAAAATCACGCTTATTTATACAGAAACACGAGTTCATTGTCAAGTTGTGCACGTGTCAGTAAAATTTCGAACGCTAGGATATAATTAAGATGATGTGAGTACAAAAATTCTTAACTAGGAATTCACCAGCAATCTGTTGTCTGAGGACTGTTCAGGACTGAAAGTTGGATTTACTAATCAATATAAAAATGGCATTCTGTAATAGAAATAATTTGATAGGAAAGGCGAACAATTTTGGATTCAGAGGAGATTGACGCAAAGGGATTCACTATCATAGGCAAGGGGAAAAAATGAAACGATAGATAAACGCCCGAGTCAACTCGCGTACAAAAAGGCCGCAAAACCATGAACTATTTCACCTTAGACATCTGAAGTATATCTCTTATAACAATTTAGATGAGATGGCACGTCGCTAAACCGTTGATGTCGGAAAATATTCCACCGCTGTTGTGAACAGAATAATGATTTTCAATCAAATTGGACTCTTCTATGAAGAAAGACTGGGATACTCTTTTACTGTTGATCGACGGTAAAAGAAAAATGGCGAAATGCAAAGAAGCCGTACCGGGAAAAAGGCGAGGACAGCTCCTACGGCTCACTCTGCAAGACTTGAAAAGCCTGAGCTGTGCCTAAAACAAGGGGACGAAGAATTATACTCGCAGTGCACCTCGAAAGAAGGCAGCGAAAGTAAAGGAGGTAGTCTCAATGTTTCGTTCGAACAAAACCAGACATAGCGGGAAAGGTGCCGGTAGTCGAACGGAAAAGGCTAGCCCACTATTTCAAGAATGAAGTTGGATCCGTCGCTGATTTTGACAAAGCTGAAAAAACGTATTTCGCCAAGCAGGGTGTGTCGCATTTAGGAATCTTTGAAAATGAATGGAGCGCTTATTACGTGGGAAGACTGAGGTATGAACTGCGTACTCTGATAATACTTATATCCTAAGTAATAAATTTTCAAAGTTTAAAAAAAAAAAACATGTGTTACGTTCTTGGGTTTCTACCACTTTCATGTGTTACGTTCTTGGGTTTCTACCACTTTCATGTATCTCATGGCCTCGGAGACATGCCTTATTCATCAGCGAATACTCTTTTGACCACTGAGTCCTCATTCTTGTTTTTGAAAGAACACGTCATTCGTGGACGATACGGATGGCCTCTGAGTTTTGAGGCCCAACATGGCCTCGGAGACACGCCTCGTCTGTTGATATTTGCCGTGACCTCTAAGTCTTGTAAGCCTCTCTCCTCTTCTACACGTTCATTGTGATATGCATGAAGATAATGTCAATTTGATTAGGTTAATTAAGGGGGAAATGCTCACACGTGATTTTCTTACTCCACAGGTCGTTCGAGAATATTCACAGCTGAAGAGTTCACCCACCGTCGGCATAAGATTGCTCGTTTTACTTTGACATACGTTTATGTGAACAATTTATCTATTACAATAAAATATCACTTGCAGCCTTTTGAAGTTATATTTTTGTAAAGTCTTCCCTCTTATTCGTACTCTCACCGAACCGTGCACTCGATGCTACAGAGGAGAAAAAGTTTTTGACTTTTTCATTGTTTTGCAATCCTCTTCACCGTAAATCAGCTACCGGTCCTATCCTTGTGAACTATCGCCAGTCCACACTCATAAATTAACTGTAGCTTAATGCTATTTTGGAGAGAATTTTAGACATTGGATCCATGGGTAATATTCAAACAAGTCAAGATTTATAGAATTGGGTCTTCAATATTACAAATCACGATATCGATCTTTGGACGATAGGCACAGTTATACGCTACCTTCTGAAGATCCAAATCAAGAAAGATGGTGTGTAGGATTCAGGATTAATAATGGTAAAATATGCACAACACACAGAAGAGGTACGAGATCCTACAACAATAATGAAAGGAAGGAAATTGAGAATGTAGAAGGACAGAATGATGTGAAAGGGAAAGAATTGAAGAAGTAAAAGAAGATGTGCAAGAAGGAACGCGTTGTCATAATTGTTCAACGTCGGTGGCGTTGCACTAAACTCGCAGATAACCTCTACAGATAAGAGTACCAAACAGCCAAGTTTCAGACCAGCCATCCGCTAGGAGCTAGGATTGCTAACTGCGCGCGTGGCACATTTACCAAAAATGTCATTCTTTCCAAATTTAAAAACGGGAGCTACACTATGATGGTATAATATGATACCTAGAACAATGAAATACTTGGAATAACTCTTGAGTGAAGCGGAGTAAGTTTTGTCATCTCATCTAATTTGAAGAATTTTGCATGGGATGTCAGTAAGCCAAATCTGCTTTATTCAAGGGTTATTTCGATTTTCTCACTCTTCTCTCACATACCGCCATAGTTTGGTCTCCACTTGGTCGAAATGCATCGCAACTATCTAGCCTAATTGGCGCCAGTACCTTAAGATTTATTGTTTTTGTCATGTGAACCAGTGTTTATTCCTTGCGTGAACTCCACGTCTCTTGTTTTCAGACATTTTTTTAACGTATTAATCTTTAGAAGTTTTTCTGTTAGCAAAGTTGAACTGCGCTCATAACGTTAACTTTTTCAGCTATTTGAAATACAAATTAATGACCAACTCATACTAGAGCCCTATAATAACGAGTGAGGACATGGGCCGCCATATTTAGTCGTTACAGCATGAACGGCCCTATTCCTGTTACTGATAACAATGTATCAGTAAAGCAGGAATAGGGCCGTTTATGCTGTAACGACTAAATATGGCGGCCCATGTCCTCACTCGTTATTATAGGGCTCTACTCATACTAGTTTGAAAGTATTACTCATTTTTGTCTCGCCAAAAGGAAGGAAGTCGGCAAGTCACCACTTGCATTCCATTGCAACAACTCATATTGTACATCAGTTCATGTAATGACACTGAAGGAGCCCTCGGAAATAGAAAAAATGATGCGCAGAACCCCATGAAAAAAGTTTCTATCGAGTTCATAATACATCGAGTAGCTACAAGCAATTCACGTTTCAAATTTCTCGTTTTCGGCTAACCCTTGGGGCTTCGCAGACCACGATTTGGGAAGCGCTGGGGTAGAGATTAGTATTGCATCAAGTACTGCATAAAATTTTTCGTGCGGCGTATTATAACGGCGGCAAATGTGACTAGCGGCGAGTCATCCGCGACGAATTGTCTGCGGCGGATCGTAACGGCACCGTCCAAGACGTATAGATATCTAATGTAACCACACCTTACCCTCTTCATACCCCATGTGATACCCAGTTCAGTGTTTTAACTTGTAAGGATACTTGACAAACTAAGCAAAATGACTTGTACCTATGTTTGCTGTACTTCTATTCGCACCACACCAGAACGATGATGGAATGGGCGCCGTAAGTTTGAAAAAGGAGACAGGGTGGCCACGCTCAAAGAAAGAGAGATGAAGTAGAGAGAAAAGTAGAAATACCACAGACAATAGCAGCTAAAGACTAAAACAGACGTCGAAGAGTCGGCAAAGCTCACGTTGAGAGCAAGGAGTTCAAAACAATGTCTTGAAAAAATAGGTGATTCCATAAATCAGACTTCATTTTCATATTTCATGAGCGATGCGTCGACTGAGGGCAGTTTTGAGGCCAATCAGTCAGAAAAGTTGGATTCACCGATTTAAAAAAAGAAAAAACTAAACACGATGTCTTTCCTTTCGAGTTCGATTGAATTTCACGCTTCATACCAGGAGACAGTATAGCTCGACGGGTATTTGTACAAGTCGTATAGGGTTATCTACAAGTAATCAGAAAAGTTCCTAACTCACCTGGACAGTTTAAACTATACAGAAATCGTTTTGTAAATGTTATTTAAACATGAAGTCTTTTTAATGAATCAAGATTTTGGCACGAAAGACGAAAAACGTGTCACAAAAAGAAACCATCAACGGTATTGGGCTGATTTTAAAGTTTCCGTGGAGGCCAAGTAAACAGCGAGGAGTAAAAATGTTGACACTCCAATTCAACGTGAGAAGATAATTCATTCTCGAAGTCTAAAATAACATACTACGCAAGTCCTTTATCCAAAATTGATGTATTTAAACGAAAATGCCGCATAATATTGAGAGAAAATAATGTCCTTATGTTGAGGCGTTAGCAAAACTATTCCTAGTCGAGGATTATTAAAAATTTTGTAATTTTCGTCTTTGATATGAGAGGTACGAAAGTCGTGTAATGATTGTCAGTTCGGAAGCCATAATTTGATAAAAGGTGATTTTGAAGCGTCGTAAAAATTCACCTTCATCTACGACTCTTCTTAATCAACTATGAGTGCAATACTGAACTCATAAACACGCTAGAAAATTGAGCCGACTCGTACGAAAGAAAATTGGACAGAAAGTGGCACAAGGACAAAGAAATGACCGAGAGGTACCGTAATATTAACGAAAATACACTTCCAATAGCCGCTGAAAGGATAAAAACCGTACACCACCGGTTCAAGGGACACATTCAGTATACGCGGCTAATTCAATACCGAATTTTCTCCTCGGTAAGATTCCCATTTCAGAAAGATACGCTTCACCGACACCAACGTTCTTCCGGCCCGTGGTCACGAATAGCCGTTCTGATCTAAATTCTACGAGGAATTCGACTCCTCTTCCAGCGTACACACGATGGTCAAGGTTTATTGATGGAGGCCCGATACACAACAAAATCATGAAACGTGAGTCGACAACCATAGGAAATCTCGGAATTATTATTTTTTCGTACATTATGCGGACTATACAACATTTCGAACCGCATTTATTTTGACGAATTTTAATAGACTGCATTATAAATGCACGACGAATGAAGGAAAAAAAAAAGAAGGAATGCAGATACACGAATTCGTTTTATTTTTACGAACATTTTTTAATTCGAGCATGTCAGATCGTTCATTCCGGCACGTGTAATGCTGACGGCTACAAAAAAAAACCTCAACTTCTTATTCCAATTTAGAAAGACATACGCAATCCGAATAAGATAACGCGTCCTCATTACGTTTCAGATTACAGACAAAAAAAAAAGTCCTCGCAATTTTAAAATACATTCTCACAACGCCTAATTATTCGTATTAGTACGTTTTTCTCTACATTTTTCCTACAAATAGAATACTTATACTTCGTGAGAGCAAGATTTTGATGATAATGAACAGCGCCGTGTACGCGAAATGATTCGCTACTGAAAAAAAAAAAAAAAAGGCAGAAGTAGGTAGCGGAGGTACAGGTGTACGAAGTATCCGTATCTCGATTCACGGATTTCGTCGTATATATCGTTGAACCTCAAGTTCATGAAGTCAGAAGAAAACCTATTATTTGCTCAGGAATTCAAACGTATTTCAACAATTATTACAGCATTCCGTCATCACATTCATTACGAGACGTTTTATTGCAGGCAGAAAAAAAGAGAAAAAGAACGCACGATTACTACCAATGCGAAAATCAGAATTGAAGATACTCCTCTGAGATATCACACTCATAAAAAAAAAAAAAAAAACAGAACTGATTACGAGACATCATGACCTACGACACATTTTACAACTTCTTCGAGCAGACATATTTTTCGAGACGAAATCACACAGAAATGAGATGAATCGTTTTCACGATTTACGTGAGTTAGACGTTAGAACGCGGACAAAATATGTATCATGTCGAATGTTCTCAAAATAACCAAGTAGGTATTCAAGGCAAGTATTCAACCGAAGTCGTCAAGAATTACGCTCATCATGACGGGATTCATTTGGAAAACTTTCCCACACCACTACCCTCATACGATGTTGAACGAATGGGGGTGCAATACGAACTGAAGACACGATGATTCTTATCATTTCCAGTTTGTCAAGAATGAATCTTAAGAAAGAGTTCCGATTTTAATTTTACGACGTACAAAAAATACCATCGCATTGTACACGAACGACAAAACATCCAACAGAGAAATTCCAGAACTACAGTTTGAAAAGCATAAAATTGCAAGTACATGCGGTGCAGTGATTTTATGAATGATTACACGACAATTTCAACCTTCAACTAAGAGAATCGTGGAGACTCGGTAAAAAGTCGACGAGAAGGAACAGGAAGAAAGAACTGATAAAATGATTGTAATCGCGGATTGTAAAAACCAACGCATATCCACATCAGACAATTATGTCCCAACGAGCTGGGTATCGTACACGCAAAATCGCAACCAATGCCTACGAATCTTTCGTCTCATCGTATCGATACTGCATTTAAACGACCCAAAAGTCATCGATCATGTTATACCTTCTCAATAGAACTAACAAGATTCGCATAATTTCATTTTACCTACCAGATTGAAGTTCATTCTCATTCATCGTAGAGGAGGAAAAGAGTGTATTTTTGGTTGCAAGTTTCGGAGGAATAAGCTCAAAATTCCTTCTCTTTTCCAGGTTTTTCCAGACCATAATCTCCACTACAAAGCCAAAAAAACCCCTTCTAGTTTGGACTCTTTTTGACGTATCTTGAAAAATTCCCTGACCTTGGGTAGAATTGCCTGACTTTTCCAGAAACTGACCACTCTGCATAAGGCTGATGTAAGACTAGTATATAAAATAGCATAGATGTAGAACCGAAATTTTTTCAAGTCTCAACATCACGAGGACATTAACGCCATTTCAGGTTCAGACTCCTGCAGCACAAAGATATGAAAAATGTCAAAAACTGTGTATGGAAGACGCGCGACCTCACGGGATTTCAGACAATTTTCTAGATTTCCTTAGTGCTCACAGCATTCTTTACTTTCCAGGTACTGTAGACTCTCAAAGATCCGCCACCACTTTCTTAAAATATTATTTCAAAGATTTCTCATGGCTGAAGTTTGATGAGAAGTTTTTTCTTCCCCAACAGGAAACGGGAAATACAGGGAACTTGTTTCAATCAACTCGCAAATTCCGAATCCGGCAGGAGAGCTAGTAGCGATATTCAGAAGCAAGTTGGGTATATTGTTAATCATACGAGGTTATAACTAAGAAAACTCAATAATGTTTAATATGAAAACATGTAGAGGATGAAAGTTGTGACCCTGATAATTAAATTAATTAGCTTTTAAAGAAGTCAAGGTATCTACCAGATTGGAAATCGAGAAATACTCGACTTTTACTTGACCTTTACTGGACTCTTCAATCCATAGTAAGTGAATTAATCAGCCCCAAAAAATCTTTTTTCATATCTTTCTTCATTTTTGCTCAACCAACACTGAAAATACTTCACTTTTACTTGATTTACTTGACCGGTAGACACCCTGAAAGTTCAATTTTAGATTTATGACTCGGATATCTTTTCCCGCGAGATACCCGACAAATTCTCTTCACATGAAATGACGTCACAGAAGTTCATTAATGGTGATGATGTCCTGGGGAGGTGACGTCAGTGAAGGCAAAAGTGATGATTTTCCCAAGGTTAGAAGTGGGGATGCAGGCGCGATCCACGGGGGGGATGGGGGAAATTCCCCCCAAACCTCCAAAAACACGCTCAAATAACACAGATAGACCATAATTTCCGAGTGAAGCGAGGGGGAAGAAATCCAGACAATGGAATACCCCCCCCCCCCAAAAAAAAAAGAAATGCACGGGTGAATCCAAGCCTGGGGATGTCGCAGTATTCTCAGGTCAAGTGTATACGTCTCAAGGCTATAGGGTTGATAACGGCACAAGATGATGACGTGACCAAATTTTCTATGTAAGAACGTAATGCTGATGTACAATCAAGATTGATGATGTCACTAAGGTCGGGGGTGAGTAGGTCTTGGGTAGATGACGTCACCAAGTTTTTCAAGTAAACATGAAAACGGTAACGCTGCGGATGATAAATCCACGGATTGATGATTTGAGAAGGGTTTATATCTAAAGAATAAAATTGATGACGTCACAACGTCTTATACATAAAAATGAACAGCCACGCAAAGCCTGATGTACAGCATTTCAAATACGCCTGGATGAATGATTAGGCCAAGCTAGTGAAGGAGTATCTTCCTGAAGGAATAGGGCCCAATTACGTTGGTTTTGCAGTACTGTTGGAGGGGGCTCAACGGAGCGATTCGGTTTGAGGTCGAGAGCCGGGTACCAGAGGTGTTAGTTTTGGATAAATCCTTAGCCCAACATGAGGGTGAAGGAAGTGTGTTTGGCCTACCGATTGCTCGGGTGATCACGCACAAATCGAGATATATCTCAAGGTTAAAGGTGATGACGTCACAGGTTAATAACGTTCACCAAAGTGTGGATGTTTCAAGGTTAGAGATGATGATGTGACTGAGGTTGGAGGAATGGAGGTTGAGATTGGAGACTTATGATTGATGACGTCACAAAATTTTATATGCTTCAAATAAGCAAAATTTTAGTATGATTATTTTACGTAGATAACAATAACACTCAAATAAGAAAAACTGAATCCAACACGGAATGCAACATAGCAAATTGGGGTACCCGAGAGGTCGAGGGTGGTGACCTACTTTGGGAACTTGTAAACATTTCCGAAGGTTGATCATGTGTCCTCGAGTATATTTAGAGAAGAGAAAAGAACGTGGTAAGAAAGAGAAACAAGTTACCCTCGCAATTCTGATGGAGTCGGTGCTCCGGTTTCCTTTCTTTCACCATTAAATCAGTATTTTTTAGCAGAACTTTCTTCCCATTCGGTGCACATCAGGCATTAGTGTACCATCAAAATTTCATTTAGAAACTTTTTATCTCAGTTGAGACCGAAGGGGGCGAGCTTACATCTTTTTTGATAGGAAGAGGAACTTGAAAAAACGATGGGCTTCATCATTAATGAAAACGGGCAGGAGACCATTTGCTAAAGGAATTTGTGGTTGAGAACATTGTCTTCTTTTAGTTAATTTCAAGTCCCAGATTTCATACAGCTCGATGATTGAAAATATTTGGAGTTCCATAATCGAAGACTACCTTAGACGAATAAAGCGATTCGAAATCACTTGGGTACGGTATCAAAACACAAACAAAGAAATGGCGCATATCGACCGAAAGGAACGACGTTGACGTAAATGCTATCGCTAAACCTACACGATAAAGGTGACGATGACATTTTCATTAGGGATTCGATAGAACTCGTTTGGATATCAGTCGTCGAGCATTCTGATGAAAAAAATTCAGGATTCGCGTCGGGGGTCGATCCGAAATATCTGATTTCATAATGAACTCACACAAGCATCGATTGTAACAAATGTGGATAATTATTAGCCGAACATCGTTAAATTTAATGTAATGACTCTAAGGAAGACAGCGAGAAACTGCTTCGCTGGAACTTCTCATATTGCCTGTTGGAGACTGCGTTCATGTTACCGTTCAATTTCATACGTCATAGTAGTCGGCGCACTATATTTGTACACCAGCACTCGACCATAACTCATAAGTTAATCCTGATACACACTACACTCCTTATCTGATATACGCGAAGTACCGTAAGGCAATTTATAAACTAATTAACAGACTCGGAGGCTACGAACATTATTTTCGCACAATTAAAAGAACGTACCGACAGCCAATAAAAGAAGAACGCCGCCTGTTTATTCTATAGGTTTGACATGAAGAGTATAAAGAATAATTTTTCAAATTTTTCCTCCGAAGTTGTGTTCAAAATACACGCTAGGTGAGAATGAAATATTGATGGCAGAGGGTATAAAAAAAAACTAACAATGAACAGATGATCTCATTCGGGCATTCGAAAGAAAAAGTCCCGAACAATTGACAGACAATTTTCGATCATTCTTTTTACAGCTTTTATCATCAGAAACTTTTGTACTAAATCCCGTCTTTGATAACATGTGATCTACGACGCAATTCGAGTGAGCTAATTTGCTCGTCTTCTTACTTCTGCACGGGTAAGTTTTTTCACATCCAATATTTTCTAGAGCGACAAAGTTTTGAAAAAAATTAGAAGCTTCGCGTTTCCGAGCCTAAAGACACGTTTGGATCGTGGTATGACTGATTGGCTCCTAAATGGCAAAGGCATCCGTCACTGTCTCACAGGGCTTATTGCACGCTCTTCCTTTCTTTTTCGCGATAACACACGAGCACACGAATACGAAATATTGGAAATATCTTATAAATTCACTTCAGAGCAAGACGACACTACTTCTACATAGTTTCGCAACTTTTATTCCGATCCACATGATGAGGCACGAGAAACTCTTTCATATCATTATTTTCATCGGGGATAAATCAATTTCTAAAATACCATATATTGTAGAGCAGAACATCATAATCTAGCGGTATGATAGTACAGCGTGTAAACCAAGAAGATTCGCTAGGCCAGTCAAAGGGCCAGTCCCACCAACTGTCTTGTCACTTCAAACATTGTTGACAAAACTGGCTCTTACTGGATTAAGGAACTCACATAGTATGCCCCTTTGTGATAACGTGCAGGCAGCGGGGAGTATGCATAACTGCTCTTATCAATTTTGAGGTACAAATAACACAGCCTCTTTTAGACGTTTACCGGAATAATCGACTTATCTTGAAAACCATCAAATTTCATGAAAAATTGAAAAGACATAAATTTATTTTTCTTGAAATTTCCTATCTAATGAGACATAAATCCTAAAACGGGTCTTTCTCCACAGAAAAATAAGTCCAGTTCTCCTGGTCTTCCTTCAAAATTGACGCTGATGACGCGAAGTGGCAATTTCCTATGATAATTTTCATTTTCATCGCTCAAAATCAGAGTATTGCAGCCGAAAATTTCAGTTTCGGTTTCGGCTTAAACTTACGACCTTGAACAATATGGCTTTTAGCTTTCGGCTTTTGGCTTTTGGCTTTCCCAAAAATTGAGCTGGCTTTTGGCTTAATTTGGCTGATTTTTGGCTGTTCAATGTCCTGCGGGATTTGGTATACAGAGTAAACGATCACGTTATTACAAGAATCGCAGGCTCACTGTTACGACTTTCATCAATTCTTCAGTCATTACGTACAACACACCTCATTTCCTTCATCCAAGGGATTCCCCTTTCACGTCCTATTTCTCTTGTCATCTTTTTCACAAGTAACAAGAGGGATGCATCTATTCAAAACAAATCGCAAGCTCATGATCTCCTTTTTGAAGCCCTTAATTTACCGAGCCGGCACTCATGACCAATCGCCTTGGCACGTACGGTTGGAGTTTTCTCTCTCTCTCTCTCTCTCTCTCTCTCTCTCTTATTCTTGTAAAATATAAATTTCAGTTCCGCACTCTTCATAAATTCTCTTAATGGTAGCGGCACAAATTTTCATTCCTCCCTAAATTTTCCGCCCCAGCCTTAATTAACGCAGTACACTAATGGCTCATCCGTCATCGTAAAATGTTTACCGGTGCACTACATCGGACTCATTTGGAATTAAAATGGATACTCTCGTTTCATTTTATTCGCACCTGGCTCTCGTGAACACGAACCTATTTTCTTGTTTTATTGTGCTTCAACGGAAGATGTTGAATTACGTTCTACAGTAGGTTTTCATCATCAACGCACGCATACGCCAGGAAGAAAACCGCAAGGAACAACGGGCGGGGTCGAAATCGCGTCGACCGGCTGCTGAACTTCACGGGTTTCCAGGGCGGATACCTCGCACCGACTCACTGATGGGCACTGAAATAAAAAGATTCCGTCTGACTTAACAGATTTTTTTCTCCTTTTTTTTTTTTTTTACAATGCATTCAGTGATAATGAACTTCTCCGTTGTTTCTCTCTGGAGGTTATTTTTATACCACCTAACTAATTCGTCGACGAAAGCCAAGCGCGCTCGCCGTCGCGTCGAAGACAACCCAGAAGTGTGAAACATCTGACTTTGAACAGGAGAAAGAGAAGATGAAGAAAGAAGAAGGAAAAAAAAAAACGCTATATAGCAGTCTCAGTTTATGGCAATTCTCAACTCTTTCGAGATGGAGCTCATTAATCAAGAACAAAAGAATCGCGTACGTACTTATTAAACGAAATTAGCCAATTTTCATACCGTATCGAATACTATACTTTTTTACATTCGTTTTTTTTCCGTCGAGAACATTCCGCGTATACGCTTATGCAGATGTCAATACCGCTTCAACGAAGCAAATCGTCTGCACCTTGGTAATACCGAAGTCTGAGAAGACTACAATTCTTTGCGACTTGTCTTCTATATCAGCTAGACCGACCCAATCTCCCTCGGGGTAATGAGCGTTTTTCATTCAACAATAGTACGAAACACGAAATTGCGCGCTTTACTGAATCACGACTGTCCATGACATTAAAGTGAATGAAATACACACCCATCACCTTAGATAATTCTCCTCTTCACACCATTCTCCTTCAGAATTCCACAATCGCTCATAAGTCACGCGGAACTATTCTTCGTAAGGTGAGCATCACTTCGATATGGCCTAGGGTAGGTCACGTAATGTTCCCACGAAAGGAGGGCTACAATAACTACTCATCAAAGATGAACCTTCATCGTCACTCAAGAAGTAATAAAGATACGTACATGCACTCGAATTTTGGTGGTCGAACGACGGAGCTGGTTATCAACTGATTTATAAGGCGAAACAATACACATTCATGGCACTATATCAATAATACAATCCACAACAACACAATCACATATGAGATACCGCGACGCCGACTGTGTTCGGAGAGCCAACGAAGAAAAATATAGCTCTTGAAAAATAACCAATTTACGAGTAAAAGGCGACGGCGTAAAACGCACGAACGAAAAATGCGAAAAGAATGCACTGGCGGATGCAGGGAACGTCGAATGCACGCACGCAACGTAAGGCGGAAGAATGTTTACTGTTCATGCCTCGTACTGTACGCAGTACGGTTAACGGCTTCACCGCATTCGATGATTCCGAATCTTACGATATACAGCGACGGCAGCGACGTCAGCGACGACGGCGTCAGCTGTCTTACGAACCATGGGGGACATTAGCAGACGACCCCACCATTATTCGCCATAAAACATTAAATACATCGAACTCGATTAACTCGTACGTCGCTTGTTACAACCTGACTGAAACATTAAAAACGTAGCTATATGGTTTTATTTTGTGCAATCTTAAATAAGAGTGCTCTTAATGAAGTCTTTTTATACTGCCAGTTACGAATATAAGCAGTAAAATTATAAGGCCGGTGAGGTTGGGTTCAGAGAAAGAAACTCCCTATGATTAGAGGGTGAAGTTCTCGATTTTCGAACGACCAAACGATCTCCTACAAAAGGGAAAGTTGTCGATAAAAAAACCACAATGGTTCACGCAATAACACGACTGAATCGACTTTTCAATACGAAAATTATCTTCGATAGTTCCGAAAATCGTATGTAGACGTACGATTGACAGGACGGGAAGACGAGGAAGACGACAGATAAGATTTCGAGGAAATAGAGATAATGAAAAATGTGCACACATGACACTAGTTTTAACGAGAGAATAACAAATAACAGCAACCAGTTCACGTACATGTAACATTGTGTGAGCGCATCTAACACTCATTCGCGAAACCAAGGAAAATGAGGAGGCTCTTCTCAAACCAAACTCTGCCGAGGCAGCGAGGAACCTGCAAGCTTTACATAGCTAGTTTATTAGGTCCAACAAAAATCCAAATCTGCAAAAATGGTCCAAGTCCAAGAAATGATTGAAATTCTTCCAAGCCCTTCTCTATCAGCTTCATCACGGATATTCTTTCAAAAATGATGACGTCACAAAAATTGGAAGCGTTCGCGCTCACGTACGCACCAGTTTTCTGAGCCCCCCCCCCCCACAATTCCGTAGGATGCCGTTTGGCAAAGATTGACTTTCAACGTCACAGGGTCAATTTAAAAAAATTTCCAAGTCTTTAAAATAGTTCAAGCTTATACTGATGACGTCATCAGGCTTCTTCCGCTCCATGCAGTATACAAATTTCGTACTAGGCTTATGCTAAGTCTAGGCCTCTTTCACACGGGGAATATTAAAAAGCACAGGAAAATAAAAAAGGGTGCACGAGAGATCATGAACAGGAAAATAAAATAAATTACCTATACTAGTTCTAAAAATGATTGACAAGGATCGTTCGAACACGAGATATTAACAGATTTTTCCGGGAAAATTATAATGCAGAACTACTTTGTAACTTTTATGGGGAAACTAATTGAGAAGGTAGGTAATTGTGATCAGGAATTTCGTCATTAGAATAATATGTACATACTTATGGAACAATATTATGCCTCACAAGATGAACGTGCACAGGATAAAAAAATCAAAAAAACCTATCAAAATATCATTTAATTATTCAATTTATTTGATCTATTAAATAAAAATATCAGGATCAATTATTTATTAATCATAATAATTATTCGGTATTATAAATGATAATTATCAATCGATAAAAAATTCATTTATTATAACAAAAATTATTAAATTTGATATAAAATATAATTCAAATCATATATTTTACAAATTCAATCAATAAATTTAATATATTTTTTTCATTAATTTTATTTTACATCAATTTCATTTTCATTAATTAAATTTTAAAGATAACTTGAAAATTTATAATATTTTGAACAAATAATGATCTTAATTAAACTTTATACCTAATCCAACATCGAGGTAATAAACTAAAATTATTTGTTTAATTATCCTGTTATCCTTGAAGTAATTTTAAATTTAATTAAAAACAAAGAAAAAATTATTTCATATTACCCCAATAGAATTTAATATTAATTATTTTATAAAAAAATGAAATTTTTGTCTACTCTAGGTGATTTATTAATATTTTATAGTAGACTATTATTATTGTGATATGTCGCCAAATTTTTTTTTTTCTCGTCTTCAATAATTATTTTTTTCCTGTGGAAAAATTATTTTTATGGTCATAATTTTAAAATTCTGCAATGTCACTTTTATTATCTTGTGCTTCCTCTTATTTTTATTTGGCCGATGAATGGGTTCCTAAATTTAATTATTTTCAAGTATTGAATTTTTTTTGGAAAATTAAATTAGACAATGTAATACTATAATAATATTAATAAATCACCTTGACAAAAATGTAATTTATTTGTAAAAATAATATAATTATTAATTCAATTATGTTTTATTGGGGTGACATGAAAATAATTTTTTTTATTTATTTAAAATTACTTTGGGGATAGCAGGATTATTGAAGGAAATAATATCAGTTAATTACCTCCTTGTTGAATTATAAAATTTGATCAAGATCTTCATTTGTTCAAAATATTAAATATAACTTTTTCAATTATCATTAAAATTTAATCAATAAAAAAAAAATTATCATAAAATTCAATTTTATAAAAAATATAAAACTTGATTTTTATTACATAAAATATTCTTGGTATAATTAATAGATTTTCAATTGATCAATAATTACAATTTATAATAATAATTATAAAGATTAATAAATAATTAATATTCTGATATTTTCATTTAATGGGTCGAATATATTAAATAAATTGAATGTTATTTTAATAAGTTTTTGTGAATTTTTTTACCTGTGCAGGTTCATCTTGTGAGGAATAATAATATTGTTTCATGGGTATAAATATTCTAATGACGTATGCCAAATTATTTCTTGGGGATTATAATGATATGTCGTCAAAAAGTTTTCTTTTCCCGTCTTCAATATTTTTTTCCTGTGGAAAATTTATTTTCTTGGTCACAATTTTAAAATTCTGCTAGGTCACTCTCAAAATATCTCGGGCTTCCTATTATTTTTCTCGGGTCAACAAATGGGTCCCCTTTCATGCTAGCTTTATGAGTTATAATACGTCTGAAACTTTGGATGTCATACCATAAAAGGAGGAGCGACCGGCAGTAACGAATTTGCACAGTCGAAATATTTTACTTTTCGTAACTGCCACTCCTTCTTTTGTGATACAGTACTAGGTCTGCCTGATATAGGTCTTGGGCGCTGATCACGTCACTCAGCGTTCCTAACTCTCTTCTTCGGCTCTATGCAGTACACTAATATTAGTCCCTTAAATAGTTCAAGCTTATACTGATGACGTCATCAGGCTTCTTCCGCTCCATGCAAGTTTCATGCATTCCTTTCTTTGGTTGATGAAACCTATCGAGGAAGTTATTCTGCTGTAAGAAGTATACCTCATGGTAAAACATGACTCGCGCACTATTTAAATACTATACTCTTCATCCATTTTCAAGCCGATGAAAGAAAAATAAGGAAATTCTAATACAGTACTAGAAGAGAAATTGAGATCGAGACCAGGTGCTTTCATTCACAAGGAAATAAGTTTTCAATCCACGTCAGAGAGCATGCAGGTACGTTCGCGTTAATTAGGTGTTGAATGTGAAACTTTTCAAGAGCTCTTTTCATTATTTTACCATATCCATAGAAGAAATTACGGTATTTATACGTCTATAAGTATACGTAATTGACGTTCAAAGTGACTTCATGAAATATTGGATTGCCCTAAAAAGTTATTAATTTGAGAAAGAAAAAAATACTCCATCACGAGAATCAACCACGCCTTCGTGCAGCCCGTTCAATACCTAGAATACCTACGCTGAACACATTGAGACGCTATTTCTCGTAAATCGATAGCCGGCCGGCTTGCATTCTCTACTACGTGTTCTAGGGTAGGTCTACTTGTGCGAGTGCGAAACAATTCCGGTCTTTTTGCGAGTTATCAAAATTCGAACAGAAAAAATACAATGCGACGTAAATTTTCTGAAATTTTGTGACGTTTTTTCAAAAACGTTAGGTATTTGTTGCGGAGACTTTTTCGTCGTTTGAAAAACTATTCCTTGAAATTACTTTAATATTTTACAAAACTATGAGATGAAAATACGAAAAAAAAATTCAGAAGCCATTGCAACATTTGTAATGGCAGGCCTAATTTACATTGGGTTAATAATATCACAACTTTTGGATGCAGCACGACATCTTAAGCTCTATTCCTAACACCTCAGAAGTCAAATTCTTTCGTAGCCCGTCTATTATCATATATAGCTCGAGAGTTGAGCTTTTTTAAGTTCCCTCCTACATCATACACAGCCGGATGAAGATTTTTCCAAGTTTGTTTCCATCATAATATGAAGTTTGAGAGTCATGTGCGTCCCCCTCCCACCATAAGTAGCTCGGGAGTCAAAATTTTACCAAGTCTCCCTCCTATTATTTATAGCCCGAGAGTCAACATTCTTACAAGTCCTACTCTTATCATATTATGTAGATTAAAAGTCGAAATTCTTTCGCCCCTCAGCTCTATAAAGGACGAAATTTTTCTCATGAATTTTCTTAGGTCCCGATCCTATCATATACAGCTTGGGGGATGAAACTTTTCCAAGTCTTAAAAATGATGACGTCACAAGTTGAAGGAGCTGAAATTTTTCCGGTGTCCTTTTCCTACCATATATGGCTCAGAAGCTGAAAATTTTCCAAGTTCTTCTATCATATAAAGCTTGGGAGCTGATATTTTTCTCCACAAGTTGCACACGATCGCGCTCGTTTTCGGTAAATGCCCCCTCAACAAAAGAGATAGCAAGTTCCCCGCTAAAAAAAGATTTCGGATTTCAAGATATGTATTTGCAGTCTCTATTCAAGGTAACATTCCATCCATCCGTATGAGAAACTCAGTTCCAATCTAGGATGCCAAGATCTACGGATTTTTGGTCCTCGAAAAAGATACGAGTTTTTCATTTTTTTATAGATTTTAGGTACAATATAGATTTCTTGCGATCAAGGGAAAGGCACCTTAAACACTTATACGAGAGATACTTTTCTCATGCTCGTTTATAGCATGATACTGCAGTGTTCCGTAATATTAAGCCGATCAAGGAAAAAGTACCTCAGTTACTTTTGTGAGAGATACCTTTCTCCTGATTGTTATTAATGGATCAATCAAAATCCGTAGAAATTTGGTCCTAAAAAAATGGCGGGTACAGATTTTTGATGCTATCACCTGGCAGCACTGGTTCCCATATTCACCGCCGAAGTTACAGCTATATTCACCTGCCTCTCCCTTCTCATTCACTACTCTCCTCCTCGCCGAACTCTCATACTATCAGATTTTTCTTGCTGTCCGAGACTCTCATTCTACAAATCCTATCGTCCAACGAATCCTCATTCTTATTCTTCCATATCTTTTCTAAGAATACCGAGACACGTCGACCTCGAGGAATAGCATACAGTGAAACTTACAGCAAGGCAATCACTGCGTTCACCTTCCATAATTGAACCCCCCCCCCCGGGTCATCTGAAATCCCATTATTTCTCCCTCCTCTTCTCTCCTCCCTCACCCTCCAAAGAACTATTGAAAAGTCTCCAATTCCTTGGTCCATTTCGAACCACCCTGCCCGACAAGAAGAACTTAGCCTAGCGTGCCTTAGAATAAGCCATACCCGTTTCATTCACTCTTTTCTCTTCTAACAACTCTCAATGCACGTCTATTCGTCCCACACATTTTCTCCTGCGAAGCTCTCAACAGCATCCGGCTTCTCAATTCTGTTACTTCCTGCATCACAAAATCTCTCTCAAGCAATCATGAAAAATCATTGGCTCAATGAACCATCTCCGATCCATTTACCATCAAATCCATTTTCACCCTTATTTTCCTCATTTGCCCTCACCGAGGCCTTGACTGTAAGTGTGGTTAGAAACAAAAACTTTTAATTTGCTAGGTAGGCTGCAGTCGAGTTGCGTCCGAAAAATAAAGGATGAGAAGGAGGGATTGTCGAATTGCGGCCGATAACAAAGAGATAATGGCGAATTGCGTCCCAGAAATTCAAACATGAGCCCAGAAGGGTGGGGCTCCAGGACGCAACTCGACTACTCCGGCTGGGTATTGCATAATACTACTCGTCTTTTACAAGTTCTACCACGATTACTCAAAAATTGAGCGAAATTGATGGAAAGTACAGAACATAGGTGTAACTAGGAAAGTGGTTCAAATTGTGCTTTAGAACAGTCAGTAGAGAAAGGAGGATACGGTAGTTATGAGTATAGAAATTTGTCATCATTTCAACGATTGTACGTCTAACATCGCAAAGGTTTCCTACATAGTTTTCATTAAAATTTCATCTTAATCTTTCTCAGTTCGCGTTATTAGCTGCATACTCGAGACAACAGACAAAATTATCTCCGTCTTTTTGAAATAAAAGTGCTCCACAATGAACAGCATCGACGTCAGAATGACTCGTCGTTCATTCTAATTTCAACCGCGACAGCTTTGTTCATTTTTTATTTGGAAGCAAAAACCTGGAAATTTACGAGCGGATGCGGGAAGCGACTCAACTATCTGAGAGTTGCTTTATCGCTAAATATAATCGAAATTGGTACACCTCTTTCACTCGACTGCTGAGCGACCGTATATACGCGAGGCTGGCCACGTTCAATTCGCAGAACATTGCATAATTTTTATCGTTGAACACATTTTTTTGCTCATTTTTTCATTAAAACGACCACACCACTCCAGTACAATTCAACAGAAACATTTGTAAATGAAGATAACCGTGCCAAAGCGTATTTGAAGCGGATGGAACAATAAATTTAAGAAATTATTACTCGTCGACTACAGGATATTGTAGTAGGTACACTATGTACGATTGGGGAGTGCGAATATTGAAAGATAGAAAAGTTTGATTCGAAATTAAAGGCGCAACGAACGTAAACCTTTCGAACAAAATACGATCATATCACCGTTTTGTAAGATTGATGAGTATCAAAAGACGAAACAGAACATGGCGTAGAAAATATTCAGAAAGCAAGTTCGTAAATTAGATGGACAATCCATTTAGTCTGTCGTACTATATCAAGTGTATCATCTAGCCTTAAGGACGATTATTACGAACCCACGCGCGTGCGGGTACGTGAATTTTCGTTTCCCCGTTCTTCACATCATACCCAGTACATTTATGCTGGTAGAGAGAAAATATTCAGTTTTGCATGATTGATGTTGTTCGCAATTTTTGCACAGACTGTTCAGGAATTTTTCTGCAGTGCAGTGGCGATTTCCACACTTTACTTCGATACCACGAGAAAATGAATAGAAAAGGTGCTGTTAATTCGAGCAGAATATAGAGAAGACTGTCGACTGAGACGTAACCTAGATTGAATAAGATATTGACAAGAAAAAAAAAAAAAGAGAAAAAATTGACTGTTCACGAAGCGGAAAAGACATACCTAGTTTCTTAAATTTTATCGTTAGCGTTCCTTCGCTCATTTTTTGTTCAAGAGAGTATCTTATGATCACATGAAGGAAAATTTTGTAGTTTAAAATTTAATTATAAGTAATGCGTCATACCCATGAATGCCTTCCAATGACAAGTGCAAAATATGAAATTATACGCCCATCTAGAAAAACAGTGGGTTATGGTGTATTTCCTTCAAAATTATATAATTTTTTCAAACAGTTATAGAACTGTTTAAAAGATAAGCCCCACTCCTACTCCATCAGAAGCTCTATTTATAAATTTTTGTCAATTTTTTTCTACCAGCCACTTTTATTGTGGTTTATTAGCCTCGCAAATTTTTATTCTAAAATGGGCAAAGATTCCGACACACTTGGGAGACCTAGAAAAATACTGACCTTCGAAAAAAGGAAAAGGAATGGTCAAAACCCGGACACAAGTTCGCTATTGGGTTCTTCAATATCCACAAATTAAAACCTACGCAAAAATTCGTCATTGAATTGCTGAAAATCGACGAATCGAGACCCAGACATAAATTCGCCATTGGATTCTTGATCGAAAATTCACAGTCCAAATTCAGACACAAATTCGTCATCTAGTTCTTGAAAATCCACGAGTCGAAAACTAGACTCAAATTCGTCATTAGTTTCTCAAAATCTACAAGTCGAGACCTAGACATAAATTCGCTATCAGGTTTTTGAAAATCGAGAAGTCGAGACCCAAACACGATTTTATCAATTAGGAAGTTTTTAGAAATCCAGGAGTTGACCGAGTTCGTTATTGGGTTTCTGAAAATCCTCAGGTCGAGACTCAGAAACAATTTTGCCATTGCGTTTTAAAAAAAAAAAAGACAATGATTTTAGGAGGTATTGGATTTTTGGGCGCAGCCAAAAAAATGAAGATCATGTTTCATGTCTTTTCTAAATTTTGCCCAATCAGATATGTTGTGGATGGGTTGGTATCATTTAGGCGCGGACGAGTAGGTGCGAAGAACTGAAAAATCAAGTGGGCGCCCATTCAAGTAGATGAAAGAACAATTGGGCGCTTAGGCGCCAATTAATTTTTTTTAGTAAAATGAAACAATTTTTAAAAATTAATTGAGCTATTTTATCATTACAAGTATTAGCAAGGGGAATCACAATAACTCCAACTGATATTAATTTTGAAACAATATTTTTCAACCCTTGAGGTAATGGAAACCCTATTATATTCCAACATTTATTCTAATTTTTTGTTCATTCCGAAGTTTATATTTTAATTTTACCAGAATTTGGAAGAATTATATCACAATATTATAAATCAAGACACTAATAAAATTAAAAATTATATAATCTTTGCTATTATTGGAAGAATAGCAAATTGATTAACTCTTTTAATAAATTTATCAATAGATTTAATAAATGATTCAAGATTCTGATTTTTATTTCCATCATTATTATTAATAATTATTAATTTATTAATCTCAAACAATATTAATACAGGTTGAAAAATTAATACTTTAAATTCAAGTTAGGTACTAAAAAAAAAAAAAATTTCAATTAATTAATAGATGATCAATATTTTCATTATTAATAAAATTAATTAATCAATTTAATCAAGGTTTAATAATAATAAAAAATTATTCTATTTTTCATTTTTTTTTAAATTATTAAATTGAAAATGAATATTTATATTTTTTGGATTTATTTATTTTTATATTTTGTTGGGATATAGTTTTGAAAATTTTATTCATTTTTTTTTTGAATTTTTTTAAATAAATTATTTTAATTAAAAATTAATTTAATTTAATTTAAAAATATTTTTAATTAAAAATAAATTTTCTAGATCGAATTAATATTTATTCAAATAATTTTATAAATGAATTTTTTATTGCAGAGGGAACAGGATTTAGGCGAACCAAGTTACAAAAAATAAGTCACGGCGTCCAAATGAAAGCGGCGTCTGAATAATTGTTGCACCTAAACGTTGGCGCCTAACCGTAAGACAAAAATATTTGAGAGTTCCCGTTTAAGAGATCATTAAGGTGTCTCTTATGACACAGGCCTACTTTAGAATATTTCAGGCTAAGGATTTAGAGCGGCACACTCGCTTGGTCTATTTGGAATATTTCAGGCTGATGAGCCTTCTTGGTCTAGTGTAAGTCTACTTTAGTATATTTCAGGCTGATGAGATTAGGGGGCCTCACTCGCTCCGTTAATTCGTCCCGCTTCTAGGCTTAGTATAAGTCTACTTTAGTATATTTCAGATGTAAGCGGACCAGGATTGACGACCTATGACATCACCTACTTATGACGTCACAAGCTAATGGCTTAATAATGGCTCTCGGAGTTTTCTTAGCCTAGTATAAATCTAGCCTACGCCTTTTCATTATATTAGGATAAGCTGGAAACTACAGAGGGGGAGGGGCTCGGACTCGCAGATTTGAGAATCACTGTCACAGTGAAAATTCCTATAAGGATGAGCCCAGAGCATTGACATGAAACGTGTCAAAATCTACAATATTCAAGACGTAGACATACGCCTTCAGGTTCTTGAAAACCCATAAGTCGAGATCGAGACACGACTTCAACATTTTTGGTTTTGAAAAACTAGGAGTCAAAACTTGAACAAAAATTTGTCATTAGGTTCTTGAAAACCTACAAGTTGAGACCTAGATATGAAATCACCTTTTGGTTCGTAAAAATCCATAATACGAGACTCAAACACAAATTTTCAATCGGGTTCTCGATTAACAATTCACAGTCCAGACCCGAACACAAATTCGCCGTTTGGTACTTGATTGAAAATTCAAAGTCCAAACCAGACAAGAATTTGTCATTATAGGTATTGAAAAATCCCGGAGTCGAGACCCAGAACCAGAAACAAATTTGCCATTGAATTCTTGAAAATCTACAAGTCGAGACCTTGAAACAAATTCGCCATTGGGTTTATCGAAATTTACAAGTTGAGATCTAGACACGATTTCGTCTTTGGGTTCTTAAAAGTCTATGATTCGAAACTCAGATACGACACAAATTTTCAATCAGGTTTTCGATTGAAAATTCATAGTGCAGACCCAGACCTAAATTCGCCATTGGATTTTTGGAAATGTACGAGTCGAAACTCAGGTACGAACTTGCCATTGGATCCTTAAAAATCGACAGGTCAAGACTCAGACATAGATTTTTAATTGGGTTTTTGATTAAAAATTCACAATCCAAACCCAGATACAAATTTGTCATCGGTTTCTCCAGGGTCCTCAAATCGGCATCTAGACACGGATTCACTACTCTTGGAGGAGCCCAATGATGAATTTGTGTCTGGTTTTGCTGTGTGAATTTTTCATCAAGAACCCGACGGCAAATTCGTGCATGGCTTTTGACTCGCGGATTTTCAAAAACCCACCCAATGTTAAAAACCTGTCTGGATCTTGGAGAACTACAAGTCGAGAACCAATCACAACAAACACAATTATGCCATAGGGTTCTTGATTGAAAATTTACAGTCTCAACTCAGACAAGAATTCGCTATTCAGTCTCCAAAAATCCACAAATAGAGACCTCCTCCTAGACACAAATTCGTCATTTGGAGGGACCCAATGACGAATTCATGCCTGGCTGGGTTTTGACTTGTGTATATTTCAACATTTTTCCAATGGGAGCTAAAATTTTTAGTTTTGTTGAAAACTTCTTCTGGCTGGAGACGAATATGATTTTAAAAGATAAACTTCATCTGAAAAAAAAATTTCATATACGGCGGTAGCAGACTTGAATCCGGCTCTGCTCATCTATACCTACGACGACCGGATAAAATGAGCTACACAACTGTTTTCAGCAACGTAGTGCCACAATACTTCATTAGATCCTGGATCAGATATCTCCTAATTTTTACTGATCGTAAGATCACAAAAGTTCTACCATTCTTTCGCCCCATTACGATGACTGGAGAAAGTCCTCCGACAATCCGTTTCATATTTATGGAAGAAATACATACTTCGTAACTACAAATGGAGCAGCATGCAAACCAACTTGTGAGTCAGCAAGTACAATTTTATATGAATTCGCGGACGTGGCCAACTCAATCAATCGTTAATAAACGTACACACACGAAAAAATATAGATATTTGGTTCATTAAAAATTCAACGTACTTCAAATCCAACAATACCGATACCTATACGGATATATGCTATCGATATACCTTATAATATCAAGACAATCGAATACGTAAGGTACGAATATTAACACGGCCAGTAACAACGAAAATATTAATGAAGACAAAATGATACTCGGGGAGTATTGTCTGATGCCTAAATGTGACCAGTACATTAAATGAAGCAAATTTTGTACTCATCATGCAACTGGTCAAGTCTTCTTTCCGAATTAAGTCTGAACGGAAGTTTCATTAAACGCATTTATAATGACTCGAATTATAATGGAAGAATAATCCTTCGTTAACAAGATTTTGTCGAGTATCGAACAGAGAGGAATAAAATTCGCAGTCTGAAGATGATAATTATACTTAAATCGTAATCACGAATCGTTGAATCTGATGAATTACACAATTGTCTTACAAATTCGCACTCATGATTCCATCAAATAACATTTATTTAATTCCAAGAAGTCGGTTCCAGATGCAGGAGGGGACAGCGGAAGTTCTACATTTCATCCATTCAATTTTTGATTCAGTCGCGTTTTATATATCACGATCAAAATAATTCCTCTCATTTTGTCTAGATTGTATCATTATTGAACTTCGTCCGCTCATCTTTTAAATTTGCCTTCAACTTTTCCTCCTCATCTTCTCTCAACAATAGTTCACCAATAATCTTTCATCAATATTATTCGAACATACGTCGACACTGCATAGTTGACGTAAACAAAAGTAATTATTGTAGTCGTAACTATTTTCGTTATTTCAAAGCCCAAAAATTCTCGATAAAGTTAAGACTGACTCATTTCTATCGATAGGATGGAACCATTGAATTAGAAATTAACAACGCTACGCACACTCTTTATTTCCTCTTCTGAACTACGTCACGACACTTTACGACTTAACGTAGATAAAACCAACTTGGCAGATTTTGCAACATAAATGCACATAGATGGCGAGAAGGGGAAAGAACACATCCCGCAGAATCGCTCATCTATGACGTATACTAGTCATCGTTCTTCCCACACAAATTACCTTATTGCACTAGTGTTCGGCAAATTCGTCCTCCACACTTCCCCCTTCCGACGCGAAAGTACCATTCAAATCGAATCGTATGACTCATACGTAGGTCAAAATACACAGTCATAGAGTCCGAATACAGTAACGTTCTACGTTTTATATACGTTAACGTATTCAACAAATCATCGAGATATGGTGGGCGCCACCGTGTCACCATTGATAGGGGTGGGATAGAGATAAAATTGCAGAAAATATGCGTTCTAATTAATGAGTCTTGAAAAAAAAAATCAATACAGTATTCTGGAATACGATTTCACGATGTCTGCTATACAAAAAAACGCGATCATTGTCACCTTTTTTTTTTTTTTACGAATGCAAAATTATACGGGATGGGACAATTTCATTTATATCCCCATCCTTCACAGAGCGACGAAATGATACAATATTATTGTGTTTAGACAACGACGAAATGTCAACAACGCCTCGCAGTGACGCGACGGATTGGCAAGTTCAGACCATTAACGGAGAATAATATGGCATCGATGCGAAGCCTGTATAGTTGACGAATACCAATGGAAAAATGCCCGTTTGTTATTATATTATGCCGAAGTCGAGTGATCGGGACAAAATAATGCGAATTTCCAGGAAAATGAAGCGAGGCTACTATCCATTATCTACACCCTTGAACAAAGGTTGATGATTCGATTATATCCGCTTTTAATAAAACTACGCATCTGGAAAGAAATAATGTACAAATTGAGAGAATGGTACATATTTAAGGGAAACGAGAAGTCGATGCCTAAAATAACCATTTTCAATTCGTATTTTGAGAAGATAATTTTTAGCTGCTACTCAATTCGACGAGAATTTTACGACGTGGATGTTTCACGTTTTTTCACTTCACGGGAGGAACGAGAAAATGACCCAAAAGTTAGATGTATGGGAAAGGAACAAAAAGATAGAAACTTCATACACGAGTGCCTCGGACGCAGAGCGGTTTCTTGTTATCAACTGCTGATCAAAATTTTGGAGGAAGGATGATGAAAATGTTCAAGTCACACTCTCTTTCAGCAATCTCCTACAAAGCCTCATGTCCATAGCTCATCTGAACCTCCTTCCCCTCGTGTAATGAATCAGGGCTCTGTAAGTGACCGGGGTCAAAACTTGGGAGTTTCTCCGGTCACGTTCACCCTATAACTTTACCAAACGCTCATCTAATGATGTGACGAACTGTCCATAGTATGATGTCACCGAATGAACTTTATCTTTCAGTCTAATATAAACTGATACTGACCCTATAGGCTATACCTGTTGGAGCCTATCTCATTTTACATATGATCTGAGCTCACCGATTCTTAAGGCACGCTGTGCTTTCAAAGCCTAAATCTCTAGAATATTAGCCCAGTGAGTCTTTATACGGAAGTTCTAACAGGTGGATATCACAAGAAATATGAACAACTTTCTGGCTCAGCCAAAATTTAAAATTTTCCGAATGCCTCTCCTTAAGCCTACTTTGCGCGAACCTCCCTTCACTTTCGTTACTCCGCGGGTGATTCAAAAATTTGCGAGTTCATCTTGCCCAGTTTATATGCATACTAGCTTTATACTAGCTTCATGACGGGTTGGTATCATTTAGGGGCGAAGCACTGAAAAATCAAGTAGGCGCCCATTCAAGTAGACGCAAGAAAAATTGGGCGCTTAGGCGCGAAATAATATTTTTTTTTAGTAAAATTGAAACAATTTTTAAAAATTAATTGAGCTATTTTATCATTACAAGTATCAGCAAGGGGAATAACAATAACTCTAACTGATATCAATTTTAAAACAATATTTTTCAACCCTAGAGGTAATGGAAACTCGATTATATTCCAACATTTATTCCGATTTTTTGTTCATCCTGAAGTTAATATTTTAATTTTACCAGGATTTGGAATTATATCACAAATTATAAATCAAGAAACTAATAAAATTAAAAATTTTAGTAACATTAATATAATCTTCGCTATTATTGGAAGAATAGCAAAATGATTAATTCCTTTAATAATTTTATCAATAGATTTAATTTATCCACGAATAAATAATTTAAGATTCTGATTTTTATTTCCATCAGTATTATTAATAATTATTAATTTATTAATCTCAAACAATATTAATACAGGTTAAAAAATTGATACTTTAAATTTAAGTTACTTAAAAATATTATATATATTTCAATTAATTGATACGTGATCAATATTTTCATTAATAATAAAATTGATTAATCAATTTAATCAAGGTTTAATAATAATAAAAAATTATTTTATTTTTGATGTTTTTTTTTTAATTATTAAAAATTAAAAATCAATATTTATATTTCTTGGAATTATTCATTTTTATAATTATTTAGTTGAGGTATAGTTTTGAAAATATTAATGTTTTTTAAAAAATTTTTTAAAATAAATTATTTTAACTAAAAATTCATCAAATCTAATTTAAGAATATTTTTTATTAAATAAATAGATTTTCTTCATTAAATTAATATTCATTTAATTAATTTTATAATTAATAAATTTATTAACAATTCAATTAATTAAAATAATATTTTTCATTAATAAAATTTTTAAGGAAATAATTCATAATTGATTTAATTAATATCTTAAATTTCAGTTACTTGGAAAAAAAAATTGATCAATAGATAGATTATTAATATTTTTATTAAAAAAAAATTAATTAATCAATTTAATTCAAGTTTAATTCTAATAAAAAATTGATTGAATTATTTTATTTTTTATATTTTTTCAATTAATAAAAATATAATATTAATATTCATATTTTTTAGAATTATCTATTTTCATATTTTGTTCAGATATACTTTTGAAAAATTTATTGATTTTTTTTTCAATTTTTTTAAATTTAATTATTATAATTATAATTTAATTAAAAATTTACAATTTATTCATAATTAAATAAATAAATTTTCTTTATTAAATTAATATTTATTCAAATAATTCTATAAATAATTTTTTTATTGCAGAGGGAACAGGATTCAGGTGAACCAAATTATAAAAAATACGTCACGGCGTCCAAATTGCGCCTAATCGTCGGCGCCCAATTGTCAGCGCCTATATGACCGTAACCCCTTCATGACGGCTTTATACGAGTTTTGTACCTGCATTTTACCAGTCTTAAACTACACTTATATACCTAATACATAAAGAAGATCCCCTAGAATTTCACTACTCTTAAACTAGGCTTATAATAGGACGTCCGTTCGATTGAAATCATTCAATCCTCCTCTCCATAAATCCAAATGAACCCATACTTTAAAACGCAGTTAACATTAAAACCCTGACGATCGTCTTCGCGCGTTTTCATACTTCGATTCTCGAACATTTTCTAACAAATTTGTTTCACATGCTAAATGCTAAAACATGTAATGTCTTGGAAATTTAAAACAGTCGTCGAATGACACAGTCAAATTTCTAGACATTGAATTCGGTAGGCAAGCGTTTTGCGGCTAGATGTCGCATTATTTCAAGTTCACACCGCAATCATCCTTAATCACCTTCTTCATAGAATTTCGGCATCACGAACCAAAAATTTAAATTACAATTCGACGTACACTACCACAACCGGTAGATTCGAAACGAGTTCATGTACTTAAAAGAAGAAGGCGAATACGAAGTGCATAATTGTTTGGATGATGCGAAATTGCTTCGCAGAGAAATTTTTGAAATCCTTAAATAGCCACAAACGAGAAGAAGTTCACCTATAGGAAATTTGTTACACTTCATTATTCGCTAGCCGCTGATTGTCTCTTTTCAAGTCTGGAAATACAATTAGGTATACCATCAATGTTTGCCGAATACGTTCATCGCCCGAGTTATTTATATTCACGCAGCATTTTGGTCCTCAGAAGACATCATACGGTACATAGCTTATATGATACTCGGATGCAAGGGTGTGCTCAACATTTTTACAAATATCGCTGATGACAGGCGGCGCGATAAATAAGAAACCGAAGACTCGGAATTCGCTCGCCATCAATCGAATGAAATTAATACGACAAAAATGGAACATGCTCATACGATGCCCACCGTAGTTCCAAGAGGTAAGTAATTCATAATGACATTAAAATTCTCGCGGTACCAGCTATGAGTATTTCATGACAAATATGCGTCATATGTTGAGAAAACTGGAACGAAAAAATGCCAGCTATGCTTTAAGATGAAACCAACCTAACCATCTCTCAACGGTGTAGATCGTATAGACATGAAAAATAGGAGCACTTTCCATCTTTCTTTCGAGACTCACCATTGTTTCGTCGGCAAACGTGACTATAATGGCGAAGCAATAAGTAAATGTAAAAATCATCTTCACAGTTTCACGTGCAATTCAGACACACTGCAAATGGATAGGCTAATGAGATCAGAAACACACAGGACGGAAGATTATAGGAAGAAAGAAAGAAAAAAAAAGTAGCTGATGATTGTTGTCGTGAACGTCATAATTAAACAGTCATTACACCGAGTCGTATGTACTTCGCAACAATAAAAGAAAAGAAGTATTTTATGGGCGGAAATGCGGTATCACGCCGGCGTTACACCGAGGTACGTGATATTTCTCAATAATTTTCTTAGATGTAAAAAAAAAGAGTTCTACTGTACGTCATATGGACCACAAACCGGTAATGCACGTAGAGAACAAAATTATAGCTAATTTAGGTGTTGTTACTTCTTTATAAATTCTGGATTCTTCCTTTCCTGGACAATACTCCCAGCAATTCAAAAGTTAGAATCGTGAATTATGATAAGAGTCGAAGATTTGCGATATTACGTACGTTAGTATACGTCCTCACACTATGAATTTAATTCTTTAATAATAGCCTATGTCATCGTATACACGCTGTTAATGACTTGTTTTATTCAAGTTTATGACGCCGAGTATTATAGATAAGTAGTACATTGTACCATCTGTTTGTTAGCGGACTGAAGGTTTGGAATTTCGGTAAGAGCAACGATTAGTGATAAATTAGCGACAAGGTGAAATTTTGTACATTATACTCAATTAATAATATTCAAGTATTACTTCGGTTAGTGGAGAAATGCAGGCAACTTGATTAAGAGAATAAAATTAGGAAGCTGTTTCAAGATTGTACGAAACTGAGGTGCAAAGCTCTTCAGTCCCCAGTTCTATTGAATATATTTAGCGTTACTCGTTCTTATTTTCTAAAAATTATTTTACTCGTTATTCTTTGTGAGGGGGGGGGGTGAAGGAAAAGTTTCAATATTATCACTAATTTGGTCTAGGCCTACTAAGATTCACAACTTGAAAGATCCGATTAGGTAAATATCAAAGTTGCAAAGACAGTGAAATAAAATTTCAAATAATAGAGCACTCAAAGGCGTCATAGAACATTCTCTAGTAGGAAGCTCTTCTTCTTCATTTTTTTCGCATATTACGGGCCTTTGTTAACGTATAGTAGGCCTACAAATCCCAAACAACAAATTGGATTTAGAATTAAAAATTTCAAAAATCGTCTCAGGCTTTCTACAGTTTATCTCAAAAGAACTGACTTAACCTTTTTCTTCAATCATCAGTTATCCGTTATCCCTTTGTTGCTTTTGCATCTTCATTTCAAAACAATATCTGCAGTCTAGTGCCTAGGATTTTCAAGTTGTACATGTTGTATTAAAGCAAAAAATTTTCCTACATGTTGTATTTAACTGACGGTAAAACAAAACTTTTGTACTTTGTGTTTTATTGAATTGTGTCGCAGCACTCTGGACCGAATTAAAATTATTAAAATCATTTTCAACAGACAGTTTAATCATCCACATACTCAACTGACAGTTGAACACCGACAGATTCAAATTCAACTGACAGTGTTATTGTTTCACATACAATACACATACAGATTCATCTGATAGTTGAATTGCAATATAGATTCAACAAATAGATAAATTGCAAAATGGATTCAACAGATAGTTGAATTCCAATATGAATTTCACAGACAGTTGAGTCACATATAGATTCAACTGATGGTTGAATAACCTATGGTTTTAGCTGACAGTCAAATCTCAATATGAATTTGATAAACAGTCAAATCACAAACAGATTCTCAATAAGCAGTTGAGAATTTAAATCATAAACAGATTCACCAGACATTTGAGTGATAAATATATGGATTCAACTGATAGTTAAACAGTTGCATCACATATGCAAACAGATTAAAGCAACTATGGATTTGTAATATGGATTCAGCTGAAAGTTCAACAGGTAGTTAAAACGCAAACAGATTCAACTGATTGATAAACAGGTAAATTGCATACCAATTCAACAGAAATTAAAATGACATTATGGATTTGACTGATATTTAAATCATAATATATATTCAATTACACTATACTGAACAAAAAAATAAATTGTTTGCAGTACTGATTTGATCATGTGATTCTGAACTGAAGTACCTACTTACTTTTTAGGGATGAATTCAATGCTGTTTGCCGTTTTTCTTTATCACATCTAAATTTTTCATAATGTCGATGTTCATTTACGTCTTTTTGCCGCGGCCTGAGGCAATAGCGTTTGAGCTTGAATACTGCTCAACTATCACTGCGTTCCGCAACGTTCTGCGGCAAATTGACATCAACATTATGAAAAATCTAGATGTGATCAGACTCTGGATGTGATAGAGAAAAACGGCAAACGGCATTGAATTAAGCGTAACAAAGTACTTCAGAATCAGTAGTGTTAACACTTGAATCCCAATACAAATAGGCTGATTTTCCACCTACATCATCAACTATCGATAGCCATTGATAATTGCAAAATAGTCGGAAAGCTTGTTAGCTGCGGGTCCTTCATTCCGTGTTTACATTTATTTCACATGTAATTTCCCATAAGCAAAAATAACGTTTCAGAGACTAATGGATTATTCAGAACCAGAGCACAAATAAGGTATGAGAGTTCTTGTTTGATGATTTAGAGGGTTAGCACTTTTGATTTTATAAGCCACAATTCTTTATTTATGCTTTAGTTCTGAAAAATCGATCAGTCTCTGAAATTTTATTTTTGCTTATGGGAAAGTACATGTAAAAAAAATGTTCAACACAGAATGAAGGACCCGCAGCTAACAAGCTTTCCGATTATTTTGCGATTTTGATCACATGTGACGTAGTGGAAAATCGGTCTATTGAACTGACGGTTAAATCAAAAATAATTATATTCAACAGACAGTCAAATCACCAACACTTCCAACAGACAGATAAATCTTGAATACAGATTCAACTAACTTGACTGACAATTGAATCACAAAAAGGATTCACTTGAAAATTAAATACAAACAAATGGACTAGGCCTAAATTGCCAAGACGTCATTCATGGACATTTGAGGCGTCGAGGTATTCTTGCTCAATGTAAACGACAAACATTGTATTTGTGAGATGTTCTCACACAAAGTATAAAATAGAGTTCACGTGTAAAATTTCACTTCATTTTTTTGATAAGATTTGGGAACATCCCGCGATGTTTGTTTACATTGAGCAAGAACACCCTCTAGCGCTTCAGGACATTTACTGATAACAGGAATCCAAAGAATGCGATAGTATACTGTATCAGATCAAAAGAGCCTATCGATTCTCATAAGAATACACGGGGATCACTTCGATCATACACTCACAATAAAAAATCGAAAATAAGTAAGTGAGCAATTATGCGTTTATGTTTAGAATCAGGAAGCTCTCATGTCTTTGAAAATGTACCTGCGGTTCTTAACTTATTTCTTGTTTTCAAATCTAAACATAAGATCGAAACGTAGATTGAAACGTTCCCGTGTATTCCTTACAGAGCATTTCTTTTGTTTTAATCCTACAAGTTAGTTGGGGTAAGTCATCGCGGAGTAAATATTTGACTGAAATTTGAATTACAATACAAATTTAACTGACGGTTGAATCACAAACATCACATAGGTACAGATTTAATTGATAGTTGAAACACAATACTATGGATATAACTGTGTTGCATCTTGTAATTAAAAGAAGAAACAATTTTCAAAATGAAGTATCAAATTTGAGCTGCGTTGTTCATTCAAGCTCTGCCCTATTAAGTACAATTTCAAATTTGATTTAGTGTCTTGAAGCTTTGAACAATTGTTTTGACTAGAAAAAATGTCAATCATCGCAAGGATTGGACAGATGAAACTTCTATTGACGCTGGTTAATGTAAGTGATTCAAGCCTCGACATTTCATTAAAGGAAAAGAGGTCGAAAATTTTCTTACGTAATTTATCCTTAGATGCCCTCTACTGCATGAATTACTTGAGCTGATAACTTTTTTCTATTCCAATGTATTGGCATACCTATCATCAAAGTCACTCTGTTCAGTTTTATCCTCTTTTCTTTCCTTACTTTTCAATGTTTTAAAGCACAACAGAGTATCAATAATAAATCAGATACAAACGATTCACACGATAGGTGAAGTCAGAAAAAGAATGAAGCCTCGATACAACAAATTCAAAAAATAAGACTTTTCTCTTTTCAAAAGCCTATGCTCGCATTCAAGGGGGAGAAAAGGAAAACGCATCAACACGTGAAAGTATAGCAATAAAACGAGAATTTTCGAGACAGCGCAACCATTGAGACCATTATGAAAAATTGGTGCGTCGAAGCTATAGCTAGCGTCATAAAATTCGACGATTTAAACCGAGAAATAATTAATGTGTTTTTCATAATTTAGTACACTACGATCCCCAGATAGGGAATAATATCATAAATGATAGCGGTGTCTGACATAGCAATGATAAAAGCGAACCATAATACATCGTTTCGTCTTGTTTCTATAACATTCATCTCTTTACTATGCCCGTCTCATACAGCAATACAAAAATATCTGCGAAGGACCGACACTCACGTACTTTTGATCATCACCATTGTAAAAGAATACGTCACAAGTTCATACCCGGACGGCAAAAGTGCACAGACGACGTTCGAAGAATTCGTGTGAAGTGCTAAGGTACAGAGTCTCGCAAGTTGACAATCTCATTAAAATTTCTGAAATGTCATTCGCTCGCTGTCTACGTGGTACCAATCAATTGCATGACGGTCCTTTTTTTTTTTCATGAAATTACGCAAAATGGGTAACTTCAAGTATGCGTCCTCTCTGTGTACAAAAACACATCGATGATGAACGTCACTGCTCGAGTCCAAGTTTTCTAAAATTGAACCCGGATAATTTATGAACCCTACTTTTTTCTACAAATATTATGATTATTTTTAATGACACTACTTTTTGTTCGAGAAAAAAAATGCAAACACGATTATATCTATAATTTGGAGCAATAAATGGGTGCGTATTATCAACGTTCGAAAGACGTTAGGTAATGAGTAATACCGTGAACGTAATTCTCTGAAATTAGAAACTTGAAACAGATTGAATTTAAATGAACAATTAGTCCGGATATTGGTAATATATACGTCGAAAGAGTTTTACCTTTTTTATGCATGAACCGACAATCAGTCACGAAACACAACTTGAGTAAGCATTCAACGGAAAAACAACTAAATTAACCAATTTACTGAAAGCGAAGAAGTCAGAAGCACTCACGTCATTTCAATTTTCAGCGAACTGCATTAGGTTGATGTTAATAGCACGGCTTCGTCAGTTGATATTTTTTAAATGAAATTTCGATCAAAATCGGGATCTAAATTAACAAATTTTGTACATCTTCAACACCCTCTCAACAACGAGTGTGCGGAAAACCCAGATCGTTTTGGAGGTCTCATGGGTCCTCCATGCAGAAAGTATATGTTTTTGGATGTAATTGCAAAGGACAGTTCTAAACATAAAGATATGACAGAATTTTCCTGGAAAATGCAGGTGGACATTCCTGAGTGTAGTATGGATAATACAGTCACAACGAAGTATTTTTCATAGTGAAACTATTAATTGGAAACAAAACACACATTGCAATAGACTCTATGGCTTGTTACAAGAACTTTTCGCGTACCTACAACGTTTCTTCTTTCTAACGCTCACTACGCAATTTGATACACTATTTAATATTGCAGTCTAGAGATTTGTAACACACAGTTGGTCGTCCACCCTAGGCGCCACATGGTACAAGCACATACGATGTTTGAATACCCAAATTACTATGTCGTGACTAAAAATAACCAACTTATAGTGCCACGAAGTCAAAAAGATACTCCACGGTTCATGCGATGTCAGACTTTTCAGAGATTTGAATTCACACTAATCTAATAATGCAGAAGCCATACCCATCAACATTTTAATTGCCTCACTTCATCGTCGAATTTCAAAATCTAAAAATTCCTGAATGTTAACACATACATATTAAATTTAAAGATGATGGCATAAATTGATAGTATAAATTCTCCTAACTCTAAGTTATACTGAGTTCGCACAACATGAGTTTGCTCGTGTTCAATACACGAAGCAATAAATAGAGTCATAACCCTTTAAAATCCAAGGCTAATTTTCGCGTTTAATGTTTTTATTATTCTTTTCCATCATTTTCTTTTTAATATTCGCAGAATTTTTAGGTAGCAATACCTAAGCTACTATTCTATAAATTATAAAGAGTCGCATATTTTCCAGATTCATAAGGACACATTCTTCGGGATATCATCAGTATCTAACATCTCTCGATTGCAAACAGTTTTCAACATTTTTGCCAGTAAATTGTTCGCAACAACAAAGTAGACTAGGAGATGAAATGAAGTTACTGAACGGCTGTTTAAATGTGTAAGACTTCTGGAAAGGCTAACGAGAGAAGCTGATGGCGCGAATGTCCTCCTTTCCACTCTAATTATTATTGCACGCTCTCATTACTTCTTCGCAACAGCACGTCGCGCCGGCACATAGCAGAACATAACCACCTAGTCATTTTTAGGCGGAGCGAAATGTACTTTTGAATGATAAATTTGTGTTTGAACGAGTGATCATTAAAAATAGATGGAAATTCTGAGAAATCAACAAATTTAATCATTTTAAAAAATTCTTAGAAGGAAAAATTTTGAGAAAAATACTCGATTTTTTCCTTTGAAGGAATAACATAATTAGGGTATAACGATATGACAGAACAAAACTTGGATCACGAAAAAAAAAAAAAAAAAAAGGAAGTGTAATAAATTCAGACCAAAATGTGTAGGCTTTCTCAAGGCGAATTGTATCGAAGAGATCCAGAACTAGATACTATCTGAATATTATCACTTCTATTGTGAAGAAATATATTTTGAATGATGTTGTTACGGTAAATGAACGTGTGTTCTTTTTTCGGACAAATAAACTACGTTTTATCGATAGAAACACAAACTGATAAAGCAAAAAATATAGCCCTAACTAAGAGAGATCATAATTTTTTCTGGTGACTCCATGATATAGTTTGCAAAAATTACAAATGCGATAATCTAGAAGAGAATAAAATTTATGCACTCTATCGGCCTCAAACCTTCATTCATTTCAAAGCAAACTTAGAATGAATAATAAGTACAATAATACGAAAAAAATCACAATAATCTAGTTTTGCTCGGATTGATCTTGAAGTACACGATAACTGATCAGTTATTTCGTTTCTTTATCTTTCAACACGTGCTTAAACTGCTTTCATTCCGGTTGTTTGTGATTTTTATGGGTCGCTATATGACTTGAACTTGACGTTCCCAAACTGGTAAAAGGTAAGAATACACTGGGCGGATGTGCATTTATGGTTGACTAATTACAAATTCATAATCGACGAAACCCCTTTATTAAGGAAGAGGGAGGGGAAGAACACAAATAAAGCCCAATTAAACACGATACCACGATTCAAAAATATCGTTCAACAACTAACATTCATTATACTCTGTCCACAAATGGACGGCCACGATGTAAACAACTCCATTTTACTGTTTGAACACCAAAGTGTCCTTGGGTTATTGATAGATATTGATGCAGAAAGGAAAAGAGACTTTTTGCATTGTGACACTTCAAACTGGTGATAAAATTTTGGTAAAGAAACAAGGGAACGAATTCTGACGGATGCCTACACCGAATTTCTATTATAATTTGAAATAAGAACAAGATTTTTATTTCATTTTCAGCATTATCGGCACCATTAACATAATTTTTATGCGTCAACAAGCGAGAATCTCTCATTCAAGTCGTATCTAAAGTCTTCCTCTTCTTTCACTCTGCTGCATAGCCACAAATTTACTATGGTGGGAGACAAGCAAATAAAACATTTCAATATTTTGAATAGCTGAGTAAAATAAAACATACTAAAATAGCAATAATTTCACATCCTCCCTGCGCTGAAGCTTTCAGCAAACGAGGGTAAAAAGACTTATTTCATAAATTTGAAATTTAAAATTTTCTCGCTATTCTAATTCAATTCTGAAATTTCCAAAGTTGACCAAAAAATAATCAACACTCTTGAGAAAAATAAAATGAAAATATTCGGTGCTTTGTCGCTTCTTTTGATAGCGTAAGAAAGAATTTTACGACAGCGGAAGACCCAGGCAAAATAGAATATTTTTTCGCAGAATTTGTAGTAAAGAATCACAAATACTCATTTAAAGGTAAAACAGAAAGAAAAAATTGGAAATCACGCATTTATGAGACAGAAATCTTTTGAATTCTTATTGGTATTCTAAGTTTCTACCAGCATCGATAATTAAATTCTAATCACTTACCCGGTGATTTGGATATGTGATTGTACACCGTGTTAGCAGCTTCTTCCGGTGTCACTGAATCCCAAAGACCGTCGCAAGCGAGTATTATGAAATCTTCATCACCCTCGAGCTGCAAAGATCTGACGTCCGGATTAGGAATTATACATGATTTGTGCTCTTGATCACCTACAAAATTAATCAAATTACATCAAAGTACATTCAATAAATCTCGCTGTTAATTTAGAGGGAGAAAAAAAAATCATTTTGAATCGATGTTCAACGAAGAAACACTTGAGTTGTGATTGTAGGGTCAGAGATTTGAGAGAAAAATTATGTTTAATGAGTCTGTGCTCAACTGATACTATCAATAGTCTGACATGAACTGGAAAATTTAACTTCTGACAAACTGATTCCGCAAAAATATTCAACGTAATGCTAGTATATAACATCAAAATTCATGACAATTCTCATGTTGTAAAAAATGGGGAACATACCAATGGCTCGTGATACCGCTAACTGTCCATTTACTCGCCATGTCATTCCCCAAAACAGAACGACTCCACCAGCTTCTTGAATACGTTTTCTCTCATCCTGAAATTGTTAGGAGATTAAAAGTGAAAATGCGTTCGATTAATACTTTCGTATACCGGTATAGTACAGTATATCAACCTCTCGATCCGCTTTATGTGGTTGAACTAATCCAAAAACGCGTCCTCGTTTTGCTAATAGAGCTTCGGAGTCGCCGGCCCACGCTACGTAGAGCATTTGATCGGTCTTGTGCCATAGAACGCACACTGCAGTTGTTCCACTTCGAGTCAACTGTTAATTAGTTCATTGCAATTAGGCTGATGAATCCTCTAGATATGTTTGAGTTATGATTTATCGAAATCTTACTGGTTCGTCGTCTTTTTCCAATAAATGCCTATCCGTAGCTTTGAACGCTTCACATAAGGCTTGTTCAGGATACATGGGATAGAACTGACTCTCTGCCAGGTACTGGTGGAGATGCGTTGCACTGTACAGAGCAGCGCCCACACCATTGTGACCATCAAAGACAGCGTAATAATTGACAACTCCGCAATCCTATAAAAGAAAATGATTATTCAAAAGATACCGAAGAAGAAATTTCACACGCAAACATTTGAATTCAGCAAACCTTCAAATTGAATAATTTTTGTAAGTCGTGTATGATCACATGACTATCTTCCATAGATCTTCGACGATTTTTTGAAGCACATGTCGAATAATAATAGAAAGAGTTTGATACAGGCAACGAATTTATCTTGTCGGAATCAAGATACGTCTGACAGACACTTCTTATAACACCTATTACATATCGCATGAGAGGTAGCGCCGAATACTCTGAAATGAGAGAAATCGAGTCTTCGGTAAATACCACACTGAAATGTTGAGATTCAAACAAACTAATGATAATGGCGGTACCTTCGAGTTGTTCATTATAATATGGGCATGTTTTTGGATTGAGGTTCGGTTTAATTTCATCAACAATAACTCGTGTGAAAGTACTGATCAGGGTTTGAGGACACTTCCTGCAAAACATTTTTGAATTTATCAATAACATAGATTGAAGGAGTAATTTTTGAAAATATTGAGATTATGGTTGGAATTTATACGACAAATAATCATTTTTTAAAATATATTTGCTACACATCTGTTGCGTTATTTCTCCAAGATTGAATAGTCGGATAACAGCCGGAATCTTTCCCTGCTGGCGTGTGAGAAGAGAAAGCTTAGAGAAATTACCAGGAGCTCAAATATTGAAGGATCCAATCTATAACTGCTCCAAGAACTTCCACGCGTTTAATATTTGAATAATGTATCCGAACAGGAAGTTGATCTTCTGGATTCACATTTGACAGAAAATTCTTCAGAAAAGATTGATACGCGAATATTTGTCCTTCTAGAACTTCCATACTGCCTGACATAACGAGAACGTATTCCAGACAAAATAGCAATTGAAGAATAACATAAATGAGACAGTCAATATCTTATTAATCCAAACCGACCAGTTGACCAAGATTTACAGAAAATTTTTCAACACTACCTACAAGTGTACTTCAACCTGACTTCAACTAAACTTCATTATCAAAATAATCAATCTACTGTTATTATGAGCCTACGCTTTGGACTAATCAGCTTCAGCTTTGTGGCTTCAAGCGAGCTACGCTACACAACGAGTCGGTATTTCACGCCAGATTGGGAGGAAAATTGATTCCACTCAGTCATACGAGGAATGGCCCATTCTTCTCGAGCCCTTTCTTATCATAAACAAAGATAAGCTACAACCCAAAGTTCTCTTCCCAGTTATTTCATGTACTATTGTAGTCTACTTTCACGCAGCTTTCACGTAGTGACAGAACATCATTCCATGATGTCAGCCGCCTTTCATTCGACCAAGATCAAACGACATCCGTTCTTTAAAGATATCACTGATTTAAGAAAACTTGCGATATCCAATATGAAAAACGTGAATTTGAAAGATATGAGATACGTCGTAATTTTGGATACCTGGGCGGAAGAATTTGCTCGATAAGTAGGAGATCATGCACGCTACAATGAAGAAATAGCTGCGGACTACCCTCGAATCAGAGGAAAGTTGATGGCAATATGCAGAGAAATGTAAGTTTATAATGTGTACGTGCGACTAAGAAGGTCCCACCTGTGAGGTATTGAGTTGAGCTCAGGTTGGGAAACTAGATAAAATTTTTGATCCAACGCGCTCAAAAGCTAGTCTCTAGTCGAAAATTCATCAAGATATGCGCTTTTGAAGTTGAAGCTTGAAGAAACCAATTCTTGAGAAAAACGCATTGAAATTTTTGCAACTCTGTGAATTAAGAGGTGGAAATACGATTCACTCATGTTCAACACGTAATTAGTCTCGAGAACAACAATGAACGGTGAATGGCATTTGAAAGAGCAGTGCTCCTTATAAAAAAACGATGAAAATCGAAAAATTGATAATTTCTGTCATTTTCACGTATTTTTTCTGTAGCGCGAAAACTAATCCTCACATGTGGGATCTTCTTAGGTGCACATACACTGTATTATCATGTACATCATAGCAATTTGGTATTTTGTTACTGTCATTGATTAATCGTGACAATTTATTATTTCTACAGAAGGGAAATAACGAATACAGCGTCGGTTTTAAGGGAGATTACGCCGGATTTTGATTCTGACGACTCCGACGCAGGCAAAGGTACGTACTACGCTAACTCATGATTCTTCCTGATTCATCAAAAATACTTCTAAATTAAACTCGAAGTACGTGATTCTCACATTTGTATGATACCGTTTATTGTTGTTGTTGGTTCTTAAGGGGAGAAGTCCACAATATCGCAAATTCTCATGGGCGACGAGGTCCAAAGTGTCCTCGAACCTTCGGTGTTATTGGCGATACCGAAGGTCGAAGACCGAAAGATGTTGATGCTCAGATTATTACTCCACCTGAACGTAACAGGAAACACCTTGCACCGATGGGGTTATCATGGGGATTAATCGTCAAATTAGTGAGTACGAACTACGAATTCAACTACTGTACAACTATCACTTGATCCCACGAACCGATAATAAGGTGATACATTTTCCAACTCAGAAAAGTGATGACTGTTTTGGACAAAAGAAAGATATGAGAGAGGGAAAAATGCTCGAAAATATTCGTCGTGCCATCGTTTATACATTAATTTATTTCATCTTCCAACAGTATGTGTGGTTCCTTTCTGCTCAAAATTAATTGAGGGCTTTGATCTCCTTATCAGAGTCTTGTGCGGGGAAGGGAAGACCTTATTATGTACTCAGATAGGTGTTCTGTTCCGAATAAAATGGAGTCCTGCCTTTCAGACTCGGTACGGGTGCGGTATACTAAGCTTTTTGCACACAACCTAGCCGATAAGAAATGGTCATTGATGAGAGTTCCTTCGTTTCGAGTAATGTTTTAATGGAATTTGTAACAAAATAGTCTGATTTCTCCGTAGCCGTGTTTGAACTCTACGACCATGGATTGGCAAAATTTCGAGAGATGTGATTGTAAAATAAGAGACGTTGTCCATAAATAAAGAGGATATCGATGGTCTGAATGGCGAATCGAATTCTATCAAACTGTTACGAATATGTTTTATCGAGGAGATTTCAGAATGTGGTTCGGTGAAGAAGAGAATAAAGTCAAGAACATCCGACTGCCTATTGTGATGTAACAAGGACGGGAGTAGAGAGGGAGAGAGTCCTCGACAGAGCACAAACAGTACAGGAACTTCAGAATATGAAGCCTATCGAAGCAGCAACCGAATCAGATGATTGAGTTTACGTCAGAAATGCTCTCACATCGCCATAAACACAAACTAGATCGACCCTTCAGGAAGTACATACGACTCTGATCTCGATCCTACCCGCCACGACAGGACTAGACTAGCTCAGTCAGTAGAACATGGATATTTTCCGTCAGGGTCCAAAGGATAATCCGGGGATATGATACTGGTTCACTAAGATTCACTCTTAGAGATCACCCGAGCTATGGGATACGTTGAAAGAGGAGGAGACTAGAGCTGTGCAGTCTTACCAAACTTGGCAAAAGGAGTCTGTCACATCACTATTTATCCGGAGCAAAAACTAATACGAAAGCAGGAAGCTAGAAAGAAAAAACGAGTAATTGAGGATTGAAAAATTCGATCTTTAAAATTTGGTAAAATAAATTTCGAAGGTAATCTGAAATCAAATTTAGGAAGTTGGGCGGCCAAAAGATATCTTCGTAGGAGAGGGAAGGGGGAAAACTATTCGACGTACGTAAAGTCTTCTTCAGGATTCATTTCAAATTTAGAATTTTGGTTTCTATCAACAACGAACTTCGGAACATGAGCTATTTGGTAGAAAGGAGCGAACCCGACAAAAGTTCATATAAAATATACCATACATTTTAATAATGAAACCTAAATCTAACAATAGACTACTCACGACCAATCTGGGTCCTGCTGTGTTGGTGAAGTTGATATAGTCTCTATTGATTTAAACACTAAGATAGCAAACTTCATTATGTGGTGGTACGGCCATCATCGAAACAGATTTCTTTTTTTTTTCCTATCGGAAGGATGGAAAAGCTCAATGACTGGTACTCGAAATGCTAACGTCCACTATTGAATACTCGAATTAACTCTCAGGTAAGAATAACCACAAAAAAACTGACGGGAATAGAACTCGCGCGAGGAAGGACCCACAAAATTCAGAATTTTGTCTCGTGCCACTTGAATCAGTTTGTACAGCACGACGATCACGCGTCGACACACAGTTCTTGACGAAACTTTACAAGACGGCTTAATCGTAAGCAATTCAGAAAAATCTCCCACCATCAAAACTTTAGATAAATTATAACTTTTATTCTCGAAACACTGTCTCCACGATGTAGCTAATAAAAAGGTTGGGAACACTTTTAATTGGAGACTTTCGAAACTAATTGATGAAATTCCAAAGAACGAGCACATTTTCATTAAATTACGAGTTCCCACATATTTGCAACGATGCGTACGTGCGGGCAAAACCGGCAAAGGAGTCGAGAAGTTCCATTTTTCTTCCCCGCACCCGTCTTCGCCGCATAATTGATGTAGAGGAAGGACAGAAACAGTAAGAATGGAGAATGGAAAAACCGGACAATAAACTAGGAACAGATAGCAGAATAGGTGTAAAATACGTGTAACATTTTGGAATTGAGTGCCAGAGCACTACTATTTCTGCCTCTCCATTACTATAACTCATACTCAAAAGTTTGCGCGTGCAAAGTTCCAATCCCGACGTATGTGCAGGTGCTATGACTGTGCTATACACGACACCCGGGTGTGGTATCCTCAGAAATCAAAAAGTATACGTTCTTGGGAGTGATAAGTGTGTGTATATTTGTATAACAGGTGCGCCTTGCGGAAATGGACATATATATAACATACTGCCCAAAAGCTCCTCTTAATATCTATCAACTTTCAACAGATTTTTCCAATATCTGGGATTGTTATTTGTTGTCCAATATTTGGATCAATTGAAGGCGTTATCACTTATCAAAACAGAATTAAAACTTTTCTCTCATCTTCCTTTGTAGATGTTGAAATTGGCAAAAATCAGTCTCTTTTCTGATTAGACGGAATGAATTATCGACGTTATAACTCAACATCGCAAGTACAAGAAATTTTTTTCTGAAAATGTAACTGCCAGGGTTACCGCAGCCCGATTCTCGAAAAATTTTGTTTATTATGAAATGGCCTAGAAACTTTCAAACTGAAAGGCTTCCCTCCATATTCTATCCTGTTTTACGTTGCATTTTTGACATTCCAAATGCTGCAAAAGAATTCAGATTTTAGTCACCAAGAGATCATTTCTCAACATTTTATATTCCACCCTGCCCGCTAACTCTAAAATTAAATTAGGACAGAATGATACAAGTGACATTCATTAGGCACTGCTGTTTTATCCCATCAGATTGTCTCCAAATTTACTTCAACTTGTGTTGGAAAAATAAAACACTGTCCCCACATTTTAGGATCAACTCTGTCTTTATTCTATCAGATTGCCACCACATTTACCTCAACTTGTGTTCAAGAAATGAAACACTGTCCCCACATTTTATCATCAACTCTGTCTTAACTCCACCAGCTCGTCTCCACATTTACTTCAACTTAATTGGAGGAATAGAACACTGTCCTCACATAATATTCACTACAGTGCGGACACTGAACAGACCGTTGCAAGCTGATCTGCCAGAGGACGCCACGTTCTGATGAGTGTTGTCATGATTCATGCATCAATATTCAATTCACACATTTTATCAATTCTGGGGATTTTTGTAAAACTTGGTATTCTGACTTTTAGCCATGAAATGTCCCCACGGTTCGAGTGATATGTCGACCATGATTGTGAGGAATTAGGTACTTTTCACGAAGCCTGTATTAAACACAAACAATTGAACACAGAGATTGAATTTTCAATGTTTAATGCGAAAATATTGCAAGATCTTTCGGCAAACAGCCATTTTCAAGCGAACGATAACTACGACTAAACGAGTAGACGTAAGAATACCATAGAAAAGACAAGTACAAACAGAAACGCGGACAAAAACAGAGCTGATTAAAGTTCGAATTTTTTGTGTTTAATTAATACAGGCTTCGTAAAAAGTAATTCCTCACAATTATTATGTCCTGTAACATAGAAAAAGCCATACAACGTATGTCGACCATGTTCCCCACAAGTATCCATCTACGCACACACACACAAGTAAAATTTGTTTGATAAATTGTTATCATTTTATCTCAGGATCAAGATCAAAATTCGACTGGGTCTGAACCAGCAACTCCTTTATGGAAATCATCCCAACAGTGGTGACACTGACGAGCGGACAGAACTACATACCTACATTTACCTGCCATACACGAGCGGATTTTTTGACGGATTTTTCAACGGATTTCGTTCGCTCCGCCCATACTTATCCGACACTGCTGATTGTGGGTAAACGGATGAAACACATATCTTTTCAGTCAGGTCTGGTCTGAAAGATCGCGGATCTGCTCCGCGGATCGGGAATCCGTTGAAAAATTCGCCCGTGTATGGCAGGCTAAATTCTTTCTAAATGATTGTGACGATGGTGGATTGGTGGGAGACATGGTGAAGGGTTTATTTGATGGCATTGATGTGTTTTCATTCCCTATATTATGTGTTGGTTCGGTCTTTGTATAAATTGACAAATTAGTGTACCGGTATCTGTTTGCCCGGACCGTATAATTCATACATAATATTATGCATCCAAGTGATTTAGTGCCTTATGTATTTGTTGCAGAGTCTGTTTTCTAGTCAACCTCAAAACTGTGATGATGACAATCAAGACATCCAAGAATGCGAAAGCTTCCAAAACAGCGGAGACTTCCAGAACTGCGAAGACTTTAATATTCCAATGTGTTGATGAGAAACAAGGGTTTGAAGGCAAAGATTTGCCAAGACAAATTTCTCTTTGTTCTTTGTTCGAGGAAGTTTTGCCCCGAGAATTTTTTCATACCCTAGGAAAAATATTAAAATGATGTTGACGCCTTTCAAATCAACGTTTGAGGTCTTCTTATACTTCTTCCTGCTCGTTTTTTCCCCTACATTCTCGTTACAAAACTCGTAGCTGTGTTATTTTTGATCGTCGTCGTCTTTTTGTGGTGACATTCATGATAAGACTGAAAAAAGTCAATTAGAATAATAATTTTTTGTAAGTTACCTATTAATATTAATTTGTCCTGGTCTTATGTAGTATAGTGTGTATGTTACAGGGAAAGTCTACAATTCAGTCAATGTAAACAATGACTAGTTATTGTCAACAATCGCGTACACTTTTAGGGAATGTATAAAATTCAAATATTTTTAATTACATTACCTAGGTATTGTGTACATTTACTAGTAATTATTAACAATCGCGGGATGTCCACAGTGAATGTGGGAAATTGAATCATTTATGATTTAGAATGTATTACCGTGAACAGTCAAATATTATTAAGGCAATGTGTTAACATATTGTCATACATTAAAAGGGGTGAGGGGTTATCTATTGCAACATGGCGAGCTGTTATGATGCTTTGAATTACATAATATTGCTTTTTTTACACATAAACAACGTTTTTATCGCATTTCTTTGTACACAAGCAGCGGATGAAACCCTGACCATTTCCTACTGCTGCCGCTGAAGCTACAGAACGTAGGGATGTCCCTTTAGTCGGTACATCCTCCAATTTTATAAACTTTACATGGCACATAACTGGAATTGCGACCGCGCGTACAGCTTTTTGAGAATACCGTGACGCGTACCTAGCTTGAAAAAATTATCAGGCGTCACTTCCAGCACGCATGCCATCACGTTTTGCGCGTCCGTTTCACCTCGGTCGACCTGTGGTACTTGAACTCGCACTGTATTGCCTACCTTAGGATTGGGAAAATTTTGGTCTGATTGTAATTTCATCCTTTTAGCCTACGTCTCTAGATTTTCTTTCGATTTTCTCCTTCTCTTGCCAATGCTTTCCTTCCGCAAACAAAGAGCACATAAAGATGTTTGTAGAGGTATTTCTTGTTTATGTATGATGAATCATAAACTCGAGGAAAGAATTATTTCGATTATTGTACACTTTTCCTGTAGGCTCATCGCGATTGTCTACAATCACTAGGGAATATTGACATTGAAGTTAAATTCTATACTTTCCCTGCTTCTTGTAGATATTGTTCACAATCACTAGTTATTGTAAACAATACCTAATTGTAGACATTCCCTGTAACATGTACATGAAACTTCAAAATCTTATTTTCCAAGGAACAGTGTAAAACTTGAGCAAAAATAGAAATGAATAACGCATTTGATTAGGGCAAATTACAAAAAGGAACATAAGAGAAATTCTTGCAATTTAACTCCAGTCATAGTATTTTCTTTCTATTTTCCCCGTCGTTGTTTTCTTCCTTGTTTTTAGATTATTTTTTGATCATTACTTTATTATTTGACTTTCGCGTCGCCGTTGTCTTCGCGATCTTATGTATCTTTTGAATTTATACGCGCTCACGTTTTTTTCCCAATTTTGCAATGAAGTCGTTCAACAACCTTAGGCGGTCTTTTATTTTTTTCCAACAAGCCAATTTTTCAAGTTAAAATCATTTTTAATAAATTTATTGGACGTTCCCTATTGCCTCGCAAGAGAGTCATCGTTATTGTATGGGTAAATATCTTGAAAATTTTTGTAGAATTTCAATTTTTGTGTATAACCGTGTATAATTTTAAAAGTGACCGTTTTTATTTTTATTTCTTGTCGTGTTTTTTTTCCCTTTTGGCCTTTTGTACTCCAATGTTTGTTTAAATTGTACCTAACGTTTTTAGAAAAAAATAAAAAAACAAGCATGCGTTTTGAAATAATATATTTCAATTCCACCTGATGTTGGTCGCTAAGTTTTTTTCTCTTCTTTTCCTACCTCCTAGTGACAGTTTTGTCAAAAAAAGTTGGAATTTTCAAAAAAAGTCGTACAGCCGTCGCGTCGTCTCGACGAAGAAGGCATTGAATCGACTTTTGAGATTCACCCGACATAGATGGCTTTGTTCTATACATTATTGATATCTAGTATCGTGTATTTGTTTTACTTCGCATCAATGTAAAGGTGTATTTGCGAGACACAATGATATGGAGGAAGGAAAATAGAGAATTTGTTGTTAGTGCAAATGTGTTTGCGGCCAATTTTGTTTAGAAATCAGATATTGTAGTTTATGCACATTTTACTAAGAACTTTCGTGACATCTTCTTCACAAATACATATCTGTCAGTATATCCCTCTTTGAATTCGTTTATTACCTCACGAATGGACTGCTGTTCCAGCGCGCTCTTTTTCGAAATTTTTCTGATAAGAACGGATAACATTTTCAAATAAGTTCTATCTTGTATTTCCAGAGGGGCATCAATGAACGACGAAAACACAGCAATTTTTCGCTGAACGCTTGATTTGAAGGCGATTAATTGCGCGATTTTGAGGCGTCTTAACGTAGACCACCTATAGCATTGCTAAGATGCCTCCAAACGCTATACTTCACCTGCGATCACTAGGCTCCACGTAGCACTAAAAACGTGACGTGGTGCAATACCATAACTGTTTTTTGTGGCGATAAGGTTTCTCCTCATCGCATCTAGGATTGAAGTGCATAAGTTGAATACCAAAAACACTCACGCAAGTCGCGTGAGTAATTCACGACTTTTACCTTCGACTAATCAAATTTCATTAAGAGAATCACTCCTACTAATAACCTATGTATAGGTTTTATAAATTTTATTTATTCTCTTGTCACCATCCCTATCTAAAAAAAAGTCGGCAAATGTTCAGAAATTCTGATAGTCACTAGGTAAACAAACTGCCATGAATTATCACAGAGAAAAAAATTTCCGATTTACATGTGAACCAATTTGTTCATCAGGTCAATCAGAAACACATAGATGAATTACGATCAATTAGGCTCAATCGATCCTCCAACTCGTTCTAAACGTACATCTCTAAATAAGAGACTATACTATAACTTGTTCGAGTCTGTAAATGATACGTCCTAGTAATTTTAGAGAGATCCGCAGACAAAAAAAGCTTGTAAGTCTAAATAAAGGCCTAGAATATTACAAATAGGTAAGGAAACCTAACATTATTGCAGATTGAAAGTAGTCTAGGACCTCCAAAATGTCGAGAAAATTCACTACCCTCTCCCCCTGTCAACCTTGTTATGGATATAATACCTCATATTTCGAGCTAAAAGAAGTCAATAAAAAGGGTCGGAATTTTTTCAAGTTCCCCTTCTATCATATATAGCTCAGAGGTAAGAATTTTTCCAAATCCCCCTCCTATCATATATAACTACAGGGTCAAAATTTTTCGAAGTCCCTCTTCTATCATAATATATAGCTCGTAAGCAGGAATTTTTTCAAGTCCACTTCCTATCATGGCTAGAGGGTCAAAACTTTTCCAAGTCCCATTCCGTGACGTCATCAATCTCGCTCGCAGCGCGGACGAAAAATTCCTGGCAGTATCCCCAACAAAAGTGATAACGAGTTCCCCGCTGAAATAGGAAAATAGGTACATCATCAGAGTTTAGCTCACTCATAAGTCTAACCTAAATTTCGCTCAAAGACTCCAGTCAAAAATAACAGCCGATAGGAATAGTATTCCTACCTAATGAGACACCTCATAAGAAGTCTTATGAAGTGCTACAAATTTTCAAAATAAAAGTGGTCTAGGACGTTCAAAATGTCGAGAAAGTTCTCTGCTCCCTTGCTACGGATCTAATACCTCACTCTTTTAACTAGAAAAGTCGGTACAAAAAAGAGCTTTACGTACAATTACTTTCTCCTACACAATATTCAATCACATTTTTTTTTCTCTTTTTCTTCTTCTTCAGCATCTTGGAGTTATTATTAGGACTATGTGTATGGAAAAATATATAAAATAGCAACCGTTACTGAGTGAGACTGAAACCATTGACTATACTGTACATTACTTCGTACTGAAGCTATATGATATCTTGAGCAGCAGCAGCAACAGCATCAATGCTGATAGCCTATCAGCATTGATCAGCATATTAACACTCACAAGCACTCGCGTTCCGCCAACTTCGCACTCGACATGAATCACTTTTCACTTACCGCCACTGTACAGTAATCTACCATTACTATAGGGCAATAACATGGGCTGCATCGAGAATGATGATGACACCGATCATAACCTTCTGTCCATCAAGCCAGTTACAGAAGAGTCTTCTAAGAGATTGAAGACGTATGTATTTACTTTGTAAACCTTAGAAGAGTGAAGAAATAAAAAACATCACGGGGGGTGGGAATTTGCAATTTAGTCGAACGAAATAACTCCCTCGATTTTAACAATACGAAACCTATATTCCACAATTTCCATCGTGAAATAGGAAACTGAGAATTAAATCCTATCAGCACCGAATACATAACCTATCATTCTTTTCAAATACCGATAAAATGTACAAAAAATTGTAAAGTCAACGTTTTATTATCACGATCAAACGTTTCAAGGATGTGGCTCATAAAAACGAATACATATCTATTAATTAGTACAACAATTCAATCAGCGATTTTGCAATTTTTTCAGAAACAAAAATTCAAAACGAAATATCTTTTACGTAAATAAAATCTGAAACTCCAAAATACTGGAAAATATAAAGAATTAGTAATGAAGAACGAAACGAAAAAAATATAGAACAATTCAAAACAATTAAGAAGTAGATCTAATGCTATTTTATGATATAACGTCGTCATTATTGTAATCGATTTAGAGAAATAGTACGAATGCCACAGTGATTATGAATTATTGTAAGCAATTCCAACAGAATATAATGGAACTGGTTTCGGCTTCTTCTTCCTTTTCTTGCTTTTACCAACGTTCTGTTCACCACCTGTGAAAGAAATCAAGAAGCTTGTGCTATTATACAAAAATACATCACATTATGAGGTACAGTATTTTTTTAACGGGACATTTTTCAAACAAAAAGAAAAAATGAGATTGGTTTTTCTGTTTCACTAAACTACTATCAATTGTAACTACCGGAAGAACGATATTTACTTCCGGTTAGCAGAAATAGGTATATAAAAATATGGACTAGGACTACATACAAATAATGTAGAATTGATACGCTAAATAGCAGAAGAATTTTATGAAACCTGACGAGATAAAACTGCTGAAAAGATGCTCGCGCAGATATTCGAAAAAAGTTTCATCACTGATTTTAAATGAAATTCCTTTCCAATTAATCAATATAGAATTAATAATAAGGACAATACTGAAAGTCTATCGAAGTGAGGAGTTCTCTTTCGGGCTAGTTACATACAAACTGATACTTTTCCTCTGATGAAATCCATTCAGGCCCTAACCCTACAATTCTACAATTAACCAAATAGCTACTTGATAAATAAGGGTAGTCAACTTAATTACCTTCTTTCACCAAACGAGCTTGCATTAATGCAACGTCTAGAGCTTCACTTATATAATTTCGAGAATGAGAGGCACAATTCGTATCACTTTCCGAGTTTACTTTAGCTCGCTTTTGCCAACCGTTATCTTTTCTGGTATCTTTCAATTTCTATATTCATAAACAAAAAGTAAGATATGGAACAAAATTTCAAATTTTTCGAAGTACCAATCGCAACCATATTACTTGGGCGAACGTGTTGTTACTCAAGGTCAGCCCATCAACAGCAGACGTTACAGGCGATACACTGCGCCTAGAGCTAGCTGGACTGCTACTAGGACTTGAACGCGGGGATTTAGGCCTAGAAAAAAATTCCATGAGCTCAAAGAGGATAGATGGATAATTCACCAAGGATGAAAATACTTTACCTTTGAGATAGCTTGAACGATTCTTCAGCTCCACATTGGGGAAAATGAGCCAGCGAGTCCAAATGTAAACGTACAGGTGATAAACGGGAACTACACCCGTACTGTTCACGTGCCTTCATCTCTGCTCGTCTTTCCAACTTCTTTTCTTCTTTCGCTTTTTTTTGACGAAGTCTGGATCGTTTTTCTAGTTGATCTAAATTGAAATAAGGGCTTTCAATACCGCGATTGAACAAGGTATTCCGTTAACAAAAATACACCCAGCTAACCTTTAAAGAATACTTTCGTCGAGGTAGAAATCAAAGGCTCCCCCATGTGGATTTCAACCACCTGGAATTGACAGGTGATGGGCAAATGATCGAGATACCGTAATCTTTTTCGTAATTCTTCGGTCATAGTACCCATTTCGATTTCTACGATGTTACCTGTCAATTCAGGTGGACATCGTTCAAGGCTGCCGTATTGCTTTTCGAGCATACGCGCATTCAAAGAGTGTAAATAGATTTGCTGTCCATCTTTAGCTAAAAACATAATATTACAAGATTTACTCGATATACATGATACAAGGTGTCCAAATCGTCACGCTTCGCAAAATTTGGTGTTTCTTTTATTCACAATAGGTAGGCTCTAGCTCAAAGCTGGAACTGTCTAAAGAGCAAGCGTGAGGAGCAGGAAAACTATACTTGAGAATAATGGGCTCTTTCGGTTTCTTTCAGCTTCTAATTGGTTCAGCCAGGGAATTTCAATAAGGTAATTGACGACGGAAGCCCTCGAGAAACAAAGCGAACAGAATAATGAAACGAGAAACAAAAACGAATCAACAAATCCACAGTTATCTTATTCGCAAAAAGTCGAAAAATTAGGGCTCGGGGCGCTCTCCTAGTTCCAGCTCTGCAGAGCTCGATTAGTCGATTGTTTCTGTTCAACTCAATGTAGTCAAGTTTCACTCGTCGGAAGTATCTAAGAAGTGGCCACCCTGTACATATTAGAACTAATTCTAACCTTGATAAAAGTAGTAATATTTGGATGGAATAGAACTCGAAGTAGTTTCCATTTCCAGATCTTCGACTGTAATTGAAGAAGGTATCTCATCGCTGCTACTAACACTTTCATAACGAGTTCTGAAATAATATATTACATATTAATAGAGTGAAAATCTTGATTCTTCTTAATGAAATTAAAGAAGTATGATAGAGTTTGTGCAAAAAGAATTGGAGCCTGAAATAACCTGGTCGTTGAATTATGATCTGCTATTAGATCGCTCGTAGGATTGGTTTCTAGACCTTGAGCTACGTCCGAACATAATCCAACAGGATACGACTCAACACTGTCCAAATTTTTCGAACAACCCTGAAGCATTAATTAACAGGCGTGAATTTTGAGAGAATCAAAATACATAAATTGACTCAACGACAAGCATTCCTAATTACACAATTATTTATCAGCTAATATTGAAATTCCATCATGCTCACACACTGTTGCTAATGGGATTTCTCACAATAAAACTACAACGCAAAATCTAATTTAATGATTCGTTGGAATATTGTGAATACGAACATTAGTGCAGGAACGCACAGGTAATTCAAACACTTATAACTAGAACAATCAAATAGAGATAGAAACTTACGGCTTCAGCAATGCAGGCTTGAAAAATTTTCCCGGTAGCGGAGACATCGCATGATTCTTCATTTTTGATTCCTTTCTCTGTACTTCTATTCCTCTACATCATCAATAATGAAATTTTAATTCATATTCGGTCTCGAGTCGATAAAATCATCTATGAAAAATAAGATGTCAATCTTTACCATTGAAAGTTCAAATTTTCGGTTCTTCAATAACTCCAAAGCGGTTTCCACAAAACATTCTTCTGGAGTTCCTTCCGTATTCTTCAACTCATCTAGCAACTCATTTTCTTCAACTTTGATGATTTCAGAAATCTATTTGATGAAAAATGACGATTAAATTTGAAAATACAGGGTAACAAAGAGAAACTATGAAGTTGATAGCATACATCTTCTCGATCAATCAATAACAATTTCGAATAAACGGTCGTGTACTCTTTCTCGGAGACAGACAATAGAGAATAAGGGACTCTGGTTGGTTCCAGCACAGGAACAGAAAGAGTAGAACCTCTTTCTCTTTTCATCAACTTGAAAGTTATTTCTTGACCTTTATCAAACCAATTTTGGTACACGATTTCAACACTGAAAAAATGCTCGATGATGTAATTTGAGCTATAATATTCAGAATTTATTATGAACACAAATATCAATCTAACCTTTTTAAATCTTTAATATGGATTGCTTCGTAACAAATAGGGCATTTATACCAGGTTTGATCAGTCAGCGACAAATAATGAAGGATACAAGGCCAACAATAAATATGGCCACATCGAGTGATTTTACCTGCGATGGGTGTGTCTAGACATATCGGGCAAGTTACCGTCTCAAATGAGGGAACACGCTAAACAAGAGTAATAAAATCATCATGACGTTGGGAAAAGCTTTTTTAAATTACACTGTAAATAAGGACTCACAATTTTCTCAATCAGACTCCAATCGACCAAGATATCGGGTTCCGCCATATGGACAGAATAATCAGCATCGTTCCTCACAACGAACTGGCAACTACGGAACATTAGAAAATTGAAGATGAATACTGACGAATTTCAATGATCATAAAAAAAAATTAACTCACATGGCCTGTAAAAATTGTTCCTTATTGTACTTGTGCTTGTGTGTACTCATCAAATATCGAATGGAATTTGGAGGAAATACTGCTTTCGATGCTGAGTGATACGGCGCACTCGAATAACTTTCACGCGGTTTGCACTGAATGTTGATTAAGTGAACAAAATTCTGTTTCTTGCTTCGTTTCGATCCAAATTCATCATCCAATCCTGCTAACTAAAACAACAAAATTCAATTCGAAATTTTCATCATGTCTAAAGAGAATTTTCGACACGATGAATTTACCTCGGCAACCTTTCCTCCAATCTCACGATGAGAATAGCGAGTCGACGATTTCCTGCTGAACGGTTTGGTTTTTGAAGTAGATTGCATTGCACTTCTGGGAGGTTCATCTTTCGTATACAGTTTTTCGCGCTTACCATTCGTTTTCGGATGAGGTTTTGCACTGGAAACATCTACAAATGAAGAGAAGAGAAAATTCAACTTGAATTTATGAAGTACTTCGATGACACCAGGACAACCATGCAATAAAATCAGTTACGAGTACATAAAAAGGAAACCTAGACTCAGTCTTTCCAATGTATAGTCTCGCACACGTTGTCGATTAATTCCTCACAACAGCACATAAGTGGTGTTTTTTAGCTACGTCTTTACTAAGTCATAACCTAGACAGCATTAGATCACTTCTGGCCATCACCACAGCACGAAATACGAGTATTGCACCTTGAGGGGCTAACAATACTTCCGTTGCAACGTTACCCAGGATCCAGCTTATCTTGTGTCTTTTATACCAAAAGTCGTACAGCAGACTTAGGGACTTCGATATCTTTCCGCTTCAGGTTTTTCAATTTAGACAGGTTCCGTCGGGCACGTTTGAATGTATGCTGTGGTGTTTATTGAAGTACAAGTGAACAAGTCTAATACCTTGATTTTTCTTGATTTCAGCAATTCCTTTCGGAGACAGCCCCGGTCGTCCTAATTTCTTTTCCATCGTAATATCTTCCAACATCAGCGGTGGCAAGAGAGATATCCTCTCCAAAGGATGACAAAATTACGATTCGTGAATTGGTCATTTTCAGAAAGCCATGTTTCACAATAAATAAATAAGAAACAACTTTCCTCACAATGTAGATAGCTAAGATGTTGAGATGATTATGCGCACAAAGACGATAAATAAATTACCAAAGGAGATATAATCTCCTTCAGAATCTGAGCCTAACGACAACGCACTTCAATAACAACAATTTCTCAACAGAATAATATGCTTTTGGTCAAAAATGGAGGCGAGCGAGGCGAGCTGATCTCATAGAAAAATTCTACAGAACCACCAACTGAGTTGTTGAGCAAGAGCAAAAAGCGAAGAGCTTACAGTCATTAGGTGTTCAGTCCGCTAGAAGAGTTAGCATCGCTTTTATGAAAGCGAATGAATGTCGTCGGCACGAACGTACTTTCGAGTTTTGAACTTGTATTATAAAGTCAAAGCTTTTGAAAAACGTAAAATGTAGATAGTAAAAGTAGATCACATCACTCAGAAACTTACGCATCAGTATGTTGGTTGTTTTCTAGGTTACTTGAGAGAACTCCTCGAGGTCATCCCAGGTGACCGTGCATGTGACTGTTTCGTGATTTCTTCTGATTACTTCTGATGGTGATAATATTATTCCTACTGATTTCTACTACTTCCGCCATTTTTTGTTGACTTCAAGACTTCGAAATTCGAAGTAGGAATCATCTCTGCGAACCACGCTGCGAACGCTAATAACTGAGGATTTGGACAATAACTCATTGGGTATACTTACGCAGGGTGACCGGATGGTACTCTTTTTGGTTACTGAAATAACAGAGAACTCTATCTATTCCTTAGAATAAACCAGAAGTACACTATTTTAGAAAATGTGCACTTTTTTTTTTTGCTTGTCAAACAAATAGGCCTAATTTTGATTTGGAAGTTACTTCCAGTTAGATTGAAATCTGATCACCCTGCTCAAGTTCCTATTTGAGCTGTTGATGGTAACTACGCGTTTTTTATGTACCTAGTCTTCTAATTATAGTCTCCGTCAGACTTTGAAGATCATATCTCAAAAAGATGATTTTCCAAAAAAATTTTTAGATCTAGTCCTCAATCTAGAAAATTTCTCACATTTTGTTACAGGTCATTTTCAACCTTCATTCATGAGCAATTTTATCTTCAGTGTGATGCAATCTGCAAAACCATAGGATAAGTCGCTATGGTAAGAGCACCTTGTCTAAAACGCGCCTTTGAATAATATCTACATCATGCAAAGATTATTTTGTATCTACATTCTGAATGAGTCATCATGAGGGTCAGCGATGGAAGTCCGAAGCGCGAATAGAATATTCATTTGTAAAGTAGGTATAATTTGAAGGCACATTTTAGACAAGGAGCTCTTACCATAGCAACTTATCCTATGGTTTGGTTTTTGCATCACAGTTAATGAATGATATTATCGAATAAATCTTGTACAAGATTTCCTAATTTAAGCTTCGAGTATAACGAACTAAAGAAAATTGATAAATTACTGAAACCAACATTATTGAATAACTTACAAAACATTTCAACAATATTTATTTTAAGAAAAATACAAGAACGCAAAACAATTTAAATTGATATGTTGACATGTCTCCATCAACCGTTTATTTCACGCCAACAGAAATTAAAGGCTTCTTCTTTACTTTGATTCGATGACTGATACAGCTCGTGTCATCATCAGAACACTTCTTGCGACAACATGTTTTACATAACTCGTTTTCGCATTTCAAACCCTGCAACAAAAAGTAGTTCAATTTAACATAATTATTTGTAAATTTAACGGTACAATAAGTTTGATCAAGAGAGCCTAAAAAGTAGTATTACGTTCTTCTTCATTTCCTTTCATTCATTTTGTTTTTTCCATCTAACTAAAAGTAGCTAACAGGACAACATTCTTCACTAAGGATTGAATTTTCGAACCCATGTTGTTAGTCATTTCTTCAATAAACGATTAGATAATTTAATCCAATAATATTGAGTACAAAATAAAAGTTCAGATAAAAATTGCAAAATTATACAAAAAAAAAAATAATAAAAACTTGGTACAGAAATGAAATCCCTTATCTGTGCCTATAAATTTTCTCGCGAAGAAGAACAAAAACTTGTCACAAAATTATCAAAGTAGAGAGATTTTCAAGATAAATACCTACGACGTAAGATGGTAAAAGAAAACACCTGGCATGATTAGAACTCTACTTTTCTACAAGCTTACACCCAGCGGAATACTCGCAGAAAAAAAGAGTCAGAAAAAGATAAATAATAGGTAAGTTATATGATAATCAGTAACTTACAACAGGATTTGGACACAACAGACATTTTGTGAAATACTGTCGACTATGTGGATGCGTCGAACGAGTCCTTCGCTGCAATTTTTTCAATTTTTTTTTAGAAATACCAACTAATTCGGAGTTGTCTTCACAATTTCTTTTGTTCACCAACTTTTCATTTAGCTAAATGATTAACGCGAAAACAATGATCAGCGATGCCAGAAGAAATATTAATTTTAAAACCGAAGAGATTTTTTACGTACAGTTTTATTTGAATCTACTTCAGAACGGTTCTGTATTTCATGCATTTTTTTCAAATGATCTTCAGGAGTCATCCTAACCCATGGTTGACAAATCCACGGAGGTTGGGTGAGGTTATAACCTGATGGAGATACATGCTGTTGCATTACATACAGATACATCTTTGATTGGATTAAAAATTGATGATCAACAAAAAATACGTACTATAACTACCAGCATTAATTTTCCATATTTGATTTTGATTTTCATTGCTCATGTGTATCGTTTCATAACGGGCTTTCAACCGTAAAGTAGTCACTAAGAAATCTGATCGACTCTGTCCTTTGGCTATTTCATCTCTGAGATCGAAATTCTCTGGCAAATAGAATCTAAAATAATTGAAAGAGGAGTGTTTGGAAACTTTTGAAAAAAAATAATCGAAGATGTTGAACACTTTGGATCAGTACTCACACATGTTGAAATAATTTGAACAAATGTCCTCGAGTATAAGACAGAGGACATGGATATGTATCGACTAATTCTAAATACTCTAAAGCTAATTCCCAAACTGGATAGGGTTTGCCTTCAAAAAGGGCAGGATTGTGTAGAATGCCTTCAGCAGACATCACACCATTACAGCCAGTTTCATTTAAGCATTGGAAGACATGGCTCAAGTACTGAATATTTCCGTTAGCGATTACTGGTATATTGACAGCTTCTCTGAAAATCAAATCGTACAAATACATTTATTTTCTCGATAAAAATAGACTAAATAATGGAGAAGGAAAAAAACAACTGCTAAAAAATAAACGAAAGCAAACGCATTTATAAAAAGTTGATGTCATTAATTTGATGACCTCTCTACGTCTCTATGGTAACATTACGTATCTAAACAATTTTTGGGTCATCAACCACACAAGTAATCACGTATAAGGGCGATTTAATGAAACATCTCTCTTAATTGGTAAATTACTGGCTAAAATCTACAATGCCGGTACGACAAATCTAATTTTATCTTCCCTCTGTCAGAAAAAATAAGAGGTATGAAAAATTGAAGGTTACTGAATTTTAGATTTTGTTGCGTAAGACGAAAATTGTAACTTACTTCATGGCTTTTATATGAGCCCAACTAGCTACACCTGTCATCGGGCCTTTCTGTTCACGCGTTCTACCATGTATAGTTAGTAACTGACAACCCGCACGTTCAAGCATTTGAGCGTACTCTACTGACTTTGAAATATCTGGGTAAACTCTCACTTTACAGCTAATTGGAGTGCGCAAATTCTGTCGTAAAGTTCGCACTGCAATAATTACATAAAATAATATATAATTTGTGTTCAAAGTGGCGTTAGGAATACTCGAAAATACAAACCAATTCGACTTATAAGTTCCCATTCATCTTGTAAAAAAGAGCCATAATGACCACGTTTGGCTATCGTTTGCGGGCAACCAAGATTAATATCTATACAGTCACATAAAGAATCAACGTGAGACGCCGCTTTTAATAATATCTCTGGATCGTTACCACAAAACTGCGTACAATAAAATTGAATTAAAAATTTGAATTATCCGTAGGTATATATGATAGAAGGAAGACGAAATTATTCGGATACGACAGTGAAAAAGAAAAACATGAAACGTATCAAGTTCTCATTTTAAAGGCCAGATTTAAGGAAAATATGTAGACGGTCTTTTGGAAAATCAATAGGATCGCAACAATGGACATTTTTTTTCGTAAAAACTGTTGAAAATTAATTGAATATTTTAGAAGAAAATTTCGAAACCAAATTTACGTTCAGAATTTTATTATATCCATTATCTAACGAATTCCGTTCTAAAAGTAGAATTGAGACTCCCATCCTTTTGTGCCCTTTCTACACAGAGATTTTGATTATTTTATGAGCTAGGAAATCAATATGAAGCACTGTAATATTTATTTACGTTGGTAATGTGTTTCCGCACGTTTCAAAAACGAATTTCCTTCATCGAATCTATTATATGCTTACTTGCACGATCAAAGGTCTATCTTTCGAACAGGTAGCTAATGATTCTTCTCGGTATCTAGTATTTCTTGCGAACACTGAACTGTGCAGCATTGGAGTAAAACAAAGCTCAGCTCCATGATTACGACACAACATACGCCACGCCAATTCGCTAGCGTCCACCATAGGGGCGACAACGAATTTTGGCTCACCGAGTTGTTTCCACAAATCTTCCACAGCCATTTTCTGAAACAAAAAGACAACAGATTTCCCATTCTATCAAAAATATTTTCATACAAATCGTATAGAAAAATCATCATGCAGATGAGTTTTGTAAAATCTCGAATATAATACGCACTTTTTTTTTCCAAAATTTTGCCCTCAAAATCCGAGGTCCGTATTATGCACCGGATAAAGTTCCTCCTTTTTTTTTACAACGTGCAACTTGAAAAAAATAACACAAAAAACTAGTTTTTAGATTACTAATCATTATTATCATCACCATTTTCCAGCAGTACATGCAATTTTGATGTCCATGCAAAGAATTCCGCTCCTTCGCTCCTTAAGGAGCGGAATAATTTGCATGGACATCAATTTTGCATGTCATGTATTGCAGTACTACTGAAAAATGATGATTATAATGATAATTAATAATCCAAAAACTGGTTTTTTGTGTATTTTTTTCAATTTTGTGCTCATCGATCTTTGTATGCGTATTATAAACGGATTAGGCTTTTTCTTGAAAATTATTCTCAAAATCTTGGGTGCGTATTATGTACGGTAGCGTACTATATTCGAGATTTTACAGTAATTCGAGTATTACTTCGAAAACGCCTAAAGAGGACGAACAGAGAAGAAATTTCCGATTCATTCAATTTTTTGATTACCATTATTGGTGGAAATATAAGACAAGCTTTTTTACTATCTAAGTCACGTTCAAATTGACAATCCAAAATCTGATGAGATATTTTACTTTTTTTCTCGAGTTTGGTGAAAATTTTTCAATTTCATATTACACGTCATTAAGGTAAACAAGGTACTTGTACTACTGGACGAATTGTTTTCAATATTGAGAATTGAATTCACAATCGGAGTCCCAATAGAATTCCCTCGAGCCCCCCTTCCGTCATATAAAATATGGCTCGATATTCGATTTTTTTTCCAAGTTCAGAGAATTTGATGGTTCAAATTTCTTGGAGCCCCCCGCCCCAATTAGGTTAATAGTCGAAGGCCCAGTGCTAAAACAAAAACGAGAAAGAAGGATTGAAAAAGGAAGAAATTTCAATAATTCCTGGTTAGACCTAATTTAAAGACTTTAGAGCTATGAATCTCCGTCGAGGCGGTTCCAAAGTAAGGTCATTTTCTAAACTAGATTACGACTACAGAGTCTTGAGCTCAGTTTCAAAAACTAGGCTACAACTAACATGAGCAGAACCAGGCCCAAAGGAGAAATTTACGCTAAGACTCTGCATATGAAGACAATCTTTCTCACTATGAACTAGCTTTGTGCTTCGTTAATTCATTGTGACCTGTCGGCAGGCTGAAGAGGATAGCCCAGTCAGCGATATCTACGCGTCAGTTTTGCGCAGCCGTCAGCCTCGATATAAGAAATGCGTTCAATTCGATATCTAGGGAGAGGATCTCGGAAGCCCTCACGGATGCAGAAGTGCCCGCATACCTACTCAGGATGATCAGCAGCTATCTTAGCTGTCGAGAAATCCAAGCAAAGACGTCTCCTGGTACAGTGAAGCGCCCTGTTACTTGTGGTGCGTCGCATTTAACGGGATATTTAAGAAGAAATTGTCACCGGGTGTTGAGCTTATCTGCTCTGCGGATGACACACTGGTGGTATGCACAGCCGGAACAACTGTAGCGGTGGAGAGCAAGGTGAACCGGCCCCTGGAGGTTGTAATGCGTTGGATCGAGTCGGTCAGACTTGAACTTTCAGTAGATAACACGGAGGCCATATTATTTAAAACCCGTCGAAAGTTCAGTCCACCCATCTTTCGCCTGCAAGGTGTGGAAATTGAAACCAAGAAGAAATAAAGTATCTGGGCATGTGGTTCGACTCAACGCTGAGCTTCAGGCACCATTTCCTGATGACAGCGGAAAAAGCAGGCAGGGTAGTTGGATACCTGAGCCATCTTATGAGGAATCTAGGAGCGCCGAGAGAAGCCAGAAGAAGGATCATGATGAGCGATCCTCCTGTATGGTGCCTCAGTATGGGCCGACTCAATGAAAATACCTTATCAAAGGAGAGAAATGGTAAAGATCCAACGAAGAGCTGCGCTGAGGAGTGTTAGTGCCTACCGCACTGTCTCGACGGAGGCTCTTTTTGAATTAACACGTTCACCACCAATCGAGCCCCTTGCTGTGGAGAGAGCGGTGGGGTTCAGAGCAAAAAAGACGACGACAACCAACTGTGAGACTCTACGGGTCAAGCAGGAGGCCAGGCGCTCTTTGCTTCAGAAATGGAAAGCAAGAATTGTCCAGAGTGAGCTGAGCAAGTGGACCACCCGTGTGTTCATACGCGACCTTGATGAGTGGATGAACCGACACCATGGCCAACTAAACTTTCACCTGACGCAGGTGTTAAGCGGCCATGGCTGCTTCAACAAGTACCTTTGCGAGAAGCTAAGGAAACTTGAGCAGGCAACGTGTTCGCACATGAGCGGGACAAGCTTCAGAATCAAATGCTTACGCAATCCGCACCCACTCCACCATGGAGGAAGGGTGGCGTTGCGCAAGCGACAGAAGCCACATGTTGGAAGGAGATCCCTCTCCAGCGTCCAACAAACCGATCATAAAGAAGAGTACACCTATTTCAATTTATTGAAACGATCAAACTCAACTTTCTTGGGCTCTTGTGGGGTATTCTCGCGGCAGATCATTGTAATTTATGACAAAAAAACCTCGCCAAGAGTCTACAAAATATTTTAAGCTATCTTCTATGTTTCGAGAAGATTTTGAAAGATAGTCGTTCTCCTGATCGATTTTTGGGGATGCTTCGGGGGATTTTCTTGCGACAGTCACAATGGTCAAGAAAAGTTACAAGTTGAACAAGGGCGTGACGTTGATGATTGAAAACAGCGAAGACATTGCGGAAGGTGCAATGGCCCCTAATATGGTGATATATGATACAAGACGTGCCTGCTTACCCAATGATTCCTCTTGCAGAGGTTATTGTCCAGTGCAAATCTGCACCAAAAAGTTAGCCAAGATATGGATGAAAAAATGATGGTTCTCTAACGAAATTATAAGAGGAACGCAGAGAATCTATCTCATGGGTCGGGTAAGTGGTTTCTAATACTGCGGATCTAATTCAAATTGAAGTTTCCATCCAACCAACTTGCAAATTTTCGACTTTCGAGCCTAGGCAGACGCAGAACGTCATGACCCTCAAAAAAAAAACTCCCCCACCCTTCTGGGACTAATTCAAGATGTGTTGAAAGGGTAGGTGCGGGGAATCACTTGCGCAATGAGGGCACGAAAGATCTATACGATGAGTAATGAGATATATGAGTGTTCCAATTCTGAGAGGAGTGATGATTATACATTTTCTAATGAAAGTGAGTTGAATTGAGGCGTCTCAGGGGGTGGGAATTTTATTTTATTTTGAGCTAGCTTGATTCATCGAGATTTGTGGATAGAGCGATGAGTAAACCAAGATTGGATGACCCCCTCTGTTAGCATTTCTATCTGTTATTATCGAGGCTGCATTTACCGAACACACTGTCAATAGTTTCAGAGGAGGAGGGTGACGTCATCGTATCTGCAGAATTTTGAATTCTAACAGACGTCATATTCTGCAGCAATAATAAAACGAGAAACAAATGAATTTTGAAGTTTTTTCATTTGAAATTTCAATACTTCAAATTCTATAAGTCTATTTATTCTTGATGTAAAATTTTGAACAGCAAACTGTAGCTATCCGATTCATTCCGTTTCTGTCCCACGTTTACACTTCTTTAACAGCTCTGTCTCTTTTCCTAAATGTTTTTAAAGTTGAACAATCCTCTTTCTTTCGCAGTTACCATCCCCATTTACCTAGTTGGTTCTCATTTTATGGACGTTCGATCGATGAAAGAGCACACGATACAGAGAAAATTTCAGAGGATCTCAAGAGGAAGATACACAGAGCAGCAATGAAATATAAACTTACCTTCATTCGATGAGCATCCTAGCAGTCGAGCCAGCAAGTAAAAGTTTGAATAAAAAAATGACCACACAAAACGCGATTATAACAAAAAGAGAGAAGAAAACGAATTGACTGTACAAAACCAACTTAAATTAATAAGGTACGAAAAAAAAATTTAAAACGCGGACTTGTACACAGAACGGCAGTAGGATTAATATTTTGGATTGAGAGTTAAAGGCGACACCCAAAGGCCATCTTTAGGTCGCCTTCCACGATCTTTCAATTGCGGCGTGGACGGATTTGATAGGCCGGACTCGTGAATTGGCGACAGATTCGCGGTTTTTGCAGGTTTCAACTGCGGATTACTCTTACGCCGTAATTGACGTCTGAACGAATTCAAAGGCCGTCGAAGAACGACATTGGCGCTTTGAGGTCGTTGAACGTACGTGAGTATTTCGTCTAATTCTTTCAATGAAACACTCTGTAAATTTTTGCGAGTTGATGATGGAAGAGCGGGAAGCGAATTTAACGAGTTCGAACGCCGAGGAGTGACGAAAACTCTTCGTCGATCGTGATTAACGATGGCGTTGGCTGACGGCTTTATTTGATTTCTGCGTACGATTTTCTCATTGCCGGGAATCTTTTTCACAGATTTCGATTCCGATGAGACGCTCGAATCGCAACAGCTCGCAAAAAGCCCTCTCTTCTTTTTCCGATCGTCGAGACCTCGCGATTGCACAAACAGTTTCTTCTTCTGGCAATAGCGACAGGTGGATTTTGATTCTCGTAGTTTCGATTTTTCGTACATACTTTCCAAGTCTTCGGCTGAACGGTGGCGCTTCTGAATCGGCAATTTCTGAAAGCCGTTCAAGTCGGATTCCGAGTGAGCGTTTTTGGGCATTTGTTGCACTTTCACCTTGACTTCGTCGACAGGATCTCGTCGAGCAGCGCAACACCATCCGGAATTTTTGGGGCTGGATTTCTTAGCCATCGAATTCGAGTGAGAACCGTCAATCGTTTTTCCATTATATGCGAGTTTTTCTTGACTTACGGAATGATACAATTTAAAATTGAATGGAAGCGAGGACGTTGATGTTGATACACTCGGTGTATTCGGAATAGATACAACGTTGTTTAAAGAGATCGCAGGTCGCACTGTATTTTTACGAATATACTCGTAAGTTGTTAAGCCCAACAACGACAAATAAACGTGAAACAGACACAGGTGTAAGAGAAAACTGGCCGCGATGAGCGCTAAAATCATCTGCGCGATGACAACGGCTAGGAAGTAATTTTTCGGAATCGGTAACGGGCTGACGATGAAATTTGGATTCGCAAACGTCTGCGTGAATATTTTTGTGTGCAATAACGAATCCAACCATACTGGATCGACGAAGTATAAAAATATTTCCGAAACGCTGACCGAAAATACAGTAGCAGAGCCGAGCACGGCTGATATGATGCACACCAAGAAGGCGACGTAATTACGAGCCCCAACACACTGATTTAGCCATTTGCAATGATGATCGAAACGTTCTACGCACTTGTTGCACAGGCGACAATGTTTGGTCTGCGGCCCGGAAGCGCGAATATTGCATAGATGACAGATGCCATTTTCTATTACGTGGATATGCTTCGAACGATCGAATTCTGGGCGCGTTTTGATGCCGGCCTTTTCTCGCATTCGTAATTCATAGTCGGCGGGATCGATACTGAGAGCGACGATATGTGAAACAATGTGCAAGAAAAATAAACTGCCAATCACGAAAATCACCAAAGGTCGTACAGACGGTCCCAAGGCGGGAATCAAGATTCCAAACGTGGTGAACACGAAGAAGGCCAGCAAAAACCAGCCAGCAATTTGAAACGTATGCAACGGTAACTGCGCTCCATGAATGCGACGCCAATTCTGATACTCAGGACGTTGTTCGATATGGTTTTGAGAAGAACAGTATTTTTCTAGATGAGACATAATCTACGGATATCGCGAAGGCGACAGTCTCCGGTATTTGCGAACCAATAGTTATTCGAGCCACTTTCCGCCGTGAATAAATACACCATGACGTTATGTGACAACTGCGGTACATCCACCAAAGAATACTCGCGAAGGTGGTGAAATATGCGAACGTCGAATGCTTGTTGCGCTTTATTCGGATAGAAAATGTGTGCCCGGAGTTTTCCACTTATGATTAAAAAACTGCGCTGCAATAAGATGGAAAGTTTTAAATTTCAGAGGTATTCAAAGCTCGGTCCAATCCAATTTACGTTTGAGGTCGCGGTGGCGTTGGAGCACTGAGAATACCAACGGAAATACTTATTGTTCATCCGAGGATGAAAATTTTTGACCGAAAGTAACCAATTCACAAGTTTAATGTATGAACTTCAATGCAGATTCAAGATCAAGGACAAATTACTATAGATGGAACATTCCCGAGACTCCATTTTGCGCACTATTCGCTTATTTGTGTGCTCACAGACGTGGATTAAAAGGTATATTATGATGAGGGGGGAGGAATTCCATCGAAGAACCTACCTAATTTGAAACTTCCCTTTTCGTACATCCGCACCTACGCTGTATCGTATCATTGATGTTCTTGTGGAAAGAGCAAGAGCATGCAAAGAATCTTGTATAGGGTCAAGTCTCCCAGTCAATGGCTAGATCATCCCTTTGGATGACGTCATTGTACGCCAAAACGCAGAGCTTGAACGTTAGTGTGGCCATCAGTTAGACTTTATCCTATATCAGATCTTCCGCTATAGTCTCTCAGATTATGTAGACAGCCCACGATATACACGAATAGATTACGTCGCGTCGTAAAAAACAAAAAGGTAATTCAAATTGCTTCCAGAAATTCCAAACTCGTTCTCATGAGAAGGAGAAATTCTTGTCAGTGGATCTGATCTGTACGACGATGACGTTAATTTGTAGGGTACGGGAAAGCTAAATTGCGATTCACAGAATGAAAAAGGTAAGATCGCAGTCAAACAAAGTACATTCTCGCGATGGAACAAGACGGATTGGTGTAGATCATATCTATGTTCGGAATTTGAAAGGTGTTTAGCAAGAGCTGATCTTTTTTGAAGAGGACATTGACTTCATACCAAAATATTCTAGTCAAAACACTGGAGCATAAAGACAGGCCAGACTTTACCAACAGGCGAACTGGGCGGCCGCCAAGGACGGCTGAATTTCAGAAGCGGCCAGGGATCCCGAAAGAAAAATATTTTTGAAAACGACAAGAACGAAACCCAATATTATGAAACAACAACTTGTACAAGAAGTGAGAATGATCACAAGAATGTGTGCTGACTAGTTGACAAGTCCATATCCCAACTCATTGACATAACCTAACATGAAATCGTTCGCCTAGGGCGGCAAATTAGGTAGAGACGGCCCTGCATATAGACTTCACTTCTCTTAAAAATAAGAACAGGATCCTTCAGCCTGCAGAAGAGGCTACAAGCAATGTTGGTGTTGGAAGAAGTAGGACGAAGATGGCAGAGGAAAGTTCCCTGAACATGGTGAACGAACCCATTCTATTTTCGTCTTGAAGGGTGTGATACTCCGAGGAGGGGGGGGGGGAGTTTCTTCCAGACCATACGATCAAGCTCCAATCCGTTGGAAGAGACAAGATACTTGATGACCTTAACCTAGTCAGAGAAAGCCTTGAAGGAGGAGGGAGAAAAACGAGGCGGTGGACAAAGCTACTGAAAGCGGCAAGGTTATGGGATAGAGAGCAGAAGGAAGAGGCATAGATATTGATACCCGTGCAGGTATTCTTCTGAAAAATCTCAAAACTATACACGCCACCAGCAGTCACTGTCATCCCCACCCCTTCGGAAAAAATCGGCTCTTGTTGAACACCTCCCGGATTTCGACCACAGATCTGATCCTTCTGTACACAGTTAGCTCTCGAACATTCTGAAATTGTTTGCCATTCCATTAAGGAGAAAATCACCCTTTCAAATTGTTCCTTCCTCGAGAACCATCTTTTCGGAAAATTCTATACTCTTCCTTCTCCCAACGACTCTGATCATCATAATTTTCTTTTCACCACTAGTATTTTTTTTTCTCTTCGTTCTTTTCTTCTCTCTTCCAGTTTAGCTTAGTTCTAATTTGGTAGTCGTTAGAGATGTCTGTTCAGCCGAAAAAATATAAACACAATTTTCCACATTCTACGACCTTGTCGTTTCTTCGATTTGTACGAACTATTTTTGTACGGCATAGCAAAATACTTTGCTTGGTTTTGACCTAACCTTCTTCATACGATGACGAGGAGAAACACCCCGAAACACTTGAAAAAATTTTCTCTCCGTTGCTTACCTCACCATCGTTCTCCGACAGCAAAAATACTCGTTCGCACACTTTTTTTTTGAATTGAAGAAGTTGAATCCAACATCTTGTACTCGTATGACTTCATTAAAAAGACTCAGCGCTTAGAACACCTTCGAGTTCTTATCGTTGAATCCTTGAATTGTTTGTAAAAGGCTTCAAACTCGTACGATACACTTCTCTCTGTTCCATAAAACTGAAATCCGAGCCTCCTAATTTTTTAGAAAGAAATATCGAACGAGGAACATTTCCACCAGTTGTTTTTCTATGAAATAGATCCTCAGCAAAGTCACCTTCTAAAAACACCGTTTTTAGCACTTTCTTCGGTGTGCAAGCTGAACTTTGACTCTCACATTTAGAATCATGAAATTAGTCTCGTCAAAATGGCGTGACGAGAAAGTTCTCATAGTGATTCGCATTATAATGCGATTGGGTTGAATTACTAAGTGCGAGAAATTCTCGAGCTCATCACGTAATGTAAAAGCACGACTTCGGTGAAATAGTGTAATAAACAAAAGTAGCTGGTCGGCCTCTTAGCAAAAGTTCCATAACGCCTCTGAGACATCTTTTCGGAAGCTTAACGCAAATTGACATACATTTTCCCTAAAGAGGTGGGACTTGAAGTGGAAGGCGAGCAACGAAATGCGCGCGATCGGTTCCGCAAAGGAGCAAAAGCGGGATGCTGCATTGTGTCCCACTTAAACGCCAAACGTTGCCGTTCTTTACAAAACGTGTGTTCGAACTTATTCTGCTATGATCTGTAGGTCATTTTCATACATAATTTTTATTCGAAAACTTTTTAGAAAGATCACTACTTTCAGATCTTTCTGATCTGCTTTTCTTCTCAACTTAGAAATTTATTCATCGAGCATTTACAGCTACAAAAACGGGCTATTTTCTCGGCGTTTTATACTTGTTAACACTGCATCTTAAATAATACAATATTACAAGATTGAGGTGGTGATTATTTGGAAGCGTATTAGATATGCATGTAAAATTGATTTGTGGGCAAGTAAGTTGAAGTTGAGTTGAGGGTTCGGCAGTTGTCTAGTGCTAAGTGGATAGAGTAAGATATTTTGAGATAGGATTGGATAGTTTGTAAAACGGGGCACGAGAAGAAATCTTCTACTAATAAATTTTCTTCGTGACGGTGGAGGCATGGTGAAAAAGTGAGGCCGTAAGACGGTAATGTAAGACGAGTAATGTTTGTGCTTAGCTGGGCTAAAATGAACTCTTCACCTCTAGAATTTCGGTGAGAAGAGGAACAGAATGCGAGTTCAGTTTTGATTCTTCTCATTTTGTTGTTACTCAGATTGATTTTTCCTAAATGAGCACCACAGATGTAGCATACTTTCAAGTTTTTTGCAGGTGACAGAAACCGTCATGTCCGGTAGAAACGTAGCTTGTTCAACTGCTCTATCTGATAATGATGTAAAGCCTAAAGAAGGATACGTAACATGATGCATGAAAGGGTGTGCTTCAGCATGCAGGTTCCAATTTCGAATGAGTCACTGGGAATGGTTGTTCTTCACTGGAGCTTTCACCTATTCTTAATTTCCATAGTCTTTCTTTCCCTCTCTCTTCCTTCATTTTTATTTTATTTACTTTTGTTTTATCTCCTACTCTTATTTTTACCTAATTTTGTTCTTGCGTCAACTCTTTCTTCTTTTCATTTCCTTCCTATTTTTTCATATCAAGTAAGCAATTTAGGGTAAGATTGACAATTTTAACAGGCTCTAGGGTAGGTTGGGATAAACGGGTGTGGAGCTTGTGACGTCACAATAAATCAGTCTATCAGAGAGTATTGTGAGACATGTTCGGTCGCTTCAGGAGGGAGGGGGGGCAAGAGTCGGTAACAGTTGTAACATTTGCTGATAAACCAGTTTAGACGCGCGCCATTGGTTGTCCAAAAAGTGAAGCGGAAACTCGCCAGAAATTGTCGATAGATGTCGCTAATAATATCGGCGGCAATCACACAAGCATTCAACTAATTTCAAGGCCTGAGTTGACCCTGAGGATCATGAATAAGGTTTCTTCACGTGTGCAGCTACAGTGAAGCCTTTGTTATTGAGGGTTTTTTGCCCAAAATCAAACACCAGTGTTTGACCACCTCCGGAATTTGCCTGATTTGGCTCCTGGGGACTTCTTCCTATTTGACCGACTAAGAGATGCCACGAGTTGGGAGCATTTGGGGACTACAGAGGGCATCAAGACAAAATCGGCATTGGTTCTCTAGGATATTTCAAAAAAAAAAAAAAATAGATTTATGACGAACCATGCCATGAATCAATTTGAAATGTTGAAGGTTGATAGTCGATAGTACAACAAAACGAAAGAAGATTTGTGACCGAGGATGAGGTAAGGGACCTTGGTGGGCACAAATGAATCAGCAGAATGATTTCTTCCTAATCCTCGGTCACATTTAATTAACTTGACTTCCCAGTGTTGCCAATTGGTGTGCACAAATAATCGTCGGGGAACTTTTTTGACAGACCTTGTACAATAGATTAAACCTTCACCACCTCAATCTAATTCAAGATGTAATCTTAGCAAGTTGTAATGCCGAGCAAATGAGCAAACATCCCGATTGTTTTAGTGCAAACGTTCGTTAAATGTTGACGATGATAATGGAGATGTAAAAGGATCGTACTGTAGCAGAGTGCGCCGACCCTAAAACCAATATTTAACAAAGAAATTTATTCCTCATTTTGCCTCGTAGATTTCTGCGGAAAAATCTGAATTAAATTTTCAAGTTTAAAGCAAACGATTTGACATCTGCCCAAAATTAACAGAAAATGATTCTACGACAATTTTGTGAGAAATTCACAGAAAATACTTGACAAACAGAAAAAAATTTTGAATGTTTTTCATCTAATTTTCAAACTGATCACCAAATTGAGGAAAATATTAATGAATATTCTTCAATTTTCAACATTTTAGAATTTGCTTTTTAGAAAATTGTACAAAACAGAAATTCGGTGAGATAGGTTCACAATGATTGATACTGCCTTCAATTTTGAGGTCATAAAAGGGGCATGTTCAAAGATACAAAAATATTTGTATTTATCCAGAGACATGATATAAAAAGAAGCATAACGCGTTGGGGTGAATATGGAGAATTGCATTTAGTCTGAGTCTATCGGCTCAAAATTCAGGAAACCTCCGATTTTGATTCCACTCAAGTTTACATAATTTCCAATATGCTAAATAGCAGTTTAGAAAAATAGAAGGTTTGCAAAATTTCAAGTTGATTCATTCATCCAAATATCATTAGGTATTTTCCATAATTTCATACACTTCTCGATTACACGTTTTAATGCGGTGACTTAACACCATTGATTGTTGAAAATAACAGATAAATACGAGATGCTGTTATTCATATTATCATGATTTGGAGTCAACCAAAAATGCGGCAACACTGACTTCAAGTACAGGGCGAAAAAGAGCAAGAGATGAAAAACGGAAAATTAAGCTCGCGGTCAAGAGAACAATGACATAATAACGTAGACTACGACGCGACGTCCCTGTGAAAGTGTGAATATCACTTATTGCACCCGATGACCACAGTAAACGTTCCACTATTTGCGATACTCGAGACTCTTACAATTTCTGATGAAATCTTCGCACCCCGTTCCCAATATTTTTGCGCCACAGATGAAAATCATTTAAAATAAATCAACCCAAATTTTGAGTATCTGGTGGGAGATATTGTTCATTTCGCTCTAGAATAACTTTTCCCCTTTGCGATGAATCACTTGCAAACTAATAAAAGGAATACTCAATACTAAATTATAGAGCACTACTTCAATGATTTAGAAAAAATGCACCCTGTTTTACTGGGGAAGTATACCCTCTCACCATCGCCACTTGAGAATAATTTAATATAATATGATCACAAGTTGTAAACCACAGAACTGAAGATTGTTAGGAAACCTTTGCGCGCAACGGATCAAAAATCAACTTTTAAAGCAAATTACCAATTGAAGTGACACGCAAACCACTTTCGAAAGACATTCTCGATGAGGACTTATTACGATCACGATTATTATTATTACTGCGTATTATTAAAAAGAACTAACTAAGTAAAGAAGATCTCTCTCCTAACAGAAAATTTCACCTTCCAAACTATACAAATTTACTAGCAAATCTTGATGCGCACTTGAAACACAAACCGGAACATACATGCTTATAATTTCGAGCCCCTATCAACAACCCTGCATCAATCACGTTGATTAGCAATTGTTACCACTCAATAGTCCATAGATATCTGTGAATGGGTTACTTTCTATCGATTGTTACAGCCATCAACAGGCAAAACTTTTTCTAAACTTTCGAGTGATTACTTTTTCGATCGAATTACATCATAATGGAAAACACCGGCACGGACGATAATAAACTAACATGAAAAATTTTAACTTGCATACGAAACTATCACTACACATTGTACGTAGAAAAGAAAGAAAGGGAAAAAAAAGAATTCTACACCAATTCTATCACGCGAGGGTGAAAATGAAACTGAGCGACCAGAACAACGAAAACCCATGAATTTCCTCGCTACAGTTAGGGAGAGTAGATGGTGCGCATGCGATCAACAAAAGCGCTACAAGAGAGTAAGAAGTTTCGGTAAGCGCTCATTTTCCCGTACATACGCAAGAGGAACGAAAAGGATAGTGATATAAAATAGTTTATTGACAGTATTATAATTTCCGCCTCGGTAGTAAAAAGGGTGCGATAATATCTCCAAATGTTCCGAGACGTCCACAAATATAATAGTATCTACAGGGGTTGTTTCCTTCTTCAAAGTACTTAGAACAGACAGTCAAAAGTGAACCAATAGTTATTTTATCATTCCCCGGAAAATCGAGACTCGAGAAATCGATCATTGGTTTAGTTTTTGATACGTATCCAATACGACGAAGTGCTCAACGTATCGCACAAACGTCAGCTTTCAAATCTGAGAAATCGTTCGAAATTTTGAGGCATATTTTTCACCCTGAGAATACACTCTTATCTATTGAAGCTATTTAAAAAAACAGGAATACACGTAGAACTTATTTTAAAGAAGAAACAGGCACTCGAAAGCAATTTTGACGTTTTTCTTTGCACTGACTTCGAGGGATATATCGAGTTTTTTTTTTTTTAATTCTGAACATTCTGGACAGAAACTAGTTTCAAGTGGCAAACTGAGAATATGTTGAGGGAGCGTATGAGTGCTAAGTAGATACCCAAGTTTCCCTCAATCGTCCATGATTTGTTATCAGGATTTTCCAAGTTTTTATGAAAATATTTATAAGAAAGGTAAAAAATTGAGTGAGTTGAAATCCAACTTTACGAGAAACTATTCCATACAGAACAAGTTAATTCATATTTTCTGAGCAAAAAGCGAGGTAATAGCCATCATATTTTAAGATGAACGAGAGCGACGAAAAAGTTGCACTATGCAACTTCCATAGCTAAGTGATTTGTCACAATTGCAAGCAGTGACTGCGATAATGGCGTAATCATCGCAGGTACTCGTTACAACTTGTAGTGACAACGAGGAACTCCCCGAGGAAGTAATCCTCACAAGTCTCAGGAGAGACATTTATCAAGTCTGCATACTGTACCTTCTCAACTATCTCTTTTTCTTACCGTCTAGCTGAAAATCTATCAGTTCATGAGTTTTTCCCCTTTCTCTCTTCTCTCGGTATATCTTCTAATTTATCCTCCTACGTAGAAAAAAAAAAAAATAGTGATGTAGTCTAACTATTCCCGGAATATTTCTTCAACACCAAGTTTTTCGTCTGAATAAAACTTACCGCTTCAAAACACTGCCATCCCTTTTCAATACCGTCATAACATTTTAGACCCCAAATAACATCAAGCTGACGACAGTAATGCAAGTGCAGCTCTTGAAAATGAATGAGAGTGAAAAAAATTGTTGACATGCGTACGAATTTTCGATAAATTATTTAGGATCCTAACTTTTTTTTTGAATCCGAGGTTTTAGATGAATTTTATTTCTCTGAAAACTTAGAGTCTTCTCCACAGTTGGCTCCCTCTTCAAAACCGCCAGATTAGAATACTTAGGTATTACTTTTAGGGTGACATGTATTCTTAGTAGCTGAATCTCTCTTCAGTGTATTGGTTTACGTCACACATACATTGTAATCGATTTTTTGTTGTACATCCTTTATTGCACCAGGAGGGAGGCTTTTTCAGTATTATATATTGCACACTTGACTTTCTACGCGTTATTAATCTGGTGGTCTTTTTAAGATTGTTTTTTCAACGAACTCTGAGGAATGAAAATAAATATACGACTCAGCAAAATTCATAATGTTAAAAAACACTACGTAGGAGAATGAGTATACATTATGCAATACTGAAAAAGCCTTACAAGTGACAATTTTGTCTTAATATGTTCAGCAGAAACGCAATATTTTATACTTCAGGTTTTTATGCAGAAGATTTCTAAAATTCAAGTCTTTTTGGAATTTTTCTCTGATACAAAAGGAATAATTAAGAAATTATGAAATCTGTCTTCCAAAAGATCAATTAGCAAACTACGGGGAACCTGCTTTGGGGCGAGCATTAAAACTACCTGTTGAATATCTTCATCATAAATGTATTAACATCGTAGGTACAAAGCACTCCAATCGTGACCAATTTTTCGAGTTCTCTTACCAATATTCACCTTAGGTGTTCCGACTTAGTTTCCAGCCGAAAGTAACAGAGGAAAAAAGTAGTTATCTAAAAAATGACAGGAAAAACAAACTAGGAGTCCAGGAAGAGATAAAAATGAGAAATATCATTCAAAATGATGAAAATAATGAGGAGATGGAGAAGCTCGCAAAATATTGAAGTTCACAGACAAGAAAAAGAAAGTCTATAGGCTAGACAGTCAGCTAGAACTAAAAATGGCTGAGGTAAATAAAAAGCGCTCATACAGAATGGACACCATGCACGAGGTTTAGAAAAAAACGTGTACAGTACAGAGCAATGTAGATGTTTTATCCAATACCGACAAAGTGGTTTGCAAAGTTCTTAAAGAAAATATTCTTCAGAACTTCGCGCGATCATAAAAATTCAACCTGAACATTATCACTCATGATAAGTGGCAATGTTCATGAGTGACATCTAAATCAATAATACTGCAAAAATTAACAATTTTAGCCGGTTGATAAAGGGTCAACTATATCAATAAGTATTTTGAAAACAATTCAACACGAGAAGTAACTTGACTACGACCTTACAAAGCTATTAAAAATTTAGTAACATTCATGAAGCCATTCGAAATTATTGAGTAAATTTTACTAAGTTGAAAATTCGGTAAAGTAACGCCCAATTTTCACCATAAGATGGTTATCGTCATCAATAGAACTAGACTATCCTGTATATTTCATTCAGGAAGATTGATGCTAGGAAAAAAAATGTATGGTTTTCGGCAATCGTGCGATTTAGAGCAAATTCTTCTGATGTTGTAGAAAGGTTTCTAGTACAATTTACGCTTCGTTAGCGAATTGGATTACAAGATTAGAACGGTACCATAAATGACTACTTTTTGAACATTTTATTAATGCTCAAGAAGTGATAATGATCACTTTTCAGCCCTGGTTAGCAGTAGAACACACTAATAAATGATAAGCTGCTATGATTATATGTCATTATGAGCGATATAGAAATGGCCATACCTGAATTGTGGTTCAACGATAGTAAATAAGTTGGTCAAAAAGCATATAGTGATCAAATTAATTTCAGAAATTATTAATTTCACCGAAACCACTGAGTTGGTCATGGATTTCCATGATTTTTTTTATTATCAGTTCACTTCTGTTTATCAACGAAGTTCGAGTTCCAAACAATCCCCCTCCACATAGAAAATACTACAAGCTCAAGCTACAGCCCTGCCGTCCAAAGTTAAATTGTCGTATATGCAAGAACAACGATCATGGAAAAGTATCAAAATAGATTGAAAAATATGTTCGGAAGAAAATCAGATCACTTTATGTAGCTCTTTAATATTAGTTTTTAACGTAGAATTCAATTATATTCATCATTTCCTTCAACAAGCTCTCGATTCTCAGATACGGCACTTCACATTGCATATACGACAAAAAAATTGTCGTATATGCATTCGATCATCATAGTAGTAGCGTGTGAATACGAATCTTCGTCACTAACACACACGCAACAAATGCTCGAAATACCCAGTTTCGTAGATCGTTGTTCTTGCATATACAACAATTATAGATAACAACAATTTAACTTTGGTTTGGACGGCAGGCAGCCTACAAGCTGACGACAGAAAAAATTTCTGTAAAAAAGTCTCTAGGTTCGCTACTATCGCCACTTTATTGACGGTGAGGACGGCCACGGGCACGGCACTAAGACAGGGACCAGAGTGAATTTCATATAACCGTATTCATCTCATGATCTCTAATAATCTTAATATTATGATTTATGTGTACTCAACCAATTAAATATTTACATTCGATATAGCCCACGTATTTTCAAAGCTGGCATTTGTACTATTTTCATCTTGCGGTGGTCCCGGATTCACATCTGCAATGTTTGAAAACTCAGTTACAGGCCAATTTCCATCCTCTTCTGGAACTGACTCCGCTTCCAAAATATTATCAAGCCTTTTTTCCATTTCGCTATCACATGTGATCATTTTTCCATCTTCATAAGATTTGAAAAGTTGAATAAAAATGAACTAGAATAATGCTGTTTGGGGTTACTCATCATTTCACATTACCATACTCACCTATAGAAAATAGAAAAATGCCTACCAAAAAGTAACACATTTTATTTACAAATAATCAGGTTCAATTTGAAAATCAACGAAATTTGGAGACACAACCATCACTCGAAATCAAGTATAGTCACAATCATGTTGTTTACAGGAACCGAACGAGCATTTACCTACAAAGGGCTAATTACTTGATTTGAGATAGGACTAATCAGTACCTACAAAGATTAAAATTTAATTACGGACTATCGCATCTAGATAATATTCTCTGTATTTGCTTTTCATCAATAATGAAACAGTCTTGTTTGAAGTGGGTATGGGTATAGAAATGTTTCTTTTTTTTGCCCGAATGTAAAGAGATCAACAATGAAGGAAAGAGAATTTTGATCAGTCATGAGAAAGGCTCCAAACAAAACTTCATTTCTGCAGACATTGGAATTACCGGCATAAAAATATCGTATTTGAAAATCTATAATAAATTAGGTGAGTACCTATACATACAATAAATATTGTTTCTTTAAATTTGATGCGATTTTTGAGAACCTAGAGTTGAAGATCCTTAGGGTCAGGGCATAGGACCAAATTTGGACAAAAGCGAGTTTCGGTACTAGGAAAAACACTGTTTATGAATAATCAACCATTTAATACGGGCTTTCGCGTTTTGCATGGAAATGGCGGGAACCAGCTGGGTAATTCATCCATTCAGAACGTTTTTTTCAAGTCCTCCTCCACTGGGCTCATAGCCAGAACTGCGCGACAAATATCCTTATTCAACAATAAAGCTGGTAATCGTGAACCATTAACTCAACTTTATTAGGTACATGATATAACCTCTTATAAATCCGTAAATAATCAAGCAATCGCGAATTCATCAACGCAAATCAGCGGGCTTTACCAAAAAGGAATGTGTAAGGCATAACAGTTCAAAGAATTCGAGTAAGAACATATAGAAACAGAGAAGAATAAAATAACGAGCATTCGAGAGAGAAAAAAAAGTATGGTCAGCAAGAACGAACAAGTGGTAACAACGCAGTCTCGTATCAGGTACTTTAGTCAAAATAAATTCTACATTATAAATTCACTAGACTCCTTTGCCGAACTATCACAGCTATTTCGTACCATAACCAGAGAATTGAACACCATAATAAATAAATAAATAAAATGAATAATTTTTAAACTTAACAAGGAATTTGATTCTGATAGAATTGTAACATATCATAGGCACGCGTGCGGAAATTCAAAAACGAATTTTTAATAACAGAGAGCATATGTTCAGCCGCGTCTCTATCACTAGCTTGTGGTTGGAATCGAGCTCGCAACAATTTGATTGTCTGTCCACGAAAACAAGGTAGCCCGGTATCCAACATAAGAGACACTAATGAGACGATCGCTTCTCGGTACGGCCTAAGATAAGAACACAAAACCTTGTATTGAGTTTTTTATTTCATGAACAGGTCGCAAATGAAATACTTATACTCACCTAACAGCTAGATATCCTTTGACACACAATTCCATAAACCAGCGAAAAGGAGCGGCTTCCATTTTACCTCCCATCACCATAACCATTTCGTCGGTCAACTTAATATCAGGTTCAAAGCCTAAATTTCCTCCGGGTGAAGATTCAAACATAAACCCAAAATCTAGAAAGTACGTATAAATTGAGCATAAGAAAATACTCGTAGTGCATACGGGAGTGATGGAAAAGGCAAAACACCTACCGATATGAATGATATGACCACTTTTATTCAACATTATATTTCCATTATGACGATCTTTAATTTGTAAAAGATAGCCCACAACGCTATAAGCAGCCATGGAACGAACAAAATTCCTTCTTGCATTCTACGTAAAACAAACAAGAGGAAAAAATAATATAAAGGTCACAATCAACATACATCATTTGCTTCTATTATCTGCTGATGAATGGAACCTGAAATTCTTTGGTAGTCTCATCTCCGTAAGTTTTTAGAAAATATTCATACAAGCCGATATCGGTTTGTCTGCCAAGTTGATCACGAGATTTCGCGTCGGGAACGCACTCGATAACGCCACACTGCAATGGACAGTGAGTATTAACAAATTGTCTGAGATAGGGTTATAAGATCGCTACTTTCGGAAATATTTACCCCGGGAGCAGTCGCCACAACACGGTAAGGGAAAAGGTACAGATCGAGTCCAACTTGCTGGAAGATATTTTTGAATATACTGATAACTTGCAGAGCCAACATATCTTGGCGCACATCATCACCAACCTAAACGAAATGATATTGAAATGAAACAATTCCATTCTTTTTCAGAGTTTCTTCTAGCAACCAATTGTCTCACTTTGAAAATAGCAGCCTGCCATACATCCGTAGGGCGTAATTTGAAAACTTCGTGCTCCGGCGAATCCTCTCCATCGTACACATGATTTTCAGGAACATTCAAAGCAATCTCTTCTAAATCTTTGATTCCACATTTTCTAACTTTGAAGCGTGCCAAATAGGGTGCTTTGGCGGCGCTGCAGAAATAATTTTTTTTTTCACTCTATGCTCCAAGGAAGGTTTAGAGGAAAATTTTCAAACAAACCTCTGCATAGGAGTACCACTCTTGTAGTCAATGTCCAGTACCATAGCTTCCGGATTCGAGGGAAGGTAACATCCTTCTTGTACTTTGATTTTGCTCAGCCATTCAAGACAAGCTCGTTTTCGCTCCGGTCCTAATAATAGAAAGTATACTTATTTTTACCCTCTCGCATGAACTTTCCATACATTAGGCTAGAATGATTTACCTTTTGGATACGGTCGAATTTTTCCGGATACATCCGTAATTTGCGAAAAGAAATTGAATTCTCGTTCGTAAAACCGCTTTGCCGGGCCGGAGAGTGAATTGACAATGGCGTTTGTCAACGATTCCAGCGTATCGTAAAGCGTCACTGAAAAATTGTATCAGTAATAAGTGAGTTGAAGACATTAACTTTTAAGATACCAGGATTCGGGAATGCATTTATCTTACGATCTTTATGATGTTGCTCCTCATCCATGAACATATTTGTTTTCATATTCCAAATTAATTGATGAGCAACTACTTGCGATCTCAATGAAATCGATTTTATGAATTCCATTATATAACCCATCTTCGGGGGAAAAAAACAACAAATTAAGAGGAATAAGAAAATGTCAGAATTTTTGTTTTTAACTCGATTTGCATTTACCGTATCATGTCGTAGAGTTTGGACCAATTGAGGAATGTAGAAGAGGACTGCGTCCGCCGGATAACTGGACAATACTCGAACGCCGTATTGAGCAGTAATAGGATGAGGAGGGTTTTGTCTAGAAAAATACGAAAGAGCCTGGACTGGAGATACTCTCGCCCAAGTTAGCATATGAACCAGCTGTGGAGTTTAATTCACAATTTCATTATTAAATCTGACATAATTCACTTTTCAAGATACTGTATGCAGTTTCATGAAAATTACATACTTCAGGAGAATCATTTAAAATCGTATCAGTGGTAACTAAGTACTGTAAGGCTTGAGGTACATGCATCACGGAAGACGGATTCAATCTCACAAGTCTTGAAACTTCTCCAACGATAACGTCAGAATTTTTCAATCTGAAAATATTCACAGTCGTTGAGTAGTAAGGAGCGTCATTATTATCTGAAATCAGTCTCGAAAGAATATTCCAAGTCTTACCGAACAGGCAAGAAGACGGCGAGCACAGGACTGATATCCCAAGCAAGTCTGGTGCATTCCCTAAGCGCTTTCTCACTCATGTTCTTATTTTTCCATGTAGCAAGGTAGCCTTCCTTTGGAATACACAACTCATTCGGATTGTTCCATACCATTAGAAATTCAATTTGCACGGCCTGTAAACGTACACTTTTGTAAAAATATGTTACTGATCAGCTTGATCACAATGAGTAAAGTTTTAAACCGACCAATAAATCTAGAATGAGATTCCTTTTGCGAATATAATCTTTGACGTAGGAATCGTTATTTTTAGCTTGCTGTTTGTTCGATATGAGAGTACGTTTTGATAAGGTACTAGTAGCGGACAGTGGCACAGTATTGATCCAACCGTGAGTGATAGCACTACCGCTACTTGATCCAACGGTACTACCAGTTCCTCTCAATTCTGTTATAGATGAGACAGTCATCTGATTATCATACGTGGACTGGACATCAAAATCTACGACAGACAAATGCGAAATATTAAATTAATCGTTTGTATTTTCATTCTTTAGCTGCAGCACGTTACTGACCTCCTATAGAGCTAGTCATTAAATACTTTTTATCACTATGCATCGTATGCCAAAATTTGGTCAAGATTGCAATATCTTCGGTAAGCTGAGGTAACTTTTGCGGAGGACATTCAGTATCACAACAGAAAACATCCAAACAAGCGCTATAAATACGTTCTCTGAGAATATTTTTTGACATCGAACGAGGCAAAATGTCTCCTTGAAGAAGAGATAAGCCGCATTGTAACAACCTATAAGAAAAGAGAGAAAAAAAGCGAGAACGCAATAGAATCACCTAATCAACGTAAGAATACGGAATTATGATGTTTGAAGAAGTTACAAACTTGAATCGTGTTCCAATTGCCGCCACATGTTTATTTATGATGGCATCTGATGTACCAACTGCTAATGGCAAGGTTTTCTGGAGCATCATTACGAACATTTCGACTTTTTCCTGGTTGCAATACTTGGCGGTTTCGATCAACTCAGATATAAACTGAAAATGATAATATGTGAGAGACGCGTATCAAAGGTGCGTTCGTTCAAAATTTTTCAAAGGTTTTACCTGTAACCAGATATCGTGAGGCTTTATGAACGGTAGTTGAGGTTCCAAAACACAGCCTTCGTATACAGCTAACGGACTAATTTCTTCTTCCCGTTTGGAAAATAACCCCATCCTTTTATCGACCGTGTACTGCAACAACGGAAAAATTAAAATTCAAGTTTTTTGTAGTCGTATTGGCAGTTCAACACTTACCTGCCATGCTGTCAACATTTCCTGCAAAAACTGTAATTCCAGGTCCGGTCTAACACTCACTAACCACTGCCAGCATTCCACAGCCGTTTTCATCGATTCTTCGGTGAATAATTCTACAGGTGCCCACGCAACGGCGTGTACCAGTTTTCGACAGTACCCTACATAAAAGTGTATGTATTGGACACAGCTCTCTTCCTCTCTCTCATGTATAAAATATTCTTGTACCTGAATATGAAATTAACATTGCAGTAGCCGTCCATAAGGCATCATGATGCTCGGGCAAGCAATCATTTTTCGCTGCTTTCATGACCGCATCGATAACATTTTCAATTACAAACTTTAGTTGTTCTCGATCCTCTGAGATCATACCAGAAACTAGGCCTGAAAATTTGCAACGCAATCTCAAAGTGGAAACGAACATCGATGAATCTGATTTGATAGAGCGTGGTCGCTTTTCCAAAGTATTTATCTGAAAATATGAACAGAAAGCTATCAATCAAATAGCACTTCAAGTCCAAAAAAGCAATGAAAAAGTAGTTATTTTAATATTTCTAAAAAAATTCTAATCTCCAGATCGATTTTCATAAAAACAGGAAAGGAAGAATAGTAATTTTGCTTACTGAATAACGCTCAACTTAGTCTTGTAATTGCAGTACTTTCATACTACAGGTACTTACTGGCAACGACACCGATTGCAAATTCAGGGCTTTATTGTGAAGAACACTCTCTGTAGCTAATGCTAATCCAGAATGCTGTTCCGAATTTGATATTTGATTCAAATACTCAAGAAGATGTGATCGAGTTACTTGCGGAGCCCATTTCATCGCTTCTTGAACGATTCCCAAAGATCGAGCAGCGAAGTCGTTAACAATGCTCTAGAATTGATCGCAATATCCGTTCAGTCATTTATATTTTTGTAAAGTCACGTATATTTTACTAAAAAAACTTACTTCTCGAGCCTCCAGAGCATCCATTAATGGTATTGTGTACGTAGTATTAGGTACTTCTAATGTGGGTGTTTCCTCGTTCGGATCCAACTCCAATGAATACGACAACACTTGCAGTATATCCAACATAGTCCACAAAAAATGTCGATTCCATAATAAATGTGGGAATCTATCAAAGGTAATAATAACGTTTACGAAGGTTCCAACCGAAGTCATAATAATTTCCGATATAATCCTACCTGTCAACTAAACCCGACAGCCATTTATCAGCCACTTTTCTAATTTTCTTATCAATATGATTGAAATTGACCAACAAAAATTGGGCATGTGACTCTAATTCTTTTTCCCGAGCTTCATCCTTCGGTTTTCTACTCATCGCCTCCAAAAATAAGGCGAACACACGATCTCCAACGCTAAAACATATCATGTTGTTCAAAAACTACAAAAATTGTACACTTTAACGTCAGTATGATTCTCTTCTTACCAGGCGATGCAATCCCACATTCCGTATTTATCTTTTCGAATAGCATAATCAGCTAAATATTCAAATATAGGTTGCAAACTCGGCTTCGGTGAATACTGAACTCGGAAAATTTCCAACCAAAATACTGATAATAAGTAGGTAGCTTGAGCAAACGATAATTTATTGACAAAATTTGCCACCTCCGGGGGTGGATGCTCCACCAGCTGGAGAATTTGCGATTTCAATTCTTGGAGCTGATTCTGTAATTAGGTTAAGGTACATCTCAGAGGTCTTCATTCGACATAATACAAACAGTCGACAGTTGAGTTTCACAACCTATCTGTCCCATTTCCTTCAACAGAACCAAAGTCGAATTAAGAACTATACTTACTACTGAAACACTGTCATTTCGCACAGCTGATGTATACTGCATTTCACGCATCTCAGATCGAGATGATGTCTGCATAGTCAGATACGGGGATTTGACGGCAATTTCCTTCACTCCTTCGTGCCATTCAACGGGCCATAAACCTATCGATAAAATACATTTTACATCCGACTTCCTCTCAATTATTCAGTCAAACAATGTATCCGACGATACCTGATTCGTTTGTGAAACCCATTACAACGCAGTAGAGCCAGAAATCCCGGAACAATTTGTGAAGTCTGGGTTTAGGATGTCGTATGACTTCAAGCTTCTTCATCAAGACCGCGATCACCGGTATCAACATTCCCAAATTTCCAGCACTACTCGAAGCCTAAATACATAATTCGGTTATTATTGATTTCATTTTTCTCTCGTGCACAATCTGTTTCAACTTACTTTATTAGAAGCTGGAGCTTTTTCTGAGGCTCGTTTGCCTTCTAAGCCAAGCTGGACAAAGAGCTCCAGAAGTCTGACAAGAAATTCATTCATTTCGGTATTTCCCTGAATGTTTGCCGCAATGTTCGCTAATGCATTTATTACAGCACCAGATACATGCCTATAAAATGAGGATGAAAAACGTTTCAATTCAATAAATTTACACCCGCGTTTCCAACTATGATTGTCACATCAAGACATCTTACCGGTACTGGTTTGTCTGATCATTACTATAAGACGCATTACTAGCTTCGACGGTTATCATCACGAACATCCTCATTATTTCCTCGTACACATTTGGCTAGATATAAAACAAACTTATTAAAATTTTTTCCTCTCCTCTCAACACGAAGCTCTAACTATAATTAGAGGTATGGCTTACCTCGCACTTGGCAATTATAAAACAACCCAGCTGATCAACAATCAACACATCAATAGCGCTTGGCACTCGACAAAAGCGTTGTTGAAAAAATAACAAGATTGTATCCGTTGTTTTTGGGGTATCTTTCAAACTTACAGCAATATGACCCAGCATGACTATAGTATTAGCTTGGATCAGAGAAGAGTCTCTGTAAAGAACAGAATATTTGTATGAACTTTAACAGCAACAATGAGGGAATTATCAACTTTGAATCGACAAGCTCACTCGTTTGTTTTTTCAACGGCAAACAATCTATTTGATAATGAGGCAACAAGCGCAGGAATACAATCTGGATCAGTCACATAGGCGGCTCTTAGAGATATGCAAAGATTTTCAATAGCCGAGTCACGCAAGCGTTCGAATTGGGACGTCCCATTATCGTGAAAATTTTTGTTCCCTGAAACAACAAGAGTATTTTCTATGTACCATAAAATTTAATCTTCACACATGAATTCATTTAGAATACGCTTACCACGTAAATTTTTTGCGTCAACTGAAGCATTCTTTTCCTGATACAGTCTATATAATCGAGATAGTATCGGCGATGGCGACACTAAGAAATCGCGTAAATGCGTGATACAGTTGCTAGCTATACCAGGAAATTTATTACTAAGTTTGCCCAAGCCCTGTAATAGGAAAAATATTTTCACAAGTAGTTAATAAAAATAATCAATGGCTACTTTCAATACTCACGTCCAAACATATGAGCAATAGAGGCATATGGGCGATTGCTAATTTGATATTATGTCCTGAATTTATTTTGCCCGCAAGTCGCTGGCATAGATTATCCGCTCCTGTCATAAAAGTTTTGAAATGTTTAAAAACTTCTCTATCCTAACATATTAATAACCATGAGTTCTTCATCCTCGTAATACCAGTTTCATCTGCAACTGCCCAAACCAACAAGTCAACGCAAACAGCGTTCGCCATCACATTCATTTTGAACCTGTTTACAGTACTGTAATTTGTTTCTTGGTCTTCTTTTTCGGATGCTTCATGTATTTCGCGCGATTGCAATTCGGTCTGACCGCCGAGGTACAAACTTTTGACAAATTCTTGTATATCTTTGGTGAATGGAGTGGGTAATTCTAGAGGAAATTTATGTTGAAACGCGTACGTAAAATTGACAATCTCTAAACAAATTCTGATCATTCTTACCTTGGTGATACTGTAATAATTCGCGTAACAGAGCAACTGTCACCAAATTGAGTGTTTCGCTGAAACTTCGATATGGGAACATTTCTCCTTTACATGATAAGTAGGTACTATTTCCTTCCGCGTCCAAGAAATTCAATACATCAGTGACGAGTAATTTTTTTGCAATCATCAAAACACTCTGAAAAGAAAAACGAAATATTATTAAGAGACGATTCTTAGGTTAAAGTTCTGAAACGTATTTTTTTTTTTAACGAAAAAAAGAGGTACAACAAACCTGGAGTTGAGTAGTAGTAAAATATGGAATCTTAAATTTTTCAGGTTTCTCAGCCAATTTATGACAGATTTGATCAAAACTGGACCCAAATTTCGAGAAATAATAAACAGCAGGATCGTAGATCTGATTGGTGTGCGAGTCTAAATTATCGAGTCGTTTAATAGGCGATCTGTAACGAAATATTCACGAGTATTTATACTTCATTGACCAAAAAAATTGATCACAAATCCAAAATTACGGCATCTACTAACCGCACATCACAATGAGGATCTAAAGAACAAAATGTTACGATATCGAATATGGTCATATTCAGACTGCATGACAACGATCGAGGAATGATTGACCTATAGACAGACTATCAACATTAAAACTCTCGAGGGAAATGATACAACTCAACTTTTGATCGACGTTACCTGAAATTGGAAAAACTTTTCTTTTTTGATAAGGAAACATCGTTTGTAGGAGCCGAGGTTTTCACTATAGGTGTTTCCGGTCGAGGAAATAATTTACAAAGTAGAGGTTCATCATTCATGGAATACCGACCCATCGCTCTGGCAAGCCCAATCAGACAAGGAGTAACTGACTTGCATAATGTATCTAAAACAGAAGAGCAGCCAGCTTTAGAACGGCTAAATCTTCAGTTCGTGAAGATTAGTACAACGCAAAAACTTACGTCGAATGACTAGTTTTGATTCTTTTTCATTATAAACTGTATGAATATTGTTGGATAAAGATGTGAGACATCGAATTTGAGCTGTGATAATAGTTTCTCGTGAATTTTCATGCTTCGAAGCTATGTCCGACAATAGCGTATTCAAACAGAACGAAAAACGTTCTGGTATGGGTATGCCTACAGAAAATAATAAAGTGGTCTTTGAATGAAGTGAGATGGATTAATTGAATGGAAATTAATCTGTAAAGAGCGATTTAACGTACGTTCACGAGCTGTGTATTTTACTTCATCCAGCCAAACGACTTTACCCAGTCCATCCAATAATTTCAGAAAATAAGGTAAAATAATGTTAATGTGTTGAAGGTTTGATTCAAGTAAATATATTCCCAGAGCTATCACGGCATCTTGTCCTCTTTGATCGATTCGGAAAATACTTTGAGCATTTTCTTGCGGGCAAAGTGAAAATAAAGTGTTCACCTGAAAGTTGAACCGCAAGAAAACTTAACGTGAAGGGATTCGATGATGGATCTACTGTCTGTGATTGGAAGAATGAGACGGGAACTTACTTTCACCCACGGTATGTCGGAAACCGCAGCCAAGGACCTTGCCAAATGTAGTACGGTTTTCCGAAAGAAACACTTTTCATTTTTCGTCATTTCCTATCTCAAGTGAAGTGTACCTGGAAAACCGAGACGAGAAAGAGAATTAGATTCATATTTTACAGATAGGACAAGGAAATGACTAATGTCTATTACATAAGGATTACACCAACTCTCGCAAAAAAAATTCGATCGGAGAGACGCTGACCAACACGGACACTCCTGAAAACAGCCCGAAGACCTGCTGTAATCAGGCTTCAATTTCAGTGCATAGAGCACTTCGAATCATAATAGAAACAGCTGTTCTTAATCATTCCATCTCAAACCAAAGCTAGAGGCTTGCGGCTTAAGCTTAGCTTTCTATGCTTGAGGATCATCAGTGATTGAAGTCCAAAAGCGTCCGCCAGAGGCAATAGCTGCTAGCCAATTCGTGGCCCGTGGGTGATGGAAGCTATTTTTTTGCCTTTTTTACGAGTAGTGGTAACCATGTTTGAAGACGTGCCGAGACGCAAGGTCGATCTGTTGCCGAACTTGTGCCGAACTCGACCGAAGATACCGTGAACGAGTTGCCGTGAATTTCTGAGGACGAAACTTCTATCAGATTTCAATTGAATTTACAGCGCAGATGAAACGCTCAGCTGTACTTCCAACAATTATTAATTTCTCACGTTATGAAATTATTATTCGTGCAACTAGTGAATTTTCATCAATTACGATGAAATGCGTATACTGCGATTTTTGATGTTCACTTGCTAATGTACAAACGTTACATTTTCCTCGTCTATTATTGTAAACGTTTTCGCATTCTCAAGTTACGGATTTTATAATTCGGGTTGGTTCCATGTAGACGTTTCAAATTCAACCTGTTGATCTTTGCTGTCCTCTGCGCTGAAGTAGAAATTAATTACGAGTTCACGGCGTGTTTTGCGTGGAATTGTCCGTTTAAATTTGTTTGAGTGTGTTCGGTTAATTCTACGAATCTATTTATGATCCTACTGTCTTGTGTGTTTTGAAAAGCCTTCAGAATTATTACGAGAATTGGAGGATACATATCTCAACCGGTGAGTACGAGTTTCATCAAAACTTTCATCCATATAATGGTACCGTGAATAGCAAAACTACATAATATTCTGTCATTTATTTAACGTTGTTATCGACAGCAGTAGCTTGACAAGAGGACTCGTATCATCTTCTATTATTCTCAACTGGGAGATAAAACCTTGAATGTTCATTGAACCTTGAAATTTGTAATCTTGTATTAGCTAAGAATCGAATGCATGAACAAGTTCTTATTCTCCAAAGGAATAGTCAAATTAGTCTAGCATTTTTGCGGCCGATGATAGTTTCATTCTTGAGGATTTTGAATTAGTTTCTTAGAATGATTGAAACGTCATAAAGAAACGAAATAAACGGTAGTTTTAGGAATACATCAGATCAAAGTCCAATCATTATCTCTGTTTGATAACCAATCTCTCGTGCTCCAAAAACTGAACTCATTCGTTCGTTTGTTTTGATGATCTCGAAATAGTTTTAATGAACTGGAATATATCTTTTACAAACAGTGCATTACATGATAACTAATGTAAAAGAGGATAGGTTTCATCGCGAAAAAACTCATTAAACGCACCAATAGTGGACTTTTCTTTTCACTCACTCAATACTAGAGTCTCTCATGGATGCAGAGGTGAACTTCAGGATCGTAAAGTAATCAAGAACTTGAAGTGAGAAAATTGCTACTCGTGTGTCCTTGTACGCAGAATTTATTCTACCTTCACCTTCTCGGTATTTAATGATACCCATCACTATTCTCGCCTCGCTTTAGAACTTGAGACACAGTGATCTAATGATTAGAAATATTGACGAAGCATTAGAGAAGAAAAACGTGATATCGGTCTCTCTTTCTCTCTGTGAATCCTAGGAAATATCGGCATTTAGCAGTCGTTTCATAATTCCCGACTCTGACGTAAAAATATATAATCAAGTTGCCGGTACCCTCTTGTTCCTAGTATGGTTCAAATTTATTGAATATTCAGTACAGCGTATCGATTCCCTCTTCGAGCTGAATTCCAAAAACTATTTGCATTGCAGATAATATAGAGGAACTTTTTTTTCTTTTTTAAATTTATTTTTGAGTAAATAATTTAGTCTCCGAAGTTTAGTATTACTTACTTTTGAATTGCCCGTAGCTAAGTTCGCAAAATTATTTCACTATATCAACGCCCCACTTCCAAAAAGAAAAAAACCTATAAATTGTGAACGAGAATAAAATGCTTATCAATCGTATCCACGTGTTTTTCATGTTTAAAAAATATAGAAATCTAGACTTCATAGTTGATATTTCCGCCCAATCCACTATATCTTCACTTAATCATCCTATTATTATTCTTCAAGTTGTACGATAGCGAATTGAACTTAGGGAATGAATTTTTCGAGTTTTAGATTATCATTGAGGTTAGAAGACCCCCGTGACTTCATTTATTTGACAGAAATAAGGTCGACAATTTTTCTTCTTCAATCGATATTTTGCCACAGTCTGTGTTTGTTTGTAAAAAGAATAATTTTGGTAGAATATTTTCATTCATTACAATAATTTATGCAAAGTCGCCGTACTTACCTTAAAAATAATGCATAATAGCTCTAATTTAAAACAAAATTTTGGGATAATTCGTTTTTTTTTTTTCTTCATCTAAACAAGTAATATTTTTTTCTTTTCCCCGTACTATGTGAACCCAATTTCATTTCCTTTTGTATAGTTGCGTAATTCAGTGATCGTTTTTTTTTCTTTTTCTTCGGTACACGTGTTCGCTCATTATCATTATCATGCCAGTTCGCAGCGTGTGTCTTTATCAAAGATAAACCAAGGAGACACAATTTTTTTTTTTTTCTGCCTGAATGATCTTATTTTGATAACGAGTACAATCTTGATCATTTATTCAATCGAAGTAGATTTATTGAGGTACCAAAAGGTATGAAGAAAAGATAATAAGATAGAGCATACGGTAATCTCTCATTCTGAATTGAATTTTTCACAAAATTGTGAAATAATAACGGGAATTCGTCTTGCACGGGTGATATATCGGAAGATTCAGAACTTCAAAGACTCTGAATCATTGTCGCGTACTTCAAAGGATTCTGATTCATTGACGTACTTCAATCAACGATATCTCTACTCGTTTCGCGTTCGAAGTATGTAGTCAAGTTACGAAGTTTAGGTATTGCAAAACATTATTCAAGAATACGCCTCATGTAACTAGTACATATAGCTCATAATTCAGTATTTCTTCAAATTCGAAAATTTAAAGCTCAAAATTTGAAGTTTCATTTGTTCTGCGTCTCATTTTCACGTTGAAATTTTCGTGTCCTTCAGTGGCTAAAGCCCCAGAAACTGGAACTGAAACGAATTTACGTTCATTGGTAAAGATTACTCAAGCTGATCGTTTTCAGGTGAAACCTGCCAAAATTCCAGACTCCGAAGGCTGAAACTTTTTCTAGTCAAAATGAGATCCACTTTACATGGTGGTTGCACTCATTTTTACCAAATTCTTTTCCATAAAACAAATTTCCCTTTTAAAAACTTCCTAATCCTATGATTGCAAGAAAATAGCTTTCTACGAATACACCAAAATGGCAAAATGGTTATGATGAGCGCCTCGTACCGCAGTTTCATACCCACCCTAGAGAAGCTCAGAAATGTGTGCGTTTCTTATTAGAACGTGTTCGCTTTTGTAAACCATGAGAACTGTGGATGATTCACCCGATGGAAATATTTTTTCAGAATTCTTGAAAAATGTGTGACCCTGTCAATATGAACCCGGTTCAACGATTTTGCAGGTTCACCACCGTACTCATGAAAACCTTACTTGTTCAGGAAAACTGGTAGACCTGTAAAATCGCTCGGGATTATATTCAGAGTAGTCAGAGAACGCTCCCACAATCGAATGAAAAAACAGAGTCTTAGGTACTCGAACCTTTAATCTGAGACAACGAAAAATTAATGTCGATGACTCCCTTGATGACGTCACATCCTCCATCCAGCTAGCCTCTGTGTAGCTACATGTCCATAGCCTAGACCACGAAATTATTCTAGTCTCATTCTCACTTTTCCAAAGCTTCTTCTGATATACATGGAGCCTAAAGCTTAGTTCTAGACTTCCTACTCGCAGACTGAGTATGTTTCAGTTGGAAGTCTCTTCGATTGCTTCACGTATTGCCAACCCAATGTCGTCATCAGATAGATCATGTCCTACAGACGAGTTCATACTAACAGCAAGACCAAGCTAATTAAGCTAGCCTATTTTGTGTGGCCTTACTTTGCCGAGTCTTAGCCTAGTCTCTGCTTTCTCCGCCATTTCAGCCTAGCTTGTGAGTCCGTTGTGGTCATCTTTTTTCGTTGTTGGTAATTCATAACTTCTGTTTTTGACATTTTTCATGTCTTTGCTCTGGCCTGACCCCATCCCCTAATTCCGAAATTTGCGTCCGTAGGTCCGTACAACCATGACCTTGACACTTGGAAGAATTTCTGCTCTAGACTTCCCCCCTGACCTCGTACCCCAATTCCAAAATTTGCATCCGTACGTCCGTACGTCCATCTTGCCTCTGCTGTATACTAATACACAGTATACAAGGATTATACTGAATAAACAGTTAGGATGCAGGCCTTTATTATACTAGGGCTAATATACAGAATACGAGGTTCCACAATATACAGGATACTATGCTAAGCTTCATTATACTGAACCTGGAGTGGCTCTAGAAGGGAGTTGACCAATCTTTCTTTGACTCGTAAGACAGTTCTTGCTAGTATAAAACTAGCTTCCAAGTCTCCCTCCTATCAACTAATAGTATAAAGCTAGGATTCCTAGCCTAGTTCGTCCAATATACTGTATGTTGGCTCCGTTCCTTCAATAGACCAGATAAACTAACACACAAGCTTCATACTAGGTCTAGGAATCCTGTATACTGTATTCTATACGAGGTTCCATAATATCTTTCTTTGACTTGTAAGACAGTTTTTGCTAGTATAAAACTAGCTTCCAAGTTCCCCTCCTATCAACTATTCTACTAGGCTAAGCTTCATTATACTAAACCTGAAGTGGCTCTAGCAGGGGAGCGACCGATCTTTAAGACAGTTATGAAGCTACTTCTCAAGTCTCCCTCCTATCAACTATTCAAGGCCCTTAGTATAAAGCTAGGATTCCTAACCTCGTTCGTCCAATATAATGTATCTTGGGTTCCTTCAATGGACCAGATATGCAACGCTTCAAACACCATATGACTCATAAGGCACTTCCATAATATCTCATAAGGCTGGTTCCCTGGGATTTTACTAGTTAGACTTATATTAGAGAGAGAAGGAGGACAAACTAACTTTGATCTATGCTGTAAATTAACACACAAGCTTCATACTAGGTCCTGAAGCGTCCTTTATACTAGGCTACAACTTAGCTACTATAAACCTAGTATACAGTATATCAGGTCCAGTAAAATGAAAGAACGGAGCAAATGAGTCCGAAGCCATTAGCCTAAAATATTCTAAAGTAGACTTATACGTGACCAAGAAGTAGGACGAACGAGCGGAGCGAGTGAGGCCCCGTAATCTCATCAGCCTGGAATGTACTAAAGTAGACTAATACTTGACCAAGAAGCAGGACGAACGAGCGGAGATTCTACCGTGGACTTGTACTAGACCAAGAAGCGTACAAAACAAAATGAAATAAAATGAAATAAAATTGTTCTAACGTGCGTCCGCAGGGATAAACGTTGAGTACATGAAAAATGATCTTCATTTACTTGGCTCTGGTAGAAAAATTTTTTTTTAAATGACTAATAATAATAATTTTTTTCTTGATTTTTTACATTCTCAATGAAACTGTTTTTATGTCTGGTTACTATAAAGTTGGTGAGAGGTCATTTATAGTAATTTCCAAAGAGAGATACTCCGACGAGTGAACTTGAATTATTGCAAATACATACCCCAGGAGAGATTGAACAAAATGCGACCACTTTCGTTTCAACAATCCATCTGGCAAGACGTGGAAGCAACCGAAAAATGGGAAGAAAGTGCACTTTTTATTGCTTTTTTTGTGCCATTTCGTCGCAGTATGTCAATCAAATTGAAAGTTCCTCTCATCGATAATTTTTTGAGTCATTGTAACGAGTAGTAAAGCGTTACAGACCAGTTCAGGTTAGGTGGGAAAGAATAGGTTTCAATTCCCCAATCATCATATCACATGTAACAATAATTTTCCAAGTTTTTTCTGCGAGTGAATGTAATTTCGAAAGGTAGGTCCTCAAGTAGGAGTTCAACCTTAATCAAACGATGGAAGTAACACATATTAGTCCTTCGTTCTCATCTTTATGACTTCTCGACAAATTGACTCGGTCGGTTGTTTTTTGTGGTTTATATTTTTGATCTATCATACTATTTCATAAATCGCTCTGGGAGAAAAACCGCGAAACAGAGTTAATTGTGTCCCGTGAACTAGATCTGCCATCGAGTAGCTTGATGAATCACATTATTTTCCTTTTTGAAGAAGTGTCATAAAAGGAAATTTCTTTTAAGGACATGGACTTCACGAAAAATTTGTTTTCAATAGTTGTGGCACGTTTCTCGATAGGAACGATTTATTACATAATTTCATCGCATGCGTTCGACGATTCACCTTGAATTTATCGCTAAAATTGTGAACACCTCTAATTTCGAGAAATTTCTCATGACATTGAAAGAGTAAAATTACCATGAATTCGATGTAGGATGTTAATGCATTTTTTAGTAATTTTATTTACCACATGAGCGGGAGTGTGAACGAAGCTATATTTGTAGGTTTTATTTTATCTTGACCGTATGCATTTTTGTTTATTGATTAACGTCGCCGTATAAACTTGTTTGTATAAGTAGATTTTGTTTTTCAATGCAATTCCAGCTCGTATTATTTTCATGGATTGCATTGTATAATTTATGAAGTTCGATGACTATCAATTTTTTTGAGGTCGATCAAGTCGGTACAATGCTCGGAATCCTGATGTCACGTCATGTCAGATTCTAATATCCACATGAGCGTTGAATTATTTTGCGTAACATTCTTTTCTCTTATTTTTTGTCTTTGCTGAGGACTTGAGGAGTATGTAATGAATGGAATTTTGGTACGCGTCACCGTTTGCGTATAACCTAGGACTTGAAGAAATTGAATCTTTCAAGGAAACATCCCTTTAAGGCACGGAGCCTTCAAAATGTAGGTGTGCGTGCCCCTTATACCCAACTGGTGAAGAGCTATTTATCCGGAGACACAGTATACCAGGCCTATAAATACGGATGAAGGAGTGAAGCCATCTGATACCATTTAGCCTTGACCTACTTTGCGGGCTTGTAAAAATCCTAGTCAAGAATCAATGTATAACCTAGTTCCTTTTGGCAGTATAAAGAGAAGAATACATAAGCCAGACAGAGATCTCAACCCGCTGATGACATAATGAAGCAGCTGTGGCCTTGACCTACTTTTGGATTAGAATATCAATGACATCATCTACTGAAAAATAAAGATCATATTTGATAAATAAGATCAAAATCAATTTTTTCGTGCAAGGAAAAAACACTAATATCTTTTGTTTCTGATGAATATTGCTGGTCGACCAAAACGTTGAACCGATTATTTTTAGGATGTGCGGCAGAGCCAAAATAAAATTCACTATCGTACTTGATCTTCATTTTTCGCTCGTGGAAAGTTTTTGAATGATTTCTTCTACTTCCCTCCAATCTTGATCGATAGAACACTCCTCTTTGTGTCTACCCGCGGCAAACCGAATCGACCAGTTTTCGACGTCAATAACAAATCGAAATATTTTCGGATAGCGCAAAAATTTCGACCTACATTCGACGTCGAAAACCCGCAGTTTCAATCGACCAAGACCTCGTCGTCGAAATATAGTCAATTTTTCTTTCTTTTTGAACATTTATTCTAAAGTCGACGTCGAAATTTGGTCGATAATAATCGCTTCTCAATAATTCGCTAGAAATTCGACGCAGTGCCGGATTTAGTTTCTGTGGGTCACGGAGCCAAATTTTTGCGGGGGCTTCAATCTTTGTTTTTTTTAGTGAAAATTTTTTTCGCTCGCTCCGTTTGCGATTAGGCTTATAATATGAATTTTAATTAGCGGAGACCTCTAAATTGCGAGGGCCCGGGGCCAACGGCTCCCTTGGCTCCATCTTGAATCTGCTACTGATTCGATGTCTTATTGGACAATACAATTATTTGCATAGAACTTCGTTGTACCCCGATACCAGGTCTCTGATTATCCGTAGACCTTCGTTACACCCTGGTACCGAGTCTCTAATGAACGTCTCAACGCACGTATGAAACGTGAAATCAATGGACGACTATCTACTGCTATTCTCTCTATCTTATAAGATATCTGAGTGTCTAATCTTCCTACAAGTATCAGTGCGACGGTACCAATACAAAACTTGAAATTGTATGTCAGTCGATTTCTGGTCAAAATTTGAGTTTGAAAAAGTAATATCGGCGGTCTTACAATTCGACCGAATATCGACCTCAGAATGAAGTCGATTTTGCGTCAAAAATCAATGGGGTCTGAGAGACTCATTTTTCGACCTGATATTGACGTCGAAGTTGGGTCAAAATCTGGTCGAAATTCTCAAAAATTTGAAATCGACGTCGAAAATAGGTCGAAAGTTGGTCGATTTTTTGATCCACCTGAATTCGACGTCGTTTCGACGGTCGACCTGGTTTGCCGGGTACCTGTGTATGAAATTTTTGTGTAAGATCCATCCTATTTGTATTTTTAAAATCTTCGTTCTCTGTTTCTATTCATGACTCCTTGGCCTGTTGCAGGTACTATTCCTGTCGTTAGTTACTTGCCTAAACTAGATATATAAGTCATCTTGAATGTCTTTTTCATTAGTGCACTTAGTCAATGCGGCTTTGGGATAGTGAAAAATTGAGTGTAGAGAATTTTGATCTTATATTTTTTTAATTTATAAAACTAGTTTTCTGGGTACATCCACCTAGCTCCTCGTTTTTGATGCGCTTTTGGTTGAAGTGGCCTCTTAGGAGTTATTGGTGCATTGTAGAGCGTGTAATTATTTTGTGTGTGCGATACCTCTTTTTAAGTCGTGATGGTGGTGGTGGTTTTGTCTGTTGTTCAAAAGTTTGATTTCAAAATTTCAAGTCCTTTGACCGATGTATTGACCAAAAATTCCTTGACCGAGATATTGAGTCGGAAATTCCTTGACCGAGATAGTCACCAAAAATTCCTCAACCAAAATATTGGCCAGAAAATTCCTGCTACGGGATATTGATCAGGAAATTTCTTGATCGGGATTTTGATTGGGAAATTCCTCATCTCGGATATTGACCACGAAATTGTTTTAAATGGGATATCGAGCAGGAAATTTTCCAACAAGAAATTCTTTGACCGTAATATTGACCGGAAGTTCCTTAACCCGAGTGATTGACCGATAAATTCCCCAACCGGGATATCAAGCTGTAAGTTTTTTAACCAAGATACTAAGCGGCAAATTCCTCAATTGGGATGCAGAGCGGGAGACTCCTTAACCGGGATTGTTTTCTTGTTTTCCCATCTTCAAATCTACTGAGGCCAACTTTTTAAATTTTAGTTTTTGCTATTCTCGATTAGGAATTATCTGAATGGTTTGTGTTACTAAATTGGTTATCAATATAATTTTATTGTAAAAACTCATCTCTCCGTGCATTTTCTTATTCCCAACAAATTTTTGTGACAGGTCGACTGGAGCAAAGTCTGGTGTAATGAAAAAGTTATACTCTTCTTGTTGAATTGACGATAAATAATTCATATCGAGAATCATTATCAGACCTTTACTGATTGGATCATTGTATTTTTGATGCAAGGGTTTTGGAAAAATATGTAAATTGAGGAGTATGTCTTCAACAATAAAAAACTAACGGGGATATTCGAACTAAAATTCTATTGTAATGAAGCTCTAAGTCGAAGCTCCAGTTTCATAACTTAAGGAGGAATATGTATACAAATAAGACGTTCATCTATTACTGAGCAGCTGACGAAGGCATGCTCATGGAAGGAAGAGCAAATCATTTTGAATTCATGCAGTCAGAAATTTTTATCATGTACATATTCAGAAAAGTATTTTTCCTAAAAGTATCTCGGCTTCTATCTTTTCATGACTTGGAGAGCACTATAGGTTAAATTCACAAATAATTTAGGTTTTAAAGTAGAATTTATAATTTTCTCTTGCAGCCTTTCACATCACACTCAATGGCGAAATAAATACTCTCTTTGCCCGAGTCTAGCTTCTGTGCCATGATATTTTTTGTAAGTACCTCATTAAGTATGGACAGACGGAAAACGACAAATATTATCAGCCAAATAAGTGATGAAAAAAATAAAAAGAAACGCAGTCGTGTTCAAAAACGATGTTAAGTAGGAAAATGTAGAGAAATAAATGAAGAAAAGAAAATTGTCGTAATTTTAGTCGTGTCTTATGATAAACCTTGACGTTTCGCAAAGAACATTCTGTAGTCATCCATATTTCGCCAGTAAGCAGAATATTTAGTTTAATACTATTCTTTGGCGACGTATTTTTCGAAAATTTATCGTTCAATTCATTTTTCCATCAAACAGCTGTTATTTTTTCAATATACCATGTATTGCTGTAATTTTTTTTGTATTCACAGTTGATGATATGAATTACAAACTTTATGATCGTATTTGATTTGAAAAATGATATCCGATTAATTATGGTGATTGAAATTCCTTCATTTAAAAAGTATGGAACGAAAAGGTGAATTTTGTCTGGGCTCTCAACTCCTTAACCCCAAGTTTAAACCCCAATTATCTTTCTTTCTCAAGTGCCAGTGCTACAATCATAATTTAATATTGAAGAAGTTTTCAAGTGTACTTATTCTACTTTACTAGTTACTTTTACAAAGTTACTTTTCGGTGTTATCCCATCATCAGTTGTGTCGCAGCTGGAGAACAAGGCCTTAAACGTGAGTTTTTAATACCTAGTATAACTCTGTGATCTTATATGAGCTATAACAATGCTGTGCTGTGATTGGTTCAATCTTGGAAACTTATTCTTACACTACTATGACATTGTGTTCTTATTGGCTATGACATGCTGCTCAGTGATTGGTTCATTCATAGTGCCAAATACTGCGTTACTATTGGCTGCCTAGTTTCCTGCCATCTTATTGGTCGGTTCTGTTCTTTTTCTCTCGTCCAATCACCAGGCTGAATAATTTTGTACTGTCAAATGTGATTACATTGTTCATGAGGATAGCTTTCTCCCTCTTTGCTTTTGCAATCTCCATTTGTTCTCAGAGTTTTCTTCGTTTTGTACGATTCTCTACGTTTATGACTTCAAATATTCCATCTCCATTGCATTGTTGTGTTCTTCGTTACAGTGTTTGACAAACAATGACTTGCCATCGTCTTTCTCTCTCAACTTCTCGTGCTCCTTCTTCCTGATCTCAAACTTTCTCCCAGTCTTGCCAATGTAGATGCCTTCGCACTGCTCACAACTGAGCTTGTACACTCCACTCAAGCTTCCCTTTTCCATTGCTGATTCTCTTCACCATGGGTGGGTTCATTTTGCGTACCCACATTTACATCATAGCCATTGAACGCCTTTATCACTTTGTTTGTGTACTTTCCTATGTATGGTATCGATCCGGAGTTCCTTCTCACCGTGCTGGTGCCCTTTTCAGTTTCCATTTTCCTGAAGACTCTCTCTATGGTAGTCATTGGCTTCTACAAACTGTTTTACTATCTCGATTTCTTTCCTCTTCTCTTCATTGTTCTTGAGTGCAGAAATATCTCGATAACAGTAGTTTTGAAATGCCGCTAACTTGTGCCTGCGGTGGTGGTAGAAGTCAATTGGGATGATAGTGTCTGTGTGCATGGGCTTCCTGTAGATTTTGTATTCTATGTTGTTGTTATTCAGTGTGAGTGTGAGGTTCAAATAGTTTATGGTCTCATTGCTTTTTTCCTCTGTGAATTTGATGCTCTCATTGATCGCATTCATTTCCAAAAGCAGTAGGTCCACCTGTCTTATTAAAGCCTGTCCTCACAGCTACAATGGATGAGTGTTGCCAGTGAAAGGAATGAATGAAAAGGGCTAACATCAGTCCTTTTGACGAAGATTTTCGAAATAACTCGTAAGGCTACCACAGAGAGAAGCAAAAAAGATACAAACTGAAGAAAGAAATACTCTGAAATAATTTGAAACAGTACAGAGCTGGTTTGCGGGTAAAATGAATCACGGTTAAGAGCATATCACTGAACTTGAAACAAGATGACTTCGGATTTTCTCCCTGCTCCTCCTCCGAATGATGAACAAATGGAAAAAATTACGTAAAAATGCAAACACACCCACGAAATCAAAATTTCGTTTGACCTGCACCTGTTGTTGTAATTATAAAGCAATTTATCGTTATGCGTAATCCAGAAATTCATACTCGGTTGAAATTTTTTTCTCGAGTGAACGTGACTTTATGTTAATAGTCTGTCCTACCTGATCTGATCGTTGAATTTCCTGTTCTGTTCTTCATTAAGCTTTACAATGTATTGTGTTAGAATGCTTTCATAATAAAATTTTGACTGAGATTTGAAAATACACATACCGTGTAATTTTCTTATTAGACAAAATAATATTAATCGTTACGAAAGTTTAAATTCAAATATCTCTGTATATTTATTTCGTCATATAATGAAAATATGACGGACAATGTCTGAAAGACATATAATTCATTTTGATAATCGACGCACGTATTTATTCGATGACAGTTTTAGTTGCTCTCGATTACATCATACTTCTCATGTCTCTGGTGCTAATGAAGAAGAGCCGATAATTTACATGTTACTTTATGTGTAACCGTACGAGTATATTACTAATTTATCATTTTAATTTCAAAGGAAATTGAACCCAAATCAATCGATGGCGACTGAGGTGCCCAAAGACAATGACCTGGTATCGGAGCCATACCTCAGCACTTTGGATATGATATTATTGCTGGCCATCGCTGTTGCCACTCTGTGGTGGTTTTGGAAGAATTACCTGAAGAAAGAAGAAGTCTCGAATGCCAGATCGTATACCATAGTGTGAGTTCAATTTCTAATTTAATCTTACGTAATCGTTACGCGAGTTAAATAATAATACGAAATTGGTAACGTTCGGCGAGAAGTAAACCTCAAAATTTAGCCTTGGTATGTCGTAGTGTAACTGGTCCTGAGTATCAATGTACGCGATTGAATGGGAGTAAATTGGTTAGATTTAATCTATTGATAAATTTTTTTCACCAAAAAATGAAAGAAAGGGGAAAAAACGCCGGAGTACGAATCATATTCATTCAAATATTCTTTTGGCACATTAGTGTCGACTTTTTTTTTGGTCGTAATAATGAGACCAGTGTTGGCACAAAAAAGAAAACAGTTTCTCGAAAGGAAATTAATTTTTTCGATGTAACGCAGAATATGGCGGTTACATATGCAGGTATATAATAACATTTTCTAATTAAATTCAATGTTCTTAAAATAATGTAGCTGCGTCTAGTATTACGAGACTATAAACCCGTAAAACTAACTCGAAGTAATTACAATTTGCGTGAGCTTGTGAAGGAGACTGAAAAATACGTACGATTCAAGAAATCTTGTTTACTGATTTTGTGACGTGATGTTATGCCTGGCAGGTTGTTTTAATACCTTTGCTTCCGTCGGGTGTGCTCAAATATTATACTAATGTAAAGATTTCGGGCATTTTTTGGTAATCTGATTTATTTCAGTCGTCAAGAAATCAAAGGGACTGAATTATTTTATCCATATCTTGCACCGCAGTTATTTGAACTGCGAAGAGATCTGCTGGTACTGTAAAAATAAGGGTAATAAACGGTGTTCTTCACAGCTCCGTCCTGGGCCTTGAATTGCGGAACATCGCATTCAGCGCCCTATTCAAGACAAAGCTGCCTCCAGGAGTGCAGCTCATGTGCTACGTCGATGATATGCTGGTGTTTGGCTCGGCCGACACTGTTGCCGAGATTAGGCTAGACGCTGTGGTCCGTCGGATCGAGTCGGCCAGATTAAGCTTGACGATGAACAAACTGGAAGTCATTTTACTCATCCCCTTACCTTCCGTCTGCAAGGTGTGGTTATTGAAATTAAGGAGATGTTGGAGTACGACTGGACAATGCCCCTCCCAAAAAACTATTATCTTGAAATACTCTTAAATTGAACAAATACTAAACCAACCGCGAGTCAGCCCCCAAAAGCTATGAGTTTGAAGTATTTCAAACTGGACTTATACTTGGCCAAGGAGCAGGGTGAACGAGCAGAGCGAGTGAGCTTTCCGAAAGCTAATAGCTTGAAATATTAAAAACTGGACTTATACCAGATCAAGGAAAGCGGAGCGAGTAAGCTATCCAAAAGCTATTAGCTTGAAATATTTCAAAGTAGACCTATACTAAACCAAGGAGGGGGTGAACGTGTGGAGCAACTGAGCCTTCCGAAAGCTATACATTGGAATATTCTAAACTGGACGCATAGTAGACCAAGGAGAAGGGTGACCGAGCGGAGCGGTCTCTTCTAAAGCTATTAGATTGAAATATTCTAAAGTAGGCTCAGATTAACCAGAGGAGTGAGTTTTACAAAAGATATTAGCTTGAAACATTCTAATGTAGACTCGGAGTACTGGACCAAGCTTTTAATATTCTGAACTGGACTTCTAGACCGATTCCCTGCTGACGTCACGACACTGATAACAGTAATCGCTGAGTAAGAATTCCCGCATATGTGTTCGATATCATTCGATATTACAATTATTGGTTCTTAATTGCCTTATCGATTCCCATAAGAACACACAGGGAACGTTTTGACCATCCCAAAATAAGAAATAAATAAGGAACCAAAGGTTCGTATTCGGAATCTAGAAGTTCTAAAGTATTCAAAAATGTATCGTTGTTCGGGTTCCCTTGTTTATTTCTTGTTTTGATGTATCAATGAATGATCGAAACGTTCCTCATGTATACCTATGGGATCTTGAATGATGGCTGCCCCAAACCCAGCTGCGAGAACAAGCATTCAACCAGAATTAAAGATTTTGACGTTACAGGGAATCGGTCTATTCTAGATCAAGAGAAGTGCAATCACCCTGATGTGTACTGAGATTACTAAGCGTATCACTATTCATTTCTTACATTCCATTTACACGGCGATACTGACACTCAACAGTAACATACTTGTATACTGAGAAAGAGAAACACATGAAACATGATCTTTATTTATTTGGCTCTGCCAGAACCGTTGTTATTTCACGCAAATATTGAGTGACCGTGGATGTGTCAACCAGTACTTTCACAAGATGGATACAGTGGGCAATACTCGATATGAATGATGAATACAGCACACCTTCGGGTGAGAGGCGGGGGGACGTAAATGGAATGAACTAAAATGGTCTCTTTAGGAGATTGGAGAAGATGAAAACTCATCCTAAGTAATCTAGTTCCATGGATGCTAGAAAGCTGTGCTGGCAATGAAAGCGTGACAGCGATACGCATGTGAAAATTAACGCATAGATACAACTTTTCTCGTGTAAAAAGCACGACCAATCTGAAGGTGTCGCGTTGCTTGCGTGTTGCCTGTGCAATAAAGCTGAATACTAAGAACAACAGAGGTATGAAACCATGTATCTACATTTTCGGCTAAGTTGATGAATAAGGAAATGAGTGCGAAATAGGCGCGGCAAATTTGGTGTCATCTTGTGCCCTCTCACATCCAAATGTACCATCTTCCATGATGCTGCTGCTCTTCAACATCCCCACCCATGGAACGCTTAGGAAGGAGTGCCAATGGAAAAAGAAAGCAAAACAAAAGAAGAAAAAGAGAAGGAAGAACCTCTTCCTGAGAATAGACTGCACAATGCGCCATTGGTAAATTCCTAGTGAGCCCTCAGTGATGGAGTAGATACTAGCTCGTCCATGGTACAAGACTACTTGAATTCCAGGTTGGGTGCCGAGCGCTCCTTTGGTCAGTATTCGGACCCAACAGCGCTAGCTTCGCTGATAACGCAACCGGGTACTCGATAGACATTGCGGGTATGGAAGTGAGCGGACGGTAACTATTTTCAAAAGCAATAGTTCCATTTGAAAAGAAATTTTGTGATAAGCAAATTTAGTTCTCTCAATTTTTTCAAAAAATCACTTCTTTCCGAAGATATTTTCTAGTGAAAGTTACATTACAACATAAAGACCGGTCCACACGTGCGCGCCAACTCCGCGCCGCGCGAGTATTGCAACATGAACCGCGCGTGTTTGGTCGAACGTTCGGCAAGTGTGGACGAGTGCGCGCACAAATTGCGCATGAACTGCGGCGTTGCAATACTGCGGCGCGTGGGCGCAACGAACCATCTCCTGTCGGTTTTTGACGCGAACACAAAGAGATTCGTGTTCAGTTTGGTGCGCAGTGTGGACGTGAATTTAGTGCATTTGTGAATTTCATACCGGACATCCGCTGTTCGCGAATCTCCGGTTTGTTGGGAATTCGCTCCTGGTTTGCAGTGACAATTTCACCTGCAAACATGCACCGAATGCGCGTTTCATGTTGCAATACTCGCGCGGCGCGGAGTTGGCGCGCACGTGTGGACCGGCCTTAATGTTTTTTATCCTTGACCTCGGTTCCATTTTTGCGACTACAGCGAACCTGGTGGGTGTAGGGTCCGAATAGGCTGAACCCGTACAATGGTCTCATTGACGGACAATGTACAGCGCGCGGATTTCGAGAAGAAAATGAAGCGAGGCTCTTCTCAATTTGAGTTAAAGATAGAGGGTGCTTTTGGTATATTAGGGGGGAGGGGGGGAGGGAAAGAGAAACAGAACAGACACGCACCCGAAACCGGTCGTGTCTAATGAATCTGGCAGGAAACCCACTTGTAAACTGCTTTGAACGTCTTTTTTTTTCATCCCACCATCGACATCTCTAATGATCAACTCTTTTTCGTCGATATCCAAAGCTTTTCCCTTCGACATTTGCTGAACGTATGCGTTCAAACTTGAAAAGATGAGAGTCAAATACAAAAATGTGAGAGCTAAAGCACGTACTCGCTACTCACCTTTATCAGACATGTAAATTCACACACCCGTGTTTCATCTTTTTCTCATCCGTGTGCTCTCGTTGTGAAGCAACATTTTGAAATGGAAATTTCAAAGGACCAGCGCAAAAGTTGTTTGTGTAGAAAATTTTGCTTTATCGAGATTCGTTGTAGAGAAGTTCTACTGTAGATCGCTGCGTGAAACAGATGTGAAATTAGCAAAACTCGGGTGAAAGTGGCAGAAAACGACCGCGACCAATCCCCCAATTAGAATTATTTGAAAATTTTGATCGAGTGAGGAGGAAAAGAGTCCATGAATGTCGAATGTTTCGAGAAAGGTGGCCAACAGTGAAAATGTGAATTAGACCCCAACTAGTTTCCCTTTGTCTCAAAAATCTTTTAGAACACCTTATTGAGAAATTTATTAAGTAAAGAAAAAGTAATATTCTGGCACAACTTGCACATTGTTCTGTTAGAGGAAGGTTGGAGGTGAAGGGCTCCTCTCACGTGTCAATGTTTTCATCAAATTTTATCAGTCTAAGAGTTTTATGAAAGCTAACTATGAGCATAGAGCGATTATTTCAAGTATTATTGTTTCAAGATACAAAAGAAAATATTTTTCAGATATTCACGCTTCTAATCAGAATTTTGAATTCTTCATCGTACCTATTTTAGGAAAGTATCGTGTGCTTCAGATTAGCTATTATTGTTGACATACGATATTCCATCACTCTGCAATTGAAAATACTGTAACCGTTAAATTATAGTAATTTCAGGTGGTGAAAACATGAATCAACCGCGAAATGCATACCCTAGAAATTCGTAAAATTGTATGTGCTTCAGCAGACACTGCTCGTAAGGATTTTACTACACTGTGTTTTGGTGTTGATGAAAATTACGAAAGCGATCTCCCGACTTTCAGCGTTGCTAATATTTTCCTGGGTTACACTTGAAACGTTAAGACTGTCTTTGTTTTTCCAATGCCTACGAAATTCACGTGCCGACCTTGATTTCGCTGCCTGCGTATTTTTGCCCGCAAAATAATTGGTATTTTCTGACCGGCGCGATGTTTGCGATCGCGTTTTAAAAACACGTATTAAGGGTAATCATTATCAGCAAAATGATAATTTTTAAAAACTAACAAATTTGCTTATTGAGCTGGCTAAACTGCTGTTACAAACATTGTCTTGTTTGTGCATTGTTTTTTGTCTTCCATCAAGATACGAGAAAATTAATATCCTGGTACGAAACAATTTTTTGAAAAAAGAGAAAGAGTTCTATAACGATAAATTGCGTTATAAACTTGAAAATTTGGCGATTTATTGATCTAGAACAAAGGCTTTTTCAGTTATCTAAAGTTGAATGATTTAGTCTCTTATTATTGAAACACGTTTGCGTTATAATCCTTTGTTTATAAAAAAGAGTAGAAGTTGATTAATTTTCTTTATTCAACTTTTGTATCGATTTTGTCGTTAATCATTTTGAGTGTGCGAAGTTTTCCTCAATCGGGATTAAGTGGTGATGACGTGTTACGAAGTGTCGACTGTTGAGACTGTTCAGTAGTTTTCGAAATTTTGTTTATGAAAATTCGGTGGGGCATTTTGACGGGTTCAATTTTAGTATATTAGCCTAGTATGAACGCGGTCAGTTCCTCTCTTCGATCATTGTGGCCTAGTTAAAGTGCATTCGGCCCACGTGGCCTATTATCAAATTAGCCTAGTCAATAGTATAATCATGTGAGTCAATTTACGCATACTGACGGGCTCATTTGCTCTGCTCGTTCGCCTCACCTGAAAGCCCTGTCCCTCGTATCAAAATACCTTCATTGACGAAATAAAAATTGAATATGGTCAGCCACTCTTATGATACAAGGCTTTGTTTCAGTTTCGACCAAATTAGAATAGTTGGGCACGAGAACAATGATAAGAAGAGGGAGATTTTAGATGTACTTCATACTGTAAGATGTAACACCGTGAATTTCAACACCGACACTTCTAATCACGCCTACACGTACGCGTCACTCATTCAACAATTGTAGTTTTACCTCTTGTCATGAAATTATTTTCACGTATCTTTTTTTCACGTTTGGATCTATAGCCCACTCTTTTGTAGTTTTATTGTGGTACATTTTCCTGAAGATGAGGGCTAGGTCTCGTCAGAACGTGGGATTATCTATCATTATTGAAAGTTGGTCACGCTAAAAAACTTTCATTTGGTATTATTTACTCAAAGATCGTCTGCATTTAGAGAGCAAAGGTTTCTTGAAATTCGCCGGAATTCCCTCTCCCTCCCCCTAGAAACCATTGATATCGTCACTCCACCTCGTTTGTTGATAGCTTTCATCCTGCAAACGTTGTTTTGCCCAACTGTTGTCCCTCAGCCTTGCCATGTATCTCGCCCACCTCCTTAATAACATTGATGACTTAGTACCAGCCCCTGCCACTTCAGGGAGAACGTCCAGCGGAGTTCCCCGGTATTGGTCGTTCAGTGTATTTGATAAGGTTCACAAGTATTTCTCAGCCTAGAAAAGTGAGTTGAGAATGGAAGGGCTCAAGAAGGTCTCTGAGGTTAGTTATTATCACTATCGCCTTTTTAAACTAAAATTAATGAAGGAGACGAGGATTCCTATTTGTTTACGCCCTTCAGAATCGACCCTATCGATACCTTGCGGCCCTGTACGAGACGACCGATTCGTGCTATTGTCCAACAATGGAAGTCCGTTAGCAGACGTCGAAAATCTACGGGAAGAAGTTCCAGTCACCCGATCGTCACCCAACGTCGCCGTACTCAGGAGAACGGAAACATTTTCGTTGCCCGGTGATGTTTTGTGTGGTCACCCGAACGTTTCGGAACGCGAAATCTAGGATGACGAGACGTGTGGGCGTGACTACTCAGGAGAGTTTTGGAACGCATCGCACGATATTCATCGCCGAACGTCGTCCGGTAATGTTGGGCGATGGTTTCAGAACGCGCCTCAGGTGTGACGTTGATGTCAGTTCTGAATGCTCTGCGCCAAAACTCTCCTCTTGCAAATCCTGACGATATTTTATCAACACAATAATGATCCACCAGGGGCTGGTTTGTACAGTTCAACTGATATAACAAAGCGTCAAGATGATGGGTATAGAAAAATTGTGTTAGCTGGTGTCAGTCTTACATCACAATTTGTGTTCGACACTGCACCATCAATGCAATTGCTTCCCGCCTGAGCGTACCGGCACTTGACCTCAACTTCTGAAGTATCTTAAATGGGCTTTTGGGATTCGATTTCAATCAAGTTTTGCTTTGATCAACGTGACGGAAGATTGTCGTCTTCCTGCCTGGTTGTCCTTTACTTTCCATTTGAATACTAAGAATGGAGAGTCTTTTTATGACTTATTTAGATGTCAACGACGCGGGCGCGTTTGTGAACTAAAGTTCTGAAGTGTTCCTACTGGAAGGTAACGTATAGGTGTGTGGTTGATGGTACATGAAAGTGGCAGTCTGGAAGGTAGGGGGTTCGATTTCCCTACTTATTTCATCTACTTTGTGCCAAAGAAGTACTTCCCTGAATTAGATCCAATTCTTAGACCTCAAAGGGATTGAATGGTGGGCTTCTCAATTGCTGTTGCACTCTGGTTCCTAAATTATCAGTCTATAATCGCCCGCCGAGCCCGCTAAAATAGTGTGAGTTCGGCTAAATGAATTTCTGTTGCATATCAGTCAATGAGAGAAAAAACCCTAGAGACTCGGCGACTGAGGTATATGGCGACTCAATCTTATTTAATGAATCGAATAGCGTCAAGTGACGCCTACAGCGAGGGTACAATCTTTAATGTAACTTTTTTTCTTTGTGAGGGAGCTAAAATTTTCATGTATGACCTGAGAGGTATTCCTGAATTATATGAATGTGGTGCAAAAGTTTCAAGTCAATAGTTGAAGCGGTTCTTGAGTTATACAAGGGCAGACCGACGAGCAGACAAACTTTCTGCTTCATATCTTTGGATTAGCCTTAGAGGATGGTCGAAGGACGGACCCAAATCGAACAGGTTAAAGAGGCGGGTAATACGTCAAATTGCTATATTTCAGCAATAGGACTTGGTAATCGAACCTAATCGATTATTGAAATGAAACCAAAAATTTCACCTTCCCTTGAAAGGGACCCTTTGTTCGTCTCAATTTTCGCAGTCGATGAGAAAGATGCTACGGGCGGCAAGAAAAAGTGAAATGTGTTTCTTCTTGCTATAGTAATTTTCCTCTGAGGTATGAAAAGTTACACTTCGAACGTTACCAAACAAATTTTCGTATACAATAGTAGAAAAACTTTGCAATTCTCATTTAATCGACAATTTTTTGTTTCTATGTTACAGTCCTAGTAATTTTACTGCTCCTCCTCAAGCAGCGGATAATTCATTCATCAAAAAATTACAAACATCTGGGCGTAGTCTTATTGTATTTTATGGCAGTCAAACTGGAACGGGTGAAGAATTCGCTAGTCGTATTGCGAAAGAGGGAGTAAAATATGGAATGAAAGGCATGGTGGCTGATCCTGAAGAATGTGATATGGTGAGTACAGTCTTCAGGAATTGTATTTAGGTCACTGTTTTTCACTATTCTCCTGAAATATTACGACGACTGATTCTTGAAGTATTGGCGGCAGTGAACCCTCATAGGAAGCTCATATCGCAGAGCTTTTGTTATTGATTTTCCATTACTGTGTATTAGAAGACTCTTGAGTATAAGTTTTGTAGCCTCTAGGTGAACTTTGGAAAAGTTCAGAAGTTCAGTCTGTATGTTAGTTGGATTAGGTATAAAAATCTGCTAAATGCTTACTACCGCCGATATAATTAGCAATCGGAAGAAAGCGAATTTCGAATTAATGTTCCCTTCGACAGACGTCCTAAATCATTGGATGTCATTTACCCTATTTTTTTGATTACATACGTGTGGGTTGGCGATTCATTCGTTTTCTTCCGTGAATAACTTTGAATTTTTTCGAAATGATTTCACAAGCTTGATCGTGGGTTTTATAAATCAGAGAATGAAAGCGAAAAATCAATCGACCGATTTGTACTTACGTAACCTTGACTTTCAATTCATGAACTCTCGGCTCATTACCTTTAAAACATTCATGGTCTCTATTTTCAAACAATATAACAGACAGTTATAAACCGCTTGTATGCGCGCAATTAGAATTCATCACGTACGCACATTTTATTTGCCATTTACTCGTTTTTGACCATAACTTACTGACGGTGTACTTCTGTGTGCAGTTCGAAATCAAATCTGTGTCACTCGACGAGCAATGATTGATGCCCAATTCGAAATAGAATATATTGTTTTTGTCAGGAAGCGAAAATTGCGACCACAAAATCTTTGAAAGTGTTGATATTTTTTTTCTTTTCCTTTTCGAAGACGGTGGTATATCATTATGGAGTACTGTATGAGGAGTAGTAATTATCAAGTTCCTGAAGAAAATTTTACCTAGGTTATTACGTTCGCGGTTGGTAGAGTAAGAATGAATAGTGTCGGAAACCTGTTTTGGGTGTGAAAGATGACGCGCGAGATCAATGTAATACATTATTTAATCGAGTTTGGAGTTCAGGATTGTGAAAACCCGATGCTTTTTTTACGACTCGCGATTTGTAACTACGATACTTCTTCTGTGTTCGATTTTTTTATCTGAAATATCACTTACTCGAGCGTTGAAACATTCCTAATACCTACTTCGGCATGAACCTCTGGGATTGAAATTTTTTCTGAGATATTGATGGGACTCAATTTAACACTTTTTGTTGAATTTAAAGCTCAAGACTAGAATGTTTTCTAAAAGATGTCAGCGTTCAATTTCTTTCAAATAGAAATCAAGAGTTCAAATTCTCTCAGTGGACCGTATGTAGGCTTACAAATATGCGTAGAGGACCCTGAGCTTGTAAGTTTCTTATTTGTATCGCCAGCTCCATTGAACTCGGACTTCAAGTTTTTTCAAACTACATTTTCTTTATGAGATTCAAACCTTCTATGAGCTGCTGAGTTCCGTCCTCTCATTGAGCTACCAGAAATGAAGGAAGGTTTGTCCCGCTAGACGAATGACCTTCACCCAGTTTTGGGACTTGAAAAATTTCTGGAAAATGACTACAGTCATCTGAGAGTTTTAAACTCGCTACCTACGCGTCGTTCTGTCCTGTAGGGGCTGGACAAATTTTGTCTCTTGGAATTCTGCTTCCAAAGGGATAGGAACCATGACTTAGTATGGGGATTTGAAAAAATTCCAACCCTCGAGCTATACCTAGCGGTCCATCAAGTTTTGCGAGGAAGTCCTTACATCATTGCGCCCCTTCGACGGAAAGGAAGACTTGAAAAAGGCTGCACTTTCCAGTTGTATACATGAAGTGTAGAATTTGGGAAAATGTCGTTTTTGGATGAGAGGTGGGACATCATGATTGCGTGTGTCGCATGTGCAGCCACCCCTCCTCCACTGTGGACTGGATGCGGGTTGCGTGTACATTAATCTTGTATCCTCCAACGCCGGTATCGACCCGTTCTGGTATAACCTTATCGTGGGAAGAATCTTGTTGGCGAAACCCCCACTTCTTGGAACCGCCGAACGGCAGTAGTGTCCCTAGCATACAAACTTTAACACATATACCATGTGCAACTGAGAACTAAGCCGCCGGTGGAGCCTCTCTTCTCTTTTTCCAAGTCCCTATATTTCTCTTCTTCCTGCATCAGAGTGCCCTCTGCATGTGGATGGTACACAGGTGTTGTGTAGGCCATAGGCCAACCCATTTCCTTCTTCATGACTGTGGTTGCAAATGCAAACATCTAGTCCCATGCTTCTTAGAAACCTAGCGTAGCGGCTACAAGGCTACTCGGAGCAAGAGCTTTATCGACCCTTGCAGTGACCTACTAAGCTTGCACCGCTCACGCCTTACCCTCGAATAAGGTGTGCTGTGCTCCATTATCTTGCTCTTGATTGCAAAGCAGACACATTGCTTGCTGAACTTTCTTCAACTTCTCATGAAGGTGCTTGTTGAAGGAATCACGACCGCCTAACACTTACGGCAAGTGAAACTTTTGCTGACCATGCCTCGGTTCATACTTTCTTCAAGGTCGCATATCAACGCATGGTTTGTACATTTATTTTGCACACTCCAAACAATTGTCACTCTTCATTCCTCTAGCGAGGAGCGCCTGGTTTCGTGCTCGAACCATGGAGCCTCTTATTTGGTTGGTCATTGGTTCTTTTTTTTGTTTTGAACACCACCATTCCTCCCTCAGCAGGGAGCTCGATTGGTGGTGAACATCATGATACCAAATAGCCTACGTCGAGGCCGTGCGGTTGACCCTAAGTCACCTCAGAGCGACTTTTCGTTGAATCTCCTTCCTTCTAGGGTATAACATAGGATAATAGACGATGCACTCATCATCATGATTCTTCTTCTTGCTTCCCCGGCCCTCGTATGTCATCATCAGGCCTCTTAAGTAGGTCACTACCCCACCGGCATATTCCGCTGTCATTTGGAAATGGCCCCTGAGGCTCAGCTTTGAATAACTTGACCGTGATTTCCACACCTTGCAGGTGATAAGTGGACTGACTGAACTTCCCATGAGTCGTGAATATTGTGGCGTCCATCTTTCGTATATTCCAAGTTCTAATCTGATCGACTCGATCCTACGAGTCACTCCCTTAGGATCTGGTTTACTCTGATCTCCACCGCGACTGTTGTTTCGGATGTATACCACCAGTATGTCATCCGCATAGTAGATAAGCTGAATGCCTGATGGCAGCTTCACACCCCATAAGTAACTGGGTACCTCACTGTATCAGTAGACGTCTGTGCTTTGATTTCTCGGCAACCAACGTAAATAGCTGCTGATCATCCTGAGCAGGTATGCAGGTTCTTCTGCGTCCATAAGGGCTTCTAATATCCTCGCCAATTTAGATTCTTTATTAGAGACCACACGGCGCACGGCAAATTTTTTGACTCCCTTCCTCCCCTCTCCCTCCTAATGGAATGGATTGCCTGTCAAAATATAAACTTTTGAATCGTTCTATGGCGTCATTAGATTGTAATGTCGCAGAAATTGATTTATCACGTCATCAGATGACGTTACCGGAACTGATTTACGCCGTCGTATGCTTCTTTATGACGTCATAAGATTGCAACTTGGAAGACATACAGGTTTCAGAATCAGCGTCATGAATTTCACTTTCAAGTCAAATAAAATATGAAAGTTCAACCGATCTTCAATTTTTTAAATGTTGGCAATAGGGACAATTTTTGACATACCTTGATTCATAACTCGGTTCGGAAAAGTCATCGTTTTCACGCTAGATCAGACTTAGTGCCAACTTCCATTCAACTGGTTACATCATTCTGGTTCACCCGGTGTTTGATGATAGAGCCATATATGTGATGGACTTGTACAAATTTCAACTGTCGAGCCATATAACTTAGAACAGTTTTGACTTTGAAGCTATACAGTCATGATGATGAGGAACCATGTATGATAGGAGAGGGAATTGGAAAATCTAGAACTCTCGATCAGACCTAATGACTGGCCGTTTTGCACAAAATTGCAGCTTGCGGGTTCCTCGTTGCCGTTGCATGGGTTGCAAGGCATGAAACCTGTTTTTGTTGGAAGTTCTTGAACGTATCCGTGAAAACGATATTTTCCAGATACTTCTAGTCGCATCGGATAAATTCTTTAGCATGATTAAAATTTTCCGTAAGAAATTTTTTGAAAATTAATTCATTTCGTAGCATAATATCGAAATTTCTGTCCTTACATTCAATTTCATTACGTGTTCCATACATTGTTGTCGATTATTCGATGGAATTTCCGCATCGTCTGAAATTTCTTCCTTTGATAAATTTAACGCACGGGTATACCAGAATGAAAATTTCCATTTCACTTCTTGCGTAGACTCTTCCTCTTCGCTGCGCAATTTAGAAGTGCCAAGGTTGCCTGTATTATGAGTGGTTCTAGTGATAGGATAGACCATTTACAACCACGATCGTTTTATTTACGAGCTCTTGATGTATCGAAGTTATTGAATAAATTCCTCATACCCGCTACTTCCCGATTTGAGGTATTGGAAGATGACCTAGTCAGGATTTTGAGGTCGTAAGTCCCACCCATAGACAATCTGACAATAAATTGGTTCCTCAGCTCAATTGAATTGTGTGTTTGGTCAATGTGTCATCGTTGTTATTGCGCTTCCTTTAGTCGTAATTGTCGCCGACTATTATAATATTTAACGATATCAGTTGTACGTGTGTAGATGCACGTTACGTTCTCTGTGAATCGTTCAAGGATTCTGCCTGTCTAGAACGTCGCATTTTGTGCGAGCTTACTCGCGCTTATCCAAATTATACGCTCCTTCAGTCAAAAATCAGTTGAAACACTTAAAAATAGAACTTATTTGGAGAATCTCTTTGCTTCTTTTCTTCCATGATGTCACTATTGACGTCAACGTTCAATTTTAATTTTATGGAAAATTCATAACTAGATTAGTACGTAAATATTCAACATTTTTAGAAAAAATTGTATGCTTTGAACTTTACAGGAAGAGCTGACACGATTGAAGGAGATCGATAACTCAATCGCAATTTTCTGTTTAGCGACTTATGGTGAAGGAGATCCTACGGATAATGCGATGGATTTCTTTGAGTGGTTGATGAACGGTAATGCAGACCTCACGGGATTGAGATATGCAGTGAGTTTTTAGCTTTGGTTGATGTCTTTGTACTCATTACTATAAGTATAAGACGTTAATTAGTATGTAAATTTACACTTTGTATGACGAATAAGATGAAGTATCAATTAGTTAAATAACACTACACCCTTTCTTCATATCTCGAAAATAAATTTGAGAAATCGTGACCTTTTCTCGTCAATCGACTACAATTGAGTGACGGGCCTAGCATATCCTCGGGCTCAAATCTAGTATAGAGGAAGAAGATGTCATTTTTAGGGGGGGGGGGGTGAACCAACAAGCTGGGGATCAGTCAGAAATCTGCATCACAACCTTGACCTAATTTAGGGGCTGGAAAAAAAGTAGCCCCTTAGCCTTCATTATACTGGGTCTAATATACTGTAAACTAGGTCAAGAATGGGAACGAACGAGCGGAGTGAATGAGCCTGTGAGTCATTCAGCTAACATACAGTATACTAGACTTGTACTAAGTTAGATACGAGTTCCCTGAGCCTAGTGTAATGAAGGCTAAACCTCCTGAAACAGCCTAGTTTGTTGACTGTATGCATACGTACTAGGCCTAATATATTCTACTATATTATCAAAAAGAAATATTCAAAAGGGACTTCACGACTAGATTAAATCTTTTGGTCCACTCGAGACTCTCCAGTGCCCCCCCCCCTCCCTCCCTACAAGTTCGATCAGTTTCTGAAAGATATCAACGAAAAGTGTCGCAAGTTTGAGAGGATTTTGAAGGAGAAGAAGAATAGGAAGTTATCCTCCTTAATGAAGGAACAGGTTGATGTGGTCAAGGACGGAGATAGTGAAGGTGTTATCATTCAGGGATTCCATCCCCCTCACAGATAATAGTCAGGTAGTATTTAGTAAGGAGAAAACAGCCCTAAATTTAGTCTGCCTCCTCTCAAGAATGATGAAACCTTGGCAAATGTTGTTGCGGATCTCACTATGCAAATTGGCCGTGGATTCAATACCCAGAAAGTTTGTGCCGAATTAGTCCGTGATACCACCTCCCTCGAATGAGTCAGGAATTGGGAGGAGTGATCCAAGGTTTGAAGAGGAAGATTAAGGAGTTATCCTTCTAAGGTCCACGAAGTGCTCTAGCAATGTGGTGCTAAAGAGAGCGAGAATATCAGCTTCCCTAAGCAAGTTGAAGAAGTTGAGGAAGTCATCAACAAGTGTGAGACTATTATCAAAACCCAGCAATGAAGAAAGCCCTCCTTGTTCCTAACCCCATACCCCCCCTCCTTTACGGGTTGCCTAAGGTGCATAAGATTAAAACCCCAATGCGACCTGTGGTCTCATTCATTTTATCTCCTACCTACCTCCTTGCTAAGTTTTTGGACCGTTGGTTCAAGTCTTGCGTTGATTTCGAATCTCCTCATTCAGTTTTGAACTCGGCTTTATTGGCGGATGTTTTGAAGGATGTAAGTCTTTTCCCTGACATGACCGTCTGTTCTTTTGATGTCGTTGGTTGGTTCCCAAATATTCCAAAGCAGCTATACTATGCAGCGTATGGGCGATCTACTTCTTAAGGCTAAAATTCCTCATAATCAGCTTCAAGAATTCTTTGATCTTCTAAATATCTGTTGGTACCCTAACTGTTATAAGTTCGAAGGGAAGTTTTTTGAGTTCCCTGATGGAGTAAAGATCCCTATTGGATCACCTCTAGGCTCCCTCATCTTCGAAGTTTTCATGTCGAAGTTTGAACTCGATCTCCTCGAACCAGGTGCTATTGAGTCATATTTCCTGTTGGCACAGGTACGTGGATGATGTTCTGCGCGCGAGGACTGATCCACCAGATCTCCTTGATGAGTTTCTGAGGTATCTTAATTTCTGTTCCTTTTCCATAAAATTTACCTTGGAAATTTGGGGGAACCTCCATGAACTTTTTGGATTTGTCGACCTCTTAAATTTTATACTCAAAAGAGTAAGGTAAAAAACGATTGTAAGATCGGGTATCTATGAGTTTGAAATATACAGGAAGGATACTACGATCGATGTTCTAGTGCATGGAGCTTCATTTTATCCTGTTGCTCATAAGATAGCCGCCTTCAATAGCTCAGTCCACAGACTGACTCGTATTCCGTTGAGTCAGGCTGCCGTTAAAAAAGAATTGCACTACACCCAGATGATGATTTAAAAAATCCGTATCCGCTATACTTTCTGAGACCTAGAAACGGATTTTTACGGACTACTACTGATTCAACTGTGGTGATCAAGAGAAACGTGTCTCTCATACTAATAACTGAGATTCTTTTCCCTTGATCGATTCAACTTGCGGTATGAGCTCATAACGTCCAAGAGAAAAGTATCTCTCGTAAGAGTAACTAAGGTACTTTTCTCTTGAGCACAAGCGATATGTATTTCAAGCAAAATCCGTAGAAAAATCTGTATTTTTTTTCAAGGACCGAAAATCCGTAGATCTGGCAGCCCTGGAATTGTCAACTATAAAACACCTGGCTCGAGTGAATAGGGTCAATGTCGATGTCGACGTGATGGTTTGGAGGAAAACCACTTGGAAAATTCTTGATTCTACCACCTCCCTCCCCCGAGACTCGATCAGTGGCCGTCGTATGCATTGATCGGTCTCCTTTTCCTGGGGAAGTTCTCCCTCCAATAGGGTCGGGCCCTTCGTCCGTCTAGTTTCAGACCAGCATTTTACAACCCTACCACTGTGAAAAGGTTGTTTGTGAGGTTGAAGTATCCTATACCAGTTCATGAGAGGAGCGGTGTTTATAAGATAGAATGTAAGGATTGTAGAGGTTTTTATAGTGGTGAGACCAGCCGCTAGATGAAGCTGAGAATAGCTGAGCATGTGAAGTCTTGGGAAAAGGGACATATGGGGAATCAGCCTTTGCCGATCATTCGATCAATAATGGCCACAGTTTCCGTGAGAGATCGGAAAGGCTCCTCATTGTTCGATAAGATTGCTTGAATTCGTAGACAGACGCCTCTTGCTTTTTTGCCTTTTATGGCATTTTTGTTTCGAACGCAATATTCTCCGAAGGTTCTTTAGGACACACTTGTATCACAAGTGTCGGAGACAAGTTTAATGAAACATGTTGCTTGAAAAATAGTCTATCCGTCCTTTTTCTATTTTCAAACTTTTTTCGCCATTTAACAACCTCCACGTAAAAGTCAGAAGTACAACACACCAAAATTTTCATCTGTCCGCATCAAGATTGTCTCTCATTTATGTTCAACTTGAATGATGTATTTCTGGAATAGGTAACAAAATAGGTGCTCTTGAATAAAATACGTTTTTGGTGTCAGATTTCTGAAATTTCTCATCGCTTGTATCAATCCAGTAACTCTCTAATTTTATATTTCCGTAGGTTTTCGGCCTCGGTAATAAAACTTACGAACACTATAATGAAGTGGCTATAAAGGTGGATAAGAGGATGGAAGAATTGGGCGCCACCCGCGTATACGAACTCGGCTTAGGAGACGATGATGCGAAGTGAGCTTATAATAAATACGTATTGCAAATGAACGTAATGATTTTCAATTTTGTCATGACGATGTTTATTTTTAACTACAGTATCGAAGATGACTTCATCACGTGGAAAGATAAGTTCTGGCCGGCGGTGTGTGAATATTTCAACATCGAAAGTACCGGCGATGACGTCAGTATTAGACAATACAAACTGACTGAGCATTCAGATATCGATCTAGACAGAGTCTACACCGGTGAAGTGGCGCGAATTAATTCGTTCAAAAATCAAAGACCGTAAGTGCTGACGTTGTTTCACAGTGTGCTGCGGAGTCATCGAGATTTTTCTTCGAAAACTAATTCGAAATGTTTTTTTACAGACCGTTTGATGCGAAAAATCCTTTCCTTAGCATAGTGAAAGTGAATCGCGAGTTACATAAATCGGGTGGAAGATCATGTATGCACATCGAATTCGATATAGAAGGTTCAAAAATGAGATACGATACAGGTAGCGTATCGATGATCAACTATTTTCATTGTATCTACCTAGTTTCTTATTTCGAGGATTCATCAACATTTTTCCGTCTTCTATGTTTTTCACCAGGCGACCATGTTGCTCTGTACCCTGAAAATAATGCTGACTTGGTGAATAAATTGGGAGAGTTATTGAACATTAATTTGGACCAGGTTATTACGTTGACCAATACCGATGGTGGGTACAAGCTCAAAAACACGAAAGGACGTAGAGTTTTTTCGAAAATTATCTACTTTTTGGAATTTTTCAGAGGAATCGAGTAAGAAGCATCCTTTCCCGTGCCCTTGCTCGTATAGAACAGCACTGACTTACTACCTAGATATCACATCCAATCCTCGCACTCATGTTTTGAAAGAATTAGCCGAATATGCGTCCGACCCGAAGGTAAGTTTCTGGCATTGACAAAAAACTGATTTTTGTAGACAGCTGTTCAAAGTTTGTCTTTGTTTTAGGAACAAGAAATGTTGAAATTGATGGCGAGTATCTCTCCTGAAGGTAAACAACTGTACTCCAAATGGATTAGCGATGACAACCGAAACATTATCCACATTTTAGAAGACTTGCCCTCAGTGAAGATCGCTATTGATCATCTGTGCGAACTTTTACCGCGGTTGCAACCTCGATATTATTCGATATCGTCGTCACCAAAAGTGAGATTACTTCTTTACCTACTTATTTTCCGAAAATTTGCATTTTTCTTCACGACTCCGAATAAATATAATTTCCAGTTGTACCCCAACACTGTGCATGTGACCGCTGTTAAAGTTGAGTATACCACCCCAACACATCGAATCAATAAGGGTGTTGCCACTACTTGGTTGGCCAAAAAGATACCCAATGACGAAATTCCTCCGACTGTACCGGTATTCATACGTAAATCGCAGTTCAGGTACGTCAATAATTTCTTTTATGATCGTTCTGTAGAAACTTCAGATGTCAGATTTGCAATTTAAAAATTCTTGCAGGTTACCAACTCGAGTACAAATACCAATAATAATGATCGGTCCGGGCACCGGTTTCGCTCCATTTCGAGCTTTTATTCAAGAACGTGATTTGGCTCTGAGAGACGGTACAGAAATATGGTTTATGGATTTAACACGCCTTTTTATGACTTCATCCCTTTTGATTTCGTATTATTGTTACTGAACACAGGTAAACCCGTTGGAGAAACTATCTTATATTATGGTTGTCGAAAGAAGAGCGAAGATTTCATTTACGAAGAAGAGTTGAATAAATATATCGAAAATCAAAGTCTGAAGGTATTTCCATTTTTAATTGATCAGCAATCTATTGTTAACATCATTGCTACCTTTTACTTTTCCTGACGAGATGCAATTCTTGGTCGATTCAATTTTCAATTTTGCATTTTTGTATCAATGTTCAGGTGCACTTCGCTTTCTCGAGAGATCAAACTGAAAAATTATACGTTACTCATTTACTTGCTCAAAATGCTGACGAGTTGTGGCGTGTTATTGGACAAAATAATGGTCATCTGTATGTTTGTGGGTACGTAATACTACTGCAACTCCGATCTATCTTGAATAATGGGGAAATTATTTTTCTATCTTCTATACTCATTTTTTTCTCTTATGCCAACGATACCTTTATTTTCTGTTTCAGTGACGCTCGTAATATGGCTAAAGATGTTCACGACATCGTCATCAACGTAGTGAGGGAAAAAGGCAATCTGTCAGAACAAGATGCAATTGTTTACGTAAAGAAAATGGAGTCTCAAAAACGTTATTCTTCTGATGTATGGAGTTGAAAGCAATACGTTCTTTGTTACCCTTCCGTTGTGTTCCAAGAATTTGTTTTGGAGAAGCACAAAGCCAGAAAATATTTTCAACATTCCATCGCTGCCAAAATATCTCATTCTGTCGGTCCTCTAAACAATTCATCATTACCATCATCGTCAAAAACGAGTTTGTATATTCTGAATATACCTATGGTAGGGCAAACTGTTCGATTTGTTTAGCTCCAAAAGAGCGCGTGTTGTATATTTTTTCCACCTTGACGGCGTTTTCTCTTATTATCCTATTGAGAGTATCACCCCTCTATAATCGATGGATAAATGAATGTCATAAATTTACCGAAAATTATTCGAAATTCCAAATAATGCGAGACCAGTTTTGACGCAAGGCCTTTATGTATTGATTCATTCACCTATTTTCGTTAATCTCTGCCGACTGACTGGTCAAGTACAGTCCACGTTTTTACGTACTTTCAATCGATCTGTATTTTCTATAATAACCTTGTGTTTTTTTTTGGTCTCGATAAATTGTAAATTTATGACACTCAATTGTGTCGTGCTGCATTTCTAAAGTGACAGAATCTTAATGTGGACCTTATCATCTACTTCTTCTCTTTTTTTCGGTTGATTTGGTCTTTCGAATATTCTAAGTAACTGTATTTATCATCTGTAATATAAATTATCATAACTATTTTACTGTATTTTTTTATGTGATGCTTTAAAACTTTTTTCGTTTGATGTCGATATATTTTTCAATTTAGTGGTTAATTGACGATCTTATTAGTTACCATCCTGGAAATTTTGTCTTCCAATTACAATCATAATAACTTCTCAATGTTCTGAGTGCACGTATCAGGGCCAAGGGGAAGGGAAGTGAATTTTATTGTTCTGCTCATCTGTGCAATTTGCAATCAACGTGATGAAGTAATTAAAATGTCTTTTTGAAATACTGTCTCATGATGAGTACAGTTTTTGGACATGAGGACTTTTTCAATTTTTAGTCATGTTAACAAGAATTGAGTTTTATCTGTTTTGTGTTAGATGATTATTTTATTAGTTTTACTTTAGTTATTCTTTCTTTTGTTACGATTGTACAATTTATTTTGTAACGGTTGCTGAGATTCTTTTTTTTTTTTAATCAAGTACAAGATAGAAACGAATTTTCATCAATCTCTCAATATTTGATAGCTCGAGAGCGATTAAAATACGTAACTTTTTGTAATACCTACGTGATAAATGTATTGTTGTACAAATAAAAGGAGAAATACATTATTTTTATTGTCGTTATTTTCATTCTTACTACCCTTCTAATTTTTATAATTTTGAGAAACACAGACTTGAATTGAGAGATGAGAAAAGAGTGGAGTACATTGACCATTTTACCTCTCAGCAGTATGAAGGTTAAATTTTGGTAAATTTCTGATATGATGACAACCAGTACTACACGTGAAGTAACAACTTTTTATTACAATAAAATGGGTTATAGTATCAAAACAAAAAAATATGAAAGTATCATCTAAAAGTACCAAAGTTCTTCCTCAATAATGTCAAATCATAGGTTCCCACGAAGAAAAAGGAGCAAAAATGCATACGATTACAATATTTTGTCAGAAAGGATTACACTAAATTTAACATCACAATATTGATACTGGAAAAAGTATCAGGAATGCTAACTTTTCAGATTAGTTTCCGAGAAAGTTGGAAGAAAATTACTCGTTCTATGCACGCCCACTTATAAATAAGTAACACAAAAAACTTGAAAAATGAATAAAAATGCGGTGAAGTAATTCAGACAATGAATAAACCGACGAAAAACTGGTTAAAAAAACAATTTGTGATTTTATGCGAGATATTTAAAAGGAATTAACTACTCCGTTTCAAAGCTCGCTCCTCAATCACTTACTTTTCAAATAACTCTCTTCAAAAGGGACGAAAAAGTGAGATATCTGTTCGCGTGAGACATGTTCCCAGAAAACGTTTTTTTTTATAAGAACATCTTCATTTGTGCAATTCAAAATATCGGTATTCAACTGATTCAAACGGGCCAACTCAATGCCCCACACAAATTAGTATAAAATACTTGATCGGGCTTTTCCACATGAAGCGGTCAACTCATTTCATCCGGAGATTTTCGAGCCGCTTCTCGAAGTAGAACGTGACTGCTTCGAAATTTAAGTTCATTTCTTGACTAGAACTATATCCCAGGCGCCGATGAAATACCGGAACCAAATTGAAAACAAATCTATAGCCATTTGCAACCAGCTGAAAACAGGAATGATTTTGGAACCTTCAATTTCTGTCCAGTTCACAGCTACTTCATCAACCGGTATTTGAAAACGATGTGCTATGTACAACAGTTCAACATCGAACGCCCATCGTTCTACGTGTATGTTATAGAAACATTGAAGAGCAGCTTCTCGAGTGAACATTTTGAAACCACATTGCGTGTCTTTAATCGGGGTTACCGTTACCGAACGTACTAGGAAGTGGAAACCTCTCATAAGAATAGTTCGAAAAAGGGATCGTCGAGCAATAGCTTCATCTTGAAGATGAGCTCGCGAGCCACAAACGATCGCAAGAACCTCATTTAATTTTTGCGGATTTTCAAGATAATTAGTATGCGCGATATTTTGCAAGGATTTTTCTATCTTAACAACATCTGCGAATTTGGTAGCTCCATCGGCATCCGCAAACAATAAAACAGATCCACGAGCACTCAACATTCCCAACCGTACAGCGCCCCCCTTTCCACGGTTGTAACTTAAATTTAGTACGCGGACAAGATCAGAACCATACTTTTTAGTATACTCGGCGGCGACCGTAGATGTTTTGTCAGTACTGCCATCATTCACGACTATGATTTCAAATGAAAATACTGGATTTTGATCACGTCTAGCGATCAGGAACGAAATGGATTCATCAAGCATAGGTTTCAATCGGATTTCTTCATTGTATGCTGGTACAATAACACTCAGACTAACACTTGCTGTTTCACGCAGCGAGGGAAATGGCTGACAACGTAAATCTTCATCCAGATAATAATCCTCTTCTTTACGGCGTTTTATATCGCAATAGGGGTCAGAAGTCATCAAAACAATAAATGGGAAGATGAGTACGATAATAATGATGATCGCAATGACAGAGAACAAAAGAACTGGACCATCCAGTAAACTGCTGTAGGATGAAAACGGATACATATTCTTGAGATCGACGTTCTCGTCCTGTCCATTCAAACAGAGTAATGGTATCAGTATTGTGACAAAATATTCTGAAGGTTTATACCAAATAAAAAATTTACAAAAGGCGTACCAAATTTTAAATCCTCCTATTCGAGGAAACGAGTGTTTGTGATGATATTGCAGTTGAAGAAACACTGTAATGATAGAAAGAGAAGCACTTCCAGATTCAATGACTTGGTAAGTAGAAGAGAGGCTAGCTGAACCATCATGTAACATTCAACCGAGCATGATTGAAAATTCTACACTTGCATAAATTAGGAGAACAATATGGAAGAACGAATTCAAATTACACAATGAAAATTACCAGAGCAGTCCGACGGAAAGTAATTCATTCAGCGGTCGGCTCGAAAGGACTGCTTACTAGCAGTTGGGCACGACTACGATTTTGGCCGTGATTGATAAAGACCAACGACTAATCATTGTCGAAAGATGGAGTGACATGATACAGTAAACACTTATATGGCAGGTACGTTCAATCGCCATCTTTATTTCTAAACTCCCTGCGCTGCGCCTACGGTATAATGAAACACAAGGCAATCCGGAAACACACACCCGAGTATTGACACGCGCCGCATTTCAATTTTCAACTCCAAATCCTGTTGGAAAGGAAATTTTTTAAAGAATAAATTATATCCTCTTTGTTCCCTTCTAAGTTTTACGCTTTTACTTGCCAAAACTTGTTGGGCAAGTGCGTGTGTGTAAGACTTGTCTTACTTCTCCAAGATTCTTGTTTTAGCATCGCAATTCAACTTTGGGCAGCAGATTTATTTAGACAAAATTTCCTTTTTAACAAGGGTATTTTACTGTTTTCAAAAAGATTCATCAAGCTACATTCTTGAGTCCTTTCTTGAGAATCATTCGGCTCTATGTAAGTTATTCATTGAAAATCATTTTAGAGTCAATTATCCTCCGCAAAAGCGCAATCTTAGCAGCTTTCTCTTATATCATGTCCTCTATCATAACTCATAATTTGCAATATTGCATATTTTCAGTTGTATCTATAGAGTAATTCATGAGTAGAGCCCGGATTTTTCGGCAATAAAAATGAAAAGTTTCGGCATTTTAATGTTGCATCTTCAGTATTATTCGGCATTTAAAAAAAAAAAAATGGAAAAAACACGCGTTTTTAGTGCTTTCACAAATTTAAAACCAGAATTACTCAATTTCGACACGATTACGTAATTTTTGATCGAAATAAAGGAATTCTAAGGATAAAACTCATTACTAGTACAAAAATCCTAACAATTTTCAAATCAAAATTTGTAATTTTTCAATGTTGGACTAGATCATGTTTCAGTATTTTTTCACCAAAATTACCTAATTTCAGACGATATTTACCAATTTTTGGTTCAAAATTCATGATTTTAAACGATTTTCCACAAATCGGTCTTTTTCGGCTGTCAACCATGTTTTCGGACTTCATTCCATTTTCGGTGATATTCAGTAAAACAAAAATTTGTTCCCTGCATCCCTCAGGTATGGAATGTACTTCTATATAATTTTCAGCCATTCGCCCCTTCAGAAAATGACTCGGCAAAAACCGGGGAATCCGGGCTCTATTCATGAGCTTTTATTGGTCCCTCGGTAAATTTCCAATTATCTTGTTTTCAACTTAACCGAAAGATTGAACAATTTTCCTCAAATATTCCTAAATTACTACGTTTCAACCATTATGTTCCTAGATCATCAGTTCGAAGTAATGAAAGATTGATGCTCAAAATGATTTTTTTAATTGACGAAAACATCGTGCATAATCACCTAAAAAGTAAACGATGAAAACAATTCTTAATAATAATAAGCAGTAAAAAATAAGCGCATTATTCCCTGAAAATTCAAGTTTAGGACGAGTTGATGCACAAAACAGTCCTGACTTCCTCTCCTCCAATGTAGACAATATAAGATGAGGATGTTACTTGAAAATCTATATGTTCGGTATCGTTTTCTTTTTCTTGTTCTGTCTATTAATATTTTTTTGCATTTGAGTGAATTTAGGAGCAATGTATAACAAATTACTCATATAATCTTCGTACAGCTGAGTAGTGCCCTTTTCAGGTAGATTGTTAATTGAGGATGGATCGGACGGGATAGATTTCTCTTCCGCTTTATTTGAGACACAAGAAACGGTATCTAATGACGGCCCAGGAGTAACATCTATGTAGAAATCTCCTACTGATATCTCAGGTTGTTTTTCTTTCTGAATAACTGTTGCTCTAGAAAATTGTTTATTTACTCGTCTCTGTAACTCAGTATCTTTATTGCGAATCCGTTGATACTGCGATGGTACAGGAAACTTGCTACAAATTTGTTTGACTAACGATTCTAATGGTTTTGAAGGATGATCGTTATCATTATCGATCTGTAAAATAACCAAGCAATGACATGAAAGAATAAAAACGAAATTCAGAGTCAATACCATGATTACTATTGAAGAGAGAAAAAAGAAAAGAAAATCGGTGATTAAAATATTAATACTGTAACTTGACCAGACCAATTTTCAGAATTGAGATTCCGACATGAATCTTCATGAATTCAATTTTGGTGTATTTGTTCGGATCAGAAGCATAAGGGTTAATTACCGGAGTAGAACCAAATTTATGTACGCCTTCGCTCTGAGTAGAATCTTTTTTTTTTTTTTTCAATTTGCCGCTAGATGCAAATGCACAGTCTGCGCATGCACCTGACGCTGTAACGACGTATTTTAAAATGAATACACGGTGTTTCGCAATCCTCGAGCAAACATACCTTGAATCCAAGAGCAGCACTAGAAAACCCAAGAATTTTAGCGATATCTTCTTTCAGCCTAGGAATTATCAGCACTCGTGTTCCTCGGGTAACAGCCAAAGTTACTAGGTGGGAGATTACCAAATCAGGTTGTACATCTCCAGCCAATAAGCAAAAACTAATATTCATTTGATGAATAGCTCGAGCAACTTGATTCAAACCAACTTTCAAGAACTTTCTACAAAAAAGTTCAATGGTCAAACTCAATTTTATTCTCACCGATGCATAAATGGAATAAAAAGTAATAACATACCTTTGTTTACAAAGGTCGTCAGATATAATATTTTCTTCATAAATTTTTTCCATACGTTCTTTTCTCTGCTCTTTCGTCAATTTAATGAATTTTTTCCAAGGAATTTTAAGTTTCCCACGTTCCTTGACCAACAATCTACAAAAGACAAGAAAAATGGTGCAACTAACTTACATTCTAATACATATGTGATTCTGTTTCAATGAAATCTTACGTTCGAAGGTGAGCTTTGATGATTTCCGCATCTGTCTCATCTACAAGAGGCCTATAATACAATCAGATACAATCAGAATAATATATGTACGACGAAACGAAAAAGGTCCATACGAACCATAGACACGTTTTCTCACCAGTATTTCGGAAAAGGATTACAAAGAACAATTTTTGGAGCTTTTTCCGGACGTTTTCTTTTGCCTTTGGCTAATGTTTTCGACTGTTGTTGCTCACTCAAAGTAGTCATTTTGCAGGAATTATGGCTGAAACAAATTTTCAGCAAGATGTGTAGGATGTACCGATTCCAAATACTTAAATTATAAATTTAAATTTTTTGAAAATACCAACTCAAACGTGGAGGCAGCACCTGTGCGTTCTCACAGACGGCTACACGCGAAACTTCAGGCGCGATAGTCCTACATGTATCTGTGGATCAAAATTGTGATCAATATTACGAGATGAAAAGAGAATTCAGCGGCATCCTATTACTGGCGGGTAAAATATAACGTCAGGCTCGAAGCCATGCCTATAGCAAGTGATTCAACTTCCAGAGAATAATGAAGTTTGTGCATTGATGAGCAAAATTATGAGAATCATTGAAATCATTGAGAAGTAGATCCCCACCATGAAAATAAATCATTACATGCCTTCTTGTAAATTCTTCCATTATCGTCAGGTCAAAATGATGGAAAACTAAGGTTGCCCGAAAACTATAAAAAAGCATTCCATTTTTATCAGTTTTCATTAATTCAAACTTACAATATTCTTTCTACAATTGATGCGAAGACTCTTGAGAGTTTGATATAATCCTCAAACCTCCGAATCTAAAAACGAAATTCCAGGAAATCTTCATCTAAATTTGAACGTGAAAGTGCGACATGAGTACTATTCTAGCGCCTTAGCACAATTACTGATAAGGATTTTTCGCTACGCATTTCAGTGGCGCTTTAGTACGATACACGTGTATAACCGTGACCTGCAACTAGAAATTCCTCGAATGATTGCTGCCGACAACGACAAGTTTTACCGAAGTTGCTTGATCCCTCGATCATCAACGGTGAAGCGCTGATCAGTTGTTGTAATTATTATAGAGATATCACATCTTCACATGTTTCGTAGGAATGCATTTAATTTTCTTGTATTCGTTGTATGTAAAAATGATAAGCCAGCGATGCCATGAGCCAACGGTTCGTTAGCACGACTTCTGGTTCGAATATCCGGAATACATTCGATACTTTTGATCAACGACATCGTTTTTCCGCATAATATTTGCATCTTTTTTACTTTTTTGATAATCTTCCATCGCATTCTGGTACGTAATTGCTTAGCCGTGACACGTTCTTGAATTATAATGGAAGATGACCCTGATCTAAGGGAACAGATTTTTCACAACACAGTGCGAGAAAATATAGTGAGTAAAACTACTTTTTCAAAATAGAAGTGTCACATCAAGTGCGAATAATGGCTCCATTTTATTTCAGATTTTCTTCCTACTATTTCTCATCCTCTTTACGTCGAGCCATGCAGTGATAGGACAGTTCAGAAGAAGAGATGCCGAAGACTACATAACTGAGGACAACGATGATGTAAGAGTGTATCAAACCAGGTAATTCTTGATGATTGATTTTCCGAATTTCCATTTTCTTTTCCTTCTTGAATAGATACTCATCGTCGTACTCTTCATACATGTTCTAGCCTGTGGTTATGCACGTTTTCATTGGCCATATCGGTTGGAGCCGCCCTGCTTTTGCCTTTTTCCATCGCTAGTAACGAAGTACTGTTACTTTATCCCAACAGTTATTATGTAAAATGGTTGAATCATTCTCTAGTGCAAGGTGAGGAGAAGAATTTTCCCAACTCGGAGAAAACTACTGTAGTATTCTAATCGTGTATTCATTACTTTTTCCGAAGGTTTGTGGAATCACGTCTTTTTATTCTCGAACTTATCATTGTTTGTTCTGCTTCCGTTCGCTTACTTTTTCACCGAATCCGAAGGATTTTCGGGTCACCGAAAAGTAAGATCATTTACCTTCGTTATTTTGTACCTAAAGTTTTATGAATCTGGAAAATGTATTTAATGATGATGTTGACTTCGTAGGGAATTCGTGCTCGACTTTACGAAACCATTACGATGTTGTCAATTCTTTTCATATTTCTTACTGGTATCACATACGTAACGTCATCTTTCATCGGTGGTCGTAAACCATCTGGGATTCTGTCCATATTAAGTTTGTTGAAAAAATACTCAGTCATGATGCTTGAGTAGAACATGACTCATTATTAAAGATTCTATTCGATTTTAGATTTATGGAGTCATCTCTTACCGCTATTGTATTCATGCATATCATTTTTGGGAGTTCTTTTATTACTAAGTAAGTATCGTTGGAACTATAGAAATTTTCCTGATATTTCTTCATAAATGGCGTAATATTTTTTTCAGTTTGCACGCCACTAGGATTTGCTAGATTATTCACCGTGGTGGGACAAGTTGTGATAAAACCTCAGTTCCTCAGAGATTTGGAAGAAGAGTATTTGGTGGCTTCTTTGGAAGAACAATCAATTCGAAGAAGGTACTAGTTTTACTAGTGTATATTAGGAATAAATCCTGAAAAATTTATCATCTTGTTTCATGGGTATTAATTTTTTTCAGATTGGAAAATATATGTGGAATTGAGAAATATATTTCACCTGTTCCTTTATTAACAAAATCTGAACTTAAAACAGCTGAAATTTCTAGTGATGCGTCCACGTTACCGTTGAAAAATGGTGATCTTCGTAACAGTCTTCTAGAGAAACTTAAGCAAATTCAAGAGACTTGCGAAATGCTTGGTAAGATATCTTGTAGTGGGATTTAGTAATTGAGATTATCTTGAGAGAAAAAAAAACAAGCCACATCTGTGTGTGATACTTACCTCTTAGACAAAATTCTTTGCTTTTTTCCAATATTTTATATAAAAAAAGAAAAGAAAAAGGTGCTACCAAATATTGATTTCAATTGCATGCTCCGTTCTAGATAGAGATTGAACTATTGAGATTTGTTAGACATTTTGATGCCCAAGATTCGTAAATTCTGAAAATTAATTTTTCAATTTGATTTTATTATTTACGACACGTCCTATTGTAATTAAGTATAGTCCATTTTGGAGGATGTTGTCAACTGATTCTTTTCAATTATTAACTATTTTAGATTTCCAAAGAAGAACGTCATACTTTCAAAGAAATTTTGTATATCCAATTGCTATGGTAGTATTATTAGCGCTCACATTGATAACAGTATTTATCGTGATGCAGAATACTATAGAGATTTTAATTGGACTAAAGGCGTTGCCTATTAGTACTCGGGTAAGAACATCTTATCGTGTCGTTTTGAATTTCAGATCGTATCACTTTTTAATTTGAACATTTTTATACTTTTCTTTGTCGCAGCAATTCACGCTCGGTATAAGTTCCTTATCAAAGATGGGTCCATTTGGGGCCACATTAGAAGTGATATTAATATTTTATTTGACTGTGACTTCGGCTATCGGTTTGTATACGATACCGACTTTGTATGTTATTCAACCTAAATTTAAAGCGACTCCATTTGTTCATGTTATTGCAAACTGTGGACTGCTTCTAATTCTAAGTTCTGCATTACCATTACTATCAAAAATATTAGGTAAGTTTTTGGTCTTGTGCATTCATTTTATGAAACTAATAGGAATATATTTTATTCTATAATCATGCTCTTTGATTCCAGGGTTTACAAATTTCGATTTGTTGGGAGATTATGGTCAAATTGAATGGCTGGGTAACTTTTTAATCGTCCTAATTTATAATGTTGTGTTCATGGTAGCTACAGCGTTGTGTCTAGGAACGAAAGTCACCGCCAGCGTAAGAAAAGAAATGTATAGAAGGTATGAAAATTTTTTGAACTATTGTTCTAGAAATCTACGTCTAGATATTCATTTTTTCCCCTCATCTTTTTCATTGCAGATTGCAAAGTATTCTTTTCTGGATCTTGGAAAAAGGATGCTTCAGAAGTTCAGCTGAAGTTCCTGTTACCGCTTCGCATTCTTCGAAAGAAGACTGAGTACTTTCATTGTATATAAATCTAGTCCCATTTTCTGTATCGTATATTTCGTTCGTGTTTTTTACGCTTGAATAATATCAAGAGTAATTCGAGAAATGAAAAAAAGGAAACAAATCTGTACGTGGTGTGAATTTTTTTTCTCTTTATTCATTACTTTAACAATTTTTCCTTCTTCGCATCGGTTTCTTTCCTTCATCACTTATGTAAGCCCAAAATTTTTGTTAATTTCAAAAAAATTGCTTTCCATAATCAACTCAAGTTTTCTCACTTTTTCTAAATGAAACAACAATTTCTGTTTTCTACACTAATTTATTCATTTTATTGATTTTTTTTTTCATTATTATTATTTTTATTATTGTCAGTATACATCTAATTTCGTAGTATTAATTTGTGGTAATTGCTAATTTTTCTATGAATAAATTTCCATGTTTTTTGTAAGTGCTTTTCTTTTTAATTTATATGTGTGGACAAAGTTGACTGAGAATTTTTGAGAAATAAACAAAAAAAGTTTTCAAACTCAACAAATGTATAAGCATATAATGCCTAAATATTAAGACTTTGTAATTTTATTTTATCAAAATTGAACAGCAACAATACTAACATAATGTTTGGTATGACTTTCTTGAAAGTCCAGGAATTGAATTGAAAACAGTTATTCAGACACTTCATCGAAGGAGGTATGTCCTGTTTGTTTTGCATGAGCCTGCGCTTCCCCTTGACCGACAAATATGGAATTACAAACTTGACAGCTGATCATGAATTGGTTTATATTCGTGTATTGTCTACTATCTTTTGCTTCTTTAGCCAATTGTTCCGCATCCTCTAGGACTTTTTCATCTGTCGTTGGGAATATTGTCTGGATTTTATCGATCTAGAAAGTTATAACGATTAGTAAATAAGAATGGTAGACAAATATGAGTTGAAATATTTAACCATTAGATTACTGTGCGTACTCCAGAAAAATCCATGTACAACGGATCATAATGGATACCATCAAATAATAAAAACACGCGTTGGCTGTAACGCTTGTCTTCTCCAAATCTGCTAACGTTTCCTGTCGTCGAATTTACAACGACAATCTCAAATCCAAAGTAATTCGATAGAATCGCTATTTCTATAGCTCCTCCCCACGAATTTGGATCCAAAATCCACTTACAATATTCTTTCACAGGTTTCCCTAAAATTGCATCTGTGTACTCCTCCGGTTGCGAAGCAATCATCTCGGCAACTAATTGCCTCATATGAGACCTACTAGATGGATTCAGTTTACCTGTAATTGAGTAAGACTACGGTCAAAGAGCTGTAACTCAATCTTTGGGAATACAAGAACTTTATTAACCATTCTCACCAGAAATTACGAATTCCAAACTGGAAAATAAACACGAATTATCGGCAGGAACATCTTTCTTCAATAAGATGCCAAGCATACCTATTCTTTCGTCTTCGTTACTGATGTGATGAGATCTATTTTGAGCTCCAGCGTCTAAAGAAGATTGAGCAGTCGCGGAATTGTTCACTAACCCCATGCTATTCTCTCTGTCTTCTTCAACAAATAATGTCTCTCCAGATTTGATGCCAGCTTTCTCAATGCTTTCTGCAGCCGAGAGAGCCAATGTTTTTCTCGGATACCCGAATAATACCTTCAGGCTTGCGATCGGTATGCCAGTTACATCGGAAATCTTATTACGTAACTCCGCTAAATTGGTATTCGCACTAAGGTCATTGCGCAGCTCGAAATTAGAAACTTTGGTTTTAAGCTTCAAATGAAATCCAGCCATCATCAGCTTACCAAATACTTTACAAGATATATAATGATATAATGCATAAAGAAATGAAATACTCGTTGCTGTCTCGAAAGTGAGATTATACTCAGCTTTTGAAAGCTGTATTTGAAGTTTCGATATCGTAGACACGAAAATCGTTCGAATCACGCAAAAATGCCATGAATTGAAGTCAAAATATTGATCGCACAAATTATTATGAAATGACTAATCACTCTCCATTATTGCAAAATAGATAAGGATCTGCAAAACACATAACTTTTGAGTTTCTTTTAACTAGTTCGTGCAAGTCGTATGATATGGGATCTAGAGGGAAATTTCTCTACGTTTTTTTCTCTCCAGCTGTAGTGACAGCGCACCTGACCCAGGCCAGCTGGTTTCACAATAACGTCACGTGACGGAATAAACTCTGGAATTAACCAATAATCTCTCGAGATTCGAACTCGGTATCATACAACCAGCCAATAATGTCATAGATCACAAAAAACAATGGAAAATCACGTATCTTCAAAATAACGATCAGAGGAATAAGCCTGTAAAAAGATAATGTCATGAGCCTAATTCTCCTAATCGTTGTTTTGTATATAAGTCCTTATAACTCGTTCGTAACTATCATTCTTACCCCACTCAGTGCTGACTAAAATAAAAATTCTCCAATACTTAATTTTGGCTATTTGGCGCCAAAAATCTGTGAACTGACGAGTGATTGAGTGATTAGAAACTGCTGTCACTTGCGTGATACGCCAATCGGATTGTATTTCTGAATATTTGTGATCTTTTTCATTGACGTTATTTTCTTGTCTAGTTTGAGATTGGAATTTAAATTTTATTGATGATCAGATTTCGCAGTGTCGATTCGAACTTGTAGGACATCGGATAAAGTACATTTTTATTGATTGATCAAAGACAGGTTAAAGCGTGCACTTTTTCAATGAAAGTATATTTTCTGTCTCGCAGAGAATGTCTCATAATCCACCACAGCGTTTCCATACCGAACAAAATGTACTTGATAATATCAAGGTATTTTTCCCGCATGTTCAAATAACTCTGCAAGAATTGAGAAATCCGACGTCGGAAGCTGTTTCGAAAATTTATGGCTCATTTCTTGAAGAATTGGGTGTTAATATAGGAAATTTACTTCAGGTTTCTGTTATTGCGGTGTAATCTTGAATGGTTGTTTGTCAGCCAAACTAATATAAATCTATTTTCAGATTCAAAACAACCAAATGACCTTAATTGCTCATGTTGATTTGTACAATGTATCAGTACCCATGCTCAATCAGTATCATGGCATAAATTTCTTTTTAAAGAAGATAGGAGTTGATGACTTTGGTGTCTCTGACTTAGTCATGCCTTGTAATTTAAATTATTTCAATAACGCAGCATTCATATTTTCAATACGAATTACTTTGTATATTGTTTTTGCAGCATCAAAACGTACTTTGAAATTCTTCAATGCTCTTTTACAATTTCTCTCCTATTGCGATGACAGAATTGCCAATTTAACGCCCGAGCTAGAAAGACTACGTGATTTAAGATCGTTCCGTACAGAGGTTCTCTCCAAAATCGAAATATTGCGTAACGAAATCAATCATCGCGCTTCTGCAAGAAGTCAACGGCAAGACAAAATCAAAGAAGTAAAGTCAAAATAATATGGATTACATACACCTTTTAAACGTTTTTTCATATCTTAAATCCTTGAGTCTCGTATTTTTATTTCAGTTGGACAAATTAATAGCTATGGAATCCGAGAAACTTGATTCAATCATGAAGGAAAAACAACAACAAATAGCCGCGATGAACTCTATAAAAAAATTATTAGAAGAAGATACAAAAAGAGAAAATGAGCTTATTCAAACTATTAAACAGGTGAACAAGAATTTTGTTGAGATTAATAATGAGACTTAAGGTAACAGGAGAACTTCTGAAGATTGGGCGTGAAAGTTCATCAGGGCGGAAGGTTTTGCGGTTCTTTCAATATATTTTCAAATCTGTGTCCAAGTCCATGCTAAACTTACATTCTTTGCTCATAGAAAGATGATTTGTATGCTAATGTTTTTCAGATTGACGAAGACGTGACAGAATTAAAAGGAAGGATAGTCAAATCACCAGAAAAACTGAAAAATTTAGTCGTTGAGCAAACCGAGAAAAAAGAGGAACTTCTGCTCAACATTAAGAATTTGAAAAGTCAAATTGAAGAAAAGAAACGTTTGACGCAAACCATCGGTGAGCAACTAGTAAAACAAGAAGAACGATATCAAAAAGCTAGAGATTTGCTAGAAATACAAATTAGTATCAGGTGAGAAAATTTTTCAATCGATTTAATAGGTTTTTTATTGAATCCTTCGCGACCTTTTTCTATTCTGGCTTTTGTTTTATTTGTGTGTGAAAAGGTGAGAATGAATCTCCACTCCCTGTTTTAAAATAAGGATTTAAAGGTGAGAATGAATCTCCACTCCCTGTTTTAAAATAAGGATTTTTTGAATCAGTTGCTAAGACGTGATTATTAGGATCGCACCTTTTCGAGCAATTTCATCGTATACTGTGTAGTTGATCTGTTTTCTATTTGCCGATAATATTATAGGATTATTTGAATTACTCTATTGGTAAATTGGTTTATGATCGATGAGAATTTCTTTTAACGATCAAAATAGTACAAAATACGTACAAAACGACCTCAATGAACCAGTTAAACAATGCTGAGCGTTACAATTTGAAATGCGTCAAAATTTGTATACGTAAAAGTTGGGACAAAATTTTGTGCGATGACTTGGCCTGCCTTTTATTTATCACAAGACCAATAGTATACGCTCTCTCTTTTTCAAGCTAAAATCTAATCGAAAACCCCTTTATAATTTGTCGAATAAATAATATCTTTGATTACAGAGACAAAGAACAAGAAAAGATCGAGTTATGTCATCAATATGACAAGTTACAGGAACGATGTGATGAGAATGAATTTCGTATCGGTGAAAAGCAAGAGCGAAAAAAAGTGATCCAGGTTAACGTCGACGAACATCGGCGAAGGAAAGAAAAACAAGAAAGAGAAGAGAAAGAACTATTGGAGGTAGCGGAAAAGTGAGTTTAAATTCGAGACACTAATCTGTATAATTATTGAGAAAATCCCGTTGATTGACGTGAATATTCTATCAGTACATCGCGCTCTTGAGTACATCAGAAAACTTTATGTACCTATACATGGTCTTTCTCGAGAATGGAAGGTTCTAAAAACTTACAGAGTTTATAATGCCTGAAATTTCAACACCATTGTACAGCTAATTTTGAACGATTGTTCGGCAAAACTTGACTTGTTGCAAGTAAGATGAAAAAATGACCTCATGTTTGAGAACAGGGAGAGATCAATTTTTAAAATACCAAACGTTACTAACAAATTTCTGATACCCAAAGAGGAAATATCATGAGTATAATTTCAGTAGTACTCCCACTGTCAATCAATATGCTGTCTGTTCAAGATTTTTAGAGATAGATGTGACTGATCATAATTCGAATACTGTAGTATGAAATCTTAGAATTGATGAAGAAAAAAAAAAGAAACAGAATACAAAAATGATTTAAGATTGAATTGTATGAGAAAATCGATCCGAGAAATTTTTCAGGTGGTATAGTGGGACTATCCTAAAAATATGACAATAACTGGTCTCGTAACTCTGAGCATCAATCTATCACCGGGCGCCGCTAAAATAAAATTCTGGATGCCAAAAATTTGTATTCTTAAATTTCAAAATTTATTTTTCTAAATACTCAAACTGACGAAAAAATTTTAACCGCTTTTCATATTATTTGTAAGGTATATTCAAGTTGAACCCTGTTTTTAGAATTTTTTGTATCATATAACCATTCTGATATTTTAGCTTGTTGAAGTTTAAGAAACAGTTTTTCATTAATCTAACAATTTTTGGTGTACTCGAAGAACGTAGCCTCATCAATCATCAGTTACCTGGACATCATTTATCAATCGAGACTTTTTTTTTTTATTATCAAATGACTAAGGTGATTCCTCGGTCTATGTTTTCTGACAAAAAACAATTTATTTCATTTTATTAGTGAGATAAGCAAACAAATAATAATAATGTACCTACATTCGACAGTTTCGATTTTAACCTATTCTTTTCAAAACATCCGACGAAAGGAAAAACTCATATCGAACAATTTTTTGCAGAGAATTGCAAGCTTTGATGAATAAATGCGCAGAAAAAGTCAAGAGTTTAGATGAAATACAGATGCTTGTTAACCAAATTTACGAAGAGTTACAACAAATGGAAGGAAAGTTTCTCACTTTCAAAGAACACGAAGTCGAGGCTCAGAAAGATCTCCAATCAAAAGTACGTCAGAAGATATTCTTTTCCAACTTCATTTCATATTTTTAATTGTTGTTCTCATTATTTCTTTTCGATTAGGAGAAATATCTCATTTGGAAATACGAGACTATTATGTTGAAATTGAGACAAATTAACGAAAATCTCGCGAAGCGTTTCTAATGATGCTCTCACTGGTACGAAACTTCTGAAAAGGAAATCCAACCTTAGTGTACCATTACTGTTGGGCCTACACTCGTATTCAGCAACTCTCCGGTGGAATTTATTATACTCAAAAATTATATTATTATTCTATTATTATAAAAATACCTGGGCATAATGACTATTTCGCAAAGTGTAATTTCAATTATAGTTTCTTTTTTTATTTTGCAGTTCCGCAACCTATTAAAATTTTCTGATTCTGGTTGATTCATATTTGTTCGTGCATGGTGATATGTAAATCAATGTGGTTATATAATGAGTAAACCAGAATATACTTCGTCCTTTTTTCTTTTCTTTATCCATCTGAAGTTATCCGGCTCTTTATAACATTTTGGAAATGCGCGTGGTGAATATTTTTATAGGTGAGACATGTACAATGTCCTTGCAAAAGAAATTGAGAAACAATTAAGAATGATGCTGGTTTAAAGAATTATGGAAGCATATATAGTCTCACCCGCAACCTTACGGTAGAGACCTAGGAGTCATCACGAATGCAGAATGCAATAATAATTGTAAGGTACTTCTGAATCGTGTCAGTTGAGATGCGAATACTAACACTGCACAAGAAAAGGAAGATCCAAGTGAAAATTTTTCCAAGTCGTCAGTCTCTTCCCACCTTCAAGTTGGAATTTCTTCAAGTGCGTATGGCAGGTCATAGTCATCCAGACCATTATTCACACTTTTATGGTTAAGGTGGGTTGGAGTTAACTCAAGACCACGTAGACAATCTGAGAGTGCAAACTTGAATAAAAGAGAAAATGGGCAGTGTCTTCTAGCCGGTTCCGTTTTCGTACTCCCATGTTTCTCAGAATGAACCAGAGTAATGAACGTCCAACGAGAGAACGAACCTTTTACTTTCTCAGTTCGAAGATTTTAAAGGGTCCCCCTCGCCCCATTATTAAAATAATTCTCATGCTCTCATGTTGATAAGACCACATTGCATTATCGTCGACTGCTGGAACATCACGCTGTGACGCGCCATGTTTGTTTACAAAAAACTTCGCTTAGTACTTCGAACCACACGAACTAGGAACTACCTGATTACCTGAAACCGAGTATCAGTATTATCATCGTATGATTCAGTCTCGGTGCTTCGTTTCCATCGTTTCGACAATAAAATTGTTTCATATTAAAATTTCCAGAGTCAAATTGTTTCCATCCTCTCAATATCATCATACATCGTCGTGTGAACCTAGGCCATATTATCAACTTCAGTCGGCGTTAGTTTGTCGTGATCAGTGTAGGGCGAGATTTTCCTGCTGATAGGAAAAGAAAATATTCGTAAAACGATCTGTTCCTGTAGATTCTTGTTGTCAGCTACTATTCGAGGAGTATTATGTCAATTTAACTTCAAAAATGGTAGTGCGCATTGAAAATTATAACAATCTTGCCGAAGAACTCGAAAGACAAGAAATAATCGTAAGTATTTATCCTTTAGTTGCGGTAACAATTTTCCTGCTTTGAGTACATCATTCATTCATTTTGTATGCACACAGAAAGGTGGAGTTCTGTCAAACGTCGAATACGCTAAATTACTTGCGATTTACTTGTATCAGAATGATTTGTAAGTTTACTCGTTTTCTTCGAATTTGTTGATTATGATAACAAACATTCGAACTTGGAAATTTCAATGTGAACGTAATGCTTCGATTTACAGAATATCCGCCAAGTTCTTATGGAAACGAATTCCTTTGGCTACGAAGAGTGCTATGCCAGAATTAGAGGCTATTTGGAATGTTGGTAAAGCTACGAAGAGGAAGAATTATCCGGAAATGCATTCTTCATTGAAGTATTCTTGGTCACCTGATATAAGTCCAATTATGCAGATGGTCGAAGGTAATATACGCTCATATTTTCCGAATTTCTAAATTCTTCGATAAGAAAGAGTCGATGCTATGTGATTTAGATAAGTGAGCAATGAGACGTTTATCTTTGTTTTTACAGCTGAGATACAACGAAATACTTTGAAACTGATCGCTAAATCGTATTCTTCCTTGGAAATTGAAAAATTGAGCAAATATATAGGATGTGATGTACATAGTACTCTGAGCATTGCCGACCAAAATGGCTGGAAAAATGATGGAACTTTTGTCTTCCCTGTACCTGTTGTTGAAGAGGTTCAAGATAATCGTTCGGAATACAACGCATTCGAAAAATTAACAGATTCCATTTCATTTTTGGAAAATTGAACGTCGTTATATTTATTATTTCCTTTCAAACTGATATTCATCGTCAATATTTCATTGAAATTCTCCTGTGTAATAATATCATTGTTTATTTTTTGAAGAAACTTTATTCGAACGTACATTTTTAATTTCTTCCTTGAGGTACCACCTTCGGTGAACCGGAACGTAACAAAAGAACATCGTGTACTCTAATCTAATTCCCTACAGTATGAGACTTCTGAACACTCATCATGAAATGGAGCACGACCAGGTTTTTTTTTTGTCTGCTGAAAATTTGGTTAACTCATCTTCATAATCAGCCAAGATAGAATCCTTCTGCACTTCTTCGATATGTGGCGGTAAGGGGTCGTTCCAGTTCGAGGGAGGTCTTTCTTCTCGACGAGTCCAGATGTCATTTTGTAAACGTGATTCGATTCTTCGTTTAACTAACTCTTTCTCGTGACGGATGATTCTAGCCTAGGATGTATTAGAAATAGATTGAACCATTATAAGGAAAGTTTCGGCAAAAATACTAGTGGGATACTAACCCCTGCGGCAATATCGTCGCTTTTCTTCCACAGTCGACAGTCTTTCATCAGTGAAACCCATTTATTACAATCTGCCATTTCACCTTCGATATAATATTGATAGAATCGTCCTCTTGGCTTAATGCATTCCCACTTCTCGGCATCATAAACTGCACAAGGTCGAATCTAATGATTATGCAAAAAAGTTACCCAGAAGAATGGCGGTTCTCTATTAAATTTTGAATGATGATTTCCTTACCATCCAAAAAGAATTATCTACCAACGTTGCATCGTCTTCGGCAGGTTCATCCTTCCCTGTTGTTCCGGTCAAATTACTTTGTTGCGATGCATTAGTCATTGGTTCCTCTATATTTGACATCTTCTTAATTCAACCATCAATCGCAGCAATCAGTTAAATTCGTGCAGCAGAGCGTTGGGCTGTGTAGGGAGTAGGTAAAACTTAAGATAAAAATAATATGAAGGTATACTTTTCGTAATTTACGAGCATATATTGGACATGAAAGAAGAGAATAATCACCGAACCGAAGACTAATTGAAACTATTTAACATTTACGATAGGATGAAATTCTACAAATTCTGCGATATTTTCTAATTCCTTCGAATCCTCTTCATTTACGATTCACGTGTTATTTTCGGTGACTACAGAAGTATTGACTTTGATAATGAACTTTTCAGAAGAGCCGGTGAAAAGAGTTTTGTATTCGAATTATACTACTTATCATCTTACGAACGCTAGAACTGATAAGAAAATTCACTCTCACCGCTTGTTCGTTCCGGCAAACTTTTATTCAGTTCCAACTTTTAATTTTAATTTGGGCATAATTTAATGACACTGCCCGTAACAATATTTTACACCATCATTGTTGATCCTCAGAATGAACTTCTTTTTATTCTAGAATGAAACACATTATTTGCTCAAGTGCTTCGATATTCGCGCGGAGATGATGAGTAAGAATCATTTATTACCAAAGAAATAATGTTGTGAAGAATGATCCAATGGGATATTTCTTTCTCCTTTTCAGGTTTTTCAAAAAATTTCATCATTTTCCTGAAAAGTGATACACAATGGAACATACTGAGAAGAATTTGCAGGATTCACTCTCACATTTCGGCAACTGTTGAAACCATTGATACGAAAGGTGTAGTACCCACATTTCGAATAGCGTCACAGTGGCCAGACAGCATCGCAATCACTGATCAATATGGAGACTACACCTACCGTAGTTTATTCAACAGTAGCAAGAGATTGGCTTCTCGAATTACAGAATTGTTGGACAATAAACTACAAGAGAGAGTTGCATTTTTGTGCCCGAACAATGCGTCCTATGTTCTAACTCAATGGGCTTGCTGGATGAGTGGACAGATAGGTTAATTTCTCACTCCTAATATTATTTGTAATGTACGTGATGAAACAATTTGTTCCAAGTACCGTCCTCTCTAATCATCTTTGTGTTGCTTCCTCCAGCTGTTCCGCTATCATCGGCTCATCCATCAGAAATGTGGGAGTATTTTGTGAACGATAGTAAGAGTAAGATTTTAGTTACAACCAGCGAGCACGAAACAAAAATGAAATCTCTATCGGAAAAATTGGGCCTTCCCTTGGTGCTACTGGAAGAGGATTCGTGGAAACAAGCCTTAGTATCGAAAGATGAAGTTCGTTCCGCTTGTAATCTGTCAAGTTCTATATTTATCAATGATATTTATCGTTAATGTAAATTGACTTTCAACAGGTTGAAAACGCAGCTGGGATATCTCTGAAAGGAGGTCTCAATCCGAATTTATATTTGAAATTTAATGCAATGATATTGTATACATCTGGAACTACTGCGTTACCAAAAGGTATTATTTTTACTGAATGGAGTTCTCTGAAAGCTTAAAGGTAGTTAAGAAGATATAAACTGGAAAATTCGGAAATACGAAGTATTATTTCACGAAAATCATCTTGAGAAACAGCTGGTGAACATCATACCGTGTAAAATGGGTGTATTGCTTTTTGGATCAAAGAAAAACCTAATGAGGAAAATTTTTATTTGATTTTTTCTCTAGGGGTGGTGCTGAGTTTTAGCAATATCTCTGCACAAGTGAATTCGATGATAACGGCGTGGGGCTGGACCGCGAGAGATTCTATTTTGCATTGTCTTCCACTACATCATGTTCATGGCATAATGAATGCCCTTTTGACTCCTTTACATTGTGGCGCAAGGTTTTTTCTTATAATATTTTTCTTTTGTTTTTCATCTCGTATTTGCTATAATCTTGAATACATATCTTTACAAATTATCATCTCGCTAATTTTTTACAGATGTGTTATGTTACCAAAATTTAATCCAAAGGAAGTATGGGATCTTCTGCTATCGAAACATTCTCGCCGAATAACTGTCTTAACTGGTGTACCCACTATGTACATCAAATTAATAGAAGAATATGAGAATTCGTTTTGTAAAAATTCTAAAACGATAGACTTTATTAAAGCTACTTGTTCACAAAAAGTGAGGTGGGTCTGTTCAATTTGTTCAACAAATTTCAATGAATTTACCTTATCCCTCTTTTTTTTTTCTTTTTTTTTCCTCCAGATTAATGATGTGTGGATCAGCTCCATTACCCGTCACAACACAAGAAAAATGGCGACAAGTGACCGGACATGACTTACTGGAACGTTATGGGATGACAGAAATTGGAATGGCGTTGACGAACCCTCTGAATGGATCTCGTAAACCAGGTAAGTACAATATATTTTTGCAAAACGGAAATATCAGAAGCACGTATTGAAGGATTTTATTGTTCATAGGTTTCGTGGGTACTCCTATGCCAGGAGTATTTGTTCGTATTGTGGATAAGGGTGAAATTTTAGCTGAAGGAAATGAATTTGGCACCAGAATTATAAAGAAAGGAAAAGAAGAACAATGTATTGGAGAATTACAAGTTAAGGGAAATAATATTTTCAAGGAATATTGGGAGAAACCTGAAGTGACTAAAGACGAGTTTACAGACGATGGATGGTTCAAAACTGGTTAGTTTTCCTCTTCCTTTTAAATGAGGTGTCATTCGTAATGATCTTTACAATTTTTGTGTTTTGCATCAGGCGACATTGCTCAATACATTGATAAAAATTACAAGATATTGGGTCGTCAGTCCGTAGACATTATAAAAAGTGGAGGATATAAGATCAGTGCCTTGTTCATAGAAAGTACTCTTATGGAACATCCCATCATAAGAGATGCTGCTGTTATCGGGTTGCCTGATTCCACATGGGGACAAAAAGTATTCTCAATTTGATTCATTTTTATCTCTCTTTCTTAGATGAAATATATTTTGCTAAAGTTCATCTTGTTATCTTCAGGTAGCTGCGATAATCTCTGTTAAACATGAGGATAAGAGTACCGTTTTGTCAGTTAAAAAATGGACTGCTAAAAAGTTACCATTATATATGATTCCATCACAATGGAAAATTGTGCCAGAAATTCCCCGTAATGCTATGGGTAAAATAAATAAAAAAGAATTAATTCAAGAAATGATTAACGATTCAAAGTATTTGATTATATAAATCTTATATGTATTCGGAAGACTGTAATAAAATTAAACAATTTATTGACTGTTCTGTTAAAAACAAGTTTTATTCATTTAATCCTACAGAAAGCCCGATAATAGAGAAAATTGACTTTTCAAGCAATACTCGAAAAGCCAAGTGTTACATTAATTTCACAAAATCAAAAAAATTACACAGAACCAAACAAACTCAATAACGAAAACGCAAAAATAGTAATAATAGTAACAGCAATAAATTAATATCATCTTACACAGTATTGTTCTTTGAATCGATTGTAGATTTTGACTAATGGTGAAAGCGCATCTAATGTAAGCATACTCGGATTCATTCATCTACTTTGCTTGATGAAATTCATCAGGCCATTTGTAGATGAATCATGATTGGTAACGGGACTTTCAGTACCGATTTCAGATTCGATCGCTTTCGCCAGTTGTTTACCAAGTTCCACACTGAAAATATGATATTCATCAATATACAGTTAAGTTCTGACAAAGAAACGACTATCCGAGATTTCTTACGTACCCCCACTGATCGAAAGAATTAATGTCCCATACAACGCCTTGGATAAATATTTTCATTTCATACATAGCTGAAAGGAGAAAAAATTAATTGATAAATTGCCAAGAGGTAAAGAATAAAAATGCTTGATCCTACTTTGACGTACCAATAAGAATGCCTAGAATGAATGGCGAAATAACAGGAACGATAATTGAATTCGTAGGACGGTTTCCTTCAAAAACTTTATGTGGTAAAATTTTTTTAATCGTTTCTGGATCAACTTTACTGCTCACTAATTCTTTCTCCGCTTCCTCGGGAGTTTTACCTTTCATCAAGGCTTCCGTTTGGGCAAGGAAATTCGACTGCAAAATCTATAAAAGAAAAACCAGAGCAAAAAAATTTAGTATCAGTTTCGATTTATTCGTACGAATATAGGGGAAAAAAATAGCTAAAAAATTAAGGGTTCCCTTAGGACGGCAAGCAACTTGTTTTATAAGATTCTTGTTTGGAGCAGATGATTGACCTAGGGGAAGACATGTCGTCATCATGAGATTTAGACGAAAGATAAGAGGTGGAGTAATAAATCACATCAAGGAAAATTCGTCTAAGTCTTAGGTCTAATCTGGATAGCGGATGGTAGAAATTCCCACAGAACCTCCCGTAAAATAGGTTTCATGTTGGATCAACCTTATGGTGTAGTCCATCTGCAACAGGGTTTTGAGTTCGAACAGGTAATATGAAATCTGCTGGAATAAGTCGGGTTCCTTGATGAATAAGTTGGTAAAAGGCGTGTTGTCCATTCGTTCCTGGTTCACCCCACACAATGGGTCCAGTAGAGTACTCCACTCGACGACCAGTTCTCGTCACATACCTATAAAAAAAATTTTCCATCCTTTAGGGCTGCAAGTTTCCCCGGTAAGCATTCATTCAAAAGCTTATTACGTACTTTCCATTTGATTCCATATCACCTTGTTGAAAGTAAGCAGCGAATCTATGCAAGTATTGGTCATAAGGAAGTAACGCATGAGTTTCGGCACCATAGAAATTGTGATACCAAATACCAATTAACGCCAAGAGAACAGGTATCTACAGTAAAATACACTTTTTAATCATGAATCGTCAACGTGTGCTTACGCGCTCTCATCATCGTATCTTACGACGTACATTCTTTTCAAGAGGTGCAGTAAGAAAATGTTGATCCATAAAATATGCGCCTTCTTGAAGCTTGATAAAGTTATCAAAACCTATGGCTAAAGATATGCTTAATCCTATGGCTGACCATAAAGAATATCTTCCTCCGACCCAATCCCAGAATTCAAACATGTTGGCTTTATCGATACCAAATTCTGTTACTTTGACTTCGTTCGTGGATAATGCCACAAAATGTTTAGCAACTGCTTTAAACTACAAAAGAATACAAAAAATATTTCACTATTTTTTCATCGAAAATATGTGATGGACAGAAACAAATCTTCAATTTACATCTTTGGCGCGCTCCATGAACCAAGTCTTCGCCGATGTAGCGTTCGTAATTGTTTCTTGAGTCGTGAAAGTTTTACTAGCGATAATAAATAAAACTGTTTCCGGATTCAACTTTTTCAAAGTTTCAGCCAAATGAGTTCCATCGATATTAGATACGAAGTGTACGTTTAGACCAGTTGAATAAGGTTTCAAAGCTTCAGTTACCATAAGTGGACCCTATCAGAATGAAATATCAGTAAAATATGAAATCAAGAAACCAACAATAAGGACGAGAGTAAAATAGATATTGTGTCTCGCACATCGACCATTCAATTGTTGTCATACTGTAATACCATACTTTGAGAACTCACGATATTCGGAATTGACTTCATTAGTAGTAAAAGAAAAAGGTTTACGGGTAACTAACTCAAATTTACTTCGAAAACTCATTTTTCTAATCAAAGGAGAAAAAAGGTAAGGAATGATAACGAAACCGGCGCGAATGACTCAAGTTTACAATTTTGGTATAATTTTTAAAAAATTGGTTTATTTATCATTTTTTTCTGTTTTGAAATTAGTTTACCAAAGGAAAGGACAGGAATAAAACTCTTGAGCCGTCAGGATAAGGAGGAGAAAAATGCTTACTTCTCCTCCTCAATATTCATTACAGATCCACAAACTTGTTCGTCATTCAATCAAGTTTCAAAACGTGCCAGCGTTCAAACTTTTCAAAAATTTGACCCTCGGTCCTGGGCAGTGGTCCTTGTTATCCACAATTCACCTGTAAATGAGCCACTCTCATTGTTCGGGTAGCTTAACTCAGTGACCGATACTTCGAGAAAGGAAGAATAAATTGAATCACGTAACTGAAATTAAAGGGGGAAACTTACCAAATCTGATCCACCAATTCCAATATTCACTACATCAGTTATTGGTTTTCCTGAATAACCTCTCCATTTTTGACTGAGTACCTGAGGGAATAACAAACTTCAGTAAGTATGTTCCTCCTCTTCAGTTTCTTGACACCTTATCAAGAAAAATAATCATCAGTCTCATACATATTGAAAATTTTTGTTTTCACAACCAGAATTTTGAAGAAATCGAGAAATTATTTCATGAAGGTTAAGAAAACACGAGGAAATTGAAATTTCTCTCGCAACTTCTGTTACAAATTTCTCCATAATACGAACGCAAAATCCAAATCCACCAAGACCTTACAACAATAGTTAGAACGCTAGAAAGATGTGTACTCTTAAGCCCTTATAAAAAGAGTGAAAGTGAATGAATACATGATTCAACCATGTTTCTAGGTATCAATTACTCTGAACAAAAAGCAAATGAATAAAAATATTTTCAGGGAGCAAAGGTCAATGGACTAGCACAATTCTGTTCAAGAATTGACAATTACCAAATTCTAAAACTAAAAAGATCATTGAACTTCTTACTTCACGTAATGAAAATAATGATACGTTTAAATTCTAACTTTCGTGTAATTGTAAAGTACGAAAATACTATGGTTTTAGAAAAATGCTCTCCAATGGGTCTCAAATTCAATCCAATAATAAAATGAAATGAAGAAATAAGTCGGAATATGTTACAATCCAAGTGTTTTCCCAACACATAACTTCTATCACTTTTTCAATATGAGGTAAATGTTTCATTGATTCACCACTTACGTACGGGTACGCCTACGTTCAATCACCTGATTCATACAAATCATGGAAAAAAAAAATACATTGTATACGAAAAAGACATGCAAAATTGGTCCAGACTCGTAGGGAACTACTTTGAATAATTTTCAAAAAAAAAAAAAAAAAACGAATTCCGACTTTAGGAACATCTACTATCCATTCACTAACCGCTTCCGTAAATTCCTTCATATGTTGTAACACAGCTTCAACACTAGGCATGACATCTACTCCATCAACAAGAATGGGTTTACCGCACTTATTGCGAAGTGCTACATGGAGAACGGCTCTATTTTCGGTGAAATTGATTTTCTCCCCGCAGAACATACCATTTCTAAATTCTTCAACTTGGCGAGATTTTGCCTGAAAATGGAAAAGTACAAAATAAATTAAGTTTCGCCTGTAAGAGTTTCATTCACCGGAGTAAGAATGTTCATACTATAATTTATCGTTCTTATCGTCAAGTAGAAATATCACAATAGCTTGCATCATTAAACGTCATTCACTCACTCTTCAATAGCTCACAATATTTCATCATTTCGCCATTAAACGTAAGAACGGATCGATACACATAAACCAATTTATATTTCAGTACCGGAACAGTCTAATGACAGCTCACGAATTTTCTTTGATGCTTCATTTGATAAATTATAAAAATCTTACCAACTTGAGGAGCAATTTGAGAACATCATCATTAATACGATTTTTAGAGTAGTCAATCAATATATTTCCTTCCGGCGTTTCTAGAATTTGACTGAAAAATTATAAACATTTCAATTCGTAAATAGGAGGGAATCTGTTTTACATTGCTTCAACTTCGAGTGGCTCATTGACTTTTTATCGACCTCATTTAAAAGTTGATTAAAATCGTCGTATCTCGACGCTCAGCGTCACAGAGAGGTGAAATAAAAGTCACGTCCGCTATATTACTAATTAACGGAAATATCCGTACCTGAATTTGGCAAATCGACTGGGGTCTTCTTGAAATAAGCGAAGAATATTGATTTTGGAGCCATGGGAATTGTAATATTTCTGTAACTCGTTCCACACAGGATCATCAGTGAGAAATACGTTGGTCATGATTCCACGCGTGCTACGAATTAATTAACTGAATTACAAACACAAAATATTAAAAGAGCCGAAAAAAAATCAGATTTCTGGAAAAAAGACACAAGAGCAGAGCACGATAACAGCAATTATAGTAGTCAGGCAGTTTGACCGATAACAGGCATGACAATCTTGTAGCTCATGACCCAGAATTGACACTGAGTGACTGGCAGTGACAGGAAACTGCGGCTCCGCCATTCAAGACTGCTCGCGTGCTGCTCGCTCGCCGTTCTCGAGAACTAGAAGTTCAGAACCTCAGCGAAGCAGCTGCAGGACTGCCGTGCAAATCTCCCTTTTGAAATTCTGGGAGAAGAGCGCCTGTTTCTTCTTTCTTTAGTCCAAATCACCAAATCACTATTCTGCACGTTCATCATTCTTCTTCTGCACGGAAGAACACAAACTCTGCACAGAAGCACGATGTAAAAAAAACTACAATTTTCAAAGAATTTTTCATTAAGTCAGTGTGTAGCTGTGTACAAAGTATTTTTTAGTTAGCAAAACTATGTCCTCGCATATTGCCTGTTTAAATAGAATTTCTTTTGCAAGTGCCACCCGCGTCTGCCAGATCTTTTGAGTGCGGGTGCTGGGATTTTTCTTCTTGGGGTGGGCCGTGGGGGTATCCGCGGGCAATTACCATCCTTTGCATAAGGGCACCTGAGAGTAGCAATTTGGTAGTTGATCGGGACCGGGCAGCGCTAGCTAGCGTCGAGAAAAATTTTCAAATTTTTAAAATCTTTCGAAAATATTACCATCTGAAACGAAATTTTTCGCTCTTCAATTTTGTTTCTTACAAGTACACGTCCAAATTCATTATTTGCGGAGATATTTAGGGAAAACTAAAAAATCACCTTCAGTTTGGAGCCATGATCACCGTTTGATCACCGTTTGCTTATCAGTATTTTTTATGTATTTTACACAGGCGACGCTAGCAAATCTACAATATGCCCGGTCCGAAATAGATACCTTGTTGAAGTTTTGTTAGAGGTTTTGTCCTGTGTTTGTTCAGATTACTCATTCCCCGTTCATTTTATCACAAAATCTGTGAAAAAAATATTTTGCTTGGTTTCATCCTCAAGGATCAGAAATCACTAATTATTTTTCAAATTTACAGACAAATGAATTTGGGAGAATTCCATAAAGATGTGTACCTCAGGTGTTCTTTTTATGGAGATAGAGTTGAGTGACCATAAGCATGCATGTAGTTTTTTGTTTTTTCAAAATTTTGTTTGTTGATAGGAAATGAATCAGAGAATTCAAAAATGTGGATATCTGCAAAAAAAAGGGCATCCCTCAACGGATGCCCTTTTGACAGATAACTCCTCATTCTTGATGCATAAGTTGGCAGCTACATAATTGGCGACCTAGCAACAACCTTCCTGCAACTGGCTGCAACCAAAACAAATTTTTTTGTTTTGGTTGCCAGCAACTTAGCTGTAGCTCAAACGGATGATTGCTATGATTGCTTGCAATCATATGCAATCATTGTAGGGGGGGTTGCAAACACAACACAAGTTGCAAGGTAATTGCAGCATTTGGTTGCAGTCAAGTTGTAGATTGCTATAGTTGCAGGTTGCTGTAGCCAGGACTGAGATCCGGAACCCTTATACAAAACAGGATCCGGATTCAATCCTTTATTTTTGGGGTCCGAGTTCCAGATCCGGAAAGATTAGCATTTTTTTTTTTTTTTGTGAGATCCGGTTTGAAAAGATCCTATATTTTTTACCTCGGCAAGATCCGGATCCAAAAAGATCCCGTATTTTTTTTTTCTGCGAGATCCGGATTCAGAAAAATTCCTTATTTTTTTCTGTGAGATCCGGATGTAAAGAGATCCCGTATCTTTCACCTCGGCAAGATCCGGATCCGAAAAGATCCTTTTTTTTTGCCCTGTGAGATCCGACAGCACACCATCTTTGAGTGTGAGGCATGGAGACAAGAGTGGGGTGAGCTAGAACGGTCCCTTCAGGAGATTAGGGAAGATGAAGAACTCACCCCTAGCAACTTGGTTCCCTACGCTCAACGGAGGCATGGAACCACATATCTACATTTGCCTCTAAGGTAATGAACGCGGAATGGGAACGGCAGATGTAGTCACATTGTGGCCGCTCACTACTACGTGTATCATCCCCCATGCTACTGCTGCTACTTCAACACCAGCACCACCATCAGCACCACCACCAAATATAGGGCGCTCAGGAAGAAGTGCCCGTAGTAAGAAGAAGAAAAAGGGGAAAAAAATCAAACAAGATGAAGAAGAGGAGGAGGGAGAAGAGTCCCTTGCCTGAAAAGCCAAGGTCGCAATGCGCTGCTGGTGAGCCCCTAGTGCACTCCCAGTGGCGGCTGAAAGCTATGGTGGAGGAGTAAATACGCGCGTGTTCATGATACAGGACTGCTTGATTTCCTGGTTGAGTGCCGAGCACTCTTTTGGTCAGTAGGGTAGACCCCTGTGGTGGCCTCATTGACGGACATCGCAAAGCGCGCGAAACGCAAGGAGAAAATGGAGCCAGATCACTCTCAATACAAGCCCTCAGGACTACCGACGCCATGCCCTAAAGGGTGGATACCAGTGCCAGAGGTGCGGTTTTTTGGGGACCACTTTGAGCGTGCGTGCACGCTCGCATGCCCCGTTTCTTCTCAAAGGCAATTGGAAATTTGGGAATATTTTGAAGTTGATCATGATTTTTGAGTTTTGACAATAACGTGCATTTCATCCATCAGTCCAAAACGAGAGTCATGATACTATAACACAACAATTGAATTCAGCGTGAAAAATACTTTCAGAATCATCTACGTCCTGTTGATTGTTTGATGTCACCATGGCAAAAACTAGGACTTATGACCAAAACGTCTTGAAACGGTTATTGGTCACAGTTATAAAATGGTCAGGAAACTGAAACTAGGGGTCGGAACCTTTTGTGTGAAACGGTTCCAGTTTTGGTACTGGTACTGGTTCCGGTTCCAATAACATAAAGCATTGACTATATATTAACTCAAAAGTTCTTCACCCGCAATGGGTTCCATACCAGTTCCGGCAAAAGGTTCCGACCCCTACCTGAAATGGTTATTGGTTATGGTCACAAAACGGTCAGGGATCTTATATATAACTGTTATTTTGTACATTATTTTCCTGTTATATCGGTTATAGCAGTCAATGGCTCAATGCTCAAAGTTGAAGTCCGTTGAAACGAAGCTCAAAAATTCTCAGTCATTCGGTCATTCCTAAATCTTGACCTGATGAAAAAAATTATGCTGAGAGAATCAACTTATTGAATTGACCAGTGATAATTTAATTTATTCTGTTTCTATGTAATTTTATTTTACTATGATTTTTGATTTATGAGGCAAGCAGACTTGGGAGTTTCTCTCATATCCAACTTTTATTTTGAAACTTTGAGAATTGGACTTGTAATTTTTTCTTTTGGCTGAAAATGAAAATATTAAATTAATTAATTATAATTCTTGGCTCCTGATAATTATTTTAAATTCAATGAATTAATGAAAATGAAATGACCAATTGCAAAATATATGTGATATAAGACAAGGCAGAATGCAGATCTGCCGTACAAAGTTGAATGGACGTATATGCAAATAATGAATACAAGAAAAAGAGGTTAGGGGTAGATACAAACATAACCTCTTTTTCTCGTATTCATTATTCGCATATACGTCTATCCAACTTGGTAGGGCAGAGATGAGAATCTCCTATAACAGTTATATATGTATAACAGTCATTTAACCAAAATGTTGAATCTGTTTTATAACAGTTGAAGTTGATGGAAATTTTTTCTGAATGGGTTAATAGTAAAACGGTTATTAACAGATAAAATTTTGTTACAGTTATTGGTCATAACTATTATAACTGTTGTACAACAAGCCCTAGCAAAAACACCCGTATGTCCCTATTTGCAAGTGACGTCCGTAGGAACGGAAAAGAACGCACAAAAACATGATAAGTACCTACATATTTTTGGTCCATATTTAAAATAACACAGGGCTCATTTTTGAACAACTCGTTTCCGCTGCTTTTTCATTATTTAAAAAAAATGACATATACAAAAGATGCAACGTAGTTTGCTTCTTGCTTTGTCTATTTTAAACACTCTTTGACCACGCTTAAATTTGATTTTTTTAAGGAAAACATCAAGTAATGAATTAATAATGCGCCATACCTTCTAAATTATTGTTTGTATAATATTTTTTGTCAAGCTTCCAAAAACTTCCACATATAGCAGGGATTATTTTGGTCACTTATGCAAATTATGTATGTAGTATATCCCCCAAAACCCCAAAATCCACCGTAAAAGTCTCTATTGGGGAAATTTTTGGGATATCCTGAGGGAGTTTATTCCACCCTTAGACCATACAACAGGTAGACCGAGCATAGTATTGAATTCTTGAAATGTAAACAAGGTCCATTATCCTTATTTTCTAGGCGCCGGCGCCGGTTCACTGCGGGGAAAGGAAACGCTGTACGGTGTGTTTCATTCCTCCGCGCCTTCATCCGCATTGCCTATACAAGGTCCATTATCCTTATTTTTCTTATCATGTTCTCGGTTCAACGCGTTGTACACGGTTAAATGGCCGATGCTCGGTCTACCTCTTGTATGGTCTAAGATTCCACCAAATGCATTGATGAGTTCGATCATCAGCTGATAGCAAATATAATGTTTGACAAAACGTGCAGAGAACCTAATCTTTTTTGGAGAAAAGGTAAAATTGATATTTTCATGTTTGTACATAATGAACAGCAACGCTCTTCTCCAAAACCAAAACCATACTCTGCACTGCACGTTTGTCGTTTATCGTTTTGTCAAACATTATTTGCGCTGCAGTAATGCCCTCTACACCGAACCATAGAACTATTAATTTTACGAAAATAAAATATCAGTGAGGGAAGAAAGGTGGCAAACCTGATTCGAGGAAGAAAGAGAACTTACACGTTTTTTACAGAGGGAACGCTGAATATGTTTAGTGGAAGAATTGCAAATGGCGGCTCTTGTTATTGTTCTACAGCGTATACAATTTTCGTCTTTAATGTGCTAAAATCGAATTGTTTGTCCAAAAATGTGTTCAATGGATATTTAAATAATACAGAGAAATCTGTGAGCGAAATGTGGATAACTGTTATGTAGTGTATTCCTCCTGCGAAGACCTTACAGATGAGTAAATTTGAGCTGGGCAAGTCTACGATTCAATACTACTTTCCGTAATCAACAGTCGGGACTAATTGGTGATATTATTCTGTTATGTTCCTCTCGCCGAATGCTTGGAAAATGTAATTATCAATATCCTTTTGACGCATTATTTCGTTTCGTTGGATCTAATCTTCCAACCCGTTTTACGAGTTTCATTTCATTTTTCAGTTTTTCTCGTACTCCCCATATCATACAAAATGGTGGCCGGAATCCCTATTCAATATTTATGTCTTATTACCTCCTGAGTTGTCGCATGTTTCATTCATTCTCTTCTTTTAATTTTTGTTAATCTTCCGTAGGCATAATAGAGGTAATTCCCCCTAAGTTTGCTCGTTGTTGAATTTTTATGTATTCTTAATGTTTAATGTCAATACGGTAGAATATAGTTTACTGAGGTAAAGTGTATTCAGAGCTCAAAAAATGATAATTATACTGTTTGATTTGCATCCATGAAGAACAAAGCTTATTTATTCAAAATTCATCCACATATCACATTTATGATCACCATACGAGAACTATTTTCGGTCTTATTCTTGAATAGAATATTCCCCATGGGTCATTGTCCAAATTTGTGTTTGTTGTCTTTGACCATGTTTTACTTATTTTCAGAGATGATCGAGACCGTTTTTTTCGGAAGCAGGAAGGAAAAATTTCGAAAACAGTGTAAGAATCATGTTTTTCGTATGTAATTTTCGAAAGAATGACTAATCCCATAACGTAGAATTTCTCATAGAGTATCGTTTTGTTGTGAAAAAATTAAGTGATCAGTAATCCTGAAGATAGTGATTACAAGAATTTTTCATTGTGTTGATGTACTGCTGGAGTGTTAGCTATGGTGCGAATTCAGATATAGATGTTTGAATGTCAAGTTTCAGTAACAATCTTTTCGGCAAATACGTGTTATTCGTCCATTTCGAAAAATAATTCTGTTTGAATTTCGTTCGACGGTCGATAAATCTTTCAAGTTTTTGTTGACAATAACTTGTATTAATTTGGTTGGAAATTGTATTTTATTCTGGATTTTTTCTTTTGTTTTCAGGTTGGTCTACTAGCAGTCTTATGCTATAGTCCATTTTTGTAACAGCATGGGCGGTCAGGTGAGTAACATGTTAATAATGTAATTTTGTTGTGCCTCTTGGAACTATATTAATTTCTAACTTTCTCTAGTCTATCAACTTTTTAAATTTCGGCAAAAGTCACTTGGGTACCCAGCCGCTCAATATTCTGAAATACATTTCAAATTTTTGTGAAGTATCTTTCATTTGTCGTAATTATGACATAATCTGTGCTCAAATTTTACCTCAGTATTCAATCCAGTTTATCCAATATACTGTACTCTTCTTCAACACGTATCCCTGTAGTTTCCCCTTTCGCTTTCAATAGAATAACACTGATATCATCTTCGAAATACAAAGTTTTATCTTTCATACATCACGAATATTATAATTTAAAATTTTATTCCGTTGCCCATCGACCTAATGAATTGATTGATTTTTATAATTACACGTGTCACCCTTGGAATCATGTTGATTGAATATTTTTAAAATTGAATTTTGAATCCATTTGATCCGAGAAAGTATAATGAAGTTTTAATCGCCTGGTCTTACGTTTTCTCACTAAATAGCGTAAGGTGTAGAACTTTTTGTGAATTTTTTACGTTTCAGGCGTAACCAAAAAAAATGTACACTTCCTAATTCTCTATTATTAGAGAAACGCTCTTGTTGATACGTCTTCACTTTTTTTGTGTTTCTTCTATTTGCTAGGGATTCATGTTTTGATAATTTTTTTTTTTAAACTGGAGAAAATTGAAAACAATTAAGTATCTCATCGTCAATTGTTTTCGATTATTATTATTGAAAAAATTTTTCAAGATAGAAAATAATTGGTCGTCTTCTTTGTTTTATCCCCAATATGTTTATAGGGAGGTTGTCAATTATTTTAGTCTTATCAATAATGGTTTTATTTTCGAAAAAAGAAGAAAAAAAAAAATTGGAAAGAAATGATTTACATATAAACTGTTTCTTTACAGTGAAATGGGCACGCACAGTGACGGTTATGTGGAGCAAGAATTGCTTACGACTTTCGTCACATGTGAAGGAGATCTCAGTGATCCCCAATTCAATACGAAATTCGCCCGACTATTGAAGCAGTTGCAGAAATTATTATTGAAAGGTGCGTATTTGGATAATTGATTATCGATAGTAGTAGAATGGAAATAATCGTAAATCCCAGGCTACAATGTGAGAAAAGTTTTGTAGTTTCGTTGCATCGCGTTCTTGACTGTGTTATAATATCAAGTGTGAATATCCTTGTTTTGATAATTGCGTATGTAGTACATTTTTTTTTTCTAATTATGTTTTGTTTTTTGATAATACAGACTCCGGACAGTATTTAGGAGTAGTCAAAGTTGAGCCATGGAATTCGGTACGTGTGACGTTTACAGTTCCAAAAGAAGCAGCTTTAAGACTGAGACAGTTGGCTCAGCAAGGAGATGTTACCCTCTCGCAGTTGGGTATTCTTTCAGTTCAACTGGAAGGAGACCAGGTAACGTATCGATTAAAAGTAAATCGTTGGCATAACTATGTTGATTTGCGATGTATTTTACACCGAACCTTATTTTTGCAGGCAATATCACTTCGAATTGCCGGACGCGTTTCTGGAGAAGCCCAAGAAATTGTTTTACGTACTACACCAGTTGACACGGAGGGTATTGGTAGTCAGTCTTCTGTACCAGAGACTGACCATTTGATCTCAAAAAGTGTAGCTGCATCGGCTGCCGGGGGTACAGCATCTTTCATCAGAACCATGACACAGGTTCTTGCCGGAACTAGCGTGAATCAGTCACTGACAGCATTTAAGAGTCCTACCGTTATTTCATCCAATTATCAGAATCCGTCATCATTCGCGCTTCCTCCAAAAGTTTCTTCTTCTGCTGCTGTCATTTCAACTAACGCGAAAACTACCGTGCCCCATTCATATCATTCTTCATTTATTACTACAAATTCATCGACAGCGGCGTTATCTACCACGACGGCGACAGTATCTGTGCAGAACTCTTTTACCAGCGCGGGAAGTACCAATAATCCAAGCACTAGTGCTTATAGGTTTTCGGTGCCGCCTCCTCCGTATCCCAATTCTAAAGTGACGACTTCGCAGTTCATTAAATCGAACCGATCTGCTTGTGAAGATGTGTCTACAAATCCTAGTCCTGCTAATGTTGCTCTCTCTAGCCCTCTTCTGGTTAATTTGTTACAAAACGATGGTGGTGTTCCTGTAAATAATAATAAAACAGCGATAACCGATCGACAGAGGATGAAAGCACCTCCGACAATAAAAACAGCGATGCCAGCAAACACTGTCAAACGAAAAGATAGGTCGCTGGAATCATTTACAACTGTGAACCAATTACAATCGGTGGATGGCTCGACGACGTTTGTTGGTGTGGATTCCGATTCGCAGGTTATTCAGCGTATTCAAAAAGCATCTGTATCTGAATCTTCGACTATGGTTACCAATGTCCGAATGCCTGTTGAATCGTGTAGTTCTGATTCCGTAATTGTATCATCTGGTAAATTACCCACCATGAACCACTTGACCGCAGTCACTGCCAACATTCAACAAAATTATTCAAGTCAAAATCCGCCTGTAAATATCTTCCAGCGGCAAATGAATACTATTGCCCCTAGCGCATTACCTAATCAGCAAAAAGCTCCTGTATCAGCTAATGTGATGAATAATCAACCTATAAATCGACTTGTGACTGGACAAAATGAAAACCAAGTATTGAATGTCGGTCAAAATTCGAAATTTGACGTCAGGGTCATAAACGTTCCCTCGTCTGCCCATCAGTTGCTTCAATCGCAACAGCTTTTGCCGAAACAACTATTACAACAACAACAACAGTTATTACTTCAGTCACCCCATCAGCAACATTTGATGCAGCAACAAAAGTCTGTGATATTGCCACAAAGCACCCCAGGAGCTAAAATAAACGCTTCAGTTCAAGAATTGAGTAAATTTAATGTAAGTCAAAATGCGCCGATCGGATCACTGATGGTAGCTGGTAGTCGTCTTGTTAACCAGTTCCCTTTGAATTCATCGTTACCACAAACGTCAAACCCTTTAAATCCGAATGATACGAAGTTTGATGGTTTGTTGACTGATCGAAATGGGTTTGCAGATATGCAAGGCCTAAATCCTATTACTGACCAGATACCTGTCCCTGGTATGGTCATGACTGAAGGTAGTGCTGGTCAGGTCAGTAAGACGGATGGACGATCTCTCGTTCAAAGTTGTAATTCTGTGGTCACTAGCGCCTCGTTACAACTTTTGAAAACTTATACCTTTACGAATTCAAACTTACCTCAAAATACGATCGTTACAAATAACTTACCAGGACCGACTACCACTGTGAATAACAAAATGAATCCGGTCGTTTACAATTCGAACATGAATGCGTTGGATAAATTGAATAGCAATGTTACTCAAATGATTTCCTCGTCGGTGGCTCATTCTCTGTACAGTTCGTCTTCTAATTGCTATCAGAATACTGTCGTTACCAATACTAATGCAGCATCGAATGATACGAATATCTTCGTCTCAGGAAATTCTACTGATAATGCACATTCTGTGGTATTTCCAAAGCCAGACTTGAATGCGATAACTGATGCAGAAAAAATTTTCCAATCTGCAGCTACTTTTTCTGCGAATCAGGCTTCGTCTCTGAGTTCGATAAATAGTGGTGCGAATACATATTTGAATTCAGCGACGCCATTACCCCCTCACTCGGAAAATCCGTCGAATTCGTTTCCAAGCGGTATTAGCGATGAAATGACTAAAGAGAACCAGGAACGAAATTTTTCTGCGGTACCATCACAGACACCATCCTCAGGCAATGAGAGGGAGCCTCAGTTTCTGATTAATCCATTAACCGGTGAAATGGAAGCGATGCCTCTTGAGAGTTCAGATAACGAATCTGATAATCAGACTGATATCTTCAATTCTTTACCCCCTTCCGTGGCTAATAATGAAGATTCGTGTTTTAGTTTTACCGATACGATGAATGAGAAGTCGAATTCCATGTATTCAGACGATGACGACGATCTTATTAGTTCGACCTCGGTCAAGAAAGAAGATTCGTCTGAAGTGGAAAGTGTAAAAACTTTTAATGGTGATACATCCTCATTATCTCGGCATCGCGTCTTATCAACGGGTTCGAGTCCTAGTAGCGGAGCTGGAGGAGAGAAAAATTTAAAAATCCGCTTGAAGTTGGAGAAGAGTGAGCCTATTAGTAACAGCGCGTATAAATTGGATGTGTTGAATACCAATCTTAAGAAAGTTGACAAACCTACGAGCATCGTGAAGCCAATGCCGAGAGTACTGACTAATGCCTCATCCACCACAAGTGTGCAAAATGCTCCTGTAAATTCAGCAGTTGACGAACCCCGTGTTCCTCCTATACGATTATCTCTGAGGGGAAAGAGCGTTGCCTTTGTGAAGAAAAATAAGAAATGGCCGGAAGATTCAAAAGAAGCTGTCACTGAAGATAGCATTGAGAAAAAACCTTATTTTAATAAAAATAAAATGTCGCCGAACGAAGTAATTCTAGAAAAAGATTGCATATCTTCGGAATCCGTAGAATTGTGTAAATCCTTGGAAAATATTGAAGATGCTGATGAAATTAAGTCGAAGGTGACGAAAAAGAGACCCACTGACAGCGAGGAATCGGCATTGGTCATTCAGTCTGAAAGCGTAAATGACAGCGTGTCATCTTACAATCCCATCTTGTCATCCGTTCGAACGTTCCCGACTGAAGCGGAGGTTACTTCGATTCTACGATCAGTGCCAACGGATGCCCACAATAAAATGAGCTTGAGCTCCATGAAAATCAAGAAGAAGGAAACGAAAAAGAAAACATTCGCTCGTGATAGGACATCGATGCTCTCTGGTTCAGTGTTGAGTGATGATACAACGGATACGTTTACCAGAGTCTTGAACGAAACCAAGTGTACTTTGTCATCGCAATCAAGGGGAAAATCGAAATCGAACTCATCATCGCTGCTCAAAAGTGTGATGAAATCGACTGCCGCCAAGGAAGCTCGAATGATGAATTTGGCTAACAGAAATTTGGAAAAACGCGCTGCGGGAGGAGAGACCGCTTTTTTGAATCCGAAGGCTGCATCAACTAGCGCTCAACAGAGGAGGTCTAGTGCTGACATAACCTATACAGGTGAATAATATCATCATAATTTTTACTTACTATTTATTTCCCTCACCCCATGCTCTACTCTTCCCTGATATAAAGAAATCGTGTTGAGGTGAAATTTTTCTAAAAAATGATAAGTGTGAGCCTGTTGACATGTTTCATGTCTTTTTTGACACCCGATGCACTTCCGAAAATTTGCGAGTACCCCCCCCCCTTCCCCCTCCCCTTATAATGGTCTTAGAAAATTTTTTGAGAATTACCTGGGAGTTTATCCAGAAATCTGCGAGTACCACCCCCTGGGTAAAAATAAAATAAAAATTAAATTAAATTAAATAGAATTAAATTAAATTAAACTAAAATAAAATAAAATGAACCTCGAATCACCTGTGAGGTCATCTAGAAATCTGCAAGTACCACCCCTCGAGTAAAAGAAAAAAAAAAAAAAAAAGATTGAAAAAAAAATTTAAATAAAAATTAAATTGAATTAAAATTAAATTAAAATTAAATTGAATTAGATTAAATTAAATTTAAATTAAATTAGAATAAAAATAAAATAAAATATAAAAATTGAATCAAAATTAAATTAAATTAAAATAAAAATAAAATGAAATAGAATAAACCCCGAATCACCTGTAAGGTCATCCAGAAATCTGCGAGTACCACCCCTCGAGTAAAAATTAAAAATAAATAAATAGAATTAAAATTAAATTAAAAATGAAATAAAATGTAAAAATTAAATTAAAATTAAAATAAAATGAAATGATATAAAATTAAAATTAAATAAAATTAAATAAAATTGAAATAAAATTGAATTAAAATAAAATAAAATAATATAAAAATTGAATTAAATTTAATAAAATTGAAATGAATTAAATAAAATCAAATTAAATTAAATAAAATCAAATTAAATTAAATTAAAATTAAATTAAATTAAATTAAAACAAAAAAAATGGAAATAAATTAAATTAACATAAAATTAAATTAGAATAAAATGAATTAAAATTGAATTAAAATAAAATAAAATATTATAAAATTAAAATAAAATAAAATTAAAATAAAATAAATTTAATAAAATTGGAATGAATTAAATAAAATCAAATTAAATTAAATTAAATTGAAACAAAAAAAAATAGAAATAAATTAAATTAACATAAAATCAAATTAAAATAAAATGAAATAAATATTAAAGTGGACTTCTACTGGACTAAGAAGCGGGACGAGCGAACGAGCGGAGCATCCATCAGCTTGAAATATACTAAAACTAGTATACTAAAATAGGCATGTACTGGACCATGAAGCGGGACAAACTAGCGGGGTGAGTAAGGCCCGGTCCGCTCGTTCGTCCCATGAAGCAGTCAGCCTAAAATACTCCAAAGTTGACTTATACTAGAAATAAAAGTAGAGAAAAACAAATTAAGTCGAATTTTTCAAGTTTTTATTTAATAATTTTTTAAAATTCGGATTTTTTCGGTCTCCAGTTAGAGATCACCGTAATAGCTTGAGAAGAATGTTCACTCGTTGTTGCATCATAATAAATCCTTCCAAATTAAGCTCATTTTGTGGAAAAATGAATGTTGCAACATAATTTATTGATTACCAAAGTTTGTTCAATTGAGCATTTGATTATTGCTTCTCGTAATCATATTTTTACTTGTTTGATAAAACAAAAAATTTATGTGCACCGAGTTGAATTTATGCGAAGAAAGAAATCATAATATGTAGTGATAAGAAGGGAAAATTTTTTTTTTCATATTTTCTCTTGAGATGAAAACTTGAAGATGTATTTTTATATTTATATTAATCTCAATTTTTTTTTTTTTCATTTTCAGCTTGTAACTCAGCTTTCACGAGTGCGAAATTAAATCAGAAAGTTCCATCGGAAACATACGTCAATTCTCCGCAGCAGTTCGTCCAGAATTCACAGACCACGAATAACCTGTACGGGAGTGCGCATCTGAGAGACGTTAAGAAATTTATTGCTAATACGGCGAGTGCGAAGAAACTCGTCAATTGCAAAACGAAAGAATATCCAAATTCAAAAACTGAAGTTCGGAAAGATTTCCATCCGAATCACGAAAGTAAAAAAGGTTCACTCGTCATGAAGAGAGCTATTGATATGGAAGGCAAACAGCAGAATATTGTGGTCAACTGTTTAGAAATGGATTCAAATTCTCCTATTAGTGGAATTGCCTCACTGCCGACGACAAATTTTGATTTGTCTGAAAAAATGATGAAACAACGTTTATTAGATGATAACGCTATGAACGAGCCATTAAGAAAGAAGCAACGCTTGGACAATGTGGATGGAAATTCAAAACCAGGGTCCTTGATGGACAGGTTGCTGACGTTACCGAATGCTAGTGGTAAAGAATGCGACGTTTCTATTTCAGTCGCTGGCGGTGAGAGCCCGTCCGGCCCTTCTAGCGAACAAACTAATAATCAGGGGGAAGATTCTGGAATAGAATCTATGGACGCGTTGTCCGAGAAAAGTCCAAATCAAGGAGAGAGCCCTTGTAGAAAAGACGAGAAAGATCCCGTGAATCTGGCGGATTCGAATGGTAACCCGCTCGGAAAAAAGTCACCGGTCAATACGTATTGTGATAAAGTATCCATCGACTCATTTTCCGAAAATACAGCTTTGTTGGACGAAAGTAGAAAAGATGATACCGAATGTAAGATTCAGAAAGAAATCGGTGCCGAATCATTCTCCAAATCCACCAATGAAGAAATATGTCCGACAGAAGCTGCTGAGGATAGAGCAGAAAAAGGGTATGATCGATCGGAAACCTTGTCTCCAGATTTGGATGATGTGCAGCCATTTCGTGTGACACCTGCGTTGTATACGTACTCAAATCCGGAGAAAGTGCGTCAGGATACGCCTTCTCCTGTCCTAGATGACATTACCGATGAGATTATGAGCCCGAAATCGATTGTTGAACCACCGAAGACTATTACTGCTGTTGTAGCATCTACATCAACGAGAAAACGAAAACGAAAAGAAACGATTGATTCGATTTATGTCACGACTGATAAACCAAAAGGTGCATCTTCCGGTTAGTAGAATTGCATTTAATCTTCAACCGCCGTAATATTTTACAGTTAGTAAACATTACTATTCATTTTTTGTAGGTATGAATCGGTACAATAATAGAAATAATGCGAACTTGGTAGTTGGGAAGTCATTGTTGAAACAGTTGTTGATTGAGATACCTTCGGAAACACCTTCGGAGACACCATCGGATAGTACTGTCGACCTCCTGAAGACCGGCGTATCTACAAGAAATACAAGATCTCAAGTCAAAGGGTATGTTTTCAACCTGGAAATCTTGCTTTATGAATGTATTCTCTGTATTTATACAGACTTCCAACCATTTTCTAGATTAAGTCAACCTAGTCCAGATACGTTATCCGTATGTTCGACGTCATCGTCGTCGTCGATAAGGACTCCAAAATGTAGTCCGATACCGTCTACTGATGAAACACCCGCAAAGCAGAGTCCACGAACCACATCCCGATTAACATCTCGAAGATCTCGAAAAGGTTCCGAAAGTAGTAATGTCTCAAATGGCGATGAAAGCGCTTCTTTAGGGTAATTTCAATTATCATTGCGATATTTTAAATATTTGTGATAATATAATTTTTTATGAACTTCAATTTCGTTCGTTTGCGCAGTCCGAGTAAGAAAAAATCTCCGGAAGTCGGACCAGACTTGACGAGAGCTTGTTTGGGTTTTAAAGATCAGAACGGCAAGAAAATAGCTGTTCAGGCCCCCGCTTCTGCAGATTGTTACCGCTCTATCATTAACGAGAACAACGCGATTACGCCCGCCATCATCGTCGGTGGTAATAAAACCATTGCTAGCCGAGTCGCCGGATCCGTTGTGAATAAGAGACTTACGACGTCGTTTCAAGCAAGTGACACCAGTCCACCAAATTCTGTCGGAACTCGACCCGTGGGGAAGAGAAGAAGAGGTGTGTATCACGTTTCTTATGTTAGAAATAGCACGAATTGAAAGAATTATGTAATTGAGATCGTATTATATTTGCAGCTGCAAACGATACGCCTAGTGCGAGACGTAATTTAGCTAAATCTCAGCAAATGAATGAAGAGCCATCAATGCAAGATTCAGGAATCGAAGAACAAGAAAAGTAAGTTCCCCAATCTGTTTCAAATTCTGCAAAAATGTCCGAGTTGTATTTTATGTTTTGATATTGTCAATCAGGTCGTCACCTACCACTCCTCGAAGTACTAATCGTTTAAATACGACGGCTGTGAAGCAGAATCTATCGACGCCTTCTACGTCTCGACGGTCCGTTCGTCAGAATCATGTAACGCGGCGGCGAAAATCGCCGGGTACGTCTGCGGAGGTGCTGAATGCCTTGGACAGTCCAGCGAATGCCGGCAATTCGAATAACAATAATAATTCGACAAGCAAAAATAACAACAATGCGGGGAAATTGGCGGGTAACCACGAGACGTCCAAGAATTTATTTCACGAAAAGAACAGTATTTTTCTGAACGTTGAAAAATGTGAAGCAAAGTTGCCTAGTAAACAGAATTGTGTTGCAAAGAAAGAGACAGCCTCTCCACCGTCGACCGGAAGTGTTTGTAACAATCTTTCAGAAGTGAGGAGTAATAATGGAATTGCATCGGGAACAGTCGCAGCCACGATCACAACTCGAGGCCATAGCGTGAAGCAAACTCATATGGTGAATGATAGTGCTATTGTAACACCTCCTCAAGATCTCACGCACACGCATTCTGTTCCGGCATCTGAAGAGGTTATCAATACGCGGAGAAAAACGCGTAGTATAGCCAATTCAAACGGTAAGTCCAAATTATAATATGAGGACATTATCCCGAATGAGAAGGATAATTTCAATGCTTGAAATCAGTGTTATTGTTGTATATTTATATATTTTTTTCTTCTTTTGTTCATAACTATGTTGATATTCTGTTTCACGCTTGCATAATAAACACAGTAATCGGAACGTAGTGTGAGGTAGGTAAATGGGTTTTTAATGTTCAAATTTTGAAATGCCCTTATTTTGAATTGTATGAGGTAGTAGTGTTGGAATCTTCATTTAAAACCTAATACACTTGAAGTATATTTTTCTTATATATTCCCGTAGTGCAAAATCAAACGAATCAGCGAACGTAGCTGTATTTTTATTTAACGGAAATGCCTCTCCACAAATATTTCGATATCATCGCATATAATACGTATTGTAACGAAATCTCGAAAATATTTTTGTCAATTTGAAATATAAGATGAAGCCTCAGTTAAATACTCAAATATTATCATGTATTTTTCGCACTATATGACGTGGAAAGAAAATGTTCATTCTGAAAAGGCACTCGACTTTTAAATGAGCTGCGTACATCTCATACTAAAAATTCAAATGAAAGCTCCGTAATTGAAGTTGATTAATTCTTTTTCTTTCCTTCCCCAATAGCTTCAGATTCTGAACACGGCAACAAACGCAGAAGAAATTCTAGGGATGGAAAATGATTTTATTCTTAGCGAATGACCACCGTTGAGGTATTTCTATATTCGTGAATCGTGTATAAAGTAATGTAAAATTTTGCCGAGTTTCTTGTTCTCTATTGTCTTCGTTTTGTACCAATGTAATATGTACCTTTACGATGGATGTTATTAGTTGAAAATGTAGCTGCAATTCCGATGCAATTATTTCTCGTTGGAACTGGCGATAAAAGAATTGCTGAGAAGAAGGTTAAAAAATAATTTCAGTCTGTTGTGCTCAGTGATACGAGTAGTGCCAGTGTGAGAGGATGTAACGAAAAGGAAAAAGAAAGAGAAAACGAAATTCGAAGATACGTTGAAATTTATGGACGATGAGAACCTAAAAATCTAGTTAGATACAAACGAGATAATTGAACCTTGAGGCAAGAAATTTAGCGTATTGTGGACAAGTATGGTAGTTGACCAGAATGAAATGAAGGCGAATATTATTAGCGCTAAATTGCATACCGTATTGCTTCTGTGTCTTTGTTGGTGCTATTTTTGTGTTTAGGAAAAATACTGTAAGTATTGTGTGAATGAATTTTACGAACCCAATCTTTTGAAGTGGCCACTCCATTGGCCTGAAAAGATACGATTTCTTTATGTACTGCGAAGTGTATTGAACTTCATTTTATAATCTAGAAGTTGTTTCCTTTCTTCTTCAACGTAATTCTCGGAAAGTTTACGAAGAAAATCATGTGTTAATTTATTCAATTTTTTAATTGTTATTTTTACTTTTGAATTTAATCGTATAATTTGATTTTGTTTAAAGAAAAGGATTGTAAATCATGTACATAATTTTTTAGAAAGTTTCACGCGTTCAATTTTTTAGTTTGTTCTGTTCTTTATTTTTTTCTCTCCTTTCTTTGTTTATTTTTTCCTTCTTTTTTCCTTTCTTTCTTTCTTTCTTTTTCAATTTTTTTAATGATAAAGCTATATACCCTTAGTTTCGGCGATTTGACCGTGATTAGGAATTCTGTTTTCTCTCTCCACCATCATGATATTCAGCATCGTCACCCTTTGGTTTATCAATTCGCTTTACTTCTCAGAAAATGATGACTTTGTAAGGATTTTGTAGTTGATGAAGATTGATAGGTATGGTTTACTCCGTATGTATAAATCCTGCGTACGTTGTTCTCCGTTTTTTTTTCTTTCTTTCATTGTTTTTGTAATTGGGTGTAAGTGCAATGAGTCTTTTTTTTTTCCAGTGCGTAGATGTGTATAATTTCATAATCTTTAGTTTTATTAAACGTAGTAAGATATATTTTCTAAACGAATTTGAATTTTATTACAAACTCGTGACTCTTTAGACTGGGTTTTTTTGTCACGAAATGAAAATAGTAAAAATAAAATGAACGAATGAATAAATAAATAATACTAATAATATTAAAAGTCGTGAAAGTTTACCATAATATTTATTATTTTTAATGTTTTATTTTCTTTGAATATGTATTTTAACTGTAGCGAATGATTCTTCAAATAGTTACTGTTGGTCGTTCTTTTATTCACTTTTCGCATAGTTACGAATTATATGAGTATGTGTTGCTTTCTTGAATAATTTCAAATTTATTTCTTCTTTCTTTTTATTCCTCTGATTTTGCGAATACAAACGAGTAAATACTGGAAAATTTTGTAAATAGTTGTTTTTCTTTCTTTCGATTTCTTTCTTTTCTTTTTCTTTTTTTTTTTTTTTTGTTTTCTGTATGTGTATTATAAAAATTGAAAATAATCTAAATGTTACTTTTATACATTGAAAATTGAATATGTTTATTTATTGAACAAATATGTACCATCTTGATTTTTCTCGTGAACTTGGTGTAAATTTTGAATATTTTCGGTTCACACAATGAAGTTTTTGGTAAAATTCAACGTATAAAATTGAAAAATATTCGACTAATTTGTAATATAATAATTATGTGCGTATAAATATTATAAATAGTTTATTACAGTAAATTAAAATACAATACTGTAAGCTAGTGTTCAGAATTTTATTGTTTTGTGTAATTAAAAATTTTGATTTAATCTATAGTTTGTCATGTTTTTATTAAAGCGAAGAAATTTCGAAAACTGAGATGCTTGAGCTTCCCTACAAAATTTGTGATTTTATTATTGATTTTTCAGCCACGTACGAAATTCAAAAATTCACAAACGTAGTGTAGGCTATTTTCAATGCGAAACGTTCATCTTTAAAATTCCTCCTGCGTGACCAACAGATTCCTTCAGGTCGCCAGAGTAGTAAAGTCCATCGATAGACAAATGGAGTACAAAACTTAAACTTGTTCTGGTAGACTCGAAGTTTGAGAGTAATTTACTTATTTTTTAATCGGTCTATCGAATTTGACCCTTTTGTTTAATCTACGCGAAGGTATACGTTCTCTTGTCCTAGTTCTTATAAAAATGAAGATCACGTTCTTTATTTGAAAGCAGGGAGTTAAACAATCTTCAAGCTGAACCCAAGTTTCTGTGACCTCCCTCATTGCTCATTCACGAATAACAACGAGTGATGACAGCGAGAGACAAAAGAAGTGAACTAGTGATGGGCAAACACCGGTATCCGTCTAAAACACCAACAAAACCGGTACATATTAGTATCTTCTTGATACCAGTCATACCGGTTTTCTAGAGTACACTCAGTAGGTGGGTAAGTACATTCGATTATCGGTTCCACAATTCCGATGAAAGAAGTTGATTATTCGATCTGCATCTCGATCAATTAATAACTAAGAGTAAGAAAGCACAGGGTTTCGTGATCAGAAATACTAAGGGCTTCAAGGATATTCGTACCTTATTGATATTGTACTACGCTTTCGTACGATCAAACATGGAGTTTGGGGCATTAGTGTGGAACCCGGTACTAAAGAAATACTCAGATAAATTGGAAAGCATACAACGCCGGTTTCTGAAACATACGTACACCCAGGTTTTTGCTTACTATCCGTTCGAAAACGAATACATATAATGAATTGTTGTAGGGTTTTGAAATTTAATCATTGGAAAATCGACGAAAGTTTGTCTTGCTGACTTATCTTTATGATATAGTGCATGGGTACAAAGATCCTAATTTGCTCCAGGAGCTCGGCTTCAGAGTGTCGCGGCAAAATGCGAGACTTATGGAGACCTTCTATATAAACGGTCGACAAAAGGGACCCTTAAGACATACGTTTTTGACAAGGGCTTGTACACTTTATAACTCACTAGAAAAAGGATCCAGGGGGGTGGAATTGGACATTCTTGCTCAGACCAACAACAACTTTCAATTGGCATGTCGCGACATTCTGTCCGCACAATGCGATATGATCATAAATTTTCTCTGTTGCACTCGTGTGGCACTAGATCCGCATTTATTGGCGTAGGGTCTTTGAGACGGCCGGTCATCTGTGTGTATGTGTTGGTGCGTGTGAGCGTGCGTGCGTGTGTGATAGTTATAATTATTATTATTATTATTTATTTCTTATCATTATTTATTTATTTTTTTTTTTATTATTATTATGTGTGTTGTCACAGCCTCTGTGATGCCACGATTAACCCTAATCGCAGCATCCCATTTATCGATGAAAAGAAAATTAAATTGTCGAAGTCTCGTATACGAATTTTAGTCAGAATAAAGTACACTTGTAGATAGGAAAATGTACCGCTAGGTTTCAATGTAATAACATACACGATTATTCATACGAATGCGCGTAGCGCCACCTCGTTTGACGTATAAATCGTCATCATCTGCGAAACCAATAATATGATAATTGTCTTCCCTCTCTGTGCGAAATTACCAGCTCCTAAATCGAACATCCAATAATGTATATTTTCCCCAACTTGTAAATTAGACCAACCCTAAAAGCTAATTAACTTTAAGAGTACGAAATGTAACTTGTATTAATCTTGATCCTACGCTAGCTGAAGAAGAAACCTGTCAGTATATCAGTATTCGTATATTCAATTGTAAATTTGCACTTGTCGTTTTATTCGTTGAAAATAATAAGAAGTCGAAAATCGAGAGCTTTGATTTATTGAAATTATTACACATCGCGCAACCAATTCAAAACCATTTGGTTAATCGACACCGATTCCCCCACCACAGCCTCAGCCGGTATACTTGTCTACAGAGGCCATAATAAATATAGCAAGTCTATAGACAGCGTGTACTTTTTATTATTATTATTATTTTTTTTTTTAATTATTATTATTAAATTATGTACATGGTACAACTTTTGTAAAGGTGATGTCGCTGGTAATTGGTTTTAGGACTGTTGGCGGCACCACCTCAAAAAAATAAACAATATAAATAAATAAATAAATTATTCCAACTCATTCACTTGAGACATTCCCATGTCCAATTTTGCAAATTTGTATGCTTTTCATTGTCTACTATAAGAATTAAATACCATCATGTAAAGTAAATCATCGAGAAAAGTCCATTTTTATACGGAAATTCAGTGTGGTAGGTACTCCATGCTTTCTTCAAATTCCGCAATAGATTTCAATGAAAATTTGAAATTTGAAATTATTTATAATCATACAGGCGATATACTTACCAATATGTTTTAAGCTCGGGCTGGCTGCACACGGTCAATAAAAATTAAGGACCAAAAAAGTGACCGAGAGTCCAAAAAAATTCAAAACTACTTGGATTATTAATGACACTTTGTTATTTTTTTGGTACGTTATTGAATATTATTGTCCAAGTACTCAAATAATGATCATTTTTATTGACCATGTACAGCCCGCTTCACTTTACCGGTAGCCTGTCGCCTAGCTTTTTGAGGCCCAGAGCTAAATTTTAACATGCGGCCTTTTTTCAAATTGGACAATAACACTAGTCAACAGCCAAAAAATTGCTGGAACGAGAATAGGTGATTCTTGAAGTATTTTTCACGCTAAATTCAATGCCGTTTTCCGTTTTTCGCTAGCAGGTCTAGATTTCCTGTAATCGTTGCAACAACGTGCCGATTTTTGCAACAAACTGCCGCGCATCGTTGCGAACGTAACGCAGGTTCGCAGAGTATGATACTGCTATCCTCGATGCGTTCCGCGACGATGCGCGGCAGTTTTTTGCAAAAATCAGCACGTTGTTGCAACGATTACAGGAAATGTAGACCTGCTAGCGAAAAACGAAAAACGGTATTGAATTTAGCGTGAAAAATACTTCAAGAATCACCTATTCTCGTTCCAGCAATTTTTTGGCTGTTGACTAGTGTAATTCTTATTTTTTCCTCTCGCCGGTGCGAGGCCTACAAAAGCGCGAGGCCTGAAGCGGTAAAACCTACTCGCCGCGGATCGTGGTCCGGATCGTTCCCGGATCAGTCCCGGAACGCTGCCCGGATCGTATCCCGGATTGTATCCCGGATCGTTGCCCGGATCGGTCCCGGATCGTTGCACGGATCGTTGCCCAGATAAGAATAAGAATAATAATAAGTTTATTACCAGAACACTGAGCCATTGGCTCGTATTGTCTGGGCTTAAATGCTTAACATTTGGTATATACAATGTTTATAGAAAAAAAAAAAAAAGAAATGAGGCCGAGGTATTGGAGAGGGATTTAGGAATCTAGATATTTTGGGTATTGGATTTCTTCGCGCAGCCAAAAAGATAAAGATCATGTCCATGTCTTTTCACAATTCTGCCCAATCTGATATGTAGTGGATAATGCGAGACAAAAATATTTGAGTTCTAGACTAAGGCTTTAGAGCGGCACACTCGCTTGATCTAGTATAAGTCTACTTTGTAATATTTTAGGCTAATGAGCCTTCTTGGTCTAGTGTAAGTCTATTTCAGTATATTTCAGGCTGATGAGATGACTGGGCCTCACTCGCTCCGCTCGTTGGTCCCGCTTCAGTATGTTTCAGATGTTGTAAGGGGACCAGAATTCACGACTTATGAAGTCACTGCAGTGGCGTATTATCCTAGAAGCACAGGAAGCCAATTTTTAGGGGTGGCAAATTTTCAAAATTTCCTCTTTTTTTTTGCTTGTTTCTCCATTTGGTAAGCCTGAAATAGGCGGCAAATTCATTTGTGCGTCGAGGCGGAAAATACCTTAATCCGCCACTGAGTCACTGACCTATGACGTCACAAGCTAATAGCCTCATCATGGCTCTCAGCGTCTTCTTAGCCTAGTATAAATCTATTCATCATATTAGGATAAACTACCACTTCGGACTCGCGAACTCGGACTCGCAGATTTCAGAATCACTCCCCTGAGAAAACCTCGAAAATTTTCTAAGTGCCTTTCGAGAGGGGGGTGGGGGCCCCCACGGACTCGCGAACTCGGACTCGCAGATTTGAGAATCACTACCACAATGAAAATTTCCATAAGGATAAGACCAGAGCAAAGACATGTACATGTCAAACAAAAAAATTTCTTCTTCATACTTCAGCTTTGTGACATCGGATAGTTCTAGTGTCGGTGTGTGTACTGTTCTGTTCCTCTTTTTCTCAAGTGTCGTTCGTGTCGTTTTTTTATATTTCATCATTTTCTTTTACAATTGTTTCTCTGTCATGTGGGTCAAGTTTGTTAAAGTTTTGTAATCCTCTGTCAGTACTAGTTCTTTTTCCTGCATTAGTTTTTGTTCGGGGTAATGTTATCGTTAGTTCATTATTTCTCGTTTTCTTTCTTTTCGGTAAAATATTCCTGAGCTACCCTTCTTTTTTCACGTATTTAATCGTACTTATTTCGTGTTGTTCATCTATGTTACGAAACCCCGTTTCTTCAAATAATTCTTTTGTGCTAAATTTTTTTGGTTTGTTGTACAAAATTTTAAAAAATTTCTTCTGACTTTGGATTACTGTGCTCAGGTTTGTTTTGTAAGTTGCCCCCCATGCCGCAATTTCGTATTGTATTTTTGATTGAATCAATGCCATATATATTATCTAGTCTTTTTGTTCTGTTTGGGATGCCCTGATCGGTTTCCGGGTTGGCGTCCTTTTTTTTCCAAATTTTTCCAAAAAAATATTTTTTTGAATTTTTTTCAAAATTTTCATTTTTATCGGTGTCCGGACCGGTGCCCGGAAGTAGATATGACATGTATGTTCTGGCGCACCTCAAGTGCAACGGTTTTTTAACTGATATTTTAAGTGACTTTAATCCATAGTTTAACCAAACTTTTAAAAACAAAAACTGAATATTTTTAAAAACCAAGTATTAGCGGTGGTACAGCCGTCCCCACCTTCCTCGGTCATCGAGTACTCGTCCCGGAACATGGTACAACCCCAATGACGTCTAGCCGCTACCTCAAGAAAGAAGAACGCTATAGACTATACCTAGTATATTCGTATATTCGGTACTTGTAGCTTCACCAGGTGTAACGGTTATAAAGTTATTGAGGAATTCCAAAGTTGTTCCGACACTAAGCACAGTCCGCCAGGCTGTTCTATCCGGTCGATTTTCTTTATTTTTTTCTTTTAATTTTTAATTTTTTTGATTTGTAGGTAATTACGCGTAGATTTCTCATTGGACATTGAAAATTACTAAACTTTCACTCTACTCAAATTATATTCAAACGCGACGTTTTTTCACGATTTTTTAACCGTTTTTTTTCTTTTCTTTCAACCATATCTCGACCTATAATCCTATAATAATTCATATACATTGTCGCATTGGTATGGACTAAGAACATTCATCGGACTAAAAGCTGGACAGTTGTTCTCACACCAGTCAACCACATATTACAAGATAAAAGTGAGAGTAAGCACGATTAACAACATCATCCATCATCCCTTCACCCAATGACCCAAACCATGCTAACATATGAATGATGCTATACTATCCCACAATGTCACTACCCCAACAATCCTACGACCCCAACAAGCGCCGCAGGCCGCGCCGGGCGGGCATAGGCCACTCGTATTATGTGAATATAAGATCAGAAACCGTTATACCACAACGCTGCACGGGTCGCTACACAAACCAAGATTTACAAACATTTTCAAGATTAAAATCTTGACAATAGTCTAAAATGCGAATAAATCAGGAGATAGCGAGATTGAGAACAAGTTACTTACTATTATGATACTTCACTTATCGCTGTATGCTGTAACTTATCGATAAGATCGTCTAATTATTACAGTAGAAATGATTGAATTTTTCTAATACATTGAATTTTTCTCGAATGAATGTCTTTCTGTCATAATAAGTATTAAGGATAAATAACAGTAATTCGGATTCTAGTTTCATATATGTAAGAGATTCCTTCTCCGACCTGTCGTCTTAATCATCTCTCGTTACTCTTTCATTTAATCGCTTTTCTTTCCTGTTCAGTCTGGTCTATCTCTCTCCTTTTAATCATTGTATTTGCATGTTACTTTTGTTGATTTCATCGACTGCGATCGCCTTCGATTTATTTTAGTTTTCTCTTGTGCTTTGTACATTACTGATTCCTGCTCTCGCTTTCGCGCGTCTGTTTATAAACGACTTTGTTTTTGAATTTTATTTCGAACTTTAATAAAAATTCTCACGAAGCCGTTTTCTCTCTTCATTCCTGCATTTGCTGCGAATATCTTACAAATTCAAAAACTTCTCGTTATGTCACTTTTCGTGTGTTTCTTTTTTCTCGTTTGTTACGTACACTATGTCGGTTCGCGCTATTTTCACTTTACATGCCGAACCGTCTCCTACGGACCCTCGTTCTACCGTTCCGCATCTGATCTCTGTCCAGACTTTTGACTCTAGCTGCATTTACGCTTTCTCGGAGGATAAAAAAAGTTTGTCTAATCATGACTCTCTTATGGCTTTACCGATTGCCAGAGCCGCAAAAACCGATTTGAAACCGCGATGGACTAGCCGATCTTTCCGAATTACCTTGCCTGAAGATGTCGCGAAATTATATTTCGATGACGAGCTGAATCCATTCTTTCAGGGCAAATTTCTGGATGAATTTGTTCAATCTGAAACGTCTTCCATTTCTTCTCCTAAGTCTTCGGCTACCAATACACCTGCTCCTACGAAGTCTCTTGGGTCTATCGTGAAAAATGCTGTCATCCCGAAGTTTGGTTCTCGCTCAAGTTCTCTTCATGCCGCGACCTGGATCACTATTTTTGAATCCGAATGCGCCCGCCTTTTGATCGAACGTGACCGATACTGGGAAGTTCTTCGCCTTTTCTTGGAAGAGAACGCGGAGAAATGGTACCTATCTACTCGCATGTCAAATCCTTCGATTTCTTGGGAAACCTGGAGGGATTCTTTTATAGAAAATTTCGCTATCCAAGGTCTCGCCGCCGTTCGTACAGCATTCAATCATCGATACTTCGCTGGATCTCTCGCTGATTATGCTCAAACTAAGCTTAATCTACTTGTTGCATTAAATCCAAAGATGATGGAATTCGATCGTATTTGTCACATCGCTTATGGCCTTCCAACTCATATCCAGGATCGTATAAACCTCGCTGAAATTACATCTGTCGGTAAATTAATGTCTACTATTAATTCTCTTGATTCTCCTCGCACTGTTTCAAAACCATTGTCAACCTCGTCTAAACCCGGTTTTATACAATTTCCAAAGTCTAATTCGCCTTGTTCTTATTGTAAGAAAAAAGGTTTTGAACGCTATCATTTTGAGAAGGATTGCATGACTAAAGCTCGTGATAACAGATATCGCGCAGCTAATAACGTAAATAATTCAAATACTAAAGCAATCCACTCTTTTGATGTTAACGAATTAAAATGTGAAATCGAACAGATTCAAAAAAACGAGTGAAGCCCGCGTTCATTGTGGTGGACGTCTTGTACGAAAATTTAATCGGAAAGGGTCTATATGATCCAGGCGCTAACGCGTCTGCGATTTCTTTGGAAGCTCTTTGCAAATTAAAAAATTACAAGTATATTCCCGTACAATCGACTTACAGCACAATGAGCGGGCCGGGCTCTATCTTAGGCATCACTGTCTTAAATGTTAAAATATATGATATTTCGCAAAGAGTAATGTTATATGTGGTTGATTCCAAATCTTTTAAATTTGATTTCATTATTGCTTTAGATCTTATTTCTCTATTTCGTCTTTCTTTAAACGATAAACTCGTTCTTTCTCAATCTTCCGAGGAATCTAACATTTCGTTGAATTCTTGTGACATAACTCCTCCTCGGAATAACGTAATTTGGAACGATTATTTCTCTCTCGATATCCTTAATTCTAAATTAAGTCACTTAGACCACTCAAAACGCAACCGTATTAATTCTTTGATTATTGATAATCATTCTGCTTTCGCCAAACACAAGTTTGACATTGGAAACGTCACAAAATACGAGTGTTCTATTAATCTACTTTCGGATAATTTCATAGCTAAGAAACCTTATCGTTGTTCCTTCTCCGATCAGGACGAAATTGAACGCCAATGTGACGAACTATTAAAACACGGTTTAATTGTCGAGTCTCACTCTCCGTATGCTTCGCCGGTCACTATGCAATTTAAGAAAAACGGGTTGAGTACTGTAAAATCTAAAACTAGGATGTGCGTAGACTATCGTGATCTCAATAAGATTATAATTCCAGATAACCAACCATTTCCATTAATCGAAGATATTATTATTAAAGCTAAAGGGTGTTTGTGGTTTTCTGCTATAGATATTAACTCTGCGTTCCATTCTATTGATATACGTCCCCAGGATAGATTTAAAACTGCCTTCATTACTCAACATGGCCACTATGAATGGCGAAAAATGCCCTTCGGTCTTAAAGTAGCTCCTGCCGTTTTTCAACAAATTTTATCGGGTATCTTAAAACGGAATAATTTTTCGGATTTCGCTGTTAACTACCTCGATGACGTACTAATTTTCTCGCACTCGTTCGAGACCCATATTTCGCACTTACAGAAAATCATTAATGCAATTTATCAAGAGGGTTTCCGCCTCAATTTTTCAAAGTGCAATTTTGCTAAAAATTCAATTCAATACCTCGGACATGTTCTAACACCGAATAGCGTAAAACCGCTTCAGGATAATCTTATTGCTATTAATAATTTTCCCAAACCGTCTACTCGTAAAAATGTTCGTCAATTCTTAGGTAAAATTAATTTTTATCGAAAATTTATACCTAACTCTTCTTCACTCCTTGAGCCTTTCCACAGTCTGCTCCGTAAGAATACCCCCTTTTCCTGGACTTCTGAATGTGACGAGGCCTTCAAGAGAGTCAAAAGCCTTCTTACTTCCGAACCAATTTTGGCCATTTTCGATCGCACAAAACCAATATCTATCTTTACTGACGCCAGTGGAATAGGTATTGGGGCTGTTCTAAAACAGGCGCAACCTGACGGTAGTCTCAAACCCGTGGCGTACTTCTCAAAAAAACTTTCGGAAGCACAGAAGAGGAAGAAGGCTATCTATATTGAGAGCCTCGCCGTTCGTGAGGCAATTCGGTATTGGCGTTTCTGGTTAATTGGTCGCCATTTTACTGTCTATACTGATCATAAACCTTTGGAACACTTAAACCTTAAAGCTCGTATCGATGAGGAACTGGGTGACTTAGCGAACGAGCTTCTCCAATTTGATTTTGAAATCTTGTATCGCCCAGGCTCTTCCAACCACGAGGCAGACTGCCTCTCCCGAAATCCCGTACTCTCTCCCTCTGAAAATTCGTCCGATCCTTTACTTCCTACTTTTAATTTTTTAACGCACAATGATATAATTGATCTTCAACGTAACATTATCGCCTCTAATAATGATACCGTCATCGCTAACGTTATACTTCGCAAAATCAACGGCCGCTCTCGTATTATTCTCGATTCTTTATCTGGCAAAATTCTTGTAAATCGTGTACATGATCAATACGGTCATATAGGCGCAAAACATGTGATAGCTATTGTTTGTAATTTATTCTCGTTTCCAAAAATGTATAACGTGATTCGCTCAGTATGCAATTCTTGTATAACATGTCTTCAGAATAAATCCCGTCATCCTCGTCCTTCCGCTTCCCTCGGCATACTTGGTCCCGCCTCCTCACCCTTCCAAATTATGTCACTTGATACCGTCGGTGGCTTCAGTAATCTCAATTCCTCTTCTCGTTATCTTCATATTTTAGTCGATCACTTTTCCCGTTTTGCTTTTCTTCTTTGTTCTAAGGGTCAATCTGCGAAAGATATGATCGCTCTTGTTGACTCAGTTCAAAGGAATCATCAGATAGAAACTCTTTTGACTGATCAATATGGGGGTCTTTCTTCCGATGAATTTTCCTCTTATTGTTCCTCTCACAATATAAAACACGTTTTTACGGCAGTGGACTCGGCATTTTCGAATGGTTTGAACGAACGTTTAAACCAAACGTTAGTCAACCGTATTCGCTGCGCTAAAAACAATGTTTCTACTCCTTCTAAAAAGAGCTGGACCTCTATCGCTAATGAATGTATCAATCAATATAATGATTGTCCTCACTCTGTAACACGTTTTTCGCCTTCATATCTCCTTTCTGGCAAACCCACTTCTCTTCTTCCTGTTTCCCTTTCTCCTCCCTCTGCTGACATATCTATCGATAGAAAAATAGCTTACGAAAATTCTATTAAAAATCATGCGTACAATAAGAAACTATACGATAAAAATAAGTATGATGTAACTTTTTCCGTCGGCGACTATGTTTATGTCGAGAATGGTAATAAGCTAAATAGAAATAAGCTGGATATAATACGCATCGGTCCTTATAAAATTGTTCGTAAAGTATCTAATAATGTATTTGAATTACTTCTGCATGACGGTCCGCTTGGGAAAAAGCTGTACCACGCCTCGAAAATTATACCAAAACCTGTAAACAATTATTCTCTCCCCTCTTCATCCTCTTCTTCTTCGCGCTCTTAAATGAGTGGGAAAGGGGGATGTAAGAGATTCCTTCTCCGACCTGTCGTCTTAATCATCTCTCGTTACTCTTTCATTTAATCGCTTTTCTTTCCTGTTCAGTTTGGTCTATCTCTCTCCTTTTAATCATTGTATTTGCATGTTACTTTTGTTGATTTCATCGACTGCGATCGCCTTCGATTTATTTTAGTTTTCTCTTGTGCTTTGTACATTACTGATTCCTGCTCTCGCTTTCGCGCGTCTGTTTATAAACGACTTTGTTTTTGAATTTTATTTCGAACTTTAATAAAAATTCTCACGAAGCCGTTTTCTCTCTTCATTCCTGCATTTGCTGCGAATATCTTACATATATACCTAGGTAGGTTTGGTAAAAATATGTGTGGTATATTACAAATGTTCAAGGTAAGCTTATGTCTAGCAGTTTTCTTCAGAATTGGACGTTATACCGTGCAACGTGAGTTGGCTTTTCCTCATTACCTATATCTTTTCAGAGAAATAATAATTCATGTTTATAGTCGTACCGAGCTTTCAGTGTACGTAGTTTGGATCTACATACTTATTATGAGTTCGACTAGTAATACTTAGTTTTTGAAACAGTTAATCTCGATGAAATTTTGAGTCAAAACCCTGAACTACAAGAGCAGTTTCAACAAAAACTCACGAAGGTCAATGAAACTTGGAACCAGACATTGAAAGAAGCAAATGAGGCGTTTGAAAATACTTTGGTAAAAATAGGTTCCTTTTTTTATTCAATTCTTTCTATTAGGTATCTAGGTACCTACAACAAGTTCATTTTTTTTCATTTTTGAACGTTGTTCTTTGAAAATACTATCATGCTATAAATAAGATACTTACTCGCCTAATACAATGTGACTTTGTTTCAACAGGAATATGCAGCATTTCAATGCGCGACTAAAGATGGTCGTCATAGTCTAGATCGGTTGGACTATGAACTAAGAGAATTTGAATCTTCTCCGAGTTATCGTCGTGCACATATTACAGATAAATTATTTAATAAAATGGTGAAAATAATCAAACGTTTGACTCCAGCTGGGAAAATATCCGACGCTGTGAATTATGCTCAAAGGTTGTTCAATTTTTTGTTTCATTCTCAGTCAAAAGTAGTCAAAAATATTCGACAATTTTACTCACAGCAAAAGTCGCCAACTCTAGCTCATAACTTAGGAATAACGGCGGCTACAGGACCGGGTTTATATTATCTGTTCAGTGTGTATAACCATCCTAATGAAACAACTCATGAAGCAACGCCTGTAATACGTGCTTATCTAGAGCGTACAAGAAAGGGAGAACAGGTTTCGCTGTATAACTTTCTCAAGGAATTAAATCACTGGCCAATGAAACTGGTGGACTTGGATCGATTGAATTTAATTCGAGATTGTCTCACGCCACCCGAAGAATTTCATATTAGTTATATTAAGATAGATGATGACCCTAAAAATCCCACAGTGATGCCAATTACAATAATTGAGCGTGATTTGTGTCGGAAGTTGGTGTTAGCTTAATATTACTGTCTAGTCTTAGGGTAGACCGGGGGTAAAACCCAGACAAAAATCACATTTTTTTTTCTCATCTCTGACGATGGGATGATCTTATCCTCTTATAATTATATAATATACAAGTAAAATATGAAAGGTGAGATCCGTTCATTTTAAATACAAGATGAGATCCAGAGTAAATAATTGTGTATACACACGGCACCCAAGACGAGATCCGTGGTAAGGGGGTGTATGATGAGATCCGATTGTGTATATAATCTGCAAAACATATAACCTGCCTACAACAAGAGATCCATACTGATCTATGCGATGTTGTCAGAAGTATGTATGCAAGTGGTTGATGCACAGCGTATAATTTGGTCCAACTATCTCTTCTAAGTGACTATAATTTCATCATTGCTATACAGTAAAAGTTGTGTGTGAGTAAGTGCGCTATAAAGATTTGCGGTCGTGTTTGTTTGTCCAAGCCATCCGCCAGTCAGCGTAGAAATGTCTTATCATTTTCAACCTGAACTTGTGGCGTATTTATTTGTTTTTAATCCGACTCAGCTCAGTTCTGTTTATAGCATATTACAGCAAAATATGGCTTCCCTTTCTCTTAATTGCGCTTATCTTTTCTCTTGCGCAATTTATCGGAAAATGTTCCAAACATAAGTTAATCTTAAGTCAAAATTCTATACCGACGATATCATGTACAATTGAGCTATCTAGAAAAAATTATTTTTTCCAGAGAATGTTTTGAAAATTGTTTGATTTTTCAGCCCTCCTGAGACTTCAATATTTGAGGCCTAAATAAGCGACGGGGGGTCGAAATGTGACAAGTATCAGGAATAGTATGTCACAGGAAAAAAATTCCGGAAAGAAACCGACGCGGTTCACTGTGGCTGTAACTGTGAAAGGGTATGCACTTGGCCCATTTTGCGCGACAATCACTGTACTTAGAACAATAATTATGCAGAAAGAAGGTGGTAGTTAGCACATTTTGTACGTCGAAGTTTGTCACTTGGTACATTCAAATCCTACGTGATAAGATTAATTAGAAAGCAGTTTACAATTTTTTAATTAATTATAATGGTCTGCAGATGTTTCCAAAAGGCACTCTCCTTTGATTTTCAACAACAGGCAAGTTCCCAATAATGCATTTGAGAGCTTTTAGTAATATTAAAACTAAATAAAGAGACTGAATGACAGCTCTTGAGAAAATAAAAATGTATTAGTAATATTCAACATGTCCTTTTTTTTCCAAATTTTTCCGAAAAAATCTTTATTTGAATTTTTTTCAAATATTCCACTTTTATCCGAGTCCGATCCGGTGCCCGGATCGGTTTCCGCGTTGGCTTCCTTTTTTTTTCAAATTTCCTCAAGAAAGTCTTTTTTTGCATTTTTGTCAAAATTTCCATTTTTATCAGCGTCCGGACCGGTGACCGATCCGGTGCCCGGATCAGTGCCCGGATCGGATTCCGGGTTGTCGTCCTTTTTTTTCCGACTTTTTCCAAAAAAATCTTTTTTGGAATTTTTTTTTTAATTTCCATTTTTATCGGTGAACGATCAGGTGCCCGGATCCCTGCCCGGATCGGTTTCCGGGTTGGCTCCCTTTTTTTTTTTCAAATTTTTACAAAAAAATCTTTATTTGAATTTTTTTCAAAATTTCCATTTCTATTGGTGTCCGGACCGGTGACCGATCCGGTGCCCGGATCCGTGCCCGGATCGGTTTCCGGGTTGGCGTCCTTTCGTTTCCAAATTTTTTCAAAAAAATCTTTTTTTGAATTTTTTTCACAATTTTCATTTTTATTGACGTCCGGACCAGTGACCGATCCAGTGCCCGGATCCCTGCCCGGATCAGTTTCCGGGTTGGTGTCCTTTTTTTGCAAATTTTTACAGAAGAATCTTTTTTATATATATTTTTTGAATTTGCATTTTTATCAGTGTCCGGACCGGTGACCGATCCGGTGCCCGGATCCCTGCCCGGATCGGGTTCCGGGTTGGCGTCCTTTTTTTTCCGAATTTTTCCAAAAAAATCTTTTTTTGAATTTTTTCCAAAATTTCCATTTTTATCGGCGTCCGGACCAGTGATCGATCTGAGACCCGGATCAGTGCCCGGATCGGGTTCCGGCTTGGCGTCCTTGTTTTTTCCGAATTTTTCCAAAAAAATCTTTTTTTGAATTTTTTCCAAAATTTCTATTTTTATCGGTGTCCGGTGGGACACAAAAATAGAAATTTTGAAAAAAATTCAAGAAAACAATTTTTTGAGAAAATTTGAAAAAAAACTGATCCGGACACCGATCCGGTCACCGGTTCGGACACCGATAAAAATGAAGATTTTGGGAAAAATTCAAAAAGAGATTTTTTTGAAAAAATGTGGAAACAATTTGATCTGGGCACCGATCCGGTCACCCGTCCGGACACAAATTAAAATAGAAATTTTAGAAAAAATTCAAAGAAACATTTTTTTGAGAAAATTTGAAAAAAAACTGATCCGGGCACCGATCCGGTCACCGGTCCGGACACCAATCAAAATGAAGATTTTGAAAAAATTCGAAAAAAATTTTTTTCTGAAAAAATGTGAAGAAAACCGATCTGGGCACCGATCCGGTCACCGGTCCGGACACCAGTGACAAATGAAAATTTCCAAAAAAATTCAAAAGAAGACTTTTTTGAAAAAATTCGGAAAAAACCGATCCGTGCACCGATCCGGGCACCGATCCGGGCACCGATCCGGACAACGTTAGAAATGAAAATATTGTAAAAAATTCAAAAAAAGAAAGTTTAAAAAAAATTTGGAAACAATTTGATCCGGGCACCGATCCGGACACAAATGAAAATAGAAATTTTGGAAAAAATTAAAGAAAACATTTCTTTGAGGAAATTTGAAAAAAAACTGATACGGGCACCGATCCGGTCACCGATCCGGGCACCGATCCAGTCACAGTTCCGGACACCAGTGACAAATGAGAATTTCCAAAAAAATTCGAAAAAAGGATTTTTCGAAAAAATTCGAAAAAAACCGATCCGGGCACCGATCCGGTCACCGGTCCGGGCACCCATCCGGACACCAATCCAGTCACCGGTCCGGACACAAATGAAAATGGAGATTTTGAAAAAAATCCAAAAAAAGGTTTTTTTGAGAAAATTTGGAGAAAAACCGATACGGGCACCGATCCGGTCACGGGTCCGGACACCAATAAAAATGAAGCTTTTGAAAGAAATTCAAAAAAAGATTTTTTCGAAAAAATTTGGAAAAAACCTGATCCGGGCACAGATAAAAATGAAGCTTTTGAAAAAAATTCAAAAAAAGATTTTTGTGAAAAACTTCGAAAAAAACCGATCCGGGCACACCAGTGACAAATGAAAATTTCCCAAAAAATTCAAAAAAAGATTTTTTGGAAAAATGTTAGAAAAACTGATCCGGTCACCCGGACCGGTGACCGGATTGGTGCCCAAATCAGTTTTTTTTTCAAATTTTCTCAAAAAAATGTTTTTTTGAATTCTTTCCAAAATTTCTATTTTTATTTTGCCGCATCGGTACCCGGATCGGTGCCCGGATCGAAGCCCGGATAAGTTTTTTTCAAATTTTTTCAAAAAAAACTTTTTTTGAATTTTTTTGGAAATTTTCATTTGTTACTGGTGTCCGGACCTATATCGGTGCCCGGATCGGTTTTTTTCAAAATTTTTTCAGAGAAATATTTTTCTGAATTTTTCTCGAAATTTCCATTTTTATCTGTGTCCGGACCCGTGACCGGATCGGTGCCCGGATCGGTTTTGTACCAAATTTTCTCAAAAAAACCTTTTTTGGGATTTTTTTCAAAATCTCCATTTTCATTTGTGTCCGGACCTGTGACCGAACAAGTGACCGGATCGGTGCCCGGATCAGTGCCCGGATTATTTTTTTTTTAAATTTTTATAAAAAAAATTTTTTTTAATTTTTTTCAAAATCTTCATTTTTATCGGTGTCCGGACCCGTGTCCGGACCGGTGACCGCATCGGTACCCGGATCGGTGCCCGGATCGGTGCCCGGATAAGTTTTTTTCGAATTTTTTCAAAAAAAACTTTTTTTGAATTTTTTTGGAAATTTTCATTTGTTACTGGTGTCCGGACCTATATCGGTGCCCGGATCGGTTTTTTTCAAAATTTTTTCAGAGAAATATTTTTCTGAATTTTTCTCAAAATTTCCATTTTTATCTGTGTCCGTACCCGTGACCGGATCGGTGCCCGGATCGGTGCCCGGATCGGTGCCCGGATAAGTTTTTTTCGAATTTTTTCAAAAAAAACTTTTTTTGAATTTTTTTGGAAATTTTCATTTGTTACTGGTGTCCGGACCTATATCGGTGCCCGGATCGGTTTTTTTCAAAATTTTTTCAGAGAAATATTTTTCTGAATTTTTCTCAAAATTTCCATTTTTATCTGTGTCCGTACCCGTGACCGGATCGGTGCCCGGATCGGTTTTGTACCAAATTTTCTCAAAAAAACCTTTTTTGGGATTTTTTTCAAAATCTCCATTTTCATTTGTGTCCGGACCTGTGACCGAACAAGTGACCGGATCGGTGCCCGGATCAGTGCCCGGATTATTTTTTTTTTAAATTTTTATAAAAAAATCTTTTTTTAATTTTTTTCAAAATCTTCATTTTTATCGGTGTCCGGACCAGTGACCGGATCGGTGCCCGGATCAGTTTTTTTTCAAATTTATTCAAAAAAATATTTTTCCGAATTGTCTCAAAACTTCCATTTTTACTGGTGTGCGGACCGGTGACCGGATCGGTGCCCGGATCAATTTTTTTCCAATTCTCTCAAAAAAATCTTTTTTTGAATTTTTTTGGAAATTTTCATTTGTCCCTGGTGTCCGGACCTGTGACTGGATCGGTGCCCGGATCGGTTTTTTTCACATTTTTTCAAAAAAATCTTTCTTTGAATTTTTTTGGAAATTTTCATTTGTCACTGGTGTCCAAACCTGTGACCGGATCGGTGCCCGGATTGGTGCCCGGATCGGTTTTTTTCATTTTTTCAAAAAAACCTTTTTTGGATTTTTTACAATATTTTCATTTCTATCGTTTTCCGGATCGGTGCCCGGATCGGTTTTATTTTTCCGAATTGTCTCAAAACTTCCATTTTTACTGGTGTGCGGACCGGTGACCGGATCGGTGCCCGGATCAATTCTTTTCCAATTCTCTCAAAAAATCTTTTTTTGAATTTTTTTCAAAATCATCATTTTTATCGGTGTCCGGACCGGTGACCGGACCGGTGACCGCATCGGTACCCGGATCTGATTTTCTCCAAATTTTTTCAGAGAAATCTTTTTTTGTATTTTTTACAATATTTTCATTTCTATCGTTGTCCGGATCCGTGCCCGGATCGGTTTTTTTCAAAATTTTTTCAAAAAAATATTTTTTTGAATTTTCTCAAAATTTCTATTTTTACTGGTGTCCGGACCGGTGACCGGATCGGTGCCCGGATCGGTGCCCGCATCAATTTTTTCGAAATTTTTCAAAAAAATCTATTTTTGAATTTTTTGGAAATTTTCATTTGTCACTGGTGTCCGGACCGGTGACCGGACCGGTGACCGCATCGGTACCCTGATCTGATTTTCTCCAAATTTTTTCAAAAAAATCTTTTTTTGAATTTTTTACAATATTTCCATTTTTATCGTTGTTCGGATCGGTGTGCGGACCCGCTGACCGGATCAGTGACCGGATCGGTTTTTTCCAAAATTTTTTCAAAAAAGTCTTTTTTTGAATTTTTTTGGAAATTCTCATTTGTCACTGGTGTCCGGACCTGTGACTGGATCAATGCCCGGATCGGTGCCCGGATCAATTTTTTCGAAATTTTTCAAAAAAACCTTTTTTGAATTTTCTTGGAAATTTTTATTGGTTACTGGTGTCCGAACCTGTGACTGGATCGGTGCCCGGATCGGTGCCCGGGTCAATTTTTTCGAAATTTTTCAAAAAAATATTTTTCCGAATTTTCTCACAATTTCCATTTTTACTGGTGTCCGGACCTGTGACTGGATCCGTACCCGGATCTGATTTTCTCCAAATTTTTTCAAAAAAATCTTTTTTTGAATTTTTTACAATATTTCAAATTTTATTTTTGTCCGGATCGGTGACCGGATCGATGACCGGGTCGGTGACCGGATCGGAGCCCGGATCAGTTTTTTTCAAATTCTCTCAAAAAAATCTTTTTTTGAATTTTTTTGGAAATTTTCATTTGTTACTAGTGTTCGAACCTGTGACCGGATCGGTGCCCGGATTGGTGCCCGGATCGGTTTTTTTCATTCTTTCAAAAAAACCTTTTTTGGATTTTTTACAATATTTTCACTTCTATCGTTGTCCGGATCGGTGCCCGGATCGGTTTTTTTCAAAATTTTTGTTAAAAAAATATTTTTTTGAATTTATCTCAACATTTCCATTTTTATATGTGGCCGGACCCGTGACCGGATCGGTGCCCGGATCGGTTTCTTACCAAATTTTCTCAAAAAAACCTTTTTTGGGATTTTTTTCAAAATCTCCATTTTCATTTGTGTCCGGACCTGTGACCGAACAAAAGACCGGATCGGTGCCCGGATCAGTGCCCAGATCAGTGCCCGGATCGGTTTTTTTTGAAATTTTTACAAAAAAATCTTTTTTTGAATTTTTTTCAAAATCTTCATTTTTATTGGTGTCCTGACCGGTGACCGGATCGGTGCCCGGATCGGTGCCCGGATCATTTTTTTCGAAATTTTTCAAAAAAATCTTTTTTTGAATTTTTCTGGAAATTTTTATTTGTTACTGGTGTCAGGACCTGTGACCGGATCGGTGCCCGGATCAGTTTTTTTTTTCAAATCTTTTCGAAAAAATATTTTTCCGAATTTTCTCAAAATTTCCATTTTTACTGGTGTCCGGTCCGGTGACCGGATCGGTGCTCGGATCGGTGCCCGGATCAATTTTTTCGGAATTTTTCAAAAAAATCTTTTTTCGAATTTTTTTGGAAATTTTCATTTGTCACTGTTGTCCGGACCGGTGACCGGACCGGTGACCGCATCGGTGACCGGATCAGTGCCCGAATCGGTGACCGGATCGGTGCCCGAATCGGTGACCGGATCAGTTTTTTTCGAATTTTTTCAAGAAAATCTTTTTTGAATTTTTTTGGAAATTTTCATTTGTCACTGGTGTCCGGACCGGTGACCGGACCGGTGACCGCATCGGTACCTGGATCTGATTTTTTCCAAATTTTTTCAAAAAAATCTTTTTTTGAATTTTTTACAATATTTCCATTTTCATCGTTGTCCGGATCGTTGACCGGATCGGTGCCTGGATTGGTGCCCGGATCAATTTTTTCGGAATTTTTCAAAAAAATCTTTTTTTGAATTTTTTTGGAAATTCTCATTTGTCACTGGTGTCCGGACCTGTGACTGGATAAATGCCCTGATCGGTGCCCGGATCAATTTTTTCGAAATTTTTCAAAAAAACCTTTTTTGAATTTTCTTGGAAATTTTTATTGGTGACTGGTGTCCGGACCTGTGACCGGATCGGTGCCCGGATCAGTTTTTTTTTTCAAATTTTTTCAAAAAAATATTTTTTCGAATTTTCTCAGAATTTCCATTTTCTTTGGTGTCCGGACCGGTGACCGGATCGGTGCCCGGATCAATTTTTTCGAAATTTTTCAAAAAAATCTTTTTTTGAATTTTTTTGGAAATTTTCATTTGTCACCGTTGTCCGGACCGGTGACCGGACCGGTGACTGCATCGGTACCCGGATCTGATTTTTTCCAAATTTTTTCAAAAAAATCTTTTTTTGAATTTTTTACAATATTTCCATTTTCATCGTTGTCCGGATCGGTGACCGGATCGGTGCCTGGATTGGTGCCCGGATCAATTTTTTCGGAATTTTTCAAAAAAATCTTTTTTTGAATTTTTTTGGAAATTTTCATTTGTCACTGGTGTCCGAACCTGTGACCGGATCGGTGCCCGGATTGATGCCCGGATCGGTTTTTTTTATTTTTTCAAAACAACCTTTTTTGGATTTTTTACAATATTTTCATTTCTATCGTTGTCCGGATCAGTGCCCGGATCCGTTTTTTTCAAAATTTTTTCAAAAAAACCTTTTTTTGAATTTTTTTGGAAATTCTCATTTGTTACTGGTGTCCGGACCTGTGACCGGATCAGTGCCCGGATCAGCTTTTTTTTTCAAATTTTTTCAAAGAAATATTTCTCCGAATTTTATCACAATTTCCATTTTTACTGGTGTCCGGACCGGTGACCGGATCGGTGCCCGGATCGGTGCCTGGATCAATTTTTTCGATATTTTTCAAAAAAATCTTCTTTCGAATTTTTTTGGAAATTTTCATTTGTCACTGGTGTCCGGACCTGTGACCGGATCGGTGCCCGGATCGGTTTTTTTCAAAATTTCTTCAGAAAAATATTTTCTTGAATTATTCTCAAAACCTCCATTTTCATTTGTGTCCGGACCTGTGACCGAACAAGTGACCAGATCAGTGCCCGGATTGGTTTCTTTTAAAATTTTTACAAAAAAATCTTTTTTCGAATTTTTTTCAAAATCTTCATTTTTATCGGTGTCCGGCCCGGTGACCGGATCGGTGCCCGGATCAGTTGTTTTTCAAATTTTTTCAAAAAAATATTTTTCCGAATTTTCTCAAAATTTCCATTTTTACTGGTGTCCGGTCCGGTGACCGGATCGTTGCCCGGATCGGTGCCCGGATCAATTTTTTCGAAATTTTTCAAAAAAATCTTTTTTCGAATTTTTTTGGAAATTTTCATTTGTCACTGGTGTCCGGACCGGTGACCGGACCGGTGACCGCATCGGTGACCGCATCGGTACCTGGATCTGATTATCTCCAAATTTTTTCAAAAAGATCTTTTTTTGAATTTTTTACAATATTTCCATTTTTATCGTTGTCCGGATCGGTGACCGGATCGGTGCCCGGATCGGTGCCCGGATCAATTTTTTCGAAATTTAAAAAAAAAATCTTTTTTCGAATTTTTTTGGAAATTTTCATTTGTCACTGGTGTCCGGACCGGTGACCGGACCGGTGACCGCATCGGTGACCGCATCGGTACCTGGATCTGATTATCTCCAAATTTTTTCAAAAAGATCTTTTTTTGAATTTTTTACAATATTTCCATTTTTATCGTTGTCCGGATCGGTGACCGGATCGGTGCCCGAATCGGTGACCGGATCAGTTTTTTTCGAATTTTTTCAAGAAAATCTTTTTTGAATTTTGTTGGAAATTTCATTTGTCACTGGTGTCCGGACCGGTGACCGGACCGGTGACCGCATCGGTACCCGGATCTGATTATCTCCAAATTTTTTCAAAAAAATCTTTTTTTGAATTTTTTACAATATTTCCATTTTTATCGTTGTCCGGATCGGTGACCGGATCGGTGCCCGGATCGGTGCCCGAATCAATTTTTTCAAAATTTTTCAAAAAAATCATTCTTTGAATTTTTTTGGAAATTTTCATTTGTCACTGGTGTCCGAACCTGTGACCGGATCGGTGCCCGGATTGGTGCCCGGATCGGTTTTTTTCAATTTTTCAAAAAAACCTTTTTTGGATTTTTTACAATATTTTCATTTCTATCGTTGTCCGGATCGGTGACCCGATCGGTGCCCGGATCAGTTTTTTTCGAATTTTTTCAAGAAAATCTTTTTTGAATTTCTTTGGGAATTTTCATTTGTCACTGGTGTCCGGACCCGTGACCGGATCGGTGCCCGGATCGGTTTTTTTCATAATTTTCTCAAAAAAACCTTTTTTTGAATTTTTTTCAAACTCTTCATTTTTATCAGTGTTTGGTCCGGTGACCGGATCGGTGCCCGGATCGGCGCCCGCATCAATTTTTTCGAAATTTTTCAAAAAAATCTATTTTTGAATTTTTTTGGAAATTTTCATTTGTTACTGGTGTCCGGACCTGTGACCGGATAGGTGCCCGGATCGGTTTTTTTCAAAATTTTCTCAAAAAAACCTTTTTTGGGATTTTTTTCAAAAGCTCCATTTTCATTTGTGTCCGGACCTGTGACCAAACAAGTGACCGGATCGATGCCCGGATCAGTGCCCGGATCGGTTTTTTTTAAAATTTTTATAAAAAAATCTTTTTTTAATTTTTTTCAAAATCTTCATTTTTATCAGTGTCCGGACCGGTGACCGGATCGGTGCCCGGATCAGTTTTTTTTCAAATTTTTTCAAAAAAATATTTTTCTGAATTTTTCTCAAAATTTCCATTTTTATCTGTGTCCGGACCCGTGACCGGATCGGTGCCCGGATCGGTTTTGTACCAAATTTTCTCAAAAAAACCTTTTTTGGGATTTTTTTCAAAATCTCCATTTTCATTTGTGTCGGGACCTGTGACCGAACAAGTGACCGGATCGGTGCCCGGATCAGTGCCCAGATCAGTGCCCGGATGGGTTTCTTTAAAAATTTTTACAATGAAATCTTTTTTTGAATTTTTGTCAGAATTTTCATTTTTCTCGGTGACCGGACGGGTGACCGGATCGGTGCCCGGATCAGTTTTTTTTCAAATTTTTTCAAAAAAATATTTTTCCAAATTTTCTCACAATTTCCATTTTTACTGTTGTCCGGACCGGTGACCGGATCGGTGCCCGGATCGGTTTTCTTCGAATTTTTTCAAAAAAATCTTTTTTTGAATTTTTTTGGATATTTTCATTTGTTACTGGTGTCCGGACCTGTGACCGGATAGGTGCCCGGATCGGTTTTTTTCAAAATTTTCTCAAAAAAACCTTTTTTGGGATTTTTTTCAAAATCTCCATTTTCATTTGTGTCCGGACCTGTGACCAAACAAGTGCCCGGATCGGTGCCCGAATCAATTTTTTCAAAATTTTTCAAAAAAATCATTCTTTGAATTTTTTTGGAAATTTTCATTTGTCACTGGTGTCCGAACCTGTGACCGGATCGGTGCCCGGATTGGTGCCCGGATCGGTTTTTTTCATTTTTTCAAAAAAACCTTTTCTGGATTTTTTACAATATTTTCATTTCTATCGTTGTCCGGATCGGTGCCCGAATCGGTGACCGGATCAGTGACCCGATGGGTGCCCGGATCAGTTTTTTTCAAATTTTTTCAAGAAAATCTTTTTTGATTTTCTTTGGAAATTTTCATTTGTCACTGGTGTCCGAACCTGTGACTGGATCAGTGCCCGGATCGGTGCCCGGCTCAATTCTTTCGAAATTTTTCAAACAAATCTTTTTTCGAATTTTCTTGGAAATTTTTATTTGTTACTGGTGTCCGAACCTGTGACTGGATCGGTGCCTGGATTGGTGCCCAGATCAATTTTTTCGAAATTTTTCAAAAAAATCTTTTTTTGAATTTTTTTGGAAATTTTCATTTGTTACTAATGTTCGAACCTGTGACCGGATCGGTGCCCGGATTGATGCCCGGATCGGTTTTTTTCATTCTTTCAAAAAAACCTTTTTTGGATTTTTTACAATATTTTCACTTCTATCGTTGTCCGGATCGGTGCCCGGATCGGTTTTTTTCAAAATTTTTGTTAAAAAAATATTTTTTTGAATTTATCTCAACATTTCCATTTTTATCTGTGTCCGGACCCGTGACCGGATCGGTGCCCGGATCGGTTTCTCACCAAATTTTCTCAAAAAAACCTTTTTTGGGATTTTTTTCAAAATCTCCATTTTCATTTGTGTCCGGACCTGTGACCAAACAAAAGACCGGATCGGTGCCCGGATCAGTGCCCAGATCAGTGCCCGGATCGGTTTTTTTTGAAATTTTTACAAAAAAATCTTTTTTTGAATTATTTTCAAAATCTTCATTTTTATTGGTGTCCGGACCGGTGACCGGACCGGTGACCGCATCGGTGACCGCATCGGTACCGGGATCTGATTATCTCCAAATTTTTTCAAAAAAATCTTTTTTTGAATTTTTTACAATATTTCCATTTTTATCGTTGTCCGGATCGGTGCCCGGATCGGTGACCGGATCGGTGCCCGGATCGGTGACCGGATCGGTGCCCGAATCGGTGACCGGATCAGTTTTTTTCGAATTATTTCAAGAAAATCTTTTTTGAATTTTTTTGGTAATTTTCATTTGTCACTGGTGTCCGGACCGGTGACCCCCGGTGACCGCATCGGTACCCGGATCTGATTATCTCCAAATTTTTTCAAAAAAATCTTTTTTTGAATTTTTTACAATATTTCCATTTTTATCGTTGTTCGGATCGGTGTGCGGACCGGTGACCGGATCGGTGACCGGATCGGTTTTTTCCAAAATTTTTTCAAAAAAGTCTTTTTTTGAATTTTTTTGGAAATTCTCATTTGTTACTGGTGTCCGGACCTGTGACTGGATCAATGCCCGGATCGGTGCCCGGATCAATTTTTTCGAAATTTTTCAAAAAAACCTTTTTTGAATTTTCTTGGAAATTTTTATTGGTTACTGGTGTCCGGACCGGTGACCGCATCGGTACCCGGATCTGATTATCTCCAAATTTTTTCAAAAAAATCTTTTTTTGAATTTTTTACAATATTTCCATTTTTATCGTTGTCCGGATCGGTGACCGGATCGGTGCCCGGATCGGTGCCTGGATCGATGACCGAATCAATTTTTTCAAAATTTTTCAAAAAAATCATTCTTTGAATTTTTTTGGAAATTTTCATTTGTCACTGGTGTCCGAACCTGTGACCGGATCGGTGCCCGGATTGGTGCCCGGATCGGTTTTTTTCATTTTTTCAAAAAAACCTTTTTTGGATTTTTTACAATATTTTCATTTCTATCTTTGTCCGGATCGGTGCCCGAATCGGTGACCGGATCGGTGCCCAGATCAATTTTTTCAGTATTTTTGAAAAAAAACTTTTTTTGAATTTTTTCCGAAATTTTCATTTGTCATTGGTGTCCGAACCTGTGACTGGATCGGTGCCCGGATCCGTTTTTTTCACATTTTTTTCAAAAAAATCTTTTTTTGAATTTTTTACAATATTTCCAATTTTATCATTGTCCGGATCGATGACCGGATCGGTGACCGCATCGGTGACCGCATCGGTGACCAGATCGGTGCCCGGATCAGTTCTTTTCGAATTCTCTCAAAAAAATCTTTTTTTGAATTGTTTTGGAAATTTTCATTTGTCACTAGTGTCCGGACCTGTGACTGGATCGGTGCCCGGATCGGTTTTTTCACATTTTTTCAAGAAAATCTTTTTTTGAATTTTTTACAATATTTCCATTTTTATCGTTGTTCGGATCGGTGTGCGGACCGGTGACCGGATCGGTGACCGGATCGGTTTTTTCCAAAATTTTTTCAAAAAAGTCTTTTTTTGAATTTTTTTGGAAATTCTCATTGGTTACTGGTGTCCGGACCTGTGACTGGATCAATGCCCGGATCGGTGCCCGGATCAATTTTTTCGAAATTTTTCAAAAAAACCTTTTTTGAATTTTCTTGGAAATTTTTATTGGTTACTGGTGTCCGGACCGGTGACCGCATCGGTACCCGGATCTGATTATCTCCAAATTTTTTCAAAAAAATCTTTTTTTGAATTTTTTACAATATTTCCATTTTTATCGTTGTCCGGATCGGTGACCGGATCGGTGCCCGGATCGGTGCCTGGATCGATGACCGAATCAATTTTTTCAAAATTTTTCAAAAAAATCATTCTTTGAATTTTTTTGGAAATTTTCATTTGTCACTGGTGTCCGAACCTGTGACCGGATCGGTGCCCGGATCAGCTTTTTTTTTCAAATTGTTTCAAAAAAATATTTTTCCAAATTTTCTCACAATTTCCATTTTTACTGGTGTCCGGACCTGTGACTGGATGGGTACCCGGATCTGATTTTCTCCAATTTTTTTAGAAAAAATCTTTTTTTGAATTTTTTACAATATTTCCAATTTTATCGTTGTCCGGATCGATGACCGGATCGGTGACCGCATCGGTGACCGCATCGGTGCCCGGATCGGTGCCCGAATCAATTTTTTCAAAATTGTTCAAAAAAATCATTCTTCGAATTTTTTTGGAAATTTTCATTTGTCACTGGTGTCCGAACCTGTGACCGGATCGGTGCCCGGATTGGTGCCCGGATCGGTTTTTTTCATTTTTTCAAAAAAACCTTTTTTGGATTTTTTACAATATTTTCATTTCTATCCTTGTCCGGATCGGTGACCCGATGGGTGCCCGGATCAGTTTTTTTCGAATTTTTTCAAGAAAATCTTTTCTGAATTTTTTTGGAAATTCTCATTTGTCACTGGTGTCCGGACCTGTGACTGGATCAATGCCCGGATCGGTGCCCGGATCAATTTTTTCGAAATTTTTCAAAAAAACCTTTTTTGAATTTTCTTGGAAATTTTTATTGGTTACTGGTGTCCGGACCGGTGACCGCATCGGTACCCGGATCTGATTTTTTCCAAATTTTTTCAAAAAAATCTTTTTTTGAATTTTTTACAATATTTCCACTTTCATCGTTGTCCGGATCGTTGACCGGATCGGTGCCTGGATTGGTGCCCGGATCAATTTTTTCGGAATTTTTCAAAAAAACCTTTTTTTGAATTTTTTTGGAAATTTTCATTTGTCACTGGTGTCCGGACCTGTGACTGGATCAATGCCCGGATTGGTGCCTGGATCAATTTTTTCGAAATTTTTCAAAAAAATCTTCTTTTGAATTTTTTTGGAAATTTTCATTTGTCTCTGGTGTCCGGACCTGTGACCGGATCGGTGCCCGGATCGGTTTTTTTCAAAATTTTTTCAGGAAAATATTTTCTTGAATTTTTCTCAAAACCTCCATTTTCATTTGTGTCCGGACCTGTGACCAAACAAGTGACCAGATCAGTGCCCGGATTGGTTTCTTTTAAAATTTTTACAAAAAAATCTTTTTTCGAATTTTTTTCAAAATCTTCATTTTTATCGGTGTCCGGCCCGGTGACCGGATCGGTGCCCGGATCAGTTTTTTTTCAAATTTTTTCAAAAAAATATTTTGTCGAATTTTCTCAAAATTTCCATTTTTACTGGTGTCCGGTCCGGTGACCGGATCGGTGCCCGGATCGGTGCCCGGATCAATTTTTTCGAAATTTTTCAAAAAAATCTTTTTTCGAATTTTTTTGGAAATTTTCATTTGTCACTGGTGTCCGGACCGGTGACCGGACCGGTGACCGCATCGGTGACCGCATCGGTACCCGGATCTGATTATCTCCGAATTTTTTCAAAAAAATCTTTTTTTGAATTTTTTACAATATTTCCATTTTTATCGTTGTCCGGATCGGTGACCGGATCGGTGCCCGGATCGGTGCCCGGATCAATTTTTTCAAAATTTAAAAAAAAAATCTTTCTTTGAATTCTTTTGGAAATTTTCATTTGTCACTGGTGTCCGGACCTGTGACCGGATCGGTGCCCGGATTGGTGCCCGGATCGGTTTTTTTCATTTTTTCAAAAAAACCTTTTTTGGATTTTTTACAATATTTTCATTTCTATCGTTGTCCAGATGGGTGCCCGGATCGGTTTTTTCTAAAATTTTTTCAAAAAAATCTTTTTTTGAATTTTTTTGGAGATTTTCATTTGTTACTGGTGTCCGGACCTGTGACCGGATCGGTGCCCCGATCAACTTTTTTTTTCAAATTTTTTCAAAAAAATATTTTCCGAATTTTCGCACAATTTTCATTTGTTACTGGTGTCCGGACCTGTGACTGGATCGGTACCCGGATCTGATTTTCTCCAAATTTTTTCAAAAAAATCTTTTTTTGAATTTTTTACAATATTTCAAATTTTATTGTTGTCCGGATCGGTGACCGGATCGGTGCCCGGATCAGTTTTTTTCAAATTCTCTCAAAAAAATCTTTTTTTGAATTTTTTTGGAAATTTTCATTTGTCACTAGTGTCCGAACCTGTGACCGGATCGGTGCCCGGATTGGTGCCCGGATCGGTTTTTTTCATTCTTTCAAAAAAACCTTTTTTGGATTTTTTACAATATTTTCACTTCTATCGTTGTCCGGATCGGTGCCCGGATCGGTTTTTCTCAAAATGTTTGTTGAAAAAATATTTTTTTGAATTTATCTCAACATTTCCGTTTTTATCTGTGTCCGGACCCGTGACCGGATCGGTGCCCGGATCGGTTTCTTACCAAATTTTCTCAAAAAAACCTTTTTTGGGATTTTTTTCAAAATCTCCATTTTCATTCGTGTCCGGACCTGTGACTGAACAAGTGACCGGATCGGTGCCCGGATCAGTGCCCGGATCAGTGCCCGGATCGGTTTTTTTTTAAATTTTTACAAAAAAACCTTTTTTGGGATTTTTTTCAAAATCTCCATTTTCATTTGTGTCCGGACCTGTGACCAAACAAGTGACCAGATCAGTGCCTGGATTGGTTTCTTTCAAAATTTTTACAAAAAAATCTTTTTTCGAATTTTTTTCATAATCTTCATTTTTATCGGTGTCCGGCCCGGTGACCGGATCGGTGCCCGGATCAGTTTTTTTTTCAAATTTTTTCAAAAAAATATTTTTCCGAATTTTCTCAAAATTTCCATTTTTACTCGTGTCCGGACCGGTGACCGGATCGGTGCCCGGATAAATTTTTTCGAAATTTTTCAAAAACATCTTTTTTTGAATTTTTTTGGAAATTTTCATTCGTCACTGGTGTCCGGACCGGTGACCGGACCGGTGACCGCATCGGTACCCGGATCTGATTTTCTCCAAATTTTTTCAAAAAAATCTCTTTTGAATTTTTTTGGAAATTTTCATTTGTTACTGGTGTCCGGACCTGTGACCGGATCGGTGCCCGGATCGGTTTTTTTCAAATTTTTACAAAAAAATGTGACCTGTTCCAAAACAAGGGCTATTAGCATCAAGTACCTGTTCCAGGGAAAGGGTAGCTGTGCTGCCAGATGATATTTTCAAAAATCCGTATTCGTCATTTTTCCTAAAACCTAAAAACAGATTTCGATGGACTTTGACTGATGTATCGGTACCGATCAGGAGAAAGGTATCTCTTGCAAGTATTGCTAAGGTACTTTTCCCTTGATCGGCTCGATGTTACGGGAGACAGCAGCATCAGCCTATAACGATCAAGAGAATAGTATCTCTCATATACGTGTCTAAGGTACTTTTCCCTTGAACGCAAGAAATCTGTATTTCACGCAGAATCCGTAGCAAACCTGTATCTTTTTCGAGGACCAAAGATCCGTAGATCTGACAGCATTGAAGGGTTGCAATTAGATTTTGTGTTTGCCCTCCTGGGGGACTTTCGTTTTGCTGCTAATTGCCCTTATCTTGGAACAGGTCACATATATTTTTCCGAATTTTCTCAGAATTTCCATTTTCTTCGGTGACCGGACCGGTGACCGGATCGGTACCCGGATCTGATTTTCTCCGAATTTTTTCAAAAAAATCTTTTTTTGAATTTTTTACAATATTTCCATTTTTATCGTTGTCCGGATCGGTGACCGGATCGGTGCCTGGATTGGTGCCCGGATCAATTTTTTCGAAATTTTTCAAAAAAATCTTTTTTTGAATTTCTTTGGAAATTTTCATTTGTCACTGGTGTCCGGAACCTGTGACCGGATCGGTGCCCGGATTGATGCCCGGATCGGTTTTTTTTATTTTTTCAAAAAAACCTTTTTTGGATTTTTTCCAATATTTTCATTTCTATCGTTGTCCGGATCAGTGCCCGGATCGGTTTTTTTCAAAATTTTTTCAAAAAAACCTTTTTTTGAATTTTTTTGGAAATTTCCATTTGTTACTGGTGTCCGGACCTCTGACCGGATCGGTGCCCGGATCAGCTTTTTTTTTCAAATTTTTTCAAAAAAATATTTTTCCGAATTTTCTCACAATTTCCATTTTTACTGGTGTCCGGACCGGTGACCGGATCGGTGCCCGGATCGGTGCCCAGATCAATTTTTTCAAAATTTAAAAAAAAAACTTTTTTTGAATTTTTTTGGAAATTTTCATTTGTCACTGGTGTCCGGACCTGTGACTGGATCGGTGCCCGGATCGGTTTTTTTCACATTTTTTCAAAAAAATCTTTCTTTGAATTTTTTCAGAATCTTCATTTTTATCGGTGTCCGGACCGGTGCCCGGACCGGTGACCGCATCGTTACCCGGATCTGATTTTCTCCAAATTTTTTCAAAAAGATCTTTTTTTGAATTTGTACAATATTTCCAATTTTATCGTTGTCCGCATCGGTGACCGGATCGGTGCCTGGATCAGTTTTTTTCGAATTCTCTCAAAAAAATCTTTTCTTGAATTTTTTTGGAAATTTTCATTTGTCACTGGTGTCCGAACCTGTGACCGGATCGGTGCCCGGATTGGTGCCCGGATCGGTTTTTTTCATTCTTCCAAAGAAACCTTTTTTGGATTTTTCACAATATTTTCATTTCTATCGTTGTCCGGATCGGTGCCCGGATCGGTTTCTTTAAAAATTTTTACAAAAAAATCATTTTTGAATTTTTTTGGAAATTTTCATTTGTCACTGGTGTCCGAACCTGTGACCGGATCGGTGCCCGGATTGGTGCCCTGATCGGTTTTTTTCATTTTTTCAAAAAAACCTTTTTTGGATTTTTTACAATATTTTCATTTCTATCGTTGTCCGGATCGGTGCCCGAATTGGTGACCGGATCGGTGACCGGATCGGTGCCCGGATCAGTTTTTTTCGGATTTTTTCAAGAAAATCTTATTTGAATTTTTTTGGAAATTTTCATTTGTCACTGGTGTCCGGACCTGTGACCGGATCGGTGACCGGATCGGTTTTTTTCACATTTTTTCAAAAAAATCTTTTTTTGAATTTTTTTCAAACTCTTCATTTTTATCCGTGTTCCGTCCGGTGACCGGATCGGTGCCCGGATCAGATTTTCTCCAAATTTTTTCAAAAAAATCTTTTTTTGAATTTTTTACAATATTTCCATTTTTATCGTTGTTCCGATGGGTGTCCGGACCGGTGACCGGATCGGTGACCGGATCGGTTTTTTCCAAAATTTTTTCAAAAAAGTCTTTTTTTGAATTTTTTTGGAAATTTTCATTTGTCACTGATGTCCGGACCGGTGACTGGATCCGTGCCCGGATCGGTTTCTTACCAAATTTTCTCAAAAAAACCTTTTTTGGGATTTTTTTCAAAATCTCCATTTTCATTTGTGTCCGGACCTGTGACCGAACAAAAGACCGGATCGGTGCCCGGATCAGTGCCCAGATCAGTGCCCGGATCGGTTTTTTTTGAAATTTTTACAAAAAAATCTTTTTTTGAATTTTTTTCAAAATCTTCATTTTTATTGGTGTCCTGACCGGTGACCGGATCGGTGCCCGGATCGGTGCCCGGATCATTTTTTTCGAAATTTTTCAAAAAAATCTTTTTTTGAATTTTTCTGGAAATTTTTATTTGTTACTGGTGTCAGGACCTGTGACCGGATCGGTGCCCGGATCAGTTTTTTTTTTCAAATCTTTTCGAAAAAATATTTTTCCGAATTTTCTCAAAATTTCCATTTTTACTGGTGTCCGGTCCGGTGACCGGATCGGTGCTCGGATCGGTGCCCGGATCAATTTTTTCGGAATTTTTCAAAAAAATCTTTTTTCGAATTTTTTTGGAAATTTTCATTTGTCACTGTTGTCCGGACCGGTGACCGGACCGGTGACCGCATCGGTGACCGCATCGGTTTTTTTCATTTTTTCAAAAAAACCTTTTTTGGATTTTTTACAATATTTTCATTTCTATCCTTGTCCGGATCGGTGCCCGAATCGGTGACCGGATCAGTGCCCGAATCGGTGACCGGATCGGTGCCCGAATCGGTGACCGGATCAGTTTTTTTCGAATTTTTTCAAGAAAATCTTTTTTGAATTTTTTTGGAAATTTTCATTTGTCACTGGTGTCCGGACCGGTGACCGGACCGGTGACCGCATCGGTACCTGGATCTGATTTTTTCCAAATTTTTTCAAAAAAATCTTTTTTTGAATTTTTTACAATATTTCCATTTTCATCGTTGTCCGGATCGTTGACCGGATCGGTGCCTGGATTGGTGCCCGGATCAATTTTTTCGGAATTTTTCAAAAAAATCTTTTTTTGAATTTTTTTGGAAATTCTCATTTGTCACTGGTGTCCGGACCTGTGACTGGATAAATGCCCTGATCGGTGCCCGGATCAATTTTTTCGAAATTTTTCAAAAAAACCTTTTTTGAATTTTCTTGGAAATTTTTATTGGTGACTGGTGTCCGGACCTGTGACCGGATCGGTGCCCGGATCAGTTTTTTTTTTCAAATTTTTTCAAAAAAATATTTTTTCGAATTTTCTCAGAATTTCCATTTTCTTTGGTGTCCGGACCGGTGACCGGATCGGTGCCCGGATCAATTTTTTCGAAATTTTTCAAAAAAATCTTTTTTTGAATTTTTTTGGAAATTTTCATTTGTCACCGTTGTCCGGACCGGTGACCGGACCGGTGACTGCATCGGTACCCGGATCTGATTTTTTCCAAATTTTTTCAAAAAAATCTTTTTTTGAATTTTTTACAATATATCCATTTTCATCGTTGTCGGGATCGGTGACCGGATCGGTGCCTGGATTGGTGCCCGGATCAATTTTTTCGGAATTTTTCAAAAAAATCTTTTTTTGAATTTTTTTGGAAATTTTCATTTGTCACTGGTGTCCGAACCTGTGACCGGATCGGTGCCCGGATTGATGCCCGGATCAGTTTTTTTTATTTTTTCAAAACAACCTTTTTTGGATTTTTTTGGAAATTCTCATTTGTTACTGGTGTCCGGACCTGTGACCGGATCAGTGAGCGGATCAGCTTTTTTTTTCAAATTTTTTCAAAGAAATATTTCTCCGAATTTTATCACAATTTCCATTTTTACTGGTGTCCGGACCGGTGACCGGATCGGTGCCCGGATCGGTGCCTGGATCAATTTTTTCGATATTTTTCAAAAAAATCTTCTTTTGAATTTTTTTGGAAATTTTCATTTGTCACTGGTGTCCGGACCTGTGACCGGATCGGTGCCCGGATCGGTTTTTTTCAAAATTTCTTCAGAAAAATATTTTCTTGAATTATTCTCAAAACCTCCATTTTCATTTGTGTCCGGACCTGTGACCGAACAAGTGACCAGATCAGTGCCCGGATTGGTTTCTTTTAAAATTTTTACAAAAAAATCTTTTTTCGAATTTTTTTCAAAATCTTCATTTTTATCGGTGTCCGGCCCGGTGACCGGATCGTTGCCCGGATCGGTGCCCGCATCGGTACCTGGATCTGATTATCTCCAAATTTTTTCAAAAAGATCTTTTTTTGAATTTTTTACAATATTTCCATTTTTATCGTTGTCCGGATCGGTGACCGGATCGGTGCCCGGATCGGTGCCCGGATCAATTTTTTCGAAATTTAAAAAAAAAATCTTTCTTTGAATTTTTTTGGAAATTTTCATTTGTCACTGGTGTCCGAACCTGTGACCGGATCGGTGCCCGGATTGGTGCCCGGATCGGTTTTTTTCAATTTTTCAAAAAAACCTTTTTTGGATTTTTTACAATATTTTCATTTCTATCCTTGTCCGGATCGGTGACCCGATCGGTGCCCGGATCAGTTTTTTTCGAATTTTTTCAAGAAAATCTTTTTTGAATTTTTTTGGAAATTTTCATTTGTCACTGGTGTCCGGACCTGTGACCGGATCGGTGACCGGATCGGTTTTTTTCACATTTTTTCAAAAAAATCTTTTTTTGAATTTTTTTCAAAATCTTCATTTTTATCGGTGTCCGGACCTGTGACCGGATCGGTGCCTGGATCAGTTTTTTTCCACATTTTTTCATCAAAGCCTTTTATTGAATTTTTTTCAAAATTTCCATTTTTATTGGTGTCCGGACCGGTGACCGGACCCGTGACCGGATCGGTGCCCGGATCGGTTTTTTTCATAATTTTCTCAAAAAAACCTTTTTTTGAATTTTTTTCAAACTCTTCATTTTTATCCGTGTTCCGTCCGGTGACCGGATCGGTGCCCGGATCAGATTTTCTCCAAATTTTTTCAAAAAAATCTTTTTTTGAATTTTTTACAATATTTCCATTTTTATCGTTGTTCCGATGGGTGTCCGGACCGGTGACCGGAACGGTGACCGGATCGGTTTTTTCCAAAATTTTTTCAAAAAAGTCTTTTTTTTGAATTTTTTTGGAAATTTTCATTTGTCACTGATGTCCGGACCGGTGACTGGATCCGTGCCCGGATCGGTTTCTTACCAAATTTTCTCAAAAAAACCTTTTTTGGGATTTTTTTCAAAATCTCCATTTTCATTTGTGTCCGGACCTGTGACCGAACAAAAGACCGGATCGGTGCCCGGATCAGTGCCCAGATCAGTGCCCGGATCGGTTTTTTTTGAAATTTTTACAAAAAAATCTTTTTTTGAATTTTTTTCAAAATCTTCATTTTTATTGGTGTCCTGACCGGTGACCGGATCGGTGCCCGGATCGGTGCCCGGATCATTTTTTTCGAAATTTTTCAAAAAAATCTTTTTTTGAATTTTTCTGGAAATTTTTATTTGTTACTGGTGTCAGGACCTGTGACCGGATCGGTGCCCGGATCAGTTTTTTTTTTCAAATCTTTTCGAAAAAATATTTTTCCGAATTTTCTCAAAATTTCCATTTTTACTGGTGTCCGGTCCGGTGACCGGATCGGTGCTCGGATCGGTGCCCGGATCAATTTTTTCGGAATTTTTCAAAAAAATCTTTTTTCGAATTTTTTTGGAAATTTTCATTTGTCACTGTTGTCCGGACCGGTGACCGGACCGGTGACCGCATCGGTGACCGCATCGGTTTTTTTCATTTTTTCAAAAAAACCTTTTTTGGATTTTTTACAATATTTTCATTTCTATCCTTGTCCGGATCGGTGCCCGAATCGGTGACCGGATCAGTGCCCGAATCGGTGACCGGATCGGTGCCCGAATCGGTGACCGGATCAGTTTTTTTCGAATTTTTTCAAGAAAATCTTTTTTGAATTTTTTTGGAAATTTTCATTTGTCACTGGTGTCCGGACCGGTGACCGGACCGGTGACCGCATCGGTACCTGGATCTGATTTTTTCCAAATTTTTTCAAAAAAATCTTTTTTTGAATTTTTTACAATATTTCCATTTTCATCGTTGTCCGGATCGTTGACCGGATCGGTGCCTGGATTGGTGCCCGGATCAATTTTTTCGGAATTTTTCAAAAAAATCTTTTTTTGAATTTTTTTGGAAATTCTCATTTGTCACTGGTGTCCGGACCTGTGACTGGATAAATGCCCTGATCGGTGCCCGGATCAATTTTTTCGAAATTTTTCAAAAAAACCTTTTTTGAATTTTCTTGGAAATTTTTATTGGTGACTGGTGTCCGGACCTGTGACCGGATCGGTGCCCGGATCAGTTTTTTTTTTCAAATTTTTTCAAAAAAATATTTTTTCGAATTTTCTCAGAATTTCCATTTTCTTTGGTGTCCGGACCGGTGACCGGATCGGTGCCCGGATCAATTTTTTCGAAATTTTTCAAAAAAATCTTTTTTTGAATTTTTTTGGAAATTTTCATTTGTCACCGTTGTCCGGACCGGTGACCGGACCGGTGACTGCATCGGTACCCGGATCTGATTTTTTCCAAATTTTTTCAAAAAAATCTTTTTTTGAATTTTTTACAATATTTCCATTTTCATCGTTGTCCGGATCGGTGACCGGATCGGTGCCTGGATTGGTGCCCGGATCAATTTTTTCGGAATTTTTCAAAAAAATCTTTTTTTGAATTTTTTTGGAAATTTTCATTTGTCACTGGTGTCCGAACCTGTGACCGGATCGGTGCCCGGATTGATGCCCGGATCGGTTTTTTTTATTTTTTCAAAACAACCTTTTTTGGATTTTTTACAATATTTTCATTTCTATCGTTGTCCGGATCAGTGCCCGGATCCGTTTTTTTCAAAATTTTTTCAAAAAAACCTTTTTTTGAATTTTTTTGGAAATTCTCATTTGTTACTGGTGTCCGGACCTGTGACCGGATCAGTGCCCGGATCAGCTTTTTTTTTCAAATTTTTTCAAAGAAATATTTCTCCGAATTTTATCACAATTTCCATTTTTACTGGTGTCCGGACCGGTGACCGGATCGGTGCCCGGATCGGTGCCTGGATCAATTTTTTCGATATTTTTCAAAAAAATCTTCTTTTGAATTTTTTTGGAAATTTTCATTTGTCACTGGTGTCCGGACCTGTGACCGGATCGGTGCCCGGATCGGTTTTTTTCAAAATTTCTTCAGAAAAATATTTTCTTGAATTATTCTCAAAACCTCCATTTTCATTTGTGTCCGGACCTGTGACCGAACAAGTGACCAGATCAGTGCCCGGATTGGTTTCTTTTAAAATTTTTACAAAAAAATCTTTTTTCGAATTTTTTTCAAAATCTTCATTTTTATCGGTGTCCGGCCCGGTGACCGGATCGGTGCCCGGATCAGTTGTTTTTCAAATTTTTTCAAAAAAATATTTTTCCGAATTTTCTCAAAATTTCCATTTTTACTGGTGTCCGGTCCGGTGACCGGATCGTTGCCCGGATCGGTGCCCGGATCAATTTTTTCGAAATTTTTCAAAAAAATCTTTTTTCGAATTTTTTTGGAAATTTTCATTTGTCACTGGTGTCCGGACCGGTGACCGGACCGGTGACCGCATCGGTGACCGCATCGGTACCTGGATCTGATTATCTCCAAATTTTTTCAAAAAGATCTTTTTTTGAATTTTTTACAATATTTCCATTTTTATCGTTGTCCGGATCGGTGACCGGATCGGTGCCCGGATCGGTGCCCGGATCAATTTTTTCGAAATTTAAAAAAAAAATCTTTCTTTGAATTTTTTTGGAAATTTTCATTTGTCACTGGTGTCCGAACCTGTGACCGGATCGGTGCCCGGATTGGTGCCCGGATCGGTTTTTTTCATTTTTTCAAAAAAACCTTTTTTGGATTTTTTACAATATTTTCATTTCTATCATTGTCCAGATCGGTGCCCGGATCGGTGCCCGGATCAATTTTTTCGAAATTTAAAAAAAAAATCTTTCTTTGAATTTTTTTGGAAATTTTCATTTGTCACTGGTGTCCGAACCTGTGACCGGACCTGTGACCGGATAGGTGCCCGGATCGGTTTTTTTCAAAATTTTCTCAAAAAAACCTTTTTTGGGATTTTTTTCAAAAGCTCCATTTTCATTTGTGTCCGGACCTGTGACCAAACAAGTGACCGGATCGATGCCCGGATCAGTGCCCGGATCGGTTTTTTTTAAAATTTTTATAAAAAAATCTTTTTTTAATTTTTTTCAAAATCTTCATTTTTATCAGTGTCCGGACCGGTGACCGGATCGGTGCCCGGATCAGTTTTTTTTCAAATTTTTTCAAAAAAATATTTTTCTGAATTTTTCTCAAAATTTCCATTTTTATCTGTGTCCGGACCCGTGACCGGATCGGTGCCCGGATCGGTTTTGTACCAAATTTTCTCAAAAAAACCTTTTTTGGGATTTTTTTCAAAATCTCCATTTTCATTTGTGTCGGGACCTGTGACCGAACAAGTGACCGGATCGGTGCCCGGATCAGTGCCCAGATCAGTGCCCGGATGGGTTTCTTTAAAAATTTTTACAATGAAATCTTTTTTTGAATTTTTGTCAGAATTTTCATTTTTCTCGGTGACCGGACGGGTGACCGGATCGGTGCCCGGATCAGTTTTTTTTCAAATTTTTTCAAAAAAATATTTTTCCAAATTTTCTCACAATTTCCATTTTTACTGTTGTCCGGACCGGTGACCGGATCGGTGCCCGGATCGGTTTTCTTCGAATTTTTTCAAAAAAATCTTTTTTTGAATTTTTTTGGATATTTTCATTTGTTACTGGTGTCCGGACCTGTGACCGGATAGGTGCCCGGATCGGTTTTTTTCAAAATTTTCTCAAAAAAACCTTTTTTGGGATTTTTTTCAAAATCTCCATTTTCATTTTTGTCCGGACCTGTGACCAAACAAGTGCCCGGATCGGTGCCCGAATCAATTTTTTCAAAATTTTTCAAAAAAATCATTCTTTGAATTTTTTTGGAAATTTTCATTTGTCACTGGTGTCCGAACCTGTGACCGGATCGGTGCCCGGATTGGTGCCCGGATCGGTTTTTTTCATTTTTTCAAAAAAACCTTTTCTGGATTTTTTACAATATTTTCATTTCTATCGTTGTCCGGATCGGTGCCCGAATCGGTGACCGGATCAGTGACCCGATGGGTGCCCGGATCAGTTTTTTTCAAATTTTTTCAAGAAAATCTTTTTTGATTTTCTTTGGAAATTTTCATTTGTCACTGGTGTCCGAACCTGTGACTGGATCAGTGCCCGGATCGGTGCCCGGCTCAATTTTTTCGAAATTTTTCAAACAAATCTTTTTTCGAATTTTCTTGGAAATTTTTATTTGTTACTGGTGTCCGAACCTGTGACTGGATCGGTGCCTGGATTGGTGCCCTGATCAATTTTTTCGAAATTTTTCAAAAAAATCTTTTTTTGAATTTTTTTGGAAATTTTCATTTGTTACTAATGTTCGAACCTGTGACCGGATCGGTGCCCGGATTGATGCCCGGATCGGTTTTTTTCATTCTTTCAAAAAAACCTTTTTTGGATTTTTTACAATATTTTCACTTCTATCGTTGTCCGGATCGGTGCCCGGATCGGTTTTTTTCAAAATTTTTGTTAAAAAAATATTTTTTTGAATTTATCTCAACATTTCCATTTTTATCTGTGTCCGGACCCGTGACCGGATCGGTGCCCGGATCGGTTTCTCACCAAATTTTCTCAAAAAAACCTTTTTTGGGATTTTTTTCAAAATCTCCATTTTCATTTGTGTCCGGACCTGTGACCAAACAAAAGACCGGATCGGTGCCCGGATCAGTGCCCAGATCAGTGCCCGGATCGGTTTTTTTTGAAATTTTTACAAAAAAATCTTTTTTTGAATTATTTTCAAAATCTTCATTTTTATTGGTGTCCGGACCGGTGACCGGACCGGTGACCGCATCGGTGACCGCATCGGTACCGGGATCTGATTATCTCCAAATTTTTTCAAAAAAATCTTTTTTTGAATTTTTTACAATATTTCCATTTTTATCGTTGTCCGGATCGGTGCCCGGATCGGTGACCGGATCGGTGCCCGGATCGGTGACCGGATCGGTGCCCGGATCGGTGACCGGATCGGTGCCCGAATCGGTGACCGGATCAGTTTTTTTCGAATTATTTCAAGAAAATCTTTTTTGAATTTTTTTGGTAATTTTCATTTGTCACTGGTGTCCGGACCGGTGACCCCCGGTGACCGCATCGGTACCCGGATCTGATTATCTCCAAATTTTTTCAAAAAAATCTTTTTTTGAATTTTTTACAATATTTCCATTTTTATCGTTGTTCGGATCGGTGTGCGGACCGGTGACCGGATCGGTGACCGGATCGGTTTTTTCCAAAATTTTTTCAAAAAAGTCTTTTTTTGAATTTTTTTGGAAATTCTCATTTGTTACTGGTGTCCGGACCTGTGACTGGATCAATGCCCGGATCGGTGCCCGGATCAATTTTTTCGAAATTTTTCAAAAAAACCTTTTTTGAATTTTCTTGGAAATTTTTATTGGTTACTGGTGTCCGGACCGGTGACCGCATCGGTACCCGGATCTGATTATCTCCAAATTTTTTCAAAAAAATCTTTTTTTGAATTTTTTACAATATTTCCATTTTTATCGTTGTCCGGATCGGTGACCGGATCGGTGCCCGGATCGGTGCCTGGATCGATGACCGAATCAATTTTTTCAAAATTTTTCAAAAAAATCATTCTTTGAATTTTTTTGGAAATTTTCATTTGTCACTGGTGTCCGAACCTGTGACCGGATCGGTGCCCGGATCAGCTTTTTTTTTCAAATTGTTTCAAAAAAATATTTTTCCAAATTTTCTCACAATTTCCATTTTTACTGGTGTCCGGACCTGTGACTGGATGGGTACCCGGATCTGATTTTCTCCAATTTTTTTCGAAAAACTCTTTTTTTGAATTTTTTACAATATTTCCAATTTTATCGTTGTCCGGATCGATGACCGGATCGGTGACCGCATCGGTGACCGCATCGGTGCCCGGATCGGTGCCCGAATCAATTTTTTCAAAATTGTTCAAAAAAATCATTCTTCGAATTTTTTTGGAAATTTTCATTTGTCACTGGTGTCCGAACCTGTGACCGGATCGGTGCCCGGATTGGTGCCCGGATCGGTTTTTTTCATTTTTTCAAAAAAACCTTTTTTGGATTTTTTACAATATTTTCATTTCTATCCTTGTCCGGATCGGTGACCCGATGGGTGCCCGGATCAGTTTTTTTCGAATTTTTTCAAGAAAATCTTTTCTGAATTTTTTTGGAAATTCTCATTTGTCACTGGTGTCCGGACCTGTGACTGGATCAATGCCCGGATCGGTGCCCGGATCAATTTTTTCGAAATTTTTCAAAAAAACCTTTTTTGAATTTTCTTGGAAATTTTTATTGGTTACTGGTGTCCGGACCGGTGACCGCATCGGTACCCGGATCTGATTTTTTCCAAATTTTTTCAAAAAAATCTTTTTTTGAATTTTTTACAATATTTCCACTTTCATCGTTGTCCGGATCGTTGACCGGATCGGTGCCTGGATTGGTGCCCGGATCAATTTTTTCGGAATTTTTCAAAAAAACCTTTTTTTGAATTTTTTTGGAAATTTTCATTTGTCACTGGTGTCCGGACCTGTGACTGGATCAATGCCCGGATTGGTGCCTGGATCAATTTTTTCGAAATTTTTCAAAAAAATCTTCTTTTGAATTTTTTTGGAAATTTTCATTTGTCTCTGGTGTCCGGACCTGTGACCGGATCGGTGCCCGGATCGGTTTTTTTCAAAATTTTTTCAGGAGAATATTTTCTTGAATTTTTCTCAAAACCTCCATTTTCATTTGTGTCCGGACCTGTGACCAAACAAGTGACCAGATCAGTGCCCGGATTGGTTTCTTTTAAAATTTTTACAAAAAAATCTTTTTTCGAATTTTTTTCAAAATCTTCATTTTTATCGGTGTCCGGCCCGGTGACCGGATCGGTGCCCGGATCAGTTTTTTTTCAAATTTTTTCAAAAAAATATTTTGTCGAATTTTCTCAAAATTTCCATTTTTACTGGTGTCCGGTCCGGTGACCGGATCGGTGCCCGGATCGGTGCCCGGATCAATTTTTTCGAAATTTTTCAAAAAAATCTTTTTTCGAATTTTTTTGGAAATTTTCATTTGTCACTGGTGTCCGGACCGGTGACCGGACCGGTGACCGCATCGGTGACCGCATCGGTACCCGGATCTGATTATCTCCGAATTTTTTCAAAAAAATCTTTTTTTGAATTTTTTACAATATTTCCATTTTTATCGTTGTCCGGATCGGTGACCGGATCGGTGCCCGGATCGGTGCCCGGATCAATTTTTTCAAAATTTAAAAAAAAATCTTTCTTTGAATTCTTTTGGAAATTTTCATTTGTCACTGGTGTCCGGACCTGTGACCGGATCGGTGCCCGGATTGGTGCCCGGATCGGTTTTTTTCATTTTTTCAAAAAAACCTTTTTTGGATTTTTTACAATATTTTCATTTCTATCGTTGTCCAGATGGGTGCCCGGATCGGTTTTTTCCAAAATTTTTTCAAAAAAATCTTTTTTTGAATTTTTTTGGAGATTTTCATTTGTTACTGGTGTCCGGACCTGTGACCGGATCGGTGCCCCGATCAACTTTTTTTTTCAAATTTTTTCAAAAAAATATTTTCCGAATTTTCGCACAATTTTCATTTGTTACTGGTGTCCGGACCTGTGACTGGATCGGTACCCGGATCTGATTTTCTCCAAATTTTTTCAAAAAAATCTTTTTTTGAATTTTTTACAATATTTCAAATTTTATTGTTGTCCGGATCGGTGACCGGATCGGTGCCCGGATCAGTTTTTTTCAAATTCTCTCAAAAAAATCTTTTTTTGAATTTTTTTGGAAATTTTCATTTGTCACTAGTGTCCGAACCTGTGACCGGATCGGTGCCCGGATTGGTGCCCGGATCGGTTTTTTTCATTCTTTCAAAAAAACCTTTTTTGGATTTTTTACAATATTTTCACTTCTATCGTTGTCCGGATCGGTGCCCGGATCGGTTTTTCTCAAAATGTTTGTTAAAAAAATATTTTTTTGAATTTATCTCAACATTTCCGTTTTTATCTGTGTCCGGACCCGTGACCGGATCGGTGCCCGGATCGGTTTCTTACCAAATTTTCTCAAAAAAACCTTTTTTGGGATTTTTTTCAAAATCTCCATTTTCATTCGTGTCCGGACCTGTGACTGAACAAGTGACCGGATCGGTGCCCGGATCAGTGCCCGGATCAGTGCCCGGATCGGTTTTTTTTTAAATTTTTACAAAAAAACCTTTTTTGGGATTTTTTTCAAAATCTCCATTTTCATTTGTGTCCGGACCTGTGACCAAACAAGTGACCAGATCAGTGCCTGGATTGGTTTCTTTCAAAATTTTTACAAAAAAATCTTTTTTCGAATTTTTTTCATAATCTTCATTTTTATCGGTGTCCGGCCCGGTGACCGGATCGGTGCCCGGATCAGTTTTTTTTCAAATTTTTTCAAAAAAATATTTTTCCGAATTTTCTCAAAATTTCCATTTTTACTCGTGTCCGGACCGGTGACCGGATCGGTGCCCGGATAAATTTTTTCGAAATTTTTCAAAAACATCTTTTTTTGAATTTTTTTGGAAATTTTCATTCGTCACTGGTGTCCGGACCGGTGACCGGACCGGTGACCGCATCGGTACCCGGATCTGATTTTCTCCAAATTTTGTCAAAAAAATCTCTTTTGAATTTTTTTGGAAATTTTCATTTGTTACTGGTGTCCGGACCTGTGACCGGATCGGTGCCCGGATCGGTTTTTTTCAAATTTTTACAAAAAAATGTGACCTGTTCCAAAACAAGGGCTATTAGCATCAAGTACCTGTTCCAGGGAAAGGGTAGCTGTGCTGCCAGATGATATTTTCAAAAATCCGTATTCGTCATTTTTCCTAAAACCTAAAAACAGATTTCGATGGACTTTGACTGATGTATCGGTACCGATCAGGAGAAAGGTATCTCTTGCAAGTATTGCTAAGGTACTTTTCCCTTGATCGGCTCGATGTTACGGGAGACAGCAGCATCAGCCTATAACGATCAAGAGAATAGTATCTCTCATATACGTGTCTAAGGTACTTTTCCCTTGAACGCAAGAAATCTGTATTTCACGCAGAATCCGTAGCAAACCTGTATCTTTTTCGAGGACCAAAGATCCGTAGATCTGACAGCATTGAAGGGTTGCAATTAGATTTTGTGTTTGCCCTCCTGGGGGACTTTCGTTTTGCTGCTAATTGCCCTTATCTTGGAACAGGTCACAAATATTTTTCCGAATTTTCTCAGAATTTCCATTTTCTTCGGTGACCGGACCGGTGACCGGATCGGTACCCGGATCTGATTTTCTCCGAATTTTTTCAAAAAAATCTTTTTTTGAATTTTTTACAATATTTCCATTTTTATCGTTGTCCGGATCGGTGACCGGATCGGTGCCTGGATTGGTGCCCGGATCAATTTTTTCGAAATTTTTCAAAAAAATCTTTTTTTGAATTTCTTTGGAAATTTTCATTTGTCACTGGTGTCCGGAACCTGTGACCGGATCGGTGCCCGGATTGATGCCCGGATCGGTTTTTTTATTTTTTCAAAAAAACCTTTTTTGGATTTTTTCCAATATTTTCATTTCTATCGTTGTCCGGATCAGTGCCCGGATCGGTTTTTTTCAAAATTTTTTCAAAAAAACCTTTTTTTGAATTTTTTTGGAAATTTCCATTTGTTACTGGTGTCCGGACCTCTGACCGGATCGGTGCCCGGATCAGCTTTTTTTTTCAAATTTTTTCAAAAAAATATTTTTCCGAATTTTCTCACAATTTCCATTTTTACTGGTGTCCGGACCGGTGACCGGATCGGTGCCCGGATCGGTGCCCAGATCAATTTTTTCAAAATTTAAAAAAAAAACTTTTTTTGAATTTTTTTGGAAATTTTCATTTGTCACTGGTGTCCGGACCTGTGACTGGATCGGTGCCCGGATCGGTTTTTTTCACATTTTTTCAAAAAAATCTTTCTTTGAATTTTTTTCAGAATCTTCATTTTTATCGGTGTCCGGACCGGTGCCCGGACCGGTGACCGCATCGTTACCCGGATCTGATTTTCTCCAAATTTTTTCAAAAAGATCTTTTTTTGAATTTGTACAATATTTCCAATTTTATCGTTGTCCGCATCGGTGACCGGATCGGTGCCTGGATCAGTTTTTTTCGAATTCTCTCAAAAAAATCTTTTCTTGAATTTTTTTGGAAATTTTCATTTGTCACTGGTGTCCGAACCTGTGACCGGATCGGTGCCCGGATTGGTGCCCGGATCGGTTTTTTTCATTCTTCCAAAGAAACCTTTTTTGGATTTTTCACAATATTTTCATTTCTATCGTTGTCCGGATCGGTGCCCGGATCGGTTTCTTTAAAAATTTTTACAAAAAAATCATTTTTGAATTTTTTTGGAAATTTTCATTTGTCACTGGTGTCCGAACCTGTGACCGGATCGGTGCCCGGATTGGTGCCCTGATCGGTTTTTTTCATTTTTTCAAAAAAACCTTTTTTGGATTTTTTACAATATTTTCATTACTATCGTTGTCCGGATCGGTGCCCGAATTGGTGACCGGATCGGTGACCGGATCGGTGCCCGGATCAGTTTTTTTCGGATTTTTTCAAGAAAATCTTATTTGAATTTTTTTGGAAATTTTCATTTGTCACTGGTGTCCGGACCTGTGACCGGATCGGTGCCTGGATCAGTTTTTTTCCACATTTTTTCATCAAAGCCTTTTATTGAATTTTTTTCAAAATTTCCATTTTTATTGGTGTCCGGACCGGTGACCGGACCCGTGACCGGATCGGTGCCCGGATCGGTTTTTTTCATAATTTTCTCAAAAAAACCTTTTTTTGAATTTTTTTCAAACTCTTCATTTTTATCCGTGTTCCGTCCGGTGACCGGATCGGTGCCCGGATCAGATTTTCTCCAAATTTTTTCAAAAAAATCTTTTTTTGAATTTTTTACAATATTTCCATTTTTATCGTTGTTCCGATGGGTGTCCGGACCGGTGACCGGATCGGTGACCGGATCGGTTTTTTCCAAAATTTTTTCAAAAAAGTCTTTTTTTGAATTTTTTTGGAAATTTTCATTTGTCACTGATGTCCGGACCGGTGACTGGATCCGTGCCCGGATCGGTTTTTTTCGAATTTTTTCGAAAAAATCTTCTTTTGTATTTTTTTGGAAATTTTCATTTGTCACTGGTGTCCGAACCTGTGACCGGATCGGTGCCCGGATTGGTGCCCGGATCGGTTTTTTTCATTTTTTCAAAAAAACCTTTTCTGGATTTTTTACAATATTTTCATTTCTATCGTTGTCCGGATCGGTGCCCGAATCGGTGACCGGATCAGTGACCCGATGGGTGCCCGGATCAGTTTTTTTCAAATTTTTTCAAGAAAATCTTTTTTGATTTTCTTTGGAAATTTTCATTTGTCACTGGTGTCCGAACCTGTGACTGGATCAGTGCCCGGATCGGTGCCCGGCTCAATTTTTTCGAAATTTTTCAAACAAATCTTTTTTCGAATTTTCTTGGAAATTTTTATTTGTTACTGGTGTCCGAACCTGTGACTGGATCGGTGCCTGGATTGGTGCCCTGATCAATTTTTTCGAAATTTTTCAAAAAAATCTTTTTTTGAATTTTTTTGGAAATTTTCATTTGTTACTAATGTTCGAACCTGTGACCGGATCGGTGCCCGGATTGATGCCCGGATCGGTTTTTTTCATTCTTTCAAAAAAACCTTTTTTGGATTTTTTACAATATTTTCACTTCTATCGTTGTCCGGATCGGTGCCCGGATCGGTTTTTTTCAAAATTTTTGTTAAAAAAATATTTTTTTGAATTTATCTCAACATTTCCATTTTTATCTGTGTCCGGACCCGTGACCGGATCGGTGCCCGGATCGGTTTCTCACCAAATTTTCTCAAAAAAACCTTTTTTGGGATTTTTTTCAAAATCTCCATTTTCATTTGTGTCCGGACCTGTGACCAAACAAAAGACCGGATCGGTGCCCGGATCAGTGCCCAGATCAGTGCCCGGATCGGTTTTTTTTGAAATTTTTACAAAAAAATCTTTTTTTGAATTATGTTCAAAATCTTCATTTTTATTGGTGTCCGGACCGGTGACCGCATCGGTGACCGCATCGGTACCGGGATCTGATTATCTCCAAATTTTTTCAAAAAAATCTTTTTTTGAATTTTTTACAATATTTCCATTTTTATCGTTGTCCGGATCGGTGCCCGGATCGGTGACCGGATCGGTGCCCGGATCGGTGACCGGATCGGTGCCCGGATCGGTGACCGGATCGGTGCCCGGATCGGTGACCGGATCGGTGCCCGAATCGGTGACCGGATCAGTTTTTTTCGAATTATTTCAAGAAAATCTTTTTTGAATTTTTTTGGTAATTTTCATTTGTCACTGGTGTCCGGACCGGTGACCCCCGGTGACCGCATCGGTACCCGGATCTGATTATCTCCAAATTTTTTCAAAAAAATCTTTTTTTGAATTTTTTACAATATTTCCATTTTTATCGTTGTTCGGATCGGTGTGCGGACCGGTGACCGGATCGGTGACCGGATCGGTTTTTTCCAAAATTTTTTCAAAAAAGTCTTTTTTTGAATTTTTTTGGAAATTCTCATTTGTTACTGGTGTCCGGACCTGTGACTGGATCAATGCCCGGATCGGTGCCCGGATCAATTTTTTCGAAATTTTTCAAAAAAACCTTTTTTGAATTTTCTTGGAAATTTTTATTGGTTACTGGTGTCCGGACCGGTGACCGCATCGGTACCCGGATCTGATTATCTCCAAATTTTTTCAAAAAAATCTTTTTTTGAATTTTTTACAATATTTCCATTTTTATCGTTGTCCGGATCGGTGACCGGATCGGTGCCCGGATCGGTGCCTGGATCGATGACCGAATCAATTTTTTCAAAATTTTTCAAAAAAATCATTCTTTGAATTTTTTTGGAAATTTTCATTTGTCACTGGTGTCCGAACCTGTGACCGGATCGGTGCCCGGATTGGTGCCCGGATCGGTTTTTTTCATTTTTTCAAAAAAACCTTTTTTGGATTTTTTACAATATTTTCATTTCTATCTTTGTCCGGATCGGTGCCCGAATCGGTGACCGGATCGGTGCCCAGATCAATTTTTTCAGTATTTTTGAAAAAAAACTTTTTTTGAATTTTTTCCGAAATTTTCATTTGTCATTGGTGTCCGAACCTGTGACTGGATCGGTGCCCGGATCCGTTTTTTTCACATTTTTTTCAAAAAAATCTTTTTTTGAATTTTTTACAATATTTCCAATTTTATCATTGTCCGGATCGATGACCGGATCGGTGACCGCATCGGTGACCGCATCGGTGACCAGATCGGTGCCCGGATCAGTTCTTTTCGAATTCTCTCAAAAAAATCTTTTTTTGAATTGTTTTGGAAATTTTCATTTGTCACTAGTGTCCGGACCTGTGACTGGATCGGTGCCCGGATCGGTTTTTTTCACATTTTTTCAAGAAAATCTTTTTTTGAATTTTTTACAATATTTCCATTTTTATCGTTGTTCGGATCGGTGTGCGGACCGGTGACCGGATCGGTGACCGGATCGGTTTTTTCCAAAATTTTTTCAAAAAAGTCTTTTTTTGAATTTTTTTGGAAATTCTCATTTGTTACTGGTGTCCGGACCTGTGACTGGATCAATGCCCGGATCGGTGCCCGGATCAATTTTTTCGAAATTTTTCAAAAAAACCTTTTTTGAATTTTCTTGGAAATTTTTATTGGTTACTGGTGTCCGGACCGGTGACCGCATCGGTACCCGGATCTGATTATCTCCAAATTTTTTCAAAAAAATCTTTTTTTGAATTTTTTACAATATTTCCATTTTTATCGTTGTCCGGATCGGTGACCGGATCGGTGCCCGGATCGGTGCCTGGATCGATGACCGAATCAATTTTTTCAAAATTTTTCAAAAAAATCATTCTTTGAATTTTTTTGGAAATTTTCATTTGTCACTGGTGTCCGAACCTGTGACCGGATCGGTGCCCGGATCAGCTTTTTTTTTCAAATTGTTTCAAAAAAATATTTTTCCAAATTTTCTCACAATTTCCATTTTTACTGGTGTCCGGACCTGTGACTGGATGGGTACCCGGATCTGATTTTCTCCAATTTTTTTCGAAAAAATCTTTTTTTGAATTTTTTACAATATTTCCAATTTTATCGTTGTCCGGATCGATGACCGGATCGGTGACCGCATCGGTGACCGCATCGGTGCCCGGATCGGTGCCCGAATCAATTTTTTCAAAATTGTTCAAAAAAATCATTCTTCGAATTTTTTTGGAAATTTTCATTTGTCACTGGTGTCCGAACCTGTGACCGGATCGGTGCCCGGATTGGTGCCCGGATCGGTTTTTTTCATTTTTTCAAAAAAACCTTTTTTGGATTTTTTACAATATTTTCATTTCTATCCTTGTCCGGATCGGTGACCCGATGGGTGCCCGGATCAGTTTTTTTCGAATTTTTTCAAGAAAATCTTTTCTGAATTTTTTTGGAAATTCTCATTTGTCACTGGTGTCCGGACCTGTGACTGGATCAATGCCCGGATCGGTGCCCGGATCAATTTTTTCGAAATTTTTCAAAAAAACCTTTTTTGAATTTTCTTGGAAATTTTTATTGGTTACTGGTGTCCGGACCGGTGACCGCATCGGTACCCGGATCTGATTTTTTCCAAATTTTTTCAAAAAAATCTTTTTTTGAATTTTTTACAATATTTCCACTTTCATCGTTGTCCGGATCGTTGACCGGATCGGTGCCTGGATTGGTGCCCGGATCAATTTTTTCGGAATTTTTCAAAAAAACCTTTTTTTGAATTTTTTTGGAAATTTTCATTTGTCACTGGTGTCCGGACCTGTGACTGGATCAATGCCCGGATTGGTGCCTGGATCAATTTTTTCGAAATTTTTCAAAAAAATCTTCTTTTGAATTTTTTTGGAAATTTTCATTTGTCTCTGGTGTCCGGACCTGTGACCGGATCGGTGCCCGGATCGGTTTTTTTCAAAATTTTTTCAGGAAAATATTTTCTTGAATTTTTCTCAAAACCTCCATTTTCATTTGTGTCCGGACCTGTGACCAAACAAGTGACCAGATCAGTGCCCGGATTGGTTTCTTTTAAAATTTTTACAAAAAAATCTTTTTTCGAATTTTTTTCAAAATTTGGATTTTTTCCAATATTTTCATTTCTATCGTTGTCCGGATCAGTGCCCGGATCGGTTTTTTTCAAAATTTTTTCAAAAAAACCTTTTTTTGAATTTTTTTGGAAATTTCCATTTGTTACTGGTGTCCGGACCTCTGACCGGATCGGTGCCCGGATCAGCTTTTTTTTTCAAATTTTTTCAAAAAAATATTTTTCCGAATTTTCTCACAATTTCCATTTTTACTGGTGTCCGGACCGGTGACCGGATCGGTGCCCGGATCGGTGCCCAGATCAATTTTTTCAAAATTTAAAAAAAAAACTTTTTTTGAATTTTTTTGGAAATTTTCATTTGTCACTGGTGTCCGGACCTGTGACTGGATCGGTGCCCGGATCGGTTTTTTTCACATTTTTTCAAAAAAATCTTTCTTTGAATTTTTTTCAGAATCTTCATTTTTATCGGTGTCCGGACCGGTGCCCGGACCGGTGACCGCATCGTTACCCGGATCTGATTTTCTCCAAATTTTTTCAAAAAGATCTTTTTTTGAATTTGTACAATATTTCCAATTTTATCGTTGTCCGCATCGGTGACCGGATCGGTGCCTGGATCAGTTTTTTTCGAATTCTCTCAAAAAAATCTTTTCTTGAATTTTTTTGGAAATTTTCATTTGTCACTGGTGTCCGAACCTGTGACCGGATCGGTGCCCGGATTGGTGCCCGGATCGGTTTTTTTCATTCTTCCAAAGAAACCTTTTTTGGATTTTTCACAATATTTTCATTTCTATCGTTGTCCGGATCGGTGCCCGGATCGGTTTCTTTAAAAATTTTTACAAAAAAATCATTTTTGAATTTTTTTGGAAATTTTCATTTGTCACTGGTGTCCGAACCTGTGACCGGATCGGTGCCCGGATTGGTGCCCTGATCGGTTTTTTTCATTTTTTCAAAAAAACCTTTTTTGGATTTTTTACAATATTTTCATTACTATCGTTGTCCGGATCGGTGCCCGAATTGGTGACCGGATCGGTGACCGGATCGGTGCCCGGATCAGTTTTTTTCGGATTTTTTCAAGAAAATCTTATTTGAATTTTTTTGGAAATTTTCATTTGTCACTGGTGTCCGGACCTGTGACCGGATCGGTGACCGGATCGGTTTTTTTCACATTTTTTCAAAAAAATCTTTTTTTGAATTTTTTTCAAAATCTTCATTTTTATCGGTGTCCGGACCTGTGACCGGATCGGTGCCTGGATCAGTTTTTTTCCACATTTTTTCATCAAAGCCTTTTATTGAATTTTTTTCAAAATTTCCATTTTTATTGGTGTCCGGACCGGTGACCGGACCCGTGACCGGATCGGTGCCCGGATCGGTTTTTTTCATAATTTTCTCAAAAAAACCTTTTTTTGAATTTTTTTCAAACTCTTCATTTTTATCCGTGTTCCGTCCGGTGACCGGATCGGTGCCCGGATCAGATTTTCTCCAAATTTTTTCAAAAAAATCTTTTTTTGAATTTTTTACAATATTTCCATTTTTATCGTTGTTCCGATGGGTGTCCGGACCGGTGACCGGATCGGTGACCGGATCGGTTTTTTCCAAAATTTTTTCAAAAAAGTCTTTTTTTGAATTTTTTTGGAAATTTTCATTTGTCACTGATGTCCGGACCGGTGACTGGATCCGTGCCCGGATCGGTTTTTTTCGAATTTTTTCGAAAAAATCTTCTTTTGTATTTTTTTGGAAATTTTCATTTGTCACTGGTGTACGGACCTGTGGCCGGATTGGGGCACCGATCCGGACAACGATAAAAATGGAAATATTGTAAAAAATTCAAAAAAAGATTTTTTTGAGAAAATTTGAAAAAAAACCGATCCGGGCACCGATCCGGTCACGGGTCCGGACACAGATAAAAATGGAAATTTTGAGAAAAATCCAAAAAAAATTTTTTCAGGAAAAATTTGAAGATAAACTGATCCGGGCACCGATCCGGTCACCGGTCTGGACACAGATAAAAATGGAGATTTCGAAAGAAATTTAAAAAATATTTTTTTGAAAAATTTCGAAAAAAACTGATCCGGGCACCGATCCGGTCACAGGTCCGGTCACCGGTCCGGACACAAATGAAAATGGAGATTTAGGAAAAAATTCAGAAAAAGATTTTTCGGAAAAATTTTAAAAAAAAACGATCCGGGCACTGATCCGGTCACGGGACCGGACACCGATAAAAATGAAGATCTTGAAAAAATTCAAAAAAAGATTTTTGTGAAAAAATTTGAAGAAAAACTGATCCGGGCACCGATCCGGTCACCGGTCCGGACACAAATAAAAATGGAGATTTCCAAAAAAATCCAAAAAAAGATTTTTTCGAAAAAATTCGAAAAAAACTGATCCGGGCACCGATCCGGTAACCGATCCGGGCATCGATCCGGACAACGATAGAAATAGAAATATTGTAAAGAATTCAAAGAAAGATTTTTTTGAAAAAATTTGGAGAAAATCTGATCCGGGTACCGATGCGGTCACCGGTCCCGGACACCAGTGACAAATGAAAATTTCCAAAAAAATTCAAACGATGATTTTTTCGAAAAAATTCGAGAAAAACCTATCCGGGCACTGATCCGGTCGCCGGTCCGGACAGCAGTGACAAATGAAGATTTCCAAAAAAATTCAAAAAAAGACTTTTTTGAAAAATTTCGAAAAAACTGATCCGGGCACCGATCCGGTCACTTGCCCGGTCACAGGTTCGGACACAGAAAAAATTTTGAGTAGAATTCAAATAAAAATTTTTTTGAAAAAATGTGAAAAAAACCGATCCGGGCACCGATCCGGTCACAGGTCCGGACACCAGTGACACATGAAAATTCCCAAAAAAATCCAAAAAATCATTTTTTTGGAAAAATTTGGAGAAAAACTGATCCGGACACCGTTCCGGTCACAGGTCCGGTCACCGGTCCGGTCACCGGTCCGGACACCGATAAAAATGAAGATTTTGAAAAAAATTCAAAAGAAGATTTCTTTGAAAAAATGTGAAAAAAACCGATCCGGGCGCCGATCCGGTCACAGGTCCGGACACCAGTGACAAATGGAAATTTCCAAAAAAATTCAAAAAAAGATTTTTTTGAAAAAAATCAAAAGAAGATTTTATTGAAAAAATTCAAAAAAAGATTTTTTTGAAAAAATTCGAAAAAAAACTGATCTGGGCACCAGTAAAAATGAAAATTTTGAGAAAATTCAAAATAATATTCTTTTGAAAAAATTCGAAAAAAACCAAACCGGGCACCGATCCGGACAACGATAAAAATGGAAATTTTTAAAAAAATTCAAAAAAACATTTTTTTGAGAAAATTTGAAAAAAAACTGATCCGGGCACCGATCCGGGCACCGGACCAGACACCGATAAAAATGATTTTGAAAAAAAGTCGAGAAAAGATTTTCTTGAAAAAATGTGAAAAAAACCGATCCGGGCACCGATCCGGTCACAAGTCCGGACACCAGTGACAAATGAAAATTTCCAAAAAAATTCAAAAAAAGATTTTTTTGAAAAAATTCGAGAAAAACCTATCCGGGCACCGATCCGGTCGCCGGTCCGGACAGCAGTGACAAATGAAGATTTCCAAAAAAATTCAAAAAAAGACTTTTTTGAAAAATTTCGAAAAAACTGATCCGGGCACCGATCCGGTCACTTGCCCGGTCACAGGTCCGGACACAGAAAAAATTTTGAGTAGAATTCAAATAAAAATTTTTTTGAAAAAATGTGAAAAAAACCGATCCGGGCACCGATCCGGTCACAGGTCCGGACACCAGTGACACATGAAAATTCCCAAAAAAATCCAAAAAATCATTTTTTTGGAAAAATTTGGAGAAAAACTGATCCGGGCACCGTTCCGGTCACAGGTCCGGTCACCGGTCCGGTCACCGGTCCGGACACCGATAAAAATGAAGATTTTGAAAAAAATTCAAAAGAAGATTTCTTTGAAAAAATGTGAAAAAAACCGATCCGGGCGCCGATCCGGTCACAGGTCCGGACACCAGTGACAAATGAAAATTTCCAAAAAAATTCAAAAAAAGATTTTTTTGAAAAAAATCAAAAGAAGATTTTATTGAAAAAATTCAAAAAAAGATTTTTTTGAAAAAATTCGAAAAAAAACTGATCTGGGCACCAGTAAAAATGAAAATTTTGAGAAAATTCAAAATAATATTCTTTTGAAAAAATTCGAAAAAAACCAAACCGGGCACCGATCCGGACAACGATAAAAATGGAAATTTTTAAAAAAATTCAAAAAAACATTTTTTTGAGAAAATTTGAAAAAAAACTGATCCGGGCACCGATCCGGGCACCGGACCAGACACCGATAAAAATGATTTTGAAAAAAAGTCGAGAAAAGATTTTCTTGAAAAAATGTGAAAAAAACCGATCCGGGCACCGATCCGGTCACAAGTCCGGACACCAGTGACAAATGAAAATTTCCAAAAAAATTCAAAAAAAGATTTTTTTGAAAAAATTCGAAAAAAACTGATTCGGGCACCGATCCGGGCTCCGATCCGGGCACCGATCCGGTCACCGGTCCGGACACCAGTGAGAATAGAAATTTTGAGAAAATTCAAAAAAATATTTTTTTGTAACAATTTAAAAAAAAACCGATCCGGGCACTGATCCGGGCACCGATCCGGGACCAGTGACAAATTAAAATTTCCAAAAAAATTCAAAAAAAGATTTTGTTGAAAAAATTTGGAAAAAAACTGATCCGGGCACCGATTCGGTCACCGGTCCGGACACGAGTAAAAATGGAAATTTGGAGAAAAATTCAAAAAAATATTTTTTTGAATTGTTTTCAAAGTTTCCATTTTTATCAGTGTCCGGACCGGTGCCCGGATCAGTGCCCGGATCGGGTTCCGGGTTGGCGTCCTTTTTTTCTTCCAAATTTCTCCAAAGAAATCGTACGGTGCCCCGATCAGTGCCCGGATCGGGTTCCCGGTTGGCGTCCTTTTTTTTCTGAATTTTTCCAAAAAATCTTTTTTTGCATTTTTTCCAAATCTCCATTTTTATCGGTGTCCGGACCGGTGACCGATCCGGTGCCCGGATCAGTGCCCGGATCGGGTTCCTGGTTGGCGTCCCTTTTTTTCTGAATTTTTCCAAAAAAATCTTTTTTTGCATTTTTTCCAAAATTTCCATTTTTATCGGTGTCTGGTCCGGTGACCGATCAGGTGCCCGGATCCCTGCCCGGATCGGTTTCCGGGTTGGCTTCCTTTTTTTTTCAAATTTTTTCAAAAAAATCCTTCTTTGAATCTTTTCCAAAATTTCCATTATTATCGGTGTCCAGACCGTGACAGATCCGGTGCCCGGATCCGTGCCCGGAACGGTTTCCGGGTTGGCGTCTTTTTTTTTCAAATTTCTTCAGACAAGTTTTTTTTTTGCATTTTTGTCAAAATTCCCATTTTTATCGCCGCCGGGCCGGTGACTGATCCGGCGCCCGGATCAGTGCCCGGATCAGTGCCCGGATCGGGTTCCGGGTTGGCGTCCTTTTCTTTTTCCAAATTTTTCCAAAAAAATCTTCTTTTGAATTTTCTCCAAAATTTCCATTTTTAATGGCGTCCGGCCCGGTGACCAATCCTGTGCCCGGATCAGTGACCGGATCGGTTTCTGGGTTAGTGTCTGTTTATTTCCTTCTTTTTCTCAAATTTTCTGAAGAAATTCTTCTCAAGAATTTTTTTCAAATTTTCTATTTTTATTGGTGTTTGGACCGGTGTCCGGATGGATGCCCTGATCGGTGCCCGGATCGGTTTCCGGGTTAGTGTCCGCTTTTTTTTCTCAAATTTTTTCAAAAATTCTTTCTCTCAAATTTTTTCGAAAAATTTTTCTTTCAATTTTTTTCAAGATTCCTATTTGTATGGAGGTCTGGTCCGGTGCCCGGATTGGTGCCCGGATTGGTGACTGTATCGGTTTTTGGGTTGGTGCCCGTTTTTTTTTATTTTTCATTTAATTTTTTCAAAAAATTTTGTTTCAAATTTTTTTCAAAATTCTCATTTTTATGGGTTTCTGGACCGGTGACCGGTGACCGGATCGGTGATCGGTTCGGTGACTGGATCGGTCCCGGATCGTGGTCCGCATCAGTCCCGTATCGTTGCCCGGATCGGTTTCGGATCGCTGCTCGGATCGGTCCCTGATCGTTGCCTGGCGACGGAGACCCGAGCTTGAGACCCGATCCTGAAACTCGAGCTTGAGACTGAGTCTGCAGACCTACACTTGAGCTTGAGGCAAAAGGAGGCTGAGACTCGAGCTTGAGAATCAAGACTGACACTTGTGACTGAAATACGAGATTGAGACTCGAGACTGACACTCAAGACTGAGACTCGAGCTTGAGACTGAGACTGCAGACTTACACTCGAGCTTGAGGCATGAGAAGGCTGAGACTCGAGTTTGAGACTCAAGATGGCGACTCAAGGCTGAGATTCGAGACTAAGACTCAAACTCGAGGCTCGAGGAGACTAAGACTCGAGCCGGAAACTCGAGCTCATCGTCGTCACCAGACTTTTGGAGACTTGAAGCAAAATTTTCATATGAGACCGTTTTTCAATTTAGAAATTATAATTTTTCTTTCTCGTGCTGAAGCGGTAATATCTACCCGCCAACCCCTGGCGACGGCTATGCTGGTAGGTACTGGTATTATTAGTTTTTTATTGGATCGCGACTTATGAGAAGTTTAGTGTTCATGTAGATAAGAGTGAAAAATTATCATACAAAATTATTCTGAAGTCTTTTTGCTTTTAGTTGATATTTCCTAGAATAAGTCTCGATATCAACGATTTTTTCAAGTCTCCAAATGAGATTAAAATCACATTTTGAAATTTCGACGGTAAAGTGATTTAGGGCTACATACATTTCTGAAACTTTTTCAAAATCTCAGAATTTTCAATCTTACCCTACATTACCAATTCGGATTGTAAACCAAAAAATGCTCGTCCATAAGGAATTACGCGTTTGATCTTGTACTTACGTTCAGTTTCTAAAACAAAAAATAAATGTTGAACCGCAGATGAATTTTCAAATAACTTTCTTGATAACTTCCTAATAGACATGTAATTGCTTATTTATTTCCAATTTTTTAATCTAAACGTATGATGAGAACGTTCCGGTGTTATTGCACATGGGAATCAATAACGTGAAGATCCGAAAGTGATCTGATAGTCTACAATCGATCTCTTTTGAAGGTTTTTGAGGGGTGTTTGCGCATGGTTTGCGGTCGTGACGTCTTGTTGGTTGATAGTTAGCGACGGAGTGATGTTCCGATAATTTGATTCAATTGATAATTTATTCTAGCGATTTGAAATTGAGAAATCCGCAGCTGTTGGAATAATATTTTTCCGTCTCTATCATTTTCATGTCTTGAAGGGAAAATGGTAAATAACTGATCTAATTTTGTTTTGAAAATCTCTTGTCGCAAAGAAATTTGACATATTTTCAAAGTTTGAATTTTTGAGACTCCCCTATAAAGGCTGAAAAAAACACGAGCATAATGTAGAAGATTTAGACAAAAAATTCAGAAAAACAAGTTTCTCTTCTTTTTGAAACCAATAAACCATGTCCTGAAGAATTTGAGTTTTTTTCAATTTTATAGGTGAAGTATGGAAATATTGAAAAAACCGCGCAAATACGCGACGCGTCAAAGCATTCGTACCAAATTCTACTCATTCTTCTTGAATTATCCAGGGGCTATAATCTGTCCTAAAATTTAATCAGGCAAAATTTCAAAATTTGAAACCCAACCCTCAGAGGTTCAGCCTAGTAGAATAGAAGCCATAATTACTTCTGGCGCATTTCACGCATTTGTGATTGTTTTATTGGCGCAAGCGAGTTCTTTAAAACCCAGAAAATTTTAATATTTCTCTCTTTTTTTATTAAAATATTTTTGAAAAAATATTATGCTTAAATTTATAGTTTTTAATTGACCCAATAAAACTTTTGGTACACTTCATGTCTTTGTTTTGTTTCGCAAGAGACTTTTCTAATATTATTTCTAGCAAATCCAAAAAATTTTAAAATTTCTCTCATTTTTCATTGAATTTTATAGGTAAGTCGTAAGAAGAAGCGCAGAGATCAATTTCCCTCAATTTTTCATTCAATTTTAAAAATCCTAAAAAGTAGTGTAAAGATCAATTTTTCTAGCCTAGAGTCTAGAAATGAATTCAGTATTAGTACACGTAGTTTCTCTAGTATAGTTAGTGCGCCAGAAAGAATGAGGCTTATCTACTCCTAGTCTTTTATTGTCGTTTTCAGAGCTCCGTCCAAAGAAGTCTCAATGAAGAATCTCGCGTATAAAATTTTTAATCGAAAAAAATTCAAAATGTATCATAATAATTATGGCACAGCAAGACGAAGAAATCGATATTTTTCAAGAATTCAAATGCGGAAAAGAAATAAAAAGTAGTCGTAATGTGAACTTTTGTTTCAAAGTTCACAAAGCTTAGTTACCTGAAGCAAATTCGAATCATTGCGTACAACAGAAAATTTTCATCCAATGTAAATGTTTCGATACAAATTGTAATACCTAATACTGTGCATATCCTAACAAAGAAGCTATATAATGTACACAAATTTTATTGATATATATTTTTTCATTTTCAAATGAAAAAAATTGAAATATTTATAAATGAAAGGAAACATAATATTTATTAATAATATTGTAGGTACACGGAAGTATTTTTACACACAAGAAAAATTCAAATAAATTACAATATACAATTCAAAAATTTGCAGTAGAAAATAATTTAAGCAGTTTTTAATTGTTTTAGGTACACTATTTCGAATGCCCTTCAATATTTTTGGGTCCTCTAGTTGGTCATGAAAGAAATTCAACTAAGACATATCAGATGTTCCTAATTAGCCTGCGTAATGAATGAAGTTGTACGCGTTCGTTTGGATGAGCATAAACTCGCTCTGCGATTGAACGAGTGAGCAAAATCATTTTGCGACATTAAATTAACATCCGAGCGAATTGTTGGTGTGCTGCAGTGATGACAATGTTGAAACGCTCGCTTGAACTCTCTTCGAAAGTTTCCTAAATTGACAATTAAAACATATGTTAGGATTGATGTTCACAATAATTCGAATTGATATTTTCAATAAGGGCTCCTTAATTTGACCTATATTTAAGAGAAATTGAAATCTCTGTTCAGATTCCTATGATGAAAAAGTGGCAAAATAGCGGCTGACACCAGTCAAAGTTTTTGCACGGTGAACGGTTGGCTTACACATTGCAGCCGACCTTAAAAATTGTATTAACTGACCTATTCAACTTACGTTCAACGAATTTTAAACGTTACTAAACTAGGTAAATAAGTATTTCATTATACTCATCGTCATAACCTCCCATATGGCAACGTAGACTGCCAATATTGATGAGGGAACATAAGAGACGACTTTAGTCTACTGGATTTTGAATTTTGAGTGAGCGGATGGGCTTGGCTTATTTCATCTCCTTGCTCCGCCAGGGTCCAGAATGTCCTCATTTGTAAGTTTTGAGGACTCAATCGTCCTTTAATTCACAAATTATTGAACCCTTTGTAGATAGCTTTGCCATAAGAATGTCTAAAGATTTTACAGTATAAGTACGCAGCACGAACCGACAGTGGCGTATTTAGAAAACTTTTTTGGGAGGGTCTGAAAATTTTCAAAGATGGCGTACCACTAAGAGAAAACTTGACTTTAATTTATCAATTTCAGACTTGACAAACGTATGTCTCAATGTACCCCCTCTCCCGTAAATACGCCACTGCGAACCAAAATACTATACCCATAAAATTTTCCTTTTTCATTAAATTCTTTTAATTGAACTCTGAAATTTCAACGGCGAATATACTCACCACTCATAAAGTTGTAAATTATTGGATTAATCGCACTATTTGCGTACAATAGCCAGTGGATGACGCTTGACATGGATATCATGAGATCACTGTTATCGAATCCCCAAATAGATCTGAAGACATAATCAAATTATCCAGGAATTAATTATTATATTAAAGTATTGATGAGAGCTCACTCTGTTCTTCGCTCGCGGGTAGTTCATCTCATAAATTATATGATCTTCCAGGCAATCAAGAAACTTGTTTCATGGGGGATTTTAACATGTTTCATGTCTTCACCTTGTACCACCCCCTTACTCTTGAATATAATGGACTTAAATCTTTCGAGAAAAATTTTCATACCTCTTGAGGATTTAGAAATCTGCGAGTATCAACTCCCTACTCTTTTGGTGAGGTTAGGTTAGGTTCTGATTTCTATTTCCATGCAGTCAGCAAATTTTGATGATTCGAAATAAAAATAATTTTCTATCTGCTTTCAATTTAAACTTTCCTTGTAAACTATTATTCATTACACTATCCGCGCAATGCGACTATTTTTACCGATTTGAAATCTAGTTTTCAGACCGTCAAGATGGCTTCTACAAAATCCGAAACAATGTTCACAATTTCGAGCGCTTAAAATTCAATCATTCAAGAAATTCATTTGGGCTGGTTTAGCGGAGTTCGATCCCAAAGAAGACTTATAGCAGACCAAGGAGGGGGCTCACTCGCTCCGCTTGTTCGCCATTAGCCTAAAATATTCTAAAGTAGACCTATACTCAGAGCGAGTGAGCCCTCCCAAAGCAATTCTAGAAAAACTGGAAAAAAAAATCATCAAAATAATTAGGCCTACTGGACAATGAGCGCCCGCTTTGCCTTTGCAGGACGACCTCTCTTACGCTTTTGACCGAATGGAACACTGCGTGCTGATTCTGGTGCTTCGGCCAGTTTCAGACGGATGAGAACTTCCAATAAATGCTTACAGTTCAGATTTTTCAGATAATATGGGCATGTACAGTCTGACTCCGATCCACGGACTGTATGAAGAAAGCTGGATACCTTTATTACTAGGATGTAGGTACTTACTACTACCAATCTCTCACTGTACTATCGGCAAGCAAAAACTGTGCGGGAAAAGCCTTCGTTTACTAATGTGTATTTATCCTCCTTGCACGTAAAAAATCGTTTCTTCAATAATCAACCTTGGCAAATTGACTTATTTTGTTCATTTCGTCTATAGAAAGTTGTCGTCCATTTGGGAAAAAAATATTGTCTCCATTCATTTTGTCCTTGAAAGTTTGTCGTTCAATCGGGAGGAAATTGTCATCCTTCCTAATTATCTGACTGTTCAAAAGTTGTCGTTCATTCACAAAAAAATTGTCGTCCTACTCAATTATTCAGTCGTCTCTCGTTTGTCGTTCTTCTCACACTTTCAACCGTGTCAAATATTATTTCCTATAGAAAATGGCAAAATTAGGTCTGGGTATAATCTAGAGCTATCGTCTGACAGCTAGTGAGCTGATAACGGGTTTGAGACCGGGCACAGAAGATTGACCATATAGTACCGCAGAGAACTTGAAAACATTTTGCGGTAAGACTTCTGATTAAAGTCTGACCCGCAGTAGAGCCAAGAAGGCTATACATAATACGAAATAATTTTAATACGACGAGGTCGACAATACTTGAAAGAGATTTTCGGCAACTCTCATTTTACTATTAATCAAAAATATTTCTTTAAATTGAATTTTCGGGAGAAGGGAACTGGTATTTCTTCTGATGATACGGTAAGAATAGAGAAGATGAGAAGAGGAGAGCTACTTTTTAGATTTCTTGAAGCGCGAGATAAAGTAGATACCAGATTTTGTCTAGCATTGTGCCATCGTCTTTTCAAAACCAAAAAGATTCGTCCGTATGAGTTCTCAAGTATCAAGAATAGATTCACGCATCAGTGATTACTTCATAGTTATCGAATAAATTATCTCTTCAACTTTTTTTTCTTCCTCGCACTCTCTTTTTTCCTTTCAAACTAAACTGGGTTAAGAGGTTACTTTTACTAGTGTTTGAAGTTTATACCTTTTCTTGTAATTTTAATTCCAAGATATTTATTATTCGTTCATTTTTAATCCCACAGTATAGCTTTTACGAGCCTCTTTGTTATCTAAGCTGGATGGGCACCCTTTAACATGTTAGCGTGAAATCCTTTAAATATTTGGTTACCGCACTGAGCTGAAATTGAAGAATCTAGGATGAACAAAAACGTAGGTAGCGCTGCCGCTGCCGTCATATTCACAATTCGCACATGAAGTTATAATCTTCGTTGGTTCGCAGGACGATAAATAGGTATTAAATTTTTCCATGTTCGCTCGTCAGCAAAAGTTTTTATTCCGGCTTTCTTATAATGCATTTACCTTATAATTAAAACGAAGTATTCAGTAACCTCCCGACTTATAGCCAACAAATCTTGAAAATAAAAAAAGAGTAAGATTGCCTCTTCATGAGTACGTGTTTTTGCAGTAGGTAATCATTGTGTGTGGTTGTCACTCAAGTAACAGATGAAAACCGTTAAATTCACGAGATTTTTAATTATTAAGCATCAAGAAATACAAGTTATTACAGATTTGATGAAAAATTTCCTGGCATCATATCTTTCCCGTGTAAAGAATTGTACAGAATGAATACTGATGATACGCTTTAACAATATCTGTACTATGCCTACCTCAATGCCTTTCTCTTTTGGGATAGTGTAAGTCTAATTTGCAATATTTTAAGCTAATAGCTTTTGCGAGCTTGGTCTAGTTTAAGTCTAGTTTACAATATTTCAAGCTGGTGATATTTGGAGCTCACTTGTTCCGCTCTTTTACCAACTCATTAGTCTAGTACAAGTGTTAATATATTATACATTGGGCTAGGAAAAGAGGGGGTCAGCTCGCTGATTTCAGAATTAAAGTAGTAATTTTGGCAATTTTGTTGGAAGAAGAAAATACAAGACATACTCTTAATACGCCAAGGTTGACTAGACGGAAGAGGGGAAGGGGAAGGGGAACATTTCAAGGTTGAACAAAATACTAACCTCCCTACGTAAAACATAGGAATGTAGGAATGTATGTATGTAAAAAAATTGAAAACGTAAAAATTTAAAAAAAGTAAAAATTTGAAAAGGTAAAATGTGAGAACAGAAAAACATGAAAATGTAAAAATGTAAGAACATAAGACATAAATGTAGAACATAAAACAGAAAAAGTAAAATTTAAGGTAAAATGTAAAATGTAAAGTGTAGGAATGCAGGAATGTAAAAAATTTAAAAACATAAGAAAGTAGGAAGATAAAAACGTAAAACCTAAAAAAATGAAACCAAAAAAATGTAAACACATAGAAACATGAAAACATAAAAATATAAAAAAGTAAGGGGAAATAATAATTGCACGCGAAATGAAATAGAAACGGAAGCCAAAAAATTCACCAATAAATTATCCATCAGACCGACTAAGTTCAGGAATAAACACGTCATGCTGCACCCGTCAACTTTATCTACTGCAGCGACTTGGTAAATCTTGAAAAGCAGGAATATTATGGTTTGAGCCTATTACAATGAAAGTCACTTTGAAAAAGTTTTGGTATTATACCAGTGCTACTGGACACAAGCCCATTACTACTGCGACTTTCAATCATCGTCAAGCTGCAGAGGAAAACTGGGAAAACTTCAAAACATTCAAAAATTTGCATTACAGTGTATGGGAGATAATGCTTGACAATGATGATCTTAGTGAATCTTCATGCACTTGTCCGCAATTTTTAAAACGATCAACTTGTAAACATATTTTAGGTATGCTAATTTGTTTAGATCTACTACATGTACCGCCAGAAGCCAAGTCTGTAACTCTTGGTCAAAAGCGTAAACGCGGCAGACCCGCCAAAGCTAAGAAAGCTTTCATAGTTCAATAATATTGTATTAATGAATACGAATTACTGGCTTTATTTTCCACTGAAATACGAATATAAATACAAGCTCAACGTTTCGACACTCACGTGTCATCTTCTTCTTCAGGAACGTACTGAATGAACAAGATAAAAAGTGTGTAACGAGATAAAAAGTGCGTAACGAAAGAATAAAAAAACACGTCGAGGGATGAAATGAGTCATCGATACGAAGTGATAATAGTAGAATACACGTTGGAAAAGCCACAGGTGTCTGTTTTAAAATTTATCCTATTCTCATCCTTAATAATATTGACGACCTCTAAAATCTTTCTTTTTTTGTCGTTATTTTCTCTACCTAAAACCACAGTATTGTCAAAGTCAAATTGATGACCAGTGCCAAGAGAGTGGGAGGCTAAAGCAGTACGATCACTACCATTCTGAACATCATTCTTATGCTGGTTTACCCGACGTCTAAGCAACTGACGAGTTTCTCCAACATAAGTACTGGGGCAGCCGGAACAGGGGATAGAGTAGACAACACCAGATCTTTTTAGCACCGGGGTCTTGTCTTCAGTGTGCGAGAAAAATATCTCTCCGCTGGTGTTGCAGTTGCCAAAAGATATACCTAAGTTAGGTTAGAGCCAATTCTCGTAGCCAATCAAAACTAATGATTGCTATGCTCGAGTAATTGACTCTGTCACTATTGTATTAATTATTTAATTTTTGTTCCATTTCGTTTTTGGTATTTTTTTGTATTTTTTGTATTTGTTTTCTCTCATTTTCTTTTGTTTTGTTTGATTGTTTCTTTTTTTTTGTGTTTTCTTTAGTTTGTATTTCTTTTCATTTCAAATAAAATTTTATGGTTGGTTGAAAAAAAAAAAAAAAAAAAAAAAAAAAAGGTTCAAGGGTAAGCAAATGCTTACGAATGATCGTGCTGCTTTTTCCAATGTAAGGTATAGAGAAAAATCTTTTACGTTGGGGTATCCGAGGTGGTTGACCTTCATTGTGGGGCGTTTTAATTACGTTATTAATGAAAGAACGCGGATACCCATTATTTTGAAGAGTAATTTGAAAATGATTTACCTCTTTTTTCCATTAGGTATTAGTCATATTTTTAGTAAATTGTCTTATTTATTTTCATTTTTTTTTGTATTTTTCGTCGTTATTTGTTCTATTTTTACACACTTGAAATTTGAACCACATGAGATTTTTTATGATGTTGCATTGCAGATTCCAAGTCGTTCATGTATATTTTTTGCGTTGAATTTCAATTCATTCTCTTCAATTAGATATTTTTCCCGTTATTCATCTAATCAAGTCGCATATGTATATTCACAACGTTCAATAAATTACTGTCCTGCATAGGGGTTGTTTTTTGAAGTTTATTTCTCTTTTCTTTTGCGTGCGATTAAATGGTACCCAAAAAGTAAAGCATAAAACATGAAACGTAAAACATGAGATGTAAAATGTAAAATGTGAAATGTGAAACATAAAATGTAGGAATGTAGAAATGTAAAAATGTAAAAAAATGGAAAATGTAAGAATGTAAAAAAATGGAAAATGTAAGAATGTAAAAGAGTAAAAACATAAAAATGTAAAATGGTAAAATGTAAGAACATGAAAATTTTACATTTTACATTTTACCTTCTACATTTTACTTTTTCACATTCTTACATTTTTACCTTTGTATGTTCTCACGTTCTTACACGTTCCTTTATTTTTACATTTTCATGTGTTTACATTTTACTTTTTTAAATCTTTACTTTTTCCAGTTTTTACATTTTTACATTTCCACATTTCCATGTTTTTATGTTCTTATGTTCTTAATATTTTCTTTGTTCTCAATTGTTCATGTTTTTACGTTCTAACCTTTTACATTCTTACATTTTAACATTCTTACATTTAGATGTTCTTATGTATTTCATATTTTTTACATTTTTACGTTCTTACCTTCTCAATTTTTCATGTTGTCATGTTTTTACATTTTTCCTTTTTACGTTTTTATGTTTCCTATTTTTTATACTTTTACAATTTCAATTTTTGACATTTTTACATTCTATGTTCTTCCTTTCTCAATTTTTCACATTTTCATGTTTTTTACGTTCCTACCTTCCTATGTTTTACATTTTATGTTTTACATTTTACATTTTACATTTTACATTTTGCCTTTTACATTTTACGTTTTACAGTTTACATTTTACGTTTTACATTTTACATTCTACATTTTACGTTCTATGACGTTTATGTTTTACATTTTACATTTTACATTTCAAGGTTTTACATTTGTGTACATGCAACTAAGAAGGTCCCACATGTGAGGGATTAGTTTTTGCGCTACAGCAAGAATACATGAAAATGGCAGAAATTAGCAATTTTGAGATTTTCATAGTGTTTTCAAAGGGAACACTGCTCTTTCAAATGCCATTCACCATTCATTGTACTTCTTGAGACTAATTACGTGTTGAACATGAGAGAATTGTATTTTCCCCTTTGAATTCACAGGGTTGCAATACATCAAAATCTTGCATTAACTTGTGGGTGTGTGAAAACTTCATAGAAAAGCGTTTTTCAGAAAAACAGGTCTCTTCAAGTTTCAACTTCAAAAGCGCATAATTATCTTGATGAATTTATGACTTGGAGACTAGCTTTCTGGCGCGTTGGATCAGAAATTTCATCTAGTTTTCCAACCTGAGCTCAACTCAATACCTCACAAGTGGGACCTACTTAGTTGCATGTACACATTTTCATGTTTTTACATTTTACCTTTTTAAATTTTTACTTTTTTATGTTTTTACGTTTTTATTTTTTTTTACATTTTTACAGTCACTGAGGGTTGTAAGTAAACAGTTTTTTTTTTCTTTTTTTTCAAATTATAAAGGTATATCTGGCAAGTTTTTCAAAGACACTATTCACTCACTTTCAGGACAAACGTGAAATAAGGACACTTTGAGTTGAGGACAAGTGTAACTCGAAGACACTTCCAATACTAGTGCACACTTCAAGTTTTTGTGGACAAAGTGATACTTGAAGGCAAAAGTTGACAACTAATATATTGCCTATCTTAAGAATTGAAGGTGCTGAAATGGTTGACAGCGCTACAAGCAGTAACTTTTACTACTGAGGTGTGCAGTTGTAAACAGTCTTGGTAATTTGTGGTGGACTGACGTGAGTGTGTGTGCCTTCTCTCTGTTTCATTATAATTTTTCAGATGAGGGCACCGCGCACCACATTTGTATAAGCTGCGCAGCTCTCTAAGACCTGGACGACTGTTGTGGTTGTGCATAGTCTTCTATGTATAGGGATTCTTTTGGGTAACGGCAACAATGAATTTGTTGACGGCCAAGTGATCGCGCAAATAGAAATGATAACATCGAGATGAGATTGTGAGATAAAAACTGAGTAGCTTCTTTTATACAGTATTTTAGTGTACCTACGTTAGTTTTATACTAGCTAAGCTGTAGCTAAGCTGAGTCTAAACTGGGCGGGGTACACTCGCAGATTTTTAAATCACCCATGGAGTAACACAGAGTAACGAGGGTGAAGAAAGTGGGCAACTTACAAATTTCTGAATCACAGGATAAAGGGGGAGGGGAGCTCTCGCAAAATTTCAAATTAGGAGTCGAGGTCACCTTTCTTAAAATGACAATATTTGGAATGAAAGAGGCATTCAATATGATGAAATTTTGTAGGATTATTGCCGTAGCGTTGAGGTAAGTTATGAAACTGATTCGATACTCCCCATTACTTTGAAAATTCATTACTTTACTGCGAGTATACCTTTGATTCCTAAAAAGGGCTGTAACAAATATTAATATGAAAGAAAAAATACCTTACCTGTGTATATTCAATACGTGGACAGGAAAATAACATAATGCGAACATGAGCACAACGGCACACAGCATTTTCGCAGCTTTTCTCCGTGATCTAACCTGGCTCTCTGTTGTACTACTGTAAGGTAATCTTCTACTATTATGCGTGGTATCTATAAAATGTGCAAAATCGCGATTATTTTTTTAGCATCTTTTATTTCATTTCTTCACATCTGTTATGATAGAAACTTATTCACTCCAGCTACTCGCAAAGCCAATAGGGCAAATAAACTTATTCTTCAGTTTTTCATTAGATAAACCATAAAAATGAAATAAAATAAATTGATCTTCCGTTTTACTACTTAATTTGTAGAGTACGACAGTTGACGATTCAAGAGAACAAATACAAAAATACGTGATGATGAAAAAGTTTGCTACCGAAGAGGTCATCCTGATAGCGGGGACGAGACCCTTTTGACAAGACTTGCTTAGCAGAAAAAAGAGTAAAATGATCTGCGATAACCTGTAAATTATGGATATTCAATTTTCTAGTGTTATAAAGCATCGTCCAGAAAATAATCATTTCCACCCATCAGACTGAATTGGCAATTCCATCTCCATAAAGTGGAGGCATCGGCGCTTTTCGTCGTAAAAATAATCAAACATCATAATGCGCGTACGGTTGTAATCTGGTACCTACAATATTTTGCTTTTCTAGCTTTCTCCACAAATAGCGTAGATTCGGTTATAAATTTACAAAATCATGTGCGGCTCTCACTCGTGAAGAACATTACCAATTTTATATCCATCGAAACGAACGACAACACATCTTCAGCTAGTGGTTTTTTGCCGCATCGACTCTTGATTTGAAAAGTTTTTATTCTATCTATTCGTCAAAAATCTTCCCATCAATGTTTAGTGTATATGAGTTGTCGAAAAAGTTGTGTGAACAATTGTCCGCGAATACCGACAATGTTGTGGATTCGTGAGAAACTGAAATTTGATGTGCCGATGGGCGTCACGTAAAATTTAAACGCGAGGACGCGGACGTTCCGATTTTGAGGCGCGTAAGCATTAGTTAATCAATCTGTAAATTTTATGTTAGTACTAAACGTAGGACGTCCCGCTAGCTAAGCAAATCTAACTTTTTTGTTTCACCCTCATCCGCTAATATTTTGATGGCAAAGTATTTCAGGATCAATCATTGTTTTCCTCCTAAATTATGCCTACAATCTTCTCGTGCGTTGTAAAACTTTAATGGAAAACTGAAATTTCTGCAACTCTTTTAGGTTTTTTGTCAGCGTGTGGCCTTTTAATATGAATTTTTTGAGTCGACCTGACGAGCCTATTTTTTTGCCTTTCATTATTTTAAAAGTTTTTAACGAGAAGACTTCGAAAGCTCAGTCATTTTTGTTGAGTCTACGATCTTATTTGGAGAATATTAAGAAGCAGAGGAAAAAAGAAAAAGGTTGCACGAGAAATGAAGAATAGGATAACAAAATGAATGACCTAGTTTTAGAAGTGATTGACAAAGATCGCCAATACTCGAAACATTCACAGATTTCCTCAGGAAAAGTATAATACAGAACTGCTTTGTAGTCCATGGGCCATATGGAAATGAGGTACCACTTGGGGGGACAAAGCGCCACTTTGGGGGCTGTTATCAGGCACCATACTAAGCACAAAAAACAATGATAGACATCTGGAAGGGGCAGCTATGCAAAATGGCAGCCATTTTAAAATGGCGGATTGATTTTGCACCAAAAGCCAAATATCTCGCGTTAGAATGATTAGATTTTATCATTATTTTTTTTTAAATGAAAGGTAAACACGTGAGCTATAATTTTGGTCATCTATGATTTTCATGTATCTTGCATGTATGAGGCGTTAATTTGGGTTAAAAATTTTGGAGGCCATCAAAGCTGTATATTTTCAATTACAGTACTTTTAAATTGTCCCGAAAGGTAAAATGACCTCCTATGAAATTATTTTGTTGAAATAATAGCTTTCAATTGGTTTTTGTTTCATCAAGATCGGCAAATTTGCCGCTGAGAAAATAAATTAAAAGTGCTAGTATTTTTACAATGATGACTGATGCAATGCAAGGCACCGTAACCTGGACGCCCGCAGATGCGCAAACAAGTTGTAATATGCCACCGTTGCGTCGCCGCACTGAACCTAGAATTCTGGACCATTTACATCATTATATTAATTTGTCTTATGATAGAAGCATTACTTTTTGGACTTTACTGATAGGCCTATTTCATGATATTTTACTTAGTTTTGTGACTTCAAATACCTAAAAATACGCAAATAATTGAACAAGTTGAGTAAAGTGTCAGGACGAATATCGAGTTATTGCGTGAATTTTTGAGTGACCAGTGCGAGTAAGTTGAATGGCTGGATTTAAAATTGCGACGAGAGAATTGTGCGCGTTTTGTGTGAAAATTTTTGGGGTGAGACTTTATATACCTATTGACAATTTTCCTAGCCCAATTTTCCATTATATCTGATAGTGGTGATGAGAGTAAGAGGGTCACTTTGGAGGTGTGTGAAGAACCCGTAGTGTGTATTATTTGTAACGCTGCCTCGAAAAATTCAAAAATGATTTAACATCGTATTTGGTTGATAGTTGGAAAGAAGATAAATTTGGACATTTCTTTCACACTGACACTTCAAAAGTTTTATTTGTGATGTAACAGTGTATCAAGTTCTCCTCGTCTGGATTTGAAGAAATTCCTGCATTGAATTCGAATCAAGAAGAGCTAGGCAGATACTTGCATGATGCTCCACATCAAACACGCCAGTCATCATTTTGAAAAAATTGTATGTGTTTGTGATGACACTGATGTACTAGTACTGTGCATGTACGTTCAAGCTTCAGATAAATTTTCATCCAAAATATATTTGAGAAAGCAGAATAGGATGATTGATGTTGAAAAACTAAATTCAGCTTTTGGGGAAAATATATGGTAAACGCACTTGTGGGACTTCATGCTTTCATTGGATATGATACTGTAAGTGCGTTTGCCGGGAAAGGAAAAGTTACTCCAGTCAAACTTGTCTCTAAAAGTACAAAATTTAAGGCAGTTTTTACTGCTCTCGGTTCAAACATAGAATTGAAGAGTGAAGTATTCAATGTTTATCTATAATTGTAAAATACGAGTAACAGATAGGATAGATTGATATATTACGCTTGTTTAACGCGTTTAATACATTTTTCCAATCCATGCAATATGTTTATCTTACTCCCATTTTGACTTTTTGTTTGTTTTCTCCGCGGCAAATAGGCCGATCTTGATGAAACAAAAACCAATCGAAAGCTATTATTTCAACAAAATAATTTCATAAGAGGTCGTTTTACCATTCGGGACAATTTAAAAGTACTGTAATTGAAAATATACAGCTTTGATGACCTCCGAAATTTTTAACCCAAATTAACGCCTCATACATGCAAGATACATGAAAATCATAGATGACCAAAATTATAGCTCACGTATTTACCTTTCATTTAAAAAAAATAATAATAAAATCTGATCATTCTAACGCGAGATATTTGGCTTTTGGTGCAAAATCAATCCGCCATTTTAAAATGGCTGCCATTTTGCATAGCTGCCCCTTACAGATGTCTATCATTGTTTTTTGTGCTTAGTATGGTGTCTGATAACAGCCCCCAAAGTGGCGCTTTGTCCCCCCGAGTGGTACCAAAACTGGTCATTTTTCAGTATGGCCCATGGACTATTGTGACAGTAACTGGGAAACTAAGTGAGTGGGTAGGTGATGTATGATCAGGAAGTAGCTGATTTCTGTCCATCTATTGTTGAAGCAGTCAATGTTTTTCCTATCCATCAGTGGGGTATAAATGAACTTAATTATTGTATAGGGTGGGGCAGAAAGATGTTACCAGTCAACCGGGGAACTCCTCGAAATTCTCGCGGAATCCTCGCGGAGTTTTTCGTTCAAGTGGCAACATCTTTATTTTTAAAAAGAAAATTGAATTAAACAATAATATAATATTATTATATGAATAAATTACATTGACAGAAATTTAATTCATTTATAATATAATATATTAATTTAATTAAATTTTATTGGGGTAATATAAAATAATTTTTCTATTTTAATTAAAATTAAAAATAAAATAAATGATTCTAGCATATTACCTCGATGTTGAATTATAAAATTGAATTAGAATCTTTATTAATTTTTCAAAATAATATTAGTTATAACTTTTTAAATTATCATTAAAATTTAATTAATGGAAATAAAATTATTATAAAATACAATTTCATAAAATTAAAATTATTAAAAAAATATATTTATTAATTGAATTTTAAAAACATATAATTTGAATTATTTTTTATATCAAATTTATTTTATACTAGGTAAATAAATTTTTCATTGATTATTAATAATTATTATGGTTAATAAGTGATTAATTCTAATATTTTTATTTAATGGATCATATATATTAAATAAATTAAATGATATCTTGATAAGTTTTTCAAAATTTTTTCCTGTGCACGCTCATCTTGTGATTTTTTTTTTTTTTTTTTTCTTAGGAATGATATTGTTTCATGGGTATACATATTGTAATGGCGTGTGCCAATTAATTTCTTGTGAATTATAAGATATGTTGTGAAAAAAAATTTTTCCTGCGGAAAATTCATTTTCATGGTCATCATTTTAAAATTGTGCTATGTCACTCTTATCATCTTGTGCTCCCCATCATTTTTCTCAAGACGATAAATGGGTCCCAATTTATTTGGGTCAAAAGATAATAATGTAAAAGGAATATCAACTTGTGCGATCCAAAAAAAGAAGGAATGACCAGGCGCGTAGATAAAGAAGATTCTGGGAGGAGTTTTGAGCGTCAAAATAAACGCCTTTTTTTTTTTTTTAGCAGAGAACCAGCTATCCACTCTGTTAGGGGGATTACATCCTCAGAAAACGTCCACGTCGGGGAGTTTCTGTAAACTGCATGACGTGACGTGACGTGCAACGCTTTATGACATCATCAATGACCTTGACCTACTTTAGGGACTTGAAAAAATTTCAACCTCCAGCCTTCATTATATCAGGCCTAGTATACTGAGAAGAGCCCCGTCAACTCATTTGTTGTGGGGGCATTTTCGCGCCAATATGATCGCTGGCGCGTTCAACTTATTACGTCATCATTTTCAAGACTTGGAAACTAAGCTATGTATGATAGGAGGAGGACTTACAAAAATTTTACTCTCAAGCTATATATTATATGAGAAGAGAAAAAGAAGGAAGCCTAGAGCTAGGTTTTGATATTGTTTGCATCTAGATTTCATAGGAAAGGGGGGGGGGCTTGAAAAAACAAACTTTCCTCATCAAAAACAAGTAAATCAGGGAGGTTGTGGGGAGGGGGTTGACGCTGAGCTCCCCCCCTCCGTATCTACGCGTCTGGGAATGACTCATGCGGAGTGGGGGAAAAAATGAATAAAAAAGATAAAATTTAAACAAGATGACTTCTTTTCATCAGCGGTAAGTTCGGTGATGAATATGGAAACAAAGTATGGAGTCTGCATAATTGGTTCTGGGTCCCGATTAGTACTCATCCCTGTAGCTGAAAAAATGGAAAAGAAATTCTGAAGAGATGATTTTCTTGTTGTGTTGTTTGTGTGAGAAGTTAGCTGCTTTGAAAATTTTAGTAAGATAGAGACGGAAGCTACAAATCTTATCTATGTAGAAGTGGGTGAAAAATTAAGAAAAAAAATCTAAGTTGTGATAAGTACAATTATTTACTTATGTGGACGGAAAAAGTTTCCATCCAAGCGTCTGAGAATTAATCAAGACATCATTCTCCAAAAATTTTCAGTTTTATGGATGGACATCGTATTCGGATAGCTCTATTTCGTTCCTTCTTTCAGCATTTTATTTGTTTTTAGGATTGGGACTACTCTTGGGAGAACCATCACAGAACCTCGTCGTGGTTATTGTCACGCTGAATGACGTCAGAAACTGTCACAAATGACCGATACGGTTTTGACAGGGAATCAGGAAACCTATTTTATCAGCGGGAGGGGGATGAATCGACGATTTTTACGGTATTTTATCCAGTACTTTAAACGGTATTTTCAACAGGGAATCCAGAGGGGTAAATGGAAGAGGAATGACAGGCGCTGGCGTCGTCCGACAAAACGTGGAACTTGAAAAAATTTTAACCTTCGACCTTATAAGAGAGAAATATTATTAATTTAAAATTTAGAATCATTATTTTAATTAATAAATAAAATAAAATTTAATAAAATTATTAATTATTGAAAAATTAATTTTATAGATTTGAAATTATTTTCAAACTCCTTTTCAATTTTAAAATAATTACGTACATATTGCCCGTCAATTCAGAATTATTGAAACACGAAAAAATACGGAATTTCGAGTCCCTCAAGGTGGTGAGGAACAAAGTTTAGAAAATGTATGAACAAAGAAATCATGATAAAGTAGGTTCCCTGCTTCCCTCGATTAACGCAGTTAACCCCCAAGCAGCTGACGAAATAGGTTGGACTGCGCGTTTTTCACCCCAAGAGGTAGTTGAGCAATATTATAAATTTAAATTGACTCTCGTTACTCTCTTTTTACATGAGCGATTTAAACTAAAAAAAAAAAATCGGTAATCGACAGAGTTGAAAGACGTTTAAAACCTTATAATGTCCCTCTGATTTCAAATTTGACTCAAAGCAAAAATTACCTACCTACTTTAAAAGAATCTGTAGATACGAACTAAAAGTATGTCATGAGAATATTTAAATAAACGAGACGTTTGTTCTTCATCAATGAGTGTAATCGCGGAAAGAAATGAAATTTATGAGGCGCAAGAGGAACTATGTCGTAAGAACTCAGTTGTCTGATAAACAGAACTCGTGCGGTTCTACAATAAGCCCGTGAACGAACCCATTAGGGAATGTAAGTTTATGAAGCAGTTTTGCGGACAACAAAAGAACATAGGTATTGCAGTAGAGCCTATAAAACACATTCTAAGGACTTTTAGGTATCATACCGGTAGTTAACTACTAACGAGCAAAGCGAGCTGTCTATTGCTAGTTTTAAAAAAAATTATCTCTTTCGTACAGTATTTTGTTTGTCAAAGAGATAATACGAAACTTTTTGTTTCAGTCAGTAGCGCTTGCGGTAAAATTTTCTGGTATCACGTTAGGCTTGTTTGACCCTAATTATGTTATTATTATTGTACTTGGTTATGAAAATATGTAGTTGCACCTTATGATCACAAAAATGATTTTAATTAAATTGTTTTCTCGGTCACGCTAAAAGTTACTCGCAGAATTTCACACGGAAAGCCGGGTATACTGTACACAACGACGAACTTATTTCCAGAGTGGTGGAATTCGTTCCGCAAGAAAATATACAGACAGAGAAAACTGCTGCTACTTTTAACTAGAAACTACTATCTATTTCTTTTCGCGCGGAGATTTCAAATGATTTTACATTTGAAATTTTTAGAAAAATTGTTTTCGCTTTCAATATCGCTTCTTCAAGATACCAGTATCAGTGAGAAAAATTTAATTTCCGTCGCGTGGAAAGATAATTTCATACATTCATAAACTTTTCAGTCAACGCCGGAACGTAATAAATCTCCGTCCTAATGTTTTCAGCTCCGTTTATTTGTGAGATTTTTAATATCACCGACCCACCCTCCCATAATGTCTACCTTCCTTCGTTTTCGTCCTATAGACTCAATCTTATAAATACACGTGACGTCAGTTAATCTGGAAAGATAAGCTTCAGCAACCCCATATTCAGGGAAGAGGGGGGTAGGAGCCTAGAGAGAGTACGGTGTAAGAGTCTCATACAAATCTCGCAGAATTGTGCTAGTATACCCGCGTGGGATACTAAGATTAGACCTACGAGACTTTTTGTTGCGGATGCATTCTTTGGAGAAATATCGACGTCCCGAAGGACCTTGAACTAATTCCAGACTTTGGAAATATTACTAGTGTAGGATCCTATTGCTCGAACTATGACGTTATCCGAGGATTCAGCTCTCAACCCTTGGAGGGAAAATTTGAGCTTAAACAGTGATGTCATGAGGGAGCTTTCAATTTTTCAATGAAGTTTTCACAAAGGAGAAATTTGAGGAACCCCTACGTGGGAGAGAGTTGTAAACTTCAAAAACGTCAATCAACTCGACATTGCAATGTACATGAATGGCTACACGAGTAGCTGAGTCAACAATAGATTTTTAAGGCAAAATTCCTAAATTGCAAAATAAAGTGAAAGCTCATCAAAACAATTCTATGCAGAAAATAAATACTTGAAATAGTCATAAAAATGTTTTGGAAAAATATTGAAATAGTTTTTTCTCCCTCTAGGGTTAACATTCTTTCGAAGTTTTTTTATCTTTGCCATTCGAAAACTAGTTTCAAACGAGTCAAGAGATTAGTATACAAATTGAAAAATGCTGCGACTTACGATTATGATGAACGCCGCTGTAGTGATTTGGTATGTTGGCTGGCGTCCACAAAACTCGTCCTATTTTGCAATAGGCGAATAACATCAATATTAGCGGTAACGAGTATAGTAGCAGGAATCTGCTAATATGATTTAGGTCCTCAACACTCATGCCGTAAATTCTTTCGTACGGCCTGTATCCACATTGAGTGAAGTAACCACATTCGCCTTCAGTTACGAGATCGAGGAGAAACAGATCTGGCGAAGCTGTAAATTTAAAACAAAGAATAAATTTCATCATAAAGAATGATTTTGTATGACACAGTCAGCAGTCTTAGAGAAGAGCTCGAAAGAGAAAAAATTCCGCGAACTCTGTTGAAAAATTCCCAACAGTTTTTTACCCGACAAATTTTTTCCCCGTCATTGACTTCCCCGAAATTTTGTACCCGATACCTATTCTTCCTGACAGTAATTTTTTCCGACAATTTTCTTGTCCGACAAGAACGTGTAGCGAGGATATGAGAATAAAGAAAAACTTTAGCATAATTACTTTCATTCTTCGCTGAAAATTTCCCCAGCAATGTCATAGAAGAGGGTACCCTGAGATGCGCGGCAGTTGCACTTGTCAATTGCACGTCACACATTCTAAAAGGCAAAGCTGGTTGGAATGAAATTGGCAATAAACGGTTTCATGTACGGTTTCACATACGTCATGTCACGACGGAGAGGTAACCGTGTGTACTGGGTTTGTCAAAGATTGAGGACCGGCGAATGCTCCGCCCGAGCTGTCATAATGCAAAGTGCCCGGCCGTTGGAACCCATTACTGTCGTCTCTGGGCCTACTACTTCAAAGCATTCGCACCCTCCTAATCGTGATGGTGTACAGGCGCTGGTTGTAGTCGAAGACATGAAGAAGTTAGCTGAGACGCAGCGAACGCTACCGTCGTCAGTGATAGTGCGCGATGCATTGGTTCATGTGTCGCAGAGGGTGCTCAGTCAGTTACCAGAGAGAGAAAACATGCGGCAGACCATTTGTCGACAGCGGCGGTTGAATCTACCCCCAAAGCCTGAGTCTTTTGAAGCACTTGCGGTCCTTCCCGACGAATATACGAAAACCTCCATGGAAGAAAAATTTGTACTACATGACAACTATGCCTCTAGGGACGCCGAAGCAGGAAGAGTGATCGTATTCGCTACTCGTAGAAATATTGAAATACTGGGTACCAGCCGAACGTGGTTCCTAGATGGTACCTTCAAAGTTAGTCCTCCCCTGTTCACGCAGTTATTCACGATTATCGAAGTCCGCCGACATGCCGCGCCAAGTGGCGTAGGCGAAGATACACATATTCCACTTGTACACGCATTTCTCGAAGGCAAACACGAGAATGAGTACAAACGAGTATTACGGACAGTCAGAGATGCTGTGGATTTGTACAGAATAAGTGCGTGCGTACCAACGACGATAATGGTCGATTTCAAAATGGCGATACTGAATGCATGCCGGGCAGTTTATCCTATGGTGAAAGCGACAGGGTGTTTCTTTCATCTGGGCTAGTCTGTCTACCGTCAGGTCCAGGCAATGGGACTTCAGGAGCGGTACAACGCTGGAGACGACGACAGCGTGCGTACATATACGCACCCGATGCTAGAACTTGCATTTGTCCCGACTGAGGAAGTAGAGCGCTTGTTTCTGGAATTACGCGACGACAGTCCCGATGAAATGGCAGAACTTTTCAGATATTTCGATAGGTATTATGTACGCAATGTACCAGCTAGAGGCAAACGTCGCGCTGTGCGACCACGATATGCACCAAAAGTTTGGAACCTGTACGAAACGGTCCTTGCAAACTCTCACCACACCAATAATGTGAGTAAGGGAGGGTTGGCCCAATCGCTTTTGTACTGTGGTTGGTAAAGTGCACCCCGACCTTTTCAGGCTGCGATAGCGAAGCTACAGAAAACGAATAATTGTAGTGAAGGGTGGCACAACCGTTTTCGGTTGGTAGTAGGAAAACACCACCCCGATCTCTATTCTTGCATCACCGAATTCAAAAAGGAGCAGGGTTACGTTGAGACGTGCGTTGCTGAACTGTCCGTCGGTAAACAGATAGATGACGCGCCGAAGAAGCAGTGGAGAATGCTACAAGATCGAATACAGGATGTAACACGTGAGTACGAGACGCACAAAACAGCCAACACAGAACTCGAATACTTGCGCACATTAGGTCACAATGTAGAATTGTCGTAAAAATGTATGAATACGATTTTCTATGTTCAAAACCAAAATTAAAAATTCATTTTCGATTTGGGACTACGATTTTTGACAATATGATTTTCGGAGGAAAAATCATTCGGGGAAATATAATTCGGGAAAACGTGTTCGGGTGAATGCACGGGTACCGTGAATTAAAGAAGGAACAAGGGAACACGGAGGTTCGCCTCCTAGAATTAAGTTTGGGGCGCAGCGTGAAGAATAACCCCGCACGTAAGTAGCTGCAGCGTGAAGACCGTATACAAGGCATAACTCTCCAGTACGAGCGGTACGTCGAGGAGAACGACGAACAAACGTACCCTCGGACTCTCAGCGACACTATCGAAATAGCGTGACATTGTGAAGCAATAATAAACATTAATAATGAATGTGCATCATTTTAGTTTTTTGGGTGTTGTAGTGTCGGGAGATTAAAATTTGTCGGGAAAAAAACTGTCGGGATTTTTTTTTTTTCGGGAATTTTAAACAAAACGGTGAAAAAGTCTGGTTGATCAAGAATGACATTGAAATAGGCTTATACTAGACAAAGAAGGAAGCCGAATTTACGTCGGTGATTCAGAAATCTGCGAGTAATAGCATCTTGTATGGTTTCGAGTTTTGGTTATTCCTTCTTTATACAGTGTATCAGCCTTCATAAAACTGGGCCCAGAGAAGGCTGCTATAGTAGTTTAGCTACGCTCGTTCGCCTCCGAAAGCTATCAGCTTCAAATATTCTGAGCTGCACTTATAAGTACTACAGGTTAATAATAGGCTAATTACCTAATACAGTATACTGGAGTTGAACTGAGTGATGACCTCCCGGATTTTAGAAGGGAAGTGAACTAACGTCGAACCTCAACCCTACCCGGTTGTCCAGGCATAGACTAATCATCTAAAATACAGCATACTGCACAGTTGATCTGGGCTAGAATCGCGTCCATTTGTTCACCCCCAATAGGGCTACAGAGAGGTAAATCAGGCATGAAACACATAGTCTTTATTTTTTGAGCCGCAATAAATTGACATAATATTCTTTATTAACATTATATTGATTTTTAACAGGTCTTTGAGTCGAGGGGGGGGAGGAATTGTGCTGAATGAAAGGTTAAACCTGATATAAGATGGACTCTGATTAGCCATTTTGCCATTGAGGTGTCTAAAAAATGGGCTTAAGAGGAGAACATTCAATGTGTCCGAAGGTCAAGTCAAATGTAAGTAATAATATAGAAGATGAACTTTCTGTAACTGATGAGAGAGAAAAAAAAAAGGGTCTAGCAACGAATGGAAGGAAACTTTGAACTTTCCCATTCACAGAAGTGAACCTAATGATTTGAACCTAAAAAACCAATGTTATGCGCCCTTGATTTTGAACGACCTCTGAACAGTGCGAGGAGAGAGGGGCTGGTCTCATTTGGGAAAACTGCATATAGTGAGAGCTGCAGTGAATCTCATGACCATGATCTAAAAGACTCTGGCTGGTTCTGTATGACCTTGACATATGTTCGAAACTTTCAAAATTTTCTACCCTGGAGCTCACTGTATATTTGGAGAGAAGAGAGTGGGGAGCTTGATGACTCTATCCTGATGGAGTGTGACGCACAAAATGAACTTGGGAATTTTGAAAAACGAGGTAGGGAGCTCCGGGCTTAAAAAACGTAGAGAGACAGTATACTTATTCTTTACTCATAAAAAGTTATTTTTCTAATATTATTGATGGGGTGCATTCATTGAACACACTAAGTACTGCGTCTAAGTCTTCATATCGATAAACAAAACCCTGCTGAAGATGAAATATTTTTTCGTAATGAATTTGACCTATTTTCCTCCCCAAAACGAATTTTGAACAAATCAAACTATTTTATTGTGCGTATATCCCAACGAAAGTCCGTAATACGTCTATAAATATTTGATGATCGTTACAATGCTAATAAGCATTTACGCTCCGTCGAAGTGACTGCGCCTATGAAAATTATATGATTTATTATTTGGAGTTGATGAATGTCTTACTCTTTCGAGAACATTATAGAAGAGTATGAAAACACCGGTAGACTTTCGAAATTCGAATGTAATTGGATTGAGACGGTTTTGAATGAATACACTACGCCTTCAAATACGAACATTTCATACAAGAAATACCCAGCTAATTTGTTAACGTTCTGTTTTTGAAAGATAGCACTTCTGCTAGGAAAGCTATTAGATATTTTTTGCAGGAAAAATATCTTATAAGTATAGCTGATGAGTCCCTTTTTCTCCAAGGATATCCAAGGGCCTGAAGTCATACGTTTTTTCTAATACATTACAGTATAGAAAACTGAAATGATGAAAAATATTTTTCAATAATAATATCTTTCGAAGAACGAAGCAAAAACCCTGTTGCAAGTGAGAATCGTGTACTCGAATATCCCAAACAGCGATTTGGAATTCTTCTCGGAAATCAAAGTACACCCTTGTTATTTTCTGATCACGCAAAAGTCTATCATGATTTTTAAATTTTCACAGAGTGTTTTCGTTTTGTAAATACGTATTCATCGACATTCGCGTAAGTGGATGCACGTCAATTTGCTGACAAAGAAAATTGACATACACACCCGTTCTTACGCAGAAAATGTGAGAGTTCCATTTGAAGGTACAAGAGACACGCACAATATAGGCCTACATTCACGCGTTTCTGGATTTGAAATTGGATATCGTAAGCACGCTGATCTCACTTCGTATGGCTGGTACAGGGTATACAATTGAGTGTTCTCATTGCATAGAGGACAAAAATATGAATTGAAGTGTCTCTCTATTAAAATGTAATTCATTTTTTTTTTTTTTTCAATTCTCTTGATCTATTTGAGTTTACTTTTTACAAGCTTCATTGGTGTGAATTAGGTGGTCAAATTACATTGGTATGGATTCTTGATTTAATGATTATATAAACCGCATTGAGATGAATTGAAAAGATCTCGAGAGTACAATTCTACTGTATTAGTTAGATAGCATACAAAAGTACTTTCGGAAATTACCCCTTGTTTCGCTACAAGGCCTCAAACATTAGTCTTATAGCCTAATATTGTGACCTGATTAGCTGTAATGATACTGCGTCGTCAAGTCCAGTATACTGTATTTCAAATCCTCCTTCTATCATTATGTATAGCTTGGAGGTCGGTGTATTATTATGTATACCCTGATCAAAACAGCTTCTTTAGACATGCAAAGCTTCATACACCAATTGGCTTAGCCTCTTCAATGAGCCAGACATGTGCAATGCTTCAAACACCATAACTCTGAAGGCTCTTCTAAAATACTCCATGAAACAGGTCCCCTGCCTCCCCTCGTGCAACTCCATTGAGAACCCGCGAATTTTTTTGTGATTGATATGGCCCATCATACGCTGTGTACAATTAGCAAGAAGCACGATGGACAAAAACGGATTTAAAACTTCGTATTAAGATAACGAAGAACAAAATCAACAATTGGCAGTATGATGGTAAAAAAAATGGAATTGAAGCTTTGCACTGTGTCCCGTTGAATATTTGATGTCCCTGTGGCAAAAATACCGCTATTATGTTCCTATTATGAAAGTAAGACATTTTGATATAATTAACAAAAAAATATCGAGAAATAGGATTTTCTGGTATAGCCAAATGAATAAAGATCATGTTTTATGTCTTTTATGAGGAAGCATGCTTCGCTCGTTTGCCTCCCTTCTTGATCAAGTATAAGTCTACTTTGGAATATTGTAGGCTAATGGAGTCCCAAGGTCATCTAAGCACGCACGCTCACGCAAATTTTCAAATAAGGGTAGAGTCAGAGCAAAGCCATGAGAACGCGTTACACGCACGCCCACGCAATTCTTCAAATAAAGATAGGGCTTAGAGAGGAAAGATTATAAGTCCCAAGGTTATCTGTGCACGCACGCGCACGCAAATTTTCAAATTAGGGTTGGGTCAGAGCAAAGACATGAAACATGTCAAAAATCATAAGTCCCTAGGTCATCTGCACGCACACGTTACGCGCTACGCGCACGCAAATTTTCAAATGAGGATAGGGTCAGAGCAAACCAAGCCTCCTCTTGGAATAAGGCTATGGTATAAAGGAGCCTAGTATAGCTTTGGACTGAATGCAGTATACAGGATTCCTAACCTAGTATGAAGCTAGTATGAGCCTTTTTTACCAGTAGTTGATCAAGGTAGGGTCAGAACGCACGCGCACACGCACGCAAATTTTTAAATAAAGGTAGGGCTCAGAGGGTAACCAATAGAAAAAATCATAAGTCCCAAGGTTATCTACGCGCACGCAAATTGACATGTACATGTCTTTGCTCTGGTCTTATCCTTATGGAAATTTTCATTGCGAGTCCGAGTCCGCGAGTCCGCGGGCTTCCCCCCCCCCCCTCTCGAAAGGCAGTTTAAAAAATTTCGAGGTTTTCTCAGGGGAGTGATTCTGAAATTTGCGAGTTCGAGTCCGCGAGTCCTAGTCCGAGGCCCCCCCCCCTCTCGAAAGGCACTTAGAAAAATTTCGAGGTTTTCTCAGGGGAGTGATTCTGAAATCTGCGAGTCCGAGTTTGCGAGTCCAAAGTGGTAGTTTATCCTAATATGATGAATAGATTTATACTAAGCTAAGAAGACGCTGAGAGCCATTATGAGGCTATTAGCTTGTGACGTCATAAGGCGGTGACGTCATAGGTCAGTGACTTCATAGGTCAGTGACTTCATAAGTCGGTGACGTCATAAGTCGTGAATTCTGGTCCCCTTACAACATCTGAAACATACTGAAGCGGGACCAACGAGCGGAGCAAGAGAGGCCCAGTAATCTCATCAGCCTGAAATATAATAAAAAAGACTTATACTGGACCAAGAAGCGGGATGAACGAGTGGAGCGAGTGAGGCCCAGTTATTTCATGAGCCTGAAATATACTAAAGTAGACTTACACTAGACCAAGAAGGCTCATTAGTCTAAAATATTACAAAGTAGACTTATACTAGATCAAGCGAGTGTGCCGCTCTAAAGCCTTAGTCTAGAACTCTCAAATATTTTTGTCTCGCATTATCCACTACATATCAGATTGGGCAAAATTGTTAAAAGACATAGACACGATCTTTATCTTTTTGGCGGCGCGAAGAAATCCAATACCCAAAATATCTAGATTCCTAAATCCCTCTCCAATACCTCGGCCTCCTTTTTTTTCAAATGAGGGTAGGGTCAGCGCAAAGACATGAAACATGTCAATACTTATAGGTTTGCTCATTCATTGCTCATAATCAACCAGGGATATTATTTCAAACACCCATCCGTTTTTGATGCGTGAACTAATATGTAGGTCGACTTCAACATCAACAGTTCAGCTTATTTTTGACTTACTAACATGATTTATAATTTTTTGGCTCATTTCTAAAAATGACTCGACGTGAGGTAAGATTTAGGTCATGGTCGATCTGCTTGTATGTATCAAAAATGGATATCATCTTCAAGATTTGAGTCGACTGTGCTGCAAGGCATTACGATATCAAGAAACAGAGCTAACAAATGACAATATGATAAAAAACAAAATCACCCGGCCGGGCCAGTGTAAAAGAATTTGAAGCCTTTCTCAGGCCAGGCTGGGCGAAGCCGCGTGTATTTGGTACGTTTGAATATGAGCCCCGATGAAAAACTTCACAAGGTGAAAATCGCTCGTAAAAGAAGAAAAGGATTTCTTGGCGCAGCCAAAAAGATTAAGATCATGTTTCATGGGTTTCCAAAATTTTGCCCTAACAGATATGGTGTGGATAATGCGAGACATAAATATTTGAAACTTCTAGGCTAAGGCTTTAGAGCGGCACACTCGCTTGATCTAGTATAAGTCTACTTTAGTATATTTCAGGCTGATGAGATTACTGGGCCTCACTCGCTCCGCTCGTTCGTTCCGCTTCAGTAGGTTTTAGATGTTGTGAGCGGACCAGAATTAACGACTTATGACGTCACAAGCTAATAGCTTCATAATGGCTCTCAGCGTCTTCTTAGCCCAGTATAAATCTATTCATTATATTAGGATAAGCCAGAAACTGCCTCGGACTCGCGAACTCGGACTCACAGATTTGAGAATCATTGCCACAGTAAAAATTCCCATAAGAATGAGACCAGAGCAAAGACATGAAACATGTTAAAATTATGCCCAATCTCGGTTCTGAGTATTGCACTAAGTATACAACTAGTATATTCGTATGAATCAGGGAGGGGGGAGAACTCGTAGATTTTTGATGCCCAGTAACTCCCTAGTTTGTCTGAATAGTACAATATTGGCCAAGGAGAAGCGACTAGCTACGATGCCTCAGACACCTAGTATGGACCAGTATAGACCAAGCCTAGCCTAATACAAACCTAAAACAAGCCTATTGAAAAGCGGAGAGCAAAAGTCGCGGATTTTGGAATTAAAGGAGAGGGGCTTTCCGTGAAGACATGAAACGTGTCAAAAAAAAAGGAGAATATTATGGAAAATAGCATGCGGTAACCGTGAACCCGTAACGAACGCACAACATAATCCAATGTTTCCTCGTAAGAAGAAGAAAGAGAGAAAAAAAAAGTTATTCCTCACCTATTAATAGAGAGGTAATCCATATTAAAACTATGGTAGTTTTTGCTCGCGTTGTTGTTGATTTGAACTTGAGCGGATGGCAGATGGCGTAAAAACGATCAATGGAGATAAATGTCAACGTCAAGACCGAAACAGCCACCGATACCGTCTGTAAACATAAGAAAATACATCTTATTAAAATTTGTATCTGACGGTACGAAATTCGCGAAGATTTTCTCAAAACTATAGGTCCATGGAAGCAATACATTCACTGATGTGCGTCGAAATCGCCAACAATGATAGAAAACTAATTCGCTCGTCTAAATTAGTAAATGAACTTTTTGCTTCACAACGTTCAAATTGGTTACTGTATTCCAGAAGAAAGGAAATCGGATATCAATCCGCTTTTCCATTCTAGTCCTCGTCGAGCATCCGTAAGGACGATCAACTTAGAAACTGGAAAATGTTTTTTTCTCAGCCAGCGTCGTCCTACATTTGTCAATATTGTCGGCAGCAAGCTATTCTCTTCGAACAATTTATCAAGGAACAATAAGATTGGAAAATTATCTGTTCTGTACCGTTAAATTCGTTTTCGGGAGATGGTATTTAAAGGAGGAGTTTTTCCGATTCGCTTTTGACGAGACCCGAGAATTCGCGAATGTAGGTCCGCGTGTAAAAATCATAGGTTAGGGTGATTCGTATGAATGAATGAATGATGTAGATAATATCAGTAGACTACGTCGGTTCGGGAAATTCGCTTCACCAAAGTATCCCTTAAGCTAGATAAAGTTTGCCCATTTCCTATAATTTATATTATTCTGCTTACGGGATGTCGATAAAATGATGCGCGCAACGAGCCCAAGAATCGCTTCTTCTCCTCTCTTTCTTTTTTTTTTATTGTACTTAGAAAATGTGAACCAGTGTATTTCCTTACCGATACACCAATCTAGCCAGAGGATCACTAAATCTTGAATTCTAGCCTACCATGGATTTCGTCGGTATATCGTACAACATGATGAACCATTTCATTTTACCATATCGTCCCCTAATTTAATTTTCGTTGATTTGTTTTTTTTATCGTTTGGGAAAATGAGCCTGCTATTATCTGAACTCATTATTTTAGTATTTTTAACGAGATTAAAAAATATAAATTTATTTCTATACAGCATGCTGGCTAATATAGAAGAAGAAGTAAATAAATAAATACGTATCGGAGGATACGTTCAGATCTTTTTTAAAGATCAGTCTCTATTTGTTACGAGCATGAGGGCCTAAAGAGAAAAACTTTCTTAGAAAAAAAAAAACGAAGACTTTCTAAGCTCGTCCATTACTTGCTTTTAAAATGATTTGAAGTCGTCATAACAATAAATAATATCGTTGTATTTTTAGAAGAAAACTTTTGTTGATCGATACTTCCTCTTTATAATACGTATTTCGGTTTCCGTTCGAGTTCGACCCCTTTCGTGAAAGACAGTTAAAATTTAACGCGAATAAGTTGAATCCGGCCTACGACGATAAAATTATCGGTTAAAGAGCATTGGCAGCGTGGCGCTCATAATGACGATGACGTGATTTTCAAAATGAAGCGCGAAATTACTGCGGTCGTAAAAATATTGGTCTTATTTGTACTTACATTTTTTTATTTTGTTTCACTCACCTCTATGAAAAATTTGAAAAAACAGACGTGCAGACGTGAGATTGTTGCATTTGGATAAAAAAAATCACACCTTGCGGAATAGCTCGGGGTAGAAAAAGTATGGATTAACTTTTAACTTACTCTGCAATGCTGCGGAGAAAGAAACGGTCCAAGAAATATTTTGTTTTTTCTTTCTCATTATTGAAAAAAATGATACAGAAACAAATATTATTGTAACAATTTTTTTCATCTTAATTTCAAAAAATTATGATCAGCAAATAAAATTATATTAGGTATGCGATAAACCATCACCAGCTTTGTCATTCATTGATATGAGGCCTCAACAGAAGATTGCTTATGAGCATAATCAAACAAGATTGTTTTTTTTTTTTTCTTTTCGTATGAAAAAAAAATCATAGTAACCCGCGTATCTCATTCGCTCGGAAGTTTCGGTATTAAATTTAATATCATCTACATGGTACAATAAGATTTTTCTCGTAAGTTATATTTTCCGGCTATTGTGTATGACTGAAAAAGAAGTTTGAATTTGAACAATCAAAACTTATTTCGTCGAATCAAAGAAGAGAGAGAGAAAGAGAGAGAGAGAAAAAAAATACGTTCTGGAATTGGTTTAAAATCTATCAGTCGGCTCAATATAAAATCATTCAAATATTTTGTTGAAAAAGACCGTACGTGGTTTCAAAATATTAGGATATCATGTTTCTCGTGGAGGTACCTTATTTCATTCAAAATAAATCGCATAGTACGCTTTCTCTTTCTTCGTCTTTTGTAACTAAAAATATAATATTTTTGGAGGAAAGCATTTTGTGAACAGAAGATTGCTCGGTTCGATGAGTAAGCCAAATTACTGGAAAAAATTTGGAAAAAAGAAAGAAAAATTTTCTGGCATAGTCAAATAAATAAAGATCATGTTTCATGTCTTCAATTCTCAATAGGCAGTGGCTTTTGGAGAGCTCACTCGCGGATCTAGTATAGGCCAAGTCTAGAATATTTCTCCCTCCGCTCGTTCACCCGCTTCTTGATCTAGCTTTCGATGGTCACCAATGGCTTTTAGGGGCTCACTCGCTTCGCTCGTTTACCCTTCTTGATCTAGTATACGTCCAGTTGAGAATATTTCAAGACTAGTATATAATCTTAGCATGAAGCTAGTATAAAAGTAGTGTAGGTCTAGTATATAAAATCATTTGGCCGGCCGGACAGACGCACGCACGCAAATTTCAAAATCAGGGTAGAGGTCAGAACAAAGAAATGAAACATGTCAAAAATACCAACACACGACTTTTTACCTTCGCCTGCAATCAAGTTCAGAACTCGATTTATTCTAGAAATCTTTCTCTCGATAACTCTTACACATCCTCACCATCTCTCTTCCCTAACTCATTCTCCCGATTATTCAATGTTATCCCCAGTCGCTTTTCTCCCCATCCACTCATTAATTGTATTCACGTTCTCATCGCTAGCTTCTTATCCTAATTCTATTCTAATATCCTCCATCTGGCTACCTGGCCACAAGAGAATTTCCAGAAACGAAAACAGCCTAAGGGGCACCCAACCACCCATCAGCGTGCTCTCCAAACACATTAACAAAATACATCAATACCATGCCTGGTTGACTCATTGGTCTAACCTCAAATCGCCTTCTAACAAGCTAGTCCAAATTAAAAATATTCTCATCTCCTTGGACTTATCAGATCAACTCACTCGCAGAGAGGAAATAATGAGCATTAGCCTCAGTGTCAGTCACCCTAGACTCCCTAGACTTACACACACCCTTCTCATCGCTCATCTTATGCCTATTTCATCCTCTCAATGCGATCTTGATACCTTATTCCCAATCATTCGATATATCTTTTCCTGTCCCAAATTGGCTACTCTCCCTCACAATCAAGTAGAAGCACTATCAGACAACTCTTCATCGGTTCTCAACATCTTTTAATTCCTCAAACAATCGAATTCCCTATCAACTCAATAACATCGCCGAGCTAATAACCCTAATGACAGGCTGTCAGGAGTTTGTTAATCGGAAAACAATTAATAAAAATAGAAAAAAAAACGTTATCAATGACCGCTCGTGAAAATTTCTTGAAAATACCGTCTTCCCCCCCCCCCTTCAACGCTAACAAAAGAGATAGCGGTTTTTTGCTTGAGTAATCTAAATTAGTTCGAACTTTGTAGGTCTATCTTCAAATTCTGGTACCATCGGACAGATCGATGCCGAATTGAGTCCCGAATCATCGTTTTTAGCCGAGTTGAGTCCCGAGCTGTCGGGAGGGGTGGTAGAATAGTATCTGAATTGAGTCCCGAGTTGTCGGGGGTAGAAGAAGGGAATGTCTTCATGTATCGGCGGTACACAACCGAATTGAGTCCCGAGTTCACGAATGATTCTCATTTTCCTTCTCGCTTTAACAGACTTAGAACTGTCGATGTATGCATCTGTGCAGATTAAAATGAGTTGGCACGTGGCTATGTTTTGAGCACATTAGTACCCATGGAAGGTATTGAGCGTAGAAAGTAATCGGGTGTAATCATTTTTTATTAGGCGGAGGCAGAAATTTGAAGTATACGCGCTTAACGAATTCAATTCTCGACGATTCGCCAAGATCACGCCTCGTCATGAGTTTTGGATTTCAAGAAGAGTGTCTAAGCCTACAGCAGAGGACGAAGGAAAATGAACGAATTCACCCATCTTCTCAGACTTGGTACCGCCGACACTTCGGGACTCAATCCGGACTTTGCCTCTTTCTACCCCCGACACTATGGGACTCAATTCGGATATTATTTTACCCTCCCCTCTCCCTTCGGGACTCAATTCGGTTACGCCCTTTGTTATCTACTTTTTCCGTTCAACTTAGGCGTCTTCGCCAATGAGAAATCTGTTCCATGGGAGGTGCCCGACATGTTCACCGAGGGATGGTTCACGGGGGAATGGTTCACCGACAATTTTTCAGCGAGTTACGCATTCACCGGAAGGACGTTTCACCGACTCGAAAAATGAGAAAAATTTTTGAGTAGAAACCACAACGAAAGCTGAAACAAGAGAAGGGTGAGTTGGTGAGTCATGAAGAGGTTACTGCCGCATACGATTCTTTGGTTGCCCAGGAAGTGATTCCAGAGGAAGCAAACCCTATTCTTGATTATGTGGAGGACACGTGGGTGGGCAGGAAGACGAGAGACGGTCTTCGGATCCAATTGAGCTTTGGAACTGTTACGACAGCGTTTTGCATGACCTCCCACGAACGAATAACGGGGTAGAGGGGTGGCACCACGCTTTCGAAGCATTGACCACAGGTCACCATGAAAATTTGTGGCGCTGTATTCGGAACTTTCAACGCAGCCAATCGAAAGTTGACATCGTGGTGGAACAGTTCATCGCTGGTCACGCCTCTCCTCCCAAGAAGAGGAAATACGTTCAGATTGATAGGCGTCTGAAATCTCTTATCGCTGAATATGAAATATTCGAAAATGATATCGATTGAACAGAATATTTGCGTGGTATAGCCCATAATATCGCTTTTTAATCACCTTTGTAGGGCTACATCTATATTATAAAGGAATTTACGTTTTTTCGTGTCGAATAGGCTCGGCAACTATTGGCTCGATTTTGATGGGACTTGAAATGCAGCTTCGTGTGAGTGCTTGAATTGTCATAGGGGGGTTGAAAAAACGAAACAACCCCTTTCAAAGCCTTGACGAGGGATGAAAGTTGGATGTCATTGGCTGTATCTCTTCATTATGCAGTCTATTGGTATAAATCAAAGTTTTTCACTTTCACGGAATTGACGAAATTGCTTGGAAATCCGGATTGAGTGTTGATTGATGGCCGCGTATAATTTCGATCGGTATACGGGAAATGTGTTGATGATTCACTAATTTCCGTGGAAAAATATCACGACTTTCGTACGAAGCTACTTCTACGATTTTTTGACCGAGCCAAAAATAAACTTATAGGTGAAGAGATAAGAGGGTCTAAGGAGTAAATTTTTGTGTTGTAATGTGGATAGAGTTACCGAGTGAGTTAGGTGGTTCCATTCACATTGAAGTAATGGTCGGTAAAGTTGAGAATTAAGGAAGAGAGATATGGAAAAGATTGGGTTGGCAAAGTAGTTTAAGCTTATTGTGAGATATGTTATTTCATCTCCAGAGTATAGACAAGCTAGCGTTGAGTATTTCTACGAGTGCCGAGCGAGTTGCTGAATGAAATCGGTGTGCCTTAATGCCGGCAGCAATAAAGAGCGCAAGAATTATAGAGTATGCACGAGTGAATTATTTGGTTAATATCAATATTCATTCAAATTGAAGTGATGGTCCGTGGAATTGTGGGTCAGAGATTCAGAAAAGTTTCGTTTTGGTGAAATGGTTTAGGCGTTTTGTGAGACGCGCTATTACAATTTCAGAGTACATACGACTTAGCAGATGACGACTTGGAAAAGTTTTTGTTATTTTATACTGCAAAGTGAAAGGAAGAGAGTCGTGTGTACAAAGAAGAGGTGAGTAAGTGCTGGAAGGATTATGAAGTTCCACGAATATGAATTATTCTTAATTATGAAGACAAGTCAATCGTTGTTGGTGATTGATTAAGGGATGATCAGAGTGTATTTATAGCGGGGGTTGAGGATAATTAGCTGAGCAGGTGAAGAGATGGTCAATGGATAAATTTTTTGCAAAGGCTGGAATGGGTGGAACGCGTATGACCAAATGTGTGGCGGGAGAGAATGATTTCTTTATGACCCTTACACAAGTCGAAGGGACTGCTTCACTTACGATTCCTCTTAGTTTGTTTGAATGCTTATTTTTCCGGGCTTTATGTTCAGGGAAGTTGTTGTGATCCGGATCCACAGGATGTAGACAGATGTATAATTAACGGATGATACAGATTGCAGGAATAAATGAATGTGCTGATTTGGGAAATTAGTTGAATAAGAGTCGTGTTGAAATTTGAGCTAAAGGTAAGGAGATGGAGATAAGAAAGACAAGAGTGTAAGGCCTATCCTACAACTTTTTCAATCAATGACTGATTATCATTTCTTGAATCAAGTAAGCGTTGCCTGTTTCGAGTCCAGACTAGATCCGTCGGTAAAGTAGGGCTGGTGGGTCATAAAACTGGTATAGCGACAATGTTCATAATGTATTGTTGGTATACAGTGTTGTGATCTTAGAGATTATTAGCTAGATCGAGTCGGACATATGGGGGAGGCTAAGGAGAAGTGGATGATAAGATAAGGAGTAGATGGTTCAATTCGAGGTGTTTAAATAGTTCAGATTCAAGTGGGAGGAGGAGAGAATTGAGTCAGCACAGTGCGGGTGCGTAGATTGGAAGATGCGTGAATTGAGCTACATGGATGCAAAAAAAATCAATAGTAAGAGTGCTTTGTATTATGAATAGTGGATGTGAGCGGGAAGAGTCGTATGAATACAAGAGTATTAAGTGGGTCGTTAAGGCTTATCAATAACGGCATGTGATCTTCTGCGGGTAGTTTCCTTTCTTGGTGAGTGAGGTGTCACAAGGACAAGTCGGAAGATGACGATTGTGAGTAAGTTTACAGTTAACAATGCCTTGCTCAATATCGTTCCGTGTAACAATGCGGGCAGTAAGGTCACGAGTGAGCGACGGTATCTATGTGGGTGAGTGTGGAAGTGCTTGATTTTTGTAGATCCAGTGAGTTAGGAAAGTTTTTCATGACGTGGTATCAATCAGAGAACATACAGACTAATCGTTGAGGATGGAAGAACGTTTTGACGTGCTGAAAAGGAAGGAGCCCAGAGATCAGAGAATAGATGGGATTGAGAAAGAGTAGTTGTACAAGTAGAAGGGCATCGTGGAACTTTTGGAAATTACGGGCTCGGGCGAAGCTCGTAAGAGGGTTAGATTTGTTCTTCACGGTGTCGGTCGTGATTGGAAGACGACCACTCATGAAGAAAAAAAATTAGGAAAGAAAATTTCTTCTCAGTGAGCATTACCATACCTGGCGTTTTTGGAGAAATTTGAAGTTTTCATATGTATTAATTAGGTTCGACGGATGTTTCGATGCGGGTAATGAGGGTACAAAGGTCATAGAGTATAATTATGAGAGTGAGTTAGGCGGTTAAAACCGAGCTCTATACAAATTAGGGTGATGGTCTGTGGCGTTAAGAACTGTAGGTGAGAAATTCAGAGAAGAAATAGTTAGGAGGAGTGGTCCAAGTTTATTATGGGTCGTATTATTTTACTTGGGTATCATTCATGTAAATATTAGAATTTTTCAAGGTCAGTGATGAGTGAGAAGGAAAATCAAATAATTTTGTGACAAAGGTAGTATAGCGTTAGCTGTTGGTTCAACGATTTTGTCAAATATTATTATAGAAAATTTACATAATTTGTGATCCAAAACTATTGTAGAAAATTTGACGTTCAAAATTATGGATTCAGTCTTCGGTAGATTGCATACTGGTCAGTGGTCGGGTGGGTAGGAAAATCTAGAGTATGGCACATATAAGGGTTCCGTCCAAAGGACGGGCATTTCTGCTTGTGTCTATATGAAGTTCTTAATCATTTTAATTTTGCCTTTTTGATCATTTTCGCACTTATATTCTTAATAAACTGTAGGTACTCCAGATTTTGTGTCGGTGAAAAAATTCATTTTCGTTGAATCTTCCTTCCGGTGAATGTGTGCCTCGATGAAACATCCTAAAACCCGATGGGATGGTAGTATTCAAGAACTACGCCGGCAGCAATCGACTATCCGAGGATATCACAAGCTGCAATATTGACAATACATCTTCATGCATTAAAATGTTGTATGAAGTCACTTTCAACCCCTCTTTCTAATACGCTACTAAAAGCAACATCTCTTTCCAGCATCGTGGGGATTTTGACATATTTCATATCTTTTCTCTACCCCTTAAATCTCGAAAATGCGTCCGGGCGTGACCTTGGGACTTATAAAATTTTCATCAGATCTTAGCCCTACCCCTGATTCCGGAATGTGCGTCCGGGCGTGCTACAATTCTTTAGTATAATAGTATTATAAAGTTCGTGAATGGTATTATACTATTATAAAGATATACTGTATACAGTATACTGGGGGTGAACTAGACAGGGCTAATGGTTCCATAATATACAGTATACTTCATTATACAAAACCTGAAGTGGTTCCTATTCTAGGTCCCCTCCTATCTTATATTTTTAGTATAAAGCTAGGAGTCCTAGTCTAGTTCAAGTCCAATATACTGCATGTTGGCTCCGCCCCTTCAATGAGCTAGATATGCAGCGCTTCAAACGCCATGAGACTCAGAAAAGGCATTAGCCTAAAGACTGCTTGTTCGCCCCCCACAAGGCATTAGGTTGAAATATTCTAAAGTAGACTTATACTAGACCAAGAAGGAGGATGGACAAGCGGGGTGAGTGAGCTTTCCAAAAGCCATAGGCCTAATTTACTCCAAAGAAGACTTATCATGAAACATGATCTTTATTAGCGGACAACCCTTTATCCATTTTGTTAGGAGGATTACATCCTCAGAAAACGTCCGCGTCCGGGAGTTTCTGTGAGCTACTTGACGTGACGTAGGGCACTTTATGAGGTCAGCGATGACCTGGACTTATTTTAGGGACTTGGAAAAATTTCAAACTCCAGCCGCGGGATACTTTATGACAGGCGTGGGCAACGCGGGCCGCATTCATAAAAATTTGCAACTTTTGTTAACCCAGCGGGCCACACATCGTTAAAGTAATCCAACGGAACAACTAAACGGCAAAACGTGAATGTGAGATTTTATTTTTCTAACTGATGTAACGGAGCATCTGAATGAGCTAAATTTGAGGCTATTGGATGAGAACCCCTTCGTCGTTGATGAAATGGAAGTGCCTGAAGACTACCAAATGGAACTAATAGATCTGAAAGCCCATTCTTCTCTGCGCACTTTGTTTTCAGAGACTTTTTTGCGAGAATCTTATAAAATTATGCTTGGTATTAAATGTTCCAACATAAAGAAACCCGCACTGCACACCTTCGCTTTTTATTGGCTTTCTCGCTCATGAAAAACGCGAAAACTCCGGAAAGAAGCAAGCTGAATGATGAGTATTTGACTGCTTTGATGCGTTTGCAACATACTCACCTGACTCCCAATTTTGATGAGCTTGCGTGTGGATTGCAAAGACAAGTTTCTCACTAGGTAGTAACTAATGAATCATTAGTTCATATTTTTTTGTACACCAAATTTATCCAAAATATCGCAAATAATTTCAGTAAAATTTTACATTTTCTGATTCAAACAACGAAAAATTCTTCCACTTTTTTGTATCATGGTATTCGCATCGCGGGCCGCAGAAAAAGCTTCCGCGGGCCGCGGGTTGCCCACGCCTTCTTTATGACGTCATCAATGACCTTGATTTACTTTAGAGACTTGGAGAAATTTCAACTTCCAGCCTTCATTATATCAGGCCTAGTATTGTTAGGGGGATTACATCCTCAGGAAACGTCCCCGTCCAGGAGCTCCTGTGGACTGCGTGATGTAATGTGTGGCGCTTTATGACGTCATCAATGACCTTGACCTACTTTAGGGACTTGAACAATTTCATCTTTCCATTTTTTTAGGGGGATTACATCCCGAGAAAACGTCCGTGTCCGGGAGTTTCTGTGAACTGCGTGATGTGACGTGGGGCGCTTCATGACGTCAACAATGACCTTGACCTACTTTAGGGACTCGGAAAAATTTCAACTTCCAGTCGGGATGCTTTATGATGTCGTCAATGACCTTGATCTTGACCTACTTCAGGGGCGGAAAAATTTCTTCTTCCAGCCTTCATTATATCAGGCCTAGTATACAGTACAGTATACTGAGAAGAGTCCAGCCAACTCATTTTCTGAGGGGGCACTTTCGCCAACGTGATCGCGAGCGCAGAAGGTTGCGGGTTACCCGCCGCTGCCATTGCAAACCTGCAATGACCTCTAAATTTTAATTTGGCTATGCCAGAAAATTTTTTAGAATCTACTGGACAGCGTTCTCAAAATTAATTTCGGACTACTCATGTTTTGTATTATAGGTGTCATTATTTTCTTATTCGAACAAAAAATGAGCAAGAGAGACTTGAAGAAACTAGAAAAAATGCATTCAAATTATTTTCATGTTCCTAAATTCCAAAATCGATCAATCAGAAGCGAGCATTTCCAAATGAGCAGTAAATTCTGGACTAGCAGTGCAGTGACCTGGCTTTACTGAAGGGCGGGGGGAGAGAGAAGTAAAGTGAGAAAACTGATTAGACAAATTTCCTAATTTTAAAAATTTACAGTTTCTTGAATAAGGAAGAAAATGGTATTTTTCAGAAGTAGTGATAAGCATCGTTTTAACCTCGGTCATCTTGAATATTTAAAAAGGGTCATTACGTTCCCGCTCTTAATTCCCAAAGGTTGCTTCCGTTTATTACAATGCATATTTATTTCCTTATTTACTTACAATGTGGAAAAAAATAGGTTGTAAGATCGACAAAACTTTTTTTTTGGTAAAGTGTAAATACGAGAAGGTTTGCGTTACTTTACGCTTCCGTGGAAAATTTGTTAAATGAACTCGATTTTCGCGTCGCCTTTATTTATATAAACCGTTATACGTCGGCACTTGGCAGCAATTTAGGATGAGTATAGCATTCGACTTGAACTAAACTTTGTCCGCATGTAGAAAACCGTTGTCATTGTCAAATGTCACCTTAACGACGACAAATCATGTGTCAAGAGATTCGAGATCTTTTTAAGACTCGCAAAACGCATTTTTCGAACGAAAAACGTAGGTACTTATACAATCGAATACACATGTTCACGGTGCGTATGATTGGACATTCAACTTTACTCAGCAAATAACATCTAGGCCTACCTGAATGTTATTCGCGCGGCAGAAAAAAAAAAGAAAAATAATATAAGGCGGAAATTTGAAAACAACATGTAAATGTTGAATGGCGACGGCGAAGGAAAAATATTTTCGTTTTTAAACGATCGTCGCGTCGCATCGTCTTCGTTATTTTTATTTTCGTTCGCCGGAAGAATTTTTAGTTGTTTGCGGTGCACGAAGCGATGTTTCAAAATTGCGGCAACAGAACCTACCACGAAAGCTTTAGGTATAAGACATTCGTCGTCGTCTTTTATTCTAGTTCAAATGCGAAAGCGGGCTGCCTTCTTTTTAATGATCTCAGCAGGCATGCGAGATACGTTTATCTAAAACGAATTTTTTCCCGCGAAATGAACAGATTTTCGACGTAAGAATTTCGCCTCATTTTTGCGTTCGTAATGTGTCGTAGAACTTCTTCACCTCTTGTTTGAAAAAACGCGAGACGGAAAGTAAATTGCGTATTTCGTCGCGATAGGTATTCATTACGTTCGCAAAATCTAATAAAGTACGTACGGTAACTTTTCGAGTTGTCGAAAGATGAATATAGGATAAGAAAGAAAATGTTCATAAGAGGTGAGGTGTAAAAGGCAGTTCCAAAGATAATGATTCGAAAATATCGGAAAACGTCCCGCTTTCGATGATACGAACCACATAAATTCAGGGTCGCCATCATATGGATGCCAGAGGGAACATCGCCCACTCGGCAAAGATGATGACGATTTTGTTGAGTTTTCTTCATCTATCTATTATTAGTTCTGGAATAGGTTTCCTCGATTCTAAAGTTTCAACGATTTTTTGTTTATTTCTTTCATATTTACCTATATACTTTGAAAATTGCCGCGTAAAGTACTGACGCATCAAAAAGAGAAAATATCGAAGAAATTTAATCACGACGAATTCAAGAAATCTTGCACAGCTAATGTAGAGCAGAAACTTTTTGTTCACAAAAAATTTACTATATTTTGGAGGAGGATTTTGAGACGACGAAAGATACTCAATTTTTTTTTAGTGGGGTTTGAGGCCGGGACAATCCCTAAAACCATTCCTAGTTCAACCCCTCCATGAAAGGAACAGAAATTTTTCTGTATAATGCTACCTTTCCTTGAATTAATACTTCTGTGAACGGTACTTGTACTATTGCTAATTGTGAAGAATATAATAAATTGAAATTTTTTGTAGTCGGATAGCCTTTATGTGTACCGGGATCAACCCCTAACAACAAGAAGAAGATGAAGCGTAGCTCACTATTCCTCTGTTCGGAGGGTAATTTTATTTTGTACCTTGCATAAAATTCACATAGAACTTGAACGTTCTTTCAAGCGTCTTAAAATTTTCCGACTGAATTCGGACGCAAAGATATACATGTCGATACATACGTCTATTCCTTCTTTCCCTCTCATCAGCTAATTCGTACATCTGAGACCGCGGGGCTCCCTCTTAAAAACAAATTCTATCAGCCTACAGACCACTCTACTACGGACCATAATTCTTCACACCTCTTTTTGTAGAATGTGGTGTTTATACAATTCAAGGAGAGGAGTGCTCCGTGCACAACAGTATTTAAACTGGTTTCTAACCCTCGTCCTTTCATGATCCAAGTTGACTCTGAACTCAAATTGGTTCTGTTTCCTCTCAGTCACTTGATTATTGCAATTGTTGTCTTTACAATTGTTCCTCATCAATTTCTGTTCCTTCGGTTGGTTGAACGTTTTTATTCACATAGTACCGCAGTCAAACGGTCAAATATTTACGTGAACATTTTTTGTACTATTTTTACAGACAATCGATACCTCCCTTCGTGAAGTGTTTACATAAGAGTCATTTAACTTTGGCTACCATCCATTATTCAATGAATTAGGGCTCATAATGCGTGGAGGTCCGAGCAAATTAATATGAAACATTTACAGACTGAAATGGGAGTATGACGATAAGTGCGTGAACAAATCTCGGAAACTCGGGGCTATATACGCGCAAAAGGAAAGTAACGGAGCATGAAAATAATGGCGACGAAGTCATATGCCTCTCTTAGAAAGGGATGAGACCATCGAAAAGAAAACGATTCCCTGTTGTCGTCAAAAATGCTTTCTCTGTGAAACCGTACTCAATTGCTTTAGAGTTGAATTTCGATTATTTTAGAACATCGAAATTCGAATAAGTACCACAACAAAACGGGACAAAAATTGAAAGTGTAAACAAATAACCTAGATTTTTATAATTTTTTCTCTTCTTTTTTCTTACTTGCCCTTACTTTTAGGGTAAAGATAATTGACAAAACCCAAAAACACGAAATGCTCATTTCATATTTCGCAAGCACTGACGCACCTAGCTTACGTATACGAGTAGGTGTATTTGTGTCCTTGTACTCGTACAATACTCGTATTTACAAATGAAATACTCGTAAAGTCCGAAGACATAGGGAATCACTTGGGAGCGAAGATTCGAGAACAAAATAACAATTTGCAGAAAACTTTTTGCGTATTGTAGTTCTCGACGTAAGTACCGGGTTAAGGTTGAGGACTCTATTAATTTGGGTCATTCTCGAAGGTACATTGGTACGTCGTTGTTTATGAGTATTCTTCCAAAAGACTGAAACTAGGCTTCGCACTAGCGAATGAGACGCTTCAAGTCTAGTTCTTTTAGGTCAAGATCATCGGTCCAAAGAGTGAGAGTCGTCTTTGCTCCGAAGCAGTCTTTAATGTAGGTCAAAGTCAATCAATCAAGGTATTGACATGCTTGTCTCTACTTACTATATTAAGGTCCTATCTCCTCCCTGAAAGCGTTTCCGCCTGATTTCATCGCGGAAACGTCAGGCCAGAAACCGGCCTTCAACAAGGTCGCCTTTCTTCCCTTACCCCGGCGTCCGATATCTTGAAAATTTTTGCACGACTTCCGCAGATGAGACATATCCATAGTCGAAAAAGGGGAATATTTAAAAGCACAGAAAAAAAAAAAAAAAAAAGGTTGTATGAAAAATAGAAAATAGGAAAACAAAATAGATGACCTAGTTTTAAAAGTGATTAACAAGAATTGCTCAAACACGAGACATAAACAAATTTTCCCGGAGGAAGTATAATGCTTAACTACTTTTTGATCAATTTCAAAGTGCTGCGACACATTTTAATGAACACAAAAGAGTAGGTAGGTGATGTGCGATCAGGAGTCGGCTGGTTTTTGTCTGTCTTCTGTTGAAGCGACTGTAACTTTCCTGTAATTCTTACGTAAGTTTTGTTAAAGCAGTCATATTTTTCCCGTCCATCAGTGTGGTAGTTTATTTACTCTTGTAATTGAATAATAATGGATTTAATTATTATTTAGTACTAAATTTTTTAAAAGAAAATTCAACTAAACAGTATAATACTATAATATATTAATAAATCAGCATAACAAAAATTTTATTTATTAATAAAATTATATATAATAATAATTTAATTTAATTTTATTGGGATAATATAAAATAATTTTCTTTCATTTCAACTAAATTTAAAAATACTTTGAAGATAACAGGATAGTGAAATAAATTATTTCAGTTTATTACCTCGATGTTGAATTATAAAATTGAATTAGGACCTTTATTAATTGTTTCAATATAATATTAAATTATAACTTTTGAAATTATCATTAAAATTTAATTAATAAAAATAAAACTGACATGAAATACAATGATGAAAAAATATATTTATTAATTAAATTTATAAGATAGGTATATAATTTAAATTATTTTTCATATCAAATTTAATAACTTTTGTTAAATAAATAAATTTTTTATTGATCAATAATTATAATTTATAATAACAATTTATATGATTATTAAATAATGAATAATTAATTCTAATAGTTTTATTTGATGGATCAAATGTGTCAAAAAAATCAAAATGAAGAATAGCAGCCCATCCAAGCTTTCCAAAAAAACTAAAAAAGTACTTATTACATTTCAGGAATTTAAATAATCCATAAAAGATGAGTGGGTGGGGAGGCGACGGGACTTTCTCATGATTTAATAACAATATTTTATTTTTACTTCATTTTCGTTATTATAAGTGTTTTATTTGATTTAATTAAATTTTTTATTTATTCATCATTTTTTTCCCCCCCTTTTGTTATGTTTGGAGTATATTTTACTTTATTTTTATTATTATCATTGTTTCATTTGTCTATTTTACTTTATTTTATCCATTTATTTTCATTGATTTATCTTTATTTTTACTTTATTATTATGATTATTTTCTATTTTCATTTTCTTTCGAATGTTTTTTTGATAGAAGATGATTTTTATTCATTTATTTATTTATTTTTCGTCTTGTTTTTTTTTTTTTTTTTTTTTTTTTTTTTTTCTCTTAGTAATAAAGATAATAATTTCACCCCTCTCGCTCAACAAAACGCAATGAGCATGGGGTGGTGATTAACATGTCAATCATAGATATATAAAATGTATTTTGCCAAATAAATGAATTATATTATGTTAATACATAGGTTGTTTTACATGTTTCATGTCTTTGTTCTGGTTTTATCCTTATGGAAATTTTCATTGTGGCAGTGATTCTCAAATCTGCGAGTCCGAGTCTGCGAGTCCGAGGGGGTCCCCACTCCTCCTTCAAAGGCACTTGGAAAAATTTCGAGATTTTTGAATTTTTTTCCTGTACACGCTCACCTTTTGAGAAGAATGATATTGTTGTTTCATGGGTGTACATATTCTAATGACGTGTTCAAATTAATTTCTCGCGGAATTCAAAGATAATGTTCTGAAAAAACAAAATTTTCTCGTCTTCAGTTTTTTTTTTTCCTGTGGAAAATTCATTTTCATGGGCATAATATTTTAAAATTCTGCCATGTCACTCTCATTACCTCGTGCTTCCTAATATTTTTGTCGGGCCAATAAATGGGTCCCGTCAAAAATTTCAGTTTTAAAACATCAAGCGAATGAAATCAAAGAATGAATCGACGACGTAAAAAACTTCATAACTTAGGTACCTACTTATTTTATAACTCATAGAAGAAACACTTTTCATGATTTGAGTGGTAACTGATACATTAAATTTATTTTCCTAGCTTAATCTCTCGCAACAAAAAAGTCGTATTCCAATCTACGTTTTTCTCATGAAAGGTTCATAATTCAATGATTAACATTCCTACATCTGGTCCCAAAGCTATCTTTAAAATAAGTGAAGAGTTAGCGGAATTGTATGATTGTAAAATGGGAACAGCAATTAGTAAACTGTGATCGTACTTGGCTTTTCAATCTTTCCTCACTGTAGTTCTAGATAAGAAAAAGTCGCGTTGTAAATCCAAGAATTTTTATGACACAATGACAAATCTCGTTACAATAAAACATTTCAGTTTCCGGGTTACGTCTTTTTGACTGAGTAGGGTCATGCTGTAGGGTATTTGAACTTCCGTTTCTGGCAAAAAAGACGCATCTCGTAAGTCGGTGCGTTCCACTGTGACATGACTTGTCATGGTATGATGAAAGTTTTAAATTTTGAGTTACGATCTTCTTCTCAGGCTCTATAGCATAAGATGAGTTTTTATGAGTACATATTGAGAAAATCACGATTGGATTTTTTTTAAAACTAGGTAAACTATCATTTTCGTAGTTACCTATTGATTAAGGTTCACAGCCACTCCGTGCTCCTTGCTTCGTACTGAAGTTGACGAGAAATTGGTAGAACCATGGAAGAATATTTCTAATACCTTTTCTGAACCCTCGCCCTCACTTCAAAATCTGAGCCCGGGCGTCTGTACAACCATAACTTTGAGACTTGGAAAATTTGCAATCAGTAGAATAATTATTTATCTTAACCTTGCCCTTACATACAGAATATCCCCACAGGTACCCGTGCGGCCCTTTATCATCGTATACTACTACACTAGACTGTACTAGGCTAAGAATACGGAAGGTCGGAGCGATTGAGCCCCTTCAACTTGTTAGCTTACCTTATACTGTGAGCTATACAGGATACTGAACTTAAACTAGGCTAAAAAATACTGGCAAGGGGTGAGGTCGCAAGCTATTTGCTGAGCAGTAGTTTGATAAAATTGTAGATACTAAATTATTGAACTTCTATAAGCACATGAGCTAGCTTAATGTTTCAACCCCTTGGTGGCAATTCTAATATGGATCCTCAACTACTCAAGATGACGTCATCCACTATGAGACATGAAACGTGATCTTTATTTTTGCGTTACAGACAGTTCTTTTCTTTTCCAGAATCGACGTAGGTAATGTAATGAAATAGACGAGCTGAAAATATTTTCAATCATTAAAAAAATTATAGTCTTACGAGAACCATTTGTATTCCTGATTATAAAAGAGGGAGTCCCCATTTAGGATGACGTTGTCACCAACGAATTATGTACTATGACACGCGATATTTAGAAATTGTTTTGCTTCTTCCAATTCATACCTAATGGAATAGTTTTGGTATAGAGTTATACCACCCACACATACGAATATGAACCTTTTTCTATTTCTGGAATCATTTCGGTGTGCTGTTATACTCGTAGAAAATGGAGAGATTCTCTTTTTCTTTCATTCATTGTGAGGGAAGACGTTTTTTCCTTAATTTTCATGTTGTGACGCTTCGTATAATTTCAAAATATTCGCTGCTCTTCAGCGGCAATTTAAAAGCGAAGACTTTTTCAAGGATAGTCACATCCACTTAAATTAGATACCTGTACTTGAGTGTTACCGTATCTTCTGAACTTTAAAAATAACACAATGGTATTTTCTTCTTTTCGCGCCGTACCACTGCGTTAATATCGAGCTTCAATAAGGAAAAATAAAAACTAATTCACGTATTTATTATAACAAATTGCCGAGCGAACTAAGCGCTTTCGGACACTCTCAAAAGCCATTTATAATATTTAAATTTTCAGACAGAACATCTTCACCATTCTTTACATTTCACAAAATTACGAATTCTATCACGTAGCCAACGGAGTCGAAATATTCACACGACTCGTTTTTTCTCATTTCAATTACATCGTGAACTAATAACTCTCCCCGCACGATAGATAAGAGGATAATTTTTGAATTTGAGTTAATAATATTTTGAAGCGTGAAACTATGAATGAAATTTCTATAGCTAGGTTAGCTCGTTTGACACCAATAATAATGACGTCTTTACTCGTACACACAAAAAATTTCGACAGTGCGCTTATTTTGATGATGAGGTTATTAAAATCAGGATATCCATCCGTGTCTGAGTTGAGAAAGCGTGGATATTACAATTTAGACAAATGTTGATCTGTAAGTCTAACGAAAAGAAAAGCAGGGGTGGGAGGAAGGATATTAGCCGTACAGGGAATGAAACATGTAAATTTGTAGAAATTATTGTATCAACGAAACTAAACGAGGGGAGGCAGGGAACCTGTTTCATGGGGCACCTCCAATCTATATGTAACCGGAATATTGATATGCTGAGCATTCTGCCCCGAGATGGAGAAGAAGCCATTGGTTTGTGATGATGACATCATACTATAGTGACGGATAAGAAAGGCAAGAAAGTTTTAGGAATAGTGACAAAGGCCTGCATAGGAATCGAACGCTACCGTCATATTCACTTAGTCGCCGCTTCCGGCGTAACAGAAATAATTGACAGAATTTCATAATATGAAAACATAAAGATTTTAAGGAAAGATGAAAAAGGCGACACCACGAAGTCGCTTCTTCACTGGTTGGAACGAATTAGTTCTTACCCACTTTTTTTTTCGTCGTTACAACCTCATAGGTGCTCAGAATTTCGTTAGACTCTCGAATTAATGCGAGATCCTTCTCTCTCAGAAAATAAAAAACATGTTCACCCCTGTTACTGAACTATTAAGGTCAAGAATAGTTTGAAATCTTGTGGATCAAGAGCGAGAGGAAGTGTCCAATGCGGGTTTCTATGAACTTTCTTAACTCAGGTGATAACATTGATTGCCCCCTCCCCTCCCTAAGGATAACAAATTTGCCTATGCAAATTCTGTTCAAATTAATTTTTGCTTACTTGTGAATACACGATATCGTTGATTTCATTGTAACTATCTTGGGCCTCTTTTTCTAGATTACATACGCAACGATGTCTTTTGCAACGTTTAAACATTTTCTTTCGGAGCAATTGGGAGAGCCGAAACCGTAGAACTTCTAGTCTCAACTTGAGATAAGATTGGATAGGTAGGCCTACTCTCATTCCTTTACAATAGTAATGCGGTTGTTAGCCAGTTTGGTTTTTCCTGCACGATATTTTTTTGCGGAGTAGTTTTTTTGTATTTCTGGGCATACCTTGCATTGACCCAAGTTAAAAATTTTTTCAAACGACTTTCAAAGGAGGAGCCAGTATTTTATTAACTTATAAGCTTTGACGTCGGTCATTGATCTGAATTTGAATAGTACGAGAATGTTTGCAAGAGTAGCTTTCTTCGTCTTTGCATCGAGCGCACACGGTAAATATTTGACACAAAACATTTATAACTCGCAACTATTTGAAGGAAAGATCAAAGATGTACCTCAGACGTGTGTAAATAGTTGTACTTGATTGACATACGTTCCACGTCAAGAAAAAATTTCCCTTTACGAAAGAGCTCGACTCCTTGTCGAAAATACTACAGATTTAGAATCGAATTTCACCCATTCAAGGTAAGCATTCGTTTGTTTCTGTCTCGCATTTCCCCAAGGCTTTACGGCTTTTGCGAAGAAGATAGGGTATATTCTTAGAAATTAAACATTTTTGAATTTCAGTTCGACATACCACACATTCATAATGACTGAAAAAGGCTTAACGGAAACAAATAACCGTTCAATTTCAAATTCTTACAATTTAACTTAGTTTCTCGGCAGAAATTATAGACGCACACATTCAAATGTAACAGTAACTTAGTTACAAACAAATCTCTAAGGGTATGATTTGTAGGTGCGAACAGTTGAAAGCACAACAGAAAGACAGACAAAACGAGAGACTGTTGTGTGACTGTCAAGACAATGACGTATGATCCCATAATAAAGAACCCAAAAGCACGCTCAGCTTAACGCTATCTCTCAACTTTTCGTGAGTGTACTCTTTTCAGAAATTAATTTGATCGTCATACGGTACTTTGGTATATAGCCACATTTTGTATTGTTCCGATTTAACTGAAGCGTGTTCCCAGGGGCGTGTCTTTCAGTGTCACACACCTCGCGAAATTAACTTGTAAGTTAGTTATATTGTAGTATGTGTAAGTACGTCTCTACATTCAACTAATGTGTATACCGAGTATGGGGACGAATATTACAATATTACAGATTAGCTTTCTTTTGTAAACTGATGACAGTCACACATAAACATAAGAGTCTAGAATATTCTAGATGTCTTCCTGTACAGCTGGTTTCAAGTCTCTGGAACATCTTTTGTGAATTACCTTGTTTAATAGTTCTTTTGAAAGTTTTGAGGTAGTTATAATAGTATTTATGGAGTTGAAAGCGATCTTACAATTTATTTTTAATGATTTTGTCTAGTTTTCATGTTATTGGCATTGCAATCAAACTTGAAAGTTTTAAGGATTGACAGTCCCGTATTTAGAATTAGACTACAGCAGCAATATTCAAATTTTCTCTAATCTGTGCATTCGCTGGTAGTGCTACAGGGAAAAACAATGAATACAGAATAGTTGTATATCGTGAACTATTTTTGAGAGGCTCAGAGTGAAGGCTTTTGGCCTACGATTATTTGATTAAAGTGAATGCAAAAACCAGCACATATCGTTAATACATCAGAAGGTCAGCAAGCATGGCTGCATGGGTTGAAAGATGACAACAATTGTGGACAAGTCTGCACAAAATTTAAAAAGCTGAAAATAAAATTCCCAACTCGATAAATATAATTGAACTGAATAAAATGCAATTGATACGGGCCTCTAGGTTATGACCAATAACACCAGATGAATACATACTCGAAAATGTAAAACACACGGAGTAGCTTGAATGTAGCCACAGAAATAAGAAAATTCGCCGGAGCGCTTTCGATTAAGAAATCATCGTCAACGGGGACGTGAAAGCAACTAAACAACGAACGGCCAGAAACAATGAACCACAGAGGAAATCATGATTGAACTAGCGAGTGAATCACACTCATAAACTAGTTGAATCAACCCCTCATCAGGTATGTAATGTACCTGTTGAGCACATTTAGGTAATTGTCGTTATTCAAGTGGCGGATAATTTCGATGTGTTCGAGAGCTTTACGTTTGAACTCTGAGGTCTCTCTATGGAGGAGGGTCTCAGATCCCTCTTTATAGCCGTGGCCACTGGTCAAAAGATGGTCCGCAAATGCAGAAGGACCCATTTTCTTCAACTTCCACTTTTTCCTATGCTCTTCAATACGAATTTTAAGTTGACGGCTGGTCTCGCCTATATAGACTCCATTACACTCGTCACACTCAAGTTTATAAACCCCGCTTTTTTCATTCAATGGGATAGGTTCCTTCACCTTCATAAATAGACTTTTTACAGTAATAAAATTATAATACACTGGGCGGAACCCATAGGGGTGGAGGATACGACTTAATTGGGAGGAAAACTTACCCAAAAACGGAAGCCTGATCCACCTCTTCCTGACAACAGCGGTCGGATTACGAGGGAGGGTAGTAGTGGAGTCAAGGCATTTCCTAGCTAGCTTCCTGCGAACCATAAGGTCAATGTCTAAGCGGACCTCGTTGACTCTGGCCAAGTGCTTTATAGTCAGAAGCTCATTATGGTAGGCGAGCTGACCTAAAGGAATACTGGTCAAGCGATGAATATAACTGTTAAAACCAGCGTATTTATGAGCAACAGGGCAGAAAGAACTGCCGTGGACGGTAATATCAGTTGAAGTATCTTTCCTGTAGATGGCAAATTCATGGACACCGTCTCTATTAGAGATAGTAAGGTCCAAAAAGTTGATAGATGAACCGCCTACTTCTAATGTAAATTTAAAGGAAGGATATTGAATATTTAGATACTTGAGGAACTCCAAGAGGAGATCCTGAGGACCGGTCCACGAACACAACACATCGTCGACGTACCTGTGCCAGTAATAAATGTAGTCTAAGAACACCTGACCAGAGGAAAAGAGGTCGAACTCAAATTTAGACATGAAAACCTCCGAGATAAGAGAGGAGAACCAATCGGGATGCCTACCTCATCGGGAAACTCGAAATATTTACCGTCAAATTTGCAAAAATTAGGGCACCAACATATTAGGTAAAGTAAAAAATTCAGCCACTTCTTCATGGCATATATTAGATTGGACAAGGAGGTCACCCATGTGTTTCATGGCCGTAACTCTCGGAATACTAGGAAATAAACCCACCACGTCAAAAGAGCATAGGATGGAACCTGGCGGAAGAATATCATCCTTAAGTTTATCGGACAGGGAGACTGAATTCTTTACAGAGTAGGGAGATTCAAATTCCACTCTAGATTTAAACCAACGATCTAAAAACCTCGCCAGGAAATAAAGGGGGGCAGATACGAAAGAAACGACTGGGCGTATTGGGATGTCCTTCTTATGAACTTTTGGCAACCCGTACAAGAGGGGGGGGGCGCAGAATTAGGCTCAAGAAGCCGCTTTTTAAGCCAAGAGGTTTTAATAATAAATTCACAATTACCAACAACCTCTCTAACTTCAGCAACATGGCTAGAGAAATTGAAGTCGGCATTTTCCTTAGCGCCACACTGGCCGACCTTGGAGATGTAGGAGGACTTCTCCATTACAACAATGGCATTGCCTTCGTCAGCCTTAGTAATGGTTAAGCCCTCCTCTCTGACCTTCCTCTTAATCCCCTTGATCACCTTGGAGGCATGATTATTTATACGAGGGAGAGGGGTGTTACGAATAAAAGCAGCACAATCCTCCTGGGTATTGACCCCGGGCCCAATTTTTATTTCCAGGTCCGCAACAACATTAGCCAGCGTATCAGCATTATTAAGCCCTGGTAACCCAAATTTTAACCCCTTCTCCAAAAGATCCAACTCATCACTCTCGAACTCGACATTAGTATAGTTTATGATACGCGGGTGAAACTTTTGGATATCGCTGACGTCAGCTCTCACTTCCTAGAAAGCGGAGGCATTCAACTTTTGAAGGGAAGAAATTTTCTTATTTTTCTTCCGTTTCAATTTAGCCTTAGAAAAATGGCATTTTAGATTAACGAGTTTCGTGTTGCACTCCGTTCGATACACAAGTGTTTTGGTTATCTTGGTTATCTGCGGTCAAGCTTTATTCAGTACGACTTATCGCTCGCGTCGGTAATTTCCTGTCCGTGCTTCTGTTGAATGACTAGCTATGTGATTCACGACTTATCTCGAAACGGTGTAATTTCAAATGTGAACAATACTCCGATCTATCTTGTTGTTACTTTTTGACGTACACATCACCTATACGTCCATAGCGACCTACCGTCCTACCGTCGCTTTCCCGCCGGGGAAATGGGCGAGGCGACCGATGAGCTTAAGAAAATCATTCTTAGCCTAGAAGCTACTATTAATGAACTACGTAAACAGCTCACTGAGCAGGCAAACGTAATTAAGCAACTACGTGAAGAAAATTCTACATCTAAAGGTAGGCAACCATTGGCATTGCTTAATACACGTACTGTTAGTAGTAAAGATAATGATGGGACAAAACACAGGGCTAAACGCCCAGCTATAGAACTCAATTTGTCAAATTCGTCAAATGATACCTCTATGGAAGAGCCCACCATACACAAAAAACCTAAACCGCCTAAACCGCCACCAATTACAGTCCACAAAATTTGCGATTTCAAAAGCCTCCAAGTACTTGTTACCAAGGGTCCCACAGAAAACCCTACTACAACTAAGACCCTTGCAAACGGTAACATAAAGATCATCACTCACACAGATGATGAGTATCGTCGAGTTATAAAAGCCCTACGTGCTGCCAAACATGAATACCATCACTACATGTTGAAATCTGAAAAACCATTCAGGGTGGTCATTCGAGGCCTCCATCCAGATACAGAGATTGATGAAATTACCAATGAACTACTTGCGCTAGGACACGAAGCTACCAATGTATCTAATGTAATTATTAGAAAGAAGGAAGGTGACAACCTCAGGAAGGTCAAGTTGCCGCTATTCTTTGTTGACCCGCAGCCAAAGGCTAACAACAAAGAGGTAATGGATCTCAGATATTTGGCGAGCCAGAGCGTGAGAGCGGAGGCTCCAAAACCCAATGATGATTTACCCCAATGTAAAAGATGCCAGCAACATGGGCATACCAAGAACTATTGTACCCTCGCTCCAAAATGTGTCAAGTGCGGCGACGATCACCTGACAAGCGATTGCTCAAACAAAGGCTTTCTACAGAAACCAAAATGCGCAAATGGCGCAGGCGAGCATCCCGCCAGTTGGAAAGGTTGCCCAGAGTACAAACGCGCGTCCAAGAAGCCAGCCTCCCGACCAAGGTCAAGTCCCCCTGCAGTCCAGGAAAGCAGAACAAGACAAGATAGCGTGTCCTACAGTCAAGCTGCCCGAGTGACACCTGCCACAGTTCCAAATAAAAACTTTACCAATGCTGGTAATCCTATAATTCGCTCCACAACCGCTCAAGTTATCAACGTTCCATTTAATTTAGAGGCAACTCTAAACCAGATATCCAACTCCATTGCCAAACTCAATCAGAGGATGAGCAAGTGAGAACAATTTGGACTTGATCGCCAGAAACCCAGTTCAAGCACAAAAAAATGACCCTCAACCTCCGGATGATCACCTGGAACGCCAACGGACTCATCCGCCGGGCAAACGAACTAGAACTCTTCCTTCATAAAGAGAAAATCGACATTGCACTAATATCCGAGACGCACCTGACATCGTGGTCTCACCTTCGCGTCCGTAACTTCAAGCTATATAGCTGCCTGCATCCTAGCAACCATTGTAGAGGCGGAGCAGCAATCCTCGTCCGTGAACATATCCACCATCACGAATCCATAAAAGTACAAAATGACCAATATCAAATGATTGGGATAACAATCTCCACACCGTCGCAGAATCTGGTAGTCGCCTCAATCTACTGCCCCCCACGGTATCAACTCAAAACTGAGGACTACAGTGGCATACTTTCACAACTTGGTGATCAGTTTATCCTTGGCGGGGATTTTAACGCTAAGCACACATTCTGGGGCTCCCGACTTATCACAGCTAAAGGGCGCGAACTGCTGAAAGCAATTAATGCCCATCGTGCAGAAGTGGCCACGTCACGAAAACCTACCTACTGGCCCAGTGATCCACAGAAACGGCCAGACTTATTGGATTTCTTCATTATGAAGAAGGTACAGCCAACGCACATCTGGGTCGAAAACATTGTCGACCTCTCCTCAGATCACGTTCCGGTCTTGCTCACTCTAAGTACCGAAATAATCCGGAGGACGACAAAGCCTTCATTATATAATAAATACACCAACTGGGATCACTTTCGGGAAAAAGTCAACTCAAAAATTAAATCTCTCAATAGATTCAACACTATTAGCGCACTCGACGCTGCAGCCGAGGAATTCACCTTGATCATCCAGGAGGCAGCGAGGGACTCGACGCCGCACTCTAGCCCAACCAAACCAGTGGTAACCTATCCGGTAGAAATTCGAAAACTTGTCTTGGCCAAACGCAAGGCCAGAAAACGCTGGCATCAATCACGACTGCCGCTGGATAAAGCAAAATTAAATAAGCTAACTAAGAGCTTAAGTGAGAAGATTCGTGACCTCAAAAATAACACCTTCAAAATGTACCTAAGTCAACTGGACTCCACTGCCAAATCTGATTACACTCTGTGGAAAGCCTCCAAGAGAATCAAGCGCCCCCAGCTGCAAATACCTCCGATCAGAGTGGAGGATGGAAGTTGGGCACGGAGTGAAATTGAAACAACAACAGCATTTGCGCGTCATCTTGAGAAGACGTTTGTACCCAATGACATCAAATCCGATATCAAATGCAACAGCATATCACACGTCGAACCAGAGAAGATTGGTTTCTTCTCACCAAGACAAGTTGAGATGGAGATAGCTCGTTATTCCAAATGTAAAAAAGCGCCGAGATGGGATCTGGTAACCAGCCAAATTCTTAAAGAACTCCCTCGACGCGCCATCATCTACCTCACGAATATATTCAACTCAATTCTCAGCCTGAGATACTATCCAGCATCATGGAAAAAGGCCATAGTAATCATGGTCTATAAACCAGGGAAGCCAACAGACATCCCTAGTTCGTATCGGCCCATCGCGTTACTACCCGTCATCAGCAAGCTGTTTGAAAAGTTATTGCTGACTCAGATTGAACCCATCATCTCTGAGAAGGAACTTATCCCTGCATTCCAGTTTGGCTTTCGAAGACAGCACGGAACGGTCGAACAAGCACTTGGAGTTGCTAAAAGAGCTAGTAAGGCACTCGAGGAAAGGAAGCATTGTTGTGGCCTGTTCCTCGATGTGGCGCAAGCTTTTGACAGAGTGTGGCACACCGGCCTCCTCCACAAGCTCCAAAAGATGCTCCCACTGGCATATTGTCAACTCTTCGAATCATACCTCCAAGAAAGGTATTTCCAGGTTTCCAACGGAGATACAAAGTCCGGCTGGACCAAAGTACGAGCAGGCGTCCCCCAAGGAAGTGTCCTGGGACCGCTACTGTACGTCCTGTACACGTCCGACATACCGGTTGCCGATAACGTAGACAATCTTGTTTTTGCCGACGATACTGCACTACTTGCCGTCTCGGAAAACCAAGCAGGTGCCACTGACGTGGTCCAGAAGCAACTTGACGCAGTTCTGGACTGGTCCAGAAAATGGAAGATTAAAATTAACGCCAGTAAATCGGTACACATTAATTTCTCATTGCGCAATCAAGAGCCGCTTCCAATTCTCGCCGATGGAGATATTATTCCCAAGGCTAGTGTTATAAAATACCTTGGCATCTACTTTGACCAACGATTAACCTGGCAACCCCACATTAAAGCCAAATGCGATGCAATAAAGAAACGCTTCAAGTCATATTACTGGCTCCTTGGACGCAATTCTACCCTCACACTGGAGAATAAGAGGCTTCTCTACAACTCTGTTATGAAGCCCATGTGGACATATGGCGCCCCAATATGGGGAACCGCGAGCCCATCCAATCTGAGGAAGATCGAACAGCGAGAGAACGTGATCCTCCGAGCCTTGCTGAACGCGAACCGTTACATGAGAAACGATGACATTCACAGTGATCTACAAATCCCGGCTGTCTCCAGTGAAATTGCGAGACTATCAACAGCCTTCGAGAAACGACTCCACGCTCACGTTAACATCGAGGCAATTTGTCTCCTCGATAACTCTACTGATACTCGCAGACTTAAGCGTAATCGTCTGATGTACTAAGATATTTAACATAGATATAATTATTGCTAGATACCCTCGGGTAGTTGTGATAAAATAAAAAGTAATAAATACTTGTTAAAAAAAAAAAAAAAAAAAAAAAAAAAAGATTAACGGACTTAATGAATGAATCCAACTCACCCGGATGGAGTAGACCAGAGAGCCTGGAGTGGACCAGCCTTTCTTATTTCTGTGGCTACATTCAAGCTACTCCGTGTGTTTTACATTTTTGAGTATGTATTCATCTGGTGAATAACATGGATAAAATCCAATTTTCCAAGGAAGTGAGTGGGTAAACCAGCCGGTTCACCCACTAGTGAATAAAACGTCGTATTGGACTAGCGGGTAAAGTGGCGTTTCAACTCCTTGCGTCTTCGACACTCGCGTTCCGCTCGTGACGGAAACCTTCGCAACTCGTCAAAACGCACATTTTAGCCGCTTGTACAATAAATAACTATTACTTCAAAGTTAAAGAAAGTAAAAATTAATTGATTTACTCTCATGTTCGTTTTATTCGTTCTTATAGAGACATTTTCCAATCCATACAATATTTAAACGGAAACAATTATTATTTTACGCAATAATTAAAGAGAAAGAATGATATTTGCGGAGTATTGAGTGTTAAGGAGTGTCAGAAGCATTTCAGCTCGTTATATGTTACAACTACTTCAGTATACTGCAATACGCGCGCAATTTTGAATGTTTGCTATAACTAGAGTCATTCAAAGAAAAAGAAAAAAAAAACACAAAGTTATTTCATTGTATCTACTATTTAAATGATTAAGATCTTCATATCTTTTTAACTATGCAAAACCCCTATCAAAGCTATTGTTTTCTATAAAGCAAAACCCTTATACGCGAGTAATTTAGAAGTTTTTGCGATTTCCGCCTGCGTAGTCACGTTTTACAGAAATTAATAATGGATTCACAAGACCGCGCAAGAACAAATAAAATATAGGATGGAAAGGAACGTTAGTTTATTAGTACTTCTCTAACCAAAAACGTTTAGTTCCCGTCCATTTTTGTACGGTCTTCCGATCAATGTAAATTTCCATACTGCAAGCCCTTATATAAAGTGCGACCATTACACAAAATCTTGATAGAGAATCCACGAGTTTGCCACTAATGAGAAATGGGTATCACAAATATACAAAGCTTTCATGTCTAGAGATGCGAAATACACAGGATAATTTTCGGGGTGAAAGCCGGTTAGAGATGAAGGAAACAGGCTAGCAACATTTTCCCTCTTGGCTAAAAAAGAACGCCGCGAAATTATCTAGTCTCCATTTTCCTACGGTTGGTTTTTGCATTTTTCGATTAAACTTGATTATACTGCAGATTTTCTAAAAACTTCTGAAAAAAAGAAATGGGAAGTTGATCAAAATTAACCTCCGCATTTTCCTTCAGGAAGTACCTACTTTTACGAGACGTGTCTTTTGAAATCGCGTAACTTTTATTTCACCGCGCTGCAGTAAAGTTTATCGGACATTGAGCAAAAAACGTTCACAATAAATAAAACGGACATAGGCGTTACATCGTATACAAGCAATCTGTGCATGCTACATGCACTTGACAGAGGACGAAAAGTTGTCATAAAACGGAAATTACTTCGAGTTCAATTTTCAGGCTTTAGAATTTCGGATGGAAAACGAAAGAGTATATCGTCACACTTTTCACGTTTTACACCTTTTCTGGTGCTCTCTCTTTTCATTGATACTTTGTTTTACGCACAGAAAATACCAACATTTCATCAAGACTGTATCTAGAGGATTACGTCATTATTTAGATTAAAAGTTTAAAGGATAAGCAGTCATAAAAAATTAAACATGAGTGAAAATCCGTCGATCGAATGTTGAAAGGAATTATTTTTCTTTGTTTTTATTATCGAAATCGCATGAAACAGAAATACAGTGGTGATTACTCGGCTATGATGATAGTCGAATAAGTTGATGTGACCTGCGAGTCAATTTTTTATTTTCTCGTGAATAGATATTTCTTTCTGAATAAAGTGATTTTTACAGATCGTCAGAAAGTCATCAAAGAATTACGTAGATGTGAATCAGAATACACATAAATTCTCTTTTTTCAATTTTATAGGAGTAGCTTTATTTTTGTCCGGGGTGATTTTTAACCAAGAATACAACAAAGTTTTTTCGAGGTGGGTCTCGTGAGGACCGAGAGCATTGTCTTCTCCGAAAAAAAACGCGTTCGATGAGAGTATCAGAAATTGCCCATCAGGACTCGGATGTAAAATATTATTTTTACTCCTGCGAAACAAACACCACGTGAAACAAGCAGCACGTGAGGGAAGCGCATGTACATGGACTTCTCAATACTTGATTAACGTCTCTAAATCCAAGTCTTGGTAAAGAGTGCAGTATGTTTGTCAGTATTAAGAGAAATGCTGTGGGAAAAAACTTGATGCGAGCAAAAAATAAAGATCATGTTTCATCTCGCTACTAAACGACTAAAACTGATAAATCCCGAAGAAATACATTTAGCGTTGTTGCTTGTCACTATCTTCCATTTATCGCAATAGAAACGTTGAAAAGCGAGTTTGGCAAGCCGAAGCCGATGTCGGCTTAGCAGCAGCCATACTTTTTCGGTTTATTAAGCAGTTCCATAGTCAATCAAATTTTAGGAAAAAAGTCAATCAACAGGTAATCAAAATTTTGGATGGCTTGGCAATGGCTTGGCTGTAGCTTCAGCCAATGGCGATCAGCTTTTCAACGGCTACAGGAGCAAGGATTTTTCTGCTCATCAAGCAGTTCAATATAGCAATATAGCCAATCACATTTTAGGTAAAAAGACAATCAAAAGGTCCAACAGCTTTCAATCTAATGGCTGCAGTTCAAGCCAATGGCGATTAGCTGGTCAACCCTGTATAAAAAAAATAGCACTAACACCAACCGCCAGCGCCACTAGTACCTTTCAAGCTACAATTCTAGCCTTATCTAGCCCAACATATTATAGCCCAACTTATATACTGTATGCTAGGCTACGCGTTCAACTCAAGTTGGTTTACACAGCTTTTTCTTAAGTAGGTCAAGGTCATTGATGACGTCATCGATTTCGCTAATTTCCTCCGACCTCCAGCTCAATGACATACACATGTCAATGTTCGAATCCTCAAGCTGTACATTATAGCTCTCTTTCTGCTCTCTATTCAAAATCACGAGCCGATGACTTCACATCCTCATGACGTCACACCTTCGTCTAAGTTGATTACCTTCACCAAGAATTTCGAAAGATGAAAGCAGGGCTGTGCCGAGGCGTGGGTGAACTGGGCGACTGCCCAGGGTCCCAAGAACGAGGGGCGCTAAATGAAAAGTGTACAACTTTAGTTCCACTATCAATTCTTTCATCCAGTTTTAAGACTGAATTTTTTATCTCGTCCTGTGAGTTTTCCAATCGCCTAAGTATGGTAAGGATCTCATTCAGCTCAGTGCTTTTGATTGCATTGTCAGTTGAACCACTAAGATGAATCTGTAATCTTTGGTAGGCGGGGGGCTTTCTTGGCTGTATGGTCAACCTCGTCATGTCCGGAGAGGCCGATGTGGCCAGGGATCCAGATAAAAGTTATAGTATTCCCAATTTCGAAAGCAAATAAAATGCTAAATGTCCGTCGCCGTTTGTCACCTTTCCGGTAAATTTTTGTTCATAGAGAGGCGAGGGTTCCGACCTTGTTTTAGTTCTTGAAAAAAATTGTCGTGGAGATCACAGAGATTTAAAAGGGTTGAGACTCTAAACAGGACCGTGCCTACCATATGGCGACATGAGCAAGTAGCCGGGGCGCCTGAGAAGTACCGAAAAATGGGAATTTGGTTTATATTTGTAACTTCAATGACTTAATTGATGCTTTACAGCACCTAAATGTCATATGATATGCATAAATTAAGGTTCAGTGGGTTCTTTTGAAGGTTTCTGTCTTCGGGGGCGCTCATTTTGAATTCTGCCCACGGCGCGAGAATAGCTTGGCACGGCCCTGGATGAAAGTCGATAATCTTCTAAGCACTTCTCTCCTTCCTCAAAGTATATAAATACCTCAAAGCTGTTCACGTGTATTTGCCCAAATACATTTTTCCGAGAAACACATTCTGGAATAGGCGGAACCACATTTTTTTATTTGTATAGAACAAAAGTCAAAATAGTTCAATGATCGGAATTTTCTCAAACTCCCCCACTCCTTTCACACGTATTGCTAGAATGTCAAACTTTTCGAAGTCCCTGATGTAGGTATAGAGGGTTTTATCTTATAAACATGTATAGCTCGGAAGAGTGAAGTTAGCCTGATGGAAAAGATTTATTGAAAGGTATACACGTAAAAATAATCGGACTTCGCGAACCTCATTGAAGGCAATGCTATCCTTCGACGTTTCTAGTATGTTTCCATAGGTCCTTATAGCTGAGGCTAATGCCCATATGTGCCTATTTTAACCAGAGCATCCATCGTGACCTGGTTCAGAGAAATCAGAAACTCATTTCCCTCTGCTTAATACACAATATGTGTGTCTTCAAAGAGGTAGTCTATCGATTTCTTGACGGCCTTCCAATGGGAGACTCATTGTCGGTCGTCGCGGATGTTTCCATGAGCCGTTTTCATAGTAAATTCGTCCGCAACCATGACCCGTCAACCTGCGTTCTACACTGGACGAGATATGTAGACGACGTCTTCTTTAGTGAGAAGGATCCTCCTTTGAACTAGATTCCTTCTTCAGGGACCTCAACAACGCACGTCCGTCCATAGAGTCTACAATAGAAAGCAGAGGAAACGTACTAAACTCCTTGGATCTCATCTCAACTCAGGAAACCCATGAAAATGGACAGCTTGAACCTAAATTCCAAGTAATCAGGAATCCTCCTCTACCGCCGTTTTCATCTGCGGTTTGTCACTGCACCACCACGCTGCCTTTGGCTCAATACACTGCAGTCCATAGACTGTGTGCTTTCCGTCTCAAACTCGGAAAATTTAACGAGGAAAGAGACTTCATATAGATACTACTGCCTCTGTCTCTCCCTCCTACAGTTTCGTCGAGGAGGTTTTGATGGTATGCCGTTTCTCGGCCCCCAATTTTACCGGCTTGCTCGTATTTTGAAGCACTATGGATTTCACACTGCGTGGTCCGTAGGTCACCTTTCGGCTTTAAAAGATGCTCTGCTCCTACGGCATAAATCAGGTGTCTAAGAAGTCCTGCAACTCCATCTACATCAGCCAGACGGACGGGCTTGCGCATCTAGATAAGACTCAACGAGCATCTTAGAGCATTCGAAAAAAGTGGTCGTTCCTCTGCCGTCGCTGAGCACTTGTTGGATCTTCGCCACAGCACGGATATATTTAAATTCAGGCCTATTCATGCAGTTACTAAAGGTAGGCGCTCATGAGTAAGCTCGGAGAACTAGAGATAGTTGCAGCGTCTCAGTATGAACAAGTATCATTCGTCTCGTTCATCTGTGAACCGTAATTTCCTTTTCTTTTTTTCCTTCTCTTCCTCCTTCCTCCGTCTTCTTCTTCGCGTTAAGACACTTCTACTTTTAGTTCGATTGTCCTCGTCACTTCGCACCTAGCCCGAATCGAAACCGGTTTGAAAGCTTGGAAACACTTTTTCATCACTAGAATCACTGTAATTTCTCTGAACCACCATACTACCTCTCTATGAACGTGTTCCGTTTACAATAGCCATACTTCAGGCCTCAGGGCTTATGAAGTAAAGCTCTAAGAGTTCGATTAAAAATTCTAAAAAAGACAATATAATGGAGCACCAAGTCGTAATTCTAGCTTAACGGTTTCAATTTTCATTGGTTGCTTAATCTCCTCTCTCATTTTCTTTTTCTCCTTCTTCGCAAGGTTTCTCCCATAAAAAAATTTTTGCCCACATTTCTGAAAATATATGAACGAATCATTATTAAAAAGTTTTAATGCATACATTTTACATTTTTTTTCTTCCGACTATCTAAGAGAAATTCTAAAATAACCTTCAAGCTACGTTTAGCGACACAGCATAGGTTGTGCACGAGCAGATAATTAATGGTAAACGATGACTCATTCCATTTCCGAGGGCTTAAAGTACTCTAGTAATTTATACGGCTACATTTAAATTTATGAGGTAAGACGTAAACTGTTTTTAATGATAAAATGAAGCTGGTACCTATCTCAATAAGCAAGTTGTGACGTGGAGTTCGTGAAATTGGAATCTGTGCAAGTCTGGACAGTGATAACATCACAATTTCGCTTCCATCGACAGGAACTTGATCGTACCCGCACCTCACAATCATCTTAAGGATGCAAATTTACGCCACCGGTGCTACTCCAGTTTTCATTAGAATTGGAAAATTGTTTATTAATCCTATATCGCATCTCATTTCTGATTTACCGAGAGCGATTTTCGATACAAGGGCGAGAAAAATTAAACTTTCTCTACAACGTACGTTCGACTTAACTTATGGCATCGTAGGTCTTACATGAAATAAGATCCATAATTAACGTTCGTTGCACGTATCGCACAAACAATATCGATTTTAGGCGTGGGTTTCGAAGCGGTAAACATTTCAGATAATAAATCACAACAAATTTTACAGTCATCTTTCTTTTGTCGCGTTTTCTTTCAAAATCTTCTTATTTTTTCTTCGTTGTTATTGTGTCTCTCAACACTCGTAGTCTTCAGCTTTTATCGAGTAATTCATCGGTGAGCGTTTTACGATGACGACGAAAACGGATTAAACGTAATTTTTTCGGCGTAAATTTCCTTAAAGGAATTCGAAAATTTTTACGTCGAGAAATTTTCATCAAATATTTTATTGTATTTTGTTTAATCTACAAACGGTAACTATCTTTTTCCTTTAAACGTAAATCGAGTCACCGGCGCCTAAATCCACTTTATTTTGGCGGGAAGAAATATTTGCCAATGACGTAACGCGTGTAATGGGCGATCGAAGAAGAGAAATGCTCGACAAATTCTTTAAAATTATTTCAATCAAATAAAAAAAGCAGGAATGTAATCGTATTTTTGTCAATATCATACAGAGACGTCTAACAGGTACAGACGAGATAAGGTTTCGTAGGTGTTAGATTATTACGTGATTCTGGGAGTATCCCTCTTATGAATCTTTGGTAGCCCGCACAGGAGCGGCAAGGAGCAATTTTTCAAGCGAAGGAGTTTTAATGATAAACTCACAGTTATTAATTACACGCCTAACCTCTTTCACGTGTTTAGGGAAACTAAAGTCAGCATTCTCTTTGGCGCCACACTGGCCGAGAATGTCATAAACCTTAGAGACGTAAGAGGACTTCTTCATTACAACAATAGCATTACCTTTACCAGCTTTAGTAATGGTTCAGCATTCCTCTGTGACCTTCCTCTAGATGCTTAGATTCTACAACCTCCCTTCCCCGTAATCCGACCTTAGATAGCAGGAAGCGTTGGATAAGGCTCTCGTATTTAGGGAAGTTTTCTGCTCAATTGGGTCGTGTTCTCCGCTCCTTTGGAATTTGGCCTACATCTTAATACTTTAAAAAGTCTTTTCGTCAGGCTAAAGGACCCTATTCCATTGGCTGAAAGAAGTGGCGTTCATATGGTAATGGAGTCTACATAGGTGAGACTAGTCGCCAGCTTAAAATTACAATAGAGGAGCATAAGAAAGCGTGGGAAAAGAAGAATTTGAGAGAATCGGCTTTTGCGGGCCATCTCATCATCACTGGCCAAAAGTATAAAGAGGGATTTGAAACCCTCCTCGATCCTTGGAGAAAGCTCGTACTTCAAACGGAAAGCGCTTAAACATATCGAAATTATCCGTCACCTGAATAACGACGACCTAAATGTGCTCAACAGGTACATACCCGATAAGGGGTTGATTGAACTAGTTTATGAGTATGATTCACATTGTGATAACTCGCTAGCTCAGTCGTGATTTCCTCGGTGTTCTTGTTTACAGCCGGAGTTGGCTTCAGTTGCTTTCACATCATCGTTGACAATTGTTTATATTAATCAAAAGCGCTCTGGTGTTATTTATAATATTTCTGTGGCTTTATTTAAAATTACATTTTTCGTTTTGCATTTGTTTTACTTGTTTGGAGTAAGTCGTCGTCGTCCTGCAAGGTGGTAAAGCTTGAGGTTAATTTTAAGACTCGCAGTTCGCGTTGTCTTTTCACCAGTTATACATCGATCCAGACGGGCAGGAGGCCTGTTTTATGGGATAATAGATACTTCCTCTTCAACCAACGCAACGCCTTTATATCTTTCACTATACTCTTTGGAAACACAAGTAGTTGCATTCACCATTTTCCATTGATCGTATCGAAGAATCTCAGTTTTGTATAATGAGTCATAAAAATAATACGATTTCATTACACTTGCAGACGAAGTTCGTTCCCGAAGAATTTTCCTTCGCTCGCCATTAATTTAGTATAAACACATTCTGCTTCAAGAATCCTTTCAACAAGAGCAATGAACACGTTCGGATTAAATTATAAAAATTGCATTAAATTGAATTCATATTGAGAATACAGAGTACTCTGATTCTCTGCATTGAAATGTATCGTTTTGTATTCTCGAAAAGTTTCTGTCGACTGATTGTAAACTCATAAGCTTTTGCTTTCTTTCCTCTTGCTATTCGTTGTCGAAGACTGATAAGAGAAGCATAATGACATTCGAACGGAATTCGGAACGTTCGAGCACATGGTAAAATATTAATCGATAAAACTTTCAGACGTTCTTTGTGTGCATGAAAACCATTTGACCAGTTATTGATGAACAATCAAGACTATAACAAGACGAATAATAGGGTATGCTACAAAATAGGAGTATAATTGTATATTTTGTAAGTTCCAATTGTTGCCGAGGAGATCTTTTCGCAGGCGCCCGTAAACTTCCTCGTTCACAAAACTTTTGAACGATACAGCATTATTTGATCACTCATACATTTAGTAGATTACAGAAATTGTTTTTCAAAACCGAAATACTGTAAATTATTATTTTGAACTGAATAATTTTGTGGGGTCTATATTCGTACAAGCCGTTTGTATCACATTTAAATATTAGCATTATAATCTGGGCCGGAAAATGACCAAATTTTGGAATAAATGGACTGTAAAAATGATAAAACTTTAAAAGTTTTATTTTCTATTTTTCATGATTAGCTTTATTCCGGTTTCAAGATTTAAAACTATATGTTTTTATGGAGAAAAAATTTTCACGATCTAAAAGGCTTTGAACAGCGCACCGTACGCCCAAATGACAGACTGTTGCGTAGGAGGCTATTGTTTTTCAATAGTATAGTGATGCAGGAATTTCTGTACACAAAAATAGAACTGCTTATTATGAACAAATTTTATTGCTTCTATTTTTCTTTTTTTTCTCTCTCTCTTTTTACCAGATTGTCGAAAATCCATAAGTTGTAATTTTCAAAAACCCACAAGTCTCAATTACGCCACCACAGTGCTAGATTTGTTTGAAAGTGGAAAACAAAAACATTATGTTATTCGATGACACGATCGGCATCGCACCGTAGCTCGTTATTCCTTGAAAAAAATTGACCGCGAGTGCAAAGAGACAGTGAGAGGAATGTACCAGGAGTAGACTGATTGTGATAAACAATTTGTCCTCTATAGGGCTCATGCCCTACATCATATTGCATGCTCGTTTGCCTGATTCTTATCTTGATGGTACCTACATTGGCCTTATGACAGTGAAATAAATATGCTGTTAAACTATTACCATAAGAATCAGGCAAATGAGTATGCAACATGATGTAGGGGAAGAACCATTTGCTAAAATCTCATATGCTTTATTTTTAAAAAATGCATAGGCGTAGGGAGGTCTCAGTCTTGTGGGGGGGGGGGGCAGAGTTGGGTTAGGTTAGGTTCGCGACAGGCTTGAAATATGTACAATAAAAGATTCTTTCTTTTTTCCGCCATCGAATAGTCAAGTTATTAGGTGGGTTCGTAAGAACCGCCCGGATGCAAATTAAGAACCTAGTGATTGTGAATGTTTAGGTGATAAGGTGATTCTTGTATCCTAGATGTTGAAGCATAAATGTAGAGTGAATGACTGAATGTAGAGGGCTACTTATGATGGAGTAGATGATCTCTTTGTCAAATTGTCTTCAGTCAGTGCTCTTCTTTGACGACAAGAAAACAAGAATGAGTGGTATCTGCTCAACTTCGTCTAATTCCATCTTCCCTCTGGTAGTGGTAACCTGGTTCGACCTTGTCAAGAATATAACGAGGATGGTTTCCTCTCCGCCCATGTGGGATGCGGATTTGATAAAACTCTCGTTCTCATAGGCGCTTACATGGTCCTTAATCTTTGTGTAGGATCTCCCAGTCTCGCCAATATAAACCACAGGACAATCACGGCACCTCAGCATGTACACCCCACTCTTAGATAAGGAGGGGGACGAATAGTTCCCATAAGAGAGTAGGATAGAAGATGGGACTCCTATTAATGGTCCGCAAGATGTCTTCACTTTTGAAGATGATCCTAGGAAGAGTTATTAGCTCGAGGGATGACGTCAAAAGTTGATTGAAAGCGGTGCTGACAAGCCAAAGAAGTACAAGGACCAAATAGCAGTAGAAGCCGATTCGTGAAAGACTCCTCTTGCTATAAGCCTGCAGCGGGGGCGTGGATAAGGGAGGAGGGGGAGGGGGGTCATGGAGAAATATCCCCCCTCCTCACAATTTTTTTAGTTCTTTTCCGTTCAATGCAGTGATTTTGCCTACTTTTTGCGTAAATTAGGAAAATTTTTGGAAATATCCTCCCCCTCCCCTATGAAAAAATCGTATCTACGCTAATGACCTGCAATTAAAAAACCATCGAGGCCATGGAAAGCCGATGAAATACCCAAAGTAGTCGGAGCCCATCAAATAACATTTAAATAATTCGACTTTAATTGACCCATTGTGAGAAACATTAAAAAGCATACGATTTTTTCGTGCAAGGAGGTCATACAATTAGATAGAAGAACGGCTTTGCCTGCACAAAATTGCAAAGAGTATATTTATACTTATAACGTTTCGACTGGACCAGCAGTCTTCATCGGAATTTAGTTTATTCCGATGAAGACTGCTGGTCCAGTCGAAACGTTATAAGTATAAATATACTCTTTGCAATTTTGTGCAGGCAAAGCCGTTCTTTTATCTAATTTTAATTGATCCTGAAAGCAGCTAGAAAGCCCACCGAAAAAATTAGATGCCATTGCAATAATGCAATGGCAGCGGGGAGCCCGCTGTCCTGAGTCCATCAGAATTTTCGAGAAAAATTTTCCAAGTCCATTATCAAGGGGAGAACTCGAGATTCGAAATTCTTCTAAGTACCCCTCCTATCATATATAGCTTGAGAGTGGAGATTTTTCGAAGTCCCTCTTCCATCATATATGGCTCGGAGGTACAAGTTCACTTCCTATCATGTATGCCTAAGGGTCGGAATTTTTGTTAGTCCCTCTCCGTGACGTCATCAACCTCACTCGCGCTCGTGGATGAAAAATTCCTGGGAGTACGCCCAACAAAAGGGATAGCGGGTTCCCCGCTAACGCTCTAAGAGGGGGAGAAAACAAGATTGTCTTCTGCAGGGCGATTTCAATATCCTTCTTGCAGATCATACCATTAATATCAACGTTAACATTATTCAACAAAGCCAAGTGTTTCAAAATAGAAATTTCTCTGGCTTGGCCTTAGGGAGTGAGTGGTTGTGAGAATTTAGAGCCCGATTCTATGAGGGAAAAAGCAATAGGAAGAACCACCGACGAGGATGTCAGTGGTGGTTGGCTTCCTATAGATCCCTATTTCGACGCCTTGAATACAGAGGGAGATAGTAATATCAAGAAAATTTAAGATAGAACCTCCAATTTCCGTGGTAAACTGAATAGAAGGGTAAGAATCGTTCATGTGATCAAGGGGTGACACGTTATTAAGCTAAGGGAGCCCAGAGTCAAACAGATTTAATTCAAATTTAGACATACATACCTCAGAAATGAGGTAGTCTGATGGCGATCCAATGGGGATGCCAAGATTGCGAGGGAATTCATGAATGCAACATTTTAAGAGGGACTGATGGAACTCAAAAATCATATGAGGAGAGACGTTAACCTCTTGAAGTAGTCCACCAATGTGCTCACATTTAGGTTGTAGGGGTACGTAACAATGTGTACATCTTTGATAAAGAACCTTTGAAAAAAGCAGCGTTAGTATCTAATCCTGCTCCTCCTCGCCTCTACGACCTTTCAAAAGTTCACAATTCTGGTTCTCCACTGTGGCCTGTAGTTTCTTTTACTTTGTCCCCCACCTGTAGGCTTGCTAAATATCTTGATACAAATCATTCTCACTACTCGAGTTTTCGATGGATCTTTCTAATTTTCTGGTATGTTCTTCAGAAAGGTTCAACTAGAGGCGCTGTAGAAGCAGAATTTTAAAATTGTATTCCATACGTTTTTCATTTTATTTCGAAATCATCGAAAATTCGACTATTTTCAAACGTTGTACAATTTTTTTCGAGCGAAAATTTGGATTTCTGCTTGTATACCGCCTTCCATTAAACCTTTTCTGTACAACATTTCCAGAGATCGAAAAAATTCGTTGGAAAATGGAGCTTTGAGAATATTTTCTGTGAAGTCATTCCATGTCATTTGTTATAAAGACTACCCACGCACGCCTGACTAGCGTCGCGTAGTGACCGCTGATACGCCGAACCTTGTAGGCTATTTGGGGATGTATATGCAACTTATCGTGCACCGTTTTGGAATTCGTCAACGGGCGAAGCCCACCCTTAAGGCGCTAGAAGTATTCTTGCTCAATATAAACAGACATCGCGGGATATAGCCGTCCGAAAAATGAAGTGGAGTTTACGTGTGAATTCCACTTCATTTTTCAGATGGCTATAACCCACAATGTTTGTTTACATTGAGCAAGAATACCTCTAGCGCCTTATTTCTCCAAATTCTTCCCGAACAAAGTTATAAATGCCGAGAGTTTTTGTCTCTAATGATTACCTAACAAATGTGTAGTTGTTTTGCACCTTTTGAACAATCAACGACTATGGGTTAGGTCACGCTGGGTCGATAAATAAAATACAATATTTTGCGAATAATGTTTTTACTACAAGGTTCGCCTGCAGGTGAAAAAGGCTAAGCTTGAAAGCCTGTTCACCTCGTAACGGAACCAAATATCATATTTCGCGAACATCAACATGTAGAGTTGAACATCAGTTTTTCTCAATACCAATCTCATGACGAAAGAACAATATAGTTTCGTATGTTAATAAGCATTCCGTTATATTATGCTTCCGTCGTCAGTCGCAAAAATATACAATCATGTAAATATTTTTTTGTGAAAAATGAAAATAAAAAGACTATGTAAGCGCGGAGTGCAGAACGTGTAGCATAACTTTCTCCTTCATTTCTTGTCAATGTTGTGTACTCGCACATGTAAATATACCATTGTCTACATATTCTCGAATCCGACCTGTCAACTATAGTCTGCATTAATATACAGCGGGTGTTTACGGCTCATAAAAAGAGGGACGCACCTATTCTTCTACCCCTATTATTCAATACAAGAAAATGACAGTAATACGCGAACACTATACATACAGCCATTTGATGGCTGTAAGATTTTTGTGGGTCGTACGTACGTATTTTTTGGTTCCTCGAAATTCGTAATACAACCCATTACTAAACAAGTACCGCGAGTACATGTTTAGGAATTTAAATATCAGAATTCCAGGAAAATAACACAATACGGAGTTAAAAATATCAAGGAAAATACATACTACCATTTTTACTTTTTGAAAGGTAAATATACAGTGCGCTTGATGTTTGAAAACCCCGGAATTTTGGATCAACTGCAAAAATATCCTCTATATCTCACACAAGTCATCTTCTTTGAATGATGGAGTGCACGTAGTGTTTTTTTTCCCGCGAGTGCCTGATAGTTTTTTTGGAATCCCGAAAAACGGATACCTTATCCGCACTCTCCTCCACCCTTTCGTGATCCATTATAAAACTTTTGGATTTCTGATTATCGTATCTCTTATACCTTTTGTAACGAAAAAAACAATTATCATTAGGACTTATGGTTAACTTTCGAAAATTCTGATGAAATTCGCTACTGCATCCTGTACCAATTGAAAATTTCTGGCTGAACATAAACCTTGCTACGATGGCGAGGAGGACAGCGATTAGGACAGCGGTAAAAAATACATATATTCTCTTTTTGTTGTATGTGAATAGGCCTGGACTTTCCTGCGTTGATCGATCGGCCGTCTTATAAGATTCTTCTTGAATTTCTTGTTGCGATTTATTACTAGAAAATCGTGGAAACTCGCCGTTTGCGTTTCCTACTTCCGTCGTAGGAGTTTCCTCACATTTGTAAGGATTGGGCAATTTACGATACAATACTGTTGGAGCACTAGATGAACGAAGGTTTGTCCTCGCTTGTGATATTTCACTTTTTTCTGTCCCACGTGATTCGCAAGGTAGAGGATGGCCGTTTGCGTAGTATTCCGGAGTTCCTTTTTTCCACTGTGTCATCGAGGGAATGAAGTCGAGATGTACATTTTTGCCATGAGATACCGGCCATCGTAGAGGCGAAAGAAACTTCTTCCGTATCGGATTTCTAATGTTATCCCCTTTTGCATTATTCTGCATCATCCACGACGGATCTTTCGGAATTGATTGAGACGTCAGATCATCCACGTACATCCGTCTCACTGAACCAGTATCAAAAAAAGCGATTACATCTTTTGTTTTCGACAATTTTGGCCTTCTAAGTTCATCAGGAAGCACAAATGTTTTGGGGTCACATTCCTCCACAGTATCGGATTGCTTAGCCGAGATAATCGAGGGGTTTCGCACAAGAAAATCTTTCTGCACAGTTTCTCTAGTCGTGGTCTGGGTGCTTTTATTCGCTCTATTGCTTCTGCACTGACTGCAGCCGCGATCTAGTTTCAATTTGCAATGTTGCAATCCTCTATCGGTAGACGTGCGAAAACATCTTCGAGAATCGTTTGCGGTAATTTCTGTTGTCAGTTTTCTGTCTCTTTTGAAGAACGAAAGAAACCTTCTGAACTTCGATTTACGTTTCACTCGCGTATGACTGCAGCACATTCTTTTTCGAAATGAAGGATTACGAGCTGTTTTCATTTCAGCCATTCTTCTATAAATTATTTTCCTTATGGCACCACAAGGACTATAATTCTTTGCTCTAACGTGAGTTCGCGAAAGTGTTCCGTCGTTTTACCCGTCTTTCGTGAATTCGTGTTAAATACTAGAGACCTCAGATTTCAAACGAATTGACTTACGCGCCATTGACCTACAACAGACTGCAGTTTTGCCGAAGCGTATTGCTTAGCAAAAATGAAAAACTTCGTTTCGAAATTCACTTCGATCGTCCTAAATTGCTTAATTAAATATCAACCGTCATTACTGCAGCCGACTATTTGATGGCCTCTAAAAATTAGTGATTTTCAAAACGTTCTCTTATGTGGTTCGTCCTAATATCAGCAGATGGTCGCAATGTACGAGATTTAATGGAGTCATTTTTGGTTTACGCGAGAGGAAGCACATTCTTGGCGACCGCAGGCATCAGTTTCAATAGGCTTGCGTCCTAACCTACGAGTACTTGCATGAAATTGAAACTAAGCTTGAACTTTACTCTAAATCTTATAGAGTCATTTAAATGAACTCTTCCAAAATTTTATCAACGACGAAACATGTCTACACTATTATCATGCCTTTCTCGGTGCTTCTATTAGAAACCCAGATTGTAGTTGGAGACTCCCTTAAGAACAGTCACCCGTACCGCTTTGCAAAGAAATATGAATGTCACCTATAGTTTCTCCTCTTTTACTTAGTACTTTAAGTACAATATAGTTCACTAGGAAACCTGCTCGTTAAAAGCGAGTTGGATAAACTTGGAATCTGATTTTGACATGTATACGTCTTTTGACGGGAGGTCATTGGAAATCTGTAAAACGCGAGATGTGAGACGCTTTACAACGTCAACAATGGCCTTGATTTACTTGAGGGACTAGCCTTCACTATACTAAGCCTACCCAACCTACAGTATTTATGAAGCTCCTTGTACTTCGTATCTTAGGCCAACCAGCTCATCTTGCCTTTTATAGTGGCTTTCTCTGTACCGGTCAGTTTCTTGGCCTCTAAAAATTAGTGATTTTCAAAATATTCTCTTATGTGGTTCGTCCTAATATCAGCAGATGGTCTCAATGTACTAGGATCCCCATTTTTCTTTTGTAAACAAGTGCTGAAGACTAAATGAGGAACCTACCTTCGTGTAATGACGCCCATCGCTTCGTAGTTCACCTCAAAATTTCCTCAGAGTCCCCCCCTTCTTGCACAAGTAGATAGATGGTTGGAATTCCTAGTCTCCCACTCTTAAACGTGGATCGGGAGTCCAAAATTTTACAAATCTGATCTGTATTCAAATCTCAGTCTTCTTTTCCACTCACCGTACTACATATTATCTCAGAGGTCAGAATTTCCCCCTGTTTAATGATACCGATAATTTTTCCAGCTACGATCTTTTTTCTGTAATTGAACAAAAACATGATCTATTCAGCATAAAATATGAAAAGGAACTATTTTGACTTCTCTTTCGCTCTCTATCTCTCTTACGTTTTAACTAGAAGCAATACTCTTCTTTTCACGGATAGAAGTCGGTAAAACATTATACAGTATATTGTGAGCTTACAGAGCTCTGAAAGTTTTCAAAAGAGAGTACATAAGATCTCTTTGAATAACTGCGGGTGTATTGGTAAACCATCGAGGCACGCTCTCGTACGATGTGAACATTTCTTAATAAACAAATGGATTACCATAGTTTACTGCATAGCGTATAATGTCAACTACTATACTTGATTAAAGCCGAGGATATGAAAATTCGATTAATCTTCAAAGTAAAATTCCTTTATAAATTTTGAACTGCATTTTATCGTAGCATATCTGCTCTTTTACTACAGTATTGTGCATGACGTTGTTCGTTTTACATTGTTTAACGAATTTAAACCACTAGAATTTCTATTGTAAAGAGTAACAAAGCGCTAAGTTACTACAAGAAATATTTATAGGATTACACCGAACGGTAGGTGTTATTTCATTATCAATATTGAAAGACTCTGCGCATACTATTACTATGTGCAATAAAAGACGTCAGTAGACCTAAGCACTTTAGAGAATATGAAAATATTATTCTGCGAAATTAAAATTGAAACAAAACTCATTTCCGTTCTTTAACTTCTAACTAGTCCGCTTGTTGGAATTATTCTTTATGAAAAGCTTAACAATCTGCGACCCCTTTACTTTTACATGCGGTTTGCAAAAAATTTTAGGATGATATCGAACAGCAATTAGCTCTGATAGCCCAGGCGAATTACGCTGAAAAAGCCCGGTTAAAACCATAAAAAATGGTAGCAAAGGTTTCATTGCTGAAATGTGTTCAGAATGTAGCCCTGAATACGTGGTCAAAAATCACCCTCTCCCCCCCCCCCCGTGTGCTTACTTTCACTGGAGGAGGTCGAAACCTATTTTTTTTTTCATGTCATCGGTGGTTTTTTCGATTTTACTCAAAAATGAGAGCTTTTACAAAGAAAATACCTCAGTCCAAAAAAATGTCACATAAAATTTCCTACAATGCAGGCTTTCAGCGACATTTTTTGCTGGCACACTCTCAGGCCGCAAAATTTGACCTTCATGTGAAAAAATTCGATTTACATCGTATTCGTGGTGGTTTTCTCAAAAACAAATGGTTCTACAGAAATGTCTGTTGGGGAAGCCACACAACTTAATGAAATAAATACCTTCCATCGACGATATAATGGTCATTATCTAATTCTATTGGTTGGCTGTCTTGAAAAACTGCATAGCTCGGATTTCGTGTTCTTCCTCATACCAACCTCGTTGAATAATGCCAACGGATATGGTGTCATTTCATAAGAGAGATCGGACCACACCCCACTGAAAGGTTTGTCTGTTCTACGCACAACAAAGTAACCGCCAGATGTGAACAATGAAAACTCCTCCGGGCTCATCATCTCGTGTAGTGCAACCACATCTTGAAGATATATTTGCGCACCCTTCGCCTACTGGAAATGCCCCGCAGCGTAGAAGTACAGGATCATGCTACGAACTCTCTGGTGACGCAATTTCCAGTCGGGCATTCGTTCTGCTCGGATGAAATTTTCGGCTATGGTAACAACTTTGAAATATTGAACCCATAATGTAGCAGTCAGTTCTCTTAGCTTAGATTGCAGGCATTCCAAGGAAGAGCACTGTCAACAAAACCTTCCAATTTTCCGTTCAGAACCAGGTTCATTATTTTATCATCATCCAAGTCCAAATTTCCCTTATCAGTAAAGATCTTCTTTGCTAGAGCAACAAGCGTAAGACTGTGGGCTCTCACTGTCCTAGCATAAAAGGGAGCATATATTGGACAGAAAGCCTCTTCTAGGCCACTTCCCATCATGAAGAATCCTATGCATCCTAAAAAGCTCACGAGGAGATGGAATTCACCAAAATGAACAACAATATTTTCCAACTTCGGTTCACTCCAAACTATATCTGAAGCCTTTGGGTAGAGGGGCAGATCAAATGTCACAAATTTCAGGTTTCTTGCTCATTTCCATAGCAACCTGCCACTTAAAAGCAACCCTACAGCCTGCTGATTTCTTCACCTCTGCGAGTGTACTTTACAAAACTCACGGGTTCTTCAACGGAGTTAAATAAGAGGAGGCAGGGAACCTGTTTTATGAATCTTATGGTGTTCGAAACGTTGTATATCTGGCTCATTGGAGGGGCTAGGCCAATGGGTGTATAGAGTATTGCATATCTAGCTAATTTAATCAGGCTATCAGTGTTGCCAGATCTACGGATTTTCAATATCTGAAAAGAATATATTGGACTTGAACTAGGCCAGGACTCCCCTTGTAGTATACTCGCTTTATACTAGACAGAGTCGCCCTCCTTGATGGTCTTACAATCTCGAACCCTTGACCCAACCTTGGTCCCAGCGCACAGTATACAGGGTGCGCCAAAAATATGCAAACGAAAAACTCCGGGAGGACTCCGCGACAATTTCGTGGAGTTCCCCGCTTGACTGTTAACATCTTTTTGGCGCACCCTATATATGATAGGATTTCGACCGAGCCATAGGTGATAGATGGGCGACTTGGAAGAATTTTGACCTTCAAACTATAGGTGATAGGAGAGGGACTTGGATAAATTTCAACCTCTAAGCCCATTAGAAAAATTTCATCCTCCACGCTAAAAGCGATAGGACGAAAACAAAAATTTTTCAAGTATCATGGTCATGGTCAAGTTAGGTTGGGTTATAGGTAGCCTCTCGGACGGCGGACGTTTTTTCCGGAAAGACTCTCCGATAAAACAGGTTCCCATAGATGCTGTAAAACACCTTGGATATTGTAATAGCAGTTTACGTACGTGATAGCGGCGAAAAACTTATAACAGACATTCCAGGGCTCGTAGCGCATGTACAATGAGGGGTGCATTTTTTGGTAATATCTATTCCAAAGTGAAATTTTACGAGGAATATTTTTTGACTGAAATATTTTCTCTGTAAAACCACTCATTTTCGAGGAAAATTGAAAAAACCATCGCGAATGCGATAAAAATCAAATTTTTTCACATGAAAGTCAAATTTTGGGGGCTTCTAGCGCTGAAAAAGTGCCAGCGAAAAATGTCGCTAAAAACCAGCATTGTAGGAAACTTTATGAGAATTTTCTTTGTAAAACCTCTCATTTTTGAGTAAAATCGAAAAAACCACCGATGACATGAAAAAAAAAGGAAGTTTTGGCCCCCTCCGGTGTAAGCAAGCGCGCGGGGGCTGGTGATTTTTGACCACGTATTCAGGGCAACATTCTGAACAGATTCTGCAAGTACACCGCTGATGCGGTCCTTCCACCTCTTTTTCTATTCACCGTCGCTACGGCTCTCTTTTGATAATTCCCCGTACGGAATAATTTTTCGGAGTTCTCCTTCATCCATTCAATGGATGTGGCTCAGGCATTCTAGTTGGCTCTTCTCGATGAGGGGCTCAATGGAAGCCAGTCCAGTTCTCTTAAATACCCTCTGGCATTTGATGCAAAGTCACTCCAGCGGATTCCGAGCGAATTTGACTCGTGGAATTTTTCTATTTCCTTTTACTGCAGTACTACTATCATATATAGAAAAGTAGGTATCCCATAGGACATTGAAAACAAATGACCACAAAGAATGAAAAGGATTTCCCTTCTCTTGTCTTTCATCCTCGTATGAGTACTTCTTCATTAGTTGAAATTATGTCTCTATCCAAAGGGAAAAGGGGCAAGGCTTGTATTACGAGTCAAAAATCGTTATTAGCCTGATCGGCGCATACCAACGTTCGTTTGCTCGAGAGAACCTGTCACAAGTTCCATATCGTTCTTATTGCTTATACGTTAGGCTCGAATTCTTCTGCCTTTAGGTAGCAGCTAATATATCGAAAAAATAAAAAGATTCTCCAATCAGTCTCTTAGTTTTCTGGCGCTAAAGAAGTGGGCAAGTCTCGCATTCGACCTGACTCGGGTCTGTAGTTTTCAAGTCGCCTTTTGATGTATCAAGAACAACTGTTCGAGCTCATAAAATGTGAGGTTAGTACGTTTTCCTTCACATTAAGTGTCGTGGTAGACCCGCGAATTTTGAAAAATCCGTTTCACGCACCAAAGTTTTCAAGCTTCTGTATTAAAACAAAATGTTTATGCGTGTAAGCAATTTAATAATGTGCTCGTCATAGAAGAGAAGGAGAAATTCAACAGCTGTATATACACCGAGTGTTACAGACTGCTTTTATTTAGGAAAATTTTCCTTTCTCTTTGTTATCAAAGTAAATAAACTTCGTCAAATATTCCACTGATTGGAAAAGTTACCAACATTGTGAAACAGCTATGATAGGGAATAAGGATGTAAAAAACCGTTGTAATTGGCCAAGAAACGTGAACTAAAATACCTAAAATATATATTGCCAATTCGAAGAGAATGATAATTGTTGAAATTAAAGCGGAATTTTACAAAGTTAAATCTATTATAGCCAAAAGCACAGATGACTGAAACGACTACTCATAGAAGTTTCATGTCAAGGATAGGCCCTATCGAAATTAAATGTCCTTTTGGTTCGCCAACGTCTACGTCTCATTTGAACAATACATGAACCATGGAAAAGAGTATTTAATTTTGTTAAAAACGAACAAGCTCATATACGATGATACAAAAATTGGTCGTTTCACTGCAATTTCCAACGATGACTATTCAGACTATTCATTAGCAGACGAGTGAATAAGTCGAACTTGACGTAAAAAAACGAAATTATTGATTACTCGTTCGATCGTCTCACATGTCGCACGTTTTGCTTCAATTTCGGCCGCCGAGCTGAAATTCAACCCCCGCAATTCCCTGTCAATTGTTCATGTTCCTCCCTTACCTACTTGTTCGGCGAATACAATACAGCTATAGCATTTACAGGATAATATTAACGACGCGCTGGGCTTCGTCGTAAGTAGAAGATTAATATTTTTCGCTGACACAAGTTGCACGCTGCGCTACAAAGCGGCAATATTTCTTTTTCGTGAACAGATTTCTTGGGTGTCTTCTTTCACAACATTTTAAAATCCCTTAACGAGTGTTCTTCCTATGAAAGAATACTTTAGTTAAATTACACGACTGCTGTCGCTCTCATAAAGTGGAGTTTATTGTAGGTTTCGTTGTCAGAACCTTCTGTTGTGATATTGCAGACGGCGAAAGGTAGGTCTCAAAAATGACAGATGCTTCCTCGAAACTCCTATAGAATTTCATTAGCAGCAGATTAACAAATAGTCTGATAACAAAAATGAAAATAGTTCACGTTGGTTTGTTCATCATTGTTAAAAAAAAATTGGGCTCCGTCCATTTCTGAGATTTAAATTGTTTTAGTTTTTTTTTTTCGAAGGTGCTAATTAGGTCTCTCATGATCCCTTCGAAGGCTCCCGAGAAAATCAGAATCAGATTATTCTAAAGCTACCATCAGTGACTTTTGACATCTCTAGTTCTTCCGACAATTGATTAGTGATTTTTCTGTTACAATTCACGACAGACCTCTGAAGTAAAATTTATTGAAAAATATTGAAGAAAATGTTCTGGTAGAGATGAACAAATAAAGATCATTTTTTATGTCTTTTCATGATTGGATCCAGCTACCACTTGAGATAAAATATTTTCAATGATATCAACCAACTTGAACCCTTTTGTGACGTCATCAACATCCGTAACGTCATCAAGTTCGTGACATCTTCATCTTTGACCTGCCTGTGACGCCATCAAATTAGTAACTTCATATGTATTCTTTCTCTCTCGGATTCGCAGGTTCTAGGCTAGGTCGAGGATTCCAAGAGCATCAAAAAAAAAAAAAAAGCTCACTCCTAGTACCCAGTATAGCCTAGTATTAGAGTAGCGTACCATAGGCATATGCTAGGCCTAAGTTAGTATAGCTTAATTCATTAGTATGGGCCGACTCCATGAAGATACCATACAGAAGATGAGAGATGGTAAAGATCCAAAGAAGAGCTGCGCTGAGGTTTATTAGTGCTTACCGCACTGTCTCCGCGAAGGCTCTTTGCGTATTAGCACGTTCACCACTAAGCGAGCTCCTTGCTGAGGAGAGAGCGATGGTGTTCAGAGCAAAAAAGACGACGACGACCAACCATGAGACTCTACGGGTTAAGCAGGAGGCCAGGCGCTCTCTGCTTGATAAATGGAAAGTAAGAATTGCTCAGTGTGACCTGGGCAAGTGGACAACACGTGTGTTAATACGCGACCTTGATGAGTGGATGAACCGACATCATGGCCAACTAAACTTTCCCCTGACGCAAATGTTAAGCATCCATGACTGCTTCAACAAGTACCTTTGCGAGAAGATAAAGAGAGTTGAGCAGGCAATGTGTTCACGTTGCGACCAAGGGCGGGATGATGGACCAGAGCACACCTTATTTGAGCGCCAGACGTGGAGGCGTGAGCGGGACAAGCTTAGTCGGTCTAATCAAGAGATTGGGGTAGATGGAGCGCTTGTCCCGAGTAGCCTGGTATACGCCATGCTAGGTTCCGAAGAAGCATGGAACCAGGTATCTGCATTTGCAGTCACCGTCATGAAGAAGAAGATAGGCCGGGAATGGATTGGGCAAATGCAGAACCACTTTGTGGCCTACTCGACACCTGTGTACCATCAACATCCAGATTTGCAGGAAGAAGAGGACTAAGATCATCCTTGAAGAGAGAAGAAGATGTGGTGGTATTGATGTAGTGTGTGTTCTTATGCGTGCCAGGGCCAGGAAGCATCGCAGCTTGGAGCGCTTCATCAATACATCGATCTTGATTGTATCGATATAGCGATTACAATTATACTGGGCTGCTATCGCTAGTTCACTCCCAATCTTAGTCTAGTATGAGTCCAGTACCTGTACATATTTTGAGCTAATTAGATTTCGGGAATTCACTCGCTCTGCTCGTTTACCCTCATTCTTATATCAGTCTAATATAATAAACCAACGATTCTGAATCAAGTCAAGGATTCCTAGCAAATTGTCTAAGTAGGGGCGGGAGGGAGGAGAATCAACTCGGACTTGGACTCGCAGATTTCCAACAGACGGCTAGGGTTCCGTTTAAGACATGAGAAAGAGCGGGGAACCCGCTATCCATTTTGTTAGGGGGACTACATCTGCAGAAAACGTCTGTGAACTGTGTGACGTGACGTAACGTGTGACACTTTATGACGTCATCAATGACCTTGACCTACTTTAGGGACTTGAAAAAAAATGTCAACTTCCAGCTTTTATTATATCAGGCCTAGTATACAGTATACTGAGAAGAGTCCCGCCAACTCATTTGCTGAGGAGGCATTTTTGCGCCAACGTGATCGCGAGCGCCGTCATTTCAAAGACACGGAAATTAAGCTATATAATGATAGGAGGCGGACTTAGACAAATTTCAGGCTCTAAGCTATATATGATAGGAGAAGGACTTACAAAAATTTCACTCTCGAGCTATTTATTATAATATTATGAGAAGATGAAAAGAAGGAAGACTGGAAAACTCGAAACCGGCCTTGCATATTTCTGGATTCGATCGAAGCTCGAGGATTTGAAGTCCATCAATGACGGATGGCCGAGAATTTCCAATAGTGGGGTGGGGTGCCAGTGAGTATTCATTCCCTCTCAGGGACCTTGCTGTTGTCATTGAATTTACGAGTTCTCTGAATCCCAAAAACCGGCGTGAATCACCCATCACTATGTTACACTTGAACTCGGGATGTTGATGTATTGACACAGATGGGTGTTATGATAGAAGAGTTGACGTGGTCTCATCAACCAGCGCCGCCACACATAGAGACAGTTCTAAATTCAGGATCCATATCCGTGAAGTTGGAAAGTCTAAATTTCATTATTTTTACCGAACATTCGGGAGATTATACAAAATTACGTTCAATCATGCGTAGTTACCGTTTTTATTTCGTTTCCTGTAACATATGCAACCTAAGGCAGTATACCACAGTAAACTAGTTTCGAAGAGCTCAAGGGCAAAATTTTTCCAAGCCCCACGTCTGAAGGTGGATGCCATAAATAACCAAGGGGTAGAGGGAGTCAGTGAATACATAAAACTGTTTCCACGCTTTCTTGTTGTGCTTATAGCAAATCTGTTACATAAATACTTCCGACTATTTTTAACACACACTTTACAACTACTATACACATCTGAATTACAATAATTCTTGGGTTCTCGCTAATTCGAATTCGTGGAATAGTTCATTAGAAAAAGATCTTGGAAAATCTTTGCAGGAGAAATTAATAATACAAAAATCTAGAACACGCAGTGACATGACATGACTTTGATTAAAGTCCATCACATTCAACCCAGTTGCTACACCTAGATCAATCTAACTCTAACAATCAGCCTCTTAACTATACGAGCCTTTAAGTTCAAACTTCAATTTACTGAAACATTTAACGTAATAATAAATGAGAAAATATCGCGCCGACCGCCTTAGTTTTGCATTACTGGATTAAATTTCATATTGTGAATTGTATTGTGAGAGGCAAGAGATACTCAATAAATAATATTTGACTTGTCCTCCATTCACCTTACGGTTCGATAGACGATTAATAGCTTCCGGTATTATTACGACGTCTAGAACAGCAGTCGGCCACGTACTTTATTGCGCGATAGTAGATACCTATTTATTTTTTATATTATCGATTACCCATCAATTTTTGGCTAGTCGAAAAAAAAAAGTTACGACTATTACTCTTAAGACTGACGAGAAAAAATGAAATGAACGGCTTGGACATAAATCTTTGGTTAATTAAAACGAGCGCGAACTGATTTCTCCGCTATTTGTATTTACAAAATATCACTCGAAATCGACCGAATTACCGCTTGGATGAGTCAATGTATCTTTTTCAAAAATTTTACGATAGGAAACTATTGTACTCGAACATTATTCTTGTGTATGAGAGAAGAAGTAGGAAAAAAAAAGAAGATATAACGCGTTTTGTAAGGTCAGTGCCCAATTCTGATTCATTGGAGATCTTCGCTGTAGGGTGAATAAACTGCAAACGCAGGAAGTCTGTTTGACAAATGGAGTAAAATTTAAGAACCCTCTTGCCTAATGAATTTTATAACCGTCGAATCGGTTATCCTTTAAAACTCTACGACGATGATCGTATTTACTTTCTCGAACGGTTAGGAAAATTCTTAGGTTAGCACGTAAATCATTATATTATTATTACAGCGACTGAATCCGAGATGAAAATTTTTTCACTCGTATGACTTAATTGTCTTCAAACAACGTACAGTAAAGTTCAAATTAGGGACCCTTCAATTTTACGATATCTGCGAGTTTCATCGCTGCTTATTCACGGCAAATAATTTATGCAAATATTCTTACACGCGTAAACAAGACGGGCTGCTAACGTTTCGAAATCGTTCTAGTAAATACCGAATAATAATTCTCGCGAATAACGCGAGAGAGTTTTGAACACAGATTTTCTCTGGTAAGTAGCCAACTAATATCTCCGCATTTTCCGGGTGCAAAATCCGCTTTCACTCCGTACGATATGAGGAATATTACTTACAATAAAAGTAGCATTAGTCAGCTTACTCGTGGCTCGACAACTAGCTGTTGCTCGTATATGAAAACTAGGAGCACTACCAGGCCGAAAGCCAAATTATCATCTTGTCGAGAAGGAACGAATAAATTTTGAGTGGTAGCGCAGTGAGATTTGTTTCAATCGACTGATGAAAATTACGTTACTTTTACAGTTTTGATCGTGAAAATTTTATTTACTGCGGAGTGCAATAAAAACTGCTATAAAATACTTCGTACGTGAAAATAAAAAATAAGCGCTAATTTTTATGGCGCTTCAAATGAAACTTTTTACGGATGATAGCGAATGCCTCCTCGCTGGTTTTTTCCTACAATTAGGCAAAAAAGGCTTTACCGACGCACCGCGAATCAGAATTCTGACCAACCACTACAAAAATAATTTTGCCCTCCAAATCGAATTCGTGGAACTCATTCGCGCTCAACTTTATTTCGGTTATTCACAGTAAAAATTTTCGCAGAATTATTTGAGGGATTGGGGAACAATGAAAAAACCTGAACTTTTGTTTATTCCTGGTGAGGTTTGGACATGGTAACTCGCGTGTACGAGGCGCGGGCGGTCGCGAAAACTAGACAAAAATGTTGGAGCATTTTTAATTTCTTTCATCAAGTGAAAGGTCCTAGCTTCAAACCCTTCTAGAAATGAACAAAATTCCTCTCTTAATCAGCATCCGCTGTGACTTTCCCTCATCCATAACTTATAGTACGGAATTATTTTTGAAACAATGGGAAAACTGATAGTTTTGGTTTCATTTCATTCTGCGGTCTCGACTCACATGAGCACTTTTCTCTACTTCAAAAAAAAAATCATATTTCTTCAGATTTTCTCATCAGTCAAGAATCCTACTTTCAATTTCTTTTGCCGGTCATCATCCTCCCAACAGAAATTCTCGTATTCTCTGCCCCGTCGTCTGAAAACCACATCTGTATTACTGTTGTATCACTATGTCTGGAAGGCTACCGGAGTTGTTGATTTGAAGCCTTCCAGCCGACCATAAAATCATAGGCTACTTTATATCGGTTCACTACCACCCTAACTCTTGGATCTAGATGAGGTAAATTTACATTGATCAAAAAAGAAAGAGTTTTTTCCGGAGAAGACAAGATAGGGCTTAATGACAGGGGTGTTCGTGAAGAAGCTCAACCCCATAATCTTACGCCCATGCATAAAATTAAATGTAGAGGGCACTTTGATGTAATGACACTTGCCTGACCTTAAATTTCATTGAATCCATGCGGTCCACGCTTGCAAATAAGGATCTGCGGAACACACTGCGAAATAACACCCGCGCAGTTCAACACAAGATAAACGTAGCACTTTTTCTCAAAGGAAGCAACTTTTTAACTCAAGAGTCTGTCAAGAATCGCTATTATGGATAAATGATACTACCGCGAATGCGAACAAGCTTCGACGACTATCGGTGAACAAATGGCACGTACAGCAATGTGCATTCTTTCGAAGGTACGTTTCAGGCGTTCAGATTGAATTGTGTAGAAAAGAAAGTCATTTCAATAGAATTCTTGTCTTTCACACAATATCCTAACCCTTACTTACGAGTGTTTACCGTTCATATTTTTGAACCCAGCTGATTGCAAGAGCAGTGAACCTTCTAATAGACTTTTTAGAGGCTCTCTCAGTGACAACCTGTTTCCTGGTATTCTTCTAGCCAATTGTGGTTCTGAAAGGGTGGAGGCTCTGATTTACTTTGAAGAATTTGGAAAATTCTGACCAGCGAGGCACACTGTTCTTTATGTGTAAGCAGGATTAGAGCATATCTGAGGGAGAAAACTTGGGAAAATTTTTGACCATTGAGTTGTATAGGAGGTGGAGGTCTGAAAAATTTCAATTTGCGGAGTACTTATAACTTATGTGAGAAAGACAGAACTTTGAAAAATTTCAAACTTTAATCTACCAGGAAGTTGCCTCCGAAAAATTTCGAGTATCAAGCTACCTATATACCTTGAAGTGAGTCGTAATCGATTATCAAAACTGAAATCAAAAATGTTTTGGTATAGCCAAATAAATAGAGATTGTGGTTCATGTCTGTCAAGGCCACTCCTAACTTAAATGGTGAGCGGGTCGAAATCTCATGCTGGCTAAAGGACTTATAGAAAGTATACTGTATGTCAAGGCTAATTAGCTCCTGGAGACGCGACGGATGCCAACTGTATCAGCTTCTGAACACACTAAATGAGCCCGCAGTATTACTTGCCGGAGATCGGACGGTTGTCAACCTCTCCATTTGTCAAATGAGTCGGCAAATATCCAAGTCCCGGGGCTACTGGCTCACTTGCTCCGCGCGTTCAACATCATTTATAGTCTAGTACAGCGGTCGCAAAGCATTTCGAAGTGAGTCGCGAAGCAATCAAAATTTCCACAATAATTTTTTTTTAATCTAAATTTTTCAATAATGGATTCTGTGAAAAATTTTGTACTCAGTGGGTCGCGAGATTATTTTCTTTTGGATGTATGTCGTGGTACAAAATAGTTTGGGAACCACTGGTCTAGTATAGTATATATATAAGGCCTCCGCTCGTTCGGTCCTATTCTTAGCCTAGTCTGAGTCGAGTATATACCAGTAGAGGTGACGCCTAGTATAAGTCTAATAAAAGGCTGGTGTACAACTAGTACAATATCACATATAAAAATAAAATATGTACTAGGGTAGGTACCTGATATTTGTCAGAAAGCTTTAAACCTTGCATAAAGATTCATAAATACAACATACAATGTACAGACGCAAATATCCTATGTACGTCTGCTAAGTGCACCTGATATACACCAAGCATAACATAAGGATAATATAAGCCTATACAACTATAAAGGCGACGGATGTAGGTCCTAAAGTAGCGAAGGCCAAAATTTTTCCAACTCCCTCAAGTATAAAGTTGAGGTCATTCATGTCATATTCTAGTACAATGAAAGTATCTACCTAAAGTAGGTCAAGGTCACCATAGGTCTATACAGGATGAGGCAAAATGATGTTACCAGGTAAATGAGACTTGGAACTAAATCTGACGTAGCACGAAAACGCAAGATGTTAGACGTATAGTTTTAATGTACGAAAGTATCTCAATTTTATCTTTAATTTGAGCCATATCCGAAGCTTCCACAACTTTTCTGAGCCGAATTATGGACCAAAATGTGCCGACATTTTGCTGCAGGGGCTTTCGAGATGGTCAATTATCAAGAAAAAATATTTCTAGAATGAGAAATTGCGTGATCTCTCATATTTTTTCTCGCATCTGTAACGAAGTTTCACACTGAGTCCGAAAAAAAAAGGTAGGATGACTCGACGAAGCACCAAAATTACTGAATGAACCCAAAGAGGGTCAAAATTTCCTAAAATTTGAAATGCGTTCATTTTCGATATTTTTCTCGAATCCCCGAAGAAATTTTGTGCCGAGTCCGAAAACAATGGTGGAATAACTCGACGAAGCACCGAATTGGTCAAATGTGCCCAATGAGGGTAATTTACTGAAAAAGGGATTCAGTCTCGGCCAAAAGAGGGTATAAATTTCACCAACATGAAAAATGGGGTGATTCTGAAATCTGCGATGGTACAACAGAGAGCGAGCTTCTCCGCAACCTTTGTCTCACGGCGGGAAACAATGGAAAATTCTCCATGTTTGCTCTCCTTCATCAAAGATGGGTCCTCGTTGAATCTATCATCGCGGAACAGAAAGCGAGCTTCTTAGTATCATTCCCTCTGGCAGCCGACTCAATTAACTCAGTCAATGAGAGAAATCACGCGAGTAGGGAACAAAATGAACTTCTTTCCTTCCCCTGTTTACAGTTCACTTTCTGAACTTATTCTACGTCGCTGGAAATTTTCCTATATTGGGGCGGTAATCCTAACGCCGAACAAAGGACATAGATAATGCAACAGGACTAGAGCTTGGCTTTACCCCTTCCGTAGTAACTTATTCGATATTGATAAAATGTGCCCATGCTTCCCTTACTACGCTCTCAATCCTTGAACAATTTTTAGAGTAACAATCCGTGTACATAAAGACGTATACAATGAGAGGTTCCATAGTTTTAATAAAGCTGAAGCCTTGAAATTATCTCCATGCCTATGAGGTACCTTGAATGACGTCACAGTAAGCCAATAAGGAACTAATCAAAGATACATGCGTCTAAAGAAGATTCTTCAGAATAGTGTAACAGACTTACTTAGCTGGTCGATTTTTTCTGCATGTAGGAGAACAGAAAGCGGGTCTTTCACTTACACGCGTCTCTGTATTTCATACTCCAAAAACAAAACTTTTATGAGAGTGGTCACGAAATTGAGCGGCTTACATGAATGTCAAAGTATACGTCGGTTTACAACGATAAGTCAGCTATTTGCAACCACATATCATTTGCCACCTAATTTCATGGCTTATAAGTATTGAACAATTAGAGGACCCGTCCCCATTATGGAATATCACGCTCCACGTTCTTCATTGACGGCTTGCACCGAAAGATTTGCGGACGTACGCTAAATTCCTAAAGTTAACGACAGGAAACATTCGCGAGAGAAGTTGTGCTAGTTTTCTTAACAACAAAAGTTGGATATTCAAGTTTTCCCCCTTATATTTGGGTATCTCACGATAATAAGATGATGAAATGAATATATCGTAAACTATATACGAGTTTTACATATACAACTCGTACAGTGCTTCAGTATGGTTGGAAATTTACGCTTAAATTTTAGTTGATAATTTAAGCCAAGTATAATATACCTTTCTCCTTTCTTTTTTCTCCTCTAGGTACTAGTTAATACAAAAGTGAATTATCCATTGTTATCGTTATTATTGCACCTATTTATTTCATTACTTATTATTATTATTTCAGTACAACCAAAATCTTTGCAGTATAGTATTTTAGAAAAGTTAAATTTGAAATCAAACACTCGGTTCGTTTATAATTTACACTTCGTAAATATTACGGTTTACCAGTATGCGTTTTAGAATAATAAGAATTACCCCGGAACTTTTCATATGCAAATCAATTTATGTCGTATATTCTCGTATATGTACTACGACATTATGTAAATACCATTCTACCATACTTTGTACGTACAATATCCGTTTAGAATTAACGTATCCGTTGTTATTTAAATTTGGTCGATGATAAAAATTTTGCAAAATATACTTTCAACTCTCATCATATAATATACGATTTGAAATACGAACTTAGTGTAGTAAACTATATTTTAAAAAACCATTCGTTCTTGTAATCCTAATTTAGTTTCGTGCGCGGGTGCTCTTGATACACAATAATTTATTCGTTGAGAACAGACACCGCCGCGGCCAAATTTCATAAAAGAGGCATACTGTATACGATAATACACATCATAATTCATACTTTACGTGTAAACTACGTTTCGGGTAGAATACATGATACAATCTGTAAAGCTGTTGGGGGATGCGATTATCGAACGTTTTGGCATCTCTCAAACGAGAAAATGTCATTTTTGTAAACGTATCCCTTGCCTTTCATCTGTGAGAGAATGCTCGTAACTCTTCGACGAAATACGTAACTGACTGTTCTGGTATGAAAACGATCACGTCATCCAACTTTGCAAAATAGATTAAGTAAATACTCAGATCATGGAGATGATTTGATGGCACTTATAATTAAAGGTTCTATACCTACAATTTTATGTGTATAACTTATTTTTCATTTTCATGGGAAAAAATTTTCCTTCATCTTTTTTTTCCTCTTTACTTCAGTCAAAGTTTACAATTTTTCACCTATTTCTTGAAATGATAGCTGAATTTCAAAATTATTTTCCAAAAATTAAATCATCTCAAATTTTTCAAAGTCTTCTTTCCTTCCAGACCTAAAATCCAGGCTCTCTTTGTCACAAACGTGACAATCAAGATAGAATATTCTGGTGGAGCCAAATAAATAAAGATAATTTTTGTTTACTGAAAACTGTCGAGTTTCATAACCGAAGTGAAAAAGGAAATTCAACAGAATAAAAATTGACTCATGACTTGACAGCAACTACGTCTTCGCTAGTTTTTCTTAACCGACTGGAATCTATGATTACTACTCAAATAACTATAATATTTCGAGGGACGTTGTTTTGTCCGTTGCACTCTATATTTACGATTTTATACTCGCACCATCATGATAATACGAGTACAGTTTTTGTAAAAATGCTATAGATTTTAACGAAACTTACCTGAAAATACGGGATGATCTTGCATAAAGCTTCGCCCAAAAACCAAGTCTCCGTCACGTCCCACAATACAGTCGGTGGTAAACATATCAGTATGACCATAAAATCGGCGACGGCTAAATTTACGATGTAGTAATTGGTAACGTTTCTCATGGAATGGTTCTTGTACACGGCGTAGCACACGAGCGCATTACCTCCCAATCCTACGACGAATGTAACCACGTGCAAAGGAATCAGTATCCATTCGACCAAATTCGGCTCGGAGACGTATTTTTCAATATCTGAACATAATATCGAGTTGTTGCCGATTGAAGAGTTTTTTGCTTGACTTTCTCCGAAGGTTGTGTGAAATTTTTCGATTGTTAAAAAGAGAACGGCGATTTCAGGTATCATATCGCGCTATCTTCGAATCCAAACTTGAAATATTCTGAGTTTACGGGTACAACAATTGCTTCATCCATCTGAAAACAGTTACAAGAACAACATAATTGAAAATTTACGCCAATTTGTGTTCTACACTAAGGGGGAATCAGAGTTTAATGTAGCTACAGTATGATATGGACTTAGTACATTATGCAACGGGTGAAATAGAAGTAAATCGCACGAGAAATCATATACCACAAGTGACGCATGATATTTTACTGTACAAAGAGCGTTAAATCTTTATTGGTGGGCGGTGAATGACAATTTACCGCTCTGCATGCAATAAATAAAATTCTTTCCCCTCTCCTCTCTTCGCCATTAAAATTGAGTTCAGTCGACCCACCTGTCGCCTGCAAGGTGTGGAAATTGAAACCAAGAAGACAATGAAGTATTTGGGCATCTAGTTCGACTCAACGTTGAGCTTCAGGCACCATTTCCTGATGACAGCAGAAAAGGCAGGCCGGGTAATTGGATACTTAAGCCGCCTGATGAGGAACCTACGAGGACCGAGAGAAGCAAGAAGAAGGATCATGATCAGCACCGCCTTGTCGATCCTCCTATACGGCGTCCCAATATGGGCCAACTCAATGAAAATAACTTACCGAAGAAGGGAGATGGTGAAGATGCAGCGAAGAGCTGCGCTGAGGTGTGTTAGTGCCTATCGCACTGTCTCGACAGAGGCTCTTTTGCGTATTAGCACGTTCACCACCAATCGAGCTCCTTGCTGAGGAGAGAGCGATGGTGTTCAGAGCAAAAAAGACGACGACGACCAACCGTGAGACTCTACGGGTTAAACAGGAGGCCAGCCGCTCCTTGCTTGAGAAATGGAAAGTAGAAATCGCCCAGAGTGAGCTGGGCAAGTGGACAATCCGTGTGTTGATACGGGACCTTGATGAGTGGATGAACCGACACCATGACCAACTAAACTTTCACCTGACGCAAGTGTTAAGCGGCCTCGGCGCGGCTGCTTCAACAAGTACCTTTACGAGAAGATAAAGAAAGTTGAGCAGGTAATGTGTTCGCACTGCGACCAAGGGTGGGATGATGGACCAGAGCACACCTTATTTGAGCGCCAGGCGTGAAGGCGTGAGCGGGACAAGCTTAGTCGGTATCTTCAAGAGATTGGGGTAGATGAAGCGCTTGTCCAGAGTAGCCTGGTATCCACCATGCTAGGTTCCGAAGAAGCATGAAACCAGGTGTCTGCATTTGCAGCCACCGTCATGAAGAAGAAGATAGACTGGGAATGGAAACGGCAAATGTAGAACTACGCTGTGGCCCACTCGACACCTGTGTACCGCCAAGATCCAGATGTGCAGGAAGAAGAGGAAGATCATCACTGAAGAGAAGCCAACAGCAATCCAGTACATCTAAGATAGTGGTGGTGTTGTTGTTGTGTGTTCTAGTGTTTTTCTGCGTGCCAGGGGGACACTACAACTTGGAAGTTGCCAAAGTAGTTTGGCGGTTGCCGAGTAGAAGAGGGGGTTACCAAAGAGATTCCTTCAACACTGAAGTAATACCCGAAAAGATCGATCTCGGTGTTGGAGGAAACAAAACTTTGGAGGCCGTTGCAGGTTTGCAATGGCAGCGGGGAACCCGCAACCTCCCGCACTGGCGATCACGTTGGCGCGAAAATACCCCTTCATAAAATGAGTTGGCTGGGCTCTTCTCAGTATACTGTATACTAGGCCTGATATAATGAGGGCTGGAAGTTGGAATTCCTTCAAGTCCTCAAAGTGGGTCAAGGTCAAGGTCATTGATGACGCCATAAAGCGTCCCGGCTAAAAGTTGAAATTTTTCCTAGTCCCTAGAGTAGGTCAAGGTCTTTGATGACGTCATAAAGCGCCACACGTCACGTCACGTAGTTCACAGAAACTCCCGGACGCGGACGTTTTCTGAGGAAGTAATTCCCTAACAAAATGGATAGCGGATTCCCCGCTAAAATCAAGTGCTTACGCTACCCACACCCACTCCACCATGGAGGAAGGGCGGCGCTGCACAAGCGATAGAAGCCATTAGAATTGAGGTTTGAATCGAGTTCAGTTCCATGAACAATGAGACTTCTATGAACTTGAACTAAGTCTGGAAAAGGATTTGGATCAGGAAGATTTGGTCAATCACAAAAACAAAAATAAATGAAGATATTTTGGGTATTGGATTTCTTCGCGCCGCCAAAAAGATAAAGATCATGTCCATGTCTTTTCACAATTTTGCCCAATCTGATATGTAGTGGATAATGCGAGACAAAAATATTTCAGAGTTCTAGACTAAGGCTTTAGAGCGGCACACTCGCTTGATCTAGTATAAGTCTACTTTGTAATATTTTAGGCTATAATGAGACTTCTTGGTCTAGTGTAAGTCTACTTTAGTATATTTCAGGCTGATGACATTACTGGGCCCCACTCGCTCCGCTCGTTCGTCCCGCTTCTTGGTCCAGTATGAGTCTACTTTATTATATTTCAGGCTGATGACATTACTGGGCCTCACTCGCTCCGCTCGTTGGTCCCGCTTCAGTATGTTTCAGATGTTGTAAGGGGACCAGAATTCACGACTTATGACGTCACCGACTTATGACGTCACCGACTTATGACGTCACCGACTTATGACGTCACCGACTTATGACGTCACCGACTTATGACGTCACCGACTTATGACGTCACCGACTTATGACGTCACCGACTTATGAAGTCACCGACCTATGAAGTCACCGACCTATGAAGTCACCGATCATGAAGTCACTGACCTATGACGTCACCGCCTTATGACGTCACAAGCTAATAGCCTCATAATGGCTCTCAGCGTCTTCTTAGCTTAGTATAAATCTATTCATCATATTAGGATAAACTACCAACCTCGAAATTTTTCCAAGGGCCTTTCGAGGAGGGGGGGGGGCTCGGACTCGCAGATTTCGGAATCACTCCCCTGAGAAAACCTCGAAATTTTTCTAAGTGCCTTTCGAGAGGAGGGGGGGGCCTCGGACTCGCGGACTCGGACTCGCAGATTTGAGAATCACTACCACAATGAAAATTTCCATAAGGATAAGACCAGAGCAAAGACATGTACATGTCAAAAGTAAACACCATAATTATGTATCGAGTTAACTCATTTAGTTGATCCCGTTTTGTAATATTTTTTTCCAATTTTGATAAAACTCTGATAAGATTCTTACTTTTTTAATTTCTGGCAAATTATTGGACACTGCTCTAAGAGATCGGACTTCGTTAGAAAAAAGGTGAATGCTTCCCCAAAATTTGAAGAAGAAATAGTGAGAAATAGCTTCTGGGATATGCCCCGCGCGTGTATGTTACACAATTCTTACAACAGAGTAACAACGTTAATGATGATGAACAAAACGTTTCATCAAAAGTCTCCGAGAAAATCGTAATCCCAGGCAATTTCATCATTCGTTAAATTTCTTATCTATTCACCTTGAGAGCGTCAGATTACTAAAAGAAATATATTACAGTTTACGCGAGCACACCTACATCATCTTTTTACGCCAACAGGGTCATGACTCAAATCGTGGGAATTTACTGAGACTTTATGAAATAGTACTCGCTTTTCTAGTTACATGTCTGTAGTAACTTTATAGCGTTAGGTTCGTGAAAATGTTACCGAGTCCACTTTCAGCGTACGTCTAGCTACTAAACTCAATTTAGAATAATAACCCTGCAATGGTCGGTAGGCTGATGAAGACGTTCGAGAAAGAGAGAGAAAAAAGTAAAGTTTTCTTTTGCAAAAACCAATTTACTCGTGCACGCGGCGGCCATTTCATAGTAAAGGGTAGTCCAACTAGATTTATAGTTTCGAAGTAAATATTGTACCTGTCTGATGACTGTACGCCTAGACCTGGGCTACATTTAAATTATACTGCGCTCAGCACTTCATTTAAATCGGCGAACGTGCTGAAACGAAAGAACTTTTACACGACCACGCATCAATGTGCACATGTATGCACATCTGATTTATTTTTGGCCTGCTTAAAACAAGCCTCGATATGAAAATAAAGGGAGGAGAGAATGTGAGAACATTGAAAAACGTATCTACTTCTGCTCCTTTCCAGGAATGAGTGAAAAAAATTCACGTCTTTGATTACAAATCGATATTGTATCATGGATGACTTTGTGATTGCAAATCTGCATTTCATTCGTTTTTATTCGCCCATTTTTTGATATTTACTGCGTCAAAATAAATTTGTTAAAAAGTGGAAAAAAAAAAATCGTCCGGTATAATTTAAAACTGCTAAATATGTCTAGTTTTTGAAAAAAAATATTGTAATCTCACAGATGCATAGGACTCTATCCCTCTCGCATATTAGTCCTAGCGGTTAGTGTTTAAATACTGCAATTTGTGAAGAAAAGGATTCCTTTGGTATGGTGATAGGTATGACTCTGGAGAACGTTTCTGGAAGGGGTGCCCCCCGATCCACCCCTTAGGGGTCAAGATGGCGACCATTCAATTTTCATTTTGTCTATATTTCAATAAATATCAATTATAGGATAAAAATACCTCAGTAGAAAAAGTTTTCTCATTCGATTTTACACAAAAATGATTCTGTACATTTTATTCCTACGAGTGACCGTAGCGTCGTTAAAGTACAATTTGATTTACAAGCGCGTTGCATTTCGGGGACTTAGTACTGGTACTTACGCGACAATAATAATAATGAGCGCAACACCTGCGTAACGTCCGCGTCACTCCGTGAACGCGACTAGGGACCTGCGGAAAAAGGTTAGAAGATGGTTTTGACTTGTACATATCAACAAAATGCAACATTCTCCGACAATAAGATTTTTGTACATGTACCTATCTCAGGCCTGGCTAACCTTTTTCGATTCGCGGGCCACATCCGTTTCTCCTGAAATTTCCGCGGGCCACAAATCGTGTACCTATATTTGATAACTATTTCACTGTAGAACTTCGATTATGAAATCATGAGTTTTCTATTACTTTTCGGGGTTTTTGAAATTCTTTCGCGGGCCGTAGGTTGGTCAGGCCTGTCCTATCTATTCAATAAACATTACAAAGACATATTCGCGGGAATAAAACTCTGCAAAACTGAACAAGACATCTGAAAGATCAGCATGATTGTGACTGCAGAAAGAATTATTCACTCGTTGAGAATTGGATGAAAGTAAGCCCTACACACAAGTGATATGGTGCAACATGGAAGAAGAAACATCCTCAGTCGCAGTTGTGACACAGATGTTGTGGTACTGGCCATTTCGTTTTTCCATACGCTTGAGGCAAAAGGCTTGGAAAATTTATGGATCTAGTATGGGATCGGAAGAAATCAAATGTACATACCGATTCACAAAATCAGCAAGCACTTAGGGGGAAAAAAGTCAGTCGCCCTTCGTGGATTTTACGCGTTTACTGGGTGTGATACTGTGTCTTCATTTAACTCAAAGGGAAAACGTAGCGCAAGGAAGACGTGGAATTTGTATAAGGAAGCCACTGACGCATTTGTGACCATATCAAGAAATATCGAAATTATTGAACCTCAGATTTTTCATCAATTACAAATGTTTGTTATTTGCTTGTTTAAAGGAGATCTCAAATTAGGGTCAATTGATAAAGTGCGAAGAGACTTGTTGGCAGCAAAATCTAAACCTATGGAAAAACTACCACCAACAGCGGATGCGCTGCGGCAACATATACTGAGGGCCTTCTATCAAGCTGGCTACATTTGGGGTCAGTCTGATATTCATATCTTCGAGGTTGATCAACTTCGTTTACCAAAAGATTGGGGATGGATGCGTGATGGCCACAGATGGATCCCTCTATGGACTATGCAGCCTGAGATATGGGAAATGTGCCGAGAAATCATTAAATGTAATTGCAAGCAACAATGTGTCAGCAAGAAATGTTCTTGCGTCTCGGCAGGAGTACTTTGTACTTACATGTGTACGCAATTTCGAAGCAGCTGCAAAAACTCAAGATTAGTGGGTACGGAAAATGAAGTAACATGGAATGAAAATAACAAGAGAGAAGGAAATTATGCAATAAAATATTACTAGGAGGGAGAAAAAAGGAGAAAAAATATCCTGCTTGGTATTTGGAAGAATGCAAGGTGTTTTTTACTTTAGCCATAAATTTTTCTACATGTGTTAGTAGGTATTGTACTTACCGACTGTGTGACAGAGCAAAAGAAATCACGAGAAATCTCACCTATAAATGACAATTCTACACTCAAGTTTATCTTATGTCGCTTCTTCTTTTTTCTTTCTATTCTATAGAACTGATTTGGAAAATGATTCATCAAGTGAAGATTTTGAACTCGAGTTTTGAATGCGAAAAAGAAAGGATGTCTCAAACATTTTTATGTAAAAGTGAACGGCGTGCCCCTTACCGCGTTCACGGCGTCACGCGGACGTCACGCAGGTGTTGCGCTCATTATTATTTGTAGCGTACACAGTACCAGATTATCACTAGAATAGCGCGCGATTTCAAATTAAATGTACTTTAACGACGCAACGGTCACTCGTAGAAATAAAATGTATAGAATCATTTTTGTGTAAAATTGAATGAGAAAACTTTTTTCATTGAGGTATTTTTATGCTATAATTGATATTTATTAAAATATAGAGAAAATGAAAATTTAATGGTCGCCATCTTGACCCCTAAGGGGTGGATCGGGGGGCACTCCTTCCAGAAACGTTCTCTAGTGTCATATCTATCACCATACTAAAGGAATCCTTTTCTTCACAAATTGCAGTATTTCGTCATTTTTTGTCGTTAACCGCTAGGACTATATTCAGTTCGTCCGCCGTAGGACCAATGTGAAGCAAGTAACATCACGATAAAAATCAGGCAAACGAATATGCAACATAATATTGTCGTAGAGTGGAAACCCTATGGTTCGTTAAATTTTTCTCAGTATACTGCATGTATTACGTGGAGAAAAGGGCAGTGGGAATCGAATTGAGAACGTCGAAGAAAATTTTCTAATACCAGCAAAATTGAGGAAAAGCGACAGGGTCCACGAGGCCTAGTCTACCATCATATTAGGCTGATACAATTGCGCAGATTTTGTGGTTTCAAGTAAGTGAATTATTTATTCAAGGTTTTCAGATTTCATTCTCTTACAGCTATCTTATTACAAATTTATATGGAAGAAAAAGAAGTGAATTCCGCAACTGTCATATTTTGAAGAAGGGACGTTTCGCAAAACCGTATTTGATAAAGTAGATGTTTGATTTGTTTATTCTCCATTCATTTATCGACCTATCTAATTATTTTTTAATTTTAACCGTTTGGATTCATCTTCTTCGTCGTATGTTACAGGTGACGTCTGCTTAGAAGTAGAGACCGGATTCTTCGGCATCTGTCCCTTTTTTTCCTGAAGGGCGAAAACAATGAGAATCAAAGTGAAGTTCGAGTCATGATAAATGGAACGCAGGAAAAAAATTCCATTTTCCCAGAAAATGCTGAAATAAGCCTTTTACCATATTGCGGATAGTATAGTGTTTGCCTGATTGCTTATCTCGCAGAACGTAATAGACAAAAATTTATATCGGTGTACAAGTCTTCAAAAAATAGTTTCGAAGAATTATTCAATATTTACTTTGTCTGCAAGTTGAAATAATTTATATTCCAGGTAATTGAATGTGAAAATACCATAATTCAGAAAGTTGAAGTTTTGTTTATTACGTTCAGCGAGATAAGGAATCAGGCAAACACTATGCTATTCGCAATAGTGTGAAAGGCTTATTGATAAAAATGCTGAAAATTGCCAAAATAACTAAAAATCTTTGTTGGCCCATAGAATTGAGAAATTTTACATCAAATCATAAAGATTCTTTTATAAATTACTAAATTTTGCCTAAAATCGAGTCAACTTTTTTTAACAACACTGAATTTTGGGCTGATTCTAGTTAAAGAATTCATAAATTTGGGTCTGAAGCGAAGTAATTGGAAGAAATCAATGAAATTTGTCTTCAAATGAGACAGTTTTAATTGAAAATTTATAAATTTTGATTTCTAAAATCGATTAGTTCTAGTAAAAAATTTTGTAATATTGGTTGGAAATTCAATAATTTTCATCGAGAATGTGTACATGTACTGAAAAATGCGTATTTTCCTATACTTTCTTCAAATACCGAATATTGCCAAACTTTTGAATTTTGGTGCCGAATATCACCCGTTTTTGTGACGAAAAATCCGGTCTCTACTTATGAGTTTTCGTGAAAAGAGTGTGATTCCAGTTTTTATGGCGATATATTGAGCAGACTCTTTCACGGGTCATGGTTTACGTAGTAAGTTGAAGATCCGATATAGAGTTTTACTTATCCAACTTGTTTTAGTTGTATAACGCCTATTGTTTATTTCTTTTCTTTTAGTCTTTTGTTCCTAAATCTACGTAACCTCTTTTCTTTCAGGCCCATTCTAATTAATCATCTGCTTTCGTATCTTTTGTTGATTTATGAATTACAACGATATTGCGTTGTCGCTTCGCAGTTATTCGAGAGTTCAGATTCAGCGAGGAAATTACAAAAACTCGTTCATTCTTTCCGAAATGATTAGCATATTTTTCTGACAACTGGAGATCAATTTTAATGTCATACTTCTTCGATCTGCATTTTTTTAAAATTCAATTCTCACTGTCTTATATTCCAATTCTACGTCCTCGCCTTTCGTCTTAATTACTTTTTTTTTTCTTTGAACTTTTAACGAATTTCCGATGTTTTTATACCGTTTTTTTCATTACAATAAGTATTCCGGCCTACTTTCTTTATTTTTCGTCGGTTGAACCATTGACAAATACTCTTTAAGCAAAATGGATGAGGTAAAACAAATTAAAATACAAACTACTACATTGAATTTATCTTTCCGTCATTACAAACTTGCGCCGAGTATTTAACGAACATCTCACTTCGCTTGTTTCATATTACGAACTTTCTGTTCTTTGTTATTCAGGCTATTTTTTATTCCAGGATCTGTTGAAGACTATTTCCCCAACTGCTAAATTATAAGTCACTAAAAGTGAAAAAAATTCAATAATTCTGTTTCTGAAAAGTTGAAAAAAGTCGAGCTGTCTACGGAATTTTCTTTTGGAAGATTATTTTTTTATTTTTTTTATTTTTGAGCTATTTGACTACTCTCTGGGATCATCAGCTCGCGAAAAAGTATTGTAGGTTGTTAGAGGAATGGAAAGTAGTAGGTAGAGCGTAAGTATTGGAGAGAGTCAATAACTGCTTCTGAGTTGTTGCATAAGGCGGGGGATAAGAAGGAAGAGACGTTGAAAGTTAGTCGTTGATTTTGTAGAGCTGGACATGAGAGTAGGTGTTGTACTGTTAGGTTATGTTTGACAGTAGTTGCAAGATGGAGGGAACAGATTTAGTAGGAGGTGAGAATGAGTTAGTCGGGTGTGGCCAATTCTGAGGCGGGAGAGAATGATTTCTTCATGACGGAAATTGCTGTTTGAGGAGGACCTAGAGGTAGGTGAGGTTCCTATAGATCGGAGCTTGTTGTGCGGTAGAAGAGTCCAAAGAAGATGCCAGGCTTTTAAAATTAGGGAACGTTATTTTTTAGATCGTATGATGGGGAAGAAGATTGATCTGTCATATTTGGTAGGTGGGTGGCTTCCTTGGCTGCACGGTCAACCTTGTCGTGCCCAGGGCGACCGATGAAGCCAGGGATCCAGATGAAAGTTATTGTTGTTTTGATGGAAGCAAGAGTTTCAAGAATAACGTGGATGCGTGGAGTTATAGGGTTTGTTGAATGGATGTCTTGTATTGTTAAGAGTGAAGAAATAAGTTCAGTGCTAAATACTGAGGCTGAGTTACGGAATCGTTTAGCGATAATGGTGCCGTGGAGAGAGAATGTATACCCTGTTTTAGATTGAGATTTAGAGCCATCAGTGAAGCAGATTTCATGATTCGGAGATTAGACTTCGACAGGAATAGTTGTCCAATTTCGGAGTATTTGCGAGGTTGAGTCTGATAGATGGGGGAAGGGGAGTAATTTCCACGAGAATGCGATTAACCCCCCTCCCACTTCATTTATTTAAGTATACCACAAAAACAAAAGCACATGGAAAATTGACGACTGTTGTATCCTCTGCTATCTATTGAGACACTGGTGGTAAATATAATAGGCTCTATGTTGTAAATTGTGTGTTTGCATCGTTTTTCTGTACTTTGATGACGTCATTCTACATCAAAAACGCAAAATTTGAATGTAAATGCAGCCATCAGTTGGAGACTTGATCCCGTACAATAAGTAGTGTCATAATATCTCCTATAATCGTATCTTAGCTATGGTAGAGGGGAATCCACGATCATTGCTGTTTTAAATTATCTCCATAGATGAGTTTTCTTTCCTTTCTGAGTGTGATTCGGGTACCTCTTATACGTGTAATCACATCTTCTCTGTTCTTGCATTCAGATATCTGGAAGACCCCTTCATCCACATTGCTCGGAACAGTCAGGAACAACATTTAGACAAAGAATCTGCTTTATAAGGAATTTTTGGCTGAAAATGTCCGCCATCCTATCGGCAAATGGTGGTTTTCGAACGGACGAGGGTTCTAACCTCCTCTGCCGGACTTGGAAAAATTGTGTGGGTTGAGATATTTATGACTGGCAAGACTAGGAGAATTTTTCAATTCGCACATCCTCATAAAACGGGTTTTCTGCTCCCTCCAATAAACGTAGTTCATGAAAGAGAACCCGCCGTAAGTTGGAAATTATTGTTCTATCGGAGGCTTTTCGGAAAAAACACCGGACGTCGTCCAACCAAAATTTAGAAAAATTTTGACTCTCGAACAATATTATTTACGATTGGAGAAGGGCTTGGAAAAATTTTCAATCTCAATACCAACACCAATTCCACTCATAGAACAGGTTCTCAGTGCTCTTCGTTTTACTTCGTCAAGAAAGTCGTCATTTTTCAAGATCCTTACAAATAGATCAGCCGCTTTCCCTTCCATTTTTCAATGGACATTTTTTCAAAGCCTCTTATGACGTCACAGTCTGGTGTTATTATATCTCACTCGAGCTTGTGCGTTTTATCGACACAGAGGTCTAATTGTTCTAGTCCCTCTTGAATGGCGAAGTTGGCCAAAAATAAACCCTTGATGATGTATTTTCCTTACGTCAAGCCCTCCTCCAGTTTTTAATTTTGGTAACGTCGATGTCATTGATGACATCATGCTTTGATGATGTCACATCCTCTTATTCACCCACCTCTGGAAAAGTTCAAGTTAAATAAAATCCTTCCCTGATGATGTCACACTATCCATAGGCGTTCTATACATTTGAAGACTTTTTAGCTCGTAATTTTTTCAAGCTCATTTCAATTTCTCTTTAAAATATATCGCACAAATCCTTTGTACAGCTCGACAGTAGCGTTGCTAGTGAAGTGTCAAAACCTGCTCGGACTGAAAAACTTATCTTAAAATACAATCGAAATTATACAATATGATGAAGTATCGCATGAAATTTTGTTCAAGCCCCTCTTTTCAATATGCACTGCTCAAAAGTCGAAATCTATTCAAATTCTATTGAGGGAAAATGAAAGAGTTTTTTTGTAGTGGGACGCAGAAGAAGTGAGTTAGCTCAAAAGTCAAGAAAGTCTTTTTCCTCACAAGATTTTCATAAGAGACATGATTTTTTCAGTCCGTAACCATATTTCCCCACCAAAGACCCTCTCCCTCTTATAACTTCTGTCATTTCGCCTCAACTCTAAATCATGGTCATTCATTCAGCCAGGCACACGTAAACAGGAGTAATTTCTTCTTTTACCTGACTTTCTACGCACGGAAAAGTTACAACTCTTGCGATGAGGGGGAGGGGGGGATACTTCTTCCAAACCTGCAAAGTACTTGGGCGAGAGCTCGATACAATCCATGAGATAAATTTTGGAGTAAAACCACTTTAGTTTCGACATTATTCTCCATAAATTTAACAATCGCTCCGGTCATTCCTACTGAACGCCTCGTTCGTGGTAAATAAACTCGAAGTTTTGAAACAACGAATGTCTAAAAACTTTCAACCCTTTTGTTCGCAAATCATTGTGAGAAAGGGTTTGAAATTATTAACTGCTAATTCCGATTAATAAAATGGAGTAGACTTCCGACGATATTTAACGTTTTTAACGATGTGACACATAGCCCACTACGGAGAATGGAAGCAATTCCAACATTTTTCAAGCATAGGCGTATCGTCATAATTTTTGTGAACATTTCCCACCACCCGAATCGAACATAAAATCAGATTAATAAACGGAGTAAGAGAGTAAATCATCTTTCTTCTTTACAACGAACTGAAAACGCACTGTACAATATTCAAGATCCATCGCAAATTCTTGCGGTCGATCACTCTTTGTTACCCTTTAGGAAATTGCTTTATTTTCGATATTCCAGTAATAGCTCGAGGGAAGTCTCGAGGGTAAAATTTTAAATAATGTATGTATTTACTTCGTATTTCTCATGTAACAACAGAGCACGATAATTTGATAAATTTATTCTACATGAATATCGTACCTATATTTCGAGTCGAATTCAGTCCCGATAGGAAGTGCGTAGTATCTATAGCAGGTATGAATATGGGTTAGTCAACGATCACAATCCCCTATTGGACAATATTTAACAACATGTACTCGAATAAAAATCAACAAAATAATATATTCTTTTCTTACTATTGATCGTAGTTGAACAATAGTACGGTTCGAGAGTATCGTACGTACGTTTTACGAATACACTTATGATGACATTCTATAAAATTAAAAAGCGACCGAAGAAATGTATGCCCTATTCTTCTAGTTGTAATTGAATGATACGTTTGACAGCCGGTAGATTGAGAGATTGATGGACACTCGTACTTCCATTCAGTCCGGAAAATATCTACTTCAACTAATGGCGGAATACAAGGTATTTGACCAGCTGTAGACCATCTTTCAGTTACAGGAACAGGAAAGTCCTGCATTTGTTTTCGCTGAGGCTTCTGCCTGGTGTGAGATGACACTTGTTCAACTATAATCTTCAAGAGTGTGAAACGTAATGCTAGAAATAAAATCTTGAAAAGTACCTACGATAAAAACAAATGCACAGTGGGTGAATATTCGTAAGAATTTCCTTTAAGAATGAAAATTAAGTAAGAAAACTAGCGCCAGGTCATCATTCTGAAACTGTTCGAGAATTTCGATGACAAACCCTTCTGATCTATGAAACACTTATACTTAATATTTCAAGAATAGTGTCTCACTCATAAGCTGAAGGGTCAAGATACTAATAAGAGACAGTATTCGGACCGGGGATTCGCTAGCGTCGCCTGTGTAAAATACGTCGAAAGTACTGATTAGAATGGTGATCGCGGCTCAAAACTGAAGGTGATTTTTCAGTTTTTCTTCAATTTCTCCAAAAATGAAGCGTAAGGAACAAAACTGATGGGTGATGAGCGAAAAATTTTCTTTTGAATGAAAATAATTTTGAAAATTTTTCGCGATGGCGCTGCCCGGTCCCAATGTAAACATTCTCAAAATCCTTGAGCTGATTGGAAATTCATTTGAGATAACACAAAACTGTTCAAATTAATTATTGAGTAAGGAATAGGAATCATTCAAGTGCAAAGCATAGTTTTAGGAAGAAATATTTCTACCTAATTTTGGGTTAGTATCATTTAAGCGCGGACAATTAGGCGCAAAGAACTGAAAAATCAAGTAGGCGCCCATTCAAGTACAGTAGACGCAAGATTGGGCGCTTAGGCGCGAATTAATTTTTTTTATTAAAATGAAACAACTGAAGGGTACACAGGAAGAAGGGGCTTTGTCCAAACGTAACGAGCAGGAAAATTGGATCGTTTGCACCTCTCCGAAGAAACCGTTTCTTCATCTCGTTACGTTTGGACAAAGCCCCTTCTTCCCGTGTACCCTTCAATTTTCAAAAATTAATTGAGCTATTTTGTCATTACCAGTATTAGCAAGGGGAATCACAATAACTTTGACTGATATTAATTTTAAAACAATATTTTTCAACCCTATAGGTAATGGAAACCCAATTATATTCCAACATTCATTCTGATTTTAATACAGGTCGCATAAATTGTCAACAATAATTTAATTAATTAGAATAAGATTATTTATTAATGAAATTTTTAAGGAAATTAATTCATAATTAATTTTAGAAATTAATACTTTAAATTTAGGTTACTTAAAAAAAAAATATTTAATTAATTGATAGATTCATAATAATAAAATTAATTAATCAATTTAATTTAAGTTGAATAATAATAAAAAATTAATTTAATTATTTCATTTTTGATGTTTTTTTCAGTTGATAAAAATTTATTATTAATATTTATATTTTTTTGAACTATTTATTTTTATATTTTGTTTAGATATAGTTTTGAAAATTTTATTAACTTTTTTTTAAATTTTTTTAAATAAATTATTACAATTATAATTTAATTAAAAATTTATTTAATTTAAAAATATTTATAATTAAATAAATAAATGAGGACCGTTTTTCCAAAAATCGTTAAGTCCATTTAGCAAATTTTTCAGGAGAAATAAAAAACTACCTCTATTCGTCACAGTGAGAGATAATGGCAATGTGTGAATGGTTATAGTAGGAGTAGATGGTCATACATGAGTACAAAAATTGGCATCCACGTGCATTGGCTCATTAGCTTGTGAGGATGCGCCAAAGAGGTACAAATTTTGGACTTAACGAGTTTTGGAAAACTTATTTATCTTATTTACATGTATTGATGTCCAAAGAATATTGAAAGAGGGTGCTAAAATAACACGGCTCATATATCTTAGACGCATAGATAGTGGTGCCAAAAATTATTTGACATTCTTATAATGATGTATTACTTGTATAAAACGCTAAAAACGCTAATATCTCAATTTTGAATAAAATGAACTTAACGAATTTTGGAAAAACGGTCCTCAAATTTTCTTCATTAAATTACTTATTTAAATAATTTCATAAATAAATTTTTTATTGCAGAGGGAACAGGATTTAGGCAAACTAAGTTACAAAAAATACGTCACAGCGTCCAAATGAATGCGGCGTCTGAATCATTGTTACGCCTAATCGTCCGCGCCTATATGACCGTAACCCCTAATTTTCTCCCCAACTAATTGAACTCACTAAAAATTAAGCGATGTAAATAATACGAGCTCATAGCCCTTTGAGCAGCTTATAGCTTGGTAATTAAATAAATAAATAAATAAAAATTCATCCCAGACATTTGAAATTATATTCACTTGATAGGAAATTAAGAGGACTGCAATTTCTGTTCCATACATTATTCACAAAAAATAATACCTATTAAAAACATGGTGATCACCTTCTCAATGGTGTTGTTGACAACGTTGTGAGCGAACACAAACTTGTCGCAGCGCGATCGATACAATAATTTCAAATCGGTTTGAATGATGTGTGTGTGCGTGTGTGTGTGTGTGTGAACACCGCGCAACCTTACAACCTCCTTCACACTTGTAGGCTGACTGTACGTACAGACTACAGAGCACTTATGAGTACGTCTGTTCTGTACCAGTTCAACAGTAAGATCATGCGGGGAGGTCATGCACATCAGAACGTTGCAGAGAAACTCACATATAAAGTTTGCTGCTGGGAGTACATATAGTGGAGCCTCGTTGATATGTTATCTCCTTGTTGGAGGGTGATTTTTGACATGGGATACTGGTGTTCATTGAACATTCAGTATCTCTACTTATAGACACACATCATTGAGTCGGACACCGTTCACGCGAATATGAGAGGGCACCCATTTTTCGGCACAGTAAAAATAAGGACTTTGAGCAGTAATTTCATACAAATACCAGTAGGTAATTTCGTGCACAGTAAAAAATTATTTCAGCAGTAAAATAGGGTTCTGCACAATGAAAAATTAAATGATAAGTAAATAAAGGATTTCCGCAGTAAAAAAATTATAATCGCAGTATGCTCAAAATAGATTGAGTGTCTTAAAAAAGTTACGGTCATGTACTTGTGAGAGCCTATAAAGCTAAGTTATAATAAAAAGGAGGGAGGATACAAGAGGAAGGGAGGGAATCACAACAACAATAAAATACAAATCACGATAAATTCATTGAACAAGTAAAGCCGGTTTTGATTTAGGAGGTCTACCGCGTCGGCGTCTCTGGCCCAAGGGAACTGATTTTGCCGCACCGGGTACGGTGACTTTTTTTAATCTCACCATCATACCAACAAGATGTTTACACTGCCCTATTTTTTGGAAATATGGACAGGAGCAGGTGGATTCATCGACGCATATCACCCATAAACTCGTCGAAAGTAGCCCACTTGCCATCTTTTTTCTTGAATTCCCGCAGTGACTTTGCAGTGATCTCCCTTTTCAAATTTCCAGCGGCTACGTAAAAAACCGTCCTGCCGTTCGATCTCGTCTCCTCAATGACCTTCTTATTGAATTTCATTCGCAATCATCTTCAGAAAACTGCATGCTGACCTCGTTTAATCTTGCCCTTTAATGATGACACAACGTCGGAAATCCTCATTTCACAGTTCATTTTCTGTAATACTGTTCAATGATTTAAATCGTATATTCCCTAATTTACTTTTCCAAATACTGATTTTTACTGTTCAATTCCGGTAATTATACTGTTCTGTGATTAACTGTGTACATTCCCTAATTTACTGCTCCCAATACTGATTTTTACTGTTCATTTTTTTACTGTGCAAATACCATTTTTACTGGGTGAATAAATATCCCCCATATAAGAGTGCCCGATTTGTAGTACGTCCATGCGCAGGCAGTGTAAGAAACTGCGCATCTGTGGCCCACTCATTTTTAATTGCGTACAATATATTATTCAAGGAAATTTAGGACTACAAAGATACATCCGTACTCCAAATCTTACTTAATGTCCATGCATGATAATAGATATCGGAGAAGTTGCTCAACTCAGGAAGAATACCGATGAAACAATTGGCTGCGTGAAATAAACGCCATTAACATGAATTTGATAGGACTATCTAATGAACTCGGTTGAATGGATGTGAAATTTTCTGGTCGCTTCAAAATTAATAGCGCATTTTTGCCCCTTTCTCATCTTCAGTTTTAAGTGTCTGAATTCACTAGCCTTCTCTGGGGCCCAAAGAATTTTTTCAGCGCATTTTTTCCCCTCGAATTTGGGAGTTTGTAACCTCGGGGTCTCTAGAGAATAGTAAAATTGTTTAAAATATTTTTCCAAATTCTAGAGAAAATTTAGCATGAAAAACCGTGAAATAGTTCATTGAATTATTCATTTCAACTCTATTTCTTTTTTGGAGCTTATCTACCTCTGCACCCCCCAAATATCCAATAAATTGTTTGGGTATTCTATGGGGAAGGGAGAATTCAGTGGCAGGAATTATATGGGGATAAGACAAATTGTGGGTCAGCAGAAATATCTCAGGTTTTCTTCTTTCAGTTAAGCAATTATCAATCGTGGAGAAGTTTCGACCGTAACGCCATGACTGAAATTCTTTACCAAATTTCACACTTTCCACACAAAATACTTAGTCTCATGAGGTTATTCACACCTGCGTATTGTTTTAGAGTGAGACGATAAAATGCCGAGAAAGAAGATTTGGAAAAATGATCTGTACCTAAAAGGAACGATGTCACACCCCACATCCTGAATTGACCGAGGGATTACTTCGGAATTGGCCTTACTTGTGGTGAGAAGAGAGAGCCTGATGATCTTGACCACGAGCAATTTGACCTAGATTATAATTTTTGAAAAATTTCGATATAAAAGCAAGGCCTTTTTCGTGAGAGAGGTATAGAATATGTTTTTTGCTCATTTTTCATTCTTTTTCGCGGCTCAATTTCCTTCGTATAGTCTTTAATAAATAGCTTACTAGTCTATTAACCAAGTATAATGTTTCGCTCGTTCACCCTCCTTCTTGGTCTAGTAAGTCTTCTTTGGAATAAGTTGAGCCAATGGCTTTCGGAAAACTCACTCAACATCTAGCTCATTGGAGGGGCGGAGCCAACATGCAGTATATTGGACTTGAACTAGACTAGGACTCCTAGCTTTATACTAAAAATATAAGATAGAAGGGGACCTAGAATAGGAGCCACTTCAGATTCAGTATAATGAAGGTTTAGCCTAGTATACTGTATTATTATGGAACGTCTTATACTGTGTTTTAGCCCTGTCTAGTTCACCTCCAGTATACTGTATATATTTAGAATATGTAGTATAATACTATTTCTACAAAATAAATACTCCCATTCTAATTTGATCTAAAGAAATGAATCAATTTAAAATCAACAATCTGATGCATCCACAGTAGGTATGAGTAGAGAGACACTGTCATCCAAGTTTTTCCAACTGCTGCAACACTTTCTGAATTGAAATTTCAAAAAATCATCTTTAAAGAAAACTTTCATTCAAAAGGGAACATTTAATGGGTATTCTTTTGGAAGTTGTCGGCGAGTCTCTCCCGAAAAGTAATTTCATCTCTTCTTTTATAGATAGTAAATATTAAAAAATTCCACCTCCTCAATTTCATCGTCAGGTATGAAAATGAAACAAATAAAATATGGTCGAGCGAAAGAGAAAGCGATACGAAAAATAATATAGAATTAATAAACTTTAAACGGTACACCCCACGATGTGACGCGACGTATCCCGTGGAAGTTGACACGCACAACTTTCCTCGGGCCTATTTTGCAGAAATTAGAATTTTAAAATTATATTTTTCATTTTCCATAGCAGCATCTTTCACGTTGTTTCGGTTGGCGATGCACATCCTACAACCTAGTTACAATAAAATCGCTATTTCTGGGACGAGATGGTCCAATCCTGATGAAAGAAAACTGATTATTAGAGTCTCTTTTTGGAAGGAAAATTGTAGATTGGTTGATCGCAAGATTTTTATTGAAAGATGAATGTTTTCGTTCAAAATTTACAAATCGTCTGCGTATAATTTTAGATGGAAATCGAAAATAGAGAAAGTCGTAGCGTTCTATAGTCTTCAAATTTTTTCCAATCTGAAAGTATTATTGTGCTTGAATGTATCCTAAACGTGAGTACTAGCCTATTTCCTATAAATTTTTGGACTCGCGAGACTAGGATCGAATTTTTGGGTGTGCGAAATATTTTTCCCTCGGTGAGACATCAGATTTCAATTTTCTGCCGAAGATTGGTATCGCTATTCGCGCCATCTCCAACGACAGGTGATAATGAGACCGCCGCATATCGATCAGGTACAAGGTTCTGTACAGAAGAGATCTCAATTCCAGAGGAAATACGAACTTTGAAACCTATACTCGTAATTACCAGTACCAATTTAAGAAAAAGAAAAAAAGAAATCGATTCCTACGAAAAAAGGTAATAAACAGAAAATGACTTGGAAAGATAACGATGAGTACATGTTGACGAGTTCTTCTCTATTTTTACAGTAAAGTTTCATAAAACACCTTTGCCATTCGTCATTTGTCGTCACGAAACGAATGAGGAAAAAAAATGTTATTTTGAAAGTGTTAGTTTATATTTATAGGTATTGAGTCGCGCAAAATGCCTAACGTATTTGGGGTCTAATACTATACGCGAAAAAGAACAAAGTTATTTGCAAAAATAAAGAGCAAAAAATATCTTCTTATTCGAATATTTATAGAAAAATACAAAAAGCGTGACTAGATTTTCGATAGATTTTACTTTTCGATTTCTATTGTTATAAATTTTCATTTTCTTTGTGTTGTGCACGATCGTTTTTCTTCAGTGTAGGTATTCGCGAGATTTATTGAATATCCGCGCTGATATTTTTTACGCGTGGCGACGTATTAATAACCACGAATAGAAAATAATGCTTTGTCTCTTTTTACAAAGTGTATTTACACATAGCAATATTCAATTTCGAATGAGAGAAGTCTTCTTCTACGTTTGGTACTGCTAAAATATTTCTTGAAAATCAGTGAGAAAATTAACTTCATTTTTCGCGAAATAATTTGATTATGCAGCAGCAGTCAGGAAATATTCCGTTGGACGACATCAGCGAAAAAGTATCGCGATTGGAAAATATCTCCAATGTTTTTCGAGAAAGATAGTAACCGAATTATTAACATTTTATTTGTTTGGCTCTGTCCGCACATGTTACAATACGTTTTTTTTAGCACTAATTATTCATGAGACATACCATTAACTGGAAAGCCTAACGCGTTAGGTTATTTTCAATTCCATTAACTCGCTTCACAAGTACTTAGAAGTCCTCGTTCGACCACCGACATATTTCGGCTCTCCGCACCAATCAAAGCCACGTATCTCTTACAAGCTTTGTCTAGTACCAGATGAGGTGAAAGACCTCGAAATTTGATCCATGCTTTACAAATCCGTTATACGTAGAAACATGAACTGGTTCAGCTGCACAATCTTATCTTTACGAGCTCGATGTAAGACCCTTCGCCTTAATCTGGGAGCCATCAAGACTACAAAAACTGCTGCTATGGAAGCTGATGCAAAAACACCCCAACTCCAACTTTGAAGAATTAGGTACCTCACTCAAAAATTCTTGGTCTGAAAGCGCATTTATCATAATTTATTCTTCAACATATCCCACTCATGGCGCTTTATCCCCGGGAAGAAACCTCGGATAGCAATTTTTTTGAGTAAAGACTCCAAACTTTTATCATCACTTCTGTTCGTCCAAGGCTATCTCGGAAATTTTTCACCGTTGCATGGTCCCTCGCTATTTTTACTACCCGAAAACAATATTATTAATATACCCCAACAATTTTTAGAATTTATTTCATCAAAATTTCGTGACAAACGGTTAATCCTTATAAACGTTTCCAAAATGTGATCCTCTTGTCGCGCGGCATTTTATGACACTCTTTCACAATTGGGTTTCCTCGTTTCGGAGATCTTTATGTCTAAGTTTGAGGCTGACCTCTTTTCCTCTGGCTAAGTATTCTTGGATAACGTTTATTATTGGCACAGGTATGTGGATGAAATATTGAGTGCGTGGACTGGTCCCCAAGACATGGCCGGCACCGTCATTTATATAAGGCAAAATTTCGTGAACTCATTGGCGGAACACGTTCGTTGTATCTCTTTTATATGAGAGTTTTTCGGACCACTAAGATCATGTGGCGTCACATCACCACTTCCTAATTAGAATTCGATCGCCACAACTGCTACTCTTTCAAACCTGGATGTGCCACGATTGTGCCGGAGGTTAGCCCCGCCGCACATTTCTAGTTCAATATGCCCATAAGTTCTGCAAATGTTGCCCACATGTGAAAGGTATATTGTCGCGCATTTGCTTGGCTGTGATTGGCTGATCAGCGGTATATCTACGTCACAAATTACAGGCACATGCGGCATAAGTCTCCTAATACATGCACAACAGGGTCGTTTAATCTTCGAGAGCTGCGTCTACCAAACGTGGTGCATCTTCTTTACGACATCAAAAAACGTAACTTCTTAGTGGTGCACCCAGATGTGTCCAGTTTTCTCCCAGACATAGTATTGTAACGAAACAACGCCAATGCAAATTGTCAAACCCTTTCACGTACAAGTAGTTTTGTTACAGTTCCCGAATGAGGATTGGAAATGATACCCTCCTTCTGGCCATGGCGCACTACTCAAAAAATTCTGAAAAAAAAGCTGCCATGTCTGCACCAGAGTCCAGAGATACGTAATGATTTTATCGGCTTGTTTCATCTTCTTTTAACAGGGAACCTGTTTTATCAGGGGGTATTTCAAGAAAAAGTGTCCAGCGTCCGGGAGGCAACTTCCTTACCTAACTATGACCTTGAGAATGACCTTGGGACTTGGAAAATTTTTGACCTCCCCTCTTTTCATCCCCTCTACCTCCCCCCCCCCAAGACCCCTCCTATTTAATCATATACTAGTATAAAACTACTGTGCTTCAAGGAGGGATCCTAGCTTATACTAGAGATAATACTAATTGCTAGGTATATCAATATTTTCCAGTTATACAGCCATAATTACCTATGACCTTGGGACTTGGAAAATTTTTGAGTTCCCCCTCCTATCATCTATAGCTCAAAGATTCCAGTTATACTAGTATATAGCTAGTATAATAAAGGAGGACTTTTAGCTTATATTAAAGATAATACAGATTGCTAGGCATTTACTTGTATAAAGCTACTATACTACAAGGAGGGGTCCCAGTTATACTGAAGATAATAGAAATTGCTAGGCATATTCCAGTTATACTAGCATGAAGCTAGTATAATAAAGGAGAACTTCTAGCTTATATTAAAGATAATACAGATTGCTAGGCATATATTTGTATAAAGCTACTATACTACAAGGAGGGGTCCCAGCTATACTGAAGATAATAGAAATTGCTAGGCATATTCTAGTTATACTAGTATGAAGCTAGTATAATAAAGGAGAACTTCTAGCTTACTTATATCAAAGATAATACAGATTGCTAGGCATATACTTGTACGCACTGTTACCATCAAATACAAGCGAGACTTTGCTCGGCGACTGTGAGTGTGTGTGTGTGTGTGTGGGTGAGAGTGTGTGTTCGTGCGTAGACCAGCCTCTGTTGACGATTTTACCTATTCCTCTATTTGCATTGTTTGGCGCGCATTGTGATGTTTTCACCACCTTTCTACTCGTTCATTGGAGGTATTATTTCTACTGTTGCCTTCGTTTTGTAGCTCTTTATTGCATTATCAACAAACAGCTGTAGTGTCACAAAATTTTATCTTGTGGCGGCAAACTTGGCGCTATTCCTCGTAGGTAGTATTTTTGTCTTATTGAACCCGCACCTGGACAACTCATTGCACTCAGACAACTCATTTGATACCTCTTTGATACGCTCATAGTCCTTTCTATCTATTATTTTACTACCCTCCTATTCTTGTCTCTCTTTCTCTATTTCTCCATCTTCCTCTTTGTCTTTTTTGAACTAACGTCGCCACTACGCAATTGTCACCACTAAGCAATTGCAATTGTTGCCACTAAGCAATCGCCACTACCCAATCGGTGTGTTTTTATTTTTTTTTGTTTCTTCCAGGTTGGAAGAGTTACTTTTCTAATATTCTCTGTTCCGGTTCATTTTTTGCTGTCCCAGTCCGTCCTAACATTACTTCTCTTTTCTCCAAAGCCTTTTAGTGGACGCTTTCACTCTTTTTGTCTATTTCAGATGTCTGACTTCCCTTTGTCGCTCTTGCATCTCTATCTAAACTATTTTTTATTGCTATCCAATCCTCTTACTTCTCTCTTACCGTCTAGTTGAAACTTTTTAAATCTATGATAACTTGCTAATTGCATTGTACTTTTTTGGGGCTAAGGCCTTTGGCCTAATAATGCCAACCTTTTTCTCTTGTGCGCATGCACTTGATCGCTGTGACTTAAAACTCTGATGAATTTTCATTTGTCGACGCAATGAGTTTCATTCCTTTGCCGTATAATTAATTTTGCAAATGATCCTCTTTTGATTGAAGTTTCAAACTCTATGTGCTGCGTGAAATGTCGCAGTTTTCAATAGTGTCGCCATGATGTGTTAGAAACTCTCGCTGGGAGCCATCTCCCCAAACCGTGCCCATTCTGTCCAAGATGCATTGATCATCTCATGTCATGGAGACCCCAACCATCAAGGGGCTCCTTACATTCGCCATATCCTGCCCGTAGACCATCATTGCAAAAGTGATTAAAGAGGGGTCCCAGCTATACTTTCAAATTACAAATTACAGACAACACTTCTCCGGAAGAAGTATAGAGGAAGTATATCAAATGGCACATAGATTCATCGGACTAAAACACAATACAAACCGACCAGTGCCCCTTGCACATGATTTCGAGACAGAAAATCATATTTGATTGGTCCAGATAAATCGATAAAATAAAATTATTTTCCTACAGTGAAACTCATAAAACAGGTTCCCTGCATCCCCTCATTTAACTTCGTTAAAGAACCCGTGAATTTTTGAGTGTTTTTGCCTTTCCTCTCCCTAGTATTACATTGTCGAGTTATGTCGATGTCACAAAAGATATAGACATTTGGCTAGTTACCTAACATGTTGGTAAATGTTGAACAAAGAGTATGCATGACGTGAATGCCAATATTTACCACCCGGACATGGTGAATCTCGACTTTAGACAGAAGCTCCCAGTATTTTTACCTTAGGTCTAGTATAATGAATGTCAAGGGCCGAAGGTTGAAATTTCCCCAACTCCCTGAAATAGCTCAAGGTCACTAAAGATGTCATTAAGCATAGCAAGATCTTCTTCGTTATGTAGGTCATCCATCCGAAACTTTGAAGCCGTTTGCTAATATTCATAATTTCAAATGCAAATCTTTCCCTCTACAAGATCAGAATAAACAAATTCATTCAAGTCCTTCCTCCTCAGGCCCTGGGGCTGAGAATTTAAATCCTTCGTTCTGCAAGTCCGTTGATGATATCTCAAATGACGGACATGGGTTGGTTGATCAATTTTCCAGAAACGTGTCCCAACACGAAAGACTGCGAGCGAAAAAAATTATGAAGTACCTTTTTGAAATTTTTAAAATAATGATTTTCTATCCGCGTAAATTGATTTATTTGTTCCTCCCGAAAATCGTCGCTCCAACACGAGTATACACATAAGATGCGAAGCAATCTCTGCGGGCCACAAGCGTCGCACTGTTTTTCAATATCCTTATTTTTTGTACGTGAAACGTAACTCTCGTTCTATCGTAGACCTATCACTCATCAAATACACTCGAGGTATGAAATACAGCTAAATTTGTGTCGTCGGAATTTGAATGACAAGCAATTTCAACTTCTTTCGTGTTTGTCAATAAGAATGCAGTTCGGTTGGAAAAAATTCGCGTACAACGATCGAAATATTATTATTTTACTTTAATATCGTACTTTTTTCGAAAATGGCGCAAAAGAATCTTATCAAGGAATACCTGTATCAATGTCTTCCACGTCTCCTATAGGCTACTGCGAGCGAGATATACACGTACAAATAATTTTCAGTGCAAGTTTTCCGTTCAATTTCGAGTCTTTTTAAATTTACAAACTCTAAACTTTATTTTTTCTCACTTTGTTCGTACTTTCATCTCACTTTGGAGCTTTCGAGTTATAAGTATATATGAATTAGTTAACGTTTCGACCGGAGATTTATAAATGATTCTATCTAGTGGAGGACACCTGACGTAGGTGTTTAGCGGCCATGGCTGCTTCAACAAGTACCTTTACGAAAAATTGAAGAATGTTGAGAAGGCAACGTGTTCGCACTGCGACCAAGGGCGGGATGATGGACCAGAGCACACCTTATTTGAGTGCGAGGCGTGGAGGCGTGAGCGGGACAAGCTTAGTCGGTCTCTTCAAGAGATCGGTGTAGATGAAGCGCGTGTCTGCATTTGCAGCCACCATCATGAAGAAGAACTTCGAGAGGTTGGGGTAAATGAAGCGCTTGTCCCGAGTAGCCTGGTCCCCACTATGCTAGGTTCCGAAGAAGCATGGAACCAGGTGTCTGCATTTGCAGCCACCGTCATGAAGAAGAAGATGGACCGGGAATGGATTAGGCAAATGCAGAACCATGCTATGGCCTACTCGACACCTGTGTACCATCAACATCCAGATGTGCAGGACAAAAGTTGCAGATTAAAATGAGTCATGAGCACTTTCGTAATGAAAAAATTCTCCCATCCCACCGACTCTCTCGCCAAATTTCTGGACCGGTAGTTTAAATCTCGGGATGGAATTTTTCCTCCGAGCACCACTCTTTGTTCTCTTGATGTGGTCGGTCTGTTCCCGAACATACCCGAGACAGCTGCTATCCAACACATGGGTGACCTTCTTGTCAAATTTATCACTCCTCACAAAGAGTAACAAGAGGCAAATCCCAAAAATTCTATTACCGGTCTCCTTGGTCAAGACTGTTTGGTCGTAAATTTGGATAGAGAGAAGGGGACGTTTAAGTTCAAACGTTCTCGTGAAAAACCGTATTGAATTCAGCGGAAAACTACCCTAGAAACTTAAATTAGAATATTGGATATGGAAAGGTTGTTTGGCACGATACAATGCGCCAAAAATTTCAAAGAAAGAAGTACCTCTCACATTGTTTTCAACTCATTTTTTCATAAAACGTTTATTTTGTACGTAATGTAGAAGTTTTTAAACTATTAAATTTTGAATTATTGAGATATTGATTTTGAGAGAGCAGATGAGACACGATAGTATTCAATTTCCATATAGCAGATATGAAATTATTGTAGAATATCTCAGGTTCTCCTTTAATTTTCATCAAAAAAATCCGATGATCGTTTCAAATTTTTTTAACGGCGTTCGTTTTAGAAGTATTCACTGCTATTCACTTTGTCAATTTTCTTAAGAAAGAGAATAATATATAGGTATTTATTTGTTCATGCTTTCTACAAAAACTCTATTTCTAAGGATTGGTAGTTCATCCGCTAGATACAGTATTCCGTATTATATGAAGAAAGGTATTTATACTACGCCTAATTCGGTAAAAATTATATGAATGAAATATTGTAGCCTCCAGTAGGTATACCGCTGCTGATCAGCCAATTACAGCCATGCAAATGCGCGGCAATATACCTTTCACATATGAGCAACTTTTGCGGAACACAAGCGGAACTTATGGGCGTATTGAACTAGAAATGTGCGGCGGGGCTAACCTCCGGAACAACCGTGGCTCATCCAGGTTTAAAGAGTAGCAGTTGTGACGATCAAATTCTGATAAGGCAGTGACGGTGATGTGATTACAGTATGACGCTAAAGTGACGCCACATGACCTTAACAGTCCGAAAAGCTTTCTTATAAAAGAGATACAATGGATGTTTTCCGCCCATGAGTTCGCGAAATTTTGTCTCATATAAATGACTACCCAAACCTTTATGACTGCCACATCAGCTCCACAGTTGAAGTGTGACTCTCTTGGGAATCGGTACAGCAGAAGAATGAAAATTCCACAACTGCACTTCAAACGAACTGGCCGTGGCCAACGCAGCTGTTCCGCTAATGTTCCCCAAATGCCGCTGTGCTGCAAAACTGAACCGGCAAACATAAAATTATTCGACAGACCCCTTCCCATCATCAATAGCTCAAAAGTCAAAATATTTTCAAGCCTTCCCTTTTAGGTATAGCACAAAGCTCAAAATTTTTTCAAGTTCCCGTCTCCCCCTCCCAGTCAGATATAGCTCTAACAATCGTAACTTCATTCAAGGTAGTCAAATAGCAAACCTTATGATAGTATCTGTTTTAAAAAAATCTTCTGGCGGAGCCAAATAGAAAGAGATAATTTTTCATGTCTGCTGTCCTTTCGTGAGATTTTCACTCGTTCGTTTTCATTGTTAACCTGGTTTGCTTTATAATTGGTTGAGCGGCTCATCTGTCAGGTCTGAGGGCCAGTTTTACCAGCGCTTGATGTATAGTTCGACCAGAGTTCCAGTTATTTCAAGCCAATAGCTTTTGGGTACCTCACTTCCTTGTTCTGTCTAATTTAGAATGTTTTCAAACAGTATAGCTGTTGGGTGGCTCACTCGCTCCACTTTTTGTCCCTGTCGTTGGTCTGGTATAAGTCTACTTTGAATTATTCCAAGCTAATAGCTTTTAGGGAGCTCACTCGCTCCGCTCTTCCGTCCCCTCCATGGTCTAGTATATTACTAGTTTAAAACTAGTAAAATCCTAGGGGGGGTCTTCTACATCTATTATAATTCCATCCTTCAGTTTCACCGTGACATATAAACTGAGCAAGGTGAACTCGCTAATTTTTGAATCACCCACGGAGTAACGAGAGTAAAGGGGAGAGGGAGCACTCGGAAAATTTTAAATTAGGGGTCAAAAACTTGCACAGTGGGACATTCTTATCCCGCTACACATTTTCCCGCATATCTGCTCCATCATATCCACTTTTTCCAATACATGTCCATTGAATCGCCCAAATTTCTTTTTACCCAATCTTTTAGATGCTCCGCCACTCTGATTTTAGGTTGACGACTAGTCTCACCTACATAGATACCATTACAGTCCTTACAAGCTACGCTAGAAACTCCGCTCTTCTCAAGAGGCGGTATGGGGTCCTTTAGCTTAACAATTAACCCTTTTCAGTCGCAGGGTTGTAGAAGACCGGTCAGAAGCCAAAACGGCGAAGAGTACGACTCAATTTTGAGGAAAATTCTCCCAAGAAGGGAAGTCTTATAAATCGAGTTCTACTATCTCCACAAGAATCGCGAGGGAGTGAGGTAGTTGAATCAAAGCGATTCCGCGTGATCTTCCTACGGACAATATGGTCAATGTCCACGTTGACCTCATTCACGCTGGCCAAGTATTTTATGATTTGAAGTTCTTTTTGAAAAGCTGCCTGGTTCAGCGGGATGCGTGTTAGTTGATGAATAAAACTATTGAACGCCGCGAACTTGTGAGCAACAGGGCAGAATGACAAACCGTGGATGACAATATCGGTCAAAGTATCTTTTCTATATATTGAAAACTCATGAACTCCATCCCCATCTCTAACCAAGATAGAGAGATCCAAGAAGTTGATGTTAGCGCCTCCAATTTCTAGAGTGAATTTTATGGAGGGGTATTGAGCATTAAGATACTTAAGAAACTCCTTACGGAGATCTTGGAGAGCGGTCCACGCGCATAAGATGTCATTTACAATTCTACATACTTGTGCCAATAGTGAACGTAATCCAGGAATACTTGGCCCGAGGAGAAGAGGTCAGTCTCAAATTTGGACATGAAGATCTCCGATACAAAATAATTCCAATAGGAATGCCAACCTCCTCTGGGAATTCGAAAAATTTCCCATTCAACTTACAAAAATTAGAGGACCAGCACATACAATGAGTAGATTACAGAATTCCTGCAACTCTTCGTGAGGAGTATGAGACCGGACAAGGAGGTCACCCATACGTTGCATAGCAATGGTCCTCGGTATGTTGAGAAATAGGTCGACCACGTCGAAGGGGTGCCCAGAGGAAGCAACCGGTCCTTAAGTTTATCGGCTAAGGAAACACAATTTTTAATCGAGAAAGTCGACTCATACTCAATGCGAGATTTAAACCATCTATCCAAGTATTTGGCGAGAGAGTAAGCGGGGAAGGGGGCATAAGACAGGACAGGACGCATCGAAGTATCCTTTTAATGTATCTTAGGCAGCCCATAGAGGAGGTGAGGCACAGGATTCGGTTCGAGCAGGCATTTTTTGGTGGCAAGCTTGCCTATTAAAACAGTCCTCTCATTGATAACCTTCTTAACCTTTTTGACGTAAAATTGAAGTCAGCATTTTCAATGGCCTTACACTGGTCAAGCACTTCTTCAGCCTTAGTGACATAGGTGGACTTTTGAATGATGACTATGGAATTCCCTTCATCAGCTTTCGTGAGTAATGATCCCTTCTCCTTGAGCTTCCTCCTCAGACCCTTGATCACCCCTCTCGCAGTGTCATTCACGCACGGAAGCCGAGCATTACGGACCATTTGTGAGTCTTCACAGCCGAATCGGCGACGACATTCGCGAGGGCATCAGTATTATTGAGGGGGGGGGGAGGCTAAACTTCAAACCTTTCTCCAACAGAGTAGTCTCGGTGAATATTATTTGACTGCAATTTATGATGCGCGGTATTCCACTCTGAGTTATGATTGTACTATTCTACTTCATCCCTTATTATTCTAAAGGTGGAGCTGCCGATATGCCAACCCCTCTTGATTCATTTTGATTAGAAAAATGTCCTAATCGTTTGTATTGCAAATAAGTTTGTTCTGAAGCCCGTCAGTTTTTTATCTTATTCTTGAGTGTATCGATCCAAATACAATGCGGGGAGATACATCACCTCATCTTGAGGTTTTTTTTTTCAATCTCCTCCATTGCCGCATCTTGTCTTGATATTCAATCTCCCGCCCAATATTATGAGTTGAAAATTTATTTTTTTGGATAGTCAGTTCTCGACACAAAAGACGATACTGTAGAGTTAACGCCCCCTAGATTCCTTCAGATGACGTATTTAATTCTTTACGTCTAAAGACCAAGTATTCGGATTTAAGTTTCCACTGTTCCGCGACGCTTAAAACGCTCTAACGATTCGTTTTTTTTTTAATGGAAAAACGGCCTCCTTCACGAGAATATACTAGCTTTAATAATCCTCTTACCTCGTGATGATTATAAAATTTATATTTACCAAAAGTGAACTATGAAACAAATTTTATACGACGCAAGAATTTTGAGAATAATAGCATAAAATCCTCCGTGATCCGAGGAAAACATTGATGATACGAGAGTACGAAATTCTTTTCAGATATTGTTCAGTAATTGCTATTATTTGAGAAGGAAAAAATCTGGATACACCTACAAGACTGACGTGAAAATGCGTATACGAAAATGTTTGAAAGAGTGAATTTCATTTTAGAAATCTCTCGGCGTTCATACCGAGAAGACTGAATTTTTTGAAACTATATTATAGTTGAAGGTATCCACCTACAAAGAATACCTAATAATGTTTCAAACTTTTCTGAAGTTTCTTGACGAATACTTTGAGAATAACAGAGTACATAGGTAGAAAAAAGCTTGCAATACTAATTTCCTTAAAATGTTGAAGCGCTTTCGGTTGTTGTTTAAATTAATGGATTGCTTATCTCATCAATATTGGAGTAATTGATAGCGGTCGGTCTCGATGTTATCGTTCACTATTTTCAACGTCTTCGAGGAAATGAATATCGATAATTTTCAAAAACTTAATAATTCTTTTTAAATGTTTTTTTTCCTACGCGGAAAATATAATGCAGATTTTCTTTTGAAAATCTTTGCCCTCCATACAAGGCCTGAAGATAATTCAAATTGAAAATCGAGATTTTAAAAAAGATATTTGTAGGGAGAAAATAAATAAAGCTGTACGAAAGAATTAATGGACAGAAAGCTGGGTTTCAGAACTTTGAAATATAATTGAAACTTAAGGGAGACGTCCCGACTAATATGCAATTCACAGTCCACTAAACGTCGCAAGAGTGAATCGTCAAAGGAATAAATCGTTTTTGCAAAATATAAGTTAACAAACTCGATTCGTAGTTTCTTGCTTGACTTCTTTCAATCGGCTAATTGAGGCTTTCTATCGTGCATCAGAATTTCTGTGTAAGTATTCTACCTCAAAAAATTGAAAAAATCAAAACTTTTTCCAAAAATTTCCTCTATTAACTAACAGAATACGCTTGAACTTTGGAGTAAAGGATTTTATGGTCAACTTCTTTAACCTGAAGTTTAACCCCAACTAGATACCGGCGGGAAATTCGGTCAGTATCAGTACAAATTGTCGGCACGCTTCCCAAAAATATGGTTATACTTTTAAATTAAGTAGGTAGCTACAGCTCAGCAAAATGCTTTATTTTAATAATATGCAAAATAGTCCTTCATTTTCACCGATAACATTCTTCCATAAAAAATGGCGTGTAAAATTAAATTATTTTTTCATAACGTGTTGTTAAAATAGTTCGCATTGTTCTTCGACTCGTCACCATCAGGTCTGTCTAAAATTGAGTATTCGATTTCTTTTTACAAATCGTTGGCGATATCATTGTACCTATTCCTGTTGGACAGACGTGTAAAAATTGCTATTACATAAATTGTAGCATACGAAATGGGGGTAAGATAATGATTGCCGGAGGAATGAATTGACCGGCCTTTACCCGCATAGCCTCCTGATACAAAGGAGCAACTTATTTGGTAACGCATCAAAGCTGCTAAAATTTTCATCAGTTCATTCGCGTAAACTTTTATCAGTATACTCGTACATATAGCGTTTTTATACTTAATTATAAAAAGGTTAACTGTAAAGCCTTTGTGCTATTATCCTTCGCTATCGTACCACCCTTCCACTGAAACTGGATTGTAACTATATTTTCTAAATCGACAGCCTAATTTTCGTTTCGATATAAATTAAAAGTCGTTTCTGCAGATTATTGGAAGTCATGAACGGCGAAATATTATTTTATCTACACTTGCGGGCTTAATGCATGATAAATATTCTCGTATTTTCGATTACCGTACTATTAATACAGCGTTTCATAAGTTTTAAATGCGCTCTTTTGAAGCCACAATCCTAAAAAAATCATAATGTACAGTCGCTGAATAGTCTTCAATTTACTGTAAAGTATCATAAAAATTTATTTTGTAAAATATCTGCCGCGAAGTCTCAGGATTTTAGATGAGCGTTAAAACAGTGAAAATCCTTTTTTATAGTGTATAATAAACAAGATTTAATTGTTACAACTTGAAGCTATAACTTACCCATGATCTGAACTTTCTAAACTTCGTTCAAAATCAAAAAGGGACGTAATCAAGAAATTAGAAAGCCAGATAATACTGTTAGAGATAATTCTTGAAAACACGAAAAGCAACTCTTGAAAAATACGCACGCAAAAACTAAAAAATTACACATCCAGTGGCCTGCCACCTACAATGAAATTTTTAATACTGCTGTATCAACCCGTCATTGATCGAGGAAAGTTGCAAGATGTTTAAAGAATGATTTGCTCTAGATAAAAATTAGTTATATTAAAAATATGCTCCGCAACCACAATATGGAATTATAAATCAATACATGAATAATTGAAGCTCGTGTTTGCATTAAATGTGTACACCTTCTCGAATCAAAAACTGACGCGAGCAGCGCTCGTGACTTCCTGTACATTGTGTTTGCATTTCACCCGATTATTAGCAACGTTTCTATTTTAAAATTAGCCAATCAATTATTCTATGGTGTCATATCGTATTTCATTTGAATTTCAGAAGTAATCAACCATTTTCGAAATTGATCAGAATGTGTATGCCGTGAGAAAACACACAATCTGTCCGAAAATAGAAACGCGCTCCTCAATCTTGGAACAGTGGAAATAATGAGGTTCATGTCTCCAACCCTCTGCCATCTCTGAATTTTGGGATTGACGACAATGTCATAATTTCATTCACATTTTGTAAAACAAATTTTAAATGTTGCTCACTTACCGTTTTCCCGTTACCTACGTGAATTTGAAATTTGAGAGGCTGGAGGATTTTTTTGGAACATAGTGGAAATTCTTATGAAGCACGGAACTTGTACTTAATTGATGATTTTCCGGGAACATCACCACAATTTTTGACATGTTTCATGTCTTTTCTCTACCCCCTATATCTAGAAAATTGTCCATGCGTCCGGTCGTGACCTTGGGACTTGGAAGAATTTCGATTTTTTCTATACTCCTCTGTCTAAGTCCTTACTTGAGCTCTTCTATATTTCTCTATTAGCTAGTATAGGGACTTGGAAAATTTTCGATCTCTTCTATACCCCTCTATTAGTTAGTATAAGGACATGGAAAATTTTGGGTAAGGTTAGGTTAGGTTTAAGGACTTGTAAAAAAATTTTAAACGAAGTGGGTAATTTGAAAATCTGCGAGTAGCTTACCACCCTCTTACTCTTTCTCTTGGTAGTACATCAGGTGTACCTATACTAGGCATCTCTGTAGTTTCTAGCTTATCTTGATATAATGAAAAGGCTTAGGCTAGATTTATGCTAGGCTACGAGAACTCCGAGAGCCATTATGAAGCTATTAGCTTGTGCCGTCATAAGTCGGTAACGTCCCCTGTCTCATCAGTTCAAAATATACTAAATTAGCCTAAAATACTCTAAAGTATTTTTATAATGAACCGCTCGTTCGTCCCAAATGCAGTCAACCTAAAATAGTCTAAAGTAGACTTATACTAAGACACTAAAGGCGGGAGATATGCTGGGACTCCATATTGTATAGAATTGCAACACACTACCACATAGGCTCCACACACTCACACCAACACAAGGCGCTGGTGTGAGTGTGTGCAGCCTTTGTAGTAGTGTGTTGTAATTCTATACAATATGGAGTCCCAGCATATCTCCCGTCTTTAGTGTCTTACTTATACTAGACCAAGAAGCGGAACGAACGAGCGGAACGAGTGAGTCCCAAAAAGGAGTCAGCCTTAAATACTCTAAAGATACTAGACCAAGAAGCGGGACGAACTAGCGGAGCGAGGAAATTTTGGAAATTTTTAACGATGAAAAGTTTCAAACGACGGGCGAAGAGACATGAAACATGATCTATAGCTAAAATTTTGACATGTTTCATGTTTTTTCTGTACCCCCTAAATCTTGAAAATGCGTCCGGGCGTCCGTATGGATGACCTTGGGACTCGTAAAATGTTTAACGTCGAACCTCAGCCCTACCAAAATTCGCGTCCGGGCCTAGGATGCCATATCTACGGATTTTTGGTCCGCAAAAAAAATAAAAATACGGGTGTTTCTTTATCAGTAGATTTAAAGTACAATACTGATTTCTTGCGATCAAGGGAAAGGTACCTTACACACCACAACGAGAGATACTTTTCTCCAGCTCTTGTGATATTGAGTCGATCGAGGAAAAAGTACCTCAGCCACCTCTATAAGACATACCTTTCTCCTGATTGTCATCAATGGATCAATCAAAGTCCGTAGAAATCTGTTTTTAGGTCTTACTGAAAATGGCGGATACGGATTTTTGGAACTACCATCTGGCAGCACTGCTCCTTGGTGAGTTTCTTAAGTATCTAAATGTTTGATACCCCTCCATTGATTTCACTTTGGAAATTGGAGACTCTCACATCAACTTCTTGAACCTCACTATGTCAGAAAGAGATGGAGTCCATGAGTTGCCAGTATGTAGAAAGTATACTTCAACCGATATTATCGTCCACGGCTAGTCATTCTGCCCTGGTGCCCACAAGTTCACGGGTTTCAATGGTTTGGTTCATCGGTTTACCCGCATCCCGCTGAACCAGTCAACTTTCCAAAAGGAACTCCAAATTATAAAATACTTGACAAGAGTGCATGAGCTCACTTTGAACATTGGTCTTATGGTCCAAAGGAAGACCACGCGGAATTACCTTGATTCAACTATCTCCCTTCCCCGCGCTTCGTATCGAGATAGAAGAGCTCGGTTTATAGGACTTTCGTTCTTGGGAAAATTCTTTACAAAGTTGGATCGCTTTCTCCGCACCTTTGGCTTCCGGCCGGTATTTTATAACCCAACGACTGTAAAAGGGCTCCTTGTTAAGTTGAAGGACCCTGCCCTGCCTGTTGAGAAGAGCGCGGAGTCTATAGCATAGCTTGTAAAGTTTGCGCAAATGGTATTTATGTAGGCGAGACCAGTCGTCAGGGACTCACTCGCTCCGCTCGTTCGTCCCGCTTCTTGGTCCAATTCAAGTCCACTTTAGTATATTTCAAGCTGATGAGATTACTGGGACTCACTTGCTCCGCTCGTTCGTCCCGCTTCTTGGTCCAGTACAAGTACACTTTAGTATATTTCAAACTCCATTTCTCGACCGTCAGAAGAAGGATCATAATGAGCACCGCTATGCCGATCCTCCTACGTGGTTCCCCAGTATGGGCTGACTCATCTAAGGAGAGAAATGGTCTCTCAATATAGGAATAAATTACTTTTGACCAATAGACAACTCTCGACCCTCAACTTACGTCTCTCAAAAAAAAATTCAACATTCGAATACTAACGCCGAACCAGCCGCGGTCTGAGCCCCATCTCGGCCAAAGCGGAAAAACCAATAAAATTAGCTACTATTCAAGTACAGTACATAACTCGAATTTCTCACGCACCATTGCATCAAACCATTTCGGTATCAGGTATTTTTAATTTAATTTTAATTTAATTCAGTTCAATTTAATTTAATTTTTATTTTATTTTTACTCAAAAGGTGGTACTCGCAGATTTCTAGATGACTTCCTAGGTAATTCTCAGGGGGAGGGCGGAAAGTATTTTTGATTTAATTTTAATTTAATTTAATTTAATTTAATTTAATCTTTACTCAAAAGGTGGTACTCGCAGATTTCTAGATAACCTCCCAGGTAATTCTTAGAGGAGGAGGGGGGGGGGGAGGAGGCGAGAAGGTATTTTTAATTTTATTTATATTTAATTTTATTTAATTTTATCTTATTTTTATTTTATTTTTAATCAAAAGGTGGTACTCGCAGATTTCTAAATGACCTCCCAGGTAATTCTTAGGGGGGAGGGGGGAAGGTATTTCTAATTTTATTTAAATTTTATTTAAATTCTATTTTATTTTATTTTATTTTATTTTATTTTTATTATATTTATGACCACCCAGGTAATTCAAAGGGGGGGGGAAGAAGATAATTATTTTAATTTAATTTTAATTTAAATTTAATTTTATTTTATTTAATTTTATTTAATTTTATTTTATTTAATTTTATTTAATTTTATTTTATTCAATTTTATTTTATTTTTACTCAAAAGGTGGTAGTCGCAGATTTCTAGATAACCTCCCAGGTAATTCACGAAAAATTTTCCAAGTCCCTCTATTAGGGGGGGGGGGGTAGGGGTTGGTACTCGCGAATTTTCAAAAGTGTATAGAGTGTCAAAAAATATATGAATCATGTCAAAAGACTTGGGGAAAAGGAAATTACATACAATACGGATTACGGATATCTTGCGATCAAGGGAAAGGTGCCTTAGATACTACAACGAGAGATACCTTTCTTCTGATTGTTATAAATATATCAAAGTCCGTAGAAATCTGTTTTTAAGTCTTACAAAAAATGGCGGATACAAAAAGGGGGTCTATATTGTTCTCTAGTATAGGAAATTGTATTATACTACCAAAAAATAATATGTATACAGTATTAATACTGGAGATGAACTAGGCGAGGACCTCTCCAGCTTTATACTTAGATTATTCTAGTTAGACTTATACTAGAGGGAGAAGAGGGACAAGCTAACTAAGTCTCTCTTTGATCTATGCAGTATACAGTATATCAGGTCCAGTAAAATAAAAGCTTCAGAACAGACAAAGAAGTGGGCCACCCCAGGTTGCTCTAGTGGGTTGAGCTTTCATCATACTCATCATACAGACCTAATATACAATATACTGAACCAAGGAGAGGGAGAACGAGCGGAGAATGAGCACCTAAGAGATATTGGCTTGAATTCTAATAGACTCGCATACTAGACAAAGAGGGGGGGGGGGTCTTGAACGGGTTCTAAAAGCGCCTAAGACTATAGTCTTAAGGATGTGGTTTGGATTGTAACAGGTGATGCGAGTGTGGTGTTGTTGGTAAGTTGTAAATTGAAGATCCGTAGTCTAATTGTGAGCGATCGAATTATAAATTGAGTACATAGTAGTTTTTGATTGCAACCTGTTTTAGGGTGAGAAAGGTATTTTAGAATATTACCTAAGTGATTTTATGCATTTGGCTTTTAGTAATTTAATACGATGGAGCTTGCGCATAAGGCATATGTGTATAAATGAGAGGGCAAGTACACGGAGGACGCGGTCTGGCGGTCACATTATAAATTTAACAAATAAAGTGAAAGGAAATTTTTTGAAGGATATTTAAATTAAGATAATGTATTACAAGACTAGTTATTGAGTAAAGGATAAAGAACCCGATTTTCCCACCCTTTGCACTCCTCTAGGAGGAGAAGTCAGATGTGGATTCGTCGGGATTTTCGAAATAACATCTGAGGGAGGGTTCCATACATTTCATGGAAAAATTAGCTCTGTATTTTTTGTGTCCAGGTAACTGTCTTTCCTGGTCTATCGGTTTTTAAAATTTTTGTATTAGTTCAAAGATGTTTTTCGACAAGCTGTTCGTTTTAAAAAATTTTTTTCGCTGATCTCCTCGAAACACTATAAAAAATATTTCGCCGAGGATGAAGTTTGGTTGCATAACAAAGTAAATGAGGCGACGACGAATACTGACATATTCGTATAGATTATCCCATGAAGCTTGATTTGAATTTCTTATAACGTTGACGAAAACTCGATAACGCATGTAATTAAAAGAAGAACGTACAAATAGTAGTCTTGTCCTTTGTACCGAGAGAATAAGGAGCAAAAGAATTGAGAGGGTATTCGCAATTTCAAGATTGTGTGCGTACACGCTTTATATACCTATATGCAGTCATGCATCCCAAAGATACGGCAATTCTAATTTATACGAATTCATTTCTCGAAATACGACAACCTTATTGAATGCGTCAGCGTCATAGCGAAGATCGCATTCCTGCGAAATTCTTAAAAAAGAACTTTATTGCGGAAACCGCAAATTGTTAAACACAGACGGAAAATTCAAGCGACTACGTCTGAAAAAAAGGAAAAAATTAGAACAAGATCTTCATTTTCCGGGGTGTCCGAGTATCGGAGGCCTCGAATATACGTGTTATAAACCAAATTTTAATTCCTGCGAGAAATAGCTAGGCCCACTTATTGCAGTCCCGAAAATTAATTCCATTTTTAACGATACCCCAGGTGAATCACGAGTGAACCTTACCCCGGGCGTTCACTTAGTTTTCATACGTTTTGCGTTTCGTAACCATTTCAGTTTTTACGTTAATAAAACTCGAAATATTTGTGTGACTCTCAGTTTTAAAGCTCTTTTTTCTGTCAGTTCTCATGCCACAAAAAAAAAAAAAAAACATTTTAGGTACACGAATAATTCTCAGGTTGTGTTTTCATTGTGAATAACCTAATTTTAGTGTTTAGTGTTGATGATTACGAAAAAATCCAACTTTTGCTTCTACATTTATCGTGAATTGTGTTACAAAAGCTGTTTTACGTTATGTTGAATAAATTTTACCTGTCTAAGAAAAGAATGAATTAGATACCCTTTATATTCAGCAAGTGTTGAATAATTATCGACTATCGTTTCGCGTCACCCGTATGAAAAACCAAAAAGAAAACCAAACTTTACTTCTATATGTTTATTTCATGCGTTATCGAAGATAAAATTACGAAGTCAAATGAATATGTGAAACTAATTCTTTGGAATCGAGCCAGTGGAGTACTTATTTGAATCGACTGCTCATTGCAACTACATATCATAAAAAGTATAAATACATCTACGAACTGAAAAGAAATAATAACTTCGAGTTACATAATTTTATTTATTTATTATTTTTTTTAAATCATGTATTATTTATAAATACACCCGATTCCAGATAGAGAACTACAATTTTTAAAGATATTCAAAGGCCAATTTTCAGTTGACTCTATGATCCATATAACCGCGACTATGTAAATTTAGGTCGGCCGTTGAATGCAGAGGTAAAGCTCCAAAAATAAGAAATACACGGGTTCTTCAACGAAGATGAACAAAGGGAGGCAGGGGACCATTTTTATGGAGTACTTTGGAACAGCGTTCTGTTTGAAGCGTTGCATATCTGGCTCATTGAAGGGGCTTAACCAATTGGTGTATAAAGCATTGCACATTTATTGAACTGGAAGGGCTACACTGAACTTCGAACAATATGATAGGAGGGGGACTTGGAAAATTTTCGACCTTTGAATTTTGCCGGCCGGCCGGATGGTGTGAACGTTTTTCCGACCCTCCGCCCCGCCTAACCTAGTTCAAGTCTAGTATACTGCATAATGCCTATAATAATGAAGGCTGAATCTACTACAGGCTTTGTATACTAAAGGTGAAAGACCCGAATTTTTCCAAGTTCCTAATATAGGTTGAGGTTATTGATGACGTCATACAGCTTTACGTTACGTTACGCAAATTTCTTATTGACCCTCAGCCCATAGATATATTATAAATGTCATCAAAATAATTTTCGTTGGCGCATAAAGGTAAAATAAAGACATCAACCAACGTAAACCTCTTTGCAACGTCATCGCAACATCCGTAACGTCTAGTATGCATATCGACTGGGGTGCCGATGACGGTAAAGATATTAGGAAGAGGAAACCTAGTTCCAAACATGCAATTCTTGGTAACGGATTAAGGCCCAACAGAGATATCAACCAGTTTAGACTTTTTGTGACTTCATCAGCTTGAATTTGCCTATGACTTCATATGGCCCAATACACTGGTATGGTAGATCTACTTTAGGCCTAATACACTATGTATATGCTAAGCCATAGTACGCCTAGGATGCCAGATCGACAGATTTTTGGTCCTCGAAAAAGATACGGGTTTTTTTGTTCTTATAGATTTTACGTACAATACGGATTTTTTGCGATCCAGGGAATGGTATCTCAAACACTAATACGAGAGATACTTTTCTCCTGCTCGTTATGGGCCGATTCTACGATGTTCAGTAGTATTGAGCCAATCAAGAGAAAAGTACCTCAGTTACATTTATGAGAGATACCTTTCTCCTGATTGTTATTAATGGATCGATCAAAATCCGTAGAAATCTGTTTCAAGGTCTAATAAAAATAGCGGATACGGATTTCTAATACCATCACTTGGCAGCACTGTAGTATGACTACTTTGAAGTCCAATCAAGCTAGTTTAGAACTAGTTTAAGCCTATTTTACGGCTAATATAGCCTCATATACTGTACGCTCTGACCAAGATTTGGTCAAGGGTTCGAGATTGTAAGTCCATCAAGGAGGGTTACTCTGTCTCGCGGATTTTAATTTGTAGAATGGCTTAGGGGTGTCGCTAAAGATACGTATTAAAAATCTCAGAAGGCAATGAGACCATAATAATTTGGACCCAACACTTACACTGGAGAACAGCAGGATAGAATACAAAATTTACAGGAAGCTAACGCACACTGATACCATCATCTTAAACAAGTCCTCCCACCATCCGAAGCACAAGTTGGCGACAATTCAGAACTACAGAGCAATCTATTTTTTGAAGAAAAATGAAGAGAAGAGGAAATAAATTGAGATAATAAAGCAGAGCGTGGCAGCCAACGGCTGTTGAAGGAGTCCACAGGAAAATGGAATCGAAGAAGTGAACCCCTAAACAATACAGGGAGGAAACACTCCGGATCACAACCATACGTAAGAAAGGATACGAACAAGGTGATAAAGGCGCTCAGAGGTTATGGTGTGAATATGGGTATCTGTAACAACTCACTCTTGGTGAAGAGAATGAATGACGAACAAACGAAGGAAACAGGGCCGTCGTCAGGGGGTGTCGAGTAGGTATTACCGCTTCAGGCATCGCGCTACTGTAGGCCTCGCGCCGACGGGAAGGAAAAAAAGTTAGAATTGTTCAAATTGAAAAAAAGCCTCATGTTCAAAATTTTGCTTTAGGTCTCAAAAAGTCTGGCGACGACGCTGTGCTTGATTCTCGAGTTTGAAGCTTGAGTCTCAGTCTTGAAAGTCCGTCTCGAGTGTCAAGCTCCAGTCACAGACTCGAGTCTCAAGCGCGAGTGTCAGTCTTGAGTCTAAGGTTCGAGTCTCAAGCTCCAGTCTTCATCACGAGTCTCGGTCCGAAGTGTCAATCTCGACTCCGAGTCTCAGTCTCAAGCTGAAGTCTAAGTCTCGAGCCTCAAGCTCGAGTCTCAATCTTGAGTCTTAGTCTCCAGTATCAGTTTCTATGAGCCTAAAGCTCGAGTCTACGTCTCGAGTCTTAGTCTTGAGTATCAGTCTCAAGTCTCAGCCTCAATTCTCAAGCTCGAATTGCAAGCTCGAGTCTCAGTCTCTTGTATCAGTCTTAAGTCTCTGGTTCGAGTCTAAAGCTCCAGTCTCAGTCTCGAGTCTCAGTCCCGAGTCGCAATCTCGAGTCCCGGTCTCTAGTCTCAGTCTTAAGGGTCAGTCTCGAGTCTCAAGCTTTAGTCTCAGTCTCAAGTCTCAAGCTCGAGTCTCAAGCTTTAGTCTCAGTCTCAAGTCTCAAGCTCGAGTCGCAAGTGCGAAAGTCAGTTTCTAGTATCAGTCTCAAGTCTCAGTCTCAAGTCTCAGTCTCAAGTCTCAGTCTCCAGTCTCAGTCTCAAGTCTCAGTCTCCAGTCTCAGTCTCCAGTCTCAGTCTCAATTCTCAGTCTCCATAATTCACGAGAACATAACACACCTGTCTCATCCACCCTGAGAAGAATTTCGTCATAATTCACGCAAAATCCACGGTGTTGAGCAGTCTGGACATTCCTCTACGTCACGAAAGCACGCGCTGTGATTCAGGAGGCAGCTGCATTCTGCGGATACTACTTCAGTCTCAAATTCTTCAATCGCGGAGGCGCAGACTGGGCAGTGATGAATAGACCGGCGCTGTCGTTTCTATGGACCTGGTACTGCCGTAGTCACCTTGCGTTTCCTTCCCAGACGAGGCCTTCCTCAAACTTCACTATCAGTGGTACGCCTGTTGAAAGAGCAAAACTATCGCTGATAGAACGTTTGCTTTCATTTTCGGCCGGAATCTTATACGTTAAAATTTCCCTGCGACCTTAAAGGGAACAATTACTTCTTCATCACGGGGCTCAAAAAATGGCTTCTCATACGACTTCTGACTCATCTCTTGCTTCTCCAATCTCCCCCAAGGGCCCTTCACTTCTTGCGCACATCGTACTTTTAAAGCGAGTTAAGATGTTAACCTTCATCTCAACTTTCACCAGAGCTGTAGCTACAAGATTTTTGCCATACTTGATGACGTGGAAGTTACACAATAGAATAACTGCGGAGGGAAATACTTTTTTCAAGACATTTATTTTGGTGAAGTCTCAATTTTTTTGCACATGTAAATGGAAAATTTCTTCCTCCATGATCATTCATGGCAGTTCGTTCCAAACATTTGTCGACTTCTTTAGGAAAGGAAGGTACCGAGAGAATAAATAAAATTCATGAATTGTTAGTAGCAATAATTATTTTAATGAGTTTTGGGAGTTTTAATTAGTCAAAGGAAAAGTAGTGTACTACTCACGGGACTGCGTGAGTGGTTTTCAATAAATTTTACGTAACAAAACCATTCCCAAGAAAAAGAGAGTCAAAAAGAGGGACGTATTTATCCCACCTCACCTTTTCTGGCTAGGGTACTTCTCAGGACTAACATGATGACATCCTAACGGCTTACGAGTTCGAATCTATACAACATGGTTGTCATAAAATTCCATTTAGATATTTTTTCGAACATTGGAACAAGGAAAATTAGACTGATCGTAAAAAGGATGACGTTTCGAAAATTGTCACCGTTTGAATTCGATCACTCTTCGAAATTTTCCTTTCATTTCCATTTTGCTGCATGCCCCTGCGAGTGTAGTGTTCAGTTTTCGAAAATTTTTTCTCAGGTTTCATAGTCCCAAAAGCGGACGGAGATCGAATTTTTTAATGGAAAAATGTAGACGTGGAAATTTTTGTTGTCTATTTCCTTGGGTTTCCATACGCACATGCCGTTCCAATAATAATGTAGGACGAATGTATACGCATATTAAAATAAGTTTTTAGGTTGTTTTTCTACGTCGAAAGAATTTTTTTACAAATTTTTTTTATCGTAATTTTAGCGTGTAAATTTCACCCAGCAAGCCTTAAGATCTGTTTTCTCTCACCATATTGAAAAATGTTGTATTCTTTCTGCACAGCGTGAAAACGAAATGCGATAATATAGGCGGAAAATTATAATTCGAATCGCTCGAGAGTCTTTAAGCAGTTGAATAGAAGATGCTTTCATTTTCTACAAAAGCGAATTTTAATTCTTTTTCTCTCAAATTTCGTGATATCCGAGATGCACAATGATGGTTTTTGTGCTTCGATAAAATTACCTACCTAACCTTGCGTTGAAAACAACGCACGGGTATTAAATGAAACAGCAACAGTATCAACTTCCTTCCAACGAAGTATCTAAAAATGAAAATTTTGAATTAAAATAATATTACATATTATACACAACGATCCATTGTGTCTCTTTTCTAAAGAAAAATGACCTTGCGACGAGCCTACATAAGAAAAAGTGGTAATCTCTTAGGACTTCTCGCTATTATATCGCGGATTATACCTAATAATTCTCTAAATTAACTATAGCTAGAAGCTTTATCTAAGAACGACTTATTTGGTATAGTAACGCATGTCCGAAAATATGTAGACGCATTTGTGGCCAAATTTCGTGTTCCTTCGCCTCGATTCGGATTTCGCTGTCTTGACTTTCAATAATATACGACGCTGGTGTACGTTTCACATCTAATATATGTAGTCCAATTAATCCTGAATAAAGTTAGCTCTTATTTCTCATGAATACCATCCTGTAAGCTGTCCATAAAATTCACGTACAGAATTTAACTGATAGCAAGAATGAAAAACAGATTTGTTGAGTTAACAAAATATGAGTTCTAATAAGCCGTTCCTCCTTTTTTTTTTCTCTCTTCTTCTCAATCTCTCTTAGTCGCGAAATATTCTTATTCCACTCGTACGCAATCTGCATTGTATTTTTATGAGACTGGCGGCTTAGACGATTCGTCAAATATCATACTCGAATCAAGCCAAAGTTTTTTACTGGTCTTGATACGATTTTAGGAACCGAATGCTACCGCATTGTTTGGAAAACCGATGATCCCCGCAGGCTATACATGTTTCTCCTTCAGGTGACAACAAAAATTGAAACAAATTTCACGACAGAAATTTCTCTCGAGCGCCGAGTACTTTTCTTGCCATTAAAATTCAAGGTTTACGTGCAATACTTTCTTCCCTCGTTCTTCTCGCAATGCGTTCCCTTGACTCCGGTATTTTAGAATTCTATCGCTCCATCTCGCGCTAATCTGTTTACGAGTTGAATTCCTTTTTCTGAATTCTCGTTGGTATTAAATTGACGATCACATAGGCTGGGGAGCATTTTGTTTGAAAATCAAGACCTCGTTTTGTAAGACTAAACGAAGAGGAAAAAGATCCAAAAAGATTTACATTTTAATCGATTTTGGCATTTTGCTCTTCAACGATACATGAAGTTGGATGTGGAGTGTACGTAAGCTTAGTGGGCCTGGGTGAATGTCGTAAAAAATCCTTGATTTGTATTCTATTTTTAAAAATAGCACGTTGAATGATTCTATGTACTTTTCCAATCAGGAGTGACGTAGTCAGAAATTTGTGAAAGGGTGGGTCAACGTGTCTGGGGACAGAGGTTAAGAACATTTCTCCAACACTGCTTATCACTTTATTTGTTTGATAGAAATTCAAGACTCTCGAAATCCTGATCCTCCCCTCGGCTATACTTGTGCTTTCCAGCTACATACATCGCATACAAGCAATGAGAGAGACTCGACACTTCGCGAGGAGCGAACAATATGAGAGCTATGAGTTATGTTTTGTTATCCAAAGTTTCTTCATTTTCCCTCCTTTGCTGCCCTTGACTTTGCCTCATACTTAGTTGCTCGTCAGAGTCTGGCAAAAATAACCAAAAAGTAGCTCTCTCGTGTTTTTTGCTGATAAAATAAAGTTTGTCTACACCCGAATAATTGTTTTTTTTTTTCAAATAGTTGAAAGTTCATAAGCTCGTGAAAATATTTAAAAACAAAAAGATAGTTAAACCACGACACCGCCAAGATTTCCGAGCGCGTAGAATTTCTTTCTCCTATTATCGATGATCGTCTTATCATCATCCTATATCACTTAAAAATTCGCCTTCAAAACCATGGTACGTTTTCCTGCCAACTGTGCGTATTGCTGCTCTATAATATTGAATGTAATAAAGAATAGAAAAGCTACTGATAACAATGCGAAGGAATTTTGAAAAATCGACTAAAGGCCCAAGGATGAAAAGCTTAATTTCATATCGAGTCTTGCCTAAGTTTTTTAATTTCAAAAACGTGGTAATATCGTCAATTTTATCTTAACGCTATCGGCGTTGAAGTTTAATATTTACTATTGAGTGAAGGGATCGAAGAAGATATCAGAAGAATATTTATGTAATGCGTTTTATCGTCGTTAAACAAAAATTTGTTAGTATCAGTATAATAAGAAAGTGTAGAAATGAGGAAAAAAAAAAACAAATTACTAGCGTAAGTAAGATTCATAATGAGAATTCGAATTTAACTTGACGACCATTCTAAGAAATTTGTTAATTATACTCTCACGTATTAAGGACGTGGTAAGAGTTTAAATCCCGCGAGACCCTCTTTATTTTTGCAACGTTAAAGTCTCATTCTTTAAACATTTTTTGTCTTCTCTATGTTAGTTTCTCTCTTGAAATTGTAAAAAAAACCCTATGCTTATACTGGGAGGTCATAATGTTTAAGCGGACGCAGCAACGAAAAGTGCAAATTCTTCAGAATTATTAAAATGCGCAAAATACGTGTAGAAATAAAAATTGTCAACATTTTATATGATAATGAGAAAGAGTTGGACGAATTTCTACAAGGCCGGAGAGAAGTATTACTTTCGTCATTTCTATAATAATTATAACGATGGAAATATCATTCGAGACTTGACGCGGTGATAAAAGGTACGATGTCAACAACATCACAAACTCGCCGAATTTATTGTATTTTATTAAAATAGTCAGAACTTGTACGAAATATGACTAGCTGTATCATGAGTGTACCAATGAAGGACCTAATCAACTATTTACAATCCAGCTTTCATTCTTTTCCAATTCATCAAAGGCTGATCTGCTATCCCCATAGCCAGTTATATGTCGGGAGGGACAGCTTTAGCGTCACACTGCATATGCTTACTGAGCAGGGAGAACTTGCAGACGGGAACTAAACAATGGTTATATACGTGTAAAATTTTTCTGACATAGCCAAATGAATAGAGAGCATGTTTCATGTCTTTATCAGTATACAGGAATTTTACTGTTGAATGTCAGTACGGCCGTGTGAAAAATTATATACTCGTAGAATGAATACTGACATACTCAACAATCTGTATCATCTGTTCTACGATTACACTATTTTAAGCTAATAGCTCTAGCGGACTCGGTCTAGTATAAGTCTAGTATCTAATTTACAATATTTTAGGCTGGGAAGCTGATGACATTTGGGGGCTCACTCTCTACGTTCGTTTGTTCTCTTTCTTGGTCTAGTATAAGTACAGTTTAATATATTCCGCGAAGCGCCGTCCGTCGCCAGACTTTTTGAGGCATGAAGTAAAATTCTTACATGAGGCCTTTTTTTCAATTTGGACAATTTAAATTTCTCCCCCTTCGCCGGCGCGACGCCTGAAGCGGTAATACCTACTCACCATCCCCTGGCGATGGCCTTCCTCGAGCCCGAGAATTGAGTTTGAGACTCGGGAGTGAGACTCGAGAGTGAGACTTGAGAGTGAGACCTGTGACTGACACTCGAAATTGAGATTCGAGACTGAGACTCAAGCTTGAGGATAGAGACCGAGACTTGAGATTGAGACTCGAGACTGAGACTCGAGCTTGAGAATTGAGTTCGAAAATCGAGTTTGAGAATCGAGACTGAGACTCCAGACGGACAATCCAGACTGACACTCCAGACTGACACTTCAGCCTGAGATCAGGACTGCGACTCGAAACTGAGACTGGAGCTTAAGACTAAGACTCGAGCTTGAAACTCGAGTTTGAAAATCAAGGCTGAGACTCGAGTTTGAAACACGAGACTAAGACTTGAGTTTTAGACTCGAGACGCAGACTCAGGCTTGGGGCTCAAGGAGCCTGCGGGACTTCAGACCAAGGCTCAAGGAAACTGAGACTTGAGACCAAGACTCAAGATTGAGGCTCGAGGCTGAGATTCACGCTTAAAACTGAGACTGTGACTCGAGACTCAGACTCGTGCCTAAGACTTAAGCTTTAGGCTCCAGAAACTGACTAAAGATTGAGACTCAAGACTGAGACTCAAGCTTGAGAAGTGAGTTTGAGAATGGAGGCTGAGACTCGACATTGAGACTGGGGACCGAGACTCGAGACTCAGACTCGAGCTTGAGATCAAAGGGAAGAATAAAAGCACATGGACGTGTAACTATTTATATTGAATCTCGCGTGATAAGAACAACAACCGAAAGCAATAAAATTTACTCGAGCCTGAGACTCAAGACTGAGACTTGACCTCGACAATCGAGTTTGACAATCAAGTCTGAGACTCGAGACTGAGACTCGAGCGTGAGACTCAAGCCTGAGCCTCAAGACTGAGACTCGAGGCTGAGACTCAAGCTTGAAACTGGGACTGTGACTCAAGTCTAAGACTTAAGCTTGAGGCTCCAGAAACTGAGACTCAAGCTTGAAAATTGAATTTGAGAATGGAGGCTGAGACTCGACATTGAGACTCGGAACCGTAACTCGAGACTCAGACTCAAGCTTGAGACTTGAGACTGACACTCGAGCCTGAGACTCAAGACTGAGACTCAACCTCGACAATCGAGTTTGAGAATCAAGGCTGAGACTCGAGCTTGAAACTGGGACTGTGACTCAAGCCTCAGACTTAAGCTTGAGGCTCCAGAAACTGAAACTCAAGATTGAAACTCGAGACTGAGACTCGAGCTTGAGAATCGAGTTTGAGAATTGAGGCTGAGACTCAAAACTGACACTTGAGCTTGAGACTTGAGACTTAGACTCGACATTGAGACTCGGACTCGAGCTTGAGACTTGAGACTGACGCTCGAGCCTAAGACTCAAGACTGAGACTCGAGCTTGAGACTCGAGTTTAAGAATCAAGGCTGAGACTCAAGACTGACACTCAAGCTTGAGACCAAGGACTGAGACTCGAGCTTTAGACTCAAGGCTGAGCCTTGGGACTGAGACTTGAGGTTGAGACTCGAGCTTGAAACTGGGACTGTGACTCGAGACTGAGACTCGAGCCTAAGACCAAAGCTTGAGGCTCCAGAAACTGAAACTCGAGATCGAGATCGAGACCGAGACTCAAGATTGAAACTCGAGTTTGAGAATTGAGGCTGAGACTCAAGCTTGAAGATCGATGCTGGTACTCGAGCTAGCGACTTGAGTTTAAGAATCAAGGTTGAGACTCCCGACTGACACTCAAGCTTGAGACTCAAGACTGATACTGGAGACTGAGACTCAAGCTTGACAATCGAGTTTGAGAATCACGGCTGAGACTCGGGATCGAGACTTGAGCTTGAGAATCGAGTTTGAGAATAGGGACTGAGACTCGAGCTCAGCGTTGTCGACAGACAATTTTAGACCTAAGGTAAAACAGATAATTTTAATTTTTTTTTTCTCTCCTTGCCAGCGCGAGGCCTGAAGCGGTAATACCTACTCGCCACCCCCTGGCGACGGTCCGAATTCCGAGCTAATGGCTTTTGGGGAGCTCTTTCACTCCACTCGTTCACCCCCCCCCCTCTTCGGTCTAATATAAGTCCATTTTAGAATATTTCGAGCTAATAACTTTTGGAAAGATTGAGAAAAAGCTCGACAATACTCAACGAGTAAACTGGAGGGCAATTTACAAGAACCGCAACAATTTTTGAACACAGAAGTCGCGATAACGCGCTTTCGGTTGAACAACCATTTTCAAACAAAGATAAAAAATTACTCGACGAGATGGAGAAGAAATATGGTAGCAACAAAGCCAGAAAAAAAATTCATGATTGAACTAGCGAGGTATGAGATTGTGAGTCACACTCATAAACTAATTCAACCGAACCTTCATCCGTCCTATCGTACCTTATGTCTCCTCCCCCGCTTTCTCTCTCGCGAAACACTTGGACATATGTTTTAAATCTCGCATTGAGTATGAGTCCACTTACTCGGTGAAAAATTAAATTGCCTTAGCTGATAAGCTTAAAGATCAATTACTTCCTCCGGGCACCACTCTGTGCTCCTTTGACGTGGCCGGGCTGTTCCCTAAAATACCGAGAGCCAATGTCATCCAATGTCATGCAACATATGGGTGACCTCCTGGTTCAATCTAATACTCCTCACGAAGAGTTACAAGAATTCTTCAATTCAATGTATGATGGTCCTACAATTTTTGCAAATTTAAAGGGGAATTTTTCGAGTTCCCTGAGGAGGTTGGCATTCCTATTGGATCCCTTGTTTCGGAGATCTTCATGTCCAAGTTTGAGGCTGACCTCTTCTCCTCGGGCCAAGTATTCCTGAAACACATTCACTATTGGCAAAGGTATGTAGATGACGTTCTATACAGTGCTGCCAGATGATGTTATCAAAAATCCGTATCCGCCATTTTTTGGAAGACCTAAAAAGAATTTCTACACACTTTTATGAATTCATGAACAACACTCAGGAGAAAGACATCACCTTAGTGACGTCACTCTTCCAACCTTAGGATGCGAGTATACTTTTATGACGTCATCATCTGGTAATTTTATTACTCCCAACCTCACATCATCAACTTGTGACATGATGGAAAGAAAGAGATACAGGCACATAACTCTGTTACGTGTCTGTATCTTTTTCTTCCCATCACTGATATGGCAAAATCTCTCTCAACTTGTGACATCAACCGACCTAACCTTGGGACAGTATTCGAGTTCGAGGGGAAAGGAAAATTGTAAAGCACTTCTGTATGCGGGAACATCTGCTAACACTATTTCCCTCCCCAACTCCGACACCATTTGGCGCAATATAGAAATTATTTGAGCAGTTTAAGGAGATTCTATTTAGAGTCAACATTACAAGAATAAAAAATACAGAAAAACGATTACTTTTGACCATTCTTTGAGACGTTTATTAGTAGAATTGAAAATTTTTTGAGCAACCTTCCTTTCATACGATACGTCTTCCTAGCGATTCCTAATGTATGCGACAATTTTTGCCGAATGCCGAAAAACTCAGCTGATCTTAATGATCTGACTATCTACTATTCTCTCTTCTTTTACATTTGAGTGGGAAATGATACGAGGAAAAAGCGCTAAGGATAAAAAATAGTGTACATAAAGTGGAATCTATATTGTCGATAACCGTTATACATTATGTTGTATGAGGTTATAATGCAAATGCTTGTTTGTAATAGATGATACGAAAAATTCGTAGTTATTCGTTATATTGGCTTTCATTCAAAGACTGAAATTCATACTTTATATTACTGTCAAATGAGTAATGTGTCCCGAAGCATAAAAATGAAGAATAGAGCGATGTATCAACTTGCGAGAGAAAAAGTATCGCACTCTTGGTAAACCATTTACTATCGTGTCCCATCAGTGATCGACGCTTTCGTCGCCTGAAGGTTCATAAGAGACGGTACAACAACACTATTTTAAACGCCAATCATTTATAACAAAATTATTCAGCATAATTGCTGAAGTATCACCTCGATACATAAAACCTGACTTTAATTTCTGTAAAAATCTATTTTGAATGAGGTGGAGACAAATTTCGACAAATAATTGAACCAAAGTGAAAATTATAGAAACATTTTTGCGTTATTTACTTCATTTTAGAAATGCCTCGACTGGTTTTCTGATTGGTATAAAACGTTCCTATTCGGGGGTTTTCGACTAATAGTCAAATCTATCTATTTGTACTTTCAGTCATCTATCCATGCGTATGCGTGAATGATTTTCAAAATCGAAGCCCTTTTTTGTAGTATGGCGCGGTTGCATTACAGAAAACGGCGAATAAAAGTTTTAATATTTTCCTCTCCGATGAAAATTTTGTAAATATCAAACATTTAACCGTCTATTGCGCGCAAAAAGAGCGTGAATTATTATGGAATAATGCTATCCCAAAAGCAAACGAGCGTGAACTTTACATACAAATACGTTTGTAGACGTAAAAGAGTATATAGTCTCAACCCTGATTGTATGCGCGTACAGAAGATGCTGACACTGAAATATGACACATTCAACAACGAGAAATGACAAGGACTTCATCTGACAAACGAACACGAAAGGGTGTTCATTTTTTGCATCCGTACACGCGTGTGTGTGAATGTAAATATTAATTTTGAAAAATGAAACTCTACTCGAGTCCGACAGGGTCAGCGTGTATTCCGGGGGAAAAGTACATATAATAATTGTTTTTCATTTTTTCGTCACTTTTTCAATGACGACTTACTTATATTCAAATGTTGGATATGATGAATGGAATCAAGGACAAATCCGTCTGGATTCATGATAATGTGGAAGAAAATACCTCTCCGAAATGAAAAATAAATGCAGGAAACACTTTATTTGCTGGCTTTATTATCACAGACGTACGCATGATGATTTTTGTAAGAGGTAGCGTAAGCATCGAAGGTGAACCAAGAGTAGGTACCGATATACATTTGAAAAATAAAATTCGGAAAAGTCGTCTCTCCAGCCTTTTTTCCGAACGAGACGACATTTTCTTCTCTCATGTCCTCCAAAAATTGTCCTCTCGAATTCATTAATATTCCGTTTTAAATTACATACATTCTTTTTACATGTTTAATTCCACCCTATTGAACATTTAAACATAGTCAAAGTCGAACTTACAATAATTCGATGTAAGGATTGAATCCTGTTTTGTATGAGTTCAGCTGAATTTAAATATCTGAAACACCGACTCCCAAGCTCCCCGCTTCTTATATGGATACGCCATTTTTAAAAGAAATGGCCGCCAAAATTTTTTCTACGTAAAATATGTAACGCAACGGTGACGTCAAAAATGTGCAGTCTTAGGGTTCTTGAGGTATTTTACGGATTTATGACGTCATCAAGGTTAAGATGGAGGAAATTACGGATTTCTGACGTTACAGGAGGATAAATGTCTTGAAGTTGAGAGTATCGACTTCTAGATCGTAACCATCGGCTGAATATCGATATCGATACATCAAATTTTATATCGACATATCGATTTACAGGCTAATAATTATGCAATAGTGTGACGTCTTTTTTCTTTCTTTCTTAGTCAGAAAAGCGTGTTGATAGCCTAACGTAGGTAATTTAGCATATTTACTAGTTGGAGTATGGCAAATCCTTATTAATTAAAAAATATTTATATTTTCATTTAATAAAAATAAAATATTTGTTTCATTCAATTTCAATTTAATAATCAATTTTTATTTGAATATTGATTAATTTTAATCATTGATTATTAAGTAAATAATAATACAAGTTTATTATTATATTAAATAAATAATTATTTTCAATTCTTATCACGAGGGCTGTATAACAGTAGAGCCTAGTATTGTATGTTAGGCGCAGTATAATGAAGGCTAAGGATACAAGATCCAAAGAAAGGAAAGTCAAAATTTTATCAATTCCTAAAGTAGGTCAAGGTCACTCACAATGTCATCAGTTTGTAGAATCTATTTCGTCTCACGATTTCGTAAATCGAATTTTAGACAGATCCCTTCATCTTACAGATTTGTACCCAGGCGCGGATTTGCGGCCCCTTCCCCCAAACCTTCAAAGGAAGGCTGAAATAAAGCAGTTAGACCATATTTTCCGAGAAAAGCAAGAAAACAAAATGTAGAGGTCATTGCAGGTTTGTAAAGGCAGCGGGGACCCCGCAACCGCCCTGATTTACCTATGTCCAAGTCCTCCTCCTATCATATATAGCCTCGTCTTAAATGATGATGTAATAAGTTGAACGCGCTCGCGATCACGTTGGCACAAAAATGCCCCCTCAGCAAATGAGTTGGTGGGTTTCTCTTCAGTAAACCAATACTGTACAGGGTGGACCACAATGATGTTACCAGTTAGATGGGAGTTTGCGCTAAATCGGCCATAGCGCGAAAACGCGAAACGTTAGATGTATACTTCAAATGTACGAAATGTGTAGCTCAATTTTATCTTTAATTTGCGCCAAATACGAAGTCTCTACGATTTTTCTGAACCGAGTTATGGACCAAAATGTGCCAAAATTTTGCTGCAGGGGCTCCAAAAGTTGTTAATTATCAAGTAAAAATGTTTTTGGAATGAGAAATAGCGTGTCTTCTAATATTTTCCCTCACACCCGCAACGAAATTTCGCGCTGAGTCTGAAAATGAAGGTAGAATGACTCGACAAAGCACCAAAATGACTGAATGGGCCCATGGAGGGTCAAAATTTCCCAAAATTGAAAATGCAGTCCTTTTCAATATTTTTTGCGATACCTCGATGGAATTTTGCACCGAATCTGAAAAAAAAGGTAGGATGACTCGACGAAGCACTAAAATGACTGAACGGGCCCAAGGAGGGTCAAAATCTCCCAAAATTGGAAACGCGGTCCTTTTCAACATTTTTTGCGGTACCTCAATGAAATTTCGCGCTGTGTCTGAAGAAAAAACAGGGAGAATGACTCGACAAAGCACCAAAATGACTGAACTCGCGGCGAGAGATTGAAGGATGCCCCGTCAAGGATCGAGAAGCGAAAACGTAGAGAACTTTCCGTTGTTTCGGCCGCTGGAGGGAACGGAGAACAGGAGGCTCACTTTCTGTTGTGAGCTCACGGCGAGAGATTGAAGGTGGTCCCGACTTTGATCGAGAAGGGAAAACGGAGAGGAATTTCCGTTGTGTCGGCCGCTAGAGGGAACTGAGACCGGGAAGCTCGCTTTCTGTTGTGAACTCGCGGTGAAGTATTGAAGGAGGCCGCGGCTTTGATTGAGAAGGGAAAACGTAGAGAACTTTCCGTTGTTTCGGCCGTTAGAGGGAACTGAGACCAGGAAACTCGCTTTCTGTTGTGAACTCGGGGTGAGAAATTGACGAGGGCCCCGTCATCCATCAAGAAAGGAAAACGTACAGAAATTTGCGTTGTGCCGTCCGCTGGAGGGAACCGAGACTAGGAAACTCGCTTTCGGTCGTGAACTCGCGGTGAGAGATTGAAGAGAGCCCCGTCTTCCATGAAGAAGGGAAAACTTACAGAAATTTGTGTTTTGTCGTCCGCTGGAGGGATTCGAGGCTAAGAAGCTCACTTTCTTTTGTAAACACGCGGTAAGAGATTGAAAGAGGGCCTGTTTCAACAACAGACAGTGAGCCTCCTAGTCACGATTCCTTCTAACGGTCGAGAAAACGCACATGTCTGTACGTTTTTCTTCCTTGATTGAAAACGTGGCCTCCTGGAATCTCTCACCGCGAGTTCACAACAAAAAGTGAGCTTCTTAACCTCGAATCCCTCTGGCGGCCGACACAACGCAATTTCTGTACGTTTTCCCTTCTTGATGGACGACGGGGCCCTTTTCAATCTCTCACCGCGAGTTCTCAACAGGAAGCAAGTTTCATAGTCTCGGTTCCCTCCAGCGGCTAACACAACGGTAATTTCTGTACGTTTTCCCTTCTTGATGGAAGAACGGGCCGTCTTCAATCTCTGACCGCGAGTTAACAACAGAAAGTGAGCTTCTCAGCCTCGAATCCCTCTGGCAGCCGATACAACGCACATGTCTGTACGTTTTCCCTGCTTGATTGAAGACGGGGGCCTCGTCAATTTCTCACCGCGAGTTCACAACAGAAAGCGAGTTTCATAGTCTCGGTTACCTCCACCGGCCAACACAACGCGAATTTCTGTACATGTTCCTTTCTTGATGGAAGACGGGGCGCTTGTCAATTTCTCACCGCGAGTTCACAACAGAAAGTGAGTTTCCTAGTCTCGGGTCTCTTTAGCGGTGTCCGTCCATCCCCTGAATCAACAATTTACTGCAGAATGAAAAAAATTTTTATTCTTAGTTTTGGAAAAATTGTGATGTTCCTCTAGGGCCATATCAGTATTTTCCTTGGACTCGGCGCTAAATTTCATTTAGAATTGAAAACAACATCTAAAGATTACGCAGTTTTTCAACTTGGAGGAATTTTGATTCTTTTTGGGTCCTTGGTGCTCCAGAGCCTTTTTTTGGAATTTTTCTTTCGGACTCAGCGAGATAATCCACTTGAAAAGCAGAATAGAATTTGAAAGTTTGAACAATTTCCCAATCCGGGGAAATTTTGACCCTTTTTGGGCCCATTAACCCATTTTGGTGCTTCAAAGAATTTTTTAAGCATATTTTTCGGACTCAGCGCGAAATTTCACTCAGAAATCAAACTAGAATTTTGAAAGTTTGAACAATTTTCCAATCCGGGGAAATTTTGACCCTTTTTGGGTCCATTAACCCATTTTGGTGCTTCGAAAATTTTGGTCACTATTGTTTTCGTTTTCTCCGTCAAAATTCACATAAGAAACAATAAACTTATCATCAAAATTTTCAAAATTCAGTTCAATACTGTAAATTAATTAATTTTCAAGCCCTATTTTGGGAACCCTGGCAAATTGGTGAATTTTGGGCTCATTTTGGTTCATAACTCGGCTCAGAAAAGTCGTAGAGACTTCGTATTTGGCGCAAATTAAAGATAAAATTGAGCTACACATTTCGTACATTTGAAATATACATCTAACGTTTCGCGTTTTCGCGCTATGGCCGATTTAGCGCAAACTCCCATCTAACTGGTAACATCATTGTGGTACTAGGCCCAATATAATGAAGGCTGGAGGTTGAAATTCCCCCAAGTCCCCAAAGTAGGTCAAGGTCATTGATGATGTCATGAAGCGTCACACGTTACATTACGTTACGTCACGTCACGGTATGGCACGTCACGTCACGTCACGCAGTTCACAGAAACTCCCAGACGTGGATGTTTTCTGAGGATGTAATACCCCTAACAAAATGGATCGCGGGTTCCCCACTAAAAGTTTCAAACAATAAAATATACCCCTCCCTCCAAAAAAATGTATGGCTAAATCCGCGCCTGGTACCAAGCGAGTTGAATAAGAACTAATATATTTAGAAAAATCCTAACGCGTAGAATAACACTCATAAAATATTTCCCAAGTTCGTTGAAGACGTCAAGATCAGAGTTCAAAATTTTTCCTAGCCTTACCTAAAGTCTAGGAGCTCAAAATTTTCCCCTAGTTCCTCCTCTATAGGGGTTTGGAGAGAATTTTCCAAGTTTTTCTTTAGGAAGTCAGAGTTTGGAATTTTTTCAAGTTTTTAAAAATGTAAGACTCTGATTCTCCGGAGGATGCGTACACTCAAAGAAAAATTGAGCGAATTCTGCACTGAAAATAAAAGAAGTTTCAAGCTCAATCGTCCCTCAAGTCTGGAAGTATTCCTCGCATCCAGTGTTCGGGTATAATTCTCTGCCGCGTCCAATTACCCGGATTTTTTTCAAACAACAATGGCTCTTCACCTTCGAGCTTTGTTTTTTCACTTGATTTGTTTAATAAAAACAGGAAAAATTGATTCGAAAAATGAGTAAAGGTTTTGAAACTACTGAATGCTCCCCAAGTCCGTTATTACATACTTCACTTGTCTGTTCATACATAGCGCCTACTTATGATGAGAAACATCATTCGATTTTGTGAAGAAGAAAGAGCTGAATGAGGAATATTTCAGTCTTTGAATTGTAATGACATATTAAACTGATGCGCGAGACACTTGACCCTTGGCACCTCTGGGAGAAGATTGGTCACGAAGTTTTTGTTTCGAAACACTGATGAAGAGACATAATACGATTATTGCATCGCATTCAACGATGAATGAACACCTGCACAATACCATCTTCAACGGATGTATCTATTTATAGGTAAGGTATCGAAGAATAAAAATCTATTCCTAGGTTTAGTAATGACAAGCAAATTAATGCAGTGCATCAGTTCATCCTCAATCGCTCATCCGTCTTGTTTTGTCATATTTCGATTTACATTCAATGATTCATCTGCTTTATTCGCGTAAATTTTGTATGGAAAAATATCAACCTTTCATCGTGTTAACGACAACCGCCACGTGATTCTATGCTGCAGACATGAGCAAAAACATGTCTCGACAAGTTCCAGCCGGTGAACTCGTGGCACTGAACAATTTATACAATTTTTGAATGAAATGAAGGAGATTGAAAATAGCGCCATAAGGAGTGGGGCATGATTTTTCAAGAAGACATCAGAGATTTTGAAGTATAGAAACTGCAAAAAGTGTAATTGATCCGCGGTGTGTTATTGTGCAGAACCTCGATAGACCCCGAACCTCTCTCCGTCAATTCAATTCGCGAACCTGGGCTCTTGAAGAAAGGTTAGAGGGCAAGAAAAACAAAAACAATTTCTACCAACCAGCAGACCGTTGGCAGACAAACCAGTATCTTGTTCCCTAGGTGCCTTGGCAAAAGGAAGAGGACAACATTGAAAATGAAATCCAGTATGAAACGTGAAGTTGGAAAACTCAGGATGACGAGCTGAATATCAAAATATGACTGTTGTATTTTGTACGGCGTAAAGTAGCATGTCTTGTTGACACAAGTTACATACATTTTTGTTCATAACGACCAAAAGTATGTTTTTTAGTTCATTTTCAAAGTGGATTTTAGTTACAAAGCGTGACATTTTATAAAGGCGTGTTAAAGTCTCTGAAAAATCCTTTTGCTGGAAGGTTCGAAATTTTCAAAACAAAAGTTTTTTTTGTGACTTTCCAGCAACTTTACTCGCGATGATCTGTAAGATTGCCATAAAGACATTCCGTTGAAAAGCATACATTTTGAAGTTAGTAGAATGACAGGAGAAGTGACTTGTGCCTGCACTAGATGAGTTTGACGCGAAAGAAATTTTCTGGTCATCTTCTGCAGATTCAATGAGCTACAATCCTTATGATGTTTGATGGAAAAGGAAAAAGTCTACAAGGATGAGTGATGTATACAGTATCAGCTTGGAGAATGAGTAGGATTTAAGTTGTTACTTTGTTAAGGCGCGCAAAACTGAGTTGTTTCAGCATATTTTAATCGAGATATACAGTATAAAGGAAGAGAGAGTATCAAACTCAAACTGCGGTAGCAGGCGTCGATCATGAGACAACCGAGTTGTTGTGCACTACCATTAGAGGATAGGATTACTCATCAGCCAAACCTATGGGTAAGGAAGTAATGAGTCAATGTGAGAAAAAGGAGCCTTGAAAGTTTTATGCTAAAAACTAATGAGGGTGAAGTTGAAATTGTCATAGCAACATTTGTGGAATCAGTTGCTTTAGATAACGCCTGGCAGTTTGGCTCTCACTGGTGGCTTGAATTTTTACATAAATATGATGTAAAACCAAAGACAGAAAGAGCAATAAAAGATTGGGGTAGTAAGTTCATATCCATAGCAAACAGAGAATGCACAATTTATGATACTTTCCATCGGACCGAATCGTCCGCACCAATTCGATAGAGGATCAAAGTTGAACTTTAAAAGTTAAGTTTCTGCTCGCGATGACTTTGGCAAAATGATCACAATTTCTGAAAAATAAATTTATTTAACATTGTCGACTGACTAGATGGAATGATGAATATATTTGTATTTAATCAGTCGCTTTTAGTATAGGCACCCTAAATTTTGACCCAAGAGATACCACTACTATTTGGACAAATGTGGCAAGTTTGTCATAGAGGTATTTTCGAATAGAAGGACTAGGCCAGTGCCTGGAACATAAGTCTGATGTAAGGCGCAATATAAGTGATGCCTTAGAAACCTAATTTTATCCTAAAAAAAGTAATGGATGGCGCAGGTGCCATACAAAAGTTCGCCTATTAAGCTGCCAAAAGTAAACACGCCACTAATGACAGTGTCTTAACGTGGCGCACTTCACCCCGCATTGTCCAACTGTATATGACAAATGCTCTGATTGCGCATGATGTCTGTACCATATAATTCTAGTGATTTTTAACTTACTGAAGTAAACATGCACTGTATGTACAAATAACTTTTATATTCACAAACAGTCCATTAGAAATTACTAATTTACGAAGTATCCCACGAAATTTTAGAGGAAGATGTTTGCGACTTACCTCGCTGCAACTTTTTCAATCTTAGAACGGGGAAGCTCGAAAACAACTCGTTGAATTTTCCGAAAAACCAACACCTATCGAATTTTGATACGTTTTCATGGCATACCAAAGTTTTCAGAAATCGCTTTGTGTTGTATTTCTATACTTAATCCGCACCCTTATAAAAACGTCAAGAAAAGTTATACGCGTATCACTCTTCACTTTCTTTTAACCACCCGGAGCAACACTTTGTTGTTTTTGGTGAACTTGATAAAAAGTAGATAAACAACTGAATCATTGATTCTCCTTCTCGCTTACGATCAGCCAGTAAAAACACATGCTATTCGTTTTCTACTTTGTATTTAGATGTTCGATGGAAAGCTAGAGGCTATATATACAGTTAACATTTCGCATTTTCGTGTCCTTTGCTAATACAAGTACAGTCTAGCAAGCCGCGAACAACAGAATTCTTTGAACTTCACGAGAAAAACTTTGTTAATCATCAACTTGAACTTCACGTTGCAAAACTAGGGTATGAGGCTCGAATGGAAAGTGATTTTTTGGCTATTGTTTGGGTTGTTTTGAGTATCAAGCTTATTCGTCCATGGCGAAGAACACTTATTCTACAACTTTCTATTTCATTGGCCCGATTTAAAAACCTCGTATATCTTCCCTTTTAAATAAGTTTTCAGTATTATATTGTCATAAACCGTTCAGGCTTCATTAATTTGTTTTTCTCCAACAACTTTCCGAGCATTTTATCCTTTCGCTGTTGGATCCTTTTGTGAGGTAGGGATTTCAAAGAAAATACGTGCCGTTCCCCGGTATAGCTCAAAAAAAGTAACTAATTTTTGTAACGCTTTGTGGAGGGAGTATTTTTACTAAAATATTAATTTTACCACCTTTAAACGCATCTTATGATCTGAATTCTGTAAGAATTCTCTATTGTAAAAGGAAAAAAAAAAAAAGGAAAGATATTGGCTAGACTATAGGTAAGGAATGAATAATTGTGATGTGTCTGAACCTTCTTATTTTCCAGTTTCGAGAGAATTTTTCAAATTATTTTGAGATCAACTTTCTTGTAATTATTGTAGTGATCAGTCTGTTTCGTGACTTCCCTATTCGCAGGTACGTGTTAACAGTTTATTGAACGAAGTCTCGTCTGACGCTCATTGTTCGATCGATGATGATAGTGACGTAAGCTAATTGATTTTTAAATCTTCGGCTGCGATACAGACTTTTAGATGGGATGAATTGTTGCTACATAATCAAAAGAATTCTCAATACTATAAATAGTGGCTAATTCTGAGTTTCATTGAGGAGAAAATTTCTATATAAATGGAAATTCGCGCCTTATTTACTTTAGCGCAAAAACGCAAAACGTTAGATGTTCGATTTTGAATCCACCATTTGTAGTTTCAATGGTATCTACACTTTGTGTCCAGAACTAAAATATTCGTCAAGGTTCTCAGAGTTTTAGATGTAAATACAGACTTCATATAGGTCTCAAATTGTGAATGGAATCGAAATACAAAGTTTGTGCTTTTATACCTCCTCGGATAAAATTCAGACCAGCTTCATTTAAGTGGTAACATTTTCTAGGCTCACCCTTTATACATAAAATTTAGGCCAACAGAGTTGGGAAATCTTATCTGTCTACGATCTACGTTTGACTTAAGCCTGCAGAGTCTAGGAGGTGGCGCTTATATAAATCCTTAAAGTAGGTCAAGGCCACGTCATCAAAGAATTTATAATTTCAGGTTGAAAATTTTAAACATGCGTGCAAATTCCTCTCTTCCTGTCCCTTCTGCTACATTTTTTGACATGTTTCATGTTCTTAGTCCCACCGCACTCCGATTTGAAAATTTGCGAGTTCCCTTCCTCCCTCCTCCCCAGAGTTAACGGACTTGGAGAATTTTTGAGGAAAAATTTATCGCGCTCGTGCGTGTGCGAGTACGAATTTATACCCTTTGGGTGAATCAGAAATTTGCGAGTACAGCCCTCCTATATTTTGCTGTTGTGTGCGTGTGTGTGTACGAGTGCGAGTGTGAATTTATACCCCGTGGGTGATTCAGAAACTTGCGAATAAAGCCCTCCTATACCTTTTCTAAAGTACGGAGCGGGACGAGGGAGCTCCTCAAAAAAAAATATCAGCTCGAAATATTCTAAACTGGACTTATAGTAGACCGAGGGTGGGGGAGCTCCCCAAAAGCTATTGGCTCGAAGTATTCTGGACGGAATAGACTTATGCTAAACCAAACAATGTACCGAAGAAAAAATGAGAAGTTATCATCACCAAAAATGAAAGTTCTCATTAATTTGTTATTGTAATATCACTTCGATAGTGGCCAAGCAACAATTTTACCAATGATGGAAAGAGAATCTGATACAAAAATTTGCACCGTTTAGAAAATCCTTATACATCGTTTCAAAGATAAGCATACCAACCAAAAAAACTGCCACCATCGTTCAAAGATTTTCTTACTCACCACCTTATGTCATCCATGTACGAGAGACGGATGTACGGGAAGGGACGATGGATGATCCCGCCACCAAAAAATAACATAAGAATAATTAAAGCCATTATGATCGTGTCAATAAGTAGAAATACTTCGTATTGTGATTCATACAAAAATTCCTCTTCAATTATTAGCAAATATTTCTTTAGATACCAAATCTTCACTATGCCAGTAAACTGCCAAAGCCTATCTTGTCTGGAAACTTTCCTGCAGACAAAATGAACGTGTTCCGATAACCCAGGAAACCTATTTTTTGAATTCAAAATTAGCTCTCTGTTATTCAAATAAAAGAATGGCCATTCGTTCGTCATTCTATATTTTGTGACTGAATACGTTGATATACGTTTGAAAGATGGATAGCTAGGTACCTATGTACTTGCAATTCAAATTTCTTCTCAAGAGATTAGATCAATATGCATACCGAACACTTATAAATATACAACTACTATTGAACAGGTCACCTGGATAACAAAGAAATACGAGATTAGAGAAATACCAAATAATGGAACTTTTGCATTCTTATAGTCAATGGCAATCTGACGAAATCCGCATTATTTAATAGGTAATATTCAGTAGGCTCAAAATATGTATTCGGTAAGTGGAATGGAATACGAATCATTTTTAATATTTCTTTTTCTCAAAAATAAAGTGAATTTTGTTATTTAATTCACCGTTCACGTCCACCGAGCTGTTAGTCGACGCTATTTCAAGATCTACACTCAAGCTAAACATCGAATTATATTTATTCCGCTCACGTTTGAACATCATATTGTAAATCGACCGACCCTTCTCTTTGTCCGTTTGTATGTGTGCCCGTGTGTGTGTCAATCTAAACAGTAGGGAAGACAATATAAGTTGAAAGGATATTGGTATAAAAATCTATCTCGATTGCATTCGCATTTAGTTCCACGTGAAAATATTTTCATTAACTGCATTTTATGGTACAGAGCACTGGTATTAATAGAACAAATTTTGCGGATGAGAACTTTATTTATTCGAAAAAGTTTACTGCGGTATTTACAAAACTTGGTAGACCGGTACGTTTTAATAAGGCGGATGGATGAATTGGATATTAAATCGCCCCCATTCGAATGAAAATGTGTCGCGTGTTTATGATATAATGAAATACCTGTTAAGAAATTGTTCGCCAAAATGGAGCGTTAGGCTAGTTTCCCTATGTACGGCATATAACTACTCAGGTTTTGTTTTGACCTGAACGCTCTTTTAATAGTTTGATTGCTACGCGATGAACCTCTTCTTTTCCTTTCTAAAAATATAATTTCGACGGCAGATTATATGGAGCAGAGGGTAATTAACTTTTTTGATGTCACGAACAACCTCTTAATTGATTGACTTATTAATTATTTTTGTGCAAGCTTGTTGAGATCGCTTACATATTTGTTTTGACTAGTCCCTTACTTTCATTTTTCCTTTATAATATTATGTAGTATTGTTATTATATTTTTTTTTCTTTTCTGTCGACCAACCTTCAGAAAAGAAGAATCTGAATAAAAAGTCAGTTTTCGCCGTACATGGCTTACGGCAAGATTTTCTTTAATATTGTTCCACAAACAAGTAATTCCTTAAATCTACTGACAAGTAATAATAAAGATACTCGTGCTCCTCTATTCACATCATAGAGTGAAAACTAAATTCAAGATTTTTTATTTTTTGAACCATTTTTTCAAGGATACATTTTTTTTTCCAACCTTACAACGAGTGAAAAATTGTCATTAGATGGACACGATTTCATATAGTTAGACTAGGTTCGGAGGTGAAATACGTCCGGGAGCGAGGTAAATTGAAGCATATAGCTGTATCTATACTAAAGCGGGGGAATGAAAATACTAGACCAAACTAGGCTAAACAGATGGGGCTAGGAAATACTGTTGGAGATGTGTTTGGCCTATCGGTTGTTCGGGTAACTATAACTGATCTCAAAAATGCACGTCTACATAATAAGGGTCAGTCAGACCTGAGCTCGACTGAACGTTTCTGTGTACCTCCGAGTGCCTAAAGCGAAATTTTCACATGAGGCTTTTTTTAAATTCAGACAATTTTAATTCCCCCCCCCCACCGGCGCTAGGCCTAAGGCGGTAATCCCTACTTGCCACCCCCTGGCGATGGCACTTCTCGAGCCTGAGATTTGAGTTTAAGACTCGAGTTTGAGACTCAAGACCGAGACTTGAGACTGACCCTCGAGACTGAGACTCGAGCTTGACACTCAAGACTGAGCCTCGAGACTGACACTCGAGCCTGAGACTAAAGACTGACACTCAAGACTGAGACTCGAGCTTATGAGACTCGAATTTGAGACCAAGACTCGAGCTTGAGACTCAAGGCTGAGACTCGAAACTGATACTTGAGACTGATATTCGGGCCTGAAACTCGAGACTCACACTTGAGACTGAGACACAAGCTTGAGAATCGAGACTGAGACTTGAGCCTGACACAGGGGACCGAGACTCAAGACTGAAACTGGAGTTTGAGACTCGAGTCTGAGACCGAGACTCAAGATTGAAACTCTAGGCTGACACTTGAGACCGAGACTAGAGACTGACACCCGAAACTGACGCTTGAGACTGACATTCGTCGAGATTGAGACTCGAGCTAAAGAATCGAGACTGAGACTGGAGCTTGAGACTTGAGACTAGAGACTAAGACTCAAGATTGAGACTGAAGGCTGACACTCAAGACTGAGACTCAAGACTGAGACTCGAGCTTATGAAACTTGAACTTGAGACTGAGACTTGAGATTGGGGCTCGAGACTCGAGACCGAGACCAAGACTCAAGATTAAGACCAGTGGCGTACCCAGGATTTCCTTGAGGGGGGGGGGATTTCCAAAATAGGAGGTCCAATGAAAAAGAATGAAATAAGAGAAAAAAAAAAATTCTCTCGTTTTCTATCGGCACGTACGTTATACGTACGCAAGGCAAGAAATATTCCAAATATAGAATCCCAAGGGGGGGGGGATTCATCCCCCTAACCCCCCTGGATACGCCACTGATTAAGACTCAATGCTGACACTCGAGACCAAGACTCGAGCTTGACACTTGAGACTCAAGTTTGAGACTAAGAGACTGAGACTGTGAGACTGGATCTTGAGAATCGATGCTGAGTCCCAAGACTGACACTCGAAACTGACACTTGAGACTGACATTCGTGACTAGGTGGCTCAAAGTACCATTCATTGGTAACTCCTCCTACAAAATATCTCGCGTTCTTCGCCATATAGGCTACCGCCCTGCGTTTTATACATTATACAGTCTCCGTAGGCTCTCTCAATTAAAAGACCCTACCCCTATAATGATGAAAAGTGGTGTCTATCGTCTTAATTGTGGGGAGTGCAAAACTATCCATATAGGCCAGACTGGTAGGTCTCTCCTCACCAGGGTCAAGAAGCATGACAGCGCTTGGAAAGCTCGTCTGAAATTTCAAATAATCCTAATGCCACCGAAGACAGTTATTATACGGGTAAAAATAGTGCTTTCGCTGATCACTTAATTGATTCAGGCCATACTTATGATAACGATAAACACGTCGAATTACTGCACGAATGTAATAAGAGCAGAACTTTAGATATGTTGGAGGAGATCGAAATAATTTTACACAATGATAATCGTAATGTCAAATTGGTAAACGATATACAATACATCTACCCTAATCTTCTTACACGAATGTACACACACTTGTCTGACTCATAGTCAGTACGAGTCGTTTTATTCTTCTCCAGTTCCTATTCCTGTTCCGCCTGTCTGATGATGCGATTGTACCTCTAATCGCGAAACCGCGGTCACATATGAATAAACTTATGCGTTTCTGTAAAGATTTTATTTAAATTCGTGACTGACTGAGTCTCGAGATTGAGACTCGAGCTAAAGAATCGAGACTGAGACTAAAGCTTGAGATTTGAGACTAGAGACTACGACTCAAGATTGAGACTCAAGGCTGACACTCGAGACTGACACTCGAGCTGGACACTCAAGACTGAGCCTCGAGACTGACACTCGAACCTGAGACTAAAGACTGACACTCAAGACTGAAACTCGAGCTTATGAGACTCTTTGAGACTGAGACTTGAGTTTGGGGCTCGAGACTCGAGACCGAGACCAAGACTCAAGATTGTGACTCAAGGCTGACACTCGAGACCAAGACTCGAGCTTGAGACTAAGAGACTGGATCTTGAGAATCGATGCTGAGTCTTAAGACTGACACTCGAAACTGACACTTGAGACTGATATTCGTAACTGAGACTCGAGACTCACACTTGAGACTGAGACACGAGCTCGAGAATCGAGACTGAGACTGGAGTTTGAGACTCGATTCTGAGACCAAGACTCAATATTGAAACTCTAGGCTGACACTCGAAACCGAGACTAGAGACTGACACTCGAAATTGACACTTCAGACTGACATTCGTGACTGAGTCTCGAGATTGAGACTCGTGCTAAAAAATCGAGACTGAGACTAGAGTTTGAGACATGAGACTAGAGACTAAGACTCAAGATTGAGACTCAAGGCTGACACTCGAGACTGACACTTGAGCTTGAGACTCGAGACTGTGACTGGAGCTTGAGACTCAAGACTGACACTCGAGACTGACACTTGAGACTGAGACTGGAGCTTGAGAATCGAGACTCGAGACTGAGATTCAAGACCGAGACTCCAGATTGAAACTCCACAGGCTGACACTTGAGACTGAAACTCGAGACAGTGACTGGAGCTTGAGACTCAAGACTGACACTCGAGACTAAAACTTGAGACTGAGAATGGAGCTTGAGACTCGAGACTCGAGATTGAGACTCGAGATTGACACTTGAGACTGAGACTTTAGTTTGAGACTCGAGACCGATACTCAAGATTAAAACTTCGCAGGCTGACACTCAGGACCGAGACTCGAGATTGACCCTCGAGCTTGACACTTGAGACTGACACTCGAGACTGACACTCAAGACTGAGACTTGAGCTCAGCGTCGTCGCCAGACTTTTTGAGACAGCCTTTTTTTCAATTTAGACTATTTTAATTTTTTTTCTCCTCGCTGGCGTGAGGCCTATAGTAGCTCGAGGTCTGAAGCGGTGAGACCTACTCGCCACCGCCTGGCAACGGCCCTGACTCTGCCTCGGTGGTAGTATAGTCTAATGTATTTCAAGTCAAGTATAAAGAAGAAGATGTGTTGCTACTCTCAACAAGGACGGGAGAGGTAACCTCGCAAAAATCAAGAATTTCCCCCGAGGAGTTACCATTTTTTAAGGGGGAAGTGGCTTCGCTGAATTGGAATCGGGACAGGGGTACAGAAAAAATATTATGAAACATGCCAAAAATTTAAAACAAGCTACATTCATTGATCTTGAATTTGCGATAGGAAATTGAATAAAATTCAGATGTTAGGTAGAAAATCATGTGCCAAATGGATCGCCTTGCTAACGTATCTCAGTACACTAGATCTTGAGTGAAGTGTAATCTGGTATATTGAACTCTACCTCAGCCTTACTATAGCTTAGTCATCCGTATTCCAAGTCACGTATATGAGTTGTTACCCTCAACCACAAGGGGGGGGGGGAGGTGATCTTGCAAAAATCGAGAATCTTCCCTGCGGTGTCGCGATTTTTCAGGAGGGCGGGCGGCTCGCAGAATTACAATTTTTCCTCGGATTTCTATTGGGATAAGGGTACAGAAAAGATATGAAAAATATTGAAGATTTAAAACAACCTTCATTCATTAATTTTGAGTTGAAATTGAAAAAATTTGAAATCACAGGTAAACAGACGCACTCTCAACAGCACCTATAAGTGCAGGAACAACTAGTCCTGTAGATCAGTTCATTATTAAGAAATAGGGCGAAATTTTTTTGTGTTCGCACTATGCCTCAAGCTTTAGTAAGAAAGGTTCGGATTCGGTCAATTTCACGTTCCTCGATCAAGTATCCGACCCGAATAACTCACAATGGAATTTCCAAAGGAGTCACGAGAATCGATAAAAACGAGAGCATCTCACGACAACGCCAGGTGAGATTGCTAAGAAGTGAAATTTGTTTCAGTGTCAATCTTTGCATATACCGCCTTCACTCAAAGTAAGGGGTACATCAGAAACCGATTACAGGTTGCCGTACCATCTTATACCAACAAAAAAGTGATCAATTTTATTTCTATTTGATAAGACGAAGAAGAAAAAAAAAAAAATCATTTTTACTCGTATGAGAAACACTTCAATCACTAGTTAGTTAATCTCTTATAAATTGATGATCCGGCCGTTCTGACCTACTCCGAAAGGTAAGTACATTCATTTCTGCTACCTATCCGGTATCTGGGTGAAGGTCGTTGAACTTGACACCAGATAAAATTACATCAGATAAATTTATGCGTGAAATACTTCGAAAAAAAAAACTCATACTTCTCTAACATTTTCTAAAAGAAAGAAAAAGTATAGCGATAATAGAGGATCCAAAATACAGAATATATATTTGACGAGAGTAACAGGCAAGTTCACACCAAAAAATGTTCACAGCTCTTCACGATCTGAAATGGGCCACTTTAAAGAAGAAAGAATATATTATTGTTTCTGAAAACTATGTAACCGGGAAAAATTGTGGTTCGAATGACTTTAAAAGAAATCGAATCTTATGAGCACATATTGGTAATCCTCAGTTGTGTGGGTTTGTAACTGCGTGCGTGATGTACGTGAAAAATTTTAAGACCATTTTTTTTCTGCTTCATTCCGATTTGCTTTTGTCTTTTTTTCTTTTTTCTGTCATTTTGCACGATTCTGCACTATATTTTGCGAAAATGGAAATAACCGTTCGCCTTGCGAACACATGAAAATCAATCCGGAGCGTCTGTTGTTTCCAAAAATATTTTTAATCAAATCTATTAGATAAAGATTTATACATTCTTCGGACGAATCCGTGAAAACAAAGAGCCTAAATCTTATCAGTTCCAACACGGACGAGAGGATAATGGCAGATACCTGAATCATTACCCGCAATCATGATTCACTCGACGTTGAGTCGTATTTTTAGAGCGTTATATTCCTGCGGCAGATGATATTCGCAATCACGTATTCTTATTGGATCTTAGGCTATTCATGACGGGATTTACATTTTACAATGGTTTTTAGAGTATTTTCTACGCTGACTTCTGTCATGACTGAAGGACGACTTGATAAACTTTCGACCTTTGAGTTAAAGTTTGAGCTATATAAGAAGAGAAGAACTTGCAAGAGAAAGGAAGACGAAATCAGAGAATGTCGATCATTTAGTTTTATGAATTACGACAGCTGGGAAACTTGAAAAATGTCGACTTTTTCGTCATATGTATTCAAAAATTCCCATTTGAAAATTTGTTTGAGTCCTTGAACCAGGTCAGAGCATTTGCTACGGAATCGCATTCTTCGCAAAAATCTCTCAATTTCCTTTTCTTTTTGTTATTTTACCCTGATATGTACCTTACTGAATACTATCTTACCAATAATTTGGAAGATTGCGGTTTCCAAGGTGTTAATGTAGGTCAAGGTCATCAGGTGCCACGATCGTTCCACTTCTTCTATTGCGCATAAGTTAAGCGTCAAGATTTAATTTTTTCAAATCCCTCCTAAAAGTCAAGTACTTACATCACCTGTCGAAAGAAAATGGAATTACATTTTTCGGAAAAGTCTCTCAGTGTCTCCTTTTTTTCGAAATTTGGAAGTAATATGTCTCACATTGACTACGATGTTATAAATTATTCTAAAAAATCATTTCCAAGATTCTAATGTAGGTCAAGGTCATTAGGCGTCTGTGACGTAATCCCGCTCCTCTTCTTCTATTGTACAAGTTCAGTTTCAAGGTCAAAATTCTTTCAGATTCTTAATGTTGGTCAAGCAGGTACATTATTGGCTTAGGAATGGAAATATCTCCAATAATAATTAGGGGTACTGCAGGATTATTGAACAACAAGAAACGTACAAATTTTTGCTCTTCGGTCACTCGTTCAAACCAACAAAATAGGAAATCAAATTTGTGCGTTTTCTGTTGTTTCATTATTTCCCCTCCTTTGAATTGACATCGTTGGCCTGAGACTTGCAAAGGGGTAGAATATTTCAATTCTTCACTACTTCCGATAAGGTATTTTTATTGTGCATACGGAAATCTCGTGACACCTCGTAAAAAGGTGCAAGACCTGTCGAAGGTTCGAGTTAGGAGTTTTATACAGACAGGGAATACGACAAAATCTGCACTTAGAAGCTGGAAAGTGTAAACAGACGCGAGAATAGATAACCCTTTGTTTAAAAGTGAGTGCAAAGCCGGATATAATAAAATTATCTTGTTTCTTCTCTCTCTTTATTTTTGTTTTTCTCCAGCAACTTATTCGTACGAACTTCGTCTTCTCTCGCCTTCATTCTCAATCTTTTTCTCTAACGATTATTCTTTTGTCTGCAATAATTCCGAAACAAGTAACTAACCGACGGTTTTAAACTGTATGAATCTCGACAAGTTTACAAGAACTGGCCGATACTAAATTTCCATTCAAGGTTATAGGATTCTAACTCAATTACATTTCCTTTCTTGTTATGCTACTTTTTTCCCTTAAGCCTTCAGACTCTGCTTCATCTCTCCTGTAAATTTTTTAACAATCAGCTGTTGGCTTTGATTGCAGCTCAAAACTAACACTCAGAAAGAATGAGCAATAAACCAGAAACGGTTTGATGTGCACGAGGGCCGACCAGCCCAAATTTCGACATACAATGTTTATCACATTGCTGGAAAGGTCTTCTTTACTATCTACTTCGCTCGAAAAATCTTTTTTACCGAACGCGTGAGATATTTTTAGTCTTGAAATACCGGTAGAGTTTTCGATGTACAGTAATGGGTTACATATAACAGGTCTGCGTGACTGCACGTAAACATATAATTGGAAATTGACTTTTCACGTCATGTGTCGTTTCGGAAACAAGAAAATAAGGTAGACAGACACAGAATATAGGGACGCGAAAAAGAAGAAAATAGACACCACTATCGGTTTCAGGGTCTATTTTCGAATTTCCATTTATTTGTATTAGTTTTCTTACCATCGTTTCTCTTTACTTCTTTTTTCGTAAATCCTGTTCATTTTACAATGAAAGTTCAAATGTTAATTTGCATGTAAACTACTTTACAATAATAATTTTCAATATCTGCATTATCGTACACTCATATAAACGATTAATATGGTAAGTAATTCACTTTTTTTTCCGGCACTAGATTCCGCCTTTCATGGCGAAGCTATGATGTTATCGTAATTTAAAAAATGAATTTGGTTCTCGAAAGATGAAAAAGTTCAGTTGATGAGTGAAACTTATTTGAAAGCGCTACCACTACGTAAAGATATTTCACCCGACCATTAGCGTCTTACCAAAGGTTGATTTTGTCGTACACTCACTTAAAATTACTTTTTTTCATGTTACTTCCCGGACGGATGGTACTGATAGTAATTTTAATCAAAATTCTCTCCCGAATTCAAGAAACTTCAGTACCGTCATTTTTAATTTGTTGGGCGATATAAAGTGAAATCGGAACTTGAATGAGAATATTATTTTCTTCTACGAGCTAAAAAGTGATCGTCAACAATAGGGTAGGTAATCGTGAAAAAGATGATAAGAAAAAAAAAAAAGAATCTCAAACATAAAAGTGTTTCAAGAAAATTTCATCTGGCCGTCTACCTCGCCTAAAAATTAAATTGGTCGTGGCGAAGCCAAAACATAGATCGTTTTCAATATCTTTTTACAGTAATTCAATCCAATCAGCATTCGATAGCGGATAAAGGTGCAGTGAAGATATGAATCAACTTTAAGACTCTTTGTGACGTCATCAGATTAGACCTGTCTGTGACATCATCAAATTAGTAACTCAATATGTCTTTTTTCACTCTCGAATTTGAAGATTTCTGAACTTGATCGAGGAATCCAAGTCTATCAACGGCAAGCAGGCAGAAATTTGCTAATTACCTTTCGGGAACTCGAAAGCTCGTCCTGCTCCAGTACTATAACCGAACTATTTCGGATAAGGTCCAAGATTCAGATTCATCGCAGATTTTCTGATGGGGGGATCAATTCGATAGACGGCTGTTGGGTAAAGATATTGAAAGTAGGAAACTCGATCTTAAACTTGCAAATTTTCAATAGCGGATAAAGATATCAATCAGTTTAAACCTCCTCGTTACCTCATTAGTTTGAATTTGGCTGTGACGTCATCAAGCTTAGACATTATCAAGATTCGTGACGTCTCAGATTGTGATAGTCTAGTATTAGTACGCGGCGTTGTGCCGACTCATGGTAGGCATAGTTCAAAGTTAGTCTGGCCTATTATATCGTATTAGGACTGGGAAACTAAAACTTGCATTCGCAGATTTTTGAATTGGGTCGAGGGTTCGAACATTCTAAGTTCATTAACGGGAGCCAACTTGCCAACGGTCAGGAGGGAGTAACTTTCTACACTTCATGGAAAAACATCGAGTCATAATAATACGAAGCATACAGTTATATCAATCTTGATTATATCGATGTATATTATTGATCTCGATTGTATCTAAATATTAATTCTATACTCCGCTGCTATTGTAAGTTAGCCTTCTTAGGGCTTTTACAATCAATGTTGACAATTTTATCAGTTTGCAGGACGAATACCATGAGAGCAAGAAAGATAGAATAAGAGTGACTCTATCATCTTGCTCTCATCTTATGAGTCCTGAAGACTGACAAAAAATGTACCGTAAACATTGTAAAAGCTCCACCATGTACATAACAACGAGTATAATGTATACTGTGATATGTTAAGTCCATCATTCAATATTTCAAACTACTAGCTTTCAAGGGCTTCGTTCTTGGTCTAGTGCACAATATTCTAAACTGACTGGCTTCCGGACCTTACTTTGTAGTCTATGGTAAATTGTATAATAGGCCTACATGTAAAGGTCGAAATTTTATAAGTCTCTTAAGTAGGTCAAGGTCATTGTTGACGGGTATACCTGATGCATATTAGGCCTATACAGTATAATAATGGAGACTACTATAGCAGCCTAGTTTGTATGAGCACAGTAGACTGTATATTAGGTTTAGTATAATGAACGCCCGAGGTCGAAATACTTTCAAGCCCCTAAGGTAGGTCAAGGTCATTTATTAAGTTTAAAGCGTTGTTTCGACGCAGATTTCTTACTGACCCTCTGAAAAAACGTTCATTCTCTGGTGAATGTGGTCCTGACGAAGGCGGGACTCTGGCCTACGGTAGAGGCTCGAAAAATCATATGAAGTGAAGGATTTGAAGTAATTTCGACCAATGCGAGCTGTATGTGGTGGGGGGGGGTGAGATTCGGAGATATTCTGAACTTCGAGATACGTCGTTTGCAAATGACGACATCCTCAGGGAACTCGCAAAATTGTTTGGTCAACAGAGAACCTGTTTTGGGGGATTATTTCAAAAAATTTGCCGCGCGCAGTGCACCATATGGCGTCCGGCGAAAACGGACCTATGACGTCATTATATCGTGACGTTACTAGGTCGAAAGTCGAAATTTTTCTAAATTCCCTTCTATCTTATATTATGGCAAAAGATTTGGGAAAATTTCGGCTCTCGATCCAGTGACGTCTCGATCCGATGACGTCATTGGTCAGTGAGATTTTCCAAGTCTCATGCCCCAATATATGATAAGAGGGGAACTTGGAATGATTTTGACTTTTGAGCCATAATAATTACATTTATTTATTTATTTATTGGCTGCTTATTTGGGAGGGCGCCGCTAACAGATGTGTTGTCTAATTACTCGCGGCACCCTATTGAAAAAAAAAAAAACAAAAACACAACAAACAGAACAAGAAAAAAAAAACAATGATAATAATTCTAAGAACAAAATGTTCAAAAAAAAAAGAGCCAGTGAGGAATCCGCAACCTCCGACGTTCGCGATCACGTTGGCGTGAAAATGCCCTCTCAGAAAATGAGTCGGCTGGGCTCTTCTCAGTATACTGCATGCTAGGCCTGATATAATGAAGGCTGGAAATTGAAATTTTCCCAAGTCCCTTTGGTAGGTCAAGGTCATTGATGACGTCATAAAGCATCGTGGCTGGAAGTTGAAATTTTTCCAAGTTCCTAAATTAAGTCAAGGTCATTGATGACGTTATAAAGCAGCCCGGCTGGAAGTTGAAATTCTTTCGAGTCCCTAAAGTAGGTCAAGGTCATTGGTGACGTCATAAAGCAGCCTGGCTGGAAGTTGAAATTCTTTCAAGTCCCTAAAAAGGGTCAAGGTCATTGATGACGTCATAAAGCAGCCCGGCTGGAAGTTGAATTCTTCCAAGTCCCTAAAGTAGGTCAAGGTCATTGATGACGTCATAAAGCAGCCCGGCTGGAAGTTGAAACTTTTCCAAGTCCCTAAAGTAGGTCAAGTTCATTTATGACGTCACAAAGTGCCAGACATCACGTCACGCAGTTCACAGAAACTCCTGGACGCGGACGTTTTCTGAAGGTGTAATCCCCCTAAACAAGATGGATAGCGGGTTCCCCGCTAAGAAACAAGTCAAAGTCATTGCGACCACCACCCAAGCCCTACCCTAGCATACTCTGAAACCCTCCCTTCAGTTCCTCCCGTCCGAAATGAAAAATGTCCAGGTTGGGGTTCTCATCACTCAGAGAGTTCCAAATGCTTGTTGCTCCATTAAGCCCATTGTATTCCAGAGCATTCGTTCGCGCATTCATTAGACAAGAGACGAGTCTCGAGCGACTATTATGATTGGAGTGGGACTTCAAAAAACTTTTTGACTGTCAAGTAATATACACCTTGGGAAAATTTGGACTCTTCAATACCAGAACAAATTTAATGGGGAAGTTCTCCATCCTCCCCCCACCGAGAAAATCAGAAAAAACTAATGATTCATGGCCCAGCCGAAAAAATTTCATGGTTCCAGGTACCTAGCAAATCCTGAAAAAAATATCCGCCTGCCCGTCCCCCCTCTCCCCAATGAAGGTCCAGATCCGCACCTGCGTTCCTCTTGTACTTTCGTTGAGAAAGCCGTCGTTTTTCTCATTTTCAAGGGAAGAGGAACTTGAAACAATTTTGAAGTCCGACTCTAAACGTAGAAGAAAGAAAACTAAGCTTCGAGTTTTGTTGAAGAAAAGAGGCTATTCATTGCTGGATCATACCTTCAATAAAGTGGATATGAATATATCATCGGGCTGGGCGTCAGTCGAGAATTCACGCAGCGCTATCTTAGTCAAGTCCTTTCATTGTAAAAAATGTCGAACCCGGAGTTACAGAGTCCAAGTTGTGGAGGTTTAAGCTGTACTCCTTCTCTGGCCAAGCTAGGACCAAGAGGCTTGAAATGGCGGCTTGGCTAAAAGAAAGGCTACGACTTTGGGAAGAAAAGGGAGGTTGGGTTCAGCCTGATGACCTCGACCGTTCAGCAAGGTCAGGACGAAGTGCTTAGACTGAAGCTAGCCCGTGCCAAGATTTTTCTTTCATCATTCTGTGCTGGCCCTTATTTTAAAAGGGTCGAGTGTATTTATCAAAAAAAATATAAATTAGTACTTCTGTCGTCATCTCCAGCATGAAGTGCAGCTGCGCGTTCTTTCACGTTTCCTTCAGATTACGTGGCCATAGCCCTATTTTGAGCATCAGTACCTTCGGAAAGAAGCAAGAACAGAAGGTTTCAGAAGCGAACCTTTAATAGCGACGAGACATCTGTTGAAGTTATGATAATCGTAACCAAAACGGTTCGTTCAAATTAGGAATATTGATGGGAGGTTTTGATCTTTACTCGCGCTATACAATGCCCGAAGATTATGAGCTTGAAGTGTACCATAGAGAAAGCCTTCGTTTCGGATTTATCTAAGCTTCAGTCTCATCCTTTCCTTTGATACAATATTCAGAAAACGATTTCTGGAGTAGGTCGAAGTGGCTATGGCTGGTTGTGTGTAGACGCACGCTGATGTACAAAGTTTACCATAGATTAAAAGCGTCGAACAAAAACTACATTACATACGTTCGTATCAATTTAGAAACGCATGATTTTCGTTACGCATCAGTAAATTAACATTTTCGTAACTTTTGTCGTCTTAGTGAGTGTCGTTTGTTACGTTTCAATTAGCTTTGAGAAAACACTATGTGTTGTTGGTTTATATCTTAACTCCATTCGTACGTAACTTCGCTCCAAAATTGCGTTTTACAAAGTGCTTAGCATATTCTTCTACACCGATGTGTTAAAAATTGTATGAACTGCTCGGAAAAATTAATCATGTAAAGTTAAACCAAACTGTAAGAAATTAGATGGTGCGCTGATATGCAAAGCTCATTTGCATGTGATTTTCTATTCTCGCGATTTGAATGTGTTAGAAACGCGGGCATCACTTAACTACGTCATCGTAACTCAAGGATTTTTGCGACAGAATGCGAACGAGTGCTCTGGGTAAATATTCTCTTGGCTTCGTTAATAACACTAGTCAACAGCCAAAAAATTGCTGGAACGAGAATAGGTGATTCTTGAAGTATTTTTCACGCTAAATTCAATGCCGTTTTCCCTTTTTTGCTAGCAGGTCTAGATTTCCTGTAATCGTTGCAACAACGTGCTGATTTTTGCAACAAACTGCCGCGCATCGTCGCGGAACGCATCGAGGATAGCAGTATCATACTCTGCGAACCTGCGTTACGTTCGCAACAATGCGCGGCAGTTTGTTGCAAAAATCGGCACGTTGTTGCAACGATTACAGGAAATCTAGACCTGCTAGCAAAAAAGGGAAAACGGCATTGAATTTAGCGTGAAAAATACTTCAAGAATCACCTATTCTTGTTCCAGCAATTTTTTGGCTGTTGACTAGTGTAATCGTTCAATTGCACAGAAATGTTTGGCAGATGACAGTAATTTCACAATTTATAAGGATTATGTTCGCATTTACCTAGGTTTTCGCGATCGAATTCTCCATTGTTCGCGTAGCGTTACAAAAACTTTCGAAGAAAATCAAGATGGACGGTCAACGGAAAAAAGTGATAGGATATATTTTCTGGATTGAAAAGTCCAGAGACTGCAGAAAAGTCGAAAATGACCTTATCTACTAGACTTCTACTGGGCCAAAGCCTTCATTATACTAGGCCTGAATCAGGATGCTGCAGTTGATATAGCTTTTACTGCCGCAAGTGAGCCCTCCAAAAGCCATTAGCCTAACATATTTTTAAGTAGACTCGTTCTATACAAAGAAGGGAGACGAACGAGCGAAGCGAGTGAACCCTCCAAAAGCCATTAGCTTAACATAATCCAAAGTAGACTAATACTAGACCAAGAAGGAAGGCAAACAGGCGAAGCATGCTACCTCAAAGTAGACATGGAACATGATCTTCTTTCATTTGGCTATGCCATAAAATCTTTTGACATGTTTCATGTCTTTTCTGACACCCTATACACTATCGAAAATTCGCGAGTACCACCCTCCCTCCCCTCTCCCCCTAATAATGGACTTGGAAAATTTTCGTGAATTACCTGGGAGGTCACTGAGAAATTTGCGAGTACCACCCTCTTTCGAAAAAAAAGAAAAAATTGAATAAAAATAAAATACAAAATGAAATAAAATAAAAATTAAATGAAAAATAAAAATTTATACCTGGGAGGTCTTTGAGAAATTTGCGAGTACCATCCTCTCTCCAAAAAAATAAATAATAAAAAAAATAAAAAATAAAAAAACGAATAACGTAAAATAAAATAAAATAAATAAAATAAAATAAAATAAATAAAATAAAATAAATAAAATAAAATAAATAAAATAAATAAAATAAATAAAATAAATAAAATAAAATTAATAAAATAAAATAAATAAAAATAAATAAAATAAATAAAATAAAATAAAATAAATAAAATAAGATAAAATAAAATAGGAATAAAATCAAAAATAATTCTGAAAAAAAATGATAATGATAATAAATGAAAAAATAAATAAATAAATAAATAAAAATAAAAATAAAATAAAAATAAAAAATACCTGAGAGGTGATTGAGAAATTTGCGAGTACCCATCCTTCTTATACTATCTGTAGTATATTTATAATCGACTCGGAAAAATTTTGGGGGAGATTAGGTTGGCTTAGGTTTAAGGACTTGTAGAAAATTTTTATACCTGGTGGGTGATTGAAAAATCTGAGTGCTACCCCTTTACTCTTTTTCTTTATACTACGTGTCTATATATGTATATGTTACGGTCCAAGTATAGAATAGGGACATTCTATAAAATGTCCGGCCATTCTTTAGAATTTAATAAATTGTCCAAAACTTACAGGCATTATGTAGAATGTCCATGAAAATGATCGAGCATTGTGTAAAATGACCGGGTAGTGTTTGATGGGCAATCTACAAAATGCTATATAATATTTCCTTATCTCCATCAAGTCTCCATATGCTCCTATCTGGTAGAAAAACAACCTTCGCTGAATATAATGCCAGTCCATGGATATCCGCCGATTGCACAAAAATTGCTTTCTTACAGGACACATCAACCCATGTCCACTTTCCAACCAGATGTGACGTTCTACCAGTCACCAACTTTTCAACCAGGCAAGCAAAGATGTACCCATTGATAGAACCATGAATTTGGCATCACCAATTCCTGTAATTGGTGAGATCAGTTCCAATTATCTTCACCATCCATCAGGAAAATCACATCCTGGAAACTCAAACCGCCATGTTTGAAAACCATGAGCGCATTGTCCAAAGAAAATAAGATGTTTTAACTTACTGGGAGAAGTAATCAGTCAACTACATGCAAACCAGTAACCTTTCTGTGGCTGAGGATGCCGGACCTGACTCCATACAAAAATGGTTTTCAAACATGGCGGTTTGAGTTTCCGGGATGTGATTTTCCTGATGGATGGTGAAGATAATTGGAACTGATCTCACCAATTACAGGAATTGGTGATGCCAAATTCATGGTTCTGTCAATGGGTACATCTTTGCTTGCCTGGTTTGAAAGTTGGTGACTGGTAGAACGTCACAACTGGTTGGAAAGTGGACATGGGTTGATATGTCCTGTAAGGAAGCAACTTTTGTGCAACCGGTGGATATCCATGGAATGGCATTATGTTCAGTGAAGGTTGTTTTCCACCAGATGTAAGCAAATGGAGACTGGAGACTTGATGGAGATAAAAAGCTGATGAAGAAAGGTGGATAATGGAACATCGAAATAGATTGATCCTATGGAGTCTGGCGCTTGAACGGAACGTTCAAGAATGAGGAGGGGATAGTGTAACGTTCTGCGGCAAAGCCACAAGCGGTAAGCTTGCACATACCACACAACTTTTAGTAATGACGGAGGCTACTAGAAAGCGCACAGTTAATCACAAGGTGTTTGCGTTAAAAAAACACGAGAGCACGTTAACTGTAAAATACACCATTAATCACTATACAATCGCATTAAAGAACACGAGAGCAAGTTAACTTTATCGCTTCAGTATTCTAACTGAACCGTCCTTGCAGGTTACTTCCGGCTACTAAACAAGAACTTCAACTTTGTATAGCTTATCTGAAGAGTACTCGGCTCATGACAAGTATCAACAGGATTCATACATTGCACGTTTTTTCGCGGTCAATGTGTTAATGATAGGGCAATGTATGAAATATACACATTGACCAAAATAGCTGAACATTCTGTAGAATGACCGGACATTTTATAGAATGTCTGTATTCTATACTTGGACCGTAACATATACAGCATACTATAAAGTAGCCCTTCATATATTTTCATGGCTTATCTTAATACAATGAAAAGGCGTAGGCTAGATTTATGCTAGGCTAAGAGAACTCTGAGAGCCATTATGAAACTATTAGCTTGTGAGGTCATAGGTCGGTGACGTCATAAGTCGTTAATCCTGGTACAACATCTGAAACATACTGAGGCCCAGTAATCTCAACAGCCTGAAATATACTGAAGTAGATTTACACTAGACCAAGAAGGCTCATTAGCCTGCAATATTCCAAAGTAGACTTATACTACATCAAGCGAGTGTGCCGCTCTAAAGCCTTAGCCTGGAACTCTCAAATATTTATGTCTCGCATTATCCACAACATATCTCATTGGGCAAAATTTTGAAAACTTTTTTTTCCCTGTTTATATCCTAGGTTTATACTGGCTTTATGATAGCTATATACTAACTTTCCGAGTGCCTCTCCCCCTTCACCCGGTAGATTCATACTAGAACAAGAAGCTGGAAATTTCGAAAATTTTTGAACTATGAAGAGCCTAAGACGACTGGCGAAAAGACATGAAACATGATCTTCAGATTTTTGGCAACGCCAAGAAATCCTTCCTTTTTTTTTAAAATGGCTTCGACGATCCCCACAAAGATAAGCATTACGTGAATTCTCTACTGACCCCCAACCCGTTGACATATCCATATGCCCGAGCAATTAACAATCTCTTTTTTCCAACAAAACTCAAATTTAGTTTTCTTTGTTTAGGTGGACCATGAGTCGGAGTTCAAAATTCTTCCGTCTACCTCATCTACAAAAATTGAAATAAAAAAATGTTGCAAGTACTCTAATGACCACACGCGGGTATTTTTGGAGGGCAACAGCGGTTTCTCTGCTGAAGAAGGAACAAGATGAAGACAAAGTAATCCGATATTGAAGTCCAGCTGGTATCGGAATGAATTTCAACCAAATTTCCATAGAATATGAATGGAATTTGATTTCATATTTGGCATCATAATCGTGAATTTTCAAATTTTATGTTTCAAATTAAGGCTTGTTTCCAAATTGAGATAGAGGACATTGCAAGAGAGCGCTGGATGAGAATCTCGAGTAACTCGAATCAAGTTATTATTCGTGCGGTAATATTTCGAAGTGGAAGCACTATGTGTATAAGAAGGACGAGCAGAACTTCAATGATTAAGGTCTCCGAATCTGTCATTTCATCTTTCCTTTACGTAAATGTCGAATAAAAATATTTACGAAAATGAAATTTTCTTATCTTTCCGAATTATTTGAGTTCCCGAGACTCGTAGTCGTATAATAAGTGGAACAGCGTCTGACAGGCAATAATAATAGAAAGACATGAGACGAGCTCTAATTGCATCTAACGAAAGACCAACAAAACGGGAGAAGAAGAAGACATATTTTAAGGGAAGCATCTTCTAAGATGTGGGACTGTTCAAAGTTGCGGTATAATGAATTCCAGTAAAATGGGAGTTGGCGATACATCGGTCGTAAGGGTTGTGATATGAAAAGAGAACAGAATGGATGTCGGGAGCCATTCTAATTGATTACTTACTGGCAGAGATGGGCTCGTCTGAATCACTCAAGGAATAGAATGATTTGAAGCTGCTATTTATGGTAGACCACGAGCATAGATATTTGCATAGGTAATACGTGGGTGAAACTAATACAAGATACAAAAGGACGAAGAGCGTTTACAGCAAGAGCGTTATTTGTCTTCCGCAACTTTTTCTGTCGTATATTGTTTACCCTTAGATGAGACCGAGCCTCAAAACGGCCGTCGTAATCATTATTAAATAATTCTCTTCGCGCTCGTAAAAGTTTTTCATCTTTATTTCATTACGGTAGTTCGTACTGCGAAAAAGCTCGTTTTATGGAAGATCGTTGAAACTTGACCCGCGCAAACACATTCACTTAATTGACGTCGATTAGTTACTACACATTTTTTAAAAATTTATTTTCAGTTTCTCCGTTTATTATTAGTAATGAAAAACGTTTTGAAAGTTCGAGGAAGAGGATGAAAGGCATAAGAAACTTCGTACTCTCTACAGCAAAGTTAGTCTGTTGGACTACCTACACAAAACATGCGAACGTGTTCACAAAACATCAAATATATAGGAAACTATTAACTCAAATCTAATTTTCACTTCAAAAGACCGTTTTAATGTCGCCCTTTCTCCTCATTCATCGCCTCAAGATTTGGCTCCGTATCACTACAGCTTCCTGAGAGGGACACGAAGTAATTTATCGACGATTACGTCGAATGCCTATTAATTAAATAAGTTACTGTTCGAATGTTTCGATCTCACCTTGCATAGCGTGACGTTCGAACGCGAAAAGTTGAACGAATTCGTTTGTATAATGTGTCCTAGACCCTTCTTCGGAAAGGTGTGTATGACTATCAACCGGCTTGTAAAGGAACTCCTGAAACGACTGATGTTCGTTGAAGGTCGTACCATAATACCGCAAGTAATTTCGTATCGTCCCGTCTAGTTTCTTTCTAATAGGTTATACCGGATCCATGAAAATTACGGTTTTGGTGACCCCTCTACGAGAGCGCTACCCAGTATTTAATTAACTTTTATACATCCAAATTTGAGCCTAATAGCTGTATTCTGTATCCGATAAAGTTCTCAAGAAAATTGAATTGTAGAAAGATGCTTATAATCACAAGATAAATTCGATCACTTCTATCTACGTATCTTGAAGCCACCAGCCTGCCGTACAAAATAGAATATAGAATATCGACGATTAGCAAAAAACGGTATTCTTGCTAAGGTTTGAAGGATCCTTTTCCGCAGATTGTGGATATGCAGATGAGCCCATTCTATTTTGTGTAGCAACGATTCTAATTTTTTTATCATTATTCTAATCGGCGAGGCAAGAGAAACAAATGTGAACGAATATTTTATTTCCTATAGACAATTTATCTACATTGAAATCATACACAGAAAAATATGATTTACATGAATAAGGACCGATGCGAGAACAATCGATCCGTGCAAACCAACACGTAAGTTTTTCCATAATCGATATTTTAAATACGTAGTTTGACCTCTGATCTGTAGTACTCAAAAAATTAAAATTGAGCTCTATTAAAAGTGAATTGCTAAGGCCCATTTTTTTCGCTGTGAAATCGTCGAAAGAAAAATACGCGAGAAAGTTATTTTGACATGTTTGATGTCTTTTCTGAAACCTTATACACTACCGAAGAATCGCGAGTACCGTCCCCCCTCCCCCAAATAATGGACTTGGAAAGAAAATTTTTATACCTGGCAGGTGATTCAGAAATTTGCGAGTACCACACCCTATACTATCTGTATTTTCTTATAATGGACAAGAAAATTTTTGGTTAGGTTAGGTTAAAGGACTTGGAAAGAATTTTTATACCTGATAAGTGATTCAGAAATCTGCGAGTACCACTCCCCTTCAAATATAAGCTTTATAGTAGAGTTATACTAGGAATAATAGCCGTATACTAGGATTTGTTCTCTTATATACTATTTTTCCATACACTGCTACACTAGGCTTATACTAGGCTCTTGGCCAGAAGACTTTATCTGAAGCCTTCATTATATAAGGCCTGAAACAGGTAGGTCTATAGGCCTAATATACATATACCAGACTTACTGGGAATGGGGTGACTATGCTTATACTAACGAAGCTCAATGCTAAGCCATCATTATACTAGGACGAAGACTAAGAAATGGGCTTATCCTAGACCAACCCACTAGTGAGCCTCTCTGAAGGGTAAGCCAATCCCTATGAGCTTAAAGCTGTCTTAAAACTGATGAGTGTTTCCATTTAATTTATTGGCTTAATCATTGGCTGAGTTGGGTGACGATGGCTGGATTAATGGCTAGCCTAAAAAGTCTTTAAACAGCGACTCACGAAGTGAAAAGCATTTTTTTTTTCAAAAATATGTTCTTCTTTTGGAAACATTTTTTTCAAAGCCAATTAATGACTGATTGGGTATTTCCTTGAAAAAGTTATGATTGACTGACTTGAAGCTGGCTTCAAAATTATGAAGACCATCGCTTAAAGCTCATTTTAAGCCAATAGCTTAAACCACGGTCAAACTTTACATCGATGCCTTGCATGCGTTCAGTGAATTGTCAGAGGTTATTTGTACTAGGCATTCCAAGTTAATCAAGGACTCTGACTATAGCAAGAAGAGAAAATACATTTCGTAACCCTCGATTCTTTCGAGAGCGTTGGTGTCCTTCATCTCTTCACCTACTTTTAGTTCTTCACGTCCCTCCCTCCCTCCCTCTCTCTCTCTTTCCTCGATCAATGGTTCAAGTCGTTGGTGAATTTTCAGTCTCAGTTTTCGATCAATAATAAATGGAGTGCATTGGTAATATCCATCCTCTCGATGGTTCTATTCTTGTCTGTTTTAATGTTAAAAATATGTTTCCTTCTATCCTCCTCCTCCTCACTCTCGATTATTTCAAGGTTCTCTTTCATAATGTTCATTTCCCGACCCCGATCCTTGATAATTTCACGACACTCCTAAAAATGTGTCTTTCTCCCGCAATTTCTGTCGACGAATTCCTAGAGCCTAGACAAATTGACGTCGTGAGCTGATGACGTCATCTCCAAGTCCTGTTATCAAGTTCCTCCTCGATGATCAAAGATACTTCAAGTCTCTTAGCATTTCCCCGGAAACGATGACGTCATCAAAGTTCGATGCATTCGCAGAAATTTTCTGAGAATGTTCTCCAAGATTTGGGAAAAGAAAATGGATTTTACGTTTAGCTTTTTTACAATTCATTTTTTCAACATCTTATCTATGAATTTCATGAAGATATTGTTGTTCCTTTCGGTTCCCGCCATGGATCTTTGGTCTCCGAAGTTTTCTTTAAACTTTCTTTGAATAAAGTCTCTCACTCTGGATTCCATCTTCTCTTTCATATTGTTTACTCGCACCGATATGTGGATGGTCTTCTATCCTCAACGGTCAATATCCAGTTCGCTATCGAAGTAAGTGGAAGTTCTATTAATTTTCTTGACCTCTCTATGGAATCTTTCGTAAAAATACCTGCACGCATATAAATATCCACGCCTCTTCTTTCTATTCTCCTTCCGATAAGCTCACTGCCTTCAGGATCCTCATCCACCGTCTTGTATCTGCCCCTCTTTCCATTCAGGCTTTGTCGATGTTATCAAGTACCTCACCCACTCTAACAACTTGGATCTTGATATCGAACGTATGGTTTGGAAAGACTTACCTCGAAAGCTTCGGCCTCTAATACTTCTTTTCCTCGGAGTACGACTCCCTCTAGAAAGAAAGTGGAATGAGTCCGCTTTCTTCTAAGATCCTTTAGCTTTCGCCCTGCGTTTAATAACGTTTAATAACACCGAGAATATCCGCAGCCTATTTTCTGGGCTGAAAGATCTCATCCCCATCATGGAGTGGAGTAGGGTCTATAGGCTCGAATAATCCTACTGTTCGGCTGTTCAAGTAGGGGAGATGAGCCACCGGATTTGTACCAGGGTTCAAGAGCATTTGGATTTTACCTCTGTATCCTTCTAAAAACTCTCCTTCTTCTGAAGACACGTTTCGGCTCTTGACTTCAAATTTAATCTCCATCAAGCCGTCTCGCTCCATTCGGCCCTTGAGCACATAAAGATCGTTCGCCATTCGAATGATGTCATATTTTTAAATCGAATTCACCCGAGAATGATTTGATTGAAAAGTTACACAGCCTCTTTCCTCATCCTAACGACTCTGAATCATTCTAATCTCCCTGTCCCAACAGGCCTAGTTTAGTTTTCTTCTCCTTCACCTGTCACTTCTTTTTCTTCGAAGTTTGTGCGTCTTTTGATAGTGGCTGTCTAACCGAAAATATTTACAAATTTCTGCAATTTTTGTATTTTCTTGAAAATCTTTTTCGATCTTCATGATGATTTTAGATTTTGAGATCTCGCTAGAAAAATAGAGTCCAAAAATTCTACAGTTGCTGGAACAATCTAGAAATAGTAGAAACTCGAGAAAGCCCATTGTTTTTAACCTGGAGCAAACTTGATTGTTAAAACTGAAATAATAAGAGGAGAAAAAACACACAGGACACGTAACACAATTTTTATATCGGACGAAGAGAATCACAAGGTTAATAAATGAAAAATAAAATAATTCGTCATCCGTTAACTTTACTTCAGTATACCGCCTGAAGATGAAACGCCAAGTCGTTTCGAAACATGTCGCGGGTTCTTTCGGACCAAAATTAATTTCTTTTGTTTTGATTCATTTTATTTTATTTTTCATTTATTAACCTTGTGATTCTCTTCGTCCGATATAAAAATTGTGTTACGTGTCCTGTGTGTTTTTTCTCCTCTTATTATCAAATGGCTCGTACATACGAGGATAATGTATCTTTCAAAACTGAAATACCAAAAATCACGGTTCTCCAGGTTGAAAAAGTGGATTTCCCAGATTTTTTACTGGTTCCAGACCGTGTCAGCCACTGGAGAATTTTCGGACTATTTTTTTCAAGCTCGGCGAACGTGTTCATATGACAATAGGCCTAATCGATGAAGAAAATAGCAAAAATCACGGTTCTTCAGGTTGAAAAAATGATTTTCTCGATTTTTTACCATTTTAAGACTGTTCCAGCAACTGGAGAATTGGTCAACAATTTTTTCAAACTGGACAGATGTTTTTATGCAAGAGTTGATCTAATGGATAGATTCAATTGCACGTCTACATCTCCTAAATCGTATGTAAGTTTCATTGCTCTGCGATCATTATTACCTGAGATGAAGGCAATGGAATTTTAGGCCTAAAAATGGCTCTGCAGCCCATATGGGTGAACAAATGTTCCCAATTTTTTTGATTCTGAGTTTTCTCACAGGGGTTAATATTTTCACACACTTTTGGAACATTTTCCGACCGAGGCCGTTTTCCCCATCTTACCCGGCTAGAGCCTTTGGGTCTTGAGTGAAGTACGAGTAGTTTTGATTGGAAGAAATCAATGAAAGCCAGCAAGTGAGACAGTTTTGATTGAAAATTGGTTAGTTTTGGTAAAAAATTTGGAAATATTGGTTGGAAGTTCAATAATTTTTATCGAGAATGAGTGAATGTACAGAAAAACAGAATTGAAAAAACTCTGATTAATAAACTTAATATTGAAAATTTTTGTGATCAAACATTCAGACCTAATATCTTACTGCAGCACCCTAGTATCCTATCCTATTATATCCTATTATATATCCTATTATATAAAGTACATCTTCAAAATTTTCGTTGAAGTAACCTCCTCCCCTAATGTATCGATTTTGTTGAGATCCCATTATATAACATTGTATGACCCCCGAAATCAACCTTTTTGAAAAAAATTTAGAAAATCATTGTTGGGGAAGTTGTAATAAAGCTTTAAAGTTAAGCGTATATTGGCTGTTATCTCATCCCTAATCCTGTACATATGTTTATTGATGCGAGTATAAAGTTTTATTTCAACGTTCACAATGCTAAGCAAGAGGAGCAATTTTAAAAACCGGCCGAGTATTTCTGACAGGGAACACGTTGAGTTGTGTTCACTAATTTCCGCGGAAAAATATCACGACTTTTGTACGAAGCTACTTTTACGATTTTTTGACCAAGCCAAAAATAAACTTATAGGTGAAGAGATGAGAGGGTCTACGGAGTAAATTTTCGTGTTGTAATGTGGGTAGAGTTACAAAGTTGAGAGTTAAGGGTGAGAGATATGGAAAAGATTGGGTTTGGCAAAATAGTTTAAGCTCATTGTGAGATATGTTATTTCATTTCTAGAGTAAAGACAAGCTGGCGTTGAGTATTTCTACGAGTGCCGAGCGAGTTGCTGGATGAAATCGGTGTGCCTTAATGCCGGCAGCAAGAGCGCAAGAGTTATAGAGTATGTACGAGTGAATTATTTGGTGATGGTTCGTGGAATTGTGGATCAGAGATTCAGAAAAGTTTCGGTTTGGTGAAATAGTTCAGGCTTTTTGTGAGACGCGCTATTACAATTTCAGAGTACATACGACTTAGCCGATGACGACTTGAGATGATTTTGTTATTTTATACTGCAAAGTGAAGGGAAGAGAGTCGTATGTACAAAAAAAAAGGTGAGTAAGTGCTGGAAGGATTATGAAGTTCCACGAATATGAATTATTCTTAAATATGAAGACAAGTCAATCGTTGTTGGTGGTTGATTGAGGGATGATCAGAGTGTATTTATAGCGGGGGTTGAGGATAATTAGTTGAGCAGGTGAAGAGATGGGCAATAGATAAAATTTTTGTAACTGGAATGGGTGGAACGCGTATGACCAGTTGTGTGGTGGGAGAGAATGATTTCTTTGTGACGCTTACACAAGTCGAAGGGACTGCTTCACTTACGATTCCTCTTAGTTTGTTTGAATGTTTATTTTTCCGGACTTTATGTTCAGGGAATGATCCGCATCCTTAGGACGTAGACAGATGTATAATTAACGGATGATAGAGATTGCAGGAATAAATGAATGCGTTGATTAGGGAAATTAGTTGAATAAAAGTCGTGTCGAAATTTGAGCTAAAGATAAAGAGATGGAGATAAGAAAGACAAGAGTGTAAGGCCTATCCTACAATTTTTTCAATCAATGACTGATTATCATTTCTTGAATCAAGTAAACGTTGCCAGGGCTGGTGGGTCATAAAATTGGCATAGAAACAATGTTTATAATGAGTTGTCGGTATTCAGTGTTGTGATCCTGGAGATTATTAGCTAGACCAAGTCGGACATATGGGGGAGGCTATGGAGAAGTGGATGATAAGATAAGGGGTAGATGGTTCAATTCGAGGTGTTTAAATAGTTCAGATTCAATAGGGAGGAGGAGAGAATTGGGTCAGCAGATTGCGGGTGCGTAGATTGAAAGATGCGTGAATTGAGCTGCATGGATGCAAAAAAATCAATAGTAAGAGTTAGGAAGCGGCGTTTGAGGGAGGAAGGTTTCAATTCCAGCGCAGAGGCTGAGAGTGGGTCTAGATCGTTGTGGCCGAGACCTTGATTTATTGACCAGCAAAAAAGAGTTGTCTACTGTATTATTAAAGAAGAATAGATGATAAATTTGTTGAACTTTTGATTTGTATTATGAATAGTGGATGTGAGCGAGAAGAGTCGTATGGGTACAAGAGTATTGAGTGGGTCGTTAAGGCTTATCGAGTAGGAATAAGATCAATAACGGCATGTAATCTTCTGCGGGTAGTTTCCTTCCTTGGTGAGTGAGGTGTTACAAGGGCAAGTCGGACGATTGTGAATAAGTTTACAGTGAACAATTCCTTGCTCAATATTGTTCCGTGTTACAATACGGGCAGTAAGGTCACAAGTGAGCGACGGTATATTATGTGGGTGAGTGTGGAAGTGCTTGATTTTTGTAGATCCAGTGAGTTGGGAAGTTTTTCATGACGTGGTATCAATCAGAAAACATACAGACTAATCGTTGAGGATGGAAGAAAGTTTTGACGTGCTGGAGAGGAAGGAGCCCAGAGATCAGAGAATAGATGGGATGATAATTGAAAAAGAGTAGTTGTAAAAGTAGAGAGGCATCGTGAAACTTTTGGAAATTACGGGCTCGGGCTAAGCACTATAAGGGTTAGTTTTGTTCTTCACGGTGTCGATCGTGATTGGAAGATGACCACTCATGAAGAAATAAAATTAGAAAACAAAATTTCTTCTGAGTTGAGTATTACCATATCTGGCGTTTTTGGAGTTATTTAAAGTTTTCATAGATATTAATTAGGGTCGACGGATGTTTCGATGCGGGTAATGAGGGTACAAAGGTCATAGAGTACAATCAGGAGAGTGAGTTAGGCGGTTAAAACCGAGCTCTATACAAATTAGGGTGATGGTCTGTGGCGTTAAGAATTGCAGGTGACAAATTCAGAAAAGAAATAGTTAGGAGGAGTGGTTCAAGTTTATCGATCATGGGGCGCATTATTTTACTTTGGGTATCATTCATATAAATATTAGAATTTTTCAAGGTCAGTGATGAGTGAGAAGGAAAATCAAATAATTTTGCAAGGACGTGGGAAGCTAGAATGACAGACCACAAAGAAACGCTTGCCATATCTCCCCCCTTACATGAAAAGAAAATATCCGAACATTCACCAACACATCGAGAAGGAGTTGTTGGATATAGATGGGAAAGTAGAAGAAAAGAAATACCGACTGATTCTCGAAATTCAAAGTTTAAAAAATGAGTAGTTTGTAAGTATGTTCAATGTGTGATTATTGAAAAAAAAATTGATTTTTTGTCCTCGACGTCATAGAATATTGTTTGAGCGACGAAGTCGCGGGTTTTTCAGCTTGTTGATTAATAAAAGACAATAGTACGGAAAGTCTAAACGCCGTTTATTTCTTATTAGACTATAATGGATGACTGAATAACAAAATTTCCATTCATCCACGGGAAAGCCTATAATGAAGGATACGATGGTGTTGCTGAAAGATTTCACTCATGAATGATAACAAAAATTTTTAATATTTTATTTAGTAACTAGAGATTCAAACTCTCGCTTTTTCTCTCTAGTTCTGTTATAATAATGTCAATTCAATCAACTTTTTTTTTTTTTTTCAATTATATTTTATTGAAATATCCACTCCAACGTCTGTCGTTAGTCTCAAATTAGGTGTAACGCGTTCTTGGCACACAAACTGTCGATTATCGTCCCCAACCTGGCGTTAGCTCTCGCTCAATGATCCTATAATTCGCTATGAGGAAGTCTTCGGAGCTATATAATAGTCTAATTAATAAATCATAAACTCGATACCCTTCTTTAGCGCTAACGACTAAATTGGGATACGTGTATGTTTACACTACGTCGTATGATTTGTACGTCTTCCTATTGCCTACTGGACTTTGGAAGGCGCTACGCAAACACATATAGGCATTAATCTGCGCCGCGTCGCGCACTACCGTTAAATTTGATTTTATTGCTGACCGTAACAATCGAAATTTCAAACCAATATCGCGCGCTTTCCGTTCCTTTTTTGTACGAACATTATTTGAACATTTTTATTCTTTATTTTTCTTTCGTCAACCAAAAAGCGTAAGAAAACCTATTATTTTCAACAGCTGTCGGCAATAAACGTTGAGTCTACTTTTATTTGCTCTATAGCTTTTTTTCTTTCTTTTTCGTATACTCTTTCGAAATACATTTTCGATCTTGAATCCGAAAGAGTTCCGAGGAAACGGAATGGGTCTATTTTTTTGCAGTTAGCGCCGACAATTCTGTAGCGTCGTGTGGGTTAAAAGACTGAAGGATATCCGCGTCTAACTTCGCGAAAAATTTCATACCTATACGTGCGGTAAATTTCGTCGTTTATCCTCGGAAGAGTTTGTTCCATTTGTACCGCCGCCAATTCGAAGGAAATGATAGGACTGGTCAATGTCGGAAGTTGGAATTGATCATCGCGTCCTTTAATTCGCGCCTAAATTCTTGTCTCTTTTTGCTCCAGCTCATAAATTCGCGCCTTATAATTCGGGAAAAAGAAAACACACGCACCGAAGTGTATTGTACTCTTATAAACTATACGATACGTGTTTCGATGTGAATTGCCCGCAATCTCCTGGCTTACCATTGAAACGTCAATTCCGTTTTATAGCGCGGCCCCAAATATGTAGTAAAATCTACACTAGATCTATATGGTACACTTCGAAGCACCCACACGTTATACTATTTTCGTTCGACTTTTTTTTCCGCAAATTTGTCATAAGAGAAAAATTAAGAATACTATATACGCGGTGTAAGTAGAATATATGACCGGCCTATTTTTGTAAAATCGCGAATATAAAAGAGGGAATACGTCGTCGACTCGATAACTTTACTTTTTTTTTCCTCTTTCGTTTTTTGAACAAGATTTTTTAAAAATTCTGCGAACTTTTAAAGTATATATAACTCCCGGCTAACGTATTTTATGCTGAATAAGCAACAGATCCGACTAAAAAGTGAGTAGCGAAAAATCGACTCTTCAGATTTTCTGTTTTCGCAAAAAATTTCTTCGCGGTGATTATATTTCCAAAATATAGTTTCTGCTGTGTTTGAATTTTTTAAGCTGCAGAAAAAAAGTAATTTTTCTCTTGTTTCGTTCGAGTAGAGCAATTTAGTATCTCGGATATATTTTGATTAGAGTAAGACAAGGAATATAACGTTATACTCGGGTTTGTAAAAATGAAGAGAAATGTAAACTTGCTAAAGCTGAAAGTGAGTTTACGACGGTCGGGTTGTTGTCCAACTTACGGTGCTTTGAAAATAAGAGCAATCCGTACTTATGAAGAAGATGAGGGGTCGTTGGTCTGATTGTGGTGCACTCTTCTACTGGCGTGGTTGAAAAAAGAAAGCTACCCAAAAAACAGAGACGCAGTCGTGTGAGTAGTACACACTTCTCTTCTCACACTTTGAAACTCTTGAATACGCACCTATCAATCAAGCCAGAAGTTTGTAGAATGAACAATAAAACGAGGTTTATAAAGTCGTATTAATTGATAACAGAATAAAAGTACCCATAATCCAATGAAGAAACCTGAATTTTATTTTATTTTAGACTAGAAATGATTTAAAACCAACAAATCGTCCCGAGAAAATTTGTTACCCCCCTCTCATGCCCACCTTACTATGCGGAATCTTCAACAATGAAACTGTAGACCTATTAGCTGAATCAGCGTTCACCACTAGTCTCGTCAAATTTATTCCCCTCGTCGGAATTATTCTCTCTTATTCGAAACTCCACATGAGATGATATCCTACTCAAAATCTGCCAGTAATCTAAAATATCACTATTTCCTTGTCCAACCTCTACTGCCAGAGCATTCTTGGTGTAAACTTTTTAACAATATTCCCCGCTCATTCATATAATTAAGGATGGCGTTTTTCGGAAGCACAGTACCGCCGCAGAAAACATTATGTATTCAGAAGTACTGCATCATTTTATAAAGGTATACATTTAACAGCACGCAAAAAATTAGAATTTTTGTCGCAAAAAGTAGACTACAAAAATAATGAAAATAAAACGCAAATGAGATAGAGTGAGCACGCAAAAAAAACAACAAAATATTGGAACGTAAATGTCACAGAAGTATGTGCAGTATGGAACGTGAAATTTGCAACTACAATTTACTACTGTATACATTGTTACAATTCAAAAACTTTTGAAAAGGTATCAGAATTTTCTTTGAGGAACTGGAGAAAGGACAAGGACGTGCGAGTTACAGAAATCCTTTCCAGGATCAGTGGCGGGTCAAGTATCCCAACTGGTATGAAGGGGCTCCAGTAGGATTCCCCAGTACGAACAATGGTCGGTTAAGAAGCAGCTATACACTGCGTGAGAGTCTATCAATTGGTCAATTTATGAGCAGCGTCATCCAGTTACTAGAAAAATGGTCCCTACGTCGTGATCCAACGACACCAAATTATTAAGAATTTGCTGAAATTCTGACAAGGACCCTGAAGATCTGGACTAAAGTTCATCAATGGGCGTCAGGTAATCATACTGTATTACAAGAACAGCAAACTGATCCTGCCGACAAATTGTTCTTCGTTGGATCGTCTAGATTAAAAAATAAACGATATCAAAAAGAATCCTAGCAAAACATCCCTGATGGTGCCTGGAGAAAGTATGATAGCTTCACTGAACACAGGTATGTTGTGTGAAAAATAACTGTGGCTACAGAACACCCAACGGAGTCCACGTGTTTTGGCCCAACTTTCCTCAAACGTCATCAGTGCAAGTATTCTCTTAGAATGCTAATGCGACTGAAAAACGTTACTGCTCCCCTCGAGGCAAAGAGCGTTCCTGTAGGACAGCTCAGAAAGAGAGGAATACCGCAAAAAGCCAAAAAGTATTAACTCGGTGATATGTTCGAGTATCCAAGATTACATGATGATAGGCTTTTCATTTTAATTTTTGCATGCTGACTTTGTTTCATTTGCGTTTTGCTCCTTTTATATTTTTGCGTCGTAGCTTTGTTACGATTGCGCCCTACTTTCTTTTTTTTTTGTATAGCTTCAAATTGCGCCAAAAATGAATTTATTTTGCGTGCTATATATTTTTTTCCTTTCATAAAATCATGTGTCACGAATAGGTTTCGACATTGATGTAAAGTAAAAAATCCAGAACAATAAAATACATCAGATGCCCGCCGGACACGTGTCATGTAGAAGTAGGCAGTGCCAGTGTTCAATGATCAGCACTAGACAAGTTGTTGAGGTGACACTTGAGTCGCTTTCGATTACTTATAAATCGCAAACAGGGCATCAGTTAAAGGAAACTTGTTTCCTCTTCGTCTTTGATTATTATTGCCTTCATCAACACTTTCAACATTTTTCCATTTACGCGTATTTTTACTTCCAACTAATGGGTCTATATCTGCCTAGGACTTATTCAACGAACACAATTGACGCTTGCTCCGTTTCGGCCTGCCGACTGTATGTGGATAGTCGTCTAGACCGACAAAGGAGTTAAGGAGCTGCATCAGTCTCTTGCACTACTCTACTAGCATTGATGCACCGAAGATTTCTCTGATTGCATACCCGCGCTAGTGCGGCTGGCGGGAATAAGTCTTTGTAGAATTAGTACATTTCATATGTCCTACTTAGTACTTTTAAACTATGCATTGTGACTGAATTAGTACTTGGATTCGTCCTTATATTCTTACATTAGACAGACTTGATATTCAGAAGCTATCAACCTACAACTTTCTACCCCTCTCACAGCCACCAACCTCCTATCACACAAAAACGTTTCCATTTACTCGCACATTTTCAATTTTCTTTTGGATCTTCCTCCATCCGTCAAAATTTAAATCTATTTCAAGGTCACTAATTTTCCCACAAGGTAAGGTCTGATAGCCATCTTCTTTCCAAACCCTTATTCTTCATCTTTTTTATTTTTATCTATTTCTAATTTGTATTTATTTATTTATTTAATTTTTATTGTTATTATTATTTTTAGCGGGGAATCCGCTATCCTTTTTGTTAAGGGGATTACATCCTCAAAAAACGTCCACGTCCGGGAATTTCTGTGAACTGTGTGACGTCACGTGACGTCACGTGACGTGTGACGCTTTATGACGTCTTCAATGACCTTGACCTTGACCCACTTCAGGGACATCCATTTTGTTAGGGGGATTACATCCTTAGAAAACGTCCCCGTCCGGGAGCTTCTGTCAACTGCGTGACGTGACGTGACGTGTGACGCTTTATGACGTCATCAATGACCTTGACCTACTTAACGACTTGAGAAAATTTCAACTTTTAGCCGGAATGCTTTATGACGTCGTCAATGACCTTGAATTTGACCTACTTTAGGGACTTGAGAAAATTTCAATTTCCATCTTTCATTATATCAGGTCTAGCAGCCGGCAGTATACTGAGAAGAGCCCAGTCAACTCATTTTCTGAGAAGGCATTTTCGCACCAACGGCATCGCGGGCGTGGGAGGTTGCAGGTTCCCCGCTGGCCTCTATTTTTTTCTCTTTCTTTTATTTATTTTTCTTTAGCTATTTTTTTCACTGTCTCATTATTTTTGTTTTTTTTTACTGTTCAATAAAAAGAGAAGAGAAAGCAAGCAATCTTATGGTATTTTTCATAACTTTTTTCTCAAGTTATCCCCTTACCGAAGGTGCCACCGGGGGCTACTACCAATAAAAACTTTTCAGAGGGGAAAAAATTGAAAGGGGAAAAAATTGAAAGCATGTAAGAAAAAAGATTAGAATATTTTTATCTGGTTGGACAAAGAAAAAACAGTCGTTTCTGCGGTCTTTGCAAATCTATATTTTGATTAATTCTTCAATAATGTTCTTATTTCAATATGATTGACCGTAACCTACAGAATTGTATCAACTCAACTAGAGATGCAATGATGAATTACTATCAATTAGGCTCATCCGATCTTGGACCGAAAAAACAAACTTCTTATTTTCAAAAATATAAGTAAATATATAGAAAAACGGCAATTGGAAATAATATTCTCATCTATAAAGACGCCTCAAACCAAACACGAAAAAGAAAATGTTTAAACCAATGATATCTTGAAGAAGGAAGTCACCAGGAGTCCCACAGCACACTTGATAGGTGAATTTTAATCCAAAATGAAAGTTTTCGCAGAACACGGAAATAGTTCTTAAGACCTTTCAACTTTTTGTCTGTTTTGAAAAATTCAACCAACTCGATTTCCCCATCAAGAGCCCATAGTTACAAAGGTCCAAAAAATCATCAAATTACTTTAGCCATGAAGAAACACGTTATTTCCGGACATGCGAGACTTCTGTACATATTCTGCAAATAATGGCAATCAAAAAATTAGAATAAATAAATGTATGGTTGCCTATCCATACGCCTTCAAGAGATTTAACGCTTGATTGATTGATTTAGTTTAGTAGGACGCTTCAGGACGCGTCAAATTGGGCACTGTAGGGTGCAGTGAGGTCAACGCCTTGCACCTAAACCGAGATTACATGCCTCTAGCCACCCTTTTTGTCTGCTACTTTCGTTCGAAATGGAATATTCCGCAAACAATTAAAATAGCGAAAGACACGATACTTACGTGCGGGGGTAATATTAGAGGAAGAGGGTTGTTGGTAAATGAAAAACTCGAGCGAAAAATTTAGATCACCCTATCGTTGGTATTTGAAAAATTCGAGGAAGATTGGATCGCCCCTGTAGCTCGAGAGCGAAAGGTCTCGGGTTGGGATCCCGACGAGGTTATCTAAATTTTTCGCTTGAGTTTTTCGTTTACCAACAACCCCCTTCCTCAATTAAAATAGCTTCTAATCTTTTTTCTTACATGCTTTCAATTTTTTCCCCTCTGAAAAGTTTTTATTGGTAGTAGCCCCCGGTGGCACCTTCGGTAAGGGGATAACTTGAGAAAAAAGTTATGAAAAATACCATAAGATTGCTTGCTTTCTCTCTCTTTTTATTGAACAGTAAATTAAATGTCAAGTTTTTGTAGGTAGTAGCCCCTCGGTAGAAATTTTTGGCGAGGGGATAACTAGAAAACAGGCTATAAAATAGACTCAGCGTCGAAAATACGATAGAATTCCTCGTTTTTTTTTTTCTTTTCATTGCACCATGTGTATAAATGAAGTCCACTTCTTTTCAGTTTCCGACCTTTGTGGCGTCCCACTTGGGTGGTTTTCAAATATTCAAACACTTAATTCTCTCGTCGACCTAGTGATGACGTCGAAGCGTCGAAACTTTGTCAAAAGGTTTTCACTCATGCGATAAAATAGTGGTGTCTAGTGCCTGTTTCTTTCTGTAATAATTTATAAAGGAAAACCACGAATAAATACCTGCAACAATACTAATTAATACAAGATACCTCCGGTTTTTTCGTTTGAAATACGTTCTGCGGTCGATTAAGGGTGATATTCTAATTCAGAATTGAATTAAAAAAGTATTTTGATAAAATTGTGACCCTAGTGGTTTTTAAAACGACCAATTCACTTATAATTACTATGGAAGGTGGACTTGAGAAAAATGAGGGCAACACCTAAGGGAGTCGTGGTTTTTCCCAGGTCCTTTCCCATGAGTCGAAATTTGTCAAAGTCCCTCTCTCATTATAGAGCTCGGAAGTTGAGATCTTCATAAGGTCCTTGACTCATTATAAAGTGCTTGATGGCAGAAAACATTCCAAGTTCGCCTCCCCGTTATAACTCCATAAAGTGAAATTTCTAGTCCCACTTTTGATGCCAAAAAAAAACGGGAAAACAGGGGAAAAAGAAGAAAATTTCTCCAAGTAGCTAAAACTAGGTTAGGTACGGTCAGTTTCTGCCAAACGATGGACAGCAGACGGCGGACATCAACTTTTCCAAAAGAAATTCCTCGTGAAAAATTGTGCAAGTTCAATATTTTAACGAAGTTTTTGGAGGAATATTCACTCGAAAAATTACACATTTTGTTTGGTTCAGAAGCGATTCCAACAACTTTGACCAAATTCCAAAGATCGGAAACATTTTTAATTTCTCATCAAGACTATTTATTCTTCCAAAAAATTGACGAATAGAGGGTGCTATACGCATTAAATATTGGAAATCACTTACTATTTTCGAGTATAAAGAATATCTGCGTCTTCATGATTGCACCGAATGTGGGGAAAATATTTACAGAGATAAAAATGTCAACACCGCTAGATCTAGGTAAATTTTCTCCGAATATCGCGTCGACAAATGGTTTATCTACGATTTTCATTCGGAAAAGCGATCGGCATATCATTCGAGAAGAAAAGTCATGTGGAAACTCTCGTAATCGGAAAAACGACGCGTCGGAAGCAACACGCAAATATTGTTCACTTAGGTGCGATGTCGCTGTCGAAAGAAAATATCGTAACGACGTGTTCATTCATCATGCAGCGCGTACAAATTTCGCCTCGGTACTGAGACTGCGTTCTCTGAACTTCCCGCGACCCAACTCCTAGGAGAAAAAAAAAAAGTCCGAAAACGCACGTTAAATAACATCATATTCTTATTATGTGTACCAACTATTTGTGCAGCACGTGTTTTAAAAAACGATTTGTAACGTTATTTATTTTCACTCTCTGTATCATCGTGACCACTTTATTTTTGCGAAAATGCTCGACGATTCAAAATTAAAAATTAGGTGGACCGATTAATCACTTTTTTTGGAATCCCGGATAAAATGCAACGAAGACTTGAACGAAAATATTTTCAAAATTTGACTATTCATTTTTGTGCCAAAAAAAAATATGGGAACGGAGTTGAATTAATTTTCCCCGTTTTAAATAATTTCATTTACATGGAGTTTCAGAAAAATGCGTTAAATTAAACATCCATAAAACTAAAATTCTATTCATCCCATGCCTCATGTGCCATAATGGTGACCTTACATTCACTTTTCAATCTGACACTATTCAAAGTCAATCATCAATAAAGTACCTAGGAGTCATTATGGATAACAAATTTTCGTGCATACCACAGTGCTGTCAATACGTATGTACTAGAAAACACAAAATCCTCAAATCCATAAAGCCATTCTTTACTCACTGTTACGGCTACAACACTTTTTAGTTGTTTTTTTTTTGACGTGGAACACGTCTATTTTATATATTAGGTGCTATTTTTGAAAAATCCACATCTCAAAAAACGACATCGACATCGACATCCACACCAAAATAGGGTGCTTTAAATTTAATGCTCTACCTGAGATATATTTTACTGTCTGAATAGTTGATAAAGGGTACACCTCTAGTGAACACCCTATATAGATTGTCCTTAATTTGATTCTCTACCTGAGAAAAGTAGGGCTCCTTAAATAAAGAAGAAGAAAAAAAAAAAAAAAGGTGAAAAAGGGTAGATTTCTATTGAATGAAGTAAATTTCTATTGAATAGAAGCCCTACATCTTTGCATGACCCTTCCCTTTTGCAATGCACCCTTCAAAAAACCTTTTCAGCTCTTCCTACCTGCAAAACCAAGATTGTGACTTGAAGATGAGATCTATTCATCAAAGCTAACCTCAGTTCCTATTTGGTCGTGCTTTCTGTTTTCTTTTGTCCCAATCTAACCAATAATATATCATTCCAAAATATTAAAAATATAATTAAAGTTGAAATTTAACTATTAATAGTAATATTATTATTTTTTACTTAATTAAACTCTAAATTCAAACTATAAATAATTAATCATTTTTATTAATTTTCATTTCAATTATTTTTATAAATAATAATATTAAAGAAATTATTAATTTATTCATTCATTTAATATTAATATATTTTTTTATATTATTTTGTAATAATTTATTTAATTTGTTTATTTATTATGACTTTACAAATTCTTAGAATGATGGTTAAAAAAATATATATTTTATTATTAAATGAATGATTTTTATTTATTGTAATAAAAATTGATAAAGTGATACTTGATGATAGTAAAATAATTAAAATAATAATGATACTAAAAAATTTAATAATTAAAATTATATATAAATATTAATTTTGGTTAATTTTATTAATTCTAAATATTTATGAAAATTAATTCTATTTTCAATCAAACTTATCAAAAATTTATTTTAAATATATTTTATTAATACCATTTATATTTTATTATTAATTAAAATATGAATTTTTTTTTCAAGTAACTTGAAATAACGTAGTAATTATAAATTAAATTCAATAACAATAAATGAAAATTTATTATTAATAAAATAATCAACTTGAATTTTAAAAACTTATAAAAATCAATTAGTAAAAAAATTATTAGAAAATGATTAAAAATAAATATCAACTTAACCAAGTTTTCATATTTAAAATATTATTTTTTATTTCATTATTAGAGAATAATAAATTGATAGAAATTATTCTAATAAGAACAACAACTAAAATAGGGATTAATAAAATTCAATATGAAGAATCTTGAAATTTCATGATTTATTTGATCCATTGAACAAAAATATCAGAATTAATTATTCAATAGTATTAATAATAATCATTATCATTATTTTGAATGAAATTTTTTAATGAAATCATAAAAAAAATTGAATAAAATTGAATAAATTTATGTAAAAATAAAGGATTAGATACCCTTGAAAAAATTTTTATTGATCAATAATTATAATTTATAGTAATAATTATTAATACTATTAAATAATTAATTCTGATATTTTTGTTTAATGGATCAAATATAATAAATAAATTATAAGAAATTCTAAGATTTTTTATACCATTTTTTATGATTTTTTTCAATTTATTTTCAAAATATAATAATTAACAAAATTATTGAATAAAAATTGATAAAATGTAAATAATGAATAGAAAAAAAAAAATTGTTTTCATCTTAATAAAATATAAAAATAAATAATTTCAAGAAATTTAAGTAATAATATTAAATTTTTAATAATTAAAAAAAATCTCAAAAATAAAATTATTAAATCAATTTTTTAAAATTTAATTTATTATTCATAATCATAAATTTATTAATTATAATTTTGATTATTTATTATAATTATATTTATTTAAATATTATTAATTATTCTTATTTAATTATAATATTTGTTTGTACAATAATTATATTAATTTCAAGATTAAATTTTTAATAATAGTTTTTTGATGAGCTAGTCAGATTATTTGTTAATTAAACGTTCAAGAACACATTCATGATTCAATATATTTTTTTTATGAAGTTGAAAAATTTACCTCAACTTTTCTTGTTAGAATTTTGGTAGTCAGTAAACAGTGGTCATTGGAGGGCAAGGATGGCAAAAAAATATTATATTGAAGAAAATTTTCAATTATTATCAATAATTCCCTCCTATAATATTATACATCCTTTACTAGAAAAAACCAAAAAAACAGCTTCAGAAGAAGGAAGTGTTCCACGCTCTGTCCTATTCAGTTTTACTGAAATTAAGATAATTGGGGGGGGGGGTCCAGGGGGGCGCAGCCCTAAACTCGGCGCTCGCGCCGAGTTTTTTCGACTTTACTGTGTGTACTAATTGTGTACTCATCAGGAGGTTTTCATGCACTTGGAGGATCGATGGACTCGGTATAAGCCTTACCCTCGTCAAGACTCTGAAGAGGGATGATATAATGGACAACCATGTTGCGCAAAGGCCATTGTCGATGAAAGACAGAACACAACTGACACCACAATAATTAATAACACTTGATAATACTACTACTTGGTGGTGCTGCAAGAAGAGTAAGCGCCATTGTTCAGTTAACTGGCGATATAATGAAACAAAAAAGAAAATCTTCACAAGTGCTACAAAGCAAGTTGGAGATTAAAATTCAACCGCTACAAAAGAACAGGTTTTGGTTTATGCGTGGAACCTCACATCTTAAAAAACTAGATGCATTTGAGGCAATATTCCTTTGGACCCAATCATTAACCAATCTATTTTTGGATATGGAAAATATAATTAATTGGGTGAGCAACAAATAGGTCAAGAGTGTGCTTTACACGTGAAAACGTGTATGTAAAACATGGTCCCAAAAATTAATTCTCAATTTTGAACCAATTTCTTTTCTGATTTTTTGGTTGATTAAAAGCGCTATAGAAACAGAATTTGGATTTTTTCTTCCGCGTTTTTTCTTATAAGCTGTTGAAGTTGGCGAAATTTGGCTTTTTTCCCAATGCTATAAAATCTTTTCATAGCCAAATTTCCAAATTCTACTTCTATAGCGCTCCTAACCAAGCCTTCATGAACAACATTCCACAAAATGATGAATGTCGATTGGAAATTCAAGCTTTGAGAATTAATTTTTGAAAGTTATTACAGACAGGGACTACGCACGTAAACCAACACACACCCGACAAGCGCCGCGTAGTGACCGGTGGTAGATTGAACATTGTAGGGTATTGGGGAGTTGATAGGCAACCTATTCTACACGAATTCAGAGTTCGCCAACGAGTAAAGCACACCCTTAATTCTACGTTGTTGGAAAGTGGAAATTTGAATTAAAATCAAAGTAAATATATTTGAATGCGTTTGCAATTAGTATACAAATACAAATTAGTTGGGTATACGCCTGATCATTAAAGAATTCATATCCTCTAATTACGATATCATTACAACGACTTTATAAAATATCTTCGACTTTTATGAAACATCAATCATAGAAATATTTTCTCAGATTTAATAAATTCATACCAAGAACGATTAAATAGAAGTAAATGGCTCTCAGTCACTCTAAAAACCATACCTAGACGCACGAGCTTAACTTACAAAGAGCGACCGGCTACAAAATTCATTCCTGATGTTCAGATTTAATGCTAGACCAAAACCATACACAAACCTCGATGGAGTTCGTTGGGAAAAGAATCGTCTGTAGGAAAGTTTTACAAAGTTATGCGGTCGCGCAAAAAGTTGGTGAGCGAGATTAATTAATTTGGTAACCTGAAAAGTGTAAAATTCTTGTACGTTTAACAAATCTGAAACACTTTTAATTTGAAAGCTCGACATTCGACGCCGTGCAAGTAGTTTTAGGATAACGTTAAACTGAAAATTTTATAAAAGATTTACTTAATGAATGCGTGATGCGCACGTATACGTACGTCCATTGCGTTCTCGCATTCGCGGCGATGAATATTGGATGAAGTCACAAGTATTCCAAACAATTTAATAAAGAGTTTCCGCTCAAAACGACCGTTTACTCCAAAGCTGAACATCATGATTTCGAAGACCTGGAATAGCGAAACCAACGTTGAGTATCAGTATTATTGGCTCCTCGTAAGTCAAATTGGACGTTAGGTTTGAAAAAATGTATGTATTCAACAAAAGTTTATTTAAGACGTTCGTAACAACCTTGAAATGTTGGAAATGACAATGCGATATTTACACAAAGCGTATAAGACCTATATTTTCCCCATAAACAAACATAGGCACAAGAAGTAAAACGCAAATCATGAAAGGGGCCGCACTATTGAAATAATAATATAAGTTTTAAAATACAGACTGTTGGTAATAATCCCTGTGTGAGTATATGGAAAAAGATATTGTCTCACTCTTTCAATAAAATCTACTCCTCAGATTCTTATACCAATCAGTTGATTAGCTTTTAATAAAGAGCTTACTTTCTCCTACAATCAAACGAGAGCATCCTCAGTGAAGCATAAAACCGTTCTATTCAAAGGGCCATGGCACATATGCATTCATCTGTAATAGAATGAAAATTGCCTGGTAAAATTTCATCCTCAATATTTCTTCAATGTGACCATAGTATACCTCGGGAGAAATACTACGGCCTGATACTTCTCCTCGCATCCCAAGAGTAAGAAAATTCGTATTATGCAGCATGAGACACGTTTCCAAATCTGTATCTGTCTGACTGACTCTAAGAGGTCATGTACGAGCTGTATTGAAAGAGACCAACGTATAAACCAGGCTATTGCTTATACTGAATCTGGTGAGGATAAGAATTATATAGGAACCAAGTTTGTTCTAGATTGGGCTTAAAGGTGGCATCCGGATGGGTCTTGTGCCATATCAAACTGAGAAAGAATTTATACAGGGTCCGACCCAGATAGGGGCAATACCAAGTGCCCCAAAATGATAATAACGTACAAGAACGTATCAATTTCAGACTGAATGGGAATTTGAACTAAATATGTTTCAGCACAAAATACAAAAATGTTAGATGTACACGAGTACTTCAAACGTAATTCAAGTCTATCGACAATTTGAGCCTAGACTGAACAGTAAAGAATTTCCCGGACTTGAAGGGTGTGTGTTGGTATACGTGCGCAGTCCCTGTCTGAAATAACTTTCAAAAATTAGTTCTCAAAGCTTGAATTTCCAATTGACATTCATCATTTTGTAGAATGTTGTTCATGAAGGCTTGGTTAGGAGCGCTATAGAAGTAGAATTTGGAAATTTGGCTGTGAAAAGATTTTATAGCATTGGAAAAAAAGCCAAATTTCTCCAACTTCAACAGCATATTAAAAAAATGCGTAAGAAAAAATCCAAATTCTGTTTCTCTAGCGCTTTCTATCAAACCTTTCTGAAGAACATTACAAAAAATCAGAAAAATTTGTTCAAAATTGAAGTCGTGAGAATTAGTTTTTGGGACCTTGTTTTACGCACACGTTTTCACGTGTAAAGCACACCCTTAAGGAAATCGCTTCCTCACACTGAATGTCAGCCCAGATACTTCATTTTCATCCTGATCTTCTAGGCGAAAGGGGCGCTGACTGAACTTTCGATGGGTCATGAATAATATGGCCTTCGTCTTACCTCCCGCTAGTTCTAATCTGGCCGACTCGATCCAGCGCCTCACCGTCTCTAGGGCCTGGTTTACCCTGTTCTCCACCGCTAAAATCGTCTCGGCAGTGCATACCACCAGTGTATCATCCGCATAGCAGATAAGCTTAACACCCGGCGGCAGTTTCACCTTAGATATCCCGTTAAATGCGACGCACTACAACAGCGTCCAAAGGCCGACCTCTGCAACACCCCACAAGTAACCGGGCGCTTTACTGTGCCAGCAGACGTCTCTGCTTGGATTTCACAACAGCTAAGATAGCTGCTGATCATCCTGAGCAGGTATGCGGGCACTTCTGCGTCCTTGAGGGCTTTCAAGATCCTCTCTCAAGGCATCTAATTGACCGCATTTCTCATGTCGAGGCTGACGGCTGCGCAAAACTGACACGTAGCTATCGCTGACTCGGCTATCCTCTTCAGCCGGATCCCTTGAAAACCGCACTGACTACTAGAGATTATATCTCTTTCCTTCAGATAGCTCTCAAGTCGATTAGCTATCACTCTCTCTAAGAGTTTTCTAACATTGTCCAGCATACAAAGTGGTCGATAAAAGGATGGTAGGCCAGGTGGTTTATCCTTCTTATCAATCAGCGCTAGCCTGGCTCTTTTCCTTTGCACAGGGAACAGCCCCCCAACAACTGCCGCATTGAATGTATCAACAAGCACTGTTGAGTCAACTGAATGTATGGCGCTCTAGACTGGATTTGGAATCTCATCCGGGCCCGGAGCCTTCCCATACTTTCTCCGCAGTCATCTGACTGCTGCATCCACCTCCTCGGTACCTAGGAAAGATATACCATCTTTTTCTACTCTTTGTAACGTTACCATTGGTGGTTGCTGTTGTAGGAACAAGCCGTCGATGATTTGTCCCACAACATCCGCCTCCATTCGGCTCATTGCTGAGAGGCTTTTCAGCTTCTTCAGCCCAATCTTTTAAGGCTTGCTAAGTGAGTCTTCCTGTGCCATTTTGCACAGCTCTTTCCAAGCAGCCAGTGGCGGCGCTAGGAATTTCAAGTTGGGTAGGTCAATTGGAGGCCGAATAATTCAGAATTCTGAGGTAAAAATTTTTGTACAGAAACTGCTCATATCACGTGATGTTTTATGATAGTGGTGTCTTTGTGTAAGTAATGTGTATGTATGATACACAATAAAGTCTTTTCTTTTTGTTTGTACCGATGGATGAACTATCAAGTAAGTAGTTCATTAGCCTTTGGGAAAATAGGTGAGGCCCAGTGGTAAGCCACGAACTTTTTTGGGGAGGCCTGGCCTAGCGCAGCCACTGCAAGCAGCACTCTTGCTGTCTTTAATGATCTTCGTTAGCCTTTTACGAGCCAGCTGGCATTCAGGTGCAACCACCCGCGCCCCTTCGCGGCAGGCCTAGTATACTCGCTTATGTCACATATGCAGCGCCGCCCCGTTCTCCATGGTGGAGTGGGTGCGGGTTGCTTATGCATTTGATTTTGTTTCTTCCAGTACCGGAGTCAACCCTTTTGGGTATAACTTCAGTGTTGGAAAAATCTCCTCGGCGAACCCCCTCTTCTGCTTGGTAACCGCCAAGCTGCAGCGCCCCCCTGGCACGCAGAAAACACAAGGACGCACACCAACAACATCACCTAAAGATATAGTAAATTGCTGTAGGGGTTTCTTCATCTTCTTCTATCTTCAGGGAAGATCGTCAACCTCTTCTTCTTGCGAATCTGGGTGTTGATGAGTAGGCCATAGCGTGGTTCTGAATTTGCCTATTCCATTCCGGGTCCATCTTCTTCTTCATGATTATGGCCGCAAATGCAGACACCTGGTTCCATGCTTCTTTGGAACCTAGCATGGTGGACACCGGGCTACTCGGATCAAGCGCTTCATCTACCCCAATCTCTTGAAGAGACCAACTAAGCTTGTCTCGCTCACGCTTCCACGCCTCGCACTCAAATAAGGTGTGCTCTGGGCCATCATCCCGCCCTTGGTCGCAGTGCGAACACGTTGCCTGCTCAACTTTCCTTGAGTTTGCATGAAGGTACTTGTTGAAGCAGCCATGGTCGCTTAACACCTGCGTCAGGTAAAAGTTTAGTTGGCCATGGTGTTGGTTCATCCACTCATCAAGGTCGCGTATTAACACACGGGTTGTCCACTTGCCCAGCTCACTCAGCAAGGAGCGCCTGGCCTCCTACTTAACCCGTAGAGCCTCACAGTTGATCTTTGTCGTCTTTTTTGCTCTGAACACCACCGCTCTCTCCCCAGAAAGGAGCTCGATTGGTGGTGAACGTGCTGATACGCAAAGAGCCTCTGTCAAGGCAGTGCGGCAGGCACTAACACACCTCAGCGCAGCTCTTTGTTGGATCTTTACCATATCTTGTCTTCTGTATGGTATCTTCATGGAGTGGGCCCATACTGGTGCACCATATAGGAGGATCGACAAGGCGGTGCTCATCATGAACCTTCTTCTTGCGTCTCTCGGTCTTCCTAGGTTCCTCATCATGCGGCTTAGGTAACCAATAACCCGGCCCGTCTTTTCCGCTGTCATCAGGAATAGATGGCTAAAGCTCAGCGTTGAGTCAAAGCTCAATTTCCACACCTTGCAATGCGAAAGGTGGTTGGACTAAACTACCGACGGGTCGTGAATAAAATGGCCTCCGTCTTACTAGCTGCAAGTTCGAGTCCAGCCGACTCGATCTAACGCGTCACTTCCTCTAGGACCCAGTTTACCCTGCTCTCCAGCAGTGCATACCACCAGTGTGTCGTCCGCATAGCAGATAAGTTTAACACCCGGCGGCAGCTTCACCTTAAATATCCCGTTAAATGCGACGCACCACAACAGCGTCCAAGGACCGACCCCTGCAACACCCCACAAGTAACCGGGCGCTTTACTGTGCCAGCAGACGTCTCTGCTCGGATTTCACAACAGCTGATCATCCTGAGCAGGTATGCGGGCACTTCTGCGTCCTTGAGGGCTTTCAAGATCCTCTCTCAAGGCATCTAATTGACCGCATTTCTCATGTCGAGGCTGACGGCTGCGCAAAACTGACACGTAGCTATCGCTGACTCGGCTATCCTCTTCAGCCGGATCCCTTGAAAACCGCACTGACTACTAGAGATTATATCTCTTTCCTTCAGATAGCTCTCAAGTCGATTAGCTATCACTCTCTCTAAGAGTTTTCTAACATTGTCCAGCATACAAAGTGGTCGATAAAAGGATGGTAGGCCAGGTGGTTTATCCTTCTTATCAATCAGCGCTAGCCTGGCTCTTTTCCTTTGCACAGGGAACAGCCCCCCAACAACTGCCGCATTGAATGTATCAACAAGCACTGTTGAGTCAACTGAATGTATGGCGCTCTAGACTGGATTTGGAATCTCATCCGGGCCCGGAGCCTTCCCATACTTTCTCCGCAGTCATCTGACTGCTGCATCCACCTCCTCGGTACCTAGGAAAGATATACCATCTTTTTCTACTCTTTGTAACGTTACCATTGGTGGTTGCTGTTGTAGGAACAAGCCGTCGATGATTTGTCCCACAACATCCGCCTCCATTCGGCTCATTGCTGAGAGGCTCTTTAGCTTCTTCAGCACTATCTTATGAGGCTTTCCAAACGGGTCGCCCTCTGCCATCTCACACAGGTCTTTCCATGCAGCATTCTTTCTGTCTTTGATGGCTTTCTTCAACCTTTTGCGAACCAGCAGGTATTCAGGTGCCACTACCCGCGCCCCTTCGCGGACTCTACTACGCTGGTATATCCGGCGCTGACGGTTGCACTCTTTTCTTAGCTCGGCAATCTGGTTGGTCCACCAGTAAACGGCTCTCCTCTTCTTTGGTAGACCTAGGCCTAGTATACTGTACATAAGCCTAAGGATAAAAGTTTCATAACGCAAATGCCAGAGTGATCCCCAGCCTCAAGACATATCCATGTAAAAATCACGGCTTCCCTAATAAAATTAGGCGAGGACTTTAGGGGCATCTCTTCCATGAAACGAATTCGGTTTCAATGTTGAGAATTGAATAAGTTCCCCCTGTCGTATACAACACATAATTACATCTCGATATCCTCAATTTTTTCAGGTTCAACCAATTGCTTTGATATGTAGTTTAAATGTTCAAGTCCTCCTCATATCATATACGTATGGGTTGAAAGTAAAAATTGCTTTCAAGTCCCATACCTCCATCTAGCTTAACGTTGGAAATTTTTCCAAATTCCACGTCCGGTACGAAAAAGCTAGAAAAAGATAAGAGACGGGAAAATGTTTCCCCAATACCGCATTAGGTTAGGGGAGGTCAGTTTCGGACAACGACCGCCAATTTCTCTTGGCCTGTTAGAGCCCTAGTCTTGTTAGTGAGCCGAATAATTTTGACCGACTTCAGGGACATGAAAAATTTTTGCAGAATCTCTGTATGGGAAGGAACTTGAATGAGCCTGATAACCTTGACCTATTTTAAGGGTTTGGAACTCTACCCAAAGGTACAAAGACTCGAAATTTCCCCGTTTCCGTTGAAGATATCGAGCGTGCAAATCTTGACCTACTGTCGAGATTCGAAAAGATAACAATGTCTGCTACAGAATGATAAACGGGCTCGCAATCTCCCCCCGAAGTTTGACACATTTATTATTTCATTACAGAATCATGAAACACCAACGCGGATAAAATTAGGATTGTAAGAAAAGAATGTACTATTTTCCATTTTTTTTTTTAGCCAGGCAACATTCTCAAGCGCTTCCACCACCCATTTTGTGGTCACGGTGTAGTTTACAGTACTCCAATAATTTTTCATTATGACGTACACGTAGCTGAACTTACAACAAATAACGTGATATTTTATGTATTATATTTTAGGAAAAGGCTATACATACCCCGTACGCTCAAGTCTACGAATTCTTTTCGCGCTGTAGCAACGTGGAGTGAAGTTACCTAATTTTAAAATCAGAATTTATCGTAAATTTTTTCCTGTTTCGTGTTAAAGAACAAAAATCGTCAGTTTCTAATAAAAATGTACGATTGAGCGATAAAAAATGAAAAGCTAAATATTTCTCAACACGATCTCCCCCAAAAAATTACTTATGTGAAAATTTTGACTGCACACTCGCTTATTCCGAAGATTGTACGAGAGAAAATAACTTAAGAGTAATTTAACCCTTTGCGCGACGTATAACCCACAACCAACGTAGAGAACAAAAGTAATACTGTTTCAATGAGAATTTATATTTTTGTACGACATTGTACCGTGTATATTTCGCAGATACGAGTATCATACGACAAACATACGTACAGACAGAAATAATGAGTCGTATATCGTTCATTGTTGTCAAAAGTTCTTCGAGTAACGAGAAGTCATACTAGACAAGTTCATGATTCCTCCAATCATACTGTCCTCAACTTTGTAGTTTTGCTGAGAACACGTGAATTTCGTAGGGAACGCTATTAGAAATTATAAGCGGTACATGAAATCTGAACGTACTCGAGTGTCGCAGTTCCAATTTTATTCCAATCACCGAAAAATACAGACGACGAGCGAAAAAGAAAATAAAGAGACGCGAAATCACATCAGAAAGGAAATTGGTTACAAAATCATGCGATGCTTGATTCAAGTAAAGGAGAAATTTTAAATTACGCGGTTAATTTCAAGTAACTGAGTACTGATACCCACATCGCGATATCGAGAAGCGGTTACATTATATAAAAATGAAAACTTTGAAATAAGAAAAATATAAAAAAATTCCCCGCTTTTGGAAAAATATCGAAGCGTGAATTATCATGAACTCCATTACGTCATGGCGAGTGAGAGCGATATCATAATATTCGTTGAATCTCGACAGCAAATTACATGCCATCCTGAAGGAGGGTGACGTCATCATGAACATGCATATAATAATATGATACGAGATGAATATCAAGAAGGCTTTGACTATATTGTTGTACGTATAGCCAAAGCAAAGAGGGTTACATTTTTTGAACGTGACAGGCATAGTATAGTCAAGCATTTCGTTGAGTTTAACGCTTACGATCATCTCTAATTTTTTCGAATTCAGTTCTTTAATCCTCCTACTTCCTGAGAAAATCTCGTAGCGATACACGTCTTCTCGGAGTTTCTTCCATCTCAATCTCATTTCACTTGAGCTTTTTTGATATTGTTAGCTATTTTCAAGAATTCATCCATACATCTAACTCGTCAACGGAGTAAAACTCAATACCGATACTCAGCCATAGTGCTACAAGGAAAAAAAAACACCAATTGAAGAGAATAATTTTCCTCAGGGCTAAGAAAAGCTTGATGAGAAGTATATCATGGTTCGTTCTATATACAACCTATAGTTGATAGTAAGTTTCTTGTATTTCACTGTTCATCTTCATTCAAGTCATGAAATTGATTACTTCTTCCTGAGCAGTATTTCTTACTTTCTCCAAAAAATTTAGAAGCATTACAATCCATTAGTACTTATTTTCGAAAGAATGCGTTTCTGACTCTCTACCAGAAGTTGGCAATTAAGATTCAAAGGGTGAGACTTGAAATTCCAATGAATAATGACAATTTGACAGTAGACGATAGTTCGAGATTCGTGTACGAAAATAAATAATTTTATTAAGGAAAAAAATAAAGAAAACGAATAGAAGTTATTACAAAGTAATCTCCATTTATTCAGTATCTTCATCCATTTCTTCGTCCTCATCTCCGTGATTTTCTCCATTCTCTTCGTCTTCTTCATCCTCGTCATCATCGCCTGCCACTTCAGTATTCTCGGCCTCAGCTTTCTCCATTTGTCGAGCCAGATCAGCTTCGTCTGTAGCGGTCACCACTTTCGGCTAGATAGGAATAATTGTATGAATTAATTTCCAACTCGTAAATAAATAATTATTGCGTTAATACATCGGAATGCGCAGAGAAGTTAAAATTTTTCGAATTAGTAAAACAATAAAATCCATGACATTTTCTGAAATGAGAAATGACTTACAGATCCAGCGAAGTTGGAAAATTGAACACCCCCAGGAAAAGTTTCAAAGTGTCCCCAAGTTCTAATTTTTGTGAACATATCACGAGTACACGATAAACTTACCGCCATTTTAATTTGGAAAACACCACCACTGGACGTAATAGTTTTTTCTATCTCATCGCAAGCAACTTGTAGAGCTTTTATGCCCTCCGCTTTTTCTGGCGTTGCGGTGGTCATTACTGTAATCAAAAATCAAATATGTGATATAGCAATGTTTGAGTGAAATAACATAGAGGTTGATTCTTGTTCTCGCTCACGGAGGATATTTCACATTTCTCTCCTCTCCGAGACACTCACTTTCTTTCGAGGGAGACCACGTCGATTAAAGTTTCATAGTTTTCAAATTGTACTGGCACTATATTCTTCATATGAATGTGATTCAACGTATACTTCGGCCTCGTTAAAACATTCTAGAAAAAATGGGCACACGTATCGTGGCGCGAACGAATTTGCAACTTTCATGACCTGTCTTACTCGTCAATATGAAATTGACTGTCTAGCGCTGTTTTTGCTGCGAAATAGAATCAAGAAGTCACTTCCCCCTCTCTATACCAAGAAAACTGCATTTCAGAATTTCAACTTCATGAAATATAACAAACACTATCCGGTCGTGTGCAACACCAGAAAATGGAAACAATAAGAGCGAGTCCGTACGATTCTGTATGAAATAGTGAATTTTTCGAGATTCAGGACTGGCCGGAGAGTTGAGTGCGATCGAACTTACCATAAATTGGAGGCGCAATCAAGTTAATTTTAATTGGAATTTCTTCCGTAGAACACAGTAAGCCGGATTTTAGGGCAGCTTTGACAGCATCAATACCCTCGTAACCGTAGCACGCTACTTCGATATCGGCTCGTATTTTCACAGCTTGAGATGTCAACTTTTGCCTGATATTACTGATGAGTAATTCTTTCGTGTCATTATCTAATCCACATTCATCTAAGATACTAGGATCACTGAACAAAAGAGTGGAGTCGATAAATACTACGAATTTGTTCGCAAATCCCTAAGCATAGTGCGAAGTTAAATTTACGAATCATCACATCAACGATTTACCAAACGATAATTCTCAAGACTCAGATATTCAACCCTGAAAATATGAAACAACAATCTATCCATCAAAATTATCTCTTTCTTTACGGCAGAAGCTTCATTCTATACATCGTCGATGGTAGGCACGTAATTCCAACTTCGCAAAACGAAAAAGTGTTCTCGACTTACTGCGTGGCTTGTTTGAAGAAATCATACGCAGAAGCTTTCTTCTTCGTTTTCTCTTCATGTAACCAGGCCGTCCTCTGATACAGTTCTTCGAGTTGAGCATCGCTGTCGAATTTCAACAATTCGGCAACATGTCTCAAAATAGAGTTCACAGCTTTAGCCTTGGAAAATCGTTCGGTACATTTTTCCACATCTTCTGGCGATACTCTTCGTTTACTTAAATCGATATAACCTAAAATATCAAAGCAACAGTCTATTAATACGGTTCTAAGATGAGACTTCACGGAAGATCGAAGAACGCACCTTTCTCCTTATCTACTCGGATGACGACGACTGGTTCTGTTTTACCAATTCTTATAAGCTTGTTGATGGAACGAATACGTCTCCTGGATAATTCAGACAGCAGTATCATACCTTCGATATTATTATACTCTAAAAGGTGGACGTAAGCACCCATTTCTTCTATACTTCGCACGTTCACCATAACAACGTCATCTATCTCTGGGTATCGATCAGCGTAAAAACGACAGGACAGCGGCATTTTGAATGATTCGTTTTACAAAGATGAAAGAGAATGTAACTAAATAGAATTCAGAGAAACGAGCAGCGGCTTAATTTGTGTTTCATCAGCACAGTTTAACTGTAGAGATACCAAGCCGTGGTTTGTGGATATCAGTAAAACTTCAGTTCGCGTGTTTCTGAGGTTCAATGCGTCTGTGTGTGTAAAGTGTGCGTTGCCGAAGCCGGCTTTGCTGTGTTGCCACATCTACGACAATCAAGTTCTCAATAACTTCGTAAGACAGCGCTGCAATAGCCAATCGAAATACCTAGTTCCTTTCCAATATGATTGTATTATTGAATTATTCTAGTCAGAGCTCCTTATGCCTGTGTCTTATGCCCAGGCAATATGAATGTTTCAACTTCCGAGTTTTTGGAACCGAAATAACGGTCTCCATCGGCAGTAGTCCATAAACCGAGAATACAATCCTGTAATTCATAAATCATACTCATAGTCAAGGAAATGATAATCAATTGATATTTGATAGAGCCGCGGATGGAGCAAGCAAAGCGGTCAAACTAAAACCATCCATCAGAATTTACATAATATTTTTACTATTCTCACCTCTATATCTAATCGTGCTGAAAATACGAAAGCATTTCTTGGACCCCAAATCGATAAGCAGAAAGAAAAGAAACATCTAGATGCAATAAGAAATCGTACGCGTTTTCCTTTTCTCCCAATAAAGATTGGTTGGAAGTCGTCAATCATAGTAAGGGAAATCATCTCAACTCGAGTTTTTCAATGAAAAATCATCTCGGCGAACAGCAACTTTTTCGGAAAAGTGATGGCGCCAATCCACTGTCTTGGCGGTGACGTCATCACACAAGGTGCGTCAAAATAAATGTATTACTTGAAAGATTGCTAATAATTGGAAATCTATTATAGATACCTATATTATTTAAAATTATGCTTACCTATTCACTCAAAGTTTTCAATGATGTTCTGGGATTCCTAATAGGTAAGTACAAGACTAGTGTTATTCATTTCCTTCACTTCCATTTTTCTTCTACATCAAAAAGTTTCACATCCGTATTCAATGCAATTCAGGCATATAGGTACCGGGATCGATTAAACGTGCATTTTGAAATTATTATGAGGATAAAGAATATCATGAAGCAGTCTTCTTTGTAATCGATAATCGAACGTTAGGTGTACCTCACTCAGTTCTTCAGGAGACTAATAATTATGGAATATCAAGAAAAAAGAAAATCTTCGTTTCTGTCTCAGTTTCTTGAAAGTATTATTTTTGAAAGTAAACCGGATATGTTACCAATTAAATGGAAGTTCGCACTAAATCTATTCTAGCGTAAAAACGCAAAACGGTAGATGTGTACTTCAAATCAACGAAATTTGTAGGTACCTCAATTTTTATCTTCAATTTGCGCCCGTACTCATATTTTTTACAACTCTTTTGAGCCTGGTTATGGATCAAAGGGTGTCAAAAATTGACCAATTTGCCAAGATTTCTAAAATGAGATTTTGAAAATTCCCTCACTTTCAAGCTTCATAGGGTCATTCAGCTATTTTTAATCAGCGTTAAATTCCACATCCAAGTCAAGTAAAAATATGGAAGTTCAAGTGATTTTTAATTTTTGATAATTTTTAAGAGCATGGGTACCTATATTTATACTCAATTAAGGAAAAACAGTGCCAAAACTGACGCAAATCATCTTTTGGTAAGTAACGAGTGATATGAAGGTTTCTTCGTCATTGAGCACTGATGATAACAAGATCAAATTGGAGTTGCTATTATTCTCTATGACAGGGTGTTGTGAAGTATACTTATGATAATGGAGGTTGGGTGAAATGGCTCAAACATTCCCGGCAGGACGGAAACCACTCAATCCGTACAATTCTGCCACCTGTTTTAGCGATTCTCGACTATGGATTTTCAAAAAAGAACCGTCAACTCTCTATTTCGAAGTCATTTTAGAAAAATCGTCAGCTGTTCAATCGGCGAATTGTAATTGAATCCAATTTCTTATAAAATTATGGCATAGAATTAATTTATTAAAAGAATCTTTCAACAACAGGCCGCATACAACAATGAGTTTATCGCTCGAGCGCTTCAAGCTAAAATTCCATATTCAGTAACGAACGAGACAATATTATGGTCAATTGTAATAAAATTCTTTCAATTAATTAACGGCAAATAGTGATACCGAAAAGGGGCGGGGAGAGGTAATTTAACGTAGTTTAGATAATTTGAAACTGGTATCCGAGAGGTAGGGGGCTCCAGTCTCATTTAAGGACTTGATTCCAATAATAAAACTACAACAGCTGAATCAACCTATTGCAAGAAGAATAGAGTGCGAAATTCCTCGAAAAAGGAATTCAATTTTGGTCGAAGCTTTTATCACAGGTGAGTTACACTCGACGTTTCATTCGCCCCTTCAGTAGTCACATGATCCATCTTTCTTTCTAATTTTTCTCTCAATTTATAGGACGAGAAAGAAAAACTGAAGCTCTACAGACATGAATCGCAAGTCCAAAATTTGTATCATATTACATAATTCCGCTGTTTACTAAATTCTTTCTTCTTTCTGAAAATTCACGGGGACAGAATGACCCTTCCTTCTTTGCGGGATATCCAATATTTCCATCGATAATTTCGATAGTAATGACGTCGCGGAAAAAAATGTGAACACTTCCTGCTTTGGGTCGTAAAATATAGCGGCAATATCCGTTGATAAACTTTCATATGAACTCGGGAAAGTTCATATTTTGTTAGCGGAGAATGGATTTTTCGGTATTTGTTAAATCTTGATCCATAAACGTCATAAAATTGTTGATCATATACGTTTACAAGGAAAAGGGAAGGAACTACAAAAGAGAAATGAATACCGAATCGAACTTATATTGACGAAAAATTAGAGAAGATACTTCTAATTTTGTAAGAAAAACAATGAAGAAAAAGAGAATCTACGCCTTCAAGGTTTTACATCGCCCATAGAAATTGACTAAATTTTCAACGTTTATCAAGGACTGATACCAATTGAATGAAGGGAAAACATCGAATTATAGCGAGAACTATAATAATCAAATATCAGAGAAAGTTTTCTCCGCTGATCAAAGTACTCGAGAATAACAGTTTGATTCGTAATTTCTTTATTTTCAAATAAACTATAGTATAATATTTATCTATTACTATTGTTTCCTTAGGATAACGAATTATTTATAATAAAATGATACAAACTTAACAAGTCACGCTAAGACAAAATACAGGTATAACGAAATAATAATAATGAATCATTATTAAAATAATGTAAAATATTTTACCTTAAATATATGGAGTACAATTAAAATGAAGTACTCGAAACCAGTTTCCCAAAAGAAAAAAAGAAAATAAAAGAAAAATAGTCCTTAAATTTTTCTTATTATTAATTTGATTTAGAGGAAACAAAATTTGTTTAAATTATAATAAACTTCAAATTGATATTCTTCTTTTTAGAGTACCTTCTTCTTGGAAAAAAATAAAAAAAAATATTAGTACAGATACAGCATCAAACAATTAACCAATTTTTGTGTAAAAATTTATGATAAATAAATATAGTATAGTCATAGAAAATTATAAGAGAAAAAAAAAAGAGAGATAAACGTAATTAATCACTTCACGCACGTCTGCGTACCGCGGTTAGTTTAAAAACACGTTAATGTACTCCACTGCCTCATTATTTTTATAACGTCCTTTCTCCAACGTTCAATATTTTGACCAGCATGGCATACAATGTATACTCATATCATAATTTAATGAAAAAAAAAATTCAAACACTAAACTACCAACTTTAAAAAAGAATGAATTAGATAAAAAGCTACAACGATTCGTTAAACACATTCCAACGAATAATTTAGCCAAAAATAAAAATATTCTGCACCCATATCGCGCATGCGCGAGCGCAAGAGTTTTTCAGTTCACGCGAACTCATGAAGGCAGGTAAAAAAAAATGAATAAAGAAAAAAAAAATAATTAAAAAAGACAAATATAAGATAGAATAGATAGTATAGTACAATAAACGATGAAAATAAATTCTAAGAATCAAATAAGTGAAATGGTATTTGCTTGAAAGTTGTTACACTTAATTCAAGCTTAAAAGTTTTATGTATTTTAACCAATAATTATAATAAAATAAAAAAAGAAAAAGGAAAAAAAAAAAAGAAAAAAAGAATTACTTCAATTAATCATCAGTTACTTTGTTTCTTATGTACGGATACGTTGATCGAGTAATGTAACTCAAAAATTGATCACGCAAAATAATTCGATCATTTGATAAGTATAAAACTCTCCTAAACCACATTCACAAAGTTCCGCGTACCCAGAAATTGTAACCATAAAAATCAATTTTCTCTCACCTCACGCTGCACCACGAAGACAGTCAATTACGCAAAAACCATTCATCATCAATATTTAAAAAAGTCTCACCCCACCTTGAAAAAATGTATACTTAATTTCAAATATCAGTTTAAAAGTCACACTTTCAACTTCGCACTTCGACCTAAATTAGATTAGTTCAACATCAAAAGGACGCAAAACACTGAAAACAAGTATTAAAAAATTCATTTGTCGGCTTCCCAACGAACGTATGTAGTTTATTAAGACAAAGTTATTCAATTTTATTTCACTATCAATTTTTTTCTCACTGCGTACGTAAACTGAAATCTAGTTCAATTATTATTTCACTGTGCGAAAGAAGGCAAAGGGGAAGAAAAACTAAATCCAATTAGGCACATTGAAAGAAAAAATTAAGAATGCCATTCAAAAAAAAAAAACAATAGAAAAAAAAGCGATAGAGGTTCGACACGATTACGATGAAACATTCAACTTCAATAATTTATAGTAGATTATATTAAAAGTAAACTTTCTGAGCTGCCTTCATCTTACGAATACACATAATAATCTTCCGATTGCGCTCCGTCATTTGGTAATAAGGAATACGCAAATCCTCTGACAACTAATTCATCGTTTATTAATATCACCTGGAATAAATAACGTAATATTGAAATATTCTTCGGCTGAGTCAACAAAATCTAGTCATTCTATCCTTACCTGTGATCCGTGGACAACGTATAATAGAATAAGAGGAATTCCTTCTGGCGTATAATCGTAAACTTGCGCTTGTAAAATCTGGCCGTACGTAAGGCCTTGAACGACCAACTTGGCCTCTTCACACCAGGTTTCATCTATTTGCGAATGAAATAAAGCAACCATTCATATTAGGTTAGCGATAGCTATTTCGAAATATTAAAATTCGCCTAAAGTGTCATTAGTCCAGGAAAATTAAGACTTTATTCTGAACATAAAAGATATTCATGGATTTTTTTCTAAGATATCTTTGAAATGGCTCCCTAATTAACATACTAAAAGTCTACAGCGATTCCGGCGGAGCTTCGTCTCCCAGGGACTTCAAAGGCCGCAAAATTCAGTTTTTTACAAAAATCTCGTACAAAAAACGTTACAGGGGAAAATGTTTGAAACAAAAGTTGTTTCTTATTAAATTTTACATAAAAAAGGTCTCTTGTAAAATTTTTGTAGAGTTGAAAATAACGCCGCTAGCGCGCGCTGAAGTTAGACTAGTGGATATGAAATCCAGTACCTAATAAGAGGACCCAGTCTGAGTACGTCGATACATTCACTACTTGCTGGAGAACGGCCTGAACTGGATGTTGTGGCATACTCGATGTCAGTCCTACACTCACCTAGACACCCTACCACTGAACTGCAAATCAAAACCAGAGAGCAGCAGCTCATGATAGGCCAAACAGCTTTGTCCAAAATAGGTCTACAACTCGAATCTCAAAATAAGCATGTCAAAAATCTTGTCACGAAGTAGGTAAGATAGATCGGAAGAATAAAGACTAATATCTCTCCCTCTCTCTTTCATACACCCCAATTCCACACAAGGGTGAGACTCTCCTGTAGGAGCAAAACGCAACATTCTAGTCTAATTGAAAAAATTCCTCCACATTCAACACAAGAATCCTGTCACGTTAATCAAAGCTTGAACTTGATTGACACACTTCCCAGGCAAACCGATGTGTGGTGCTGCAGAAATTGAAGACCCACCTCAGCAGATGAATTAGGAAAGCAGTGTCTTCAACAATGCTGTGTCACACACAAATCCCTAGATCGAGGAAACAGATGATCAATACTCAGATTTCTTACAATCTCCCGTAAGCCCTGTCATGGTGATCTGTTCCAGCGCTTGAGCTGTGCAGAACTACAGAACTCGCCTCAGAATCATTAAATTGTGTTGGTAAAACACTGTCGGGATCTGTATGAGGAGAGCGTCAGCGCAGAACACCACGACAAACGACAGTAGAACAAGACAATGACGTCCTAACAACAGTATCCCAGTGTATGAAACGATAATTGCCGATGCCTGGTGGAGTACTCCACTTCCAATGAACTAGCAGATTGTGCTAGTGCTGCTGAAACCAATGTATCCCCGCACAGAGTGCCAAAAGTACTACAAGAAGCATTAATACTGCCTCAGATGTATTGAAGGCCTCTGTTCAACAAATGACCACCTTCATCTGTTTGAACAATAGCATCGTCTGGTTCAGCGCCGTCGCCAGACTTTTCGGGACATGAAGCACAATTTTCAGAAGCGGCCTTTTTTCAATTTAGACAATTCCGGCGCGAGGCCTACAGTAGCGCGAGGCCTGCAGCGGTAATTAATACCTCCTCGCCACCCCCTGGCGGTGGCCCTTCTTCGAGATTGAGACTCAAACTTGAGACTAGACATTGAGACTCATGACTGACACTCAAGACTGAGACTCGAGCTGGAGACATGAGCTTGGGACTCGAGAGCAGGCCGAGACTCAAGACTGACACTCGAGCTCGAGTCTAAGACTTGAGACTGAGACTCAAAACTGACACTTGAGCTTGAGACTCGAGACTGATATTCAAGCCTGAGACTCAAGACTGACACTCAAGTTGGAGATAAGAGCTTCAGACTCGAGACCGAAACTCAAGGTTGAGACTTGGGGCCGAGACTAAAGACTGACACTTGAGTCTGAGACTCAAAACTGACGGTCGAGCTCGAGTCTGGAGCTTGAGACTCGAGTCTAGAACTTGAGACTGAGACTCGAGATCGAGACCAAGACTCAAGATTGAGGCTTGAGCTCAAGAATCGAGTTTGTGACTCTAGATTGAGACTCGAGGTTGAAAATCAAGGCTGAAACTCGAGCTTGAGTCTGGAGCTTGAGACACGAGTCCAAGACTTGAGGCTGACACTCGAGACTGAGACTCGAGCTTGAGACTTGAACTTGAGACTCAAAACTGACGGTCGAGCTTGAGTCTGGAGCTTGAGACTCGAGTCTAAGACTTGCGAATGAGACTCGAGATCGAGACCAAGACTCAAGATTGAGGCTCGAGCTCAAGACTCGAGTTTGTGACTCAAGATTGCGACTCTAGATTGAGAATCAAGGCTGAGACTCGAGCTCGAGTCTAAGACTTGAGACTGACACTTGAGCTTGAGACTCGAGTTTAAGAATCAAGGCTGAGACTCAAGTTGGAGATAAGAGCTTGAGACTCGAGACCGAAACTCAAGGTTGAGACTTGGGGCCGAGACTCAAGACTGACACTTAAGTCTGAGACTAAAAACTGATGGTTGAGTTCGAGTCTGGAGTTTGAGACTCGAGTCTAAGACTTGAGACTGAGACTCGAGATCGAGACCAAGACTCAAGATTGAGGCTCGAGCCTAAGACTCGAGTTTGTGACTTGAGATTGAGACTCGAGATTGAGAATCAAGGCTGAGACTCGAGACTGACACTCAAGACTGAAACTTGAGCTCGAGTCTGGAGCTTGAGACTCGAGTCTAAGACTTGAAACTGAAACTCAAGATTGAGAATCAAGGCTGAGACTCGAGACTGACACTCGAGTTGGAGATATGAGCTTGAGACTCGGGGGCCGAAACTCAAGGTTGAGACTTGGGGCCGAGACTCAAAACTGACACTCGAACTCGAGTCTAAGACTTGAGACTTGAACTTGAGACTCAAGACTGAGACTCGAGATTGAGACTAAGATTCAAACTTGAGCCTCGAGGAGACTGAGACTTGAGACCAAGACTCAAGAGTGAGACTCGAGACTGAGACTTGAGCTGGAGACTCATGCTGAACTTCGTCGCCAGACTTTTTGAAACCTAGAGCAAAATTTTCACATGAGACCGTTTTTCAATTTAGAAATCATAATTTTTTTTCCTGCCAGCGCGAGGCCAACATTAGCTCGAGGCCAGAAGCGGTAACACCTACTCGCCACCTCCTGGCGACGGCTCTGTCAGTATATGAAACAGTAATTGGCGGTGGCTAGTAGAGTACTCCCCTTCCAATGAACTGTTAGATCGTGCTGACCAATGCATCTCCGCACAGGGTGCCAAAAGTACTATAAGACGCACTAACACTGCACTGAGATGCAAGGCCCCTGTTCAACAAATGACCACCTTCATATGTTTGAAGAATAGCATCGTCCCGCATCGTCTGGTTGAACAAGCCCGCGGGGCATCAATAGGACGACCCTGAAGTGCAACCAAGATTGAAAATTGGTGTCCACATCTCAACCTGAGGTTCAGATCAGGACCACGACAACATCCAAACTTAGGAATCTCCCTGATCTCTCCCATCCTTGATTCACTCCATTCCTCAAAGAAAAAAAAAAAAAGCTCCCACATTGTACGGGTTGCTGGGCAACCGCGCCCCGCATCTGTCTCTTTACATTTGCTGGACTGGTTTCTATGCATACACGCGAAGCAAAACTGTTCAACTGAATCCATTCTCATACCTGCGATACTAGACACCGTGATATTAGGCCATACTACTGTATCCAAACGGATGCTTGCGTATACCATACAAATAGAATGCATTATTTGGTACATGGCGTGGACATGCACAAAGTGTGCGAACTTCAGCGCGCGCTGGCGGCGTTATTTTCAACTCTACAAAAATTTTACAAGAGACCTTTTTTATGTAAAATTTAATAAGAAACAACTTTGGTTTCAAACATTTTCCCCAATATCGTTTTTTTGTGCGAGCTTTTTGCAAAAAACTGAATTTGGCGGCCTTTGAAGCTCCCTGGGGAACGAAGCTCCACCGGAATCGCTGTGGATTTTCAATTCCAGAGATTTATGTCCACAATCCATCAATTTTTTGTCTCATTTTCCTGGACTACATATGAACAAAATTATATAGGACTCAAATTACACCCTTGAAAACAAGGATTTGGTGAAAAGGCGTGATAAGGATGGTCGACAATAGAGGCTAAGAAGTCTCATAGACGTCATTTAGATTTCAAAAATAAAAAAGAGAGAATCATCAGTTCACTGGTAGGAGGAAACTTCTCGGTTCACATGTAGAACAATTGACGCAATTCACTACTCTAGAGTTCCCTCGCACATTTTCTCTAATTACTAATTCGTAATAAAAAGCAGATGCGCACGACGTTCCCCCTCAGCAACGATTACTTTTAATGGCGTTCGTCGAACATTATCTTCTACATGACTTCAAAATAAGAAAACAATTAACGGGAAACGTCAACACTTACTGATAGGTGCGATATTGGCTAAAAAGCATTCGACAGCTTGGAATGGCAACGTTATAAAGTCGGCTCGAACCGCTCTCAAAGAGCTCGAGCTCAACGTTAGATAGCCACCATAATCCAGAAAACGTACGTCGCACGTTTCTGATTCTTCATCGACAGCGGTTATGTGCGCTCGGTACCAACCACCCATCGCAGGCGCGGCAACGATAGCGTCTAAACGACACACGAGTTCCATCATTAGCACACTGAAATACTCATCCTGTACCTCGAGGAAACTCGAGCTCACCTTTCACCGGTTTTGGTATGAGCGGTGCTTCCGGACTATTGTATGCCATATTCATGTTCATGTTCAGTATTGTCAACGATTGGTACGAAGGATGCATTGGCTGCTGCAGGAACAAATGACCGGCTGTCACTACACTACTAATCACAACGTCATTATTCACTCCTTCCACGAGATCCAACTGAAAGAATAAAAATTTTACTCGAATTAGAAAAGCGAAATGGCGGATCGAAGAGAATTAATAATCGAAACAATAACAACGATCTGAGTGCCATTCAGACCGTTACTTCGCAGGTCGCGAGTTCTATAATCGATAACAAACAGCCAATTTTTCTTCGATCAAGATTCTCTTCACACATTGAGAGCGTAGAGACAAAGTTGATCAATGAAAATCTCTTTATTGTACTTTTTATTTCTTTTAAAAGAGAAGCGTCGAAATGACGGGAATTGTAATTACATGGAGCAATTCGGAACGAAGCGGACACATGATTGGTTGGTGGGCGGCGACTGGAAATTCTTCCAGCGTGAGGTCCTGATACGTCTCTTCAGGGAATCTATTTCTAATCATCTCCAACGCTTTGTTTATATCTGCTTGGGTTCCTGTCGAGAGAAAAGAAATATCGACGTTAGTAATAACGTAAGGAAAATAAAAAAAAAAAGGTTCTATAACCTTCGGTACGGTAGCCATTAGATTCTTCTTCCAAGCTTCACGCACGCCTTAATAGTTTATTTTTCATTGACACAGAAAAAAAAATAGAAAAAGGCATTTGATAACAATAAATAATGGCAAATTTAGAATGGTATACAAATACGTACAGCACTACAATCGTTACCGAATTTACACTTGAGTACACTTTCCGATACTATTTAATATGCGCAACTACATGTATCGAGTATAGTACGTAATACGTTGGTTAGATAAACAAAGTTGTTGTCATATTCCTAACAACACGTATCGACAGACACATTGATGCAGCGAGATTGATCGCGTTGTACTGACGGCAGAATCGTTCTCGTTGCACGTTGTTTTCTATTTAATGAACTTTTATCAATCGTAATCGACTCACCTTCGAGAGCGCATATTTTCTTCTTGTAAGAGGTAGGATGCTTCTTAATAAATATTCTGGTATTCGATCGCGATTTTATGGTATTAATGAACTGACCCTGTTTACCGATCAGTTTTCCGACATGCTCTTGCGGTATAACAAACTGATACCATAACACAACATTCTGGTCTCCTGATATCGAGCTACCACCAGCTGGCGTCTGTGGCGAAGGAGAGACAGCGCCTTCACTGCATCCCTTACCACTATCACTTGAACCCTGCAGAAAAAAGAAAAACAAGGAAATGTTTACGAAGACTGATCGCTTTGTTTACACGAATGATGAATATAGATTACTAACCTCACTGTGAGCATCAGAAAACTGAACTGACTGACAATCTAAAATGGTATCAACTGGACTATGGTTGGCAGAGTCTCTTTCATTATCACAGTCTTTTTGATGGTTTTCAATGACTTTCAGATCACAATCTTTAGATTCCTTTAAACTACAACTAAAACATAGGAACAAAATTGAAAAATTTTCCGTGTAAAAATAAGATTATGGTTTTTCAGGTTTTTTTTTTTCAACTTACCTTAGTCTATCATTTTCACGAGAATCTAAACTAGTTTTTTCGATATCAGACGATTTATTTCTGGTAGAGTGTTTCGTATCTTTAACATTCGTCCTGCTGTCGCAGAACTCGATATTTTTGTTTACATCACAGGTAGTCTTTTTACAAGTTGTCGTCGTCTCAGTTGTGATTTCGCTCTCGGGCGATTTGACGTCTTCAGTGCTGTCATCACGTTGTTGGGCTTTCAAACGTTTTTTAGCTCTTCGCTTACGCGCCTTCGAAGGGGCCGAAGAAGCAGTAGGCGACAAGGCTTTTGCAGGCGATTTGCCTCTACTAGCAGCCTTGTTGGTATCGATGTTAGTAGAAGACGGTATTAAATTATCACTATCCTTCGCCAAGTAATTTTGTTTTTTGGCTTTCTCGCCGGTTTGTTTGCGCTTCGACTTATTATCGTTGATTCGCATGCTTTCTAATTTCAGCATGGCCACATCCAAGTCGTCACCAGCGCCGTTTGAGTGCCGATTCGGATTACAACACGTACCGACGCTGCTATTAAGTTTAACTTTTTCTGATTCAGAATTCTTTCTCTTTTCTACGATGCTACCCTCTGTTCCGCACGCGGTAGCCACGCTACCAAGATTGCTCTCCACGATGCTCTTCACCATCGACTCCTCTTCGACGGTGTTGGCTGCTTCGGCATCGCACAAATCTTTCGAATCGTCATTCTTATTCTTAACGTTGGTGGTGACATCGTTTTGACGAACTGACATTTCAGTACTGAGTGGACTGGAGATTTCTTCCTGAAGCGAGGCCTGGAAAACAGAAAAAACATAGGCTTAGTTTCAACTTTGACTAATCCATTAAAATTAATTATCGTTCACTATACTGCTTTTCAAGTACCATTGTTTTAGTTGAAGTCCTCAGGAAATATGCTTGATCGTAATCGCGGAGAAGATTATTTTTGAGGAGTCATAATGAAATTATTTGACCCAAAAAGAGATGAAAGGTTTTGAGAGAAAACTTATACAAGAAAGAACAGAAGAGGCATTATCCATGGGGGATTGAATCTGAGGCCACTCGCACGATCGGCAAATCATTTGTGACTCATTACGAGAAGAACCCCTTGGTGTCAAAGAACCAATAAGTGGTATGTGTGCACTCATAGGAGTTCGGATAAGCCTTTTTACTTGACGTCTGAAGGCTTGTTCTCGCGCCAAGTCACATTTAGTCACTAAGGTATTCAGCGAACAATTGAAAGTAACCATACCGGCTCCTTAACTTAACAAAATTATTTTACTTCGCTAAATTTTCTAACTACTTTCGATTTTCCTCAAATGTTTCGCTTGTAACATGTTTCACGTCACGTCTTTGCTCTGCCCTGACCCCTAATTTGAAAATTTTCGAGCGCCTCCCCCTCCTCTTTACTCCGTCTGCAAGTTCACTCCGTCCAGTCTATATACTAGTTTTATCTGAGACCCTCGAATGAGTAAGAAATTAAGAAGAGTGATCCAAGGTTTACAGAGGAAGATCAACGAGGAGAATCTAATCGCCACAAAGGCTGGTAAGGGCAATTCTGTTGTGGTTATGGAGAAATCCGCTTTTGTTTCCAAGGTCCCCGAAGTGTTCCAGCAATGTGGTGCTAAAGAGAGCGAGAATTTCAGCTACCTTAAGCAAGCCAAAGACGTTACGAGAGGCATTAACAAAGGTGAGGCTATTATCAAAACCCCTGCGATGAAGAAAGCCCTCCTTGTTCCTAACCCCACACCTCCCCTCCTTTACGGTTGCCCAAAGTGCATAAAATTAATACGCCGATGAGACCTGTGGTCTCATTCATTTCTTCTCCTACCAACCTCCTTGCTAAGTTTTTGGACCATTGGTTCAAGTCTTGCGTTGATTTCAAATCTTCTCATTCAGTTTTGAACTCGGCCTCCTTGGCGGATGTTTTGAAGGATATAAGTCTTCCCCCTGGCACGAACATCTGTTCTTTTGATGTCGTTGGTTTATTCCTAAATACTCACAAAGCTGTTACTATGCAGCGTATGGGCGATCTACTCGTTGAGGCCAATGTTCCTCACAATCAGCTTCAAGAATTCTTTGATCTTCTAAATATCTGTTGGTGCCCTAACTATTGAAGTTCGAAAAAAGTTTTTCGAGTTCTCTGATGAAGTAGGGATGCCCATTGGATCACCTCTAGGCTCCTCCACCTCCGAATTTTCTGCATCAAAGTTTGAACTTGATCTCTTTTCCTCGAACCAGGTGCTACTGAGTCATAATTACTATTGGCACAGGTACGTGGATGATGTTCTGTGCGCTTGGACTGGTTCTCTAGATCTCCTTGGTGACTTTCTGAGGTATCTGAATTCCTGCTACCCTCCCATAAAATTCACCTCGGAAATGGGGGAAACCTCCATCAGCTTCTTGAATTTATCGATCTCTGGAATATCGGGTATCCATGAGTTTGGAATATACAGGAAGGATACTGCGACCGATGTTCTAGAGCACGGAGCTTCACTCTGTCCTGTTGCTCATAAGATAGCAGCCTTCAATAGCTTGGTCCACAGACTGACTCAGGCTGCCTTCAACAGAGAATCGTTGACTATAAAAGACCTGGCTAGATTGAATAAGGTCAGTTTCGACTTCAACGTGATGGTTCGGAGGAAAACTATGTACTCGGAAAATTCTCGATTCTACCACCTCCCTCCCCCAAGACACGATCAGTGACCGTCGTATGCGCTGGATCAGTCTCTTTTTCCTGGGGAAGTTCTCCCTCCAGTTCGGTCGGGCCCTTTGTCCAGCATCTTACAACCCTACCACTGTGAAAGGGCTGTTTGTGAGGTTGAGTTGATGAGAGGAGCGGTGTTTATAAGATAGAATGTAAGGATCTGTTTCTATATGTAGCTGAGAGTAACGGAGGAGGGGGGGGGGTCTAGGACTGATAGACATCCTGACAATCTATCTTCTCACATGAAAATTGATTCAGATCGATCTACGGAAACCTTCGCCTGCTGAAGGTTTAGTTTCCGTCGAGTGCGATGCCCGAACTAAGAAGACGGGACTTGAAAACTTTTCAATCATAGGTCCAAGACTTTGAAAAAGACCAGCGGGTACAGTCGAAACGTCGCAATAAGGTTCCTTTCTCAAAATGTAAGACCTAGTGCAAAATTGAGAGTGAATAATTTCTGAAGTACGTTCGAAATAGCGAGTGAAACTCGACTAGTCAGGCTGAAAGCTAATGAGTAAGCGATCATCAAAATCGAAAACAGTTTTCTCTCTTTCAAATAGGCGCATTTAGCGAAAGAAAAAATAAGGCGAGACGCGAATGAAAAATACTCCCGACTTGTTTTCAATCTTTGCAAGATGATAGACAACGAGGTCGCGGATTTCATCACCACCGTACAGGATAATTGAGAACGACTTTGAAATGGCGTCCTCGACGATCTTATCTCGATAACGTCATTTAGCGTCTGACCCAGATGACGTTATCAAGCGCTTCTAGCGAGAGGATACCCGGTAAAAACATCCGGAATCGATTAGATAGCTAGAATATTGCACATTCTCTTCTAATAAGTCAATTGAACGTCAATAGTTTACTGTATTGCACAATATTAGTGCGAAAGAAGTAAAAAATTACTTGTTCGCACGATGTGAAAAGTACAGCAAAGTAAGAAAAACAATCTATTTTTCACGTAGGGAAGAAAACCTATGGTATTCGAGTTAACCTATGAAATACAGATAAAAGTCAGACGATGGCAACTTTTGTTTGGATTTTTAATGATCAGTCTTTTTGTACAAGAATTCTGGTCACCCTAATGGTTCAGGAAGACACACTCGAAACAGAAAATTCTAGATTCAGGACTAGAATATAAGAGATTCTTACTCCTAGTCGTATTTAATCGGCGTCGAAAGCAGTTTTAGCTACAAAGCATCAGAAAAAATGGAAAACAGTTCTAAATTATGGCCCACAGTGTTCGCGAAATTTCTCAAATAAACTACTCCCGAGGATAGGAATTTTCAAATCACTCCTGCTCTTTAGCTACAACTTCAAACAACACTCTTCTCTTAAAAGGTCAAACTATAGTTGGTATGTCGTCTTTCCAAGGTATTCCGGGTTCCTGGGCCCCTAATGTAAAGAGAGACTTTCCCCGTGGTTTTGGAATTTTGAGAGATCCGTAGACGTCTTGATACTCTGAGTCATCAACTTTTCCAAGTGTTTCCTCTTTGGGCGCAAGAATTATCAAGATCTATTCCTTATTGGAGTACAAAGCGCTCTCAGCATTTGAATTGACGTTTCTGATCCTCCAAAAATTTTGGCTGATCAGCGAACAATTCAAACCACAGAATAGGACGCCTTTGATATGACAAACGTTCGGATCAAGATACGTGACTTCACCTTGCTTGTTTTCCAGTTTCAAATTTATGAAGTTTTGAGGACAGTAAAGCAGGCCTCGGAGGAATACAGAGCAGAAAGACGACCCTCCACGAGAAGCACTAAAACCTGAAGTCCCAACCTTTGTCAAGAAATATTCGCCTTGCTTCCTAAAGCGTACATCTTCCATATTTTTCAGCGAAAAGAACATAGAAGCTGTTAAATACTCAATTTTTTAATAGAACATTCACTGTTCCATAGCTGATGTCTGACTTTTGTCGAACTGATTAAATTCCTAATTCGAGTAGGGAAAGAGCCAAAATGGTGGAATGTACATAAAAACGGACTTGACCGTTCCAAAAGGATTTTGCAAAGATTTCACGATGGATTCTTCCTATAAACGATAGAAAGAATGAATATTTTCAAACTCTCCCGCAGTAACATCAAAATTCACTTGTTTGCCTAATTTCGCAAAATTTCTCTTGAACATAAACTTCCTCAAATAATTCACTTCAATACTTTTATGAATGGGATTTGAAGATGGGCTATTTTCGGGACAAATAAAACGGCTCAAAAGATTTGTACGACTGGTGCGATCAAAACCTTTCTCTTCTTCTACTCGAGAGAAGACCCACCGAATACAAACGACGCAATTGAAATTTCAATCAATCCCGCCTAGAAAATAATCAGGGCAAATTCTACCACAAACAATTTTTTACGGCAAATTTGAGAGAATGATTTTCGTTCTGCGAGCGAATGAAAAACTTTTCTGGCGGAGCCAAATGTATGAAGATCATGTTCCGCGTCTTTCATTTTTCAATATATTCTTGCTGAATGTCAGTATGACCGCGTAAATGGGAATATTTCAAGCTAATGACTTTTGGGGAGCTTATTTGCTCCTCATGTTCGCTTCCTCCTTAGTCTAGAATGAGTCCACTTTGAACGATGTCAAGCAAATAGCTTTCAGAGAGCTCTCCCTGATATATAATTTCAGTAAGGGTATTTTGAGTTGAAGGCTTTTGGGTAGCTCACTCGCTCCGTTCGTTCGTACCTTGGTAGAAGCCTACTTTAAAGAATTTCAAGCTAATAGCTTTGGAGGAGCTCACTCGCCCCACTCATTCAACACCCTCCTTGCTCTAATATAATTCTACTTTGAAATATTCCAAGCTAATAGCTTTCAGGGAGCGAACGAGCGGATCCTCGGTATAGTATAAATCTGGTTTAGAGTATTAACAGGGAACCTGTTTTACTGGGGGGGGGGGGTCCTCCCGGAAAAACGTCCACCGTCCGGGAGGCAACCTAACCTAACCCTAGGATGCCAGATCTACGGATTTTTGGTCCTCAAAAAAGATACAGGTTTTTCTTTTCCTGCAGATTTTACATACAATACGGATTTCTCACGATCAAGAGAAAGGTACCTTAGATACTCCAACGAGAGATACCTTTTTTCTGCTCGTTATGGGCTAATACTGCAGTGTTTCGTAATAATGAGTCGATCAAGGGAAAAGTACCTCAGCGACCTCTATAGAACATACCTTTCTCCTGAATGTTCTTAATGGATCAAGCAAAGTCCGTAGAAATCTGTTTTCAAGTCTTACAAAAAATGGCGATTACGGATTTTTGAAACTACCATCTGGCAGCACTAACCTAACCCAACTTGACCCTGTCCATGGGAGTTTCAAAAATTTTCGTTTTTGTCCAGTCGCTTATAGCTTGAGGGATGAAATTTTTCTAAGGGACTTGGAGGTTTAAATTTTTCCAAGACCCTCTCTTATCACCTATAGCTCGGACTATCACGCATTGTTCAAAGGTCAAAATTCTTTCAAGTCGCCCAAACAAGTTTGAAGGTCAAAATTCTTTTCGACTTCCCTCTCCTTTTTCTAACCCTCTCTCCAATAGCTCGGTCTCCTGTCATATGTACTAGTAAAAAGCTAGTATAATACAAGGAGGAGTCCAAGCCTAGTTCAAGTCCAGTATACTGTATGTTGGTGAATGATTTCTCAATAACGATCATAAGAATGGTATCTCTCATACTTTTGACTGAGGTACTTTTCCCTTGAACGACTCAATGTTACAGACTGAAGAGTAGTATTAGCCTGTAATGACCCGGAGAAAAGTATTTCTCATACAAGCGACTGCGGTACTTTTTCCTAGGGCCCAAGAAATCCGCATTTTACGCAAAATTCGTAGAAAAATCTCAATCTTTTCGGGGGATTGAAACTCCGTAGATCTGGCAGCACTGAATCCCGATTAAAATAGCTCCTTCAAGAGACTACATATGCAAAATTCCATTCACCAATAGGCCTAGTCTCTACAATGAGCCAGATATACTTTCGAACACCACAAGACTCATGCAAGGTTCCCTGCCTCCCCTCATTTGACTCCGTTAAAGAACCCGTGAGTTTTTTTCAGTTAATAGCTGTTGGGTAGCTCACTCGCTCCGCTCGTCAGCCTTCCTCCTTGCTCTAGTATAAGTCTACTTTGAGATATTCTAAGCCAATAGCTTTCACTCCAGTTTAGAATATTTCAAGCTAATAGCTTTCAGGAGAATAAGCCTACTTTGAAATATTTTAAGCTGATAGCGTTTGGGTGGCTCACTCACGGTTTTATATACTAAATTAACATATTACATAGCACCGTCGCTCACAGGAGCTCACTCGCTTTGCTCGTTCTCCTCCTCCTAGGTTTAGTATGCTGTATATCAAAGTCTATATGGTGAAAGCTAACCCCACTATAGTGGCCTGGGGTGGATCTTTTCTTGGCCTGTTCTTGTGCTTTCATTTTACTGGACCTGATATACTGTACACTAGGTTTATAGAGGCTAAGCTGAGGCCCAAGATCACCCAAGGTCATCCGTGCGGACGCCCGGACACCCAGACGCATTTTCAAGATTCAGGGGGTAGACAAAAGACAACGAACATGTCAATATGTATACATTCAGAACATGAACTTACTTCAGCGGGGACGCTCTTATTCATGGGCGTCTGAGGAGTTTCGGTCTCCTGCGACTGGTTCTCCTCCGAATCGCTGCAGACTTCTTGAATCGGCGAGGCAGTCTCTAAATCCCGAATGGCTTTCTGCATGGCGTTTTTCATCGCCTCCGGAAACGTTTCCCGTGATTCGACGCAGACAGTCGAGTTACCAACGTTATTCGCAGCTGCGACCGATGTGGCACTGTTGCGGTGGCGAGCCCTCTTCCTCGTTGTTCCACCGCCTCCTGGATCGTTGCGGCTACGCGCTATACTATTAGAACGTTTTTTGTACCAAAGGTACGTGAAGAATAACACCGCAATTGTCGGAATGGTCACCGCAACTATATGCTGGGCCTGAATCGTAGGTGCCATGCCATATATTCCGCACCAGGCTTGTTCAACTGTAACAGAAATATTATCCAAGATTTAGCATATTGTATTCATATATTTTACTTAGCACTCGCAACCGTCTCCGGACAGGTTTCCTCTGCGAGTGTAACTTCGAGAGATTCCCAGAGGTTTCTAGAGAAGTAACCATTACCTCACACTCATGATTATCCCTACATAGCGCGATCTAGACTTTAGGAGAGCCATTTTTGGAACAAGGTTTTGCAAAAGGACATGACCCGAGACAACTTGATACGAAATTTGATAGACTGCTACCGCGGTGCCACAGATAGCAAAAATCAATCACTTATCGACAACAATACCACGAGAAATGCAAAGCCGAAAGCGACGACATAGAAAGACTTTTCTACGAACTACGTTCGGCTATATCTTGACCATAATACAGTCGAGTCCCTTAGCCGCCGCGCTGGTGGTCATTATACGCGCACAACACATTCTAATTTCGAATACACTCCCAGGTTGCATGTTCTCTTATTCAATTTACCAGCAGCGCTCGTATTTCTTTCTTCAATATGGCGTACGAACCGTATACTCTCTCAGCGGTACGTATTCTGCATGAACTGGATGAATGAAAGTTTCAGAATTGACCCGAACACGCTAGCCTTCGACAACACACCAGATATTATATTCGTATATATCTCTAAGCAATTCGTATCACAATGTTACACTGTATTTATAGACGATCGTGTGTAGCGACGGCATTCGAGATATACACAGCATTATACGACGAATACGTACTGCGTAACCAATTTCGACAACGTTCATCATTCCTACGTAATAACGAGACGCAAAAATTACGTCGGAATTGAATGCACTTAATAACGCATCAACCGAAAGGCAAGACATTAAACTACTACAATATAAAAATGAGCAGCTCGAGAGAGGGCGGCAGAGAGCGAGCGAGAGAGAGAGAGGCGACGGAGGTCATGGAACTCGATGAAACGTGATCAGTTGGAGAGATTTGCAAACTCCGTATATTTTGCGTTACTACAGAATTTTCACACTAGGCCGAAAGAAAGAGAGACAAGAGTGACGTAGACCAAGACGCAGACAGACTGCACAGACGATGACAATCCGAATGATCAACCACAAAGGTAAGAACCTATCCTTCTCGAAAAAAATTGAGTGAATCGCCCAGTCTCTGAATACTTATAGGTTAGCCGAACGCGAAGATATGGCATAACACCGCACCGCGGAAGAAAGTGAAAGTATAGTAATCTTTATTGAATAAAACATGTAAACTCAGACGTCTTTCCTTGTCCACTCCTTTTCTTACACGATTAGGAAAAAATTTTCAGTTTTTAGGAATAACGTGATTAGACTTCGGCTTCATTTCAGTATCATTCGGACCGAATGTCCGCTTTGAGGGCAGTCAGTGTCGTAGTCGTTCAGTAACAAGTACGCCGAGCATTTCACGTGGAAATACGGTACACGGAGTTCTGGAATTCAAGCTATAGCAGTTTAAAACTTACAAATAAAATGCTAATTTATGGCATAAAATTTGTACGTCGACCCATGGCCGACGTTAGACGTGAGGCACAATACAAAATGCACCATGCAAACAATCCTGTATACAACACCATGAAGCGCTCCCAACGCTATTGCAATATTTAGTTCTGTCAACATATCGGAGTGACATATGTTCTCCCTCAATCTCCCAATATCTCTAAATTATGATAGTCCGTATAGAGCAGAAGACGAAGCACCGTGTGTAAGGCTAATATCTATGAAAGACGGTCGCCTGCTTCTCCGATTGAGTACCTATTAATTCGATATCGGCTCCCATGTGAGATGAAAAGAAAAGTATTCCTCAAGAAAAAATATAGAGTTCTGGAACGAAATGGATAGGAACTTGTAATTTTCCCACAAATGCACAATTTTTCCCTCCTCATAAAAAATCTTCTGGCGGAGCCAAATAGAAAAAAATTATGTTTCATGTCTGCTGTCCTTTCGTGAGGTTTTCACTCGTTCGTTTTCATTGATACGAGTGACCTGGTTTGCTTTATAATTCGTTGAGCGGCTCACGCGTTAGGTCTGAGGGCCAGTTTTACCAGCGCTTGGTCTATAGTTCTAGTTAGGGCATTTCAAGGCGATAGCTTTTGAGTAGCTCACTCACTCCACTCATTCGCTCCCTCCTTGGGTTGGTAGAGGCCTATTTCAAAGAATTTCAAGCTAGTAGCTTCAGAAGACCTCACTTGCTACGCTCGTATGCTCTCTTCCTTCCTCTACCATGTGTCTAGTTTAGAAAATTTTCAAACAATAGCTGTTGGGCGGCCCACTCCTTGGTCTAGTATCAGTGCTGCCAGATCTACGGATTTTCGGTCCTAGAAATTTTACAGATTTTGCGTGAAGTACGGATTTTATGTGTTTAAGGAGAAAGTATCTTAGACTCTTTTATAAGAGATACTCTTCTCCTGGTCGTTATAGTGTGATACCGCTCTCTTGTCACATACAGTTGATCAAGAGAAAAGCACCTCCGTTACAGGAACAAGAGATACTCTTCTGCTGATCGTTATTTTGTCGAAGTCCGTAGAAATCTGAATTCAGGTCTTAGAAAGAATAGTGGATACGGATTTTTGAAAATTATCATCTGGCAAATTTTGGTATAGGTCTAGTCGGTCTAGTTCAAGACTAGTAAAATCCTAAGAAGGGGGGGGGGAGGAGGGAGGGCGTTTCTACATCTGACAAAGTTTAAGCCTACTAAAATCCTAGTAAGCCTAAAGCCATCATAAAGCTAGTAAAAAGTTAATACATAAACTGGGCAAGGTCAACTTCCGGGTAACTAGCAAATTTATTGAATCACCCACGGAGTAATGAGGATGAATATTGGGGGGGGGGGGGCACCAAGATTTCAAATTATGGGTCAGGGCAGAGAGAAGACATAAAACATATCGAAAAATCACGCCGCCTTTTCTAGGAAGAAGCCGAAACAACTTTTCAATATCCAATTGTGTATGTATCTTCTTCCATTCCACCATTTTGCTAATAAAACTTTTCTCCAACTGCTTACAACCGAGACTAATTTGTACGTGCACAACTTAGGTTGCTTTTAGTTTTCTTTTAGTCTTCCGGATAATCATTTTCTTGAACTACATATCATCAACAGGGTTGAAAATATTGGACGTTGACAGGGCTCTTAAGGGATGCTCCATCAGGGGGGAGGGGTGCGACAAGGGCTCTGGACCTCCACTGAACTTGAAAATACCATTGAAAATACGGAAAAGAAAACCTATTCAACCTAGGTCAATATTTTCATTAGGTCAGAAATGCAATCAATGAACTTCAATTGGATTTGAGTTTCATAGGGACACTAGACACCTTGAAATCGAACTTCTACTTTCATGCAATTCGACTACAATTCATCAAATGTTAGCGAAGTTTTTTATCCAACACGTGGGCCCAAGTCATGAATTGACATACCTGCAAAATGACAAACAGCAGAAAAGGCTTTTCGCACGACCTACTGCAGGCTAAAGAAAGTCTTATTCCGCGGATCGTTGTCATGCAGATACGTCAATATAACTTTGCACGATACTCTTTATTAAAGATTGAGTCTTCAGCTGATTATTGCACTTGCATTACGCTTTTGGCGTTGGATGACGTCATCAAGGTACAAAAAATGATGAAGTTGCAGCCATCAGTCGCAGACCTAATCTTATAACATGATGGAGCCGATTACATCTCACGTTATAAAGGTATCTATTCTCAACATTCGAATATCTTCAAGCCTTCTCGTTTCAAGGGTCGGCCGATATGCGCAAGCCAATTCTCAAGTATTTCTTCAACCAAACTCTTTCATGGGCAGCTATTCTTGAAGAGTATTTGAACAAGTCGTCCAAGCGGGCAATTTTTCAATCATGGGAACGGGCACGCGTGCACGGCTTCTACTCAACGCATTTAGAGATCCCTTCCGCAGAATGACAGAGTGTCGCTTGGACGGCTTTTGTATAACGCAGTTCATTTGGATTCGCATAAAACGAGTTCATCAACGGATGTTTTGCAATTCCCAAAGAAGAACTCGAAAAGCGGATTCTTGCAGGGAGAACAGGTTCAAGAAGTTCTATTTTTTCCCGTCAACAAACTCCGAACGGCAAAAAAAGTCATACATTTCATTTTCCCATATCCGAAAAAAATCAAAAGCGCTCATTAAACACTATGACGAGGGACGTAACTGGGTTCCAAGTACTTGCGTGGAATGATGTGTGCATTTGCACCAGTTTCGGATTTTTGAGGCAAAATGACGCTATTAAGGTTCAATCATGTTTATGAAAATTACGTTCCCTGAGAGATTTACATCCTTTTCTGACTCCACATTCCAATATTGATAAGAAGGATAGCCGTATACTTGTGCTGTTTTGCTAGTTTATTCTTGCGAGCCGGAAGATAAACAGCAGACACGTCTATCCACTTTGATTAGGTACGTTAATGATTGCCAGCAATAATGCGAACAATTGATGGGGAAAGAAAATTCTTTTTTGTTCTTCGACCTCAGGCGTAAATACTGAAGAACGATATGACCTCAATGATAAGACGGTGCGTCTGTACGAAGTTGTTTTTACAATAAAATGGTGCGCTCATTAGGTGACGAGGGAAGCAACTCCACCGAGTGTATCATCTCACCTCGCAGTAAATATGGAAGAAGATTGACTAATCTAAAAATATTCTATACGAGAAAGAAACAGAATATTTTTTCAGCGAGAAAAAAATGAACATGTAAACGATCTAAATTCTTCCTCGAAAATATTAATTCTCCTTCAAGAGTAATACTCATAGGTGCGATGGAAATTTACGACCAGCGACCAAAACCATTACAAGTACCTTTAGGCCGATTGGCGCTAATATCATACACAACGTCAACAAGACAATCGATGAGCAGCGCGGGTAGCGGGAGGAAGCTTGTCACAAATCGATCGAAATCGTAATTCTCATGAGAATGCAACAATAAGCAATTTTACCAGAGATGCCACAGTGGGAAAATGTTCTGGCGGAGCCGAATAAATAAAGATCATAGTTCATGTTTTTCTCTTTCTCAAAAGTCTAGTATAAGTCTATCTCAGGATATTTCAAGCTAATAACTTTTGGGTGTTCCAAGCTAATAGCTTTCAATTAGCTCACTCGCTCCTCTCCTTGCTCTTGCTCGTATACAGGGTGCGCCAAAAAGATGTCAACAGTTGAACGAAAAACTCCGCGAGGACTCCGCGACAATTTCGTGGAGTTCCCCGATCGACTGTTAACATCTCTTTGGCGCACCCTAGAAACTGATTAGATCCGTTCATATTTTTGATGATTAGCCTACGCCCAGACACCGTATTATAAGCCTAGTTTAAAACTAGTAAAATCCTAAAAGAGAGTGTTCTAAGTGCAGTCATCAGCTGCTACATCAATCTCATTCAAGATGGAGTCCGATTACTTCACCCGTTGGTGTCATCTTTTATACACATTTTGCATACTTCCAATTTTTCCCCTGTTTATAGGATCGGCTGCTGTGCGCAAACCAGACGGCTGTCGTTTAAAATCATTTCAATTCACGTCAAGATCTTTGGAAAGCTAATAGGTCATCTCTCGCGACGTCCCTAAGCAAGTCGCGCGGTGATGACATTATGAGCAGTAGCTCAGTACAGACGCCAAAGAATAATATTGCTCGACGATATTTTGACATATTCCATGTCTTCACTCTGCCCTCTCAATTGAACTTTTTCCGAGGGCCCCCTTCACCCTACTTCGCACGTGCCCTCTCACCCTTGTGACTCCGCGGGCCATTCAAAAATTTGAGAGTTCACCTTTCACAGTTTATAATATACTAGGTTTCTACCAACTTCATGTTGGCTTTATACCAGTCCTAAACTAGACTTTCAATAGACGGATCCCCCTCCCCTGGGATTTTACTAGTCTCAAAAGTAGGCTCATCATAGGGTGTCTGGGCATAAGCTAATCATCAAAAATGAAGTATACGGTATAAACGGATCTAGTCGGTTCATACTAGAAGCCTTTTCCTTTCTATAGCCGAAATATACAGTAAACTAAACCAAGAAGGTGGTAGGTCTGAGCTTTTCCTAGACCTGGCTTTGAACTAGGTGTAGGCCTCTTATGCATTTGTTCTATGCAGTTTCTTGACATGTTTCATGTTTTTACACCACCCTGGCTCCTAATTTCAAATTTTCCAAGTGGCTCCCTTCTTCACCCAATTTTGCAGTATACACTGTATGAAAGGAGCTAGTCAGTTTCTGTTATATCAGACCAATAGACCATGTCTCCAAGAAGCTATAAGCTTGAAATATTCTAAACTGAACTTATACTAGAGAAAGGAGGAGGGCGAACGAGTGGAGAGATTGAGCTGCCCAAAAACTGCCCTTATATTAGAGCAAGGAGTGAGCTACTCAAAAGTTATTAGCTTGAAATATTCAGAAGTGGACTTGAACTGTATGCCCTCGAAAAGTTCTGAATTTATACCAGAGCAGGGAGGGAGGGGAGGGCGAACAAGCAGAGCGAGTGAGCTACCAAAAAGCTATTAGCTCGAAATATCCTGAAATGGACTCTACTAGACTTTTGAGAAGGACAAAGACATGAAACACGATCCTTATTTACTTGACTCCACCAGAACATTTTTTCATTTACATTTCTCATCAACAATGAGAACTTTTTGTCCGAGGATCATGGCCTTACCCACTCTCTGAAAACGAACATCCCAAGAATCAGTTACATGTAGACTTGCCATACCGGCCTCAACTTTCTGATTCTTTTCTCAGTTTTTTTCTAAACGATTCAAATCTTTCAATTCTTTCCCCAGGTTTCAATGGATTATTTTGTGCACCTCATTTTCCCTCTTCAAATCACAATAATGCGATTAGAGCGTGAATCCAATTCTGCCGAAGTCATAAATCGAGAACTTTACAGTAAAATGATAGATCATACGGTACACGAACGCTTCCGATACAAGAGATACAATGCATGACGAGTTATTTCAAATTTTCTTAGAAATACACTCGGGAGGAAAACACGTATTCTTTTTTTTCAAACTATATAACGAACCTACTATCCTACTTATTGCATCTGATCGTCCTCTACAGATCATGTTTCGTGAAGATAAACATCAGTCGAGGTACCACAAGGTTCATTGCTGCTGCGTATTATACTCGCACACATTTTATCATAAAGAGATATGTTCGCGAATTCAGAAATCGCCATCATCATTACTACACTTTCGCTGACGGCGCAGCAGTTCGAGCCTATCACCGCGCGATAATTATAACGCCTGCATTCGACTCTTGAACAGAAATATACGAACTAGATCACCAGCGAACTACGCCCAATGTCGATGAAACAACGTGCATTACTTTCGCCCTAAGAAAAAGTAAACCATTTTGTCCTATACATAATAATACCGAACGCAAATTGATTCGTTATGAAATTTTCGCGTCCAAGGCGACGATCTTCTGTCTGATACAAATAAGTAACTCCCTCGATACTTTAACGTAGCGTTGCTAAAATCAGCGATTAAGAAATTTGGAGGTAAAGATCTATCGTTTTATACGCTAAACAGATCCAATTCAGCAGGTATGGTACTGACAATTCTGGCAATTATTGTGAGGTATAGAGAATATCCTACAATAATTCAACAAGCAGACGCGATTTAGAAACAGCAACTTCAACTTCATTCAATCCCGATTAAGATTCTTCACCAAACCGAGCGAAATCGAACAATTCGATAACAAAGAAAGTATGAAGCTCCTAAACTTGAATATACTTGATCCTAGATACTAGAATGAAAAAAACGTAAAGACGAGCGGTCCGAGTCGTTTCGAAACTCGAAGTAAAAGAATTTCGAGGGCACACTCGAAGAATGAGTCGAGCTGAAAAAATATGTTCGAGAGAAGTATCGTGATTCCTGAATGCTATACGATAGTTTCAAAACCAGAATAAGCAAACAACATCACCTCCAATTTTTACGGTTCTGAAATTCGTCGCTCCTTGATATCCAGGTGCAAAAGACCTACGGTCGCGAATTTCGCTCGAAATTAATTGTAATTAGTCGTCAACTCTAACGAGGCGGGCCTCAAAGTCTACATGAAATCCACGCATGAAGCTCCAAGCACGCGAAAGAGAAAACGATCGAGTTTTTCGCACTGGTCACCATGTGTGTACATATAAGCAAAGCTCGAAAAAATCAAAACGAGAGGATATCGAATTACGCAACAAAGAAAAGGGTTCGCGTGAGATATGACCGATGACGCAAAGCGCTACATAATAGCAGGGATGCCGTCACGTTTGCACTTCTAAGGGATCGTTCGAGTAGCGACAATGTCTGTTTTCAGGCTACTCGCAATTTGTAATGATTTCAGTGCAGTCCATGGAAAATGACGCCTTACGTTAATTTTACTATGTATCTATTTTTGCATAGGGTTTAATCGAATGCTCGCGATTGAATTCTTATACCAGTACGAACCCAACTGGACTTGAAGACTTGATATGAGTTCGAGTACACCCTGAGGTAAGATTAGCGCTTGAACTGAAACATCTCGAATCGACGATCACCAAACTCGCTTCAACATTTATTCAGTAGCGACTAAGTATTCAAAAAATTTTTCAACATTCTCATTGAACACCAATCATGTAGAATGATTGGATGAGACCCTGCACTTGTTTTTACTCGACTTCCCGAATAAAATATAGCAATTAAAACGTCGAAGAGATCGTAAAATCAACGCTTCATTCCTCACACGATACATTCTGTCTTCCAGCAACAAATTTATTCAAGAAAAATTCTTCTCTGGAACTCGTACATCTCCGTTTTGCGAGCTATCTTCCTATCATTTTCAAGAGTAAATATTTTATACTGCCTGATGTTTGAACTCCGACTGTGTGCTCCTCTGGTGGCAAATCTGCGCGAGGAACTGGAAGGGGTAGTGACATGTGATCACTATTCTTATGGTAGTGAGAGTGGCGAGAGTGGAGAAGAGACAAGCCAAACCCGGTATAGTGATCATTATGTGGCGACGAGGACACTGGGTTCTGGAAATGGAATGTACAGTCTTACTTCATATAGGTAGAGAGGTAGATCTCCTCATTCTCACCAAATTTTTCAGGTACTTTATCACCGACAGCTTATCTCACCCTAGTTGCAGCGCCTTTAGACTTTTACAGTACAGAATACCTGACCTACAATCATTCTGCATCCACGCGGGATCATGTAGTACGGTACCTCCGAATAATTTCTTCTACGGTGGTACTGTAACTCTGAATAATCAATTTGTTACATAAATTGCCCGATCGATTGCGAGTTCACCCACAAAATAGCCATTTTCTTCCACAAAGGAATTTCCCTGACTTTTCCCAGACCCTCCTTCAACTTTTCTAGATCTAATTCTCATGACTATTTCTTTAATTTCAAGTCGCTGAAACTGAATAGCTTGGCAGAATCTTCTCAACTTCCATGAAATTTTCCTTGACTTCTCCTCGACTTCCAGTTTTTTCAAGAAGAAAGTCACCGCGACCCAATTTTTAGGTGGCAAAAAGAAAACCAAAATGTGCAATAGAAGGATTCCTACAGATGTTTCAAGGACGTTAGAATTCAACATCGTTCACAGATCGCAGGGTGTCTTTCATTAAGAATTTTCATTAGTTGAGGCAAGCAGGAGATCTACTTGATTCGCCATTCAGAGCAAAGTGGTTGAACTCTAGTGGCAGAAACTGCAACCTGATTAACGTATGAAAGAAGTAAATTACCCTCAATGGGGAAGATACAGCTTCATAATTCATTTTTGCTCTTGTTCACATTTTCCGGAGCTCTACATTAACGCAGTCTGCTGGTGCTCTAAACGGCGAATTAGGGCCGAGTATATATTTCCAAGTCTATACCTTCGCCTCACATATGGACGCTTTTCAGCGAAACCCAATCAAGCGATATAAATGAAAGCGATCTGGGGAATCATGCGAACATTTCGCCAGATCTCCAGATTGTTATCATGTCACTTGGTCGGGTTTTGCTTCAAAGCGTCCATATAATACTAAACAAGTCAAAGATTCCTAGTTCTTTTCCTCCACTTCTACTCAATGAACATCAAATGAAACAGTCGCCTTGATTCCGTTCTTAGCTCGGGGCAAAAGGCCGGCCCAAAATATGGAGCACCGCCGCAAGAATCAATGTCAATACGCCGCGCTGTGGTAGTGCCCTACACAGGTAAGTAGAGGGCCAACTGCTTCGACTTGAGACATACAAGATCACCTCTACAAGAAAGGAAACATGACTATCTTGCAGCAGCGACAAAACTTCAAGCCGATGTTCAAACCTATGAGCAAGAAAGCTCAGGATCATATGCAGCGACTTCGGCAAGTGGGAGCACGTCACTTTCTGCCTCCTCAATAATTTTGTTGATTATTATCAGTTCATTTCTGCAGTATTGCCTTTTTCCTTCACCTCAAGTTAGTGCCTCTGTCCAAGGTAGTGTTCCAAATTTCCCATCATGGAATCAACACCACCACAGAATTTAAGCGAAGCGTGCCACTCAGTCGAGGAAGCGCGAATTTAGGGAATTGAATATCGTCGAACGTGTTGCATCTATCCAGGAAATAACACCCATCATTCCGCAACCGTTGAAAGTAATAGCTAAAACTGATAACGTGCAAGAGGAAATGAGAATAACGGTGGTCGAAGAGAGTGAATTCTGATTTATCTTAATCGATTTTTAATAGACACAATAGAAGATAAGACGGGTGAACCCCCGGTTCAGAATGTATTCACCCGTATTTCAAAAGAATGAAACCCATCGTACCGTTTCCGAGATAAGACCGATAAACCCTTGAACTTATTCATCGATATCGAGAAATATGAATGAAATTCATTACGTCATTCATTAGGTTGAATGATACCTGTCACGTGTTTGCGGAGTCACGTCAGAAAACTTTTCTCTCAAATTCAACATTAATTTACTAACCAAACAAGATAAGACGGGTAAATCCTAGTCTCTAACACATTCACCTACATTATGCGATCATGAATGAACTCTGCTGACGCTGACGTAGGGTTTTCATGATAAGACCGATAAAATCTTGAACTTGTTACTCGATATCGAATTGAATGAAATTCATCACGCTGTCTAGAGGATAGGAGGTAATTTTCGTCTCGTGTCCTCAGAACCACACAATCAACCGCTTCGCACCCAAATTCACATCGCAAAGTATGAAATGATGCCCAAATTTATCCTAACTCGAATTACTCGCGAGATATCGCGGGCCAAGTTGTTGTACATTCACTCCCAAAACCGAAGTTTGAAGGAAATACATCGGAATTACGATCTACAAACATGGATCTAGATTTCAAGGTAACTTTCAAACGATTTTTACACGGTTCAAGTTCAATGAAAGCCGCTCTGGGTTCATCCTTTATCCAGAATCGAGAGAAAAGAACTTCACTCGTAACCGGCCGAACGTTGGGTTTTCTCTCTTCTTCTATTAGTAGCTATTGTTCGGTAAGTACAATTCATTCGATTCAACAACTTATGCATTGTACTTCGATTGTTTTGTATGAAACGATAGCAGAAAATTTGAAAATTATACACGACGATGGACACGTCATCGAATAAGATCCCACCAATCAATCGCTTAGATCGAATGCGATTAGGTCGTCAAAAACAGGATATAAGATTTTAATAAGACACTGAGCCACTGACGGGACTTTTTTTCTCCCTCAAATAAACTGCGGTCAACAGAATAATTAATTTGGCTTCTCATTGTCACGACTATACAAAACGAACTTTATTTCAAATGGATTAATAATTTTTAAAACTCGTCGTCTAGAAAGGATTATATTTTTATGAAGTTACCCTGACCGACAAAAGAGATAAGCAAAAGGTAAGAAAAGGAAGAACTGCGCAGGAGACATACAGAGACAAAGGCGCCAAGAGAGGATAAACATTGAAAAGACAAAGATTACGCGGAATTCGAAGATGAATGAAACCGAAGAAGACGTACTCAGTACAGTAACCAGGCCAAAAAATGTAAGAAGTCCAGAATTATCATCCACTCGAAGGATAAGATGAATTAAGTGAAATGTGTGACAACTGATAAGACGAGACCCTTGAAATTCCATGTTCTATCTGCTAATTCACAGGTATCAATCTTTCCAAAACAGTAGAAGTAGGTTAGAAGAGGTAGACATACTATAAAGTGCCACTTGAATAATGCTCCGAGCCCTTCGACCGCTCACATATATCTACAAGCGGACCTTTCTCTCGAAGTGCATTAATATCATTAATTTTTAGCGATATCTGGGTAAGCATCCATTCTAAGGGTAAATTTCGCCGTAGAATTCGAGTAGTATGGTTGTCTAGCTAAATTTTGTAAGTTATCGTTTCACAATAGTTTCGTGATCCGGTAAAATAAAAAATTAGGTTGTCTACCAAGTCAAAGGAACTCGGATCCGTGACTTCAAAATCTTCTTGATTTCTTCAACTTTCATCAGTTTTCTCAAATTACTTTTCCCAGGCTAAGTGGGTACCCTGATTTAGCATTTAAAGCAAAATCAATTACGAGTTTTTCGTTCAATATTTTCCTGATAGAAATTGTTCAACGTTTTTCGACTTCCAGAGTCGTCACCACCCTGAAATTGCATCTCATCATCAGCTTGTCCGGAAATCAGAAGTCACCCTGCAGAAATATTCTCGAAAATATACAGGTTGATCTCTTCATCTCTTATCTCCTCATCGGAGATACACCCATTCAATTTTCATTACATATCAATGAACGTATTTGGGATTTGAAACGAAAATGGTTCCTCATATCTTATCAACGAAGTGTTTGATTCATCTGTCGCAACTAGTATACTATAGTTATGCAGCATCAGCTACGAGAGCGATACCTAAATGTCTTCACACTTCGTTCATCCCATCAATTTTCTTCTGACACTTAGGGCCAGTGGTACCAGTGTTTCAACCGGTCTTTAATCCAGTGAAACCCAGTTTAAAATCCGTGACGCCCGTCACATCAATTAGTACAACTAGCCCTCAATTAAAACCAAGTTGAAATAAAGATGAAACGTCATCTCCTCATCAAATACTTTCCAACGTCCGACAAGGCGTTAGTTCACACATCAATTTCATCATGCAACCCCTATTACGAGTTATCACATTTTTAGAAGGTCTCCTAAAGGACATATTATTCATTGTTGTTAGGATTACTGACGTAAAGAATGGTACGCACGAATTAATGCAGCACTACTGTAAGGAGATACCGACATCAGATATGCCAAATACCGTAAACATACGGTATTTCCGCCGATAAAAACCTAATACAAGACCTCGAACGCAAATCCGTTTTGAAAATCAGAATTCGAAGAAATGACAAGACCATGACCTATTAATGCTCGTTATTTACGTAAGTTACAGTGACTTGAGACTTTTGCAATTTGTCGAATCGCCAGCGTGGCTACTTCAATCTAATTATACATTTCCCCTGACTCTTCTTAGATTTCTCCAAAACTCTCGATTTCTTTTGCTGATTTGTTATTTAGTTGCTGGAACTGAATAGTAGGATCTCTACCTGACTTTCATAGAACTTTTCTCAATTCTCCGACTGTTTCATGACTTGCCTCCCTCACCAAGGAACTTCCTGTTTAGTGGTCACCCTGTCGAACGCCCAGAACACCCGGAAGTTAAAAGGAGCGAAACCAACGAAATCATCAAAAATCGTGTACGCGATCAAGAACTAAATTAGGAGTTCCCAGTAGCCCTGGGCAAGTTGTAGGTGATCGTATTAAAATTTTGCCTGATCCTACACGGACTCTGAATCCTTTTTAGGCAATGAAAATTGCTTCAATCGACAGTGGCGTTCCCCCTGGATACGCCACTGTCAATCGAAATAAATCCAAAAAACTGAATTACAACCGAATGAAACCAACAAAATTAAAGTCTTTGTCCGTTTTCTCATGTGCTTGGGACGGTAGTCTTTCCATCCACGATCACCTCGACAGTTTCACTCGAGGTTATTTTACAGCGCTTTTCATCACTTACGTTATGCTTTTATAGGGCATCATCAAATTTTGTGACCTGTTCCAAGAAAAGAGCCATTAGCAGCAAAACACCAGAAGAGCGAAAGAAGAGCAAAAACAAAGTTCAATTGATCGCTGTTTCAAGTACCCTTCTCTTAGAACAGGTAGCTGCCGTTAATGACTTTTCTTAGAACAGGTTTTTTCACGGCGGTGAGGGACAGACGTCCAAAAAGAATATCACTCATCTCCGTGAATACACAATTAGAGATAAGTTTGAATAGAATGTCATCATCCCTGACCCGAAAACAAGGATAAGAAGTAAAAATTGATAAAATCTTGCGACAGGAAGCCGCGGCCGGGTCAGATGTCAATAAAGCAATTAAGCAGATCCAAAGAACAGTCCGACACATCAATCTGAGGCACAAGATCAAAACTCATGGGTTCTTAACGGAGTTAAATGAGGGGAGGCAGGGAACCTGTTCCATGAGTCTTAAGGTGTTTGCAACGTTGTATATCTGGCTCATTGAAGGGGCTAGGCTAATTGGTGAATGGAGTATTGCATATCTAGTTACTTGAATGAGCTATTTTAATCCGGCTCTCAGTGCTGTCAGATCTACGGATTTTCAATACCCGGAAAAAATTGAGATTTTCCTACGGATTTGGCGTAAAATGCGGATTTCTTGGGCTCGAGGGAAAAGTACCGCAGTCGCTTGTATGAGAAATACTTTTCTCCGGGTCATTACAGGCTAGTACTGCCCTTCTGTAACATTGAGTCGTTTAAGGGGAAAGTATTTCAGTTGAGAATACGAGAGATACCATTCTTATGACCGTTATTGAGAAATCATTCACTAACATACAGTATACAGTGTATACTGCACTTGAACTAGGCTTGGACTCCTGCTTGTATCATACTAGCTTTATACCAGTATATAAGATAGGAGGCCGAGCTATTGGAGAGGGATTTAGAGAAAGGAGAAAGAAATCGAAAAGAATTTTGACCTTCGAAGTTAGGTAATAGGTGGGCGACTTAGAAGAATTTTGACGTTCGAACTATACGTGATAGTCGCGAGCTAAAGGTGATAAGAGATGGACTTGGAAAAATTTCAACCTCCAAGCCCCTTAGAGAAATGTCATCTTCCAAGCTATAAGCGATAGGACGACACAAATTTTCTTCCAAAGTCCCATGGTCATAGTCAAGTTAGTTTAAGGCGGACGTTTTTTGCGGAAAGACTCCCCGATGAAACAGGTTCCCTGTTGAATGAGTGATACTTGTAGAAATCGGACTCAAAACGCTGAACGACTTAAGGAACGACCAAGAACACTTATGATGCAAGGCCTCCAAAGAAGCATACACGCCCTGTACAGCTACATCAACCCCATACACAGTAAACAAGTGCAAAATCTGATAAGAAGCGCTTTCATCTCCAAGCAGAAAGTTTTTCGACTCGAACTACCTTTCTTCAGTTTCCTCTAGGCTATTTTTGCGTCCAACTGTATCCTAGAGAAAGCGATCCACCAAATAATGCATTTAATGGAGAGATTGTCGCTGACATAGTCCGCGTTCTTCCACAATAAGTGGCACGAATTAATGTCATGAATCATTCAATTAGAAAGTATGCAATTACGAGGATATACAATGGTAACATTTTGGTATGAACGTTGCCTAAAATCAAAGGACTTTCGCACGACTGGTAGGCAATTTACTATCAAGTGTGGATCGACTGACTTCGTTTCAAACTTTTTCATTTCTACAGCAGGTCTACCTTTTCTACATCTTCAGCTTTTGAATGAAAGCGTTTGAGCAGCGATAACAGGATGCTACCCGAATCACGAACTGGAAATTCGGAACTTTTTTGGGAATCTACCAAAGACTTTTCCGGGAACCCTACAGAAAATTCTTTTCACAAATCTTTATTTAAAATTCAGCAATTCAGCGAGGGACACATCCTATTACTCGCATCAGAAATTGGCAATTTCAAGATAGTTTTCCAGGGTGATTGAGATAAATCCCAGACTATTCCAGCACTTCTACAAAGCTTCGGGGTCTCTCGAGACCGATAGACACCCTGAATAGCGACACTTATCCTCCATAAAGTCGTCTAAGACAAGCCATGGTCCACTTTACTACAATTAAATCCAAAAATCTCATTCTTTTTTTCAGTATCCGGACACATTCAGTGAATTTGGCCAGCGTCAGTGGAGCCAATGACAAACTTTGCGTAGCAAACCGACCTATTTCAACAGCCCAGGAATATTCAAACATACATTCTCTGCTGTTCGCGTCGAGTTCACCTCATTTTAGGTGGATGCTGCCAAACAATGCCTCCTGCAACTCCTCTGAGACCTTGGAGTCAAGTGTTTAGTGTCACACAGTGAATCGCTGTAATGAAAATACTCGAAGTTTGGCAAATTCACATATTCACTCCGATAAGAATAGTCCAGGGAGCAAAGTTTATAGCGACCTATCGATTTTCTATGACGTCACATAGCAAACTGGAGTTTCTCGAGCACGAGTTAACCTTATGAGAAAAGTATAGACATTTTATTTCGAAAATGACGGAAATTTTTGCATTCAAAAGTTGGTTTTTCCAGCTCCATTTTACTCATATTGCTCCATTCTGCGACGAAATCAATTTTTTCATTGAGAATTTTGAGATAAAAAATAATCTAAAATGAAGCTGAGATTTTCGGTTTCACGGAAATCAATCTTTCATTCTGAAAAAAATTTGTCATTTTTTCAAAGAATTCGTCGGCCTGGAGTCAAAATGTCGTAACTCCATTTTACAAATTTGCTACAGCAGTCTACACCAACTCTACAGAAGCAAAAGAAACTGCACTCATTTTGCAGAAGAGTACGTATGTACACTGTCAATGATATATACCAGCGAGATGCAAAAGTTTATCCATCAGCATTCCAAAGAAGTACTCAAGCCTAAAACGCAGCAGAAGAAAGATCACTAATTTGGCAGTTACGGAATTTTGACTCTAGGCCGACGAATTTGGGTTTTTCAAGGGTCTTCATTCTTTCTTTATGGGGTTAACTAGTACTCGGGAAGCTTCGGTCTGCTATGGGAGGTCATAGGAAAATCGATATAGTTCTCAGTTACCCTGAAGTCTCCAAAACTGAAAAGTGTCGGAGAAATTGGAAAGTAAAAATGAAGCACTTTCACACGACCCTCTACAAGACTTTTTAGTTTGCCTACGCTGATAATTGAAAGTTTCGATTATTTTTCCTCGCGACACAAAAGTAAAGGACTCAGACGATTTTTCCGGACATTTCAGAATTTTTCAAGACTTGTACATGACCTTTCATGACTTGAAGGACTTGTAAACACTCATATTTTTATTTCGAATTATCTACCTAATGATCTTTGCTCCACAAGTTATTCTTATGAGAGTGAATTTGAGTCATTTCACGCACAGTCATTCACAGTATGACGTCATACCGAATCATTCAATTCATGCATCGATCACCGTGTTTTCGTAGTTTTTAGACACAGATATTCGATAACTTTGAAAATGCAATCGAGTGTACATTTTACCCGGTACGATTGACAGGGGACTATACAACTTTCCCGGCTTTTCTTTCTCGTAGAAAAATACTTCCACATATTCTGAACAAATGCGACTACAGATAGAAGAGACCAAACAAATCAGAATCAATTGTCACCTCGAGCGAAATAATTTTGGGTCAGGAAGTCCAAACGAGTTTCAACATCATCAATTTTTTCACGTTTCACGGAAAATTACTGACAAGAGTCAAGATTATGAAGACACATCATAACAAACAAAACTTTCAGGATGTTGTTCAGGTACGAGGGATGAAAATACATTGTGCAAAGCGAAGGAGATCAGAGCTACGTTGTTGTGCGACATTCTTCGTCCTATTATACTAAATTAGACGAAATCAAACATTCCTGTCTTCGGTCACAGCATCGTGGATACGAACACCGCGTTGGGTAACATTATTCGGAAGATACGCAGCTGAATACGAATCTCGCGGTTCAAAGGAACTCACGGACAGCACTGCGTAGGCACACCTTCTTATACGAATTTCCTTCTTTCCGTATGTGTGTACCGGCGACGCAGCAGTTAGAAGAGAGATAATGTTGATCACGCAACTAATATTTTCTAGTTTTCGAAGATATATATATATATACGTATATATACATACGCATACACATAGAAGAAGAATAACAACAACTTGCACAGGAATCGGACACGACCGACTATCGAGTTCGTAAATATATATACCCATTCTCACACACAAATTACTCAATAGATAAGACGGAAAGATTCAACAACAACTCGAGTCACAATTCGATCGCCAACCAGACGCAGCGCTGCTTACAAAAAATAACGCAAAGAAAAAAAAAAAAAGGTAAATAAACGCGATTAGTTTCTTTGTAACACGATTAAAGAATGATGACCTATTTATAACGAAGAAAAACCAGTTCTAACACTTGTAGAGATTCGAAAATTATGTAATTTTCAATACAAAAACAAACAACACGAGTAATGGCTAACAGCCCTGAAGTAGCATCTACGAGTCCGTATCCATAATGACATTCTTCTTTCTTATCGACAAGTCTTTTCTAACCTACCGTCACCACGTAGACAAACTTACTGCTGTCGAGATTTCGTCGATCAGAATACACACACATACCTCATAACTCTTCCAATGCGGAATACACTTACGATATTATAGGCTTTTTATAATAAGAATTTGTACAGACAAGAATTTTCCAGTACTGTACACGATTTTCTTTTTCATTTCTCCAATTTTTCTTTACAACACGTACCTACTAGCAACATGGTTAATACGAGATAGGAGTCCACGAGTATATAGGCTCTCTCGTATAACCCCCACGACCACGGCTGTCGTTTCAATCAATCTACCACAGGAACACTTTCTTCTCGCTTATACTTCGGTATTTTTCACTCTCGTCTCGAATGGAATAAAAATACACACAATATACACTGAATGCCACCGATCATATACGCGGAGCACGCCGACACGAAGAGAGAACAAACATTACACAACCTGCATGATACGTGTGTGTGTACGAGTATATACACGCGGGCGCACCAACTTTATGCACTGCACTACGACAGACAGCAGCGCAACATGCCGAGGAAAATTATTATAAACCCAGCGAATAACACGAAAAAATTCTTTCCCCGACGTCCGTCGCCGTCGTCGGCGAATTCACGCGCGCCGCAACAAGACTCGCTTTTTAAAACGCGTGCAGCTGACCGAAGAACTGGATTGAATATATTATTATATTGTGCGTGGCTAGGTAAGAGAACTGCAAACCGACCAAATATGAAGAAGAGATTGCAAAACACATCAGCCGCAGAACTAGGTGAATGGTGGAAACGAACACACAAAGTATGCCAGCTACACACGTACACATACACCGATACACTTTTTTTTTTCATACTCACACAATATTGTTGTTTCTTTTCACTTTTTCCAGCTTTTTATATTACAAAATTTTTTATAAAAGTATCGACGGTGACCATCCACAGAAGACCATCATCAGATCAGAGAGACAAAATACGCCTTTCTCAAGTCTCCTGTAACTCTTTTTATCGTCCGCTCAGATCGCGACAAGAGGTTCTCTCTCTTCGTATCCGAATTATATAAACTTCGGCTGCCTAACATCCGAATTACTAACGTTTCGCCACCATCATTCGGTGAAGGAGAACGAGAAGAATGAAAGTTCAACGGTGAGAGCTCCGCTCTTTGAAGAATTAAAAAAAAAAGAGTCGAAAAGAAAAAAATACAGCCGAGTAATACCAGATTGCACTCATTGTTGGTACGGAATATGCCGTCGGCGAAGGCGTGATAAATATGTAATCATATTTGTATTATGTGAGGAGCCGGTTAGTGGTATTTTGCCACTCTACATGCACACACACACACTTAAAAATATATCTACCCTATTGAATAATTCTGCTCGAACGTGTTACGACCGACAGAATGGGCGAGTTCGAGATTTTGCGAGCTTGCACAGCTTTCCTTTGCGAGTCGACGACGGGCAAATGAACCGAAATTGAAATTTAAAAAGACAAAATTCAGAAAACGCCATCTTTTGTACGCATTTTTAGGGTCGCTAATTTCGCTCGAGGATGTTTGTTAGACTGACAAAATTAGATGTACTTTTATTGAAAGTGACGAACGAAACACGGAAAGACACGTCAGAGGTGAATTTGTTCAAGAGATGCAGACAGCATAAAATAAATGAGAGAAGAAGCTAGGTTGGGAGGGGGGGGGGGGAAGAAGCGCGAAGTACGGGCTCACTAAATTTCGCGAGGAAGAGATTCTTTAGTCAGTCCGTAAGTTCAATAAGCTGCAAAGGACACGAAATGTCGCAACTTAGTATATGATTCAATATCAGGTTTCATCAATTCAGAATGCTTCAGTTGAGATTTAGAATATTCTGAGGATAGACGAGATCAGATACGGGCATGCTGTAACAGGCGCCGACCCTTGGACATCCGAGTTGATGAGCACCTCATTCGCGGATATAAGGGCTTATCAAATGACCGACTATTTCTATATGGTCATAGTGAGCCAGTGTGAGAAAAATTTAGCAAAAGTTTGATTAGTTCTGTCTGATAACGCCCGATAGTTCAACTCTTAAAATTGAAAGGTGCAGTGGGAAGAGGGAGAATGTCAAAAAGAAACAATTTGGACAACTGGACTTTTGCGCCGTTTCTCCAGATTGTTTTCTTTTCGGGCATTCACACTTTCTCTCCTGTATCCTTCGAATACAATATAAGACCGAAGTTCACCGCCACTTGCATTCCTCAATGTAATCCGACCAAAAATGCAATGGCTGATCTGAGTGGGAGGGTAAGAAGCAATCTTATGCCAATGAACTTCGCATTTTTGTGACGTTTTTGGCCGTCATCTATGCTCCCACCAAGTCGATAAGGAATTGGTTTGAGGGCGGCTAAACAGTATGCCTTAGCCGGTGTACTGCGAGATTGTGATCAAAAATATAAATCAACATGGAACTCGAAAAAGGTAATCATACGCACTACCTGACCGATGGCTCCAGCTTTTGAATCATGACAATTCCAGTTATAAATTATTAAACTTGAGTCTGAACCAGCACTGAATGTCATGAAAATCGAAAACTTTCTGGACACGGCAAAAAATACAGATCGTATTTCAAGTTTCCATAAAAATTTCGGAAATAGGAAAGCTCAGAGGGTTCCCCAGTAAGACTCTTTTGCGTACATTAGCGACAAAACTTAAAATTTCCTGGAGTTTCGGCGAGACGTCTGAGCTCCCGTTTTCTCGCACCATGGAGAACGAGGGCTACAAATCCTGAAATCAGGAGGAGGAAATAGTCATGAAAAATGTCACAACGCGGAAAAATTTGCGATAGAATTTGGAGAGAAATGCTGCGCCGCACGAATATCGTCTGTCATGGAAAAATGTGCCACGATATAAAGAAAGTTGAGAAACAATGAGCTGCACTAATATTGAAGTATACAAAGCAATTTCTTTCATTCCACATTCATCGTTGAACATCTTACTATCATTTCTCCTTACAAGAATGTCAAAGAAAATTTAGTCTCGAAAATTAATGATTTCTTCAGCGAAGAATTTTGTTAGCGCTAACGATCCATGCCGGAACGTAATTCAATGTTAGGTACATTACAGAAATATTCGACCTCGATCTCTACAGAGAAGGGAAGTGTCGTCAACTGGCCTACCAACCAGGAATGTAGACAATAATTAATGGTAAAATGGTGACTTCGAAAACACAAATCGAAAATAGTGACTAATTTCTCATACTTCCAATCAGTCAGCGAAACGACTCAAAATTTTCCGATCTCGAAATCATTATAAGCTAGAGCTCTAGTCCTGCTTTCAGCCCGACTCAACGTTTTGAGACTTATATATCTATGGGCTGGGGACAAGTCGGAAGTCTCAATGACCTTGACCTATCCATAGAGTGGAAAAATTCACTCCGTTTTCAAGTCCCACTAAATCACTCATGTACAACTCAAAAATGGAAAATTTATTCGAACAAAATTTCGGACCGAGGGCATTCAAAAAAGAAAAATCTTTGATCGAGATTTTCGAATTTTGAGCTAAATAAATCAGCTTGGGGACTGGGTGCTCAAGGAAACTTCCGTGCTTTTCGCTTCTATAATAGAGGGGGGCTTCAACAAATTTCAAAATCTGAAACGTTTGTATAGAGGAAGCTTGAACATATTTTGAATTCTGAACATTCCTTGCGAAGTGTTGAGCTCTGAATTTTGATTTCATCGGAGAAACTTGAAACACTTTCAAACATTCAACTCTAGTCTTGAAAAGGAGGGACCTGAGAAAATTGCAAGCACTCGACCTTTCTACATGGGAGAGTAAGTTTAACATCTCTGTTTCAAACTCTTGAATACGTTTTGCTGATAAAGCCACAAATCCAAAAAATTTTCAATTTAGTGAAACTTGACAATTTTTCCAATGAGTTGAATAAGAATAATGAAGGCGAGAGGGAGGGGGAACTTCGAAACTGTCGATTTCTGAGCAATGCGTACAACGGGGACTTTAAAAAAGATTTCGCATATAGACTAGAAATCCAAGAAGAGGAGAAACTTGAAGGATTCTGCTAACGAGCTGAGAAAGTATGATGCAGTGGGGAAAGAGCCTCGGAAAATTTTGCTTAAATTCAAATTTAAATGCCATGAAACCGAAAAAACGTAAATAAGAGTCAATGCTCGAACTAAGTACAGCATCAATAGTAAATAATCTGCATTCGATGACAATTTGTACGAGTGAGGAATGTAGCTGAGTAACCAATAGGGTCTCACATTGGATTAGAAAAGACAAATGAAGACCAATTGGCAAGTCGGTCTTAATCAAGGAGGGATTTTCCGACTGAACAGCACAGTAAGGGATGAAAAATCTAAAATAGAACGTGACGTCTTCAAAATATTTTCGAAAGATTTCGATTGAAGAGCAGAAGAGAAAAGGGAGACATCTGACCCCTAACGGAAGGAATAAATGGCGCCTTCAGAACGTGATATCGTCATGAGAAAACGACGACTGCTGAAATAAAGAACTAGAAAAAATTTCCACTACCAAACTACATACAGGTAGAAGAACAAGGGAGGAAATTAAAAGCCTATTTCAGGGATTTAAAAAATTCAAGCCTCAAGTTATACAGGAAGAGAGCACAGGGAAAAATTCGATTCTAGGACTGCAGTTTCGAAATGATTAGTGTCATTTTGTTTTGAAATCGCAATCTCGCGAGGACTGAAGGAACTCAACAGAATTAAAACAAGTTAGGACAATCCTCAAAATCTCACAGCCCGTCGCCCGTAATACAATTTTTTACACACTATCAGCTTTCAAATGATGAATTTCTCGTGCTGTCTAACAACATACAATTTTATGAATTATCCTTCAAATAATTCTAAACGATTTGCATGACTTTTCAAGACACCCTGGTGGTTGACTGTTATTGAAAGCCGAAATGACCCCAGAGGGGCGAAAAAGGAAATCATAATTTACCAAGAATTTCGACCCCCAAAGGCAGAAGGAAATGGTACAGACGGTAGATGGCAAATACTACAGGCCATTGTCAACGCTCAACCGAAACACGCAACGAGAAGAGTTTCTTTTCACCATTTTCAGAAAGTTTCCTTCATCATCATTATTTTTACACCCTCCAGTTAACAAAAATTGATTTCAGAAATCAGCACCTTCTTGGAGGTATCTCAACTCCAAACGTCGTCAATTCCGAGGTTAAGTGAAATCTAGTAAACATTCCTTTCAAGTGATTACCAGTTCACAACGCTGGGACGACTTATAAAAGAACTTTCGATCGTATTTCTCTCGGTATTCCCAGGATTGCAAGTTCAAATTTTTTAGAATCAATATTTTCGAAAATTCGTTATAACTACACCAGAACCAGAAAATTTTTAGCATGTTTATTGAGACATGCATCCCAACGGTACACTTTCGATGTTGCCACAATACGAAAATCCGCCATGAAATCTAACGGAGCAACGTTCCCTCGAAATTTTTTCATACCTAACGAGCTTCGCGAGCAGAATTTTGAAAACACGAGCTTTTTTCGTCCAATATTACCTACGGTTTACTATCTCCGGAATACCCTAACGTTCAAACATTTCGATGAAATTATTCATACACGAAACTTGTACACCAGGCGTGATAAGCGTCGTCGAAAGACAGAAACAAAAATTACGTAATGTTAAGGAGATATATAATGATCGCAATTTAACAATCAATTAGTTATAAGTCTGACACTACTACCTCTCCCCCCTCCCTCTCCTCAATTCCATTGCTGGATAGTAATAATAATAATGTAGTTTAAACACATTCCACATCGCGAGAGACGAAACTTGCGCGCATTTTCATAACGGAATACCACCTATAGGCAAACCGTGTATACTCGCTTTATTCATCAGTATCGCACAATACTCGAGAGCACCGAACAATACTTTCACGTAATCCCGGATGATGAATAATTTTATCGTTGTTCTTCGGAAATAATAACTCTACAACTGATTTTGCACAAGATACCTAACGTACATGTATTTCACCACACCGCGAATTAACTTGAATTTCAGACGTCAGTACTTTTACCCGTAATAACCTTGTGCTGCGAGCAACACTTATCAATATTTATTATAACAGTGCAGCTATTATAGCGGTAACACATGTACTAATGAAAATACCAATATATGGGGAACCTGCACTACGGGGTCTTTTACAGGAAATGAATGAAAAATTGATGATAACGTGCGCGACAGAAGTCAATACCTTTCTGGAGTAACTTTCGAGACACGTCGATGTTATCGCGAACGACCGCGAGTGAACCTAGTCAAAGGAAGTTCTTCGACCTTAAAGAGTGCATCACAGGATTTTTGCAAATGTCTAAATTGTCTCACCTGAGAGGCGTATTTCTCAAAACACGATCGCCGAGTCGAGCACTATTTCAACGATACTTGATGTAGTTCACCACGTTCAACTAAGCGAATCCAGCACGAACTAATACTGAGAAGACATGTAGCACCAACAATGACACAAGCCAAAAGTGAAGTACTCACTATAAGGCTGTAAGCGACTGATGAGACCTGACGGACTTTGGAATGAACTCACGAGCCATCATTGGAAATACAAACTTATTATTTGTGAGACAAAGTTTATAGAAGAGTAAATTAGATAACTCCGTAAGACAAAGTCTGCACTCTCAAACATATGTACATGTGTCTTCAAATCTTCGATACGACGATGATACATTTTCCCTACATTTTCATTCAAATTTGTAGCAATTGTACGCCAAACGTTGAATTGCCACTAGATTCGGCATCTTTCATAAACGACTAATGCCTGGCAGTTTCCCTACGCTAGACACATCGATTACTTCTAACTAAATAGTCGCCACTATGAAGAAGTGAGACGTCACAAAACACTACTTCTAGCTATTGCTGCAGTTTTTTTCCCTTGGCTCTGCAGTCTGTACCTTGAGAGCAAGGTAAATATAGACAAATACGTTTTGGGGATTCAGACGACAAATGAAAGATATAGACTTCTTTTTAATGATTTTGGTAATTGCTTTCCTGTAAATTGTATCGATCATTTGAGCTATAGCGTTTCCGTTATTTTCCACCTATTAACAATACTTACGCAGAACAACTACATTCCCTGCGCTAATTAGATAAGAAATAAAAAGTTGTTTACTGAATTTTCAATGTTTACGCAGACCGCAGATGCAGCTGTGCGGCTTGACTTGTGACATCAGAGGAAATCGATTATACTGTTCCGAAAATTTTCGACAGGTGTTCGCGTTTAATTTTGAAACTAAAACAGACGCAATAAATCCGTCAGATTTGAGAAGATCACGTTTATGAAAATGATGTTCCCCGAGAGATTTACATCATTTTCCAACTCCACATTCCAATATTGATAAGAAGGATAGCCGTATACTCGTACTGTTTTGCTAGTTTATTCTCGCGAGCCGAAAGATCAATACTGTGAACAATTGATAGGGAAAGAAAATTCTTTCTTGTTCTTCAACCGCTGGCGTAAATACTGCAGAATAATATGACCTCAATGATAAGACGATGCGTTTGTACGAAGTTGTTTTTACAATAAAATGGTGCGCTCATTAGGTGACGAGGGAAGCAAATCCACCGAGTGTATCATCATACCTCGCAGTAAATATGGAAGAAGATTGACTAATCTAAAAATATTCTATACGAGAAAGAAACAGAATATTTTTTCAGCGAGAAAAAAATGAACTAGTAAACGATCTAAATTCTTCCTCGAAAATATCAATTTTCTTTCAAGAGTAATACTCGTACGTGCAATGGAAATTTACGACCAGCGACCTAAACCATTATGAGTACCTTTAGGCCGGTTGGCGCTAATATCATACATAACGTCAACAAGACAATCGATGAGCAGCGCGGGTAGCGGGAGGAAGCTTGTCATAAATCGATCGAAATCGTAATTCTCATGAGAACGCAACAATAAGCAATTTTACCAGAGATGCCGCAGATGGAAAATGTTCTGGTGGAGCCAAATAAATAAAGATCATGTTTCATGTCTTTCTCTTCCTCAGAAGTCTAGTATAAGTCTATCTCAGGATATTTCAAGCTAATAGCTTTCAAGTAGCTCACTCGCTCCGCTCCTTGCTCTAGTTCGACCACCCTTTTATAAGCCTATTTTAAAACTAGTGAGATCCTAAGAGGGAGTGGGGAGGGGGGGCTTCCCCATCTGTTATAGTTCTAACCTCCTCCCTCCCCTGGGATTTTACTGGTCTTAAAACTAGGCTTATCATAGGGTGTCCGGGCATAGGCTAATCATCAAAACTGAAATATACGGTATAAACGGATCTAGTCGGTGCATACTAGGAGCCTTCTTCTTTCTATAGGCCGAAATATACAGTAAACTAGACCAAGAAGGTGGCAGGTCTGAGCATCTTTAATACTGAAGTTTTTCTAGGCCTGGCTTTCAACTAGGTGTAGGCCTCTTATGCCTCCCCTCAAACACTATTTTTTGTTCTATGCAGTTTCTTGACATCTTTCGTGTCTTTACACCGCCCTGGCTCCTAATTTAAAATTTTCCGAGTAGCCCCCCTTCACCCAATTTTGCAGTATTCTGTATGAAAGGAGCTAGTCAGTTTCTGTTATATTAGACCAATAGACCATGTCTCCAAAAAGCTATAAGCTTGAAATATTCTGAACTGGACTTCATGCCGACGAACAGCTATTAGCTTGAAATATTCTAAACTGAACTTATACTTGAGCAAGGAGGAGGTCGAAAGAGCGGAGCGAGTGAGCGGCCCAGAAGCTGCCCTCATATTAGAGCAGGGAGTGAGCCACTCAAAAGCTATTAGCTCGAAATATTCAGAAGTGGACTTGAACGAGACTATGCTCTCAGAAAGCTATTATCTGGAAATATTCGAAGCTCGACTTATACTGTACTAGAGTAGGGAGGGGCGGACGAGCAGAGCGAGTGAGCTACCAAAAAGTGAACATGTAAACGATATAAATTCTTCCTTGAAAATATCAATTTTCTTTCAAGAGTAATACTCGTACGTGCAATGGAAATTTACGACCAGCGACCAAAACCATTACGAGTACCTTTGGGCCGGTGATTGGCGCTAATATCGCGCACAACGTCAACAAAACCATCGATGAGCAGCGCGGGTAGCGGGAGGAAGCTATTCACAAATCGATCGAAATCGTCGTTTTCATGAGAACGTAACAAAATAATAAGAAATTTTACCAGAGATGCCACACTTGAAAAATGTTCTGGCGGTGCCAAATAAATAAAGATCATGTTTCGTGTCTTTCTCTTTCTCAAAAGTCTAGTATAAGTCTATCTCAGGATATTTCAAGCTAATAGCTTTCAAGTAGCTCACTCGCTCCGCTCCTTGCTCTTGCTCTTGCTCGTATAAACTGACTAGATCCGTTCATATTTTTGATGATTAGCCTAAGCCTATTATTATAAGTTTAGTTCAAGACTGGTAAAATCCAGGTATATAAACTGGGCAAGGTGAACTCTCGAACTTTCGAATCACGCATGGAGTAACGAGGGTGAAGAGGGGAGGGGGGGGGGTCACTCGGAAAATTTCAAATTAGGGGTCAGGACAGAGTAAAGATATGAAACATGTCAAAAGGACGGGTGAGAAGGGGGAAAGTGACTAAAAAGTGACAAGGTAAAATAAACGGGAACTACGTTCAACAATTCGCCAAACTTTGAATTCTTCGAATGATCGCCTTTGAGAAGAAACGGAGGCGTATGAGCATGCACGCACACTCATTTGATGCGGGATATTCCGTAATGGTCAAACTTTTCTGTCAACAGCAACATACGATCATGAGGTCGAACTTTTTCATCCGTAGCATAGAAATTCAATAATTGAGCTCACGATTTTCTGTGGATAACCTAGGAATTCGTGGTCGGGGACAAATTTCGCTGAACACAGCATGGGAATTCCAATGTTATGGTCAGTACTTTCTGTCCGCAACATAGAAATTCTGGTGACATCCAAACTGCGGCCCAAAAGCTGAAAATTGTCCATATTGCGGCCATTACAAGAACCAAATTGCGGCGGAAACAAAATTCACAGCATACTTCTTTTGTAAGGTTTTCTACAATCAATAGGTGACATTTTTGCGTAAGACTCTTCTTGCACTTCCTGAAGAGCATCGACAAGGAAGAAGACATTGAGGTGACCATGATGACATCTTATTGAAACGACTGTTGAATGATTCCCATGCGTTTGTGGTCTGACCAATGTCCGAAGAATATTTTGACCACAATGTGAAAGGGAACAAGCTTGTAGAACAAATATTCGCCGGTTCGTACAGCATGAAATCCTCTACATAGAAATCTTCCATTGCCTCCGGATCGAGAAAAGAAAGACGAAAGAATGAAGGTAGAAAAGATCCTATCTGCGCTTTTGTTTCGGTACACTTTTGTAAGACCAAAATTCTGAATTTTCTTATACCACGCCTGACTCAGGTGAAAACGACAGCCTAGTAGAAAGTGACGGAAGTCCACACTTTCAGAACAGCATTGCGAATACTCCAGGGGCTGCAATCTGCTCCATTTTTACAGTAACGTGGACCGCACTTTGGATACACATCAATTTTTTGTCGGCCGCAATTTGGATGCATATACTTGTTCTTAGGCCGCAATCTAGATCATGCGTTGGACCGCAATCTGATTGTCCCCAGAAATTCTATGGTAGTGGCCGAAATTTCCTACAACCAAGGTCAAAGGTTAAAGTGCGTACTTCAATTTCTTGATGATTTTGTATGACACATACTAGATTTTGTCAACTTTGAAGAATGATCTCACTTCGCAGTCCGCACACATAGTCGATTGACGCTGGACGGCAGTAGACTGCATATACGACCGGTGCCGAAGACTTTAGTTGACTAAAAGATAACTTCTTTTCAAAACAACAGACCTTGGATGGCCGTCATCAAAAAACACAATTCTTACCATGTCCTTACAGAAACATCGATTAATAGCAAACGAGATTTTTCGAGTATTGCGACCATCGAAAGTTTCTTCTGGACAAAACAAGTCTTCTGTTGAAATATTTACAAGTTCGTCCTCGAGGATGTACGTTAACAAACATTGTAGAAGATGGGTATTACACAAATATGGAGGGAATAATCATTCGATGACCAACACCTTCTGACGAAGGATTCACTCATCAGTTTCAGCAAGGAAACAACAACATACAACAACAACGGGTACCCTGGGCATATCCTAATAAAACGAAGGAGATTATAGTATTACTGAGTCCAAAGGGGCCACTGCTCAGCCAAACTTTAAAAAGTTCACTTTCACTCGAGACATTTGAATACCGAGATTCAGGAAGAAACCGATATAGAGTCCTCGCAAGATTAAGTCGGAGTATTCGTATTCGGTATCGCTTTCTACGAGGGGAAATTGAAATCCTGCGTCGCTTTGCTGAGACACAATACAACACAGCCAAGAAAGTAACAGGGTTCAACTATCTAACTAGCGCACGTCTCATTTGCAACCGAGTCTCGCGAAGTACTGTAATTAAAATACATTCACTATAAGCACTTCACCCGATCTTTAATCGACAGTTTACTCACATTCCGATACTGTCCTAACCTCGTGTGTCCGTGACGCAGTATTTTTCCGTTACACGTTAAATCTGCACAGTATACAACGGCGGCATTACAGAAATATTTATAATATAAATCGTTAATTCGCCGTCGCGCAAAACTGCTTCGCGAATATACGAACAAATTGGACCTACTGAAATTCCTTCGAACGAATTCTTCGAATCCTATAATATATATATATTTTTTTCATTATTTTAATAATCGCGCGTTCGCGTACTGTCAGACGAAGTGCACCGCGCTACACAGACAAGTCTACACGCGAATTCGCGATTGGCGGAAAATCCGCTGAATTGCGTGAAAAATTTCAAATTCTCCGGTACTTATAACATCAGTATAGGGAATAACGTGCCCTGTCCTCCGAGGAATGTTCTACATCCGAAATATACACGAACATGACCATCGAAATCCTCTCCTTTTTGTCAATTTCCCTCTTCGAATTCAGACGCTAAATACATTGATGAATACATTCTCAAGCTCGTTCCTTCACACTCCTCGATCCTCCTTATCAATAAAATATATAAGTCACATTGAAAAAACGGTACATGGTGAATGGCAAAACTTGGGTTAACAGACAGGTCTTACAAGTGCTTCGCAGTAAATCTTCAAGAAGAGTCGACTGAATTGACGTGTGGGGGAAAATGCAGTACAAAAATAATTTGAATGCTTCCGATCTACCATAGCTTCACCAAAATACGAGAATTGGAAATTCGAAATTTTCATAGACTGTCTTCGTCCTTTGTAATTTTACCTCGAGCAATTGAAATCTATATTTTTTGATTTAGAAAACCACAAATTCAGAATTTCTCAACAGATACTCACATGACGGGCCAATAGTCATCAAAATTTTCTACTCACTATTTTAACAAAACTTTTTCAATTAATTCACTTTTTAGAGAAACGTAAATTTTCCGAGGTAAATTGTAGTACCATTTTCAACAACTGAAAACGATACTTTTCGCCATCTTTCTTTAGCACATCTAGTTTTTTGTGTAGTTCGACTTCGAGTATGTGAAAACTAGCATTCAAAATACCATAAAATATCGATAACGTATCCAAACTTTACGAATAAATGCATAAAGAAAGAAAGTACCACGAAGACTTTTCTTCTAAAAATACCAAAACTCGAAAATAATCGACTGACTTTTTCAAAGTTGGATGGTATTCGGTACGAACTTATTTTTCACTCGAAAAGAAGGATCATGTATAAATTATGCCAACGATTTTCTACTATACTTAACAAGAATAACATCAACTACTGGTACACGCTCGAGGAGGGGGTCAAGATAAATTCACTACAACATTATTACGAGTAAATATAATGTTGTAAAGAACGAGGAAGAATAAAAATTGAAATATACACGCGAAATCGTATAATTCCTAGTGCATTTTCTGCGCAACAAGTTTTTCGTAAAATTAGAGATTGTTTCGAAGAGAAGATCTTACATTTTTTTTTTTTTTTTTTTTGACAGTACGGGCAATGGCTACATAGTTGAACATACTTAAATTCCATCATAATTACACAGACATACAACTAGGTTTTTTTTTTTTTTTTTTTTTCTTGGAGATGTACCAAAATATTGGAACAAAGAAATAATCGCTCCAAAAGTTGACAACTTTTCCTTGACGAAACAGAAAGTTCGAGGTTTTATCAACGTATTGTTCCTCTTTAAGTGGAAAATGATACTGCGTAAAGAAACGTCATCAGGTTTGAAAACCATCGTCAATCATTCATATACTTTGACAGGTTAGAGAAGAAGATCTCTTCGTATTCCCGAGTAGATGTATGTACAGTTTTAGCAAAAACAAATAGCGATTATAATACCACGAAGATCATCCGAAGAATATCGGATGACGAAATCATTCGTCAAACTTTCAACCCGGTGAAAATTTTCCAGAGGAAAGGAGGGATGACCGCCAAATGCCATTTATCAATTTGTCCCGCAGTACATTTTGAAAAATTACGATTTCCAACAGAGGAGTTTACAAACAGTAGATCATCATTATTGCGATACCAGAGTACACTACTTGAATTAATTTGGTAGGAAAAGACTTCGGTAGAGTTCAAACGGTAAATGAGAAGAATGGAAAAAAGTCCTCTTCCCCGACAATCGGCGACCTCTTCTTTTCATTCAGTCTCCGTATGTAGCTACGAAATCAAAATCCTTTCAATACCTCACCCTCATAAACTGGCAGCTCGATCGTCCAAAATGGTTCCCCTACAGCTGGATAATTCACATTCTTCCGAGTTTCCAATTCATATTATAAGGCTCGGAAATGGAAATTTCTTCGAGTCCCTCATCTTCATAAATATTCAACTCAAAGGCCAAAACATTCAAAATTTCTCTCCTATCAATATAGCTCGTCACTTCATATACGGGACTCGATGGATGAAAATATTCCAAGTTACCCTCATATGTACATACGTAACGTGTGTGATTACGACGGGGTTACGGCCGGGTCTACGGAGAGCCTACTTCAGTCTGTCTGATGGAGAAGATATTCCTGGGCTATCGTCCACTCTACACCCACGAAGAAACCTGACGAGGTATTCTTGTTATCTCTATGATACATTCCAACCAACACGAATTCCAAGTTCAGACTATTTCTTCTAAACGAAGTAACCTAACCTGGCTTAAATTGATGACGTCATCAAAGTAGGACACCGACGTTTTCTAAAAACTCTTCTGTTTCAGACAACGTATCCTAATCCAACTTACGTAGACGACATCATCGAAGTAGGACGCGGACGTTCTCGGAGGACATACCCTCTCCCAAAAACACAGATAACGAATTCCCAAGTAAAAATATTTTGTCCTCAATCGCAGTCAAGACAATTATAATTCAATCAATGACTTTCACAAAAAGTTTCATCTCAATTTACTCGAAGTGGACGTTTTGCTAGACCAATAAACCGATAAGAAATTGTTCAGTTCCAGATGACCACAGAAAATTGTTTCTGGTTCATTCTGGATCTTAGAGGTATGGAAAATTAGAGCTTTCCGAGGAGAACTGCTTCTTTTGCTAGGAGAGCTGAAGCAGTGGAAATTCGTAATACTAGCCGTAGGCGATAATTCAGAATATATTTGGTAAAATGACTTCAAACGAAGCTCTTCAGAATACACGAACAAACAAATGAGCTTGTCTCCAGCATAACAACTTTTTATTTGCTTTCAATGGTAGTACTGAAGTGATAATGACTTGAAATGTAGGAAATTCTACCCTTTCTTCCATCAAACTCGTTTTTTTCCCCTTTTTATTTGACTGACTGATTTTTATTCGGTAGATATTCGCCAGGCTGTGCAAAATATTTGTCAAGTCATGCGCTTAAGTGACCACACATCGCAAGCACAGATAATTGAACCATCAACATTTCCTCCGAATTGTTCAATCAATACCAATAGGAAAACAATCTTCACTCCGATGATTTCTACCAAATTTTCATCTCAATACTCTGACTCTTGAAAAACAGGCCAGAAAGTTGTGCACCTAGACAGTAAATCTAACAAGTTACTGTAAGAACATTCTGGGTAGCGAGGATTATTTCATTCAACCGATTTTCATCTCAATATTCTAATTCTTTGAAGGGCATGCGAGAAAGTTGTGCTCCTAATGACTAAATCTAACAAATTTCTGTAAGAAGTTTCTGAGTAACGAGGATCATTTCATTCAAATGATTTTCATCTCAATATTCAAACTCTTCAAGGATATGCGGGAAAGTTGTGCACCTAGTGAATAAATCTAACAAATTGCTGTAAGAATATTCAAACTCTTGAAGGACATGCAGGAAAGTTGTGCACCTAGAAAATAAATCGAACAAGTTACTGTAGGAAAGTTGTGCACCTAGTGAATAAATCCAACAAATTACTGTAAGAGCTTTCTGGGTAATGAGGATTATTTCATCCAACCATTTTTCATCTTAATACTCAAACTCTTGAAGGACATGCAGGAAAGTTGTGCACCTAGTCAGTAAACCTAACAAAATACGGTAAGAACTGTCTAGGTAATGAGGATTATTTCATTCGACTGATTTTCATCTCAATACTCAAACTCGTGAAGAACATGCGAGAAAGTTGTGCACCTAGTCAGTAAACCCAACAAGTTACGGTAAGAACTGTCTGGGTAATGAGGATTATTTCATTCAACCAATTTTTAATTCAATAATCAAACTCTTGAAGGACATGCAGGAAAATTGTGCACCTAGTGAATAAATCTAACAAGTTACTGTAAGAACTTTCTGGGTAATGAGGATTATTTCATTCGACTGATTTTCATCTCAATACTCAAACTCGTGAAGAACATGCGAGAAAGTTGTGCACCTAGTCAGTAAACCTAACAAGTTACAGTAAGAACTTTCTGGGTAATGAGGATTATTTCATTCATCCGATTTTTATTTTAATATTCAAACTCTTGAAGAACATGCGAGAAAGTTCTGCTCCTCGTCAGTAAACCTAACAAGTTACTGTAAGAACTTTTTGGGTAACGAGGATTATTTCATTCAAACGATTTTTATCTCAAAATCCTAACTCTTGAAAAAGGCATAAGAATGTTATGCACCCAGTGAGTAAATCTGATCGGTTAAGGTTTCGTGAGGACTTCTTGTGAAACTAGGATTATTTTATCCACCTCGTTCCCATCTCAATATCCAAACACTTGAAGAATAAGCGAGAAAGTTGTGCACCAAGTGAGTAAATTTTATAAGTTAGATACTGCGTACAAGGAATTTTGGTCCAACTAGAATTATATTATTCGACTATTCATCTCAACGTCCCAACTCCTGAAGAATGTACGAGAAAATAGCGCTTCTAGCGAGTTATTCTAATGAATTACTGTAAAAACTTTTTGTACAACTGGGATCATCACATTTGAACAATTTTCCTAACCTATCCAAACTCTTCAAGAACGTGTGAGAAAATTGCGTCCTTAGTCAAGTGAGTGCATATAATGACTTACAGCGCGGACGTTTTGTCCAACTAGGACTATTTCATCCTACCGATTTTCATCCCAACATCGAAATTCTCAAAAAATGTGCGCGGAAATCGTGCACCCAGCGTGCACCTAATGAGTGAATCCAACAAGTTACTGTACCAATTATTTTCATTGCAACATCCAAACTCTTGAATAATATACAAGGAAATCACGCTCCCATCAGTAAAAGAATCTAATAAGTTATAGCAAGGACTCTTTGTGCAACTAGGATCTACATCATGACTGTGCCAAACTGTTGATTCATGATTCTTAGGTCAATATATTAAAACAAAAACTTGACCTGCGGATACAGTCCGATTTGCAACGAAAATAATGACAAACAATTTTCAAATTGACAGTCAACGGTACACAAATAGCTACGAGATCATCATCGACAATTTTGAAGTTTCAAAATAACTTCGAGAGATCCTAATTCTGGGGAATACCGATTTTCGTCATCTCACCAGCAAGCAGTGGTTCTCAAACAACTAACAGGTCTCGAAGAAATAGAGAGGATCGCGATCGTAATGTTAAAGGAATAGCGGTTCCAAGAATATTTCAAAAATTCAATGTTAATAAATTATACTTCAGAGTTGATTAAAATTGGGTCCTAATGAAGAAGTGTTTGAAAGCCAGTGAGTTTTCTAGGTATAATTCATTATCAATAGCACCTGGAGCGAACAGTCCTGATGACCAAAATTTATACGATTTATGAATCTTAGAAGAACGTATATATATGTGCGAATTGACATTGCCTCGATAGATAAGATCACTCAAAGATGAACGCTCCTGTGTGAAACATTCTCAAATGGCACCAAGTTTCCAACAAAAATTAAATTAAACGGTTTAATTTACGAAGTCTCCACGTACGAAATTGCCAAAAAGCAGCTACACCATTCCAACAGAAATACGAGCAGACGCCCGATTGATTTTGTAATAAAGTTTCCATCGAGAAATGTATCAAACGGTGTAATTCATCGCTCGGCGACCGTGCAACCAAGAGACGAAGAAGAGTAAATAAGAACACGTTGGCACTTCTCTCGGGATACAACACATCTTTCAAACTAAATTCAGACACACAGAATACGCGAATACTAGTACGACAGAGTAACATGGTCGAAGTCTCAAGAAGTTCTACAACACATCGAAACGTAATCTAACGCTATTTTCTACCCAGCACGCGTATATACTCGAACTGATCTTTCGAGTTTGGTTTCTTCTGCCTTCTGGTTCTCTCGGAACGATAAGCGCTTGTACTACTACTACGAAACAAGTCGACTCGAGAACGCTACAAACAAAGTACACGACACACAACCCAGCCAGCTACCAAATAATAATGAAAACTATAATCTGCGTAATTACAAACATCCGCCTCAGGATCCGATAGACGAATTCACACTCGAACAACGATATTACGACAATACGACATCGCAATTTACCTTCGACAATTTACCAATTTGTGATTGATGGACTGACAGTCGATAGGAAGAAAAAAATTGTCTACGTGCGACCATCAACAGCATAAGAATATACATTCGGCGCGCGATGATAAATAATAATATTGATAATTACTACTCTAGACTTCCAGTCATATGGTTTACTACAAGTGGTTCAAAACGTTCATTACCAACCTGACATGACTCCGAATACAAATTTGAGATCGATCAGGTACAAATACATTTTCCAACTACGATACGCCGAAGAAATCACTGACTAGCTGTATCATGAAACCAGCACGCCGAAACATATGGAAACATGAATGAAAGCGGAAAACCCGTTATTACGCGTCTCGAAACGGAGCAAAAAAAAAAAATAAAAACAAACTCTATTCTTGCTTCTTGAAAATATTCTCGTCGAACGATCGTAATTCCGAACAAACTAACAACGAATGAGCGTATTGACGAACTATTATACTGATTATAAAATTTTCAAAACAGAAAAAAAAAACCAAGGTACATTGATAACGTAAAATTGTACGTTTTTTATTTATCTATCTCTCCTCTTTTCCTCAAGACCTCAACGTACACGATTTGTCACGTCAGGCGAGAAAGATACACAGAAAGTAACATAAGGAGTCTTAGTATCGATCCCTCTTTGTAGTACTTAAAACTCCGCCTCGTTCGCATACCACCTACTCTTCGTCCGTGACGTCAGAAGTCAATTCGACGCTTTCTGTCTCTCTTGCTGGCTCATTCACTCTCCGACTCTTTCGCTCTCCGTCTTTCTTTCCAGTCACTTTGAACTTAATGAATTTCGGTTCTACTTATACAAGAGTACGCAATTGGCCGCGCGAATGCCTGCCGCGCTAACAATAATTAAATTCATTCGCGACCATATGGTAAAGATTTTCAAACTGTTGCGTACCGTTTTCGAAGCGAATGAAAAAAAAAAAAACACGAAAAAATGAGGCACACACACACAGAGCACTTTCCTTATGAATGAATTTAATAACAGCGCACTTGACATATGGTGAACAACAATATCGTATAAAATAGAGTGATTTTTCAGCTTGTCGCGCATACCGATCGTGATTTCCTCAAATTGAATAGAAAATGAGACGAGGTAAGGTCGCGCGCGATTCTACCGGCAGAGATGACGGATTGTCGGAATTTCGTACAACGATAGTTGATGCGCGGACAGTTGAAAAAATTTCGCGAACTATAATGAAGAGGAGAGAATGTTTCGAAAAATTCGTTATCGTAAATTAGCATTCATTAGGTTATCAAGAAGACGTAGAGCAGATATGGTGAGTGCACTTGATGTGACGTCACACGTGCTAGGGTATCGCGCGCTCGACTACGCGAATGGACGTTCTTCGACTAGCAGGGAGTCTAGAAAGAATCAACATTTTTCCATTGCGATCCGACAAATTTTACTTTGGGATCAACGAACGTTTTCTACGGGTCATTAAAACTGATGCAGATCCTTTGTGTGGGCAAACAGCTGGATCACCTTGATTCAGGAGTGCACGGTGGACAATCAATGACGCGAAATTTCTCTTCCTTAACTCGACGAAAAGTCGAAAGCAGTTGATCTGAAGCAAGAAACCCAAACTACGCGTAACATATGTTTCTTGAGAACATATGTAAGGGTTTACTCTCCTCCATCAAATACCTAAAATTCTTTCGGATGATGACATTTGAATTAAGATACATTTGTATTGTACTGATCCTCAGTAACTTCTCGGAATTTGAGAAGTTCTATAATCTAATGAATGTAACTTCACATATGGTAGACAAGGACGGAGCGAGAGACCTCTTTTTTTCATCCATCATAAGTCAAAAATGGCTGACAACTGGAGCAATACAGAGCTGAATCAATTATAGAAAACCTCCGTCCACAGTTCACAAAGTTCTCAAAACAGTCGAAATTCCAATTACCATAAATACATTACCACATTGAATCTTGACGACGCTACATACTTAGTCCGACACACCTCGAAATATGGCTAACAATTGGGATCCATATTTATTGAATCGTACGTTAAAATATGCCAGACTCTTGTGAAGCAATTTAGCGGTGAATCAAATGCACCACTTTTGATTCTAGATAATTGGTGAAAATGCAACAGCTTCCGGATCTAGCCCACCGTACATTAACATATGGCTGACGACAGTGAAGCGATACAAAGTTGAACAGAACCTATTTTTGCCCTACCTAGAATTCCCGAAGATATCAAAATTCGAAATAAATGCACTACTATTGATCCTTGACAATTGGTGGGAATTTCGCACGATACCTCAAAATATGCCCAACGTCTGTGAGACAATACAGCGCAGGAAACATCCGCCAAATGGAGTAATTCAATTCCAATCTGGCATACGTTAAAATATGGCGGACTGCTGTAGAGCAATACTAGTAAACTTTCTGAAGGAAGGCATACTTAGAACAAGTAAACCGAAGTGGTTTTTGCAAGAGTCACGGAGATTACAAATCGACCGGAGCGCTTTTGGTCAAGTAACCATCAACAAACGAGATCAAAAAGAAACTAACTAAACCAAAGACGATCCTGAAAACAAGAAAATCCTAGGAAATAAGGACCGAACAAGCGAGTATACCTTTCTTCGGTATGTCCGGCCATAATTAAAAAACTTCCGTTGATTCTCGATGGTTGTTGAAAATGAACAGGCTCTGTATTTAGTCTGACTGTAAAGCAATAAAGCGATAAATCAACCCTGACCAGGAAACCTTTGGGCGCCGAATGCAAAATTTCTCGAACTAATGAAATCTAAATCAAGTGCAACACCGTAAATTCCTCATACCGGTAATAGGAGGGAATTAAATAGGCTTCATAAATTAGTAAACCATACTTCAAAACATGACTAACGTCTGCGAAGCAATACTGCGATGAATCAACGCCATATACAGAGACATTTGTAACAAATATACCATCGTTGATCCCTTCAACCACTACATGGACATGCCATGAATACTAATCAAAAATCTTCTGGTGGAGCCAAATAGAAAAAGATCATGTTTCATGTCTGATGTCCTTGTGTGAGGTTTTCACTCGATCTTATCAAATTGGTTGGTTGAGCGCTTCACGTGTTATGCCTGATCCGTCCGGAACCCTATCATAAGCCTAATTTAAGACTATTTGGATTGGTAAAATACTTTCATAAAGCTAGTATAAAATAAAGGGGGGGGGGGGAAGGGAATTATAAGTCTGGTTTAGGACTGTATGAAGCCATCATAAAGCTAGTATATAAACCGGGCAAGGCGGGGGGCCACTCGCAAACTCGCAAATTTTCAAATTGGGGTCAGGAGGGTCAGGTCAGAGTAAAGACATGAAACATGAAATCTAGGATAAAGGGCTAATATAAGATCATTATAAAGCTAGTATACAGCTATTATAAATAAATAATAAAACTATTATAAAATCATAACTCGACCTATCTCAGACCACTGGAAAACGTGAATAAAAACTTCGATATCTTCATTTCTAATTGACATACAGACATGATGAAATGCGCATAACACTCAGTAATGAATCATTAATCCGATGAACTTTTCTTCTTCAAATTTCATGCATTAGGGAAGGCGCTACAAGGGCACAACTCAAAAATTCCTTCGATTCCGCGAAAATAAATGAATACAAACTGCAATATCTTCACTTATAATCAAGATTCAGAAATGATCAAACGCGCAGATTATTCAGTGAAGAATTCTCTATCAGGTGTACCTTTACACATCAAATTTCGTCCATTAGGGAAGGCGCAACAGGGCAATTTTTCAATTTCGATCTGACTACGAAAAATTAATAAAAATGGTAATATCTTTGGTTCTAATTAAGATACAGGAATGATCTAACGCCCGTGACACTCAGCAAAGAATTCCTAATTGGATGTACTTTCACAAATTAAATTCGGTCCATTTGGGGAGGCTCTAAACCGGAACATCGCGAAAATTTCACTTTATTTCATCAAAAATTTAAACACAACGCGTGAAATAGAGCAATAGAACGTACAGGTACCTACTATTTGACCTTTAACACCCTCTTTCACAATAGCTTTTTGTTCTTTTTTTTTCACTACATTCTAAGAAAAGACGGATAGGAAGAAAAAAATGGATGTTGTATTCTATCGATACAACCAACAAGAAAAGAAGTAGAAGAAGAGATTTTTCCAAAAAGGTAACACGAGACCAACGCGATGACGCCAGTAGGACGAAAGTCATGACTTTGACGCGTGCCGCAATAGATGATATCTTGGCCTTTTTTCTTTTTTCCTGGGGATCATGAAATTGTCCTCCTCATATGTACATTGCTTTTTTGTTGATGTGCTGAATGAGGTTGGATGTGAATGCTGGAAAGAAAAAGCCATACACAAAAGATGTGTTCGCCAGAGGCTTTGTCTTGATAAACCTATATCTTACCTTTACTGCCTTCTTTCTAATTTTTTTCATCATTATTATTTTTTTGGGGGAAAGGCAGGTTTGCCTGATTTTTGATCTGATTATTTCTCCGAAAGCCATTTTCAAAAATCTACTTCCAATGTCTAGTATAACGCTAGTATATAAACCGGGCAAGGTGAACTCGCAAATTTTTAAATCACCCACGGAGTAACCAGGGGGGGTGTGAGGGGGGGCACTCGCGAACTCGCAAAATTTCAAATTAGGGGTCAGGAGGGTCAGGTCAGCGTAAAGACATGAAACATGTCAAAAACAATAAAAAATTGAAAGGACAAACACCAAAAAAATGGCACCGCCACAACTTTTTTTCTCAAGCTAGAAAAGAAGTCAAAATTGATTTGTTGGGCTTTGCGTTCTTATCAAGATGGCGTGTCCACACAATAGTCAAAGGTTGATACTTGAAGACTGATAAAAATTCAATGTGTTCCTTTAAAATATGACTGACAACAGTGAAGCAATACAGCGCTGAATCAACTTCTCGTCAAATACACACAAAACTTGCCTTTTTGCGCTGAATCAATCAGAAAAAGCTTCCAGTAATTCCATCATATCGTCTCCTCATTAGTTGAACGTAGACCTACGGTCATTGATTTTGCAACGTGTACAAATTTGATGGGCTCTATATTCTCGGTCTCTTGAAGGGTACAACTTCACTGACACCCTCGCGTACTAGGCTGGCTGCCAACTGCGTACATCCAAATAACTGACAAGTCTAATATCGTTTCAAAATACGTCCTTTTGGTGCAACAAAATATATTCAAAATGAAAAGATTTTGTGAAAAGTTCGAATAGCTTTATATTCCATCAACCATATGCCTCAGACTGGAATCATTGAAATCTTTTCAAGCTACAAATTTGTCTGCCTCCCCCAAGTTCTAGTGACTATAGTGACTAGGGCAGGGTCCAACGAGTTATTCCTGCCTCAAAATATGGGTGACAAAGAAAGTCGAAATATTAGAAGTCATCAAGCAATACCTCTACAGAAGCAAACAATTTTCCATATCATGAAAAATTTGGATTAAATACACGTCACTGAAAAATTTTTCGACTGGAGGAGTGCATGAATTACGTCATCAGTGTCTCGTGATATGGTTGGCGAGTGCAAAACAACCCTGCGCAGAAGCGACTGAATTTTTTTTTCTGTCTTCTTCTGGTGGAATACCAGATTTTTTTAAAATTCAACGATACGGATCGCCTATACTTCTTACCAATCGTCAGTATCAAAATTCAACCAGTTGCACGTGTAAGACGTCGACTATACCACGAAATATGGTCGGCAATATTGAAGAAAGATACCACGTGTAGCATCGATTAGAAAAATATCTTTTTCGCGATACAAAATTTTCCAAGTAATAAAGTTGATAAAATTCGCATCAAACGTAATTCTATACCGATTGCTATCCACCATTAGAGGAGTCCAACAGGTTGCTCGACCATACCACGAAATATGGTGCGTCATTATGAGAAGATATTGCTCAAAATTGATTAAGAAACTTTTCTTCCTCTCTTTTAGACGACGAAACTTTCAAAATGAATCAAATACACGCTTGTTGGTTCCTAAGAAACTACGAAAATTTAATAGGCCGTACATATGGTCGATAATGACACAAAATATGGTTCGTTACTGAAAATCAATATCGCGTTGAATCGACTAAAAAATACCTCTCTCGAAACACGAAATTCGTCGGAATGACGAAATTTGAATCCTATACACCCTTGCTGGTCCCTAATGACCCGTCAAACGTTGACAGATTGTATACTTGGGCGACAATACCTGAAAATATGGTTCGCAACTGCGAAACGATACTACGCGGAATATCTTGCAAGATACGGTTTTCGAGGGACGGAATTTCTAAAAATAATAAAATTTGTATCGAATACACCCTCGTTGACTCCAGATGACCCTTGGAAACTTGACAGACTGCATACCACGTCGACCTTAGCTCGAAATATGGTAGGCAACTGCAAAGCAATATTGCATTGTACGGTGCAGAAAACGCTAAGATCTATCGCAAGATAGTGTACATACCATAATTAAAGAGGTAGCATATGTTTTCTCCCGATTCCACCGAAACCATATTTTCTCGCTCGCGAATAAGAAGAGTTACACCGATCGACTCTCGCAGAAAAGTTAATTACGATTTATAATATACGTCGAGAATCGTTCTCCTCGCACAGCACGAATCAGTCGAACAAACGACGATTTTCACTCTCGGACAAAAACTGACCGGCGTGAAAATGATATCGCGCCAGACATATGTCGCGAATTACATACTTTTTTGGAAATGTGAAATTCATAATACATACGTATATATAAGTACGATAACGAGGAAGCGCGAGAACGCAACAACTCCTACGTTGATAACAAACTGCGGAACAAAATGCCACAACGGCAACCAGTCGAATACGTCACCACCCACTCGAAGAGCCTCGTGAAAGGGTGGAAAAGAAAAAGCGCGACACGAGGAAGGGAGGGATTCAAGTCTCATTCGCTAGAAGTTCCATTCAGCTCTTTGATAACGGAACTGCAAATCTCTGAGCAAACGCGTGAGTCGCCCGCCGAACTTTTCCGAGAAAAACACCTGCTGCACACTTCGGAGGAAAGGAGCGGCGGTCGCTCCCCGGTAGACAGGCGTTGAGCTGGCAAGGTCTTTTCGGTAAATGCCGCCGCCGTTTCGCGCAGTGGCGTAACAATATTTTCAAATTCGTCGGCTCACAATGCCCCCGTCTCGAGTGATCAAGAATTATACACGCACGCAAAATAATGTAAGTCGAGCGTCTCAACGCGGATAACGCATTCGCGACCATACAAATTCCGATACGTTGCACAACCACGTCGTGAAAATTAATATCCAGACAATCTTCAACCCCTAATTACTGACCTTTCGCAAGAATTATACATCGAAGTATCGAACTACCGACTCGTGGTGCATTCAGCATTGAATTCCGAGCTCGAATATTTTGAGAAACGAAAGAACGTAGAAAATTCTTTCCCATATCATTGCGAAGATCAGCGATTAGATGTTCGCTTTTTATTTTCGGTCGCGGTTTACTTTTATGAGCTCATGCTTCTCGTCGACTTCATTATGTTGACGCACGCTCATCCATTTTCAAAACAAAAAAAAAAACTAAGACCGCTCCGACTAGTAAGCGGGTTGACACTAAAGAACTTTTTACGTCGTTTCAACGTTGTCAAAATCTCACCTAATCTACGAGAGGGGAAATACCTCCACTCGAAATTAGGCGACTTATACCCACTGAGAGTGAATTTTTCTGTCAGAATAAACGATAAGAAAATACATGGGTTAATTTGAAGATAGAAAACAATTGTTCTAGTTACAAAAAACACCTAATACACCTAAATTTCGTATTTAAAAAAAAAATTCAAACACGCTCGATTCCACATTTTGAAACAGTCGATACGAGGTCATTACGCATGGATACAGAAGCGTTATCAATAATCGTGATTCTATATCTTGGATCAATCGCGAAAAAAATTTTCCAAGACTGAAACTCGAACCACTGAAACAACAATATCATCCTGTTCTTTCGGTAGACGCGGTTTTCTCGGCTCCAACTGAAAACCTTTCATCTCGATTCCACCTCACCCAAACCGGATTACACACACACACACACACATCACAATCGAAGCGAGAATCTACTGGTATAATCAATGTTGCTGTCATAGAAAAAGAATCTCAATCTTTCGCACAGTATTAAGAAAATTTTACCACTATTAATATTGTATAATGCTCGCGCAATAAGGAATCATGAAATCAAAGACCTATGGAGATGGCCACCAAATTTATGCGGAATAATACACGTATTCAAAGCAAAGAGAAAGAAAAAACGGTCGTTTTTGTTTGACTTGATTTTTCTACTCAAAAATAGAACTTCGAACAGATGTATAATATTGCTGCAGTCGTTGGAGAATAGAACGATTCACAGAAAATCCAGAGCTACGGAAGCGACAAATCCGCGAGCTCTGCTACCTCCTGAGAAACAGCTAGTCTAAAATTATGCACACACTTGAATCCCAAAATACACTAGACGTTGTAACACCTGGTGATAAATGAGAAAAACATTGTTTTCTCCCAGCTCTCGATCTTGTTAAGGTCACAAGAACTTCCCAAGAAATGAAAAAGGTCACATCTTTGCTTCGCTAAAAATCTAGCCTAGAAAAATTTCTGTAATTCAGCCGAGACAAATTTTATTGATGACGTAAAGCGGACATTTTCTATGAAACATAACCCAATCTACCTAACTCAGGTCGATGAGGTCCTCAAATTCCAACACGGACGTTGTCTGAAGAAGTCGAGTGTCCTCTCAAAACAAAACGGATAGCGAATAAAATTAATTATAATCATTAAGGGTATATAAAAAGCGATTTATTTCTACTGTCATTTAAATTACAAACATCCACGTTTGAAGTTTTTGAACTTAAAATTGATTTTTGTTGAAATTGAAATTTGTTAATAACGGTTGAAAAGACAATTCCTATTGATAGTACATATTATAATGAAAATGAGCAATAACATAAAAATATGAATTGTAAAGATAGACTTATGAAAGATAGACTTTAATAAAACGCTTAAGAAAAATTCATATCAGGAATTAATTTATTAAACTTATAATTTTTGAACCCTAATCAACATTTTTTTTATTTATATCGTTTTATAAATTCATAAATACAATCCTAGTAAATTGTAATAAAATTAAAGGGAAGAACAATAATTCATTTGTTTAAGGGTGTGCTTTACACATGAAAACATGTGCGTAAAACATGGTAATTCTCACAACTTCAATTTTAAACTAGCGCTATAGAAACAGAATTTGGATTTTCTCTTCCGCATTTTTTTACTAAGCTGTTGAAGTTGGCAAAAATTGTTTTTTTTTTCCAATGCTATAAAATATTTTCAGAACCAAAATTCCAAATTCTGCTTCTATAGCGCTCCTAATTAAGTCTTCATGAACAATACTCTACAAAATGATGAAATTCAAACTTTGAGAATCAATTTTTTAAAAGTCATTTCACACAGGGACTACACACGTATACCCAACAAGCGTCGCATAGTGACCGGTGGTAGATTGAACGTTGTAGGGTATTAGGGAATTGATAGGCAACCTATTCTAGACCAATTCAGAGTTTGTCAAGCATTGCGTAGTGACTGGTGGTAAATTGAACGTTGTAGGGTATTATGGAATTGATAGGCAACCTATTCTACACCAATTTAGAGTTTGCCAAGCGTTGCGTAATGACTGGTGGTAGATTGAACGTTGTAGGGTATTATGGAATTGATAGGCAACCTATTCTACACCAATTTAGAGTTTGCCAAGCGTTGCGTAATGACTGGTGGTAGATTGAATGTTGTAAGGTATTATGGAATTGATAGGCAACCTATTCTACACCAATTTAGAGTTTGCCAAGCGTTGCGTAATGACTGGTGGTAGATTGAACGTTGTAGGGTATTATGGAATTGATAGGCAACCTATTCTACACCAATTTAGAGTTTGCCAAGCGTTGCGTAATGACTGGTGGTAGATTGAATGTTGTAGGGTATTATGGAATTGATAGGCAACCTATTCTACACCAATTTAGAGTTTGCCAAGCGTTGCGTAGTGACTGGTGGTAGATTGAACGTTGTAGGGTATTATGGAATTGATAGGCAACCTATTCTACACCAATTTAGAGTTTGCCAAGCGTTGCGTAATGACTGGTGGTAGATTGAATGTTGTAGGGTATTATGGAATTGATAGGCAACCTATTCTACACCAATTTAGAGTTTGCCAAGCGTTGCGTAGTGACTGGTGGTAGATTGAACGTTGTAGGGTATTAGGGAATTGATAGGCAACCTATTCTACACAAATTTGGAGTTGACCAACAAGTAAAGCACACCCTTTATTGAATTGGAATTTGAATTTTTTTCTACATTTTAAAACATTCATTGGTCAAGACATAGAAATGCCCATTTATCAATTGATTTGAAATTGTGAGAATGTTTTACAATCGAATTCAAAGTTAAATCTTTTGTTTCTTTGCTTACTCAATGAGTTTTGTTCAAATCATCAGTTTCATAAAATCTATTTATTAGAATAATAATTTATTTGTTCATAATGATATTTTAGTTCTTTCATTCGAACCATTATTCTTTTTTATAATTTAAAAGATTGAAATGGAATGATTACAAATTTATTGAATCTTTAAAAACATTAGAGTTCAAAATGAATATCAATCTCAAAGATTGAAGAAATTTTTTTATTCTATAGACAAGTTTAGTATGGCGTCATAATTTTAACCATGTTTAGCAAAAAGGTATCTATGTCAGATGTGACTATAGATAGTATTTGAGTGAATCTGAGTTTACATGCACGCTTGTTCATCTAACCTAGATGTATCACCAAAAAAATATTCTTTATTAGTTCTACTTTTGTTTAAAAAAATGCAAAAGCCCAACATTTGAAAGGTTCTTTTAATATTTATTGAAATTTGCAAAATCCCAAACAAATGAGCACCATGAGGACCGACAAAGTATCAGCATGCAAATGTAAAATTTCCATATATATGTCAACTTTGAACTAGTATATCAAAGAGTAATACGATAATTATAAAATAATTCATGTTAGAATGAGGATTTTGCCGTTTTTAAGATACTGGTAATCTTTTCCTCTCCTCCTCACCAAGAGAGGTTCAGTTTCATAGCTTGTCTAGAAAATATCTTTGTCCAAATCTATTCCACAAAAAAGTAACTTGATACATTTCCCAGTGACCAAGAGGCGACAAAAAATCTACAAAATGGCTCCTAAAGTAATAATGCTCATGTGAGAAGTTGAAGCACCGAGGGTATTTAAAACTGGTCACTGAAACTTGCAATCAATAACACTTTCCATTTTCAAATAAATACTTTATCAAGCTACAATCACCATATGCATACTAAAGTACAAAACAAAATCACTAACACCAAACGCTTCTGGTTCATAAACCATTCACAGTGATTGAGGCTTAATAAAGTATTATTCGGAGAATATCAGCCGCAGTATGGGAAAACGTGTTTCTGAAAATACTTTGTACTCTTCAAGTTTATGATGATTGTTTTTGAACAGATTTCAAAACACATGTACGAGTATGACATTGAAATTTTTGAGTATCAACATCTGTGAGCCATTGAAAAGCTCGTTACGTCAATATTTCCCGACCCCCAGACTCCTGATTTGAATTGTTTAAAAAATATAAATCATAAAATTTTTCCGAAATCTTTTTTTTCTCTGACTTTTCCATTTTTTTTTTGAAAAATAGAGGCAAACTCAACGAGTGCAAAATAAAACGGAAAAAATTTATTTGACTGTTTCACGCGAGGAGACTTGAAATTTTTGATACGGTGTTAAGAGGCGAAGATTCGAACAGAATGCCCTCAAAAAATTACACAACAGCATACTCGTACTTCTATGAGAGTAAGTCAGGAAGAAGAAGAGAGTAAGGGAATATCTCAGAGAAACGGTTCAAAGGCACAAACTTCACAATTACTGATGATAAAATCTCGAGGAGAGGGCAATTTTGGATAGTCTAGAGCATCCGTAACACACCTAAATTTCTTCTCAAATTTCATGACTTTTCCAGAATTATAATTCCATGAATTGACTCTCCTTGACTTTTGATTTTCAGAAATGAGAACCCTTTTCCTATTGAAAATGCGTGGCTTGCGTGACCTACTTTTAAAATTCGTGACTTCGCAGGCACCCTGATTCTTTTAAATTAGATAAGTATAACTATTGCGAATATTGAAGTCATTTTTCAATTTCAGACCATGCAAAAACTTCCTTCTATCGAAGACAATCAACACTTTGCGCCTGAAAGAAAAGAAAAAAAAAAAACGGAAATCAAAGTAATTTTTGTGAGATCTAGGCCATAGAGGATATCACATTCTGAAGGTTACAGCAGAAAAAGAATGAGTGTTCATGAGAAACAATCTAAATCAATTGGATTATCATCACTACTGTTCCTCCAGATCGTTTCTTTTGGACATTCATCTTTTTTCCTCTGTACCCTTCATTCCATCACTTTTGTTGAGAGTACATACATCTCGGAACAGGGGACTTCCAAAACATTTCTTGTCACAGATCATACACAAAGGAGTACCAGAAAAATCAAGAGCGGATAGAAAGAAAGAAATTATATTAATAATTGTACTTTGTGAATAAACTAATGAGAAAACTGACAGAAAAGAAGACATGCACAGAAAGAGCAACAAGAAGTGACCACGTCCTAAAGAGACTAGGACAACCTGCGGGCTTCTCTACACCTGTTGACACTCGTCATTTTCTCGTGAAATGCCCTACTCATCTTGAAACGTTTGCGACTCTTCAAATTCTCGATAAAATCGCGAGATTTAATCACCATTTCCGGACTTCTCGGATCCTTCGAAGCACCTAGACTCCTGATGTTCAGACTTCAGAAACTGGGCGAATCGTGGGATACAAATGCTCTGAAGAGTAAGGAGGCAATATTTCTAACAAATACCCGTACGAGTATTCAGTACACGATTAGTCATATTGAAGTGAAGGATACGGCAGTAGTTTGGAAGATTCAACAGAATATACTTAAGTACGTCAATTCCATCGATAGATCAACAAAAAAGATAATTCAAAAGATCTTGCAAGTAACATCGCATCTCGATGTAATGATGAACGAGCAGCTATTAATCACAGCCGTGGTTTGCGCAGACAGTGAAAATTATTTTTCCAACAAACAACCAAGCGAAACGAACTATGCAGAAATACAAGCAATCATCTTAGTAAATACCGTTGAAATTTTAAACGGACAAAGTGGGGAAAAAAATACACAACCGAGGGAGAAAAATCAGCTTGAAGGTAAACATCGTAACCGCCGCCGAGACTGTCGAGAGAAACTAGTTCAACTCAATAACGAAAGTAACTCGATACCTAAAGGATACGAAATTCATTAACACTTCGAGTAAGTAATTAATACGCCTGTTCAGTTTTTTTTTTTTTTTTTTTTTACTTCATTCAAGATTACTCGTATACTTTTATGACTCATATTTACTGAAATGAACATAAAAGAGCGATATAATAATAATCACGCACGCCTTATCACGCTTGATAGGCAACTTTCCCAGCGTGAATGTACAAATGCGAGTTCTACCCGACGTTAAAATGGCAGCAACTACACGTCGTATCTTCTAACGAATTTAATTGAATGAACAATTTTTACAATTGGAGGAAATATTCGAATGCCCGAGAAAAATTCAACACCAGTTCATTCCAGTTAAAGGTATTCAGTCTTAACGAGAGAATCTGTTACATTCAAGTTGAACTTTCCTTCACTGCAACTAATACAAGAGAACCGTACGTTAGTCACAAACCAGCAGATAAAATAGATAAATACTCGTCAATCTATCTATGATAGAGCTTTGCCTTCGAATCGCAAATTAATAATACAACGAAAACATCTGAGCGAACGCGATTGGCAACAATATGCATATGTATTTGCCCATTTTCGGGAATACTATTCATGTTGATATCGTCTATTCCAGGATGTTAATAAGTTCTAGTACTCGCATGAATTTCAATAAATTATGAGTGATTTCCTCGCCCCACCCCTGTTTCTCAAGGATTATTCTTCCCGGCTTTATAATGATCATTCTAATTTCTGCAATATGATGTCTAACAGAAAATGAGACATATTAATTCTTATTTGTTACATCAGTAGGGAAATGAAACCGCAAAGTTGAACTGTCTTTTTTTCCTAATTTCTCGCATCATTTTCGTAATGAGTGAGCTGATGAAGCTCATACTACTTTTTCAACATTATTACCGGAATAAACCGAATTTGTGAGTAATGAAGGAACAAAAATTCAACGATGAAGTGAGAATTTGAAAACCTTGTTTACAAGTCACTAAAGAACGTTCGGTACTGATGGATTCAGAGGCAAAGAGAGTGAGACTAGACGGCGGCGAGATCAATGCATTAATCAAAATATACGAGTACATTAGCCGACTTTCCACCTCCTTAATAATCAAACCCGAAAAATTCGGTACTATCCAAACGGAGAAAAAAGTTACTACAGAGTTGAAACTCACAATTCCTTCCTCGAAGTTAGCGCCACCCTCGACAGCTTAGAAACTAAGCCGAACAATCATTTTCCTACTGTATCTCCACATTTTTGGGCAAAAATACTCTTATCCAAACTCAAGAGCTCATAATTTTCAACATAATTAGTTTTCTTCATTTCAATCGTCGGATCAATCCTTCTAGAGAGAATTGTCGGCCATCTATGCCAAAGAGATCAACTTCCAAGTACGCAGAAATTGTCTACTCTATATTTCTTGAGATATGCCTGGACTACAAACCAAAAATTTTGCGATATTCTCAATAAATAACCGCAACAATCATCTCCGTGCTGGTAAACATGGGATAATAAAATCGACAGAGGCTTAAAATGAAGACATTAAAGCATAATAAGGTGTATCGTAATTCGAGACACGGTAACCCCGAAATAGGAACAGTTCGTAAATAGGGATCATCATCAGTTCGACTGAAGAGAAGCCGACACAGAAACGTTGGTACAATATCACAACAATAACTGTATCCATGAGCGCATAAACAAATCGCATGAAAAACGAGTACATTCACGCAGAACATTGTAAGCGCCAAAGAATGTAGAATTTCATGGGAATCACAACAATTCGTTCAACCGTCATGGAACCGGCACTCATCCGAAAGTGTGATGCATTTTTTCGCGGCAGACAACGCGAATTCTTCCGTCAGGGTCACCTCTTCAAACCACGACGCGAGATGCTTATAAGAACTACCGCTAATAAAATTAAAATAGTTTAATCGTGAAGCAGAATAATTCCGCTACACAGTATAGCTCAAGAGTTCAGCGAAACCCGATCCATCCCCCCAGGAATCCAATGGTAAATTTCAAACTTTAGAACGCACCACATGCACACGAAACAGCATACATGATTACATGGTTCAATTCATGTTCTTTATGAAGTCCGCGCCTTGAAATTTAAAATTTTCGACCATACACAACTTCGAGTCAATCACGAATGTTGAGAGCGGACTGAATCAGTGAGGAACACAGAGAATGGTATTTCATGCCAAAAAAGTATTCGATCATTTCTCCAAAAACTGGAGGTCAGGGAAACGTCAGGCAGTTCTGAGAACATTGATAAAAGCCATACAGAAAATCAGAAATGGTTAGGGAGAAGGCAGGGAAATTCAGCATTAAAAACAAGTGGCTGTTAAAAGTCCTTAGGCTAGGTCGAGAAGGGAGGCCTTGAAATTATAACTGAGTGCTAGTCAAAGCCGAGACGTCTGCTCCAAGTGTCACATGCGGTGTTCCTCAGGGCCTCGTCCTAGTGGAACATCGCATTCAACGTCCTATTCAAGACAAAGTAACATTGATTTATTCGGTTCTGCCCGAACATTAGAAAAAGCTGCCACCAGGGGTACAGCTCACGTGTCACCGACACACTTGAGGTCGGCTCGGCTGATTCTGTTGCCAACGAGAGGTGAACCTGACCCGTTGGATCGGGTCGGTCGGATTAGGCTTGGCAGTAGACAAGACGGAGTCATCTTATTCACAACACGTCGAAAATTAAATTCAACTACCTTTCGCCTGCAAATTGTGGTTGCTCAGACTAAAACATAATGAGGTATCTACGGTTTTGTTTCAATATTGAGCTCGACCTCCGCCACTATTTTGAAAAGGTGGACGTTTGTGCCACACAGTGTGGAACTAAAGAGGATCATGAAACGCCAGGAGAAAAATACTAGGTATATCACTCTTTTGTAGAGTCTGAGCGTGGACCATACAGAAGAAGAGAAATGGAAAAACTCCGGAGAGCTGCGCTTATGTCTAATTGATCCACTAGCGGAAGAGCGAGTAGCGGTATTCGTGGCAAAGAGGAGGACTGAGGTCAAGCAGGAGGCCAGGCGCTCTTTGCTTGTCGAGTGAGAAAAGAGACTTGCCCAAGACAGAGAAGGGCGAGTGGACTCGCGATGAACCGAGAGATTATGATCAGCTGAATTTTCATTTCATATAAATAACAAAAGGCCGTTGAGCAACAGGCGTGTTATCAGGAGCGGGATGATGGACCACACCACATCTTCTTAAGAGTTTGAGACACGGAGACGTGAGCTCAAGATGAAGAACTCATATCAAGAATCTGGTTACATGCATGCTAACCATGTATGTGCATTAACCGCTGAGGTAATGAAGAAAACAATCAACACGGAATGAGTGCGGCAGATGTAGAGTCACGTTGTGGCCCCTCTGCTGCTGCTAAGTCATCATTCACAAGTACCAGCATACTTAGGGCGCTTGGGAGTGGCCGCTGATAAGAACAAAAAGGCAATAACAAACCAAACGAGGCCAACATAAAAGAAGAGGACAAGGAAGAACTTCCACCTAAGAAGACAGAGGGGCGATGCGCTGCTGATGAGCTCCCAATGGTGGCTGAAAGCTCTGGTGGAGTAGATCCGCGCGTGTCTATGGTACAGGACTACCCCAATCCCAAGTCGAGTGCCGAGCCCTCCCTGGAGCCAGACCACTTCTCAATTCAAGCCCTTCCGGACTACCGATGCGATGCCTAGTAAAGGATACCAGCGCCGGAGGTGTGGTTTATCGGCAGCACTTCCGCCCTCAAATCGAAGGTGATATCCGGGCGCCTCCGAATCCGCATCATATCTGTATCATTTGACCTTGAGACTTGAGAAATTCCAACTTGGGAGGGAACTTGAGGCGTCCTATATTCGGAAAGGGCGGACAACGCCTTCCCCCTTGAGGCTTATTTGATCAATTTTCTACTTCATCATCTACAACCTTGATGACATAGCGACATTGATACTAAGAAGCTTTCAAGAATTGAGCTCAAGGGCACCCTGTCCCCGTTTCTCAAGTGGTCATTCGTCGAAGAGAAATGAAACATGATCTTTTGTTTTACTCATGGAAAATTTTTCTTCACTACCTCTACATTATCATAGGTAATTCTCAAGCTTTTCAATGGACTCTGCGGCTTCCAAAGTACAATATAAAAATCTTAGATCCAAAAAAGAAAATGAAACAAGACAGACAAAAAAATCGATTCATTTAGTATAGACTGATAATGAAGATACGAAATTTTTTTCAAAAACAACTGTGGTTCTAAGTCGTCTTTCAGCGTAATATCATCATAGCAAACTCATCAAACTTTACAGAGTTCACAGAATCTATTTAAGCGCATTTAAAATTATAATTTGGCCCAGACGACAGTACAGATGTACGACTGAAGTGAAAAGTGAAGGTCCACGCGAGTGTTAAGAAGAATAATTATTAAAAAATACCGAGTGCATTTCCACAAATAAATGTTTTTTCACTCGTTCTCACTCCTGTCAGCGCCTATATTTCTTTCGCAGAAGAAAGATTTTAAAAAGTTCTAAAATATGCAATATTCATGTTTCTGGTATTCACGCGTCTAGTACAATTTTTTCTATAGACACAATCGCGGATTAGATTCATCTCTTTTTAACGACGAAACTTCGTAAAAAAATTTTCAATATAAGGTGGATCCAAAATAACAGCATCGAACGTACGAATTACAAAATCATCTGTTCTAGCGGAAAAATTAACAGACTGATCCCCCAATGCCTTGATGGATCAAAGTGACTCCTTTCCCTCGTACCATTGCCGTGAGAAATATACAAAAACGTGGAGACATTCTCAATTCGATGAGTGAATATCTATACATCCTCAGCCCCAAAGTTACCTTTTCACAATGTCTCTATCGCAAAACGACTCCCCTTTCCATCCTCGTAAACTAACCGGAAGAAATATCTCTTTCTCGCAGAGAAAACTGAGCAAACTCGACAGAGAATGAAAGACCGACAGTCGTCAAAAACAATGTCGTTGGGCACCAGTTTCGCACGGATATTTTCTTCAAAATAAATTGTAACTCGTCTTAACGTTCATGAAACGTTCGAACCTCAATCGAATCTACAGAGCGAGTATGAAAAATTGAGACGACGCGATAATAACGTCATAAAATTTTCTTCGAAGCGGTTACTCTGAATCTACATCTTCTCTAACATTGGCACGTATTGCGCGATACAGTCACCTGATTATGCATCCCCTCCACCGCATCGAACGAGCTGAAATTTAACCGCGTAACACCTTTCTCCCCAATTTATCATCACGCTGTACATCGCACTGCACATTCGTATATTTTCACACGTGGCCAATCTGAGTATTCAATTCTGCATGATTACAGATTAGCCGCCTAAATTTCCTTTACACTACATAGTATATAGTGCATTGACGAATGCTTAATACGGAACGACCGCATTGAGGAGACCACAAAAATTCGAGGACAATGTTTCTGTTGAGGGGAGACGGGGAAATAATAGGGGTCACTCGCGATAAGAGTAGCATCGTCGCAAAGTGAGAACGCGGAATAGTTGAATAGTTTACAGTATTAATTTCTGAAGGATGATATGACGAATATACTTATCCCCTCCGACGGGCTTTGTTTTTCCGCGACAAAGGACATTTTATGACACATTTTAAGCATTATTTTGATGATTACACGTCGATAGCTACATGTGGGTACTACGAACCTGCGTTCTTTCGCACATTATTACCATCGCACGTTTATCAAGATTTTCGCGGAAAATAGGAAAGAAAAAAAAAAAACAGAACGAACAATTACAAAATTTTCGCCAGACTTTCTGTACCGATCGCTTCTACAGAGAACGGATCACTTTTATAACGCGGATAGCGAGTACGAACATCGGAACAACCTGTAATTTGAGAATTTAGACCGACAATGCTTCGAGCCGCAATTTTAAAAGAGTCTTTCACGCTGACGATGATAGAACACGTGGCGTTAAAGTTAACAGAAACCAGATTCTCCGTAATGACAAATGTGAGAGTACAACTAAGTGCAGAATGGACTACTACGAAACACGCTACCTATACTGTAGTAGCTGCCACTCGGCACTCGTTACATTGCGAACTAACGTCGACGTTTTCCTTTTCGAATGTTGAAATCAATCAGCGCGGTCGTAATTCCGACAGAATTACGATCCGACAGAATTACGATGATAATAAAATCATAATTACGGTACGATCACATGTTATCATCCTCGGTTACGCGAGTGCACGCTTCGATATACTCCGGGAATTGTTGCATCTAGAAAATTACGACGATGATGATGAGAATTTCGAATGAAATTTAGAGCACTTACTCAAACACGACCTTTGAAGCGTTACCGATTACCTAGACGACGAGTGACGACTAATCCTCGAACAAATTGATTCTTTTAGTTGAGCTTCATGAGACTCGCCATTCACAATATTGTTAGAGATTTTAAAGATGAATTTCACCTCTTCGGATACGATTAAAGAGGCAAGCATCTATAAAATGGAAAGTGGTAAAGAGGAGTCGTAAAAGTTCAGCAACCAAGAAGCATAGTCAAGGCAAGGAATCAGAAAGCCAAACTTCTGTTCATTGACGAAAAAATCCACCTCACAAAAGCCGAACCTTGCGACAATCAGACGAAGCGTCGCCAGTATTGATAATTTCGCTTCGCACCTGATTTCAATACAACAAATCATCGGCCCCTCGCGTACACGGTAGCACTGTGACCCTAGGTAAACGTCATCATCCTCCAAAGATTCCATCCTCACTGACGTATCGAATTCATTACGCAATTTCGAATGAAATACGATGAAATACACAACGAATTGTGGAATCAGAACCTTGCAACCGGGAACCTCTGTACCGTACGACAAACCTTGAATTCGATTCCACCCTTGTACCGTTCGTCGTCAAAGTTGACGCAGCGAATGAGAAAAAAAAAATGCGATTTACGGTATTTCAAGGTTTTATGCGACAAGTAAAAGTTGCATACGGTAACTCGATACGAGAAAATATTACATTACCAAGACGTAGAGGAAAGAATACCTTTCTCGACGGTTAGGAGTGCAGTATATATATATACTTGTGTATATATAAAACAAAAAGTTCTCTAGTATTCTGCCATAGACTTGATCCAACATCTTCAGACCGCAGAATCGTCCACGCGTTCGCAAACAACAACAGCAGCTATCATTCTAAAATACCGGCTTCGAATACCGGCATCGCGGATTGCGCGCGCATTGCTGTGAATGAACGCCCGTTCACCTGGACCAAATCTAAAGACTAAAGAGAGCACGAGTACGGACAAGCTCGTCTGTCGGGAAATACCGAACGCGCATTTCGAAAAACAGATCTACAAAGAATTTCACGCAATATTTAAATGAGCGATGAATGCATTTCCTGCGATATCCTGCCACTGACTATATAAGAAACAAAAAAAGACAACAAATTTCACAGACCTGGATAGTGGCCAAATTAAACCTTGTTTTTAAAATTGGGTCAACCATAAGTTGTGCGCCCAGTGCTGAAAATTTTGTATAGGATAAGGCTGACTGAATTTCGACCCGAAATTTTCGGGAAATGCTATTTACAAAATTTTACTCCATCATTTTGAACTTCGCGTGCCAACTACTTTCAGCAGAAACAAAATGCTTAAAAATAGATTTAAGAAATACACCACAATATTCACACTGAAGTATGAATCTGATTATTACCCTCGAAAATATTTCGAGTACGATAATTATATCATTTTATTCCAGAGATCCTTTCAGTTTCTTCTTCAATCAACTTCTCATTCTCGTTACTTTCTGTGAAAACAGAACAGGAAAAAATTATTTCACTCATTCTGTATGCAGGATTTTCAAGTGCTGTAGATTCATGACAAGAAAGATGACCAGATGACAAACATGAAATTTACTCTTAGGTGGTAACAAAGCAACCGTCTGAATAATATGTACACAGAATTTATTCAAGAAGTATAAAAAGCAAATGCTAAAAACAAAAGCTTATTACAAAAATTGCAACCAAGGAAGAAAAGCAGGAGGAAAAAGACTTCAGACATGAATGATAAGCCAAAAGACTGTAGAGCAAGAAGACAAAATGTGTACTACACTAGATTGCCAAGCAGAAATAGCGTATTAGACAAATAAAGTGACAAAAAAAACATGGCGAGTTAACAAGCGGGAGTTTGATGGAAAAGTATGAAGCCCTAAAAAATCCCATCCCCCAAGTGCGACGGAAAATTTTTTGTGGCACGTTGAAGCCCTTGGCGTATATCTCGAAAAGTTGAAGCTTTACAGAAAAAAGTTTCAAACAAAAAAGATTCCCCTTTATATTTACTATAAAATACATGTATCATTTATTAGCCTAAGTTCAACCGTTAGCCTAAAAATGCCGTTTGAAGTTGGACAACTTCGAAAAATTTTAGAAAATCGAGATATTTTGGGCAAATACTGCGGAAATGGCAAGTGATAGAGGAAATTGTTTGGAACAAAAAAGATTCCCCGTCAAAATTTACTACAAAATTCATAACTCAAACCTCAGCCTAGGTCTAACCGTTAGCCTAAAACTGTCCTCCAAATTCGGACAACTTTGAAAAATTCGAAAAAATCGAGAAATTCTGGGCGAATATCTCGGAAATGGCGAGTGGTGGCGAAAAATGTTTGAAACAAAAAAGATTCTTCGTAAAATTTACTACAAAATGCATGCATCAAACATTAGCCCAGGTCTAACCGTTAGCCTACTCTGTAGATGGACAACTTTGAAAAATTCCAGAAAATCAAGAAATCAAATTTGCGTCCGTACATCACACCACTCCGCGTTTTTCAATGGTACAGCAGACCGGTTTTTACAGTCATAGGTAAAATAGGAAGCCGTGTGTGTTGTCTGTCAAGAGTCCTAATGAAGAAGAACTTTGAGAGAAAATAATAGTCAAATTATGCTAGACCGTCCTGTCTACATGCTGCCCACCTCCTAGTAGTGTATCAATCCCCCAATAAGATACCCCTTATGAGATATTCCCAGCATCATTGTCCATGTACAGCTGAATGCGGCATCTTTGATGGGCAAAAGAGTCGTTTCACTGTGTGCAGTCAAGACATTCGCGGTATCCGTAAAGGATGGGCATATAGTATGATCAATTATTACTGTATGAGGTAGGAAGTACTGTAATGCGGTAGAAGCTGAATATGCGGAAAGGCAATGATTGTTACTCCTATGCTCCATGGATAGAATGTGCTAAAAGACAACTCAACAGTAAGGAGTGTTTCAACACTTGGAACAGAATGCACTTGTCTCAACCAGTGTTTGTGAAGTCCAGTACCTAATAAAAGGATCATGTCCGGGAAGTCGATACACTCACTACTTGTCAGTGCAAAAGCTGACCATGGTGTGCTGGAATGCTTAATGACAAATCCTACATTCACCTGAATATCCTGTACCACTGAACTATAGAACAGAAACCAGAGAACAGCAGCACGTGATAGGCCAACTAGCTGTAAATCCAATTAGGTCTAGGACTCGAGTCCAAAAATAGGCATGTCTCAATTCTTGTCACAAAGTAGGCAAAACCGACTAAAATACCCTCATCCCTCCACTCATCTATAGGAACCCCTCCCCCCTAATAGGAACATTACAAACTATGCCTGTCCTAATTAATAACTCCTTCCAAAGAAGTATTCCCCTCCCTGTACAAGCCTGTGTTCTCAAGTACAAAGAGTCATAAAAGGACTCTTTAGTCCTTAAGTACTCATGGTGGGAAGGAACAAGACAGGATGACGACAAAACCCCCCCAATGTTGGTCGAAGTTGTACTTGAACAACATCATTCTCCCAATAGCCGATGTATGATGCTGCAGAAGTTGGTGACCAGACTCAGTACATAAAGTTGGAAAGCAGTGGCATTGATGGTGCAGTATCAAACACAATCATACCCAGATTTGGAAATACGATTTGAACGTCAGCATGTCTATAATCTATAATCACCCGTCTTGATACTGTGTACTAATGTCTGATATGTGTAGAGCTACAATGAGAGTCCCAGAATCATTAAGTTGTGTTGGTAAAACATTGTCAGTTGTTACATAAGGGGGACAGTAATGCATAGATTGAAGACAATGACAGCAGGATTGACAAGGACATCCCGACACCAGTAAACCTGTGCATGAAACTGTAATTGACGGTGGAAGGTAGAGTACTCCACTTACAATGTACTGATGGATTATATAGGCAATGCTGAAAACCAATACACCTCTGAACAGCATGCCAAAGGTACCAAGATACGTACCAATGCTGCACTGAGATGTATTGAAGGCCCCGTTCTCCAATAATGACTACCTACATTATTGAAGAAAGAACTGCATGGATTGATCGTCACAGGTGAAGAAGCCTCTCCAGAGGTATCACTAGGGCGAACCTGAGATGCAAAACTCAGCCAGAAGTCGATGTCAACTTTGAACCCTCGAGGAGCAAATGCAATTGCTCAACAAACCTAGGTTGAAAAGAGGGCCACGACACTAGGCTAACCTCAGGAATCTCCTCGATGTTATCCCACCCCAACCTCAAACGAAAAAAAAAAAAAGGTTATAATACAGGTAGTTATAATAGTAGGTAGATACAATGCAACCCCTCGTGTTGAACGAGCATCATACGACCAGGTACCACTCAGCTTAGAAAACGTGCTGCATTAAAATCAAATTTCGGTGTACGGAGTACTTCACAATTACGTTTTTGCAAATTTCTATGAGCAAATGGTTAGAGATCTAGGCTAATGTTTGATGCATGCATTTTGTAGTAAATTTTGCGAGGAATCTTTTTTGTTTCAAACATTTTTCTCCACCACTCGCCATTTCCGAGATATTCGCTCCGAATTTCTCGATTTTTTCAAATTTTTCGAAGTTGTCCGAATTTGGAGGACATTTTCAGGCTCAAGGTCAGACCTAGGCTAAGGTATGAGATATGAATTTTGTAGTAAATTTTACGGGGAATCTTTTTCGTTTGAAACTTTTTTCTCTAAAGCTCCAATTTTTCAAGTTATGAGCAAAAAAGTGAAATTTGGGGGCTTGAACGTGCTACAAAAAATTTTCCGCCCCATTTAGGGGGTGGGATTTTTTAGGGATTCATACTGGGGCCTAGTACAACATTTTCCATCAAACTCCCGCTTGTCAACTCGCCATGTTTTTTTAAATGTCTAACTTGCCCATACTAGGAGCGAAAAAATATTCACACATTCTTCATTCATCAAAATTCACTAATATTTTTTTGCGCTTCATCTGTAAAAATAGAAATACTTTTCCGTGTGTTCTCTTCGCGTTTCATTCAATTTGCAGTGAAAGAACTCTCACCGATAAAATACAAGATGACAAAAAAATCATCGTGCACAGTCTGGTATTAAAGGAAACTTGACAAGGCCTTCAAAGATGATGGCACTTCTACACAGAGAACCTACGACGAAACTTTTCATGCGCGCTAGATTTGACAAGATTGAAGTTAGGTAAGGAGGATAGATGATGACGATCTACCCTATAATACGAGAAAACGGACAGAATACTGGATACAAACGATCAGCTGTTCTACCACTACACGTATCCCAGTAAAGCAGAGGAGGGATGTATTTCAACAACGAGTATTATTCACCTCTACTTGGGATACGTCTACGCACATTCCCACGCGAAGCGAACCTTTTCTTACCTGCGACAATTGCTATTACAAACTCCGTAATTGTTCAACATTAGACTACCACGGGTTAGGGATGTAGACCACTAAGACAAAAACAAGATATCTAACAAAATCGACCTCCGTGAATAATATATGATCGACATACCGTGTACAATAGCATGAGGCGGTAATGTCTCGTTCAAAGAGAAAAGAATGCAATCATGCTAACAGAGAGATCAATTAGTTAAAGGGTCATGATGGCAAATTACATATGTCTTAGGGAGTTTTCAAGATCTCTAAACCTCGCAATGGCATTTTGAAGAATAATGAGTCCAGCCAATTCAGGATTCATGGATGATGATTAGCCACATACAATAGATTTTATAGCAACGATTGGAGCTTTCGAAGCTCAAAAATTAGTATTCTTTTTTAACCCAAAACAACATTCTACAGCGTCCTTTCGTTTGAAAAAGTGGAACGGAAAAAACGCACAGATTCTTCAACAGGCAGGACGCAAAGGTCGCAAGTTTGTATTTCTTCGAAAGAAATAGAAGAGCACTAGGAAAAGAAGGTAAAATGTCCAAACAAAACGAGCTACAAAAATGGCTTCTTCTAATGGATACAAAAAATCCAATTGTCTAGCTCGTTTCGTTTAAAATTCCCCCTTCTTCCCCTGTGCCCTCAACATACTGCCATAATTATATCAGTTCGTCTTCACCATAAATCTCGTCCCCGGGCAAAATGTTTGGTTTCATAGCCCAAAAATCAAGTCACATCAAATGTTCCCATTATTAATCAAGAGATTTTTTTCAAGTCAAAACAGATCGCAGGAATGAACGGAATTATGGACAAGAAAAATATAAATATGTCAAGAAACCATGACGAACGTACAATGACTAAAAAACAAAATAATGAAGGAACGAATAAGAACGAAACTTTAAGCAAAAGTTCGTCGATCTTTCGTGTACATAATATTTTAATTGAGACCGTATTAAAGACGTTGTTCATCAAGGTCGGCAGAGGGGGAAATACTCGAAAATGCGAAGAACGCTAGACTAACACGTAGATGTTTCCCTACGCAACATTATGAAAGAAAAGATTTCGACAATGACGTATAATAGAAATCAATAGTCCACTTTCGCACTATTGTACCAACTTCTCTGGTCATTTGATCATTCTGCTACCATTTACGTCATATTTCTAGGGAATTTCGGATTGAGGAATTTGTAAATCATGCATGTTATGGCTCCAACTTTCGGACATTGTACACGGAGATCGATAGCGATAATCTACTTAATACCAAGAAGAAAAATCCTTTCAACATTCATTCTTTTTTCATGAATTCGCCTCGCAGTTTCAGCGAAAACGAACCGAGGTCTATTAAAGATAATTTATATTCCCTGTACGGTCTTTCAATTACTCGTACGAACTCGCAGTTATTGACACTAAACTCGAAAATAGATACATGAAAAATTTTCACACGAAATACATCTTCGCGAATAAGTCTACCCTATAACAACGATGTTGCGCTCTTTCTGCACGAAGTACAATACCAAATACGAGAATCCCGTCTTATTACTCGTATATACCTTTCGTAACAAAGTAGAGGTGTTTTAAATCAAAAGTGAGACGGATTTACTTCAAGGTAAATTTTCGACGGAAGAATAAGGAATAACAATGCTGAATATGTCAGCGAGGAGACAAAAGAATAGCGAAATTTCAAGGGACATCACCGAATGAAAAACACTTCAACCATCGACATTTCGAACGCACAATCCGGAAGGGCAGCGAATTGATCTCATTCCTACAAGAAATTATTACGAGTAAAGAACCGAGCACACTAAGTTTGGCATTGCGTCAAATATTACGAACACAATCTCGACGACGGGAGGAATACTGTGTCGCATGAGCGAACCGCAATTTGTACAATTCTTATACTCGCACGACAATCATCACATCGGTAAAATTATTTCTGACAGCACAATCATAGTCAGTGATCACACACCATATTAGAGCTATCTTTATCAATATACGTTGAGAGAGATGGGTAATAGATATTACAAGAAGAAGCTCTATTAATATCGAGATAGAATAGCGCTATTCAGCGAAGGTAGAACAGAAGTTTTCTTGCAACGTTGAACATAACCCACATATCGGACACCACTTTGAGAGAGGCTCGACAACAGGAATTATTTTGCCAAATTCGCAATATTTGACTCGTTAATTCGTAGAAATAAAGCTATATTAATACGTTATCACCCGCTGTTAACCCTTTCACCAGAAATTAAAATCTCGTCATTAACATTTAAAAGCTCGCCTTACACCGCCATTCATTTTGTTCCGGCAAATTTCTACTTACCATATATGTAACTAACTCGCGTACAAGATAACTGATGTAACAACGTAAATTCAACATTCGTCGGAATATAGGACTAACAGAGTGCAATCGTATTTTCTTTTCCACCTGCAGATAAATAGAATTCAAAAGAACGGACTAGATGAGAAACGCGTTTCATGAATTACACAATAGTGAACGATAAGAACAGCATCCACCCTTACAAAGCTTCTCCCAGACACCTGGTGGTTGATCAATGAAGAGAAGCATAAAATCTACAGCGCCGTATGACACAAATTATCATCATCTGATCTGATACGAATATGTACCATAATTTTCTTGACTGAATTTTCATCAATTACACGATACGAGAAAAAAAATTCACACACGGTGCGTATCATTAGAATGAAGAAACGTGAAAGGAATACCTGTGAAGGCTGCGATTTAATTATTCGTTTCTTTCTTCGATTCGGCTGAGTAAATGAGGAACGATTTTTCAATGCAAATCAGATACTGGTAACTTTCTTCGATCGAGTACTCGACAGCGGTATGAAACTTACGGGCAATTTTTCAACGAGAACGTCAGGAATAACGTGACTTCTAGCAATGTAGTACATTCGATATTCACTCATGATCTTAATCAATCCCACTTCATCATTGAGTAGAGATCAATTACAACTAAACCTACAAATGATTTTTGACAGAAATTCTCAAATAAAGCCACCTCTCGAACTAATAAAATCGCTCATCAACACGGATAAATTATTCGAGTACGTCAGACTGACAAAGAAATGACTATAATAACATCGTAATTTGTTCGACCGATCCTAGTATAAAAATCGAGACTGATCAGAAGTGATAGAGAGAAAGCATGAAGAAATTAGAAGGCTTTCATACTTTTTTCCCTCTCGTCTCTAGATCGTACGAATTATTCAGAAACTGTAATCTAGTTTCGCAAAATTCTATTTGTGGACTACAAAGTAACTCATAAGCCATAGAATGACATGAATATAATTCCAAAACTACTCGAAATTATCCAATCTACATCATACAGTTAGTGAAAATGAAATGTACCTATCTCTACTTAACGGTTGCCGACCGGCATATTCTCGAAAGGTAATAATGACGAAGTATTCCGCGCAAGGAGAATTTAGCGATTAATGTTTCACAACTGACTAAGAAGCTTCGCATAAAAAGAACTACTTACTTTCTTATGCTGTATTTTGTAATTTTAAATTCACCACTTAAATTTGACGAACAATATTTTCACAACGAATAACTAACACGTGCACTTCACATAAAACTTGATTCGAGAAAACCAATATGGCCGAACGGTTGGATCGTCGGTTTGCGAATGCAGCCTTGCAGGTTGCATACGAGCAGGCCTGTCAGGAAGGAATACGCATCAGCAGTGTCAGCAGCAGCAGTGCACACGGCAGAGAACGTTGAGAGATCACAGAGGGGCGTCGCTGTCGAGCGAATTTTGAATGAAAACGATGACGCCCGAAAGTCTCCGTTTCAGAAAACGAGAGCGCTACTGTAACCAATTGACTTCACTCCGTCGTTTATCTTCCATTTGATTTACAAGGAAAAATGGGTGGGTTTGTGTCAACTTGAAATCTGCCCGTTTTTTTTTTTGCAAACAGAACACACTACGGTATTGTTCAGCATTTAGATTTACTGGATTTACTCTCCTTGCAGTTTGCACGCCGAAATAAATTGAATCAGAGTCATATGTGACCTTACAAAACATAGGGAAGCTTAGGGTAGATAACTTTTTTTCCAAGGGGTAGAGGAGAATTCAACTGCACCTTAAAATGGAGTGAATAAACGTCGAGAACAAAATAATGGAATACATTTAGCACGATTTCTTACAATAAAATCGTCACCGTAAACCAGAACTATCTTGAGTCCAAAGATTCAATTTCCGATCTATACTGGAATATAATTGCAGTACGAAGCGCTTTTCTTCGATTGATTGAATTATTTCCAGTCCAAACCGTCAGGAAATAGTTCAAGATTAGAAGCACTTTTTTCCCCAGAAAAATTGAAACAGAACGAACTTACGTCCGCGATAAGTTCTTTGTTCGCACTCAAAACACGGGAAGGATGATAGTTCTGTTCTATGGTCACGATTCGTGTATCTCAGGTCTATCCCGGTCCATCCTACTGCAGAAAAAGCTTAACAGGGGAACAAAATCGTTCTGTTCTTAAATTTTCAATGTTGAACTCATATTCATATCCAGAAACGTAAACATAAAATAGTTCTGTTTTTAGAGTTTCCAGAGCTGAACTATCGTGAGTCCCGAAAAAAACTACATTGATTTTGATTTTTGATCATCGAATTTATATAGGTCTGAAAACGTGTGTTGATAGTGACATCATAATCTGTCTTCCTTCGACATTTATTTCAACAAGCAGCGAGAGATCAATCTTCTCTCCTATTTGGTAAAAATACTGTTTTGAAATTAGGATAAGTATCTATTTTGACAATGAGAAAAATGAATACATTGCTTTTTTTTTAAGGTCAAAATCATACCTGTTTTTTCCTCGGAATATTTCAAAAATACCAAGTCACGTTAATACAGGAATAACATACAGAAAATTAAGCTGAGGCCGGTAAGAAAATATCAGTTTCATAGTTGCTAACAAACTCAGATAATTTCTTTTTGAAAATCTAGAAAATTGTACAGGCTAGTTGAACAGAGAAACATTCAATTGACAACGAGCCTACAGTGGCTTGGGTAGATTACAGTCTGCCTGTAAATAATCAGGCTGAATGGAAATTTTTCATCTAATTCTTAAAATTCTGCCAACAATTTACATTCCGTCCTAGGTAAATCACAAACGTCAAAATTTCACAAATTGCCCACGACATACACACTTCAAAGTTTTGAATTTCTGTATATTTCCCCTGCGATCATAGAAATCGCAAAATGTCGACTTTTGAACTTCATAAATGAGTGTAGTACGTAACATATTAGTACTTTTTGTTTTTTTTGAAATCGTAAGTAAGTATTTTGATACTTAAAATCATGATCAAATTTTCTAACTGTGTTTTTGATGAAATTAGGCATGGTTTCATCAATTTTCAGTCGTAGACAAAGTTCCAAGTCATTCACCTCGTTTCTTCATACTTTCCATCTCACTCAAGGCAAGTAGATAGCACTTCTAGTTAAAATATTCAATCGTCATAGTTTTTCAGGAATTAAAGACCTGAGCCAAGGATAATTCCTTTACACTTATCAAATCTTTAATATTAATAACATTCACGAGCATTAGCAAAAAAGCGGACAAATATTTAGCAAATTTTATTGAGAAGAAACCCGACATTTTTTTACGACTTAGACAAAAGATCAAAATATATAAATAAATTAATAAATTAAAAATAGCCAGTATCGAGACCTTCTCATTTTATACGCGAATAAAATAATGACAAGATAAACACAGCTGAGAGTAACAAATCACCGAACACACAATAGGCACACATTATTTTTAGGGGGAAAAAGATTACGATTTTCTTAAATAATATTAAGACTCGAGAAAATAATACCTTAATAAATAGGGTTTCGAATGTAGCAATGATTCATCAAATCACGAGAAGAAAATTCATCATCATGGATGTTTACTTTCTTTAAATTTCAATTGTTGACTTTTCTTTAAATCTAATGGAATGAGTTGCGGATAATCGACGAATTCAGAACCATAGTACACCATGGTACAGAGGGTGATGAAGATCATCGCGCCCCAGAAAACAATGGAGAAAAATGTACTCGTTAAATACTCTAAAAAATGGAAAAAAGAATATGAGTATCCAACAGAGAAGATTGATGTAGATGAGAGAAAATACAAACCTGCAGGGAAGATAATATTCGCGAAGAACATGGCAATCGCAACAAGTAAGATGATTTGAAACTAGAAACAAATGATATTTTTGAATAAACAGAAAACTTTGACACGTTCCTGACTCAACTTCTACGAGTACATACCATTATTAGTCTCCATTTAGGAGATGTATCGAGAGGACACGCTTCGGAGACACATTCACCGTCTCTAACTCTGTATTTACCCAAAGCTAAATCAATTGAATCCTGTGATTTGGATAGAAATTAAAAATAGTGAAATTCTGATTCATTATGATTTACTTTCTGTGGAAATACAATAAAATCCGTACCTGTCTGAATCCATCCTTCAAATTATTTTTATAATACCGTAGAAGAGAGTTACACGCATCCCGCATGATTCCCCATGAACTTCTTTTTCCAGTTCTCGTATAATCAGTTTTCAAAGCTCCGGTACCAGAATATTGCGTAGAAATATAATCAGCATGATCAGCCCATACATTTTGGAACAGTCGATAGAAATTCATTTCTCCTTTTATTGCTTTGTTTTCGCCGATAAGATCGAATTCCTGAAATACATATTACACATGAGGAAAAATTGTACGATGTAAACACGCGGGGCGAATCTATATTATTAACTACCATTTATCATTCGGAGTGTGCAAATCGTACTTTTGTACGATGGATTTTAATAAAAATTGACTCATAAGAGGAAAAAAATTTTATGCGCTATAAATTTACTGTCTTCAATTTTTTCTTGATTGCGTTCCTTTCGGAGATACATAAAAACACTTCAAAAATCACCCTTTCCTTATAAATAATTGTCTTTGTAATAGTGAGTGCATACTCCGAAACACTCCGAATCTCTTCATTTTCTTGGTCTTTAATCTTGCAGCCGCAGTTCGTAGCTTCATCCACACATTTTACTTGAACAGTGCATACATGTTAATAGCCTGGACAATGATTCTGCATTGCACGAACACATAACATGTGCGCCTAATAATTGTAGTATTTGTTGCTATGCTGAGTTGCGTCGTTATCAAAGGTTGCTAGGCTACGGATTAGGGGTCGGCACATAGGTTGTTTGGTGTTTTTTGATTATACCCATTCAGTAGGCTCAATTTGACAGAGTCGGTCTACAAAAGCAGTAAATACAAAGCACGTATCCTTTTTTCCTTCAATATCAGAGTATCAAAAAAAGAAACATTGTAATTGTGTCTTCTGTAATACAAAATGGTGAATGCTACACTTGCAGAATCCACAATCAATCGCCATTCTCAGAGTCAAAATCAAAGGCCGGCAAAATTCAAAAAACTTGGTAATCTGATCTAAATTGAACTTACAAATATTTTAAATTCTATACCAATAATATCAAATGTTGCGCAAGGGTCTTCAGTCTACTGGCCCATTTAACGTAGATATTATACACATTATTATATACATTTCAGACTCAGTCATTATCAGTAATCTGGAATTACAAATGGCTCTCTATTTTAATGTGGTATTCTTCCCGTTCTGGCTTGTCACCATCTTATTCATGTTCTACCATAAGGTATGCATCAACTACTTTTACTCTCAAAGATGTGCCCATTCTTCAGTATATCTAATCATAACGATAAATTTTTTCAGTACAACTCTCTCCATAATCTTTACCAAGTGATCACCACTATCGTTTTAATTATTTTCATACCGATGGAAAGCTTTCGTTTGTATTTAGGATACGTAGGAAATCTTTTGGAGAAAGTAAGTGACCGGCATTATTTCGAATTTGTTCCATTGATTTTAAGTTCGATTATAATTTCAATTTATTTTTCGCAGATACCAGAGCTCGCTGGGTTCTGGATGCTATCCGTCCTGTTGCAAACCCCTTTGCAACTTTTCCTTTTGAGTGATAATGGAATTTCTACCCAACCAGTAAAAGCAGTTCAGCTAGTAATGTTTGTGTTATTGATTACGGAGGTGATTTTTGGTTTCATCACCCTTAGAAAAATTGCTCAACATCGCGTAAATAATTTTCACGTAAATCATTTGCATTCTCAATAGAAAATACATTCTGCCTGCTTCAGCTTTGAGTTTTGCCAATTGAAAATGAGTATATGTGACTAGCGGTGAGAAAAGGATGCTCCTTGCTCACTGGCAGGAACACTATTCCTCGCTGACTAGATACGGCATACGATCAGAAAGAAATGGTGTTCTTGCCAAAGGGTAATGCGCATTTTTACTCATCGCAGGTTACATAGTCGGACGAGCGGCTAATAACAATTCTAAATTGTATTTCTTAGGGCGGCTTTTTACAGCAATTATGAAATGATGGGAAGAAATAAGACGAATGAAGCAAACGCTGATTTCTTCTTCTTCTTCTTCCTAGTTAAATTTGGACCTGAGACCTATTGCATACAAGGTAGTAATCAAAAGCATTCTAATATTCGTTATTTCAAAATCTTTATCAATATGCTTTCAATATTCACGGTAGAATGGAGGAATTTTTACAGTCCCGAAGGCTTATGTACAAACATATATATGTTACAGGAAGAAAAGAATTGTTTGCATATACCGTTCTCGGGGTTCTGCATTACGCCATCATTTTTTCCAAATTATCTCTGCGTATCTGCCCTCCTCCCCTCACCCTTAACCTTGATTTACTTCAAGAACCTAGAAAATTATTATTTAAATAGTGGCTCCTAGGCGTCATAAATAGTGAGCAAGTTAACAGTTTAAAATTACCTGAAAACAGAGGTAACTTTGAGTCAGTCTTTCTGTGAAATGAGATTCAAAAATCTGAAAAGAGACCTACGGCCAAGTGCTTCAATTGTTTTATTTTCATGAAAGTTAAGAAAGTTTGTGGTCAAGTTCGTCGACGAGAAATTTGAAAATTCATAAAATGGTTTCCAGCCGATAATTTATCAAGAATCTATTTCGTATGAACTTAAAATTCTAACTAACCTAATAAAATACTTTTCAAGGTATTGAACTTCGAAACCTCGACCAAAATGAAGACAGAATTCTAGAAGTTCTCTCGTATTGGGCTTCAATTTTTCTTAAATTACAATATTATCCTAAAATAGCAACAGAAATACGATACCTGTAAAACTCGAGACAAGCTGCGCCAAGCGATCATACTCTGTACAACATTCGTTCTATCCAAGCAATCGATACAATTCGTCCGAAAAACTCCTTCTTGCAAGTGGACTAATCGTTTGTCATTGATGAGAAAATGATTAAACTGATTTTGATCTTCCGATAATTTATCAATTAGAATATCGAGTTTATGATACTGCATGTTTTTACACTCGTGATGGAAGTCAAATGCCACGTATCTACAAGAAGAGAATTGAATCCCATTTTCTTAATGAAATAGTATCATCAACAAAGGGACAAAAAGAAACTGTACATACTTGACTTTGTCGTTATGGATCTCCGAGATTGTTTTTTTAAACTTTTCTTCCAGATCAGCCTCGCGACCTTTGTGATCAATCTTGAGCGGATAAAAATTATTTTATTAATTTGATTCAAAAAAATAAGGAACAAAAAACGTAGAAGTGCACTCACCAAATTAACGATGACTATTTTACCATATTCTCCCACCAACTCAGTCAAGTGTTTACGGGCCGCTTCAATGTGATGTTCATTTTGAACAATTACCGGGGGTGGCTTCAATTTCATATTAGGGAACTGGGTCCAGTATAATGGAATAGAGCCGCGAATCTGAAAAAGAAAAAAAAAAGATACACTGAAATTAATTTCGAAAAGCAGACAACATCGATGATGTAGACTTCGATTGAATATAGATTTTATTCAAAATTAAGAAAAAAAAAAAAAAAAAGGATGATCACTTTCCCTTTGACCTCGATGAATTTCAATCTCCCTATTCTAGCTAATGAGGAGGAAAAATTATACTTTGCAAGCGGAACTTTACATACTGTTGGTCTGATAATAATATGTTGAAAATCTAGAATTTCAAGGTCTTAGTTTGAAACTGTTGTAGTTGACGATGTCCATATAATTATGATAAAATACAAAGTGGGATAATTTCTGATAAGGTGAGACCGAATAACCCATTTTCTTGGGGAAGTAACTTGTTTCGGCAAAATGAAATCTACAAAGGGTAATTCTAATACTCACCTGCACAAATGAACTTTGCATTCCATTGAATTCGACGATTTGCTCAGTTTCCACAAAATTGGCGACATTACCCGAGAAATCGAGTCCTCTTCGATATAAACGAGTGCCAGCCCGGTAGCAGCTACGTCTCGATATCAGAGTCCAGAAAAAAGTTTTCTGTTCAACGATTCCGCCGTACTCAAATGTGTAAGGTACAATTGATACAACTACGGTATTATTTAAGGAATATTCTTTAAACGTAGAAAAGGTAAACACCCACATATATTACACTGGAGAAAAGGATACATCCATGAATTACAGGAATACAAAATTTATGAAGATCTGGAATAATACAAAATTGCTCTAATAGATATCCATTCCAAATGAATCGTTCATCAGCTCTTTTATACATGGGAATCTGAAAAATAAGTGGTAAAAAAAATAAAGTAATTTCAAAAAACGATGTCGATAAAACCATTAACTTAAGTAAACGACAGGATATGTAATACAATCATTATTCCCATACGTGATAGTATTCACCTTCAAAATGCAGGTCACATAAAAACATATATTCAAAATTATAGAACTGTTCCTGATGTGATCGTTTTCGATATATGTATTTGAAATTACATCTTAAATTTGCTTCCTTCGGCGAATTCTTCACATTACCCGCACACTTGATGAGTTCATTTATTCGCATTCATAGATTCAATGAAGACAATATCAATATTTTTGAATACTACCGAAACACGAATGACCCAATTCTTAAACTATATGGAAGACAGAAGAAAAATACGAACATTTATGCACTACTTACGTTTAAAAAATCAGGCGTTGTACCATGCAATCGTTGCAATGTATGCGTAATATCGTAAGTATAGGAAAAATAGAAATCCGGAGTACTGAAGGCATTTTTTACCATATTTATATAAATTTTATTGACTTCCTCCTGTAAAACACCACAATTTAAAATGGTTTTGAATGAAGGTTTGCGTTTGCTATGAAAACGAATACTTACTTGTTTATGATTCAGATGAATAACAGCTTTAGAGAAAGGTAGAAGCTCGATATTCTCAACTCGATAAACATCATGACCACAAACAGGTCCTATATGTTTTCGTTCCGTGATTACAATCAAGTAATGACCAGCTAACAACTTAATACTGCCCAGAACTCCAAATATGGGAATGATTTTGGCGACAGACGGAATTTGTCTGTTATTAGCTAAATTCAAATGAAAAAATGGAAATGTAATACCAAACGAACAAACATGGTACCTATAACTAAAATTGTGAAAATTGATTACTCTGAAGCGACATTTCCTGAGAGACGCGATCAATGTGTAGTAATACAGATTCATTTTCTTTGGGCTGTAGATAATAACTTTCGTTTGTAATATACCTATTATAAAACACAAAAAGCATCGGATCAGTTATTTTTTCCGTTCTCTCATTTCTTCACGAACTATATTGTTTATAAGTACTCACAAATTCAAGCTATCATACAGTTTGCTGAATTTAGCAGCGTCGGTTCTAAAATCCGTATTCTCCATTGAATGTGAGTACATCAATATTTGATTTGATACACAAGAATTTTATGGACAAATGGTTGAGGAATACGTATTAATCGGAAAAATTTCTAAGTGACATACAAGAACAAGACCTTCGATATCATTAAATAAGAAGAAATTCACAAATTCGTTGCAGACGGTAAAATTTATGAAAATAGTAACGAATGTTTTCGTCCGTTGTCATCATTATCAATGTCCTGAGCTCTTTTGTTATTATTTTATTGCATTTGAGGCAGTGTTACCACATGATATTTTTGAAAAAAATTGGGGTCTTCGTTAGTGTCAGCAGTTCCATGTAAAAGCCGTTGAGCCTGGAGCGCCAGAGCGGTAGTCAGGCTAGGCTGAATGGAAAATGGAAATCGAAACCTGTCGAAATTCGAGACGGCTTCCATGGCGCATAATAGGACTGTTTTCCTATGACATCACATATCGATACTCATTCGATAGTATCGCGATAGTATTGCGAAATATCGCAAACAGATTAGGTTTCTATCGAATAACTGTAGCAAAACTACCCAACGTTGCTCCAACTGACTTGTTGACTCCCATATGAATAACATTGGGAGCAAAGATCATTACTTAAATAATTCAAAATTAGAAATAAATAAGAAATCAGAGATATATATTTAAAATCTATTATGTTCTCAGCGTCTGTTCATCAACTTGTAGTATCTAAGAAATTCCTTATTTTTAATTAGGAACACGTTGATCTTAGCTCACTGTGTTATTCTTATGAGAGTCAACATGCCAGCTGGAGCAAAGCTCTTAAGCAACTCAAAGCCTGCTAGCGTTTATCCGCTGATTGACGTCACAGAAAACTGGGCTATATCAAAAGTTTGAGGAAGAAAGTTACCATCCTCTGCTATACTCGATCCAACTTGAGAACAGCCCGCGCGGCCGGCCGCGCCGACGCTCGCTTATAATGGCAGGAAAGAAACGTATGACTTCCCTTTCGTTTTGCAACATAAAGCGCCTATCGGCGCAGGCAGTTCTCAAGTTACATTCAATCAGTACACTCAATTTTTCAACATCCAATATAACTTCTTTCTTTTCAGCTGAATAAGCAATCAAATAAAAAAATGAAGAACGATAGATAATATCGCTAAATTTAAAACAAAAACTTCAGGATTACCAAAACAGGTTTCTCATTCTCTCAATGTATTTTTCAATAGCCTCACCAAAAAAGAAGAAGAATAAAGAAAGAAATTAATAAAACAGAGAAAGTGTACGTCTCGATTAAAGATAAAGAACGCAATTATTTCTTATTGTTTGAATTAAATTGACTGATTTTTAAAGTCAGAATTCAGAAAAGTTGGTCACAAAATGGTTACCTGTCTCGAAAGAAGAGAAGCGATTTTTCGTTTTTTTTTCAATCTTATAATTGTTTTCATAAAAAAGGATCATTTATAACAATGTAACACACTTAACTTATAAACTAAAACTAGGTACAAGGAAAAATTGTCAAGGATATCATGTAAATTCGCCGGTATACTTTTCCAGTAACGCTTGTTTTTTTCGAAGTAATAAAGCGCGTTCGATTTCTTCTTGGGAAGGAACGTTTACATGAGCAACAAACTTAGCAGCTGTATTGTCTTCTTCTTGTACTGAGTCCATATTCTCTTCGTCCGACTTCGCCTACAGATAGGAAGAAAATTTCATGAATAAAAATTGATTAAACTTGAATACAGAATTCTATAATTTCGCCGATTTCATTCTTCGGCGATGTATCGTCTTAGAATCCTAAAATAACAATCGTGAGATCATTTCATCGTGACTTACTTGATATTCATCCTCATCTTCGTCATCATTCAAAAGATTATTCTTTTTCTTTTCTTGCCACTCCACTATTGCTAGAGGAAGGGCTGTAAAATCAAATCAATAATAATAAGTATCGAGCAATGTTTCCCTACAAATTAATGTAAGAATTTAGAAACAGACCTTTTTTTTCCTCTTCGCTTTCAAGCGGTATCAAAATACCATCTTCATCATCTCGATATCCATAATAATCGGCATCTACGTCTCTCATCAACTCAGGTCTCGTTTTCCGAGGTGGTGGTGGTGGCTCCTGTTCGAAAAGCTCTCGAACTCCTAATTCCACAAACATAGTCATGTACCCTTAAACACGATAAATAATTTCCCACTAACTCACAGATGACAGAACGAAAAAGTTACTAACCCGGTAAGTCTTTAGCAGCGCCAAAATATTTGTAACCACGATTTCCAGGAACTTCTCGCCCATCATGATCAAACATACGCGGTCCAACACGAGCGTAATCAGGTCCTCCTAAATCTTTTATTTGAGTTTCCCAATGACCTTTTTCTCTGATTAATTTATTAATTTCGTCGTTTAAATCTCGTATCCTGAATTCTCCGAGACCGGCTAAAATCATTAATAAAGTTTGATTTACTTTCTATCGAAATACAATGAGAAATTGACAGAAAAATAAGAATAAATCATTTTTACCATTTTGGATTTGGGAAACTTTTCGAGCAATTTCACGAATTATTTGCACCCTATATCTTTCGCATCTTGACAAATCGTGACATTCTGTAGCTAAATAAGGTCTTCTATCTTGATAACTTTTACCTTTATCCTGAACTTGAGCAGCTCGCCATCGAGCCAATGTTGTCCTGGAAGAGTATCAATACAATCATCAATGAAACGACAAAGGAAACGATATCCATTACCTGAACTGCTAAAACAATGAACCTACATGGCTTTTTCTGCGTTCCTTGCCTGTAAAAATAAAAGAAGTCCAAAATCATATTATTGTTCAGAGCGTACAGAAACTATTCAACTTAGATTTGTATGATACGAGGGTGAATTTAACTTACCATTTTTCCTGTTGGCTATGTATAATCAAAGTGAAACAGAAGATTAATCTCTTTTCTTCCAGGAGCTATGGCTGAAATTCGGCAAATTCCTTGTCAACAGTTTATTCACGAATTCACCGTGTCAACCGGAGTCCAAACGCCGGTAGATTTTGAACTTCGGATGTAAAAATACAGACTAGTTTGTGATAGTGATAGCATTCGGAATTTGGGAACTTGTTGGGATTTCGGGAAACCAACGAAAACGGCTTGTCGACGTATCTGCAAACTAATAATCAGCAAAATAGGATGTTTTCAGCCCGGGACATATGGTGCCATGAGCCTAATTCTCTGGACTGTTGACTTGCACATATGTCAATTCAAGTGTACGGCGGCAGCATGGCAGCAGCAGGCTGGTAGTGCAGTGCAGAGTTGCTATCTGGTGTAGGTGTGTCCGCAACAGTGCAGTGCAGTGTATTGGCCGTACAAACTTTTCACTGCAGGCTACTCACAAAATGATACTACGAGCCCTACATTGTTCTGAAAGTTCATTTCGTTGGTTTGGTTGGTTCCATTCGTTCCATCCTGCTGTTGCTGGAGATGTGAGAGATGGAAAATAACTTGAGTGTTTCTCTAATTCTCTCATCTATGTGTTTTATTCAAGTTAGCCTGCTTAAAAAGTCGAAAATACTGCCGTAGGAGGTAGTACTAGCACATACTCATTCGATTCTTGCTCATGAGATGAATCTATTGTGAATATTGTGATTGAAATGGCTACAATTGGACGGGAACAGCGATACTATTTTTTGCACGATCTTCGCACGCAAAATTACGATTCGATTCGATTTGCTTCATATCGTACTGTGTGCAAATTACGTTTCATTCAGAAGAAAACCTATTGTGAGTCCAAAGCCCATATTTTCTATAGGAAGTGATTTCCACATTCTCTTATCTTATTTTTCTATTTTCAGTGCATTCAATTGACATCTGGAATGTCATTGAATCTTTTCGTGAAAATGGGTTAAATACTTTGGAACATCAATCAGAAATTAACATTACAAGGCTCGAAGCCCTTATTTCAAATTTGTACCACAATTTGAACAAACGATTACCGTCTCAACAGCAAGTTTCCGTTGAGTCTTTATCATCAGTATTGTTGAATTGGATTTTGGCAGCTTATGGAGCGTGAGTACTCAATGAGTCGACGTTCATAAATTAGCTGACTTTAATAAACCTTTTTATTTCATTATTTTGCAGGGAAGTATCTGGGAAAATAAAGGTATTATCGGTGAAAGTTGCTTTAGCTACCATGTGTGCTGGCAAATTGATGGACAAATTACGATGTAAATATTTTTTTCTAAATTATATTGGAGTAGTTTGAGCTTCGTTTAGCGACTGATGAATATTTCAGATATCTTTTCGCAAATATGTGACAATAACGGTAATATGGTGATGTGGAAATTTAGAGAATACCTTCACGAAATACTTGTTCTTCCTGCTTCAGTGTATGAGTCGCCGTCATTTCCTTTTACTAGTCAACTCGCCAATGAAATTTTCCCTTCTGTAAGTGTGAATTATTTTGCGAGGGACATTGACAGGCTTTCCATCTCACGTGTTGAAGATCATCACTTTTTCAGGGTACACGAGTAAATTTGAACGATTTCATCGACGTACTGATGTCCGACCCAGGACCTGCATGTTTGGTCTGGCTTCCGTTATTGCATCGAATAGCCGGTGTAGAAAACGGTAAGGTTAGGAATATTCAATTATCCCATTTTTTTCCTTATCAGAAATCTTAATTTTATCGTTACAGTTATTCACCCGGTGGCTTGCGACGTATGTAGGCGGGAAAATTTTACGGGATTTCGATATCGCTGTCAGAAGTGTCATAATTTTCAATTATGTCAAGATTGTTTTTGGAGAGGACGCGTGGCCGGAAATCATACGCTCGAACATGAAGTCAAAGAATATACTGCTTACGTGAGTATTTAGGATATTTTTATATGCACATAGTGCAGTACTGTTATCGACATCGTTTTAAAGGGTGATAAATTTCAAAATTTCTCTATGTTTAGAAATCACCTAGTAAGCAAATAGGCCACACATTACGAAAGTCGTTTCGTTGTGTTCCGGATAAAGGCAAAACAAACATTCCACGTTTTCCAGAAGAATTAGAAAGGCCTATTAATTTATCACACATTGTGTAAGTTCCAAAATTTGAAAGGTTTTCGGAAAATATGAATTCGCATCAATTAATTGCTTGAATTTTCCTATAGTCCTCCATCTCCATTACCAACGCATAATGGGTTTCCTGAACCTGGTTCAAATAATTCGCCTTATGACTTCAATTCCTTAGATAGTCGGTCAACTATGAGAAGGTAAATTTTTCATTCATCAAAAAATAACAATGATACCCATTGGTTTTAATTTTTGTCAATTTTTACTTTAGCGGAAAGCTATCTTGTTTGAATGTTAGTCAAATAGATGATGAGCATAAATTAATCGCTAGATATGCAGCAAGGTTGGCGGCAGAAGTATCATCGGTGGTAAGTTTTTCGTGGAGCTATCGATCGTGCGTTGATAGAATATTTTCACAAAAACGTTTAACGAATTAGGGTCGGACGACGTCCGAAGGTTCATTGAGTTTGGACACATCCAGAGCGCAGAGGGAGTTAATTTACCAACTAGAAAATAAGAATCGAGAAATAATGCGAGAAATTGCACGATTAAGGTTAGTTATACGCGTACATCAAATGTTGAATTCTATCTTTAAGCTTCATGATAGTGAATGAACGAACGCTCTTTCATTTTTAAAGAAAACAACAAGAGGCTGAAGAACACGGAGGTTTGGAAGAGAACCCTGCCCTTATGAATGAACTTCGGGCCTTGAGATTGAGGAAACACGAATTGGAAACACACTTAACATCGTTGCAAGATTCTAGAAAACATCTAAAAGCTCAACTCGATAATCTGATGAAGGTGTTGAAGGTTAGTTAATTACGTTTTGATTGGATAAAAAGGACCGCGGCGAAAACTATTTTATTCATAAAGTATTTTGATTTTTATAGAATCATCAACCATCGCCGCCTCGTGCGACACCTAATTTATCTCCGCATTCGACTAAATCGCCACCTCCTTCTCGATCTGCTCCACCAACCCCTGGAAGCTCAGCTATGCAATCGTTACCACCAACGGACATTTTGACAGGAGATGTCAGGTCAGCATTCAATAGCACTTCTAATGGAGGTAAATGAATTGAGTTTCTTGAGTTGAAGGTTAGGTTCTTCGAAGAAATCATTTCCTTCACTTCAGCATTCAAATCTTTGAATATAAGAGACAAGGAGAGGGAGGAGGGTGAAACATGGTTAGAGGCATAAGTTCTATTTGGTCGCGAGTTCAAGTTCCTCTAGAAAGGAAAAGAAATTCACTTGTTTTCTTCCAATCGTCTCCTCCCTTTACTCTTCGTTGTACGCGTTGGAACGAGCGGGAGAGTTTTGAGTTTGTAATAAATTTGTTTGCGTCTTTGTGAGAAATGTTTTGTGAAAGGTGCAAGATGAGCCTGATTCCGTACAAATACTGATTTAAAAATATTTTGTATCGTAGTTCAATCAAATTGTCCAAGTGATACGTCGACATTTGCTTGTAATCGTAGTTATCGAAACGATCTTCTTGTAGCAGCTGATTCAGTAACAAGTGCTATGTCGACTCTAGTCAGAGAATTGAATTCAGGTGAAGATACTTTAACTCGTGATGAAATAATTTTCTCATTTTCCATCTCCCTATTTAATGTTTTGTTTCGTTTAATATATTTTAGACGCTTCTGATGAAGAGGTACAAACTTCGAATCCTAACATCGTAAGACCTTTAGGTAGGTAAAGTTGGTCTTATTGTGATTCAATGAATTTGAGAAATTAGAAGACACCTCTGTTGCTGGAATAGTTTTTACTTGATTCTTCTGTAATAAGTCTATGTTATTACAGACTTGGGAAACGGGCGTAATTTAGAGAGATAAAAAGTGCTGTGCTGTCCGGAATTCAACTTCTACTGGTCCAAAATGTGCATTTTCAACCTCTTCGGTTTGAGTTATTTTATTATTTCGTTTGCTTTAGTGCGCTATGTTCCAGGTTTGATTTTAATGCAGGTACAAATGGAACAGGTTTTATGTGTTCTCAGATAATGATATGATTTCATTTGAAAAATTTTTAACCCAAAAAGTTTCAATTTATTTATCTCTCGTGTGTATCCTATATGCTCTGAAAACCTCGCCCAAATTCGATTATGACTGAACAATAAATCTTGTAAACTGAAATTTCGCATCGTGTAGGTTCTTCCTATGATATTGTTCCTGTGATGATGTTATTCTGATCACAAACATTTTATAAAATGCGAATATACTACCAAACTCTCAACTCTATTTTAAACGATTATCCGTCAGCTAACGTGTAAGAATTCATTTTTCAAGTGATTTATTCGTGAAGTTTCGTATTTCATAATTTTATGTTTGCTTTTTACTTTCGTTTTTCTTTTCCTCTTTCTTCATCATGTGTTACCAGGGTTACTTCAGTTCCAGCGCACAAATTCGTTAGTTTTTACCAACGCTCTGAATTTACTATACTAATGTAAAAATGTAATTACGAGCATTATGTTATGTAATTGAAACCTTATTTCGTAATTCTTGATTGTAGCTTTTGAAGGTTTAGTTGAAAAATATACGTATGTTTATTGATGTTGAATCGTGTGTGAAATGAGTTACACGTATTGGCGAAATCTAACGTTAGCATAGTTTTTTAATTGAAAATTAAAACTTCAACTTATAAAAACAGGAAGATAAAAACAAACATTGGAGCGATCAAACAAAAAAAAAATACGATATTACAATCGTAAAGTACTGCACAACCAGTGTAGAAGATAAGTAATGAAATATTAAGGCACATGAATTCAGAAATTGTGTACGTGACAAAAAGAACACGGAGAGAAAACTTTTTCTTGAAAACACAGAGTTGAATTCCTGAGTATTAAGAAAAACCAAAATGGATATTCATTTTCGTTTTTCTTGCGTTTTACTTATAGCCATTTCTGTTTCCCGTTTTATCATCAGTTCGGTGATTAGTCGAGCCTCTTTCTTTTTACGTTCCTCCAGTTTGGCGGGTACATCCGGGATCAACCATTGGAACGCAATTTTCATACTGAAGACTAAATTCTACAACAAATGAGTGTAAAAGCTAGATTAGGTGTTATTCGGAGAATTCATAGACTGATAGAAACTTATCTTCTAAATTTTTCAAGATCGGTGAGATTTTTTTTTTCTGTAACAACATCGCCAGATGTGCTTTACATTTCTGAAATATTTCCAACTTATTGATCAACAGGACAAAACCCCAACCACCAGTTCACAATCGATTTACTCACTTGAAAAATAAAAACAAAAAGTAGACGAACAGCTAAAACCTTCCAAAACAATAAAGAACGGCCGTATTCGTTTTCGACAGCAGGTGGTTCGCGATAACCATAATACCTGATAAGAAAACAGAATATAAGGATCTTAATATTCACGAATTTCAGTAAACTAAAATATAGGAGGACAAATCAGCTACCAGCATTCGGTAACATTCCACTGGCTGGAAGGACCTTCTTTTCCAAAATCATGAACGTCGAATTTTGAAAATCCAAAATATGCAATTTGATCCTTATTTAAAGGACCAGGTTGCTCGAATTCTTGAATCAGTCGCGGAATAAAATCGGAAGAGAATGCAATAATGATCGCCTAGAAATACAAACATTTTAAATCAAAACGATTCACTAACTCGTCTTATTATAATTAATTAACAATACTCACATTGAATATAACTGCCATTTTTCCGATGACATCAGTAATTCTATACCAGACACCGATATTAGGAATTTGATGTGGTACAGGCCTACGATAATATTTAAGTATTTTCTGCGCATCGAGTCGTAATTCGAAAATATTATTAATTAAGGCGAAGAGAGGCGCCAGAGGAAATGCGGATGCAAACAAAGTAACGAAACCAAATTGCATAGCTTTACAAAGAAAAAAATCAAATTACCAAAAATTAAACCAAGATTTTACAAAAATGGCAGAAAATTTTACCTATTTCTAAGTATTCGTTGAATAATCCTTGAGTTCCCCAATCTAATAATTTGTAGTCCTCGCACCACTGTTTTTCTTCAGCTGCTGTATTCACTGCATTCAAATCTCTGCTTCCATTATTTGCATTCTTCTTCAGCGAATAATGATTAAACCACCTCGTACCAGCTCTACAGAAGATACAATTCATACAAAAACCATAACAACGGGTAAAAAATTCTCGAGAAGATTAATATGCCTCTTACGGAACGACGATTTCCATGATACTGGCGAAAATTTGCTGTCCGACCATAATGATACCCAGTTGAATGCTAAGCTCGATTAAGCATCCACCTGCGTGACACTATAACAAATCATTGCATTGAAAACAAAATCACCCATTTTCTATGCTCTGATATAGAAATTTCTTCGATAAGAATTCACCTCTTCTTGTCTGTATCCCAAGATACGATTGAATTTTCCAGGATAACCCACAAATTTGCCTTTGAAAAATGCAATATACAGCATAGAAGCGTAGTAATTAACGAACTGGAAAATATACAATTTTATGGAAAGCGAATTTTCAAATTCCGTTTGTGTACGGGGAAGCTCGAGAGATGTCAAATAATTGGCAATATTTTCATAAATCTGCAAAAATAACAAAAACATGACTATTCTTAAATACCTGCACGTTTCTCCTTTGAAAACTGTTTTACTTTTCTTATTATGAATCTTATCGAGCAAAGTTTAAATGGAGCTAATCAGTTGAGTCATTGAAGACGGGAAAAAAAGTTTGCTTTGAATTTCTCGTTTTTCGTTACAAGATACAATCGCCACAGTATCGTGGCTATTGGCAAATGTAAAATTGGAAACAACGAACGCAGGTATATAAAAATAATTAGTGAAAGCATGGAGAAAAAATTTCGGGCGATTCCCATTTAAACGAAAGAGGTGATAACAGAATCATCATCTGAATAAAGTTACAGCAGGTTTCAACTAGTCCAGATAATTAGAACCTAAAATCGATCGAGATCGTTCAGTTTGTAAAACTACTTACAGAATTTAAAATCATGATGCTAATCAAGTTCAATAAGCCCGACGTGACCGGAATAACAATGCTCGAGTACTTTTTATCGAGTACTACTTCATCAAGCGCGTCTGCGTAATACAAACTCATTCTAAAGAGAACTATGCTTAAAACGACACCGATAGCGATCATCATCTGAAATTATCCGGGATAATGCGATCAGGTTTCATAAATCCTTGCGGTACATAAGTATTGATACGAACTTCAACATTTTTACTTACGAAAAAAAGAACCAAAGTATAACTAAAGGCTACTGTCGGTAATTTATAAAACCAAAAAGATAGAACTGGCTCTCGTTGATTGGTGTCAATATTCAATTTTGTTTTCTTCGCACCCGCTAGCTTTGCAAGATACTGGGGACGAGGATGCTCACTCTGAGAGGAGTAATCAGATAAGCCCCAACAGTGACTCAATACTGCTGCATGTCGTTTCCATAATTCCAGGAAAAAGGTAGCTGCATATAATCAAAGGAAAATAATTAAAAATTGCTCCGCGAATTACAATTCTAATGGTAATTATAACAACAAGCAAAAAATACAGCGGGAAAAGATCAATGATCTACACCGACAGGTAGAAAAATGAGTTCAAGTATCTTCATACTAGTTCACGGACCTCGAGATTTTCAAAAATATTATTTCATAAATTCTCAAGTTCTCAGTGTTTTCAAATAATCTCAATTTTCAAAAAGATTGAAAAATTTCACAAAAAATTCACGAAGCCGGTAAGAGCGGCTCAGATTGAGAGGTACGTGGTTCAAACCTCGCTACGGGCAAAGCCGCAAACATTCGTATTTTCAACTTCCCTACTTTTGGGTACATGAAATGCGACCTCTTCCTAACATTTAACCCAAATCGAGAAAAAAACTTCAGAAAATGGAAAATTTATACCTGAATTTTTATTATTTACAAAAAAAAATCCTGATTTTCTGCTCTTTTCTCGATTTACATAATTTGTCGTACACATAATGTTATATTTTTTGGTCTCGTTAGTGGTGTAAAATATTGTGCAAGACTTCGATTTCCAAGTTGAAATGAGTGTACAAGTAACCCTGTTCCCATTGAGAATGCAGCTTACCTACTACGCTCATAACTCAGGCACAGTGAAAATCGAAAATCTCATAGTCAACGTGTCTAACCTAATTTTTTGTCATTACAGCACACGCAAAGGAATACACACAACACGCAAGTTTGCAACTTGCTTTCCTCTGAAATGCTGAAGCAATTTCGTGCAACATGCACGCCTAATTTCTGTTGACTAGTGGATAGCGCTCATACATAAATTAATATTAGATCTCACCGGAGATAATTATTTCAAGTAACAAATGAAACAACAGAATAAGTATAGGTAACACGAATATAAGATCCTGGAATCGCTTTTAGACCGAGTTATTTTCCACTAGCCAACACTTGTTTCTGTCTACGCTACAAGCTATATACTTTAATCTACGAGCTACAGACATACTTCTAAAATACTAATAAACAGATAATAACTGAACTACAAGCTTACCCCATACAGACATTAAAAAAGCAAATATTACTGTAAAGTTGTTACTAAATAGGTAGGTTATTTTCGCGTACAGACAATTGTCATTCAGCTTCCAATAATCACAATTTCTATCACATAATGGACACATAGCTATTTCCTTCCCGTCGTCGGAACAAACAAAGGTACTACGCATAACATTCAATAGAAATATTGTGAGAAACTCAAGCTGAGTATTGATATAGGACAGGAATGAAGAAGATTAACGTATCCCATGTGTAGATTTTTAACAACAATCAATGCATCTTTAGTAAAAAGTCCAGAGATGCTCACCTATATTGATCCGCCGAGAGTGATATGAATCCGTACACGAATACTGTAATTCCTAAGATTGATGCCGGTATAAGTAGCTGAGTATAGAAACCTAACCACGCGAAATAAAACGCGAATTTTACACCCAAATACTCCTTCACGTCATCCATAGGTTGTAACCGAATCCATTTATCCAAACTAGCCCATTCAATTCGTAATTGATTTCGTAAACAGGCCTCTTGACGGTAACCACCCTGCAATCGTCATTCAAATGAGCATTTACCGTTTTTTTTGTTTTTTTTTTTAAATATAAATTCACCCGAAGCATCGGGAAAAATTACATACATCGTGTAAGGGGTAAGCGGCTTTATAAGAATTTCGATCAATTAAAGTTTGTATTCCGACGCTATGTAAATCTTTGTCATTTTCCGTCCACTTAGTTCGGTGCAAAATGAAATCGGCGACCAGAGTACGAACAGTCGACGTGAAAAAGCTTGGATTGTCATCATCGAACCTACAACAACCGACAACATCGTAATTATTTTTGACCCCGCGATGATAATGTCAAGTGGTTTGGACTATACTCACATGTAACCTTTATCCGAATTATATTCAGCGTATAACGTTGTATTGTCTCTATACTTCTGCGGGTCGATCGTAATGAAAAATCTGATGAACCTTTTGAAAACAGATTTAACCTCAGCAATTAGATTGAAATCGTGATGGTGTTTTTCATCTTTCACAGGATACTGCCAAAAATTAATAAAATTGTTAGAACATAATGATTGTGCGTCGGAATATTCTTTCCGAAAATGAGATACCTATATATTTTACGTTACGAGCAAGATATTAAAATTCAAGGTAACATGTGCGAAAACAGTACGACTTTTTTGAAGGTTGTGAAGGTGATCGATAGCAAAGGCAATGTCAACATCTTCAGCGTAAAAAGGAGCATACTCCCAATTGGGAACGGCGTCAAAACAAATCCATTGTCTTAGTAATCAATTAAGAACGGAAAGTATGCAGCCAACTGTAATTTACAAAGTAGGTACTGTTTTCAGAATATTACCTGTTTCATCGGCATTTTCAATTTCAGAATCTCGCAATGTTTTCTTAATACTGGTCTCGGAATGTGGATCTTGACAAACATCAAGCCATTCACCGACTCTTTCTCAAGCTCTAAACCCTGCGTTATAAGGTTGGTTTCGAATGTTGTCCTAATGCAAGTGTCATTCAATTCATCACCGTATCTAGTTTTCTGAGTCGATCGAGAGGCATTCTCATCGTATACCAGCACAAAATCAACAGATTTGCCGAGTTTTTCGAAACCCTGTTCCGGTGCCTGAAACGGTACGTGAGCACATAAGTTGAGGACCAGTCTTTATCATATTTTAAAGTCATAGATATTTTGACTCAAGGCACTTACATCGTTTCTTCCGTTAGTATTCGACCTTTCAGATCCTTCTCGTTCGTACAGTTCATTTAGCTCGCTCTCACTGAGAGCATCATCATTTTTTTGAGACTTGATGAAGTCTACAATCTTGCCCTTTATCATGATGGATTTCTTCCTTCGCGAGAACACAGACCTATACGAGGCCAGCAAGGCGTTTCAGCATTGAATGAGGACACAGATGTAAGCGCATAGATCTGAAATTTAAAATATATTTATCTAGAAAGGCCATAAACGAGGTATCTATGGAATAAATGTATACGAATAGTAGGTACCTGCTTATGACAATGACATTCCTTCGATCATCTTGAAGATTCACATTCGATTACATCATGCGTACACGGTGTATAAGCAGACTACGACGTCATGCGGAAAGAAGATTTAAATATTTTAGGTAAAGAAAACTGGTTTTAACCTACTTCATTTAGCCATGATAATGCGATAGAACGATTTGAGTATCTATCATCGAAGCAAAACAATTTTCCACTTACTACGCTGATCGTTGAGCGTGTGTTAACACAACGCTCATCGATTGCTTGACTGGTACTGGACTAAACGTGTTGGTGTTAATCGACGCAAATTCGTCGAGAACAAGGAGCGACCCGCGGGCCGCGACCGGAGACCTACTATCATCAAGACAGAAGTTATACTTTACGATAGCATGGTTCACAAGACAGAAATTTGGCGCCTACAAAATCAATCGCTATGTACCATACACACTTCAAGGTTGCGACAGAATATCCGTAGTGAATTTATTTACCGGCAAAAATGATTCAGTTTCAGTCACGTATTTGAGCTGATTAAACACTGGGTCGCGTTAATTAATTAGGAATTTTATCGTGTTCTCTTTATCACCGGGTGATGAACAGGAACACGCAAGTCCGCTAGACGCGTTCGTGAGAGATAGGGTAATTAATGTAGGGGGAACGATTCAATTAGGAACGGAAAAATATCGAACGGATTTAGAACTTAATCAGTATAATCACTCACATTGTATAAGACTAGAAGAATCAAAATTGATATTGCTTTTAATTTTCACAGTCTCACTTCTCTTAACATTTTACTCTTCACGGACAATCGTAGCGTCATCGGAATAAAATGTGTACCTTTTTTCTTCAAAAATTGAGTTTGTGTTTGAGGACAAAGCAGTGTGATCATTCCTTTACACAGACGTCTCCCTCTCGGCGACACCACGACAATCTCAGCAGGCGGGATAGAGTTTCATCTTCATGGGGAAGCTAGGCTAGCTGGTCTTTATTTTCGGAGAAATTCTTCTCTTCCAGTATTAATTTTAAAATCCAAAAGTGATAGCATTATTAGTATAATGTTCATGATAAATTTAATTATCGATCATACCGCCATCGGTATTCCCCTTTTGTTCCTCAATGAGGCAAAGTACCGTACGAACATAGTACGAACTTTTTTTTTATTCTTTCCATTTTTCGTATCAACAAATTTAGAATTATAATGATCTGAGCGGAGTGACAGTTCTTCTGGGAAATCCTGAATTTTGGTAACATTTTCCATTGTATGTAGTGGGCCTATAAGTTGGTAGGTATGAAGGATTCGACACAGCGAGCATTTTTATTCGCATCGAGTTGACGGTTATTTCTTTCAACAGAACCTGAGCTGAAAGATGTAAACTCCTGCAGTTAATTATTCATCATATATCAGTGGCAGTAGGTTTCTTACTATTATGACTAGAAAAGTAAACTTATTATCTCAGAAAGTTTCGTACCTGTATCTTTTTCTCCTCTCATGAAAAATCATTTTGTAGCCTTTCATAAAAGTCATTCAAAGATGTTCGAAATATTTCCTTAAATGGAGTCCCTGATCACAAACAAACACTGCGGTCAGTCTAAAACGTTTGATAATGAGATGACGAGAAAATTTTTTGATGAGATAATTTGATTCAGTAAAATTGCCGTGGGGATTCATTCCTGCTTATTGGGAGCGGGCTCACCGTACTAATGTCGATATGGCACGCGTTTTTGTGACTAAAAATTTGAATGAGTCGCCTCTGTATGGTTCATGAAATTAAAAATTGCTTCAACGTTTGAAAAATTACTCCCTTCTATTATGATGGAAATTTTCGAAAAGCTATGAATAATGAACTTACAACCGATTGTATTCCATTGATTCACATGATGTACTTTGATTAAACACCAAAATTTAATTAGATTGAAAATGAATGACCAAAATTCAGGAAAATATTCACAGGAAGTTTGCAAATAGAATACCGATGTTTTTCTAGCTGCTTTTTTGTACCCATTGTTTCGAAGTACTTTGAAAATTATTAATATCTTCGCCAAACCGTCTTATGTTTGAGAATCTAAGACCAAATTCGTATAACTGAAATTAAAGCTAGGTAATTTTCATTTAAACGGGGTTTTCGTTGTAAGTTCGGGATTCTGCACGTTTTGTGATCGGGGAAAAACTTGCAGATTCAATATATTATTATCTTCGAAATACGCCTTAACAATGACGTTCAAGAATAACATCTATCTATATTGATACTGCCGAATTGCAGTTCACGAAAAAAAGTGAAGTAATCAAATTTTCTGCTTTGATAGTAACTTATCAGGAAAGTATTTTATTAACAAAAATATTTAACAATAATAGCGTCATTTCGAAAATAGGTAGACACAAATTTTTGATTCGTGCAAAATTTTAGGCCAAAATCAAATAAATCCTAATACAGAAGACTCATTTTAATACGAAAAATCTTCTCTATATCGTTGATGTTTCTCTATCTGGAAATGGTTCCTCGTAAAATAGCTGAAACCAAAAACCACACTGACATTTTTTCGGCTCTCCTTTGTGAAGCCACATCCAGACAATAGTATTCGCATCTTCTTCACAAATACAACCCACAATTCTCGAATCAAAGGCGGAAGGAATCATATTTGGTTGCTCTCTTGTACCGATACCTCGTCTGAAAGATTTGACTGAATACGGATCCTGGAATGACAAAAACGATCATAAATTTCATCCGATTATGGGGAAAAATAATACTCGGAGTATGAGAAATCAAAAATTTGTAGGAAACAGATGTACAGTCAGTACTTTTGAGTTAATATTTTTGGAATTGTGAACAATTTTCCATACTAGATTCCATGCGTGAAAGGTGAAGCGAATTTTTGCGCAGTGAAACTGAAATCGGTAGAGGCACCTGAAGATTTACATTGCTAGTCTAATACATTAGACGGAGATTCAAGATAGTAATCAACACCAGAAGATGAGAAAATTGAACTTCGCAATGAAAAACGTTATTACTGACTTAGGTCTTACGAATTTTCTAACATCTATGCGATTCTTTGCCGTCTCCATTGAAAACGGAGATCGTGAGGAGAGAAGTTCTTACTGTAGGTCACTTCACATTTGACGTAGGTAAAAATACTTCATGGTTCTGCATCGTACTTACAGATTCTCCTCCAAGACGATCGATGACATCTTTTCTATAAAATCCTGTGACTAATTCAATCGGATCCAGCCGAATAAGTTCTGTAACACGAAATCGTATTTTTACCACACATTTTCAAACGATATCCGAAATGATAACTTCCACACGTAAAATCAATACGAGCTGATATTACTCACTATTTTTGATTTCTGGTTCTCGCATTTGTACCGGGCTCGCACTTTTCTTAGATTTGGAAAAAAAGGATCTAGCGAAAGACTTCTTAACTGATGATTTCGGGTGGAGAACTGCCTTCGAAAGCACACCGGTCAATTGTGCCATCGATGGCATGGTGAAGTAGGTATTTTTAAATGTTTCAAATTGAATTTCTCCCCTCAAATTTGAAGAATAACGTTCTTGATCACAGGTTCGGCTCAAATTCAACCTCAGTCAGGCTCTTCGCTCAAACCTTAGTGATAACTGACGTCCACCTTATCACTTACCACAGTTTGGTCATGCGCACTGCATCAGCTGCAAGCTTGCAGCTGCTGCCCTCCAACGACGAACACACATTCACAAGACAAAACACACTAACACATGAAACAACACCACACATTTGCCAAGAGGGATGACGTCGATTCGAGAGGCGGGCGGAAATCAACTTGATTCTTGTGATAACGTAATGAGAAGAGTTCGTAAGTTGCAATCATCTTTCCCCGTGTTACACTAATGAAATGGATAGAATAAATTAGAAAGACTGGTTTTTCGTTCTTGTAACTTAATTTTTTGAAGTTCCCAAACATTCTTACTATAGTTGTATGGTTGTTTTATTTCGAAATCATTTCGGATATCGACGAAGATTTTCTGTGAAATCGCCCGGAAATCATCTTCTGTTCTGATATCGTAAGTTCAGTGCCTAAAGTGTGCGACTTATTCTCTTTTCAACGCACTTTCGTATGAATTAACATTATCTACCTACTTTATACAATTTTCCACTTTATTCTAGAGCACTTGAAATGGATTCGCAGAGATATAATTTTTCTGACAATGGAGAGGATCCTGTTATCTCCGATGATAAGTACGAATCAAAATTATTTTCAGTTTCTGAGTGTTCGATTGATTTTCTTTCTAATCAATACTTTCATTGCAGATTATGTAGTTCGCAGTCACCTATGAAATCGTGTGAAATACCCGCAGAACCTCAACCACGTATATCTGTCGTCAATTCGCAAAATCCCCCCGTTCCCCCGAGAAACTACGCGAATGGGAACAGAATGCCAGTAGTCAACAATTCATATAACTCGTACAACCGATATTCGTATCCACTCCGAACACCGTACAGCGGATACTCGTATGGTTATAACGGATATAATCCGACCTATCCTGGCTATTCGGGATACAGTCCAGGCATGTTTGGTGGCTATAATGCGAGTGGATATGGTACAAATGGTGCTTTCAGCAGCGGGTAATGAATATTCTTTTGTTTTATAAATTTTGCGATTAATATCATCGTTTCACTGCTCGTACTAATCTCTATCTATCAACTCTACAGATTTGTTAGGGCTGCCGAAGATAGCACGAGACCCGCTTTCCAAGCAATTGAAACCATGACAAGAGCTATTAATTCCTTAGCTTTCATGATGGAATCAACATTTGGCTCGTTGAACATGTCATTTCAAGCTATATTATCTGTGATAGAGAATTTTTCACACGCTCGAAAATTTTTAAAACGCGTCATCACATCCGTGTTAACGTTGCGGATATTTCATAAATTTTTATTGGTGTTCGTTAATTTATTAAGTAAGTTCTTATCGGACGAAGGTAACGTATTATCTGCCTGGTGAAGTTGAGTAATGATTGAAAACGATTCTACTTTTACAGGAAGAATGAATATTTTATCGGATCAAGCTGTTGCGAGTTTACCATTACTACGCGCGCCTACGGAGACTACTGGGACTAGTATTCCTCTTTGGCCTATAATGACATTCTTCGGTTTGATGTTTGGTGCTCCTTATCTTGTTTCGAGGATGTTACCTTCTCAAGAGGACAAACGAGAAGGTTTGTTTCACGCTCCTTATTATCGGATCTAAAATTCCTTGTCCTTCATAATTTTGCGTTTGTGCAGGTGAAGTTTGGAATCCTGATACAGATCGTCACATTCCATTAGTCGCCGTACACGATTTTAATGCTGGAACTGAACAAGAAGTTAGTTTGGTAAAAGGTCAACTATTGAAGATGGTCCCACCTGAGGTCATGGCCCCTCCATCGCCTTATTGGGTATTTGTAGCTGACGAAAATAATCGAACTGGTTTCGTTCCCAGAAACCATGTGGCCCCAAGATCGTGAAAATATTTATCGAGGAAAAATTATTTTTTTCAATTTTTTACTTTCATGGTCAAATTTTTTATACCAATTTTTAAATGTTATCGAATTACTATTACTATAGTTTTGGTACGTGGTTTACTTTGTAAATAAATTGTAATAATTTAAGTAATAATTGTCATTTATTGTACTAGAGTTAGCGTTATGGTACTTAGTTCATTATCTCTACAAATGTACTTCTGCGTTTTTTTTTTTCAAAGACTTTAATTCTGGTCCGAACTTACTGATTGTAATAATCTTGTTGAACTGTTACGCAAATATAAATTTTTCTTGTTATTGAATTTTAGCATGATTTGTGTACTTTTTATCAGCATCAGATATTTTGCTGATTGATTTTCAATGATCAGAAGTCAGAAGGATTGATATGAATGATTGGGCTGGACCGAAAAAGAGATAGAAAAAGCAGGGATACGGATGTACTGCGAGTGCTTTAAACCCGAACTTTAACGCTGAGTAATGTGAAGTCAATGGCATCATAAAGTAGGCTATAAGTCACCGGGCGGAATGCACTCAAACATTCGCACTGTGTAAATGCATTTATCATGTAGAATGAGGTGTCGGCTGCTATTAGCGTTATCATTGAAACAACGGTTGTCAGTAATTAGAAGGAGAATGCGTAAAATTTTACTTCAAAGTTTGTGGATGAGTTAAAGAGAATTTGTCTGTTCTTTCTTTCATTAGAAACGATGAATGAATTGATAGTAATTATTCTATATTTTGTTCGCTCTTATGGCCGTCGATAATTTATTTGGTAGATGCGATTCAACCCAAGGTTTCGGGTTCCTCTCAATTTTATGTCGCCGACGAGCTTTTTTTTTGCGTATTCGAGTGCAGGGAAATGCTGGGCAAAGCCGATCGCCAAGATTTCTGAAGTTCAACATTCAGATGAATCAACATTTGTAGCACTTGTTATTCACGTTCCAAGAGCGAGATAAGTATTTAGCAAAACCTACTACAACGATGAAGGAATAACTTACACGTGAACTCGAAAATTTGATAGATAATTTGAACGTGAATTCAAACGGAAATCAATCAGGCGACGCGGAAACGTGAATACTTACGTCCTTCTCGTTTAATAATTATCTCAACAGGTAGCGAGGTAACATTTCAAGTCTTTCAATAACAACATACCATGTATCCCTCAAATTTTCAACTCAACAATCTTATTTTTCGTATCTTAAATAAAATTTTACGTCAAACAGATGATATTTTTGAAAAATCATCGATAGAGAAAGAATATTGCATTAGCAAAACCTTATATCCAAAGCCAATAAAAGGAATCTCAACGTTGATATTTGCAAAACTACATACGATTTTTCGATTCATTGGAGTATGGTTTTTCTTTACCCAATTATTAGGTCACCCAGAAAAGTACTGTGAGTTCGATTTCCAACAACTTGAGACTAGTAATGTTGCATAAAAAAACTTGCCCTCTCGGTAAGATGAGTTAGTATACAGTCATGAAAACGACTGACTTCTTTTTTAAACTGATTATGAATCTTTGATGGAAGAAAAGTTCGCAGCTTGCAATTCACTTCCACGAATGAGGCCGCAATCATATTACAAAAAACGAGGTTTTATTAAAGTTCACACAAAACTTTAATGATCAAATTAACACTTTTAAAACATTACAAATACGGTTCGGGAAATTCGAAAGTAACTTCTCGACCAGTAAGTTTTCTGTAAACTGAAGCGAATGTTTCAACCTGAAATGGAATAAAAAAAAATTATAATTAATGAAATGTTATTCATAATCAGAAGAGAAACCACGATAAATAGTAATAAATGAAATTTATGAAGTGTCAACTGCTCAGGACCATAGAGAATACAACAATTCAATATGGAACGAGAGAGTTCTTTAATTTAGCACTACGGATAGCATGCCATAATTATTACGAGAACGATAGCATACGTAATAGTGCATCATGAGTAAATTACAGAACGAGATAAATACAGGTCATAGGAATAGAGGACATTACACCAAAGATTTAAAGAATTGACCAACAGTGTATAAAACCACGCAATTGAAAAGTGAGCCAAAATTTATCGAGTGTCAACTGCTCAGGACCATAGAGAATACAAAAATTCAATATGGAACGAGAGAGTTCTTTAGTTTAGCACTACGGATAGCATGCCATAATTATTATGAGAACGATAGCATACGTAATAGTGCATCACGAGTAAATTACAAAACGAGATAAATACGGATCATAAAGAAAAGAGGATGTCACATCGAAGATTTGAAGAATCGACCAACAGTGTGTCAAAATTGAAGGAGATACTCCACGACAGGAGTTGATTTTCAACAATCTCATGAACGTTTCCAACACCAGCAAAAGATGTCGGAGTTTGAATAACATTCTCGGAAGACTGAGCACTAAACTCATTCAGACTTCGGCATATTGTCCCTTTTTTCTTCTTCCTTCATTGGCGAAATACGAATCAGAAAATGAATCATAAAATCGCGCAAAAATACTGTTCTTGAGCAAATTTCTATAGTAGAATAAACCACTGGATAACATATAGTATTAAAGAGCAGAAATTCAGACGTTCTTCAATAACATCAACAAGAAAAACACTTGAAAGCACCCACGTCGATTCTGATACATCTATGAGCTATTTTATTGAAGTGAAACAATCATAAAATCGCCACTCCTCTCTCTTGCGTTGAAAAAATAACAAGATGATTTGGCAGCATAATTAGAGATATTCGTGAGAATGGGTAAGAAAACTGAGGGAGGGCTTGATGTTGGCCTTCTCAGGTCTGTTCATATTGATAAATCGAAAAAACGAAACAGAAGAGAAAAATCGGACTCCTAAACCCTTCAATTAGTTTCTACCAGTTTTAAATGAGAAATCGGTAATTCCAACTTTTAGAAATGAACAATTTCAATTTTACCAGTTTGTTTGAAAGAAGATAGTTCGAAATGGAAGAAAAACAGTGCAAATCGAAGGAGAAAATCCTACAAATAACGGCGACAAGTATGCTGCACCAATTCTATAAAATAACATGAATTTCTCCTGCGACGGAAAGAGGACGACGATCACACGAAGAGAGTATTCTGAACCAAGTGAGCGCAGAATTCCATCTCCATAGGAATAAGGTAGAAAGTTCAGTGATTTCTTACAACGCTGTTCAATCGTCTCTTCTCGAGTCTCGTATGCAAATAAATTTCCGAGAGCCCGAAATACAGAGAAAATCGATTTTGCTATCGCACTACTTCGGCCATCAGAATGTTCATCGAAACATAATGATGAATTTGTAAGTGCTTGAGGGACAGAAGTAGAAATATCAAATACTGACCTTGTGTTCTATGTTGGTCTGTTGTGTTTTGTCCAAATGAACTTTGATAATTTGTTTACCGTCCAATTTGACACGAATTCGCTTTCCAACAATTTCTGCGGGGAATACTAAATCTTCTAAAATAGCATCGTATACAGATGTGAGCGTTCGACTGCAAGCAGAGATTTTCACAATGTAAATACTATGACTACAAAATCAAGTGTTGAAGTTGGACGCGACGTACCTCCTAGGTCGTTTCTGCTTATTCTTCATCCTTGTTTTTCGAGTCGGCTTCGGTAAAATTTTACGATCGCCAATGAAGACTACGTGTTTACCGCTGAATTTTTTTTCCAACTCACGCACTAATCGATTTTGAATCTTTTGGAATTGTGCGCGTTGAGGCATAGGCACATAAATGATGATAGACTGTAAACATAATGAGGAAAAACAAAGAAACCCATGAAACACATTCGAAAGTTGTTAGTAACCGCTTGAATAGTCAACTTACTTTCTTTCCGAACAAGTCAACTTCTTTCGCTTTCGTGATATACAATTCTCGAAGTTGTGCCTTAAGGTCACTATTCATTTCCAATTCAAGGAGGGCTTGAGCTATAGAAAGCTCAAAGGCATCAGGAGAGCCTTCTTTCTTGACTATTTTACTATGCCCAACCATCTGTAATAGTTCGAAGGATAGCGAGAGTTAGGAACTAGATTTCATCTAAGCAACCGTCTACTCATTTAGGAAGTTCCTTATTATTAATTCAAAATACTTACGATGAATCCGAATCAATTAATTGACGAACTTATTACCAATGGAGAAACATGCCACGAGAAAAGACCGACAACATGTGAAAGAGGCTAACCTAACTCCAAAAGCAAAAAAAGAAAAATAGCATCGATATTATCGACTTTTTTTAACCCTATATGGACGACGAATCAGCAGTGCAGTATCTGCAGACTCACCGATTCATGACAACGATTTGGAAAAAAGTATCTTTTCTCATCGGAAATTGGTATACAAAAAGTTTGTTTCTCTGAGTTTATCATCTCACGATCCCGAAACTCATTTACAGTGTTCTCTTTTGATTATTTCCAAAAACTAAACGTGATTTCCATAATAATCATTATTTATTAGATTATTACGTTTCGTTGGCGTAGAAAAATGAGTGATTTCACTACAATACGACATGGAACAAGATTAGTCCTCTCTCAAAAGTAATGGGAGTTCATTGGTTTTGAATTAAATTATGTAATTATGATTTTTTCAGTCAATCGAAAGTCGTAAAGTCGGTTTTCAAACAATGCCCAAACTACAACACTGATTTCTCACGCTGTTCCCGCCTCGATTATCAATTTTTTTCCCCCATTTTGTAACTTTCACAGTTCAAATATATCGGAAAGTTCGACGTGAATAACGATAAAATTTCTTGCGAATTTTCCATTTATTTCTATTGTACAAAATATCTGTGAATGATATCATTCGTTCAATATCGAACAATATCCAGTTTCAAAATGGAGAATCCATTACGAAATTGCGCTTGCGGGGTCTAGGCCAATAATAACTTCAGTGCCGTTGAGTAGTTTAGATTATGGAAAGCTCAATTTCTGTACAATCGTAGAGCTATTTGCGTGGTAAAATTCAATTCTTCGTCGTTGTGTTCTGGCGTAAAATTTTTAAACATGATAATCGCCTGAATTTAAATGGATCCGAAGATTGGTTGGTTTCAACCGGAACAAGAAGGACCAGCTAAAGAATTTTGGATGCGAATTTGGGATTCTCATATCAACAGTCGTGATCAATTGAAGGTTAATTTACACGATTATGGACATAATTTTTTTTATAAGAATTCAGAAAATATAGAGAATATTCCTGAGAATCAAAAAAGAATGCCACTGAATGCAAATAATAATCACTCTATAAATCGAGCGAGTACTTATGCGATGAATCGGTTTCAAGACGCTCTAATTGGCAAATACGGTGGATGTCCGTGGAGAGTGAGGAAATTTTATGACGCGAGACCAATTTTTGGGTAAGTATCGATTTAGTATTACCTAGCGACCGGTCAACCGATTATCTATCGGAGTGTAATGAATCATAATCACGTTCAGACTTCACCAAGAAATAGAAGAATTTTACGAGTACATGACTGCCACTAGAGAAGAACATGAATTACGCTTGAGAGTTGTCAATGATGTAAAATCGATTATACATTCTCAGTGGCCTCAAGCTCAAGTTGAAGTATTTGGTAGTTTCAAAACTTCATTATATTTACCTACCAGGTGATAATTTGCGCTTTGTGAATTTTCCTCAACATTAATGATTACGAAGTTTAGCCTAATGAAAGAACTCGTATTTGGTTTTTTAGCGATATAGACATCGTCGTCATAGGTAAATGGGATAAGTTACCTTTGAAAACTCTTCAAGATGCGTTACTCAACAGTGGAATTTGTGATGCGGATAATGTTAAGGTGTTGGATAAAGCATCAGTAAGTAGATATTTTACTTTTGAGTCTTATCTAGAATTTCGATTTTGTAATGAGCTGTTTTACTTCAAGGTACCAATTGTAAAATTCAGCGATCGACGCTCTGATATGAAAGTGGATATAAGCTTCAATATGAATAACGGCGTCAAGTCGGTTGAATTGATCAAAGACTTTTGTGTACAATTTCCTGCCCTTAAGAAATTAGTTTTGGTATTGAAACAGTTCCTCTTACAACGTGATTTAAACGAAGTCTTCCACGGTGGCATTTCTTCCTATAGTTTAATCTTAATGTGTATTAGTTTTCTTCAGGTTAGTAGAATACTGAAGGTTTTCACAACGGCAAGTGAGAAACCAACGTGTTACAGAATGGTGCTCATTAACGATTGAACTTCTGATTTTTTTACACTTCAGTTGCACCACTTTGAAGACAGTTACAGACCTGAATGCAATTTGGGTGTTTTGCTGATTGAATTTCTAGAACTATACGGCCGTAAGTTCAACTACTTGAAAACTGCTATCAGTGTGAAGGATGGAGGAAGTTACATTGCCAAAGATCAGGTTGGTGCAATCGTTTTCGTTTCTTGTTGACGTACTTATTATGAAATCGATAAGGGTTTTGTTCTTCGTTACAGCTGCAACGCGAAATGATTGACGGACACCGACCAAGTATATTAAGTATAGAAGATCCTTTAACTCCCGGAAATGATATAGGGAGGGGGTCATACGGCGCTTTACAAGTGAAACACGCCTTCGATTACGCTTATATTGTTTTAACGCAAGCAATTGCTCAGGAAATAGACTGTAATAAGAGCAGGTTAGTAATTTTTCTGCGTTTGGTGTGCGTATTTCGCCAAGGTTATTTACAATAATGTATTTTTCTTTGTTCTTTTAAATCATTGAAATATTCGTACGTTCATATGACAGCTACTTGTGAGACCATTAATTGAATCACTCTCTATCACAGCATTTTAGGTAGGATTATCCGAGTTACAGACAGCGTGATCGATTACAGAAATCGGATAAAAATCAATTTTCCTATCGCACCGGTGTCCTCTAACTCTACTGACGGTTCGGTCGCATCTCTTCCGTCCACAGATTCCGTAAGTTTTATTGTTTCTCTGATATGGTATTCTTAGAACGAGATGTATTGTTTTCGCTCATTTCTTGCAGGATTCTGAGAGCAGTCTCGGTCGATCGAGTGACCCAATTACTACAGTGATCCACCCGCGGAATCACTTTCAAAAGCGGGGAGCTAATAATTTTAGATATTCTCCTCCTCCATTCACCGGTGAGCTTTTATAATTTGCATTTTTCGTAATTCCTCGAGTAGAAGTTATTCTTTCCAGTTTTTCAAGAACATAGAATAATTCCTGCTATTTTTCCATTTTCGTGTGCCCTTCCTTATTATTTCTCATGACCGTCAATCATTTTTTTCTTTTCTTTGATAGTCTGCAGTGGAAATACAGGACAAGAATTTCATGGTTGGGGAATTTCCCTTCCGGCGTTCTATTTGCAGTTTCGTTGAAAAACCGAGCCACACAAAGTCACTTTTCTGGAAACCGCCGGTCTGAGAATGAACGAAAAAGTTATTCTCACCAAAGTTAGGCTTTAAAAAATGTGAGGATTTCGGGAGGAAGATGGGAAGACGAAGACGATGGAGAGAAATTTGACGAAACGAAGATATAGGCTTCGAGTTCGTTCGAGGGAATAAAATGAATGTTGAAAATTATTCTTATTCTCTCCGTACGTTAAGAAAGAAATACTCTTACGTTACGCAATTATGAGAAATTAGTCCTTTTTTTTAAAGTTATGAATTCATAGATAAGCGTGTTCCACCTGTGTTAGAGCTCAATTATAACATGTGTGGAGTTCATTAACTACGCAGTAATTAAAAATGATTCGAGGAACTCATTTGTCGAATTCCATCTTTTCAATATTGTGAAGACGTAACTCAGTAGTTTAGAGAAACATGAAAAGTGTGAATTTAAGGAACGAAAATCTGCGGGAATACGTTGTGAAAATTAAAGTTACTTTTTCGCTTCAGATCACTAGAAAGTTTGGAACATTCAAGTAAAATTTTAGTGAGACTCGACCGTGTTTGGTCGTAACATTCTTTGTATTCGTTTTTTTATTTATAGCATTTCTTTCTTCAAACAGCTGTTTTCCGTAAAGTCGTAAGTGACATCTACTTGAATTACGTTGACAATTCTAATTATCCGTAGTAAGCGGCTTGTGTAGTTTTTTTCGAAGTTCGTGTAAAAAAATTTCGATACAAATTAATTCAAACAAAAATGTTTAAAAAGTTTTTGGTATTCTTGTAAACTTCGTATCCTGTATATCCTGTTTACAACGAATCGTAGCGAAGGAGTTACTATTGGAAAGACTTGGTCGACGTCTACTAATCTCTTATCCTGATTATTCTCTTATGACTTGTCTTTTTTCTCTCGCATGCTCTGTTTCTTCTTTCGTGTTATATTAGTCATAGAGCGTAAAATTATTAATCAATTTTATTCCACTAGGGTTTATTCGGTCAAACACGCTAGGCCATGCCCCGCTACATCATCATAGCCTGCAAAAGCACGCGAATCCCATGGGCGCAGTATCGCTGCCGATTTTAAATCAATTCGGAAACGGTCCATTAGCTGGCGGTCCAAACGGTGGCTACCAAAGACAACTCAACAACGAAATTTTCTTCCATCGTTATCATAGTCGATTACCGCACACCTTACCTCATCATCATTATAAACGCTCGTCACGTAATCAGTACATACGACAGAAAACTAATAATACCGAAATTAATCTGAGGTAATGGTAATTATTCGATTCCTTCCAGTAATGTTTCATAAGGTTTTTCCTCTTTTTTATATCATTATCTCTTTTGTTGAGTGCAACCTTCTGTTTTCGTCACACGAATGGGTTACGGGAAAAAATGGAATTATAAAGATGAAAAAAAAAAAAACAAAAAAAGAAACAGCATTAATAATTTGACTGATGTTTTTCAACATTGCCTGTTTTTCTTTTTCTAAAGGCATTATTTGTTGTTTGAAGAGAAGAAAAATGATATAATTATTTATTTAGTTAATTAGTTATTTAGTTACGAAAAAAATAAAACCTAAAAAAAAAAAAATTAAAATAGAAAAAAATTATAAAAAAAGATCGAAAAACTTTGCGAAAAAGTATGATAAAAACGAATAAATCGTCATAAATGCCCGGTCGTGTTCGGCATGAGATGATAAAAAAATCAGGAAGCATCTTGTTGTTGCATTGTTGAAGTCTTCCTAAAACAAGGTAAAAAGAAGAAATGGAAAGTAATTCAAATTGATTAACAACGAGTCCTCGCTTTATATTTTTTGAACTATTTACATTTTTCTTGTCTCTTACTTCAATATTCTCCATTTTTTTGTTGTTGCTAAATTATTCAATTACTTCTAATTTGCGAGAAGTTGCTCGTTGGATTCGTCTGGATGTTTTACGCTTTGTTTTGAATTTTCGTTTCCTGTGAGCGAAATCGTATTTAAGTAAAAGAAAAATACTATAGTCTACATAGTCATCCAAGAATATTTTCTCAAATCCAATTTCTTTACTTTCGAAGTTGAGAAAATATTTGTTCAGAAAGAATTATTGACTTTCCTTATTTCGTTGGACGTGGTTGAATGATACCGACTGAACACGATGCGAACGTGTCGTTCGTCCTTAGTCAAGTCGAAGAATCACGGGAAGGGAGGAGGAGGAAGCTTGCTCAGATTCGTCAGGTAGTGTTATTTTATTGGCGAAATGCTTGGGAAAGAAATGGAAGATAGTCTGTTTTGGAAGTGAATCGAGTGATGAGTGCTTAGTATAATTCCTCTTTTCTTTCTCTTATTCATTGATCTCATATAAGTGAAGAATTTTTCTAGTTTTGTCCTTTTCTGTATTTGTTTTGGATACGATACGGACACGTACTCTATCCGCCAAAAATTTATTACTTAATTTTTTTTCGATAAGAGAATACTCGCGAGATCGGGATTAACAAATTTGATATCGTGGAATGGCAAAATTTAGATTCAGAATGAAATAAAGAGGTTCGTGTAGAAGATAAATCTCGCTTCATGTAGTATTTTGTTAGAGGTGAACTAACATTAAAAATAAGAGGACGCGTGAAAAAATGAAAGAAAAATAAATGAATGTTAGTGAAAATTGGATTACAGGAGTATTTTCGTCATTTTCGAATTAAAATATTATGTTGCGTACTCGGAGATGATTAATCGTAGTTTAACATTGTAGAATGATTATATGTATCTCGTATTCATATTCGGTACGCTTTGTTATTATTTACTATTATATCATTTTTTTTTTCCTTCTTTCTTTATCTTTCTGTCTTATTTGTATTGTAGTCTTAAGAATTTAAGCTCATCCATTTTTCGTTCATGGAAGATGATTTATTACAATCGGCTATTTATCGACGATTTAGGGTTTAAAACTGTGATATAACACTCGTATAGAATTCCTCCTTTATTTCGAAGATTTTTTTTTGTCTCTCTTCTTTCAGCATGTATTCGTATAACATTTATATGCTATACATGAGTACGAAGAAGAAGAACTATTACGCGAACTTAGATTATTTTTACGATTCGCGCGTGATATTTTTTGCGATTCGAATGCAAATTTATCCTAAATATTATTTTTTTTCGTTCTCTCGCCAAGCTGAACGAATAAGAATGTATTGGATACCCTTTTCCCACATTATATTTTGCGTACGCAATTACGAATCAAGATCGTCGATCATATCGGCGAATCGTATTCGTAGTTGGCGATGAAAAGTTCATGCCTAACATGGACTCGTTAGCTCGTAGTCGTTACAAGTTCTCGATGTGTGTAATTCGTTAGTCATGCTCTACGCTGTGTGCCGATGTCGAAGACTAAAAACGGGAAGCGTGATGTTTTATGCGTTGAATGATGGTTGTTTCGTCAATTAGAATACATTTCGTATAAAGGAGAGATGTTCATTTAGAATATTGTAGTGCCATTTTTGAAGTGTTGCGGATTCATTGCAGAGAGATACTGATACAAGTAGGCCTAACGAGTCTTTTTTTTTTCTTTTTTTTCTCATCCGTTGTGAACGGTCTCGAGCTTTCCTTTTAAATTATATATTATTATGTGATTGTTGTTTCTTTTGTTATAAGTTCATTTTTATCTATTAGCACACAATCATGTATATTGTAAATAAAAATATTTTTTTTGAGTTGGAACTGTTTCTTGTTGTTTTTTGCTGATCTACCATACTTGTGGAATTGAGATGCACTGGAGATTCGTGTTCTGCCCATTTTCAACGTGATTCACCAATAACGAGAAAATCGGTGTTTGAGGGTAGTCAAAAAGTAGGTTCGGGCTAGAAGTAAGCAAATTAGTTCAACAGAAACAACATGACGTGACGTAATAGATAATGCATATAATTGTGATTTTTCTAAAAGAAATGTACCCTTCCTCTGCCCCGTGTCTGTCTTCAGTCAGTGACGAAAACTATTTATTTGACGTCCAAACACATATCCTGTGCTACGCCCAGTCTTGTAATACTTGAATATGTTCTGGTGCACTTGGCTTTTCTCCCTTACGCGAGCTACTTCTTCGCCATTTTTAATTAACCATCATTTCGTTACACTGTTCATCAAAACGTCTGAAGTCGAGAAGTCCAGATCCAATGGCTCAGCTACCTTCCAAATTCTTGTATAATTTCTTCTCAAAATATTCTGCTATATATTGATCACAATAATGCAAAAAGTATGTTTTTAAACAACAAGTATATCTTAGAAATGAGAGAATACCTTTTTGAAATAAAAGTTGGAGCCAATTCCAGATTTTTGGCCTCTGTCATCCCTTTGAGATTTTTAACAGTTGTTTCCATCCCTAGAATCTTAAATTGGCTCCACTTTTATTTGAGACCGGTATTTTCTCAATTCAAAGATAATATGATTGTTATTCAAAAACATTTGCATGATTTCATCAATTTCAGGGGCAAAGTGCTCCATTTCTGTCAGGGTAGAACCTAAAATATCCAAGAAGTCTTCATCTAAGCCGATATTATTCGAATTATTCATCCAGTGAGAAGCGGTATGACTGTATGAATCTTGCCACACGTGTTATGAACACAAAATTCAGCCTAGTCTCACGACCTTCAATACATGCGTATAAAACTCTTGTAAAGTTATGCTCTAATTGGAGCTATGCTTGCATATTGTTGCATATTTCAGAATTTTTTGGTTTTCTGTAAGGCCGGAATCATATTCATCAATAATTAGGCTATATAGTCGGAGATCTGACCGAATTTCTCACTGATGTGCTCACATCAGATTCATTACTATCGAGACTAGCATGAATTTCTACCTCAGAATTTCTGGTTTTGTGCTTTCTTTTGTCGATGATGAGACTTGTTAAACCCATCAATTTGTCTACAATGGTCTTCGCATATTGACGACTTATTTGATTACATTTGCCAATCGATGAAAAATCGAGATATGTGACAGGGTTTACTTTCCAGACATAGTATTCACTACGGCTGATGGCGAGATCGTGAAATAAGTACTTATTGCTCCGTGAAACTTTTTACACAGTACGACAAAACAAACTCTTACCGAACTTCCGCGAGCGTGCAATGAAATAGAATCGCTCTGAACAGTTGAGAACTTCTGGACAATGAACTTAGTCTTGTCGACACGAAGGAGGCTGTACGTTCGAATGAAATCGAAGTCTGTAACTACATCTGGGAGTCATTCCTTGATTTCAAGCCCATGCAATGGTTCTGGTGCAAGTCCGTTGAGGCTGAGGAGAACCAAAAGTACCGTACTGGAGGAATTACCCACATACCCGGATGTTTGTCAAAGGCACGTCATACGGCACCTCATCTTATGAAAATCAATATTAAAGGAGACGTAATTGTACCAACGGATTCTTGAAAATGAGCGAGAAGACAAGAATGAACCAGGCGTACATACATTGTTAATGTTGTCTAGTAGGCTCATCGGTCTTCGATGATTGAAAAAAATTTTCGATACAGCCAAATGAATGAAGATGTTTCATAACTTTCTCAGTACCGGTATGCAAGAATTTAGCTGATTATGTCAATATGGCCGCGTAAATGATTTCAGAATTTAAGAAGATTGTAGGTAATTCAGGCGATTTTGTCGGGGGAAGAAAATACTGCGGGCATTCTCTTATAATGTCATGGTGTACTAGAAGGAAGAGGGGGAGGGGAACATTTCAAGGTTGAACAAAATACTAACCTCCCTTAATATACGCACATTAAGTGTACTAGATCCAAATACTAGCCCTTACATTCTCTATACCAAGCTAGGGCAGCAGGGTAGGCTGTATACTGAATTAACTGATTTCAGAGTCTATTATTTCCCTGGCTTTTTGGGCTCACAGCATTCACTCTTTCGCCCCGCTTCTTGGTCTAGTGAGAGTCCTGTTTAAGACTAGTATATTATCTAGGTAGTGTGAAATACAAGAGAGGTCCTGGCGTAGTTCAATTCCAGTATACTCTATTTTAGGTGGATAGCCTGCGCACGGACTCCCAGCAGGTAGGGTTGAGGTTCGACGTTAGTTAGCCTCCTTTGATTGTCCAGTATAAGTCTAGTTCCAGACTAGTGTAATCCGGAAGGTCCTCACAAAAGATACGAATTTTGCGTAAAGTAGGCCTACGAATTTCTTGTGCTCAAGAAAAAAGTACCTACAAGAGATACTTTTTTCCTGGTCGTTATGAGCTGGTACTGCAGTCTCCTGTAACATTGAGCTTCAATTACTTTCATAAAAAATACCTTTTCCTTGATCGTCATTGATGAATTGGTCAAAGTCTGAAGAAATGTCTTCAGGTCTTACAGAGATAGGCGGATACAGAGTTTTGAAAAAATATAAAGATCATTTTTTTTTTTCATATCTTTTCGAAATTTTGCCTAATCAGATATGTTGTGGATTATGTGAGACAAAAATTTCTGAGAGTTCCCGTTAAAGAGATCATCAAAGTTTCTTTTATGGCATAAGTCTACTTTAGAATTATTTTTGTCTAAGGCTTTAGAGCGGCACACTCCCTTAGTCTAGTATAAGTCTACTTTGGATTATTTCAGGCTAATGAGTTTAAGGGGGGGGGCTCACTCACTCCGCTTGTTCGCCCCACTTCTTGGTCTAGTATAAGTCTCCTTTAGTATATTTCAGGCTAATCAGATTAGGGCTCTCACGGAGGCCTATATAGTGGCCTACCTGATTCAGGCCTTGTGTGATGAAAGCTTCAGATAAAGTCGTAAGGCAATGGGCCTAGTATAAGCCTAGTTTAACACTTACTGAGGGAGAGGGGTTTACTGGCAGATTTCTCCATCATCCACCAGGTGCATACCTACACCTAGTATAAGCCTAGTATAGGGGTATAGTATATGTAAAAATAGTATAAGAGAATAAATCCTAGTATACGGCTAGTATTCCTAGTATAAGTTTAGTATAATACTTATATTTGGAGGAGGAAGTACTCGCAGATTCCCGAATCACCTACCAGGTATAAAAAATTTTTCCAAGTCCTTTAACCTAACCTAACCAAAAACTTTCCAAGTCCATTATAAGAGAATACAGATAGTATAGGGGTGGTACTCGCAGATTTTTGGATCACCTACCAGGTATAAAAATTTTTTCAAGAATTTTCCAAGTCCATTATTTTGGGGAGGGAAGGGGGCAGTACTCGCAATTTTTCGGTAGTGTATAAGGTGTCAGAAAAGACATGAAAGGAAGGATTTCTTGGCGTTGCCAAAAATATAAAGATCAAAAATCTTATTAACTTTTTGAGACAAAATAAAATTACGGTTCGTACTATATTCCATGAATCCTCCGGTTACTTGAAAAAAATACTACCAAGGAAATTTAAAAGGATGTAGTACGCTCAACTTGTTTCAAGAAAGAAAGGTTTTAATTGCTTAAAAATTCCTTTTTATAATACATGCAGCGAAAGTGCCGCGTATTGTGTTCGTTTTTTGAAGCGAAACTCGCCGTTATCAGAACCGTGGCGAAAATGTTTTTCCCGTGGCGAAAGTGTTTTACCCGTAGCGAAAATCGCGTCAGTGGTGCCATTTAAACAATAATTGAACATTAAAACTGTAACAATTTCTACTTTTGAGAGTCTAATTTTGCTTTATGTATTATAAAAAGTACTGTTTGTAATTCGTGTCGAAAAACAATATTGTAACTTGCTCACTATCCGCACTCGCTTTGCTCGTGCGGCTACACTTCGCTCGTTCCAATATTGCTTGTTTTCGCCACTCGATACAAAATGTACTATTTTAGTTTCTGTTCTTTTGACACGCAGCAGACAAATTTTTTTGTTTTTTCACTCTTGTTGCATCAAAGCTGAACGTGCACTAGGTCCGCGAGTGAGCTTCCCAAAAGTCGCTAGCTACTGAGTATAAGTCTACTTTAGAGCATTTTAGGCTGACTGCTTTTGGGGACTCACTCGTTCCGCTCGTTTATCCCGCTTCTTGTTCTAGTATGAGTCTCTTTCAGAGTATTTTAAGCTAATTTAGTATATTTCAGGCTGATGAGACAGGGGGCTCACTCGCTTAGGCTAGGCTAGAACTACTGTGGAAGGGGGGGGGGGTCGGACTTTGGAGAGGTTTGCTCTTAATGTTGTGAGCGGACCAGGATTTACGACTTATGACGTTACCAACTTATGAAGTCAACAACTTATGACGTCACCAACTTATGACGTCACCAACTTCTGACGGCACAAGCTGATTGCTTCATAATGGCTCTCGGAGTTTTCTTAGCCTAATATAAATCTAGCATAATATGCCTTTTCATTATATTAGGATGAGCTAAAAACTACAGAGGAGGAGGGGGGAGTGTACTCGTGGTTTTATGAATCACCCACCAGGTATCAACATTTTTTACAAGTCCTTAAACCTAACCTAACCCAAAATTTTCCCAAGTCCATTATAAATATATTACAGATAGCATAGGAAGGGTGGTACTCGCGGATTTCTCAATCACCTCTCAGGTATTTCTCGAAAAATTTTCCAAGTCCATTATTAGGGGGAGGGGGGGGGGGTGTACTCGTGATTTTTCGATAGTGTATAAGGTGTCGGAAAAGACATGAAACATGTCAAAACATGTCAAAAGGGTCTTCGCTAGAAAATGAGAAAATATTTGACATAGAAAAATGAATTTGAAGTTGTAGCTATGAATATGATATAACTTTTCAAAAATAAGTTTAATCAAAAAAAGTGTGAGAACCAAAATTGAAGAGCAGCTCTTTTTCTACAAGATGCAATAATTACATTGTCAATCTGTTGAATATTAAATTCATAGGGAACGGAAGAACAAAAGATGGCGAAGGCCCTTTTTGTATAGAGATGGATAAAGTCCCATATAATCCCATATACAAAAAAAAAAAAAGATGGGCAATGAACACTGAAACGTTCAAATTAATCATGGTCTCTTCTACGGAGGCTCTTCTTACAGATACCTCCTCACTCATAAGAGATACATACTTTTCTCCTGGTCGGTATGAGCTAATAATACGGTCTCCTGTAACATCGAGCCGATCAAAAGAAAAATACTTCAGTTGCTTCTATGAAAGATACCTTTTTCCTGATCGTTATTGATAAATTGGTCAAAGTCTGTAGAAATGTCTTCAGATCTTACAAAGAATGGCGTATTCGGATTTTTGAAAATATCATCTGGCAGTACTGGGCGAGGACCTATTTTACTCCCAAGCTATCAACCTTAAATTAAGCCCAGTTTAGAATAAGTCCAGTTCGGAATATTTAAAGCTGATAGCTTTGAGGGAGGGGGGAGCGAACGAGCGTGGCTGAACGTACTACAGCAGGTTACTTTGAGCTCAGTTTGATACGGCTAATAAACTGTATAATTAAGGAATAACCAAAATTTGAAACCATACAAGGCATGCTCGCAGATTTCTGAATCACCGATGTTAATTCGCCTCCCTTTTTCTTCTAATACAAATCTAGATCAAGACTAGTATGAAGCTAATGAAAACTAGTGTGATACAAGGGGAGGTCCCCGCCTCGTTCAACTCCAGTATACTGTATACATAATACTATTTCTTATACTGGGGAACCGTACTTCAAATTAGGTGTCGGGACTCAGTAAAGCGTGGACCTAATATAAGCCTGGTATAACATTAGTATACTGGACTCTTAAGTACACCAGTGCATGCTAGGTTTACAGTAGCGAAGCTGTAGCTAAACTGAGTATAAATTGGTCGGGGTGAACCCACAGGTTTTTGAATCACCCAAGGAGTAATGAAGGAGAGGGGTCAAACTGTGGTTCGAGGCTCGGGGCTCAGTAAAGACATGAAACGTCACGTCGCATGAATGCAAGCTAAGCCCTACCCCTTTCTCCTCTTTATCCCAGCATACCTCAAGTGCATTGTATGGATTGTTCGGTCTCATAAACTAGGTCGAGATCATTTCCCACCCGAAGCCTTCTCTCTCGACCAGTAGAGGAGAAGAAACGTCGCGTCGCTCTAATCTTCTGAAGGGTACCATAAAACAAATAAAGACTCGAGAGAGGTTTTCAAAACAATACATTCATTCTAACTGAGAAAAGGATTGTGGTCCTACGCTTGAGAACTAACGAAAAAACTTCCCACGTCATATCACTTAGTAATGACGCAATCCAAATGTTCATTATATTTTTTATTCGTCATTTTTATTTTGCCAAAATAAGTTATCATCTTAAAGGTTAGAAAAATTAGTATCACATGCAATGAGAAAGAATTAATGAATTTTAGGAAATATGCTTACTAATATATATTTTTTTTCAGTAAAATATCTTGCAGTAATCTAAACCTAATACTCAAAATAATGAAATAATTCTTCGTTTTCCAACTTTCACCAGCAGTCTTTTAAGTTCGATTACGTTAAATTCCACGCGCTAGAAGATGGAAGATAAATAAAATAATGTGCTGATGAAAAATAAATAGGTACGAAAAATATACCACTGGGGTTTAAATACTACAATAAAGGGGGGAGGGAAGTGTTATATCATGATATTAGATTTCATCTTGGCAGGACTTGTGAATTCATCGACTCCTGTACGACGCTAACGGAAGGGAGCTCGGAGGTCAATTGGTGTTGGTGTTTTTGTACTTTTCCTTGAGCTGTCAGATGCTGCCGACGGATTTCGAGTTAGTCTGCTAATCGTCGAAACTGGGCTGCAAATTCCAGACGGAGATCGCGAGCTGCTGCTCAAGGATCCATTCCACGCTGGTATTCGGGATTGTGAACTACCGCTGGATCTAGACTGCGACGTCGACCGTCTGGGTATCTTGCTCGGGGCTGTCGTATCGTCATCTGTGTTTTAAAGAATAATAAAATAAGTTCACATAACCATAATTAAAAACAGATCCTCTTTGTCTTGTTCAAAGACCATATTACCAGTATTATTTAAAGACAAATTTGAGCCATGTCTACTGGGTCCTCGACTGGTTGGACGACTACTCGATCTCACAGGAGAACGCGCTGAATATGGTGATTCATTATCACTAAAAGAATCCGGAGAGCAGGTATGAAGATTGAGGGTCTTACTCAGAGGCACACTGCGAAGGGACTTCTCTCGAATCTGTATTCATAACATTAAAATGAAAAATTTTATACCATCCGTGAATTCTTTATTCTAAAGCCAACAAACCTTTGTGATTGGTCCTTGACCTGAAGTGAGGTCGGCTGTCTCCTTCTTGCTGTGGCTATGCTTAGGTGTAAATGACATCATGCCTTGGGATACCACAGTATCGGGATAATATAATTGCTCTCTCAATTCGATATTTGTGCGGCCTTTGGCTGTAAATATTGACAACGAATTTTGATCAGAAACATTGCTTGTATTTGATCTCGCAAGTTTGACATTTAGGATGCTTACCTCGACAAGGATCGTTCTTTATTAAGAATTCTTCGAGAGATACCCAACCACCACCAACACGAACCATGACGGTTGACCTGAGTATACGGACTAGACGTAGTTTTTGACTGTCACCAAACTGAGAAATGGCGGAAAAAATTGATTGGTACCTTTATTACTTCTTAGAACTGGAGGTGAGAATTTTTAAGAATACTCACTCGATATTTCCCCTCTCCTACTTGGAAAACTCGGAATTTCTGGCGACACGTACACATATTCGCTAAACGTAGAACTTCGTCGTGAATGATTTCAGCCTCGGTCGACGGAGCTTTGTCTTCCCAGTCGGGTCGCAGTGCGGCCATGAACTTCTTCCAATCGATCAGACCAAGGCCATCGTCAAACATATCTGCTACACATCCCATTTCTGGCCTGTTGGTGTCGAATTCTGGAAATAATCAATCGAAAAATTGCGAGATGAAAACATAAAGGTACTTTTTTCAGAAGAACGATGATGAATGAATGTTCTAGAACTTACTAGTATTTATGATACCATCGACAAAGCCGTCTCTGGGTACAAGGCCGTAATTATTCTTGTCGATTTTGCGGAAAATATCCTGTACTCTCGATTTCTTGTTGTCTACGTGTTTCAGGAACTGTAAGCAGTTGAACAAAAGTCATAAAGAGGATAATTTTCGACGTACGAGTCAAAGGTCGGCTACCCATTTGAGGGAATTTTAAATGGTATCTTCTTATAGCAAAGGAGAGATTATGGTATGAAGATCATGTAAAAAGGTGTCAGTCTTTTCTCGGGGCCGGAATACTTGACATTCGTGACTCGAGTTAAGTGCTCAAGACACAGTCAACATTTAGTGATAATCTTGAATAATGTACTCACGGGTGCGAAAAAGGAACTGTAATGACTTGTTCCTTTACTTTATTCTGACTAACTTCCCTTTCATTCCTGGATTCAGGTCTGGCTTAGCGTATGGTCACTCAATTGGCTACGAGGCTCGTATTCACGTAACAAAAGGTTTTCCTCTCGATTGCTTAAAAATTTCTCCAAAATTACCAACTGAGAAGATTTCACAGTTGAACAGGGAATATTCGGGAGTAAATGAAGTGATTTGAGGTTTATTTAGAGGCAAAAATAGCAGTCGGAGTACTAGAGTCAAACGTTGCAATCCCCGATTCTACGCCCACTAGTGACTTTACTAAGATGCTACCCTATAGGGCTCTTCCCAATATCATATTGCATACTTGTGTGCTTCATTCTTATCGTAATGCTACTTGCTTTACATTGGTCGTATATCAGGAGAATTGAGTATGCAATACTCGTAGCACATCTATCTTCTTGCCGTGAGACCAATGTAAAGCAAGTACCATTTCGATAAGAATCAGGCAAACGAGTGTGCAATAGGATATAGAAGAAGAGCACATCTTTAATTTCTTCTTTTTCCTCCTCCATGTCTACGAATTCGTGTTCGTGCGTCTGTTGGTACAGTAGAGTTGACCTTGGAACTTTGGAAAATTTTGACCTTCGACCTATAAATATCTGTCCGCCGTCCCTTCATCCTATTTTCCTCCCTCCCTGTTAGCTTAGTGACCTACCTTGTCTTAAATTAAATACTTCAAAAAATTAGAAGTTTATACCATAGCGGGATCAGAGGTCTTAGTCACTTTCACGTGCCTAATGCTCTTGATCTACTTCAGGGGCTTAGAAAAATTTCGAAATCTGCCCCCAAAGAATACAAGGAGTTGGAACCACCCTCCACAGAAGATACACAGCGCGAACAGCGAACGAAATAATCTGCGAGTTTGAATAACAAAATGTGCGAACTTCAGCGCGTGCTGGCGGCGTTATTTATAACTCTACAAAAATTTTACAAGAGACCTTTTTTATGTAAAATTCAATAAGATACAACTTTTTTCCCAAACATTTTCCCCTATAACGTTTTTTAGTATGGGATTTTTGCAAAAAACTGAATTTTGGTGTCTTTAAAACCCCCTGGGGCCCTAGGGGACGAAGCTTCACCAGAATCCATGTGGACTTCCAGTATGTTTATTAGGGTTCTATTCCAGAGATATTCCATAAAAATCTATGATTAGATTTATGTCCACAATCCATCAATCTTTTATCTTATATTTTCCTGGACTAAAATAGCTGATTTGCAGTCTTTGGCTTCAGCTCAAGCCACTAAATTGTCCCACTTTAGCTACTTTACTTTCTTACCCGTTTACGCCAGTCATCCCAATTGAAGTTACGCAATTTTTCCATCTCTTTAGCGTAGCCAAGTCTTTCCTGTAGACGTCGTTGACGTTCCCAAGCCAATTCCCATACATTACGCCATTTGTCGTACAATTGTTTAGCTCGCAAGTTTCGGAATGCCGGTTCGTTTTTGCTAAGACAAAGAAGAAAAGAAGTTTCATAATCATATTTCAAAATGAAAGTTCTAAGTCAGACGCTTAGTATGACTGGAGTCGGATACAGAATTTAAAAGGACAGGGAGCCAGTTTTGTGCCGTCATCGCACTGTATCCGTAAATTAGATACCTAGTTCCGGGCCGTGACCTAATCTATCTCCAAGCAAATAACCTTCACGTCTTACTGCAGTCGAGTAGGACGTAAAAAATTAGATTTTAATATAGAATACAAACCTTCCTTTCGGAGGGAATCTTGGTCCAATGTGAGGTATTAGTTCAACTTTGTCCTTCTGGTTCAAGCGACTGTAACATAATCAACACGAATAAACGATATCATGAAAAATTCCATCTTTTCAATTTGAGTAGAAAGAATGTAGGCAGTATAATCACCTCGGTTTCTTAATAATTGATGACTTTTTGGTTGTACTTAATGGAGTTGGTTTTGTCTTACAGACTGTGTCGATATCATCAGTTCTATCGTTCATATTCTTCATAAAGCGGTAATGATCCTCGAGCAGTTTTTCTACTGCTGGTACTTCTTCCGGTAACGGCTGAGCTTCCGCATCTAATAATTGGTTTTCACAGCGTTGTAGCCAAGCGAACAATTCATCCAACAATGAATCGAGATCTTGTAACGACCTTAAGTGATCCCTGAGTTTGTCTCTTTTCTGTTGAAAAACAAATAAAATCGATTGACATTTTGAGAAGAGTCCTGAGTTCAAAACCACCTATCAGAAGTATAAATTCTGCTTCCATAGTCCATTAAACCTAAAATCTGACTAGGGATTGAGGACGTCAGTTGAATGTTTTTGTTGATGTACTATAAACCTGTCGAAAGTAAGTCAGTACTCCACGAAGATTTTTAAATGCTAATTATCTTAGGTTCTGTCAAGTAAAATGTAGGGTACAGAGGAAGAGGGTGAATGGCCTAACAAAACGATCTGGATAAAGGTTTTTTCTCAGTGATACAAAGACTCCATAGATATTTACCCTCTTCGAACAAGACCTTATAGTAGGGAAACTCAAAATTTAAATTTACGTACCTGTTTAGCCCAATTGGCCACTTCATCCCACCTTTGCTGTATGAGATTGATCCAGTGTTTGATGACCGGTATTGCGTCTGGATGAGCTTTGTCCAGTATACGTTGAGCCAAACTGATAGTTGCGTCTTTATCGTGTTCTTTTTCAGCAAGTTCACGAAGAAACCTTTTAGAAATAAAGACACATATTGAATAGTTTTAAAAAAGACGTAGACAAGGGGTTGGGGCAGAGGTGTCAAACCCTCTGGACACTTCAATACCGAATTTCCTCCATGGAGGATCAAAAACAACTATCAGCATTATTTATTGTAATATTTTCACAATTTTATATTCCACGAAGTTTTTTTTAGCGGAGACCCCGTTATCTGTCTATTGAGGAGGGGGGGTGGGATAGAACGGTGCGTCCGCGTCTGACTTTTGTGACGTTATCATTTTCCAAAAAATATCCTCCGTGATGATGTTAGGAGAAGGATTGAGAAAAATGAAACTATTTTCACCGCTGGTTCTTGGACAGGGGAAGGGAGGTGTGTTGGACTTGAACCATTTTTGCCGATTTAAATTTTTCGCTCAACATCACACAGCGCACTACAAATTTTACTCACGGATTCTCTAAGGGTGTGCTTTACTCGTTGGCGTGTAGAATAGGTAGCCTATCGATTCCCTAATACCCTACAACGTTCAATCTACCACCGGTCACTACGCGACGCTTGTCGGGTGTGTGTTGGTATACGTGCGTAGTCTCTGTCAGGAATGACTCTTAAAAATTAATTCTTAAAGCTCGGATTTCCGATTAACAATCATCATTTTGTAGAATATTGTTCATGAAGACTCAATTATGAGCGCTATAGAAGCAGAATTTGAAAATTTGGCTCTGAAAAGATTTTATGGCATTGAAAAAAAAGCCAAATTTCGCCAACTTCAACATATTAAAAAATCCAAATTTTGTTTCTATAGCGCTTTTCATCAAACCTAAGAACATTCCAAAACATCAGAAAAATTAGTTCAAAATTGAAGTCGTGAGAACTAATTTTTGGGACCATGTTTTACGCATACGTTTTCACGTGTGAAGCACCACCCTTAACGGAGTTGAATGAGGGGAGGCAGAGAACCTGTTTTATGAGTCTTATAGTGTTTAAAACGTTGTATATCTGGCAAATTGAAGGGGCTGGGCCAATTGGTGGATGGAGTATTGCGTATCTAGTTACTCGAAGCAGCTATTTTAATAGGGCTATCAGTGCTGCCAAACCTACAGATTTTCAATCCCCAAAAAAATTTGGTATTTTTTCTACAGATTTTGCGTAAAATGCGGATTTCTAGGGCTCGAGGGAAAAGTACCGCAGTCGCTTGTATGAGAAATACTTTTCTCCGGGTCAATACAGGCTAATACTGCTTTTCTGTAACATTGAGTCGATCAAGGGAAACGTACCTCCGTTAAAGGTATGGGATATACCATTCTTATGATCGTTATTGAGAAATCATTCACCCAGATACACTATACTGGACTTGAACTAGGCTTGGACTCCTCCTTCTTGGGCTTTATACTAGTATTGGAGAGGAATTTAGAAAAAGGAGAGGGAAGTCGAAAAGAATTTTGACCTTCGAACTATACGAAATAGTCCCAGCTATAGGTGGTAAGAGAGGGACTTGGAAAAATTTCAACCTCCAAGCACCTTAAAAAATTTTCATCCTCCAATCTATAAGCGATCCAAGTCCCATGGTCATGGTTAAGTGAGGTTAGGTTGCCTTCCGGATGACGGACGTCTTTTCCGGAAAGACCCCCCGATAAAACAGGTTCTCTTTTATTACCTTCCCCCCACCCTCCACCCTCTAAAGAATAGGTTTCCTGTTTAAATTTTGACTTCCGACATAGGTATTGTTCTATGACGTCATAAGATCAAGTATTTATAGGGACTGGTTTGTGACGTCATCAGGTAGTGAAGTCACAGAAAATGATCTATGATGTCATCAAATCGAGATGTCACCAGCCAGGATCGATCTATGACGTGATTAGATTGTGACGTCATAACGATTGTTCTGTGACATCAATAGATCGTGACATCATGGAGACTTAATTTCGTAGTTTTCAAGTACACGCCTAACATTTTTTGTTTTTACACCAGGACAGATGAATGCAAACTCCCATTCAACTAATAACACCATTTTTGTCCGCCCGGTATATGATTATAGGGAGCTATATATGATAGGAAAAGAACTTGGAAAAATGTTGACTTTTGGGATATGATGATAAGGAACAATATATTTTTGGAGAGGGAATCGGAAAATTTCTAACTCTCAATCCGACCTAATGCGTCTATTCATAGGACCAGCCGTTTCCCACGGAACTGCGACGCTTGCAGGTTTTCCCGCTGCCATTGCATAGTCTGCAATGGCTTCTAAATTTGTTTGTTACCCCCTCTCCTCTTTTTTTTATACACCACTGACAATTGATGAATCGCTTTCTTACTTTTCATGCTCCGAAAGTTGACTTTTAGCCTCCTCGTCATCCTCAGGCAGACTGGATCTTTGTCTTAATCTTGCCTCAGCATCTGAGAGCCATTCTAACAGCGAATGGACCGATCTGTGCAATTCTTCAGCCTATAAATGAAGATATAGAATTTATCGCTGCATGAATAATATTTTTCAGAAAAAAGAAGACAAAATTGTACTTCTTACATCTTTAAGAGCATCTTTCAGGCGGTTGTTTTTGCGATCTGAAAGTTTATTCACACGAGTCCACAAACCATCGAGATCGTTCAATTGAGTTCGGAGGGCTGCTGCATCCGCAGCGTTCGCTTCTCTGATCATTTCGTTGGCGGTCTGTTTCACAGATTCCAATTGAGAAGTACGATTATGCAATTCTTCTTCAAAAGCCTAAAATTCGCACAGTATTTATTTTTAGAATTTTTAATCATTCCAAAACAAGAAATTACATGATAAAATATCTCATTTTTACTTTATGTAGATCGATAAGTGCGTTGACGGTATCCAAGTCCCCGTGAACTGGAGTATCTTCAGATAACTCTTTCTCGGCGCGCCTGAGCCAATCGACCAGAGCCCCAAAAGCGTCTTTGAATTGGCCGGAGAAGAGAAGGGCTTCTTCCAGTTGACGTTGCCTATAAATATTCTTTTCAGATAAGTGGGAATCCTCGAGCTTAAGTATGTTAGGTTCATGAAGAATTGATCGCACCTGTCGACAGCTTTGCCGCAGACCGCATTCCACTTTTCTTTCAACTCGGTCATCATACGTCTCAGCTGTGGCTCGTCAGTCTTTGGAGCTTTTTCTTTCAATGTTTTACCCATACGCATGGTCGAATCGTAAACCGATTGCTTAGCACCTATACCACGTTGGAATTCCCGCAATCGGGCAATACGTTGTTTTATTTTCTCTGAACTGTTACCAACACTAGCTGATTCTTCAGCTAGTTCGTCCAATCCCTTTTCGGTGTCGCACAACCAATTCATGAGGTCAGACCTACACATAAATACAGAAATTAGCCTCGTACATTTGATATTTGTGACAATTCCCTCCCCTATTCTTAGTTTACATACCAAGCATCTTGGAATTCTTTAGCTTCCTTATAACCACTGTCCAAAGCTCTGGTTCGCTCGGCACTTTTTGCGACAACTTTTTCCCATCTATGCTGCACACTAGAATGAACAAATAGAAAATATTAGACATACTAAAAAGTGCGCGAGAGCGAACATGTGCAAATCGTACCTCACTAATAGATTTTTAATTTGAATAACGTCCTGCTTTTGAGAGAAATATTTCAAATGCTGGCCTTTTTTGTCCAGATTGGTCATCGTTTCGCGATGAGCGGCCACATCTTTTTGGAATACTTTATGTTCTTCAATCTGGGTTAGAACAGTCGGCAAAATACGCGACACCGGCTTCAGATTGTTCAAACTCCTTTCCGCTCCGCTCAACCAATCGATGAAAGCTGACAAGGCGTCGCTGAATTCGATAGCCTCCCTCAATGCGATTTCCAGTTTTATCTTTTTGTCATTGGCGCGAGCATTTACGCTGTCCCAACGCTGTTTCAGCGTTTTCAGGTCGTGCTGTAGATTATTAGCTCGCGAATTCGGCGACTTCTTCACGTATTCCTGACCGTGACTCAATACCGATTCAAGCTTTGGTCGGGTGTTGTCCAACTCATTGAACACTTCCATAAAACGATCCAGCTGTTCTCGGGCTGTTTCGGGTAAACCGCCAGTCGGTTTTGCGGCCGCGATCACACCGTCCACTTCGCCTAACCATGACAATAAATCTTGAACTTCGGCAGCCAACCTGCCAACAAGGAATTACGAGTTGAAGAAGGGGACTACAAAGCAACACGACGCGCACAATTTTTGTTTGTGGGAAATATTGGGCATTTTTCATAATCTCATACGCCTTCCTTTCAATCAATACGGAATGGACGTCTGCATACATTGGGGGGGGGAGACTCTGGGGCCTCTCTTCTTATAGAAGGATCACCTGAATAAAAACATTGATTTATTAATGTTTACTTCCGCACCAGAATTTCTTCAATCTTATCATTCTTGCATAATAAACGCATTATAAACAATCTCACCCATTTCCAAATATCATTCGGGACCTTCACCAGGGAGTGGCGAGTAGGTATTACCGCTTCAGGCCTCGAGCTACTGTGGACCTCGCGCCGGTGAGGAAGAAAAAATTAAAAATGTCTACATTGAAAAACTGGCGACGAAGCTGAGCTCGAGTCTCAGTCTTGAGTCTCAAGTCTCAAGCTCCACTCTCAGTCTCAAGTCTCGAGTCTCGGTCCCGAGTGTCAGTCTCGATTCTCAAGCTCGAGTGTCAGTCTCGACTCTCGGTCCCGAATGTCAAGTCACAGTCTCGAATCTCGAGTCAAAGTCTCGAGGATCAGTCTCGAGTGTCAGCCTTGATTCTCAAGCTCGAGTCTCAAGCTTCAGTCTCAGTGTTGAGTGTCAATCTCGAGTATAAGTCTCAAGTCTCAGTCTCAGTCTCGATTCTCAAGCTCGATTCTCAGTCTCGAGTGTCATTCTTGAGTGTCAGTCTCGAATCTCAAGTTCAAGTGTCAGTCTTGACTTTCGGCCCCAAGTGTCAAGTCTGAGTCTCAAGACTAGAGTCTCGGTCCCGAGTTTCAGTCTTGAGTCTCAGCCTCGATTCTCAAGCTCGAGTCTCAGTCCCGAGTGTCAGTCTTGAGTGTCAGTCTTGAGTCTCGATCTCGAGTCTCGATCTCGAGTCTCAACCTCGAGCATCAGTCACGAGTGTCAGTCTCGAGGGTCAGTCTCAAGTCTCAATCTCTAGTCTCAGTCTCAAGTCTCAGTCTTGTGTGTTATTTTTGAGTGTCAGTCTCGATTCTCAGTCTCAAGTTCAAGAGTCAGTCTTGACTCACAGCCTCAAGTGTCAAGTTTCAGTCTCAAATCTCGCATCGGAGTTTCGAGGGTCAGTCTCGAGTATCAGCCTTGATTCTCAAGCTCGAGTCTCAAGCTGCGGTGTCAATCTCGAGTGTCAGTCTCAAGTCTCAAACTTCAGTTTCAGTCTCGATTCTCAAGCTCGATAACCAGCCTCGAGTGTCATTTATGAGTGTCATTCTCGACTCTCAAGTTCAAGTGTCAGTCTTGCCTTTGGCCCCAAGTGTCAAGTCTGAGTCTTAAATCTTGAGTCCAAGTCTCAAGTGTCAGTCTCAAGTATCAGCCTTGATTCTCAAGCTCAAGTCTCAGTCTTGAATGTCAGTTTTTAGGGTCAGTTTTGAGTGTCAGTCTCGAGTCTCAAGCTCGAGTGTCAGTCTTGACTCTCGGTCCCGAGTGTCAAGTCTCAGTCTCAAGACTCGAGTCTCAGTCCCGAGCTTCAGTCTTGAGTCTCAGCCTCGATTCTCAAGCTCGAGTCTCAGTCTCAAGTGCAAGTCTCAAGTTTCAGTCCCGAGTGGCAGTCTTGAGTCCCAATCTCGAGCATCAGTCACGAGTGTCAGTCTCGAGTGCCAGTCTCAAGTCTCAATCTCTAGTCTCAGTCTCAAGTATCAGCCTTAATTCTCAAGCTCAAGTCTCAAGACTCGAGTCTCGGTCCCGAGTTTCAGTCTCGAGTCTCAGTCTCGAGTGCCAGTCTCAGTTCTTAGTTCGGAGTGTCAGTCTTGAGTCTCGGTCTCTACTCTCAAGCTTGAGTCACAGTCTTGATTCTCAATCTCGAGTGTCAGTCTCAAGTCTCAATCTCCAGTCTCAGTCTCGAGTCTCAGCCTCGATTCTCAGTCTTGAGTCTCGGTCTCTAGTCTCAAGCTGGAGTCTCAGTCTTGAGTCTCAATCTCGATTGTCAGTCATGATTGTCAATCTCCAGTCTCAGTCTCGTGTGTCATTCCTGAGTGTCAGTCTCGAGTGTCAGTCTCGATTCTCAGTTTCAAGTTCAAGAGTCAGTCTTGACTCTCGGCCTCAAGTGTCAAGTCTCAGTCTCAAATCTCGAGTGTTAGTCTCAAGTATCAGCCTTGATTCTCAAGCTCGAGTTTCAGTCTCGCGTGCCTTTCTCAAGTCTCAGACTCGAGTGTCAGTCCCGAGTGTCAGTCCTGAGGCTCAAGCTCGAGTCTCGGTCTCTAGTCTCAAGTTTGAGTCCCAGTCTTGAGTCTCGGTCCCTAGTGTCATTCTCGAGTCTCAGCCTCGATTCTGAAGCTCGAGTCTCAAACTCAAGTCTTAGGCTCGAGCAGGGCCGTCGCCAGGGGGTGGTGAGTTGGTATTACCGCTTTAGGCCTCGCGCCGGTGAAGGAAAAAAAATGAATATTTTCTACATTGAAGAAAGGCCTCATGTAAAAATTTTGCTTTAGGCCTTAAAGAGTCTTTATCATTGAGTCAAAAGGACAAGGTTCGTTTGTGGGATCAAAGAGAACAATAGCTATAGTAAAATATTCCAGCACGACCCATTGACTCCGTCATCAGTTAAAAATATTCCTTTGGGGTGCGGACGGAACTCCCAAAATCCTCAACTATATTTTAGGCCTAAAACCTAAGCAATTTGTTCCACTCAGGAAACTGGTGAGCACAACTCACTCGGTGGAAGGGAGAGGCATAGAGCTTGCATTTCGGTTTGTTGAGTCACTCAATGGCTCTCATCGAAACATAGCTCAAAAATTCTTCATTAGAGTACTCATCCATAAAGCTTCTATCTCACTTCTTCTTTTGCTTCAATTCTCTTAAACTCACTTTGCTGCTCTTCTTATCGCTTTTCAAGTGGAGTTGAACTGTATTTTTTTCACGTACCTTTGAGATTCTCTTAGAGCATCTTCTAACTCATGTTGTCGATTTGCCGCCTTTTGTGATAAATCATTCCATTTGCGATTAAGCGTCGCAAGCTTTTCTTGCGTGCTGGAAGCCTCGTCTGTGCCTTTTCCACTTTCAATTATCATCCGCCCAGCGTCGTTGATTGAATCGACACTAGATTGATTGGCTTGAATATCATTTAGTATAACCTTCAACTTAGCAAGATCCCCATCAATGACGTGAGGATCACCCGGGACGGGTTTAAGGTCGTTGTCCAACGTTCGATTGGTAGCGTCGATCCATTGCAAAAGTTCTTGTAGCGCGTGTTGAAACTGCCCAAGACGCAATAAAGCATCTTCGAGCTCGCGTTGCCTGTCGACAATACCGCCTAAAAGATCGTTCCAACGTCTGTTGACTGCAGCCAAAGGTTTCCGAAGAGCTGCGGCCTGATCAGCTGACGTTCTTGCTGTCAGTTCTTGGGCTTGCCTTCAATGAATGAAACAAGTGTGAGTATTGCTCCAGATGAAAATACTTCCAAAGTATTCAAAAAAATTACCTGTTGAGAGCCTCCACTTTGACAGAAAATGGATCAACTTCTTGTTTGAACTGCTTCAGCTGCTGCATTTGCCTCTTGACGGCGTCGATATCGCTTCCAACCGGACCTAATTTCTCGAACTTCTTCTCTGCTTTGTCCAAGAAGTCCAAAATTTTCTAGAAATAGAGAACACAGGTTCCAGTCATGCAATTCTCTTGGGGCGTAAAAATACATTTACAATCATCTCAAAAAACTCACTTGCAATGTGTCGTGGAATTCCATAGCTTTTTCCATTGCACTGATGAGATTTTCTTCACGTTTCGCGAACAACGCCGTTACGTTGTCCCAAGCGTTATCCATGTCGTCAATGTGCTTTTTAACCTCCGGTTTCTCTGAATCACCCACAACTTTCATAAGTTGTTGACCAGTAGCGCGGCATTTTTCCACATTAGGTTTGGTCTGAAATTGTAAATTTGTAAACTTTAACTTGAAAAGAACTTTCGAATACGTCTTCAGATTTTCATGAATCCTACTTGATCCATTTCTGCTTTGATTTCTCTCAAAACCGCTTGCTGTTGACGAATAGCTGCGGGTTGAACAGCGGGCGGGTCTTGATCATGCAACGCATCTTCCAAGTTTCTTAAAGACGCCATAACAGCTTGTAGTTGATCCCAGAATTTTTCCGCTAAGGCCAGGGCCTCGTCAAGATTACGTCCACGGTCATTTGTTGCCTTTTGCAACTCATTCCATAGGTTATTTAGTTTATCGAGTTTACGTTTCATGTCTGCCAAGAATAATTAATATAACAGAATAAGAGGTGACTAGATTTTCTGCAGGAAAACGTTACGCTTACCTCTCACAGCTGGATCATTACTATTTGGAGCCTTATTAATGACGTCATTAGCAGCCTTCTTTATAGCCTTGAACGCATCTTCACGATTACCTAAGTCATCGACCAGAGCGTTGTTCTCGTTAATTTGACCACGAATGCGCGGGGGATGTGCCGATATTGGATCGGCTCCGGCAACTTGGTCTGCTGTGTTCTGTAAGGCTCGCAATAGACCCTCTAACTTATCATTAAGATTACTAGCTTCTTGTAAGGCGTCTTCGAGCGCTTGTTGTCTCTGTCTCAATTCTAGACGCAAAGCCGCGTAACGATCGTTGACAGAATTCAAGATGTCTTGAACTCTGGCACCATCATTCGGACTGACTAATTTAATGAGCGCTTCACCCGTCTTATTCAGCTTCTCGACTAAAGGTTTGTGCTCGTTGACCGAGTGCATGAACATCTGCGTAAGTTCAAATTTGGATTACTTATGCAAAATGTCAAGTCAAAGAAGAATAAAGAGAAATTTAACTGACCTCAGTTTTGTCCTGCTGTTGAGCAATCAGGTCGGGCCTTAAGGCGGGTTTAGCCAGCATGCTAACCTGACTTTCCATGTCGTCTAACCAAGAACTCAATTCGGCATGCGATGTGTGGAAATGTTCGGCGAGAGCGTATGCTTGCTCGAGAGCGCTCTGTCTATCTGCGCTCAGACGCGACACTACATCCATAATGTCCTTCAAGTCTTCCATTTTTTCTCTGATAAATGACATTTCTTCGCTATAAGGAGAATCTCGCAAAATCTGAAAAATTGTGAATGAAAATTCAAAAAAATTTTCGCAGGGGATTCAAGTTGAATGGAAATATAAAATTTACCTGTTTTGCGGCATTCAGAACATCGCGACCTTGATTCTTACGCTTTGAAATACTGTCGTTCAAGGCTTTTTGATCTTTTAGCTGCATTCTGATGATGTCGGGCTCAGCACTTGGAGCCTCGGCGTCGCGTAACTGATTCTCCACATTTCGGAACCAGTCGAGCAATTCGTCTAATCCATTCATGACTTGTCTGGATCGCTGTACAAATTATTAAATTTATCATCTAATAATCAGTATTTTGAGAAATACTACATTACTTTGTGATCATTCTTTAGACCCACCTGTTTAGATTCTTGTAGTTGTTCCACTTTGTGGCGAATTCCATCCACGATTGCCTTGAATCTTCGATTATCGCGAGTGACAAGACCCTCAATAGTCGCGGCTCCTTCTCCAGGAGAAAGCTGACATAATTGCGGTCCGATTACATTGATTTTGTCCAATACTGGTTTGTATTCTGAAAATGGAAAATGGTAATTCAAAATAACATTGTGTAACAAAGTTATAATGGCGTCGTGAAAGCTATAAGATTTGCTAACCACTTTTTCATTTATTTTTACTCCCCTTCCCTCTCCCCCTTTAGAATATGTACTTTTGACATTCAATCTCATCTCATTTTGTCTATTAATATACCAGAACCACCTTGTATTTCTAATTGTGCATTCCACCATGGACCTTAGGTTTCAATGGCATAGGCTTCTGATCTAACTATCTGATTCAAAAATATCCAAGGTAGCATTATTACTGATAGCGGAGATGTAAAAAGGAGACACTAGGTACCGCGATCACTTCTAAAACCTCAGAAAAGTCTGTTTTCGGGAAGCCTTGACCTAATTTAGAGACATTTGGCTCGCGTCATTTACAGGGTATGAATCAACCACAAGGTAAGCTTCTCTGACTTTCTCTTCTCACCTATCTTACCCCTTGCAACACACCTTGCTATGTAAAGAAAATTGTTACTGTACCTTTGACCTCCTTTTCAAGCTGTACCATGTCTTCTTCTCTGGGCTCGAAAGCCTGTAATTGAGATTCGGCGTCCGCCATCCAATCGCCCAGACGGTTATGTAAATTGTAGAATTGTTCGACCAGCGGTAATTTGTCCTGCGCCGCGTTCAAAAGATCTTTGTTCTTGGCCGCTAGGTCGCGGTACCGACTTTGCAACGAGTCCAATTTGTTTCTGAGTTGAGCAGCATCCGGCTTCGAGGCGTGTTTCATCAAATCCACTCCACTTTCAACTGCCCTGTCAACGTCACCTTGTCTGTGCGCAATTTCATCGGCCATATCCTAGTTACAATACATCATTGAAGAATATAAACTTGAGCTGAAAGTGTCGTTAAAGGGGAGGGGTCAACAACTTGTCACTTACCGTGAGGTCTTCAACATGACGCAACAGTTTGTTCGCCTCAATCGGAATAACCTTGTACCGATTGAGTCGGTTGTTCATGTTATTCATCCAGGAGTCCAAATCATTGAACAAATGCATGAAGTGCCTCAAACCGGCGCGTTGAGCCTGAAGTAAGTCTCCAAGGTTGTCCGACGCGTCGACTAAATTCGTGTATCTGTCGGCGGTGTTTCTCATTTTGTCAGCGACGTCAGCCGCTTTCTCGTCTCCTACCAAGTTTCTCAAATTGTTGGCAACGTCAATGAGTTCGTTGAATGCGGGTCGTTTGCGGAGAATATCTTTATGTAGGGCATCGTGATCTTTGATACGTTGTTGCATCTTATCTTCGTCGGTGGGAAGATGCGACATATCCTTAACTTTCCTTTCGGTGTTATCTAACCAATCCAGAAGAGGGATTAATTTGTCCTGATACGAATTGGCTAACCTTTCGAGCTCAGCGTGCGCAGCGTCGCAGCCCTTTAACCTGAAAGATTACTTATTGAAATATTACATTTTTCGAGAATGAAATTATCTTTTGGATAAACTTCCTTCTTCGAGTAATACCTGTCGAATAATTGACTGCAAATATTGTTCCATCTCACTGACACCTTATTCAAGTCCGAGTCAAGACGATCCAAATCGTGGTGAATTGTAGTGTGAAGATGGTGACGTGATTTTTCAACTACTCGTCGAGTATTTCTACCATCTTCCATAAGCTGATCGATGTTCGTTTGGTGTTTTCTTGCACTGTTTTGTAAACTCACCAACTCCTTTTGTACCTGGAAAACGAGATCAGAGTGATTTTAGAACATATTTTGATAGTGACGATGTAGCAGAATTGAAGTACGTACTGCTTTAAGGGCATCCAGCTCTGTCGGCAACTTTCTATACGACGACAACTTGATTTCGTAGTCGGATAAAATGTGGTTCACTTCGTTGAGTTCCTTCAGAATAGTTTCAACGGTTTTCATTCTATGTGAGAGAGAAGAACACGTAGAAATGAGGTGAGGGTATAATTTACGACTCATTCAAAGGTTGAAATAGCAAAGACATTCTAAATATATAGCCTAGGTATTTTAATTTTTTTCTTTAGAACATGACTTTGAGCTTCTACTATGACAAAAATTTGGTCATTTAATGGAAATTAGGCGCTCGTGAGAAATCCGGGGTACACACAGGAATTTTCTTTGGAAAATGAGAAAGAGAAAATTCTCTTCCGTAGTACATGAATTCAAGGCCATTCGGCTATTTACTGAGGCCAAGAGACTTCAAGAACTACAAATGAGACGAGAGATTTTAAAGAAATAGGAATGAGTAGTAGGATTCGAGAAGAAGACCGTCTCTCAAACTCCAAGTACGTATGTACGAGGATGGATACCAAAGGGATTTGGAAGGATGTCAAGTGCTAAACCTTTATAGAAGAGAAATTTTGAAAAATGTCAAGCACTGAAACTCTACAGAAAAGTGAAAGAGACAGTAATAAAACTAAATTTTGACTATTAACCGCACCCGGTCGATCACTCGGAAGTGCAAAAGTATTTCAGGCTTTTCTATATTAAACTTGCAGTTAATTTTGTCCTGTGCATTAGACGTAAAAATGGATCCTCGAATCTGTCCCAAAAGGGAAGAAAAATCCAAGCTGAACTTCCAGACAGGAAGGACCTGGACGAGTTCGAATCGCGACGCCATTGAAGACGTGGAAAGTTCAAATTCAATTTCATCGACAGAAGAGGGATCAGTTGGACGCTTTTAAGCGAAACTCACCCAAGCGATGGAGAATAGGAGAATCACCATTAATAGTAAATGAACATTTCTCCAGTTCTCCAGATTGTTATCCTGTCGCTTGGTTGGGGCTTGCTTAAAAGCGTCCAGTTTTGAGCTAAATATACGAAAATGCCTGTGGTTATTCTTGTTGGCGGTATATTTTTGAAACAAGCTATGAATTTTACAAAGAAGAGGACTTATGAGACATTAGGAGCTGCGAAATTTTTAAACAAGAAAGTCCTCAGATACTGAAGCTAGACGAAATTGTGACGTTATGAAGCACGACGCGACGTCATCAATGACCTTCACCTAATAAGAATCAAGCTCTGTGAAAGTCAGTAAAGCGACAAGTCAATAGCTTGGAGGAAGAGATCTTTCAAAGTTGTACGATAGAGCTTATTCAAGGGGATCGTTGGTCTGTCACTTGACCGGTCTTTACAGTACTTGGTTCATCTAGAGCTCTACATAAAAATTACGAGCTAAAACAGGAAATGCTGTCATTGAAGGATGATTTCTGCTAAAATTCCTGTACTGAGGAAGTTACGTAGGTATACCCAACTGAGTATTTTTTATCGATTTCATCTTAGTTTTACTTAGAGTATTGTTGCCAAAAATTTCAACTTTGGCTTCCGACTTAAACTTACAACCTTGGAAAATTTCTCCTCCAGCGTTTGGCTTTCGGCTCAATTCAACTTTGGCTTGATTCGGCTGATTTTCGGGTAATAAATGTTATGTAGAAATAGGAGTCCAGATGAATCAGGAGAATTGGAGCTTTCTAAGACTTGTGTAAGATATCTATTCTCCAGTTTATGTTCATCTCTATCAAGTTTCTATAGGGCTTTCCCCGTGTATTATATTGCAGGGTTGGTATCATTTAGGCGCAGGATTAGGCGCGGACAATTAAGCGCGAAGAACTGAAAAATCAAGTAGGCGCCCATTCAAGTAGACGCAAGAACAATTGGGCGCTTAGGCGCGAAATAATTTTTTTTATTAGAATGAAACAATTTTTAAAAATTGATTGAGCTATTACCAGTATGAGCAAGGGGAATCACAATGACTCTAACTGATATTGATTTTAAAACAATATTTTTCAACCCTAGACGTAATGGAAATCCTATTATATTCCAAAATTTATTCTGATTTTAATACAGGTTGAATAAATTATTAACAATAATTTAATTAATTAAAATAATATTATTTATTAATAAAATTTTCAAGGAAATTAATTCATAATTAATTTTAAAAATTAATACTTTAAATTTAAGTTACTTGAAAAAAAATCAATCAATTGATAGATTATAATTAATTAGTCAATTTAATTCAAGTTTAATAATGATGAAAAATTAATTTAATTTTTTTACTTTTGATTTTTTTTTTTAATTAATAAAAATTTATTATGAATATTTATATTTTTTAGAATTATTTATTTTATTTACGTATAGTTTTGAAAATTTTATTAATGTTTTTTTTTTTAATTTTTTGAAATAAATTATTATAATTATAATTTAATTAAAAATTTATTAAATTAATTTTAATTTGAAAACATTTATAATTGAATAAATAAATTTCTTTATTAAATTAATATTTATTTAAATAATTTTATAAATAAATTTTTTATTGCAGAGGGAGCAGGATTTAGGCGAACCAAGTTACAAAAAATACGTCACGGCGTCCAAATGAATGCGGCGTCTGAATAATTGTTGCGCCCAATTTTCTGCGCCTATTTGACCGTAACCCCATATTGCATACTTGTTTGCCTGATTCTTATCGTAGTGGTACTTGGTTTACGTGGATCTTATGGCAGGGGAATGGATATACTATTATTCCATATTCAATTCCCCTTCCATAGACCAATAGGGCTTTTTCAGTATTTCAAATTGCATACTTATTCTCCTACGTGTGACCAAGTTGGTAATGTTTGTACCATTGCTCTTAGGCAAACTGCTCCAGCCCAGCAACATCCATAAGATCAATGTTAGGAGAATAAGTATGCAATTTGAAATACTGGAAAAGCCCTATGTAAACCAAGTACGATAGAATCAGGCAAACTAGTATGCAATATGATATGGAGGAAGAGCCCTGTACTGAACTGATAAACAGCTGAACTGAATTTGAACTGTGTGAACTGCGGTGCTCTCTCTCGCGCGCGCGCGCGTGCGGATCACGCTCGCAATACCCTCAACCGGTCGTGTGTCGTGTCGTCTCCCCTCTTCCGATACTTCCTCGTTCCCCTGTTGTTGTCTTCAACTCGTCCACGTGAGCGTGATCCTTTTAGGGTTGTTTTCAGTTCGAACGCAGTCGATAAACGTTTTTCGTCTCGCTTACACACTCTTTTTCTACAAAATTATTTCGTTACGCGGAAACATAATTTATCCTCACCTATCTTTGTAAAGTTGACACAGGTTCCATAAATTATTCCAAGTATTCATCAAACGATCCAATTTCGGTTGTAAGCCCGGCGGCTTATTTTGAATAGATCTGTACGCATCTTGAACAGCGTCCACGTCAGATGATAAGCTCTAGAAATTCAGGCGAATGTTTATTTTTAAAATACACCCTCTCTTACGAGTCGACTTAATCAAGACTTTACATACACGAAGCCTGGTTTCGAAATCCCTGTGTTGTACCATCAGGTGCTCCACCGAGTCCACATCACGTGGGATTGGTGAACTAATTCTTGTGTTTAGCGTATGTTCGGCCTCGTCTAGCGTGGCTTGAAGGGCCGAAATTTGATCGTTGAATCGTTTGATTGCGTTTTTGTTCTCCTCTGGAACATGAAATATATTCTGAGTTTAGTATTCACAGTGCAGAGAAGATGAAGAAATGTGTACTACTGTCTTGAATTATGTATTATAGATTTGAAGGTAAATTCAAAGTAAGGCCCCTTAAACGGCGAATTGCTTATGCTACCTAAATAACAGGACGCAGAGAATTACAATAAAGTACTGCGAACTGAAGTTAGGTAGTGAAGAAGAGCAGAGCGGAACGAATATCCATTCTTATGTTGCTCTTAACAGATTTTTTTTTAATGACACCTCCTTATCGCAATGTGTATTACAAAATGTGTGCGCGCTATTTACCTTCTTCGCGAGCCCTCCTTTCGAATTCATCAAATAGACGATTAACTTCTTTCACTTCTCGTTCTAATCTGCGAAGCTGTGGATCAGATGGATCTCCTTCCTCGAGAAGTTTTTCCGCATCCTCATTGAGCGCCTTACGAATCGCATTTCTTTTTTCAGGACCCATTGCCAAGAACTGTGTTCCGGAAACAAGGAAACAAAAATAAAAAGATTCGATTTAATTTTTTATTTTTGATGCTGCAAAGTATTCGATCGTAACTTACATGTGGTAGGTCCCAGCTTTTGATCACTTTGATAGTGGCGAAAATCATGTTCTGTCGTAGACGCAACTGTTTGCGCTGCCACAGAGCAAGCGTCCGTTCGTACTGCCTCTTAAGACGATTAATCGCTTCTAAAGCATCTTTGTCGGGCGGTGGGATCATGAAGACGACACCAGGAATATTGTGATCGGAATCACTTGCCCCGGTTGATACTCGCCATTTAATTCTTCCAGAATTGTCATGCAACATCCATTGATCTCCTTTCTGAATTGAAATCTGTAATATGTTTCGATTAAGTTATATTACTAGTGTTGCAATGAATACAATATAGTAAACTAAACGACTTACGGTATCTTTTTTGTAGCTACAAACCGCCACAATGGGCATCGGTCTCGTGACGGGTTGTCTTCGCGCTCTTCCCGGTACCACCTTTTGTGCTCGCTCGGCCAAGGATTCGACCACTTCCCCGTACTGATTCAATTCGTCTCGAAGTTCGTGCATACCTTTCAGAAGCCGTTCACCTTCATCCAGAGAGAATTCAGATTGACTGTATTTGGTATTAAGCAATTCGTCTCGTCTGAAGAAGAGTACAATTAATATAAAATAAAGTAATGATACAGAAGCATTTGCTTGTTAAATTTTGTAAATTGGAAATTTTAATACTTGTTTAGCCAAGCTTCAGCTTCTTTGACGTCCTTGAAGAACTGCTGGTAGTGCGAACTGTGTTTCAAATGGGTTTCCAGGGCCAACATTAATTGCAGAATCCAACTCCATTGGTTATTCAAAGTGGTCATGATTGAATTGATGGTCTTAGAGGCTGGATGGTTCTGTAATAAAAGAGCTTCTCCGCGATCTTGGACTGCATTCAATTGAATTTCACGCTTATCAAGTTCGGACATCAGCGACTATGAAGAAAAAATGATAAAATTTAATAGCCCAAAAAAACTGAATATTTTATGAGAAAACGAACGAACCTTATAATATTGCTCTACATTAGCCAGATTCAGCTCCGTATCGCTCCAATCGCGAGTAACTTCTATCTCCTCTTTTTCGTTCAGCCAGTTCAAGATATTGGTAGCGGACTGCATGAAGTCCTGCAGCGTTTCCAATGCCGACATTCGTTTGTTCGACGTCGACAGTAATTCTGTGTAAAGACTGGTAAGAGTGTTCAAGTTTTGGGTGTAGTCAGCTAACTCTTCACCTGACAGATTGTACTTGGCGTTGATGCACTGTTCACAACGCGAGTGGAATTGCTCGATACTGTTGTGTTCGCGTAAGTGGATGTTCAGTTCAGCTTGAACACTGGGTAGGTCGGATCCATAGTCTGCTTCTTTAATTTGCTGTAACTTTTTGGAGCACCACTCGATACATTCGTCCAAATATTTGAAGTACGGGCTCGGGTCCACCGAACGAGTCTCAACTACTGCCACTCTCTGATGACTCACCGTGCTCTCCTCGACGTACGGGAACGGGCTCCTTTGCATTTGCTCTAATCTAGCGAGGAAAGTTGATAAAGAAGATATTAGAATTTGGAAGTTGTCACGGACGGTTCAAAAGACGAGAAAAAGAAGAAGGAATTAGGACACTCTCTAGACATGTACAGCTTATGTTTTGCCAGCAAGCTCTTCAAACAAGGTTGGCTTCAGAGTTGTTGAGAGGTAAGACAGCAGGATCTACATAAAAAACTTGTTTTATTTAAGATTGTTTTGCTGGGGAAGGAAAATCAATTTTGAAGAATTAAATCCTCTTGACCATGTAAGACTGAGCCAATTTTCCCCAAAAAGATTCTCCTCCTCCCGTCTCAATGTTCACGAAAGAATTGGATTAAGAACTCGCGTGGACCTTTCCATCAATTACATTAACTAAGACAAGTAGGGAATTCGTCCTAAGAATAATTTTTCGATAAGGTCGATTTTTGTCAAACATTTTCTAGCTTCTCCTCTTGATATTTTGCACAACTCGAGGATCGGTATTTCAGGTCCATGTCACTAGTCCTTTTCATTTGGAATTTCGAACCGAAACCTGTCTCAATCGTCTGTACCACCGTTTTAGTTTCTCTTGTACCAACCCCCCCCCACAACCTCTAAAGTGTTTGGTAACATGTTAGACTATTACCCAAGAGTAACACCATTGACAATCCAAACAATCCCTTTTCTCTATAATCCTTGAGGAGTTCTGTAGACATACAGAGCCCAATTTGAACAATTGATGAATTTTTGGAATAAGTTACTGATAAACTTGTCTTCCATTGTGTGATCGCGGTGGGGATCAACTACAGCCCCTAATTGGCTCATGAGCGAATATTCTCGTTGTGCAGGAAGAGACTTTGTTCATTCAAAAATGTTCCTCTTTGTGTATTGTCAACTCATGATGAGAAAACAGCTTCGTCAACGGTTCAGATCAGGCGGGTATAATCTGAGCCAAATATTGTGGATGCAGTAAGACTTCTCGCCCAGCATAACAGCGAGAATTGCTTCAAGTTTTCCCATTTTGAGATGAATCGGGGACGAGGTAGATTCCTTACCGTTAATTCACAATAGAAAAGTTTCTAGGTAAACTTACATTCTATCGCTCGTCTGGAGCCTAGCCCTCTTCGACTTAGGAGAGGCCAGAGTTTATTCACCGAAAAGTCACAGTGAAAGAAGTTTTAGCGGGGAACCCGCTATCCATTTTGTTGGGGAGATTACATCCTCAAAAAAACGTCTGCGTCTGGGAGTTTCTGTGAACTGCGTGACGTGACGTGACGTGTGACACTTCATGACATCATCAATGATCTTGACCTACTTCAGGGACTTGAAAAGCCTTCATTATATCTGGCCCAGTATATAGTATACTGAGAAGAGCCCCGCCAACTTATTTGCTGAGGAGGCATTTTCGCGCCAACCTGATCGCGAGCGCGTTCAACTTATTACGTCATCATTTTCAAGACTCGGAAACTAGGCTATATATGATAGGAAGAGGACCAGGGAGGTTGCGGGTTTCCCACTGCCATTGCAAACTTGCAATGGCCTCTACATTTTTTCCGGTCAATTTGTATTCGTACGCCTATCGCGACTTAGATATTTAGAGTAGTGCCCTTCCGTTTTCTCCCCATGAGTACAAGCTTCTTAGTCAATCCATAATATCCTCTTGACGTACTTTAACGAATGGATAGACCAAGACTATGGCGAGCTTAACTCTTATCGAACGCAGGGTTGAGCGGCCGCATGGCTGCTCCAACAGGTACCTTTATCAAAAGTCGAGGAAAGTTGAGCAAGAAACGTGTTTGCCTTGCAATCAAGGGTGGAATGTTGAACTACAGCGCAAGTGATTCGAAAATGTTAAAGTTTTTGGTTGAAAATTCAAGAAGAGGAGAGCGCTTAACACCCTAGGGTTGGGAAGAAAAAATTAGTAGAAGGGGTACAATTACGGAATTTGTTCAGGTTTCGGTTCAACGTTTGAATGGGAGAGGAAATCCAGTGACATGTACCTAGGGAAGGTTTAATACTGTCTACATTCGCCCACTCATCTGCAGCTCAAATGTTGAAAATTTTCAAAGTTGCTAAAGTTGGCTGAAGCTCCCATTCCTAACCAAAAATTTTTCATACTTTTCCTTCTTGCCTCACGTATACAGTATAGCTTGATGGTCGGAATTATTCCAAGTCTCTAAAGCAGGTCAGAATCCCATTTGGCCAAGAGGATGGCCGACGGTGGAAATACAGAAAAAAATCCAAGTTGAATTGATTTATGCTCAAATTTTCTACCGACTTCGACTCGTTAAGTCCATCGAGTAAGGAAGTTCTGTAATATCAAAAGGAAGAGGATTGCCGACATTCTTTGATCTGCGGTATGTTATTTGTCCTAACACTTTTTATTTCTCCATTGATACAAGAGAATTCAGCCACCTTGTTATTTTTAGATTGGCTAGGACAAGCCGGAAAACAATAAAGTAACAGAACTTCTATCACATCCAATCATCTTGAATTGAGCTCACTCGTCCTTCAAACTTTTTAGAAAATTTTTTATTACGCTAGACTCACATTATAGGTATGACGACGAGAGGCAATAAAATAAACTAAAATGGTGTAATAAGCGAGGTTTGATTAATCTTAGCCGCTAAACTCGACACGATAAAAGAAATTCTTGATGAAACGAACCTGTTAATTTCTTCATGAATTAATTGGTCGCGTTCCTGATGCGCCATAATCATGTGATTCCAGCTTTGTTCTATCTCGTTGATGTGCAATTCTGGTTCAATGTCGACTTCTCCAACAGTTTCATAATGTTTCTACGCGAACATATAAAACAATAGGTACCTTAATGCTTATTTGAGAAGAAAATGTACAGCGATCGAGTAATAGTGGAAACTTAGTGAGGGACCAATAAAATATTCGACCGGTTTTAAGTAAGTCGAAAATTTTCTACGCGTGAGCTGATATCAGGGTCTGTATCACTTTCTTTCATTTCAGTACCGCGATATCTCCGCATTATGACCAATTTTCTCACACACGGTGCCTCGTAAATAACGTGTGTTTCTGCGTTCGTTCGTGCAAAACGTGCTTCTTTTAATTCGAATGAGTGGCGTATTGTGGAAAAGTGATCGAGTTGAAACGTGACAATGAGTACTACGTCAATGAATCGCCCACATCTGCGTAGCAAAGGACCTGTACTCACACACGTCGGTATGAATCATAGAACGGGTAAAACAGAGAGGGATAAGACTATAGGAATCTGTGGCAAGAGTATCAGCAAACGGTTGTGCAGTCTCTACGCCAATGGGTAATCTGCCTCTCGCTAAAAATATCTCAGACAAATCGTCAAAAGTACGACCATTAATCTCCAATCCGCAAAACAGTGCGACACAAGCGTCTATAGAGGGTCGGTCTTGCTCGGTAACTGATGAATCGTTTGCTATAGAATTGGTATCGACAGTAACACAAGCCATCATGTCTGTTTTTGTCCCTCATTTTAAAGAAATGCAACGCAAGATAGACTCACAGACAATACTCATAAACGAGCTCGAACAATATACAAGGAGAAATTCACTCCGATTCTATGGTATCCCTGAAAATTCGTCGAACGGCGTTGAGGACACTGACGCACTTATATTCAGAAAATTGTAGCTACAAAGTTAGAAAAAGAAGAGGAATATATGTACATCATTCTGAGGTACCAGGCCTTTTGCGGGCTACCTGCAGAGGTGTAAACTCTTGATGAAGGGGTTCATAATCAGCACCCGTGCTCTGGTACAAGCCTATTTCAATCCTCCTGGTCGAGTGTTACCTGGCGTTTGAACGTAGGAGGCAATGACGACGGAAAGGAGTCTAGCTCACTTCGACTCGTTTTTAAAGATTTCACAAACATTGAATTCCTGTACTTGAGATAGAGGGATAGAGGAGGGGCACTCCAAACGATGATTCAACAAGAGGATTTTTTTCACTCTCACAGGGCGACAGAGTTCCATGCTCTAATTCAGTGGTTCCCAACCTGAACCCGAGGGTCCGCATAAGGTCTAAAAATAATTTTTATAATTTTTGTTTGAAAAAAATTGTTCTGGAAGGCGTTTCGAACAAAATTTTATGAAATTTTAGGGCAATTTTTTCAGCTGTAAATACGCCACAGATTAGTGTTACTTTATTCCTACAACATTTTTTCGTAGGGGGTCTGCGAAAAAAGGCCGGAGCACTGGAGGGGTCCGACAACTTCAAAAGGTTGGGAGCCACTTATTCCGAATCCAGAATCTTTACAAATCCCACAACTCGTAAATCACGAATATTTCAAAAATACATATAAATATACCTGCAAATCACGATAAATATGTTTTAAATATCTTTTTTCTTCGTATTTCGGCGGAATCTCTTCCGTTTTGAATCGATAAGATTCTTGCGCTATTTTTCTCATCTCTCCGATCGAGGGTGGGAAATTACGATCGGACACCATATACGAGGTTTGCTCTCTGATCCATTCGTGCAAAGAACTGGACACGTTTCTGTATTCGGTGACCGTCTGATGAGCTTCCTGTAAAATACGAGTAAAGTTACATAAAATTGACATAAGAATAATATCTGTAAACGGTGATACCTAATCGTGATAATGATTCATCGTGTAATTATGTCGACGTGTCTCTATGCTGTAGACCTACGCTTTGGCGGTGATAAATTGTTATTATAGCATCCGCTATATAGGAATTTCATCACAAACATCTTGGTCATGAGTACGATACGATTCCTAATCGATCGCGGTTCAAGTATTTCTCGATCGCCATTGAATCGTCGCTACAATTTTGGACTAGAGAATGGTGTTTGTATACGATCATAATATGGCGAGTTACATTTTTCAAAATATATGGGGGAGTGTTGTGTGTTAAGTTTAAATGATTTTTGTGCTCGCATTTCTGTGGCAAAATGCACGATAAATAATCGTACATATAAAACGGTGAGCACAGCGAACGCGAAACATTTCGTTTGGCTGATTCCCTACTTGAAGCGGTAACTAGTATTACCATTTTTGGTAACGTAGGCGTAATCGCGGTAAAAACAATCCTTGATCGTAACATTTACGTATGTTGGTACCCACAAGATCAGATAAATTAAGATCTAACTGTATGAATTCGCCATCGACCATAGAATTTCAATGTCCCACTCTGATATAAATGAACGAATTCGTTATCTTTACCGGCGACGATAGGTAGCTCTAGTTTCATTCATCTTGGATGTGTATTGACAGAATGTAAACATCAATATTCTTATATTTTGATGAAACATAGCGTCTCATTCGAGTGAATGAGTTTTTAGAATAGCCCTAGTAAACAGAAGTATCGTCAGTAACGCGAGAGATGCAGTCCATATAGCCCGAGGTATAGGTAAATCACACATTGAAGTCTATGACCTTGATGAGACCTCGATGAATCTGGAGTGTAGCGAAGCTTGTCTAGACAATCTGGAATCATGGTTGTCTTCGTGATATGCCTTTTTTCTCTTGCCTATCACGTTAGAAAAAAATGATATAAGTTGGTACCTACTTTTTTCAGAAATTGATTTTGGTTTCACTTTACGTATTTCTTAGAACCGATATTTAATCACGTCAGGAGTACGGGCGTCCACAGTATAATATTGATCATGGAGAGAGGACTAAGAAGCGGCCGAAATTTTCTCATTTTTCGTTGTTTCATGACCCCTCCTCTCGCCAATTTAATGTCATAGGAAAACTTTCATAACCACGAGGGAAAGTCAATAAGGTCATATTTAAGGGAGAGAAAGAAAAATCACTCGATATAAGTGACCTTTGTTCTGGAGTGAGGATTCTGAAGGTATTAGCTTACAATAGCTCGAGTAATGTTTACTTGTCCTAATTACAGTGGCGAAATTAGAAGGGATGAACCCCTCCTTCAAGTTCGGACTTTATCCTTGGTGCTGATGAGCAGAAAAATTTCACTCAATTATTCCTCCTTGAAGAAATTTCTACTACGCATCTTCCGAATTAGTCTTAAAAACCTCAACATCGGCAAAGTGAAGTTGACCGACAATGATACAACCACTTACTTCGAAGTTTGAAATGCCCTTGAATTTGAAGACTTATGACATGATGGCAAAAGCGTAGCCAAAGATTTTGGAAAAGGAAAGGGGGTTTCCGAACAAAATTTATTTCAATATTTTACCTTTGTATGTAATTTTGCGTATGTCTCCTAAACATCACTCTTCCGTACCCCAAGTACTGGGATTTCACCTTTGTAATATTGTGCGAGGTTAGAGAAGGTCTAACCTCTTTTTTCTCCACTCGCCTACGCCCCATACGTTCAGTAGTATCCGTTAACAATAAGCCATAACAGTCAGGATTTGCTTAGCACTTGATTTAAGATTGAAAAAGGTTTGTACCAGAACATGGATGACTAGAACTTTTCGCTCCTGAAGGAAGCTGACGATTGACTGATCTACAGTGTTCTTTTTTTTTAATTCACATTTCGAGGGATTTCCCAGTTTTGGGGAGGGGGATTTCTTGCTGCGAGACTAATTCTTGGCCCTTGAAAATAGGCCCTTGGAATCATCTGTACTCATATTGACTGTGATGAGGTGGAATTAGAACACTGCATTTTGAAAGGCCTCATGTGTACAGTTACATGTTATTAGTTAGTTAGTTTGGAAGTGTATACTTCTCAGTGTTACCTTATCATCAGTCACAACGTATATCGCTATTAACGAACAAGGCCTTGAACAGTTTTCAATGGTGCAATACTGGATCTGATTGACTACAACAATACGACATAGTGTTGGATTTTCTCCTCTTTGCCTTTGCAATCTCCGTCTGTCCAGAGTTCTCTTCTCTTCGTGCGGTTTTCTACATGTATGACTTGGAATATTCCTTCACCATTGTGCTGTTTTTCATTAAAGATTGCAAAGTTTACCAAACGGAGTGACTTGTCCTCTTCTTTCTCCCTCCTTTTCCCTGATATCAAACTTCCCCCAGTCTCTCAAGCGTCTCTTGTCTTTTTCGGCGGACCGGTCGTTACTTCTTCTCTTCACCATGGATGGGTTCTTATGTGCTCGCATTCACATCATAACCACTGAACGCCTTCATCAATTTGTTTAAGTATTTTCCTATACACTGATTCGGAGTACTTCCTCAAAGTGATGTCACGGGTCCCTTGCTTTCTCTCATTCTCCCAGGGACTCCCTGCATCTAGAGTATAGTTGTCGGTTGCTACGATCTGCTCCTTTATTATAATTTCTTTCTTCCTGTCTTCATTATTCTTCAGAATGGAAATAGTTGTGAATAACCGCTAACTTGTGCCTAGGTTGGTGGTAGAAGTCGTTCGGGATGATGATATCGGTTCATAGTTGGGGTCGGGTTGTTTGGGTCGTTGATAGAGCACCACTACACGCCAACATGATACACAAATTCACGGTCACATCCCAACTTATTCGCTTGTGACCACAAAATCGACGAGAGTTTCCGGTATTATTGTTTATAGTATCGGGTATTAGTGTGTATTAGGTTCTTGCAAATTTGGTATCCTATCCTGTTGTTTTCCAATGTGAACGTCAAGTTCGAATAGTTGATGGTTTCATTGCCCTTTTCTACTGTACATTTGATGTTCTCATTTATCGTATCCGTTTCCAGGGGGAATTGGTCCCTTTACCTATTAGAGCCTGATCACACTATTGAGATATCATCCTTGTATCCGATACAGTTTTTGATCGAGTATATGAACTTGCTGCCTATCAATATCTTGTTTTCCGTGCCAATCTCCATCAGTGACAGCGATGATTCCGTCGATAGTCCTTTTTCCTGACTGTAGAGCTTCGTTCTGATGCGCACTTCAGCTCAGTATCTGTTTTTTTGTAGCAGGGTAAAAGTTCCTCCTTTGGTATGGAGCCAAACATGTTTATCATATCCAAGGATACCAACTCATTACTGCGCTCTTCATTTCCACCTTTTTCAATCCCTCTATCAGATCCCTCTCGTTTCTGATACTTTGTTTAGGAAAGGTGGTAGTTTTTTTTTTTAAGAATTCTGATGGCGATCTCATTTATCTTGTAACAATATGGTGATTGAGTGGTCTCGCTGGATGATTTGCCTCTACAAGCTCCTTAAATTATGGTGCGGGTTCATCTCAAGCATCCTTTCAGTAGATATCCGCATGAAGAGGAGAAAACTCTGAGAACAGATGGATATTGCAAGGCAAAGAGCAGAAAAACCAGCCTTTCGAATTCTCCGAGTGCCCCCCTCCCTTCACCCTACCATGCACGTACCCCTCCCCCCTTCACCATCGATACTCCGTGCACTGCTACCAGTTGATATCTTCAAAAATCCGTATCCGCTATTCATTCCAAGACTTGAAAACAGATTTCTACGGTTTTGGACCGATTCATCAATAATGATCAGAAGAAAGGTATCTCTCCATGGAATAACTGAGGTGCTTTTCTCTTGATCGACTCAATGTAACAAAAGACAGCAGTGTCACTCCATAACGATCAGGAGAAAAGTATTTCTCGTACAAGTGTCTAAGGTACTTTTCCCTTGAGCACAAGTGAAGTCCGTAGAAAAATCCGTATCTTTTTCGAGGACCAAAACTCCGTAGGTCTGGCAACAAAGACTCCGTGGGTGATTCAATAATTTGCGAGTTCACCCCGTGAGTTTACCTTGCCTAGTTTATATACCAGCTTTGTACTAGGACCAGTCCTAAACTAGACCTATAATAGAACGGAGAAGACCCCCCCCCCCTCCAGGATTTTACTAGTCCTAAACTGGGCTTATTGGCGAAGGCTAATCATAAAAAATACAGTATACTGTACAAAAGGATATAGAGTCAGTTTATACTAGCACAGGCTTAGGCATCCTATGTATTGTATTTCTTTCTTGAATTCCCTATTGAACTAGACCTCAACTAACTAGTAGGTTCAGCCTTCTTTATATAGGCCTAAATGTATAAGAAACTAGACCAAGAAAGTGGTAGGTCTGAGCACTGAGCTTTTTCTGGACCTGGCTTTAAACTAAGTGTAACCTTACTAGGATTTTAGCTATCTCAAACTAGAATTATTATAGATGTAGAAGACACCCCCCCAAGGATTTTACTAATCCTAAACTAGACTTGGACTATACCGCGAGTAAGACCCCTTGAAGTCATCAGTCTAAAATATTCTAAAGAAGACTTATACTAGACCAAGAAGCGGGGTGAATGTGCCGAGTGAGCCCCCTAAAAGCTATTACCTAATTCGGAATATTTCAAAGTAGACTCATACCAGACGAAGGACGGGGGCGAAAGAGCGGAACGAGTGAGCTACCCAAAAGCTATTGGCTTGAAATACCTTAACTGGTACAAAACTGGCCCTCAGACCTAACATGTGAGCCGCTCAACCAATTATAAAGCAAACTAGGTCAACAATGAAAACGAACGATTGAAAACTTCACGAAAGGACAGCCGACATGAAACATGATCTTCTTCTATTTGGCTTCGCCAGAAGATTTTTCAATTATTCAGTTCGGTGATTAGATAAGATAGAAAGAACAGGACCAACCAATAGGGAAAAACTAATGAGAGCGCCAATAGAAACGCAGCACATAGACGAATGAACCAATCACAATTGTTGTAGCCAATGATGCCAAAAAAACTAATGTTTAAGGCCTTGTTCTTTAGTAGCGACACAATTTGATTAGGTTGAATAATTGCCGGAAATTCACTTTTTGACCCAAGAACACCATTTTCTTGCCGAAAAATCCTTGCTCTATGAATAATCGCAAGTGTAAGTAGGTTCGTGACGAGAATAATTTACTTTGTATTTTCATTAAAATAAAAATGATAATTTCCAAAATTTCCATTTCATCTCTGACTAGAATGAAATTTTTCAATGTGCATCCACAATGGTTTAGGTGTGAATCAGTCAATCACACAGATTCTTCCATGTGGTGGTGAGCTGGTATTCTATCAAATCTCACTGAAAGGATCACTCCAACAGGAAGTTATCTTGATAACTATTTTGGATGAAATTTTGGGAAATTTTGAGAAATTAAATATAGTCGAGTATCATGTGTCTTACTCGCCCCCTGTTGTGTTCGACTAGATGATGGTAAAACTTTTCAAATGCAACACTGAAGATGAAAAATATGAAGTCTAGCTAGTGACCCTAGCATTTTAATCAACATGCATAAATATTTGTTCATTTTCGAGTTTCGTTTTCAATATTTTCAAATTGTTTTTTTCATCGTTGTTGTTATAATGTATTTATGTATAGAAGTTAGTTGATATGGTAATTCGTTCCACCCACCTCAGTGGGAGCATAGAAGATATTATTGTACCGCACTTCTTTACCTATACGTTATTATATGATTATTACTGAAATTGAATGAGGGCATTTATGTTGAATTCAATAAAATAGTAGTCCTAATTATCGTTTATGAGTTCGCTTTTATCCTTCAAAATTTTCTTATTGTTTTGAGAAATATATCACCTCATTTTATTACGTGCGAATTCTCTCATAAAAATATTTCGAAGATGGAATAAAATCTACATTTACAGAAGGCTTATAAACAGATCAAAAGAGGTAATCAAGTTGAAAAATAACGCACAAAACATTTTTTGTTTTTACTTCGCCTATACGGAAGAATAACAGATATCCTACTCATGCATTGCGCGCCTTCAGGTGATATATTCAAACGAAGTAAAAGGGTGGTTCCTCATCCTACTTGCGCCGCAAGTTTTATGGTCAAGGTCGTTCTTTCAAAACTTCATGATATAATAACGTCGCGGGAACAAACTTCAACATTGAAAACAAAAATACTCAGAATAGATGAAATCTCGTTAGAAAGAAAGCGTCAGTTTTAGGTTTGTATAGATTCGAATTTCCAGTTCGTAATTTTGACTCTCGACTTCAATTATACGCATCCGCTAATTTATAGCCGATACTTCCCGACCTTGGATCTTTACGGTTACGAAGCCACAGGTCAATTGTCTTCATAATCTATACGGATCGAACGGTGTACTGTACGTTGATCCCGACGAGACAGTGTATAGCTGGCCGTATTTGTGGGATTAAATAAATGAACTGGTTGAAAGAATGATTAATTATAAGAAGATTTACATGAGTAACGATGCAATCGTCAACTCGTTTCTGGCAGCAATAGATATTATGCGAAAATATTTTGCGCGGAATCGTTATTCTGGAGATTTGTGACTAATGTATTGAATAATTGAAAAAATTTTGACACTGATTTTTGGTCCGGAGAAAGACGACCTTGGAGATATGGAAGGAAGACTCGTTCAGAGGATTAAAGAAACAGACAACATTCTTCACAGGTATAAGTGAATGATCAACTTTTATTGGGGTAAAGTTCAACAAAAAGAAAGATGAGAATAGTCTTCTGTTCATCTCAATCAAGTTAGCTCAACCATTGAAAATTTTTTTGTCCCTTTCTCTCAAACTGTTTGCACTGACCGTATTGAGAAAATTTTCATGTTTCTAAAATAAGTAAACTACCACCGAGGACTTTTCAAAACGCCTTCGGTTACATACAGTCTTGTTATCGAAGAGATGTACGAATTTTTTAACTGGGTCAAAAATTATCAAGGGGATTATTTATTTTCAAAGTTGCTATACGGTAGGTTAGGAAAATCATTCTTTTGATGACAATTTTTCATCAAGTTGTACGCCCGGTCCCAGCAGAGAGCCCAGTCTCTCTTGATGTGCCGCAAAAGTCGGTCTGTGGACCGCTCCTGTGGTGCGTCTTATTTAATGAGATTTTCAAAGAGAATTGCTACCACCAGTACGGCCAGCAAACATTGAGGTGCATAAGGTGCTAATGCACCTATAGAGAAATTTTCAATAATGAAATCTTTTTTCTTCAGACATTGGGGACAAATATGAAATCGATGTCTGCACCAGGTGGAAAAATAAAGAAGTGCCAACTCTGTCCACCAGGCGTTAAGCTTATCTGCTATGAGCATGACACACTGAGCGTACGCACCGCCGAAAGGACCATAGCGGTGGGGAGTAGGGTGAATGAGGCCCTGGAGGCAGAGACATGTTGGATCGAATTGGCGTTCAGAACCCGAGGAATGTCGTCTGCAAAGGACATTCCTAATGATAGTGGAAAAGGAGGGCAGGGTAGTAACGTACCTCAGCCTTCTGATGACAAATCTTTGAGAGCAGTGGGAAGAAATAAGAAGGATCATGATGAGCATCACATTGCAAGTACCCCAGTAAGGATCGACTCCATGAAGATAGCCTACAGAAGAAAAGAAATGAAAAAACTCTAACGAAGAGTTGCGCTGGTGAGGAATGTTAATTCCTACCGAGCGGTATCGACGGAGGCTCTTTGCGTATTAGCACGTTGACCATCAATCGAGAGAGAGGTGATGTTCAGAGTAAAGAAGATTAAAGGGCAACAACTGATGAAAAAACTGCACGGATCAATCAGGAGGCCAGACGCTCCTTGATTAAGAGATGGGAAGCGAGAATTACTCAGAGGGGTCTAAGGAAATGAACGACACTACTGGATGAACCGAGACCAAGATTACCTTAATATTCGCCTGACAAAAGTGTTGAGTGGACATGCCTGCTACAACAAGTACCTTCATGAGAAGTTCAGGAGGAGAGTTTAACAGGCGATGTGTTCGCATTGCGTTCAAGGGACTTCATTTGAGTGTAAGGCGTGAGAGTGTGAGCCGGGCAAGCTTAGTCAGTCAAAGCGAGAGATTGGGGTCGATGAATCGCTACTTCCGAAACGTTATGCTCCGAAGATGCTAAGAAGAGGAATACAAAATGGAATAGACTTATGTAGAGCCACGTTACGGCCTACTCAACCCGTAAGTACCATTCACATACTGACGACCAAGCCTAAGGACATGAAGATAGAAGAAGAGAAGAAATTCGAACAGCAATGGAGCGCTATGTTAGTAAGGTAAATGTGTTGAAAATTTGCGAGCTCGGAAGCGCTGCAATAGCATTCGAGATTTTTCAAACAGTGAAGTTCTAACCGAAAAGTTCGACACCGATTTAGGAGGGGGGAAAAATTACAGCATACGCGCCTCACACCCATTCGACAATGGAGGATGAGCGGCAGCACATACAATACAAGTGATACAAAGCACAAAAACTGGGTTGGTCGTTTCCCAACAAATCACTGGATTAACTTTTCGATTCAGCAAAAATAAACGAAGATCTAGCTCAAATGGCAGTCATTGAAAAGCCTTTTAATTGTAATAATACATCCATAAAAAAATCAACCAATTTCTGGCCCTCTTATGCACAGTGATCATATCCAAAAGGACCATTATAAACAGAAAACCTATTCCATAAGTAGTAAACCGTCAGTCATTCTTCCATTGAGTTGTGATGACAAAAAAGCAGGGGGAATTTCTAAAGTAAATGACAAGTAGCCGAACGGGCAGAGGAAGGTGTGAAAAATTCTTCGTTTGAAATTGATATTTATATAGACAAAAAAAAATTGTAGTTTCCAAGAGGGTGAGGGTTCTCACCTGGTCGAAAGATTTGGAAAAATTTTCAAAGGTAATCATAGTAGAAGGGCACGAGAAGGGAAGTGCTCTGTTTCACTTTGGGTTCGGGAGCTTGAAATTTTCAAAGATCACTACAGTTGTGCGAAGGAGAGAGGCCTCTGAAGGACCTGGAAAGACTCTACAGTACGTATTGACTTTGGCCAGAAAGAGAGATTTACGTTAAGACTTTGGAAGTGTGGGTCAACATAAGGCTAGACTCAAAATACGACCTACTTAAACACATCAGCTAGGCTGAAACTCTAGAGACTCAGACTAGAGGAAGAGTTTCCTCATAGATATTTGGATCAGCGGTAAAATTATACATCTCAAAACTTGTTCCACGTCGATCTGGTATTCTTCAAACGAGTCAAGTACGGATTCCTTTTTTAAAGTATCGAAATTCTATGTGAGAAGGGAGAATTTTCTTTCAGAGAGATTTTTCCATCGATACGGATCATATATCATCAAAATAGAAGCATAAATTTTTGCTTAGATTTCGAAAATTTTCTTTCCTTATCATATCAAGACTCTCCCCCCCCCCCAAATTGAAAGAAACGTCTGAATGTTGATCATACAATCTGAGGGTAGCTAAAATAAAAGTATCTGCCCACGGATTTCAACAAGGAACTTGTTTTATCGGAGGATTTTCCGGAAAAAACGTCCGCTGTCCGGCAAACCTCAGAGGTCGAAAATTTTCCGAATCCCCTTCTAAAAAGAGTCCTAGCCCAGTTCAAGTCCAGTACACTACATGTGAGGCATTAGCTTAGTATGTAATACTGCATTTTTTGGTAGTATTACACTCTTTTTTAAACCCCCCTCCTATCATGTATATAGTTTGGAGGTCGGTGTACATAGCCTGATTGAAACGGTTTTTCCAAGTACAGTAATTAGATATGCAATGCTTCATAAATCAATTTCCCTAGCCCCTTCAATGAGCCAGATATGCAATGCTTCACACATCGTAAGTCTCCGAAGGCGCTTCTGAAATCGTCGTCCTCGCCAGTCACACGGTACGCCTAGTGACCTGTCGTTGGGGTTGCGGCTTCAGATACACTGGATGTATCCCATATTCTCTCGCGTGGCCTTCCTTTCGAGCGTCTTCCGTAAAAAAAAGTCCCCTGCCTTCCCTCATTCAACTCCGTTCAAGAACCCGTGAATTTTTTTTCTGCCTTGAAAAAATAGATGGTAAGTTGTGCACTACTTGTACATTTTTGCCTCTCATCAGGAGACAGAGCTGCCCTGTACCGCTAAATTCAGGGCATTTCAGAGGAGAGGAATAATAATTTCAGATTGTTGCCTCGAGCCTGCTCTCTATAGCCTTTTCATCGGAGTTGGATGATTTCCAAACAGTTTTCTATAACCTTATATCATTGTTTATGCCATCTATTTTCTTTTATTTAGAAAACCGTGGCTCCGACTTCGGAAAATTATTGAGAGGCAAGATTTTAGAATAGTAGTATATTATACAACTAGATGCATAAAGTGTGCAATTATTGACGAGTGCGAAGGTTTGCAAAACGAGCGAAAGCGAGTGAAGCAAACGCACGAGTTGATGTAGCGCACTTGAATGCATCTAGTTTTATAATGTACTTTTTATTATAAGTGAACGAAGACATAAATCAAAATTTCGAACTTCGCGATTTACAGCAAGCGAACTCTATCGAAATTACTGGTAACTTCCATTATTACCCTGTTCTTCACGCAGCGGGTAATAATGAAATACTTTTTATCCCGCTTCTTCTCTTATCACAGAGTATCACTACTCATCTTGAAAGCGACACCTTTTCACCCGCCTAACTCAGCCATAATAACGTAATTTGAGTTCACGTATGATAAAAAATTACGATTTTTTTAATTAAAAATTTTTAATGGCTTTTATGTTTGACCAAATTATTGGGAGGAGGGAGAACTTTCAAAGACGGCGCTTATATCAAGGAACAAATTAGGTCTTATGATTGTATTATACTAGCAACCCAAAAAGTTCACCCTTAACTGACATCTAGAAAATCGCGTAAGGTGGAAGACAGAAAGAAAAATGAAGAAGAAATAAAAGACAAACCACAGCAAGAATAAAAAAAAATGATAATCGGACTAAATTCTTTATACAATTTTCAAACACAATAAATTTTTAGCCCTACGACAAGGTTTTAAATTTGTGGTCGTATTCAACTCAGTTTAAAGACTTCCAAAAATTTTAAACTAAACTTTCTGAGGACTTCTCGATGATGCGTCTTGCATTCTTTGATTAATTATGGTAGTGTAATTGAATCGCCCACGTAAGTGTGACTTTCTTCAAAATCTTTAATTCGCAAATTTAAGTAATTTTCTCGGAATGAATGGCCTGGAGCTTTTTTCCGGCTACCCTATAATTCGATTCTAAACTTGAAGCCAAATTTTATACCTCTCAACAACACGATTGTTCAAATTATGAACAGGAAAAAAAGACGTATTTATAACAAACTGTTGGTGAAATCCTCCAAGGCGGGGGGAAGTCTCAACAATATTGCATCGTTGTTTCGCTGATTAGACCGAGCAACTTTTCCCTTCAGTATTTTGTACCCACAAAAAAGTATCGAAGGAAAACTTCAAAAAATTATTCAAAATTTGAAAATTTACCTTCGCTGTCCGGGATTTCGAAGAAGAGTAGTGCGATCGTTGCATTATCTTTTCTCCAGCTTCCTGAATCATAGACGATTCTCCGTACCGCATTACGCTCTCGGAAACCGCTCGCTCGTCCCCTCGGCTCGTTGAGGTAGTTCTGCGAACCATTTTTGTAGCCATGTACTTGTGACCGGCGTGTTTGATCCTTTTGCTTGATTCTTCGTTGGAGTCGAAAAGATCCGTGGACAAGTGACGTCGAGAATGCACAGCTTGTAGATCACGCACATCTCCGTTGCTGATGTCCGGTAGATTTTCTTTATCGTCATTTTCACGAGTCTCGTGGTGTACGACAATTTCACGGCTCCCACTAGAGCCGGAGCCCTTTTTTTTGAAAATTTTACGCAGCGACATACCCTCCGAAGTAGTTCTTATTCACGGAAAATAATATGAAATTTCGATCTAAAATATAGAGATCAAAAAAATAACACCAAATTATGATTAAAAGTTTCACGAAGTAACGACGTTGGAGCTCGCAATTTAAAACTGCGAGATTCAACGTTAACGGCAGCACAACAAACTCAAAAATTTAATATTCAAGACACAATTATAGTAATTCACAAAGAACATCGACTCAGGCAGGAACTGAGAAAAAAAGTTCGTCGCACTGCCGCAAATTTAAAATACTTCGTGCAACATATACGCACCGATATCCAAAGAACCGCAAAATTGCGAAAATATAAGTTTACGTAAAATGATCGTGACGAGCGCGCAAAAAGAAGTGATCAACCTGTACGAGTTGTAACAGACTGAACTCACGTTGTCCAGTCGTGCTCTTCGCGGTATTCGTTGATCTTCGTCGATCATCCGTACATGGGCACAGCCAGTAAGAAATAAGAGGGAGGTATACAGTGCAGAATATATGTGCCATTGAAATTTCCTCTCTGTCTTATTTATAAATGAGCTGTAAAAAAAAAAATGTAGGTAGATTATACGATAAAGATAGGTAGACAAAATGTGTATTAACATCGCAAAGAAGACCATTGAGGACATGTAAGTACATTTTGGGTACAACCCGAGGGTTGAGGTTTATTGCTGACGCGCGTCGATCTTTTTGCACTGTCGTTATCTCATAACTATAGATAGGCCAACAATAACGATCAGTAATCGACGGCACTGGGGAATCTATATTCGAAAGTGGGCGAATTTTGTGCTTCCCATGTGCAGAAATAAAAATAATAATCGACGAAGTATCGCACAACTTATTTTTCAAAACTATAGCGTAGGTTCACGAAAATTATTGACGAGAGGAAGGTCTAGGACGTTTTTTGGTTCCGAATATCCAGGGCCTAATTCGCATACGCACGAACAAAAACAGAAAGTGAAAACAATCGTAGTTAGGAATGTCAGGTCAAATATGGGGGCCTTGATCTTAAGAACCAAATTACGTGCTACAAATATATCACTGCTCCGAATTCATGCCTATAGAACTATTCGAGATTACGAATTATTTTCGAGAGTAAAATTGAAGAGGTAGGATGGTAAATAAACAACACTCTTGTGTCGCAAATAGTACATTCATCTTGATCGTCTGCGTCGGTTTGGTTTTCCATCGAAAATAATACTCGATCGATGAAGATGACATAATAGTTTCGTATCTAGGTGCAGACGTAATACAGACACTCAATTTGTCAACGATATAAGTACATACTTCTTCTAATGGTACGTTAGGGACATTACATATGAGCATAAAGTTCGTTGGATGGAACTTGAAAGTTTTTTTGCGAATAGAAGCATCACGTGAATACATCATTGCTGGCAATTACGCCAAAGGAGAGTTATCGTACTGCTCAGAGGGAGAGAGAGATTTAATTGATTTGAATAATTGGGGAAACAGGATGTCTATAAAAATTGAAAAGTGGAAATGAAGCACTTTTGCAAGACTTTTTGCAGGACTTTTCTGTTTGCTCAAGTGGAAAATTTTCAATGAATGGATATTTTTTTGCATATTGATCTCTGAAGGCACCACCTTGAAATAAAAGTGAAAAACTTGGACGATTTTTTCCGGAAATGTCAGTACTTCTCAGGACTTTCAGCACCTACTTGGACGATTTTTTCCGGAAATGTCAGTACTTCTCAGGACTTTCAGCACCTATTTTCAAAATTCATATCAATTTTTCATAACTTGAAGGATTTTTGAGCACCTGTAGACACCCTGGGAAAGCATCAAAAAACTTACTTGGTTGGAAACATTTCTGATTTTGAGGTCATAAGGAGCCCGAAGGGGAAGCGGGCTAGAAAAACAAACCTCACCGATCCGTGAGGAGAGGATTTATTAAGAAAAATAAAACACGATCGGTGACCTCTCTACATTAGGGTATAGTTGAGGAGTTATCTGTCAAAAGGGCATCCGTTCCATAAGGATTACATTGATCGGACGCCATTTTGACAGATAACTCCTCAGTTCTTCTGTGAAAAGCCTTGGAAATATTTCAATCCGTAAATAAAAGTCGAATACCATTAAAGCGTTTTTAGCTACTCGTCTTCAAATTCTCAGGATACCTGTTGAGAAAATTCTTTTGCCTCTTCTTAAATTATTTTCAGCCTCAATATCGAATTTCTTGAAGGGTATAACCGGGTTTAGGGCTGAATCTGAATCGACCCTGGAGCCAAATAGCATACTAAACAACGGAAGAATGTTTCCGATATGAAGAAAAGACTTTTCTTCAAGTTTCAGATTTTTAGCCTTCTAATAATATCCTGACGCGAATTATGATCGAAAATATTTTTATTCTTTAAAAAATCACATTTCAGGCGATTTGAATTTGATTTTATTGTACTTATCATTATGGGTAGGTATTTTTGACGGCAAATTTTGATAACTTTTCACAATTTTTTCCCCAGTATTTTTTGCAGAAATTTTCTTTTCCGTAGTTTTCAACGCCCGTTCCCGTTTTGTTGTGTAGGTGCAATTTTGAAAAAATATGTGTTCATTATGAGCCACATCAGTATATTTTCAGAATTTGTTTTTAGGTATATTAACAGGGAACCTGTTTCATGAGAGAGGGGGGGGGGGGTGAATCGAAGAATAGAGATGGGTACCGGGTGCATACGATAGAGTTGGGACTCATAAAAAGGTATGTCTGACAGACAGTGGGACTTGGGAGAAAGTTTGATAGGAGGAGTACTTGAAAGATTTTTAAAGGTGGTGAGGAACAAAGTTCAAGTTTTAATTATTCGTACCTAAATAGAATTAACAAGGTTAACCCTGCACGCTGATGACTCTCATAAAACAGGTTCTCTGTTTGCCTCCATTAACAACGTTAATGAAGGCAACCCCGAGCAGCTCAGTCGAAGGGCCCTCTAAAAATCGATATTTGTAAGCGGAGCTATATGCTTGACTAGTGCCCTGAGCGGCCTCTGGTGTAGCACTGAATCTGTGCTCATGCGCGCTGAACAGTAGATACGCAGCTTTCATTGAGAATATCCGGTTTTACCTCATTCCTCCTTTCAGGAAACAATCTCATTTAAAGAGCATTTGAAAAAACAAAGGCTCACTAGGTGCTTTTTATAAACTGAAAATGTGAACATTCTATAAGAATAATTTCCGCTCAATCACTTTTCAGCGTGCGGAAAATTTTTCCACCATTTTTTCCACTTTTGACAGCTGTCCAAATGAATTTTACTTTTTGGACACTGTAAAAGGTGTCAAAATAGACTTTGGACTGGTACACAAGAATTGATGGGCTGGACTTTGTAGTATACCTGTCCAAATTAATTTTACATTTCGGACTCTTTATGACTTCTCCAAATGTATTAGTAGGGGTCAAAATGAATTTTACACTTCGGATACTTCGAACATGTCTACAGAAATTTTACAGCGGATCTTGTAGTACCTGTCCAAATGAATTTTATACTCTGGACATGTTGAAATGAATTCTACATTTTTGACACTCCTATTTAAATGAATTCTACATTCTGGATACTGCAGTTTGAATTTTACGCTCTGGACGCTTTGAACATATCCAAATTAATAAATTTCATGTTTTAGACACTTGAGCACCAGTTCAAATAAATTTTACAATTTGGACACTGTAACGTACCTGTCCAAATTAATTTGAAATTTTTGATATTGAAATAGAGCCTAAGTGTTTAAATGAATTTTACACTGTGGTCATCTCCAAATGAGTTTTACAGTTTGAGCATTATAGTATCTGTCTAAGTCAATTTTATATTTTGGACACTGCACTGTAGTGCCTATATATAAATGAATTTTACATCTTGGAGACTGTAGTCAGTGTCCATTTGAATTTTATACTTTGGACAATTTGGACATATCCACATGAATTTTACAATTTAGACATCTTAGTACCTGTTTGAATGAATTTCACATTTTAGACAATGTTGTAGGTGTCCAATTTAATTTTACATTTTGAATATTGTAGGACCTGTCCGAATGAATTTTAAATTTTAGATACTGAAGTAGGTGTCCAAATAAATTTAACATTTTTGAAAATGTACTACTTGTCCATATGAGTTCTACGTTTTGGACCTTGTAGTACCTGTCTAAATAAATGTTACAAACTGCAGGATAGTCAAATATTAGAAATACCGATTCTCCAATTCACTAACTGGTTCGCTATTAGTTGATTTCGACAGCAATATGAAAATATCACAAAATTGTGAGCTCTCATTGAAATTGATATAAAGTGGATTTTTTCTTACATGGACCAATTACCAAGGCTAGTGAAAAACATACAATTGTGGTTAGCAATTATTAACGACCAGTTTATGTATGAATATAGGAGTGCAAGGACAAAAAATTCGGTCAACAGCAACAGCTAGATGAAAAACCTGGAGGAGGGAAGCTGCTTTAGTGTACTGGGTAGTTGAAAAAATTAAGGAAGGAAGTTTGGAAGAGTTGTTAATTGGCAACACCAGTCCCGTCGAGAGCCCTCCCCTGGGGTCCGGGGCAGGAACACAGCGGGCCCCCAAAAAATTTTTTTTGCCTCCTCCCCTTGGAACAGAGCCGGACCCGGGGACAAAATCCCCAGTTGCCCCTTGCCCCCCCTCTCGTCAGGCCTTAGCAACACCGAGAAAGGGATGACAATGCAATTCAAAATTGCAATCTTAATTAAAAGATATCCAAGTGAACCAGTGAAGGGGAATTTTATCTGATTCAGATTGAAATTGGAACATTGTAAAACCTTTATCACCCGATCTGCGCAATGACAAACAAGCACCTCGGGCGAGGTGTTAGGAGGGTCGGCGGGTTGATTTTCATTTTAAATCTATTCAAAAAAAGAAAGAAAGAAAAAAAAAAAAAAAGACTTTTGGTTTCTTACTAACGGATATTCTTGCGGATATTTTTGCTTTGCGCATCCTCAGTAGTAACAGAAAAGAGAATTATTGTTTTCATAAGAATGAAATCATTCCTTAACGAAGGTAAATGACTTTGTTCTTAAATATACAATTATATTTCATTCACTCTCACCCCCTCCCTCCTTCTGAGAAAGAAACACTTCATGAAACACCTTAAAAAGATTCCATAGCGAACATTCCTTTCCTTGCGGGCTAGTTAACCTATTACTATTCAACTCACCGCACAAAAACTATTAATCCGATTTTTAGAAGAAATAGCCTCTACAAGCAAATTCACGTTCATGACTTCAATAACTCTAAATTTCAACTCTAAATTTTATGAAAATCAACTCCATAGCTAAGGAATAATAGTAATAACAATAATCTTACCTCCAGATTCTAACAGGTTAAGAATTCAAAACCAAAAAAAAAAAAATGAACTTGAAATAGAAATAATAAAATTACAACCACTAATCTTCTAAATAATCGAAAATAAAACAAAAATAATAATAAGAACTAATAATAATAAGGATGCGAAGAGATAGGGAAGATATGTTCCACAAAGATAGTCAAAGAAAATGCGTTTGACAAAAGTAATACATTCTACCAAGAAAGTTAAAAACGCACTGACAAGAATTTTCTCCACTACCTGAATACTGCAGTTTATAATAGGAAAAGGAAATAAAAAGAAGAAAAAAAAAATGATAATAATAAAAAGGGTATTCTCCATTGTGTTGTGTATCTAAGGTAAGATAAGAAGATAAGAAAAGGTAAGGGAGAAAACGTCTTCGTTTTGGTCACAACCGACTTCCTTATCATCTAAAAAGAATAAATGTTATGGATTCTGACCTATGTCCTTTCCATATAGATTCGCCTACTCGAGCAGACGCAAACCATATTTTCTTTGAATGTCCAGAACTAAAAACCTTTAGAAAGACATTATATTCCGAAATTCTAAAATTACAAATTCCCACACCCCTCAGAGCTATAGACCTTCTTTCTACTGATAACGACGCTATCTTTCCTCACATTAAAAAATTCTTGTCTCAATTGCCTGAACTTATATCAATCTAAATCTACAACGAGGTAAGGCCTAGAAGCCATCCTCTATTCCAACCCCCTTTTTTTTTTTTTTTTTTTTTTGTATTTGTTAGTATTATTATTGTATCATTTTCAATTTTCCATTACAAATTGTTATTATTATTTCTATTACTTTAATTTTCTCTTTCTTACTGTTTTTAGTTAGATAATTTTGTACCCCTTTTTTTTTTTTTTTTTTTTTTTTTTTTCTCTCTCTTTTTTTTCTCTTATGATTTTGTAGATGTTTTAACAATAAATTTGGTTGGAAAATATTTAAAAAAAAAAAAAAAACGTGAAGGATACAAAGGAGGAAACGAGGACGACACTGACGAAGACGACGAAGACGACGACGACGACGACGATGACGACAAAAAGTGATTGTAATACGGTCGGCTAGCGAAAGCGCGCCGACCCTAAAAAATGACGAGGCAAAATGTCCCTGTTTGCGAAAGAGTGTCCGTTATTCACAAATGCTCGCTATTCAGAGGTGTCCGCTACGGAAGGTTTTACATTGTAATTTTCTTGCTCTTGTCAACAATCTGTCATTTGATTTCCGCTCTATGTTAAGCTTAAATGTTCTATTCTGATTGGAGGAGAATTTGCCATCAGATTTGCCATTGTTCCACTGTTGGGAACTTGATATTTTTCTGATAATCAGCGCAGATCGGGCAAATGATGGTCGCGTATAGACCGCAAAAGAGTCGCCCTCCATCTCTACCGTGGTGGCCAATTATGTTACCAAAAGATGATGATTTTAAAACATGTTCTTATGTGGTTTTGATCATCCCATCATAAAAGTATTGATCAAAAATATTTGAAAAAGCTGTTACAACCAATACTTTTAATTCAATATTAACAAAAATACATACTTAATGAAATAACATTAGGCCTTATGGGAATACAACCCGTAGCATCTTTTTGGGAACGACACTCGCAGGCTGGTCCAAACACTAATTATTATTCATAATTCGGACCAAGCAAGCAATAAAACCTAAGATCACGTGACAATCAGTCACCAATCATTTGCTCGTATTTTCAAAATTCATCATATTTCGCGCTTATCAATACCAAATCACATCACGTTGCAGTATTCATAATTATTTTGCCATTATTTACCCCTCCAAATCGTGTCTATGTGAGGATTGCAGGCAAAAAACAACTTCTGAGTTGTATACGTATGGTATGAGGCGATCTTGTAACAATTTTAACCGACGGTCAATACATATACATGGGTAGATCAGGGGGGACTTGGAGAAATTTAGGCCATCCCCTCGTGTATATAAGTCAGTGGGGAGGGGGAGATTTGAAAAATTAGATTTGCTAGTCCGTTTTTATTAACTATCAAAATCGAAAAATAACCGTTATAAATTAGGCTTTGTAGGTGGTAGCCTCGATTCAAGAACTTTCCTCGAGATGGCCTAGATGCTGCAAAATTTGATTTACTTAAGCGGAAAAAAACTTTTTGTAGCGAAATCTGTATTCATTTTTATGAAAAGTATTCATTGAAAGCAGCTCAAGAATGTAGATCCCAGCAATGTCCCCGACTTCGAATGTAATTTTTTTGTTGAAGTTGATTCGACTCGTAGGTATCACCTCTTCCAAATAAAATGACATTATAGCGAAGAAGCGTAATTACCGGTAAATTTTGTATTGAATTATTTTTTCATACTTACCATACAATACACGTTGATAGTCGTTTATTCTCTATTATTATGATGATATTTTAATGACATCCGCAAAAAATTTATTGCGACAGACTAGGTACACTTTATAATGGACGAGCGAAGTTCATGGATTGGTGAGATAATTACGTTCATTTCTTGTAAACCGTTCTATTATTCTGTTTGCCCAAAGAATTTATCTGAGACAATGAGCTTACTGTAGCAATTCATTCAACACCCACTCGAACTACCTCAAGTAGTAATAATATCCGGTACCGCGCGAGTATCATCGTATACTGAATGACCTCGCAATTAGAGAGATATACCTAGTTATGCATGTAGACATCCATCCCATCTACGTTGATCGTTGATGAACTCACCATAACATCACACCGCTTGTACGGCGTCCTTATATTCCATCGTCTGTGGTATTTTTTTGCAACATGGAATTGATCAAATATAAGGACGTCTGAGGACTACTGGAAACTCGCGCCCATTGAAACGCGGGCGGACACATAGTTTCGAATTATATTCCTACTTTTTTTTCTTCTTTTTCTTTTTCTCTCAACAAGAATTCAATTGATACAGCGAGACGAACTTGGGGCCGGGAAAAAAAGATTTATTTATTTCTGTTACGTTCAATGCCTTTTACATCGATAGCCTTCTAATAAAAGTGTTGGTCATTCTGAAAATGACCAAATTGGGAGCTAGATAATTCTTATTTCCCGATAGTTTTTGGGCGACGAAGCGGTGAAATAAGTGTACTATCATTCAGTAAAACAATAATTCGGCAGGTACTGAAAGTTAACTCTTCCTCAAAAATGATTCAAGTCTTCTTTCAATCCTTAGAGGTTGGAAGTTTATTAAAAATATACCCAAATCTATTACAAATTGAACGCGTCTCCAGAAAAAGGGCCTAACTTGACTTGAGCCCTTTTTTTTTTTTTGCTTTTTGTCACTCTACACTCATTTTTTTATCACGATGTAAAATTACAAAGCGCTATCTATCGTAAAAGAGGAGTAAAGAGGGGTTTAAAGATTAGCCTGTAGTGAAAAAAATGGAGTTAGGAAGGAAAGAGGAAGAGAAAACTATTTCCAGTGAAGTCCAACTGGTCAATAGCTCTCCAAAATGAACTGGTCGTCCTGAAGAATCAATGAAAAGTCATTGTCCACCTGATTTTGTATCCTCAAGAACCAATCACAGCGTCGTTGCTCTAATATCTACTGTAAAACTAGAAAATAAAGATGTCGTCCCAAAAAAGCATTATGAAAATTTTTCCACCCATTTTTTTTCTTCCCATTTTTGTATATCATCATTGTCATTTGGCCAAATAATAAATTCACATGAAAAATTTGCATTTTGTCACTTCAGAGAGAGATTTTATCGCAAAAATAACAAAAAAAAAAGTCGTTCGAAAAAGGGCCTAACTTTGGCACTTTTCAGGTCCATATATATGGTCAATAACTTGATGCAAGTTCCATTTTCTATTTTGATTTTGAATTTAGAGTGTACACTCTTTCATTTCATTCATCAATCAATCCGCCAGGAGCCATAGTTTTCTCGGGGTAGCGTTTTGAATCTTTAAGCACATTTTTCTCAAAACAGGTTTTTTCAAGTTGGGCCCTTCTTCCGGAGACGCGTTCAATTGATCGTTTCATTCAGACTGAAAAACTCTTTATTCCATGCAAATTATGAACTAGGTACTTTTCATCTATTCAACGCCGGCGTTCCACAAGGAAGTGTCCTCGGTCCGTTATTATATGTGCTGTACACAGCCGACCAGCCAAAACTACCTTCAGACACTGTAGTGGCACAATATGCTGACGACACAGCTATTGTAGCAGTACATGAAGATCATGCAACGGCCTCAGCAATACTGCAAAAGACTGTGGAAAACGTTCACGCATGGATGCGGAAATGGAAAATTACGATCAACAATGCGAAGTCAGTACATGTGAATTTCACTCTACGAAATTATGCATACATTCCTGTCATCATCGATGGTCAAATAATACCACACCTGCAACATGTCAAATACTTGGGCATGCATCTAGACACTAAATTGAATTGGGGTCAGCATGTCCATATGAAGAAGTTACAGATCAAGGAGAAGATACGGCAACTGCATTGGTTAATTGGTTGGCGTTCGGTCTTGAATCTTGATTCCAAAAGAATTCTATACCTCATGATAGTCAAACCAATCTGACTATATGGAATAGCTATATGGGGTTGTACAAGTCGCTCCAATATAGAAATAATACAGCGAAGCCAAAACATAGTGCTACGCACAATGGTACAAGCCTACCGCTATGCGAAAGAAATGACTCAATCCATCGAGACTTGAAAATGGACACTGTCATGGAAGAAATCCGTCGTCATTCTCAGAAATACGAAACCAGACTTTTAAAACACCCAAATCCAAGCGCTATTCAACTCCTGGACAACAGCAATGAAGCCCGAAGATTGAAGAGATACAAACCAGCAGACTTACCAGTGCGGACAAACTAAAACCACACTAGAAGTAGGCTACTGTTCAATGGAATAGGTAGCTCAACAAGTGTAATATATAGCTATTATGATCAGTACATATAGATGCCGCTCGGCAGTTTTTGTAAAAAGTATTAATAAAAAAAAAAAAAATTTTTGTAAGTATATCATCATTGTCATTTGGCCAAATAATAAATTCACATGAAAAATTTGCATTTTGTCACTTCAGAGAGAGATTTTATCGCAAAAATAACAAAAAAAATAGTCGTTCGAAAAAGGGCCTAACTTTGGCACTTTTCAGGTCCATATATATGGTCAATAACTTGATGCAAGTTCCATTTTCTATTTTGATTTTGAATTTAGAGTGTACACTCTTTCATTTCATTCATCAATCAATCCGCCAGGAGCCATAGTTTTCTCGGGGTAGCGTTTTGAATCTTTAAGCACATTTTTCTCAAAACAGGTTTTTTCAAGTTGGGCCCTTCTTCCGGAGACGCGTTCAATTGATCGTTTCATTCAGACTGAAAAACTCTTTATTCCATGAAAATTATGAACTAGGTACTTTTTATCTATATAGGATAAATTATAATATGGTTTACAACAGAATTTTGTCGGTATGAAAAATTCCCAGTGCAATTTCAGGACTAAAAAATAAATGCGATGTACATACCTATAGGTTGCAATTAAACCCACGATTTTTGTTTACTCAGTCTTTCAAGAAGACTGTTAGAGTAGATAATTATTTCTTATACACAAAGAAGATAATCACATTCAAATATCGTCAGTTTTGATCGGTTCGATGGTTCAGCCACAGAGGAAGTTTAAAGCACTGGACCTGCAGCATCCAACCGTTCACATTTTCAATTAGGAGAATGCGATTTCCGGTGATAAAAATCTATTGGAATCCGCGTTGCTTTCAGACGAGTAACCGATGGAGGATAATGCGCAAAAATAAGTGTTCGACATGAAAGGCGTGGGTGATTATGTAGATACAATTAGTTTCTTCTAACTAAACTTAGCGGCAGTCCGAATCTTCCACGAGACATTCCCATCATCGAAGAAAAATATTTGTAACTGACCACGGTACAGTCCGACTTATGATCAGAGGCTTTTACGAGGTGTGGCTGCATCTTTCTGTTAAACTATCAATCTCGATATTCTAAGCTGTCATTTTTTATTGCGAAGTCTTTGTACTGCTTCCAATAGGCAAGGAACTGCTTAAATGATACGTGTGGGTTGCAGGTTAATGTTCTTCACAATGGTACGAAGATATGATGTTTGACGAATACCTGTACAGAGAAATTGAACAATTCACAAGATTTTCCAGAGCCGACAAATAGAAAGAGTGAGGAAGTTTCCTCTCGATTTCCCGAATTTTAGTTGTTTGATTTTCTCTTCCAACAGAAGACCGGTTTGTTTTAGAAAGAGTTTCTCTTGAAAAAATATGCGTGGACGGTTTCGCGAAACGAAAAAATTCCGATTTTGGATCTGGGAGTTAATCCAATTCGCTAAGTTATGGCCAAGATCACAGGACGACGACATACTTCAACGAGTAAAATGAACGGGATAATATAAATAGAGCCGCAGAAAACGAAATACTGCACCGGAGCGCTTTCGATTAAAAGGCCATTGAAACTGAACCAACTCCAGCTGTGAACAAGAACAACCGAGGAAATCATGACTGAAATAGCAAGTCATCACAATGTGAATCATACTCATAAACTAGTTCAATCAACCCCTCATCAGGTATGAGCCTGTTGAGCACATTTAGGTCGACGATATGTTCAAGCGCTTTACATTTGAAATACGAGCTTTTTCTAAAGAGGATGGTTTTAGGCCCCTTTTTGTTATAACTATGGACACTGGTAATAAGATGGTCCGCAGGAGCCAAATCCTCCAAATTCTTTTTTTCCCACGCTTTCCTGTGCTAAGCTGGCGGCTAGTCTCGCCTATATGGACTCCATTACAGTCGTTACACTCCACCCTGTAATATTAAGATTGTAATACACTGGGCGAAACCCAAAGGGCCGTGGGACACGACCCAACTAAGAAGAGAACTTCCTCCAAAACGGAAGCCTTAACCAACGCTTCCTGCTATCTAAGGTCGGATTTCGGGGAAGGGAGGTAGTAGAGTCTAGGCATTTACGAGTTAACTGCCTCCAAACCATGAGGTTAATGTCCAAGTTGACCTCATTCATTCTGGCCAAGTGCTTTATAGTCAATAGCTCCCTTTGAAAGGTGAGCTGACCCAAAGGAATACTGGTCAGCCGATGGATAAAGCTGTTGAAACCCGCAAATTTGTGAGCAACAGGGCAGAAGGATCTGCCGTGGACTGTAATATCGGTCGGAGTACCTTTCCTATCGATGGCGAATTCATGGGCGCTATCTCTATGAGAGATTGTTAGGTCCAAGAAGTTGGTAGATGAACCGCTTATTTCCAACGTGAATTTGATGGAAAGATATTGATTATTTAGATACGTTCGAAACCACACAAGGAGATCTCGGGGACCGGTCGACGTACACAACACATCGTCAACGTACCTGTGCCAATAATACATATGACCCAGAAACGCTTAACCAGAGGAAAAAAGATTGAGCTCGAATTTAGACATAAAAATCTCCGAAATGAGGGAATCCAGAGGGGAGCCGATAGGAATACCAACCTGCTCGGGAAACTCGAAAAATTTTACTTCAAATTTACAATAAAAATTGGAAGACCAACAGAATTTTGGCAAATTGAAAAATTCTTTTAATTCTTCGTGACAGATATTTGAATGGACTAAAAGGTCACCCATATGTTGCATGGCAGTAGCTCTAGGAATATTGGGAAATAAGCCGACCACATCAAGAGAGCGTAGGGTTGTTCCTGGCGAAAGAATATCGTCTTTAAGCCAATCAGCTAGGGAGACCGAATTTTTCACAGAGTAGGGAGACTCAAATTCTACTCCAGATTTGAACCAACGCGGTCCAAAAATTTCGCCAAGGAGTAAATAGGCAAAGACACGAAGGAGACAACTGGACGCATCGGGACAAGAGGGAAGGCACAAAGTTGTGCTCAAGGAGCAATCTTTTGAGCGAACGAGTTTTAATAATAAATTCGCAGTTATTAATTACATCTCTCACCTCTTTCAAGTGTTTTGAGAAGTTGAAATGAGCATTTTCCTTTGCGCCACACTGGCTAAGAACGTCATAAACCGTAGAAACGTAAGAGGACTTCTCCACTACAACAATACTGCCGTGCAAAGTAGAACGGACGTATCTGCAAAATAACGATTATAGGAGAAAAAGGATACCTGCAGCTCCTCCACCCATGATAGTTTTTCATGGATGCAAAATCGGAAAATTTTTATTCTCACTTTTTGGAGACGATTCTAATGCTAGAGGTGGCCGCAAGAGAATGTTTGGGTTGAGCCGAAGGTAACATTGATAACACTTTTTCATGTAAACATTGCATATAGTCCTAATTTGGACGTATATCTACACAAGATCTATTTTTACAGAATTCCTTTGAAATACATGTCTAGGCTTTTGTAATGGTTGAGCCCTCCCCTCTGACCTTCCTCTCAATTCTCTTCATCACTTCAAAAGCAACATCATTAATGTGAGGGGGGGGGGGTATTACCACGGCCGCCTCTACTAGAAGGCCGTATGACTAGATATTTGACAACGCCGCGTGACGGCCGGCCGTTTCTACGCACGCTTACGGAAAAAACAGTTGAAACTCTCGTTAATCATTAATTACTGAATTATATTCGACTGTACGAAAAAAATGATTAAGAACATATCGAAAGAGCAAACAATTCTCAATTTTTTGAGCTCAGTCTCGTTCAGATTGATTAAATAGTGAGCGAGTTATTATCGTTTGAAAATAAAAAGTCTGACAGGGAGAGAAGCGCGGTACATTACTACTCTTTGTCCCCTATCTGACTTTTTATTTTCAAATGATAATAACTCGCTCACTATTTAATTGATCTGAACGAGACTGAGCTAAAAAAATCGAGAATTGTTTGCTCTTTCAATATGTTCTTAGTCATTTTTTTTGTACAGTCAAATATAATTCAGTAATTAATGATTAACGAGAGTTTCGACTGTTTTTTCCATAAGCGTGCGTAGAAACGGCCGGCCTTCTAATCTTGAGCGCGCGGCGTTGTCAAGTTAGGTTATTCGGCCTTCCAGTAGAGGCGGCCGTGGTATTACAGACGAGGGCAGCACAATTTTTTTGGGTATCAACACCAGGTCCGATTTTTGTTTCAAGGTCCGCAACAATATTGGCCAAAGTGTAGCCCAAATTGTAACCTCTTCTCCAGAAGATTCAGCTCATCACTATCATACTCAACCAAAAGAGTTTAGTGGGGTTCCGATTTACTGATAATATTTGGAAAAGTTTTTAAAAATCACTATAATATAGTCAACCGAGATAGATATGGCTTCGACCTGGGTTGAAGACTTAAAACATGTGACTTGTCACGAGAAAAAACCCTAAGTCGTCAAGGAACGCATCAGCAGAAACGGTTTAACGTAGTTGCAGGCTTGCACGTATACAAACGCTAATCTGCTGATCCGTTCCTTGACGACTAAGAGTTTTTTCTCGTGACAAGTCACAATTTCTAATCCCAAACTTCATCTATATAAATAGAAAGCTGTGACTCCTAAAAGGCCGGGGATCTCATCTACTTCAAAAAGCATGAAAAAAAATTCTGAAGCGACTTCAACTTTCTAAGGGAGGGGGGGGGGGAAGGCTCCGACTAGTTTGAAACAATAATATTTAAAATAGATACCAAAGAGGAGACAGCGTAGAATGACCACTAGAGGGCGCTATCATGGATATCTGATGGAAAAAATGACTTGTGAGACTCTCATTTGAAAAAATTTCCTCTTAGGATAAACGAGTCCGACTCCTCTTAATAATAAATCTTGATCATCACTAGTCAAAGTCGAAATTAACTATCAAAATAGGTCATTAAAATTAACGTAGAAAAATGTCCCGTGAAATAAAAGAAGGATCAAACTTCAAAAATTTGTCGTTCTTTTCTATTCGAAGAAGAAAAAACTTGCAACTAACTTCCGTTGCTGCTCGCGAGGTTTCTTTCATGATCGACGATAATTGAGACAGGGTCGGATTGGAGGGATGTGAGGAGGCCTTTGACCTCGGGCCCCCGCGACTGTATATTTCAAGAAACATCAATGAACAATGAAAAATTATATACGCTTACAAAATGAAGAGAGGAATGGGACCCGCGCATATTGAAAGACTTTTCTTTTTTGGCGACAAATGAAATGAATTCTGAGACGGCGATGTTGTTGGTGAGACGGAGGTCATGAGAAGGATAATGGTTTCATTTGCGCTAATTCGTTCAGTGAGACTAGTTTTTGCTCATGGGCAATAATTCCCAGGTTCGTTTTCCAGAGTTGCCTGTAATGGCTGAGATAGGCTGTAGTGAAAAGAATTTGGGGATAATGCGCGGAAGTCTGGTGACGGCTTTCAAGGCTTGGTCAACTTTTTCGCTACCTCTTACTCCACTGTGGCTGTTGACCCTGATGATGGTTACGGAGAAGGAGATGGACAAGAGGCTTATGAGGACAGTAGATGAGTGGATAGTAAACATTGGAAATCGCTATTGAGCAGTATAAGAGATTAGAATCACTAACAAAGGTAAGTGATGAAGGAAGATGAGAGTCAAGATTGATTATAGGCATTAGAAGATAGATCAGATTTTGGTTCTTAGGATTATAACAGAGTAGCATGAGGGTGAGAGAAAATTTTGTTGTTAATGGAATCATCGTGGAATTTTGAAAAGTCTACGTAGCAAGGGTGACGATGACAACGGTACGGGAGCTCAAAATATTCAGGAAAGGGGCGAGATAAGCTGAAGTATTGGCCGATTTTTTTGATAATTCACAAAGTTTGGAAACTATTTTTGGCTAATGTATGGCCCATGGAAGTAAGGTAGGTAAAATGGGGAGGTGACAATGGGGCTTGATACTTTTCGATAGAGAATGGTTGAGGAGAAAGCAAGTTGATGCCAGCTGGAGTTGATGAGGATTTTTTTCTTTGTTTTTAGGGATGCAGGACCCTCATAGAAATTTGGTCCTGTAGTTAACAGAAGCTGGATCTTGCCCTGAGTAAGATTTTTTTCTGCTATGATAATTTGAAATGACTCAGCTACAATTTTTTTTTCTGAAATGGAGATGTATTGGTTTAACAGAAAAGTTTTCCAGTGATGGTCCATTGTCTCCTTCTTTAGAATTCCAGGACGCATTGATCTTCCAGAATAATTCACCGTTGACTGCATGACAAAAATTCTACCTTCCTCTCAAAAATTACTCTGTCATGCACGCAGCCCAACTACAGAATTTTCGCTAGAGTTGAAATTTTTGCCTTTCCGTTTGATATTGTCAAAATGTTGTTCATGAAATGAGTGATCAGCGAGCACACTTGAATTAGACGTAGGTGCCTGGTAGACTTGAATTCATAATTCTTTTCTAAATAACGGATGACAATTTTTTATATTGAATTAAATTAAAATTTACAAACTACGCAAGGTCGCGCACGCGTACTTCGTCGGTGAATCGTGAATGGTAAGCTTTTCAAAACTTCAACTTTTATAAATCCGTTAATCGGGTGATCAGTAAACAGGAGGAAATATAATACTGTAGGTAACTTCTAAATCTAGGAACACAGAATGCATTGTATAATTTTCAATTATAGTGTAAGTATGTCGCAACGAATTAACATAAAAGGAGAATGCATATTATGTAGATGCTTTAACGATATCGTATTTCTTGTACCATTCGCGCTTATTCAACTCCGCGTTTTCCGAAAATGGTCTTCTGTCAACCTATATAAAGACACCGGTAGTTTTTCGCGTGTATTCAATTCGTACATTTGAAAATTCGCTGCCGGATATTTACCTGATACGAACGAGACACGACTAGAGTTAAATTTGAATCCTGAAAAAACGGATATTCCCACGATTTTTTCGACTAAAATTTTTCTAAATTGTTTTATGTACGAAAATTAGCACTGTACACTGTACGTACTAAAAGACATGAAAATTAATTTCTCATGACTTATATTTTACTTCCGATGTATGGAGAATTTTGTTGGAAATATACATAAAAAAATGGCAATATAAAGACAAGGCGATCCGACACTGTGAGCGAAGAAACCTAAATTTAAATTTACTGGGCGTAATATGAAATTTTTACCAAATACGGACCAAGTCGTCTTTCATTCGTATCAAGAAAAAAAAGTTTTAAAAAATTTCAAGTAGGATGTACCACTACCAACCACTTACTTAGAGGAAGGTATCCAGGTATGAAGTATCGTGGGTTGTATTATGATTGAAACAACCTTCATCGTTTTAAGTGCAAATTGTACGAACTGTGAACCTACGATTAAAAACATTGAAATCCATTTCTAGTTAGTTCACCAATACTGTCGGATGCGTAAATAATACGCGAGTTACGTTTTCTTTTTGATAAGAATTAAAATAAGAAGGTTAAACAACATACTTACGTCTGCATAATGTTTGATATAAACTCGGACAACAATAAAAACGATATTCTTGCAGAGTACCGACCACATAATATAGATATTCCGTTGCGTCCGAAATATTTTCAAGGTTTTGAGACTTAGAAATTACAGAACTGACTGAAGAGTACAAATTGATGATGAGAAAAGGAAGTTTAAAAATTTAATTTTAGAGAAGTTTTCGTAATAATTGGAAATTCCGAAGTTACACCCTATTCTATATCTACTAGGTATACCGAGACAGACTGCTAGGAGCAAGAATTTTGTTTCATACAAAGTTGGATTTGGGGAGGAGTCGGTAAGACGGGATCCATTTGCAGGACTTTTTGCACATGTACCGCAAACAGCGGACTGATTGGGGCTCTTGGCGGGATCATTTGCGCTGCTTCCACCGCAAATGCTCTTTTCGAAATCTTTTTATCTACAGGACAATTTGTGCTTTTGCCGCAAACACCTCTTTTCAAATTGGGTCCATTTGCAGAACTATTGGCACTACCACCGCAAATGACACTGCAAATGCCTTTTCTCTGATTAGGGCCGTATGCACTCTTATACCGCAGGTGGCATCTTAAACCAGCTCTCTTCTCTGTTGTACAAAGTTAAATTAAAGCACTGTATCTGCAGACCTTAATCAGAAGAATAAGGCTTTCGATATTGTGTACTGAAGGATAGAGGAAAGTTCATTCTATACTAATTGTTGTTTCGTAGATAGTTGGCTATCGAATTCTGTACGGCATTGGCTCTCAACACAAGCTTGATTTGTTGTAGGGTAAAACTCAGTCGTCAAAGTACCAATTAGTGGAATAGGTATACTTGCAGTGCTGCGGATAAGCTTTTCCTCGTGATTGGGTTCTCTGACGCCTCAAAGTTTGTTTTCACGCCAGGTCACAAATAGCACCTCAAACGTCATTTTCTAATTGGCGTTCCAAGTGCACAAGCCAAGGTTATTATAGAATATACGTGTAACCTTACTCACAAAATACGTAATGGAAAGGAGAGCTCTAAGCAATCCAATCGGAGAGGTTTTACCCGGGATGCAGTGCTGGTGATGGCTTCAAAATTTTGCGCCTCCATCTCTCCCTCTATCTTTTTTCTTTCAACAGGGAACCTATTTTATCGGAGGGTCTTTCCGGAAAAATTAGAGGCCATTGCAGGTTTGCAATGGCAGTGGAAAACCCGCAACCTCCCGCGCTCGCGGCAACGTTGGTGCAGAAATGCCCCCTCAGAAAATGAGTTGGCTGGGCTCTTCTCAGTATACTGCATGCTAGGCCTGATATAATGAAGGCTGGAAATTGAAATTTTTCCAAATCCCTGAAGTAGGTCAAGGTCAAGGTCATTGATGACGTCATAATACATTCCAGCTGGAAGTTGAAATTTTTTTCAAGTCCCTTAAGTAGGTTAAGGTCATTGATGACGTCATACAGCGCCACACGTCACGTCACGTCACGCAGTTCACAGAAACTCCCGGACGCGGACGTTTTCTGAGGATGTAATCCCCCTAACAAAATGGATAGCGGGTTTCCCGCTAAAAAACGTCCACTGTTCGCTGTCCAGGAGGCAAACTAACCTAACCTAACCTTACTTGAACATGACTATGAAACTAGGAAAAATTTTTGTTTTCGTCCTGTCGCTTATAGCTTGGAAGATGAATTTGTTCTAAGGGGCTTGGAGGTTTAAATTTTTACAAGTCCCTCTCTTATCACCTGTAGCTCGGACTATCACGTATAGTTCGAAGGTCAAAATTCTTCTAAATCACCCACCTATTACCTATAAGTTCGAAAATCAAGATTCTTTTCGACTTCTCCTTCCTTTTTCTTGATCCCTCTCCAATAGCTCGGCCTCCTATCATGTATACTAGCATAAAACAAGGAGAAGTCCAAGGCACACTGTATGTTAGTGAATGATTTCTCAATAACGATCATAAGAATGGTATCTCTCATACTCCTAACTGAAATACTTTTTCCTTGAACGACTCAATGTTACAGAAGTGCAGTATTAGCCTGTAATGACCTGGAGAAAAGTATCTCTCATACAAGCGACCGCGGTACTTTTTCCTCGAGCCCTAGAAATCCGCATTTTACGCAAAAACCGTCGGAAAATAATTTTTTCGGGGATTGAAAATCCGTAGATCTGGCACCACTGATAGCCCGATTAAAATAGCTTTTTCAAGTAACTAGATATGCAATACTTCTTTCACCTATTGGCGTAGCCCCTTCAATGAGCCAGATATACAACGTTTCAAACACCATAAGACTCATAAAACCGGTTCCCTGCCTCCCCTCATTCAACTCCGTTAGAGAACCCGTGAGATTTTTTTTATGCGTGGTGGAGGCTCTATTTTGATGGGAGCCCGGGGCCATGGCTCCCTTGGCGCTCCCTTAATCCGGTCTTGCGGTAAGAGGATTTAGAAGAGGAGTTATAAGACTTCCATTGTATTCTACTTCTACTCAGGATAAAATTAAGAGATTGCTCACAAAAAAGTATAAAACAAAGACGACAAAATACCATCTTACGACAATTTCATAGTTCTACTAGTGAAAAGAGGTAATACTTATTATTAGCTATAATGTCGCAAACGCGGTTCGTATCCTCGTCTCTTTTGAGATGGACAGTAAAACGAAGGAAACAGCAGATCTGCAATCATAACTCAGCAATTGACAGTGCCTCAAGAGATTTTTATCCGAGTAAATTTGATGCACTCGAAGCAAGATGTCTTTTTTTAACAAGTTTTCATCATCTTTATGTGAGAAAATAGAGCTAGAAGAAAGGAGAGATGAAGGTTTGTTCCATATCTATCAATACTTGGGGATTGCAGTGCTTCATGCTGTATGATCACAAAGTTTTTGAAATATCCTTGTTTTTTGTAACCATTGCAAGTTCTGATTTTATGATAGAAAGAGAATCCCCTGAAAAAAATTCCATTTATGACGAAACTAGAAGGAACTTTTTACAATTTGTCAAGTCTGGAGTTTCATGAATCACGGACAATCTCAACAATCAGAAGATACCGGTATAAATACGAATACAAGTTGTGTAATATTCATAATTATCCACTAAATAATTTAGGTGAGTAACGAGAATTACATCGGATGATGAGAAATTCGCTCTCAACGATATTTTAGAATTTCCCACCGAAAAGAAACGAACTTATTTTCTTTGAGACATTTTGGTACGATCGTTCAAACCTACTAGGAGAGTTTATGATTAAACAATTCATGTTAAGTAGAATTCTACCGACACAACTACCGTGTTTATCATCAGTTTAGAATCAGATTTTGGAAGATGAAGCGTAAATCAGAGCAGAGTAGTTGAGCAAATAATTTACAAGCTATTGCAGTTAATGCACGAGAGATGGATGATTTATGCACTAGGTATCACCCTCTTTCGTAAATTACTGATATTGTTGTTAGATGTCTCCAATAATCTTCCGCCATTAGATAATGATGAGTGATGCTCTATAAAAAATGTTAATATGATTATAAAAATGTAAGAATTCGATTTGCTCATTAGTCACTAAGGTTTAATAACAAAAAAAAAAGAGAAGTTGATACAACGTGACTAACACTAGAATAAAAACAAACTCTATTTACAGTACAAGTTAGACAACAACCTATGGATCAATATGTGGGATAGAACTCTCGACAATATGTTCGGTGAACGTGGAATCGTCTTGTCTTTCGCGAATATCTCGGGCCGATAGCGCATCGGTGAACTTCATTTGACTCATCATGTAGTTATTGTAACGCATACGATCAGGAAGAAGAAAATAACCGGCACTGATTTTCTCTTCCATACGTTTGCCTTTGATAGCACTGAAATGTTCAGAACACAAGAATAGAATAATACGTTCAGATTAATGGGTTTAAGACGAACGATCAACGAATTTGGGAAGGTGAGAGTACGTACTCCATGATGAAATACGAGACTACAGTCAGGGCAGCTACCGCTAATCCAACTCTACCCATGAAACCCTCCGATGGTGTGCCTCTGCAACGTTTTGGTCTGAGAATTTGGTGAGGCTCCATCGCCGAAATTCCACTCCAGAAGACGTGCCTGCAATACAATTATGATTTTCAAATTTTCCACTTCTGAAATAATGAATGCAAGTTTTTTGATAATGGAAAACAGCTGACATTGAAACGAAACGCTGAGAAGTTTTTGTAGTTCCACCAATATTTCGCTTGAAGCGCTGTTATGATACTTCAAATAGTTCAAAATACGCTTCGGGCTATCTGGAGCTGGAGGCACAGATGTCTGGAGGTCCAGGTCTAGGGTCCTGATGAGTGAGTCCAGAGGATTGAGATAAGATCCATTACATTGCCATATTTTAGAACGTTACACAAACGCACAGAAAAATGAAAATTAAGACTCATAGACATGGGTATCCTGACAGTAATAGGATAAATGATAATGCGAAAAAATGCGCGACTTCTATTTATTTTGTAGGTACCTATCTTTTGATTTTCCGGTGATGCTGTGACAAGAAAAAGGATGTTCATTCCTTGCACAGATCATAACTTATAAAATGTCATCTAAATTCTGATAATCAATTTCGATTCTCTTCTTTTAAATTTTTAATTTTTATTGAATCATTCTTCGCAACACAATCTGGATCGATAGATGTCCTAATCTGATAATTTGATAAGTAATTGCGTTTTGAATAATTGAGACAAACGAGATATACCTACGGCAAGGAATCCTCACAATATTTCTCTGGAAGTTGAACTCTCAACAGATAGGACTACGCCTAATAATGCAATACTTGATGTAATTTTTTTGTTGGAAATTCTTGATAGTTTTCTCTGGTTTTCTCTTTCTTTCATTCCTAATATTTGAAGAAATAATTTATATTTCCGTAATCATCGTCTCATTTTTATGGTTCAAATCATTTTCGCCATTGTTTCTTTTAATGGTAATCTAGGTGACTAGGTAGGCTATCCTTCATCTTCACCAAAAAGATAAAAATAAGTCATGGGGTCGCGTCGGTATGTTAGGAATTCATTGATAATTTAAAAATCTTTCCGACTCGGTTATGTAGTATTTCGTTAATAAGGGGGGCAAGCATCATCAGGAGAATCAAATAATGCAGCTACTTCATTGACTAGGTACATCTTGGTAAATTATATAAGCCTCCATGAATAGATGGGCCTTTCAATAACCCCTACTGAATAATCAATTCTTTCATTTGGATCATTGAAACAATGTTTCATTTCACGTTAGTAAAGTTTAAAAGGATTTAGCGTGGGTAGGGATTTATTGTTCGTAGCATGTATGTGAACTTGCGAAGAGTGCTCTAGAATATTCTGGATTTTGTTTTTTTCAGAAATCATTTGCCAAATTTGAGTATATAAAATAGATTTGTAAATATTTAATTTTTTGAGCATTTCATTCTTTCAAATTACCGCTAATTAGATGTAAAAGTATACCCTGTATTTCGAAGCAGTAAGGCCCAAATCTTGGTACATTCTGAACATCACCTGTTGCAACTGAAGCACCGAGAGATGCAAAAGCTAACGCCGAATTATATTGTCCAATATTTTCTAAGAATTGCCTACTTTCAACATTAAGAATTGCACACAGTTCCTTGATTAAGGGAAGCATGTTGTGGAGCCCCTTATCGTGGACGATAAGAAGGAATCTGCGGACGATAGATAGCGAACCTCGTTCGAAAAAGTACTGAATTGATGGTGTAAACAGAATATAATGAAAAGTATACACGTTTATGATAGAACACTAAATTTTTGATGTTTCAAACATTGCTATCAGAAGTCTTCTCATTTCGCAACTTCATCATTAATGAGGATGAATACGAAGATAAAAAACTCGGTTGAATTTATCGGTGTAAAAAAATTATCCGTATTTTAAATTACTATCCTTATTTTTCCGAGTCTTTCTTCCTGGACACTGGCACTGTTCTCACTAGTCGTAAATTAATTTTAGTACCGAAAAATGAACGAAGTACTAAAATAATGGAAAAATAAATACAAATTCACATTAAAAGAAATTACGTACAAAACTTTAAAAAAGGAAGCAAGAACGAGAAAGTACAATGACGACGATGGAGAGAGGAAACTTATAGGAGTAAGTAAGGGCAACTTTTGCGTATCACGTAAAAAATATATACGATTCGTAGATACATTTTCTCGAATTAATATCGTAATTGAGAGTAAAAAGAAAGACGAGCTTGTACATGAAAAAATATCGAAAAGTGCAACAACAAATCAAATCGAGAAATTTACATAGAAATTTCATTAACGTAAAAAAAAATCTATTAATGGTTCACTAATTCATCATAAAAATAAATAAATATTTCGCTTTTTCATTTGAAGAAATTTGCTATTCCAATATCGTTCTCATTACCGGATAGATTTAATAAATTTTCGTTCCTCGGTCGCGCGATCTCAATTTTTGGTAAATCACGAATCGTTTCTTTGCGCTTGAATAACTGACCAATATTTTTTCCGATTAGATTATTCACCAGTTTTTTGAACTGTTCGCGTAAACCTAGAACGAAAATAAAACAAGATTTTAATGAAAGGCTTGAAAACGGGAGGGTTCAAATTTTAGAAATTTGAAAAGATTTTTTCGGTCCCAAAAACATGCGGTTACGTTTGCAATTAACAATTACGCAGCGATCATTTCATTTCTTTCCAAGAGCCCCTTTCCTCCTCGTGCTTCAATTTTCTGACAAAGATGAAATCCCCGACTACTCCGGGCTAATTTATTGATATTTTTAGGCGTAAACGTAAACCCAAAAACCAACTGTTTCATTATTTTGAGTTTTTTTCTCCAATCTACGTTACTTCTTCCGCAATTTATCACAATCCCCGGGTTTTCAAAAAACAATTACCATACTATTCTAAGCTCTCACGCTTTTAAAATACAATTTCTAAATACCTTTGTCAATTTTAAGTGGCATCGTCATGTTCACCACCTTGTTGTCGAATTTTTGAAGATCGTTTACGACAATACCAGGAACCATGTTCATCAGCTCAAGCAATTGTGGATGAATAGGTCGAGACATCTGATAGACGAAAACGGCACCGTTCAGTAAAGCCCCCTGATTGGCATCGTGTTGCCCGTGAACCTGTAACCCCTGGAGTAAGCTTGTCAATATTTGTACCGACAACTCAGGTGTCATGAGCGAGTCGCCTAGCAGTTGTTTCACAATCAATGGGATTATGATAGAGGCCTTCAAGCTGTTTATGCTGTCCGTCCACGAAATAGAATTCAGTAAATGGTTGACAATGCCGTATCGAGCATTTTCACAGCGCAGCAGCATCACACCCAATTCGGATAACGTTTCATTAGAGGTTGTGGTTACATTCAGATTACTTTGCGAACCCGATGGCGACGACAGTTCTTCGTTCGAATTTCCTGCAAAAAAAAGACCAAATTAATTTTCAGAGCAACAACGAAATCGCGCTAATTTTAATTACAAGGTTATATATTTACCATTCACTTGTTTTGTATCGGGGTTATTCGTTTTCAACAACATCGATCTAATAACATCCATATATTCTCTGCATAGCTGAGTATTCAGATTATGCTCAATCAGCTCCTTATTATCTTCTTCACTGTCATTCTCATTGTATTTACCACTTTCTCGACATTCGTTTAGATATTTCCATTTGTTGGTAAGTCTCTCTCTCATGTACATCGAGAAGTAACTTAGTATCGGCAACAAAAGAAGTTCATATTTATCCTGAGGGCACTGAGAGATGAACGATTTGAGGAACGTTTTGATTATAATTCGCAATCGATAATCTGGAACCGCGTCTAAATTTGAGAAAACGGAAGCGCCAAAGCTCGGTACGAAATTGGGAAGTTGATAGAAATCGCTGCCCAAATTGCAACACGCTTTAGACAACACACTAACGCACAACTCGTACAAGGCGAGAAGAAATGATTGCATTTTGTGAACGTTTTCGCTTCCATCGGTCGCTTCGCACAGGTCATCAGCGACTTCATTGTGAGGTACATGAGAGCCGAACAATAATTTCAGCTCATTATCGGTTATCTCGTACACATTTTCGTAGCCCAGAGGTAATTTATTCTTCACCTCATTCGTCCATAAGGAGTGCATTATTTTGATTAATGAAAATATACCTGGTAGAGCGGGTAGGATGTGAGGAGTAGCAGGACTCCGGTAGACGGTCGTATGTTCATTGATATTGACGATAAAACCTCCATTCCTAGCTGCTTCTTTTGAGGCGGGCCACGTCGAGCGTTTGACTATGCAAGATATCATATTAACACAATATAACAATTCACAGCGATTTTTATACGCAGCCGTGAATTCACTCGGTTTCACATCCAAACCAATAAACGACATAAATTTCCAGGGGTCATTAAGGATATCATCGGTCCGTTTCATCCAGTACTCTTCAACCTCGACAAAAATCTGCTTCACAAATGAGCTTTGCATGTCATAATTCGAGTACCCATTACTTATTTGTAAAATAGACTCGAGAAAAATTACTAATTCTAATTTACTTAAACGATTTGGATCACTCTTCAGGTCGTTGAAAGCCTTCACTATATCTTCGAAGAAAGGTAAAAATAAAGTAGGATATTTACAGCTTAATTTGATGAGAAGGCAAGTTGCGTGTCTACGCAGAGCCTTGGTATCTTTGGATAATGTGCCAAAATCTTCTCCTGGCGACTGGAAAACTATATACGTGAATATTCGATCGAGGAGCCGTCGAACATAAACATTGGTTACTTCGGTAGGAGCATTGTTCACGAAATACATGAGCGGCGAAATACAAGATAGAAGAAAGGAAGCGATGCACACATCTGCGAGCTTGAGATTAAAGCATAGATCCAGAAGGTGAACACCTCGATCGAAAGAGATGGTGTGGACCGTCGGCAGATTATTGACAACTATTTCTAAAATACTACCAAGCGTTTCCCATTCAAGATACTCTTGCGACTCAGGTGAGAAATGAGAACTTTGTAGCGCAACGGTTCTCTGTATCAACAAGGTCAACCATTGCTCCATGCAGTTGAATACGACTAGCGGTGCGATTCCAGTGAGGTAACGGAACGCTTCATGAAGTTCGACGCGAAATCGGAAGCAGAACGTGTTAAATGCGTCAATTGAATCAAAATCAAACATGAAGTAACTATAAGACTCTTGGAACAACGGTATAACTTGTTTCGGGTTGTAGGGAATTCTCACCAGCTTAGGTGTAATTACTTCCACCCATTTAGGGATATAATTTGTCACATTTGTCTCTTTACTCATAACATTATGCTTAAATAGACACGTCCAGCAGGTGTTTGCATGAGACGCAACTACTAATGATGGGTGCTTACAAAGATTTAACGCAATTTCTAGGAGAACAACGAACGCTTCGGATTTGAAATACTCGTAGGGATTTTGGCTGTCGTCTTTTACAACCGTACAGAGTAAAGAGCACATAGACGATACAAGTTCGGCTATTTTTTTAATAAACATGTAGTTACGTTCATTAAGAGCGCCATTCCGTAACGTTAGATTCAGTTGTGATAAACTGCTCATCAATGTAGAGTTGAATAATAGCTTACAAATGATCCGTTTATCTTCGTATTTTCCCTTTTTCGAGGCTATGCGCAGGAAACATTCAGCAGTTTCTAACTGAAAATTCTCGTTCGCTAACAGATTACAAAGAACTGGAAGCAGGCGTGTTTCTTCGGCTGTGATTCGAACTACGAATGCGAACTCGATAATTTCGCTCAGCAATTTCAACGCCAGATTTATACATCTAATACTTGCAGGAACGTTCAATGAATAATGCTGGGCCATCAAGTTCAGCAAGAAGGTAAAAATTTCTTCTAATTGTAAGTTTAAATGCTGGTAAAGATCTCGACGTCGTTGAGCGTATTCCAGAGTTTGTAACACGACTATGTCTTCGACGAACCTCAACAATATAAGCAACACTATTTCAGCTTGATTACAACCCTCGGATGCAATCTGATAGAGTTCAGGAAATAACGTCGGCCAATGTTGCGGCCATTCTCGTTTCATCATTTCGACCGTTACGCGCGATAACGCAACTCGTAGATGCACATGCTGCGTTATATCACCTTCGGCTGAACGTAAAAGAGACATGGTAACTTCTTTGATTGATATTTTCTGCGTCTGATCGATTTCATACCATTTGTACTTGACACAATATTCCATCAATTGCAAACCATAATGACGAACTAGATGAGAACCATGCAAAGCGAGATAAACAGAACAGGGAATACTCAGAGGAGATTTTTCCTTAAATTCTTCGCACGCATTGTATGCTTCGTGTCGTTTCTCTTGCGGTATATCTGGATTCAATGCGGCTTCAACGGCTTGAGCTAGTTGGTTAGATAGGTTCACAATTTCCGGACTCGTATCCATGACTATAGGTCTAGAACACAAGAAAAAATAGAACAACGTCATACGTATACGACATAATCAGATCATCCATTTCATCATCTATTATACCGCTAAATTTATGCATAAATTTCTACTACCTTTTGTCTTCGTCCAGCGATGAAAGAAAGTGTCAACGACACAACACGAAACTTAGATGAAGCGCCCTGTAATGTTCACATGATACAGGAATTAAAGAAGAAAAGCTGAGTGAGGAAAGAAAATTGGATTTTACCGCGGACAACTGACAGACAGAGTATACTATTCAGTGTCACCAGAGTAAAATATCACATGGAAAACAAGAAAATTTTGATTGTGTGGAATAATGCATCGAAATAACACAAGGTATTTTGAACTGGACGCTTCAATAAAGAGGCTCGACCTTCCTAGTGACGTCACATAATAATAATTATTGGTGCAGCTGCTTGCCTCGAGCTCCATGCTGCTTGCTGTAAGTTGGACGAACGCTTCCATTTTATTTTGATAAGGATGATGATAATAATGTACGTTCAACCGAAAAGTGATGGCTTAATTTTGAACTTTGGAGTTGGTTAACCATAATATATTTATAATTCCCCTGTAGAATTGAATTCTCAATTCTGGACTGTCGAGTTCTACAGTTGCTTTTCATTTTTCCCAAAGGTACATAAGATGACAGCAGTATCGCGAAGTGAGAGTTTATCCGCCGAACTGAATCGATTGGAATCGGAGTGGGAAATGCGCTTAGAGGAATTCACTGCGTACAGAGAACCCAACTCAATTCCTGATGCGACTGAATATGACTGTTTCATGCTCCTAAATTCCATTATTTTTGATATAGTCAAACTTTCTTGCATCATTCAGAGGAAAACGATCGATCTGATTGAGCTGTACAAAGAAGATATGCGCATAATCCAGCGTAATATAGAACTTCATCGAAGTGAGAAGAATACTAAACATGGATGTCTCAAAACAGAATTGAAAGGAGGAAAAAAATGGAGAAAACGGCTACGTGAAACATTTTATGGAGACGACGAGGAATTCCGTAGTCATAACGGTGCTCGAAGTTTATATTTCAAATTAAATTCTGACGCTTGCTTTCACGATAATGACGACTTGATGAGCATTCATCAATCAGGATACAAATTTCTTAGTTGCCTTCACGTTCCGCGGGTATGGACCGGAAGCGAAAGCAATCGGCTTCTCGATGCTGTGCGTAACGAAGTTAAGCACAGCCATTTGAAGGAATTGAAGGATTTGTACATAAGATTACAATCTACGGACGAACCGGAAATTGTCAGTTCGTCAGTTGAACGAGCTAATGAATTGATGAACCATTCGATCAACTTGAGTGATACGATTTGTAATGTATTGCAGTCCGAGTTTGCACAGCAGCTGGACTGGGACCAATTGAAGAATAGAAATGGCTTCGATCGTCATACATCGGAAGAACTACAAGCGATCTGGACATTGGTTGCAAACCCAAATGTACGGCGTCACAGGTGGACCATAGAAGAGGATATTCTACTGCGTCATCTAGCCTCTGATTATAATTTTCAAAATTGGCAAGTCATTAATGCGCTAATGCCGAGACCTAGAAACGAATTCCTTTGTTTTTCTAGGTACGTTTCTATTTTCAAACGTAAACCCCGAATCACTCATCCGAAGATCGAAGAGAAAAAATTGATGTTGAGTCGAAAACTCATCTTCGAAAAATCGATGGCCGCCTACCAGGATGCTAGCCTCAGAAAACGGGTTATAGCTCGTCTTAGACGTTCAAATACCATGGAAGGAAAGAAGAGAGGTCGTTTCAGCAAACGAGAGAAGTTTGTTGCTAATGCCTACTTGAGACGAGGTTTTTCCTTTCAGACAGTGGCGAATATCCTTAAAAATCGCTCGCCCGCGCAATTGCGCGATCACTATTATCATCAAATCGGGCTGACGAAAGTTACATACTGGAGTACGCAAGAAGATAGGGATTTACTTTCAGCTGTGCGACATTGGGGGAAGGAAGACTGGGGAAGAATTAGTGAGAGCGTACATTCGAGGACAAGATATCAATGTCGTAGGAGATACAACCATCTATTGAGGAATCAAAAGAGCTATGTTGAAGAAATGGTGAACAAAAAATTCGAGAGCACGTTGGAAATGTTGAGAGATATACGAAGCTTCATTCGTCGGGTGAAAAGGAAAAAGAGTAGGAAAGGCAGAGTTCATTTAGATGATAAACTAGATGCGTATTTCTTGTTACAGTTGGACGGTGGAGCGAAAAAAAGTAGTCAGACAGAGTTGTTGTCCGAGCATGTGTTACGTTTGTTACAGTCTTTAGATTTCAATGTATCATGTTCGAAAGAGCACGCTGCTGAGCTGAACAACTGGTTGATTCAATACACTTCTTCCTATAGTCAGTCAGCGCTGAATTGTGATAAACTTTTAGCGTCTAATTTTCAGACAATCAAATCGGAAATGAAACGATTGCCAATGATAACTTTACCGAATATGTTTTCGTCTATGATTATTGCCCGTAATGCGTTAATACCTCCTAATAAATGTACCTTTTATGGTTTACACAAGTTCATGAGGGAGTTCCAAAATTTTGCCCAGAGGAACGAATCTCTAAATTTTGAAATGTTATGGAAAGATCAAAATGTTAAAATGAGCCGGAAAAAGTACTTCGTCGAATCAAAAATACTCTGGTATCGTGTGTTAAAGATGATATTTTTCTGGCCGCTGAAATTAAAAACGTTCATGCCCGAACATTTGTTATAATTTTTTTTTTTTTCTTGTAATTTGTTCTTCCTTCCGTTTTTTAAAGATTACGATGCTTACCCACGTCTGTGATATCGTAATTATTTTAAAAGATTATTTTTTTAAATTTTCCAATACATACTTCATTTCATTTGATTTTAAAATGAATTCTAGAATTTATGATTCTTAATAGCGTAGATTTGATTGAAAAAAGTTTTCGTGATATGATCGTGAGTATATTCACGAAGATGAATTTGATCAAAGTTTTTTAATTGAAGTTCGTTGTTGTTTTGTATTTTTATAAATATTACAATAATAAAAAGGCCGATAATGGAAACGAGCCGAATTCAGTAATTTCTTTGGAAAAGAAAATTTACCCAGGATGTCTGTTGGAAAGAGTCTCTGATGGTCTCGTTTCAAGGAAAATGGAGATCAGATAAGGAAAAAATTGAGCTTAGCCTAGTGAAAACTGATTACAAAAAAATGAGGGACTATAATGGAGAAAAAAGTGAGAGAATTAGAAATTCTAGAAAAGTCTGAAAGTAAGGAGCTAACAAGAGGGACCTGTTCAATAACCTATACGTAGGTATGACTCCCACCAAATACATTATCATACCAATGAACTTTCTCATGTGCGATTATAAAATGAATCGATCTCTTTCTACCATTTTACTATCTCAATTGAGGCAGTGGGTGGAAGAAGGGTGATATGGCCATATCGCTCTTTTTATATCTAGGCCAAGAAATGAATAAAAAGGACAAAAACTCACGGGTTCTTTAATGGATTGAAATGAGGGGAGGCAGGGAACCGGTTTTATGAGTCTTATGGTGTTTGAAACGTTGTATGTCTGGATCATTGAAGGGGCTGGGCAATTGGTGAATGGAGTATTGCATATCTAGTTACTTGAAGGAGCTATTTTAATCGGGCTATCAGTGCTGCCAGATCTACGGATTTTCAATCCCCGAAAAAAATTGGGATTTTTCGACGAATTTTGCGTAAAATGCGGATTTTTTGGGCTCGAGAGAAAAGTACCGCAGTCGCTTGTATGAGAAATACTTTTCTCCGGGTCATTACAGGCTAGTACTGCTCTTCTTCTGTAACAATGAGTCGTTCAAGGGAAAAGTACCTCAGTTAAAAGTATGAGGGATATTGTTCTTATGATTGTTATATTGAGAAATCATTCACCAACATACAGTATACTGAACTTGAACTAGACTTGGACTCCTCCTATACTAGCTTTCTACTAGTATATATGTTACCGGTAATTCATGAAATCCGTAATTTCATGAAGTGAGTAGGGAGTTCATGAAATTACCATTGACATCAGTAAGAATGTATAATAATACGCGCTTATACCCGTGAACTAGGAAATTCATGTAATTACGAACGCCAGTTAGTAAGGACGTGAAAAGGATAAGTTGATATTTGGTATCTTCATACATCAGACTCTGTCATCGACGCCGTGGGTCTACAATCATTCCCGTTGCCTCCAGATTACCAGATTGTGTATCATTGTTGCAGTCGGAGGAGGAATTGGAGAAGGTTATGTGTTATGAAGAATCTCGTAGATGTAAATAGCTCGGAAAGCATGCTGCCTGATGTTGACGCCATCGCGTCTCCCAAACCCCCCATCCCCCAATTGAAGAAAGTAATTCCTGCTCGATGTGTCGTTGGTTTTTAGAGTTAGCAGTATGCAAACTCTGTAAACGATTGGGAACCATTAAAGAAATCACAAATACTTTGTTGCAGAAACGAGCGAATAAAATGCTGTGTCGATCTGATTGCTAACTTTCCAAACCCATAAATTGGGGACACTGTTTGAGTTCAAATCCCTGATATTCAAAGGTCAAATACCGACGCCCACTCATTATTACCGCGTGTCGCTGTCTTGGAGAGGACTGAAGACTATTTCTTTTGTCTTGGTACGCCAAATTGAATATTGAAGCCATTGTATTCGCGGCCTCAATTTTCACTATGTCATTAAAAATTTATCAATGTTAACAAAATTCCCGCTGGCAAACTGGTTTCGCTCTGTTCAGTTGCATCCTCTCAAGCTCTTGGTCACCGACAAGGTTTCATTTGATGCTCTTGTTCTCAAAAATGCGTTACTGAAAGGTGTGTGTAACATGTTGTGTAACTCGAGGGGTCACCACAGCAATCCGGGTACCAACAAATAGAAACGATTCGATAATTCTCATTTCAATTTTCATTTTTTTGAACCACCTATTTCATATGTAGAAGTCGAAACGCAATTTTATTTCACATTTCATGAAAATACTACATACCTGTCGCGATTTCATAAAATTACTAGTGTTTGCATGAATTACCTAGTCATGATGTGTAATAAAAACCGATTTTCATGTTCTTACTAAAACTGATCGTATTTTCATGAAATCCCTAGTTTATTGATGAAATTACTGACTTTCACGAATTACCGGTAACATATATATTATGATAGGAGGCCGAGCTATTGGAGAGGGATTTAGAAAAAGGAGGGGGAAGTCGAAAAGATTTTTGACCTTCGAATTATATGTGACAGTCTGAGCTACAGGTAATAAGAGAGGGACTTGGAGAAATTTAAACCTCCAAGTTATAAGCGATAGGACGAAAGCAAAAATTTTTCCAAGTCCCATAATCATGGTTAAGTTACCGAGACAGACAGTTATCGTCCCCTCACTCTCCTGTCCTCAATTGGAAAAATGTAAGTCACATTGTGGAGTTCTACAAAGCACACCACCCGCTTCACACCCAGCAGTATGGCTTCCGCAAAAACACAGGGTCAGAGCAAGCAATACACAGTACAGTTGGCATGTTCTATGACTCTGTCGATAGGTACTCCTTAACTGCTGCGGTGTCACTAGATATCAAGGGAGCATTTGATCATGTGGAATGGGGAGGCATCCTCCACAGGCTGCAGTAAGCAAGGCTCTCCTAGTACTTATATCGCAACATCGCCTCTTATTTCACCTACAGGGAAGTATCTAGCGAGGGCGAGCGTGTCACGCTTGAACGCGAATGTCCACAGGGATCAGTCCTTGGGCCCTCCCTGCGGAATATCCTCTACGACCAAATAGTAGCTGATATCATCAGTCGCTACAGGAGAGCATGTGTCTATGCTGATGACACGCTGGTAATAGTGGGAGCCAACACAAAACCACAACTTCAGGTTGCAGTTCAGGAGTGCGTTTCTCACATCCAACAACTACTCCTGGAGGTGAGGCTCCTACTAAACCCGGGCAAAACAGAGATCCCTTGCGCAATCACGTCCCTCCCAAAGTACGGGCGGGCATGCAGGACCCAATCAAGCCACTAGATGCGATCAAGTATTTGGGGGTGATGCTCGAACCAAAACTCAGTTTTCTAGCACACTTGGGCTACATGAAGGACAAGGGCGCTAAGCGCATCCCTCTACTGTAGAACCTGTGCCGGAACACCTACGGCTATGAGTTTGCTGCCAGGAAGACCATGTTCTGTGGCTACATTTACTCCCTGTTACTCTACTGCAGCTCAATCTAATACCACCGCCTAAGCTTGAAAACCTACATGCAAAAGATTGAATATGTCCAACGTAGGTGCGACATTATCTCCTGCCGCGCCAACAAGGTCCTGAACGTTGGAGTAGCAAGTATCCTGGCAGCAAGCCCACCCTCACACCTCTGCATCATCACTCGTGGTATTCGCTGGCTGCTTCAGCATGGGTACACCATCACGGACTGGTTCCACCTCCCAGCAATAGACACAGACCCAGATGGAGGCTACACCCATAATGGGAACCCTGTGTCATCCCCGGAAGCACATCATCTGTGGCGTCAAGCCAATCTTTGCAAGTGGAACAACGAATGGGAACTAAACACCAAAGGGAGCTGGACCCATGAGGTTTTCCCCTCTGTGGCATCAAGATTGGTCCTTACTGAGCTATCCACTTTCTGGAGCAGCCAGGCACTCGGTGCACACGGGGTGTTCCGGGAATACCTTAGGAGTCGAGCGCGTGCAACCAACGGATGGTGTCCCTGCAACACTTCTCCTCCCTCTCTGCAGACGGCAAGACATGTGTTCCTCGATTGCACACGCCACATCATCGGAAGACCAATCGACTGGAACACCTTTAACCATACAGAAAAAAGAAGAGAGGAAGTCAGGAGTGACTGCAGTGAAGACATAACAAAATTCTTGGGACATAATCTATTCAACCCCGGTACCTAAACATTTGTTCTCATGCAAATCACTTCAGGGATTAAAAAGGGGAAACAGAGTTTCAAATGGGAATTTAATGGGTAGTTTTTCCCAAGTAAAGTCCAGGGATCCGAAGGGCTTCAACTGAAGAGAGCGAAGAGCGAGAATAAGGGGATCAATGGTGTACTTTTCCCATTTTTTCCAGGGCTTCAGATGGGAATCGGACAGGATAGCATGGGCTCGAACGGAGTGGAACAGAAACTGAGGGAGGTCTTTGCCCAAAATCAGGGCCAAATGAGGTGATGCGGAGTTCGAAACCGAACTTATCCGTAGTACAAATATATCAACTATTGTAATTGAGGCACTTCCTTATTATTATTCTACAAAAACTAATAATAAAATAAATTCTACTAGTAACTTGAATCGAGTTAAAATTGGATCAAATACTCATTTCATTTCAAGAGTCCACGAAAATGATGAATTTTAAATGAGAGAATAATAAACCTAGTAGGTATACGCGTGTACAGTTGGAACGCATTCATTTTATTAAAAAATAAAAAAGGCGCAAATAATTTGCAACAAAACTAATGAACGGAGTCAAACTCCATATGGTGTTGATTATACGTGATTGTTCCTCATCGATACCTGATGAAGGGTTCACAATGCACCGGTAATAACCGCGAGAGAAGATATTTTTAAAAATTGTTATCCGCAATGTTAAGTCTTGCAATAGATTTTACAAATTTGCGTGCTCCAATTTTCATCAAAATGTACCTCTCATACGTAGTTTTGACCAATATCCTTCTAGCCTTAGTACCAACAGTCACATCAAAAGCGAGTTCATTTAGGACTCGCAGTATTCACGATGTAGTTTTACAAATGGAAGATGGTAAGTACAGTTAGTTTGTAGTATTTGTACATTTCCAGGATCGATGTGAAGCGAAATTTCGCACACACCTATAGCACTTTTAAACAACTCTTACTTCCACTCAAAATAATATAAAACATCTATTTTACCTTTGAACAGTATCAAATTACTCAGATCTGTTTCTGAGCGACGATGTAAATACCTTACCAATTTTTAGAGAAGGAGATGCGATAATTTATCGGCTCGAGATCGAGGAACCGTCACCGTATGATGAAACAATGAACGCTGCTCGTAAATATATTGGAGAAACTCCGGAAGCAGTGGAAAACGCAAAAAAGCAGTTGATCAATTTGTTAAAAAGTAAAACGTACCTAATTTTAGATTTTATCGTAGGCCTACTTGGTTGACCAACAATTGTACATTGAGAAAAATTTTCTAGCATAGCCGTAGGAATGAATATCATGTTTATTACCCATAGGTTGGAGGTTGAAATTTTTCCAAGTCCCTCTCCTATCATATACTAGTATGAAGCTAAGTATAATACACGGAGGGTTCTAGCCCAGTTCAAGTCCAATATACTGTATGTTGGCTTAGTCCCTTCAGTTAGCCAGATATGCACCGGAAAAAGCGTTTCCAGAATACCTACCTCATAAAACAAGTTCCCTGTCACCCCTTATTTAATTTCCTTGAAGACCCCGTGAATTTTATTTTTATTTATTTTTTTGTTGAAAAAGTTGAGAATTTCTACGAACAAAGTTATGTCGTCTCACTCGCTCTCCCATTTCTCAATTGAAGGCAACTATAGGCAAGATCGTATTCAAGATTTTTTTTCAAAATTGCTCACTTCGCTCTCTCTTGGGCCTACTGGTGAATAAATTACAATTCTCGATTAAGCTCTAGAGCATGAAGACTTTCCCCTTTCAAAACTGTACCAACTAATTTCCTCTTACACCTTATAATTTATGTTCGAATCTAAACTTATTAGCTATAGCTTTAATACCTCGACAATGTTTCTAATTCTGTTCTATTTCGATAATTTTTTCACTATTCAGAGGATTCCAGGCTTAAGGCCCCAGTGGAAAACGATGCTTGGCTACTTCGATTTCTGAGGGTGAAGAAATACAACGCCCCGATGACTTATGAATTGGTGATATCTTTGTAAAAATGTTAAACGGAAGTTTTCAGATGAGTTGTTCGGTAACATCATTTTTTGTCGACCGTAGATCAAAGGATATTATCGATTCAAAATCAGAAACAGATCCGCAATTTTTAATGGTCTTCTTCCGAGCAGCACGTTGAAGTCCGCCGAAACAAATGAATTTACAATACTACCGAGAAGAGACCAGTTAGGGAGACGTATTTTTTTGTTCCGAGCCGGTACTTAGTTCTGTTTTATATCTTCATTGAAATTAAGTGAGTATGCAGTGATGTAGCAAACGGCTTCTTTAAAATTTATGTATTCTCCCTCAATTTGTGATCGCGAGGATGTTCACAATCCCTTATGGGAGATTATGGAGCAACGAAAAACGCAAGAACATCTGTTTCGCCCTTCTAGTGGTTTCGGGGACCGCGAGAGGCAGAGATTTTCGGTCGTTTCATAATTTGGGCTTATATTTTCATTTTCAAAAGTATCCGTATGTGCTAAAAGCGGTCAAGTAGAGAAAGACAAACTACAAAAAACTACCTAAAAATTCAAGACAATACGAAATCATTCATCCTCCCATCTGGAAATCGATCATTATCCTTCCAACACTCTTCCCTCACCGCATCTCACTTCTGCCTTCGGTAAAATACTGCAAAAAATTTTTATCAAAAGACTATCCTACTCGTAATTCATTGAATCAAATAACATACTTTTCCAAAATCCCCTCCAAGCATATCTGACATAAATTTTCAAATCGAGAAAGGCCTGCACTCAAAATAAAAACTTTGGATCACTTATTTTGGACCTCCAGGAAGCATTCCACTATTCAAATTATACAATTCTGGTCTTTGAAGCGATTTACCTTAACTCCTCCGTGACATGACAAGTCTCCAACAATTAGCTTTCAAGACCCATACTTTTCCACAAACTTACCCAAAACTGTGTCTCCCGAGAAGGAGCATGAAGTGTTCTACTCTTCCTAATCGTTATAAATAACCAAACAAACAGTGGCAGGTTTCCCCTTACCAAACGCGTCTATCTACTAACCTCCAATTCCTCACGAGCAGCAGACTCCTTCAATTAATCCTTTAAAAAATCTCTAAGAGCCAGTTCTACAAAACAGATATATTCTATAACCCCGCGTTATTCCCTCGAATCTTGAGGGATTATTGGTTAAGCCGGGAGTTTATTCTGTCACGTGACATTGACTTTGTATTGTAAAACTGTCCCTAAGTAGTACTCTGACTGTAATTTTATCACCGAAACCTCCTGGACTCCCCCCTCAAAATCTGAAGAGATAATTGTCTACATTTCTTGAACGTTCTCAATCTTCGACCGGCTCTACCCACACATCCCTCTTCCAACTCGACAAGAGTTTGGCCAGTCCTTGACTTCATTACGGTTCCCCAATTTGCACTGGCTCCAACAAACAGCCTTGAAATAGTCTCCTGGACTTCAACTAGCCCTTCACAGAGTGTACATGCGCTGAGGCAAGTATTCCTCCTCTCCCTTACCGCGCTCCTCAACTTGCAGCTAACTTCCTGGCCTGATACCCAAATTCAAGAAACCTCGGGGGAATTATTTCGAAAAATTTTATAGCACAAAACGTTTCTTCAATCTTTCCCTTTGAAAATGTTGACGCGAATACTGTACTTCTCCCCCAGCTACATCACTGGAATAATAATGAATCTCACTTACGATTGAGGGTTTGAACTATTTATTTTATTCCTTAGCCAAATGGAAGCCGGAAATAAGTTCAATAATTGACGGCTGGAAGTTGGCGATCGTACTCACGGAAATGATAGCGTACGAGCCGGGAACTGAGATCGCCGGAAACGAACTTATTTTCGACCTTAGAGGATTGAATTGGCAACATATTCGCCAATTCAATCCATTCATTGCGAGAAAAGTGATTCAGTGGTACTCGGTAATTTCAGATTTAATTGCGAATAATATAGGTAATGTAAAAGTAAGTGCCTACCTATACTAGAGTAATCGACGATGCGAATTTAATCGTTTCAGAGCTTACCAATAAGAATTGAAGGAATTCATGTAGTAAATGAGCCTCTCTCGCGCATGTTGGGTATTCTATTTGGAATGTTCAAACCATTTTTAACCAAGGATCTGATGAACAAGGTATGTATTTGCTTAGGCTAATAATTGTACGATCTACTGTTTGCACACAAGCTCTTGAATAATGAGCACAGGATCCTAATTTATAGAGTAGATCTAGTTTTGTCTTTTTTAGTCGTATATTCAATATTTTCACTCGGAAATGTCGATCACCGAAAGAGGGAGGAGGGGGATGAAAATAGCCAAAATTTTCGAGCCTCTGATGACATTATAAAGCAGGCGCAGCCCTGTGTTGCTTAATATGAGAACTTACGGAAGATTTCAAAGGTGCCTGAGCGTCCTAGAAGTGCGTAATTCACTATTATGATATAGAGCGTTTCCAATGAAACTAAAAATATGAATATCACCTAGAAAACCAAAACGAAATCAAAACAGCCATGCGCTCGAGTGGCCTTATCTTTTCAAAATAAATATTTTGTCAATTTTTTGCGACTTTTTAAAAAAATTCTAATCGAACTTTCCACTCATATCGTTCATTCCAAAATTAATCTCGATTATTTTCTGTTTCAGATATATTTTCATGGAGGTAATATGAAGTCCCTTCATCGCCATATTTCCGCCTCGTTTCTACCGGATATATATGGGGGCCCGTATAAGTTACCCAATTTCAGTAGCTACGAGTGGGACATCATTTTAAAATCTATGGACGAGGAATACAAAAGTAAAATATGTAGATTATTAAACCTCCTTATGATTAACAATTAGGTGATAAATTATAGGAAAAGAAACCCCAAGATGAATATTGAGGACTCGAGAGTGAAGAAAGATGAGGACTCACTCAAGTGGGAGGCTCGTTTTACAAATGAAGCTCTACGGACTATCTTCTATATCGTTTCTCCCTTTTCTCTGTGACTCATAATTGAATTCCAACAACTCAAGAGAATCAGCTTTTTCCCAATTTTATCGCGAGAAAAGTTTCATTCTAGGATGACGTATGGTCTGCTCTTCGGTGCCTCTTGGAAAAAAGTTGACTTTTGGAAAATGTTTTAACGATCTGATACCAATTTTATTTGGCGGGAAACTCATACCTTTTTTGTTGAGGGTTTAGAAAACAGGCCCGACCGCGACGGCGTTTCTGGCGTCATCGTTTTGGGAAATTCAGAAGAATTTTGACCTTTGAGCTACATATAATAGGAGGGGCACTCATAAGAATTTCGATCTTCGAGCTATACACGATAGGAGGGGGACTTGGAGAATTTTGACATACTAGGAGGGATGATGAGAGGGAGACGAAAAGAATACTAACCTTCGAGCTATAAGAGGAGAGGGCTCTGAGGTATATAGACTAGGATAGGACTCAAGCTATATATGATGGGAGAGGGACTTGGAGAAGAGCGAGGGACGCAGAGCACCTATTCTGTGATAAGAGAGGTAATCAGAAATATCAAATATAACTTAGAAGTCGAAATTTTTCCAAGTACCCCTCCTATCATGTACGTATATAGCCCAAGAGTCGAAATTTTTCCAAATTTTTGGTTGGACGGCGCGCGGTCTTTTTTCCCGAAAATCCCCCCGATGAAACAGGTTTCCTATTGAAATTCCCACAGAATTGTGGAGCTTGCGGTTCCCCACTGCCGTAGCAAGGTTTGCCTAAATTTTTCTTCATTACATCGTGCATTAAGAAGAAGAGAAATTAATAAAGTTTTTCTCGACTACGGTTTCCAATTAAGAGATTAAAAGTTATCTAATGCAAGTATAAAGTGAATGGACTGACACATATCATGACAATGTTGACAGGGAATCTGTTTGATCAGGGGTCTTCCGGAAAAAATATTCTCCGTCCGGGAGGACTTGGAAAGTTTTCCAAGTCCCCTCCCATCATATATATCCGACAGAGGTCGAAAATTTTGTGAGAACTTTCGTATCACCTATATCTCGGAGGTAGAGTCCCCCTCTTATCACCTATGGTCCGAAGGCTGAAAATTTTCCAAATTTCATCCCATCATATACATATCCGGCTGAGGTCAAACATTTTGACATGTTTCATGTCTTTTCCCTATCCCCTAAATCTCGAAAATGCGTCCGGGCGTCCGGCCGTGACCTTGGGACTTAAGTATAAAATTTTTAACGTCGAATCTCAGCCCTATCCCTGATTCCAGAATTTGCGCCCGGGCGTCTGAACTATTCTCCAGTATAATAAATTACTAGCTTTATACTAGTATTGAAGTAAACTTATACTCTCTTTGATCTATTATTCATAATGGACTTAGAAAAATTTTGGATGAGGTTATAGCTTAGGTTAGGTTTAAGGACTAGTAAAAAATTTTTATACCTGGTGGGTGATTTAAAAATCTGCGAGTACCACCCCTTACTCTTTCTCTTAGTAGTAAATTAGGTGTACCTATACTGGGTGTCTCGGTAGTTTCTAGCTTATCTTAATATAATGAAAAGGCTTAGGCTAGATTTATGCTAGGCTGAGAAAACTCCGAGAGCCATTATGAAGCTATTAGCTTGTACCGTCATAAGTTCGGTGACGTTATAAGTCAGTGACGTCATAAGTCGGTGACGTCATAAGTCGGTGACGTCATAAGTCGTCAATCCTGGTCCGCTTACAACATTAAGAGCAAAGTCCAAGCCTCCCCTCCGCAGTAGTTCTAGCCTAGCTTAAGCGAGTGAGCCCCCCTGTCTCATCAGTTTGAAATATACTAAATTAGCCTAAAATACTCTGAAGTAGACATAAACTAGACCAAGAAGCGGGACAAACGAGCCGAGCGAGGAAATTTTGAAAATTTGTAAACGATGAAGAGTTTCAGACGGCTGGCGAAGAGACATGAAACATGATCTTTATATTTTTGGCAACGCCAAGAAATCCTTCTATTCTTGTAAACACCACTCCTCTCATCAACTGTCTCGAGACTGAGACTCTAGTTTGAGACTCCAGATTAAGACTCAAGATTGAGAATCGAGGCTGAGACTCGAGACTGAAACTTGGGACCTAGAGTTAAAACCAACACTCGAGACTGGGACTGGAGCTTGAAACTCGAGACTGAGTTATTTCTACGTCTTTTTTGAACCAAGTTATGACCAGAATGTGCCAAAAATAGGCTAATTTGTAAAGATTTTCGAAATAAGAAATTGAAAAATCTCTCTTCTTTAAGCTTTATGGGGTTAATTAAGTATTTTTTCGGAATCATCGTTAACTTTCACTTGTTGGCACATTTTGGTCCATAACTTGGCTCAGAAAAATTTTGGAACAATTTTCTTTCAAGTCCCTCTCCTATCATATACATATACGAGTATAAAGCTAGGATAATGCAAGGAGAGGTTCTAGCCTAGTTCAAGTCCAGTATACTGTATTTCAAGCCATCTTCCTATCATATGTATAGCTTGGAAGTCGATGAGTAGAGCCTGATCAAAACAGCTCCTCCAAGTAAGTAGATATGCAATGCTTCAAACACCACCCCTTCAATAAATTCTAAGTCACCTTTGTGTCACCTTGCTGCACTGATAGCATGATTAAAATAGCTCCTTCAAGTAACTAGACATCGATCACCTCGAGCACACTTGACCTAAGTGAAATTTTGGACTACAGAAAGGATTGATCTGTTTCACCAACGTCAGAAGAGGCCTACATATCTTTTCTCGCGGATCGCTCAAGCTCACTTGGGTCAAGTAGGCGAGAGGCCATCGATATGCAATACTCCATACACCACTTGGCCTAGCCCCTTCAATGAGCCAGATACAACGTTTCAAACATCATAAGACTCATAAAACAGGTTTCTTGCCTTCCCTTATCTAACTCCGTTAAAGAACCCGTGAGTTTTGATATTTTCTTTCTCTATTTTTCCAAATAGAAATCGATTCGTACGGGTATAAGAGTAAGCGCAGGACTTAACCGGAAGCGATATGAGGAACGAAGTTTAAGCTACTCTGTTTACACGCTGCTTTGGAGTGCGAATAACGTCAATAAGTTGGTATACTCGTAATACAAATAATTTCATTTCAGCTGAATGTTTTTGTTTGACTTAAAATGTATCAGTTTCTAAAAGACTATCGCAGACAGCGAGTAAGAATTATGAACTCGCTCAAGAATGTAATAGATTATGTTCATATGTGTATCAAGTCCATTTTATGTGTCAAATTCTGAATGTGTCAGATTGACTCAAAGTTTCCCTTCAGAAGAAAACTGAAAAACTTACATCGGAATGTACAATATTGTCCCCAACTCTTTCAAACGAATTTTCTTGACTTCTCGTTTATTTCCTGGTTTTCGTGGGTTTGAGCATTTTCTGACTCCATTCGAGGGACTAATGTCCAACTTCGGTAAATAGAATGGTGAGCTTTAGTACGGTGAGTGCCAGAACAAAATTTTCAATAGGTCGAATCTAAAAATTTTCTATAGGAGGTGCAAGACCGGGTTTATAACTTTAAAAAAATACTGCAGAGATTCTTAAACCGTCATATGCTCCAGGGTCCTGTAGATGGCTGAATGTACACATGGAATCTAAAACTCCTAAAATAAGAGAAGTAAATTTTTGTTGGAAATCCAGCCCAAATTTATCCAAAAAATCCCTCGCGCCTCTTCGAAGGTTTTAACGTACCCCAAGAGAGGTCTCGTCATCCCTGGGCAGAAGTAACCCTATTTTTGATGGATCTGACGCAATATTCTGCGATAGTATCGTTAATACTGCGATGGTGCAATTGACTGGGATCTTAGAATATTATTGATACTCATAAAAATACACAGAGAACATTTATTCGTTCAGAGATTAAAAAGTAAAAAATGAATAAGGAACCCAACGTAGGTAATTCGGATCTACAATTTTCCGAGTATTTTCAATTAATTCCTTCGAACACCTTTCTTCTCAGAAATTGAGGAATGAATGAATTCCATTTTGCTTCTTGTGAAAAAGCATAAAAGTTTATTTACTTTTCTTAGGCACCATCGAATTTGAATATCGAAAAGTAGTTCATTTTTGACATCACCGTGAACGAAGAGGATCAGATTTTCTCAAATTTTACCATCGAAGTTATACTAGTCCATGATGAATAATACCTTATTCCATCAATTTAATTCTTTTTGGATTTTCTCGCCAAATTGGTGTCTGCCCAAAATTTTAAAACAAAAAAAAACAAACGCTCGAAATTCTCATAAGGACGTTCTATTGAACTTTTTTTTTTCTTTATTATCGAATACAAAATAAGTTAACAGTTGCAAATTAGTAACTAGATGAAAGGATTACAAGTATCTCGAAGAATAATTTCATTCTCGACTTGAAAAGTGAATGGATTAAAGAATGATTCGCGTTAGTCTTCGATTATTTAGGAAATCATCGTAATACGCAATTAAAAACTTGATTACTTCATAAAAATACGAATTATTGAACGTTAAACAGTACAAAACGCAAAGAAAAAAAAAACTCGATCACGTTGATAATGATTTGTATGGAAATGGAAAAAATTCAAAAAATTTCGCTATCTCACGTATTTTTTCGATTTATCGCAGATAATTTTCAAATAGTAAAAGACGATAGAGCGTACTACAAGAAAAAAGATACAAAAAAAAAAAGTGTAGAAACATGGCACTCTGTGAACGTTCTCACTCAATAACACACAACGAGCAGGACAGAATATCATCGTAATCGAGGTAATTAGGAGTAGAAAAAAAAATAAATAAAATAACTATCTTCTCGAAGTTATTTCTACAATATAATAATATACGATGTACAAACTTACCACTAATATCACGTTTCAGGGAGACTATATAAATAGCATGAATTCGTTCTGATTTCTTTCTCAATTTTACAAATTTTTGAAAAATTTCACTAGCAAAATTGAACAGAAAAAAAGGAAAAAAAAAGAAAACAGATAAACAAAAACGTAATTTCATTATAGCAAGATTAGAAAATTCGATTGCTAGTAACAATAAGGATCACACACGTTGAAAAAATTCGTATCAAAAGAACTAATACTAACACGAAAAGAAAATACTGAATAAATAAAAAGACAAGAAATGAAAAAAAAAAAGAGAAAAGAATATAAATAGGAGGGTTAATCGAAGTTAATGCTCTTATAATCTAAAGTTTGGTAAAGACATCCGTCCTTATTGGATTCTAGAGACGGAATGGTGCACGAAGATCGGTCGGCGTTGGTGTCTTCGAATTTTTTCTAGAACTATCGGATGCCGTTGACGATTTACGTTGTAATCGACTGCCAGATGCTGGAGTCGTGCTTCCGGACGGGGTCTTAAGTCTGCATCAGCAAAAAAAAAAACAAAACAAAAAGGCATATTATTATTGAGTGATGACAAAATCAACAATAAATATCACAGAAACACAAAAGCGAACAATGAATGAATAATGACGAACAAAATGTGGGAACAGAACGCATATCTGGGCTTCGATTTCGAATATTATTTTGCGAAATTACCTTATTGAAAGAGGTATATGGCTGGAAGACGGAGTAGGAAGGTTTGAATTCTGACTGCAAGGTTAGCATGATGACAGAACACAGAAATATTTTAAATGTTAGTAGTTTCCAACATCCACACATAACATACAGAGATCAGAGTTGCCTCAGATCCCAAAAACAAGCTACAAATGATACAAAGACAGAATCAAAGCGCGTGGACACTAGTCGAATTCTAGCAGCAGCGGAATTACGAGTGGGCAACACGGGCTACTGCCCAGGGCGGCAAAATTTGAAGAACTTTGGGAAAAACGGGGGCGGCATTTCGTCAAGTGCCCTTGTCGTCCGAGACTCTAAATCTGCCGCTGAATTCAAGGAGATTTATTTTTTAGTGAGGTATGTTGACTGTTGAGCGATCAATATTTGCGAGTCGTCGAATTGAAAAAAGGAGGTTCCTCTAGCTAACACCGCTTCAAGCTGTTTCAAAAATGAGAATTAGGAAAAAAAGTTTATGGACGAGCAATTATGACAAAAGGAATAGTTTCTAGGACGTTTACAACCAATAAATGTAAAATACAAGCTGGTCTATTCTCCAGAATTCGGTTTCTCTAGCATAAAGTTTTGGTAAGATAGCGACAAGCATTTCTCCCTTTTCGCGGAGACCATTCTCAACTTTGATAAGAAGTCCTTCTTCAAAAATATATAAATCGAGAATGAATGTGCAATTTGAAACCCTGGAAAAGGGCACTACACAATTTTTAGAATTACATAAAAATGAAAATTTTTGGGGAGTGGACTGGAATACGTGCTCGGCAGTCCACCATGCAGGGTTCACGTTTAAAATGATGCAGAATGCAAGTCTACACGGGTTTAATCAAGGCACAAAACATTTTTGAATAAGCTTACAAAACACGAAGCGCACACAACACAAACACATAGAAAGAATAGTGTATAATATCTTTACCCTGAGGACGAAGAAGATATAGATAATTGTTGCGAAGTATCCGTAGAGGAATTTCCAACGTATACTGGTATCCTTGAACTAATATAATAAGAGGCCGGCGTCAATATCTTGTAAAATGTTCCCCTTTTAACTATCTACGATAATTATTACACTGATATTCATCAGGTTTAGAGTTTCTAATAAGTTTCTAATTCCAACAAAGGAAAAACTCGTTCTTTTTAGGATTTTTGTCTTCAATTCATAAACAAACGTTGATTACGGTCCTTCAACTGGGACTTCCTTTGACAAAACAACCTCAAAATTGTTTTCTTGGCCAGTTTTAGAATACATTTGACTTTCCGTTTGGTCTCTCCCCGGATCACAAACTTCTCGTCTCAAACATCATGAGAAAATCATTTCCAACCTTCACTTATTCATTTCAGCTGAATCATTTTGCATAACAATATTTGAATAGAATAGCTCTCTATTATAATCATCAACCCGTGATACAATTTTCAAATTGTTTGGTAAAGGACAATGATGAATCAAGGTTTGAGGCAAGTTTTTAAAGCCTTCTTAAATGAATGAAGTACTAGGAGCACTATAGTATGACCCACCCATCTACTTACACACAATGGTCAGTATATTAATCAGCATAACTACAGTGTTCAGTTACATAAAATATCTTACACAAATATTAAATAATTACCTAGAATTAGTTGCAGATAATGTAGGTATACTGGATGCTCTATGCATGGCAGAACCAGACCTATGAAAAATGTTATCAGGAACACATGGGCGCAGTTAGTAGGGTTAATTTAAACTCATAACATATTATTATCAAACTACAGTACAACTGATACATGTGAATAAATTAATGACCCAAAATGGTGTTTTGTTAGACTAATTTTCTACACATGGATTAAAATTCCCCCTATCATCATCTAGTATCAGTTTGATTTTAAGTCAGTATGATGAAACTGAACAGAATGAAATTTTTTAGTCTAATGATGAATTTGAATATGTGATTCTACAAGTATTTTCAACATTCAGATTTAGCTTTCTGCAATCACGTCACGTTTCTGAGTAATTATGTAAGATGATAAATTTGTCAAATCAATAGGTACCTAATGAAGAAACATTATTTTGCTTTCAGAGCATTACAATATCAGGTAGGTAGCAAACAAATGATGATTAGATAAACTCAAATACAAAAATGTGACCCTGTCTACAAAAACCCACCTTAAGCGTTCTCAATTAACATAGGTAGGAGAAGCATGCGTTACTGATAACACTAAGGTGAGTTTCTGTAGATGGAGTCACAAATCTAGCTTGAATCTTCCTTTTTCACATAAGTATCATGCATTCAGAAAGATTTAATTTTCTTTACATAAATTTTATTGTTGTAGAGCATTGTGTTTTGATAGTATTATCATCATCACAGTTCTAGAAACTTGCAAAGAATATGTTTGAAGGATATCAAATCTATCTGAAGGAAGATTCAAGCAAGATTTTTATATTGAAATTCATCTAATTAGCATTTTTGTAGATCAACATTATGATATTGAATAAACAGTAATATGAAAAAATCATTCAAGTGGCAATGATACAATTCAAAGAAACAACAAGAGAGTATAAAGAGGTATCATTGCAAAATGTATGATTGTCACTTCCACTCTTTCTACTATAATGATCTGAAAAGATAAAAATTTGTTATGTTTCATATGAATAAGCAAAACAAACGCAATGATGTTGGTGGATTTGAAGTAAGCGTTGAATTGGAAATATTTCTAGAATAGATTGATTTTCCAGCTATGTCATATCTATCATAACAGCGATATTCCTTCCAACAGCGTATCAATTCCTAAGAGATTACCATGGAAACGTTCCAATCATTCATCAGCACTTCAAAATAAAAGAAAATTTGAGAATAAAAAGTTGATATTCACAATCTTGAAGTTCTCCTGTGGGTGAAAATTCTCCCTTTATTCTCAACTTTTCTTTCATTTTGAAGTACTGATGAATGATTGAAATGTTCCGATATGTTATTCTTATGGATACTTATCATCAAGCTGCTGAAAGCTGATGCTCTTCTTATTGGGTGGGTACTCTAAACTTTAGTCTACAGATATCAGGGCGGCTATTCCACTAAAATAACTGCAAAAAAGTACACGCGCACCCCAAGTGCATGTTCTCACCACGCTAGGTAAATGTAAGTGCGCAATTAGTGTAATTACAACTCTTATCAAGTGCGAAAAAGTGTACGCGTACTTCATTGCAGTTCGTTAACGAGGCAATCGCGACAGCACCGGAGGAGCTACGGAACTTAGAATTTTTCGTTGTTTGTTGTCTTCACGCTCTCTTTCCTATATAACAGCGCGTACGCTTTGTGGCTGCGGATCATATTTTTTGAACTTAGAATATTTTTCAAGATGTTTTTATCATAAAAACAACCAAGTAGGGAAATATTTTCAGACTTAGAATATTTTTCAAGATGTCTTGATCGGAAAAAAGACTAAGTTTGTCGGACTTAGAATATTTTTCAAGATGTCTTGATTGGAAAAACGACTAAGTTTGGAATATTTTCGGACTTAGAATATTTTTCAAGATGTTTTCATCATAAAAACAACCAAGTAGGGGAAATATTTTCGGACTTGGAATATTTTTGTTGATCAAAACATCTCAAAAAATATTCCAAGTCCGAAAGTATTCCAAACTTAGTCGTTTTTCCAATCAAGACATCTTGGAAAATATTCCAAGTCCGAAAATATTTTCATACTTGGTTGTTTTTAGGATAAAAACATCTAGAATCATTAGAAAAACAACAAAGTATAAAAATATTTTCAGACTTGGAATATTTTTTGAGATGTTTCGATCAACAAAAATATTCCAAGTCCGAAAATATTCCAAACTTAGTCGTTTTTCCAATCAAGACATCTTGAAAAATATACTAAGTCCGAAAATATTTCCCTACTTGGTTGTTTTTATGATAAAAACATCTTGAAAAAATATATTCTAAGTCCAAAAAATATGATCCGCAGCCACAAAGCGTACGCGCTGTTATATAGGAAAGAGAGCGTGAAGACAACAAACAACGAAAAATTCTAAGTTCCGTAGCTCCTCCGGTGCTGTCGCGATTGCCTCGTGTACGACAGTGGAATAGCCGCCCAGTGCTGTGACGTTATGGAAAATCAATCTATTGAGTAAAAAGGACATACTATCAACTAATATGGAATTGATTTCAAATCAGTGTTACACAATTGAATAGAGTCAAATTTTTTGTCCATTTATCAATTCAAAAATATGATTTTACAGAGGTTCTGAATGCTAAACTAACAACTCAACTCAAATAATATTAAAATCTAGCCTGAAATGTCCTCCATCACAAATTATATGTTCAGAGAGATTCAATATTCTTCAAATAAATAGTTTGCAATCTTATCATGGTTCTATAAAATTGCGATAAGAATATCAAATTTTCCCAAGCTTTTGACATGTGATCAAGTTTATATTCAAGTTAATCTGATTAGGTATCATTTGTTTTCAACATGATAAATGACCATATCTTAAAACTGGCCAAGTAACAATAACACAGTACAAACAAAAGAGTATTTTTATTAGATGCAGAGTGTATCATTGTTTAATCATAGTCACTTGGTCAATTTTTGCAAATTACCTCCAACCATAGACTAAATTACCATGACGCCATTCATAGACATTTACTGATAACAGGAATCGAGAGAATGCGATAGCCAATAGTAAACAGTATCAGATCAAAAAAGGCTATTGATTGATCAATTCCGATGAGAATACACAGGGGTCATTTTGATCATACACTCAAATTGAAAAATTGGATTAGTAAGCAATGTTCATATTCAGAATTGAAAGGTTCTCATGTCTTTGAAAAATATCTGCAGTCCTCAACTTATTTCTTGTTTTCAAATCTGAACAAAAGATTGAATTGTTTCTGTATATATCTTATGGAGCATTTCTTTTGTTTTGATCCTACAAATAAGTTGGGGTAAGTCATTGCGGAACAAACATTCCCTTGCGACGTCACGACAATTTAGGCTATTTGATGTACTTAAAATATAACAATTTTTCTTATTTAAATGGGAGTACTCAGCAGACGATTTGTAATGGGTGTTGAAAATACTTCAAGAATCACATAAAGACTAGCACTTTAAGTGATAGATGTCTTGTAGTGCTATTAATCCATCTCTAATATGAATTCACAAGGTCAATTGAATCAGTCCTCACAAATGCTATTTCTATTTCTGACCCCACCTTACAATACAAATTGATTCAAGACAAAATATATCTTTTACATAAAATAGGAAGATTCTTCTTGATTGAAAATCATTTGTTTAATCAACAGTTCAAAAGACTTCTATAATACAAGCTTGAAAGAAAGAGAACAATGTTTAATCTATGATACCAATCTCAAAATATTTCTCATTTTTTCATTGATTTTGAAATACATTTCTAGATTTTTGAAATTTTCCTCCAACTTGTGGGAAATAAGATTTTTATCAACTTCAAGATAGATTTATGCTGTTATCAATGGCCGGTGGCCTATTGTGGTTTTCACGGAAAATTGTAACTTTTTTAGTAATCAGGCACATGCAACATACTGAATATACTACCAAAATCAACTGTACCATGCTAATGAACGTACCTGCTATCGGAAACGGGACTAGCAACACCGGATGGAGATCTTGTATTACTGCTCAAGGAGCCATTCCAAGTAGGTTTACGCGACGATAAACTGCTACCAGCTTTAGATGTAGACGCGCGTCTTGGAATCCTACTTGGCGTACCATCATCTAATCAATGGAAAAATGAACATTTGATATCATTCTATCACTAACAACTCATAAGCGCAAGACTCACAGCTCACCTGTACTATCGAGCGAAAGATTAGATCCGTGTCTACTGGGAGGTTTGCTACCTTGTCTGCTCGCTGGTCGACTGTTGCCTCGACTACCGGGTAGACTACCACCTGAAATTGATCTTGGTTACGATTCTGGACTAAATAATTAAAGTACTTCATACAAACACAATGTAATTCACCTTTGAACAAGGTAGGCGTAGCCCTCCTCACAGGAGTACGCAGATACGGCGATGTTTCGGTATCGCTCAATGAATCTGGGGTACCGATATTTCGGTTGATGGTCTTCCCGAGTGGTACGCTACGAACAGTACGTTCTCGAATCTAATCGAAGGAAAAGAATGCCATTAAAGAAAATGAATTTCACGTTCCTTCACACGCCTACAATGTTCGTACTCGTTAACCCACACACGCACACAAGTTATGGCCACACGCTTACCATTTGCCCGAAGGGAAAATATGAGGAATAAAGAAATGAATTGAATTTACCGAGAATGTGGTCTGCTGTCTGGGATTACCCATTGCTATCGGATAGCAACACGGTAAGTCTTCGTGCTGTCGCAAACTTTCGAAAATTGGCATCAACTGGCTCAGAAATTCTTCGGCTAATAAAAGGAAACGTAACATACGTATGACGATGAGAAAGCGCGCCAATCAAATAAGATAGCGGCTTTCTAGGGTTTTTGCCTCGTCACCCGCAGGACCAGTTCGAAGAGCAGACCCATTTTTTCATCCCATAAAGGCGCAATATAGAAGGAAGTCGAGGATGCGTACTTTTTACACGCTTTATTCCAAATTGAAAGCAAATTACAGCCCATCCAACACCTGCTGCCCACTCGCTCCACTTTATAACCCTTCAAAACTTTACAACTTAGTATACACGACGACTCTCGTAACACTGTACAGAATTTTAAATTCTCGTTCAACGCACATGTTTAACGTAACCATCGAAAATACAAACCTTCGTTATCGGTCCCGTGTTCGAAGTGAACAATTTCTGTCTGTCAATAGCGTTGTGCTTTGGCTTGAACGCGGACATACTTTGCGACACACCGTCAGCCAGTATGAACTGTTCCCTCAACTCGATATTTGTTCGACCTTTAGCTACGGATGTTTACGAATTCGATCGTGATCAGGCACAGCAATTATTGATCGAGAATTTGGCGCGTATATAGCACAGAGGAAGGAGTTCGAAGGATAATCATTATCGTCGCAAGAACGGGAGGAAAAATAGAAAGAAAAAAAAATAGCACACAAAACAAAAATTAAACGTGAAATGAAAATACAAAACAAAAAACGTGTTCGAAACGAGCGAAAAAAATTAAAATAATGGTGTACAAATAAAAAATAAAGAGTACAATACGATGAAAATTGAAGTAGAGTATGCTCTAAATTTACCGTGCAAATAAATACAAAAAGCGATACAAAATTAAATGAGTCGAGATTCGAAAGTTAGAAAGAGAAAAGTGTAGAAGGTAGTTTGTTAGTTGGGGGTGAATAATACCAACGGGCTGGCTTGGAAAATAAGAAAATTTTCAAGGTATTTTCCGGAAAAGAACAATTGAAGAATATTTGGACATAGTTTGATCGTTGGCAGCTTTCTCGTATCTTTTTCCAAGAGCTCGCTATCAAAATTCCTCTTTGAACTAGACCAAAGACCCTGTCCCAATTTTGCCAGAAGCCTGAAATAGATCTGAATCCACATAATTTGACGCATGGATGGACCACTCGAAATTTGAGGAATCAGGGTGGCCAGTTTCTTCTCAAGATGAAATTCCCTAACTTTTTTTCCGCGTCCAACAGTAAGTCAAAAATAAAACGATGCGAAGGACATTCTTAAGTTTTAATAATAACCCCCAGGCATTTTTCGTTCTCGTCAGAGCTTTTTGCACCTTCACTCCTCAACTCTCTCCGGCATCCATCCAATTATAGCGCTTTCAAAAAGTAGGGAACAAAAGAAAATTACGAAATAACAGATGAAGTTCCACGAGCGATGCTGTTTCGGAATGAGTCTATGATAGAACTTGAATTTTTTTACGACCGCCCGAAAATCAGAAATATAAGGAAACAAGGACAAGCAAAAGATAATCAACGGAGATGAACGAAAACAAAAACAAAACGAAACATAAAAATACGATGACACAATTTACAAGTATAGCTTGCAGGGATATCGAGTATGAAGAAAGCTACAAGATGTAACACGATTGAAATGGACATTGGGAGTAACATTGCTCTCTATAGTTTCAAATTTTTTCCCCCTAATATCAACTCGACAAGGTAATTTTAAAGACATTTCCAGTGAACTTAAACGCCAAGACAGCGCTTCACAAAACGTATTTCATTTCGCCAAGATTTACGGGAGCAAGAAAAGCAAAACCTCGAAATCAACTTCATAGTTTTTGGAAATATCAATCAATGAAATTCAAAAGTATAGAGAAATTGGCAATGTTTGAAAAACGGATAAAATGGGAAAATCATAAATCAGAATTTAATTTTTGATAACAAATATCCGATAATAACTCCTACCCATCAGTTGTATCAAACTATAAGGACACCACGGTTCGTGTTCCTCAGGTATGAAGGGGTTCGGCAGAGGAAGCATTTCGACTGTTCGAAAAAGGATAGAAGAATAAAAAATCATAGTGAAGGCGGACCGCACAATCAAATAGCCAATGCGCATCGTCAATCACATTCGCATAAAATTAAACGAACAAGCGTGACAATTTGGAAGAAACGATCGATGATGAGACGAGATCAGGACGTGAAAGGAAAGAAGGAAATCGGAACAGAAGAAAAAAGAAGAAAAGCACCGAATTAATAATACCGATAATGGTTAGTATACATACGACTTTAAAAGAAAGTGTTTTCGAGAAACACCAAACACTACAACAAATAGATTACAAGTATACCATAAAGTAGAGAAAAGTTTTAAAACATGCATATTGCTTTCTTACGGTCAAGGATACTCGCGTAGTTCGTTTGAAAAAGTAGAAAAACGAAGGCAGAAGAAACCACGGATTAGTAAGAACTTTGTAAAAAAAAAAATTTACATGCGTCTCTTGATTCTTTCATTTTGGGTTTTAGAAGAGGTTAAAGACCATCTAAAATATCCGAAGCTATAGCGATATCCATGATTACGTAAATTCTACTCAGAGTAGTAATGCAATAATATCATCAAGCATTTTCAACCGAAAACAAGTGAACACGGAATCGGGAGAAGATTGATTTCAATTAAAGAAAAAAATTGTCCAGGACAAAGAATGAACAGGAATAAATTGCACTTTATCTTTTGAGACTGTTAGATTTGATTAAATTATGGTAATATAAGCCCCATAATGAGTATAGAGAAATCATTAAATCTATAACGATCCCATATTATTTTGGTTAACGAGGCAAAAACCTTGTACCGCGTTATGTTAACAAGAAAAAAAAGGCTGAAATTATGATTAGTAAAATGTTGATATAATTGATACGGGTAACCCGAGTGAAAGTATTATCATTACAATAATATACTTCACGAATTGAATTATTTTTTATTCTACAGTATAACAATTCTAAACACGTACCTCGACACGGGTCGTTTTTAACCAAAAATTCGTCCAATGCGACCCAGCCACCTCCAACACGTACCATTACAGTCGATCTGAGAATCCGGACTAGACGTAGTTTTTGGCTGTCACCAAACTGTAATTACAAAATATTCGTAACACATCCGAGCCAAAGACAATTCATTCACAAATGAGCGGAACGTACTCTGTATTTTCCTTCTCCAACTTGGAACACTCTGAACTTCTGACGGCAGGTACAAAGCATGACTAAACGTTTCACTTCATCGTGAATTTTCTCAGCTTCAGAGGGGGGACGTTTTTCTTCCCAATCAGGTCTCAGGGCAGCGATAAATTCTTTCCAATCGATCAATCCAGCTCCGTCGTGATCGAACATATCAGCGACAGCGTTCATTTCTAATTTACTGGTATCGAATTCTACACAAACGAAATTGAATAGGTATAATTTTACGCGCGTGTGATCACGTCAAGGTAGAACTGATTACTTACTTGTTTTCATAATTCCATCAATAAAATCTTCTCTAGGAACCAAACCGTCATTATTTTTATCCATTTTACGGAAGAGATCAGTTAGTCTGGATTTCTTATGGTTGATGAATTTCAGGAACTAGAGGAAAGGAATGAATGCGTCAATACGATTCCTTCTTCACGATAACATTAAAGGGTACTCTATTAAAATACTAACTCGTTTACGCCAATCATCCCACGAGAAGTTGCGGACCTTCTCTAATTCTTTTAGGTAGTTCAGTCTCTCTTGAAGACGCCTCTGACGTTCCCACGCCAGAAGCCAAACATTACGCCATTTGTCGTACAGTTGTTTCCCGCGGGGATTACGGAATGTTGGTTCGGTGCCTTTGGTTCCTTTGGGCGGGAAACGAGGTCCAATGTGAGGCACATTTTCGGCTTTCTCTTTCAAATTCCATCGGCTGCAAAATTAACGTCGTTAGATATTGTACAAATTAATTTAAAAGACGGGATTTCGTGGACTCGACTTACCTGCCGTGTTTCTCTTGCGTTAAATTATCTCTCGATGATTTCAAGCTGGAAATTGAAACAAAATTTATTGGAAATTCTAAACTGGGGGGGAATAAAATAACGTATAAACCTACCTCGGCTTCTTTCCAGTAAAGCCTCTCTTCTCTGTGACTAAAGGAGCAGGTTTTGTTTTACAAACAGTATCGATATCATGTTGCCTCTCCGACATGTTCTCCATGAGAGTGGTATGCTCCTCTATCAACTTTTCAATCTGTTCAATTTCCTCTGACAGAGGTTGACTTTCTGCGTCCAGTATTTGACCCTCACAGCGTTGTAACCAAGCTAACAGTTCTTCTAGTAAAGCATCTAAATCTTCGAGGGATTTCATATGACCTTTCAGCTTTTCCTCTCTCTGAACAGAAAAGTACTCAGTGAATTGTAAATTCTCAGCAAAGGGAAAAGCTTTAAGAAACAACGGACGTTACCTGCTTAGCCCATGATGATACCTCGTCCCACCTCGACTGGATGATAGTGATCCAGTGTTTGATGACTGGGACAGCATCTGGATGCGCCTTTTCCAGTATGCGTTGGGCCAAACTGATGGTACAATCTTTATCACCTTCTTTTTCCAAAAGTTCGGACAAGAATCTATAAGTCGATAATGTTAGAACATAAGAAAACAAAATCATGAGGAATTCAATTTTATAAATTATCCACAAACTTTTCATGCTCTAGGAGTTGACCCTTGGTTTCTCTGTCATCTTCGGGTAATGTGGCGGCAAATCTTAACTTCATTTCCGCATCTGATAACCATTCCAGTAACATGTGGACAGATCTGTGCAACTCTTCCGCCTTTTAACAAAATGTTGAAAAATTATTTCTCAAGATTCATCGATTAGATTGTTAAAAAGTTATATCGTCAGTGTCTTACATCTTTCACAGCATCCATCAATTTATCATTTCTATGGGCTGATAGTTCGTTTACTCGATCCCACAAACTATCAACTTCGCGAAGCTGAGTTTCAAGCAGGGTCGCATCTTCAGCACTCGCTTTTTTGATCAATTCACTGGCGGTTTGTTTCACAGTTTCCAGCTGAGAGGCGCGGTTAAAGAACTCTTGTTCGAATGACTTGAAAAAAATGATAATAAAAAAGTGAGAATGATTTCTTGGCGTTGCCAAAAATATAAAGCTCATGTTTCATGTCTTTTCGCCAGTCTTCTTAAGCTCTTCATCGTTGAAAAATATCCAAAATTTCTAACTTCTTGTTCTAGTATAAGTCAACTTTGGAGTATTTTAGGCTGACTGCTTCCTGGGACGAACGAGCAGACTGGGCCTTACTCGCCCCGCTCGTTCGTCCCGCTTCTTGGTCCAGTAAAAGTCCACTTTAATATATTTAAAGCTGATGAGGTTACTGGGACTCACTCGCTCCGCTCGTTATTTCATTTCATTTTATTTTTACCAGGTGATTCGAGGTTTATTTCACTTTATTTCATTTTAATTTAATTTAATTTAATTTTAATTTAATCTAGTAATTTTATTTCGTTTTATTTTATTTCAATTTAATTTAATTTAATTCAATTTTTATTAAATCTAATCTAATTTAATTGAATTCAATTTCAATTTTTATTTTATTTTATTTTATTTTTACCCAGGGGGTGGTACTCGTAGATTTCTGGATGACCTCCCAGGTGATTCGAGGTTTATTTTATTTTATTTTATTTTATTTCAATTCAATTTAGTTTTATTCAAGTTTATTTCAATTTGATTTAATTTAAATTAATTTTAATTTAATTTAATTGAATTGAACTTTAATTTTATTTTATCTTAATTTAATTTAATTTGATTTTATTTAATTTAATTTCAATTTGATTTAATTTGATTTAATTTTAATTTAATTTAATTTAAATTAAATTAATTTTATTTTTATTTAATTTAATTTAATTTAATTTAATTTTAATTTGATTTAATTTAATTTATTTTATTTTTATTTAATTTAATTTAATTTAATTTTTACCCAGGGGGTGGTACTCGCAGATTTCTGGATGACCTCCCAGGTGATTCGAGGTTTATTTTATCTTATTTCAATTTAATTTAGTTTTATTCAAGTTTATTTAATTTTATTTCAATTTGATTTAATTTTAATTTAATTTAATTGAATTGAACTTCAATTTTATTTAATTTTATTTTATCTTATCTTAATTTTATCTTATCTTAATTTTATTTTAATTCAATTTTAATTTAATTTTAATTTAATTTTAATTAATTTTAATTTTATTCAACTTTATTTACTTGAATTTAATTTAATTTCAATTTCATTTAATTTAATTTAATTTTAATTCAATTTAATTTATTTTATTGTTATTCAATTTAATTTAATTTAATTTTATTTTATTTTACCCAGGGGGTGGTACTCGCAGATTTCTGGATGACCTCCCGGGTGATTCGAGGTTTATTTTATTTTAATTTGATTTAATTTAATTTAATTTTATTTTATTCTATCTAATTCAATTTTTATTTAATTTAATTTAATTTTATTTCAATTTAATTTAATTTAATTTTATTTTATTTTTATTTTATTTTTACTCAGGGGGTGGTACTCGCAGATTACTGGATAACCTCCCAGGTAATTCTCAAAAATTTTTCTAAATCCAATAAAAAGGAGGGGAAGGGGGGTACTCGCAAATTTTCGGAAGTGTATAGGGTGTCAAGAAAGACATGAAACATGTCATCATTCATTTCGGTAAGGACAAAATCACAATAAGCACTATACTGCAATACTCACTTTGTGTTGATCGATGAGAGCGCTGACGGTATCGAGATCACCATGGACAGGTCCATCTTCGGACAGTTCTTTTTCCGCTTTCTTCAGCCAATCCACAAGCGCTTCGAGAGCATCTTTGAACTGACCGCAATAAAGTAAGGCTTCCTCTAACTTTCGTTGTCTAAGCAAAATAAGAAAGGTCATGAGTATCATCTCACGCAAACACATTCAACACTCTACATCATACAAACCTGTCCACTGATTTCGCACAAATAGCATTCCATTTCTCCTTCAATTCGAACATCATTTGTCTAAGCTGAGTTTCATCCATTTTCGGAGCCTTTTCTTTCAACGCTTTTCCCATTCTCATGGTCGCGTCGTAAGTAGCTTGTTTACCGCTGAGCGCTCTTTGGAATTCTCGATGTTTTGCGAGCCGTTGTTTTATCTTTTCGGGCGCGTTTCCAATACTCGAAGCCTCGACAGCCAACTCGTCGAGTCCAGTCTCAGTCTCCGTGAGCCAATTCATCAAACCAGACCACACGTCGTGGAATTCTCTAGCTTCCTTGTAGCCGTGATCAAGTGCTCGAGTTCTTTCCGCACTTTTAGCGACTACTCTTTCCCACCGATGTTGCACACTGTGATTAACAAAAATGGAAAAAATAAAATTCACAAACCTACAGCAATAAACAACCACAGAGAAAATGTACTCACCTTATTAAGAGATTTTTAATCAGAATAACATCTTGCTTCTGGGAGAAATATTTCAAATGCGTTCCCTTCTTATCTAAATGTAACATCGCTTCACGGTGGGCGCTGACGTCCTTCTGGAATGACTTATGTTCTTCAATTTGCGATAAAATGGTAGCGAGGACGCGCGAAACCGGCTTCAAATTGGTCAAGACTTTTTCGGCATTCGTCAACCAATCCACGAAATTTTGCAACGCTTCGTGGAATTCAGTCGCTTCTTTCAAGGCGATTTCTAGTTTTATTTTCTTGTCATTGGCGCGCGCGGTAACGCTATCCCAACGCTGTTTCAACGTTTTCAAATTCTGCTGCAGGTTGCACGCATTCGTGTTCTGCGATTTCTTCAGGTATTCTTGACCTTGAGCTAGGACGGTTTCTACTTTAGGGCGACTGTCTTCCAATTCATTATAGACCTCCATAAAGCGTTCAAGTTGTTCGCTAGCAGTTTCTGGCAGACCACCGACTGGTTTTGAAGCAGCGATGATGCCATCAACCTCTCCGAGCCAGGATAACAAGTCTTGAATTTCGGCAGCGAACCTAAAATACCGAAGGAAAAAAAATCGTACATCATTTCTATCTGAACAAAGAAAAACAATATCACGAGATCGAACCCGAGCTCCTACCTTTGTGCTTCTCGTAATGCTTCCTCCAACTCGAGTTGCCTGTCCGCAGCTTTCTGCAGTAGTTCACGCCATCGTCTATTCAGGGTTGAAAGTTTGTCTTGTGTGGTTGACGCTTCATCTGTACCTTTGCCACTTTCGATTATTTGCCTTCCAGCATCGTTCAGCGTGTCTACACTGGACTGGTGAGCTTGGATATCGTTTACTAGAACTTTCAATTTAGCTAGTTCTACTTCCAGTAATTGAGGATCTCCAGCGATTGGCTTCAGTTCGGTGTCCAAAGTGTTATCGGTGGCGTCGATCCAGGTAAGAAGTTCTTGCAACGCATGCTGGAATTGACCCAACCGGAGTAATGCGTTCTCCAACTGACGCTGTCTTTCAACAATACCTCGAAGAAGATCATCCCATCGTCTATTGACACTGGCCAGAGGTTCTTTCAAAGCAGCTGCCTGTTCTACTGATGTTCTTTCAGTTAGTTCTTGAGCTTGTCTGAAAATATAAAGGTGAATAAATATACTTTCATTTGAGATAGAGAGACAATTTATAAACACGTGGTAGAAAGTCTTCCCTCACTCTCACCTCATTGTCGTCCTATGTGAGTGCGTTAGCAAGAAATTAAACAGAATAAGAAGTAAATAATTGTCTATCTCTTCATAAAAAAATTGCAGCTATACTAACCGATTCAGAGCTTCCACTTTAACCATATGTGGATCGACCTCCTGCTTGAACTGTTTGAGTTGTTGGATTTGTCGTTTAACCGCGTCAATATCGCTGCCCAGGGGACCTAATTTGGAAAATGTGTTCTCTGCTTGCTCCAGGAAATCCAAAATACCCTAAAGCGAAATTTGTCGTAAGCACTCGCGGACAAAAGACGGGTTCGCGATTCCAATTGATATCTTACTTGTAAGGTTTCGTGGAATTCCATAGCTTTTTCCATAGCATTGATGAGATTCTCTTCACGCTTAGCGAACAAAGCAGTAATATTGTCCCAAGCGTTATCCAAGTCTTCAATGTGCTTCTTGACCTCTGGTTTATCCGGCTCGCCACAGATTTTCATCAATTGCTGCCCGCTAACCCGACATTGTTCTACCTCGGGTTTAGTCTACACAAATTTTAAATCATTTTTCGAGTCTGTACATCTTGACGCTGAATCAAAAACCTCGAAGCACTCACCTGATCAATTTCAGCGCGAATTTCTTGTAAGGCCACTTGCTGTTGTTGTATAGCACCAGGCTGCACAGCCGGGGGCTCTTGATTATTCAGCGACTCTCGCAAATCTTTCAAAGTGGTCATGATGACCTGTAGTTCATCCCAGAATTTTTCAGCTAGCGCTAATGCATCTTCGAGACTGCGACCTCGGTCGTTCGTGGCCGTCTGCACTTCGTTCCACAAACCGTTCAACTTTTCAAGTTTCCGTTTCATATCTACACACGAAAGAACCACTGAAATTTATTCCGAAAACAAATGGATTGAAAAAATCTTTTCAAAAAGTCATACCCTTAACAGCAGGATCAGCTGCATTTGGAGCTTTGCTTATGACGTCGTTCGCGGCTTTCTTCACAGCTATGAACGCTTCCTCTCGTTTACTCAGATCTTCGACGAGCGCTTGATTTTCATCAATTTGGTCACGGATTCTGGGTGGATGCGCCGAAATTGGATCGGCTCCGGTCACTTGCTCCGCCGTATTCTGTAACGCTCTCAACATACCCTCCAGTTTGTCACTGAGCTTGCTCGTTTCTTGTAAAGCTTTCTCGAGAGCTTGTTGACGTTGACGCAATTCTAGACGTAATGCTGCATAACGGGCACTATCCGAATCCAGTATTTCTTGGACCTTTGCACCTTCCTCCGGATTGACCAATCGGATAAGAGTTTCTCCTGTCTTATTTAGTTTTTCTACCAAAGGTTTGTGTTCGTTGATTGATTGCACGAACATCTGGAAAAAAACGTCAAGGTCAAGAACTATTCGGAAGATAAATACAGGTCTCAAAGAAGAACTAACCTCGTTTCTATCTTGTTGCTGAGCGATAAGATCGGGTCGCAAAGCTGGCATAGCCAACATAGAAACTTGCCGTTCCATGTCATCCAACCACGAACTCAAATCAATATGAGACGAGTGGAAATGTTCTGCGAGGGCAAAGGCTTGTTCTAGAATACCCAATCGATCAGAACTTAGACGAGATACCACATCCATCATATCTTTCAAATCTTCCATTTTTTCTCGGATCGTTATAATTTCGTCGTTGTGCACTGATTCTCTCAACACCTGCAAAAGTAATAAAATTCAGTTTGGCGTGATACTTCACAAACGTCAACATTGGATAATAAAGCTAACACAAACCTTCTTAGCAGTCGATAAAACATCACGAACACGACTTTTTTGACTAGAAATATCGTCGTTGAGAGCTTTATGTTCTTTCAATTGCAATCTGATAATATCCGGCTCAGCACTAGGTGGTTCAGCATCACGCAGTTGGTTCTCAACCTCTCGGAACCAATCAAGCAACTCATCGATATCGCCCATCACTTCCAAAGATCGCTAAAAACGAACAAGATTGAAAAAGCTTTCCATCAAGCCTGAAAATTTGAAGATTCTATAACTTCCATACCTGTTTCGACAGATGGATCCGCTCTGCTTTACGTTGAATCTGTTCAACAATAACATCGAATCGCCTGTTGTCACGAGTTACCAAACCTTCAATTGTCGAGGCTCCTTCGCCGGGTGAGATTTGACACAGTTGAGGTCCGATAAGATTTATGTTCTCCAACACAGGTCGGAATTCTGAAATTGGCAGAGTGTTAGAATCTAAATCCTGGAGGTTTCAGTAGAAGAAGTCTTCTGAACTTACCTTGGATATCAATCTCGAGGCGAGCGATCTCTTCTTCTCTAGGTTCGGCAACTTGCAACTGCGACTCAGCGTCCATCATCCAATCGACCAGTTTGGTATGCGAATTATGAAACTGTTGGACCAATGGCAACGTTTCTTGGGCCGATTTTAATAAATCATTGCCTCGAGAAACTAGATCGCGATAACGTCTTTGCAGAGAATCCAACTTATCCTTCAGTTGAATGGCCTCGTCGTTGGAAATATGTTTCATAAGTTCCAAACCACTGTCCACAGTACTGTCAATGTCGGATTGTCGATTCGAGATATCTTCAGTGACATCCTAGAATTATTCGCACATTAATCAATCTGATTACGCATAATTTTAGAAACTCACAAAATCATGAACTTACAGCGAGATCTTCCATATGGTGCAACAATTTCTCCGTGTGTACGGGCATTATCTTGTAGTAATTCAGGCGGTTGTCCATGCTTTCCATCCACGCTTGCAAGTCTTGATAGGTAAGCACTAGATGTCTTAAACCAGCGCGTGATGCTTGCAATAGTTGGCCTAGATTATCAGACGCATCGAGTAAAGCTGTATAGCGGTCGGCTGTATCTTGTAATTTGTCCGCCACACTGGCCGCTTCGTCATCACCCACTAACGTCATCAAATGACTGGCGACTTCTGTCAGTTCGGTGAAGGAAGGCTTTTTGCGTAAAATATCCTTGTGTAGAGTATCGTGTTCTTTGATACGTTGCTGTATTTTCTCTTCGTCGGTAGGAATCAATTCCATATCTTTAACTTTTCTTTCGGTGACATCCAACCAGTCCAGGAGTGGGACCAATTTATCCTGAAAAGTTGGAAAATTACGTTTGAAGATATTGTTGAGATGTATGAGAATGACTCTTTTTGAGAGTGAACCAACCAAAAATTCTTTAGCCGCCACCATTGCCTGTTCTAAAGCATCCATCCGTTGAGCTGCGCCTTCAGTTAGATTGTCAAACCTCAGCATCAAATCTTCCAACTGGCGTTCAATCGCTTTACGTTCATTGGGATCGGCACCAGCAACAACCTCGTTTCCCATGGCGAAGAGGGAGGACATCGAGTTTTGACGGTCAAGCAGCATTTTGTTCAAGAACTATACAGAATTTGCAACTTATAAAAAAGAATAAAAACTGGTAAGAAAAATACCAAAACGTACGTACCTTTTGCTCCTGTAACTGAGCTTTTACAACCTTGTAATCGGCAGATGGGGGCTTCTGATTGGCAACCAGATCCTCGGTATCGGTAAGCCATTTAGCTAAGCCGGCTAAAGCTTCCTGGAATTTTCCAGATTGCAATAGGCCGACGTCCAATTTACGGTCTCTTTCGTTCAGCTGGAAAGAAATATAGGTAAACAACCTCCGTATCAACGAGCGAAATTCTAAAGAATGGTAATATTACCTTATCTTTCAGCGAGTTCCATTTATCATTCATTTTTTCTAGATCTTTTTCGAGACCCGAGGTGTTCACTCCGCCCACGGCTGACTGTATCAATCCTTGACCCGTTTTATTAACGCTATCAACCGATTGGGTAAGCGGCTCGATGGTTACTTTTCTGAAATTCTGGAATTCCTCTTGCTGTGACTTAATTATCTCGACTTCTGAACCAACTGGTTTTAGTCGGGAAAGCTCTTCATTTGCCTACCAACAAAATATTTCACAGTATTATCGGCTCATATTGGTACATAAATTGAAGAAAAGAAAATTTACCTGCACAATATCATCAACGACTGAATTATGGTTTTTGTTGAATTCTTGCAACTTTTCAAGCATCGCTTCCAAGTCGCTCTCTCGATTTCGAGCCCTCTCGTCAAGCCGATTCAATTGGCGAATGAGAATTTCCGTCTGTTCGCGGGTCATTGCTGTATCTGCCGAGAATCCAGCGTCTACAAGATGCTCACCCGCTTCCACAGCGTTCTGGACATCGTCATTGACACTGACAATCTAGAAAATAGAATGAATTAGAAGAAGAGCCTAATGAAGAAAGCCTAAAGAAGAGCATTTTCGATTTACTTTTTTAATAAATTTGATAATATCATCCAACTGGGAACGGACGGTTTTCGAATCACGACCAATGGGTTTCATAGAATCTAACTCTTGATCCAAAGCTGTTAGGTTTGCGCTCAAGCCTTTTATTTTCTCCTGTTACAGGAAAAAAAGTTCATATAATGAACAGTTAATATACAATCTAAGAACATTTGAAAGAAATACTCACGTTATATTGAGCCACAGCTGTAGATGCTGATTGAAGCTGACTGCATCGGTCGTCCAATTTAGCGAGTAAATCATTCAGTCTCTCCGTGACATTGTCGACGTCATCCAATAGATGCGAGGCGTTAACGACTCCTAGTTCTGCAGCTTCGGCTACCAAATCTTTAGCCGTTTGACGTAATGACTGGAGCGGTTTCTTCAATCCTACACCTTCTTCTCTCACATTCTACATAACATTGAACAAGAATTACGAACGCTGTGCGTTAAGCGCGCAGGCGCGACCAAAATTACCCGAAAATTACCTTAATTCTTTCCAGTACTTTTGGATCGCGCGAAGCCCCGCCGAGAGAATCGTGCGACGCTAGTTTATCTTCGCATCGTTGAACCGAATGCGTCAGATCTCGGAGATTTTCGGAGAAATCGGCGAGTCTCCTAGCTGTATCCTCTAACCACTGTGTTCGCTCTAATAACTCTGTGAATTGAAACCCGAACAATCAAAAAACTGCCCAATCGTAATGGTCGAGAAGAATAAATTCAGAATTTTGTGTACCATTATTCAGTTTATCCCATCGAGATTTCATGGCCGCCAATTCTTGTTTTACCAATTCCTTGTCAACGTCGCATGCTGTCACAAAAGTTTCACACAAGGTCCGCAAGTTTTCGAATTCACCCGAATGCTTCCAAACATCATTTCGAAACAGTGATAACTCTCGAAGCTGTTTCTCCACATCCTTTCGCTTATACGTATCTGGCTTCAACGAATCAAGTTTATTTTCAGCTTGCGATAACCACGGGGTGAACGATTCCAGAGCTTTGTAATACTTTTTGCAGTGTTCCTGGAACGAGAGTAAAATTACAAACATCTCCTCCATTTTCGAAAAACGATGGCAAAATGAAATACTTACCCAACACGTCTGGAGGCGGGTCTGTCGATCGACAGCATCTTTCCGCAATTTATCCCATTGTTGTTGAATTTTATCGAGATCCTTTTGTAAATTGCGAGTATTAGTTCTGTTTTGTTGACTCGATCGCGCTAATAGATCCTCTCCTTTATTCAGCAGCATGATAATTTCGTGTTCTTTGCTCATGACTTCTTTGTAGATCGGCTATAAAAATCAAAATGGAAAAACTTAAACCTGAGCGAAAGCATATTTTATAGAAGTTTTTTCGAAACATACCTCATGTTGTTCAAGTTGTTGTTGAAGTACTTCTCGATCAGCAGAAATGAGTAATCTCTCTGGTATGGAGTCTAGTGTATTCCTCAACCAACCTAGAGACTGCGCGCACGTTGATTCGAATTGACGACCATCGCGCAGCAAAGCCTCTATTTCGGCGTTCCGATGATCGAGTTTTTTCTGCAGATTGTTGTACTGCCTGTTGACGGCTGATAATTTCCCTTGGATTTCAGCGCGGGACGTAGGATCGCTGAGTACCTCGCACAGCTGAACGCCAGAGGCTTCTAGATCAGCCAAAAGCGGTCTTTGGCCTTCCAATTGGCGCTCGAGAGATTGTACTTTCCTCAGTTGATCCTCAGGCTCCTTGTCCAAAGGAATATCATCCAACTGATCTGAAATATTCTGTATAGCGTCCTTCAAACGCATGTAACCAGCGTCAAATTCTCGAGATGAATCTGCAGCCGCTCCTAAGCTTTCAGCCCGCTCATCGAGACGCAGCAGAAGGTCATTCCACTTCTTCTCTACGTTGAGTAATTTGGTGGAAATTTTTTGCGCGTCCGCTGATTTACGGTCCGGAATATGGCCTAGTATGTTTTCTCCCAAATTAATGAAGTGATCTAATTGAGGTTGTTGAGTACGGAATTCTTCGCGTAAAACTTGAACTTGCTGCACCTGACTCTGCACCATACGCGAATCAGATGAGATGGGGCCCAACACAGTCATCATTCGATCTTTGGAACTCAACCAAGAGACCAAATTATCGTGAGAGTCGTGGAAATCTTTCAAATCTTCCAAAATTTGGATCCTGTATTGAAGTGAAAAACCGCTTATAAGAGGAAAGTAATCCGGATGCGACAAATTATGAATGATTCTTACCTGTTTTTGCACGCGTCATGCAGCAATTTCCATTTATTGACAATATCTTGTAATTCATTTCCGAGTAAATCACATCCATACGCATTCGGTTTCTTCACTAACAAGTCGTTGATACCGCTTCGAGTGCTTTCTAGGACGGCTTGTTTTTCGTAAATTTCTTCGAGTATACTCTGTAAAATAGTTTCGAATTAATTTCGAGTCAACACATATCTTAAAAACTGAAAATATCTTTCTACAATAATCGCATACCTTGATATTTTTCATCATTTTATCAGATTCAAGCTTGGTTTCAGGAATTGTTTCTTTCGGTAATGTTCTTTGAATCTTCTCTAAGAATTGCGAAAGTAATTTCAGATGATCAAGATGTTTCTTCAGTTCTTCTTTGATGGATTCCAACTCTGATTGCCTATCCACTAAACGAACACCCAATAAACTGTACCGATTGTTGATTTCATTAAGTTGTTGTTGTACTTCGGACAAGTCTACACAAATCAAAACGTGAACATGGTTACACGTGGTACAAATTACTTCTCAGGGGATTCATAAGAACGAAAAGTGAATACAAACCGTCAAGTAAGAAACCATCCTGAGACGACCTTCTACTACCAAATCCACTAGAACCACCCGGACTCTGCGTAAGATAGCCCATACCGCGAGACGGCGAAGGAAGGCTGTCCTGAGAGCCTCGGCGTCCGTTCGTGTAAGTTGGCCGTTTGGTCGGAGATCCCGCGTTGCGTCGCCTAGGCGGAGTTTCTGGCCGATTCAAAGAGTCTAAAGCACTACCCAGATCATTAACCTTGTCGATAGTAGTCGCGTACTCTCGATGATCTTTCATAGGAGGCTGGAATAAAATTACAAATTATTTAACTGAGGCGACCAAACCGTACGTCGACGTAGGAAAATATCGAAATACCTTAATTTCTTCAATTTGTTTTTTTACCGTCTCCATTTCTACAGCAACCGGTTCTAAACGGTTCATTCTGCTCTCCATATTGGTCAACCATAGCAATACTTGGGTCTGCAATTTTTCGTACGCAGTCAGTTGCTCTCGACATAATTTCGAGTTTCGATGTTTTTCATCTAATAGAATATTCAATTCTTTCCACAACTGTTCTAAAGCCTAGAAAAAAGAAACGTAATAATGATTAGAGGATATAAAAAATGTTCTGGCGTAGTCAAATAATTAAAGATTATGTTTCATGTCTTTCTCTTCCTCAAAAATCTAGTATAAGTCTATTTCAGGATATTTCAAGCTAATAGCTTTCGGGTAACTTACTCGCTCCGCTTGTTCGCCCTCCTCCTTGCTCTAGTATATGTTCAGCTTAGAATATTTCGAGCTAATAGCTTTTTGTGAGCAAGTATACAGTTTGTATAAACTGACTAGCTTCTTTCATATAGTATGCTATCGTACGAGGGGGAAGGGAGGGGGGCTTCAAATACATAGGATGCCTAAGCCTGCTAGTATAAACTGACTAGATCCATTTATACAGTATACTATATTTTGATGATTAGCCTACACCCCCGGACACTTTATTATACAAGTCTAGTTTAAGACTGCTAAAACCCTAGTGCGAAGCTATCAAAAAGCTAGCATAAACCTAGTACATGAAGTGGGCATTACGCCCGGACATCCTATTATGAGCCTAATATAAGAGTAGTGAAATTCTAGGGTGTCTTCTTCGTCTATTATAGGTCTAGTTTAACACTGGTAAAATCCTAGTAAAGCTAGTACAAAGCCATCATGAAGCCAGTATAAAGCTAGTACATAAATTGGGCAAGGTGAACTCGCGACTACTTTTTCAATCACCCACGGAGCAGTGCTGCCAGATCTACGGATTTTTGCTCCTCGAAATTATTCTTTGTATTTTGAGCGAAATGCGGATTTCTTGTGAGCAAGGGAAAAGTACCTTAATCACCAATACGAGAGGTACTTTTCTCCAGGTCGTTATAAGCTGATACCGCGATCCTCCGCAACATTGAGTTGATCACGGGAAAAGTACTTGAGTTAACGAGGTAAGAGATACCTTTCTCCTGATCGTTATTTTAAGACTGGTAAAATCCTAGTACAAAGCTAGTTTAAAGCCATCATGAAGCAAGTATAAAGCTAGTACATAAACTGGGCAAGGTGAACTCGCGGCAAATTTTTCAATCACCCACGGAGCAGTGCTGCCAGATCTACGGATTTTTGCTCCTCGAAATTATTCTTTGGATTTAGAGCGAAATGTGGATTTCTTGTGCTCAAGGGAAAAGTACCTCAATCACCAGTACGAGAGGTACTTTTCTCCAGGTCGTTATAAGCTGATACCGCGATCCTCCGCAACATTAAGTTGATTAAGGGGAAGGTACTTGAGTTACTAGGGTAAGAGATACCTTTCTCCTGATCGTTATTGACAGTTTGGGAAAATCCGTCTTTAGGTGTAGAAAAAGTGGCGTATATGCCAGATCTACGGATTTTCGGTCCTCGAAAAAGAAATGAATTCTTCTATTGATTTTAATTATTGTTCTCCAGGGAAAAGTACCTCAGATACCTACACAAGAGATACTTTTCTCCTGGTCGTTACGGGCTGGCGACGCGGACTTCCTCAACATTGAGCTGATCAAGGGAAAAGTACCTCAGTGTTACTTATGAGAGGTACCTTTCTCCTGATCGTCATTGATGATTCAGTTAAAGATGGTTGAAATCCGTTTTTAGGCTTCGGAAAAATGGCGACTACGGATTTATGAAAATATCATCTGGCATCACTGCGTATACGGATTTTCTAAAAAATTATCTGGTAACACTGCCATGGTGTAAGGAAGGTGAAGGGAAGGCAGCACTCGGAGAATTTCAAGTTAGGGGTCAGTGCAGAGCGAAGACATGAAACATGTCAAGAGTCAACGAATTATTTTCACGACTACAACTGATTTCATTCTAACCTTGATTCGGTCACGAAGATTAGCGGTGTCTGTCACGTCCTTGTTGTTAATCAGTGTTTTTCCATTTGTCACCACTTGATCTAGAGTATTCTTCGAAGCTTCCTTCTGGGCTATGAGATCTTCAATTTTATTTGGCGATGCCTCCGGGATAATTTCCAAGGCTTCACCTAACCATCGTTCCAGTTGAGAGGCTTGGTCATTGAACAACGCCAGGTTCTGATGAATTTGAGCCAATAGGTCACCACGTTTAATTGTCTTATCCACGATTTTGTCGTATCTACAATAATAGAATAGATTTTATAGAACGTATTTTCATTACATGTACCACTTTATGGGCGTGCGTTGAAACTCACCTTGAAGTCATATCCCGTAGTTTAGTTTCGATTTTCTTGGCCAATCTCGGATTGCTAGCTGTGCTGATGAGATCTTTGGCCGATAAAGTAACACTATCAACACTATTCTTATGCGAGTCGATATCCGCTTGCAGAACACGGTACTCCCTCAGTTGGTCTTCAAGTCGTTCGGTATGAAGACTAGCGGGTCGCGTTATGTTCCTAGAAAGAATTTGACGAAAATTACGAACTATTTTCAAGACCATCAAACAATAGTCCATGCGAGATGACGTACTTCAATGAATTTTCGGCACTGTTCAACCATGAGAGAAGGTTGTCCAATGCATCTTGAACGCCTTGGGACTGGACCAAAGCTGTATCCAGAGCTACACACTTCTCAGCCAAAGCGTCACATAGTGAACGATATTTGTCCTCTACACTGGCGACAGGGTTCTTGAGGTTCGCTATTTCAGTTGATGATAACTCATCACCGACAGATCTTAGTAAGACATCCAGCGCCTGAAAATATACAGTCATTGATTTAAAATCCGAGTCTGAGAATATTGTTGAGTAAGCAATAATAAGGTATTCACTTGTTTCGTTGAATCGATTAACCGACTTCCGGATACCAGTTCGTTATTCAAAGCTCTTACACGACTCAACTGATCTTCCAGAGCCGTTGGATCAGCAGCTACTGACTCCACTAGAATCTACAAACATTTATACCATGAAAACATCATACTTTCATTTTCGCATGAGATACAAGAAATAAAAAATTAATTTACTTTATGCGTTCGCGACTCTATGTCTCTTAACCAATTTTTAGCAGCATTTAGAGCGTCTCTGTACTCCTTCTGTTTGGAACCCAACCCGCTCAACTTATCTGATAGAGCGTTTACTCGACTCAAGAGATCGCGATACTTTGTCGTGACATTAGTAACGGTATTTCTAACGACGCTATCTTGAGCTAAAATTGGTTCTACGTGTGGTAACCTTGACGGGAGACTTGATCGAAAATCATTCAAATGGGTTAGATATTCCTTAGATTCGTCTACAAATTTTTGCGCAGCTAATGTAATGAATCGCAGATCAGCTTGATGCGCGATCACATCGGATACAAAGTCACGAATCGAATCCATAGAACCATCGATACGATTCAAATTTGAGATAGATCTTTCTTTCTCGTCCGCGGTACGTTGAGCTTTCTCCATCCAAGACGTGAATACGGTCAAGTCATTTTTGAATTTGGTAAGCTCGTCTCTGGCGGCTAGAATACGGCGCAGAAGTTTGTCAACGCGTTCATTAACACGATCGAATCTCGTTCGCAGTTGTTTTCCTTTCTTTTCGAGATTGTTAATTTCATCGCGGGTGAGGTACTCGCTACCCGTGGCCACTACTTGACGAACTTGATCTAGACAATTGGTAACTGCTCGGGCCTGAGAATCGATTTCTTCTTTCAATAGCTATGGAAGAGGACGAAAAAGTTAGTCTTCATAATCTAAGATCGTAAATTATGAGAAGAGTGATGTTCCACAAACTTTGAAAATGTTGATTTGGTTTCTCAGTTGGTTTAGGTCTTCTTGAACTAGATCTTGGTCGGCTACTCTGTTTTCAATTTCTTCGATCCAGATCAGTAAATCTCGAAGGTTGTCATCACACAAATGATAACGCTCTTCCATCGCTTGCTGTTGTGAAGAAAACAGACGAAACATTAATTAGAGTGAATAGACTATTTGTTTGCTGTAAATAATATGGATTTTGAATATCCTAAAGAATTATGTTACTTCATCAAAAAGAAAAAATTGAATCGAAGCATGAATGTACGATTGACGAGCTTTTAAAACAAGAATGAGAAATTAAAATAAAAAGCTCGAAGCCAATCGACTACATGCTCACAGTATTAAATAAAAGCGTTTAAAAGCAGTAATAAAAACGGAAATGATTAAAAGAAATCCTAAGTTATGTCCAAATTCTATCGTAAAAGTAAATTTAATTAAGATATTATTTTACTTAGCATAAGAATAGGAAAGATGGAAAAAAAAAAAAAAAAGGTAGTAAGTGATGCTTTTTTTCGAAGTAATGAATATTAGTGCTGCCGATGGTCGGTTACAAAGCGGTTTGTTTTTTTTTTTACAGCCAGCCAATACTGAGGGTAAGCGAATAATGTGACCAGTATTGAGTGGGTCCATTCACGCCAACATGTTACCACGAACAAAGCTATGTAAATTCTGCCAGTTCCGCGTAGTAGGTATTATAAGGAAACATCATTAGGCGCGAAATATATGCAGATTGAGCGATGCGACGATTTTTTTTTTTTTAAGGATTATGAATCATGTTTTTTTCAAAAAAATAAAATAAAGGTGCTTAAACATCAAACAAATACAGCCATATGATGAATACCTGAAACATATTAAAATAAAAGCACAATCTTCAACAAAAACGTACGTCACCATTAATGATATAGCGATGTAAAAAAAATAATACACTTCATTTTCCTATTTCTGGTTTCCTGAATTCGATGACTTTCATTCTCGGTATGAAATTGTTTCAACAAAAAAACCCCGAAAAGAAAGCTCAGAAAACTTGAAAGCATGTCAACGCAATAATTCTAAAATATGAAAATGTACAGAAGCGATGGAGAAAAAAAAATTGACACCCTGAAAAGTAATTCTAGGGAACTAGAATTGGTAACTTCCTATCTCGCTCAAACAAATCAAAATTAGTGAATAAAAAAAAATCGAAATGCGGAAACCAAACAATAAGAATACAAAAGCGAGCAAAAATAATTAAGCTATTTTTCAAAAACAAAAAAATTCTTACCCGTGCTGAAGGCGATAGTATGAAGCGACGGTTTTTCGCTTCCAGCAGGTCGATCGATCTCCCGCTGATCGAGTGAAAGAATTTTCCAGAAACGGGGTCAAGAATCAAGCTTTTAGTTGCTTCCTCGTACGTACAGATGTCACCCTCGGCGTCTCTTATGACAATTGTAGCACGATTGATGATGTTCTCATTAATACATTGTTCCAAAGTCAATTCGCGTTTCTTCCTAACTTCAGCAGATGTACCACGTTCAAATGCAGCGTGAAACGGATCGGTGAATAATCCGTTATACACGTTATAAAGTCCGTACTCCAGCGCGCTCAATAGAGAGAGTCCTTCGTTGACGATCAATCCATTCTTCAAAGCTTCCGATAAACATACAAGGCGAGAAGACTGAGTATCGATGATTGTATTCTTATCGCAGTCGAACAAACCTTTATCGAAAGATTCGGACAGCGACAAGAGACGTTTATTCGCGTAATCTTTCAGCAATACGTTTTCACAATCAACGAAGCCCAAAGTGATGGCATCTTTTAACGGCACCATAAGACCACTAGTCGTGTCCTTAAACCGACAGTTTTTCACATTCAACAAGCCACTATCGATTGTATCATTGAAAGTTTGAGGTTTTCGACAATATATTGCGCCTTTCTTGGACGATATGAGATTAGCTTTTAAGCAAGGATTGTTCGACTGAACAAATCGTACTTTCAAGTTCGGCCTAAGCATTCCAGTATCGAGCAACGTATTTATGGTGACGTACTTCTTCGTCGGTACAGTTTTCATGACGGCAATTTCGGGATCAATGATTTGTTGACGAATAAAATCGTCCAAAGTATATTCTACATTCGGATTGGGCAGTCGTTTTTTCGAAAAAATTAGCTCCGCGTAAGATGATAAAATAGGTGAATCCTCCGCATCGTCACCCACACTTTTCACATCATCGGGTATACTTAAATTCATCTTTCTCGACGATTTCAATTCAACGCAAACATCTCGAATGTACTTTTTTTTCAAAGCGCAAGCCAAAGTCATTTCTTCAGGTTTCAATAAAACACTTCGATATGTATCAATAATATTGTCAGTGACAGCTTCGTTAAAGGTAACGAACATCTTTTTATCTACATTATAGACTTCGGAGTGTGAAATGTCAACCATTTGAGATTCAATGGCTTCTGAAAGAGTTTGAAAGTTACCAAGACAAGGATTGAACCATTTATTCAGAGTAGAGTTGAACAGCTCTCGCTTAAGCGCTTCAGTAATGCTGACATTGAATGCAGCATTGGTGATTAGATTCTGTTCAACGGCCGAATTCAATTTCAGTAATTTTCCAGAGACTGTTTGGGTTAATTGACCATCGTGGACGAGGCCAATTTCGATAGCTCGTTTTAAAGACATCGTTTCATCATTTTTTACATCCTTACACTGCGTTAGTAAAGGATCAACGATGCACCTTCTTACGCTCTCATCCAAGGTGACGTAATCAGCGACAGCATCATCCAGTATTTTATCCCTGTCTTCATTGAAGTAGCCTTTTCTCACAGCCGCCACAACTGACATTGGTATGCGACGAGGCAGTAGCACTCCTTTTCGAAATGCCGTCAGAAGATCCATAGACTCACCAGAAATATGCACAATTCCCGAGTCCAGATCAATTAAATGACTGTGTACTGCATCAACCATGTCAGTGATTTTGTCAGTATCTGGGTTGTAAATTACAACTGAATCAGGATTAATTACACCCGATTTTAATGAGGATAAAAAATTTGATGCTTGCGCTCTCTTTCTGTCTTTTTGATCCATCTCAAGAGTATCTCTACACATGATCCCAGCATTCAACGCGCTAATGAAGTCCATACTCTCAACTAACGGTTCTTCAGATTCAATAATCCATCCTAATTTGACGGATTCGGAAAAAGGAACTTTTTTACCTGAACTGAGATCAGTGACGTAGCCGTCTTCATCGATTAATTTCAAAAGTCGAGCGCTCTTCAGTGGCACATACAAATCAGGCTCGCTGAAATTCTTCACATACAAACAATCCTCAGAAAGGTTCGAACTGGAAATGATTTCTGTAAGGCTAGCCTTTCGGCCACTCCCTTCATCAACCAATTTCTCGAGAGTAAAATGTTTAGTCACGACGTGTGTTTCATTCTGAGCTTTTGGTTTTCTCAACGAATCAATCACAGCTTTACCTGCGAGAACAGGAGCTCCAACAACTGCCAGCAAACCTAGTTTGACAGAATCTTTCAACGAAGTGCCTTGGTTTGCTTTCATAGCGTCTATCTGTACTTCCGATTTAGAGGAATCTTTAGCGAAGAGGACAGTTTCAGCAGGCTGAAGACTTTCTTCACGCGGCACAGATAAAATCAGCCCTTCTTTCACTGCTTGCGCGTAAGGAATCATTTCTCCAGTTATCGGCCTTTGAACAAGATTACTGGAGCTATCGTACAAACCTCTCTCAATGGCCACCTTAGACGTCATCGCTAGAGGAGGTAAGAGTATACTCTCTTCATCCTCGACAAAAATATCACCTTGTTCCATAGCCACGCCCACATCGAGTTTATCATCTTTCCCCTTTATAAGCATATCCTCAACAATACCATTTGTGATGGCTTCGGTCAGCGTCAATATTTTACCAGTCTTTGGATCTTTGATTTTGGAATTCGGGTCGACAATATCACAAATTATCGCCTCAGGCAGGGATAAATTCTCGCCAGTTTCAGGGTGAATAATTGTATTATTCTGAATCAATCCTTGTTTCAGAAGATTGGGCAAGGAAAGACTTTTAGCGACGGGGACGAGCACGCAAACAGCATCTGAGGACTGTTCAATCAGACCTTGACTGACTGCTTCTCTGATCGAAATCATATTACGAGTGTGAGGATCTTTGATGGTTTTTGCATTGGAATTTATCTCGGTAAGGTCTAACGCTTCGATCAAAGACAACTGTTTACCAGACGAGTCTTTCGCGTTGTTCAAACTTTCCAAGAAATCCGCGGTATTTTGGTCAATTATGCCGGAAGACAACGCTTCTTTAGGTTTAACTTTCTTCTTGCGCACTTTCTGTAACAATACCGGATGACCTGCATCCACATTCGAAGTTATCGACTTAGCTTTACCTATTGAAACCATATATTTTGGCTCAGTCGTCACTCTTGTTCTGGTTAATTCGGCAAGTGATGGCCCATCTTCTTCATCTTCATCATCGAGTGATGGATCGAGCGGCATCACTTCCGGCGCATCATTCCTCAAAGTTTGTAAAGCATCGGACGTAATATTGTTCGCAACTAATGCATCTCCGATAATGCTGACGTCACTCGATCTTAGCGCTTTTTGAAGGCCTACTTCTTTTCCATCATTGTCCACGTAAACGTTATTCTTCACATCAATCCTTCCATCGTGAATAGCATCACGTAAGGTGCACTCCACTCCGGGGAGCCTTATTTGTACCTCAGCGGGATCTATTTTACCCGTACTGACCGCCTTACACAAGTTTTCGGACAAGTTATCGTCTACAAAAATAACCAGCGCAGTTTGCGGATCAAAAATTACATTCGAGCAAATGCGAACAGGCTCCAAATTTATAGTTTTCTCTAGCCTGTTCTTCTTGACTGATGACACATCAGATCTGGAGCTTGTTGTTTCAAATACAACGAGAGATTTTTCAATCGCTTCTTTCAAAGTCAACTTCTCATTTTCACTTTGATACTGTCCTATGCAGTCGAGAATTTGTTTTTCCAAAGCTTTTTTCAACGATATTTTCTTGCCTTTATGTGGCTCGATGACAACGGCTGACTTTGGATTGATTATTATCAACTGCACACATTCTTCGAACGATACTTGTCGGTCCGTTCCCGGAATGGTGAGCATGCCATTGATCGGATCGATGTATTTGTTTTCTATAGCAGTCTTCAAGTCCCAACCGTCTGACGGAACGTCGGCATTCGAAATCAATTTATGACGTTCGTTCGTGTGTGTATCTTTCATTTCCAAAGGCTGTAACATTTTGATTATTTTATCTTTGATGGGGATTTTTGGTTTATTCTTTCTCGTAACTTCGGGTGACTTGCTAGATGAGGGTGGGGAGTCGCTGTGTTCGGTTAAACGCAAACGCACCGTTTCCTCAGATTGAGACGATTCGCTAATATCAGCATCCTCCGTCCGCTGTTCCGTCGAAGGAAATCGAACTGTAGTAGAATAGGTTACAACGGTTTTCGTTATCGTTTGCGTAGACACAGTAATGGCTAAAACACTTTTCAACGTGGAAACTCCTTGTTCGTTTATTAATTTCTCTTTCAAAGCTTTTGCATAGGGGATATCTACATTTGTCTCACGATCGATAAGAAGACCAGTCTTACCGTTTATGTAATTCAAGGCAGCAGCCTCTACTAGAGTCAGCTCTCGCGAATTTTCATAAATCCCTATTTTCTTATTTAAAATATGAAACATATCCGGTTTTACCAAACCCTCGTTCAAGGCCGTAGACAATGATAATGAATTTCCACTCGAATGAGAATAACACACTTGGCCATTGTGAGTTTTTAAAATACCAGTTTCGATGGCATCATTGTAACTCGAAAATTCTCCCGATACATTAGCACGGAACGTTGGAATGTCGAAAATAGATCGCACTGCAACGGAAAATAGATATCCTTGCTCGGCGGCTTGCTGAATCGGTATAATTTCATCGTTATGTTTATCTATGTAAAATAAATTGGTCGTTATGATACCATCCTTCAGGGCGTCGGATAAGGTAACTAGGGATTCTGTTGATGTATTCAGAATGGTTTTACACGTCTTTAAATCCAAGACAGCGCGTTCGATCGCTTCGATCATGGGTAGATCGCGTCGATAGATCGGACTTTTAAACAAGCCGCTCTCATTCAACACCTCTAGATCTATGCAGTCTTTCAGACTCAGAGGTCGAATAATGAGGCGCCTATGTTTCGCCTCGTGGAAAGTTATTACCTCGTCGGATAGTTTATGATGATATCGTCCGCTCTTTAATATCCCGCGATTTAGGGCCTCGTCTATTGTGATTTTCGTATCCTCCGCGGGATCGACAATTTCTCGCACGCTAGGATTTAAAATTCGCCTTTCGATGGCTTCTTCAACGCTGCATCGTTCTCCGGTATCCCTATCTAAAATTAATCCCGTTTGTCGCTCAACTAAATCTAAGCCCAAAAGGTCGTACAACGTGAGAGATAAATTCAAAATCGTGATCTGTTCACCTCCATCGACAGCACTAATAGTCGATTCTACTTCTTTATTCACCTTCAAACGCTCCATAGGTCCTCGTTCGGCATCCGTTAGTTCACGTTGGATGGCTTCTAATAAAGACATCGGAGTTTTTCTGTCTTTTTGCACGATACCGCACGGACCGAGTAACTTTTCCGCCAATTCCGAGGTGACTAGTTTACGTTGCACCGCTTCCTCGATGCTGATATACACGGATTTAGAACTCGGATCGACGGCGATTTTACCGGTGCGCACATCCAGAATTCTCAGTCTTATAGCTTCTTCGAGAGTGAGTATTTCTTTCGTTTCTGGATGCACGATACCTTTCATTTGTAGAACGTCGAAGCCACCCGTATCGATGCCCTCTTCGATGAGATTAATTCGTCGTAGAGAGCGTATGTCGCAGAACTGGTTCACGTCGTCCTCCTGACTCCCGTTCAACGATTTATTATTACCCATAATGACTTTTGATTCGAAATTATTATTTAGTGGAGTAGCCGTAAACGTGTCGACTGCATCGTACGACGAAGACGTGACGTGGTGTTCATTTACAGTTCCAACTCCGTTGGATAACCTAATGGCACGATGGATAAAAAGCAAAAAAAAAAAAGATTAATAATTGAAGACAAATATAGGGCGAGTTGTGGTTCAGTTGGTTGTTGTAGATTTGGAGATGACATATAATTACAGTGCATACTAAATGGGTGAAAGAGATATATAATTTAAGCCATAGTCCAGGAGGGACGTTCTCTCAGGAGGATAATAGTATCGTCCAACTAGTAACGAGCGACTCCGCGCAAGTTTCGAGGGCCAACTGTCTCCGGAAGGACTTCTCGAGGAGTGAGAGGACCTCAGTTCCATGAATAAACTCATACTTTTCTCCATCAAACGTGCAGAGAGGGCCGCGTTCTTCAAAGTTTCGACAAACTTTTCGAGTCTAATTTTCAGTTATCACTCTGTTTGATTCCCGGACATTTTCCTGAATCTTTTACCCTGAAAACCGAAAACCTGAATGATTTTTTCCTGAACGTACAATCTTCCTGAAAAATCATCCTGAAAAAAAAAAAAAAACTGAACAAAAAAGAACCTGAGAGCCACCCTGAAAAAAAGTTCCTGATTGGACACGAACCGATTTCGGCCAGTCAAATCTCTTGACTCGCGGTTCAACGGTCACGTGATCTCACGTTTTTCAATTGTACAACTGGCCTTTACGAACCTGCCTGAACGCTACAAACAAACCTTGGCAGGTGAGCGCTTCCTCCTGCACGACTCTCAGCTATGGGATGGAGGTAGCGATGATGACGAGGAAGACAAAGAGAATTTTCAAGTTGAAGAGGAGAGAGATGAAGTGGAAGATACTTTTGGTCCAGAGTTACACCAAAACGTATATCCTGGATTTTGGATTAAAAAAGCGAATCAAGGCCATGCCTAAAAAAAGTGGATTGATCTGCAGGACCGAGTGGCATCGTACCACGATCACAAAAATGACAACAAGGTAGACGAATACCTTGTACTTTAGCACATTCTATTAGGTTGTTGCAAAGCCTGCGTATACATCTTACCATTGTAATTGAATGTACTTCGCCAAGAAAAATTCATTCAGTAAAAAAACTTTTGAAGTTTTTTTTGTCCGTTCAGATTCTTTTGTTTTCAGGATAATTGTACGTTAAGGAAAAAGGTTTCAGGAAGAGTTATTCAGGCTTTTGGTTTTCAGAGTAAAAGATTCAGGAAAATATTTGGGAACACTTGGTTTCGCCGGGCAGTCTAATCTACACACGCCGCTCTCTTGATTGAAAAGAATAGGATCCTTAGTCCTTGAATAAATGCGTTCTTCTAGGTCAGGGATACACATAATTATCGAAAAGAAATACTCAAAAGGGAGAGTAAAACATAAAAACACCGCAGAAATATTAAACGACGAGCGCTCTCGGTTTATGAACCATCTTCAGGGACGAAATGAAAGCAACTGATACGACGGAGGAGAGGATGAGGTCATTAATGTTGGTCGAAAGAGAAGTCGCGATGTGAATCATACACAAGTTCGATCAGGCCGTCTTCAGGAATGTACGTGTTCAGTACCGTAATTGCATCAGTATTGAGGTGAAGAATTATTTCTATGAGTTCAAGTGTCGTACGCTTACGGTAGGAATTCTCCTTATGGAGGAGCCGATCTGATCCCTCACGGGAACTGTGGCTATTATTGATCAAGTGATCGGCGGTCAATTCGCCCAGGTGTCTCTTTTCCCAAGACTTCACGAGCTCAGCTACTCTCAGCTTCATCTGACGGCTGGTCTCACAAATATAAAAACCTTTACAATCCTTACATTCTACCTAATAAACACCGCTCCTTTAATCAACTGGTATAGGATTCTTCAACCTCACAAACAATCCTTTCATAGTGGTAGGGTTGTAAAATTCTGGTCTGAAACCAAACGGACAAAGGGCCCGATCCAATTGAAGAGAGAATTTCCCCAGGAAAGATAGACTGATCCAGCGCATACGACGGTCACAGATTCTCTCTCGGGGGAGGGAGGTAGTAGAATCAAGAATTTTCCTAGTGGTTTTCCTCCGAACCATCACGTCGACGTCGACATTGACCCTATTCACACTAGCCAGGTGTTTTATAGTTAACAATTCTTTCTTAAAGGCAGTTTGACTCAACGGGATACGAGTCAGTCTGTGGATCAAGCTATTAAAGGCTACTATCTTATGAGCAACAGGACAGAATGAAGCTCCGTGCACTAGAACATCGGTCGTAGTATCCTTCCTGTATACTTCACGGATACCTGATCTTACAGAGATCGATAAATCCAAGACGTTGATGGAGGTTTCCCCTATTCCCAGGGTAAATTTTATGGAAGGGTAGCAGGAATTGAGATACTTCAGAAACTCACCAAAAAGATATGGAGGGCCAGTCCAAGCACAAAGAAAATCATCCGCGTACCTGAGCGAATAGTAAATATGACTCAGTAGCACCTGGTTTGTGGAAAAGAGATCAAGTCCAAACTTCGACATGGAGATTTCGGAGATGAGGGAGCCTAGAGGTGATCCAATGGAAATCTTAACTTCATCAGGGAAGTCAAAAAACTTCCCTTCGAACTTACAATAGTTAGGGCGCCAACAGATATTCAGAAGATCAAAGAATTCTTGAAGCTGATTATGAGGAATATTGGTCTTAGAAAGTAAATCGCCCATACACTGCATAGTAACAGCTTTGGGAATATTTGGGAACAAACCAACGACATCAAAAGAACAGATGGTCGTATCAGGAGGAAGACACACATCCTTCAAAACATCCGCCAAGAAGGCTGAGTTCAAGACTGAATGAGGAGATTCGAAATCAACGCAAGACTTGAACCAACGGTCCAAGAACTTAGCAAGCACGTAGGTAGGAAAAGAAATGAATGAGACCAGCGGTCGCATCGCGGTATTAATCTTATGCACTCTGGGCAGCCCGTAAAGAGGGGGAGGGGGTGTGGGGTTAAGAACTAGGAGGACTTCCTTCATCGTTGGGGTATCAATAGCCTCACACTTGATGAATCTCCTAACTTCTTTACCTTGCTTAGGAAAGCTGAAATTCTCGCTTTCTTTAGCACTTCATTGCTGGAGCATTTCATGGACCTCAGAATCATAAGCGGATTTCACCATAACCGCAACAGCGTTGCCCTCGTCAGCCTTTGTGACGATTAGATCTTCCTCTTTTAACCTTGGATCACTCCTCCCAATTCCTTACTCATTCGAGACAGAGAGAGAGAGAGAGAGAGGGGGGAGGGGTGTTCCGAACTAGTTCGGCACATACTTTTTGGGTATCAACTCCAGGGCCAATTTGCACAGTGAGATCCGCAACAACATTTGCCTACGTTTCATCATTCTTGAGAGGAGGCAGACTGAATTTCAAACCTCTCTCAAGGAGGGCTGTTTCTTCACCATTACATACTACCTGACTATTATCTATGAGGGAGGATGGAATTGCTGAATGATAACACCTTCACTACCCCCGTCCTTGGCCACATCAACCTGTTCCTTCATTAAGGAGGACAACTTCCTATTCTTCTTCTCCTTCAAAATCCTCTCAAACTTGCGACACTTTTCGTTGACATCTTTCAGAAACTGATCAAACTCGTAGGAGGAGCACACCGCAGAGTCTTGAGTGGACCACAAGGTTTAATCTAGTTGTGATATTATATTTACCATGCCAACTCCGTTCTTATCCACTTCACCCTCATATAATTTTCGATAATTATGTATACCCGTAACTTGCAAGAACGCATTCTTTCAATCCTTAGTCGTACTGAGAAGGAATAGCCTTGAATGTGAACCGGAGTCAGAAAGGGCTCAAGCTATGGCTAAGCTACAATGAGCGAGCATCTAAATAAGGGATCAGGGCTTCGTCTGAGCAGCGAAGGATTTAGGGAGCTTAGTCGCAAAAAATAAGACCCTCTGGATAAGTTTTCCCCTATACATTTGATGTCGATCTTAAATGGCACGGACCAGTAGGTGAATGATCGATACCTCTTCACGAAACTCATGAGTGACCTAAAGGGATAGAAGTGAGCCTTTGGATACGACTCAAAAGGACCGCGTTTTGATGAATGGGAGGGTTGCTTCAAAACAATAGAAAAAATTAGGTACATAAAATATTGCTCAAACCCCCTCTTCCCAGAATTTTATAGCTACGCTACCAATATGAAATAATTTCTTTCCCACAGTATTATTTGAAAGCTACTAAATTTGCGATTCATACTTCTGAAATGGAATTTTTAATTTAGTATCGATCGATTTTCCATGACGTCACAGGCAAAAGTACCTAAAAAGAATGCCAGCTGCTTTTACCAGCTTCACGATCAGAATAGAAATAACATACAAGAACATTTCGATCATTCATTCAAGCGCGAAAAAAGAATGAACCAATGACAGAAAATGCATCATCTACACAAAGAAACCTAGAGATCGTGAACATCGAATTTTTATTCTTAACTTATTCGTCTTTTAACTGATCAATGGTCAAAAACGTTAAATCGACACGCCGTGCGCTAGTTATGACGTCACACGAAATTCGGTCTATTACAAATTTTGTGTCGGTAAAAAACGAAAGAATGAATCTATAAGGACAAATTCGTAGGAATTGGACTACGCAACATCAGATAAACTTTCGTCGCTCACGCAGAGAAAGATACGACAAAACCTTCGACGACCATAAATCAAAATATCTAACAACATGATCACATTTATAACGTACTATTGACGGCGATTAGTGAAAGGATCAGTTTTAACACGAACTTCGATGACCTCATTCAGTATCACAAAGGGATATTTCTCAATTCGGGGATATGGTCTACGTAACCGTATAAAATGGTAAATGATGAACGTATTTAAAATTAGAAGTGAAAAATACACGATTGTCAATCATAGCAACCTTCAATAGAATTTTCATTGTCATCATTATTGGCATTCCAGAATGTTCTAATAAAGAATATTTTACACTTCTTCTTTCACACAATCATTATCGAAATTAAGGAACTTCTACAGACAGTGATAACAACCAATAAGCGTTAAAATTCTCGCGTTTTCGCGCGCAAATAAAAGTCTAGCAACAGGTGTTACCGTATTTCTCTCCGGCCGACTGAAGTTTCAACCCGCGAAATTCAGTTTCACAAACACTAGTACGCGATGAAAAATTAAAATTAGCATTACTGCTCAAAAACTAACCTCTTCGAAGACGAAACAGATATACTTCCTTCCGTCTGCTCGTAAATACTGAATTCGGTTCTGAAAGTTTTCAAAGGTTTCGGTTCCATGTTGTTCACCAACTCCTACACGCATTAATAAAAAAATATATAAATTAATACTTCGGTAATTGAAGCAAAAATAAAAAAGGCGCGACCTTCAACTAATTGATCGAAATAACTATTTTCAATTACAGATATTGACCGCACATTGCACATCCGAAATTTCTCAGTAAAAAAAACCATTTCACATCAATTTCGAAAGCGTAGTGACCAATATACTCGCTAAGAATTAGAAAAAGAGCGCCGGTACCTTCGGATCGAAATGGTGAAATAAACGAACTCATTGGGAATGATCGCGACACAATTAACGTGTGCCGGTAGTTTTTCAAAAACGAGAAAAAAAAAAACCGAAAACGTTATTTGACACGACCGAATTGCCAGTTGGAACACTACTGTTCTGACATGAACGGCGACGACATATTGCCCCAATCCCAACGCTCTGGTCGAGCAGCCTCGAGTGGGAAGAACAAGAATACTGTTTTGTTTGTCGAGAGTACATTTGCATTCGTAGGAAATGCATTAAGAAAACACCGCGAACCGGGAGAAATTATTCAAAAAAATCTTGGCATCGGATTTGTTCATTCATTTCGATCACAAATGTTTTATCATTCGCTCATTTTTTTGCAAATCGACAGGTCGATACAATTACTCTCGGCGCCGGAAACAAATTCGAACGCCAGATGTATAGAAATCTCGTCCAGTAATTATCGTGCTGAAAAAAATGCTAATTTCTCATCCTTGAAGAACGTATTATTCTCGCACGTATCACGAGAGAAAGAAAAAAAACTATGAAATTTAGACGCAACTGAAATATAGATGTACTCAACATGCGTCACTGGTAGTGTAAGTGAAAAAAAGGTGCGACGCCGTCGCCGTTATGGCAAGTGCAGCCGTGAATCAACTACGACTTCCTACACAGTTGTGAAAACTTCGAAGCAGAATGAAACGTCTTGCCAAATATGGATGTACTCAACTACGTACCATTATTTATGAACCTAACATTTTACACTCACATAAACGTATATTTCATGTTTTTTTTTTCAAACTGGTTACCGAGGCTCAAGACTATATCCCATTGCATTCTGTCTATCTTTTTCTCATTTTACATAATCTATTCTCCTTTTCTTCTTTCGTGAATGTTATCAACATTGTACGAATTAACCAACTTGTAATGGGCGTAAGAAAAAAAATCGATCTTGCGAAGACACAAAGTAATGCCATTGTAGCCTAATTGCAAAAAGCGTAAGAATCTTTCTCAATACAGCAAACAACATTGTTCGTCAGAATTCGGCTGCTTCATGCAACCATCTAGTTCAAACAGAAATCGTAACTCAAATGATAAAGACGATTTAATTTACCTTTAGTTCGGAGTCTTCGGGATATAAGACCATAAGCTGCTTCAGTCGATCGTAAAGAATGCTCACTAGAGCACCAAAACGATTGTTCAACACATCCAGTTCGTGAGACACGGCCGCTTCACCGCTACCCGAAATATGCTCTAGCTTCATCTTCTTTTTGATAGGAACCGAAGCTTCTAAGCTAGGGTGTATTTCGTCGATCAACCAATCACAATAATGTAGTAAACGCAGGTCATAAATCTATTCGAGAGAAGTTAGAAGCGCGCACACCGTAAATAGGGTTAATGTTGATGAGATTAAAAGATAAGAATTATGTTATTACGAGAAAAAATTAGTGATTTTAATCTTAGTATGTTTCATTATTGACTACAGAAGTCAATCCCGATGAGTTTCTCCAGGATTTTTCCCCACAAATGAATTAAAAACTGTGTTCACCAATCGTCAAGCACAACGAATTAGTTACCTTAGCCTCTCTGATGAATTTCCCTCCATCTATATTGACTTGTTCGACGGCGGGGACTCTTTGCATGACACTTTTGTACAACGTCTAGAAAGAGGAGAATAAGCGATAGAATGATTTTCCAAACAAATATTGCATAGACGTTCAATTTACAAATGGAAATTACCTTGGTAGGTTCATTAGTTTCGATGACCTGCGATTTTACCGGAGGTGTTAGTGAATTAAGTTTTTGGTAACTATCTTCTATAATATGAGCTTCATGCTGGTATGAATTCGTGAATCTCTCTAATTGAGCGTACGCAGCTTCACAGCTCTTTAATCTGAAATTAAAGGTTGAAAATATTGATTAAACATAATCAGGCAGGTCTTTACAAGAGATCAAAAGAACGCACTAACTATGAACGCAGTTTGTTGGGGATATGAAAGCGGATCGAGATCAGAATTTTGGTAATAAGGGAAAGATCAGGGACTAAGGATCTGCCTTCAAATAAGTACGTGGGTCGCTTGGCATGGATTCCATACAGAAATGAGAGAAATAGAGACAAACCAGTTATGAAACATACGCAAGATATAGCAAAACTGGGAGTATCTTGGCGAAACTTTTGGGAAAGAAATGGGGAAATCTATACCCTAGAACGGGCTTCAGGTATGGCATAAATCATACTCGTGCTAATCGGAATAAACGTTGTCATCATTAGAGATATTCAGTTACTTACCTATCAACTAATTGGCAACAAATATTGTTCCATCGAACAGTCACTTTATTCAAGTCCGAATCGAGACGATCCAGATCATGATGAACACTGCTATGGAAGTGGTGACGAGACTTCTCGACTAAGCGTCTGGTATTATGGCCGTCCTCCATCACTTGATCAATATTTCCTTGGTTTTTCGTAACGTTGCTTTGCAGGTTCAACAATTCTTTGTGAACCGATTTCAAAGCTTCCATTTCGGAGGGCATTTCGCCATACGACGCTAATTTAATCTCGAAGTCGGAAAGAATATGGTTAACTTCGGTCAGTCCATTTAAGGCGATTTCTACGCATTTCATTCTACAAAAATAAATTCGTATAAGCCGGTGAATTGAAGATGTCTACGCGGATATTAGGAGCGCGATCTTTTTACCTCTCTACATATAAATGTGACAAGTTCCACAAGTTATTCCACTGATTGAGCACTCGATCCAATTTCGACTGAAGGGACGGCGTTTTACGAGCGATTGATTTGAATGTTTCTTGAACGGCGTCCACATCCGGTGATAGCGCCTGAAAGAGTTGAGAATCTTGGAAGCTGCTCAAAAATAATTACGAAGCATTGTGGGAGACTTACCCGTAATCTGGTTTCAAAATCTTTATGTTGGATCACTAGGTGTTCTAAAGAGTCTACGTCTCGTGGTATGGGCGAACTAAGCTTCGAACTCAGGGTATGCTCGGCATCTTCAAATGACGACTGAAGAGAAGATATCTGTTCACTGAATATTCTCGAGTTATTCTTGCTTTCTTCTATATAAATCAAAAGTATACGATGAGAAAAACTTCTCACTTTTGAACAATCAGTCAGGGTGCCTTTTTATTTTCAAATAAATCATAAAAAGAGCGTTTATTTGAAAATAAGAAAGAATTTGAAGTTTTTCAGAATGGCCTATGAGTAAAATTCGGCACCCTGTTGATCGAATAACAAATTTACAACCTTCTTCGAGGGCTCTTCTCTCAAATTCGTCGAATAAACGGTTAACCTCATCCATTTCACGTCGCAGTCTACGAAGCTGTGGATCAGCCGGGTCGCCTTCTTCCAACAATTTAGCCGCATCTTCATTCAGCGCTTTACGAATAGCATTACGCTGATCAGCGCCCATCGCCAAGAACTGGAAACAAACCGAAATTTATAATTCCTCATCACATACAATCCCTAATCTCATCTTCTTGTTCAACTCACTTGCGCCAAGTCCCAGCTTTTCACCACCTTGATGGTAGCGAAAATCATATTTTGCCTCATTCGTAATTGCTTTCGTTGCCACAAAGCTATCGTGCGTTCGAACTGTCGTTTCAAACGATCGATAGATTCCAACGCTTCTTTGTCGGGAGGCGGAATTAAAAATACGGCACCGGGAATGTTACAATCTGAACCACTAGCGCCATTCGACACACGCCACTTGATCCTACCTGAGTTATCGTGCAACACCCACTGCTCACCTTTTTCGATCGTGATCTACGACACGAATTCAGCCTTTTAATGCATAATCGACTTACTCGGATTTCTTCACCCACGAAAGTATACGTACCCCGTTTCTTTTGTAGTCGCTAACTGCCAAAATAGGAATCGGCCGGGTAACTGGTTGTCGACGTTGTTTCAAAGGGACGACATTCTGAACTCGTTCAGCAAGTGACTCGACGACCTCTCCGTACTGATTCAATTCTTCACGAAGTTCTTGCATGCCTTTGAGCAACCGTTCGCCTTCGTCCAAAGTGAAATCAGATTGACTATAGACCGTATTGAGCAATTCATCTCGTCTGGAATGCATACATTGTTTACTCAAGAGGGACGAGAAATTTGTTTTCAGTAGACGAGGGATGCGACACTCACTTGTTCAACCAAAGTTCGGCTTCCTTCATATCCTTAAAGAACTGTTGATAATACGAAGCGTGCTTAAGGTGAGTTTCTAAAGCTAGAGTTAGCTGCAAAGTCCACGACCACTGGTTGTTCATCGTCGTCATGTAAGATTCTATGGTCTTAGAAGCGGAATGATTCTGTAAAAGCAATGATTCGCCTCGATCTTGAACCGCGCTAAACTGTATCTCTCGTTTTTCCAATTCGCTCATCAAAACCTGTAAGACAAAAATAGTAGTAATCGATGATCCAACATGAAAGTGAAACGAACCGAGAGAAAATTTGAAAATGCAAAATGGACAACGGCAGTCCTATAACGGCAACTCATTTACATCGAATCCGGTATTAAAATACGATGTAAATATTGCAATTCATACAAATAAATAAACACTCTAGCACGGTGTGGAGCTTCCTCTCGCCCGATCGTGGGTAACTGTGTAGGAAAGAAATTTTCTTACACGCTCGCGCACGTTAATTTATGTAAAAAGAAACTTACGTGATAATATTGTTGAATATTAGCCAGATTAAGATCTCTGTCACTCCAGTCACGCGTCAACTCGATTTCCTCTTTTTCATTCAACCAAATCAGGTGATTCGACGCCGATTGCAAGAAATCTTGCAGAGTTTCCAAATCGGAAAGTCGTCTGTTCGACGTCGATAATAGTTCGGTGTATAATTTCGTTAAATTATTCAATTTTTGAGTATACAAGGAAAGTTCATCGCCGTGAAAATTACTCTTCGCGTTGATGCATTGTTCGCATCTGGTATGAAACTGTTCGATGCTGTTGTGTTCACGTAAATGAGAATTGAGCTCGGCCTGAACGCTCGGTAAATCGGAACCGAATTCGGCCTCTTTGATCTGCTTGAGCTTCTTCGCGCACCATTCGATGCACTCGTCGAGATTTTTGCAATACGGATTGCTCTCGAAAGCTCGAGCTTCTAAGGAGGTAACAGTCTGACGATTGACAGGCTCTTCGGTGTATGGGAATTGTAAAGTGGATAAGGGTGTCACTAGACGGGTGTTGAGTTGGGAGCGCAGATTCAGCCAACGTTGATGTAGTTTTTCGATCCTAGAAAATTAAAATATTTTAGTTTTATCGGAATTTCTAGAGGAATATTTCAAAGATTTCTTACACACCTTTTCTGTAAGTCCGACGACTGAGGATAACGTCCATCGCGCAACGTCTGCGCGTCTGAGAATAACGTTTGAATATTTTCTTCGATAACTCGAACTTCTTGTTCCAGTATATCGACGTTATGCTTAGCGTCGAGTGGATGCAGTCTTTCTAAACGTCTAGCTTCTTCTTTGATTTTGGGATCGAGGTCTTCGAGGCGCGTGTCAACCAGTTTTATTTCACGGTGTGTCTTTTCAGCTAATCTTTGTAATCGTTCTAATCTGGAGGAGCCAAGACAAACATTAGCAAGAACCGAATTTGCGAACTTTGAAAACTCTATAATCGTTCGAACCAACCTCTTAATTTCGTCGTGAATTAACTGATCACGTTCTTGGTGAGACATAATCAGTCGATTCCAGTTTCGGTCTACGACATCAATATGCAGCTCAGGTTCGATATCAACTTCGCCGATGGTCTCGAAGTATTTCTGCGAACAAATCAAGCATACGATGGAGACGTTAATATAGCTCTTTCTAACTCAATTCGCACAAAGGTAGACGTTTGTGAATTGAGAATTTGTCAACGCGCCGAGGTGGATAGAGCGAATAGGCTTCATTTAAACTCAATTGTAATTTCATCACCATTATGTAAAAATCAAAACAATTGAACCAGTTTTAATTACTATACGCCTCGTATAAAACAACTCGCTACGACAATACGCTATAAGAACGACATTCTTTTTATTATATTATCATTAATCCTGTTACTCTTGTATTCATTAAAAAGGAAATTGCGAATCAAATGTCGCAACAAATGTAACACTTTCACTTCTAATAAGAAACTTATTGATTACATATAAATCACCTGTTTCAGAAAAATCAGCGAGATTGTTTTCAAGCGTAATTGGAACGAAAAGACCACTATTTGAGTTTTTGACGCTTTTCGATACACGGGCAGTAGGGTGTAGGCTTACCTGTAAATCTCTATAGATATGCTGTAAACGCTGTTTGTCTCTATGTCTTGCTGGTACCTCTTCGGTTCTAAATCTATTTGATTCTTGAGCTATCTTCTTCATTTCGATCAACGTCGGTGGGAAATTTCGGTCCGACATGTACGAAGTTCTTTCCCTCAGCCATAGATGAAGTGAGCTGGCTACATCTCTGTAGTCGGCGATTTTTAGCTGAGCTTCCTGAGAAAATACCGAAGGGAAGAAGAAAGTGAGGAAATCGATTTCAACACAAAACATGATCAAAAAAAAAGAATACTTACGGAGTCGTAAAGCGGATGAGCAGGTGGTGGTTCGGGAAAAACGTCATACAAGGATGATATGTAGGTGATTAAAGATTTCTCGTCAATTTCGTGAGTATCAACATCTGTAATCAAGAAACAAAGTCACGAAGTATTAATAAAAGAGTCTCGCAACATGAAAAGTTTATCCCTCCTAAAGGAAAACATGATGAAACCTGAAGCACTGGCAACGAAAATTCGTGAATGCTTCTCAGTTACAAGTAAAAGAAGACAAGATTATTTCTGTTTTCTTCTGGGCGAAACGAAGAATTTTCTCGTCGGATCTCGTTTATTTGACAACAGACTTTTTCCCTCTAACTCGCAAAAACGTCAGGGTTGTGAGCTAAAAATGAGCAAATGGGAACAACAAGGATGAACAATGTAAAAGTAGGTGAATTGGAAACAGCTGATGATTTTTTGATAGAATTTGTGATGCAGAAAGAGACAGAATGGTGACGTAAATCATCAGTATCGCAATACGGACAGGGAGGGTGTGAGTGGCGCAAAAAGAGGAAAGACTAGGCGAAACGATCGCCTATTCCGAGACAGGTTAAAGGATGATTTCTTCTAGTCGGCAAAGGCGGTTTGAAGTGGACCAAGGAATTGGAGATTTTTCAACAGAACTGGAAATTATGCTAGGTGGAAATGATGAGGAGCGATAATACGAGGAAGAGGGTTCAGTTATGAAAGATGAACGCAGTCACTTCTTTCTTTGCAGCAAGGCCCAGCGTCATGTTCCTAAGGCTCAATGTGTCCAGGTATTCAAGGAAAATAGATGAAAGATGAGGTAGATAAGAATGACCATAGAATTGGGGCTTCGAAAACAAGTGAAGATGAGAGAGAATCAGATAGTAAAGAGAATTTAGGAGAAGAGAGAAGCAGGTGAATAAAGCCGGAAGTTCGGCGGTGAATATGAAAGCAGAATCTCTCAAATATGTTACCCTAAATGAAGATTATAAATCCGGTTCTGAGAGGGAGGAAGGGTTTCCCTCAGGGACGAGCTTAGGCCGGGGTAAACCGGACAACTGCCCGGCGTGGCAAACACAAGGGGCGGCAAACTGACGTGAAAATTTACATACAGCTCATTTTCTTGTATTTATGTAGTTGCATTAGCCAAAAGTAAAGGTTTCCCTTAAAATGGGGCGCGAATAAATTGGTTTGCCCGGGGCGACAAAAAAAATGGGCAGAGGCCTGGTTTCCTTGATGGGCGTGGTATGTGAAGTTGGCTGTTCCAAAAATTTCAGTAAGATTTCAGGGACATGGGAGAATGGATAAAATAATAGGAAATGAGGGCCAAAGGCTTGAGCAGAGTGTCTGAATACGAGTAAAGCGACAGAAGGAAAGAATGACATAGGCTGAGATCATTTGAAAAGATGGGGAGATTTGGGTACTAGGCTGTTACGGCATGAAAATTAGCATTGAGCGGAAGAGCGTAGTAAGAGAGAAGAAGAACGGCGACCCAAGCGAGTTGGTGCGTAGCACGCGAAGGGCCAGTCATAGCCCGGGCAACTGAATCGAGTCCAGCTATTTGAGGCTTGTTTTGTTGGAGGGGGTGTAAATTGAAAAGCCATAATCAAGTTGGGATTGTAGAGTTGGTTGAGGAGTTCGCTAATTTAAACTTATAATATAATTATATTGAATTTTACTTATAATAAATTTTAATTTGAACATTTCATTAATTTTTTGAATCAATTATATAATTATAAATATTATATTAATTGATTAAAATAATTATTATTGAATTAATTATTTAAATTATACTAAAATTTGGGATTTCAATTTTAAATCATTATTATTCAATTTTATTTGAATTTCATTTATATTAACATTTAAATTTAAATGATTGATAATTAAATTACGATCAATTAATTTTGTTTTATTAATTTTTTTAATATAAAATTTTGTTTGAAAATTTTAATTATGAATTTTTTTGATAAATAAATGATTATCTTAAAATTATATTCATATCTTGACAAATTTTTTCATTCATAATAATATATAAAATTATTGATTCATTAATTAAAAGATTTTTTTCAATTTTTTATATTTCCTAATTAAATTAATAATTTCTATTTCAAAAATTTAATAAATAATAAGAATATTTGTACTACATTAAAAAATTTTTAAAATTTTATACAATTTTTTAATTGAAAAGGAAATATTATTCTTTATATTAACGAAATTTCAATTTATTCAGTTCAAATTTTTTGAATCAATTATATAATTATAAATATTATATCAATTGATTAAAATAATTATTATTAAATTAATCATTTAAATTATACTAAAATTTGGGATTTCAATTTTATATCATTATATTCAATTTCATTTAAATTTCATTAATATTAATACAAATTTAATTTTAAATGATTAATAATTAAATTAGGATTGATAAATTTTGTTTTATTAATTTTTTTGATAAAGAATTTTAATAATCAATTTTTTTAATGGAAAAATGATTATCTTAAAATTTATATTTATATTAACAATTTTATTTTATTTATAATAATATATATTATAATTATTGATTTATTAATTTAAAAATTTCTATAAATTTATAATATTTCTTAGTTGAATTATTAATTTAAATTTCAAAAATTTAATAATAAGAATATTATTAGTACTACATTATGATTTTTTTGAAAATTTATAAAATTTTTCAATTGAAAGAGAAATATTATTCTTTATAGGTATTAATAAAATTTCAATTTATTCAGTTCAATTAACATTGATTTGTCAAATGATACAGGGGTGTGATGGGTATTTGAGAACGTTCTGGGAATTCGGACATTTCGCCATAAATATTTCGATAAATGGGGTAAAGGGTTTTGGAGACGAAGGTGGGACCAAGGAACCTGGCAGAGGGTAGAATGGTAATCGTGAAGTTCCGTAAACTCAAAAAAGAGAGGCACAGAGCGTGAGAATCTTGGAACACTACCATGTCAGTTTTCCTGAGTAAAAACCCAAATTACAGTCAGATGACTATTAAGAGACTTTTAAGGGATAAATTTGAGTAGTCGTGCTCCTCGCTCAGGGTTGGTGGATGGTAAGGAGGTACTGGAATAATCCGCAAAGAGGCGTTTGACCAGGGGAGAAAGCAGACACTGTTTGTCAGGGCAGTCATAACGATTAGAAAGAAAAGAACACTCTATACTTTCTCCTGAGGAATACCGTTTTCGATCGATTGGTGGGAAGAGTATTGATATTGAATTGTACCCTTTATTAAGGAGTTTTAGTAACCTGACGACGACATACTCAAACGAGTAAAACAGAAGAGTAATTTAAATAAAGCTACTCGTACAAAAAAAAAAGAAGTACACCGGAGCGCTTTCCATTAAAAAACCATTGTCAACGGGGACGTGAAAGCAACTGAGATCATGACTGAACTAGCGAGTCATCACAATGTGAATCATACTCATAAACTAGTACAATCAACCCCTCATTAGGTATGTACCTGTTGAGCACATTTAGGTTGTCGTTATTCAGATGGCAAATAATTTCGATATGTTCTAGCGCGGTAATTTGGAAATACGAGGTCTCTCTGGAGGAGGGACTCAGATCCCTCTTCAAAACTATGGCCAGTGGTAATAAGGTAGTCCGCAAAAGCCAAATCATCCAATTTCTTCTTTTCCCTTACTTTCCTATACTCATCAATTCTAATTTTGAGCTGACGGCCACTCTCACCTATATAAACTCCATTACAATCATTGCCGCTTCTTTAGCCAGTGGGATTGGGTTTTTTAGCTCAACGAACATACTTTTTACAGTGTTGCGATTGTAATACCCTGGGCGAAACTCGAAGGGGCGGAGGACACGACCTAACTGGGAAGAGAATTTACCCCAAAACGGGAGCCTAATCCTATGTTTTCTACCATTTGAGGTTGGATGGCGGGGGAGGGAAGTAGTGGAATCAAGGCTTTTCCGAGTTAACTTCCTGTGAACTATAAGGCCAATATCTTGGCGCCCTAACTATTGTAAATTTGAAGGGAAGTTTTAGAGTCACCTGATGAAGTAGGGATCCCCTCTAGGTTCCTCCATCTTCGAAGTTTTCATATTGAAGTTTAAACTTGATCTCTTTTCTTTGAACCAGGTGCTACAGAGCCATAATTATTAATAGCACAGGTACGTGGATGATATCCTGTGTGCTTGGACTGGTCCTCCAGATCTCTTTGGTGAGTTTCTGAGGTATCTCAACTCTTACTACCCTTCCATAAAATTTACCTTGGAAATAGGGGAAACCTCCATCAACTTCTTGGATTTATCTATCTCTGCAAGATCGGGTATCCATGAGTTTGGAATATACAGGAAGGATACTACGACCGATGTTCTAGTGCATGGAGCTTCATTCTGTCCTGTTGCTCATAAGATAGCAGCTTTTAATAGCTTCGTCCACAGACTGACTCGTATTCCCTTGAGTCAGGCTGCCTTTTGAAACACCTGGCTCGAGTGAATAAGGTCAATGTCAACGTCGACGTGATGGTTCGGAGGATTACCACTCCAAAAATTATTGATTCTACCACCTCCCTTCCTGAGACACGATCAGTGACCGTCGTATGCGCTGGATCAGTCTCCCCTCCCTAGGAATGTTCTCCCTCCAATTGGGTCAGGCCTTTCGTCCGTTTAGTTTCAGACCAGCACCACAGAGTTTTGAGAATCCAAAATCAGAGAAGGTCCCTTGAATTTAACCCAACGACTGTAACAATAGAGGACTTCTATTTTTCTTCGTGACTATAGAATGAAGAATACAAATACTCGATAGGAAAAGGTGTAGCAATCTTCGAATAATGGGCAGAATAGCAGACATCCGCTCCTCGCATCTCTTCCCAGTCACGATATATGATACCAACCAATTTTTCCCCACCCTCTAGGTCAAACAATCGAAATGGCCAGCTCGATCGCTGATATCCGTTCGTAATTAACGAATGCGCGTTGCATTCAACGAGCATGCGATACAGGAAGACGAAAAACCATTGTTTGTACTCACCTTCTGGATCCAGGAGACGAGTGACGCCGTATTCTTTTTCGGCGATATGAAATGCATTTTCCAACCGTTCTCTCACTACCCGTTTGCGGACATTTCTCCAGTCGATTAAATCGGGCCTACAAATCGAGTAGAACGTAATTATTTTCTACGTACATTTTAAATACCGCTATATAATGTGTCCGCATGCCGCCCTTTATGCCTATAATCGCTTCGCGAGAGTTAAACGTACCTATTGCGATGAATAAGAGCATTAAATGCAAGACCGTCTTTCCACGACGAAGTGAAATCAGTCACTCGCACTCCAGGATATTTGGCAGTGGAACGTCGAGCCCATTTAAGTAAAGCGTCTCTGGCGGAAACATTAGTGTCTTCGCCGACTACGATATCTGATATCTGGAACAAGGAAGTGAAAAAACGCGCATAAATATTATACTATCGTATAACGCGCGACGCAAAATAAACAGCCATCTAAAGCTAGTCTCATCTTACGTTCTTTTAAATCGTTCTTAGAATATTAAATACTTCAAAAAAGTCCTAACAGTAAATTTTCAGCGGTTATAACTTCTATATTGCTTGTGTAGACTGTTTCAACTGGATTCATGTACTTGATATCTACAACATTACGAAATTTGAGGTCCTCCAACGATTTTTGAGCTCTAACACATAGATGATAATCAGCGTCACGTCATTCATGGAAGGAAATCGTATCGCCCTATGAAATGCAGACTGCAGAGATCAGTGATTTCAGCCGGGCTAATTTTTACACACAATTTCCCATAAGAGAATTCTGGGAGACTTCTGTTGTTGAGAATAGAGATTTCAACCTTTCTTTTGAGCCATAATCTGAGAATCTTCTTGCATGATTTTCGATACTTATTTAATTTGTCAACAAAAGTCAACCGAAATAATTCTCTCATGGGAAGTCGTGCGTAAAAATCAGCCCGGCTGAAATCACTGACCTCTGCGGTCTGCATTTCATAAGGCGTTCGCGATTTCATTCCATGAATGACGTGAGCTGATTATCATCTACTGTATTAGAACAGAGATAGTCTTGGAAATTTGAAGCTTCCTCTCATACAAAGAATACATTCGACAGCGAATAATTGGACGAGACAAGAAGTATTTTTGCATCCAATCAGATCACGTATGATGACTCTTGTTTCTCAGTAGCAATACAACTGACGATAGAGTAACACCCAGCTAATAATCCAATTAAATAGAACAGTGCGATTGATCTTATTTTCAATTACTTACACTTCATCACACTCTCATTGACTTTTTGCATTGATTTTACGCAACACAAGAAACAAAAATTCATAATGTTCTCACAAAAGTCATCAAAATTCGACTGATTCACGATTTCGGATTTTCTCACATTCTTTATAAAATGGGTACAATTCTACTGAGAGCGGTTTGAATGTGATTGACTCGTAGAACGCCCGGTTCACATTCAAATCATTCTTTCTCACATGCCTCCAAGTTCAAGGTGCACGAAAAATGTATTCTCAGCGAAATTGGTAAAAACTGAAACTCGCTAATGAATTAGGTACGTATTATTGGCAATGAACTGTATACTCGAAACCGAAATTCTACATACTGTGTACTGAAGCAAGTTGATCATTTCCTTCACAACGTCACCTACCTACTGTTTTCCACGCTGAAAAATATGTTGACATCGTTTTTCCATAATACACGTTGTATTTATATAGTATTTCAATAACTTCGACAGGAACTCGATATTAAGCAACGTAGAACTTCCTACAGGTATTTGAAGCACGAAATTCTTTCACCGAGAGAAACTCGTACACAACCAAGCTTGATGAGGGTCAATACTTCGACAAATCCTATCTTTGTGTTCGAATTTTAGAAATGAGACTTTTTAACAGCGCACGTCTGCTCGAATTTAGATTTTTAAAAATCCTACAACTATGCCGTACCGCAAATATGTGCATAAGTCATTTTTTCGAATAATACGGAGTACGATTTTTACGAGGAGCGGAGAGTAAGTGACCTCTTCCGGGCATGAGGTACAAATATGTCGTGGAATAGAGTATGGATGCAGGTCTCAAGGTGGATTCCTAATGAAGAGAGGAAAATGAATAAACGAATGCGTTGAATGTGATGGGAATTTGAATCCGATAATGTTCGACGTTCCAGGTTTCTATGCGTTTCAAGACCTAGTATTCAAGTTGTATTTCAATAATAGCGGCCAATTTTGGAACACAAAAACAAACGAAATAAACGCGCTCGCTTCAATGTTTGGGTCAGAAGTAATCCAACAAAGTTTGTTGCCGAAAACGTTGCTACAGAAAATGTATTCATGAATAAATTCTTCGTTCAAGCAGTAAATTCAAGTAACGATCATCAAAAGAGAAATAGAATCCAATGATGCGGTATCAAAGGACTGTCATTCGCTAGATTAATTTTTCAGAACAGTCACTCGCAGTGTCGTATTGGCCCGGTCGGGCGGCTGGGGATGTCCGGCAAGAGAAAGCTGGCTAAGATTTAACAGGGCTTCCGAAAAAAATTCTTGAAAGTTTAACAAAAGAGTTTTCGGGGCCTCGATGAGCTGGTTAATCGGCCTACAAAATGTGTGAGCCAGCACGACTTTGGCTACTCACCCAAGTGAGATTTAAAAGTAAATTCTTAATCAATTCCTGATTTGAATTCGGTCTACGATAGTTTTTTCATATCGTCATCACAAAAATTTCATACTTTATGGTAAAAAAGATACTTTCGGAAAAGATGACATAAAATATCAAACAATTGAAAATAAACTTGCTCTTTCTTCTTGATTCTCCACGAATCTTCAAAAAAATTGAAACTAGAACTAACTTCGAACATTTTCGCTGTAGGTATGATTTGACCTCAAAAAAGAAAAAAACAAGCAAAATACTTATAAAGAATGTTGAGAATCGTTCTAACCATCTGTAGACAATCAACAATAGAAACTTTAAAAAAAAAAAAAACGAGTAACGACATGATTAAGTATTCTGTTCACCTCAATGAGAAAAATTTATTCAAGGGAAAACTTGGAATAAACATTATGAACTATGAGTATAAATACAAAGTTGACATAATTACAAAGAAGAGGAAATTAATTCAAACAATTGCAAGTTGAGAATCGTGCAAAATTAGAGAGGATAAAGAAAGACAGACAAGAAATGAAGTTCTTTGAAGGCGCAGACATCTTCCAGGGAAGAATATAGAAAATAATATTTGAAGGAAAATAGTGACTTGGAAAAGGAAAAAAAGATGACCAAGAACTCTATCAATAATGATAGCAATTGAATACAGCACTTGAAAAACAAGATTTGGTTCAAAAAAGAATGATTTTTGCCTATAAAATTGGATAAACATAGAAGACAATTTATTATCTCACAGTCACACTTAGAGAAATAAAATTGAAAAATTTGTCAGAAAGGAACTTCACTGAAGAGACTCGAAAAAGTTTTGAGCTTTGAACCTCTACATAGAAGAGACTGAGGAAGATCTCCAGCCCTACACCCTTCTCGAGAAAAGACTTGGGGGAAAATGTTGAACTCCAAACATTTAGAGAAATCGGACGTCGAAAAATTTCGGTGATGAGTCAAGTAAGTACTCGTATAAGGAAACGAGAGACTTGAAGAAATTTCGAATTTTGTGCTAGCTATACAGTATACTATAGTGGGACATGGTCATGTATTTGATGGGTTGAAAGAGAATAATAAGTGACGAGAACTTCTTCGCAATTTACACAGCGACACTTCAAAAGATTTAGTCACTGTCTTGAATGAGTAACACGAGGGAAGGAGTAAGGGAGCATTGAGACATTTACTAAAACTCACACATCAATTCCATAGAATAGGATCTCTGCGCTCTTCAGTTCTCCTTGCCACGCTTTTTCATTCTTATTTTCGCAAAATTAAGGACAAGTAATGACTTTTTTAGGTTTTCAATGATGCGAAGCGTGACCTGTAAGCCATATGGCGAACTTGGGAGGAGGATTCAAAAAAATTCTGACTTTTGGGCTTGCCATATTAATAAGAGAGGATTCAAGAAAAAAATGTCGATTATCGAGCCATAGAAACCGATAAGGAGGAATTGCAAAAATTTCGACCAGGGACCCGAGCTGATGATACCTATACTAGAAAAGAGGTTTAGGGAAGTCGACCCTCAACTTATACGGGAGGAGACTCGAGGAGAAATTTTGATTCATCGATGAATGATAAATCGGACAGCGGAAAGAATTTCCGTCGGGAGGGGTAAAGGGGATTTCGAATTTGTTAGTTGGTGTTTCATCCATTAGCAATTCCTAGTTTCACTTTCGCCATAATCAAGTTTCTTTACCTAACTTTTCACAAACGCAAGAGGGGGGGGGGGCGTCTAAATATCTTCCGTGCAACTCACTGATATAAAATTTCTCGAGGATAATAATACTTATAGAGATTTGCAACAATAATGGGCCACTGCTTTCTTGCAAGGATCAGAACATTGGGCCCTTGAATGACCTGCACACAGAAAGGCAGCCATGCTGCCAAAACAACGTTCAACTTGTTCAACAGCGAAGCTTATACAAGATATGACGCATGGTTCTACTGAGTATCGTGATACATTTCTAGCAAATGGAAGAGACACTTCTAATGATATCACGGAAGACCTAGAGCCTCCGTTGCTGTACGTGGAAGCAGAGGTGTGAAACGTTGCAGATCAGTTCAGGTACTAGCCGAGCTAGTCACCAGCAACTTCGTGTCGGAGTCCAGACAGACAAGGTAGCGAGCAGACGGAGGTGAAGATCGCAACTCTATTCAAAACGTAAGAAGAACAACTGATGTTGCAGTGAAGATGAGCAGTCCTCTGTTCGAGGGCAGTGAGATACGCTACCGAGCACCCCGAACAGATTGAGAGATTGAGACCAAGCAAACCAAAATGTTTTGAAGAAGACGTGCAACCAAAAAGAGTAAGAATTGGAGATCCGTCAATGGCAACTGCGCCTGGCACTTTTACTACAAAGTGAACTAACTAATCCACTATCAGCCCATTCAATAGACTGAAACATCCTTTATTTGTCGTATGCAAGCACGACTGCACGACTGGAGAGCGTTACACAAGAAAACTTAGCAGACCTTCATAAAACATGGGAAGAATGGAAGGACGTATCGTAAGTATCATTTCCTGGACCACAAGACCATACAGTAACTGTGGAGCGCATGCAATCACAAATGAAGCAATTCAAAAAATCCTATGTAACACCAGTTTGCCAAGCTAGCACTTCGCAGGCCATGTCAACTATCGCTTCGGCGAGAAGTTGATCATATTTTCGAAGGAGCAACAGAGCATAACTGTGATGAGACACCAGGTTTCCCAAAAAGACGCTACACAAACAGACCACGAGGACACTAAATGCTGCACTTGCGGAAAAATCGGTCACATTTGTTTTCGTGAAAAATTTTTTGGTAAATTTGAGTTTGACATATAGAAATCATTCGAGAATAAAGGTTGAATACCCTTCTGGTCAAAGGACCCGCGAAACATGAATTAGAGGAATGCCAGAAGAAACATGAGGAAGTAAGCTGAAGCCCTATCGCTTCAGCTGCAGTGGTCAACCGGTTTCTGATTGTCCCAAGCCAAAAATTTGGTGTACCACTGTGTATGGGCATATAGCAGAGGTGCCCCAAAGACCAGAAGTAAAACAAAAGAAAGGTTCTGATGGGATCATTGAAATTTCCAACATATCTGTCGCATGTGATCCTTGATAAATGAATGCATGATACTCAATGAGAAAAGAAAAATCAATAAAAATGTCGAAGAAATGCGATAGGAAGCCTATGAACAAGATAAAGAACAACAAGTCTAAATGTTGGAGGGAAATTATGGTCGATTGCCCTAAATGTCCATATGAAACAATAAATTTTGGGTCAATACCCGTCAAAAGCTGAGATTCCTACGTTAGAGGACACATGTTCGTCAATACGAGGAAAATATGTAAAACCAGTCTTATGGTAGGGTATCTTTCAGTATTTAGAAATGTATGTGTGAAGTGATGATATACAGATGATTTTGACAGCAAAACAAGTTAGGAATTCGTCACGATCAATTTTCCGGTATTGAAAATATTCTTATGGTGACATTTTTCAGCCACAGAAGGAGAAGAAGCATACAAAATGTGAGAAACTTTATTCAACAAGAAATATTATAAGGAAGTTTTTTCCTTTCGATACCTTTTCTTCTGAAAGTCGATTTTCCGGAAATATCAACAAAAAAAATGTGATAAATTTTGACTGAATTTTGGAAGTCCTGCAGGCCCGTCGAGAGTTCCAGTCGGGTCCAGGGCAAGGAAGACAGCGCCCCCCCAAAAAATTTTTCATTCCCCCTCCCTTGTGAACCGGGCCCAAGGAGAAAATTCTCAATTGCTCCCTCCTCTCGTGAAGCCTGACTATGTGGACCGAGTACAATTAGAATTAGCATGACATGAGATGCTCTGTAGCTCAGAATTTGAAATTCCTCGCTGAATCACAAGTTGCAGATGTCCAAGAATATTGCTTAAGCATTTTTCTCTCACAAAAAAGTCTTGATATTTTGCTGAGGGTCAATTTTTAGATTCTCAAGATTCTACCCAGCTGTGAATCCTTGAAAAACTGGAAATAGTTTAATTTCTGAGGCTCAACTTCAAACCACAAGAGTAAAGGCAATCTGTGTCTGCACTTTTGAGCTTTCTTCAGCGATTTTTTCGGACACGGGCATTTTTGTACTTTTTTGACCCAATTACGAATTCGTCTCTGGGGCTTGAGCTATGAAAGCGTAGGAACCTGAAAATAGAATCATTTCCGAGTCTCAGTTTCAAGAACTGAAAGGTATTTCATGCCTGCGTTCAATTTCCTTTAGCAGTTTGGTCTGACAAGAAGATTCTTGTCTCTCAGTTATCTAGGAAAAGGTTTGAATACTGCAGGCATTCCTGAGGTGTGTAGACTTTGTGCAGGCCCGTCGACCAGGAGAAGGAACATAGCGGGCCTCCCTAAAAAATTTTTTCACCTCTCCCCTTGGAAGCCGGGACCCGAAAAGAGCCGAGCCCGGGAACAAAATCTCCGTTCGCCTCCTTCTCTCGTCAGGCCTGAAGTTGCATAACTTCGAGAGAATTTTCGAGCTGACTATTCGGTCTGAACCAGACTTCCCATACATCATTTTATTTGGAATTTCAAAAAAGAACATTTCTTCTTGTAAAACGCTTAGCTTCTAAGAGATAGTCTAAAAACTGAATTTGGAGAGTCAAAATGAACCACAAAAATTTCTCCCTGCATTTAAGGGAAGAGGAAGGAGGGGGCCTGGTGCTTTCCAAATTACAGCAAACGCCCGCTCTCTACCAAAAAAAAAAAATAGCTCATTTTGTATCTCATTTGCCTGGACTATCATGAAGGAATAACAACCAAACGCAGACAGAGAAGGGAGGAATTTGGCATATTCGATAATGACGCGAAAATATAAATTGGTCAATTATTCGAACAAGATGAACGAACGCTACGAACAGTAAGCTCGGTACCGTGTTCCAAAAAATCGAATCATTCTCAAAGTATGCTTTCTAAAACAGCACCATAAAACCTCAATTTATAATTTCTTGGGATATCTGGTTTTCGAGCTAGTTTTCACGTGCTCGCATGCGACGACTCGTGTCACAGCTCCTCAATTCCGACACCTCTTTTAATACGTCTGATTCGAACATTCCAGTGGGTTGTGGCGAATAATGTGCCATACTGGAAAGAAAAAGAGAAACCCTCGGACATTCTATTCTCGGTGTAATTTTCATTACATATAGGTAGATGATTTATTAATAAAGCAGGGAGTAACGAAACAATTCATTTAATTCCACGGAAACTCGTCTTTCCATTTTTGGTAACGCAGACGACCGAGCAATCCTTGATCGCAGCAACGTTGACGTTATACCCACAATATATAAGATAAATTAAGATCTGGCGAAGATTTTGCCATGAACTAAAAGGTTCGTCCCACATCGACTGCAACGAACGCTCTGCGGTTAATATGGGTAATAATTATAACAATGAGACACGAATCTATAAATTCAAAAGTTTTCTATACGGCGAGTAACGCGCGCGCGTTATTAAATTTATTCAGATTTTTCTGGAAGACTATAGCTGGAGACGCAACTTTTCAATATTTTTCGCTGGCCTAATTAGCGGAGAATGTATGCGAGAGAGGAGAGACATTGAATGCATTTCTCGTTTTCTATTTTCGGTGCCTATACCGGATTTCGATTTTCTTTCTAATCTCGTTATATTTATCTTCGGATGCATTGTATTAAAAAAGCTCGATCATTTCATTATACAGCGAACGATCAGATTCAAGATCAAGACCAGAAACCACCTAACAGTAATACGCGTTTCCAGCATTCTGCTTCTTACACCTATAGTACGAGCATGGCAAAGAAACCGGCTCTATGCGAACAAGCTATAACATTCCACATCTCACATCAATGAGTATATATGATATTATCAACTATAGCACCGGAATCAATTTTTACAGCTATACCCGCTAGCGTAATAGAATTTTCGCACGGACCTTACAAGCACATTATAGCGTATTTACGATCATTTAAATTTGATGCGAGAAAACCTTACGTCGACTACCAACTTGAGTTCTCGTCCACTCAAACGTGACTTTTTGGAATGTACGTATGATTTCTCGCGGGAGTGAGAGAGCGAGAAAGAAGAGGACCAAAAAAAAAAAATCGTGGTACATACGTACTTCGACTACCTAATGTGAATAACCTATCAGGAGAAAGACAAAATAGCTTTGGAAAAAAAAACCTTTCACTTCGTGATATATTTGTTGAAATACACCGTGTACGGTGTTCGAGATGAGCGCAGTCCTCATAACATATACACGTTTATCTGTAATCATATACCGTAGCCAGAATACCCGAGTATTATTAAACATGAGTAATGCCGCGTATGTATTTTACAAAATAAACAATGAAGCGTATATTATGCATTGCCGTGAATTTTCTTCTATTTTTTTTTACCTTCGCTCGTTTTGCTCTAGACCTACGATAGGAACTATTCGCCGATTTTTCTTCAGCATGATGCTTCAGCTTCAGCATGGACGACTCGCCGCCACTTCTCGTTAGATTTTCTGACACCGACTTCTCTTCTCCACGGGTCAACGTGGTCGTCTTGCGAACAAGTCTGGTGGTAATATACTTCGTACCGGCATGCTTGAACTTCTTGCTCGACTCTTCGCTGGAGCCGTACACATCGGTCGACAAATGTCTTCGGGTATGCACAGCCTCCAGATCTTGCACATCGTTACCTATATCCCTGACGTTATCTTTGTCGTCACTTTCGCGAGTTCCCTGCACGAAGAGTCTACGTTGCGGATCCGAACGCGAATCGTACGTCGACGACGATTTCACAAAACGATACAGGGACATAATCGCGCACTTTTCAACGATCACAAGTCAGAGCGAGTACGAGCGATCCTTCGGCCCTTCAAAACATACGAAACTTACGCTCGCATAATTGAATTTTGCAACAGGTAGTTCTTTGGAATATTGAACGGAAACTGAAAGCTGTATTCCACGAAATTACAAAAATATTGTAAATTACGTAGTATAACGAACACAATTTACATATTAAAAGACCTTCAACAGTGAAGTCGAGGGACAATAAAAAAAACATCTACTGCAAAATTCAACGTGCGCATTCGCATTACCGTGGCAGTACAATGAGTTCGGTACAAACATACGCGACCATGACTGTAAGAATAAGCACAATATAAGCGAGGGCTTTCTTCCTCTTTTTCAATAGATCAAATATAGGAGGTGTTACAGCTTGATCTCTTTTGAAATCATCAACACTCGCTTCTTTGTACACATAGCTTAAGGACACACGTGATGAAGGTCCTTCAAACGACAATCGACGAGCTTGCGCTATAATAAAACTTATATCTTATCAACGGCGTTTTCGAGCAAACAAATTTCTACAGATAAGAGGGGCCTCGTAAAAGTTAAACGAAATTACTTAGGTACTCGTAATTAGAGACAAAAACGGGAGTAAAATGGTACGCGAACTTTTCAGAGAAAAATCTCACGTCGAGGCGACGCGATCGAACTCGTAGCACTGCCACCGGTTCCTAAATTCGGTCAACAAAATATACAAGTACGCACCAAAGTTTACGATTCGTCGAAAAGAAAGCACACATTTGACACCGAGCACTCGGCGAACGATATAAACGGTTGACCTGAACTCTCTGTCGTTGAAAACTGAACTTCCAACGTTCGCTCGCGGTCGCTTAACCATGCAATAGAAAATCGCCGATTCTCGGCATTCAACCGTACATGGACACGACGAGTAATGATATAAGAGGGAGATATAACTGCACCATTAAAATCTTACGTCATTAATGAAACACAGGTACAATAAACATTAAGCGGAATGGGAAGGAAGGGTTATGGGACGTACGGCTTCGGGAAGTGCTGATGGAGGGTATAGTTTGTGACAGACGCGCGTCGACACTAACACATATTCGCGCACAGGTGGGGCGTCGAATGAAAATACATAAGTACAGGTATTCTATACCGAACAGGTACATGGAAGAGCCTGCAGAGACGTGTAAATGGAGCGTAGACCGATTTAAATTTTTCCGTTTTCAGCCACTAGGTTATCAGACTGGAGAACGACTCGAGATGAAATTTTCTTGATACGCGGGGCGTGCCAACCAAATATGAATTTTCGAACTAGGTGACCTTTGAATTTTTAAAAACACTAGGTCGTTCGCCCCTTGTCGTGAAACTGTTGCAAAGAGTGACTGGAAAAAAACACGATTGTTCAGATAATGATTCGAATAATTAGTACCTACTGCCTTGATTTTTTAAAATTTTTTTTGAGACGCATGGCTTGTAGACGTCGACCCTACTATAAAAAGAAAGATAGCATCATTCAACGGCACGGCAGGTCAAGTGAGAATTTTAAATAAGTCTACGAAAGGTTTACGGTAAGTGCTTGTTTACTGCAGCATCTAGAAAATTATTAATGAATGTCTCGGGATAATTTTTGGAGTCGGAAGCGCGGGAAATGTTTAGGATAGGATTTCATTCTTTGATAAGATAAAAAAATGTGACCTATTCCAAGATAAGGGCTATTAGCATCAAGTACCTGTTCCAGAGAAAGGGTAGCAATGCCTCCAGATATTTTCACAAATCCGTATTCATCATTTTTCGAGACCTGAAAACAGATTTCGACTAATTTATCAATAACGATCAGGAGAAAGGTATCTCTCATACAGGGAACTGAGGTACTTTTCCCTTGATCGACTCGATTATAACGGAAGCCTGCAGTATCAGCTCATAACGACCAGGAGAAAAGTATCTCTTATGTAAGTGTCTGAGGTACTTTTCCCTTGAGCGCAAGAAATTTGTATTTTACGTAAAATCTCACTTTTGATGACCAAATACCCATAGATCTGGCAGCACTGAAGGGTAGCAATGAAGCTCCGTTTTCGCTCTCCTGGGAGATTTGCGTTTTGCTGCTAGTTGCTCTCAGCTTGGAGCAGGTCACAAATACAGACGGCACAAGCTAATAGCTTCATAATGGCTCTCGGAGTTTTCTTATAGCCTAGCATAAATTTAGCCTAAGCCTTTTCATTATATTAAGATAAGCTAGAAACTACAGAGACACCTAGTATAGGTACACCTAATGTACTACAAAGAGAAAGAGTAACGGGGTGATACTCGCATATTCCGAAATCAGGGATAGGGCTGAGATTCGACGTTGAAAATTTTATAAGTCCCAAGGTCACAGCCGGACGCCCGGACGCATTTTCGAGATTTAGGAAGTAGAGAAAAGACATGAAACATGTCAAAATAATACTTGCGACATTCGTCGGCAGTGGACTTGAATCCTCTCGAAGTATGTTCCTAAAGCCTTCAGCCAAAGATCACGGAAGTGTCAAAATCTACTTTAGTCTGTCTTCCATTATAGCCACACGCTAATAACTCCGAATGTGGACTTGTTTCACATCTTTAGTCTTACCTCACCCCAATTTGCAAATCTGCGAGTACACCTACCCCTCTCCAAAAGATCGGACTAACAAAATTTTCAAGAAAAATTTCAACGGGAAACCCATTTTATTGGGCGGTTTTTTGCAAAAACGTCCGCCGTCCGGCAAAGCTTGGAGGTCCAACACTTTTTCGCTCGAAGGTTGGTGTAAATAGCTCCATCAAGTAACTAGATATGAAATGCTTCATATACCAATTGACTTGGCCCCTTCAATGAGGCGGATATGCAACACTTCAAACAATATAAGACTCGGAACGCTCTTCTATCATATGTAGCTCGGAGGCACGCCACAAAACAGGTTCCCTGCCTCCGTTGGCGCGAAAATGCCCCCTCAGTAAATGAGTTGGCGGGACTCTTCTCAGTATACTGTAAATAAATAGGCCTAATGAAGGCTGGAAGTTGAAATTTTTTGAAGTCCCTGAAGTAGGTCAAGGTCATTGATAATGTCATAAAGCGTCACACGTCACGTCACACAGTTCACTGAAACTTCCGGACGCAGACGTTTTCTGAGGATGTAATCCCCCTAGCTAAATGGACAGCGAGTTACCCACTAAAAGGGGGCGAACGAGCCGAGTGAGTGAGCCTTCCAAAGCCATTAGCCTAAAATACTCCAGTAGACTCATACTAGACGAAACGTGATCTTTATTCATTTGGCTATGCCAGAAAATGTTTTGAACTCCTTATTTAACCTCCTTAAAAAAACCTATGAATTTGAACCTGTTTCATGAGGGGAAAGGGAGGGTAAATTGGAAAAATGACGGGCGCCTGACTTGGGACTCAGAAAAAGACATTGTCTGGCATACTGTGGAACTTCGAAAAATTTCGACCTCCGAGCGACCGGAAGATTGTAGGAGGGACACTTGTTAAAATTTCGACTTTTCAAGCTATTATGATGGGAGAGGAACTTGGAAAAACCTCGATCTCTGTGCTATACCGGGTGGACCAAAAAGATGTTACCAGTTAGATGGGAGTTTGCTCCAGCGCAAAAACGCGAAACAGACGTATTCTTCGAATCTACAGAATTTGTGACTTTGTCGAGCCGAATAATGGACCAAAATGAGCCAAGAAATGACCAATTTGCCACGACTCTCAAAAATTAAAAATTGTTCAAATTTCCAAATTTTTTATTTGATTCGAAAGTGAGATGTAACGCTGATTCCAAAAAAGAAAAAAAAATACTCAAATAACTCGATGAAGACAGAAAGCGAGGAATTTTCAAGTTCTTATTTTGGAAATCTTGCCAAATTGGTCAATTTTCGGCACATTTTGGTCCATAACCTGACTCAAAAAAGTTGTGAGAAGTTGAGTAGTAGAGCAAATTGAAGATGAAATTGAGACACAAATTTCGTAGATTTAAAGTATGCATCTGACGTTTTGCATTTTTATGGTAGAACAGATTTAGGTCCAACTCCCATTCAACTGGTAACATCTTTCTGGTCCACTCGGTCTATGATAGTAGGGGGACTTGACAAAATTTCGACTTTCAAGCTATGTTATATGATAGGAAGAGGTACTGTTTAGCAGAAAATGGGACTTGGAAAAATGTCGACCTTCAAGCTATAGGTGATGAGGGGACTTAGAAGAATTCCAACCTACGAGCTACATATGCTTGTAGAAAGGAACTTGAAAAAATTTTGATCTTCGAGCTGTAGGTGATGGGAAGGGAACTTGAGGAGATTTCCACTTTCACGCTATATAATATGATAGGATAAGGCGCACTGTGCACTGTTTAGCTTCAGTCCTTTCTTTTTTCCAAATTTTACATCATTCAATAATTTCGTCCTTGAAATACTGTACTACAAGTACGTGCTAATTCTTCCAATAATTTTATGAACAAGATGATACCAAAATTGTAACTTGCTAAAATTGATACTATCCAGCGTAATTTTTGCTTCATATACATATCTAATCGATGAAGACTATTGCAGAAATCGCCTCGAATGACGAATTTGCAAACGTTGAAATCAAAATGAATGACTCATTCGGCCACCTGTCGCGTCGTGTCAAAAATTTGGATTTTTTGGAAAACTGTGCCTCGTATTTGTTCGATAGGATAAAAACAAGCGTGTAGTAGATGATATATTATGTTACCTTCCACAATTATTTGAGAAAGGAAACAAGATGTTTTTATTCTTATCAAGTGCAGTATAATAATGATGAACCTCATACTTCATTAACATATTTTATATTCACAATCATCTTCATTGCGTAGGTCGAATGAATCCTAATCTCGAGTCCTTGATTTTTTCAATATTTTAAATTCGTCCAGGCGAAGGTGAAAGAGTTTATGTTGAGAATTCATTCTTCTCGCATGGCATTTTGTGGGAAATCAAGTAGGTCATAAAAAATTACAAGTGAGTTGACCTTGAAATTCGGGCAATGTTTGCATTCGATATAATATAAAATTACTGCAGCCGTCGACGATGCGTCGACCTACACGTTGAATCATGAAGCGACTCTTGAAAATGAGGAAGGAGACTCATTTTGCCGTCTGATGTAGCTCGACTGAGATAATTTTCGTTCTCGTAATCCTCCTTTGTTCTACGCACCAACGATTTATATCTTACTCGAATTTTATGTAACTCTCACGCAAGGCTTCGATTCCATTTCGATGTTCTGAGATGATGCGGTAATGTCGAATCTATGCGCGGAAATGTATACCTAAGGCTTAACATTGTATTACTTGTCAGTAATTCGATTGTCATGAGATTTATCTTCGTCATCATCGACAGACACTATAGATTCCGAATGGATTTGAAGAATATCGCTTTACGTTGGTTGAAGCATTGTCCAGCGGATTAATGAATAATATACATTACCGTAGCAGTGAGAGATAAAATATGATTCTTTCGTTAGCATAATAATAATATGTAATTTTTCAAAAATTTTCGGCTTCCTGTTGGGTTAATTTATGTATAAATTTGACTCGGAGTATGGGTTACGAGTATAGCAAGGAATGGCTGTACCAAATTTTGACAGTTTTTGAGAAAGTTGAGCCTTCGAGCGTTCATTTGCAGCAAAGACCAGCAGTTCTCGCGTTCGATTTCCATCTCCATACTTTTCATTGTATCTAACGTGTGTTAAAATTTGATACGGCTCTCTTCTTTGGAGGCTCTTCTCTTTAGTTACTTGGTTCTAGAGGACTATAATTTTTTAGAAGAACGCACGTTAGAGTGACCAACATCAACCTTCACAGTCTTCTTGAGATGAACCGTAGTCTACTTGAGATCTATCACGATCTTCAACTTCTCGAAATCGGAATCTGTTCAATTTGGTGCCTTGAGCGATTTGCGGCGCTGAAAAATGAAATACAGAGTTGAGGGGCCCTCGACTCCGAAACGTCTCCTTCACACTTTCTCGTAGTATAAGACTCGCACTGAGAAAAAACTAATTTTTCAAGCTTCTTCTCATTGTGAAGTTCGAATCGTTTAGTACCCTTGCTACAGTCAGATTGAGTATGTCTTTACAACCAAAGTCCCTCTGACATCACGACTTTACCACACTCCGAAGTCATCAGATGGACTATATCTCTTGGTCTAGTATCGTATGTACCAATCCTGAAACCATGCTCACTGACTTAATACATCTCATCTGTCTAGTGTGTATACAGGGTGGGGCAGAAAGATGTTACCACTTGAACGAAAAACTCCGCGAGAATTTCGTGGAGTTCCCCGGTTGACTGGTAACATCTTTCTGCCTCACCCTATATGGCCTAAGCCGCCAGAACTGTTCTTTATTCACCTCACCTTCCACTTTTCCTGAGGCTTACTCAAGATTCTTAGCGTAGCATGTACTAATACTTGCCAGCCTACGAATTTATCAGGTCGGATTCATCCTTTAGTCTAATATGTTCGTACAATAGTAGTGGGACTAGGCTAATTGAGATAGTCTATCTTATCCGCCTGCGTACGATGTGAGCCACCTGCATCGTATAGCCTAGCTTAAGGATTTACATGCGCTTCTTCGCCTATAGAATGTATACTAGGCTAGTCTTCCCAACTAACTAAGTTTCAACGGGAAAGCATAGGGACTCCTTCGAGGAATTTTTCCTCCCGCCATCCAGCGAAAACTGATCCCTAATTTAAGAAGTCACCGAAAAAAATTTTTCATCTCCTCTTCCCCGAGATTTTGGTTCTGAGTTCAATTGTTTTAATAATGAATTAAATTTTTCCGAGTTTTCCTCTTTATCATATATATGACTCAATGTGTGAAAGTTTTTCAAGTTCAACTCTACTGGCAGACAACCTGTTCTCTGTGTAGGTGTGGGGGGAGGGGGTCTTTTGAAGATTTTGTCCTTAAAGGGGTTGGACTAGAAAAAATTTCGACGTTTAAGCCATAACATACGATGAAGGAGAATTTGAAGTTCAAATTCTATTTCTTTCAAATTTTGAAAGAAATTTTGACTTTTCAGCTATGTATCATAAGAAAGGATTTTGTCCCTTGAGCCATTGGGTGATTTTGAATATCTAGTTACCGATATACGGTAGGAAGACTTGAGAAGTTGCGACCATTCAAAGCCGCCGAAAGCTAAAGCGGAAAAAAGGCGTATTTTTTTTGTGAGGGATAGTCAAGATGTTAATTCTAAACGTAACCTGACCTACATCCGGGCCCAACGAAAGGATATCATTCCCAGGATAGGAACTTCGACGTTTGAGCCACATAAAAATCAAATTTTTTCCTAGTCCTTTTCAGCTCGAAAACAGAAATTTTTTCAAGTCTCTTTTCTTTTATTGACTAAAAACTCAAAATTGTTCCTTTCCAATCCTATGTGCACATATACTATCATATTTGTAGCTCAGAAGTCAACATTTTGACATGTTTCATGTCTTCTCTGTATCTCCTAACTCTCGTGAATGCGTCTCTTAGCTACTATAGGTAAACCTATTACTGTATACAATATATGAGATCCAGTAAAATGAGAGCTCAAGAGCAGACCGAAAAGTGGGCCCACCCCAGGCTGCTATATTGGGTTCAGACTTCATTATATAGACTCAATATACAGTATCCCAAACCAAAGAGGGGGAGAACGAGCGAAGCGAATGAGCTTTTGAAAGCTAGTAGTCTATTGTAAATTAGTTTCATACTAGACCATGAAGGCCGTGAGTGAGCCCCTAAGGGCTATTCACTTGAATTTTAAAGGACACCCATATTCGACCAATGAGGGAGGGGGGAGGGGAGCCCAAAGTACGCTGCTATGGAATCTGTTGATCTAGTATACAAGACTGCGAGTGAGCTACCCATAAGCTATTACCTCGAAATATCTTGACTGAAACTATACACTAAGGAGAGCTCTTTAAAAGCTATTAGCTTGAAATAGTTCAAAGTGGACTCATACTAGACGAAGCAGGAGGCGAATGAGCGGAGAGAGTGAGCTACCCAAAAGCTATTAACTTGAATTATTCCAAACTAGACTTGTACTCGTACTATACCAAGGAGTGAGCTCTCTGAAAGCTAATTAGCTCGAAATATTCTTACCTGACCGAGGATTTGGTTGTTAGCTCCTAAAATGGAATATTTCAATGTAGATAGGAGATCAAGGAGCTACCCAAAAGCTATTAGCTCAAAATACTCTAACTGGAACTGTACACCGAAGAAAGCTCTCTAAAAGCTATCAGCTTGAAATATTTCGAAGTGGACCCATTCTCCTTTCTACCAGATAAATTGTTATCCTTCCTCAGAAATTTTTCTTATTCTCGACGAGAGTAGTGAGATTAAGCAATCATTCATTTGATAAAACTAAGAATTTCAAATATTTTCTCGATCTACTTTCCGATGGATTAACCCACATCTCGAACATAAACGGTAAACAATTTCAGTTGATAGGCATCAATCTATGAATATTTTGTACAATTACCTATTGTTTTTCCTCCTTCTTAAACGGCTGATCGTGACAATAATTCCATTACTCGAATATAAATTCGAGAACTAGAAAATACGTGCACCTTATAGTCGAAGTGCACACAATAGTAGCCTGTCCATTTAAACAACAACGTTGTGACGTACACAAATAGATTGTTCGGTTTGTTATGACCTCAAGAATGAGCGGAACACAATATCAATTTCGTATTATTCACCATTAAAAAATGATGGTTTAATAACCGCTCTGCAAAACATGAAAGCCACAGTTTAAGCGTGCCAGCGATCACATTATCTACACCTAGAGGTTGTACGCTTTCGTCAGTGCCTAAAGGCGTGTCACCATCAACCTTGAATTCAACGACTACGTAATTTAACAATAATGTTCGATTGAAAAGAAAAAAAAAATGTACATAGATCATACATAATTTGAGTGTTCCATTTTCTATATCGCCACAGACTGCGACAGAAGACGTAGCAAATGAGGCAAGTTTGAGGGTGATGTCACAAACAGTGCCCCATCCTTATTGACAAGATTTCGAAAAATCGAATTAAAGAAGATAGATACTTTAAAAATTTAGCTTCACTAATAAAAAAAATAACGGTTCCGTTCTAACTAGCCTTTTTAAAGTACGCTATGCAGGTCACACCTATTTCCAACTGGAAAGCGATCTTGATACTATAGAGCGAGTTTAACGAAGGTTAAATTCTTATCACATCACAGCCTACAATTCTGCATACATTTTGTACTCTACGTCAGATGTTCATTCCATTAGAGAAATTATATATAACGGCTACGTATTCGAATAAAAACATAAACTGATCTCTCTATAGCGGTATTCTCTCGGACAATACAAGTCAAGCGATATCGAAATCATAATTTTATACTTATATTTTTGTTTACCTACGCTGTCTGGAATAACATGCATGCTGTAATGGATGGTGTCGATTACACTCATCATGTACAATTTTCAACTTTTCAAGGTGTTTACCAAATCTGAATATTCTGATTTTATGACGGGTTCATAATCTTTCTAAGTTTTGAACTTATTGATCGAGAACCCTATGAAGATATTTTCAAGGTAGGTACGGTCATTGGAGATACAATTCAGCCAAAAAATTATTTCCGAACTATGAGAATTATCCAGAAAATCAGCCAAAACTTCTGCCAACCCCTTCCTCTTCTTACATAAACTAAGCTCACATACCGGCACGTATCGTTTCGTAGACGATTTGATATTCAATTGTGGTTTTGCTTTTTCCGTTAAAACAAAATTCTCTCTTATTGTCACCACAACACCGTCACAATCTCATAACAACAAAGATCCAAGTCATATTTACATACCTGAATTAATCCCAACTCTCCTTCCTTTCCTTAGTGCTTCTCATCTTCTCTTTACCTCAACAACCCGTTCCAACGTTTCCACTCATCTTTTCTCATAATAAGCTTCTCAACTAACTCCTACGATGTAGCCATGATCTGGGTCCCGAGCCAGAGCAGAGTCAGTGGCGGCGAATAAGTCGGTCAAGCAGTAAAAGCTGTCACGATACCACCGCGCATTAACCCCGAATTGCCCTCACTAATTTCGATCTCATCAACTACAGCCAACTTCGAATAACGAACTAGTGGGGATTGTCCATGGTTAAAAACAAGCCCCGCAGAATTATCAGCGCAAATGAAACCAAACCATTCACGCCGCCTTCACGAAATTCTCCTAAAATGCGGAGGCCCCAGACCGATTGCCTCCTCCCCCGTTAGATCGGCTTTATGTTTAGAACTAGGTATGAAGGGGGTGCAATAAAAAAAAAAAACAGAATTCATTTATCATCAGAATTCAATACTGATACACTATAAATAAATATTCACTCTACAATTCTTTCTCTCATCAAATTAATAAATAATGGAAATACTTTCATCTTTTCTTTTATTTATATATTGTTCATTTTTTGGGGTGGGGCCGCCAACAGTCTTAAAACCAATTACCAGCGTGATAAAGTTAAATATCAAGACTCTTTCGAGTTTAGGTTGATGTATCCCAACTTTTGAAGTAACTCACGATAGTCATTAAGTGAGAATCCAAGAGCTTTGGAGGGTTTTGACAATACAGATCATTCGACCCACACACATTGGAGACATTTTCATGATAAGGCTTATTTCAACATTGACCACAACAATTTGTTTTTAATAATAAGCACTATAAAAAACGTTTCTTGTCGTCATAACATCAATTAAAAGAGATTTCTTCACGTGAAGAATACCTTCAAGAATCATCTTACTTTGCTCGTGTGCTTTTAAAAAGCTAAAAAGTGCCATGGTGCAATTAAAAAGAGCCTACAAAGAATAGGATCGAAATATCAGCGAATAATACAATTTTGCGGTACTTACTTTCAGTCCCTATAGTCCAAAATGTGGAGCATAGGACAAAAAATCACTTCAAAGTAAGTACAGATAATTTTATGACATTTGAAAAATTGATGATTATAAATAAGTAAATTCTAAAAGAGAAACAGGATTGAAAAGCGAATATACTGCGAATGATGACAAAGGATTGGTTCTAAAGTAATAATGATGCACATTAGAGACTGATGACTGATGTTAATGCTCGGCATACAAAAGAATGATTGATAACTTCACAGCATCGTGAATATGCAAAAGAGGACACAATTATACTTGAACTTGTAAATCTAAGAGCAGTACGAAGTCGCTATACGCGTAATTTCAGCTGCTAGAGAAATAAAATACTTGAGACTCATTCGTACATCAGCTAGCAAAGACAAAGGATGAAATATAGGGTCCGATTTCATGCTGCTATTAAATTTACTACTTCTATACTACCAACCGTTAAGCACAGATCTCGTGATTGCTTGAGCATTTGAACAAGAAATTTGCGACATGAAAAAAAACTAGAGAAGTATTTTTACCATAATGAATCACAAAAACTTCACCTTTAAAAAGAGTACAGGAATACATAAGTCTGACGGGATAAGAGGTGTATGAAGGTTAAAGAAAGTAATTTCAAAATTTTTCTAGTCAAAATTATCGGTTCCGGAATAAAATCAAAAATTCTATTTCCGAGAAGGACTCCCTAAATTTATTTATTTCCGTTAGGATTGAAGCACAATCATATTCATTTCCGATAATTTTTCCGCTTTCAGAGAAATTTATAGTCGTTCTTTATATTTAGCGATCGTACTTCAGGAAACTACGCGAATTTTGAATGGCTAGCTCATCCTAACACGTATGCATCATCTTTTAGTCATGAAATTTTATGATAAAAACAGTCTGCAGTATCCGAATCTGAATGAATAATGCATGAGTTTCCCACACCATACTTTCTCGTGAGGACAAGAAGCTACAATACATGCTTACGCGAGTATTTTTGCCTAAATTCAATTTTTAAGGGGTTACGAAGACAACTAAGATATTTTACGAGCCTAAAACCGTGAAGTAGTAAACGTGAAAATATGAATGAAGAAGATGCTACCTACAACTTTTGTTGAGTGAATAAAAAAATCCAGTAATTATTTTGGAACACCGAGATTTTCTTCTTGAATGAGAACTTCGTCTGTTTCAAACTACGTGGATAGTAATTTCATGAAAAAGAAGACAGAATTTTTTGTAAATTCGTAATGGATAGCCCATAAAATGATTCAGAACGCACCTAAATTGAAGCAATTGTCTCCTTCAATTTCTACGTGGAATACAAAATTTAGTTTTTTCCTAAATGGATTTTCTATCAACGTTTTCAAATATAATCTACTACATATTCTTTAAGAGAGACAGGTTTTGTCAATGAACAGATTATGAATGTGGTTGATGTTACAACTCTATTCATCTAACGATGAGAGTGACCTACGCAATAAAGGAGCGTACGTCGGAGCATCCACTTTTATTAGATATTGTTGATGATACGCGAGACAATCCTCAGAGCCTCAGTCTTTTTTAGCTCCTGGAAGAATGTTCGCGTTTAGATGATTTTGACTAGAAGGACGGGATTTGGAGAAATCTCGACTCCAGAGAAAAAGAGGTAGGTAATTGATGGACTCGAGAATTTTCAAATCACAAACTATAAAGAGGAGGTTGAGAGGATTCTTGGATTTTTTTTAACCAATTACGCCATGGTTCGAGGAAGCTAGCGGGTTCCCACCCGTGTTTACATACAGAGAGGAAGCCTGTGGATATGATCAGGCCTTTGAGGGACTCTATTCATACCGAGCTCTAAGAGAGTATTAGTTCGACTCCGAGGATTGTAATCCTATATTTTCGATCAGAAATTAAGGAAGAGCATCCGCAAGGAACGCGAGCACCAATGACGGTTAATCCACCAACAAGAGAACTTCTGTGTGACAGACAGTGAACTCGAATTGTTCGTATGACACTAGCTGGAATGCGCGCTAATGGAAAAACAGAGAAGAAGAAGATGAGCCGTTCAATGGACCCTTTTTCACGATAAGTCCAGTTCTTTAATAAGATACCAGTTCAATAATTAAACAACTTCAACTTTGTATCACGGCACTTGAAGATCGTTTGATCTGAAACCAGCCCTTGCTTCTCCTCACTTTTCATTGCTGAGAGTGACCCTGTCTTAATTAGTGTTAGACAGTTTTCAACGTCACAATTCATAAATAAATGAAAAGAAGAAGAGAAATTCTTTCAAGAATAATTTCCCTTTCCAGTCTTTGACAGTAAATGCGCTTCCGTTCAATTTTCTGTCCGCTATCGATCGTGATTTCCTCTTTAATTTTCCCCCTCTGCTTCGTACAACTCAGTCTGGGATATCTCAACTACGGATTTCCAACTTCGTAGGCAGGAATTCAAGGGGCAATTGCCTTTTTTGGGAAAGAAAACAAGGACAAATTGCATGATTCAAGTCCCTTCTGGAGAGTCGAGGAAGAGAAGAGGCATTCATCTCTTCCCGTAGATCAGCGCCTGATTTCACTTATATCCTTTTCCCCAAACTTGACTGCATTCAACTTCCTTCATTCTAAAATTTGCGGCTGGTGGCCAGTTGAGTCCAGAGAAAAATGAGATGTACAAATTGCGCTCGCTCCCGAGCGCATAAGGAAGATGTTTGAATTGCGGCCGGCGCGAATTAGAGTAACATATTTCAGTTCCGTTCTGAGTCAAACGACTATCTATCTCATATTATGCAACCTGTTGCAGCAAGAAAATGAAATACTTCCGCACGTTTCGTTTGACCCATTCGATCAGACATGAGGCTACAGTCGATCTCTCACCGCGAACACCCAACAGAAGATAGGCTTCTCAGTACCATTTATTCGAGAATGCGAAGCCGGAGCTGTAGTCGATCCTTCAGCGCGTACACCCAACAGATAATGAGCTTCTCGATTGTATTTTGGAAGTTTTGTACACTTAGGGTTCTTTATAGAAGCCGATTGCGTTCCGTGAAATACAAAAGTTCAACCGCTGAAGGATTGTACCTACGCTCTTTCTTCGGCCTTGCTTTCCTACCACCCGGCGATACAGAAGACTTCTTCGTGGAAGATTTCATGACGTATGAACCATCTGCTTGAGACGCAACTGTATCGGAATCTGGTTTCTGGGACGCAACTGATTTCCTCTGAAATTTGTTCCAACTTTTGATTTTTTTTTCCTGCATCCTTACACGCCTTTGGTTCTCAAATCCTTTGTCACAACGAATATAAGGAAATTTATGAGCACGCTTGATGAATCTCTCACAGATTTTCCAAGTGAATTGTACGGCATATGAATTTCAAAGAATATAAAAACTTGAGTAAGAGCAAATTCATTCAAATTGAGGAAACGATGTAAAAATCGAAAAATCTTGAACTTGTTTCAGATTCGTCAGCTTGTTGCGTGGAATTATTACGGCGAGAACAATGGTAACACCAGAATCCCCGAGTAGCCTATTATATTTTCTAATCTTACCTGGAAATGTAGTATAACTGTCCATATTAAGCCTAATGTCAATTTCGGATTCCCATCAACAATATCTTCTGCTCTTATGTTCACCAGTTTTATCTGGAAAATAAAAAACGAAGGTAATATAGATTCATACGTTTGTAGTTTCATATTTTCTACATCTATAAATCGCAATTGTGGGAGAAGTTGAAATACGAATGAGAGGATTTGAATTAGTATTTGAAGTAATTTCACTCGAGAATTTTTTTCCCATGTATCATACTGAAAATTATACACATGGCAAATTTTCATACTTTCTTCAATGCTTAGTAAAACCCGAGCAAACTAGATCGATTTTTTCAAGGGAATGTACATCATTTTTCAACTCGACAACATATCATAACGTTCTCTAATACAAGTTGGCGTACCTTTTTGAATCGTAGGAAATCGAGTGCCATCTGCACATTTTGAAGCATGTGAAATCGAAGACGTCCTTTTTCTCGAGGCTGCAACAGAAACAATAAACGTGAATTAGATATCATTGCACAACAAAACTATTAAAACTTCATAAGAGTTTTCTATCGCCTAAATAATTGAAGTACAGTAAGATATCTTGCGTCCTACAGATGAGCTCTACGAAAGAGAAAAATTTCAAGCCCGACAGAACAAAAAATGTCGGATTCTTTGATCAGAAAAAAACGTGTATCAAACCTAATATTCTTTTTCAATAATTTCCTCATAACGCTACGATCATTGAAAACTTTTTGAGAACGGCAATTAGTTTATACATATTTTGTCCACACAAAAGGAGTTTCAACCCCGCCTCACCATTCGAATCAATGAGAATAAAATTGATTGAAATATACGCAATCCTCTTCCCTCCTTGAAGAATTTGATGAATCCGTTCAAGTCTCTCATCATTTTTTTCAGACGCGGTATGGCAATGCCACCGAACACAACGACCCAAGTTTATACAATAATGAATCCTTAATTGTTTTTCAACACCCATAGACGGACGCACGTTTTCGAGTTCTCTCTTAATGCAAAGACATCGATACAGGTTCAATTAGCGGTTTCTTTTATGTACAAGTTCAGGAAATTTCCCATTGAGACGACGAATTTCAACGAAGTAATATTACACGGACTCGTCAAAATTTTAGAAGCTTGGTGCAAAACAATGTCTCAGTACGATCGCTTTACAAATTGTCTTCCAGATGCGAGAGAAAGAAAAAGAACCATAATGCGATGTAACCTTCAATGAATCTAATTTCGCAGATAAATCTTTGAAATTTTGGCGCTTTCCGCGTGAAGCAAATTCTTCAGCATTTCTAGAGGCACTAAGATGTGAGGTGAATGAAAAATTCCATACCCTACTTCTTATCGAAAATATTCATTTTTAGGTGACTTCTTGTCTCTATTATAACTTCGGGATTTTCCATGAGAAGTAACAATGACTCGAAGAAAAAAAGTAAACTAAAATCAATAATGGAAAAAGATACATACCAATTGTTCTCCGGACAGTACTTCTAACAAGGAGATCAAATTTAAACCATCTTGAAGGTCGATGAATAAGTCGTTCACATGTCGATTCGCCTGCGGACACAAGAGGTAACATTAATCAACAGAATATTTCAAGAGTTCGCGTCACATCTAGATAAGGATATTTTTCTGTTCGATCAATATTGATTTAGACCTTTTTCCGTTGATGTCATATAGGTCATGCCTTACAGCTGAATTTGTAGTCTGAGTACAAACAACTTCCCTGTTCAATTGAAGTACTGATAACGTTCGGTAGTTTTCCAAGTATTGTTACTTGTAAGAGGTAAAAAAAATAATGGTAGTGTTCTGGCTCTAAAGATTGATGAAAGCCTCTAGATCAGTGGTTCCCAACATTTCCGAGTTGACATATCCCTTCCCTGAAGTTCAATACTGGTCCGCTAAGTCGTTACATAATAAATACGTAATGTGAGATTTTATATTGTATGACGTCACGGACCACTAAAGACCCTCCCGCGGACCACTGGTTAAGAACCAATGCTCTAGATAATGAAACCAATTACCAAGATTTTCGAAAATCTACAAATTGTCAACCATTGATAGTTTAAACAACCCATTTTTTTCTTATGGGGATTAACATGTAAAATCCGTTCTTTACAATTTGTTTTCTCGGCTTGGAGCCAGGGGAAAGGGGAATTGCAGCAAGAACAAGTTAGTAGTAATACGTGACGTCAATGGGAAAAAGGTCTATTTCAACAGTTTAAGGGTGTGCTTCACTTGTAAAAACGAGATCAAAAACAAGGTACCGGAAAACGTTTCTCACTGCTCGAGTTTTCAATGAATCTTTCTAATTTTTCAAAACATTCTTCAGACAGGTTCAGCTAGAGGCGGTATAGAACCAGAATTGAAATTTTTTTACACTGTTTTGATTAGACGTTGAAGTTGCCAAAAATTCTCTATTTTAGGATGTTATAAAATTTCTTTGGAGCCAAAATTTGGATTTCTGCTTCCATACCGTCTTCCATTAAACCTTTCTGTACAACATTTCCGAAGATCGAAAAAATTCGTTGGAAAATAGAGCTTTGAGAAAATCCATGGACTACCCCCGCACGCACGCCCGACGAGCGTCGCGTAGCGACCGCTGGTATGCCGAACCTTGCAGGGTACTTGGGGATGTACATGCAACTCATTGTACACCGTTTCGGAATTCGCCAAGGGGCAAAGCACACCCTTCACACAATTAGTTTTAAATTCTTTCGTTTGTTGAAAGTATGGTTGGCTATATGATACAAGTAAGAACTCGTTAATTGCAGTCAAAAGAAACAACTAAAATTTAATTGAATACTGCGAGCAAGATGATGAAGAAAGAATAATAAAGTCAAAGTTTTGATGTTCAGCTCCTGCAGCTTACGTCGGGAAGCACTACAAAAATAACCACAACTGCGAAAAAAAGCAACAGCAGTTTGACTGAATCGTGCAATAAAAAAGCTCAAATAAAGACAGGCAGCTTGAATATAATTTTAGATTCAAATCTAGACATACTTAGTCGCTTCCAAAATCTAAAAAAAGTGAGTAAGATTCTTTTCTAATTGCCATATCTACTAATTGAAGGCTGGCATCTTTGTCAGATATCACTCGAACCATTTCACAAAATACCTACCTATATACGAAATATGGCCGAAACACAACGCGACCTCCTCATGCTAAGCCATCTAAACGAGACACCGAACGACAAATCACAAGACCTATTTTCTGGTGGAAATTCTTAATCACGATGGAGAAATCATTATGCGTTCATGGACTTGAACGCAGATCAAATATAAGGGAAAAATAGACCTTAAGTGGACATAATTGCAAAGCGGCAGAAGCTTTTTTTTCTTCATGTGGGCAGGAAGGGCAATTGACTACAAAATTTTTTCAATAACACACATCTTGAAGGAAATTTAATGAGGATCAATTTTTGTTAGAAACTTTGTGCATCATTCTCACGAAAATTTCAGAAAAATGAGACGCAGTCAGACAAATCCGACCTCAAGTCGGAAAATTTTTTCATGCAAACTTCAACTTTCGAAGGCCCGTTCGACACGTTAGGAGCTTTTTTCAACGATTCTAATAGTAGTATTTTCAACAAGCTTTTCAATGAGTTTGCTCTGAAAGCGTAAAACTGTTTCTCAAATGTCGACCGGGCGACCTTCGAAAGTTTAATGTGGCATAAAAAAATTAAAAATTTTCCGACTCAAGGTTGGATTTGTCTGACTGCGACTCAAATTAATTTTGAGGACAACAACCAGAGAATGGGACTTTCCAGAGGGCAAAGCATTGTGAATCCCACCTTCTTGACCACACTCGAGGAAAATGAAGAGCTCCCTTCACATTCATGGGTAGCCAGGAGTCCAATCAATACGTATGACTGGGTTATTATACAGACTTTCATAACGCAGTGTATTGATCAAATTTTTTGGGCAAGAAAATAAGCCCTCGCTACTCGGACTCAGAAAACGTCTACCTCTCTATCTTCAAACGTTAGCAATAAAAAACGAAAAATGATTACAAAAAATGTCAAAAAATCAAAGAAAAAAAAAAAAACGAAAACCAAATAAACAAGAACAAAAAATAACCAGCGAACAAAATATAAGTTCAAAAAGCTCATCAATCAATCAGAAATTTCATCCATCAAGAAGAACTTACTATGTAACAATCTGTAGGTGAACACACGTGCAAACATGTGTATGCCTGAAAAATAAACCACTTTGTAAGTAAAGAGAGATTAGCGCGGTATAAATGTGAGCGGAGGTCCCACAGTTTCGACAGGGAATGACAATACGTTTGAGATTGAACGAAGTCCTTCCCTAGGCTTAGGCATTGTTTCGGGAGGATTTGATGTGAACAGGTCGGTCGAAATGTTCCTCTGTCCTGAGAAAAGGTCACAGCCTCAAGGGAAAGGTGGCAAGAGCCAAAGATGATTTTCTCTAAATTTGTAATGCAAACGTACTAAAGAATATTCAAAAGAAACCTTCAATCCTGACCACGCCACTGACAAAACCAGATATGAGCTCTGGAAATACCTCTCCTCCCATCACGCGTAGTTCAGATATCGAGGTAGAAGCTTTTTGAAATCCCTAATGTAGGTCAAATCTATTCGGGATCAACCTGACGTCAGGGCACTTGACGAGGTCTCAAGGGCTCACTGAGAAGGAACTGGGGTATACCGCTTCTCATAGGTCGAGTGTTAACATGGAAAATGTTTGAAATTAACAAACGGAGGTTACGCTGCGCCAAAAAATAATTGACGTATACTCACAATAATAATCAGGAGACTAAGATCTTGGAATAAATTTGTGTGTGCTTGTGTGAATCAAATCACGCGTAGTATTTTACAGACGACGTGCGTCAAAATTATTCAAACGACTTCATCGAAAAGAATGACTGAAATTCGTCATGCCATATTTAATCTTCATCCTGATACTCCATAAAATACTTTTACAATGATGCAAAAAGTGGACATAAGTCAATTATTTTTTGTATATCGCAGTATGATCATCAGGCCTCGATTTTCGAAAAGATAATGAGGCTTCAATCTTGGGCGCAAGATTTGGTCCATTTCAATGTTGGAACTCATACGTTTGAAAATTCGGTCGGGACGACAAAAGTAGTCAGTCAGAGTATTCAGACCCGATCAGAGGGTGGGGAAAGGGGGTATTGTCCCTCGGTCCAGACTTCTCAAAAAGCTCGGATGATTTACTCATCTGTTTTTAAAATTCTTCTCGATATACCCAACCCTGAAAATTCCACTGTATGAGAGCCAGGGGTGCTCTGACAATGTTTTTTTGAGGAACAATCCTCAGTAGAAATTTTGGGCGGGCCTATAGAATTTTTTTTTACATCTTTTCATGAAATGGGGGGGGTCAAGTTCTGGGATTTTTGGGGGGTTTCCTCAGTAGCTCAGGGGGGTCAGAGCACCCCTCCGCTTTTCTTCTGCACGGCTTTGAGAGTACTGGGTAAATCCATTTTGATATTCATTACATTCTTTTTTTGCGAGCAGGGATTCAAAAAATACAAAAAAGGTAAGTGGGGACCTGATGACCAGTAGGCTCACGGAAGCCCATTCTGTCAAACGTAACTCAAGACAACATTTATAATACCGCACAATTACTAACCTGAGCATAATTCCAATGCTTCAGAAAGCATGAAAAAATTGAAAAAGAAAATTAATAATTTTTGTACACGTTACTTCATTATTAAAACAAATAATATTATTTTTATTTCTTGAGTATTATGCTGAAAAAAATCGAGTTGAAATTAATAAGAACTTGATCAGTTGACTTCTTGACGATGGGAATCGAAGTTTCTGTTCTTTACTTCCCATCATCTTGATATCGAGGTGACAATTTCTATTGAACTCTCATTCAATGAATACACACCAAGCATTTCCGCTAAATCGAGAGTTGACGCTGGGAATGAGGTAGTGAGTATCCTAATCAAAGAAGAGAGTAGTGTTCGATGAAATGATTCATAGAGGTAGAATTTTCTCCTATTACAGACACCTTATAAGCAGACGCAACAATCTTTGAAAATAAATATGATGATATCGAACTACCTTTGTTCTTTCTCAAAACGTGTGAATCTCTCTAATATTCCGATGGTGTAAATACGTGCTTTCAACCACTCCATATAATTGATGTTCGGTAAACAATATTATTTAGAATTGAATGTCAATAAACCACTCATACACACACGTTGTACATAAATGGATTTTTTTACTCTTAAAATCGTCGACGTTATGCGAAACAACTGCGCGATTAGTCATAATTCAGTATACTGAACCAAGTGTTGAATAAGGTTAGGAAAACATTCGCTGTCTCTTAAATTTTACAGACGGTGAAAGAATACGACCATAGGTATGAGAGATGAAAGCTCATCATTCAAAGAGAAATTTTCAAAAGAAGGTTGAAAAGAATAAAGAAAAATTTTGCAAATTAATATTAATCTTCATCTCGCTAGATTTTTCCACACAACACGGGTAAGATTAATTGTACTCGTATTTTTAACAAAAATGACCTTTTAAAAGTTGCATCCCTAAACCTAACGGTTTCTAGTTGATGAAAATCTATTACAACCTGAATCCAGTTCGGGGATATTTTTTACGCAAAATGTACGATACGTCACAATTTGATACAACTTCCAAGAATCTTCTATTCTTCTATTTGTTCCCGATTTTGGTACATTATTTTTGCTGCGTCAAGCTCAAGTAGAAAATTTTGAAGCAGAGATTCATCTTCATTTGAATAACAACCAAACTTGAAATTTCGACTCCTTTACACAGGGATCACGACTAAAAAACGACTCTTTTTCCAAATCTTCAAACTAGAAAACAGTCAAGATCTCAACCGTATCTACATTATTTATTAGTTAGCTCACAAGAGTACTTTCGGGTACATCTCATCATCATTGTACCGCTGCTGAAGAACAAGGCCTTAAACATTAGTTTTCATATTTCATAGTCCAACACTGTGACTTAAAAGGACCGGGCCTCCACCAGGAGCGCTGCAGTCGATAAAATTGTCAGTGGACGTGTAAGGTATCAAGGAGGTTTTTTGGTCAGAGTATGTCTAATGGAATTTCGATTTTTCAGAGAAACGTAAGTAAATTGATCGTTTTCTCTTCGTTCATGTGATTATTTCCGTGAAATGAAACTTTGAACACCAGTGCAGAGACTCAATTTTACAAAAATAATTTTCACAAGTATTCTATGATACCTCTGACGACCTCCGCGATGTTAGCGCTGCCCTATTCGAATCTTGCCCAATAATCTTTCGTTATCATACAAGATTACATTATTCGAGACTGGGGCTGGCTTTTCTCCTCTTTGCTTCAACACTTTCTATCAGTTCTCAGACTTTTCTTCTCTGCATACAATTTTTCACAAGTATGACTTTAGATACTCCTCCGCCATAGTGCTGTTCTTCTTTGCAGTGTTTTCCAGACAATGACTCACATGGACTTATCTCGTCCTAGATACTTTGCGCAATTTTTCAATGTGAATCTAGTTCCAAAATGTTGAAAGTCTAATTTCCCTTTTCTACGGTGAATTTGATGCTCATATTCACCGCATATCACCACGGCCACCGATACTGAAGGAGAAGATATCCATAAATGACATGGAAAGAACTACGACCACCGTAAGTTGAACGAAAAACGGAGCTGGAAGTTGAAATTTTTCCAAGTCCCTAAAGTAGGTCAAGGTCATTGATGACGTCATAAAGCGCCACACGTCACGTCACGCAGTTCACAGAAACTCTGAGGATGTAATCCCCCCAACAAAATGAATAGCGGGTTTCCCGCTAAAAACGTTCACCACATTACTTTCATTTTCCAACTCATCTTTGCAAACATGGCTTCTCAGCTCTTACTCTCGTGAAGAGTAAGATGCGAGAGCGCTATCTATCTTTCGTATAAGAAAGGCGCCCTTGTTTGTCGAGAATCATCTACGTAATTGACGAAATATGTAAAAATTCATAAGAAGAAAATCTAAGGGACCTGCATTTTTTAAAATTATACACTTTTACGCTAACACAAATATGAGGTAGAAACATGGGAAAATTTCGGGCATATCAGTGTTTTAGCCAGACGACGCAGGCTGAAATTTTCAAAATGATTCTCCATAGGACACGTGAAATATTGAAAGGCATCCGCAAATTCAGAAACTCGATCAAAAATTGGGCTAGATACGTAGATAATATCTTGATTATCCTATCAGTCAATAATAAACAACCAGGAGATGAATGAGGGCATTAAATTCCCAGTGCAAAAGAGCGTTGGCACCTTCAACCATTTGGACCCAACCTCTATGCTGACGAACAACAGGATATAGAAAAAAATGTACAGAAAGTCGAGGCTCTCCGACACCACCATCATCCTCAACAACTTCTACCAGCAACCCAGGCACCATTTAGCGGCGATTCACAACTACTGGCTCCGAGCAGTCTCTTCTTTAAAGAACAATAAAGAGGAGAGGAAAGAAATGGAGATAGTAAAGCAGATTGCAGTAGCTAAGGGTTACTCAAGGCGCGGTAGGAAGGGTCCTTGGGAAAATGGAAGCAAAAAAAGGAACCAACGACGACACATTGAGAAAATATTCAGGATCAGTACCGTACTTAGGAAAGTACACAAACAGGATGATGAAGACGTTCGACGGTTATCATGTGAATAAGGACATCCATAACAACCCACCTGTGGTGAAGAGATGAGGCAATAATCAGACAGAGGGAAAGGCCAAGGAGAGCTTGAGCGGAGAGTGCAAGCTCATTAGCGAACGTTGCGGCGGTATTTACATTGATAAGACAGGGTGAACGTTCGACAGCAAGAGAAAGGAGCAGGAGAAAATAGATGGCGAGTCACTTTCTGGTAAACTTCCAATGAAGAACAACACACATGGTGAAAAGCAATATTCGAAGTCCTACATGCATCACACTGCATGAAGAGAAGAAAACTCTGCGGACAGATGCAGACTGCAGAGGTAAAAAAGAAAAAAGCTAGCCTTTTGAACGATGTAATCACCTTTGACAGTGAAAGACTAGGAGAACAGAATCGACCAATAGAATGATAGCTAGCCCGGTCGCCAATAGAAACGCTGCATTCAATCACATTGTTGTAGCCAAATCAGGTCGTAATTGACATGTACAAGTCTTTGCTCTGGTCTTATCCTTAAGGAAATTTTCATTGTGGCAGTGATTCTCAAATCTGCGAGTCCGAGGGCCCCCCACCCACCCCCTCGAAAGACACTTAGAAAAATTTCGAGGGTTTTCTCAGGGGAGTGATTCTGAAATCTGCGAGTTCGATTTCGCAAGTCCGAATTCGCGAGTCCGAAGCAATAGTTTATCCTGATAATTAGGTTAATACTCGGCTAAGAAGACGCTGAGTTCCATTATGAAGCTATTAGTGTGTAACGTCATAGGTTCGGTGACGTCATAAGGCGGTGACGTCATAGGTCGGTCATGTCTTTGCTCTGGTTTGATCCTTATAGAAATTTTCACTGTGGCAGTGATTCTCAAATCTGTGAGTCCGAGTTCGCGAGTCCGAAGCCCCTCCTCCCCACCCCCTCGAAAAACACTTGGAAAAATTTCGAGGTTTTCTCAAGAAAGTGATTCTGAAATCTGCGAGTCCGAAGCAGTAGTTCATCCTAATATAATGAATGAATAGATTTATACTCGGCTAAGAAGACGCTGAGAGCCATTATGAAGTTATTAGCTTGTGACGTCATAGGTTCGGTGACGTAATAAGACGATGACGTCATAGTTTGGTGACGTCATAAGTCGTGAATTCTGGTCCGCTTACAACATCTGAAACATACTGAAGCGGGACGAGGGAGTGGAGCGAGTGAGGCCCAGTAATCTCATCAGCCTGAAATATAATAAAGTAGACTTATACTGGACCAAGAAGCGGGACAAACAAGCGGAGCGAGTGAGGCCCAGTAATCTCATCAGCCTGAAATATACTGAAGTAGACTCATACTGGACCAAGAAGCGGGATGAATGAGCGGAGCGAGTGAGGCCCAGTAATCTCATCAGCCTGAAATATACTAAAGTAGACTTACACTAGACCAAGAAGGCTCATTAGCCTAAAATATTACAAAGTAGACTTCTACTAGATCAAGCGAGTGTGCCGCTTAGCCTTAGTCTAGAACTCTCAAATATTTTTGTCTCGCATTATCCACTACATATCAGATTGGAAAAAATGTTGAAAAGACATGGACATGATCTTCATCTTTTTGGCTGCGCAAAGAAATCCAATACGCAAAATATCTAGATCCCTAAATCCCTCCCCAATAGCTCGGCCCCCTTTTCAAATTTATTGACGACGGAACCGTTATTAGAAGATAATTTATTAGGCGCTACCGTCGATAAATTCATAAAAACATTCAATAGACAACGTTTTGGTGAGTATAACCTACACAACTTTCTTGACGTCAGAAAGTTACCAGAAAGTACGACAGAATGCAAACGAAAAAGTAAGAATGAGATTTTATCGTCCTAGTAAGTAAACTAAAACATATATTTTATCTATTCTAGGAAATATAGTACCTAAGTACGACAGCTGTTGCAGTTTCACCTACCTCGTGTTCATTTCTACTATGAGTGCCGGTAAGTACCTAATAAGTTTCTGGAGAACAAATAAGTTGGTAGATATCAAGATGTAATCATTACGCTTGGTTCGATCAATGATGACACATTGATGCCTTGAAAATTCATGTCTCCTAGTATTAGAAATGTGTTTGATTTTTCATATGAATTCATTTTCTGACTATTTCGAAAAATTAAAAATTCGTGTTCCATGCGAAAACATTTCTACAAATGAGGCACATTCAGACAAATCCAACCCTAAGTCGGGCTGGTAAAAACTCCACGTGTAAAACTGGGTTTGATATGAAGGCCCATCTCAGGCGGAAGATGTTGGTTTTGATGTCTGAAATGAAGAATACTAGAAGTTATCAATGAGAATTTAAAGCGCAGACAATACAGTACATTCGAACGTAAAATAGTTCTTATTTAACAACCAAACTTTACACGTGGAGCTTTTACCAAACCGACTTAAGGTTGGATTTGTCTGACTGCGCTTCAAATACCTATTAAATAATTGATGAGGTATCTGTAAAAAGGGCCTCCGTTCAATGTATTTCTTATGGAACGGAGTTTTTTTTTTTTTTTTTTTACAGGTATACCCCCTCAATTAATTATAATGAAGGAATGAAGCAAATTTGTTCGCCAAATAGTTTCGAGTGAGTTTGGAAATTCAAGGCAGAATTATCAGCAGAGGTCTAATATAAAGTGGGAGCCAATACAGTTCGTTAAATCATCGATGGAAAAAGACTACCAGATCCTTCACCAAAATGAAAAAAGGCAGATGGTTTTGCACTCTCTTGGTAAGTGGGCTTTTGTTGAGGAAAGTCTAAGCGATTCTTCTGCAACTTATTGTGCGCTATTCTGACCAAATGTAGTGACGTGACAGATCGAAAAAAAGACTTTCAATTGGTTTTGGATTTGTGTTTAAGACCTTGCAGACTTGTTAAAAGTAGAAATTGAAAGTTTAAAGATCCACAAGCTAAAAATTTAGAACCTCTCTCCCTGCTAAGTGAGACGTCCAAACAGGTGATTTAAGCAGAAATTGTCCTCACGAGGTTGAAGTTCTCCAATTTCATCCTATAGTTATAGCTTCCAAATTTTCTCATTATCCCTCTCACAAAGATAGCTTTGGAGACGTGTTGCATAATTAGCTAAGAAAACTTGAATCGTAATATTTGTATTGAATGGCACGTGACATTTTGTGTTTTTTCAGGTATACACATAGGAGCAATCAAGCAAAGCCAAAGATATTTCATCGCTTTTGTGACGATCACTGGAATTTTTGTCTTTCTCAATCTCAAAAACTTCAAACTTCCCACTTCTTCGAGTGCCCGCTATTCTCTCAGTAATGAAACCACAGTACGAGAGCACCCTAACCAGTCAAATAAATTTCTTCGACATCTCCTCAAGGTACAGCATTCCGATCTAACCAATGAAGATTTGCTCAAGTATGCGGAAAATGCCCTTCCAAATTTCCCGATATCATTTTGGAATGAAAATAAAGATAAAAACCTGTATTATAAAAACAAAACTTGCGCGAGATTTCCAACCTTGTACTTTCTGAAAACGAATAATTTATATTGGCAAACGTTAATTGCAAAAAATAGAACCATTCATCTGCTATCGGCATACTACGACAATAGAAAGGCCAATCCAAGTGGCCCCTGCGTCCGTTTGGTGGGTATGGTTGATTATGATATAGAGCCTCCTACATACTGCCACCTATGGTTCGCCAATCGGACAGAGCCGGTAATAGTAAAAACAATGGATAATGCATATCCAAAAAAACACGTCCGCAGATTATATCATCCATTTTTACCGGCATGCGTTATACCAAACGAGTTGGCTGATCAAGTGCCATCGGTTGTTTCTTTAGTAGAGGAAATGTGCGACACCGCTTCAAATGCTGTACGTGTTATTTATAACAAACCCAGCGAAGCTGGAAAAAAAGACCGTTTCGGAGTCTGCGTCAAAGCTTTGGACTTTTTCCACTCAGATAAGTCCGTTAGACTGGTCGAATGGATTGAACTCGTGAAGTTGTTGGGTGCCGAAAAAATACATATGTACACCGCGCACGTTCATGAGAATATCACCAAAGTACTTCGGTATTACGAAAAAAAAGGAGTAGTTGATTTAACACCGATGACGTTAGCAGGAACTCAAGTAAATTACGCGGGACTTCAGCATCTCTTTAAATATTACGAACCAAATTTTGTTACAGAACGGGGAAACGAAGTCATATCGTACAATGATTGTGTTTTGAAAAATATGCACCTGTACGAATATATTGCAGTAATCGATATTGACGAAATAATTATGCCACTGAAAGTGAATAATTGGCTGGATTTGATGAAAAAGGTTAAAATTGAAGCACAGGAAAAGAAGAAGAAACCTATCGGGGGTTATTACGCAGACATGATACATTTTCCTACTACCTGCGACAGCACAACTAAATGGCACGATGACATACCTTACTATATGTTTATGTTGCAGCATGTCCTCCGAAATGTAACTCGTCCTCGTTGGTACTGCCCAAAGACTTTCATGAATACGAATTTAGTGAGAGCAGTGAGTCAACATTGGGCTGAATCATGCCTTCCGTCAAATGTTTGCGAATGGTATGAGATATCTGACGAGGAGGCTCTAACTCTACAATACCATACTGCAATGGAAGACAAGGGGAAGTCGTGTGACCAAATGAGACCAATTATGGTTACTGATACAACTTTGTGGCGATTTAAGGAGCCGCTCGTCAATCGTAGTTTACAAGTTTTAGAAGATTTAGACTTTTTCTGGTAGCATAATTATCTAGGTAGGTAAGTTAAGCGAAAAAATGTACATAATTTTCTTCAGTTCACCTAAGAAATATATTCATTACTGTTTTATAATGAGAGATGTATGAGTTTTTCTCTTCATTATTAGGAAAGGGAATTCCCAGAATCGATCAGACAATGTCTCGAAACGAAGGGATTTGAATGAGAGTACTTACACAGAATTACATGCTAAAAAAAATTCTAGATGTGCGCTTCTTTCGTAAAGTACAATCGGAGAGACTTACAACCCTCTGTTCTCGCAACTTATTGGGTCTTTCTCATTTACTACGTTGAAGGAGGGGAGCGGGGAACTTGTTGTGCGGTAAGTTATTTGCTGGAGAACACGGTCGTCAACGTTTTAGAAAAGCTCGCCAGTTCTCTAACGGAGTTGAACAAGGGGAGGCAGGAACCTGTTTTGTGGGATACCTCCAGCTATGTATGATAAGAGGGGTATGTACTTGAAAAAATACCCGAAAGGGCATTTTGAGTCTCGTTGTATATCTGGCTCATTGAAGGAGTGAAGTTTATTGGTGTATGAAGCATTGCACATTTAGTTCCTTGAAGGAGCTGTTTCAGACCATATCACCGAACCCGGAGGGGAACTTGAAAAATTTACAATATCCGAACGTTTCCGGGACGGCAGACGGCGGGCGTTTTTTCCAGAAAACCGGGGCTTGCAACCGAAATTTTTTCAACAGTTATCGATCAAATGACCTCCCAAATGTTTTCGACTACAGCTTCGTTCTTCAGTAACGGTGGTGTAACACTCAAAAGTACCCTCGTAAGCGAATTTAGAAAAGAGAATTGCACTCTCGAGTATTTTCGAATTTTCAGTGCTCTGCTTAAATCTCATTAACTCAACATGAGTTCCGATGATTCAAATTGAAACCCAATTACTTCTAGCTCTAATAATTTCATCGACTCACCTCACAGTTCTCTCTCATCAAATACTATTCTCACAGTCTCAAGTTTCCCGGAAAAAGAAAGATTCTAAAATTAGAGTTCTTAAGCAGCAACAAGGTCCTTCAAATACAATCCTTCACAAGTACATAATAAAATATTTAACGTATCGAGCATATGAAGTAAAGAATTTGATTTTCTTTCGTTTACTGAACTTTACATCGCCAAGCATCGTAAACGATTCTCATTTTACACTCTTTGGTATGTGATAATATGTTACCGATAAAATTGGTGGGATTCGTGTTCAATAATTGTAATTGCACGGCCAAGGTGTGAAACAGAAACAAATCTTGTTTGATATTGCCCATAATTTCTGACATCACCAACTATATCCCTTCAAGGGCACCTTTATAAAGCGAGCCTCCCTATCAAAAATTTTACAGCACTCGATCAAACTTCTTGACCCGCTTCGAAGAGACGTTCTTGAAACAACAACTTTCTCATCAAATCAGTACATCGATAAAAGAATTCTCCAATTTGGAGTAAATCTCCGCATTTAAATATGACTCTAGTTTCAAATCTAGGTCTAATTCTGCGTTCCTTTTCCTCCGAAGCTAAAGTGGAAATTGACTAAAATTAACAAACACACCCAATGTTCATCAGCCTCGTCTGTTATACTTTATCAAGGACAAAACGAAATGAGACGAGACTTAAGAGGCTATAGTTATGCACTCTAATCTTTTGAGGGCGTTAACTTACGATGTTTACTCGTCATATCTAATTAGTTAACTCGACTTACTTTTTTCAAGTGCTTGTTCACCCATTTTGTGAATGTTTTCTTCTGTATCGCGTCTCGTTCATCTGCACAGAAAAACAAAGAGAGAAATTATCTTCACTGATCTCAAAATTAATACCAGATAAGAGCAGAAGAAAACATAGACGCAGTGTAGAGAATACGAATGGTAAGGTTAAGTAGATACTTAGAAGAAAAGGGAATTATATTAGCAGTGCTTCGAGAAGAAAGACTCGAGTAGCGCATCTTTGCAGCATTAGCATAGAGACAGTCTTCAAGACGGTAAAATTGGTTGCATCGTTTCCGTTTTCAGGCATAAAAAATGCCCACAGACACACATTTTACGATTGATCATAATCAAACTCGATATATGCATAGGGTCAAGACAGAAATCTTAATTTCAAATCGGAAATAGATTATGATGTTTCTCGCTCCGTTTTGCATGGATTGTTACGAGGAGAATTCATCCAACTGTGACTCGATACAGAATACATGAATTCGAGACATGTTGAACTCGCGAGTCATACATGACCTATTATTTATTCACGATATCAATATGCTCGCAATCGTACAAAAATACGGAGAAAAATAACATGTACTTTCCAAATTTATGTCTGCAGTTAGATAAACAAATTCCGAGGTACCTTTTAATTAGCACTCGATCCATCTTGTCGGATTTCCCTTCACTCATTTAATTTTTCAGTACATAGTTATTTTATGCAACTACACGGAAAATACATTCATCAAAAGGATATCGATAGTCCGAAGAAGTATTTGACGATTGACGAAGCGAATCATGTAATGTTGTGTTGTAGGTTTTTAAAATTTTTGTACGTTGAAGTTCCAAAACGGAGTGTTCTGATGGATATGTAACTGTAAACAGACACGAGTGAAGGATGAACCCCGAGTTTTCGACTCATCATCGCGCGTTGACAAATTATGTAGTAATTATATGTAAAATTAAGACCAGGCAGAAAGAAATCGCGTGTCGCAACAATAATTTACAAACTATCGAGCGAAAGCGTGACTCGGTAGATACCAAAAATTCATGTCGAAAAGTATTTCAATCTCTGAGTGATCGAGTGACAACCATCTTTTCAGTCGTTCAGTCATTTCATCTGAGCCAATTCACATAACACAGCGAAATATACGGTTTTCAAGGTTACCCTTGTAAACGACTCTACGCTGCATTTCCAACAATTTTTGAGCTTCAAAAAACAGAGGGGAAAAAATTATATTGTGAGTTTACATCAGAACATTTTTCGCTCGTTTATTCTTAACGAATATTTTTGATCTCAGGATGACATACTCAGAAGATGGATTGTACGACGTTTTCTCTAATACATTTCCTCTAACGACAAATTCTCTAAAATCAATTTTCTCTAACCCCATTTTCTCTAATGGCAATTTCTCTAACGACAAATTCTCCAACATCAATTTTTTCTAAAACCATGTACTCTAATGGCAATCCACAGGAAAGGAGTGACAATTCAAATTCAAAGTCGATGTCATAATCGCTATCGCTATCATCTTGTTCGTGTGCGAGGAGGAATATCCAGGGTGGCACAATATATTCAGCCGCCAACTCGAGCACATCGTCAAGGCCGGCGGGCAGGAGTGGTGCCGAGGTATCCAATAACCCTATGGAACCAATATGAGACTGCCATAACAAATCACACCGAACAAACAATATGTCAGAAGGGTGACATAATCTTTTTAGAATTGTAATAGGCAAGCACCATCCGGACCTGTACACTCTCCTGGAAGAACTCCAAAAAGAACATAGCTTCATGGTGTGTTACGGAATTAGCATTAGGGGAGAAAGTCAAAGCTGTATCCGCTAAGCAATGGAGCGACTTGCAGACACGGATCGAAGCTATTGCGGGAGATTACAACAACAGGCTCAGGATGGAGTATTTAAGAGCAATTGGCGCCAATATCATCATCTCGTAAAAAAATTGTTTAGATAATTTGTCGTTAGAGAAATATGCCATTAGAGAAAATGTATTAGAGAAAACGTCGTGAAACCACTCAGGAGAGTAAAACAAACAAAGTAATTCAAACAAAGCCACGGAAATGCAGAAATACACCGGAGCGCTTTCGATTAAAGAACCATTATCAACGAGGACGTGAAAGCAACTAAACCAACTCTGGCTGGAAACAAGAAATACCGAGGAAATCATGACTGAACTATAGCGAGTCATCACAATGTAAATCATACTCATGAACTAGTTCAATCAACCCCTCATCAGTTATGTACCTGTTGAGCACATTTAGGTTGTCGTTATTCAGATGGCGAATAATTTCAATATGTTCTAGCGCGGTACGTTTGAAATACGAGGTCTCTCTTTGGAGGAGAGACACAGATCCCTCTTCGAAACTATGGCCAGTGGTAATAAGGTGGTCCGCAAAAGCCAAATCACCTAATTTGTTCTTTTTGCTTACTTTCCTATGCTCGTCTATTCTAATTTTGAGCTGACAGCCAGTCTAACCTTTATAAACTCCATTACAATCATTACACTCCATCTTGTAAACGCCGCTTCTTTAGCCAGTGGGATGGGGTTCTTCAGCTTAACGAATATACTTTTTACAGTGTTGAGATTGTAATACAAACGCCTAACCAGAGGAAAAAAGATCCGAGCTCAAATTTAGACATGAAATGCTCCGAGATGAGGAAATCCAGATGAGAGCCAATAGGATTACCTACCTCATCGGAAAATTCGAAAATTTGCCTTCAAATTCACAAAAATAGGGAGACCAACAGATATTGAGTGAATTTAAATATTCTGCCAATTCTTCGGGACGAATATTTGAATGGACCAAGAGGTCACCCATAGGTTGCAGGGCAGTAGCTCTAGGGATACTCGGAAATAAGCCAACTACGTCATAGGGTAGAACTTGGCGGAAGAATATCATCTTCAAGTTTCACAGCCAAGAAGACCGAATTCTTCACAGAGTAGGGGGACTCAAATTCTACTCTAGATTTGACCCATCGGTCCAGAAATTCCACCAAAAAGTACGAGGGGGAAGATACAAATAAGGAAACGGCCGGCCGCATTGGGGTAGCCTTCTTATGAACCTTAGGAAGCCCGTACAAGAGGGGAGGCACAAGTTTAGGCTCAAGGAGCAGTCTTTTAAGCAAAGGGAAATAAATTCCCAGTTCTTAATAACGCGTCCAACTTTTTTCACGTGATTTGGAAAGTTGAGAGCGGCATTTGCCTCAGCGCCACACTGGTCGAGGACGTAAGAGGACTTCTCCATAACAACAATGGCATTCCCTTTATCAGCCTTAGTATAGGGTTAGGCCCACCTCTCCGACCTTCCTCCTGATCACCTCCAGAGCAAGATCATTCATGCGGGGGAGGCGGGTGTTACGGACAAAGGCAGCACAATCTTTCTGAGTGTCAATCCCAGATTAATTTCTATTTCGAGGTCCACAACAATATTAGCCAAAGTGTCGGCACTGTCAAGAGCGGTTCTTAGTTTGAAGCTGAATACTCAAGAACCATCGATTTGTGGGCCATGGTTCCTGTAGACTCTCGGTTTTACATCGCCGAAGGTCCCGTGACTGGTCAGAATTTCTCCTCATCTTTGGCTACAGAAGGAATATTACTATACAAAGCTCATTTTCTATTGCATGCTTTGAATAGGGAAATACGTACATGACTTTTCTGTATTCAATGTTGATACTTTATTCTGAGCAGTGATTCCTTCTGAAAGCGATACAACTTTCCTGAATCTCCCCAAGTTGAATTTCACATTCCCTTTCAAAACCAATTATTTGTTTCAGCGTGATAATATTCCCACTCTCGATCGTTCTCAGTTCTTCCGGAGAAAGGTTCCTGTGAGATTCTTCAATTCAGATTATTCTTTTCTCAGCTCTTCAGACAGAACTCGAGAACTCGATACTCGATCCACGAACTAAAAAAGAGATCAGAAGTTTTGGGCGAATTCGTGAACGTAAACAACGAACATTTCGATCAGGCTGGTGGAGGTATAGAATAAACAAGTTCATTCACCACCGTACTAAAATAGCATGCTGATTTCATTCCGTCGCAAACTGAGTTCTAATTCGAACCAGTCTCCGCGAAACAAATTCAGAGCAATTTTACGACAAAACTCGATTTTAAAATAAATTATTAAATGCTGTCGAAAGTAACTTCGCGGAACCTGTAAAGAACATGCCGGAGCTACTGAATTCCAACCATAATTTTTATTGTTGCCAATTTTCACCAGAGTGGACGTAATTTACGCATCGGCGAGAATAATTCACAAAAATTTGAAAGTAGAACGAAGATTAGCGATTTCGGATCTAAAAGTTATGAGGCTTAGTTCCAATTATAAACAAGTTGAATATCTTTCGGAAAAATCGTTGATTCTATTGGTTGATCTGTCCGGCGTTTCGAGCTCTTTTATAGGTTACCAACAGCTCTATTGATAGTCTAGGATCACACCATTTTTAATTTGTACATTCGCAACCGTAGTGCTTTCGAATTGTATATGAGTTTATAATTGAAACACGTGCTAATATTCCAGCAAATAAGCCCAAAAAATGTCAATACCTAAGCGAAAAATTACATAAAATATTTACCAACGAATTCTGTCCAATTAAAATCAGTAAAGATTATTTTTTTACAATTTACATAAACGCTCAAGGCAGTTTTATTATAGAAACACGCATAAGGCGGTATCTTTTCTTTTTCTCGTCCCATCCTAAAATTTATTTTCAACATAAGTAATGTAAAGTTCACTCGTCGCAAGTTTTCAATCATCTATACTCTGAGCTTGAATGTAAAATCAAGGTCATGTGTAAAGAATTTTAATTAAACGTATTTTTCCAATTTTTATACGTGTCGTATATAGTGCCCCTACGTGATCGAAACTTTTCGAAAACAAGGTCCTTACAACATGAATTCAGTGGTGAACAGCCTGGCCCTTATACACACTTGTACTGGACGAATGCTGGTTCGAATCGCACAGTATCCTCAAAAGAAGATTTTTCATTCACGATGCGATGTAGATCACTTCGAAAGTCCAGTTTTCAAAACCATTACTTTTTGCAGAATGCGGATGAATGGAAAAAACGATCCTAAATTCGCACGGCGGTTTCATCATCGGCATCATCGAAAGTCAATTTCCCAACCACATAAAAATATCTAACGGAAACAACTAATGATAATATGTAATAACGAGCTATCTCGAATCAAACGTAATTCCTATGCAAAGTAACATCTATCAGTTGTCTGCCCACTCGGATAATTCGAAGCGCATAGAAAAACCTCTAGAATCCGGAAATCGTTGTCCCGAGATCAATGGGCAATAACCACGTGTTGTCCGCTTCGCGCGTGATATTTTCATGCCAAGAAATTTTGTAAATTATTCGAACATAATTTTCGCCACAAAGCCTTGTGTCACCTAAGAACAAGGTACCTCAACCCTTGCAGAAGAAATTTGCATTTTGTGCGACTAATTTCGAATAGAAAATATGTCGCTCGGTCTCCAATTTGCAATGGTAATACGAGAGAAAAAAAAACATTATCATTTCCTATACAAATAAATATTATACGATGGCTGCAAAGTTTTATGTAATTTTGAATTCAGCACGGTTTTTTATTCGCGCTAATTCGTGAGGATATTATTCTCACCGAGAAGAAAGTTAATATCATAAATATAAATTGTCATAATGAAGAGTTACTTCCAGTTTTTTGACCGAGTCTCTCGCGTGGTCTCAAATAGAGGGGACGTTTTGCATGCACGATAAATTGTGCGATAAGATTTTTTCTTTTTGAAAAGATTTTCCGATATGGAATTGTACTCATCGTATGAATTTAAAGCAAAGGCGATCGAAGAATTTTTGGAAGAAGCGAGTTCTGTTCCCTTGAAAGGATTGATTGAAGTGCACCATGACCACATAGATGAATTTCTGTCGTGTTTTCGGTCTGCTTGCACAAGATGTTTACTGTTCGAATAAATTTAATGAAAATTCAATACGTAAGTAACCGCAGTGCTAATCCGAAACAAGCGAATGGATAAATGAAATTAAGCAGCTGCGTAAAATACACGACTTTTCACCTCAGCCTGAAATTAGGCATTACGCTCGACTCCTCTCTTCCACCCTCAAACCATCTCTTCTACCTCTCCCCTCCTCCCATTGATTCTTTCTTGACCATCTTTAATTGCCTAACATCACGTCATACCATCTCCAGCCGCATCTAGGAACGCAGTCACTAGGCTTAAGAGCATCTCAGGGAACGAAAAAAAAATCGAAAATGAAGCTCAGCAGCGAGTTACCCATCACTCAACATCTCTTTCCTTCCCTCATGCTCCGACCGCTCCAAACATATTAACGAATACATTAACTAACTCAAAATGTCCATCTTTTTCGATTGAGTCGAGGCTGAAACTCGAAAGAATCACTCATTATGGGGTAGAACGCGACTACAGTTCATTGATTTTTTACATGCCCATCGGCTCTGAAATTCTAACCTTCCAAATCCCATAATAATTCACGTCACCTTAAGTAAATCGAACACATAATCTTCCCACTATCCGCTTATTAGCTATTAGAGCTACCCACCAACGAAGTGCCGAGTAATCAAACCTTAATGTAATTCTAGTGCATTTCTATATTCTGCCTAACCGCGCATTCAAAAATACGGCATCATGACAGAACATCAGTATGGAAGAGAAATACAACGGCAATCCACTAATATACGAATATATATCATAATTTACACGTTTCAATTTTTAGAAAACAATCGATAAATCATTGCAGAAGTTGAAGAAAGTGAAACGGATAATTTGTAAGAGTCGCATTGTCGTATATATTCAAATTTGTTGAGAAATACCAATCACAAGTTATAATGGGGAACGGAACGAGAAACTCCTACGTACACTTATTACATTTCATAGGATTTCTCCTCTCTACGATACAAATTATCTAAGGCTCAAAAAAAAAAATACAATCATGTGTTACTGGCTCAAGGACTCGAGATTTGCCGGTGCATAATCTGATATCAGTAACGCGATTTCAACTCAATGACGTAGTGTGCTACCGAGCTGAACAAACTACCTACCTAATTATAAAATAACGTGTTACGTAGAAATTTTGGTATTCATCATACGAACTCGACTATATTGCAAAAACGTTTCTTCTTTCTTTGAACAAACAGCGATTGTTCGAACCAAACAGAATGCAAGTTCGCAAAAATTCATTAACTGTACAAGAACATTTGCGAAACGTATTTGCATATTCGATTTTTAGCACTATTTTGTTACGCAGAAACAATACACTCAATGGCGAAGAACAAAAGAGAAAATTAGGACGGTGCTCTGAAAGAAAACTCCGAATTCTTCCAAAATTGAGGAAGGTAATACTCGTCTTGGTCATTTTCCCGATATGGAAGTCGCATACGAGTAGTCTTCGAATGGTGATGGGATCAAAATCGTTAAAATATTGTATTTACAGTTTTCTGAGTTCCTTTTCTGAAAATTTGTCAACAACACTATGGAATTCTCAACTTTAAAGAATTTACACGCAAACATCTGATACGTTTTTCGAATTTGAACCACTATTCTGAGAGGATAGCACACAAGACCCCGAAGTAGATTATAAATTACGTCAAATATCTGGGTAGAAGAAAGAAGGAAAGAAATCAAGAGTACAACTCGTAGAAATTTTGAAAAAGGGTTACGATCAAGAAGGTGAAGATTCTCCAAATGATCTAGAGCAGAGTAGCTCTCGACGAAAAATTGTTTGAAGTAAGGTTACACCTACCTTCTGACGTCATCAGAAGGTTGGAATTCTATCTTAGTTTGTGTGCTTGTAGAGGCTCGATAGCTTAGTATCTGCATACTAGGCTTTTTGGCTCGGCTCTATAGGCTAATAAGGTACACTAGGTTATTTATATTGGTTCAGAACTTTAGATTTCTCAAGTGGGTCAAGGCCACACCCACCTTATGACGTCATCAAAGAATTGAAATTCTTGCTCAGTTTGTGTGCTTACAGGGGCACCTTAGCTCAATATTTTACACTGGACTTACTTACTCTATAGGGTAATAAGGTAGTTGAGTAGTATACTGGCTCAGAACTGAAATTCTTCCACGTCCTTTAAAAGTCAGAAGTAGGTCAAGGCTTAGTGCACTGAATGTTGAACACTCTAGCAGGCAAGCTATCTCGTGCCACCAGTAATCTAAAACCTAGTATAAGCCCATTAAGGACAATTGATCAAGCTAATCTAGATTGGGTCACTTTCCTCTTTCTTAGACTTCGGACGTACAGGCTAACTAGCTAGCATGTGAGCCTGAATAGCCAACGGACTTACTCGCTCCACCGTCAGTATTTCTTAGCCTAGTCTAGGCCTAGTATACTGTGGGATGAACGATACCAGTTCTAAATTTAGGATTTCTCCTCCTCGGCTAGTATATTCCAACCAACGGGCTCCAAATTTCTGAACATCGTATCTCTCAGAATCCGAAATTTTTTCAAATCCCCAGGACATCACCAGAGAGTTGAAAATTTTGGCCAAGCAAATCCTTCATCAACAATTACAGACTGCATTTAGTTAGTACAGAGGAATCCAAAAATATAGACCTACTTTTGAATTTTGATATGTTTCATGTCTTTGCTCTGGGCTCATCCTTATGGGAATTTTCACTGTGGCAGTGATTCTCAAATCTGCGAGCCCGAGTCCCCCCCCCACCTCTGTAGTTTCTAGCTTATCCTGAAATAATGAAAAGGCGTAGGCTAGATTTATACTAGGCTAAAGCGTCGTTAACACTAACTAGTAAAACGCTGCCTTCGACTAGCTGCGAACTACTTGCCAAAGTTGGACCTGTGACGACTTATGCGAGTGCTTCACACGACTCGCTAGCAAGTAAGTTCCTTTCGAGTCCCAAATCGAGCGAATAACTGCGAGTAATTTGCTAGTGTTGACGACGCTTTAGAAAACTCCGAGAGCCATTATGAAGCTATTAGCTTGTGACGTCATAAGTCGTCAATTCTGGTCTGCTTACAACATCTGAAATATACTAAAGTAGACTTACACTAGACCAAGCGAGTACGCCGCTCGAAAGCTTTAGCCTAAAGTATTCTGAGGTAGGCTTATGTCATAAAAGACACTTTAATGATCTTTTAAACGGGAACTCTCAAATATTTTTGTCTCGCATTATCCACAACATATCTGATTGGGCAAACTTTTGAAAGACATGAAACATGATTTTCATCTTTTTGGAAGTCATTGTCTGTCTTCTTCTGCCTGAGATGTGCATCTTTTTTTTGCGGATCAGGAAGAACAGAAATCGTGCTAAAAAAAGAGCACAAAGGATCGGTAATAGAATTTGAGATTGTATGAGAGGAAGGATCAGTTATAGAAGATGAACGCAGTGATTGCTTTGGGGCAATAAGTCCACTATGGTCGATCTGTCTAGGTATCCGTAGAAAAGAGACGGTTGATAAGTAGATCTTGATGAATGTGTAAGAATTAGGAATCGTTGGACGATATGATTCCTAGGACTTGGGTCTTGGATAGCAAGTGAGTATGAAAGAGAATCAGATAGTATAAGGAATTTGCCGGTTGGAGGGAGCAGGTGAGAAAAGAGAATAGTAGGTGAAGATACCGATAGATCGGCGGTGAATATGGAGGAGGAGTTCTTTATACTTTCTTTTCTTCACCAAATATCGATTGAACATCATCTGTTTTCATAATCTTGGTATTCTGTTGTTAGTCCTTGGATTCTTTCCTGAGCAAGAACCCACTTACGACGAATCAATGCTTCGACTTTTTGCCCAGCATTTAGATCCGCACTCGTTTCCAATTATCTCTGCATCAGTCATTTTGATCTTACCATTCCTTTCGATACAACATCTGAGGCTCTCAATGAAGGGTGTCGATTTTTAAACTTTTGGTAAGTATAATTCAAGGGTATTACTACGCGAATTAATTATTTGAGGTCGCGACGAACGCACTTCAATTTGAAGCTGCATTAGGTCGAAAAAATTTCAACTTATTCGTTGGAGAAGTAATGGTCGAAAAAATAGGTCTCGGCTACATGTCCCGTCATTCAGGCGGATGGGGAGAGTGGGCATCGTGGAAATGGCACATCGGCAAAATGGGTAGTCGGCGAAAAGGCGTCGAAAATTTGTCCAGTGACGGGTAAAACGTCGTATTCATTCATAAATTGAATAATTTTGACGCTCCAAAGAAAAGTTATTCTGATGAAAAATGGTTGAAAAATTTCTGGTCATTGCATCAAGTAGGACAGGAGGGAACTCGCGATGTCTGATCTTATCAAGTCAGCGGCTACCCCATTGCTTTCTCTCTCTTCTTAGTGACAAGTTCAAGTTTTTCTCTTTTTATGTAGCTTGTGATTTGAAATTCTTGTTTGTTCTTCAGACAAGTCAATTATCTTTTTTTTTTTCTGCTTTCAAGTCGATATTTCTCAAGTTCCCTTTCCCCATACAGTATATTGAAAAAAAAATCGACCATTTTTCCTCGATGTTTTCCAGTCCAAAGTTTCCCGGGTCCTCTGATGATTTCACGGTCTCATAGCGATGAGTAGCTTTTTAAACAAAATTTACTTGAATTCCTACAAAGGGCGGATTACGAAGAATATTAAGCTCGGCTCGAAGTATAGATGACGGTTTAAACCTTAGACCATATAGTACATAGACTGCTAATAATGATAAGAAGCTTGTCGGAACATAGGAGACTCTGTAAGTCGGTAAGGTCTCACGGCGTTAATGGGAGTGGGCGTGGCATCGTTCACATCCCCTTACGTCGCATGCACCGAACCAACCTTTCCGACTTACAGCCAACCTCCTATGTTCCGACGACTGATAACGTCAATTACATAGGCTATTGGCGGTCTATGTACTATATGGTCTAAGGTTTAAACTTTCGACGAGGAGAGTTTCCAAAAAGCCGCACGAGTCACAGAGCAATGAGAAAGTTTGGACTCAATTATACACCCAGAGTGGACTGATCGTCTTGGGGCTTTTCATTAATACTACGTAGAGGCCTCAACTTCTACATGTCCTCACTTGGTAAAAGGAGGGTAGAAAGCCATCCACGCGGGTAAGTTTTCTCAAGCGAGCGAGAAGATATCGCGCGTCGTCAATTTGAAAATTTAGAAGGAATTTTTTTTTAAAGAATTTCTGGCAAAATCTTACAAAAGAAGAGAGAGGGGAGAGGTAAAAGAATCTGCGTTCTTACTCGAGGGGTCGAAAACAAGGCAATATTATAGTCTCAACCTAATCAATGAATGGCCCTTTGACCTCGAAAGGAATGGCACCTAGAAGGATGGCGGCGGAAAGTCCGCGTCAAAATGAGTAATCCCTTCTAGATAGATCTATCAGCTTGTTCTCCTGTAGGCTCGGCCACGAAGGTGAAAGATGAAGGGCAGGGCTTAATCTATCCTCCATTGGGGCACACCCACTCGCGAAAAATCAACAGAAACGTCCGTATCTCACTACCACAAAAAAGATAATTTTAAATTTCTCCTCCCCATCGCATCTCTCAAATTAAGGATGTACATCGCATATATTCCTCGAAATAAAATGCGTACACGAAATGCACGCCCACAAGAAAGATGAAATCGAGAATACTCGGTAGTATTCTACCTCAAGTTGTACTGTCTTCATCAATTCAAACAGTACATATTTCAATCCGCCTTAATATCATCGACCACGTGGAATGCATGATAAGAAATTTTCACGTACTTGTAAGCTCTAAATAAAACATAAAAAAGGCTAATCAAAATAACCTTGGACGAATATAATGTAATTAATCGATTGTGCGTCGTTGTTTACTTCATTGACGTTCCCCCTGTTAAAAGAAGATTGACTCGCGATATTTTTTCTTGTTCGTCAATATTAGAGATTAAGATTTCTTCCAAATATACATATGAGTTTGGATAAGCATCGTTCGTTGACGACTTGGTTCCGAAATGAGTAACATGTTCGTGCCGAGGATAAAAAATTCGAAAGAACCGGTGAAGTTGGATTTTTTCGACTTGGAAGCTGACGAGACAAGATCATTAACGAGAAATTGCATAAGGGCCTATTTGTGAATGAGTTCATGACTCACGCATACCACCTACACAAAATGACTAGCACATGTCCTGCAGTGTACTACACCGCATGTGCCCGTAACAGTCGATTTTCATTATTCGACATTTTCTTTAACCTGTTGAGGCTATTTCAAACTTCAGCAAACCCATTAAAAATTTAATAGTTAAACAGAAAACGTTTACCTTTAAATTTGGACAAATTCTCTTCGTATCCTTGTTGTTGATCTGCATCTCCGTTCATTGATTCGTTAGGATCGAAACCCAAACGATCTTTGTAGTAAGATTGCGTCGACATAGCGCGCGTCAATTACATTTGAATTTTTTCATTCACAAACGTTTAATACTACAATTATCCGATCGAAATCGAAAAGAAAGAAAAAAATAAAAATTCAAAAATATCAATTCTCAACATCTAGATGCACTTTTTTTTAAAAGATAGGATACACGTGAAATTAATGATCCGAAATTGATAAGAATTTCACAAAATCGTCGAACTAGTTCACGCTACACCAACCTGGTATCACGAAGAATAGGACACAAGAGACAAGCGAGTAAGGGACATACGCTCACATGTGCACAACCTCTACTGAAAAAAAAACGTAAGTCAAAAGAAAACGAAGGCGAAGAGTGGTGGTAAACAATAACAATGTATACGTGAGTAAGCTTTCGTTATAGGTTAAGACTTCGCGAGGAATGTTTTCGGTTTGTACACCACGACCGAGTCTGTATCCACTCAAACAGAACTCACTCAATGAATAATTCGCGATCGTTCAACGTGAAAATTACGAGAATGATAAATGAAATATGAGACAAAATCCGACGCGCAACTTCCCTCCGACGAAGTCAGAAGAGTCTCGTAAAAATGAAACCGATCATTTGTAGCGTGTCGTAAAAATTCAACCTGAAATAGGTCTACTATTCGTGCAGTATGCGATCGAGACAGTCGTCATACAAGGTCGCAGTAAAAGATACGATTTCGGAGAATTGAAATTTTATTATTGATGGAGCAACGTAATTTCGGTTGAACGATATAAGCTTTTTCTGTATTAGGATATCTATACCACATTGCTCTAATAAGATGGTAACATATGGACATTACTGACAGCCATCATACTTGATGAAAAACATGGACCCATCGACACAGCGGAGTTCGTAATTCGTGAAATCTGGCATGTATGTTCGGTCTGTCGACTAATCTTAGACAGAAGATGTACACGAATTTTTTTCGGTCATAAATAATGACCCATTAGGCCCAAGAGAGAAATTACACCGCTTTAAAAGATACGAATTTTACGAACTAAAGCCGCTTTGTAAAAAATTGAGACATCTTTTTGAAGGCTACAAGCAAGAAAAAGTATGATCCAAGATCTACAATTTCAATGATTGGAAAAATTTGCATTTAACTTGAAAACTAACTTCTTTGAGATTCAATAACCTGCATCAACTTCGCGTATTTGACTTCCACTTTTGTCCATTGTAATCCAAAGTAAAGTTTGTAGCTTTCTGTTTCTCTTGACCGCATTTCTCATTTTCTATCTCTTCCGTTTTCGTTCCCTTCTCTCCATTTTCTTTTTCACGGTGACCACAAAAATAATTCCTTCTAGACTATAATTTCTTCCTTCCTTTCTAGATTTAAAAACAAACGTTATATCCTGTGAATTCTTTGAGATAGGACTTCTTGGCTACCTACCCCTCGCCTCCTCCCATCCTTTCTTCATGACCGATACATATCAGTCGAAATTCCTAACCTCTACTTTTCCATTAGCTCCATCTGACTCCCCTCTCTTCCTGATTGCCATAAACGATCTAATAAACTGCATTTTCCTTCCTCCCTGTTGATGACTTTTTGCCAACGATTCTGTGCCTTCCTCGCGTCTAAAAATCTCACACGAGCTGCTCATCTTCTCCAACTTACCCTCGATAAGGTCTTCTCGTTGGCCTCAGATCTTGGCTTTCGTTAAGAATTTAAGTCTTCCCTCTACTCCACCAGAAATTCTACATCAGTCTTCGATCTTCTACAGAATTCCATAGACTTGACTTCGATTCGAAATACTCCTGTTTCGTTCATAGCAAAACTACAAAAGCCAAATAACTAAACTCACTGACTGTTCTCAAACTTCTAGATCACACTCGCACCAGTTGCAGTCACAAGTTCTTCTTGCAGCTACACAATTTTCTAATCAATCCACAGACATGCTCATCAATCTTCCCTAAAATTAACGGATGCAATAATACATTCTGCTGGCCCAAATTTATCCCTTGGTCTTTTGTGCACCAGCCTTGCGCTAAGGATGGCATTCCTTCTCTACAACTCAGCTCATTATTTACCGCCAACTTTCTATGGCCCAGTCTCCCTGACTTACAGTCTTTCCTTCTCTTAGTTCTTATTCTTAGACATGTACGATACTTCATATTCATCTCGACCTGCCTGACTTACAAAATTTGATTTACTTAAAACACATCAAAGTCATTATTTCACAGATGAATCCAAATTGTGTTCTCAATTGACTACGCCCTTTTTATTGATGGTGAGGTCTGCCCTTCCGTAAGAAAAACTCGGCTTCCGTCAGTGTTGCCAGATCTACGGATTCTTGGTCCTCGGAAAAAATACGGATTTTGCGTAAAATGCATATTTTTTGAGCTCAAGGGAAAAGTAACTTAGTCATTACTCTGAGAGATACTTTTCTCTTAGTCATTACAAGCTGATATTGCAGTTTCTGTAACATTAAGTCGATCAAGAGAAGTACCTTAATCACCTTTATTAGAAATACTTTTCTCCTGATCTTTATTCTTAGATAACTGAAAGTACACAGAAATCTATTTTTAGGTCTCGAAAAACAAATGGCGGATACGGATTTTTGTTAATATCGTCTGACAACGGTGGCTTCTATATACTCTGCTAATCCTGCCTGAGTCACCCCTCTCTTCTCTCCGCTCCTTATCTCCTCTCTTTCCTCGCCAAGCCATTACTTTTTTAACCCTATCATTCAGCACATTCTCATCCTCCCTCACATTTCAAGATCTCCTCTATCGTCAGACGCCTTCCTCAGGAATGCGTAACACATCGGCCTCCTTGAACACGAAAAAATGGGCCAAACTACCAAGCAAGCCTGGCTCTTCTCCTCAATCACTGACCTTACCCTTTCTCCACCCTATATCTTGAAGATCTATCATCGCACTACAGTCCACAATGAATTTCTATCGATTGAAAAATCGCCGATCTCCTGGTCGCCTTCAGTACGTACATCAAGCCACGAGGAAATAGTTATAGCTCGACTGAGAACTGGACACACCCGCCCATCCATTTCTTTCTTTTTCTTGGATCTCTGTTCGCCTCTCATGCCAATAATGCCATGCTGACACATGATCCTTCTCCCATTTGTTTCTCCAATGCATTTTTCTGTCCCTTTTCAAGTCTCTTCTGCCCTCTCCTACAATCGGAATCCATTACTAACACCATAAACCTCCTCCGGTCCACATCCTTTTACGTTCTAATTTAATGTCGTGCCTCTTCCCGAGCTGATGAACTCCTGAGTAGTTTCACAACTTGTAAACAAAAAATCACTACGTACCTCAGATTTATGAAGGCGGCAAATCTTAGAATTTTGTGACCTTGGCAAAACTTTCTGACTTTTCCACGAACTTTCAACACTCAAATAACTCAACTTCTCTAGTTTTCTAATGCCTGGTCATTCTGTTTCAAGATGTTCTCACCACTTCACTCGCACAGTCTTCCTCGCCGTTCAATTTTTCAATTTTTATTGATTCTAGGTCATATGGGAATTACACACATCATCACTAAACTGAAAAATAACACCGAGATACAAGATAATTCAAAAAGCTTGGGGGAGGGAAATCATACAATGAGCATGTGATCATACGTCACTCATTCAAAGCCATGGAAGGACTACAGTGCATCTTCAAACCATGTAATTCCCGCTAAAAAATGATCCATCTTGAGGTACCCGATACATACTATGCACGAAAAAATGGCTTTACAAAAGTAAGCTAGCTCACAACTCGAAGACGCCTTTTCAACTTTTCAAACTAAGGCCGGAAGTAGGCTTTTTCTCTTTTGCGATGCACAACTCACGAGAACGGTCTTTCGGATTCCAGACACAATCGCAGCTTCAACGAGACACATTACACGGTAAATAAGCCTGCGTGATCAATTGCTCTACTGAATTATTTTTAAATGAGACGCTGCATATAATAAACTACAAGTTCGTTTCACACCGTTATCGAAATGCAGTATAATTAACAACACGATAAGTGGGAGTTCAAGTAGACGATATATGTAATACGACACGCCTTCGATAAGCCTACATCAAAAAGACAAATAAATAAATAAATACCACTTCATTCGACCGATGACTGGAATACTTAAAAGTACATGTTTTAACGCCATAAAAGGTCGGGTAAGTATTGTTGAAATAATTTGCAACGGCCTTCTGGTTACTGACCGTTGATAGTTTTTTTTTTACTGCATTATAGATAGCAATAACTGAACAAGAATTTATATTTACATGAATTACGCACCCCAAGTGAATTCGCGATCAGCACAATATGATGCGATGTCGCGAAGAGACAACTTCTATTAGGTACGAACGAGAAACGTCATAATAATACGGAGACAAGTATACGTAATATTCGCTCAACTTCTGGCACATGACCTGGTAAAGAAATGCGAGCACTTTTTTTCATCTCTGTATTTCAAAACGGGCACACTTGGAAGAGAAAAATTGAAAATTTTGAAAAGTAAATAAGGATGAAAAATTCTTCTCACGTATCAAGCAAGATCGATTAGTGTCAGAGATTGAAAAATAAAGAAAAAAAAAAAGGTATGAAGTGTTGGAGCGTGAGAGATGTAAACGATGTTTTGTAAATACGTATGAAAAGGTATGTACCAATTTACAACTCCGATGATTTATTGACATAAGATCAAATGCACTTCGATATGCATATCTTAAAAGGCTACAAAAACTGAGGAGTGTACAATCAAAGGACAATTCAGGTTTCACGTATTTCAGGGACCGATACCAGAAAATTGAAAAGATACGAAGTAGAGCCGTGGTCATATTTTATCGAGTGAGCAACCGTCCCAAACATAAAAATTCAATTTTTTCTATTTTGAACTTTTCCGGATTCCCGTCCTCGATCTTTCAACTCGCGACGAAATTCGGTATTTTTTTAGAGATGCACTGAAACAGTGGTTCATTGTTTCTCGATTATTTGTAATGTCTCATTAGTTCATATTATTCTTTTCAAGAAAATATTCTTCGCGTTAATATGAATACACGATTATTGGGTTCAAGTGTACTTTCGGTAAGATGACGCGCAATTCGCTCCAACTGCAACTTCGTTGACACGTGAGGAATGCAAGGAACTCATTTCATGCTTGAAAATCGAAGAAAGACTGCATTATAGGTGAACAAGATTGCTCATTAGAAGTGATTGAAAGACCCTCTTGAAATTAGAATTGAAATTGCGACTAAAAGAGAGAAAAGACAGTAGTCAAATATTGAACAGTATTTTAAATATTATATTCTGGCAATTCTGTACCTGCCTTCACTATCAAGGGTTTCCTACAATGGACAAAACTTGACAACGAATCAACTATCAAGTGGTCGGTTTCCACTTTTCATCAACGGGATTTGAAAGTGTCTCTACAATGACTTAAAAATTTTAGCAATACAAACTCGATTTGGCAACAGAAGCCTGTTATCTGCTCTGTTGGTGGGGAGAAGGATATTCTCATATTCTCAGAGAATGTACCCATCCGTGTCAGCATCTGACCTAAGTGACGTCATCAACGACCTTGACCTACTTTCGAGACTTGGAGAAATTTGTACCTGTATTTTTAGCGTTCATCATACCGAGTCTGACATATCGTGTACTAGGCTGTACAAGGCCCAACTTACAGTAAACTAGGCTCTACAACTAATTCCTTCGTTATAAGAAGCCTGACAAACTGACGCTATGAGTGATCTCGAGGACCTTAGGAACTTCAAATGATTTCGACCTTCGCTCTTTTGGGAGCCTCATATTATATTCTAGGTCCGACGTACATACAAAACTCCAATTTTTAGCCTTCATCACACGGAAAAATTTTGCCCAGGGCATGGTATGACATCCTCGGTGACCTTGACCTAATTCAGGGATTTCTCTATAATTATAAGTATCTTTAGGATATATACTCATATTAGTACAAGCAGAAGAGTATAGCGTCATCAGAGGAAAGTTTTTGATTTGAATCCATCTAGAAGATAGACCGACCAAAATCAGAGCGTATGTCACAAAAAAATTACAAGGGTTACAAAGAAAAAAGAGGATTTTCAAAGCTCCCAAAAATTTTAGCTACATCAGAATATACAAAACTGAGTGGCTCAGCGCCTCAGTAGCTGGGTCTCTTGGGTTTTTCTTTTTTCACTTTGTTCCCTGACTAAAGGTTACTCTTCTTTCTCTTCAATCATTGGACCATAGAAAATTGTAACTCGAAAGTTCTGGAGTTTCTTTTTTACTGATGAGATTTGGAGTTTGAGAGATCCAGAAGTCCTCAGACCCAAAGATATTTATAACTTCTTGTCCTACTCAGATCCGGAACCCGAGAGAGAGAGACTGGTCAAAAACTATAAGCAGCATTTTATAATTGTTGAATTACATATGAGGTACCAAGAAACAGAACCTTTGTAGACTGACTGTTCGAAAATGAAATAAGAAAATGTATGTATAACTTAAGTGACGTCACAACACCCCCCCCCCCCCGTGATTGCATAGTGGGCTCTCGCCTAACCGAAGGAAGCAAGAGCCCCAAAAGAAAGTAATTCACGAAAGACGATTGGAAACAGAAAAATTGCGGCCCTTGAATTTTATCGTTGGGTTGTTCGAATACAGGTACCGTTGCACGTGACCAACTTTCATCTCCTCAGACTGGCACAAGATGATCCACGTTTTTGCAGTTCATCTTATCGAGAAGACAAAAGTTTCTACCGCTAAAAAGGAAGCGTAAATTTCTTTACAATACTTTTCGCAATCACAACTGTTCAAAGTCTTCTTATATTCGCAGAATATTCCAATATTAAACTTTCCAACTTTAGACTGTTCATTCATGAATTCGTTCTTTCGCCTCGAGCACCATTTAATAGAAAATAATTATTCGGTACAGGTCTGTTTCACCTCTAATAAAAATGATAGTTGTCAATTTCGATCCAAGTGATTGGTAAACGTCCTCGTTCATGTAATTATTGATTTTGATAGCGGGAGAGATCAAAAAATATTTTTCTTTATCACAAATCTCGAACAGCTTACATCATTCGCTTTACGCGTAATGAGTTTTCTTACTCTCATTGACACTAACTAACCAAATAAGACCGATTCGTCATTGACAATAAAGGCATACGAAAAAACAAAAAAAATAAAACTGAATTTACGACCGCGAATCATTAGTTTTTAGCTCCGTAATAAGGGAAAAAGTAATTTTTATATGCCTGCAGAGCATAAAAAAATTTTCTTCATAAACTTGTACTTCTCCTCCTTACGCTGAAGTTTGGTCTTCGAAAAAATACAGTACGATCACATCGAGGTTTTCAATCACTAACATGAAACAAAAATGTGGATCGATACATGCATTCATATTTTCACGTTGGCATCATGAATTTATTGATTAGATTAAATTTTTAGTGTAGAACGAAGTCCTTCCAATTTGCAATCTCAATTCCCTAGTTTGACACACTCTTGATCAAACAATTTGTACCCTTTTCCAAACGACATCCCTTTACCTTTATGCTAATCTTTTTCTCATTTCTTAAAATATGACCATAGAAAACTTTTTGTCACCATGATTGTTTTGGGGAACAACCTTCAACTTTTTTTCAAGAACGAAAGTTCCACGACTTTTTGTAACTCAAGAAACGAAAGGAGTGTCTGTCTCTTTTTCAACGTGTGTCTTTGAGCTGGCACGGTCGGAAATCTGGAAGATGAAACGCTTTAAGAAGCCATCATTGACTTTGACCTACTTTCCAGACTTGTGACAGCCTTCACTGTATTAGGTCTAACATAGAGTATATCTATATAAATGCCTCTGCACAGATAAGAGTAGCAATAGCCTGAAGGCAAATCCATGACTCAATGTTCCTACTGCCAATACGTACGGTACTTGTATCATCTCAAGTGAGAAAGTTCAAACTACGGATATTTTCCGCACTGTCAGTAAGGAGGTTTAAACCATGCACCTCTAAATCAGAAGTCCGCGACTCAACCACTCGACCACCGGTACTGCAACTGGAAGATGTCCATCGGAATGGTTAAATGAAGATCCAAACTTAATTTTAGAAGCGCTATCGAAAATCTTTCGGGACCTCTTGATGAAAATATTTTCCACTCATTTTTCCTCGAATCACAAAATTTAACGAGGAAAAATATTGTAATCAATGAAGAAAGGCGTTTTCGGAATATTTTAACGGAGTCATTGGGACCAATTCCGGCGTATTCAAGGTCTAAGTGTTCACTTTATAAACGCCAGGACTTCTCCGGGGTTTCGATGTTTTCGGGGTTTGGTAGATACCCTGCACTCCTCCTTTGCACAACCTGTATTCTCTTCCTTTGCTCGAGACTGTAACTGCCATGACCCCTTAAACCAAAACTAGCACATCATCATGGCTTTAGAATTCTACTGAGGATGTTTCGAAGCTTCGCCCCTCTCTTTAACACTTCTCACATGCCTTATGAAACTAGATCTTAGTTCCCCCTCTCCCCCTCACAAAACTGTCTCACATACGCCCTATGCATACGCCTCCAATTTTTCCCACGAGCAACTTTTCGCAAGATAATTCTCTCCCATATTCGAAATCTAGACTGACTGTATCGCGATCTCACGTCTTTTCGAAGTCGCTCCTCTTTCTCTCTGCACAGCAATAAGACCTGACTTTTGATTACAGTACAGTTCCTCAGCATTGACATTTACAATATGAATTCATAATACGAAGGAAGCTGATTTTCTAAAGATACAACGAACTCGAAACAGATAGCAAATCAATGTGTCCTATCACTAGAGTTGTCGTTTATTAAATTAAGAATAAAATGCAATTACGCGTAATGCCGGCATCGAGTGCTGGTGCGTATTTGCAGACGCTCGAAGTTGGAATACAAGATGAACGTTATACAATCTCAATACACCGAATTAAGACACTAATTAGGCAGGGAGCGATAAACTCGCCGATACTTTCGCGCGCTGACGGAGAGAAGAAAAGATTGCATATTTTCGACAACCCGATACATAAGTTATACCGAAGTAATTTACCAACTTAATGACGCCATATCGATCGTATTCATTTCATTTAATAATAACTTCTTTCATTATATCGTTTTGCACGACCTCGCTTTCGATTTCGAAGTTTCATACGACATCGACACATAGGTAGGCCTGTGTTTTTTCTTTACATGGCTGTGTTCTTCGCTTTTGTTTCGTTTTTCGCCGAAAGAAACTAACACGAATGATAAAGATTCGGAGCCTACTTCAAACAAAAATAAAATAAACAAGACTTCTATACTAACATCCATCCATCGCTATACGCAGACACGCCTGAAAATATCAATTTCATTACACCAAAATTCTCGCAGACATTGTTGACCTCAAATAACAGTTCGTACAATACAGTCCGATACTCGTAATAAAGAAGCACCTCTTGGCGATTATTACGTTTTGGAAATTCATACTTCTTTATAATATGATTCGCCACGAAATGTAAACCTAAATCAAAGCACACGAAAGAGGCGCCACAATAGTGTGATAAGTTATCCTCGCCGGTCTTTTAAAGTTTAAAAATAAAAATTAGGAGGCGATAACATCGTGACACAAGAATACCGAGCGATATTGACCGTCGAAAACTAAATTATTTTTCGACAATTAACACTCACCCATTATCAACACGAAGTTGCGAAGGGACTCGATAAATATTTAGTTTAAGTATTTGAACCTAGCAGTTTGGTCGAATCGAACGAAATGAATTACGGAGAAGTTTTGTTACATTCGAGTACTTACGACGCGTTTGAAAGACGAGTCCTAGATTAGGAAAGCCTTCATTACAATTGTTTGACCTCGAAGTCTACAGAAAATTGATAAATTACGATAAAACGTTGGTCTTTCTATTATACTTTCTGGGCAGGGAAACATTCTGCAGTGCATTCTTCGTAATTTCATTCCCAAGTTACAATTCTTACCCGCCTAACGAGTACCCGTGTAGGCTCTCTTTATCCTGTACAGATTTTCAATCAAACTTTCAAGACTCAGCTGGAGCTTTCGAGGATATGTTTAGAAAGGTGGAATCTACAATTTTTGAACAGAAAGTGACATCAATTCTATGAAAATCTCTAAAGAAATGGATAAGCGAGGAAATAGACAGCCTGTGGTCAAAGATTCCGATGTATGACGGAAAACCGTGACACGAAAGAGCTCCGCTAGTTGGACAAAATTTCCTAATAATGAATTCAGGGTTATCAGTACATGATAGTGAACTGAAAATCCGGGAGTCCTTGTTTATTTTTCGGGGACCTATACAAGATCCCAACAAAAATTCCAAGATATCGATAACAAAATGAACAAAGTAGTTCAACCTTATTTTCAGCGGAGAATCTGTTATTCCTCTCGGAACTTGCAAACGACCTTGACTCAAGAATGGACTTTGAAAATTACTCTTTACAAGTTATACATAAGAGGACTTAGAAAAATCAGAAGTAGGGACAGGGAGAAAATGGGTATAGTGCTTTATTTACGATAAAATAATCAAAAATTGACAAATAAGTGACATTAGGGGGAAAAAGCAAACAATGATATACGCCCAGAAAAGTGACCAAATAGACAAGAATAATTATCGGAAAGAAATGCGATTCCAAGATAATTTTGCCGTGAGCAAATGCCAAAGTATTCCGGGTTTCCGGACCCACTGTGTAAAATTCGGGACTTTTTTGTGGATCGAGATTTCCTAGCACCGGAGACACTCATACTCAACGGAGTTCAGAGAAACTTCCCATATGCTTTAGGCTAGAGTCTAGCCCAGAAAACAGAAAGGAACTCGGACAAGGATGCCCACCAGAATCAGAATATTGAAATTCAGGACTTTCCGGAATCTTTCGAGGACTTGACCAGAAGTTTTTTAGGACCTTTTCAAGATATGTTTTCAACATTGGAAATTATATAAATTTTTCTTAAAACAATTTACTCATTAATTTTCTCACAAGACTTGAAAAAAAGAAGTCCAGATGATCCAGATAAATTCTGAGGCAATCCGGATTGCCCGACCCTCTTCAAAGGATCCGGGCTTTTCCGAGGTTCTCCGAGACCGGTAGACACCCTGCTGATTTGAGCAAGAATCTCCATCTCTGTCACTTGATCGGTCGTCGAAAAGGGCAAGGATGAGCGTCTTTCTACTGAGGCACAATTTATAATAGTCGAATACTCAACAGCGTCAAACCTCAAAATTCACGTTTGCCGAGGACTTGGACGTAAAGGCATTATTGGCTTTGAGCTCTAACTTGAGCCCTGAATCTGACGATTTTCAAGAGAGCCAAAGCTATTCATCAGACTTTAAGTCGAGAGCATCACTACAACCATTCTCCTTGACTTAAATTTAGTAACCGAACCACTGCTATCAGTCAAATGACAACATTCCTGCTGCCCCTGAACAGAGTATTGAGTAATAACAGATTGACCGCCGAGTATGGAAATGGAAGATGGAGAGGAGGTCCAAGGGTGTCGAGAGTACAAGTAAAGACTTGAGAGCCCTGCTGACCGGGAGCGGATCGATGGTAAGAGCCATTAAGAATCCTAATATACAAGGGAGAAAAGCAATCAGTCTTATGAACGGAATCTCATAGGACCAGGCCATTGCAGAAGAAAATAGAAAAACATATAAAATCCTATATTGAAGAGTATAATAACAAACGGTAGCGAAATCCGGCCCTTGAAAATTAAGGCAGAAAAACTTATAATAGCAACGGAAATGGACTTTTGGAGATGAGCCGCAGGAAAATCAAGGTGAAAAAGTTTTCGATCCGGAAATACAAGCAGTTAGGAAGGTAGAGCGTAGACTATTGCGGAAGATATTCAAACGAAACAGGTTGGTGTGGTAGAGCCACCTGCAAAGGATGGAGAATGAATGGCTGCTAAAAAAGACACCCTTACAGGACTACGAAGAAGAGGGAGATGGCGGAAAAGTCAAAGAAGAAGATTGAAAGATGCAGTATATCTCACAATCTGTGAAACAACCAAGGAGAATCGAGGCTAGAAGTTAGAAGACGGCGTAGAACGTTACGAACCGATACGATGACGATGATGAAATTTAGATTGAGTCATTCAATACAAATCGATCTGCGGTTAATCACATTCCGATGTTGAGCTCGAGACTTAGGGAAAGAGGACAATCCCATCGTCAAATAATGCTCGAGTACGCTTGAATTCCGAAAAATATTTTAGAACGTCTTATGCCAAGGTTTTCGATTCGATAGATGACTGGCTCGAGTGTACAAAATGAGTGATCTAAGCTCAATAGTCAACTCCAAAGTTTCTCCGGAAAGCAGCAGATCTCTGATTCCTGCACAGCACGATCCATCAGCTTTCTACGTCTCAACGAACTCACATTCTCACTCATTCAACTCATACAAATTCATCATCAACGCCGAATTGAAAGCTTGAACTTCTGAATCTATTTCTTCAACAAGTTCCGACCGCTTGCCATTCGTCCGTTAATAAACGTAACAATCTGTTTACCAACCTTCTCACAAATAGGGTCACCTCAGAGAATTATAAAAATCAGTAAAAATAAAATACGAGAATCCCACACACTACAGACTGCATATTAAAACAAACCAAAAAGCACACAGCCACAAGTAAAGCGAAATCTCAAACAACTGGAGCGATCCGAGTTAAACATCGACTGCAATCATTTAGACAAGGAAAGCTAATTCTCAAACACGAATCAAACGACGAATTTCGAAGTTGAATAACTTATAAATGACTTCATAAGTAGCTAGGATATTTTCGGTAGGGAATCAACTAGGCGTAGTTCCGCGAACGTTCTTGAAAAGTTCTCAAGCTGCACAATGCAAAATATTCGCTCGTATCCAGTTTTGCATTTGAATAGGCTCGTTTCCGACGCCAGCAAAATTTTACACAATCCTCTATTCATACAGCTAACATCACATAACAACAAAGCTATGATACGTAAGTCGGCTCAAATAAATGCGGTATTCTTAATAACATGTTCGATCACATTCCAAAGTCTCACAAGAGCAACAGCCGGTGTCATGTGAGACGACTCGCGCTGCTCAAATACAGCGTTCAGTACGTACATGTTTCTTCGGTATTATGTTATGAGTGAAAATAAAGTTTTGCTTCAGATAGCAGCTTATCAATATTGTCAACGGCTCCACGTCGTCCATTAGCGATAAACTTTAAAGACGAAAGCTCGACTGACACGAGAGCACGAGTGTAATTCTCCCAATATCAAAGAAAAACACTTGTTGGTCGTTGCGAAACCAATGATGTAAACAACATTCAGAAAAAGTGATAACCGTTCAGTTGCTGATAACGCGACGTAATTTAGCCACGCATGAATTGATTCGAAACCAAAAGTAAGGACAAAATACTCGTAACCGAAGACGCGCGACAGCTAGTTCGACGATTTAAAGCAATTTGTGAAGCTTAAATTGAATAATTTTTGAACATAAAAACCAACCATTTTGATATCTCATTCTGAAACTTACAAGTTGAGCGTGCGAACGAGTCACATTACAACACGTACAATCGAACTCGCAAAACGAAAACTTTTCACTGAACCAATTTCATGATTATCCGAGTTATAACTCTATCAATATTTTATTACTGTATTGTCGAATATCCACACATGCTTACGTGTTTTTTTTTTTTTAACGAATTCCTCGTTAAAACGGAAACCAAACCAAACACATACGTACGCGACTCCCACTATTACAAACTAAGTATCGGTGTGTAACACACGGTGACGGTGCAACCGTATGGAAACATCTGTTAAGTTGAAGTCTATGTTATGTGTGTGAGTTTCCCCCACTATAGGAACCGGTATTCGAGATGCTCGGAGCTCAAAAATAAAACAATTTTTCGCCTTTAATTTACGCAGAATAAGGCAAAACCGCACATGCACTACACGTGCAAAATGATAAATTGTAAGTCCAGTATAACCTTAAAAAGTTTACATGATAAATGAAACCTAATACCTGCTGTATGATTAACCGAAAATTTCAGTAAAGAATACTTTACGGTCTTGGACTTCACGTGTCGTAGTACAGGTAACCCTCTAAGCAGCACTGTACTTAAATAATTTACGACTGCATCGCACGCGATGTTACAATTTCAGTGCGAGCTCTTCAATGAAAAAGTGGTGAATCATCGAGGTAAAAAGAAAGACCCAGTTCGAAATAGTAGTAACAAGTGTCCGCGTCAGGGGTTCCAAAAATGATACATACCGACTAACAACGTTAATTTTATCTTGTAGTGTTCTTTGAAAAAGGGACGATTTTGGCCGATATTAGAAAATTTAATCGCAATTTCGGATATGGATGAATAAATACGAACATCAGAACGACGAAAGTTCGAAACTAGGATTACATTTAAGGCGTAGTTATTCATCTGAAATCATTTTCAGAATTGAACACCCTAAAATCACCTTCGCTCCCATAGAGAAAAATGAATACCAAGTCCTCGCGCGACAGATCCGATAATTTCTCCTGAATTCTTTCTTTCTAAATGAGTCTTCGATAACATTTACAACTCACACCTAGATTGTTTCAAGTGGAATTTCTTGTCCCTTAAGACAATACCGGAAACGAAAAATATCATTAACGCAGATCGCCTTCCCTCGTGAAGACTTGTGGTAAGGTTCTCAGAGTAAATCTCCCATTACCGTCAGAAAATTCTTGGAAAATGAAGAAATTCCGACTCCTCGGCCAAATGAACACCCATGAGAAGGGACTTCGATTTTCGCCATTCAGAGCAAAACTCGGCTATCTAAGATGAACTCCACAAGTCAGGCGATAAGTGACGTTGTGAGCACGGTATCGAATTCTCAAACATCAGTCGCGAAATCCTTTCAATATCCTTCGGCAGTTGGAACGTTCGGTTGATAGGATAATTTTTCTATGCACGTAATGGAGAACAAATTTCCATTTGAAGCTCTTCGACAAGATAAATGTGAACCAAACCCTTCCTACTACGCCTACCTTATAGGTCCGTTTTCAGCGCCCTCTGCATGTGCTCTGATGAGGGAACAATTTTATTCACTTTTGAACTATGATACATATAAATCAGTGAAATTTGGAAAAGTTAAACATGTAACCATGCTAGGAAGGATTCTAACAACAACAAAATCCAACTGTAAGTAATTCAAGCATAAATTCTATTTTGCCATGTTGAAAAAATATTCCCATTCACATTTCAATAGACCACGACGTCTTATCCCTACAATATAGTAAATTTGGGGGGGGGCGATTTTTTAAGATAAATAATATTCATTTCAATGTAGCGCTTAACAAAAAACCAATTGAATATAAAAATAAGAGAGTAAAGACATAACGATTTCAACAATATTTAGGGCGGGGGGGGGGGGAAGGAGGAGGAGGAGGAAGAGGAGAAAATCCTCGTCACTAGGCCCATACACTTTACAAACATGAAATATGATTTAAAAAGGGGCTATATAATTAGTTGATTTTGTATTTGAAATTTGATACAATAATCATTTTCAAATAATAGAATATGAAATTCATTTAATGAAATTAATTACAAAAAATGATATATTATTCATTAAATATTTTCATGTATTGCTCATTCTACTGCCTAATATTATAAATTTCAATTAAGATTACATCCAATCTAAATTGAAATTATTTGATAACATCTTAATCAAACAAATGAATTTCCTTTTTTTGTTTCATTTAATCTTACATTCAATATTGATATAAATTATCATTAGAATTATTGGTAAGAATAAAATCAAATTCAATTTTTTTCTTCTTGAACAATCTATTCATGAAATTTCATCTTTTATATATGATAGTATTTATTAAATTAAAAATTTTCATTTTTTTCAAACTTTATATTCATTTCAATTCTAATTTTACTTTTTTCTTCTATTCATTTATTTTGACGAGCATTTTAGCTGAAAAGGCTATTTGCTCGGAGGTATAAATGTAATGTAGGAGGTAAGGCTAATGCCAGCAGTAATATTTATAAAAGCAAAAAAAAAAAAAAAGCAAAAAAAAATGAAAATAATAATAATAAAAAAATACCAAATATGTGACGTGGAATAAAAAAACCGACCTTACTGCCAAAAAAAAACACAAAAAAAAACGCGGTTCAACAGAAGCAGAAGATGCTCTACTTTAAACGCGTTTTCCAGCGTCGACTTTTTTTGGCAGTAAGGTCGGTCTCTTTATTCCACGTCACATATATTAAAATAATAACAAAAATATGTTCTTCCAGGAGAAAAAAAAATTAAATAAGTAAATAAATAAATAAATGAATAAAGAAGACAAAGAAACTTTCAAAATTTTATTTATACATGATTGTTACTCTACATTAAGAGTTATAAAGAATCTTTTAAATAATATCAATTTGAATAAATTTATTTACATCAAATTCAAAGTGTAAATATAAACACTCTCCAAGAACAAAATACATAATATTATAAAAGCATGGAATCAATTTTGTTAATTTCAACTTATGTATGAATTTATAGGTTGGATTGATTCATTTTTTATTTCTTCAAATTATTTCATAATCATGATTCTTTATATTCTAACTCGAATTCGAATTAAATCATGTATGAATAAAATTCAACGTTTTTTTGTTTTCAATGAAATATCAAATCATATTTAATTGAACAATAATATTTTTTAAAAATGGATATCAACTTTGAAAAAATTAATACTTCCAAACATGGTTTTGGATCTAGATCAATATAAATTACATCGGATTCAACCTTTATTAAAACTTACATTATTATATAAAAGAATTGAATATGATACCCTAAAAGGGTACAGAAAGATAAAATAATTAATAAATCAATAAGCATGTTACTGCTGTGATATTTTACCGAGATGAAACAAAATTTAGGGGAGCAATAACTATAATCATTCAATATTTGAATTTCAAATTTAATATAAAAATGATTTTTATCAATCATTTTAATACTTCTACATTTTTTAAATATAAATATATTCAATTCTGCCGCACAGTAATATAAATTTCAATTAGGATTGAATACAATCTGATTTATATCCATCTATTTCCACCTCAACTCCTCTGGAGTTCTTCAATAGTGTAAGTGAATGGCGTACGACTTGAGCTGAGGATTTGGCGAACAAAAGAACGAGACTTGATACAAGCATAGGGGACCATCAAGCCCCCACGACGTAAACGAGATTGATTTCTAATATAATTATCAATCAATGATGATGATGCTGACTGATAATGCAAAGCCTCTTCACACATTGTTGTAAGGTAGACCGTCTATTAATTTAATTCACATCATTCCTAGTTTTTCAACGTCTTTACTTCTACTTGATCAACGTCACTCACTTTTTCTTTGGACCCAAAAATTAATAAAGCAACTAGGTAAAGTATACCTAATACTTTTTCAAGCCTTGAAAAAAGTGATTTTCAATGTAAATTTCCCAGAAAATGTATTATCGAGTCCTTGATTTTAACGATAGACTCGACTTGTGAAAATTATATTCATTTTCGACGATTTCAACATCAATATCACTCCAATACGTTTAAAATTGATTTCATTTTTCTAGAATAAAGAAAAAGACGAAGAATAAATCCCGATAAAATTGCGGGAATAGTTTGATTCAGTTCAAAAATATTGAAAAAAATTTGAAGCGAAGAACGAGTAGAAGAAAGGCATCATAATCATGGTAGATGAGTCCTACTACGAAATTAATAGATTCATCTCAAGTGAAATGAAATCCTATTTTAAGGGTGTGCTTCGCCCGTGGGGGAAGTCCGAAACGGTGTACAATAAGTTGCAAATTCATCCCCTAATACCCTGCAAGGTTCGGCCCACTAGCGGTCACTACGCGACGCTCGTTGGGCGAGCGTGGGTAGTTCTTTTTAGGAATGATTTTCCAAGACTTGGAAAAAAGTTTCTCAAAGCTTCAGTTTTTGACAGATTTTCTCGGTCTTCAGAAATGTTGGACAGAAGGGTTCAACTTGAGGCGGTATAAAAACAGAAATCCAAATTTTTGTTTCAAAAAAATTTGACGCCAGAAAATAGCAAAGCGAATGAAAGGAAATTCTAAAATACTGCTTCTATATTGCCTCCAGTTGAACCTTTCTGAAAAACATATCAAGAAACTAGAAAAATCCATCAAAAACTTGAGAATTGAGAAACGTTTTGCGGTACCATATTTTCAATGCACAATTTTACGAGCAAAGCACACTCTCTAGGTATAATAAATTACTGTAGATGAACTATAGTGCTATTCCACAAAATGTACATAAAATCTAATACTTCATCAGTATTGATTTTATATACTCCTCATTACACGATGAAATTGAAATTCATGTACAAAAAGATGTATCAGTTTTACACATCAAGTACCCTAAAAAATATCAAAGAAAAGTAAGGGGAGTACACTGTATTTGCGCACATACAGCCGATACGACAACAAAGTATTGTATTCTGCATAATCAATGCCTGCGCGTTCGTCAGTACGAATTAATGCCCACGTTTTTCTGGAACGTGATTTCAATAATTATGAGAGGAAGTAAGAATGACGACAATTGACTAGAAGCTATAAACAATTCGTCTCTTTTCCTTCTTTTTCGTCCTTGGTTGGTGACCACCACACACACATTCGTTCAACCGAGATTACCCATAACATCGAATTATTCGAATGCAACATACAGGAGGTCATTGAATTACAGAAAATTGGGGAAATGATACTTCAGGAACAGTGTATTCCAAGTATATACGATGCGAAAAATAAAATACTAATAAACCTCCGAGATTACTTTGTAGATCATAAGGCTTAACAGGGAATAGAATGTAAAGACGAATACTTTTCAAGTACTCTCTCTTATTAAACTCATTTAACCAATCAGCAAAATTTTTTCAAGCTCCACCTCTTCTTATACTCTGAGATTATAGGTGAATTTTTCCATTTTCACTCTGATAACATTTATCCAACCCCGAAGTTCAAGACGATATACATCGTAGCTGGGAGGTCAAAGTTCTAAACTCCTTCTCTCATTACTCTCAGAGGTAGTTACAATTTGAGGAAGAGAGAATGCCTTTCCTCCTCAATGATTTTGGTAGGTTTCACATTTTCCAAAAAAAAAACAAAAAAAAACGGGAGTCAAGGGAGGGGATTCATCTTCGTGATTCTCCGGCAACATCACAGATTAGCTTCATTAGACGGTGGATCCTCTAGATTTTTGAGAAATGGAAAAAATCACGACTCAGAAATAAGATTCTATAACAATAGTTTTTTTCACTATGATCGGGTAAAACATGAGAAGACACATTCTACCTTCAATACAATATTTTATTTGTTTCATATTCAATGATCATTTTTTGCTGGTAGCTCTTTAATACTAAGTGCACTTGCAGCGTCAGTGGTGAGCGTGTTCAAAAAGTTTCTGAGGGTCGAAGACCCTTCGTTCTCAAGCTCTTGACACCTAGAATCACTCTTAAATCGGATAAAGAAGGCAGTATCAAGAATTGGAATTTTATTTAGACGAACAAAGTGGATTCCAAGGTTTTGAGAAGAGTACAGGCACTTCGGTTTTTCATTTTCACATTTCTACTCGAAGAGCTTTTTGAAGCTCAAATCGTCAGAACTTCGCGTCTTTCCATTACCTTCCAAGCTTCGAAGACAAAGCCTGAATTTTTCAACGATAATTTGTCTGGATATTCTTCTATCTTACTATCGAATTTCGTATCATCGTGTCTCGCAAGTACTCGATAACAATAAAATTTCCCGTCTGTTGCTGACCAATTTTCGCATTAATATTTTCTTCCGACCAATTCTTCTGTCACCAAAACGACGACCGAAGAAGGACGAGTAAATATTTACTCGATTCATGTACACGGGAAATGAACAATCTATGTAGTTACGAAACTAAAATCACTGAGACTTGAAATCGGTATAAAAATGGTATTTACGGCCAAAGTCACATTATCAATCACAGCGAGACCCTAGGAAACACTTTTATAGCTCAATTGAAATGTACCTTGAAGAATATCACGCAGATACTAAAGAAGTGAACAAATTGTACATGCACAAATTAATCTAGCGGCACTAATGAAAACCTATACATCATAACGATTCTGGTAATACCTTTTTATGATATTGTCCGGATTTACGGTGATGAATAAACTCAAAATGAGTAACGTCAACGCGATATTTTCGCATCAACTCAACAACAGAGGAACACAAAACCGAAAGAAAAGAAAAACACCTGAGTCATCTCTTATGACCAATAATACAGTAATGCTTTACAGGTTGCCTATCCAGAAATGAAACGGGAAAAAGTGAATAAAAACGACGTGAAACAGTAAGAACGGAGGCCGAAGTGTACACTGCGATGCCCGACCTTCATCAATAATACCCCTGATCTCTGACGAGAATGGATTTATTTCGGCAGATTCTCACCAAATGTTGGAAATTTATGTAATTAACATGCAAGTGAAACATGAATGAATCTGTTTTATCATTACGATTTTGGTAGAGACGGATGTGAATTTGCACCGATGGGAACATTGATTGTACGGAATTTTGCGAACAACAGAAATTCTCATTGACAGAGGTTTGACAAGAAAACTGCACTTTTGTTACAATTCCACATAGACTGGGTTCCCATCGTATAACGCGAGTATGGGTGGCATTGAGTTTCAAAATGAGTACACTATAACGTAATCTTGGTAGACTAAGCGTATTCGTATGACTAATGGTTTTTATGGCTGAATTTCCGTTCGGTTGTATTCCTTCGAGCTGAAAGACAAATAACCTAAATTTCTTGGAATACCTTTGTCACAGCTACGAAAGAAGGAAAGTACGAGCTGTAGAACATCATGGGAAGAACGAGAGTGTTCATCAGGACTACGCTCAAGACTGGAGGATGTTCTTACATGCTCGTACGTATAACACCATTAAATATTGTAAACTTGGTGCGGAAAAATCAGATCGACCTTGAAAACACATTGTTCAGAACACACAAATGAGAAAACGTGAAATTGGTCTTTATAGGTCGATCAACTGTATGTACTATTACTTAATCTAAACATACCATGTCTTTCATGAGCTGTACCTTGATTGCGAAACTTTGTGAAAAAATAATGTATATTTTAGCGGCACAACGCTCGGTACAAAAGGCGAGAAAGAGAGAGAAAAAAGTGATTGTCAGCGTCCACCTCTGAAACCAATGTCCGGCATGAGCGCGGTGACGGTTCATTCAAATGATTTTTTACGCCCATAGTTCCGACACTCACTAGCGGGAAATGAATCGATCAAATTATAAATAATTGAATTATCCTCATGGTTTATCTATTTTGACGCAGAATACTTCGTAAAAATATGATAAAGTTTTCATCTATTGTCAGCCGGAGGAAGAACAGAAAAATGGAAACTCGTATAATAGGAGGCCTCGCGTTTTCGGTGTAGGACAAAACCACTGGAGAAAATCTGACAAAAACGAAGGTTAGCGAGATATTAGTCGCGATACAAAACGATCAATTAATTCATTGAGACCTTATCGTGTTTCAATTTATTCATCCGGGTGATCGGAAACAATCAAAAGGTTCGAACACTTTGAAAATTCGAGAACGATCGTGAAATCCAATTAAAGCGAAGTCATAAATATTTCGAGGCGATGATTCGACTCGAAAACAACCTACATTAACACAAAAACGAGTTAAGGAATTGAATAAGAAAATTGACGTTACAGAAGTCAACTGCACCAAGATTGACCTGAAGCGAGTTGTGCCAGTGCCATCGCGCCTCCAAAACGCCTTGTGAGAAGTTACCAAAAGAAAAGCGCGGGTATTTTTCATTTGGATTAACCGCAAGGTTTCATTGGTAAATCCATTTCAAACTTTCAGAAGCCAGCCGAAATCATAGAGTATGGCCTGAAATAACGTGAAGGATGGAGAGGAAGCACGGATTAAAAGTAAGCTGGAATTTTCCGCCAAAACAGAATGGAGAGGGAGGGAGGGAGAGGGAGCGGATGCAGAAATGAGCCAGAGTCTCCCGTCAAAAAAACTCGGGGATGGAAAGCAAGAGAGAAAATCCCATTGAAACAGCATGGATCTGGAAGTAAGACGAAAAGAGGTCCAGAATAGCGGGCGTGAAGATAAGCCGGAGTCTCCCAACGAAACAGCGAGGAGAGAGAAAGCAAAAGAGGTTCCATAGAAATAGCGTGCGGTGCTCTATCTATATCTATCTCTCTCGCTTCCTCGTCTCCTGAACTGGTCCTTTACACACTCGTCGTCTTCTCCTCGTCGTTCTACCCTCCTTCTGTAATTCTCGCACCTCATACCGCACACGCGACCGTGATCCGAGTAGGATAGTCGATAACCTGTACTGTACCTATTAATCTCGTGATACATCTCGTCTCGACCGTTTAAACTCTTTATTTATTTGACTACGCGGACCTTTGAACTTCCGCAAGCGTAATGAAGGAAAGGAACAACATCCCACCGAATGAGCTTGGATCTAGGAACAAAGCACAGCGAGAAAAAGGGGTCTTTTTGTAACAGCATGGATGTAAAGGCAAGCCGCAGTTTCCAGCCAAAAAAGCGTGGAGATGGAAAGCAACAGAGAGGATCCCACCCAAACAGCATGGATGGCATTATCTCCGAGTACGTGACTATTCCTAGTGCAGCAGAGGAAATGTAAGCCGAAGGATTGAGAGTTACAAACAAAATAAACTAAGCGTCCACCAAGCTGAATGGTTTACTATGCAACAAACGTTTCTAAGAAGAATTTTAAGGTATGGTATTCAATGGAGGAGAGGAATAAGTGAAAACCCGCGTAGGTGCCCAAACAAAACGGGTGAAGAAGAAACTCAACGAAATGATTCGAAACGAAGGAAAAAGAAGAGACAACGACACCAAAGCACAACTTCTCTCCGAACCGAGAACCTATCAAGCGTCACTTTTACAAATGACGAAAGGCTGAAAGAAGTCATCAAGCAAAGCTATCCAAAGCAATTGACACAGAGTAAGCTCGCAAACATAGCCACTAGTTGCGAGATATCATGTGAGATTAGAAGCCCGATTCAGGATTGGGAAAGAACTATTGAACAGGCCGAGCCCATGACAGAACGCAAGTATGCAGAAGAAGGGCACCAATTCCTTGAAAGAACATCCGATTAAACAAACTGATCTTGACAAAGGCAACATAGAGGTAGCGGTAATGGAGAAGGAGTCGTACATTGCAGAGAAGGGATACCAAGAGCTGAAGCCTGACCCGACCCAGGAACATCAGAACAGGCTGAAAACCGAGTTGAAACAGAATAATGTACCAAGCGAATTCGAGGAGCTTGTAAAACTCCACGAAGCGAATCGCCCGATGAGGTCACTGGTCAATCGCACTCAATCACCTTGTGAAGATCGCCGCCAGATTCTTGAAAGACAACTACCCGTTCGCATTTGAACAAAGAACTGATAGGAGGATTGGATAAGGTGATAATTTGGAGCAACGACAAACCGGTATCTGAGGACGTGATAAACGAATTTGGTACCGAGGAGGAATTTCTTACCCTCCAGCGAAATGACAAATACCATGGGAACCCTAGAGTGCTGAAGAACGCAAAAATAGGCAAAGAGATTGTAAATCAGAACTACTGCCGATTCAATAACATGTTCTACAGCCGGAAATAGGTCTACATTCATGAACGACATGGAAAACAAGACATTGGAAGGCAGTAAAAAACTTGATCGAATACTGGGCTAGATACGTACACGATATCTCAATTGTGTGGTCAGGCAATAACAGATAGAAGGACCAATCCCTTCTGTAAACGAATGCAGTTAATGAGGACATCAAAGTCACAGTAGAAACAGGCAATGAGACCATCAACTATTCGGACCTATCACTCACACTGGAGAATAACACGATAGAGTGCAAATTTTACAGGAAGCAAACGTACACCGAAATCATCCCAAACGAGTCCTACAACCACCACAGGCACAAATCAACGGCGATTCCAAACTACTGCTACAGAGCCATCTCTGTCTTGAAGAACAACGCACAGAAGAGTAAAGAACTGGAGTCTTATATAAAACAGATCGCAACTGCCAACGACTATTCTAGAGGCGTGTTTGAAGCAGTCCTTGCAAAAATAGAAGCACAGAAGGGAATTCAATACCCCGGAGAAAGAACACAGTGTTCGGCGCTCATGATGTGAATGAAGGCATTCATGATCTTGTAAGCCAACTACATTCGAGATCATTTTGAAAGATTACGAAGTTTGAATCTTCAAACCTGAAATCATCCTTCAAACCCACGTCGAATCGAAATTACGAGGTGTAAAAGATAAACTTGCGTAAATTTTTGTTTGAAACGTTTTACGACCTGGTGACACCTTGTAAGAAAATCCACGACCTCAATATAATCACATTTAAAAAGAATTACTCTTTACAAATAATACAATTCACGCAAACCTCAACACATACCTTGTTTATTTTTCCTTCAAGGGCGTTTCGTTTAATTTTTAGCGCATTTCTCAGGATGGGATTAATCTTGTAAACAGTATAATTTTTATTTCGAATTGAAAGACAGCCAAAGAAATGCATAATACTATTACATGAAAAGACTACAGTATATAATTACATAACGAGAAAACTTGTCCTATGCATGCAAAATTTGGTAGTATACGCAAATTAATTCACCCACTCGTCCTATCGCGTATTCATCAAGATTTCAGATCATCGCACCATATATGATAGGAGATATCTATAAAATCACCTCGAGTTCGAAGGTGCAAGTGTCGAAAAGGGGTCTTTGAACTCAAAACGGTAGCAAGAAAATTCGCACACTCGTTTTTTCCACACATGTTCGTAAAATAACTTTTCACTCGATGGTGAAAGATGATATGTTGTTCGCGTATGCTCACCTTAATGGCGAGAATGGAACGATAATGTCTCGAGACTGAGACCTAAATCTGAAAGTGCATCGCGGACCACGAAGAAGATGTTAAAGGATGAATAAAATCATGTTTCCGCGTTCTCTTTTCGACCAATGAAACAGAAAATGCAGACGCGATTCCTCGTTCATGCATGCATTCACACCAGCGATAACGATAGATCACTTGTGTACATATGATGTACAGTTTCGGTACACGTAGATTACCCGCGATACAATTACAGGTCACACGAACACAACCTAGTCTCATCCATTCTTTCGTAATCAGGTCTATGCTGTAGTATACGAATGCGCAATATATATCGCACTAAGACCAAAAATGTCTTTTTAAAACGGTGTAATATACAATTGAAAACAAACATAAATTACGATTTAATGTTCACTGTTTTTCATTCATTGAGGGTGACGTCCTCGACGTATACGACGTTGCCAAACTGATTCGTAAGAATATGAGGTCTGTACTCACAAAATCTTGATACTCATGACTTTAGTAAGTCTCTAGAAATACGTGCAGAGTGACCGTCGCTAATTGGATCTATTGTCGTCTACGCAAGAGTCGATACTACTGTAGACGCTAATATTTCGATGAATATTACTTCCGAAGAAAAAGTGAAGAGATTGAAATCGAAATTTACAATCTGCGAAATCACATGTAGGATGATATGGTGTGTTGAATTCATCATTTCAAATTCTAAAGCAGCACTCTCTCCTATTCTTTAGGCCTGGGGGTTCTCTACAACACTGTTTCAAGCGGTGAATGAGTGAAGATGAGAAACAAATGAAAATTCTAGTCAAATCTAGAAGAACACGAAATTCTTTTTCAGAAGAATTATGGATAGAAACGGTATATTACAGAAGGGGAAAAAATTAAGGACCATGCTTTCAATCGCCTACTATGATTCCCTCTTCTTTCTGACTCTTTCTCCTCTGCTTTCGAGTTGAAACTTTTCAAAGTCTTCTCCCTCGGAGTAGCTTGGAATGACATTCCTTCCGGCTCCTCAAGATAGACCAGCCATTTCTCCTCCTCGACAGACTTGTTTTTCAACATGGAGAAGTTTCTTCCAAGACGAATACCGACAAATTTTTTTTACAGAAGAAATTTGACGCAGTGATGACATCGCGGCTTGATAGCGTAAGACAAGTATATGTCCTCAAGATTAGGTGTCATGACGTCAGCGTTACCACCTAGTCCAAATCGCTACCTAGAACTAGATATGCAGTCTCCATTCGAAAAAACTTCTCAACCTTCCGTATGTGAAATTTTGCTTCAATATTCCGCGCCGAACTTCTGCTATATTTACCCCTTCACTCCCACCCTTTTTCCAACTCAACAGCTTCTCTCTTTCATACTAACTAGAACCCTCATGTTATCGATCCTATCGTTCAAAGAATCTTTTTTCCCTCATTCTACATCTCTTTTATTTCATGAATATCAGGATAGATTGATCTTGAGGCGCACGACGCCGCGGATCTTGTCGCAAGGCAGTCTTCGCGTTTACCTTCCCTAACTAACACCTCCCGTATTATCTCAAATCCTATCATTACTTCCTCATGTTATTCTCCTGGGAATGATTTCTGGTTTTCCTTATCCTCTAATAAGGTCCGATCTAGAGGAAGATCTTCAAATTCTTGGTCTACCTCAAACCGCGGGACGGGTTCAAATGGGCGCCAAATGGTTTCTTGTTACCAAATATTTTTGCTGAGACAGAGCACCGGCGACTCCAGTGTGACTTTGGCTCCTCCCACCCTACTTTGGGTTAATTTATCGATAAAATACGACGCTGTCCGAAAACGCGAGACATCGATTACAACCAAATGGAAGAGGGTGCAGAGCCTCAGGCTAACCAAAGATGTGACGAGCGCCTCTATACATTGATAATTGAGTACCACGGAAGGGAGCCTATAGAGTACTTGAGAGCGGTGGCTCACAATTTACCTGAGTAGTCGCTCCTGAATGAATTTGGGTTGTGCATGGATGTGCTTTGCGGATGAATTTTGACGAAGCAAAGCTCTATGTTTTGAGGATGGAAGATTTTGTAAGCTGACCTCCACGTGATGTCTTCTGGTTTACGCTAACAAGCTTACATTCTTTAGTGGTGACAGTGCTTTTTGCATTTCGTTTCTGCTTTTCAACTTCGGCGCCCAAACGGCAGCGCCCAATTGAGCTTTATGGGAATCCGCGCCTCATCAGCGGCGCCCATTTGAACGGGATCACAAACCGCCCGATCCGGCAAGATGTCATCTTAACTCTTTCATGTTTCTACTCCAATACTGACCATCTATCCGTTCAACACCATTTTTTCTTGCCCAGCTCTTAAAAACATATGCATCACGAACTTCCTCTCAAACAATCATGAGAGAATCATTAGCATCTCCAATGCACCTATTCTGACAATACCATCTAATTCAAATTCACCCCACTCAGAGAATTGTAGCTGCAAGGCTTGTTAATCTAATGGAAAAAGAGAACGAGAAAAATAGTTCAAGAACAGAAGAAAAAGTTTCTCCGAGTCCTACTTCCTTTGTGCATGTACATGCAGCTTAAACGAAATTTCTTCAAATCACGACTCGGTCAAGGTCACAAGAATGCCGGACAAAATTTCCTCGATCGTCGTACGTAACTCTGGACCATGTTAGCTGGTATTCTGTACCTTATGTCTGACAAATTTTTTCTAAGACACCAGTGACTAAAAGACGTTTCAATTCTTGAAACTGCTCGAATATTTAATTTGTAGCTTGCTCATCGCGCATTACTTTCTTACCTATTTTTGGAAACTTCGTAATTGTAAGTCATCTTCAATGCCTAGGTTCTGCTGTAACGTACTCGGCAATTTCGCTCTAGACTTTCATGCGTCTCCGTTTCAAAACGCGCTCATATCAAATATACCGCGTTTGAGTAAACAAAAGAGTAATCCCGAATGTTTGAACGGGCTATTTGCAATTTTGAGTTAATAAGATAAATAAAGTACAGAATAAACAGCGTGATGTTTTTGTCTTCTTTGCCGAAAAACTGTCGATAAGTTCTCAAGAAACTCCATCGTATAGATTCTGTTCACGAATTTATGAAAACTTTTTTCCGTACGTACATCAATTTGTGCGACGTATCTCACTTTTATGTTTTCACATAGATTACTTGTGTACAATACTTTCTCCTAAACAATGTCTCCTTTTATTGTTAGAAAATTCGAGAAACGGTTTGAAAGAGATGGCAACGAGTGATGAATGCGTGGTTCGTATACGCTGAAACGCATTCCATTATTACTTCCTAATATTTATGTCAAAATTTCATTTTTTTCAAAATAAAAATGATCTTCCATTCCGATAGAGAAGATATGAAACCACCTCTTCTGGAATCGCGGTGATCGTTCATTTTACGCGACAAAATGTTATGCTGCAGTGCGAAATTGTTTTTGAAAACGAAACAATAATTCTTGAGAATCTTGATTTTCGTTTCAGATTACAGATACGAAATATTCACTTCGAATCGACTTTTACAAGCTAAATAAAGTGTTTGAACGATTGGTAAAAAATATTCAATAACTGTCGCATTTTCATCGTTCGATGTTTAATTCGAGGGGGGGGGGGAACTGAATGTATAATCGGGCGTGCGTAACAATGGGGATTATGGGGACCTACTATGGGTTAAGTGAGTCTTGTACACTGGGAAAAAACTAGGAAAAACTATTGTAAACTGTAGTAAAAAGGAACAGTTCTAGGGTTATTTTGAATCTAGTACTACAGTAAAGTTTGGAATTCTTCTGAATTCTTTTGTTTCAACAGTAGTAAAAATTACTATAGAGGGGCATTGGTCACTTTCTCACTATACAGTTGACAGTAGTTTTTCTTGAAGTCTTTTCTCAGTGTACCCGTCGTGCAAAATGTCGTCACGTGAAAGAATTGTGACGGCGCACATTAGCGTCACAATTGAATCACAAAAAGGGATCACGGTGTTTTTCAAATGAGCCTAGCCGTCACAAACTACCATCACAGACGTCACAAGTCTCCTTTGTTCACGACTGTGACGGCATTCTACACAACAGGTAGTAGAGTCGTTGCGAATTTTCAAGTCTTATATCACATTTTCAGTCATGAACAACAAGATTTTTCCGGAAATCCAAAAATGTGCCGAACATAATCCTTAATTGCCTACTCCATTCTCTATTACCAATCTTTGTTATCGATTCGGCGCAGAGGGGACGGACGAGCTATTCCATAGTAATTAGATTGACCCTTCTCGAGAAAAAAAGTAGACCAATTTTCCGATCTCATTGCAAAACTATCGCCAGACACTTTTATGAATCACTCAACAATTGTTTGAGGTGATCAAGTGACAGGCTCCAGTAGCTCTAGAAATACGACAAGTATTCTTTTAACTTCTTTTAATTGGTGAAAATATCGGCCGTGCTTCCAAAAAATTCTGATTTTGAGAGGGCAGAAGCTCTGACCTACTTAAGAATTCGGAAAATGTACACTTTCGAGATATGAATAAGGAGGAGGGGGGAGGGGTGGTTCCGAAATTCCGCCCAGGGATCAAAAGGAGAGCTCGAAAAAGTTTTGACCTTCAAACCTTTGCTTGAAAAAACGAAGGCTTCATTAAAGAACGCAGGATTTCGGTGTAGAGAATTCGAAGTTCTTCTGCTGTCTTTATTATAGCTCAACTCAAAGTCCAAATCCTTCAAACCGAAATTATTCCGAGTCCCTCTTCTATCATGTATTATGGCTCGAAATTCGTTCGAGTCTAAATCTTTCTTCAGAGTAAGTCAGTTTTCGCCGGACTGCAAACCCTCCACAAGACAGATTCTCTGTAAAAATTTGGACCTACGTAAACAGAGTTCATTCAGGGAGCAGAAAATTTGTTCTGTGAGCAGGCCCGTCGTAAGAGTTTTCTTCAGCGATTTCGTCTGACAAGGACATTTTTGTATTGTTTTGACCCAATCACGAATTCGTCTTCGGGTTCCGAGCTATGACTAAGAATTCTGGAAAAACTGGAAATTGATTTATTTCCGAGGCTCAACTTCAAACCAAAAGGGTAAAGGGAATCTGCGTCTGCACATTTGAGCTTTCTCTGTCTGACAAGGGCAGTTTTATATTTCTTTATTACCCAATCACGAATTCGTCTTTGGGTCTTGAGCTATGGCTAAAAAATCTTGAGAAACTGGAAGTAAATCAATTTCCGAGTCTCAACTTCAGACCACAAGGGTAAAGGGAGTCTGCGTCTGAACTTTTGAGCTCTCTCTTGAGATTTCGTCTGACGATAGAATTTTTATACTGTTTTGACCCAATGACGAATTTGTCTTTGGGTCTCGAGCTATGAATCCTTAGGAACCTGAAAATTGAATTATTTCTTGAGTCTTCACTTCAAGAACTCGGGGGTATTTCATACCAACGTTTAATATCTTTTAGCAGTTTGGTCTGACAAGAATATTGCCGTCTCTCAGCTATCAAGGAAAAGGTTTGAATACTGTAAGTTTTTTGAGGTGTGTAGACTTTGTGCAGATCCGTCGAGGGCTCCAGTCGGGTCCGGAGCAAGAACAACAGCGGCCCTCCTCAAAAAATTCTTCACCCCTCCTCTTGTAAACCGAGCCCTTGAAAGAGCCGAGCCCGAGGACAAAATCCCCAGTTGCCTCCTCCTCTCGTCAGGCCTGTCTATGAGGTACCACTTTTTTTTTATTAAACACAACTTGCAGCATACTCCGTCAGCTGCTCGGAATTTCCTTCATTAACTGGGTTAATCAAAGAAACAGAGGGCCTCTTCTATTTTTTTTTTTTTCATACTTTTTCTAAATGATGAGTCATCTTTTCCCCTCACAACCAAGGGAGTTTAAGCATATTTTTCCTAGCCCCCTCCCATCAGATGCAGCTTAATATTCGAATTCTTTCGAAAAGCTCGAGAGAAGAATTAACAGGGAACTTGTTTATCGAGGATTTTTGGAAGAAGCTTCCGCCGTCCGACAAAGCTCGAAGATCGAAAATTTTCAAAGTCCTCCTCCTATCATATGAAGCTCGGAGGTCGGTGTAGCCCCTTCATTTGACTAGATATGCAACGCTTCATGCATCGATGGCCTCAACCCCTTCAATAAACCAAATATGCAACGCTTCAAACACATAGGACTCAAACGTTCCTTCAAAGGAACCCCATAAAACTGTTTCCCTTCCTCTCGTTTAATCCTGTTGAAAAACACGTGAAGTTTTTCAAGACCCCTCCTACCACGAACAATTCCCAGGTCCTCATTTTTCCAAGTCCCCCGCGTTGCCGGTCGGCGCCTGGCATCCGTCATCTTTCTCCAATTTACCCGCCCTCGATAACACAGGTGCCCAGGTGGAAGTTTCTTCCAATACTCGCTCTCACTTTTGTTGGGGGTTCATCGTTACATTTAGTCTGCGTCTGGCTAGAAAAATTTGTCAAGGCTACATCATACGAAAATCTAGGCCAGGTGAGGCGAAACTGGAAATGTTGTTACGTCCTTTGCGGAAGCATATTCTGATTAGCTCACCCAGAACAGTCTTTTGTTCAATATTGAAATGTTTCATGTCTTTACCGAGCCTCTACTCCTAATTTCAAATTCTGCAATTCCCCCCCCCCCCCCTCCCCACTCACCTCCGTTTTCGGACTTCGAATTTTTCGAGCTCTGCTGTCACAGTCTAATATACACTAATATACTAGCTTTAAACTAAGAATTTGAGACTTCTGGAAGGCTTATACTTGGTCTAGATCTACTTGAACTCGACTGTTATATTATTATGTTAGCTTAGCATACAATATACTCTGAGAACTAATAATCCTAAAAGGAGTAGGGTGAACTAGTGAGCTTAATATAATCTACTAGAGAGGCATACTACGCGAGTGAGCCTTGACAGCCAGTCAACTTAAGATGAAGTGTACTCTGAGAACTGTACTTAGTTAGCCTATCCTATACTAGACTAATATTGGACTATGAATGAGGGCAAATGAGCGGAGCGAGTGAGCTTCTCTAGATCAAGTTAGCTTAATAGTCAGTGCATAAGACTTACTCGTGTACTAGACTAAGGATCCAAAAGCTAGCTAGCTTGACCCACAAGATACTAGACCTGAGTAAAAATAAGAGGAACTAGCAGAGAACCAGCATACATCATGACAGACATGAAACGTAATCTGTATTTATTTGACTACGCCAGAACCTTTCATTCAGAGCAATTCGCCAAGGACAGAAGTAAGAGCGATAGGTGATTTTATCAAGATCAACTTTTTCCCTGTCGATCATGCTCCCTCACACAATTATTCCCCTCAATCTGCCTAAATCAAAATCTCTTCTTCTCTATCAACTAGCACCTCATACCTTTGATTTTATTTTCTCTAAAAACCGTCACTGAACTTCGAAGAGAAAAAAACTAGGACATTAGCCTTTGATTTGATAATATTAGAGCTCAATATTATTTCAAAAAAAAAAACCACTGTACATTAATTTTTCCAACCATTTTCATTTTGAACTACATTTTTAAAGTTTTCAAAAATAGAAGACACAATGTCGCAATCAACACCTGTTCGCGGTGCTCCACGTGCGATGAGAGTAATGAATACCTACTGACCAAAAACTTTACGTCAAGTCATTTCAAACTGAAATATTAACTCGCATAACCTCTCGATTTTCACGGATGAATGAGACGACAATAATTTTAGAACCGAATTTGATTATCTAAGAGTCGCGAAGATGTCAGCGTTAAGACGGAGTATTTTGTAAAACTTCTTCTAAAATTACACATTATTCTCCTATGAATTGATTTTCAATATCTAGCGTCATATTTTTATCGGAATCTAAAATTTAAATACAATACAAATAATGTGCCAACAACCGTGAAACGATACAAGAATAAAAGTATAATTTGCTGACTTCATAACAACGAACACAATAGAGTCGTCAGTGCACGACTTTTGTCACGACCAACAATTTTCGAGAATCTAAATCACGTAGAAGTTAACAAATTTTTGAAAACGATCAAATTCCGTTACTTTCGTCGCAGTTTCCACGACTGCATGAAGAAAGAAAATAAGGCTACACTATTTAGTGGGGGGAAAATAGGTATTTTCTTTGCTTAGATAAAGAAGAAAGAACGCCCAGACCTCGTTCCAACCTCTCAAACCAAAATACATACACTCGATATCAAAGAGTAAACATGATGTTTTATCAGACTAAAAAGTTTTAAAAATAATAATAAATCCAGCAATAAAACTTTATGATACGAATTACTTCTTAAGTACTCCTATAACTGGGTTGTAATTTCTATAAAAGAAGAACCTGACAATAATCTGACACACTTGAAAGAACTAAAGTTTCCGTCAGAAATTTTCTGAACCACCTTTTTTCCGAATTTGGGAAATTTTCAGAGGAGAGAAGGTTTGGTACAAAGTTACTTCACAAGCGTGGAATTTTTCTCGAAGATTTATTTTCCAGTCCATAACTCATCTTACTCTATCTGGAATATAATTTTTCAGTCTAAAATACTGAATACGAGACTTGGTCATATCTACTTAGCACTTCGGATTATGGCATCAATTGAGAATGTAGAAATCTTTTGTCGTTAAACTTTCAAACACAAACATAGGAGAGAATGTTGCGGAAGATCAGATGTAATATTAATGTTTGTTTAATACGTATAATGAAGACAATATAAGGAAAGCCATTTAGCCCGTGTTTCTCAATTTAGAAATGATTGATAAAAATCTCATCTTGATGTGTACCTTCAATGTGCACAGAAATATAGAGTTCGTACTGCATTACAATTTTACGGTCAATTCACGAGTACCACATTTACTGGGTCATAGCGTGATTCTTCCAGCTCCTCCTATTTTCTCTTATGCTCACAAAAAAATAAACCGAGAAATAGCAGACAGGTAACGGAACGAAAACGAGGAATTTTTTAAATCCTAACCTTCCTCATCATTCGCTATTTTCATTTTCAGTCGCTCGGCCCGAACAACACTTACTTTACAGAAACAATACAGACAAAGCAGTATTAGTAAACACATAAGTTATGTTTCATATGTTAATTTTCCGGCGTAGAATCGACGATCGTCTAAACACGTCCAAGTTGGATTAACGGAAGTGCATGTTACGAGAAACGCCTGGACCGTGTAGCAGCAACAATGTGCATTTCACGTACCCATCACCGGTATTTATGGCAGCCGAGTCTATGGTGCAAAGCACCTCTTACACACGATCACGACTGTTATCTGATTATTCGTGAAAAGTATACTTTCTTGTTGAATGGATGCGGGAACTGATCTACAGGAAATAATTCTGCGACTAAATTAAAACACTATCAGTAATGATTACTTAGCATAGTAACCCGTAACCGAGTGCACCACTTTGTTCTTTCCGGCAAAGGGAAACGTACATCATGGAGGTGGGATCAAGACTCTCCAAATTATACTGCAAAAGGGAAACAGTGACACTTGATGAAGGAAAGTTAGCTCAAGGATTCAACTGATCATCAAAATTGACTTGTTTTTCACTATATCCATCATTTTTCTCGAAACTCGAATGTTGAGTTTTTGACCGATGGGCTACTGAAAAGAAGAAATATGTGGTTCCATCATACTTGCCCCGCCAAATTAAGAGACAATAGAGTTTAATTCGTTAAGAATGCAATCAATTATCACTTTGACGACTGACTGAGAGAAACTTCAGAAAATGCACCCTCGTACTTCACCCATTTATCAATTCTTATACAAGCAATGTTGACATTTCAAATGTTTCAGAACGAAATAGCGCGACGGCTACGCTGCATTCTGCAATCTTTGGCTGTTTAACACGAGTGGAATTGATGATTACGAACTGACTGTAATGAGTTTCCACTTCTGATCTTTTACAAATTCGAGATCCGTCATTTTATGCTAGCCAATCAGAAAGACGATATAGACTTTCATTCTTCAGACGATTTTTGAAAAATAATACAAGTAAAATTACGCGCGTAATTACGCATGTCAGCCTATCGACGATTTGAGACTTTAAAGTTGGAATTTACAATATTCTCAATCTATTTCTACAGTGATTATATTTGATAAATAAGGATAGAAGGGGGGGGGGGGAGAAGAAGGTGACACGACGAGATCTCATGGTCTTTTAACCGAGCCGACTAGGTAAGACTATTTTGTTTTTTTTGTTTTTCTTTTTCGCCTGGTTCAATACTTCTTCAAAACTTGGCATAGTGGCTACCGAACTATTCGGAGCAAGTGCTTCATCGACCCCAATCTCTTGCAATGACCGACCAAGCTTGCCTCGCTTACGTTCTCATGCTTCACATTCAAACAAGGTGTGGTGTGGTTCATTGTCCCGCCTTTGGCGAATACGTTGCCTACTCAACTTTTCCTGTGAAGCTACTCGTTGAAGCAGCCATGGTCACTGAACCCCTGCGTCAGGTAAGACTTCAGCTGACCATGGTCTTAATTCATCCACTCATCAAGGTCGCGCATTAGGACGTGGGTCGTCCATTTTCCCAACTTGTTCCGAGCAGTTCTCGCTTTCCGTTTCTCTAGCAAGGAGCGGCTCGCTTCCCGCTTGACGTTGGGCTTCTTGATCTTCGAACACCTTCGCTTTTTTCTCGGCAAAGAGCTCGCTTGGTAGTGAACATTGGGGTAGGCACTAACACGCCTCAGTGCAACTCTTTGTTGGATCTTTTTCATCTCTTTCCTTGTGTGGGCTCTATTGCGTTCAAAATTAGATACAGGTCCAATACTTGTACACAGTCTATTGACTGCTACGTCCACCTCGGTACCTACAAGGGATATACCATCCTCTTTTACTTAGAAGAGATAAACTTTATTTCACAGTATATTCAAAAATTATCATTATAACGCGTTTCAGCATAAAGCCATCATCAGAAGAGTACAAAATTGTAACGCGAATGAACAGATTGAACTCATCCTCTTCTACTATTGGTGGCGTTACCATTGGTGGTGACTGCTGCGCGCGACTTGCCACGGTATCTGGCTTCTTCGGCTCATTGCCTTCAGCACCATTGTTTAGGGCTTGCCAAATGGGTCTTCTTCTGCCATTTCACACAGCTCCTTCGCATGGATTTCCTCAGCTTCTTACGGGCCAGCTGGTACTCAGGTGCAACCACTTGCGACTTTTCGTGGTCTCTGGCGCTGACGGTTGCCCTCTTCTCCCAACTGAGCAATACTGTCGGTCCCACAGTGAACGGCTCTCCAGAGTATGATATATTAGAGGTGGCGGGGGGAGGGGGAGTGATACAATGAAATCTCTTATGTCTACCAACTTGGGAAACCGCGTTTGAAATTTCGATATTTTAGGAAGGAGGAGGCAAGTATAGAGCGTGGAAGCTAGGAAAGTGAGCCCGTCTGTTGTCAATCAGCTAGCGCATGAGCCATAGGAGGACATGGAAGAGTTCCGTTTCCTAGACGATCATATAATAGACGGACGACTTTACGTCATTACCATAGTATACTAGTTTAAGATATTGGATACCCGTCTCTTACCCATCACCTACTTAGCATAGCTTACACACGGTATAGTTGGCTAAGAAACTCTTGGAGAAGTGAGCCTTTCAACTAGTACGTCCAAGATACAATAAATTAGGCTAATACAGAGCCTCTAGCCTACTTTAGCGATTTGAAATACCCCGGAGCAAAATACAAAAGCTAAGCTAGGATTCCAACCTGCTGATGACGTCATGCGCGTCACTAGGCTCCTGTAGCCTTGTTGACCATCTTTAGGGACCAAATTCATCTCGGTATTCATTATACGAGTAAAAGATAAAACGTGGGTCGAAGTTTTTAGATGGTGATCAGTCACTTTGACCTTACATTTTGTTTAGAACTTTTGGAGCTTGAGCCGCAACTGAGTAAACAATTCGAACCATGGTGCCTTGGCCAGAACTCTATAAGAGCACCACAATTGCTGGTTACTCGACAGGACGCCAGGAAAATTCCTTTTGGTCCATAATTTGTACGAATTCCTGCTCAGTTATAACCGTTGAATTAAGAAAAAGGAAAAGCTCAAAAAATTTGTCGGACAAGTAGGAGGCGCAGAAAGGTTGATGACACCCAAAAGAGAAATAAAATTGAAATGAAATACTTCAATCTCACATTCAAGTTGTTCTGAAAAATTTACCGTAGATTCCAAGAAAAATACCGAAAAATTCCTCCAACCCTCTGTAGAAACTCCGGAAAAAACGAAATTCAGGGGAAAAATTTTGGTGGACTATACTAAGTAGGATTGAGCCAGGATTCGGAAACCGAAAAAATAAATGAAAAATTCATCGCACCCTCAGGCAAAAGCTCTCCACAATTGGAGTGAGATGTGCATTATTACCCCTTGGAGGGTCGACAAATTTTACAGCAACTTTCTTGAATTCCGGACTGAATTCTACTTCGAAATCCATCAAAACATTTTCAAAAGAAAATTTCTTTTTCTAGATTTGGAGGTTCGAGTTTCCGAGGCGTCTGGAGGGTCTGGAAAATTTCTTCATTTTCTATCTCAAAGAGTACAGTAAGTTTTACAGAAGAATTTGCAAGAATATATCTCAAAATAGTTCATTTTTATGCCACGTTTCTTTAGGTGTTATCAACCCCTTTCCCCCCCTCACATGCCCAACAAATTTCTCGAGTATTCTTCTTTGAATTCAAAAGTGAGAGTGATACAGGAGTCCTTGCAAATTGTGGACTTGAAATTTTTGAGACAATTAGGTACATTAATTTCTTCCAGTTGGGGAACTCGCAATTGTGGAGCTCCTATTGGGTTTTGACGACGGCACCATGGCCTACACTGTATAAAGCGTCCTCTCAGCATCCGTGCCAAGTTTCATGCGTTTTACGCAAAACGTAAGGTCAACTTTAAGCTACTGGATTATAAGGTCAAGGTCATTAAAGTCACTGAACCTAGGTAGTAGGTTAAGCTTTCTTCACCCACCACATACGAGTCGAGTTTCAAGGAAGAAATCAGTCAAATTTCCACAGGTAGGTCAAGGTCATGTGATCAGGATCCTGAGACCAGAGTTGTTTGGGTTAAGGTCACTATGCTCCGGGAAGAAGATCACTATGTCTCTTTCTTTTGCCTAATCAAGTCCCACATTGGGCGGAAGATTTACTTATAAAAGGATAAAAAAAGAAACAAAAATAAAACATTTTGATGCGCTGCAGCTTTTTCAAGTACATGATAATTTGATTCATCGTCATCTTCATAGCCTTCTATTCCTGTTTTCTTTCAAAACTAATTCTCAAATTTTGAAACGACCATACTTGAAAATGAATCTTGTTGATACCCTCATGATGCAATCGGTGCATATCAGAATATGATATACAGAAAATGGGTTATCTAGGACTAGAAAACAATCTTCACTTTCGAACACGATACAATTTTTTCAAAGCGGACAAGGAGACATAGATATCGAAGCTGCCCTTTCGATTGAGTTCATGTGACCTAATTCTAATAAGATCGAAATAAGCGGGCTTCACTCTTGAAAATTATACGAGATAAACATTGAAATATGCAAAAAAAAACACGTGCTATAAATTATTGTGATCACGCACGTACAGTAGTGTTATGAGAAGCGTTTGTATTTCAGTTGTTTTTTCAGTAAAGACTGAAGATACATAAATAGGTAAATAAAAGTCACTCTATTCTCACCCGCACTTCATCAACAGGTATATCCAATCTTTTTTTTCTCTCTCTCCATTATTTATAGCATTTACTTATTTATCGTTTTTGTTTTCTTTCTTTATCAAAATCGTGCACGCATGCATTCTCCTACATTCAAACTATTCGAACGGTATTCAATTTCAATCCGAGAATACGGTGGTAACATAACGGCAAGGAGGAACACCCATGCGGTACGGTTACCGTTCCATTTGCTACCTGGTCTACCAATCGTAACTAATGACGACTTCCAATTGACGGGGCAAGAGTTTAACGTTATGAATGTATTCAACTATCATCACCAGTATTCTACTTCGTATGATTACATGGGATCTCGCGTCTTCAAAGCACATGTTTATCGGCCAGCGGAATATTGTTGAAGGCAAACCGCATATCACACGGGAAGTAAATCGCGTTCGTTATCGTATACTCAACCAGTTTGGACCCGTACGAACATGTGATTTTCGAAATCGTACGTAAAATCCTGATGACCACGTGGTCGTTTTGGTGGATATTTTCAGAAAAATCGAACTCACATTGTATTCGGAGGATCTTCTTCGGTTCCCTAAAAATCGTCGAGAACCGTTGAAAAGATACGTACTTCATATTTCGTACACCGTATCAACCTCTCTTTCCTTCTTATAAACTGTACGGGCACAACAATTTTACACGGCTATAATGCATGGGAAAAATCGATATTTTAGCCGTGTCATCGAATCGACTACCATCCACATAACAACAATGTCGACTTCGTCACATCAGCTGTTACACACGAGCTTCTGCGCCAGTTTGGATGACTCATTCTCGTAACCCGATTTTGTAAAAAAAATTATAATTTGATCTCAGCGGACAGAGCTTTCTTCCTCCTGGTCTTATGTATTTCAGAAAGGTACTCTACTATACGAGGGCGTTTCGTTTAATAGGTTGTATTATTAATACATCGCGAGATAACATAGAATTATGTTTTCCTGAAACACAATAACGAGCGGTTTGAGTTTGGGCGAATCCACATCGGAGAGCCTTCGCACACTACGCGCAGGAAATAAATTGACAATGTAAGAAGTCGACGATACAGATACTTTGAATGAGAATACTATGTGCGGCTATAACAATTCGTTAATTTAATGAAGGACGAAATAACACAACGCGTGAATACCAGCATAATTCTGCGCATCATGCAGTTTCCCTTCGTAAAGAACTTTTTATCTATTATCACTACGAGCAAATGAAGTCTTTGTTTGTTTCACTAAAGGTTTCACTGATAACATAGGTAGCTGATTAAAAACCAAAGCGATCTTTGGCAAGGAAATTTTAAAAAGTTAGACGCGTTTTGATTTAGATTAATTAAATGCCGGTATTCTTCAAAGGCAGCACAAGACCGAGCCGGTTAGAAAGAAAGAACTTATCGATATTTCGAGAGAAGTTACAGATCTCAAGACTCACAGAGACAGATAACAATTCTTTAACCCTGACCGAGCTCTGCACTAGATGTGAATCCCGGTTTCAACCCATGCGGAACAGACGCAAGTAACAGTTTGAAAATGACCCTCGTATGATATAGATCAATACTTTCGATTGAAAAAAGAACAAAGTTTCTTGAAAAGCTGCACAAAAATTAGGAAGAGTAACCAAAACGAAGAGGAATCTGCGAGTTCAGCCAAACATGATGTAAACAATATGTATAGGTACAACAGAATCGAATTTTCTGCTGGTGATAACGTGCATACTACATGAGCGTAACTTGAAGTTGATATTTTGTACATTCTTACCAGCAATTCGTAAAACAGCACGATCGGCTGGATCCAGTTGTAATATACTGAGCGGTTTGTCTTTGGCCCATTCCTTTAAGCTTTGATCCGAATCGAAATCCATCTTCACAGAACCATAATTCTATTTTCAGAAAATTAGGTAAATGAATACCTAGATTATTTCTGAAAATCGACGATCCACGAAGTATTCACTTTCATTATCACTCATTAACGGTATAGCTTTGACGGAAACTGCGAAAAACTAACATTGTAAGTCTACGCGTACATCACGGAAAGCGAAGGATTTGCGTGCAGGTAACACAGAAGAAAGAACTCACAAAGAACCGTAAATTGACATTAGGAAAAGGACGAAAAAAATGATTCTAATAATAATTACGATCGGTGCACTATATGCAGTACCTATTTATAAGAGAAAGATTTCGTGAACTCGCGAGAACGAGTACTTCGCCTGTGTCCGTTGTTCCGAAAGAAGAGTGAGAGAGAGAAAGAACTTCCTTAGTTCAATTGAACATGTACAACATACACACAAGACACAACACAACCATTTCAGCGGCCGCGCGGCTGTTCCCGTAAACGCTGGCAGTGTTGCCAACTGCAAAATGGTCATACATGAATTTTAACCGGAAATACTCCAATCTCCGACGCTCGCAGTGTTATCAACTGCGAAATGGTCATACGTGAACTCCAACCGGAAACACTTTTTTTGCGATTGAAATTTACCTTCGTTGATGCAGCGGGGACCAAGATTATGTGGTCACGAGATGAATATTCAAGGATAGACTCTACTCAGAAAGAACATGCGTAAAGATACGGAGATATAGTTTCCGAGGCGATCTACGAATTACAGTCCACGAAATGAACCAATTTATTCTCATAAAATTATTTGAATTGCGAGGTACCGGCAGGAGTTTTTGATGCAGGTCTAAAATTAATTTAAAACTCGTAAAATCATTTGAAGCTCAGATTATCGACCATCGACGAAGCTTGAAATGTACCACTTTTTGATCCTTCATAAAGAGCGCTAATACGTTCTCGAGTCCTGAATTAATTTCAGACCTGTATCGAATACTCATCTAGCGCTTGAAAAAAATTCGTGACAATGGGTTCATTTCGAGGGCAGTAATTAGTCGCCTCAGAAAATCTATTTTCGTATATCTACGCGTGTTTTTTCTGTGTAAAGCGTACCCTTGAGGATTGAAACTCCTCAGTTTAGATCATCTTCCAAATGAATGATCTAATTATAAAACATAATTTGCCTCATTATTTTTAATTGTTGCACGAAGACACATGTGTCTTGCGAAGAATTCATACCAGGATAAGAACCGTATGTAGACAGATGTATATAATCCGTCGCTGAGAGAAATAATGGGCAATTTTCGTATTCAACCACCCCGACATTCTTTTCAACCCATTTCACCAGATTTTCTTCTGCCTCAGCCTACGACCAGTTTGGGCTAGTACGTTATCAGTACAACAAGTTCAACGCAAAATGTGATTGATTTGTTCAGGGAATCTTTTTCAACGCCATGTGAATCGTCGTCTGCGACAGTTTATTTCAAATGGTTATAGAAAAAAAATAGAAAAAACGCGAACTGGTCATAATGTATTCTTGTTTTGAAATGACGTAATGCAGCGCTTATAATTCATAATCGTACCTATAACAGTAAAAAATATGAAATCATTGGTCGAGAAATAAGGTCAACAGAGTAGCTTAAATAAATAGTTCAGAATTTATTCTTTCCATCTTCACGGTCATCAACAATACGAATTTGAGGGGTAAATAACTGTATCAGATAAGGATATTCTCGTGTTGATCAGATTGTTTGGAGAAAAATTAAACAAAATGAAATTGTAAATAATAGTAGGTACGTAAGTACCCAGCTAATAATAAAATAAAGGATAGTTGTGACTGCTATAAAATATTATTTGTAAAAAGAAAAAAAATAATAGAACGCAGATAGAGGAGGAAGAATCTGGATTTTCGTTTGAAGAAGAATAAGTATTTCAGACAAGAGAGGCATCTACTTATCGCCATTTACTGTCGTCAGCATCAGCGATGTCTCTGACGACATTCCTGGCATCCATTTTCTAGTAATCTATAAGCCTACTCTGGGTACGAGGAATGAATTCAAAAAGCAACTAAATCACTCGTAAATTGCATCGATATTCATGAAACAAATAGAGTAGACCTGATTCTTGAACTATTGAAGTTAGAAAAAAATTAGCAAATAATCGGGTATTTCTCATCAAAACAGGATACGTATAATATATTCAAAAAAGATTATTAATATTTGCAACTTCAAAAAAAAAAACGATGTAGTGACTTGAAAATAAAAGAACAATCTTAAGCTCTCTAAAAAAAGACTGAATATATTCTTCGTAACTTCAGTGATATTGAACACGTTCTCCGCGATTATCTCACAATTTAAACCTAGTACATTGCCGGAAGATGAAAGTAATGTATCAGTGAAATAAGAAAAAAGAATATTCGAGTATATTCGAAAATTGATCGAAAAATTCGAAAAGAATCATACTTTACAGTTTACAGAGAGAAAATAATTTGTTCATATTTTTGGCTAATTCGAAAGAAAATTCAAGCTAAGGTTCACCATAGGCACCCGACTCACTGAATATCAAATTCTCAACATTTTTATTTGAACACCCACAAAAAAAAAAAAAAACATTGTCTTTAAAGTGAAAATACGATCAGAATTCAACTTATAACTTTGCAAGAGAAAAAATGAAATCATTTATCTAGATTTCAACACACTGCCTCCTGACGGATAACAATATTCCACCCGAAAAAAAAGGTGTATGAACGTTGCTTCAGAAATGGAAAATTTTCTACTGAACATGATGAAATATAAATGAGCACAAACAAAAAAATCACATCATATTGATACATGTTCACATAAAAATTATATATTTTTTTTGAACAAGAAAATTGGTAGTTATTCGATTCGACTTGAAAACTACCCGCGCCGATGGACGTTTGTATTGCAAGAGGAAAGGGAAGTCATATACGTATTTAATACAACTTCCCTTCCGTCTCGTAATGCTTAGAAATGCAAGCGTCCATTGACGCGAGCAGTTCTCAAGTTGGATCGAGTATAACCTGTAGGTACATTCTTGGCCTTGAGAAGGGAAAGGGGGCAGTCACTAGATGTAAATGTGCATACCAAAAGTATGTTTGCACAGCAATTCTTCAGAAAATTGTGTACAAGACGTTGATCAATCCAATTGAGGAATGTTTCCTGAAACGTGAAAGATACGTCTCCTAAGAATTATCAGATTTTCGCCACTTTCCCGGTTTTTTTTAAGGTGAGCAGACATCTACGGAGTCAGTAGCATTTGGAGCGTATGAAGGCACAAAAAATATAGCGCAAGTTTCCTCATCATGGTAAGCCGACTTTCGAGGATTTCCTTATTTTCAGAGGTCCTCTGGACAGCCGATGTCGAAGTGTTCAATGGTACGTCTACGAAAGTTTACACAATTTATTGATCCTGGATCATGTCATTCCGACCACGTCCTCAGTGGTTCGATGACACTGCTTGAGAACTGCCTTACTAGAGGCCCCTGTTCTAAAGTATAAAAGAAAAAAGTACACACTTATAACTTTTTTCTCAAATAAGCTTCACACAGGACTCACAATTCTCTACACGTGTTCTCGCTCCATAGGTCAAAGTAATTGACAGCAATTCAATGTCGATAAAATTACCCATTTCAACACAAGACGAATATTTGGGTCGCTCGTAGTATAAAAAATAATCCCCAAAATTTCCAGATCAAACCGAGAGTTGATTTTCATCGTTGATACAATCTATCGAACACTACGAGATCTATCAGACGGAATTGCAAAAATGAAACAAGAAATTCATGTTTAATTCAACATTCAATAAAAATTTGGTTCTCAATGTTACAGAGTAGAATTATGACGGTTAAAAACATGAAGAAATAAAAATTAGAACAATCGAATTCCAATTGACGATCAATGACTGTTAAAGCAGAAGGGAAATAAGAAAATAGAATATAGGGGACAAAAATGAATATCCCTTACAAGTAATATCAGCGATTAAAGTCAATTTTTTTATCTGAGTATCATTTTAATTAACTCCCACACCCCCCTCTAGGCAATTAACATGGTAAAAAAATCAAATGCTGAAAAGAAGAAAAGCACTTCTTGAAGATTACACACTAGGCAAAATAAAGATAAAATCCAAGACAATCGTTCGGGGAAAAATGACTATGTCTCTTCAAAACATTTTGTATAAAGAATTATACACAGCCCTTATTTTTATGCTATTCGTACATCAAATTATCCACAAATTGAAAAGGGGGAAAAATAAAATAAAAAACACATAGCGTATTGTTATTTGTACCGACGTAAAATATCAACAAAGATGAATGCTTACATCGTTTAGACGATGTAACGAAAATTCATCTTATATTGAAGGTGATATGATTACGAATGCGAAATTCACAACCAAAGATTTAAAAAAAATGATCCAAAAGTATATCAAATAAAATAATATTATTAATGCTAGGACTAGTACACAACATTCACGTTCCATGACGAGCACAAATAATTAAAATTAAGACAAGGCGTAGAAAAAAAAAGTGTTTTGGGTACAGAAACGTACTCTTTATCGTACATTATTATATTGCACAAATTTTTTAAAGTTATCAATATCTCATCCGTTTTTCAAATCGATTACAACGAGAAAGAATATCATCTCAGACATATGGCAGTCAATCGTTTAATTAAAGATATGAATAGTATAAGGTTAGGCGGCTGTTAGTTTATTCGGTAATCCATATCCATAATGCGATGAAGCTTCTGAGGTTGATGGGGATGCGAGCTCTTCACGAGTGGCACTCGCAGCGTTACCTTTAGGAACTTCCTTTTCTTGATGACTTTCTCTCATCAAAAGATCTACTTGAGGATATCGTATACGCACTGAATCCACGACATCTAATAAATTCTTAGCGTCCATAGCCAAGACATGAGCAGCACTTAACATTCCCCTAAAAATGAATAATGAAGAATTGAATGATTTTGCCGCAGCATTTCTCTTTTTGAGAATGATTAAAATGAATAAATTCCCTCCTCCGCGTCATCTTGTCCTCATATCATAACAATTACAACTACATACGTACTTGCGGTAAGCAGAGTCCACTCCCGTATGACAATGACTTTGTGCAAGCTTCATTGCTCCGACCAATTCTTTCATGTCTTTACTGAGCACTTTGTGAGCCATTTCAATCTAGAATTAGGAAAGTAGGTACCCGAATGATTATTTAATACTGATTTTTGTTCAAATCCTTTTTCTACCATATGGAAAGTTGCCTTACTTCTCTGTAAGCACATTCAGGGAATACAGGAACGAGACTGTCTACACTACATAATAATTCTTTCAACTCGAGTCCAACTTTTCTGACTAGATCCAAATATTCGGAAACCAAATTTTGCTGAACACCTTTAACGTTATTCAGAAATTATCCAACTTTTTATTCATTCCAACATAATAAAAGTGCATACTTGAAAACGAGATCGAATATATACCTTGAGATAGTACCATCACAGCTTTTACAACTTTTGTAGTGCACTCGTACACAGCATCGTTAGTACGATCTAAATTTGCGGTGGGAACGGGTTCCATTTTCTGTGAACATAACCGAACATTGATTTTATTTTATTTTTCATATAATTTTATTCAAATTCTAGGAGTCGACAAAATTAAATTTGCATACATTATGGTGCATGCACCTTACGTAATTCATTGTTTGACAAAACCGTGATTGTAAAATCTAGAAACCATAAAGACTACTCACTTTAGCGATCATTACTCGTTCCTCGGAGTTTTGAGTGCGCGATCGATCCGAACAATCCGAATATTTCCATGGAGGAGTATGCGAACTACGTCCGTCAGCAGAATCACTATCTGATACACTAGTGGCTATTGATAGACGTTTTTTCTGCAAAATTTCAAAAAACAATAAGATTACGATTTCAAAAAAGACTGCAATTTGGAGATTCGATCAACGATGACGGTACTAACGAGATTAGTTTCCTCTTCAGCCAACCACCGGCTATCTTGTTCCGACTGAATTTGTTGTTGCTTCAATCTACGCTCCAATGACTCAATTTGATAATCGTGATTCAACGGTGATCCGCTGTCAATCAGCAAGCTGTCACCGTACAACACCTCATCGCTCTGCGCATTTTTACGAAAATAAACTATATTAATATTAAATGACAATTGATATTGTAATCGAGATAAAGAAGAGATATCCCAAATCAAACTCCTTGATTCGAAAAAGTTCTTAACCTAAATTCCAACGAAGCTTTCTAAATCAAAATAGCTAGGAAAAGAAGCAAGTGCCAACGTAAATTAAAAGCTCATAATCTCTTCACCAAGATAAATTAAAGCGGTACATATAAAACAATGACTAAGTCTACCGATCTACCATTCAATAAACGAAAATAATTAGCGCGATCAACAACAAAATACGAAGATAATCATACTTATTACGCATACTACCTTTTACGAAACAGAAAATAAATCTTGAGACGAAATAAAGAAACTACAAGAACTTACTTCCCACTTTTTCAAATGGATTTTCAAGGATGAATCTTGCAACAAGAGTTCCACGATGACGCAGAATTGAGCTACTCACTCTAAAGCACACTCAACTCATGCACATGCATCGAGATGAAATAAAAAGAAATCAATTTAACGCAGCGAAACTACAGTATGAGAAACAACAGAATCCTAACCTCGACCTTTTCCTCGGCGAATGACTCTTGAATTGAAGTGGAGTCGACAGATCTACTCATCCTTTGCGGAATTTCTCCTACAAAATTACTCGAACAGTCATCTGCCTCATTAATCATACTAGATGAAACGGAAAACGACTTTCGAACGGTGGCACCGTCGCCATTTATCCCTCTATAAGTGCTCAATTTAACATTATTACCGCCACCGAACCCGAAATTTCTTGGTAAAGATTTGTTAGTAACATTCGACGACCCAGCAATACTCGTACACGGAGCCGGTATCGAGTATTTCATCGCTGGCTCGAGGCGAACGCTGACAGGTGCGACGAAAAAATCGCTACTTATAGAATTCAAGCTTTGCAAGGAGTTGCCGACAGAGATAGTTTTATCCGTGTTAGAGGACTCGCTACAACCAGAACCAGTATTCTCTTTGAAATCTACCGCTATCGTATTAAAAGCGGACGCCGGAGTGGTGTAGACGGACGGATTTATACCACGAGACTCGGTTTCCTTCAAAAGGTGGACAAGTACCTCAGGATTCTGAGCAACAATGTAGGATGAAACCGGAGGCGGATTGCGGTCCAGCGACGCGAGAGAGGTATTCGATTCTTCGATTTCCGATCCTGGATATCGAGAAGGTTTCGGCGGAGGTAAAATTTCATCAGAACCTTGAGAGCCTGAAAGTATAACGTCTTTATCTCAGTACTGCTGTTTTCTTTTAATACGTTTTATTATTGAAAGAAAGAGTGAACATACTCCAGGATAAACCGCGGCCTCGCCTGTTCTCTCGTCGAACGGTTTCTTGTTGTTGATGTCGTTCGTCCAGTAATATTTCGCTAAAATGTTGAAAATTTCGAACGTAAATTTTGAAATCAGAACAGATAGGGTAGATCGACAACATTTCAACTCACTTCAACACTTCTTTGATGTCTTTAAAGGTAGGTCTTTTGCTAGGTTCGTAGGCCCAACACTGACTCATCAAACTGTACAGGCGAGGAGGGCACAGCGGAGGCAAGGGCAACCGTTCGCCATTTTCTATCTTACCAATCACATCATTATTTTTGATACCTTGAAACGGTTTCACTCCGAGCATCAAGATTTCCCAAATACAGACTCCTATAAACCATTACATGGAATTAAAAAAAGAATATAGATTCAAAAGATGACTTCAAGAATTGAGAATGTTTACCGAACATCCAGACATCGCTAGCTGTGGTGAATCTACGGAAGTTGATCGATTCTGGAGACATCCACTTTATAGGCAGTTTCCCCTTGGACGCTTTATAGTAACTCTGATCTTGCACCCAACGTGATAAACCGAAATCGGCCAATTTTACGCAACGGTGGCTCGAAACTAAAACGTTTCTGGCGGCAATATCCCTACACATGAACAACGTCAAGTTTCCTGAAGTAAACTGACTACAATCGGTACTTCAAAGGTTCTCAATCATTCGCTCGTTGATAATTTACAAAAATTGAATTTGAGACGAAACATGATGGAGAATTGTGGTGGGTAAGAAAAATCAGGGAAAGAATTCGTTTTCTACAGCCAGAATTTCACTCTTATGTGATAGCGGATGAAATCCAACTTTGTGTAATAATGGTGAAATATCAATTTTGGAATACAAATTATTGCTACGTACCTATGAACGAATTTCTTTGATTCTAAGTAAGATAAAGCGGTGGAAAGTTGGAATGTGTACAGGACCAATGTTGCGAGATCTAAAATAGTTTTATTGTTCTGCAGATAAGCCCTCAACTCTCCTAGTTTGGCCATTTCCATAACGATCCATATAGGATTCGAGCAACAAACGCCGATCAATTTTATGATATGCGGATGATCGAACTGCTGCATGATATCTGTAAAAATGTATCGTAGGTAATCACAAAAAAACTACAAAGTTCAAATAACGTTCGCAGGTACTCACAAGCTTCTTCCAAGAACTTCTCGGCCATAGCTAAATCTGCATCAGCTTTGCAAGTTTTTACAGCTACGGGTATTATAAACTCCTTCAGGCCCGATTTTACTTTATGTTTTAGTTTACAAATACCCGCGTGTACATCTCCGAACTGGCCTTCGCCAATTATTTCCTTGAGCTCTATCTGATTACGAGCGAGTTCATAATCTCTACCTGGAAACATAGACAGCGTTCCATTGAAAACGTACGTCTAATGAAGTCAATCTAATATTCTCAGCGCATGCTACTGCAGATTTGAGAGTAGCTCTTTTTCATCAATTAAACAACTAACTTGTTGGTGTTGAATAATCTCCTTCCTCGTCGACTATTTCAGCATAATCTTCAGGAACTAAATTACCATTTTTCTTCGCGCTCGTTCTGCTGGAGCCTGTAGCGAGAAATGCAATAATCAATTTTCAAATCATCGTACATTATATTACATTATTACAACATAAATCAAGCATTTTCAAGCAATTACACCAATAATTCCAACACCCACGAAAAGTGAAAATGAGTGGCGTAAACTAACCTGCAGTTCCACACGGGCAAGGAAACCTATTCCACACAGCGGCTTGCGAAACAAATTTTATTTTAGTTACATGGCAACAGATGAAGTATTAATCATAAAGATTTCGAAGAGTGTACATATAATCAAAGGTTAGAGATGAAAGATAACATTCGTTCGTTAGTAAAACACAAATTCAAGCAAACAACGAATAGAATTATCGTCTCGCAGTTGACACATACTTTTTCTGTTCCACAGTGAAGACGAGCTGTCGGTAAACAATCTGCAATAGCCGTCAATTAAATCGGCCAGACTTTCCATATCGTTTTCAGACGGACAGGTAATAGTCAACGTTTCCGCAGCTCCGAATACCCTCAACTGAAGCACTGCTTTACGGTGAACTTCGCAATCCGATAGAGATGTTTGAATGGTTTCGATATTTTTGAAGTCTGCCATTTTAATTGGCTGTGGAAATCAACGAATTGATTGACGTAACTCTACAAAAAATGTTATTGAATACACGTATGGGCACTTACCGAAGATGATTGATGAGACAAATACGAAATCCCAAGATCCGGACCGATGACTAGTTCGATTGGAATAGACCAACCAGACTGCGTAATGAAAGCAAATAATGAAAATTAAACGTTGCTTCATTCGTCAAACGGTTTTCTAACACTAAGCAGTTTAAGCGATAATCACACGAAATGAATGTATTTGAACTACAAAGATCAATCGAAGGTGGGCGAACCTGATTCGCAACTAATATTCAGCACAAACCCATACCCTGACGTGATCTCGCCTTCGTGAGTTCCGTTCAAAAAATATTATCTATAAGAGCATTATTCTATTGTAACGGAGACGATTTAAATGATCTTTTATGAAAGTTGTAAGTAATAATAATCTCTACGTTATTTTCATTTTGACAAATTTGTAGAATATGGAACAATACGATTTTCGAGCGGAACTCATTTTGAAAAGATTTTTTCCTTAATTTATCTCACGAATTACGATAAAATATTGTGGTCGAGTAAAGATTTCACTTAACAAAATTTGGAAGAATCATTACATATGAGAAAATATGGAGACCTTTCGAAAATTAGTTTTCCAGCAGTAGGAGTTAACGACTCTTGATAATGGCTCGAAAGATGTTATAACGATAAGGTTCATATCGTGAAACTGCTCGTGGTTTTAAATTTGTGGAGTGAAGATAATTTTATCGAATAAGTACCATTTTTGTCAAATCGGAAACCACGAATGGAATCGATTACGTCGACCGTAAGAATTCCAGAATTATACAGATTATTTCCATATCAAGAACAAAGCGTATATCATCGGAAATTTAATTTTTTTTTTCAACTTAGAATCAAGACTACAACCTAAAAAGTTCATCGTAGGAAGAAGAAATATGTATTCCTAATGTGATTGATTCACAGCGAAGGTTTACCGGGTGTGCAGAGTGTAGAGTGTGCAGTTGCACAGGGCGGCAGATTTTTGGGGCAGCAAATTTTTCATTTTTTTTTGGTTGACATGATTATTCATTTTTTTAAGGTAGCGTAGCAACTATGCAATTGTCAAGAACAAAAAAAGTTCATCACTGTGAGAAATTCATTTTTTCAATGTGTTTGCCACCTCCTTCCCCCCCCCCTCTAATGTTGGCCAGCTCCGGTCATGTAACCGGTTTAACCAATTATTTGCTCGCTGAAAAACCTGGATAACCGGTAAATTTCCTAGACTGAATAACCAAGTACAGTTTACCGAGTATTTGGACGAAATACCGGTTAACCGGTGCCCCAACAATGTCTGACCCGTTACTGGAAAAGTGGAAAACAGACCTGGGTCCGTGATATACCAATCAGCAAAATAGGAGCTTTCCTACATCTAAGAACCTATTTTGCTGATTTGATAGAGAGCGGCGGTCAGTGACTCAGAGCGTCGAAACTGCGAGGCTGCTAGCCTGCAACTTGCGTGTTTGGATTTTTGGCGTTTGTTTTCAACGTTGTTTTGTTTTAATCTTTTTTTGTCTTTCTTTTTTGCAATCTTGTTGCTTGAAGTCAAAAAGTCGAGTGCACGACCACAAGTCCACAAGACACAAGTTAACTATACGCTCTAAAGCCGGTTCATTACGTTCCGGAACCGCTATGAAGCCACAGTTTTAGCGCTCCTGGTGGCAAAAATGCAAAGTTTTTGAGCTCCTGTTGAAATCCGGTTTAACCGGTTCTTTCAGAGCTCAAAAAACCGGTATACCGGTTCTATCGATTATTTGAAAATACCGTTTTTTGTCCAACATCACCACCCCTCCCCCCCAATCACCTCAGATGATGATTTTTTCGCTCGGGGGACGGCAAAATGAATTTTGTACAGGGCGGCAGCAGACCTTAATTCGGCTCTGTTGATTCAACACATTTGAACACAGGGAAAGCCTCGTGACTAGCTTTTAATGAATGTACCATTTTTGTCAAGTAACAGCAAGAGTGCTGCTTGGAAAGAGTTGTGCGAAATGGCTGAGGAGGCCCCATTGGGCAAGCCTTACAAGATTGTCCTGAAGAAGCCTCTCAGCAATGAGCCGAGTGGAGGCGGGTGTTGTGAGACAAATCATTGACAGCTTGTTCCTGCAGCTCCCACTACCAATGGTAGCGCTGCCAATAGTAGAAGAGGATGGTATACAGGGTGGGGCAGAAAGATGTTACCACTTGAACGAAAAACTCCGCGAGAATTTTATGGAGTTCCCCGGTTGACTGGTAACATCTTTCTGCCCCACCCTATATCCCTCGTAGGTATCGAGGAGTTGGATGCAGCAGTCAATAGACTACGGGGAAAGTATCGGAAGGCTCCGGGCACGGAATCTGATGAGATTCCAAATCCAGTCTGGAGCGTCATACATTCAGTTGACCCAGCACTGCTTGTTGTTAATTGGACTGTTTCCTGAGCGACGGAAGAAAGCCAGGCTAGCACTGATCGATGAGGAGGATAAACCACCTGGCCTACCTGCTCTCATCGACCACTATGTCTGTTGGACAATGTTGGAAAACCCTTGGAGAGAGTGATAGTCAATCGCCTCGAGAGTTATCTGAAAGAAAGAGATATAATCTGAAGTAGCCAGTACGGTTTTCAAACTGGACGCTGTACGTCAGGTGCTGGGATCAGGCTGAAGAGAATAGTCGGGTCAGCGATAGCTACGCAGGAGTTTTGCGCAGCCGTCAGCCTCGACATTAGAAATGCGTTCAATTCGATTCCTCGGGAGAGGATCTTGAGAGCCCTTAAGGACGCAGAAGTGTCCGCATACCTCCTCAGGATGATGAGCAGCTATCTTAGCTGTCGAAAAATCCAAGCAGAGATGTCTGCCGGTACAATGAAGCGCCCAGTTTCGTGTGGGGTGCCGCAGGGGTCGGTCCTTAGGCCGCTGCTGTGGTGCGTTGAATTTAACAAGATATTCAAGGCGACGCTATACCGCCGGTTGTTAAGCTTATCTGCTCTGCGGATGACTCATTGGTAGTACGCACCACCGGAACAATTGTAGCAGTGGAGAGCAAGGTAAACCGGCCCCTAGAGAAAGTGACGCGCTGGATCGAGTCGGCCAGACTAGGACGGAGGCCATACTATTCACGACCCGTCGGAAGTTCAGTCAACCCACCTTTTGCCTACAAGGTGTGAAAATCGAGACCAAGAAGAAGATGAGGTATCTGGGTATCTGATTTGACTCAACGCTGAGCTTCAGGCATAGCAGCGGAAAAGGCGGGCAGGGTGGTAGCATACTTTAGCTGCCTGATGAGGAACCTAGGACGGCCGAGAGAAGCCAGAAAAAGGATAATGATGAGCACCGCTATGTCGATCCTCCTATATGGCGCCTCAGTATGGGCCGATTCAATGAAAATACCCTGCCGAAGAAGAGGAATAGTAAAGATCCAGCGAAGAGCTGCGCTGAGGTGTGTTAGTGCCTAACGCACTGTTTCGACGGAGGCTCTTTGCGTATTAGCACGTTCACCACCAATTGAGCTCCTTGCCGAAGAAAGAGCGGTGGTGTTCAGAGAAAAAAAGACGACGACGACCAACCGTGAGACTCCACGGGTTAAGCAGGACGCCATATAATCGTTCAGTTCCTCCTCATTCTCCATCTCTATTCAAGGGATACTGGGGCACATCGATCTTAACAAACATGACGCAGTGGACCTTGCTGAAAATCATTCTCTGCGTTTGCCTTCCATCACTGATTCTTTCGCTTCTTCCTCCTCGTATGATCTCAAATGATCTTCCCGACGAGAAGCCATCCTAATCTGTTCTTTCTCGACTCCCTTCATGCCTATACTGCAATGCTGACTAATTAACTATTCAACACTTCTTCTTTTGCCCAGCTCTTATGATCCTGTCTCCCTCTGTGTCGCATGCTCCCTCCCAAACAATCACGAGAAAATCACTGTCACGATGAGTTACCAGGTCCACCCATTTTATACATATTGTCTATATCTGCCCACTTCGAGCTCATAACCCTAAATGTAGTCGCAAGGCTCTTTAAAAAAGGTTAATAGTACAATAAAATTATACTTACTCCAAGAGAGCATTTAAAGGTTTCATGGTCGAATCGACAAACTGATTGTAACAATTCCAAGAATTTGAACATACATTCCTTTTCCGACAACTGAGAAACTTTTTTAAACTGCTGTTGTATCGACTTTCGCAATGTTTTGGTTTTAACGCTATCTAAAATATTTCTAGGTAGGAACTTATGTAAACCAATCTGAAACAACAAATTGAATTAAAATATTATGAATACGGTTCGGAAAAATAGCCCTCGATAAAGAATGGATTACCACGCCTACACGTACTTCTTTCTCGAGATATTCCAAATTAGACTTCTTATCTAAGGCTATCTGAGGCATATCCTTGAAGAAGAATCGTATTTCTAAACAACATAATTGAACCGCTAGGTCTAGATCGACTTTGGTTCCAACATTGGTCAGGTACTCGTTGCGAACCTATAAAAAAAGCATTGAAACAGGGTAAGCGACACTCATTCGCATGGACACCCGAATATTACGAATTAATCTTTGTACAGCAATAATAATGCGTTTTTACTTATTGAAATGGGTGGAGAAAATAATCGCATATCTAACTCTGTAGGTGCGTTTTAAAAAACGCACTGACACACGAATGTTCGAAGGATCGCCTACGTTGTCGATGTAAACGTTATTTTATGCGATGGCATTATAGGATAGTTCACACGAAGTGTGCTTGGTTTAATGCTGGGATATTTACTACGTATATACGTTGATCAGGAAATAATAATGATGATAACAATATTGCTTGTTCAATTGTGGAATAGAAATGCGGTGTTCGTGGTTGTACTTTGCACACAGAGAGTCAGAGATGTATTTATAAAAAATGAGATAAATTTTCTCGCGAACACCGGTTTTTAATACGTAATATACTCACGAACAGTTTAGAGAAAACTTGGTACATGTAAACGAGCACAAAATCTTTTCAGTACAGAACAAATTTTACTTAAAAAAGTGATATGACTGCATTTTACCGACTTTTCGAAGAAATGAGGTATTACATTCGCCACAGTGGTGGCAGTGGGAGCAGGTAATGATTTTTCTCGACGTTTTGGGGGTCATAGACAACTCCTAGACTATTGAAAAAATTTCAGGTTTCCTTATATATATATATATATATAGGGATATAGGGATATAGACCAAATTTTGTCACCTCTTCTCCTCGGAAACTAGCGATCCGATTTTTCTCAAATGTTGATATGTTGTTGGGGTATATTTGAAGTGATACGCCTGCATTTTGTTTGAGGATTGGATGAGTAGTTTTTGAGTTACCCTCTTAGGAGTTATAAAGATCGAGCGGGGTTAGTCATAAGCACGTTGCGTTAGGCTACCGAGACGAGTACGTAGGGAAATGCGCTACGGTAGGAGCGGAATTATGATTTTTTCATGGCAATAAGTGAATCCTTAAAGCCGATTCTCCGTCATATATTCGGCTGTCTTTCAAGACTTTACGCGTATTCTGGCTGTTAAAGTGATGAAACGGAAATTTATTTTTGCGTTAGCAGATGCACGTAAAAAATCGGTAACCAATAAAGGTCTAACTTTCAAGCTTAGGCTTTTAGGCAATCGAACGCATTTCAAATTTTCCACGATAATGAAAATAGGTGAAATTTTCATAAGAAGTGGGGTATAAAAATGAAAAGTCGTGTGTTGCTTACCCTGCTGCGTGAGCTTTTTTTTATTTTGATTTGCCGCCGGAGATACATTTTTAGAAGAAATGTCTAACTAAAATTTTGCAGTAAGACTTTTTCGATAGTCAAATAAATTTTGTAGAAAAAAATCATCATTTACCTGGTCGTAGTAATAATAAAATGAAACCCTATCTTTCTCGTACAGGTCGTGCAGATTTTCAGGTAGGTAACGAACTTTCAGTTCATACCTCCATTCCTGCATCGGATGAATTTGATCATATTTTTCGTGAATCTGAAAAATAGAAAAATGATCATACTCCTCGTCTAAAAATCTGCATTGATTCAATGATTTTTTTGAAATTAATTAATAAATATTTCTAGTAACTATCGTCGGACACACTCTACAAGATTAGATTCACTGAATATTTCAAATGACTTTTTGTCGGCCATAATTTAACCTGTAAAATTTGTCAAATATAACACTCGAAAACATAAATCAAGGAAATTCATTGTTAACCTCTTCTTTAGGTATTAGACTCGATCTTCAACTGATGACTCCATCAAGATGTTTTTTCTTCAGAATTTTCTGTCTATCAAACTCGCTTTACAGGGAAATCTTAATTGGGATCCAAAACAAGATTGCGCACATCCAATTCAGAGCACCATAAGCACTCACAGCACTCACTGTCGGAGAATTTCCGCCTCCATTTTCACCGTTCAGGTCAGTACTATCTACTCTCATTGTTTTCATCTTCTTTTTCCTCTCGAATTCTTACTTTAAATCAAATTAGGTAATTTTCTATCTTCTCTCTAAGCCATGTACGTTCCTTACCCAGCAAATCTTGAATGGTCTATTACTCGCGTTAAGAAAAACAAAGTGACATAACTAAATCGTGAGTAGTGCACTGCACTGCGTTGTGAACAATAATATTTACCATTTCTTTCACTCCTCGCTTTAATAAGTTGCCATCCATTCATATCTTTTTCTTCGTCCTCTTTCTCTAAAATTCTTTTTTTTAACCAATTTCCTTTCTTCTCTCTGAGCCATGCAGGGTCCTCATCGAGCTAAAACTCATATGGTCTATTTACATTAATATCACAAACTGAGAAGCCAGAAGAAGGATCATGATGAGCACCGCTACGTCGATTATATGGTGCCTCAATGAAAATACCTTATCAGAAAAGAGAAATGGTAAAGATCCAACAAAGAGCTGCGCTGAGGTGTGTTAGTGCCTACCGCACTATCTCAACGGAGGCTCTTTGCGTATTAGCACCTATCGAGCTGCTTGCTGAGGAGAGAGCGGTGGTGTTCAAAGCAAACCAAATGTATACATGAACCATCTTGGCAGTTGCCAAGTAGAAGAGGGGGTTTGCCAAGGAGATTCTTCCAACACCAAAGTAATACCCAAAACGGTCGATACCGGGGCTGGAGGAAACAAAATCAAATGCTTACGCAACCCGCACCCACTCCACCGCAGAGAAAGGGCTGCGCTGCACAAGCGATAGAAGCGAGAAGAATACAAACTGACGTCACTTCAATTACAGTTAATAGTGATCTGGAACTGGTCCGGCCGTCATTACTATCAATGTCGACCATTTTTTTTCTCCCTGCTTTCATGAGCGTCAATTACTATTACTCAATCTATCATCAACCTCGACAGTCAATATCACTAAGCACAATGCGGTTGACTTCCCCGCTCAAGATTTCCTCTAACTCTATAACCATGGGCTCTGAACACACAGTCCTCAAACAAATTCAAAGCGACTAAAAACAAACTAGTTCCTTCTGATTGAACTTTTCATTAGGAAGAAATAAACCTTACCCACCTCTTAATCAATCTCGCTCCCCTCACCCATTAGGAGCAGCATGAGTTCTGAACAAAACAGCCTCCGAACAAGTGAAGAGCATTGAAAAATATATTTTCTGGCAGAGCCAAATTAATAAAGATCATGTTTCATGTCTTTTTTAGTAGCTAGTGACTTTTGGGGATGAGTTGGCTTTTGGGGGGCATACTAGTCTAAGCTAGAAACTACTGCGAAGGGAGGGGGGGCTCGGACTTTGGAGAAGTTTGCTCCTAATGTTGTAAGCGGACCAAAATTGACGACTCAAGACGTCACCGACTTATGAAGTCACACGCTAATAGCTTCATAATGGCTCTCGGAGTTTTCTCAGCCTAGTATAAATCTAGCCTACGCCTTGTATATTATTTCATTATAATATTAGGATAAGCTAGAAATATTTTAGGCTAATGACTTTAGAGGGGTTTACTCGCTCCGCTAGTTTGCCCCGCATATTAGGCTAGGCTCGGACTTCGGAGAAATTTGCTCTTAATGTTGTAAGCGGACCAGGATTGACGACTTATGACGTCACCGACTTATGATGTCACAAGCTAATAGCTTCATAATGGTTCTCGGAGTTTTCTTAGCCTAGTATAAATCTAGCCTACGTTTTTTCATTATATTAGGATAAGCTAGAGACTACAGGGGGGGGGGGCTCGGACTCGAACTCGCAGATTTGAGAATCACTGTCACAGGGAAAAATTCCCATAAGGATGAGCCCAGAACAAAGACATGAAACATGTCAACAAGCCAGTTCTTTCTGGTCGATCTTCCCACTACAAAGGAACAATCGTTTCCTAACTCAGAATCAATCACACCTATCTCACCACCCACTAATCTTCCCAACATGAAGCAAACATTCTCTTCCACCTTAGAATCGATCACATTCACTCTACTCATCACTATTGGCATGTGTTCTGGACGACAAAGTGCTCAAACAATTAGGCACAATAAAAAATGAACCGGTTCTTCGGGTTGATCATTCCGCCATGAAGAAATAATCCTCTCCTATCTCATAATCGATCACACTAATCCTACCCTTGACTATCGGCATGAGTTCTGGACAAAACAGTTCAAAACCAAATTAAAAGCAATAAAAAACAAACCGGTTTCCACCTGCCATGAAGGAACCATCTTCTCTTTTTTCAGAATCAGTCACACTTACCTCACTCATTACTATCTGCGTGGGTCATGGAAAACACAGCGCTTAGTTAAATAAAGAGTCATCAAAACCAAACCAGTTTTCTCGAGTCGATCTTCCCAACATAAAGGAAGAACCTTCTCCTAACTTAGAATCGATCAGACTCACCCAGTGTTGCCGGATGATATTTTCAAAAATCCGTATCCATCATGTTTTTCTAAGCCTAAGAGCAGATTTCTACCGATTTAACAATGACAATCAGGAGAAAAATATCTCTCACATCAGTGACTGAGGTACTTTTCCGTTGATCGACTCACTGTGAAGACGGATGACTATATCAGCACATAACGATCAAGAGAAAAGTATCTCTCTTTTGTATGACTAACGTACTTTTCCCTTGAGCACAAGAAATTCGTATTTTATGCAAAATTCATAGAAAAATCCAGAACCAGAAATCCGTAAAACAGGCAGCGCTGCACTCACCTTACTTACTGGAAAACATAGTCCCTAACAAATAAAGAGTAATCAAAAACAAACCGGCCCCATTTGATCGATCTTCCCCTCATGAAGAAATAATCTTCACATACTTCATAATCAATCTCACTTACCTCACTCATCGCCATCTAAGTTCTGGACAACACAGTCCTCGAACAAATTAAGAAGAATTAAAAACAAACCGGTTTTTTCAAATTGAACTTCACGTCATGAAGGATTTATCCTCTCTTACCTCAGAATTGATCACATTCACCTCATCCATTCCTGACTGTTCTTATACAAGCCTTGCCAACAATGCTAGAATAAGAACGTATCAATACATTTATTTTCGTCTCCTGTTTTTAGAAATATGTATCAGTCATTATCACAGCAATAACTCCGATAGAAGCATCAACTTTCTGTACTATTTGCGCTTCACTTATTTACTACAATCTCTGAACCTTCCATATTTCCTATCCTAGAGTAAAACAAGCCACAATGACCTTGCCAAGCTGATAACGCTTTATAAAGTTGTAGAGCTCGTAAATAAATATTATTTGTAATAAATAAAATGAAATATTGGATTTCAAAAAAGTATTTCACGAATTCGATTGAAAAGAAGAACAAAATCCTCTTATCGCATGCACATTCTTGTTCGTTATTTATCGAGAAAAGGGAGTCTGACTAATAAATATACACGATAAGAGATTCTCGACATCGTTTGATTGAAATAATTATTTTTCCTAGTTCAGATTCCGCGCCTAAGATGATAAAGAGAAGAAAAATCAACAAAGAACCGCGAGAATAGTGATACACATGCTGATGATAACAATACACAATCGGATGTTTTACACCTGAATTTAAACTCAAAACAACAGATTGAATGATCGTAATCTCTTTTTTCCCAAAATGATCTGATACATGTAAACCATAGGCAGCTCAAAATTGCCTACAAAAAAGCTCATCTAGGTTAAACTTTAATTCTTTGTTCTTATTTAAGAATGAAACAGGAGATGAGAAGAGTTTTCGTATCATTCATATAGGCTCTATCACAATACCCAGTCCGAAATTTTACATGAGACGTTAGAGTGAACTTTAGAATAAAATAAAAATTCTTACCTCGCACATCGTGCTGGCCTGATGTAACCAATGCATTTCACCGGTGAGCAAATGATGTAATCGTATAGCGTAAACATTCTGATACAATCTCGGATTTGTAGCTAATCGACTGGTAACTAAGGAAATGATTTCCTGCAAATGTAAAGCGAAATTATACATAAATATAAAATTCTCAACAGATCTGCTTCCGTATCTAATTTTTGACAGGACAATCAGCAATTCTAAATAATTATTTCATCAGCATCCGACATTTTACTTTTTTCAGCCCCCTTCTCCTGTTTTTTATTTTGCATTTTCAAAAGGAAAAGCTCCAGAGTTGGCCTCAGGGATCATCTAAGACATATTCAGGGGGGACTAATCACGGGGCAAAAAGAAACTCGATACACTGAAAATCGTTTTTCAAGCTTCTAAAAATTGAAGATTATGGTTCTCAGCTCGGGAAAATGATTGTTGTACATTGCGTAGAACTTGAGATTGCAAGATTAAGAAAAAGATAATTTGGATCAATTCTCTTCAGGTTAATGAAAGATTTTGAGACATAAATGAGAGAGAACATGAATGAAAAAGTTTTCCAACGATTTATTCCACAAGAAAGTAGATTAGATCGAAACAAAAATTAAGCGAAAGAATTAATTTGAAATCGTTCATCTCCTCCAGAGGGAGGGGGCGGTTTTTTCTCAAGGTGAAATTTCCTGACTTTTCCAAATTTTTCCAGACCATTAATTTCTACTAAAAAATGGGGAAAAAAAAACGAGGAAGACTTGTAGTTTGAACTTTTTTTGAAGCATCTTTAAAAATTCCCTGACTTTTTCCCGGTTTCCCAGAAACTGGCCATTCAGTAATTTCAATGATTGATTCGATTGAGCTCGAAATGGGAGTTTAATATTAGTCTCAAAGTCTACATGCACCTTGTAGAAGCATCAAACTCGTTGTACGAGTAACTTATAGTAGAAGAATCACTGAAAAGCGTAATGTTTCTTCTTTTTAAGACGACCGTAATTCAATCAATTCGCCCATATTACCTTTATGCTGATATTTTCGCTGAATTTGACTATGTTGAAACCACCATTGGGTAAAAATACTTTCAATGTGGTCGACGAACGTTCCGGCGTGACATTCGCGCAGGCACGTCTCTCATTTGCCGGCGAATGTTTTCTGTCCGTTATCACATCGTTAAGAACAGGAACTGCGCTTGTAGAATCTTTGTTCATCCTTCTCGGCTCATGACTGTCAACAAAAGAATATGAAAATAGAATTAATTAAGCTCGAATTATTGTACAACATTCATTTTTCGATACAATAATTATATCAAAGAGGACGCAATCTTCATTAGAGTAATTTTCGATATTTACTCTATTTTTGAGGTACGTTCGAGGTGAAAGATTTTTGATTGAAAGCGTGTACTCTCGAGGAGTACCAGCAACATTTCTTATTGAACTACATTATTTACGATTGGGAGCTCTGGCACCAAGTAACTGCCTAGAGCAGCGAATGCCTTTGAAAGGCAAGAACAAAAGTCGATCGAAAGGAAAACAATTCTTGATTTTCAATTCTTGTTTCTCCTGGAGAGCTATTCGCCATTCTGAGCACCTGTACAGAGCACTGAAAACATCGCTAATAAGATATGAAGAGCCATAAGCGACAATGTTATCGTTTGTAACTTCGAAAGATTCCAGAAAAAGGAATTTAGTATTATTTTGAATGAGTCAAAAAGTCGAATGTAAGTTGATTCTTTGTTCTAGGAATGGAAAAAATCCCTTGATGCCCAGGTGTATTGATAAGAGTGATCTTGAATGGATTCGGCGACCGATGTTCAAGAATTTTATACCGCGCTCACAACGCCACTTGCTACATAATTTGCATGGTTCTTCATATCTTGAACAAGTTTTGCTCTGGAGGGCGAATAACGCTAATTGAGCTTCGCACGAAGCTGCTTCTTCGCAAAGCCTAATTAACTTTGTACCAACATTGTCAAAAAAGGAAAGTCGAGTAACGCAGATATAACAGAGAATATGGCCTATGAAATCGATCGCGTGGGTCATCCGTAATGACAGATGAAAGATCGCATACAGATGACGGCTTTCGTACGAAAAAATCCAACAGGTGTAGTAAATTTACGCGTAAAAAATTCTAGCCAATCGAGATCGGGGCGGCATTGAAAAGAACGACGTAAATAGGAGACAAAAGAAAAATTCGCAAATGTATCTCGCGGTTAAATCAAAATGTATCCTCGAAAGTTTTACACCGAGTCATTCTCATTCGTTTTGAGCAAAAATAAGACAACGAATATTTCATTGTATATTCTTCGAAGAAATAAAATCACAAGTTTTCTGCGCAATTATAGATCAAAGAAAATAGGTGAGAAAGAGAAAATTGGAAGACTTCCCGGAAACCACGTTTCTACGAACGTACAAATTCAAAGGGAGAATGAATTAATAGTAGGAAGTAAACAATGAACGAAAGATATTCAACATAAAGACCAAACGCAGGTGATGTTATAGAAAATGACTGAAAACTGATCGACAATTTTGTAGAACCTCGATTTGGTCATTAGAAGTTTCCCTCAAAAATTTATGCACTTCACGACGAGTTAATAATTAGGAAGGTAAGTCCTAAGGCAGGTCGGCCGTGTATCTAGCCAATTTTAAGACTACTATCATATCGAAAAATTTTCCTCCAACTACTTGAAGCAAACATATCCTGCTTGAATTCGAACACTCTCTTGGAGTTACCTTTCACAGTCAACTACCCTCTACTTATTTACATAATATTGTCGCTACCTCGAACCCCAACCTAGCTCACCACTCGTCCAAAACTCACAAAAATTCATAAGTCTACAGCACCCTGAGACAAGAATATTCTGATCATACCCTTTGTCTTACTGATGGCTTAAACCTGAAAACAAAACGGCCTACGCATATATTTTATACATGGATACATAGTCTTTCATCGTACCTGTGGCCTAGCCTCCATCCATATTCACTGCTGAATTGATGGCAATAATCATCCGTCTTCTTCATCTCTCTCAACTTTCCGCACATAGCAAATTCCTTCTCCTCATAGACTCACCTTCTGCACCACTGCACTCTCTCACTGTCCCCTGCGCTTGAAACTCTCTCACACAAAAAATTGTCCTCGCGCTCCAATTGACAACCACGACATATTCATTTGGATATCCAGCCATATTTCACTTGTCACATTCCCATTCCCGTCTCAGACTACAAAAATCAAGACCGCTTTTTCATCTTAAATATTTGGACAGAACTTATGAAAGCCAACTTAGTGCGGGAATTATAGGGTTTTGAACCAAGAAATTGCTATCAAAGATTTTATTGCTGGAAGTTGTTCAATAAGTTACCCTCGTACGCAGAAAAAAACATACCGCCGCCCCATCCTGCAAACCATTTTCTCTTGGGGGGGGGGGGGGTAAAAAGGTGTAAAATTACGGGTTTTTGTGATTTTTTATGGGAAAAACGCATTATTTTTGAAAATATCAGAGGATCAAAAATATTCTACACCAAATTTCCCATAAAAAAGGTTCCTACATAATTTTCCATACAACCCATCTAGTACGAGATATGGACCCTCAAAGTAGCGCCCATTTTGAGCATATACTAATCTAGCGAAATACGCACGCACGTGAAACGCCAACTCGCGTTGTCACAATTCACATAACTTATTGTAGTTGAGCAAGAAATCGTCAGAGAAGGTTTGACCAATCCGGTCAATAGAAGCTGATTGATTGAACAGCAGTGCACAATTCCCAAAGACGAGTTTTTCCCTTATTGAAAATGACTGATGTTGCATCACAACCTGTGAATGCATGGACAAACATTATTCCATCGGAGGCCAAAGGTGCCACATCATACATTTGACTTGCTTTAACACCCTTTCCAGGTTTTATGAAAAGCAATGGTTTGTTGAGATTGCAACGTTGTAATGGCAATCACAAGAAGATATTCCTTCTCCGACCAAAACAATTTTTGTTCCTTCCTCAGAGGTCTGAACTGCTGTTGCAACAATAAGTGCATTTGCATCACCGTCTACAACTCATGTTTTTATCCCACATTCATCAAATTTTGTGCACAGCAGTTCAATCAATCGACTTTTATTGACCGGATTTGCCAAACCTTCTTTGACAATTTCTTTCTCAACCACAATGAGTTTTACAATTGTGACAACGCGAGTTGGCGTTTCACGTGCATGTGTATTCTGCTAAATAATAGTATATGCTCGAAATAGGCGCAACTTTGAGGGTCCATATCTTGTACTAGATGGGTTGTATGGAAAATTATGTAGGCACCTTTCTTATGGGCAATTTAGCGAACAATATTTTTGATATCTTGACATTTTCGAAAATAATACGTTTTTCCCATCAAAAATCACCAAATACCGTAAATTTACACCTTTTACCCCCTCCAAATGGTTTGCAGGGGGTGGCGGCGGAGTGTTTTTTTCTGGGTACGAGGGAAACCTATTGAACAACTTCCAGCAATAAAATCTATGATGGCAATTTTTTTGTTTACCCTCAATATTTTATCTATGACTCCCGGACTAAACCTTCAAACAAACTCCTTGGTCAATCACTAGATTAGGTATTAAGAATTGAATCACCCACTCACATCTGATCGACTGAAACTCTCAATCACCCGCATCCTGTTCTCATTGTCACAAAGTCAATCTAAACGTTGACCATAACTTCCCATATCTTCATTGAATGCCCCTTGTTCACTCCGCCACGCCCTAAAAACATTTCAGACACCATCTCCCTCACACTTCAATATCTCCGTCTTGCTCCCTTCTCTTCATCCACATAATCTTTCAACTTCCTCTCTTTTGAACATTCTGAGTCTATCTTCACGTATTTCTATAATAATTTATATTTTTTCTTCTTTACAGGCTCATTTCCCTCATTATATTGTAATTATCCAACAAATCCAGCATACAACCTTCAGAGTTATTCCATGGCTCATCAAAAATAGAAATTCTAATGATAATAATGAAATTAAGTGTGTTTAATGATTTTGATCTGTATTATCAGAGGCAATGAGCTGCTGTGACTTCAGGATATTCTTGAATTATATTTCTAATATATTGATTGTCTAGGTAGCGCCACAGCGTTGCTAGGTTTGAGAACCAATGGGAAATAAGGACGTAGATTCAATTGGATTTTCAAAATTTTGGGATTGGCTTTATCGAGGGAGTAAGTAAGGAACCAAAAAATTGGTTCCAAGAACAAAACTTTCAAGGTAAAACTACAAGATGCATGGTTGAAAAAAATTGAAATTCAAATATTATTTGAAATAGTCTCCGACTTCGAGAGTCGAGAGTAATTTCTTCTTAATTACTATCTCGTTTTCTTCATTCTCGAGCCCGCTTTTCAATTTTCAAAATTCTTTCGATTTGATTTACGACCTCCATTTCAAACAGAAAGAGAACAGTTTCAGAAATAACAGCGGTTATTATTGAAAGAAACTTCGTGCATGAAGTGATTCAAGATGTTTGATTAATACAATTATATCACGTGTGCTCGACTTCATCAACCGGCCTCCTCGAAGCTCAACGGTGTCGTTCGAATCTAAGCGAAGAGAGTTCAACATTTGACCCTCATATTATGCATAGTATTTTTTAGTAAGTGTGAAATCATTCTATTTCTCTTTCATTTCTTATGAATCACGTATAATATAATTATTCTAATCTCGATGCAAATGATGAATTCTCACATAAGATTCCAAACCATTAATTTCTCTTCCGAGTTTTTAATACACCTAGGTACTTGTATGAAATTTCGCCGTCTCGATTGCGTATTTCATATACGTACATAGAATAATTTCGAAGTTCTTCGTCTCTATCGGTCAATTAGTCAGTGAATTCATTGAAGTTTTCAGAGTTTCCACGAAATATTACAGAAGTTTTCTGAAGTCAGAAATTCTATTACGTGATGTTGAACCAAATGTTGAATATTAATGTTATACATAAATTGTATGCAAACTCACGCTCCTTTTGGCTATTATTCGGTTGATTATGAGTTACTCGTGGACTTCCGTCGTACTTTTACAGAGAAAAATTGACTATTTGATCAAATCTATTTTACGAATACCTCGAAATTCCTTCCTCAGTTGAGATCAGCGAACTTATAAAAATTTTATCCTTTTACGGCAGAATTTGTAGCTATATTTGTATGCCTTTCCTCTCGTCCCAACTCGTCTGCAATTGTAAATTCCTCTTCCTCAGCGACTCATTCTCTTCTCTCTGCTTCTTTGGCGCATTCACCTCACGCTACTTACTAACTGAATCAACAACCGGACTGATATTACCCCGGATATGATGCAATCGATCAAGCTACCTCCCAAGCCCCGTTCACCTGCTCTAGACTTCAAATTCTTCAATCATAGAGAATACTCTGGAGAATCCCTTGCCTTAATCAACCTTTCTTAGGAACTAAAAACAGGAAGAAGTAATCATGACTCTATTTAGAATCGGTCACACTCGAATCACCCATTCTCACCTGATCAATCCTCAAACGCTGGCTCCTCTTCCCGCTCCCGGTGCCGAAGAGCCTATTTCTTTTCCTGTCCCAAACTCACGACTCTTAACAAAAGTCTCCTTCAATTCTCTCAAGCTCTCTAACTCATGTTATCACTTCTTGAATAGTTTACTCTTCACCAGATACTTACAAAAATTCATCTTCAATGATCCTCGTAGAGACTAACACATATTCGAAATTCTTACTTCGAAGTTATCGCTGATTCATATCGGTCTAGCACTCAAAAAACAACGAAAAAATTTACAACGCAAAATAAAACAATACTTCTCAACTAGTCGGTAGCACATGCACTTGAATAACACCATTTTTGTTCTCCACATTCTACAAAAGGATAAAAAATTGGCCTCATCGGCAACCGGTAAACTATATACGAACTACACCTCCATCCGCGATTCAACTAGAATATTCGTTACCTAATTTTGAATGGATGAAATTTCCACGTTTGAGAGACATCCGTGAAACCACCTCCGTAACCAAATTCGACCATCGGATCCACGTTTTTCACGCGATAAAACGTAGGAAGCACATCTGCCCGAGCGCAATTCAACGAAGCTAATAGCTTGTTTTTTATTAGACGACTCGGAGATTTTTGTTCGGTAACATTATCGTACTTCTCTGACTTCCTGCAGGCTTCATGAGCGCTTTTTAAATTAGACTGATTACCATGATAACTGTGCGGTCGGCAACCGCGAAGTGATTTCCGCCTTTCCGCGTACTTTCGTTCCTTAGCTTTTTCGACGTCGAGTTTCTTTTCGTGAGGCAACCAAACCGACTTCCTCCAAGACAACAAGTCCAGCATCATCATTTCACCCTTTCTGAGATGGGGAGCATTCGTTCAAAAATGCGAAAATCAATTACCGCACAAAGGTGTTGAGACGTTTGGACGTAAAAATCGCACGTTAGCAATTTATTGAACTTGAACACTTATACAATGAACGAATAAAAGACCCGTTTTTTTTTTGTAAAATGTGAAACTTCTTCGAACATCACCCGCAATCACTTCTCAAATAACTACACCAAAATTTCTTAGTAAAGGCGCACGAAAAAATATCAGTTCATCTATCAATATCACGATAAGCGAGCAACTTAGAATTTATAGAAAGCACTGAACAAGCATATCGCACGAGAACGATAAATTGAACAAGAAACGAATACCGTACCGTCTCCCGATCCACGGCTATAGTATTTTGCTAAGGCGTGAGACTGTATGACGCGATTCCCTATAACTAACCGACGATGACGTCTAAATACCGTGTTGAACATAGAAGCGAAAAATATTATGAGGAGAAAATAAGCGAAGATGCAATCGCGTAATAGTACTTTGATCGTTACTCTCCGAGTGCGGCGATAGAAGGACGACTATACGAAGACTGAATCTCCTACGCACAGTTTGGACTACAAACGCGACAGTACATTATTATCCAGCATAATTCTGTAATAAATTGTTATCTTCAAAGCATGCTCCGGGTACAACTGAGAAGTATTGCACTTCCTGGTCTGAGAGACAAGAAGTTGAAATTAAATACAAGACAAATATTGAGACTAGATAAAAGTTTGAAGAACGAGAGTAAGACACGAGGGGTGATTCATTTTGAAAATCTGATTTCTTTCGAAAGACTTGAAAAGAATCACAACAACCACTGACTCGTATTATCGTGTAGACCACCAAGTGAACCATGAACTAGGCAAAGACTATTAAAGGCAGGATTTTAACAGAAACACTCTTCGCCTGAATTATTAGCACAGTAACAAGAATAAGAAATAGAATTATGAAAGTTGATTTTTCCCCTCATCAAGGGAATTTGTAAAATTATCTGTCTTTTTTTTTTTTTTTTATGAAACTCAAATTTCTTGCTCGCAAGAACCATCCGAGTCAAAAGTCGGTCGGTCTCTTTCAACATCCATCAAAATATATAAAGCAGAAAGTTTGTCTGTCTGTCCTTCTATCTTTCAAGTACCACCCGACCGATCGCTTCCAAACTTTCAGGATTTATTCGTGTTATTCAGGAACAACTTTTAAATCATGAAAGATTTTAGCACCAAGAGAAGAACAGTTTTCATTGAAAATCATGTCGTCGCTCTGCGCTTCACTTAACGCAAAGGAAAGCAGAGAGTAAAGAAGAACATCTGAAGCAAATGCGCCATTCTGTCTAGCGCATGCGCAGCTACATGAGTTAGGTCAGTGTTTCAAAATGGCAGACAGCATATGCAAACTCCTTACAGTGAGCACATGGCAGAAGTCCCTGTTAACACAGGAGGCTCAACTAAGAAACGCGCCTCGCCCTGCAGCGGCTAGCTTAAATGAATATATGAAGCAGTTATCAATCTGTCCTCTTATACCACAAGAACGTTGGAGGATGAAATTTTTCTTATGTTTTTTCAGATATTGAAAATCCGTAAATCTGGCAGCACTGATAGCCTGATTAAAATAGCTCCATCAAGTAACTGGATATGCAATACTCCATACACCAATTAACCACTTTTCAAACACCATAAGATTCATAAAACAGGTTCCTGCCTCCTCTCATTCAACTCCATTAACGAACCCGCGAGTTTTTTCCTTTCTGGGCGGATGCAAGTTGGTTGATTTAGTAGTGATTGGAGAACGCAAGTTGGAATATTTTTTCTTTGTGTGTGTGTGTGTGGGGGGGGGGGGGGGGGGAAGGTTAGTTAGCTTTTCGGAGGTTGAAAGACGCAATTTGAATGATAAAATAATAGCTCTCGGGACGCAAGATGCTCACACCGTTATTTTTTTGTAGCATTTTTACCATTGTCGGTGTAAAATTATTAAAAATTAATTGAGAAGATTTAAAATTAAATTTCAAATCATATTTAAATTAAATTTTAATTTTAATACGTACATGATGCCCGTCAATTCTGTTTATGAAATAAGTCGAAACATAGTCATTGAATTGGACTAATCATCATTAAAATATGTTTTTAATAAACAAATAAATAAAAAATTTTGTCAAATTCATAAACTAAATTTTACTAATACATACCCATTAATTTTTATTTCAATTGAAAATTTTAATTATTTTTATAAAATATTAAACTGCAATTATTAATAAAATTGATAAATTGTAATAAAAATATAAGATTAAATAAAAAAATTAAAATTTCAATAATTATGTATAAATAAGTTATAAATTTTATTGATAATGTGAAAATATTCAATGTCCTATTATTATATTGATGTTAATCGTATTGAAATAGATATAATTGAAAAAGTTGAACTACTAAATATTCAATTAAATTTTGGGTATTTTCGGCCTGTCTAGCCAAACAATAAAGTACAAAATGTTTAAAGACTAAGGAAATGTATGAACGGTTTCATCCTCTGTTCCACTCTCAATATTCTGTTTCGGTTCAGACAATGCAAAATAATGAGATCTATTTTACAAAACGAAATTGAAATATTTGATAATACAAAAAGAATTCTTGATCTCATCCAGTTTTGGTTTTTTGAGAATTGGGATATTTGGAATGGAGTAGAATTGGCGGAAAAGTGAATTCAAAGATTTCATGAGAATGCCTTTCACAAAACAATGCTACCAACAACCATGAGTCCGTATCAGCACCGCGCCGCTCGCTGCAGCAGTTATTTATATAAGTATAGGTATACAGAATCAGGCATACTAATATGAAAATTCAACAAAAAATCTGGGCCAGTAGGGTCTGCAAAGCAGCGAGAGCTAATTGTGCTCACAAACTTCTTCTCGGTCAATTTTTACCAACGCGAGGTCACCGCTGACCTTGTTTTTCCGGGAGGGAGATGAGGAAGGCAAAATATGGAAAAGATCACAAAGATTCCTATAAGGTTAGTTAGGGTTATTGTCGACTTTCTAACCTAAGGTCAAACTGCACAGGATATCTGCAAAACTAAAGCTCGAAGATAATTGAGATAATCTTGCAAAGGACAGAAGCCAGTAAAAGGACTTAAAATGAGACCATAGAGGGACCGAGCCAAGCGGAAACAGAAGCTCGAATACGGTGAACCCACTGGAATGAATCATGGAGTCCAAAATTGGCATCAAGACTCCCAGCGATTGGACATTTGGAGGAACAATGGTGGATTACGACTGGCCGAAGAAGAAAATAGGATGCCGGGAAGTGGATTCGCTTGGAGGTTGAGTCGGATGTCTCGTTCAGAAGGAAAAGGCCCGGCGAATGGGTGCAAGAAAATTTACTGAGACAGTTTGTATCATTGTTGAATAAGATACAATTGAACAGGAGGAGAGTTTATAATTGATAAGATTTGAAAATTGGACGAGTAGACCGCAGTTTGGAAGTTGGAAATTAGAATTAACTTGCGGGACAGGAAAAGGTTTAGAAGCTTTTGCACAGAGACTCCGTCTAGTGATAGCTTGAAAAGTTTCTAGGACCAGTCCAGAGGATACAGTATGAAGGGTAATTAGTAAAGAAAAGACTAATTCATTGACTACATCGTTGGCTTTGACGTTTTTGACAGGAGCGGTTCAGTTGCCGGTGAAGTGAGAAAAAAAAAACAAAGAAATTTTATATGTTCGCTCGTTTTCTTGCGATAGATAAATAAAGAGGTTTTGGAATATGAAAATCAAAGGAAAAGGGAAGTTTCTCAGAAGGAGATGATAACCAATGTCTTTTGTAGGAGGGTGTGTATTCTGAAAAAATTCTCTACCATCTTCAGAACGGGGTTCATATGTTCGTACAATTGATAAGATCCGAAAAAAATAATGAATGAGAACAAAAAAAATTGGTGCGATTTTGTCTCCCTTCTAATATTGATGAAAATTAGACTTTTAAATTTTAATGGTCCACGATCTGACACCGTCACTAATAAACTTATTTACTAAATATTAGAGTGCTGCCCAACACATCCAAATTGGGCGATTACGGTACAGCACTAAATACAATTCGCCGTCGGGAGAGATCTTTCGAGAAGAAAGAAGGAAGAAGAAGGATAGTTTTAAAACAAGTCTCCTTCGGAAGAAACGGTCGCATCCGAAATGATACGCGAATAAGTGGATGAAAGAGAGGAAAATTAAGAATGACAAGAGCTTTAGGTATTTGAGGTAGAATGAAGTTTTTTTTTTTTTTTTTATATTTTCCAACCAAATTTATTGTAAGTTAAATTATAACTTTGATGAGTTGAATCACGGTTTCAATAAAAGGATCAAAAATTCGATTCCAGTCGCGTGCTGTCTCAGGGAAAAAAAATGCACTAGCTTGCCCACGTTTTACCTACGAGACAGTGAAAATCAGGAAACAAGAGAAATTCTTTATTCAATATCGCACGTAGAAACAGCAATAGGAAACTACCGTTGCGACTCCAAACGCCATATAATAGCGCTCGCTTACAACAAATGTAATTATACAAAGATAATAATAATACAGCATTTACCTTCACTCCAGATTTTTAAGCCATAACAGTGGAACGTCAAGGGAATGAAAGCGCGAACTCGCATTCAACCTTCCATTCTCTAACTAGTATGCAAAGCGAAGTTTGAAAAGCATCAGACTACCAAGAACATTCAATATTTATTCATATTATTTCACGCAAAATCGAGAATAAAGTCGAATAAAAACAAAATATCTACAGATGAGAAAACTAATGAAAATATTTGGCATTTGATCTCGGAGTGCCCAATAAATTCAGAGTTTCAAGCGCGAAAAATTTAGACGATGCAGTATACATGAATAACAGTGCTCTTCTTTTTTTTTGGGCCAAGAAGAAACTGAAAAACTTAATTGTATATTCTGCGTAGAATTTTTTACGATACATTTTTTTTTCATAACACATGCGTTTAACCTTCAGCTAGTTTTCTTTCGGGTACTACGCATATGTGCCTTTTTTCATAATTCGAACAAAGGAATCACACTTCATTCTCAACACATGAAGCAGACGCTGGCATGAAAATGAGAAATTATGGATTCATCAGATATTTTGAGAATTACATTAGTACTCTCACGTCATCTCAGCATTGTATAGCTATCATTTCATTTTCGATAATGTAACATCTGCCTGCAACGTAATAATCATTCTTGACGAACAATTTTTCTTCTTCCACCATCTTCCGATGACTTGACACTTATTGTAAGAACTATATCGTCAAATCCATCAATTAGGTCAACAGTTGTGCTCGTGAACATGGTCCACGTTACGTTAACGATGGATCACGTTGAAGACAAGCCAATTAATTTCATGTTTTACAAGTTTGTTCTAAAAATTTGATGTTTTTTCACACGTAAAAAATTGAAAATTATCAGATCAATTAGCCTGGATTTGTCTTCAAATGCAAGTTCACGACAAAGAATTTTACATAGACGAATATACATAGCATGAAATAAAAATTCCATAGACTGATAATTGAAGTCGGTGGCTAAAGATTACAAAACTGAATTAATAATCAACCCGTTAATCCCATCTATTCGATAATTTGCTGAAGCCCGAATTATGAATGATTTTCATGTTATGACGCAGAGGCGTTGTACGGCACCCACATGTCTTCGTATTTTTATCTCATTCACAATGACAGTGAGAAATTGTACGCACGAACTTCGCTACTAGCCGTCTCTCGAGAGAAAGACTAATAAACTGGATCTGGACGTCCATAATTCATAAAACTACGACTTGTCTTCGCGACAAAGGATACTGTTGTACATCTTTTCAAGCGCGGATAATTAAAATTTCAGATTCTTGTAAGACTTCTACTAAGGGGAGAAGGCCACCAACGTTTTCCTTTGTTGAGGTATTTGAACACACTCACACCAAGAAAGAAGAAGACGATAGGGGACTAAAATTTCTCATCTGGATCATCAAATTAGTTTTCAATACTCGTTGTTAGAACCTAATGAACAATTATTACTGCATAAATAATCAATGAAAAATTTTCAAAAAATCGTAAGAACCTTTAGCCCAAAATATACACCACGACTTGAACTTGGCTTTTGGTTCGTCAGCCGTGCGCTGATTCGGATCATTTACTAAACGGCTTCTTCCCACATTTCTGGGTTTCAAGGAGTTTTTCATTTCGTACTTGTAGCTTTCAGATGCTTATGGGGTCAATAGAGGTCAACTTTTAGAAACACTATCCGTGGTTTGCTTCAGCTACTTCGGTTATTTTATCGGTTATCGGTCTAATGGTTTTCGAACTGCTAGCTAACAGCCGGCCGAAAAGCGCCTTTCGCTGCAATTAAACCGTTGAACTTTTTAAGTTTGTCAGCACCGATATGCACAAATCAATAATTAAGATGTATTCACGTCTAGTATGCACCCAATTCAATCTAGTGCTCTGATGTATCATTCAACACTGTACAACAGAGCACTCCTACAGATTATTTTATACGCGAGATACGCCTTGTACTCGAGATGTCACTCACTAATAATGGAAAGTGATCAATTGATCAATGGCAAGAGGGTCGGCTTGAGAAGATTCAAATAAACCTAGCTTCTAGTTTCCCTCTTATCAGTAAAAATTCAGCCGAATTCGGATTTTGGTTTTCAGCTGGTAGCAATACTCTGCCAAAATAGGTAGGTCCGTCAAATAGGTGACGATGGGTCAAAAGTAAAACAAATGCTTTGTAAGCAATCCAAATTTCAACTAAAATTACAAGACAAACACAGTCGTCTTTCATGGTAACTTAGTTGGAAAAGTTAAGCCATCCTTGCCAAAACTACCTTGACGAGCACAATTGCGCTCATGCAGAACATTCTACATACGTACAAATAAAAAAGGAGTCAAAATATTGGACCTCTACTTATCATAATTTTTGAATAAAAGCCGGCTTAGTGTAATCAGTGACCAAGGGAAACGCAGCTCAACTTTATCAGTGATGCATGTATTTTGCGTTTCATTGAGAAACGCTAAGCCGGGTTGCTGTAAGTTGTCCCGGTCACATGTGGTTTTAAGAGAGCAATTTACACCAGTCAACCGCTAGGATCGCTGTGACAGTTTTGAATAAAATTGATAAGGAAAGCAGAGAAATTGAAAGTGTATTCTGTAAAATTGGATGTTAGTGCGTCTTTGATTCTAGCACTGGCCGTTCAAAATATAAACAGACATTTCAACGATTGTACATAGGATCATCTAAAATCCTTCCTCACTCTAGAAGTAAGTATTCATCATCAAGTATCCCTCTGATATCTACCTCATACCTCGAAGATACACACCAAAAAATTGTATAGAGATAGAATTCAACTTTCGCATGGTCACTAAGGCCTATAGAAAACTTCCTCATTCTATAAATTCCAACCTCATTTCTCCAAAAGACAAAGGAGGAAGGAAAAATTATTCAGATACCATTCAAAGGTTCGTCTCCTGTACAATTTGCCAATAATTTTGCAATGGTTGCACGCGTCACAGAAATAATTGAATTAGCTAAGATACACTGATGAATGGGTTCAGGGAGATATTTATTTAACGCGCTGTCATTTCAACATATTTCAATATACACAGACGTCGTACATTACAGAGAAGTGGTCGTCGTCTGTGAATATTTAATTCACCCACAGACTAGCAAACCACACAATTCGAACACGCAACAATAATACTCCATTCCCGTCTTCCGATTTCGTCCTCTATAGTAAAAATCGTATAGCGCGAAAAAACCTAACCGTTTTTGAAATATCTTCTTAAGCACGCATTATCGGGCGTCGTTACACTTAGTCGAACGTTCTACATCAAATGAGTCATACAATTACAATGCAGTAAAAGTAACTACACGACGAACTAGAAAAGAAGAAGTTTTTAGAGTATTGATAAACCCACCTACGAGCTAAGAACAGCAAAGCGTTATACTACCTAAGGAAATAAACAGCCGATGTGATAATTAAGAAGCAAGTAAAACGAATTGAAATACTTTTTCAGGTAAATTGGGAGGTTCACCCAATCAAGCACAAATGAATAATTCGCGAGACAAATACTTCTATCATTCTCCAGTTGGTTCATCGGAAAAAAGTCTTCTAAAGGAAAATATAAGAGCATTCAGTTCACAAAATATAATTTTTACATCGTTGCATAATTTGAGGATTTTCTTTCATTGTTTTGGAAAAAAAAATTTCCAAGCCCAGTACTAAAATTCATAATTTGTAATGGAAGAACATAAATATACTCTGCAAGCATCAGAAATTCAAAGGAAGAAATTCCAAAGATGATACACTACATATTTGGAAAAGTTACCCTTAACAAACTAATATTCAACTCAAAAATGATTATGTAAAACGTATGCTTCACGCACAACCATTTAGTGTCGGTGGGGGCGCACTGAACTCGCAGACAATCTTTGAAGCTGCAAGCAGTATGTAACCAACCAAGCATCAGTTCTAGTCACTGAAAGCTAGCTAATTTTATGCATAGTAGCTAAAAGTTGGAAGCTGATGGCTCAATTCGGGGGGGGGGGGGGAGGGAAATAATTAGCCGTTAGCAGTTCCAATTTGAACAGCTAATGGCTAACGGCAGACTAATTTTGGATGAGAATCGCTTAATTGGCTAATGGCTTCGGCTTAGTTGAGCAGCTCTGGTCTTTGAGTTTGTTTTTGACGGGTGGTAATCACGTTCATTGTCGGACAACCCAAACAACCCAAAATTTGCTCATCCTACACCACAGATATATGTAAGAACGTGAACGTTCTTTTATGTCGCTCGCGTAACTCTTCTACTCGCTTCTAATGTCTCGAGCTCCGGCTATATAATATCTTTCCTCTTTCTTCCTTATCATCTTCCGAGTGCAGTCAGCTGACCTGCCTTTCCTTGGGGAACTCGACTTCTGTTTCGATTCTGTGGAAACACAGCATCGCCAGATTTGTTAAGATTCTACAATCTTACAAATTGGAACAAAATAAGTGAGTTTCCCGCTCCTTTCCTCTTCTGTAGATGAAACGCTGTAAGTCTACATCATGCAGTGAGCCGCATTAGTTGGGTACACGGATACACTCCACTCCCTGCAGGTACACGGACCACGCTCCACTCCTGCATGCGCTGTAAGCCTACTCCATGCAGTAAGCCGTATCGAAAAAGTCTACTCCTATCCTTTTCCTCTCAGCGGTGGAGATGTGAGAACGTGAACGTTCTTTTACGTCACTCCGCGTTACTCTTCCACTCGCTTCTAATGTCTCGAGCTCCGGCTATATAATATCTTTCCTCTTCTTCCTTATCATCTTCCGAGTGCAGTCAGCTGACTTGCCTTTCCTTCGGGAACTCGAATTTTGTTTCAATTCTGTGGAAACACAGCATTGCCAGATTTGTTAAGATTCTACAATCTTACAAATAATAAGAACAAGAGAGGGATATAGGTCTGCTTACGCCATGTGCAAACTTTTTTGCCCCTCCACCCCATCAGAAAAATACCCCCAAAAAATCATGCAAGCATACTTGATACGCTACCTTGAAGAAATAAATACTTATAGTCGTGGTCATGATGTCAACAAAAAAAAAAATGAAAAATTTGCCGCTTCAAAAATCTGCCGACCTGAACAACTGCACCATTCTGCACACCCGGTAAACCCTCCGCTGATAAGAACCCACATATTGGACTCGCTATCTAATATGCGTGATATTTTTGTTAGCAGCCATAGTAAAACCAACCCCCTAAGTGTCGACAGAAAACAAAATTTCCATAAGATCTTGAATAAGTAAACAAAAATTGATTTGTTCAAACTGAACTTCTCACAAAAATTTTTTTTGGAGTCCTCAATCAATAGCAAAAAGTATTTGGCAGTATTAAATAATTTGGAATTTGCACATAAAAGCAACGGAGGCGCCCTCTAGGTTTACCTTGGCGGAAATTTGAGAAAGCTTGCAAACAAAGCAGCCGAAAAATTTGGCTTCGGCTTACGGCTGAAACTGACGAACTTGAAAAATTCGGATTTGGCTTATGGCTGATCAGAAAAATTCGGCTGGCTTCCGGCTGACTTATGGCTGGCTTATCGCTGATTTTTTGGCGGGATTTCAGCTGACTTTTGGCTGACTTTTGGCTAGCTGTTGATTTTGTTGTCGTTTTGTTGCAGCCAAGGAATGAAAAACGTAACGAAAATCTGAATCTGTGTTCTGTGGATTGAGTGACGAACTGACAAACAAAGCAGAAAGCCAAAAACGTGGCAAGAGACAGACTGCTGCTACGAGAAGCGTGTCACACGTCATTTTGTGCATATAATATAATATGAGAAACAAGCCAAAAATCAGACGAAAAAATTTGGCTGAATTCAGCTTTTAGCCTTCAAGAGTAAACATAAAGCTGGCTTGTGGCTTTTGGCTTAATGGCCGAAAATTCGGCTGAATTCGGCTTTCGGCTGGCTGCAATACTCTGTCCTAAAGTGAAAAAAGTTAAAATTACATTTGTCTGAGAGAAAATTGAAAAGGCAAGAAGTTTTGTTCACTGCATTTTACATGAAAAACAAATTGAAACGCTGAAATTCAAGATTTTAGCAGTATGTTGTCTTATGGTAAAAAACACCATGATCACTTTTCTCGTAAAACGAGTATAGCGCTCCTATAGCGGTACCTTTATCCGCAAATATAGCTGCCATAAGACGCGTACCCTCCCCCGCGCACGGATGGAAAGCTGAAGCCATTAATGGCTTGAGTTAAGTTTTAAGTCAATGTTTTGCCTCTTTTTTGTTAAGCCGAAAGTCAGTCAATCGTTTTTTTCGTCATTAGCTTAAAGCCAAGTATCAGCCCAAAGCCAATTTCATAAGCTCAAAATAAAAGCGCTCACGCCTGCGCACAATAATAAAGAAAAAGTTGGAAGCGGGAAGCTGTGAAGCAGCCGGCAACCGGTAGCTGGCCATCTTATCTTAATATTCTTGAAGCAATTTGCTGATCAAATTTTGAAATGATAAAAAATAGTGGCAAAGTTTTTCATTGGCTCAAGTTGAGCCAATCTATTGGTCTAATTAAGCCAATACATTGGCTCAAATTGAACCAATGGATTGGCTTAATTGCAGCCAGAAGCCAAACATCAGAAGCTCATCCGTGGCGCAAAATGATCGCTTATATTTTAAGCCATTATTGAAGCTAAAAGCCAGTTTTAAGCCAATGACGCGATTGGCTTTCTATCCCTGGTCCGCGAGCCGCGACCGTGTGACAAGTGCACCTGCAACGCTTACAGAACTAGATTGCGCCACTATTTCAATTTTCATATTTTTGGAGACACATAGTCAGTTTTGGAATATCTTCTAATACGTAAATAATAATGATTAAATAACAGCACAAATATCAACATGAATAAATTTTGATTATACCTACTGGAAGTGATGGCGTGATTAAGGATGAAGTGAAATAAGAGGTTTCTGTGAGCAGTTAAGGCACCTCTAACTAAAAAATTTGAACGGTCAACTCTGCCAAAGTAAGGTATCAGAATTCTTGTATGGGTAGAAAAACCGTCACGTCATCATTCATTCATAGGGTTCCTCATTCAGGTGAAGAATTTGTACAATTAGTGAAGCTATTTCGCATCCCTAATAGCGCTGAGTTTTGGACTCTGCTGTGACTCATGGGTCTAGTTGTTCTGCTTATAATTTCGAACTTCATAAACTGTTATCAATTCATTTGAGACGCAGCACTTGAGACACCGGAAAAATTACGGGTTTGTGACGGCAAATCTCTCTTCGGGAAGACGTTACAAAGTGAGGGAATTCATAGGCGCCATCTATAATTTTATATAAGGCCATTTTTAGAACTAAGAAACCGGAAAAATGATGTACGAATGACGCGGTTTTGGCCGTCACAATCCCATTTCTTGCACACCGGGAGGGAACGACTGAAACCACCACTGGAACTTCTACAAATCAAGCCACAGAGTAAGATAATTTCATTGAATGTTTTTGTAGAGACTAAATCGGGACCCGAGAGGCTTGTGAGAAGCCGTTCCATTCATGAACCGTCAAGTGATAGCTCTGGCCTTTGGTCTTACATTTTTCTAGTACAGTAGTATAGAAATCAACAAAAATAGATGTATGTTTGACTCTGGATTGGCCTAAGATGAAGACGCAAACCATCGAGCAAGAAGGGATACGAAAAGTTGGCTGGCTACATACGTAATTGATGAGAAGCAAATCCAAACTTGTGGAACCAATAGACAATATGTAAAGTCTTCAGGAATTTTAATTCAAAGCAAAGTTTTCAGGATTCGTTCGAGATATTCACCACTTTCATGATGTGCTAAGCAAGTGCCATCGTGCATACACCGAGCAGAAAATCACAAAACGTATGACTACATCATACACACACATACGTATCGCGAACCAACCACATGTATTATAGCATTTCTCAGACTCAGATGCGAACCATAAATGTTAAAGAATCATCAAACGTACGGTAATGAAAGTGTAATTCCCGTTTTCTCTAACATAATAATATTATAATGAACAGACCTATAATTAATCCAGTATTCATTTCGTGCTGTCGAGCGGTTTTCTTCTACACTGACCAATTATCCAATCAAAACTACGAGGAAGATTATTTTTACTTTTCACTTTCAATAGATATTTTCCATATTCACTGATAAACTAGGCGCCGAAGTAGTGGATGCGCCTCTCTCCGAGGATTCTTCGACTGGCGTTTTTTGGTTCAACAGTTTATCCGATGGCGAATCACTTTCATCCTCGATCTGCCCGTTATCATTCACGATGACATTTACCCTCAGATCATACCTTAGTAAAGAATGGAAATTGTTTTGCAAAAAATGCGATCGAAAATTAAACAGCATCATACTAAGTACGACTGCACCAAGACTCAAATAATACAACGTGTCGATCAACATCGTCACCGAATATAATACTGATATTATGCTTAATTAGTATTGCGTATCGAAGTCCACGAATAAAAAGAAGCCCGATAAATTGGAAAAAGAATACGACCTATGAGTGAGAAAATTTCCATAGAAATAACGGGCAATCGTGTAGAGGAAAATCAACTCTGCACAGGTAAAGAAGTAATCTCAGCGAACAAGTTAGGATGAAATCACACGCATGGAGCAAGGTGAAAAAAATTATTCTTATAATATGGCTACTATCGAATCATGATCATTACGAGTTTATAAATCGATCAAGATACAAATACCACGATTGTATAATCGCACCCCTTTACATAATGCTGGGTACAAAGTTCCTCATATACCTTGTTTGAATGTACCTCTGATGGTTAACTAGTCTTTTGCGGCCACTAACAACTTGTGAATAAAAATTTGGACTCAAGCATTTAAAAGGAGCATACTGTTCCAAATTTATAATTTCATGTATACAGTATTATACCAGGGATTGCCAAAGTATCGTCCGCGACTATACCGCCTAACGACGGTCGATTTGCATAGAATGAAAAAAAATTGGGAAGATGGAAGGTTGTAAGACTTTTACCTTCGTGTTACATACCGACCAAAAAACCCTCGGATTTCAGAGCTTTCAAATCTTGTATGATCAATATAACTCGCACGAAATAAAGTAGGTTCATTATACACCTGAGCAGTCAAAGGTCACTTTCATGTCCTCCTCCCTCTAAAATAATTCCTAGTCGAACCTTTGATGAAGACCCAAGCAAGTCCAAAAGATTGAAAAACAATTCGCAATCCTAAATATGATCGAGAAGACGAAGAATTTGGTCACCCCTGTGCTACATGATCATTACCAAACTGCCGAAGCTGATTGACACAAGACGATGCACGGAATTCATAATCAGGTGTTGCGGCCAGTCTTCTTAAGGATTTTCTGACCGTTAAAACAATCACACAACGCATTTTGATTAATAAGTGTAATGAATAATAATACGTCAGCAATTTGCTATTACCGAACGGATGTGGTCACTAGGACTACCTAATCCGGTATGACAACTTCAAAAATAAAATCGCGCAGCGCCCGAAGATTGTTTTAACGCCACGCTAGCTGATATAAATTTCTATGGTATTCCAATTACAGAAGTAGATCAAAACTCTTCGAAAAGCTTTTTTCTCTCGCATCACGCGACTCAGAGGTTATGAAACACAATTTCACACCCTTCCATCATGACGTTATTTAACATTCTGTACTTGCTGTGTCTCGGTGGTGTTGTATTTTCGTTCTCCAACATTGGTATATCGTACTTGTCGAATTATTTACACAGTAATTTAACGCACGACTTTCGATTCAATTTTAAGGTCAACGATGACGACGACAAAACAGACGAAGATTCGCTGATGCGGCCAAGTTTCGAAAGGATAAGCGTCAACAATGAGAACAGATCCAGACAACCGTTCAGCTTTGGTAATAACGCGAGTAAAGAAAATGTACCGAGCGTAATTCAGGGTATGAGAGAGCATCTGAAAAATCCGGAAGAACTTCAGAATATAGGAAACGCGCTCGAGGATACGGTAACGACAATTTTATCGAACGACCTGCTGCGAAAGGCATTTGTCGAAGATTTGAGAGGCATCAGCGTAGAGGCGTTACACGATTTACTTAAAAATAAGAAAACACCTCGACAAAATTCGGACGTCACTGGAAGCTCCAAATCCGACTAAGGAGAAATCCAGTAAAGATGATCATGTATGTTTTAAAAAGTTTCTGAAATAAATTTTGAACGACTCTTGTTTCTTCAGGAATTTGTCTCGGTATATTCTACCTTCAATTAGTTCTAAACACAGACGATCAATCCATACAAACAAGAGGACGAACGTTATTTCCTGTTTCAAAGGGATTGGATTTCTCAACTTCGAAATGAATAACATACAGTAAAACTGAAATATTTCAACATAGGTACTAATGAAAGTAGGAGCATCATAAAGTAATCTTTGAACTCTTCTTCCCACAATTCATTACTATACATTAACTTTACTCTCCTGTCTTGTTGAGGTTCGTCATGGTCACATACATCAGGCAACCTTCACCATAGCTCTATTCTTTTCAATGGATTACAAGATGGCTACAGATTCTGATTCAAATAAAACGTACATGTGACCTACCTAAAATAGAGAAAAATGATCAATGATTCGAGGCACAGGAATTCAACCAGCGTCTTTAAAATCTACGCCATACTTTCGTGCAGAGATCAAAGTTTTCCCACTCTATTCCCAATAGTCGATTCTTCTTTTCCATCCCACTGATAAGGAATACTGGGTTAACCATGACAACTACGAGGACGTTAACTCACGAGTGCGGGCAGTTCACAGGGACAGCTAGGGACGACTAAGCGACATCACTCGAAAACGAAGCAAATACATCACGAAGTAAAGCTTTTTGCGAGATAATAAAAACAACTTACTTCAGGTCAACGCATTGAAAAGTCAAATACGACGGTTTATGATACAAAAACATTATTTTATCTACACGCTCAACCATAATTACGCATTATTGTAACTTCGAAAAAAACTAAAATACACGACCTTTTCGTCACGAATCATTCAGCGAGTCCGAGATTAATTTGAAAAACTTCCGACTACTCACACCAACCACAAGTTTCACGTAGTATTCGAATTTGCTTCTGATGGGACGGTCATTAGAATCTGATTAGAATTCAGAATAAATACTCGTGTGACGATACCAATGAGCTCTAAGAGACAAGTTCGATTATTGCTAACGAGATTTCGGACGAATAGATCGCGAGCGCGCATTTAATTTTTCATTTTTCCCTCTCAAATACGCATGATATTACAATGAATGAGAAAAATTTCCATTATCATACCGAGAATTTGGCTCTAGATAAAAAGTAAAACTCGCACGTGCATTCGGAATTGAAAGCGGAGGATTTTAAAATAACGGTAACGAAGATACAAAATATTCGTTTTTTTTTTTGTTGACAAAAATTGTTCAAAATAAAACGAGCAACTTTTTAAATAAATTAAATACTTGAAATGTAATTATGCGAACATACATCGAATTTCTTTCGTATATTATTCTTACGGTATACATGCAAGTGAGAAATCTTATCAACAGAAAAAGTGAGTCTTCTACATCTAGGTCACGTTCAATGTACTCGTACCTTTTAAATACGCGAAATGATGTTCAGATGATTCTTACTTATGTCTCTCCCTCTTCTCAAAAATGTATAATTAAGCTGCCAATCGTCGTAGTCCTCTACTAATGCGTACTTTGCGTGAACTCGCATTTTTTTCCTACGAACTCGCGTGAACATGATGAGACTATGACAAATTACTGTTATTTTGGTGTTTTTAAAACACGTTTTGATATAACTTCACACTTCCAATATTTTTCACATTTTCTTAAGAAATGTGGTACGTTTTTTCTCCTTTCCTGCATTGTTGGGTCACGTAGAATCTTGATTAATAAACCACCGAATTCCAAGTATTGTCGCCCACATCAATAAACACTCACCTAAATTGAGAGAATAACTTTAAAATAATTTTTACGTGATTTGAAAGCAAGCTCTACGATACTACCCGGAATCTTGAGCCCTAAATCAATTTTTTTCCAACAGTCGTTAGAATGTGAATGATGAGTACTCACGTCTAGCTTACAAGAAAAGAAAACAAAATGAATAATGCAGTTATTTCCAAAATCACGACGGACAAAAACGTTCAGCAATTATCCTACACAAAAAGATGCGCGAAAATAAATTTCAGTAATATCTCTCAAATGAAGAATGAAAAAGTGACATCTGAGAGAAGAAGTTTTGAAACATCTGAGCAGATCGCAGGTACCTACGCGAAGTTGGGGAGGAACAATTAAATTCAATCATTTGGCATTAAGTCGTATTAAAAAAAAACGCAGTGTGCAGCCTAAACGCGAAAAAAAGATTCAGTCGACGAGACGTTCTTCTCAAAGAATATGCTCTCATTACGCATTCAATATGAGGACCTTTCCGTACAACAGAAGCACACACATTGCAAAAAAGAAGTTGATATTATAAGAATAACAGGAGATGATATAACTAATACAGCATGATGAAAACCTTTCCACAATACTGACGACCTATGAGAGATCATAATTATGATGGCGGTATCGCTGTCAGTATAGCTGAGGCAAACAAATCGAACAAGTGTTGCCACTCATACATGTAAGATCAAAGATTTTATACCCAAGAGAATAATATAATAAGAATTTTGGTAAATTAATCCTCCGAGTTCGATAATTGTTCAAACCTCAGATAAGTCCATATGTTTTTTTTTTTCTTTTTTGAGCATTGAATTCGAATGGAAAGAATTTAAGGACAGAATATACACAATTTTAGACGGCGACAACTTCATTCAGTTCTACGATGAATTTCGATTCAGACTGCCTGACCAAACGGTATTGAGGCAATCAGAGCTTGGTAAAATATTTCATTTTTTAAATTCATTAACAACTGGAAGCCTATGAATCAGACCAGATTGAACAACTTCCTCTCAAAGGTATAAGGCACCAAAAGTATATATACAAAAAGTCATCAAAAACGATGTACGTTATTGGCAAATCAACAGAAATAGGTGAATTTAAACTTCAAAAACTAAAAAATAGAAGCAGTTGTAGTTGAGTACGGTTCATAGAATAACGATAAAAATTTAACTCGAAAAATAATTTAATAAGTCACCAAACAAACGAAATAATTTCAAGTCGATTTAAAGAACCACAAAGACGATCGACTAACAGTTTTTTCTTAGGGTACATGGTTCGAGAACACGGATGTCAATTTCTTTTCCTTTTGGTTAAATTAGTCACAAAAATGAATCCGGATATTGTGAACTTCATCCTGCGATATTTTGATTAAAAACCACGAAATTTGAAAACATTAAAAATCGTCATTTTATAGCACTTTTACAATTATTATTACAGAGAACGAAATTCTCTGCTCTTTTTTTCCAAGATTTTAAAAAATCTTGAGAACCGTTTCGACATTGATTTTATAATTCGATGAACTCACTTTGATTTGGTAGTGATGAAATAAAAAAAACAGTTCACAGCCTAAAAGACTTCAAAAAATATAATTTCAAAATATTCTAAGAAGAGAGAAATTTAGCTTTCTTTCAGAATTTCCTTCAGAAACTCTCGGACTGTAGACCGCGACCATAACCATTAATTGTCGTCAATCGAGGAATTTTATGATCCAAAATTGAGAAATAATTTTGGTTCTACAATAACACTGAGAAAATGATAACATCCATCGAACGGGTTGGAGGTGGGTTATCAAAATAATCTCAGTTGGGGAAGGTATTTATGAACGGTTAAGCGTAGTAAATTAAATTAATTCAAACTTACAATACTTCAAAACGGGATATACTTCATATTTTCCGAACATATACCGCCATGTATATCGGTTCCATTTATCCACCTGAATATTAAAGTAAAAAATAAATCAATGAATGAAATGAAAATGTATAATAACTACAGATAGTTTGTACACATGAAAGGAAAGATTGGAAAAAAAACCGAGACCGAAATCAAACGAAAACAGAAAAAAAAAATCGTTTCCTACTTCAATATTATTCTACATCTCATGAGATGACGAAACGATGAGAAATAGAATGAAAACACGACCCGCAGAAATCAGATGTAAACTTTGAACCCGACCAACTAACAACATGGTTTGACCATGATAAGTGCAGTTCCTTATAGATAAACCTGAAGCTCATTTGGCGTTTACAACGACTCAAGTAGATCATCTCAATACAGTTCAAGGTGAATCCCGGTAAGTCGATAATTTTGATGGGACGCAAATGAAGAAAAATGAAAACAAAGTAGAAATAGAGCGATTTCATAGAAAGAAGTGAGGGAAAAATCATTGAAACTGATATGATTTGAAGGCTCAATCAGCCACTACGATTGATCAATAAACCATCAATCTTACGGCTATCTTAATCCAGTAAGGATCAGCGATGAGTGTTGGGTATAATAATGGGTGAGCGAAGAATTACCTATGTGATTTCAAAAATTCTAATTCATAATTTTCCTTACCGAATAGCTCCTTCCAGACTTCTCCTTATTATTCAAACAACAGAAAAACTTGAGTATCAACTCATCATAAGTACTCATATATGATTTCAGCAGCTGCATAAAAAGAATAAGAGGAAAAAACACGACCCATAATTGAACTTTTGGAATTGTTCTAGCTATTTTGCAAGGGAATTAGGTACAGAAAAATAATTGAAAAGCAGTACACAGTAATATTGGAGGAAAAAAAGTCGATAAGAACGATTCGTTAACGAAAATAGACAGAACTCTATTTTGAATCAAATCAAATGAGCAGAGTTCTGTGAAATCTGGTCCGCACGACACGTTAACGATCTACAGAATAAGTTCTATTGCAGGACTGAAAGAGATAGCTTTCTCCGAAATTTTCGTATGTAGCTTGGCCAGTTTTTCACGAAACTTAGTTCAAATATTCGAGAACTCTATTATAATTTTTATCGCGTGTAGCGTTAGTATCGACATCGATAAGAAAAAATAGTTTCGCATGGAAAGTTAGGTTATTTGAAAAGTTGACTGGAAGAATTCAACGACGTACTCGATGATTGAGGTTGGAGAAATACAATAATTAAAGAATAAAATATAATGAAGAAAAAGAGTTGGAGCCAGAGGATACCGAGCTTGGGTACCTGTACTTTCAGACACAGACACAGCCAAGGCCAAATTTGGAAAAGGTCGATAGCATCATAGACATAATCATTGACTATATTATACGTTACTTCGTATACAGAATTTCAAATTCCGGGCGAAAAATTAGAAGTTACCCATAGGAACATTGAACTTTTTAACACATTTCTCCAACAGAGCGATTAGTATTTTGAGATTTTTGATAGATTTGAGGGGTGAGTTGACGGTGGAACGAGAAAAATTGAGAGTAAGAGATGACGGACGTTCCTACATGGCCACATGGTCAAATATCACGAGGGCTTCCTCTTTTGAACATCTACTTTCAAAGCGGTTTCATTGGAACGAAAAAATACCAGAGAGTACAAAATTATGTGGTAACAAGTCATTACGCTTTGTTGGCTGACGACGAGCTGTACTTAGTTCTGGACACCGTAAGAGACAGAAATTGTTCGTTCACATGCGGTGCACCTTTTTCCATCGATATTATTCGATAATTCGAAATTATCAGAACCTAGGTACATATGTTGTCTGAAAAGAAAGCAAAAATCAGAGACAAGGCAACAGAGGAGATAATCACACCCAATCATTTCAGTCTACCACATAAATTTCTCATATCAAATCAGTTAGGAGAGGTTTATCATTAAAGATCAGAAATGCTAAATAAATAAGAATATGAACGTGTTGCGCATTAACAGGATTGTATTTACTTATACCTCCCCCTCGCGAACCAAGAATTGATGGAATTTCACACATTGTGAGAGTCGCGTCGTACTTTTTTAAAACTTGAATTTCTGCAACAAATAAACGACCTCCAGTCCATAAAACATGCGAGTTTCATACGTTATTTCACCTATAATTAATTCAGAAAGGACGATAAAAGTAACGCTATCGTTGAACTAGTCGATTAAATTGCAAACTTCAATTTTGTAAGAAACATTTTATTACGGTTTTTAAAATATTATTCGATTTCACTACTTTACACCATATCACATTTCAACTCCGATGATTTTTTTCCGAGTATCATGGAGCGAAAAACGGGCGGCGAAAGTAGTGGAAAATTGAAATAATAAATAATATCACATACACAAAATAAACACGAAACAGAAAAATTGCATGGAAAATTTTACGACGGATCTAATGATTTGCTTTCTTCTTTTGTTTTCCTTTCTTCTTCTTTTTCTTCTTCTTCTTCTTTCCTTCAGTCTTCGGTTGTTGTGTCGTTTGAGTACGAGAGGAACGAGTCAAACCGACAGATATGATATTTTTTCCTTCTGGAATATTGCTTTTTCCCGATTCATTGTTGCCCACATTCCGAGTTCTTCTAAGTGGAAACCGTCCAGGTGTCTTCTCGGGTGCGATAAAAGTACACCACTTCGCATACATCATCTTCTTGTTCATTGTTTCGTTTAATAAGGAGAGAACTTCAGAACTAAATTTCCTATCAGCAGGCATCCACGACGACAGCAATTCAGCACACTGTGGAAACCTTCGAGAACTCAATTCGCAGATTGCCAGGTAAACAAATTCTTTGAGAGCTCGAGAGCCTGGAAAACAAACAATTTTTGATAAGATTTCCAAGATCGATTCGACAAGAACAGAATTTAACTCGCCTACGAGACGAATACTCACTCATGTTTTCGTTGAACAAAATATGAGACAGAACTTTCACCATTTCGTCGAAATTGTACGACTTCAATTCCTCTTTATCGTACGGACAACTTAACATAATTCGACCTGAAAAACACACACAGTTTGAGAAATCAACGTTCAATAGAAGCGATAGTCGAAAAAAGTGAGGCAGTAAAACTCACGTAATGCTTGCGCAGATTTCAGCAAAACAACTTCCGAGATGGAATCCGTTTTCCATACACGCAACAAAGGCATAAGGTACTTCATAATTACATTCGTGTACGTCCACGAAAACATTTGCCGCTTACAAAGTAAAACAATCGCGTCTACCCAACCTGAAACGATGTAATATGGTTCATATTTATTAAATAAATTCAACATCAGTAAGTTGGAATAAGATAATTTTAGTCAAGATTTTTACCATCTAGATCGATTTTCATCATAGTTTCTCTGGCGTGTTCCTCGGCCGTTTTCTCGCCCAATTTGACACTATACATTTCACGGATCAATTCTTGCACTTCCGATACTCTATATAGGTCTCCATTATAAAGCATCTTGTGATGAACGAAACAGAACAATATTATGTCGATACAAGGTAATTTATGTTTGAAGGATTGGTATTTCATCAAGATATCCCGCCATTGAATGAAAACACCATACGCTACAGGATGAGCCCGATTTTTCATGAACATCAAACTATCGTAAAGCAGATCAACTGCATCATCAACGTTTTTTGTGGCTTTGCACAGAAGAGTAAAGAAACAACTGTGTACGATCGTACTTGAAATCTGAAAAAATGGAAGATTTACAAAATTTTGTTTCTTTTCAAAAGCGAATCCGAGGAGGGGACAATTTTGAATACTCACCATATTAAGATTACTGGAATTATTATCTACAGTGAAAGTTTTGGCAAACATTTTCTGCTTCAGGAGAGCTTTCATCGCAGCTATAAATCCTCCGAATACATTCTTATCGATTTCCAAACATACAAAAATTAAATCATTGAATACATTCGCATTCAAATACATGAGCAATGAATTGTTCAGAATGTTCGCGTTCTTCGCAATTTTATCCCTCGAGGAATGCAATAATATAGTTTCGATAGCGCTGTAAAAAAATGAAAGTAATTAAAACGTAGGAAGAAGTGCTAAAAAAACGGTCAAGTTCCTAGTCAAAGAACTTACCAACAAAGAGTAGTTTGGTTCGTGAATTTGACATTGGCCAAAAGATTAGCTATTGCTCCCCTAGGAGAATGTTTTTTCTCTCTCAGGTACTCTTCGAGATGATTTTTCACTTTGGTGAAGTTGAATACTCTCTCTTTTGGCGATTTGGGCCCTGTACACACAGCAAAAATGAAAGAAAAAAATTAAACTTATTAGGAGGATTATAGAAACAATGCGGATCAAATCGAAGGGAAATATTTTACCGGTTTGCGAGTTAAAATTGAACGCTGTTCGAAGTATGGAATCGCGGCAGCATACTAAAGATGATTCTTGCGACCTGGTACTCTGGGACTGGTCAAAGGGCAAATTCTTGACCACTTGCAATACTGATTCGAAATGAGTTTTTTCAGACAGCGCATGGGATCTTCGCGTTTCGGGACGAATCTCGACGTAGAACTTAGGCAGACACGGATTATCTTTATTCGTCTCATCTTTACTAAGGTCATTAGGATCACTTTTCAACGACACGGAGATGTTTTCTTTTCCAATTGAGGGTGAAATCGGAGAGCGAGAAGAGTTTGATTTGAACACTTTTCTAACTGGTGAGCCATCTGAATTGTTAAGAGTCCTTTTTCGACACGCTGAATTTTTAACGATCGACGCATAATCCAACGTTGACTTTCTCCTTAGATTATAACGGGCTGGTTCCGAATCAGTAGACTCTGTTGAATATATCAAACATAAATATTGTTCAAATTAGATGATTAATAATACAGTAACTTAAAAAGTAAGATTAGAATTTAAAATTGCTTTTACAGAAATACGACTCTACGTTTCTCTAGAAAATATGGATGCTCAAATTAGAATGCGATCCTGAAGAGCCACGGAATTAGACAGAATTTTACGGTCCTCAACAAGTTTCCTTCTCTCTGAATTGTTGAGTTACCTTTGAATAGCCATCACTTCGAGAAGAAAGCACTAAGCCTCATCGGAAATTATAATTCTATTTTCAAGACTTTTTGGAAGAAACTACTACTTCGAAATCTTTTTCTTTGTCAAAACTGAAAGAAATTTTTTTTGGACTACTAAGTACGCAGGTTAAAAATTACGATCTCGAACATTTTTATACGATCAATTTCACAATATGATATTAAAATATTTCTTTCGACGAGCTTCCCTCGAATTTTTCGATACGAATAAAACCTTCAATTTTTCCGCATGATTCATTCTTCGCTAAAATCTTTGTTTCATCAACATTCAAGATCATGATTCCATCGCACTCAGATTTCACGCACAACTTGAATAATCGAACTCAAAATGAGTGTTTCGCAGGTTTTCAAAAAATTCACAAATAAGTCTTCATTTAGTTGGATTTTATATTGATTTCTGTTCCGGTTCCCATGAGACAGCAGAGAAACACATTAAGAGGCAATAAGGACCGGATTCTCTAATATAAAAAATTGAAAATGTAGCAATAATCTCTAAAAAATTTGAAATTAGAAAGAAATATCCCTCATTCGTTATAAAATGGTCTGGTGAATCAAAATTGAAATTACAAACAACACAAACCATTGTAAGGAAGTATCCATGACTCCATAATACAGACTCATATCTGAAGAAAAATCGTTTCTTCAGTAAGGAAATGATTCGACAAATGCTAAGAAATCCGGTTCTTCCAAACGAAGGAAATAATTGAGATTTTTTGAAATAATATTTGAATTCCAAAATACTCGAAAATTCGTAGTCAATTTCAGACTCGAGACTTTAATGTTTATCTTATACTTTTGAGGATATAGACGTTCAATTAAGCAAAAAAAAAAAATGTTTTTCCCTCCTCTTCAGTTTCTTAATCTTCATAAATTCAATGTATTTTTCAGTCATTCCCATTAGTAAATCATTCGATTCTTTCAAACGCGTTCTCACGAAATATTCTTCCTATCTATTAACCTCACAAACAGTTCGTCGCATCTCAATCTTTCCAACCATGGAACAATACGTCTGATGTGACCAACAAATACGAGTTAGCTGTCGAAATTAGGACGACTTATAAACAATATACAGCAACAAATTGTGGTGCTTACAGACCTTATTCTTCCGGTAACCAGGTTAAATATTACCTGACCACAAGCTCCGTATTTATGGTTGGCTGTCGGGTGCAAGGCCAACAAATTAATACGTCCTACTGAAAATAAATCAACGAAAATTAATGAAGGGCGTATCTTTTAAATAGCCTACAGAAGCGCCGTTTAGATTTCCGTGGATTTTTTGCAGTTTTGATACTGCAGTTTGTACGCAATTATCTTTCGCCTTTTACTCGTTTTTTTTTTTTTATTCCCTCAATAACATTTTGAGAAGAAAATAGTAATATCGGAATGAGTATTATTAGCAACTTACCAACGCTGTTGTAAACATCATTATTCTTCCCTAAGTGACCAACGTCTTCAAACGATTTTACGTTCTCTGATTCTTGTTCGACCTTTTCATCTTCGAGTTCCAATCTATAATCTAAACATTCCGGCACCATTACCTCATCCTCTGCAATAACAAGTTGCGATTCTCCGGCATCTTTTTCAAGCTCATCATCCTCGGCGATGGTAAGACACATATCATCGCAATCGGATTCTTCTTGTGTACCACCCTCATCTTCGGCTACAATGATTTTTTGCACACTGGATTCTTGCTCTGTATTTCGTTTCGATCGTTCATTGGGCTCTTCTTCGAAGTTTCTGCCATCGGGTTCCGAAGATGATTCTTTCTCGAGTGAGGTCGTTCTCTTTTTACTTTCGAGCGCGTCTTCTTTATCCATCCAACAAACTACGTTATCAACACGTTCGTCTTGTACCTCCAAATATATTCTTTCAGAAGAATTTTGTAAACGAAATACATCTTCATCATCTGAAGATGATTTGGACGTAAATTCTAACAAGTGGGAATCTTTAAGTTCAACTTCTTCGTTCCTGAGATCGATTTCGGTTATACTATCGGTTCCAATCCAGTCGTTAAGGATATCACGCACGTCAATCGAACGTTCACTAGAAGGACAATCAGAATCTCTTGTCTGAATCATTACGACATATTCGGTTGCTTCACTAGCCTCAGTTTCGTTTCCATCTCGCGATTCCGATATCAAATTCTGGGCGAATTGGTTCATATCTGCTCGCTCTTGACGCAAAATTTCGTATCCTTCAGATAATTTATTGAGAACGGAAAATATATCAATATCTTTCGTATCAGATTTTGGCCCCGCTGAAACAAAAATATCATGGGTAAACGCAAATGAATGAGAATAAATGAAAAACAGTCAAGAATAGGTTGTCTTACTACCGTGAATCTTATTATCAACAAGACCCTTCTCTGTTATATTCCGTTGCAACGACGATTCTTCCATTTCAGCGTTCGATTTTAATGGTATTAAAGATTCGGATACTTTAAAAGATCCATTAGGCTTATCTGCAACTCCGTTTCCACAAGAAACCTCCTTCGAGTCGGTAACGAGCCCACTCGTCAAGTCAACATTCACTGCGTCTGAACAGAAAATGTCTCGGATTAGAACTAAACGTACAAATATTGATCGGAAAAAGAAAATCCAAAAATTCTGAATTACTTACTTCCAGAAGACTCGCAAGGATTGGAATAATTCGCTGAAGGATTCTGCGATGACAGTGTAGGTTTACCACCACAAACTTCTTTTTCTTGTTCTATGAGCGAATGTGATGACACTTGAGATTCAGATTTTTCATATGGGATATCACCTCGCGTCTTGACTCCAATTTTACTGGGTTTTCCACCCGAAGTGGAAACAGAATCTTTCTTCCTTTCTGCAGTTTTAATTAACAATCCATCTGAAAAATAAATTTTTAGTTGAGACAAATAATAACACACCAGCTTTACAGAAGGGGAAAATCGATGTTCGGTAATACAACTACACTTACTCCAACGACCTTTAATCTTATTGGACGAATTGTTTTTATTCAACGTCTGTGCTAACAACGAGGATTTCAAGTTTTTCTTGAGAGACGTTCGAGTCAATTCTGACGTACCGTCAATACTACTCGCTAATTTATCCGACGAAGAAATGACCTCATCATTCGTTGATTTACACATTGGTTTTCGTTCGCCTGAAATAGAAATTTAGCGCATTTAACAAAGGCTACTGAGGAAAATAATTCAAAGTCGAACAGAAGTCGGATTTACTTACCCATGTTTGAATCGGAATTTTTCTTTCGGGACAATGAACTGACCGATTCGTTTCGTTTCTCGGGAGCTTTAAGCTCCTCATTGAGGAGTTTCTGATAAAACTCCTCCAACTCATCGGCTTCTTCTCTGGACGATAAAAATACAGCCATTTCTTGGAGTATAACGTCGACAGGATCATCTAGAGGTCGCACATCAATGAATAATCGGTCCGTTTTCGACAAAATGGAGGTGGATACTTTGTCAGTCGTCGTTGGCTTCGATTTCACGCCCTTGGATTCTTTGTGTTCGACAAGAGTTGAAGGTCCAATGACTGCGTCCGATTTTGACGGAATTAGAAGTTTCTTCGTCGGTTCAGGATTCAATAACTTGTTTCCATCTATTACGATGTCTTCACACGACTCATGACTAGAATTTTCGACTAATTCCCTATCAACTAAAAGACGCGAAGATTCCGACTTAGTTTTAGTTTCATCGGTGACATATCGACTTTCAAATACTGGTTCGAAAATTGAGACTTTATCTTTAGCTTCGGACTTACAATACTTAATATCACAGTTCATGATCGGAAGCGAATTTCGACTCGTTTCTTCTTCGATCAAGGGTTCAAAAATAGAGTTCTTTTTCATCGGTTTCGACTCCGGCGTTCCGTCATCAATTATTGGCATTGTAGAACAAGCTACGATTGATTTATCCTCGCAATGACCAATATCACAGTCTATGAACGGAAGCGAATTTCGACTTGTTTCTTCTTCGATCAAAGGTTCAAAAATAGAGTTCTTTTTTATTGGTTCCGACTCCGGCGTTTCGTCATCAATCATTGGCAAACTAGAATGACTTCTGATTGATTTATCCTGACAATAACCAATATCACAGTCTATGATAGGAAGCGAATTTTGACTTGTTCTCTCTTCGATCAAAGGTTCAAAAATAGAGTTCTTTTTTATTGGTTCCGACTCCGGCGTTTCGTCATCAATCATTGGCAAACTAGAATGACTTCTGATTGATTTATCCTGACAATAACCAATATCACAGTCTATGATAGGAAGCGAATTTTGACTTGTTCTCTCTTCGATCAAAGGTTCAAAAATAGAATTCATTTCCATCGGTTTTGACTCCAGCGTTTCATCATCAATCATTGGCAAACTAGAATGACTTATTATTGATTTATCGTGTGAATTTGAATTTTCGTCTAATTTATCGGCTCTGGATTCAAGCTCCTTATCACAAATTTCTTTGGAAACGGAAAATTCTCTTTCAATATTATAACTGTTGTGCGCTTCTGGTTCTTCACTAGAGCATTCATCGTGTTTTCCGTTAGTTGAATATTCGATTTTGAAATCCATTTCCTCGTTGTTTTTTCGTGAATTTTCATGGGGCGAAACCTGTTCATCGCAGTCTACTGTGGTATATCCAGAATCTGACGGTGACCGATTCGATTCTATGGCTTCAGACACATCACTTATCGAGGAAGCAGCCGGTGATTTTTCTGATAAAGATTGTATCGACAAAAGGGAAGAAGTGGGTGAAGGTAGAGATTGAATTTTGATTTCGATATCATTCACTTTGATAATACTGTTGAATTGACAAGTATCACTGACGTTTGGAGCCGGGCATGATTTCGATGAGGATTTGTTGTATTTGGGGTTTCGATCTGAGATGACATTAGCCACATCTTGCAATACTTTAGAATCTGCAAGAAGGAAAATATGTCGTAATTAATTCATGAATGACACAAAACATCAAAATTTTGAACATCACGAAAAATCAGTCGCTCAATTTAATAGAAATACAAGAACCGTATTTAAAAAATCTATCGCACAGAATTCGCCCCACTTCTCATAAAGGGTAAAGAAGAGAATAGAAGATAAGTCTTAAGAACGTTCTCCTAAAATGTACTGAGGCGCTCAACGATCATGAAGGTGATTGAGAACATTTTCAGCGTAACCAATATGATCAACACCGGCGTCACAAGTGCCAAATTATTTTTGGGATTACAAACGAAAAGTAGAAGAAATAATAATTTCTGAACTCTTGAGATGACTTTCAAGACCAATTCTGCTTACGTTCAACTCATAGATTGGATGACTGATTTTTCGGGATCGTCCAGAACTTTATTGCGTCAAGAGTGATTGAAAAAGAGAAAGTTTAGAAATTACCATCGTAGTTTTGTCGATTTCTGAGAATAGTTTTCAGTTTCCTCTTCAGCGCTCCATACTTCACAAGATTTTCTTCTTTTTGCGATACCTTAGTTAATTTCAAGTCTGTAAATATTCGTCAACATTTGTTATTTTTTAAAATTGAGTAATTTAAAAAATAAGGAAAATGAAAGATTATAAGATCTAATTACTTTCGTTTTTAAGGGATTCAATCTCTTTTACTCTTTCCTCGGAAAGTGCACACTGTTGCGACAATTGAAAACTCAAATGCATATTGGAGTCTTCCAGTTTCTCCAGCTTTTTCTTCAACGTTTCAATTTCGGAATTTTTCGCTAGTGAGGTCTAGAATAAAACCAAAAGGATTGTAACAACCGAGAGAATATAGAAAAACAAAAAGAGCTTAACAATATTGACAAAATTAAGGGCTTACCCTTACTCAACTTACTTCGTGGTGTTTTTCTGCATTAGCGCCGAGTTTTGTTTTCAAATCCATGCACCTCATGATGTATTTAAACAGCTTATCTTTCAGCTCTCGAATTTCACGACTAAAACATGAGGAATTTTGATTAATTAAAAAGTCTAGTAGATCTTGATTCTTAGCTGATAGAAACTTTCAAATACTTACTCTGCCTTCATTAGACCTTGTTTCAAGCCTAAGATCAAGTGACGATCGAAATCCGCTTGCTGATAGATATCCATCTTACTTCCTTGAGGATTTACAGAATCAGAATGAGACGCGAATAGATCGATCAGTTTACAAAAATATACACTCAACTCACCGGTAGTATCAGAAGACGAGATAGAAACGCACGATAATAGTTGAAAATTAACGAGCTTCCTAAGTTGGAAACATAGTGATAATGGAAAAACGTACTCTTGATCAATCTACTCGTCATTCATCTCGATATAATCGAAACAAAAGCACCGAAAAATATGCGAATAATGAAAATACAGGGAATGTTCCGGTTCCAATGAACATGATGCAATGTACTGATTAGAGATAAAGAAGGAACACAACATGACTAACTTTGATCACAGAAATCAAAAGTTATAAACAATATTCGTCACGTCTAGAGATTGTTCTGATCTGAGTCACGCAACTATTCCAGGATAATAATTCTAAAGGATTCTCGTAATTCCATAAAATAGAGACCATTCCGTAATCCGGCGAAGCAGCTCGTGTTTTCCAACCGCATTGAAGTTATGGACAATACACAAACAATTTTTTCTGGACGATTTGCGATACTAGCGCTAAGTTGTGTGACCGAAATTCTCACACCGTTGGCGCGCTAACATCGCCAGGACAAAAAAGGGAAGTTCGAGAAATTACAGGGTCTTGCAGCTTGCTCTTGCAGTGAAGGAAGTGTTTTAACTTTTGCCAATTTTACCTAAAATCGTGAATATATGTCATGAGCTAACGAAAATAAAAGCGTTATAAATAAATGTGTTGGAAAATCAGATATTTTTATAAGTCTCACAGTGATCTAGGAGTAGTGGAAGAGAGGAAAATTTTAAATATTACAGTCACGTAACATAGTGACTGTAGCTTTCCTCTCTCCCAGTGCAATGTCTCGTAAATACGAGGAGACTCTTTTACTTCTAGGAGTAGGACACCTAAAATGTCGAGAAAATTCATTCCCGGGCAATTGGGCATATTAGCCAAAACTGTAGTATGTGTGCTGCGTCAACTGACATTCTCACTTTTCAACCAAAAAATTGGTAATTATGAATATACTACGAGAAATAATTTTTTTTTGACATGTTTCATGTCTTTATTGTTTACTCTGCCTTGATCTCTAATTTGAATTTTACAAGTGGCCCCTTTTTACCCTACTTTGCGCGTGCCTCTCCAAGTCTCCACCTTTGTTACTCCGTGTGTGATTCAAATATTTGCGAGTTCACCCCCCCCCCCCCGAGTTCACCTTGCCCAGTTTGTAATTTTGTGATGGCTTTATACTAGGATTTTACCAGTCTTAAACTAGACTTGTAGTAGACAGAGAAGACCCCCCCTCCCTCCTCTTAGAATTTTACACGGCTTAAACTATGCTTATAATAAGGTATCGGGGGGGGGGGGCGTAGGTTAATCATCAAAAATACAATTTACTGTATAAATGGATCTAGTCAGTTTATACTAGCACGTTGAGGCAATCTATGTCTTGTATTTGAAGACCCTCTTCACCTCCCTTTCCCTTTGTACTCTGGTATACTGTAAAACAGAGGCTAGTCAGTTTATATTAACTGTATTCTTGCCCGCAAAAAGCTATTAGCTTGAAATATTCTAAGCTGGACTTATACTGGAGCAAGGAGCAGGGGGGCGACCGAGCGGAGCTACCCAAAATCTATAATAGCTTGAAATATCCTGAAATAGACTTATATTAGATTTTTGAGAAAGAGGAAGAGGTGAAACATAATCTTTATTTATTTGGCTCCGCCAGAATATAATTTTAAATATTTTTTATTATATTTTGTGTCAAATTTTCAAAATATACATACATATTGTCTGAAAATGGACATTTTAGATTAAAGAGTGTTTGAATCACACTGCTGTTGTACCACAAAATGGGATGGATGTATTTGCCCGTTGATAATCAGCAAAAAAAAGAATTTTTTGAATGGTTGAAGGATCTTTCCTCGCAAGAATTGTGGATATGCAGGTATGTCCAGTCTATTCCATTTTGTACAGCAGACTGTTCGAGTCAATGCATGATAAAAATCGATGTTATACCCAGGCAAACTTCCTTGCATTATTTGTCTTATTAATTTTGCAAATATATAAGGCAACAGAGCTTTAAAAAATTTCAATTTTTGGACATTGATGCGAGGATATATAGACTGGGAAAAATTTTGACATCAAAGCTAAGTAATGTATACAAGCAAGGAAGGAGACTGGGAGAAATTGTTATCAAGGAGCTCTACAAGCTCTACACCAAGGGTGTGATAAGTTGATCATAATCAGCTTGTGACTAATTATTTGCTTCCAAGTTTTTGACAATGTTTGCCTAAACTTTTCATGAGTCTTTTCTGTTGTTTCATTGGCTTCTGCTGTTAAAAAAAAATTGGAAAACATTGAAAGCAGCCAGAAGCAGACTGATGACCTTCATTCTGTGACGTCACTCAGCAAGTTAGGCTTAGCAGAAACCCGGTTCATTTGGCCAAACGCACCCTCATTATGTTGGGAATTGACTTATGGAAATTTTTGGAAATTGAAGTTGTAGATTCTAAATATAGAAGATCATAAGCATTTGCAAAAAAACTTTTGATCGCTAAGATATTTCTTACTATCAATCAGGAACCTAATGATCTCCGCTCGCCTGGATTTTGCTCATGGGAGTCGATGGTTCTTTTGCCCCAATTGACAGTGTTTCTGTCTAGTGTTTATTGTAACGCGCTGCGACGACAGCCAGAAGAAGGTCCATTACAGATAATTAGCTGGCTGGCTTTGGCTAGATTATTGATTAAAGGGCTGGCTACAGGCTGACTTGAAAGGCGAGCAAGAATTGGCAACCATCGCTATTTTTACCTTTGGCTGCTTAAATTTCTGATCCATGGACCTTCAGAGATTTGCGTTCTTGTACTCGGTTAACGTCTCAGTTACGTGTGTCATATCACTAATATGCCGCTGCAATATATAAATCTCATAACATTGATCTCTTTGTGCCTAGTCACCTATGTACAATGTAGGCCTACATGCACAAGGAGGACTCAACAGAAAAGTAGAGGAAGAAGATGTCTGATCTTCAAAGGTGGCTCGTGTAACTTAAGTGACTTGGCATTATTGAGGGGGGGAGGGGGGTAAAACCGGAGGCTCCCTTACCCAAGTCAAACGAGGAATACAGGGAATCTCTTTTATGATACGAATTGGTTTTGATGTTAAGAATTGAAATCAAGATCAGAATCCCGAAAAGTTTAACCACCGAAAAAGTTGAACATGGGAAAATTTCAAATTTCGAGTTTAATCGCGACCACAACTTTTTTCCTGTGCATTCAAGCCAATGTTGTCTCGTCACATAATGATGAATTTGTACTATCTTTACATGCTTTCTTGTACATAGTTCTCATCAAACTTCACGTTCTGATCCGCTGACTTTCGTCCCTATTCCGTATGTGAAGTCGGTGTATATTTTGTGATCGTGGATGTGATAAAGAAAATACATTATTCCTTCTTTTGACCCGTATAATTTGCTGTCGTACGACGGAAATATTTCAATTTCATCTCTTCTCGTAAAACTCCTTTCTAGCGGTGTATTACGAAGAATTTTGAATTTCTTTGGTGATAATTTTGGCTTTAGGTAAAAACGTATATATTTTTTGTGAACCGCGTCACATGTCCTTCCGCCAGTATGTACCGCTTAGTATTGAAATACTTATTTCTTCTCTGAGGGATGCAATATTATCAAACGCAAAACTCATTATATTGCAGTATGTACTACCTAATGGAGGTTGTTGAAACCGTTGAAGTATCATCGAGATAGAAACTCGACAAATTACGACACGAGCACACACATACCTATATTTCCGCCCGTTTTATTGATTTCATTTCTCTAGAAGAAATTTCTTTCTCGTATAACTTTCGTTCAAAGATTTTCCTGGAAATATTTTTATTCTAATTTTTCCGAATTGAAAATGGAAGAAAAAAAATGTGAATCCTACGCAATGTGGGACAGAAGGGCTGGAAAATAGGTACCTATGTCTGAATATTTTTCTAACAGGAAGTACTCACTCGAAAAAAAAAGAGAAAAAGCAACTCCAAAAATTATGGAATAGATAGCATAATAAAAATAAAGGAAAATATAATTCTCCCAAAATTAAAGCGAATTAAAACGGCATTTTCTTGCTCTATGTAACTTATAAAGTTTCAGTACTTAATTATGGTCATCATGTAATTGTAAGAATACAATTATGCTGATTGAAGTAATATTATACTATTCAGTTTTTCTTTTTATTATCTACGTGACTGAAAAGTCCAAAGGTAATCTTATCTACGATTCTCACTTTACTTTCTTTCTTATATTTGCATAAACGTAATTAACAAAACCGTCAACGTTCAGAAGAACTTTTAATAAATTAAACTCGTTCGCAGTCGACATTAATCGTATCGCCTCGTCGCGTCGTCAATCGGATACTCCGAAGGCGCAACAACCCACAAGTATAAACCCTCAAGCATTTACAGTAACGGTATAGACGATCTAAGTCACGTGAATTTTATTGCTTTCACCGCTATTGTTTCTCGAATTCCTATAAATGCCACTTCATCTCGTCCATCAGTTTTGAAGGGTTGCGTTTTCCGTTCCTAAAAATTGTTATCAGTTACACGTGCACGTGGCGGATGTTGTTACTTTTTTTTCCTCAATTTGTCGTGAATCGCGTTCGAAAACACGGAAAAATAAATGTGAAGTATTTTGATGGATTTTTTTTACCTGAGTTAAACCGGCGAATTTTCCTTCAGGATTTAAAATACGTAAGTATAAACTTGAACAACGTCTAAAAAAGTAAATTGTCGAAAAACATTTCCCAAGTTATTTAAATTATTCTTCTTTATACTTAGACCGGTACTATTTTTTTCCAATCAGTTTTTATTTAAGTTATTTATAGATATTTTTATATCAGATGTTGCAACTCGAATAATTTTATCTGCATTTAACACAATTGACGAAAAAAATGAGATTAAAATTAAAGCTATCCTTTTAGTAGTTTTATCCATAGGGGATTGAGAATAATGATTTGGATTTCTCGAGGCGCCGGAATATTGTTATTTCTCCATAAGAAAGATGATATAATTAAAGCTAATAATCTTGGATACAAAACAATCCAAACTTTCTTCGCTCTTGTCAGGAAGTAATACCGATTAATTACCTGGATTTTGAATATATTTTTTCATCATTGGGTATGGGTGCTGTAAACTGAAACACGCGGTAAAACGAACGGTCAACACCGACGAACCTTTATGCAAAGTGGGTGACGATTTAAATGAAGAATCATTCAATTCAAACGGGGGTGAAAAGAAAACGATAATGAAGTCGCTTCTATTTCATAAAATAACAGCTCCGATAAATGGGAAATATGATTCGTTTTTTTTTATGCTCGAATGGAGAGTTGTTGTAAGAGCGCGGTAAAAGGTAGATACCTAGTCGATTTTATAATGATCTGGTAGTTTACTGTATAGAGAATTACTCTTTGAAAAAATGGAAAATTATTTTATGGAGAAGTAAAATTGTGACAATCTTTTTCATTTTTTAAATACTAAATTCAAGTAACAGAAGAAGAAAAGTACTTTTTTTTCTAATTGGTTCGATCTACTGTTAGAAAAGAGAGATATGATGTAAGAACGACAAAAAGTACACTTTTATTACAATTTACGCTCTTATATTCCAGGGCCATTACTTCTGTCAATTGATAATTTATTAAAATAGCGACAGTGAAGGTCATACTTACTTAATTATTAGAATCAGAATTAGAAAAATGCATTTCCCGCCTCACTGAGCTATACAGTATAGCGAAGCTCGTGTTGAAGGGGCTTTAAATACAGCACACATATTACCAACTTCTGTGCATTAATATTAATTTTTTCCGGATTGTCTTTGTAGCTGGATTTTTAGATGAAGAATATTAGGATGGAGTTTGCGGAAGATGGTGGTGATGGATGGACAATTTATGAATAGATGAGAAGAGCGGCTGGAGCCCTAATATACAGTATACGGGGCTAAGAATGTCGTGTAGGAAAAAGTGATTGTGCAGCAATTGTTTGTATAGGTACCGAATTTTCTAGCTTAAAAAGTGAGGTGTCTGATTCATAGCAAGATTGACAAGAGGAGGGAGCAGAGAACTTTCTCGACGTTTTGGACTTCTTAGATCACTTTTATTCTGAAAACGCGTAGGACTCCATAGGACTTCTTATAGTTCAATTGACGTGTCTCAATAGATGGGCATATTATTTTTACCGACTTTTATTTTTGACTACAGTCTTTTAGCGAGATTTAGGTTAGACCCACGAGTGAACTAAACTCTGAAGATGTATTTTTCTACTTTTTTTTTTTAGCGGGGAACCCGCTATCCCTTTTGTTGGGGGTACTTCCCGAAATTTTTTGCGAGCGCGAGCGCGTCCGCGTCACGGAAAATTCGTTGACGTCACGGAAAGTTTGATGATGTCACGGAAAGATTGATGACGTCACGGATAGGTTGATGACGTCATGGAGAGGGACTTCGAGAAATTTCGATACCCTAACCCTATTGGAAGACAGGAAAATTACAGTCACGTAACGGATAACTTTATATTTTACAACACAACATGTTTCGCGACGTCTAAGCGACGCATCATCAGGTGTACTTGTTGTGTTGTAAAATATAAAGTTATCCGTTACGTGACTGTAATTTTCCTGTCTTCCAATGCAATGTCCCGTAAATACAAGGAGACTCTTTTACCCTAGCCCTATTGTCCGCGAGCGGGGTTGATGACGTCACGGAGGGGGACTTGGAAGAATTCCAACCCTTAGGCATATATGATAGGAAGTGGACTTAGAAGAAGCGCGAGCGCGCCCGCGTCACGGAAAATTTGATGACGTCACGGAAAGATTGATGACGTCACGGACAGATTGTTGACGTTATGGATAGGTTGATGACGTCATGGAGAGGGACTTTGAGAAATTTCAATACCCTAGCCCTATTGTCCGCAAGCGGGGTTGATGACGTCACGGAGGGGGATTTAGAAAAATTCCAACCCTTAGGCATATATGATAGGAAGTGGACTTAGAAGAAGCGCGAGCGCGCCCGCGTCACGGAAAATTTGGTGACGTCACGGACAGATTGATGACGTCACGGAGAGGTCGTTGACGTTATGGATAGGTTGATGACGTCATGGAGAGGGACTTGGAGAAATTTCGATACCGTAGCCCTATTGTCCGCGAGCGGGGTTGATGACGTCACGGAGGGGGACTTGGAAAAATTCCAACCCCTAGGCATATATGATAGGAAGTGGACTTGGAAGAATTCCTACCTCCGAGCCATACATGATAGTTGTTGGGGGTACTCCCAGGAATTTTTTCCGAGCGCGAGCGCGAGCGCGTCCGCGAAGGTTGATGACGTCACAGAGAAGTTAGGTTAGGTTAGGTTAGGGGACTTGAAAAAATTCTTACCTCTGAGCTATATAATATGATAGAAGGGGGACTTGGAGAAATTCTTACTACTGAGCTAAGTTATATATGATAGAAGGGGGACTTGAAAGAATTCCGAATCTCCAGTTCTCCCCTTGATAATGGACTTAGAAAGTTTTCAAAAAGCGCTTAGAAAAATTCTTACCTCTGAGCTATATAATATGATAGAAGGGGGACTTGGAAAAATTTTGAATCTTGGACTCGGGACAGCGGGTTCCCCGCTGCCATTGCATTCTACAATGGCATCTATTTTTTGTTTTTTTGGTTTGTTGAAGCGTTTGGAGAGGTTGGGGCTCGAGAGAAGAGATGGTGAGGGGTGGACAAATGGGTGATTTGATGCTTGTTTGGCTTCAACATTAATTTTTAGTCATACCAGTAATTGCAGGTGACCATGAATCAACCCAATCAGCTCGAGATGTATAATAGAACAATACTAGGCTTGGAAAAACGTATAGGAAAGAGTAATTGTAAAGCTCTTATTGACATGTTTCATGTCTTTTCTCTACCCCCTAATCTGGAAAATGTGTCCGGGCGTCCGGCCGTGACCTTGGGATTTCCAAAATTTTCAACATCGAATCTCAACCCTATCCCTGATTCCGGAATTTGCGTCCGGACGTCCGGGAGTCTGTACAATTCTCTAAAATAATAAATTACTAGCTTTATACTAGAATTATACTAGTCTTGAAGTAGACTTATACTCTCTTTGATCTATTATTTATAATGGACTCGGAAAAATTTTGGGTGAGGTTACGTTAGGTTAGGTTTAAGGACTTGTAAAAAATGTTTATACCTGGTGGGTGATTTAAAAATCTGCGAGTACCTTCCCTTACTCTTTCTCTTTGTAGTACATTTTAGGTGTACCTATACTAGGTGTCTCTGTAGTTTCTAGCTTATCTTAATACATATAATGAAAGGGCTTAGGCTGGATTTATGACATCAGAAAACTTCGAGAGCCATTATGAAGCTATTAGCTTATGCCGTTATAAGTTCGGTGACGTCATAAGTTGGTAACGTCATATGTCGTCAATCCTGGTCCGCTTACAAAATTAAGAGCAAACTTCTCCAAAGTCCGAGCCTCCCCTCCGCAGTAGTTCTAGCCTAGCTTAAGCGAGTGAGCCCCCCTGTCTCATCAGTCTGAAATATACTAAATTAGCCTAAAATACTCTAAAGTTGACTTATACTAGACCAAGATGCAGGACGAACGAGCGGAGCGAGGAAATTTTGGAAATTTTTAAACGATGAAGAGTTTCAGACGACTGGCGAAAAGACATGAAACATGGTCTTTATATTTTAGGCAACGCCAAGAAATCCTTCCTTTTTCATTCTGGCGGGAGGCCGGCCATCCGTTTAGTTACTGAGGACCCTCAGAGGAATTCTGTCCGCGTAACGCTGGGGGGCATAACGATAGGAATCGGAAAAATTTCGAGCTCTTCTATACCCCTCTATTAGCTAGTATAGGGACTTGGAAAAATTCGTGATCTTGACTCTTAACGCTGGGACTTGAAGAAATTCCGGGTTTTTCTATACCCCTCTATTTGCTAGTACCCCTCTATCAGCTAGTATAGGGACTTAGAACATTTCGAGCTCTTCTATGGGCTAGGATGCCAGATGTACGGATTTTCGGTCCTCGAGAAAGATACGGGTTTCTCTTTTTTTTAATAGATTTTACGTACAATTCGGATTTCTTGCAAATAAGGGAAAGGTACCTCAGACACTCGTACAAGAGATACCTTTCTCCTGTTTGTTACAGGCTGAAACTGCAGTATTCAGTTACCTCGGTTTATAATTTGAATAAAAATTTCTCAAATTTTATGTAGGTAGGTGTATTCACTATAATTATAGATCACTGTAATTACACAGTTTTATTGTAAACCTTGAATATAAAACTTTGCGTATAGCTGTTTGTCCAAAACTCGGGATGACATCTCTGATATGGAATGGACAGTCACATTTTTCTCTATCCCAGAAGACGTACTACAGTCAGTGGCGGATCCAGAAAAACAAAGTTTTTTCCCTTCCTCTTCTTCTTTTTTTCTTTTTCCTTGGGGGGGGGGCATTCCCCCCCTCCTTGGATCCGCCACTGACTACAATGACTTCCTTGAAGTGAAATCTATTCATTATTTTCTTCTTTTTAGGCCACCCTTTAATTTTGCAATTTGTCTCCCATTTTCTCAACATCTGAATGAATTCTAAGTTGCTCAACAATATCTCTAGGGCTACCTACTTCACATGTCCCATAAGATATGGTGAGTAGACGCATTGAATAGCTGATGAGAACCTACTCACGGGTAGATCGAAGAAAAACAGAATAAATACCTACAATCAAGTAGCCTATTGTATGAGTAGTATATATTTCAGTAATTTGTACATAGAAAATACTATCTAATCTATGCGAAAAATGTTATATGAGCACCTGTTTTAAATTGATAACTCTTACCCATTCACTGTCTTCTCTCATAGAAACAAAAATATAGATATCGAGTTGGAAATCTAAGTACTCACGTGAAATAAACACATAGAAGAACAGGCAATTATAATAAGTAATAAAATAAGGTAAGGGGTACCCAGATTTACATATTTAACCTCGATTTAATTTTTCTTATTTTATTCAAAAGTACAGACGATTCGACTTCCGCTTGAACTGCTTTTCTCATTAAATGCGGGGAATCTGAGCTGTAATCTGACTTTCTGAATACAGAATCGTCCAAATCGCGGAATTTCTTTTTAGATGTCTTGACAGATGTATTTAGTCCTTGGAATGTGGGAAATAAATCTACGAGCGCGGCACATTTTCCTTTTGCATAAGATAAAGATTTCTCTTCGTCATCAAACGATGCCTAGTGGCATTCTTCAAGATCGACTTTTGCATTGGCGATATAAGTTTCGAGCAGATCAACATACGTGCTCAATTCTTCTTTTGCCAAGTGGACTCGCTTGGGTTTTTTTAACTGGACGACTTTCTCGGGTCCTTCTGACTCTGGCACCTCCATTAAGTTACCCATTTGATCACGTAACCTAGAAACTATAAGAAATTATCCGATAAAACTTGATAGAAGTCAGGTACCTAGCATTTAGGTATCTGTAGCTATATAACCCATTCGATAATTAACTTATACCCTGTGCGATTATTCACGTAGGAATTATCTTATGATTGAATAACATTGATTAGAAGATTTGTCGAGGTATGGCCAAGTTTATTCTAGTACAGCACGTGTCAATATTGCCTTCTCATTGAGTAGGCCTAGGAAGATGAATTCCTTTGCGAAGAAACTCTATTCCAGTTTCTACGAGAAAGTATATTCGCCCAAATTCAAGTGCTGCTTTACCCGTTGTGTAAAATACCGTTACGTGACGTACTACGGCATTGCAACGGCGCACATATGCGTCACAATTGGGTCACAATGAGGGATCACTGTGTTTATCAAATGGGTGATTGCCCTCACAAACTGCCGTCACGGGCGTCACAATTCTCCTCTGTTCCAAACTATGACGATATTATGGGTAGTCATCTCATTTAGACCAGGTACCCAAAAGAAGCTGTCCTAATAATATTGTGGGTATGCTATGTTCGAAGTAAATATTGTTGAGAAAAAGGGATAAATTTTCGATTGATCAATTCTTTATTGGGTTTCGATTCAGAACTAAGTTTATAAGGACGTACTTGGGTGCTCTGAATTAATGTAGATATCTACCCCGGGACTTATTGTGCGTCTAAAATATAAGATTCCTGATTATTGTTTCCACAATTATACAGCAAATCACTTTTGTGGGCCTAGGATATGCAAGTTTAATTATGCAACGACTGATTTCTTAACAGTCATCCATATCTAAACGAGGAAAAAAATTGGTTTTATTTTCTATAAATTTGTATGTTCGCGAATGACATTGACTCGTTAGTAGGTGTTGTAAGTATTGTAATAACAGGTATTTAGACTGGCAATCTGGCATTTGGTTTCAGTAATAGTTCCCGAACTTGCAATACCAACTAAATTGTGTACCCTATCGAAAAAATTGACCAAATTAGCAACTGAAAAGTAGTACCGAATTTGGCGCAGTTTTTCAGCAGCTGATATGGTGCTGATACAACTACTGACAATACGTCATACCTGTAGCCTACTTGTGCGTTTCAGTAGTTGTTCCAGCATCGAATCAGCTGCTGAAGGTACTGAAAAATGTGCAAAATTCAGTAACTTTTCAGCTGCTGATATTTACGTAAATTTTTTGATAGGGTAACGATATAATCTTCGGAGTCAGTAATAACAGCAAAGGTCGTTAATTTCCTTATTTTTTCTGTTTCAAGTTTCAATATTATTTTTGAAGATCATTAAATACGCAGCTATTCAGTGTGCTGAAACTTTTAAAAAATTCAAAAAAGCCTACGATTATCAATATGGCTATTTTTTACTTTTGTACAATACATTATTATTCTACGATCTTCTGAGGATCGTACGTTTCTGCACATCATCATTTGTTTGATAGCCTCCGTTCAAGATAAGACTGTTTGTCCCTGACACCAGGATACAATTCATACACTATAGGTACCTACGTCTTCTACTTTGCTTCATTGCTAAATTAGGAACTTGAAATGGTTCAACATAATTTTTCAGAAAAATTTATTGAGGTATTCGAGTAATAGAAATTATTTAAGATAACCTATAGGTATCGAATTGAAAATCTAAGCATTCACGTGAAATAAACACATAGAACAACAGGCAATTAAAATGAGTAAGTAATAAAATAAGGTAAGGGGTACCTAGATTTACATATTTAACCTCGATTTAATTTTTCTTATTTTATTCAAAAGTACAGACGATTCGACTTCCGCTTGAACTGCTTTTCTAATTATATGCGGGGAATCTGAGCTGAATTTTTTCTCTAAGATTCCCCATTTGTCCCAATCGTCAAACCGCTCTTTAGATTCCTTGACAGATGTATTTAGTCCTTGGATTATGAAAAATAAATCTATGAGCGCGGCACATTTTCCTTTTGCATAAGATAAAGATTTCCCGTCGTCATCAAACAGTCCCTGATGGCATTCTTGACGATAGACTTTTGCATTAGCGTTATAAGTTTCGAGCTGATCAACGTACGTGCTCAATTCTTCTTTCAACAAGTCAGTTCGCTCAGGTTGTTTAAACTTTGGCAGCACCATTGTCTTACCTATTTGATCACGTAACCTAGAAAACTACAAGAAATTATCCGATAAAACTTGATAGAAATTAGCTACTTAGCACCTCTATCTGTAGCTGTACCTTGTCTACTCGATTATCAACTTATAGCCTGATGTACGATTATTCACCATTCACATCCATTCATTATAATTATGTATCTTCTACAACTTTACAAACCCTTGAGTTGAAAATGGCTCACCTCGACCGGGGTATTGGGAAAAAACGCAAACCGACATTATCGACCTAAAACTATCCCCTCCATCTTATAGTCTCGAAGACTGGGGCCGGTAATCCAGGGATACAAAGGAAAAGCGCGACGATTAAACTCGACTAGGTATTTTGAGTTGTACTTTGGTATTAGACTGGAGAAGGTTATAGGATACAATTTTTACCCAGAAGTTCATCAGGAAAGTTTCAAGCAAATCTCAAAATTTTGATGCCTGATTTTTAGAAGCAGGAACCTAGGTTTCACACGTGTAGTTTGTGTTGCTTATGGGGGTTGTTGTTTTGCACCGTTCGATGGAGGATTGGAGAGGCTTATGCCCGTGATTATCTTTAATGATAATGTTTTCATGTTGTACCTAAATTTCTTGTTTACTATTGTACCGGTTTATCAGAAATAAAGGCTGTTATTATTATTATTATTATTCTGTCTGCGCACAGCCCACTCCACGGGTGGTATTCTTGATTTACAGCGGGTATCTAAACAGGGCTGTAAATCTTGCGTTCTTGGTGTCCCCAGCAGTGCAGCTTTCTGCATGGCTTCAATTATGCATTTGTTTTCTTTGAATATTATTATTATTTTCTCATCGCACGAGCATTGCGGTATTTGTAGACTAAAGCGAGTTTTCACTAGGGCTGTAGCCTATATGTACGCCCCTCCCAGAACTTTTCATACTATCCGTGTAGTGGCTAATATTGCTGCCTTCTGCATTGTTTCAAACGTTCGCAACCCTTCGGTCCTTCCCAGCAGCTTTTCCAGGGTCTGAGTCGTTTTTCTTGGTGTGACACCGGTTGCTGATATGACTATCGGATCTAAGCAGGAGCCAATAAAATGGTTTGAATCAATCGCGGATGGCGGAAGCCAAATAAGGCAGCAGAATCTTGATTATTGAAGAAGGCTTTGGGTTGATTAGAAGAGATGTTATTGCAATATTAGCTCATTGGAAAGAGTTCATGAGGATAGATAAAGTGATAGTAAAATTTTTGAAAAGGTACATTTAACAGGGGGGGGGGGAGTCAAATAAGCGAGAAAGTGATTTCTTCCAACTGAAGCAAAAACCGTGGAATCGAGGGAATTTCGGTTGTTGATGAAGGCTTCGGATTCGTAAGAGGAAATACTAAAGCAATATTAGGTACGGAACTTACAAAAAAGTTGATCGATGAAAAAAATTATTGGTGTTGTGTACGTGGAGGAGGGGGGTTCGGGTGAGTGGGAATTTGTGGCGTGGGTGACTGAAGCTTATCCACTGCGTCGATCATAAATGGAAAACGACTAGAAGTGGGAAAATGATCCTATGTAGGGAAGTTTGTTGTTAGTCAGCGAATGTCACAGCTGATACTGCGACCTAGGGAGTTTTTCTTGATTATCATCACTACTGAACAATCAAAATTTTTTTCTCTGTTCCAAAAATGAGAATAGATGATTCTTGAAGTTCTTTTCACCCTGAACTCAACGCTGTTTTCCGAACGGAGCTCAAGTTTTCTCGTAATCTTCTTCTTAATTCGTGACAAATTGGCTGCACATTGTCGTGGAACGAGACGCGCGTCTACCTGTTCGGATACTTATGTGTATTGCTGCCGTTGGTGCGCTCCGCGATGATCCGCCGCAATTTGTCACAAATGAAGAAGAAGATTACGACTACGAGGAAATTTGAGCTCGGTTCGAGAAACGGAAAATGGCGTTGAATTTAGCATGAAAAGAATGGAACAGATAAAAAAAATTCTGTTGTTCAGTAGTGTTATGTAAGATGATCATCTATGCACATAGCCGGAGGCAGTGTTATGAAATACGAGTGGTAACATAAGTTATTGGTTATTTCTGTGATAATTGTCTTTATATTCTCCTATCATACTCTTACTAATAGCCCAGGCAAGCGAGGGTTTTGAAAATGAAAAATTAGATGCCATTGCAGTAATGCAATGGCAGCGGGGAACGCGCTGTCCCGCTGTCCCGAGTCCATTAGACCAGCAGATTTCTCAATCACCACGAAGGTATAAAAATTTTTCTTGAAAACTTTCCAAGTCCATTATCAAGGGAGAACTCGAGATTCGAAATTCTTCCAAGTCCCCCTTCTATCATATATAGCTCAGAAGTAAGAATTTTTCAAGTCCCCCTCCTATCATAATATATAGCTCGAGAGTCGAAATTTTTTGAAGTCCTTCTTCTATCATTTATAGCTCGGAGGTAGGAATTTTTCCACTCCCTCTCCGTGACGTCATCAACTTCTCTGTAACATCATCAACCATCGCGGACGCACTAGCGCTCGCGCTCGCAAAAAAATTCCTGGGAGTACCCCCAACGAAAGGGATAGCGGGTTCTCCGCTGTTGGGAATGGTCTCCTGAATATAGGAAAAAACCCAAGATTCCACAACCTTGTGCGTCCTGAAATATGGAGGGGGAAGTGACCTCAATTTTAGTTTTTTCACTTTTTTGGGCGGAAATATGCATTTAAAATACAAAAAATTTAAAATTTAAAAAATTGAAAAGCCTGAAACGAGAAGATAATACAGAGTTATACAAATAAGTTCCTAATAATTTTGGAATCATGGGAATACACTATAACAGTTACTAAGTTTTTTACACCCACAATAATTGCCACAACCTTTCATGCACGCGCAACACAATTTTTTAAGAAGAGTCTCGGGCACTGGAGGTTCAGTAGTGGTTACTTGGGTGAACGTATCTTGGTCACGTTTCCAACCCCATTTGCTCATTTCCAAATTATTGCTGCGCTATGCCTAGACTTGAAGGAAGACTCTGAATGCGTGCTGCTTTGCTGCACCTTCTGTTGAGCATACAGTCTTCAAAATTGGCGATTGCAACTTTGAAGCTGCATGTTTAAAAGAATAGAAGCGGTGGTCATTTAATGATGTATTTCCTCCTTGTTCTCCATATAAAGAATTAGAACAGCAGTACACCCTGCTTGAAATATATCACGCGCAGAAGCATGAGGCGAATTGAAAGTGTCACTAATTGTTTACAGTTCACTTGAGTGCTGAAGTAAAATCGCGCGTCAAAAACTTATACTTGTAACGTATCTCTACCCAGTGTTTCTCTTCTTCCATGCGTCTATTCGGATATTCTGGTCTGTAATTCCTCTATGAGTACAGTTACAAGAAAATACGTAATAACCATTTTTGTAGAAAATTTTACGAGAAACATTTTATTTCGGATGACACTTCTCGATTAAATGCATACTTCCACCCAAAAAAGTGAAAAAACTAAAATTAAGGTCACTTCCCCCTCCATATCTCGAGACGCACAAGGTTGTGGGGGCTTGGGTTTTTTCCCTATATTCAGGAGACCATTCCCAACAACTTCCGGCAATAAAATCTTTTGTAGCAATTTTTTCATTTTGAACCCATTTATCAAACCTCCATTTCCCGGACTTGTGGAATTGGTCAAAAAGTAGGCTTATATTAGGAGAGTAGTCATGAATAATTAGACACATAAACGGACGAATTTCTGCGTAGGAATATGGGCAAGAAGGGAGTATGAGAGTACAAGAGATAGAATTGGGAATATATGAACTATATTTGACGTCTAGTAAGTTGGTGAATGAGGAGTGTAGGTCAAGAGAGGAAAAAAGAAAAAAGAGTACGTTTGATTGTGCGAATTAACTGTGAAAATATCGGTATATGTATAGGCCTATCTTACTTCAATGATAAGAGTGGAATTTTATGGATGACAAACAGAGAATATCGAATAAAATGAGAAATCCTTTTCAAGGCTTATTACCCAGCACTATTGCCTGTTTGGTTCTGCGGTAAAACGTTCTGCATTAACGTATTATGCGTTCAATTTAAGAGTGATTAACCGAGGTTTGAAAATTGGACTTACAATACAAGTAATAGAAGAGCGGTTCTATGGATGAAATTTCTATGTTGTAAAACAGGCAGTAAAGGCGTAAAAAGTCTTTCTCGTGATAGTAAGTTAGGTGGATAAGACTGATTCTCATATGGATCGAAATAATGTTTTCCGTTATTGATAATAAATTTTTCTTCAATGTACAGTACGAGTGGTATGAATGAAGTTGAAAATAAGTTTATGGGATGAGTCTCAAATGAAATGGGCAGTACGGTCTTTCGGCTTACATAAATAATCACCAACATTTATTAAAAGAGTAGAGGTATGACTACGTTTATTCTTGTATACGGCACGAGTCAGTATTGCCTTCTCATTATAGGCCTAGTGAATAGAATTCCTTTGCGATTGCGAAGTAACTCTACTCCGGTTTCTACGAGAAAGTACCTATTCGTCTAAGTGACGTGATTGACAGAAATTCCTTCATGCAAGATTTAGAAACTGATGATAATTACCTGTAGTTGTGGTCTTCAAGTTGATAAGAGTTATTGGCGAAACAAGATCACTATTTGTATATCACCGCACGTATTTCGATTATTTGCCGTACCGATGTATTATATCAATCCTTTGAATATGTTCCGGAGGCTGATGCAATTATCGAGGCTGATGCAACTATCGTGTGGATTTCGGAAGAACTTCAACGTATACAGCTCCAGTAAATTTGGAATATCGGCACCTACCTATATCTGATTTAGACCAAACTAGTTAGGTACTCATCGATGGCTTAGAATCATCATCATTATCAACAAATCCCAATGATCAATGTTTTTAATTTTGACATGTTTCATGTCTTTTTTGACACCTGGTGCACTATTGAAAATTTGCGAGTACCACCCCCCCCCTCCCCCTATAATGGACTTGGAAAATTTTTGAGAATTACCTGAGAGGTTATCCAGTAATCAAAAACAATTAAATAAAAATTAAATTAAATTAAAAATGCGGTGCGCATGCGCGTGCAAATTTATACCCTGGACTGATTCAGAAATCTGCGAGTACCACTTTTTGAGTAAAAATAAAAAAAAATAATAATTAAATAAAAATAAAAATTAAATTAAATTAAATTAAATTAAATTAAAATTAAATTAAATTAGATTAAAATAAAAATTAAATTTAAATTAAATTAAATTAAATTAAAATGAAAATAAAAATAGAAATAAAAATGAAAATAAAAATAAAATAAAATGAAATAAAATAAAAATAAAATAAACTAAAAATAAAATTGAATTGAAAATACTTTCCCCGTGCGCATGCGCGTGCAAATTTATACCCGCGACTGATTCAGAAATTTGCGCCGTGAGCGAGTCCCAGTATCCCCATCAGCTTGAAATATACTAAAGTGGACTTGTACTGGACCAAGCGCGAGTGAGTCCCAGTAATCTCATCCAAAGTTGACTTATACTAGAACAAGAAGTTGGAAATTTTGGATATTTTTGAACGATGAAGAGCTTAAGACGACTGGCGAAAAGACATGAAACATGATCTTTATATTTTTAGCAAAGCCAAGAAATCCTCCATCTTTTATTGTTACCGTATTTTTCCGCATATAAGCCGCTTTCGAATATAGGCCGCACCATTCACAATGGTTGAAAGATACTCTAAATTTACGAAATAATGGCTCTGGGCGAAAATTTTCTTGCAGCTTCGCGGTTATTGTGCTCTGTGGCATGCGAAATTACAATTTTTTGAAACTTAGCAGGATACCGAAACCGTTTTACTCCAGACACTATTGTGCTTTTGACTGTAAAATCAAATTTTCGCAGCACAATGTACAGTTATCTGTACCTTTTAAATCAAGCTTGTACAGTACAGTAAAGAGTTTCGTATATAGGCCGCACCCCATTTTTCAGCAGTAAAAAAATAGAAAAAATGTGCGGCCTATATGCGGAAAAATACGGTAAATACAGAGTCGCATGAAGGTATATTGGATTGTTTGAAAAATTGAGATGAGCATAACTTTAAGTGGCTTCTGTCAGCTGAGCGCCAAATCTCACACTCTCTTTGTGTACCGCGAGATGTATTACGTGTACACAAAAGTACGAAATTCTCGAAAATTCAAAATGAGCCTAACTTTGAGCGGCCGTTACAAGGTGAGTATTTGACCTACTTTCAAATGTGAATAAACCACCGTATAGGAAATTTTATGAGGATCATTTGTCCTGTTGAAATTTTTTTCTAGGACCAATATTTCTCGAGTTATTTTTAAAAAACCGATTTTGAGGGGCTAGAACGTGCTAAAAGAGGTGGAGCCGACGCACTTAAGGGATGTGACTTTTGATTTGTTGTTTCGGAGACCTCAATAAGCACTTTCCAAAAAGCTCCTGTCCCCCAAAATGTTTCAAACCTGTACCACTGTTGTTCAAAAATAAGTTTAGACCGTTCTTTTTCCTCCTTTTTGATAAATTTATCAAGGAAATTTAAATTGGAAATGATAATCATGAGAAGCCGACTCGACGGGTGTGGTAAAAGGCCACCCCTTACTTATATTTTTTGTACGATCAATTATTGAGAAGTCGTATGGATGCGAGATAGATGAGTATTTTTCATTTCCATTGAAAAGAAATTAATCCGAATCTAAATGTTTCAATTTGAAATATCTTCCGCGTAATAGTAATAATAACCAATGAAAAATTTTCCAACTTCGGTACAAAACGCTGAATGGTTTTATTTTCATTTGTCGCTGTATTTGGTAATGGGATGTAAAAATAAATCAACATTTTGAAAAGAAAATCCGACGGTTACATTAACGTTGGAAAGCTTTCATTTCTCTCTTGTATACATAGTCTAAAACGATTATGATTGTTTATATTACACAAGAAGAAAAATTGAAAGTTCCTCTATAAACATTCGGGAACAGATCAATGAAACGTGTTTTTTCCCCCTCTTCAATCCTACACGCTATAGCCTATAGGAAGTGAAAAATAATTTCGAATTAAGCAAAGTTCTTTTCCAAAAATTTTCAAATAAAATAATTGCTGACGTAAATTACAAGTATATATTGAGCTACGCGTGCGAAGATATAATAAAATGAAACCCATCGAAAAGATTTACTGTACACTATTTCGTATGTTATATACTCGTGTGTAAAAGCTATAGACGACGGTCATCGTTAGTCTGATGTATTTTATTAGAACTCGCGCGTAAAATTCCCGATGGAATTGAAGTTTCTCAGATTTCATTTCAAAATGGAAAATACGAATACATTTCGTCGAATTCGAAACAGATACAAATTTATAGAAAATGAAACCAAATTATTTCCCACGTTCAGATATGGATGACGTTGGTAGGTCCACTGGTCTAAATGAGATGACTAATGCAGCGCTTTTAAATATTCCGCGATTTTTTAATGGGAATAGGTGAGGGAATCAACAACGAAGAATTATTTTAAATCTAATGCTGACATGGAGAGGAATTTCAGATGATTAGGAAAAAAAAATAGGAGAAAAGAAGCCTCATACATTGCCTTCGAAAATTATGAAGTTCTTTTCAACTGACTTAAATTCTATACCTTTCCACAATTTCCTATTTCTCTCTTTCATTCATTGAGAGTCTCTAAGGCCTAATTGATATACTCATTTGCAATGGTCACAAATGTCACAATGATTAACACGATTGACTATGTATTACTTCGTAAACCTATAGACAATTATAGTCAATGTCAAGGGTATGCTCCACACAGAAAATATACGCGCAAATATACGAAAATATAGGTTCCGAGGCGACTAATTACAATCCACAAAATGAACCAATTGTCATGAAATCTCTCAGAGTGTTAGATGATACAGGTCTAAAATTAATTCAGAACACGTAATTTTGTTAGGAACTCTCGTTATCGACGCTCGAAAAAGCTTGAAATGTACCACTTTTCGATCCAAACAATATTGCGAGTTCTGAATTAATTTTAGACCTGTATCAAACACTCATTTAACACTCTGAAAGATTTCATGACAATCGGTTCATTTTGTGGATTGTAATTAGTCGTCTCGAAACCTATATTTTCGTATATTTGCACGTATTTTTTCTGTGTCGAGCATACCCTTAACACGGCGTAAAATGTGAAGAGGGTAGCGTGAACGCAAACCGGTTTTATAAACGTGAATGGTAGTGGATGCTGGTTCGTATCGAGGGAGGTAGACTGCAAGTGTAGACGTGAAAAACGGGACAAGTCGCTAAAATCACAAGCATTATTATCACGAACGTTATTGAATGAAGTGCAAGGAAATTTTAGTATCTATCAATTTTATTGTACAACGTGTAAGTAGGCACCGGTATTCAGTACTTTTAATTTTCCCTCCCAGGCAATCGACATTACTGTCGTCACTGTCGGCCTTGGCTACTTCTTGCACCCAACGGTTGAGACACGATACCCCGTGACAGCCCGTGCTCATACTCGAACATTTCAGTCCTGTAATCAAGAATGTACACACAAACATTACTCAATGATCGTATTAATATAGACATTTACAGAAAGCAATTCTCGGACCAGTTTTCCTACAAGCGCACACGGACGTGCAGCTGTTGGTGCAGCCACATGAGATCAATTTATTTAGGCAATTCTTGCGGGGTGAACAGAGCGGTGATTTCCGCAGAGCTCAGTTTATCGCCGTCCAAGGACCACCTTCTTTGCATAGGAAGCGAGCTACTTTCACTGCATTTCTGTATCTGCTGATACGTCCAATATGCGTGCTGGCGCACGCACGGCGGTAATACCATCTGTATATTATCTTTCGATGTACCAGCCACAAAGCAGGAGACACGGTAATTGTCCAGAGACTTTTTGGTTTCTTCTGCACCTTATAAGAACAGAAAGTACCGACAAGCTGCCTTGAATATTTGGTCTTTCGCGTACTGTACTGTAAGCGTTTTCTAAAGTCACGACGACTCCTCCTAAATCCTTCTTCTCTCGAAATGGTCCTTCGACGGCGATGAACTGAGCTTTGTGGAAATTACCGCTCTGCCCACCCCGCATAACTTGCTTAAATTAATCTCATGTGGCTGCACCAAAGGCTGCACGTTCGTATGCGCCTGTAGGAAAACTGGTCCGTGAATTGCTTTCTACCACAGCCTATTACGGGATATCCTGCCTCAATCGTCGTGTGCAAGAAGAAGACGAGACCGTCGATGGTGTCGATGGCCTGGAGGAAAAATGCTCCAAAGACTCATTATCATCAACAGATTCCAATGATCCATGTTGTTAATTTTCTTGTTAAATATAGTATGGCATAAAGGTATATTAAATTCTTTGAAAAAAACTCATCTAATAAAGTTCTAGTTCTCAAAGTCAGTATATCAATGTATGATCTACATCAGAGTCAAAGTTCACGTGGATATTGGATTTCTTGGCGCAGCCAAAAAGATGAAGATCATGTTCCATGTTTTTTCTAAATCTTGCCCAATCAGATTTGTTGTGGATAATGCGAGACAAAAATATTCGAGAGTTCTAGGCTGAGGCCTTAGAGCGGCACACTCACTTGATTTAGTATAAGTCTACTTTGGAATATTTCAGGCTAATGAGCCTTCTTGGTCTAATGTAAGTCTACTTTAGTATATTTCAGGCTGATGAGATTAGGAGGCCTCACTTCTTGGTCCAGTACAAGTCTACTTTAGTATATCTCAGACTGATGAGATTAGGGGGCCTCATTCGCTTCGCTCGTTCGTCCGTTCCGCTTTAGTATGTTTCAGATGTTGTGAGCGGACCAGGATTAACGACTTATGACGTCACCGACCTATGAAGTCACTGAACTTATGATGCCACAAGCTAATAGCTTCATAATGGCTCTCAGCGTTTCCTTAGCCTAGTGTAAATCTAGCCTGCGCCTTTTCATTAAATTAGGATAAGCTAGAAACTACAGAGGGGGGGAGGGGATTGGACTCGTAGATTTCAGAATCACTCCCGAAAAAGCCTAGTATAAATCTAGCATACGCCTTTTCATTATATTAAGGTAAGCGGGTAACTGCAGAGAAGGCGAACTCGGACTCGCAGATTTCAAAATCACTCCCGAGAAAATCTCAAAATTTTTCTAAGTCCCTTTCGAGGAAGAGGGGGCCCCCTCGGACTCGCGAACTCGCAGATTTGAGAATCATTGCCACAGTGAAACTTCCCATAAGGATGAGACCAGAGCAAAGATTTGAAACATGTAAAAATGAGATGAGCATAACTTTAAGGGACCTCTGTCAGTTGAGCGCCAAATCACACAGGTTTTGAAGAACAATTATTTTTATCCTACCCTCCTCTTCGAGTACCGCGGAATGTATTACGTGTACAAAAAAGTACGAAATTCTCGAAAATTCAAAATGAGCGTAACTTGGAGTGGCCGTTACGAGGTGAGTTCTTGACCTACTTTTAAATGTGAATGTACCACTGTATACGAAATTTTATGAGGAACTGTTGTCTCGTTGAACACTTTTTTCTAAGACCAATATTTCTCGAGTTATTTTCAAAAAATTTAGAGGCCATTGCAGGTTTGCAATGGCAGCGGGAAACCCGCAACCTCCCGCACTCGCAATCACGTTGGCGCGAAAATGCCCCCTCAGAGAATGAGTTGGCTGAGCTCTTTTCAGTATACTGCATGCTAGGCCTGATATAATGAAGACTGAAAATTGAAATTTTTCCAAGCCCCCAAATTAGGTCAAGGTCAAGGTCAAGGTCAAGGTCAAGGTCATTGATGACGTCATAAAGTATCTCGGCTGAAAGTTGAAATTTTAGTAGGTCAAGGTCATTGATGACGTCATACAGTGCCACACGTCACGTCACCTCACGTTACGCAGTTCACAGAAACTCTAATTCCGAAATTTGCGTCCGTACTTCTGTTGCGTGTTCGTGAAAGTGTTTATTCGACTGAATAAACAGATAGAGATGAAGTCAAGGGTTGTGATTGTGCAGTCTACAGCGTCGTACCCGTGGCGGGGAAATGAATCCGGTTCCGGGGAAGAAGGGTGGCAACGTTGATGAAAGAGACCTCGAGAAAGTAAAAAGAGTGTAGGAGAAATCATCGTCCTAGCCTTTTCGTGTGCGTGAAATGTTGTGACTGACCGATACGTTTTCGATGAACAATTTTGGTTGTCATCACGTGTGCGATGCTGTAAACGCTACATAACTCCCCCTCTAGTGACAACGATACAATATAAATGTGGCATAATACAATGTTAGAACCACAGAAGAACTAAATACAATGGCACGGGTTGAGAAATAAAAAGTAGAAGAAAAGAAAGGATGAGCCTTTTCGTGTGCGTGAAATGTTGTGACCGATACGTTTTTGATGAACTTTGGTTAAAGAAAAACTTTACAGAAACGCATAAAAGTTTATTATTTATATGTGACCGCGGTTTCACGATTAGAGGTGCAATCGCATCATCAGACAGAACAGGAATAGTTCGAAATTCGTAACGAAACGGAGAAGAATAAAACGACTCGTACTGACTATGAGTCAGACGAGTTCGTGTACATTCGTGTAAGCATTTTCTAAACTTCAACAATTTTGATTGTCATCACGTGTGCGGTGCTGTAAACGCCACAACGTCCATCTGGCCTCTACTGTTTACTAATATACAGTATACAGGCCTTCATTATACTATGTAGGGCTAATATACAGTATACGAGGTTCCATAATTATACAGTTTACTAGGCTAAACTATACTAAACCTGGATTGGTTCTAGAATGGGAGCCACCGATCTTTCTTTGACTCGTAAGACAGTTCTCGCTAGTTTCCGAGTCCCCCTCCTATCAACTATTCAGGGTCCCTCCTGTCTTATATTTTTAATATAAAGCTAGGAGTCCCAGCCTAGTTCGTCCAATATACTGCCCCTGACCTCGAAATTTGCGTCCGTACGTCCGTAAAACCATGACCTTGACACTCGGAAGAATTTCTGCAGTGAGTGTTGAAGAAAAAAAATAGAACTGAGTGTTACATAGAGGTATTGAATGGAATTAAAAACAATGATATCAAAATAATTTTCAAACGCTTGAGAAATTGAAGAAGGGACTTGGAAAGAGGAGCAAAAAGGTTGGAGGTGAGGACATGCGCAGATATGTTCGATTGGGCGGTTTTTCTCCGAGTTGTACAGGCCATCGGTAATAAAATAAACATGCGCCTCCGATTCAAAGAGAACTCGATATTTATATACTATCATTTTTATAATTGCAGAAAAGATTCTTCTAGATGTAAATTGTGGACACGGAAAGATGAATAAATCGGACGCTAATTAAAGCAAAGCAGTTAATGTCAGAATGGAAAAATTAGACACAGTGGAAGAAGGGAAAACCGATTCGGAATCGACGGTTAAAGGTCCAGCGGCCGCTAATGCTGCTCCAGAATGCGAAATGGACGCCTTACTACTTGGTCGGATTGGGGTAAGCGTAGAATATAATTATTCTCAAATACCGTTTATTCGTACTCAGGTAATTCTGAAGAGGAGGTTGAAAATTTATTCGTACCATCACGTTGAATGTAAGCGATTTTGAATAATATATTCGATTAGTTCTGTCACCTGAGGCAGTACGGTATTACCCTACACGCACACCACGTGCATGCGTTGAGCGGCAAAAAAAAACGATGACTGAAACAAAAAATTGGAAGGCGGTAGGCTGCAAGGAACTTAGTCCGCCACTGACCTGAGGTCCCATCGTCATCCTGAGAAACGCTATTGTGATTCGTGATTGTAACGATTGACTGGATTTTCAATCATACCAGGAAAGTGTGCACCGCTACTTTCAACAGGGAACCAGTTTCATGGATGGGTATTTGGTTAAAATTTTCGACATCCCACCTAACTTTAAACTAGATCCGGAGACTTGAAGAATCGTATCCTCTAAACCATAGAATTAAAAAAGAGAACAAAATTTTCGGCCTATTTCACAATCAATACGAGTATGTTTATCTAGATAAAAACTACGCGTGAGGAAAGAGACAGACTTGAAACGGACTTTGACCGTCGCTACTGAGAGACCTGTTTCTTTATCCGTGAAATACTTATGTTGAATAAATGAAGACGTTGGTGCACAGTTGAACAAAATGCTACTTACGGGAAGACACCAGTAATTGAATAAATCCTTTCTTTTTGTTTATAGCGCTGTAAATATAGTCTCTGATCTGGATTTTTCTAAAAAATTCATGCATTTGTTTTTCGTGATGTAGCCAAGCTAACAATTTTCAGGGGGCGTTCCGAGAGGAAATTATTGAGGGGGGTGAAAACAATATTTTGCCAAGTGACTCGGAGCTTCAGTCTGCGCTCAAGAGACTTGGTGAAGTTTGAATGTCAACATGTGCCGACTGGGAATAAATTTGCCGACTGACCCCAAAGCTTAGAAGGGGTGTCACATCCTCCCTACTCCCCCCTATCGGAAGGCCCTGATAATTCTTTAATTGGGAAAGCGAGAGGGATGACTCCTGTTCTCCTCACTTCCCGTACAATTTTTTTCTTTGACTCATCGAATATGACACTTGTAGAAAAGTTGGCGTGCCAAAAAAAAACCGTCATATTATTCAAATTTTAGAAGTACCTACTCGCACTTCTAAAATCACGCATAGTGACTCGCGATATCTCATTAGAGTCGGATTTTGAAATAAACTGGCTCATTTCAAATAAAAGAATTGTATAGGACTCGTGAGATAGATACCTATATATTTTTCGTGCCTCGAGTCCAAAAAAGCTGAATCGTATCTGCCGCAGGTTTTTGAGCCGTAGACTACGTATTTGCCGTTAAATTGAAAATCCAAGATTTGATTGAATTTTCGGCAATTTCGGTACCCGGTTACTTTGAACTTTTGTGAAGAAGAAGAAGAATTACGAACGTATTCGTAAATTATCGAAAAATTTCATCCTTATACCGCGTATTGTTGGCCGGCAGGCTGAATCGAAACGTTAATGAAATTCATCCGTTCTTTGTTTGAAAACGTGATCACTTTTATTTCACTCGACTACGTTTTTAACATCTTGTTATGAGGGAAATACTGCAATAGCAAACATCAGATTCCACGTAATAGAAGTACTATATACGTTTCTGGATAAAAGAAAAAAAAGTTATTTACAATGTAACTCGATACTACGATCAAATGCTGGCATAATGGATGTAGAGCAACGGGTTGGAAGGAGAGAGAACGGACGACTTATTGTTTTCAAAACCTTTCTCTTTTTTTTTCGTTACCTACATTGTCGCGGAATGAATAATGAAATATACATCGTTTGCACAGACAATTTTTCTCGTGCGTTCCAGAAACAGATTTCAATGTGAAATAATATTTTCTTTCCTGATAGGGATACATCGTTTTAAAATTCTTTACTTACCAGATTCTACCTTTGGGCTATCCCTTGTGTAGATTGTACTTACTCTATGTCAAAGAGGAAGGAGTAGAATAAAAATTTGTTCACTAATATTTCTGTCATTAAAATATTGATTGCTGTATTTCGTAAAAATTATAAATTACAAATAAAAATCCAATCATTTGTACTTGCTTTTCTCTATTTTAAGAACAAGTTATGTGACTACTCTCTGGGTCATTGGCTTACGAAGTTACTCCATCAAAGGGTACTAGATGAGTGGGAGAAAGTAGGGAAACTGAAGTATTGAAAGGAGTTATTTTCTTTTTTCGAATTATTGCATAGGGCGGTGGATAAGAAGGTAGATACATTGTGAGAAATTCGTTGGTTGTCCAGGACTAGACATGAGAAGCAGTGCTGTATTGTAAGATTATAGAGACTTGATGAGGGGAGGGGGCGCAAGCAAGGAAATGTCGGGTATGACCATTGACCAATCCTGAGACGAAAAAGAGCGACTCCTTCATGGCAAGAGTTTCTACGAGAACAGGACCAAAAAAACTAAGTGAGTTTTTTATCAAACGAAATTTGTTGTGCGATTGATCTGTCCGCAAAATATAGTGCCACGCAGTAAGAAATATGGTACGGTTGTGATGTAGCAACGTAAGAGTAGAGCATACGAGTACGATCACATGAAACCTAGACATGAATTTTATAACAAATTGACACGGCTCTACTAAGATAGACGAGACCTGAGACAAAAGTTCGTACTTTATCGAAGCGTCGTAACTAAATCTAAACCTCGAGTTAATCACAACCAACGTCCGGATAGTATTCCACTCTCACCTCATTTCCCCTCGCACCTTAGGGAACCGCCGCTGCACTAGCTCAATCGCGCGAACATGAATACATCCTTCTGAAGGCATGGGTAACTCTGAAGATAGACCACAGTCAGTTTTTGGTTCACTTTTTGAGATCACATAAGCTATACGAAATATCTTGATAATTGAGGCTAGCGTCATCGTTGATACGGGCTTTACTAACCCGTCAAACAGAAGAAAATAGTTTGTCGTAGGTAGTAATTATAAATCTGGTAGATAAGGGACTACCTTCATCAAAAAAAAAGAATCGAATAAACAAAAACTCCGTTCGCTCGGTGAAGTACGTGAACGAACATTTTATCAACCTGAAAAGAAACAATGACTGTACAAGCCAGTCAAATGGGCCGAGAGAGAGGGGGGACTACGGATAACCTGAAATAAAATTTAGAAAATAGGGCCAAAAGGGTTTATTCGCTGATAATTCGCAGACTGCAGTATTATTCCTAGGTACAATCACCTTCACGTCTAATTCGTCTGAACTTGAGGGTTCTCTGAAAAACAAAACTAATCGATGCTCGTCGACTACGAAGAAAAGATTCGAATAAGTACATCGAAAACAGATAAAACTCACATTATTATTAAATAAAGCCAACATAACCTGAACTGACACAAGTATACAATACAACAGCATACGAGGGCAGTGAAGGGGAATCGTCGATCTATCATTAAAAATAAATGTGCAAAATAGCAAACTTGATTCGTCGAAAAACATTGCTAATTCGAATCCAGGTGACTTTGGTCCGTTTATCATCGTCGTCGACATGGATGTAAAAGCATAGAAGGAGACGGTTGTTTTCTGAACAACCCCAATTCACCTACTCGATAAAGATCCACTAAACTCGAGCGTGAGCGATCTATACGGCACCACGCATAGTCGGAGTATTTATTCTGAGATCCGGTACACGAACTCTTTCACTCAGACTGGTATCTTAAAACACCTGAACGAATTGATACCTTCGACAGACTTTTGGTACGATACCAATTTTTCGGCGATTTCAGATCGACAACACTAACTTGAGTTGATTACACTCCGATCTTCGACAATTAAATATTTTAATTAATAGCATACTGAAGTATCATTCAAATATGCTTTCGCTATAAATCACCCTATCGGATCACGGTATTAAAAAATCCACCGGTATTTCTAAACCTCATCGACACATCGAATAGGGGAGAAGCACGTTATGAAATCGCACGTAATACGAACTTCAATTTTTCATCGACGAGAAAAACGTTTTGATGTTAAACTTCAGACCATACCACTGATTCCCCGATGAACCCAAAAACAGTTCATCGGTGAACCAGTACAAAATTCGCTCGTATACGATAGATTGCTGCGTGCCTGCGATAGCGAGAGGGAAGGGAAATACCAGGATATATGTACGATAAGGATTCACGGAAGGGGAAGGTAGGAAAACGGTAGATACGCGTCGATAGACTAAGAGATTACGTAGATGCACGAATAAAAATTTCACTATCGCACACACACACCAATACTACCGTGATACGCACCTGCGAATTAACCTAACTACAACGAAAATCTGTTCCACGTAAAGGTCGCTACATCTCACGGTCATAATTTTTGAGGTCCTACAATATAGAGAAAAAGAGGGATACAATTTTATGTAGGAGGGTGGATTTTTCGACCGCATGGCCAACCTTGTCATCATCAAAGAGACCGATGTGACAGAATCTTTGCATTTGGATTGCTTCATTTTAATCATGAATAATGGAGAAAGGGTTTTTGATTGCCGTAGTGATTATTTTTGAAGTTTTGTCTCTTGAAGCTACTTCTTATTCATTTTCAAACTTTATGAATTTTTTTTTTTCCAATTCCCAAAATTGATGGATTGCAAACATTTCTGTTCAAAAATCGTGGCTTTAAAATGAACAGAAAGTATTGTATATTTTTCTTCTGTATTTTGAAAGAGCACCCAATTCAGTGATGGACATCGTTTTTTTTCATAATTAAAATTTTTTTCATGTACTAACTGTTGCTCTTTTTTTCCCGTTGGAGCATACCCCATCTGGTATAGGATATAACCACGCCTCGCCTGTCGCTGAAGAAATCTAAAATTAATTATCGACTTCGAATGTCGCGTACCGAAATTATGTTAATGATTGCGAAAAGTTCGTTTCACATTTTTAGGAAAATGATCGAGTATTGCATGTAAAATCGAAGTAGCGTACGCCGATGACAAACTTTAATTTATATTCATAATTTAATAATGGTATACCTACGTCGTATCACATTTATTACGGCGCCTGACCGTCGTTATATTTTACGACGAGTCTAAAACCGAATTAACTTTTATTCATACTTTCTGGAGGAAAATTAGCTCGTATATACGTATTTGAGCGTAGGTATCAAAATGAAACTTTAATGCCTATAGAGTACTTACAATATAGTCAATTGAACACTTCTTAATGAAGGAGCTTTTATGTAGGGTATAATGAATAACGAATTTATCCAAGAAATTGTGATACGTGACTAAGATAAATGTAAAATCAACTCAAAATGGTAATCGATTTTATGAAATTTGATGAATAGCGTACAAGTATGTCGAGTACATAATATCTCAACGGCAATAATGATATTGCCTACTCAATCATCGTGCACTCGAAGTATACCTCTGCACTGCATAAGGCGCTTTTGTCGCAATAATAGGTAGGTGTTTATCACTTGAATTTTTCAAGATCGTGCTTTCTTTCCCGCTAATTGAATTAAATTTCAATGACCAGTGTAGGTTTTTCGGTTTTTCATAGTACGAATTGGGAAGAAGAGTATTCAGAAAATTTTTTCAGTGTATCAGCGCAGAACATTTTCCAACAGTACAGCATAAAAAATGCGAAGGATATTCCTTTCAAGGAAAAACATTAGATCGTGGGCATGTCATGACAAAATTCTCATTTAATACTTGAATATTTATCCTTGTACGAATAAACGATCTCTTCGTTCAGACTAGTATAACCTTGGTATGCAATAATAGTCCTGTCTTCTTTTTTTTGCCAATATATCACCTAGTATACCATAGAGGAGCTCTCACTCCCATGATATATTAATAAATCGGCTTTCAACCATTTTGTGGATTGATTTTAACAAGCATATTCATGAATTTTAACTACGGTGTCTATATAGTTTAGTACACCTTGGGTTAGGTCTGCTGCCGCCCAGTACAAAATTCTTTTTGCCGCCCTTCAAACGAAAAATTTTTTGCTCGCTTTGCTCGCGACTTACCGTTCAAGGTGATGGGAGGGGGTGGGGGGGGGGGGGTGATGGTGGTGATGGTGTTGGCGAAAAAACCCAGTTTTTCAAATAATTGAAATTATTGATAAATCTGGCATGCCGATTTTTTGAGCTTTGAAAGAACCGGTTGAACCGGATTTGAACGGGAGCATGAAAATTTTACATTTTTGCCACCAGGAGCGCTAAAAGCGTGGCTTCATAGCGGTTCTGAAGCGTAATGAACCGGCTTTGGAGCGTTATAAACTTGTGTCTTGTGGACTTGAGGTCGAGCTCTCAACTTTTTCACTTCAAGCAACAAGATTACAAAAAAGAAAATTAGAGGCCATTGCAGGTTTGCAATGGCAACGGGGATTCCGCAACCTCCCGCGCTCGCGATCACATTGGCGCGCAAATGTCCCCTCAGAGAATGAGTGGGCTGGGCTCTTCTCAGTATACTGCATGCTAGGCCTGATATAATGAAGGCCAGAAATTGAAAATTTTAAAAGTCCCTAAAGTAGGTCAAGGTCATTGATGACGTCATAAAACATCCCGACTGGAAGTTGCAATTTTTTCGTCCCTAAAGTAGGTCAAGGTCATTGATGACGTCATAAAGTGCCATACGTCACGCAGTTCACAGAAACTCGCAGACGCAGACACGGAAGCGGACTTTCTCTGAGGATGTAAACCCCCTAACAAAATGGATTGCGGATTCCCCGCTAAAAGACAAAAAACAATCAAAACAAAAGCATGTTAAAAACAAACGCCAAAAGTCAAACTGTCAAAACGCGCGAGTTGCAGGCTAGCAGCCCTGCAGTTTCGACGCTCCGAGTCACTGACCGCCGCTCTCTATCAAATCAGCAAAATATAGGTTCTTAGATATAGGAAAGTACCTATTCCGCTGATCGGTTCATCACGGACCAGATCGGTTTTCCAGTAACAGGTCAGACATTGTTGGGGCACCGGTTAACCGGTATTTCATCCGAATAGATGGTTAAATATTGTACTTGGTTATTCAGTCTAAGAAATTTACCAGTTATCCAGGTTTTTCCGCGAGCAAATAACGACTGGTTAAACTGGTGACATGACCGGAGCTGACCAACACACAGTGGGATGAAACACTCATTTATGCGGCAAAAAATCAGAAAACCAAGAAAACTATCTTGATGGTGGTGATTAGTTCTTTTTTTTACACCTAAAACACAAATCCAAAAACCACTTTTCGATTCAGAGCCCCCTCCCCTATTTACATAAATCCACACATATTTGACGTCAAGTAATTAGCGATTCTGTGACAGGAAGGTCGGTCTAGGGTTCTTTTTCACTCGTAGAACACAAATCTGAAGTCCATTTTTTGATCCAGAGCCCCCTCCCCTCTCCATACAAATCCACATATTATTTGACATCGAGTAAATGGCAATTTTGTGACGGAAAGGTGGTTTTAGAGTTGTTTTGTACGTGCAGAACACAAATTTGAAGTTTGTTTCTCGTTTGGGAGTCCTCTCCCCTCTCCACAAGTGCTGAATACCAGGGTACATCTGTCATAAACCCTTCAATTGAGATATTTGATTCGTCACATTCGTATTATAATGTATATGTACGTTATCGTAATTTTTGAAAGATAATAACTCACAAAACTCTTCAGATACACTTTGGAAATACCTATTAAATTTTTTCTACAGGTCCCTAATAAATAGAATCAGTGACACTTCCCTCCATACCTCTAGAGAGGTGAGTTTATATCCAGAGACTAGACTAATTCCCCGTATGGTTGAAAGTCTTTAAGATACAGGTACCATAACAATCTTTTTTGAATTCTCTCTCTAGCTTTTAGTTGGCCTTTGGCTGTTAGTCCCCATATCATCGCCGCAAAATCAAGGTGCGCCCTCACCAGAGTGAAATATAATATTATCTGTAATGTGGACGTGTTGTTGAATATTTTGCAGTGTCTCATTATTAACCGTAGATCGCGTTTGGCATTGTTTGCTGAGTTATGAATATTATAATATTATCTTCCACCAGCGTAGGGTCAGCGTACCGTTTTTCCAGGATGAGGTTACAAAGGGCTGTTCTTGTTACTACATTGCTTCGAATGGCTATTTTTTTAGCCTTCACAAAATCGTAAAAATCGATTAGTGATAGTCATACCTCTGAAGAAAAGAATTGAAAATATTGAAGAAATTGTAGTGTGTAAGCCAAAGATACTATTTAAATTATGTCCATATCGTCGGAAAAAGCAAGTAAAAGCAAGAAGTGTCTATGCACGATCAAAGTGAATGTTTCAATGCGTCTTACTGCGCTTTCACTTTGTCGGCACATGTCGGCACAAATTTCTGGCAGTCTACAGAACTTGAATTTTGAACACAAATGGAGTACTTAATTGCGATGCTTCATTCTAGTTTCAATCCAAACCGGAGCTAAAAATCATTGAAAGCACGTGCAAGAGCACGAAAAATGCTCCAGAAACACCATCCAGGAACACAATACATGCAAGTACAACACCCGTTCCACTATCAGTTGTATAGGTGACGAAACAACGATTCTCCGCACCTTCTACCTTTCCCATTATTTGAATACTCCTGTCGCACCCCTCGACGCGACCAAGGATTTTTCAATACGCGATTTGGGGTTCTCAGAGTAGTAGAAAATGATGTTTGAAGTTACATCGCATTCTGATGAGGTCACTTTTTCGATTTTTTGCCGCATAAATGAGTGTTTCATCCCACTGTGCAACATTAGGGAGGGGGAAGAGGTGGCAAACACATTGAAAAATATGAATTTCTCACAGTGATGAACTTTTTTTTCCTTGACAATTAAATTTTCGTATTTTTAGGGCTCCTACCAAGTAATTTTTTTTTTTGGCTAGTCGATTCTCTTTGCCACTCCCTTCCTTTTCATTCACAATAATGATAATGAAAGAACATAAATAGCAAAAAAATCATGCATGCATAGTTGGCACGCTATCTAAAAAAAATAAATAATCGTAGTCAGTGGTCATGATGTCGACAAAAAAAAAATGAAAAATTTGCCGCGCTAAAAATCTGCCGCCCTGTGCAACGGCACACTCTGCACACCCGGTAAACTCTCCGCTGTTGGTATAGGATGATAGTCTAGTGCTTTTGTGCAACAAGGGAGAAAAATGAGCGATTTCTCAACAAGTGTGAAGTTAGCAACACAAGCCAGAAGCAAAGGTCGATATTCGCACTGAGTTGAGAAATCGCTTTTTTGACCGTGTTGCACATAACGTTTTTCTTTACACGATGAGAAAGCGAAAAACGTAGTAGTTTTGTTGCCCGCGTATATTCATATCTCACCTAGGGTAGATATGAAAATTCATATCTACCCGTTTGCGCAAGCGCAGTACTGATATTGACACTACCGCACCGCATATTCACGCAGCGTTGTTTTGCGTAGGAAACGAAGCGCTTTGTTCTCATAAATTGAATAGGATAATGTAGTAGATTTCTATACAAGTTGGAAAAGTAAGCGATTGCCAACGAGTTGCGACTGTTGCAGCACGAGCCTTGGCGAGTGCTGTAATCGCAACGAGTCGCAAGCGCTTACTTTTCCAATGTGTATAGAACGCTATTTTTTCTAATAAGCGCGAGAAAGCGCATTTTCCAAAAAGATTATTGCGAATGAAAACGACTAATTTACAAACAGTGAAGAAATGAGATGAAACAGTGAAGAAATGAGCGATTTTCCCCACTGTTCCAAAGCGCGCTACAGCGTACCGCACGGTAGGGCAATCACCAGTTTTGTCAACGCTTTTCACTAGGGAAAGAGCGCGCTTTTGTAGCACGTATTAGGAAAAACCGCGTTATCGTATGAGTGTAAAGAAAAGTTGATTTTTTTGTCTTTGTTTATGTACGCGGGTGATTCTTCAAAAAGTGGATAATTCAACGTGAACAAAACAAAAAAATGACTTTTGATTTTGATGTTTTTTTTGTTGGAAATTTATATTAGGGGTAGGCCTATTGAGAAATCATGTTCTTGTTCTGGGCAGGCTTAAATTTTTTTTGAGGCTGTACAGCTGATAATATAAACCTTTGTCCACGTTCAAGGACAATACGTCCACACGACCGCACACAGCAGTACTGTGGGCCAAAACTCACGAACATGGTTTCACAAAGTAAGATGAATCTAGGAAAGAGTGTCTCAGTCATATAGACGGCAGAAGTTCTTTTCGCAGACTATTTTCAAAGTTAAGAGATTCATATTCTTCAACGTGGACGCAAGAAACGTTGAATCACATTTATTTGTCCACGCTGACGGAAAAACTCGCCCTTCTCCCCTCCCTATGGGATAAATATGAGACTCGTTCCCGAATAAGCTGTTCATTAACCGACAGAAGGTATTAAAACGGCACTTACATTTGCACAAACTGTACTGATACAAGGCATTTACCTAACCTGTATACAATGAAAGTAAATACTACACTACTTTTGAAGCAACTTTTGACAAAGTGTACCAAATATCTACTAATTCCTGGAGGCTAAGAAACTAAAACATATTATTAGCAGAAAATTGCGGAAGAATCACCAACAATGAAGAGACGAACAACGGCACGGCACCTTTACTCCTTACCTTAGTCGAGTTGAGGACGCAAGGAACCTGTTCTATGAGAAGAATTGATGGTTACGTTATTAAATTTTTCAGAGTTCTCTTCTCTGGGACTCAGTTTGGGTCTCAGAGTCCCCAACTCAGTTCCAAATTGAGCACCGGATTCAATTCCAAATCGAGCCCCAAATTCAGTCCCAGATTTTGTCTAAAATTGAGTCCTGGATTTAATCGATAACCAAGTCCCAAATTGAGTCTCGGGTTCAGTCACAAACTGAATCGCCAACTAAATCCCACACTTATACTCATTATTAAAAATTTTGTACACTCAGATATGTAGTTCCTTATTTCAAGCTCCGAGCTCATATAGTCTCTCTATCGAAAATTATTTTTTCCAATGAAGGGGGCTATTTGGTGAAAAATCTTTGTCCTTCTCTGGAAAATAGTGTTTCTCCGAGAGCGGGTGCGAGAAACCATGGCCCCGAAACCCTGATTTTGACCTCGACCAAGACTCCAATACTGAACCCTGACTTGGAACACAGCACTCGCCAAGGCTCGTGCTGCAACAGTCGCAACTCGTTGGCAATCACTTACTTTTCCAACTTGTATAGAAATCTACTACATATATCCTATTCAATTTATGAGAACAAAGCGCTTCGTTTCCTACGCAAAACAACGCTGCGTGAATATGCGGTGCGGTAGTGTCAATATCAGTACTGCGCTTGCGCAAACGGGTAGAAGCCAGATTCCTACCCTGAATTTGAAATTTGCTTGCGTACATCCGTGCGTCGGAAGCTTTCATTATACTGGGCCTGAAGTAGAAGGAATACCCTTTATTGAAATACTAAAGTAGACTTATACTAGACCAAGAAGTGAGGCCCCCTAATCTCATCAGCCTGGAATATACTTAGATAGACTTGTACTAGACCAAGATGGGGGCGAACGATCGGAGCATGCTACCTTAAGAAGACATGAAAAATGATCTTTTTCTATTTGGCTCCGCCAGAAGATTTTTTTTTTGTTTTTTTGACTAGTCGATTTTCTTTACCACACCCTCCTTTTTTATTCTCAATAATGATAATAAAAATACAATCATGAATGTATAGTTGATACGCTACCATTAAAAAATACATAATCATAGTCAGTGGTCATGATGTCGAAAAAAAAAAAACAAAAATGAAAAATTTGCCGCCACAAAAATCAGCCGCCCTGTGCAATTGCACACTCTCCACTGCCGGTAAAGGGCCCTCCATTGCCCGCTACAAGTGATGGAAACACAGCACTACGTGAAACGCCTTTTGACCCACGGGTCCAATGTAAAATCTTATTCACAATGGGTGTCCAACAATCGACAATTTTTGTCAATTTAAATTGTCCATCTTTGAGCCGTTGACCGAAGAATAATTTTTCAATTTGAATTGACAAACTTTCTCAATATCTTCTTCAAGGACAAATATATTTTTTGCAAAATTTTTCAGAAAATTATCGAAAAAATTTACGATAATTGATAAAAAGAGTTCATTTGAGTTTATTTCAATCCAATCAAATAACTCCAAAATGAATTCAGTTTTAAGTAAAATTTAAAATACTTAGTACCTGACAAAATAATATGGTCGTAAGTAAATAATAAGCAAAAAATTTGCTCACCCTCGATTTAGAACTGACCGATGTGCTTTCTCCAACTCCGACGAAATTAGTTGCGAAAACTTTCACAAGGATACTAAAACGAATTTTCTGATCTCCAACGCTCTCACGAAGGTTGTCCCGGAAGCTCTAATACATTTTAGTGACTTCGTTCGCTGTTAGAGTTCGCTCTGATAACTTCGGTGTTGTGCTTCCACCTATATTGATTTCCCAGATTTTATCCGCTTACTACGGACAGAATTAATCTTACTTTTATTTATTTAATCATTTATCTATATTTCAGCTTAATTTCCGAGCCTGTTGCCCAAAGCCTATCTTTTATTTTTACTCCGTTCATTCTATCTAAAATTTTACGTAAAGTCCTACTTCATGTTTTTTTTTTTAATAACGATAACATTTTTCAAAACAATTATTCGAATTTTTCATTGCTTTGATTTCATTCGTTATGGAAAATTTATCGTAAAAAATTCGTACTAGGCGACCAGCGTTGCGGGGTAAAAATTGCACGAGTGTTGAATTGACATGAGTAACATCATCAATCAGGAGGGGAGGGGGGTAACAGCTACTTGACCAAAAAAAAGGATAGAATTTCTTGTATATGGGTTCAGAGATTATCTACGCTACAATTGAATTCGTCAGTCAGAATGTATGAATCTGAGATATTTTTTAAAAAGTACCACGAAAGCTTTTTTTTTTTTTCGTTTCAAAGTGTGTAATACAATGCATTAACGAGGACAATAACAAACTTTTCTCTCTATACTGCTCAAATTATTCTCCTCTCCTTAGTACGAGTAAAAGAGTTGAAGTTAATTTTTCCAAGTCTGTTGATAAATTCAAAATTTATGTTCGTGATATTTCCAAGTCCCTCTTTCGTGGAATTTAAGAGATAGCATTTTGTTTCAAGTCTCCGCAGTCTCCCTCCACAAATACACAGCCCGGGAGTCGAAATATTTCTAAGTCCAACTTTTTGTTTTGGACATCTTTTCAGTTCTTCTCCCTAAATATCAGAATTTATCCAGACGAGAGATTAGCATAGTGTTATTAAATTACATGGTATGGCTCAAAAATGTTTGCGGAGCGTGTTGAGAGGAAGCAGAGCAAAATGTCTGAGGCATGTGAGCATACTTCGATTTATGTCATGTAAACTATTTTTCATCATACATATGACTATGATAACACATTTTGTTGCGAAGGGAACAAGGGATGGGGAAATATCAAATCTTAACAGACAAAAATGATCCTTTAAAGAAAGAGCAGTACGTCTCGCTGGCCAAGGTTTCAGTTTCTATCCCTATCTAGCCGGACGTAGACGTTTTTTTAAAGAATACACCTCCAATAATCTAATGAGAAATTTCAAATTCCAAATCGAACGAAAGTGTTTTTTCAGATACTCCTAGTTTTTCCTCGGAAAGGGAGGGAGTAAAGAAAAAGGCCCGGTATAGAATCGATTTCCAAAATATAATATTTTCATGCATATCTACTGAGTGAACACGCCCAATAAATGCGATAAAAATCTTCTTACAATGACGAAGCATTGTAGGTGCTGAAGTTCGTCGTGAATCATTATTTCGGTATTTACTCACGAATAGGTACCTACAATAAAATTGTAAAACGAAATTTTCAGACTACACGTGCGAGACATACCGCTCGCTGATATCGTTAACGCTGAGGTAGAACTAATTATATCCACACATTGATGTGTAACGATCTGTAATATAGTGATAATATTCAGAAAATATATAAAAGGATGATAAACAGACGCCTCGACAATTCAATTCAAAGGCTTTTCTAAAGCGTAAGTTCGGAGTCACAAAAGAGAGTAATGGTTATTCCTGAAAAATACAAAGACGTTGTAAATTATAAATGTTTTTCTGTACCGGCAGGCAACGTTTGAAAAGAATGAAACTTGGGCCTATTTTGTAATGACGTAGAAAACACGATGTACTCGAGAAGGCTTAGCTCTATAAAATGAATGAATGAATTCCCCGTACGCGAATAAACTCTTCTTCCCTTTCGCATTACCGTCGCTGTATGAACCTCGATTCTAGGCTTATTTGTTCTCGTTGGTTCCGAACAATCATTCGGAACTCGCGCAAAACACAAAATATATTCCGATACTAATCTCGATAGTACTCGAAATCCATGACTTCATATCTACAGTACATCCTCCGAGCAACTGTTAACTGATATTTCCTCCCCCCCCCCCCGAAAAAAAATGAATAAAAATTTATATCACAGTGAAAAATAATACCAAATTATATATACGCATCACAATGAAGCTTTTCACGGTCTGTATACGGGTATAAAATTATGCAAAAAGAATTTCAAACTGGCAAAAAGCGTTCATCTTTAATTTTTTATGCGTAAGTTACGAATAAAAGCATTTTTTCTTCAACTTCCAGTCTCTATAGCATTATTAATAGGCTAACTTTCGCTGGCTGAGATTTCATGGGTAACGAAAGTATTACGACAGAACTTTTTATTCTAATTTGTGGTTTTGGGGTGAGATGCAAATTCTGCGTAAGAAAAAAGTACGGATGACGTAATTACGTAATTATACCGATTTCTTTCTTTCTTGTCAGTTTCACACCTTGTACTTATGCGGTAGTAGGAATATAATGTCGGCATCTATTAGTTAATTGATATCCTAAAATTAGAATAAGGAAAACAAAAATCAAAGACGTAAAGAGAACAAACAACGAAGTATTCTTGCAATTTTTGCAGTAATTTTTGCAAAAGTCCATACAATTTACAAGACAAGTAGGCCTAGACTCAAGCCTTCAAATTCAAAAGCTTGAACAACAGGACGATATAAAAATGTGAACAAATGGGCAATAAAACATTTTCCTTCCTTGCACGAAATATGATCACCTGAGGCAATTTGTGATGTTCTCTTCAAACACCATCACCTGCATTTCTAGGAGAAGGGAGGGGGGATAAAGTAGCAAAAAAACTGGATCTGGTTTCAAAAAAAAAATTCGATACAATGCTGCACTCTTTTTTGTAATGTTGATATCATTGTGGAAGTGAATTTTTTCGGTCGGGGGAAGATTTAGCCCCTCCTCTTCCCCTCGGGCTGCGTGAAGGACAGGAATTCTTGGCTTTTCGGAGAGACTGACGTCATCCATGTATCAATTCTTGGATGATTCGAAAAAATAGAGGAGGGACTAAAAAAATGATATCATCATCGCTGGATATGGCTTGAAATCCGCAAAGACGAGGAAATGCGAGCAGGAAAACGTGGCGCCATCAGGGATTGATTATTGGTTTGAATCCTGGGAGAGGAGGGACTAACTAAAATCAGAATGTGGGGTGTCGAAAGAGATTTAACTGATGATATCAACATCTTTTATACTGGAATTTCACTTAAGACGTATGCACTTTTGTGACGTCGTCAACTAATGAGATCACCTTTCCTAACCTTAGTGACGTCAACATCCCGGACCTTGCGAGTATGTACCCTTCAATGAAGTCATCATCCTCAACCTTGAGGCATATTTTTGTGTTTCTCAAGTACAATAGACATTCAAAGAACCAAACAGCTAAATGTCTTCAACAGTAGTTTTTTGCCTTACATTAGGCTATGCTATGCATGGAACCTAGTTTAGTCCCAAAGTGTTTGAAAAGAGGTGTGCTCAGTTCGATTGTAAACAAAACGCAACCCGCATGCACATATAAAAATACATGGGGCACGGAACCGGAATTGACGTCACCCGGTTCCGTTTTACATTGTTTTAAATGGAGATCAGCTGATGTAGCTAGATGTAGCGCCTTGTTGTTTACATTGAACTGAGCACACCTCTTTTCAAACACCTTGGTTTAGTCCAACATGTAACTCACACTTCTAGTATCCGGCTATTAGCCTCAACCCACTTCGCTTAGTTTACTCCACTCTGGCAGTATTACAGGACCTGCTTGGTTTCACTCCCTTCAACAGTATTTCTATACTGTAGTGATTCCCAGGGCCAGCCTATTTTAGCGCTTTTAGCCCAGTTTAATCCCCCTCCAACAGTATCTAGTGCATTGTACATTGGGATAAGAGTTACATTTTATACATGAAAAATTTGGCGAAGTCATCACACCTAACTTTATGATAAGCGTGCACTTTCTCACGTCGTCAACTCGTGACATCATCACTCCTAACCATAAGACTGCCGTGAGGTACCCATATTTTTCGTAGAAAAATGTATCGACGGGTATCTCTCTCAAAAATATATACACCCATATCAGACAGTTTATATAGACAAAATTATGGAATCAACTGACGACTATGGCTTATGCCAGGCGTGGGCAACCTTCTTCCTTCCACGAGCACATTACAAAGTTGGTGGGAAGGCGCGAGTCGGATACGAAAAATGCTTCAGTAAAAGTTCGTTTTTTATACATTTCATGAAATGTTTGTGATGTCGCTGCGGGCCGGGTTGGAGCCCTTATCTGGCCCGCAGGCTGTAGGTTACTCATGCCTGGCGTATGCAATTTAAGCGGTTGTCTGACAAGATATAATTCATTAGGTAACCTGTTCTACCGTACAAAGTTGAGTAGTGCTTTACTCGTTGGCGAATTCCGAATTCGTGTAGAATAGCTTGCCTATCAATTTCCTAATACCCTACAATGTCCAATCTACCACCGCTCACTACGCAACGCTTGTCGGATGTGTGTTGGTGTACGTGCGTAGTTCCTGTCAGGAATGACTTTCAAAAATTAATCCTCAAAGCTCGAATTTCCGATTAACATTCATCATTTTGTAGAATGTTGTTCATGAAAGCTTAATTAGGAGCGCTATAGAAGCAGAATTTGGAAATTTGGCTCTGAAAAGATTTTATGACATAGGATAAAAAGCCAAATTTGGCCATTTTCAACAGCTTATTAAAAAAGGGAAGGATTTCTTGGCGTTGCCAAAAATATAAAGATCATGTTTCATGTCTTTTCGCTAGTCGTCATAAGCTCTTTATAGTTCAAAAATTTCTAAAATTTCCAGCTTCTTTCTCTAGTATAAATCTTTTTTAGAGTATTTCAGACTGACTGCTTTCTTGGACTCACTCGTGGCACTCGCTTGATGTAGTATAAGTCTACTTTGGAATATTTCAGGCTGATGAGCCTTCTTGGTCTAGTGTGAGTCTACTTCAGTATGTTTCAGGCTGATGAGATCACTGAGCCTCACTCGCTCCGCTCGTTTGTCCCGCTTCTTGGTCCAGTACAAGTCTACTTTAGTATATTTCAGGCTGATGAGTTTTTTCAGTATTTTTGATTTTATTTATACTTTATTTTATTTTATTTTTCAACTTTTTTTTTGAGGGAGGATGGTACTCGCAAATTTCTAATGACCTCCCAGACATTCATTTTTATTTTCAATTTTATTTTATTTTTATTCCTTTTCATTTTATTTTATTTTATTTATTTATTTATTTATTTTTTTGTATTATTTCTTATTTTGATCAAAATTCTTCTTAGTCCCAAGGTCACAACCGGACGCCCGGACGCCCGGACAATTTTCAAGAATTAGGGGGTAGAGAAAAGACATGAAACAAGTCAAAAAATGTGGAAGAAAAAATCGAAATTTTGTTTCTATAGCGCTTTTAATCAAACCTCTCTGAAGAACATTCCAAAAAATCAGAAAAATTAGTTCAAAATTGAAGTCGTGAGAATTAATTTTTGGGACCATATTTTATGCACACGTTCTCACGTGTAAAGTACATTCTTAAATTGACGTACATCCTAAACGATCGGGTAAATTGTATCTTCTGAATGATTGAGAAAATAAAAATTTTTTCCTGGTCGTTGATTAGGATATATGGGTCAACTCAACTTCGTATGATAGTGTCCTGTGAAGGTTCTTTTTCTTTTGAGAAATTTGATGTCCTGTAGCCCACCTGATCTACCTTAATCTGATTGGGAAATGGGGGAAAGTGTTCGATTTTTCTTCTTTTCCTATTGTTTTTTTTTTTTTTTTTCAGTAGGACATCCAAAAATTCAGACCATCGAGCTACATAGAGGTGGAGGACTTAGTAAAATTTCGATTTTGGAGCCATATAATACGACATAAAAAGAAGTCTCCAAAAAAAATGCCAAACACAATACCCAATAAGGAAATTTTCCAGCCCGGGAATAATATTAATTCTTGAAGTATTTTTCATGCTGAAAACGAATGCCGTTTTCTATTTCGAGAGATTGGCTCAAGTTTTTTGTTTTACGTCTACGTTTACTCGCCGCGGATGGCCGCGGAACACACGCAAGCTCACATACTAGAATACTGCTACCTACCTACAATGCGTTCCGCAACGATCCGCGGCGAGTAAACCTAGACGGACAAAAAGTAAAGATCATGTTTCATGTCGTTTTTCATCCACCTCTCTCTTCTTGCATCATAGCCGAGTATACTCCATTGGCCATTTAGATGACGGGCTCATCACCCTTCCACCAGTATTTAGTAGCCTATCACAAGCCTGGTTTTCTGTGTCTTTGTTAGGTTCTTTAGCTGACGGTTACCTTTTACGGACAAATTTCATAGTCTAGTGCAGGCCCCTCAGTATGTAGCCTAGTATGCACATAAATCTTGGAAGCTCCATTCTTCAAAGGGATACTTCCCTGACGGGCTCCACCAGTTAACGAAAGCCTAGATGAAAAATTTGTCTTCTCCAAAGACACGTAGTGTAGCATTTTACATGTAAGTAATGGCTCAAAATTCAAGTCTCATCAAAATGAATAAATATTTTATAGATTTGCACTGAGATTACAAGAATCGGAAAAATTATACGTTTGTAAATTGACAGGTCAAAATCAGTATAGTCTAGTATACTGTATGTTAAGCCTATAGTATAGCCAAAAATCGACATTATAGCCTCGCCTCGTACAGGCCCAGCAAACTGCAGTAGGGAAGATTCACATTTTTTCAATGCTCTGATGAAGTACCAAAGGTTGAAACTATAGCCCAGTATACTGAAGTCAAAGGCACTGATGACATCATCAAACATGAAAAAAATCTGTCACGATTTTCCCAGGAGTATAGTCCCGGGCAAAAAACTTTCGACAAACTGTCACCAAATTATTAGACGGGTTTACAATGGTTTTTCTAAAAGTAGCCCTCCAATAAGCATAATATAAAATGCTAGAACTAAAAACATCCAAGACAAGATGTTGGCCCTGACAGTCCAATTTTTTCATAGCAGATTTCAGAAAGGAACTATACAGTATTCTTTTAGAATTCTGGACATACCACGAATGTAACGCACAAACTTCTCATTTATGAGAATTCATCGTTTCCTGTTTTTCTTTTCTGACATTTGTATTTTTTAACGTTCCTTATTCTGCAAGAAGTCCTCAAATGCACGAAGAGACAGTCCCAATTTTCTTAGGATACTTCCTAACCCACCTCAAGGACTCCTCTAATTGGGAGGGACGTTTGAAAATACAGGTGTAAGTCTATGTCCTTCGAGTTAAAAGAAAATATACAATTCGAATTTGAAAAAAGTCATTTTTATTTCTTTCGCTCTTTTTTTTGCAAATGCGACAAATAGGTAATTGTATTTTTTGTTGTAAAACAGTAGAGAAGGTCATTTGACCAATTTCACGGAAAAATTTTCAATCGTTCTATCGCATAAAATATCGAGTTACAGATGTAAGAATGCAACAAACGTTTTATCGAAATTTTACAGTTTGTGGCGCCGGCGATTCATCCTCCCCGCACCCGAACGACAACGAAATCTGTTCGTGTTCACCTTGCAAACTACTCGTCGAGCATGGTAGATGCACGTTTCGGAAACCTTTTTTTAGCAGTGTATTTTCTAACTCAGTGCGGAAACTCTCGAAACATTAATCGCTCGTCTCGTCGCGTGCTGGCTCATTGAAACTATCTTTTGCGAGTTCGCGATCATCCGGTACAATGATTTCTTAAAATATTTTTTCGAATCCGTTTTCTTTTTTTCATTTCTTCATCTTAAATTTTCTATTTATTTCTATTTTTTTTTTGTTGTTACGTAGCTTTCCAAAATAGGTACTCATTTGCAAAATTTTCCCATCAAAGTTTTGCTTCATGCCGATTTTAAACGTGCAGTGTCAAAAAGTGCAGAGTGCCCAAATACGTCAATAAAAAGGGAAAAATATGTAGGCCTATAGGCCTATTGAATCAAAAGTCGAAATTCTTGAATACATTGGAGATTTTCGAATATAGGATCCCCGGCTTGAAATTTCAACGAAAATTTTCCTCAAAAACTGGTTTCTCCCGTAAATTTTATTCTTTTGTGTTTTACTTTATGACAGGTATTCGAAAGATGAAGAAATTTTTAAAAAATAATTCGCAATTATTGCACTTGGACCGGTACTCTAGAATAGCAATGATGAATTTGTACAATAAGTAATCACATTGTGATCTAACGTCGGAGGTAATTACGTAAATTGAGTAGGTATCTACCAACCTGAATTTTAATTAAACAAATTTCACCATATTCTGATGATACGTAAGTTCCGTTCCCATTTTAATTCTTGTTTACTCGTACTTCGTTATCATCCATTTGAAATTTTTTGCAAGTCCTTCTTTCTTTTCATTAAGTTGGGTAGCTGCTTAAAATGATTTTCTTTTTTCTTATTCATCGTCATCATGCAATTTTCAGTGTTGAAATCAAGTAGTTTTCTTTTGTAAATCAAAATGGATACGTGGATCATTCTGGTGGAAAACGGATATATTTCTGGCCCTCCTTATCCTTCAAAGAGCTCCGATCTATTGAAAATACTCCCAACCCACTTCGTTAGCAGCTCGGTATTGCTTTCATGGACTGTGTTAATCGAGGCAAACAGGGGATCTGTTTTATGAAGGTTTCTTATACTTTTTCTAAATAAAGATTATACTTTGTTCCTCACCACCTTGGGAGTTTAAGATCAGGATTACTCTTGGAAAATTGTCACAAAACCTCCGTATACTACCCTTCATTATACTACCCTTCATTATACTAGCCCAGGATACTATCCCCAGCCTTCACTATCCTAGCCTTTCACAGTATGTTACACTATGTGTCTCTGAAAGAGACTTATTAGCCCCGGCTCTCTCTCCAAGTAAACGGCTCTTGGCACGCGTCCTTCAATTCACCCCGTCTCAGGAAACAGGTTCCCTGAAAAAAGGTGAGGTGCTCAGGGTTTCCTTCATTAAATTTGTTAATTGAGGCGAACAGGGAAGCTGTTTTATGGAAGTCACTCGCGTACGGTGTCAAGCTTTGAGGTCGAAATTTTTCCGAATCCCTTTCCCATCAAACTTATAAATTTTCTGTCCCACCATTTTCCGGACGGTGCCTGGCGACGGTTATTCTTATGAAATCCCCCCGCCCCCTATAAAGCAAGCTACCAATCACCCATCTTTACACGAAGAAGTCATCCTAATCCGTCTATATTTTTGCACTTCTGCAGCAACATCATATTCATATTCATGTCCTCTTCTCTCATTTGCCCTCTCTGAGCCCATGTGTGTTGTTGCAAGACTCGCTAATTAGACAAATTTTTGGCTCATAAAAGAGAACACCATTGTGAACAGTAATACTCTTTTCGGAATTATAACTTCTTTTCGAAAAAACTTTTGCATGGTAACCACAAAAACCCATCATTCTTGGATTACACTCTCGAATTTTGTATTTAATATTATCGGTACAGAAGTATTGTTTCCTCTATATACTTATTCGTCGACTAAAATTTCCCTAAATTTGAGAAAACTGTCGAAAACAATTTTTTTTACAATAAAGTATCATTGAAGAACGTCATCAGGGAAAACTGTTCCTTTCATATTTTCACCGCATCCCTATGAAGATCATTTTAGTCATTGCGAAAGATTTTAATGAGTTAATAAAAACTTTTTCTTCCTCTTCGTTGCGTTTTCCTGTTTTTGTCACCATTTCTCCTTTTTTTTCCTTACAGTATCCGTTTTTTCTGGTCGCAACTTCTTTTCGCAGGTTATTTAATTGTGATACTGAAATTTGGAATACAAGTTTTTGATGAATTACTTGTTCTACTTCCCTCCAAACAATATTTATTTATAAGTTACAAGACTTATTACAAGTATTTCCGCTGTCATATCGAAAGGTGAGAGGTGAGGAGGAATGGGGAACTTGAGGTTTTAATACTGGGGTGATTTATCAAACGGATGAGATATAAAAATAAATAAAAAGTAAAAGAACGAACCTAGCAGATTTGAATCATTTTCAACTTCTCCTCGGCTAAATGCACCCTGTATCAATTTAACTTTTGGCCAACTTTTGTCATCGAGGGCTTTCCGAATAATATGCACGGACTACAGCTAAACGCATGCATTACTTTAATGTAGCGTGCCGTACCTCTTGAATAAGTTTACAATGCCTTTTTTCCTTTGAAACCACAAGTTGCCGGGAGGACGGCGGATGGTGAACGATTTTTTCAACCGACTCCCTTGTTGGAGGAATTCCGATAATAGCTTTAAAATCAAGTTTCATGCCTTGAAACTTGAGTGTCATTTACTCGATTCGAAGCTCGTAGTTGGGCTTAATCAACTTATACACTCATGTAATCCAAAGCAAAGCTTACAGTTGCTATGGGCGGAAATTTTACAAGTGAAAAATATTACCGAAATTATATTACTAAATAAAATTATTGGGCTTATTACTTATTGTCTTTGAGAGCGATAGGGCTGATATAAATTTCGAACGGAAACCTAAGCTAAATGATACCGTGATATCAATGGAAATGAAAGATAATTTGACATGTTCAAAACATCTACAGATCTGTTTTCTAGGTCCCTTTGTTTGCTTTACTTATGATTCTTTGGATGAGTACTGTACCGGTCAATTAAACGTTATATTATACCGGTACTGTATTTTCTACCTGTAGTAGCAAGCCGTGGTACGGACTTTTCAATTTAGAACATATTTTAAAGACGAAGCTAGTCAGGGCTGATTTTGATCTGATCATCCAGAGAGCAGAAAAGCAAGAGATGTATTCGAAATCGCATGAGGAGTCGCGTGAGGAGACCCCTTTTGAAGCATGTGATGAGGAAGTAGTTGTAGGTTCAGAGGTCGCAGAAAAGTATTTGAGGTTTACAATTCCGATCGAAAGTGAAAGCATGAGTCTTTGGAAACCAACAGGAGTGCTGCTAAAAGGGGAGTCTCGTCAGGAGAGAAAACGTTGGGTGACTGCAGCAGTGCCAGGTCTAAAGAAACGACTATTCACCACTGTATAGTCTGCGCCTCCGCGATTGAAGAAGTAATGTCCACGCACTGAGAAACAAGCACCTCGGGCGAGGTGTTAGGAGGGTCGGCTAAATGAATTCTTTTTTGGAAAACTTGATAAAAAAAAAACTTGAAAAAAGCTGAATTTGGCTGCAGGTTGAATCACCTCCTCTCCCCTCCCCACAAAAAACCGGAGAATAAACTTTCCACAATACACTTCAGAAGACCATTTAGGATACGTTCCAGAGGAAAATCTTTTGCCCTCACTTTTTTCCTTATCCAGAGCATTGTTACCTGGGCTAAAAGGTATACTAGATTCTTTGAAAAACTGAGATGAGCATAACTTTAAATGGCTTCTGTCAGTTGAACGCAGAATTATACATGTGTTTCACGACTGGAGAGGGACATGAAAAACACTTATTTTTATCATACACTTTTCCCACAAAAAAACCTGAAGGTAAACTTTTTACAATACACTTTAGGGAAAAAAAAGGGCACAGTGACCAACTGTAGCTTTGTGGGAATATAATAATGATAATAATAGAAATAACAATAATCTTACCTCCAGATTCTGCCATATGAAGAAAACGAGAAAAAATCAAAATCAAAATCAAAACAAACAAAATGAAGTTGAAATAAGAATAATCAAGAAAACAAGAAGAAAAAAAAAACAAATTCAAAACCAAAAAAAAAAAAATGAACTTGAAATAGAAATAATAAAATTACAACCACTAATCTTCTAAATAATCGAAAATAAAACAAAAATAATAAGAACTAATAATAATAAGAATGATAATAATAAGGATGCAAAGAGATAAGGAAGATATGTTCCACACAGATAGTGAAAGAAAATGCGTTTGACAAAAGTAATACATTCTACCAAGAAAGTCACAAACGCACTGACAAGAATTTTCTCCGCTACCTGAATACTGCAGTTTATAATAGGAAAAAGAAAAAAAAAGAAGAAAAAAAAAATAATAATAATAATAATAAAAAGGGTATTCTCCATTGTGTTGTGTATCTAAGGTAAAATAAGAAGATAAGAAAAGGTAACGGAGAAAACGTGAAGGAGACAAAGGAGGAAACGAGGACGACACTGACGACGACAAAAAGTGATTGTAATACGGTCGGCTAGCGAAAGCGCGCCGACCCTAAAAAGGATTTCTTGGCGTAGCCAAAAATATAGAGATCATGTTTCATGTCTTTTCCAAAGTTTGCCCAATCAGATGTGTTGGGTATCATGCGAGACGAAAATATCTGAGAGTTCCCGTTAAAAAGATCAATAAAGTGTCTTTTATAGCACAAGTCTACTTTAGAATATTTTAGGCTAATGGCTTTAAGGGAGCTCACTCATTCCACTCGTTCACCCCGCTTCTTGGTCTGGTATAAATCTACTTTAGAATGTTTCAGGCTAATGACTTTAGGGGGCTCACTCGCGGGTTGGTCTAGGGTAGGTCTACTTCGTAGCCTCTGTCCTAGTATAATGACGGCTTAGCCTTGAGCTTTGTTGGTATAGGCATAGTCACCCCATTCCGAGTATAAGTCTGGTATGTGTATGTAAGAATGCACGCATTCTCTACTCACAGGTTTCTTTTCGCTTATCCACTTTATGAGGTACTATGATTTGTTAAGATTTTACAATCTTACATGTATAGTAGGCCTATATAGTGACCAGTGCTGCCAGATGGTAATTTCAAAAATCCGTATCCACCATTTTTTGTAAGACCTAAAAAGTGATTTCTACAGGCTTCGATTGATCCATTAATAACAATCGGCAAAAAGGTATGTCTTATGGAGGTAGCTGAGGTACACTTTGATCGACTCAATTTTACGTAGCACTGCAGTATTAGCCCATAACGAGCAAGAGAAAGGTATCTCTCATTGAAGTATCTAAAGTACCTTTTCCTTGATAGCAAGAAATCCGTATTGTATGTAAAATCTACAGAAAAAGAACCGTATCTTGTTTGAGGACCAAAAATCCGTAGATCTGGCATCCCAGATAGTAACCTACCTGATTCAGGATTAGTATAATGAAGGCTTCAGATAAAGTCGTCTTGCCAAGGGCCTAATATAAGCCTAGTATAGTAGTCTATGGAAGAATAGTATATAAGAGGATAAATCCTAGTACTTGTATACGGCTAGTATTCCTAGTAGGGATCTAGTCTAGTATAATACTCATATTTGGAGGGGAGTGGTACTCGCAGATTTCTGAATTACCTACCAGGTCCAAGTCCATTATTTGAGGGAGGGGGTGGTACTCGCGATTTTTCGATAGTGTATAAGGTGTCAGAAAAGACATGAAACATGTCAAAACTTGAAGAAAAACTACTGTCAACTAAAGTGAAAAGGTGACAAATAATTTTTCACTACGGTTGAAACAAAATAATTTACAAAAATTCAGCAAAAACTGCTGCAGTACTAGAGTGATAATAACTCTAGAATTGTTCATTCGTCTCTTTACTATACAGTTTACAGTAGTTTTTCCTTAGCGGAGAGTGCTGCTGCCTTCTGTTTTACAGCGAATGCTTCCGTGAGGTAGAGGAGTGTCAAGACTCTGGAGCACCGTGAATTCAGCGTGAATTTTGACGAAACCCTTCTTAGGGTGGATGAGAGAGACATGTTGACTTTTTGTGAATTATGACGAAATCTCTTAGAGTGGATAAAAGACAAGTAAGCTAATCTCCCCGTGGTGTCTTCTGGGTAACGCTAATTGGCTTACAATAATATGGACACAGCACCCTAAAGGATTAAGGGCGAATAAAGAACAGTACCGGCATTATAGCGTTCAATTGACCGGTACAGTGCCGGCGCATAATCACTTCGATTTTTTTTTTCACGAACACTTCGCATCTGACTTATAATTCCCCGTGTTCTGATCGCAAAAAATTTCCAGTGTTCAAAACCACAACATCCTCTATATAAAAATATGACTATGAATTTCCCTTTAAAATGTTCGCTGCCGTTCACGAGCTCATGAATTGATTTGTCTCCTCAGTCTGCGAACAGCAAATGAAAAGAAATGACAGTATTTAAACATACACGGTATTTACTCTACAAAATACGTTTCCAAACACGATTGCGTACAACGACATTCGAAAATGAAAAAGCGTGAGTACTTCAGCTTAAGAGATTTATACTTGGGGGAAAATGTAGACGTCTTCGTCTGTTGCTTATTTGGTCGCTTCAAAAATAGAATATACGATGGACGAAAGTAACATGTCATATTTTTCACCCTTGCTGTCTCACAAGGTTTTCTTTCTGAACTTTATTCCTTCAAAGTTAACAATGAAATAAAACGTCAAATCAGTTTTTAAGAGAAGGTTTCAACATACGAGGACCTGTCAAAACGTTTATTCCATATAAAAGGAGACGACACATTGATATTGTATTCGGCGGATTTGTATGCTCCCCGTGCTCTATACGCTTGTTGAAGGAGATCGGAGAGCTAAACTTTGATTTATAAAATATAGGGTTTTATCCGCTGATTTTATTTCCGGCAACTGAGGTCATCAAAGCGAGATTGAAAATTTTTAGAATGAAAGACCAGAGCTTATTTCTATAAATACGTGACAGTAAAAATTTGTAGAAAGAAACTAACAGCTCGTAAGTTCTCTTTCATTAAGAATTTTCATTGCCAGCCGAGCGGAAACCCATTTTATGAGGGAAGTACGAATTTTAATTTAGCATTCATGTATTTGAATATTTTATGCAATAAATCAGCAACAGCATTTTTTTACGAGCTATTTAACTACACAGGGGGTTATCAACTCGAAAAAGTATGAAATTGAATAAATAACACGTAATAAGATGTGGACGAAGGAAAATGGTATTACGAGTAGTAATGGATTCTGAGCGGTTATAAAGGAGCCAGAAAAGACTATAGAGGCGACAGAAAATAGTTTTCTGAGGTTCAGGAGGTATGGACAGGGGGAAAAATGGGAAACGGATAATTCGTCAGTATGACAGTAATGGCACAAGGGGAGAGCGGAGAGCCGAAGAAGAAGAAATGAGTTAAGCGAGTGTGCTCAATTCTTAGTATTTATTCATAGCGTCAGACGAATTGAAGAGACCTGGGGAAAACTCGCGGGTTCTTTAACGGAGTTAATATGAGAGGAAGCAGGGAACCTGTTTTATGAATCTTATGGTGTTTGAAACGATGTACATCTGGCTCATTGAAGGGGCTACGCCAATCGGTGTATGGAGTATTGCATATCCTAGTTACTTGAAGGAGCTATTTTAATCAGGCCATCAGTGACGGACTTTCAATATCTGAGAAAACATTAGAAAATTTTCATCCTCCAAGCTCTAAGCGATAGGACAAAAACAAAAACTTTTTCCAAATCCCATGGTCATGGTTATGTCAAGTTGCCTCCCGGACGGCGGATACCGGACGTTTTTTCCGGAAAAACCCCCCGATAAAACAGGTTCCCTGTTGAAAAAAAAATTTCTGGGATTGAGCGGACCATGTTTGCGCCACGGTGCGATGATTGGAGAACGATGATCAGAATTCTAAGGAGGGGTAGAGTGGTGATTAAGAAGGAGACCCAGCTAGGTCTTCTGCGTTGTCTTCCGAGAGCCGATGAGACCAAGAATCTACAGGAAAGCAACTGAAGATAGAGAGGATGTTAGATTGTAACGGAGAACAAGAATGCGCTAAACGATAGGGTTGGAGGAAAAGGATAAGACTCTTGTGTGGCTTGGACAGAGAAAAGAGAGTCGGAAAGAGGGAGAATTAACTTGAGAGGAGAAGAAAGTAGTGAGTAGACCAGGAATAGTTCAGCCATGGCCGCCTCGAAGGAAGGCCGGAACATGCAGATCTGGCAAGAGCTAAGTAGGCCCACCGTTTTACATGTAAATTAATGCAAAATTTTGCAAATTGAGTTTAATACATTTTCTGATAGAGAATTTAATGGCCTACAATTTTTGTTCTCTTCAATTTTTCACCAAATTCAACGGGTACTTACTGATTCTCAAAAAACCACTTTCTCCCCATAAGAGCACATGTAAAAGTCGGCCTACTCTCACAGCGTTGCCGTTATGTGCATGTTCCGGCCTTCCTTCGAGGCGGCCATGGTTCAGCAGAATATATAAAGGCCGAGTAATCTCACCAACGATAGAAAAGTGACGTAGCCAGTTTTGGAACCTGGTTTAAATCCCAGGTTATGGTAGAGAAAATCATCATGAATGTTGACTTTGATATGTTTTAGGTAAATTGAGTAGGGCAATTTCGGTAAGTCAACTAGGTAGAAGCGAATATAAGGCGTCGCAAATTTCCACGGAGGGGGGTGAGTAGGTCGGAAGACGAGGCTTACCGGTTATTTTATGAATGGACTTGGAAGATTTCTCTTCGTACCAGGTAAAAATCAAATGGCAGAGTAAAAGGAAAGGAGATCTTCTTTTCATAATTTTGAAAAACGTTGCTTCGAAAATTATTAATGAAACAGTTCCACAAGTTAGCTTTACCAGTCTTCACTCTTTAATTCATGCACTCTTTACATAAGATGGTAAAATATTCGTCAAGCTTTTCAGCCTCGTCTACGATAAAATGAGTTGAAAATCTAAGAGTTGGCCACGCAAAACTTACTTACTCATACCTACTCCTGAACATTCATCCACCATCATGTAACCACTGCCAATCAGAAAACCTAACAGCTCGCCATCTCTAATCATGCCCTTCCCTACTCAATCAATGTACTCTCCATAATGTATCCTCCTCCATCTCATCTGCCCTCTCCAACAGCCCATTCCGAGCCTACGATACACCTGACCCTAGGTGTAGTTGAAATTCTCTTAAGAAAAATGAATTTCATTTGAACAATAATATAAAGCCCATATGCTTGTACCATTTTCGTGTTTGGATGGTAGGCTATACGAGTGAAGTATCATTTTCATAGTCCAATTTATGTCTATCTAATCTCATGAAACTGAAATTGACGAGTTAAAAAAAAAGTAATTTCTCTTCAAAATTTATTAAAGAATCGTATAATAATGTTATACGTATTGCCTATATGTTTTTTAGGATAAGGTAAAAAGAGATTGAAGACAGAAGATAAAATAGTTACACGCCGACTTTTTGCATGCAGCGAGAAACTCTTGTTTTTTGAATCAACTTGGGTAAACTATGTCCAACAAAATAGGTATTCTAAATCTTGCAAAGGAAAATAATACTTTATCTCCCCAGAGCTCAAATGAATAAGAGTATCTACTTTGCCAAAATACTCGCTTCACTACTAAAACAATATCCATGTATTCAACTTTATAATTTTCGAGTCGTTGAAGAGGTACATTACGGTACGGTGCCACTAAAATAAATTTACCAGCGAGGTTCAAATCAGTTTCGATTAAGGATGATCACATTCCGTGAATATATTTACTCTTTAGTTTATGACTACTTAATTAGATGAAAAATATTTGTAATTCTTGACCTCTAGACGAGGTGTTCTGAGAGTATTTCTAAATTCGGGTGCGTATGTAATGCTTACCAAGTGTAGCGTAGCAGAGAGTATTGCGTTTATCATCTTCTACGAACTTATATTGAAATTTCTTAAAGGATTCTTATTGTTTGTTAGGTAGATTCAAAAGTAGAGACTTGAGATACATCTCAAGACCATTAACAAAAATCGACTCTGGAAATTTTTGTAATTTTAAGGGTTCGGATTTCGATCACAAATACAATGAAACAACCATAGAATGTGACTCCATTTAATCTCCAGGGCTTCGGCTGGCCCTCATCATTCTCCAAAAACTCGGACCTATCCAAAAAACTCCAATTTCTTGGTCTACTTCAAACCGCCCTTGCTAAGCCGTCTTGATCCGACTCAGAATGAAACATACTCGACTCATCCTCTTACCCTCCTCATGTCCATACTTTTATGCTAACAATCCATTTGTTCGAAACTTCTTCTCCTGCCCAGCTTTGGAAAATACCCAGCTTGACCATCATCCTATCTCATCAGATAAGTCTACTTACGTTTAGGAAGATGGAAAGCCAAAAGGAATTCAAAGGGATTACTCCAAATCCTCTCCACTATATCAGAAAACTCATCTACCCAATGATTTTGGCGTTTATGATCACTGAAATTAGAATTTGTCTTATATGCTCTAAATTAGATTTCTTTCATACGACTTGGTCATATGCCCTTTAGAGTCCTATTTGAGAAGCAACGTCGCGGTTCTGCAACGAGGAACAAACATACATGCCTGTTGCTGCTGCTGCCTACTCGATAAAATTTCTTAAGACAAAATATCGTGGCGAAAACGTTTCTCTTTTTTTGTGTGACTGAAAATACAAGATTTTTCAAATTCTTCTTTAACTCAAACTCGTCATTTGTAAATGTTGAATCCTGCAATTTCTTCTTAACATTTTTTTAGAGGACTCAAAACGTAAATTCTTATATAATTTGAAAGTGCCTTTATTTTTTCAAATCGACCGCGGCCTACCTTCTAAAATTACTTTAAAATTGACGTTGCAAAGTTCTCTAATACAATAATATTATTATTATGCCGTTCAACGAATTATTGTTACGTGTAAATAAGAACGTCCTCTCCTTCAACAAACAGTTAAAAAAAAATGCCACCGCATTTAGTTATTTGTTTTTCTCTGCGGCAGCAAAATAAATATTTATTATCATATTTCCATACTATTAGATCTGGATGGGGTGAAACTACATTCAATTTGAATACTAAAAGCAAGGTATGGACATTCTCGGAATTTTTCGACCGACAGGATCGAACGTAAATTGCATATTTTCGGAGGCAAAAAAGAAAAGGATCATCATGTTAAAGTTCGATTTTCCTACGATAAAATAATGATGAATTCATTTTCATAACGTACTCGAGAGTACATCGCTATAATTCTAACCGCGAATATTTATGAAGCCTACCAATACTGTATATTATAGTACGATGCGGAAAATGGAGACGAAAAACGATTTTAATATTCCGTTTAGGTGTTCCAACGGAGGCTTACCTTTGAAAGGTACTCAATTAGACGCACTTCGTCATAATTTTGTAATAATTTTGTACAGATATTACGCACGAGAAAAGTACGGCTTACTCGTGCGTAACAGGTGCTGACATTAATGAAAGTTGGGTACTGTAGAGAAAGAGATACGAACTTCCTTAAATATTCCGAATGGGCCGTCATTTTTAGTTCGATAAACCCTTTTTAAAATTACTTTGAAGTTGAGCAGACGCGCTCGGCCTATCAGATATTTTCTGTTAAATTTTGTGTTACGAATTAATACCAGCGAGATATTTGATAACAAGACTAGATTTCATATGTTTGAATAATACCTCGCAGTTATCAAAATATTATACATTTAGGCTTTTATCGTTTGACTTTGTCCTCCGAAGCAAATTAAATTTACAAAAAAGATCGAAATAGATACATACTATTGTATACAGTCTACCAACTACCAAAACCGCATAGGCTATTTTTTACTCTTTAAAAAATCAATTCTGGGAATAGTTTTCACTCGGCCTCACAATTTCATTGCGAATTACTTGGCTTAGCATGGTTTGATTTGAGAATATGGAGGAAAAAATCATTCTATTTAGAATCACATGAATATGATTAAAAAGAAAAAAGTGGAGTTGGAATTAAAAAGGATACCTTCGTAAAATATCAACGGAGAATATTCTTTATTATTGAGCCTAATAGCTCGGTGTAACGGGTGAAAAATTTTAAAAGAGAAGAGAAATAAAACATCGTTTCTTTTGAAGATATCCTAGGAGTGATCAAAAGTATAGAAGACCAAATTGAAGAATGGTTATCGCAGTTACAGGGAGGCATTGAAAAAATGTGAATGACGAGAGAGGAACTTGATAGAAAGAAAACGGGCGGCCCAAACAGCGGAGAAAGCTCACTTAAATAGCGGCCCAGTTGTGAAAGAAAGTGGTTTAGTTCAATGGTCATACGACGAAGGAGAAGTGACCGAAAAGCGACCTACATAAAACGAAAGGCGGCCTCTGCAACTATGACAGACGCTACTCGCACGGTTTAGCCCCGCAAAGATATGCAGGGGAAGGTAATATCTAAACTTGCTACTTATGATTCATCGTAACGTGTGAGAAGGTCTAATGAGAATCCCATCAAAGTCAGTCTTGATGTGCCCCGTCAGTGTGAATGTGTTTCGCAAAAGATGAGCTCAAAGAGAATGCTAAATAAGAGGGGTGCACTCCTTGATGTTGTCGGCAGATACAAGTTTTGGTTACCAAAGAAATTAGCTTTCCCTTTAGACGGTGGGTAAGTAATCAGAAAACCTACTTACGTTTCGTCGAGCGAGAAGATTGAGAACCTTTATTGAAGTAGATTATAAGTGAGTACGAACGTGGCGAAATCGAAATTATCTATAGGAAGTATTTTGTGTAATTGGGTACTATTTATATTGTATCCGTATTACCGTCTCTTCTGATACATATTTTTATTTGACAGTAATATGGATGATTCCTCTTTTGAGAAGACCGCAATATTCAGGTCATCGAATTTCGTCAGGCCACCATACTGATTACAATGCCATTTACCGTTTAAAATCATACTTCGAACCTGCCCATATACTCGAGATATGTAGGTAGTCACTTATTGATCATGTTTCTCAGATCGCCTCGGTTGTGGTCGAGGGTCATTTACATTGCAACTCTAGGTGTCACAATTCTCTATCCTGCTGCAATAAATAGGTCAATTTAGGTTTACTAAAAGTAAGTGCATCCATAATGTGAGATTATAACAATAAATATCAATTTTTGCGGACTTCGTACAGGTACTTTCTATCCAGAGAGAACGCGGCTATTAAAAGTAGCCACGTGTAACGCGTGCGAGATTTCCGCACACGATCATGAAAACCGCAAGAAAAAACTACCCATTGGAAATTTGTGGAAACGATAATATTCATTTATTTTTCTTTGTGTAAGACACCGTAACGTATTAAAGCTTTTGTCAATTATTTCTTCACTTGTAGGGTTTCCATAACTTTTTCTACAATAGATAAAAACTTTTGACGTGGAACACGTCTATATTATATACTTACTAGGAGCTATTTTTGAAAAATCGACTTCTCAAAAAACGACATCGACACCAGTACAGGGTGCCTTAAATTTAATGCTCTACCTGAGATATATTTTACTGTCTAAATAGTTGATAAAGGGTACACCTCTGTTGAACACCCTATATAGATTGTCCTTAATTTGATTCTCTACCTGAGAAAAGTAGGGCTCCTCAAATGGAAAAAAAAAAAAAAAAAAAAAAAAAGGTGAAAAAGGCGAAAATGGGTAGATTCCTATTGATTAAGTAAATTTATATTGTATAGAAGCCCTACATCTTTGCATGACCCTTCCCTTTTGCAATGCGCCCTTTAAAAAACCTTTTCAGCTCTTCCGACGAATGGAACCAAGATTGTGATTTGAAGATGAGATCTATTCAGGTCATGCTTTCTGTTTTTTTTTGTCTCAATCCAACCAATAATATATTATTCCAAATTATTAGGAATATAATTAAAGTTGAGATTTTAATTTTTAATGTAATATGTGATGTGTAATGGGAAACTCAGGCATAAGTCGGAAAACAAAATTGACTTCAAATTTGAACCAATCGACTCGAAAATGAGTGGAGAATCGTAATTAAACAAAAACTGAAGACAAATATTTCGACTTATGCCTGGGTTTCCCATGACGCATCACATATTATTATTTTTTACTTAATTAAACTCCAAATTTAAACTATAAATAATTATTAATTTTTATTATAATCATTTTTATAAATAATAATATCAATAAAATTATTAATTTAATAATTTATTCAACATTAATATATTTTTTTATATTATTCTGTAATAATTTTTTCAATTTGTTTATTTATTATGAAATTACAAATTCTTAGAATGATGATTAAAAACATATATTCATTATTGAATAAATTATTTTTATTTATTGTAATAAAAATTATTATAGTGATACTTGATGATAATGAAAAATAATTAAATTAATTAATGATAATAAAAAATTGAATAATTAAATAATTAAAATAAAATATAAATATTAATTTTCATTAATTTTATTAATTGTAAATATTTATAAAAATTGATTTTATTTTTAATCAAACTTATCAAAAATATATTTTAAATATATTTTATTAATACTATTTATGTTTTATTAATAATTAAAATATATATTTTTTTTTCAAGTAACTTGAAATAAAGTATTAATTATAAATTAAATTTAATAATAATAAATGGAAATTTATTATGTATTAATAAAATAATCAACCTAAATTTTAAAAACCTATAAAAATCAATTGATAAAAAAATTATTAAAAAATAATTAAAAATAAATATAAACTTGACTAAGTTTTAATATTTAAAACATCATTTTTTATTTCATTATTAGAGAATAAGAAATTGATAGAAATTATTCTTATAAGAACAACAACTGAAATAGGGATAATAGGTAAAATAATTTCTAATATTTGGTGAATAAAATTCAATATAAAAAATCTTAGAATTTCTTATAATTTATTTAATATATTTGATCCATTAAACAAAAATATCAGAATTAATTATTTAATAGTATTATTAATAATTATTATCATTATTTTAGATGAAATTTTTTAATAAAATCATAAAAAAATTAAATAAAATTGAATAAATTTATCTAAAAATAAAGGATTAGATTCCCTTGAAAAAATTTTTTATTGATTAATAATTATAATTTATAGTAATAATTATTAATACTATTCAATAATTAATTCTGATATTTTCGTTTAATGGATCAAAATATATATTAAATAAATTATAAGAAATTTTACGATTTTTTATATCATTTTTTGATATTTTTTAAAATTTATTTTCAAAAAATAATAATTAACAAAATAATTATTAAATAAAAATTGATAAAATGTAAATAATAAATCGAAGAATAGAATAAAAAATATTTGTTTTAATCTAAATAAAATATAAAATTAATAATTCCAAAAAATTCAAGTACTGTAATAATATTAAATTTATATTAATTTCAAGATTAAATTTGATAATAATAATTTTTTGATGAGCTAGTCAGATTATTGTTGTTCAAATGTCCAAGAACACATTCATGATTCAATATATTTTGACGTGTTTTTTATGAAGTTGAAAAATTTACTTCAACTTTTCTTGTTATAATTTTGGTAGTAAACAGTAACTCATCACAGTTGTTGGTTAAATCAACCAAAGTTTATTGGAGGGCAAGGATGGCGAAAAAATATTACCTATATTGAAGAAAGTTTTCAATTATTATTAATAATTCCCTCCTATAATATTATACATCCTTTACTAGAGAAAACTAAAAAAACAGCTTCAGAAGAAGGTAGTGTTCCACGCACTATCCTATTCAGTTTTACTGAAAGTAAGATGACTGGGGGGGTCGAGGCGCGAAGCGCCGAGTTTTTGTCAATCATTTTTGGTACGTTTTCTACCGTCCTTGACCCATGATTACGTGCATTCCTCAATCCAGCGAGTTGTGCAAAGTAAAATGCGTCCCCCACAGCCGCGTAATTTACTTTTTGAAACTCATCTTCTGAATTGACCTGTCGGTTTCTTCTCATTTTAAACTAGCAGCTTCACCTATACATTGCGGACGCCGCGCCGAGGTCTAGTTCGTAAAATGCCAAATCCGCGTCCTTCTTTGCCAACAACTTGCTTTGCGAATCCTAAAATTCCAAGAGCAGATAGCTTGCATCCATGTAAGGGAGCAGTATCCTTGAAAAAGGATTAAGAGAAAACATTGAAATGGCATAGTTGGTTATAGTCTATTAGAAAAAAGCGATCAAGAAGAAGACTAGACGACACATCCGCGTCATCATCTTCTGCCGAGGGTATACAGCAGACGTATCACCAGGTCTACCCGTGTATCATACATCCAACACTACTCAAACGTAAGCCACATACCCTCTTTTCTTCTTTCAAATACAGTGTCACCTGTACAAACTTCTTTGAGGATGACAGTCAGACATGAAAAGGGAAAAATGCGAGAGCGAAAAAGTTGAGGAGTTTTTATTTTTGCTGTCCACATTCTTGATTCTGGGCTTTCTTCTTCAAAAAGCGTCTGCTTTTGCCCATGTACGCGTCAATCTGCACAACATATACCTACGCTTTGAAATATGTCTTGATTTTAATCTACATTTGCTCTCAAGTTTTACAGAAAGCTGAAGGCTTGTAGAAACAAATGAATAGATATAATTTCCAATAACCAGCAAATTGATCAAATAAATGCGGAGAAAAGCTTGTCCAATCATGAATAAAAACTTGAGAGTAAACCAAATGACGGTGAATTTTGTGAAGAAATAAAAAGAAGAAAAAACTTTACGCTGCCAACTGACATCAATATCGTCAATGAAAAAACAATTAGTGAAAGTGGTAAATCGAAAAATTACACTGTTTACCTTAGAGAAAGAGTATTGAACCTAGAAGAAAATTCAGCAAAAGATATCATTGCAAAATGTTTTTTCAAACAATTGCGTATCTTCTGTCCTAGGATAAAAGGATTAGAAGTGATATACAAGCAGCACTTACAGTGTTTTGTAATTTAGTAAAAGCTCAAAACTAGTACGAGGGAAATCAAAAAAATATACTAGAATCTGTTCTAAAACGATAAATTGACTAAAATGGGATTGGGTGGGACTTCTAACGGAAATGAAAAGTGGCCAATGAGCAGAGAGGAAGACGGATTGGCACATCTCCAAGAAGAGAAAAAGGGAAAACAAAAGGCGAGAGGGAGGATGACATCGAACAAATGCTGAATTATATCTTTCATACAGAATATAGCAAATGACCACATTTCAAACGAGTTAAATTGAAAGAAAACAAAAGTTATGGTTCACGCAAGATCAATAGTAAGCAATGTTGAACGGATACTTATGTACTAAGTACATGGGTAGAGAGAGAAAAAAAGAGAAGGCGAACGAGATGGAAACTCATTTTAGGTATTTCAACGCAAGCCTACCTCCGAAATCGTATTTATTGTTACAATTTTGTAGCTATTCTCCACAGATATTACGCAAAAGGAACTCAAGAATTGCTCAACAGGTACTGACACAAGTGAAAATTGCGTGTTATGAAGTTGTAGAAAAATCGCCTAAAATATTTAATGAACCATCCTTCTATTTTTTTTTTTTTTTTCGTAATAGGACTTAAAAGCAGGAGAAGGAGATAGATTTTGCTAAGTTTCGTAACAAAATACGCTGAGCCTGGAATTCTATATTATAAAAAATCTGGATGAATCTGGATTTCACTGCTTTTACCACGCGTGTACAAATTTTCACTTTCTCTTTTCCTACAAAATACTCCGAAGTTGAGATAACAAAATAATATGATCAAAGTGTATATACGCTACAAAATACCGGGTGTTCTCCCGGAATTAGTCTCTACAGTTAAATAAATCCCTGAAACGGTGCGGTCTGTACTCGAACTTCGGCTAATAATTTCAATTTCAGATTGTTTTTTGGTGTGGTATGATGTTGAATGCGAAGAAGTTCGTCAGATTCTGTGCAAAGGGTTCTGAAGATAAACACTGTAGAGGTATACTCAACCGTCAATAAATTTTGCTTCTACGCGACTTGAGCGTTTGTAGCGGGCTGGTATTTACGGGATGCGAGCGGTTCCTAGCCCTTGTTACATTAAGTTCTCGGAAATACGTTGACCGCATTATGTTTAAATTCTGTTCATTTTGCGGAGTAACTTACGGACGAGTTATGCTTGTAATGACGGCGTTGTCACCAGAGTATGCGTCACTGTTGGACCATTTGTTTTTTTGCCAGAAAAATATTTTTGATCAATTAAAAAGCGTTATGTTACATTTTTTCTGGGGTTGAAGAAGAATTAAGCAACCATGAGAGAATTCCAAGTTTTTTTCCTTTTGTCTCATAAAATATTAGAGTGAAATATTTATCAATATCAGCACGAATTAAATGAGAGGCGTAAAACGAGAAAAGAATGGCGAGACGTTTTTGACCTACATTCTGACTTCTTCCCTTTAAAATAGACGATTTGAAATAAACCAAGAAATTAGGCCCTTTCAATAGGTCGAAGTTTATTGGAGATAGGACGACCAAAATCATGAGAGCAGTAATATGAAGATGAACGCAAGGACTGTCTTGCGACAAGGTCACTGGGTCATGTACATCGAGGTCGATGTAACTCGGCATCCATAGAAAAGAGAGAGAGAGGATGAGGAAGAACTTGACGAGTTTGCAAAACGATTGGATTGGTAGAATGAGAGTCTTGGACAAGAGTAAGGGGTGTATGAGAATCAAATATAGTATAAAGAATTTGCATGAGTTAGAAGGCAGAGGTGGGTGAATACAACGGTAGTTTCGCGGTGAATACGGAAACGGAGTTTGTCATTCAATTGAGTCGAATGAAGACTGCGTATCCGGTTTTGGGTCCCAATTCGGACCACTTCGTGGAGTAGAAAAGGTGGGCGGGAACCTTTGAGGGAGTGATTTTATTGATGTGTTCTTTGTATTACAAGGAAATCTGTTCGGAGAATTTAAGCAAGACGAAGACGGATGTCAGTGATAGGGGTTAACAAAGAGGGAGTGGATGAAAAGAAAGGAATGGATTTTTTGGCATAGCCAAAAATATAAAGATCATGTTTCACGTCTTTTATGGCATGCTTTGCTCGTTCACCCCCCCCCCCCTCATGGTCTAGTGTAAGTCTACTTTAGAATATTTTAGGCTTATGACTTTGGAGGATCTCACTCGCTCCGCTTCTTGGTCTAGTATGGGTCTACTTTAGAATATTTTAGGCTAATTTTCCAAGTCCAATGTAAGTATACTGCAGATTGTATAAGGAGGGTGATACTCGCAGATTTTTGAATCGCATAAAAATGTTTTCCAAGTCCGTTAACCTAACCTAGACAAAAAATTTTCAAGTCCATTATAAGTATACTACAGATAGTATAGGAGGGGTGGTACACTCAGATTTCTAAATTACCTGCTAGGTAACGAAATTTTTTCCAAAAAATTTTTCAAGCTCATTATTTGGGGGAGAGGAGAGGGAAGTGTACTCATTTTCCAATAGTGTATGGGGTGTCAGAAAATACATGAAACATGTCAAAAAGGAAGCAAGAACCCGAGTGTAAATGAGCGTTTACATGCGATTGGAGCGGTAGTAGGGGTGGATTATGCAGGCTGAGAGCATGTGAAAAATGTAAACATTTGGGTACTAGGCTCTTCAGGCCTGAAAGTTAACTGTAAGGGAAAAAAACGCGTGGTAGAGCAGAGGAGGGAAACCTGCCTGAGCGCATAAATTCAGTGAAGGCCTCGTGCGTAGTGGGCCAAGAGACAGTCGAAGCCCGGAATTCACAATTTTGAGATTGTTTTGTTAGAGGGGGTGCAAATTATAGAACCATAATCAAGTTGGAACGAATTAGGCTATTTTCAAGTTAAAGGAGAAGTTTGCGCTTACAAGCGGTACGAGGGTGTGATAGGTATTTGAGAACTTCAAAGATATCAGGCATTTTGATCTCAAGGTTTTGATATGGAGTGGTCCAGGAGGTTTTGGAGTCGGAAGTGAGACCGACGAACTTGGCAGTAGATTGGATTGTAATTGTGAAGTTCTGTACTGGCAGAGAAGGAAGAGCCGTTAGCCGTGAGTATCTTTTTTGGAACACTTTTATGACTAGGTGTTTTCTTGTTTGAAAATCAAAATCCACGGTCAAATGAGACTGCATTTGGAGATTTTATTGGGGCTTAACAGTAGAAGTCGTGCTGCTCGTAGAAAAATACTGAAGTCATTTTCAAATAGGCATTTAATAAGAGGAAGGCTGACCCACATGTTTAGGTCATTTATAGTGATTAGGTAATGCAGAAAATTGGTTTTCGTAGTTTTATGACCAGAATGATAAATCTAAGCCAATGACGTACACGTAGTTATCTGAATACTGACCCGAATTTCCGAATCATTCTGTTAGTTTATAGGTAGTCATCACCAACCAACCTAATCAGTAACCACTTGTGCCATCATTTTTCTGATAAGTGAAGCTCCGTCTTGCGTCAAACCGAACTACAGCCGAAGAGACAAGATACGGTGCTCAGGGTCTGAAGTATCTAGTCATGATTCAATTCATAGAAAATCAGGCACCCATAATGTGTATATCCCTATCAAAAACGTTGAAAGTCAAGAGCAGATCTGCACTGAATAATTCTGTATCATTCAGTCTCTCAAAAGGTAGGTGTAAGTTTATAGTGTACGCCTATGCGGTGTTACCGCACGGTTTTCTGCCCTTATATTTTATGTTACACACGTTCGAATTACGGGGGTTTCTTTTCTTCTTTACCAGCTGAAAATGCTCGTATCATCGACGCATTGCGACGTAATGTCCTAATACAGTTTCTTATATGTATCCATTCTCTCATCATGATTTGAAATAATTCTCGACGGGCCATTCGAACAAGAACAAATGTAAAGTACGTGACGCACGAGCATTTTTTGCTCTTTTCTTTTGAAGGCACGCACAAAATGAATAACATTTGATAGTTCACGTCATTAGAAAGGATGAAAAAAAAAAAACTCTAGTTACAACCTAGTTCTCGAAACTCCATGAAATGAATTTACGCTGCTGCCGAATCATATCGCAAAACTAAATAGAGACGCTGGCGGTTTGCTCTATCCGTGAAAGAATATATAGAGACATTGGCGCCATACAAAAGTTCAACTCAGACGTACCTTTTTTTCTTCAAATTATATGTATAAATTTTGAAAACTTTGTACCGTAAGCAATTTTCGTGAGCGTCGTTTATAATTTCGCGTTGTGAACTCGAATTCAAATTTAAAAGGAAAAAAAGACATGTTATATTTTAAAACATTATCGTAAGTGTAGAGAAAAGTTTTAAATAAGAATCATCTGTTCCGGTAAATAAAATTTATTTCCAGAGACTGAAATACAAATATATCATAAAGTATCTGGGAAAGATAAAGTTTTGACACTTTTGTTGCATAGATAATATTATATACGAATGCGAAAACGTAAATGGACTTAATGACCAAGAAAAAAAAATTAGGTGGCAGAAATTTTAATTTAAGAGTCTTTTACCTAAAGAATACTGGCGCTATTGCCATAACGAATACACTCTCAAGTAAAAGTTAATATTAGAGAATCGCACACTTCCCTCCTCTTTTCGACATTGAGACTCGAGACTGACACTAGAGACTGAGACTCAAGCTTGAGACTTGAGCTTGAGACTCGAGTTTGAGGCTCAAAAAGATTGAGACTCGAGACCGAGACTTGAGACTGAGATTCAAGACTAAGACTCACAACTGAGACTCGCACTAGAGACTCAAGACTAACACTCGAGCTTGAAACTCGATCCTGAAACACAAGCTTGAGACTGACACCTGACACCTGAGACCGAAACCAAGACTCAAGATTGAGACCCGAGGCTGAGATTTGAGACTTGAGACTAGGACTCAAACTTGAGGCTTTAGGAGACTGAGACTCGAGCTTGAGTCTCAATACTTGAGACTGAAACTCGGAACGTGAGACTTGAGACGGAGAATCTAGTTTGGGACTCGCGCTAAGATGCGAGACTGACACTTGAGCCTTAGACTCGAGCTTGAGGCTCGAGGAGAGTGAGACTCGAGACCGAGACTCGAGACTTGAGACTGAGACTCGAGCTTAAGGCTCAAAAAGACTGAGACTCAAGACCGAGACTCGAGATTGACATTCGGGACCAAGACTCGAGACTGACACTCAAGCTTGAGAAACAAGACTCGAGACTTGAGACTTGAGCTTGAGGCTCAAAAAGACTGCGACTCGAGACCGAGACTCGAGACTGACACTTGAGCCAGAGACTCGAGCTTGAGACTCGAGCTTGAGACTCGAGAATGAGACTGGAGACTGAAACACGAACTTGAGACTGACACTCAAGACTGAGACCAGACTCAAGATGGAGACCCGAGGCTGAGATTTGAGATTGAGACTCGAGATCAAAACTCAAGATTAGGACTTGAGGCTGAGACTCGACATTGAGACTCGACATTGAGACTCGAGACTGACACTAAAGACTGAGACTCGACATTGAGACTCAAGACTGACACTTGAGACTGAGACTCGAGCTTGAGACTTGAGCTTGAGACTCGAGCTTGAGGCTCAAAAAGATTGAGACTCGAGACCGAGACTTGAGCCTGAGATTCAAGACTGAGATTCAAGACTAAGACTCACAACCGGGACTCGCACTTGAGACTCAAGACTGACACTCGAGCTTGAGACTCGATCCTGAAACACAAGCTTGAGACTGACACCTGAGACCGAGACCAAGACTCCAAGGCTGAGATTTGAGATTGAGACTCGAGACTAGGACTCAAACTTGAGGCTTTAGGAAACTGAGACTCGAGCTTGAGTCTCAATACTTGAGACTGAAACTCGGAACGTGAGACTTGAGACCGAGAATTTAGTTTGGGACTCGCGCTAAGACGCGGGACTGATACTTGAGCCTTAGACTCGAGCTTGAGGCTCGAGGAGAGTGAGACTCAAGACCAAGACTCAAGATTGACATTCGGGACCGAGACTCGAGACTTGAGACTGACATTCGGGACCGAGACTCGGGACTTGAGACTGAGACTCGAGCTTGAGGCTCAAAAAGACTGAGACTCAAGACCGAGACTCGAGACTGACACTCAAGCTTGAGAATAAAGACTCGAGACTTGAGACTGAGACTTGAGACTGAGACTTGAGACTGAGACTCGAGACTGAGACTCGAGATCAAGACCAAGACTCAAGATTGAGACTCGAGCTTGAGGCTCAAAAGGACTGAGACTCCAGACTGACACTTGAGACTGAGACTCCAGACTGAGACTCGAGCCTGAGACTCGAGACTGAGACTCGAGACTGAAACACGAACTTGAGACTGACACTCAAGACCGAGACCCGAGGCTGAGATTTGAGATTGAGACTCGAGATCAAAACTCAAGATTAGGACTTGAGGCTGAGACTCGAGCTTGAGACTCAAGACTTAAGACTGAGACTCGGGACGTAAGACTTGAGACGGAGAATCGAGTTTGGGACTCGCGCTGAGACGCGAGTCTGACACTTGAGCCTTAGACTCGAGCTTGAGGCTCGAGGAGAAAGAGACTCGAGACCGAGGCCGAGACTCAAGATTGAAACTTGGGGCCAAGACTCAAGACTGACACTCGAGCTTGAGAATTGAGACTCGAGACTGACAATCGAGACTTGGACTCGAGCTTGAGGCTTGAGGCGACTGAGCCGAAAAATGTACTTTTTGTGCCAAAAAATCCTTGCTCTAATTATGATGAATCTCAAGACCAGCCTTCTTCCTCTGGATTCCAGGCCACATCAACTTCCCGCAATATGACGCAATTTACCTTGCCATCAAAGATACCTCCTCTTCTATAAAATTCTTGACACTGTACTTACCCCTGCTCATGATTCCAGAAACTATTACTGATTCTTAATATTCGATTCTTAGTATGACTCCTGGAAAGCTCAGCATTCAAACAAGAACAAGCCGGTTCTCAGGACTTCCTTCAGTCGATCTATACCGGTCATGAAGGATTCATTCTGACCTGCCTCAGAATCGATTACACACCTTTACATTTTCATCCTCTTCTAGGTCGATTCTCCTCCCTTCTTTTCATCTGTTCAACACGTCTTTTTGTGTCCCGCTCTTGAAACTATCCGCCTCTCTTAGTCTTCCACCTGCCTTGTAACTTTTCCGCTACTCAACCATTGCCCCCAACTTACTTCTACCCTCTACTCTGGCTTCTCATCCATCATATTTCTCACCTCAATTTTAACCCTCTACAATTACCTACCATGAACTGATAACCCTTAAAATAGTTGAGAAGCTCACATGATAAAAAATTAGAGTGCATTTTTCATTGTATCAGCGGTCTTCGGTATTTTTTCTTCAAGTATCTAAGGTCGAGTTACTCGTTAAACTCAGCGTTGTGAATATTGGGTAGCCAACGTGAAAATTGGGATAATTTTGCTTTCAAGAAAAAAACATTGTTACGAAATCACAGCCTATATACTGCATACATTCAGGAAAATATACTTGGTTTTTACTCGCTTTCTCTATGTAAATAATCTGAAAAACCTTTTTCCTCGGCGTTGATATGTAGCCTATGATACATTTTTTTGTTTACCAGCAAAGTATAACCGAGTGAATTCTAAATTGCGGAAACTGCACCATTTATCCATCTTGAGATGAAAAATGATACATGTCGAGGAGAGAAAATTCATCATATTTTAATAATATTATCCTTATTCACGTTTTTTAAAAAAATTTGACATTCTTGGTCTATATTTTTTTATTTCAATGCGCGTGTTATGCTGTAAGATAGAGATCGTGCACCGTACAGTTTTTGTTTCGAACTTTACAAGCTGTAAGAAATTAGGATATGATATTGTAAGCCTGGTTATTTTTTATATTATCTATACGAGAGGGTTTTCGTTATGAGACCTGAAGACAAGTATATAATATGCTCGTACTCTAAAGCGTATTTTATAAACCTCTGGGAATGGAAAAAGATCCATTCACGTAATGTTTCTGAAGTGGAAGTGCTACGATAACTATAGATTATTCTCTAACACTTTTCAAACGAAACGTTATCGCAATATCGTAAAATAAGTCTCCGCAACGAAAGCACCAATAAGCGTCAAAGGTTTGCTCGTAGGAATTCCTATTACAAAACATTATAAAGGGCGAGCGAGAATATCGTTTTCCGACTTCAGTCGTACCCGGGCTATATAATAACCTCGAATTTTTAATTTTCGGCTGAACGCAGGGTTAATGTATACTTTATTTACGACGGTTCCGAGAATAGAGAGACAAAATTAACTGGGTAAGTTTCAATTCTTGAAATTGTGCTCCTGTGAAGACTGAAATACGAACTACGAGTATACAGCATTTTCTTCACCCTTGTCTCTCTCGACTGCTGCGATTGCTAAGATGGAAACCTCAAACTTGATCCCATATTTACCTATCCTAAACTTGCCTCTTGATTGTATTCTCCCAATGAACCATGTCGATTTTAAGTCGATTTAGTTCAGTCCATTTCGACCCTCAAGTGCAATCAGCTAGGACTCAACTTTTTTATTGAACTATAATGCAGAAACATTATTTTAACAAATCAATACAACATTTTATTGGAGATGCAAGAACGTAAACCGGAAAGTGACAGGCTACAAGGTTAGAAAGACATAAAGCGAAAATAAGAAGACAAAAAACCGTTAAGAGGAATTTGCATAAGCCAGAAAGTTTGTATGGACTGTAATTTTACACTGTACGTGGATAGGTCTAGTGGAGGCCTAGAATAAACCTAGTTTAAAGCTTGTATAGGGCTCTTCTATCACTGCATATTGCATATTGATATCCCTGATTCTTATCCTAGTGGCAGTGTAAATAACATCGCTCTTATGTGTCGAACTGATTGCATACATCAAAACCATAAAGGTGTTACGTTACATAAGAGCAATGTTATTTTCACTGCCACTACAATAAGAATCAGGGAATTGATATGCAGTATGCATCGGTGGAAGAGCTCTATACAAGGAGACGTCGGACTCATAGGAGCATAGGGAGGCAAATCCAAGAATTAGGAAAAAGATCAGAGCAAAGATGTGAAACGTAGCCGAATATGAGAATACTAATATTTAGATCAGACTAAGAATATAACTCGAAAAATTTTTTCCTCACATTTATGTGTGACCATCGTAAGACAGCTAGATCCATGTCTGTTACCTTTTTTTTTTTTTTTTTTTCGTTCCTACTGATCTAAATACACCTCCTTCTCATACGGTATTTACTACACGATGGTATAAAAGAAAAACATATTTTTATCCTGCGGCACTGCGGTGATTTCCAATTTTTTTTTTAGAACTTCGTTGAAGAATATGGTGTTATTTTTAGCGACGAAATATTTCCTCAAACCTAATTCTGTCTACCTTTTATCGAGGGCTGGCTACCTTTATTGTATCCTAATACGTCGTCCGATGTGAAAAATCAACCCGTAGATTGATTTCGCAATATTTTCCGCTATCGTAGTTACTTTATTAAATTGCGGCTCCCCTTCTCGAATATCACTCTAAATTGATACCCAATGTCAGATACAATTTAGTTAAGCTTTCGTTTTATGCTCTACAGAATGTAAATGCGATTCAAAAATGAAATTTCGCGATTTGTGAAGATAAAGAATTTCGGGTGTATTTTAGAGTGTTTGTTCTCGTTTCAATTATGAATACATTGCAGAGTTCCCACGCGCCAGGAGGCGGTAAACTGAAATCCGACAATACTATGGAGGTAAGATTGAAACTTCGTTAATTTATTCGAATTTTAGGGAACTAATTCTTCGAAAATATTGGTACGGAAGATTCGTTCGTGTGGAATAAAACGAGTAACCTGACAACAATGATAAAAAGAGGAATTAATTCCATTCTTTTCGTGATGGACGTCAAATTATGTCTTATAATTCAGAGCTTTTGTATTCTGAATAAAGCGTACAAATATTGTGCGTATAATATAATTTCGAATTTTTTCTTTTTTTTTTGTTATCTTACCTATATTTCTTGATATTGATACAAAAATTACAAAAGGCGATTAATTGCTTTCAAATTATTTGTTTCTCTTTTTTTTTCGAAAGATGAAAAACACTGTAAAAGGAAAACAGAAGAAATCGCTCAGCATAAAGGTGACGTGAATAAGTTGTCTTATTTGATGGAAATGAAGGAAACTTCTACTTGAAAAAAAAATAAACTGCACGTACCCAGCGTCTTATTTTTCGCATGTTTTTCCTCCTCGTTTCGGATACCGGTACATTATTTTAAGGTAAATGATGTTTTTGCGAAAGAAGATGAAATTGAAAAGCGACCCTCTACGCAACCCGATAGTATTTAAAATTGAAAATGACGACGCTACTCTTGGAATAAATTTTCGTTCAAACCATCTGAAGTCTTCGTAAGTATTTTGCTGAAATCACATCTAAGGTTGGGAAATGAAGTTCTTTTATTTTTTAAAAGATCGCTTCTTAGGAAAGCGTCGCAATTGGCAGATTTATTTATTGCTTTCTTAAAGGAATTTTTAGATTTTTTTTTATGAATTTTAAAGAACGAAAACTTACCTGGGTAAAAAATTAACGTGTTTTAGAAAATAGCGATAAATGAATCCCAATAAAAAAATGTTCTTCTTCATTATTCTTTTAACGAGCTACGTTTGACTGCTCGAACGAGTCATCAGCTCGACAATTTAATTTTGTAGATATTATAAAAAGAAATGAAACATCTGAATATTTATTAAGAAAAGAAAACACCTTAACTTTCAATCATGTTGAGTAAAATGCGTTAGGTACATTGATAGGTAATGGAAATCAAATGCATTCGTAAGATTATAAGTTGAGCGTAAATATGTGAACGTTGCTCTCATGTTATTGGAATTCTTATTTAATGTTCAATTAGATAAGAAAAAAATACAGATGAGAGTTGGTGTTGAATTGATAGATGACGGAATTCGGAGGTCAGATTTGATGGATTGAAGTGTGAGACAACTGAAAAAATTGTTTCATAGTTAGATTGTCTCCCAAACAGCGAATATAGGAAAGGGGTAGGCTTTAATAAGAGGTGAGAGTGCGTAAGACGGGTATATCCTATTCTTCGACGGAAGATCGTAAAAAAATTTTCATCTTTCGGACGCACGTGACAGAAAGAGAAAGACGGGGTACGAAAGAAAGTACAAAGAAGAGCTGACAGAACATTAAAGAGGTCGAAAGATGAATGAAATATCAAGAAGAGAACGACAAACCATTATTACTTAGGAAAAAAAGTTTAGGGGGAAAAAAATAGATGAAACACGAGAGACGACAAAGAGGCAAATGAAGAGATGTACGAGAAATACACACGTGAGTGATTCTCCAAAAAAAAAAGAAAAAAAAGAAACGGAATTCCAATTATTTTTTCTGAATTTGAAACATTGATTTTTAATATTTTTTTCTGTGGAATATCTGATAAAAGTATATTCCTGAGGACATATTAAAGGTTGGTCGTACATGGGACCTCCTCCTGTGGACCAGGGGGGCGGCCTTTGTCTACGATGGATCCATCGTAGTGGACGCTACTTTTTGTCCACTACAATGGAAATTCTCGTTCACTACAATGGAACATTTGGTTTACTTCAACCTCTTTCTCCGTGAGCAAGTAGGGATGAAAAGAGGATCACGAGGCGCTGAAAATTTAGTTTAGTTTCAGAAGTTCTTCCAAAAATGTAAACCGCTGCTTTGGCTGTTTGCTCTCATCATTACTTTTTTAGCGTTGGACCATCTGCTTGGCTTCAGAGGAATGTGAAACAAACGGCTCCGGAGCAAAATGAATCATTTCGGAGCGAGATGTAGATTGAACCCGCTCCGGAGCGAAATGAACCGGATTTGGAACAAAAAATTAATGAGTTGAAAGTGCCTGCTATTTGACTGACTTCAGCGCTTAATAAGCAGAGAACGATGAACTTTTTGATTCGCTTGAGAAACCGTTCAAAAATGAGTTTAGAAGCTTTAACTTGAGCGATTATTAGCTTAAAACTTCTCATCCCTGATCTTTTAAGAAGAACCTTGAATGTTTCTACGATTGATGGTTCCTTTTTCTGTCCTTTGCAAGTTTTCTATCTTTCACGCTCTCGCGCATCGCGAGACTCCGATACATTTCTCAGGGAGGTCAATGTAATTTAGCATTTAAGTGAAGCTAATAACGTAGACAGTAAAAAATCTATCAAATAGGGTCTCGACTCGACTGATCAGTGGAATGGAAGTGAAGAGATGTGGATCTTTGGAAGATTTTTCCTTCAAATCAGTCTTACTCTTTGTACTTTCCGTTCCAAGTCAGTCTCCTGCAATAAACGTCTACTTGTAAACTTGAAAGACCCTAAACCAATAACCAGAGAAGCGGCGTGTACAAATTGAGGTGGCAAGATTAAGCTAGTATTTGTACTAATAAGATTGGCCGTCCACTAATAACGAGAGCCAGAAGAAGACGAAGGATTCTCTATAAATACTCGTAGATTGTGCCCATGAGTTCGGGATCTACAGAAAAGATACTTCAACCAATATTTTGGTCCACGAGTTCTCATTTTGTACTGTTGCCCATGACATCGCTAGTTTTGATAGCTTGGTTTACCGACTGACCCATATCCCGTTGAGTTAGCCCTCATTTCGCAAGGAATGATCGATCACCTTAAAACACCCGGCCAGAGTGATTGAGATCAATTTGGACATCGATTTTATGGTTCGTATGAAAATCACGAAAAAAGTCTCGATTCCACCTCTTTTCTCATTCGCGAATCGAACTGTGACAAAAAAAAGTGCTGGATCAGGAAATTCTCTCTACAGATTGGCCGTATCCTTTGCTCTTTTGGCTCTCGTCCAGCGTTCAATAACTCTGTCACTGTCAAGAGATTGTTCGTCAAGTTGAAGGACCTCTTTCGCTAGTCGAGGGAAGTGGGATGTATGGGGTGAAATGAAAGACAGCATCGGCGTTCATATGGGAGAGATCAGTCGTCAACTTGAGATTATGGCGGCCGATCATAAGAGAGCTTTGTAAAAAAGAAATGTAAGACAATCGGCTGTGGACGACCATCGGCGCCTTCTCTATTAAAGATTGTTAGGTCCAAGAAGTTAAAATAGATGTACCGCCTACTTCCAACGTGAATTTGATGGAAGGATACTGATTATTTAGATACTTGAGGAACTCCAAAAGGAGATCCCGGGAACCAGTCCACGTACACAACACATATCGTTCACGTACCTGTACCAATAATATATTTGATCCAAAAACACATGGCCAAAGGAAAAAAGATCGAGCTCGAATTTAGACATAGTAACCTCCGAAACCCAGAGGGGAGCCGATAGGAATACCAACCTCCTCGGGAAACTCGAAGAATTTCCCTTCGAATTTACAAAAATTGGGAGACCAACAGATATTAAGCAAATTGAAAAATTCTGTCAATTCTTTGTGACAGATATTTGAATGGGCTAAAAGGTCACCCATATGTTGCATGGCAGTGGCTCTAGGAATATCGGTAATTAAACCGACCACATCAAAGGAGCCTCGGGTTGTTCCTGGCGAAAGAATATTGTCTTTAAGCCCATCAGTCAGGGAAACCGAATTCTTCATGTCGTCGTCCTGTGATACCATTAGTTAGTTATAACTTTTTATCAAGCATTGAAATGGGGAAGATAGGTTTTGACTTTTTCTATGGGTTGGTACTCTACACCGTGCCTTTTTTTGCTTGTAAATATTAGCAATTTTGACTCAGACAAGCGTCATATTGTCGTCATTTCATCACCGTTACTGCCTCAAAATTCGTCCAGCACAACTCCTATATCTTTTATACCTGGATGTGCGGCAGTTGAACCGCGCGGCACATCGTTATTTCAATACACTCATAAGTTCCACTTGTGTTCCACAATTGCCATTGAAAAGAAGAGAACATTCTGAACTTCTTCTCGAGGGTTTTTAATATGCGAGAACAAAAATAGATGAGAAAAGACGGATAAGTTGTAGAATACCGTGTTATAAACCATAATGAATAACCTCAATTATCCTCTAGAGACGGTGCGATGTCTCACTAAAATGGGCAGGGAATATAGTTAGAATTAACAACCGAACTAAAATACCCTTTGTTGCGGTCTATTATTGATTTTCGTCTTCAAAACTACTCTCCTTGTTTTGCTTTCTAGACTGCTATTCATATCTCGGAAGTTCATTCCGGAATCATTTAATCATCTTAACAAGTCATTTTCATTTACATACTTATAACTTACGTGCCGGGTTTTCTTCCTTCTCTGAAGTATCTCCGACATCTTCATCTCTTCTCATTCTTGTTTGAAGATTGTACGACCAAAATTCGATGTGAAACTCGGTACGCGAGCTTTCCTGAATGAAATAATTATTCATAAATTTACACGGAGACCATTATTTTTGGGGAAAAGACTAGTTTATCAACAAAGAGCTCGCTGGATGGAAATTCCGAAATAAAGTACCTTTTATATAGTTTCGGTTAGAGATGACTTTTACAACCATCATACATAAAATTAGACATGAAGATTAAAATGTTTTTTTATAGCTCACGCGAAGACAGTTTTGCTTTCTTGTATCGTGATCCAAGAATCATCGATATACCACCAATCTAAATTTGACTGCTTCCGCTCTGCCGAAGGATGAGTAAATGTTTGTTAAATCTAGAATAAAATAAAGAAAACTACGAAGATTGGAGGTCTCCCAGTCCTACTTGGGACTTCAGCATTCCAGGACAGGGCGTGGTAACCACGCTCCAATCCTCAGGGTGAACCTGCCTCAATACGGGCAGGCCAAAACTTCCCTACACAATTGCCATTGAGCAAGGCGCAGTGCACTCATGCTACTATAACACGACCGGCTTGCTCGCAGAAGTAGAGCACGTAAATCACCACGAAGAACATGTGCATAGAAAAATTTAGAAAAGGCAGGGTTGTAAATTTCTCAGTAATTTTAGGACGAAAAATCCGAGCAAAATTTTGACACATTGACGAGAGGTATCAATTAGAGGCAAAGGAGATAAGGAATATGTTTCCACACTCCCGGCCGAAACACGAAGAGAAAAACCTAAAAAATAGAGGCCATTGCAGGTTTGCAATCGCAGGCGAGAACTCGCAACCTCCCGCGCTCGCGATCACGTTTTCGCGGAAATGCCCCCTCAGAAAACGAGTTAGCTAGGCTCTTCTTAGTATACTACATGCCTGATATAATGCAGGCTGGAAATTGAAATTTTTTCAAGTCTTTAAAGTAGGTCAAAGTCAAGGTCATTGATGACGTCATAAAGCATCCCGGCTAGAAGTTGAAATTTTTGCAAGTCCCTAAAGTAGGTCAAGGTCATTGGTGACGTCATAGAGCGCCACACGTCACGTCACGCTGTTCACAGAAACTCCCGGACGCGGACGTTTTCTGAGGATGTAATCCCCCTAACAAAATGGATAGCGGGTTGTGATGATGACTCCCACTCGGTGTAATTGAGTATATCGTAATTAAAACAAAACTAACCTGATAATCCGAAAATGATTACAATAAGGGCTACTTCTGGACAAGATGATGGATCTCTTCCTTGCTGTACCGACGGACCAAACGAATGACTGAGATGTTCAGCACGTGGTGATAACTCCGGAACGATTTGTAAAGATTTAGCGTACGGCAGTACGGAAGGTGACTCCGGAACGATAAGCCATAGCCAGAACTCATCCGAATGAAGAAATCACTTCTTCTATTAAAAATCGAACTTGAAGACGAATTTCTGTTCGAAAAAAAATCTTGACTATTCTAATCTCGAAAATGTCTTTCACTTCAAAAATATTTGTATCACTCTAGTAGAAATTTAACATTCACGTGTCCAGCCCGTGCCGCTTAAAGGTACGAACTGACCATTCAACCACCCGTTCGGCCCTTATGCAGGTTCAGAGAGATAAGAAAAATCCCACATACAGGCAGGTAGAAACCTGGCCTATTAAAAAATCATCAGAATAGATGACAGATTCAAAGTCGGAGCATGAAGGTAATTGTCTGCATGTTTGACCCGGAATTACCTCTCTTATTGTTTCAGGTCTTTCTAATCTCGTGTTGTTAAATATTTCCCCTAATTCTTTGACTAATTCAACAAAGCTTATTCAGCTCTCCTAAATCCTAGATAGACCGCATATTGAAATAGCAGCCTAATTTTTTCAGATTGATTTAATCCATGCATCCAAAGTTTTTAGAAATCAGCAGAGACACATTGTACCTTGAGAGTCAGGAGAGCTGGGGAAAGAGTAGTTGGAGTAGTCCTACTACTGAAAATACGTTCGGTATTCTTTTTATTATAAGAAAAAATCACCGCGACGATAGAATTAATAAAACTGGTACTTCTAATGAAGTGTTTTATTCCAGTCATCATTTGAATGATATACTGAAGACTATAACAAAAAAGCCAACGCACAAGTTGCTCATAGAAAAAAATTCTCTCCAGTTGCATTCGTGACATCAACACCCACAAGAATCGATGCAAACTTCCTAATCCTCTGGATTACATTGGTTGCTTGTATTGATATTTGAATCACAAGATGGTAGGTCGAATCGGTTGCATGTATGTCCTATAAGCTCGCCAAAATTTTCGCGGTACAGTATCTCGAACTGCATTCTTGACGGTTAAATTCACCTTCTTGTAATGCTCGGGCGCATGTTTTGTGCCGTAGATTCGTAACGTCATGTTTATCAGTTTCCCCGTTAGTCGATTACCGCGGCTCTGTAATAACCCTTAAACGCTTTAAATAAAAAGATTCAAAATTAACATTACAGGTTGAGGTCGATTTACCGAATTGAAAACTGTAATGATCCAGCTCCCTTTTGGTGATTCACCCCAAGTCATCACGGAATCGAAAATCCAATCGCGAATTTCGTTTTGAAATCGACTTACTTTTATCGAAGCTATTAAAAATCTTAATCCTACATAGCGAGGAGGAAAAACAGATAGTAAAATTCATCCCACGATGTAACTTTTTAATAATCTTACTCACCAGAAGGCGAAGTTACGTGTATTTTCGTGTAACTTGTGACGCTTGTATTTTGTAATGTGACTATCAATTGAATGTGTTCAGAGTAGTTGACGTCGCAATCCTCGACAAAAAGGAAGAAATTCTCGACTGGAGTGCCGGAAAACGTGGGTTTTTCCGACATGCCGACACTGTAAATACAATCATTAGGTACCCAATTAGCGTAGAGATGCACCAAACAGTGCTAAGCATTGGAAATCTCATATATTGTATGTTATTATTTTCAATAACAAGTCTAACTCGTTTATTTCTGGGAACTGTCTCTCACACATCCGCAGCGGCGGAACTCCTTGAAACGTTTTCGCCATTTGGTTCAGATTATACGCGTTTATCAGTCCAAACCCAAAAAAAGGATGTACATAGAATCGAGATTTATTTTTCTTCCACGAAGAATACTTCTCACGTTGAAGGGGTGCCACCTCGCTGGTCCATACAATCATGTGTTGAACATCTCGCCAAGTTAAATTTGGGCTGTAATCGGAAACACACTAAAATGATGTATCTTAAAAAGCTCCGATTAGATACTACATAAAGCGCTATGTAATTTACTTCGTACGAAGCACTAAGGTTATAACACCGACCACGATACTTGCAGCTGCTTCTGTTCCTCCGTAGGCGTCGCTACATTTAGCGTTCACATCTGTAGTATTCTATCAATGCATCAATTTGCAAAAAAACTACTAGTTTACAGTGCAATTGGTTAAAGCGAAATATGAGGTACTTACGAGTCTCGGTTTATCAGCCGAATTTTCATTTTGCTCCAACTCTTGTGTTGTTGAGTATGCGGTTACCATTACTGCGGAGCAGTATGGGGTAGATTCGTACACTCCACCATCGTAGTTTGAAGCAGCGACTGCTATGGTGTAAATGTTGTTGACATTAACGTTTCTCGAGCACGTGTTGTCAAAGTTTTCAGTTTCAATTTGACTGGACGCGTTTAGAGTGTCTTTACCTCCGACAGGAACAACGTGTACGATTCCTCTACCTCGACGACCCTATTGAAATGAATAGAAGAAATATTTTTCAACATTAGAATAAAACTCACTTGCAGAGTCAGAGTCTTCTAGATGAAAATCATTGGGCTGCCTCATCCCCCCTCTCTTTCCTACGTATTCGCGTTCTAAAGTAGTCCCTAATATTTTTTTGTGTTTTTTTTTTTGTCATACGCGAGTCAAGGTAAATCATGGCCAGAGCTTTTCTGACAAAGATTTTTGGACTTCTCTGTCCTCTCATAGACGTTGTGATCAAGATAGCCGATCAGAATCGGGGGTGTAAATTCACGTTGAAGTTATTGACGTAACCAAAGGGACTCTCTCCACCTTTCTGTCTTTCAATGTAAAGGTTGAAAAGGAGGAAGTTCTTCCAAGTTTCATTATAGTAGTTCAAAATTCAAATTCGACATCTCCTATTTGACACAAAACGCACCACTGACCCTGGGAACTAGGACAACAGTAGTACGAACCCAACACAAAGGTATGAAACATGTCAAGATAAACTAAAGTGTTACCACTGTGACTGATTCTTCGTAGGCATTCAACATTTCTCTTTGCAATGCGCCCTGTTCCGTCTGTTGACGTAATTGTTGCCACATTAAAAATATTACATCCATTTCACTTCTTTTATAAATGAGTGCGTCGATTAACTGTCTTGGTTCCACCGTAGTATTTTGAGAATCTATCAACCTGATGGCTGAAAGAAAAAAGCAACAATAATACGAATTTGCTCTAGTCCAGCGAGGTTCTATCTTGACACCTTCAGGTGGTCGTAAAACATTCCACCCCTGACTGAAAATTGTCCATAACCATAAATTATTAGTGTACTGCTCGTGTATAAATGACATACTTATTTACAAATAAACTAGGAATAATCCATTACTATCCTCTGCGCGTATACCTCCGAGCTCGACCTCAGGAGCCACTCCTATACCGCAAGAAGAATCGCTTAAATCCATAGCAATAAGTCCGGCCGCTCGTGTACCGTGAAAATCTTCCGGAGATTGTGGATTTGGATTGCTGTCATTGTCGATGAAATCGTACCCATAATCAGAATTCTGTAGAGATACAAGATTAGCAGGCTCTTTGTATTCAAAAAAGTAAGAAGAACAATTCATTTGTACTTACGTAGTTATCTTTCAAGTCTGGATGACTTGTATCCAAGCCATCACTTATGATCATCACCTTAATGCCAGCTCCATAGTTCTCATCTTCATTCCAAACAGAGAGAACGTTTATATCAAAGGGTGGCGTTTGATCGTCCGCCTTCGGATACGGAAACTAGCAATAAAAACTCGTCTTTTAATGTACTTTCAGTGCCTGTAAAACCATCAATTGTGGCTTTGCTAACCAAATAAAACTGCCCGGCAAACTTCTTGGCCAGCAGCCTCCTGATTGGATTGCTTATTATTGTTGCTCGCTTGAATTCTCTTAGAGAATTGTAAGATTTCTTCAACAATAACTTGTGTTTCAGGAAAAGGCTTCCAATATGACATCCATCCTTTTCCTGTAGACAACAAAATTTAAATATTTTAAAAAATTTGAGAAATCAGAGACTTTGAGTTGATTATTTCTTCTATGTATAAAGGTAAAAATACAGATGGAAGTGAAAAAATTGAGAGAACAGCTCCTCTGTCTCAACTTAGCACAACCGTATATAGTCTAGTAGAGTATAATTTAAAAAGGACGTAGACGCAAACTCAAGGTCGTTTCACCTGGTGAACGGTGTTGACTCCTGACCCAGTACATTGTACAGTAAAGTAAGTTGTAACAGGCTAACTCATGTATCAGGGGAGAGGTTATGACTAGGAGAAATGAAAATTATACTAGTATGAACGTCTGCAAGCTGGTTTCAAGGAAGGTGGAACATCAAACAATTCTAAAAATGAAATTTTCATGGGTGTGGGTTGTTCACAATGGATACTAACTATGGAACAATAAGAAACGCTCAAAGTTCTTCGCCATTCCAGCAGAGTTTGTACCTGAGAGCTCTCGCATACGAGACGGTAGTCGCCAAAACCATGACGTGCCCAAAAAGTGCAAAAATCTGGGCCCTTCCACATAATCCACCATGATGAAAACACTTGCAGATGCATACTAAAGTTCAAATCTCATTGAAAGAGAGGAGAAATTTGGGCGTTAATTGTTCCTTGATCATCCTCTTGATTACTCTTCTAAGATATACCTGACTTGAGTGACTGGAAGAACCAACTCTGGTTAATACCCTGCCTTTGCTGTTATTTAATATTGAAAATGCGAAGCACAGCAAGAATAATACACCCATCATCTTCATCTGAAATAATTTTATTTCATACGTGAAAAACTCTCTTTCCTATTTGAAAAGAATAAGGTGTTTTCCTTCAGATTTTAAATAAACATGGTGGGACAAAGACACGATAGTATGTTCAATATGACCTGGATTTACAAGATTGTCATTTTGAACAGATATTTCTTACATTTACCTACGCTAAAACAGCTGAAGAGACAATCAAAATTGTTTTTATGGTCTGTACTGCAGTCTTGTTGTGCAGTTGTTGAACAGATTCGATCTTTCACAAGCATATCCTTCTCAGTCATTCTTTCATTATGCTTCGGTACATTTAAGCTGTGTACGCGCGCGTCTATTGTGGAATAGAAAGTACCACAGATCCTTTAAATTTGATGATTTTCTGCATCTTAAGTAAATTTTAGCAACTTTCATGTGCTTAAAAGACTGGGACTATTCTTGGAAAAACTGTCACGCTTTCTCAACTGGGACTACTTTTAAAAAAACCGCCACAGTTTGGCTACTATGATGTGATCAATGATGTCATTGATTGAAAAATGTGTCATCAACAACTCCAACCTAACTAGGGGATTTGAAAAAGTTTTACCCAAGCTGTAGTACGACGTCATCAAAGACCTAGACCTAATGATAGAGTCTGTGTGTAAAGATGGGGCAGGATAAACTAGTTAGCCTAACATATGGCATGTGAAGCACCTAGTATATTATCCCAGTTTAGATTTCTTTCATGATTTTGTTATGATAACATCATCAGTGACCTTGAAAGGACTTGGAAAAATTTTACCCGAAGTGTAATAACTAAGAAATACCAATTTTCTTCTTGATATGTTTCATGTCTTCGCTCTTGTTCACCCTCATTTGAAAATTTGCGTGCTTGCAGATGACCTTGGGACTTATAATTTTTTTTCTCTGAGCCCTACCTTAATTTTGTTGAAAATGGGCGTGCGTGCTCAATCTTTCTTTGATCAGTGCAGTAAACTACTGGTAAACTATGTATTCCTCCTTTATACCATTGGCTTATTCCAAGAGGAGGCTTGTATTATTTTATACTAGCTATGCTAGATCTCTTTTTGATCTGTGCAGTAATACACTGGCATATTGGGCTATAAGTCTAGGAATCCTGTATACTGTATCCAGTCCAAAGCTATACTAGACTATCTTATACTATAATACCTACGTATACCATTATACTTGATACTAGTTCCTGGTGCGATTACACTCCCCCCTTTTACTCCCTCCAATTTGGCTTCCCCCTTCCTCTCCCCGTTTACTGGACCAAGAAAGGGGCCGACCAAAAGCTACTAGCCTAGAGCAGATTTATACAGTGGGCCCTCCAAAAGCCATTAGCCAAAAATGTAGACCAAGACGGAGACGAACGAAGAGAGCATGCTACCTTATAGAAGATACGAAACATGATCTTTATTTATTTGGCTACGCCAGAAAATTGTTTTAAATTTTTCTCTCAGCCCTACCTTAATTTTTTTCAAACATCTGTATCCGTCATTTTTCCAAGACCTACTGACCTGGAAAACAGATTTCTATGGACTTCATCTAATCTGTCGATAACGATCAGGAGAAAGATACCTCTTAAATGGGTAACTGAGGTACTTTTCCCTTGATCGACTTGACGTTACAGAAAACTGCGGTATCAGTCCATGATGATCAGGAAACAAGTATCTTCGACTGAGGTGATTTCTCAATTATCTCTTATGGGAAAATGATAACATCAATCTGACCCACTCTGTATACATAAAATAGCTAAGCGGAATGAATTGGCCTACATTGTGAAGCAGGTGAATCCATCAGCAAGCTAGCCTCACTCAGACAGACTGATGGGGGATATAATGGACTCCATCTTGCTTACGATTAGGCCTGCGGCAGAGGATGGACAAAATTCAGAATGACGTCACATCGCGTCAAATCCGCACAATCCCTGGAGCGTTTGGCAACCGAAATTTTGACTCCCATAAGAATAACACAGAGAGCAATGATCATCATGCTACTAAATGAAAATAATGGACTTCTTAATAACTACAAGTTGATAAACAAACACTGAGAACCTCATAGATTCTAAATATGTATATATCTGATCTCTTAATTATTCCTCATTATGTCTCATGTAATATTTAATCGTTGCTCCCCATTACGCTGCCATACGTTGGGTAGTTTTGCCACCAAAATCAATCACATGCTCCGGAGATGGTGCAGAGATGGCGCGGATTTGGTGTAAATTAACGTCATCAGAATTCTGCCCGATAGTTTTATGCTATCGCCTATCGATTGTTTGTATAAAAAACGTCAATCAGGAGAAAAGTACCTACACTAGTTGTACGATAGATACCTTTCTTCTAATCGTTTCTCTCTTACAAAACCTGATGGACCTGGTGAACCCAGTGAACCTGGCAAACTCTGCAAACACACCAAAATGTTGAATTATGAAAACACCAAATCATTACACTGCACAAATTAAATGTCAAACTTCAAATTATATCACACTTATTGTCAAAATTGCCAAACACTCTAAAAGGTCCTCACTCTCTTCCTACTAATATTGACGTTAATATAAACACTCACAAATTAAAAGATTGCATCACTTGTTAAGGGGTGTGCTTTACCCGTGAAAACGTGTGCGTAAAACGTGGTCCTAAAAAATAATTCTCACGACTTCAATTTCTGATTTTTTGGAATGTTCTTTAGAAAGGTTTTATTAAAAGCGCTATAGAAACAGAATTTGGATTTTTTCTTCCGCATTTTTTTATAAGCTGTTGAAATTGGCAAAATTTGTCTTTTTTTCCAATGCTATAAAATCTTTTCAGAGCCAAATTTCCAAATTCTGCTTCTATAGCGCTCCTAATTAAGCCAAATGAACAACATTCTACAATATGATGAATGCTAATAGGAAATTCGAGCTTTAAGAATTAATTTTTGAAAGTCATTCCTGACAGGGACTACGCACATATACCAACACACACCCAACAAGCGTCGCGTAGTGACCGGTGCTAGATTGAACGTTGTAGGGTATTAGGGAACTGATAGGCAACCTATTCTACACGAATTCGGAGCTCGCCAACGAGCAAAGTACACCCTTAAAACTAAACAGCTTTGACACATTGTGACAAGTCAGTATTATTTTCCAAAAACAACGAGTCAAATGTATTTTGGGATTTAATTGAAAACATAAATTAAATTCATGGCAGGATATATTTTGTTTTTGTTGTTACAAAGGGAGATTGTGATCATATTATGAGAAAAAGATGGCGAGAAAAAGTGACAAAACGTAAATTTATAATGAAATAATATTTACCAGGGCTCCTCCTATCCTCATAATAATGTCTGATATGATTAAAAATTCCGTAGTTACTGATTTTAACCTCATTTTATAACGTTACACGTGAATAACGTTGGTGCTATTTGGAACTATCACGTCCTTTTTCTCTTCTGTACAAAATTACAATAATTATAAATGAAATTTTCTCTCGCTTCAAATGGAATATTTCGCGAACGAAAGAGACGGTTTTGTGTACATGTGAAGAAAGAGAGGAATGAACTGGGAAACTTTTTCTTCCTTTATCAACTTTCTATATTTATTTGTGTAAAGTTTCCAGTAATGTCATTTTAAACTTCTTACATTTGTAGAGCTTTCAATAATATGAGCAACTATACTTAGAAGTAAAACTTTTCTTTCGTAACTTTTTGAACATTCTCTGCCAAATCGATCGCTCTCTCCATTTTTCCCTCTTATTTCGGCTTTCTGCAATACTTGCCCTTTTAACGTCATTTGATTCGTAAGCGACAATAAGTAATTCGAAAGACACCTGCTGAAATACCGAGTCAGCCTACTCTGTTTGGTGCAAAAATCTTTTCGCGGTTAACCCGAATTCGTGCCAGTTCCTTTCCGGTATTTTTCAGCAAAGGTTTCGCGGTTTTGTAGGGATTTTATACTTTGCAGATCAAACCAATGATCCATACATCCTAGTTTGCTCAACGTGTGCCCTGAAAGAAGACCTTTAGTCGTTTTTCTGCATAATTGAGGAAAAACTTCAACATCAATTTCTATAATGTTATGTTCGATAGGAAGCATCCAGGCTTGTGATATTTTTTGTGAAATGCGAGTGAATTGATTGTACACTACCTCCTTCCCTCATTATGCTTCATTAATTACGTATTGCAATATGTTTTTTTTTTATCGGCAAGCAGAATATAAATCTATAAATGCACGTATAGGGGAATATTTTAATCAATTGTTTAATGAATACTCCGACAACTAGCCATTACGTAGGTATTCAATAAAAACACAGGAAATTCAAATCAAGTGTATATACTTTTTAATTAGAGGAACAATTTTCCCAACCGAACGATATTAATTTATAAAACCTGCTGCGGAATTCTCGAAATATTCGGAAGAAAAGTTTTTAATTTCCTCCCACAAAAAAGTAAAAAAACTTTATTAAAGTGCGTCTGTTTTACGTAGTGAATTTTTAAGCGATTGATAATAAAATATTCTTCGGTATTATGTCGCTATATTTTTTCCAAGTTAGATATGCAGGTATGATAAGACAACGTTGCGGAGTGAAAAATAATGGAAAATTCCTAAAGTGAAGGAAAAAATATGTTAGAAGACGCGTCGTAACGTAACATGGGCTATATTTTAGAAAGTGCTGAATCGTGTATAAGTTCTTCTCGTATTCTCGCACCAAGAAATTTAAGTGTGAACATTATCAAAAAAGGCTTATTCTAACTTATTCTCATTGACGTCGTCCTTCCTCTGTTCAAGGAGGTAGAATATCATCTCCATAATGATGCTCTTCCTCTTTGTATAAGTACATCACAAAGCTACCCTAAGTTTTGACGAACTTGATAAAATATTCTTATCTTGTAGTCAAATCATTAATATACTTGAAAGAGAAAATTCTTAGATTTTAATATCTTAATGGAGAAAACGTAAGTGAATTTTGTTAACAGGGCAGTTTGTGTTACAAAATTATCATTCATCAGCGAGCGAGTATTTGGATGTATAAAATGTTGCATAAGTAATTGCCATCTAGGAGAGACAGCGTGTTCCGTACTAAGTGTGGATAGCTGTTAGGTAGATAGTTCCGTCGTTGCTTATTTATTACATCTCAAAAAAATCATTTTTAGTAAGAAATAAAGGAAAAGGTTCAATTTATGTATTTTCTCGCCAAGTTTTGACTTACATTGGTGTTTCATTCCTGCGTAAATGAAATGGGGTGTATTGTTCACGTATCGATGGTTTGAATATTATTGGCATGTTTTCTACACTTGGCACGTCGACAATGAACGAGAATACTAATACATAATAGAAAGACTGTTTTTGATGTAGAATATGCACTTGGCATTTGGCGGATCTTCGTGGACTTCTTCCACGATCAGGTTGTTTATAGACCTACGTTCAGAATGAAATGCAGTTATCGTTTTCAAGATAAGAGGAAGAACCTAAAGTAATAAGTTTGAATATTACGCTAGTATTTTTGTGGATCAATTAGAAATCCAACGAAGAGTTACGCTGAGATGTGTCAGCGGCTGCGACAAAGTCTCTACGAAGATTCTTTGTACCACAAAGCTAGCTCCTTTCTGGGGACAGAGTAGTGATGTTCAGATGCGTCGAGAGCTCCAGTCGCGTCCCGGGCGAGGAACACAGCGGCCCCCCCCAAGAAAATTTCACCTTCTCCCCTTGTAAACCGGGCCCGGGGAGAAGATTCCCAGTAACCCCCTTCTCTCGTCAGGCCTGACTTTGTAGACCGAGTACAACTAGAATTAGCATGACATGAGATGCTCTGTAGTTCAGAATTTGAAATTCCTCGTCGAATTACAAGTTGCAGATGTCCAAGAATATTGATTAAGCATTTTTCTCTCACAAAAAAGTCTTAATATTTTTCTGAGGCGGGTAAGCGTTTGGATTCTCAAGATTCTACCGAGCTATGCATCCTTGAGAAACTGGAACTAGTTCAATTTCTGAGGCTCAACTTTTAACCGCACAAGGGTGAAGGCACTCTGTGTCTGCACATCCGAGCTTTCTTCAGCGATTTTGTCTGACAAGAACAATTTTGTATTGTTTTGACCCAATCACGAATTCGTCTTTGGGGCTGTAGCTGTGGAAGCTCGGTAGCCTGAAAATAAATCGTTTCCTGTGTCTTATCCTCAAGAACGCAATGGTATTTAGTGCCTGCTGTTCATATTGTGAATTTTCCCCAGCAATTTAGACTGAAAATAGAATTATAGTCTAGTAGATATGCTGGAAAATGCCGGAATACTTCAAAGCTCCCTTAGGGGTTATGGATTCTGTGGTCTGAGGGCCACTAGGCCTAGTATGACACATTAGCAACGACCAGACGGAAGCCAAGGACGAGGGGAGCTTGAGTGGAGTTTACAGGCTCAGTTGTGACCAGTGCGAGGGCATATACATTGGTGAGACTGGGAGAAAGTTTGAGATCAGGAAGAAGGAGCACGAAAAGTCAAAGGAGAAAGAAGATGGCAAATCACTGTTTGGCAAACACTGTAATGAGGAACACCACAATGGAGATGGGATATTTGAAATCATACGTGTAGAGAATCCTTGAAAAGAAGAAAACTCTGGGAGCAAATGGAGATTGCAAAAGCCAAGAGGAAGAAAGCCTTCCTCTTGAACAATGTAGTCACATTCAACAGCGAAAAATTATTCGGCCTGGTGATTGGACGAGAGAAGAAGAACAGAGTTGACCAATAAGATGGCAGGAAACCAGTTAGCCATTAGGAACACCGTATTTAGCTTTAGAATGAGAACCAATCACTAAGCAGCATGTTTTAGCCAATAAGAACGCTTTGTCTAAATAGTGTAAGAATAAGTCTCTGAGTGAACCAATCACAGCACAGCATCGTTACAGCCAATAAGATCACAGTGTTATACTATAAATACTCTTGTTTAAGGCCTTTTCTTCAGTTGCGACACAACTGATGATGGGATAACACCCGAAAGTACTTTTGTAAAAGCAACTATTAAAGTAGAATTGTACATTTGAAAAGACTTTTTCAATCCATCGATCTGCGAATATTTGAGAATCTGAAAATAGGTTTCTCTGTGCGTCCCACCATCGATATTTCGAGGGTATTTTTTGCCCTAGGTCGAATTTTTTAATATTCTTAAGTAATATGGCCTAGAAAGGAGACTAGGATATTTTTTTGCCCCAATCACGAATTCGTCTTTGGGGCTGTAGTTGTGGAAGCTCGGTAGCCTGAAAATAAAAAATAACGTTCAAGTTAGTGACTTCAGTTAGTGTATTAGAGTCGTGCCTGTTTTATAATGCGGTAAGTTACTCATTTCTATAAAGAAAGGATTTCTTGGCTGAGCCAAAAAAGATAAGATCATATTTCATGTGTTTTCAAAATTTTGCCCAATCAGATATGTTGTGGATAATGCGAGACATAAATATTTGAGAGTTCTAGGCTAAAGCTTTAGGGCGGCACACTCGATTGATCTAGTATAAGTCTACTTTGGAATATTCCAGGCTAATAAGCTTTCTTGGTCTAATGTAAGTCTACTTTAGTATATTTCAGGCTGATGAGATTACTGGGCCTCAGTATGTTTCAGATGTTGTAAGCGGACCAGGATTAACGACTTATGACGTCACCAATTTATGATGTCTTCGACTTATGACGTCACTAAACCTATGACGTCATCGAACCTATGACGTCACAAGCTAATAGCTTCATAATGGATCTCAGCGTCTTCTTAGCCTAGTATAAATCTATTCCTTATATTAGGATAAGCTAGAAACTGCCTCAGACTCGCAAACTTGGACTCTCAGATTTCAGAATCACTCCTGAGAAAATCTCGTAATTTTTTTAAGTCCCTTTCGAGGAGGGGGGGGGGTCTCGGACTCGCACATTTGAGAATCATTGCCACAGTGAAAATTCCCATAAGAATGAAACCAGAGCAAAGACATGAAACATGTCAAAATCGTTTTCTGTGTCTTATCCTCAAGAACGCAAGGTTATTCAGTGCCAGCTGTTCATATTGTGAACTTAACCTATTTCATGGATAGTCATTGGCGGGGTTTCTTCTGCCCTTTCCCGAAAAATTTGTCATTCTAAAGGGGTCAGAGCTCAGACTTACTATTCGGACTTGAAATGGCGACTGTGGGCCAATATAGATTTGGTGCGGGACTACAACAAATTTTAATCATCATGCAAGCTATCCTAGATAAAGAAGAAAGGACTTGGAAAACTTTGAAGTATCCGGCTGTATGAATTAAGAAGGGACTCAGAAAATGTCGACCATCCCTATAAAAATATGAGGTGTCCAGGATTCTTTGTTTACTTCATGTTTGCAGTGGATGGGACTTGGAAGAAACTTCCAATTTTGAGTTATATAGAAGAGCGTGGTTTTGTTAGTGGCTGAACTTTTCCTCTTCGATCAGGCCTCATGACAGTACTCGAAAAAATCTGGACTTTGCTAGTGATCTATCCCCATCAATTATCAAAATCAAAATCGATTTTTGAAATAGAAATAAAAAAATTCTCTATGAAACATATTAGCGCTTGCCTCAATTGACGTCCATAAAAGAGACCCCGGAAACAGGGAATAAATTGTGCCGCCAGTTTTTCAAATTGAAAATTCAGAACTTTATTTTTCTGATAGTAGTGGGAATCAAAGTCTTGAGGCATCTTTTCGACCTTTTGCCTGTAATCATAAATTTGTAGTTATAATTTTTTCTGTTGAATAAAATAATTCAAGTTCCAAAAATATATTGAACCTAATGAATAAAGTCTATGTAAAACTAAAGTTGAATTCTGTAAACCGTTCTCATACTGTAAATAAGGATATTTTTGAAGAAGAGCGTCTATACCTATCATAAGAAATACATTTAACGGACGCCCTTCTTTCAGATACGTCCTTTTAATAATGCTTTCGCGCCTCATCATTTCACGAGTTGCCGGAACGCATATCAGCGTCCTCTTTCGGGAATGTTGTTCAACTATCGAGTCAGATATTCGTTGATCCAAAATTTTCGTACCCTACAACAGATAGCGTTGTATACGTCGCCATCGTACGCTTTTTTCACAAAAATTATCGGGGTAGTTTTTGTAACGCATTGTGAGGACTTGAATAATTTCAACTTCGGAAGATCTTGCAACATTCTGAGATAATTTTTCCCTCAATTCCTGTGATCTTGGCCATAACTTAACAAATCGGATTAACTCTATTAATCACGCTGATGAGGCGTATATGCGATTCCTTTTTCTGAAGTGTTCTTCCCATAATTGGTTTTTGCGTAAATGTTTGAAATTGAATTTGAAGCCTAAGTTTATTAAATTTCGATTATTTTCCGACTGGAATCAGACAGTCAAGAAACTGGAAAAATTCTTGACCGATAAATGGATCTATACTAAATTGAGGAGGAAGTGGTATGGGAAGCTGAATGTTACTACAAGGTTAAGCTTGTTGGTCCATTTCAGACTCTCATCTTTACTCCATCCGGGTGAGTTGGATTCGTTTATCAAGTCGATTAAGTGTCGGTCATTTGAGGCGAAGTTGAAGCGTAAGGAAAATGAGAAATTACTTCCCCTTCAAAATGTGGATGCCTCCGCTGTCCAGGAAGTGAGCACTGATGCCAGTGTTATCCAAAAGATTGCAGTAGTGTTGAGTTTGATAGTGATGAGCTGAATCTTCTGGAGAAGGGGTTAAAACTTGACCTACCCCCTCCCCCCCTCAACAATGCTGATACTTTGGCCAATGTTGTTGCGGACCGTGAAATAAAAATCGGGCCTGGTTTCAATACCTAAAAGAATTGTACTGCCCTCGTCCGTAATACCTCCCTCCCCCGCATAAATGATGTTGCTTTTGAGGTGATTAAGAGCATCAAGATGAAGGTCAGAGAAGAGGGCTTAACCATTACAAAAGCTGGAAAGGGTAATGCTATTGTTATAATGGAGAAGTCCTCTTACTATAAAATAAAAGGTAGAAAAAATTTTCGGCTTTTCTACCTTTTATAATATAGTTACCGTCAAGAAAAATTTCCAGACAATTAGAACATTCTAATTGTCTAAAAAGTCCTCTTACGTCTCTAAGGTTTATGACATTCATGGCCAGCGTGGCGCAAAGGAATGCTGATTTCAATTTTTCAAAGCACCTGAAGGAGGTGAGACGTGTAATTAGTAACAGCGAATTTATAATTAAAACTTTTTCGCTCAAAAAATTGCTTTTTGAGCCCAACCCTGTACCTCCCCTGTTGTATGGGCTACCAAAGGGTCATAAGAGGGATACCCCAATGCGTCCAGTTGTCTCCTTTGTGTCTTCGCTTACGTACCTACTCCTTGGTGAAATTTTTGGGGCCCAAAAACCAACGGCCCAAAATTTGGGCCGTTGGTTCAAATCTACAGTAGAATTTGAGTCTCCCTACTCTGCGAGGAATTCGGTCTCCCGGGCTAATAGGCTTTAAGACGATAATTCTTCAGCCAGGAACAACCCTATCCTCTTTCAATGTTTTCGGCTTATTTCCCAATGTTCCCAGAGCTACTGCCATGCAACATATGGGTGACCTTTTAGTCCATTCAAATATCTGTCACAAAGAATTGACAGAATTTTTCAATTTGCTCAATATTTGTTGGTCTCCCAATTTTTGTAAATTTGAAGGAAAATTTTTCGAGTTTTCGAGGAGGTTGGCATTCCTATCAACTCCCCTCTGGGTTTCGGAGGTCTTTATGTCTAAATTCGAGCTCGATATCAAATCGTATATTATCGGCACAGGTACGTCGACGATGTGTTGTGGTCCCCGGGATCTCCTTTTGGCGTTTCTCAAGTATCTGAATAATCAGTATCCTTCCATTAAATTCACGTTGGAAGTAGGCGGTTCATCTATCAACTTCTTCGACTTGAAAATCTCTAATAGAGAAGGCCCCCCATGAATTCGCCATCTATAGAAAAGATACTTCGACCGATATTACTGTCCACGGCAGGTCCTTCGGCCCTGTTGCTCACAAATTTGCGGGTTTCGACAGCTTTATCCATCGGCTTACCAGTATTCCGTTGGGTCAGCTCACCTTCCAAAGGGAGCTATTGACTCTAAAGCACTTGGCCAGAGTGAATGAGATCAACTCGGACATTGACTTCATGGTTTGGAGGAAGTTAACTCGTAAATGCCTAGACTGTACTACCTCCCTTCCCCGTAATCCGACCTTAGATAGCAGGAAGCGTTGGATAAAACTTCTGTTTTTGGGAAAGTTTTCTTCTCGTACTCCGCCCCTTTGGGTTTCGCCCAGTGTATTATAATCTTAAAACTGTAAAAAGTCTATTTGTTAGGCTGAAGAACCCTATCCCCTGTTCAAAAGAAGCAGCGTTTACAGGGTGTAGTGTAAAGACTGTAATGGAGTCTATATAGGCGAGACTGGCCATCAGCTTAAAACTAGAATAGAGGAGCATAGGAAAGCGTGGGAAAAGACTAATTTGGAAGATTCGGCTTTTGCGGACCATCTTATTACCAATGGCCATAATTATGAAGAAGGATCTGAAACCCTCCTCCTCAGAGAAAGCTCGTTATTTAAACGTAAAGCGCTTGAACATCGAAATTATCCGTCACCTGAAAAACGACGACCTAAATGTGCTCAACAGGTACATACCTGATGAGGGGTTGATTGAACTAGTTTATGAGTATGATTCACTTCGTGATGACTCGCTAGTTCAGTCATGATTTCCTCGGTTGGTCTTGTTTCCAGCCGGAGTTGGTTCAGTTGCTTTCATGTCATCGTTGACAAACCCCCCGTTCGTTTTACTCGTTGGAGTATGTCGTCGTCCTGTAGTCTATTTTTGTTAAAAATGATATTTTTCGTAACTCTGGTGTACGTAATGAAAATATAAGAAAATATGTACACTAAATACATTATAGAGAACAATTCTTGTTTCGACATGTTTCATGTCTTTGCTCTGGTCTCATCCTTATGGGAATTTTCACTGTGGCAATGATTCTCAAATCTGCAAGTCTGAGACCCCCCCCCCTCGAAAGGAACTTGAAAAATTCGAGAAAATTTTTTCAGGAGTGATTCTGAAATCTGCGAGTCCGAATCCGAGGCTCGGTACTAGCTTCATACTAGTATAACTGTAATCTTTGAGCTATAGATGATAGGAGGGGAGCTCAAAAATGTTTCAAGTCCCAAGGTCAAGGTGATTATAAGCTAGGACCCCTCTTTGTAGTATAGTAGCTTTATATTAGTATATAATTAAATAGGAGGGGACTTGAGAAGAAGAATGACCTTGAGGTGAGCTATAGATGATACAAGGGGGAGCTCAAAAATTTTCCAAGTCCCAAGGTCATAATTAGGTGAGGAAAGTGCCTCCCGGACGCCGGATACTTTTTCCAAAAAGACCCCCTGATAAAACAGGTTCGTCCCTGTTAATATACAAGGCGTATGCTAGACTTATATTAGGGTATGGGACTTGGAATAATTCCGGGCTCTTCTATACCTCTCTATTAGCTAGTATAGGGATTTAGAAAATTTCGAGCTCTGTAGTTTCTAGCTTATCCTAATATAATGAAAAGGCGTTATATTAGGCTGAAAAAACTCCGAGAGCCATTATGAAGCTACTAGCTTGTGACGTCTTAAGTCGGTGAGATCATAAGTCGGTGACGTCACAAGTTGATGCCGTTAAAAGTTGGTGACGTTATAGGTCGGTGACGTCATAAGTCGTTGACCTCATAAGTCGTTGACGTCATAAGTTGGTGATGTCATAAGTCGGTGATGTCATAGGTTGGTGACGTCATAAGTTAATGACGTCATAAGTCGTCAATCCTGGTCCATGAAATATACTAAAATAGACTTATACTAGCCAAGAAGCGGGACGAACGAGCGGAGCGACTGAGGCGCCCTAATCTCATCAGACCGAAATATACTAAAGTAAACTTACACCAGACCAAGAAGGCTCATTAGCCTGAAATATTCCAAAGTAGACTTATACTAGACCAAGCGAGTGTGCCGCTCTATAGCCTTAGCCTAAAATATTCTAAAGTAGGCTTATGTCATAAAAGACACGTTAATGTTGTCTTAAACGGGAACTCTCAAATATTTTTGTATCGCATTATCCACAACATACGAGTATCCGACTGGGCAAAATTTTGAAAAGACATGAAACATGATCTTTATCTTTTTGGCTGCGCCAAGAAATCCAATACCCCCTCAAGTCATTGTCTTTAAATATTTCCTAAAACCAACGATACTATCGATAGTATTGATAAAAAACGTTGATCAGGAGAAAAATACATATACAACCGATATGATTGATACCTTTCTCCTGATTGTTTTTTTTCGTGGATTTTCGCGTCTCATTAAATAATGTCGACGCTCACATTTCATGATAGAACATTTAGACTACACCTACGGTATACAATCTAATCTATTCAGTACTTACGTTTGGACGGAGATGAACCAAAATTTCTCAGTTCAAATTCTGGTAAGACAGTACCGCACTTCATGATGAGAACATTCGAACCCTTTACTTTAAAAGTACACTTTTTTAAACTTTTGAATAAAGGAGAAGTCAACTTTATTATGATGTAGGTGGTCTATAGAGAAGTTCGTATTTTTCTATTACATTCCAGAAAAAATCTGTCCATAGATTGAATTCCAACAAAATAGAATCGTTCGGGTTTCGATTACAAGCACGTAGATTTGTCTTTTCACATCGTAATGACATTTTCAATTTTTCGAAACTGCGAACGAGAAAATACACGTCGTATTTCGCCACGCGAATCACTACGGGCAAACAGCAGTCGTTCTACCATGCAGTGTATCGTCTGGTTATTGAGATAGAATCACGTAGAAAATTACGTTATTAGTTGTAGGGTATTTTAAATCGAGCGAAGAGTTTATATCGCAAGACTTGCAAAATGTACCGTGATTGTAGAAATGTAAGAAAAAAGAGAATACGAGAAATGGTCGAGGAATTCATTAAGAAAATTTGGGACCTTACATTACGTCTCACCATTTGAGATAGAGAGAATATAGGCACTTTTAGCATGGTACACTCACACACATATTACTCGATTCCTCCGTGAAAGAAGCATCATCTAACGTCGAATAACTGCATAAGGAAAAAAATTTTTTCTAGCGGAGCCAAATAAATAAAGATCATGTTTCACGTCTCTGTCTTTCCCAGTATACAAGTATTTTGTTGTTTAATGTCAGTATGACGTGTAAATGGGAACATTTAAAGCTAATAGCTTTTGAGGAGCTCATTTTCCCCGCACGCCGTTCACCTCTTCCTTGGTCTGGTATGAATCCACTTTGACCTACTTCAAGCTAATAGCTTTTTGGTAGCTCACTTCTTGGGTTGGTAGAAGCCTCTTTTGAGGATTTTCAAGCCAATAGCTTTAAAGGAGCTCATTCGCTCCGTTCGTTTGCTCTCCTCCTTGCTCTACTATGAGTCACGTTTAGAGTATTTTAAGTTAATGGCTATAAAACGATAATTTTTGCCCTTATTTTCTCTCGTGAACCGTTGCTGGCTTTTCAGCAAACAGATAAAGTGGTAGTGCTATCAGCTTTCTCAAATGACCTCGAAGGGTTTTTGACGAATATAGCATGCTTGGAACAGATCTTGAAGAACGTATGGATCATCCATTTTCATCGATGTAGAAGGGAAAATCAGGTATCTAAAGTATCTACACGTATCCTCAGTGGATTGTGCCTTCGCGTTTGGTGATACCATTGGTTGGTAACCCAGAAGAAGAAAACAATCCCTTCTGTTTTCCATGTTGACATGTTTCATGTCTCTTCTGACACCCTAAACACTATCGAAAATTCGCGATAACCACCCCCCTCCCCCTAATAATGGACTTGGAAAATTTTCGTGAATTACCTGGGAGGTCATTGAGAATCTGTGAGTACCACCCTTTTTCGAAAAAAAAAAGAAAAAATTAAATAAAATTAAAAAATAAATAAAATCAAATAAAATAAAATAAAAATAAAAATAAAATAAAAATAAAATAAAAATAAAATAAAAATAAAAATAAAATAAAATCAAAATAAAATCAAAATAAAATCAAAATAAAATCAAAATAAAATCAAAACAAAATGAAAATAAAATCAAAATGAAATAAAAATGAAATAAAAATAAAATAAAAATAAAATAAAAATAAAAATTAAATTAAATAAAATTAAATAAAATAAAATAAAATAAAAATAAAAATAAAAATATATACCTAGGAGGTGATTGAGAAATCTGCGAGTACCACCCTCTTTCGAGAAAAAATAAAAAATAAATTTTGAAAACTTTTGCGAGTGAGTCCCAGAAAGCAGTCAGCCTAAAATACTCTAAAGTTGACTTATACTAGAACAAGAAGCTGGAAATTTTGGAAATTTTTGAACGATGAAGAGCTTAAGACGACTGGTGAAAAGACATGAAACATGATCTTTATATTTTCGGCAACGCCAAGAAATTCTTCCTTTTATTTTTATTTTTTTCCATAATCAGGGATTCAGCACAAATTTTCAGATTAAATGGGTATGCTAAGGTCAACTATTAGGGATATTGGACGAGAAAATTCGCACGCATTGACTACTTCATGTTTTAAAAATTTAAACGAATAAAGAACCATTATTTTTGAAACCTAAATTTCAAAAATTTGATTTATTCGCTCATCAATCTAAAACATGCACTCTATTCCGAGATAGCGGTAGGGTAATGGAGCTACTTTCCATACTCGGTCGGTCTATTCAATTCCACTCGCGATAATTCGATTTGCCGCATAAAAAATCGCGCCAATTTCATCGATGAGCGAAGCCGAAAAAAGTGGGTTGGAAAACACGAGGCAGTGGCGAGAGAGAGAAAGAGACAGATAGAGCGTAGGAAAAAGGCAAATCCTAACTTGCTAGCGCTCCGCATGACCCTCGCGACTGGAAAAAAATACCCCCAATTCCCTGTTTAGCTGAAGTAAATAACATCTCCCTGAAACCAGCGCGAACGATTTTCACTTTCGTTCGTAACGAACAGACGCAGACGTGTGAATGTGCGTACAGTCTCAACGCGTTCCATCACGACGTTTTTCTTGTTTTCTCGATAATAATACGTGTAAAATATCGATGGAAAATTTTAGTAAAATCTTACGTCGCGTAGTTTAGTTTTAAAAATGTGAGTTCATCTTATCATTCGATACGCAGGTAGAGGAATCTTATCAGAATTATTGGCAAATTTCTGACAGGTAAATCGAGTGGAATCTCATTTTATAGGCAATTTTTATCGAAATGGACGTCTCTGCTGCGGTGTATTCGTATATACGTTGATGAAAATACATTCGAATAAAACCTTGAGGAAATTACAACTAGGCAGAAATTCAAATTCCATAGGCATTGAAGTACTTTTGTCGATTTCTCTTGTATACAATACTTAGAAGTTCTAAAACCTATCGTGAAATTGGAGTATGGATTGTGATGTCAACTTGTGATGCTATAAGATAAAATCTGAGAACTTTATTAAGAAATATTGAGCCAGGCGCGATTATCAAGTCATGGGTAAAATTAACCATCTGACGGTTGGTGTTGGCGGTCATTGACTGCATTTTGTGATTGAAGGAAGAATTAATCAATTGACAGGATAACCTATTATTTTCTTCGAAACTATCTTGAAAGGGTATTTCCTCATCTGCTCTGAATTGCTCAAGAAATGCTCTATTGGCACGCAAGCAAATGAAGCGAGCGTACTTTTACGTTGCGGTAATCTTTCTTCGCATTCATGTTCTTTTTTGAAATGATTATCTGGTCACCTCGAGTTGATGAGAAAATCTACAAAATAAAACCGGAAGGTTGAACTATTATATTTACGACTAAACTATATTTCAATCTGACGGAAAGGTCACTGAACGTACAGATATTGACATCGATTCTTAAAATTTAAACCCAATTCTATCAAATTGTTGACTTTATTCTCTTTTTCTCACTTAATTGATTATGCCAATTATGAGGCGATGTCTACTGGACACGCGATGAGCCTTTTACATAGAATTTTCCTCAGCTGGAAAACTGCATTACTGAACCGCGAGAAAACGAGTATATTACCTTGCTATTTTTCGACTTCATGATTCTCAAAGAATGGAACAGTGAAGAAAGAATGACAAAATTTCTAAGCGAAGTAAAAATGTCGAAAAAGCTGTAAAGTTTCCTCACTCGAAGGGAGGGAAAGGAAAGAAATATTGAAAATAATAGAAATTTCTTGTCAAAGTATACGTTTGGAAATGTCTTTGTTGCATCGAGAATATGGTTATGGTGACCTTCTCAAAAAATGGTAATGAAACAGTGCACGGATTTTATCACATTAGGATAAACCAAAAACTTGGGTATCTTTGATGAGTAGAAATGAGTTCTACTTTCTTGAAAAATGTAACTTGATTTGAAATTTTGACATTCTCCAGCTTTCAAATTCTAGTACACAGAGAGGGGAATAAACTAACTTGAGAGATTTTTTTGTAAGGTTTGTATAGAAGAATTGGAAATAGAGTTTGAAGTCTGTTGAAGTCTGTCTTTAGAAAGATTTTTTCCTCCTGATAAGTTGAGAAAAGTGTTAAAATGCAACTGACCTACGCCAATTATTAATTTCCATTTTGAAGAACATAGTAACTGGGTTACAGGTATATGAATTCGGAAATCAAATGTCGCTTATCGTAAAATCATTTTGCACTCTCGTAATATTGTTTCCAAAAGGAAAGATTAAATTGGTGCTTGAAGATATTAGCTATTTTCAACTGGAAAAAAATTGAATGGAAAAGACATCCATCTACATATCGAATTAAGGTTAATCAAATTGGGTGGGGGTTGAGAATAGAAGGAGGAAGTTGGTCATCTATTGGTTCCGGAGCCCACGAGGAAAGCTCGAGCAGGAAGCGCGAAAGAGAAGATGTCGGTCTCTCTTGAATTTTTAAATATTTTTCATTTTCACCTAAACCATCCAGAAGCATTCGGAGCCAATTTTCAGCTCATTCCTTCAAGAAAACAGGAGCAGGAGAACTCTTTTGGCTTTTCCGGGAGTTGACTTCTTATTTCTAATCGAGACCCCAAAGTCAAGAAAGCAAATCTCGAACTGAGCCGAAGAGCCCAAAGAATAATAGGGATTGGAAGATGGAGCCTATTTCCACGGGTTGGAGTTGTATTTTTGGCCTTCTGGAAGCTTTACAATGAAAATTACGCTTCAAGAATGTAAAAATATTATTATGGGTAATTAGTTTGTTTTATTAGAGGGCTCTATCTATAAATAACAGATATACGAGCTTTGCATCCTCAAAATCTGTTATTTATTTGATCATGTCTCGTAAAATCATAGAAACTACCAAAAAAAAAAAAAAGGCTCTATCTATTTCGGAGGGGGGGGGGGGTAACTCTTCGGAAAACTTCCGCGTCCTAGACTTGTGACGTCAGCGACCCAAGTTGGGTTAGGTTGTGTCTCATAGAAGGAGGGCACTTTCAGAAGACTTCGCGTTCTCAACTTGTGAAGTCATCATCCCAACTTGGGTTAGGTTACCTTTTTCAGGGTCGCCGCACTTTCGGTCGCTGACCATAGTGGAATCGCTTTTTCATCGTCGTTTCGTTTTGTCGTCGTCCACTTTTCATACATATAGAGCTTGGCAAAATCTCGACATTACACTTGCGTACCTTCTTTTTTTGGTGTCTTGATAAGAAGTTGGGACGCAAATTTATGCTTCTGGATTCGTCTGCGCTGCTGCTCCTATCTTCTACTGTATTCTCAAGGTCCTGCTACGTCTCGGTCTTGCCTATTACCATGTCTAGGGTCCTCTCCTCCTCTGTCATCAATTTCACGCGCACATTCTCCGTTTGTTCTTCTGTCCATCTTTCTCAAGTATTTTTCGAAGACACTATGTCTTGTGACTGTTTGCGACATCCAAAAATCTGAGTTGGTGCAGTGCATATCTAACCGAGAGATCAGCTGTTTTATCGAGTTTTCTTTCTCACATATGTCCCATTCATCCTGCCAGGCCTTCTCCATTGCTCTCTTGAAGTGTGTTCTCCTTTCTTTAAGGCTGTTATAGGTTAGACTACATTGCTTAAAAGAATTTGTCCAGGCTAGATTATAATAAAACTTAGGTTTACCAAAAGATCTATACCAATTTCACTTCTTATTTTGTAGGTTCAACATGCGTTTCCAAGGAGAGAGATGAAATAGATCAACTACTTGAAGGAAAAGTGTTTCCTCCATCCAAAAATACGTAAAATGTGACTTCATAAAGTGTAGTATAATTAAAGATTTTGCAAACGTGCATTATTTCGGACTAGATACTTTCCAATGGGCAGTGGATCTTGCAGCTTTCTCACAGCCATTGCAAAGTTTACAATGCAATGACCATTAGACGAGTTTTTCAATTTCTTTCGAGGTTATCAGCTTGGAGTGAATGATTGTGGAGAGTTTGTGAAAATTTGGGTCGGAAATATAAAAACTCACGGGTTCTTTAACAGAGTTGAATGAGAGTCTTTTGGTGTTTGAAACGTTGTATATCTGGCTCATTGAAGGGGCTAGGCCAATTGGTGAATGTAGTATTGCATATCTAGTTACTTGAAGGAGCTACTTTAATCGGGCTATCAGTGCTGCCAGATCTACGGATTTTCAATCCCCAAAAAAATTGTGAATTTTCTACAGATTTTGCGTAAAATGCGGATTTCTTGAGTTCGAGAGAAAAGTGCCGCAGTCGTTTGCATGAGAAATATTTTTCTCCGGGTCATTACAGGCTAATACTGCTCTTCTGTAACATTGAGCCGTTCAAGGGAAAAATATTTCAGTTGAAAGTATGAGACAGTGACGTAGTTATGGGAGGGGGAATTACCGAAATTTCCTTCTACATAAAGAAAAATAAGAAAAAAAGTATAATATATAAAATTATGAACCTCAACCCCCCCCCCCCCGAAATTTTTGTGTAACTACGCCACTGGTATGAGAGATGCCATTCTTATGATCGTTATTGAGAAATCATTCATTAACATACAGTTTACTGGACTTGAATGAGGCTTAGAATCCTCCTTGTATTATACTAGCTTTACACTAGTATATTTCATAGGAGGCCGAGGATTTAGAAAAAGGAGGGGAAAGTCGAGAAAAATTTTGACCTTCAAACTTAGGTAATAGGTGGGTGACTTAGAAGAATTTTGACCTTTGAACTATACGTGATAGATAGTCTGAGCTATAGGTGATAAGAGAGGAACTTGAACAATTTCAACCTCCAAGCTCCTTACAAAAATTTCATCCTCCAGGCTACCAGCGATACGACGAAAACAAAAATTTTTTTCAAGTCCCATGGTCATGGTTCAGTTAGCTTAGGTTAGGCCTCCCATACGGCGGACGTTTTTTTCAAAAGTGGGACACGAGAACAGCTGTTGAACGGATTATATTATCATGTTAGCAGTATCGGCTAGAAGGGAAGAGAATAAGAGAATGGACCTAAAAGGGGATAGAAGGGACTGACCGATTCTGAGGCGCGGTTGGCCCGAAATCCAAAGGAAGGAGACTGGTGTTGAGGTGGTTGAAAGTGTTTGCAAAAGTTTACGAAAGCGTTGAATTGAGAGACGCATAGCCAAGAGAGATAAAAACTGTGTTAATTGAGGCAAGCAGGGAACCTGTTTTACAAGGGATTTTTCATCAGATACAGGTTAATTTTCGAATTTTTTACAAGTCCTTTTCCCATCATATATAGCTTAGAAGTGCCATCACTATCTGATGACGTCACAGAGCTAGTAAAACCACTAATACAGTAGTATAAAGGAAGCCTAAGACCTAGTACAGAGCTAGGACAAACTGCTACTATAAGCTATTATAAAGATCTTGTAAGCTTATGGTATGAAGGATGCCTAAACCTAGTATAAAGGAGGATTGGACCTAGTATACGCCTAGTATAATACGTAGTATAAACCTAGTATAATATACTGCATGAAGCAGAGAGGATAAGTCCCCCTCCTATCACAAACTGCTACTATAAGCTATTATAAAGATCTTGTAAGCTTATGGCATGAAGGATGCCTAAACCTAGTATAAAGGAGGATTGGACCTAGTATACGCCTAGTATAATACGTAGTATAAACCTAGTATAATATACTGCATGAAGCAGAGAGACCTAGTATAAAGGAGGCTTGGACCTAGTATACGCCTAGTATAATACGTAGTATAAACCTAGTATAATATACTGCATGAAGCAGAGAGGATAAGTCCCCCTCCTATCACTTCATCAAAATTTTTCTAAGTCCCTTTTTCTTGCCGGACGGCGCCCGGCGGCCGGCGCCCGTCATTTTCCTTCAGTTTACCCCCCGATAAAACAGGTTCCCTGTTAAAAGGGGCAGTGAACAGTACAAGAATTTGAGCTGAGGATGGGAAGATTGGAATGCAAAATACAAGAGTATGGCGTTTGACGTTCGGCAGGAGTGATGGAAACAGAGTTGACTGTGATACTTGAAGCAAAAACTTGTTGGGCGCATGTAGGACAAAACGCTATACAGGATGGATTGCTCTTCAGTTTACCTCAAGTCAAAAGACACATGCACTCGGTTATTTAGGCCTTGCTGTTTGTATCGGATTGAAGAATTGTTTCTAATACCGAAACAACTTTCAAAACGTCGACATCAACGATATAAATTTCGCCGATCCCTACTTTTGAACGAGTTGAAGGTTCTTTGATCTGGAAATACTCAACCCACTCGCGTCTCATATTACCAAAGCACGGTTGAAACCTTATTCTCCACTCATTATTATAAATCGTAGCAGGAAATTACATTTTCACTTCGTATCATCATCTTTTAAGATATTAATTTTAGTCTCTCAGAGTGTTTCGCAGAGGACTAAATTTTTTTCAATCTTTGCTTCAGGTAGTTCCGTATTGAATTTTTTATTGCGTTATACGTAACGTGCGAAGGAAGTTTTTTTAATCTTTTGGTGGAAGAAATTAATGTTGTCAACTCAAGAGCTAACGCCGCCCCTGATATTATATTTTTGAAGGGTTTTCGAAAGAAAATGGTTCTATTTTTCCTAAAACTAAAGGAATGAAAGTTAATATCCTTCTAAAATTACGAAGGACTACTTACTTCTCCATTTTTTTTCCTATCCTCAAAGGTTCTTTTCAATGCAAGCCTATTTCGCTGTAAACTCTCGGCAATAGCTTTTAATAGCTTCGGGACATAAGCACGTGGAAAATGTTCATCAAAACTGTTCTTGAGATCCACTCAACTTACACTACGAGTCTTCTCGATATGACCAAATTATGAATGGAGAAACTCGAAAGAAGAGACCATTAAGATTGTTACGATGTAGAAAAGGGTATACTTTTTTTTTTCTATTATTAAATAATAATCCTCGATTTAATCTAAAGCGGTTATTTCGCTGTGCAAGGACGCGATGCACTTCACTGTACGAGTTTCGAAAGAGGGTATGAATTCGGAATACTAATCCGACAATCTCGACGAATGTACATGAGCCAACAGATTTTATAAAGCTGGACCCATGAAAGTGATACAACGTGTGCTTATTTTCATGTCACTAGACGTAAAAGCTTACTTCTGGTAATGAAGTTCGTAATTGAATTGAACGAATTGAATACAAATTATACGAATGGGATACCCACAATTTTCGATATATTCTCAGAGTTTTACTCGATTGTTTCCCGGAAAAAGAAAACAGATTCATTCTGCAGACTCGGTTTGGATGTTTTACAATAAGTAGGGTCATGGTCCAATCTATTTCCGAAAGAAAACGTGTATTGAGGTCAAAAAATGCTATCCTACTTAACAAGGACTTCTCTCATATTTCCATAAAATTTTGTCTAGTGAAATAATTTGTGAGCCCCCGTTACGGTTGAAAACGAAGATGAAGGAGGGGTGAAGAATTTTATCTGATCTCTGAATGTTCACCGGAATTACATCTTTTGCAGACAGCGTATAAGAGTTCAGAAAATTTGTCCAGATTTAGATGTCTAATTAATTGCATGCGCCACGAATACAACGAATCAGTTGCAAAATTCATTCAGCTTTCATACGACGACAATTAAAAGCTCATCTCAGACATATTTAATTTCATCGTTTCATTATAGCTCATGATCAACGACGATAGCTGTTTAAATTCAATTTTCGACATAAAGTACTTTAAAAAGTTGAAGCGGTAAGGGAAGTACGAGTATAATTGTGGTCTATGGAAAACATTCATATTATAATTCGGTACTATTCTAGTCACGTTGATGGAATTTTCCCGACAAACGAAGCACATCCAACTAGGAGATGAAATTGTTCGTGTCCCTCATACACGTGCAGCTTGCGTAGAACCCGTCACATCTAAAACAATGAAATATTCACAGAATAATTTATATCGTATCTCGCATTTTATTGAGCATGACCAGCATCTATAAACTATAGATGTTTCGACAAATTTGAACGAGCTATTGATGCGCTGCGGTACATGTACATTTTAAGAAAGAATTTGAAGAAATTGACATTAGGTACATTTTTTTTTTCACACGACTTGAAATCTTTGAGCAGAAATCGCAGCTAGCTCATCGGTATTACGAATAGAAGCGCCGTCCATTTCGAGAAGGAAAAATACTTTTATCGGTTGTACTTGAATTTTATATTTCTACTGGGATTTTAATGACAGAGATGAATACAAATCGGGATTTAAATGGACACAAACCGTTGAAATCGTCTCCGGGCTCAGGCAAAAAAATTGTTACCATAGTTACTCCAAAAGAAGTCAATCCGGATGTAAGTACCATATATGTTTTATAGACTAGTCAATAAAAATAAAAAGTACATTGTATAAATTTTCATGTATGATTGTGTCGTCACTTTGCAGACTTGGAGTCGTCAAAAATTAGTATTAAGAACTTAACTTCATTTAGTTAGGGTAGGGTTCAGTGTGAGTGAGAATCTTGATTCATCTGCTTGGTTTTATAATCTATACCGAGAAACACAACTTGTACAAGTTCCTAAAGGAACTCTTGAACAGAATGTGATGTCTCCAGCACAAATAATGTTGTACAGAATGACACAATTTTCAAGATGAATTTGACATCTAGATACCTCGCTTTTTCTTATACCTTCCTCTCTCTGAATCCTGAGAAGCTATCCATTGAGGGCCTTTTCAAATGTCATCAACATACCCATACTTTTGTCTACTCTACGTTCCTGCCGCCCAACAGCCACTAGACCAATTTACGCGCCGTTTGCATACGCAGCTAAAACCTCAGTAACCCCTCTCCATGGCTGAAATTCTAATAATTATGTACATAGACGGAATTTGTAAAAAACTCAAAGGTGAGTACAGACAAATTTTCAGCTTACAGGGTGGGTGTTTTCGATCAGGGGAGATGGAGGAATTCCGAGTAGCATCTGTGCTACGTTTCAGCCCTTTCAATGACCTTGATGATGTGGGACTTGGAATTTCAATTTTTAATGAACATCTTGATCAATGTAGTGATTATAGTCGTCTTCGTTTCTTGTGATCCTCCATTTCTCTTTGAATACTGAAGACTCAGAGTATTTCTACGAGTCATTCGAAAGTTGAAGCAGGAGTGTTGTGATCCCCTTGGTCCACCCCCCCCCAAAACAATCACGAAGGCTCATCTTCATGAAAATGGCTTCACGACACCCCTGGTCGAAGGAAGACACAGGCATCTAACGACACACCTGAACACGTACTGTACCTTCTTCAAAACAACATGGGCTATAACCTAACTTTGTATTAAATAGAGTATCAGCCCCAAGATCTTTTTACCTAAATATAAGCGGTATGTCTCACTTTTTTTGTTCCTCAAGTACTAGATCTTTAGAAATTTTTCTCGTCTCTGTGCAAATTGCGTTACCGTTTGTGTGATCTTGAGACTTCAAAAAATTTTGACCATCGTACTCCGAGCGAACCGTATGTTGAATAAATACACCAAAGCTACACTAGGCTGAAAGCGTAAGCAAATATACAGGACACTAGATTTGACCTACTTTCCATTGGAAGAATTTTGACCGACAAACTATGAGCCTAGTATAATGTTGGTTGTACAAATGTACCAGCTTGGAGTTATAGTTACACGCTAATTAATGTCGGCCGAACTTAGGCCCGGCGGCCGTCACCCATTTCCTTGCGCAAAAGCAAATGTAAGAGACTTTTCTCACGTAAGGACTGAAATTATGTCCTTACTTTCTCTTACTGTGAAAAGAATGTTCCGAGGCTCTCCAAATTCAGCCTCAAGGAAGGTGGCGTTTCTTCGTTAAAAAGCTCTTTCATCATTGTACCAGGTCTCGCAGAGTCAACTCTGCGCTAAATTGAGCTACACTTTCAGCTGGTCGTTTATGAGCCCAACATATTTAACTAGTTAGCCCTAACGTACGGCGTATTAGACCTTACATTGACTATCGAACCATGAGGAATGGGGTTTTAGTCAACAAAAATGTTGTGCACCAACGATGTTCCGAAGGGTTTATTGAACCAGCAATTGAAGATGTTACGAAACTGTAAACGCCTGTGCTTTTGTGGTTTGGCTTGCTCCAGTTCTAATGGTTCACTTTTGCCAATCAAGAAATCCTTGATGTCGAAAAGGAAAGAAGAAAGCTTGAATGGGAAGACGTACCTTGTTGCTGACCATTGAAGGCGGTGGGATCAGTGGGAGAGGTAAACGATTAAAAGACATGAAACAGTTATTATTTTCTTGGTTTTGTTGGAAAAATTTTTCAGCTAGGCTATCCGTTGTATTGGGGGAGTAATACTTGAAGCGAGCGCATCCACGTCGGACTTCGGTGACATTATCACTATCGGGAAGATTTCCAAGGACATACAATATTTCCGACCATCGAACTATACCTATTATATGAGAAGGAACTTGAGAAAGGAATTCGAAGATGACGTCATTTACAGCTGGGTTAGGTTAGACTGTATAGAAGAATTTGTGCGGGCAGGATATTGAGGGAATTTGTCTAGTTCGATCATGGGGATTTTTCTACGCTCGATCTAGTTCAGAAAAAAGTTCCACAGAATGTGAATATTTTATCGTGTGGACTGAGGTCCAAGTGACAGTCTCGAGTCTCAGTTTCGAGTCTCAAGCTCCAGTCTCAGTCTCAAGTCTCAATCTCAAGTTCCATATGTCAGTCTCGATTCTCAGTCTCGAGTCTCAGCCTCGAGTTCTAAATGTCAGTCTCGAGCCTCAGTTTTGAGTGTCAGTCTTGAGTGTCAGTCTCGAGTGTCAAGCTCGAGTCTCTGTCTCTAGTCTCAAGCTTGAGTCTTAGTCTCCAGTCCAATTTTCGATTCTCAGCCTCGAGTTCCAAGTGTCAGTCTCGAGCCTCAGTTTCGAGCCTCAGTCTTGGGTCTCAGTCTCGAATGTCAGTTTCGAGTCTCAAGCTCCAGTCACAGTCTCCAGTCTCAGCCTCGATTCTCAAGCTCGACTTTCAAACGCGAGTCTCAATCTTTAGTCTTGGTCTCTAGTCTCAAGCCTGAGTCTCTGTCTCCAGTCTCAGTCTCGAATTCGAAGTGTCAGTCTCGAGCCTCAGTTTTGAGCCTCAGTCTTGGGTCTCAGTCTCGAGTCTCAGTTTTGAGTCTCAAACTCCAGTCACTGTCTGGAGGTCTCCAGTCTTAAGCTTAAGTCTCAGTCTCGAGTCTTAAGTTCGACTCATAATCGTCGCAGGTATCAACTTGACACTTTCCGTCTGCTTTGTTACGTCTAGCTGCAGTCGTCTTGTATCGTCTTGGGTGTCAAGCTGTTGTAATGTTTCAACATTGGGGTGTTTGTGCAGTCTTTTGGCAGCATAATCCTTGATTACCTTGATGATGGTCTTCACATTCAGGTCTTTATGTATTTCGTCGTTTCGCGAGTATTGGCAGGCATTGAGGATTACTTTCTGTCTGAATATGTATATTCATTTCAACATAGAGGAAACAAAAATGAGACTAAATGTTTTCCACGGGCCCGCGAAGCTTGCGATTTCTCCGCGGCTTCTGTCCATTTTATGAGATGAAACGGCATAAAAAAAAGAATTATGCTTTTTTGTCTATTTAGGTCAAGATGTTTAAGCCCACATATTCTAGTCGTTCGAGTCCATGTCTTTCTTTAGGGACTAAGGAGGGTATTGGAGGTTCTTAGGGCTGCGGGTCTCAAGCTAAACCTTGAGAAGTGTGCCTTTTTGGTGGAGCGGGTCACTTATCTGGGATTTGAAAATCTGCAATGCGAAGATCCAACCAGGACAGGTGAAAACATTGGTGGTGAAGGAATTTCCCAGGCCGACCAATGTCCATTACATCCGCCAGTTTCTGGGTCCAACTGGCTTCTTTCCTTCTTTTACTTGAAATTATGTCCCTACATTCTATGGAGTAGACCTCAAATTTTCCGATCAACGTCATTAGAGGCTTGTTATTCACATCTGAAGTTCGTATCCCGAAGCCAAAGAGAAAAGGACCGAGGACGGATGTACAATACCAGGGTGCGAGATTGGAAAATACAAGAAATATGACAAAAAAACTTGATAAATTTTATCCGGAAATTCAAGCGATTACTTTTTCTGTAAAAAAATGAGCCTAAATGCGTGTAGGCGATTTTATTTGTTACACTTAATTTACATGCAGTCAGAAAATCATACGATCGGTGTTTTTGTGAGTACAGTAATATCCTGTTGTCCAAAATTAAATCACAATAGAGAAACATGGAATGAGTTAATTCTTTTTCCCCTGCGTAGCGGTGAAGTGTCAACAAAGATGACGAGTCAGAGAATTAGAAATGGGTATGGCTTACGATTGGGACGCCAATATTCCACAAAAATTGGTAAAAATTATTGCCTCTTTCTGAACCAGAATGGTACCAACTTCACAGTCGAAATTTTGCTCGTCGATACCATATATTGTAATAAAGAGTCTTTGCTTTATACAGCGAAAGTTAAATACCTTTCAAGGGCATTTCCTCCCTCAAAATCGTCTTTAGGCTAATTATTTTCTACTCTTTTGAACATCAACAAATCTGAAACTTTTTCAAAGAATTTTCGTGTTTTCAAGAATGAAATTGTGACATTGAAGTTCTATTTGGAGCTTCATCATTCACGTCGCAATCGACGCGACGGAAAGCTGAACATCTGATGTTCTTGAAAATCATTTTATGATGCTATGCAAAATGCATGGATATTAAAAATACTTTGACCTAAGCGGTAAACTTGATCTTCAAATTTACGAACTCACAAATGGCTTTTTCCCTTCAGTGAAAACCATATCGCGTAAATTACTTTCTAGATCTAGGTACCATACCGTGTAATATTTTTGTTATACAATATGTACTTATAACTAGATTCAATATAACTTAGATAATGAAATTATGTAATAGCAATATTAATACTTGTACAAGTCAATAATTTCACTGCATCCACAAAAGAGGGCCTCGAGCACATTACAAGACAGTTCTTCTGATATCCGTCGTAATTTTCAATCACTGCAAAAAAGAAAATAAAAAAATTAGCGTGGGTCATTGCTGAAACAGAATATACCTACCTCTATATTGTTCAACTTTAACTGCTATTCTATCAAAAATATGATTATGCTCTAATCGCTTCAAAATTTCTCATCCTTCAAGATCGACCACTTTCTGCTTTTGAACACAAACCTAGAATGAATTAAAAGCTCTAATTTTGTTCTTAAAAACTTGTTCCTATAATTATACTTCCTTACTCGTATTACGAGTACGTAGGTACCGTATTTAATTAATAAATTGCTTTTTTTTTTCATATTTTCAGGAATTGGTTTCAATTACTCCAAATGAACGAAACTGGAGAGGAATTTGTATCGCATTGCTTGTTATCGTCGCCGTGCTAGCTTTGATACTATTTTTTATAATTTTACTGTCGCCTCCCTACGAAGGACCGTTCAATCCTGGAATAAAGTTCACGATTGATAATGTCGTGGGTACCGATTTCCAAAACTATCCGTTCAATGGAAGCTGGATTTCAAGTAAGAAAATTCAACTTGATATTTCTAATGATGATGAGTATTATCGTTAACATAGAATAATCGTAGAGTACATGTAAACAATGAGTGGTCACGTTCATTCCCACTCTGATGGAGAGGGAGGGAAGCGATTCTACTAAAATCTCTTTGCACAAATTCTTCCTTACAAAATTTGACCACAATCTTTTTGTACCGTTGTATTTTTCCACCCTAATTTTCAAATATTCTCGCAATATACGTATTTTCCCATTCTTCTTTAGACACATAGAATGAATATTTTTTCGGCACGCCCTCCTAATGTATTTCCAGAGTTTATAACTGCTACCGTACTATGATTGATTGCATACTAAAATTTTGTTGTACCAATTTCAATAATTTTTGTTTGTAACTACCGGTACCACACTCGGTACCAATAAAGCAAAATTGAAAATTTCGATTAAAAATAAAGCAATAAAAACGTACAATTTATTTCGAAAGTGTGATAAAATGAAAGTAAGAAAAAAAAAAAGTTGTCCCAGAATGGAACACTTGAAACAACAGCGTTTACGTCAACAGTATATATTGCTAATTATGAGAATGGTACTCGAAAAGTGAGTACGTGATACTTGAAAATCATTTTTCTCGGTCATAAATTTTTAGTAATTTCTATTTTTCCAGGTTGTAGTACTCTCTGTACCGTATTAGCTTAAGTGGTGAGATTTTTGTAAACGGAACATATGTTTTTTTGATAGTCGAGTTTTTAAGCATCACATGCACGATTCTCTTACCCTTGACAGCTTTATTTGCCGAAGGGAAGAAATTTAGCGTAACTTTCTGAAACACCACAACATTTTACAACGAGGACTTTCTTTCGCTCCGTAATTAATCCGTTGCACGCTGTCAGACAACTTGATAATAGATCCGCTCAGTATGTTGAAGTACCGGTAGGGAAACAACGTTTTAAACAGGAATTTCCTTTTCTTTATTATGTACACAACTATTATCGTTTTTACGTATTATCATTATTTTGTACCCGTCCAGAAGAAAAGCCATTATTACCCATTTTTAGTCGCTAAACAAAAAAATTAGAAATTTAAATACTGTGTGAAATAACGACCGTTTTGCAGACGATCAGGTGTGTGCGATGTTACCGTATTCGTCCGCGCGTCGACTTCGGTGGTTTGTATGCTTCGATGTTATAGAGATTTTCCCTTCCCGTCTCTTGTCCTTATCGTCTAGAGTTATCTACTTGCTCTCCTCTCCTCTGTCTCTCCTGTTAGTTCTCTTTCTTTGAATTATTCCTTACGTTTTTCGTGTGTAATCCTTCTCGGTGAATTGATGCATCAAATCGCTAGAGGGGGAATTTTACTTTTTCTCGACTCAACGATGGGCTTTGCCCGCGATGAGCTAGAGTGTGGCAAGTTCGCCCGTCGACATCGCGGATGCTTTTCGCGTTTAATTCCGGGACGCGAAAACGTGTTCATCGAAAGAGACAATTCTGAATTTGCCCTCAGAAGTCGATAGCTACATTTTTCATCGAATGGGCACATAAAATTTTCGTTTATTTCGGCCGAGATTTTCGTTTAAATTTTATTGTGATCGACGTGCTGGTTATTTCGGTGAGCCGGCCTAACTATCGGATATATCGAATAAGTGTTCATTTATCTAAATTGCTGTGTCGATCCGGCCCTCTTAGTAAATGTATTCGAGACTGTTCGCGAGTCGTGATCGCGTTCAGTATAATTTTTTTTATCGGCATCGAGAGAAACACATCTTGATCCAGCAGCGCTCAATTCTACGTGGGTCAACGAGTGAAACTTCATCTATCGATTTTTTCTTGAGCGTAATGCACGTTCTGCACTGCTTTTATATCGACAACGGCCAGAAAGCTGAACAGAGACGATTAATCGAACTGATAGCATTTTCCATCGAATCAAGTTTGCTATCTTGCTCTTTAAAAATTATTTTTATTCTAGATCGCTGGTTGACGATACTTCGATTGAAAGGCTCATCGTTACCTTTCATATCGAATGTATGCAGTTTTAGTATCGATTAAATAATAATTTTTTATGTGTATGTCTAGTGTACATTTCTTCTTTCTCGCTCGTTGAGCAGTTATTTCGATCCTTGGTCTAGCGAAGAACCTACTAGCGAATCGTTAGTTATCGAACGTCGTCAAGCATCTCTAAACAAGATATACGTATCCCTCTTTCGGCCTTTGTATTTCTAAATTTCTAGCAGTCCCATTTTCTCGACCCTTTTAGATCTGTTCGATTGGAATTCCAATCATCGTAAGTTTCTTTAATTTTTGTTGCACACGTACGGCTTGCTGTACGTGTACGGAGTCAAGTTATCTATCTTACCTAGCCTACGCTATCGAAGAGCGTATTTTTCTTCTACCCCCTGTAGAAGGGATGAATATTATTAACGACAGACTATTCCTTGAGTCTGGAAAGAAGTAGAGCTTTCATTAGCGTACGACATTAACCTCCTCTTGTAGAAAAGATTCTCATAGCCTGAGTGATTTCTAAAAGTGACACCGAAACTGGACCAGTGGTCTAGCCTCGGGTTATCCCGCCCTTCAGATGAGTACTCGCGCTTTCCGACTGAGCTGGCTCTGCGGTCCTATCCTGGTCGGATAGGCTGGGGATCAGAGTCTTGAGTATTCCCTGGAGTGGTCGGTGGTAGCCTTTTGGCTATGTCTATGTGTAAGCTCCTCCGGAATGAGCAAGATCATTTGATCTAGCCTGCCTTCTCGATAGGTTTTACAATGTGATGAAATGATCTAGTTTATGTTGGTAACAGGAAGAGACTCTACTTCTCGCCCCCTTGTTACATCACAACTGGGAGTCTTAAATCTCCTCTGTTTTGGTACTGGTGCGGAATTGAAAATAATGAAGCTAATTTTTTTGGTATGGAAAACACAATTTCTTTAACGGAGTTGAGTGAAGGGAGATAGGGAACCGGTTGAAGCGTTGCATATCTGACTCCTTGAAGGAGCGGCGTTTGAAGCATTGCATATCCAGTCACTTGAAGGAGCTATTTTAATCAGGCTATTTACACCAACCTTCAAGCTATATATATGTTACGCTTAATTCACGGAATTGCCCATTTCACGGAATGAGCAGCTAAATTGCTCAATTCACGGAATAGGCAGCCGAATTGCCCAGTTCATGAATTAAGCAAAAAATACCTTAAAATTTGCCTATTTCATGAATTGGGCAACCGATTTCAACCAATCCGAATGAAAGGAGTAAGTATTAGATGCCGAATGTACTAACGATGAAGAATATTGCGATAATTGAACAAACGATGAAATATTTTTAAAAATGAATAAGAACATAAAATTTACGATACTGAGTAAAATCCAGTATTAATTTTCTTACTTTGTAAAAATAAAGAAAAAAAAATTGGGAAGAAAAAAGTGATTATAAAATTAACGAGGCGCATGTCAAAAAAATTTGAAGTAATTCCTTATAGCCACCTCAACTGCCAACTTACGCTTCAGGAGACGACAAAAGGAGAATTTAGTTAAGTAGTCCTTATAATGCAAAATCCATTAATAATTTTCGTCAGGCAAACTCTGATAGTCAATGAAATCGACTTGTCCCCTATCATTGAAACAAGACGACAGTAGAGGTCGAACAACCACACCACGTGAAGACTTCTTCTTGGATTTCTCCGTACAGCGGTCACATTGGCTGATTACCTGTGAGACCACACTTTTTGGAATGTTTGTGTACGTCTCCTGAACTTTTTTGAAAGTCTTCGTTTCTCCTTTGTGGCCTATGGCGACGTGGATATCACGAATAATGTTTGGTATAGTTTCGACCGTTGCCATCAATTTTTTGTCCTTTTTCCTCTGCACTCGACGAACACCGGCAATCTCCACCACCTCAAAAGTTTCTTGAATGTGATAAAACCTATTTTTAGGTTCCGTCCACTCGCCAACTATAACATCTTTACCGCCTCGCGGTCTCTTTCTTCAGTCCAGGTAGCGTGTTTACTCATTTTCATAAAATTACACTCACAAAGGAATCACAATCACACGCAGTAAGAAATTACAATTACACTCACAAAAAAATACCATCACACCCACAAAAGAATCACGATTGCATTCACCAGAAAATTAAAGAGGAATGTAGAATATAATTTCACTTTCCAGAAAACGTCCAAGCACTCCGGTATAAATCAAAAGAATGAGTGCAATTACTTGCCGGTCAGTTCAGAGGATGATTATTAGTCATCTTACAGTCTTAAAATTGTACATAAACTTTTAACCACTTCTCAAACAGTTTTCATCATTAGATATTACGCATACCACTGTAAGGATGCGTTCTTTACTCATTTAGATCTTTCATTGTGATTGGTCAACTCGGCTGCTCATTTCACGCACTAAGCGAAACTTTGGCTGCCTATTTCATGAACTGAGCAGAAAAAAGCTGCTTATTACATGAAATGAGCAAAACTTTTTTGCTTAATTCACGAAATCAGCAAAAAATTTGCTTAATTCATGAATTGGGCAATTCGGCTGCCTATTCCGTGAATTGAGCAATTTAGCTGCTCATTCCGTGAAATGGGCAATTCCGTGAATTAAGCGTAACATATATGTATGATAGGAAGGGGACTTTGAAAAGTATAATACTATCAAAAACTAGAGTAATATTTATTTATAAAATATTAGAGTGACCCTCAACAGCCCTAGTGGTCAATTACAGAGATAGTAAGCTAATGCCTAAGACACAGTATAATGAGCTAGGACCCCTCCTTGGATTATATTAGCTTTATCTGAGGTTTGCTGCCGGCCAGACGGCGGACGTTTCTTTCGAAAAAAACCCTCTGATAAAACAGGTTCTCTTTTAAAATTACACATTTCAAAATATCCCATTCAAGCAGGGCTGAGAACAGTTATTTTTTTTAGCGGTTCCGGTTATAAAATTCTCGCGGTTTGATATGACTTCATCAGTAACCTTGACCTAGGGATAGAAACAATTTACTTAAGGTACAGTATGACGTCATCAGTGACCTCAATCTAACTAAGGAACTTGAAAATAGCTTACTCGGAGTGTCATCAGTGACCTTGACCTATTAAGGAACAAACAATTTACCTAGTTTGACCATGACCTAATTGAAGGAGTAAGACGTCATCAGTGACCTGACTGAGGGACTTGAAAACAGCTTACTGGGAGTTGAGTATGACTTTATTGGTAACCTTGACCCATCAAGGGACAGAAACAATTTACCTAGTTTAGACCTGACCTAATCAAAGGACGGAACATTTTACCAAAGGTATGGTATGACTTCATCAGTGACCTTGACGTGATAAATTTTGGCCAAGGCGTAGTACGACCTTATTAGTGACCTTAATATAAAGAGATTTCAGTCCTAACATGTAAAATTATCAAAAATCCCTACGCACCATTTCTTCTAAGGCCTGAAAACAAATTTCTACGGACTTCTACCCATCCATCAATAGCAATTAGGAGAAAAATACCTCTCATATTAGTAAATAAGGTACTTTTTCCTCGAGTACAAGGAATCTGTATTTTATGCAAAATGCGTAGAAAAATCCTTTTTTTTTTCAAGATGTAGCAGCACTGAGACACTTGAAAACAGCTTACTGAAAGTTGAGTATGACGTCATCAGTGAACTTGACCTATTAAGGGATAGAAACAATTTACCTAGTTTGACCTTAACCTAATTGCAGAACCATTTTACACAAGACATGGGCTAGTGTGACGTCAATAGTAACCTTGATATCTGATAGAGCCTCCAGAAATAGAGGGACAAAATGAGCTAGGGATCCGGTTCCTTCGGCTTCCAGTTCCAGAATTTGAATTGGTTTTTTGGGTTCTGGTTCCAGAACCCAAATCCAGGATCCGGTCCCTTTTGGCTCTGGTTTCTTTCAGTTCCGGTTCCAGGACTAAAATCTGTAATCCGGTTTCTTTTGGTTCCGCTTCCAGAACCCAAATCCAAGATCCGATTCCTTTGGGTTCCGGTTCCAGGGGCCTGAAGATACAGGAGGAAAACCACTTCCTGTAGCGGTATTTGGTTCCGGTTCTCAGCTCAGCAGTCAGTATTCAAGAGAAAAACTCATGAGTTCTTTAACAGAGTTGAATGAGGGGAGACAAGGAACCTGTTTCATGAGTTTTATGGTGTTTTAAACGTTGTGTATCTGGCTCATTAAAGGGGCTAGGCCAATTGATGAATGGAGTATTGCATATCTAGTTACTTGAAGGAGCTATTTTAATCGGGCTATCAGTGCTGCCACATCTACGGATTTTCAATCCTCCCAAAAAATTGGGATTTTTTTAAACGGATTTTGCGTAAAAGTCGGATTCCTTGGGCTCGAGGGAAAAATACCGCGGTCGCTTGTATGAGAAATACTTTTCTACGGGTCATTACCGGCTAATACTGCTCTTCTGAAACATTGAGTCGTTCAAGGGAAAAGTACCTCAGTTAAACGTAAGAGAGATACCATTCTTATGATCGCTATTGAGAAATTATTCACCAATATACAGTATACTGAACTTAACGTAGGCTTGGACTCCTCCTTGTATTATTTTTAGCTTTATACTAGTATAAGTGAGCTCTAAAAGCTATTGGCTTGAATTCTAATGGACATTCGACTTATATTAAACCAAGATGGGGGGCGAACTAAAGGGGGGAATGAGCCCTCCAGAAGCCATAAGCTAAACATATTCTCAAGTAGGCTACTAGACCAAGAAGTGAGCCCTCTGAAAGCCATTTGCTCAACATGTTCTCTAGTAGACTTATACTTGACCGAAACCGCTCGTTCACCCTCCAGAAGCCATTAGCCCAACATATTCTAAAGAAGACTTATAGCAGACCAAGAAGGGAGGCAAACGAGCGAAGCATGCTACCTCAAGACATGAAACATGATCTCTATTTATTTGGCTATGCCAGAAATTTTTTTTCAAGTCCCAAGGTCATTTACACAGATGGACGGACGCAAATTTCGTAATAAGGGGTCAGAGCAAAGACATGAAACATGTCAACACTTCATTCAAAATTCAAGTCAATTTTTACCGAAAACTTCAGAGAAAGGAGCACAAACGTTCAAACAATTCTGACTGAATTATCGAACTTATTCATCCCTCATAGTTAGATAATGAAGCCTCATACATTCAGAATTAGTAGACACCAAAACTAGACATTGTCAGGAATCGTCTCAATTGTATAATGTACCAACAATAAGTCGATATAAATGGATCGAATTCAATACACTATACAGTTAAATTTGTCAGAGTATACTAATAACTGGGCGCGGATTTGAAATTAATCACCCACCTCCACCTACGGATAAACGTAGACCTACCGGTAGTGCAATATTTCGAGACAAATAAGCTGTGATTAAACTGCATGTATAAACTCAGCATGGAGAGTTCATAGTATAGAGTATGGGCCTAAGCATTTCCAAAAATTAGGGTAAAGGAAATACGAATAATCACTTTGAAGAAGATGAAGGATAACTCAAAAAAAGAAAAGCTATTAATTAATGTTCGTATCGGAATGCGTTTTTCTCGTAGCTATCACCAGGAGTTTGATACGACACGAGGAAAGAGGGAATCTTCGCTGGGAAGGTTAAGTGCGTCGTTTTCCAGTCACGATGATGTGGATCGATGGTTCGGTTGCTAAGGGTGATGTAGTGAACTAAGTGTCTGTCCCTTCCTTTTCCAAACGCGTATGTCAACTCATCGCGCTTATTTTTAAATTTTACTTATTTACCAAAATTGATAAAAAAAAAAAAAAAAAAAGACAAACATGACAAAAAAATAAACATTAAGTTACCTAACCGATATGACTCCTCCAGGCTGCAATACAATTCTGAGGTCTACAGGGCCGATTTGTACGATGAGAAAAAATGAGCTAGAAGTGCAATACAACAACAAGTGAAATTTTGAAACGCATCGTGGGAAATTTAATCTATTAAAAACCTTCTAAAATAAATTTGTAACAGGTTTCCAATTTATAATGCATAAGTTGAACAATTTTCTAGTCTTCTCTTTCTCGTAAACGTTTCAACAACCTTATTTTGTAGTGCCTAGTACTACGTCAATTTTGATCAGTTCTTACTTTCTGACTTATCGCGCGTTCTAAATACGTTGCGTGGGAAATATTTTTACTGGAAAGCAGAATTTATTAATATAAAATGTTCATATTTTTGTTCGAAAATAATACGGTATGATGAAACCGTTTCCCAGAGAAACCGTATGATTCCATACTGTTGTAAATTTTATTTAGTACACAATCATAGATGTACCATTTTTAGAGCTCTGTTGTATTCGAGCAATATCTCATTCTTCAGAATTCCATATTTTTTTTTTTTTATGTTCATTTTATTAGTATCGTTCAAACGATAATATTTTCCATAGCTAAAGCTTCTGCATTTTCGTTTGTGCCCGAGGGGGAGAAACTATAGTTCTGCGATAGTAAAATACTGTATTATGTTTTATATTCATCTATTTTTCTTCATACCGTTATAAAATTTGGAGGTAGCGTGCAAAGGGAAGAATAGAAATGGCCGTCTGGTCATCGTCCCACCAACGAATCGGAGAACGGAGAAAAAATTGTGAAGTTTTGAGCGCTGAGAACTCGTCTCATAAGACATTCAAGCCCTTGGTCCTTCTATCTATTAGTGACTCTCCCAGTGCTGCCACATGATAGTTTCAAAAATCCGTATCTTCCATTTTTTGTGAGACCTAAAAACAGATTTCTACGGACTTTGATTGATCCATTAATAACAATTTCAGGAGAAAGGTATCTTTCATAAATGCAGCTGAGGTACTTTTCCCTTGATTGGTTGAATAATACGGACATAGCAGTATCAACCCATAACGATCAGGAGAAAAGTATCTCTCGCACCTGGGTTTAAGATACCCTTCCCTTGATCGCCAGAAATCCATATTTGCAATATCAATTTATAATGAGCAGGAGAAACGTATCTCTCGCACCTATGTTTAAGGTACCTTTCCCTTGATCGCAACATAAAATCTATTAAAAAGAAAAACCCGGATCTTTTGCGAGGTCCAAAAATACGTAGATCTAGCATCCTGGCTCTCCACTCAAATGAGATACCGTTGACGTATCTAGCAAATTATTTTATCAAGTATCTGAACATGCTGCCTTTCAATATCTTGCTTTCCATTTCATTCATGAATGTCGCCGCCAGTATCGGTGACAGCGATGATCCCATACTAGCTAGTCCTGTTCCAAACTGTAAAACTCGTTATTGAATCCAAAGTAGGTCTGGATACATTATTTTGCATACTTTAGCCCGTCATGTTTCCATGGTATCTGTTAGGGTTTGCAACCAAAATGATTTCAAACGGTTAATGGTTATCAGTTAGATCATTCTCAAAATTTAAACGGTTATTGGTCAAACGGTCAAAAAATTTTCCAGAAAATATTGGTTATCTAATATATAAAGCAGAAAGTTTGTCCGTCCGTCCGTCTGTCCTCCTGTCCGTTTATAACTCGAGAACTACTGGGCCAATCGCTTTCAAACTTTCAAGATATATTGTCCTCATCCCAGAGCAGCACATAGACTCATAAAAATAAAAATTTGACGGGGAGGTGCTGAGTAATTTCAAAAAAGGGCGAAAACAATGACTTTTTCAATATAAAAAAACGTGGTGGTGTAGCTTGCCATCGAACGCGTTGTTCCAACGTTGAGTGCAGCGCAGTTGTGAAAATACTATTTTTGCGATAACTCGAATATTATTCATTTTTATGAAAAATTGAAGAGAACAAAAATTGTTGCCCCTTTAATTTCCTTTCGAATGAGCCCAATTCCAGATTGTTAGGAGGAAATTTTGGAACTATTGGTATTTTGACTGATGCGTATTTAAGATCATTGTGTTTACAGAGAGAGAGCATTTAAACCGGTTGCTCTGGATGAATCTACAGAGACTATTCGAGTTTTACGTATCCAATTTTCGATTTTGAAAGGAGACGTTTATGTAAAATAATTTCTTGAAAATTTGCTCTTCTTTTGTGACGAGTAACTATACATTAGGTAAATATCGTCGTCAGAGTTTGAAACTACCTAAGAAAAGGTACTGGGTTCGAGAAAGAATTAAGAAAATTACATCCGGTTTCTCATATAGGAAACGACTGAGTTCGTCTCATGCCTCTACACAGACTGATGTAATGCTTCGGGGATATGGCAGGCTTTTTACCTACTGTCCATCTATTTCCTTAATCATTGCGACGGTTCATGAATTAGTCCGTTTTTTGCTGCAATACAGCCCTTACCTGTCAACTCAGCTCTTACCGTTAAAATCGAAATATTTACAAAACACTGATATCTACTCAACACACAGCTGGCGGTCAGGCGCGCCGCCAACCGCTATTTATAATATAGAATTTCTTCAATAGTAGATGAATCTGCGAACTATGGCTGTTGTGTTGCGTATCTACGTTTTTTTTTTTTTCTATGACATTCGAAACTGGCGACAAAACTGATCGAAACTGAATTATCTTTTTAAAAAATACATTGTGTGTATATTGTAGACAGTAATTGCCGCTTTTTTTTTCACATTGGGAGCTGACGATTGTGTGTCTGTGTCCTGTCGTACAATCGCCGATGAAGAGAATGCATGGGTTACCTCGAATTTGCCTTCTTTTGTCCTCTTCCTAGGACATCCTACAATGGCCTCGGAAATAAATGCTTTTTCAAAAGCCAAAGTGAAAAGAACAATATATGCAAGGAATATATTATGTACATGTACGAGTGTTGAATTATTAAAGGTTGAAAGGGTATGACCTGTTGAAAGTCCAAATTCGCTCCTAAATTCCCTGAATGCAAGTGCAGAGCACGTGTTTGTCGCCAAAGTATATCGGTAGTCTCAGTGAGCGCAAAGCAGGAGTTTGCTGCCATTGTGTCCACAGCGAGCGCGTAGCGCGAGGTTGTCAGGCGCCGCAGGCCTAGCCGTTAAAGCGCGCCGAAGGCGCGCGGCAAACGGCTAGTAACTGTTATAAAATGGTTATAACAGTTATAACCGCTTTAGAACCGCTATAAGTAGTACAGGCGGGTCTTTGGTACACTTTCCCTATGATAAAAATTCATTAAATTAACAAAAAATACACTCCAAAAAAAATTAATGCACAAACGTTTCCAAAAAACATACAGACATTATTTTACTCGTTCCTCATACTTTTTCAGAGAAAATCACCAATCTGGCATAAGAAAATGGACTTTTTAAAGACTTGTATTTCAGACCTTTTTGAGAGAAAATCGCCGATCTGGTATAAGAAAATAGACTTTTTTAAAATATAAATTTCTAGACTGTTCCAAAAACATTCAGACATTATTTTACTTGTATTTCAGACTTTTTCAGAGAAATACTCATATTTTCAGCATCATTTTAACCTTTCTTTAAGAAACCAGAAGATGAGTCTTTAGTACACTTTTCCTATGATAAAAATTCATTAAATTAACAAAAAATACACTCTTACCGCACAAACGTTCCAAAAAACATTCAGACAATTTTACTCGTTTCTCCAGAGAAAATCACCAATCAGGTATAAGAAAATAGACTTTTTTAAATTAGGTAGACTGCATATTCGTTCTGAGTTGTATTTCAGACTTTTTTAAGAGAAAAATCATCGATCTGGTATAAGAAAATGGACTTTTTAAAATGATAATTTTCTAGACTGTTCCAAAAACATTCATACATTATTTTACTCCCGTTCGGACTCATTTGAGCGAATGAGGTGTAAGTAGAGTACTAGAGATAAAAATTAAGTGTGTACAATTCTACTTTTATTAATAGCTTACAAGAGTACTTTCGGGAGTTACCCCATCATCAGTTGTATACTCAAGACCCGTTATTACTACTTCTTATCTTTTTACAACCCAATCCAACTAGAAATCCTTCAATTTTTTTTTATCATTTTTGTAGAGCGCATATTCGTTCAGAAAAAATCGAGACAATATTTTACTTGTATTTCAGGCCTTTTTCAGAGAAAATCGCTTGTTCAAACAATCATAAAAAGAGTAAGGGTCCTATAAGGGATTTTAATTATTTTCATTTAGTAAGGCACCTACAAGGGAATTTTTGAGAGATTTGGATTTGAAGATTTTAGTTATTTTTGTGTAAAAAGTTGAGTATTTATTTTCTTAGAAAAGAGTAAGGGTCCTATAAGGGATTTTAAATTCTTATCTTTTTACAACCCAATCCAACTAGAAATCCTTCAATCATTTTTTACTCATTTCTCAGCCTCTCCAAAAATCCTAAATCTTCGAAATGTTTTTCTCTCTAACTAATAGAATCTTACGACTACTCCGGTTATGAGCACGTATTTAGAACGTATTTTTTTCGAAGTCTAAAGTTAAATGTATTTCTTAACTTATAGAATCTTACGAGTGCTGTTATGAGCACATATTTTAGTAACACGCTATCGATCGAATAAAAAGTTAAAAGTATTTACTTACGCGCTGTCGATCGAATAAAAATTTTCGAAACTTAAAGTTTGATGCATTTCTTATGGTTCTCTTTCTAGCTAATGGAATCTTACGAATGCTCTGGTTATGAGCACGTATTCGAATCTTTTCTGTAGGTTCTAGCACTGTATATGGACCGAATCAAAAGGAGAGTGCATAAGACATCATTAGTTAGAGAGAGAAGAAATTACATCAAACATACCCTTTAATTTACACCCAAACATAATGCATCGCGTATTCTTAGAGCACAAACATGACACAAAGGTAATTTTGTTTTATTATGAACTGAACATGATACGAAAATTATTTTACAACGAGTGGCTTGATTAACCTCGCATTTTTATGGACTTATAATAATAACAATAATAATAATAAGAAGAAACGCATTACTAAGTTTCAAAAGTAACGGCAGGTTTATTTGGATCGGGTTTATAAGAGAGCGCATTTAACAATGGTCTCATGAATTCGTCAAGAGGGACGCCGAAAACATTCAATTCTTTTACTCGCTGAAGAACTTCAAGTGGATGGACTTTACTATCGACTATCTTATGAACCACACCGACACTTCGGCAAAATGCGTCGAGGTATTCTTCAAAATTCATTTTAGAATAGAAGCTACTCTGTTGAAAGCTTTCATCAAGTTCTTTAAGTAGCGAAACTACTTCTAGACAATTTTTATGTTCGTTAAGAATCCATTTGACGAGTGCTGCTCTTCTTCAAATCTTGTTCTCGTCATTATCGCGAGATTTCTTAACTTTTGGATTTGTACATCCTGTCGCTGAGTGTCCGAAATTCAAACAATGTTCACAAAAACTTGGTTCGTCGAACGCAATGATAAGCCGATCAATACATTTTCTGACTCGCAGGGACCATAGCAGTTCTTCCAATTCTGTTAATAATTTATGATTTTTATTCTTCTCATTTTTCTGAAACAGTTGAAGAGTAATTTTGAATACTTCATTCTTGAGTAGAAATAGAAATCATCAAAACGTTTAATCGCGAAACGAATTCAGACTGAGAATAATAAACAAAAATCCTGATTCAAGAAAGAAGAAAAAACTGTACGTTCTCCCATACCAGCGTGTAAACGTCTCATATATAAACGATCGGGTGAAAAAAGGTGTTGAGAGACAGACGGCCATATATGACCGCGAGTAAACATCTCATACAGTATACTCTCGATTGTACGAGCACCTTTCGTAACAAGAACTCTTAACTCAAAGAACTCCAATCGTATTAAACGAAAAATAGTGCAGTGAAAAAATGATCACGCGGACATGAATGTCCGCGAGTGAACATCCTGAATAATCACATACTCGCTTCCGAGAACCGAGACTATTCATCAAGACCTGCTATATAGGAATAACGTGTTGAGTAACAGGCGGACATGAATGTCCGTGCGTAAACATCTCGTATAATCGGTCGTGAATACTTGTACAGTACGGGAAAGATAAAAACGAGATTGAAGCTACATTGAGTTACATGGTGACATCGGTTGAAGGTACAAAAAATGAGAAATATTGAGATGAAAATATTCTAAAACTTGGCTACAAATATTTTTTTTATACTCTTCGAATTCCGTAAAAATTCTAGATAATCCTGTCTTAAAATATCGAAAAAATGAGAATTCAATTAAATTCGATGCACGGCTTATCAAAAATAATTACATCATATTCAAAAGAAACAACTTTTATCAGCTAATTTAAATTCGTTCGAATAGAATTTACGTTTCGTTTTTCGAACGATAGGAATCGAGAAATAACAATTTTTTTTCATCTTTGTATCATAAATTATCACTCAAAAGTTTGTATCGTGAAGAAATAGCTTAGAACCAAATACTCATTGGATTCCTAGCGTGTGTGAGGAAAAAGAATCAGGAAATCAGGGAAGAGATTTCAGCGTCTTGATCGTAATTTTTGGTTCAATTAACTCACAATTTCGTAAACATCGAACTGTTTTCACTATTTATAGAACAAAGAATCTATCATCTGATCTGTGAAGAAACAACTTTCAGCGTAGATTTGATGATTTCGATGAACTGATACGACGAAAAACTTGACGAACAACCTCGTACAAATTGATGAATATTCCGTATAATTATTCGTATGTACCCACTTCGTAGGAGAAACATTGGAAGCTAAGAATTAATTCGTTTCAACAGAATTTTCTCACTATTGTTAGAAAAATACTGACAAAATATTGACAGCATCCTAGTACTCACCAGGTCTTTTCGAATACTTGTAATTTCGGCTACGCACGCCAAACCCGCGTCCGCGACACCCAATTGGTATGACAAATCACCGGGCTTCTTTTTTCTCAAATCTTCTAATTTGTCTTCCAACTAGAAAGATTAAACAACAAGAAATCATAGTCCAGATGAGAAACAGTTGACATAAAAATTAGTAACACCACATCAGCCCAGAAAAATTTGAAGATTGAAAAAACAATTGATTAAATACGCGCAAATAAGATACCCTCAATATTGTATTTTCGCTCCTATTTTCAAGTTAGAACGAGAAGCAATCGAATAACGCATGAAAGGAACTAAGTGATGAATATAATCTCGTAAAAGAAATAAAAAAAAGGTTAATCAACACACAACCCAATAGTTTTTTCATGCAAAATTAAAATACATTTACGAACAAAATCATAGAATCTACAGAACTATCGATCGTTAAGAAATTGATTTCCAGCAAGAAAGAGTTAAAACACAACAAAATTAGTAAGGTTACGACTGCTCTTTTGAGATCCTCATATTCATTCAAAATTAAATTGATTAAAATTTCACGATTTTCGATATTATTGTTGAACTTATTGAACCATGATGAGATCTTATTTTTTCTTTGAAAAATATGGATATTGATGCATTAGATCTCGATAATACTGTAACAATTGCTCAAGAACTGAGTGATGAATATGATCTCGTAAAAGAAATAAAAAAAGGTTAATCAACACACAACCCAATAGTTTTTTCATGCAAAATTAAAATACATTTACTTATACTAGCAGCTGGCGACTACCTATCAAACAAGAGTTACAATATGACTTATAAACAAATGAAAGTAGCGACGAACTAAATTTACAAATCAAACACTTATTGAATAGAATAAGAAATCTTTCTCACTCTACATGGTAGCTCGTTCAATTTCAGTTTTTCTTCAAAATCGACTGTCATTTGTCCATTGAAAGCTTGCGACGTTGATCCCACATGCAAACAGCGAACATTTAAGTAACAATAAAGGTTATTCACATTTTTTACCTCGATAATTTTTAATCGCGTAGTCACATGCAAATTCAGCGATACGTAGCGAAGGAATGCTCAATGGGTATTGCTGAATTTCAGATAAGTAAATCATGTCGAATTCTACGGGTACTTGGGCAGCCTGAAACAATTGAATAAAAGTCAGATTTTGAAGATAAAACAAGCGTTCAGTACGAAAGTTTGAAAACTTCCAACACTGAAAGAACTGATTCTGGTCCAACACCATGTCTCTTATCTGCTGATACATGTATTCCTGCCTGCACGAGACATTTTTCAGGTCAATATAGAATTAATTTCTGACTTACATACCATAATTTGAAGCATAAATAAACTTTTACACGAAGTCAATGTTATTTAGAACTTACGTTTAGAAATGCAGCATTAGAATGGATATATTGTCTATATAAAGCGGACGCATTTCTAGCAGTCTGTAATTTGAGATCGAAACATATCGTATTTTTGTACGTTATCAGATGTAACGGTTGATGAGAACTATTAACAATGTATACTCACGTTACAGAATAGCTTACAACCAGACAAAGCCACCTTCATGCTTTTAAGTTTTGAATAATACGCCATTAGACGATACCCTATTTGATTCGCAAATATTTTTTCAAACGAAACTTTTCATTCGATTCGCTTTGCTTTTTGAATTTGAAATAACCTTTATGTCTTCTTACGAACAACGCCTTTTTGGCAGGAAAGAGGAAATCGTTCGCAAATGGAACCTACACCATCACAACCAAGATCGCAACAACATGGAACACAGTGCCAACCGTGTTTGAAACCAAGAGATGCATTCTTTGGAGGAAGAACTAATACATTTAAATTGTGGACAAAATCTACAAAGAATAGGAAAATTAAATATATAGATGTTTGTAGTTTGTACCCAACTGTTCAATATTATGACTATTATCCTATTGGTCATCCTGAAAAACTTATTGAACCAGAGCGTCATGATAAGAACTGGTTTGGAATAATAAAATGTAAAATTCTACCTCCAAAGAACTTGTATCATCCTGTATTACCTGTTAAGGTTAAAATGGATAAAAATGAAAAATTATTATTCCCATTGTGCTTAAAATGTGCTGAAAAGAAAATAAGTAAATGTCCTCATACTGATAATGAAAGAATGATAACAGGAACATGGTCAACTATTGAAGTTAATAAAGCAATCAAAAAAGGATATAAAATTCAACAAATTTATGAAGTCTGGGATTTTCCAGGGAAAAGAAAAAATTTATTTAAAAAATATGTAAAAAATTTTATGAAGATTAAACTAGAATCTAGTCCTCATAATTATAATTCAAATGAGGAATATATACAGGATATAAAGGAAAAAATGGGTATTGACTTGGATCCTCAAAAAATTGAAGTAAATCCTGGTAGAAGAGCTGTAGCAAAAATATGTTTAAATAGTTTGTGGGGAAAGTTTGGTCAGAGACAAAATATGAGTCAAACAGAGTATGTGACTAGTGTGCAAAGGTTTTATGAAGTTTTACTAGATGATAGATTAATTGATACCTATAAATGTAGATTATCTAACAGAAGAGACTGTACAAATGAGTTATAAATTTAAGGATTATTATGTTCAAAATAATACTAGTACTAATATTTATATAGGTAGCTTTATTTACAACAGCAAATGCTAGATTAAGACTGTATGAAAAATTAAATGAATTAGGTGAAGCTGTGATTTATTGTGATACAGATTCTATAGTTTATTTTGATACTGGTTTAAATACTATCAAAACTGGTGATATGCTAGGAGAATGGACAGATGAGCTCAAAAAGGATGAATATATCAAGTTGTGGGCATCAACAGGTCCTAAAAGTTATTATTATAAAACTAATTTAGGTAAAAATGTAACTAAAATAAAAGGTTTTACATTGAACTATCAAAATTTAGAAAAATTGAACGGTAATACAATGATAAAACTAATTAAGGAAAATATGAATAAGCTTGAACAGACTTCTGTAAACTTGACTTACAATAGAATAATTAGAGACATAAAAACTAAAAATTTAGTAAATATAAAAGAGACCAAAAAGTTTAAATTTGAGTATGATAAAAGAGTAATCTTACCTAATTATGATACTATACCATATGGGTACTAAAAATGAAATTATTGAAAATTAAATATAGGTAGGTGATTTATCATAGTTATCAATAGGTCTATCTATCTTTATTCTATCTCTTTCTCTCATTCTCTCCCTTGTTCTATCCTTACATTTTTGAGTAAATTTTTCATATTCTTCTTCATAGTCATTATAATTATCTTGCATGCTGTTCTGATTTTCCATTTTTGATTATTTATATAAGTATAAAAAGGTTGATTGATATTTCTAGTTAAAAAATAATTGGGTATTTATTTATTTTCTGTTCCCTTATTTCTCAAGTTATCACAAGATGTGCTAGCTGATAGTAAGCTATTATCTGGTTCATTGATTATCTTAATATCTGGTTCATTTATTATATCTATATTTGGTTCATCTATATCTGGTTCATTGACTATCTTAGGTTCATCTATATCTGATTCATATCCTAGATCAGTTTGAGGTTGTGGATCATAGAATCAAATATCATCCAAAAGTGGACTACCACCAAGAAACATGATTTCTACATTTTTGATTGCACTTATAACTTCCATATACTCCTCAGGATTTTCTTCAAAATGAACTTCATAGATATTGTCTTGGTAGCTGCTCTCACAAGTATTCATATTTTTCTAAGTTGATAAACATTTGTAGACTAGATTTACTTATAAGTTTTATACTTTCTTTTCAATAACACCATTTTTATTAAGATTTTAAAAGGTACCTAGGTCTCAACTCCTACATGAGAAACACAGAGAGAAAGGTTGAATATCAATCATTTTGATTGAAACAAGTAAAATAATGTCTGAAATTATCATTTTAAAAAGTCTATTTTCTTATATCAGATCAGTGATTTTTCTCTGAAAAAAGTCTGAAATACAAGTCAGAATGAATATGCGCAGTCTAGGAAATTATAATTTTAAAAAAGTCTATTTTCTTATACCAGATCGGCGATTTTCTCTGAAAAAAGTCTGAAATACAAGTCAGAACCAATATGTAGTCTAGAAACTTACAATTTTAAAAAGTCCATTTTCTTATGCCAGATTGGTGATTTTCTCTGAAAAAGTATGAGGAACGAGTAAAATAATGTCTGTATGTTTTTTGGAAACGTTTGTGCATTAATTTTTTTTGGAGTGTATTTTTTGTTAATTTAATGAATTTTTATCATAGGGAAAGTGTACCAAAGACCCGCCTGTACTACTGCTATAACCGTTTTATTTTTGAAACGGTTAATGGTTATTGGTCAAATGGTTTTGAGAATTTGAAATGGTTATTGGTCAAACAGTTAACAAACTTTTTTTGTTTTGGTTATCGGTTATAACACTTATATAACAGTTATACTGCAAACCCTAGTATCTGTTGTTCCGCAGTAGGGTGAGAAGTTCCTGGGATGGTAGGTACCAATATGTTTGTCACGTCCAAAGATATTACTTCATCGTTGCTCTCAATTTTTATCTATGTCCAGCTTTGCTACCTTGGTGTTTGGTAATAGGGTGATTTGACAGCTATAACCAGTGGTCTCATTGGACGATATGCTTTGTTCATGTACTAGAGGAGAGCCAAGGTCATAAGTCATGACATCATCAGCTTGTGTTGCAAAGTTCGTTATGCAACTCTGATTCTTAATCTCAAATTTTGAATAGGAAGAGTTGTAACAGACTAACTCATGTACTGGAGGAGAGATTATGACGTCATCAGCTTATGTTTCAAAGTTTGTCATGCAATTCTGATTCTTAATCTCGAACCTTGGATAGGAAGAAAAAGGAAAGTTATACTGGTATGAACGTCTGTTCGCTAGATTCAACAAAGGTGGATCAGCAAAAAAATTGATTGAATGACAAACTCCAAAATGGTGTACAATAAGTTGCATATACAGCCCTAAATTACCTACAAGGTTTAGCATACTACGGTATAGCAGTCACTACGCAATGCAAGTCAGACGTGCGTGGAAAGTCCTTTTGAGTGAGGAATGATTCTACAAGACTTCAAAAAAATATCTCTAAGCTCCATTTTTTGACAAATTTTTTTCGTGTTGTACAGAAAGGTTCAACTTGAGGCGGTATAGAAGCAAGAATCCAAATTTTTTCTCCACCAAAATTTCACAACATTTGGAAGGAGGCGAATTTTTGATGATTTCAAAGTGAAATAAAAAACATATGGAATAAAATTTTAAAATTCTTTTTCGATACCGCATCAAGTTGAACCTGTCTGAAGAACATATCAAAAAATTAGGAAGATCTATTGAAAACTCGACCAGTGAGAAATATTTTCCGGTACTATATTTTTAATGCTCAATTTCACGAGCAAAGCACACCCTTAAGACTCTTCATCTATTTGATTCAAAATGGAAAATCATTGTTCAGTTACTTCTTGAAAATTTTTCAAATTTCGTACCCTCTAGTTGAAAAATTCTGCTAAAAAAATTTGGAATTACCTTTCTGCATTGCACAAAAATGTCTTTGGATTTGAGCGTATTTCTCTGACTAATTGTACTTGGTGCCATTTTCTATCTGTCTTTTCTCTTCTTCAGCAAAAAAGACGCGTTTGATGGGTTTTTGGTTCTGGAAGGAAAGTTGTACTTTGGTGTCGCTGTCTCTTATCGTCTTTCTCCATTGGGACGTTTCCTCTCGACCCGTTTCGTTTGGACTTTGACTGGATTTCTCACATATTTCTCTCCTGTGACATAGTTTCTTTGAATTCTCAGCCGCCCAGCAACTTGTTCAGATGGAAGTATTGGTCATACAGTAAACCATCATTCAGCTTCTCGATTTTTTGTATGGTCCAACTTTCATTTTGTAATGCTTTACTCCCAATCTTTCAACTGTTTTACTGCTTCCTGGCAGCCCTAAGCACGTCAAGAGGTTAGGGAGGTTATTAATGGGAGTACTGTTTTAATAAGCAAGCCGGTGACCAAAAAATACCATTAACTTCTTGGATCTCACTATCTCAGTTAGAGATGGAGTCCATGAGTTTTCATTATATAGAAAAGATACTTCGACCGATATTGTCGTCCACGGCTCGTCATTCTGCCCTGTTATTCGCAAGATCGCGGCGTTCAATAGTTTTATTCATCGGCTAACCCGCATCCCGCTGAACCAGGCAGCTTTCAAAAGAACTTCAAATTATAAAACACTTGACCCAGAGTGAATGAGGTCAACGTGGATATCGACCTCATGGCCCGTATAGGAAGATCACGCGGAATTGCCTTGATTCTACCACCTCCCTCCCCGCGATTTTTGCGGAGACATTAGAACTCGATTTATAGAAGACTCCTCTTTTCGGGAAAATTTTTCTAAAAATTAAGTCGTATTCGCCTATTTGATTTCCCGCCGGTCTTTTACAACCCTACGACTGTAAAAGGGTTATTTGTCGAGCTAAAGGACTCCATACCGCCTCTTGAGAAGAGCGGAGTTCGTAGGGTAGCTTGTAAGGACTGTAATGGTATCTATGTAGGTGAGACCAGTCGTCAAGTTGAAATCAGAGTGGCTGAGCATCTGAAAGATCGGGAAAAAAGAAATTTGGGCGATTCAGATTTTGCTGAACAGTGACCACCTTATGACCAGTGGTCATAGTTTCAGGGAGGGATCCGAAACCCTCCTCCAAAGAGAGAAGACTTACTTCAAACGCCGTGCTTTAGGAAATATTGAAATTATTCGCCACCTTAATAGCGACAATACATACAACATCACTCAACAGGTACATTCCAGATGAAGAGTTGATTGAACTAGTTCATGAGTATGACTCACGATCTTTCTTCTCTGGTGTCGTTTTGACTGTACCTCTTTTCCACCTCTTCGAGTCGCTTTCCATCTTCGTTTGATAATGGTTGCTGTTTAACCGAAAGCGCGCTCGCGGCTTCTTGTGTATTTTTTCTGCGGTTCTAGTAAATTGCCCTCCAGTTTACTCACTGAGTAATGTGGAGCTTTTCATAAATCTGTGGACTAAGTTGTGTCTGGAAAAAAAAGCTACTGGACGACAATGGTCCACGGGACGAAAATTCTCTGGGCCCCTTTTCCGCGAGTTTCCATAGGACATAGGAGGAGGGCTTTGTTATGAACCCCATAATGTTCTACCACAATGACCTCATTACCTATATTCGCTATTCAGAATTTTCCAAATTCCGTTAAAAATGTAAAAATATGATGCGTATGGTAAATTTTTAAAAATCGTCCTCTTTCTAATCGAGAACGTTAAATTGTATTTTTACAGGTACAGAATTCGTATTCCGAGATACGAGTGGGGGCGTCAGCATTTTCAATACCGATAAAAATTCCGTCCGAATTCTTCTCAATAATTCCACTTTCGTAAGTTCTGGTACCGTTCATTTTCAATATTAATAATTGATTTTTATTCCTTCGAAAAATCTTGGTCAATAAGTAATTTCTTCAAAGACTCGAGGGACTGTCACATGTATGACCTTCTCCTTCAATGCAATATTGTAACATTTATAAAGGGCAGTAGTCGTCTAAAACTATCTTACAATTACGGTGGTTGCACTCACTTAGACGCTGGGTATAATCGTATTTTTTTTTCTGTATGATCGTCTAGTTCATAATATTATGTACTTTGAATGATACACTCTGAATGAAAGTTGTTATTTTTTATAGCGAATGTCAAATGGAGTCGATTTCGCTGTATCTACTGATTTGAAGTACGTTCTTATAACCACGGACGTAAAAAAGGTAAGTGAAGATGCGACTTTTCAATCTCAATTTCAATAATTATAAAAAGAACACTCCATTCACCATTCCGACGAAATCCAATTAGTGAGAGCTCCTGGCTGTGCACACTTCCTGGAATTATCCTGATGAATATTTTTCCTTTGAGGCAACGTATAACGAATATTTTTGTATTGTGAACAGATTTATACCAATACCAAGAAGGCGAAATATCGAGTTCAAGAAGTTAACTCTCCGTACGTATTTATAAGAAAATAATGATCATTAATTTTTAATGAAGAGCCTCTTTTTTTTTTGCATGCTCGTTAATTTTAGGTGTCTCGAAAATTGCTCTTTGCGACGTACGTTAGAAATACTCTCGAAAAAAAAACTATAATTGTTTTTATCCATTTTCAGAGATTACTTCCCTTTGACGCCATACCTTACGAAAAATTTGCACAGTCAAGAGCCAACATTGATTCAAGAAGTTATATGGTCTCCCCGCGGAAACGCGATCATCTTTGTCCACGAAAATAATATTTTCTACAAACGCGATGTTATTTCTACTTCCGAAATCTATCAGATTACTTTTACCGGATCAGATATGATATTTAATGGAGTTCCAGATTGGCTTTATCAACGTAAGTTTGACAAAAGTCTTTATAGCGTAGATGAAGGCCTCGCCCAGTTTGCCGGAAATTCCATCCATGATCAGTGCCCGATGACCATTATATGGACTATATCTCTCTGTCTGGTGTATGCTAACACCAAGAGCCTATTTTATCTACCTGTGTATAGCTCTTAAGCTTCTAGAATCTTGAGTTATGTGCTTATCAAGGCCGGCTCGTGTTTTATACAGCAAACGAGTACAGCCATGACCGCCTTAAAGAAAGACCAGAGCGTGCAGATTTGGCAACAATCAAGGAGGCTGTTGTCAGTAGTTCAGATCCTGAAGTACACACTAACACTATTTCAGGCCACGCACACGCGTAAAATCGTTTAGTATGTATTCTTATGAGACAAAGAGATTTAGAAAATTAATAAGGAATGACTACTCATTGAACTTGAAAATCTGAAGTTATTAAGAGAGACGCACAAGGATAGTACTAAAACTTGGCCCACATTTCAAGATGATAGAAGGATTCCTGATTTTTCAAAATGACTTTTAGAAGTGACGCTATTTTCACAAGCATTCTTATGGAACTTACTTGCACAGCGTTGCCGTTTGATGCTCGTTCCGAGCCATGGTGCAGTATATTGGACCATGCATTGGTTCTGAACTCGCAAATCCCCCCAGAAGGTCTGGGCGACGCCTACCCAACGACATTATGATATAAACGAAGGGTTGATAATCTGAATCATCCGAATTCTTCCTCGACCCCCTCCCCCTCCATCCGGATAATATGAATATCTCCATGAGCGAGAACCTAAAAAGTTTGTAGTTATACCTTGTCATCCTCAATTGATGTCTTTCATATATTCATCCATATCATGTAGGCCCTCGACAATAATTATGGTGTCACCACAAATTTAGAATATAATCAACCAAAGTAATAATAAAATTACTCTCACTGTTATTTTCAGAGGAGATAACAAAATCAAGAAAATGCATGTGGGTATCACCTGATGGAAAATATCTTGCCTTTGCTACGTTCAATGATACCTCAGTAGGCAAATTCAAGTATCCTATTTTCAAAACCAGCAACCAGTATCCTGAGATAATGTCTTTATCTTATCCAAAGGTAATGTACCGGTACCTCATTTATTGTACTGCATGGAATCTAATCTTATTGTTAGTCAAGAATCATCGCCTATAACATCTACAATGAAAGAAAATTTTAGAATTTTGAAATGAAATATTATGTTCTTCAGATAGAGAATTTAATTGTGACGTGTTCCAAGTTAAGGGCTATTAGCATCAATAACCTGTTCCAGGGAAAGGGTAGCTGTGCTGCCAGATGATATATTTTCAAAAATCCGTATCCATCATTCTTCTGTGCGACCTAAAAACAGATTTCGACGAATTTTGACTGATTAATCAATACCGATCAGGAGAAAGGTATCTCTTGTAGGGGTGACTAAGGTACTTTTCCCTTGATCGAATCAATGTTACGGGAGACAGCAGCATCAGCCTATAACGATCAAGAGAACAGTATCTCTCATGTACGTGTCTAAGGTCTTTTTCCTTTGAGCGCAAGAAATCTGTATTTTACGCAAAATCCAAAGAAAACCTGTATTTTTTGCGAGGTCCGAAAATCCGTAGATCTGGCAGCATTGAAGGGTAGCAATTAGATTCCGTTTTTGCTAGAGATTGCGGAATAACTGTTATTATAACAGTTATATGACCGGTGACCACAACAAAATGAGAATGTCTGACCAATTGACCAATAACTGTTTCAAGTAAAATGTGGGACTGACTGTACTGTTTGACCGTTTGAACGTTTCGGTTAATAGGCAGCGTAACCTGCACTAGGTAGCGCTAGTTACAAAGGTGATCATGGATTTTTTTCTTATGGACCAAATACATGCGTTAGTTCAAACGCATTTTCTGAAGTTATTTGACTTTCAATCAAGAACAGTGTGAGAATCAAAGTTGTAGAGAATTCTAAAACGAACATTTTTTGTGATACAAATTGTTTTCTTAAGCTCATATTTGAAGTGGAAAACTGAATTGAAAATCTGTATGGAGATATACAAATTGAACCATGATCACCTTTGTACGCAGGGCTACCAACACTGCCAACTCGAAGTTACGCCGCCTATTGGTCATAACAGTCATGTTGACAGGGTATCTTTTCAATGTTTTTATGCTTAAAAACATGTTCTTTTCAACTTAAAAAACATGTTTTTTCTCCCAAAAAATGTTTTCTTCCCATTTTAAGCGGTATAAACTGTTATGACCGAATCATTTTTCAATAATGGTCATGACTCATGACCGTTTGACCGTTTAAAATTTTGAAGCTGACCGGACCATGACTGATAAGGTGATAACCATTAACCATTTCAAATTATTTCAGTCGCAATCCCTAGTTTTTGTCCTCCTGGGAGACTTGAGTTTTGCTGCTAATTGCCCTCATCTTGGAACAAGTCACAATTGTTGCCAAGAGCCCTTCTAGTAGGCCTCTTTTACATTTTGCTATGAACGGTTTTCAGCACTGTTTACAGTTTTGGACCAGGCAGCTACTGGCGCGCCACTATCGCGTCTTAGTTTTGTCACTTGAACGATGCACTACTTCATTTGTTGCTCACGTGACGTAACCAGAACGCGATAGTAGCGCGCCAGGAGCTACCTAGTCTAAATTGACCACTGAGGCTCCTCATACAGATTGACCAAGGACGTTAGGATTCAAGCAAAATATTTGTATGAAAAAAATGCGCTCTAGTCATTTCGTTCATTTCCAGGTTGGTACAATAAATCCGGAAGTGACAATATCTGTCAGTGATTTACAAAATCCCAAAAATGGATCATATGTTAGCATTAAAAAACCAGACATACTTTTGAACAAGTAAGCACTCGATGAGTATAATAGCCATGTATCTTTTATTAGCTGAAAATTGTCCTCCTTTTAAATCTCAAGATGATCATATTTTTTGGAGTGTTTATAATAATTGATTTTTTACTGTCTTTTCCAAACAGCGAGACTTACTTTGTCAATTTAATTTGGAACCGAAACGAACAGTTCGCTGTTATTTGGATGAACAGGGAGCATTCCTTGTCAGTGATATCGATTTGCTCAAAGCCGCACTGGCGCTGTGAAGATGTGAGTAATGCTTGAACTAATTATTGTTAGTTTTGCCAGCTGTCAGTGGACTCGGAATACTTGCTTTGTTTGACGGGGATTAAATGCGTTCCTCACGCCTCGTCCCTTCATTAAATATTAATCTTTAGAATCAGTTTTACTCCATAAAGATGAGTGACTTTTCCAAAATAATTTAGTGATAAGTAATTACAACAAAAGTACTGTGGAACCATAGAAAAGGCACCCTGAGAAACCAACAACTATTGACAATGTACCAAATAAAAGTCAGATAGAATACAATTCATTTTTTCTACAGTTTTTAGTATGTAATAAAATGTTCATAAAATTTGAACATACAGAGACAGTGCTGCCAGATGTGGCCTACGTTAATTTTCGTTCAAAACCGGTTCATTCCGTTACAGAGTTGTCTGTTCCGCTCATGAGCCGGTTTATTCTGCTCTAACTATGCTGGTACCTTTGACTGCATAAACTACGTAGTTTATATAGTCAAAGGCTGGCACACGTGGCACATTTGATATTCAAAAAGTCGAGTGTTGTCGAGACTTTTATCTGGTTACTCTGAAAGATACAACATCGCACTGCACAGCGCTCCCCTCATCCTCCTTGAACGCGTTATTACCCATGTCCTCAGCCAATGCAGCCTAGTATACAATGCTACTTATAAGAAGCAATTGTGGCGCTCATTCTAAATTTATTGTAACTTTTATTTCTTGGATTGCGATTTTTTTACTCTTGTGTCATTGCAAACACTTCTGTAATAATAATAGAAAAGAAGGGGGAAAATACATCCATCAAAAAAACAGCTCCTTGGCCTTCTTCTGAAGAAGAAGTATTCAATGCTTATTAGCTGCAACAAATAGCGATATATTCGCCGCTGCTACGCCATAATGAGTACCTTTTTTCCACGTGAATTGATATCTTACATGTTTATTTTACTTCCTCGTTAATCTCATTTTCAGATTTATACAATAGAACCAGCCAGTGATAGTGAGGGATGGGTTGAACCTAGTCCAGACATTATATTTTCGAACACCGGTAAGGGTTTCATAACCATTTCTTCAGTTTTAGACGGCATGGAAAGATATCCACAAGTATGCCACATTGATAACACGGGCAAAAAAAGTCCGATCACTCATGGACAAATAGTGGTGACCAACCTTCGAGCATGGGATCAAATAAACAAAATCATGTGAGTTATATACGCGCAATAATCGTGTTGATTAGAGTCATTTGAGTTATTTAATAAAAATTGGTTTACTCTTTATAGTTACTTTGAAGCGGTGCCTGAGGGTAAACCATCTCAGAGGCATGTTTACAACGTATCGGACAGTTTGAATCGCTCAAATAAGTGGCATTGTCTCACTTGCCCGATCGAAGTTCTGAATAATAGAACCAATTTAACGACGACAAATAATCGGTAAGTTCAAATGAATACTTCGAGGTTTCTTTAGTATTAAGTATTTGGGAGAAATTTTAAGATTTAGCATAAGCCGTGGCACGAAAACCCCGACTGTCCAGAAATTGCGCGAGAATGGAAAATTCAGCTTCCGCCGGAAAAATCCCTATTAGCTATCCGGCTGCCATGTGTAGCCAATGCTTTTAAAAGGGTCATGGAAAGCTTCTGCCAAAGCTCATAGACGGACAACTGACAAAAAGTGCAACAAATGGCAATCTCATTCGCCTGTACCTTATGGTATTGGCAGCCAATTGGTAAAATTCAGGCTGCCATATGGCAATAATTTTTCCCGGTGGGCTCATTTCAGTTTTTTTGTTAGTTTGCCCTGTACCACACACTAGTGGGGCTGAATTTATGGGTAAATCTGGAGCGCTCTCTTTTTAACAATTCTGTGTGAGTTTTAGCGAAGGATTAATAAAAAGAGAAAGAGAGAGAAAGAGGAAGAAATCATCACTCAGGTCGTGATTACTTCTCCTGGAAGTAAACTGTGAAAATCTTCAATAAGCCTATGAGCCAGATATTATGATATTAATTTTCATACACTAAGAGACCACCATAATATTATGAGTGAAATAAATAATTCTAATAATTAATTATGGCAATCGTCTATCTGATTTGTAGATCCACGGTTTTTGAAATGATCCACCTCATTAAAAATAGAACCAAGGAAAATAATACGGCAGATTGGCCAGTTCGAAGTGATTCATGTCGTTTTGTGAAATCCCATTTCCATCAATTTCACGATTCGATAAAACATTATATCTTAGAATGTCTAGGTAAGTAATCGTAAAATTTCTCAAATTGTGAGTTTAAGTTCTTCTGCTATAAATTTTTCTTTGATCCCCTCACTATGAACCAAAATAATCTTGTTTGTCTCTATCAGCGCTTGTTTGCGGGTAACTTTGTGAATTAGGAAAAACTTCCTAGAGTAGAGGCACCTTTTTCAAGGTACATATTTGGAGTACTTACCCTCCAGAAAGAACCTTTTTCCAGAACTTTAAATTCCGTATTTTCCTGTCTGTATTCGAGACTCTTGGAACTTTGAGGGTCCTTGGAAATATTAACAACTGTCTATTTTATTTTAAGATTGAGCAGCTACCCGTCCTCCATTGTGGAATGGGTACGAGAGGCGTACGTATTAATTCTGTTTCCTCTCACACTGGTATCGACCATTTCGGGCATAACTTCAGGGTTAAAAGAAACTCTTCAGCCAAATCCAATCGCCAAGTTGCAGTGCCCCACGCACGCCAAAGTTAACACGCTCATCAAACACCACCCACAACTAAAGTGCTGTTAAAGTCTCTTCTTCCTCTTCTGTCTTCATGTCCCTATGTTTGGTCTTTTTCCTGCCAAGGGTCGTCTTTATGTAGATGGTACACGGATGTTGAGTACAGGCCATAGCATGATTCTGCATTCACCTATTCCGTTGCTTGTCCATCTTGTTCCTCACGACTGTAGCTGCAAATACAGACATTTAATTCCATACTTCTTCAAAACCAGGCCTCTTAAAACAAGCGCTTCATCAACTCAATCACTTACAGTGACCGACTTACTAAGCTTTCCCCGCTCACGTCTCTACGCCTCGCACTTGAATAAGGTGTGTTGTAATCTATCATCCCGCCCTTGATCGCAATGCAAACACTTTGCCTGCTCAACTTTCCCCAACCTTTCAACGTACCAGTTGAAACAGCTATGACCACTCAACAGCTGCGACTGTTGCAGACTCTCTTATCACCTTTCGATACTAACGATTTATTCACAATTACTTTCTCGTATGCCTTAGGTCCAGATGTGCCCAAGGTTTTGATAATGCGGATCGCCAATAATACTCCCTCGTATCTGCTGAGTAATAACACCGAACTAGCAGCAAAATACGCGAAGATGGCGAAACCTCAAATTCGGATTTTGCCAGTAAGTTTTTTTTCCAGTATTATGAGCACAGTTTTAAAGAGGATACTCCCCATCCTATGAAAATTTTTTCAAAAGTTTTTTCAAGATCCCTTTATTCACCAAAATCTCCACGGCTCATCAATGAATATTTGATTCCCGTCAGCAGTCTCGAAAATGTTTACTGAGCCCTTTCAGTGGACCACTTTTTGGACAATTAACACTCTTCTAAAGCTTGTTTTTAAGGGTGTGCTTTACACGTGAAAACGTGTGCATAAAACGTGGTCCCAAAAAATAATTCTAACAACTTCAATTTCGAACTAATTTCTCTGATTTTTTGGAATGTTCTTCAGAAAGGTTTCATTTAAAGCGCTATAGAAACAGAATTTGGAATTTTTCTTCCGCATTTTTTTTATAAGCTGTTGAAGTTGGCAAAATTTGTCTTTTTTTCCAATGCCATAAAATCTTTTCAGAGCCAAATTTCTAAATTCTGCTTCTGTAGCGCTCCTAATTAAGCCTTCATGAACAACATTCTACAATATGATGAATGTTAATCGAAAATTCGAGCTTTGAGAATTAATTTTAGAAAGTCATTCCTAACAGGAACTACGCACATATACCAACACACACCCGACAAGCGTCGCGTAGTGACCGGTACTAGATTGAACGTTGTAGGGTATTAGGGAATTGATAGGCAACCTCTTCTACACGAATTCGAGCTCGCCAACGAGTAAAGAACACCCTTAAGAATATTATATGTTTTATCATCAGATATTTTTGTTCATCAGATGCTCCTACTGTTCCAATTATTCATTAAAAAAATTATTCCGTAGAGACAAGACTCAGAAATGAAAGTCTTTACCTGATGATATATATTTCTTTCAGGTTGATATGGATTCCGGTTACCAAGCGCAGGTTAAACTTTTGTTGCCGCCAATTTACAGGGAACGAGTCGATATGGAATTTCCTTTCATTTTATACATGTAAGTTATACACGGTAATTGTCTCTTTGGTATCAGTTAATGCTGAGGACCCAGGGAAGATGCTGATATTGAGGGTTGCCTGAGGCGAATGAAGCAAAATGAAATTTCAAATAAGAATCGCTTCCCATGTCCATTAATTGCGACCCTGTACATATTACGACATTTGAGAGAAAGAAAAAGGAACTCGAATGTCAGATAGTCGACCGTTCACCGTTCACTTTTGGTCACATATATGTTTTTTCGGTGTGGGACCACGTTTTTATGGGATTGCTCAGTCGCGTCCATCATCTGGTAACACTAGAATACATTCCTTGATAGGATTTTCTAAAAAATAACGATCAGGAGAAAAGTATCCATCGCACGAGTAGCGCAGGTACTTTTCTCCCGATCGATGTTTTTCATCCTAACTATCGATAGTTTCAGGAAAAACTATCACGACTACCAATAATCCCGATAGTACCTTGGAGAAACTATCGGGAATATTTTTTTGGTGACTTAAACGGACTTCCTCTACCATACATCAGTCACAATTGATACTACAAATTTCAAATCTGACCAAGTTTTAAGTTAGTCACGCGTCACCAATAACAGAGCGACACTTATGTTCTGGTTTCTCTTTTTCACAGAGGAGGCACACCAGGAGGTCAAGGAGTAACAGATGAGTGGGCCGTAGACTGGAACACTTATCTGGTTAGTAATCTCAACTTTGTCGTTGGTATTCTCGATGCCCGTGGAGCCAGTGGTCAATGTGATGAAATGAAATTCGAAATCCAAAAGAAAATTGGTATAGTCGATATCGAGGATCAATTAGCCATCCTTCCGTAAGTTAATGAGAGAAAAACTATTAAAATTATTCACATCATCTTTGCGATGTCAGCTTCCATACCGAGAAAATTCATCCCTCATTTTTATTCAGATACTTGAGAGAAAATCTCAATTTCATTGATCGGACACGTACTGGAGTATGGGGTCAAGGATACGGTGGTTACGTGACAGGTCGCCTCTTTGAACAAGATAACGGTACTTTTCAATGTGGTATCGCAGTAGCGCCAATAACCAGCTGGGCTCATCACGGTAATTCGTGCCTTATTTTTTTTCGCGGGTTTTCTTTTAGGAGGGTCAGCTTTCCTCCTATCGCCTGGGTCTAAATTTTGCTGAGTTGTGTCTTTAGTTTGAAAATGTGTGCTCGAACTTCCATCTTCTCTGTGTAGCTCATTGAAATCCAAAACAAAGCCCTTTTTCATCGAGGTTTTGACCAGGAAGTGGTCTCGAGAGTGGCTCCTCTCGACTGGGCTCCACCTTCATCAGATTTTCCAACTCCTTCCCACCCTGATGTGATTTTAAAGTGTAAAAATAGCCTCAGAAATTCTGCTTAATTTGAGCCAATCACTACGGCCAGTTTTAGGATGTCAATGAGCTACTCAGAGAATGGAGGTGGGATACAAATCCTGAAACGGACGTCACAAGTTGGCACAAATTAGATCCAATGTGTCATTGGGGACGGGGGCTGAAGAAGGCTTAGGAACTTGAAAGTTATTTCTAACAGCAATGTGATTGATATCTTTAAAATATCTGTGTGGGTACAACTTCCGTTGAAATTTTTTGTATTTCTTGCATTACATTGAATTATGTTCTATCTCGCAGTATCTTATTGGACTGAACGTTTCATGGGAACATCCAACGTCACCGACAATTATCGAGGCTACGAAGAGGCCGATCTCACCAAACGAGCGTCGAATTTCAAAGACAAAAAGTTACTAATAATTCACGGAACCGCTGATAAATTAGTGCACTACCAGCATACCATGTTACTCGTACACGCGTTTGCTAAAAGCGGTGTTCTATTTCATCATTTGGTTCGTCAGCTAGATAACTATTTTTCTGAAAAGAAACGTATAGAAGATTTATGTAAGTCACATTTATGTTTGCAGACATATCCCGACGAGGATCATGACTTCGCTGATTCTAGTCACCATGTGATAAAAACTATGGAGAACTTTTGGACCAATTGCTTCGGACCTATTGAATACGAAAACTACGACGAGGGTCTAAGTTTTCTAACATTCGCCCGATAGCAATTAGAGGTAAGAGTTTGAAAATTATTTTGACGATTGCCACTTGCTGCTTTTTCTTGTAATTACGTCATCAGGTCGTGACGTTATTCTCGCCTCGCAACTTCGTGACGCTTGCCGAATGATCCCCAGTCTTGAAAAATATCCATGTCAGAAGACGAATAAATGAAGTTTTTCTTAATCTATTGTGAACTTCTTCCTGCACATCTGGATGTTGATGGTACACAGGTGTCGAGTAGGCCATAGCGTGGTTCTGCAATTGCCTACTCCATTCCCGGGGCAGACACCTCGTTTCATGCTTCTTCGTAACCTAGCGTGGTGGATACTAGGCTACTAGAGACAAGCGCTTCATCAACCCCGATCTCTTGAAGAAACCGATTGAGCTTGTCCCGCTCACGCCTCGACGCCTAGCACTCAAATAAGGTGTGCTCTAGTCCATCATCCCGCCCTTGGTCGCAGGGCGAACAAGTTGCCTGCTCAACTTTCCTCTCGCAAAGGTACTTGTTGAAGCAGCCATGGCCGCTTAACACCTGTGTTAGGGAAAAGTTTGGCTGGCCATGGTGTCGGTTCATCCACTCATGAAGGCCGTGTATTAACACACGGGTTGTCCACTTGCCCAGCTCACTCTGAGTAATTCTTACTTTCCATTTCTCAAGCAAGAAGCGCCTGGCCTCTTGCTTAACCCGTAGAGTCTCTTGGTTGGTAGTCTTTGTCTTTTTTGCTCTGAACACCACCGCTCTCTCCTCAGCAAGAAGCTCGATTGGTGGTGAACGCGCTAATACGCAAAGAGCCTCCGTCGAGACGGTGCGGTAGGTACTAACACACCACAGCACAGCTCTTCGCTGGATCTTTACCATCTCCCTTCTTTGATAAGGTATTTTTAGTGAGTCGGTCCATACTGGGGCACCATATAGGAGGATCGACATAGCGGTGATCAATATTTAAAAGGGTGGTTTCCAATTTGCGGTGAATTCTTTATCGTTTTATAGCGGTGATCATCATGATCCTTCTTCTGGCTTCTCTCGGCCCTCCTAGGTTCCTCATCAGGCAGCTAAGGTTTGTAACTACCCTGCCTGCCTTTTGCGCCGCCATCAGGAAATGGTGCTTGAAGCTCAGCGTTGAGTCAAACCAGATGCCCAGGTAATTCATCTTCTTCTTGGTCTCAATTTACACACCTTGCAGGCGAAAGGTGCGTTGACTGCTTTTCCGACGGTTCGTTACCTACTGCTAGTTCTAGTCTGGCCGACTCGATCCAGCGCGTCATTTCCTCTAGGGCTTGGTTTATCCTGCTCTCCACCGCTACAATCGTTCCGGCGGTGTATACCACCAAAGTGTCATCCGCATAGCAGATAAGCTTAACACCCGGCGGCAGTTTGACCTTAAATATCCCGTTAAATGCAACGCACCACAGCAACAGCCCAAGAACCGACCCCTGCGACACCACACAAGTAACTGGACACTTCAATGTACCAGCAGACGTCTCTGCTCGGATTTCTCGGCAGCTGAGATAGCTGCTGATCATCGTGAGCAGGTATGCGAGCACTTGAGGGCTTCCAAGATCCTCTCCCAATGAATCGAAGTGAGCGCATTTCTTATGTCGAGGCTGACGGCTGTGCAAAACTGACGCGTAGCAATCGCTGACTCGGCTATCCTCTTCAGCCGGATCACAGCATCTGATGTGCAGCGTTCAGTTTAAAAACCGTACTCGCTACTAAAAATTACATCTCTTTCCTTCAGATAGCTCTCCAGTCGATTGGCTATCACTCTTTCTAGGAGTTTTCCAACATTGTTCAACAGACATAGTGGTCGATAAGAGGATGGTAGGCCAGGTGGTTTATCCTTCTTATCAATCAGCGCCAGCCTGGCTGTCTTCCATCGCACAGGGAACAGTCCCCCAGTAACTGCCGCATTGAATGTATCAACAAGCAGTGCGGGGTCAACTGAATCTTTGGCGCTCCAGACTGGATTTGGTATCTGATCCGGGCCCAGAGCCTTCCAATACTTTCCCCGCAGTCTATTGACTGCTGCATCCACCTCTTCGGCACCCAGGAGAGATATACCATCCTCTTCTACTATTGGTAGCGCCACTATTGGTGGTGGGGGCTGCGGGAATAAGCGTCAATGATTTGTCTCACAACATCCGGCTCCATTCGGCTCATTTCTGAGAGGCTTGGGTCTTCCATTTCGTACAGATCTTTCCAACCAGCACGCTTGCTGTCTTTAATGGATTTCTTCAGCATTTTATGGTATTCAGGTGCAACCGCCCGCGCCCCTTTGCGGCCCTTATACGCTGGTATATCCGGTGCTGACGGTTGCACTTCTTCCTTATTGGTCCACCAGTAAACAGCTCTCCTCTTCTTTGGTGGACCTTGTCTGGGCATGGCTGCATCGCATGGTTTGGTGACAATCTCAATCATCGTCTGTGCTGCCACCTCAACGTTCATTTCTTGCTCTTCTCCTTGGTCCCATGTGAGAGCAAGGTAGCTAGCCTTCAAACGGTCGCTATTAACTGCCCATTTTCTTACCAGCTTTTGTGGAGCAGCGAGCTCAACTTCCCGGTTGATGGAAAAGTTGATATACCGATGGTCGCTTCCAGAAAGCTTCTTGTCCAGTACTGCCCAGCCTTCTATTCTACTAAGTATTATTACAAATCTTGTTTGAATCATTAATTCTAACTTTTTTTTTTTTTTTTTTTTTTTTTTTCTGTTTGAACAGTGTTGCGATTCTGAAGACGTCACTAAAAAGAAAACAGTCAACGTAAAGAAACCCATATTGTAAGTTTCTTTCAGCTACACAGGAGATTAGTGTCAGTCGCAGTTTCGCAATACGTTAAAAATTCAGTCAAAGACATAATATTTTTCTCGCGGATCTACTATAATATCCGTCCAAATCGAATAAAAATGATGAACGATATATCTAGGTAATCCAATTACGACAGTCGTTGAAAAAAATAGCCTATTTTTTTTTCGTCGATATTTTTATTGTATTCTAGTCACATATAGGCCCATGTGAATTAAAATGTAAAGGCGTGCGTGTGTTTCCTTTTTTTTTTTTTACTAAATTTTTACTTATTTGTTGTTTTAGTATAAATTTCTTACTAAGTACCTGTAATATAAAATATAAGGTTCGGTAACTTTTCTCGTCCTCAAATCAGGCTTGGACGGATCGACAACGTTTTGAGCGACGAGTTACATAGTTTTAAATCGTTTTCGGCCTACACCGAACAAAACGAAGAAAGCTGTCTTGAATAGCTTTCATTAAATACTATACGAGTGCGTACATATATACCTATTTTAACTTACACTTTTTTTCTTTATTCTTCTATCAGAATGTATTGTGCGATGTGATGTAAATATTACCAAGTACTCAAATGTTTGGGTGATTTTTATAAGGAAAATTTTTATTTCTATCTTGATATCTGCAGTCCATTGGATAGCCGACTGTCTCTTTTACGTATTATTGGCCTACAATGAAATATTTTATGATCGATGTGATTTAAAAATAGTGGTACTGGCGAACGGGGAATGCGCCGGTCATTTTGGTTGTTAATTTAGTAGTTGTAGACGTCATTACCGCGGTATTTTATTGATAAAAAATAATATTTTAAGCATTTTTTTAATTTGTAATTATGTTACCGTGATTGATTATCATTTCTTGAGTTGCCAAGTTATATCTATTATATTTACTCTCTTTTATCAATAATAAAAAAAAAAACATACTCAATGAGTTAGTACCAAACTAGATCCTTTTAATTTGATCTCGAATTGTGTTTATAGATTATTGAGCCTTTGATGGCTATCTTACCTATTAAAATACAATGACACGCTGTGTCATGTAAATGTAAGTAAATTAATTTTCTGTTATTTATTGAACAATATCTAGTCTGATATTTCTGTACTTACGTAAATGTTGAGTGTGTGCCTGTATTAGTGTAGTATATGTATTCATTCTTAAAAACATGAGTTGAATTTACGATAGTCGTAAGGCTCTTGGAAAATTGTGAATCATCCAGAGTGTTACCGTAATAGATATTTTAATTTCATTTCATATCCGCCTAATAAGTCGTGTCCAACCCAAGAATCTTCATAAAGATGGAATTTCACAATTAATTCCAACAACCTGCATCTCCTAGTAGTATAGGTGTTTACGTCTACATTTTATAAGCAAATTGGAAGTTAAACGAAATTTCAATAAGAAATGTTTCAGTATTTCTTTGGTCAAGTTGTTGAGAAAAATAATGAATAACAGAAGGAGGGCAAAAAATTCTTTTCAGTAATCATGGAGAATCTGTACTTTCTTCAAAAAGGTAAACTAAGATAAGAAAACAGAAGAAAGAGGCTGACAGATATCTGGAGAGTGGAATAGGTATAAGACGAACGAAAAATTTAAGTTCTGAGAGCCAATATTTGCCTATTTTGAAATCAGGCAAATCGTTGAATGTTGAGAATATTTCTACTTAGGCCTACTCCCTCAAATTCAATTCTGGTTCGCAGTCTTCTATTTTCGCAAGGTTTTCCAACGGAAGTTAGAAACAAAAAAGGACTCAGAAATTTTTATAATCTTACAATTTCCCTAATTTTGTAATTATGCTTGTAACATATTACATACTGTATATTTCACAGCTCGATCACTGGTTCCTGCATAAATTTAGGAATGTTCCTAAATATACTTCTATCGGTTAGTACTTATTTCCAATAACCAATATTTTACAGATTGTGAAATCCGATAGTTTGATTATTCATTGTTCTATTTAGTATAATGTAGCCCATAAGTCTCTTATTGAAACAAGGAAAGATGATTGCGATCCTATTATACTCGTGTCAAGACCATATACTCAAGTTTCCCACACTCAATAATATTTGCTTAAAGAGCATTCATCAAGTGAAGATCAAAATCTCGAAGAGCGCAGGAAAAATCTTTAAAATTTGAAGAAAAAAGAAACAAAAAATTAATTCAATCGGAAAAAACAGCAATACATCTTGATGATTTTATTTTGTCAAGAGCCGCCCTTCCACATGCTATGAAGTCCGTCCTAAAATGAATTTAAACCAGTAAAAAATTCTGTACCGGTATAAGATATTTTACCATAATAGGCTATATCCGCCATCAATACTTGACTACCATATCAAATAAAAGTAATTCGATGCAACAGAACACGACTAATGAACTATAAAAATATAATTATTGGTCTATTTACCTCCATGTCATTTAAAGTATCTGTGTTACGGTAGCCAACTCTTGTCTCCATTTATAACATATATATTATTTATACAATAAGTAATATTCTATTTTTAAATGTTGGTTTTAAAAAATAATTATTCGCGTGACTGTTATTGAATTAAAATTGTGTGTTAACATTTTCTGTTTCTTTCTTTTTCATCTAAAACTCATAAATGGATTTACTACTGACTGCATGGTGGCGTAGAAAAGATTGAGATTATTGCTTCTTTTCCTCAACATTTTCCTAATGAATTCATTACCGGTATAATGAAAAAAAAAAACCTAAAGAATAAAGAGGGAAGGGATTTATCCATTCAAGGCTCAGGCTATCACTGATCATTAGGTACCCAATTATCACCAACAGTCCCGATTGTTTTACAGTTCACATTCATCAAATCAAAGTCAGCTCTGAAATCCATTGCAGGCCAATTTTTGACCTGTATATTGTAATCGGACTCGCTTGACGCATTTGCAGAACGCCGCCCCTTCCTCCATAGTGGAGTGGGTACGGGTTGCGTATGCATTTAATTTTGTTTCCTCCAATCTGGAATCGACCCTTTCGGGTATAACTTCAGTGTTGGAAGAATCTCTTGTCGTTTTTAGGGTGTCCCTCAGCTAGAAGGGCTTCTCCCTTATGGCTCTATCCAACTTTATTTCAAGAAGAGGACACCCTGCCTTTGCTTAAAGCGATAATGGGACGAACCTTACTGGAGCCGATCGTCAATTAAAAGTCATTTATGAAAGCATCGAATCTGCATGCGCCAAGAAAAGCATCCAATGGCTTTTTATACCTCCTAGCGCACCCCATATCGGCGGTCTATGGGAAGCCAATGTTGAACTCGTTAAACGGCATCTTTTTTCGACGATAAAATCCACACATGCACTGACGTACGAAGAGTTGCATTCAATTTTAACTCGTATTGAAGCATCTTTGAATTGTTGACCTCTATGTGCCATGTCCGATGATCCAAACGACTTATCTGTTCTTACACCCTCTCATTTCCTAATTGGTCGACGGTCGTTTAATTTCGTCTATTCCATCACCTACCTGTGGTGAAGCCACAAAAAACCTCCGATCTAGCTTTGAATTTGCTTCAAAAACTTATTTCTGATTTCTGGAGCAAGTGGTCGAAAGATTATCTATTGTCCTTACAGAAGCGTGTCAAATGGCAACAGCCTCGTCCTAATCCTTGTGTTGGCGATCTTGTCGTCGTGCGTGAAGACAGTTTAGTATCAGACGACTGGCGCCTAGCACGAGTGACACAATTACACCTTGGTGATGACGGTCTTGTTCGGGTCTGTACAATAAAAACACCTAATGGTACATTTCGTCGTCCGATCATCAAACTAGTTCTTCTCCCAGTTGAGCAATAGTCTCATTTCTTTTCCTTCCAAAAAAAACTTTTTCGTGCTCTACTTCTATTCTTAGTTACAACTCTTACCTACATTTTATTATTACCTATTAAAACCTTGAATGTATTTTACCGGCTTTTCGACTGAAAAGTCAGGTATTGCTCCCGACACAAATGTGGCAGAAAAGCCCGGGAATGAATTTTCTCAACGTTTTAGATTTCTTAGATCACTGTGAAACTCATAAGAAAATTTCAGGTTTCCTTGTATAGTTATATATATATGAATATTGTGATGCGCTCCATGAAAAGGGACCTCAAGTCGGCATGGTAAAAGCTCCCTGTGTAAAACTGGCTGTCATGTAAGGTTCATTTTATACAGAGAAAGTTGTTTATAAAGTTTGATTGAAGAATCTTAGAAGTCTACTATGTCGTAGACAGTATTTTGGGGCTTCTAGTATTTACTCAAGAGTACGCTGAATCTCTCCAAGTCCGTGCTCCTTATGCGCTCATCACTTCTGAGATGTATTGGTCTTAGTCTCACCACGATGAACTTCGACTCGCGAGAGGTAGCGCGTCTTCCGTAAGAGTTATCCTTCTTAGGTAGTCGTCATAGTTCAACTCACTCGTCCGTACCATCGACCGGCATCGAGCTCTATCGTTCACATCGGTTGTCGCGGCGACTGCCGCGACGGCTTTCTCCTTCCATACGTCATCCTTTCAAAAGGATGTGAGTAGGAGAAATTCGCGTTGAGCGTACGACACTGTAATTTCGTTGTCGAATGACGTGGCACTAGACCTAGAGCACCTACAACGTGGCACTAGGAGGTCTAGCGCGCGAGAAGGAACGATGAAATAAGGAATAATATAAAAATTTACAACTCAAAATAATACTCGACAGTAGTTTTGCGCGTACACAATCATACACTTGTGTAAGACAGGCCTAATCTGACGACCAATTTTACACAGGGGCTTTCACCATGCCGACTTGTGGTCCCTTATTTAACGTGGGGAAGCATGAGCATGTTAACGCATTTTATGCATTTATACGTGTACTTTATAAGTACATCGAGCACGTGCTACGTACAATGTTCGTTCCGGCTCTCGCTACCCCACGAAACTGGTTCGCATCACGCACGCTAACCGTGCCTCGTACACAACCCTCTTGTTTAATTCCATCAGTTATGAACACGACGTGCTCGACTCATTTCTTTCGCGTTCCGCAAACACAGCCAATCACGTCAACATTTCTTTTTTCTAGATCAAAATTTTCAGTAAATCATGGCAGATTCCAAATCCCTCTTTCAAGTTATTCGATTTGTAGAAAATGGAGAAAAAATATTCCCGGTGAAAATCGTAAAAACTGTTGAACTATTTGATGGCGAAACCAGTGAAGACTTTTGTATCGTTCAACCTTACGGAGATAAGTTCAAAGCGGTTTATTTGGTACCCATTGATGAAATTGTAAAGTGTACAGTAGAAAGACTAAGAACTTTTAATACAGTCGTGGCTAATTATCATGCGGCCAATCATGCAAAACGCTACATAGTACAGAATGCGAAAGATAAAATCTATAGTGCCATATTTAAGTCGTGCGTAGGAGATGAAGAACTACCAGAACAAATGAAGATCGAAGACATTAGTGAAAAACGGCTTCCACATGTGAAAACACCGATACCCATAGATCACCTGTCAGAAAGAACAACTCCTTTGGTTTACTTTGTGATGAGCGATTTCTATTAACACGACGGTGCCAAAGTACAGTGCACGTGTTGAAAATAAGTGGTATCAGTGACGTAGCGTTCAATACTGCAACTTTTGGCCGACTCCCGCGTGGTGTTTTTCGGCGTCATCTTTGTAGGTACCTACTTCGACCGCTTGCAATTTGTAAGTACGACTGTTCCACAAACATTTTCGTAGCAATATTCAATTCCGGGTGCTAATGAATAATGTAGAAACATAATGAAAAATATTTGGGAAATTGGTTTCATTTTATATGATAAACAACCAGATATTCTGGAAAAGAAATCTATTGATCGAAATCGTTTTTTTTTTTTTTTTTTTAAATCTCAAGCAAACAGATATAGCGGAATAACAATTGTTCTTACTCTCATATCATTCAGTAGTTTCTGTACGCATTCCAACTCATATTCTTCATCTTGACTAGCAAATAGATGTTTTCGCAATTCGTCAGCAGTATCACCTTTTGAGCCGAGGTACACAAGGATAAGAGCGACGTAGATGCTAAACGGAGAGAAAAATAGATTCTCATCCTCTGTTGCCAGGGCCTTTATTTATAGATAACTCAAATATTAGTTTCAGTAATCGTTGAAATATTTGATGATTACGAAAAGAATATCTGTTTCTCAACAAAGTAATAGAACAATCGGATATCTACGTAAGAATACTGAAATATTTAGGTATCCTGTATAGGTTGACCATGAACTTGTAATTTGATAATGCAACAGTGTTTAAAAGTTTCGTTTCGATAATCCAAGACAACGTGGATTCTTAGGCAGAAAATTGATACTTTGTCGGCACGTTACATCGATCGATCTGTGGAACTTCATTCCAGGTTCAAATTGAAGATAAAATTGAAATAAAAATTTCTTTGATTCTAGAAGTATACAAGACTGGTTCCTGCATACATTTAGGGATGTTCCTAAAAATATACTTCTATCGGTTGCTACTTATTTCCAGTATTATAGAACTCAATATTTTATAGATTGTGAAATCCAGTAGTTTGATTTATTTATTGTTTTATTTTGTATGATGTACTTAGCCCATAAGTCTTTCAAGATAATTGCGACCCTATTATACTCGCGTCAAGACCATATACTCAAGTTTGTTTATAGAGCATTCATCGAGGATGAAGATCGAAATCTTTGAAATTCAAAGAAAAAAGAAACAAAAATTATTTCAATTGGAAAAAACAGCAATACACCTTGATTTTATATCTGTGTTACGGTAGACAACTCTATATTTATACAATAAGTAATATTCTATTTTTAAATGTTGGTTTTAAAAAATAATTATTCGCACTGTTATTAAATTAAAATTGTGTGTTAACATTTTCTGTTTCTTTCTTTTTCATCTAAAACTCATAAATGGATTTACTACTGACTGTGGTGGTGTAGAAAAGATAGAGATTATTGCTCCTATTCCTCAACATTTTCCTAATGAATTCATTATAGGTAGTGAAGAAAAAAACTAAAGAATAAAAGGAAAGGGATTCATAAGCTAGCACTGATCATTAGGTACCCAATTATCACCAACAGATGACATGTTTTTTTTTCGATTGTTTTACAGTTCACATTCATCAAATCAAAGTCAGCTCTGAAATCCATTACAGGCCAGTTTTTGACCGGCATATTGAAATCGCAATAATATGATATCCAAAACGATTTATATTTGCCCAGTAGTACAACAGGACTGAAGATATAAGAAAATGATCAATTTAACAATAATAATAATAAAAAAAAAGTACCGTATTTAACAATTATTTTGGTAAAACTTGTAAATTAACACGATAAGTTGGTAACTTCGTTTAAAATTTATAAAACACCTTAAAACACGTTCGGTTAGCACAATTTGTTTGATTAATATTTTACAAAGATATATGAGCTTTCGTAATCATGTACGAGAACGTAATTTCTCAAAGAAAAAACTCTCATCAGACAATCGATAGTTGTTTCCCCATGAATAATGGTATATTTTTGAAGAGTAATAGGAAAATGAACGGATGGTTGACAGTGAAATGATAAAGTTTTCCAAAGATTTCATCGTCATCGGATCCCCAACACCCGGAAACAACTATGAACAAGAGAATTAGGTAAGAATAAATAATACTATGCACGAGTATATTATAATTCTTCACAGAATATGTTTCCTGGACGTAGGCCTATAAAAAACGAGTGAGAACCGGTCACATTTTTGTTCGGAACTAAATTTCATTATACGGTAGTGATAAAGAATAAAGAAGGAAGGGATTTATCCATTCAAGGCTCAGGCTAGCACTGATTATTAGGTAGGTACCCAATTACCTATCACCAACAGTCGACATAGTTTCTTCCGATTGTTTTACAGTTCACATTCATCAAATCAAAGTCAACTCTGAAATCCATATTGCGGGCCAATTTTTGACCTGTACGGAGTATATTGTAATCACCGTAATAAGTAATAGTATAATATCCAAAACGATTTAATTTGACCCAGTATTACAACAGGACTGAAGATATGAACAAATGATCAATTTAACGATAACAAAATGATACGAAGTATGTAACAATTATTCTGGTAAAACTTGTGAACTAACACGATAGGTTGGTAACTTCATTTAAAATTGATAAAACACCTTGAAACGCGTTCAGTTAGTACCGTACAATTGGTTTAGTTAATATTTTACAAACATATGAGCTTTTGTAATCATGTAAGAACGAGAACGTAATTTCTCTCAGAAAAAACTCTCATTAGATAATCGATAGTTGTTTCCCCATGAATAATGGTATATTTTTGAAGAGTAATAGGAAAATGAACGGATGGTTGACGGTGAAATGATAAAGTTTTTCACGGAATGCAACAGCAGCGCATCCAAAACCCCCGACAACAACTGTGAACAATAGAATTAGGTAAGAATAAATAATATGCACGAGTAAGTATATTATAATTCTTCACAGAATATGTTTCCTGGACGAAGGCCTATTAGAAACGAGTGAGAACAGGTCACATTTTTCTTCGGAACTAAATTCTCAATTAGGTAAGTTTCTTGCACAATTTGACGACATGAACGTCACAAAAAAAATTCAACAATCACCTGTAGCCGCAGCAGCTTCGGTTCCTTCTTCGTTAACTTCGATGAATGCCTTCTGGAACACATGAGTTACAAAGAGAAGACTCTCGGTAGATTCGTGAATTCCAGTGAGATCAGCTTTTCTTTCGTCAAACATAGCTTCAATTCCAATCTACAATCGGTATAGGGTATAGAAAATTGAAAGCGTTACTAGTCAAATAAATGAATATATTACAGAACTCACCTTCCCAAGAGCTCCACCCAACTGAATAAATTTTTCCAATTTAAATTTAGGAAAGGTAACTTTAACTTTCTCTCGAAACATTCTAGATAGAATAGCAAGAATATCCAAGGACGGCAAAGCCTTTTCAAATTCAGGCAAACCATCGATTTCATTGGGTAGGAAAATGACCATTTTGAAATCTCTATTCTGGAAAAATTGTACTCATGAAAAATTTTTAAAAGTATTACAAGGTACACAATTTTTGATAAGGATTAATAAATAACAGAGGGACCAAAACACATACTTCTAATTAAATAAAATCTAGAATATGCTTTTGAAGGAGGAAAAAAAACGGTAAGTTCAAGATGAAAAAAAAAAAAATAACAACAACAACAAGTTTGATCTCTCGGGTCAGCAAAGGTAGGTACTATTTCTTCACCCAGATATAGGTACTTGCATTATTTATGGAAACAGAAATTTATAATAAGACAAAAGCATGTGAAACCGATAGTAGCCAGCTTGTTCAGTTTTGTTTGCTCTTCAAAATTATTAAGTATTTGAGGAAGAGTTTCTTCGATCCCGAAATATAGGACAAAAAAGTTTGTAGAGTAGATGTTTTGAAGATCAGAAGTAGAATCCTTGAATCGCAGGAAGTATTTGTTTCCCAGGAATTTTTCCAAGAAATAAATCGAATAGCCTTACTAGCATTGCAACTCATCTATTTTTTTTTTTATTATTTATATATATATTTTTTTCTGTACTTCAATCTATAAAATTATAAGCATTCTTGTTTGATCGAAATATTAAGTAGCAGATTAGAAAAATAGAACCAATGAAAGATGTTGTGGGAGACACAGCGAGATCAAAATATTCCCAGAAACAAGCTCGAACGATGGAAACGAATTTATCCATGCACCTATACGCACCTTATACGGTAATTCTAAAACTTGAAACGATTCTTCCTGAGCGTAACGGAAATATTCAGTCAGATGCATCATATCTACGACGTCAGCATTATTTTCAGTCTTAAAAAACTTCTCCTGGTAGGTATCGGTCTTCTGAAACTGTTCTAACCAATTATCCTTGAAATGAATCGCGTTTACCAGTACAAGTCTAGTTGTTTCGTCCAAACTACCTAGGTATCGGAAAAATCACAATAATATTTTGTTTAATAACTAGGTATTGTCATGTCGTTGATCGCCGAAAATAGAGAATTCAAGTACACATAGTTACCCGCAGGAATTATATTGTTTATCTTGTTATTAGTTTGCGACGAAACCCAAGAATTAATCAAGCTTTCGGCGACTTGAGCAGCCGTTCTAAAATTCATAAGTTGAGATTCTGAGCCTACATATTTCTTGGCATCATCTTTGTATTTCGCTTGCAATTTGTACGACTGTTCCACAAACATTTTCGTAGCAATATTCAATTCCGGGTGCTAATGAGTAATGTAGAAACATAATAAAAAACATTTAAAAAATTGGTTTCATTTTACATAATGGACATCCAGATATTCTGGAATAGAAATCTATTAATCAAAATCGTTTTTTTTTTTTTTTTTTTTTATATCTTAAGCAAACAGATATAGGTAGGTAGCCGAATAACAATTGTTCTTACTCTCAAATCATTCAGTAGTTTCTGCACGCATTCCAACTCATATTCTTCATCTTGACTAGCAAAAAGATGTTTTCGCAATTCGTCAGCAGTATCACCTTTCGAGCCGAGGTATACAAGGATGAGAGCGACGTAGATGCTAAACGGAGAGAAAAATAGATTCTCATCCTCTGTTGCCAGGACCTTTATTTATAGATGACTCAAATTTTAGTTTCAGTATCGTTCAAAAATTGAAGATTACGAAAAGAATATCTATTTCTCAACAAAGTAATAGAACAATCGGATATCTACGCAAGAATTACTAGAATATTTACCCTGTATAGGTTGACCATGAACTTGTAATTTGATAATGCGACAGTGTTTAAAAGTTTTGTTTCCATAATCCAAGACATCCTGGATTCCTACTTGATAATATCTTAGGCAGAAAACGGATACTCTGTCGGCATATATCGATCGATCTGCGTGAGAAAACCGGAATATAAATTTCTGTTCAATACGGCCGGCACACAAATAAGTATATTTATCGGTTTCGGTATTCGGTACTTTAGTACTTCATTGCCAAATTGCACAATACACAGCTCATGCAATTTAGTATGTTGTGATAACTTATCTGAGCTGTATCAAAAATTAAGTCAGCAATTGAAGGCACAATGATGTGAGTTATACCTATGCCTCAGAAATAGCTCGCACTACTATGGCAGTTCTGCATGATTGAAGGCACAAATGGAGTACCTAGTATACATGTATAAGCCATGAGGTAGGCGAAGAGATTGCAGCTGCGACTTTCATTATAATAAATCTGAGTTGACAACCAAAATGTTAGGCAATAAAAGTAATTGAGGATCAAGAGTGTTTGAAAATTTTGGCGCATGATAAACATTCCTTTTTGTAACGACTTCGTCATTTGTTCTATAGTACTACTGGTATCTAAGCATTACTGTATTCTATAAGAGAGGTGCTTCAAACGTGCGCGACTTGCGGGAATTTCCTCATTAAGTCATTTTGAAATTTTGTAGAGTCATTGAAGTAGGTAGTTCTTCAGAAATTAGAACTCAATTTTACCAATAATAAGTACAGCTATCGAATACCTAAAATCTAAAAATTCAAGTAATTTCTCATCTTTAAGAACCATTGACAAATTTGGCTCTTTTTGGTCCATAATTTATTCATCTCAGAAAAGACGTAGAAACTTTATTTCAGGTTGAAATCGAAATAAAAATTTTGTTGATTCCAAGTATGAAGATTTAGCGCCAAATCCCATTATAACTGATACCTTCAACATCTTTCGGCTTCAGTATCTTATAAGAAATTCGAATTACTTGGGAAGTACTACGATCGAGTTGAATTCCAGTCTCAAATTGATTGAATGACACAGCTGAAATGACAAGTAAGGTGAGGTCAGATAGACAATAATTCGTAAATATATCGAACTTCATTCAGGTACCTAAATAAATTAATCAAAACATTACATGAAAAATGAAAAACACTAATATCTCGTAGGTACCTAGGTACTCATTTCATTTTCAACAATGATGCACGACTTGGATCCTATGATGTTTTTCTACAGGCGGCGTTATAATATTTATTTAGGTAGGTAGATTCCTCCAGAGTCCAGAATTCAAGTAGTGTTCCGAGCCATTTTTCGTACCACGGTCGTGATTTTTCCAGGGCCCGGTATTTTGTATTTATCTTTTTTTCGCCGATTTTATCAGTTTTATCGTTCGCTAAGCTGTCTTCTTTATCTAGTCTATCGTCCCATATCGACTACAGCGCTGCCATACAAAACTACGAAATAGAATGAAGTATGTATCTGCATATCTACCGTTTGCGGAAAAAGGTCTCTCAATCTTCACAAAGATTACCTTTTTTTGCTGATTGACAATGCGCAGATACGTCTATTTCATTTTGTACGGCAAGCAGCGCCGGTAGTATCCACCGCGCCGACAGTTAGGAGAAAAAGATCTCTTACAGTCGTGCGATAGACCTTATTCTATGAATCGTCAGCCCATCGTTCGGACGTATTCGAATTGTTGAGTCTAGTTCTGTTCGACGATCGAAGAGTCTTGACCACGATAAAAATTTTCGCTCTATGTTGTTTACCATCGTTCACCATCATTCTCACATTCTGTAATCCTTGAATTTGTGAACCGTATCAAACACATGAACCAAAGTAAAGTAAAAATTTCGAATTCCGGTGAGAACGAGCTCGTTGTTTCCTCTTGAGCTGTATTTCTAATCAGTTTCTTTTATATTTCATCATTTTGTTGAACGCCGAAAAGGTTTGCGAAATTTCTCTAATTCGCCCTTTTATCAATCGTCGTTAAAATGGGTTCGAATAAGCACAAGCATAAGTCGAAGAAACGGAAACATCATCATAGCTCAGATTCATCGGAGAGAGAGATAGAACGTAGAGATGAACGCGAGAAACATCGATCCCACAAGAAACGCAAGGATCGCAAAGAGAAAGAAGCCCCATCTGCTTCTAGGACCATTCTCGTCGACGATTACATCAGTTCGAGTAAGTTACGAGTGAATATACGTAATATTGAAACAGCATGAGAAAGTTCGCGTTCAAAGTATCGAGTACTGAATAACTACTTCATTTGTTCTACGATAATATTGTTCGATTTCTTCTTGCAGGCAGTGATGATGATGTAATCATAATAACAGCGCCACCTCCACCTAAGATTTCTCGACAGAGTAGTCCACCGAGGAGAGCCTCTCCACTGAAGAGAACCTCTAAAACCATTGCGGCGTCTCCTCCTCCGCCTCCGAAAATCAGTCGTCGCAGATCAATCACACCACCTCCGCCTAAGATTAGCCGACACAGATCACCCTCTCCCGGATCGCCACCCCTCGGAAACAAAACATCGTCGGATGCTTCTTTATCTATCGAAGAGACGAATAAGCTGCGAATGAAACTAGGTCTTAAACCTTTATCTGTTGGCTATGAAAAACAAGAGAACCAAGAGAAGAAAGAAACCTTCGGTGGCGTGGACATGGGAGAGTTCGTGCATAAACCACCTGGTAAGTTTATCTCTTACCGTCTTCAAAAGTTGCAGTATCGAAATTCATTTTATCGTGGCCTTTTAGAGAATATTGCTGCTAAAACGACCGCTGAAAAACTGAAGGAGAAAATAAGATTGAATCGTGAGCGGCGGGCCTTGGAGGAGAAATTACGAAGCGTTAAAAAACTGACCGAGGATGATGATGATGACGATGTTACAAAATGGGTCGAGAAAAATCGTAAGGTCGTGTCTGAAAAGGAACAAGCGGAAAAACGAGTAAGTAATGTTTCTTTTCAGAATGATTATGAGGAAATGATTTCTATGATCGACTGATTTCACGAACTATTGCTTTTATCCTTCATTCGTCCGAACGAAGTTGGTGGTGATCTTTATCAAGCCGATGACTTTTTATGGTAATGAAAGCGTTTTATAGCCGGCGTGATATGCTTCAATTCGTTGGGGTTTCTTGATCCATGGGCATGCATTTGACAGGACTTATTCTTACGTCTTTCGGCAGCTTTTTCTCATTAGTAATTCTAGACTTCGTATTTCACTTTCACGCATTGCGAGATGGTATTTCTATCATAAACGGTAGCTCAATGTCAACTTTTATTAGAGGTCGGGTGACCACCATGTCTATTTCACGATTGTATTCAGTGTTCAAATGTATTTTTAGGCTAAAGAACTGGACGCTATGGACGAGGTTTTTGGTATCGGCGAACTAATAGAAGAGAATATACGTGCTACTAAACAAGTCGCATACACTGCAAAAGACCTCAGAGGAATGAAAGTGGAACATGACATGGTAATCAAATCCATTGTCTCTCTTGATTTGGTATAAATTTAACCAGTAATACTAATTACGATTTTTGTGTCTTATTCTAGGAAAATTTCAAAGAAGGTCGAGATGTCGTTCTGACTCTAAAAGATCAGAATGTGCTCGATGAAGAAGATGATAAATTGGTGAATGTCAATATGTTGGACGATGAACGTTACAAAAAGGTGAGTATTATCATTCTCGTAATAAACGAAAGGTACTAGAATTATTCTAAATTTTGGTTTTAAACTTTGTAGAACATAGATAGAAGACGTCAAAAGGCTGGAAGCAATGCATACGTCGATGACCTGACCGAGATGGAATCGGCTTTAGATAATAAAGTCTTGTCGAAGTACGACGAAGAAATTGATGGAGAAAAACGATCATCATTCGCTTTGGGTAAGTATGTGGGATATCGAAATATTGAAGCTATCGAGTGCAACGTTCGATTGAATTTTTTTTTTTTTTTTTCGATAGGTGTAAGTGCACAAGTCGCCGAAGAAGCGAGGAGAGAATGTATTCGAAATAGATTACAAGAATTATCCGCTGGTAAAAGACTGGAAAATTTATCGTTTGCTCTACAACCTGCTTCCGAATATTATACAGATCAAGAGTTGGCGGTGAAATTCAAGAAACCTAAGAAACGAGTAAGAAGTGTTCTACAATTTACTTCAGCTAAGATACAATTATAATTCATCTTCTCATCAGTCATATTATCGAACCTTATTCGAAAGTAAAGAGTTCTTATAATTTTGATTGTTCATGAAGAATGGGGCAGATAAAGGTCAAGTTGTCAAAATTATGAAGAAACTAACTCTTCTCCAATTTTATGACTGTTGACCTTGCATGTTATGTTTCCGTATTCGGGTTCAAAATATTTGTAGAATTGTTACAAAGTATACTCTATCAATCTGAGAAGTCACGGGCTCTTGTGCTTTGAAATAGACCATCAAGGAACTATGTACGATTCTTTCGGAAGAGTTACTCAAAGATTTATGATCCTTAAATATTGCATTTCATACGAGGATATTGCATTAATCGATGTCATATTATTAATTGAATATTATCGCATAAAAAAGCGGGAGACACATGTTCCCTTTTCAATTTCGCCAGAATTTTCAGTTCATTGTTCATCTATCATTCGGCTATCGAAGGCTTGAAAATATTATCAGGCATCAGCATTAAATTCACCAGTGCGGACTTGTACTACTCACAAAATCACTCATTTAAATCCATTCTATCATACGTTTTTCACTAGGTGCGAAAGATACGCAAAGCACGACCTCTCAGAGCGGACGATTTACTGGCGGAACCAACCTTACCTCCTGTACCCTCACCAATAAAACGAGAATCAAGAAACGATTCGAAAAGTCGTTCCACTGCGCAAACAAATGGTGATCGTGTCAGTTCCCGAATTAAGAAAGAAATAAAAGACGAACCTTACGATGATTACACATTAGACACTGATGATTTACCGCGTGAGTGCTTTTTAGTAATCATTTTCTTTAAAGTTTATTAAAATCAATTTCATAAAAATATTCGTTCAATTTTCTTTGTAGCTCCTCCAGCAATCGATACGAGTACAATAAAGCTCGAAGATGACGAAGACGATATGGATTTACAGTTAGCTCTTTCCAGAAGTCGGAAACTTCAACAGGAAGAAGCACTCAAAGCGTCTAGAGTTCAAACGGTTGGTAACATGTTTTTCCATTTTAAAATTCTCGTGTTTTTCTCCTACTAAACTATCGATGTTATAGGTCGATAATGAAGTGGAAGATGACGATATGGGTGAATCGAAACTTGGAGGGTCAATTGTTCTAAACGCTACAGCCGAATTCTGTCGAACGCTGGGTGATATCCCAACTTATGGTCAAGCTGGTAATCGAGACGAAGATGAGCAAGAATTATTTGTGAGTATCGATCTATGTTCTGAAATACTCAAATCAGCAAATCTATGTTTCGTTCTTTTAATTCGAGCTTATTTACGTGAATTCAACCAGGATCTCGAGCAAGAAATGAAAGCAGAACGAGCCAAACGAGAAGATATTGACGCATTAATGAATAATTGGAATGAAGTAGAAATGGGTATGTGTATCGAAGAGATTATGAACATTTGTCACGATGGAAGTACTCGAATCTCTACTTTTTTTTTTTTTTGTTTAGATCGAACGCAAATCGATATAACCCCTACCGAAGCTCCAATATTAGACGCCGAACCGGATATATCTTCTGGAGTTGCTGGTGCTTTGAAAATGGCCCTTACCAAAGGTTATATTCAAACAGAATTCGAGAAAAAACCGTCGGCATCCAGATTCGCTCATCTACAAGCGCAAAATTATTCGATCGAAGATAAAACTTTCGCTATGTATGTATACGTACAAAAGTTATGTAAAGATTGTTTTATAAAGTTGCACGTTCACGTTTGCTTTCTATCATATTTAGGGAAGATGACAAACATTCGAGGAGAGAACGATACTGCGGTTCGACGACTGAATTCAAAGAGAAAGAAGGTTACAAGCCAAATGTGAAATTGGACTATATCGACGATGATGGCCATTTATTGTCTTCTAAAGAAGCATTCAGGTTAATTTAGTTTTGAAGATGAGATCTTGATATTATTACGTTCTTTATCAAGTATAATTTCGTTTGGTTTAGGTATTTGTCACATAAGTTCCATGGTAAAGGACCTGGTAAGAATAAACAGGAGAAGCGTATGAAGAAGAATGAACAAGAAGCGGTAAGTTAGGATGAAATCGATATTTTTCCATCATTCAGAGTAGATTTGACAAATAATATTTCGTTTTTTTCTACAGTTAATGAAGCAGATGAGCTCAACGGATACACCTCTAGGAACTACGAGTATGTTACGACAAAAGCAAAAAGAAACTCAGTCAGCGTATGTTATTTTGAGTGGCAGTAAACACAGCCAGTCGTAAGTGGCGAAACTTTTAACTTATTCAACGCTAATTCATTTACTGTCAATCAATTTCGATCCTAATCTTTTTTTATTCTATCTTCATTTGTTTACAGAACGAATATTGCAAAAATGAAACTGTGATATGCCTTCCAAGTCTATCAGTGATTTGAGACTAGTTATTTGTGGAAAAAATCCTAACACCTATCAAGCGATAGATAGTTGATGTTTATTACTTTTTGTACCATAAATATGTTATTCTATTTCAACGGTATGGCAGTCGTTCTTATTTAATTGATAGTCAGAGTGACTGATGAATGTTATGATCGTGCTCATTCTTTTCCATTGTTGGTGTATTATTCGAGAGAGTTACACTTCTACTGAATCAATTCGTTCATCGCACTTACGAGAAAACTGCGACCTAGTAAAAACGTTTCTAACAGGATCACGAAACAACTTTTCGGACGTGGCGTAATACTCGGAGGATGATTCACACGCACCAGATTATGCCAGCTCATACGAAAGAGTTCCCATTATTTCGATAAGTAAGGAAATATCTCTAATTCGCAGCAAATCTTTCTCTCATTCCTCGATCTTGATCTATACTTTCTCCATGGTCGATACTTCAACCCTCTTTGCTGTATGGTCTATTCCGTGCTGCGTTCCAGGCATGTTCGTCGGACATTCATCAAAATTTTCCTGAGTATAGCTATTTTCATGATGATTTACTCTGTAGGAAGGACGAAGTCACAAATTTCAGGTTTCGGAAGATGCATTTTCAAAGTTTTTCAGAGCACCACGCACCAGAGTATTCCTTTTATTTGATAACATTTGTTTCTTGCTCACAGTAAGCATCAATGACATCGCATGTTCTTTATCCCATGAACATTGTACTCCGCTCGACCGTAATGAAGTTCAGTTTGCACTTGAAATGAAAAAACAAACTTGAGTATTCCTGTTTCAAAACGTAAAAAAACGGTTAACTTAAGAGCTACTACATATAACTTTCACTTGGTCGTTTGTAGAAGTTGAAGGTTCTGTAATGTACGTACCTTTCAAATCAAATTCTTTTAAAAGACTTGTAATTTTATCGACGATTTTGAATTAGGTAGCAAGGAAGATCAGAACATTGCTTCTTGCTAGCGAAAATGTGCATGTAAACATGAGTTGACTTACATTTTACGATACCTGTAATCCCAAATCTCTCACTGTCACTGGATCATATTTTTCAGCCTACCCGAAAATGAAAACAGAATTACATATAAACAAGGGGAATGAAGACAAAATAATTGATCGGCGTGAAGTCGATTTTAATGGGGGTGGGAGAAGAGGGTGAAGAAGTGACAGCCTCCAATACAACTATGAAGCTTTAAATTTTGGATTTATTCTCAAGTCTGGGAAGTATCAAGGAGAGGGACTGTCATATCTGAGCTCTTCTTATTCCTGAGAAGAAGAGAAGTATTAACAAATGCAAGTTTTGTTTTCTGCCCACACTCACGGAGCTCGCTATGCAACCGCTTTTTACAAAAATTTAACACGCGGTATACAACGAGTCTGATAACTAGGTAGACCCAAATACACTAAGTGTAAGTTATGTCTACGAATACAATGTATCCATCTCTTACAACAAAAAGAAGACCGAGAAGTTTAGCAGAATTTCGGAGTGGAATTTCAATATTAAGCGAGGTTGGAAGGAGGAGATCGGATGTATCTTTTTGAAAAGATTATCTGGCAAAAGATCATGTTTCATGTCTTTCTCTTTTTCAAAAATCTATCATAAGTCTATTTCAGGATATTTGAAGCTGATAGCTTTGGGTTGTTTCAAGCTAATAGCTTTCGAGTAGCTCTTTTGGTACGCTCGTTCGCCCCCTCCTCGTTCTTGCTAGTATAAACTGACTAGATCGCTTTATAGTTTTGATGATTAGCCTACGCCCGGACAACCTATTATAAGCCTAGTTTAAGACTAGTGAAATCCTAAGCGAGGTGGGGGGGCTTCAGCGTATTATACTTCTAGTTTGAGACTGCTGTGGAGAATTTGAAGCCATTTTTGACATGTTTCAAGTCTTCACTCTGCCCTGACCCCTAATTGACAATTTTAGCAGGGAACCCGCTATTCATTTTGTAACGGGGATCACATCCTCAGAAAACGTCCGCGTCCAGGAGTTTCTGTGAACTGCGTAACGTGACGTGACGTGTGACACTTTATAACATCATCAATGAACTTGATCTACTTTAGGGACTTGAAACAATTTCAACCTCCAGCCTTCATTATATCAGGCCTAGTATACAGTAAACTGAGAAGAGCTCCGCCAACTCATTTGCTGAGGGGGCATTTTCGCACCAATGTAATCGCGAGCGCGTTCAACTTATTACGTCATCATTTTCAAGACTCGGAAACTAGGCTATATATGATAGGAGGAAACCTTGGACAAATTTCTGGCTCTAAGCTATACATATGATAGGAGAAGGACTTGGAAAAATTTCACTCTCGAGGTATACATGTATTATAATATGAGAAGAGAAAAAGGAGGAAGCCTCGAGCTAGGTTTTGACATCGTTTGGATCTAGAATTTTTCGAGTGGCCCCCCTTCACCCTACTTCGCCCCCCCCCCTTCATCCTCGTTACTCCGTGGGTGATTCAAAAATTTGAGAGTTCACCCCGCGAGTTCACAATTTATATACTAGGTTTATAGTAGCTTTTTGATAGCTTAATACTGGCTTTATACTAGGATATTACCAGTCTCAAACCAAAGTTATCAAAAAAAAGCCCCTCGGCGTCCAACTTTTGTGGCGTTGACCTATTTAAGGACTGGTACAAATTTCGATCCTCGTTGCTTTAGGACCTGTATCCTCCATTTTTATTCTACTGAGCCTATTATACAGGGTACTAGGATATACGAGGCTGGACCTATAGTATACTAGACCTAGAACTTCAGTCGGAGTGTCATCAACCAAAGCCTCAAGCATGAGAATTCTTCCATTAGTCATGAACAGAAGTTACTTTATTATCACAATATCGTACAATAGTTGAATAAAAGAGAGAAGGAGAGGGAGAGAGAATTATTAAGGGGTATTGGATTTCTTGGCGCAGCCAAAGAGATAAGGATCATGTTTCATATTTTTTCAAAATTTTGCCCAATCAGATAGGTATGTTGTGGATAATGCGAGACAAAAATATTTTAGAATTCTAGGCTAAGGCTTTTAAGCGGCACCCTCACTTGATCTATCTCGCTTCTCGGTCTAGTATAAGTCTACTTTAGTATATTTTGGGCTAATGAGATTACTGGGCCTTAGTCGCTCCGCTCGTTCGTCCCGCTTGTTGGTCCAGTACAAGTATATTTTAGTATATTTCAGGCTGATCAGATTATAGGGCCTCACTTGCTCCGCTCGTTCGTCCCGGTTTAGTATGTTTCAGATGTTGGAAGCGGACCAGGATTAACGACTTATGACGTCACCAAGCCCATGACGTCATCGACTTATGACATCACCCAACTTATGAGATCACCAAACCCATGACGTCACCAAGCCCATGACGCTATCGACTTATGACGTCACCGAACTTATGAGGTCACCGACTTATGACATCACCAAGCTCATGACGTCATCGACTTATGACGTAACTGAACCTATGAGGTCACCAAACCCATGACGTCACCGACATATGACGTCACCAAGCCCATGACGTCACCGACTTATGACGTCACTAAGCCCATGACGTCATCGACTTATGACATCACCCAACTTATGAGGTCACAAACCTATGACGTCACCAAGCCCATGACGTCACCGAACTTATGAGGTCACCGACTTATGACGTCACCAACTTATGACATCACCAAGCTCATGACGTCATCGGCTTATGACGTAACTGAACCTATGAGGTCACCAAACCCATGACGTCACCAACTTATGACGTCGCCAACTTATGACGTCACCAAGCCCATGACGCCATCGACTTATGACGTCACCAAACTTATGACGTCACCGACTTATGACGTCACCAACTTATGACATCACCAAGCTCATGACGTCATCGGCTTATGACGTAACTGAACCTATGAGGTCACCAAACCCATGACGTCACCAACTTATGACGTCACCAACTTATGACGTCACAAAGCCCATGACGCCATCGACTTATGACGTCACCAAACTTATGAGGTCACCGACTTATGACATCACCAACCTCATGACGTCATCGGCTTATGACGTAACTGAACCTATGAGGTCACCAAACCCATGACGTCACCAACTTATGACGTCACCAACTTATGACGTCACCAAGCCCATGACGCCATCGACTTATGACGTCACCAAACTTATGACATCACCAAGCCCATGACGCCATCGACTTATGATGACACCAAGCCCATGACGTCATCGACTTATGACGTCACTAAACCTATGAGGTTACAAAACCTATGACGTCACCAACTTATGACATCACCAAGCTCATGACGTCATCGACTTATGACGTAACTGAACCTATGAGGGCACCAAACCCAGGACGTCACCGACTTATGACGTCATCGACTTATGACGTCACCGAACTTATGACGTCACAAGCTAATAGCTTTATAATCGCTCTCAGCATTTTTTTAGCCTAGTATAAATCTAGTCTACTGTCGCGGGGCGAAGGAGAAACCTACAAACATACGAATATTCCTTACAACTTCATACGTTTTAAGGCTACATCACACTCGCAGACAATGAATGTTATCATCTCGTCGAGGGTACGAGTCATGTTTTCAGGTTACACAATTAACACAAATAATTTTACAACACAGACACGTAACGAAAATATAATCCTAGTTCAAATTCACAAGTCTAAATAAAAGAAAAAAAAATTAAAATAAAAGAAATTTTGAGTCAGAAAAATGAACTTAGGAATAATTATTCCGCGACCGGTTTCGATAGGACACAGCCTACATTATCAAGCGATCTAAAAAAAAAGAAGAAAAAAAAATTGAACTAGGATTATATTTTCGTTACGTGTCTGTGTTGTAAAATTATTTGTGTTAATTGTGTAACCTCGCAGACAATGTTCCAATTTGTATCTGATGTAGCTCTTCGATGTGAAATACAGAAATACGAATAAAGAATATATTCAAGACGACCGTGATATCTGATCCTTCCGTCATACTTACGCCTTTTCATTATATTAGGATAATCTAGAAACTACAGAGGGGGGGGGGATCGGACTCGCGAACTCGCAGATTTGAGAATCACTGCCACAGTGAAAATTCCCATAAGGATGAGACCAGAGCAAAGACATGAAACATGTCAATACAGGCTGCGAGTTCCCAGGACCTTCTCTGATAAACCTTAGTATGGTTATCAATGGCCATAAGTGTTTCTTTTCGTCCGTCACCCAGCATTGCCCGCCCGTATACTCTCCACAAGACAATATTTGCCTCGCGGACTGTACTTTGAGAGAAATGGAAGAAAAATTAAAGAAGGGCAGCGGGAAACCCGCAGGCTCCGCTGCTTACTAAAAAACGGAATTGGTCTAAAACTATGCATATTTTTTAAAATCCCAAAGTACACATTTTATGGAGTCTCATTGACTTCGTCTTTCATTTATTCCCCTCCGCGGAAACGCATTCCGAACCTACTATTCTAAGGGGGAAAATGGGTCATATCTTCCGGCAAACTCAAGTTTTCTTATTATCTAGTCTAGGCAATTACTCTTTTCGAGATCTAAAAGAATCAGCAGAACTCATGAAAAGTCGATAATCGCAAAAAAAAAGCCCTTATATTACAGACTATGACGCGCTCTAGCGGCTTTTTAGGAACGTTCTTATGTTCTACTTTTCACTTTTCAGTGATTTTGTAGATCGAACATCCTTCAATCGCACCATTTTCATGATGTTTGGGTCTTTCTTTTAAACTTGCCAAATACAATTTTTCTGAAAAAACTACTTTCATTTTCCTACCAGACTATCCAATTTCCACTGTAGGTAAGAGGGAAAGATGAGCAATTCATGGCAGATGACTGAAAGTTGCAAAGATCGCGGGTTTTTTCAAATTTTCAATTTTGCCAGACCCGCGTATTTATGCTGAATTGTGCTGCGCAAATACGTTTTGTACTTTTTCCTTTCTCGAGATATTTACCGGATCCTCTTCTGCAAATTTTCAATTTTCATTGGGCTCAATAAAATGTGAGAAATTCACGCTGAATCGTGCTCTATAAATCGCGTTTCGTACTCGATCTTAGTTCTCAAGGAAGATCAGATCACGAAGAAGAACGACCCTATCTTCTTCAAATTTACGTACCGGTAGTTCAAATCATATATTTTTCTCCACGCAAAATGGTTAATATCTTAAGAAACAGGGAAGTACTAAAATTACAGTTTGCGGAACATTTCATCAAGCGTGGTGAAAATTCTTTAAAGGGGGCAATTGTAAAACAAACTCACTCTGTCGCCGAAGAAAAGATAAAAGCACAAAGTCTAAAACGTGCAGTACAAATCAAGAATTTATTGTTCGTGATTTGTTTGTGAAACTTTTTCGAATTTTTTAACTTTACAATTTAAAGTTACGTTCTTACGTGTTTCCTGCTAATTATATCACTTTTACAACCCATTAAGCTAGATTTTCTCGATGATCTGGTAATTTATTATACACGTCTACTGAAAACACATTTATTTCGTCACGAGTCATCATGGAATTCGCTCTCCAAAAACCACAATGTCGGAGAAACGAGGGTATTTGTGGTGGCTTCATTATCAGCATATCTTACAGAATTCTACCTACCTACGTATAACTTCTCTACGGACTTTTCCGTCCAATTTGACTAGATTTGCACCGAATTTTATTACAAGAAATAATAGGGAAGTACACACAATATTTTCTCTGAATAAAATACAGTAGCCATTACGGAGGTCATACATTTCCGTTTCGAACAATAGCTCGTTGAATAAATCGAATAGAATCATTAGCACGGTGCGTAATCCAGCTTACGTCAACCATCCACAAAATTTCTGTCGACTGTTCGCGAGGAAAGAGGGGAAGATGACAGGCGTATGTAATTAGTTGGAAACGATGCGTCTACAACCTCTCTTGGTCCTCTTGAGCGGCGGAGGGCAAGGCTCAGGAAACTTATCCGCACTTTCGCGCTCCGTTCGATTTTCCTCAATTGTTCGCGGAATTTCCTTTATAACGGTTGAACTGAAAATCGACTTAATTTCTAAAGCCGGATTGATTTCATCGACGCTTGCCGTCGTTACCTGCTGATGATGATGAGAATCGTTCGTCGAATTGATTTTCCGACCGTAGTCCAGTGTATTACGTGCGTCCTCAATTCTAAAATGTTGTTTCGACAGAGGCTCAGCTAGCGTTCGTCCAGATATGGAGGATGCATTCGTCGACACGCGAGATTCATTTGAATAAGATTTTATATTCTTATTAAAAATGACCACCGAATGACACAAAAATTTATAATCAATAATCCTGACGACTACTTCGAAGACGACGAAAAAATAAAATAGCATAGTATATTCGTCAACACGATAGAATTTCATTTTATAATATAACTGAGTCACGAAAAAGTTATCACATTGTGAAAACCGAATATTTTAATGAGTGTGAAAAACGCGATAGACTTCTGATGAACAACAGACAAAATTTTCGGAATTCCCTGCACTCCGTTAGGAACAAATCATTATTTGATCCTCGTTCAGGTGGTTTATGTTTATACTAATCAGAGTGAACAGTGAGAAGACGATGTCCGACACTAGAAGGTACATTCAATGCCGTGTGAATGTACGAGTACGAACCAGTTTTGAGTTTTTAATAATTCGCACGTCGGTGTAATACCTTCCTATATTTATGTAGCTATACGAGATTTGAGAAGCAAGATGCGTCCTACAGGAAGCAAGTTGCTAGTAAATAGTTCATCAATAACAACGGACGACGTCATGGAAATGTAACGGCGCGAGAACTAGCCAAGTACGACGTGAATTTCTGTGCACAATTAAAGCTAATTACATTTGCGGACCACAAGCTACCAGCGTAGAGTGTGTGAGCGATCTTTTGATCTTTCATAATCAGAAACCGCTATCGTGATGTACATTTCTCTCATTTAAGAAACTGTGTTTGTATTAGGAACGGGCTTAGGTAGGACAATCTTACCCATTCACTAGAAGTATAGGAAGTGACAACAGCATGGTCCTCTCTCACCCTTTCTAAGCTCGTTGACTAAGGACCAAGACAGCCTGTTATTCATGAGGGAACCAACAACCACTCACTGTTTAAAGCTTCACAAATTATAACATCTTCCATGGAAAACATGTCAATTTTCTACCAGAGCCAAAATAATAATAGAGGTTCATGTTTCATGTACTTAACGTTTATCTCTGCGGGAGCACTTTACAGAAATTTTATTTTGTATTGTTCGATCTTTTAATAAATCATCTACTTTAGAATATTTGAGGCTAATGACTTATGGGGGGCTCACTCGCTCCGCTTCTTGGTCTATTATAAGTCAGGTGTCCATCAGAATTCAAGCCAATAGCTTTTAGAGGCTCCCTTACGGCCTTCATGGTCTAGTATGAGTGTAGTTTACAATTTTTTGTGACACCGGGGAGCTCACTTTCCTAGGTTTAACAGTATATTGTATATTAAGTGTATACTCGTATGATGAAAGCTGAAATCACTATAGCAGCCTGGGGTGGGCCCACTTCTTGGTCTGTTCCTGATGTACTGTATACGTAGGTACTAGGTTTATAGTAGCTAAGCTGTAGCCTAGTATATAGGGCGCTTAAGAAAGGATACAGAATACAGGATTCCTAGACCTCATATGAAGCTAGTACGTTAGTATACCGCATAGATCAAAGAGGGACCTACTTAGTTTGTCCCCCTTCTCCCACTAGTATAAGTCTAACTAGTAGAATCCCAGGGAACCTATTTATGAGGTATTTTGGAAGTGTCCTTTCTGAGTCACATAGCGTTTGAAGCGTTGCATATCTGGCTCATTAAAGGGGCGGAGCCAACATACAGTATATTGGACGAACTAAGCTAGGACTCCTAGCTTTTGATATATTCATGCCTTTGCTCTGGTCTTATCTTTATGGAAATTTTCATTGTGGCAGTGATTCTCAGATCTGCGAGTCCGAGCCCCCCCCCCTCGAAAGGCACTTAGAAAAATTTCGAAGTTTTTTCAGGGGGGTGATTCTGAAATCTACAAGTCCGAGTTCGCAAGTCCGAAGCAGTAATTTATCCTAGTATAATGAATAGATTTATACTAGGCTAAGAAGACGCTGAGAGCCATTATGAAGCTATTAGCTTGTGACGTCATAGGTCGGTGACGTCATAAGTCGTGAATTCTGGTATTATTACTCCTGCCATGAGAATAACGCAGGAAGCAAAAATCATTAAAATATTGGAAATCAGAGGTACCTATGAGTTTATAATTTTGAGGGTTCCCAAAATATGCTGTAGACTTGTGGTAGTTCAGAAATTACTCATACCCAATTAGGAACACATTAATGATCTCGGATACTTGCGTTACTCTTCTGGGATGTGCGGTGGCCAAAGGTTGGGCAGTCTCATTCTAATCTCAATGTTGAAAACAATTCGTTCCATAAAACAATTTTTCTGCGTTCCTCGTTTAAAAGTCGTCATTTTTTCTTTTTGCAATTATGTGGGACACACTCCCGCGTCTTTCCTTGAAAATCCTCAATCCACGTGGAGCTTTGCCCACAAAAGGGATTCAAAGCGGGCAGATTTTGAATTTTAAGCATTAAATTGCCAAATGATCGTGAGTGGAATTGAATTTTCTAGTAAATACGGGAGAGTGTATCCTGAGCGATCACCACGGGGAACCATTTTCATCAAAGATGTTTTTTCTGGTTTCATCGCACCTGGACTAACGAAGGAACATTGAGTTTAAATAAGAGACTAAACAAATTACAAACGATTTAGCACGCTCTTATTCAGTCCTAAATTGAGAAAGAGAGTACGTGCATTTAGGTAGCCATCGCATTTGAGGTCACCTATGATTGTAGGAGATGACTCCGAATGAAAATTATTGACAGAGAGAATGGAAAGAGGAATAACCATATGAGGACGTACTTGGCAAAAGGGCGCGCTCAATAAGCAGATTCCTCCTCATATACAGTACGTAAATTTAGTTTGCGAGTTTGAAGTTAATTATGAATAAATCAAATCATAATAGGCCTACTAGGTATATATTGTATGCTTTAGTTCTGAATTTATGAACACTATTACTCTCAGAAGTACTTGTGACCTTCTAAACTCGTAGAGGAGCGACTCTCTGACCTCATAATGCGTTATACTATCGTGATATAGCTTAAAGTTTAATAATTCATCGTCAACATATGATAATGTATAGAAAAATATTCTTATTTAACAGAAATAATTCAACTGTAATTAATCCTAATTTGATGACTAAAAGAACAAACTTCACGTAACGATCGGACGACACCGTTTTCGGTACCACCACTCTCCCGATGGGCACGAATTCATCTTTTTTTCGGAATTATCCTCGATTGGTCGATTGATTATATTGAAAATGTTCTTTAAATTAACCGCTTCGTCGCTGCCCTCCGTTCGTTTTGAAACCGATCCTTGCGTAGAATTCTTGAAAATTGGAAAAGTCGATTGTTCTTTCAGAAGTACAGAAGTATCGTCTTTGGAGTGCGAACTCGCCGGTGCTTGTAGCACACTCGACTCACTTGATTTACACTTGTTGTTTATCAGAATCGTACCTTTTGGGCAGTTCTTTGATAGTTCTGTGAAAAATTTTAGGTCGTTTAAACAATAGAAGAATATGGAGACAAGATGCACTCTGTTTAAAAAAAGTGAAATTAAAAGTTACGGACACGCACTGTTATTTTGTTTTGAAACTGATCCTTCTGTAGAACTTTTGAAGTTTCGCATTTCTTCCAGAGGTACAGCAGTGTTGTCTTCTGAATTTGAGCTCGCAGGTTCTTGTATCTCATTCGAGTCGCTTGGCAGCACATATTTACACTTGTTGTTTATCAAAGTCATATCTTTTGGGCAGTTCTTTGAAAATTCTGTGAAAAATTAGAAATTGTTTTAATGATAAAAGAAATGAGACGATATATTATTGCTCCTACGTATCGTGCGCGTTTTGATCTTTAATGCATACACTATAAATACTTGTAGGTGATGGAAACTTCGTATGTATTCTCTAAAAACAGACGCGTAGATACGGAGGGGGGTCAGTGTCAAAGTCCCCACCCCAAAGCCAAAAAAAAAGGTCGTTCACTCTGACGCTCAAACCCCCTCCCAGAATATTCTTTCATCTACGCGCCTGTCTAAAAACAAATACCCAACTTACTCATCGAGTAAGTTGATGAATTTTTAGTATACGCAACATGTGCAAATTTTAAAAATTTGGAATGAACATGAGTTATAGTGTGTTCCAGATTAGAGGGCTCTTAAATACATACCTTTGTATTAAGTTCTGCCACGGAGTTCCGAGGTCATTAGCCGTCATACACCACTATCACGCGTCTTCCTGACTGGCTGGTTCCCCCTTACTCACAGCAAATCAAGAGATTTTTTGGATAGAACGTACTAAATAGACGTATTTTAAATTCTGAGTACAATTCCATTTGTCTTTTTTCGAATTACCTCTTATTTGTGGGCAACACTCATGTTTTTCTTTTTGGTTCTGGTTCTAGAATCGATATTCTAGACCCGGTTACTTTTGGTTTTGGTTCCAGGACCCAAATCCAAGATCCGATTCCTTTTGGTTCTGGTTCCAGAAGCCTAATCTGGGATCCGGTTCCTTTCAGTTCCGGTTCCGGAGGCCTGGAAATACTACGGAAGAACCGCTTTCTGTAGCGGTATTAGATTCCAGTTCTCAGCTCTGCTGCCCTGACACTTGCCTGTCGCAAAGCTCTAGTGGATCGGAAAGTTGTTCAAGTTAGGTACCGAAGCTGAGCTACAAATTTACAAAAAAATAACTATGCTCACCCCTTCCAGGGGAACAGAGGAGTGAGCTTCAAGGGAAGACGACTGAGACCTTTGGCAGCGAGCTTCTATCTGACCCTTTCTGTTTCATCTGACATATTCGAACCGGGAACGGGGAAATGCTGGTGTCGCGCCGCAGTGGAGGAAGATCAAAAGAAGTATCTAAATTCTAAACTATGGCGACATACGGGAGAAAGATGAAGGAATTGAAATAACCCTTGAAATAGAAGATTTGGCTTCCTGACAACCCATAAAAAAAGATGTTCTCAAACACACATTCTACAAATTAAATGAATGACAAAAACTTTAATTCCGCTTCATTCGAGGATTATTCCAAATTTTTTTTATTTTCCTCCCATTCACCGCGATAGTTTTGATTCGTATTTGGCAAGAGTATCACAACTGTTGAGCAAAACGCGCGCGTTGTTAGCGATCCTGGCGGAATTACTCCCATATCAATAGATATTTGAAAGGACAAAACTAAAAGAGCTCAAATGAACTTGAGTCTACGACTCGTACGACGGATTACTGTATGACAGCGCGTTTTACAAAAAGGCTGATTGGCAAATACGCTGCCAACGACATATACACGAGTACGATACTCAACAAAATTATTGTCAGCAGGTTGACAACTTACTATTCTTCGTGTTTGACGAGGAGCGGAACCCGTACTCCGAATTTTGTAAGTTTTTGGTCGCAAATCCGGCCGCTGCAGCTCCGATTAAAACAATGACAAAGAGGAAAAAGGGCGCGCAAAAATGGGAAAACATTGTTAGTACGTCAGCGATTTGGAGGCGAAGTAAATTACAAAGCTAATCGCGTTCACGTCGTAACATGTCAACAAGCATACTGCCTAAATAGCAAGTCGCACTCGGTTGATAATTAACGATGTGAAAACCGATGATGAAAAATCTTGATTATCCCGCTCGTAGCGATTGAGCACAGTGCACATGTATTTTGTCGTAGTACGTTTCTGTACTATGGGGGGTCAAAGTTTGACGAAGTAGTTTAGTGCGACTTTTTTCTTCCGTTACGCTGTCCTACAATATTTCACATTTCTTCGTAACTTACTGTACATGCATTGTTTCCGAATTTTTTTCAATTTCGACATCATCTTTTTAAATGTGTACGAGATCAGTTTTTTACGTATGAGATTCAAGGATGTGGTTTACATTAGGCATATTAGCATTCGCGGTGGGGAAAAATATCGGGAGACTGAGGTTCGTTATTAAAACCTACGACATATTTTTATGCTTAATGTGGAGAATATCATTATCAATTATCCTGTTGTTAATCTCTAAAAATTGGCGGTTCATGATGGTTCCTTAAATAACGTTTCTAGCATAATCTACTTGAGACGAGGATATTTGTTCCTCCAATTTTCGAGAAAAAAAAAATGCCGCAGCGCCCTTAGTTCACCACTGGCAGTATCTCTTAAATTTACTACTTCAGGCCTCAGGGCTAAATTAGGAAACGCGGTAAATTTTTCAATACATTTGTCGACTTCTTCAGAAAAGGAAGGTGCCGAGAGAATAAATAAAATTCATGAATTTGTTAGTAGCAATAATTCTTTTAATGTGTTTTGGGAGTTTTAATTAGTCAAAGGAAAAGTCGTGTACTACTCACGCGACCTCGTGAGTGTTTTTGACATGTTTTATGTCTCTACTCTGACCTGACCCTACCTGACCCCTATTTTGAGATTTTGCGAGTTTTCGAGTGCCCCCCCCTTCACCCAAGTTACTCTTTGCCCGGTTTATATACTAGCTTTATACTAGGGTTTAACTAGTTGTAAACTAGCGCCCCCTATCCCCTTTTAGAATTTACTCTTAAACTGGGCTTATTTCTAGGTTAATGATAGCTGTATACTAGCTTTATGCTAGGATGCAAGGGAAACGGATGATTTGAAGTGGAGAAGAGACTTGAGTTTAGAGAGGGAATGGTGGTGATGTTTAAGAGAATGAAGTAAGGTGTTATGAGAAGAGAGAGAAGCGGTGTGAGTAGAAAGTTCCAGAAATCAGATTGGGAAATTAGAACTTTGAAAAAGATACGGGTCCTTCTTTTTCTATAGATTTTACGTACAATGCGGATTTCTTGCGATCAAGGGGAAGGTACTTTGGACTCTAGTACGAGAGATACTTTTCTCCTGCTCGTTATTTCGGTAATATTGAGTCGATCAAGGGAAAAGTACTTCAGCCAACTCTATAAAAGATACCTTTCTCCTGATTGTTATTTAAGGACCAATAAAAGCCCGTAGAAATCTAATTTCAGGTCTTACAATGGAGAGTACGGATTTTTGAAACTGTTATCTGGCAGCACTGGCTTTATACTTAATTTGAAATTTCACGAGCTCAACCAATTTTGCGAGTGCCCTCCCCCTCTCCTTCACCCTGTGTAGGTGATTCAAAAATTTGCGAGTTTGTCCCACGAGTTCACCTTGTTAGCCTGAAATACCCTATTTACTAGCTTTATGATGGCTTGATACTAGCTTCATGCTAGGGTTTTACCAGTACTAAACTAGACCTATGATACAACGGAGAAGAGCCCCCCGCAGGATTTTACTAGTCTTAAACTAGGCTTATGGGCGTAGGCTAATCATCAGAAACAGTATACTGTATAAACAGTCAGTTTATACTAGCAGGCTAAGGCACATTATGACTGTATTGTATTTCTTTTTTGAATTCCCCGTTGAACTGAACCTCAACTAGCTACTGTAGTAAGTTTAGCCTTCTTTTTATAGGCCTAAATGTGCAGTAAAATAGACCAAGAAGGGGCTTTTTCTAGACCTGGCTTCAAATTAGGTGTAGGCTTACTAGGATTTTAGCAGTCTTGAACTAGAATAATAATAGATGTAGAAGACCCCTCCTAGGATTTCACTTGTCCTAAACTAGACTTATACTAGACCAAGGAGGGGAGCAAAGGAGCGTAGCAAGTAAGTTCCTAAAAGCTAATAGCTTGGAATATTTCAAAGTAGGCTTATACCAGACCAAGGACGGGGGCGAACGAGTGGAGCGAATGAGCTACCTAAAAGTTATCATCAGCTTAAAATATTTCAAAGTAGACTTATATTAGGTAGTGCCCCGTTTATATACTAGTTTATACTAGTTTTATGATAGTTCTATGCTAAGATTTCAGACCCGGCGCTACGTATGTGGCACTGTACACGGTGCACAACACCAGGTATTTGGTGTGGTTCCGTGCACCATACCAGATTTTTTCAAAAAAGAAAAGAAAATCAACTTTAAACAAATGACGCCATGGATCAGTGAGAAGCTGAGACTGAGGGAGTTGAATTCTTTTTGGCGTGCACCACACCGGAAAAATGCCTGGCGCCGGGCCTGCTGACTAGGCTTAAATTAGACTTAAACTAGACCAAGAAGGAAGAGGGAGGCCTAAGAGTAAAGCGAGTAAAACTAAAAGCTATAAGCTTCCGCTCGTGTGCCCCTTAAAAGTTATTAGCTTAGAATATTTCAAAATTTACTCGTTTGAAATATTATTTCAAAGTACACTTATATGAGACCAAGGACGGGGGCGAAAGAGCGGAGTGATTGAGCCCCCTAAAAGCTATTAGCTTAGAATATTTCAAAGTAGACTTATAAGAGACCAAGGACGGCGGCGAAAAAGCGGAGCGAGTAAGCTCTTCTAAGGCTACTAGCTTGCAATTTTTAAAAGTAGGTCTCTACCAACCCAAGGAGGGGGCGAACGAGCGGAGTGAATAAGCTACCCAAAAGCTGTAGGCTTGAAATACCCTAACTGGAACTACACACCAAACGCTGGTAAAATCGGCCCCCAGACTTTTAACACGTGAGCCGCTTAACCAATTATAAAGCAAACCAGGTTAACAATGAAAACGAACGAGTGAAAACCTCACGAAAGGACAGCAGACAAGAAACATGATCTTTTTCTATTTGGCTCCACCAGAAGATTTTTAGTAAAAAGACTGTCAACGAGAATTCATACAACGATTTCAAAACAAGGTCCTACGGGTAATCACCGATGCACCCTGGTTTATGACCAGTAAACAGCTGCATAACGACTTACAAGTCTCTACGGTCGACCAGACTTACCAACTCCATACCGAGAGATATATTCGCCGTCTACACAAACACCGAAACCTAGCAGCCATTCAGCTTCTAAATACTAGTGGAGATGTTCGACGACTCCAGCGAAGGCACATATTCGATAGCTATTAGTTATACAATAATTGTCCATAACCACTTGTATACTATTAACCCACCCTATGGTTAACTAATACTCGCGCAAATCTCTATGTGTAAAAATTGTGTAAATAATTAGATTCTCAATAAACAAGGACCAGGATTAACGACTTAAGACGTCACCGACCTATGACGTTTTGGGTATTGGATTTCTTCGCGCAGCCAAAATGATAAAGATCATGTTTCATGTCATTTCAAAATTTTCCCCAATCTGATATGTAGTGGATAATGCGAAACAAAAATATTTGAGAGTTTTAGCCACGACTTTAGAGTGGCACACTCGCTTGGTCAAGAATAAGTCTACTTTGTAATATTTTAGGCTAATGAGCCTTCTTGGTCTAGTGTAAGTCTACTTTAGTATATGTCAGGCTGATGGGATTACTGGGCCTCACTCGCTCCGCTCGTTCGTCCCGCTTCAGTATGCCAAACCTTAGGTAGATTCGCTCACTGTGATTCGCTGTGTGGCATAAAGAGGGAACCTTCCTTATTCCTGCAAGGAATAGAACAGTGAATAGAACAGTACAATGTTTTCATGTACATAACATTCTATTGAATTCAAAATTAGAGTCTCAAAAAGTCAAAATTTTTCGGAGTCCACTTTTTTATTCTTTCTATATAAAAGCCAAATATTTGAAATTTTTTCAAGCTCAACTTTTGATAGTTTAAATTTTTCCAAATCCTCATCCGATTATAATGGCTTGAAAGTCGAAATTCTAGATTCCCCTTTGGTCATATGTGGGCTCTATTTTCAAAATTTTCCAGGTCCAACTACTTTGATGGTTGAAATTGTAGCACCTTATAGACTTCTAAAAATTGGACTACTTTTGAAAAAACCATCAAGATTTCATGACGGTTCCCAAAAGGTTTTTCGCTGGGCAGGGCTGAGAACCGGAACCAAATACTGCAACAGGGTGCGGTTCTCCTCTTGTATTTTCGGACCCTCGAACCAAAACTCGAAGGAACCGGATTTCGGATTAGAGTTCCAAAAGGAACCGGTTCTGGCAATTGAGTTCTGCGGAACCAAAACCAAAAGGAACTGGTTGCGACAATTGGTTTCTGGAACCAGAACCAAAAGGAGTCGTATTCTAGATTCGGATTCTGGAACCGGAACCGGAACCCCACAATTCAGTCCGAGAACCTTTATAACCGAAACCGTTGAAAAAAATAACTGTTCTCAGCCCTGGCTGCTTCCACAAAAATCGTCACAGTTTTTTGTCACGATCAATGACGTCATCAGTGAACTTGATCTACTTTAGACTATTTTGAGGACTTGGAAAAAACTACGGTTTCCTTAACAAAGTTAAACAAAGGACAGAGAATCTGTTCTAAGGGTCAAATTAGTTTTGCTGCATTGGACTTGAATTTGGAATTGGAGTCACAAAACGTGCAAATTTCTAAAGTCTCTTAGCTATCATAAGAAACTTGAAATTTCTTGATCATATAGTCATCATTCATCAGGTTCGAAAATCGAAATTATTCGAGTCACCCCCTTTAATCATAATGGTTGAAAGTCGAATTCAATTACTTTATGATGGTAGACCAGTTTTCGCTGGGCATCACATCGTGCACAGGGTACGGTGAATTTTTGAAAACAACCTCCCATATTCCCTCTTAAAATCTAGAATAAGAATAGGGCTAACCCCTTTGCCTAACCTACTCGCACAGTATACCACACCGGTACAAGGCTAGGGTTCACTAAACTTTGATATCATCATGACCAAGAAGGCCGTATTGAGAGTCGATATAATAGAATCGATTCAATATATCGCTAAAATCGATATAATTGATATACTCATTACATCGACGTGTATGAAGCGACACGGGTCTCTGGAGGGGATATGTTAGCCTCTGTTCAATAAAATTTCTTTTCAAGTCCTCAAATGTCAAACTTTTAGAATGAACATCAACTATTGAGGGTACATTATTTATAGAAGTTTTTTCGACGCTGAATTCGACGCCATTTCCCATTTTGACATGTTTCATGTCTTTTCTCTACCCCCTAATTCTTGAAAATTGTCCGGGCATCCGGTTGTGACCTTGAGACTTGGAAGAATTTTGGTAAAAAAAAGAAGGAATAAAAAAATAAAAATGAAATAAAAATGAATAAGAATAAATGAAATTCAAAATAAAATAAAAAAAATTAAAAATAAAACCAAAATAAAATAAAATAAAAAATAAAAATAAATAAAATAAAAATAAATAAAATAAGAATAAATAAAATGAAAATAAATAAAATTGAAAATAAATTCAAAATAAAATAAAAATAAAATAAAAATAAAATAGAAATAAAATAAAATAAAATAAATTGAATTAAATTGAAAATAAAAATAAATGTCTGGGAGGTCATTGAGGAATTTGCAAGTACCATACTCTCTCGCTCAAAAAAAATGATAAAAACAATAAAATCAAAAAATAAAATGTAATAAAATCAAAAATAATGCTGAAAAAACTCAGAGGCTTAGTAATCTGATCAGCCTGAAATATACTAAAGTAGACTTGTACTGGACCAAGAAGCGGGACGAACGAGCGGAGCGAGTGAGGCCCAGTAATCTCATCAGCCTGAAATATACTGAAGTAGACTTATACTACATCAAGCAAGTGCCGCGAGTGAGTCCCAGAAAGCAGTCAGCCTAAAATACTCTAAAGTAGACTTATACTAGAACAAGAAGCTGGAAATTTTACTTCTCATTAGGGTATATTACTCATGTTTGGTTACCGCGGTTTGTTGCGACACGTAACGTATCTTACCGAGCTACAACATTTCAATGCGCGTAAGGCACAACTTTCCTGCATCCATTCTATAGCATTTGTGAAAGAGGCAATCTGCCAGCTCAGCTAGTATCCTTGCTACCAGTTTTGCTAAAATTTTTTAAGCTACGCACAGCAAACTGATTTCTCGGTAAATATTCATATCAGCCATAACGCATTCTCTGAATATTAGCACGATCACTACCCTCGTGAGGTCTTTCGGTGCTTCTCATTCATCAGCGATTTGGTTGTACAAGTCTAGCAATCTTCTCTGTATTGCCCTCGTTCCATATTTGAATAGCTCGGCTACTGGGCCGTCTTCACCTGGTGCTCTTCTGCCTTTAAAGTTTGCCAAGACGACCTGTAAGTCTTCCATTGGGAACGCGTCCGTATGTCATTGTGTGATGATATACCCGTGTTTCTGATCATACGGGTAATTCATCTTGATGATCGAAATTTCTTCAAATCAGTCTCCTGCGTTGGTTGGGTCGGTTCTTGCGGGACTCTGCAGCTTTCAGTTACTGTCTGGTCTATAAAGTCATCCTTCATCGTATTATAACGTCAACATCTCGGTGAGAATTGGCAATTTTCACCTGCAACCTGATGTTTACATTAAAATGGTGGGTAAATACACAACTATTATGACATTATGTTTATCAGGTACTTACGTACTTCATGATGGATGGGGCGTTCTGTTAAACAAGGAAAATTTGTCGGTATGATAAGAGTTTGTCAACGGTTTTCTCCTCGTCCTATCGAGATAAGGGTCCTATGATAAATTGAAATTTTCGTTATAAAACATTATGTTGCCTTTCGTCAAATACGGCGAACGGTTTTCATGTTCAATTACGTAATTAAATACAAGAAGCTTTCATTAACGATGATAGAGAAATATTGTGCCTATATGTAAGAGCGTGAAATAAAATTGGAGTTGGATCTTTCGTGTTACGAGGAGGGGGGTAGAGGGGTACGCAATAGAAATTTCTTCATCGTGCCGCGTGTATGAGGGAGGACCTAAGAAAACATATACCACAAAAAAAAATATGAAGAGAGAAGTTTAAAGAGAAATTCGATGTAAATCGATCATAAAATGAAAATTTATTCCAAAAACAGGGTTCCTAAAAAAAAATACATTCAGAGATCTATTCTATTTTCCATCGTGCATTTGTTTATAGAAATTGCCGAGTAGAGTACACCTGTAGTCAAGATTTTTAATTCATCACAAAGAAAATGAATTAATTCATAGTGCTTTCTATTTTACGGGTAGGCCTTGTAGGTCGCAAAGCTTTAGCCTCGCGAGCTTCATCACGAAAATATCCTCATTGAACAACAATGGTGTGGCAGAACAGGCGTAGGATATAACGAATTTCATTTGTTTCTCTTGTACCGGTGGAGTGAATTTCTTTAGCCACACATAAAATTTTTATGCTTACGATTGAAACATACACGCGCAAGCATTCTCGTATTTCAACTATAGCGTCAGGAATTTGTCTACGTACTGATACTGCGTAGATTAACGTCTGTTTGAGGTCTTTAAACGAGCTTCGTCGTGCGTGTTTTTTATATCTCTATAGAAATGATTTCAATATTCATCGAAACACATTATTGTAATCTTCTTCAGACAGTCAGCTCTTATCATGCTCAATTGCAAGTGTATTATGAGGAGCCAATAGGTTGAAATTTGTTATTGTCCGTAAGAAGCATTATAAGTGAAATAAAAGTGAAAAAAGAACTCGAAAAGCGAGGTTGAAATATGGGGTTTTTGACGTTTTTCGATAAAAATATGGTAGTACTTTTTGTGTTAATGGTATACACCGTAATTACGTGCGCGAAAATCAACGATACTCGAGAAAAAGATGATTTCAAGGATTTGCAAGCTATGGTCTCGTCGAACAATGCCTCTACCGAAAATGTGATGAAAATCATAGAAGCCAGTTTCTTTGGATCATCTTTCATCAAAAAAAGAGTTCGAGAAGTCCCGGTAGATGATTGTCCCTTTGGAATGAGTCACAAGAAAGGTAAATGCCGAACTTTGAAATCTAAAGATATAACGATTAATCTGTGAAATTTCTATGACTCGCAATCAACTTTCATTCGTTGTTGTTATTATGTATAAGTACTAACTTTTATTATTTTCCAACCACTATGTACGTGAAAGAATAAAGTCTTCCTAGCTCTGAAATTTGTGTATCAGTAATTGAAATTTCCTTGAATAGTGTCAACACTCGTACTCGGAAACACATTTCATGTTTGTGACCAGGAATTAAAACTCTTTCAATCTTTCATGTAAGCGAATCTCATTGTAATTGTTAATCATTTGGGAATTCATAATTGATTACCATAAATTATCGTTCATGGAGCACACCGAGGGCGTTCAGCTGATAGAAAACTTTAGCTGCTGGGTCAGTATTGATGACAGTTTCTCAAATTAGATAATGACTTTATAATACGTAGTAATTTCAACACACAAAAAATGTAAACTGCAAATAAAGTCAATAGTTTTCAATCATCTATCACGAATACGTAATACGAAACTATAGTTAGCAGTCACGACTATGCAAGGTTCTTTTTCTTCAGTCGTTAGGTGGTTCACCTCTTAAAAAAACAAACATTTTTCAGCTACCCACTTTTCTCACTCCTGCATCCTCGTACACACACGAGTAAACAGGGAAAGTTGAGTATTTGCCAATACTTTTGGTAGGTGTACATTCTCGTACGATCACGAATGATCTTGACCTAGTTTGGAGATTCGAAAATGAGACTGTACGCATTCGAAAGAGAAGGGAATAACAAAAGGCAGCGGGGATTACGACCTGGTTTAATGATTTCTCTCGCATCCGCGTCCGGCTGAGAAAAACTTTCCCATTCTCTAGGGGCGAGATAAAGGTTTATTTAAATAGGAGATCCTCAAGGGCGGAGACGATGACCTAGTTTACCGCTGTCATTGTACCTGAATTTCTTAATCTTGACAAGTCTGTTCGTCGGGATTCCTCATTCTACGTCCAAGAATATTAGTCGTGCTGGTCGTCTGACTACTGTCTGACCAAACAATAAAGACTAAATGATCAATTTTGGCAGAGAAACTGAAAACTGTAATGGCGAGGAAAGACATTATTAATTTCTGAATAATGTAACATCGAGTAATCTAAAAATCAATAATGTATTTTTGGTAACTTTTGATACTAAATTAGTGAAAAAACTAAAACTTCACGCGCGGTCCAACATATGGAAGTGGCGAAAAGGAAAGCAAATTTGAATATTCTGCAATGAAGATAATAATATAGGTATGAACAAATGATACGCTTGAATTCGCGATCAAACAAAGAACATTCTTGACCTCTTTCATCATCTCTTTTTCTTACGCTTTTGTAGAATTTTTTTAAATCCAAACTCGTCATTCACAAAGAGCGCTCGCGGTCAGATCGGTTGTATCATTGCAATTCAAAATAAGTCGCGGTAGTCGCTTATGTCGCATGTGCAGCACCGTCTCGTTCTCGATGGTGGAGTGGGTGCGGGTTGCTCATGCATTTGATTTTGTTTCTTCCAGTACCGGAGAGCGTCGAATCAAACAAGATGCCCAGATACTTCATTGTCATCTTGGTTTCAATTTCCACATTTTGCAGGGGAAAGGTGGGTGGACTGAACGATCGACGAGTCGTGAATAATATGGCCTCCGTCTTATCTACTGCTAGTTCAAGTCTAGCCGACTCGATCCAACGCGTCACCACCTCTGGAGCCCGGTTTACCTCGCTCTCCACCGCTACAATCATTTCAGCAATGCATACCGCCAAAGTGTCATCCGCATAGCAGATAAGTTTGACACCCGGCGACAGCTTCATCTTAAACATCCCTTTAAATGCGACGCACCCTAACAGCGGCCCGACCCTGCGGCACTTCACAAGTAACTTGGCTCTTCATTGTACCAGCAAACGTCTCGGCTTGGATTTCTCGGCAGCTGAGATAACTGCTAATCATCCTGAGCAGGTATGCGGGAATTTCTGCGTCCTTGAGGGCTTCCAAGAACCTCTCCCAATGAAATGAATAGAAGTGAGCGCATTTCTAATGTCGAGGCTGACGACTGCGCGAAACTGACGCGTAGCAATCGCTGACTCGCCTATCCTCTTCAGCCGGATCCCAGCATCTGATGTGCAGCGTCCAGTTTGAAAACCGTACTCGCTACTAGAGATTACATCTCTTTCCTTCAGATAGCTCTCCAGTCGATCGGCTATCACTCTTTCCAGGAGTTTTCCAACATTGTTCAGCAGAAAAAGTAGGCGATAAGAGGATGGCAGGCAAGGTGGTTTATCCTTCTTATCAATCAGCGCTAGCTTGGCTCTCTTCCAGCGCATAAGGAACAGTCCTCCAACAACTGCCGCATGTATCAACAAGCAGTGCCGGGTCAACTGAGTGTATGGCGCTCCAGACTGGATTTGGAATCTCATCCGGGCCTGGAGCCTTCCAATACTTACCCCAGTATATTGACTGCTGCGACTGCTGCATTCGCCTTTTCGGTACCTAGGCGGCATATACCATCCTCTTCTACTATCGGTAGCGTCACCATTGGTGGTGGGTGCTGCGGGAATAAGCGTCAATGATTTGTCCCACAACATCCGGCTCCTTCGGCTCATTGCTGAGAGGCTTGGGTCTTCCATTTCGCACAGATCTTTCCAAGCAGCACGCTTGCTCTCTTTGATGGCTTTCTTCAGCATTTTAGGAGCCAGCTGGTATTCAGGTGCAACCGCCCGCGCCCCTTTGCGGCCACTACTACGCTGGTATATCCGGTGCTGACGGTTGCACTTCTTCCTTATTGGTCCACCAGTATACAGCTCTCCTCTTCTTTGGTGAACCTTGCCTGGGCATGGCTGCATCGCATGCTTTGGTGACAGTCCTAATCATCGTCCGCTGCTGCCACCTCAGCGTTCACTTCTTGCTCTTCTCCTTGGTCCCATGTGAGAGCAAGGTAGCTAGCCTTCAAACGGTCGCTATTCAGCTTTCTGACTGCCCATTTTCTCACCAGCTTTTGTGGAACAGTGACCTCAACTTCCCGGTGGATGGAAAAGTTGATATATCGATGGTCGCACCCAGAAAGCACCTTATCCAGTACCGCACAGCCTTCTATTCTTTGGGCTAGGCTCTCTGAAGCAATGGTGACGTCAATGATAGACCGGTATCCTTGATGCACTCGGGTAGGAGTGTTACCCATGTTGACCATTTCCAGTCGATTGTAGGCAATCCACTCCCCCAAGGCATATCCACGGATGTCAGTTCGGCCAGAGCGCCATTCCTCTGACCAGGCATTAAAATGAGTCGCTGTAGTAAGGGCGTTCGTTTTTCCCTCACGCCGCGAACTACACCTTTAGTACGCACAGTGGCTTTTTCTACTATTATCAACCTCGGTTTGAAGATGCCCTTTGCCATGTGATATCGCCTAATGACCATCCTTGTCGAGCGTGCCTCCTTCCTTTGCAAATGGAGTACTATCGTCGGTATACGTCTTGATATCGAAATGTTTGTCCAAAATAAAATTGCGTCTCAGAAGTTAAATCGACTGACCTTTCTCCCTAGATCTATTCCCTCTTCCTCTAATAGAACTGAATGGATCCACGTCCTCTATTCGAGGGAATTCACGGGTAAATTAGCTAGAATCTTGAAACCGTATATATTCACTCCGTACTTTGGAATGACAGCTTTGCTCCCCAAAAATCCCATTAGTCTTTCGGTCGAGTCCACAAACTGTGTTTCCCTCGCTGCCGGGCGCAGTATACAAGAGAGACTGCAGAAATGTACTTTTCTACACGATTCAACAATCATTAAGTTGCTTTCGATTTCAAGCGAGACAGAAGGTAGTCCAACTTTGTTGAGACGTCGATTATGGTAGGTTCATGGAGCTACAGTATGTCGTGAGGTATATCACGCATGGCAAGGAATCCCGGCAAGTTGATATGTGATCATTGCGCACAATATCCGGAGCCAATTTCGAGAACCTGTATACGGCATTGTACTCACCATCGAAATTTGCCCTTTAGTTGAAACGAATTTTTCTCCAATGTTTTTTTGTACCATCATTTATTCAACCAGGTCTATCTAGGAACATAAGACGTACGAGATTCTCGTAATTATTCATTTTAGATAATTCTGTATAAAGCCTTTAATCAAATTGAGCTTGAATTTCACCTCGTAGTTTTCCATTTTCTTCTCATAATCTTTTCTTGAAAAATGATATTGATCGCTTAATGTAAAAAAATGTAAAATGAATTCCTTACTTTTTCATAATACCCACACATATGCTTCGAGTGGAGAAAATATATTGTGTACGTACGTAAGATCCAATCGCGCTCGATATTTTCTTACCAACAGATAAGGTATAGATATTTTTATTTTGTACAATGTCTGCAAACTGAATATCTCGGAGAACTTTCCCCTTAGCATTTACGTCGGTGATTTCTTCAGAATTTCTTTCTCTCTAATCATCCATCATTTCTTGTGATGTCATACCTTCTAGGGTTTTAGAAAGCTGCAACGCTGATAGCACCTGGTTTTCTTTCGATTTTTACTACCAAAAGATATAAAAGCGTTAGTACATTGTTTGAACAGATTCAAATCCGTTTACCATTTCTCTTCGCCATCCTTTAATTCATCATAATTTTCTAAAATAATATCTCGAGACTTCTCGCCAAGCGCAGCGCGACCTACGTAATTTTCGAATTCATGTAAATTCAGCGTGAAAAATGTTTTTTAAGAACGTTTTATACTCGCGCTTTCGCGTAGCGCGAATTTCTTGAGAAAAATGCAAACTATACTGTACGAATACAATAAATACGAGCATCTTTAATAATTTAAGAGTTTGAAATTTTTTAAATAAATTACTTTGGAATCTGGGTGGACAACTTCGTTTTAGTTTTCTAAATGAAGTCTATCAATGTAGACTTTTTCAGAGGGTGTTTGCTTCACGAGTCGACGTGCGTTCATTCTTCTTCCTATTTTATAATTTTACGACCATTATTCTTAGTAACTTCTACTGTATATTTTCTAATTACGTAAGTAATATGGAAGCGCAATCCTATGTTTCTTCTCTGACTTAATTTGTATCCCTTGAAGCTAGTCGTTTCCTCAATTTTTAAATGGAATTAGAAAATGTCGATGGCGAAGAAATATACCGGAAACGTTTCTTCGAGTTGAGGATGAGTTTATAAATGAAGAGTCAGGATGCACGATGGAGATGAACTGGTCGTTTGAAGTAGAGCGGTAAGATGAATGGTGAGTGAGTAATTATCGTATTCATTAGAAGAGATATGAGAGAATTTCTTATTTTCTAGTCATTTTTGTATCCTCATTCGATTTTCCTTCGCGCTGAAACTAAGTCAAGGCTCTATGCAGCTCTTTCATCTTCTTTTTGGAGTATTTTTCTCTTCTTATGCTTCCCTCATAGAAAATCGATTCTTCAATTGAGAATTTAAGTCCTTGAAGTGGCTTCACAATTAGTTCCCCGCAGATGAACTTTGCAGGCAGTTCTAATGTTTTCTAGATGAACTCCTCGCTGCTTCACCATCTCTTGTGATAACTTCAGCTTTTACCGTGTTTCACATGTTTGAGATATACTAATATTGTGATTGAAAATTTCTTTACCCTTTAGAGCATTGCGTCGGTAGTCCGGAGGGGTCGAATTGAGAGTGGCCTGGCTCCATTTTCCGCGCGCTTGGCAATGTCTATCAATGAGGCCACAACAGGGTTCTACCCAACTTACCGAGGGAGTGCTCGGCACTCAACCTGGAATTCAGGCAGTCCTGTACCATAAACACACGCGTATCTACTCCTCCATATCGCGACCCTGGCTTCTCCGGCGATGTACTCTTCTTCCTCTTCCTTTTCTTCGCCTCTCTTGTTGGCTGTTTTATGCTTGCCCTCATTTTTCTTCTTCTGTTGGCGCTCCCTCCTGAGCACCCTGTGCTGGTACAGACGAGAAGAAATTTGACAGCAGCAGCAGCAGCAGCAGCAGCATAGGGGCTGGTACACGTAGATGTGAAAGGCCACAACGTGACTACATCTGCCGCTTCCATTCCGCGTTCATTTTCTTCTTCATGACCTTGACGGCAAATGTAGATATGTGGTTCCATGCCTCCGTTAAGTATAGCATGTATGGAACTAAGTTGTTAAGGGTGAGTTCTTCGTCTTCCCCGATCTCTTGTAGGGACCGTTTTAGCTCACCCCGCTCACGTCTCCACGTCTCACACTCGAAGATGGTGTGTTGTGGTCCATCATCCCGCTCCTGACAGTGCACAGTGTGAACACGACGGTTGCTCCACTTTTCCCATTTTGTATAGGTACTTGTTGAAGCACTCACGGCCACTCATCATTTGTGTTCCTGTCTGGGCGAGTCGCTCTTTCCACTTGGCAAGCGAGGAGCGCCTGGCCTCCTGCTTGACCCGCAAGGCTTGTTGGATGGACCTTGTCTTCTTCTTTGCCTCGAACACTCCCGCTTGCTCTTCTGCCAGCAAGTCAATTGGCAAAGTCCGTGCTAATACGCGAAGAGCGTCCCTCGACACAGGGCGGTAGGCACTAACACACCTAAGCGCAGCTCTTCGTTGGATTTTTTCAATTTCTCTTAGTCTGTACTCAATCTTTGTGCATTCGGCCCACACAGGGGCTCCATAAAGGAGAACTGACATCGCTAGGCTCATTTAGAGCCTTCTTATGGCTTCTCTTGGTCCGCCTGGTTCGACATGAGGTGGGACAAACGTGTCACCACCCTGGAAGCTTTCTCCGCCACCATCCTAAAGTAGCGGCGGAAGCTGAGCTTGCTGTCAAACCAGAGCCCCAGGTATTTCAAGGTCTTCTTAGCCTCAATTCTGGAAGCCGAAAGCTCTATTCAGCTAAATTTTTTTGACTAGCTTTTGGTTTCTTCCGAATTTTAAAAAGTTTGTACAAAACCATGTTTTTTTTTTTATTTCGGAAAAAGCAAAAAAGCAACTTTTCAGTTTTTTTTTTTTTTTCTCCAGAGTTCAGAGAGGAGAGAAACTGAGAAAGAGAAACACAATACAGTTTTCATAAATAAATATTAATTAATACTCTAATAGTCCAAAAATCAACGAAATTTTTTTGTTTTGCAAAGGCCAGGTTTAAATTGTAAACAAGTTTGATATTGAAAACCTTCAGTTCTTGTAAGTTGTAGCTATATTGTACTCTTGTCAAAGATCCTTTTCTCCTGATCGTGTCCAATTTTCCCAATAATTGAAAAGCCAACCGCCACCAGCTGAAAAAAAGCCAAAAGCTAGCCAAATTTTCTTTTGAACAGCCAAAAGCCCGAGCCAAAACTATATTTTTCAAGGTCAAAAGGTCAAGCCAAAAGCTAAAGCTGAATCTTTCAGCTGCAATACACTGGCCAAGTGTGTATGCTTTCCGTCCTCAGCAACGTTGCCGCTAGAAATGCACGTGGTACTTTTTTTCACTGTTGCCACTTTGAAAAACCTCAAAATTTCCTACCTCGCTAAATAATGTGCAAAATAATACGTTCGGCGGGACCGCCGCACGAAAATATTCTTTGTTGTGCTATCTACCTCATTAAAACTGGACAATTTTAGAGGCGAGTCAACGCGGGCTCAGCTCATATCTTTCAATGTTGTGAAATTATTTTCAAATGTTTCTCTTGATCCGACTATCCAATACGCGCTGCGTAAGATTACCGAGGTGAACGTTCTTTCTGACAACATAAAAGAATTTGAGACCCTCCCTAGAATCTGCCTTTGCTTCAGTCTCTACACTTTCAAGTGTGAGCTCATCAAATTTCTGGAAGGAGTAAAAGTCCTTATTGGGTAGCTTTTAGGTTCCCTCTTTGGCGATCTGCCTACGGACCTCGTGAAGGCGGAGATCCTTGATGCGAGACATTCTCTTTCTGACTCCTACTCGTCAACAATGTCCCTCGCCCTTGGCAGGATTCGGAGAATACTTTGTACAAGCTTCTTCCCCTCCTCAATTCCTGTTACCCTAAAGTAATCGAGATGGAGAGGATTGAGATAAATTTTCTAGACCTTCATTTCCCGCACGCCGCAGGACCACACCTTTTGTACTTACAAAAAATCTTCTTCCTTGGATTCATAGAGTGTCTCTTCCTTCTATTGTCAACCTCGGCCCAAGGAGGCCCCGCACTTTGCCATGGTATATCGCCTAACGACCATACTTGTCGAGCGCGCCTCCTTCCTTTGCAAATTAAGTACTATCGTCGGTATACGTCTTGATATCGAAATGTTTGTCCAAAATGAAATCGTGTTTCAGAGGTTAAATCGACTGACCTTTCTCCCCAGATCTACTTCCTCTGCCTCTAATAGAACCGAATAAATCAACCTACTCAATTTGAGGGAAATCACTGGTGAATTGGCTAGAATTCTGAAATTGTGTGTGTATATTCGCTCCATATTTTGGAATCACAGTTGGGTTCGCCTAAAAATCCCACCACTCTTGAGGTAAAAAATGAGAAAAGTGGTCTCTGCGTCAGACATCAGTAAGAGCGAGAACGAATAAATGGAATATACTTCGTGGTACTGAAAGCGCTTTGTAAAGGTTTTCTAGATTAAATCGTGTTGCAGTCACTGTTTTTTGTTCTCAACTACTTGATAATGTGCCACAACTTCTTGGATCGTATTGCATACAGGACTCTTTACATAGTCACGAGGACTCGAATTTTGACGAACGGCGCCCCTTATAGCAGTGACGAGAAACCCACCACTTACCAAGCACAGTTCTGAACAATACAGACTAGAGCAAAAAAAATAATAATTGAAAATGTATTTCAATTTCGTGGAAAATTTTCATATTAAAAATAGGAAGCAAAGAGGGTCGGTCGTACCATAAATCACGCGAAACACTAATGGAGAGAAGTTAATTAATTTCGTTGAATTAAAAAACTTGAAAAGTGCTAAGACTTCTTGAAAAAGAAAAACAGATAAGTTAACTTGACGACTTTTCAACCAGATAAGAGAAGAGAATCGATTATTTTTCAGTAAAGGATACGAGTATAACAAAATGACTTGTCCTTTGAATTTATTACAATAAAACGTTTTTAAAAAACAGCAAAAGAACGAAATATTTATTACTGACCTGCGAGACGGAAGGAAGGATAAAACACACTACGCAGCGACCAGCAAGTGAGACGAAAAAGGCAAAATCTTCCTTGTAGTTTTTTCAAAGTGTTGGAAAAGACGCTCTCTAATTAATAGGAGTACTTGGTTCGAGTAAGTCACGTTAGGTCAATCGTCGCAAAATATACGGGTTCCATCTGCGAAGATATTCATTTCCACACTTTGAGGTGGGTGATAGTTCAATTTCAAAATTCCATAAATACATATTGACATTTTTTGCTGTCGCAATCCTTTCTGTATGATTTCTGAGCGGGCTTCTCAAAGAGGGAGTAACAGTATATCTGAATCTCCCGGAATATTCATTCGTTAGAGAAATTTATTGAGTATAGTTTCCGAAGAGCCCTCCATCGAATTTTTAAAGGAGATAACCACTTTACTTTATATGAGCGTACATTCCTATGGAAAATGACTTCATACTGATGCGCAAAAATCAAAGATCACATGCTCCACCTAACATCAGTTTTTGGGACAAAGAATGGTTTCTTTGGTATCATTCCTATAGGAGATGAAGAAGAAGATGAAGTTTGATCAAACTGCCCAACAGGGTTTGCAAGGTAGTCAGGAAGGAGGAAGATGTACTTAAAACCAGGATTTTTAAAGGGCTCGGATTCATTGAAGGCAACATAGAAAAATGATTTTGATGGCGGCTAGCTGGTCCAATTTGGCTCTTGGCGGCTGTGGTCTTTTTCTAACAAAAGAGTACACTAGGTTATAAGTTGATACAAGAACAAGAAGAGGAACGCAAGTATCACTCTTCCCCTTTTCTGTACTAATATGGTAGGGTGCGTTCGCGGTTTGCGACATGATAAAAAAGTGTCTCCAGTTTGTGACATGGCCTCATGTGCGCTTCACACTCTCTTAAGTCGCATGTGCCGCACCGCCCCATTCTCTATGGTGGAGTGGGTGCGGGTTGCTCATGCATTTGAAATGGTTTCTTCCAGTACAGGAATCGACCCTTTCGGGTACAACTTCAGTGTTGGAAGAATCTTCTCGGCGAAGCCTTCTTCTACTCGGCAACAGCCAAGCTACAGTGGCAACCGCCAAAGTGCAGTGCCCCCCTGGCACGCAGAAAATACTAGAACACACCACAACAACACCACTACTATCTTAGATAATAAACTGGGCTGCTGTTGGCTTCTCTTCATCTACTTCCTTCTTCAGGGGTGATCTTCCTCTTCTTCCTGCAAATCTGGATGTTGATGGTAAACAGGTGTCGAGTAGGCCATCGCGTGATTCTGCATTTGCTTATATTCCACTTCCGGTCCATCTTCTTCTTCATGATGGTGGCTGCACATGTAGTAACCTGGTTCCATGTTTCTTCGGAACCTAGTATGGTGGGGTACCAGGCTACTTGGAAAAAGCGTTTCATTTACTCCAATCCGTTGAACAGACCGACTAAGGTTGTCTCGCTCACGTCTCCACAACTCACATTCAAATAAGGTGTGCTCTGGTCCATCGTCCCACCCTTGGTCGCAGTGTGATACGTTGCCTGCTCATACTTTCCTCAACTTCTCACAAAGGTACTTGTTGAAGCAGCCATGGCCGCTTAACAGGGCCATAGTGTCGGTTCATCCACTCATCAAGGTCGCGTATTAACACACGGGTTGTCTACTTGCCCAGCTCACTCTGGGCAATTCTTACTTTCCATTTCTCAAGCAAGGAGCACCTGGCCTCCTGCTCAACCAGTGGAGTCTCACGTTTGGTCGTTGTCTTCTTTTTTGCTCTGAACACCACCGCTCTCTCCTCAGCAAGGAGCTCATTGGTGGTGAACGTGCTAATAAACAAAGAGCCGCCGTCGAGAATGTGCGATAGGCACTAACACAACTCAGCTCAGCTCTCCGTTGGATCTTTACCATCTCTCTTCTTCTGTACGGTATCTTCATGGAATCGGCCCATACTGTTGGACCATATAGAAGGATCGACAAGGCGGTGCTCATCTTGATCCTTCTTCTTGATTCTCTCGCGGTCCTCCTAGGTTCCTCATCTGGCGGCTTAGGTATCCAACTACCCGGCCTACCGTTTCCGCTGCCATCAGGAAATGCTGCCTGAAGCCGAGCGTCGAGTCAAACCAGATGCCCAGATACTTCATTGTCATCTTGGTTTCAATTTCCACACCTTGCAGGAGAAAGATGGGTGGATTGAACGATCGATGAGTCGTGAATAATATGGCCTCCATCTTATTTACTGCAAGTTCAAGTCCAGCCGACTCGATCCAACGCGGCACTACCTCTGGAGCCCGATTTACCTTGCTCTCCACCGCTACAATCATCTCGGCAATGCATACCACCAGTGTGTCATCCGCATAGCAGATAAGTGCGACACCCGGCGGCAGCTTCACCTTAAATATCCTGTTAAATGCGACGAACCACAACAGCGGCCCAAGGATCGACCCTGCGGCACTCCACAAGTGACTGGGCGCTTTATTGTACCAGCAAACGTCTCTGCTTGGATTTCTCGACAGCTAAGATAGCTGCTGAGTGCGCTTCATACTGAATGGAATGCTATAAAATTTTAATAGAAGCTAGCACATGACCTCAGCTTTCCAAAAAAGTATTAATTCCTTCAATAGAAGCTCGTATAGGTCATTTCAACTTAAAGTGTCACGAACCGTGGACGCACCCTATACTAGGTTGAATAGTCGTCGTTATTTCGAGTTCCACGGTCATGCTCATTCATACACTTGGCTGAAAAAATTCTTGATTTTTTGGGTATGAAGTTTAGACTTTCTATCCAGAAGTTAATATTTTCTTGGAAAATAGCCAAACGTATGCGGAAAAAATAATATGCTACACACGGTGTTCCGTTCTATGTAGAGAGACATTTTTGAAAAAGGAAGGACGAAGGAAAAATAACATTCCCAATAGTGATAGAGTTATATAAAAAAATTTCTTTATAATATCATCGACATAAGATCTCCGAAGGTGTCATCGTCAATTTCATAGGCCAAATAGGGTCATCGCTATTCGAGTCAATGCTCGTGAAATAAATTTCCTTTTCACGTCGATGAATATTGCCACAACACCTACGAGTACACGAAGAATCCAAAAATAGGGCTTTCCTATACACACTGGACTATCTCAAGGTAGGTATTTAGAAATTACGTGCAAATCGATGGAACTCGCGTATAAGACGCGTCGCTTCGTTCGAAATACGACGAACATTTTATCGTTCTGAGGCTTACGAGGTATCGGTAACAAGGCTGGAATTACTATAAAATTATTTCTAACACAGGTTCAATTATTGATATCGGCGGCGAGAAGTAGAATCCATGCATTATTGGAAAAATTCACTCTCGTGACTTGATTTCAACGCTCACGAAAATGATATTGTTAAACTTGGCACAACTTTCTGTGGACCATATAGTGAACCAATACGCACGGAGCCCAAGCTTGGTAGAAAAGTAAAATGTTTTTTCGGAATGATTTGAATTGACCGCAGAAATAATTTACACGTCAATGAGTTTACATGTTCAGGGCAATTTGCCCCCTACTTTCAAACACTCGTTTATAAACCTCGTTGAATAGAAGTGTAGAAGAGCCTTCTTGAGTGGGCGAGGGTCTAGTCACGAATTGTGGATGGAAAGGCCAGTGTGTGCAGGTTTGTAGGAAATTTTCCGAGTGGATGCTTTCAACTTTATCTGAGCGTTGGCCTCTCCTTTCCCGACACTTTGTGTTGGGATACACCGACGAGCTCTCTAGATCCGCTCGCTCGTCCCTGCTAGTCCGAACAAATTGATGATACATTGATAAATCAAAAATCAATATTTTGATAAAGCGATTTCATCGATCATATTGACTCTTGATGAATCTATCTGGGTCATTATGACGTCATAGTTAACGTTCCTCGAATCACAATTTCTTGGCCTAGTTCAAGCCCAATATACGATACGGAAACCGAGTCACTATCTAAAGTTCGACTTCGAAACATCCCGTACTGGTCGTCCTCTTGGGTCAAACATGAAACGTTTCCTGTTTTAATAATCACGTCTTAAATAAGACGACTATTTTAAATATTGGTTTTCTTTGTTCCCCAAACGATGATGCCGATTCCGTAACGTTAAAACCGCGCTATAACCTGATAATGAAGTGCCTTCGAACTTTAGCATGTCATTTACCAACCGCGAAGACTAAATTAGGTATGCAAAATTCGTCGTATTCCTCGTAGGCTTGTAGCCCAGGAAAAAAAAAAGAGAAAGATGAAGAGGAAAATGGTGAGGTTTTTAGATCAACGTCTTAGAACCTTTTTGGGAAACCCAAAGTAATTACTATCGAAGAAGCATCTGCACAAATAATAAACTCGTTCTCGTCTATAGGTTCTCGTACAACCATCAATACTAATCCAGTTATCTTGAAAAGCTACACTTTACAACTTTATAGCTATAAGTATTTCGACGAGAAATCGGCTGGAAACTTCTAATTCCATTTATCAATCTCCTTTAAAAGTAGGATAATTCGATCCTTTGCGCATTAGAAAAATAATAATGAAATAACCTATTTCGAAAAGTTGTTTGTTCTTCTTCGCATACCGTATAATTTCGTTGACGCCTCGTAGCAATTAAAAAATTAATCGATACTGGCGTTAGTGGCTTTACGTATAGGTAAATCCGAATTTTACAGCGTTTGTTTTCTCCACCTAAAACCTAATATGGTATTAGTAACTCAAAATTTGTGAAAATTATGTCATTCAGGCTCGTTCGGAATAAATTTGAAAATGTGAATTCTGTAGAAGCACAGCGTTTTTCACAGTTTTTTTTTTTCGCTATCCTGAAGTTGAAAATTTCTTCTTTCTCTTAAAGAATAAATCAAGCGAAAACGATTACTTTATCTTCATTAGGTATAGTCTCTTTTTTCCTCTCTTTCTTCGCGTAATTGCCGCAAAAGATGCGCGTTCTTTATTCTGCTCCTCCACAGAGAAGTGATTGTTATCACGAAACAAATTCTTGAATTGCGTTTGACATTTTATAACAAAGGCAATATGATAATTGACAATTAGGCCTAGTTACCAAAAGCTAGAGAAATCTCGAGAGAGTGAAACACCGCAATAGCATTATTTAAATTTGCATCATTGGAGTTAAAAGAATACGAAATAATTCTAGTGAATATTTGATAATAGCATTTTCAAATCGTACGAACTAGGTACTCGAAAAGCTTTCCAGTAAATACAAATACAAAAATGAAGGCAATAAATATTTGATGGTCTTGTACGAAATAGACGAACATCAAGCGGTATTTTTCGGAATCAAATGGGTGCGCAATTGGGTCATTAAAGACCTTGTCTATCGAATCGCAATAATAGAATTGAATTTTTTTCTACGGAGTTCACATGTAGGTGTATACGTATTGGTGAAAGTTCCGAATTTTGAGCTAAGTGTACTCGTACTTGACACACAAGGTAGGAGTGACATCAGCTGTCGAAAAATTCAGACAGAGACGTCTAGCGACCAGTTACTTGTGGGATGCAGCAGGGTTCGGATTTCCAATGTAAAGCTGCTATCATCAGGTGCTGAACGTATCTGCTGCGGATGACACACTGGTGGTATGTACTTCCCAAACAACAGAAGCGTTAGAGAGCAGGGTAAAGATGGCCCCGTAAGCAGTGACGCCTAGGATCGAGTTGGCCAGACTAGAACTAGCAGTAGGAAAGACAGAAGCCATTTAATTCTCGACCTGTCGAAAGTTCAGTCCACCACCTTCCGCCTACACTCAAGAGAAGGCTAGTTTGATTCAAAGCTGAGCTTCAAGCATCATTTCCTGATGGTAGCAAAAAAATTGGGCAGGGTTGTGACCTACCTAAGCCGTCTGGTGACAAACCTAGAAGGATCGAGGAAAATAGAAAAAATAATTCCCAAGTAAAGTCAGACTCCATGAAGATAAGAGCCTGCAGACGGAAGAAGATGGAAAAGATCCAACAAAGAATTGCGGTGAGTTGTGGAAATACCTACTGCCCCTGACTGTACGGAGGCTCTTTGCGTATTAGCATGTTAAGGCCACCAACTGAGCTCCCGGTATTCAAAGCAAGAGAGAGGATAACGACCGATCAAGAGGCTTCACGGATCAAGTAGGAAGTCAAGCCCTCTTTGCTCGAAAAATGGAAAGCAAGAATTGCTCAGAAAGAGCTTGGAGAAAGGAAGCGATGTTGATAAGAGGATGAATCCCGGCCATGGTCAGATGAACTTTCATCTAACGCAGGTCTTAAGTGGTAATGACTGCTTCAACAGGTACCTTTTTCCGAAGTTGAGCAGGCAATGTGTTCGCATTGCGATCAATTGGGTAAGATGATGGACCACAGCAAACCTTATTTCAGTGTGAGGCGTTAGCGGGGCATGCTTAGTCGGTTACTGCGTCGAAGAAGCGCTTGCTCCGAGTAGCCTGGTAGCCACCATACTTATAGTTCCCAAGCAGGATGCAACCTGATGTGCAGCAACGATCATGAAGAAGAAGACGGACAAATGCACAGACCAGCGTTGGCCTATCGACACTTGTATACCATACAGCCAAAAATATAAAGGTCACGTTTCATGTATTTTATGGCATGCCCCGCTCATTCACCCCTTCCCCCCCTCGTCATGGTCCAGTATAAGTCTAATTTAGAGTATTTTAGGCTAATGACTTTAGGAGGGCTTCTTGGTCTAGTCTCATTCTACTTTGGGAAATTTTAGGCTAATTGTTTTAGAGGGGCCCACTCGCTCCGTTCATTCACTCCCCCTTCTTGGTCTAGGATAAGTCCACTTTGGAGAAATTTAGGCTAATTTTCCAAGTCCAATATAAGTAAAGGAAGATGTTGAGCGCGGATGTTCACAAGGAATCATAATAGATAAGGAAGCCTAATGTATTGTAGTCTCCGGACCCTCTCCTTCACAAGGTGGAACGTCCATCTGAAGGCGAAATATGACGATCTAATTTTAGGACCTGGTAGCGTAGCGCTTATCGTACCCGTCATGAAAACGAGAGGCTGCGGGTTCGATTCCCACCCAGGCTGGGGGATTTTGACATGTTTCATGTCTTTTCTCTACCCCCGAAGTCTGAAATAAGCGTCCGGGCGTGACCTTGGAACTTGGAAAGTTTTCAACGTCGAACCTCAGCCCTACCCCTGTTTCCGGAATCCGCGTCCGGGCATCTGTACAGTTCTTTAGTATCACAGTTCTCTAGCATAGTGAATGGTATTATGCTATCATAAGGATGTATACAGTATACTGGAGGTGCCTTGAATTGTACTAGTTTTATACTAGCCTCACACTAGAATTATACAAGTCTTGAACTAGATTTACCTTAGACCAAGACCTAAAATACCCTAGTGCAGACTTATACTACATGAAGACGACAAACGAGCACAGCGAGTGAGTTCCTGAAAGCAAATAGCCAGAAATACTCTAAAGTAGACTTATGCTACTTTCTTAATTTGGCCACGCCAGAAAATCTTTTTTTTTTTTAAATATGACATTGATATTCATATTACTTGAAAAAAAATTCGACAACATACTGTCATAAGAGCACCATACCGAGGAGCGCAGTTGCAAGGTGGGAGGAGTTACAGAGGTACGGTGGTAAGCAACGCAACACAACGCGCACTGATATTATCTTTGTGTATGGGCTAGGAGATTGTTCTAAATATGACATCGATATTGATATTCATATTACTTTTGAAACAAGCACCTTGGGCGATGTGTTAGGAGGGTAGGCAGGTACATTGATCTTCATTTTGAATCTCTTACTTTTGGCTTCCTGCCAACGGATATTCTTGTGCATCCTCAGTAGTAAGTGAAGAGAATAATAATTGTTTTCATAAAAATGAAAGCATTTGTCAACAACGGTAAATGACTTTGTTTTTGGATACAAGTTTATTTTTAGAACTTGCCAACCATTATTTTCTATTCTTCCTCGCCCCACTCCTTCTGAGAAAGAAACACTTCATGGGACACACTATTTAGCGTCGAGCAGGGAGGAATTGAAAACGGAAGCTAAACTATGGCAGTACATGGGGAAAAAGTAAAAAAATCAAATTACTTTTGAATGAAGGAGATTTGGCTTCCGGACATTTCATAAAAGATGTTTACAAATAATAATTGTACAAATTTGATGAGATGACAAAATCTTCTATTCCGCTACATTTCAGGGTTATTCCGAGTTTTTCATTTTTTTCTCATATACCGTCATAGTTCAGCTCCCGTTTTCAATCATGGCAAAAATACCATTTTTGGTAAACAAACCACACGCGTAATGAGCGATCCTAGTGGATGGCCAGCCCAAATAAGGATTCCATAGCTAACATTCCTTTCCTTGTAGGCTAGTTAACCAATTGGTGTTCATGACAACTGACAACCAACAACCAACAACAACAACCACCAACAAAACAACAACAACTGACAACAACAACAATCAACAATGAGCAACAATGACAATCAACAACAATTGACAACAATCAACAACTTGACAACAGGAGTGGGTGCAAATTGTCAGAAAGTGATTCAAATTGCAAATCAGTTGCTTTTATTATGTATTTGAATCACAAATCACAAATCGTTCAGAACAAAATGATTTTAAATCAATCACCATGAAAATGACTTGAATCAATTTCAAATCAAATCCAAATCACCTGATGGGAAAATGATTCGTGATTTAAAAGAAATTTGGTTCAAATCCATGTTGAATCATTCAATAAGATAATTTGTGATTTGAGGTCAGCGCTTTCTTCAAACGTCAACTACACTACTCATGACACACACTCAGTGGCAATCCAAAGGTGAAGGTCTTACATATAATGTGCATTACAAATATTTCTTCAGATTGCTCTTACGTATTCTGAACATTTCTAAGTAGCTAATTTGCAAAGGATTTGAAAAGGATTTGAGAAGTATTCGACTGATCAGAAAATGATCCAAATCACAAATCACAAATCATTTTGCACTTTTGAAAATGATGTGAATACAAATCACAAATCATCAAAAAAAAAAAGATTTTAAATCATGATTCAATTTGATAATGAATGATTTGCGTCCACTCCTGTTGACAACAATCAACAACAATTGACAACAATTGACGACAATTGACAACAATTGACGACAATTGACAACAATTGACGACAATTGACAACAATTGACGACAATTGACAACAATTTGACAGACAATTGACAACAATCAACGACAATCAATGACAATTGACGACAATTGACAACAATCAACAACAATCAATGACAATTGACAACAATTGATGACAATTGATGACAATTGATGACAATTGATGGCAATTGACAACAATTTAACAGACAATTGACGACAATCAACAACAATTTGACAACAACCCACAACAGTTGACAACCAACAACAATCAACAACCAACCACAACAAAAAGTGAGTGCAATACAGTCAGCTAACAAAAGCGCGCCGACCCTAAAAAGACTATAACACACTCTGAAAACAACCAACGACCAACCACAACAAAAAGTGATTGCAATACAGTCAGCTAGCAAAAGCGCGCCGCGCCGACCCTAGAAAGATGATAACACACTGTCATAGGAGCACCACACCCTGGAGCGCAGTTGCAAGGTGGGAGGTGGGAGGAGTTACAGAGGTTTGGTGCAGAGGTTTGGTGGTAAGCAACGCAAAAGAATGCGCCACACAATGCGCTTTGATATGCGGACAAATTTGTATGATTTCTGAACTAAATTTGCTCCAAACTTGATTATTAACCAGCTATTGTCACTCTCTGTTCAAAGACAAATTTAATGAAAAATAAATCAAGGCTCTAGAAGTTCTGTGAAGCAATATACCAGGGGCCCTGAGACACAAAATGAATGAAAGATCCGCGGTCAAACACCATACAGTTGTGTGCCACACCGGAATAAATTGAAATTGAATTGAAAAAAATCAATTTTTTAATAAATAAACATCATTTACACCCATATATTAATTAATAATTGAATTATATCCATTATATATCCAATCAAAAGTAATTTTATTGATATTTTATCAAAAAATTTCAATCATTGTTAATAAATTTCACTATAGACCTATATATTAGAATCATGATTTCAATAATAATTTACTTTTTAAAAGAATATTCTAAACATTGAAGTTTGACAAATTGAATGATCTTCAAATTATACTTGTACTTGAATATCCAATGTTGCAAGAAATTTCAATTCATATATTTAATTGTCGATTTATTTATTTCAAATTTCATCTACCTATAGCAGAGATCTTTGTGATTTTTCACTATTTAGGCACTAGTGCAATATTTGTACCATGCGTTGCCATTTTTTTTTTTTCTACAACTGCAAGAGAAATCTCGCTGTAATATTGGGTGGAGTTTCCAAAATTATTACGGAAATTATTACAACAATTTGGAAATTCATATTAATGGTGAATAATTCATAGTCAACGTGCAGGTGAAATCTGAGCCGTATCTGATGAAATATTAGGACCTTCTCCAACATAGTCTAATTACTCTCAACTTTCTTCCATATCAAGAGTACATAATATTTGATATCATCTTCTTTTCTCCGCGGACGCAGAGAGTAATCACTAAAACGATTACTATACCCCCCCCCCCCCACATACTATTTATTAGTTCCTCCCATTCTGAAATTTGCCGTCCCTCAAATTAGCGCTGTATGCACCGGCAAGCATGGCATGCGCCCGAGTACAACGTTTAATGGAGAATGGAACAAAGGAATACGAGCAAGTAACAGAAAAGATGAATTGGATTCCAAAAACACAGACAAAAACCTTACCAATCCTCCCTAGGCTGTTGTAGAAAACCAACTCGAGCTTGTAAGTGCGAAAACGATCAATAGATCGATTTTACATAAGTAAGTATCGTTTGAAAAGTTATCGACAAAAACAAAAACAGTACACTCCATAGAGATCCTTGACCTCTATGAATTCGCATACATTGGCAAAATGAAGGAATAATAATCAACGATACTGATTCACAACTGGTAGGAATAAATTCAAATTTTCGAACACTTTAATGTCCTATTGAATCCTTTAATAATTTAAATTCAAAATTCGCACAGGTATTAAGAAAATTCCCTCAAACAAAAGTAAATTGAGAGAAACCGGACGTACCCTACTTTTCTTTAAAGTACGAAATACAGACGAAGCAGTTTAAACAATACTCGTATTTCACCTTCGCCGAAGTTAGCAATAGGCTCTCTCGGCTCGCAGTATACTGGACATACTGTACTCTGTACTTTAATTCGTTATCCGGCAAATGTGTGCCGTTCGTACATCCCATTCGTATATTACCGAAATTCCAGTTTGATCCTACACTAACGCTAATCGTATAGCCGAACGTTAAGCCCTTTCCCACTGTATACCAAACCACGTGCATTTCTTTGTTGCGTTCACTTGCCATTTTCAAGGAACGCGAAGTTTTGTCCCGTAGTTCATGACCCCATTTCACAAAAGAATACTCGACTATTTCTCCCCATTATCAAGCACTGCAATATACGGGCGGTACAAATTTCAGATGCTATTTTCAGAAGCGGGTACGAGAGATACGACCGAACGAGTATTTTTACAGAAAATCTCGCACAGTTGAAAACTACAATTTAAATGAATAAAAAAAAAAAAAAAAAAAGTTTGTTAAATTTTCGATATGTTTCCCGTTCGAAGGAAGGTGTTAATTTTCGTACGTTAATTTTTCTCTTTTTTCGCTGAATGCGCCGCCGAATCGCATAGTCAAGATGATGAAGAAGAAAGCATTTAAGCGCAAAGCCGCCAAAGCGCATGTCTCGCAAATTTCCTCGATTACTAAATAACGTTACTCGTAAAAGGAGAGAACACATAACGTTTATTCACAGTCAAGTATGACTTGAACTTTCGGTCCGGTAGTGCGCGTTCGTCGAATGAGTGAAAAATGCCTCTATCGTCGTTCGCCGCTTTTAATCGTAAATTCACTTTTTCGCGCCGGTAGCACCATTCGGCTTGAAAATCGTCCACGTACGAGAACTTTACAAAATGTAAATAAATATCTCGGATCGTCGTCAGTTTTACCCTTTAATTTTCGTCGCACACGCTGTACCAATTTTCTTCGCAAAAATTACCATCGCATTCTGAATTTGCGTTCCAAAGTGTCGTTCCTTTTTTGGCTGATTTCCACATTTCGATACCCGAGTATTGAAGAAATCGCCGATGCCTGCAAATAACCATGAGTGAGTAGATCTAGTGGACTTTTCTAGGCTGAAATATATCTACGCACGTTGCTCTATCATAAACACGTGGCCGCGGAGCTGCCAAATTCGCTCCCTCGTCTGGGAGGGTGATTTTCCAACATTCACGTGGGTCGACCCCTCCGAGAACCCGACGTGAATTTCGACTTTCGCGCCAATTAATCAGCAGTTTAAAGGAAAAATTTTGACAGACTTCTCTTTCTTTCGCCGAAAGTTATTTTTACTTTCGAGCCTAATTATTCACGCCAACTTCAGTCGCACGAATTTGTGAATTTTCTTGTTGACTCACAATATAAATTAATTTTGCTATTAGCAGAACGCCTACCAGATCTTAACGTAAAGATAAATTATGCGCGACTTTCTTAAATTAGCGAGCTGAAAAGAATGGATTTGAAGTCCTAATTATAAGAGTTACATCAAGAGCTGGAGTTGTTTTTTTTTTTAAATAAATAACGATCAAGTCGAATCCTAAAAATGTAGGCACACTGTGTTCTCGGGGCGTGAATGAATCTACCTATCCTACCCTCGGAAAATGGCACAGGATACAGCCTTCGAGCGATTAGTTGGTGGGTAAAGTATGGCGATTTATTTATGCTACCCCGACTAACACCACGCATATATTCTTGCGGAAGCTGTCATAGAAGTAGTATAAACAAATCGCCGTGCTCCTGCCGCCTGTTAATCGTTTGCGAGCAGTACCTACCACGATTTAAGTTGAAAGTTTCACCGCAGCCGGCTGCGGTAACGGAAGAATACGCGATAATACCTTTCTCGTCCCGAATTCCAAATTTGTAATTTTGTAAACTAAAAAGGACTTTTCCTGTCTGCATGATGGTTGAGAAATTCCGAAAATTATGCTACGGTACATGAATGATTGTACACTCGATTGTGCTATGCGCAAACCAAAAATAGATATTTTGTTTCAGTCGATAAAAGTTTTGTATGAAGCGAGAGCTTTTATAATATCCGCTTACCAAATACCTGTACTAACGTTTTGGATCATTTGCACCCATCAGTAGACGTGTATCATTGTTCACACTACACGTGCATCATTATTCTGTACGTGCAATTTACGTCGCGAAAAAGCGTGCTCGATGAAAACAGAAAAGTTATATCTTTTATTGATTTTCTCGACAGTTTTCGTACAGGGAGTATCGTTGTCGAACGAAATGACTATGACGGACAAATTTGAATATTTTGTGGTATTTAGTAGAAGAAGAGAAAAAAGTGTCGGGCGGTCAGTCGGGTCGCGTTCGAAAGTTTAGCGCATCATCAAAAAAAAAACCTTACGCGGTAAAGCGTGAGGAACAACGACTTTACGAAACGTTCTCAAGACCATCAAAAACGAACAAGCAAAAAACGAAATGAAGCGTAGCGATACTAATAATGAGAATGAAAATAGACTAGGAGCTGCTCGCACCAAAAAACGTGACGCCCGTCATGGATTTTAAACTAGTTTTAACTGGCCAAAATTAGGCAGTTAACCTTCCTTTAAATTTAAATTAGACCCTCATCGTGTATTCAAACGAAGAGTGACCGCGAAGGGGGTCGATTTGCTGCTGAAAATTGGAACTTAAAATTTCTTAACAAGAGTTTACACTTAGTTTAATCGCTTAAGTTGGTCATGAGTGCTGAGACTGCCCCACCAGAAACATAGGTATTAAAAATTCTAAGTTGTTCTTTCTTCGAAAATTTTTCTCTTCATTCACAGAATATAAAATTCGAAAAATACGTAAAATCATACTTTTCAAGATCTTACCATCGGATGAGAATTTTTGACGATCTCTATGTTTTATCCCGTTGAGTCGGTCCAATCAAAATGTTTTCAGCAGCTTTCAGCCTTCATTTGGTATTTTTGCTGATCAAGTTGAACTGAAAAATTATAGCGAGGTAAGATGATCAGAGGTGCATTCAAACTCAGTATCGAGTAAGGCTTTCCAAACTTCAAAACGTAACGAAGCTTTCTGGAATGATTCTAATTTTCTATAGACTCCCTCAATTTTTGTTAACGATTTTCAAGTACGACCGATCTTATATAGCTATGAGGTAATTTCTCTTTTTTCGCGAACATCCTACGGCAAACTGACGGACCCTTGGGTTGAGAAACATAGGAATACAAATATAGTACTTTGCTTAGAACCCCAAGTCAGAGTTTCTAGATCCCAGCTCCTCCCAGTATGGCTTCGTACGATGAACAATGAGATTGATCTCCTGGTTTCGTTCTATCAAAAACTTCCTTGTCATACAGATTTCTTAAGTGTTTGGCTTGAATCTGTATGCAATAGAGGTGTGACGTCATCATGGGAGGGAGGAAGAACTTGACATAATTTATATGGGAGAGTGATGATAGGAGATGGCAAACCTAAAATACTGCGCTACATCAACGGAGCATGACGTCATCAGCAGGACTTCCGCTTAGTTTTACTTAGAGAGCAGCGAGAAAGACAACCAACTTGGAAGAAGGTATTCCATGAGGAGGGCTTGATGTCACCAGAAAGAAGACAACGATTGGAAGGCCAGGAAACTAGAATAAGCTTAACACAAATGATTCTATTCCATAAAATCCACTAATTCAAACAATCCATTCTGTAAGTGAGACGTTAATCAAACATTGTTTCCTCTTTTGTTTGTGACGCAACTGGTCGCCCTCGCTCTAAATTACGTCCCACTTTTTCTGTTCTCTTTTCATTTATGAATCTATTCCAATGATATTATAATCGTTTTGATTTTTTTTAGAACATAGACAGGAGGAGCTTGGTAGAGACATATTTGAAAGAGCCATAATATATCAGAGGTATTGGAGGGCGAGGATCATTTCGATCTTCCAGCTGTATACAGGGTCCGCCAGAAAGATGCTGACAGTTAAATGGGGATTTGGACTAAACTTGTTGTGGGGAAAAAACGCCAAACCTTAGATGTAAAGTTCACATGAACGAAATTTGTATTTCAATTTTATCTTTAATTTGCACCATATCCGAAGTTTCTATGTCATCTCTGAGGTGAGTTATGGACCAAAACGTGCCAAAAATTAGATGCAGGGGTTCCCAAAATTGTTAATTAGAAACAGTTCAAAATTTTCTGAAAAGCACCAAAATGGGCCAATGAGCCCAGAGAGGGTCAACATATCTCTAAAGCAAAAAATTGGTCAACTTTTCAAACTTTACTCGATTCACGAGAAAAATTTAGCGCAGAGCCCGTAAAAAATGATTAAAAATATCGTCCCTCGCGTGAAACCGAGGGAATATTTGTGAATTCGCCCGCCTTTATGAGAAACGAGGCATGACGGATCTCCCATCGCGAGCTCATGGCGAAAGACGAGCTTCCTCCGCGGGAAACCACAAGAATTTGGACGGGTACAAAACAATAGAGAGTAAGGACTAAGTTTAAGATGAGTGCTAGCTAGATGGGATTGGAGCGACAGAAGAGTTGAATCATACGGACTGAGTAGAGATGGTAAGATTCGAGTATTGAGCTGTCGAGGACCGAAAAATGGCAGTGAGTGGAAGAGCGCAATCACCAAGAGGAGGGACACCTGCTAAGGACTTCAACAACTTCATGTGACTATGATACAACCTCCCTCCGTTTTTGACATGTTTCATGTCTTCACTCTGCCCTGACCCCTCATTTGAAATTTTCCAAGTGCCCCTCCTCCCTATTTTTCTCGTACCCTCTTCCCTTCACCTTCGTTACTCCGTGGGTGATTCAAAAATTTGCGAATTCACATCGCAAGTTCACCTTCCCCAGTTTATGTATTAGCGGATACTACCTTCATGTTAAAATAATATTCATTATTATATAATTATTTCAAAAAATTAATGAAATATTGAAATTAGAATTTATTATAAATAGAATTCAATATAGGTACATTATTAATAGATAAATTGAATATTATTAATTTCAAATTATTTGAACTAAATAAAATATACCTATCAGAAAGTAAAGATATAAAAAAATTATCAATAATAAAATTTTTTTTTTAAATAATGAAAGAAGGAATTTTATTTATTGAGTTTGAATAAATAAATAAACTTTGAGAAATATTTCTTTGAATAATATTAATTCTTCTAATATCTTATTGGATATAAATAACTTTTTACTATCAATAAAATCAATGAACAAGTAATAATTATTATTTATTAATTTTGAATTCAGAATAAAATGAATTATTTAGAATTAAAATTGATAGAAAATTTATTGAAAAAATTATTAGTAAAATGGAAAATTTGATTAAATTGATTAATAATTCAATCAATATTAAAGAAATATATAAATATTTCTATAAGAATTCAAATTCATAATCAATTATTAGAATTGATAGTAAAATTGAAGATAACAAATAAATTCAAATTATTCAGGCTATCAAAATTTTTAATTATAAAATAAATTATTAACAATAATTTAATCAATTACAAATATAGAATTTTTTTCAAGGAGATTAATAATTCATAATTAATTTAAAAAATTAATACTTTAAATTCAAGTTACTTAATAAAAAAATTCAATTAATAATAAAATAATAAATTTATTAATAAATTTGAAAAAAAAAGAAGAAAAAATATGAGAATTTTTAAAATAAAATTGAAAAATATTTAAGAAATGTAATAAATTTTTTTTAAGATAGAAGATCAAGCTTATGAGAAACCAAAATAATAATAAAGATTAATTAAAATTAATTGATTTGGCAGTATTAATTTATTAGAGGAATCTGTTTATTAAAATAGAGAAAACACAATGAATTTATATATGATTATTAAAAATAATACTAAATAAGAATTCTTTTATATTGAAATTTTAATCAATAATAAATCATTATTTAATTAAAATTAAATTGATTATAATTTATCTATTAAAATTATTAATTAAAAAATTAATTACAAAGATTTGAAATTATTTTCTTTTATTATTTCATTTATTTATTTATTTTTATTTTTATTTTTCTATTTTCATTTTTTTTTTTCTTCAACCAAGTAGGTTGAAAAGGCCTCGATGTGGGGATAGCTAGGTAGCAGCCTGTGTTGTGGCCTTTGCTTTAGTACCCGGGGGTCTGAATATTAAATTATTTCATTTATTAATCATTTATTTTTCTTTGCTTTAGTTTATCTTTGTTGTTTCTTTTTCTTTTTCATTATCATCATTACTATTATTATTATTATTATTATTTTTCATTTAAAGAGGTTTTTATTCTATTGTATTTGTTTTTTTCATTTTTTTTTATTGTATTTATTTATGTATTTATTATTTTTTTTTTTTCATCCCCGCCGCTCCCGCTCAACATGTTTTATTACATTGAGCATGCGGTGGGTTATCTCTGTGAAGACATTGTTTTGTTCCTTTTGAAAAATATGAAATAAAGATTGATTTGATTTATTGAATAGAAATAACACAATGAATTTATATATGATTATTAAAAATAATAATAAATAAGAATTCTTTTATATTAAAATTTCAATCAATAATAAATCATTATTTAATTAAAATTAAATTAAATTGATTATAATTTATCTGTTGGAATTATTAATTAAAAAATTAATTACAAAGATTTAAAATTATATTTAAATTAAATTTTAATTTAAATATGTACATATTGCCCGTTAATTCAAATTTTTGAATAAGTAGGAACAATGTTATTAAATTGGAAAATTTGATATTTATAAATTGGGGGAACGAGCGAAGTGAGTGAATTACCAGAAAGCTATTAGCTTGAAATATCCTGAAATAGATTCATAATAGATTTTTGAGAAAGAGAAAGACATGAAACACGACAATCTTTATTTATTTGGCTACGCCAGAACATTTTTCAGACACTGATCCTGCCCACACATTCAATCAACCCGTTTTTTCTGATTCTTCGTACGTTTTTGATTCGCCAGAGAATAGTTTTTCTCAACATGCTGAATAACTTTTGACGCAATTCTCCGTTGTTTTAATGATCTTCGATAATATGCCTGCGATATCGTATTGAATGCTCTATTAAAGTCCTTGAGCATTGAATCAACTTCCACAAGGAAAATTAAAAGATGAAAGGCGTACAAGTGAATAAGACAAAAGAGCTGAAGAAATAATTAAAACGAAAACTGTTGAAAAAAAATGTATCAGTAGAAACTTTGAAACTCGGCAGATTGAAAAAATTTTAGAAGAAAATGAATCTACAGTAATTATACGTGTTAATTATATATATCTATTTAAAGAGTATCTTGGTATAATATCGATGGAAAATGTAGAGGTACGGAAGGCACACAAAAGCTGAAGGATTAATTACAACACGGAAGAGTGTCAAAATATAAGAAAGGAAAGATTGTCAGAGATTTTGGACAAAGAGGAAGCGAGCTTAATTAAAGGGCGAAAAAATGGCAAGGCCCCAAAGCAAAAACGGAAACAAAATTTCAAGAAGTATCAAGTGGGTCAATCTTTCATACCAGCTCTCACTCGGATATTGAATGGTGAGAAAATGTAGCATCGAAGTCGGGAGAAATATTATAATTTCAATTGAAGAATAACGATGAAATATTGAAAACAATATAATTAAAGCAACATTAAAAAAGGAGGAGTTGAGACAAAGGTTTTCCCGGTGGCTGATTATTAGAGCAATTGGTATTTTAACCGGGTTATCCCGAAAACATACAAGACCAATATCATCTGGGGTATAATCACCGATTAGGTAAATATTTAATGTTTATGCTTAGACTCATACAAGAATAATATTACGAGTGCGAGTGGACGTTTGGTGAGATGAATCCATTGAGCTATACAAATATACTGCAGTACCTACATCTCATAAATGCAGTCCACATTGCGCGTTGTATGAATAAAATAACGCATTTGAAGTAAACTCCTTATTCTTCCTTATTATTCCATATCCATAAAAAAAAGTATTATAACAATGTTATACGATATTTATCTCATCTAAAGTACGAATTTTAGCGGTTAAATATAGTCGAACAGTATCGTTATACTTCAACAATATAGATTCATTTCAGTACCTAGCTATATACTTTCGACAGTGAAGAGAACGATATGTTTTGGAAGGTAAAGTGCAGGAAAAATAGAACAAACGCGTTCATTGAACTTTCGCACTCATCCATCATTTGTGTAAGATTTTCCGCCTTCAACTCGAGTCTCCATTTGCACGTTTTATATTTTAACGAACAAAATCGCGTTAGATAATTTACTCGCGAAAAGGAATCTTTTTCAATTTTTTACAAATTGAACAAAATCAAAAATGATAAGCTGGAATGAAAGGAAAAAAGTTTAGCGCGAAAAAGTTGAAGAAGCTCGATTTCGTCGGATATACGCATAAAAGGTTCCCTAAAACGTCTGTGTCTTATACCTACCTATCAAATCATGAGTTAGAAGAGTAAACTTATGTACAACGCTGCGAAGTGCCTTTGGATTTTGACTTTAAAAAAAATGAGAACTTATCTGAGCGTATCATGCGCGTGCAATATTACACGTAACTTTTATTACTCAAGAATATTGGGGTTGTCTATTCTACCTTGTTATAGTTTTGTATGAAAAAGCCCGTCTTTGGAAAACGCGGAGGTATTGTTATATTTTCCTTAGTACACTAGACACGTACACCACAATATCATCAATCTACCCAAGATATGTGGTGATACTGAATGTAACTCCTACTACAAAGTACTATTAAGAAACATATCGTGCCTAGTGCCTGACTTCTCACGAACTTTAAACTTTCTTTTTTAAAGAGTGGTAACTACGGAGGCATTATGTTCGAATCAATTTTTGATGGGGCTATACGATGACAAATTATTATTAGTATTGTACAAAATTATCGCACCGTTTTACTATATGTTTTATGCAAGAATGATATATGTTACTGCATAATGCATACCTCGGCGAATGTTTTCATTATAACATGAACATTATTCGATATGATATGCTAACAATACGTGAAGCCGAATTACTAAAAAATGTATAACTGAAACTTGGATAACGGTCAAATTCCATAATTGCATTACATCAAAAAGCGCACTCGTATGTATACGTACTCTCCTATTAGACCAATGATGGGCAGCGTACAAAAAAAGTTCGTCCTAATGGTATCAGCGAAATTCGTCTAATAGTACGCTTATAAAATTTTGCAGGTTTTAAAGCCTTTACAAAATTGGACATCGCCCATTCGTTTTTAATTCGTTTTACACGTGCTCTCGTGCAACGACTTTTTTAATGCGTCCGAAATAGATACAAACCGTTTTGGAGGCAATCTCGCGAAAAAAATCTATAATACAAGTCCGTGAATGGGTCTACTCGTATCTCGAAGCCAAGACGGAAAGTGAAGTGAAAGATGAAGAAGAAAAGAAACAAAATTCGTGAAACGTCGAATGAGACTAGAAGAAGGAAATCACACGCATCAAATTAACGTTATTTCCGATCATTATTTGACAACGACAAAGTTATGAAAGAATATGGTAATTGATAAGTCAAAAAAAATTGTTGCACTACCGACTGAGTCAAATGCGATCACAAAATCAATGAATGGCTGGAAAAAATTTCTCCTAGAGTCAATGGGGTTGATTTCTCTTATTGACGCACTTCTTCTAGCTTGAGAAGTATGTCCTTAAATTTTGATTCAGCACTGTAAATCCTGCAAAGTAAGATATAATAAGTTCACGTCAACTTTATGTCAATACTACGAAGAATATAAAACCTCCTTTCTAGAGAACAGATACATGGATTTTTATGCACACGCTATCAACGTATTAATCATTTCTGGCTCAATCTTGATGCATTATTAAAAAATTCATGCGAATTGCGCGCCGATTATATGAAACTTTTTGTCGCTTTTGTTTTCTAATAGAATTTCACACTTACTTACAACTTCACACTTCGTTGAAAATAATCCGCGCGATGCTGTTGCGAAATGAACCCAATCGACTTTCAGTGAGACCTTGCTACTCAAAAGCTCCTTCGTTCTTCTTTATCGCGATAAAATAATTGAAGTTCACCTTTACTATTCAGCCCAGTCACAAGAGCGTAACTCGCAAAAACGTGTTTTGAGAAAAACGCGTTTGAATGTTTAGAAACGCCATAACTCGCCGAAAAAAAGTAGGATCGGGATGGGGCTTTCACCAGTACGTAGCGACATACCTCTCCTTCCACCTTCCCCAATGTCGCAGTCTCTCGTGTTTAATAGAAGAGCGCTACATCGATTCGCGTACAAGTCCAATCTATGCCCTTCTTGCAGAGACTCGCCCTTCTTGAAAAACTGGTTTCTATGTCCATGGTAATTCCCATAAGACATACGCCCTTCTTGAACTAGACACTTTTTTTGAGAATTTCGGTAAACAATGGAGGGGAGGGTGAGGAACACGATTCCGATTCTTTTCAAAAAGGGCGTAAGTCGATTTTACGCCCTTCTTGAAAAGAAGGGCTCAATTATTAATATAATTTTACCATTAAAAATAAACAATCCAGATAATATTTGACAGGCTCACGCGTTCGCCGCTTCCTCCGCCTATATTTCTTCGCCTAAGTGGTATAACTGTATGTTACTAACCAACCAACAGACGGACTTCGCTTGTTCGCCTCCCATGGCCTCGAGTATGTCTGAACAAACACAGTATACTGGAAGGCCCATCAATTCATTCTCAACTAACTAGCTCATCTCGTTTTTTTTTTGTATTCACAGGCTCAAACAAGTGAAGGTCGCTCACGGCTACAATTTTTCAAAGTCCTTCAATTAGGTCAAATTCATTGATGACGCGTCTTCCCAACTGACAGTGTCACTCAGGGTTGCGAAAAAAACGGTTTTTTTTAAAAAAAACAAAAAACACGTTTTTTTTTTGTTTAAAACAGATTTTACGTTTAAAACATGTTTTGAAATATGGTTTTTATTCTCCAGTTTAAAACACATTTTAAACGTTTTCAACATCGTTTAAAACGTGGTTTAAAACAACCTTAAATTTTTTTTTCCAACTTGATCAACCCTGGAAGAATTGTGAATGCATATTTACTATTGTTTAAAACAATGTTTTGTTTTTTTCGTGTGTTTTAAACGTGTTTAAAACATGATTTAAACACCGCCTGTTTGAAACATCGCAACCCTGAAAATTTAGTAACCATATTTTTAGAGATAGGGAAAAAAAAACAAAGTTTTTAATGTTTTAAATGGGATTAAAAAAAACAGTTTTTAAACAAAAAAAACAGTGTTTTAAACATATTCCCGTTTAAAACAATGTTTTGTTTTTTTCGTGTGTTTTAAACGTGTTTAAAACATGTTTTAAACACCGCCTGTTTAAAACATCGCAACCCTGGTGTCACTGTAACAAAACCGCGACGGTTTCTCCAAGAGTATTTCTTTTTTCATAACCATAAAAATGCTGCAAAAGAAAGAAGAGAATTTAGTAAAAGAGGAGACTTTTTGCTGAAGGTGCGCGAAAAATAAAGATCATGTTTCATACCTTATAGTGAGTTTTGTCCTTAAGTAGGTGAGGGTCTTGCTTACCTCATTACGTCATCAACGGATCGACATCTTGGCCTAGCTTCTAGCGCAGACTTTTAGCTCCCAGTCACTTGGCAACATATTGTTCTCACCCCCCTAGATAATTTCGTCTTAGAATGCCCCTGTAGACTAAATCGCTGTGACGTCATTCATGGACACTTGCTTATAACAGGAATCGAGAGAATGCAATAGTAAAAGACTATCGATTCCCATAAGAATACATAGGGATCATTCCGATCATACGCTCAAATTAAAAAATTGGAAATAAGTAAGCAATTACCTACGTGTTTGTATTCAGGATCGGGAAATTCTCATGTCTTTGAAAATTAGGCCCTGTTCTGAATGTACGTCTACGGTTCTCAACTCATTTCTTGTTTTCAAATCTGAACGTAAGATCGAAATATTCTTGTGTATTTCTTAGGGAGTAATTCTTTTGTTTTGATCTTACGAATAAGTTGGGGTAAATTATTGCGGAGCAAACATCGCCTTGCGACGTCACAACGACTTGGTCTATTGCAAAACTACTTTCTTTTTCCCTAGTGGCCTAAATATTAAAGGTGGGGAATTTAGGCATATGAATGGTGTGGATTAAAAGATGTATACGGCTGTTAATTAATAGATACATAATTATTTATAACTCCCGCCAATGCAAAATTCAATCTAGCCTATCAATCATAAAAATATTAACCGTAATAAATTATGAATGATGATTTAGAGTATGAAAATTCATCGAGAACAATAGCGCAGTGGAAGACAAAGAACACATAGGTCAAGCATATGAAAGTTTATTATAGTTGTTCAAACTAAGGACATTAAATATTAAATAAATACGATTATCTGCAAAACATAAAGGTTCTTCTGAAAACTCAAGATTCTTCTCAGGCACCCAAGATTTACGCTTCGCCTTTCTTTGGATCTGCTGACGGAAGAAAATAACAGTCAGACTTTGTCAGAAACATTATAAATAATTAAATTATAATACGAATTCCGGTGCGTCGAGCAACTACGGAAAAGTCCTAAGCAAGTTCTACCAAGAGACTTGTCATAGTATTCCCATCGAGGGTTGGATCGACCAATATCAGAAATATAATAGGTAACCGTACCTTGCGTATAACGGGGGCAAAATCTCACGGAGCTTCGCCCTCATGTATTTTCCCCTACGAGGGCTTATCATCGTAAGGGGGGGGAGGGGGGAGAAGAGAGTCCGCACAGTAACTTAATACCGATTAAATTATTCATAATCATTGACCAAATAGTTTACTGATGACTAAAGTTAACTGACCTGAATTCTTCAAAGTAAAAAACATACAACGGCACACTTCAAGAAAGCGAATTGAGTAACGTGGGATACCAAATTTATTACAGCAACCGAGAACGTAAGTTAATATTTTAGGAGGCACGGCCTCAAAGGCATCGAGTACGAAACGGAGACGCGAATTCAATATTGTGGGAGGCACGGCCTCGAAATCATGGAGTACAAAACGTGGACGAATGATACGATCATTAACTCAAACAGAACTGCAGAACTAATTCTTTCGACCTGGCGAGGCTCTACGAGAGAAATCTGCTTTCAGGATCGAAAGGTATGATTGGCTGATCGTGCGGACAAAGGAAACTTTCTCTTAGAGTTGAGTCTTTTGACCGCGGTAACGACCTATTTCGAAGGAGGGTCAGGAGGAAGGGCTCAAAGAGATTCCATATCGCCGTGAATTCCCTGATTAACCTAACCGCTATCAATTTATAATTATGTATTTCATTATTTGTCATATTTCATTTTATGAAATATGAATAATCGATGATTAATATAATTTACATAATTCGACTAGTCGCAGTCGATTTTTTGACAATAGTATACTAAAAGGCTCATCACTTCATTCTTAACTAATTAGCTCATTTCGCTCCCTTTGTATTCACAGGCTCCAACACATGAAGGTCGCTCACGGCTACAATTTTTCAAAGTCCTTCAATCAGGTCAAATCCAATGATGACGCGTCTTCCCAACTGACTATGTCACTGTAACAAAACCGTGGCGGTTTCTCTAAGAGTATTCCTTTTTTCATAACCGTAAGAATGCTGCAAAAAGAAAAAAGAGAATTTAGTAAGAGAAGAGACTTTTTGCTGAAGGTGCGCGAAAAATAAAGATCATGTTTCATACCTTATAGTTGGTGACGTCACTAATATTTTGTCCTTAAGTAGGTGACGGTCTTGCTCACCTTATTACGTCATCAACGGTTCCGACATCTTGGCCTAGATGGGTTTATAGACGACTTCAAGTCAGAAAAATAGGTTATTCGACATTTTTCGAAAACCCTAAAGTAGTTCAAAGCCGAGAGTATACTGCAAGTCAGGCTGGTTCACTCTTTCACCAACATTGCCTATCGCCTAGTATGAGCATGATATACTGTTGTCAAGTTGACCAGTTGACGGGTTCATTCTTTCCACTCGCTCGTACGTCTCTTCCTAATTTAATATAGTACGATCATATAGCTCAATAAACTAGGCTAACATTATATAAATAGACACGTACAGGGTCAATTCCAAGTATTGACCTGGAATACTAGGATGCCAAATCTATGGATTTTCGGTCCTCGGAAAAAGATACGGGTTTTTCTTTTTTAATAGGTTCTAAATACAATAAGGATTACTTGTGATCGAGGGAAAGGTACCTTACACACTGGTACGAGAGGTACTTTTCTCCTGTTTGTTATGGACTGAAACTGCAGTGTTCCGTACTATTGAGTCGATCAAGGGAAAAGTACCTCAGCTACTCTTATCAAAGATACCTTTCTCCTGATTGTTATTATTGGATCAATCAAAGTCCATAGAAATCTGTTTTTGGGGCGGATACGGACTTCTAAAACTATAATATGGCAGCACTGCTGGAATAAATCATAGCTCAAATAAAATTTTCCTGAGTTCCAAGGTCATTGGTCATAGAGACGCAAATCTTAACGTCTCACCTAAAATTTCCATATATTCCTTTGAAAAGGAAATCAGCAAAAATTTCAAGCCATGAGACTTATGGTAGGAGAAGGACTTAGTTGTGGTTCGACACAAAAAAATGTTTGTCCTCTGAGACTACGTAGCAGTAATTTATGTACCGTTTGACATGAAAAAGAAAGAAAAAGGAATGGATTTTATGGCAAAGCTAAAAATATAAAGATCATGTTTCATGTCTTTTATGCCATACACCGCCCGCTCACACCTCCCCCTTTCATGGTCTAGTATAAGTCTTTTTTAGAATATTTCAGGCTAAGGCTTTAGGGCGGTACACTCGCTTGGTCTAGCATCAGTCTACTTTAGAATGTTTTAGGCTAATGACTTAAAAAGGACTCGCTCCGCTCGTTTGCCTCGCTTCTTCGTCTAGTACAAGTCTACTTTAAAATATTTTAGACTAGTGACTTTCGGGGGCTCTCTCGCTCCGCTTCTTGGTCTAGTATAAGTCGACTTTAGAATATTTCAGACTAATTGCTTTAGAAGGGCTCACTTGCTCCGCTTCTTGGTCGGGTATAAGTCTATTTCAGAAAATTTTTGGCTAATTTTCCAAGTTCATCATAAGTATACTACAGCTATAGTATAGGGGTGGTACTCGCAGATTTCTGAATCACATGCCAGGTATAGAAATTTTTTTCAACAAATTTTTCAAGTCCATTATTTGGTGGAGGGGGGAAGGGGGTGTACTCGCGATTTTCCAATAGTGTATCGGGTGTTAGAAAAGACATGAAATATGTCAACATGACAATAATTATATGATCTTATTTGAGGCAAGGCATCTGAGGGATCTCTGGTGTTGTATCAGTGGGCCGATAAGAGGTACTGAGGCGACCTGGTTTCCACTTCCTTCATGATAAAGTTGGTCTACACTTCTACAATTTCCATAAATGAAAGATCACTAAAAAAACACTCAACCTATTCGGATTACTATAAGTGCACTTTTAACATTCTTCCATATTTCGTCCCCTATCGCCAGCGCCGTATCTCCCATGAAGCTAACGAAGCTGAAGCTTCGGGTGGCAAATTTTCTAGGGGTGTCAAATTTTTTGAAAAAATTCAATTAAAACGGCACTGAATAATTTTTGTCTCTAGGGGCGCGGATTCGTGGTAAGCTTCGAGGCGGCAAAGACCTTGATCCGCCTCTACCTATCGCCTTAGCAAACGGGTCATACTAATTCTCATTTCAATGAATAGTATGCTTGAAGGATCTGATTCTCTATCTCGTCTTATCACTAAAATAAAACAAATAAAATACAGGTAATTTATGCTTAAAAAGTGGCTGGACTAGACTGACTTCGTTGAAGAATTAACAAACATAAGAAAGATTGGTTCAGTTTAACTGTTCAGCCATTCAGCATAGAAGCCTTTAGTGCAGTCATCAAATTGAGATGAACACAACCCGGAAAATAGGTATCTTCCGCAGGTACGACAAAGCCCGAATTCTCCTGATAGTTTCATCTAGACTCACATTTCTTTATAACTCTGATCAGCCGAAAATTAGCTAAATTAGGCCAGATGAAGAGCTTCACAAATCGAAGCTGAAATATTCGGCTGCAAAACTCCATTCGCATGAAACAAAATACGTGGAAAAACAAAAATATCTTTGAATTGCAAAGTACAGGAGACAACAGAAATGTTCTTTCGATCGACATCATCAGTTTTTCGATCCCACTTTTTCAAAAATTGCCGGGAGATGGTGATCTCACCCTTGAGCGGATTGACGTTATCGGGCTTCATGTTGGGTAAAATTAAACACTGAGTGCAGCATCCTCTTTTTTCTTTGGCAATAGATCTGTAAATGAAAAAACGACCATAAAGTAGACAGTGCAGACTGAGAAGTTTACGAACATGGAAATATAAAAAACTATTCTTATTTATAATAGTTCAAACTGAACTGGAAGCGTACAGTATTGCAACACCGTTTTCTTCTTCCCCACTAGGCCTAAGTATTAAAGATGGGGAATTGAAGCCTGTGAATGATCTTTTTCTTCGTCTCTAATTAGCCTATTGAGAATCGGTTGTGTACATTGTTAAATTTTCCAAATGGAAAAAATTTGAGTATAAGACGTAGCATGATTAATACTATCGCAACTCATCATTTTTCAAAAAAGAAGCACTTCGAGAACTTAGAGTTATGTACTTATAGAGCACACTCGCTTAGGTCTAGTATAAGTCTACTTTAGAATATCTTAGGCTAATTGCTTCAAGGAGGGCTCACTCGCACCAAATCAAGAGTGAGTGAGCCCCAAAAGCCATTAGCTCAAAATATGGCCGCGAGTAAGCGTCCTAAAAGCATTCTAAAGTAGACCAAGAAGGACGCACCTCCGCTCATTCGCCTATACTTCCTAGTCTCCGAACTAGTACAATTAAAAGGCTTAGCCTTGTACAAAAAAGTATACTTTAATTATATAGAACTAATTTTTGTAATACAGGGTCCGCCAAAAAGATCTTGACAGTTAGATGCGGATTCGGACTAAATTTATTTCAGCTCAGTAGATGTATTGGTCGAATGTATGAAATGTGTATCACAATTTCATCTTTAATTTGCACCAAATGCAAAGTTTCTACGTCTTCTCACAGCCGAGTTATGGACCAAAATGTGTAAATATGTGACCAATTTGCCAAAATTTCCAGAATAAAAGTTCAAAATTCTCCCACTTTCAGACTTTGTAAGTTTTTCTGGTATTTTTACTCGGAATCGAACCCATATATCCGAATGGGATCGAGGCAAAGAAAATTTTCAATAATCATCTTTATACATCCAGCTTTTCAATTTAGGGCTAAGCATACTCCTAGAGTCATTCTTTTTCTGTACGGGGGAAATTCCGGCTTTCGCAGTACTCGTATAGCGATAATAATTGATAAAAAGAAGAAAAAGTATCCCGTAAAATTGGGAAAGCAATAATTTATTTTCTCGATAGTGATTAAAATTTTTAATTTATATTCATGCAAGAGGGGAATTTGTATGAAGGTTTTCCAAAAATATATATGAAATCTTTACTCGTAAAAGTAAGCATATAATGATCAATTAAACTTCCCACGTCAAAATTAATCCCCATTATTGTAAAAAATTATAGCGCTATTTTAAATTACGTATTTCGCTCGTTTCGTAAGTAATTTCGACTCATCATCCTGAACACGTGCGTTGAAACTCGCGAACCGCGGCTTAGGAATGAAAGCTGGACAGGACGCGCCTGACGTTCGTTATGGCGCGCTTTAGAGCAGGTATTACGGTAATAACTTATCGTCCTCAATGGTTCCGTCTATTTTGTTCAATATTGCAAGCGCGCTTTCAATAGATTAAAAATAAATCCTGTCAACTTCCCGGAGCTTGTCTGATTTTGTGAACCAAAAAAAAAAAACCTACGATCTAAGTTTAGGATGGGTTATATTCATATTATGTATACGCTGAATCTGAAATCTAGATTTTTGGACAGGTCCGAAAATACGGTGACGCTTTCAAATAGTTTGTCACGGTAGAAAAGCTTGTACCTATCTTACTACAAAATTTGTCTCTTATTCGAGTCAAACTTTCCCAATAACCCCGCTTTTCATTTGAAAACTACCGAGTAAAGTTTCTTTCGCGCGTCTTTGTCTCTATTTCTACCTACGTCTATGGTACATACAAGTCGCAATAAACGGAGCACGGTCTACTTAAATAGCGTAAAACTGTGCGCCGAGATAGGAATATGAAATTTGTACCTACGACACTTCTTTACAAAAAGTAAACTAGTTTTAGTAAATACGCGAAAGCTCGGTACTTCAAATAGTGCACAAACGTGTTCCTAAAATTACGCGTATAATGTAATTTTACGGTTTGAAGGCGAGTTAAAACAACAGTTGGGTAACTTAATTATTTGAGTATGTTAACCTCTAGCTTATCCTGGCTGCGTGTTTGTAGCGCGTAGGAAACATAATTATTTAATTAGTTTTATTTTCATCGCACTTATTCCAGAACGACTTATTTTGACGCGCGCCAGCGAACTACGTGTAAATATAGTATTGTCACCCATGCACATTGAGAGAAGTGTACACATTACGGATATCTCACAAAAGTGAAGAAAACGTTACAAACACAGTCATCAAGGTATTGATTTGCTAGTTGTGGTGGAAAAAAAGGGTTGAAATGGTTTCTCAATAGTATATGTATAGTATAAGGATTACAAAAACACGAACTTGAGAAAATCATGAGGGGAGTGCTGAAAACGTTACTTGACGCTAAGTCTCTTCTGCGTAGTTATCAACATCTTAGAATATTTTCCGACGTATATTTGCTGTACGTGAAAAAGATATTGACTCACATAACTTTTCAACGTTTCGAAAAAGTGATCGCCTGAGAAGAGGAAATAAAACAAACGACTTATGGATTAAAATTGTACATAAAATTTGAGAATTTGACGAATTAATGAATTCTTATTCTCGTTCCCGTTTTTGTGGTCAAATTGAAACTCCAAAAGAGTATTTGATGCTTGGAAAGTTGACATGTCTATCGGGCGGTACTGATTGACGTCCTGGATTTTTTTACAACATGTTTCATGTCTTTTCTGACACTTCATACGCTATTGGAAAATTGCGAGTACACCCCCTTCCGCCCTCCCCTCAAGTAATGGACTTGGAGAATTTTGAGAAAAATTTTTATACCTGGAAGGTGATTGAGAAATCTGCGAGTACAACCTTTCTGTACTCTTTTGGTTAGGTTAGGTTGGGTTCCTCCTCGGGGGCATGATCCACAGGGGGAGGCACACATGCCGATGTGTATTACGTAACTGTGGACATGTCAAGTCTAGCTGTTACCTTGCCGTGGTGAGGAGGCTCACAACATAAATTGTTCTACCTCATATGCTAGTTGACTTTGGGGCAAGTATGGCCCACAACCCAGTGAGTCATAAACACCCTACTGTCTACAGGCCCATCTGGAAACGGAGGTGCTGGGCGTGAGGCGCAGTTCACTTTCAACCAAAATCAGCGAGGCTCCTGCAGCAGTCCCATTGCATATGCCCCCATCCTCTAATCTTATCCTATAAATCCCCCCTTCCATTCCTATTCACCCTTACTCTTCCCCATCTACTAATTTGAAGAGTCACCACCACATCACAGTCTCAGGGTTTTTTTCTTGGGAGTGGGAATCTCGCGCCCTCCTGTAACCGAAACCGGTAGGAGAACTATCTCAATCAGCCCTCATTCTTAGAGCAATACGCATACAAGGAAATATGGAATTACGACCAAAGAAGAAGAAGACCCCCCAGTTCGGATCTGGGGATCATAAGCCGATCAGTGCCACATGGATCGTCAGCAAGTAATGAGGCACCAACAACAACATTCAGCCCAACCAATGTACCAAGAACAACCTCTCCCAATCAGGTGAAAGTAATGAATGAGCGAGAAGCACGCCATTGCAGGAGAAATAAGGAAGATTCACAAGTTAATGAAGAGAAAAACTCTGAAGATGACTGGCAAAAAAAAGAAATAGAAAATGAAGAACTTCTTGAAAGCCTATACCTCCTATCATCCAGAACACTATTGTGAATCTCCAAAAAGAGAATACATTATTGAAACAAGAACTAGCAAAGTACGGTAATAGGACTAACGATACACAGTTATCAAGTAAGTATAGTTCACTCCTCAAATCTCATGAACAACTGAAAAAAGACTTTGCTATGCTTAATAGTAAGCTCCTGGAAAAGGATCAAGAATGCATAAAGTTCAAGGAGACTATCAACTCCATAAAAGTAGATCAAGGCACCTCGCGCCCATTACTCATTGAGACCAGTGCTGTGCCACGTGGCCCAGTCCATTATTGTTGTGAAGGTTCAGTGCCAGGTTCATCACCCATCAGGGTGATTTTTTCCAAGTCTGTTTATTACCTCCTATTATATTATAGTATGACCAGTTGCCTACTTTGTTCGAAGTAAGACGGTATCTCAATTTTCACCTTTCCTCACTTTTTTCTCAACCTTTTTTCACAAGGCATAAAGATACAAGTGCACAACTTCCAATTTCCATCTATTTTACAGGGAATATTTTGGTTGCGTCGATCCAAACAAGGGCAGCGTTCATGTGTCTCGCGCATGTATTGGCACATCCTCTCTCCCGCATCCATCCCTTCCTCACCTTTCTCTCAAGAAATAAAGATAAAGTGCACAACTTCCAATTTCCATTTATTTTACAGGGAATATTTTGGTTGCGCCGATCCAAACAAGGGCAGCGTTCATGTGTCTCACGCATGTATTGGCACACCCCCCTCCCTCATCCCCTCCCTCCTCACCTTTCTCTCAACCTTTTTTCTCAAATAATAAAGATAAAAGTGCCCAACTTCAATTTTCATTTATTTTAGTTTACATTTGTACAATTTCTGCAGAAGCGGCGGTGTTTGTGTGTGGCGTTTGTGTGTCTCGGGCATGTGTTGACATTCCCCTCTCCCTTATCCGTCCCTTCCTCACTCCTCTCTCAACCTGTTTTCTCATGAAATAACGATACCTTATAACAAATGGTCAGGTGCGCATGAGTTGAAGAAATTACCACTGATGAATCAATGCATAGTGGGATAGACTATAGACAACCTAATGTAGGGGTTAGTCCAAGACAAAATTATTCTATGGTAGCAAGTACACAGAAGAAAGAAAGAAGAACTATTCATAGGAGACCTCCTCCTGCATCAAAAGTATCAGCGGCAAGAAACCAACCAATGCAAAGGACAAGAATTATGAAGAAGAACAATGTGCTAGTCATTCATAACAATGGAGATGCGCTTGGTATTCTAGAAGAAAAAATTCTTGACTCACAAACAGCTGAAATCAGGAGTCATGTACGCTACCTCAGCAGAGCTGTACTATTACGGTGCTTTGAACCCAAGAAGGTAGAGGAGGTGATCAAGAAATGCGAGAATGTTTGCGTAGCCAGAAGAAAATACGGCATCCCTTTTGATGTGAAAATTCACAATCTTCAGCGCTGGATTAAGCTTAAGCACAATCATCACATGCAACTGCTTGTCTCCGCGCGCCAAAATGTCCGCACACAAAAAATTTTTGGTGAAGAAGAAAAAAAGAAAATAGGTTCTTTAGGCATAAGCGTGCCAGAAGTTGTAAAACGATGTGCCAAGGCTGAAGAAGTAATATATTTTCTGGCGTAGCCAAATTAATAAAGATCATGTTTCATATCTTCTATACAGAAGGATGCTCCGATCGTTCGCCCCCATCTTGGTGTACTAAGTCAACTTTAGTATATTTCGGGTTGATGAGATTAGGGGGTCTACTTAAGGGTATTTTAGGCTGACTACTTTCTGGGACGAACGAGCGAAGCGAGTGAGTCCCGCTTCTTGGTCTAGTATAAGTCTACTTTTTTAGGCTGACTGCTTTTTTGCTCGTTTGTCCCGCTTCTCGGTCCAGTATAAGTCTACTTTAGAGTATTTTAGGCTGACTGCTTCTTGGTCCAGTAGAAGTCTACTTTAGAATATTTCAGGCTGACTACTTTTTGGGACTCACTCGCTCCGCTCGTTCGTCCCGCTTCTTGGTCTAGTATAAGTCTACTTTTTTAGGCTGACTGCTTTTTTGCTCGTTCGTCTCGCTTCTCGGTCCAGTATAAGTCTACTTTAGAGTATTTTAGGCTGACTGCTTCTTGGTCCAGTAGAAGTCTACTTTAGAATATTTCAGGCTGACTACTTTTTGGGACTCACTCGCTCCGCTCGTTCGTCCCGCTTCTTGGTCTAGTATAAGTCTACTTTTTTAGGCTGACTGCTTTTTTGCTCGTTTGTCCCGCTTCTCGGTCCAGTATAAGTCTACTTTAGAGTATTTTAGGCTGACTGCTTCTTGGTCCAGTAGAAGTCTACTTTAGAATATTTCAGGCTGACTACTTTTTGGGACTCACTCGCTCCGCTCGTTCGTCCCGCTTCTTGGTCTAGTATAAGTCTACTTTTTTAGGCTGACTGCTTTTTTGCTCGTTCGTCTCGCTTCTCGGTCCAGTATAAGTCTACTTTAGAGTATTTTAGGCTGACTGCTTCTTGGTCCAGTAGAAGTCTACTTTAGAATATTTCAGGCTGACTACTTTTTGGGACTCACTCGCTCCGCTCGTTCGTCCCGCTTCTTGGTCTAGTATAAGTCTACTTTTTTAGGCTGACTGCTTTTTTGCTCGTTCGTCTCGCTTCTCGGTCCAGTATAAGTCTACTTTAGAGTATTTTAGGCTGACTGCTTCTTGGTCCAGTAGAAGTCTACTTTAGAATATTTCAGGCTGACTACTTTTTGGGACTCACTCGCTCCGCTCGTTCGTCCCGCTTCTTGGTCTAGTATAAGTCTACTTTTTTAGGCTGACTGCTTTTTTGCTCGTTCGTCTCGCTTCTCGGTCCAGTATAAGTCTACTTTAGAGTATTTTAGGCTGACTGCTTCTTGGTCCAGTAGAAGTCTACTTTAGAATATTTCAGGCTGACTACTTTTTGGGACTCACTCGCTCCGCTCGTTCGTCCCGCCTCTTGGTCTAGTATAAGTCTACTTTTTTAGGCTGACTGCTTTCTGGGACTCACTCGCTTCGCTCGTTTGTGCCGCTTCTCGGTCCAGTATAAGTCTACTTTAGAGTATTTTAAGCTGAGTTTCTTCTTGGGACTCACTCGCTCCGCTCGTTCGTCCCGCTTCTTGGTCCAGTAGAAGTCTACTTTAGAATATTTCAGGCTGACTACTTTTTGGGACTCACTCGCTCCGCTCGTTCGTCCCGCCTCTTGGTCTAGTATAAGTCTACTTTTTTAGGCTGACTGCTTTTTTGCTCGTTCGTCTCGCTTCTCGGTCCAGTATAAGTCTACTTTAGAGTATTTTAGGCTGACTGCTTCTTGGTCCAGTAGAAGTCTACTTTAGAATATTTCAGGCTGACTACTTGTTGGGACTCACTCGCTCCGCTCGTTTGTCCCGCTTCTTGGTCTAGTATAAGTCTACTTTTTTAGGCTGACTGCTTTTTTGCTCGTTCGTCTCGCTTCTCGGTCCAGTATAAGTCTACTTTAGAGTATTTTAGGCTGACTGCTTCTTGGTCCAGTAGAAGTCTACTTTAGAATATTTCAGGCTGACTACTTTTTGGGACTCTTGGTCTAGTATAAGTCTACTTTTTTAGGCTGACTGCTTTCTGGGACTCACTCGCTTCGCTCGTTTGTGCCGCTTCTCGGTCCAGTATAAGTCTACTTTAGAGTATTTTAAGCTGACTTTCTTCTTGGGACTCACTCGCTCCGCTCGTTCGTCCCGCTTCTTGGTCCAGTAGAAGTCTACTTTAGAATATTTCAGGCTGACTACTTTTTGGGACTCACTCGCTTCGCTCGTTCGTCCTGCTTATGCTAGTATAAGCGTAGTATACCAGTAGTTTACTACACGATCAGAGAAAGATCGCACGCACATGTCCAACAAAATTAAGGTAGGGCTCGGAGAGAAATACATCTTGGTAAGCCTACTTTAGTATATTTCGGGCTGTAAGATTAGGGGGCTTCAGTTGTTCCGCTTCTTGGTTCCAGTATAGCTTTGGACTGTATGTATACAGGACTCTTAGACCTAGTATAATGCTAGTATAGGTCTAGTATATGAGTAGTTTACATAGTCTAATATGAGCCCTCTCTTGGTTAATGCCCATAGTATAAAAGAGCCTAGTATAGTTTTGGACTAAATACAGTATACAGGATTCTCCTAGTATAAACCTAGTATGAGCAATTTGCCCAGTATGACAGTAGTTTACTGCACATATCAAAGAAAGATCTAGCATAATTAGCATGAACAGGATCTAGTATAAACCTAGTACAAGAGCATAAGTCTAGTATACGAGTGGTTTACTGAGTATAATGGTGTCTAGCGGAGCTAATACAAGCCACCTCTTGGGATAAGTTTATGGTAATTTGAGGAGCGGACTGGATACAGTATACAGTTTTCCTAGACCTAGTATAATGCTAGTATTAGCCTAGTATACCAGTAGTTTGCACTAATTAAAGATATGCACGCACGCACATTTCCAACAAAATTAAGGTAGGGCTCGGAGAGAAAAAAATTGTAAGTCCCAAGGTCACCTGCACGCACGCACGCACGCACGCACGCGCACGCACGCAAATTTCCAAATGAGTGCAGGGTCAGAGCAAAGACATGAAACATGTCAAAAGAAAAAAATTGGAGGCCATTGCAGGTTTGCAATAGCAGCGGGGAACCCGCAACCTCCCGCGCTCGCGATCACGTTGGCACGGAAATGCCCCCTCATAAAATGAGTTGGCTGAGCTCTTCTCAGTATACTGCATGCTAGGCCTGATGTAATGAAGTCTGGAAATTGAAAATTTTCCAAGTCCCTAAAGTAGGTCAAGGTCATTGATGACGTCATAAAGCGCAACACGTCACGTCTCGTCATGCAGTTCACAGAAACTCCCGGACGCAGACACGGGCGTTTTCTCAGGATGTAATTCCCCTAACAAAATGGATAGCGGGTTCCCTGCTAAAAAAAGGTCGGCGCAAGAGTGAGCTTGTGTCCGCGCAGAAGCTAAGTCCGTTGCTGACAATCTTCCCAAAAATATCAGCTGTGAGAAAATTACCGTCACAATTAAAGAACATCTTGAAGAAGCCCCACTCTCTGCAGTTAGAGTGGAATACAAGAAACCTAATAATACTTGGATGTGCAGTCTGAAATGCACGCAATCCTTGTATAACAAATTGAATAAGATAGGGTACTATCAATTTATTGGAAGTCCTACAAGATTGAGTGCGTAATTTACATTCCCAGATGCGAGTATTGTCTATTACTAGGACACAAGGCAAAGTTCTGTCAAGTACAAGAGGCAATATCAAGAGAGATACTCAAGGAAAAGAACAAGTGCCATGACTGCTTGAATTTCAACCAAAGGATGGCTTATAATGGAAGAATACATCGGAAAAGCGATCACAATACTGGTTCAAGAACCTGCTCAACCCTGACAGCATACAAGGTGAAGTGGTTCAACTGGCTCCTACTAGGAAGAGTTTGGGAAATCCAAGAGGATGTACTCAGACATAACGAGACAATGAACTCAGTAAAAAGCCTTGAAAACACCAGGATATCTGAAGCCAAAATTGAAAAGTATGAAGAAGAAATTTCACCAGTGCGTGGGATAATACAGCCTCTATTGGAAATATCTAATATAGAAGAACAGATAAACGATTTTCAATCTCATACTACAGTGATAAAGATTGGCCTCGCAAAATACTCAAAATAACAGAGTTTCCAGCCTGTGCTATTTAAGCCATGAAGATGGAACTATAATGAAGAAGGAAACATGTGCTCTTACCGAGTCACATTCACGACAGACTCAGAGAGGAGCATATTTAAAGAGATATACGACATAGTAGAAGGGATCACAAAAATAGAATTGGACCCTCCTGAAGAACCTAAATTAGATCTGGAGGCAAGAAAAGAAATATAGGACAATGCATTAACTCAAGGAACAGATAATAAGACAACTGGTTTCTCAATCATATACTTTAGTATGAGGATTGGCCACGCTATATCCTCCGTATTGAGGAGCTACCATACGTATAGTGGGATAGGACAGAAAGATGAAATAGATAAAGATGGCTCATATATGTATCTTGTCACTTTCTCAACCAAATTAGACAGGGGAACCTTCAAAGCTGTTTATGAGAATAAGTATAATAAAGAAGGAATTTTCAAAATAAAACTGGAACCACATGCGGAATGCAATGATGAAGAAACATGCAAATGACGTAACCATTTAGCTGCAAGAAAGACAAGCTGTGTTGGCAGTGTCACAGCTCACTTTTAGCCTTCAGCATAAGAGATTTTCACTAGCCTTAAGCATGTAAGAATGGGTGATCGTTTACTGTATAAAGCATTCCGTTTGCCCATCTTAACTGCACATATTAAACGTGAATCAACTGACACTCGCTATATCTTATCTTTTACTTATATCATCGTGACTACCAATTCTGTCTGCGAGTGCCAGCGTGCAAGAATATGAAATATTCTTACGAGCATAATAAGTTATTTGCAATAGTATCTCCTCTTTATACAATAGTTTCCAACTCCATCCAAACAATAGCCATGTGAAAAATTAGCCTTGAGCATAAGCGATTCCAGCATCACCCTCGATATAAGTACGTAGGGAGATGAAGGTATGAACAATAATCCAAATAGTTCTCTCTCTCTCTCTCTCTCTCTCTCTGTATCCCACTGAGCACTGCCATCATATACTCAGTGGGAGGCGAATAAGCAATAAATTTGCTCCACCTAGATAAAATTTTTATACCTGGGAGGTGATTGAGAAATCTGTGGGTACCACCCCCCCCCCCTTGACTTCACTTTTTGGAGTATGTTAGTTGTATACTAATACTATCCGTATATTGCAAATTAGATCTGCATAATACTATTATGTTAATTTTGGACTTATATACCGGGTCTGCCAGAAAGATGTTGACAGTTCAATGGAGATTTGAACTAAATTTGTTATAGCTCAAAAACGCGAAATGGTAGATGTATTGTTTGACTGTATAAAATTTGTATCTCAATTTTATCTTTAATTTGCGCAAAATCCGAAGTTTCTACGTGCTCTTGGAGCCGAGTTATGGACCAAAATGTGCCTAAAATTGATCAATTTGCCATAATTCTCAAAAATTTAATATCGTTCAAACTTTTATTTATTTTACTTGATTCGAAAAGGAAATTTACTCATTTTCAAACAGTACAAGAAAAAACTTATTTCGTCCTGGTTACGAATATACAATTATTTACCCATATATCTTTATAAATACAGATGGGTATGAACTACTAATAGCCTCTTTGAAAGATTATTAGCTTGAAGTATCTGTCTGCAATTCACCTCATGGGAATCAATCGAGTATTTCTCATTAAAATCTGTGCGATTGAAAAAAGTAGTCCGTTTTCCTTGAGGTTTTGCGCTTAAAAGAAGGAGACTTATTTCGTTGATTTCTATCAAATCGATGACTTACCCACTGAAAGCGCGCATTTATTAATCACTTGATGACGACAGGAAAAGCTTGTATACAAAATGAATAGTATAGACAAACTTTTACAGAGATGTCGTGAGGAGTTTTCCTCGACGAAAGTTAATTTCACTATATACGTAAATTAGTGACTTTCGCTCGACGTTCGGGACACGCATATTTATTATTCATAGACTTCGTCCGATAATTTTCACGAGGTTTCACTTCGGTATTCAGGTTTTACAAGTTTCGTTAGAAATATCCCATCACCGCCCTATTTATTTATTCATAATGAACCAAAGCTAAAAATTTCTCATTTTTGGCGACCACACTTTTTCGTTACAAAAACTTTGGTAAGACTTTTAATCGCTAATGATTAACTTCCGCAGAGAACCTGATGAGATATTCTGTACGGTGTTCCGGGTCTCGAAAATGTCGATGTATCCGGAAAATCTTCCTTCGAAATTTCTTTTCTCAATTTTCGCTTCTAGTTGCTTCGACTCGTGATGAGCAGGAACGAGGGAGAGGGATTTGAGGTTCTTTCCCCCCTACAACTGATGAAAAATAGCGAAAAAAGTCAAATTATTCTGAAAAAAAAAACGTACAATTCGTGTCATGCATCCCATCCCGCGCACGCGCAGTGCCGCGAGATCCGGAGTACCTACAGTCTATTGTCATCATTCGGGTATTTTTGGCTCCGAACGATTAAGTACAAAATCTTTGAAACCACGCGAAAGTAGAGTGAAGGCGTGTTCCATTCCGGAAAAGTGGTAAAACCTCTACAAGAGAGCGCTGCGAAGTCATCAGCTGTGCCAAGAAGGAAGAAATGGAAGGGTGACCACGTACTTTCTAATGTGAAAATGGGTACTTATAGGAAAAAATGGTCAGTATCAAGTTTGTTTTTTTTTCATCTGGAGTCGACTTTTACATGGAATAAATCAAATACATTTTTGGTAGAAAAGAATTGATAGACCTAGAATACATTATCCTCTCAAGTTTTTCAAAACTCGTTAGAATTTCAGTAACATTTTGGACTCATTATCATTCATTTTCACAGTAGATATAAAACCTCAAAAATCAATTTCCAACAAATGACCCCGTGAAAATGTCTCGACCATCTTTGTTGTAACAGATTTCGGTGACTCAGTCCCTACTGTCTCGCTTTCAATTTCTTCAGGGATGAATCATTAAACAAGAACTTTTCTTTGCCCATTCTTGCTGAAATAAACTCTACTTCAAACAATGCTATCAAATTATGGCCGCTTACCCGGCCGATTCTTTTTCTTTGTGTTCATTCGGACGAGTTTCCACTAACGAAGTCGTTCTTTATGAGAATCTATGTGACAATGAACAAAAGCGATACCGTATCCAATCGTCAGGACGTATCTTATTTCTTTTCACCATTTTTCACGAGACAAACGATTTTCTTTCTCTCTGCATTAGTTAAAGACCAATAAATTCCCGAATCCGATATCTCTTTACAAATAAACTTCACTCCAATTCCTACAAGGCACATTTTTATGATGCAGTGAAGGTTTCAAAAACTGCAATATAGCAATTATAATATTAATTACGCTGCTGTAGGCATGTCGGTCGAAGAACGAAAATTACGACAAAAGCATATGGAGTGAGATGACAAGGGAAGATGCTAGGATTGAGCGGTAACAAAGCGTCATTCATTACGTGCCTATTAATGAATCTCTCCTTATTTATAATCATGTTTGCAAACTGAATATGAAGTTCTACTTCCATTGTTAACACAATGCAACATCAGTCTACTCCAGTCTATTTTCAAATGTCTAGAACACAACTTTACTCTTTCCCCTACACCTTTTTTTGATGATTTCGAATTCTCTTGCATTCCTCGACACGATTTCCTTCTCGTATCTAACTTCTTTTTGCTACGTTTTCTATAACCTTCCTCTGGGTCCCTAGCTATAAGAGCATCTCGGACGAAAAATTCAATAAAGCGGTTAAATATTTGTTCGTTTTTTAAATCATTATAATAATTATCAATTTCAAGGACACAAGTGAAGTAAGCGATATTTCACTCAAGGGAAAAAAAAAAGAAAGCATTATTCTCTTTTAGTCACGTTCGTGGTTTCCTTTGGTCTTGTCTCCAAGTTTAAGGTCGCATAATGTGATAGAAAGTTAATTCAAGGAAACTTTTCAAAGCGGAAAATCACTGCATTCGCGCGAGAGAAACTTTCGTCTTTCTCTGAAATCGATTGCAGAGCTAACAATAATATTTCAACGACCATGAATAATAATATTACATGGAATAATGGAAAAAATTGTCTAATAGAAAAGTTAAAGTCGCAAACGAAATTATGGACCAAAAAATAACAAATCTCGTGGCACGCTGCATTCTTCTCGAGTATTATTAGATTTTTTAATATTTTGACGAATCGACTTTTAAATACTCGCAGTCTAATTGTGGCTCCAAGTTGTCGCGTGATTTCGCGACAGCCTAAACAGAAGCACGAGAGCGAAAAAATTATAAACTCTGCATTGACTGGAATCGATGAGAACTGCGCATAATTTTTATAAAGTAAGAACAAAAATTTTCTTCATCGAAGAAGAAGAATAGGGTGTATAAACATGCTATTTTCATAAAAACCGAGGAACAATCGCGAATCGTATAAGCTGACCTTTCGCGTACCCGCATGCCAGTAGAGCGTTCCACATATCACATTACTGGATTCTTTCAAGTAGAACTGAAGTATTCTTCAGACAGAATAAACGCTCTGGAATAGGCTTCTACAATTCATTTCATTTCACAAATACCGACAGTAAAAGCGCCCTCCCTCTCTCGCTCCCTAGTGAATAAAATATTGTTCATGACTTGTTTTCGCGAATATTGATCATCCTAATATTAAACGATGACAGAGCCGCACTATATAATTCAAAAGGTCCCTTCGCATTATATCTAAATGCGAATAATCAGAAATAGGTAAGGTACCCATTTTTTGGAGGAGCGATATGATATTATGAATTCTTGTTGTCAAGAACTTTCAATAATTCTTCCCAGTAATTGTTTTTTCGCACGAATTTTCTTTATATTATCTCATCACCATCAACATCAAATAAATATTCTCCTTAGTTTCATACATTCGCCTGCTTTTCTATTAGTATCATTTCAATTTCTCTCGATCATTCGCAAATTGCTTTTATGGGTATTCCCTCGGGAATAATTTTATAACCCACGATAAGGTATGACCTCGTGAACTAATAAAAGCGAAACGTTGACGACCGAGACGATAGATGAGAACGTAGAGAGATTATCGTATTCCGAGGGTCCTCATATAAGAGACCTCCAGCCACCAAAACACAGCCGCTTTTTGCGATGCGATGCGCTTCTATTTGCGCTATCTTTGGCGGAGACAGAAGCGTGTGCACAAGATTGTACAATTGCTACACCGCGCTGTTTGCTTCTCTCTTCATACTATAGTAGAGCTATTGGTAGTCCTACTTTCCGCGCGTTTCTTCATTGATTTTTTTTTAAAGCATTGATGGTAGCAGCACTACAGTAGTAGCTGGGGCACTCGGGAACACCCTAACTCCTACAGCTGATAATTGAGCATAAATATTGACCCAAAACGACTGTAAACCATCCAAAATTGACTTGAAAAAGTCCAAAATGAACTAAAACTCGTTAAAACCCTGTAAAGTCTGTGAAAATCAATCAAGTTTGGTCAATTTATGGTCATTCCCATGTACTACTGATGGCGCTGGATGATGCCTATTAAAAGTAGTCCTAGCAGTATTGCTACTTCTCATACTAATGTTTATTGACAGTCACTTCAACAATTAGAACATATCTTTACAGTTTTATTCACAGTTGTGCTCACAATAGTGCTTCTCCCACACTAAGTGAAGATCAAGATGACAAGAACCTCAATCAAGGGAAAAAGTGTATCCATGAGAATGAGACATCAATGTTTACACAATTGTCTTTGTATGATGAATTTCTTATACCGGAGAACCTCTTTTTGGTGTATTTAGGCCTAGGTCATGAAATTTTACCTCCAAGTAGCTGAGCTAGCCATCACATTTTACCTTGCTACCTCACATGCTTCAGTGCTTGTCATTGTAGCATGTATTACACGTTGGATCAAGTCAGCTGAACTTGAACTTGCAGCTAGTAAAACAGAGGCCATTTTATTCACGACCCGTCAAAAATTCAGTCCACCCACCTTTTCCATGCAACGTGTGGAAATTGAGACCAAGAAGAAGATGAAGTACCTGGGCATCTGGTTTGACTTGACGCTGAGCTTCAGGCACGATTTCATGGTGGCAGCGGAAAAGGCAGGCTGGGGTAGTTGGATACCTCAGCCGCCTGATGAGGAACCTAGGAGGACCGTGAGAAGCAAGAAGAAGGATCATGATGAGCACCGCCTTGTCGATCCTCCTGTAGGGTGCACCAGTATGGGCCGACTTCATGAATATAAGAAGAGAGATGGTCAAGATCCAACAAAGAGCTAAGCTGAGGTGTGTTAGTGCCTACCGCATCGTCTCGATGGAGGCACTTTGCGTATTAGCACGCTCACCACCAATTGAGCTCCTTGCTGAGGAGAGAGCGGTGGTGTTCAGAGCAAAAAAGACGACAACGACCAACCGTAAGACTCTACGGGTTAAGAAGAAGGCCAGGCGCTCCTTGCTCGAGAAATGGAAAGTAAGAATTGCCCAGAGCGAGCTGGGCAAGTGAACAACCCGTGTGTTAAGGGAGTGCTTTATTCGGCAAACTCCGAATTCGTGTAGAATAGGTTGCCTATCAATTCCCGAATACCTTACAACGTTCAATCCACTACCGGTCACTACGCGACGCTTTTTGGGTGTGTGTTGGTATTCGTGCATATAGTCCCTGTCAAGAGTGACTTTCAAAAATTAATTCCCAAAACTCGAATTTCCGATTAACATTCATAATTCCGTAGAATGTTGTTCATGAAAGCTTAATTAAGAGCGCTATAGAAGCAGAATTTGGAAATTCGGATCTGAAAAGATTTTATTGCATTGGAAAAAAAGACAAATTTTGCCAACTTCAGCAGCTTATAAAAAAAATGCGGAAGAAAAGTTCCAAATTCTGTTTCTAGAGCGCTTTTAATCGAAGCTAAGAACATTCCAAAAAACGGGTACAGCACACGCTTAATACGCGACCTTGATGAGTGGATGAACCGACACCATGGCCAACTAAATTTTTACCTGACGCAGATGTTAAGCGGCTATCATTGCTTCAAAAAGTACATTTGCAAGAAGTTGAAGAAAGTTGAGCAGGCAATATCTTCGCACTGCGACCACGGGCGGAATGATGGACCCGAACACACCATATTCAAGTACGAGGCGTGGAGGCGTGAGCAGGACAAGCTTAGTCGGTCTCTTCAAGAGATTGAAGTAGATGAAGCGCTTGTTCCGACTAGCCTGGTACCCACCATGCTACGTTCCAAAGAAGCATGGAACCAGGTGTCTGCATTTGGAGCCACCGTCATGAAGAAGAAGATGGACCGGGAATGGAATAGGCAAATGCAGAACTACGCTATAGCCTACTCGACACCTGTGTACCCTCAGCATTCAGATTTGCAGGAAGAAAAGGATGATCGCCTTTGAACAAGCTGAAGAGAAGCCAACAGCAATCCAGTTTATTATCCAAGATGGTGGTGGTTGTTGTTGTGTTGTGTGTTCTGGTGTTTTCTGCGAGCCAGGGGGCACTGCAACTTGGCGGTTACTGAGGAGATTCTTCCAACACTGAAGTATACTCGAAAGGGTCGATCCCGGAGTTGGAAGAAACAAAATCAAATGCTTACGCAACCCGCACCCATTTCACCATTGAGGAAGGGCGGCGCTGCACAAGCGACATAAGATTGTAGGATATAGTAACGGCCGACTTCAACTACAGGCCGCACCTGTAAAACCAACAACAGCGTTGTAGGTGTAAAATTTACATGTAAAACATCTCTCTCATGAAAAGTGCAAGTCAAGCCTGATGACAGCCCTAAAATTCCAAGGGCAACAACTTTCAATCTCTTCAATTTTTCATAAAAATTGATATCTTTGGAGTTATCGTCAAACTTTCATCAAACTCCCACGCCAAGTAAATCACCAGTGCGGCCTGTGATTCATTTCTACTGTCTGCTTATTTCGCTATATAAATTGGTAACGTTTACGCCACGCCAAAACTACTTTCTGTTTGTAAAGCAAAAAGGTACTCAGGCTACTATATTTGTACCATCCCCTGTGCTTCGATCAGTTCTCAATAATGAGGCATATACACATAATTCTACTCGCTGTTGATTTTGCAACTACAGTGGCATGTGGTACAATGCGCTACACCAAGAACTACCATTCCTATTTCTTGAAGTTTTATACTAGGTACCCTTAGCACTCTTTTTGCTACTGCTGTGATTCAAGCCTTGCCGATGTTAGTATATGCTTCTGTCTGCTGCACTTCTCAAACAAATTCTCATTCAAAACGACCATGTATTTGCTCGATGATTTGCTATCATATCAGTGAAGTAGCACGTGCTTATCTCTGCTTATAGAAGTACTACAAAATGTTGTCAGCTGGGTAACGACACAGAATTTTTGAATGAAGTAAAGGTTTTCCAGTATTTCAAGTTGCATACTTATTCTCCTACGTGTTACCAGGTTGGTAGTGGTTCTAACATTGTGATTGTATTGGTGTTGCTGGATTGCATACTCATTTTTATTACAGCGCAGTTTGCCATAAGAGCAATGATAGAAACAATACCAACTTGATAACACGTAGAAAGATAAGTATGCAATTTGAGATACTGGAACAGTCCAACTGAAATGCTGAAGATATTGAATCGAGTCTACTACTGTTGACTGAGATGGTGAGTAAGAAAGTTGCAACACGTAGTTATCAAATAATCAACGCATCAGGATGATGCAAGGGTCGACCTATTTGAATGATAAAAATCCCAGCTCACTTTGCGTTGACTGCTTGCTGGGTCTCTTTCATCAACATAATTGATTCTAATTTCCTTAGGCGATTATGATTAATAATTAGGGGGAATCAAATATTTTTCAACTTCCCCGCGTCATTCCTTTCAAACCATTCCATCTTCATAAAGTACAACTGAAGCTAGGCTGAATTACAGGTCTTGGCTAGCCTCCTCCTTCAAACAACTGACTATCTGCTTGAGGGTACATTAAATTTACCCGATACATTTCATAATATGTGATTAGATCATACTTAAAATAGGTATCAGATCGTTCTTCTTTTTACGCATTAACGGAAGTACTTGTCTTGCAGATGTATCCTGCACGATTATTATTCGAGAGGTAACACCAGTCGACTGATGACATCGAACACGCGGACCAATAATTGACAAAAATGCGCAAAAAATTCGCCAGGTAAAATTTTCTGTCTGGTACATTCTGACGGCGTGACGGAGGGATTCAAGAGTGTATTGGGTCGTCTGAAGACCCGCGCCGGGGGCTCTCATCAACCATCGTCCAACGAAAGAACTTCGGAAAACGGACCGGTAAGTCAACTCATCAGCTTTTTCTCTTTTTTTAAGGTCGCCTGCATCGCGATTGCCAACTGGAACTAGAAAATAAAATAGAAAAATAGAACACAAACAACAAGATAACACTATTGGATATTTTTACGTCTTTGTACAATAATTGAGGAGACAAATGATCCTAATATGGATACTAGATCGTTAATTTACAATTTGTGATCCGCGCTCTAGTTGTTTCAAGAGCAGGATTTTACAAATTCTAAGGTTTTGTTTTACTGTCGAGTGACTGAGGGAAAAAACTGCACTGGTGGGTACCAAATAGTATGAAAGTGAACGAAGCAATTTAGGAGAAAGATGAAGAGGGCAGAATTTGTAAAGCGTAAAATTTCCTACAAATCATGTTCCTTCATAAAAATTGATTTAGAACAAATGTTCGAAAATCTTCCGCCCGTCACCCGCATTGCCCATCAATTTTAGTTCGCGATACTATGGCTGTCCGGCCCGAATGTATAATATTGTCCACGGTTTCGTGTTGATTCTGCAATGTATCCCTAGAGTGCGTTGCAGATTAGAGAGGCGCAATGAACAAAGTCTTATGGAAACGCACTGCTCTTCTAAAAATTTTCAGAAAATCAGGAATGAACGCAGCAAGTTGAGACTCGGCATACAAATTCAGTATACTTAAAAATCATACGTACCGGTATTTCTAAGTCAATTTCCTAATTTTTTTATCATCATCGAAAAATTCAGCAATACTGGTTGTTTATCAAGATGAAATGACTTTTCCAGGTTTTCCTAGACCATAATTTTTTCAGAAAAGCAAAAAAAAGAGAGGAAAAGGATGAAAACTCTTAGTTCGACCTTTTTTTGAACCTTGAGCTGAATTCCCTGATTTTTCCCTGACTTTTCCTTCAAAAATCAAACATTCAGAAACTGGCCACCCTGTATACGGTAACGTGGTTCTACTGGCGAGGAGTGGAAAGATACGCCGAAGCACATCAAGTTCGTTATAACTTTTCCGAAATTCTGTCATGACTCTGACATTTCGAAACACAAGATTTTCATATCATATCCATACCTCTATGATATAACATGCAAAGACCCCAATCCACGTCGACCGTCGATACCAGTGTCGACCAAATACCGACCAAAAATCGATCGAGAATTCATTTTTTTCAAAGTCTTGGTTGAAATCGCGTTCGATATATTGTTGAAATCGACCTCACTTCGACATAGAGACGACAAGAGTCGACTCCTTTGCGACGTCGATTTTAGGTCGATTTCATGTCAACTCCCTTTTGTCGACCTAAAATCGACCGCCCCGTGGGGTCGATTTCGAGTCAATTTGTAGTTTTCTGGTTATTTACGCTGGTCGACCTTACATCGACCTTGAATCGACTCAATTTTGGTGAAAAGAAGCGGTCAATTTCGAGTCGAATTCTAGTCGATATGCGGACGATTTTGAGTCGAATTGAGCGGAACTAAATCGACTCAAAATCAATGTCGATTTCGAGTCGATTTGACGTCAAATCGACGTCGGTTCAACGGGGAGGAACGATGTTCTCTCCTTTTTATTTATTTGCTTGTCAATACGTCGCGCATTTTTGTGGTTCTACACAACAAAGTGAATAATTTTTTGACAAGGCGAGTATTTGTCTGGTGCGTGTATGGTAACAATACCTCTTCCAAACTTGGCGAAAGTATTATTACTGTTGAACGAGACACGTACGTCGTGAGGGGATCCTGATGCGGCGGATGGCCGATTCAAATGGGTGATGCATAAGTTACATTAATTAGCCGAGCCTCCCAACACCTTATGCAACTGGGTTCTTGTTCTTCTTTAGTACAGTGAATAATCTTTCCACCGGATCGGATTATTTTTCTTTTTTTTTTTGACGTCCCGTTCACAAACCCGAGCTTCGGGTATCAATCCTATTTAATAAGTCGCATTCTGGTAATGCATTCTCCCCACGATTCTCGGACCAAATAGAAATCTGTTTTGGTCTTCTCATTGCATTGGTACAAAAGTTCCGAAACATACGTATCGTTTGATTATTTCCATCATTGAACAGATATTATATAATATTTCTGGACTTGAGAGTATTGTACCTCTGAAACAGAAAAATGAAGACCTTAAGGTAACAGTAAGACGTAAATCTTTGGATTGAAAAAATTCTCAGTCTTTCATAATAAGAAAATTGAACTGTAACGAAAAAGAGAATGATGAAGCTGAACGTGCTCTTTTCGATTATTTTCATTTAATTCTCTGCCTTTTTTTTTGGTTGCGATATTGAAAGAAAAGACGCGCAATGTTAACCATAATATACGTTTTGAAGAATGAAAGGTATCACGCGATGAGACGAAGAAAATAAACAACGAATATGAAAGAATTTTGTGTAGAATTTATAGCAGGCAAGATAGTATTTATATAACGAGACGAATAACTGGTTACGAATGCTCTTAATTCGCAGTCTGAAATACGAGTTGCGGAAAAGAACACGTGTACAGCCGTTTTCCACCGCTAGTATTATAAATAAAAAAATGTTCAAGGTGTGCTTCATCAATGCTAACGGAAAATTAAAATGAATTCCGAATGAAAATTTCAGAATAAAGTAATTGCGAAGCACTCGTTTACGGAAAAACGACGCCCTCATTATTATGTCAAGACAGAGTAAATCAATTTTCGTACGTGTTCTTGGTGAAATACGGAATAAATCGGTGAAAGCGAGAAAGGAATTGAGAGCTGACTGATGAAACGTTGACTTTTCTGTACAAATTTCGAAGAAGGAACAAAACAAGGAAAAAAAAAAGCAATACACTTTCACTGCGTATATATCGAAAGGAAAAAAACAATTTTTTAACCACAGAGTAGATATTTTGTACGATTATGAATGACACATTCTAGACACCGGTACAATTCACAATGAAAATATGTTGTCCTGCTGAATATCTATGAACAAGAATACAACTTCGCAATTTCATTCTCTCGAGAGATATCAAATTTCTGTTCGCAGTGACGAGAAATATTACAAAACGTTGTTTTTTACGCCTTGCATAATTCAGGTACCGAAGAAAACACGTCAATAAGGAATGGAACTCACGAATTCAATATTTGAAATACGTTCATCGTCTCCATGATAAAAACTCGACTTCCAGTTGTAGCAATTTCTGATTTTTCGTTCTCTTCCTCTCCGCGTTCTATTCTGTTATCAATTTTCTCACAGTACACTAAAAGTAATTATATTTTACAAATATTCAGGTGGAAAATTCGCACGGCACTATATCCGTATTGAGAGATTTTAGAAATTTTTTTGTCTGCAGCCGTAAAATTACCGAAATATTTCTAGAATTATTTTCATTTTGATCAGATACCGCACACCGGTAGGTCTGTAGCTAGGCTTGAGCAAGAAGTTTTTCATATATAACTCGCACTTGACGTACCTATAGCCCACATACAACGACAGGCCGTTGTATTTCAGCAAAATAAAAGGCAAATACTTTTTTAATACCGAGTGATTCATCTTCCTGCGTGACGTATAGACTATCTTCCAAAAATAATTGGATAGTAAGCTGAGACGTTTGAAATCCATCAATTTTTTTCTGCGAAAACACTTCAATAGCAGCTGAACCAAACTTTCCACCGAATTTCCCAACAGACTTTTCTGGAATATTTTGGTCAGTAGCGCTGAATTCTCTGATGCTTTGTAAACACAACACAAATTGTCCATTTCATCTACAAGAATGAACATAGCTAAAAGGCGGGCTAATTTCCATTATTCAAGTTGGTCAGAAAATTTTTGAGATTTTGTAAAAATTACGAAATTGAGAGACGCCAATTCAGTAAGTGTGAGTAAGAACTTGATGAAGTCGCCTAAATTTAACAGGATATGTACAACATGAAGTCAGTAGAGATGTGACCAAACAGCTTCGTCTTCATTTAAAGTATACATAGTCCACCATTGCTGAGGACGTTTTTCGAGTCCCTGAGTTACTTGTCATAAAAATTAAACAGTGAAATTTTTCAAAGCCTTTCCCCGCTTCGCTATTCATCTTTGCGGTGTATTTTATTTCGATTTGTCATTCGTTACGGTCCAGTCGTTAGGGTTGGGAAGAAGAGGGATGATTTATTAAGGAAAGATAGTTTTCATGAATATGGCCTTATTCAGAAATTTTGACACTCGCTGTAATATTGCAATTGATCAGCTTTTCAGAACAATGACACTTAGTAAATTTCTTTTACATTTATACTCCATCAGTTGAGGCATTTTGATCACTTTCTACTTACACTTCCATGGACACATCTCTCCACCCTTATTTCACCACGCTCCAATTTTTCAATTTTCCACATTTTCACGAGACAAGCCACATCATGACCATGCTCATCAAGTAAACAATTTTGACGAACGCATGAAGAATTTGACTTAGTCCGAATAAAAATCAAATCCGTATGGACTCACTAGCCGTGGTCATCCTCCATCACCAGTCTGTCATATTCGACTCCAACGTTCGTCTGGTAGGAATACGCACGAAAAACTTCCTCGAAGTGTATGAATAGGGCACTCCCATAAACGCTAGAACGAGAATGAAACGGTGCTATTATCGTACGGGCTCTACCGAGGTCTTGTGCTCAATCACAAGATGAAGTGTGCTTCACTCGAAAGCCTGTCAGCGTTAGTTCAGGGCATTGTGTCGGTAGTCCAGAGGGGTCGAATTGAGAGTGGCCTGGCTCCATTTTCTCCACAAGTTCCGCACGCTGTGCAATGTCCGTCGATGAGGCCACAACAGGGTTCCCCCCTACTGACCGAGGGAGTGCTCGGCACTCAACCCGGAATTCAGGCAGTCCTGTACCATGGACACACGCGTATCTACTCCTCCACTAGAGCTTTCAGCCGCCAATGGGAGCCCTACAGGGGCTCACCAGCTCCGCATCGCGACCCTGGCTCCTCAGGCGAGGGATTCTTCTTCCTCTTCCTCTTCTTCACATTTTTAGTTGACCTTTGTCTTGTTCTTGGCCTATTTTTCTTCTGTGAGTGCCCTGTATCTGGTGGCGCTGATGCTGACGAGAAGAGATGTGACAGCCGCAGCATGGGGGATGGTGCAGGTTGATGTGAGAGACCACAACGTGACTCTACATCGGCCGCTCCCATTCCGCGCTCATTTTCTTCTTCATTACCTTAGCGGCAAATGCAGATATGTGATTCCATGCCTCCGTCAAGCATAGCATGCATAGAGCCAAGTTTCATCTTCCCCGATCACAGAGAGAGACCGTTTTAGCTCACCCCGCTCACGTCTCCACGCCTCACACTCGAACATAGTGTGTTGTGGACCATCATCCCGCTCCTGACAGTGTGAACACGACGGTTGCTCAACCTTTCCCATTTTGTGAAGGTGCTTGTTGAAACACCCATGGCCGCTCATTTAGCTGGTCCTGGTCTCGGCCCATCCACTTGCCGATATCACGTACTAGCACGCGGGTCCACTCACCCTTTCCTGTCTTCGCGAGCCGCTTTTGCCACTTGGCAAGCAAGGAGCGCCTGGCCTCATGGTCCTTGTCTTCTTCTTCGCCTCGAACACTTGTGCTTGCTCTTCTACCAGCAAGTCAATTGGCGGTGTCCGCGCCAATACGCAAAGAGCGTCCGTCGACACATCGTGGTAGGCGCTAACACACCTAAGCTCAGCTCTTCGTTGAATTGTTTCAATTTCTCTTCTTCTGTACTCAATCCTTGTGGAGTCGGCCTACAGAGGAACTCCATAAAGTAGGACTGACATGTAAAGTCTTCTTGATTCTCTTGGTCTTCCTTGCTTCGACATGAGGTGGAAAAAACGTATCACCACCCTGGAAGCTTTCTCCACCGCCATCTTGATGTGGTGGCGGAAGCTGATCTTGCTGTCGAACCAGAGCCCCAGGTATTTCAAGGTCTTTGTAGCCTCAATTTCCGCACCTTGCAGGCGAAAGGTGGGTGGATTAAACTTTTGACAGGTCGTGAATATAATGGCCCCCGTCTTTTCTACTGCCAAACTTATCCGACCGACTTCATCCAACGGGTCACAGCCTCTGACCCAGTACTGTCAGATGATATCAAAAATACGTATCCGCCATTTTTTGTAAGACCTAAAACCAGATTTCTATTGATTCATTAATAACAATCAGAAGAAAGGTATCTCTCATAGATGTAGCTGAGGTACTTTTCTCTTGATCGGCTCAATATTACAGAACATTGCAGTATCAGTCTATGACGAGCAGGTGAAAAGTACTCTCGTACCAGTGTCTAAGGTACCTTTCCCTTGATCGCATTCGAGGCTCAAAAATCAGTAGATCTGGCATCCTAGCTCTGACCTTCAAGCTATAGAGGAGAATGTCTAGAACAGTCTAGACAAGTAGGATTGGGAAAATTTTGTGGGGACAAGGGCTTTGATGACGTGAAGAATTTTCGAAGACTTGGAGGAGAAAACGAAGAAAGGAAAAGAAATTTTCATTTTTCATGAAACATACCCCTTCTCGTTTCAACTAAGGCAAGTCAATGAACTAATATCGATTCCCGAGCGGTGAAAAAAATTGGGCTGCAAGTTTATTCTTCAGTTCTTGTGTTATCAACCAAGAGAGAGGAATCTGGAAGAAGCATCAACTGACCAGGTTTCAATAATACAATCGTACACAAAATGTGCCACGAGAGAATTCCATCAAAATAACACCCTCTCATGAACTCGTCGAGAACTCGTACGATTGGAAACTCGAACTAGAGCAGATTTAGGCCATTTTTCAGTTCAGGGCGAGATGAATATTTTCAAGAATGAACCATAAGAAAGTTTCGTGCGTCTATATCATGAATCAAACGAAAAATTTCTCACTCGAATACACGTAGTATGACTTAATGGATGTTCCATCTGTTTAGATTACGTCATAAAATCTTAAAAAAAGCGTACAACAAAAATTTTATCATTTGAAAACTTATTTATGGAACGACCTGTTACGAGATACAACCGTCATTAGAGCTCGAATACATCAAGGATTTGGATTCATTTTCGGAGTCCAGAAGGTGTACTTAGGCTATCTATAGGATTCTCATCTCTGCGTCAATGAGATACGATGAGAACATACATCTATCCTCGAAACTTTCTTCTCAAACTCTTCATGATACTGAGTTTCGCTTAGTATCATGAAAGAAGTTTCTCCGTACATTTTTATCTCTATTTCCGTACGAATTATACATTTATTCAAAAGTTTTCTATAATGAAAGGTTGTTGGCCAAATAACTCGAGCGTCATATTATCGCTTGTTCTTCAAAATAACCAATCACTCGCGGTTATCATGTACTTTAGCACGAGTCGAGACTTCGGACAAGAGACTTATTATTGGGTGGTGGAAACATTCTTACATTCAATAAATTGTAAAAAAGTTTTATTGCAACGGAATTTATGTCGACAGGCTTCGCACCGTTGGGTCTCGCAAGTCACTCTTCAGTCAATGCATGTAGTTGCACCTTTCTTTTTGGAATACTTTCCGAGAGAAAAAGCCTTAAAAATTCAAAAAACGTCGAATATTGTGAGCTTTTGCTCTGAGTGGAAACAAGCCCTCGAAACCACTACATAGCTACTTGTAAAAGTTTAAAAGTACTAATAAGTCAACGAGAATGGTCTTTATACGTACTTTCGTGAATGAAACTAGAAAAAAGTCTCGCTCGTAATAATTTACAACAAAATACTTTGACCGGAGTTGAATTCGTTAATTTATGTCACCTTTCTGTGGGAGTTTACGTGTTAAGGCCTTTCTTCGTTACTCGTGTAACGCACACGTGTGCTGCATACACATTAGTCAAATAGTCCGATTCTTTGGAAAACAACCTTTCAGCTTTTTGGAAACGAAAGAGAGAATGACCGAATTTAATGTTGCTACACATCGTTTGAATCCTTAAAAATGTTTGATGGTATCGGCCATTCCCATTTTGAATGTTCGCGAAAAACTGAAGTACAGCACTAACCGTTTTTATGATATGCCCATACTGTACACTACTGCCTATACGTACCTATAGACTGGAACTTACGTTTTACGTGGATGAACAACGTTTACGTACTTTCTGGCAAAGTATTTCGGTACACATATAGTTTTCTGAAGAAAAGTTTTAGCTACTTTACCGACTAACCATTAATTCTGTACCGTTTTTCTCAAAAGCGAAACGGCATTCGCCTGAAATATCGAACTTCGAATTTTCGCGCGAGATACGCGTTCTAAAAATCTCGTCAAAAAGCATTAGGTTCATCGTTAACGTGCCAGAGTTTCGTTTCCAATCACTTATAAATGTCACTCGAGCGGGAAATAATTTTGCACGAGAAGAGTAATAGACAAGCAATATTTAACGCGTACATCGCATATCTATAACGAAGACACAGCTAACGGGGAAATCTCCAATTTGAATTCTAATCCTTAAGCTCGTATTCGAGCATGCCTAAATGGACTCGTTCCCTGCTCTTCATAAAACGAAATGTAGAACACAGTATTTCATGCAGAGCATTTCGATGGCCCATCTGTTGAAACGAAGTTCTATTCCATGGAAAATGTCAAAAGGATTGTGAAAGAAACTCAATATACTCTGAATGAGCGATTCGTAGTACTTTTAATTAAAATCTGAGGTATCTCAAATTTCTAACCAATGCATCCCAAAACGTTTCGGTAGTACTTGACGTCGAATGGGCGTCAATTTCTGTAAGAAAGAGGTTGACCTCATGAAACCAGCCAAATCAGCTCATTTAAATTCAATTTTTTTTCCCAGACTCCCAACGATAAGAAACAATCCTCTTTCGTCAACATACCCAAATAACCCATTCAGTTATTCACTGCTACATTCAACCTTCGTCTCCCCTTCCCCGTCAAGATGATAATCTTAGTTATTGGATGGCGCCCAAGTACGGTGAGGTCAATATGCGCAGCATTCATAGCTGTGGCATCATCCGAGGCTTTGTTTGTAATCGACATTGCATTATATTTGTAACAGACTTTTTTATGGTAGGCCGTCTGCAGAACTACACTAGCATAAACTACAAGGCGTGAGTAGCCGGACGAAACCCTTCTGTACCTATCCGCAGGCGGTGTCCACGGGAGCAGTACGTAACTCAACACTGGAGACAGTATGCAACCTGGGAAGCTGGACATGAAGGCTCCGGGTGGACGTGAGGGCTCCTCATGAGCCTGAACAGCGACTTCAGCATTTCAGGACGTGCAAGCTATTAGGCTTGTGAGCGGGTTTTCTCAGAGTTTTCCTTCTCAGCTGCGTGTGTCTATGCAGCTTTTCTTGCCTCATGTTGGCAAGAATAACTGTGTGTGCATACCTCCATTACTTGATCCCAGCGCTTGTGCATCATAGGCAAGCCCTTCTTCGGGTAGGTCGGGCCGGATATGCACACTAGGAGAAATGAATGAATGAACCCTCGAGGAATTTCTTCTCCCATGCTCCTAAGGTTACAGGATGTCGGCGCATCCCAAAAGAGGTGATGTGAGAGAAGTTCGGTGAGCTTAAATTATAACATTTTAAACGGCCAACGAGTTACGCGGAAAATTACAACAATTTAATATCAGATCGCGAAGAGACCGAAAACTTCCCTACTCTTCCCCGCAAAGGGCCGGCCCTTTGTGCTCTGCGGATTGGCTATTCCTGAGGTCTGCGAGGTGTACTGCATGTGCAAGTTGCCCGATCTTTGACTTTGACAACTAGAAGCATCCTATGTCATGTAGGGTCCCCAAGCAAGTTTTTAATCGGAGTTTTCCTTCTCCTACGCTGGAAGAGCTTTAGTTACCGACAGTCAGCATAAGCCCTCATGCCGCGACAATGCAGCACTCAACATGAGAAGCATGACATTTACAGCTTTTGCCTCCTGTCATACTCTCCCGTGGAAGAATCGATCATTGGATGGTTATCAATTATCGGTACCTAAACCCAAAAATCGACGATACGACAGGTTTTCGGCACTCGTATGCCACCGATGTTCTTCAAATCTCTTTTCTCTACACCACTAGACTGAAAAGTTTCCCGAAGTTTCTCAAATAAATCAGCTATATTCCCCTTCCTCATCTGCTCCTATTTTCCAAGTGTCCCTGATGACGTCACAAGTTCAGTTTGCGATTCCTCGGGATCCCTAAATTAGGTCAAGGTCATCCAGAAATCTTCTGCCGTCCTGCGCACAGGTTTCTGTCAAGAGATGAGTTGACCGCACAGAAAAGTTGGTATGGGTCTAATCTAGAGGTCATTCTGAAGACAATGAAGAAAAAAAAAAAATCGGCCCAGTAGAACGGCCTGACGGACTGTCACTGCGTTTTTTTGAAAAGTTTTTCAATATTATAAGATAGTAACTTGGCTCTTGATTAATATAGCTTTCGTATCTTCATTCCAGCAGCGCATTTATACAACTTCAGATACATGGCTGTCGCTCAGCCAAAAATCCGTTCAGTAGTTTTGGGGGAGAGCGAACATTTTCGTATGATGAAAAAAAGAATTCAATATAGAGCCAGCCTATCCTAAAAATAAGATCTGGTAGCATGTATGCTGAAAAAGTATCATTAGACGAGTAACAAAACAGTGTCTCTCTCTAGTTATCGAAAACCCGAATAATATCAATTTGTACTACAGAGAAGGTGACAGTATTCTACGTCGATGGTTTCGTAAGTGAGGAAGTGGACTTGCGGGGAGCAAAATACTTCAATTGATGCCACGGGTTTTAACTCAAACCACTGGGTGGCGTTCTAATGTAATTAAATACGACTATTTCGGAGCAGCTTTATCCTCCGATTACAACACAGAACGAGATATGCTAAATTTTAAATGAGGTGCTCCCTCTCTTTCTGTATTTGAGAATTTTAAAAGCATTCAACAGAAGAATACCTATGAAGTAGTAGGCTTCAGTGATCATGAATGAAAAACAGCGATTGGAAACCGAGAGAAAACGAAATTTATGATAGTGAAAAAGAGGAAAGCGGTTTTTTTTTTCCTCGTACTCTTTTTCTCCCTCTAGAAATGAAGGAAGAATGAGATTTGAAAGCCAATACTGTAAAGTTCAAATCTGCTTCCACTTTTTCCACTTTCTATACGGCAGAATACTCTCAGATGCGATTTATTCTTTTTAGTATGTTTGTTTGTCATTTTTTTTTCTCTCTTGCTCCTTTTTCTTTCTTTTTCTCTTTACTTTCTTTTCTCTCCTTTTCTCCAAACCGCAAAACTAAGCAGAATAAGGAAGAGTGTGAAGAAAGATAATATTTTTAAAGTCATAACAGGCTTACGACACTTCACTTCGTTGATATTAATTTTGTGGTAAATCGTATTTAGAGACCAGGCACAAATTTCCACCCTCTCTTCGCTGATCCGCTTGAAAATTTTGTTTTCGTTCTTTTCATTTAATATTTTTTCCACATTTCTCGCGCTTTATAGTTTTCGGAAAATACGGAGAAAACGCTCGCTCGAATAAAACTAGTACGAATGACTTAGAACTGATAAAAATTCGTTTCATTTATACGATAATGCGTGTTTTCCGGGTTTATCGAAAAAAATAAAAAGAGATACGAAAAGTTTCCGACAATATTCTGTCTCATTGTCGCAGTATTTTCTTCTCTTTCGAATAACATTCTGTTTAATTTTTCAATTTTATACAGTCATCCGAAACCGCACACACTTTATGACTCAAATCGTTTATTTCCATAACATGATACGTCCATTATACAAGAATTCGTTTTTTAACGGGTCTCTCGTGTATCAATTTATGGAATATTAGAAAGTCTACAGCGACTCGGTCCGTCCCTCTATTAGCGAGTGAAATGTTTGTTTACTTTGAAAAACATCCATGTTTATCAAGTAAAGTCAATGAGATACTTAGGCAGCGATTTTAAAGACGACTGGGCGGAAAGATTGATGTTCAGGATGGTATCTATTTCAAGATTCATTTTCACAATTCATTGTACACAAAGTATGAGTGAAGGCGAGATTTGATATATTGGAGGGACAGGGGGAATAATGACGAACTTTTCTCGAGTGTTGAAAGAGATACTGTTCCCATGTGCACGAGTCATAGCTATTACCAACGACACTTGGGATCCACGAGGCCGAGTTGCTCCCCTCTCCCCTTTGTTGATTTTAGAATCTCGAACCCTCGATCCAATCTAGAAATCTTCGAGGCCGAGTTTGTTCCACAATCCTAGCGTATTGAGCTATGCTAGTTTTAAACGAGGCTCAAAGTAGCCTTTATTGGATTAAGACGGCTATATAAGTGTTGATGACAATTCCAGTCTGCGTGGCGCGAGCAGCCGCATCTCTCCAGCTGCTTGCATGAGAGTTTAGTATGGCTTCCGTGCGGTTACCTGTCGTCGGTCTGATGAGCTGGCAGTTCTTCAACTGACTTGTAATGTGCGTGACAGGGGTCAAAAATCGTGAGGCACGATTATCGAACGCAGTTATGGATCACGGAAAACAAAAATGTCCTAACGATTTTTGAAGCCTGAAAATTCGCGGAAATGCGCCATTTCCCGTTCATCTTCCATTAAAACTGCTAAATATTCACGAATTGGAAGATTTCAAGGATTTTTGGAGAGGTTGGAAAAATGAGAAAATTGTGCTCTGCGCTAGAGAAATGGGAACAACTCTTGTCTACTCTAAGCTTCCATCTTCTTCACAGCTTGAAACCCTTCCAAGTCCTCCCTATCACGCAAGGCTTGTAGACCATGTAAAAAAAAGGCAAAAGCCCAAAGTTCTTTGCGGGGAGAGTCAACTTCTTATGCATATACAGTATAATCCGAAGATGGAATGTTTCCAATGCCTCAATTCTTGTACAAGGCTCCAACATCGAAACACGAAATTCCAAGGCCACGGGACAGAACGCATTCTCCACAGATACTCTCACACAAAAGAAAATTCAAGGTATCGAGTGAAGAGGCAATAGTATGAAAATATATGGAAGTTGAATTCACATTACATAACATTGCAAGCTGAAAATCACTTCTAGGTATGTTACTCTGATGAGTTCAGGTCATAATTTTTCACTCCTCGGATATGATTCCTTTTTTTTCGCGGTAAAACTGAAAGAGAGAATAATATTTTGTCCATTTTTGATTCATGAGAGGTCTACAATTCTTTTTGACAAAAAATCGATATCATAAATACGACCGCATGCACCTCCACGCCAATTAACATCCAATATCATGAATTCACAAGCGAACAAACTTCAGGAAAATTGTTCTACGCGTTTTTAAGACGCATACGAAATTCTGCAGGACAGGACGCATTGTTGTTGTTTTGAAAAATAATGAATTCATTCTCTGCGTACAAACGACAACGAGCAATACATTCAAAAAGTCATTTCACTTCGAGTATCTCTCATCCTCCTGCACGTTCACAAGCACGAATACGAGAATACAGAATCAAACTGAATGTCTGTTGATTATTGTGAACTATACTTCTAGTTTACGGCGTACTCATTAGGCAATCCTAATTACGCTAATTTCATATTCGGTGGGCGGAAAACAAATAAGCAACCAATGCAACTCGCCCGTCATAATAATTATGTGAGCACACGAATTGCACGTTTTGTCATGCTAATTTATTCAGTTTATGAGGATAAATTCATTCCATACCGCTCTGAGGAGAGTCCTCAACTTTCGCGTACATTAATATACGGTATGAATTGCTAAATTTAAAACTAAAAAATTCAGAGTTATTCACGCGATAGATTGTGGGTGGCATAGATATAGAAATGATGATTTTGAAGAACAAATAGTTTACAAGTACTGGTGAGGAATTGCGAGAATGACATCGCGGGATACGTTTTATTTTCGCTTTTAAAATCTGAAAAATACAAACATTGTAAGTTTGTGAATTGAAAAAATGGATGATGGACATATATGAATCGAAAATAAAACGTGAATCGAATGCGAAAATCTTTTCCATCACACGCGAATAGACGGTGTTTTGATCTTACGGTACATGTTATTTACTTATTCTTTCCCTCTTACAACAAAAAAGTGTGTGCGAGTATCGCAATTTTACGAAAACACTTAAATCATAGAAGAGAAGAGTTTCCGTTAGCTGTCTTCTTATTGAGCAACCCTAAAACGATTTCAACTTCTCAATACCCTCTATTGACTCGAGGTTGATTTACTTCATACAAAATGAAAGATTCTTTTGAGTGGTTTCTCGCCATTGTTCTTTCCTGATTTTCCTCTTCGATATTCTATTTACTTGTTAGCGAAGAACAATTACCCGCCAGCAAACGCACTCCACTCGATTGGTATGAAAGTTACAAACGTACGTTTTTTTCTGGATGAGGTGAGTCATAATGAAATAATAGTCTTCAGCTTTTCAATTCTCTCGCTCGTCATTTACGAGAGTTTTTCGACATCATAAACTTTATTGAAAAAGACGAAGATGTATCTCCAATTTGTCTAATCGTGTTGAAATTTGTTTCTTAGCATAATACATGATTAGGGTAGCTCATTTATAAACATAGTCTTGCCCATCACATTACAGGAAAATCGGCTCTTTTGTTGTCAAAGCTCATCGACTAGCCTCGCTCACATAACAAGCAGGGTGTTGCAGTCAGCTAAGCAGCCGGCTAAAAGTCAAAAACCAAAAGCCAAAAGCCGTAATCCTGAGATACTAGGCTTCAGTTTTTTTTGAAACTGGATGAATTCATCTATCAGTCAAAAGCTGAATTAAGCGGCGGGATTCCCGCTATCCATTTTGTCAGGGGGGTTACATCTCAGGAAATGTCCGTGTCCAAGTTCGCGTCAGGGAGTTTCTGTGAATTGCGTGACGTGACGTGTGGCGCTTCATGACGACATCAATGACCTTGACCTTGACCTACTTCAGGGACTTGAAAAAATTTCAACTTCCAGCCTTCATCATATCAGGCCTTAGTATACAGTATACTGAGAAGAGCCCAGCCAACTCATTTCATAAGGGGGCATTTTTGCGCCAACGTGATCGCGAGGGCGCGAGGTTGCGGGTTCCCCGCTGCCATTGTGGACCTGCAATGGCCCCTGAATTTTTGGTAGTCGTTGATTTCTACAAAAATTTCGGCGTGTACCTAATTGTAATCCTAATCAGAGTTTTGGAACGAATCGACGGGATTTATCAATTTTCAAATTTTTCTGGTAATCAGAACGTTTTCTTCTTTCAGAGAGAAAAACGGTATTTATCCCTTGAATAAACACGAGATTCCAAGTTACGGCTACTCATTATGAAAAAGGATGACACTCAAAGAAGAGTAACTAATAAGAAAAACCTGGAAAACCGTAAAAAACGAGAAAAATAACGAAGCGCTTTTGACTGAACAGCCATCCTCAGCGAAGACAATGAACACAACTGACTGGAGACTGATCATGGAGTTATGACTCATAAACAAGCTCGATCAGACTTTTGTCCAGTATATGCCTGTTCAGCATAATGAGACCACCAGTGTTCCTATGACAAATGATTTCAATATGCTCCAAAGCGGTACGCTTAAAAAACGAGCTCTGTTTGTGAAGGAGCACCTCGGATCCCTCTCGGAAGCTGCGCCCAAAAGCAATAAGATAGTCAGCGAATGCCGAATCTCCCACTTTACCTTCTGCCAGGCTACCGTGTGCTCATTGACTCAGATCTTGAGTTGACGACCGGTTTCCCCAATATAAACATCCTTACAATCGTTACATTCCAACCTGTACACTCCATTCTTCTCATCTTCAGGAATTTGATCTTTCAACCTAACAAACAACCCTTTGACAGTGATAGGGTTGTAGAACGCAGGTCGAAAGCCAAAAAGGTGAAGAGCCCGGCCTAATTGAAGAGGAAACTTTCCCGAAAATGGGAGCCTAATCCATCGCAGTCTCTTACGGCTAATGGAGCGGCGTCGAGGCATTTCCTGGAAATCCTCCTACGCACCATCGCGTCCACGTCCAAGTGAATCTCATTCATTCTGGCGAGGTGTTTTATGGTCAGTAACTCCTCTCTGAAGTCAGTTCGACTCAAAGGAATGTCGGTCAATCTATGGACTGAGCTGTTGAAAGCAGCGTATATTCGTGGGCAACAGAGCAGAATGACGACCCGTGGACTAAAAAATCGGTCAACTTATCTTTCCTATAAATCTCAAACTTATGGACCCCGTCTTTTTCGGAGACAGTAAGATCAAAGAAGTTAATCGAGGCGCCTCCCACTTCCAAAGTAAACTTTATGGACGGGTACAGCTCATTAAGATACCTGAGAAACTCCAAGCAGAGTTCTCGGGGACCAGTCCACGTATATAGCACGTCATCTACATAATTATTATCTGTGCCAATAAAGGATATTATTCAATAAAGGATGGTTAGAGGAGAAGAGGCCGAATTCAAACTTGAACGTAAACACCTCGAAGATGTGGAAACCTAAAGGCGAATCTGTAGGGACCCTTAAATACGCATTTCAGACTCCAAAATTTATTCCATGCCAAAGTTATTCTTCTATTTATTTCTTTTTCTAGTCTTTTATCAAAGCTGATTGTTTGGCCTAAGTAAACAGTCTCTGTAACTCTATTCAATTTGTCTCCTTCTAGTTCTGCTTTACAGTTCTCCTCGTTTTCTGGTATCAGTCTTTCAGTTTTTCCTAGGTTCATCTCTAATCCTCCTTTCCTCCCTTCCTTATCAAGTTCTTCTATCATCTGGTCTATTTTTGTCTTTTCTTCTTCGAACAGTATTACATCATCAGCAAATCTCAGATTACTTAAATATTTTCCGTTTATTTTTATCCCTTTCGACTCTTAATCTAACTGCTTGAATATTTCTTCTAATATGCAAATAAACAAGATGGACGACAACGGGTCTCCCTGCCTTACTCCCCTCCTTACCTTGAAATACGGTCCTACCTTGTCTGTTTTCATTCGAGCCATGTTATTGGTGTACATGTCTGATATAATGTTTATGTATACTTTTGGTAGCCCTTGGTTTTTGAGTGATTCAATTAAGTAGAGGTGGTCCACTGAATCAAAAGCTTTTTTGTAGTCGATCATTACTATCTGTAGGTTTTTTTGATATTCATTTGATTTTTCTATAATCTGATTTATTGCTTGTAAGTGGTCTATAGTTGAGTACCTTTTTCTGAATCCAGCCTGAACATCAGTTTGTTGTTCCATTAACCTCTCACTAATTCTATTTCCGATTGTTCTTGAAAAGAGAAATCATCAGAAAAGTAAAATATTTAACAGTTGTATTCTCCCAACTATGACATATGGAGCGCAAACCTGGGCATTAACAGAGAAACAAGAAAACAAGATTAAAGTAACACAGAACAGAATGGAACGCTCAATATTAGGAATAAAAATTAGAGACAAAATACCATTGAGAACAATAAAAAGAAAATTAGAAGGAAACGAAGATGCCATCAAAGTAGCGCGTAGGAGAAAATGGGATTGGGCAGGTCATGTATCAAGGATGGACGACAACAGGTGGGCTTATCGAACTACTTTCTGGCAGCCCTATAGTAAAAGAAAACCGGGAAGACAGAAAACTAGGTGGAGAAAAGACTTCGACGATTTCCTAAGAAACCCCCTATTCCACAGGGTGGCTAAAGATCGGTCGGAATGGAACAGACTGAGGGAGGCCTTTGCTCACAAACAGGGCCAACGGTGGGACGAGTTCGATCTGTATGAAATATAGTTAATGTACAAAACCATCGTTAATAAAGGCTATTATTATTATTATTATTATAAAGGCGAATCTATAGGAATACCCACCTCTTCAGGGAACTCATAAAATATACCATTGAATTTACAAAAACTAAGGGTCCAACGCAACTTTAATAAATCGAAAAACTCACTCAACTCTTCATGAGGAGTGTTTAAACTCACTAGGAGTTGACCCTTCCGCTGTCTGACGTTAGAAAAGAGGCCTATGTCCTCGAAAAAACGAAGGGTCGAGCCTGCAGGGAGAAGCTCACTTTCAGGCTATTGGCCAAGGTAGAAGAATTCTTAACAGAGCAGGGAGACTCGGAATCGACGCTGGATTTGAACCAACGATCTGGCAAGGGAGTAGGTAGGAGGTGGAGATGAACGAGACAACAGTCCTCATGGGCATATCCTCTTTATGGACCTTAGGTAAGCCGTATAGAAGGGAGGGGGCCTTCGAAGTTAGAATGGCTTTCTTTACTCGCTCACTCTCAATGATACCAGAACTCCTATTGACAACTTTTCGGATATTTTTTCTCCTTCTTTTAACCCACAGATTGTAATTTTACAGTTAGATCAGTCTAGACTACGAACATAGCAAAATAATGCTCCAGACAGATCAAGGCAGTTGATTTTAATTTTCTGGCAAATAGAATCCTTAAAAAGTCATAGTATGCTCAATTTTATCGTTTCTACTACCTTGATCTTTATCGTAGTAAGTTAAGAGAGAGAGAGCAAAAAAAAACAGTTGACAATCTACTACTTCACCTCCAAAACGGAACATGAATAAAAACTCCGTAGGTTCTACAGTCATCTCACGTATTTGCGATTATTGGAATTTTCGCCAAGTATTTAGAATTCTATTCGTATCCAAAACTATCATCAATAATCTGTTTTAAGGATAAATTTTCTTCATAATTCTTCCTCTCTCTATTTTTTCAAGCCAAGTTCTTATTCTAAATAGGGTACATTCTCTTATTACCCAGGATTATTTTTCCGAAATCATACAACAAATTATTTTAGAGCCGAGTGGGTGTAGGTTGGCATATAAAATATTCGAAAAAAATGCGAGATCGAAGCGAAACTGACAGAATAAACATTTAAAAATATTGGTAGTGCGGCAAATAAAACCGGAAAAAGGTGATAAAAAACGTAGTAGGAAATTGTAATCGTCGACTGAAAATTTTCTCGACCGTTTCTGTAGTAATTGAATTTTTGAAATTATACGAAAATAAGGTAGAAATCGGGACGTTTTCGTAAATTTTCTCCAACGCATTGTTTGCCTTTCTACCTGATTAAAATTGCCTAACGTTTTAACGTTAATTCGGAGTATACGAGGTCGGAACGAGAACGAACCGAATGTTGTATTTATTATTACGAGAATCCGAAAACTTCCTGATAGGATTTTAAAACTGTTGATAATGAATGGAAACTGCTCGAAATGCTGGAATAGTATTTCTCGCAATAAGCCTTGCATCTTGTCTGATTTATTCCGCGGTGAATGATTCAATATTTCTTGCGTATACGAATGACTGGAGCATATGCGAGAAATAGAGGTCGGTCCAATTTCATATTATCATGTAAAAGAGCTCAACGTTCTGTAATTTCCGGTTTATTGAATATAATTTTCATGAAATACCTCAGGTAAATTATGAAACACCAGTGAAGCACAAACAGCGTTTTCACGCGTCAACGTACTGCGAGCCTACCCTATTCATATTTTACAAAATCAGAATGGTGTAAAAATTGGTAAAAGCAAGTGTTCATTCGGAAAGAACGTTCGCCTGTCAAAAGCAAAACTTAGTTCTAGGAAATGCCCAGTTTTGTTGAATTTCAAGTGGTAACAACTGATGTGACAGTTCACGCGAGTAAAAAGAAACAAAAAATGTGAGGGAAACGAAATTCGAAAGAGAAAAAGACAGAAACAAAGAAGGGAAAAAATGAAAGTACGTATATTAAGGAAAAAACCTACGGATAGTTCAATTAGGTAATTGTAATCCAGTAAGGTCATAATATTACATCATAGGTTTCGAATCACCACAATCGTGGACATGCCATGTTCTCTAGGTTCTGCACTAGAAACTCAAGCCGGATCACGTCGCGTCGTTTCTTTTTCGATTGTCGTTCAAGGAAGTTGTGCGATTGATGGTAACCCGCGTGTTCTCCTCCACTAAAAGTATCTACTTCCTCGTTTATATTCGAGCAGTGGTATAGAAAAGAAGGATATCCAGTTTCATGGGAGAATATTTTCGTTGGACATTCGTCAAAATAATTAGGATACGAAAGAACGTCTCCTCCTTGATTTGTAGAAACTGCTCACACAAAAAACCCGAAAAATTTTGGAGCAAGAAAATCGAAAATTAAGCAGTAATTTAAGTCTCGATGATTCCAACTGCACCCTCTCTATCATCTTTCAGTTTTGAGCTTCCGCACAGTACTTGCCTGGGTCCTCTATTCTGGATAACCAGGGTAGCCATTCGACTATATTCTTCTTCGTCAGTATAACCGCTATCTCGCATCACCTCGAACCCAAGGCAAGTAAAATTATCGACAAATACAAAAAAAAAAATCACTTTTTTCAAAAATTCACATTTCCACTTAAAATAGCGACTGCGCATTCTTTTTTTTTTCCCCCTTCATTCTTTTCAAAAACGCTAGGAGTTTTCTTTTTCACGTTTTCAACACGTACATGTCTCGTATATACTTTCCCTGTAAACCGAAGTGTATCACCGCGGAAAAGTTTTTCGAAGGATAAAGAAACGAAAATCCACTACAGTACGTACAAAACATATTACTCGTATTTTAACGAGGTGAAAGTTTCGCAGTCTGATTATTTTCTTGTCAACAATAAAGAAGTACCCACAATGTATAAGACTTTTTCAAACTATTATTACTGACGTATTGATTTATTCCGTTTTTGACTTTTTGACTACTTATTTTTCACGTCACGCAGCAGCGTTCTAGCTGGGAAAACAACCCTTACCTGTAATGATTTATACGGGGTGATGTCTTTTTACAATTCACCTTTCGTACTTTCAATTTTTCGTTGATTTTCAAACTATACCGCATTTCGATGCTTTTATTCGTTTATGATATCATAGGTATTATACACGCGGTGTTGCTTTATGACACTTTGGTCGGAACAGTTTTTCCAAAATGTAAATAACACGACGTATATTTATAGCCGCACTGACAAGGATGAAAAAAAATTTTATACAGTCAGTAAGACAACACTGTCAAGGTGATGATTTCAACTTAAACAATACGACGTATAAATAATATGTAAATGAGTAGCTTTTCTGACACAGATGGAGATCTTTCGATTTTTATTTTTTCTAAAAACAATAGTACAGAAAGTTCACTCGTCAGAGTCACACTTCCTGCAGATAGGATAGCTTTTTCTGCTATTCAACAAGAATTTCATTACTGACAAAAGGACATCTTTCTCAAGCTACCTCTACCATCGTCTCCAAAAGTCGAGATTTTTGAAGTCTTTTTTGACATGTTTCATGTCTTTACTCTGCCCTGACCCGAAACTTTCCGAGTGCCCCCTTCCCCCTTCACCCTCGATACTCCGTGGGTGATTCAAGAATTTGCGAGTTTACCTCGCGAATTCGGGTGCGCCAAAAAGATGTTAACAGTCAACCGGGGAACTCCACGAAATTGTCGCGGAGTCCTCGCGCAGTTTTTCGTTCAACTGTTAACATCTTCTTGGCGCACCCGTATACTAGGTTTATACTAGCTTTATGCAGTAACAGGATTTGAACATTCTTAAAATAGACATAATAGCCGAAGAAGAGCCCCCCTTCCCCCTCGTGCACTAGCATACAGTTGTATAATAGGAACTAGTCAGTTTATACAAACTGTGCGGTATTAGCTCAGCTAGTGCAAAACCTGGCATACACTAGTATAGCGTAAGGAAGAAGCTAGTCAATACCATGTCCCTAAGAAGCTATTACCTTAAAATACCTCAAGCTGGACTTATACTAGAGCAAAGAGGAGGGCGAACGAGCGGAGCGAGTAAGCTACCCAAAAGCTATCAGCTTGAAACACCCGAAAGCTATCACCTTGAAATATTCTAAATTAGACTAATGCTAGACTATGCCCACAAAAAGCTATTATCTTGAAATATTCTAAGCCGGGCTTATACCACAGCAAAGAGTGAGCTACCCAAAAGCTATTAGCTTGAAATATTTTGAACTGGACTTCTACCAGACCAAGAGTGGGCGAACGAGCGGATGGAGTGAGCTTCCCAAAAGCTACTAGCTCAAAATATTATAGGTTGGGCTTACTAGACCAAGAAGTGAGGTACCCAAAAGCCATTAGCTTGACATATCCTAAAGCTATTAGCTTGGAATATTTCAAAGTAGATTTCTGAAAAATATTAGCTTGAAACATTCTAAACAGGACTTATAAATATGTACCGAGGTATAGTCGCCTTTGAAAAGAAACGGGGGCGTATGAGCGTGCACGCACGCCCAAGTGGTCCCCGAAAAACCGCACCTCTGGCACCGGTCTCCACCCTTTAGAGCATTGCGTCGGTAGTCCAGAGGGGTCGAATTGAGAGTGGCCTGGCTCAATTTTCTCCATGAGTTCCGCGCGCAAGGCAATGTCCATCAATGAGGCCACAACAGGGTTTTACCCAACTGACCGAGGGGGTGCTCGGCACTCGACCTGGAATTCAGGCAGTCGTGTACCATGGACACACGCTTAAAGTTTTATGAAAGTTTTATTATAACGTTCATCTCAACGTAACTATTTAGTAATAAGATTTTCGTTTCAATCTTTTCTGGTATCGAAATGGACCAAGAAATCAGCAGCCCCCTCTTGCTCCGGCCCAGAAAGTTCCTCAACAGGTGACACAGCTTCTTGGCGCTCAGGCTCTGCTCCATCAGGCATTCCAACAAGCGCAGACACCAGCTGGCGTACCCCCCAACTTGGTTGATATTCTTCAGAATATCGGCCTGGCGCAGGGGCAGCGCCGTGCCGACACTGAAGAACCGTGGGCGGTCGTCGACCCGTATATATACAATCGCGTGCATGGAGCTCCTCCTCCAGATCTTGGATGAGTTGCTGGACAACATCCGGCCAGACCAGATGTGCCATTAGCCGCGAATCGCAGGGCAGGTGGGATCGGGTTGTCAGTCGTGGCATTACAAGAAATCTTTGTAATGCCAGACATCTACAAACTGATATCGTGGGCTGTCTCCCCGAATACTTGGTACAACCCTGGTTCCTTTCTGCTGTTGAGTGTCAGTATGGCCCTAAAAATGGAATACACAGAATGAATACTCATACGCTTAGCAATCTGTATCATCTGTACAAAAGAGGCGAAGAAGAGCAAGAGGAGAAAGAACCCCTTGCCTGAGAAGCCAAGGTCACGATGCGGTGCTGGTGAGTCCCTGATGGGCTCCCAGTGGCGGCTGAACACTCTGGTGGAGGAGTAGATACGCGTGTGTCCATAGTACAGGACTGCTTGAATTCCAGGTCGAGTGCCGAGCACTCCCTCGGTCAGTAGGGTAGAACCCTGTTGTGGCCTCATTGACGGGTATTGCACAGCGTCCTCAGCCGCCACTGGGAGCCCATCAGGGACTCACCAGCACCGCATCGTGACCTTGGCTTCTCAGGCAAGGGGTTCTTCTTCCTCTTCCCCTTCTTCGCCTCTTTTGTACAGATGATACAGATTGCTAAGCGTATGAGTATTCATTCTGTATATTCCATTTTCAGGGTCATACTGACACTCAACAGCAAAAAAGAGAAAGACATGAAACCACATCTTCATTTATTTGGCTCCGCCGCAGAACATTTTTCTTCATAGGTACACCATACGTGACTTGTTAAATTCAAAATTCATCCGAGTCTCATTTTCATGAACATAGAACTTAATAGTACTTCTGCTACTTTCAGAAAAAATACGTTCTTGTGCCGAAAGTCTGTCTGATAAAGTCACGAATCGCAACGAACCTTTTATAAATTTCATCCCTTATGCCGAAGTGCATCATACTAATACTATAACTAGCAACTTTCTCTGCCTTTGAACGACCTAAGCCCGCAGAATGACTTTCACTCCCTTTTTCCCCCAATGTTCCCTCTAAACTCATACTCACTAACACCTGATCGACCTACCACTTCATCAAATGGATTTTACCCTACTCTAGATAGTATCTGATCTTATCTGCCACGTATATGACGCCCTTAAGTTTTCAGAATCTCTAACAAGCCTGCACTCATCTGAGCTTAACCCCTAAGAAATCTTAGCCCAACTTTCATGCTCGTAGAAGTTCCTTAGCGTAAGGTTAGCCGAATTTGGACAGTTGCTTAATTTGCAAAATCAGCAAAGGCTTTGCCAAATTTGTGCACTCATCTCGTTTTCAAATCCCCCGAAGAAGAAGAGGCTCCAAAAAGGCGTTGAAAATCATGTCAAAGTATTCGGAAACCAGATTGCTCACGTATTTGATCATGAAAATCGTTTCAAGAGAATCTGAATCTGTAAGAAGTGTCCTGTAGTGAGTCGACTTTGAAGAAGAAATTCAGCGGGAGTAAAAACTTTCACAAAGAACTTTTTTTGATAATTTCATCGGATATTATTGGAGAAGCTAGATGACTGTCAAAATTCACCTGAAAACTCTTGAGAAAGGCTAAAATTCTACCAGGAAAGCTTCGGATTCACTAATTAGACAATTACACAAATTCTGAGCAACATGTAATATGCAAATATCAGGCTAGTTTACTCCATATTATATACAAATTCGTACGGCATAATAGGCCATTGGCTCAGAGTTCAGAATTATTGTGAAAAAGCCATGTCAATACAATTGAAAGGTTGATTTTATTTGAAAATCTCAAATCTAGAGGATTACAACTAACCAGGTGAAATGATTTCAGCTCGGTGCTATACTGCCATATAATTTTTGTCGAGAACTATTCTGGTTTCCGATTGAAACTTCAAGACTTTGAAACGACAGAAACACAATCAGGATTATTGAAACGCAGATATATGAAATATTGATTAATTTTCTCTTCTAATTCATAATCATTTGACGATTGTACTGAACGCTGATGAATTAGATATAATAAATATTTATAGAGACATAGAAGTTTTTGTCTGTAGAGTGGAAAAACCGTACAGTTGATGCAATCAACAGACCAAGAATTTCGGTCTCAAAAAAAAGAGGAAAAACTCGAATGAAAACATCGAAAATGTACCATCAATATCACAGAAGTAAGCTTTAAAAAACTTCCTTATCTCGAAAGGTCAACCGACGATAAATTTGTAGTAGAGCCATTCATTTGAAAAAGGTGAAGGCCAATAAACCGCGTATCGTTTTTCATTCAAAACTTGAATCAATAATTATTTATAATAAATTACAAGTTCTAAAAGGCAATTAAAAAAACTCTTCTGCGTGTCACGAAAATGGTGAAATTTCATGTTGAGATTAACTTTAGTGTAATCCATCTTAAACTCATGCAATCTGTAATTTTAACGACCGAAGAGAATCAGGAGAACGAGTGCGTCAAAATTACGCCGTTCTGAAAGAAATATGATAATCAAGTCTTCAATGGACTTTTTCCGCAAAACGCAACAAGTGCCATTTTTTTGACTGGGTACTCAACGAGGAATAATGGACATGTTGCTTTCTGAATCAGAAAAAATGGTTCTGCGGAAAAAGTTCCTGGGCAATCTCGAAATCTATATAATCATGATGTCTCTTGTCTATAATTATGGTGAAGAGGCCTTTCACGCTATTTTTCTCATTCCGAACGATAACTCAATGGAAAAGCTGACTAAAATCGGATAATGAAGAAGGATTACCCTTGAATCTCAAGGAAAAGTGGATATCTACTTCCAAATATTTCGCCAACCATTTAATTGTACGTGATACACTGACATGACAAAGAAGTCTAATGGACGAAGGTGGACGGGAGGACGTTAATGTGCAAAGTTCAACTGACACTCATACTGAGAAGTACGCAACAGGAGGGACAGTAAGAGTCACGAAAGAATTCTTTGTTACATTTCATAGTTAGATAAAGTTTACAAATTTTGAAAATTACTTCCAAAATATACAGGTTTTGAATCACATTCCGACGTTTTTTTTGCGGGTGGTGGATTGAAAAATGATACTTTGATTTCCTTCGTTTCTGATTTCTTACACTCGCTCGAAATTTGTTCGGACAAGGGTTTATTGTCAACAAGAGTCGGCAGTTTATTTCCTGTTCGAACTGCTCTATCATCCTCATCCTTCATCAGTTTGGTCACGTACTCCAGCGAACAACTTCTTAAAAAATCTGGATAAATAGAATTACGTGTATCTTGTGGATTTGTCGGATTTGTGCAATTAGCGTTCAACCTGTTATTACAATCGTAATTTTCTTCGGCGATGGTATGGCTTGCCTGCGTATCCTTCAACTTCGAAATCGTAGGTCTAATCTTTGGTCCGGAATCGAGTATCGACCCTCCGCCAACCAGATCGTTTCTTCTGGCTGCAAGTTTTTCGAAGTCGAAGTGATCGTTCAAATGGTTTTCATTCGGTTTATTCATGAGTTGGATAGCCGACGAGTAGATCATTTGATCGGCACTTGGACCTTTTGTGCTGGTCGGCGCCGCTGATTTGTTTTCATCGCAACCTTCGGGCAGCCTCGGGTCACAGTCATCGGGATAGTATTTACTAGTGTATCGAGGACGATAATCTTCTTCATTGCCATTCTGGTTCGGAGGTTTTTTGTGTTTGTCGCACAGGGTATCATTCCCAGTATTGGATTCTTCCAGAGTGCTGCGGATGGTATTGCTCGACACCGACGATGGATTGGGAACAGAGTTTCCATCCATATCGTTCCAAAGTTTGAGAAACACTTCGGATTGCATATTTACGGTTATATGCGGAAACAAGCCGGATATTATGGCGACACTTAGCTGTATCATGTCAGTTATGTGACTCGGTATGCAGCTCATAATATAGGGCAGAATATGCGGCACAACGAATACTTCGATGATACCGCCATAGGTAAATATTTTTATGAGATTCATTCTGTCACCGGATTATTCACGTCTGCATGAGAGGTGGCTGGCGAAAAAAGGTGGAAAAAGATACGGCGCGGATATTGGATGAATATTTTTTCCATGGAAAAATTTAGCTTGTCACGCAACCTTGGTCCAATTTCATTAATAACGCTTTCGTTCCCTTTATTTCTGCTTGTTTTCATACGTACGTACATTCGTGGATGAATAAAATGTACCCGACGTTTTAACAACTTGTTGAATTTTCATTTCAAAATGAGAAAAATTGTTCGAAATCCATTGATATAGCGCGGGTTCAGTAAATAAATGGAAGTCTTACGTCTTGGAGAACAAATTTTCGTGTCCTCGCCAAATTCAATAAAAAGTTATTAAGATTGTACGTCGTTGTAGGTAGGGGTACAGGAGAAAAAAAATCGCGTTACGCTACTTTTTCGTTTTCGAGAAAAAATATACATTTCTCCGACGTTTATCGTATTTACGTTCCGAAGCCTGCCTCGCCTGAAACTCGAGATCGCTTCAAACTTTTTTCAGCGTTTTCTTACATCGTATATCGCACAAAATTTGAAAAGTTCAAATCTGTCGTGAGAACGAACGCACCAAATAAAGACAAGTTTCGTTCCGGACAAATTAAAATTTTGCAAATAATCTTCTGATCGACGTTCTCAATTGAACTACTCAAGTTCAAGATGATTACACGCAGTCGTTGCAACGAAAAATATGCCTTTACTCAAAAGAAAACGATTTCGTAAACTTTTTTCTATAGGAATTATCAACATTTTTTTTTTTTTTAATACAAAAAAGTATACTACGCTACACTCGGCTACGATGTGGAAGTATCGTTATAATAAAATTTTTTCACTACGGAAAGGATTAGGTACTGTCTATTCGACGAGAAATTTTTTCCCCATCAGAAAAAAGTCAAATCGTCCAATTTCTTTAATTTACTTTTTCTTTTCTTCGTCGATAAAGGGACTAGACGACCCCTCTCTTGGAGCTCGCTGTATCAAACTTTTACATATCTAAGCTCGAGATATGAAAGCTTCCTTCTTACTTTTTTCTTTCGATAAACTTCGATCCGTCCCTGAGCGTTTCAATTCCTTAATCTTAATCTATAAAAACTAGAGCGTTGGTTCCAAGCTTTCTCCGCATCTCTTTCGAATAGGCCACTCAATTTTCGAACGAAAAGTACGATTATCGAAAATCGAATTTGCATTCGCCGTGTATATTTCAGTGAGGGAGTCTGTAGGCAATATACGGACGGAACGTCTGACAAATTTGTGCATGTAGCTATACCTATACATAAACATCGATTAGACTGAGAAATACATTACTATTAAAGCGAACGATTTGCCCTGCGTAGGAAATGGCGACATTCAACTCACTTGGATTTCATTGTCTGATCTCCGGAGTTCTTATTATAGCATCGATAAGAAACTAGAAAAAAGTGATGGATTTTCTGGCATAGGCAAATAGATAAAGATCATGTGTCATGTCTTGTATGGCATGCTCCGCCCGTTACCCCCCCCCCCCACTCGTGATCTAGTTTGAGTTTACTTTAGAATATTTTAGGCTGAGGCTTTAGGGTGCACACTCGCTTGGTATACTATAGGTCTACTTTAGAATATTTCAGGCAGAAGTCGTCTTGACCAGGGCTGTCGTCAGGGGGTGGCGAGTTGGTATTACCGCTTCAAGCCTCGCGCTACTGTAGGACTCCCGCCGGCGAGGAGAAGAAAACATTAAAATTGTCTGAATTGACAAAAAGCCTCATGTGAAAATTTTGCTTCAAGTCTGAAAAAGTCTGGCCACGACGCTGCGCTCGAGTGTCAGTCTCAGCTTCGATTCTCAAGCTCGAATCGCAAGTTCGAGTCTCAGTCTCGAATCGCAGCCTCAATTCTCAAGCTCGAGACTCAATCTTGAGTCTTGGTCTCGATTCTCAGTCTGTTCGAGCTTCAAGCTCGAGTCTTAGTCTCGAGTCTCAAGTCTCAAGCGCGAGTCTTGGGCTCGAATGTCAGTCTCGAAACTCAAGCTCGAGTCTTAAGCTCGAGTCTCGGTTTCTAGTTTGAAGCTTTAAACTCAGTCTCGAGGGTCAGTCACGAGTCTCAGGCTCGAGTCTCAATCTCAAGTCTCAAGCGCGAGTCTTAGGCTCGAAAGTCAGTCTCGAGTCTCAATCTCGAGTGTCAATCACGATTCTAGTCTCGAGTCTCAAACTCAAGTCCCAGGCTTGAGCAGGGTGGTCGAGCGATGCCGAATTGAATCCCAAATCATCGTTTTTAGCCGAATTGAGTCCCGAGTTGTCGGGGGTAGAAAAAGGGAATGTCTTCATGTATCGGCGGTACACAAACGAATTGAGTCCCGAGGTAGCGGGGGTATACGACCGAATTGAGTCTCGAGTTCACAAATGATTTTCATTTTCCTTCTCGCTTCAACAGACTCAGGACTGTCGATGCATGCATCGGTGCGGTTTAAAAATGAGTTGGCACGTGGCTATGTTTTGAGCACATTAGTACCCATGGGAGGTACTGGGCGTGGAAAGTAATCGGGTGTAATCATCTTTTAATAGCCAGAAGCAGAAATTTGAAGAATACGCGCTTAACGAATTCAATTCTCGACAATTCGCCAAGATCACGCCGCGTCATGAGTTTTGCGACCTCAGCCTCTTTTTTTAATGACCCGGTAAACAATCTGAAGCACTCTGAAGCACTCTGAAGCACTTGGGAATTACTACCCCTGTTTTTCCCTTTCGAAGCCTGCTTGAAGCCTGCTTGAAGCACTGAGAAGCCTATTTGAAGCCCTCTTGAAGCTCGCTTGAAGCACTGAGAAGCCCAGTAGAAGTCCTCTTGAAGCTCGCTTGAAGCACTGAGAGGCCCGGTTGAAACAAAAGCCCTGATTAGGGCTTCAAAAGGGCTTCTCAGGGCTTCAAGAGAGCTTCAATGGGAATTACTACCCTTTTGAAGCCCTGATCAGTGCCTCAACAGGTGCTTCAGACAAGATGAATGTTTACCGGGCGAGCTTATACGTTTCTTCAAATTGCGAATGTCAAGGATTTTGGCGTAGATGTCGTATCGGACCTCAAGAAGAGTGTCTAAGCCTACAGCAGAGGACGAAGGGAAATGAATGAATTCACCAATCTTCTCAGACTTTGTACCGCCGACACTTCGGGACTCAATCCGGACTTTGCCTCTTTCTACCTCCGACACTTTGGGACTCAATTCGGCTATCAAAAAAAGGTACTCCCCGCTCCCGGGATTCAATTTGGTTACGCCCGGGCGGTCACCAGGGGTGGCGGGTAGGTATTACCGCTTCAGACCTCGCGCCACTGTAGAGAAAGAATTAGGTAAAATTGTTTAAATTGAAAAAAGGACTCGTGTAGAAATTTTGCTTTAGGCCCCAAAAAGTCTACTGGCGCTGGTCCTGACGGTCTGAAAACTATATTTCAATTCAGTCAAAATAGTCGCGTTGCGCGAATAATGTAATGAATATAATTTACACGGAAAGTTTAAATTGAAGGCAGATAGAAAATATTTTTATTGCGAATTATCAAAATTTGCTGACTGCTTGGAAATAGAAATCAAAACCTAGCCTAACCTCACCAAAAGAGTAGGGGGGGGGGTGATACTCGCACATTTCTGAATCACCTAACAGGTATAAAAATTTTTTTCGAACAATTTTCCAAGAGGGAGGGCGGTACTCGCAGGGGAGGAGACAAGGTGTGACTGAAGATATGAAACATGTCAAACAATTCATCCCGAGTAGGAAGAATGTTTAACCAGTCATCCATTCACATTTTGAAGAAATCGTGATGAAGACCTTGAAAGCACTACCTGTTTAGAAATAACATAGTCCCTACTAAACACTTTTCTGTTAACGACCAAGTACGTGCCATTTTATATCAAGTGCGTAAGAAAACATTACAATAATCTATAAGGCGAGTTTCCGACGATGTCATTCTCACAGAAAGCTACTCATAGATGTGATTCAAGTACGATAAATTGTGTAGTACTATTCTTGAATCATTTTTAATTCAAAACAAAAATTTGAGATAGGCACTGATGAGCAGAAGTATCGCACTCGAAGACGACGCGGAGTTCAATCAAGCAAGATATTCATCAGGAGCATCAAGTTTCTAATAGATTTTACATCTCCAACTGTCATCTACATCAGGCACGAGCCGATAGGTTTTGAAGTGTGTAACACGCTCCCTCACGACCATTTGGCGTCGGTAGTGTTGCACTAAAACTCACAGATATTGTACGTACGCAGCCGAGCGTCATAGCGTCAGTGCCAATTATTGACTTGGCATTTTTGTTGGTTTTGTTCCGGTCATCTCTCAGCTACTATGGAGCGGGGTGAGAGTAATTAGTTCACATGACGAACCTCTGATTCTATGGGGATATGTATGAATAACATTTTCATAGTAGCTTCCCAAATGAAGTGCGTACTCAAGAGCCAAACAGAACCGACGGAAAAATCTGCCATTAGCTGACCGACACTGCAATTGTTATCGACAAATTCAGAGTTGTAATTATGAATCAATGACTTTTTCATCGATCCGACCTCCTAAAAATTCTAGGCTCGGCAAAAAAGTACGTTTTTTGTTTCCATCTCATCAGGTCTGTTCGAAATATGTATGTACCCAGACATAGTTCTCAAGTACCATGTCAAAATAGAATTTCATGGGACGTCTTTGGAGAAACTATGCACTGAGAAAAAACTTTGGGAAAAACTACTGAAACTATAGTCAAACAGTGACGAATGAACAATTCTAGGGTTCACTCTGGGACTACAGTATAGGGCTGAATTCTTCAAAAATTCTTTGGTTTCAGCTGTAGTGAAAATTACTACGGGGGGTATTCGTCACCTTTTTACCACTGTTGACCGTAGTTTTTCTTCAAGTTCATTCTCAGTGCGTGTAAGATACAGAATCGTAATATTATTGTGACACATAATGGATATTTATTTTATTTTTATTTTAAAGAATTTATTTTTGAGTGGTGTCGACAACAGTATAAAACCAATCAGTCGACACCACTGCACTACATACAATCAATAATAATAATCTTAATAATAATGACAATTACACACACATACACACACACATTCCTGTAACCGGTCCTTTCATATTGGGGAATCAGAGGAGGAGGATGCACGCACTTCGCCATTTTCCGAAGTATTCTACACAGTGCCCTTAGCCACGTATCACCCCAGAACATCCCGATATGCTGACCGAAATTCCCTTTTCGCCTGGGAGAGTATATTGAGGATATCTCCCCCAGGCCCTTTTTCCAGACTATTATAGAGGGTACATGCCCTATTTATGAATGATTGTTTTAGGGGTCCTTTGTCCATATTGTACACCTACAAAGATGAATGCCCTCCCAATTGTTTTGGTGGACGAACAACGACACGGCGTCTCATAAATCTACTCAAATATCAAAAAACTGTACATAGGGCGTTGAAACACGTTAGTAAACTTCTTCAGCTTCAATTAAGTGAACACCGCCGAATCTATGTTCGTGAGAATCGTAATATCATCCGATTCTTTCGGACTACGCGTTGCACGTGAAAAAATGGCGATCGGGTTTTTTCTGATATAGACTCAAGATGTAGCAGTTCCATGAAAAAGCGCGAGTACCGTACGAAGAAGGACAACTGTGAATTGAACTTTCATTCGTTAGAAAAGGTTACAATCTCTTGATGATGAACGCCTAGATTCCGAGCACTCGGCAACAACATTAGCAATTCGTTTTTGCTGTGAGCGAATATAATTGACGAGGGAAAATTCGCGCGAACTTTCACCTACTCGCTCGCAAAGACAAAACGTAATACTGTACACCAATTAGTGGATTTACCCCTTGAAGGCGATGATGTACATGGTTGACGAGTAAACCCATAGGCTTTTTTCACATCAACAAAACACATGAGCGTCTCCAGATTATACTCGATTCGCTCTTCCATGAGCAGTTTTACCGTGGATACGAGTATACCAAAAATCAAAATAGAAGAGGCGAAAGAATAATACTGTAATTTGTGGACAGAGGTGGATGAAGACGGTGAGCTATTCCAGGAAGATTAGGAGGATTATTCTTGTGAGTCCATTTTCATCGATTGACGTTTATCAATGTGGTCAAATAATAATGTTTGCATATCGAAAAAGGGTTAACCCGTTGAACGATGTGGACTTCACGACTCCAAATCGACCCGTCATGCCGACCAAATCGTCGTCGATTTAGTTCCGCCCATTTCAACCCAAAATCAACCGCATATCGACCAGAAGTCGACTCAAAATCGACCGCTTCTATTCACCATCACCGGAAAACTACAAACCGACTCGAAATCGACCCAACAGAGTAGTCGATTTTAGGTCGACAAAAATTTGGGGATGTTGACTCGATGTCGACTTGAAATTGACGTGGCAGATGAGTCGACATAGAGTCTACATTTGTCGACTCGAAATCGACTGGATATCGACGTCGACGTGAGGTCGATTTCAACAATATTTCGATATGATCTCGACCAAGACTTTGAAAAACATAGAGTCTCGGTCGATTTTCGGTCGACATGGTTCATTGGGAATACGATGAGAAATTAACTAAAAAAGCTTTTGAACTTGTTGAGGGAAATTTATGACGATGATGGCCATCAAGATTCTTTTTGTATTGACACTAAAGGAAGTTTGATTATTTTATCATATCTCCTTCTTCTGTGCCGTGCGTGTACAGCGCATAGGCTACCAACTGCGTAAGTGAGCCATCCGACCCCATTCGATATATTGTCCCCGCGTTTTCCAGGTGACAATTCCTTCGCGTATGTTTCTCAGCCAGGAAAGCTGTTTTCTACCCGGTCCACGTTTTCCATCTATTTTACCCTGGAGAAAGCACTTTAATATTCATATTTTTGGTTTCGGAGGGTGTGTCCCAAGAGTGAGGTCTTCCTGGGATTGATGACCTGAGCTATTTGACGCTAGACTTCATCGTTTGTCATCTTCTGGGTACAGCTCACTTTCATTAGTTGTCTAGTGAACCAAATTCTACAGGCCTCCAGTTTTCGACCCAATTATAATAGAACCGGCCATGCACAGCGTCTCACCACTTTCAATCGAGTATGTAGTCGGAGGAACCTCTGACAGAGTACCTTCTTCAATCTGTTGAATGTCGCTTCGGCCTGCCCTATCCGAGCGTTAATTTCTAAATCAACACTACATTTTTCGGTCACCAAACAGCCAAGGTACGTAAAGGTGTCAACTCTTCCGATCGATCTAACGCCAACTTTCAGGTCGATATTCATTTGCGCTCACCGACTGAGTATCATGTATTTAGTCTTTTTGACATTAATGTTGAGACCTTCTTCTCTCCCTGCGGCATCGATTTTGTTGAGTAGTTCCTGTAACTCTTCGATGAACTCACCAGGAGTGCGGTATCGTCAGCATACCTCAGGTTTGATATAGGTAGTCCATTAACTTTGAGACCTATTTCACTTCCCTCCAGGGCAATTTCAAAAATTCTCTCGAGTTACAGGTTGAATAACATGCCCTGTCGGATAGGCAGATCATATTACGCACACAAACGGGTAGTCTTTCATTGCCGCGCGCATGGTAACAGCATTGCAAGCCCTATTCGATGCTTCATCAATTTTTCAAAGTTAGGAACAATAAAGAATAAATATTCGCGATTGAGATGAAAATTAATTCGACTCGAACTCGCAGTTTTTCCTCAGATCGCTCCTGAGCCCAGGTACTAATTCCGACCTTATTTTCGAAGTATGCAAATTTCTGAACTATTATACAAATGACGAGGATTCGCGTAAACATCATTGAATTTGAAAATATTCTATCACGTTAATCTGATGGAAAATTATTCGCTCGATAATGTTCGTAATTCTGAAGCCAAACTTTCGAAGCTGATGCACGAAATTCTTTCATTATATCGTTTATCCTTCATTTCCTTTCGTGAATGTTTAAAACGCACACCATTTTGAAAAGTGTAGGCGTCGAAAGGGAAAGGAAAATAATGATAATTATTATAATTTCTTTACTGTTGAATTCTTAGCAGTAGATCAAAGTCAACGCGAAAAACCTGAAGGAAAATTTTGAAATTGTCTAATCAGTAATGACACGGCTGCTTTGAAAATTATCCTCGAACAAAAACCCTTCAGGCTACTCCGCCCAAAAAGTACCATATTTTCATCGCTGATGAATATTGAAGAGACTTTTATACAAAAGAGATTTTACCTTCTTTTTTTAAGGAATATTCTGATGCGTACGTTGTGAAATATTAGTGACCTTTTTTTCTTCATTGATCGATTATAAGTGGATATTATATTTTTTCGATACACTTCAATCGAGTGTACGACATGAACACTTCAGTTCACTTTATCCCCGTCTATGATCCAGCATTATCAGACACTAAATAAAGCTGCCGTTATATATTTTTGTTTACAAGACCGCGTGTTTAAGCCAATATCGTTGAACGTAATTCAACATCACGTTAACGTTTTGCGAGAATACAAAACAAAACACAACACATTCTCCCATTTTCACTTCTACATCAACTCATCCATCAAACGAATTAAAATGACGGAATAAAGCGGATAGAACTCCTCCGTTACGTTTATCGGCACGATACCTTTCTACCGTATAAATATGGACGGCTCGCGTAAAAACTCAGAATTAATTAATTAGCCTACAGTAAGTCGGTGCGACGACGACTCGACGTGAAAGTGGCCGCTACATTTTTCGACTTGATAACGGCTTTTTTACAGCTTTTTTTCACCCCCTATCCATTTGAAAATGTTAGAAAGTTTTGTATCATTTTAAGATAATATTTGCCCAACAAAAAGGGAAAAAAAGAGAGAAAAATTCCTCGTATCAAAATAAAACGCTCCATCTGGAATTGACCTCATCCGGAATTTTCTCGACACGTTCGTATGATTCGCCTAGAATTCGCACTTTCCGAGATTACGTACATCCGGTCGGCAATTAGCATCAGTAGTGAGAAGTAATGAATATTGTTTGACTTCCTGCTTTTGTAGCGTATAAATTGGCTCGAACGATAACAACCGCATAATTTATATTCAACGCGCGTGCATTCAGAAGATATATTGCAGATCAATAATACCAGTTCTAGGTGCTCACAACGTGATAGTATACGAATAATCGTCACTATTTATTGATGGAAATCCGAGATTTGAATTTTATTCGAGGCTAAAACGAGTGACGCAGACTTGAGAAAGTTTATTCAATAATTTCTAATACAACCATTCGAATAACGAATTCGATAAGATGGAGAGGTGATAAGGGAGGATCCGCAGGGTACTGCAGAAGAATGAAGTATTACAGCATCAGTGCTGTCAGCAAGATATTAGTCGGCGGCTTTTGGCTGTTTACGCATATACTGTATATTGTGGCTGCAAATAGTATACGCGGACCCCGTGCGCCAACCACCAAGTGATCGCTCAGAGACAGTTGAACTTTCAGGTTTTTGTTCTTTTCTAAACTGACGTACGTTGTGATTAGATTGAATAAGCAAAAGAAGAAACAAGACCCTCGCAGGCCAAGGGTTGAAGAGGGTCGGCAAAATGCAATTGATAATATCGATTGATAATTCTCGTATCAAAATTTCAATTGTACTTCCCTCCCTTGCCCTCTCCTCCTCCAAAAATTCTTGTTTATATCGCTCGAAGATGGTTCCTTGACCGGCTTTAACATACAATGGATTGATTTTCCATTATGTCACCAATAATTGGCAAAATATTGCAAAATGCTGCTTGCTAAAATGCTGAAGTTCCTTTACATCACACTTTTAGTGACTTTATATCATCAGCAGTAGACTAATTAGCAACAAAATAAACAAAAACTTGAATCAAAGATGAAATTGAGATACAAATTTTGTACATCTAAACTATATTATGTCTAACGTTTTGCGTTTTCGCGCTCTGGCAGATTTAGCGCAAATTCCCATTCAACTGGTAACATCTTTCTGGTCCACCCAGAATACTATGTAGGTAACAATGGAAAAACTACCTGCTTATTGAGAAACCTATCTCAATCAAGTGCATTATGAATTGTTATCTTTGTCATAACATGCGGTGACTGTTCCTTATAGCAAATGAAAATGTTATTCATGACATAACAGCAAAGTTTCAATTCATTTATTGAATGTTACTAGTGATATACATTCCTAGCATGTTCATAGTATTTAAGGCTTAAAATGCTCGCTCTTCTATTTGGGGAGGGAGTAGGAGGCTTCAACATATGAACGTTGTTAGGGCATCCTTATAGAGGATATACATCAAGTTTGGTCAAAATTAGTTTATGTTGCGTATGTTTAGGGCTTCAAATACTCGCCCCCTGTATTTGGGGAGAAGGCACCAACATATTATGAATGTTGTTTGGGCAACCACATAGATGATATACGGGTTAGTTGGTTCACGAGAAAAAAATTCGGTATGAAATGCACTTGTATGAGGCTGAAATACCTCAGATTGAACATTTCACTATCTGAAAAAAAAAAAAAATTGACAAATACTCGTAAAAACTGCAACACGCCGCAACGAGCATCAAGTAGTTGTCCAGCCTCATACAAATGCATTTCATACCCGATTTTTGTTTTTTTGTGAACCAACTTTTGGCTCACCCTAAATATATTGAGTTTGGTCAAAATTGGTTCATAATTATTTAAAGGTAAAACGCAATAAGAAATGATAAAATAAGAAGAGCCATTTTAATGACAATATATTAAAAATATTCTGCTCAATGATTAATCAATTAAATTGCTGTAATATATTGATTATACAAAGGTAGCATAATAATTAGTATTTCAATTGGATACTGGAATGAATGAATAAATAAATGAATATTTTTATTAAATAAAATTAATTATAATTATAATTTAATGTTTTCGTTAATATTTTTATGAATTCGAATATTTATTATTTGTTTTCGTTATGATTTAATAATAAAATTCATATGAAAACAAATATTTTTTTCTATTTTTATATTTATATTAATTCTTTTACTTATTTTAAACATAAATTTTAATTCAAAAATTAAATTTAAAAAAATTTAATCAAAATTTTTATGAGAATAATAATTTTTTCAGTAAAACATCTACAAATTTAAATTTCAATATGAAATATTGGATCATTAATTATATATATATTAATAAAAATTTTTAAGGAAATTCATTCATAATTAATTTTAAAATTTAATACTTTATTTCAAGTTATTTGGAAAAAAATCAATTAATAATAAAATAATTCTTTATTTTTACATAAATTTATTTAATTTTTAAAATTTTTTTAAAATTTTATTTAGAAATTTCATCTAAAATAATAAAATTTTTATATTTTTATATTTCTTTTTATAAATAGATGATTCTAATATTTTTTTCTAATGGGTCGAATATATTAAATAAATTGTAAGAAATTTCAAGATTTTTTAAATTGAATTTTATTCTTAAAAATTTTTTTATTTATTTTAATAACTTACAGCTTGCTCGACCGTGACGTCAGCGTCTTAATGAGGATGAAGAAAATAATAAACATCACAACGCGACAACAATAAACGCACAAATAAGCGAGATCACTACTTTGAACAATAACAAATACGGGCCATGAGAGTCGAGAAATACCCACAACATACTGCGCTGTGGACTACCATACCGTGAAGTGAGCGTCTCAACATACCCGAAGAAAAAAAGAAGAAAGTGATTCAATATGCTCGGCCCTGTAGGATGGGCCAACCCTAAAAAATCGTGATTACAATACGAAAAAATGGATGAACCCGCTTTAGGGACTGCTGAATTCTGTTGTTCAATGGATAAGCTAGTTGATTGTTTCAATAGCAGTCGGCGACAATCACCAACCAAAATGTTTCGAGCTGCTATAACTTCAAAATCTATCCGTCTGACTGAATCGGCGAAATTGGTTGAAAAACAATTATTGACAAAAAATACGGGATGGATGTCACAAAGAGACCCAAATGTTTGAACGGTTGGCAGCAGAATACTGGTGTGTTATGGAAGTATCTAAAAGATAAATATAATGTCTAATTTTTCTGATCCTTCGAGCATTCCTTTCTTGTTATTTGTTCAAAAAATGGTTTTTGTTCAAATCCACCACCAAAACAGTTCAAAGGTGCATTTAAAGTTGGCGAAGTCAATAACTTATTCACACGCCCTTCAAGTGGGGACTGTCAATCGGAAGAAATTAGCTGGGGACAATTGCTTCTAGATGTTAAGTCGTTAAAACCCTTGCCATTGAAACAACCTGCGGTTTCAGATATCAATCATGATTATGATTTGATGACGACGATGAGTGAAAGGAGTGTGGATGAGCGTGATGAGCTTTGGGAAAAGAATTTCACAAGTTGATGACTAGGCCAGCGGAAAGTACTATGTTTTCATGTTTTCGGATACATAGATGAAAAAATGGAGTAGACGCGAACGTTCTTTCCAAATAACTCCGCATGAAACAAGTTCCGTGGTGAATTTTTTGTGATGAGTAAAGAAACTTGAGTGGAAAAAAGCAAAGAAGAAAAAGACTACACCTTAATGTTAATCAATTAGCCGCTCTCGTGGGCACCCAATGTGGCCTGCGAGATACATCCAAGAGCGATTCCAACATTAAAATAGCAACCTCTTAATCATGTAATTGATCTTCTCCTTTTTTAAAGTGGCCTGCGGGTCTGATCAACAACAACCAGTTAAAACCAATCGACCATCCCTACATACATATTATTTTGGCAAACGAATATCCTCAGGCCAATGTGGCCGGATATCCAAATGAATATGATACGGGTGTTCATTGAGATAGGAGTTTTGGAGCTTCAAGAGGATTCTTTGTAGGAGAGAGCTTGTACAGGTCAGAGAGAGAGTGTGTAGCGGAAAAAGTGAGTCTGTAAGGAGGAGAAATTTGTCTAGCGAGAGGAGCTCAGAGAGATGGGAAAGACAGGCGAATATTGCCATTGATTTGGTAGTAAATTTGGAGGCTATGTTACGGATGCGATGGAAGACAATAAATCCAGGTACGGAGTATGGGCTATTTTGTTTTTAGTTCAAAAGGTGTAATCAGGATATTCTTGTATCAGATGTCTTACGTGGGTAGTTGACGTGCTGTAGTTGGATTTGGGAATCTCTTTGAGATACGACAGGATGGTGAGCGAAGTGAGGACTCGAGGTGGAGACGACAATAAGTAGGTAGGAGAGAGTAAACTGTGAAAAATTCATTTAGAAAGCGTTCGTATCTAAGCAGGATATGTTTGTTTCCGGGTACAGTATTGAAACTACGTTACGGGCATGTACAATTTATGATGGAAAAATTTGACAATAGGCTGACCGCAGTTTCAAACCTCTTGGTCCATCACCGAAGTAAACACGAGTTTACTATGTAATGATGGACCAGGAGGTTTAAAACCGCGGTCAGCCAATTGAAAATTTTTTTTATAATAAATTGTTCAAGTCCGTAACGTAGTTTCAATACCGTATAACGATGGCATATGACGTCACACAAATCGTTTCATTATTTTGTTTCTGAAGCCTGAGGGGGGGCTTCGAATAACGTCAAACAAATAGGAGACTGTTTCATTGGCCAAGTTACAGATCGGAGCTTCATAATCTAACCAGCGAGCGAATCAAGCTCTCGTAAAGAAGGAGAGGAAGGTTTCTTGGAGGTTAGGGCACGAGTACGTCTAGCTTTAAGAATTTTTGAGGAGTAGACCAAGAAGTTTGACGGAGTCGCGGGAAGAAAGCGGTGGAAGGGTAGGACGGGATTTGTTTTGGAGATGACGTGGAAAGCGTTCGCCGTCGAGGAACGGAAACCACTTGAGGTTGTCCACGTACAGTAGCAATGACATTCAGAGTTTCTTGGATGAGTCAGTGGGCTCTAGAGAAGTTGCCTGACCGAATGGAAATGTTACAATCGTTTGCGAAGAGACGTGAAGTGAAAAGGAAATGAACGCATTTAATGTTATTGTTGATGGCTATCAAAAAAAAGAGGACTCTAAAAATTTCTCCTTGAGGGATACAGTTTTCGATTGGAAGAGACGTGGAGGTGATAGTTTGGATATTATTTCTCATTATGAGTTTTCATCTACGTCTACTCTCCATATTAGACAATTGTTCCACTTAAAGACATAATTTCTAGCTTTGCCACATTCTCTGGAGCCCAACCTAAGATCGCACACAAATGAAAAACGTTCGATCCGAATCACACCAAGAAACGGGTAAAGGACCTGTCATTGGTTCAAAACAGAATTCACGACATTGTTCACAGGAAAGAAATTCAATTACAGCTCGCGAGAAATGAATGAAAAGATACGAAAACAATAACTAAAGCATGAACCGAGAAATTCCTAATTTAAGAAATATGCATAAAATCGAAGAAGGAAGAACTTTGTACCACTTTATGACAAAACAAAAGTAAGTACGCTTCTCTCGATGCTCTTCAATTTTCTTGTGTTATCAATATGATATGGTTTTCATTGAATATTTTTCATTTCTCGTTTTAACGAACAAAGCGACAAGCTACCACTACTTTTCTCTTGTAAAAAGAGACAGAATACACCTTAATAGTTAATGATTGTATTTCTTTTTTCCTACTTCCTTTGAAGACAGCTTTTCGCTCTTATAATTGGAAACACGGGAGTTTTTTCCTAATAAATTACAGTACAAGAATTTCATTCCTTTTTCTCTAAAAGAAACTAGATGATTTTCATCCATGTTATTCAATGACGAATGTCGTGCTCATTTTTCTACATCATAATTCGTCTCAATTTCTAGTAACCTTGTCGGTTTATAGCAAAACGTAATACGTCTTCTGTAGCTTTAATTTGGGAAGGTAGAAGACATTCAAGAATACGGAATATTCTTTGCATAAATAATGACAAGATCCGCTACATTTCGATAATTGTATTCGTCTCTCGGTATGCTTAATTCATTCAATATTATTTTGACTTTCCCTAAATATTTAATTATAATGTTGCTTTTTGTCATGTTATTTTATAAGTGAATATGCACTGCATAATAGTTTGAAGTGGAAATGTCGGAAGAATAAAAAAAGAGGGGATTATTAGGTTAAGAAAGCACAAAACATATTCAAGGATGGCAAAGAAGCGGGGCTCAGGATAAGCTGAACTTCTAGCGCTAGATTCCAAGACTTTGAAAAAATTTTTGAACTTCATGATTCAGGAACTTTTGAAACTTTTGAAACCTGAACTTATTGAAAAACGAAACCAGAATGTAAATATAGAGTGAGACTCGATAACATTTCTCCAACATCGAGAGAGTTATGGACTCGATTGACGCTCTGAAGATCAAATCTTCAATTCTTCATCAACTCAGCACTTCCCGAGACTTCATGGTTTCTTTTTGATGAAGAAATTCCGATATTCATAGGTGGTTAATCTTCGAGTACCGTGGAGTATTTTTCTCAAAAAAGAAAACCCTAACTAAAAATATTTCAAGGAAGTGTTGTTCGTTCGGCCGTCAGGGTCTTGACCTCCTATAGTATACCCTATTCCAATGTTAATAAATCTTCCACGTAAAACAAAATTTCTTCATTCTCTCGACAAAATTAGGTTTTTTCCCCACACACAAATTTCAATCTACAAAGACAAATGACCTTTCTGTACCTTAGGGTGCCTAATAAGACGAACTTTTTCTCGCGGTGAATCACACGAAATAGAATTATGTCAGTTCGGTGATTAGGTAGTCGTCTTAAGAGAAAACGTAAAGGTTACCGCTTTAGCACGAATAAATGTAATAACTGCGAGGATAGCGTGGTTAAATCGATAAACAATAACGGCGGAAAGCACGCAATGAATTCTCCCGATACATTATTCACCTTTCAAGGCGGCATTTGTAATGTGCTCGAATTAGAAATCATCGCATTCATTTATGATAATTCGCAGATAGAGAGAATCTACGAGGCGATTTTCAAGACGGAGGCTGTATTGGGAGTAATTTTTTCCACATGCTCTGCGTTTCCAAGAAATATGTTTGACACAAAATTATAGACAACGTGTGCGCTCGCAAACCTTGATGCGGGAGTAGAAATCTTCTCCGGCTTAATATCGTAGTTTCCTCGAACGAGATCTCCCCTCTCATTATACATAACTTCAAATTTCTCTTAAATAATACGCAAAAAAGAGAGAAAAAAATTATAAAAAGCTCAAAATTTACATAAAATATACCAAATACCTGAATTTTATGTTTTATCAATTTGTTTTTCAAGTTCCTAATTTCTTACGTTCGGGAGTCTCAATCTCATTTTTTTTCATAAGACTGAATTGAAATTTCTCCGAATTTTATTTCTGATTTCGTGTGCGGACAGGTTCACAGATAAAAATACAAAATATTCTCAACTCAAACATCTACCTAAAGCTCGAGTCTCCGCAGTTTCACCAGCCTCATTTTCTTACCAAATTGGTTTATCAAAACTACTCTATTTTCACTCAAAATATTCATAACGCTAAACGTATTTGATGACATTCTTTTCTAACTCCATTTTTTTACTATAAGAAGAAACAGGAAAGGTGAACAGTTATTTGTATTTTTTGGGGTCAGCAACAAACATCCAATTTTGAACTCCTTACTTTCAATATTATCTACCATGATAAAGACTCCCTATCAAACTTTTTGCACTATGGTCTGAGTCCGGACCCTTCCCGATCTGCAAGGGCTGCTTTTGAAGCGCAACAAAAGCGCAGTCACCAATGCGTCAAAACTGTATTTTCCATTAGTTCTTGCTTCTGATTAGTTGAGTTTTTGGTAACAATTGTGAAGAAGTGCGTCGTCGTTTTTAAATTGCATCTCAAATTTTGTAGATCGACCTCTCATACCTCCTCGTTATTTCGCGGCTCTATTGAGTTTGAAACACATTATTCTTTGTGATACTATCCATGCTCACCTAGCATTTATTCTTCACCAACCATTATAAAAGCTGTATCACAAAAAATTTGATCATTTAACCGGTTTAGAATGGAGAGATTTGATTAATTTCTCGAGCAAGTTCTCTTGTAAAACTAAGACGGATGAAATATTGAACTTGGAGCAGAATTATGAAATTATGTGAATTAGGCGTAACATATAGGTATCATATTATGCGGTTTTCCAACCAGATTTTTAGATTATAATCATGTGTCGTATCCTGGCGGACATATTAGAATTCATTCTACCAAGTTCCCTCCTATATCACAGTACAACTGAAAATTAGAAATTTTTCAAAGCTCCTCTAGTCTCAAGTAATGGTAGGGTGTCGATCGCGGCGAACGCCAGAAATTTTTCACAAAATAAGCTATCCTAATCCTAAACCAGACTAGAGGCGCAGCCCAATATGTTGTATACAAAGCCAAGAAATACAGCATCACATTAAGTCTTGACCTGCGTCAAGAACTTGAAAAAATTTTAGTTATTAAGTAAATTTTTATTTATCAATATTAAATATAATTTATATTAATTTATTTATATTTTATAATTTAAAATTTTGATTTGAATATTTTAATTTAAATTATTATATCAATTTTAATTAAATTTTTAATTAATATGTAAATAAAAATTACTACTTTCAAAAATATATATATAATTATTATAAAAATTATTATATGAAGTAATAAAATTAACAAAATTATTCGAGATTAATATTATTATTAAAAAAAATAATTTATGAATAAATTTTAATTTATTAAATTTGAAAATTATTAATAATATTAAATTATATATGATTTTATTAATTTTTTGCATAAAAATATCAATATTTTTATTTCATTATTGATTATTAAAAGAAGATTTCATCTAAAATAATAGAATTTTCATATTTTTATATTCTATTTTATAAATTCATTAATATTGTTTAACCGCTCAAGCTTGCACAATATAATAACTAATTAAAATTAATTTTTAATAATTATAAATATTTATATAAAATTGATTTAATTTTTGATTAAATTCATCAAGTATTTATTTAAAATATTTTATTAATACTATTTATATTTTACTATTAATTAATTAATTTTTATTTTTTTTCAAGTAACTTGGAATTAAAGCATTAATTTTTTAAAAGAAAGTTGACAAAATTTGAATCATCAAATTGACACACGGATGAAAGTTTCTTGTTTGAGGACGGTTTGAAATATTGCATTTGTGATCAAGGAACAAATTATAGCATGGAGGTAGTCCCTGAGTCGCGTTTTGTAATATATACTTTATCTATGCTATTGATATTCGCACTTGTCATTACATTTTCATATTTTTCTGAACATGGGAATGATGTGTCTTGGTTCTATTTTAATTCGGGGAATTGTTCGATACACAGTGCCAGTTGTGTCAAGGATGAGTGAAACAGAACAATGTGATTATTATCGACCCAAGAAGCAAGAAGAATAATTGGAGAGCCAATGATGAGAATGAAATTTGGCAGCAAATTAAATCATTGGAGGACAAGACTAACGCTAATAATAGTCTTAAAAAAGAACTAAATCAAAAGCTTGATTGTTTGTTGAAGGATAACAAACATCTTTGCAAAGAACTTGCTGATGTAAAGAAGAGAAACGCTAAAGAACTTGCTGACGTAAAGAAGAGAAATGCTAAAGAACTTGCTGACCTAAAGGAGAGAAATGCTAAAGAACTTGCTAACATAAAGAAGAGAAATGCTAAAGAACTTGCTGATGTAAAGGAGAGAAACGCTAAAGAACTTGCTGATGTAAAGAAGAGAAACGCTAATGAACTTGCTGACATAAAGAAGAGAAACGCTAAAGAACTTGCTGACATAAAGAAGAGAAATGCTAAAGAACTTGCTGACGTAAAGAAGAGAAACGCTAAAGAACTTGCTGATGTAAAGAAGAGAAACGCTAAAGAACTTGCTGATATAAAGGAGAGAAACGCTAAAGAACTTGCTGACCTAAAGGAGAGAAACGCTAAAGAACTTGCTAACATAAAGAAGAGAAATGCTAAAGAACTTGCTGATGTAAAGGAGAGAAACGCTAAAGAACTTGCTGATGTAAAGACGAGAAACGCTAATGAACTTGCTGACATAAAGATGAGAAATGCTAAAGAACTTGCTGACGTAAAGAAGAGAAACGCTAAAGAACTTGCTGACATAAAGAAGAGAAACGCCAAAGAACTTGCTGATATAAAGGAGAGAAACGCTAAAGAACTTGCTGACCTAAAGGAGAGAAACGCTAAAGAACTTGCTAACATAAAGAAGAGAAATGCTAAAGAACTTGCTGATGTAAAGGAGAGAAACGTTAATGAACTTGCTGACATAAAGAAGAGAAATGCTAAAGAACTTGCTGACGTAAAGGAGAGAAACGCTAAAAAATTTGCTGACGTAAAGGAGAGAAACGCTAAAGAACTTGCTGACGTAAAGAAGAGAAACGCCATATTACAAGACAAAATTCTTAAAATTAAAGAACGTCTTGCCAGACTCAAAAATTTAGCAAATGATTTGAAGGGACACGTCTTCTACCTTGAATAGTTGAATATGAAATTGTACCAAATAGAAGACAATAAGACTAAAGAGGGTAGTTGCCAAATTTGTACAACCAGCAAATAGAAAAGCTCACCCAAAAGCGGACGACGCTATTCTCAACAAAAGGATCCATGAATCCTGGGTTTGTTTCAAGGAATTTGAGGAATCATAAAAACTTTTTAACTCGTATTTCTGTAAAAAAAACTGGTCACAATTTACCGAGCTGTGCGAGTTATTTTGTAATGATTTCAAAAATTGATTGAAAGTAATGGACAAAGGATTCCTCGATCGATCTCATCAACCAATAACGTGATGTCATTGATCTTCATTTTATGTTCGACGATTTATATGAAAATATTATATTATGAGTTTTTATTGCAAATATTCTAAACTTCAACTTTTTATAACTTGTTCATTCTTTTGTGGTCACGTCATGAAAAGCAATGTCTTTTTTGTAAGTTTAAAGAACGCCCCCAACTATTGAACGTGGTCACTCCAAATGTTCTTTTTCTTCATCTATTTTTTTTTCGTTTTGGAATTGTCGACTCTGTGATACGCTCATCAATTTTTTTTTTTTTTTTATCAAGTGATTGTTTTATTTAAAAATTGTCCCTTGAAAATTTTATTATACATGTATACTGATTATAGCATCAGGTATCCTAGACACGTAACTGAATAATAACTGACAACTACAATCCAAGCGTTTAGCAGAAATTAGAGAGATAACTGATGAAAATAACATGAATAAATGAAATTAAGAGTTCAAAGTCCGAAACTAAGATTTAAGATTACTGCAAAACTCAAGACACAAAGAAAAAGTAAAGAAAAACTCTTCTGGAGGAGCCAAATAGAAAAAGATCATGTTTCATGTCTGCTGTCCTTTTGTGAGGTTTTCACTCGTTCGTCTTCATTGTTAATTTGGTTTACTTTATAATTGGTTGAGCGGCTCACGTGTCAGGTCTGAGGGCCAGTTTTACCAGCGTTTGGTGTACCAGTTAGGGTATTTTAAGCAAATAGATTTTGGGTAGCTCACTCGCTCCACTTGTTCGCCCTCTCTTTGGGTTGGTAGAAACCCATTTTAAAAAATTTCAAGCCAGTAGCTTTAGAACAGCTCACTCGCTCCGCTCTTTCTCCCCCGTCCTTGACCTGGTGTAAGTCTACTTTGAAATATTCCATCCTAATAGCTTTCAGGGGGCTCACTCGGCTCGTTCGCCCCACTTCTTGGTCGAGTATAGGTCTACTTTAGAATATTTTAGGCTAAGGCTTTGAGGGGGCACACTTGCTTAGTCTGGTATAAGTCTAATCAAGAATATTTTAGGCTAATGACTTTAGGGGGTCTCACTCGCTCCGCACGTTAGCCCCGCTTCTTGGTCTAGTATAAGTCTACTTCAGAAAATTTTTGGCTAATTTCTTTAGGGGGGCTCACTTGTAGCTCTCGGAGGGCAAAAAAAACGTCACGGTTTTGTTACCATGACGTCGTCAACGATTTTCACCCAATTGAGAAACTTGAAAGCAATTATTTTTACCTCAGGCATAGTATGACGTCATCAATGACCCTGATCTAATGTAGCCTACATACCTAGAGGAAGCCAGATAAGCTAAATAGAGTATATGATAAATTTCTATCATGATATTGTTACTATGACGCTATTAATGACTCTGACTCAATTTATTAGGCATATACTAGGCTAATAAATACTGGCGAAGAGAGGAGGAAAACGAGTGCGCCAACCAGGTAGTCAACTTAACGTGGAAAACTAGTGACATACACTACATGAGATTCACTCTAAGCCAAGAAATACAGGAGCCCGTCCAACATACAAAATACTAGGCTTATGCTAAGCTATAAAATATTCGATCTCAAATGAAGGCCCTTGCATCCTATTTTTCTCCACTCCCTCTTACTTAATCTTTATCCTTGACATTCCTCTTGATCTTGACTGAAGTCCTGAAACAGCCTCTTTTATTCATACAAATATCACATCAAAAAAGTTATTACTTCAAAATTTCTCTTCCACCTTCTCTGCTACGCGGAATGGTTTAAATAGGAACCCAAAAACAGGGTAACATCTCCTATGAAAAATTCTGCTTTCATATTCATCGCCGAACACTATATTCACCTGCCCCTCCCTCCTCATCCACTTCTCTGCTCCCTACAAATTCCTTACACCACCTGATTCTCTCTCGTCACTGGCTATCCAAGACCCTCATTCTCATACACTCGTCAAGTAGGTCCTCATCTTCCATCTAAACATCGAACTTGAGGAACAAGAGGCAATGGAACTGACTACAAAGCAATCACTGGGTTCACCTTCCATACTAATCCTTTTGCCCCTCTCTTGCATAATCTCAAATTCTATTACTGTTCCCTTAGCCTCTTCTCTTGATATGATTTTTGATCCTCTTTATCTTCCAATGAAAGCTCCAATTTGTGAAAAAGCTTCAATTTCTCGGTCTATCTGAAACGGCTCTCACCGACGAAAAGTCAACCTAACCTGAATAACGTTCCATCCACTCTTCCTTCTTTTGAGATCTCGCGTTGATGATCAATCCGTCCAATACTTCTCTCGCCCAACTCTCTGAATCATCCGTCCTTACCACACTGTCTCTCCCTGAATCACAAACTTCCTCCAAGCAATCATGAGAAAGTCATGAGGACGATCAACAACCTCCGATCCACCTATTTCTACATCAATTCATTCGTATTTACTCTTAATGTCCCCATCTACCACTTTGAGCCTTGTAGTCGCAAAACTCGTGAAAAAATCCCTTTGCGTGGGCTAGAGTTGAATCTTGGGCGAAAAATTGCGTCGTTTCAAAATAATTGATGTAAAATCCGTATTCCCTTCCAAAATCGGTATCTTTCCGTCCTCAATCAAGATGAGGTTTATACGAATACCTTTCAGTCGACTCGCAACAGAAATATTTTTTCCTTCTATACATACACTTAGGTAACGGATAACGGTAGAACAGTTTCTTTTTCATATGTATCCCTCGTAAATTACAAAAAATCTAAAAGAAGGCGAGAAAAGAGGAAGATTAATTTAATACAAGGAAGAATTCCCGAGAACACAGATAATAGGGGTGAAAAGAGCGAAAGTGACCAGCCAGTAGAAAATCGACGAATAACTAGCGCGGCAATTTTTCTAAGTTCTCTCACCATCGCCTCGGGACACGATCTTTTCCTTCACGCTTGATTCCCTTCTATCGCGTGTCTTTGAACTATTAGGATTGTCTAAGGCCGCGCTCGAAAGAATATTCAGAGAATGCCGAGTTTCTCGAAGGCACTTGTAAAATGTTAGATTGCGAATCTTTCTTCTAGTCCGTGAACTGTCCTAAAATTCGAGGGACCTTAAAGATAACATTTATCGCGACTAAAAACTGTTGGAAAAAAAAAGAGGGAACGCAGGAAAATAAACATTACAAAAAGCTCGGACTTGCGTAGTACGTATTTTGATATTATTTTTGTGACCCACGTGTAGTCTCGGTTCAGCTTGAAGGCTGACATTTCATTAGTAATAAGTTAGAACACAAAAAAGAAATTTTCGCTGTTTCTTACGCGTGTAAGTTTGTTTGTCTCCGAACTTACGTACTACAGTCTCGGCTTAAATTGCTTCATTTGAATAACGTGCAAAAAATTGCGGCAAAATAGCGATACAGTAATTAATAAAGCCCGTCTGGAAATTATCAAGACATTCTACGCCAGGTCTTACAACATTGGTATCATGGGAGAATTTTTCCTCAAATTTATTCCAAAGCCTCGGTACCCATTAATTTGGGAAGGTGTTTTTTCCCCTTTTAAATTTTTCAATTTAACGAGGATATTACAAGAGGAAAATATACTAAAAAGATTTTCATCGTCATGATGACTGACTTAATTAAAAGTTTCTTGACCGAAGTTAGTCCTTCGGTACTTAATTTCATCGTAAAATGCGAAAAGCGCGTTTATATTTTACTTCTCTAATTTCAGCAAGTCGGGTTCATTTTTGTCTAAACAATACACCTTCGGCTTGTGGCATGTTTCGAACAAGAGCTAAGCATCATTATTGAAATTTTAAGGTCTATTAAAGGTTCATCTCCATCATCATATTGAAATAGTTTCTGTAAGCCACAGTTTGTTGCCATATCGAGGTTATACTCGTAACGCAAATCCTTGATAAGAATTCTCGAAAATGTGAACAGGAAAGATTCTTCAGTCTTATTAACAATTATCAGAAATTAAGGATAATCTTCGCCTTCCCTTTTCTCAGGCCCCCCATATTCAGTCTCTGAGAAACCCTTCGAATGAAGGAATTTTTTCTCAACATTTGAGAACCAATACCACTTCTCTTCAGACTAGTATAAAAGATATTGTTAATCCGATCGAATAAAATCCCTTGAACGAAACGAAATAGAAGGAGGAAAAACTACAGCTACGACAGAGTAAGTGTTCCAAAAAGTTATCATTTTTCCAATACGTCTGCACACAACGTGCTAGGGCTTAACATGTAGACTAAATACAAATATATTCTTGTAATAAAAACAACACTTACGTTATTTTCAAAGAATTTGGAACTACGTGTCTCGCTGAACGATGAATTTTGTAGTTCGATGAATTGGTAAAACTTACGTGATCACTGATGTAATGAAAACAAACACGAGCTACCGGTGAAAACAGTAAATATTGACGAATTAAAATAAAAACATCGAAGTAAACTCGTTACCAGGATAGTGCCGCGAAGCGGAAAAAATAAATAGCGGATTCGACGGATTGAAGAGAGAGAGAGACATCAGAGAAAGAAAGCGAAACACAAGAAAATTGTAAAACTTGTACCAGAGAATTTTTCTAGTTTGAATTAATAAAAAAAGGAGTTCAAAACTTGTATCTCATCAAAATATATTTTCGAAGGTAAGCAATGTACGATATCTGCGCGAGAAAATGTCGCGTGAATGTTCTTAGTTTTGCAGCTTCTACTCAACTCGCACAATATTTATTTTTCTGACGAAAAATAACCACAAGGAAGAGTTTAACAAAATTACCAAACGTACGATTCAATCCACGGGTCTGGAGACCTCTCATCTCCTTTAAACTCTACGAAATTGGTCTCCGAGGTCACCTCTCAAATATACTAAATACCTTTCTAAACGACAGAACCCTCTCAATAAGAATCCATAAAATAAGTTTCCCCTCCCTCCTCCCTCAAGGTGAAGTCTCTAGGGATTTACTATTTCTATCAGTAATTAATGATCAGGCCCGTACCAACCGTATGGCAGAATGGGCGGTTGCCCAGGGCGGAACATTTCAGGGGGCGGCAAAATGGAGGAAAAGAACCTTTTCAAGACCTCAAACAAAAATTATAAGTTGAATGTTTCCTTTTGGTGCTCGACTCTGCGATCAAGTCCTTTGAAGAAAGATTTGAGCAAGTCAAGGATCATAATGATGTTTTCAACTTTTTATACAATATTGGAGGAAACGACCGATATACAGAGGAACAACTACTGAAAGAATGTACAAATTTGGAATCCGTATACTATCTGCTGGTGTTGATTCAGACATCGATGCGAAAGAATTATTTGAGGACTTGCAAGTGCTTCGAGAAGTTGTTGTTTGTGCAACTACACCATGGAGTGTATTAGAGTATATTCTCCGCAATTCTAACTTTACTGCTAATACCAGTATTGCTCTGCGAATCCTGTTAACCTTGCCTGTAACTGCAGTTGCCTCAGGCGAACAAAGTTTCTCGAAATTGAAAATTATAAAAAACTATCTGAGGTCAAGAGGTGAACAGGGTTGGCAACCATGGCTATTGAGAGCACTCTTTGTAAAGCAGCTAGATTTCAAAATATGAAAGCGCGAAAAATCAAGTTCCTGTAATTTAATATTAAACAAAATAATGAAGTTTTCGTACTTTTAATTTCGCGAAAAAAAAAAACTTTCCGTCATTCAATATTACAAAAATAAAGAAGTTTTTCTTCTTGTAAATTTTTGACGTGCTCTTTTTGAGGCGTCCAAAAGAACTCTTGCTCAGGGCGGCAAAATAGCTTGGTACGGACCTGTTAATAATATAACTACATACGTCAAACCCCCTCTCACCCAACGCCTCTTCGCCGACGACTTTGATATCTCTATTTCCTCCGTTAACCACCAAAGAACCCGTACAGACTCCTTCAGGAAACCCTAAACTCAATCACTACATGGACTTCAGAAACCGGATTCAGATTTTCTCCCTCAAAAACCTATTCAGTTATCTTCAAAAAAAGAAACCCTATTCTTTCCACCCCTCCTCTAATTTTACAAAACTTCCAAATTTCATCTCGCAACCACGGCAAACTTCTTGGCTTACAGTTTGACCAAAAACTTACTTGAGTCCCCCAGATTGAATCCTTCAAAGCCAAATGCACACGCGCACTATCAACATCATAAAATAAGGGCTCCGCTCGAAACTAGACTATGGCTCCCCAATTTATAACTCAGCTAACAGAACTGTCCTCGCACTACTTGACACCATCCAAACTTCTTCCCTCAGAATCACCCCAAGAGCTTTTCGCACCAGTCCTAAACTGAGCTTATGTGCAGAAGCCATCTGTTTCCCCCTCCACTTTCACAGACTCACATCAGCCGCTAACTTTTAGTTTTCTGTCTCACAATTTCCAGATCTCCCTATATCTTCGACTACATTTTCCAACAAAATATCCTCTTAAACCTGTACACCCCCTCCATCCCCCCTTAAACTCTCCCTCAACCTAAAATACGTCTCGATCTCACAGAAATCCCAAAAAGCGATAAATCAACTTGCATCCATCAAACCAAGAATTCTGTAACTGTGACGGATTTAAATTAACAAAAAAAAAAAGGAATGTTCTGGCATAGCCAAATAAATAAAGATCATGTTTCATGTCTTAGTATAATTTTGAGCATAGTTGCGGGCTTTTTTCTTTGAACGTTTTATTCAATGATATTTTTCTACCAAAATATTGCAAAACGTTGTGAAAGAGTATTTTGTAAAAAAAATTGTTATACCTAAGTGAAAATAAGTTGAAGTAGGTACCTTATTTTCTAAATATTGAACTTTCTTGCGGTGGCTAGAGTTCATCTCGTTCATCCCGCTTCTTGGTCCAGTACAAGTCCACTTTAGTGTATTTCAAGCTGATGAGATTACTGGGACTCACTCGCTCCGCTCGTTCGTCCTACTTCTTGGTCCAATACAAGTCCACTTTAGTGTATTTCAAGCTGATGAGATTACTGGGACTCACTCGCTCCGCTCGTTCGTCCTACTTCTTGATCCAATACAAGTCCACTTTAGTATATTTCAAGCTGATGAGATTACTGGGACTCACTCGCTCCGCTCGTTTGTCCCGCTTCTTTGGTCCAGTACAAGTCCACTTTAGTATATTTCAAGCTGATGAGGTTCGTCCCGCTTCTTGGTCCAGTACAAGTCCACTTTAGTATATTTCAAGCTGATGAGATTACTGGGACTCACTCGCTCCGCTCGTGTGTCCTGCTTCTTGGTCCAGTACAAGTCCACTTTAGTATACTCGCAAATTTCTGTATCAGTCTTGGGTATAAATTTTCACGCGCACGCGCACACTAAGAAGTGAGACGAGGTGGTACTCGCAAATTTCTGAATCAGTCTAGGGTATAAATTTGCACGCGCACGCCAAGAAGTGAGGCGAGGTGGTACTCGCAAATTTCTGAATCAGTCCAGGGTATAAAATTGCACGCGCACGCTAAATTGGGGGGAGGGGGGAGGGGGTGGTACTCGCAAATTTTTCAATTGGGGTAGGGTAAGACTAAAGACACGAAACATGTCAACAGCTTAAGCATACTCCATCGATGGAAAAATCACTCCACACCGCATCCGCAACAGCGCCTTCATATTTACAGCTGAACTCATAGCCATAAATTTCTACCTCTTCTATCTCGCTCAACTTCCCCGTTATGGAAAATTCCTCCTCCTCACCGACTCACTCTCTTCACTCCACTCCTTTACCGATACATACACCTCTATAACAATGAAAACCACTTAAAAGTCTTCAAATTCCCCATTACTATTGGAGTAAATTAGTCAGAATAAAGTTCGAAATAGTCTGCGAGCCTTTCCAAAATATTTTAATGAACACTTCCCCTCAAAAAATTAAAAAAATGAATTTTTAAACTGTTTTCTTAACCCTCTTACCGAACGCATTCTCCTCATACTTCACTCAATTAACTCCGAAATGATATTCATGTGGGTACCGGGTCACATCAATTTTCGAAACACGAAACAGTTGATAAAGCCGCCAAAATTGCCATCTTCCTCAACAAAATATCTGACAACTCCCTCCTACCAGTCCTTGATTATAAAAACCACTACCGTTCCCTCATAACTCAATCCTGGTACACCTTCTGAAAAAATCAAACCAACAACAAACTACTCAGCAGCAACAAATCTCCTGTCCCTCGGTCATCCTCCATTAGGAACATAAGACGAGGAGAAGTCATTCTTTCCCGTCTTCAAAACTCCTCCCTCTTACCCTCACCGTCATCAATTCAATCTAACAGTCGAAAAATTTTCTTCATGACCCCCACTTTTAGCTCACCACGATTCCACTGAAACACCCTCCTCCTTCATTCGAACACTCAAAAACAACTTCGACACCATATCCTGTACTCTACAATACCTCAAACTAACTGACTCTCCACATTTTCCGCATGAAAAACTTGGTAACTTCATCATCCTTAACGCTAAGACTTCATACTCTTGTGACATCATCAAGGAGTATATTTCATCGGTATCCTATTCAAAAAAGACAAACCCACGTCAAAAATCAAAGGCGGGATTAGCAATAATATTCAACTTATAGATGAGACTGCATAGATATATAGGAGGTGAAAGAGGGAGGAAACAAAAATCAATTTAAACGTGTCAAAATTTTATTGTTTTTGTACGAATAAAAAATTTAACATTCACAGAACCATTCTATCCAGAAGATTCAGTTCCACAAAATGTAACGGAGCCATCAACGACGAACAAACTCATCTAGAAGCAGAACGAACTTGCAATATAAGTTTTTTCAGTTAGGCCTATTCATACAAACTTTCAGAATAACAAAAACAAAACTGAAAATTTTGGCTCAATACAATGAGTGAATCTCCGCAACGATGAAGAAGTCGAAATTAGATATTTTAAATTGTTTTGTCGGAAGCTCGAAGTCACCTTCAATTCATAATTGAATCTAATGATCACAAAACAAGGGAAGAGACGAAGCTTCCCACCCGAACAGAATGAGGAACGAAAACAGGACGAATAAAACTATTGAGTAAATAAAGTAGCGGTAAAAAACAATTACTCCGACGGTATATGGCCCGATAGGAATTTTTCACTAAATTTGTACGAGGTGTTCCTACCCGAACTACGAAGTCGAATTTCCTTCAGATTATTGTATTGGGATATTTCGTAGGATGAAAAAAAAACGTAAATGTATGCGGACATAAAAAAGGGTTATAAAACTGAAAAAGACTTGCCGTCATAAAATTCCAAGGTGTGAACCGGCAAAAGAAGGATATTAGTGTACGTTTCTTCGTGCTATCGCGTACAGTTTTCATGGACAGAAAAAACCCTCTCATAGGAAGTCTTATATTTTGAGACAAGTTTATTTGACTGAGAGAATCCATTATCAACATTATAATCTCAGGAAAATTCAAATAGCAAAAGCAATGCGCGAAAATAATCAATAAAAATGAGTTCTCCGCATAAAAATTTACACGTCTATTTTTCATCGCGGTATACCTCGTATTTTCAAAAACTCTAACCTGTAACTCAAACTCGGGAAATTTTAATAAAACACTCGCTTCGTCATACATCCAGGGTTTTGTGCAGTGCCGGTTTAAGGTTCGCTACCACCCTGTGCAAACTTTTGCTACCGCCCGAGATTCAAACAATTTTGATGGACCTTGAACATGCTTTCGTACAACCTCTCACATTATTATATAAGCGCTAATTAAGTATTATTGAAACTCATATTGAGTGGAAAAAGGTGTAAGTCGAGCGTTTAAAATTGAAAAAGTCTTTTCAAATGTACAATTCTACTTTAATAGTTGCTTTTACAAAAGTACTTTCGGGTGTTCTCCCATCATCAGTTGTGTCGCAACTGAAGAAAAGGCCTTAAACAAGAGTTTTTATAGTATAACACTGTGATCTTATTGGCTGTAACAATGCTGTGCTGTGATTGGTTCACTCAGAGACTTGTTCTTACACTATTTAGACAATGCGTTCTCCACAAAGCAAACCGTCCAATGAGACCCCTGGTCAACAGCATCCAATCACCCTGCTGCAAGATAGCAAAGATTGTAGCCACATTCTTGAAAGAAAACTACCAGTTTGCTACGAGAAAGAGCATCAGAAACAACGGAGAACTCATGGAGCAACTGGACAAGTTGGAAATCAAGAGTAACGACAAGCTAATATCCTTTGATGTGACTAACATGTTTGGAACCATACCGAAGGAGGAACTTCTCACTTTGCTCAAAAAGAATAAATATCATGGGAATCCTGATGAACTAAAGTACGCCAATATAGTGGAAGAGATCTTGAGCCAGAACTACTGCCGCTTCAATAACAAATTCTACAACCAGGAGAGGGGACTTGCGACGGGATCACTGTTGTCACCAATCCTGGCAGAGATATTCATGAACGACATGGAAAACAAGATATGGAAGGGCAGCAAGTTCAGAAACTCAATCAAGCACTGGGCCAGATATGTAGATGATATCCTGATTGTGTGGACAGGCACTAACAGACAGGTGGACTTGTTGCTTTTGGAAATGAATGCGATGAATGACAGCATCAAATCCACAGTAGAAAAAGGCAATGAGACCATCAACTATTTGGACCTTACACTCACACTGGATAGTAATAGAATAGAGTACAAAATCTACAGGAAGCCAACGCACACGGACACCATCATCCCAAATGACTCCTACCACCACCCTAAGCACAAGCTAGCGGCAATTCAGAACTACTGCCATCGAGCTATTTCTGTACTAAAGAACAATGAAGAGAAGAGGAAAGAAATAGAGGTAGTAAAGCAGATCGCAAAAACCAATGGCTACCATAGTGGTGTGGTGGAGGCAATCTTTAGGAAAATGGAAAATAAGAAGGGAACCCATGAGAGCACGGTGAGAAAGTACTCCGGATCAATACCATACATAGGAAAGTATACAAATAAAGTGATAAAGGCGTTCAATGACTATGAAGTAAATGTGGGTATCCAGAATAACTTACCCATGGTGAAAAGAATTAGCAACGACCAGACGGAAACCAAGGACGAGGGGAGCTCGAGTGGAGTTTACAAGCTCAGTTGTGACCAGTGCGAGGGCATATACATTGGTGAGACTGGGAGAAAGTTTGAGATCAGGAAGAAGGAGCACGAAAAGTCAAAGGAGAAAGAAGATGGCAAATCACTGTTTGGCAAACACTGTAATGAGGAACACCACAATGGAGATGGGATATTTGAAATCATACGTGTAGAGAATCGCTTGAAAAGAAGAAAACTCTGGGAGCAAATGGAGATTGCAAAAGCCAAGAGGAAGAAAGCCTTCCTCTTGAACAATGTAGTCACATTCGACAGCGAAAAATTATTCGGCCTGGTGATTGGACGAGAGAAGAAGAACAGAGTTGACCAATAAGATGGCAGGAAACCAGTTAGCCATTAGGAACACCGTATTTAGCTTTAGAATGAGAACCAATCACTAAGCACTAAGCAGTATGTTTTAGCCAATAAGAACGCATTGTCTAAATAGTGTAAGAACAAGTCTCTGAGTGAACCAATCACAGCACAGCATTGTTCCAGCCAATAAGATCACAGTGTTATACTATAAAAGCTCTTGTTTAAGGCCTTTTCTTCAGTTGCGACACAACTGATGATGGGAGAACACCCGAAAGTACTTTTGTAAAAGCAACTATTAAAGTAGAATTGTACATTTGAAAAGACTTTTTCAATGCTAATTAAGTAGTTAGTTGGCTCCATCACAGTCTTTCTCTATTGATTGTAATGTTTCTTATTCTTTTATGAGGCACACATTTTTCCATGATTCAACTTTTTTTCCCCCTTCTAGATTTACCACCCTGGGCAGCTACACAGTCTGCACACGCGGTGTGCTCAATTTTACTGTTCAATATTCCTCTTCATTATCTGCCCCCATCAACCAGAACAATGGGAACTGAGTTCTTTCTCCGATCCTTCCACATTCAAAATTGGTGCGATCTAAACGACAATTTGATGAAAAACCTAGGTCGAAGCAGACGCACGAATGTGAGCTATATTGGTTTCCTAGTTCTGGACAATTCTTTATGATATCAACGGCAAGAAGGTATTCGACTTCAGGCTTGATTGACGACTCGATCTCGATAATATACAAAATGAGGAGATTTTAGTCACCAGGATGATTAGCTTAGATTTGAGCTCAGCCCAAACGATTGCTTCAAAATATTGTGGTTAGGTCTGAAGAAACAAGATATCAAATTTATGTACACTGAAAGTCTTCAAAATATTTACCGGAAACAATGAAAGTTCGGGCATTTTCTAATCAATACTTTTCGAGAACTTCCCCAAATGAGATACGGATAATCCTAATCAAATTCACAATTCCTTGAAGGAAGGCAAATCCCTGTTGCAACCAATAAACTTGCGAAGTTCTCGACTACAGAGTTCATATACTCATGTCTACGTTCATATGCATTTCAACTTTCTCTTGTATCTTCCTTTCGTGTTACAGTTTGAATAATGAGAATGATATGTAAAGAATCGTAAAACATTTATCCCTTCGAACATAATATCATCATTTTCTTTTGTTAATCCACGATGCTATTAAAAGAAAGTATACAAAGTTATGTAGGCCGGTACGATTTGTCTAAAAAGTCATAATTATGAACGAGGAAGAAATACTTGACCACTCGACGACATTCTGCTTTCACAAATGAGGGGGAAAAAATACGAAGAAGAAAACAATAAAAAAAAGTTTGAATGTAATCGTGATCTGGTTTTTGCGATGCAATTAAACGCTCCTCTTGGCAAGTGTTTAATACAAGTTGACAAAAAATCAGGCGAAAAACTGGCGCTATACGAAAGATCACCGGAGATCATCAAGTGTTGTAACGACAGACAGGCTTATAGTGTCGGCCGTGCACAGCGGTACATGGTGACCTAATATCATGTCGCTGACACTTTCTCATATTTTGCCAAACTAATGCCGGATTTTGAAAAGCGCTCAGTCATAAAATGTACAAAGGTAGAGCAAATTTCTATCAACCTACTAAAAAAGCGAATAGTACGTAGTTTATTTGAGTAGCGAATAATTGCATTTGAATTACGAGTACGAAAAAGAGACTATATCCCCTCACATGCTAATATGTGTCTACTTCAAAGGAGAATTTCTCCTCTTACTTTGCTAATTATTAGTAAAAAGTTTTACAAAAGAAGAGAATAGGACGGTCGGACAAAATCCCGTCATCGTATTCGGGACCACGTAAACGACTTTAGTGAATTTTCTCATTTTTTTCGTCTTTCGAATCTTTTCATCTTTGAATCGCATCTCTTTTGAGGGAGAATACAAGAGTTTCATGGAACAGCGTAAGGCTTTGTTAAGTGAGAACCAATGTGCTACGTTGCTGTTCAAAACATTATCATCAGTTTCATCCTTTCATTTTTCCTGTTCGCATCGCTCTATATATATCAGGTGAGCACGGCTAACACACTTCAACGTAACGTTGCTAAAATATCGGAGCTTTGACCAGACTTCAGGAATCCGAAATTCAGTACTTGCAGAAAGCCAGGGAATATAAGGGGATATCAATTGAAAACATGTTGAATCTTTTGATCATTTGAATTTTTACAGAACTGTTTCACGTAGTACACACCCAGCAGAGTACTTTCTCACTATACTGATGTCTGGGGTTCTCTTCTTTGCTTCTATTTTCAATCACACCTTTACAGTAGCTGGTGGCTGCTGCGATTTGCTTCACTATCGCGATTCCGTTTCTCTTCTCTTCATTGTTTTTTTTTTCAGAAAAGAAATTGCTCAGTAGCGGTAGTTCTGCATTGTTGCTATCTTGAGCCTGTGGTGGTAGTGGGAGTCGTTTGGGATGGTGGTGATCGTATGCGTTGGCTTCCTGTAGATTTTGTATTCAATCCTGTTGCTATCCAGTGTGAGTGTTGCTCGTAGGTTAAATTAATTGCTGGTTTTATAGCTTTCTTCCACTATAAATTTAATGCTCTCATGCGCATTCATCGCGGAATCGGTCCGCCGGTCTGATCTAATAGTAAATGATAGAGTCCTCATAATTACGAGCCATTTTACAATTAAAGAGGATGAGAAGATACAGTGACACGTAACAATAAAACAAGAGGCAAGAGAGATTATATGCCTCTTGTTTTATTGTTACGTGTCAGCGTATCTTCTCATCCTCTCTAATTGATCTAATAGTGCCTGACCACACAATTAGGATATCATCTACGTCTCCCGCCAAGTATTTGATTGATTTTCTGAACTTGCTACCTTTTGATATTTTCTTTTCCATATTATTCATGAATATCTCCGCCAGTATCGGGTCGGTGTCAGCGATGATCCCATCGTTAGTCATTTATCCTGACCGTAGAACTTAATATTAAATCGGTAGCAATTTTGACCCGCTATCTCCGCACAACGATTTTTGGATGATACAGCCTCGGTAGCATGGATAGAAGGGATATGGGGATATATTCCTCATTGCTTACCCAGCAATTTTATAACCATCGATGAGAATTTTTTCTTCCAAATGATAATAGCTCTACCTGAGAAAAATATATTCCTTCCTCCCATAACAAAATTGTATCTACGTAGGTTCAGCCCGTCAGGGTTTCTCGCAGCAGGACAAGAAGTTCCTCTTTTGCAGTATGGGGCGAAACATGTTCATCACGTCCCAGGATACCAGTTTATTGTTCCTCTTGATTACCATCTTGTCAAGTCCTTCCATCAGCTCCTTGTTCTTTCTGATACTTTGTTTGGGTACAAACAGGTAGTTTCTTTCAAAAATCTGGCAGCGATTTTTGCTATCTTGTAATATGGTGATTGAATGCTTTTAACCAGAGGTCCCATTGGATTATTTTCCTCAAGGAATTTTACAGACCGTTGAGAGCTACCGGGTTCATCTCAAGCGTCCTTTCACCGCCAGACGTACATTAACACGGTTTTTAGTCTGTTCTGGTATTTCTTGGTCAAATCATTCCTCAGCACCCTCTGCAATCTACGACCCCTCTTTTTGTATGTGGTCGTCTTTCTTCATAACCATGTCCACCTTTGTCAAGATCACGTCGTTTTATCGGATCTTCTTCGCTAAATTTGTGACCTTCCTCTGCATCACTTGCATTTCGTCATTGGTTCGGCACATATTCTCCTTGATATGCAACAGTACTATCCCAATTCTGATACAGGCTCTTGATCTAACGTTGTATTCCATTATTTGGATTACCTTGGCCATGGTATCGAGCTTACACTGGTTTAATCTCTCTGCAATGACTGAGCGTACTTGATGTCTTCTTCCAAGAGTCCTTCTTCTTCTACCGTGAAATTATTCTGAAAGCGAAGTTGTGCTTTGATGTCGCTCTTTCTTTTTTTCTCTGATTGACTCCATTTATTGTAAGTACTCCAATTTGCTTACGTCGCTTGTGCAGCGCCGCTCTTCCTCCATGGTGGAATGGGTGCGGGTTGCGTAAGCATTTGATTTTGTTTCCTCCAGCAGTGGGATCGACCCTTTGGGTATAACTTAGGTGTTGGAAGAATCGCCTCTGCGAACCCCCTCTTCTACTCGGCAACCGCCAAGTTCTCCATCTTCTTCTTCATGGCGGTGGCTGCAAATGCGGACACCTGGTTCCATGCTTCTTTGGAACCTGGCATGGTGGATACCAGGCTACTCGGAACAAGCGCTCCATCTACCCCAATCTCTTGAAGAGACTGACTAAGTTTGTTCCGCTCACGCCTCCACGCCTCGCACTCAAATAAGGTGTGCTCTGGTCCATCATCCCACCATTGATCGCAGTGCAAACACGTTGCCTGCTCAACTTTCCTTAGCTTCTCACAAAGGTACTTATTGAAGCAGCCATGACCACTTAGCATTTGCGTCAGGTGAAAGTTTAGCTGACCATGGTGTTGGTTCATTCACTCACCAAGGTTGCGTATTAACACAAGGATTATTCGCTTGCCCAGCTACTTTCCATTTCTTAAGCAAGGAGCGCCTGGCTTCCTGATTAACCCGTAGACTCTCACGGTTGGTCGTCGTTGTCTTTTTTGCTCTGAACACCACCGCTCATCTCTCCTCAGCAAGGAGCTCGATTGACGGTGAACGTGCTAATATGCAAAGAGCCTCAATCGAGACAGTGCGGTAGGCACTAACATACCTCAGCGCAGCTCTTCACTGGATCTTTACCATCTCCATTCTTTGGTAAGGTATTTTCATTGGGTCGGCCTATACTGAGGCACCACATAGGAGGATTGACATACAGCAGTGCTTACCATGATCCTTCCTCTGGCTTCTCTTGGCTCTCCTAGGTTCCTCATCAGGTGGCTAAGGTATGCAACTACCCTGCCAGCCTTTTCCACTGCCATCAGGACATTGTGCTTGATGCTCAGCGTTGAGTCAAACCAGATACTCAGGTACTTCATCTTCTTCTTGGTCTGAATTTCTACACCTTGCAGGCGAAAGGTGGGTTGACTGAACTTCCAACGGGTCGTAAATAGTATGGCCTCCGTCTTACCAACTGCAAGTTCTAGTCCGGCCGACTCGATCCATCGCGTCTTTTCCTCTAAGGCCCGGTTTACCGCCACAATCGTCTCGGCAGTGCATACCACCAGCGTGTCATCCACATAGCAGATAAGCCTAACACCCAGCGACAGCTTCACCTTGAATATCCCGTTGAATGCAACGCACCACAACAGTGGCCCAAGGACCGACCCTCAACGTACTCCAATAGATAAGTTGATAAGACGTCGTATTTGACTCTTAATCTCAGTCCATATGATTTTATGATGAGCATCGAGAAATTCAACTTTCTTGGGAGAATCGAGTTCTAATTCAAAATAGCGCGGCGTCATACAAAATAAGTCTAGGAATGCATCATTACAAAGCATTTTTTGCACTGCTATCTTGATCGATATCGACCAAGAGCTGATGTCCATGAAAATCGTCTACGTTGATGTATATATTTTTGAATTCTCGCGGGAAAAGGACTATCGCTGCAAGCTCACACAAAAAGCCGACGATGCGATGGACGATAATTATTTTAACGGGAGTGTACGTAAATACCTTACTCTCTCCTTTTTCTCTCATCATGAATAAGTATTACAGCGTTTTATCCTTTCGAATTGTTGTTTTAATTCACTGTCACGGTTTTAGTGCTTCGTTTGTAGACCGATTGTAAATTTTCTTGAATTAGCCTTACAACGCGGCGCACGAATTATCGAGTTAAGCTGACAAAAAAACGTGCAAGGAAGCGAAATGTGTTTCTGTAATTACAAAGTGATAGAAGAAGTCAAAACGTCTGGAGTAAATAATAACAAATTTAATGCGATTAAAGTTAAATTACTCATCAATATAACCTATTCGTAAAATCGAGCTGCCACCGCTCTGGCGAAAGAGTAGAGAAGCGTGGGAAAGGGCTGACTCAGCACAATACGCTGAATACACTCGAAAAGTTTCACTATGGTCGTTAGAGCAGTTTTCATCATTCGAAAAGTCAACGAATTATAAATTTTATGTAACGTAATAGTAATATTATAATTAAGTTCGCTTCGAAAGCTCTATACAGACTATCCTATCTTGAAATTTTATTAATCATTTCCCAAGCAGATGTTCATTATACACGACGTGTTATTAATAGTAAGAAGTGTTACAACAAGCGTGTTTGGTTCCGACTTGACTCTGTATGATGAGTACAGTATTTCTGGAGAAAGAAACAAATAAATATTAATGTTTTGGCAAACCGACAGAGACTTCTTCGAATGAATTTGCTGTCCGAGTCTTATGTAAAAACTAGCGCATTATCATCGTTCGCTTTCATGAATCATCTGCTCAAATTTTATTGTTAATGTACAGCGCGAGATGAAAAAAAAAGATCACGCTGCACTGTATCGCGTCATAAGATCCGGTCACCCATATTTTAATTGATGTATGATTTTTTCAGACGCCACATCAAGCCGCTGCCCAAACAACCCAATTTCCGCGTTCTCAAGATACATAACCCGATTCTAGACCACGATAGCTTATTATGACAGAAAGCGAATTGTTATCAAATTAATGAAACTGAACGTACGATCAGATGCGTAACGTACAAAATGATTGCAGCATCGCGTGCTCATAAAAAAAATTTAAAATAATTATAAATTATGATCTTATCCGAAACGAAATATATAGCTTTGCAACTTTACATTGCTTACGCATGAAAAGAGAAAAGACATTTGTAAGTTTGGACGCTTGGATCGATTTGAATCGACAAGAATTTACCGAAATTTGAGCCTCAGAACAGAGGAGATATGCTCAACCCAAAATTTATACTTATTGACGCCGTCAAAATAGAACTCACAATGAGGTTACGAGCAGAATGTTAGATGTTGTTATTGAGATCCGATCCTAATTGAGATAGAGGGTGGCGTCATTAGGGGAATGATTAAGAAGTAGAAGATGGAGGAGGAAATGGTTGCTTCATTCTGAAGGGAATAGGACGAAGAGAAAAAAGACCAATACATTCGAGGCGGTCCTCCATTTATACCAATTTCTAAATAAAAGTTAAGGAATGTATACTCGAGAGAGTAATCCAAAAATACAAATACCGCAGAAAGACCTCCCTGAGTAGGTCCAACTCTAACCTGAAAAATCAGATCATCCTAATTAAATTAAGGTTCCAACTGAAGAACAAAAACAAGAGGAAAGAAGTACAACTTGAGGAGACGGGAAAGATGATTGATATGATAGGATGAAGCTTTAGTAGGAATTGTGATCATGAAAAGAAGATTGGAAAGACCCCCTTTTTCATGATTTCAAGTACTCCAAGTTTATTTACGATGGCGCTGATACAAGTATTGTGTAATAACTTCATTTAAACCGGGCAGCGCTAGCGTTGCGCTACAAAGGGAAAGACTGTGAGAGATATCTAAAGAACGGCGTGTGCGGAAGAAATACACATAAAAAATTTTGAATGAAGCAGATTTGGCTTCCTGCCATGTCATAAAAGAGTCCTGAAACACACATTTTACAAATTACATAAGATGACAGAACCTTCAATTCCACTTCATTCAAGACTTAGTCCAAATTTTTCCGCCATAATTTCGATACTTCTTCCGTATTCGATAATAGTACCACAACTGCTAACCAAACTATGGGCGCTGTTAATGATCCTGACGGATACCCGGTTTGAATGGAGATCTTGCTCGAGTTGGTACGTCTAGACTCGAATAGGGTCAAGCTAAAGCTAATGCTCTTCTGGCTGTTCTCTGGGACGTACACGGAACTTTCTGCTGCGAATGAAAGCGAGAAACAATCTCCGCATTTGTCTTCGTAGACGCCTGTTTTCTCCAGAACGAGGAACGGTTAGATCCAGGGCTTTTGTTTCAAGGTGAAGGGCGGATGGAAGGCGGCCTGGAAGCTAGGATTTTGACCATCCAATACGAGCATTGTCCCAAGAAAGAGGGCCGGATCCATTTCTTCCGATTCAGGAGCGCAAAATAAATGGAAGGAGGCGAGTCAGTTGATAACGGCGGATAATTCAGTTGGTGTCAATGTGAATATGAACTTTGGACACAAGGCGTTCTATACTGAGCAGCGCTTCTCAAACTTTTTTGTCCGTGTACCACTTTCGATATTCATCAAATCTGATGCACCACTTGAAAAAATTCTTCAATCATTAATGTTACAGGGTAAAATTTGTAAAACTAAGTAAGTGTAAGAACAGCACAACCGTAGTAATTAATTTAATGCGATGGGTGTGCTTGTTTTTGCTCTATCATAATAACGAATACGTGGAACAAAGTTTGTTAGCTTTGAACGCAAGTCAGGCTGGAAGTCTAAACAATTTGGTTAGCGTTATTCGTAGGTACCGTACCGTCGAATAAAACGTTATTTGAAGGTACCGTACCGTCGAATAAAATGTTATTTGTAGGTACCGTACCGCCGAATAAAACGTTATTCGTAGGTACTCGGGATGAAACTCGAAATGTTGAATCATGATGAGATGATAACAATGAAGAGTATTACCTCGCCAAATTAGACGAGTACGTTTCTGCAAAATACTGTAACGATAACCCAGAAATGAAGATGAACAGAATATTAGAAGTAGGCAAAGCTGTTGTGTTACTATCAGGTCATCCTGTTGAGTTGAAGTTACCCACTCTTGGGGAGAATACCAATGGTATTATAGAAAAGTTTGAGGAAGGTGAAAAACTGTTCACTACTTCAAGCACAGGATGCGACTGTACATTTCATCACCAAAACCAGTCGCCGTGTAGCCATATAATCTTCACGCGAGAAAATTCCTCCCTCCCTGTACTTGATTTATCTTGTTTTCATGATCGGTACCACAAGCGGATATCAACAGAAAACTCCATTCCTGTGGACATTGGAGAATGTACCATGGAAGAATTTTCCGAGGAGGCTACCGGTAACACTGCTGAAAAAGTCTTGAATAGTGTTCATGGTACCTACAAATAACGTTTTATTCAACGGTACGGTACCTACGAATAACGTTTTATTCGACGGTACGGTACCTACGAATAAACACATCGAAACAATTTTGAAATCTATTCTTTTAATCGTTTTTGGTGATTGCGTCACGTACCACTTCAAGCTTCTTCGCGTACCGCTAGTGGTACACGTACCACAGTTTGAGAAGCGTTGCTATAATTCACCATCTTACCACCATACCCGTCCACCCTCCTTACTTTCATGCTGGAGACTACTGTACTATAGATTCTATGGTACAGTCTTCAGCATAAAAGTAATGAGGGCGGAGGGGTATGGGGATAAGATGGTGAATCATAGAAAGATAAGCAGCGAGTTTGTGAGTGTGAGAATGTGGAGAAGAGCCTAAAAGGTGAGGTCGGTCTGAATGGATTCGAGGGGAATGTTGAAGTCCTGAAAGGTGAAAGGTAAGTTGACGGCTAACGGTATCGATAGTGTACGAAAGCTTGTTATTAATAGAATTGAGAAGGTAGAGGAAGTTGTGGTGCGGAGGATTGGGTCCGTCCAAGATACAGAGGATGTCGTCCACGCATTGGTGCCATATGAGAACATGAGAAAGTTTTCCCACGAACGTTGGGGATAATAGGTTATCCATTAGTGAACTTTCAGGAAATTCATAGACCGATCCTCTGAAGGCGCAGACACGTCCCAGTGCATACCGTTATTTTTGAAGAGCAGAATCATATGACTTATAGTTTCTTTCACTAATACTATGTATTGGATGTCGATGACGAACGACGTTAATTTTGTATTAGAGAGCAGGTTCGAATCATTGATACAGGGGACCTTTAAAAATTCAACTCGAGGACAAATAAGGAAATGATTACGAGAATAGAATTAGCTTGAGCACACTAGGAGTTTACAATTTGGAGAGAAAAAAAAAGAGGAAAACTGCAAAAAAATTATAAATTCGAAGTACGAAAATCGTGAATATGAAAATTCGGCAGCAAAAGGTCAAGGGTGATGAAAAATGCAGTGACGTAGCCGTTTGAGGGGAGGAGGAATCATCTCTCCTTATACCAATTCGCTTACTTCACTTCTTTGATTTTTTGTTCCTTGTGAAGGCTCCGGAAGTAATTTGTCTCTTTCTATCTTCGAATCCTCGCTACCCTACCGAGGGAAAGATTTGTTGATTGAATCAACAAAATTAGTTAATGAAATAGAAAATCTTAGAATTCTCAATCACTTTCAACGAGGTTGAAGACTTAATCCGTATTCCATCTACTGAGTCCTTGTCTAAAAAGAGTTCGAAATATGACTAAGTAAATTTTACTCGGTTAAGAACTTCATTTCTTTCTTTACCCAACAAACAGGTGAATTTACTACGAGTGGAAGGGGGGAGGGCGAGAGAGCTAACTGAAAGAAACTCAATTATTGCAGCAGCTGATGGACGCGGGAGCATTTGTTTGATAATAAGACAGTATTGTATACAGATGCTAATATATTTTTAGTCTCACGATCAAATTACAAATTATTTAAAATGTGTAGAGCAAAATTGACGACCTCTGCCAAGTTTCAGAGAGTTGAAGATCGACAGACAACAAGGCAAATAATATAGTTTAGTCTTCAAATTATCTTCAAAGAAATTGAGTGCGTAGTATGAAAAAATCAGCATTGCAGGAAAAAATATAGGATGTAAGATCGTCGGGTCATCATACGAGCGACAAAACTTTCAACATTCTGTCAAATCTGAAAGAAAAATCGATGTATGAAAATTATAATATTATGTACATAAATAAGATCACTAAGATCTCAAGTTTTTTCTATCTCTCTGTTTTTCCTCCTCAGAGATAATAAGACTATAGACACAATCTGGACGTGCAATGCACTTGATGCGTAAATAGTATAACAACGAGACCCCAATTAATTTTTTCCTACATTCTTTTGACATTCTCAACAGAAGACTATGGGGAAAAAAAAACACAAGAAAAATGAAGGAAAAAAATTATTACATAAAACGTATTTTCTTCTCACCGGAACGAGTTGATTAACCGCGATATAATATTCAGCGACGAACTACGCACTCCACGATTACACACACGCACTTTCATAAGGCATCGTAAATATTCCGGCAATATTTCATTTTTTATTCGCGAAAGAAGGAAGGAAAAAATAAAATATAAACGAACTTCGTGAATAATTTGGTGAGTAATTCGCGAAGATAAATGCCGTTTATTACGAAAATTTTAAATGATACAAATCGGGGGTGGTTCTACATTATCAATGTAGAACTTTTAGTCAGACTTTGATCGGATGGGTCTCATTATACACGATGAGGAAGTTCTCACTCTTCAGTTTCCTCTCATCACCTGTAGTCCGGCAGTTAGAGACATTGACAAGGAAAAAAATCAAGCAGAATTGAAATTTGGTGGGGTTGTAAAGGACCCGGCGTAGAATAATGCCCCAAAACCCCTGATGAATCCAAGGGGAGGGTCTCCACCAGAGGGGCTGAATGTGGAGCAAAATTTGTATTTTTGCAAATAACTCACTTGCATGTAACTTTACAAGAAAATTTTTCGAACAGAAAATTTTTCGAACAAAAATTAATCTACGTAAAATTTCCTATAAAACATGTTCTCTTTTATTTTTCACTACGATGCGAGCGAAAGTCGGTAGAGAGCGTTGAAGTTTGATACTGTAAGAACCACTAGCTGCATGCGCGTTTTGTTGCAGTCATGTTAAATAGACATGCAAACTCTAAAATCACAATACAATGATAATAGTTGGAATATTACGTTTGTGTTGTTATATGCACTTCATAATTCTTTGGAAATTATTTCATCCATGATTATGCTGAGGTAACCATTATACAACCTAGATTTCTACGGGTAGGTTTTAAAACAACAGAGTAAAGAATACCCTTATTAGCTCTTCCCGCACATATTTGCTACATGAAAAATTCTAGATGAGTTAACACTGAAAGCACGTGACCCTACTGGATAATTCCGTCCTTAAATAAACATTGTACCTTTACTAAGGAACTATAAAGATAGGTATGCGCAAGTGATAAGACGAGGACCGTCGCCATGTTGATAAAGTCAAAGGAGGAGCCGTTTCAAGAGGATTGAGGAATGCCGTGAGAAAAATTTAAATCACAAAATCAAATTTTGGTTGATTTTATAGATAGATTACATGATTAGAAACAAAAAATAAGCAAGTTTCACTTTATTTTGGAGTTAGAATTCTTGTATTTTGAGGTTTGATGATTTAAATTCTCTCAGGATGTAACTGAAATTGCTCCTCCTGCGACTTTATCAGCATAGTGACGGACGCGTGCTTATCACTTGCGCATACCTATCTTTATAGTTCCTTACCTTTACTGCTGAGACATCTGAACATTTCTATGATCGCTTTACCTCAAATTATATAATATGTATGCCTTAGTCCACATCATCTTCATTCTCTTGATCTTCTACCTGAAAACGTACATTCAGGCAGGATGTACCATGGCAAGAACTGCAGAACGATGAGCACGCTAGCCCCGTTTTCCGGCATCCGCACCTCATACCACATGAAGTCTTACACTGACACGACACCAACTTAATAATGTTGTCAAAAGCCGATTCTTGTATGGTGTTTACGAGCTCTAGACCAGCGCTGGTCTTCCTCCAACCCCATTCCGTGGGTTCCAGAGAGTTTCCGAGCCACATCTGCACTTGGAGGAATACTTGAAACGAATGATGTCGCGAGGCATCCTCAGTGGGTGGAATGCTGTCCAACTGGGATTAATTCCCAGCAACGCCTTTCAAGAAGCACCTGTATCACTGACCCTATTTGCATACCATTGGTCCGTCAGAATCCTGTACCCAGTTCCCTGAAGACTGATGATGGGCGGTTGGCCTTTTTTGGTAATGATGATGACGCCTTTGCCGTACCTTTCCTCCAACTTCGCTTTGATCGTTTTCACATGTGGCACACAATCATCAAAACCCTTGGTCAACTTATCAAGGGTGAACTGGCAATCATCGCCATTTTCAAGCGCTAAGTAGATGTGCTCCATGGCTTCTTCAATATCATTGTGTCGTCTTTTTAGTGCAGAAATTGAACCCCACATCAAGATATTTTGGCAGTCATCATGATAGCTACCTTCTGCGGCCACCAAATCAATGGAATCCGAAATCCGCTGCATAACCTCACGGCCAAAACTGTCTGCACGTTCCTCTGCTCTCCTCTTAATTAACGTTATTATTGGAAGAGTGCGAACTCAATAAATGGTTCGACGCCTTTCCTTTAGGTTCATTACTTCTGTTTCACGGGATGCCGGCTTCGCACCAAAGATGCAACAAGTCCGAAAGTCAAAATCAGTAATCTCTGATGTGTTGGTGTTTTTTTTTTGTGTGAGTTAGGGGTCCATTTATCAATATTGACCCACGGATCCATGGGAATTATTATATTCATGGAATTATTATATTCATGAACGAGGTACGTCAGCAAAATATGAGGTATACTTACCATAATGGTCATTACCATTCTCACATGTTGCCTGTGACGACTTCTGATGGGCCAAAATGCTGTCATATCTGGTATAATTTTTGCGAAAATCTGTGGGAGGATAATATCGTCACTTTTACTCCAGGGATGATCGTCTCTGGCGAGACTCACTTTAACAAGTCCATTAATGCCCCTAGAAGTCAATTCCGGTCCGTGCCCTTCTACTACTTGTTTGCTTATGAGGCATTTTCTATCACTCATATTGACCAAAAAATTCAAATATGACACACAAAACAGTAATGAGAAACAGTAATAACGTTCACTGATTTTCGTTGTCTCGCTGATGAATCGGACGTGCAAAATAATTTTTTATCATCATTGTCGTTGTGTCGTCTGGCTCGCATGACTGTATTGTTCACCCGTGCTGATATGCGTACGCGCGCTTGCACACTCGTATACCATATTATGCATACATTAGGTGCGCTTCTGCAAAGTGGTGAACTTCCACACTCCTAAGCGGCTTTCCAAGGCGTCGTAGCGAAAAATAGAAGAGAACATTTTTTGTAGGAAATTCTACGTAAATTATTTTTTGTTCGAAAAATTTTCTTGTAAAGTTACATACAACTGAGTTATTCGCAAAAATACGAGTTTTGCTCCACATTTTGCCCCCCTGGTGGAGAACCTCCCCTCGGATTCGTCAGGGGTTTCAAGGAATTATTCTACGCGGGGTCCTTTACAACCCCACCAAGTTTCAATTCTGCATGATATTTTTCCTTTCTTTCCTTTTTTTTTGGCTAAAACTGCCGGACTACTGTTTCTGCTTGATCTTTCGGATCTGTACAAGAAGTTTGTATGCCCTGACGTTGTGTAGTTTTGCATCAATTACTCACTGTATGACATCATAAGAAATTCGTCTATTCGTCACGAAAATTTCCTTTTCTGACATCCCTGAGAGGAGAGAGGGAGGAGTTATCAACATATGTAACACATCGTACATGATATTCCATCGCAAATTTTAGCTATTACATATTTACCCATGGAGGTCGGGAAAGTAATACTTTGATCAGCATCAAAAAGAGCGTTATCTTCAAACTTTCAATTTGCAAAATCATGACACCGGAAACAATAATCAACATAAACTTGAAAATCCTTATAAAATTGTTGGCAGTCATAAGTTTCAGCTTCTTCCTAATAAGATTAGCAGCAAGAAAGCCGATATTTTTCGAATAAAAAACCTAAAGTTCATAAATATCAAAAAAAACTATTGAAATTTGCTGTCTCGTGAAAATATTATGGTGGGTGCGGTTACAGGTACGCCTATTTAGAGTCATAAAATTATCGGACACGAATAAAAATTAATTTTTAATACGCACTTTCAGGGAAATCAATAATTTTCCCGCTAAAAGCATCTCAATTATGATGGTGGTTGCTCGACAGGATTAGTTCTTTCCTCTTTTGGTCTATTCCGGGAACATGAGACGTATCCGAAAATTCAACTTTGACAAGTACTCTTTCATCTATGCGGAACTTCAATGATAGGTTAAAAAGCAAAGTATAAGGAGCTCGACTTTTTTCACCATTCAAGATTATGAAAACGATTTGACATTACGTCGCGCAGTAAATATTTCCACGTGGTTGAGCAATTCTGATTCGGATCACTTTCTTTCTTCCTTTATTTCTTTGTATGAAAAAATTTTCTCTAGTATAAGATCAAAAAATCTGCACGCCGTTACGACCAGGTCCCTTCATATTTAACGGTAATTTCACGGGAGATGGTGCGACATAAATTATGTCAAAAGTGAGTCTACCGAGCGTTTGCTTTTTTTCTTACACTTTTAATAACAGCGATATAGTCGACGACAAAAATATTCCGTAGTAAATTGAAACTGTAGAAGACGCTTCCGTTGTTACGCATTATTTTTTTTTTCTTCCCCTGAACGAGTAATTGTTTTATCAGAAGGTCTTTTCTCTCCTTTCTGAATTTCGAATTAATAACATACACACTCTACCGACTGCGCGAGTCGTGTTCACATTATGAACAGGTGCTTTTGGAAGGATTCGGGGAATTTTTTTTTTCTGACTACCGTCTGTGAGCAATTTTTCCACACGCATACGATTACTTTTTAAAGGATGGCATATGTTCGATGTCAGAGCGGTATATGTATAGTCACACTTTTTGAATATTTTTTTTTCTTGTCGCGGAAATTTTCTTTTGTAACGCTTATCATATTAATTTTGTAGTGTACGTCGCAAAGCGGCATTGTGCACTTCGCTAACTTCGCTCCGGATTGCTACCCTGCACAGCTGTATCTGTCATTCCCTTCACCGTGGAACGCTTAAGCTTTGTTAAATTGTCGACTGGTCGTTGTCTCTCAAATTATATTAGCAAAGTACAGGCGCGTAACTCCGTCTGCGACGAGTAAATGGAAAATGTGAAGCGTTGGTCTACATTACCAACTTTTTCACTCATTTGGTCAAAACTACACAGCAAAGGGTACATTCCTTCGCAGGAACGAGCTTTTACATACATACTCGTTGTCAAGTTTGAAAACGTAAAGAGTTGGAAAGAGATTTTTGCATTCTTTTACGACAGAGTAACTGTACTGCGGAAAAATCTGCTGTAGTGTTCCAATTTCATGATGGTACAAGTCACGTACAAAGAATTGTAAGGAGGAGAAAACTTGGAATTCCTCAAATGGGCGTGATCGGTTATAGCTTACGCAAACTATAGTCGGTCGAAGCAATAAAAAGAATTAGTTCAAAAAAGATTAAATTCCGATATTCGAGAAGAAGAATCAGGTACATAAGAAAAATTATACAGTACCGTTTCCGTTTGTTCATGTATGTTGTATGAAATGAGAGTATCACGCCAACTTTAGTTTCTGTCAACTCTATCTGCGAGTGGCGAAGTCACCTTCTATGCGCATTTCAATCTATTCGAGCTTGACAGCGAAAGTGGCAATGTACGGAAACTTGGTCCAAGACGGTGGGCTGAATCGTGACCTTTCCTTAAGGTAAAGAAATTCAAAATTGCGATACTATCGAGCCAAAAATCATTAAGATATCTTTTGATAACTTTCAACTACAAGAACTAACAATCCTCAAGCTTTAACAAAACTCATAATTCAAGTTATTGGCGATTTTACTGACTTCATTTTTCACGTGTAATAAATGTAGCCAAATTGCATTCTCCCAACTACTAATCTGTAAATTACAACTGAAGGGTACACGGGAAGAAGGGGCTTTGTCCAAACGTAACGAGATGAAGAAATGGTTTCTTCGGAGAGGTGCAAACGATCCAATTGTCCTGCTCATTACGTTTGGACAAAGCTCCTTCTTCCCGTGTACCCTTCAACTACTACATACATTTTACATGTAGCAATGCTAGCGCGCCATTGCTTCGTCAAATCTGAATTCTATAAATTGGCAGCGCGTTGTCGAAAATCGTAGCTCCTTCCTTTAGTAACCTGTGCTGAAGATAGGAACCTTATGGTCCACTAGTAGGAACACTATTTCTCTGATTGGGTATTCAATTACAGAGAAATGAACCGAGTTCTGTAAAAGCCGGTCAAGCGATAAGAGAACAGTTTGGAGGAAGAGATCGGTTGTATTCCTACAAGAGATCTTATTCTATGGATTGTTTGCTTAACGCTGACCGGCCTTTTCAAGTAGTGTTCCTACGAGTGGACTATAAGGTCCTCATCTTCAGCACAGGTCACTACATGAAGGAGCCACAATTAAGCAATTGGGCGTACTGCTTGGTCGTAATCCAATGCCGTCGAACGATCACTGTCTATTCCCTGCCAGTTATCCAGCATTCTTCTTTGTGTGCAACGCGTTATGGGTAATTGCGACCACAGGGTAGTCAAAGTAGACCACCAAGGCTCTTCCATTCAATGACAAAAAAAAACTTCACATCGCTCTTAATGAGTGCTACCAGTCTATATTACGTACTAATATGTAATATACAATTTAATCAAAAATTCTATAGAATGTATTGGTTTGCCTTGCAACAGAAGGTGAACAAATACAAATGACATAAGCACATGGTTTGATATTATTTAAAAATTAATACATGACAAACTTCTTCATTACTACCATCATCTGATGACACTACACAACAAAAAAAAAAAATTGAAAACCACATGAACGAAATTATACAATTCTAAAAGTATTTTCGACGCTGATCACGATGCCGTTGTCCGTTTTTCAAGTTTTGGCCCGGTTTTTGAGAAATGATCAAATTAAATTCCCGCGCTTTGTTGCGACGCGCGGCGTATGTTACCCAGCTATCGAATTTCGCGAGAACGGGAACATACACTGCGCGTCGCAACGAAGCGCGGGAATTTAATTTGATCATTTCTCAAAAACCGGGCCAAAACTTGAAAAACGGACAACGGCATCGTGATCAGCGTCGAAAATACTTTTAGAATTGTATAATTTCGTTCATGTGGTTTTCAATTTTTTTTTTTTGTTGTGTAGTGTAATCAGTTGGCGGGTCCTAAGCACAAGCTTGTATTGTGACATCCTATGAATTTATTCCACAGTAAAATGATGATGTGAAAATTCATAAAGGATGACTAGGTTTCATGAACTTGTAATCTCCGGCGGATGATAAGTACAAAGGAATAGTCAGTCCATGGCTGTGATAAGCAGGAGAATGAGAATTGACCAAAACATTCCTCTTTCTATTAATATGAAGTCGTGACTTAAGAGAAGACAGGGACAACAATTGGAAATTCTCGTTGTACAAGGTGAAAGAGAGGGAATTTACCGTGATCATCTTGTGTTCTGAACTCGTTGCAAGAAATCAACTACGGCCCCAAATAGTGTACTGAAATTCTCATTGCGTCAGGCGAGGGAATGTAAATTTGACGAGACGTTGGAAAATAAACTCCCCCCCCCCTCCCCGAGCAAATCGAGAATAAACTTTGCCACCAGGTTTCCTCGTCTACCACCATTCAAACAGTGGAACTCTTCAATCTGAACCAGGGCCATAGCTGATTTCTTGTCGCGTGTTCACAAAGAGACAGGAACTTCTTAATTGCAAACATACTAGAATTAGAAAACCTCCACGCGCCGCATCAGCTCTAGAAGCGCTTCAGAGTATTTTCCGTATCTCATGAAAAATTAACTCCAAAATGAAAAAGTGATAAAAAAAAAAAAGGAAACGTACTGCCGGGTAAGACAGTGGAAAGCACCTCCAAGCAAAATGGAATTCCGAGCCTAAGGCACGTCAATTCCGATTTTCAGACCTCTAGCTCACTCCAGTGGCTCTAGACAACAAAAAAAAGAAATAAAAAATTTCGATTCTTCCAAGTTTTTAGTTCTTGAAGAATTTCAAGATTTTAAAAGAGATCCATTTATCGGCCCGGGAAAAATAATAGGAAGCACGAGATAATGAGAGTGATATAGCAGAATTTGAAAATTATGACTATGAAAATAAATTTTCCATAAGAAAAAAACGAGAGAATTAAAATAGTGTAGGAGAAGGCCGTAAAATCTTCCATCTTCGCATCTTCTCTTATTATTTCGAGTTTCCCTACTTCTCAAAACGTTAAGAAGTGTGTAGTTTCCTAATGATGTTAGTGATGATAACCTCTTTCAAATTATTTACCTGCCAGACAAAGAATTTGTGAAAAAAGGGAAATCCTCTAGGTCAATCAAGATTTATTAAATTTTATTCTCTTAGTAACTTGGACTGAATTTTCTTGTGTTACAGCATCCTGAAAAACATTCTGCTATTGGCAGTGGAAAGCACAGAATAGCCGTTCTACTCCATCGTGCACACCAACAGTCCCCGGTACACCGATCGGCCCCTGGCTCGCCGTCGCCCTCCGTCGCCAGTTACGGTAGCTCTTCTTCCAGCAGCGATCTCTTGGCTACCGCCTCCAGTGCACTTCGTCGCCTTCACTTCAAGTCTTCCAACGCTCATCGCAACCCGAAAAACAAACTACCCAACCAGAATATTGCGAAAGTCGCTGCCTCGGCGATACTGAATAGCCACTCCATATCAACGGACTCGTCCGCCACCATGAACACTAGCACAGATTCGGCGAATACCGCGACTACCATGGTGACCTTGACTGATAATGGGGACCACGATAGTTTTGATCAACCTGTAGAGGAAAAAATTCGTACCCACTCGAATGTGTTAGAAAATACGATTGTTCAAAAAACGCCCTCTTCAACAGACAAGGAAGAAGATTTTTATAGCGCTTCCAGTAACGATGATCCCAACATACGAAAGTCTTCCGAAGATCTGAACGTTATATTTCCGAAAGAAGAGATCGTCGTGGAAGAGTACGATGATTCGATAGAACCGCTACTACAGCATAGGACGATTCCAAAACCTGACGAAGCATTCGATGCTTTCGAGGACTCCAAAGTGCCGGTAGCGGTGGACGGAGACCCTTCCCTCGAGTGGTACCATATAAAAATGCGCCAACAGAAGATAGATGCGGCTCAGAAGCGAGCTTTACAGACCCGTCGGAGGCTGAAATTACTGTCGAAAAAGTATTCTAAATGTTATTTCGAGGAGGAGCGAACGCGGAACGATAAGGGTAGAAATTCGTCCGGCTTTGCAGCCGAACAAATGACCATAGACAGCGAAGATTCATTTGCTTGGGAGTCGTCGTGTTTAGCATCGCCCCCTGCACCAACTTCTCCAACTGGTGCAGCAACGCCAACTGATTCTCAACAGCCCTTACTATCCCGTACATCACCTATTAAGAAGAAACCTCATTTTACGTTTCCGCCGATGACCGATGCTAACGACCTGGCGAACGAATACAAAGTAAAAGTAGATAAGCAGCGGCGACAATCTCAGGTTAACGCCGTTAAACAAATCGCTCCCAGGGAAACAGTCAACAGTGGAGGTGAATTAATAACTAAGAAGCTGAGAATCGAAGGCGCGTCAGTAGTGACATCACAGAGACGAGAAGATGAGCGCACTATAAATAAAGCAGTTCGTAATGGCAACGAAAGCGGCGTCGCGACGATAGTGGTACAGCAACCGTCTGTCACTGGTAATTCGCCGGAACAGTCGTACGATAAATGTGATATCTCGGTTAATAATGTTCGTAGAGGTTCAAATATATTTGGAGACGTGAGTTTTGATAAAAACGCAGTGAACTATTGTGCGGCTTTGAAACAAAAGGATAGTACCATGAAACAAATGCTGGACGTTACCAATACAACGCCTTTACATCCATGGCAGGATATCGATTCTAAGTAAGTGCGAAGTGCATTTTTATACTAGAGAGGCGGTGTTATTTGAGCATTGATAAAGAGACAAATCGCTGTCAAATGGTAGAGGGGAGGCAAAACAGTAAGTGTATTTTGAAGCGAGGAAAGAGAATGAGAGGTGCAAAATTTCTTGAATCTAATGGCAGAGAAGTGTCAATGTATTTGTTCATCCTAATCTTTTCTCTGTATCGTGAAGATATTTTCATTGTGGCATGCCCAAGTATTATGTCACGCCATTCTCACTGCTCTCGATCATTCAAAAATTTTTTCCGGGGGGGGGGGGATTAATCAAGATCAAGGTGAATGCGACATTGATTACGAGTTGAATTCCATAGGCTCAATGTAGACTGTAATCGATTGAAACACCACATAAATAACAGACGTTTGACGGAAAAATTTTAGAAGGGTGAAGCAAGACGTTCAGAATAATTTTAGAGGGAAGATCTAAGGCTATCAAAAATAATTCTTGCATAATGAAACAAAAAAGAAATTATATACGTATTCATTATTTAGTAGACGAAAAAATATTCTCTCACTTGGTGTCCTATTACAAAGGTTTAGTTGTACCTTTTTTGAATTGCGAAAAATTATTAGAATTTGTTTCGTGAAATTCAAAACTTTTCCGATTAAGAGGGTTTGTATCACCTACTGAGAAAGTATACATAATCCACAAGATATCAATCAACGACCACAAACGGATTTTGGTCCAATCTACGTGAAGTCATCATCATGAAAAGAGGTATAACTTGTAAAAACCTACCTTTAGTTATTGCATTTCGAAACGAGACTACCAGTCTCGCATCAATCCAGAGACTACCTTTATTGGCCTCAGAAATATTCATATCCGGATGTCTTTACGTCGGTAATCTGATCTAATGTAAGGACTTGGAAAAAGAACAGAATTGGAATGAAAGTGACGTCATCAGATGGTGACTTCATTAGGCGAGGACTCCAAAAAGCTTACGAGTTTATCAACGGTGTTGATTAAAGGGTTTTCTTTCATTGGAAGTATATATAATTGCAATTATGAAAATCGTTTCTCAAACAATGGATTTTTAGGTTGCGATAGTTAATTGATATCCTAATTTTTCAAGTACCCCTCCTATTACAGGGATTCAGAGGCCAACATCTTCTCAAGTCTCTCTTCTGTTAGGACTTGGCGAAAGTTTTTTCACTCTCTTGTTTGTTTATGACATCCTATGCATCAATGCGAGTTATCAAAAGTTGATTTTACGATTCATTTTTAAATTAAATCTGTTGTGCAGTGATGCATCCATCAATTAACCAAGACTTGTAGAAAAAATTGTTGACCATTATTCTTTAGGTAATGGGAAAAGCTAAATTCGTTCAAACTTTTATCATGTATTCACTTCACTTGAAGTATCGTGATCGCACATAATGAGGAAAAGATTGAAATTCAAAATAAAAAATGTTCTGGCATTACTAACCATGTGAATGACGAGCATGTCTCATGTCCGTTTACGTTATGTCTGAAGCTCTTCCTCCTTTCAATCTAGAATAGCATATTTTTAGCTAGTATATCGAAGACAGAGCGGGCTGGGCTCATGGCTGTATCGACGGGCTCCTCCTGTTCAGTCAAGTATAACTCTGGGCCTTAGTATGTGAGAAGTGGGCCTACTTAAGTCTAGTATATCAAACGTGTACAGTATATAAAGCTCATGCATCTATTGATGGGTCACTCGGTCGCTCTGCTCGTTTTCCTCCTTCTCCTAGGCAGGTGTCACCATCCCCATCCGTAAAGCAGGAGAAGGACCCTTCCTAAATTCAAATTTCCTCCTGGGATTTCAAAAGAGGTTAGGGGTAGAGGAGATGTTGAAAATTGAACCACTTTTAACTTTCAAGGTGTCTTATCATTTGGAAATTTTTGATCAATAGAAAATATTTTAATGTACATTTAGGTAGGTAAATCTTCAAGACATGTCACAAATGAGTTCCAAAGTTCAATCGTAGTCTTTGACGATACTACTGATGCCCCATAAAAGAGAAAAAAAATTATTCAATTCCTCGTTTCCTGTTAGTAACAGGAAAAAATATATCCAGCCAGACAGTCCAGTTTAATAATATATGTTGTGATTATAACATATTAATCCGCGCTAATTAAGTTATCCATACCATTCGTCGTTACAAATAACAAAGCTTCGCCAAATTACGAGTCCGTCGTACGAAGTACATTTACCAGCATGCTGCACTTCGGGATAAACCTCACATTTAACTGCCAATTTTCAGTTTCGTTGCTGGGTCAAGGACATCCTTGTTATCAGTTCTACGAACTGTTCCTCGTTGATACTTCACACATTATTTTTTTTTAGAAAAAAATAATCATTTGAACAAAGAGGGGAAAAATATTTTAGTCTTCGTTGAAAACTAATTCTCACCTGCGATTATATCGCATTTTGTCGAGTTAGGAAATTTTGATGACGTTGACTCTTCTCGTAGAATTCACAAAAATAAATATGCTTTCATACAATAAGCGCTGGCAGTGTAGTCGTGTTATGGTACTCTCTTATTCTGCTTAATTTGCTCCTAGTGAGGTAGAAAGTGTGCGCTCGAGATAACATTATGCTAATAAAACATCGGTCGTCTTAATTTGATTGATTCGAAGAATAATTTGAGGAAGTTGGACATGGGTGCAGAGTTATGAGTTTTCGTTCGTGTATCTAGTCTAATACTTCGTTAAGATGGTAATTTCAAAGTCATTTTCCTTTTTGGGGATGGTAAACCTGAATGTAGGTTACAGAAATTAAACGGATCCAGATCAGTCATTTATAAAGGGGAAATGTGAACAATTATTGTAACAGTAATTTTTTCTTCAGGTCGTTGAGCAAACTTGCATCTCTTTTGACCTCGCCTAAGACTTCATTTCATGACCAGATTTTCTCCTACATAATTATAGAGATCCAAGCTCAAAATATTTCCATTTGTATAACATTCTACATTCATAACTTCATAGAACGTTTCTCCACGTTCTTCTGTCAGGCTCATTCCTCAACATTATCTGGAATTACTCTATATCAAGACGGGGGTTGATTAATCTATATAAATTTCGAGTACATTAATGAGAAACAAGAAAAAGCTTATAATTAAGGCAACCAATCAAGAACGGAAAGCTACCGTAGTTTACCAATCAATGGTCTTTGTATTTCTCGCTGAACAAGAGATATTTTCATCAAATATTTTCTTTGAATAACTACTATTCGTTACCACTTATTTGTTGAAAGAAAGACGGGCACCTACATACTAAGTATTTAGGTGTGATTTTCGCGACATGTCTCGAAGAGGCGAACTGCACAACATCAGACGACGAAAGAAGGAAATGAACTATAATAAACTGAGAAATAAACTAAATAATAGTGATAAGAAGAGAAGATAGAAGAAGGCTGAGTCGTTACAAGTTTGGTGAAACTATTCGTGAAAAAGTGATTCTTATCGTTTAGAACAAGATAATCTCACATTCCTCTAGCCAATCAAAATGCGTCTTCCTTTAGTAACAATGTGCAGGGTATTAATTTTTATATCCTAGAAATTGTGATAGGAGACCAGAAAATTTTTTGCCATCTATCCAGTAAACCTTGCGGTGTTCTTTGAGGTGTTTCTCTATAGAATGACCGGATTTTCCCGAGTGTAAGGTGCCGGGTGTGTACAACAATTGAGAAGGAGCACGGTCCCCTTAACGTTTGGAAGAAGATTGAGGGACGACAAGGTATAGAACGCAACTTGGTAGTCATAGTGAGCAATTCTACAGAAGATGCCTCCCGAGAAGGGAAGGCGGTCTGATAGGGTAGGAAGGCGCTTGTAGAGGCAGAAGAATGCCCATTTATTAATTTCTTGTATTGCTTGCGGCGAATAATCTTCCGGATGTCTATATGTAGATACGGAGTTGAAGGATACAAGGTACTCCAGAGGTGCATTTCTCCAATAAGTTTTGCGTAAGGGAAGCGTTGTATCAAAGACAAGTAGAGTGCAGTGATCGAGAATATCCGTGTAAGAAGGTTTACGGAAAATCTTGAACGAATTATTGTTAGGTAAGAGGGAGATAATGAGATCGATAAAGATGGGAGAAGGCGTGCGTCTTTCGATGGTGAGTGATAACGAAGAGTAGAATGAATCGAGAAGAAGGTTAGTTCAGATTCAGGACCATCACACATACTAAGTGCCATACCAAGATATACGATCTCAGATTTGAGCTGGGCCTCTAAGACTTTAGCGACCAGCAACGATACAAGGCCGCACATCAGTAGATCATCTGGATGAGGTGTAGATGCTTCCTCTAACGGAAAGAAGTTGCGAACAATGGAGACAGAAATAAGCCTTCAAAATTATGACACTTTGCCGTGAGGGAGATTGCTTTTCTGAAGTAGGTCGCACATAATATCAATAGAAAAGGCGACAGGAACGTTGGACGCGCATCGAATAAGGAGAATCGTATGCTCGGGATAATTTTTATTGTATGATTTATGAGCGAAGTCATCAGAATTGAAGAAGGACTTCGGTGACAAGAAGTTGGAGAAAGTTCTGAACCAGTCACCCAACATTTTTGATGGAGCAAAGGCCGGGTGGTGTAGGAGGCAATGTAATTGATAGGACCAGTTTATGAGTCCTAATTTTGACATGCTTCATGTCTTTTCTAACACCCCATACACTATTGGAAAATCGCGAGTGCATCCCCCCCCCCTATCCCCCAAATAATGAACTTGGAAAATTTGTTGAAAAAAATTCTGACATGTTTCATGCCTTTGCTCTGGGCTCATCCTTATGGGAATTTTCACTGTGGCAATGATTCTCCAATCTGCGAGTCCGAGTCCAACCTCCCCCCCCCTCTCAAAAGAGACTTAGAAAAATTTGGAGAAAATTTTCTCAAGAGTGATTCGAAAATCTGGGTAGTTTTCAGCTTATCCTAATATAATGAAAAGGCGTAGGCTAGATTTATACTAGACTAAGGAAACTCCGAGAGCCATTATGAAGCTATTAGCGCGTAACGTCATAAGTCGGTGATGTCATAAGTTGGTGACGTCATAAGTCTTCAATCCTAGTCCGCTTACAATATCTGAAATATACTAAAGCAGACTTATACTAGATCAAGACGCGGGGCGGACGAGCGGAGCAAAAGAGGCCCCTTAGTCTCATCAGCCCGAAATATACTAAAATAGGCTTACACTAGACCAAGAAGGCTTATTAGCCTGAAATATTCCAAAGTAGACTTATACTAGACCAAGCGAGTGTGCCGCTCCAAAGTCTTAGCCTAAAATATTCTAAAGTAGGCTTATGTCATAAAAGACACTTTAATGATCTCTTAAACGGGAACTCTCAATTATTTTTGTCTCGCATAATCCACAACATATCTCATTGGGCAAAATTTTGAAAAGACATGAAACAGGATCTTCATCTTTTTGGCTGCGCCAAAAAATCCAATACCATCTAAAGTCATTGTCTTTTAAATTAAAGGGCCATTCCGATGGCTGGAAGGAGTGACGTGTATAGCGTAGCCTGTAATGATTGCCTTGGCGTCTTCAGAGAAATGACTCACCACCGGTTCTAAATTAGAGCAGTCAAGTATGAGAAATCGTAGAGAAGTAACATAGGAGAGTCGACCTTTGCCGTACATTCGATGGAAAGTGGTCACAGTTTCAAAGAGGGGTCACAAGGTCTCCTCTATAGGGAGATTTGGCTTTGGAAAACGTTGAAATTATCATTCTCAGCAGCCGAAATTATTTTAAATCATATCTTAGGATGTAATTCCCTGACTTTTTATACCTGGCAGGTGATTCAGAAATCTGCGAAAACCACCCCTCCTATAGTATCTGTAGACTTATATGAGACTTGGAAAATTAGCCTAAAATATTCTGAAGTAGACCTATACTAGACCATGAAGAGGGAGTGAGCCCTCCTAAAGTCATTAGCCCGAAATATTCTAAAGTAGACTTGTACTAGACCAAGCGAGTGTGCCGCTCCAAAGCCTTAGTCTAAACTATTCCACAGTAGATTTATACTAGACCATGAAGAGGAGAGGGGGGGAGGACGAGCGGAGCATGCCATAAAAGACATGAAATATGATCTTTATATTTTTGACTATGCCAGAAAGTCCATTCCTTTTTTTACCGTTCGGAATAGTAATCGAATCTTGGTTACGTTTAGATTGTTGAACGCATCAGGTAGAGTCTCTATATTATAATAAGATCGCCACAAGTCCTTAGAAATCTGAAATGGTATAACATTGTTTGAGCTCCAACCCTGGAAGTCAACATCCTGTACTCTGCCACTGAGGGAAGACTCTCGGATAGGCTAGAGGAGTATGAGACCGTCTCTGCTCACCGCACACAACGATTTTTAGTATCGGTTTTATCGATTTTATTCTCTCACCCAACTTTCTACAACTCGTTCTCCTTCCTTTTGCCCTTCCGATTCTTCTGACTTGTTCTCACTTCTTTCCTTCGTCATTTGATGATGTTCAGCTCACCTGTTCAAAACATTTCAAGAAAATAATAATCTAAATACCTTGTAACAAGTTCTCGTATTTTCGCTTTGATTTATTCGCACTAATTTTGGTTCCGAAGATTGCACAGCGGTCTTTGGGTTAAAACACACTTAAAGCAATCTGCATGATATCCACAGGAATTGGATCAGTCTTGTAACTACTGCTATTCCGACAATCATACATCTCTACGATACATAATAATTATAATAATCAAGTGTTGTACTAACAAATTAAGGCGAGCTGATGACCCGTTTTGAGCAGTCACGTAGACGGAGGAAATGAAAGATATTATGTCAGTTATTGTTTGATATTGTGGAGGGGATGCTAATAGATTGACGTGTGTTCTCAAAGATGGAGAGGGAATTGTGTGGTTCATTTTCAATGTGGGAACACAAGAGAACTGGATGTGTCACGTGCTCAAAAATACTCAGTTTCGCCGCTGCTCTCTAGCCATTTGTGACGAAGAATTCAACCACGTAGGAGTATTCCGAATTCGTTAGATGCAAGCTGAAATTTTGGATTTGCTAACGACGTTATTTTTTCGATTTCAATAGTCTGAATCAATTCCATCTTGAAGGTCATGAAGAAGGAGTACTCGAGAGAGGAACCAAAGATGATGGTCATGGGTCAGGGCAGACCAAAGACATGAAACATGTCAAAAACATCTCAATTGATTCTAATCTTAGAAGGAAACTATGAGAAGTATTTGAAAAGGGGATATAGAGAATGAGAAAAATGCGCTTAGAAGGAAAATATCAAAAAACTCGCAGCCAACCAACTGAGCCGCTCGGGGTTGCTTTCATTAACGTTGTTAATTGTATACGAGTCATGAGCGTGCAGGAGCAACCTTGTTAATTCTATTTAATAAAGCATGAACTTTGTTCTTCCCTACCCGTCGAAATTTCTCCAAGTCCCCCTTCTATCTCTGTAGCTTGGAAATCGAATTTTTTTCACGTTCCACTTTCTGCCAGACAGTGCCTTTTTCTTAGTTCCTAGTCTGCCGGAAGGCGCCCGTCATCTTTCCTCGATTTTATTCCCTGTAAAACAGATTCCCTGTTAATAAACCCCATATTTCGATACCTGCAATAGAGTAGGTATACTGTATTCATTCAAGTATTTTTCGGAACTAATTTCCCCTAAATTATACCTAACTCTTCAGTTATATATAATTTTCACTAATCTCGTACTTAGATTAATTTTCTTGTTCGAAACTAAGTATAAAACCTACAGCTACTTCATTATCTTTCACTCAAACGTACGTCATTTTTGTACAAGCTGTATTAACCGCACACGTTGTCGTGAGAAACTGACCTCCTTTAGCATCGAGTGTGACAAAGTAAACGTAGGATTTCTCTAATTTTTGCAATGTATGCCAAATTCTAATTACCGATTTATTATTATTATTTTTTGTGACAGTCTCGTTTTTCAACCCTCCGCGCGAACTCAAAATGGGTCGTATGTATTTTAATTTTTTCTTTTCGTTCATTAAACTTTGAATTGTAATACGTTCCAAACATAACGAGTTTCTGACGGTCACTATGAGTATAGATTTGTGATTTCGAGCCATCATAAGAGGTGATGATAAGGCAAGAATAGCGTCTGTCAGCCGTCATAAATCAGAGACTGCAAATTCGAGTGCGAAGTTGAATTATGAATAAATACTTAGTGTCTGGCGACTTCTAAAAGTCCTCGTCGCGCAGCGAAAAAAAAAAGGAAACCAATCTCAACTGCCACCACGGAATTTATGAGCGAGTTAAAACGAATACGGCTGACGAATTTCATTCCTAAACAGGCCTCCAAAATGGAGTAATTAACCTGGTCTAAAAGAAATTTCGAATTTCAATTGTTTTTTACGTCTAGTTATTTGTCGGTATTTTACGTATTCCTTTTATTCAGGTTTCTAGCACGATTTTTGAGTTATCTGTGAAGATTACATTATTTTCGTAAATATCATGTCACACTCGTGGGTGGCAATGATGTACGAGTGTATAATCTTTCAAGTATTATCGTCGCACAAGGCTAAAAATTGTTAGAAGTTCAGTAGTTAGGTCATAGTTATTAGTTGAGAATTTCTATTATTATCGTGGTTTATATAAATATATACCAATAACTACATGTTTCCCTGTTTTTTTATTTTTCGCGAATATAATTTTGCATGTTGAGGTTATTATTGATGACAAGTTCAACCCAAATTTCCCATCAATTACGCTAGACAGAGATGGGATATAAAATAATTCAAACCGATGTAACTGCTGAAACGTGAAATAGAAATGTATTTTCGAAATACTCGTTGTAAGGAGAAATTCGCGAAAAGCGGATGGTAGGTAAAACTTAAGTCTCTCGATAATGATTTATTTACAATGTGAGACGAAACGACTCACGAACAGACGTTAGTCGAATTACACTCTTAGTTTTCTCGACACTTCAATTTTCGTTTCTAGAATTTTTTGAAGCTCCGGCATTGTTCTCATCGTGGAGAGAAAGACAGAGGAAGAAAATAGAGAAAAAGGAGGGCTATGGTACTTAGACCTACTTATGTATTTGACGTATTTTTCTAAGATACTAGACTTGTTACACGATGGGAAAATGCTCCCGTACAGAAGTCTACAACGAAAATTTACAAGTACCTGCCATATTTTAGATTATTAGAAATAAGTTTTAAAAGTAGAAAACGAGAGGTATTTGTACGACTTAACTAAGTAAGTTTCAACGAAGCTTTTTTTTTTTTTTTTGCGATTAAAATTCGTAAGTCCCTGTCAGAAATGGTAAATGATTCTTAAAAGAAGTTTAAGAAAAAAATGAAATCTTGTACTTTTTTTCAAAATCTATATTGTTTTTTATATGGTAATAAGAAAAGAGAGAGTTTACACGATATTAAAATATGAGCGATATAATTTCGGCTCGAGCGTAGACTCATTTTCATCGCATTTAATAGACGGGTGAACATCTGCGTTTCAAAAAGCTTTCACGTTCTAAACACTTTTCTGTCAAAATCTGAGTATTCTAGAGAGCACGCTCGAAAGAGAAATGACGACGTTCATCAAGTGTAAGACTTTTCACGTTACGAATTCTTAAAAGCGATTTTATTTTGGCAGGCCTACCTATACGATCGAGATTACCAAAGTTCGAAAACTGAATAACTTAATATTGTAATATTTTCTTACTTTAATTACAGTCGAAAAGAAATCTTGATAAAAATTTCTCTTCGAATTGAGTTTCAAATTTAATATCATTTTTCGAGCCCGCTTTTTTTCCAGTACCTTCTGCATCAGTGACGTCTATAGTATAGGATATGTAGGTAGTTCGAAGAGACTCGAGTCATCGTTAAATTTGCATTTTATTGAATGATAGAAGTTACAAAAATTCTCTTCAACTGTTGTATCTTGTTGGTTATGCAAACCGTAATTTTGGACTTGAAATTACTTTTTGAAATATTTAAGAACTTGAATCAATAATTCACATTCGAGAATGAAAAACGAAGAAGACTTGGGAAAGAGTTCAGTACCTATAATGATAGTTGAAAAGACTAAATCTCATCTGGATACTACTTCAGATTGATTGGATGTACGTATCTATTTTACGAGTTTGTTCATGTTGCTTCCTCATCCCTCCCCCCCCCCCCTCCCTGAAATCTAATCTTTTTGAGCAAGTTTTTCACATTAAGATAACTAAGTCGGAATTCTTTGAAAGCGAAAGTGAGTTTTCAGTTTTGAAAATTTTCCTCTTCCTTCCAATGCACCAAAACAATGCCGTTTCTTGCCTATGTACAGTATAATGCATTTTCTAAAATTTCATGTACGTGTCACGGTACGTGATGTCAATTTGGGATCGAATTTTAGTGGGGAACCCGCTATCCCTTTTGTTGGGGGTACTCCAGGGAATTTTTTTGCGAGCGCGTCCTCGAAGGTTGATGACGTCACAGAGAGGGACTTGCAAAAATTTCGACACTCCAGCCATATATGATATGAAGTGGACTTAGAAAAATTCCTACCTCCGAGCTATAGATGATAGAAGAAGAACTTCAAAAAATTTCGACTCTCGAGCTATTTATGATAGGAGGGGGACTTGGAAGAATTTCGAATCTCGAGTTCTCCCCTTGATAATGGACTTGGAAAGTTTTCAAAAAAATGTTTCATACCTGTGTGGTGATTGAGAAATCTGCTGGTCTAATGGACTCGGGACAGCGGGACAGCGGGTTCCCCGCCGCCATTGCAGTTTTTGTTTATTCTCGGGAGATTAGCCTACGTTCTATTTCGGTGTTTTTAGACTTTGGTTTCGATGACCGGTTTACGTAATCTACAGTACTAGGTGGGACATGTCGAAACACATTGACGTTATCATCTATTCCTGAGATCATCAATATTGCCCAGTACAATTGAAGAGCTATCTGGAATAACGGCAATTTCTGTGTACATTTTAAATGGGAGAATTGTCCTTATTCCGGATAGCCCCTCAATTCAGGAAATGGAGTGCAAGGTATTGCAATGTATTTTCTAGCCCCATAATTCTTGTTATTATACTCGCAAGGTACGAAGGCGTCAGTGGTTTTTCCTAATTACATTATGTACAATCGAGAAATGGTGACGTCACGGCAGAGCGTGAAGAAATAGGAGGAGATCAGAGTGGGTCCAAACGTGGCCAATCCTAATCGTAGCAGGAGTTTTTATTTAAAGAGGACCAAAGAATAGGGAGGCTCCTGATTAATCGTAGTCTACTTATGAAAAATTGATTTTCCCGTAGTTCTTAAGGTCGTATACTGGTGAATGGGTTGGGTTGGTCATTTTCGGTGTTGAGGGTGTACGATGTGACCGGGAAACCATGTGTGAGGGTGAATAATGATTCAATGGAGACGAGAGTACGGAGAGTGAAGTGAATGCGTTCGGTGGAGGGGTTATTCAAATAGTTTGGGATCTTCAAAAGATAAGAGGAAGGAAGGTGAGTCCGAATGTAGGATATGGTCAAGTCCGGGAGGATGCTCAGTAAGATTTGAAAGGCAGGATTGAATAGCGCTCGACTCAGGAAGCTGAGTTTCTTAAACCATAGGCAGGAATTCTGTCCTAGTTACAATATGCATAGCCTGTTTTATTCTTTGTTTCACTCTAAAGTCTATCAAGATGACTTTTGCGACTGAGGAAAAAATTTTCGAATCACTCACGGGGTAATGGGGGGGGGGGGTGGTGGTGGGTGGGCAACTCGCGTTAAACAACTCGCAAAATTTCAATAGGGGTCAAGGGGATCAGGTCAGCGTAAAGACATGAGCTCAGAATTTTACACCTCAAATAGTGTCACAGGAAAGTTCCACACAAAGGTTTTGGAGGTAGCAATTTTTGACATGTTTCATGTCTTTACGCTGACCTGATCCCCCTGACCCCTATTGAATTTTGCGAGTTTTTTTAACGCGAGCTCACCCCGCGAGTTCACCTTGCTTAGTTTATATTCGAGCATTATACTAGCTTTATGGTGGCTTGGCTTTATACTACCTTTATACTAAGATTTCTCAAGTCGTTTGACTTTTAGCGAAACCCTCATTATACTAAACCTAATATACACTTTATGAAGGCTTAAATCTTCTGACTCCCAGAGAAGCTTCATAGTTCGCCTTGCCTAGTTTACATGCTAGTTTAAACTAGCTTTATATTAGGAATACCACAGGCTCATTCCAAACTAAGCTCCTTTATACCATAGGCTCATACAAAGGGGAAGTTTGTATTAGTCTCTACTTTTATTTATTTATATATTATCAGCCTTACGGTTCTACACATAATTACTTGTAGTTGATACATTTTTAATCTAGAAGCCCAATTTTTTGGGCAAAGGCCTTCCTCAGCCGCATCCACTCTAGCCGATCTTGAGCAACTCTGTGGAACTATTTGTTGCAGATAAATTTTGAAATGGCGTCCTCCCATCTTATTTTTTGTCTTCCTCTCGATCTTTTCCCATCTACATACCAATTAGTAACTTTGTATGCCCACCCATCGTCTGTTGTTCGACTCAAATGTCCCGCCCAGTCCCATTTTTTCCTTCTCGCTACCTAAGTCATATCCCATGCAAATTTAGTTTTCTCTTTTATTATTTTTAAGTTAATTTTGTCCCTTCTTCTAATTCCCAAAATAGATCGCTCCATTGCATTTTGCATTATCTTTATACTATTTTCGTCTTTTTTTGTTGTCGACCATGTTCGGGGCATACGCAGCTGTTAAGAACATCGCATTTTGCTTTTATGCTACATGGACCCTTGAAAATTTGAGACAGTGACCAGTATTTTTTCCAGGCTAGGGAGATTCTTTCGTTAATTTCTTTTTCTGTTTGGTTTTTCATACTTATTAGTTTCCCTAGATATACTAATTCGTCTACTTCGTCTACTTCCCATTTTCCTATTCTTATTGGTTGTTTTCTATTACTGTTAGACATTATTTTCAGTCTCTACTAGCCAGGCTAGATCTCTCTTTGATGTGTGCAGTGAACTCACCGCGTTTGCGAGTACCACCTCGCCGTATGCAAATGACCTTGGGTCTCTGAAGCTTTCATTATACTAAGCCTGAATCAGTATGCTGTAGTAGGAATAGCCTACATTATAAAGGCCTAATATACATACTTTAGCTTGAAATGTAAACTAGATTTATACTCGATCAAGCCAGATTCCTACCCTGAATTTGAAATTTGCTTGCGTACATCCGTGCGTCGGAAGCTTTCATTATACTGAGCCTGAAGTAGAAGGAATACCCTTCATTGAAATACTAAAGTAGACTTATTCTAGACCAAGAAGCGGGACGAACAAGCGGAGCGAGTGAGGCTCCCTAATCTCATCAGCTTGAAATACTGAAGTAGACTTATACTAGACCAAGAAGCGGGGCGAACGAGCGGAGTGAGTGAGGCCCCCGAATTTCATCAGCCTGGAATATACTTAGGTAGACTTGTACTAGACCAAGATGGGGGCGAACGATCGGAGCATGCTACCTTATAGAAGACATGAAACATGATCTTTTTCTATTTGGCTCCGCCAGAAGATTTTTTGCTAGTTATATATCAAGAAAGCCATTCACTTTCTCCCCTAAATTCATCCCTGAGATCCTCTCTTCTTTTGTTCCTGAAATTACGAGTGAGAAAGCTCACTAGATCGACTAATGTATCTACCTAAGAGCTACGTCTCATAATCATTTACTTCATCACGGCCTGTACGGTGAAGTTTACACCTTGTAAACTATTTCTTTTTAGATCATTCCAACAAATAGTTAGTATAATTTTCACTCAATTTTTCGAAGTACATTTCACTAATATTTTGTTCAATCATTTTTTTCACCAGGTATTCCTCGCATCACAATCGATCGCAATCAGTGAGAGCTCCCGGCAGCAAATCAACCGTACAAATTGGTATGAATGGCACTTCGAGATACAGACCAAATTATCTATGTCTTCCACAACAAAGAACTCGAGTAGCTAGTATGCCAAATACTGGCGTCGAAGAAGAATATTACAGGTTAAGGCAGTTCACGATAACCGGCAAAGGTATTATAAATAGAGGCGACTCACTCAAGAGTCGTAGATCGAGGAGTAATACGAGTGTAGCTTCCAGTAATTCCAGTCACAGGTGAGTCACAAAAAATTAACGTGTTTCGTACATTCCCTAAAACTCGAATCGGCAGGAGTTTGACACTTTTTATAGATAATGTGTACTGGAAAATGATTGTTTACTCAGAGTTGACTTCATTTAAACATAATATGCAAACAATGATTGACGGTTTAGGAGAAGCCGAAAATCCAGTAATGACCGAAAAAGTTACGAGAGTCAAAAACTCGTATCAATAAGAAACTCATTTTCTTTACTTAGGGCCAATTTTACAAAGGCACTAAGGAAGGAGATACCATTATGTGGACATCCATGTCGCCTAGAAGTCTCCAGCTATGCCTGCACTTGGATCAAAGTTCTGCGTTCTAAAATGACGTCATCAACTTACAGTGACGATAACAAACTATAGTCGACATCAAGAGACAGAAAAATGAATGTGATGCAGCTATATCAGCTGGAGGACTAATTCCTAACCCGACTGTCCATTATATCTCCCTTCTTCAGTGTCTTAGTTTTACCAACTGGATAATCGACGATTGTTTCCGAATAAAACTTGGATAAAGCTGGCCAATATGGCCAGTAACATAAATCCGAGATTAAGTGATTATACCAGTTCATTACTCAATAACTCAAGTTAAATCGCTGATTCTGGTAAAACTGAAATTGAACTAAGCGTTGATTTTTGTTAATCGTCCTTCCTACTCAATTTGGTAAAATTGGACCTCAGTCTTCAAATACGACAGAGGGAGGATAAAAAATGGATTGACGGGATTGAAGTAATTGAAGTAATTGCTTTTAAAAACTGAAATTTTGTTGGAAAGAACATACCTACTTAGTTGACGCGGGAATACGATCAAGTTAAAGCAGAAAAAAAATCATGACACTCCTAGGATGAAGTAGTTGGACAGGAGTTGGTGGGTGGGTAATACAACAGGAGGGCGCTTTCAGCCTCACAAGCACCACCTCTTCTACATTTTCTATGGAATCGAATGGTCATTTCGGAGACGTCGGTTGCAGCTTTGATAGACACTTCTAGCTCAGCCATCGCAAGGTGGTGCTCTTAATATTGTAATGAACTTATTCGGCATAGTTAGATTATGGGACAAAATAAGTACGGCTTCGATGTTCTGCAGAAACTATTATTCCAATTACATTTTGGCGAGTTAAAAATCGACCCTTTAAAAAACCTAAAGAGTCGATAGAGCGATATCATTTCCACACGAATTTTAATAATATGCAGATTTTGAAGGTACGTCGGTTTCTTCTTTCCTCCTGTCTTTCCTACGCTATTTTCCCTCGGGTCGTTTTTACCAGCACATTATATACAATGATGGCGGTGCGATTACAAGCGAAGAATGAATATTTTGTTTCCAAAGAATTCTAGACAATTTGTTTCAAAAACATTACACTGTACTTTACGCGCTGTGACGTGCAAAAGTTTATCAAAAAAGTTTACCGCGAGGTTAATTTTCCAATAGGTATGAGAATTAAGATTATATCTCGCTTCGTCGTACTTTACTTTCTTGAAACAAATGCACTTTAGAGTCACGTCAGACGTTATCGCTAAACGTTCAGTTTCTGCAAATGTAAGGACGCAATGCGAAATCTCACGAAGTAAGAGATCCATAATTTACCCTGAGCCCTTGAAAGAAACAACGCCCATAGTTTTGTGCCAGCGACGCTAAATGCGAGCGTGTATGTAAGCTTCGCCGACATGAATGGGTTATTCATCTTATGTCGTTTGAAGACCATTAGAAAAAAAATTGGCGAGAACTGTACGGTGTTTGTAAACGATAATAGGTATAATCGCGTTTGAATACGATTCTGAAATACATTTATACATTATGACGAACAAGGAAGCTCTTCCTGGGCGCCTGTTATACATGTATAGGGGAATAATCTTATAGCGCACGAAATCGAGTTTATAGTTATACCGGAAATGATTAAAAAATAATCGACGTAGAGATAGAAAATGTTTCGAACAGATTCGCGGACGTCAATAATTTTTTATTCGATTAAAATATCGGTCAAGATCTATAAATAGGTACAGCTGCTGTATATTGAACGGAACGAATTTTTTACTCGGTTTCCTCAGCCTTGAGAAATATCAACGACTTTTTCCTAATTTTGACACGAACGTGAAACTCGGTGAATAGTACAGTCGAGACATAGATTCAAACAGTGATGACACCTGAACGTATTTTTAGTGACCTAAATTATCACTCATAGGTACACAACGTTTATTCAACGATTATTGCAATCGTATTTAAAAAATAGTCATATTTTTGTTATATGATAGTTTAGATTCGTAGCCGGTACTTGGTAAAAATTTAGATCACTGTTCGTCTTACCAAAGCACGTGAGAATTAAACGATTCATTTTCAAAGTAATTCTCTATGTTCACCTCAATTTACAAAAGAAAGATAGGCATTTGTCAAATCTTTGGAGCAACTTCTCCTTAACGTGATAATACGACCACAAGTTCGGTCCACGGATTCGGAAATTAGAGAGGGGAGGGTTGCATTGTTCAAGTCCGTATATCCTTCTGCCTACACATAGGGCAATCTAGAAATTTTTTTGAAAATCCTCCCTAATAACGTCACGATAAACTCGGACTTTTCGATCGAATACCGTGTAAGACCAAAATGATTTTAATAAATTAATCCTTTAATCATGTTTCAATAATAAAGCTAACACGCTATTTCATTACCATCATTTAGTGCGGTAGGATAGACAGAATTCTACGCCACATCCGCGCCATCTCCGGAGCATGGGATTGATTTTGGTGGCAGAACTACCCAACGCATGGCAGCGTAATGAGAAGCAAATATGAAATATTAAATGAGACATAATGAGGAATAATTGAGAGATCAGATATATATGTCGTAGGCGATTTGGAAAATTTCGCCGTTTACAATCTGCCTAAGGCGGAATGTAAACTGCCGGCAGTATGGGAAAATGATTGAAAATTTTTCAATCTGCCTGATTTTTTGTAGGCAGATTGCAATCCGCCCAAGCTCTCTTAGGCAGTTTGTGAAATATACCTTATGCAGTTCAATTAGCTTAACCTTATTCCGGCTGATTACAAAGAGAATAAGTGTCTGCAGGCAGATTGAGAAAAAGAACGATTCACAAACTACGTTCGAAGAAGTGTTTCTCAAATTGAAAATTTTAATTCAGCAGTAATGTACAATGTATAGCGAAAATTACGGTATCGAATAGCTTCCGAAGAAGCACTGCAACTTATGAACTCATCCTTATCACCGGGTCGCTACACGTCTTAGATCAAACGCCGCCCGTGGAAGCTGAATTAGCGTACTGTGCTCTACAATGTATTGCAGTTCCTACTTGAAAGGGATCAAGTGCGGTGTATCATTTTAGTGTATTTTTTTTTTTGTTCGTTTTGGAAGAGTATATCACGGAAAATGAGATCGAAGCTAACATTGACGACTATTCCGCTGATGAAATTAGCGACATGAAGGTACATTATTTACATCTGTTGTCCCCTCCTCCTCAGTCCTTGTAAGTTTAGGTCACGGTAGAAGATAAAGAGGTATTGACACTTCACAAAAATCGTGTCGCCCCATATGTAATAGTGCACCGCTTAACGCGCGTAGGTATCGCTGGCGTCGCGTTTTCGCGTTTGACGGCATTTAACATGGAGTCTTATGGGGAATTTCGAGTTCTGTCCTATTTGTCTCTTCAATTTTATAAATATCTCGTCAACAAACTCCTTATACAAAAAAATGAAGAGAACTAAATTTGTTCTACGTGAAATTTTCTATCAGTTGGTATTAATTTTGGAATTTTAAATCTCGTCAATCGTTATTGTTTACGGGTTTTTGCTTGACCTGATTCTTCTCTTATTTCAGGCAACAAATTGAATACCTTGTAATGATAATTATGATTCTTTCTGTTTGAATTTGGTTTTTCAAGTTACAGCGCATCTTCATATGAATTAAAAACGGAAAATTTTTTCAACTTTAAATTTATTTCAATAGCCGCAGGTTTGAATGTAAGGAGCTCAATTAAAAAATCATCATTGGAGCGACACAAAAACACGACTAATGTCGCTTTCATGATGAGTTTTCAATGAAAAGCTAGGCCTCAGCTTCTTGTATTCCACCTGCGGCTATTGCAACTAATTTGAATTTTAAAAAATTGTTGGTCTTTAAATTTCAATTTATTTTTGTATGAATTATGATTCTCACATGCACAATGGGGCAATATATTTGAAAAGGTCAAAACATTTGGAACAAATGGTAAGTTGAAAATAGAACACAAACAGTTATTGGTAAGACAAAAGATAACCTGAGTAATAATAAGGATATTTGTTGAAATTCATCAATTTTGAAATTTTAAAATTTGAGAGACTCACACTAAAACTGCACATAAAAATTTAAAACTAGAAATTAGTCCACCTTATTTTCAGGATAAAACTTCATAAAAATTATGCAAAAGAGATAAAAATGATCGATTCACAGATGAAAGGAAGGGGGAAAAAAATCATAAAAATAAAACATTCCTAAAATGATAGATTTACAGAAGAAAGGAAGGGAGAAAAACCATAAAAATAAAACATTCTTAAAATCTTAAAATAAATTCAAATTTTTCAGGTTATTTCATCTTTGGTTTTACCAGTAATTGTTTGTGTTCTATTTTTAACTCACCATTTGTTTCAAATGTTTTGACCGCCGTGATTTTGACCTTTCAAACATATTGCACCAATGTGCATGTGATAAATTCTTACAAATTAAATTGAAATTCAAAAACAATGCTTACAGAGCAAGAGTTGCGGGAGACCCGCGACTCATGGTTTAGGGTTGAAGATTGTAAGAGTAAGGAAACATGTGAAAGGGATATTTATTCAATTTGAAATAAATAGAGATAGCAATGGAGGAACAAAAAAATTTTCCAAATTCTATAAAAAAGCTCAAAATTCTTTCAAGTCACTATACTAGCCAATAGAAGGATATAGAAGAGCCCGGAATTCTCCAAGCCCCTCTATACTAGCTGATAGAGGGGTATAAGATGGGTATAGAAGGGCTCAAAATTTTTTCAAGTCTCTATAATAGCCCATAGAAGAGCCCGGAGTTTTTCCTATACTAGCCCATAGAAGAGCTCAAACTTTTTCTAAGTCACTATACTAGCCAATAGAGGAATATAGAAGAGCCTGGAATTCTCTAAGTCCGTCTATACTAGCTCATAGAGAGGTATAAGATTGGTATAGAAAAGCTTAAAATTTTTCAAGTCCCTATACTGGCCAATAAAGGGTATAGAAGAGCTCTATACTGATGTATAAAAGAGCTCGAAATTTTTCTAAGTCTCTATATTAGCACATAGAAGACCTTGTAATTTTTTCAAGTCTCTATAATAGCCCATAGAAAATTTTCTAAGTCACTAATTGCAATAGCCGCAGGTGGAATATAATAAGCTGAGGCCTAGCTTTTCATTGAAAACTCATCATGAAAGCGATATTAGTCGTGTTTTTGTGTCGCTCCGATGATGATTGTTTAATCGAGCTCCTTTTATTTAACCTGTGGGCTGTGGCTATGCAATAAATTTGAATTTTGAAAAATTTTCCATTTTTAATTCATATGAAGATGTGCCGTAACTTGAAAAACCAAATTCAAAAAAAAAAAAATCATAATTATCAGTTCATTCTTTATTACAAGGTATTCAATTTGTTGCCCAAAACTGAGAACATTCAGGTCAAGCAAAAAATTTCAAATTGAATAAATATCCCTTTCACATGTTTCCTTACTCTTACAATCTTCAACCCTAAACCATGAGTCGCGGGTCTCCCGCAACTCTTGCTCTGTAAGCATTGTTTTTGAATTTCAATTTAATTTGTAAGAATTTATCACATGCACATTGGTGCAATATGTTTGAAAGGTCAAAATCACGGCGGTCAAAACATTTGAAACAAATGGTGAGTTAAAAATAGAACACAAACAATTACTGGTAAAACCAAAGATGAAATAACCTGAAAAATTTGAATTTATTTTAAGATTTTAAGAATGTTTTATTTTTATGGTTTTTCTCCCTTCCTTTCTTCTGTAAATCCATCATTTTAGGAATGTTTTATTTTTATGATTTTTTTCCCCCTTCCTTTCATCTGTGAATCGATCATTTTTATCTCTTTTGCATAATTTTTATGAAGTTTTATCCTGAAAATAAGGTGGACTAATTTCTAGTTTTAAATTTTTATGTGCAGTTTTAGTGTGAGTCTCTCAAATTTTAAAATTTCAAAATTGATGAATTTCAACAAATATCCTTATTATTACTCAGGTTATCTTTTGTCTTACCAATAACTGTTTGTGTTCTATTTTCAACTTACCATTTGTTCCAAATGTTTTGACCTTTTCAAATATATTGCCCCATTGTGCATGTGAGAATCATAATTCATACAAAAATAAATTGAAATTTAAAGACCAAAAATTTTTTAAAATTCAAATTAGTTGCAATAGCCGCAGGTGGAATACAAGAAGCTGAGGCCTAGCTTTTCATTGAAAACTCATCATGAAAGCGACATTAGTCGTGTTTTTGTGTCGCTCCAATGATGATTTTTTAATTGAGCTCCTTACATTCAAACCTGCGGCTATTGAAATAAATTTAAAGTTGAAAAAATTTTCCGTTTTTAATTCATATGAAGATGCGCTGTAACTTGAAAAACCAAATTCAAACAGAAAGAATCATAATTATCATTACAAGGTATTCAATTTGTTGCCTGAAATAAGAGAAGAATCAGGTCAAGCAAAAACCCGTAAACAATAACGATTGACGAGATTTAAAATTCCAAAATTAATACCAACTGATAGAAAATTTCACGTAGAACAAATTTAGTTCTCTTCATTTTTTTGTATAAGGAGTTTGTTGACGAGATATTTATAAAATTGAAGAGACAAATAGAACAAATCTCGAAATTCCCCATAAGACTCCATGTTAAATGCCGTTGAACGCGAAAACGCGACGCCAGCGATACCTAGGCGCGTTAAGCGGTGCACTATTACAAATGTGGCGACAACTTCTTGTACAGTACGTATACGCGAGTGTCAATACCTCTATATCTTCTACCGTGGTTTAGGTCAAGTACTAACCTAGTATTTGTCAATGAGTAGTGGTTATTTAATGAACGAATAACGGAGTTCGTCAGGAACTGTACAAATGTTGTGCGATAGCCATGGACTATCGCCTCTGTCAAGGCGACAATTGAGATATTGAACAGCATTTGCCTGCAGACACTTAGTCTCTTTGTAATCAGCCGGAATAAAGTTAGGCTAACTGAATTGCGTAAGTTATAATTTCACAAACTGCCTAAGAGAGCTTGAGCGGATTACAATCTGCCTACAAAAAATCAGGCAGATTGGAAAATTTTCAATCATTTTCCCATACTGCCGGCAGTTTACATTCCGCCTTAGGCAGATTGTAAACGGCGAAATTTTCCAAATCACCCACGACATATATATTATTTGGAATCTATAAGGTTCTCAGTGTTTGTTTATCAACTTGTAGTTATTGAGAAGTCCATCATTTTCATTTAGTAGCATGATGATCATTGCTCCCTAGCTGTGTTATTCTTCTGGGAGTCAATATTTTGGTTGTCAAACGCTCCACCGATTGTGCGGATTTGGCGCAATGTGACGTCATTCTGAATTTTGTCTATTAAAGGGGTGGTGGAGGGAAGTAAATACAATCGAACATACAATCCTGAGTTACACAAGACCACTATATGAGTCAGCGACTCAGCGAGACACTTAAAGAGTAATGTTGGATTGTTCCCTGGACAAGGGTCTACATTAGATCAATATAGCGTTCAATTAAGAGCTGGGTCTCAGACTGCCCTCATTGGTTACACATTTTTCAATTAAAGGAGCTTCAATACTACTGATGGTACCTCCAAAACAGCACAGTTGATGATAAGTTGTGCACGTTCCTTATGGGACTGATAAATGCACGTTCCAAGAATCAACTTACCATGTTTCCTCATTTTTCAAGATTTGTGATTGATAGTAACAAATAGGAACCCCTTGATCATGATGATCAAATTGGGGAGGACTTCATAAACGGTTGTGGATTTCCAATGACAATCAGTAACATCAATGAAAATATTTACATCCTACAAGTCAAGAGTTTGATAAGAGAAAATTGAAAAAATTGGAGTTGTTTGAGTTCTAATTAAAATCCTCATTTTTGTACATTCAACTCTTTTTCTCTGTCACAAAATTTTACGCTTCAGAAATTTGCGGCACTTGCTCATAAGGAGTTGTTTTTTACTTACAAAATTTTACATAAATTAATGTCAAACGTTGATCATTAATACCCCATATACATTATGTAACAATACAGAGTATTAATTATTACTAGAGACGTGAATCCTATCAAATGGATATTTTTTCCCAGGGAGCCAATTTAAAACTAAAAATATCTTTACATTTTGTGAAATTTTGAGTCACTTGAACCCAATTTGTGCGCGGATAGTTTTGGATATTTGACCATTGAGGGAATATTTTGACTTTTTGGGCAAAAAAAGGCGATATTTACCACATTCCCAGTAAAAAACCTTCACTTTTGTCAAATTTTATCATTCAAAATCAATCCGCAGCTCTAAACGTCTTCTTCTTAAGTATTAATTTTTGAAGAAAGGATAGCAATTTGTCTGCCACAGATATAACCATTCACATATATGTTTAGTCAACACTAGTCAACACTTGATACCTTTATGCTGATTGCTGTTTTGTCATTTGGAGAAAAATATCTCCCCTGTAAAAGAAGAACGCCTGTTTCTCCAAAGCGCTATTCTGCATGTTTGTCATTCTTTTTTTTGCACGGAAGCATGTGAGAGAAGACCGCGTGTTCGGCCGCAATCTTCCCCCTGTATTTGACATCTCCAAACGCTGTCCAATCTTGTAGTGGCAAACCCTCTTCAAAATTAATTCAAGATAATTTTACTCTAATTTCTTACTGAATTTGTTTAGTTATTTTTTGCAGTCCTGTTCAAGTTATGTGATGAAACTGAAGTGCTGAGTAATTAAAATAATTGCTCGTGTTATTTACTCTCTTACTGCAGCTTGATTTTCAGTGCAGTTTCAAATCTGACTGCGTTCCCTCTTTGAAATGATACCCATATTGTAAGGGAATATTTTTGAATATTGAGCGTTTGATGGAATTTTTTCTGGACATTTTAGACTGAATAAGAGAATAGATAAAATTTCCGGATATTTTACCTACCTGAAGCGGATATAATTGAAATCCCTAGTTTTTACAACTTTTGTCACAATACCAGTTGAGTCTTGTTCTGTCGATGCCTATACAAAAATAACATGCAATAATTATGTTATCATTATTTAGATAGTCGTTTGAATCTTGACCTGTCCAATCAGTTCGTTCATATACACATTAAACGTATGTCATACAAAAATACGCTCTCATAGCTCTTGTACTCGGTGGTGTAATAAACTTTTGTTTTCAATTCTCTATTATGAGAGCATTGTTTGGAAGAAGAAAAATGTTTTCTTAAACTCAAACAAAAATTATAGTTTTCATCCAAACTTGGATTGTATTCTTAAACATAATTATACAAATTTGAAAGAAAAAACAACCAAAGACAGCACAATGCGTCCTGTGTATGAGCTCATACCTACTTAAAATAAACTAATTATGAAACTATTGCAAATATTATCATAAAAACCAACTGACTGATTAAAATTATTGAAAATGTTTGCCCCTAAAATAAAGGGTTGTTTTCTATTTACAAAATCTCAAATGAATTAAGATAAAACTCCGATAGTTATTAACTAATTTGTTTTGTCACAAGTTACATAGTCTACCTATATATCTCATATTTTAAGTAGTCTACATTTCTCAACTTCTATCTACTAAGTAGATTACATTAATGAGTTACTTTAATAAATTGTACATAATACTCGCTCAATGACTGTGTTCTGAGAGGAAACATTCTATTAGACCTATTAGTTACGCTGAATGAACATAAGGATGTAGAGTGCATGTTCTGCTTAGAGCCCTAATGAGTGAATTGTTCCAAACATTTTGTTTTGGCCCAAAATCAAGGGCCAAAACAAATCTCTTTTTGAGGTGAATTTTTTTTCACAAATATCACATTTAAATTGATATCTTGGAGCTGGGTCAGAGTCATGGGTGAACATAATATGCGTTATTATATAGGATATTTCTGTTGAAATTCCCTTCCACAAATATCACACCTGAATGGATATCTTAGATTTGGGTTAGATTCACATGGGTCAACATGTGCCTCTTTAGGACACCTTTCTGTCTAAATTTTTTTCTACAAACATCACATTGAAATTGAAGTCTCAAGTCTGGGCTGGATTCATGGATCGAAATATGCATTTTCAGATTACTTTTTTGCGTGAATCTTTTTCCACAAGTATCACACTTGAATGGAACTCTCAAATCTGGATTAGATTCATGGATCAACATATGCGTCTTCAGAAGACGTTTCCACGTGAATTTCTTTCCACAAACATCACACTTGAATTTATCTCTCAAATCTGGGTTAGATTCATGGATCAACATATGCATCTTCAGATTACATTTCTGTGTGAATTTCCTTTCACACATGTCACATTTGAATTGATTTCTCAAATCTGGGTTAGATTCATGGATCAACATATTATGCGTCTTCAGATGACCTTTCTGGGTGAATTTTTTTCTACAAATATCACACTTGAATTCATCTCTCAAATCTGGGTTAGATTCATGGATCAACATATGCGTCTTCAGAAGACATTTCCACGTGAATTTCTTTCCACAAACATCACACTTGAATTTATCTCTCAAATCTGGGTTAGATTCATGGATCAACATATGCATCTTCAGATTACATTTCTGTGTGAATTTCCTTTCACACATGTCACATTTGAATTGATTTCTCAAATCTGGGTTAGATTCATGGATCAACATATGCGTCTTCAGATGACCTTTCTGGGTGAATTTTTTTCTACAAATATCACACTTGAATTGATTTCTCAAATCTGGTTGAGATTCATGGGTGAATACATGTCTCTTCAGACTACCTTTCCACGTGAATTTCTTTCCACAAATATCACACCTGAATGGATATTGCAGTTCTGGGTCAGATTCATAGATCAACATGATATCACGCGTCTTCAGATTATGTTCCCTTTAAATTTTTTCTTGTAAACATCACACTCAAATGAGTGTATCACACTCATTATTCAACATACTTGTTTTAGTCAAGTAAAGATGCTATTCCAGTACAACAATATTTCAAATTGAAATGAAATGAATTGCTCCATCTTCAATACTATTCCCATTTGATTTCATATAGAATGCAATACAAGCCTGCAATCAGTGTTAGTAAAAAAGAGACAATGTTTTAGAATAATTGATACTACTCCAGAGTCCGTTCATAAGAATTAAGAGGGTAAAATGAATGAGGAAGGTTATATTTCAATTTTCTTATAATTTAAAATTGAGGTATAGATGAATGTAGGTAGGTACTTGAGTACATGGGGAAATATTGTAGATATTTTAATGTCTAAGTACGTCTGATAACCCTTCAAAATGCAAAATTCTGGAGTAAGTGGATAAAGTTTTTTTTTATTATTTTGAAATCTTTAGTCAGAAGCACAGTACATTATAGAGCAAACCTGGGAGCCAGCGATTTCTGGCTCCGGCTCCAGTTCCTGGCTCCTCGAAAATCAAAGAGCGGAGTGGAGCCGGAGCTGAAGCTCTCGATCTTGAAAGCGGAGCCATAAGAAAAAAAATAGCTGGCTCCGAGCCAGCTCCGGCTCCAGCTCCTGGCTCCAGTTTCTCAAAGGGCGGAGCGGATCCGAAGAGCTGGATTTTTGCAGCGCTGAAGATCTTGATCTTCTGAGCGGAGCCTCAAGGAGAAAAAAAAACAAGCATAGCTAACATTACCTCAAAACCATCTTTGCACATCGGGATGCGAGTGAGGCGATGGATAGCGGAGTTAATCTGTGTGCTATTTTGGGAGCACGCGGATGGAAGGAGGAGGAACTAATAGACATACCCGAAAACGTTTCTTTACAATAAATCGAGAGCCTCGTAGTGAGATAGGAAGCAAGGTAACGAGACGAACGTTAAGATCCAGGAAGGATATCCAATCCTCTTTCAATTAAAGGGTAAACTTGATGGAAGACCGGAGAGACTTGTTGCCCGTCCGGACAACGAGAATGTCGTCGACATACCTAGTCCAGAAGGAAACGAGGGAAGCAGAAGGGGAGGACGACAGTTTGTTTTCAAGTGAGCTGAGGTTGACGTCCGCAACGAGAGCGCTGAGCGGTCTTCCCATAGAGAGTCCATCAGGAAATTCGTGGATGGTGTTATTAAACACACACAGGTTCTGACACTCCCATAAAAAGAATATTTAAAGAGATGCTCGCACATAATGCTGATACGTTAACAAGTGTACATGGAAGCAATATCAAAAGAGGTGAAGTGAGCGCCAAGAGGGAGTTTTAGACCATCGAGTAACTCTGTGAGATGATTCAAACCTTTCACCGAGTATGGAGTATGTCACGAACCATCAGAAACAGAGAAATTCAGCGAAAAGAAATGAGGGGTAGGAATAGAAAGCCACCACAGGCCTCATAGGGCGGCCTGGTTTGTGTAGCTTTACTTGACCGTAGATTCTCGAGAGTGTGAAACGGTATTTTCTCGAGAGAGTACCTCGTGCTCTGGCTGGTAACGACTTTGTCGGAAGAATCGATTGTTGACGCTGAACCTAACAGAAACCTAACAGGAACTGCGCTAGAATTCCGCAGGAAATCCATAATTTTCCTTTGATACTCAGCTTTATCCATAATGATGAGAGCCTCACCCTTGTCGGCCTTATTGTCCTTGAGCTTCTTTTTCATGTCGACGTAAGTGCGTTCATCCAATCGGAGGAAATGATAGAGAAGAGACCATTTTCTGAATGAGGTGATTGGCCCGTTCTGTGTTTAGTCTACAGTCGGCTCGGAGACCTATACCAAGGAATAACATAATGGACAGGAAAGATTCTTTTCTATAGACCGGTTAGATGGCGTCTCTCCAACTTTTGTCGAGTAGACTTAATTCGCTATTGAAGAAGTGACCAGGGGACACATCAATCGTTTAAACTAATTACGAATCGCTGGAGTCATATCTGTTCCATCGAAAAAGTACACCCACTCCTTTGCTATAAGTTCCAGAAATTCAGTTCTTGTGATTGCATAGACATCACTCGTCAACTACTTCATTTCACCCAACTATAAGTGTATTACCTCGTCCTAAAATTATCATTTCCAATAGGTACTTATCATTCGAAACTGTACCCAATTAATTGCGGAGAGAATACAGTAGGTACCTATGCGTCAGTACAATTAATTTTTACCAATTTCGAAAAACGGAACAATTCTTCCAAAAAGGTATTATAATTACTCTAATTTTCAGATATCAGCGGAACTACTATATGAAACAATTTATCTTCGTTCACGACGTCATCTATTTCACCCTACATTTTGACGTACCTAATTTATTATTTCGGATTCGGATACGAAACTCTACGTAATTTAGGTACCAGTAAAATAATACTGAATGAGAAGACAAACTTGATAGGGGTTGAAGAACTTGTAATACGTATTGTTGAAGTTAAGATTATTCTACTTTTCGTATTCAGGATATAAAATATACAAGTCTCTATAATTTTGGTAAAAAAAAAAAAAAAAAATGGCTTAATAATCGAATCACAGGACGAGGAAAAGTTTCAAATGAATACCTATAAGGATAAGGAATCATACAAATACGAGTACAATTCACAACGTGGAAATTCTAAAAGAAAAGTTCAATCGACTGCCTCGACTTGAAATATTCGAGTTTACAATTTTCAAAGGTTTTTAAAATTCACTTTCAAATTCTACAAAATTATGATGGGTCTTCGTAATATTTTTCCACTGATATTTTGGATTTCGTCGGAAAAGTATTTTAGGTGGTATATTTTATCCACCTGCAATAATTTCAACGATTTTTGAAAAAGCGACTCTAAAAAAAAAAAGACAAAAAATATGAATAAAGAGATAGACAGTGTACTTAAGCGAGTGGTAAAAAGCTTTAAGCTGCTTTTATTCATTCAAGTCAGTCATTTTTGTAGAAACTCCCCCAACAGAACTTCTATTGAAAATCGCTTCTCCATTGTTTCGATTTTTACACACAATTGATTTTCAAATATGGAGGAATATAATATTATAGAGACTTGAATTCTTATGCTTAAATTACTACCTTCGTAAAGTTCAAGCATTAAGCCTGGAAAATTTATGATGAAATAAATTTTCAAAGTTCATCAAACAGGGTTTCGAAAAGTATTCTGAAAACCTCGAAAAATGAAGAATAAATTTATCCGCGAATTACTTATCTATCTTGAAAATAAAATTTCTCCTGACATCCGAGAAAATTACTGATTTTTGGTCGCGGGAAAAACTAATTTAAAATACCCAACTTACAAAGGCGTGAGCATGTAAAACGCAATTTCAGTCAATCTAGCTTTCGGTATTGATTTGTAATCGGTATTCTAGAAGAGACATCAATGGAGGTACTTGACTCAGAATAACCAATAAAAGATATGTAACTGTGGATAGTTACGCTGAAGCTCAGAGCAGGGCATGTGGTCAACCAGTCTGTCAGCGGCTATCTGTCAAGTATTCCCGTTGTGCAAAATCCCGTCACAGTTTGGAGCAGAGGAGAGTTGTGACACCGGTTAGGGTAATTTGTGGCACAAATTTGGCGGCAATCAATCATTTAAAGAGCACAGAAATCCATCTTTATCACCCAACTCTGATGCAAATATACGCCGTAGAACTCCGGTCACAGGGAGAATTCTTACACAATGGGTTCAGCTGCGATTTACCCTGCGACGATCTCTAACAAAGATCAGACTACTTGATAGGTAATCAACGGGGTTATGAAAGTCACTTTATAACCATATTGCGCAATGTGCACTTCTCAGGCACAAGAGTTGAGAACGAAACTAGTCATAACAGTTTTATTCAGAATATTTGGGACCTCAAAGCCCGAAAACCCTTCCTCATGAAAACGAGAACATTTCACACAATTGAGGCCAATTTTCATTTTGGATTTTGAGGATCACAAAATAGAGAAAAAAATTACAGTACACCCATAGAACTAATTCTTTTGACGTTAGTAGTAGCAATTACGAAATTAACTTCAGCTGACGATCGACTTTATAACCCATTGCTTTTCATTTCCACAGTCGTTAAAAAAAAGCATAGTCGTACTACCTGTTTCACACATTAGGTTAACGAATAAAATTTACGATCTCGCATAAAAAATTAGTAAATCGTACAATGCAAATATAAAACACATTCCGCCGTCTCTTTCTTTGAACATTAAAACTGTAGAACAATTCTTTTAAAAATTATCATCAATGCAGAAAGCAAATGAATTTGCACCCGTATAGGTATCTAGATGCTGGAAGCAAACTTTTCTCGTTACTTCTAATTCATTTCATCTCTCGAAATTCGGTTGCTTTTTCTTCTAATTTCCCAAACGCATGTCACGCCACTTGGCTCGAGGAAAAGTAAGTGATTTCGTATGGGTGTAAATCAAGCTTTTCCGTATTTTCGTTACAAATTCAAGCTAGGTACCTATACGGTAACGGAAAGGTTGATAGACGCGGAACAGCGAGTAAACTGGGGAAGATGAATGAATAAGATTTGGGGTTCAAATTTCTCTTATTAGGTGTGACAGCAAAGTAAATGTACGTTAGAGAGAGCCCGCTATTTGTATCCTCAGCGGACCAAAATCTTTGGATCGTGAATCAAAACCATCTCATTTACGTAAATTCTCACCGAGAAACTAGGAAAAAAAAACCACCTAACAACAAATAATAAGGAAAGTTCTTTAGCGCTGTTGAAAGACCGGTACAGATACGCAAAGTGCTTCTTTTCGTATCCGTCTTCAAGGTGATTCTTCATTTTTTCTTTTTTATCTCTATAATCAACTTCATGTTATACCAACTGCAGTATAATGATGCAGCGACAGCTGCTGCGTGAACTAACTTTGTTAAAACAAGGCGAATTCTGAATCATTTTCCCATTTCATAAAAATTCAGCACCTATTGACTAAACTCTAGAACTAGATGTATAAAGACTGGAACAAAACATATAACTATAAGTGAAATACAACAGGTGATTTACCGCAAACTTTCGTTGAAGTTGTTTTTCAATTGCCATCAAAAATGAATCAAAAAGTTCACTGAATTGTTTCCTTATTCCTTAGGATGGAATTTCAATACTCATATAATCTCTAAATTCTGGTCGTGGATAATTGATACCAAGTACGTATACGTAATTGACTCGCGCTTTACTCCGCTTTCTCCTCAGTTCAAATGCTCGAAGTTGACAGACTTCTTTTCATCTCTGCTTCAATCCATCCTCTCATGATCATTCAAAATTTCTCACTTCATCACAAGTCACATTAGCCTTCCTAAATACGACGCTGGATGTCGACACTTGACTCGAAAAATGCCGCGATCTTCTCCCCAACCATCACCCTCTTTTTCATATTTCCTTAGAATCGGACTGCATACACAACAATCACATTCATCTTCGACAATTCTGACATCCAAAAGACAAACAAACTGATAAGAATAAAAGATGAACTTGAGCAATGAAAAAAATCATGATATCATGGGGCTACTGTTGGCTCATTCTCGTAAAAACTACATCCAACTTATTTCTCGGCTCTTCTTAATGATCCACCTGCTCTTATTGTAGATTGAAAATCGTCCTCGTATGACACAAATTCTTCAGTCCCGACCAAACTTCTCCGCACCTACGACCAAGCATCTTCAATGACTTCATCTGCTTTACATTCAACGAATCAAATTTTTCACAATGGAGAATCGTCTACTCGAATAATCAACTATCCAAATGATTAATTACGAAATTTATGAATATAGTTTACCCAGAATATAATTAGCTATTACATCGAAAGCTAAGTTGAAACTCAAAGTTATACGGCACACAACTTGAAATAGTATACTTCCCGAGAAACGCGATTTTGTAAGTTCGTTCAACCCACTACTTTAAATGCCACACTCATTAATTCAAAAGAAATTGAATTTTCCGTCCATTGATGCACAAATATTCTTAAAACAGTACCGGTAACTGTATACGACTAATTAGGGTATATAAATTTTATACAAGAAAAACCCATACTTGTGCACCACGTAGATACAATAGAAGCCATATAAATTTTATATTTGGCTCTAATTTTACGTGTAAACAGTTGAAAGTAACTCGAAATTATACATGAATAGCATTATTTTTTTGTAACGACCGGAGTGTTAAAAACTTACCTCGATCGTCGTAATAAACGGATCTAAGATTCACTTAGGCCCATAGGCTACTTTTTACGTCGTAATTTATGATTTTTCATCCTCAGTCGGACTCATTATTGGGACGTAGGTAGGTACCTAAAAAATACAATCGAAAAGAATGAAACAATTAGCTTATGCGCACAATTTCTGAGGTTACGATCGAGTAAGATAAATAATTCTAAAGGCTTTCTCGAGGGTTCGTACACCTTTATTTGTACTAGGTTTAGAAAAATTTTTTCGAACTCGACAGAGATACTGAGTTACAATTTGTCAACCGAAGTCCCCCTGGAGACGAAATAAAATAGGCTACACATTGAAAATGGCGTACGTTTGACGAAATCTCGCAACAAAGGGACCTCTTTAGTTATCCCAGCGGGTCAAATTTGATATATTAGAAGGAAAGTTTTTCACCCAGCATTTGCATTTCAGACTTCAAAAAAGTTGAGATGGAGGGAAAATAAAAAGCGGTGTGCAGAAGTAACGCGAAAGAAACTTCGGAAATAGAACAGAAGGGGATATCCTCATAAGAAATGAAGATACATATTTTGACAAATTTTTGTACAGGCCTACCTATCTCGATTACAAAATTATTCTTTTCAAAATTTGTTTCATCTATATTTGGAATAGCCTATACGTACGGAAAAAAACAAAATAATAATACATGAAAGCAACATTTTGCACTTCTAACAACAAATTCCAATGCACATAGCAACATGGTTTCTCTGTTTGATACAATGACTCAAGTGAATGAAGAGTGTTCCCTTTGTCCTTCTATACTCTAGTTTTACAATTGAACAACAATACACTAATAAAAAAGCAACAATATCATTAGAAGTTATTCAACAAAACAAATTTGCTTTCCCTGATCGCTTTCGTCATCCTCATTCATCTGTTATCAGCATCACTATAATGCTATAACTTGTGGTTACAGGCTGGAAAAGTAAGTATGGTCTCACACTCGCTATATCGAGTGAACAAATACGACTTCAAGAAAAGGATCCTAGAGTCATCATGAGGAAAAGCTTCACACATAGAGATACATGGAATGCGTGTATCCACTATTTTGGCTCCTTTTTGTATTGAAGATAATACAGAGTGATTGTGAACCAAGACCGAAAAAGAAAGCCAAGTGGATACGAGCATTCCATCTTCATGTTGGAAGAGGAAAAGCCAGGTGCTAGTCTGACTGCAAAACGCGGAAAAATCCATACCTACTCTGGCAGAGCGCGCATGGTAAAAAAGTTACTTCCAGGCTACATAGGGCCTACTGTTTACCGGCCTTGTACGTATCACAGTGTAATAGTTGCGGCCGGTCAACAAAATATATTTAATACTAAGAATAAATAAAGCAAACTCACACAATTCTGGAGCTGCTGATGGCGGTGTATGACATGTATTTATTCTTCGGATACCAGTATTCAAAGTTAATCCTGCCAGCCAACGTACGTTAAACTGAGGTGAACGGCCTCCTCGGTGATATTATGAATTCGAAATTGTCAATGAAGAGGAATCATCAGACAAATGGATCACATCCACAAGACGCAACTGAACAAGTGAGACAATTCTGCTCGCCAATATCGACGTCTAGTCACGCGATGATGAGCGAATCTCAACAATCATTCTTAATGGTTACCTACACAAAAAAAGCACAATGAATTTTTGAACTGATTCATCAGGATTGCGATTTGGGTGGAAAGCACAGCAAGAAAAGAAGACTGCACAAACACAAGGCGAGTACAGTTGATCAACGCCAACAATTTTTGTTACCTTGATTTACACAAATGATACACACATTAGGGTGAACAACAATCAAATCAATAGGACACTATCAATTGAATCAAGATCGATGAAATGGTTTAGAGAGAGATCTGTTTGGGGAAGTACCTACAAACTAGATAAAGTAAGAGAAACATTCAGAAATATGGAAAAATTTGAACTTTTAAACACATCCGGACAAACGACTAATAAGGCGCTAGACTAAGAATGAAATAAATTGTGAGAAAAAAAAAAGATGAACAATATTCTTTTGACTTTTTGCCAGCCGCCCAGAGGCCAGAACCAAGTCTAGAGGTCGAACTGTCGCAAATGAAAACAATCCGCGGAATGGGGCTTCTTTTCGATTTCAGTAACAGCTGGTTCTACAGTTAGGGAACTATAAAGATTGGTATGCGCAAGTGATAAGAACGCGTCCGTCACGGCGTCACCATGCTAATCAAGTCGCAGGAGGAGAAATTTCAGTTACATCCTGAGAGAATTTAATTAATCATCAACCTCAAAATACAAGAATTCTAACTCCAAAATAAAGTGAAACTCGCTTATTTGTTTGTTTCGAATCCTATAATCTATCTAAAATCAACCAAAATTTGATTTTCATGGTTTCAGATATCTCACAAAATTTTGAAAGCATTCTGATGTAAACTGACTGTTAACAAAGTGAAAACGTGGTGCAAAGTGGGTATAATCTAAATGTACAAACCACACAAACATTGTACCAATAGGTTCATACTGGTCTATACGGTACCATAAAAAATTCTACAGAGAATGCTGGTTGATAACAGAACAACTTGATAAACTTGATATTTTCATCCCTTCCTAAAAATATGCAGCACGGATTCACAATACCTACCAATAATTGTAAAAAGTGCGATATCCGCCTCACAAACTATTGGTGTCAGTGCGACAATACGGTCGTAATATTTTCCAAGCTATTCGTTCATAATGTTGTTGCTTGAGATTTGAATTACAATTCCTGAAAGTTGCACAGAAATTGGATGCGTCATTCTCGAGTAAAACAATTCATAAAATTCAATCGCAGTTTTCTCAAAACTTTTTCCAATCAATACCTCAATTGACACCTGCAAAACGAGTAACGACGATCAGATCATGAGCTTTGTTCTATTTATCTCCTGGTTATATTTCATAGATATAGGGGCGTCGATTGAACTTTGTACGGCCAAGCTGTCAGAAAAGCAAACGTGTCATTCTCATTGCCTTAGGTCATGGAATCATCTCTTAATTTGGCCAATTTTTAGAGTGTGCAAGCATCAAGCAATAAAAGAAAAAATGAAATTTTTGAATTTGTCAAAACTGAAAATGAAGTATTCTTTCCAATCAGGGTAAACTCAGAGAAGAGGTTAAGGACCATTTATTTTTCAAAGTACCTATATTTAACCATTTTAGACAGATACTTTTTTTTTAGAATTTAATTTTAAAATTGTTTGCAATTGATAATTGTATATATGTGATGGAGTCGTGATATTATTGATTTTTATAATATGTAGGTAGGTATAGTAAAAGAATATAAAATAAGTTAATAAAGCGAAAAGTTATTTATGGAATGGCTATATCGATGTGAAAATGAATTACAAACATATAGTTGAGAGAAAGAATAATTTCATCAGGATGAGATTGCCTTGATCAATTGAATATAACCGCAATATTGATTGTCATTATACGCTTTCATCTTTTTACAACTGTACGGTATGTTAGGTATAAAGAATGATATAAGTAATATAATGATAGTGGCGCTGACGGTTTCCGTACCCCCTTCGTAATAAGTATCATGAAATGGATTTTACGTAAGTTTTAGAACATCAGTAAATTGAATTATTACACTGGTAGTTCACGAGCTACGATAAAATCATTTCAATTAGAAATTTAAACCCCTTAATATTACTTCGGCATGTCTCGTTCGTTATTCAAAAAGCCGAACTACTCCACGCAGTATTAATTATTATGCAATTTCACCTTCGGTAACTTTACCGGCGAACAATCTACTATACCTTTTGTGCGAATAAAATATAATTTTACATCAATCTGTGTGTAAGAGTGTATGGGTTAGAATTTCTCATGCGAACTTGAAACGTTGCTGCTAGATTTTCTTCTTCTTTTCTGTAAAATACAACGTCGAGGCGAAATCTATATAGGTACAGGACGAAATTCATTTTTCAATAAAGGCACGAGGTTGTTGAAACGATAATGGAATAATAACGATCACTCGTATAGCACAATGGCAAAGACATTTTAGTAATTAAGTATATAGTTGGTAAATATTAGAAAGCGTATAGGTATGGATTTGGATTGCTGAAATTAAAGCGTGATTGTCGCGGAAAACTTTATGCTTCGATAAATTTCTTCTAAACGACTGCTATAAAAGCGTTTAAAATTTTTGTGTTCACTGCGACGAGACGATTCAAACTGAACGTTTGCATTTTCGAAAGCAAATAAAATTATTCATCAATTTTGTTTTTCATATAGGTTAGCATACGTATTTAAACGTAATTTCGTGGGTACGACATTCACTAATTTTTACGGATTGACGAATATAATTTTTTTAGTTTAGCTATTGGTGGGCGATAAGAGACATTAGATGAAATTATTAACGCCTGACCAAATTCGAAATGTATTAGAACAATTGATGGTGAAAACAATTCAATTCTCGGTTCACAATTTTTTTTCTCAATTTTGTGACAACTTTTACTCGAAAATGGTTAGGCCTAGAAATATGAAAATTCTTCTACTCTTCGAATAGGAATCTAAAATAAATTTTCTCACCACGCTTCATTTATGGTAACAAAATAATAATAGTAATACGGTTTAATAAAGATGACAAACACTTCAGAGAATCCGCGGTTCAAAAATACATTCAGATTTAGACTCAGTTGAAAAAGCTGTCGCCACTGAAAAAAAAAAAGGAAATCTTAAAAATTAGAAGCCGATATGATATCGACGGAGCCGGGAATTGCAAAGTTAATAGTATTGAAGGCATTGATAAGAAAGATCAAATACTGTACAATGTTAAGCATTACGGCACCTACATCTGTCCTCAAGCCCCTAATCAAATCACGTAAACGATTAAAATGGGAATTCAATAAGGCGAAAAGATAGTTCATAGTATCAGTACTTTAAGAAAATGAAGGTTGAGCCGAGAAACGTTTCAAGATGTTTTCTCAAGTTGCTGCAAACTAACTTATATCTACACAGAATGACAGAATGCTCGTATTCGATGTTATTTACTCAAGTAAGCTAGAAGAAAATATCGCAAAATGTATACCGAAAAATATAAGCCTTGAAAAAAAAAAAATCAAAACGATACGCGAGAGAGAAAAAACTGAATCATACCTAGACATTTTAGTAAACTATAAAGATAAATGAAACGTGAAAATGAAAACAGACTCCTTCTTTAAGGTTGTTATTATCGGCTGAAAATTTTTTTCACTATTCTTCTTCGACTCCTGTTTTTTAAATAGGTACCTTCCCATGTTATTATCACTCGTTCGCTAAAAATGTGAATAAGTATGCAATGAATCATGTTGAGCTGCAAATTTTAACAGATACATCTTGTATTAACAATTGAAAATTGATTGTTGATTAAGCCTATTAAGTTATTGGGTAAAATATTTACAGAATATCTTCGGAACTCCATACTTTGATGAAATGATTGGATAAGAGCAAATTACAGTACGTAAGTGTGAATTTAGATAATATTAGAACCTTTATTTACTCTTGTCTCGAATTTCATCATTGCTCACCGTAAAACAGACAAAAGTAACGATCGATGAAAATGATAAATACGAATTAATATGTTATAGGCCTACATATTTATTCGTTCCATTTACGGTAGTTTCATTTGAAATGAGCAATACAGAACTGAAAAATGAAGGACAGACTTCTAGGTGCTGGCTGTGTTCTCTACTTTGCTGAGTGTTTATTCGGTATTCATTTTTTTTTTAAAGGTATGTAATCATGAGTTTTATAATGCAAAGAAGGTATACATAGGTGAAAATTTGAACGATCATTCTAGGCAACTAGTATGGAGGGATTAGGGTAGGACGTCATGCATAATGCGGGAAATCGCGAATTGGTGAGAAACAAGGAAATTCTTTTGCAGCGTGAAGGAGCACTGACAGTGAGTTCAATTAGGGATGCATTTTTTTTTCGTGGAAAAGATTTTGAAAAATAATTACATTCTTTCTCTCCAATCTTGAACTCATTTGACTAAACCATCATGACGAGAGAAGTAAGATTCGACTGTCTTCAGAAGTGGAGGTATAATTTTGAAGGTAAAGAAAAGTAGTCAAATATTTTCATGGTTCACCGCACTTCTGTTGGCCAAATTCAGACCTAACCGAATTGGGAAAAAAAGAAAGAAACGAAAAAAGAAGAAAAAAAGTGCTTGTATCCTAGGAAATGCTGATTTCATTACTCGTCTCTTCACTGATTTCACGATAAAATTAAACGAAAATGTTTGAAGTACTGTAATTCTAAAAATAATGGAAAAAAGAATTGGTTAAACGGAGAAACGGAAAAAATTTTGACATCACTAGAGAAGAAATCTTGTTTTCCACACTTTTTTCATTCGTGTGAGTTGATTTCTTTACCTCAGAAATTCGCGAACACGTTCTTATTGCAACTTATTTTTCTCGCTCTTTCTCCGCACAATTTCTTCCACAATATTTGTGTGTTGACATCCGTACCTCGAGAAATAATTGTCACTCTCGTTTAATTTTCAGTTTGCGTTCGTGCGAATTTTTCAACTCTCTTAGTGACCCTTTTTTCCTGATGTGGAAATGAAGATTGAAAGATGGAAGATGATGCGCTCAACTTCGCGTATTTTCGTTGATTTTAATCGGGTAGACTTTGATGAGTTTTAAAGGAAAAATTTGGAAATATATCGAGAAGATGCTCGTGTAGCAAACCTTTTCTTATTATTGCATCTACTTCGATGACTTCCTGGAAACACTAGATAGGTACCATAAAGTTGTTATCAAATAGCACGGGATTTCAATTAAGGCGCTAGAGGTATTCTCGCTCAATGTAAACAAACATCGCGGGATGTTCCCATCCGAGAAACGAAAAAATGAAGTGGACTTTTTACGTGTAAATTCCACTTCATTTTTCGGATTTTGGGATGGGAACATCCCGCGCACCAACCCGCGCACTCCACTGCGATGTTTGTTTACATTGAGCGAGAATACCTCTAGCGCCTTATTTCAATCACAGATAAATCAATCAGCTAAAATCAACTTTGTGGTACCTGCAAGATAACGTTGAACGATCCAGGATGGGTATCTAACAGGAATCGCGAATTTGTATTTGGAGGGTGTTTCGTAGTTTTGAAGTACTCCTTAAGATCACCTGAGTGGCTCACAATCACGTTCATCCTTCCCTAATTGTAGTCTAATTTTGTTGCTTGATGTTCACGTAATTTTCTCTCATCTTCAGATTATTAAAACCTTGTTAATTAATAAGTTTTAAATTTTCTTTTACAGCACAGAACAAGTAACAGTTTGCGGGACGACAGGCGCTGTGTTGTCCGGAGGAGGTTGCAGTTCCCAAGGTGGCACCATGAGTGCCGCACCATCTTTACCGTCATCTCGTGAATCTAGTTGCGCTAGTTGTCCTGGTATCATTCCACCGTTCAGAGTGGTGATGTTGGGTTCATGTGGCGTTGGTAAATCATCCTTAGTATCGCAATTCATGACGTCAGAATACCTGCAAGCAAGCGGAATTAGCATAGGTAAATATTTATATTTTCTCTTATTACTAATACTAGCCGCTGACCGCGCCTGGCGGCTACGCCTATGGCGCCACTCGCTCTCGTTACTAATATTGCAAACTGTAAATTATAGACTGCATTTCTTGATAGCACGAGGAGCTTCTTCATCCTACTTGCGGTCTACTTTGATAAAATTTCTCGATTAAGTTTTTTCTTCGAGAGAGTTGAGAACTTCCACTCATCGCCCACTTTGAGTTATTCCTATTGTAACAAGAAAGAGATCGAAGAGTTGGTAGGTAGCGCTCTTGAGGAAGTAGAAGTTTCGAGTGGCCATTCCCCAAAAATTTCTGAATACCTAAGTAATATTTAGGGTGTATAAATAAATACCTGATGCACTCTTAATGTAACTATAATCTGAAAGGACTACTCACATTTTTTCCTTCTTGATTTTGATTTTTTGATTTCCCAAGTAGAGTATGCCACAAAAATAACTTTTCGATCGTAGAATGCTCACCTATAACAGATTCTGGACCTTGTGAAAATATGTATATATTGAGAACAGTTTCCTTTCATACTTACTTAATTCTTTTTTCACCTCTATGAAGTCATAAAAATGATTCGAACCAAAACTATCTCATAAAAAATCGGTATTCAAGCCGTGTAATTAAAACTTTTAGAGCGCATTCATAGATGTACTCCTATATGTAGGTATCAGTCAACGCTATCGATTTCTATCTGAGGGTATACGAGTTTTTGTTTGTAGAATACAGAAAGGCCTTATCGAACATTTAGCACTTGTACGATGTAAAATGCAGAGACCTCATTGTATATTCAGCGCGAGTACATTGTAACAACATCCGAAATTACATTAATCCTGGCGAAAGGTTTCACGACCACACTAATTTGTGGTACGCTTTATAAGCCCGCGATTTCCCAATCCTAAATCAACGTTGATTTTGGATTACCTCGTCGTTGATATACGCGATGCCGCATGGACCACGTATTCGGTAGGATCGGAATAAGAATAGAAATTCTCAATTTCGTTCTCGAAATCTACAAAATATTGCGCAAGATTAGGTAGGTACTCAAAATTATTGACCAAAATTTTTCTAAAACCAGCCCTCAAGAATGGTACTTAATGAAAGAAAAATGTAAGTCGAATCACAGATTAATTATGGTGAGATCAGTCGTCACTTCCACTCTCAATTCTAAAATGGTATTTTTGAGCCCCTCTTTACGTTCATTATGGAAATATTGTTGCTTCTTTTCAGCATAATTAATACGACGTCAGGAAATTAGATCACATAAAGTCGTTCGATATTCCTGACACAGACAGTGTAGGCAAAAATTCGATTTTTAGCGTATGATAGAGGGTGCGCAGAGTTTTTTTTTTTCTATCTTGCAGAATCTAGAAGGGTCTGCTTTGGGTAATTCTCACGACTCTCCTGAGATTCTTCCTGACTGCGATGGGACTTGGTGAATCTTGGATCCCAGGGAATGATTTCACTGTTGTACTGCAACAACATTAAGAAAACGGGAGAAATCGCGGACAGGAAAAAAAGCAATAACAGAACCTATTTGTGATTCCCAATAAGACCAAAAAATTGCTCAAATTAGAAACGTGTCGACCAAGAGGGAGGAAACAGTTCTTCAATTAAGGGCAAGCATTGCAGGAAATGACAATAGCCAAGAGAGGCACATAATTCCGATTGTCCTAAACCAACAAGATCTAAATTGCAGGATATAAATTCAGTCATGTCATTCTAGCTAGGAATGAGAAGAAAAAATTTATAGGAAAGCTATACATTACCGAACTAATCACAACGAAGGTCTTCACTAATAATCATCAAGACTTTAGCTTTCTCTTGTGCTCCAGTTTCAAGTTTTGTGTTCTCAGTAGCAGGAATAGCATTTGAAATTGTCATTATAATTATAATCTTCAAAGAAAGCTTGGTATAATTGTTAAAAAAGTAATTAATATCCGATTGCGCTGCAGTTTTATCTGAACCTCGAAAAAAAAAGAGAGAAAAAGAAGATAGAGCTTCAACTATACGAATGAACTTTAACAAGCTCAGTACCTACTCATAAAGGAAAGCCAATCCACGAATATTCATCTTTGAAAACTCATTGCATACATTTTTTAATCAACGTATTTGCACGAAAAGAAATACTAACCTTGATCGAACTTCGATATTTTTCAAATTTTTTTTTTTCTTCTTCGATATCTTTTTCATGTTTCAAAATTAGAAATTTTATCGTACGAATAGAAATCCGTCATCAGTTTTGTTGCGTTTTTTCAAATCAAATACAAGCATTAAGCTATAAAAGTGTATTATATACGCTCCAAACTACAGCATTTCTCATTTCCTGGCCATTCGATTACCGTTGTAGAATTATGGCACTGTAGTGGCTCACAATAAATCCTGGCTATTCTCTCTATTTCTTACGTACAGTCGTTAACACGATATTCTCGTTTCATTTGAAATGAGAATTTACAATTTCATTCACGTACGCGAGCTACCGGTGTTCGTTCCATTCCACCTCCTAACTGTAGCAAAAATTAATGTTTATTCGATAAGCAGGGCGTTTCTTCAAAGTCATTTGATGAGACCAAAAGTATCACTGCTTTTTGTAGGTATCCTTAAAATTGAATGTATATTTTTACTGACGCCCCTGCAATGTAAACTTTCTGCAATTTTTGAAATCGACGAAAATATAGCGAACTCGAGCTGCGGTAAAATTCATTACGCGAGAAAAACAGTTGCATAAAGTTGTGTGCCTCTGGTGAGACGAAAACTAGTGGCTAACGTTACTGATCTTTTGTGAAAGTCCAGTGACTCGACTGAATTTACCAGTTTTCTAGTTCCTGTTCAAAATAAATAGAATAGACCGGTATTATGAAAATATTCTTTCGACTCACTCATAGTTTCAACTCTTTTCTCTATCTCATTCCCTATTCCGAGAGGTGCGCCACCGTTAGAACTTCATAGGAGTCCCATAATTGCGGGTTGTCTAACTAAAAGAAGTTGATATACATGAGTGCAGGGGGGATATGTCTTTTAGTCCACAATTTGTATGGATCGGACTGGCCCGGGTAGCTGACTAGCGATCGCCAGGAGCTCGAGCGAGAATAGGGGCCTGTTAGGACCAGATATTGGAAAGGGGCAAAAAAAATTATCCGGGGCCTCGAGTGCCACTTTCACCAGGGGCCCTGAAGTGAGCGAGACCGGCCATACTTAACACAGTTCATATAGATATGGCCGCTGAATAAAAAAAAAAACAGCTCATCATACATTTGGAGGACCCGGAGGGATTGATAACTCCCAAACGAGAAACCTGTGCTGCAGGAAACTTGCCGTATATTTTAAAACCTCGAAATTTAGGGAAGAAATTGTATTTTTTTTTTTTGAAAAAGTTTCTGGAAATTCTGAAGTAAGATTTGAGAATTCGTCGAACCTACAGAGGAGACCTTGAGGACTTACACCTTCTCAACTCCAGATAGAACATGAGCCTTATTTTAGAAAATCCCTGGGCCTCCTTTGAGATTCCAAAGAATTATTTCAGTATTTTTCCCAAATTTTTCGTTAAATTCTACTTCAAGAATTTGGATTTTCTTAAAAATATTGAATTCTCTTCTTTTGAAATAAATTAAAGGGCAATAACCAGGGCGTCCAGAAGGTAGAAAGAATTTTTTTAGTTCTTTTCCCAGGATCTTCTTGAAATCTTTGGCAAATGTCATAGAAACCCGTTTTTAAGAGTTATCAACCCCTCCGCGCCCTCCAAATAAACGCCGAATTTTCTGTTTTTTTTTTTTTTTTTTTTTTTTTTTGGATTCAGCGGTCATGCTTTTGAGTACGATATCGAAATCCATACAAATTGTGCGCCAAAAGAATCATTTTAGGGACATATTGGTATCTACTTATTTCATGCACGCAATCGTTAATTAGAGAACTCCCATGGGGTTACCCGGGGTTCTAATCGTGACGCCATGGTTCAAATTGTTCATTTAAGTATCCTGAATATTTGAATCAAGTTTCATGTTTTTCACACAAAATGCAAGGTTCACTTCAAAATTTGTACTAGACCATTTTACTATCCTGATAGGACACCTGATAGATCGATCACACCTTCTAATATATTTGGAGATAAGGTACAGAAAGCTTTCACTCACCTAAAAATTAACGATTCGAATGACGTTATACAAAGTTACTCGTTACTGATGAGATAAAGTGAGTTATCCTAAGACTTTTACTGACATGTATATGTCTGACCTGCTGTGAGAAAATGATACCTAGTACAATTTCCTGAATTGGTGCTAAATATCCTTTTCCCAAATCAAAAGGCATGATGCCATAAGCACATCCTTCTCTCGCAGCAGGATTGTCTTCGGGCTGGGAGACAGTCAAACATTTGCAAAACGCTCTCTGCAAAATCAACTACAACGTTATCAATGACCTTGACCTACTTTGAGAAAACTGGATAAGCTAACTTACGTTAAAAGGGTAGCCTAACATAAAGACATAGGTTAGCCTGTAAAGGTAAACGAGTGGAGAGTAGCCACGTATAGTATCAAGAGAACGTTGATACACTAGGCTAAGAGATATTGGCAGAGCCCATCAGCTAGTTAGCCTGACATACTCGAATAATAATGTTGTAATTATAGGAGAAACTAGGCTAAAGTACTCAATGCATCTGATGACGTCATACAGTCGGCATCGTCTAGATTTCAACCTTAAGCCAGGCCAGAATTGGCCGGTGATATGTGACCGTCATGATAAAGCGCAGTCACGGTCAAAATAAGATATGTGACCAAGAAAGACCAAGATTTGTCACGATAGAGCACGGTCACAATAGGTCAGTCACATAATATTATACGTGACCACATGTGACCAAAATCTTTCTATACTGTATGACGGTGGTTTCCAACCTTTTGGAGATGTTGGATCCCTCCAGTGCTCTGGCCTATTTTGCGGATCCCCTACAAAAATATATTATAGGAATGAAGTAGCACTGATGACTAGCATATTTACAGGGTTGTGGGAGATTCAGGGACCAACCATACCAGAGCTGAAAAAATTGCCCTTAAATATAAAATCTTGTTTAAAACGTCTTCCGGAACAATTTTTTTCTCAAACAAAAATTATAAAAATCATTTTCAGACCTTCTGCGGACCCCTGGGCTCGGCTCCACAGACCCCAGGTTGGGATCCACTGCTGTACGAGGTATTAATGCATTATGTTTTTCTTATCAGCTGTGTTCTCATGATCCTATTGAATGATCTGAATTCATCATCAAAATTAAATAGTCAGAAGCGTGCGTGACCGTGAACTCTCGTGACTGGTCACAATAAAATAAATGACCCTCATTTATGCTACCCTGGCCGCCAGGCCAGTCTTGGAAACGCCCGGGCCCGTAGACAAATAAACATGATCTAATGTTTTTATTTTACTTTATTTTTTTAATTAGGTACTTATTATCATACATTCTTTTGAATGGGCTAGCTCAGCTCACTTTCGAGCCCTTGCTTTACCTTCAATCTACAGCTCTTGTAAAATATGATACTACCACTCTCTTAATAATGAATCTTGAGGGAAAACTCCATCCAAATCCCACAACTCGTGGACAACTTGACAGTCGAGATTTAATCATCGCACTTTTCGATGCCCTGCACGACTGACTCCCAAGTTTCTTTCCATTTCGATGTTGGTAGACCCTTGAAAGAAAATTGAGAAAATATGAAAAAAACCCGCAAAATTTTATTGAATCAATAAAAGGGAGTATTTTTCAGTATGTGCGAGTTTGAAGGACTATCTCGTAGAGAGAATAGATAATAGAATTTATTTACGATACCTCCTTACGCGAATAAAATAGTATACGGAGAGACGTTGACTACATGCACTTGACAAACGAATAGCTCGACGATATGAATAACGAGTCATCGAGATGGCAGTGTCATTATAAAACATGCACAAGAGAAAGAGTGGTTCTAATTCCAGTGCTATGGTAACAATAGTTCAAAGAATAATAGTTCAATCCTGCTGTCGACACGACATTTGATATCGCACCGATCAATATCACTCTTTTTCTCGAATTATTATAAATTTCCAAATAAATTTACAATAATTTGTCGAGTTCTCGTTCCCGACGTATGTCACTCCAATTTGAAAACTTTTGGACGTTGCTTTAAACTTTTCTTTTTTTTTTTTCCACTATCCTAAAGGGAGAAAGAAAAAGTCGGATAAATAGATATAAAGACAGAAGAAGAATTAGATAAGTCTAGGCCTACTGAAAGTGAAATATTCTATTTATTCCGCTTCCGTCGTTCGAACCACTCCCTAGTGATACAAGCTAGCACAGTACATTCACATATTTGTAGAACTGTACCAACACTATATACGTGTACTTTCTTAGAACACGAATGGTGCAAGAAATAAATGTTATTTCCAAAGGGATATAGTCTAATCTAATTGTTGCAGATACGATATTATTTGTGCACATTTCTATCCTCTATTTTTCTGTAATGTATAGTGAGATAGATTTGCTATCTTCAGTATTGTAAGCTTATACAACACTTTTTTTTCGAAACTCGCGACGTATATTTGTATCGAAAATTCAACTTCACGATGTATTATATCTATTTCCATATTTTTAGAGATTTACATAAAAAAAAGGGTGCAAAAGCTCATTCAAATTACGGTTTATAAATAATGAAATCCGATTTGTGATTTTTTTTTTCTTTACTGGGGAAAAATACCTATTAGAGATCTCCTTCGTTATGAGTAGCGCAAAAAAAGAAAAGTGTACGCTAAAAAGTTAAATTATGCAATTTTCTTTTGAAATTCCAATACATCCAATATTGCCATAGAATAATCACCGATTATAAAGTATTGGGGAGAGTTTTGATTCGTTCGAAGACTGTTCTCGCACAATAGCTAGTAATAACCATCAGAATGAGAACCTTCATTACACTATTTGGTCCTCAACGTAAAGAATTTTCATACCTATAAAAGGAAAAAACACACCTGAGCATAAAAATTCTCAATAATGAGGATTTATTCAAAACGATTCTAAAGAGAAATAACGGAGAATCAAAAATTGTGAAAGTAAAAATATAAATGGAAGGTTGATAGTTTGAGAAAAAAATTAACAGTATAACGAGAACACAAGGATGCAGCTTGGTCACGATGTGTTGTGGAGATGAAAAAGACATCCTTACTGGTGCTACTTCCCACTCTTTCAAAATTCTTCTTGGTTTGGAGTCTCGATCGCCGAGGATACACTAAAAAAATTGAAATATTTTAGCATTATTTTATATTATGTTTATGAAATCTTGGAAAAACCGTAACAGTCTTTGTCATATCTGATGACGTCGTAAATGACCTTGACCTACTTTGAAGGGAAAAATTTCAACCTTCGTTACTTTGAAACCTGCATCATCGAACTAGGCCTAAATACAATATAATTAGTGGCTACTGAATTATGTTGTTCGTTAGGCTATTGAGCTCATCCTGCTTTCTGTATAATCATGTATCTAGAGGCTTCCGCCACGGTATTGTCACTGTGATGTCAACGAAGACGTTCACTCTTTATGTGAGGCTAACTAGTCACAGACCTGTCCCAAGAGATGGGTATACCGGTAATTAGCAGCGAGTAATTGCACTTTTTTTGCGCTTTTCTGGGAAATTTTTGTTTGAGGTCACTTAACTTGGAACAGGTCGCATCTTTAAACTAATTTTCACATAGGTACCGTGTACCTGACTTAACTCGATAAAACTCTTACATTCTTTTACTTCAAAATTCAGCCGATAATGCTAAACTAGGCTCAGTTTTTTTGGGGGGAGACCCGCCATCCGTTTAGTTACTGGGGGCCCTCTCAGGAATTCTGTCCGCGTACGCGTAATGCTGGGACTTGGAAAAATTCCTGGCTCTTCTATAGCGCTCTATGGGATTTGAAAAAAGTGAGAAGGATTTCTTGGCGTTGCCAAAAATATAAAGATCATGTTTCATGTCTTTTCGCCAGTCGTCTTAAGCTCTTCATCGTTCAAAAATATCCAAAATTTCCAACTTCTTGTTCTACGTAGTATAAGTCAACTTTGAAGTATTTTAGGCTGACTGCTTCCTGGGACGGACCAGCAGACTGGGCCTTACTCGCCCCGATCCTTTGTCCCGCTTTATGGTCCAGTACATGTCTATTATAGTATATTTCAAGCTGATGAGATTACTGGGACTCACTCGCTCCGCTCGTTCGTCCCGCTTCTTGGTCCAGTACAAGTCAAGTCCACTTCAATATATTTCAAGCTGATGAGGTTACTGGGACTCACACCTTCCGCTCGTTCGTCCCGCTTCTTGGTCCAGTACAAGTCCACTTTAATATACTTCAAGCTGATGAGGATACTGGAACTCACTCGCTCCGCTCGTTCGTCCCGCTTCTTGGTCCAGTACAAGTCAAGCCCACTTCAATATATTTCAAGCTGATGAGGATACTGGGACTCACTCGCGGCGCAAATTTCTGAATCAGTCGCGGGTATAAATTTGCACGCGCACGTGCACGGGAAAAGTATTTTTAATTTAATTTAATTTTTATTTTATTTTATTTTATTTTATTTTATTTTTATTTTTATTTTCATTTCAATTTAACTTAATTTAATTTTTATTTAATTTTTTTTTTATTTAATTTTTACTCAAAAAGTGGTACTCGCAGATTTCTGAATCAGTCGAGAGTATAAATTTGCACGCGCACGGGAAAAGTATTTTATTTTAATTTAATTTAATTTAATTTGATTTAATTTGATTTAAATTTAATTTAAATTTAATTTAATTTAATTTAATTTAATTTATTTTAATTTAATTTAATTTAATTTAAATTTAATTTAATTTAATTTGATTTAATTTAATTTAAATTTAATTTAATTTAATTTAATTTAATTTAATTTTAATTTAATTTAATTTAATTTTAATTTAATTTAATTTAATTTTTATTTATTTATTTTTTATTTTATTTTTACTCAAAAAGTGGTACTCGCAGATTTCTGAATCAGTCCAGGGTATAAATTTGCACGCGCACGCGCAGGGGAAAAGTAGATTACTGGATAACCTCCCAGGTAATTCTCAAAAATTTTCCAAGTCCATTATAGGGGTGGGGGGGTGGTACTCACAAATTTTCAATAGTGCACCAGGTGTCAAAAAAGACATGAAACATATCAAAATTCGTGACCTTCATTGACGGGAGACTTGTCATCTCTTTAGTTACTGGGGGTCCTCTCAGGAATCTTAACACTGGGACTTGGAAAAAATCCTGGCTCTTCTACACCTCTTTATGAGGCTTAGATAAATTTTAAGCTCTTCAATACCCAGTTTAGTGACTGAGAAAAATTTCGAGCTACTTTATATTTCTGTACAGGGACTTTGAAACATTCCTAGCTCTCCTATACTTGAACTCTCCTGGCGAGCTCTCTGTAGGACTTGAAGAAATGTGTGATTCCAGTATATTCTTCCGTATTTACAAGCGAGAAGAGATGAATTGAAACCCCCTTTCATAAATAAATTACATGTATGCTGAAAATTTTGAGCCCTCCGTCATGAGCCGTGGGTCTCTCGCATCTCTTGCTCCCCGAGCAAGAGCCTGTAATTTTTTTTTAGCGGAGAATCCGCTATCCATTTTGTTAGAGGGATTACATCCTCAAAAAACGCCCGCGTCCGGGAGTCTCTGTGAACTGCGTGACGTGACGTGACTCCTCGTGGCGCTTTATGACGTCATCAATGACCTTGACTTATTTTAGGGACTCGAAAAAAATTCAACTTCCAGCCTTCATTATATTAGGCCTTGTATTGTTAGGGGGATTACATCCTCAGAAAACGTCCGCGTCCGGGAGTTTCTGTGAACTGCGTGACGTAACGTGACGTGGAGCGCTTTATGACGTCATCAATCACCTTGACCTACTATAGTAATTTGGAAAAATTTCAACTTCTAGCCGGAATGCGTCATGACGTCGTCTATGACCTTGACCTTGATCTACTTCAGGGACGGAAAAATTTCAACTTCCAGCCTTCATTATATCAGGCCTAGTATACAGTATACTGGGAAGAGCCCAACCAACTCATTTTCTGAGGGGGCACTTTCGCGCCAACGTGATCGCGAGCGCGGGAGGTTGCGAGTTCCCCGCTGCCATTGCAAATCTGGAATGGCTTATCTATTTCTTCAGATTCCGAAATTTCACTTGCGCATCTTTTTTTGGTGTCATTATTTCGCGACTCACTGAAATTGCGGTTCTTATTCATGTTCAAAATTTATAGTACATAATAAAATTACAAATCACCGAAAGTAGGTCAAGGTCTCTTCGCGTCATTTTCGTGCGACGCAAATTTCAGAATGTTTCCCTACCTTAAGACCTATTCAGAGGTCAACAAGACAGGAACATGATCTGTATAATTTTTGGCTCCGCCAGAACATTCTATGTCAGTTTCTTGCGGTTGGCATCCCAAAAATATTAACCTGTACTTGATTCTGGACTGACTATTTCATTGTAGAGAGCCAGCACGGTCGATATGATTCAATCCTCCATTGGTTGAGTACAATAGCTTAGCCAAAGGAGGGAAGCGGGGGTTTTTCACTCCGGCTTTTCATTGTAACATATTTACGATGCAAAACTTACAGAAAAATAATGAAGAAGTGGGCCCTTATTCCCTCCCTTCTTCAAATTCTTGCTGCGCATTTTTCCGGAGCAAAAAATGAATGAAAATATAGGTTCTAGGAAGACTTTGAAAATTCGAATTTTTTTAATTTTGTAACGATTCTCGTTTCTCGAGTGCCATCTGCACTGCGTAAATGTTTTGGAAAATGCAACTTTACCCAAAAAAGATTCTAAACGTTTAGGATGATCCTGGTTTACAAAATAACAGATTTTGACATTTTTCTCGACAAGGTTTACCAATAATATTTATTTTGACTCGTTGAAATTTTTCCTTTTTCTACTTCTCGTTAACATCTTCCTCGTCATTTTTATGAAATCAATATTTTTGTAGAATAAACAAGTTTCCTTCTATTCATTTTATGTATTTTTTTTCTTGTTTAATGTTACAGACGAAGATTTCGGAGAGAAGTCTGTTTGCATATCATTAGATAACGAAGAATCAGAAATTGTATTCGTTGATCAACCTTCATCGAAAATATCGGTAAGTTACCTAATTTTTAGAATACACAGACGGTGGAAATGTTACAAAAATATTTGATTGTTAAACTTGATCAGATTCGAGCGTGGTGCAGTATAAATTCATTCAAAAAAAAAAAAAAAAAAACATGAACAAATGACATTTGAAATTTTTCGCTATCATTTGAAATTATTCTGAGTGTATCCGAGAAAATTGATAAAAAGGAAATTCTTGATCAGAGTTCTTCGGATAATCAAAAATTAAAGTAGGTATTTACTTACTTATTTTGAACACTTAGGCGAATGTGCATATTTTTACTGGTTTTTAAACGCGCTTCTTGTACCGAAAAATTTACTTACCAGACGTCGGAAACTCTATTTATTTTGATTACAACGAAGTTCCGAGAAACTTAATCGCAATTCAATGTAATTTACGCAGACCCAACGTCCGTATAATAAATTAATATAATTTTGGAATAATATTTTGAAATATTTTGAATTTTTCCACATCGGTTAGATAGGTACACTGAGTCATTAGAGAACCTACCTCAGAAAATAAATTTTTAGTGTAAGTTACCATGTTACAACATGCATGTGGGCTTGTTCTAGGCTGTTGAATTATAACATTCGGTTCTGAGAAGAGGGCGAATGATAACAAAGTAAATGTACTGGTAACAAAAATACGAATTTGCTAATGAGGGTAAAATATTCGTGTGTGCGCTCTTTCTTATCGTTTTCTTTGTTTCTACACGAAAATGGGAACAACGTGCGGTGAACGAAAAAAAAAGCCTCGCAGTCTGCGGAAAAACGAGAAATTGTTGCGTGCCAGAAAAAAGGGAAAAAGATGATAGCCTCCTCTCGACTTACCATAATTATTTGCGTAGAATGTAACCAGGTTCGCGGAAAGGTAAATTGGCGTACCAAAAAATAATATCGAAACAGCACGAGCATCTCGGAGGCATTCGGAAAGGGACTTCCTAAAAAAAGAAAAAATTTTTGATAATTGTCAAAATATTTTCTCAACGAACAGATACAGCAATTAATAATTATATTATTTTACCGTAAAAATTTGTAATTAAAAATCTCCCTTTCTTCTCGACGCAGTAACCGTTGAAAAGTGTCGCACTTAATACCTATGCAGTATAATAATCGAGAAACCCTGGCTGTTTTTCTCTCAAAAATTCTCGGTAAGAAAAATTAATTAAATTTTACGAAGTTCAATTACCATTTAATTTCTCATATACGGCAGCGAGTACAGCAAACAAATTAATTCTTTCATGGAACGACGCTTATTTATCGTTTTCCTTTTTCTTATTCCGCGCAAAAAAAGAAAAAGATTTGACGAAGTTTTGAAAAGAAGGAAAAAGGAAACGAATAAAAGAAATATAAGTTTTGTTTCTGCGATATTCTTATATTTTCGGGACTTAAATATTGTCAAATTTGCATACAGATGATGAGTTTGAAATTTCGGATAAATGAAACAGTAATTAAAATTTCAGATTTGTATAAGTACATATCGTGCGGTATTTCGCTCTCAAAAATTAATCATTTTTTAATTCTTGTCGGAAGTATTATCAAGTTTGTCACTTGTTTCTGTCGCGAATACAAAATATAATATAAAGCCGCAGGGTGTTTTTTTTTTTTTTAATATTATCATCAAACTTTTTGAATATATTGCACTTGAAATATTGAAGACCTCACACAGCACCTATTTGCTGGAAACGGAAAAATGATACAGAAGATCGATTTTTTCTGATTGGGAGCGGTATCACGAAAAAAAAACTAGACGTGGAAACCTTAAGAGCAAAGATGCATAAAATCGGTTTCAAAGGCCTTCTATGAGCTTCAAAAACGTGTATCTGATAATTGTACCATTTGGACTGCCATACAAATGCCAGTTTTTAAAGCTGTGATTCTATCATCATTACTCTATACCAGTGAGACTTGAAGGCTGTATTGAAGGCAAGGACGATTTTGTCTCCAATAAGGGAATGCTGGACGGAGCCGATACTGAAATCAAGCTGAAAATGATAACCGAGTCAGCAATAGGCTCGTGTCAGTCTGGCGTAGCCGTCAGCACATTCGGTCTCATGTGGGAATATAATGGAAGCCATTATGGACTTCCTACCTGCATACGTACTTGCATAGGATGATCAAGTCCGTCCGCAAAGTCTCCGATGTTTTAAGGAAGCAAACTGTGGGTGGCCTCTTATTTTCCATCTTCGATCAACTCGCTTGAACCGATTAAAATTGTCATAATCGAGTACCATTTGTCTTGTCCACAACTACCCTCGGTCGTTTTCTCGTCCGGTAGAACTGTGGAGTTCAAATTCCTTCCTTATAATGAGTCAAATTTTCCTTCAATCTCATGAAAGATCTGAGGAGCATCTTCGGTATGATTAGATATGGGTGACAGAACTTCGTAGATGGCGAGAAACCGCAACAATGACGCAGCCTACGTTCAATTTCTCTCCTTCGAAAACATGCGTTACGGTTTACGAGGGCGAACGTACCTGTTCACACGAAATAAGTCATAAAATGGAGGTGAACGCGAATACCCGACGACGAAATAAAGGATGTCATCGACAACGGCACGAATTCCTCTTTCTTAATCAGGCGACGAGATTGAAAAACGTGACGTCTTCGGAATTGTTGATTTTGGAAATCGTAAAAATACGCGACGTTGCTTGGCGTATTCGAAACTTAATTTCTTTCTATTCCTACAAATTCGTTTATCAACGCTTACAATTTTGAAATATATGAGGTTCAATTGGCGCAGTACGATTGACGCGAAAAGCGATGCGATGCGATGTGTTTCCGGGATATTACTCTAGATTGCTCGGAGAAACTCGCGTTGAGTTGTTTTGAAAAGCAGCTAAGTACCTACTCTTTACACTGAATTGACTGAGAGGAGAGTATCATTTTTGTTTTACGCTGGGAAAGAACCTGACATGAATCATATTTTTATGGGGAGATAAATCATTTATTTTTCATATACCGTAGTTTTTCTATTATCACTTACTTTTGACTCTGGAATCATCAATTCACTACCTACGTCTTCTTGATGAAAATATTGATTCGTTCGAAAAAGAATTCATTCAAATTGATTAATACTACCACTCAACTTTTGTGCACAACAATCACCAGATACCAATAAATTGATTATTGAAGAATCTTGCTGCAGCTATTGTACGCACCGTTCCAGAAAAAAATATGCTTCAACAAACTAATTTGTTATAATACTTACCTAACACAGCAACTTTCAATCAATACACATCTAATCTATGTGGACATTCTCTCTCTCTCTCTCTCTTTTTGGCTATTAGTCAGTCTATCCTCGCTAAGCCGAATTAGTACCGTACAATATTTCGTACGTCACTCAGCACAGGACAATTTTCTGAAAGAAGATAGAATGAATCAGAGCTGTGATGAATTACACAACCCAAATGAATGCGGTACCTAGCTCTTGGTGTTCGTCCACGACACTTATTTTATCTTGAGCTCTCTACAAATGTGCTCTCTTTCCTTTCTCGTGTTTTTTTTTTTGTTTCTAATTGTCTCCCTTCTATATATTCCTGTATAAGAGTCATAATTTTATCCATTTTGCCCTCTGCTGCATGTATAGTAGAGGCGAATTGGACCTAAAAGTTGAGGGTCTATGCATTTCGGGGGTAACGGTGGAGAATTGCAAAAACCTGTGAGGAATGGTCCCAGAAACAACCTCTAAAAGTTCCCACCCCCGACCTACTGTGCAAAATTTTTTGTGACACTTTTTGACCCCTAAATTGATTTTTTTTTTCGGTTTTTGGCGCATATCTCGAGTAATATTGGCTGTAGATGAGAAATTTTGGCACCAAAAGATTCGCTGTGAATTTTACTACATCTTCTATCCATTTGTTAGCCTGCACCAAGGGCTGAGCCTACAAATGCCGCTAGAAATCAGAAAAACACTTCGGTATTTTTTGTCGTTTTTCGAGGTCATCTCAAGAATTAAGAAGGTTGGGTTGGGGTCCCCCTTTGGGAGGCACATCGGGAGCTCGATGTGTCTTCAAGTGTTTCCATAACCTTGTCGCGGTACGGGGGCTTCAGATCACGAGGATCGACCAATAGTGGAAAAGCTCGCATGGACTTCACCCTATATATGACTGTCACAACCCAAATCACCATTCCTTCCTCCACACACCCCGCAGGGAAGCATTCACACCTTACCCTGTACAACTCCGAAAAATCCTCTTCCTCTGTCGTGGGCCGCGGGACAACTCACCATCCCGCGGATGTCTTGTGAGAACCAAGTCTGGGAAAGAAATCTCGCCCTCTCCTGTAGCCCAAGCGGGAAACAAGGGACTCGATCACCAGGGAATGTCAGCTTGGGGTTACGTACTGTTTGCATCATTCACGTCCGCTGATGGGTTAAGTACTGCTCTGCACTTTAGGTCTCCCTTGGCGGAATGTGGCCGACATTTGTACGACCTTCACTTCCGGAAGCGAGTGTCATACTGCTGTGGTCATTTACCCCAGTATCTCCCAATCACTCTTTCACACAAAGTCACCGGGAGAGTCACCCCTCGCCGCAGTCGTATAGAGTCTCTGCTGAGATACCCCTTGCTCCTGTAACTCTAGTGATTCGAGAGCAGAGACTATACTTCAATGTACACCCACCCTCACCCAACATCTTCACGTCAATCCTAGGGTACCTGGCCAAGAGATTCATGACTGAGACGTATGTCAGTCTACAGGGAACCTGCAGATACCTCCCGATTTCTGCAGTGCATGGGGCCATCCAGGTACAACGCACTGCCTGGAGGAAGACTCATTCGTTCGTTCTAGTGGGAACTTTTATAGATTCAACTACCCCAAACCAATTGACCTCTCACACCGGATCACAGATCAATGACCTGAACCAGCGGGACCAAGCGGCCGCTGCCTAGATGTATTCTCCGCAAGAGTCTGGAAACTCCTTGCCGCCACAAGGTGTATCCCTCGCAAAAAATATGGAAACTCAAGTTATCAGCACAGATGATGAAGACTCAATACAAATAAGGCAGAGGACACGAAGCCGTTCACGATTCCATCCTAAACCACAAAACAATGAAGCGTCTAAGGGCACTTGGATAAAATAACTTAGCAGAAACTGGATGACTCTACTGGGAGCCACAGCACATGCATGAAACAATTGGCGAAGACAACAAGAGAGTAAAGCCATGACTGATTTTCTAAACAACCTAGAAGCAAAAAGGATGGACAGCCAGAGCCAACCTGCTACCTCAGCCACTCCTGCCATACACAGGCCACAAAAGGATAAATTAAAGAACGTGAAGAGTCAGCATCCCAAGCTGCATACTACTAGAAAAAGCGGACAGAAGTCGAAGCTTAGACAACTGCGAACCTGGTAAACGGAAAGGCCAATGCCTGGAACCCACGACTGGACCAGAAAACAACGACCACGTCATAGAAAATCTTCACAAAGAACTAAACCACGAACGCAAGGCAAGGAAAGAACTAGCAGAAGTAGTAACCCTCTCGCAACAAATTGCCGCCCTGCACGATGCCATCCAAGGTCTTACAAAACAACTAGCCACCACATCACAAGCCACAACGGCAAAAGACAGTAGCCACACTGAACCCTCCAAACTTGCTCCAGAAGTAAAGAAGTTAGTTGAATCAATATTGAAACCAGTTCTTGACTCATTAACCACATCAGCCTCTGCAACCAAGAGAAAGAGGTCCCTAGAAAAGCTACCAAGAGTAAATCCTATGCCAGAAGTGGCACCAACGACCCAATTGTGGGCAATGGCCCTGCTGCAATGCTCTTAAGAAAAACCCTGAATAACCGCAGGATTGCAACCAACCCGCTAGAAACTGACACCAACACTGCCACTACTAGCAACTCTCCCTCTACTGCTACAAAAACAGACTTTGTAGTAGTCACTAATAAGAAGTGGAAAACCAAAAATACACGAAAAACTAATGCGCAACCTACCTCACAGAAGAAACGACTTCCAAAAACCAGAAAGCAAGATCCTAAGACCAATTACTACTGCTCCAACCTCTCAACATTTTTTTTTTTTTTTTCATTTTCTCAATATCATACGTACCATACGTGATATCAAACCTATAAAAGAAACACTACTAGTATTTTATATACCTTTAAGATAGAGACTACTCTTAGAAAAACTGTTACAAAAAATTCTTGAGAAAAACTCACGGGTTTTTGCCTAGGATTACTCTAGGAAAAATTGTTGGTCATGCTTGATGACGTCATCAGTGACCTTGACCTAGTTTATGGACTTGGAAATATTTTAATATTCCCTATATACATTACATTACAATAGGACTAACATACGGTATACTAGGCTATATCTTTCAGCTATAGTTCTATAAGTACTACGCGTAGGTGTACAAGGTCTATCATAGCTTAACATTCATCGTACATACTAAGCTATAATAAACTAAAAGCAGCAGGTGCATCCGTCATTGCTTCATGCTATAGTTAGAATATAAAACTTAGACCACTCCTAGAAAATCCGTCAACAGTTTTTCGACGGTTTTTGCCTTGGACTACTCCTGGTCCTCGCTGAAAAGGTATGAACGCTAATCAATATAAATATGTAGGAAGCAAAGCATGTAAAATGCAGTCACTATAAATCTCTGGAGGAGACATGGTTTCTTTGTCATCTCTTTCAAATTAGACGAAATATTCTTTTTGAGCAGCTTCCATGTTTAGCGTTCTTTATACCCTTTCTACGTGAAAATTTAGTTCTATCTCGGTAGTTTTTATTCACAGTTTTTCAACTCTTACCAAAGTTTTCATGCTCTTACCACTCACAGAATCTTTTGAATCTAAAACTTCTCTCGAAAACTGTTGAAAACCTACAAACCTCAATATGCATTCAATCGTTTTCTGGCGTGGTCTGTTCACTCATTATAGTCTGATTTCATCATTCATATGATAACCTATACCACCGCTCGAGGTCGATATGTAAGTCTTTATAAAACCGTACTTTTCAGGGATCTTCCGCCACGTTACACATGATGAAACTGAAGAGCCACAGCAAGAGAATGCGTTCAAGTACCCAAGCTACAAATATTTGCAAAAGGCACAGCGCGCAATCTCATATTTAGCGTCATATTTATCATTATACCTTCTGTTATATACCTAGAAGAGAAGTACGTGCGAATGGGGCAATCAAATTTCAAAAGCGTTCCTCGCAGGTACTTTATGTTCGCAGTCTCATTGCAGACATTTAATAACGAACACTTTTATACCTACGTATTCTGCATTCATCTAATTTGAATCGCCTAACAAAATCTTTGTGATAAAATATGCCCGAGTGAAATTAATTATCCTGTAAGAAAAGCATTTCTCGTTTTTATGTAATTTAAATCGTGGAAACCTTTTCGGGAAGATCATTAATTATTGTGAGAATGGTAATGTGAATTTTCATCTTATGAATAGACCGAACTACGTGCATTTATTTTATTCGAGTCTCATAAAATTATTGAAAAAGAAAAAATGTAGAATGCTATGCCTAATAAAAAAAATGCCGGAAGTAAATTATTATCAAGGTTTTTATTCACATTTCTCATGTTCGTTCATATTTTGAGAAATTTTTTCATTTCCAAATTATACCTCCCGAAGAGAGAATATCTAAGAAATCGAACAAACATTATTTTGGATACATAAAAAATACCTGTTTTTAGCCAATTCTAGTGTATACGTAGGTATTACACTCATAATCTCTATTATTTCATTTGGTTATAAGGGAATAAAATTGATTTTTTTTGTTTTTATAAAAACATCTAGAATGCCTAATAAAAATATTGGTTGAATTGGAAGCAATTAGGTCTATTGATCCGTTTCTATGTTTTTCTACCGCTAATATTCACTACTTTTTTCTAAGAAGAACAAAATATTTTCCAAGAGATGCAAATAAGAGGGATAATAAGTGAATTAAAACCCGTTGATTGTTGTCCAAAGACAACTTCTTGGATTGATAGCGACTGAAAAGTATAACACGCAAATCAAAATTCAGTCGGCATTAGAAGTGAAAATATCATTCTCACTTTCCATATTTTTACCCATTTGAACATACCACTACATTCAATAAACCTTTCTACTAGAAATATTTTTAAATTAATTGCAGACATGATCTCAAATTTGATATTCAAAATGCCTACACAGATAGATTCAACCCTCGTCTTCGTGTTGCTCACTGAAACTAAAGAAAAACTCCAAAATTCGATGATTTTAGCTGTTTGTAATATCCCGTATTCATAAAAAGAACGATAATATATTTACCTAATAATCTGTATAGTGGTTCAACTCATAAATTCTAAAGGAACCGTAGTCCAACTTTTTTGATCCTCGAGCTTTAAACATGCTTGACTTTGTCTCAATGATTAGTTGAATAAGTTCTGGGCGCATAATTTTGATTGACTTCCAGCCTTTTTCTCATGCACCTATTCCAAACTTACTGCAAAGTTAAATAATGTTTAAAAATTCTCCTTTGATAATCGTAGAATTTATTCGTATAGAAAGTGAAAGAAATTAGATTTTTTCCAAAACAACTTCAAACAACGTAACGTTAACTCTGTAACCATCGCTTTATAGTTTATGGTACTTATTAAGAAATTGCGTTGATGTGACACACCTACTCTTTGAGGTTTAATGATGCGGTAGCTTCGTGCAAAACTTACAGGAGTTATTACTTCGAACACAAAAACTTTGGTGGTATGAGAAAGTGTTGAGGAAAAAGAGTCTATACAGAAACAGGCGAAATTGACTTTTGAAAGAAAACTAAAATAGGCTACGAAAGCAGGAATTTAGTCAAACTTAACAGCGTATAATAAGTCGATCATACAGTATAGGTACTTTGCTTTGCGCCTTACTAATGGTTGGAAATTGGACATTCAACTTTGATCACGTACAAAGTAACGATACATTTTCAATTCTACCCAGAGCATGATAATAAGCGCGTTTTAGGTATTAAAAAAAGAAAAAGAAAAAGAAAAAAAGTAGCACACACATACTTCTATTAAAACTATGTATTTCTTGAGTCTTTCACTTTATCTTACTGGTCCAGAGACTAACTAGCTCATCATCCCTCCATGTATAAATGCTCTGTCATTGATGGCGTGTCTTTCCAATTAATGATGACGGCATAAAGAAAAACCGGCTGTTTTTCCAAAAGTGGTCTCAGTTTTATGAGTCGATAAAATGGCCAAAAATATGAATGCAGATACAAATAAAAGAAAATTTTATTTTTTCTCCTTCCCTTCCTCTAATTGAGAAGAGAAGGGCGAAAAAATATTTATTCAATAGAAAGTTGAACGGGTTTCATCGCAGCCTGCCCTCCTCCTTGATTCCTTCATCTCAAAATGTAGGCCTATTATTTAAAACTATAAATGCAATTATTTGTATATTCATGACGCGTCTCCATTAATTCACACACTCTCTCCAAAGAGAAAACATTGATGAAGTAGGAAACGATGGTAGATTATAAAAGTAGAAAATGATAGTTCGAGGTTCACAAAAAACATGATCAATAAATTCTAGAATCAGTCTCCTGACCCTGAAACTTAAATACTTGAATTCACAAAAAACAACTTAGATCAATCCTCCTCCATAAAATATAACAAGTCTATTGAAAAAAGGCCAAAAGCTAACTTCGTAGTATTTAGAATTTTCTCTTCAACAAGCCAGCTCCTCAAGGAATCAGAATAGTTGAATCAAAGTTATGAGGTAATGTCCAAAAATTCCTGTGAAAAATCAAACAGGTATTTGGGCCACAACGTTTCATTTATTAATCTATAGGTTATTCCAAATAACACCAATTTATCACGAGCTCTCATGGGGGAAACTTTTTTGTAAACAAAATGGCGGATACAAATACTCCTATTAATACAGAGCCCCAACCAAGGATGGAAAGCCAATCGTCATTGGCTTAAAACTGGCTTTTAGCTTTCAGCTGATTGCGGATAATGGCTTAAGATATAAGCGATCATTTGGCGCCACGGATGAGCTTCTGACGTTTGGCTTTTGGTTGCAGTTAAGCCAATCTATTGGTCCAATTTGAACCAATGTATTGGCCTGATTAGACCAATAGATTGCGGCTCAACTTGAGCCAATGAAAAACTTTGCCACCTTTTCTTATCATATCAAAATTTGATGAGGGTACAGCTTAATGCACGAGGCAATCGCGACAGCACCCGAGGAGCTACGGAACTTAGAATTTTTCGTTGTTTGTTGTCTTCACTTTTTGGACTTAGAATATTTTTCAAGATGTGTTTATCCTAAAAACAACCAAGTATGGAAATATTTTCGGACTTGGAAAATTTTTCAAGATGTCTTGATTGGAAAAACGACTAAGTTTGGAATATTTTCGGACTTAGAATATTTTTTGAGATGTTTTGATCAACAAAAATATTCCAAGTCCGAAAATATTTCCCCTACTTGGTTGTTTTTATGATGAAAACATCTTGAAAAATATTCTAAGTCCAAAAAATATGATCCGCAGCCACAAAGCGTACGCGCTGTAATATAGGAAAGAGAGCGTGAAGACAATAAACAATGAAAAATTCTAAGTTCCGTAGCTCCTCCGGTGCTGTCGCGATTGCCTTAATGCTTTAAAAATATTAAGATAAGATGGCCAGCTACCGGTTGCCGGCTGCTTCACGGCTTTCCGCTTTCAACTTTTTTTCTTGTTGTGCGCAGGCTTTATTTTAAGCCAATGAAATTGGCTTTCGGCTGATGTTTGGCTTTAAGCTAATGACGAAAAAAAACGACTGATTGACGTTTGAGTTTTGGCTTAACAAAAAACGGCAAAAAATTGACTTGAAACTCAACTCAAGCCATTAATGACTCAAGGGTGTGCTTCACTCGTTGGTGAACTCCGGATTCGTGTAGATCAGGTTGCCTATCAATTTCCTAATACCCTACAACGTTCAATCTACCACCGGTCACTATGCGACGCTTGTCGGGTGTGTGTTGGCATACGTGCGTAGTCCCTGTCAGGAATGACCTTCAAAAATTAATTCTCAAAGCTCGAATTTCCGATTAACATTCATCATTTTGTAGAATGTTGTTCATGAAGGCCTAATTAGGAGCGCTATAGAAGCAGAATTTGGAAATTTGGCTCGGAAAAGATTTTATGGCATTGGAAAAAAAGACAAATTTTGCCAACTTCAACAGCGTATAAAAAAAATGCGGAAGAAAAAATCCAAATTCTGTTTCTATAGCACTTTTAATCAAACCTTTCTGAAGAACATTCCAAAAAATCAGAAAAATTAGTTCAAAATTGAAGTCGTGAGAATTATTTTTTGGGACCATGTTTTAAGCACACGTTTTCAAAATGTAAAGCACACCCTTAAGCTTTCCATCCCTGGCCCCAACATGGCCACGGTCTTGGAAAGTGTGGAGCAACTGGACAAGTTGGAAATCAAGAGTAACGACAAGCTGATATCCTTTGATGTGACTAACATGTTTGGAACCATACCGAAGGAGGAACTTCTCACTTTGCTCAAAAAGAATAAATATCATGGGAATCCTGATGGACTAAAGTACGCCAATATAGTGGAAGAGATCTTGAGTCAGAACTACTGCCGCTTCAATAACAAATTCTACAACCAGGAGAGGGGACTTGCGATGGGATCACCGTTGTCACCAATCCTAGCAGAGATATTCATGAACGACATGGAAAACAAGATATTGAAGGGCAGCAAGTTCAGAAACTCAATCAAGCACTGGGCCAGATATGTAGATGATATTCTGATTGTGTGGACAGGCACTAACAGACAGGTGGACTTGTTGCTTTTGGAAATGAATGCGATGAATGACAGCATCAAATTCACAGTGGAAAAAGGCAATGAGACCATCAACTATTTGGACCTTACACTCACACTGGATAGTAATAGGGTAGAGTACAAAATCTACAGGAAGCCAACGCACACGGACACCATCATCCCAAATGACTCCTACCACCACCCTAAGCACAAGCTAGCGGCAATTCAGAACTACTGCCATCGAGCTATTGCTGTACTAAAGAACAATGAAGAGAAGAGGAAAGAAATAGAGGTAGTAAAGCAGATCGCAAAAACCAATGGCTACCAAAGTGGTGTGGTGGAGGCAATCTTTAGGAAAATGGAAAATAAAAAGGGAACCCATGAGAGCACGGTGAGAAAGTACTCCGGATCAATACCATACATAGGAAAGTATACAAATAAAGTGATAAAGGCGTTCAATGGCTATGAAGTAAATGTGGGTATCCAGAATAACTTACCCATGGTGAAAAGAATTAGCAACGACCAGACGGAAGCCAAGGACGAGGGGAGCTTGAGTGGAGTTTACAAGCTCAGTTGTGACCAGTGCGAGGGCATATACATTGGTGAGACTGGGAGAAAGTTTGAGATCAGGAAGAAGGAGCACGAAAAGTCAAAGGAGAAAGAAGATGGCGCCAAATCACTGTTTGGCAAACACTGTAATGAGGAACACCACAATGGAGATGGGATATTTGAAATCATACGTGTAGAGAATCGCTTGAAAAGAAAAAAACTCTGGGAGCAAATGGAGATTGCAAAAGCCAAGAGGAAGAAAGCCTTCCTCTTGAACAATGTAGTCACATTCGACAGCGAAAAATTATTCAGCCTGGTGATTGGACGAGAGAAGAAGAACAGAGTTGACCAATAAGATGGCAGGAAACCAGTTAGCCATTAGGAACACCGTACTCAGCTTTAGAATGAGAACCAATCACCAAGCACTAAGCAGCATGTTTTAGCCAATAAGAACGCATTGTCTAAATAGTGTAAGAATAAGTCTCTGAGTGAACCAATCACAGCACAGCATTGTTACAGCCAATAAGATCACAGTGTTATACTATAAAAACTCTTGTTTAAGGCCTTTTCTTCAGTTGCGACACAACTGATGATGGGATAACACCCGAAAGTACTTTTGTAAAAGCAACTATTAAAGTAGAATTGTACATTTGAAAAGACTTTTTCAATTTTTTCAATTTTAAACAACTAGGCTTAGGCTTTTCACTGAAGATGACGACCCTAAAAAATTCATCTTCGTCTTTTGGCTAACCAGCTGCCAAAACAATGAAGACGTTGGCTTTTGGCTGATAGCTGAATTTGATCTCCTTGGAAAGATATCAAGCAGAGAGATATTATTATTCAATTAAAATTTCTTTAAAATCAATTTCCAAGTCATGTGTGACAAAAATCAGAAATGTAGCAGCCAACTCCCAGCGTGCACCCTTCATAGGATTAGGAACGAGAATAAGAAAAATACATTCCTGTATAAATTTGATGAGTAAAATTTGAAAAATGATAATATTATGATTAAAAAATTGCCAAATGTAAATTAAATTCTGTTGATCCATTCAAAATTCTAATCAGGCACACAATTAAACGGAAAATATTTGATAGCGCGCCAGGATAAATAATTTGAACACTGGAAATAAATACTTTGTACCTAGATTATTTTTGATAGCGTTGGATTTTTTTTCCTGGCTTTCATAAATTATCAACGTTCAACTATTTTTACTTACGTTATACTTATGAATTATCTATCGTTATACTTACCCAATAAAATGGATGAGCAAACCATGGCACAAAAAATGTATGCTCAATTAAAAACGCTAAAAGAATTTTCAATTGAAATTAGAACGCTACCCTCATCAAAAAGAAGAAGGAGAGAAAAGAATAATTGAACTCACACAGCTTCTTCATACAGCTTTAAAAAATCTGAAGAAATGCTGCTGAATACGACACTTGACTTCCAGCTGACAGCAAAACTCTGCAAGCCTCTGTATAAGTTGAAACTAGTTTCAGGCCCTTGTTTGTTACATGACTGCAACCAGTCGTGCAATACACAACATGCATCAATCTTCAGCTACTTTGGAATGACGCATACAAACGTGCAAACTGCAAACGTGCGACAGTTGGAAGTTCTGCCCCACGTGGCTTTTCTTGTTGCAAACCTGTCGCATGTTGCACGCTAATAAGAACAGTGCACATGGTCTCGTTGTTGAGCAGCGTGTGAAGAAATCCACACTTCTCGCTGCATTGATTGTTTTCAGAAAATAACTGAGTAGTTTACCACTGTTCTTGGAAATTCATTCCAGAAATATTTTAATTAAAAAGTCGCAGGTGAAAAGTTTTCGACTATATCAACAAACAAAGTTAAAATTCTTTCATAGTACAAAATATAGCAATAAAATAACTCAATCACCATCTTACAATGTCAGTTTTAAACTAATGATTTTTACCCTTCTGGTATCTGTTTACAGCCTGTAGATCTTTCAAATTATGAATCTCCCCACGGGTACTGCGTAGTATATTCTACATCCGATAGAGAAAGTTTTCAACAAGCTGAGTCCTATTTACAAGCTCTATGGAGAAGTGATTCAATACGAACCAAAGCCGTTATATTGGTTGGAAATAAGACTGATTTAGTACGCATTCGAGCAGTCACCACAGAAGGTAAGTTGAATTACTTTTTTAAACCAGGAGATATCTCTCAAATTTTTTTTGCGATATTGAAAAATGTTATCAAAGAGCTCACGCGGCATTTTACCAGGGAACCCTCCTCTCATTTAACTCCTTTGAATGTGCCTTACTCTAGGTCATGCATACTGCTGATCACCTAAAAAACTAGAGAGCACCGATTAGTGATAGGTTGTTGAAAGTTAAACAAAAAAACTGTAGGCATGATTCCTACCCTCCGAACCAAGAATTGATGACCTCATCGGATGGTTTGTATGAGTCAGCAAATTACAATCTATTAGAATGGGGTTGTTGGCGAATGAAAGTACGCGAGGAGACCATCCCACATATGACCGGCTTCGTTATCACACCTGATGGATATTGGTAAAGCCATCTAGATGAACAACAACCAGGTGATACGTTTAGAACTGTCCTATACTGCAGTCAAATGATGAATAACGCTACCATTCCTACGAAATACAGACCTTAGCTTTGGTTCGTAGCCTACAAAGATTCCGCATTCATTATCGTATACGTCAGGGAATTCAAGACAACCACTGACTGTAATTCTCGACGGTATAGCCTAATTCAACGAGATTTTTCACCACGAATAAGGAACTCGCAAAAACCTCCACAAATATTTTATCCAAAGTTTGCCATTGAGCTACTTGAATAAATTGAAATTGTGTACTCATACGTCGTGCTTATACGAAAAAACTTGGTAAATAATTTGAGCAACTTAGAAACAACACTCCCGACGAGTCACACCACCCAAATTAATACCACTATAAAGTGATAATTTGGATCTTATAACGTATACACGACCGAAACTCGCATAGTCGAAGAAACTGAACAAAACTAACTCATGATAAATTTCAATACCTACGAAATAAATTACGTGAGTTATAACTTCTGAAAACTTTAACTTTGGTGGTTTCTATTCGCAAAACTCAATTTTATTTCCTGATACGTATGTTCACCAAATTGTACTGAACGCGACTATATTTGCGTTTCTGCGTCACATTGTTTCCCAATAATCCGAACTCAATCGAGAACAAGCTAGGTATCTAAATCTCGATACTACCACCGAATCTACACGTCGTAGTCGGTACAAACGTGTTATTTACTAATTATTTCTAGTTCCTTATATATTTTCGAGGACTGTGTCGAATTTGGATACGGAGAAACCGATACCTCGAAATCATCCCGCGGGAATGTTTTTCTACCCAACTTTTAACCACTTGGGGCGAAATTCTAAAACTATTATTTCTGTCACGACCGAATTCGATATGCAAAAACTTTTCCTCTGAAGAAATAACAAGTATACCTACCTATACTGTATTCCTTTTGAAATTTGTACGCATGAGACTACGCCTATGTGTTAAAAAGATGGAATCCAAGTTACCGAAGGGCTTTCTACACCCGTATGCAAATTCATCGTTGGGTAAGAAGGCGACGAAACCGATGAAATAAGGTTTACACGAATATGCGTACATCGTAATTCAAAGATTGAGTTTTGATCCTGCAAAATCTTTCCCTAAATTTGCCTTATTAGTTAGACTTGTACATTTGTGCGACAGCTCACCTGAATTTAGTCGCGCGAGCCTTATACAGTTGGTAGGCTTAGTGTCGTCCCATGTGTCAGTATTAATACGAGACCCTTCATTTAAAAGTTGTGAGAAGTGTGAAATTAGCATTCCCGTGCTCCTTTCAGATTTTGTAATTTTATCTCGAAAAAATATCAGCTACATAATAAACATTTTCTGAGGAGACACTCTCCCCTTATTCGAGTGTTGTACGGAATAAAGACGAATCTATAACCGAAAGAAAAGAGACAAAAAATAAGATGAACCAGAAGAAGCCAACATTTGAGCGGGTTGAAAAAATATTAGCTGGTCATATTTGTAGTGAGACGTTAGAGTGAACAATTAATTTACTCAGTCCAGCTTATATGATTTAGTTTACAAGAGTATGAAAGAGAATTGCTCTTCTTTCTTTTTGGTCTAGTAGGCAAGCACGTTTTGTCTGCTCCACATTGAAATTTGACGTAAGTAAGATGACTTGCGACTTATAGTAGTGCGGTTTCAATCACCACTACACCTTTGTAAAATTTTTTGTAATTCTTAGTCTCTGAATCCTCATCCTGCTTTTCATCTTACAATAACCCCACCTCTAGAAATCTCTCGAGTTTCATACCTCCCCCCACCCCATGACAACTCGATCGACAATCTTCCTTAAAGTAAAACTTGGGAAATTCAAACCACTACACCTTTGTAAAATTTTTCGTAATTCTTAGTCTCTGAATCCTCATCCTGCTTTTCATCTTACAATAACCCCACCTCTAGAAATCTCTCGAATTTCATACCCCCCCCCCCGCCGGCCCCATGACAACTCGATCGACAATCTTCCTTAAAGTAGAACTTGGGAAATTTAAACTTGAACAATACTTGAGATTTTCAAGCAACAATAATTATAAATTCACCATCAGGGAGAGAGAACAATAAATTAATACTGAAATATACATGCTATAGAAATGATGCAAGGTCAGAATCACGATATTTCCTCCCTAGAAAAAGCGTGGTTTCTACAATTTTTTTTGGGACCCATACACCGGCCCGAGAGACACAGTAGAATTTCAAAATAGTGACTATAAAAATATATTTTTCCCCCAAAAAAAATATTGAAGACGAGAAAAAGAAAATTTTTGACGACATATTATCATAGTCCAAGAGAAATTAATTAGCACATGTCATTAGAATAATTATGTATACTCAATTTTCATGAAACAATATATGTAATTTGCCTCACAAGATGAGCTCGCACAGGAAAAAAAAAATTCAGAAGATTTATCAAAATATAATTTAAATTATTTGAAAATATTATAAATGATTATTCATTATTCATAATAATAATTATTATTATTGATCAATGAAAAATTTTTTTATTATAACAAAAATCATTAAATTTAGTACACGAAAAAATTCAAAATATTATATATTTGTGACCTGCTCCAAGATAAGGGCAACTAGCAGCAAAACGAAAATCTCCCAGGAGAGCGACAACGGAGTTCAATTGCTACTCTTCAGTGCTTCCAGATCTATGGATTTTTGGTCATCAAAAGTAAGGATTTTGCATAAAATAAGAATTTCTTGCGCTCAAGGGAAAAGTATCTTAGACACTTACATTAGAGATACTTTTTTCCTGGTCGTTAAGAGCTGATACTGCAGTCTTCCGTAAAAATCGAGTCGATCAAGGGAAAAGTACTTTATTAACCTCTATGAGAGATATCTTTCTCCTGATCGGTATTGATAAATTAGTCGGAATCTGTTTTCAGATCTTACAAAACGGATTTTTGAAAATATCTCGAGGCACTGCTATCCTTTCCCTGGAATAGGTACTTGATGCTAATAGCCCTTATCTTGGAACAGGTCACATTTTATTGATTTAATTAATTTATATTTTTTTATTGATTTTAAGCAATATAATTCTTCTCATGAGACGAGCGTGCAGAAGGAAAAAAATCAAAGGACTTATTAAAATATAATTTAAATTATTTTATATATTTGATCCATTAAATGAAAATATTATAAATGATTATTCATTATTCATAATAATAATTATTATTATTGATCAATGAAAAATTTTTTTATTATAACAAAAATCATTAAATTTAGTACACGAAAAAATTCAAAATATTATATATTTTATTGATTTAATTAATTAATATTTTTTTATTGATTTTAAGCAATATAATTCTTCTCATGAGACGAGCGTGCAGAGGGAAAAAAATCAAAGGACTTATTAAAATATAATTTAAATTATTTTATATAATTATTTGATCCATTAAATAAAAATATTATAAATGATTATTCATTATTCATAATAATAATTATTATTATTGATCAATGAAAAAAATTTTTACTATAACAAAAATCAATAAATTTAGCACAAAAAATAATTCAAAATATATATTTCATAAATTTGATTAATAAAAATATATATTTTTTTATTGATTTTAATTTTATAAAAAATTTTTTTATATGAATTAAATTTCAATGGCAATTATTTTGAAAAAGTATAAAGGTCTTAATTCAATTTTATAATTCAACATCAAGGTAATGAACAAAAATCATTTATTTAACTATCCTGTTACCCTTAAAGTAATTGTAAATTTAATTAAAATAAAAAAAAAATATCGTATATTACCCCGATAAAATTTAATTAAATTATATTATTATTTCATAAATAAATGAAATTTCATTTTTGTCAAGGTGATTTATTAATATACCTAATAGCATTACCTATATTATCGTTTAATTTAAAATCTGTAGGATTTTTTTTTTTTTTTCGAGGACCAAAAATCCGTAGATCTGACAGCATTGCCTGAGACAAGGACTAACGTTTTGCCAGACGACCCTTGTTTTCCAAGTCTCAAGTCTGCCAGCAAACAGCTCAATGTTTGAATTCAGCCCGGAGGTCGAAATTTTTCCAAGTTCTTTTCCCATCCATATAGCTCGGATATTAAAATTCTTCCAAATCCCACGTTTTGCAGGACGACCCTCTTTTCCAAGTTCCAAGTCTACTGAACGGCCCCGTCATTTTTCTTGAATTTACCCTCCTCCTCCCCCTCCCCTTTCAACAATCTTGAAATTCCGAGTACCGTCCAAAGAGTATCGAGGCTTCCCATCCAAGAAGGAGAGAAGCTCAGTGTCCCGAAAGCCCTTCGCCAGGAGTCATTAGGTTAGTTTAAGCACAGTATTCTGTAAGTTGGGCTAACTATAGCTGACGGGCTCCTTTCCAATCATAGCTTCTTAGCCTTGTATAAGCATGTGTGTTGGTCAGCTGATAGGCTCTTTTGCTCCGCTTGTTCGCCTCCCAACTTTCAGGATATCCATAGAGTGTAATATACTGGGGGCCTCCAACACTGTATGTTAGTCTAACTTGCTCATCTCATCTCTTTAATAAAAACAGGTTCTATTGGTATTTTTTGCTTTTGCCTCGGGTAACATTTTTCCAAGTTTCTTAACATGGTCAAGGTCATTGATGACGTCATTGCAACAACATCATGAAAAAAATCCAAAGTATATACTGTGTGTTGGTCTAACTAGTTCGTTCTGCTCCTTTCTCCTAATGACGTCATCCCACGCCCTCAATGAATTTTTCCAAGTTAGTTAATTACCGTAGGTAGAAGTCGGTAATGGCGGGTCCTTTCGGTTGAAGAATCACGCACAAAAGATACTCAAGTCAAAAAGTCGTGACGGTTTTTTGAAGAAGAGTCCGGTAATATAAAATGTTTGAAAAGGAGGACCGATTTGAAAAATTTTCACCTTTCTGGTGATGTACGGTATCAAGTAGTAGTACTTCCTGAAGTAATCGAATAGTATTTATTGAGATTTGTCTGAAATCGATAATAATTTTGTAGCGGAAGCTTTTAATAAGTGTAAAAAGAATTTTTCCTCATAGGGTTGAGGATAACATTTAAAAAATACCTATACTTGCCACAATGTTTGCAATCGTTGTTCCATAGGGGCGCTCAAGGAGTGATATATTTCGAAATTATGAAGTTAACTGAGATTTTTTGGTGAAATATGAATGTACAGTCCATTTACAACAACCAAGAGAAAAAATTAAGTTTAATATGGTGTCTAAAACATTTTGCAAAGAAAAATGTACATTTTCATAACGTGTACCCCGCGGATAATCTTGATTGTCTCGATTTTTGAAACAGCTTTTTTTATTTGTATTTCAGAGGGCTCAAAAAAAGCAACTTCGTACGACTGCAAGTTTATCGAAACGTCCGTCGGCATAAATCATAATGTGGACGAACTACTGGTGGGTATCCTAACGCAAATTCGTTTAAAGCTGGATAATCCGCCGGATCCGAGTATACCAAGGGACCAATACAGCACGAAAAAACGGAGTCGCTCACCGTTGGGTAATTGCGCGCCTCGTTTGTATCGCGGTTCCAGAACTTCTGCTAGTCTTCGAGTTAGAAAAATACTCAGTAAAGTCTGGTCTATAAATTCGAAATCGAAATCGTGCGAAAATCTCCATGTTTTATAGAAAATCGTCGACGAAAAAATTTCTTATGTACGACTACAGCGGATTATATTCAGTACGTAATCAAATCACTCAGAGGAAGGCAAGGACAAGGCAACTATATTCAATTCTGAAAGTTCTTCTCTATGAAACGCGCATAATTGTGTCAAAATCGACGCTGGGTTGTCGGAGACGAGTGATGGTAAAAGGACGACATGGACACAGTGAGAGCAGAAGTACGAATGCGCCAGAAGCGTAGTTTGGAGCGAATGTAAGCAATTTAGGGAACTCACACATCACATATATACTTATTATACGAAGAACGTAATCGCTCGTAATTTTACGCATTTAATCTTTAAGTTCGTAAGCTGTTTACGTTTCTATATCGAATGTCTGGCGGCGATGAAATGCAGTAGGTTTCGTACATACACATATAAGTATAGAATTGTAAAACACAATTCACAGTACATATCGTATTGATCTTTCTCCTCCGTTTTTGTTCTGTTCGATTAGTGTGTCTTCGCTATTTCAAAAAGAATTGAATGGCGTAAAATATGTTCTATTCTTATTATTTGTACTTATACCGATCTTATGTCCTAGTAGAAAAATACGTTTTCTGGAGTAAGAGGCGCGGAATATAATTTTTCAAGACGAACCTAAAACTTACTAGGCTAATCTACGATAACTCCGTTACTATGATTACTAAGACCTCTTAATTCTTTCTGAATCAGGTGCCGACTTCAATGGTGGTCTTTTGCGATTGAACTTGTCCTAAAATTAATAGTACCCACTAACTTGATCTGATAGAAATAGGATAGACGATAAAAGCAACAATGGCAGCTTAGCCTCGAACTTAAACCTCACAAACTGAAGAATAAAAAAAAAAAAAAAGATGGTGAAAATGGAAAAGTATAGACCATTTTTGTTAAAATTATGGAAAAAATTTCCAATATCAACTTCTCAAAGTAAAAAAGAATAAATCCAACTTTCTTATTTTACCTTCCAAATCAGCTTTTTATTTAGGTATTTTTTGTCTCCTTCATCTCCTCTAATTCAATTCGACATTGATCAAGGTACCTATATCGTTCTTATTATTGGAACATCAGAATATATGGTCCTGAATAAAAATTATTACTATCTGTAAAGAGTATAGAAGCATAACAAAACATAGATAGAAATTTTCCTTCTAAGATGTTTTTTCTGCCTAGCCATCAAAAACTGAAGCAGAGCAGAAAGTCGAGGAATAAATAATGCTTTATTACTTATTGATAGGACAATTTTGTAGATTTTCCTTCATTCCTATTCAATGATGGTTATTAACTGAAGTCGGTACCTATAAAGCCTAGGTATTTTATTTCAAGAACATAGGGGTCCGTTAACTATATCGAAAATATGAACGGGAAATCGATTTTGATATCGTAATCATGTCAATAATGAAATTTAAAAAAAAAAGTTCACCAGACCAAGGTTTTTTATTATTTTTAAAAAATATATCGTTCGTATACGTAATGAATTGAAGAGCTTTGTGTAATACGAATTAAAAATTACAGTCTCCATTGTATCTCGATTGTCTTTCACATTCACTACGCAAAACTTTTCAGTTGAATGATCTTAGGTGATTATCAGACTTTGCTTCCTCTGCGACTGAGTTTTGACCTCGCCTTTCACATAGTTTTCGAAGCATTTAATATCGTGTCGTCCGCCTGGTCTTCTGATAATTTGCTGCTTTCTTCGAGTTATAAATTAGGCTAATGATCATCAAAAGAACAAAGGGAAGAAAAATTATAGAAGATAGGAACTTTTCACCATGGTTATGATATTCATAGAATAATTATTTCCCAACAATACATCGTTATACCACATGGAAAACGTATTCCGATTAAAATAGTAATGAATGTCTTCAGATTCCTGACTTCCAATACCTTTCACAATAGGTGCGTCAACTTTTTTTAAAATCTACCTCCATTACACCGAGATTTTGTATTGCGGTGGGCGGCACATTTATATACCGGTACTTTAGACACTAACGGGAATGTATTTCTCTCTTTCCTCTTGTATACCCCTCGCAAACTTTTAGTTAAAGTTACTCGTTTTCGAAAAGTTGTGACAGAAGTTTTACTATTCGATCACTGTTGGACTTTATTGGTAGAAATTATTCCATATACTACTACCCCACCGTTTGCAATTCCTGTTTCATAATCAATCAGGCTATTTTCGCTCAGCAAATCGTATTTCACTTTCATCTGTTTTTGTCATTGGAATTGTATCAAAATCGGAACACCGAATTAGGAGTAGCTTTTTAATAAGCTTGAATTGATGGGTCGGGAATCGGGAAATTTCGGTTGGGACGCGGGGTATTTTGAGCCGATTGACCGACCAAGAAAAAACAAGCAGAGCCTAAAAATTGCACTTCCGCGTGAGGGCCGGTACGGTACAAATATTTCTCGAATACTTTCTTACTGGCAGTCCAACCTTGAATACATTTAGGTAATGAAATAGTTGCTGTACCTAATTCTTTCAACAGAATGGTCGAACGGTGAGGATAGGTAGAGAATACTTTATAGACTTGAAAATTAGTTTGTATAGACGTTTGTTTGTGTCTTTATAGAAGATATCGCATAGGTGTATAAATACCAATATGGGATTTATCATTTTCCGTCAGATCGAGCTATCATTAAAAGTTGTCCGTTGGCTTGGTTTAAATGATACTAGTAGATTCAATTTTAAATAAAAATTGAACGTATAATTCCTATTTCTACCCTACAATTACTATTTGATTGTAGACATTTTACGACATTTATGAAAGTTAAGAAAAATAGATGTCAATCAATGCGGTTTTTAAATAAAATAATAATAATAAGAGCTTTCATACGCTCCGTTTTATAGTCTATACTCTTCAAATAGATCTATAACTATAATTGTACTTGGTTGACTTATTCCGAAAATATAATTCCACAATTTTCTTAATTAGTACGTTTCTCATTTCATATTTTCATTTATTGGTTGACGTACAAGTATCATAATTTTCTATCTGAGTAAAAGGTTTATCATTTGATACACCTACAAATACTGTCGAAGTTTCAAAATACCTGTACTCAATTTTTATTTGAGATGTGTTTATTCGATTGGACCAACTATGTGTTAGATTATTATTATTTTCTTATTACCTATTGTTATTTATTTATTTCTAATACAAGTACCTACGTCTATTCTTATATACAGTATTAGTACTAAGTTATATGTTTCAATTGTTCAATCACGTTAGTTCATATGACGCGGTTCATGATTATAGCAATACTTATGGTAGACCTAGAATAGCCAATGTGTGATTTTATTTGTGTAGCGTGTTTATGACATTATTCATAACTAAGAACGACTTCAAGACACTCAAGAATACTTCATTATGATTTTTTTTTTCTTTTTTTTTTTTATCCAGATTCATTTTGTTTTTACTTAGGAAATTAATGTGTCACTTATATATTATAATTTTTTATTTGTTCGTTGTTAATTAAAATGTATGTAAGTCGTCTAAGTAAGTGTTTGAACTTCATTTTCAATAAAATATATTCCTTTGCAAAGAAATAGTGACAATTAGTTATACTTATTTGAGAAAAATTGACGTACCTAGGTATGTTTTCCAAAGGAAGACAAAGAAGACACTGGCTTCTACCATTGTTATTTATTCAGTGTCGGCGTGTAGGAGGTGATTTTTTTCCGATCAATGTTTCACCAGAAAATTTATCCTCAATTATAGATCAGAGACATGCTATAGATTTTATATCATGCTCCATGAAGATGGAGACAAGAATTGAATTTTGTCCACTTAATGAATGCAAAACTCTTCAATTCTTGATCAATTGTTGAGTAAGGCTATAAATATATCAAAACTTTTCACTCCAATGAAAAGAGCTTTAACGGGCACTGCACTTCTTCACAAAATAAGATCTAGTATGCGCTACTACCTACCGATGGAATTAGTTGAAAGTGTTTCTTCCTCTTTTACATCCATCCACTCATCAGGTAATCTCTCAAAATCAAATTCTTCTTTAATAGTCTGTGATTTGCCCATCAAGAATAACCTTAAATACAGTACGCCACATTATTATAAAACAAACCACAATTTTTGCATATTCCATTATACCCATAAAATCCGAGAGCTTACATCGTGGCTTCATTCAGAATTGTATAAACTTTTGGTACCGGAAATCCATTGAATGTGCATGATGATGTTAATGAATATGCTCCCATATTTTCGAACCGGATCCAATCGCCAACGTTTAAGACAGGAAAATTTAAATTTTCAAAAATAACATCTCCTGGGTCACAAGTTGGACCCCAAATTGAGCAAGTTGTAATGTCATGGCCATCTAAGTCCTGAGAAAATAAATGGATCATGAGAAGAGGAGTGTAAATATTTAATTATTGCGCTATTTGGCTATGAAGAGAACAATAGGTCTATTACCGATAGGGGAAGAGGACGAATTTCATCAGCAAGGTGACGAGGGATAGAGTTGAACGATCCGTACACGCCATCGTTGATAAAATACATGTTATGATGGAGACCAGTTTCAGGATGGCAAATTTCTCGTTTGGAGTGTACAAATGCAGCCAACGTGAATGCAGATGCCGCAAAATATCTACCAGGTTCCGCTATGATCTTCACATTTCGGCTAATTGGAAAATACTCTTCGAGGGCGCTATTGATGATTTCAGCCTCCTATCCAGAATAAATAGTTTTGAATGTCCAACATATTATTTGTGAGGTAAAGATACAATTTCAAAAATAAACAACCTTATCAATTGCGCGGCCCTTATTTCCAAGGAACCCTCCCCCAATATCTAACACTACCATATTGACACCTAAATCATTGCCCACTGCAAAAAGGCTACTGGCTGCAGCAATAGACTTCCTGAAGATGAGCGGATCATCACATCCAGTTCCCACGTGAAAACAAATTCCAATCACATTTAATCCGAGTCGACGAGCTAAACTCAATAAATTTGACGCTTCAGTTTCAATATCACAACCATATTTAGCTCCCAACGAGCGAATAGAGACACGAGCATCACTCCTGATTCTCAACAACAACCTACAAACAAAAACGTGAAACAGTTTAATTTTCTGGCGACTTACCTACTACCTATTTGATCGATTTAACGTTTTAATTTACCTACTTGGAGGATGGATATAATTTCTTCATTTTGTGCAACTCATTTTCGCAATCAAACGTCATCAGATCAACACCTTTCTCAAGTGCAAAACGAATGTGGGATGCAGGTTTTGCTGGATTTGCAAATATAATACACGTCGGATCGACATTCATACTTAGGACTTTCTTGATCTCTTCCTGGAAGTACTCATACTCATTAGAGAAAATATCTTCATATAGGGATACCTACTTACCATGATAAAAGTAATTTGAGTGATCGTGATCAAGGTACTTGACCGAATCTTGCAATCAATTTGTAAAACTAAACAAATGATAATTTACGAATCATTTTCAATCTATGACGAGGCTATCGTTGATCGATTATTGTTAGCTAGGGGTCGGTATAGGGGGAATGAATAATTCACTAATATGTACTAAGGCTATGCTTCATTTTATTTCAAGGAATTAAGATGATTTCTTATGCAGCAGAATTATTCGAATGAACTACCGGTAGATACCTATTTAGAGAGGGGAAAAAATTAATGATCTTCAATTTGGCCTAATCATGATTGTGCTAGTGTTAGTCCTAGAGCACACGATGGGCGGCGGCGCGGCACTGCGGTGATAAGTGGAAACTCTTGACTAGAATTAAATAAAAAAATCTGTTTTCACGACGAAGTAACTCGTCGGAAACTTTACGGTCTAATCTGAAACTCTGTTTCTTAATTTTTCCGCTCAATTATATTGCTCTCCACTCACTTTGAAATAAATCAATCATTATTTTTGTTCTGATTCTGTTATCAATATGTGTTCATTGTAGCGCTCCTAGCGGGTCACTTGAAAATACCTTGGAGTTGACCTTGACCGTGATCCGATTACGGATCAAGGATCTTGGATCGAAACATATTATTGAATATCAGCGTGAATCTCGGGAAAATGCCAAAATGGGCCTCTTATTATTTACTGAGATTTCCTGTAATCCGCAATCTGCAATTCTTAATCCGGTGAATCATCTTTATTGTGACGTGATCCGCTGGATCTCAGTTTTCCTTTGCATGAGATAAAGGCTTCTTATGTACATTTGAAAAATTTTCCGGAAAGTTACTGGGAAAAGAAAGAAATGAAAATGAAGAAATTAATTTCATCCTTCCTTTCCAAAATTTCCATAAATATTTTAAAAAATAATACGTTTTTATTTCGAGAAAATGTTCAAAACATGTTTCTATGTTTCAAAGAACTGAAGAAGTATTTTGGTGAAACTTTTTTTTCTCTTCTTGAGAAATGAGACAGCATGTTGTCTTGTTTTTCAAATTTTCCAAATTAATGTACCATAAGTTTCCATAATTTCTTTTCAAAAAGGTGATTGGAAGAGAAATTTATTTTCACGGTACATCTCTAAAGTACCTCTAAAGCGCGGGCCTAGAATCAAAACCGTGGATCTCCACTTGTGCAAATTTTCCAGGAGACGTAAAAAATTGTTCCAATTATAATCATTGGTACCATTTTCAACGCATTGGTAAAATTTGCTAAAGTGGAGATTCGAGGTTTTGATTCTAGATCCGCAGAAGGCTCCTATAATAATAGACCTCGGTGATGCAAACAAGTATGCGCTAAGACGCTAGAGGTATTCTCGAGAATGTAAACAAACACGTGAAGTGGCGTAAATAGAGAAATGGTACTATAGGTGCACCGCAGCGCCTTAGTATGTGCAAGTGATAAGAAGAGGACAGTCACCATGTTCCCCAATAAAATTGAAAGAGGAGTACTTAATCTGAGTAGTATCCTGAGAAAATTTCATACATCAAATACAAGAGTTCTAACAATAAAAGTAAAGGAGAACTCGCTCATTTCTTTGTTTTTATCGACCGAAATTCGACGTTTGATGTTTAAGTTTCACCCACGGTACTCCTAGACCCTCATAGTCATATTTTATCATTGTTCTTTATTTGCAAGGCAGTTCGGAACGGATTTGGGCCGCTATTTAGGCAGTGATCATCACCTATCCGTAATAATTACCTATAGATTAAAACATAATTATTCAGTCAAGTAATTATGAAAAAAAAAAAAACAATAGGTAACACCTAATCCCTAACGAAGAAAATATTTTGTAAAAAGTAATTATGGGCTACAAAAGTACAAATAGGACTACCTTCGATGCACAATCAAATCCAACGCCCAACAATGCCAAAATTTTCAACAGAAACGCATGATCATTACATTTCACAGCTAAAAATCGTAAACAAAAAAATAATTCTTTTTGAATTTGTTTTTGTTTTTTTTTTTTTTCAAGTACCGGTAGGTACCTAGGAACCTACACAGAACTCCAAATAGTACCAATGGGCTAGTAATAACTAACCGGTATACATTAACAACTATGACTTTACTAATGAGCATTTTTTAGGAATTGATTTTTTGAAATCAAAAATCCAGAATAAAAAAGCTTCGATTTCAAAATTGGAACAGTATTACTTTCATGTGTTGCCCGACTTTCCGCTATTCCTTGCTATCATGTAGCTAGGCGAAGCGTTTTTGAAGAAAGTAAAAGTGGCTCGACAGTTTGTAAAAGAATTACCATAGTGTGGAATAACTCTAGGAAGCTTTTCTTTCCAATGATTGTACTTATGAATAACATCTTGCACGTCGAAAACGTAGAATGCATCTTCTTGAATCTAAAAGGAAAAAAATCCCAAATTAAGGCCTTTAAGTTGCAGTGAAATTCACGTGATTCCTCATCTCTTACTCCTGATTTAGTGATATTCTGCATCAAACGTTCAACATCCGTGTGACCTTCAATAATACAAATATGATCTTTGTCGGCGTTGAATTTCATAATGTAAGCACGTATTTCCTTCGTTTGAGATACTGAGGAGTAAACGAAGAAGGGAAGAAATTTTGAGTTAAAGAGATTGACGAATCAACAAATTTGAGTGGGAAAATAGGAAGTAATGCAAAAAATTAGGCTACCTGTATAAATCTCTCATAGATTAAAAGAATAATAAATAATTAGTCGTTGTATACTCACAAGGCTATACAAAGCACTTGAGACCATTCAGTACTCGGACCCGAGTGTTATTGATGCGACATGAAATGGATTTAAAAGAGTTTTGAAAAAGGATTTGAAAGAGCTAGAAAATAAGATTAATGGCCAGTGAACCTACTTTGTGCCTGAGGTTGATGTGTACTGATATTTGAAAAAAAAAAAGAGGAATAGGCTTTTTGCACGATGTACGTGTGAGTGTATAGTGAAGTGATATATGTAATTCTGTAGGCAAAATGACGAAAAAATGGACAGACGTCATCTTCCTCTGATAGTATCTACTGACGTCAATACTGGCAAATAGGAAACTTCTAAGGGGAAAAAATCGTTAAGAAAATTTAAGTCTATTGATTAGATTGTTCGAAAAAATACGTGAAGACTTGTAAGTTTGTACTTCAATTTTGACCATCTTAAATTCTCTCAAAGGGAGAAGGTGATGATGAACATGCACGTCATTATTTTCTATTACCGTCATTATTTTCTATTACCGTGGGTACTCATTATCCTCTTCATTTACCTGTCTGATTTTTTTGCCACCCTGTGCAGGCTTTTTCGACTAGTTGATACTCTGGTAGTTTATCACTGTAATCATATTTTCTAATAAGTAGAAAGTAGGCTAGGTACCCACCTACCTATCTAATTATAATCTACCCACATCCTATATCTCTACATTCCGGCCCCTATTACCGTTTACATTGAGGGTAGTTTACATGTATCCAAGTGAATAACTCGGGTGAAGAGGAAAGAAGATGAGAAAGAAAATTATCTTTTTAATTGTTGTTCCAAATGAATAATTTTGAAAAAAATTGGCTGATAGGTAATGTTGTGAAAAATGCGCGGATAATTCTCATATAGAATAGGTATGTCTTGTAGACGTACGAGTATTTTTTATTTATTTTTTCTTGTCATTATGAATTTTTCATGTTTAGGAACGAATACTTTTTTCACAAGCACACAATTGTGCGAAGTAGAAACTACAACGAGCTCGTAATCGGAAAAAGTATGACTACAGTTTCCCAAAAAAAAAAGACAAGACCCATTCAGATAACTTATCCTTTATTTGAAAAATTTAAAATTGTGTATTCATCGAACTACAACTATAACGATATACTTGGAAACACGTTGTTGATAAGACATACGACCATAGAGCGTAATTTTTTAACAACGTAATGAACATTGTGACGATAGAGGTCCGAGTCAGTGACTCTTATTTTGGTCCTCCAGCTGTTGTCAATACTTTCGAACAGCACAATCGTTCGCATTGACGCTATTTTTCCGTGAATATTAGCCTTTTAGGATGAGACCACGGAGTTAAACTTACTTCGAACAGGTTGCAACGAGGAAAATCTCTCAATTCAATAGATCGGAATTGTGGTAACACTTTCCAGCTATCGTGAAAATATAGTCAAATTTAACCGAAAGATGGGTTCCCTTCAGGATTTTTTTCCTTGAACTGCTTCGAAATAAGTAATTTTGCATTTTTCAAAACAATTTGGGTACTTATTTTTTAGAAATTATGCGCCATAATAACTGATTCATGGAAATTGTTAAATAAGATATGAGAAATTTATATTTATATAAAAAAAAAAATTAAAGACCGAATGGTAGGTATCATCTTTTTATACAACCTATAGATAAAAACTTTTCAAAGAGCTCCAGGAAAATATTGAAAGAAATACATAATTTTTACAGCAACATGAACCTACATTAGGAATGCGATCACATTAAATGCCATCTATTTGTGTGCCAAACACTAAGTCTTTTGCAAAGGTTAATTATCTTGATTAGCGCAGGAATCATCATTGAGCTCTCCAAATTTCTATGCGGTACAATTACAAAACCGTCTTCGCTACGAAGAGCTCGATGAAATATGTGTACAGGATACTTTCCGCTTTGAATGAGATTCTCCATTAGTGACCTGCGGTAAGAAAAATAACAGATTATGTGCTATTACGAACCTCAGGATCGCTATTCTTTAATTAAGATTACATTATTTATTAGAGATGTGTGGAATTGACTCGAGAAAGGGTCCAGCGACAAAAAATCAATTCTGGGACGTAGTAATGTAAACGCTCTCTCACCTTTCTGTTTCTTTCAAGATTTTTGATAGCGTTTAAAAAGGATGACATCTAATTCATGGCCTTCTACTCTAACTATATTGATACGTTATATTTGCATCCCCGTCAATTGCATCAGTAATTGGCTAAATAGGTAAGTGCCAATAAAAATTTCTCGGACCTCTTTCCCGCTACACAGAAGATTGAAACATTCTAAGACCTGAGGAAAGAATTCGATCTTTTTCGTTTACTCACCTAGTGGATTGATCCACAAGGGCGCAAAATTTTGGTATTGAATTTCCTTGCATACGTCTGGCACAGACGGTCGAGTACGCTCCCATGTTTTCAAAGATAAGCCAGTCTCCGATATTCATATCAGGTAATTCTACATCAGTTCGAATATAGTCGTTATTCGTCATAACAGGACCCCATATAGTTGAAGGTACTGGCCCCGAAAAGTTGTCACGAGACATCTGAGGAGAAATTTTACATGCTCCATTTTGAAAAAACGATTGTTCCGACACACTTCAAATTTTTTGAAGATACGTAATTTGTATCGTTTATCCAATTTTTGCTCAGACTGACCTACCTTTAACACAATTGGCTTTATCGACTCAGGTTCGTGCAGAGCCATATCAAATGACGAGTACAAGCCGTCGTCAATCCAAAACATGTTATACTTTGACCCCGGTTCTCTAGGGTCGTCTACTGTTCGTTTGGAATGTACTTCTGCAGCAATTGTGAAAGCGGAGGCCACGAAATACGTCCCTGGTTCGGAAATGACGTTTATTCCGCATCCCGGTGGAAAATACTTTTCCAAAGCCGAGTTTATAATCTCTGCGACCTGTCATTCAAATTTTACGTACGTAATAATCCAAGTATCATAAAGCTCGCTTGTATATCTGAAAACAAACCTCGTCGAGGGAGGAATTCTTCCTGCCGTGGAATCCACCTCCTATATCTAGCAGTTTCATATGGAATCCGAATTGTTTTCCGAGTTCCATCAGTTCGCTTGCGGCTTTGATCGATCTTCGGTAAGCTTTAGGTTCACCACAACCTGAACCCACGTGAAAACATATTCCAACAATATTCAAGTTTAGGTTGCAGGCCTCTCTGAGTAGGGCCGGAGCTTCGGTTTTCAAATCACATCCAAATTTATTACCAAGTGAAATTTGCGCTACATAGGCATCGCTGCGAATCCTTAAAACCAATCTAAAGACCGGGAAAATGAATATTCAACGAATAAGAAAAAAAATTAAGGAAGTAATATTTAAATGCAAAATAATATTCAGCAAGGTGGGATACACGATGACCTACTTAGCATCTGGATATAATTTCTTTATTTTTTGCAGTTCGAATTCATTATCGAATGTCATTAAACTAATCGCAGACTCTTTAGCGTAATTTATATGAGACGGAAGTTTAGCTGGATTGGCGAAAATTATGCGCGAAGGATCGATACCCAATTTTATGATTTTTGTCATCTCTTCCTGAAAATGTAGAATGAAGCGTTAGAATGATACATCGTATAAATGAAAGAGATTAAAAATTAGAGAAAGAAATATCTTACTTTTGATGCACAATCAAATCCAGTTCCTAATGCAGCTAATACGTTCAATACAAATGGATGATCGTTACATTTAACAGCTGTAATGTATAGGAGTAAGATTGACTCGGGTTATTTCTGTGACTGAAGAAATTTTGCAGGCTACATTCATAGTATTCTTACAGAGAACAAATGATTATCCCACTCCTCTTCTCGCACAATTCAAAGTACTATCAGCATTTTGTAAACTTTCAAGATTGATTACTCTTGGAAAATTGTCACAAAATGCTCGTTCGGATCTTTCTCACCACCAGCATTTTTTGGCGAGCACGACTGTCGGGAAAGTATTGTCATGAAAACCAGTCACGATATTTTATTACGCTTTATGACATCATCAATAATCTTCACTTACTTCGGAGATTTGAAAAAATGTTGACTTTTACTAACATACAGTGTGCTAGGCATTACTAGACCCATAGCCTCATAGTAGACTAAAATCAGTGAGTGCGTCCATGAGCCCTTCAGCTTGATAAAATAACAAGAAGAGATCCTGGAGGGTTCGTACCGTAGAAAGGGAAATTGCAAAGCAAGTGTTAGTCTCTTGTAACATTGTTGAAGCGTAAAAGTACGTAGCTTGCTACAAACTATGCTTGAGTGAGGGTCCCTATATATTTTCAAGGCTTCAATGCACAATTGTGCAATTGTTTTCATAAGTCAATGGTGAAATTTACACAACCAGTATGCTTAGTGTTTCAAGTGGAGAACTGAAGATGCCGCAAGAGGTCATTGATAACACTCCATTTTAAGCAAATGATGGCTACGTAGCACGGTCGCACGTAGAGTAGGTCTTGAAATGATGGAGGTGTATTTGTCACGCTTGATGACGTCCTCAGTAACCTTGACCTACTAAAGAGATGGGAGAATTGCGGCCTAAACGATGAGTTACTCAGCCTAACAATCAGTATACTAGATTACGAAATACTATAATGGAAGGAGACGTTCCTATGACGTCATCATATGCACCTTACCAATGTTGATTCGATATAATCGATAGAATTGATAAGACTCGTTCCTCTATCTTGATCAATCACTTGCACATTATTATAAAACTCTATACTAGGTACGTGCTTCTGGAGGAGACACGTTAGTTTCTGTCTTTTTATTTGGCTGACTTGAATGCATCAAAATACATAGGAACACCTAAATGAAAGATCACTCACCGTAAAATGGTTTTATTCTAGGCATTTTTTCGCACCATACTTTATATTTTCTGACAATATCTTGAATATCGACGAGATAAAATGGATCTTCTTGAACCTGTAACAATGTTATAAATTAGAACCTATACGGATATGACTGGTCACATAGCACTCAAATTCTAAAATGATAATTATAAGAATTTAAATCATCGTTCTTTTTGGACCCTCGATAAACTCATTTTGAATCTAGCCCTTTTCACTTGAAGCTCTTTAGCAACCAACCGAAGCATTTCATTCTGAAGTAGGTAACAATCAGAATAAATTGCCATACTCATTTTTCAAAGTAGGTACAATTCTTCTATTCAGGGGTGTCGTGATCCCCTTGGTTCAATGGAGGATTCCCCCCCTCTCGAACTTCAATTTCTCATAGCTCAAAAAAAAATAGGGGAAAACATTCGTATGGCTTCCCCTAAAACGAATATGAAGAATCGTCTTCATGACCCTGATTATTTGACTCAATAAATTGACTGATCGTAATATCATATCGAGGGCAGGGAGCAATAAGGTGAACTAATGACGACGCTTTTCAAACGACCAGAATTCGTGCCCTCGAATCTAGATATATTCATTTCCCCGTTTAAAATCTTCAGCAGCCCAAAATTCAAATAGTAGCCAGTAAAAGTCCGAATTCCACTTGGTCAACATCAGCATAGAAATATCTAAGTTCAACCATTTTGAAGATATTAAAAATTATCAAAATAATTACTAATGTAAATTGTAAAATGATAATAAATATTTACGCCGCAGTTCACGATCCATTGAGCGATTTGCAGAATATTAGTTTCGTCAGTAAATAATATTTGATCTTCATTAATATTCAGTTTTACCTCTTCGGAGGGCAACTCCGATGGATTTTTCATATTCTTTCTGCGAGCTAGAAGACAAAATAAGATTTTGCAATACCCGTAGAATTAAATTGAGAAACTGAAGTTTCAAAAAGGATGCAAAGTGCGACGACAAAAGCTTATTAGTTATTAGTTACATTTTTCAAGTCGAGCATGAGCAGTACAAATATGCAGTACCTACTGCAATAGAAGTGAATGAAATAGGATCCCTTTTTAAAATGAAGACAGAAAACACACAAGAACTTATTCTCTTCAGAAACCTTATAAAATTTGAATGTGCATATGGGTAATCGATAGTTAAAATGTCTCCAGCTAAAATATGTGTAACTTATAGGTAGCTAGTATTATTATCTATGCTGCATACGATTATACTAATAAAAATGTCTGGACAATGTGTAATTTGTTTGAATTTTATGACAGGAAATATTATAGGCTAAATGATACGAGAGAAAGCCCGGTGTTTTTAGAGCTGAAAATAGCGAGAAGAACCGCGGCATAGTTATTTGAACTCATCTCCAAAATGATATTAAAAAAAAAAAAAAAAAAAAAAACGAGAAAAATGATAAATTATTTATAGGCCTATACGAGTACATTCTTTTCGGATTGAGAAATTGAGTTCAAATTAAATATGTAATACTAATAAAATGATGATAACAAAACGTACCTGTTTTAAAACTGTTCGGTGACTTGAATTACAAAAATTGAAGTTGTCACGAAGATAGTAAAATGTTATAAAAATATAATTAAAAACTTATAGAAGTTCCAATCTTTATTTTTACTCAACACCAATTGAATCATTCGTTCGTGAATAAATGAGGGTTTACACGCATCAAACATTTTAAGACAAAATTTGATGACGAATTCAAGAATAAAACGAATAAATTGAACAGAATTTACTAAAATTGTTGAAGAAGAAAAACACCGCTTAAATTTTCTTGTACGAGTAAATGAGAAGGTATTCCTAAATAGCAAATATCTGACGTAGACTACGAATTATCATAATTGTTTTAGTACGAACATTCAGAATTCTAAATAACGAATTTATTTATTATTTTTTCATTTTCACTTACGTGTCTTTTTTTCGAGAGGCCACATGTCTGCGTTGAAACTAAGTCCGAACGAAAAACCTGCTGGAATAATATTACCTCAAATATAGGTACCGGTAACTTCAAAAATGAATAGAATTTTATATTTGAGTTTCTTTTCGAAAACTAATTCTCCACTTTCCATCAACTTGATGAAAATTTCTTCCGCTTAGTACGACTAGCACAACTTATTATACGCGCGAAGATATACTCAACCCTATTTCTACAGACGCACACGAGCTGCGAGAATCACGATTTGATTGACCTTACAGAATTACCGGTTCCTAGGTATACGTCTGCATCGGCTGCAATAATTACATCATTTAGGGAAGAGAAAACAACAACGAGCAAATATCAACAACACGTCATAGTATCATCTTACAGGGTAGGCTTATAAACAAATGCCAGTCATTAATCGAAATTATTCTCTTTTTTTTGTGTTGTGTGTGAAACTGAGGTATGCAGAAAGAAAAAAAAAAAGAACGATTAGCAAATTTACAATCAAATACCGGTCATTTTATTAAAATGAGCATTCTTTGATTTGAGTTTTCCGGTTAAAATACGATTGAATACGATTAGAAAAACTATATTTGATCGTAAACTTTTCGAAACTTTCTTCCGCGACAAAGTAACTGTCAACTCGACGAACTCAACAATTACATTCATTGGCCGAATAGAAACTTGAGAAAAAAAGCAGACACTGATAATGAAGAAACAGGTATTGTATCATTTTTCATACTTCCTCCTTCCTTATTCTAAGCAGTCAAGATAGAAAAAAAAAAAAAAAGAGAAGAAAACTATGGTACAACGGGAAGTAGGTATAGGTTGTAATTTGAGCCCTCCACACTGCATCCATGCGAAATTATCTGCGACAAACCTAAATTGTAAAAAATGTCGGTCAGAACACAGTATTGTGGTTACTGAGAGAAAAGTAATTCCAGAAAGATGTAAGAATTTCATATTTAATACCTGTAGGCTAGCCATTCTCGAAATCGACTTCGCGGCCCCTAGGGGTGCCGCGAGATTTTCAATAGAATGCAAAAATCGTGAGAAATAATCGAGTTAAAGATTATGTAATATACACTGCACCGTACATTTACAATGATTTTTCTGGTGAAGATGCTACCAACTTTTCATTCTCAATTTAGGATGCTGTGAACCAAAAAAGTTTGAGAACGACCGCTGCAGGCTATAAGATTTACCAACTGGATTGCGAAGTTCGGGCCCCTTTTAATTCAAGTTCAAGAAATCAAATTTTTCGTACAATTTTCATTCCGGGAGTATTTTGTTACTCATTTAAATTTATAATTATATGATAGCTCGTAACTTCGAGGATTCGATTCTTCTTTATCGTCCAGCTTCAGCTCTAAAATTTTTCTCGTTCCTCCGCCGTAAACTTTCTACACCATTCAAGTTTGCTCCCAATCTCATTTGCGAGCTCGAACCGCCGATAATGAACGCGAGAGTTTGTGGTTTCAACCTCAACATTTTCGAAGCATGCAGGTAACTCGAGATACTTTCTTCATAATTTACATGTCGACGTAATTAATCACTGGTCACAGACCAGTTATTTATAGAAGGTGCGTCTATTCAAAATTAGTTCGAAAAGTGATCAGAAAGGAAGCCCTAAAATATCATCGGTCAATTAGCGTTTACCATGATTTCTGAATCATTAATCGACTCGTTCGTGGTCCTCGTTGGTACTATAAGAACGCTTACGTCTTCTTCAACTTTCTTCTACTCTTGTTCTCTTTAGATGCAGATCAAGTTTCATCTCACCGTACACGAGGAAAGGAGATTCGATACATTTCAGCATCGTGAGTTATACGAGAATAAACAGAAGAGATTCACCCACGGGGCATCCCACTGCATTGGCGACCACCCTGTATCTGATTCTCATTTTGCATTAGTTTCATTTTCATAGACAGCATTCGATGATGCAGTAATATGCAATCTCAATCATCAATCAACATATTCTCTTTCTTTCTCATCACTGCGTTGGTATGATGTGCGCAATGTATTCAGGCTAATGATTCACAATGATCAACAGCTGCGTTATGACATCAATTCGCAGCAAGAGCAAAAACACGTAATCATGATCATCCTGAAAACAATATTTTTTCAGCGTGTACCATTCTCGCTACAGTATTCACGTCAACGATTCTCTTTCTTTGCAGCAATAACAATAATTTTACACAGCGAGTGAACATCAGAGCAATATATTTCTGACATTACAATATCATGTTAATAAAATAAATAAAATTTAATAATAATTCTAAAACCTGTTAAAAATTCATCTACTTATCATTATTATTATAATAATTGAAAATCTAATTCAGTTGAATAAACTTTCAGAACCGCCTCTTTACGCACTCAAACTCAACCTGTTCTTGCCACCAGAACATGACCAATTTGACTTGCGAATTTGCTTTACTATTGAACATCCACTAAAATCTTATGACTATTTCAATGACAATCTTGTAACACAATATAGAAAGGAAGAAACTTACGAGATATTAGAGTAACGAGACTCACTACGGTATTATAATTGTGAAAGGGTAACCAATATGAAAAATTTCAAAATTTATCAATTCTTCTTGAGAAAATTCTACGCATCCCTTACAACTAAGTACTTTTTTACGATCGAAAGTCAAAAAAGAGGATAAATTATTTAAAAGATTACGTATACGTAATTCTGTTCTAATATAGTCAACGTAAGATTAATACACCAATAAAAACGGATAAGAATTTGCGAGATGAAAGATCGGATCAAGAAATTGAAAATTTCGGTTTGTACAAGGGAAGAATCGTACAAACTCAGTAATTGTCAAGTTGATATGCACGCGCACTCAGCGCTGACGTCGTAAACACTACCGAGTACGGGGCAAAAAAGTTCTTTTTCTGTCCATTCATCCGTCAATGGGTATCCATCTATATCAACCGATTCGGGTAATCTTTCGGAATCAAATTCTTCCTTAATAGCTTGTGACATATCCTTCAAGAGCAACCTTAAAAATAACAGTGCGACAGGTATTTCAACCATAAAAGTTTTTTACATTCTTAAATTGCACTTCGTAGACTCAAGGCTTACATTGTCGCTTCATTCAAAATGGTATACACTTTCGGAACTGCAAAGCCATTGAACGTACACGCTGCGGAAAAAGTATAGGCTCCCATATCTTCGAACATGATCCAGTCGCCGACATTCATCGTTGGAAATTCCAAATTTTCAATAATTACGTCTAATCCGTCGCAAGTAGGACCCCAGATAGAACAGGTCGTGAGATCGCACGAATTTTTCTCCTAAAAATTGAATACATCGATTAAGATGAACAGAAAAATAAGCTTTCAAATGTTCTTAGGTAAACAGTCCTTACCGACAACGGAAGAGGATGAATCTCAGCGTGATCATAGAGAATAGAATTGAAAGATCCGTACACGCCATCGTTGATGTAATACATGTTGTTGCGAGCACCAGTTTCCGAATCGCGAACTTCTCGTTTGGAGTGTACAAACGCGGCTAACGTGAATGCAGACGCCGCGAAGTATCTACCAGGCTCAGCCATGATCGTCACATTTCGGCTAGTTGGAAAGTATTCTTCCAGCGCGCTGTTGATTATATCAGCAACCTATACAGAAATTGTTCGAAATATAATGTAAATCAACCCGTCACTTTGCAAGGGAAATGAAAGAATTTTCAAAATTCCTAACCTTATCGATCGAGGTACCCTTGTTTCCAGGAAATCCTCCACCAACATCCAACACCTGCATGTTGAAACCCAAATCATTGCCCATTTTGAAAAGGTTACTGGCTGCAGCGATCGATCTTCTGTACGCGAGTGGTTCTCCGCACCCGGATCCCACGTGGAAGCAAATCCCAATTACATCCAATTCTAGACGACGTGCCAAACTCAATAAGCCCGGCGCTTCGGTTACAATGTTGCAACCGTACTTCACTCCCAGAGGGCATTGAGTAACGCAAGCGTCGCTTCTGATTCTCAACAACAACCTTCGAAACGAGCAAACGATTTTAATAGATAATTATTTCCCGGAGATGAACTGAAAATCAATCAAATTTTTTTAACGTACTTAGCTGATGGAAACGAATTTTTCATTTTGTATAATTCGTTCTCGTTATCGAAAGTGATCAGCTCGACTCCTTGATCAGACGCAAAACGAATGTGGGATGCGGGTTTGGCTGGATTTGCGAATACGATGCGCGATGGATCAACGTTCATAGCTAAAACTTTCCTCATCTCCTCCTAAAAACATACAATTTACCATCTTATAGATTAAAAAATGTTGATACAATTCCTTTGTCGAAAGAAAATATAGAAAAAAAGGATTTCTTGGAGTTGCCAAAAATATAAAGATCATGTTTCATGTCTTTTCGCCAGTTGTCTTAAGCTCTTCATTGTTCAAAAATTTCCAAAATTTCCAGCCTCTTGTTCTAGTATAAGTCTACTTCAATATATTTCAGGCTGATAAGATTACTGGACCTCACTCACTCCGCTCGTTCGTTCCACTTCTTGGTTTCATTTTTATTTTTCATTTTTATTTCTTTATTTATTGGGTATTATTTTTTTTTTTTTCAGAATAATTGTATTTTTTATTTTATCTATTTTTTTTTTCAAATGAGGGTGGTACTTGCAGATTTCTCAATGACCTCACAGTTATATATTCTTATTTTTAATTTAATTTAATTTTTTATTTTTATTTTCATTTTTATTTCTTTATTTATTGGGTATTATTTTTTTTCAGAATAATTGTATCTTTTATTTCATTTAATTATTTTTTATTCAATTTTTTTTTTAAATGAGGGTGGTGCTTGCAGATTTTTCAATGACCTCACAGTTATATATTTCTATTTTTAATTTAATTTAATTTTTTATTTTTATTTTCATTTTTATTTCTTTATTTCTTAGGTATTATTTTTTTTCAGAATAATAATTCAATTTTTTATTTTTATTTTCATTTTCATTTCTTTATTTATTAGGTATTATTTTTTTTCAGAATAATTGTATTTTCTATTTGATTTTATTTTTTTTTTATTCAATTTTTTTTTTTCAAATGAGGGTGGTGCTTGCAGATTTTTCAATGACCTCACAGTTATATATTTTTATTTTTAATTTAATTTAATTTTTTATTTTTATTTTCATTTTTATTTCTTTATTTATTGGGTATTATTTTTTTTTCAGAATAATCGTATTTTTTATTTCATTTAATTATTTTTTATTCAATTTTTTTTTTAAATGAGGGTGGTACTTGCAGATTTTTCAATGACCTCACAGTTATATATTTTTATTTTCAATTTAATTCAATTTTTTATTTTTATTTTCATTTTTATTTCTTTATTTATTGGGTATTATTTTTTTTCAGAATAATTGTATTTTTTATTTCATTTAATTATTTTTTATTCAATTTTTTTTTTCAAATGAGGGTGGTGCTTGCAGATTTTTCAATGACCTCACAGTTATATATTTTTATTTTTAATTTAATTCAATTTTTTATTTTTATTTTCATTTTTATTTCTTTATTTATTGGGTATTATTTTTTTTTCAGAATAATCGTATTTTTTATTTCATTTAATTATTTTTTATTCAATTTTTTTTTTCAAATGAGGGTGGTGCTTGCAGATTTTTCAATGACCTCACAATTATATATTTCTATTTTTAATTTAATTTAATTTTTTATTTTTATTTTCATTTTTATTTCTTTATTTATTAGGTATTATTTTTTTTTCAGAATAATAATTCAATTTTTTATTTTTATTTTCATTTTCATTTCTTTATTTATTAGGTATTATTTTTTTTTCAGAATAATTGTATTTTCTATTTGATTTTATTTTTTTTTTATTCAATTTTTTTTTTCAAATGAGGGTGGTACTTGCAGATTTTTCAATGACCTCACAGTTATATATTCTTATTTTTAATTTAATTTAATTTTTTATTTTTATTTTCATTTTCATTTTTATTTCTTTATTTATTGGGTATTATTTGTTTTCTTTCAGAATAATTGTATTTTTTATTTCATTTAATTATTTTTTACTTAAATTTTTTTTCAAATGAGGATGGTACTTGCAGATTTCTCAATGACCTCCCAGGTAATTCACAAAAATTTTTCTAAGTCCATTATTAGAGGGAGGGGGGGGGGGGGGCACTCGCGAATTTTCAATAGTGTATAGGGTGTCAGAAAAGACATGAAACATGTTAAAATGCTCATCAACTAAATATAACCACGTCAAAAAGCTCTCTTAAACGGGGAATCGCATCCATTGCGAATTATAAAAACACGATACAGCTCTTTTGACTATACTTAAATCATTGAGCGTATAAACCGATGACTAGGCGTTTGCCGCGGTTATACCGGCTTCGTAGGGATTGAATGTCATACATAACAACAACAGACAAGTAACAACACAAAAAAGAGAAAGAAGATAGAAGTTATGTACTCAGAAAACATGAATATTAATGATTTCATTTTTAACTAGATCTGTAGGTACTCGCATTATTACGCCCAAAATTTAAAATAATAATTACCTTGGATGCACAGTCGAATCCGACTCCCAACGATGCCAAAATTTTCAACATGAAAGCGTGATCATTACACTTCACAGCTGAAAATAAAACAAATCGGCTAATTACATTGTGAATAATGCGTTGAACGCGTTACAGAATAAAAAAAAAAGGTGATTCATCCATTCTTAGAAGAAATTATACAGACAGGTTAACAAAGGCCAGATGAAGCCAGTATTACGCCTAAAACTGAATGAATCACAAAGAAACATTGAAACGCCACAAACACAAGGGAAAATATCTTCTCCAAGAAGTACAATATCAGCTTCATGTAACATTTGGTGAGAACTCAAGCCGAGCCCTACACTTAACGCTTTATCGGGATCACGTATCTTATACAAAAATAATAATTTAAAAACTCACCATAGTAAGGAATAACCCGCGGAAGTTTTTCTTTCCAATTATTGAACTTTTGAATAACGTCCTGAACGTCGAAAATGTAGAACGCATCTTCTTGAATCTGGAAATAAATAAAAACACACGTATAAATTTCAAACTCCAACTGTTATATCTTTTTTCAAAATAATCATGATTTCTTACACCCGATTCAGCGATATTACGCATTACACGCACAACATCTGCGTTACCCTGGATGACACGAATTTGATCTTTGTCAGCGTTGAATTTCATGATGCTTTTTCTTGATTATTGAAATAAAAAAGTAAGTAGTTAGCAAAGACGAGTAGAAATTTTGTACTGGAATGTGAGTTTGAATGATTCACAAGTCAACGGATTCAAGTGGTAAACTGGAAAATAATACAACATAATTAGGATCCGAAAAATAGACAAAAAAAAATCAATCTTCATACTTACGAGGCAGTCTGTGTTCAGTTTGGATCGTAATTAATGTGATATGAAACTAAATGAAAATTTTAGACGAACGCTGACAGCCAGTCAGCGTTAGGTCGGTCAGCGAAGCCACGGAGGATCAACGTTGAGGGCAGAACGCCAATCAGCCAAAAGGGAGCCCTCTGCGGTAATGATTACCCAGTGACCAGAGCTCTGTAAGATTGAAGAATACACGATTGTACTTTGAGACGCCACGAAAACAGTCATTAAATACTAAAACATAAAATTTCCGAAGACACCTATCGCCGATAGACGCGTAAACACTCTCGGAAAATCCGTTCACGTATACGTACACTACACAGGGAAGTCCGAGAACATTAAGCGCGAGATACGTGAATATCAGTTTGATCAAGGTTCAATTCAAACGGAGGGGAACTGCGACTCTCATTAAAAACAGACTTTGGACGGTATTTCTGTTATCTAAGAAATGCATTTCGAACCTTCACAGAAGACCTGATGATAAGAAGCCCCATCACGATGAAAATATGCACATAAAAAGGTTTCACGTAAACAATCCGCTTTTTACTAATACATACACGCTGTATTGTATTCCATCCCACTCAAATTTGAATACTTGAAAGTTGTAGGAAAAGTACATTCAATACAAAAGTCAAACTTGTCAGTCATTCTTATATGATTAATTATGGAACATGATTAACAACCATACATAGTATTCCCAAAATATGAATATTTATTCTGAAATATCAAACGGACAGTCTCAGTTTATTCTTCTTGTTGATTTGTTGACGTAGACCTAGACAACGACTAAATAAAAAGAATTCTCTCATTTGAATTGTGTTTGACGAGTTTCGGGTCAACAATGATTCTTTCCAAACACTAGGGACCCTGATAGATTAGAAAACCGAAAGAGGAGAGAAAACGCAATCTTCAACTGTTTGAGAAGAACAGATTCACGTAAATTTCTCATCAACTTTAAAACAGAAAACATCGCGTTCGATTTATTTTCAAATCTATTATTCTAACAATTACGAAGCTTTTTTCACGATAAACGCAGTATTTACCCTAGAATGAACTGCACCATATCATGATGTCAAGCCAAATTCAGACTGCAATTAGAAAACGCGGAAAAATACTTCATTCGCCTTTCGTCTGCAACTTATCCGATAACATCAGAATGAAAATTCCACACAGGGAGTAGCACAAATATAGTCTTCGGGCCTTCTTGAAATTCAAAATAAAACTACAGGTTAAATGATTCTTGAGACGGCTGAGGATGATCGACAGCAAGACGGAGTCAGAGATGTTTGGAAGATTACAAGTAAGAAGCTGAAGGAAGCAAGAGGTCCTAATTGAAACCATATTTTCACACAAGGCACCCGAAAATTAATACCTCAAAACGAAGCAGCATGAATAGTCTTGGAGCAGGGTGGCAATTTTGCTTCCGAACTCCCTGAATTTTCAAGGTTTTCCAAACAACAAATTGTTAATCTCATTTCTTCACATCTGGTAGAATAGACAGCAGAAAGACAAAATCCTTTTCACTATAGGGATACTTGACGGATATCAATATTTCAGAAGAAAAATTCAACGCTCTGCCATCATCAATTTATTGACACAAAAACTAAAAGATAGCCCGACGTTTATACATCTTACGAGGGCGAGAGAATTCTACTTCATACGAGAAATTCCTCGACTTATCCAAGTCTTATGAAATTCCCTGACTTTTCCCAGTTCTTCCAGAAAGCGGCCACTCTGCAACGAGCCTCCTCGAAATCCGAGAATTCACAATAAAGAAATAGAACGACAGATGCGTCTCAATACGACATAAGAATGGTCAAGATTAAGACAGAGCCAGAGAAGTATTATAAGTAAGAAGCCGAAGAAAGCAAGTCCTATTGAAATCGTCTCAGAACTAGATTTTAAAACGAACGGTTCAGACATCCTGCATTAGTCCCTTGTTCACAAAGATCCTTCAAATTTTATCCCATTCACCACACGAAGTCCCATTTCTAGATAAGAAGACTCTATCTCTCAGGAAGAAGAATTAGTTGAGGACAAACTCAAGAGTTGAAAATACTGGCTACTCCGCTGCCCCATTCTACTCAAACACGACAAATATTAAATTTCAAATGCGATTCAATGGAAAAAAAGCAACAGACTCATACCTATCATGCATGATCCAGGAGTTGAAATTAATCAAACTATTCGCTCTCATAACTTCAATATCTTCAACCTCGATCACGCATATTAATCTCCTTCTTTGTTCATCTCCGTTCTATATCATACCAACGTTCAACCGAAAAATTACATACACATCATCTCCCGCGCGCACGCGCTTTTCGGCGTGTAGCCCAGAAGTTCAGAGCTCGAAAGAAAAAAAATGTTCACGTCAACAATTGAAAAACACGAAGAGATATCTCTCGCTATTCAACCTCTGAAGGTTTTGTACGTACGTATATTATGCATACTTTCTGGGTATCTAATAACTGAGGAGCTTTACAATCATTTACAAGGTGCATTACAGCTTGGAATCATAAACAGATAAGTCTAGTCGTTGATATTTATGTACGATAGATCATGCAAGCCGAGTGTTAGAAATTCAATCAACATTACATCATGCATATAGCATCAACTTATCCACTAATCCGTATCAACTACGTACAAATTTTCTTTATCCTTAAAACTACACGCGCGAGCTCTTCTTCTTCTCAAGTAACTGAGGCAATAGTTTCTCATACATGAGTTACGTCGCGTGAAATCTGTAATAACTTAGCCGAATTTCCAAATTTTGTCTCCTTACGAAAGTTTCTATAGGTGACTGGCATCCAAAGTCTCTTAAAATGATTTAAATCATAAAAATTGCTGAAGGTGGTAAGCGGGTCGTGCCGAAACGTCCTAATAAAATAATATTTTTATCGAAAAACGAATTGTTTTTATGTGTTCACGGGCCTTACGCTTACGGTATGAAACTTTTCCGATCCCTCACGGAAACTGTGGCCATTATTGATCAAATGATCAGCCAAGGCTGATCCCCCCAGGTTTCCCGTTTCCCAAGACTTCATGTGCTCAGCTGCTCTCCGCCTCATCTGGCGGCTGGTCTCACGAATATAAAAACCTCTACAATCCTCACATTCTATCTTATAAACACCGCTCCTCTCATCAACTGGTATAGGATCCTTCAACCTCACAAACAACCCTTTCATAGTGGTAGGGTTGTAAAATGCTGATCTGATACCAAACGGACGAAGGAACCGACCCAATCGGAGAGAGATCTTCCCGCCAGGAAAGGGAGACTGATCCAGCACATACGATGGTCACTGATCGATGCGCGGGGGAGGGAGGGGGTAGAATCAAGATTTTTTTGAGTGGTTTTCCTCCAAACCATCACGTCGACGTATACATTGACCCTACTCACTCTAGCCAGGTGTTTTATAGTTAACAATATTCTTTCTTAAAGGCAACCTGACTTAACGGAATACGAGTCAGTCTGTGGACTAAGCTATTAAAGTCTGCTATCTTATAAGCAACGGGACAGAATGAAGAACATCGGTCGTAGTATCCTTCCTGTGAATTCCAAACTCATGAATACCCCATCTGACAGAGATCGATAAAACGATAAAGAATTTTTTACAAATCTCGCAGAATATAACTTTAATGTAAGCGCTTTCGACGCAATGTCATCATCAGACGCACGTGAGAAAGCGAATGAGAACAATTACTATACAAGTGAAGGTAGAGATGAATAGTGGAAGATAAGAGATCAACCAGCTTGAACATGTAAAAGCGTCGCGATACCACCTCGTGCTCACCAAAGCCGATAAAGGCAACACGACTGTGCTTATGGACCGGCCGGACTACAACCAAAAAATGGTCGATTGCTTGAGTTCCATGGATGCCACTTCGGACCCTCATTTCAACACCGACATGTACAGTAAGGACATTCGGAAGGCCATCAACGATAGCAAGTACCTCATTGATAAGGAGTCCCTCAAGAAGGCCATCCTTGTGCCAAATCCTATGATTCCCCGTATCTACGGACTCCCGGAACTCCACAAGGATGGAGCTCCCATGCTCCCGGTAGTATCTTTTATTTCAGCCCCTTCGTACAAGCTTGCTAAATACCTTGATATTTGGTTCAAGCAAATCACTAACTTTAAACCTCAATTTTCATTGAAAAACTCTGTTGAGTTAGCTGATATTCTGACTCACACAACCCCCCCTCCCGGAAGTGTACTAATTTCTTTTGATGTCAAAGGCCTATTCCCTAACGTTCCTCTTAGACCTACCACCGAGCGCATTGAGGAACTATTAACTGAGGCAGCAGTCCCCTCTTCGCTGAAATCGGGATTCACCTCCCTCTTTCAGAGCTGCCTCTCCCCCAATGTCTGTCAGTTTAACCATATGGTTTACAAACTTTCTCAAGACATTGGTATCCCCATCAGATCACCTTTAGGGTCACTTATTTCGGAAGTGTTCATGGATAGGTTAGAATCTGAAATTTTCAAGTCTAATCATCCCCTCCTCCAACACATCGCCATCTGGCGGAGATATGTTGATGATGTTTTTTGAATCTGGAATGGGCCTAGTGCCCCAGCCCAAGATTTCTTTGACTACATAAACAGTCTCTACCCTTCCATTGAGTTCACTATTGAGTACGGTGGCAATAAGATCAATTTCCTCGACCTCGAGATAACTGTTACGGAGAACCAATTTACTTTCGAAATTTACCGTAAGCCCACCGCTACTGATATGACTATCCATGGGACCTCGTTTTTCCCATTACCTCACAAGTTGGCCGCTTATCACTCTTTCGTTCACAGACTGGTCTCAATCCCACTCCTTCCTTATAGTTTTGAAAAAGAACTCGCTACCATCCAGCACATTGCTAAAGCGAACCAGATAAACCTCGACATCACTTTCCTTGTCAGGAGGTAAATTATCAGAAACATACTCCGTTCTACCACCACTTTGAGTTCTCCCGAGGGGAGGGAAAGGAGGAAAAAGCCTGTCCTTCTTCCTTACTTTCCTCCTCTCACCTCTGGTATCGCTGAAATTCTCAGGAGTGTCAAATTGAGACCAGTCTATTACCCCTACCTCCATATTGGAAGGATATTGTGTAACGGGAAAAACACAGTCCCCCCCCCCCTTATCTAAATGTGGAGTCTACCTTCTAAGATGCCGTGATTGCCCTGCTGTGTATGTCGGTGAATGCAAGCGAGCCTTCAGAGTACGCATCAATGACCATGTCAGCGCCTACTGCAATAACAATCCAACAAAAAGCCATTTCGCAAAGCATCTACTGGAAAAGAACCACTTCGGAGACGATAAAGAATTACTCCACTATGAAAATAAATATCGAAGAAGACTCGCTTTAGAAGGAATAGAAATCGCTTGCTATGGTTTACATCACGCTCACGATTTGCAAAACCGTGTTGTACATGTAGACCAGTTGGTGACTAAGGTCTTCTCAGTCTCCCCCTCGTACAAAGAGACCGAACTCTAAAGATGTATCGGTAATTACGCATCGCGACGCTTTTACATGTTCATGCTGGTTGATCTCTTATCTTCCACTTTTCATTTCTACCTTCACTTGTATTGAATTGTTCTCATTCGTATTCTCACGTGCGTCTGATGATGACATTGCGTCGAAAGCGCTTACATTAAAGTTATATTCTGCGAGATTTGTAAAAAATTCTTTATCGTTTTATAATGTACCGCAAATTGAAAACCACCCTTTTAAATAGAGATCGATAAATCCACGAAGTTGATGAAGGTTTCCCCTATTTCCAAGGTAAATTTTACGGAAGAATAACAGGAATTGAGATACCTCAGAAACTCACCAAGGAGATCTGGAGGACCAGTCCAAGCACACAGAACATCATCCACATACCTGTACCGACAATAAATATGACTCAGTAGCTCTTGGTTCGAGGAAAAGAAATCAAGTCCAAACTTTGACATGAAAACTTCGGAAATGCGGGAGCCTAGAGGTGATCCAATGGCGATCCTTACCTCATCAGGGAACACAAAAAACTTCTTTTCGAACTTACAATAGTTAGGGCACCAACAGATATTTAGAAGATCAAAGAATTCTTAAAGCCGATTATGAAGAATATTGGCCCTAACAAGTAGATCGCTCATACGCCGCCATAGTAACAGCTTTGGGAATATTTGGGAACAAACCAACGACATCAAAAGAACAGATAGTCGTGCCAGGGGGAACGCTTACATCCTCCAAAACATCCGCCAAGGAGGCTGAGTTCAAAACTGGATGAGGGGATTTTAAATCAACGCAAGACTTGAACAACGTTCTAAAAACTTAGCAAGGAGGTAGGTAGGAGAAGAAAAGAATGAGACCACAGGTTGCATCGAGGTATTAATCTTATGCACTTTAGGCAACCCGTTAAGGAGGGGGGTGGGGGGTGTAGGAACAAGGAGGGCTTTCTTCATCGCTAAGGTTCTGATAATAGCCTCACACTTGATAATGACTTTCCTAACTTCTGTAACTTGCTTAGGGAAGCTGAAATTCTCGCTCTCTTCAGCACGACATTGCTGGAGCACTTCGTGGACCTTAGAAGCATAGGTGGATTTCTCCATAACCACACCAGCATTGCCCTCGTCAGCCTTTGTGACGTTTAGATCTTCCTTTTTAAACCTTGGATCCCTCCTCCCACTTCCTTACTTATTCGAGGGAGGGGGTATCACGGACTAATCCGGTACATACTTTTTAGGTATTAACTCCAGGGCCAATTTGCACCGTGAGATCCGCAACAACATTTCATCATTCTTGAGAGGAGGCAGACTAAACTTGAAACCTTTCTCAAAGAGGGCCGTTTCTTTACTATTAAATACTACCTGACTATTACTTATGAAGGGGGAAAGGATTCCTGAATGATAACACCTTTACTATCCCCGACCTTAACCACATCAACCTGTTCCTTCATCAAGGAGGATAACTTTCTCTTCTTCTTCTCCTTCAAAATCCTCTCAAACTTGCGACACTTTTCGTTGACATCTTTCAGAAACTGATCAAACTCGTACAGGGGAGGAGCACACCGGAGAAAGGTTTAATCTGGTCGTGATATTATATTTACCGTGCCATCTCCGCAACTCCCTTCTTATCCACTTCACCCCCTTATAATTTCTAGTTTCTTGGTCGTGAACTTACAATCAGGATAGAATCGGATTCCAACGAATATAGGTCTCAAATGCAACACAAGAAGAAATCAGAGCTATCCTAATGAACGTTTATAGGTCTGGTAGAAGTCTAGAATGAGGTGAGAACCATGAGGACGAACGTACGGACGCAAATCCAGTGATCAAGGGAGAGGCCAGAGCGAAGATATAAAACATGTTAACAGATCAGTTGAACTGTTCTTGAACATTTTCGACGTTTTTCTGAAGCAATTTGTCCCTTATAGGAAGAAAGAAAATAAGTTAAGCACATACCTACACGCCCCGTACCAATCAACTACCGAAAATTAGAATACTAGTAGGTGGAATATAATAAATCTGGCCATCAATGATCAACTGAGAACTGACCTTTAACTTGATAATGCTTTCAAAATTAGGATTATGAAAATCCGAAACGAAATCTTAGGACTTGGAAAAATTCCATCCTCAAAGAATTGTGACAAAAATAGTCACAAAATTTGTTACGATGCCTCCGCTACACAAGGTCTATACTAGTCTATATGTAGCCTGACATACTTGTACGCTAAGCCAACTAGCTCACCCTACCCCCTATTTAAGGCTTTCTCTAGACCCAACATATACAGTACAATAGGTTTTGTTTCAGGACTACTGGAAAAACCGTCACCGATTCTGTCACGCTTCATGACGTCATCAGTCACCTTGACCCACTTTAGGGACGTGAAAATTGAGGTCCAACTAAAACCCGATGTATCTTTAATATTATAATTAAGAAAAAGTCGGTAGCTGAATACTCATCATTCGATGAAATTTTTCAACCACCATCAAAAACACTCGGTCGCTCGCCGTCTCCAATTGATAGGAGTCAATTAGTTTCATCTAAATATCCTCTCTCGTATCGTATTCGAAAAGCGCTTATCGTTTTAAATTGAAACTGAAGATCACTCATTTACGTACTTTTATACAATGGAAAAAATTTCTCAAAAGAGCCTCTGGGATAAAATTGTTCTATGTTACAAAAGAGATACCCATCTCAACGAGTTTCGTTGGAACAATATTTCATCGTTTCATTTTTCATAGCTAAGGAATATTGATACCGTTTCGAACAGTGAACTCGATTCGGTACACACGCTACATTTTTTAAGTTGACTCATGCAAATTACTAATTTCTGAGCCGTTACACTCGGATCTCATAAACCGTCCGTCCCCTACAAGAAAGGTTTTTTTAATTGGCAAACGTAAAATTCAGTCCCATATAGTCTACTTAAAAATTTCGTAGTTGAATCCTAGCCTTTATATCAAACAATGAAGAGTTATCGGATGAATCACACTGCATTATTTCAACCAGGGTGATTAATGTGCAAGGGAAAGAGGGTGATTCAGCGAGCGAGTTACAACGCGTTTAACGAATGTTTTCTAATGGGTAACTTGTACGTGAAGGAATGCTATCGTAATTCAATGAAATCTTTGATCTTTGAACGTGCGAGCGATCAAAGTACAGAATAGGCTGTCGGTCTCATTTAACACAGTTCTGAAGGCGGCACATTTAGACTTTCAGTCTCGTATCTGAGTATAAAGATGCACAAAATAAAGTGACGCAAGACAATAAACCCAGACTATTTTTCGGCCTGTCTTTCCCACGACCAAGCGACGTTCTAAAAATCTTCAGGGATCATTTAGAACCTGTTGCTCTTTGCAATCCAAAATTTAAAGAATTTGTTAATGTATACCAGCGGTTCCCAACCTGTGATACACGTACCACTGTGCACTGGTGGTACCAAGGTGTCTGTAAGTGGTACGCGAGATAATACGGGAAATACAAGCAGGGAAAAAGAGCCGAGTCAAAAAAGAGATGAATGAGTCATGACAAAAATTACAAATAAATGAAAAGAATGAAGTATCTTTATCAGTACGATATGTAACAACAGCTCATCAGATGTGTATGCGCATTGATCATCACAGCCTGTTCTCATTTAATCAGTCCCTCTCCTCATTCACTCATTGTGTTTCCTCACTGTTAAATTTTTCTGGTAATAAGTCTTCAATAAATGGGTGACTGCAAGTATAATAATAACGATTTGGATTCTGAAAAGTCCGCCGAAAATAAGTTTTATGTACTTATTGTTTTTTGATTTTTTTTTTAATTTGAAGAATATATGTAAAGCGCTGCGTAGAAGAGGGACCTCCGACCCATAAGAAAAGCAATATACGGAGGCCTCTCTTCTACGCAGCACTTCAATTGCTTTTACGGACTTGTACTACGACTCATAATTTTATAGTGGTACACGAAATTTTCCAAAGTTGCCCAGTAGTACATCTTTCAAAAAGCTTGGGAACCGCTAGTGTATACTAACTGGGAAGACTACCTTCTTTACTGTCACTCGAATTTGAATTTTGTAAAATGAAATAAACTAATAAACTTTTTCTGCATTCCATACCTCTCTCTTTTGCTGGATGAACAAAATTTTGTACGTGGGTATCTTTTGAAGACGTAATTCAAATATAATACTTTGTTTTCGCCTCAGATATGGGCTAAAATTCAACTCATCACCTCTGACACAAACGACACCCGCACGTGAGGCTTTTCATGCACGATTGAATAAAAGGTTTCATTTTGTTCAGCGCTACATTTACAACTGTTTTGCTATGTTTTCGAACTGTCATCAACATAAAAATGCGTTCTTCCATGACAGTTTCCAATACATTCGTCGGAAAGAGACTTGTGAAGGTGAAATAATAATAGCGTTCGACTGTAGTCTTACAAATGTGATGATTGTCTTCAAACATTCGCGTCATAAATTCTTGCTGATGGAAAAATTGTAGCGATCGAGAAGGAGTACACAACATTTTATTCATCAATTTTTCACTGTCATACACAACCAATTAACTACCTACGACGATTTTTCTCATGCGAAATATTTTCGAGACTCAACTCACCAACAATGCAGGGTGGCCAGTTTCCCTGACTTTTCCAGGTTTTTCAATTTCCATCAAAAAGCAGGAAAAAAAGGGGTAAAAAAAGAAGAGGAGGAAAGCCTTCTAGTTTGAACTTTTTTGACGTATCATGAAAAATTCCCTGGCCTTGGGCAGAATTCCCTGACTTTTCCATTAATCCCGATGGTCTAGGTCTTCCAGAAATTGGCTATCCTACCCTCACCTCGATTTGTACATGAATGGGGACTGAATTAGACAATATGGATCCGATTGTAACGTAGACTTCGAATCGAATTAATATTAGGCGTTATTGGAGTTCGAAAGATATTGAAGTCGGGGTCAAAGATATTTAGAACAAACGAAGAAACATTTATTCGAGCAAAGCAATTAAACGGAGTTTATAGCCGGAAAATTGATCCTTATGCATAATCATTACGAAAAATAAAGAACTGTTCATTATCTTTAATAAAAAGATAACAGAAAACGTTATTTAACCCGGGTTCAGTGACTTGAATCAGAATACACGTGCTCTAACCTCAGGAATGAAAATCCGAGTCAACTCATTCAGCATGTGTAATTTATGCATTCAAATTCAATCTATGCCTTCAACTAGATAAACCAGTAAGTTGTGAAAATATACGAGAAATCAAAGGGTGTCGATATTCTTCATTGATTTCTTCCCAGATTTCTCAGAGTATTGGACAAATTTTTTAGATTTTAGAATACTCTATGAATTTCTAATGGATCTTTTAGATAATTTGATCGCAACTAACAAGGCCTCGATAGTAAAAAATACCGGCACACCAAAAATTCTGAAAAAAGTTTCAACCTTTTTCTCCAAATTGGTCTTCAATAAAGATTGGATACTGTACCTAAACGATAAATCCGACTAGCTTTCAAATGCTCGCAATGAAATTAGACAATCAGAGTTCGCTCGAGGAACCATTTCACACGAAGTACAAAAATAATACAAAAATTTGGTGCGATTCTCAAGGTGTAAGGTCTCTAATAAATATTCGAAGGATACTACATGTACAGTAAAATCACACAAAAAAACTTGAAACAGTGACCAGCTTTTCAGTTTAAAAGGGCAAAACATTCGGTAACATTGATTCACAACAGTTGCACACCGTATCTTAAGCTTGAAAATTAAAGCCTTCATGATTATATACTCAATTTTAAGTTTGAAGCTTGGTTGTTTTTCAAGACACTTAATGGTCCGATTTTCTAGTTGGATGCGAACTGACACAACATCTCATTCAAAATTTTGCAAACATTATTCGGGCGTGATGAAAAGGAGAACGAATACCATAAAGGTGATAAACAAAAAAAAAAAGAAAACAAATTGCACATTAACAAAGATAACGTCGCTAATCTATGATGTCGTGGCTTTCATGTTTCAATATTACAGGTGACGTATCACTCACTGAGGAAAGAAGGTTCTCAAGTCAGAGAGGGGGAAGATGAATTCTCACTTGTGCAGACACATCTAATTATCAATTTTGTTCTGTCATGTTCACTTAAATAATTGACTCATTAGGTGACTTTCACACACTATCCCACATTTCCGATGTGTCTTGCAGACTGACGAAATTTCATGCTTATTTATCACTAGACAAAATGATTTCTAAATTCTGTTTTCCACTGGCTGAGATCAGCGGAGAAAGGTAAAGGAGTAAAACTTTGATACAATATTTTTTCAAGTACGAGCGATAAAAGGATATTGAAAATCATAGAGCAGCTACAGTGATATGCGATACATATTGCACAATTTGCGAACGCTCGAGCTGAATACGAGTCAGAATAAAGTTATCAATAATTACGAGAAAAATTATGAACTCTGTAACATGTATATTAGATATTGTTCATGGAATTGTCCCTATTTCATTTCGTTTCTTCATGATTAATCTGTTTAATACTTATGCAAATTCTTCAATACACCTTTTAATGACTGAAAAACACCTCAACTTCGTACACGATTCAGTAGTGAGGGGGCGAGAGTAAGGCCTTCGAAAAAATTTATCGATAAATTTGCGTTGCAATACCCGTGAAAGATTCAACCGACAACGATTAGGTATCTCATTACACTTCGATTGGGTTTTTCTCAAATGAAATATGTTTTCTCTCTGACTTCAACTATTATCTTTGACCTTTCTCTTGTTCGATGCACACAGTGCGTTTGATACGTTATCTACCATGTGTAATAGGTATTTCTCAACTTTATCTTGTTAAAACATCGACGTTTCGATCAAACACACGTTTCAATAAACAAGTGATTTACACGCGTTATCAAGAAGCCATTGCCAGAGTTTTATGCAACAGAACTTCAATACCTAGAAAAATTCCACAGCAACGTTCCGATATCTTTATCTGAACTGAAGAGAATTTCTCATAAAGAGTAATAAATACCCGTTTTTTTTTACCAAGACGTTCTAGAACAGAGTTCGATATTGGAAGACGAGAACTTCTCGTTTAGATAATTGTATAAGATCAAACAGTTGTAGAATTTTCGAGACGTACAAGAACGAAAATACTTGATTAAAGAAGGAGAGCGACTTGACAAAATCTTTGAAAGATTCCACGATGTAGCAGGTCAACATTGAGGAAATATTAACGTCCAAAGACGAAAATAAAATTGTAGCCTAAACATCACATATTATTTTGACGTCACTTAAAACTTAGCGTATAGACTGAATCAAAATATTTGTCCATATTCAGAAAAACTGAGTACCAACGGATACGCCTTCTAATTGCATTCTAATCGCTGAAATCATTCTGTTCGTTTTGAAACGATGCTTTTCAACGTGCAAAATTCTCACGTTGTGATCGATGTTCAAGTTTGAATCGTCGTAATAGATATTTCAAATTTTCAACACCGCGATAGTCGGTGAATAGTTTGGTCAAGTACTCATACCATTGCGACATCCTTCAAAATCAATATCACACATTTATCACATCATGGAATGATACAAAATGAGGTTTCTTCTTTCTTCACAGAATGTTTCTGGATACGGTAATACTCTAGATAGGTACTATGAAGTGAAAATGATAAAATGTTGACTACGATACCAAAAAATTTCATAAGTTTTACCTTAACGGACGAAAGCCACCCTTTCGACCGACTTTTAGTTGTTGCCGTAATTGTGGAGGATTATTTTGAAACTTTTGAAGAATTAAATAACGCAGGAACAAGACACACGCGAAAATTCCTTCGAAGATAATCGAATACTGAATCCCAGAGCGAACTTCACGTACTGATGATGTCGTAGTTTCTTTTACTCAATGACGTGCCGCTCCCCACTTCCATACGATAACCACGGACCAGCTGCAGCAGCAGGTCACAGCTCGCGATCGATGAGACATACAAACAACAAACTAGTATGCAAAGAAATCGCCAGTATCGCTAAAAGTATCGCTGTCGCACTATCATCTTCAGCTTCCGTACGAAGTTTAATATTGACGTATCTGCAAAACGACCATGATCGGAATGAGACTTCCTTTAACCCGAAATAGGCAATACCAAAAGGCTTACTCTCCTAAACGTAGATTCGCTGATTACGCCAATTCAACATTTTTCGATTCAACTTCAGTCTTTTCACGGCGGAATTGTAAACTTGAGCTTGTTCTCCATTAATTTTTTTATATCTGGTCACACTGCTCGTGTGTGTATTATCCGGTATTATCAATCACATTGACTCAAGCCGTAACCGTATCTTACGCATTCGCAGCTTTGTGAAAAACGATTCTTGCGAAAGGGAAAATTCAAAATTTCGAAAAATTTTACTTTCAAGCTGTAGACTACAAAAGTAGAAATTTGCCGACCATGACGAATAATGTTTATGGTACTTTCGTCTTCAGAAAAATCAATAAAATTCGGTGGAAACCCGACAATGTTGCGGATACTTTTATCACCGGTTCTTGGGACGACGAAGTGGGTATATAATTTTGGTGCTGTTTTTTCATGGTTCTCTATGATATCATCGATACCCACTCTCTTTCAGAATAATAAGATAACTTTATGGAAGTACGCGAAAATCGATTCCGAGGATTCTTTGGTGAAACCGAGAACACAATGTTCGATAGATCATGTTGGAGACGTAACAGAAATGAAAGTACGGTTTAGAATACATTTTGCAGCATTGCCAATGTTCACCAGAAGTACTGTGTTAACTTCTGTATTGATTTCAGTTCATCGATCCGAATACATTCGTAGTTTCGTCCTCCGCAGGGCATGTTACTATGTATCAAATCGTGTGTCTAGATAACAAATTTAAAATCAAATCTTTAAATACGTGGAGGAAAATACATTCCTATAAGTATGTTGAAGCTCACATATGTGAATGTCGTCTCGGACGCTATTGCAATTTCAATGGGTCTTATTCTTATTTCTCACTTCCAGTGCTGGAGAACTCTGTGCCGTTACCGATGTGGGTACATTTGACGATTATCTTATATCGGTTGGTGAAGATGGTCGCATCAACGTTCTGTCAATGACAAAAGAAAATGAAGTAGCTCGCTGTATAGGTATGGTGAAGAAAGTATGAAATGGTTTACTCTCTGCCTCTATCCATTAATTGACTCGTTAAATTATTTCAGATAATGCTGACAGTTGTACACTAAGATGTGTCTCGGTAAATAAATTGAATGAAGTATTAACAGGAAATAGCAGTGGTCAAATGAAAGTATGGGATTTACGTAGTTACGCTAATACTCCAGAGACCAGTTTTACTCTTAGTGGAGGACAAGTAAGTTTTAACTAGTGAAGAAAAATTTGATAAAAACCCTTGAAAAATTTGGAAATCGAGTTTCCTCGAACAAATATATTTGTAGTACCTCAAACTGAATTTTCATTTTTTCCTCGCGCTCAATGAATCACGATTTAAAGGCTTCGTTTGAAAATTAAGTTGGTTTGAGCAACTTTTCCCATTGTTTTACAGGCCGGTTTTACTCGTGTTACTTATCATCCTACGCAGACCCATATAAAATTAGCAGGAGGAGAAGATGGTACCATTACAGTTTGGGATTTGCGTAATAACCAATTCGCAGTCAACTCGTTAAATGCTCACACTCATTCAGGTTAGTAAACAAAGAAAGAAATTGACTGGCACAGATGACGGTATTTGTTTTTTTTTATGATTTTTTTTACAGTTTCTGAGCTTGCATTCCATCCGGACCGGCCGGAACATCTATTTTCTTGTTCTGCTAATGGACAGCTGTGGCATTGGGATAGTTCTAAGCTGACACAAAACACGTCGTCTCAATTTATGATCTCAAATTCTAATAGTATGTTTCTCAGTCTGTAGCATTGGTTCATTGTGTATAGTAGTCAGGTTCATTTATTTTATTCTGTTGTAGTTGAAGAAAAACATTCCGGTTGCCCGTGGATGAGTAAAAACGTAAAGAACAGAATAACTGTATATTCGCTGATACAAAATTTATATCTGCCCATCAATTCATTGGATATATTACATAATTCAGTTATCAGTGGATGTGATAATGAAGCTGTATATTTGATCAAAGATTTCTTGTACCGCAGTTAATATCCCATTTTTAATACAACGAAAGTTTAACATAATAAAAAGTTCCAAATGTAAATAATTTCTTCTTACTAATTGTGATATGGATGGTAGATGAGATAAAATTATATTTTTCTGATATCATTAGTCACTTGAATGTTCCCTTCTTAAGAGTCATCAAGGTTCTTTTCTCAATGACATGAGTAAATGGAATTAATCTTGAAAACCAAGTTCTCTGACCATTCATTTTTTGAAAACCAAAGCGTAATTTATCCACATAGTATCTCCCTCAACTTTTCAAAGAACAAGTAATTGAAACAAAAAATTTCTATTCCATATAAAGTTTTGAAAGGTTCAAAATCTGATGATCCACAATCGATATTTCAACTATAGACATGAACATTTCTTGAACAAATTTCATTCAGTACAATAAGTGATAGATAGAATTCAATTTCACATTGAAAAGAGAAGAATGAAAAAATCGAACTCAATTATAATAGTTAAATTAGCAGAAAATTACAATTACTAACAAAACGACTCTGGCGGGGCTTTTCATCTTGTTTACATAGGATAATATGAACATTTTTTTCCTCAATCATTCATAACAACATGAAGTAATGGTAGGTAAACAGCAATTTTTTCAAATAAAGTGAAAATTTCCCTTTAGAATGAAATAAGCTGAAACAACGTTTCCACCAAAAAAGTTCATCATTCCAAACAAATAAATTCAAGAACTCGCAATTAGGATCGACAAGAATACCCTCCTAGATAGTAATAAATTTTCCAATTCCACTTTAATCTATGTGTCCGCCAAGGACTCGACCATGACCCCAATCATGTCTACCTGTGTTCGTAGGACCAGTAGCTCCTGCAGGACGAGGTGGTGGAACTCCAAAACCTCCAGGCATACGACGACTCGGAAACCAATTATACCTACAAAAAAATTCAGCCAATATTACTTCAATAACTCAAATTAAAAGAATCTAGCTTGAATTGAGTTTGGTAAAAGCCAAGCAACTACATTTGCATGAGCCTGGAAAGTGCTCACTAATTTCCAAGGTTCCTAAAAGTGTAGTTGATTATTGGCTTACACTAAAATAGTTGTTAATGAGAGAAATTAAGATCGGTATGATATAAGGTGAAATTAAAATTATGAGTCGGAACAATTATTCTTTTAGGACCTAGATAAAGAGATGTCATCTGAGAGGTACGACTTCGGTTCTAAAATATGAATAATTTCTTTTTATTACTTACAGAAATGAAGGAGTGGTAAGGTAGGATTGAACACCATATTCTTGAGGATGGGTATACTTCAAGAAATAATAAACATGTCCCGCTAAAATTCCAATCAATTCAGAAATGCCCCTGGAAATAACAAAAACTGCGCGTTATTGGTTGCCAAAAGTAGGGCGTAAATGAGTACGAAAATTGGTGCGGAATGTTTACCCGCCAGCGATGATAAAATTGAATCCGAACAATACCCAAGGTAAATACATAGCTTTGAACATGGTACCGAACCAAAAAGTAACAACTGTATCTTTATTCAATTGACACCAAACGTATAATACACTGAGAACCATACAATCCATCAACAGCTGCGAAAATAATATAATATACAATGGTCAAAATCCATATCTTCTCGTGTTCCTAAATGTACATCAATGTAAGACTTACAGGAAGTTCAATTGTAAGAGCAACTAGCGTACAGCATAGCCAATTTATGATCAACATGTAGAAATAGTCCGCTGGTCGACCATCAAACTCACCTACAAATAAGTTCTTATAGAAAGATATTTTAGAGTGAATAATTGAATATTGCGCAAATAACCTACCTGTTTCGAGACGAACTGAATAGTTGTACAGGAAATAACAATTTACAAGAAAATGAAAACCAGTTGCCGGACTAATAGGGTAGTAAAATAAGGAAGTAATTGGCCTCCATATCTGTAACATACATTTGACAAATACTGAAATTTCACTAAATAGTGGGTAGTTCTATCTGTACAAGGAAATCAATTCGTTAAACCAATGGTCCAAGACAAGGTCAGCAAACGCGCGAGTGACGAAGTCTTACTTCAATCTTCCATATGAGAAAGATGTTGGGTGAAATCGCTTTTCCGTCATGTGTATAAGGAATAAATTGTTGTCATACTTTATACGAACAAAGGAAGGAGGTTAACCGTAATTTATCAACGACTTACTTCAAACTGACTGACAAGCGGTGTGTACAATAAGATCATTTGATATGGTTTCACCAAACTCATACGACCAGCAAGAGAGAAGACAAAACTTAGAGTTAACCACCATTTCGTGAAGAATGGCATCCGATGATACCACTCGCTTATATTATCACTCATGTTGAACGTTACCTGGAAAATACACAATTATTATTGCAGAAAGAATAGACAGGAAAAAGAGATGAATTTTAGGTCGAATTTTCATACTTACCGACTGATAATGACGATTGAAATATGAATGTTTAGGAGTAGATATACAATGCTTTGACTCAACTGAAATGTGGAAAATTGTTTTCAAAAAATATCATGACGCGGAATTTTCACGGCAAAGTTTCGCTGATAATTATAGTTGAGCTGAATGATACGCCATCAACTATCGCATAGTAATTTTGCCGACTCTTCTCACTTGTTCAATTTCTTTCGTCTATCAACATCAATACTCTTCTCTATCTTCTACTACTTTTACCTTATTACATTACACTTCTGTGAGAATGGAGTGAAAGAACTAGAAAAGAAGCAAACTTTCAACGTTTTTCTAATCTATGTTTGTTCTTTTTCCCGATACGTTGACGGGAAAAACAAGTGGCGTAGCGCTGTTGGGTGAAAAGGTCCAAACATGACTACCTTCATGGAACTATCTAGTATCTATAGAAAAAAAATATTCCTCGTCCAAACTTTCCAACTGCTACAGCGCTCCTCGCGGATGACCGCTGACCAAATCTTATCACTTACCAATAATTTTCGATTATCCTTAAAAAACTTACTGAGTTACTGATGAAGAAGAACTGAAGAGATTCAAGTTACCTATCGAGCGTAAAGCTCTTCTCCTTAATCCTTTTCAAATTTGTATTTGCGATTCTTTTTGAAATAATGGCTTATATACCTCACCAATTTATTTCTCATACACGCCAGGTTCAAACCCTTTATAAAGCAATTTTAAGAGACATCGAGGCTTGGACTATTGAAAGGTAATCTTTCGTATAATCATTTCATGACATTTGTAGAACATCAAAGCCTAATCTCTGTAGTATCTCGTGAATAATGAGTTCTCATTTTACAGGCATGAAGTTCGAATCCACATGCGTTTGATAAGGAAAAAATTCGACGAAAATCGCAATGTGAAGGACCCACTTTTAGCTAAGAAAATACTTGAAGAAGCTCGAAAACAATTTCAGTATATTAAGAATCCCGAGCAAATTTATTGTACGTGGTTTATATTGACTCTTTGGTATTTGCTATTTCTTAAATTATTATTTACCATCATTTACGAATATGCATTATTCGCTCTATCTTTTAGATCCTGACTCAAAAGGAGGTGTAGCGTACGAAAGACCAATGGGTTCTCATACTTTCGATACTGCGTTAGATTATTGGCATCCTCTTGAAAAAGCTCAGTATCCCGATTATTTCGCTCGAAGAGAGCAAAGAAAAAAGGAGTACGTAGAATGGTACGATAAAACGTACGGTAAACCCAAGTTCGAACAAGTCGAATAATTGTGCAACTCTTTGAAGAGCTTCAACATTTGTATTATAGTCTTATAAATATATTTATAATCGTAGATTTGATTGTAGACTTTTTCAATCCGTGAAGTACAACACTCTCTGGTGGAATCAAGGAATCATTCCTTATTATCTACAAAAAATAATATTATGCTCAGTCATTTTTTATTTGTAATTTCAGACAATGAAGTGACACAGCGTCGCCTTTATATTTAGAAACTAATCGTAACATCTTATATTTATTTTCCATTGCCGTCGAACTTTCTAATTCGTACAGAGTGCTCAAGTTCATCAACAAACTTTCCTGTAGGCCTGCAGTAGGATTTGTATTGATGACAGCCTCTAAAAAATTCACTGCTTCTTTTTGTTTCCCACAATGTAATAAGCAAACAGCTACATTATTTTTAACCTTCATGATCAAAAGAAAAATGTTTTTGTACAGCTTTGACAACTATCTCATTTCAACAGATTTAAGCTCATTCGGTAAAAAAATAATTATTTACCATGATGTTTCCAGGATCCTTAGAAGCTGCCTTTTGAAAATATTCACAACCCGCTTTATAATCGCTGTCAGCTATCGCTAATAAACCAGCATCTACTAATTCTAGGAAATCTGGTACTGATGAACTCTCATTCCTACAAATTCATGATTATATTAATGCAAGATGATAGTACGAAATGAATAATAACAGGTCGGTAAATTCGCTCACCGATGGCAAGGCTTCATCGCTTTCGATTTTTCAAACCAATGTTCAGCTGTCTTCAGATCTCCTAACTGAAGAAAAGTTCGACCTAATGCTGATAATAATGCCCGACAATGGTGAATACTGTTTTCGGGACTCATTTTGTCGACTAACCCTTTCATAATATCAATTGCTAGCTTGAAATCCTGTAGAAATACAATAATTAGATTTTTTTCTGCGAGACTCGTCGGTTTCAATACGAAATTTTGAAGCACGATAGCACTAAGAATTCAAGAATAATATAACCTTTTGTTGAAATGCCAAATTAACAAGAGAATGGAGAATTCTATTCTCTCGGGATTTCCATAACTTTTTCGATTCTTCTCTATCACCAATTTCGATAGGACTGCCATCTTCACTTAAATTATTACTTAAATTCTGGAGAATCTGAAGGAAGAATTCTATTTATATTCTCTACAAATCATCCAACAGAAGAATATAATAATTTAGTAAGTTTTACCTGACGAACAATACTTAATATTGAAAAGAGTCGTTTGAAAGCTTCTTGGGGTTTGTGAACGTACTGCGGTAATTCGGCTAGTAACAACCGGAAAGAAAATGGTACAATGGTCCCTGGACGACCCCCATATAGTTCGCTATAAAATTGGAAGTACAAATCTGGTCTATCCAAATCCCACCACGGTTCAGCTTCAGCCCAAGCAACAGACCACGATCTTAATTTAACTAATAAAGCAATCCTCGTAAACCAGAGCTGAAACAAGAGTGGAGAAAAATGAAAATTAATTTCTATCATTTTGTTAATCCCTATGATCGGAAATAATCAATACATCATTATACTTGGATGGAATGTAAAGTATGTTTGCTAGGATACCCAGCACGTCCAATTCCTTGTCCGTACATCGTTAATAAACGGCCCGTCAAGTTAACAGCTGCTCTATAACATTCAGCCTGAAACAAATGAAACAATATGTAATTATTATTAAATTACAGTTACATAAAATATGTAATGTTCATCTCGAATTTCTCAGCGGATATACGAGTCAAAAATATAACTAACCAGTATACTGCTTCAGCCTAACCTGAATTAGCTCTCGTAATCCACGTTCATCTTGAGTAACATCATTTGAAGTGAGCACATTGCGTTGGGCGGCCTCTATTTCTCCTAAATAATGATTAACAGCTTCGTGAACATTATCAACCTAAAAATTCACGCATTTAGTTCAGTACATCCGTTCACTGGATAAATAGGTAATTTTAAGTCAGAAAAAAGAATGAGTGATGAACATTATTTTGAAAAAAAAAATACGTTTGAAATTTAGTATCCGTCCGAATCATTGACGTTGACGTCGCAAAATTCTGAATTCTTGAAGCCAGAGGAGTGGATAAAGATTATTTTGAAAAAAAAAATTACTCCAATAGATTTTGCCATTCTTTAAAAAATTGGATGATTTTCTTTCTTTCGAGAAGCTGCTTTTGAGGAGGAAACAAAAAAGAAGAAAAGACGACGTAGGAAGATGGGGAACGGAAAGAAAAAGAGTGTTGGATGTACCTGGGAAGATCAGGATCAATTTTCTTTTGGGGCTACGTGAACAGCAGATATGATGAACAGATTTACCATGTCTTCTTGCAGTACAACTCCCGGCATTGTCATAAGATCTTTATCTAAAGTAAACGTTCCAGGAAGGGCGGTCGCGGCAGCAATCAACGCTTGCCTAGTACGGTTTGATGGGATCCATGCATCCCTTCTTCGATCTTGCTCACCGAATGAAGCTGAGCTGCTGGAACAGAAGATGTGAGCAGCTCCTTTCATAAATGTTTCATCATTCACAGCATCACTATCAGCATCAGTTCCTGAAGATGGGCTGAAAAAGGAACCTAGAAAGCAACAATGTGTGAGTCGTACTTAATCTCCAACGATCCCAGTAGAACTAAATTTCAACACTAACTTTCACTGGGAAATTCTGGCGAAAGAGCAGCATTAAATAAAGATCGATTAACATTTAGGCTCGGATCCGAATCCTTCGAAACTGGAGTATATTTCTCCTTTCCAAGCATATCGAAAAATTCTTCACCCTGTGGTTTCTTATCCTTTTCTGGGGCGGGTTCATTATCCGAAGCGAAAATACGGCATATTATTGGCTCTTTATTCAAGACGGGAATGTCTCCTTTCGAAGAAGAATCAGCGGATTCGGAGGTTTCACTCGCGGTTACTTTATTCTCATCCTCATGGGTGATGTTCAGTTTTGATATCTGATCAAATATATCAGAGTTGGTTGAGTCTTGAAAATACTTATCGATAGTCAGCTTCTCATTGTTGGATTTTTGATTGGCTTTCTCCATGATGATTGAACGAAGTGAGTGTTACTGCGTGGAAAAGAAGATACTGTAGAGCGTCATACCATGGAAGAATTTTCCTAATGATTGAAATTCATACTTACAACTTAGGTCTAGAAATTCTACTCGTTCAGGTCGATAATTCAGCCAAGATTTTCGCCAGGAAAAGACACCATCTGTAAGTCATCTGTTAGTGATTGAATCATTTTCACCGATTGAAGTCCAGCTGGTGTAAGTGATTAGGCCATAACAGGTAATCCCACCTTTATTTTCCGAGGGAATATACTTTGGAACAGCAGCTTTGAAGCTTATGAAGTCGACTCCGGATAATTTCAACAACAATCTAGAATAGAGTTCCAAGTTCTGAGTCTGACACTCAGACACTCCAAAATAGAAAAATACTTCTATAGTTCAATCCTGAGACCATTCACAGCATCATCAATCTGACTAAGTTTTGAGTTTGACTAGAGATAAGAAAATTGTACGCCGATCGAAATAAGACGATAACGGTTTTATGCAATGAGGGTCCAGAAAATGAAGAATCGATCGGCATAATCATATCTTCTGCACTCATTGAAAAGAACTATTTCTCCAGAATGATAAATGGTCGCTTGAACACTTTATTGTATATCAGTAGATTGTTTGGAAAACAAATTCAGCTTATTTTTATCACCCAAATGGTGTTATCACATATAGCAATTGCATGCACAGCAATTGTCAGAAAATTCAGGGTAAGGTAAGAACTAAGTTAAGGAAAAAGTAAAAAGGAGGTCACGTATTCATGACTAGGCTTATTTAAACTGTGCTCGATCAGTGAAATATTATTAATCGGTAATCATTTATAAGAAAAGTTGTGATAGGTCACTGTAGTCATATTTTGTTTGCAACCCGTACTTTTCCAATGCCCATGTATGAGAACATTCTTCATCAAACTAATTAGGTACCGTATTTCATGGATGTCTTACATATTTCTGTGTAAATGTGAATTCTTCCGTCCCTCCTCTTTTTGTCGTGACTTTCGTACATAGACGATATTAAATTCAAATTTCATTTTCCAGGATTCCACAGAAAATGGATTCAACGATGTACAATCACAAGAGCAAAACATCTTCGAATGAATCTCAGCTATCACATCTAAAGGATTACATACTTCGAACACGGAATCTGGATAATGATTCCTCTTTGGAGGAGATTCCTGGGCCAATCAAACATTTTTTCCTTCCCTATGTCAAACATATTCAATCTATCAATAACGCAGCGTTTTGCCTAAATAATTTATTCAAGATGAATGAATCTGTATTGAAGAACTGGCCTCAATTCTACAAATTTAATAACGTAATGCAGACACTCAAATTCAATCTCAATGAACTAACTGACGATTTGATTAATCATTTAGTCGTCTGTAATTCGTCAAATTTGACAGATGTTACCAGTGAAAGAAAATTAAAGTCAGTCATACTTATTAGAAGGATTCGTCGGTTGTTTTCCAATTGACCTGTACCGTATTAATGTTTTAGAACCGATTCATTAACTCAGAGTTCTTCGAGTGTTACGTGTGAATTTTCGGATAATATCGAAGAATGGCAGTTAAATGAAGTAGTTGATTCGATTACTAGTATTGAAAATTCGTGCCAAAAGCGAAAATTGAAGAACGAAAAATCTGGCCAAAAAAAAAGTAGAGTCGCTCTATATTCCGAAGCAACACCTGTAACGTCTGACCACTTACAAGGCAAGAGAAAAATTTTGATTTGTAATTTTGAAGCTGAGTATGATCATAAAAATATGATAAAAAATTTATAATTATTTTCAGGCACTAAAGGATCGCATTCAGATTTGAAATTTACTGAAGAAGGTGTATTGTCAGTCTATGTCGATGGAGCATGTTTGTCTAATGGAAGATCTGGTGCAAAAGCTGGTTATGGTGTTTGGTTCAACTACAACCATCCATTGTAAGGGAGGACAGACCTTTGAACTAGAAACTACATTTCCCAGTGTTTATGTTTCGAATATTTATTCTAGGAATTTATCCGCTCCTGTCAAAGGCACTCCGACCAATAATAATGCTGAAATACAAGCAGCAACGCAAGCAATTCGACAAGCCAGCGAGATAGGTGAGTAGAATATATTTGGATTCCGGTTCACACGAAGTAATAGTCTAAATTTTATGATTCATTTTCCAGGCATCAAAAAGATAAGATTACATACCGATTCTCAATTTCTTATCAACTGTATGACTCAGTGGATTAAAAATTGGAAACGAAATAATTGGATGACTTCAGCTAAGCAACCGGTCAAAAATAAAGAAAGTTTGTTAGAATTGGACAGTGTCATGCCGTTGATGGAAAAAGTCGAATGGGTATACTTGAACATTTGTTGTAATGAAACGAAATGTTTTCTACTCCTTCCCTCCCAAGCCGGTAATTTAGTGTAAAATTATTTCATTCCAGGTATACGTTGAAGGACACAAAGGTATCGCAGGAAATGAAGAGGCAGATGCATTAGCAAAAAAAGGAGCTGCTCTATACAGAAGCGCATAAAATAATTATATTGTTTAATTTTTTTATTTAATTTTTCATTGTGATATAAACTTTCAGTATTTGTTCGAATCAATGCATTAAATTTGGTACGTACTCGGGAAATTAGTTCGAATTGATTCAATTCACAAGAAATATAATTTTTACATGCTATCAATCATACTCAGAATTCAACGTTCGGTATTGGTCAGTGACCTTGGATAAAAAAATTGGATTCAGTGGTGGATATGGAACCATATCCATCAACACCCTTCTCTTCATTCTAGTTTCCTCTTACGCCCGCGAAGACTCCTTTTTCCGTCTTCGATCACCCTCTCACCTCCTTACGAGAAACTGTCGGCTGTTAATCTTTACAGACGTACCGGGCATTCTTCGCATGTAATTCGAACACCGGGTCCAGTTTAATTTTTCGACATGTTCAAAATTTATTCGCCGTAGCGGACGTAAACCATCAAAATTTATTTGTAGACTTTCTCTCCAGAATCATCATGTATGGTAAGTCTTCTAAAACAGGTTATAAACGCCAACTATGTTAAATTCCTCGAGCCGTGAGGACTTATAGATTGGGTAGGGGAAGTGAATTTTACGAGGCTGAGGTATTCCATTATCACCTGAAACTTGATCCACTTCAATCTCGACTGAGAATGCAACAGACCCTTCTCCTGTACTTGTAATTTGGTATAGACCAACTCAAGTGTGAGGATATCTCTCCCGATTGAATTTCTTATTCTATGTTGTTACAGATGTAAGTCATCTCTACCGAATTACATTTTTCTCTTGTGTTCTTTTATCATACCTAGCGTTGTAGGGAAATTTATCGTATTTTTCTGTCTTCAAATTGGATAGGTTTTGTTAAAAGTTTTATTTCGGGCGCTCAACACAATGGAGCATTCTAAGGAGAAAGAATAATTCGCTAAAAACAAATTAGTTTTACAAATCAAAAGTCAAGAAATATCCAAGACCGACAGAATTTTTATTTTTCATTATATTCGGCGAAAAACTAGAGAAAGTAAAAGAAGACTCCTTGATTTATAGGGATTCAATACGATGAAAATGATATACCTATTGTATATGTCGATGGAGTGTGCACGGATGGCGGTAAGCCAAGCGCTAAAGCTGGTATTGGAGTTTTTTTCAGTGAACACAATTCCTTGTGAGTATTCTTTTTACTTGTAAAGATGAATATACTCGTAGGTTAGATAACTAATACGAACGCAACACTTGCAGTAATTTATCAGCTCCTATGAAAGGAAAAATTCCCTCTTGTGCAGAAGTCGAATTACAAGCTGCGGCTCGCGGAATCGAACAAGCAGCTCGTATAGGTAAATTATTTCTATATTAAAACCAACTCCTTGAAGTGTTTCCTTATTCTTCAATCTATCGACATCATTTCTACATAAGCATAGTCAGCAAGTAGGATGAGAAAAAAGTTGTACTTCATTAATTCTCTTCCCGTGGATTTGTGGAATTCTGGAATAAAAACCGAACTTGAAGAGGAATAACCTCAGGTGGACTCTCCAATTCGTGAAAAGAGACTCATCAATTTTCAAATTAGTGATCTTAATCTTTCTTGTAGATACTCGTCAACATCGAGAAGTATCAAGTTCCTTCCAAAATTTTTTCAAGATGATATTTTATAATGCATACTTTGAAAAACTGAAACTTTTTTTTTCTCAAGGGCGTCATTTTTCATTTTATGAACCTAATTTTCTCTTCCGAGTTTTGATTCTTAGATGAATTTTATGTATGATGAATATCAATCTGCAGGTTTACATCGTGTAGTAGTCGCAACAGACTCGCAGTTTGTGATTGATACAGCGACTTCTAAGATACCGCAGTACAAGAAAGATAATTGGAGAACCTTAAATAACGATATACCCGATTATTATGCAACGTTAAGGCAGCTGGACAAAGCTATGGAGAGCATGATGGTAGTGAACTGGGTAATGAAATTTCCATAAAATCATGTATTTTAATCTTCTTACGGTTTCAACTTCAGTTATCAGTATTCACGTCATCGTAGAAATAATTTCTTCATTCCTAATTTATACAAAACACGGCAGCAAATTGAGTTCTTTTTTTCGTTTTTTCAGAAACTCCTCAAGCAACCGACGAGTAGCACTGGACATATCGCAGCGTACAAAATGGCTCACAACGGAGCAAAACTTTACAAAAGGAACAACACTCCCGCAATCAATAAGAAATCAGATGCTGTTCAATAAAGTTCGAAAAGCGAACCTAGTGTTTCTGAATCCACACAGAGAGGCTGATATCAAATTGATAACATTCACTCACTTCAGTCAATGATATCTTTCAATATAAAATATTTATTCGAAAAAACTTATCAATTAGGAAAAGTTTCAGACCAAAATTGAACTCATTTTCATAGTTTCAAGCCCGTTTGTTGGAAAATATTTTGTAACACCTGTTGTTCCTCTGGGCTCAAAGCAGTAATTAGATTGGCAATTTTATTTGGTTCGGCTGAACTCGATAATGTAGATAAACTTCGAGCGAAATATTCGGCAACGTTTCCGATACCTGCAACGTGTTATACAATTTTTGTCACGAGAAAATCAACCATCGAGAAGAGTACAGACTAGTTTTGTGATTAACGTTCGCTTACTTGGGAAAGGATCTTGGTCTGACCGGCTGGCGTAAATTAATTTCGAGTACACAACTTCAAACCCACCGTCGGAGGGTAAATTCAATGTAATATCTTTTTTTTCTTCATTTTCAGGAGAGCTCAAATTTCGCATGATTTGACTCAAGATTAGAGGCCTGAAATAAAAAGTAATGAAGGTTATAAGTAAAGTAACAGGAATGAATTTACACTGTAGAATTTTTATCGAACACAAAAATTACCAAAATTTAATGTTAGGTCCATCCAAGATCTGTGTAGCTTCGCACATTATTTTTGTAAGGCCTACGACAACTATTTTCTTTTCAACCATATTCGAACTTACAGCATTTTCATGTAAAAATATTTTCTCTACAATTGATAGGAAGAGACTGAAATTAAAAGAGAACAAAAACATTAAATAAAAAATACAGGAATGTAGAGTACAAAAACACTAAAAACGAATTACTTTGCTTGGAGTGAATCTAATATCGTCACTAAATCGAGGACACCTGAATGCACAGCGTAGAAACATAGGAACACGGTCAGACCTTTAATATATTTGACTGTTTTGAGAGTGCTCAATCTTTGCATGAGCGTTACAAATATTCCTTTTTTTACGGCATGGTCGAACATTTCACTAAAAAATACAAACTGATAATTCCTGAAACTAGTTCATTATTTGAATAAGGATGTTTGAGCACAATACTTACGCAGGACAATTCTCGATCAGAACTCTTAATAAATATAAACCTTCATGGTCATGTGCTTTACTTGCGATTAATTTTTGGAAAACGCCTAATAAAGCCATCTAAAACAGAACAGGACTTAATTTATAAGCTCGATTATGTAACCTCATGATTTTTTTCTCTTTAGTCCTTACCAACTGTAGGTTCGCAGCCATTTCAGCAGGATTCATTTTTGAGACGTAAGCTGTCAATAATCTAACCAGCGGGTGAACGTTCCCACTTCTTTCCCAAAGCATAGGTGTGAACAAGAGTATATAAAGTTCTAAGTACGGTCCTGGAATAGGCTCGCCTTTCACTCGAAATTCAAGGAGCATCGATAACAATTGGAAAACGTACGGTATGAATTCTTTGTAAGACAGAAGACGAGAAAATTATACATGATTTACACAATGAATGGATAGAACAGAAGAAGGCAAAAATTCGACATACCAAGAACGTCCTGTTGTAAAATAATGCTAAATACCGGAAAGAGTGCAGTTTCAAAAGCATTTACTTCAACTGGATTGACTGAACATACAATTCTGAAATTTAGGAAGTTGGTAACTACAAATACTTCTCACCTTTTTAGAATCATTATACATCGAATATAAAACTTACTTAACGCATAGAGCTATAGTTTCAAATAAAGCATGATTGAACTGCGGATTACTAGGATTTTTGGATATCGCTTCCAACTTAATTATCAATTGCCCTAGTACGTTCTCCAAGAATGGTATCGCTTTGTCATTGAGAACACACATGGTTCTCAATATGGCTGAAAAATTAGGAAAACATTCAAATGAACTATTTTTTTTAAATAAATCGAGAAATCGTGACCTACCTTTCATGACATATTCATTTTCTGCTGATCCTGGCTTCGACAATGCAGTAAAATAACCTTTCATCAAGGAACCACCTATCGCTGATACGGCTCCGATATAAGCTCTGTAATCAACATCACAAAACTCACTTTTCCCTGTTTTTCAAATGCTTCTAAAATTCATTTTTACTCTACGTACGATGTAGTTTGAATACATAAAGTTTTTTCAATACAAGCAGCTGCATACGTATGAACGACTTTACTATTTGCTTCTAGAAATTTTGCTACGTTAGGTAATGCTCCGAAAACCATCTCTTGCGGTAATATACTTCTGAACGTCATCATGTATCGAATACAATCGGCTTTAATGACTGGACATGCGTTCACTGGACAACAAAGTAGAGCATGAAAAAGTTACCACGCGACCACTGAAAGAGTCGACTGCTTAATCTTACCATTTGATTCCGTTAGTTCAGGAAGAATATGCTGAAGGGCAAAATCATTGATGTTGACCAAATTGCTGATTTGAGTAACACCAAATCGCTGGGTTTGACCTCGAGCAGCTAATGATGTGACCAAAAATATAGCTGCATTTTTACATTGCCAATTGGCTGGACTACGAGCATACGTTTCCAACATTGTCTGCAAAATTCTTTCATGAATTCCAAGAAATAGTACAAGAAAAATCATTTCAAAATATTCCCAGAAGTTTACCTTGACATATGCGCTAAAAGAGCCCGAAATTTGTTTTTCGTAGGTCTTTGCAAGAGCTTTAACCAAATCACATGCAGCTTTTCGTCGCGTATCTACGTCCGAGCCTTCGATGTCTCTGCGAATGTACTCATCCGGATTATCTTCAAATAGTTCTTCGTCAGATGCTAAAATAAATCGGATAAAATGAGATGAAATATGCAAACGACCAGTACAACTGTAAAACTATGATGTTGCACTTCGTGCACTTACTTCCGAACTGAACGTTAGGTAAAATGACTTTTTCGCAAATACTGCTAAGGACACTTGGATTTTCAAATAGATGTTGATATTGTTTGCGTTCTGCGACGGTAGACAAGAATTGTAACGCATTACATATTAACTGCAAGAGAGGTATCATCATCACTATCATTAATTCAGTTCTGGAGAGCAGACAACAATAGGTCGAAAATCGTTCTTACCAAATCATATTTTGGTTGAGGTCCCAAACCAACTAGTAAATTCCAAATATCCTCCACAAATCGTGGCACAAAAGGACCAAACTCTTCATCATACTTTTGCGCATACATGACAAGATTTTCACAAATTTGAGAGCGTACTTGTTCAATAATGCCTGCTTCGTCATCATCCTGCGACAAAAAAATTGTTTCTCAAGTAGAACTTATGGGATTGCGAATATAAATGCTGATTTCATTTCCTTACATTATTAATCAAACTCGGAGGGCTAAATTCCAAAAGACGATGAAAATGCTCCATCCATGTTTTCATATTATCTTCGAAAAATTCGGGCAAATCCTAAAAAATCGGAAAGAAATTTTCAAGTAACGTAATATACTGTACCACAACCTAAGGCACAAGCTTTACCTGGAAATTTAACGAATAAAATATTTTACACATTAGAAGCAGCGAATTATAAATTACGGCCAACGCAGATGTTTCGCTCTGAATCACTTTCATTGTTTCCTGAAATGAATATAATACACGCAAAAGATTGGTTTAAATTCGTCAAATACTATGTACAAAAAGTACATATCATACTCACCACCATCAAATTAGTCAAAGATTCGGCGAAGGTATCCAGGACAAATTTAATCTCTTCCCATAACTTTTGAGATTTAAATTCGTATCTATATTTCTTGAATAGGGAATGTGCCGTTCTCAAAACTCCATTAATCACTCCGATGTTACCTGCGTGACGTGTTTTCTTTTAATTGCATGATACTATCGAAAAATGATGCACAGAAAGGACCGTACAGGAAAAACTAGGTTGATGGGCGAAAAATCTTGGAAAACGAATCCATGACGAATTGAGTGAAAGAACGAACAGGATAATTCATGACAAGAGGATCATAAGTACTTTCTACAGTCTTGTAAGCAATGAAATAATCATAGACACTAACCAGTGGCAAACTTTGTTTTCATTTCGTCCAGTAATCCAGGCCAATTATCTGGAAAATCATACTTCCCTATTATAGATACGGCATCGCTTAGCTGTTTTTGAATATTTTCCGGCGCACATAGCATCAAATTTACTATGTGTGTTTTAATTATCTCCCTATCCTGACGATAAATTTTATCTTCATTATCTTCCTGAAACAGAGAAGGAGTAACAAATTAGCGATGACGTTTGTTTGATTATTTGACTTTTTACTTCCATTGATTCCTCACAATTTTCCAATTACGCTTAATGTAGTTTTTGAATACAACAGACGCTGACACTCTGATAGTTATATCGACTGAATCTCTTTCTATCACTTTTAGCAGCAGAACAGGGTAGTTTTGATTACGCTCTAAAGATAATAATTGTTGTTCAGCTGTAACGAGAAATTTTGACGAATTAAAATAACGATAAAGTGATCAGCAGCGGAAGTATAAAACCATACAACTTTTACCTGGTTGACGAATACTAAGTTCTGGGCTGAGGGATTGGGCTAAATAATTGGAAAGAACAGATAGATTACTGTCGGAAACTTCCATTTGGGATCGATTCGAAAAACTAGAAGAATGATTTTAAAATGAGTAGTCAGATCAGAGTTTATTTCGTTCTTGATCGCAGAGGGAATTCCAGTAGTGTTTGAAGACGATAGGTACAAACACGTATTGATGAAATTCGTCGAGTAAGAACTCTACATTTTTCGTGCGTATAACAATCCAATCGTATGAGAAAACATTGATTTATGATATTGCGAATTTATCGTAAGCGCAACTCGAGTACGGTCTGAAGTTCGGACTACGACAGAAATTTGAAATTGGACAAAACGAATAATAACCGGCAATAGTACGCGCCGCGCTGTTGAGACGAATGAATGAATGAACGACAACCAACGGCTGAACGCGGTGTGTGATAAATGATAATATAGCTTGATAGGAACAGATGATAGTGGTGGGGGGAAAAAGTCCCAAGAAAGAAAATAATCATGGCCGTCGGGTGTGTATAGAGATGTTCTGTTTGACGTCACTCTGACGAAAATCAGCAAAAATTATTCTGCAAAATTAGCCTTATTAGAAGCTATTATAGTTCTTGTTTTACTTCTATTCCGTATTGACATACTAATTTCAAGCTAAACACAGACTGAAAAAAAGATAACTGAATTTGTCTTTGATATCCAATCAAATTATATTTTCACAGAGCTGATGAGTGATGACTAATGTAGAAATGATTTTCAAATTTCAAATTGAATGAAATTTTGCGATATTTTTAAAAATTTGTTAGTATCTCTCTTTTCAATATTCAATTTCATTTAAAATCAATCCACACAAGTTTCTGATAAGAGCAGAGTTTTAGGTTTCCAAACAGAAATACTTTTTCCATCAATACAAAAATTCTCAATATGAAATGATGAATATTTGGAGGCAAAAATCTCTTTGCACTCACTCCAATTTTTTGAGACATATCAAATGATCAAACCTAGGAGCAAAATACTGCAAACTTGTGAGGAAACAGAAAGAAAATTAAATATAAAACCAAGAACAAAATATATTTCAAAAAAAATGTTATACAAAAATTCACAGTATAGATAAAAATTTGATGAATTTTTAATATATTTTTATTCAGTCACATTGAATAAGTAAAAGAAGAACTTCAAATAATTCCCAAGTCATTGTTAAGAGGACGCATGATTATATTTTTCAGTATTCAAATTGTTGCATACCATTTCTTGTACCATCAATTGGAACCTGATGCAACACTTCATCTAAAATTTGCAATGCCCTGTGAAGATGTACCTGGAAAAAATGAATAACAAAAAATTGATGCCATGAAAGGTTTGGGTATGATTCCGTTTTTTTGTAGAAGTGAAACACAGAACAGATTACATAAAAAAAGATTAATTTTATGACAGGGATGTAAAAGTATTTAGGGAGGGGTACCTCTTGAACATTTGATATCCCTACACAAAAACACCAGTAGATATAACATGTATGTTCTGCGCCACTCTGCTCCAACACAGTTTTTTCTAGAAATCAAGGTCATTTTTAGATACTCTAAAAAATCCTAAAATTCTCTACTTATATACACTGAATTTTTAGCTGTTTTTAAGCTAAATATAAATCAATTCACCCTATTTTTTCTTCCAAGCTAGTTCAAAATTTTCAACTTTTTGTATCATTTCTACATCAATTTTCTATCATTTTACTAATAATAAATCTCTTGTGAGAGCTACTTTCCAATACTCATAAAAATGAAAGAAATTCAAATGTTTCATTCTAGCGACAGAGCAAAATTTACCCATTTTTCAACTGTATATTTATCTGTTTTTGAGCAGTTCGAAAATTTCAGAGTTTTTGTATCATTTTTATCTTTTTTAACCTAAAAGAAATTTAGAATATCAAAAATTTTCATACATTTGTACCAATTCTAAAAGATATTCTGAGGTTCAAAAATTTTCATACATTTTGTATCAATTATGAAAGATATTTAGAGCTTCAAAAATTTTTTCAAACAATTCATTTCTGGTACTCAATAATTCAGGGAGGGCTACAACCATACCTCCCGGCAACCTCAGGAATACAATAAAATAATTTATCACAATTGTACAACCTCCTAAATTCAGTGGCGGAAATTTTTCCTCCACTGACTTTCATCATTTCTGAAACAAAAAAAGAAATTTAGAGGATTTAAAATTTTTCATACAATTTCTATCAATTTTTAATATAAAAAAGAAATTCAGAGAATCAAAAATTTCATACATTTTGTATCAATTATAAAATAAATTCGAAGGATCTAAAATTTTCATATAGTCTGAAAGAAAATTTAAAAATGAATAAAACGTAATTTCGTACCACCGTAGCTTGGTACTCAATATCTCGGTTAACTACCACCGTTGTTGGTAAACGAGATATTGTTTTTGTCCGAAATAACGCACAACAAGATGAAAAATCGCGTATCACAGTAATTTGGTACTCGATCTCCTGTTTAACTACCATTGTAATTAGTATACGAGATATCATGATTATGTACCAATGATACCGTAATTTCGATTACCACCGTAATTTCGATTACCACCGGGTGAAGCGGATCCCTGTTTATGTTCCCTATTCCTATAGGATTGATAGACCTATCTAAACTATTTCCTGCTCTTTCGATCGTTGCTAGGACAGTATCGGCAGTATAGTTTTTTTCACATGGGTATGCTGGACCGTCATATTGATCCTAAACTCGTTTTTCCTGCATACGAATGCGGTAAACTTCCGATCATCACGCTGAACGATATATTATTTGATGAAATTTTTCGCTTTTTTTTAATTTTAAAGGAGAGTCTAGTGAACAACTTTTAACGTGACAGTATACCACTAACATCATTATTTGACAAAACGTAATATCACCATTCACCACATTGAATGAATTATAATAAACACGATCACGTATGTTTGAGGAGGATCCATCACTTTTTTCACCATCCGTCGTTATTGTATACGAGAAAGTGCGAAAATCACAATACTGTACGTTCGTTTGTTCAGTTACTACGATGGCAACTTCCCAACTCAACAATCACTAATAACAAGTCGATTATTTCATATACAATGGAATTATCCTTCTCAATTATTCGCAATCGCATTTACCGTATAAGCATTAGGTATTCAATACTACATAATTTCATTCGGACCGGGCACCCACAAGAGAGCGCTATGATCGAGGTTTCAAGGAGCATTTCTCATAAGAGTATGAATAAAATAATATCCGAATTGCAGCTGAATATCAATTCATTATTCAGCACAAATATTATTGGCATATTATTTCCAGTTGAGTGATTCATCAATACATGTAGAACGTTATATTCATAATATTTATTTTTTCATAAAGTATTCCAGGAAACCTCTTTCAGCCACTTCGACGCTAGCGCTGTCCGGTCCGAATTAATTAATTACTACAGCAGCAGGCAGCTGGCAGGAGATCGAGTGACTCGTGAATGCGTGATACTCGTGATAACATGATGGATTTGATAACGTGTTGTCACAAAGTCGATACCAGAATACCAAAAGTGCTATGTCACGATGAACTCGCAGTCCCGTTGTGCAAAATGCCGTCACAGTTGGGAACAGAGGAGAATTGTGACGCTTGTGACGGTAGTTTGTGACGGCGATCACCTATTTAAAAAGTACAGTGATCCCTCTTTGTGACCCAATAGTGGCGCAAATGTGCGCCGTCACAACCGCGTCACGTGACGGTATTCTGCACAACGGGAGTGAGTGGTGCTGGCATCCATGCCGTGTATTTATTTCATCATTCTGTGCAGTGTAAAGACACGTGTAGTGTAAAGTCTATACTTAGAATGGAACCCGTTCGACAACTAAATAAACAGATACAAGAAGTACGAACGTCCGCGGTAGAATTTTTAAAAGAGTTTCCTTTTAGAACGATTATCAGTTGTGTCGTTTCTTATTTAGTATACAAGGAAATCAAAGCTTACATGGATAAAGAAGTGTTCAAAGCTATCTTTGAGAAGATGGAGAAACGCCATGAAGACACCATAAAGATGTTGGTGGAACAAAACCAGAAGACCCTGGAACAAAACCAGAAGACCCATGGAGACACCGTGAAGATCTTGGTGGAACAAAACCAGAAGTTCTTTGCTAGCTATTAAATGTTCAATGGGCAGAAAGATGTTACAATCCAAGAGTAACTAAAAACGAAAACCGCTGAAACAAAAGATGACAACAAAGCCCTTTTTGACTAAATAGTTATCCTCAGCAAAGACATGAACACAACTGATCTAACAAAAAACCAAAACACCATCACTCATGCCTCGAGAATGATGGAACAAGGAGGAGACAAATCATTGAGTTGCGACATATAAATAAGTTTGACCAGACCTTTGTCTGGTATGTGCCTGTTCAGCATTGTGAAATAAAATTTAGGGGGCTCAGAGAGCTAGCAGAGTACGGCACGACCGCTTAGTGGGCGGTAATTTTATTTCAACCTTTAAAAATTCATAACGTGTCTCACGGAGACAGAGTTGGACTGAGTTACGAACTCAAACCAATAAGCGCAGTGGAAGATAAATACGGGTTGCTGAAAGGAAACACAATTTAACGTAATATATACAAATTATATTTCATTCGGCAACAAAACAAACGATGTACAATTTCATCTCTTCTTCATCTTCATAGGTATACTCCAAATTGGCTATCAACGATTGTTTTTCAGCTAGCACCTAACGGCATATAAAATAAGCCGTCAGTCATAGACGTCAGGTACACAAAGCTGTAAGATAACATTATAACGGGCTGCGGTGCGTGGAGCAAGCTACGAGCGGTCTCAAGACGGCTCAGTTACAGAGACTTGAATAAGAATCTCAACGGTGAGATCATATAGGAGATTTCAAGACGACATAATTCTCAACGGTGAGAAATATAATATAACGTGATTCTCAACGGTGAGGAATTAATACGAGAGATTATATGGTGAACGGTTGACCAGAGCATATGAGGGAAACGGTTCCCAAGTAATATAAATATGTACAACTGACCTGTTCCATTGCTTCTGGATGCATCGCGAGCGAAATACGAAAGTACGTAAACACGAAAAATACGAGCAAATTAATGCCTCGAATAAATAACAAATGCACAACGGCAGAAAACGGAAGCGAATAATTCGAGCAAATTAATGCCTCGAATAAAGAACAAATGCACAACGGCAGAAAACGGATACGAGCAAATCGACGACTCAAAGAGTAATCGCACGACAGCAGAAAACGGTAGCAATACGCAGTATAATATGATAAACGAAATACAAATACAGTTAGCGAAATTCTGAAGACGGACGCAACGAATGCTGAAACTGGTATGATTGTTATCCTGACGGTGGATCCCTCAATCCTTACGAAAGAGAAAGTTGGAAGTTAGAGAAAGTAGCCGGTGGATCCCTCAATCCTTACGAAAGAAAAAGTTGGAAGTTAGAGAAAGTAGCCGGTGAAACGGAGGAGTGGGATTATGACCTCTCATAGGTTGAGAAGGTATCATAAAGATCAGGCGGTAAGGTTTGTCACAGCATGAGGTCGGAAAAGGTCCGGAAGGGTCATATTTTCCGACACTCCCCCACGGGAAGGGGTGTGGTAACACTTACGGTTTATGGAAATGGAACCGGTTTATGGAAATGGAACGGTGGTTCAAGAGTGACGGGTGCTGGAAGCACTGGAGCCTTTGGCCGCAAGTCGGGCAGAACGACGCGGCCTTTTAGCCAAAGGCTCATTGCCTGACGGTGACAAATTGTTTGAGACTTTGTTCAGTGATGACGGTTCACGCGGTGATGGAGTATTGTTAACTTCATCAGGAGTGAGTTGAGCGGGCTCACTGCTTGCAGTATTGGTATGTGGTCCTGGCAATTCTAGAGACTTTTGCACTACCTTGGTGGTGTACAATCGTTTGGGGTCATTGACTGTTTGCGGTGGAAGTTTATAGGTGGCTTCCCAGTCTACAATTCTGACCCAGGCTTGACCTTTCTCCAGACGCTCAACAACACCTAGAGGCCATTTAGCTCTGGAGCCATCAGATACTTTGACTAAGACGATTTCTCCCGAACGGGGGGAGTAGGAGTTAGCACCTTTGGGAGCCTGATGCCGCTGTGCATATCCGGCTCGACAAAGGGGGAGGTAGCGACTATAAAATACAGATCGGAAATGTTCGACAAGTTTGCGTACCTGTTTGTAAGCAGGAAGCAATGAAGATGCCGAGGAAGAGATTTTTCAGGGTCAATATTGATTGAGCCTTCGTTGCTCTCCCGAGCCGGTCTGAGGTAACTATTTGGAGTGACGGTCTCCAAAATTTCATCTGGTGAGACGAAAGTGAGAGGTCTACTATTCACAAGATTTTCAACCTGACACAAAACGGTATTCAGCGTGATATAATCGACAGTAGCACTGCCAAGAACGGTTAGGAGAGAATTCTTTGTTAATCCTACCATTCTTTCGTACACACCACCTTCCCAGGGGTTGTAAGCGCGGATAAAATACCAACTAATGCCGTTATCGGCGAAATACGATTGAACACGAGAGTCAGTAATTTCGACTTCATGTCCAATTAACGGTTGAATAAACGTAAAATTCCGTCCATTATCTGAGACGACAAATTTTGGGGTGCCACGGCGGCTAGCAAAACGTATGAAAGCTAAAAGGAATTGATCACCGGTCATCCTATCAGCTAATTCTAAATGAATTGCTCTGGTTACCAAGCAGGTTATTAGCACACCATAGGTTTTAACACCTACCGTTGTACTTGCGCCAGGGGGGCGAACGGTTTGCGGTCCAAAGCAGTCGATTCCAACATTCTGGAAAGGAACTACAGGAGTCATACGAATTTCTGGAAGAGATGGCATAGGGGGAAGTTGATACGGTCCTCCTTTCCATCTTCTACACAGATTGCAACAATGTATTACAGAATTGACTAACACTCGTCCTTTAGAGACCCAAAATCGTTCACGAAACGTTGTAAGGGTGACTTCAGAACCAGCATGAAAAATTTTTGTATGAATTGAAAGAACTAGAGTACGAACTAATTTACTCTTACAAGGAAGATATATGGGATGAGCGGTATCCCAGTTTATAGGTGCAGCTTCAATTCTTCCTTTACAATGAATTATACCATCAGTGTGAAGGAAGAGATTGAGATCAGAGTCAACGGTACCCTTTTCTTGAAGCTGTTGAAGCTCAGAAAAGAAATATTTTTGTTGTATTAAACGAATTAAGACAAGTTCTGCTCGATCATAAGATTCAACAGCAGAGTAATCTTTCTTTTTATATAGTTTCCGTAACGGTGGAATTCTCAGAATGAATTTGACATAATTATTTGTCCCATCGAGAGAACCTAGATTCAAATTCATCAGTGAGGAACGGTACTGATGGTTGATGAGCTTGAGTGACTAGAGTAACCACAGGAGTTGATTTGGTATTGAATTCGGGAGCATTAGGTGGAGGGTTAGGCCGCAGTTGATCAAGCGGTAACCAACTCGGACCCTGCCACCATAACGCGTTATCTTTGAGTTGGAGAGCCCGTTGGCCTCTCGAGAGAATATCTCCAGGGTTATCTTTAGTAGGTACATATCTGACAACAAGATCAGGAGTTTGACGAATTTCCTTCAGTTTATTCTGTACAAACTGAGGTTGAATATGAGAAGAATGAAGCCACTGTATGACGGTAGTAGCATCGGTCCAAAGTACGACTTTGGTTAAGACAAGATCTAAAGAATTACGAACGAAAACGAGAGCTCGGACACCAATAGCGGCAGCGAGCAATTCCAACTGTGGAATAGAACGGTTTTGAACAGGAGCTATTCTCAACTTAGAGAAAATAAGCTGAGACTCCCTTTTAAACTTTGTTTTATGTACAAGATAAATAGCGCAACGGTACGCAAGTTTAGACGCATCACTAAAACCATGTAATTCATATGAACCATCATAAGATTTAGTAGTCCATAGATATCTAGGTAACGTGATTTGTTTGATATCCTCTCTCTCTATCAGAAGCTTACGAAATTTAGCTTCCATAAGAGGAGGAACGGGATTATCCATAGAGGAGGAAATTTTCCAACACTCTTGAATATAAATTTTCAAGTCGAATAGACAGGGTGCACACCAGCCTAGCGGGTCAAAGACCGCAGCAAGTATACTAAGCGCTGACCGCAGCGTCCCTGAGGGCTTCTCTTCTTCATCTTTGAATTTGATTGACAACGTGTCATTTTGACGTACCCAGTTGATACCAAGAATGGATAGGCAGTCAGCATCGTTCATACGTTTATCGCACGGTATAGAGCTATTAAATTCTTCAGAATTTGAGATCCAATCTCGAAGATTAAAACCTCCTGAAGTTAAACGTTCGTTTATCGATTCAAATAATTGGACAGCATCTTCGAGATTGCTGACGCTCAAAACCAAGTTATCCACGTAAAACTGTTCACGGGCTAATTGGTACCACGGATTTTCCTTTACCGAAAGGAGTTCTTGAAGAACCATATTCAACAAGAATGGGGACGAAACGACGCCAAACGGTGTTCGCGTAAAACGGTACGCTACTACGGTGATATTATCGACGGATTGAGTAAGATCTTCAACCCAAAGAAAACGAACTAAATCTCAGTCAGCCTCATCTAGGCCTACCCTAAGAAAGGCTTTAGATATATCAGAAGAGAGCCCTATTTCTTTCAACCTGAAGTTGAGAATTATTCCTATGAGACTGCCAGTTAATGACGGTCCCTTGTGAAGCATGTCGTTAAGACTATGCCCACTTTTTAATTTAGCGGATGCGTCGAGCACCACACGTATAGGTTTATCTTTTCGTTCCACTGGACGGTGTGGTATGTAATGTACGGTATTACGAGACTCACGAGGAGCCTTTTCTATAATTCCTTCATCGAGAAGATCGGTTATTATCTTGTTGTATTCAGAAAGTACCTTATCGTCAGTAGAGCGCAAAGTAGATTTAAGACGCGCTAAAGACATACGGAAATGAGTAGGAAGATTGAGATCTTCCTTACGACGGGGCCAACGCACGACGTATCGCCCATTTTCAAAACGAGTAGCTTGATGGAAATGTTCGATGACTTGACCATCAGTATTATCAAGCTCATTAGATTTAATACCTATTGTTTCTAAGTCCCACAGAAATGATATCTCCGGAGAACCTAAAAATTCCGACTTTTCTGCACCTTTATTTTCAATTTTGCTAGAAACGGTTAGCGTAATTGGCGAGGTTACCGAACCTACAGCCCTACCGGAGGGCACCCAACCAAAGAAAGTCGGTTTGAGCACCAGACCTTCAAAGAGTTGTACATCACGGTTTAAACGGACAAATAAATTCCTAACATCATTGCCCAATAGGATTTCTATAGGACGCGGTGAATCGCTAAATAAGTCAAGATCTGCATATTGGTAACCAGACGGTAAAAGATTAGACGCCACCGACGGTGGTGGAGTCAACTGTGAATTCCCTACAATACAGTTGGTAGTAAATAAAGTGCAGCTGCGGTGCTGCCCATGCAAATTGAGAAATTTAACGGCCAGGCTGCCACACCTAGCGGAGGTATGGTTTACGGAGCCATAATTTTGAATAGCTAGTTTGACATTATTATTCAACTTGATATGTAAACGGTTAAGTACATCAACGTGAATGTACGAAACATTGCTACCTCCATCTAGTACTCCACGCACCAGAACCCTAATACCAAAAATTTCAATGCAAGCAACAAAGGTCTCTAAAAACGTACCTGCGGTGGAAGTCGAACCAGACTTATCCGAGTTTGACTGGTCTGATTCAGACTTGGACGAACCTGCGGATTTATTATCTTTCTTCTCAGAACCTTTCTTCGCACGTTTGGCCGGACGAGGACGCGGGTCCTTGGCCTTCGAAAACTTCTCTTGAACCTTCTTGATGACTTCGGAACACGTCACGGACGTGTGACCGGCACGTTTGCATGTCCGGCATGTACGACTTTTATTAGGGCACGAGTTGCCGCGGTGGTTGCTGGCAAGGCACACCACACAACGTTTTTTCTCCTCCAATCGATTCCGCCGTTCGGTATACGTGGAATATTTCCGGCAATCAACACTGCACTGGCATGTTCACCATCACAAAATAAACAATCCTGGTTTCCCTTGGTATTGTTTATGAGGGTGGTGAGTTTTTCGTTAAGGGTAGAAGAGGCCTCCGCTTTTGAAACCTCTCCTTGTCCTACGCTGGCGATACGGAGGTCTAGGACCTCGCTAACGTAAATTCGGGTTTCTACAGTGTCTATCAACACTTGTAGCGGAAAGTCTAATTTCGGATATCTTTGACTCAAGTCTATAAATGCGTTGTAGGCTTGAGTTTTCGATAATTTACGTAACACCCAACCTTGGACGAGGTCGAGGTCAAAGCTGCCGGTAGCATTGAGATTTAATATAATGGTCTTCAAACGATCCAAATTTTCACGGTTTTGTTTAGTAGTCGCGTCCGGCTGCAAATGAAGATCCGGCAGCGCGGCTAAATCGGCATAGTACGTCTGCGCAAGTTTGGTTGGGTCTCCAAATCTTGCGCAGAACGCATTATAAGCGGTTTCGTAATAGGCAGCGGTGGCCGGGTATCCACGTAGGAAGTCCCGAGCCTCGCCTTTTACTGCTCCCAGAAGGTGGACCATACGGTGTCCATGTTCCAAATTGGGATTATTATGAACGGCGGCGTCATAGAGCTCTTTCCATTGGGGGAATTCACGGATTACCCCAGAGAATGGAGCTACTCTATGTTCCGCTAGTTTGAATAAGGTTTGCGTCTGTCCAACCAGGGCAGGTGCTTCGAGTCCGTTCAACCCATTAGCGGCTTTGAAGTACAACATGGCTGATTCACGGGCCGCATTAAGTTGAATTTGGTAATTGGTCGATCGGTCTGCTGGCAATTCCAGCTCAGCAAGCCTACGTTCTAAATCGGTTACCTCAGTCATAACTTGGGCCGCAAATTTGCCCAGGACATGAGGTCGTTGTCTTACATAACCTTCCAACATGTTGACGCGCATTTGTAGAACCGGAATTTGATTCTCAAATGCACTTACACGTTCCTCCACTGTAGCTGCGGTGCTAGGAGGTTGAGGAGGAGGCGGTACGGTGCCTGAAAAGGTTGGAAGGACATTAGACGCACCAGCGGTGGTGTAAGTGGCGGACTGACCAGAGGTCGTAACGGTTGTCGTCACAATGGCACGTCCTGAAATATCAAAAGTTAATAAGTACGAGTATAACGGCGGTGAGACCCAAAACGGTCCAGAAAATAGTTGGTCTTGAACAGAGTGGAAAGAACTCCAATAAATAGCTAGCAAATGACGAGGTACCTCAAGAAAGAATTTGAATCTACTCGACGGTGGTAGATTACCTATTGTCTGTGGCAGTTGTCAATGCTGGTACTGCCATGAATCCAACATCTATGCCGAGTGGCTAGGGCTGCTACAGTAACACCCTACCTGTTGTCATGCGCAGGCGGTAAAGAGGGTTAGTCTTATTGAATGGCTGTGCCCTCAACCAGCGATAGCTGAATAAGATCAAAGCCTCTACATATAGTAGACCTTTGATTCCACCTAGCCTCGTACGTGCTGTAATAGGTGGCAAATCTGGAGTAACTTTCGCGCTTCAAAGACTGTAGAGCGCTGCACTACCCAGAGTCAACGGTTATTTGCTCAGTGACATAACGTCAAGGAGCAATTGAAGTCACGATTTAGGTTACCAAACCTAAAAGATATAGAAGATCACTTCATCTCAATATGAGAGAAATGTATCTTACCTACGTAAAGATTTGCGGTCCAGAATGGTCCACAGAATCTGCCCCTGTGTAGTAGAGACAAACTGGAGTTTTTTACTTCTCCAACCAATCAGCCTGCACACGCGCTGATGGTCCTTAAACGAAGAGTACGTGCTGGCATGTCATTCTCGTCATCAGTGTCCCATACCACCTCTTCTAACGACATCCAGCTGTAACTCTCAGAAACTCCCAGGGTGGAAGTATAACGTACAGTCTTCCTCACAAGGAGGTGACATGTAAAAGACAACAAGGAGACTGAACTCTATTTGTAACGTGCCTACCCGAGACAGTCAAGTGCACAGGAAACATAGGGCAGTCTATGTACCTGGTACTCAGTTCCATTTCAGACAATAGGGATAGATCACCTCTAAGCTCAAGGAACTCAGGCTTCATCAGCACGGCGATACGAACGTATTCCACAATATTCTCAGACCTAATACGTACACATATTACAATATTCACAAGCGTCACAGTTAGTTTACCAAGTAGATGGCCAGTCTAACTATAGCAGATGTGTTGCACCCACAAAGGATCCGGATCCGGGTGGCAGAAGCCACCAAATAAAAACGTAAAACGTTTGGAGTTCTCACGACCACAACACCTTGACCAGAATGGCACTGAATGGGATGACTTCAAATCCATACTGTAGCACCACTCTAAATCTTGGAGTTGGGAAAAGAAATTGGTTCTTGGACGGTACGGTGCATAACGGTATGCAAGTTGTGAGGTACAACGACGCATAGTAATGTGAAAAAATTTATAGGGTCTCACCATTAAAATAAATATAAATATATAAATACAAAGTGCTCAGGTCAATACACCAATCTCTATGAAGAAAGAGGAATTTGAAAACGCACATAGGCTAACAGAGGGGTCATAAAACCACGCTCTGCTACCATGTGAAATAAAATTTAGGGGGCTCAGAGAGCTAGCAGAGTACGGCACGACCGCTTAGTGGGCGGTAATTTTATTTCAACCTTTAAAAATTCATAACGTGTCTCACGGAGACAGAGTTGGACTGAGTTACGAACTCAAACCAATAAGCGCAGTGGAAGATAAATACGGGTTGCTGAAAGGAAACACAATTTAACGTAATATATACAAATTATATTTCATTCGGCAACAAAACAAACGATGTACAATTTCATCTCTTCTTCATCTTCATAGGTATACTCCAAATTGGCTATCAACGATTGTTTTTCAGCTAGCACCTAACGGCATATAAAATAAGCCGTCAGTCATAGACGTCAGGTACACAAAGCTGTAAGATAACATTATAACGGGCTGCGGTGCGTGGAGCAAGCTACGAGCTTTTACGGTACGGTCTCAAGACGGCTCAGTTACAGAGACTTGAATAAGAATCTCAACGGTGAGATCATATAGGAGATTTCAAGACGACATAATTCTCAACGGTGAGAAATATAATATAACGTGATTCTCAACGGTGAGAAATTAATACGAGAGATTATATGGTGAACGGTTGACCAGAGCATATGAGGGAAACGGTTCCCAAGTAATATAAATATGTACAACTGACCTGTTCCATTGCTTCTGGATGCATCGCGAGCGAAATACGAAAGTACGTAAACACGAAAAATACGAGCAAATTAATGCCTCGAATAAATAACAAATGCACAACGGCAGAAAACGGATACGAGCAAATCGACGACTCAAAGAGAAATCGCACGACAGCAGAAAACGGTAGCAATACGCAGTATAATATGATAAACGAAATACAAATACAGTTAGCGAAATTCTGAAGACGGACGCAACGAATGCTGAAACTGGTATGATCGTTATCCTGACGGTGGATCCCTCAATCCTTACAAAAGAGAAAGTTGGAAGTTAGAGAAAGTAGCCGGTGAAACGGAGGAGTGGGATTATGACCTCTCATAGGTTGAGAAGGTATCATAAAGATCAGGCGGTAAGGTTTGTCACAGCATGAGGTCGGAAAAGGTCCGGAAGGGTCATATTTTCCGACAAGCATAATGAGACTACTGGTGCCAAAATTCTTAAAAATTGTAACTCATTCAAACTCATATTTTACTTGATTTGAAAGTGAAATTTAGGGCTAATTCAAAAAAACACACCTGAATAACCCTATAAAGCATAAAAGAGGGAGAATTTTCAACTTCTTAGTATGAAAGTCTAGGCAAATTTGTCAGTTTTTGGCATATTTTGGTTTATAAATTGGCTCAGAAAACCAAAAAAGTTGGAAAAAGTGAAGTAGGGGCGCCAATTGAAGGTAAAATTGAGGTACAATTTTAATTTTGTAGATTTTAAGAACACATCCAACGTTTTGCAATTTTACGCCATCATTTTAAAATCTTATAAAAACCTTTGAAGATAATGTTGCAAGTGTACATACTTCTATCCAGCATGGTGTGTTTTTGATACTAGTTCTAGGGTAATCTGGGCCCCAACCTTTGACAAAACTCAATCTGAGAATACACTGACGTCTTAGATCATCAACACTTATATTTCCATTGTCTAGAACAATAAAAATTGTAAAAAATGAAAATATTTCAACTCTTAATTCTTTTCTTAAAGAAAATGGATTCTTACTAAATGAATTAGCCGCCATTCCTCCAACAATAGGTGGGTTAGAAATTTGTCCAGAAACTGCTGCTGCTTGAGCTAACGCAGCTGTTTGGGCAGTAATTGCTTGTTGTTGCATTTGTCGGTAACATTGTCGCAAATCAAACACCTGCGCGTCAATAATGTTACATGTATACTTAACAAGCAATTGGAAAAATAAGAACATACCAACAAAGAATAAAATGAAATAAGATCTGACCTTAATGTAAGCTTCAGGATATATCTTATGAACTGCATCACCTGGAGCACGACCTGCTTCTCTATCCAAATAGTACGATTGAACAAAAACTGAGTGTTGACTGAGACAGTTGAGCCATACATCACCTTCATTCTTCAAATCAAGTTTCACACCTTTTCCAATATGTAATCTGAAAACATGAACATAAATTAAAAAGAAATAGATATTTTTCAAAACATTCCACCCCTAAATTTTCACCTTGCTTTCTCGCTCTGTTCAGTTCGATGCACATTACTCAAGGCACCCAAACAAAACCTATTCCCACCAGAAGGATCAACATAACCGTCAATGGTAACTGATGGCAACGATGATGAAACTTTGAATGTTTCCCCAACTTGGGTATCCAATTCAAAATAAGCAACAGAGCACCAATATTCTGGAGGCGGTTGATTTGATATAGAAGATACTGGTCCAATATCTTGAGGAACATTGCGAGGCCCTATAAATAGAAATGAGAAGTTATTAACACACCTAAACATTTTTTCATATGATAAGTTTTTGAAGCTTACAATAATTTGATCGAGACGGTCGTGTCGAGCGCGTGTATATTAATGTACTGGACGGCACCCAATTAGATTGCGACTGACTATTCTGATTATTTGGTGAATGGTCATCAGGAGAGCTATGGTTATTATTACTCTGCGAATATCCATTTTGATGATTATGGATAGGAGATGCAGGTGCCCGAGTTTCATTTAGATCTCCTAGAAAGACATGAAAATCGGAATATACGAGAAATATAAGAGCAAATACAAAGAAAATAAATCATTGGTAATATCAAAAGTCAGTCATTACCATGAACACTTGTTGCGAGTGAAATGGTATACGGTTGAGGTTGTATTGAATGAGAACCAGGATTATTAGAACTTGTTGAAGGTGTAGAAGTATTTAACATGAGAAGCGAATTCGAACATACAGAATTAGTTTGATTATTTACTACATTCATGATTGTTCCTGATGATGACATAGTGGATGTCGAGCAAGTCTGCATCCCAGTAGTCACATTGTCCTCAACACTTAACTCGGAAAAATCTATAAGCATACATAAAAACGATGAAATTAGAAGAGTAACACTACAATTTCCAACTTGAAGTGATTGAGGCCATTGAGACAAGGAAAAATAAGAAACAAAAAGTAGAGGCAAGTCTTGGATACAGAACACATAAAATCGAAATAACTTGTTCATTGTATACAGTCATAATTCATCAGGTGTAAACATAGTTTTCTTGTCAGCTGAATTGGAGTCGTGTAAAATTGCACGGTAAATATTTACAACTACGCCATTCAGCAAGAGGACATGAACTATCTTTTCAAATTTGTGAAGCGCTTTCATACAAATTACAAAATATCGATTTGATTCGCTTTTTCACGTCTAGTTACCGAGCTTTGAAATTTTTGTTGAATATTTTGTAATGTCAATTTTTCTTTCATTAGTAAAAAAAATTTTTTCAACTTAAGAAAGAGATTTTAGAGAATCGCCATATTTTTCCAAAGCTTCGATGATTATCTTGGATCTCCAAAATAAAAAAATGCCTCAAGCTCAAATAACTCTTTGCAATATAGGAATACTTCGAGAACTGAGTCTATACTTTTATTCATGTCTCTACATAAGAATAAAATTTACGATAAAATTAAGCTCTATACTTACTAAGAACGGGTGATATCCCATTGTATTGGTTCTTTTTGCGTGATTCAAATGTATCCTGTCGGTGAGATTCACTTGAGTAACCTGAGACAAAAGAGGACAATTTAACAATTGGTAAACTCAAGTAGCTTACGGACTTATCAAGTATTTTTTTTTTTTTTTTTTGAACCCATATGTTTCTTCGAGTATTTTAAAAATTAATTGTCATCAAATAGCTACGATTCATAATAGAAATATTGACAAATGAAAGGGTTTTTATGGCAAACTAAATCATTTTTAATCCACTGACCATTAACAGACTGCGGAGATGGCAAATATTGAGGAGTATGTTGAACAATACCAGCTTGATTATCGATTTCCAAACCAGTGGAAGAAGATGTTGAAGCGGAACTCGACGACAATCCCGCAATAGAGTATTCATCAGTAGACTTGGCACCGTCCGCTTGTAAACTCAAACCAGAAAAATCTTGAAAATTATGATAACACAATTGAGAATTGTGGTCATAAAATAAACGGGAGACTCAATCAGACAATATAATTATTGAAAAAACACAAGCACTTACCGATACCGGGCGATACGACCCGTTCATAATGATATGGGTTCACACAAACGGAGTCTTGTTTCAAGTCGAAAGCATACTGACAAAACTTGAGATGCTTCAATTCATTTTTGTGAAGATCAGGCCATCTCCATATTTTGGCGTAGATAACGTGAGGAAATCCCTTTTTTCCAGCTACCTACAATCCGAAATAATGCTCTACAATCTAACGGAAAAAGTAAGACGTGGTTCAAGAGAGATTTTCCAGGCTGTACCTGCAATCGACCATCTAACGTCCTCTGAATGGTTACGCATTTTGTGAGGTGTGATCCATTAGTGGTTATTGCTGTGATCAAACTATCTAATTCGTCGCGTTTTTCCTGATGAAAACCGCTTTGTTTAAAAAAGTTCCAAGCAAAAGAATTATCGTTCAAGATACTAAGATTACCTTTAATTTTTTCACCAAACTTTCGATAGCTCTCTTGGCAAAACTTTCGGTTTCCCATCCTTGTCTGTGACACATCAAACTGTGAACAATACTGAGACATGCGTCAGCAGATGTGGGCATAGTCACTGAAAAAATGAAACAGTCAGCTTTTGAATAAAAGATATAATAGAATAAGAGCTTCGGAAACTCCTCAGTTCATGCTATAGTTAAACGACTAAACTTACGAACAGTCGGATACCAAAACGATGACTCTCTTTGAGAATGAGTACGTCAAATTTACGCTTGAAACTAGATATTCCCTCGGTTTGGGACTATTGCGGATTTAGGTCTTTCGAACGTACCAAATGTCAAATGATGATTATAATTAATTGAATTGCTTACCGGCCATATCTCTCCATTAGCGATTGTCATCCACAGTATTGATGACGGCAACAAGTATCCTTCGAACGAGGTAGACTATATCTATTCTATCGGCGTCAACGTCATTCATTCATTTTTACCCCTTCGAAATTTTATAATTCACCATCATGAAAGAAATGAAAACTGCTCACAAAATCCAAATATGTAACGGAATTCTGGCTTTAAGAGACGAGGAAAAGTCGAAGTTATGAACTAGAAGATGATTACTATTGCTACTTTGAAGTTTTATCTCGTTTCGTGCAAGTTGTTGATCCTCACACCTCACCTCCTTCCCCCTTGCTATATTATTGTCGAAAACTCGAGTCGTGCACACTTCTATTTGTGATGTTTTCGTATTCCTCTCTTCCCCTGTCTCGACCTGTCTCGGCAGACCGCTACCTATTTTCCCGAACGCCGGAGGCGGCTTCCGGAACGTATAACGTGGGGAAAGAAGAATTTTGAACACATACAATACTCTGTGCCTGTTAAGTATTGCACGCTTGCAGGTTAATGTTATGGAAACTCCCTGTTATCTATTTACACATCTAAACGTCGACAATTTCGTTATTTGTTCAATCGATTATTAGAAGCTCTATTCTGTATTACAACTGCGATAATTTTATGATAATTTTCTTGTGGCAAGTACAATCATATAATATCGAGAGACCATCAACCTTGCCATAAACCCCATAAACTGCGAAACTTTTCCTGCAATAGAAACCTTGCGTGAAAACTGTCGATTTTAGTTTAATTCATTATGGTTAATCAGGGGTCAAATTCGGACCATTTTGCTGTAGTTTCGGATGGTTCCATAAACTCTCCTGACGTTAGTATCTCTTCATATTTTTGAGCTTTATCATTACAAATTTTTATTCAAATTCTATGTTCGTTCAGCAGTATGAATCCGAACACTTTCGTAAGCTCTTCATCGGTGGATTAGATCATCGAACTACTGATGTGAAACTGAAAAACTATTTTGAATCATGGGGAGAGATCGTCGACGTCGTCGTCATGAAAGATCCCAAAACAAAACGGTGAAAATATTCTTTATTTTCTAAAAGTAGGCTAATCTTTTGGTTCGCGTCTTGAATAGTACCCATCATTTTTGTTGTGCAAGTAGGTCCCGCGGATTCGGCTTCATCACTTACTCTGAAACGAGTATGGTTGATGCAGCTCAAGCTGCTCGCCCTCATACAATAGATGGAAAAGTAGTAGAGCCTAAACGTGCTGTTCCTAGAAACGTTAGTACAATGATACCTATGGGACGTATTGCTACTTCAGTCGTATCATAAATTTTCTTAACCATCTTTTGTATTGGTATTCCATTTGTGTAATAAATTTCAATATTCTTCCAGCAAATAATTTCCCCCGAAATTAGTGCCAGTGTGAAAAAAATTTTTGTCGCCGGACTTCGAGATGACGTTTCAAAAGAAGATATAACGAATTATTTTAGCAAGTATGGTCGAATACTGAGTGTTTTTTTGGTAACTGACAAAGAAACAGGCAGAAAACGAGGATACGGCTTCGTTGAGTTTGATGATTATGATACAGTTGATCGCATCTGTTGTAGGTTTCGGTTTCTTTGCTATCTTTTGTTTGAAATAAATTTATACCATTCTCTTTGCTCAATTGGTCGCATACACTTCTAGTGGCGGGGAAACATGTGATCAAGAATAAATTGGTGGACGTTAAAAAAGCTTTTAATAAAGGTGAAATGTCTAAAATTAACGCTATAAATCAGAGCCAGGATGTGAATCATAATTCTCAAAACGCTAACGATTGGTATACCCAAGGTCCATCGAACGCGTGTCCAAGTGATGCCTGGTCTGGACAACGACCTATGAATTTGGGACCGAATATGGGTATCTCTGGTTATGGATGGGGTAAGCTCTTATTGATTTTTGCTCACATTATTGCTTTTATTCATTCGTATCGAATTTAATTATCATAGGTCCCAATAACTGGCCACCAGGCCCACCCGATGGAATGGCAATGCCTGCTAACGTAGGTCCTGGTCCCATGATCGGAAGCATGTGTTCAGGTGGGATAGGAGGAATAAACAATTCGGGAATGACTTCGATGGGTGCACCAGCAATTGGAAATATGTCGGAGATACCTTCTTACAACATGGGTCAGAATATGTGTATGGGTATGAGTATCAGTGCTGGAGATCCTTCGCTGGGGGTAGGATTGTGTGGTACAGGAATGGGGCCAACAAGCGCAAATGATGTCGCTGTTGTATCGGGTGTGAATCAGAACGTGGCTTCGGGAATGCCTACCAATATGGTACCTGGCTTGACAAACGCTTCCAGAATGACAAATCCATCAACTGGTTATTGGAACTATGGATCTTCAATGACTTCTAATTGGCCTCAACAATCTCAAAATTTTGAGACACCCTATCAGCAAAATTACGGGGGAGGTCCCCTACGGAGTGGACCGATCACCAATCCTTCGGCACGAACCACACCTTACAATAACAGTAAATAGAATTTATGATTGCTTAATGTTTTGTTCTGTTTAAGTATTATTTACATTTGTGAGTTCATAGGTTCCACTAACAATAGCCAGTCAACGAGTAATTTTGGATCGGGGTATGGAAATAACACAAGACGGTATTGAAATGCATCCAATGATGTTCGGCTCGTACGTAAGTTTACATTTTTTTGTACACAGTAAAGAATAAATATGAAGCCTATTTTTAATTGACGTTTTTTCTTTTTCATTATTCACTCTGTTACAGTTGCGATTAATTGTGTTCTTTGCAAACAGATTTGTTACTCGTGATTAGAAAAGAAAAAAGAAGTAAGAATTGGTCGTTAAGAGTGTGATTTGAGGACAACGGATTAATTTGATACCAGATCTTTAGTGAGATCCATTACTTTTATTTGTAATTTTTTCGTCGTGTATTTAGATTTTGTTGATTATTTTGAAGATTAGGTACGAGTGTTGTCTTCTTCTTTACTTCTCTATTTCTTTTATGTTTATATTACGCTTACGTAATTCTTTGCATGTGCACTCTTTGAAATTTATCTTGATTACAATCTGTTTTATATCGTTGTGTAACATCAATAGGTAAAATTAATGTTAGGCTATGATTTGACAAGAATTCGTACCTTATACGGTAAAATAAAAAGCCGTCTTTTTTTTCTAGATAAATGGTTTTTCTTTTAACGATTGTACGAATCTTAGATGAAATTTTCTCGATCTTCTTCGAGCGAGTAGAATAAGAAAGTTGAAACGAAGGAGCTTTGTATATTTTCATGCTATCTACAAACTTTAGGATGTATTTATCGGTTATCAACGACAGATTTCTTACATTAAGTGTATTCTTAAGAGATCACTTTGCTAGAATATTTCTTTCCCAAGTTATTTTTCGATGAATGCCCCGGTTCAAGATTTTTGTTTCTGGGACTTATCGCTAGAAAGATACATGAATGAGAACATGATAGAGATGACGATAAAGACTGAGATATCCGGAGGTAATATACTCTTCACAATGATTGAGTAAGGCAGTTTCAGCTGTTGCGTTTAGACTATGGACACATTTATTATACGAGATGACTGCAATCAAATTCATTAGATATTAATTAATTAACATGTTAAGTGAAATTATTATTCATTACTGATGAAGAACTGCCAGCTTTCTTTAGAGAACGCGCAGTTAGGAAGTAAGTTGTACCTCGAGACTGTTCCATGGAAATAAAAAAAAAATTGTAATAAAATTTTACCGGTATTGAGAAAAATGAGAATTAAAGTCAGAATATGAGGAAAAATCTCATCCTATTTAATCATTCTCATCTTTACGAAGTAATTTGAAAAAATTTGCAACTTCTCCGATTAATAGACATTTACATCCATGTTCACCCATTTTTGGAACCAATACGATTGACTGACCGATGAAAAAAAATCACCTCGTCTATTATTGTAATTCCTGTCCTCTTGTAAATTCCACGAATAGATAAAATTTCATTTTTTCAGGATCCGTTTAAAGAGGTATTTCATTGTTTTTTTCTTCTTAATACATAAGATTGATTAATGAAGAGTCCAACTTTCACAAATGACAAAGAAAAAAGTGTTCTTACCAGACTAACCTTTGTATTAAAGTATAGAGATGATTTTTACATTCTTCTTCCTTTACGAATGATTTACTTTGCTGTAAATTAGGAAGGCATTATATTATCTATCACCTTGAAGTCTATCATGATACTGACCAAGAGTCAAGATAATTAGTGGATTACGTAGGTACGCTGGATTTACACAATTTTCATCATTTTTGAGTATAATTTTTATAGGCACCGTGCTACCTCTTTCATTTCAGAAGACGAGGTTGTGATGAAATTACTGCTTTCGTAAGTAAGTGCTGATGGGCCTTTGGACATTCTAAAAGCGTGGAAACAGGAATCAGATACGTATACGTTTTTTTCAGTTTGAATTGTATTCTGAAGTGCTTTAAAGAACGCGAATTTCTTTGTTCAAAAATGTCCCATTTTTCTCTTCGTCAGGAACTAAACGAAGAGTCACGAGTTGGATGATGAATAGAAGTTTTTTCGAGAGCCACAGTGAAGCATTCCAATCATTCGAGAGTAAATAAATAAAGCTGTGAGAATTCGGATATTTTTTTTATCGTATTCCGTCAATAATTAATTATTTACTGTACAAATACTTATTTTAATACAATACAAATTAAGATTCTATTTTACCATAAATATGTACATCGTCGAAAAGCGAAATTATGAAATTAAAGTAAATGCACAACGAACAGAAGAAATAACTTGAAATGTACAAGTTGAACAAAAAGAGATAGAATTTTATCTATTGATTTTGTTTTTCTTTCTTCCTCTCTTTCAACTAAGATTCGTTATTTAAATGTAAAAATAATAACATATCAGCAATTTCTAATTTTAGGGCGGCACGCTTCTCATAGAATCTCAAACGATCTAATAAACTGTCATTATCATTGATGAGAATCATTGCCGGAACACATAAATATTTACGAGCAATTCTGACCAAATTTGGGCATTTATTTGTCATATTCTGCCACCATTGCAGCGGACATTCTTCCAAAAGAGCGTTACCCTCGGCTTCAAAATATGTTATTTCATTGCGAACCTTATCTTCCACCGTAAGAGCTTGCTTTTTTACCTTCAAGTTATTGAATAACATATTCATTCCGGAGAGACGATTCATTTTCTTTGGGGGCGAATCTTGCGCTTGAGGTTTTTCAAAAGATATGAATCCTTCGGTCTTTACCAATAAAATTAACGTCTCTTCCAACTCTTTCTTCACATTGTAGTTCGCGCTTTGCTTAACAAAACTTTTGAAACGAGGGTCCAACATAGTAGTCATTTCTGTAAAACTTCGGACATCATTGTTAGCGTAAGCTTGATTCAAATAATTCTTCATTAATTTTTTTATCTCGGTAATGAATGGAGAGTCGTCATCGACAGGTTCAAAAACATTGTTAGTGACTTTCCATAGCAACGGTTTTACTAGAGAAATTATTGGGCATTTTTCTTCAAAAAAGGTAGTCACAATCGTTTTCAACGATTCCAGTAAGTCTACCAAATCATTCACCTTCTTCCAATCAGTCGTTTTTAGGGGACATTCCGGTGAATGTGCTATAATCTTATTTTTTCGCAGCAACAACCCATAAAGCATATAATATGTAGTCAACCATGAACCTGACTTGTCGAAACCGAAAATATACGAGGAATATTCATCGTAATTGTCGTTCAATTCACAGTCGCTATCTTTTTCTATCCTCAATGTTTGTACGATCTCCATGGCCAGCCGACATTTTTTCAAAAGTTCGGTAACACTCGGTAAATTGAAAATTTTTTCTGAACACAGCTTCTCCATCAAAAACATAAAACAAGGTATTTGAATGACTTCTTTCGAATCTAAATAGCCTTTCAATCCTGTAAGCGAAAACGCTGCCAGCACAGCAGAAATGGCATCCAAATTTATGTTCCACTCGTTCAGAAGTTTCTCTACCGCATTTCCCCACTCTTCACTGGAGGTCATACCGGAGCATAATATCGTACCCAAGATCTTGGTAGTAAGCTCTGCACATCCTGATTGAAAATAATGGGCGTAAATTGACAAAGATTTTACGCCGTCTAAAGACGTCCACTCCTCCATACTCAAAGACAAATTGGTAATGGAGCCTGATATAATGGAATTGTGTATTTGTTCTCTAGCAGCTACATATATGCTCGGAATGATGTCTGCGGTAATTCTACTCTCATTAGGTATTAGAACAGTCCTATTTGAGAGACTGGACATGAGCCGATGGAAACCATTACCATCAACTATCCCGGGTTGAATTAAATCTGTTACAATGAAATTTATTATAGCGTCACTCATTTCGGTCGATTCAACTGTTTCCTCTGTAGAATGCTTCTCTTGGGCATACGAGAGAAGTTCTTCATCATTGGGGAAAATGATGGAAATGTTTGCCAGATCATTATCATTCCCCTCTTCAGAAACAACAAGTGTAGGAACATCTTTCACAGATTTACGAGACACCATGGGCGAATTTTCAGCATTTAGAACACTGATTTCAGAGAACTCGAAATTTCCATTCGATTCATCTGCAAACTTTCTTACAGCTGAGTCTTTCTCTCCTTTCAATTCCTCTTTCTCAATTCTAGTTATAAATTCCTTATGACGGCAACGCAAATGTGTTCGTAGATTACTAGTATTGCGATTGTAAACCATTTGAGCTCTACATAACGTACAGACAATTACGTCCTTAGTTGTTATTCTTCTTTCCTCGTCGGCTGGAAATCCGAAGAATTTCCAGTAAATGCTACGCATTCGTACAGGGACTACCAACTTTTTATAGGATACATTCGGTCGTTTTTTCGACTGAGTTTCCAGTTCTACATGAATTTCATCCGCCGTAACAGAAGTGGAGTTGAAAATGCGCTTCATAGTGACGAGGGTGTGAAGCTCTCTTTCTCACCTCATATAAAAATTGCTGAAGAAAAGCACGGTGGAAAATCCAACGGATTCAGGATTTCGATCTCGTACTTGCGCCGCTAGAAGTTGAGTTTTAATGATGTGAAAATCGAACCATCGTCAGTGCCACAGAACTGATACCAAACATCGAACACCTGTATCGATACACAACGCCGCTTCTCAAATGAGCAGACGTTCGCGATGCGTGTTCAAAGTAGTTTCTACAACATCCAACGTGAAGCAAATTTTAAATCCTCAGAAACGTATTGATGAAAGCTTATCAAAAGAAGATTTGCAATGACTCACCTTATTCACGATTATGAAGATTTAGAAGAGAGTACAATACACAAAACTTAATTTTCACAATCGATAGTTATCACGATTCACGTTATTTTGATTTTGATCAATGTCAAGCGATGGATTTTTTCCTAGGCAATATTAATAGGGACGACGCTGTGGTTGAAATCTTTGACTATATATTATGTGGACTGCGCTAACGTGTATAAAATGAGCGAAAAGCGCGTCCACAGATCTGATAACGTATATAAGGAGCAGACGGGTAAACCACGACTATTCAAAATACACACGTCGCACCTTTCCTCCTCAACGCATTCGTGGTGTGTACTGTTTGATCCTCATATACGTACGCCGTAAGCGTAACACAGTCGCACCACTCCCCTCACTGTACATTTTGAACCGTAGTTTTTAATGCTTAGCGCAGTCCATATAATATATAGTCAAAGGTTGAAATGCGCTACTTGGCCCGATTATTCACAAGGAGCGCTAGTGGTATTCGTGTTCCGTTCGACTGAAATAGAACATCCAAGAACGGGGTTATCGTTTTCCCTTTGATCTTAGGAATTTTTGGATTTTGGTTCGATAATCAAATTTCAAATGTTCGGAATTCATTACCTTATTTCAGAATATGTATCAAATTTTGTCCCAAAAATGGAATTCTATGAAATTTTTGTACGATAATGATTTTCTTGTTTTACTTTGCCGTCAGGATAGTCAATGAAATGGGCTATGCTGATGCGCGCAAAAAAGCGGAAGATTCGAAATAACACGCCAACCAATTAGGCAAAATTGAGTTATTTACTATTTGATTTACTTCGTAGATTTTTTGTGTTTTTTTTGGTTTCTACGTAGGAACGGATTGATTACCGCATATCTGCTGCGCACGTACTTGAATTGACGTAATTAAGTAAATGCGAAAACAACGATCATGGAAAAGTATCAAAACGAGTCACAAAATAAAATGTTCGGAAAAAAATCAGATCTCTATGATTGTTTTCCAACATCAGTTTTGAATTTAGAATCCATTAATAGTGAGTTCATCACTTCAACTTTCTACGGCAGATAGGCGGGTTTATTGGAGTTATTTTGATTTTTGTATGCAATAACGTATAACCATGTATTCCCACTTCCAGAGAATGGTAAGACAAGGCAAATCGAAGCTATCACTCTGACTGGGAAAGGAAAGAAAACCTATGATTTAAAAATATTGATGTGCTTCTCGTCCGTTATGAATTTTTTCCTAACTGGCAGCTCATCTGTTCACACAAAAAAAAAAAATAAATAAAATCTCACACAACTTCAAAAGAGTATCAAGCGACAATTTCTGACTTAAAAACGCAATATTCCGGTCGATGGCCAAGGACTATGTACTCAAGAAATTACAAAAAAAGTTCTAAAAATCAACATCTCACGTTTCCGATGTAGCTTTTTGGCACAAAAATCTCGGCCCGCTCACGACCGTCCGGTTTATTATCATCACCTACATTAATTTACGGTAAACCGGTCAGGCAAACAATGGTAAGCGATTTCAGAGGACGGTTTGTACAATTTTTCCAATCATTCATCTGACTTAAAAGAAATAACTTGTTACGATAAGTTATATTAGATTCAGAATTTAAGAACAGAAGAAATAAAATAAGATTGAACTAGAACGACTAAGATCTTACAATAAAACATAAATGACGGAGAAACGATCATTCGACTAATTAAGTACACGAGAGAAAATTTCCTACTCGTTTGAAGCGTGCCAGGACCAAATTTTACATAGCTGATCAAACACGAAATCTTCCATACAACAGGATTATAACAAGAAACATACTACCTTAATCATAATAATAATAATGATGGATAAACATGGAAAATGAATGATAAATGAAAATTTTTCATCGAAATATTTACTCCTCAATAGCGGCTGATGCGGTTGCTAGAATGATTTCGAATGAAAACGGCTGGAATATGTATCCTGTTCCAGAATAAAACTTACTCTGGAATTCAACCCTAGAATCACAAAAAATATTTGGGAAATGAACAAAAAGGAATATTTTTCGGTTAACCTTAAGTATCTAAGTTTCCGCTCACCAATGTAAACGTAAAGTGTGAAGAAACGCTGATAGCCCCTCCATGAGAACTAGAATTCCAACCGTCAAAATAGCCCAGACGGCAAATACGGCCCACAATATGACACCGCCAACCCACGACTCAGATACAAGACCAATTCTTAGTAACATCGTCCAAAGTACTTCCGACAGTTCTAACAAGTAAATAACGGGAAAATACATTAATTTTATGAAATAAATCTCATTGTAACAATTTTCAAGTTGGTATCTTTGAAGAAACTTACGAGCGTGAGCAAGCGACAAAGCCCATAGTCGAAGATAAGATGCAGAATGACTAACAGAACCTAATACATATTCAATAGTATGAATAGCTTGATGAATGAACAATTCGCTCAATTCTTCATCCTCTTCAGGTTTTCCTGGTGGATGAACATTATTAATGGTAACGACATGACCATCAGCTTCGCCGTTTTCTCCGGGCATTTGACTACTGGCCAACTGCTGCACAAATCGAATGAAAAACTCGGTTCTATAGTCATAGATACGCAGAGTACAAAATTAAAACACGAGCTGATAGCAATGAAATATTGTTTACCATTTGTTGTTGTCTTTTTTGTTCTTTCATAACGATTACCGGCTTAGCAAATAACATCCAAGGTACGCACAGTAATGCGACAAAAAGAAGCAACTTTTGAAGATATTCCTAGGGAAATTACGAACAGTTATACAATTTAGCTCTTACACTTTGTAAATTAATCACCAACTAATTTTACCTGTCCTTTAAACATGTAGACAGTATCGCAATTTTTCAGCGCTTCTACATCATACTTCATCAAAACCATATTGATAAAGGTAATTAGAATAGATGGAGCGCATCCAGGGCCATTAGGAAATGCTATAGATGAAAATTTTCAAATTTACAATAATGTACAGGAAATTTTTCTTTCGATACGAATCATGAACACTCACATTCTTTAGGTCCGTATACAATCCATTTAATGAACATTAACATGACCATATAGAAAAATAAGAATGTCAAAAAAATAATTTGTGGAAGAAAGTCGCAGTATACGTTCAAAGGTTTCTTGAAGTACCTGAAAGATGACAGGAAAAAGTAAGGGAAATTAGTTCTTTCCATGGAATTCTTAGAAAAGATTTTGTCCTAACCGGACAGTTTACTTACGTATAATTAGAATAACTCAGAACTACACCAAATAACATATGGATTACGCCGAAAATAATGGAAATTTTCAATTTGTACGAATTTAGATATACAATTTTGTTGCTCGCCAACTGAAAAGTAAATCGAGAAATTAGATGGATGGTGAGAACTAGACAATGAGTAGTACGAGTGTTTTTCTCTGCAGAGTGACTGACCTGCCATATTGGATCCATTCCAAATGCATAAGGTGTTCCAATGAAATCATCCGTAGCCGGGTCCAGAGTCCAATCTTCCTCCATACTAGCCTGCGTTATATTACTTACTCTCCAATGCGATCCGAATAGATTTAGCGACTTGGAAAATATGTCGTTGTATATGAGGCCAGTGTACATCGAAAATGCACCCATTAATAATACAATATAACGTCCACCGAAGAATATATTCCATATCTAAAATCGAGACAAATATTGAAAAATCGATCGCTTTCTCATTAATGAAGGGTCAAGACGGATTCGAACGTACTTCATTTGTGCTTTTTTTCGCCATTAAAGGTTTCTCTTTCCAAACCATCCATGCCGCAAACAAAAACATCAATATACCATGGCCAAAATCGCCGAACATGACAGCGAATAAGAACGGGAATGTAATGATAGTGTAGGGAGCTGAGGAAAAAATTCAATTTTTTAACATAATACTTCGCATTAAATTAAAAACGACAATATCTTACTAGGATTGACTTCTCGGTAGTTGGCAACGCCGTACGCGTCTACCAAGTTTTGAAATGCACCAGTAAATTTATTGGTACGATTATACGTTGGAGGATCCTCGTAAGTTTCCATTCTGTTCAATATGGGAGGAACAGAACTGCCGCTTCTCTCCTAAAATGAGATAGATGAGAATTTCCATTTTCCAAACCACGAAAGAAAATTTCAATCTAACAATCAACCGTGACCTACCGTTCCTCTCCTCAGAGCTAGTTGGATAGCTTCGGTGTCAAGAAGTGGTACCCAACACTCAGCAATGAGACATTTCTGTGTCACATCCAAATTGAATAGATTCAAAGTATGGTAAATGGCCTTAATTTTGCGCACTTTTACAAACCAATTTTTTACATTCTTGGCCGCCGCGACTAACACTCGATGACGATGATCTTGTGTTTGTCCTAATACCTGAAAATGAATCAATTCCGGAGAAAGATGACATCAATCTTCTAATGTAAGCATGTAGGTACAGAAATTTCACACTAACGGTGTTCAAATCTTCGATACGCGTCATCACACCCATAGCCATTTCTCTACGATCGGCTGGGGTTTCCGGACATGGATATAAGGTCGCGCGAAATCCTTCGCAGATCTTCTTCACTCTGGTTTTCAGCTGATCTCCTTGGAAGAATATGATGAAGACCGATTTCAGCACTTTATCTCCCTACAATCATAACACCTCAATAAATTCCATCACATTATATTTCTAGATATGATCGAGTTTCGAAACCTACCGTCGACGGATCTTCCAAAGGTGATTCAATTTCGGTCTGCCTGAGGAAAACATTACCACGACAGGCTCTCCATAGCATCCGCTCGAAAGACGGTATTCGTTCTCGTAAAATAACACCGGCAACAAACCTAATATCGTAACAAAAGATTCAATGGTTTGAAAGATACTCTCGCTAATGAAAATAAACCATTTAATTGAATTCTGATCGAAGAACAACTTATTCATGAAAATGTTTTTCGCTTATTTTTCTTTCTTTCTTGTGGCATTAAAACAAACGAGGCCATGAGTTTCAAACGAAACTGTGAGAATGAGAAATTATAAAATAGCTGAAAAATGTTCAAGCAATTGTAGATTAAAAAATAACAAACCACAAAAACTGTCGCAACATTCGTGTACTCGAAACAGAGGAAAGCTGGTACAGAATTAGAAGAAATCGATCTCTTTTTCTACCCTCGATACCTCCTTCACAGTCGATAATTTTTAAAGGGTTGCAATACAAGTAACCTTTGTTAGCTAAGTGATGATCGGTCAATCCTGACTTGTCACTTGGATTTATACATTTACGAGTACATGCAAATATTACTTTCAACCCCATGGAATTACAGACTACACGTTCTTCTCATCTACGCGATACCACCATCAAACTACCCCGCAACCTAATCAACCAGGTTCTAAAAATAATCCGGTGACAGTAAATAGCATAACAAACAAGATTAAAACCGATATATTCCCAAGTTCTTCAGACTCGAGCTACGTAAATCATTTGAGATCACGAATGAAAAAATTAAGACTTGTGACCATCATCTGACGCAAGATTAAATAGGTAGTATTGTCTTACTAAAAACTTGACAACAAATTAGAGGTGTGTACGTGTGTATAATACAATCAGCAATATCAACTAAAAGGTAGTACATATCAGTGAGTGAAAGCCACACTTTTGCGTAACATTATTATTAAACGTCTTCGAGGGTGGTTACAGACCGACTAATAAAAAGATGACCGAAAGCGTCGAAACCGTTCGTATTATTATACGGTCGAAATAATTCACTGTTCTCCCTGAAAAATAATACAGGAAAATTTGAGGTACGTTAGAGACGTACAAATAAAATATCCGGTGATTTTTTGAATAAAATCGAGTTCTCATTGAGGACAGTCAATTCACAACCCAACAGCCTAAAAATTGCTGAGCTGAAATTATAAAATCTGAAATGAATTTTCAACGCTGAATTCGATGCTGTTTTCCCTTTTTTGATAGGACGTCCCAATTTTTCATAATCTATTCGTTTATTCGTTGCGGAACGTAACACACCTCGATAGCTGAAGTATCGGCTATCGAGAAGTAACGTTACGTTCCGCAACAACGCGCTGCGAAAAAACGAGAATATTTCACGCGATTACGAAAAATTGGGACGTCCTATCAAAAAACGGAGAACGGCTTTGAATTCATTGTTGAAAATTCGTTTAAAGTTTCAAATTTTAGCTCAGCAATTTTCAAAAAGTTTGAATTTGTTGGGTTGTGATAATTGTGAAACTGGGAAGGACTTGGGTATTACCGGAACAATTCTGAGCTATTTTTAAAGCGATAAAACTATAGACAGAAAACCGCGCGAATTTCTTTCGTTAGTCCGGTAGTATTGAATGCTCAAAATGATTATTTTTTTGAAGTACGATTTAGTCACATGTTGTAAAAAGCTGGGATCTAATTCTATAACATCAACGTAGTTTTAAGCCAAGGATCCATTCGAGACTTGCGGGAAATTGTACAATCCTTTTCCCATACGGGGAAATACCCAGAGCAACATTTTGTGGCTGAAGAGGAAAGTGATACGTCGAACCTAAAGAAATTTTGAGGCAGTCGTCTAGGGAGCAACTGCAATACCAGGGCCCCTGTGCAATACTGGATAATGCTGAAGGGGATGAGATCTCGCGACAAAATTCAACAATCCGGATCTAACGACAGGAATCTATACAGGATTCTAATTCTTTCACGGAAATCTATAATGTCCATTTTAGCTCTTACAACCGCCAAAAGAAGACAATTTTTTCTCTAAATCTCGATCGGAATCAACCTCACGAAATGATAAGATACGGTTCCCTTCAATTATGAGAAAACACTGATCTGAAATACGTACGTATTATTTTCATAGCAGACACAAAAATCCTGAAATCTAAGGTTATTTACAACACATGAAGCATAACAAGGCCAAGTTCAGAAGGACTATTGGTTTTGCATAATTTGGATGCAAACTTACCGTCATATTGGTAATAAAAATGTGAAGAATTTAAAGTGATAATGATTGTCTCAATATTTTAGACATTGTAGGTGTACATATTCTTACTCAGCTGAGTAAGCACAACATCACAAAATAAGATATCATGCAGATCCATACAAAGAACAAAAGTTTTTCGACGTTTCTCACTTGAACGTATCAAGACGTTTAGCTGATATTCGACTTCAAAGGAATGATGTAAATTCTGCGATGAACTTCCAATATCAAGCAAAGGTAGAACTATGAAAGAGTAGTCTGATCAAAACGAAGCTCAATGAAACATCGGCGTAAAAGGTACATCTTTCGAAGAACCTACTCTTTAGATGTACCAAAATTGACTAAGACTATAAAGAAGGTATCGCGAACATCAACTGACAGTGCATTCGGTCGATCCATAAGCCTTCAGCGATTCAGAAGTGCTATGGGCTTGTATCCAGTTCAATCTTCACCGATCGGCTTGATGTCGACAACGGCCAAGTTTTGAAAATAAAGCGCGAAGAGAGCAGGATATAAATGAAATTTAGAGCATGTTTCAGAGTGATATCAACTGCGGTCCCTCATTTTCAAGTCATAAATCAGGCAAAAAATTCGAGATTTACGATAAATCCTATCTTTCTCATCGCTTCACTACTATTACACAGAAACCACACATCGAAAAAATCCTAAATTCGTAACTTACCCGAGTTGCACGGGACCAGCTGGTGTTTGTCGGGCAATTGAATCATCCGTTATTAACGCTCTGGTCATCGATTCGGTAGGGTGAAAGCCACCCTCTTGCTACATTTGATTAGATTCAGAACACAAAATTGTAAACATTAAAAAAATAACAGGTAGAAAAAAGGAGGAAGTTGGAAAGGTAATCAAACTAATGAAAAAAAAAAAAAATTCAATCAACAACCTTAAGTTATCGTAAAAACATATAATCTTCGAGACCATTGTTCAGGAAGGACAAATTGAGTCAAATTTAAATGTACTTCAGGTATTAATGAAATTTATTCAACGCAATAAAATGAAATTACCATGCACATTCCAACATACAGTACAAGGAAAAGCATAAGCGCAACGTTTACCAAAGCAAGAATGCAAATAGACAGAAATTTGTACGAAGAAACCCATGGCCAAGTGTTAGGTTAGATTTGCGTGTGATTTGTGAATTGATAGAAAAAAAAGAGATACTTAATGATCGACAAAAAATGGAACGAGTTTCCTCCTCATCGAGAAGAAAATGAAACATTTGAACGCAGTCGCCTACAGTCATGAAATAAACACCTTGTGTTGTTCACTAGTTTGAAATCAAATATTACTTGCGAAGTAGAAAATATCTTTTTCCATCGCGAACCGTATGCTTTCTCTTCACTAATTTTATCGATCACGACTCAACAGAAAAAGTTAATTACATTTTCAAAAGACGTGACTAAAATAATGTAGTGAATATTTCAAACTTGTTTCCGAAATCGTACCCCAATTTTAACGACTGCTGTCCGCCGGCTCGCAGTCCTTCCTCTCCAAGCAGTGTTACGTGTTCCTCTTCACGACTAGGGTCTGTCATCTGCGCAGAGCGACACGATTCTCTCTGATCTACCTGGCAACATACCAACACAACCGAGCCAAGACAGACCACAACCAGACACCAGACCCGTACCAAATCATGTTAGAAATTGTTCAATTTCCGAAAAAGTTTCAATAATCTAAGTAATTACTGCGGCAAAGCTTAGGCTACAATTTCGTCGACAAAACTCAAAAATTTAATGGCGGAAAATAAAATGCTACACTTGAAAATGGATAATAGGTACAAATTGCTAACTGTACTGCATCGACAACTACTGAGTTTCACACAATAATGCTCTAATTTTTCTCACACAATTCACTAAACAGAACTGTAGCATAAGCTGGAAACATAGAGGAAAGCAATGAATAATTTTATCCACTGTATCAAATCGTATAAACTAAAGTATAATTACAAAAAGTTGATTTTGTATAAATGAGATGGAATTAATGCGGTGTTCAAGTGTGATGAGAAAATGAGAAAAAATGTGAAATGTCTTGAAACCATCACCGAGATAACACTGAATTAAATAACTATCAAGAAAGTAGGTGTATGTATGATACTAAAATTTCAAAACAACTGAACAAATTTGTAAATTCAATTTTAAACTACTAGCGGATAAAAGGAAGTAAGCCAAATGACAAATCAAAATTACGAAGCATTTTGGGAAAAAATTCAATGAACGATTACATGAAACCTTGATCCCTAGTTTGGAGGCTGTCAATAGCACCGTATGTTGCCAGGATGGATTCGTGAAAATTTGCGAAGTAAAATATTCCTACCGCTATGAAAATTTGATTAAAAAGATAATTTTTTCAAAATAATCTATCGTAAAAGGTACTTTAGAATTAATTACAAAATTTCATATTTCGTAAAATTTGCCAACTCCCATCATTAAGATGAATTCAACTATTCACTAGATATAAATGATCTCGATTTGTAGAAGTTATTATAGATAAGATTGGCCACGGGCAATCAGTAGAGACGAATAACTCACCTCATCAAAGAATACTTGAGTTTTTCTAAGAATATGTTTCAATTCAGTCAGTTCGAGAAAATTCCGTTTCAGTGCTTCAGCATTATGGTTCACTTCCCTCAATTCGTTCTCCAACTTTTCGAAAGTTGCCTTCATGTATAAGAAAACACTGTAGGATTAATTCTATCGAAAAACGCCTTGATTGCATAACTATTCAACCATACGGTAACTGTACCTCCAAGTCGATCATTTCACGGGGTTGAGGTGCTTCTGGATTTTCTCCTGTATCTAACATGGGAATTCCGTCCTTCTTGATCTCTTTCTCCAAATATCGCAACTTTCTTTCCATTTCATCGCACCGACGGACTTCATTAACGAACTTCCTTTGGAAAGCATTGACATCGGGATTTAACTAGAATTTACAAGGCATAATTATAATCTTCATCTTGATTTGGTAGGATGAGAAGAGTTTACTCTCTATTCGTAAGTTTTTGAAGAAAAGCTGTTCTATTCACGCTGAGCAAAAGCAATAGATAGATAGGCGTAACCGCCCATACGGAGTAACTTACATCTCGAAATTGAACAAGACCTAATTCTCCAAGTTCGGAAACGCAAGCGTAAGCAGCCTCCGTTTGAAGAAAAAGCTGACACAAAGTCATCTCTTCGCTACGAAAGAGAGACCCCATCTTGATGTTCTCGTACGACAATTACCCGAAATTCACACCATACATCAAATTTTTTCAATTCAAACCAATGCAATCTTATTACAAGACTATCTTCAAGACTTGGTTCGATACGTACGGTTGTTATCAACCTCACCCAGTTTTCAATGTCACAGCAAAAATAATACAAGTTTGGAATCAGACAAGAATCACGGACTTCCTCGGCAGTTCGGCAGCTTGCCGAGAGGCTGTGCCACAGACATCGGTTTGCGTTCACACAAAAAACGTTCACTTGTGAACCTTCTCAAAGGAAAGGGCAAGCATCAAGATCAAGATGATATCGATTTCTGGTTTTCGGCTTGTTTTCGGGCTGCCCTGATTTGCTGTGCGTGATGTTATCATAAAAAATCAAACAACCATCTTATCCTGAATTTAAAGAGAATGGCAGAATGCTTTTCTCCTATTTTTGCTCTCCTGGGAAATGAAATTCTGTGTTTTGGAACAATTAGTCACATCGAGTGTAGCGCTCCCTGTTGTTTCTGTATTTTTGACGTCATTGTTGGCCAAAAAACACACACAGCCCACGAGTGACTAATCCCACTACCTTCAAATTCCTTATATATTATATGTAAACGATTGTAATCGTCGAGAGGATTCTAAATATATAAAACTTTTCAAGTGAAAATGATTTTTTCGCCGAGAAAAGAGAAATTGTCGAAAGAAGTTGCGCGAAAATGCGACATTCACCTATTGGTGAGTACGCGAGAACATCGAGTACTACTCGCCGTGTGAGCGAGCACCAATATTGCGTTGAGTCTGAGTGATGCCATTGCCAGGGAGTGATGCAGCCGCTACAGCAGAGCGAAATAACTACCTACGCGGTGGCGAAACGCGATATTTATGTTCACTGATCTATCATAACAAATGGTACTAACAGAAGAAAACAATCTTAAGGCAGACTGGGGGCTGCGCCCCCCGCCTTTGTTGTGCAAGCGGAATATGAAATACTTAAATATGAGAATTGCTAGAAAACTTGATAAAATCTTTTTTTTACCTTTTTTCACCTTTAGGCTGCCTTTCATTATGTCATTATTTCTCGAGGAACACGAACATGTTGCGCAGCATATAATAATGTCTTTGTTGCATACCGTACTTCTTTCTATCGCACGATACTTTTTGTTTCACTTTTTGTTTCGCTCGCATAGTAAGTATAGCATCGTGAATTTTGCATTTTCGCGCAACTTCTTTCGACAATTTCTCGGCGAAAAAATCATTTTCACTTGAAAAGTTTTATATATTTGCAATCCTCTCGACGAGAAGAATAGTTTTCATATACTATTTGAAGGTAGTGGGATTAGTCACTCTTACCAAACACAGAATCTAATAAAACAGAATAAATTTTTCAATACTGCCATACTGCGGAGACCCATCCTTACTTGATCTTTATAATTAAAGGGAGTATCATCTCCCTAATTGGACCCTTTTTAGCCAAACCCAACCAAGCGACATGATAACGATCTGGGGAATAGGATAATCTCCACTTATAGTGAATAAACATTTCTCCTGTTCTCCAGATCGTTATCATGTCGCTTGGTTGGGTTTGGCTAAAAAGGGTCCAATTGATGAGTGGTCATCAGTAAGGCTTTTGACCAAAACCATTCTTGTTATTTGGTTGCAGCCCTTCCCATAACAATGGTTCTTTTAAAGAAAACAGACTGTCATTTCTAGCAAGAATAATTGATCAAGTGCAAAAAATCTAAACCAACATATATAAGGGGATAACATGACTAGGATCAATCCTTCATTTTGATCAAAAAATAGGCAGGTATGTCTGTTTGGCCCATAATGTGTATATAATGGGTTCTGGGTAATTATAATTCTTTCAAAAAATAGGCACTGGGCAAACGTGGCGGAAATGGTCAAGCTTAAAATTTTTTTTCAGTCATGGCAGATGATCAGGAAAATAAATCCTCTAATTATTAAAGAACCTTATTTTTAACGAAAAATCGGTAATGATTCAAGTCAACAGGATAAGAGACATTTTATGCTGTAAGGTGTTTGCCCAATGAAGAATAAAACATGGAAATGTGTGAATGGTATAGTCAAAATTGAAAGAGGAATTTTTAAAAATGAAAATATACGCAAGAATTCAAGTTTTGTAACAGAGAACACAATTAGAATTCAATTGGCATTGAATAAAACATATTTATTCGATGCAAAATACAGTAAATCATTACAATCAATACATCAAATTGATACCATCAAATAGGAATTGCATTCTCATAGCAGATCTATAAATACATCTGTTTTTCTTGTGAAGTAATAGACTTTTCAATCTCCATATTCATGAACATTTCACTGAAGAAATGGTTGTCATACACAAGTAAAATGAAATGCCGCCACAACTGTCAAAAAAATAAGAATCAATATCAACAATCAACATGAGAGGTAGGTGCATTGAAGAACTAGATTTGATGAAGGCTTTCATTTTCAAAAAGGAAAAAGTTTCTGTCAAGTACTTACAACGGAATATCGTTTTAAAAGAAGAAAATTCTGATGTTGAAAAAAGCAAAATTCCTTTTGTTTTTTTTTTTTCTTTCATTATTAGAAACATGAACTTGGCTGAGTTCACAGGATGACACCTCTTCCAAATACCTGAATAATAAGCATACAGAAGCTCAAAATTGTGAAAATAAACGACAATATCAATCAATAAGAGAAGGAAAATGTATATCATTACATACATTGTACATTTTTAAAAAAATACACCTGGATCTCTTTTCTATTACTAGTTAAAAACAATGAATTTCTACTCCTGAAAATAGATCAGGTACTTCGGAAACTACAAATTCATTATTGAAGAATAAAACGCTTTCGAAACGTTCGATACGCAATGCAATCTAGACTTCCCAAGACATTTGAACAAATGCGAAAAAAAAAAACACTTGGTTGAAAAATTATCGAAACAGTGATATGGAAATACAAAATAATGTAACTTCGAAGTTATGACTCGGTACCTCAAGAGCCTGTGAATAACTCGACAGAATAATACATCAGCCTATCAGCAGAGATCCTTGAATGATAGGAACAAATATAAGCCAAAGATCTGGCTTCAGTGTAGCACATTTTTTTCGGCTTTCTCATTCTACAATTACAATTATTTTATCAACCTTTCGAATTACTTTCATGGACCTCGAAAATGAATAACGGAGAAAAGAACTGAAAAATAAAATAAATATACAACTTCGGAAGGAAGAAGTTGTGAGACTCTGAAATTTGAAACTTGTATCTCAAAATGTAGAGTTTAATACCAAAATTTAAAAAAAAAACACTTCTAAATGACCAATAAAATATCTGAATTAAGATTCACAAAATGAATACTCTGAATCATTTCATCTTCATGCTTCTCTGATCAACCTAAGCTCATGATCAATAGCTCAACTTTACTTCGAATTTTTACCGAAGCTCACGTGATTCGCATGTACAGAAATAATCAAAAATTAGATCTAATGAAAAAAAGTGACAATAAATGCACTCAAATCTCCTTCCAAAATTAGTTTCAAACAATGATGATCGAATATTTGATAAACAATGTCGGCAATTTGATTTTCAAGGACCAAACATTTTTAAATGTCTCTTCTTTCTAAGCCCGAGGATCATCTTTCAATTTCAGAAGAATGTTCCGGATGAAAAATTTTTTTTACGTCAACGAAATACATGAAACGCCACCAGAACTTAGTTATCGGATTTTCTTCTGGATGAGTTGTGGAATATTGAAGTTGATAGAAGCAATTCGTTTTTGCAAATATACGATATCCATAGTAATAGTAAATATACGAGTAAAAACTGAAAAAATACTAGAACCGCAATAATAGTACACGACCGAGCGTTTTCGGCTAGTCAGCCATTCTCAAAGTACAGGAGGCGGCTTTCTATACCTCGAAAATTGCTGATAAGCCGAAAGCACTCGATCGTGCACAATTATTACGGTTCAAGTATTCGTTCTGTTCTTAGTCTTCGAGTATATTTAGTGATCAAGTAACTTCAGATAACATACGAATTCCAATCAAGCGTCGCAAGATTACTAGTGAGATCAAATGATAACCACAAAGATCGAACAGCTTTTCGTCAAGTTTTTACATTATTTAGCACAGGATTCAAAAGGGAAGCCAACTTCCAATAATCATGGTTAAAAATAATCGATGTACTTCTGCGAACACAGAATGTTTCACACGGTCAAAGAATTAGAAGTTGATAATTTTCACCGGAATAACACTTCATGATCTTATACATCGAGAATTTCAAATACAAAATGAAAATAGAGAGTAGGACTAAATGGCGAACAGAACAATCTTTAATGAGATGCGCATACAATACATTCATTGTACAAAAAATGTAATACCACAAAATTTACTCGACTAACACACAAGAAAAGGGGATCAAAGACGATGTCGATAAAAAGACAACGAAAAAAGAACTGACAATATTTCTTAATCGATTTTTGTAATAGGAAGACTTCTCGATAAGTCTGCTGATTATACACATTTGTAGAAATAAATTGAACTTTTTTCATAGACTCTTTCATGTCTAAAATACATCGAACAAATGAGGACTTGAGTAAAATATTTAGTAGAAAAATTAAAATACAAAAATTATCATACTAAGCACAATGAGGAAAATGAATAATATCGGCGTCAATATTTCCTGCCTGACTGCGATCTCCTAGCGTACACCTAGCTTCAAAGTGACCTGGGTTGTAAGTCCTACATTCCAGACGCTAACCTTACTCTGATCTTACGACCAAACCTGTCATAATGAAAAGCCAATGAATTACAACAAGTACGTTAACAGAAAAACAAATAACCTAGTCAAGATTAAACTCTAGCAACAAACAATAATGTACTACTTGATATAGCAATCAAGGCTCATTTCCAAATTCAATTACGTAGATATAGAAATCTCCAACACTTGAAATGTTTTTGAATAATTATAACTCGGAATTCCTCCAATATTACATAAAATTTCCAACAATGATTTAACTTACTTTCTGCAACAGTCAGGAGGATTCCAAGTTTACAAGGTGATTAAAATCTTCCAGCTCCTCCTCCGCCGCCACCCCCACGGGCGCCACGGCCACCTCTACCACCACGGCCACCGCCAAAACCACCACCTGCACCAAAGTCTAGGTGTAATTTTCTTGAATGAGGGAATAAAAAAAATTAATCGTTAAAATTAACGGATTTTCATAATACCAGAATTATACGGAGCGGATCGAGATCCACCACCGCCACCGCCTCGCATTGGTCCACCACCAAAACTATTCCCGTAATCTCCTCCGAATCCGGTATTTCCACCTCCACTCCAGCGATCATTACCACCACCCCAGCTATCGCCACCGCTATCACCCCAAGGGTCACCTCCTGCAAAAAAAGTTCATTTGTAATGAAAAATTTACGCAAAACTGAACATGAACTTTGGATAATACACCAAATTTACTTACCGTAATTACCACCGCCTCCGCCGACCCAGGCTCCTCCAGCATTGCCTCTTCCGCCACCTTGACCATCATTCCATCTTTGACCACCACCGCCACCTCCTCGACCTTTACCACCACCTTCAACTCGACCAACAGCTTTTTTGACATCTATACGTTTTCCCCCTAAAGAATGCGCCGGTTGCACTGCAAAACAATTAAAAATCAAGAGTCAGTTTAATCTGGAGCAATTGAAAACTATGATTTCTTCCGCTCGCCAAAGACGTGGGCTTCTATCGTTACGCAATGAGTAAATACTCATTGAGATCTATAATATGAATAAATTTTTTGTCAATAGAACGATATACTCACAGCAAGCTTTGTCAACTGGATCATAGTCATCAAATTCTACAAAACCAAACCCTCGTTTCTTGCCACTAGCTTTATCCGTCACTATCGTAACATTAGTTACGGTTCCAAATTCGGAAAAATATTCTTTCAATTGATCGTCCGTGATATCATCTTTAATTCCAGCGATGAACAGTTTCTTGACAGTGGCATTCGTCTCTGCACTATGGATTTCCTATTAATCGGTCAATTTCGGGAGTAGATACACCATGCTGATATTTCAGGTAAAGAAAAACAAATTCGGTCGAAAACAAGATCAAGTTTGACTTACATTTCGGGGTATTGCACGTTTTGGTTCGACTGTTCGGCCATCGATGACATGAGGTCTATTAGATTGAGCATCATCGACCATTGACGACGATGAGTATGTAACAAATCCGAAACCTCGAGATCTGCAACAAGAGAAATGATATCTTGTTACATTCGAACGAGAAGTAAAACTTAAATCGTTGAACGATCATTTAACTACTGTATTTCCACCAATAGAAAATCGAATCGCTCACCTCTTAGTATTCGGGTCTTTCATGACAACGACATCGACGATTTCACCCCATTGTTCGTAGAATGATTTCAACGTATCGTCCGTTGTTCGGAAGTCAAGTCCTCCAATGAAAAGCTTCCTCACGCATTCGGGTTCTCGCTAAATAAAATCAACATTTCACATACTTCTTTAATAATAACTAACCTTATACTATATCAGGTATTACCCTATTCTAGTTCAATCGTTTCTATGATCTATTTTTATTTCTGCTATGGTTGAAATGAAAATGAGTCCATTAAGAAATTCAACCCAGAAATAAAAATACAATAAGGGTGAAGTTCACCATCATCAGAGGCCAGATTTGAATGATTGAGCATGACTTCAACTCTGTACGCCATGATAGACAGCGAGACACGAGAAACAGATACAGCGATAAATTCACATTCTATACGTTGTTCTGTTCTCTATCTTATTCTAAAATGTTATTATGAAATAATGCTGTGTTACCTTATTCGAATCGTCTTTCATCTTGAGAATAGATTATGCTATTTCGATACTTGGAAATTATTATTGGTATACTTTAGATGATAAACCTTAGACTAGTAGTAAAGTGTCCAACGAGATATTCGATTTCACGTGATGGATATAACAATTGACGGGGCGAAATATAAAAGTACAAAAGAAGTCAGGATGGAATATACGAGCTCAGTAAATCAGTAATAATAGTTACACAAAATGAGAGAACAGAAAAGAAATTTAAAACACAACGCGGCACATACTTAAAACCGGAAAACACAGACGCGTTTCACGACTGACGTCAGAACAATGCTACCAACTTTCTAACTCTAAATGCTTGGTAATTTATTCGAACAAAAAAAAGACTACTGCTGAACTTCCTTAGCATTACGGATTAAAAGAAATCATTTTATTGTGAAACAATTGAAGTTCAAAAAGAAGTGTTGAGAAACAAATTTCATGAATTTAGAATTTTTCGAGATGATAAAAATATTCAATGAGAACTTCAGAGTGTGATTAAGCACCGAGTATGCCAGTATAATAATGCTTTGTCCACTGGGGCAAACACAACTCTAATTATTCGAATTATATTACAGAAAAAAGAAAATCCACTTTTAAACCTTGAATAAATCATATGATGTTTAGATTCAAACTAAGTAGAAATTTGGGAACAACAATTACATCGAGAGAATAAAAGACAATCTCTTTTTTCAGACGAAAATAACCGTCGTGATAATTCTTTACGCATTAAAGCCATTATCCAGCGTAGAATCCCTGCAATTTGTAAGAGTACTGTAATACGATAATGATGAAAAAATTCTTAAAAATAAGTACCTATGCAGGAAGAAGTTATACAGAATAGTGAACGCAGGAAAAGGTGTAGGGAAAAACCTGACGGGATGATGGCCTCTTCAAGAGTGAATCCAAAATGAGCGGTACAAATTAAAAACAGTTTTATTTGAACAATCATCTATCACGAAATGTAGGTCAGAAGTTATAATTCAAACTTCCAAGTCATTCCTGTAACTATTAGGAGTCTACAGAAACTGAAACAAGGTAGAGTGATGAGAACAGTGGGATGAATTAGAATTTACTCACGTGCAAATGAATCGTGAGTTCGACCGTTAGCATGAAATGTAAGTATATGCAACGTAAAAAATATAATTTCATTCCTCAAAAAATTTATTACAGCAAAAAATATGCCAATTTCTCTTCAACATGAAGCAGGTTTTTTTGCCTTCGACAAGATGACGTGAAGCTTACCCCTGTTTTCGAATCAAGGGGTGGAATATTCCAGTTAGAAGAACAAAACACGAGCCAGTGGTTCAAATCGATATCGAAAAACAAAAAAGATGATTCAGATGAATTCACTTACGTTCAATTTTTAGGATGATAGAATAGAACAAGAGTTACTTCAAAACTTGAGTAAAAGTCGAGTACAACTATTCTTAAGATGAGAGGCGAGCAAATTCAGAAGTAAGAATCTTTCTTTAATTAATCATATGACTGATTCTCATTTTATTTCAATCCTTTTTTCCCCTCCGATATTAAATGACATTAAATAAACCGCTGTAAGCTATAATTGATGAGTAAACAGACGCTCACCAGACCTTCAAACGAGGAATACTACTAGCTAGGCTAATGTAATTTCGAAAAACCCTTCTATCATAGAAAAAGTACCTTCTATCAAAGAAAAGGTGTATTGCTTCTTCAAAAATTTTCCATCGTGAAAGCAACCTCATTTTAAACTTAAAAAATAAACCTTTTCACACATCTTTCTCTGAGGAAAAGTACTCGGAAAACCACACAAAAATCTTTATTGAAGCTTGAGAAATCCCAACAAATACACATTTTCAATTGATCACATCTTGAATCAATTACCAATTTGAAGCCTGATAATATTCGCCTTTCGAGAAACAATCCAATACCACATACACTAATCGACTAAAATTGGATGTCCGTAATTGGCTACAATACAGATTAGTTCATTTTTCTTTTTTAAATTACAACAATTGCATCTTATTTAATTCCTCGGCTATCAGTCTGAAATAACCAGTACTTCCTCGGTGGGATAATCCTTACTAATAGCGTTTTACAAAGTACCAGTATCTTGTTCACAAAAAAGTTTTGAAAATATTTCCAATTTATTCTTTCCTTACCTGACTTGAATATTCAGATTTGTCTGATAGATATTATAGAAAATCGAAAATAAAGAAGACGAATTTATGGTCATAATTCTAATTAGAGAATATAAGTAGCATAGTTTATGAGAGCTAAGACAAAAGAAAAACATTACATGATTTTATACAAGAATAATCCGTCGTACCTGCGGCTGAATGACTTTCAAAAAGCAAGCATTTGTTTTTATACATAGTGTTCAAAATGTCAAAAGAAAGAGGAACATAAAAGTAATTATTTCTTAAGATTGCGTATAAAAATAAAGTTTTTGTACACGGAATGAGAGTAGATCCTCTATACAAGTTTCATTCCTTATTTTGATGAATAACTTTCGAATAGGAAAGAAACCGCCTATATGCCATTAATCCTGTAAGAGCCTGAGCTTTTCACGATTCCTGACTAAGACCTACAGCGACCTCTACCTGAACCTGTTATCATAGAAACAATAATCACATGTGAGAAGGGAAAATGATCTCAAAATATTACGATACATGGTTAAAACTAGAGCACGACCAAATTTATAGGGCGTACCCAATTATTTGTTCACATTCTCGCTGGTAGGAAGTTCACCCATGTACTTTCGCAGCAGCCAATCATGGGTTTCTTCATTATTTCAGAAAATATCTCTTCAAATAAAAATTTGGAAGAGAATAATATTCCTTTTTCTCGCAATTTTCAATCCATTAAATCAGAATTCAAATTTTTGCGTTAAAAAATCTGCCATTTACTTCAAGTGATTAAAAAAGAATGCATTATCATCATAAATTTTCCAATGAAGCTATACTTTTTGAAGAAAGAATAATACAACGTAGAACGTATGACATGTAATAGTTCCCACCAGCAAGTGTCATGAATAACGTTGTTATCGTCAACTTTGGATACGCACTATTGATGTCTATTAAAATGCATCATGGTAAAACAAGTATCAAGCCAACTCGATCATCAAACTCCATTCAACGGATTGATGAAAGGAGTTTGTAGAAGTTACATGCACGAACTATGTAATTGATATGATTTATGCTCGAAGTATATGAAATTTACCTTCAAAACACGTGTTTAAAAATTTCCCCCTCCACGTGGACCACCGCCTCTTCCACGGCCAGGTCCCCCGCGAGAACCTCCTCTGGGTCCTCCGAATCCAGAAACTCGTCGGCCGCCTCTGCCACCTCCACCGCCTAAACAATTGATATTCAACGAAGTTATACGAGAACAAATTGATCTAACTACACGCCATTAAAATTAGACCATTTATTACCTCCATTATAGGGTCCGGAGCGTCCACCACCAAAACCAGATTTTTTCATGGGACCGCCGCCAAATCCTTGATAACCGCCGTCATTAAAATCTTGCGAATAGTCGTCGCCTCCCCAGTTACCACCGCCTCCGCGGAAGTCGTTCATGTTACCGCCACCTAGATCATTAGATTAGAACATTATGACGGAGACGGGAATATGAATGGATTTACACTAAAATGAAGGAAACAAACCCCAGTTTCTTCCACCGCCTCCTCCGCCCCAACCATCACGCGACTTCGGGGGAATTACACGTCCATTAGAGTCCCGATTCAGGGCCTTTTTGACATCAACTCGTTTTCCATTCAAAGTATGCGAACCTTCAACTGAGTAAGCAGCAAACTCCATTCTTTAAAATCAAATACTTCAAATTTGGTTTTTTATGAACAGACTGTAAACTTACGACAGATTTTGTCAATCGGGTCATAATCATCAAACTCAACGAAACCAAATCCTCTTTTTTTACCAGTATCTTTTTCGGTAACAATTGTAACCGAAACAACGTTACCGTAATTGGAAAAATAACTCTTCATGTCTTCATCAGTTACATCGTCTTTGATTCCGGCAACAAATAGTTTTTTAACAGTACTGTTTGCTTCTGGATTGTTAATTTCCTGAAACGCGTATAATTATTAAATAAAGGAAAAAAACAGAATTGCATAATCGGTATCAACGCAAATTTCACTCACATTCCGTGGGACGGCTCTTTTGGGTTCAACAGTTCTACCTTTGATTTCATGCGGTCGATTGGCTTGAGCTTCATCCAACATTTTCATTTGAGCATACGTAACAAATCCAAATCCTCGAGATCTAAGAAACAAATGAGGAAGATTAGCTTCACGCTCACAACATTCTATTCATATTTAGCTCGAATAACTATGTTCTCAATTACTTTTTGGTTTTCGGGTCTTTCATTACGACGACATCGACTATTTCGCCATACTTCTCGAAATGACCTTTCAAATCTTCCGCGGTGGTTTGTAAATCTAAGCCTCCGATAAATAACTTTCGTAGATATTCAGGTTCCATTTGTTGGGATTGCGTATTTTGGACCTAAATTAACGAAAAAAAATAACACTATTTCATGAAATAGATATCGTTAACAAACTTTGCCAGTAACAAAAACTCGGTTATTCTGAACTTTGAGCGGCGAAAATGACGAAATTATCCGAAAGCGTGCGCAGAATTCAGCAGCCATTCAGGTCACTTCAAAAATTCAATGATAGGAATACGATACAATACAAACGATTTGTAACTTACTTCAGATTCTTCCTCTGTTTTCACCATATTGACAAGTTAGGAATGTCTATCAATATTTTAATAAAGCACTATAATTAATTAGAATCATAAACTTGAAGATATAATCACGAATAGTCGAATCTAGGAACCTTAAAATGCTTTCCACACAAATACAAATACGACAGGTTGAATAAAGCTGGTGCTATGCTAATCGCAACGTAGCGTCAAAATTATTAGGGACTGAGCAAGTTTTCAATTTTCTGCTCCGGTCCTCCTTCCGCCATCTTATGTGCGAAAGGAAATGGAATATGATAAACCGCGACGCGCGTTCCACACCGATCTAGCGAGGAACGGAACGCGAAGCAAGTCGCAACTCGCAAGGTGACTTAAGGGTGAACGCAAGTAACCAGCTGCTGCGCACTCTGCGGTCGGCCTAGTGAGTACCACTCTAGCAGTGGAGAGAGTTCTATGACCTATGATTTTTCGGCACAGACCACAGACCTCTTTACCTCTTACGTCATCTCAAAAAAAAAACAATCCTTATAGGACGGACGAATCCTTGTTTTATCATATTTTTGTTCGGATTACGGATGCTTTGAATCGCGTTCGCATCAGTGAGAAAGAGTCCGTGCTTGTACGATTCTATCGTTGATTATGTTTCATTCATACAATCTAAATTTTCGTGCATTTTCAGTTAATTTCTCCAATGAAAATGTACGTCAATTATTTAATTCGTAAGTATTAAAATTACCATGTTGAGTCTAAGTAACGCGGACACGAGTAATTGTGTCTTGTACTTAGAAAATTATTTAGACTGTGTCGAAAATTTACCCGATGATCTACAAAAACACATATCTCGAATGCGAGAATTAGATGTAAATTATCAAGGTATGTAAATTCGTGAAACATTAATGGTCGCTCTCTACAGAACTACTCCTTGTCTACGTGAAGCGGTAATTCACGTTCTGATTATTCTCTGTAATCGACGTTCTACCATTTTGTAGGTTATCTCCGCGATATTGAAACCTGGGCGGCTCAGTACGATGAATGCGTCACATTGAAGAAAGTTGACGAGAGGTATCGATTGTTGCGTAGAGTCCAGTCAACTTTAATTTCAGCTCAGGAATTAGGCGATGAAAAGTTACAGATAATTCAACAATTACAAGATTTGATCGAAAACAAAACTAGATCACTGGATAACGACTACCGTAATATTGGTAAATAGCATGCTATTTTGTAGAATTTTGCGAGTATTCACTTTTATAATCCTCTGTGACGACACGCTTGTTCCAGATAACGGATCGAAGGAACGTGAAAATGTCTCATCTTCAACTTCTGCGTCGGGGAATAGTTCTTCCGCTACTAGTGCGAGTACTACGTCATCGGATGTTCATAAGGATCAACCAATCGCCTCTGTCTCGGTTTCGTCTTCCAACAATGGAAATAATGAACAAAGACAGAGTAAACGAGTGAGACGAGGTAGAGGTGATACCGATATGGGGGGAAGTGGCAATGAATACAGCTCTACAAGCCAGAACCAGCACCATCACCACCATTACAGTGAACATGGTGGAAGCATACCTATGCCTAGGGTAACGGCGACGTTACTAATCAATAATCAGAAGAAGCATAATCGTGATAGTAATACTAGCAACGCGAAGAAAAAGAAACGAAAAACGAACAAACAAGGGCAAAAAGTTAGTACACCGAAAGACGATGATAGTCGTAATAATTCTAGAGGAGGAGTGAATGATGATGACGACGAAGACCAGTCGATAGATCCGGATGAACCTACATATTGTTTATGTGACCAAATTTCTTACGGTGAGATGATTTGTTGTGACAATGATTTGTGTCCGATAGAGTGGTTCCATTTTTCTTGCGTTTCGTTATCGAACAAACCTAAAGGTAAATGGTTTTGTCCCAAGTGTCGTGGAGATCGTCCCAACGTTATGAAACCGAAAGCTCAATTCCTAAAAGAATTGGAACGCTACAATCGAGAGAAAGAAGAAAAAGCCAGATCATATTGACATTTTTGATCGAATATCAGTAAAATGTTCGACCTGAATTTTGACAAAATGCCCATATCAAGTCGATGTTCGTCAACTCGTGACGTACGAGTACACTTTTCAAACAACAAAGAGCAGCGAATGCGATTTGGGCTTTCAAGGACTTATTGTTTGCTTCCAACGAGTCTGAACGAAAAGAGAAAAAAATTTCTTGGAGTTCTATTATTTTTTTGTTCTATTATTTTTCGTGAGATCTTTTTCTCTGAAGAAATGTCGATGTACCAATAATGAACATTTCAAACAAGTTTCTGTATTTTACAAAATATAATGAAAATAAAAACAAACATTCAGTATTAATTTTACAATAATACTTACAATTTACTGAGTACAATAACACTATGAATTATAAAATACGAAATAGAAATCAGTCTAATTCAAATATCAACATTACTATACGACGCAACGTCTTGAAACGTATAAAAGTTCACATGGACTTTTAAAACATATTTAATTTCATATGGCTTACGTATTGTAGAATTGAAAATTGCTTAGTTTTTGCGACGTGTCACGAAAGCTTGATATTGTCCTGGTGAAGGAGTAACGCCGTCAACTCCGTTAGTGTGTGGAGGTGGCTCATTTGGAGGAACGTGGAAGTCATACTTTTGTAGTAGAGCTGCAGTAAACAGGAATATGTTCGATCTTGCTAAAGTTTGACCCATACATCGATGTTTACCTATAGTGGAAAAAAACATTAGTCGTGAAATCGCAATCTTACTGACGTAAATTTTTCTACTAACCGAAACCAAATGGTAAGTATTGATCAGGAACAACCACTTTTCCCTCTGAGTTGATGAATCTGTCCGGCCGAAACACTTCGGGATCGCCCCAAAATTCTTTGTCCATTAATACTCCATTGAAATTCGCTATGACCATGGTATCCTGTCCGCACAAAATGCATGTAAAATACGGTGTAGCTAAGGAAGATCATTTTAATTGAAAGAGTCATAAACTCACTTTCGGAATATGATAACCTTGGAGGGTACAGTCTTTCAGTGCCCTGTGTGGAATACTAAAGGTACGGCCCATAAATACTCGAACTGATTCCAAGACTATTGCCTCAATGTATGGCATGCTGTGAAAACATTCTTAATTATTTTCCGTCGTCGCTCGCATTTTGACAAAAATATTGAATCTCGTCGATTCAGTAAAACTTTTTTGGCCTTTTTGTACCGTGACTTAATACATATATGTGGTCGTCAAGAAGCCTTGGAGAAATATTGAAAATTTATAAATGCTCATTGGAAGAAAAAGTTGAAATTTAAAGGAAAAAAAAGTCGTACAAAAAGTTGGAGATTACAGAATCACTAGTTGAATAATTTCATTGAAAATACCCGGGTATTTCAAGGGTCAAAGGGTATCCGCTAGGGGTATTCACAGGATACCCCTAATATTCCCGCGGTTTCCTTAAAAAAAAACCGGGTAATTGAAGGGCCTCAGGATACCCGCGGTGGGTATTCCAAAATACCTCAGAATACCCGGGTATTTAAAGGTTATATGGATACCTGCGGCAGATATTCCAAAATACCCTCAGAATTCTCACGATCTCCTTCAGAATACCCAGGTATCTAAAGGGTCTGAGGACACTCGCGGCGAGAATTCTTAAGATACTCCTAAAATTCCCCAAATCTCCTTCAAAATACCCGCGAATTTCAAGGGTCTCAGGATAACCGCAGCAAGAAGTCCTTAGAAACGCCAAAATTTCCGCAATCTTCCCCAAAATACCCAAGTATTTCAAGGGACTGAAGAACTTGAAAAAATTTTCAATTTTGAGCAATATTCATGAGGAAAGAAGGAAAACTTATTGAACACAGCTTTCAAACTCCTTAGAACAAGACAAAAACTGGAAAAAATTTGAATTTTCAAGTTAGTTATTCTTACCTACATAAAGAAAAGGAAACTTCCTTAACAAAGTTAAACAAGGAGCGCAGGAGACCTGTTTTATGTTATGATGGGGGGGGGGGGGGGCGATGTTAGTATTGAGATTGATTCTAAATTGAAATCTCGACGGTTCCTAGAATTTGTCCTATCCCCCTCTTATCATATACAGCACCAGGGTCGAAATTTTTCCAAGTCCCGCTCCAATCATACATGACTCGAGAGTCGAAGTTTTCCCAAGTTTGTGAATGCGTTTTCCGAGAAAGCCTCCCATAAAACAGATTCCCCATTAAAATTCAAATCTTCCCGAAATGGGCTCATGTTAACGACCAATATGTAAATAAAATTCAAAAAGTCTCACTCTGGTCTGTCATTTAATGTAGGCATCCTCTCGCGTCCAACCACACGATCGATTTCTTCTTGAGCTTTTTTTTGCACCTCAGGAGTCAACAACATGTACAAGAAACCAAATCCGAGAGATTTACTCGTTGTTTCAGATCCTGCCATGAACATATCCATGCAGATGGCTAATAACTGGGGTTCTGAAAAGCTAGTTTGTTTTTCTTTCGAATTTAAGGTTTCCAAGTACACATCCATCAAATCTCGTGGAGCGTTGAGTTGAAAAGTGTCTTTGTGGTTATCCAGTTCGTTCTGAAATCGTTACATTCGACATAAAAATTTGAAAATGAAAAAAAAAAATGTGCATGTTCTTGATTGATAGACAGAATGGTCCAATGGCTATTAAGTACAATAGTCTGTTTCAGGAGGGATTGCCTTGTTTTCCCTGAGTTGCCCTTGCGGTGTGAATTTCTTCATTCCTCTTTCCCCTGTAGAGATAACTAGGGTGTCTGTACAAGGCAATCTCGGCAATCTCTCGTGGAACAGACCATAGAATTCACGTTCCAGCTTTTGGAAAATGGGGAAAACAATGGATCGATTCCGGCGACGTATTGAACAGGCTGCTCGCTGCGGCTTGAAGCCTGCCATCGCGAGTAATCTCATAAGAATAGAAGGGAAAAGTTTCGATCATTGATTGATACATCAAAACAAAAAATGAATGAGGAAACAAAGATAGTATACATTTTCAACTACTCACAAACTTCTACATTCAAAACATAAACTTGCTCCTAAGTTGATAAGAAAGCGTTCTGCAATGTCTCGTGTTAATTGCTTATTCTTGCTTACTAGCCTACTAGCGTTCACCGTTATCAGTGTTGTGACATCACCAGGTAATCGGTCCCTACCGTTGTAATTTTGAAAACTATTTGACGTTTATAAAATCTCGACTGAAGATTTCCCGACTTTTTTCTGGTTTCACGCTTGGGGTCCAAAGTAGTTCTCATTCTCTACATTTCTTGCATTCTACCCAACTCCTTGCTTTCAATTTTTAGTAACTCGATTTGTCTCGATCAAATGACCCCCGGTTATGATCGCCTCCTCCCCTCTTCAATTCGATGCATTTAGCAAGGCTGTTTTTGGCATTTACGTTATAAAAATGAAATAAGCACTTACCCTAAGGAATTTCCATAGTCGTTCATGAATGGATACGAATTGTTTGTAACCGGATTTCTCCGGAGCTACAAAACGCAAGAACGGGAATTGACTGAACAAAGTGCCGACCATGTCTATGTTGGCGAACAGCTCTGTCAACAATTCTTGTAAGGATTTCAGTTCACGATCCTCAGGACTATAGCGTATGCTAGCCAGCATAGACCATAAAGTATTGAGCACGTAAACGCTGAACGCATCTCTCATCGGTACGATAGCGCCGGTCATGCCATTCATAACGCGAGAATCTGTTGCTAGTTTATTTTCGAACATTTTTACTAATTCAACAGCTTCGTCTTGAACTAGTTCGGACATAGTTTTTCGACCGAAGCCGAATTCACGCAACTGACGCATTACGAATCTTCGTTGCTCTTGCCAAAATTCTTCATCAGTTAGCAATAAACCTAAAAAGCAAGATAATATTTTGTTATAGGTTAATATAGAAATCTTGAGAGTCTCCTTCTTATCAATTGCTCAACTATACTCGCCGGCCGGAAAAAAATTATAATGCCATTAAGGCTAAATTCATGACGAAACCAATAATCACGTCCACTTTTCAAAATTCGACCAATTAAAACGCTCGCAGAATGTGCCAATTGTTACAAAAATGACATTAAACAGAACTTTTCCCGGTGGGATGAATGCTTGACTTGCATTTTGTTGAAGAAGAAGAAAACAAGATCTCAGATTCAGATGGTTAAATTATGAAATTTTTAAATCTGTATAGCATCCCTGCTTCTATTGTTGACAGTCCACGGGGCTGGGGCTGATCTAGATACCTATTCTTTTGCCTATTATCATTAAAATCGTCCTCTTCCCAAATCTCATATTTACTTACTCTAAAATGTTAAGAAAATCATTTTCGACTCCTCCCTCTCTTTTCTCCAAACAGTTGAGAAAACAGGAACAAACTTGCAATATAATCGTTTGAAAAAACTCTTCTTCACTTTAATATCAATCAGTCTCGAGATTCAAGAGAAACTAGGCCTAATTGAGTTCATTCTTGTTTCAAAGGAGCAAAAACCCAGCAAGTGCGAAGATAAAGGCCTCGTTTCATTTTTCGCTTTTGCATTAGGCTACACACTGCCATATAAAATATTTCAACTAACCTCTTCTACTTCCCCATGTTCGAGTCTCGTAGAAAAGACCATACGGTCGGCCGTCGAGTTCATCTTTAGTCAGCATTTCCTTGGTCGCGGGGTATCCGTAACAAACTACTTGTCTGTCTTTTCCCACTTTGAGACCGACGACGGGACCATACTCTTGTGCCAAATCGGCCGTTGCCTTATACAAGTAACCGGTTTGGTCACGTAATTTCTTGACGGCGAACATACTACCCACTATCGGATACCATTCTGGTCCTGTTACATAATTTGAAAAAAAAAAAAAATTATTTTGTGACATAGATTTGATTTTTTCCCCGAGTACCGGTAGCAAGTATTACATCGGCACTGAGACCGTATCCGGATAGAAATATTCGTTCATTAATGTAAATATAAGATACGAGACGTAAACAGCACAAAATTCTTACATACTGAACGACATTTATCGAATGTAAGTTACCTACAGACACCAGAAGAAAGACTTCCTTAAAACAGGTAACAAAAATAGGTTAAATCAAGAGAACTGCGGTAAGTAATGGATGTATGCATGGAAAAAAATGGTTTCATACTCCGAGGTACTCGTGGTCATGCATTAGGCCTATTTGGCAAGTTTCGAGAGCTTGTGAAAAGCGATCATATTGCCACCTGCAAAGTCTCCAAAAAACAAGAAAATGAAAGAAGAAGGGAAAACAAAAAGATTTATTTAAGGAAGGGGGGGACAAAAATTGAATAAGTTGTAATGCCCTAGGTGTAGCACCGTCTCGTTTCTCAGGGATCTATATTTTTTGAGTAGGTACGTATTTAAAAAAGATGACCTGGCTTTCTTTGTTTGTAGGCCTATCTGCGAATCGGTGCATTTGATTGGAGGTTAGTGTCTTTAATTTACTATCTGATGAATGGATGAATATCCAGTCATTCACAGTTGGAGAGAGTACTCGTTCTGGTGTTTACAAACTTATGGACTCGGTTGACTCTCTTAAGAAATACACAGGGACCGAAGATGATAAATAAATGGAAGAAAAATATTCTCTGAATACAAAATTATGATCGAAATCCATAATCTATATGATTTGTAGCTCTCGCTCACAAACTTTACTACTCGATATTCGCAATTATTAAGACAAAGATCTTCACTCCTCGTGTTTTTCTCGTAAGAGTCAAGAGGATCCTTTTTAAATCACCGTGGTATTGTTGATTCACGAGGAGTAAGCGTGTAACATTTTCTTCAGAGAAAGTAAAAATTTCTCCAATCGAAGATTTTAATGATGATCAACTTACCTGGTGGATAGTTTTTCGGTTTCCTGGTATCCAGGTACGCCAATAAGACCAAAATGCAGATGAAGAGAACTGCTGCCAACCACAACATGTTTGAGTAGTAATTCTTTGTAATCGACGATCACATACAAGTCTGGAGTGGCATAAAAATTAACAATCTTCATTAACATTTTTTATATCTATTAAAAATTATTAATCATCTTCTTCCACCATCTCCTCGTCAAAATATCTAAAATTTTCAACGTTCATTTCCATTGCTACTGTATTGTTCTCTATATAATATTCTTGCAGAGAAATGCACGATCAAAATTCAAAAATTCAAGACATTATGTACCAGTGGCGTATCCAGGGGGGGAATTAGGGGGATGAATTCCCTTCTTGGGATTCTATGTTTTTTGCCTTGCATACGTATAACATACGTGCCGAGAAAAAACAAGAGAATTTTTTTTTGTCTTTTCATTCTTTTTCTTTGGACCTCCTATTTTGGAAATCCCCCCCCCCCCTCAAGGAAATCCTGGATACGCCACTGTTATGTACAGTATATCATTCTTTGTTTAGGAGAATTAGAAGTATTCACTTGTACTCAATATCATACATCGATACTAGCTTCTTAAAAATTTAATTTCCAATTCAACTTTGAGGCTGTACAGTTTACCATGTGATTTCAGAAAAATGGAAAACAGAGAGACAATTTACATTTGGGAAATTTTTCGAGAAAAATAAGTTTAGCCGTATCTCCAAAAATATAATGTATCCTGGGAAAATTGATAACAGCTTAGAAATTGTGGATTTTGAAAAGCCACCCCAAGAAAACGACGGCTTTCTTAACGCACTTAAACGAGGAACGCAGGGAACCTGGTTTTTGAGTCGAATTGGTTTTGGTATTGAGAATTCAAATTGAAATCTTGAAGAAGCCCAAGTTTTTCCGACTCTGTTGGGTCATTGTGTATTGTCATAGTCCAGAAGTGAAAATATTTTCATGTCCCTTTTGTATCCATCTATAGCTCGGAGGTCGTAATTCTTCTCAGTCCCTCTCATTCCATCTCCTATCATAAATGATGACACGAAAGTCAAAACTCTTACAAGTCCAATCTGATAAGGGGGAGGGACTTGAATTATTTTCGTCAATGATGTTAGATCTAGATCATTTTCGTTTGGGTTGAACACGACAGGGCGCTCGGATCTCAAAATAACCTCCCACAGAACAGTTACTAATCAGAAGTTGAAGATGTTGGCTTCCTCTGGCATTTGAGTCGATCAAACATTAACGAATCGGTTGGTCCATACTTGTAGAGGTAGGCTACCAATTTATTGTAGAGAGGTAGGGTATTTAATTTATTGGCAATGACTCGATGCATAGTATAACTATAATTGGGATCCGACGGAATTCGGGATATTTTTAAAACCCTTCTTGTTTTTCTTAGAATTCACCTTCGACTACCTTCGACTACCTTCTACTACCTAAATATCCCCTTCCATAGTTCAAAAGTCAATCTTAATATTTTCAAGGCCAGTGTCGTGCTGGCTCGCATATTACGGGGTTGCGACAAGGTTCAACGGCCCCGCATAACCTTCATCTTAAACGTTCGGCGTGCACCCGGGCTCTTTTTGCGGAGCCGCGGGCCTCACAAGGTTGCGATTGTAACCCCGCAACCCAAGCCAGCCCGACACTGTTCAAGGCCCTGTGCTTATGTAAATCTGTAGCTTAAAATTGATATTTTTCCAAATCCCCAAAGTGAATCTCGCTCTCCCTTCCCTTCCCCCTCCTCAAAAACAACAACTTTTTGATGGAACGGCAAACATACTCCTCACGAACCTAGCACAGTACGAGCTTGTAAGATGCGAAATGAAATGAAAATCACAATTTTAATTCTTAAAAAAAAAAATTGAGGAACTACCCGACGGAGTAACTCCATCTGTCAGAAGGGGAGATTGACGGAGCGCTAAATTTAGATATCAAGGCTCAGGAGAGAGGAAGAAGGATTCACTATCTCAAAGATGTCGTACTAAGAAAAGTGACGAGAACTCAAGAATTAGTGGATTATCAAACGCCGAAAAAAAAAACTGAAAAAATTTGACCTCTTCTGGTTCTTGGTCAACTTTTCACTGCTCTCTTATCAGTTGAAATTTCGCGTTTGGCTTTCAATTTTTGGTTAGCTGCAGTGCTGGTGAACCTTCCCGGAAAAAAGACCGGTTGGTGGTTTGGAACCGGATCCCATTCCAGTTTTTGGCTTTGTGAATGCTTAGAACCATTATTTTCCGAGGATATACCATCCCCCTTCCCTCTCTAACAAAAGAGACTGTGGGTTCCCTGATAACATAAAATGAATGAAATTACTTTTTTGAAATCTTTCTACTTATAAAATTGAAACCCTTTTGCTCATTGTCCTCTGTTCAGGGATATCAAGTCAATTGTCATTGACTTGAGCTTCAGTTCAAGGCTTTTGGTCGATTGTTGCGTCAACTTGAACACATACAGCGATTCTTCACACCTCTCAATCGGTTTTATAATGTTTTTAGTACATAATGAACCGGCTTCAAAGACACTGGCTTTTGGTTGACTTTGGGCCTGCAAAGCCGATCATGAAAAAAATTCTTAGCTGACTTAAAACTTCAAAATAATGTCCAAAACAACGGCTTAAGCATGACACAAGCGTGACATTTTTATAGTCTGTGATGATAAAATGACTAAAAAATTTGAAGGATAGAAAAAAACGAAGTGGGGCAGAAGCAATCAAATCGCTCTATAAACTGGTTAAAACTAATTTTCCAGGGTATTATGTCTATGACAACATACCAACCTGTGTTCAATTTGTCGATAAATAAATACTCAGACCGGTATCTGGTTACAATTTAAAATGAGAACAAGTAGGTGAACAGGAAGAAAACGACGAGCAAAATGAGACAATGAACGTTACAATCATTTTCGAATGAATAACGAAAGTTCAACGATGCTAGATGTAAATCGTAATAGTCAACAAATTGTAGTTCCACTTCCCTTCCTTCTCTGCGCGATAGAACGAAAAAGTGCTTACGCAGCAGCGTAATCATTACCGACTTTTGATCTCTAAATCTAATCACCCTTCGAACATTGAATTATGTACTCATACCACAGACTCATACCAATCTAAAATATACGTGACTCTTTGAACGCGCATCTCAAAAGTTGATAATTTTTCCATCTGGTACGGTTGTTCAAAAGGAATTCTTACAACCAGTAAATAATACGAAGGCGTAATAATCTTCATAGGTACCTTACGTACAATTACTCAATAACCATTCATCCGAATGACCGCCAAATTACTCGTTGACCACGTTAAATACATTACGCGTTTTGTGTCTCTCAGCCGGTGTCCCACTCCCTCCATCTTTTTGACCTGAATGTGTCTCTCCTGAAAAATGCAGTCTTAGAAAGATGATTGCTTGGATGGTTTTCAAGAATTACAGATTTGAGAGAACATTGAGAACGGTTCAGTAAGTAACTGATTCACAAGAAAAAATCACATGCACAATTTCAGATACATGAAACATGACCATAATTCGAGCAAGTTTGAAAAAAATCCCCTATTAATTTTGGAGTTGAGTTGATTAAAAAAAAAAAATCGTTCTACAGTAATAAGAAAACGAGAAATTTGTCATCAGTCTCACAAAGATCTAAGACAACTAAAACGTCGAAAAAATTCATTTCCGGGCTTATCAGCCAAAACTGTGTCGGGAGTAATACCTGACTTTTTAGTCGAATAGACGGTAGAAGAAATTTTTGGGCAGTTATACGGAGATCAAAAAGGGAGGAGAAAAGGTGGGGCGGATGAAAAGTATTGCCTGTGAAATTTGTCAGGGGGCTAAATTTTCCGCCATGATAAAACAATTAGAGATGATTTGGTAATCCCATGGCGCACGATTAGAAAGATACGGTTAAAAAGAGATTTTCTGTCTGCCTGTCTGTCTGCCCGTCTCTCTGCAACCCGGCTCACTTGGAAATACTAATAATAGTCGGAGATGGACAAATATTTGAAGAAAAAAACGAATTTATTGCAAACGCGGGTGCGGGGAAGAGATTCCGATAGCGCGGAAGTTTTGACGTCTAGCCGTCAGGAGAAAGTGAAAGTCGGCACGACTACTATACCATAAGATTCTTTTACGCCGTCATCGTCGGTTTTATTTTGTTTTTGCCCATATTCTCGTAGCCCCTTCTATGATTATTTTCGCCGGTACTCGTGTTCCTCTACGTGAGAGAATCGAGTTTATTATTAAAATTACGGGTTTCCGTTCACCTCGTTTCTTCGATTGCATAATTTTCGTACGATTGATCTAGGTCTATAAGACAAAATTACTCATTCCGATAAATTATGTAATTCTTACACAAAATTCAGACGATCAACGCGAGCGATCGACAATACTTGAATTTTTTTTTCGCGACGATTAAATAGCAGGAAAAAGAAACTGACGGTAAATGCAATACTTCCAGTGTTACGAATTAATTCTTTAATGATCAGTATTATACAAAATTTTTTTCTTGAAAGAAAATTGTTAATTTTCTTCAAGGTTGATCTTATTCAATAGCTAAAAATATTAGATCGACGAGCGAACACAGGTCAAATGTGAGGAAAGAAGAGAGTGGGGCAAGTGTGGTATGTCTGAGTTGTTTCGTAAGGCTTCGACAAGAGAGGAAGGAATGTTCAGCGAAGAACAGAGGCTGAGAAAGTGGGTAAGAAGAGGAAAAGTGGTAGGCTGTTAGGTTTTCTGTTTGACAAGGTGGACAAGATCTTCTGGTTCAAGGTCTCCTGAGGATGTCGAGGGAGTATGAGCCTCTTTCATGGTAGGCAGTTCGTTTAGGGGTTGATTTTTCCAAAAATTATTCCACAATTGGAAAAAAAGAGAACTTTACAGTTGGAAGCAGGGAGGCGAGGACAATCAGTCATTTTAGCTAAGATGGTAGCTTGCTTTGCTGCCTCATCAACAGCGTCGAGTTCTGGTAAGTTGATGTGCCTGAATTTGGTTAGATTCGTGAATGAAAGGATTCACGGTATGGATGTCCTAGAGAAAGTAAAGTGAAGAAAAGGAGTCTTTGAGAGGTAGGTATTTCTCAATTAGAAGAAATTGAGAGAGGTGAGTGAGACAAGAAAGTATAGCCATCAGTTCACCCATGAATACAAAGGCATGGTTCTAAGACCTCCTCTATGAAAGGCATACCCAGTTTCATGCTTGGATTTTGAACCTTTTGTGAGGCGTAGTGAGTGGTCAGAAAATTCTGCCAGTGATGCTCTGATATGACGAATGTGTGTAATCCAGTCAGCAGGGCAGTCAGGTGAAAACAGACAATTGGTTGTATGAGGGCACAAGAAAGGACGGATGAGAGAATGGGTATCAAGAGGCTTACTGTATAAGGTAAGCCTGGGGCGAGTTCAAATTGCCGACAAATGTATTCATTGAAGAGTGAAGAAAGATGAGTTTGTCCGGATGAAAGATCGAGTCATGGGATGGTGGGTGGGGAAATTGGGAGACGGAAGACATGAAGTTGGAAAAGATGATGAATCTACGGTAATTGAGAGGGGGTGTGAACCAAGTTAGGGACGTAGGTCCAGTTTTTGATATCACCTAGACGATACGACGACAATTGTTTTCCCTTTATTCAACTTCAAATACTTTGTATTAATTCTATTTGAAAATTTTGGAATAGAAAAATCTTGCCCAATTATAACGAGGATTAACTCCCAACGATCATCCGCGATCTTGAATAGAAGTACGTTCGATGAAATAAAAATGCGAGAGCAACGCAATTACTATTTATTTACATAGGAGGATGACCGTGAATGGAAAACTGGGCACGACAGTTACATCGTTTTGATATTTAGAGCACTTGCGATTTGAACCCATCTAACGTGAGACTTGGGAGTACGTGTTTTATCTCAACTACGTTCATAACTACATTTGAAATTGGGATATCTTTTGATGTGATATCAATAAAATTGAACTAATCCATTCAATTCTCAAAACCTTCCACGACGCTCATCCTACAATTTCGGTAAAGGGAGTACATGTTTTATCTCAAATACGTTCAAGAATGGTTATAAATATCTACATCTGGGATTGCGATATCTTTTGATACGACGCGACACCAATAAAATTTATCTAATTCATTCAATTCTTAAATCTTTCATGAAGCTGATACCAAAATTTTGGTTATGATGCACGTGTACGTCACACAAAACCATACGTTTTGTCGATCAATGAGTTCTTGAGAGAATTTTGTAATCTGGTTATCACACCCCTCGCTAGTTTCTGAAGATCACAAAGCGTGACGTATTTATCGATTAGACCAATTGACCACCAAATGCTGTCGATTTCAATATCTCTTGGCACAATATTACCGTCAAAATGATCACAATGATGAATAAGTCCAAAGAAAACAACTAGATTAAAACTTAAGGGTGTGCTTTAGCCGTTTGGAAACTCCGAAGAGATGTACGATAAGTTGCATATACAACGCCAATACCCTGCAAGGTTTGGCACCCCAGTGGTCACTACGTGAGGCTTGTCGGGCGTGCGTGGGTAGTGCTTTTGAGGAATGATTTCACAAGACTTAGCAAAAAGTTTCTCAAAGCTCCATTTTTTCGATCTTTAGAAACGTTGCACAGAAAGGTTCAACTTGAGGCGGTATAGAAGCGGAAATCCGAATTTTTGCACCAAAAAAATTTTACGTCAGAAAATAGACAAATTTTTGATGATTTTGAAGTGAAATAGAAAATTTTGAAATTCTGCTTCGATACCGCCTCAAGTTGAACCGCTCTGAAAAATATATCCAAAAATTAGAAAGGTCCATTGAAAACATACTTTTTCTGACACCCACAAGTCGAGCACTCCCTCAATCTTTTACCTTTTTAAAATAAATGGAAGTTCAGATTCCCACACTTGCGCGCAAAAGACACACACAGGAAGGTCATTAATTTGAATTTTAAATTGAGAATTGCAAGGGAATATTTCATAACTACGTAAAATAACAAAAATTATTTCCACCGCGCACGAAAGTGAAATTTCAAAATCTCTAATACTGTACATAAATCCCATTAAAAAAGAGAAAAATGCTCACCAGAATTCTTTTTTATTAAAATTTAAAAGCACAATGCACCGCACGATAACGAGACATTATTTCGTTAAAACACTTCGGTCTCACGAAAAACGAACGTGTGTGATAGTGAAATACGTACAAATAATTTTCTGTAAGTTTACTAGCACTACCTTGGCAAACGCGATTAAGAAGCGAAAGAAACGAAAAAAAAAAAAAAAAAAAAAAAACACACAAATGAATACGGCGATTCTAATGTAACTATACTGGAACCCTTTTAAGAATGATCTAGTGTTTTGGATGGAGCTGCAATTACTTCTTATTTTCTTTTCGCATCACCCCGACTCCCGGAGCTCAACTACTAATGCCCTCTGCGTCAACTTTCTCTCGCGCGAGTTTCTTACGAAAAGGAATGAGAGGATGGATTTTGCGAGTTCTAATTCATGACGTAAGGAAAAAAAGAACCGACGCTAATTAAATCGATTACCGGTATTTTAGGTTTTAATGATTCGTGTAAATCTTCCGAGAACGCTGTTCGCGAAGAAAATTATGTAATGTGCATTTAAACGACTAGTGCTAGAGCAGTAATCCGGAATAAGCATATCATATTGGACGACAAATGAAAAATAAAAAGACGGTCCGTCGCAATTGTCTAGCAATGATGGAAGGGGAGGGGGGGGAGTAAAAATGAAAATACTAACTTATCGTTTCGATTAGAAGAAAAGTACGGAAGAGCAAAAGTCATTTTGCAGTGAAATTAATATACGTCGGTTGAGAAAAGCATATACATCAATGCCGTCGAAGGCAGACTTTGGACCGAAAAATACACGTCATGTGTGCCATGATTTTCCCGAATGAAATGAATTTTAGCATTTCATATGCTTTTAAAATTGGGATTACTCTTGGAAAACTGTCTCTAAAATTCGTAATGTGATTTTGATGGGATTAGGGAAAATTTTATCCTGAGCAAAGGGTTACGAAAGTGGTCTCGATGGCGAACACACGCACTAGGCCTAATATACATTATACTAGTCTTTCACAGTATGCTACGCTTTACAATAATACTAGGCTATACTAAGCCTGCTGTATGTTAGAACTTGCTCATCTCTCCCCTATACTAGGCTTAAAAAACATACAAATTTCCGGCTGAATTCCTTTTTATTTATTTTCACAGAGAAACTAAGCAATACCTGAAGAAGAGGCTGGATTCCCATAAATTTGATGTTAACCATCCAGAGAAAGATAGTACGGCCCTAGCTGACCACTCAAGAAAGCGGTCACACAATATTAATTTTGCTGGGATCTCAATAGCTGTGAAGGAGGAGAATATTGGAAGGAGAAAGATTCGCGAAGTTTTAGAAATAATAAAAGAAAAAAACGCGGTTAATTTTAAGAGCGATAGTTCAGAATTTTATACGTTTTATTCTCATCTCCTTGCTGAATCATGATCGTTTCACTTTCGATTTTCATTGGTACCGACCTATGTTAAAACTTGAAAAATTTACAGTGACTGTATTTGTTTCATTTTTTTCTTTCTTTGTTGTTTAAAACCTGAAGAAGAACGAAGACGTTCGAAACGCGTCGTTTTCTCTGTGAAAATAAATATAGTGAAATTCAGCCGGAAATTTGTGTGTTTTTTAAGATTGACTTACCGTATTTCACGAAAAAATTTTGAAATTAATACTAGGCTTGACATATGCAGTATTCTAGGTTTTGACTGGGACTACTTCTGGGGTTTTGTCACGCGTGATGACATCGTCAGTAATCTTGAACTACTGGAGGGGCTTGAAAGAATTTCGGCCTTCGCTATTCTGTAACCAGTACCCCACGCCTTCATTATATTAGGCCTAAAATACAGGATCCTGATGGGCTTCTAAGCATGATGAACAATAATACTAGAGGGCCCCATTAGCTCTTCCAAACATATTTAGTTTACTAGGCTACACTAGACCTGGCATACAATATACTATCATCCTGCCCCATGAACTAGTCTTCCTCTATACTTCAACTAACATACTTGTACATATTGTACTAGACTTCACTTTCGGGATTTAGTGAAATTTCGACTTCTGCTACTTCCCATAGGTTAGCTCATAACACCCTAAGCTTAACTGAAACTTAGCTCCGTAGCCCAACATACTTCTTTAGAGCCAGAGCACGGCCGGTCAGAGACTGAGAAAGCGGGGCGTAGCATGACGTCATAGACCTATACAGGCTTATACTGCGCCTATAATAGATTGTTTGGGCAGAGGAAAGAACTGAAAGACCTAGTCAGTCTGACATACAGGACCTCTGCTAAAAAAAGGCCAAGTATCGCGAGTGAGCCCGTGAAAAAAAGTGAACTTTAATCCAAAAACGAGGAGAGGCAGGAAACCTGTTTCATGGGATGTCTCTAAGTTATATGATAGAAGGGGGACTAGGAAAAGTCTCCAAGCTGTATTTATGAGAGAAAGGTGTTTCGAGTCTTATGGTGTTCGAGGCGTAGTTTATCTGGCTCATTGAAGGGGCTATGCCTATTGGGGAATGAAGCATTGCATAGATAGTCATTTGAAGGGGCTATTTTAACTTTCAGGCTACATGAACCGATTCCCAAGCTGTATATATGATAGGAGGGGGACTTGAGGAGGAGAGGGAGCAATTGGAATTTTGTCCCTGGGCCCGGTTTACAAGAGGAGGGGTGAAAAATTTTTTTTTCAGAAGGGCCCCCTGTATTCCTTGCCCCGGACCCGACTGGAGCTCTCGACGGGCGTGCACAAAGTCTAGTCAGTCTACACACCTCAGGAAAGACTACAGTATTCAAACCTTTTCTTTGATGACTGAGAGACAAGAATCTTCTTGTCAGACCAAACTGCCAAAGGAAATTAAATGCAGGTATGAAATAACCCTGAGTTCTTGAAGTTGAGCCTCAGAAGTAATTCTGTTCTAAGATTTCTGAAGATTCATAGCTCGAGACCCATTGGGTCAAAACGATACAAAAATGCTTTCATCAGACAAAATCTCTAGAGAAAGCTCAAAAGTTTAGACGCAGACCTTTACCCTTGAAGTTTGAATTTGAGACTAGGAAATTAATTTATTTCAAGTTTCTCAAGAATTCTTAACCATAGCTCGAGACCCAAAGACGAATTCGTGATTGGGTCAAAAAAGTACAAAAATGCCCTTGTCAAACAAAATCTCTGGAAGAAGCACAAATGTGAAGACGCAGACTGCCTTTACCCTTGTGGTTTGAAGTGGAGCCTCAGAAATTGAACTATTTCCAGTTTCTCAAGGATTCACAGCTCGGTAGAATCTTGAGAATCCAAACCCCGATCCTCAGAAAAATGTTAAGACCTTTTTGGGAGAGACAAATGCTTAAGCAATATTCTTGGACATCTGCAACTACTGATTCAGCGAGGAATTTCAAATTCTGAACTACAGAGCATCTCATGTCATGCTAGTTCTAGTTGTATACTCGGTCCACAAAGTCAGGCTTGACGAGTGGTGAGGGCAAGTGGGGATTTTTTCCCCGGGTCCGGTTCACAAGGGGAGGGAAGGAAAAAATTTTTGGGTGAGCCCGCGGACCCGACTGGCGCTCTCGACAAGCCAGCAAAAATGAACTCGGCGTTGGGAACACCTGAAGATTGTTCCCTTTCCCTCTGGACAGGGAACCACTTTTATCGGGAGGGGGAAAAAAAAACTTATGTTCACTTCTGGTAAATTTCTGAACGCGGGCTACACTAGACAGTTTCAGAATGGGGGCGAACGAGCGGAGCTGCAATATTAGGTCACCGATGCCGGGACGAATTGGAGAAATTTCTACTTCCAGCTAATAATGAGGGAGTGTCTATGGAGTATGTACGGATATTTCGACCCCCGGCTTCTTTCGCGAATTACTGTGAGACCTCTTTTCTCTCTCATCCCACCTGAGATTTTTCAAAATGCTTATTCTTGTTTTGATTGCATTAGATTCATTAAAAGCATAATCTGCGGTCGTATTTTGACAGAGAGGCCATTTTATTTGAAATTAAGCCCATTGTATTCTTGTCGCAAAAGAGCTACGTGATATTTTACATCCGCCTCCCTCTCATGAGCTTCCGTGGGACTCTCCATCCAAAATGCCTCATTTAGAGGACCTGGGAATTTTTCGGAAGATTTACTTCAAAAAAAGTACAGGGATCAACCGGACGGCTTTCGGGTGATTACTAATTTAACGTGTTTGCATCGTGATAGGAAGTTTTTTCTTTTTACTATTCTCCCAGTACCTACAAGCTGTAATTTAGGATGCATCAATTTGCGACGTCAATCATGTTCGTGAGTTTTTTTCTCTTCTTGTATCGAAGTACACACTTTTTATAATCGTCATTTGAGACGAATTTTCTTCAATTTTCGTCTCTTTTTAGTGTGGAGGTAATGACGATTTCGCTTTTCCAGGTAACTTCGGCATTCAAAAGAGAACTTTTTCTTCGCAATAGAAGGGAAATACATTCGATTTCTATCCCCTACCCAAAGTAGTTTCTTCGTCAAATGTTACATTTCGATACCGTAGAACGAATACCTCGTAAGCCACAAAAAAAAATTGAGATAACTGCTATTTTACACGTTTCTCATACTCCACAATCCAAAAATCACAGAAGAAAAAATGTCAATTTTTTGTGGCTTACGAGGTATTTGTTCTACGGTGTCGATTTGTTTCTTCAAGTCTTCGGAAACTTTCAAATCATCATCAGCTCTGAGTGTTGTACAAGAGAATTTGCGATAGTGAAACTTGTCGTGAACCCTGGAACATGCTCGTTTTCTGATCAAATACGAAACGATTTTCTGTTCGTATATTACAAAATACCTACATCAAACATCAATTTAACCTCCTAATGTCCTCCTTCATGATCTCGAATTCTCTAATTCACATAATAATTTTTCCGCTTTATTCGCACAACAAATGAAAACACTGGAATAACGAGAAGTTTTTTATAATACAATAAATCACTCAGATTTCTTAGTTTTTGCTTTCTTCGCGATGATGGCTGATCGTTTTTGTGATTCCAATATAGCGCTAGCTTTCCTCAAGGCGACCTGAAAATAGAAAATTCAAGATAGGAAGATCATAATAATTGAAAATGATGAAAAATATGGGAAGAAACGTACCTGAGTTAGATCTTTTCGATAATTTGCACCATTCAGATAACGTCTGAGCTTGTACAATGATCGCCTCGGACCGGCACTCATGGTGACGTTGATGGTGGCTTTACCAGGTTTATTCTGTAGGAGAAAAGTTACGTCATTAAATGAAAAAGCTACAATGAAAGCACAGATTTACTTATAGGGTAAGAAAAATTGCATTTTTTCAGCTAAGTGATGACGAAGAGTCAACATTTTGAATCTCTGTTATTGCAAAAGATTCATAACAAAAGAGCAATAGATTGTTGTAATAAACTCAAAAATCCATAAATTTTTAATCGATATCGTACTTCCTACTCATCAGCGGTGAGTGGTGATGAATGATAGTCAGCATTTAACCATCAGAAAATGATATATTTTCATCACGCAGGAAGTACAATCATGAATTATATTAAATAAAAGTGAGTATTTCTTCAGCGGTGAGTGGTGATAAGTATAGGTGTCATCAGTGTACATTTGGAGCATATGATGTAAACAATCGTCATCATTAGAAATACTCTCAACAATTTCAAAGCATTGTATTGAAAATTTTGCAGAGGAGATTTTGTTCGTCTCAATTCACGGTTAATCGCTCAAAAATTTCAAGGTTAGAAAATAATTTCTTATCAAATAAAATTTCGCGAGTGGTGCCCAGCATACTTATCGCTAAAATAACTATTACAAGAGTTTATCAGGAGACCAATTATGTTTTCAACAAACCAACGAGGTGGTCAGAGTTGGTGGAGTTTACTCATCATATTGTTTAATCGCACTTTAAGCTACGAACTTTCCGCATGATAATACATCGCACATAGTGTAATATATAATAATAATAAATGAATAATTTTTTCTGCACTTGGGAGAAAAAAAAAAATCGATAGAAAAAGTTATAGGTATAAGTCTTATCATCTATTAGCAGGGTACGTCATCATGCAGACAGCACGATCATGAATTGAATAATTATTAGTATTTCTTCAGCGGTGAGTGGTGATAAGTACAAGTGTCATCAGTATACATTTGGAGCATATGATGTAAACAATCGTCATCATTAGAAATACTTTCAACAATTTCAAAGCATTGTATTGAAAATTTGAAGAGTGAATTTTGAGACTTTGTTCGTCTCAATTGACGATAAATCGCGATGGTAACTCATTATTCAAAGATTATGCGGTTAGAAAATAATATTTTATAAAATAGAATTTGGCCAGTGGTGTTCAGCATACTTATTGCTAAGATAACTATTCTATTTCAAGAGTTTATCAGGAGACCAATTATGTTTTCAACAAATCAAAGGTGGTCAGAGTTGGTGGAGTTTACTCATCATATTGTTTAGTCACGCTTTAAGCTACAAACTTCCCGCATACTGACACATCGCATACAGTGTAATAATAAACGAACAAAAAAAAAAAAAAAAACTCGATAGGAAAAGTTGTAGAAGTCTCATCATTACGATCATGAATTAAATATGATGAGTATTTCTTCAGCGGTGAGTGGTGATAAGTACAAGTGTCATCAGTATACATTTGGAGCATATGATGTAAATAATCGTCATCATTAGAAATACTCTCAAAAATTTCAAAGCATTGTATTAAAAATTTTAAAATAAATATTTTCGTGACTGAGTTCGTCTCGATCGACGGTAAATCATTCAAAGATTATAATGTTAGAAAATGATTTTTTATAAAGTAAAATTTCGTTAGTGCTAAGATAACTATTTCAAGAGTTCATCAGGAGACCAATAATGTTTTCAACAAACCAACGAGGTGGTCAGAGTTGGTGGAGTTTATTCATCATATTTTCAGTAGCACTTCGAACTTCCCGCATAATAACACATCGCATGTTAAGTAATAAAAATTATTATAATAAATAAACAACCTTTTCTGCACTTCCAAAAGAGAGAAAAAAAAAAACAATTTCAGCAAGTTGTATACGTCGTACCAAGCAGGGAAAACGATCATGAATTAAACGTAAGTATTTCTTCAGCGGTGAGTGGTGATAAGTACAAGTGTCATCAGTGTATAATTGGAGCATTATGAAAAAAACAATCGTCATCATTAGAAATACCTTCAACGATTTTCAAGTATCCTATCAAAAAACTTCACGGTAACTTCCGAGAGTTCGTTCATTTCAATCGGTGGTAAGTCGCAACGGTAACTCATCATTCAAAGATCATAGATGATGATTTTTCAACAAGTAGAATTTTGTAACTGGTGCCTAGCACGCGTATTGTTTATATAATTATTCTGAGACTCCAGCGAACCAACGAAGTGGTCAGAGTTGGTGGAGTTCACTCTTCTTATCGTTCAGTTTCAATTAGAACAACGGTTTGCACTTCCCGCAAAATACATCGAATGTAGTGTAATAATAAGAGAAAAATAATAAAATAATAAGTAATTTCTAGCACAAAAAAAAAGGGGGAAAAAACTTTGTGGTTAGAACATTTAACTTCAAAGCAAAAATTGTGTGCGTTATATCTTTTGTATTTCTTCAGCGATGTGTGAGGTGGGTGTCATCACCGTACATTGTGGATAGATCAGGCAAATTATCGTCATCATAAGAAATACTTTCAAAACATAACAAAATTTTTCGATAAATTTCAAGATTTCGTTGGCCTCAATCGGCGATTAGTTATCATTCAAAGATTATATAGATGGTTAGAGGTTGATTTGTCATGAAGTAAAATTCTGAAACCATTATCCAGCGTACGTAACGCTGAGATAACTACAGTATTTTAAAAGTTTATCAGGAGACAAATAAATGTTTTCATCGAACATCGAACCAACGAAGTGGTCAGAGTTAGTGGAGTTTGCTCATCATATCGTTTAGTAGCAGTATGAGCCACTAACTTCCAGCTTACAATACATCGAATGTAGCGCAACAATAATATACTAATAACACAGGGCAACTTTATCTCCAAGTAAATATAAATATGTATGTACAGCTCAACAGATGAACCTTTTCAAGTCGCAAAGATTATGTCAAGGTATAAATTGAATAATTGAGCACATTAAACGATTAAAATTACGAGACTATCGGATTGTAAAGTTTTACATGATCAGAGAATTGATTATCGTTCAGCAATGATCAGCGATCTTGGTGGTAATTCAAAGTCATCATTTGCAAGATAAATCACAAAAATTCGCCTCAAACTCATTTGTTTACAGGACCGTAACTACGAGACTATTAGATTATAAAACTATACTGTACGAGTTCAGTGAATTGAGTATCGTTCAGCCATGATCAGTGATCTTGGTGGTAATTCAACGTCATCATTCTCAAGATAAACCGAAAAAATTGACTGTTAACCTTCGTTGTTTTTAGCAGTCATCATTCTCAACATAAATAACCAAAATTCGCCTAAAACTCATTTGTTTATAGGACCGTAATTACGAGACTAGTAGATAATAATATTAATTTGTGCGAGTTCAGTGAATTGAGTATCGTTCAGCCATGATCAGCGATCTTGGTGGTAATTCAACGTCATCATTCTCAAGATAAAGCGAAAAAAAATTGACTTCGACTCACTTGTTTTTGGGGTCGTTTCGTAGTTACTACAAAACCTTTGTTGTTTTTAGCAGCTTGAATGTCGACGGTTTTCTTGTGTACGAGGCCATTGTAACGGAATGATGCAACGTTTTTCAAATTGCCTGGTTCCTGTGAAAAAGACGAGAATGTAACAGTAACATAGTCAACTAACACTGAAAGGATGCTCTCGAATGCGAGTTACCGTGCTGAAAGGTTTCTTGATATCACGTTTCTTGGATAGATACGCATTGTTGTTCCGGACGATCATCCAATATAAATCGGCAGACATGACTGATTCGAAAAAAAAAACGAAATAGTGAAATGAAATACAATAATCCAATCTTTAGTAGCACAGGAGAGAGTAGACAAGCGCTCAAACAACGCCACGTGATAGTTTGAAATGGTATCGAATGGAGGAATTAAACGGAGCAATTAACGGTTTCTGGAGATATTCGACTTGTTAATACTCACTTAATTACGATGTTATCTCAAATCACAAGAATTAGTGAATTTTCGTTTCGCACGACGAATGGATAAACGAGGAAAAAATTTCATGTACAACAAATTCGTCGCGATTACCGATTTTACGTCAGGCACGATTGTTGGGAATTGGATTGAAGGTAACGACGAGCACAGCAGCAGTGCTGCCTAAGGACTGCGTGCAGCTGCCCGGTGTTGCCAGCCGGCTTCCGTCGACCGGCTGCAGCTTTGCTTGCTTGTGCAGACTGCAGACTGCAATCTGATACAGAGAGTGAACTCTTATCATTATTTCAAGCAACATCGAGTTTTCCTTTTTCGTCATGGAGTTCCAAATGTTCTGATGCAATTTTCTCGTAGCACTATTTACTGAAAGTACGTTGTTACCGAATTATGCTGAGTAGCTGTTTGAAGAAGATAAGTCCGAAGTTTCCGATATTGTTTCATCAGTTCTCTGTAAGATCGTTGGAGATATCGAGAATGAATATCACTGCCGACCATTTGAAAAAAAAACTACACGACAATTTCAGTATAGATCACTTGGTAAGTTTGATTTTCATGATTCTGGAACTGTTTCCGTGATCCCACTTGTTAGAAGTCTTCTCTTGATAAGGAGTTTCATCTGATTCATGTCATATCTACCTACTCTGTTGTATATTTTGAAAGTGATATTTAATGAATGTTCCTCTTTCGATTAATTTGAAAGTTCAATACCACCCGACTCAGCTTCAGGATCAATATTTTGTTTTCAGACCCGATGAGTTCCACTTGTTGTGCTTTTCAATCAATTTCTTTTCCCATCGGGTCATCAAAGCGAAGATGAATCCTCAAAATCAAGTTGCCGGTTCAAATTATTTGATTCTATTTTTGGCTATTCTCTTACGATGTTGTATTTCTCTGCATTCGTATTCCGGCGAACACACTCCGCCAATGTTCGGTGACTATGAAGCTCAACGTCATTGGATGGAAATCACGTACAATATTCCTGTTCGAGAATGGTACACGAATACCAAAGATAATAATTTAACGTATTGGGGATTGGATTATCCTCCTCTAACGGCTTATCATAGTTACCTGTGCGGTGCATTAGCATCGATAGTGATTCCGGAATCTATTGAGTTACACAGCTCCAGAGGATACGAGTCTTACTTTCATAAATTATTTATGAGATTCACCGTAGTTGTTGTCGATATCTTGATTTACATACCAGCGATTTATTTCTATTTTTCGCATTGTTCTGAAAGTAAAGATAATATCTTTGCTGCCAGAAATATCTTTTTAAGCTTACTGTATCCAGGAATTATGTTAATTGACTACGGACATTTTCAGTATAATTGCTTTTCGCTAGGATTGCTAATCGCTTCTGTAGCATGTGTCAGTTCTCGACGTTTTATCTTCGGATCCATTCTGTTCTGTTTGGCTATCAATTACAAACAGATGGAATTATATCACTCGCTACCATTCTTCTTCTACTTCATAGGTGAATTTTTTCTCATTTTTCGGAAACGTGGTTTTTTATCGAGCGTAAAATTTATAGCTCCAATAGGGGTCGTAGTTTTGTCGACGTTTACAGCATTGTGGTTTCCTTTTTTATCCTCTTCTTCAGATCTTTTACAAGTTGTACATAGAATTTTTCCTATCGCTAGAGGACTGTACGAAGATAAAGTTGCTACATTCTGGTGTATACTGAATGTTTTCTTCAAAGTTCACCAACATTTTGAAAACGAACTCGTTTTCAAAATTTGTTTTCTAGTCACCATAGGGTCTGTTCTTTCATCTGTTTGCGATCTCACCCTTCATCCAAGTGTAGAAAAATTCAAATTATCTCTCATCATCTGTTCCTTGTGTTTTTTCTTGTTCTCGTATCACGTCCACGAGAAAAGTATTTTGCTGGTCGCGATTCCCATCATCTTGCGATTTCCTGAAGACCCGATTGCTGCATCTTGGTTTCTTTTAATTTCTACCTTCAGTATGTTACCCTTATTTATCAAAGATGGATTATTTCTTCCGTATTTAGGTCTTTTTATCTTTTATTATGTATGCAATTCTTGTTGCTTGTCTGATTATCACACTTTCACTGGTATTAAAAGCAGTTTACGAAATTGGAAATCTGTTGTTCTGAACGTATCATTATTAGGTTGCTTAGTACTGTCGTTTGTGTCGAAATTCTGTCGACCGCCTAATCGCTATCCTTTTTTATGGCCACTTGTGGTCTCAGGTTACTCGTTCGTTCATTTTATTGCGTTTTTGTTGTATTTTTATTATAAGCAATGTTTCTCACGGTCTGTAAAGAAGAAAATATATTGAACTGATTCTTTCCGTTCTGTGTGGTTGTTTTTAAGTATTGTATCGGGTGTCATTAGAAATAACGAGGGAGGAGAATGCATTGTACTTTCTATCCTCGAAGTTACAAACTGTTTTTATCAAAGTCCTCGTCGATCTTAATTTAAAAGTACAATATTTTTCAATTCCATCTTGACGAGATTAAAGTAGGAGAACTCTTCCTCATCGTTTCATTAGGAAAATATGATTACATTTGGATTCAGGTATTTACATCTGATGTCTGTTTTCCCGGATCACATTTCAAAATTCCGTAGCATTTTTTTTTATTTCAAAATTTTTTAGAAAATGTCATTTCTTCAATCGTTATCATAAGAGTCAACATTTTTTTTAAAAACATTCTTCGATGAAAATTGAATTATTTGTCTGATTATTATTTTTTTTTTCACTTTCATTTTATCCCCTCTCACGAAACATCAATTCATTAATTCGTTCTTTTGGTTCATCATTATTTCAAAATGAATTTGATATTGACGATTCTGTTTAATAAATTAAAAACTATATTGTGAAATCTGCGATGGAACTTTTGAGCGAGGACCCGGCGTGAGAGACAAAACTGATAAACGGTCAAACTGTTGTCGTGAACTCATCGGAGTTCAGTTAAGGGTCAAAATTTTTTAATATTCTTGTGGTACCGTGTGAAATACTACATCCAGTTGACCTTGAATAATGGTTGTTTACTTGTGTGTATAAGGTGTGCACTTCAGCGAGAGCATACGGTTAGTTGTCGACGTTGCAGTGAGTAGATGGAATCGCATGTGTTGAGACGTGTTACCTAAAACTTGATTGTATATCATATCATAATACACTGGCCCTAGATGTCCAGTATGAGATCTGAGAATTTTGTTTCGATATGATTATTTCATGAAAATGTTTGGATGAATTTACGACTCAATTCGAAGACAGCCAGGTTAGTTGTACTTGAATCGTCACGTCCAAATTGAATAAAATGAGGATATTGACGATTGAAAATTGATTTTACAATCTGCCCGGATTATTTTTAGCCGCTGTTACCGAATGAATCAAGTAATAGAGATAAATTTCCGTGCTCGTGATGTTCATTTTTGGCTTATTAACTTAATATGTAAATAATCTATTGCGACTGAAAATTTCTCTCCAAGGCAGTTTTTCGTTTAAAATTTGTAATTTTTGAAAAACATTCTTTTCAAAGCTTATTGGAAGGGAAGCAAAGCTACAATCTCAAATATTTTTTATTTATATATTTTTTTTTCAGTAACAGTTTAAATTTCCTAGATTGGCCTGAAATTTTATAAATTCTCAATTTAGTTGCACCAGTTCGAACCAAATTATCGAAAGTTTATTTTTTTCATGTTTGAAATACATACCAATTTTCAACCCTAGAAATATTCACTCAATTGCTAAATTAAAATTTTTTCTCTCTTCACATTCATATGTTTACATCTCCGAGGGTAAACATTGGTAATTTTTTCATTTTCGCTTTAAATAACTTTCCTGCATCGTGTTTTCGGTTCCTTCAATATACGCTTCTTATTGAAAACGCATAGTTTCTTCCTCTCATCTCTAATTTATTCATTTATTTCTGATTTCGGTTTAGTTCCCCACTACATGTTTTTTTTCTTCTGTTCAAGTCTTTTTCTTTCGAATGAGAATCCGAGTGAAGATAATTCCGAGATTCTGTTTTGAAAGAAATTCACGCTTATGGTTTCTAAATGATCTCAATATTTTGAGGACATGAGCTGACTCGGCATTGATTTTTTGAAAATAAAAATATGACTTTGATACTTTGGAAGAATGTGCTGCTGAATAATTAAGATTTAAGATAAATAAATACGTTACCTATCATGATTATTTTTTTCTTAGGTTTCGTTACAATTTGTCAATTTTATTCAGACTACACAATTTCGTGTGAAAATAGAATTTTTACTATAGATTATGCTTGAACAATTATTGTCGAATTCTCTTTCTGATAGATTTTCTTATCCAATTATATTTTTGTTTCAGGATGTAATCGATGAATCCAACTGTAATTGTGGTCTCAAATTCAACGTCACAATCGTTTCTAATGACTTCGACGGAAAGCCGTTAATTCAAAGACATAGGTAAATCCATTAACGTTATGATCAATTATGATGATGGCATTTCACGTGAAAGTTTCATGAGTTCCCCTTGGCCTGAACGCGAAAATATTCAAGTCATGAGAAATTTCCTAAATAGTCCATCTAATAAGGTTCGTTAGACCATTTTCTTTGTAGCTGTGGACAAGAGTACCTCATTGTGGTGTTCTGTTCCCAGTGTTTCTGATTGCCAAGGGGAAATAAATTCGTGAGAAAGTCATAAAATATTTCAAAATTAATTCTAGCTCGTTTATCCGATTCGATACTACGTTTTACTATCATAAAATGTATTTCATTTTACACAAACGAGTTCGAGACTGAGTAGATAGAGAGAGGAAATATTTCCTCGAGCTTAGCACTTCGACTTTGATAGTGAACAATCGTTAATTTTATGAAATGAAAATTTTTCAGGTTTTCCTTTCTCTTACTGTTAAATCATCTTGTCATTGATGTTTCAGAAAAGTCAATTCTATTTTGGAAGAGGAATTGAAGTTGATTCACGCGTTCACTCTGAAAACCCTAACCGTAGAACAATGGAAGAATAAGAATAATTGAAAAATAGTCTTATCGTACTCTAATTAATCGTACCTACTTCTATCTTTGTTGCGTGTGACAAATTATCATAAATTTTCTTTCGTCTACGGTTTCTTTTTTGTTGAAATTTTGCGAGTAAAAAATTTTTCGGAAATGTTTGTACCGGTAAAGTTTACGATTTCGGCTCCGGGTAAAGTGATTTTGTTCGGTGAACATAGCGTTGTTTATAATAAACCAGCGCTGGCAGCATCCATAAATAAACGCACTTCGCTGGTGTTCGAGACGACGAGTCTAGGCTACGTGGAAATCAAATTTCCTGATTTGGATTGGGAAATAAAACTATCGGTAGACGAACTCAACGATTTGATTGGTACGCCTGAGCCACCCGAAGTCGAGTATCTGTTGAAGCAAACGTTGAATGATGTGGCCAATCTAAAGAATTCCGACAAATTTTCCATCAATCAAACCACGTCGTTAAGATGCGTTTTCTATCTGTTACGCGGTTTGTTTTCGAGTCAAAAAATTTCGACGGGTTTCATAATGGATTTGTCTTCGCAACTGTGTATCGGAGCAGGTACTGGCAGTTCTGCATCATTCGCTGTGTGCTTAACGGCAGCGCTCTATCAATTTCGTAAGCTCCTTCAGGAGGTTGATGAATGTTCGGAGAAATCATGGCAGTTCTCACCGAAGGTACGCATTTGTTCCATGTAAAAGAAATGTTCGGGTATTTCTTAATCGCTGTAGCCAACCAGCGTATTAAATATCGAAATGTTTTGGGTTGCAACAATTAAAATTTTTCGTATGATTTCTATCAGGATAAAGAAACAATAAATGAATGGGCTTTCGCCTGTGAACAAATCATTCATGGAAAAGCCTCTGGAGTCGATAACTACGTTTGCACTTACGGTTCTGTTGTTGAAATGCGATCAAATAGTTCAGATGGGAGTAAAATGTTTAAAGTATTAGCAGATGCTCCAAAACTGAGAATTTTTCTTATCAATACAGGTATGAATTGAATGCAGTTTCTCGCATATTACTTAGTTCTAATTGAAAGTTGTTGGCTAGAGTGATACAGTACCTGTTTGAAAAGAAGAAAAAAAATACGATATCAACCAGAGCTCAAGTTATCCTCGGCTCAACTGATTAACGACTCCTAAACTTTTGGAGCTGGTAGGTAACTCCATCGCTGCGCTCTTCTCTATCTCTCGCTATTGACCAATGTCCAAAATTGAGTTTATTTACTAGCATTATCAGTTTTTCCGTCAATTCTTTTGGAAAAAAGTTCAATTTTCTTCATGCGATTCATTTTTCTGCCATCATGAGCTCTAATGTTATTTCTTGCCTCTTCGAAAAATTCCAAAAAATTGAATTTTGCTTATTTTGAATGAGTAAGATCTTCAAATCAAATGTGATTCTTTTTCTAAAAATGAAAAAATTCTATTGATGTCGAGGTACCTTGATTAGAGAGTCATATTGAATGGATTTAGTGGCCAATGTTCAAGAATTTTATATCGTGCTCACAACTCCGCACACTGCATGACTTGCAGGATTCTTCATATCTTGAGCAAGTTTTGTTCTAAATGACGAATTGAATTGAATTTTTCCTCAAATTGAGTTTTTGTTCTACGTCATAAATCCCAGCACTTGGTACTAACCTTTTTTTCCTCCAAATCTTTTGATCATAAGCTAATTTGTGAGAATGACTTTTTAAGCCATTTTTTCTCCTATTAAATCTACTTTTGTTGACTCATGCAAAGTCGGTTTTTCTTCATTCTTGTTCCTTACTACCGAGTGTTGAGAGAATTCCTTCTTTTCCAGTCTCTGACCTTCTCGCAGCTCTTTTCACATCTAGCCTCCAATATGTTCCAACAATGAGGCGATTTAAATACTCGATTCGCTATACGAAGTTCCAATCTCACTCATGAAGATTATTTTACGCTAAAATTCGATGCACAAATTTTCATTTAAGTTAATGACTATTCAAAATTTTCATTTTGCAGGAATCAGCCGAAATACCTCAACCCTTGTTAAAAAAGTGGCACAACTTCGTGACAATAATCCTACAGTAGTAGAACTCGTGTTAAAAGCAATGGAAGAAATTGTGAATAACGTTGGTGTACTTTTACAACAAGTAAATACTCACAGAAAACCTATCGCGACTGTGGATTATCGGGGAGTATTTTCACGGCTCGAGGTACGTTGATCTATCTTTGAAGAATTCCATCTTATACTGGCTTGTTTTAATAAACGTTTGTTTTGTAATCGATCTCAGGAGCTCGTCTCATTGAATCAAGGGCTACTGTCGAGTCTCGGTGTTTCGCACGAATCTTTAGACAATATTGTGAACATTACGAAGAAATATAACCTGCATTCGAAACTAACTGGAGCGGGAGGAGGAGGCTATGCGATTACCTTAATTCCACCCTATTCTTCGGAGAATGATATTCGAAATTGTATCGAGTCACTCCAGAAAAACGGTTTCGTAGTCAGCGATATTATTGTTGGCGACAAGGGTGTGGATATTGAAACGCATTCCAAGGTCACTTCATGATACGGCACCTTACTAATACGGAGAATTAGTGTTTTTCATGGCGTACGTCTTCCAAAATTGATCGTCTGAATAAACTTTTTGGATTGGGAACCGAGGATTCAAACATGAACTATGAAAATGACAGTCGTCTTGTGAATTCTGTAGAAGACTCGGAAAAAATGTAATTTCTTGTATTTCTGAGAAGTTATAATTTACTCTGTGATGGTTTCGTAGATTTTTCAATTTCTCAGGTTTATTATTTGCTATTGTTTTTCTTTTTTTTTTTTTGTGAAAAATTATCTCCAATTCTCACGTGTAGTTTTTTTCTGAGAAATATAATCGAAAAAATGAGATGGTGACTGGGTTCTTATTATATATCTGTGGGTAACTGTAGATAGTTTTCATTCATGATGAAGCAGGGTGTCTACCTGTCACGCAAAACCCGCAAAGTCACGAATTTTGATAGTAGGTCACGCAAGTCACGAAAAGTCACGCATTTTCACTAGGACACGGGTTCTCATTCCTAGAAATCAGAATTCAGGAGTCGAGTCAATTCATGGAATTTTGTAATTCTGGAAAAATCATAAAATTTTAGGTCGCAAAAGAATTTTGAGGTCACGCAAAGTCACGCATTTCAATTTTTTCGATCTGGTAGAGCCCTGGTAGACACCCTGTAATGGGTTCTGAATTAAAAGAAGAAAATTTCGTACATTGTATGACGTGCAACCTGTGGAAGATTTTCCTAATTTGAATAAAGTTCGAATTGAGAGTAAATTAACTAGCCAATTGAAGAACTTCGTCTACATTTTATGTAATTCATATTATTGATAAAAGACGTACATCCAAGTATAAATTACACAAAATTTCAACTATCAATAAAAAAAATTCATAATTTGTATACACACAGCGCTTCGCGTAACTTTTTACTCAATAATAAAATAATGTTCCGAACGAGATAGAAAATTTGATTTTTATCATGTTGTTGATAATTAATTAGTCCCTGTTATCAATGCTACTTACTTTTACAAGAAAAAATAGAGAATAGGATCTTATTCATCGTATATCGGTAGGTAATATTATAAAAAATTATGTAGGAATAATTTTCTCGCATTAAACTTAAGAACACCGTTTATTGTAAAAGAATCTCGAGGATGCGCAAAATAAGGTTAGTTCAAATTCAATAATTAATGAAGAGGAATCTCGAACGAATGCCGATTATAAAATCTTATTATGCAGAGACACGATCTCAACAATAGGTAAACCATTAGAGTTATGAAAATATAATCAGCGAAAAACTAATGTCTCGTTACTCTTTTACGAGTCTGAAAACTGATCAATCTCCTGGAGACTAATTTTCAAATCGTCAATAGAGAAAGGTTAAAGAACGTTGTATAGGCGTGCCTATACATGATTCCTAATTAAAATGCAGCGCTCTTGATAATCTTGATAATGAGGCGTAAAAAGTAGACATAAGTAGAGATAAATAAAACCTTACATTCGTATAATGATGATCACAATAACAACCGCCTTCAGCAAATTGTACGCACAATGAATTAAGTACGCCACGGATTCTTAATTCATTAAATTGACTTAATCACTCATGAAAACTTCGACCATTCAGAAATCTCTAATGCGGTCCTTCGGCTGAATACGCTGCAATAATTTGCTGAACGCCGATTCGAGTTCCAAAAATCATTGCGAACACACCGAAAATGAGAATGATGATATTTTTTAATAATTTCCACGCGAGGAAGCCTACACCATCTTTCCAAAATACCATCATTTCGATGATGACTGGAAACATAAGCCCCAATATTGAGAAGAATAATGCTCCGATTATTGTCATAAATGGAGATATTTGCGGAACTGCGATAGCCAAAATCACTGAAAAAGAAAACGGAAAAATTTTAAAATCTGGTAAAATTTTTTTGAAAGATTTATGTCTAGATACTTCTATTAAAATTTTTACCAGATATCACAACCAGAATTGTCCGAACAGTGTAATCTAAAATGAACGATGGTTGCTTCAGTCCATTTCCATTCCAAATGAGATCAAAACATACAAACATTTGTAAAGGATAGGTGAACAGCACTGCACAAGCTATAAATACTTTGGCACACTGAGCAGGTCTGAAATTGAAAATTGAAAAAAAATTAACGAACATTTATGATTTAGATTTTATGCCGTAAGTTCGTAGTACACAAACTTACATTTCCTCGGGAGGAAGATTCAATGTGATGACATCTTTCACATCGTTTCCATACTTCATGTAACCCAAAAATCCTAATGCCATGTAAACAAGAGTTGCTATGATCATGCCAATGTTTAGTACACCACAAGTCCCGACAAAATTGCGAGGTTTTTTCATGTTATTCTCCAATGGCATAATCTACAAAAATAAAAAAGATGAGTTCGTACGACACTTCAATTGCGTTTAATAGGAAAGCTTACATGAAGACGTCATTAACTTCAAATTGCTACTTACAACTCCAATACATTCCATGGCAAATATCACAATACTGAAGAAGGCAGGAATTTTATGAAGTTCTGGCATTTGTGGTAAATCAATTGGACTCTTGATCGACTCGCCAACAAAGAAGATGTAATACAACGTTATACCCAGTGTGCTAGCCATTAATGCGTTCGCTGTTTGCGATAGTATTGCTAGGATTTTCAAGTTTGGAATATAATTGAGCAAAATTAGAGGAGGAAGTAGTGCAGCAATGAACCAACGTCTGTCTAGTCCTTTTTCAAAGTGGACGTTGTAAACCTGTAAAATGAAAATTAGTGATGTAGATATGAATTTGGTATGAGACCGAGCGTAGAAATATTTCTGTTTCTGAATAGATAGGCCTACTCGACACTTACGCTAGGGATAGCATTTGATAGAAATGTCGGTAGAAAGAAAAAGGATTAATGAATTGACAAAAAAAATCTAATAATGTAGTTAAGTTTTCTGAAACATGAATAATTACGTTGACCAGTAAAAACCTATCATTTATAAGAGAAAAAAAAAAAAAAAAAAAAAAGACGGTTGGTCAGGATGAAAAATGTAGATGGATAAGACTCAATTAGGTTTATTGAAAACCCATCTCCTTTCTTTTTTTTTTTTCGTAAGAATTATCATAATTTACCTCGAGATATTAAAGCTGTTAAATCAAAAAGTTTGGATTTATTGTCCTGTTGATATATTTTCTATATTTTCTTCATTTTTAATGTTTATTAATTTAGCACCCAAAGCTCATTCTGCCGAAAATGTTACTGCATTGGAAAAGTAGGTAATACTTTGACAAGCAAGGAGTAGGGCCTATAAGTAAAATTTTCTAATGAATTTATTCTAAGTAACACCGTTACTAAAAGAATTCTTCTGAAATTCAGGAGAATCATTTATAATTCTATAGTACCTGTTCCAAGTTTCCGGCAACTATTACGCAGTAAGCAGAACATGTTCCAAAGTATGTTAAAAATATACCGATAATGATACTCAACCTGAAAAAAGGAAAAATGAAAAAAAAATCGAACGTTAACAAGCAATGATTTGAAATCTACGGATGCAGTAGCCTACCGACGCGTAAAATTCATTACTTATCAGATTTTGTCCCCTACAAAAGTTTATGAAAAAGGCATGACGATGACGAGCCTACCGCTTTCATATTCTGTGTCGCTGATGATGCAATAGGCTACACCAAAAAGTCATTCTAAATGAGAAGAAAAATACCGGGTAAGAGGTAGCCTATGCGATTTAGGTTGAGGGGCTGAGTCTGAAAATTGATTCAGATGAAACGATTTTTTTTATCTCTCTCTCTCTCTTTATCAATGAGATCTCAAACTCATCTTTCGACAGGTGAACAAGAGAAATTTGATGATCCTGAGTTGTGAAAATGTATAATTAGGCATCCATTGCATGAAATTCGTATTCTTGGCAGGAGGATACTGCATTCTTTTGAGCATAAAAAATAAACTTGAAGAACGTATTTCGACTAGGTAAGTCTGTAGATACATTTTTTCATCATTTTTGTAAACTGTGTTTTTGAATAAAATCGGTGAGCCTATTTCTAGAGATATTCATATGGTCTGAAGTAAAGGCCTCGAAAAGGGTTGGATTAGGTATATCTGAAGAGAACTTTTGAAAATCAGCTAAAAATCGAGCTTAAGCATCTTCTTTATTTATCTCTTTTTCAAAATTAATATAATGTTGCAACTCACAATCTTTCAATTGGGTACTCAGGAGTATGTATGCTTTACCCGTTTGGAAACTTCGAAACGATGTACGATAAGTTGCATATACATCGCCCCAAATACCCGACAAGATTCGGCATACCAGCGGTCACTACGCGACGCTTGTCGGGCGTGCGTGGGTAGTCTTTTTGAGGAATGAGTTCACAAGACTTTGCAAAAAGTTTCTCAAAGCTCCATTTGTCGACGAATTTTTCTGATCTTCAAAAATGTTGTACAGAGGTTCAACTTGAGGCGGTATAACCACTTGTAGAAGCAGAAATCCGAATTTTTTCACCAAAAAAATTTTACATCAGAAAATAGACGAATTTTTGATGATTTTGAAGTGAAATGAAAAGCGTATAAAAGAAAATTTTAAAATTCTGCTTTGATACCGCCTCAAGTTCAACCTTTTTGTAAAACATATCCAAAAATTAGAAAGAACCATCGTAGACTCGAGCAGTGAGAAACTTTTTCTGGCTTCAAGCTTTTAATGCTTGTTTTCACCAGTAAAGCACACCCTTAACGGTTTTCAAAGCCCTACTCTCATATCAACAAACGAAATCGAACTCCGAATCTTCCGAAAAATCTTCGAAGGTGGCTTATACTCACCTTGCAGGTTTTGCAAGGCCACGTAAACTAGACGGACCGTGCGCAAAAGCAGCTTCTCCAAGCTCTGGGTATGTTAATTTCGGTACCCGGGCAACATAATACAATTTATGAGCACTTTTAACCTAGAAAAGAATATCACAATCGAAGTTAATTATTTGCGGATAGTCAAGTGGGCTGTTTTTTGAAGATCGACCAATAAGTTTGAATACCGAAATCTCAAAAATAGGTACTTGCCAAAATATAAGCACAATGACCACAGATTAAACCTGTAATAATCGTGTTGATGATACCAAACAAAATACCACCGTCTCGGAAGGCTAATGGCATAGCCAGAATGCCACTTCCCAAACATGACTTCAATAAGTGCGTCAAAGTTTCAGAATTCCTGTAAATTGTAAGTACGTACTTGAGTTGTATTACGGGAACAACACAATAAATAAATCAAATTAAAAATATATCAACGTGTACTTAGCCTGTGTTATAAGTACTTAAGGATCAGAACTACCTATATGATACGGATGGCGAAGCGTGTGAAAAATTTTCTCAAAATTGAATCGATCGGGTTATTAAAAATGAAACTCTTAAGTATTCCAATAATTTCTTCATTGATTCTCCTGTGACTTATTTTGATAAAATAGGCACGCAAAAAGCTCGGAATATTCATTATCAGAGACCGGATTTGCCGGCATTTGGCGCGTTTTTTCAAAAAGGGTCGGGAAGGAGATTTTCAAATATGAATACGAGTCGGAGTGAATGGGACCCGGGAAAAAAATTTTATTTTGCCGAAAATGATATAAAATGCCGAAAATGAGGTAAAAGCAGGATTGGATGATTGATAGTTCCAATTGACTTAATACAATTCTGTGGGTCACGGTTAAAGGTCATAATGGAACAAGGGCGGCAACTTCTATATAGCCGGAGTAGCGAATGCTACACATAAGCGAACAATTTTTATATTACCGTTTTTTTTTTCTTCTTTTTTTTTGGTTGCCAAAAAATTCTTAGTTTGCTACCCAAGGGATTTTGAAAAGTTGCCGCTCCTGTATTGAAATGAGAATATTGAGAGGAGTAATCGAAGTGAAAATGTGATAAGACTGCAGAAACAACTGTTATAGCCCCGAAGCAAAGTGGACAGTGAGACGGGGCGATTAACTTTCTTGATTCTTTGGAGGTTTCAGATCACTTCTAGCCTTAAACAAAATAAAATTCAGGTATCCTTCTCGAATCCCTCAAATACAAAGGGCGCCAGGGATTTAAAAGGAGAAATAGGGCTTCAAATGAGAATTGAATGGGTAGTTTTCCCAAATTAAATTCGGGGACCCGAAAGGCTTCATCTGGGAAAAAAGCGGGATTAAAGGGATACACGGCGTTTGGAATGGAGTTAAAGATAAGCAGTTTTCCCCATTTTTTCCACGGCTTCAGATGGGAGACAAATTGTGTACCGGATTAATGGATTATGGGTATCTTTACTCTATTCTCAGTTGATGTGACGTCATGATGATAGACAAATATCTTGCTCGATTGGTAGTGCTAGATGATTGGATTTTAATCTAAAGAGTGGGAGTGACTCTTTAATGAATGTTGAATGTGTGGAAGAAAAGTATGCAGAGCTGCCAATACTTTCAATTCTATATTTTATCGCCTACTTTAAACAGTGAACTGCTTCCGGGCGTCACTCCCAGAGAACGAGATTCCAGAATTACCCCTGCACAACACTTAGCAGATTATAGCGCGTTTACATTCGTGTCACAGGTAAGTTTAGGCAAGAAACTATTATTATAAGTTATACAACACATATAAAAGCTAGTTTAGGAACGTTGCCATGTTGATAAGTACTTTTCTCCAATGCACAGGCAACAAGCGAGCAACGCGACAACTCGCGTACGTTTTTTACTCGAGAAAAGTTGCGTGTATGTAATAATGCATAAATTGTTGCACGCGTGTCGCTATCGCGCCTCCATGGAAGAAGAGCACTAAAGTCAAAGGAAAAGCAGTTTCAGGAGGTTTCCAATGGTGCCGCGGAAGAAATTTAAATAGAATCAATTCTGATTAATTGGAAAGCTTATACCGGAGACCATTTTCCTCAAACCGCCGGTCGTCATGCAGTTTCTTGCAACGTTTGTTCAAAACTTTTTTGTGGCACAAATGCAAACGGGGCACCCTAATAAGAGAATTGAATTCGCTGTTCCATTTAAGATTGACGATTTGTAACTTGAATTGAAACAATTGGTAGGAATCAGTATCGTGAATAGGGAAGAGATGGAGAAGAACGTGCACGTTACTACCAACGCACCTAGTTATTCCGTGACGAACACTGATATGAGAGATGGTGGTAAGAGTGAAGAGGGCTCATCGTTTTGGAAAGCTTTGAAGGGAAAAAGGGTACACGGTAGTGATTTAATGAAGTTCTCAAGATTGCTAAATAAGCTGCGTTGACACTAACGTCCGAGTCGCCGCGAATAGGGAGGTGAAGTAGCGAATAGCCATTAGCCAGCAGTCGTGCAAACGAATCCACTAGAGTTGAACATGATCAACTTTTGCGACTAGACGCTAGCGAGCTAGCGACTCCCGATCTCCGGCGACTTGGATGCTTGTGTAAATGATAAGTAAGTCGTGAACAGTAAAATGTCGAAGCCAGCGGAATTCCTGTTAGAGGGTTAGACCCTGCGATGCATATCCCACAAGGGATTGATAAGCGGGTTAACCCGACTACGGGAATCTACATGAATGCTCGAGGCAAGAGCTCGAAGTATACACGATAACGTGCATACGAGAGGTGCGCGCAGCGCACATAGACTGAAGTGGTTGAATAGAGCTAGTAGCGAGAGACGCTAGACGATCGCGTACGGTACCCGGAGAGCGGGCACGGCTGTACATATCTACACGCTCTAACAATTCCTCATAGATAAGCAGTGACAAAGTTCTGAATTGATATGTATAACCAGTTTTGGACGTATTAATTCATTTCCCCGAAAAAACCGACATTTTTTCCCCCGACAACTTTTTAAGGCTTAGCCGTGCATCTTATCTCCATTACCATAGACATTTAATTCTCAGATATATATCAATCGAATAAATTGTCGGGCGTAACATGTGGGCTAATGCAATGGTCGGGAACAAAATTGTCGGGGAAAAAATGTTGGATTTCTTTTTTCGGGTATTTTCAACAGAATCGTTTTGGATCTCATTTTACAGTCATCAATGATTGGAGAATTCTGGTATGATCTTCGTAGGGAGACCTAATTATAATTATTGAAAAAAATTTTCCAAAATTTAAAACTTCGAAGTGACTGATTCGCAATTCTTTTTATCTTTTTCAGAGTTACGTCAAAGGGTCAGAATTAGAAGTTACGAAGTTTGAACGAAAATTTTTGGATTTTCAATAGTAGGCAAAATTAATAATAAAAACTGGAGAAAATTTCTGATTTTGAAAACATACGTTGTTGGTGCTGGCAGTCTTCTCGTTTTGAACGGATCATATTGTTGAGACGGATCTTTGTCGTAACCATTTGAATAGCTTGTAGTCTTTGAATCCTTGGCCACATTCTTCTGCGGAGATTGAATAACGACTTTATTCCTGGAACAGAAAACTTCCGTTTTAAAATTTTGTGCTCATCGGATTGATTTTTGTTGTTACATACTCATTCAACCTAAATATAACTGCCTATTTCCAAGACACAATAAATAACTTCGATATCAGTATGATTGATGAATCGGTGAAAACTATGTTTTTTCTCATCGCTCAGGATCGAATTTACGAATGGATATTTCCAGACACGGTTAGCGTGATAAGCGTGGCGCTGAATTGACTCGTTTCGACTGGTATCAATGGTAGGGTTGAGTGTCTACAGGTACTTAAACTAGTGGCAATGGAAATAGAATAATGATATACAGCATCTTCATACAATAGGTACCTACACTTGGTTTTTTCTCCGCTTTCTTATACTGATACCATAAAAAAAAGTATGTTCTTTCATTCAGTATCCTCCTATCGATATCTCCCATTAAAATTTATATTTTATTTTAACAGGCTGTTAATTTCAAAGGTAAAAACTTCTAGATAGGTGCCGTACTATCGTTAGAATTTAACTTTCTTCTTACATGGTATACCTATAGGGCCATAATATAAATATACATATGAATAAATTTTCTTATTTATTTTTTCATTCTTCCATTTTAGTGTCATAAAATCCCGAACGACTTGTAGTCTTTGTTAGTTCATGATAATTTGAGCCGAATGAATAAGAAGTGATTAGTACACGAAAGAATGCTTGATGGCAATAGTTAGCTCTTCTCGATGAAGAATGAAGATGTGACTGCGGGAGTCTTCGATATTCTTCATTAAATTGTTTGAAAAAATTTTTATTTACAAGTAGCGCACAAAAATACTAAAAGGTGGGAAGGATTATGAAAAATAAAAACCACAATCATGTTTTGATTGCATTTTAAAATTTCAATATCGTCGAAATGAGTCTACATTCTTCTTTCTATATGTTGACATTCATTTCATTAATATATAAAAATAAAAAAAATGACATAGGCTTATGACTTTTTTTTGTGCCGTATTCGTGTGGACAGCCGCGTTCGTACTCATAAATCATTGATGAAATTTTTTCAATCAAATTCTATTCTTGTGCAATAATTACGTTAGCTATTCGTGAGAAGACACCTCACCAGGTGCATCCGTAGATGAAAAGATGAATTAATGCATTGCATTTTTTCCTTGAGCTAAAAATTAATTTTTTCATTTTACTCGGTGAAAAAATTAATTATAAGGAAAAAATTTAATTGTCTCATTTCATTACAAACAAAGGTACGGAGGTTTCGTCTCATGATTTCTAAGTGTCGTTCATTAACCTATTAACTTGGGAATAATCAATTAAAAAACGTACTTAAGCTCTTGGTGGACTGTGATAATATGTCCTCTCAGAGAGAGGAAAAAAAAAAAAAGCAAATCGAAAAAAAGAATTATTTACGATACTCAGGGTTGTAATGATACCTACTCTATTGAATCTTGCTGTCGATTTTCAAATATTTTATGGATCAAAAATATGAAATGAAGAATTTGTCACTCGGATATCACCTCAGTTGCCAAATTCTCACTTCACAAGTACGTGTTGAGTGATTTTTTTTTTTTTAAGAAAAAGTAAGTACAGTAAATTAAGAATGCAAACTTACAAGTCCTGAGGTGGCTCAACTGTCGCGGCAGAGTTACGACTCCTTCGGAAAAAGGATAGTAAGAAAACGAACATAATAATATAAAACCATCAGAATTAAAAGGACACAAAACTTCAATCTTCCGGTTAATAAAAAGAACTATACAGAATTGGATGACCAACGCTAGTAAATTGTAACATGTACCCAGCTCACTGATTGTTAAGTGTATAAAACAATGATGGAATGAAGACGACTTACGGATCATGTAACAGCTCACTAGTCAGTTGTCTGTCGCGTGGTAAAAACTCGTCTAATTCGCTCGGTTGACCTGCTTCCACAGATTCCTAGAAATCACAATATAAAATCAGACAATCAAACAAGTATCTAGGTGCAAAAGATAAGAATAGTTGTGGTATAGTAAGAGGAAAGAGAAAGCATAGCACGAAAAAGGTGGCGAAGAAGATTTTCGGGTTCACGTACACGAGATAAGAGTTGGCTAACGTGTCGATACGTTTATACACAAATCTCGCCACGATATTCTTCGAATTTAACTTGTGAACGACTTTCTTAATTTGTTAGTTCGAACGTCTTTAGGCTGGAGAGAACGACGCGACGGCGGTACGAACATGAATTTTTCCAGGAATATGCCAAACTTCAAACGAATACATGAACATCCTCTTGAATGGTCACCTCAGACTTCGGAAGTAAGTTTTTCTTTCAAACTTATAATTGACGAGGAGCTCTAATGACTACAACCCGCCGGGAAAATGCCTGTTAACCATTCGGCGGTAAGGCAAGCTTCTGTCAAAGCTCACTGACAGACAATTGACAAAAAAAAGTTCAACAAATGGCAATCTCGTTAACCTGTAGGTACCTCATAGGACTGGTAGCCAATTGGTAAAATTCAGGCTGTCATATGGCAATAATTTTACCCGGCGGTAAATAAATTAGCAGAAATTTTAGTGGGAAATTTTCAAAAATAAAGAAAAGGAAAGTTTAGAGCCACCAACTTTGAATAGAATATCATGAAAATATTCAAGTTTCTCTTCAGCTGGCTCATCCATAGCCTCATATCTGTAGCTCAAAGATCCAAATTTTTTAAGCCTCCACTCCTTTGCAATGGGGCCCGCCGAAGGAAAAAGGTTGCCCATGCCTGTTTTAAAGTGTTCAGTAGCCTCTATACTCGCAGATAAAATAATTATGTTTCTGTATAAAAAATTCCTCTGATACGTCACAAATAACCCATCCTTCAATATCGTCAGATGGAGTACATCCCTAGGCTTGGGGCATGTAAGGTCCAAGTCTCCAAAATCTTAGCCTAGTTTCTATTTTTTCAGGGGCTCATTATTGGCTTACGTAATTCGTCTCCTGACGTTTAGGTACATGAGAAATGTTCCATTAAGACACTAAAGACGGGAGATATGCTGGGACTCCATATTGTATAGAATTACAACACACTACCACATAGGCTGCACACACTCACACCAACACAAGACGCAGAAGACGCAGAAATCAAATGGAGTGAAGCCATCAGCTACAGACTTAATTCTATACAATATGGAGTCCCAGCATATCTCCCGGCTCTAGACAGTGTCTTAGTTCCATATGACTTATTGTTGATATCCAGACAATAGATCGATTAAAATTTCACACTACAACGACGTTCATTTCTTACGTTTTTACGCCGCAAACATTTTCATTGCGAAGTAGTTGTGTTCTTAAATTTCAGGTCTGCTTTTCTCGTAAAAGTAGCGGAAATGAAACGCGTACAAAATAGTACGTGTATCTTCTCAATGCGAGGAGATCTGAATAATATTTCATTTTCATTGAAGAAAGATTCTTGTTAACTCAATACAGGTAAGTAGGTACCTCTTTAAATTGTGGCGAATTTGGTTCTTGACTTTGATGTTTTTGAAACAGATTTCTTATAGACTGTTTTTCTCGTTGCTCGTTGTGATAAATTTTTCAAGTACATACATTGATTAATTAAAGCATAACACGTGTTTTATGCGTGTCAGAACTAATTTACGTTTAAGTATCGATTGTAATTCACTTCAACAATTTGTGTCTGGTATACTTAGATATTTCCAGCTTCTTTCGTCCACCCATCAATTTCTTCTTTCTTTCTTATTGCTCATCTTTAAATTTTCCTTACTTCTATTTTCTATCTGTTGAAATGGGGCATTAGAAAGGAGATACAAAAAAAATACGTGATGTGAAGGTTATACTGGAAAATATTGTGGTAAAGGTCATCTTAAAACCAACATCATCATAATTTCCTTCCAAAACTGATAGTACATAACACCTAGACCATACGTACTGACTTCAATTGAGTAACTTGTTTCAATATCCTCTTGTGGTTGAAAAATCATCAGTTTCTGTTGTTTTGACAGAAGAGCTTTTGAATTGGTTTTGACACGACGTCACAAATTACTTTAGTTCTACCATAATTAAGTTAAGAATTGCTGCACTAATGATGATCATGCATGTGAGTCGGACTTGAGAGAAGCGTTCTAAATTCTCACAAATTGAAGAATAATTGACAGACTTGCAGCATTAGCGACGCACCCACTATACATATACCTATTAGTAAATTGTTTTCTTTTGCATAGTAACGATCACCTCATATTTCTCTCCTCGCGTAATATTCTAGAAAATAGTACAAAAAACATCCTTTCTCTCTCTCCCTGAATAATTTTTTAATTTGAAAATTGTTTCAATTTGCTTTTCTAGGGTCTCACGGTAAATTGATCTCGAGGGCTTGCATGAAAATCAATTATATACTCGCTCTCAGCTTGGAAAATTCAGAAACTGTGACTTATTTTCACTCCATTTTCAGACGTAAGGCTTCCCTCTTTCTTGAGTTGAATAAGGTGTAAAAATTTGACATGCATCAAAGGAATCCGTAAAAATCTTCCCATACCTTGTGCTTGTCAGCCACCAGCGACGCAGGATTTTCTTATTTTTACGTGAAATCTCAGTTCTGATAGGAAAAAGGTGGTCATGTTATTTTGGAGTGTCTGATTAAGTAAAATTACAAGAGAAGATTAGTTCTCGTTGGAAAAACTCTTCAACAATTTAAATTTTATCAAAATCAGTTTTTTTCGTGTTATCTAGAGTGTAGTTAGAAGTACCTACATACGATTTATTTATGACTTTTTCGAGAGATTATCTCTGTTGAGTACACTTGACTTTGACAATCAATACATATCACTCGATAATGCTGCATTTCGCTCATAGGTACGTGAAAATTGTTATCATTTTTTTCTTCGGGTTTTTAATGCAGGTGCATACATTGGAATTAGGCACATTCTGACGCGTCAAACTCAAAATCATCAATTATTCCTACAAAGATGTTATCTGATACACGTGATCTTAGAACGTTTTCACCATAATAGCATGAAGAAATTCGACTGTAGTTTCTTCTATCGTTTATTATGATTCAATTGAGGGGAAGAAAAACACTCAAAAAATTGATCATAGATTTCATCATGTTTATTTCTGATTTATGATTCACTGAAATGGAGATTTATATATTTTATTTTCTTCAACGTGAATTTTGTCGACCAGATTGTCTCAGTAAATTATGAACGATACCATAGTCCGTTTGACTAAACTTCTATCTTGTTCAATTAGTTGGAAGGATGCCGCGGCGGATATCGAATGTCGAATAGTATTTCCAAAAACTCCCATCAAACAGGCTCGATGTTTGAAACGCTTGGCTCTCAGTGTGGTGCGTCGAAAAATGTTTCTTAAGAAGGTTGTGTAGGAGTTCGGTGAGTATTATTATAATTTTATTTCGTTCAATGGTTCGACCAAGGAGTCGAGAGGGCATCAAAAATCCCTTGTACAATTTACAATAGTAAGGAATTCTCATCTTTTGTCTTTACTCTGCTCTGACCCCTAATTTGAAATTTCCCATGTGCCCCCCTTCACCCTCGATACTCCATGGGTGATTCAAAAATTTGCGAGTACACACCGCGAGTTCACCTTGCTCAGTTTTCATACTAGCTTTATGTTGGGATTTTACCAGTCCTAAACTAGGATGCCAGATCTACGGATTTTTGGTCTTTAAAAAGATACAGGGTTTGCCTTTCTCTAGATTTTACGTACAATGCGGATTTCTAGCGATCAAGGGAAAGGTACCTTTGGCACACGTACGAGTGATACTTTTATCCTGATCGTTATTAGCTGATACTGCGGTTTCCCGTAATATTGAGTCGATCAAGGGGAAAGTACCTCAGATACTTTTAAAAGAGATATCTTTCTCCTGATTGTTATTAATGGGTCAATCAAAGTCCGTAGAAATCTATTTTTAGGTCTTACAAAAAATGGAGGATACGGATTTTTGAAACTATCATTTGGCAGAACTGGTCCTAAACTAGACCTATAATAGAATGGAGAACACCCCCCTAGGGTTTTAGTAGTCTTGAACTAGGCTTATAGGCGGCTAATCATCAAAAATACAGTATACTGTAAAAACTGATCTAGTCAGTTTATACTAGCAGGCTTAGACTTCTTACGTACCTATATTTGTATTTCTTTTTTGAATTCCCTATCGAACTGGATCTCAACTAGCTACTGTAGTAAGTTTAGCCTTCTTTATATGAGCCTAAATGTATAGTAAACCAGACCAAGAAGGGGGTAGGTCTGAGCACTGAGCTTTTTCTAGACCTGGCTTCAAACTAGGTGTAGGCTCACTAGGATTTTAGCAGTCTTGAACTAGAATTATAATAGATGCAGAAGACCCCCCCCCCACCCTTATGACTTTACTAGTCCTAAACTAAACTTAAACTAGGCCAAGGAGGGAGGAGGCGCAAAAGAGCGGAGCGAGTGAGCCTAAAAGCTATTAGCTTTGAATATTTTAAAGTACACTTGCTTGGAATATTATTTCAAAGTAATCTTATACTAGACCAAGGAGTGAGCCTCCCAACAGTAATTGTTTGAAAATATTCTAAACTAGACACGTAGTGGAGCATGGAAGAGAGCTCACTCGCTCCGTTCGTTCGCACTTCTAAAGCTATACTAGCTTGAAATTCTTTGAAGTAGGTTTCTACTAACCCAAGGAGGGCGCAAAAGAGCGGAGCGAGTGAGCCATCCAAAAGCCATTGGCTTGGAATACCCTAACATGGTACACCAAACCCGGGTAAAACTGGCCCTCAGACCTGGCACGTGAGCCGCTGAACCAATTACTAAGCAAACCAGGTTAACAATGAAAACCTCACAAAAGGACAGTAGATTTTTTAGCTGGGAACCCGCTATCTATTTTGTTAGGAGGATTACATCCTCAGAAAACGACTGCGTCCAGAAGTTTCTGTGAACTGCGTGACAAGACGTGTGGCACCTTATGACGTCATCGATGACCTTGACCTACTTTAAGCACTTGGAAAAATTTCAATATCCAGCTGGGATGATTTATGACGTCATCAATGACCTTGACCTTGACCTACTTTAGGGGCTTGGAGAAATTTTAATTTCCAGCCTTTATTATATCAGGCCTAGCATGCAGTATACTGAGAAGAGCCCAACCAATTCATTTTCTGAGAGGGCATTTTTGCGCCAACGTGATCGCAAGTGCGGGAGGTTGGCTGCCATTGCAAACTTGCAATGGCCTCTAATTCTTCTATTTGGCTCCAACAGAAGATTTTTTGTAAATGTTTGTGCATTGAAGTTGGGGGAAGAAGCTGAATTTGTGCCTTTGTTCTATAACACCCGTTGGTGACGTCACAAGTAGATTCAACGGATGATAATTTCATCACAACGAGATTTCAATTAGTTGATGTCTGTACTGTGCCTTTATCCGCTGACGGAGATTTACATGTTTGGGACTCGGTTTCCTCTTTTCAATGAAATTACCCACCCCGGCCATTTATTGGTTCGAGTCCGAGTTTATCTCCCCCCCCTCCTCCACAGAAAATTTTCGAGGAATCCTTGACTTGATCTAGAATGGTTAGATTAAACCACGCGAAGCGAGTGAGTCCCCAAAAGTTAGTTAGCCTGAAATATTTATACTAGACTTATACTAGACTAAGAATGAGTGTGAATGAGCGGAAGCAGCTAAGTACACAATTTATTCATCGATACCATCATGATCGATTTATTGATAAAACACTAGGGCCAGTTGTACCAAAATATTTGAACGCAGTTTTTCAATCTTTTGCTCCACTTGCCCCTCATCATGCACTCAAGGTATACATGTCATATTTATGTCTCATAGTTTCGTTTCGACAGCTTTCTATCTTTTTCCCAACAATTTTCATGAAAATCATGTTTCATGCGTCAGTTTCAAAGTTGGGTAAATTCTCATCCTGATCATTTTGTGCTAAACTAGCCTGTTTGTCAGTGAGACCATAAAATAATTAAGTCAAAAATTCTTCTTTTCCTTCATTCGATTTCACCTCCCAGCGAGCAAAGATTTTTTGACAACCCGCCGTGAGGCTCCGTGTTGAAATTTTTGTCACAAGTCTCACACATCGGTTTCTCTATAGCTGCCTCGCTAGTAAAGTTTGTAAGTAGATCAATAAAATTCTTGCATTCATCTTCTGCAAATGGAACGTCGTTGAAAAAAAAAAAAAAAAAAGTTTAATATTCCAGCGCTGTTTGTAAAAATCGCACGCGATAGAAAAGAACATAGGTAGGTAGTCGTGCTTTCGGACCTGATAATCAGGTACGGATACTTAATTGTGCCAAATTGAACTGCAACTCGTTTAACTTGTGTTATCTTCAAGAAAATTATGCGGAATTTTTTCTTATTATGGTTTTTATTGGTTAAAAGACCTCGCGTTCAAATTCTTCCGGAATTAGTTCTACGTTTTTGTTCGTAAAAATTAGGCCTTTACTGTACGTAGGTTGCACCATTACATTGGAATTATTACAATCAATTTTCATGTAATGATACACGTCCATTGTATGGTGCCTGATGTAATATTTTAAAAAACTGCTGTTACTTGAGGAATGGGGTAGCGAGTGCATCCTCGTACTCCTCACCGTTTAACTCCCTTTTCAAACCGAAATAATATAAATAACTCATATTTACGTCATTTACGCTAGTCTCTCACAGCGTTCAATACTACAAACGTACACATTTGTAATTCGCGTACGTAGACAAACGAATTGGATGATATCTACCGCACTAAGTTCAATCAGGTCACGTCGCGTCGTGGCCGTAGATAAAAATGATATTTATTCAAATATTGGAAAATATGATGTGATATAATCCGTTCATCTTTACGAGTGAACCTCCGTACATGTTTCACGAGTACAAGCAATTGATACAGAATTATTTGACAGCAGTAGAAACATAATGTGAACCATAATCAGCGAAAAATAGGTCAGCGGCTGAATAAAAATTCGCAGTCGCCGTAAAAATTGAACCGCTGCACATGTACGACAAAATAAGAACCAACGAGTGGAGGCGAAGCGGGAGTTTTGAAACGAGTCGGAAAACGCTCAAATAAAAAGTATATTAGTTTTTCTGTAACTTACCATTATGTCTATTTATGAATATTATCCTTTATGCGATGGTCCTACCAATGAGATGATCGCCAATAAATTGAACTTAGATATTTTCTTCGTTTTTTGATATTTTCCATAAGACAAATTATTTCTGGAACAAATCGAATAACAAATAAAAATGAGGTATATGCGTATTCTATTGTATTTTATGTACATAGTGAATTATTTCTAGATACAGATGTGCGGAGATTTGTACCTGTATTATGTAGAACCCGATAGGCACTCGATACAATAATTAGAACTGGGGTTTATCAGTCAAATGAATTTTGAATAATATTTCATGTATTCGTAAATATCTCAGTAATTAGAGAATTACAACAAATTATTCATTCCTTTTTTGAATATTGATAGCTGATTGATGAACCCGTAAATGAGACGCAAAAAACAACATCAATTACTTCTATTTTGTCAGCACATGTGTATTCATGCAGTCACATGCATATCTGAATCCACCAGAGTTGAAAATTGGGGGAAAACGTGGGAGATTCTTTTTTCAGAGAAGAGATAAAAAAAATGAGGCGCAGACAAATCCATCCTTATGTCGGAGATATTGAGGTGGACACAATTCTTCTCTGCAAAATTTGCACTAGCGAGAAAAACACATAATTAGTCATCTGTCTCACACGTACAATGCAACATTCAACTTTCGGTCCATTCGACACGTACAATAAACAGTATGTAAATTTGTGCACAGTAAGAAATGACATCAACAAAAATAGAGGGTTCTGCTCATTGAAAAATTAAGTACAAAGTGTTAAGTAAATAAAGGAGTTCCACCGAAAATGAATTATATTCGCAGTATGCTCAAAATATGTGTAGATTAAGTCGTACAAAAAAGATACAGTCGAGTACTTGTGGAATCAAGAATATCGAGAGAAAAATCTATCGAAAATACCAATGCTTTTGAAAGAAAATATACAAACGCCACATCAGGAACGGTGACTGGAGGTTTTAGGAACTTTTCGCAAAATCTTGTGAAATCATTCCTCAAAAAGACTACCCACGCACGTCCGACAAGCGCCGCGTAGTGACTCCTGGTTTGTCGAACCTTGTAGGGTTTTGGGGGGTGTATAAAGGGTGCGCCAAAAAGATGTTAACAGTCAACCGGGGAACTCCACGAAATTGTCGCGGAGTCTTCCAAGAGTTTTTCGTTCAACTGTTAACATCTTGTTGGCGCACCCTATATGCACCTTATCGTACATATTTCAAAGTTTACTTTTAAGGGTATGCTTCGCTCGTGAAATCGGGCATCAAAAACATGGTACCGGAAAATCATTCTAACTACTCGAGTTTTCAATGGATCGTTTTTCATAAAGGTTCAACTAAAGGCGCTATAGAAACAGAATTTTAAAATTTTATTCCATACGTTTTTTATTTCACTTTGAAATCATCGAAAATCCGACTATTTTTAAACGTTGTAAAATTTTTTTGGAGGAAAAATTCGGATTTCTGTTTCTATACCGCCTCGAGTTGAACCTTTCTCTACTACATTTGTGAAGATCGAAAGAATTGGTTGGAAAATAGAGTTTTGAGAATAGTTTTTCAAAGTCTTGTAAAATGATTCCTCAAAAGGGCTACTCACGCACGCCCGACTAGCGTCGCCAAGTGACCGCTGGTATGCCGAACCTTTTAGGGTATTTGGGGATGTATATGCATCAACTTATCGTACACCGTTTCGGAGTTCATCAATGGGCAAAGCACCCCCTCAAAGCAAGCAGAACTTCGTTCATAATCATCTTCAGATCTTGTTTACTGTTTAGTCTTGCACTTCGATGACGACACAAGGTGGAAATCCTCATTTTTATTGTTCATTTTCTGTAATACTGTTGAGTGATTTATTGCGTACCGGTACATTCTTTAATTTACTTCTCCCAACACTGATTTTTAATGTTCATTTTTTTACTTTGCGAATAATATTTTTAGTGGGTAAATAAATATTTCTCGTTTAGTTTTTCTGTAGATACCTATTCTGTTCAAGTAAAGAATATACAATCAGCCGTATGGATAAGGAAGATAAGGTACTGACAAAGTAAGTCTGAAATTCATTTACAATAATTTATACTTCTTGAAACAAAGGAAATAAAAAAAAAAGTAGGAAGCAAGAAAAAAACAAATTCAATAAGTATGCTTCCTTTTTTAAAATTCAATGTTAAATAGGAGTGATACTACACGAAGAATAATGACGCTAGTGTGTTCATGAACGATGATTAGAAAAGTATTGTAAGTGGAAACCCATTCGAAAATTAGCGAAAAATGACGTCACAGTATCTTTCTACCCTCCGAGACTATGGTAACCATAAAAATTTGCGATGGGGAAGGATATTTTTTCCGAAAACACGTGGGTTTTAAGAAACGTTCAGATTTAATTTTACGAGCGTAGGTGGCCTCGTTTCAACCTCCCACTCGAAATTGAAGAACGCTACACGTACGTGCTCCTCCGGCGTGTTACTTTGACGCCGCAATTGTGCACTTGTTTTCCAAAGAGAACTTATACTCGAGCGTATGTTACGTATCAACCACAGTTGACGTGTTCTCTTATAATATTTTTTTTATTCTGAAGATCGGAAGCTCGAAATCGATCACAATCGGAAATTTCATCGTATTTAGGAAATATCCTCCTGTCAACATGAAAACTATGCAGCTTACAATTAAGACTAAAGACGAATGCTTTTATAAATTTGGACTTCCTTAAAAATCACCATGAGGAGAAAATCCAGTCAACTCTCCTAATCCGTATAAGTTTTATCCCTCGAAACTCCTAAACTATCAGAATATATTATTCAGTGTTTATTGCCTTATTTCTTTGGTAGAGAGAATTGGAACAAAGGCAGCCTGAACTTTAAAACAAGATGCTTTGACTTCAAAAATGCTATGCATATGTCCTATCAAAGTACGTTCTGAGACTTGGCCTAAGAAATTTCGGAATCCAAGGTCTGATGTGGAAGGCGTGAGAAGACTCAGTCATTTTTTAGCCCCGAGCTTCAGTATGAGAAAGGGTACGCAATCTAGGAAGAGATGAACACATTCAATGCGAAATTGAGAAAATTTTACATTCCGTGCTTTAACGATCTGCTTTAAGACCTTGAAACGAAGATTAGACTTTGGGTAGTCTCTCTATTAAAGCTCATCAAAACTACGTGAACAAGAAACGATCGACTCAGTGAGATCGTTCTAAAGCCTCGCCACACCAGTATCCTTATCACTATAATTTATACGCCCTACAATGCAAAAAAAAAAGAGTATGAAAAAGTGTACAGACACTTTGCTTTCCATTTCTCGTTACAAGTTTTTTCCAGCTGTCAATCATAGCGGTATATATCGCTTTCTCTCAAAGATATAGGTACTTCAAGAAAATGAGAGTTTATCAACCATGATGATCATATACGGTACCGGTACCTACAAATTAACATTTGGCTAGACGACTTGACGCCGAACAGTACGTGCTGTATCGTACGTTCGCGAACATATTGTAATTAAAATATTTCATTCATAAATTTAAAAATAAACGTACGTGACTCCAAGGTCGACAGTTAAAAACTAGTTGTTTATACAACAAGGACTTTAGGTATTGACGAAAGTTAATCGATTTATCTGCTGTAGGAGCATCTCGAGGGAATCTTATTAGAGGTGAATATCCATCGGGAAAGAATCCTTACAAGCATAAAGGTTTCGAGCTTTTTTTCAGCAACATAATTTGCAAATTTCAATCAACATTCATTCACATACATATATTTATAAGAGAACACGAATACGGACGTAGGTAGATTGATAATCAGGTACCGGAATTATGCGCGCAAACACTAATAATTTTTATTTGAAAAGTCATGTTCTCAGTCCATTAGGAGGTAAAACTTATGAAATTATCACGATTTTAACGACAGTAGTACTCTCGGGAAAAAACTTCTCGAATTTCATTCTTTACAGATCATTAGCGAAAATAGGTACTCCGTATTTAAATTACGATACAGTCTAGGTGTAGGATGTATCGATGGACTCACTTTTCTTCCGCGGTCGGTTCTCGCGCGAGTTCTGCTAGAATTACTACGTGAAACCTTAAACCTCGCCGTAAATAAAATAAATTTTTCTCCATTCCAATAAGACCTCGGTATTAATTACCAATTTCATCATTTCGTAATTACCGTAATTCACCTTTTGTTTCGCCTTATTTCCGTAAATCTCATTACGGACTTATTTCTTTCTTCCATCGATATGTTAATATTTGATAAATTTAGGCCCGGAGTAAACTGACGAGTGTTTTTCATTCTTGAAAAAGTATTTCGCATTTCACAACCAATCAATTAATTCCGGAAAATTGCGCGCTATTATCAGTTTTTTGTTTTGGTATGTATTTTAAGGTACCTACCTATTTATGCAATCCTCCCTGAATTTATATTCAATCTTTTCTCAAGTTATGAGGTGAATATTCCAAGTACGTCTATAAATTGTCTTGAAATATATTTTTTAAACATTGGAAAAAATATAAGCGAACACTACTACGCAGAGTCGGTAGTGTGCAACAGCTGCAACATTATTTCAATTTCTGCGATTGAAGTTCACTTCTTTTTTTCCGAAAATTTAGTTTTTTAAAAATTTTCAAATAATTTGACGTTAAGCGTTTTTTTTTCATCTATAGGTGCTGAAATTTAATTTACAGTGCCTACACTGTGTGAAAATACTGAAAAGACTAATACCATTTTAAAACATAATTATTCTCAATAAAATATAAATTTTTCCTCAGTAAAGTAATTTTGCGAATAAAACGTGTGAAAAGATCACGGTCATATTTTCGATGCCGTAATTATCAACTTTTCGAAATTTTGCCAGAGTTTCTGATAATTTCCAGAAGTACGCATTTTGTTCTTGTTGTCATTCTTTACTAAAAGTAAAGCATAGGTATGGCGCTGACACTGGCGAAAAATAGGGTTCAATGGTACCACGTTCCAACTCTGCAGCAATTTTAGCAGTTTATTTGCTCATAAGATTGAGACTTGGAAAAACCATTTTGGTCTTTTGATGGTTCTTTGAGAACTACTCCTGGAAAAATTGACTTTTTTTTGTTGCCGTTGATAACGTCACAAGTGACCTTGACCCCCTTTAGGAACTCGAAAAAAATTCAATTTTCGCTACTTTCATTATACTGGTTCAAACATTCAGACTGAGCTACACTAGACCTACCTTGCGATATCATAATATATTGTATGCTAGGCAAACTAGCTCACCCTACTCCCTATTCTAGGCTTTCTCTATAAAACAATGCTGCCAGATGATATTTTCAAAAATCCGTGCCCTCCATTTTTTGTAAGACATGAAAACAAATTTCTACGGACTTACGACCAATCTATCAATAACGATCAGAAGAAAGGTATCTCTCATAAGAATACCTCAGGTACTTTTCCCTTGATCGACTCAATGGTACGGGAGAATGCAGCATTAATTCATAACGATCAGGAGAAAAGTATGTCTTTTATGAGTGTTTAAGGTACTTTAACCTTGAGCAAAAAAAAAACATATTTCATGCAAAATTTCTAGAAAAACCTGTATAAGTGTTTCTGCAGTTCGATGCAAAAAGAAGCGGTGCAGAGGGTTCACGTTCTTATCACCGCTGAAACACATTTATTCGCACCAAACCGCAAAACCGTCTCTTTGTCTACATGGATGGGAGTACTTCAATAGCGCCTTAACTTATACCCTCTCATATTGTTTTTCAGACCACATCAAATCCTCAGATGACGTCATCGGGAGTATAATCAATTGTCTCTATATGGTCTCCAAGATCAGGTCTTCATTTACCCATGAAACCAAGTCTTTCCAGAAGGTGCCTGAAACAGCTTCTCACAGGTTGTTATCCATCATTAATGTCTCGTCTTGGCCTAAGGTAAAATGCGTTCATCACAAAGGAAGACCCGATTACAAGAAGTTACCAGCCGCGAGGCGATACGCCATTTTAAACTCTTGTACCAAATTATTGTGAGAGATGTTTGTCGCACCGAGTAGTTTGCGTGCCCGTTCAATTAGCCGCGGACGATTTGCCGCCAAGAAAGACCATGATATTTGCTGCGGAGACAACTCGCCGCATATATGATTAGCCGCAATGTGGATCACCGCGAATGAAAAATTGTAATGACAGAATTATTAAACACAGATGTAATGTTTACAAATTATGACTAGTACCACGTAGGCACAGGATCAATTTGCGATCCTCAAATTCCATGACAACGGCGCAAATCCAATTGTCTAAGGCAGCGTATTCTTTTTTAGAGGGGGAGGGCGGACTTTCCTTACGTGTACTCCACGTCTCTTGTCTTCTGGCATTTTTTCAACTATTAATCTTTAGAAGTTGTTTAGTCAGCGAAGTTGAACTGCGCCCATAACGTCAACTTTTTCAGCTATTTAAAATACAAATGACCAACTCAAATTGGTTTGAAAGTATTACTCATTATTGTCTCGGAAAGAGGGAGAAAGTCGGTAAATGACCGCTTGTATTTTATTGTGACAACTCATATCGTACATCCCTTCATGTAATTACAATAAGGTAGAGCAACGCTTCCTGATTACTTTAGCTGGTTGAGCCCTTGGAAATAGAACAAAAATGTGCAGAACCCCATGAAAAAGTTCGTATCTAGTTCATAATGCTTTGAAAAGCTACAAGCTACAAGCAATTTATGTTTTAAACGTCTTGCTTTCCGCGGATTTCTGGGGCTTCTCGCGCCACCATTTGGGAAGCACTGGGGTGCAGATTAGTAAAGTACAAGGAATTGCATAGAATTTTTCCTGAGGCGTATCGTAACGGCGGCGAATGTGACCACCGGTGAGTTGTCCGCGGCGAATTGTATGCGCACCAGTAATTTGATATGACAATTACATCTCAAGGAGCTTGTTATTGATTCGATTCAATTATATTTTAGAAACTTGAGGACGTAATGTTGTCGACAATAGATCCCATCTGCAGGCTAACATCGCCTACTGTAGGCTAATGTTTTCTTATTCATCTTTGGGTGATAGACAACACCATCTTACCAACAAACTATAACTCCCTCTCACCGAACCACTTTCAATTCTAAAATTTATCATCAAGGGATGTTACAAGTCATGGCTAAAACCTTCCTTCACGGTCATGTAAATGAATCCTTTTTTACTCTTGAAAGGTGGACAACTCAATCTTTTTCTTCTGGGGAATCATTATGCAAAATTCGTTGTTTTTTGCACGGATTGGAGGGAGAAGGGAACTGCAGCAACACCAGCAGCACTCAGCATTATGACAGCGGTTTTGGGTGACGCCCCTAGGAAATCGAGGGTAATTCCACTATTCCACTTTGCGACTTCATTCTCCAATGCGTCATCAAGTTGGTAGGATATCTAGCATTGATCTTATGGATGTTGCTGGATTGCATACTCATTTTCTAACCGGAGGTGTTCGCTATAAAAAAAATTATTAAATTGATAACCCGAAGGAAATATATTATGCAATTTGGAATGCTGAAGTAAGATGGGGTAAGAGGAGCGGAACTTGTTTCGTTTTCCCGCTTCAGCTGGTGGCGGATACAATAAAGATTCGACAAAAAAAAAATCATGAAGACGGTCCTAGTAAATTTGAGCTTATCGCTCTATGATTTAGGTTGCGTAGGCTTATACACGTATGAAACATTGTCTTCTCATCAAACCTGAAGCAGAGTGACGTGAAAATGCTGTCTCAATTGGAGGAGACAGAAAATTTAAAAAAAACGAGCAACAAATATAACCATTTGAACTTGTACCGAAATTTTCGTATCCTGTAAACGTTCAATAAGATTCCTAGAAAGGGAGATTTCCGTTTCCTTCGTTCGCACTCGCGAACTTGAAAAATCGAATTACGAAAACAGCATTCTTACACGCATTCATCACATATTACGGTACAATGTAAATCATGCGAAACACTCGGGACACATAACCTTCGGTCGCGTGGTTCGTTCGAAATACATATTCCAAATTTTCGTGTTCAACGTGCCATTAACGTGTGGAATGGGTCAGTATTGCGGTTTCATTGACAGAACTAAAATAGATACGACACAAACAGCAGAATAATAGGCGAATATGAATATATGGAGCGGCGGTAAAGGGAGACTGCGAATAGGTTTCGGACGTTGGCTCAGTCTGTACCCATAATGTGTGGTACATATACCACGCACGTGTTAAAAATATACCATACTTTTAGTTTCCGTCGGTATATTCGAGTACAATGTACTCGCGTGAAATAAGGCCCCCATCTGTTCAGAATTCATGCATTGTCTATAATTGTGACGAATTTTCATTTTGGAATGGAACTTTCCGCTTTGCTCTGAAAGACGAGGGGAACTTTGAAACAGAGGAAAAATTTGAGACAAGTTTAGTTACATAGAGCCAAGTAGGACTTAATAATCTCAGTTTTCGAGAAAACGATAAAGGTGGAAAAGGAAATATGACGAAAAAATCTGACGAGTGCCTGATTGCGTATATAGTGGTTCTAGCAATCGTCATGAAAACGAGAAGTCGCGGGTTCCACTCCCGCTCCGGCCAGGAGATTTTTTCGTCATAAATACTCTTCTATCCTTTTCTATATGATTCCTCGTGGATTTTCACAATTACCATCATCCTCCAAAAAAAACTTTGAATAATCTTTCACCACATACAGTATTACAGTAAAAACTGTCTCCAACGGAATCGTATGGGACCAGAAGACTTACGATTATGAGTAGTTTTCCGTATAATTCAGGTGACGTAAAAAAGAAAACATCTTGATCAAAGTAAGAACGTATTCGATTACGTACGTACATACTGTTGTACTCATAATTAAAAAGAACTGACGGTAAATATTTACGAGGTTTGGAATTTTTTTTTCTGTTCCATCGCATTCATTCCATTAAAATATCTTTTTCAACTATATTTTGACAGATATCCAAAATGATGTGCAATTCATTATTTCCAGCAGAGAAAAATTATTCAGTTTCTTCAATTATTCCAATGTATCTCTGTGTACGTCATTAAATCAGATTCATTGCTCGATTCGTCTTCTTCTTTCTCCTTCATCTCGCTGTCGAATCCGTCGTCATTTAGAATTGAGGTAACATCTCTTGTTGCTGAGGTTTCCAAATCTTCGTCACACAAAATAAAATCATGAAATGCTGGGACTTTGTCTTTTTTCACACGTATTTCTTTGTCAGAGTCGCTAAGTGATGTGATCAGTTGTACTGGAAAATCTGCTTGAACAGTTTCGAATAACTCATTTTGAAAAGATTGAGACAGAAAGTTGATGGAATCCAATACAGTGATTGACTTCTCTAAGTCCGTCAGTTCCCACGGTCTGCACACATGCTACCGACCTTCGAGGAGGCGTCGTCTGTAACGCGGTTCCGTCATTCTGGTGGTATTGGCTGGAGACCACACAAGTTTTACGTGCGACAAAGATAGACGAGGATGACCGGTAGCATTGTCTCAAATCGTAAAACGACAACCCGCGTGGAGACCTCACAATGGCAGACTTCCGAAAACTTCTTCAAAATAAAGTATTTAACAGTGGGTGTAGGACTAAGACCCAGAAGAACAGGTAGGGTAAGTCGATATCGAAAAATCTAAAGAGGCAATATCGAAAAAATTTCTGATCACGAGGACGTAGAAAATTCTGAAGGATTTTGAGAAACATCGAGAGCTGGGGTCAAAGCACACTCTCCATAACTTCGACACTCAGAGCTTTCCAATTACTTCTAATGTCGGAAATTTCTGCTACAGTGCTTCACAAAAATTGTCTCACCGACAAAATTTCTTTCGATGGCTATTTTTGAAAATACTATTTCAAGTCATTCATGTTAATTTTCTTTCTGTCTTTTCAAATTACTATCGAAATTTTACTGATAGTTCAACACAATCGAAAAAAAAATTCGCTGATAATTTTACCCAGCCATGTCTTACGTCTAAATGGGGAGCGTTTCTTCTATTTTTCTTCACATTTCGGTGTCTAAATATAAGTACGATGCCGTAACAAAATGTATAGAGGCAAAAAACCATTTTCCTTATTATATTATTTTTTGTTAAGATATTTGCCCTGTCGCCCTTGAGCAATTCAAAAAGAGTTCCCGAAGTGATGCAACCAATATTCTGAAAACGGAGAACCACTTTCATGCGAGAGGGGATCAGAAATCCACTGTCGATTGTCCTTCTTACAAATCGTGGTTTGGAGGGAGGCGAGGGCTCTTCCCTACTTTTGAGACAAAATACTATGAAATGGGCAGCTATTTGGGCCGGATAGAAGATTCGCCAAAAATTTATCAATTTGCCAAGATTTCCGAAATAAAAAATTGAAAATTCCCTTACTCTCAAGTTTCATAGGATTATTTAAGTATCCTTTCCAGAATCAGCGTAACATTTCACTTCCAAATCAATTAAAATGGAAGTTTGAACAGTTGTCAATTTTTGAGAATTTTGGCAAATTGGTCATTTTCTGGTACATTTCAACTTTCAAGCTTTATATTTGAAGGAAGATACTTAGAATTTTGATCATACTTAGCTGTTTGGAACAGTAAATGAACTTGAGAAAAGTTCGACTTTCGAACGATGTTTCAAGAGGAGGCGGACTCGGGAAGATCTTGATTTGCGATGAACATGTTGGGGGTGGGAGGAGAACCTAAGAAGAGGAGAACTTGAAAGATTTTGAGATTCAGTAATATAGATCGGGTTGGGGGCGGGGGGTAGGATAACATTATTTTCGACCATGTATATGAGAGAGGGGCCATTCAGGAAAATTTCAATTTCCAAGCTACACAAGACAGATGAATTTTTAAAAAAGAATGAAGAGCAAGTTTCTTAACCTATTCGAGAAGTTCTCTTCAAATGAACGTAATGCTCCGTTTTCCTGAAATTGAAAAATTCCTCATTCATCGAATCAAAGGTTGATTTTCGGAGTATTGTTGCGATATCTAACTGTAAAGCTCGTACATCACTTGCCTGTTACTGAAAATTTGAATCATTCGTGGCTGATGATCGTTTTCATATTTCACTACACCGCACCGCCGGGTTCAAGTGAGGTCAACAGTTAAGGAGGGATTGTGGATTAAATTTGCTCGAGCGCAAAAACGTGAAACGTTGGGTGTATACTTCGACTTTACAAAATTCTTATCTCAATCTCATGAGCCTAGACCAAATTTCCGAGGGACCAAAATGTGTCAATGATTGACCTACTTTCCAAGGTTTTCAAAGTCAAAGCTCAAGAATTTCCACATTCTGAAACTGGGTTGCGTACCGTGCTTCAAGTATTTGTTCTGAATTAGCGAGCGCTAGCTAGTAAATCGAGTAAAATTTGTAATGTTCGAGCAATTTTCCATAAAACTCTCACAAATTGTCACTTTTTGGTCCATAACTCGGTCCAGCGAAGTCGTAGGTTTGGTATTAAGATACAACTTTTTTACGTTTGAAGTAGGTGTATACCTGACGTTTCGAGTTTTTGCGCTAGAACAAATTTAGCCAAAAATCCCATCCAATTATTGACCTCATTTTGGCAACCTCGATACACCTCCGATATGATATTCAGAGGGCAAGGAACATGTAAGTAAAAAACTGACTGGAAATCAACAGCCTCTAATGAATTCATTGTTCCTTTTCATTCGAGCTTGAGAATTTAAAGTCGTATACACACATGACAATACGGAATATTAACAAAATGTACCGGTACACGACCAGTACGTGATAATTATTATCTGGTATACGTACTACAATTCGCACTGATAAGAAATAACGGGTCCACGTCACAAAAAACATATTATTCCCATCATTTAAAAAGAAAATTCTGACGCTTTCGAGTACACATTATGAACATAACTTATTGTAAAATGCAACAGTCTATACGTAATCGACAATAGAAAAGCCGTAGCATCGATTTTTCTTAAATTTTGAGCTGACCACATTCCAAAACATTGTACATTACTACTTAATGAGCATGCTGTACTACCTATAAACATTGGTCTATTAACCTACCGTTACCGAGTTCAAAGTTGACAAGTTGAACGACGTATGCAGAAAGTATATTTGCAACAAGAAGGCAATGACAATAACACTTTTCTTCGGATTTATTCATTTTCTTTTCCATTTCATTTTCGTTTGACGTTTTTGGTCACACGTAATGAATTTTTCAGCCAAATTACAAGACTCCTTTCTCGGCGATGTACGAACAAGAAAATCTTTTTACTTCACGACGAGACGAATAAAGACGCCACCGTCTGGCACGAAAAAGAAAACCGTCTCACAAAAACGAGCGACAAACTCGAATGAAGATAGTCGAAGCATTTTTCATATTATACATGACATGCTACGGTACGATCGAACAATACATTTCTGGAAATATATTTATTTACCCCTTTTTCTAACCGTCGTAAACATGTTTGGAGAAGAAATTATGTAGACCGTCCTGTCGTGAAAAGGTTGATTCAAATTACTAAAAGACCCAGGGACGTTGTTGAAAGACCAGATATACGACGATTTTTTCATATTGTCGCGCTTTCTAAATTATACAGTGCAGTCGTTAGGTATTTCTGGATTTCGGAGCGGTCACCTTTTGTGAAATTTTTACGTAATACAAAAGTCAGTGCCCTGTACTGTTTTTCATTTATTGAAATCTTATCGCAGAATCAAGTGACCATGAAAAGTAAAGTGAATATTTTCAATCTTCCTTCAATATAAATTAACCGGAAACTGAGTTTCATCCATCCAAAGGTCAGTTTAATTGAGCAACTATGTGCTAGTTGTATTATTTTCACGTTTTCGGAGATCCATTTATCTTTAAGTCTGAATTTATAAAACTTTAAATCATCGAATTTCAACAAGCATGTTGTGAGAACGTGATGAAGAATTTGCAGTTTCGAGTTATTTGCAAGTTGATTGTATCAGAAGATTTTATCGATTGTAACATCAAACCGAAAAAATACTTCCTTGGAGGCCTGCCCTCTCTGTCTTTATCCTTGAAAATACATTTTAGGCGCCTAAAATGATCTTAATGGAAGAAAGTTTTCCTAGACTGCTTTATAAACTTGCAGACAGGGTTGGATCTAGCTTTTGTGAGCCCTGGGTTCAAATTTTTGTGAAAGTCCTCTAGCAACTTACTGACTCCTAAGCCATTCTGTATCCAAAAGTATCAAGTTCCACTGTCTCGTTCCCATCCATGGGCCCTACCCCAACCAAAAGTAATTTTCAGAATATGTGAATTATCCAAAAAATTGATCAATATTTCTGCTTATCACTCCCACTTCCTAAATGTATCAAGTTCATGTACTGGCACCATCTTCACTCTTTGCTCTGTAGACGATTCAATGACCATTCTTGGCTCGACTTGCGCGAGCAAGGGTTAGGCTACAATTTTAGCATCTTTCAAGAGGCTCGGTTTTGCGTATTCCATTAACAACAAAATTTTCTCTCACCAGTACCGCAACTCCCTTACAATCCCATTAACCGAGATCCCAACTATCTCCTAATGCCTAGAATCAACCCTAGCTCACAAACCTTTCTTAGTGGCTTCAATCTCCTACCCACCTTAAAAGCAGTTTCCACTGTCCCTTCCACTCATCTTTTCTCTTAAAAAGCCTCTCATTCATCTCCTACTCCGTAACCATTACCTTGGTCCTGAGCCACAACGAAAGGAGTGAAGGCGAAAAAGTCGACTAAAGGCTGTAGAAGATAAATCTCCAAATTCTCCTCACCATATCCGATCTCATCCCTTACACCCAATTCCGATTAACGAACCACGAACAAATGGATTGTTCATGGGAAAAAATAGTTTCGCAGAATAAATTGGCGTAAACGAAACAATTTCCCTTCTAGTGGTCTTCCTCTCATCAAAAACGCTGCCGTCACAAAATTCACTTCACGCGTCTTCAAACAAGAGAAGTCCTTTGATATGCGCAGGTCCCAACCGTCTCTGTGTTTTGTAGTACGATTTTCTTTATTGTTCTTTGATAGTTCCTAAACTACTTGGTGGGAACCCGGGGTCAATGGTCCCCTCACCTCCCGTTAATGCGGTCCTTCTTGCAATTAAAAATTCTTCTTATTCTACATTGTGGTTTTAGCGAAAAATTTGTATTTAATTAAACATTATCTTTAGAAAGATTTTCTCATGCAGGTTTTCCTCACCACCGAGACTTTTCACCTCACTCAAAAGACCAGCCTGCCATCGGAGCCTCGTCCTCGAAAACTGTTAGTCTTTAAGTCTTACTATTCCACATAGTGCCACTCTATAGATTTCCCATCTTTTGAAGAACTCTTTATCAAGAGATCTTTCTTAAGTTGCTAGTCATCATAATGGTCTCAACATTGGAAATTTTTCCGAGGGTCAATGTAGTCTCGAAATGAGCCAAAGTCCTCATTTTATTCGCAGTCGAGTTTCAATCATGTTGTTTTGCCTTTAAAGATCCATTAACTCGTATTTTTTCGTATCGAATCCCCGATTAGAAATTGTACTTCCCAAACACGTCATAATTTTTTCAGTTGATAGACAAAAAGTGCTTTCATTCCTTGAGCAAAAATTTCTCAATGTGTGAACTTCAGACGCTTAGATTAAGTGCGATAAGATATGTTGCGAATTGCGACGAACTGATGCGTTAAGAAAACGATGACGTTCGGCGAACTGATGTAACGTGATGAGAGGGAGCAACAGGTGTTATTGATTTCAACGCTGAAGAGTGAGCGATAAGACAAGAAATGAAATGCAAACAAAATTTCCCAATCGTATTTCGAAAAAATACAATCTCTAAGAACTTGACTTCAAAAGACTACTCCGTAATTTCTTCGTCGAACATCAATCGCGCATCCTTGTATTACACGCAGGAAATAAGTGTACAAATCTCACGCCTCTACTCTGAATTTGAAGGTGTATGGGAAAAGAGGGAGAGAGAGGCATGAACAATTATTCCACACTAGTTCAAACCTTCATTTTCTTCTCCTATGAACAAAACAGTTGCTCGAGAAACAAAAATCAGAAATGAACCCTCTCCTCCCACCCCATATTAATAAGACTTCTGTTCACCGCAATTTTCGAATAGAGATTCTAGTGAAAATTGCGCGCTGCACTCGAGTAGGCTGTAGCGAGTTGTGTACATAGAAAGAAAATTGATATCTACGATGAAATCGAGGAGATATATTGGTATATCGCTAGCTATTAAATTACTGTATTAATGCCACCCTCGGAAGATGAGATTTCAAGTTCACTAATACAACGATTGAGTCATAAAACATCTCAGCTTTTGGAATCGTACACCGATTCACTACCGTCCTCCTCCGGACTCGTAATGCGCGTTGATCGCAGACTTGTTGTTTGATAAGTAACCTTGTAATTCGTATACTATACGACGATTATACCACTCTTCTGAATTCCGGCCGTTGACCTGTGTGCATCTTTCTCTATCTTGTCTCTCTCATTACGACACAACAAGAATCACAAACACTTATCTTTAAGCTCTTCCGCTCGCTTATAATTCTATTCGAACACCTTGCTTCTTCTTCACATCCTCCTCCAGAAAAAAAAAGAGCACGTGAAAAAGCATTGTAAACATTTTCTAAACGCCAACATCACAGTCGAAATTATCATTGCGGGGTTTTGAGAAAAAATCGTTCGCAGCATAATCTGCTTTAATACTTGTAAATCGTTCCTTATGATCGAGCTCTGATCTTCTGAAGGAAATTCTTAGTACGTTTATCTCACATGTCATTTTCCAAGATTTTTTCCTACACGTGACTTTGCAATCACTCGTAACTAGAGAGTCATGTTCCACAAGGACATTAATCTCTTGGCGGAAAAAAACCCTCATAAAAGTCTCTCTGTGGACGGTGTGTACCTTACCCTTCCTTTGGGGTGTAGCTAGTGTTGTCTAAAGATCTGTCGGCAATAACTTGCAACTGTCACACACTATTCTTACCCTAACTTTTGTAAATACGTGACTATTATCACCACAGTGTAGTGGTTTTGAACCAAATTTTCTCATGAAGACTACAACATTCTTTCTTCACACTATCGAGTATTCATTGATCATTATTAAAAAAATAAAATTTTATAATTTGATTTCTGACGTCTTATTGACCAGACAAGCAAGATAAGAATTAGAGGAACGAATTTACTATCGTTTAAAAACCACACGACAGTTGAAGATGACGATGTCAAAAATTTTTTAGATATATCCACAAAATTTACACACAGCACAGATAACACCATTCAACTCAAGGCACCAAGTTTGAAGCAATATATTGTGCGTAATATTTACCTTTAGTCGTAATATCACGAACTCCGCGAATTGATTTTGTTTGTCTTCTCGTACAACGTGGTAACTTTTATATCACAGATAGGATACCGGTAACTTCGACGTCCTAAAATAAGAAAAAGAAAAAAAAAAGGCACAGGGTTTTTTCAAGTTTCACGAAGAAAAATCATTCACTATCGCACTAGTACCGCTCGTACACTACAATATGCGGCGAAAATATTAAATACAATTTTTGAAAATCGAAACATCTATAAAAGGAGAACGAAATTCTGTTCGCAGGAAAAAGGAAGCTAGAAACAACTTCGGCGCGCGTACGTTCGCGACATACAAATGAATAACACGCGGTCTGCTTCAGAATGTATACGTTTCAGACTTGCCCCTCACTATTATGTATTTTTCCCTCCAAAGCAACCTTTTTTAATAATGTTTCTAAAATCGTCTTGGCGCCAACACGAATTCGTTTTCGTGCACGTTACCGCGCATACGCGAAATATTCGGCGTTATTTACTTATTCATAATATCGTACGTAAAATGAAACGGGTGAAACAATACCGGGTACGGTGCTGCATAACAAGCGGTAAATACGCGGGTCAGATATGCGGATAAGATTTGAAGAGTCGAGTACCGGTATGTATACAGTATACATATTCAAGGTAATTAAGGTGCTCTTCGCGATCGTCTGCGAAAAAATACTCATACAAGCAGTATATGTGCGAGATAATACAAAACTACACATAAAAACAGCATGGTAAGGTCAAATGATTGATAAACTTTTCTATCTTCTTTAACTCGGAATACATACTAACAGTATGAGAAGAATACTTCCATAATAATTCTATGAAATATTTTGATCTTTTTCTCTCGATGTTTTTCTATCTTTCTTATCTCATAATTGGAAAGAGAAGTACTCTGCCTCATAAGTCGAAATTTTTCCAAGCCCAACCTTTTGAGCTATTTATGATAGGAGGGGCCCTTGAACCGTTTTTGCCATAGATGTGGGACTTGGAGCATTTTTATTTTGGTTGGACAACATACAGCACACGCCCAATTTTTCAAAAATTAGCACCCCATATGGAGGAGAATCTTCAATCCAACCAGACAAAGTTTCCATCTGCTCTGAAAGATAATTCAAACGACTATTCCCATGTACTTTTGGACACTGAATTAAAATTTTTTGTCAGAGTTTCTCTTGCTACCCTCCCAAACCCCTGTGGCTTCAATTTCCCAAAAATTTGATTTTTTTTTTTTCATCATTGTTTTGGAGTTGAAATACATGTACTGTTTGACACCAAGTTTGAATTTTATACTTGTAAGATATCTGTAGACTACCCGCGTCACACGAGCTCCTACATCTACTTTTTCTTAAAACCACAATCCATAACTGCCGTTAACTACCAGTGCACAAAATACCTCTTACGTCGACCCTCACCAGCTAACGTATCACAAATTTCCTTCCCCTCAAACAGAGAACACACAAAACCACTTTAGCTGGCTACTAGTCCGACCACAAATGAGCAACGAGTCCCCGAGCACGGGTACAGAGCCAAAATGCCACTGTACTGTCCAAACAACTGGAAGAGCCTTCACACTACCACCTTATCTGAGGTTGGCCGGCCCCAGCATCGGATTTGTGTTCCAGCCCTTGGCATCTTCAGGATCGGCGTCTCACCTATCCATCGACACCTGCCTCCTGGCCGAAGCACCAACAACAAGATCATTCTCCGGAGTCAGCACCGCGAGAATCACTCTCTGGAGTCAGCACCAGAGAGTCTCGTCCTTTGGAGTCACACCGACAGGACCACGGTTCTCAGAGTCACCCCGAGAACCGTCTCAAAGAACACCATAGAGAGATTTCACTCAGGTAATGTTACCATTCTGGCGAAGATACACACTTCCATCCAGCTCCGGCTAACCAATACCCCCTCTGGGAAATCCCAATTCAACCCTAAGACAATACTCGTTCTCTGCTCAAACTTGATCTACAGGTGCGTACACAACGCCCGAAGGTCCACCACATTGACCACTGTAAAAAACCCATCAGGGACGCCCTCACGGCGTCTCGATAACATTTCATCGTATTCTTACGTATCATACGTGTGCACTGGGTTCCCTAATTCGGAATCAGCACCGATAACAATTCATTCATATTTTTCTCTTCTCTCGTTAAGATTATAGACGACACCTATTCGACGCTTAACTACATCATAATAGTTACGATTAATAATCCAAGAAAAAGAGTCAGTGACTACTCACTGAGTACCAAATCGACGAGTACAACACTCAACAGTAACTCACGATAAGTTAACAATACACACTCCGGACAACGCTACAAATACAGGAGTACACAGTGCACGCTCACAATATACTATAAGTGTGCTAGATACGTTTCGATGCAGTCGAAAATCAAGAAATCACAACCACTGGACACACAATTATTGTGTTCTCGTTGTCATCCCTGCTCAAGATCTTTTTAATTTTCTTCCCCTACGATATAGTGCGTTCAGATAATATCCGTGACGAGATGCTGTGTATTATATCCGGTATTCGACGCCAACAAACTTCGAACCAGTTTCCTGCAGTCGCGCAGTTCATATTGTCTGAATATTGTCACTTCTTATTGTTCTCATGAAGGCAACACGAGAGAGTTTCTCCTAAATAAACGTTGCCACACTGGACAAGCTAATACGAGTTCATGCAGACGTACGATATGAAACTGTAACTTACCCTTCGAAAATATATACACTATTTACATACTGTAATTTGCATTCTTTTCCCCCTGAGTCACTTGTGGCTTTAAATTGATGGAAATTTGATAATCAATCAATTATAGGCAATTTGTATAGTTTCAGAAAACAATCACAGTTGTACAGCTTAACTGTTGTTTATTTGCTCCAACGACTTAAGGGGAGTATTTAATATCATTGACATCACAGTTAAGACAATGTAAATATCATTGCAATTAAACTCTATTGCTTTTTATCTACATTAAGGGTGTGCTTTGCCCGTTGACGAACTCTGAAACGGTGTTCAATAAGTTGCATATACATCCCCAAATACCCTGCAAGGTTTGACATACCAGCGGTCACTACACGCCGTTAATCGGGCGTGCGTGGATAGTCCTTTTGAGGAATGATTTCACAAGACTTCGAAATATATTTCTCAAAGCTCCATTTTTTGACGCACGCAGTTTACAGAAACTCCCGGACGCGGACGTTTTCTGAGGATGTAATATACCTAAGAAAATGGATAGCGGGTTCCCCGCTAAAAACGTTTGGAATAAAATTTTTAAATTCTGTTTCTATACCGCCTCTAATTCAACCTTTCTGAAGAACATATCAAGAAATTATAGAAAGTTCCATTGAAAACTTGAGTAGGGAGAATTATTTTCCGGTACCTACCATGATTTTATTGCTCGAGTTCACGAACGAAGCACATCCTTAAAGTACTTACAATTTTGTCAGTACAGTCACTCACATAAGAGTAAGTATTCCAAAAAGAAATGTATTGAACATTTGTGTAGGCAAAGAGAACAAAAGAAATGTTACATCAAGTGCATAGAAAAAATTTGAATGAGTTGCCATGCGCCTCAGTATCTGGATCTCATGATGTTTTTGTCATTGACTGTTTCACAACAAAAATTCATTTTTAATGTTTTGCAAAAGATCTGAAGCTTTTTTTCTTATCAAGATGTAGACCTCAAACAATCTAGATTTTTTCTATATTAAGATCTGGAAACCAAGAGATCTGCATCTTTGTTCCACTCAGATCTAGAACCTGAGTGGGTTCCCTTTTGTTTGTCAAGCTCCAGAATGCAAAAATATCCTCACACATAATCATAGTAAAAGTGTTCTTAGCCAAAAAAAAAAAAAAAAACTGAAGAAACTGAAATACATTTGATCAAAAAGTAGAATAACTGTCTCCACAATCATAGAATTCATGCAGTAGGTATATCACCATCATTAAAGATGTGCTTCACCCTTGGCAAACTCCAAAGCAGTATACAATAAGTTGCATTTTATACATCCCCAAATACTCTGCAAGGTTTGGCATACCAGTGGTCACTATGCAATGTTTGTTGGGCATGCGTGGGTAGTCCTTTGAGAGAATAATTTTACAAGACTTGCAAAAAGTTTCTCAAAGCTCCATTTTTTGACAAAATATTTCTAATCTTTAGAAATGTTAACTTGAGGCATTATAGAAGCAGAAATCCAAATTTTGCTCCAAGAATATTTTACCTTGGAAAATGAGACAAATTTTTGATGATTTTGAAGTGAAATAAAACGCATCTGGAAGAAAATTTTAAAATTCTGCTTTGATACCGTCTCAAGTTGAACCTTTCTGAAAAACATGCAAAAATCAGAAAGATTCATCCATCAAAAACTCGAGCAGTGAGAAATTCTTTCTGGCACCATGTTATTAATACTCGTTTTCACAAGTGAAGTACACCCTCAAAGTACTAGGAAGAAGGAACTTTTTTGAAGACTATACAGAAATTTTAAAAATGCTAAGCAAAAAAAAAATCTATAAGGTGACAATATGAAAGGTTATCAATTAAAAGGGTATCTGTTTCATATAAATTGAATTAATTAGGTGTCCTTTTAATATAACTCCTTATCATGAATCTCATATTGTGACGTCACAACGTACCAAATCTTGAATTATTTTTTGCGCTTGCATAGGGGCTCTTGGCAAATTTAAATCTTGAAGTGTCTTAAGGGTTTACTTTGCTTATTGGAAAACTCTAAATCAGTGTACAATCAGTTCTATACATATTCCCAAATAACCTGCAAGATTTGGTGCACCAGCAGTCACCATGCAACGCTTCTTGGGCAAGCGTGGGTAATCTTTTAACAAATGACATAAGGAATGTTTACTAGTTTCTTTCCTTCATTTATCAATATTCAATAGTCAGTACTCTCAATACCAACTTCAAGTTACCCAACCTACAGAAATTTGACTGCAGTTCTCCTCCCTGTCAATTTTTTAAAATGGTGTCAAAAACTCAATTGATTTGTTTAGAGTTTGGTTATGAACATGCATGTTATATTCCAGGCAGTGATTCAATTTCTGCACTGATTAGGGTAACTACCTTTTGTTCAATTTCTAGATTGAGTTGTCCTGCAACGCCATATTGCTGTGGTGTTCTATGGTGGCAGGAGTCTAGAGTTACCTAAATATTCCTTCCTTGACTATAATTCCAATCAAAACACCAAAATCAAGATTATTGGTATGCTAAAATCCTTTTTTAGTTGGGGTCCATGTTGTGGCCAAGGGCGTGGCAAGACAATGCATTAAAAATTTTGATGGAAACAATCTTAGTGATTATTTGTAATAAGGCGTAAGAAGCAAAATGACACAAAATATTTACATCCATTTGTTGTTCTAAAAAATCATAAGTATAGCGTGAATAACGTATGCAGTTAGGCTTTCTGGTTTGACAATAAAATTAATTATTAAAGGTACGCTGTCTTGAAGTACACATTGCATGTACTGGGACTTGGAAAATTTCAACTTGCAAACCTTTGACAATTATATAATAAGGGAAAGGGACCCTTGAAAAATTTCAATTTATTTTTGAATTTCAAAGGACTTACTCCGCATCCAGCTGGAAAACAATATTTTTAATTAAAAATAGCTATAGGATATTTCAAAAATGAGAAAATAATGAGCTGTTGTTTACCAAGTTCATCAAAATTAATTTCTTTCTTTCTTGGATTTTTCTTCCTTGGGTTGTATTAATTTAAAGACACGTCTTATTTGAGAGGAATTTTTCTTCCATGAGATACGTCAAAAACGTTGTTTTTCTGTTGACGAGTTTTTACAATAGATCTTCCTTAAATATAGGCCAAGAGCAACTTACAAACGTTGTTATTGTTACATCAGTTATATCAGTTATATCGTACGCGACTACGTCATCAAATTCACCGAAAAAATCAATGAACAGCTTTTATTTCGATACGCGTAACGGCGAACTTTTGTTCCTGTCAAATGCACAGTCACCACTGATCATTGTTGCATCCCGTGAATGTAGGTGCAACTACATTTTGTGACTAGGAGCACTCAGCATTCGTTCTCCGTGTTCTGTATTTTCAACGTCCAACCCTGTAATCAATAAGTCTAGACGCACATTCGACGACGCCGAACCTCAATAAACGCACTTTCCGTAAAATGTACGCTAATTTCCCTACATCTCTTCAACGTTAGAATCACGCTGAATATGAGTATCTCTAACAATTACATCTAGTTATCCTAATGAGCGGAACGATACTATTTACATGTTTGAGTGCCATACAAGTTGTATTCCAATATTTTGTAGGTAGTTTCAAGAGCTTCATTTAACAAGCATACATACGGAAGATCTATTCAGAGAAAATTAACCGTATTTTATTCGCATCGAAAAACGCCGTTTCTCTAATTTGCTTATGCTATTCACAAAGCATAACTGACCTAAACTTGTTCGTCCGTTAGTTTGAAGGTGGTTTTTGAATTTCTTACTCCGTAGATGGAACACTTATTGCACGTGTTTTATCACTCGTGGATCCTTCGTCTTCGGGTACATTGAAATGTTACAAGTAGAAGCACTTATGTGTCTCGTGCTAAGGCTAAAAGCGTTTAAATGAATAATCAATCTTTCTACAGCGAAAAACTCTAATGGGTACGTGACTCAATTTTAAATAGACTGAATACCTAATATACGATGCACTGCAATATTACTCTTGATCGTTAGAGTATTCATTGGTAATCTTATTATGTCCTCACTTTTCTCTAATACGTACGAGCAAATTATGATTTTGTTGTGCACATTTTGATGATACATAAATAATCAGTAGATGAGTGATGAATATGATTTTTCAGCCACAATTGAAGGGTGTACTTCACTCATTTGAAGACTCCAAAATGGTGTACCCTAAGTTGAATATACACCCCCAAATACTCTGCAAGGATCGGTATATCAGCGGTCACTAAGCGATGCTTGTTGGGCGGGCGTGGGAAGGAATGACTTTGCAATAAAAAACCCCAAACCCCCTCTCTCTGACGAATTTCTTTCATTTTTGGAAATGTATAGAAAGATTCATTTGAAGGCGGTATCGGAACAGATATCCGTATTTTCGTTCCAAAAAATTTTCAAATCGAAAAATAGATGAATTTTTGATGATTTCAAAAGAAAATTGTAAATACAATTCGAAGAACATATCCAGATCCGTTGAAAACGCGATCAGTGAGGATTTTTTTTCTGGTACAACGTTTTTGATACATGTTTTTTATGAGTAAAGCACATCCTTAAGAGAATAATTTTGCTCCGGTCATTTTTTGCAAGTACCTAATTATTTTCTTTGCGCGGCCTTTGAATATGCCTTGAGTAAAAAGTTTACTTATCCCAAGTCTAAAGAAGAGTTCATGAAATTCTGTCTTCTGGAAAGTATTTTTTTTTAAACGTTCGGATTGGAGAGGGTAGGAGGAGAAGGAACTAGAAAGCATTATTAATGGACTATGAAGATCTTAAGAGATTTCTCTTGGAGAGGTCAGAAGACTTCTCTCATAAGAATTGATTTAGATCAACTTGAGGAAACCTTCCGCCCTTCACCCACATCGTCCATCAATTTTCTCATTTTTGTTGTGCCTGCTATCTGGCCAAATACACTCCGAAGCATATCTCTTAATTGATTGATTGTCTTAAAAAACGTCCCCAAATCTCTTGATTTACATTATTTTTACTATTTGTTTTCCAAAATCTCCATGTGCAAGGGTTATCTAGATGCAAATACAACCACGCAACACAACACGCGGCAATGAAGCATGACTGTGCACTGAAGTCAGATGAACACAGGCACTTATGAATATAGATTTTTTTTTTTGCATTTTTCTAAAAAAATATGCACTTTTACTAGAAATTGATGAGAATAAGAGTCTTCAAAATTCTGTATTTTGGCGTAGAATGACGTCATCAAAGTGAAGAAAAATAATACAAATGTAGCCATTAGCTGCAGACTTAATCCTACACACGATGAAGGCCAACTATAATTTAAAGTTTTAGTTCGGTTAATTTTTCAAAGTAGGATAACAATAGTAAGAGAATTTTTGTCGCGGTCGTTTTGCCACTGTTTAGACTTTACTAAAACACTGACCCAAAGTTGTGGACTGAGGTACAAACCTTGATTTTTGTCACAGCGTGCTCTTATAGGTAATCATGTGGAAAGCAAGGTTCAACGACCTTGTATTGAGTTTTATCTACAACTTGACAACCCGGCGTCTGCTTGCAGTGGTTGAGAATTTCAGTCAGCTGATATGTTACCTTTTTCCTTCTTTTTTTGTATTCCACCAAGTTGAGCATTTTCTGTGGAAAAGAATGCACTATAATGTATGTTACGGAAATATTTTCTACTGTGGAAAGAATTTGACGTACACTATGCTCTCATTTGCAAATGCTGGGATTCAGTCTCATAATTATCTTTTAGATTAGTTCAACTCCAAATTTTTTGTAGAACTTTTCTCGCATTTTTTTTTGTACCAAATTATGCTCTTGATTTCTTTGAAAATTATGACAGAACAAAAGTTTTGCTGAGGGTCAGTGTTTGGATTCTCAAGATTTTACCAAGCTGTGAATCCTTGAGAAATTGGATATAGTTTAATTTCTGAGGCTCAACTTCAAACCACAAGGGTAGAGGCAGTCTGTGTCTGCACTTTTGAGTTTTCTTCAGCGATTTTATCTGACAAGAACATTTTTGTATTTTTTTTTGACCCAATCACGAATTCGTCTTTGGGTCTTGAGCTATGGCTAAGAATTCTTGTGAAACTGGTAATAGATTAATTTCCGAGTCTCAACTTCAAACGACTAGGGTAAAGGGAGTTTGCGTCCGAGCTTTTGAGCAGTCTCCAGAGATTTTGTCTGAATTATTGACCCAACGACGAATTCTTCTTCGGGTCTCGAGCTAAGAATTCTTAGGAACCTAAAAATGGAATTATTTCTGAGTAACAACTTGAAGAACTCAAGGGTATTTCATGCTTGCGTTTAATTTCCTTTAGCAGTTTGGTCTGACAAGAAGATTCTTGTCTCTCAGTTATCAAGGAAAAGGTTTGAATACTGTAGGCTTTCCTGAGGTGTGTAGACTTGATGCAGATTCGTCGAGGGCTCTGGTCGAGTTAGTTCGATGCAAGGGACACAGTGGGCCCCCCAAAAACAATTTTTTCACACCCTCCATGTAGACCAAGCCCCTTAAAGAGCCAGGCCCGGGGACAAAATTCCCAGTTGCCCCCTCCTCTCGTCAGGCCTGCGCGGTATATTGGGAAGAAGTCCGATACTTTGGACTTGACAGCAAAAGAATTGCGACAGGTGGCAAAGTATGGAAGCTTGGCCCAAGATGGTGATTGTGATAATGAATTACAATACTTAGATGCGCACATCATTCCTAAGAGTCATAAACTCGCAACTTCAGAGTTCAGAGACTCGAGATGGACAATAATACCGGAAACTCCTATCTGAATACATTCAGCGCTTTCGGTCACAACCTTCAAAACAACGTGCTCAAAACTGATGTTAGTTCCATCGTTCGTCGCTAGTCGCTTGTGACCACACCACAAAATTGACAAAAGTCTATTTATCAGTGTTCTGTACATGAAGGAGGTATTTATGGAGCTCTGAAAAGATGTTGTTCTCATTTTTGATTTGTAACTAACATCAAAAACATGCACCTCTTTTTCAGGCAGAAATGAATTTCTATCAAAGCATATGGATCTTGGAAAAATTCTTTGACAAAACTCCTTATCATAATAAAGAATAATGTTGAAATATTCCGGACGCCATTCACTGATTGTCAACGACCACCAATTGATCAATCCTGAAGTAAGTATCTAGTTCAATGTTCTCATTAATGAGGAAATAATAATAATGTAGGCAACCTAGGTACTCGTACTTTTGTACTAGGAATAAACCTGTGAAAGTAGAACCTTTTACTCACTACCACAAAAGGTAGAGCAAAGTCGCGTTTTAAAGGTCTGTAAACTCAGTTCAACATATTGACCCGAAGATCTTCTCAGCCCCGGTCCAATATTCATACCAGTGAACTGAAAACTTTGATAATGTTACTGACAAGTAAAAATGAGGTAGTCCTCCTAAAAATGTTAGTTGCTACTTGTTTCAAGCTGGGGGAAAAGAAAACCTAAAAAAAAAAACATTAAAAATTGTCCGTCTTGCAAAGACTTGTAACCGAAGATGAAACGGATGGAGACGACATCGAGAAAAAACGTGGTACAGAAAATTGCCCAGCAGTAAACACACGTTGTTATAATTCAACAAGTACATGGCGGCATCGTATATTCCAAACATATTTCGTTATATTATTATTGAAATTTAGTGTCGACTGAGTCTTTGAACGATGCCGCGGTTTTCTTTGCGTCTTGTCGCTGGTAATACCCGTTCACGGGATCTCTTGTTATGCTAATTACACACTCTTCAAAAAAACTGACGCTAATATACGCTTGTATACGAGTATACAATATGTACTGCTATACTGTGCCTTATAGGTCCTTTCTGTCTTGCGTACTATTTACTCCATCTCGTATCTCCGATATTTGTGTGACACATCGTACGTGTTCCTTAAACCCATTTTCAAAAAGTCTATAAGTTACGCGTTCACTTTTGTGTTTAAATTAGTGTACTGGAAGTATAGTATGGTCTGTGGTATGTATGCGAGTATATAAATGCTCGTAGTACCCAAAACCGTTTATCCAATGACTGTAGAGGCGATTGTGCAGGGTTTCAGCGTTTGAAAAAGAAGTAAATTAAAAGGTGAACGTGAAACTAAAGCACCAAACGGATTAGGGAACAGAACTCGACTTTCGTCATTCCATCGTTTATTACGTCCAGCCGGGCTATAGCTGTATACGTACAGGTGCCGTCTGTTCGTTATTGACTGTACCCTTTCATACTTGAATACAATTACCTCGAATATAGATTCTTCAATTTTTACCTATATATAAAAACTCTTTCGATGTCATTTAAATACGTACGAACACTTCTCTGACGAACAGGTTTAAAGCGTGGTATACAAAGGATCCTTCTCTGAAAAATGAAGAGAACGATTAGTCTACCTTCTAAAGAAAGACTGGAAGTCAAAATTAACGTCAGTGGCAGTGCGGCTACTCGAGAAATTTCGTTCCAACTTTCTGTTGCACGCGTTTGTCCCCGAGATGATCGATCATCGCGATGAAGAATTCACACTAGTTGTCATAAAGTAAGTGATAGAGGTTATTATTATTCTTATTCGACGAAATACGGTACGCATTTGTCGATGGATACCCGATGAGTTTTGTACACGAATCTGTGTGGACGCACGTTTGTATAGTATTCATAATTCACACAAACAAATGTACAGTATACTTTTTCAATACAGGTAGACTAGTAACATAATCGCAACAAATTTACCCATATTCGATACGTGGTCGTATTAGAGGTTCCATTCACGCGGTCAAAAGTACTTCCTTCTTTTCACCCAACCTTTGTTGACTTCTTTGGTATGAAATGTGTACATTTACGAGTAGCTCCGCAATTTCAGATAAATGATAGCCCCTGGAGGATTTCTAGATTCTCGAGATTTTCTACACAGTAGATCAGATACCTACGTGTTATGTGTAAAACGATCGAGTGTGGATGATTTAGCCAAAAATTTAAACAGTACGCTCTCAAAATACGGTAATTCGTGTTATTCTTGTATGGAAGATCAATTTCCATCGAGAAAATAAAAGTTTATGCGGAAGACAGCCGTCAAGTTCAACGAATGTCTCGAAGACGCATAATACACACTTGGGTCCGGTGAGGAATGAGAAGAATTGAGCGAATAACACATGATAAGAGCTCCTTAAGGTACCGTAATATAATTCAATTCAGACGTAACACAATTGCAGGGAAGCGAACTGTTTCAATCGAAGACCGTTATCGATGATCTGTCCAAAAGTGCGAAATTGGAGTAGATGAAATGAGGTTAATAGAAGAGCAAGGGTTCATAGTTCGGAGACGGCCACGTTATAGATAAAGACTTCAAAGATGTCTCCCTGTTGTTAAATGCTTTGCACTTCCTTTTCCTGCTTTTCTCGTTCTTGTGTGAGGCCTACTTACTTGAGATAAGTCACAGTCTTGAGTGAATAAACGTTGAGGACACTACAAGTTTTATTTTCAAAATTCTACTAACTGAGAAGTATTCTGTGCTTGAATCAATGAAGACCAGTTAATGAATCATGAGAAAAAACTTCCTATAGTAGTAGCAGGATACAAGTAGGTACAGAGAGTAGTTGAACCTACCGAGAGGCTTTAGAAGACGAGAAATTTACGCTCGGATAAACAATGGTGCAAAAAAATCCAACAGGTCCGCGCAAAAATTACATTGATAATTTTCCGCCACGAGTTGCATTCATCTTATACCTAAGTAACTAAGTTATCGGGGTACGAGCATTCAGCTGTAAGACTGGAAGATAGTAAGTTTCAAGTTTTGATGGTCAACATTGGGAAAAGTGAGAGTAGTAATATTGGAGTGATGTGTTACAATAATAGTTTTAGAAGTGAAACGTGCCAGCGTTATTCCTATAATTTACAATCAAACACGACCGAAAAATTTTCTGAAAAAGTATTAAAAATGCAGGTGACTTTTTGCGGGAAGGCGTACTCCTTTTCCTATATTTTTCTTCTTCTTGCTCGAATATCGTGGATACGCCAATATAGTCAGTGGAAACCTTACGTATTTCTGAATAAGACACTAGATTCGGTGCGCAAATGTTCTTTCTGTCACGCTGAACGAAGATTTCACACTTTAATGAATGTTCTCTTAATTTCCACCCCGAATAGACACGTGCACCTGCTCCGTCTGTAAAATGTAAACGACTTCGTATTTTTGATTAATACGTTCGTGTAATTTTTAATTGTGTGTGAATAAATGACAATGGGCGTGATCTTTTTATGAGACTAGAGCCGAAAATTGGCACGCGTGGACAAGTTACGCCAGACCAGGCGTACCGTTATCCAATCATCGGGAGCTGAGTATGATGTTGTTTTTTTTTTTTTGAAGTTTCGTCGGATAATAATTTTGTTTGACTATTCAAATTCCACAGGGAAAATAAATAAATAATATTTTCAACATTTCGATAAATCGTTGAACGCTGAAATATGTTTTTCAATTTCAGTCACATCCTGTATTTTTTCTTGGAATTATTTACAAAAATTATATTGGATAGGCTAAAAACTTCATTTCTATCTCTAAGCTTATGAGACGAAATAATGAGTAAAAATTATTAATTAAAAAAATAGATTTTTTTGAAAATTATTATCAAAAATAAATATTTAAAATTGTAAAATTCGATTACATTATTTTAATAATTTATTAATGATAGAATATTACGGGAAAATTATTGATATTATTAATGGGGCTATTAATAAGATTGGGTACAATAAACTGAATAGAATTATTCATAATTAGTTTACTTTTCTCTTCATAGGCATTTTGAAACTTGAAAATGGAATCAACCTTTGAAAACTTTCTCAAGTCCTTGAAGTAGGTCAGAGTCCTCGCCTTCCACAAAGTTTTCCAAATCCTATCGTCTAGTCTAGACTCTTACCCACTGTCCAACCGAGAGATCCTTTTTCGTTTTACGAGTATAAAAAAGTCGATTTCAGTTAGTCTTCATTCTGTTGAAAAATATAAGCTAAATTGGTATTAGGTTAAACAACCATTATCAGAGCTATAAGAGGCAAAAATAGTACGAACGAAAAAAGAGGAAGATTAAATGTTTACAAATTATTCCTATGCTAATTGCAAAGCTGCTGGAAGGTGATGAACTTCTTTTTGGGTAGTATTGCTTACAGGTTAGCTCCCAATACAGGTATCAGTGATATAACGTCAAAGAAAATCAATTTGCTAATTATTATTCATCATCCTACTATGTAAAAAACAGGATTTCAGCTACAATTAATATAATGTCGTTGGGAAAATACATTTAGAGAAAGACCATATCGTTGTTTGTCACAACATAAAAATGAAGAAATATAACAGAAGTTTCTTGCATCCATAGTCCAGCTTTTACAGAGTCGGGCAGACATCACACTGAAGATTTAGGTCATCTTGATTACCATGTCGGACAGTTTCAGTAATATGTTCAAGAGCCAGGCGTTCCAATTAAAGGCATTTTTTTACTACATTCATCTTGGCGAAAAGTATGTCCGCTTGAGACTCGTAGATGATTTACGAGAGCAGAAAGACTACCAAGGACGAAATATTTTTCAATCCTCGTGTTTAGTAAAGGGTCAGTCTTTTCAATATGACTACAGGGAGTAATCTTGACATTTCAATGTACACGTCACGCTTCTCGTTATTCGGTGCAGGATCCTTCGAAGTAACACACCAACGTGAAATCGAGGGTACGAAGAGGGCTACTAAGTTTAAGAGACAACCTTCCAAGGAACCTGATCCATTTCTCTTTACTTCTACTTTCCAGCTCACAAGGGAGGGAGCGAGGTATTGAATCAATACATTTTTTGATAATTAATCATCAACAAGTCAGCATCACGAGGCACTCTGAGCTATAAATAGTATGACCGTGCTGAAACCTGTTCCGGTACCTTACTGAGAGAATTGTGACTCTTTTCCAAATATTTCCATTGTAGAATTTACATCCTCCCAGTAAAGGGTAACGATGAACTATTTGACGAGAACTCGTGAGATGCCGCGAGAGTATATTGGAACGGCAACATGAAATAAATTTTGATATGTACCTGTACATGTAAACTGTCGATTGTATGACAAAGTATGAGCATTTTCCTTTTTATACGAAGAAAAAACTCCGATTCAAAGAATACGCGTGATGGCAAAATATTCACCTTATTCTTTGTATTATACTTTCGCTAATGAACGTTGAGGTTAGTAAATTATTGCACCATCACCATGATTTGTCAAGTTTACAATTACCTTGGTTTTACGAAGGATCATTTGTGCAAACATACGCCACAGTGTGAGCCATCATCTACCCACTACATCCTCACCGAGTCCTTTGAAGACGGCGTCGGAAACGTCGGAAACGACGCCGAACTATGATTACGCAGGAACTACGTGCGTGCACGATATTGATACAAGACATGTAAAAGGAAGATAAATTAATTATAGAGATAAGCACCTTCACCCGCAAGGTGAGAGTTGTAACTATTATTGTGGTATTCAAGTCTATTAAGAGAACCAGCGGGAATTTTTAGTAACTTATTTATATATCGTATACTACGAACAAGCTACACCGAATACCCATTTTTCTGAAGATTGAAAATTTTTGATGAATGAGAGGACGAACAGATGACACCAAGCAGATTGCCAAAATAATAAAGATAAGATTTTTCTCCGTATTTCTTGTTTTAGTCGCGGTGGACCACCAACGCACCCTTGGAGGAAAAGGGTTTTTTAAGTTGACTAATATTTTTGTGATTTATGCGTCATTTTCATAGGAATTTACATCTTCCCCATTATACAGATACCTAAATTAATATTTTTTGCGATCATTTATTTTTTCGTAGGCTTAGGGATTTTTGTATTATGATGTTTTAACGAGATTTATGATCGCAATTTCAGTGCTGGGAGGGATTCGATATTTTACATCTGTTTCCAATGGAATACATTTTTATTTCACTCTTCTTTCATACTTGTAGAAACTAATGAAGTTACAAAGTCTAACGTTTATAATTCTTCTCGAGCACAGCCACATAAAAATGATGAAATATTGTTCGCGGTTCCGCCGTTTGAAGAACACAATATTCATCGAGCGATTATTATCTTGATATTGTTTCTCTGGACATCAGGACTAGATAAACCTACTCTCACGTGCCTTAATGAAGATTGCGGTTGCCAAGCTTGAGTTTTTTATTTTATCTATATCAGAGAGCTGATAGTTCATGAGGTAAAATAGTAAAGGTTTCTATTAGCGAGAAAGTGATCAAATCTGAAAAAGTAGGTTGAGAGCAAAAACAGGAAATGAATTTGTCTATTTCAATCCATGCCCATCTCCCTCTTCATGGCCAGGTTCCATGCTTCTCCGGAACCTAGCATGGTGGCTAGTGGCTACCGGGCTAATCGGATCAAACATTTCATCGACTCCGATCTCTTGAATAAATTGACTGAGCTTACCCCCTCACGTTCCCACGTCTCAAATCAAATATGGTGAGCTGTGGTCCGCTATTTCGGCGAACACGTCGCATGCTCAACTTTCTTAATTTCTCATGGAGGTACTTGTTGAAGTAGCCTGAACACCTGACCATGGTTTCGGTTCATGCATACTTTTCAAGTTTGCGTATTAATATATGAGTCGTACATTTACCTAGCTCATTCTGAGAAATTCTCGCTTTCCATTATTCAAACAAAAAGCGCCTGGTCTCCTGCTTGACTCGTAAATCCTCTCTCTCATCTCAGCAAGGAGCTCGATTAGCGTTGCATAGAGCCCCCAGCTCCGTCGAGACAGTACATAGTAGGCACTAACACACTTCAGCGCAACTCTTCGTTGTATCTATTCCACCTTTTTCCTTCTATAGGACAGAAGGATCGACAGTGCTGTGCTCATCTTTAACCTTCTCCTGGCTTCCTTCGCTCTCCTATAGGTTTCGTCATCGGGTGGCTTAGGTTTAAAGCTAGCCTGCCCGCTTTTTCCGCTACCATCAGGTAGTAATGCGTGGAGCTCAGCTTCGAGTTGGACCAGATATCCAGACTTTTCATCACCTTCTTGATCGTTATTTTCTTACCTTGGAAACTAAAGGTGGGTGTACTAAACTTTCGACCGATCTTCCGTCTTCCCTGCTACGAGTTCTAGTCTGACCGATTCGATCTCATTAGATGGATAACTAAAATTCTGTTCTTTCAAATTGATCTCTGATTAATGAATGTACTCCGAGTTGAATTCAGCTTTGTGAACATGCTTTGCGAAGAAAATTTTTCACAATTTGTAATGTCCTGTAAGGTAGAAAGAACCATATACAACGTATTGAATTCAGCTCTCAATATCAAAACCATACATTCGTCTCATAAAACAGGTCCCCAGAATTCCTCGTTCGGCTTCATCAAGAGAGTAGTCATTATCGATCCTCTCCATGTGTTACCCTTCGTCCAAAATTGTACTCCTCCGAAGATTTTGTGCGTCAGATTAGTGTCCCACAGACAGTGATCCGGCCTTGACCGAGATATCCGTTTTATTACAGCCTTAAATTTTCGTAATCAAAAATACGTGTCTAATTAAGTGAGTACAAAAGCGACGTGGCAAGAGAGGTTCCTCCTGAGGCAGAGAAACCTCTCGATGACATTGATTGGATAATTTGTAACATCCCTGTACGGATATTATCATACAGGTGTACCTTACGAATGACACATTATTCGTCGTCAATATCCACTTACACACTTTATTTCACGTACAGAATTAATTTTAAGGATTTTTCAAGCTGTCATTATTCAAACGTTTCAATCGCGTAAAGTGCGTGCGCGGAGGAGCGCACCGAAAATAATTTCATTCAACTTATCGCTTCTTATATCCGTGGCATTCGAATCCCGTTCGAATTGATTTGCAATTCTCAATTAGAGGCGATAAGTCGCACCGTATACGTTTCACGTATTATGTTGTTTTCATCGCTTCGTATAATCTGGTACTACTACAATTTCTTCATTCTTTGAACCTTTTATTAGTTCATATGCAATATATCATAATGTATTTTTGTAACCTAGTATTTCGCTTCGTACACCGAGTCGATGCGTGATCGAGTACGCGCTACACCTAGTTTTATTCTTATTCTCTCTGCTCGTGTATTTATGCAAGCATTTCGAAATGCTATTTAAACATGAAATCAATGTCTTTCGCTGATTTATCAGTTGAAAAGGAAAAAGGAGTAATGAAGAGGAGGGGGATAGAAATTTTGAAAGAGATACAGAAGCTGTAATAATAATTTCAAGGTTTTACGTCCCCGGTCGGGCATATAGAGACATTAATCAACTTTCAGATGTCGCGGTAGTATTCGTGAACAGCGATGAGGAGACGATCGACCAGTCTCCGCCTCCCGAACGCTTTCACCAATGCGATCGTGAATGGGAGAATGATTTTCAATCGGCGGTCTAAAGCAGAGAAAATGAGGAGTGGTCTCACGTGGTTAGAATGAAGAGATGAACAACATCGTTTACCAATCGCCCTGTACAAGAAAATACGAAACCAGTATCGTTATTGTGAGTGTAGAGAGAGGTGACTTCAACGCGCGGTTGGTTCTTCGTCGATTTTTATGTTGTCGACAAATTTGTTTTCGAATTTTCACAAAAAAATCATGCGCTTACATTCGTTTTTATTTTCACTCGTATGTTGAAGGATTGGTTGTATTTTAAGTGGTATAGTGCTCGCGGTGTTCGTAATTCACATAGCTAAATGGCAGCATTGAGTATGTCTCCATATTTTACTGGATACCCCTTTCAAGGTAAGATTTTAATATGAGATTTGATTCAAAATTTTAGTCATGTTAAGCATGGAATTGTAGAAATATGTTTTTATAATAAAATTGTGTAGAAACCAGGTATCATTATACCATTGAAATAGTTCACATCTAATTCAATGTTGTTTCATAAAAAATTTGAAGAAAATTCATTTAATTTTTTCGGCGAGAAAATGGATAACCTATGATTTGGCCTCATGTTCTAGATGTATATTTTTGCTGTACTATTATAGATATCAATCTAGCACAAAACATTCGAACTTGAGCTCTCGCGTGATTATGAAATTTGAGAACCGTGAGTTTTTGAGAAATAGGCCTTATCTAGATAAGTCATTAGTTTTTTCCACGTCAAAGAAAAACCCGTCCTTCTCCCTGTTGAACATAATAATTTTCCATAAATTAAATTTGACACTTTCAATGGAGGAAGTAACATGAACTCTTCATGAAGCCGGAGTGTCTGTTTTTGATGTTGAGTCATTATCTCATCATACGATGTCATTAAAACCATCACTGTTTGAAAGGCATTCCTTATTATAGAACATTTAGACGAAAAATGGAACGATTTTCTGTTGGGCAGGGTAGGCACGTGCCTAGAGCGACAAATTTTCAGGTGCGACACAATTTACAAAATTGGACGAAAAATGCGTGTTTCCAGTTGTGACATCTTAATCGGGCTTGTAGTAAACTAAAAGAGCTCTGTTTTCTTTTTCTTTTTTTGTGGACTAAAAATCTGAGGCTTTAGGGCGGAAGTCACCAACTCTCTACAGTGGCTGATGATACTATGTTTTTATGAGAAATGATTTAGTTTTGATAATATTTTATCATTCGGGTTGATTCGCACAGAATATCCGCTCATGCGTCGCATTTCATTCGTCTTAAGTTGAGAGTAGATGTATTACTTATCAGGTTCGATTAGAGGTAAGTGATGTGGTAAATCGAGTCCCGACAGCCAGCAGGCACTAGAAGTAGATTTTAGTGATATTTTTAAATTGAAGACGATTTCAAGACACTGCGCACTGCGTGTACGATTACTCGGTCTTCAGTTCTTCAATATTTTGAATTCCAACCCTCTAGTTCTATCTGGACTACAATTTTAGATTTTGAAATTTATGAGATCCTCTTGTGTTCGAGTCACATTTATGATGCAGGAACGGATTAAGAATATAATTTTGAGACAGGGACATCACGAACTTAACAAACGAAAAAGGAAAAAAAAAACTAATTTCTCATTTTTCCTGAATTTACTTTTTTCAACTTCTTTTCCTCTTACTTATTCTTTGGGAGGGACGGAGGGAGATGCCCTCGAGTTCAATATTAAGTAATTAAATGGTAGAAGAAATGAAAAGTACAAGAGAGAAAAATTATTGAGAAATCATTCAGTATCACTACAAAACGACCTGACCGTTATCCGGTGTCGGAAGGTATACGGAAGGCAGCGGATTTAGAGCGAAAAGAATTGAGACTCGGAATGAAATGATGGAAGCAGTGTTTACGAAAGTAGCTTCCAAGTCATCGAGTAGATAAGATCTAGCTGTTCTAATTTCAGTTTCTTGCCAACAATGGATTGTACGATCTTTGTCACAGATGTAGAGGATCTTTCCATCGAGGAATTTACCATGTTATGATTTTGCAAAATAAAATGGGCAGCGAGAATGGATTTTCTGTTGTATGGCAGCGTGATGCTCTCCTAGACGAGACAAAAATTTCCTCCCCGTCAGCCCTACGTAGAAGCTGTTACATTCCCCGCAGGATATTTTATGAACTCCAGATTTTTATAGGGGATGGGATCATCAGATTTCTGAAGGTTTTCACCGGGTAGAAGTTGTAGAGACGACGCTCATTGGTTGGAGATTGAAATGTCGACCGCGATATAGCAGACGAACCCAACGGGGTTTTTGTCCACCAAGTGACAAGAATAGCTTTCAAATACTGTAAAAATTAAAATGAGAAAACAAGTGAGCGCTTATTGAACAAGACATGAAAGCAATTAATTCAACAGAAGCTGACTTTAAGGACGTCTTGGGAATTCGAGATTGAATTAGCAAGTCATAAAAATGAGGATCATAGACTAGTTCAATCAACCCCTTCATCAGGAATTTACCTACTCAGCACAGAGACGTCGTCACGATTTCCTCCCCGTGGAGGAGCACTTCCCATCCCTTTCTGAAACAGTAACCATTAGTGAGTCTGGATGGTCCTCAAATGCCGACCTCACCTTTTTCTCTTTTTCTCATGCTTTCTTATGCCCGGCTACTCAAATCTTTAATCTTTAGTTGGCGAATAATCTCCCGCAAATAGACACTCCATACGATCCCTACCTTCCACTCTATACTTTCCACTTCTCTCAACCAATGAAACAAGGTATTTTTGCCTATTAAACGATCCCTCGACGGCAAAAGGATATAAAACGTTGGACGAAAGCCAGTTTGTTCACGACCGGCCCGTCTGTAGAGAAAATTTCTCCAAAAATGAGAGCCTAATCAAACGCTTCCCTTATGGAGAGTAGTACAATCGAGACATTTTCTCACATGAATCTTGTTATTGATGTTTAAATTCACTCTGGCCATGCTTTTTTTTTCCACGGTATGTTGGGAAAGGAGCTTGTTTGAGCCAGTGATTTCTGGAGCTGGTTAGGAGGTCTGAATCAATTCTGAAATCTTCGTCCTTTCGGAAGAAGGTTTGTTTATTTGATACCGCATGCTCCAAATGTACCTAGTTACGTGATTGTGCCTCCTTTCTTTATCATAAAATACAAGTACATATTCCGTTTTTCGTTTTATAATTGGCGCAGCTATTCGGACGGGAACGTAAGTTTTGGTAATGGACTATCTACTATTATCTGAGGAAGAATACAAGCGGCTCATTGTCTGCTCTGAAAATCGGAATTCCCATATGCTATGGCAATTTCTATTATTGACGTAAAGTCAAAACCTTGGAATCAAATTTACTTGAAAACGTACACCTCTACTGTTTCACAACAACAAAATTTTACATTGATGATGAAATGCTAGAAAAAGTGGTTAGAAACGCGACTAAAAATAGTATATTCTGCATTGAAAACAAAAATAAAGATATTCCTATAATGAGGAAATTGAGGAGACAATATGAAAAACGAGTTGCGTATAGATAGGTATAAAATTTTTCTGATTATCTCCTTAATTTGTTACACTGTACACAGTGTGCAGAAACTTGTCATGTCCAATAACATCGGACCGTTAAACGTACTTCACGGCCTTAGCTTTAGTGGAAAATTTGAAAATCTGAAGCAAAAATTTTCCACTTCCCTGCCGAAAAATAGGTGAGTCTATTTCGAGACACGTGTCACAAGTGATTACGAACGGAAAACTTTTGAATTGTAAGGTACACGAGAGAACTGATGTGGAACAAAAGACAAAGGTTAAGTAAGCAAATAAGAGGAATGGCAAATTACTACTTTTGTCAGTCGAATATTCCATCTTTTACTTACTTTTTTTAATTAGAAGACCAGATTTTCGTTTCGTAATATTAGAGTCACTTTTTCAGGGACTCAGAACAGAAAAGGGAAAACTCTACCCATTGGTTTCGCGACGCACTGTATTGGCAGGACTTTTCCGTTTTTCTTACTACTTTTCATCCTACCAAACTCCAATCCAAGAGTGGGTCAACAATCTGGATAAAGACGCGCATACGAGAAAATCATTCACGTGTAATTTTGTTGAACTATTGGCCTCAGTTGTCCACGGAACCAGTTTCTATACAATACCTATATTTTCCAAGATTGGGTCATTCAAAGTTCACAATAATCTGGACTCGGAAAAGAAGAAGAAACACCGCAAATTAATGCTTACAGAAAACACTTCACGCGAAAATTTGTACGTAATGATAACCTATGAATTCTTCACCTACCTCTTGAATATGAATTCATTCGCGCCGTCAATGTTGCTTAAAATAGTCTTTACAAGTGTTCGGATCGCCATAAAAATTGAATTCGTCTATATAATCAAATCTTCTTCGGAAAAAAGCTCCCATTACATCACCTTTTAATTAGACTGCGAGATTCGGTGTATCGTGTGTGGATATTATATTACCGTGACGCATTTTCTATCCTATTATAGCGGGCACGAGACTAAAATTTTCTAAAATGGCAGCAGATGCTCTGCAAATATACAGCATTGCTATATCAATTAATAACGAAGACGTTAGTTATTATTCTACAAAATTGATCATTATTGGGAAACTATCGCACCAAAACGATAATTTTTTATTCGTTCGAATGAGCTATTAATAGATGCTTTCTTTTCCTACCCTTGAGCGTTTCCAGAAGCTGAAATATCTTGGCGATGAATCGACTCGTTTTATTCGCGCACGGCATATAAATAAGGTCCTCTGATATTATGGAAGGATATACGTTTTGAATTGCGCGAATAATTTGTAATTAAACCCTTCACAATATTATATTGACTCTCGTACGATACGCATTAATCTTCAAAACGGGACTCGCGAGAGAAAGAAGGTGGAGTTGAGAACATTATTAGGAAATTCGTTGCACTTCAAACCGTTATGATTGATCAAAATTATATTTTATTTTGTTTCTTCTTTTCACCTGAAGTCTACGAGCAGAAGCAGGGCATATATTGGTTTATATTTTTCTTATTAGTCTGTTAGAGTAATGTTAGTATATGTTATATCCCTCTTTTCGACCTTAACATCTTTCTTTCACTGTGAAATTGGTGGGGATATACGCCATAGAATATTATCAAGACTTTTAAGAAGAATGAAGTAGAACTCAGCTTGGAATATTTGGAAAAAAATTGTACAAGAATATTATTTTTGAATTCAGGCACGAGGCGGAAGCTCATTGAACCGAACTATAACTTATATGTATTCAATTTATAGTTGAAGGGTACGGGCGAAAAGGGGCGTGGCGTATATTCAAAAGAAATGATCTGCAGAAACAGTTTCTTCAAATATGTGCAAAAGATCCAATGGTCCAGATCGTTTCTACTCTCCTTTCTCCCCAATATCCTTCTGTTGAGAATGTTGTTCTTTATGGAATGTGGATACTTGAAAAGCAAGCCTACAACAAGAGAAAGATAGCAACAAGAAAATGGGATAGAATGTGAAAAAACATAGAGTTATCGAATGCAGCTTGATGAATCGTCATCTTGACGTCATAGAATGAAGAAATAGGAAGGAAAAGATCCCTCAAGCTATCTTCTAGGTTCTGGTGACCCAGTCACACGACTTCTCGCAGATTGAGTAGGCATTACAAAAGCATTATAAAGGTGTGCTTCGCTCATTAAAAAACCGGAAAAGATGCATATACCCTCCCCTAATACCCTGCAAGGTTCGGTATACTAGCGGTCACTACACGATGCTTGTCGAGCGTGCGTGGTTAGTCCTTGTAAGGTATGACCTCACGAGACTTCACAAGAAAGTTGCTCAACACTCCATTCTCCGAAGAATTTTTTTGATCTCCGAAAAAGTTGAACAGAAAAGTCTTAACAGAAGGTGGTAAAATTTCACTTCAGAAAATAGATAAATTTTCGAGGATTTCGAAGTGTAATAAAAAGCGTATGGGAGAAAAGTTTTCAATTCTGCTTCTGTGCCACCTCCAATTGAACCTTTTTGAAAAACACCTTTAAAAATTGGACAGATTCACGAGCAAAGCACACCTCTAAGGTATCTTTCAAACTCGAATCATCGTCGAATATCATTGATCATTATAATCATCCATCACATAACATGATTAAACTGCAGCTCATCAATTATTGTAAAACTCCTATTTCCGGTCGAGAATTTATACATTTAATCATCTACCAATATCCGTTATAAGGTCAACATGCTTACCACTTTTCACTAATTACGTTTTTCTTTTCTTCTTTGTTTGATGTAAGTTTTGTAAGAATTCGAAAGCGTATTTCATCCCGAGTAAACATTGGTCGTACGTTGGATCTATTCTCTATACCACATTTCCTTCTTCTCGATTTGAAAATTTTCAGCTAAGGAATGATCGTACCGAGTTCTCTATATAGTGCTTAAAAATCTTGAGGGAGTCACCTTCGAAGAAAAATTTTGAGGGAGGGCCTCTCTTCCCGTCGGTATTTGGGGAATATAAATCTCTGTTAAGGAAATACGATTGCCATAATGCTGCAGATTTATGGATATTCGATCGTGTACAGTGGGAAAGCTGTCAAAAAGGGTAATTTCTGGTTTGAGGTTTTCAAATATATCTCCTAGATATGTCGGATGTGAGTGCTAAGAACACTTGTGGATAATGTTGATAGTTGGTGACCTTTCCTACAACCATTCTAATTATTTCATTTCGGCTACTGAAGTCAACAAGTTTGGAAATAACCCTAAAACAACCAGTTGTGTCTCAATATGACGATACTAAGATTAAGAAACTATGGGCTGAGTGGATAATTAGGCTAATTGTGTTGCTTGGAGGTATGATTAGAATTCGCTCGCATTTGTACACCATAAGCCTAATTTCCGGACCTCCCGATCGAAGAGCGTTCAAATTCTAATGAATCACACGAATCTCGCACAGTGTAGAATAACAAAAAAAATACAGGTATAGATGCGTACACATTTTGGTTTTTGAGTGCTCAAAAAAGCTACACAGCTACAACTTTTTGTGTATTTCGAAAAATTCTTTGGTGTTCTAACGATAAGACGCGCTGCAAGTCAACTCAAAGTCGACAAGACTCAATTGCGTCACATTATATCCGGTCGTCTAACATCTACAATACGGTCATTCAAAAACCAATATTCACGAGCAATTTGTTACGGATACCTTCCCGGTAGCAATCCAGCAGCTTCTGATTCCGTTTCGGACAATACTTCGTTTTTCTGCTATTTAACCGCGATCAAAAGGTACAGAATCACGGTCAGGCGTTCTCGAGACGTGATTTTTTTCCCTCTAAACGAAGCAGTCTATATGCGCTCGCGTGAAGTCTAGCTCCTTTTTCATCTTAGCCACCGTCTTCTGCTCAGCAAGATTTGTGAGAGCGGTCTAATTGAAACACACTTAAATTATTGTAATTCCTATTTGATGAATCTCCGCACTCTGGTTGGGTGGCCTTAATCAATCATTTTTATCCGTCGCAATCGTCCTCACCGCGTGTATGAAAAATGTTATTACCTTTTACGCTACAGAGATTAACGCTCATATACACGAGTAGTCTACACGCATATGTGAATGTCTTCCGCGCTACCGTATTTCAGTTCGTACGGGGATTATGCAAATTTTAAAAGCACGAGAATATCATTCCGATTCAGTAGCCGATGCTTGTATGCGGCGTAATTAAATTAACTGACGAATGATGTTAATCTCGAGCTGAATTTCGAATTCCTTTTCGTGATGCTGTCCTCGCGCTTATAGACTGCGCTCGCGGTATAAGAGAGCAACAGAACCAATATTTGTGAATTCTTTGTCAGCTTATTTTGTCCCGGAGTCTGTGGCCGAATGATGCTGCTCACACGCGTCACTTCATTAATAATTATTCAACGCTCGCCTTCGCCATTGTTTTTCGGTGCCTAAACCGCTGCTTCGACTTAGAGTACAAATTATGGTTTATTGTCTCGTAATAAATAGGCGTAAACTACTGCCTTTCAACTCGCTCTCAAATAATTAATCTGTCGAACGTTACAGACGTAAAATAAACATCGTACCAACATCGGCAGGTACCGTTACGTACAACCGAACTGTGCAGCGCTGTGTGTCGTCTTTTGTTCGTCGCACGTGCAATTTACTTAAAAGCCACTTTTAGCTTGTAAATAAGATTGAGGTAACGCGTTCTTTTTTCTCATTAGGCTAGTTGTCTCAGATACATGAGCACGGTCGTCTTACGTGAATGAAAAAGTAATACTTAGGACAAGATTTTTGCTGCCGTTTCATACTAAATTAAAATCTGAAGAGAGAGTAATAATTTCAAAAAAAAAAAAAAAAAAACTCCACCGACAACCGACGAGAAGACAAGACGTACGAAAATTGTTTTTTTCTTCTTTCTCGGGTGAATTTTCTCGTGCTCATATTCTGTAACGAGGCATCTGGTATTTTTCGCTTTTACCGCTCTTCTAGGTTAAGTCACTCAGCTAACATTTAGAAATTTCGAAACAGTATGCTGACGAGGATATCAATTCTTAACCTGGGAATTTGAAAAATAATAATGGAAGAATTCTCAATCGTAGAAGTTTTTTTTTTGTCAATGAGAGCTTGCAAACTCAGCTGACAATTTGAAATGGTTGAATTCACGCTTACTCTTTTTGATCGGGATATACGTTATGCAGACTCCTCGAGAAAGTGGGAAAATACTTGTTATTTGAGGAGCCCGGATTTACAAAACTGAGAACCTTGAGGTAGGAATAGTCAATTTTGGTGCTGTTGTAGTACGCGCTCTACCGTGAAAGCTTGTTTCACTATAATGACGAGAATGAGGACTTAGCAAGGGACCCGATTGCCCTTACTTCGTCGGTGAGAAACCCAATAAGGATACCCTCAATCCTCATACCGACCATTCAGCCGAAATGTAAAAGCGAGTCCACCATTCTGTGCGGTAAATGGTCGGCAATACTGGTCGCCGACATTTGCACGGCATCAAACGATGAATCACCAAGAAAACTAAATCGACTTTGACACTGGTGCCCACACTCAAGCCATCGAACTTTCGTGACTCGGTGCCAAGATTTCTGTTTTGAAAGGAGGAAAAGAAGTCCTCCTCGACCTAGACCAATATTGTTGGTAGACTTGGAGAAGGGACGAGCCAGACTCGTTGATATCATTTATGGAAACATCTACGTGATAAAAAAAACTGAACTTCTCTTCGTGCCTCAGCTTACAACTCCCCCTCACGTCGCTTCTGAGGTAGAATTTACCCTCACTTACACGTTAAGTAGACTGCGTCAGTAATATTTATAGAGCGCTTCAAACAATATTGAAACCTGACCTACATATTTTTTACTAGTCCCTAAATTGGGTCAAAGTCATCGATTGCGTCATCAATGACTTCATACGTCTCGCAAATTTCCAACTAACGTTCAGCCCAAAGACATAATATACTTGTCAACCTTTGTGCTTTGATTGATAATACTGATAAACTCCAGGAATTCTCATTTCACTTTTATTGTCCATGTAATTTGGCTTTGAATTTGGCGGAAATCACTTTTCAAAATTTTAGTTGATGGGCACTCCTTCTCTCGCCCGTTCTCTCATAAAAAAAAGTCTTGCTTTGAGTGAATCATTGAACCCGTTCTATTTTTCCATTGTCAGGAGCATGTATACAATTGCCACATATTCATTTCCTCTTCCTTCGCCTTCCTTTGAAGGCAATCTCTCTTTCTTCAGAAGCTACCGACAGACTTACTCCCTCTATCAAAAGATCCCCTCCCTTTCCCTAGCTACTCTTGCAAAAGTATCGAGCATATCGATCCTTGAGATATCACAATCAATTTCCTTAAAATTGTAAAAAGTGTGTCAAACCTAATTTGTAATACTGTACGCCTCAATGTTGATATTATATTTATTGTATTATTAAAACATGATATCTTCCGTACCTAGTGGTTAATATTGTAAACGAACTACAATTGAGCGATCTTAAAATTTATCGTGAGCGTCCTTCTTATTGTTTTCAGGCCAGGGTAGAGTGAACCAACTCGGAGGCGTATTCATCAACGGTCGCCCGTTACCTAATCACATAAGGCTGAAAATCGTCGAAATGGCGGCGAACGGAGTACGCCCGTGCGTCATATCCAGACACCTTCGAGTATCGCACGGATGCGTTTCCAAAATACTAAATCGTTACCAAGAAACTGGCAGTATTAGGCCAGGCGTGATAGGCGGCAGTAAGCCAAGAGTAGCGACTCCGGATGTGGAAAAACGTATCGAAGATTATCGTAAAGAAAATCCCAGTATCTACGGATGGGAAATACGTGACCGATTAGTAAAGGTAAAGGTATGAATATCTTATTTATGTACGATCAACTTACGATAAAAGCCTACAAATGTCTTCAAAACAAAATGAGAGCAGGAAACTTTCAGCTTTTTTTTCTCACTCGTTATGCGCTCTCGTCTACTACCAGACGTAATACAATTATACGATATCGCGATAAAATTTCAACGCCAAGTAGAAAGAACTTTCGTCAGATTCGTGTTCTGTCGAATTCGACGAGAGTGTCGAGTAAAGCGTTAGGGTAACTTAATATTACGAAACATGTCGTTTACGACCTCGCACAATATATCTGCGCTACGCTGGTTACATTCACCATACTTTATATGGAAGACTTTTTATCTACCTGTTTTTTTGTACTCCTTACCCCCTTCCTCTAAGAGAACGACGTACGAAGCTGAAGTTTATCATCTGCATTGTACAGAAGAGGGGGGTCGTATTCATTACACGCATGCAAACACTACGTTTTGGTTATGCTGCTTTTTCAGATGAACGCACGTACGTTTATGCGTGAGATGATTTTCGCAGTCGAAAGTAACGAACTGGACTTCAGTTAGATCTTTTTTACGTGGGTAAAACTACACGTCAACATTGCGTTAATTTCAAGTGCACGATCTTGTAGGGCTCCAGATGTGGCCGAATTTCGTTGATGAAAATTCGCCAATTCTGCTGGGGCTTATTGCAGCAAAAGGTTAAGGAATTGATGAGGTGTCTAAATTCGTCAATTATTCTGTATGCAAACGATTTCAACAATCGACGCTCCTGGTTGTGAATTTTCAGTCGATTTTGAATTGTTGACCAAAAGTCGACGATCTACCCGGTTTATGGGATTATTGTCAATTGAGGACGCATCTGGCAAAAGGTCGTCCGCTCAATGTATTTTCTTATGGGGCGGACGCCCTTCTACCAGAACCTACCTCAATTACGATTCACGCGCGAGGCGGATATAGCTCTCGGCAGTCTGAAAAGAACCCCTTGTTTTTTTGCGTTCATTCAATCATCGCTCCTTCGCAGAATGAGTTCTATTGGAGGATAGTTCTAAAGTTTCCTTTCCAATTTAAAATAATATGGAAACTGATGGTGAGTGCTGCAATAAAACGACCGTGGAATCGAGTTCGTGAACCCGTGCGACGGATAACAAATGAATTTATGATTTGATCATCGCAAAACGTTCAATTTTCTTTTTATTGTTTCTCGACAGGTAACTCGATTTGCATAAATATACGCAGAAAGTATTCATCCCTACAAAATAGGCAATTTTTTTATTTCGTCAATTTTATGGTCGAAGAACAAGCGTGAAAAAGAAAACAAAAACTTGACCGAAACATCGCACGTTTTACGAATTTTCAATTCCTCGTACAAAACACGATGTATGGGACCGGAATTTTAACCCGAGATTTTCTTCATTCACCTCCGTGCATGAACAACATGATATTCTACCTACACTTTTTTTTCTTTCATCAAGGTACAGCCTTTCCTGTACAATTTCATATTTCTATTTCCAATTTTCAGCACATTCATGTATTACGTTGTTATTAAATGGGAGGACGAAAAAAAAAGTACTCCGAAAATATCGAAAAACTTTCGTCTCGCGAAAGTTGACTGAAATTCATGAATGTACATGCTTCTAAAAAAAATTTATTGTACTGTACGTACAAGTACGTACAATATGACAAGTCTCGTTTTTGATTGCTCTCGTACCATTATTCTATCCGCGTAGCCTGAACAAATATATAGCGCCAATTTACACGAGTATAATACGATTATATTCGTATGTTTTGTGCTCTTAAATTCACCACACTTTACTGACTTTAACGACACACCCATCAACTTCCATATTGTTTTTGAGGACTGATTGACATAAAAATGTATGTTGTTTCTTGTCTCGAATAATTTTCTAGAGTAGAAATATTCGCTACCATCAAGCTGTTATTTCTGTTGAATACCGTTGTAGTCAGGATCTCGAATTTAGAAGTTTACCTAGATCTCTAATTGAATCGTTTCTCTTATTTTGTGCAGGAGGGAGTTTGCGACAAAAATAGCGTGCCTTCAATTAGCTCAATTACTCGTCTACTTCGCGGCACTCGTGATCCAAAGAAACAAGGACATTATATAAACGGAATACTTGGTGAGTATAGAAGATTTTGTTTTCAATTTTAATAGAATACTAATTTTTGGGTAAGGGAAGTCTTCGAGGAAAGGCTGCTGACGAGCTATTTTGGTGTGATATCCATTAGGTTTCAACCATCATCGTAAATCTCGAGAGGTTGTTTTGCGAAAATGAGATTAAAGGACTCATATAGCGTTAGCTGATAGCTGCATGTCTGAGTTGCACTTCTCCAATATCATTCTATTGTTGAGACATTTTTTGAAATTTTCGGTATCTCATAGAAAAATTGCTGGTTGTCAGTCGCAAATTTAATATTTTCTGTATTGTAGCTGAGGCTTAAGACATTGTAAGAGAAGATATAATGGGACTCTTCCTGTATAGGATCAAATCTCCACCTGATTTGTTTGTGCTTTGATGACGCCATTCTACGCTGAAATGAAGAACTTGAACCTGAGTGTAATCATCAGCTGGACACTTGATCTAAAATGAAGCCCCATCATATCTCCCGTTATACTTAGTGAGTCGTGGAACAGCACAATGAGTTGAAGAGTGTGAGTCAGAGTGACGTAACATGACAACAATAAGACGCAAATCTTTCAGATTGAAGCTGTACCCTCATAAGAAGGAGGAAAAGGTAAAATGAAGATATAACAAGGAGGGAAGAATAATGAGGAGAGTCAAGGACCAGAGGATAACGAAGTCAAAAAGAATTTTTGGAGGTAAGAGGAGTAGTTCCTCAATCAAAACAACCTCAGTAACAATTTTATTGAGCAGAACGTAAACATTAACAAGGAAATGATAAATGATTTTGTAATGTTGGAAAGATAGGAGAGATCCCTCCCAACCTGAAAGTCTTCAGAATACAAGTAGGCTACTATGAGAATTTACCCGAAGAGAGTAACCGGATCCATTCACCTTCGTCTCTCAGAGCCAAGGAAGTTACAGAGGCCTTTACGAAGGAGTTTTCTCCGAACAAAATTATCATCGATGTCAATCTTTACCTGATTGGCTTGGGCTAACAGCTAACTGTTTTAGCACATGAAAAAAAAAATTACTTGAAAACTATAAGCATTGTACGAGTACATAATTTCGTTCTTTCTCCATTCAGAAAAATCGTTAGCTACAGGCCTTGGTGACTGAACCAAGATCTTCTGTCCATTTTTCTTGCATGAACAGCAAGCCAAAATATGTATTAAAATATCTAATATTGTGCGGTAGGGCCAAACTAAAACCACTGGATATCAATGTGACTGCACTGAAACTCATAAACAAACTGTCAAACAAAAAAGATTTTATTACCAACATTAGGCCACGTGTTAGGGACCGCCAAAGAGTTTTTTTTAAAGACTGCACACGTTCATCTTTGATTTTTTTCTTCTTTCCTTTTCTTCGGTATATTAGTCCGGGGAATCTTCTTCCTCAATTTTAAACAGTGATGACTTGGTTCCCTTTTCTATAATGAAATTTGCATACCATCGTAATCGATTTCTTCAATTGTTTTTTGAGAGATAGAGAAGAAAATAAAATACGAAAACTGTAGCGTGATGGAAACACTTAACTGAAGTATACAGTATACAGTTCTTGATGGCCCTCACAAATGATATAGAAATGATGAGAAATCATCTAGATAATTGTACATCGATGTGCAAATTTACTTTTGAGAAAGAGGCGTATAGATCGAGACCATAGAAATAGGATTATCTTAATATTCATACGTCTCTCTCTTCAGCCAATTCTATTCACTCAATCTTTATTGATCTCTCACGTAGCGCGATACACAAAATATCGATTTTTATTCATCTTTCTTGCGGCAAAATATAATAGGCGTGTCGACGACCGATTATGAAGTCAACAGCAATCAGAACTGTTCAGTCCCCTCGTTTTGAAAAAGTATTGTCGCTCTCTCATATGTATCGCAACGTCCTGTCGAGGAGGTCGTCGAGTAAAATCCGCCGACATAATTCTGATCGCTTCATCCTAAGCGTGGGAGGTCAACTCTATTAATATTTAGAGCCCGTTTCTTTAGACAGCTGTATTGGGTTTTCAACACGGTCGCAATAATCCGCAGTCTTTATGCGAGCATGTTACGATGCACTGGTACATAGGTTTGTATATCAAAATAACCGCTGTTGGCTGTATCTTACACGTCTTACACCCGTATTCGTGTTTTTTTTTTTTTTTCTTATAAAAATTGAGAAATCATCACTTAATCAAGATGCAAACCCGATAGAGCACGTGCCTACAATTACGTGTCAATGAAGGCATAATGTGTAAGTACTGAAATTGGAAACGAGCCGCATTATACAGAATCGGTCGGCGAGAAAACCGTTCTTCCAAGTTTCTTCTTCGTCTCCGCCTTTTTTTAATCTTCATAATGTTCTCCAGAAAAAGAGAAGAATGAGTACCCATAGTATCCGCGTGCAGCAGCAACCTGTAATATTGTAACCGATCTTTAGTTCTAATAGCTAGTTGAAGTGGTTGAACTGTATGTAGGTATACGTTACAGGTGTGAAGATGAAGTTTATGTGTGTATGTGAGAAAAAAAAAAAAACAAAAGGAGATCGTGGACCACCTAGATGATGAACAAATACGTGACATGTTGCCTTAGTTCGACTTAATTCAATAGTGCACAGTATATTTACGACGTAAAAATGGATTTTCACGAGACACGTTTTTGACGGGCAGGTACCGAGAGTCACAAACGAACAGCACACGATTTATAGATGGGAACTTTCACTCGGGACGATGCTTTTGCTAATAAATTTTCGAATCAAAAGGGAAAAGGTGAGAGAGACCGTATGTAGGCTCAGTCCGAGAGTCTCGGGATTTTCAAAATTTGTACTTCACTAATCACACTTCCCTTGAAATCGCTCTTCCAGCAGGTCAAAAAAATATCATGTCTGTAGCAGTTTACAGCATCGCACACGTGATGACTTCCAAAATTGTTCTTCGAAAACGTATCGGTCACAACATTTCACGATCACAAAAGGGTTAGAATGATGATGTCTCGTACTCTCTCTACTTTACCAAAATCTCTCTCACCAACGTGGCCACCCTTATATCCTTGCCACACTGCACCTTCACAACCCTTCTCCTCTGTATATTCAGTCTAATAAACTCTTACGAACTCGGAACAATTTCTGTACTTTTCCCAGTATTGTCAAGATTCTGATGACGTCATGAAGACTCTTTGTGACAATATGTAATTCATGTGGGGTCTTATCTCTCAACATTTTGTTATCTTTTGGGAATACTAAAAAAAGAGTCTAGAATGCTGAACCTGTCAAAATAGACGAGCAGAAAAATTTTAGGGTCATGTTTTTCGACCTCATTTTTGAGGGCCTCCAGAGAATTGACTAAGAACTCTTTCTATGGAAGAACATTTTTGCGTGCCTTTAGCCAAGAAAAAAGACGCGCATACGAGTACTTCCAAAGTTGAGATGATGTCTCACCTAATTGTGTTGGAAGCTATACAAGCGCTAATGCTCTGATATTGCAATGGAGGGTACAAAAATTTTCTCAAATAATCGCGAACATATCCATGTATAGAAAAATTGGTTCCTCCATCGTTCAATAGAAATATCTAATAATTGGCGGCGGGTGACTTTTGAAGTAAGCTTACCTATAATACCCATCATACTCATAGGAAAATACCAGAGTCTTACCATTCAAATTTTTCTACAAAATACAGTTCTATCCCATAAATGAATAAAAGCAGAAGCACAAACGCCGAGCAGAAAGAATTTCTGGTCGTGTCAGTTACAACAACAACTCTATCCTGCGTCACGTGATAAATTTGAAAATTAGTAGTACGACATACCAGCGACACTATTTCCTTATGCAGGAAGGCTGCTATTCTGGCTCGTTAATTTATCAACAATCCACCACGTTATCGTCCACGGAGGTACTTTACAGAAGTGTCATAATTTTTTTATGAAGTATCGCAGGTATTATGGTCTACGTTTATAAACGCGTTGGAATATTAATTTTAGTTAATGTCTCATTAGTCTGTCCTAAGCTAACATTGTCATTTGCGCGCAAATCTTTTTTATTTATACATACTTATTTTTACTTTATCTTTCAAAATTGCGGTATTGACGCGTCGTGCACATATTGTCCCTACATCATCGCGCAACATCGACCGATTGTTCGAGTATTGGTTTCTTACTATCGCGAGCCATCACGTTCACCTTACTCGTGTTGATACTTTTTATGACTGAAAAATAAATGACAACCTCATTACGTATGGATTTTATTATAAATCTTCGTTAATGGCCTGCTTTAATAATGATACAAGATTACGACGCGTAGTAGATTGCAAACGTCGGAACACAATAGATCGCTTACTCTTCAGGTGTGCACGGACGAGCAACTACCGAAGAGTGACAGTTCAACTATACTCAGATGAGAATAAAAACGAAATAAAATCACTTGAAATATTGTGACATTCATGCGAAGGCATGTTTATAAACATGGCTAATATTTGCAATGCGTTTTCAATACAGTAGACACTCAAAAGCGCCCTATAATCATTAGAAAAAAATAGAAACTTTTTAGCGGATACTTACCCTCTTTTTGAGATATCATATTCTTGAGATTGAGGTTGACTGAGGATCCTCTTTCTAAAATACATTTTTTATTTGACCAAAAATATACATTACGGAAGCTTTTTTTTACCCCATCTTTTGGAGAGGTTGGGTCTCTCACTAATGATTGAATTTCATTGCCTACATCATCATTCTTGTTACAATTTTTATGATTCAGTTTAGCGGTCGACTCTACTGTGACTTTGGTGATCACTGATCATCAATCAGATAAATTTTGAGGAATCAAATATCAAAATATATTTTTCGTTGTATCAGATCACCCCTCTTTTCAAAAAGAAGTGCTGTGTGAAGGTGCAGGCATCTTTAATTGTGGTCCCTCGGCTTCTAAAGAATGGTCCGGACATTTTATTCTGATGTAACATATTGTTCATACCAAAAAATAATTCGATTACTTCGATAGATTAGTGGGCTCATTTTGAATTGAAAATTGAAGTGTAGTTTAAAAGCATGATGTAGCTCAGCTGTATTAAACCTCTTTAAGCTGCGATCCACTTCCCAAATTCTGAAATATTCCGCAATCGACATATCCTTAGGTATAGCACATAAAGGGAGTTACTATCGGACTCCATCTAATAGGATGAAGTCTCTAGCTGATGCCTGCACTTGCATTCAATTTCTGCATTTCTGACATGTGATGACGTCATCGACGTACAATGACATATTGAAGTAACCAACTGGCTGAACCAAAACGACCGTCGATTTGACGTAGATTTTCGGTGGACAACTCAAAATTGACTGAACGTCGATTTGTAATTCTCTGAAAATCTAGGTTGGTCGACTTCTAAGCAACCTCAAGTCAAGATCGATCTGGAGACTATTTTCAGTCATCTTCTACAATTGAGGAGTTATCTGTCAAAAGGGCGTCCGATCAATGTAATTCTTATGGAAAGGACGCCCTTTTGACAGATAACTCCTCAATTTATAAATCGATCTGATATCGGAAGCTTTGTTGCGTCTTGATTTGTACATAGTTCTTCGTTGGTCGACTTTAAATCTAGAACCAGAGTCGATATACCTACAGTTGTCCTCTTGTAGCATTTTGTCTGTCTCGTGACTTCGCTGCTCGCAGATAGAATGCGTAGTTATGATCATATATTGACAGCCGTTCAGAATCCCAATTAGGCTAGGTATGCTTCATCAGCGCAATAATGTTCGAGTCTGCGTATCCGTTTATCTTGATTCTGAAACCCTATTAAATTGTGTACTTGAAATCGACGCAATGTGAACGTTAATTAGAGGTCCTCTACCGATAATTGACGTATGATCGAGGATTTCGAGTGGGCATCAATCTATTAGGAGTCAACTGAATTTTGTCGTCGAGAATGAGTCGACGGGTCAAAGTGAGTGGTCAATTTTGAGTCGACAGCCAGTCATTTTGGGTCAATTCACGGTCGAAATGGACGGAATTGAGGCGACTTAATATTTTTACTCCACTTTTGCTTTGCTCTAAACAATGTGTCGATCTGACGTTGAATCGATTTCGATTTGGGGTCGACAAGGTTCCGTCAGCTTCAAACTTAATCCAAAACTCTCGCTATTGCGTTTGTAGTAGGTAGTTGACAATATTAGATTTGATAATTTCGATCAGTTCTCTCAGTTTTTTCTTTTTTTGCATTACTCTCCGTGGCTGTAAAAGTTTCAGCTCAATGTTCTCCTCTGTGATTCACAAGTTGTAATTTTTCTAGTTCTTTCACGTTACTTTGGAAGAAAAAATCGATAAAATTGTCTACGTCTAATAAAGCGAGCGGGAAGCCAGTTCTATGGGAGGATCTTTCGATTTCGATGATCGATTTTCTTATGTTCAATTATTTAATAAGATCAAAATGTTCTCAAGCGCCTCTTTCATACATTATGGCGTAGTTTGAGAATCAAAATTCTTCATAATTGTATCTATCCTTTAGCCTTCAAGCTAAGCTAGAGCCTCTTCTCCCTTAGATATTCTTAGTTTCATTCGGACATTTTTCTGTATACCAATTTGAAGCTCACCCTCTTCTGCTAGGAACCTCAAATTTAGGCAAATACCCTGTCAAAAAATAGCTTTCTTGATGATGAAGAATGCGTGATGAATGTAGGGTAAGATCTTGAATTATTTGTACAATTTCTCGATGGAGTTGACGTTTCAAATCCCTGTCGTGATCGACCGATTGAAGGTCAGTGCTGATCGTCGATTTAGTGATTTTCGGGTGCTTAATTGGCTAAATCCGAATTTGGATTGTCACATGACTTTGAGCGACCTTGGTGAAACTGACTCTGAGTGTCGTAGGTTATAGCTTTTAGCTAAATATCGTATAATACGAAAACTGAATGCAGGTGTTGCAAAAGTCGAGCGCGCTAGAAGAATAATATTTTTTCGATAGACTTGAATAATTTGCTCTTGAGAAAAACAACTGTTATATCGGCTGCTCTGATTACATTTATACAACTTTGGCTCATTTTTTTCCGCGTGTACCGAAAAACTACATTCAGTCTCGAATTTATAGGAAAGAACATTAATTATTAAAAATAACGACAAAACAGCAAAAAGTCTATAGGAAAAGATTTCCCAAAGAAGCCGGTGGGCCGCATCACAATCTTTAAAAATAAATAACTAGCCTTAACACAACGCCGACAATAAAATATACTCAAACATGTATCCTATACAATATTCAGTACAAAAGTGGCACACTTACGCTAATCGTAAGTTTCAGCCATAATAAACGATTAACGGGACAATGGGACCAACATTCACTGTCGCCATATACATGGGTGAGCCTCTCGATCTATAGCGGACCTTTGTCGTCCAATCCACGCCCGTAATACGCGAAATCGCGAGCTGTTTCTCCCTCTATCGCGTTCCCGTCGTCGTATACCGATTATAATTCATTCGGAATCGTAAACTTGAAAGCACACCCAGTCAGAAACAACGTACGCGAAATATGTATAGAATGCTCGTATAGATTAGAGAGAACCAGTCGAACAGCCTATAGAAAGTAGTGTAGCCGATGGATTTAGAAAGACGCGGGCTTTTGAGGAAGGGATTCAATATACGCTGCAGAACGATGAATGATTGTTCAAAAATCTTTATTTTTCATTACGCGTGTTTAATGACTTGGAGCATTACAATTGTACGCACCCAAGTTCGCTCACAGCTGAATTTATGTGTGGCCCATCATTCAGTCTCTCTTATCGTATTCGCGTGCGCATACATCGAGATCAATCATGATAAGGCCGAAAAAGTATACCTTTACCAATCGCTGCCCACACAGCTGTAGGCCTCCGTTTGAAGAATAGTTGAAAATAAGTACGTAATTTTTCATAATAAAAAAGAAGATAGGCAAACGTATATGTTTATATTTCGTGCTCTGTATCGGCACATAAAGCTATGGTTCGCTCTGTATGAAGTACCGAAAAAAAAGTATATTATATATGAATATTTAATTTCATTCTCGTTTCGGCCTCGTTCTCGTTCCAGTTCACCGAGGATCGATCATCACGATCAACTTGAATGTTAAAAATCGACGATGTCGTGTGAGATCCTCTCAAACATTTCAGCGAGATCACCACAAGCTGTAATTAATTAGGTTTGAAAGAAAAATTACGTAGCGTAGGAGGTAGAGAGTGTAGTGTAGAATTTAGAGAATATACCGACAGTCAAATTTTCTGGTAACGAACGCTGCGATGCGTTCATATTTCTCAAAAAAGACTAATTACATCCCATTCCGATCGTCGAAATTCACGAACTACGAGCTCTTGCGGTTGCGAGCGTAATAATTACCTCGGGAGGAGAAATTTTCCTTTCCATGCTCATCCGTCAGTCAGCACACAATTTTGAAAAGTTTTCCGAAAAAGCTTTGAAGTGACCCAAAACGTATTTTATTTGATTGTGCAGGTAGCAGCGGAGAGGAAACCGAAACTGAATCCGAACCTGGCATTACCCTTAAGCGCAAACAACGTCGAAGTCGAACTACTTTTACCGGAGAACAGTTAGACGAATTAGAGAGAGCCTTTCAACGGACTCAATACCCAGACGTGTATACCAGAGAAGAACTCGCCCAAAGGTAATTGGAAAAATTTATTTTATGTAAACATATACATCCCATCGATTCATTTCTGTCGTGAGCTTGATCTTATATATAGTCCTTCAAATCATTTGCTTATTTTCATTATGCGTACCATTGTCTGCTTGCAGCACGAAGTTAACAGAAGCCAGAGTACAAGTATGGTTCAGCAATCGTCGTGCTCGCCTGAGGAAGCAACTCAGCAGTCAGCAGCTCAACGCTTTTAACTCTATGTCATTACAATCGGCATTTGCTCCATCTCAGTATCCTCCTCCTCCACCGTCGCATCAAGAAGTTACCGCCAATTTCTCGTCTCAGAGTGAGTATACATATATCATTATTACTTTATACGGTTAGCATAGTTGAAACGAATTCTTTTCTCGAGTCGGAAATTGATTTTATAAAAATCGGTACTGGTATACTGCTGCACCTCGAGCCTAGAAACCGACTCATTGTTTATCAACATTCGAAAAGAAATGCGATGTTCGTTTATAAATGCCTGCCATTTTTACAATTGAGTACGTAGGATAATGCGGGGTTCGTCTGTGTACAATAGGAAGTAATGCACGATGAGCTAGGAGTAAGGGACTCGTGTATATAAAAGAGGGTTATTATTAATGTTAATGGTCGGAAAACTTGTGATATATGTGGTGTACATGCAACATCCGACAACGGCCAATCGCGACTCTCGTTGATATGTACCCTCTTAGTGGATGTGTCACTTTCGAATAAATTATTAATTATTATTGTATGCGTTTCCTATTATCTTCTTTCGTGATTTCTACGGACGCGATCGGTCCGGGAGAGAATGATACGCGTATTTTTATGATTCATAGGGGTGCAGAGGTTGCGCAGAATCCATATTTATTGTGCGAATGTAGAAACTGTATTGCTTGAGTGTATTTAGGAAGGCGCAAAGAACGATAATGTTCGGTTTCGAATCTATCAATTTTTCGATTCACTTGCGTTGTTTCTCGTTTGTGTGTATAAAATTCATAGTAATAAATTAATTACGGTACAGTAGTTTAAATACGATGTACTCAGATAGAACATAATCCGTTTTCTTCGTCGTTTACCTTAGGCATTATAAGATGCGAATAAATTCGAATTTATCGCCATTAAATCAGTTTTTGTCGCACGGAACGGAGATCGATTTCAATAATATTTTTTTAATTTGAATTGTTGTGAATTCGTTGCCAAAAGAAAAGTAATAAATATTTTTCTTCGAACTAGTGAAGAGGAAGAGAAAGAGAATGTGAGGAGAGAACGGAAAACTTCGAGCGGAGATATGCCTTGTGCTACTTCTTGTGAACTATTCCCATTGTTGCTCTAGAAGATGCGGAATTATTAAAAATTCAATAAAGGGACGCTTTCTTTATTTCTTTTTGGTTTTTTATAAATACAATGTGAGGAAAATTGCTCGGAAAGGTAGCATCCGTTGACTCTCTCGTATCTGTCAATCGACTTGCTTGAATTTATTCTAAACTCTGAGCTTGGTCTTGTCAGCCATCTTATCAGAAGAAGAATTATCGAAGGGAAATAGATAGGGATTTATCTTCTCGAACTTGATTTAGGGTCAATTGACATTGCAAAACTTTCTGCGAATTATGTAAAACAATTCGGGAAAATGATCTGAAAGACTGACATCCCGTTTCTTTCTTCTTTCTTTCTTTGGGAGACCATTTTTTGTTCGTAGTTTGTTCACTTTTTCTTTGTTTCCATTTTATTACATCACTCGGTTCAAAGTCAACGAATCAATAGTAAAAATTTTGAAATCCTTAATGTAGGTCTAGATTATTCAGGATCCGGGCCTTATAAAAGGAGAGGTTTGGCAAAGCTTAAAATTATGGGTGGCGCTCCAAGATAAAGCAAAGACTTCAACGAAAAGGAGGGGGGCCTTGGCATACTTGTTATAAGAAAGTCTCATGTATATTAGTCAAGTTCAAGGCCGAAATATAACTTGTCTATATCAGGGATACGGTTGTTGTCCTTCTGTCTCTCGTTCTCTCTTTCCCACTTATAATTTAGTAGAAATTTTGTTCAAGATCCTGCAACACGCGTGATTGTCCGGGGGGGGGGGGTGTAAAATCAAGATTATTTTAAAATTCGATTGAAATTAGACATTGATGGATAGTCGATTCACGATAGAAGTGGATAAAAATGGTTCTTGTTTGAACACGTATCTATTCCCGACATCCATAAAATTTTCGATTACACGAAACTATATTTACGGACTTTCCTATTCGGGTTGCTTCATTTGAATTTACGTTTGTAGAAGGATATTTTATATTACAAGCGTATAAATTCCCCTCACTGCTTCGACGCATTACTTCGCGATTGTTGGAAATGAAAGTCAGAATTCTTCAAATCAAATAAGATAAACAAGTAGTATAATATACACTCGTAATTTTGTAGAACCCCTGCATAGACGATGTATCTAAAAATTTATAGCTTAGCGATTGTCCACGTTCTCATCATATCGTACATATAAACTGCTGAATCATTCGTGTAGAGCTCGCGCGTAGTGTATAATAATATAAAAAGATTAATGTTTATTATTAACATTTCACCGACAAAATATTTTTCAGCATTCTATTCGAACAGTCCTTCTAACCCCTACCTATTGTTTGATTTCTATTTCTCAGATCACACACCGTCGTGGTCCGCGCAAACGTCAACTTACCCAACGCCACCATCATCCTTAGGTGGTTATAGTTCCATGTATCCAGTCAGTTCACCGGCTACCACAGAGTCGATATCGCAGTTTACTGGATACCCTACCCAAACTAATCATTGTGCAACCTGGTCAAGACCGTCGAGTACAACGAAACCTTTGGACGTTCCCTCGCCTTGGTCCGATAATTATAGGTATGTTTTGAGATCAGATGAAATAAGTACCTACACATACCACGATAAACATTAATGGGTGTTTTTTTATGTTGCAGTCTATTCGCCACGAGTGGTCAAATGTATAATTCTAGTTCAAGTATCACGACTCCACATTCGCCATCAGAGGCCAAGTCAGGATATCCGTACTTCGGTCAATTAAGTAGCATGGAAGCAGGTCTGGTCTGCGGCCGTTCTCATTAAGATGAACGAAGTCTCATTTGTGGTTTGGCAATTACCTCGCTATCCAAATTTTTTTAGCCAAAGAATTATTATATAAGTCCAACTTCTTGTTATTTGTACAGTAGAGCCTGTATAAGTGGATGTTAGAAGTGCTGTACATAAAAACTCTCATTTGTACCTATGTAGGAGGTGATAACATTGTAGATAATTCTAGTGTATCAAGTGTTCGTAAAGTGTAACATTTTTACACTGAATATAAACAATGTACCTATGTAAATTGATTAAATCGTCTTCCTCTACTATTTATCAACATTTTTTCGTTTTACTTTCCGAACATAAATTCATCTTGGTGTGAGTGATAAGCTAACCATGAGGTGGAACATCATCAGAACAGTCCTAAGCTTTAAAATTACAAACTTGGAAATGACAGTACGATAGAAGAATCTACATATTTGGGGAGTGAGAATCAGAGGGTTCTATCTGAAAGGAGATTAGAAACGCAAAATTGATCGAGAATTGAAGAGCTGTCACTTTTCTGATGGTATAAACTTGAACCACTGTTCTAGAGCCATTTTTTTTTGTGCAGCAGAAAATTTTTCTCTGAATTGGCAGCTACTTTCATGAATCTACCCCTCAATTGAATGCGGACTGATCTATTTCATTGAATTTGAAAAAGATACCGACTGATATTATTGCAGAAATACAGCACAATATTGTCTTGGATGCAGACTTTATTCTTAGGCTTGCGAGTTGACGATGGCGTGATGGATGGCCCATCTATAATGTTATGATTATGACGTAGAATTGACTAAGTACAAAAATTCCGGTTTTTTTATGAGCGTAGACATTAGAAAACCATAAGCCGATGTTTACCTCCAAATCATAAGAACAGGCCTTTCGAGAGCTCCAGTCGGGTCCAGGGCAAGGAACACAGTGGGCCTCCTCTCAGAAAAATTTTCACCCCCTCTCCTTGAAAATAGGGGCTGGTCCTGGGGACAAAATTCCCGGTTGCCGCCCCTCTTCTCGTCAGGCCTGGTCTCCGTCTAGACTTTTGAACTATTTCCAGCAACGGACAGACTAGGGAATAATTGTATTTTTTTGACCCAATCACGAATTCGTCTTTGGGTCTCAAGCTATCGATACTTGGGAACCTGAGAATTGAATTGTTTTTGAGTCTCAAGTTCAGGAACCCGAGAGTAATTTGTGCTAGCGTCTAAACTTTTGAATTTTTCTTTCAATTTTCTCTGGAAATGAAATTAATTTCCAGGACGAAGTTCAAATACTTCAAACTCTCCTCAGAGGTGGGAATTCGGTCTACTGAAGCCCACTAGGTCTTGTCTAACGTGAGATGTTCTCTAGATCAAAATTTTACATCAATTACTGGGTCTCAAGTTGTGGATGGTGCAGTGTATTGCCAAAAGAATGTTGTCTGGGGAAATATAATTGATTCTTTGCTGAGTGTCGATGATGAAGAACTTACCGAACTATAAATTCTTGAGAAGCAGAAAATAGATTTGTTTCTGAGTCTTAACTTCAAACCCCACGGGTGAACCCTGTCTCCGTCTAGACTTAGAGCTATTTCGAGCAATTTTGGCAGACCGGAAAATTATTGTATTTTTTTTCACCCAATCACGAATTCGTCTTTGGGGGTTCGAGCTATCGATACTTGGGAACCTTAGAATTAAATTGTTTATGAGTCAAAAGTTCAGGAACCCAAGATTAATTTGTGCTAGCGTCTAAACTTTTGAATCCTTCCTTTCAATTTTGTCTGAAAAGGAAATTGGAGTCTCTTTCAGTTATCCAGGACGAGGTTTGACCTGAAACTAGATTTGTTTCTGAGTCTCAACTTCAAACCCCAAGGGGAAAGCCAGTCTCCGTCAGGCTTGTCGAGAGCTCCAGTCGGGTCCAAGACAAGGAACACAGTGAGCCGCCCGAAAAAAATTTTTACCCCTTCTCCTTGAAAATAGGAGCCGTTTGGAGCATCCAACAGAGCCGGGCCCGTGGACAAAATCTCCAGCTGCCCCCTCCCTCCTCGTCAGGCCTGCATATGAATATTGAATTTGAATGTAGAAGACAGATGTTACTTCATTTGCGCATAATTTGAGACTATTTATAAGTAAGTGTTCTAGACGAAGGAATGAGAAGGCAAAATAGTCATCAATGCAGTTCAAATTTATTTGCACGTTTATACATTGCAGAACGTGTTCCTAGGTAAACTGAGATAATCGAAATCGTACATACCGACGTAAACAAAGAATGACGAAGATTCTTTGAGTGGTACAAGTAGCCATACCCATGTTTTTCTCTGTTTAAAAGGCGTAAAACCTACAAATTAGTTCTCCTACCTTCGGCTGTGATTTTGTCTAATTTCACACCTTCAGAACGTAGGCCGGTCGGGGCTTTGAACGGACAATTCAATGTCAAGTAGTTTCGAGAGCATTTCGCTATTAGCCGTTTTCTTTCGTTTAGGCGAGGGGTGGAATGGAGAAGGGAATTTCGGTCTCCCACGGAAATTGAAGATATTCCTATAGAAGTGCAGCTACACATAGTAATACTCGTAGAGTTATTTTAAATTGGGATTATCTCGAGAGACTCCCGCCGTTTGTCTTCTTTACAGAAAATTATGGTTTCAAGAGACACAAGTGCTATTTACGACTACCATTTGACCTACTGAAAGAATTTGGAAAAATGTTGACCTTCAAGTTACACGTGGAGAGGGGGGGGGGGAATTTGGAAAATTTTGATCATTGAGCTGTAGAGAGGAAGAGAGACGCATAGGATAATTCTGACCACTGAGTTATAAGAAACAGGAAAAAAACTTGGAAAAATTCTTTGAGTGGGGCGCTTGGAGAAATTTCGACCATCAAGCTAGAAGAGGAGAAGTACTCCGCAACATTTTTTACCTTCGAGATATATTTGATAGAGGGGACTGAGGAATGGTTGAAATTTGAATCAAAAAATTTTTTCATTCTGCAGGTGCTTGCCTCATTGATGGAAAAGACTCCGTGAGTAGTGACGGTGATTTTTTCCTCTTTTAATACAACAAACTCGTTAAAGATTTTCCAACGTGTGACTCACTCGAACGTGAAAAATTTGAATGATTAAGATCCAAGTTCTTTACTAATATAATTATACGGTTAAATCAGAATGATTTGTGGAAGGTAGACGATGGTAACTTTCGGTAATTCTTGGGCTGCGCGTGTGACGTCCTTGTCAATCATTTCAACACTTTGAATGATGGTGGCTTGGAAAATAAATTGATACACTGGCTATTTTGACGTTGATTTTTGATTAAAAGTGAGAAATTTCCTTAATTCCTGCCAATCTAAGACCTTGCTGTTAGAATATAAAGTGGAAACCAGACTGTGAATCCTGAATACGACATTAAAACACATACGTATGGTCAAAATATTTCTGAAATATGCATGCACGCCATCATAATCAAGAGCATAATTGCATTGACTCTGAATAATTTTTTGCACTCAGAAGACGCGTTGTGTCGACAATACAATAATACAATGTACCTATAATTGATCATTTTCTCGTCTCTACGCCTCACAACTGCGTTTTAACATAGTATCAATGCAATTGATTCTTGTATAGGTTTTCGAATCCACCTCATCACCAAATGAAAAAGGTTATTACAAATCCGTCAGCTAGTCGTATGCACACATGTATGATATTGAACTGTTTGCCTGTCTGTTTGATGCCATCATTTTGATCGAAACATCAGTCTGAACGCAAAATGTTTACACATTCTCATTTTCTAAAATGCCAAAGATGACGGTGACACTCTACGGGGTACGCATCTTTGTTACTGTGTATAAATGTCAATACAATGACAAGCTAATTCTGCTTTGTAGTTAGTTGTATAGACTTTTGTTGAATGCGATGAGATTCGCGAGCCGTGATACTTTCTCGCACTCATGTTGACTAGTTGAGATTTTAATTTGGATTTTTGAAAGAAATTGTATCATCTTGCACATCATGAAGTCGAAAAGTTAACGTCAGCCTCAATTGATTTTTTGCAGAAATTTTCTCATACGAACTAAAGGTGAGAGGGTTATGTTATGCTTACCTATAAGCTTATTAACTTGATACTATAAACTAAAAACCTTCGTTGGTAAAGGATACGGGAAGTATTTTTCTAACACGTTGATGACCACCCGCGCGTTTCATCTTTCGTGAGTGCTTGTGAGTTACTTCTACTGTACAAGTAGGTAGTTAACGTCGGCGTCGGCTACTCGAAGTGTCTTAATGATCATTTAATTATCCTCACCTAACGCGGATTTTCAAAAGGCGTACATTCGGGATCGGTGCTCTCGGAAACTTCTTCTAGGAGAATCCAACCATAACAATTATGGGGAGATTTATCCTGCCACATAGAGATTTGCGCACAACATAGTACTAAGGTAACTGTGTCGGATAGGTGCGTTCCGATATATCTATCGCACAAGTTGGATAAAGCCGCAGTGATTGAAAAATAGCTTTCGAATAGTCTTTCTCAATAAATACTAGGAAAATTTTCAAAAATTATTAACTTGTCCTACGCACTTGTTTTCGGTTTTTGGAGGAAGTTCCAAATTCATTGACTCGTAATAAATCTTTACTACTTGTCTGTCTATCTTATCAATCGTAATTTTTTCCCCTATTAGTCCAGGAGAATTAGACTAAAATTAGGTATGAAAAGGAAAAAAATCCAAGAGAGATGAAACTCGGCAAATATGTTGTCGATGACTTGACAAAAAACATAGTAAAAGTCGGGACCCCTCCGATGTACGCTCCACCCCCCAGCGCTCGAAAACTGCAATTAAAATCAGTTTCTCGATTGTATCTCGTTCAATTCTTAGTTTACTAAAAAATTGTTCAGATAAAAATTGTTGCGCCTAAAATTATCTACAAAAAACTTTTCTACGTATTTTACCGTAGGACGCATAGTTTTGGAGTAAGAGAAGTGATTTGTCGTGTAAAAATTTTTAATGAGTGAAACTACGGTTGAGAACAGCGGTGAAGCGCGAGAAACTTACGCGAAGACGCGCGACCAAAACGGCTCGTAATCGGGACAGTGTGACAGCACGCGTAAGTACTTTCTTGCTACAAACTCCACTAGCAATCACTTGAACTGGATACATGGAAATTGTTTACTCAGACCTATAATATATTATGTGTTCTTCGAGCACATGTATAATTTTTCTTCGCATCATTATCGTATATTTTCTGTATAGGACAAGATAAATCGGTGTTCTGTCTCTCTTATAGGTAATCATGATTTTTGTACAATTTTTACTTCTTTCTTCATATTTTTACACGTTACACTTATTCTAAGTCAATCTTGAGACAGATGCTCAACTTAAAAACGGATTATAATAAGCCTATTCCGCAGCAACCACACTTTTTTACAACTACAGAAAGTTTTGAAAAACGTTTATCTGGGCTCTAGAGGCAGCTAGTGTATAAGTCTCCCAATTCATTTTCTCAAACCTCCACTTTCAGGCTACAAATTGCATTTTAAATTGTATACAGATTGTTTGTCTTACGATTTATTTGAAAAAAAGTAAGAGAATTGGTCAAGTAGAACTTGAGATCCTACCGTTGAGGGACTTTCAAGTCTATTTTGAATATGTATATAGATTTCTGTTATAATGTGCTACAGCGTTGTTTCCCATGTACAATCTTGTTTGGAGGCCAAGAGAGGCAGTTGCTTCACATACAGTAATTGAAAATTTCAAATTATACCTGATTTTCAATTCTTCATTTCCTGAGCCATTCAATAGGGTACAAATTTAGATTGTGAACACGCGTTGGTTCGAGATGGAGTTGATTTATTCAATACTTGAGCTCCTCTTCTTGAAAAAGAAGAAACTCCTTGAATATTTTCACCAAGCTTATTCGGATGCAAATATGAATTTTTCGAAAGACTATTGAATTTTTCTTTTCCTAGCTTAATTAAAATCCCATGATTCGAGACGTCATCATTAAATTGTTATAAAATAAGGATTGAGAAAAATTTTGAGGATGAGACTTGCCTACCTCCAACAAGTGTGGAGGAGAGAGACCGCATCATTGCTTAGATTGTGAAAGGACAAAAAATTCTTTGCTTGAATTTCTCTGAAGGAGAGACAGATAAACTTGAGAGAATTTCGATTTGTTTCGACAATTCGACAATTCTCAAGGTAGAACAACAGATTTTGGTTGAACGAGCTCACAATCAGGAGCTGGGCTAACTGCATAAAGAGATGAAGATTTCAAATATTTCATCACTTTACTGACGCGTAGAATTGATGGTATTATTGAATACTAAGAGAAAAATCTGTTAATCATTCTCAACTTTGGCTACCCATAAATTTTCCAACATAATATGAGATGCATTTATTGGTTCGACAGGGAGTTCTATAGAGTTGCGATAGCGATAACACGTATTTAGTGCGTTCGTTCGTCTATTACTCGTGCGTTTTACTAAAAAAGACAAGTTTTTGCGTGCCGGTTCAGCATCGCGTGCCGGTCTATCTTTGATATCGAGATGGACCAAGACTTTCTGAAAAAGTTCGACCTGATGTTCGACAAGGTAAACCTCATGGAAATGAAGATGAATTCAATGTTGGAACTAACAGAAAAAGTCCAAATAATCGAGAAAGAGAAGAACGAAATAAAAGTGAACGTTGAAGAGTTGAAAGAATACTGCATGGAACTGCACTCAAGAGTGAACAAACTAGAGCAGTATAGTCGGAAGCGGAACCTCATAATAAACGGAATCCCGTATAAAAAGGAAGAGAGCATCAAGGAGGTACTGAAAGAGTTTGCGTCGAAAATAAACATACAGCTTTACGACTACGAAATAAATGCAGTACACCGACTACCATCGAAGAAAGACCATCCTCCGATCATTGTGTGCCTTAACAACTTAGAAAAGAAAGAAGAACTAATCAATTGGTCGAAGAAAAATAGGAAGAACGACGATCCGAACAAAGAGCAAATCTATGTAAACGAGCACCTTACAAGACACTATGAAAACTTGCTGAAAGAGGCCAAACAGCGTGAAAATATACGGTACGCTTGGGTGAAAAATGGGCGTATTCTCATCAGAAGAACCGAAAATTCGAAGGTCGAAGAAGTGAGGAACATATCTCAGCTGGATGAAGCAAGCGACATCAGCGAATCGGAATCAGACGAAGAGAACAATGATGGACATGAGTCAGATGGAGGGACGAAAGCAAAGACTTTTCCAAAATCGAACCAGAAGAAACAACAGTCACTCGAACACTTCCTGATACCGACAGCGCCGAGGAACCAAGATAATCACAAGAAGGCAGTACCGGAAAATACTCGACAGCTTCGATCCAAACTTCACCACGATAAACCGAGCAGAAAAGGAGACACAAAGAAGAGAACCAACTAGGAAGCAACTCGTCCCAAAGAGAGCTCACCTCACCCAGAAAGTCTGGTAAACGAGGGTGAGTACACCATAATTCCCGCAGCATCCCTCAAAAAATGCACAGTCAAAAGTAAGTCAGAAAATCATTATCTAAAATCTAAAAATACTATTGATAAGATAGCAAACCCCTCCCTCCTTCGCCTAGAAGAGAAATCTAACAAAAACACAATACAAAAATTGAACAGGAAGGAAACAAAAAATAAAATAAAACGCAATGAAATTAAAATAGGTACCTTAAACGTCAGAACGCTCAAAAACCCCGAAAACCTAATTGAATTAGAAGAAGCCTTTATGAAATCTGATATAAGCATGTTAGGTCTAGCTGAAATACGTAGGCAGGGCGAAAAAATTATAGTAACACAGAAGGGAAATTTACTGCACTACAAAGGAAATAATGTAGGTCAAAGTGGAATTGGTTTCCTTGTGAAAAACGAATACATTAATAAAATATCCGAAGTAAGAGGCATAACCGACCGAATAGCAGTCCTAAAAATAGAGATGAATAAATCTACAATAACATGCATACAAGTTTACTCTCCCACATCCGTAGCAGAAGAAAGTGAAGTAGAGAAATTCTACGAAAATCTAAGGGTAACAATCGAAGAATTGAAAGTCAAGGGAAATCACACTATAATAATGGGGGACCTAAATAGTCAAATTGGGATGAGAGAAAAAGGGGAAGAAGGTACCACTGGAAAATATGGATATGGTAAAAGAAATGAGAGAGGGTGGCGACTTATAAGATTCTGTCAGGAGTTCAACGTCAAAATTATAAATGGGTTCTTCAAGAAAAGAATGGGCAAACGTTGGACCTGGCAGGCACCAAACCAAAAGTACAAAACGCTCATAGACTACATAATCACAACAAAAAAACTAAAAGTAACAAACTTCGAAGTCATTGGTAAAAACAAATTTAACTACTATACTGACCACAGATTGATAACAATTACTTTGGAGAAAAACAACCCCAAAAGAGCATGGACAAAAACAAAACCAGTAAACACTGACCCACAAAAGTACAAGATCGAGCTTGAGAAAGAACTGAATAAGGTTAAGTTGGTGGAAGATTTAGATACAGTATATAGTCAGTGTGTAAATGCAATCAAATGCGCAATAGCAAGCTCAAACTCGTGCTTAGAAGCAGAAAACAAACAGGAGAAAGAAGTAGATATAAGCATAAAAAACTTACACAAAAAAAGAGCCGCTCTCATGAATATTAAAAACAAGTCAACCAAAGATAAAATAGAACTAAACGAAATATCGAGGCTAATAAGAAAAAAGATTAGGCAGAGGGAAATAGATACAAGAAACAAAATTATAAAAGAAACAATAGAAGGCAACAAAAATATAAAAGCAATGAAGAAAAAACTAAGACTAGGAACGCAACTAATAACACACTTCACAAACTCACTGGGAACTAAAATATATGATCGCCACGAGATAAATAAACATATTACTAATTATTACAGAGTCCTGTACAATACAAATAAACCGAGTAACGAAACATTACCTGAAGGAAAACCTCAAATCACTACTAAAGAACCACCTTTCCTAAAAAGCGAAGTCGAACTAGCGATAAAACAACTAAAATCAAGAAATGCCCGGGTCACGACAAAATAAAAAACGAATACATCAAATGGGGTGGGGAAATATTACTGGTTCAACTAACAAAAATTTTCAACAAAATTTTGGAAACAAGGACAATACCAAAAGAATGGAAACTTACTGATATTATAGTGCTGTTTAAGAAAGGAGATCGCCATAAAATAGAAAACTACCGACCCATCTCTCTAAACACAACAATCTCAAAAATATTTTCAAAACTCATAGGAAGCAGAATCCAACCAACATTAAACAATCAACAACCGAGAGAACAAGCCGGCTTCAGAAAAATGTTCTCCACTATAGACCATCTACATGTAATGAACCAGATAATAGAAAAATGTACGGAATACAAAATAAACTTAAATATAGCGCTAATAGACTACAACAAGGCTTTTGACTCTATAAACCACAATTTTCTACTAACCTCACTTAAGAATCAAGGAATAACAGAAAATTACATACAAATAATAAAAGAAATGTATAGGAATAACAAATCGAGAATAATAACAGATGTAGAGGGTGAGTACTTCGACATCAAAAAGGGAGTAAAACAAGGGGACCCACTATCTTCAATCTTATTCAACTGCGCACTTGAGGAAATTTTTAGGAAGCTCGACTGGGAAAAAAAGGGGATAAGTATCAATGGAGAGTGGTTGTCCAACTTGAGGTTTGCTGATGATGTAGTTCTGCTTTCCGACTCGGAATTAGAATTGAACGAAATGATAAACGAGCTGGCGGAGAAGGGGGAAGAATCAGAACTAACAATTAACTTTAAAAAATCACTTATTCTTGGGAGGGAGGATCAGAAAGAAGAAGACGATAATGAAGAGGGAAATATAAGAGACAAAGAAATTTTGGCAAAGAAGGAACAAGCAACCTACTTGGGACAGCAAATAGCCTACAACAACCGTACAGAAAAAGAAATAAATACACGCATAACGAAAACCTGGAATAAGTACTGGTCACTAAAAGAGATCTTCAAAGGCCCGTTTAAAAATGAACATAAAAGTGAAATTTTTAATATGTGCATAGTTCCAACCTTAACATATGGTTGTCAAACATGGACCCTCACCTCAAAAATTACCAATAAACTCCAAGTTACGCAAAATACAATAGAACGTTCCATATTAAAAGTCAGAAAAAAAGATCGTATAAAAATATCAATCCTAAAACAGAAACTAATAAACAACACAGATGTAATACAATATGTCAGAAGACAGAAATGGAAATGGGCGGGGCATGTGGCTAGATTAAAAGATGACAGATGGACATATAAGACGACATTCTGGTTCCTCTCGCAATACAAAAGAAGTAGGGGTCGACAACTTGCAAGATGGGAAGACGATATAAAAAAGTTCTTGGGTGGAGAAAACTTCGGAAGGGTGGCCACAGACAGAAGGGAATGGGAAAGGCTGCGGGAAACTTTTGCTCTCTTTGGGCCGAGGATATGGAGTAATAATTAATAATTAATTTTTTAATTTTATATATATCTATGTATATCCTCAATAAAAGTTATTATTATTATTATTGGTTCGACAAGGAAAATGCGGATGAACGACAAATCAAGTTAATTAAGTTGTAGTAAATACCTAAATTTATTCTACGACGTAGTATGACTTTGACGACAAAATATGTAACCACACGATTGATTTGAAGTTTCTTTTCCCTTTTTTGCAGTTCCATACATGTCGTCCAAACGACCAAAATTTGAAAATCCTTTCTCCTTTTTTACTGTTCCCTATTTGTCCTCTGAACGACTTTCCTTGGCGTACTAAAATAATCATATTTCCCCCATAATATTATGATTCATTTTCTAGAAAGTCAAGAAAGGTTACAAATCCTCCTCATGGTACATACACGTGTTAATTACTGACGAAGAAACGGAAGGCTGTGGCAAAGAGCATTTAACTGATTTCAGTTTCAATACTCGCAGAATATTAAGAGCTATAGGCATTAAAAATTTGTATACTGAGATCAGGTACTAAGCTATGAATATTGTGCGCAATCAGTGTACGGTACACATCGTCGTTGTTTCAGTCGCGCGTCTTCGGGTAAGTTTCTCGCGCTTCACCGCTGTTCTCATCCGTCTTTCAACTCATTGAAAATTTCTGCATGACAAATCACCTCTTTTACTCCAAAACTATGCGTCCTACGGTAAAATACGTAGAAAAGTTTTTTGTAGATAATTTTATGCCCAACAATTTTTATCTGAACAATTTTTCAGTAAATCAAGAATTGAACGAGATACAATCGAAAAACTTATTTTAATTGCAGTTTTCGAGCGCGGGGGGGTGGAGCGTACATCGGAGGGGTCCCGACTTTTACTATGTTTTTTGTCAAGTCATCGACAACATTTTTGCCAAGTTTCATCTCTCTTGGATTTTTTTCCTTTTTAAATGCTAATTCTCCTGGACTATATATTATAACACGTTAGGTAAATCATTCAAAGAGGAATTGCGAGAGAAATTGTAGGTAATGCTACCTTAAAAATGGGAATAACTTGAAAAATAAAGGATTCTATGAAATTTTTCAGTTATAAATTTACAGTTGATGAAAACAACAAGACTTGAGAATATAGTAACCCATTTTGAAGCTACTAACAATTGGGTTTTCTTTATTCGCGAGCGTTAACGTAGACCACGTAGACCCATGTGTATACTGGCAAACTGGCCCTCATTTTTAGAACCTTTGATGAAAAAAATTCAATTTTTATTATACTAAGCGTCTTTATGGGAGGGTATCTATCAAGATTTTAGATATCCTCACTAGCGCTCCTAATGGATTCCAAATTCAGGAGAATTAGCCATTTTAAAAATCAACATATGGTACAGAAGCAAAACTCAAGAAAATTGTTAGGAATCCTCTTGGTAGTCTTTTCCCAGATTTCCTCAACATTTGACAGGAGCTTTTTGTTCCAGAAGGTGTAAGGGTCATTTTTTTTTTGTTTTCAACTTGTTAACATATATTGCTTTGAAAGAAAACATGTTCAGTTTAAAAATTTTTCCTTGTGAAATTTCCTGGAAAAAGCTTTCTACATATTTTTTCAATGTATGAATGCACTGTTACTCCGCTCCAGCGCGCGACAAGTGAACATCTACTATACTCTGTATAATCAATGTTGATTAATGCGTAAAATGTTGATAGATGGTCCAGTTACTTTAGTTATTGTATCATTAAAAAAAATGATACGCAAGCAAAACTTGGTAAAATTCTCAGAAACCTTCTCCTGACTCTTGGCTCATGTTTTCTCGACGTTTCAAGTAAAATTTCACTCCCCAGGAAGGTGCATATGGGTAATTTTTCATTTTCAAGTTCCAACTAAGGAAAAAATTTATGAAAAAAAAACATTTGAACAGAAATTATCCTTCATTTTTTTTCTATAAATGCTTTGTTACGCCGCTACAGCGCATGACAAGTGAGCATTCTTTACTACTCGATAATAATTAATATTTTGCACTTTAATCATTGTTGATACAAAGCAGTTAATGATGTTCGCACTTGTCCTGCGCTGTAGCAGCGTAACAGTGCTTTTATGGAGAATATTTGTTGAGAGCTCCTTTTCAGGAAGTTTTACAAAAAACAATTTTTATCCAATCATCTTTTCTCTAAAGGCAATTTGTTCACAAGTTAAAGCTAGGAAACAGAAAAATTACCTTCTTGTATCCCCTTTCGATGAAAAAGCCTCATTAGGGAAACTTGGGAGGGTTCCTCAAAAATTTTCCTTGAGTTTTGCTTCCGTACCATTTGTTGTTTATTACAATGGCTAATTATACCAGACTAATTTTTTATCCTGCAGACTGACTCCATCTCATGGTGGAAAATCTGCTATTAGCATTACCTTCTTGTTTCCATAGATTGTCTCCTGTTGCGCAACTGCAATACATTCTGCAAATAGTCCAAGCCCTGCGCACTTTGAATTTTTGTTTAATCCTGTTGTAAATCAGTATAGAATAAAATGTTCAGGCAAATTCAGTTGAGAGGCAAAATTTGTAGATTGCAATACACATTTAAGAGAATCATTGTTGTGGAGTAGGAGGGGGAGAACCTGCGCATGAGGCCGGTCATCCATTGAAAGTCTAACAATTGTCCAATAAATCAAAAACAGGTTCAATGCCATCTTTCCATTTAAACATTTATTAAGTAATATCAATATAATTTGAGAATAGAAATATTTTGAAAAAAAATCAAGAGAACAAATTGGTGGTTGGTAAAGTACTAAAGTAGAATTTCACCCACTCATTTTAGTGCGTAAAGTTAATTCAGTGTTACCAAACAAAAGAATTAGACGCCTGCCGTCGACCATTATCAGAAAACAAAAAATCAAGTTATCATAAACAGACTGAATAAAAACATGTTCTGCTCATTTTTCCAGAACAGAAGCTTGTTTTTCTAATTAATAGAAATTTTTAAAAGAAAAATAGAATAATTTCCTTCTTTAATTTCTTTCCTTTCCGAGTAATTCTCCAGGAAATTTTTCCAATGTACATGCCTACCTGACACACAACTCTGTGCTGTGAAAGGTGTAACATTAGACATTGAGCCATATTCTGTACTCAGGGTTGCGATGTTTTAAACAGGCGGTGTTTAAAACATGTTTTAAACACCGCTGTTTTTTGTTTTTTTTTTAAAAAAAAAACGTTTTTTTTGCAACCCTGTCTGTACTGTTCAGCGCAGTCGCCCATATAATAGCTCTGTTCAATTATCCACACCCTGTTGGGTGGAGGTATTTATTTTTGGTGTAATTTTAGTGTAACACAAAAATGACGTCATAATTACACCGAGCATAAACAAAAGTGTTGGATTTTCAGTGAACAAATTGAACGTTTTTTCAACCTTCCAAGAAAAACAACGTGGTCAACAAGCAAACTCCGGTGTGAACCCTACTCTGGAGGAAGGTTGAAATTTGTAACACCGGCGTTAACCTCAGTGTACTTGATCATGATATTATTATATTTTAATCGTCTCTTCTAGTGGATTCGACTACGTAGATTGAGTTAAAGGAGACTCGACGCGAAGGTTGAAATTCTGCGAGAGTGATGTAGCTACTCATGAGAAATTGATGAACAGAACTATCAACAATTCCATTAGCTTCCTTGTCACAGATATCAATTAACTCGGCTCGTCGCTCCATTGAGCGTAAACATTTCGTGTGACGTCCCATCAAGAAGGAACAAAATTCGTCGCGAAGACATTTCTCGTAATCAATAATGTTCGGACTTTTTTTTCTCAACAAAGGTGGTAGTAAGGGCATAGGGAGAACATGAATTTCGCGTATTCCGCCGAGATCTATTGCCGCATTCTATACTCATTCATTAGTAATTATATCATTCTATGGTTAGGATGGAAATGCAAAGAGAATTGAAAATTTTGTAAGTGTGCGGTAACGGATGGGCCCATTCATGTGTACCTGATTCGAAGTGTGGCGGGAATATGATGACGCGCTTTGAAGATGCTTCTTTTTATAAAAATTCCGCAAATAACGTCATCTATTATGGTGGTATATTGATATTTGCGACGGCGTTCGTATTTATTAGTTTCTCAAAAGGATCGTTCGTCAATACGTAAACAAACGCACTTATTATTACTTTTGCTGGAGTCATAGAAGAGGAAATTGAGAGTTCTTACACCAGCTTCGGGCGGGCATTCCAAAGTTGTACGAAGAAAATTAAACGCAAACCGGACCGCCGTACCGCTGCATACGTTGTATAAAGAAAATAATAAGGTTCAACTTGTCGTATGCTCTATCAGCAGTAACTGAAATTATAGCCGCTCATAGACAAAGGTATAAAAAGTGATTTTATTACCGTGTCGCCGAATGGATCACGTGCGCGTAAAAATTTGCGTTAACTGGGACGTACGGGCGTATTATTTTATTTCCTAATAGGATTCTTGAACGTGGTACTAAAATTCGTTTTTTCCATGTCACCAACGTCTACACACAAAGGATATATAGTGCCTATATAATATACTTACTCGGTGAATAATACATTACATTGATATTATTATTTAATTAATACGAACGAATTATACGCATGTGTGACATACGTCCGCACTCCGGCCGCACAGGTGGAGTGAAACGAGTGCCGACAGTCGGCGTTGTGTTTATAAGCCGCATCAAAAGTTATGTACACTAGACAGTTCACAGTTCAAATGGCCCTTGACGTTTAGGGTATTTTTCAACTTTCAGGGAATGTTAGAAGGTGATTTGGCTTATGAAGCGTTACGTTCACATGATAAACTGAGTTAAGTTTGGTATTAGAGCTTGGAGCGAGATTACTCTCTGTTTTAATTGCAGGTAATGATGTAAATAAATGTTCGAAGTAATCATCAGACAACATTTGCGCTCTCAGTGGGCTATACAACATCATAGTGCCGTTCAAGTGATGGGAGAATCAATTTATAGGTCGCATTAGACTTTTGGAAATGAGTTTATTCGCGTTGCAACGATAATAATGATATGGTTTTCCGTTCAAGTCTTAGATGAAACATTTCTCATCCTTGTCCTTTGGTCAAATATTTCTTATCAGATATTTCTTGGAATGTTATCAGTTTAGCCTGAAAGTTGATGCAGATAATTGTGGTCAATCTGATCAACTAGAAGTCTTGGGAATCTTATTATTGGTACCTCCTTTCCTAACCTGTTATTATAAAATGAAATTTTGAAGGTTTGTGGGATACCTTGGGGCTTCTGTAATTTTCCGGACAGCAGTACATATTATGAAATTGTTGGAAATGTTCAGTAGCGTGGATACGATGTCCTCATGGGGGGGATATTTCCTAAAAATTTCCCTAATTTACGCAAAAAGTAGGCAAAATCACTTATGCGAAGGGGGGATATATCCCTCTAATCCCCCCCCCCCCGTTATCTACGCTACTGGAAATGTTGATGTTGCTATTTGTAGCTAATCTTCCGAGCGGAATGTCCATCATTCAAATGGGACAGGATTGTAGTAAAGTGCTGTCTTCTACTATTGAGTGATAGGAAGCTTTTCCTTCTGTGCCACAAGAACAAAGCAAGAAATTTAATTTTGAGATTCTCTCCCTATCCAAGTAAGTTTACTGTTTTGACGTAAGCCCATATGTCATGCGCTCTCAGTTAGTTGTGAACAAGTGGTTTGTATCCTTGCGCCCGGAAAGCAAAAGTTAATTCAGATTATCTTGGCTGAGTCCTTATTCGATTTTCCCTTTTAATTGACTGGTCATTAATTTTGCTAACTACTGGCTTCACTTTCTCATCAGTACTCAACACGACGTGAATCGAATCAATAAAATATGAAGTTAATGTAAAAATCACGGCAATAATGAATATTGAAAAGAACAATGTTGATCACACCAATTTGCAGAACATATTGTCGTCTGTGTAGCGGTTGGGTGGAATCATCAAGATGAAGCGTTCATGCATATAAGTAGAGACTGCAAGATCAAATGTACGTACCAAATTTTAGGTGGCAGTATCTAGGATAAATCCCAGACGGAAAGCAAGCGTTTGTTTTTTGAAATAACTTGTCATAAAACAGGTTTCCTCTTGGAGGAACGTGATTCTTTATTACTGATCGATTTTGTTCCCTTTAATCTTTCAGAGTCCTAGGAACTAACTAATCCCTACTTGACCTGCGTTATTTCCTACCCCCGCGTCTATTGAACCTTTGGACCGTAGTTATATATATTTTTTTTTATCACGGCGCATCCACTAAAGCTAATTCTGATTCTGAGCTGTTGCAAATTTTATGGAATATTTCTCAGGATTATTGACCTTTCAAATAATTTGACCAACTTTTTCTTGTAGCCAGAAATGCGTGTAACTTTTCTAAAGGTTTTAAAAATATTGAGCTCGCTTGTCATGTGGTTTTCTTCACGTCGTCATCTGTATATAAAGCCCTAAAGTGATTCCTAGTCTTAATTTCCGGCAATTACGTTTCAATTGCTGTCTGTCAACATTTTTCTGCATGAACTTCTGTTGAATTTTTATTGGATCATTTTCTTGGTGGCTTGAACTTGTGCGCTGCTTATCTACCATAATGAATAATTCAATACCGGTTGACCATCGTCAATTGATATTCTTTTTAGAGCTCTTTCCCGTACCTACGTATGGAATTGTGTGAGTAGATAGAATGGGTACCTGTCGGGCATCTCGTTCCAATCATTTATGTTCAGGACTGAAGTGAGCTTAGTCCTCACAAATATCGAACTTTTGAAATGAACATGAACTATTGAAGGTATTTCTAGAAGTACTTTCGACTGTGAATACAGGGTAATTTGCCTTTTTTTGCTCGTACCTCTTATCATTGGACAATGCTCATGTTCAGTTACCGCGGTTTTTTGCAGTGTGTAACGTATCTTATCGAGCTACAAAATTTCAATGCGCGAGAAGGTACGTGTGTCGCAATAAAGCGCGGAAACTAAATATGAGTGTCGTACAATAATGAGGGAGTAATACCGGAAGACATTGTATTCAATGCGTCGAAAATACTTCGCAAAAGTTTCAAATTTGTTCCCAGGTGATTTTTTTTTTCGGAGAAAAAAGAAGATGAAAATTACTTGATACCAAGGCCACTTCTCCTGTTTGTCAGATATGAAATTGAAATTGAACGTGTGATGTCAAAACGTTGAGACTCTTTTTGGGTTTTTGATACATTTATGCGTGTGCTTCGAATCCGGTAGGAGCGCTAGTGGTGATATGAACGAGTAGAATCAAGTCCACTGTCCTGAATATTGTCAAATTTGGCGATCATGTTGTGCCAAATTGGAGTACACGCGAGCTTAGGATAAAATCTCGCGGAACTAGTTGGTGTATGGTTTTCTTACGCTTGCGCATTAATTTTGTGTTCTATGCGTCTTGGGGGTGTAGGGAGGCGTCGAAGTCTCCACCTTTTTTTGTAACTTAGCCCTTGCCATCCTATCAGCCAAGATGTTCTCTTCAAACGACTCATTGGAATGCGCTTTCATATATGCTATATGTAGTTTTTCAAACTCACAACATACCCTGTCCAAGTTCAACAATAATTGTTTGTTAATTTTGGATTTTTCACAACTTCATTTCGCTAGGAACTCTCTTAAACGCTTTTTTCGATAACTTTCGAAATATTCGACTACCCATTTTGAGTCAGTACGTAGTTCTACTCTTCTCTCGTTTTTCTCTAACGGAAAGAGCGAAGCATTGATTATGGCAATAATTTCCGTCGCATTTTTGGTGATACGTAGAGCATCGGAAAAATTACCAAAGAATACATTGTTTATCATTTTTGCTTGATTCCAAGTCGAATTTTTATTAATAACTATCGCTATGGCTGCTTTGGAGTTAGGATGACCATTATCTGAACAAGCTGCATCCGTATATACAATAACATTATCTTCAATCGTATCATATTCTTGCCCTGTTACTGTTTCATCTATCTACTATTCCATATTTATATTTCTTCCAGTGTCCTGCCAACTCTTCACACTCTTTACATTGATCTTTTGATACTCGATTTGCAATGATCTCATTCTTACAGATAACTTGTTCTCTTTCAAATCTTTCTGGAGAGTTGTCATTATCTCTTTTATTTCCCCGCGATCGCAGATTATATGATGGACGGGTTCTTCATACGCTTCTTCTGCTCTCTCAAGTGCCCTCGATCTTTCCGTTGCTATCTCCATTCTCGCGAGTCGGTCCGTCATCATTCTCCTCCAGTCTCTCAATTCCGCCATCCTGTAATTTGACAACCCAGATTCTGTTTCTCTTTCGGTCGGTATCGATTGGCGGTTACTAGCACTTGTCTCCGATCGAGCGTGACTTGCGACTTCGGCTTCCCTCATCGTCAAGTTAGCCCACGCAGCTCGTACTTCTGAAACTGGGTTACTCGAGCCAAAGCAAGACGAAAATTTCGTTGGATTTAAGTGATATTCAAATTGGCCCAATTGCCCAGCAATAGACTCATTCAGCTCTTCATTTATCGTGGATAGTCTCTTTTAGATGAGTTCAACCACAGATTTTTTGGAAAATTTTTATCACATCCTTTACCTCATTGACCGTGTATCAATCAGCAATTTGTTTGGCCGCTTGAGTAATCAACTGTTCTCAATAATTTTCTTGGATTCCCTACTCCAAAAATTTTGTCCGATTTCAAGATTACACCAGCAATTTTTGAATGTTTTGAATGAGTAATCTTTTTTTTGTTTGATCAATAATTTTTTTCTTTAAAATACGTGTGACGCGTATGAGTCTGGGCAGTAGAATTACAAAATTGGACATTACGGGGGGAAAAGAGGGAATGTTTGAGAGAAATGATCTGGTAAATGGAGTCTTTTGTAAGTCTTGAAAGAAAACGTTTTTCCAGGTCGTTCCGTCTGGATATTCCTCTTTCTCCCCCTGCACCCTTCAATCATTTTTTCCTGGATTGTCAAGAGGTTTTCGTCTGTCATAGATTTTAAACATATTTTTATCATCAAGTCTGATCCATCGATCTCATCATTTTTCTCTTATAGTGCAAACTATGTTTCTAGTTGGTAAACCGACAAATGTCATTAAATCATTGCTTATATTTGTAGAATGTATTAATTAGAAATACCGTCGTTGTGACTGAAAAATTTTACGTTTGCCTATCGAGGCTAAAATGAGGAAAGAATCCACATATGCGGAAAAATCAGTCGCGAGCCGTGATTGATGGGACTCACTTTGTTTTCACTCAACTCGCGCGCTCATCCTTCCTGGGAATCTATTTTCACGCGAGCAATCTGTTTTATAATGCTTAAATTAATTAGGAATATAATATTTAGAAAATTAATTTAAACGCTTGTCATATTATGTCATACTCGAGAACACGCGTATTAAGAATGAATTTTTTCCTTCATTTTCCTCACGCGCCTCGGTCAGTATATATACATCGTAAAACTAGAGCCTTCGTATACGTGGTGGGTATTTCGTGTGTACATGAAAGAGAAGAAAAGGTTAAACAAGAAAAATTATAAACTGATTCGGAAAACATAGAAAAAGACGAGTCGAGTACCGATAGGTTGCACAAGAAAGCATGTTTAGTACGTGTCATAAGCGCTAATTTGTTTGATGGATTTACGAGGGTTTCGTCGTTTCTCAGTCATTCCGAAACGGTTGAACTGACATATAACAAATACACCTCATTTGTGATCGAAATTAATAATATTTCCCTTCTCGCGGGTCCGATCGTGCACGTAGGCCTATGCTGTACACGAAATAGAAGACGAAAGAGAGAGAGAGAAAAAAAAATCAATTAAACTTGTTTTGTAATTTAGTTTCAGGTTGCAAGTGGTTTTTTCTCTTGGTACTAGAGTACGGAGTTGAAGGAAACGCGCGTGAGGTATGTGCCGAGTGGCCGTTGATTTATTGGGTTCGCCCTCATAAATTCATCATGTTGATGCGTTGTTCTACCTCCATACCCTAGCTTACAATAGCGTTGGTGACAGAGTTTTCAAATCTGAAATAACATTAATTTTTTTTCAAATTGTTCCATTTTTCCATCAACACGGTAAAGTCAGGGCGGAGATCAAAAGAACTATTGATTCTCACTTAAAAATGTTGTCAGATTTTTCGAAAACGAGGGTGTGATGTTTAAGCGGTTGTTTTCGCTTTGATAGAAGCGGTGATTGGCATTGAAAATTGAATTACTCGCTCTTTTATTTAGAGGACTCTTCAAAAGTTGCCGAATGAAAACACCGAAAAATGAGTGTGTCGAAAAGAAATTTTCCGAGTTATTGAGGAAGGTTTGTCATTGAAAGGATCTCAGTTGTACTTGTACTCATATCGTGAATACACTTCGCTGGCAAGTCATATCGTTTCGAGAATTCCTTCGAGTGTTGGCTCAATACTTTGAACGGATTGATGTGTGTGAGCAAAGAAGAACAGTTTTTAATACTCAAAAGTGTCCAATTTCGTTTATTGTTATTTGAGATCGCAACAATTATATCGACTCTTTTCGACTGATGTGGGTGTATTGATGTATCAACTTACGTTTATCACAGCAAGAAGTTTTGTCCTCACTATTTTCTCTGTATACATTCGAGCTTGGGTAAATGTGAGATACAGGAGTATGGGAGTTTTATCCTCCGAAATTTAAGACGTGGAGGCGTGTCGTCGGTCGCGATATTACAGGCCTCATAATGCGGAGATATTCAAAGTTGTAATCACCATCAATGCGGAAAATAAAGAATACACATATACATTAAAAACTATAATCACCAGCACATCACCTTTGATGTGTAGTTGATCCACTAATGTTGGATGTGAAGTATTATTCATTCTACCCAGCTTAGCTCTAAGTAAGTTTTAATACAGTACGGACGAGTATATTGTACTTCTAGAAACGCATCAGTTAATGGAGTACCCTTTATAATTACGCAATAAGTGAACTGTGTATCTTTTCACTGACATTTTCGTACAGCACATATAGTAGCTGAGGGACAAAGGCTACTGTAACGACCGATTAAAAAAAGGTATGATAGAAAATTTCAAACGACGACCCGATGAATTCGAGAGAGTTAATTACATACTCTTGTGTGTACATATTATATCAATGAATTTTAGCGTTTTCTGAGGATAAGACTGCATCTAATATTGAACAAAAGACTACCCCGTAATGATTCTTGTTAAATTTTAGTGTTCAGTATTTAGCTGTAAGATATTGATTATAAATTATTTCCGTTTATAGTATATTGAGGCAAAACCTGAAGGAATTCTCTTACGTTGGTTCCAAACCTTTTAACTTTCTAACGCTTTACGATATGAGTACGAGTACAACTGAGTTTCCTTCGATGATAAATCTTCCTCACTAACTCGGAAAGTTTCTTTTCGACAAATTCATTTTTCAATGCTTTTCATTCAGCGACTTTTGAATAGTCCTCCAGATAAAAAAGCCAATTAACAACTTTTGTTCCTTCCTCAGAGGTCTAAACTGTTGTTGCAACAATAAGTGCATCGGCATCACCGTCTGCAACTAATGCTTTTGTCCCACATTCATTAAATTTTTTGCACAGCAGTTCAATCAATCGACTTCTATTGATCGGATTGGCCAAACCTTTGACAATTTCTTACTCAACTGCAATTAGTTATACCCGTATAATGCAATGGTGACAATGCGAGTTGGCGCTTCACGTCCGCTAAATTAGATAATGCTTGAAATAGGCGCAACTTTGAGGATCCATATCTTGTACTAGATGGGTTGTATGAAAAATTGCGTAGGAACCTTTTTTATGGGAAATTTGGTGTAAAATATTTTTGATCTCTTGACATTTTCGAAAATAATGCATTTTTCCCATCGAAAATCACAAAAAACCGTAATTTTACACCTTTCACCCCCCCCCCATATGGGTTTGCAGGGGGTGGCGGCGCGGCGGTGGCTTTTTTCTGGGTATCAGGGGAACCTATTGAAAGACTTCCAGCAATAGAATCTTTGATAGCAATTTTTTTGGTTCAAAACTATAATTCCCGGACTGTTTTTACGTGCGCACAAATTCATGAATAATAATCTAAACAGTAAATCTCAATTTTAACCCGATAAGGATACGAATTGATTGATAATAATCATTTCTATAAGCAGGGTACAAGTAGAGGTGCTTGATTAGGTTAAATTTTACACTGAATGGAATTCCAAGTGTACTTTTATCCAAATTTTGATTCAAATGTTGGTCGATGAGTTTTTCTTTATTTACTGTGGCGCGAGAAATGGACAATTCAGTTTTCGTTCCATTTTAGATCATTATTTTGCAAATTTAATCGTTTATGGACCAGACTAAATGCAACAAAAAAGAAGAAAAAGTTCAAAGTTGTTGTTTTTATCTACAAGGTACAGTCAACTTGATTATTTGATAACTGAACTTTTATCAAACTGCCATTACTAAGGTAAAGTAGCGGGGAATTGTTATGAATCGTTAAGAAGACTCATATTTACAAACCCTCCGTGTTCAATCTATCACGTCGTAAGATAAAGGAGAGTACGAATTTTATACCTGAAAAGAGGGTACACTCATAGATGAGCAAAAACCTACCCCATGCTGTGCACTGCTCTCTCTCACTTTCTCTAAACTCTATCGAAAATGTAAAACCCGTCCTTCACGGCGATCAGTAGGAAATAAAACAACGCACAAGATTGTACACTCCGAAATTTCTCACCCTTACCCCCTGTGCTAAATTTTTCAGCGGGAACTGCCTCCAAAAACGGGTTTATGCAAATAACTTGGAAAATTATTACTATTTTACAGAAATAAATTTCAATAATCAATTTCATTGTAGTCACATTTGCTCAAGTATTTGGAGCATTCCTCAATTTATTAATGACTCTGATTACGTTTTTCATCATTTTTATGATCAGAATACATCATGGACACTTACAGCAGTAGCACATCTTCCTAATCTGTTCCAATGCTTGGTGGAAGAGCGTCAATAATAATAGTACATAATAAACAAAAAAGCAATCACGCAGTCGCGTGAGTAGTGCACGACTTTTCACTTTGACTAATCAAAACTCATTGAGGGTGTGCTTTTCCTGTTGGCGAACTCCAAAACGGTGTGCGATAAGTTAATAATAATAATAACTTTTATTGAGGTGATATACATGTGAAATACATTACATTTAATGTTTTGATTCTTGACTATTCCATAACCTCGGCCCAAAAAGAGCAAAAGTTTCCTGCAGCCTAATCCATTCGTCTCTATCCATTGCTATCCTCCCGAAGGTTTTAGCCCCTAGAAAATTCTCTATGTCGTCCTTCCATCTTGCCAACTGTCGACCCCTGTTTCTTTTTCGATGCGTGAGGAACCAGAAAGTTATTTTGTACGTCCATCTTTCAATGCCCTGCTTACCTCCATTTTTGTCTTCTAATGTATCGTACTACATTTGTATTATATTTTAAGTTTTGCTTTAGAGTCTGTATTTTTACTTGGTCTTTTTTCTTAACGTTTAACATTGATCGTTCCATTGAATTTTGCGCTACCCGTACTTTGTTGATAATTTTTGATGTGAGGGTCCATGTTTGACTTCCATATGCTAGGGTGGGGACTATACACATGTTAAATATTTCGCTTTTCTGTTCGTTTTTAAAAGGGCCTTTGAAAATTTCTTTTAGTGACCAATATTTGTTCCATGCCTTGGTTATACGTACATTTACCTCTTTCTCTGTTCTTTTTTCGAAGGCTATTTGTTGTGATAGACAAGAAACTTTTTACACACACGTAACGTTAAAACTTTATTCTTAGCGACCACGGTTTCGATGCCGACGGTGGCTTTTCATCAGGCGGACTGAGCAATATGCGAAAAAATACTTGAAAACAGAGCGATCATATAAAGGTCATGCAATGACGTGAGAATCATTATGTAACATGAATCGAATCCTTTTTCACAGAAGTGGAGCGGGGATGCAACGACTTCATCGAAAATGTGGTTCCTTAGTTTACAGTGCTTGGCCATAGCGGAAGGAGATTCGATAGATGCGCTTTTGATAGGATCAAGAAGGTTGTTGTAATCACGCTTATGTCCTTTAAATCGGTGATTTATTGTTCTCCCAGATTGGCCTATATAGATATCACCGCACGGACATTTCAGTTGGTATATACCGGGCTTCTCCAACTTAGGAAGCGGATCTTTCAGAAAAGACAGATTCTTAACCTGAGTGAGAGGATAAAAAGCCACACGGTAGCCATATTTCTTGAGCTCTCGAGCCACCGATTGAGAAGCACGACCTAAATAAGGAAACCGAATCCAAAACCGACTGGAGGATGAGGAGGGGGGAGGATACGAAGGAGTATTCTTAGGACTAGAAAAGGAACACATGAGTTGATTGGTGAAGGAAGGAAACTCTGTAGAAGAAGAAGATGAGGAAAGGAGGTGGCGGAGACTTTTGCGCTTAATCAGTTGACGGACATTAACTTTGAGTGCATTCTTCTTTGCAATTTCCTCTATGAAGCAGGTATCGACCTCTTTCGCCTCCGGGCAAAGAGGGAGACGTAACATTCTATAAATGGCTGAGTGAACGGCAGATAATTTCTGAGAAAGAGGATGAAAAGAACGATGATGGATGGAAACGCCAGTATATTGGGATTTCCGATACACAGAGAACTTGGCCGTCAATAAGTTATCGTCAATTTCATCGGGTCCCAAAGCCACATAGTCACGTCCAGGTAGTGGGCAAAGTGATTTGAATCAGTAAGCTCGAATTTCAACTTTGAGTCGTAATTTTGAAGATCTTGCGAGAATAAAACGAGTTCGCTGTCAGTGCCGGACCAAATACAAAAAATATCATCTACGTAACGATACCATAAGATAACACGTGAGGCGTATCGGCCAAATTTCAAGACCCACCGCTCCAAACGATCCATAAATACATGAGCCAGTAACGCAGACAAAGGTCCACCCATCGGTAAGCCATCAGGAAAGAGATAAGTTTCTCCCTGACATTGGCAAAGGTTTCGTTGCACACAAGTTAATAATAGTTTCTCGAACTCATCAGCATACTCGAAAGACTTATTGGATTTAATGAGATGTTCGTAGATGATGTCGATGGTCTTTAACACAGGAATAGTAGAAAGTTGTGGTTTATTGAGTCGAAAGCTTTATTATAATCTATTAATGCAATATTTAAGTTTATCCTAAATTCCTCGCACTTTTTTATTAATTGATTTATTACGTGTAGGTGGTCGACAGTTGAGAAGGTTTTTCTGAAGCCCACTTGTTCCCTTGGTTGTTGGCTATTTAGTATGGGTTGGATTCTTCTTTCTATAAGTTTTGAGAAGATTTTTGAAATTGTTGTCTTTAACGTGATTGGTCGATAATTTTCTATTTTATGACGATCGCCTTTTTTGAATAGTATATCGGCACGATTCCAATCTGCTGGGATTTCTTTTGTTTCTAGAATTTTATTGAAAAATTTCCTCAAGTATTTTACTAACCCCCTTCCACCCCATTTGATGTATTCGTTTTTTATTTTATCGTGGCCTGGAGTTTTGTTTGATTTTAGTTTTTGAATTGTTAGTTCGATTTCATTTTCTAGGAAGGGTGGAATTTCTGTTGTTACAGTTTCGTTCTTATGAGCACTTGGTGCTCTTTCATTCTTTTCGTTACTATCGTATAGTTCCTTGTAATAGCTAGTGACGTGTTTGTTTATTTCGTAACGATTACATATTTTTTCTCCTTTCGAGTTTATGAAGTGCGTAATGCTTGGTGGAAGAACGTCAATAATAATAGTACATAATAAGCAAAAAAGCAATCACGCAGTCGCGTGAGTAGTGCACGACTTTTCACTTTGACTAATCAAAACTCATTAAGGGTGTGCTTTTCCTGTTGGCGAACTCCAAAACGGTGTGCGATAAGTTGCATATACATCCCCAAATACCCTGTAAGGTTCAGCATACCAGCGGTCACTACGCGACGCTCGTCGATCGTGCGTGGGTAGTCCTTATAACAAATGACATGAAAAAAGTTTCTCAGAAGTCCATTTTCCGACGGAAATGTTGTACAGAAAGGTTGAATGGTAGACTGTATCAAAGCAGAAATCCGAATTTTTGCTTCAAAAAAATTTTATAACGTCCAAAAACAGGAGAATTTTTGCCAACTTCAACGTCTAATCAAAAAATTATACGTAAAAAATTGAAAATTCTGGTTCTATTCATACCGTCTTTAGTTGAACCTTCTAGAAACAAAGCTCATCCTTCTGTTCACAGATAACAACTTGAGCTTAGAATCTAAGGAGGTAGAAAGGAATTATACTAATATGACCTTGGGACTTGAAAAAATTTTTAAGTCCCCTCCTATCATAATTATATATCCGACAGAGGTCGAAAATTTTCCGAGTCCCTTCCTATGACCTATAGCTCGGAGGTCGAAATTTTTCCAAGTCTCCCTTTTATCACCTATAGCTCAAGGCCCAAAAATTTTTCAAGTTCTTTCCTATCATATACATATTATTCGGCTGAGGTCGAAAATTTTCTCCAAGTCCCTTTTGTAGTCTAGTTTAAGTTTATTAGTATAGTGTGTTTCAAATTCCCTTCCTATCATATGTATAGCTTGGAAGTCGGTGAGTGTAGACTGATCAAAACATGCTGTTGCCGATTAGCTAGTAACCCTCGAAATTTGGATGCTGTAATATGAAAAAAAATTTTCTATCATAGCCAAATAAATGAAGATCATGTACTTAACGTTCATCTCGGCAGAAGCACTTTGGAGCAATTTTATTTTATTTTATTTTGTTTTGTTCGATCTTTTGATAAATTATCTACCTTAGAATATTTTCTGATGACTTTAGGGGGGCTCACTTGTTCCGCTCGTTCGCCAAATTGCAGGTGCACACTTTCAGACATGACGCTATAATCTTTCCAAGTTTTAGAGAAAAAAATTTCTTCAGTAGTCCTTCCCTTTCCCTGTCAACCTTGCTAAAGATATGTAATACCTCTCTGTTCTATCTAAAAAATATCGGTAAATAAAAGAGCTTAGTAATTATACTTCTTCATTTTCCTGTACATTATTCTTAGCCTAATGTCGGTCGAGTATACTGTTCTCGTATTTTAGGCCGAGTGGCTTGACAAAACATGATATCAGTCTCTGTACCAGTATTAGGAAGTGTAATTAAATGTTGCCAAAGTCATACAATCGGAAGGTTTGGTATGATGAAGATGTTTGTTGAATGGCTATAATCAGCACCATAGTTAAATCGCATCCATACAATATTCTTGATGAGATACAGAACAGTTCAATCAATGCTTACCTGTTGTGTAAACAATCATAATTATGTAAAGCGAATGTTTCCTTTAAGAATAAACATACAATAATTTTTTTTCTTAGAATGACCAATTAGGGAGTTATAAAAAATGGTCATGTACTTATACTCAGGTACTACAAAAACAGAGAGCGAATCCTCAACTTCGCCGGCGCTGAGCTACCAATTTGTTCTCGTGGAGGATTCCTGAAACCACAGTTTTACTATACCTAGTTTTAGTTTGGAGACCCAAATACCACTAATTTGGGTTATTTTATTACTTTTCTTAAAATACTCTTCCATTCCATTGTGTAAACATTCAACATAGACATTATTATTTTGGTACGTTTTTAATATTCCTACCCGACGATGAGTACGCTCTAAGTCATTTTTTTGAAAATCGAGCGTTGGTACAAGGGGTGTATTAGATGGTACTTTTACATTCACGGGGTATTCGCCCTCTATGATCATCGCTATTCGAATCGATAAAGAAATGACAATACGAGTATATTTTCATATTTTTCTAGAGCTAGGTTATTTTTTGCTGTAGTGCGCTCTCTCACGTTTTCGAGGTCTGCTACGTATGCAAACTACCAAGTCTCTCATTGATCAAGTTTACATTTGGTTGACTACCATACTTGAATTGGAGTTTCATCAACATGTATTCGATCGGATCACAGACATGGGCTCCAACTAACTTACAATTAGATAGTTTGAGGAAAACTCAAGTGGCAACGCAAAGAAGTTTGCCGAATCGGGACAGTTCCAGTGAAGGAATACCAAGCGACGTAGTCAATTTGTTTCCCCTGGAATATTGTACCTGAGCACCCCTCGGCGGAATGATTCTGAGTTGCTATCTATATAATGTTCGGGTTCATCGCGCACTGTGCTGTTCTTGTCACCTTGTCGACAAAAATAAAATCAATGTTTACATCTTCATCTTTAATTCGAAACTGGAAATTATTTTCAACACGAGCATTTTTGCGGGTCTACTTAATTTTCTAATTCCCGCTGTCAATATAAAATTTCATTACCATATTGCAAACTGAAAGAGTTTACTTATAATTCAAGGTGTACCTTCTTAGTATTTAAAGCAGGGGTACAATTCGAATGCTAATTCCATGAAATATGTTATGTACTTGTATAATCCCAAAAACTACGCACGAAAAATTTTCTCATTTCGCATGCACCCTAGAAAATACCATAGGGATTTCAAATCGATAGACTAATTATCAGTTTCACGTTTGTCATTGCGCGATAAATTTCGCTCTGATGATTCCATTCATCCTAGCTCATAGATCCAAAATTTCGTACTTATTCTAGGTTATTTCGTTTGTTTAAAAAAACGGTCGGTCGAATGCCGCGTACGTACGGAACATTCGAAAACGGGAAGTAATAAAAGTTGCACGTGACATTTAACAAGAATAATGCGGTAATTGAGAAATTTTTATAATGAAAAAATGGCTGTTTGCGTTCGTTATATGAGCAGCAGCTTATCCGCGTTGATACGAAAAAGCAATGGCTCATAGCGTATGCATTGTGAAAATCTGGCTGTGCCTATAGACACCCTACTCCGCTCCCTTTCGTACGCGTGAATATGGCAGTAGAGAAATACTGAAAAACGCATCGGATACTTCGATGCAGCATGCCAGCTGCAATGATTGAAAACCAGCACCGCGACGAATCCATTGCGGCGCTTTATTTACGTGAGTCATCTGAACAAGAGAGGTGACAAGCGAGTCCCCTGCGAAAAATCTGCCTACCCGCTTGTTCCCCCTTCTGACACTCCTCGTATTCTCTATTTCAACTCCACAAATGGATTATTATGATAATGTTAAAAATGGCGACCCGTTGACCTTAATTTTCCTCTCATTCATGCATACTTCGAATATATAGAACGACAAGGATGCTACTTTTTTTTCTCTCGCATATACTTACGAATACATAATATTTCATTCTGGTAGGTCGAAATTCTGTTTGGTTTCTCGAAAGCGACCATAACACTTGTGCATGTGATACAGATTTGAACCGATGCGATTTTCAACAAAAATATTTAGGCGATGACATTTTTTTCTGCTCATCGAGAACGTGTACGAGCACAACAGACTTACTTGAGTTGAATGACAAGACTTCAGTGATAACGAGCGATCCTATCATCATCGTTAGACCTACCTTTGCAACTTTTCTACTTTCTACCTCCATATAACTACACATTCTTCGAAATTGATCGACAAATCAAATCAATTTCGTCATCTTGAATTGCTTGGAGAGAGAATTAACAACATGAAATTCACAATTCTATAGAAGACGGACGGAAAATATGATATTAAGAAACGCTTAATTTACGTATGAAGAGAAGGTTATGGATTGAATCTTCTTGAATCAACGACGAACAGTTCATTCACATGAGATTCGAAACTAGCACTCGTATTTTTACAATTTTAAATTAGAACATGGGAAGATTACACATCCTAACTGGAATTTTCTCAGTCACGAACTCTCGAAATTTATCCTGGGAATTGCCTTTTTCATTGAATTTCAAACTGATCAACTTTTTACAGGATTTATTGTAAATTACGTGAGTCACGGCGGTAAAGTTACTCCGAGGATGTTCTTTCCTTTTCCTTATACCCACGTACTTGAGTCCCAATTCACACGGGGAAGCGGCTATAGAACACGAGAAAAACATTCGTCAAATTTTTGATTTTTTAATTTCGAAGCTAAATTCCTAGCTTCGAAATAAAATTGAGATATATTTTTCACAAAAAGATGGCGAGGTAGAAGCTCAAAAAGAAAACTCGTATGGAAACTTTTTCAGTTTCCTAGATTAGGTGGACCATTTTTGAATTTCATCATCTTTCCTAGTGAAAAGAATTTTCAAATTGACAGACAAATCCTTCAAGTCTGCATCAATAGAAGGTTGGTTTGGGTGATATGAAAAAAATGCACTCAATTGATCAGACTTATAGGTCTACTAAAATATTTTTCGTACAAGTTTCAAATACGGGCTTGTTCGATCACGTCCTGGATCAATTTTAAGAACATGTAGGCTAGATTTATACTAGGCTAAGGAAACGTTGGGAGCCATAATGAAGCTATTAGCTTATGACGTCATAAATCGGTGACGTCGTAGGTCAGTGACGTCATAAATCGTGAATCCTGGTCCGCTTACAACATCTGAAACAGACTAAAGTAGACTTACACGAGGCCGCGGGGCGAACGAGCGGAGTGAGTGAGGTCTCCTAATCTCATCAGCCTGAAATATACTAAAGGAGACTTGTACTGGACCAAGAAGCGGGACAGATCAAGTGAGTGTGCCGCTCTAAAGCCTTAGCCTAGAACTCTAAAATAATTTTGTCTCGCATTATCCACAACATATCTGATTGGGCAGAATTTTGAAAAGACATGAAACATGATCTTTATCTTTTTGGCTGCGCCAAGAAATCCAATACCCCTTAATCATTCTCTCTCCCTCTCTCTATTCTTCAAAATATTAGTTCTAGCCTTTGCAGATGTTATTTTGGAAAGCGGAGGATAACAAAACGTTCCTTTTTTGAAGTCAATCCAAGTTCGTCTTGATGTGCATATTTGTTTAGTTTCTCTGTCACCAACAATGTCGTACCTCTTCTTTTAAGCGTGCTTTTTATTTATTCCCTCTTTATTTCTAGCATCTCCAGTGCGAGAATGTTACCCTTGCTGCATTCAATTTCATCGGCTGGAATAACTGGGATGTTGTCCAATTTTTGTTCAATTTCTTGGAAAATGTAAATTACTGAATTACATTCATGCATTAGTTTTAAATGGTGGAATTAGATCAAATGATGGTTGGGTCAAAGCAAAGACATGAAACATATCGAAAAAAAAAAATTGTTGCATTTTTTAATATTTTCTGGAATAAAGAGCTCGTTTTGATCCATTGATTAAGTTTGGGCAATTGATGAGAGAGGAAGAGTAACTGCTTGCCCGTTCTTCTTCAGAAACAAAATTTCAAGATCGCCTTGGACTCTTTAAATCAAGAGTTTGAGTGTGTTGATTGTGTATTGATTGAATGGTCATTCCTGACACTATGGTTCAAATTTGAGGATAGACCGGCTTCCTTTGTTTAGGTCTCCGGTTATTCGCTAGTGCAACCAAGTTGAGGAAAATTAAATTCAGAACATTATTATAAGGAACAACAAATCCTCTTCCGTTTGTTGACAGTTGAGCATAACTTCATTTAAGTGAGCGGAGCGGCCAGTACACTCCTGAGTTGGGTACTGCAAACTTGTTTTGATGTTTTTGAAGACCTACATCACTTTTAGACTAATGGTCTTCCTTTTATGAATATTCTATTCATTGTAACAGAAAACCTGTTTTATGGGGGGGGGGGGGGTGTCTTTCCGGAAAAAACATCCGCGCTGGCAAACCTCAGAGGTCTAAAATCTTTAGCTCGGAGATGGAAATCCTGGTATAGGGCTCTTATGGCACACTCTTTCGCCTGATTCTTATTGTAGTGGTGCTTGGTTTGCATTGGTCTAATGGCAGGGAATAAAGTATGCAATAATAGCATATTTATTTCCTTGCGATAAGATCATTGTAAACGAAGACGAACAAGTATGCAATATAGAATCGGGGAAGAGGCTTAAAGCTAGTATAATTCGAGGAGGGGTCCTAGCCTAGTTCAAGTCCATTATTCTGTACGTGAGGCATTAGCTTATTTTAATACTGTAGTTTTTGATAGTATTATATACTTTTGTAGGTCCCCTGTCATAATATTATATAGGTATACCTATAGCTTGGAGGTTGCTGTTTATAGCCTGATTACAAAAGCTCCTTTGAGTAACGTGATATGCAATGCTTCATACACCCTTTGGCCTAGCCCCTTCAATAAACCAGATATGCAATACTTCAAACACCGCCCCTTTGATGAGCCAAATATGCAATGCTTCAAACACCATATGACTCCATAATTGGCCCTTCCATAATACCCTGCATAAAACAGGTTCCCTGCCTCCCCTTATTCAATTCCGTTTAACAATTCGTGAATTTGTTTCTGTCCGCACACTTCTCAAAAACATTCCCATATAATTTGGTCTAGTTGTGGATTATCTGAAGTCGAGAATGCGCATTTAGTAGTAGGAAGATCCTCTATTTTCCTGAAATCTTTGTTGTTCTAAAAAAGCATCAATCTTATTATCTTTATATCCTTGCCTTTTGTTGAAATGTACGCTCACTTATTGCGGTGTACTTTCCTGAGCCGTGAGGGCCAAATTTCGCTAATTTAATTTTTCAGTTTTTTTTTTTTGCTCGAAGGTAATGCATCATGTATTTATTGGCTGTTAGAATCTCTTATCACCAATCGTATATGATCGAAAAAATCGATGTTCATTGGTTACTTTAAGTAAATATGCGTACGTAGACTATCTTTGTCTAGCAATTTTTCCCTTTTTATTTGCAAGACAGGAAGCGTATTCATTTAAAATTTCGTGTGAATTGAGATCAAAGAGTTGAATGTTTGGTTAGGGTCAGATACTAGTTATCGAAAAATCGCTGGTGCTTACACTACTGCGTGAGCTTTTTTTCCCGAGATATCTTATGCTTTATATGAAGCTTTGGTTCATTTTTTATGCCAAAATATATGGCACGTGCGCTGGAACTTCTTTTAAGAAAACGATTTAATCAAGCCTGGATTGCTGCCCATCATCATTACCTACCTGTAATATTCACGAGGACCTGACACCAAATTGATTTTTGTGTTTATTTAAGATTGATAAAGACAATATTTTTCACGGATCGGATTCATTCTATCCATTCTTCATCATTACCGTCCTACACTTGGTCGTTCTTTTCGTTCCAGATATCGAAATCGTCTCGCCTGTCAGCGGCTAGTCTCTTGTGTAAAGTCTATACGTCAATTCTCCCTCTTGTGAAGGGTATTTACATTGGTCGTTTAGTTCCAGGTCAAAAATTGTAGTTTTCTAGTTTACTTTATTAGCCGTTTATAAAAAGGTTTTACTGTATCTAATTTACAGTGATTAACGAACTAGATACGTGTAGTATCTTTATAATAGACAACGTGCTGATCGTTATATAGCCGTGAAAAAACCAGAAGCGCTGTGTGAAAATATACAACCACGAGAAACGATTCGCTTTATGCTACTGCTTATGAACCATGTTATCTTGTTATGAGCGAGCCATCGTACTGTGTAAATTCGATTATTACGTCTTCGAAGTCGACCATACTCGACGCTAAACCTTCCAATTTTACTCGTAAATCTGTGCGTAATTTTAAAAAAATTTGTGGATCAATAAATATTAGTGCCGAAAATAAATTTTAAAAATAATTCGTCGATATCTTTTCCTACGAGAAAAGGGGAAAATCGAATTGCTGCGCGATAATTGGTATATTTCCGTGACAATGTAGTACGTGTTGTTCACGTGGACGATTGTGATTTCACAAAACCCATTGACTGCCATTCTTGTAAACTTTACGAAACAGCGTTGCATGTGATGGTTTTTTTTTTTCATCTCAGTTTTGTACGATATGACATTGGACCTCGTGATTATTGTTTTGACGAAAAATGAATTGATGATACGACCGCAAAATTGGTGGAAAAGCGAGTCAAAAGATGAATGAATGGAAAAATTTTGAACTCCCAGTTGCTCTGGACACTCGAGAAATTCATGAGAGTGGATTTATATTTAAATTTATGGACAGGACAGAACGATGAGATTTTTACAAATTCTTGAAATAGGTTGGGAAGTTCCTGTGTATTTCCCCGAATAGTCTCCGATTCTGCGATATCCGTAGTGTACCCGAGTCGATTATCAGAATTCCCGTAAGTCCCTCCTTCTCCTTCTTTCTCAAACAATGTAGCTGAAGATGAAATTTTGCTAGAGCGTATATCTAAGAAGATTCAATTGTTCCTCTAATCTACCTCCCACCCCTTTCATACGCATAGCTCGAAAATGAATTTTCCAATTTTTCGAGGTAATTGAAATAATTTCTCTGCATTTTTTCAGATAAGACTTCCTCAAACAGCCCGCAACTTTGGATTTTTTGCAGTGGCGATTTTAAAACTTTGTCGCTCGGGGAACAGAAGAACCCGTGATTATTGTGTCGAGTATCATTCCATGTAAACTCATCGATATCACTTTAATGGATCTGCTGCCGAGGCCCGGTCTCACTTACCCCCTCTCTAAAACCTCCGCTGGTCTCCTGAAGTAAAAGAGGAAGTATGACAAAAAAATATGCCGGTTCTCGTACCGCTACCACCAGTACCAATGATTAGATCGTCATGATTATTCCGTCTCTAAATAGAAGTAGTTCCTCATCGTGATTGAAAAAATACAAAGACCACACCTTTCTAGGCTACTGCATACACCTAGCAAAGCGTAAAGGGAAGAAACCGTCAACCGTTGAAGGAAGATGAGTGATTAAAGTTTGTTTCCTCCAAAGAATGACGTTTTCTTCCCTGAGAATATGAAGCTCGATGTTATCAAGTCTGGAGACAAGGTACGCTTCCTTGAAAGAAATAATAGAAAAATCGCACAATCCTTGGTCCCTTGTCCTCTCAAGAAATCCATTTGTTCCCCGTAAGATGGTGGCCAAGCTGCTAGCCTGCACCATAAGGAATTGACGTATGAGAAGGCTCTCATCATTTGGTTATGGAAACAAAGAGAGTGGGCGTTAATTTTGCTATAAGGTGGCGTGGTTCCCTCCTGTTCAAAAACTTGATACTGAGCTACTCGAGTATTTACTCTCTTCTAGCTACCCACGTTTTTAAGAAAACGGTACAAGATCAACGATATTGGAAAGATTGAATCGAAGGATGACAATGAAAGTGCAAGGATATGTGGGATTTGCTGCGAGGTACGAGATGAAGACTTTGTGACGGGTAAAAATAAAGCTGAAGAATCATTGCGGACCACCACTATAACGGATAAAACAGGTGACTACAATATAAGCTCACATTCATTAAATTCCTGCTCGGAAGAATATTACCAGAGCCACTTTAAAGGTCATGAAACAGGTCTCTCAAATCCAGCGCTGTCTGGCGAACAGCGACCTTTTTTCTTGCCGAATTATGGTCAAGTCATTGAGTATTTGAAACTGTACGTCTTGTCTAGTCTCGTGAAACTGTTCTTGCTTGAAGTATTTATCATCTATCGTATAGAAAAAAAGGGTTCAAGACTTATCAATTTTGTAGCATTTTAGAATCAATATACGAGTATAATAAGTTGTATGTGTGCATGTACATTTTATCAAAGTCCTCGTACGTGTTCTCGATGAGTTTGTTTACCCTCTTCGTTTTTGAAAATTCACTACTCGCGACACTCGCGTCCTTTCACGCGACCGTTTACAATTTTCCTCGGCCATAGCCGACTGAAAATACGGAAACAGCTGAACAGGCAGAGTAGTACTCATTCTACGTTCGTATATACGAATATACTTTTCCCTAACGTTTTGTCTGCGAAGAGAAGAAACGTTTTGTATCGTATTTTGTCGAGACGTGTAATCGTGCAGGCTAATTTGGGATGAAGAATTTGATAGGACATGCTGCGTTATCCTATCACGGTCTATTTTATACGTTCCGAACACTCTCGTCCGCACACCGTAATAATTGTCACTATTATCTTCGTGTACAAGCGTTCACGATTGGTTAAATTAACGTTTAAAATTGATACTTACGGGTGTTCCACGCTTTATAGAGGAAAAATATATGTACTATGTAGAACTTTCAAATGCTGCGGTCGAATTATGTCGCGGTATACTTTGACTGTCGTATTATACCTGTGTACGAGTATTGTACGACTGAAGAGCAGTGCGGAAAGTACATATATATGGGTATAGACCTACACAGCTTGTATACAGGTTACATTATTCGGACATCGTGTTCATTTATTCACGCTTTAATTTTATTTGTGGTCCACGCCGTGTATAACTGGTGACGGGAAGAATAAAATTTTTCAACATTATTTACTGGCTCAGAATGCTTTATTTGGATATATTCGAAAAATGAATAAATAATAGGAATAAAATTGAATGATGAGGTGCGAAGGTGTATAAAGTATGTGGTAACAAATTAGGGCCTAAGTAAATCTTTAAATTTGGATGAGCGTTGCGGCGCGTGCATTTTGTAGGCTCCTAGCCGTAGTCGTTGTATATGAGTTATACTAACGTTTACAAATTCTTATCAGCTTTCATCTGTGGAAGGAGTATCCACCTCAACACTTGAATTCATTGTATACTTTTGTACAGACCAATGGAATTAGGTACAATTTACTGGGAAACGAATGGAAAACTTGCTGGTAGTATACGTTAATCAAGAAGTGCAGAAAAGAAACCTGTTTCATGTGGCAGGGCCGCCGAGAGAAAAAACGGGCCCGGGACAAGAAAAGAGCGGGGCCCTTAGCACTCCAACGCGTATCAGATAACCGATGAAACGAACAGTGAATGTGTTTTTGTAATATTCCCCAGCGCTGAGGACTGCTGCTTACAATATTGTAAAATTTCCGAACAACTCCAAAAACTGTAGTGGCCTTCTGACATACTTCGGCTGAATCTACACCGACTAAATTCAAAGTGTGGTTACTACAGGGAGAAAACACTGCAAGCGGAGAAGCTCGTAAAATGTGGGCCTGTGCACCTTCATATTGACCCTTCATGTTGCTGCCGTTATCATAACCTTGATCTGTTATGTGCCTCAGTAACCAAAAACACCATACAACAGTAGTGCATGGTAAGAGTGTTGCCAGATCCCGCGCTTTTCCGCAAATCTTGCACGATTATGACGTTCCTTCCGACTTTTGTGTGATCAACACTCTGATGTACATAATTCATATTTGATGCCTGGTAAAATGACAAAAAAAGGAAATTTTGGAGAGGCCCTCCAAAATCGAGTCAATATTGCGAGCCCGGCGGGCCTCTTACGGGGCCTGGGCCCGGGACAATATGTCCCCTTTGTACCACCCTCTCGTCTGGTCTGCCATGTGGTAGTCCTAGGACTGAAAGACTGAAAGAGAGTTTGTACCAGGCCTGTCGATTTTTCGGGGGGAAGAGGGAAGAAAGCTGAAGTTTGAATTTGCGGCCGTAACTTGAAAAATCATATATCAAGTCAGTCATGTTTTCTTTACGTTACTTTTCCGGTAATTTCTTCACGCCATCTTTTAGAAATTCTGCACTATGACTTTGTCAAGTCATTTCATTTGAGGGAGTGAGGAGCCATTATGTGTAGCATTTCGTGCTGTTGTTTTCTATGGCTTGAATTGTAAATTAATAAATATTGTTCTAGTACATACTTTGGTAGCTGGAAATACATTCAACCCTAACAGAAGTTATGATCGCTTCTTTTAGGCCTGCACCGTGATCCCAGACGATTCATTACTTTCTTAATGATTTCTTTATAATTGTCGCTATCAGTGTATGCGTTGAATACCTTTTGGTTTAAACTGTCCTACGCACTTGTGTTTAATATGGGATAGTTTTTCTAGCCTCTTTTGTGGGTGATGGCATATTTCCATTGACTAAATGTCTTATATTGGGGTTTTTTGCCTTACATCCCAAATCTTGACTTAGAATTGGTGGGTCTAAACAGTAAGACACCATTTACTTTTTGGTTTCTTTGAAGGAGCCTATCCGCTACAATTTTCAATACTCTCAGGTTCTGTTGCAAACATCAAAGTCATTGTTACTTATTCTGCACAATTACTTCCAACTCCTTATTCTCCTGCTATACCTTCATTAGCACTTGTCATTTCTCCAACATTGATCTCCACCGCGTGGTCCATATCAGATGTTTTAAATTACCTATACTGATTATTATCAATTTGCAATGTGACGGTATTAGTGGATATCTGATTTTTGCGCTGAGCTCTCTTGTCGCAAAGCAATATAATTGCGATAATTTTACCTGTAGCAGTTTTAGTGTAAATTTTCATGTATAAGGAGTTCATATTTGAAGAAGTCAACTTTTAGCTCCTACTTGAAAATGGAATGGAGTACTATATTTACAAATTGGTATCATAACCTCGCTCTTTTTGATGAGAGGTTGCTCTAATGAAGGACCAAATTTAGCATTCTCTCGGTCACCTTTGTTACCCATGCGTTCATTCTCACTCTTGTATGCTTTGTAAATAGCTCATTTTATCCTATACTCTTATTGACAGTATTCCACTCTCTATTGCTGTTTCCTCGTCATCTAGATCGTCAGGGACAATATTATGCTCTGCTTCATGAATATCAAAATTGTGTTCAAAAGATACTTCATTCTCCTGAGAAACTTCACTTACTTGGGCGATAATTTTCTTGAAATAATTCTTCGTTGCCTCTTATGATCTTATTTCGTATCCTCTGTCTATACGCGTCTTCTTGATGCAATAGCATAGTAAAAGATTAGATACCTGGTGGGATGAATTTTTACAATTTGTGTTCTTCCTCATTTCTCCTTTTTATTCTTTGGATGTTGGGTCGAGTCAAGAGGCTGTAGATTAAATGACTCAAATTCAGCAAAATAACCACATTAATCAGTAATTTTGATATCATTAGGAAATAGAAATTGCTTCTATATCTTCCTGAAAAATTTGTCCATACCTTTGAACAGATTGGAATGACTTTACTTTTATCAGCTAATTAGTAAGCAAATCGTAGTCAGCAATTTTGTATGTATACTCGCAACGACTTGATGTATAATAAGATTTGAAATGTACAAAAATTCCGCGCATGTTTTTTTAATTGCTGAAAAACTATTGCATCAAATTTAACGATCACAATCTCAATTTTTACAATGAAATTTTATCTCTAATTCAAGTCTAATATGAAGATTTGTCCAATAGAAGCCAAGTAAAACAGCTTGTAAAAACATACAACTCTTTGTTCTTACACTCATACTGTATATGTGTATGAGCACTAGTATAATAAAGGCCTAGCCTAGTATACAGTATATTAGTATACAGCAGAAGCCAGATAGACGTACGGACGTACGGTCGCAAATTTCAGAATCAGGGTACGAGGTCAGGGGGGAGTCTAGAGCAGAAATTCTTCTAAGTGTCCAGGTCATGGTTGTACGGACGTATGAACGGAAATTTCGGAATTAGGGGATGCCAGAGCAAAGACATGAAACATATCAAAAAAAGAGATTATAGCAAGCAGGGTACGCAGAAAAGATTTCTGACATACAATTCCTCGAAGTTTGTTTGAATGCTCATTTTTCCTTCTGGGATCTGCAAGAATAATAATCGCAAAACGAATGAAAATTTGTGCCGGCACTCCCGAGCTTCATGCACTAGTTGAAGGAACCAACTTTTCCCCGTCTCCCAAACAGCTTTTCAAGGTGAAGAGTTCAGGAAAATAAGAAAAAAATTAGAGGCCATTGCACGTTTGCAATGGCAGCAGGAAACCGCGACCTCCCGCGCTCGCAATCACGTTGGCGCGAAAATGCCCCCTCAAAAAATGAGTTGGCTAGGCTCTTCTCAGTGTGTACTGTATACTAGGCCTCATATAATGAGGGCTGGAAGTTGAAATTTTTCCAAGTCCCTAGAGTAGGTCAAGGTCAAGGTCATTGATGACGTCATAAAGCGCCACACGTCACGTCACACAGTTCACAGAAACTCTCGAACCCGGGCGTTTTCTGAGGATGTAATCTCTGTAACAAAATGGATAGCGGGTTCCCCGCTAAAATTCTGATACCTCTGAGCCCAATTGACGAAAATGATGAAAAGATTTTGTGCCGTCAATTCCAACCTCAAACCTCTCTTAGAGAAGTCGTGGAAATGGACCCCTACATAAACGAAGCTGATCCATGTGCTCCACGCCGCGGTGTTAATATCCCTTTCACGTAACCAAAGAATTTTTCATGTTGCATTCCTTCGCTCGCTAACCCTTCACAATTACTAGTTCTGGCCGCAACGTTGCGCGGTGAATTCATGGCCGAAACTAGGAGTGTCACTAGTTATGAAAATTGTACCTGATGGATCAGTAAGAATGAATTGCAGTGAGATGATCGTTGTAAGACATCATGAAGCAGAATTCGCCCTCAGGCAAATTTTGGATTCCACTGTGTCCTCAGTCGTTAAGCCCAAACGCCAACAAAGGTTAGACTCCTCCTCCCGGGCACTTTTTTTTCGGATTTTCCAACGCACCGCCCGCAGTGAGCTATTACGTACAGCAGAATGTTCTCAACAGGTATTCTGTGACTTTTTACCTCTCCCCCTCCTCGCATCTAATTGTCTTGTGCACCTCAAGAAAAATCCAAGTCATCTCTGTATCCATGGCCATGCTTAAGGCCAAAATATTTGCTTGATACAAAAATATCAAAGACCATCTTATGGCCTTCTAAAAGCAAAGAAGGAGGGAGTCGATTGTTCTCATTTTCCAATATTTCCACGTAAAATTCACACCAAGACTCATTTCTGTCTTCTCATCATCCACAGGAAAAAAAGTCTGAGGCCTTAATACCTTGCCTTCTCCGACTGCCACTTCTCACTTTGAAAGCACAAAATAATTTTGTACCAATCCCTTTTTACTTGAGCAGGCTCCGCTCCGAATAAGTCTGTAGAAAGTAATTTGAACGATACTATGGATCCCCTATAGAGTAGCAATACCACTCTTTTTATTGTCTTCATTATACACTCGTTTAGGATATTTAACCCAACGAGAATTTTTCTTGCCTCGAAATTTTTCAATTTTGCATTTCCATTTTCTAGTCTACATTAATACTAAGGCGGAAGGTTTTTTCGCCATGTACGTAAGAATCGGTCAAGCGAAAGAAAATTCTTTCATCAGTGGGCATCGCACCGCAAAAACACACACGCGTTCCAAAAACATTTGTACATAATGCGACATACCTCGGGTGTATTATTCGGAAGATAAAATCGGAATGTTAATAGTCGGAAGAATATTCCGATGTTTGGGAGATATGTTGTTATTATTATAATGTATAGTGTCCAAAGAGGTGCGATTAGCGGGTGTATGAGGCGTGTCTGAAGCAATTAGTGATCTTTGTGTCTAGAACAGTCGGCGGCTCGTTGATTACAAGCTCTGACACTTCTATGCTTGTCGGCAGGCCTTCCACGGCACACGCCCCGTAAACCCGTACAATCGTAACAGTATATGTAAAAGAATACCCGGCGTTCTTTTCACTCATCTTTCTCGCTCCAATGTCTTCGGAAAGCGTACAAATTTCTCAATTTTTATGATCGTTTCATACGGCTGTGATTTAGAGCAGAAAGAAGCCCGATTCTGTCCGATTTAATTTGGAGTAAAGGTTCCACAAAAGTGACTTTATAGCTTCTATTTTCTTTATTTTTTTCGTATCTTGTACTAATCAGAAGTCGGATATGTTTGCAAACCGCCCTCTACGCTTCGTTATTATTAATTATCGGGGAGAAAAAATTACGGGAAGCTAGATTTTTGAACTCGATGAGAGTTTCAACAACTTCATCGAACTTCTATCTTATACTTCTTGAAGAAAATTAATTACTTAATTTTATATTATTTTATAGGTTTATTTAAACTGTTAGTAGAGTTTCTAATAGATTTGAAAAGATACTAGATATCTTCTACGCTGTAGCACACGGTCCGAATAGTTTTTCATCTTCCCATTAAGGAAGGTTAATTAATCATCACACGTGAGGTACATTCTTTATTTGATACCAGACCATTATCAATTCTCTACTATTAATCGCTCTCATTTCGTCAGTAGCAGTTTGAATTTCAGGTGGGACGGGCAGCTATGTGGCGGAATATAATTTTTAAAGGTGATATCGTTAGTTGGTATAGTGTAAGAATCCGACTCGACGGTATCGAGTAATGATTCCCTCTCATATCAACATAACATGTGTATGTAAGGATATTGCATGCATATTTTCGTACACCGGCACACGTAGATAATAGTCAGAATTTATACAAGGAGAAAAATAGTCAAGCGACTTGAGGTTGGATGATAGCGGTGTCCCTCGCAATGAGCGATAATGCTATGAATCACAAAATTTTGAATTAATTGAAGTAGCAGGTGTTTGTTGTGTACGTTGTAAGCGAGATCAGAAACTCATAGTAAAAATGACGCTTCAATCAACGAGAAATGGTCTTTTTAACAGTAAAAATTACTAATACAGTATTTGGCAAAGAGCAAATTTTTCGCTACTTATTCCATTTTTCTACGTTGGACCACCGTTGGTTTCAATGATCCAAGCATCCTGACTGTAATCTATTTTTTCCCCCTTTCAAAGAAATTGAAATAATTTTATGATGTTATATTTTCTTCATGACAAGCTTCGTTACGAAGACATTCCCTAAAAACTGTTTAGACAATGTTGGATTAATAGAGCAACATTTAAGAAAAGCTGGTGCGAGATATTTTTTCAATTTGGTGAAGTTACGTATTATTGTTAAAGAACCTCAATTCGATATAATTCCGTCGAAATTTCTGTACCCTAAATATTTTTTAGGATGAACCTGTTTTTCGACTTGCATCGCCTCCCTTTTTTGATGTTCATTAATCGTAACGCGAATGAACGCGTGTAGGATACTGTAAAAACTCCTTAATTTTATTTGAAATGTCCAACGAGACGTTTTTTGTGTTCCATCTCTTTTCTTCTAGTTGTGAATAGGATATACGATTGGACCCGTTTATGATATTAGGCACATGTAGATGTGTACGCTAAATGCACGGCTCTCTGGTCTTGAATATACAAGCAAAATGAGCGACTCAACTGTATGAAAGAAAATCAGAAGTTGTTTTTCACAATCGATGGTCGTATAGCTTTTTGATAAATGATGAATGCGCGTTGATAACAGCTTAGAACGGCAGCCCCTTGCTAAAATTCAGTAACCTTCTGATTATAATATGCGAAACTGTGACGAATCTCTTGTCGCAAAATCGGCTGTAGGGTTGTTATAGGTTTCTGCCGTCGGCGAACATCGTCACCCTAGGGTTTTTATAGTAGCCCTTTACACATGTAAGAGAGCACATCCTAAATAGAGCGTACGTCGTGTATCCAAACGTGTGTATCTTATTGACTGGGTTCTCACGATGCGAACAAAATCTTTGTTTATTTTGTTCTATTGCGTGCTCATTTATCATTTTAGTTTTAATTGATAACGCATCGATCAGTTAACGTAAACGTAAATTTTACTCATTTTAGCCTGTGCAGATTAACACTTCGAATAGTTAGTGCCTAATGATAAATAAGATCGGATCGTCTTACGAGCATGACAGCCTTCCTCCGTCGTACTGAAGATGAAAAAAACATGTCAACGTCCTTGTTCCACATTTTTTTTTCTTCTGTTTATTCTCGTCGAGATTTTCGCTCGCGCGCTCCTCGAAAAGCCAAATTTCTTTTGTTCTTTTTTCTGTATGTATGTATGTACTGTACATGAGGTGCTCACAAACTTTTAATAAAATGTGGTGAATGCATGCATGATTTGATGGAAGACTGAGAGAAAGCAAAATTTATTTGTTATTGTCTTTTGGTGTTGCCGGAACTGATGTTAAATTCGGGGTTGGTGATGCTACATTTGTTAGATTTTGTAAAGAGTCAACCTATGGAAACAAAGTTGCAGAAATTTTTATCAAGTGTGGTCAACGCGCTCAACATGTGTTCTGAAAGTAGAGGGAGCTCAAGGACTGTCAACTGCCTCGCCAATTAAGAGTGTACTGACCAATGACCATGTTTTAATTTACAAAGTATTGAAGAAATACAAAAAGAATTATTTTTCATGATGACAAAAATGTAGTACTAATTACTATCATTTTAGTTTTTTTTTTTTTGCCACTCGTGAGATTATTGCTACCATTCAATCTTAATCGCGAATAAGGAGTGTAGAAAAGTGACGCAAAGAAGTCACATGGTTGGAGCTGATTTTCATCATTTTATTTGAAGTTTTCGGTTGAAAAAAATCCTCAAAAAGAAAGTTATCACGCAAACAAATTCACACACAAAAAAAAAGAGATTGCCCTTATTTGCAAGAAAATTGAAAGGGTTTTACTTGTTGATTTCTACTTTTTTCACTCATCGCATCTCGTCTCACGGTAGAAAACTTCATGGTCACCTATTTTGCAACGTTTCTAATGCTCCTACAGTGTTCTTTATTTGCCAATTGGCTATGTACTGAATACTTTTCAAACTCCTGAACAGCATTTGGGTTTGCGAGCCACAAATTCTGCGAGCATTTTCCTCAAACATTCACTTGTCTACTATTAACTCCATAAATTCACTGAGTTAGGTAAGGTTCAATAGAGGCTAAGACCACAATTCAGAAAATAGGAAATAAGAGGATGCTAGCTGCTTATCATTTTCATTAGAGTCAACCCAACCACCTATTATTTGCTCTTGGACAAGGTGACGGCATTACAGAATGGGCGGAATCGTCTGTGCTCCCTGTTTTTACGGCATTGTGTTTTTCCCAAAATTTAAACTTTGTTCGTTATTCCTGGCTTCTTGATTCATAACACTGAGAAGTCCTTCATGCAAATTTGATCCGACGCCGCTGTTCCTAATAAGAATAATATTCGTAATGTGAATTGAATCCTCATAACTAGTACGAGCCATAATATTGTATGGTGTTTTGGTTACTGAGGCACGTAATAGATGGCTGTTACGTGCCTCAGTAACCAAAACACCATACAAGAATAATATTCTCCGGAATCGTTGATAGACGTTTTGGCGGTCATCAAGGAAGAGACAACAAAGATGAAGTACCGTGAAATATGACCCCGATCGAGTTTCTCCTTCATTTTGAAAACGTATCTAGATGTTCTGAAACGTCCTTTAAAATGTATTCAATAATATTACTTATATGAAATAGAAGTTGTTTGAACATGTCGAAATTTTTAAAGCGATCGAAATCGATATTTTTCCAGAAAAAAAAATTTGTCCTCATGACCTATGTCCTGCGACAGTAACACTTGTGCTAACGTACGTATGATGAATTCTTTCACGCGTTTTTCTGTGGAACTGAATGGCGTCCCGGTTGTTATCAATTTAATCACATGAGCCACATCACAGCGAATAAGGCAGGTAATATTTGCGCTAGCATTTTTGTTATGCATCACCACATTGAAACATGCTTCTATATAATCCCATAAGGAATTGTAACTGATGAATGATTTAACTGCACCAATGAAAAGGGCTAAAGACATGTCTGTTACTACTTGTTTTGGGGAAAAGATATCTTTCACCCATTCAGACAACCAAAAAGTGATAGTCCAGTAGTTGAATTTGTACTCACTAATTTGGCGATTAATTTACAATGTAACCCCAACGGCGCAAGGTTTTTTTTCCAACGTTCAGTTTGTTTAAAATTTTCCATTTATGTATACACCTTTTGATCTGAGACTTTGGGTATAGCCAGTAATACGTCAGGTTCCAGCACACTCTGTATCTCGTCACCCATTAGGACCTGAGATATCGTTGATTTCTCGCCTTAGGAAACAACAACATCAATAAACGGTATCATACAAACGTGAGAATCACGTACTTTGAGCTCAATTTAGAAGTATTTTTGATGAATCAGGAAGAATCATGAGTTTGCCGGCGCCCAAATTGTCAGAGTCGAAATCCGGCGTTAAGGCTTGTTATACCGCCCTTGTATTTGTTACTTCCCTCCTGTAGTAATAATAAATTGTCACGATTAATCAATGATAATAACAAAATACCAAATTGCTATGATGTACATGATAATAATATTGTACTTACATTTCGTGGCACGTTTCTCTCAATTTTTCTCTTATTGAAGGGTAATCCTTACTTACTTCCTCGTTGTATCTAGCGTGATCTCCCACCTTCTCGCTCAGACAACATGTGCCCTTCTGAAAATTTAGATTCGGTTATTTTATCATGTACAACTATTTTGTACAGGAGAATATGTTTTGTTTTTCTACCTCCAATCAAAGTGGGTCTTTTAACTATGTCACTTGTAGCATCTATACTCATAGTTGGGCAATCGTTATTCTTAGCGTGATGTCTATACAGATTCAGCTCTTCTGATGTCCAATAATTTTTTTTTTGTTTTATTTTATTTATTAGTACAATCTTATTATTACAAACAAGATAAATTAGTATACTATAGTTGACATTTTAATATATTAGCGCGATCTAGATATCAGACAGTTCTGAATCTCTAAGAGTTTGACTAGACTAAATTGTAGGGCTTCTGTCTCTTAAGCCTTCTCACATCATTGCTACTGTCCTCTAGTAACTGGAGCGCTAGGACATTGTCGTGGCGGTGGAGTCTCCGTTCATGACGATTAGCAATTTCTTGAATTCCTTCATTGACTGGCTTGATCCCTAGGTCCCGATGGATACTGGCGAAAATATGCCTGAATCGCCAACCGATCGCGACTTTTTCACGCGATCGTAGAGACAGAATCTCTTTCCCTAGCTACGCACGCTAACGCTAATTGTAAAAAATAACGCGGATCCTCGAACGAACAAAATTTATTTACAAAACATCGCAACTTTACAGTCCGAACTAGTATTACGCGACCCCGACGCTCGGGTCCGGCCCCCTGGCTCAACCGCGACGATCTTGAGGTCCTGCGGGCAAATCGAAGTCCACCCTTAGCTATCTCGGTAAATAACACTATTCTAGATTAACTTTCTACCGTAAAGTTAAAAGAGCGTTCGCAGACGCTAGTAAAGTTATGAGAGCGTTCGCAGACGCTTGTCAGGCCCATCCACAATTTCCACCCAAAGTAGAACGCAGACGCCTACGAGAGAAGTTCCGTTCGTTTGAGGAGAGATTCACTGAGAGACTAATGTTCGATTTTCACGTACCTGTACAGCGGGGTTCTCGTCCCCCATCTTCGTCACTACTCCGACCGGCGGTCACAACAAACTTAAATACAGACAAATCGAATATCGAGGAATTTACGTGAAAACAATTTACGAGATCAAGAACGTGAAACTCACAAATGCGCCGGTCGGACGAAAACAATCCCTAAGGTCAGCGAACCGAACGAAACTTTCCCCAGCCAATGAATTTTGAACTACATAAATTTTGTCTCGCCTAAACTTAATTACCACCTATAATTTTGTATGCCTAGAATTTCGATCGCCGCGATCGTGTCGAAACTTTCGACCTTTATTTTTGGTGAACCGATAAGCGTTGACCACAGCTCTAAGGAACTTGATTTGACTTTTTTGAATTATCATTCGGTTCGATTGCTTCGTGCATCCCCACAATTGTGCACCGTATGTCCAGATTGGCTTGATTGTTGTGATTTTAATCTGACGTGGTGTCTCCAGTTTAGGCGACTGTCAAGGTGTAGGCCAAGGTATCTGACCGTTTCTGTCTGTGGTAGCTGCTTACCATTAACAAATACACAATGGTGGATGTCTCTCTTCCGGAGTGCAAAAGTGACTTGGACCGACTTTTGTTCATTGATGCGAGTTCTCCATTTGCATATCCATTCCAATATGTTTTGTTTTTCTACCTCCAATCAAAGTGGGTCTTTTAACTCTATGTCACCCGTAGCATTTATACTTATAGTTGGGCACTTGTTATTCTTAGCGTAATGTCTGTACAGATTCAGCTCTTCTGATGTCCAATGATGAACAAAAAATTTTCTGGTATAGCCAAATGAATAAAGATCATGTTTCATGTCTTCTAAGACGTCACTGAACTTATGACGTCACAAGCTAATAGCTTCATAATGGCTCTTGGAGTTTTTGTAGCCTAGTATAAATCTAGCCTACTAGAAACTGCAGAGAGGGGGAGGGGGGCCTCGGACTCGCAGATTCGAGAATCACTGCCACAGGAAAAAATTCCCATAAGGATGAGCCCAGAGCAAAGACATAAAACATTTCAAAATTAATTTGTAAAAAATTTCAAGTTTTTCAATTTTCTTCTCTCAATTTTCCCATTTGATGGATTTGTAACTTATTACGAGTTGTGGTTTCCACTAATTTACGAGACATTCTGTAATAGAAAGGTTGCCAAAATTTGCAATACGAGCATTGCAAATTTTGGCAACCTTTCTATTATTGTAACTTATTAACGTGCTTCATTTTTCTCAACCCTCACCCTAATGTCAAAATCAGCGTGCGGGCTGCAATGCTTCATACACTAAATGGCTTAGCCTCTTCAATGAGCTAGATTTGCAATGCTTCAAACACCGGCCCTACAATGAGCACGAGCTGCAACGTTTCAAATACCATAATAATCTTTCTATACAGTATACCCCATAAACAGGTTCCCTGCTTCCTCGCATCCAACCCATTGAAGGATTTGTGAATTTCTTAGAGGATGGCCAGCCTAAATAAGCATGCCAAATGTATTTATCCATTTGTTGACCAAAAATATATGCAATGAACAGTTGATGAATGAGTATTCTAGTAATGTGTTCTTGTTGGAAATGCTCTTCAAAACTTTTATACAATAGACAACTGCGCAACAATTTGAGCGGATACCCTTTCCGGACTCCGGATTGACAACGTTTCCTCCTACTTTCAATTCTTGATCTCAATTCTCTCTCTCCAAAAGGTTTGCTTTCTGCAAGTAGAAGATAGAGTTGCTTGTAAATAGATTTCAAGTAGAATGCCATTTGTAATTTGTCAACTTCCCTCTTTCTTTTCTCTCCAAATTTTGAATGTTTCGAACACGATGGTTTCAAACATGGTGTCTTGTTGACCAAGTCTCTGACTGAAGAAAGATATATTTCTTTGTATTGCCCAGAAACAACTGAAAAAAGTGCATTAATTAATTCGTTTCTTGAGGTAAAGAATTCATGACCGTGACAGGGAGGGAGAGGATTTTCATTCATTATTATAATTTTACACTCGACTAATTTTCTTATGCGTTCCCTCTTCATATTACGGTATGTAGAATAGAAAAAATGAAAATAATTTGCGCGTATATTTTCCTATTTTTCTAAAACATACACCCGTTGATGATCTCAAATTGTACACAATGTTTTTTACAATGCATTCCTTTAAGTGGTCGTATCACTATAGATCTGTCATGCTATTGAGAAAAAATGAATGACATTCGTATAAATAGTAGAAGAACAAAGATAATCATTTGTTCACTCATACATAATAAGCCTACATCATGGCTTATGTATTCTGATCGCTATTGTTACACATGAAGAATTTGAAGGAAAAACACCTAGATGGTCATTTTGTGCAGAGAGAAAAAAACTAAACAGATAAATCTTCATGAAGTCCCCAATTTACGACGTGGTCTTTTACACATACACACATAGTATCAATTGAGAAGTGAGTAGAAGCAAAAGGAAAAGAAAGTCATTAAAATTTCGAACAAACCGCAATTAGTTTACGACGAAAAAAAAAAAAACAATAAATTCAAGTCCCCGTAATAAAGCGGTACTTCTTTTGACATTGTCTTTACAATAACTTGATTGGTTGACGCTCGGGATGGAGGACGTTTTTGTCACCGTTCGCGTACGATTGTACTCGCACTAATTTACATAAACGTAACTGATAAACAAGCAACAATTTTGAAACGCAACTCCTCTCGTCTACTATCATTATTATCGTATTACGATAGAAGCGAGTTCTTGTACAATCATGTACCCGTTTTCGAATCACTCGCGAGAGGTGTAACCGCGTGGTATTCTTCTGGTATTCGGCAATTTCAGTCGGCCGATGTCGAAATCGAGTGCGACACAACCCATTCTCTCGGTACTACTGTGTGTAGGTTGGAAACCGTGAATCCCAGGCTCAGGTCGCGGACGGTGCAAATTCGGTAGTCACCAACGTCGCGCGTCCTCCTTTCATTCTTCTGCACTCTCGTATTTAGTTGATAGAATATTATACGATAAGTATTTTAGTAAGGTATTTTTATGTTGTAATTAATCTCCCTTAAGAGCGGACATAAAAAATATTGCTAAAAGCGATGTAGATAATATGCGGTATAATATACCGGTTATGTACGAGTTCTTGAACGTGAGGTCATTACGTTGTGTGTATGAGCTTGAAAAGATAAATGGTGGAAAACTATAACGTAATTTGAAATTAAGAAGGTAGTTCGACGATTTACCAAATTTGGTCTGTATATATTTTACGTTGTACAATGTATGGGGTTCGATGTTCAGTAATTAGTTCACAGAATTCATCAGATTTCTCGATTTTGTATTCTTCAAACCATGAGCGACTATGATCGACCCAGAAATTCTGTAGTATTTGAAAATAATAACTGTCTAATGATTTGGAAATGAGCAAAAGAGCTAATCAAATTTACGGTGATAGGGCAAGCCTAATCACGATAATATTGGCTAATAGATTTCCTGACGTGGTTTCATTTCAACTGAATAGGTTTTCCGTGGAGAATGTCGCCATCCCACGTTCGGAATCTTTTTACTTACTTTTGAAATTCAGATTCGGCAAATCTCGATCTCCGAGCGAAATAATGTGTACATATTGAGAGTCTCTTGACCGCGACTATAGGAGGAGGGTTCTCTTCCATCATATTTTTACCCTCTAATACGAATGAGCGGGGGTAGTGACTGAATCTCCCTGCAGGCCATTCATTCCAATTCAAAGGACGACTATTGAGGATTTCCTCGTCGTATGATATTTCTCTAACATGAGCGCCGTCACGCCCCTTGTTCTCTTCAAATGATGGATTCTCTAGCTCCCCCTAAACCGTGGATAGGTGTGGAGAGAAAATTTCCGCTCAGAGCTCTGACCGCTGTACAGAACATGGATATCGTCTGATGATATTCTTCGCTGCCGACGAACTGATAACGCAATTTGTATACTTTTTTGAAACAATCGCCCTTATTGGCGAGAGCAATTGAGGAAAACTCTACGACCAATAAATCACTGTAATGCCTCGATTAACATTGCCGTTGTCAAATCCGATGACTTCCAAAAGAACTGCGCGAGTAATTGAACAATTAGAACTTTCATATAGATCTTGTCAAGTTTTAGAACCGATGATGACCGAGACGTCCGGCGTAATCAATCCCGATTTAACCGAATGAACGTGACACTTGAAAACGATTCGTTGATGGTAACTGACCAATTAATTTTAGCACTCAATATACCGTGCTTTCGGGAATCACTTGTATGTGACTTGGGAAATGCTTTCAACGCCCTAATATGTGGTACCAAGGAACGAATAAAGGTACAAACAAACTTTTAAACCGCGTGAGAATATTTTTATTATTCTATTAGAAAAGCAATTCAACTAAAGGCTTCAAATGGACTGTGAATGTTGAAAAAAAAAAAAAATTTATCTGCTCCAAAAGAAATTCACCATGAACAAATATTTATTTTTGTCAACTTCTTACTCATAAGCAAGTATCTATTATAACCGAATGTATTATTTTATTGGCGTAAATAATTCCTATGATTTTATTAAGACAAGATCAATTTGAATTTTGCATGCAGCTCTTTCGTAAAATTGCGCTTACGGGAGTTTCGTATGTTGTTGATACCACGTTTTCTTTACCGCGTAAATTGGTTAAATTCTCTTTCACACAAACTTGTCACGTGAATTACACATGTGTTATTCTGTATAACATCGAATCCTTACTACGTCGTTCTGTTGAGACAAATGAGCCAATAAATTTTATTTTCGAAAAAGAAAGAAAGAAATTTACGTTGAAGCAGTCACGTGTCTTGTCTTTGTACCGTAGATGTATGTAAATGCATAATCGCACTATTTTTATGAAAATTTGGAGACATCGGGTATACTTACCTAAGGTAGGTAATTCTCTAAGCAATACCTCTAATTGCTCGAGTTTCGTCTCCTCTTCCTTTTATCTTCTCCGTCTCAAAAGGTGAAAGTATAATTTTAACAAAATTACGTTATTTTGATGAAAATACAAGGGCTAAAATATCGGAGTAGATTTGATATGACGGAGGTATCTTGATTGGATTTGAAGTTGAGCTACCTGTGATTGGAACTTTGAAATTATTTGTATTGTGAAGGTTCAAGACATAAATGATGCCATCATGACAAAATTCTCAATCTCTTTGTCGTCTATTTTATGAAAGAGAATTCAGATTAATCTTATAAAATATACTCGGCTGTAATAATTGTATGAGTCAAAAGTTTACAAATATGAATATTTTTTTACAGTGAATTTTTTTTGGAGCCAATTAATTTTTCTATTTTTCAATGACCGTATTCAATTTACAGTCCAATTATCTCCCTGTTAGAAAAATGTCCTACAATTCTTTTCTGGGATATTCTCCAAAGATTTTTTTGGATCTTTTCCCCGGATTTTTTTTCAGTGGCCTCATTTAAAAAAATTTTAGGGCCTCTTTTTTTTTTTTTTTTTTTTCTACGAGCATTTTAGCTACCGAGCGGGCTATTTGCTCGAAGAATTACCATTCATTTTTGTATAATATGGCGCAAGTTACATCTTATAAATAATTAAATAAAGAAAAAAAGCATAATAAAATAATGATTTTTAGGTTGGTGGGGGATGTTATAATAACGATGGTAGTATAGTGTTTTCTTTCTTTCTCTTTTTTCTTTCTTCTTTTTTTAATGATGAAGTAGAAATGAGTGCGACGTAAATATTCCAAGGAGAGATGTATTTGTTTCTGAATCAATTCTTGTATACGGTAACCTGTGTAAATAAATTGTAATATTTGTTGGAAAGTTAGCTTTCATATTTGGTAGAGTGATAGATTTGGCTTCTCTATCTCGCGTTGGAAAGCTCAACATAGATTCAAAATACAGGCAAGCTGCATTTTCCGTAGACTTGTGCAGTGATTAGAACTTGCATCAAGGATGAAAATTAAAAATGTTAATTGCGGGGGAGTTTTTTTTTTCTCTTGTAAGAAATGGATGAAACTTTCTGAGGAAAAAAATGAGTATAAAATTTGTCAATCAAAATGGAGCATTTAGTGATTGGTTTTCGCTGTCGCTTACGTTTACTGTTGTATTTGTTTGTATGCTATTCCTCAATGGGTTATTCAAAACTGTGGGATCCGAAAAGGTATGAAGCCTTAATTCGCTTCATAAAGGAATTATAGGTTTTGCACTCACGGGAGTAGCGAGCGTGATTGAGGGATCGGCTTACGTAGTTGCCTTTTGCTTTGTTGATGTAGTTTTGAACCTTGCAGTCCACACATCCACTGTTGGGGGTGTCTGCAGTAATGTTCTCTGGGATATTGCATCTGTTTCTGGTATGACCAATTACCCCGCATTTCCCACACTTTAGGGGAAGTGGGGTAACATCAATTCTGCAAGTGCGCCAACCCAGTTCTATCCTTTTTGCTCTGAGGAGCTGCAAGTATTGTTCTTGAGAGCATTTATCTGAGACCGGGGAACTTGATCATATTAATATAGTCAACCAGTTTTACAGAGGATAGTTTAGAGTTGATTGTATTAAGGATAGATAGTTCAATATCGTGTACGGTAATTTCATTTGGGATCTTGTGTATTCTATTCTCATATAGACGGTCCTCATCCCTTGGGCGGATATAGTTGATACCTAAGTCATCCATGGCATTCAAGAAAGTCTGGATGTCACTTTCAGATTTGAAAGTGAGACTGACTCCATTGTCGGGTAGGGGGGTAAAATTGATTATGTTATACATGTTACAAAAAAAGCTATAAGAAATGGTAAGCGTTATATCTAGGTACAGTACCTACAAATAAAACGTTATATTATGTAGGCACGGTACCTATATAAATAAATCGTTATATGTAGGTATGGTATGTTCTTGTCTCGAATATCTACTTCAGCCGTTTCCAAAGTCATCACAGCAAGGGCAACCGTCTTCTTGTAGGCATGCGCAGTGTGAACTTTCATAAAGCAGCACTTAGTAAAAGTAAGAGTCGACCTATTCCCTCCTGCAATCCTCGCGTAACAGACAAGGCAAGCGGGCTTTCCATCATTATAACCATCATCGTCCTCATTGTCATCTGCAGGTACACATTTTGTCCTTTTTGGTATGTTACAGCACCCTCTACAGAAGGTAGTTTGCATTTTGTCGTTCTGTCCGCGCTGGTTCTGTTAAATGACAACTGCTTCGATGAAAGTTTTGGGCGACCTCTGGCCTTCACTTTCTTCTTGAAGACCAACTAATGTGCTTCCTCAGTTGCACCCTTGCTGTGATTTTGGGGAAGAAATAATGTTCCATCGTTGGTGTCTCAGCTTTGTGAGGTAGCCTGCGCACTTGGCGGGCTTTCATTGGGCGGTACATATGAGCTAGCTCTTGCACTCAAAAAGGTACCATCATATACCCTAAATTTAAGTGGCCATTTCTATAAAAAGGGGTATCTTTGTCGGTCTGGTCAATTTCAAGTTTAATACATTGGTGGAAAGAAGATAAAATTTGCAATGAAATTAGCTTTCAAAAAGTGTTCTATGAGCAGTATTTCCTGAGATACCATCTGCTGAAGTTAGATTTTTAAAAAAATGTGTTCGAAGAAAATTATGTGTACAATTTAGTGCTTCAAAAGGTTACGTAACTTCGTAAAATTATTTGACTTCAAAATAAAAATTCATTTTATAATAGATAAAAGGTTCTTAGAGGTTGTAGACAGATGGATATCAAGCACTCAAGTTTTATACATAAGCTGAAAAAAGAACGAAGAAGAAACATTGAACCAATGTTGAGAAATAGCTCTTCAAAGTTATTGTCACAGATATAAAGTTGAAGTATGTCACAGACAAACAACTACAAATGAATTCAATTTTATAAGTTCTAGAGGCCCCATTCAATCTTGAAAACATCACCATGTGAAAGCTCATCCTTTTTTACATATAGACCCATTATAACCTCATTATTGATGATTTTGACCTTACTTTCCATTATTGCAATTTCTGAAAAATCAGGTTAACAACAAAGGTACCCCTTTTTATAGAAACTGCCACCAGTTTCAACATTATTAGACGTGAAACATTCAACCTTACACCATTTGCATTTTCCTATATGAAAGAACGCTACTTTGTTCATGAATCATCACCGCATCAGCGTTTCCTCCCTGAACATCCTTCATTCGGTTAATCCGACCTCCGTCTTGTCAGAGTATTCTCGTCGATCACCAAATACTTTTGAAACATTTCCTACATATAACCACTTTGATAAGAAATTGTTGAAGAGAATGTTGATGTCCTTAATCAATAATGAATAATGTATATCAATTTAACTTTGTACCGCAGGGATGTCCTTATAATTGGTAATTATGTAAGAGTTACTTGCTCCTGTATTTTATGAATACACTGATTTTTCTAGAGACTTTCAACTTACAGCTCCCTGTAAGCCATTGTAGCCATCTGTTGTTGATAGAGGAAGTAGTAGAACAATTGATATATTACGTACTTGATACAGAATACAGATTAGGAAGATGTATTAGAATGAATCAATATTAAAAAAATATCTTGATTGCAATGAAGAATAAAAGGAGTTGGTTAATTCAAAGGGGATAAAAAATTGAAAACTGATTGTGGTACCTAGTCGAAATTTGTTTTATCCAACGCTTGGCTATACCCATTGCTTTAGCTACTGCTTTGCAAAAAGAAAAAACAGAAAAAAAAGTAATAATAAATTCAAGAATAATTATAAAGATATCTTTTCTTATATATACTATCAATTGAGAACACATGAAAATTCTATAATTGTAATCAAAATGAGGCACTTGAAACAATATCCGCATAATGAATGAAAGAAATGGAAAACAGAAACCAAAGTGATAATAAATGATTTGAAATACAATTAAGTCTTGTTTTCACCATCCAACTGATCATCTATTTTCAAGTAATCAGCGCAAATACTGAGCATTTTACGTTTCATTATTTTTACGCTCTTGTACGTCTTCAATACCATCGACAATGACTTCTACTGAGTGAGAAAACGATTTGTGGTCTGTAATGGGTGCTGTAGAGATTATGTCTTGCAGTGTTTCAAATATTGACGCATTACAAGCACGTAGTAAGTAATCAAAAATTAATTCTTTACATAGTGGGAAAACGACTCTTTTTTAAATTGCTTTGAAGACTTTTCTCATCATCTTTTTGGATTTCAGTTCATCTGGTAATGATAGGGCCAGATTTAGGGGGGGGGGGGCGCAAGTTTTTATCCATTTTGTCGGGGGGATTATATCCTCAGAAGACGTCCGCGTCCGAGAGTTTCTGTGACCTGCGTGACGTGACGTGACGTGTGACACTTTATGACGTCATCAATTACATTGACCTTGACCTACTTTAGGGACTTATCAATTTCCAACCGGGATGCCTTATGACGTCATCAATGACCTTGACCTACTTTAGGGACTTGTCAATTTCCAACCGGGATGCCTTATGACGTCATCAATGACCTTGACCTACTTTAGGGACTTGAAAAAATTTCAATTGCTGGCCTTCATTATTTCAGGTCTAGCATGCAGTATACTGAGAAGAGCCCAGCCAACTCATTTTCTGAGGGGGCATTTTCGCGCCAACGTCATCGCTAGCGCGGGAGGTTGCAGGTTCCCCGCTGCCATTGCAGACCTGCAATGACCTCTAATTTTTATTACATGCTTGTATTGACGCGCGCGCTACGTACGGCGCTCACGTCGCAGATTTACAAAATTTGTAGTCAGAATGTTGGTTCATGAACGAAATTCAACTGTGGGCCCCGGGCCCGCACGTGCCTAGATCAGGCCCTAGGTAATGATGAGTTAGTATCTATAATTTCTTGGCCTAAACCAGAACTTCTTGTTTCCAGAAGAAGTATTACTTAGTAGTAATTTGGAACCAGTAATAAGGAATTCCTTTTATTCTTTTCTCTTCTCGTTCTTCTTCATCTATACTGCTCTTCATTTCTATACGATTTTCATTGCTATTTGGCCGAACAATATTATGACGTAGACCTACTTAATTATGTCAAGTCTATGAAAATATCTTCCACTTTTTTTTTTTCTGCTGGCAACAAGATGATACGACCAGAAAATTAGAAAACTTTAACTCGTAACTTTATAACTCTTCATAGAAGTTTTATGCTCGTGATTTTCCAAGTTGAAGAAACGAAAATTCATTAAAAACTCGCATTTTTTAGTTCAAAACCTGATGAATATAAACGAACTTTTGAGAACGAACTGACTTTTGTCGTTGTAACACAATTCATATTGATTTTATTCGTTTTCTCATTTTTTTCAAATGAATGCGACTTTTATTGTTCTGTATTTGCGCTGAAAAACTGCGAAAATTTTTGAAAGGCAGTAATTTTGAATGATAAACATTCTGAAAGAAAATCTCGAAGAGCTTCGTAATTTAGGGCCGCTGATTATTTATCTGAACAAAATTCAAAAGTCGAATTTTTCATTTTCTGATGCAGATTGTTCTTTCTCCGTTTGGATACGAATTTGTTTGGAGTTGGTCCGAACGTGAATTTCTGCCGCAGCCGCGCTCGTGGGAATTTATCTATTTTTTTCACGTATATGTTCCTTTTCCTTCACTTTTTGTAAGCGGTTTGCAATTAAGTAAACTGCGGTGATCGTTTGAATGAACGCCCAGCTTCCTCTTTGAAATTACCTTTCAACGATGGCCCGCGATTATCAACAATTTTGATCGCGAAGGGAAAAGGATATTATATAGACCCTGGTATACGGTACCGTACGAAAAGAAGCTAAAGCATACCCCGCGAACAAGATGCGCTCATAATGAACTGTTTCCTACATCTCTAGAAGTCGATTTTTCGACGACATAACATTTCATTGACCGCACAAAAAAGACAGCGTGTAGATAGTATACTGGTATTTAAATTACCTCTATCACGCATCCAGTAGAGAGGAATTTGTCCTATTTTACGACAGATATTCTTTTGCTACAAAACCATGTACGAGTCCTTTGCACAATAGAAACAATAAGCGAACACCTTTGAGTTATACCGATACTTTTCTTTTGGCGTTTTGTATACGGGACTGGTGTCTTGATGGATGCCGCCTAACCTGTCGACACGACCGGGGTGGCCTCGTAAGATATATGCGTTTTGTCGCAACCTCTCATTCATTTAATTCATCGTGTATAAAAACGATTCCGCCAGACTTCTTGGTTCCAATAAAGAAGCTTTTTTGGGGGGCTGAATAGCCAGTATAAAAGGAAGGTCGAGGCGCTCGATGTCAAAAGGCGTGTATTACCGATGTTTATGAAAATTGTACGGCTCCTGGAGATGCACTGAATAGAAACTCCACATCAAACTCTTTCTCACACTCGACCGGGAGTGCGTAGTGAACTTCGTAATGACTACCCTCGCTGTATAGGATTTTCCATATTTGAAACTGTTATTATGTGACGTATTTCTATTCGCAAATAATGTTTCTTAACAGCTTCCGCGTGATCTTATAAATTTGCTTCAGGTGGAAACGGCTCGGCATGAATTTTTCTTACTATTCGCTGAGTGTTAGCAAAATTGTAGTGTGAATCACCTGTACTCGTCACTTGTTAGACTATTCTAGCGCGGGTGGTCTTTCGTTCGTGAGAAAAATGGTGCAATTGTGGAAATTCGGTAGGTAGGTTTCCGATGGTATTTCGAGGAGAAATTTCGAAGTCTTCTGAGTTAGGTGTGAGACTTGTTCGTCTACATTGGAGATTGAAAAAATTTTATCATCAACATCACTCATAGAAAAAGTTTGTTCCATCCCTTTATTGACTCTATTTGAAAAATTTATCTTGAGAACTGCAACTTTTACAGAATGATTCAACCATATTTTTTGAACTTCATCAGGTTTAGGATAATATTCATTCGTGAACAGATAGTAGGTCTTGGTAATTCGACTTGGGACCTTGCTAAAGTGATTTTTGTGTATTATAATGGTGCCTTGCGTTGAATTCTTTGTCGTTAGATCTATACGTTCGTTGGGTTCGTCTGGGCCATGATTTAGGAAGTACGTGCCGCGTGGGAAGTTTTCAAATTGCTTAACGAATGAATAACCAAAAGTTTACAGCAATGCCGGTATTCAATGCGGCTTGAAGCTATATTTTCCCTATTAATTTGTTCGGTAGACTCAACGCTTTGAAGGAAAAGTTCGGTACTACAGGGCTAGTGCCCAACGAATTCGAGGACGTGACGTCGAAGTTTTCTCAAATTCTTCATGTTCTTTTTTTTCTAATCTATTATGAAAAGATCTAGCTTCGACTTTAGTGTCGTCGAGTCGAGACGCTTGAAAGAATGAAGGACTTAATTGTTCGGAGGAGAGAAAAAATTTGCAAAAAATTCAAATGTCTCGTCGCAATTTTATTCGTTTGCCGTCGCCTATTATTCATCATCTCAAAAACAGAAGCGAACAACGGAATTTCGTGTGTACAATCTAAGCAAAAAAGCAGTCTAAAATGATAGGTACATTAAAGGAAAATTAATTCTATTTTCGTCCTGTATTCTTGTTGTATAGTTTCAAGGCAAAATTCTCCTTCTGATTGCGCAATAGCTGCAGTAGTTCTTTTTAAGCGTGTAACTTGCTCCATGATGAGTCTCCACCACTTATGAAGTCGGAAGCACTCTCAATTTTAGTCTAAAATTAAAGTGAGTAGAGAATTACGCTTTTACGCTTAGTTGGCGTGTGTAATTCTACCTAAAGTTGCTGCTTGCTGATGACGTCATATCACGCCCCTGGTAGAATTTTTCCGAAGGTCTAAATTTGGTCAAGGTCGTTGCTTCTATCAAAATGGTGTCTCAAAAATTTCCAACCGACCCTCAGTCCGAAATCATGAGCATATCAGTAATGAGTCATCAATTAGCAAAATAGTTTCAAAACGTCTACCGTCTGCCGTCCTTTCGGCAAATTTCAAAGAGACGAAAGCTCGAAACTACTTCGGAGACTTCTCGACTTGAATAAAGGTTGAATTAATGCGATTTTTTTGAATTACGGTCAAACCAATCGAGGAAGAGGTGTTTCAGAGAATAACTTTGAGTTGTAGAGAGGTTGTTGTACCGAAAGCGCTCGGATTTGTTTAGTTCTTTCTACGGTATTTGTAACTTGAGGTAAAGGAGAGACGACTCCGTCCTAGTTTCGGAACTTGGAAAAATTTCAAATTCTGAGCCATGATATTATTTGGAAAGAGAATTTTCAGTTTGAAAGCGACTCTGACATAACTTACATTGAAATCAAAATTTTGAATGGAAATTGCAAGTGTATGGATTTTTGAAAATATAAAATTTCACCTTTAAACATCGGAAGATAGAAATATGTACTCACAAATTTTCAATTCTTAGACATATTAATGGAACGTAAGATTACTTTTCATATTATTTCACGTATTTACCTAGATATATTAAATTAGTAATACAACACAGCTGTTAAATGTCATTTCTCGATGTGAAGAATTTGAAATGTTTTCTCCGAAAGATAATTAAGCTAGGGGATGTTATTTATCGATATGTTACGTACCGAGCCCAAAATTGTACAGATCGGGAATGGTACAGGCATTTTTGTACCATCTACGAAATGAACAACCCAATTTGTATTCACTCCGAAATATCGGGCTCGGTACAAGAAATACGGTATCAATCGCGATGTGTATGAGAGTTTTGTACCAAGCTGAAAAAAAAAATGGACTTTGTACAGAATTTGTGTACCAAGTCCGAAATGAAGATTTACAGGTTATGATTGTTTGTTTATGCCGTCTTCACTGGGGCACGAATCTTCTTCCATTTGTCCGTGATCTCCGTCAGTAACCCCAATGATGTTTCCATGATCTTCCTGTATGACGTTGTAATTTGTCCATGATCTGCTGGATTATTGGTCTCATTTGAAGGTAGAAGATCAAGTGGCGGACTCCAGCGCTTCATTCAAGTCCTCTTCCGAGCGCAAAAACGCGATAACTTCAGGGGGCAGAGCCGCGTCATGGAGTCCTATTTTTCCTATTCAATCAAAGAGTGCCTCAAAAGACAATTGCTTGATTCCAGATTGGTAACTATTATTTTCTTGGAACTGAACGAAACGCAAACCCTCAGACCACGAATTCGATTTATTATCCAGCCTACATGATGATAATCGCTCCTCCGACGCGATGTAACTTTGTCAGAGAATGACATTAGATTATGCTCAAGTATGCAAAGAATGAAAGCATGAAAGAAATGAATCAGAACGTTTACACTACAAGGGTTTAAATCGCTTGTCGCATTTGCAGAACGCCGCCCCTTCCTCCATAGTGGAGTGGGTACGGGTTGCGTATGCATTTAATTTTGTTTCCTCCAACCTGGAATCGACCCTTTCGGGTATAACTTCAGTGTTGGAAGAATCTCCTACGCGGACCCCCTCTTCTACTTGACAACCGCCAAGCTGCAGTGCCCCCCTGGCACGCAAAATACACTAGGGACACTCACATAACCACCACAGACACTACCACATCATCAAGCTGAATGGTGTCCTTCTTCGTCGTCTTCCTGCAGATCCGGATGTTGATGGTACACAGGTGTCGAGTAGGCCACAGCGTAGTTCTGCATTTGCCTATTCCATTCCTGGTCCATCTTCTTCTTCATAACGGTGGCCGCAAATGCAGACACCTGGTTCCATGCTTCTTCGGAGCCTAGCATGGTGGGTACCAGGCTACTCGGACCAAGCGCTTCTTCTACCCCGATCTCTTGAAGAGACCAACTAAGCTTTTCCCGCTCACGCTTCCACGCCTCGCACTCAAATAAGGTGTGCTGTAGTCCATCATCCCGGTTATCCTCTTCATCCTGATCCCAGCATCTGACGTACAGCGTCCAGTTTGAAAACCGTACTGGCTACTTGAGATTATATCTTTCTCCTTCAGATAGCTCTCAAGACGATTGGCTATAACGTTTCTAGTATAGTACATGAGGTAATTCAGTTTACGCAGTTTTGTTTGTGAGATTAATTCAACATTGTTACTGCCCAAATACCTCGCTGTTTAATCACCTTCAACAAAAAGGCACTCTGGAGATGCATCCTTGCGGGTCACGTCTAGATAGACTAGGGAGGGACGAGGACCTGACAGCGCCATACTCAAGAAAACGTCATTCTCTCAGGTATTTGGTCCAAAGTTCATAGCCACAGCTTTTATATTTTTCTTTCTATAGATCTTGAGTGTTTTGTAAAATAATTCTTAAACGAGATTCTGATTCTCTGGACAAGGCTTGAACCTTGCATAGTCTACCATAAGGTTTTGTTTAGTGCCCTCTCAAAAAGCATCATACGTCCAGTTACCCATCACGGTCGCAAAGTCGTATCATTCTGTTCTGTAAGGTGTACCTATGCAATTTGCCATCTCTCAACTGTTTTCTGCCTTGAGCAGAGCATTGCTGTGGACGACTCTGCAATACGTAGAGCATGACCTAATGGTACCCTGTATTATCGTCCTCCATGCTTGAGTATCGTATCATAGGTGTATTTACCAGCGTCGACAGGCTCCTCAGCCCCTAATCATTTATTGCTTTAATACACAAATCCATATCGTTCTTGATTTTTATGTGGTTGATAATCGTTTTTCCCGTATTCAAGCGTAAGTTTATCCTATTAATTGCTTCCATCAATGAAGTCAGAGACATCTTCAATTTCCAGCTCCAGACCAATGTGAGTGAGTGATTACGCTTTTGACCTGAATTGGCCCATGTCGGTCAAGGTTGCTGATGACGTCATATAATACGGCCTTTGTGAAATTTTTTCACGATCTTTGAATTAGGCCAAGGTCATTGATGACGTCATTGATGACATCAACCATCTCACAAATTTCTGAATGATTCCCTGCTTGAAGACATAAGCATGTCAGTATGGTCAATCAGCAAAATGGATTATTAAATGCCAAGCGACATCCCATATTCTGCGATATCTGTAATAATTTTTGTAATTAGTATTCCTTACGCTTGTTTTCGACTTTATCAATGTTCGGGGACTTGAAAGAGGTCGCGGGGGTTTCTATAGTATTTAAGACGTAGTGACACCATGAGAGGAGGGCTTTTCTTCAATAGAAAACTGAAAACTTTTTTTCTGCACGAAAAAATCATATCTAAACTGGAATTGATTAATTGTGCCAAAAATCTCGAGTTGAGACTTGGAGCAATTTTGGAGGTTCAAGATTGATAAAAGAGAAGGAGGAGGCTTTCTTGTCGTGTGAAATTTGAAAAATTCCCGATTTTTTCTCGTACTTCGTTTGTCCTAAATTGCTCCTAAGGACCTGTCTGAACTTTTCTGGTCTCTCTTCTATATGCCGGGAATCTTTTTCCATTTTCATCGCTCATACATTCCCTCTTGTTTATATCAAACAACGAGCACAAATATACCGCCTATCACGAATTTCCGTGCTCCGATCACACTGGTATCGTCGCATTTTACGACTCATTCCCAGAGACCCCCAAAGCGACGAACTCAAGGTGAAAATAGATTTTAATTGACGACCGACGATTGTCCCATCACATTCGGACATGTGATAGGCAAATTCGGACGTACGCATTTATTTTACGATCGTCGAACGCAGCTTCTTCGGAGGTCCGTAGCAAAGTGAATATAGTTCAATAGGAAGAAAAGCAGAAAAGTTGAAAGTAAAATGAAAAAAACCAGCAAGAAAAGAGGAAGGCAAAAGTGTATTATCGAAGTCAGCTACATTATAGAATAAAAGCCCCTATCGAAGCCGATGACAGAGAAACATTACGAATGGCAAAGGCGCGAGGAAGAGAGAAGAAAGGTCTTTAACGATTTTAACTTATTTGTTCGCTTAATTCATGGTCAATTAGACAAGGTTTAACGTGAGCAGCAGCCACCCACCTTATGTACCGCGTGCATGTGCGTCAAAACGTATACGCATGCCCAGCTGATCCTAATCGTCACGCGTATTACAAATTATTTTATCCGAGCGAATTTCAAAAAGCGGTGAACGAAATTTATCATCGAGATTATAAAAGGATATGAGTTTAGACCGATGCTCGTCGGTTTATGGAAAATTTGTTACGGATTTCAAACACGCGCGATTTCTGGTGGAAGCGAGGCTACAGATTTATCTGCTGCACGGGTACCACCTGCGTAAATGTCGGCCAGCAGACAAAACACAAACATACGATAGAGAAAGGAAAGAAAAAAAAAATCAAAAATTATTAGTTTTTTACTTTGTACTTAAGGATATACCTTTGAGAGTCGCGAGTCTTTGTCGTCGCTGCACGTGGATGCCTGCGCTAAACGATCGCCAGCCTTTTGTGGAAGAGACGTTTACAACTCTGATTATTGCGTGTCGCTCACTGTGGTGTTGAAGAATTTTCTGGCGCGTTCCTAGGACATGGCCACTCATCTCATGCGCAGATGGGGAATTGACTGCTTTCTAATCTCTTGATTTGAGTGATTGTACCAGTGAGATACGTATTCATTCATGGGTGACAGGAAATTTTTGACGCGCAGAATTGACGTGAATTGAAAGTTCTTTGTAAAAATTGTGGGCCTTGTTTACAATAGTAGACAAAAAATGAAAAATTCTTGTGATCGCGAGTCGTGTTTTTTTCCTTTTTGACTGGTCCAGCTGAACTCGTTATTACTGTCCAATGATCATTTCCCGATCAATTTAGGTCTTTGAAACGCGTCGGTTCTCAGTGGGTTCCTCTTGTGCAATTGAAATCTCCTTGGATTTTTCGTCAATGAAGCGATTCGTTGTTTCGTGTACGCGTTGTATATCAAGAGAGAAATTAATAGCTCATTTTCAATTTTATTATTTTTTAAACTTACGGTCACTAAACAACGTGTGTATATTAATAAAACCCACCTTTATGAAATCAGCCGACGAAGAGTGAATATTAAAAAAATAAGAAATAAAGAACACTCATTCTTTTTGAAATCGGTAGTCCGGACAGCTTATTTTTATAATCGGATTACATCCGTATAGCAGCGGGTAACCACTCTTGTAAAACACCTAAGATATTCGATTTATTTGTCCCTTGTGTTTAGCTTTTTTTTCTTTTTTTTTTTTTTCGTTTCTTCATTATTGCATTTTCTTTCGCTTCATTCGTCCACATCTACATGCTTTTCCTCAGTCTACTTGGAACATTTGATTCCGTATCTAGGAAGTCTCTTTCGTACTATTAATATGTTGTTGCTGTTCGTAATTTTTATAGCGACAGAAATAATTCTTCGTGCCGAGAATGAAATTAATTTTCCAAGCTTCTGTATTGCGTTCATTTTACGTGTAGTTGAAATGATAAATTATCGTTTGGAGACGGGTTACAACTGGATATACTTCATATAAATTGAAATACGAGCGACTTTTCTTCTTTTTTTCCCTTCTTATTCTGTCTTTCGCAAGCTTTTTTTTTTATCTTTCTTTTTTCTCGCGGCTACTATTGCTGTAACTATTTTGCACGTTTCGCGCTAATGATGACGAAGCTTACAAAGTACGTTACCAAAACTTCGTACTTACTTCAATGATTAAATGTTCCATCTAAGCTGAAGAAGGAAATTTATAAGAACCCAACTGGTTCACACTGCGGCCCCGTTCGATAATTCTTGAAAACTAATATAATTTATGACGAAATTAAAATACCATTCGAACACTTTCTTGCGATATAGGGCCGGGTAAATATTTTGACTTGTAGATTACATGTATGAGAAAATTTTAAATTTTTGGAATGAAGATGAACTAGCGAAGTTGTTTCTAGACGTATGATGCCGTTGGCCTTTTTATGTTGTTTTCTTTAGGTTTCGTACGAAATGGCGTTTGAATGCTCGAAAGTTGCCTGAAACTGACTTTTTTGAAAACTTGCAGCACACCGACTGACCTGCTCGGGGTTGCTTTATGGGAGTCATGAGCAAGCAGAGTTAACCTTGTTGATTTTATTTTATAGAGCTTGAGCTTTCTTCCTGACCACCCTTGGAAATTTTTTCTGAACCTATAGCTTAAAGGTCGAAATTTTTCCATGTTCCCCTCCTATCCCTCATAGCTTCGAGGTTGAAATTTTTCCAAATCTCACTTTCTGCCAGACAGTGTCTTTTTCTGAGTCCCAAGTCTGCTGGACGGCGCCCGGCATTTTTCTCCACCTTTCCTCCTATAAAACATGTTCCTTATTGAAAGTTTACAGAATTCTCACCCAAATTTTTATTTACAAAATATAATATTTTCTACTAATTCAGCACCCATAGTTATAGTGACCTACTCTTTTTTCTGATGAAATGCAAATATTTGAAAAGGAGGGGAATTTCCATGAAGAACATGATGGCGACCTCCATGATTTGGCATCAAGCCACCCTTGACACACATAACGCGATATCTAGCAGCCCTTCTTCAAACACCGAATTGTCGGTGCTCATTCGCCGTTGCGATTTTTGCGTCGTTTCTTAGACATCTCTGAGCCGCATTTATGGCATGGATCTTGGTCCTCGGCAGTAGCTGGTCCCACAGAAAATTTATATAAACTGCTTCCAAACTTATTACATTTATACAGACATCTTTGACGTATTGACTACTTGTAAATTATATACTTAATATGACTGTAATGAAGCTTACCTCCCCAAATACACCTCACATGCGCATTTCATCTGCGAGTTTTGTAGTCATGCACGGTCTATACTAGTACAGTATTCGAACGGGGCATCCACCAGGAGCGTTGCGATCGATAAAATTGTTATAGCGGACTGGTGAGGTATCGAGGAGGTGTTTTGGTAAGATTATGAGTAATGAAATTTCGATTTTTCAGAAAGACGTATGTAAATTGATCGTTTTCTCTTTGTATCTGTGATTATTTCCGTCAAATAAAATTTTGAACACCAGTACAAAGACTCAATTTCACAAAAATAAATTTCACAAGTATTCCATGATTCCTCTTGAGAACTCCGCGATGCTAGCGCTACCTGGTTTGAATTGTAGGCAGCTCCGGAAGTAGGAACAGTTGCATAGTAAAATAGAGTCTTCAAAATATGACTCCTTGCACAGGTACTGACAGAACATATTTACAGTAGAACGCACACTGAAGGAGAAAAATGTTGGTGGAGCGCACACTTTTCAATATTCTACAGTCATTTTATACTCAAAAATACCCATCATTTCGATTTGTAGAAGAATAGGCACTGTTGCACAATTATCTACTGCAGCAAATTCCTTTTAACTGCGGGTACTGAATTAAAATGCATTCAATTATCATCATCATCATCATCCTTGTAGTGATCCAAAACAATCGCTCAATAATTGCAAAAAGGGCCCTAATATCACTGACTATGACGCGCTCTGGTGGCAATTCAGAAATACGCTACTGTTCTACTTTTCAAACGTCCTCCTACAATCTCCTCAATTTTTATGACATTCGAGTATTTCTTTATGGCATTTCTGTGAAATTTTGGTTCCCGAACTGTCGGAGAGATAGGGTGGATGACTTCGATAGGTCTTCAACTCGTTCAAGTGACCAATAATTGGATAACAGTCGATTATGAAAATCAATTAAGCAAGTAACAGAATCGAAAAGTCATTTTGGAATAAGTTTTACTAATTCATATGAAAAAAATTTGAACAATGGGAGTTTTACCGACCGTTCTCTGACAAAGTGAGGTATTACACCCGCATCAAAGTGGACTGAGGCCGAGGGCAGTGAACTTCCTCCACGTTTTGGAGATCTTAGATCAAATCAGCTTAAATCTTCTTTGATATCCTTATATTATGTACAAATGTATTCTTTGTTGTATGCGATTTATATGGGACCTTGGGCATTGGCGCAACTTCATCCTTCTTGCTGTCATCGTGACAGAATGGCCGGATCTGTTTGAACAAATACCAACGACGTTCGGCATCCATACCTGTTGGAACAACTTTTTCAATTATTGTTTTTTCTGGTAAGGTCGTTAATTCATGAAGATTAAAAGATTTAGGCTCGTCATTGATAAATAGTTTAGCCTCAATAGTATTTTTGTTTTCAAAAAATGAAAAGTGGTGGTATTGTGTTATTCCGGACAACTGTTTGTGGTAGTTACATGTTCTAACACTAACGTATGGATTTTCTTGAGACTCAAACAAGTTCTAGAACCGCCAATGAAGCTGTGTGTGTACACACTTTTCGTCAAGATCGGATGACTAGTTTATATGAGTTATCCTCAATTTGAAGAGAAAATTTTTATCATTCGGGTTTCCGCGCTTCTTCTTTAAATTGCGGAATAGATTTTCTTGAGACTTGAACAAGTTTTAGTTCAATACTTGAGGTTGAGCGTATGTATTTTCCTTCTAGATCGACCGAGTAGTTTGTTAGACTGTGTACTCAATTTAAGAGAAAAATCTTTGAAATTTCTCTCACATTTAAATTACTGGTAGGTGCTTGCGCCATCAGAAGCGGTTTTCTTATCCTTTTGCTATTTGTACTTGTGATACAGAAGCTGTTTTGGAGTAAATCATCAGTGCTTTTCCAAACGTTTAAAGTTGGTGGACTTGGAAAGTTGAACTCAAATCAGATGAGTTTTAGAATGAAATCTCTAGATTTGAAAATGAGATAATTTAGCCTGATAAATTTGAAAATGAAGATAAAATGAAGAAATCTCTTCTTTGTTCTCCTATTTAAAAACAAAAATTGAATTTGCAAGGTATAAAGAACCTGTCATACAAAGACTGTGATCTTGGTCGTGTTATTGAGTCTAATTGCGGAGAGGAAGTTTGAAATGATTGTTCGAGGAAATGAAAGATATGAGGATCACAGATGGAGAGTCGTCTCGCTGTGATTGTGGGAGGTGAGTAAGGAGTTGCAGTGTGAGGCTGATTTTAGGAAGGAAGAGATGTGTTAAATGGATAGAGGGGTATTAGTCTCGCAATGAGATCATGAGAGAGGCTCAAGATAAGTGATGAGATGGGGTGTGTTAATCTAGTGTGACTGATTTTGAGACAAGTGACGATCATTTGAGTGGTTTGATTTGAGGAGTCTCAGGGCATGGAAATGATATCCCGTTAGGCTAGCTTGTTCGAAAGAGATTTCAAGTTAGATCAATGAGTGACCCAGGCTCGGGTGATGTGTTTGGGTTTTGGGTTTTGTGAGGTCGGAGCGTTGCGATCTGATGATGGTGTGGTTCACATCGAAACCGGTCGTCGCTGTAACTTAATACATTTTCACGTGCCCGTATCTAATTCCTCTTTTTTCCTTTTCATATTGTGGCTCGTAATGTTTTCTATATTTTTGGAGGAAAATTTCTTTTATTTCAAGGAAAGATGAGTTCGTTGACGGGTAATTGGTTGCGTCTTTGACTGCTTAGTCGATTTTTTTCGTTTCCTGGGATGTCCTTGGGGTCGGATACCCAAATGAGAAATATTGAGATGTACTTTGAGATGAGAACCTGGATACAATTTATGAATGGATGAAAAAAAGAGCAGCTGGGGATAGTATTGGGTGAATCCCGAGAAGCGGAGATGATCAAGAATGAATTGGTGGGAGGGTTGCTGAGGCTGTGTAAATCTTAATAGCAGAACAATTTATGGATTCAGTTGGAGTGCGGAACATTCTGAGATAGTTGAGCACAATACCTAATTTTAGGCTGGCGTAAAAAATGGTCAATTTAAAAGAATTTTTTTTGTTCTAATAAAATGAGCCCTCTGGTAAAAAGCGAAGTATATTTTGTATTTTTCTACTTGCAGTTGAACTCCCTATATTATTTTTTTCAAGGATTCCGCTCCAATTCATTCTCGAACTGAATTGCAGGATACGCTTCCTTTTGGTTTTGCTTCCAAGGAGCAATTGCCGAATCTGCCTCCTTATGGTTCCGCTAAAAAATCGACGATAAACATAGAAATTTCGTTGAAAAAGTTTCATTCAGTAGTTTCAATTTTAATTTCATCTTTCAGGTTTAAACTATGGTTTTGAGACCTTTTCACATTATTGCCAGAAGAAATTTCATTATTGGAAAAATGTGTTTTTTTTTCGAAAAAAGTTGAAGAATAAAGAATGAGACATTTTTTGACTCATTTATTTATCATAAATCGCAAATCGTTCTTACTCTGTATATGTACTAACAAACAACGAGTCATTTCCAACTACCCTTTTCGCCTTGGTTAAAATTTCCTCCCGGATATGACTTGATGACCCGTCGATAATGACGCTCCAATTTTCGCTAATGTTTTGATTACGCTCATTTGATGTGCCAGCTTTCTGCCTTCAAGCAAAACACCGATAAAAAAGATGAACGCGACACCGGCAGACACGTTTGTCTGGCGTCGCTGCGTTACACGGAAGGAAGCAGCTGTCAACTCCCTGTATTCAACCGCATCATTACTGATGTATGCAAAAATTCCGAGAAGATTTACTTTTTTTTTTTTTTTCTTTTGACTTCATAAATTTTTGTAATGAAGTGCGTCAAATTTATATTCGAAGCATTTTCTGATGAGAAAATACCGGCTATTCCGATTCGAATAAAATCTTTCGATTTTTATACATTTTCATCTTGGAAAATAAAAGGTGCTAAACTTTTGCCATTCTCCGTACACTTAATTTTTGTTTCGCTTGCCATCAAGAGTGTTGAAGCGGGAGATTTGGTTAGCACTCTTCTCTCCCGACGTATAAATGGAGATAATGTAATTGGGTGATACGTGTTCCATTCCCCCAAAGTAATTTTTACCTCGGATGAGCCGTGAAAAGTGGATCATCTAAAAATTTTCCTCTCGTGGCTACTAAAAATCGTTTACCGGAGCAGTTTATACCCATTCTTGGTGCTAATAATGGTTTTGTAGTTTCCTCACCGCGTCATCTCACCTAAAGCTGATATCAGTGCTGTGTATGAGTTCAGACGTGAGCCAGCTTGTAGAACCATGTACCGCGAAGTCATTTTCTGTACGTGTCTCATACCATACACATGTGTACTTATAAGATTTATTTGTGAAAACAGAAAAAATAAGAATGTGGCGGAAACCACGGAACTGCTACCTATCGTTTATAGTAATTTACATGCTATGGTGGTATCCATACTATCAGCCTATTATTCTCGCAAAAATTAGTATCTTCTACTCCACCAAGATGAATTGAATGTGCCAATATTTCAAGATTAACTTATGCATCCGTAGCCGGAAGTTTGGCTTTCTATTTTGAATTAAGTTTTGTATTGGTTCACGAGTTCCTTCAATGGAAGAGGAGGGTATACTTATAGTACGAAAATTTAGTAGAAATCAATCAAAGCTTAGGAGGTAAGAGACTGCACAAATATAAATATTATGAACGTTGAGTATTGTTCGTGAAAGATCAATATTTGTTGCGTAAAAAAGTTTGCTTTCTTGTATACATATACAGCTAAATAGTGCACATAGATACGTATTCTCGATAATATATTATAAAATTACGTACGACGATGTTCTTGATTTATTCGAATTTGTATATCGATTACAGTTGTTGGAATATCCAAAAAATAAATAACCGGTTCGTATATTCAATTTTTCCATCTTTTACTTTTTTTTTAGTGAAATATTCAGATATTTTATGTACATTGAATATCTATTTCCCTTTCTCCTTTTTATTATTATCATTTTTTTTTAGTCTTTAATTCTTCTTCTCGCCTATAATATTTGAATCGTAATCCTCTTACGACAAGAATACAGGTATTTGTTGTTAAATAACGCAGAAACGAGGAGAAGAAGAAGAAATAAAAAGACAGCGCAAGAAAAGATATAATAACCTACTGAATGGTATCGGCAAATCTTTGGCGGTGGTCTTTGTAGCCGTGATGTGCACCCATTGTACCAAATTTCTAACTTCTTCCGGTTAATAAGTCCGAAAAAAAGAATCACCGAGCAGCGACTTTGTGTGGCATGTTACAAGATAGGTGTTTACGGGCAACGATTACAACAAAAAAAAAAATCTTTCTATTCGTATGTCACTGCAAATATGACAGTGTAAACGATACTTCATGCGGCTACTGTTGGTGGTTGTTAAACCAGTGTATTTGATTCGTAGATCAAAGGTAACCGCGGATTATTTCAACCGAAAGAAGGACGTGAGCTCACCGCGCCCTACTCGAAACATGTTTTTAGAAATTATTTTGATCCTTCGTAATTTCTGCAATACCAATTATGTAACAAATTTATTTTGGTCGTCTACTCTTCGGGATCGAGGAAGTATTTTGGAAAGTGCGGATACCGGTCGTGAGAAGGCTGAACTAGGGACCGATTGTTCTCAAGGCGACAGCTATGAGGTGAAGGACCGATATGTTTTGGAAATAAAAAGGAAGTTAGATGCGCCCACACAGACTGATCACCCAGGGAACGTGCAATTTCTTTGTTTGATCATTTGTGTGTCATTGTGCGGTGTGAGTCTTTTCAATCGTGTGCCTGTCTGCCCGGGTGGTTGGGAGTTACTTCCCGGATCGCTATTTCTTCCGCGAGATTGCTGGGATAGTGAAGAGGTAATCTTGGAATTGCGCCCCGGTGAAAACGGGTAGTAATAATTCATGCCGGGATTGCATCCTTAGTTTGCGGGAGCGTTACCCAGAAGACACTGATGCTAGGAGGTCGCAGCTTCTTAGTCTTCCAAGAAAAGGTTTTAAACGTTTTGGTGAAGAAGTCACGTTATCACAATGAAATATAAGTCGATGAAGAAGTTACGTTGCCACTATCAAGTGGAAGTGGTTGCGTACTTTCAGAGCTTTACAGGCAAAAATTTAAAGCTCACTCGTCTATTTCTTCAAGATCTCGGTGCTTGTTGAGATCCCAGGATAAAATACGAAGAGTGAACGACAAGCCTATATACATGAAAATGAGTCACATTCATTTCACATTTCACGTCGACATCGTTGTACCTCCTAATAAATTATTACAAGGAGGATGACGACCTTATACCAATACAAACGTGAACACAGATTGCAGAAATACATTGGCAACATAGCGGTATCCTAAGTAGCATAACACCCTACATTTTAGGCATCAAAACTGATGTTACGAACTCAGGACGGGACGCAATTACGGCATGAATTTTGATTACCTCCGCAGCCGGGACGCAACTCCGATACGCCCGTCTGTCCTATGAACAATATTCTGTCCACGTTTGGAAGGACTACCTCTTTCCTCTGAAAAAATTTTTTACCAATTTCACACATTTTTGTATATTAATTCAAAATATTCCATAATGGATATGCATCACTCAGATATGAGCTTGGATATTCTACCATGTATACGAGCTACGGGGTAACTTTTTAGCGGGGAACCCGCTATCCATTTTGTTAGGGGGATTACATCCCCAGAAAACGTCCGCGTCCGGGAGTTTCTGTGAACTGCGTGACGTGACGTGACGTGTGGCGCTTTATGACGTCATCAATGACCTTGACCAATTTTAGGGACTTATGACGTATGCAATTTATGTATCAAAACAAGGATTTTGTTCCGAGAATTGAGATGACATGGAAAAATTTCAACTTCCAGCCGGGATACTGTATGATGTCATCAATGACCTTGACTTTGATCTACTTTAGGAACTTGGAAAATATTTACAGGTAGGGACGCGCTCGCAAACAAATTCTTGGGAGTACCCCCAACAAAAGGGATAGCGGGTTCCCCGCTGAAAATTTCGACCTCCGTGCAGTAGATGATAGGAGGAGACCCGGACGGTGGACGTTTTTTCCGAGAGACCTTCGATAAAACAGGTTCCCAATAAATATCCTTCCTTGACATGCATAATGAACGGGCGTGTTTATAAAACTCAACTCTTCCTTTCACTTGTCAAGATTCAAATAATATTAGGCTCCAAAGAAATACATGGTACAAGTATTTGTGGGGAAGGAGAAATATAAAGTACTCACTCGTAGTACTCATCGTGAGTTTCTAAGTGTGGCCCATGAAGCGGGCAAATTCCCTCTTGTCGACTGGGCTCATGTTTAGGAGCAGGGAGACGGTAGCTATCTGTTTTCGCAGCCTGTTACCCGAAATGAATTCAGGATCAGGTACGCCGCAGATTCACGCGCAAGTTTTTGGATGCTGACGTCCCCCCGCATCCAATGGTCTCCGATGTGAGCGTAGGCAAACAAATATCCGTTCGAGACGCTCACTAGCAAGTTACGACTTCGGAGCATGGTGTTCATCAATTCTTGTAAACCAGGAGGAAAAAGGATTAAAATCGGTCTGCTCCCTTTTCCAATGGTCTCAACCCTCTTGTAAGACTTCGTCATCGCAATCTCTGATTTCGACAACGAGGCCAACATTTCCTCCTGGTTCTTCTCCATCGTAAAATCCTTGAAATAATCAAGGTATGGCACGTATTGCACATCTCCTATTTGTCGTCGGTTGTAACAAATGGTCAAGGTCAATGTGCAGTCGACCAGTTTCCGATATGCTTCTTCATTTGTGGAATCAATTTTAAGAACAGAGGCGGCTTTCTTAGCTTCGAATTCTACAAATGACTTGAATTTCAGGACATTCGAGGTTAGTGGTATCAACTTGGGTTTCGCCTAGCGTTTTTGATGTCAAGCTCGCGACATCGGTACCTCACATTGATAGAACCAAGTCGCGAAATTCTTCCACCAATTTCTTTTTCTCCTCTCTTCTTCTGAATTGGAAGCATGAAATCTTAATGCCGGGTACCTCTGTGTAATCAGTCTCTTGCAGAGTGATGAGACATTTTTCAGCGAAGTACCCAGATGGATGGCCAAACTCGCTGCTCTATATGTTTTTAAAGTGTAATCGAAGCCAGCCACTTCTTTTGCGCTGTGAATTATGTCTTCAAATAATTCGGGGTCCAATACCTCTAAGAGCGTCATAGTCGGTTGGTTCAACCGCTCACGTATTTTCATCAACAGGTTTGCCAACTCCCTCATATTGGAGCACACCAAGCTCATCTGTTATCTCTTATGATTTCTGAAGTACCATTCTCCAAAAGCTGCAATAAGGACGTCTTGTTTTGCAACAAGAGAACATTCGTCGGCCCTCATGCGTGAGAAGATTTTCTCAAGTACCTTTGTTCTGTTCCTTCCATGATGATCATCAATGACAGCACCCAAGACTTCTATAGCGTCGCTCTGTGGGTTTCCTTCTCGTTCTTGTGTGTCAGCAGCACCCTGAAAATGAGCATAGTATATTTCACTTCATGGAGAGGATATTAAGAAGTACATAATAAATTGATGACATTTCTCACTTTCGAGGACCTATCGTCGTCAGATGACGATGCACACAGTGGCAGGTCTTCTGCCATCGTCATTTTGTCCATGTTTTCAGCAGCATGCTGAAAATTTGCATACATATTACCGAATGAAAATGGTGCTTAGAACTCTTGGACTACTTGTGAGAACGATTTGCGAGAGGTCTCTTCAGAAAAGTTCCCCCGTCTTCCTTTGCAAAGCGCTTTGAATCAAGCTTAAACGATGTGTATTTATGATCGATTGGGTGTATCTCGAAAATTCATATGAAGAATATTGACGTTTCTAAATTTAGCAGAAAAAAAGATCGAGGCATAAAATACATCTGATTTCACTCGAGTTGATGAACGCATTTTGGAGCATGTGTAGGTATTTGCTTTCAAAAATTCCAAGAATTTTGCAAATTTTTGTGTAGCCGCCTGGAGATACATATTTTACAAATTAGTTGCGCGAAGAAAAGAGGGGTGAGAGAGAACTGATCATCTTTTTCTCGATGAATTTTCTTATGTACTGAGCAATTTTATATCATTGATTTTTTGTTCAATTTTTTGATCTGATTGTATACGTGTATTCGTATTTCGTTCGTTCTTTTTTTCTCACTCTCTAATAGCACACGAATTTTCTGACCAACTAGTGGCGAATAGCCCTGCGATACAAGACCAATGGAAGTAACGATACATTTGACCTACAGACCGTCGTGATATTTCTTTTCTTTACTATTTTCTATTGACTACTGTACCTTATGAAAACGAGTCGCGTATTCGGAGACTATATCGCTCCCTTGGGAAATCTGCCTGGTATACAGCAGTGAGCAATGGAAATGTGAAACTGATTTCTCCTTCTTAGAGAGTATAATGTAGCTCGAGTGCCCGTCGTGTGAATGGAAACAGTTTTTGTAGATTAAAATTAGTCAATGAAAACGTTTTGGATTTTTTTCAGCTACCGTCGCATCGTCGAATACGTAATATTATTAACGATAAATCAATACCTGTCTCGTGTTCGGTTAATTCTATAACTGCCGCGATTCGAAAAGTGATGAAAATTACACTAATTGAAGGAGGTAAGAGTGTCTAAGAACTTGCTCATAACCCGATGTAAGAGACCATATTAGTGTAATATACATTTGTGAATGCATTTAAAGTTCTTTTTTTCTTTTACTCCAGTGAATTTATAAAAATGGGCTCGATTCTTTATTATTCCGTAAGAGGTATCCTGCGGTGTAAATGAGCAAGATCATCTTTTGTGAATGAATGACAGAGTGCGTGGACCACCCGCCAGCCTTAAACATCGTATCGTGTCAACGATTCACCATAAATCAAGATTTCGCCTCTGCGAGGGAGAATGAAAGTTGAAGAATATAGCATTATTATAATATGAGCCTGAGTCGCGCCGTGTTTGACTCTAATCAGCGGTTCACACAGCGTTATTCTGTTTTCAATGTTGTCAGCTAGAATTAAAATCTTGGAGTGAGGTGATGATGATGATAGTGCCGCAGAAAAGCGAAAGGAAGAAACGCGGAATACCGCGTAACGCGTTTAATGTTTACATTAAACAGGTAATGTCCTGATCAAAGTATTGTATTACTGTGCGTATATAAGTTCCCGCCGAGCATCCGTGGATTATCTCCAAACATCCGCAGGGTTTCATACTATAATATTTGTGTTAGAACTATTCGAACAATGAAATTATCGCTAGTTTTTGGCAAGTGAATTCCCTTCGGATCTGTGAGTACAAATAGTTTGTAAGTAAATACATTTCAATTTTTCTTGCCAAAAAACTTTACTTGTTCATAATGAGGGAAGTACCAGCAGAGCGTTTTGCATAAACGTTTAAATCTTCTTCAATGGGTGTTACAGTTTGTTAAGCTCGGAAGATCCGTGCGACGTTCGGGTTGGAAAAGCTCCGGAAAGGGAAGTAGAAACGTTGACCTTGTCCCACTAGCTTTTTACAATTAGTAGGCTAGCAACAACTGTAGATTTGGTTACGCATTAATAATTCTGAAGAGGATCATCGTGACAAAATTAGTCTCCGGCTTCTCGACATTAAGTTTATTGGTTCAGAATTTATTTTTCGAGTTACGAGGACGCTAAAAAGTTACTCATTAGAAGAGGAAGTGAAATTAATTAAGTCGTCGCAGCTCCCGTAACTCGAATGCCGAGCGAAAACCACCCCAAAGTGGTGAGTGAAAAAAAAGCAAAATTCTTGAATTTAACGAGCGGAAATGCAAAATTTGAATGAAAGTTTGCGACCCTCGAATAAATCACGTTTTTTGTAGGAATTTAATTATTGATAAAGACGTCTAGTTGTAGAGCTTCGCAGTCGGAGAGCTAGGAAATTGAGTTCATACTCGAAGAGGACGTATCATAACATTCCGTAAGAGCGAAACAATTCTATGAAATTATGTTGTAATAATAATTAGTGATGTCTCGACGTCTTGAATTTGAGAACCACGGGTGACTGATCATATTTTGAAGATAATAATACAGTCTAGACACATATTTTTCAAAATACTTTTAAATTGTTGCACCAACAATAGATAAATTTACAAATACCTAGTGTGAAGTTTAGCACAATTAAGTCTATGAAAGACAAATTCGCGATAGTCTACCAAAAAATATTCGTATCAAGGTGAGAAGATCCTTTGTTTGGCTCTTACCTCATCATTGGCAATCGCCGCAATTGTTACGTAGGAGGATGTAAAAGTATGTTCATAAAATTATGTAGGCTTCCTAAAAGTGATCATCAAATTCAAGGAAGTTTTGTATAAAATGATGAAATGAAGAGTTGAGCGTGGTTGCTGTTAATATGTGGGATCATGTCGTAGATGGTAAAAAGATTATTCTTTTGTAGGATCTGAGCAAAATATTAAATCAAATTTCAAAAAAAAAATTGCAAAGAATTTTTCCATTGAAAAAGAACGAAATTTTGTTACTCAAAAATGAAAGAATTTTTAAAATTATTACTATCCTGTGAGGTAAATGAACTGGATGATGGTTTTGAAAATTTCATCTCGTTGTTGTTTAATGTGTAGATACTGAATTTTGCCAAAACTTGGATGGTTCGCATGGAAATATTCTCGTTCAGTAGAATTGGAAATTGGAATTTTCTCAAAATTGTTCTTTTTTCACTTTTATGGAGCTTGAAGATGATAATTGTTTCAAAATTCTGCTTTTCACAATGTGTTAGCGAAATATATTTATGGAAAGCTTGTGAAACGTAGTCCTTTTCCACGATTTCAAGACTCTACTTCCAAAGTTTTCAACTTTCAAGTGTTGATTTCTCTTGAGAATGAAGGCATTGAGTGCGATAGTTATATCAGCAGAAAAAATGACCACAAAATTCTCTTCTCTATAATTTCATTCCTAAGGTGTGTTGGAAAGGATTTAGCGATGCGTCATAGGCAGAATGAGAATTCAAGGTCTACTTTTCTCTCGGGCGTTGAGTGTGGGGTAAAAACCGGTATTTTCAAATAACCGGTATACCCGTATTTGGGAATTTATGTAACCGATGTATCAGTTTTTTTTTAGCTTTGAAAGAACCGGTTAAACTGGGTTTCAACCGGAGCTCAAAAAATTTACACTTTTGCCACCAGGAGCGCTAAAAACATGAGTTCATACACGGCCTACTTTATACAAGGCCGTAATGTAGAAAATGACAACAGCGCGCATGTGGATTGTTATCAGTTACGTTTCGGGGCGGTTCACGTTCATCGGTGCGGTGTAACAATGATGAAACTGTACCGCACTTTGTCCCCTATCCAATTTTTAATTTTAAAACGATGATAACTTCTTTTGTACTGCACCAATTTTACTAAAATAGGGCTTCAAAAATAGAGAATTTTTTGCTCTTCAAGTTCTATTCTCTTCATTTTTTTCAAAAACAGCGTTTTAATTGCGTACGAATCAAAACTTTGGTTTTTTCTCACTTTTTCCCATAAGCGTACGTGTAAATCTGTATCCACTTCTTTTCAAGTGCGACGTTGTGACATCGCTGCATTACGGCCTTGTATAGAGTAGACCGTGGTTCATAGCGGTTCTAAAGCGGAATAAACCGGCTTTGGAGCGTAATAAACTTGTGTCTCGTGGACTTGTGGTCATGCACCCAACTTTAGCACTTCAAGCTACAAAATTACCAAAAAGAAAAACGAAAAACAATTAAAACAAAACAACGTTAAAACAAACGCCAAAAGTTGAAACGCGCGAGCTGCAGGCTCGCAGCCTTGCAGTTCGACGCTCCGAGTCACTGGCCGCTCTTTCGAATCATCGAATCATTGATTTTCTGACATTTTCTCATCATCTATCAAATCAGCAAAATAGGTGCTCTCTTAGATATAAGAAAGCACCTATTTTGGTCAGAAAATTTCGGGGCACCGGTTAACCGGTATTTCATCCGAATACTCGGCTATTCATTACAGAAAATTTACCGGTTATCCAGGTTTTTTAGCCAGCAAATAGCCGGTTAAACCGGTAACATGACTGGAGCTGCCCAACACTAGGGCGTTATAGCGGAATAACACGAATGCAACAGTGCTAAACCGCTTCACGCTCGATTTGTGCCACTACTCTGCCCGGGAGAAAACTAGTCATGAAGAGGCCATTCTACTCTGGCGCACCGCTCATGAAATTCTGCAAAGATTCATCAACCTCTCGGGAACATATTGACCACTCTCATATTTCTCCTCTCAACGATGAGCTGTTCCGGCAAAGACTTATTGAGTTCATCACTCTATCTTCAGCCCTACAGAGTACTCCTCTTTACCGTCTCTGTTCTTCAAATCGTTGATCGCTTTTTCAAACTCTGATGCACGGCTGACTTCAATTACTAGCCTCACAGGTGATTTACTCGGCAATAGCGTTGAAAAACGTTTTGGTATGCGTGCGGCAAGGTGTTGAAGTACCGCACTGCGTCCCCTATCATACTTCTAATTTTAAAATCATTATAACTCCTTTGATAGTGAACCAATTTCATCGAGGCTTACGTCAGGCATTTTTAAGTTGAATGCGCTCGATTGCGCGTTGTTAGACCTAACTTAATGCTGACTCGTGGCAATTCCTCGTGCCTTTTTCGATTCGTTATATTTATCAAATGTGAGTTCGAGCTTATCTTTAAGTTCTTGATGTTGTTGATCTACTTTAGGGCCTTGGATTTGCGACTTTCGCTACTTTCATTACAGTTCAGTATAGTAGTCATTACAACACCTATACTGGTACTAGTCCTTTACTAGAGGTTTGATCTCGTAGCTAGTTGTATACTACGCTTACACTAGACCTATTGTAGCCTTATACCAGAGTATAAAAGCCGAGAGTGCGTTCGTCTATCTGAGACCCTGAAGTCTACTCCTGGAAAAGTTGTTAGACATCGTCCGTTTTTGACATGTTTCATGTCTTTTCTCTACCCACTAAACCTGGAAAGTTGTCCGGGCATCCGGCCGTGACCTTGGGATTTCGAAAAATTTTCAACGTTTTCTCTACCCCCTAAATCTGGAAAATAGTCCGAGCGTCCGGTCGTGACCTTGGGACGCGGAAGAATTTTGGGTGAGGTTAGGTTAGGTTAGGTTTAAGGACTTGTAAAAAATTTTTATACCTGGTGGGTAATTTGAAAATCTGCGAGTACTACCCCCTTACTCTTTCTCTTCGTAGGCAGCGAGGAAATTTTGGAAATATTTCATGATCTTTATACTTTTGGCAACGCCAAGAAATCCTTCCTTTTATTTTATGCGTCTCATTGTGTATGTTGACATCATCAAAAAGTTCATCCCACTCCGTTTCTGTGAGATTCGCAGGCACTGGCTTATTGGTATGATTAACTTTCCTTGAAAACGCGTCGAATAAGTCTGATAATGATTTTCCAACTTCGTACCAATCGACATCAATTGTCAATGTTGACTTCTCGAAACCAGTACCTTTGTCGCCGCCGTCAATTGAAAACAAAGGGAAACAGATAATTTTATCGCATGATGCAATAGAGTTAATATTCAGAGACCTGCTTTATTTCTGACAGTTCTCACCTTATTTTTATCATCATTGAAGACATAAAGGGCCGTGGCCTACTTTAGGAAGTTGGAGGTCTTCGTTACTTTGTGGCCTGTACCTTTTGTCTTCATTATAATAGGCCTAAAATGTAGTGTACTAGGGGCACCATACACTGTATGCCAGGCAAACCCGCTCATCCTTCTCTCTTTACAAGACTTTCTTTGTAGTGTTAACGTACAGAGTACAGGACTTCACTTTCGGGATCTGGAATGATTTCGACCTCTACTACTTTATAAAAGTTAGCCTCTAATATACTAGATCAAACTACGCACTCCCAATATGTAGTAAACTGGGGCCAGAGAAAGAGAGAGAGCCACACGCCTATAGACCTATACTAGTCTATTCAGGCAAACAAGTGGAGCGAGTGAGCTAATCAGCCCGCTTATACTGTGAGCTAAGAATGGAGGGTCGATTTGAATCAATACCTAAATTATATTAAATGCTGCCCCACGTGTTTCTAGAGAAGACATGTTAGCTTCTATGATTTGTCACAGTTTCTTTCTTTTTTATGATTTGGAGTTGCTCATTAATTTTAGGGGCAACTTCTTCGAAGAAGTCACCAACTTCTGCCTCTTTTTCGATCAACATTTTTCGAGTCCACCTGATCTTGTCTAGCTCAGCCGATGGTGTCCTTGCTGACAACTTTCTCTCTTTTAGCTCCGTCATTACTTTATCATGCTTTTCGATCTAATTTTTTTTCAAGTTTCCTCAACTTTTCCCCAGCTACCAAATGTTTATAGGTCTAGAATTTAATTTTTGTATTTCCAACTCCTGATCGTATTGTCTCGTTCTTTTCGAATTTATATAGGTATTAAGTATCTGCAGAGCAAATTTTCATTTTTGGCTAAATTTCAGTACTTGGCACCGAATTTACTATCTTAGTTTTTCAATTTCAATTATCTTTTGAATACATTAGTTCAAAGCGTTTTATTATTTTAACTTTCCGAATTACAGCTTTATGTGGTACTATTTTCCCGTACACCGAATACATACTAAGTTGAGAGCATCGTTGAATATTAATACCGGTATAATTACTTTTTCTCGTCATAACTAGTAGGCTCAAATTTACAGATACGTGTGATTTTCAAAAACATCAATAATTCATCATTAACACAATTCTTTTTTTTTTCTTAGTAATTCGTCATTAAGACCATTTTTCTTCTGCTTTTGCCCTGCGTTAAGTAGCAAAATTCTCGAGTGAAATATCAATCGTCTGAATGTGTGCGTAAAATAAGCTTCGTATTCCTTCTATCCGATCTATGCGGATATACTCGTACGAAACCAATTCCCTTCGAAAATGATTCTAGCAATTTGAAATGCTACTCGTCGAATATATTGCCGACGGACTTTTTCGAAGGAAACTTCGTTAAAAGATTCGTTATAAACTCGAATTAAGACGAGGAGGGTGTACGAGAAATTTTATACGTGATACATAAAAGATACCTACACTTCGGGCGAAGTGTAAGCGAACGTTCGATTGATAAGATGGAGAGGAGAGTCAAGAGAGAAAATACAAAACTGAAGAAATGAACGAAATAAAGACCCAAACGCGGACATAATTATAAACTGAAGTCAACTTTGCTAGTGTAGTCGAAAGGTGCACTTCTTTGATTAACCGAATGGCAGATGAGTCAACGAAGTTGGTATATTTATTCTCGCATTTCTGCAGGACCTGCAAATAACACTCTCCACTAAACAAAAAAATGAAGGTAGGGTTTTGTTTACTTTTGGGTGTAGGTTCGTTGTGTTGTTTATTTATGATTCGGTTAAAAGTAGAGCTATAAGTTCATCAGTGGACAAAATTAACGTCAGAAATGTTTCTTTCCAAAGTTTCTCAATCGAAATTCTCAGCGAAGTAGGAGAAAAAGCTGACTGTGTTTCGTTTACTCTCTTCATCAGTTCTAACATACTTGAGATTTGATTTCAAGGGAGAACGTTGTTGGAAATTAATACCTCATACGTGAGTCACGAGTTATGTATTTTATTTCGTTTTCGTTAAATTCAAGTATGATTATGGTGTCCGGAAAATTCATAGCTAGAAAATTGATAGCGCGAAAACTGAAAGCAGAAAATTGAGGGCTGGAAAATTGAAAGCGGATGAGAACTGAAAGCAACGAAAATTGATAGCAGCGAAAATTTAAAGCGACGAAAATTGATAGCAGCGAAAATTTATAGCAATGAAAATTTATAGCAGCGAAAATTGAAAGCAGTGGAAATTGATAGCAGGAAAAAATTTAATGCAGTAAAAATTTATAGTAGATGAAACAAATGAATTGTTTGAACATTAAAAGTGCATAGACTGCATACATAAAACAGTTTCACAGATTCTGCTACTAATACGAAATATTGTGGGCGACACCTCTCAAGTAGCGGACTGTAGGCGTAGGCGCAGGCGTTTCCTCATCGCTTTCTACATCGCTTTCCTCATCGGTTGCTTCATCTGCTGCCAGGAAATGCAACACCACTCGCTGAAGCCGCTTAGCATTGTCCCTGTACTTCTTTTTCGTAAAGAAGTTTCTTTGAAGACAAAATGAACGTGAGCAGCCACGATCAACGTATGATTAAGATCCTCAGCAACTGTACTGAGATTCAGATACGGTTAGTCATTTAAGCATTCATGGAGGTACGTGATATTTCATGAATCAGCCAAATCAGTCTGTCAGAATGAAAGTATGCTTACCTATTGAAGGGGATGCATTGTGGTAAATTAATTGCAGTTTTCCATGAACGTGTGACGCTAATATAATGCCCGATGAGGCTACTGGGGCATTGAATTACATAATGCTACTGCCAGTCTCGTTTTTTTTTTTTTTTAGTAGCTATCAATTTTCATGCTTTCAATTTTCGCTGCTATAAATTTTCGTTGCTCTCAGTTTTCATCCGCTTTCAATTTTCCAGCCCTCAATTTTCTGCTTTCAGTTTTCGCGCTATCAATTTTCGAGCTATGAATTTTTGCATAACCTATGATTATAAATCCTCATCGAAATTTGACAAACTTTCGGAAGAGTTACAATTTGAAAAAAGAATCTTCGAAAACTTGGTCACTGTATAACTGAACTGAATAATCTACTTTCCTTTTGATCGACGAAATTTTCTACTCGAACGCATTTACCTTGCTCTTTCGGAAAAAATAGAACTCAACTCGATTGTAACAGTAAGACATCTTGACATCGTTTATCGAATTGAATTTACCGACTGCATTCCTCTTTAAATGGGTACCGTAAAGTTGAGTTCTGCAATTCGTTTCTGGATGCTGTGCGAAGCGACATCCGATGTTGATTGGAAGTCCACGATGATGATAAAAATTTGTCATTTGTTCGCGACAGGTAGTTTTATAAATTCACTTCGTCGAATGTCTCTGAATGTTTACGTGAATAATATTGCAATCAATATATCAGGTCAACTTTTCTGATTCCATTATTACGATTAGTTCTGTCTCATCACTTTATTTAGTGCATGATGTAGGAAATTCTATAAAGAAATGACTTCGAGTTTGTTGAATATTTAAAAGCGAGAATATTATATACTAGAAAACTGGGGAAAAAGGAGAAAAACTTTCTGTAGGGACAGAAAATAAAGATTATGTTTTACTCGTATGCCTCTTAGTGAATGACGTTATCTTGAATAGCTTGTGGCTACGCCTACCTTATGACGTCATCGACGGTTGAAATCTTAGCCTAGCTTGTGAGCTTATAAAAATTGCCTATAGATTAGTATTTATTTATACCAGACTATTTTTCTCTGAATATTAATAAGTTGTAATAGAGTTATGTATTGGCTCAAAACTCAAAAATATTTCCGATCCCTGAGTGAAGAGTATGCTAGGCCAAGTATCACTCGCTCACTCCGATATAAGAATAATATACCATATGTTGGGCTAACTAGTTGACAGGCTCTCTTTCATTAGTATTTCTAAGTCTAATGTATGTTGAGTTACACTTTTTGCTTAGTTTAGCCATGCCCTAAGAATCCTATTTTTTTAGCCTAGTAAAGCTTAGTAAACGATATTAGAGGGCTACGTGGACGCTCGGACACAAATTCCGAAATTAGGAATAGGGCTGAGATGCATGTACTTTCGTCTTTCAGAAGAAACGAGAGCGTATGAAGTGGTCCTTGAAAAACCGCACCTCCCGAACCGGTATCCACCCTTTTGGGCATTGCGTCTGTAGTCCAGAGGGCTTGTATTGAGAGTAACCTGGCTCCCTTTTCTCCTCGCGTTCCGCGCGCTGTGCAATATCCGTCAATGAGACCACCACAGGGGTCTACCCTACTGAACGAGGGAGTGCTCGGCACTCAACCTGGAATTGAGGTAGTCCTGTACTGTGAACACGCGCGTATCTACTCCACCAGAACTTTCAGTCGCCACTGGGAGCCGACTAGGGGCTCACCAGCAGCGCATCGTGACCCTGGCTCTTCAGACGAGGATCTCCATCCTCTTCTTCTACTTGTTTGATTTCTTTTTTTTTTTCTCATTTTTCTTATTTTTCTCCTTATCCCGAGCCCCTATTTTCGGTGGTGATGCTGATGTTGAGGTAGCAGCAGCAGCAGCATGGGGGATGGTACACGTAGATGTGAGAGGCCACAACTTGACTCTACATCTGCCGCTCCCATTCCGCGTTCATTTTCTTGTTCATTACCTTAGCGGCAAATGTAGATATGTGGTTCCATGCCTCCGTTGAGCGTAGCATGCATGGAATCAAGTCGCTAGGGGTGAGTTCTTCATCTTCCCCCGTCTCCTGTAGAGACCGTTTTAGCTAACCCCGCTCACGTCTCCACGCCTCACACTCGAAGATGGTGTTTTGTGGTCCATCATCCCGCTCCTGAACACGACGGTTGCTCAACTTTCCCTATTCTGTGAAGGTACTTGTTAAAACACCCTTCACGTATTAGCACGCGGTTCCACTCGTCCTTTCCACTTGGCAAGCGAGAAGCGCCTGGCTTCCTGCTTGATCCGCAAGGCTTGTTGGATGGTCCTTGTGTTCTCCATCGCCTCGAACACTTGTGCTTGCTCTTCTGCCAGCAAGTCAATTGGCAGTGTCCGCGCTAATACGCAAAGAGCGTCCGTCGACACAGTGCGGACACACCTAAGCGCAGCTCTTCGTTGGATTTTTTCAATTTCTCTTCTTCTGTACTCAATCCTAGTGGAGTGGGCTCTATAAGGAGGACTGACATTGCTACGCTCATATAAAGTCCTCTTATGGCTTCTCTTGGTCCTCCTGGGTTCGACATGAGGTGGGATAAACGTGTTACCTCCCTGGAAGCTTTCTCCGCCGCCATCTTGAAGTGATGACGAAAACTGAGCTTGCTGTCGAACCAGAGCTCCAGGTATTTCAAAGCCTTCTTAGTCTTGATTTCCGCATCTTGCAGGCGCAAGGTGGGTGGAATAACTTCCGACGGGTCGTGAATATAATGGCCTCCGTCTTTCCTACTGCCGAGCTCAATCCGGCCGACTCAATCCAACGGTTCACAGCCTCTAGCGCCTGGTTCACCTTGGTCTCCACCTCGGCAACAGTGTCGGCAGAGCCAACCATGAGATGTATGGACTTGAAGAAGTGAAAATTTTCCAAGCCTTATATACTGCGCAAACGCTCGAATGCAAGTTTTGAAATAAGGGTGGTTTTCAAAATGGTCAATTTATTTTATGTACAGGTAATCTAGGTGTAATTCGCATCCAATAAGAAGGATAAGTCGTTCCTCCAACTTATCAACAATGTTCGTGAAGGTATCGGGATTTAAATCGCTGGAACTTCTTACTTCTGTGACATTGCGGGCATTTTAAAACGCCGTAATTATCTCCGAGTTCTTTTTATTGATTTGCCGGGTAATTTCCACCCGCGCATGACCAACGAAAGAGAATGATAAATCAATCATGTTTGTACCCCATTTTTACTTATACTTTACTGAAAATTATCTTGTCTCAAAAGCCTAATACTGGTTAACGAGCTATTCTCCAAGTGCTATGATCATCTCATAGAACAAGTTCCCTGAATTCTTTGTTTAATTTCGTTAAGGAAGCCGTCGTTTTTCCCTGTGCCTAGATTATAGGTATGTCGGTTTTCGACGGAAAGCGGACGCCCAATTTTGCGACCACTGTCGACATGAAAACCATTCTAGATCTATCATAATTGCATTATTGTCGTCGTTTAATTATAGCTAATCAGAAGCGAAAGTTTGGGTTTTTTGTTGTTGATGGGAATGGACGTGAGATATTGTACATTTTTGTCGAGATTATCTTTTCAAAAAATAGGAGGTCCTTCAATCTAGCTCTGATAACTAAGAGAGTTTTAGGCTAATAATTTAAAATTTTGTTGAATAATAAAATATGGAGCTCTTGATGAAATCTGCGGATTGATGTTAGAGAAGTTGCCGTACTCGTGCATAGCAGGCGCATGTTTGTGACAAGACTGATACTGAGCACAAGATACGTGTCGCAATTATGTGCTATCAAATTCTCTCGTTTCCAATCTCTTGTCTCGTAATGGAATTTTTCTCTCTTGTACATCATTTATGATTTAGGAACAATATTATGAAAAGAAAATAGTCTTTACGTTTCTGAACTGTGATAGATATATGAAAGGTGATTTGAGAATAATTTGCCCTCTATACTGGTTTTTATCAGACTAGAATAGTTCTACTCAATTTGCGAAGGAAATATTACAAACCGGAATCTAAAGTTATCATTACGAAGAAATCGATGGGATGAAAAAGTTCATGAGAAGCTTCTTTCGTGGATATAATCTTTCGTAAAAGCAAACAAACCAATTTCTTAATCTTTTTATCCATTCATCATTCTTTGATCGTAAAAATGTTAAGACGCGTTTATACTGCGACTTTTTTTCAGAAACAACTTCACTTTCGTACCACGCTTGATTTATTAAATAAGAACTTTCAAAAAGAATTGGAGAAAAAAAAAAGGAAAAAGAAGTTCAAAGTCGAGTAGAATTAGTTTGAAGTTCAGCAATTGAAAAATTCCTATGAGCTACTTTTATTCAAATTAAAATTATAGAAATACGAGGAACAAAACATCAGGAAAAATCAACTTACATTTTCGATAAATTCTTTTGAGAATCGAAGCTCTCTCCGAAGTTATTATACGTGCGACGCAAAAATTGTTAAAGGCCGAGATAATGTTATATTTCAGAGAGTGGAACGAAAAGAAAAAGAGGAAGAGAGAAAACTCACCTTATTAACGATGCGAAGGTTTCCTGGATTGCGAAATTCTCGTGATGTAGTTTATAATCCTCATTTTCTTCGTTTTCATAAAATATATTTCAATCAATCTCTTTCTCCGGTATTTTATTGTGTTTAAGCTTCTGCATATGATCGTGCGTCAGATGAGGCTGTGCCTCGTAATTCGAGTCAACTTTCACGTTGAGTTAGATTGAAAAATATTTTGAATTTGTTAAGGAAAGTTGAATTTGAATTTTCAGTTTTTTTTTTTTCTAAATGTTTAATTTTCTAATGGATCGATTGGGGGTGTACGGTTTATAAGAAATATTTTGAACGTTCTCGTTCTGTATTAATGTATTCGATGTTATGTTGACGTAAAAGCGCTGAAAAAAACATTGTGTCGGACTTTACTGAGAGGAGGCGTTTGTATAATCTCTTCTTAATAAACGTTAGTATAGTTAGCCGAAAGTGATCACCTTATCGCACTCCTATTTCGATAAGTTTGGTCGTACTGGACGCACTCCGGGAAATTCCAAACGGATGCGTGGTGTACTCCCAGTAATTTCTGAAAGTGCATATCCTAAGCCTCAACAGAATTATTTGTTCGGAGAGCACGCTTCTGAAACGTACAGGGTTTAGCAATCTCTCTGACATCGTGACACAATTTGCCCATGAGACGATATTCCTGCGGCATAGCATTTCCAAAAGTATATCTTAAATTTTTCTGCGTTTTGTCATTTTCACGTCCTTTTCCCTAATTTATGGATTTTTGGCCGTACAAGATGGCTACATGAGGCCTCTTTTCCAATACTGCGGTTCTGGGAAACGGACCTTCGGCATTTTGAGTTCTGCCACTAATGCATACGCAAAAAGGTGTTGATTTTTTTTGCCTTTTCTGGGAACGCCCATGGGCTCACCTGATCCCAAAATTTGTGATCTGTACTTTTGGCCACGTCGCCGGAAGTTTTCGATTTTCATGACATTCAGTGCAGGTTTAGACCCAAGTATAGGAAATTATTAATGGAATTGACAAAGCTGGACTACAACGGTCAGAACAAAAACTTGCAGAGAATAATGATGTTACGATGATATAGTAGGGCAAACACGTAGAACCAGTTCAGGTTTGAACAACGTTTAATAAGTGCATACGATAACATAATAGGACTACCCGTGAGTTTGCATAATAGGAGACTGAAACGATAATACGAAAACATACGATAACATCCCCCCCTCCCCCGGGAGGTACAATGGAATGAGAAATTGGGGGAGGACACAACATACAAAAATGAGATCGAGAGAAAAAGTATACACGCATAATAAACGACATAACTTACATAGACACGGGATACATTTGAACATAATTAAGTAAGAGACTACAAGTACATGAACAACTTCATAGAACGGGATAGATTTGAATAAAACAGATACACGACTTGACTTCAAATAATATGAAAACGAGGGGTTAACACTGACAAAGTTGAGGGGACGACGTACATAGTAATCTATTGACTATTGACATGACAAAGAAACAACATAAACAATCACTCTACCGGTAGTTTGACTAGACTTTGAACCGCACGTTCACTGTAGCCATTCGAACGTTGCCATGCCTGTCGACAACAACTTTGGTGACAATGCCCATTGGCCACTGAAGGAGCGATCCCTCATCCTAGAGAAAAACGACATCGCCAATTTGGACGTTAGGTGACTGCGCCTTCCACTTCGACCTGGTTTACAGTTGGTGAAGGTAGTTTTTTTTCCAGTGGGACCAGAATGAGTGGATTACCTGCTGATAGTGTCCTAGTCGCTCGACTAATGACAGATGATGAGTGTCAGGTTGGGCGGAATCCTATAAACTAGACCCCACGAACAGATGTCCTATGACATCAATCGCTTCCGGATTGGCAATGTTGCGTCTCCGGTATAATGGTCGAGAATTAAGTATTGACTCAATGATGTTAAAAGTGGTGATTAGCAGCTTTGCATTCATCAAGACGCCATGAGTTGCTGACTCTAAGTGTTTTTTCCCTGCCTTGACCGCAGATTCCCAGATGCCGCCTTGGTGCAGGGAGCGTGCCTTTATGAATTTCCATGTAATGTTAACTGAGCGACAGTGGGCCTCCAGTCAGTTGTGAGTTCCAAAGAAGTTTGTAGCATTATCTGATCATACTGTGTTGGGTATATGCCACGCCGGGCTGCAAAACGTTGGAGAGCCGCGTTGAATGCCGCCGTTGTTAGGTCTGAGACGACCTCAATATGGATAGCGCGTGAGACCAGGCATACAAAGAATGCCGCAGAGTGTTTCAGGTGCTTAGCCAACCTGTGATCTGTGCACTTCACCGTGAATGCACCGGCAAAATCTACGCCCACTAATACAAATGGACGAGAGACAATCAAACGTTCCAGAGGTAGATCACCCATTATCTGTTTCATGGTCTCGCCCTTGACTCGTGCGCCCCATACACATAGACTTATGACTTTCTTGATGAGACAAGAGCTACCTCCGACAATCCAATAGTGGGAACTGCAGATAACCGAGCGTAAATGAATGAGTTTCATGGTAGTACTTTTCATGGACCAGGATCGCAGCAAGTACCGACTTGTAATGGAGTGTGATCAGATTTTTTGTCTCATAAGGTAGATTGGCATTTTGCAACCTTCCGCCGACTCGAAGCAAACCATTGGAATCCAAAAATGGGTTCAATGCGAGTATCACTATCTTTATTGAGATTGCTTTACCTTTCTTGAGGGCATCCATTTCAGCTTCAAGAAAGGAGCGCTGCGAGATGCGACATACCTGGTATAACGCTCGGGTTATCTTGCTCAGGGATTCATTTGATATCCTTGAGTGTTGGTCTGAGGGCTTGTAGGTGGCATCCATAAACTCCATCATACGCGATACAATACCAAAAAATTTGTTCAGACATGAATAGCGAGTAATTAGGGATTCATCGAAGGCCACATTGTTACTTCGCACACCTTGTCCATGTTGGTTACTACCGTCTGAAGCATTCCTGGGACTGGTGTGAGTCTAAGTGACTCCTGAGATAACCACTCTGGACCGCTTATCCAAAATGAGTTGTCAATGAGTGAACAAGCAGACACTCCCCGTGTCAATAAATCTGCAGGATTTTCTGCAGTTTTAACGTAGTGCCATTGATTGGGTGTGAGGACTTTTGTAATGGAGCTGACACACGTTACCTGCACAACTTTCCTCAACTTCTCGTGAAAGTATGTACTTGTTGAAGCAGCTATGGCTGCTTAGGTGAAACTGCAGTAATGTACTACATGCGATACTAGCATTAGTGTAAAGAACAAATTATGCTCGAGGACCTCAATAACTTGATATTGTGCGAGCCCCAAAGTTCGGCATCATCGACATCAAAATTATAATGAAGCAAATAATTTTTCATAATTAATCGTTAACTGGTATCAGGCCTCTAATTTTCTTTGTATCATATTATTCGCTCGCACTTTGTTTGGTTGCAGTTTGATGATCACTTATCAAATGAACAACTCCATGATTTCTGTCGGTACGATATTGGTTCTACTTAAACAGCCTGTAATCAATTTGAACTACAAGTGATGTACCTACATTATTGATGGCTAAAATCGTTCTTGACCAAGTGTTCTAAAGCGTTTCAAGTTACCCTCGAGGAAGTGCCTTCTGAGTCATGTTATGACTGACTTTTTTTTTCTCACGAGGGTCTTATCGCGGTTTCTTCAAGCACTGGATCAACACGAACCTGTCGGTCTCTTCAGTCCTGTTAGCAGATCAGCGTTTGAATTTTAAACGGTCAAGGTAGAGCACCATATCTTTCATGCAATTTCTAATTTTTGTTTTGTTTATATTCATTCACATCATTCATTATGTTTGAAAAAAGGCTACCATCTTTGTTTCAAGATGAGACCCAGCTATTCTAGTGTTCTAACAAAATACCAAAATTCTTTGAGAGAGACAATTTTATTCCATGGTTGAGCAACAATTTGTTGATATTGAGTATGCTGACGACACCTTTTCGATCAAAATAAAACAAGCCGTCAATTTTCTTGTTTGTCTTGTTCTTGCGAAAATATTTACACGCAGTTTGGTACATAGTCATAGGCGAGAAAGGAAAAAATTATTAAAAAGACGTGAAGGGTTTTACGGTGATGCAGTTTTCGTATAGCGTGTCTGTTCTACATTCTCGTTAAAAAGCTGTAATGCTGGAACAATGACGCGGATGATCATTGCGTTGAAATCGAGTGCTATCTGAAAATAGTATTAGACCATAACTTGGTATAATGATAGCGTGAAGAATTAACGCGACCGCTGTGGATGGGGTGGAGAAGCGCTTAAAGCATTTTAGTTCAGTATAATTTTCGGAAAACGATCGTATCGTCAACACATTCGGTATTACACAGTTTTCGGTACTTCAGTTGGTGTTCGGTCGTCTTGACGGAGAGACGCGTGACGCAGCCTTTTCACGAGCGCCGTTATTCTCGTAAAATTCGTATCTTACGTAGGTTCGATTCGAAATGTTCGAGATGTAACTTTTGCGTTTGAATAGTATAATTGCTGTGATTGAGAAGAACGGACTATGTTAATTTTTTGAAAGATGCGAAATATATGGGTGTTATTTTCTACGCTAGGACCTTTGCTTTGGTGATTTGACGCATTTACTTCCACTCGGGAGATATTGACTTCATTCCAATCTAAACCATATTATTTAAGAACTGTGGGAATATTATGGGGATTATTTTCAAAGTGGATCTTTTCCTGTTATTGTTAGGTAAGTTGAATACGTTTCAAATTTTATCTCTGACCTCGCTCACCCTGTTTCTGCGATTGAGTCTTTATGTCTGTCCGTGCCTTGTACTACGATGTTATCGTAGACTAGGCTATATGCGAGTATGCTAAAGTATGAGAGGGGGAGGGGGTGAGAGGCTTCTTTGTGATTTCACTTACTTTTTTTCGTAGTTACAGGAGATTACCTGAGAAGCTATTTGAAGAAACTTCTTATTGAGGGATTTTCGGCGTATTTCCCTTTGAGGAGGAACGACCTTTGAAACTGTAACAACAATATTAATGAAAATAAACGCACCATTCCACAGAGCCCTGATCATTAACCGTTCCATATTCCTTACCCGAATATTCAGGCACAATGGAATTAATTTTGCTCCTTTCCATCACTTCGTTGACATCCTCTTGATTGAGGTCAATCTCAAGATATTTCGACGTTTACAACTTTTTCGTTAGGTAATAATTCAGTAATGATTGATTTTACAAATGCTCTGTGAGTTACACATTTTTCATGTCTTATGTACTTTTGTCATTAATCTCGTGAAGAAGTTTTATTTTGATGTTTTTTGTTCTTATACTTCGCTCCGTGAACAGCGAGTCTAAAAGGATGCAAAGCACGAGCTTTGCATCCTCAAAATCTGTTATTTATTTCCTTAAACGTGTCAGGAATGAATAAAACTATATAGTAATTCGTTAAAAAGTCTTCTCTACATTAATTTCTGATATTTACCTTTGTTCTTCTCCTCTGGTCATCAGAACTGAGAATAATTTATGCGGGTTTCAATATTTATGACATTCGAAGTTCATTCTTCAAATTTCAAGAGACAAACAAATCAGAAAATCGAACATTCAAAAAAAGAGAAATAGTGTCTTATTATTCCTCCAAAATACTAGGAAAATGAATCCTACGCGTAAAGAGTAGATTTTACAAAAGCATGAGATATTTTCATTTGTAAAATTTCAGTGAAGATAAAATCAATTGATGAACTTGTGAACGAAAATCGTATTTTCATAACGTTACTGTGATGAGAGTTATTTTGATGGAATTCATGAGTCAATAGTGAAAACTTGGCGGAGTTTGCGGTCTTACAACGCTTGAAATTACAAATTTCCTCCATATCATCTTCTTCCCTTTCCGAGTTTTGAGGTTAGAATTATTTCAAGTCTCCTACAACACATGTTTACGAGTGGCATTGTGAAATTGATAAATAGCCTATCTGCTTACATCTTGTTCTCGACAGAGCTTTTCAGTAATTAGTTGACTTAAAGTTCTAAAACTTTCTCTTTCTGTGCACCCGCATCACATATCTTCTTATCAATTTAATAAATTGGATATCTGTTGTCCCCCTAGAGACGAGTTTTCTTACAGTTTTCTCTTAAGCTCAAGGATCTTGGCGTACGTATCGCACTGCACTTCAAAGAGATTTTCAATGAGAACAAAAACATTAGGATGAGGAGCGTAAAAGTCGGATCTCAGTTGTGAGTGGAATGTATTATCGAGTACAGCACTTATCAGGAGAAAAACATAACCTTACTGTACAAATGAGTTCGCATCATTCTGGCCGCAACTTGCGGGACTCAACTCGGATACTCGTATCATGTACCTCCGCAGGTGTGTATTTCCACGGGACGTCGCGTCGTTTTGAATGCTGTAAACATGGAGAAAATATTTCTTTGTACGTACCAACGGTCGAATATGAATCGCTATTCGTGATAGAATTATTAGGAAATTTATTTTCGTCTCAATGGTTTTCGTGCATCACCTGACAATAGTTTTAGTTTCGTCTTTCCATAGGATTTTTTTATTCTTAGTTGCGTCTCCTTTTCCTTATTGGGGCCCTTGCCACCTTCGGCAAGGTGAGAGCCCATATGCAACCGCGAAAAAATAGATAGATAAATAAAATAAAAGATTCTCACCCGAAAAAATGTGTGGTGACGTCACTCAAGTTTATTTTTGCGTAGCAATTTGCAAATTTCTGAAGTTTTTCATTTGCGTCAATCTGTGCAGTCCTAACAAGTTTTATTTTTGCATAGCATTTTTATTTTTGTACAGTCTCTGGCAAAAGTGTAGTACAAAGGTTGTTTCTCATCTTGGTACCTCAACAATTGTAAAATACTACGTATGTTCTTTGACCAGTCTCTCTCTCGGGTTTCAGGTCTGAGTAGGACAAGTAGTTACAAATATCTTCGGGTCTCAGGATTTCTGGATCTCTAGAACTCCAAATCTCATCAGTAAAAAAGAAACTCCAGAACTTTTAAGTCACAATTTCCTATATTCCAATAATTAGGAAAAAATAAGAGTAACTTACAGTCAGGGAATAGGGCAAAAAAAGAAGAACTCAAGAGACGCAGATACTGAGGCGCTGAGCGACTCAGTCTTGTTTTTTCATTCAGTCAGGTGATGACGTAGCGTAGCTGATCCATTATCAGTCCCAATCACAGCGGTAGATAAGGTGTGTCTTATCTTCTATGACCCGTCCCAGTAGTCAAATTTCATTCCAGAAGAGGAAGTCTCCTTCTTTCTTTTTTCTTGTGTTCAAATAGATCGGTGGTCTATTTGAAATGATACCCACGAGTCTGACATAGTGTCTCCTCTTGTTCTCCGCTACACTGAGCTAGCTGTACGTCCACATCGGGCAAATTGGGGAGTTGCTCACGCCTTCAGGGGATCTACGACATTGTCTAGTATCGTTTTGGGTTAATTAGTTCTGTTTAGGGATCGAGTGAAATATCGCATGAGTGCACGTGATTGTCGATTGACTTATCACCCTGTTGAGTCGATCACATCCCATCCTCTTCTTTTTCTTCCAGATTTTCTTAAACAGAAGTGAATGAACATAATAATGAAATTAGTTTCGAGGAAAGGATTGAATGACTGAACTTCACTCGTCGTTCCTAAAAAGAGAGAATGATATTATCATGCGGCCAATTCCGTATTTCACGTAAATGCATGCTCTTCCAGCAGCAAATAGTTTATACCCTCGACCCTTGTATTTTGGGAGCTTCGGTGTTTGGTTTATAGGGTTGTGATACAATTCCTAGCCTATTTCGTATTTACAAATATGCTCTACGCACAAGCTTTCGGTTTAGTGCTGCTCTCCTGAAATGTGAGTATTCTCGAAATTGTTCGACGAAATTCTGTAACTTCAAACTCATCTTAGACACAATGAAGTACAGTGACAAAGGTGTAGTGTATGTAGATCATTTTCGTACATTGCGGATGCAATTTTACTGTGATTCAGGTTTGCCTGCAAAATTGCATACTTTTCATAAGAAGCCTTCATGTGGTCATTGGTTCCCCATACTTTTTTTCAGATTTTCTTTGATGGGTTTGGTATCTTGAAATGGTGTCTTGTATTTTTCTGCACATTCTTCATAGTTTGATCAGTTATATTGACGGTTCTTGCTTTCTTGCATTTTTTATATTTTCTGAACAGCAATTCCCAAATGGGGCATGAGTTTGTGCCACTCTGATGAAGATCATTTTTCCACTTTTGTTTAGGGACTCCCTCTTTATGGGCGGTATAATTCCAGTTCATGCAATCTAGGCATGCATCTGGATGTTCTATGTATTCCTTCTTTCAGGTACTTTTGGACAAAGGGATTGGGTGGGTCCACATACCCCGATGGCACTCTGCACATCGCATGACATTGATTCTTGTATCCAGTCTGCATCTTTTTAATCCTATTGGTATGGAGTTTTTTTTGTGTTACTGCGTTATACATGTCTTCATTACATTCAATTAGGGCCATGCAGCCACTATTGTTTGTAGAAGTTCTATATTTGATCTTTGTACATATTGAGTGCGGAGTATGACCAGCAGGCTATTCAACGTCTTCTTTTATTTCTTCAGTGGTGATGTCATTAGGGATTTCGTCAATCCTGAATTCATAATTTCTCTTTTTTGGTCTGTCTTTTATGTTATGAACCCACTTCGGAATTTACTTCCCGAGGTTTTCCATATTGTCAAGCACTTAAATGAACAAACGAAGCCTGTTGAGAAATGTTGAAAATTACAAAATGAGGGGGGGGGGTGACGGGGCCGTTCAAAAATGTATTTATTCATGAAAACGACCTATACCTTACTTGATTGCAGAAAGCGGCCATGGTTAGTTCCACACCATTGCTGTGAAATCAAATAATCATACCTTGTCGTTCTGAAAAAATTGTACCCAAGTAAAAATTATTAGCTGCCTACGTACGTCAACTTTTGTATCCTTGGTGTCTTCGGATGCTCCATATTCCCTCGTCGTGGTAAATACCGGCTGTTTACAATTCGTTATCGAATTCATCTGTCTTTGAAATCGAGCGACTGGAGATCAAAGTTTTCAATTCGAGAAAATATTTTCTTTCAACTTCAGAAGTACGAGGTGTTACACGTTCAAAAAGATGGGCGAAATGTCGCGAAAAGAAAAACATTTTTATTAGTGTAATCATGTACGAATTTCAAGGGTACTAAAACGTTTGTATACTGATGAAAAACTTCGTCGAAGACACGATACATACAAGAATTCTGTGTAGGAGATGCGTTATTATACGGCGTCTGAGCGTAATACAGTTTGATTCATACAGGGATTTTTCTGATTTCTGTACGGTGTATGTTCAGAAGGGATTTAAGAAAAGTTCTAAAAAATATTGCTTCGTCAAACATAGAGTTATAAAAGCTCTATAGCCCGTAGTATGAGAATTCATGATAAAAGTAGGTTACGATTGGAATACCTTTCTGTTGGATGTTTGTCTATACGCGCGATGACTTTCTCATGTTCCTTCTACGTTTACAGTGGTAGTATATGGCGAAATGTTCAGTTCTCCGGGCTGGATAGTGTTTGTACAGTATAGTTTTAGTGGTTGAATAAAGCGGAAAGAAAGCGCATAATATGAGGCCTCTTTAGGAAAAATTTCCTCCGCGAATAGAATTTACGCCCGACTTACAAAAGAAGGTCGTTAAAATTGTGGTTTATGGAATTTTTTTTTTTTCATTCATTTTTTTGATTAAATGTAGTTGTAAATTTCGAGTCCGACGCTGTCGGAAAAGACGAAAGCTCTCCGAAACGTACGAAAGGTAAAAACCATAATTTTGTCAATTCAACTTATTCTTGTTTCCGGCTCGTAGGCGAATTTTGATCGGAGGGCAGCGGGTACATATAGTTCATAGCTTTTTTATATCGTGCGATCTTCTCTGGGATTTTCTATTATCGTTTGCACGCAATGTGCAGTGTCTTCGATAAGTGTTGCCGGCGGATGAATATGGAATTTAATAAGTATCATGGGAATTTGACGACGAAGAAGTTTTCTGGAAGAAGACGAAAACTGTACGTACGAAAAGTGAAGATTCATTCGTGACTGTAATTTTGCACGTATGAAATCTTTCGTGCGCATTTTTCTCTCATTTTCTTCCGCGAATCTCGCACCTTTCCTACGTAAATCTGAGTAACGAGCTAGAAAAGCAGAACAGCCGCATAGTAAATGAAATTATGATCGCGGGATAAAGTAAGAAAAATGAAAGAATTTTCCATCTCTGGGGTGAAGGCGCAAAAAGTGTTTTCCTCATCCTCTTTGCGATTTTAAGATAGCCTACGAATTTTGTAAGCTTATAACATAACGAATACATAAGGCTTTAAAACTTTGTCTCTTTCAAATTTCTTCTCGAGGAGAAGGAGGTGGAAAGAAAGAAAGAAAATCTCAAATATTACATTATAATAAAATGAAGATCGCGTTTTCAAAGTTATTCCAGATAACGAAGGCTAGAAGAAGACGAGTAGCCATGGCTACGTTTTTTGAAAAGATTTAATTTAGGGGAAGTACGAAATTTGAATAGACATCATGAAGGAGAAAGGTATTGTTCTTTAGTTGAGTCGAGTGTGTCTGTCATCTTTTATTTACGAGGCTCGGACAACTATGATTACGAAGCAATTAGAAATTCGCTAGCTTTATGCGTCATTAAGTAAAACAGAGAAATTTTTCGAGTCAAGTGCTCTCTAAATTATACCCTCGAGTTCAGGTCTACGGATGACTTTTTTTTTTTTTTCTTCCAATAAAGGGGAAAAATTCATAACGTCGAGATGGTGCTCGTCTGTTATATAAATTAGAAATTGCACGAATTGTGAAATGAAAGCGTAATGTTAATTTTCGTCTGGTCAAAGCAGTGGAGTGTAATTAAATGGCTTTTTGTTTTATTATCTCAAAAAAGGAAAACAGTACTACCAACTGTTGAAGATGGATGTACGTTTTTGTGTCATTTCTGTTTTTGTTAGCGGAGCAATTTAGTTAGGGCTATGTGCAAGTGAGTGTGTACTTTTACCTACTTTTTCCAGGAGAAGAAGAGGGTTTTTTTTTGGTTGTCCTAAACCACGAAGATTAAAACAAGAGGGAGAGATGAAGGGGGAAAAAGGCTTCGCAAAGACGGTTTCATTAACTACGCTCGAAGTGTACGGAGCTTGATTATTGATCAGAATTTTTGGAAAGTGGTTGACTGCGGAACTGATGAAAATTTTCCTCGATTCGAAAGGTGACATTTTAATACGGCTTTACTCCATTTTTAACGAATTTCATTTGAGAGCAACATCTGGTGGTGAATATACTCAAGTACCATTTTAATTGTCGAAAATAGTCTGATAACGATTCGTGAGTGTTGCAACACTGTCGAAGAGTTGGTAGACTTCAATAAAACTTGACTAATTACACAACGGGCAACATTTATATTTCTTTGAATGGTCACCATGATCATTTACAAATGAGCAATGAACAGGCAAAGGTTAGAGGAGCGCACAACTATTGTGCCTACCTCTTGATCTCCTTACACGATCTCTTACAACGAACTCTTTTCCCAACGGTCGACTGTTTGAACAACGTTTTTCAATTTCCTGAAATGACCTGTCACATCGATTCCAATTCTAACAAGTCGACTATGACTTAATTGATTTTACTTCTCGAATATTCGTGAAGAAAAGACAGCTGACAGATTATGGAAGAGGGCAAATCCACCCAAACGAAATACTTTCGACTTCAGGATATCGTCCTGTGGCGCTAATCGGAGTGAACTAAAACGTTCTCGTCGTCTGTCGTACACGCGCTCTCGCGGTCATTATCTCGACTATTGCTAATCAGGAGAATCGGCACTCATGAAATAGATAAAAGAACAAACAAGAGAGGGGGAAGGAGAATGTAGTAAACGTAAAAATAAAATTAGTCTTCTCCAGATGAATCGGTACAGTAATGGAATTTTGATTTCCTTTGGTAACTTTGCTTATTGGTGCTTTCGAGATCACTGATTTCCTCTTTGATCGTTTCCAATTTTGATTGCAATCTAAAAATTTTTCTTCGATCGCGTTGTTTTGCTCGACTGTTTTGATGGGCGATTCCTTGCCGTGTTTCTTCTTTTTCGTTATTTTAATTGAATGTCGCTTGGTGCGTTCTTCCAGTGGAATGTACTTTTTGGCGGCTATCTCGTGATGAAAAATAAAATTATATGAGAAAATAATCGCAATTTCGGGTACGAAAAGGGAGGGGGGCGGTTCATTTCATTCATATTTTCAAGCGACCAATTACAATATTACCAAAATTTGAGAAGGAGCAAAAACGGGAACGAAAACCGAAAACCGATTGAAAATTTTTTGCTCCAGCGAGCAAAACTCGGAGCTGAATAATTTTATATTGGACAAAAGGAGTGGAACGCATGAGCGAAATATGATTGTGACCCGGAGCGAAAACCAAAAAACAAGACAATTAATTTTTTCGCTCTCCGTATCCCTACCTACGATCGGAGTGTTTGTCCTCTCCACCGCCTGACATCAGCGTTTAAAATACAGTGGTATCAACGGTCAAGTTCCCTACAAGTTCGTGATTGCATGACTATTACCCTAAATCGGCCTCAGTCCATTTGATTAATAATTACTTGATTTGGACTAGGTCATGCTCCCTTGATCTATCCCAAGTTGTTATAAATACATCACAGACAAAACGGGACTTGGTGTCGATATGTTTACTCCTTTTAGAATCCCAATTTCCTTCGGTAACAAGTCTAAGACTATTTTGGTTACCTCCATAAATAACTGCATTTTTGGAATTCAGAACATAATTAAAATCAGCAACCAACCGTTACAACCAAACAGCTTTGGTTGTACATTCGCACATTGCTATAATCTCGCTTTTAGTTGAAGAAAGAGCGACCAAAGACTGCTTTCGACAGCTCCAAGATATCAAATTTCCAAACACAAAAGCACAGCAATCCGAAAATGACGACGCGAACCTGCGAGTGGTGTCAGTGTCGTCTAGGAGAGTGATGGCTTCTGTGTTGTGATACGAGATATATCTCAATGCTTTCTTGTAGATCGTTTCTTCAATGGAGTCAAGACTAAGGTCTGAACGGAGTTGTTCATTGGAGATATACCACGGAGTAGAAGTGATGATGCGCGTGAATTTATTCTGGAACTCCTCGATGATTTGACGATTCAAGTCACTCGTTGTACTCTAAATCTCACATCCGTAAGTCCATAAATGGGTTCAAAAATGGACAAGTGTAAGAGTCGCCTGTTTTTTAGCTTTAGCTTAGAGTGTCTTCCAATAAGCCGGTAAAATTTTTTGAGGAAGTTATGTTGTTGCCTCTTCAAATTCACATGGTGTCGCCAGTTTAGCTTCGAGTCAATGTAGAGTCCCAAGTAGCGAGCACTTTCTCTATGGGGTACGGTTTTGCCTCCAATAGTGATTGGCGTATAACTATGTGGCCGAAGTGTAAAGTCGACTCTTACGGATTTGGATTCGTTGATTTCAATCTTCCAGTCCTGTGCATATATGTATGATACAATCTATTATATTCTGGAGTTTGGCTACCGCTACATCATAGTCCCGGTGACGGGCTAGCGCAGCAGAGTCATCCGCAAAAAGTGCTGCGGTTATTTCTTCTGCTAACTTCATTAAGATGCCGTCGATTTGAGAGGTCACTTTGTTGATTTAGTGAGGAGTACGGCTTAGGATACTCTTGTGCTTTGCACTGACAGTGCAGTCGGGAGCTAGTGAGGAGAGGGACTGGAAAGAATTTCGTATGTCGACAACTATATATTACTAGGACTTGCGACTGAATAAGTGTAATGAAATTTCTCAGAACAAAAACGACTTTGTGTTGGTGGGCAAAAAATGGTGTCCTTTTTTCATGTCTCATAGTCTGTATCGGTTTTCCGATAGTAAATCAAAAATACTTTTGTGTGTTAGTTTTGGCTCGTGTATTATCATCTTTTTGGTTCTATATAAGAGATACAACTGCGAATTTATTCTGCGAGTGTGCAGGTTACGTAAATGTTACATTCTATACATTCAAGTTTCTTTCTACATTCGTAGTATACATTTTATATTCGTACTCGCATTTGCGACATAGCCTACGCCGTAGCCCTTCTCTTCTTGTATAATGTTCAAAGCGCTTTGCCAGGTTATGTCTATGAAGGTCAGAGTCAATCGAGGGCACGCCGTCTGGTTGAGCTCTGGGAAGCTCAGAACGGTCTTGGCTGCCTCTCCTTTCATCATATTCCGGTGCCCTCACTGTAAATCCTCTAAAGCAGTATATACGAATACTTCTCCAGCTCATGATGTTATCAGGGTATTGGGTAAACGTCAATCGGTATCAGGGATGTTCTTGTGTTCTTCAAAGATTCTTTAGAACCTTGTCTCCGTGATGACACAAGTTCATAGATTATCACGACTATAACTTGTTTTTTAGTGGATCTGATTCAAGTTGTGATTTGTCCTCAATTCGTACCGCGAGGCTATTTTCGTCTTTCCTGATGAGGATTTTAGCATCTTCTTCCCACACATACTCATAGTATCTTTTATTCCGTAGTTTTTTTGCTTCTTTCAATAATTCAGTAGTGTATTTAGTCAGATGGTTACTGATGTAAATTAACTTGTTCCCTGTTGTCCATTCGAGCGCTTTGGCCTCCAGTTTCTTAGCTTTAGCTCTTGGAATCAGTTCTTTCTTCTTATCTCTGTTATTCAGTCTAGCTCGCTCTTCTTGCTGGGAAGTCGATGTGCTGTTGAAATTCCGCCATCTTCTATCAGCACTGTAAAGCTTTTTTTTTGGAATTATTGGTACTGCACTGCAGAGCAGTGCATTGTTATCATAATATCTGCTTTTGACATGTTTCATGTCTTTACTCTGCCCTGACCTCTAATTTGAAATTTTCCGAGTGCCACCCCTTCACCTTACTTCGCGCGTGCCCCCTCCCCTCCACCCTTGTTACTCCGTGGGTGATTTAAAAATTTATGAGTTCACCCCGCGAGTTCACCTTGCCCAGTTTATCTACTAGGTTTAGCTCTCTGATAGCTGTACTCTAGTTTTATACTAGGATTTTACCAATCTTAAACTAGGCTCATAATAGGGAGTTTGGGTGAGGTGTCCAGTTTATATACTAGCTTTTTGATGGCTTTATACTAGGATTTTTGCAGTCCTAAAACTAGAATTATACTAGACGGAGATGGTTCCCTCCCCCCCCCTCTCAGGATTTTACTAGTCTTAAACTAGGCTTATAATAGAGTGTCCAGGCGTAGGCTAATCATCAAATCTATAAACGGATCTAGTCAGTTTATACTGACAAGAACAAGGAGTGAGCTACTTGAATGCTATTAGCTTGAAATATCCTGTAATAGACTTATACTATAGACTTTTGAGAAAGAGAAAGACATGAAAGATGATCTTTCTTTATTTGGCTCCGCAAGAACATTTTCAAAAAACCGACTGATTCAACCGAATGTGGGTCAGTCGATGAATGAAGCTGTTTGTATTGGATATGAAGAATGAGCGAGTCGTAATCGTAATTTTCAGCATCTAAGCATCTTACATTACCTATAAAAAGTCTTTCGGTAGTTTTTTGGCGGGAGGCCCGCCATCCGTTTAGTTACTGGGGGTCATCAGAGAAATTTGGTCTGCCTACGGGTCAAAACGTCGAAAAGCGTTGGGGGTCATATTGGGAATTCTCCAAATTTCGAGCTCTTTTGTACATCAGTATAGAGCTCTTCTATACCCTTTATTGGCTAGTATAGGGAGTTTCTATACCCATCTCATACCTCTCTATGAGCTAGTATAGACGGACTTAGATAATTTCAGGCTCTTCTATATTCTTCTATTGGCTAGTATAGTGACTTAAAAAAAGCGTTGGGGGTCATGTAGGGAATTCTCTATTAAATAGTATAGGGACTTGGAAAAATTTTGAGCTCTTCTATACATCAGTATATTTGTTCCTCCATTGCTATCTCTATTTATTTCAAATTGAATAAATATCCCTTTCACATATTTCCAAATTTACTCTTACAATCTTCAACCCTAAACCATGAGTCGTGGGTCTCCCGCAACTCTTGCTCCGTAAGCAAGAGCCTGTAAGTTTTTTCTAGGGAAAGTGATACATACAATTATTCTGCTATAGAGACTCGCGCACGAATATTTGAAATTACATCATATGAAAATTGAAATAATTTTGGAACGCCGAGTATTTGAAGAACGAATTACAGAACGTTCCGAGCGATGTGAGCAGCAGCTTTCCTTTCCCTTCACTGGAGAGGGATAAACCCCTGTAATATTTTCGAGAAACGTGAGACAATAATAAACCATGCGTACACCATGTAAGTTGCTCGTAAACGCCGTTAAGACCAACAATGTATTTGTACCAACTGATTAAGAGAATTTCTCTCGAGTGTGTTTACAGTATTTTCATACAGTAGAGTTGTCGGAGTAGGCTTTCAAAATTTTTCCGTTTCGAATGTGTCACGAAATGAAAAAAAGAATTGCTTAGTTCACAAAATCGCTCCCTTGAGAAAACTCGAAGCTATTCAAAACGCAAGTTGAAACATACATGCGTTGGATTGTTTATTTTGGCGTACTCACGTCTTATACGAGAAAAAAGTGAGTAAAGTTTAAATGAGATCAGAAGTATGTGTCTAACTAACTCAGTTGGAATAAAGTGTCGGGAAAAATTGAACTAGAGTTATTCCCTTTTCTTTTGTCTACAATAATGATTTTGATTGTACTGTATCAGAGAATTGAGTGTATCGGTACAAGTCGCAGGCCGCGAGGAAAGCTATTTATGATAATGACGACGCGGTTTGCATTCCCGTTAAATGTAACATTAATACACAAATCGTACATTAATCATAGCGATAGCCGATTTTAATCTTATTCATAATTTACTAGAAATTGGAAGAAGGATTTTTCGTATCGTGCAGAATGAGAACGTATTCTACCTTTAGAATCTAGAAATACAATTATCCTTGTATTACACACGCCATTTGATTCGGAATAAAAATTTGGCATTGATATTACAGATCAGCGTATTAAAAAACTTTAACGTTGCATTTTGCGCATAAATTCGTATCTGATCGTCTCGATTTATTATTTCTGATTTTTCACATAGTGTGTGAAAAGGCTGAGTAAGGTTGAGGAAAATGTTATTTCAATACATTGTATTTTTCAACCGACTTCATTGTGCAAGACGATCTTCATTTTTATGGAGGTTAGCTCAAAGCGTATTACGTAAATCGTACGTGGAAGCCAGAATTGAAATAGGTCAGGAACGAATTATTTGGATTTTTATTTGTGATCAGACTGAAAAACAAATGGTGCCTATACTTTCGAAATATAGCTATAGACTTTGCAAAAGTGAAGATTATTGCTTTACATTTTTGGTGGATGCTTTGTCAAGATTCTTCAACTTTCATCTCCTCTATCAACCGCGAAGTAAACGACTGTGTAGGTGGACCAAAACATAATTTGTTTGACGGTTTATGAGCTACCGAAATATTTGGCAGGGTTGGAATTTTTTATCTCCACGGAATTATAGCGTACAGATGGATGGATAGAAAAGAAAAAGATTACCTACTTGGATTTATAATGAAAGCGCCTGGAATAATACAGAAGTATCTTCTCTTGGTTGAAGAATTGAAGAATGTCTCTCGATTTTTATTGTAATCTGCGGTGTTTCTTTTTGCAATTAAATGAATTCTTGTACATCTCAAATTCTTTACGACGTATCAAATGATTTCACCTCGCTGGAAGATATGAATGAGATTCTGCCGAAGGATTGTATAGAGGGTGGTTGTATCAGAGAAATTTTTCTCTCTTCGCGTTCAGATTATGTCCGTGAATTATCGTACCGAATTTCATTTAGACCTTATAATGTGTCTTAAGGCTTCCGTTAGATGCTTTTTGACGCACATAATTAGGATACAATATGCATGAATTAAGAACTCGTGCAAAATGAGGTTCAACTGATAGGACTGTGGCTAGAGTAACTTTCTTTTATGTTATTTGAAAATAGAGAGCGACCAAGTTCAAAATACTCGTATTTTCCTCGAAAGAAAATTGATTAAGAACTAATGGTCCATGAACGAGACGACAGTCTCTTTAAATTTCCGAGCTTTTATAGTTTCGAACATATTTTTTTTCTGAATGCAGTGCACACTAAGAGTAGTCCTCGCCCACTTACTATTACGCATTTCATTAAATTCTAGAACTTGAAAAATTTTATTCTAATGATGCTGAATGAAAAAGTTGTATCAACTTCAAAATGCGCTACAAGATGCTACGCTGCTATAAAAAGAATCACAAAAAGTATTCGATCTCTATATTATCGAAACCTAAATTAGGATTCGCAGTAGACGGCGTATTTTCATTTTTTGTTTTTAGATTCGCTCCTTGTTATACGGATTTGTATTCTTTTCTGACATAATGACTCCTTTCTAGTTTGTTCCGTCAATTTTACTTTTGGTTAAAATACTCCTACGACAAATCAATGAAAATATGAAAATTGATTTTTTTTTTTTTTCTTTTTGAACGTACCTGTTTTCCTGTTTGAGAAGGAAATTGATATTTGATGAAACGATAATTTGAATCATTTATGAAAGATTGTGGTGAAATATCCTTGTCTGGCGGATTTTTCAACTAGTCGTGAACAGAAGGACCCTCTCGCATAAATAAAGTCAAGTTCATACGATTCTCAATCGAGGAAAATTTTGACAAATTTTTTATTTTCTGAAGTACATTTAGAAGTTGTGCTCCGCCTTTATAGTTACAAGATTATGTACGGGGGTACCATCGAGGTAGAGAGAGTTCTGCAGATTGTCATGAACTTTCTTCCATATGAGACGCTCTGACAAACCATAGAAAATAGACTGTCTCTACAAAGTAGGTGCTTAAATGATATCAACCTCTCGTTTCCCGAGTAAGTAGCTCAAGAATTTTCAAAATTTCACCGGCTCCATCAAGTCTAAGGCTCAAAAATTAAACTATTCTGTTTCTTCCTATGAAAGTTTCTAGCCGTGACATTTTTCCAAACGTGTTACTGTATAAGATTGACTTCCTTTTGCTGATTTTGAATCGATAAACATTCGGAGTAAAGACTCTGGTTAAATTTTATTTTGAATTCCAGTTGCACAGCTACTCTCTGAAATTAATTACATTCCTGAGGATATACCTCTGTAACAGTTCTAACCGGTTCTCCCTTAGTGGTACGCGAGGAGGTCGTAAGTGGTCCGCAACTTCGCCTTAGATAAGATTCCCACGTCCTCAATGCTCATCTCGCGTCTCAGTTCATCATAAAAACATGGGAAAGGTAGAACCTCTCTCTCGTTAAAGTGGTCCGTCAATTTGCAAAGGTTGGTTTCCGCTCTATAATCTGGCTGCAATAACTTCTATCAAAATTTTATGAATTAACCGACCTCCAGTTCTTGTATGTTTTTGTGACGTAGCCAACCCGACAGGGTGACAAGTCGACTACATTACGATATAACCCAACCATCTAATTCCCTTTAGTACGATCGTAGTTCGCCATTCTCAGGAGAGAGAAGTCATACCTAACTCAGATACAAACTAATTCCACCCTAAAGAGAACCGCATTCTGTCAAAAGGCCCTCCAAGGCGTGAGCAAACTCCCCCCCTGATTCAAGCGAAACAGGGACCGTACGACTAGCTCAGTATACTGGAGAGCATGAAGAGACCTTTTCTCAGCTACGTAAGTTCAATTTAAGGCAGATCACCGATCTGTACAGACACTAATTAAAAGAAGAGGGACTATCTCTCTATGGAGCGAAGGTTGACATTCGGACAGCGACGACGAAGATGAACACGCCTTGTTCATCGATGAAATTCGAAGAATAATAGATTCTTGAAGCAACCACCAGGGTTGGATAAAAAATAATGGAAAATTAGACGCAACTAAAAAGAAAAACCGCAAAAGTTCAAAAAAAAAAAAAAAAAACTTTCGCGTAAGCAATTTCAAAGTCCCGAGATCATAGCACCAGTTACGGATCGGAATGTGCCACACACACACACACACACACACAATTCGACTGCTCCACCGACTCCATTCATCGATCCTAGAACAAACTAACAGTAAGGAAAATAAAATTGTGATTAGCCTTCAAATCAATACAGAACAATTTTAAAAATTACAATTACATAATGGATGTAATCAGATACAGAAATAATAAATACATCTTCCTTTTTTTTTTAAAGGTATTAATGATATAGGGATACAATCATTATGAGTACCGATAATAAAGACAAATAAATTCTTCAAAAAAATGTAAATTCCGGGTATTGATGATATAAAAAATACAATCATTATAAATATTGATAATAAAAACAAAAGGAAATCTTCAAAAAAAAAAAGTATAAATTCTGGAGCATACGGGAATGATATGAGGTTCAGCGACGTTTTCGATATCTTGATGTTCTCGTTGTTCCTTTTGAAATACCGATTCTACGACTCAGGGTTCCTTCTTACGATCTTAATTAGGTATAAACATATTACAAATTTCAATATCAAAACATTCATTATATGGCTACATATTTAACATTATCTTGGTGTTTATGAGTTGTTGAAGTGAATGGCAATTTCCATTGAGTCTTATTAGCAAGCAGATCTCATGAAAATGTTCTCGAATCAAAAATGAAGATTACGAAGAGACCGAAAGTGAAAGAGAGATGTTTAGATCAGTTATCGAATTTGGAGGAATAATATATAGATGGAGATAGTTATCGAAACGAGATGAAATTTTACTTTCGAACAAAAGTTCCTTGAGTGAGTAATTCTTCCCTCAGATATTCATTCTGATGGTCTACAAATGGGGAGCTTATCATCTTACTGCTGATATTTTTGTTTATCAGGTGACGTTCTTCTGGGTCAATATGTATGGGTCTTGGAACCCAACATCTCTCTTTGAACTGCCTGCTTGGGCAGTATAAGTGCTCAATCATTTTCGGATCGATATCCGGAGAAGAGTATCCGAGCACTGTATATTTGACGTATATGCGTAGATATAAGTACGTCCATTGCTCAATGTTGATACGAAAGTGTTCTCGGTTATGATTTAGATACATTAGAGATCCAGCTGTATTTACTCCGACGTTTAGACTGTGCAGAATATCGTCTCCTAATGCGATTGTTCGGTCAGTAAAATCCTCTTTCAGGACTATCAAGAAAGAGATCAATATTTCAATATATTTTCCTCCAGGAGTGGGTATCCTTACTTTAGTTTCGTGAAAGTGCGGATCAACAATGACCTTCTTCGGTTTGCGGTATTCTAATGATAACATGTACTCTCCCCTTTTTGGCTTTATCGTTCGCTGCGTCCTACGGATCTTTCCGCTCCACTTCTTAAGAAATGATATATTCGCATAGGAAAGCGGCTCCCCGGCATCTAAGACCAATTTAATACGTTCTGGACCGAAATATGATGGCACTATATGGGCGTCTATTACGGGGACCGCGACCTTAAAATAATGATGACCCATATCCTCCTTTTTTATATCAGGGCAATGTGCAACCTCATTGAAAAGGAAGTACGATAAAGGGGAACATCCGCTCATTTCGAAGATTCTATTTAGTTCTCGGACTCGAACCCTTCCAAACTCATGCTCGGTGCTGAACTTTACTTTTTTTGTTTCCTTCTTCTTCAAAATGGATTTGAGTGTTGATGGGCCTGGCTCGTTATCTGTGGACCTAACCCTTTCTTTTTCGTCATAGTTCTCGGGATCGTCGAAGTCATCATCTTCGGTTACCGTGCAAACTAGAATATCCGCCTCTTGATTCATCATTATTATTATTACCTATATTTTTATTGATTGAAAGAGCGTGTTTTCGACGAATCTGCAATAATTATAAAACAGGTAAACCCTATAATAAAATTTACTACTTCTCAATCATATTTTGAATTGCTTGTTTAGCTATTTCCATAATCTAGGTAGTGACTTCGAATTTTGGTGAACATTACTTGTTCAAATTTCAAAGTTAAGTTCTCGATTTCTAAATAAAATAAATCGTCAGGTCTCCATTTAACTTTATTTTTCGTTTGGAATTCTAGATAGCGAGTTGTTCTTATGGATTTAAAATAATCTACCACTAATGAACAATCAGTCCTAATCTCGACGTTCTTTTCGTTTAATTCTTTCGCAACTTGTAAAGCTCTAATCATAGCATACATTTCTGAAATATTATTCGTAGCAGGACGTTAGAAATTTGGGACGTTTTCGGATAAATTAAAATTGGAATTTTCACTAAAGTTTACTCCTATTCCTCCAATTCCTTTCTTCCGTTGACTACCGTTACCTTCACAAGCACCGTCTGTATATATGACTAATCTACCTTGAAAATATCTTAGGTGATTGGAGATCCTATAATCAATTTCTTTCGATGCATCCTCAATCATTCGTACAGGATAGTTATATTTTGACCAAAAGAACAAGAGTTCATGAAGGATTAATTCTCTGTGATTATCAATTTGAGTATCGTATTTATTTAAAACAAAAAATTCAAGTTCTTTTTCATTCGAACCCACCTCCGCGATAAGTTTCTTTTTTATTCTTTCACTTCGACGAAGACCGGATGAAAGTTCTACTCGATCGCGCGCGATTTTTTGTTCTCGGTTCTGTTTTTCACTCACTTCTTTTGTAGGTCGTCCTTTCACTTTTATTTGCAATAATTTCTGAATCTTACAGGTATCGTCGAACATATCCATCAACGATAATTTCCTTCACGTTACGCACACACACACATTACGACCCGTAAAAAGTGGCCACATCTCATTTTAGAACATATGTATACCTGTATGGTAAAAAAGAATGATGAAATTCCGATTATTTTCACTTACGCCTTTTGAAATACTAGAAATCTCCAACATTTTCGAGATGAAAAAAACGAATGCTGATAAGTAACGGGAAAGTGGTTCGATGAATACACGGTGGAAGAAACTTTCTCAAATCATTACGGAGCATTCACTCCTTCCACCCCCGCACTTTAGAAAAAAAAATTACTTTTTCGTAAGTGTGTAATCGTAAAACATCTTTATTCAAAAAGTTTTCGCACTGCTTCACGCGGAATTCGCCTCTAATTTCCTTGGGTCTTCTATACAAATTTGGATGAACTCAAACGATAGGGCGAATAAATTATGAATATTTTATCTCAAATAAGTATAGCAATAAAAATATTCTGCGCTGAAATGAAATATTGAGGCGTATATAAAATTTACGAGGCGGTCTAGAAATATTTTTGAGGACAGTAAATTTTTTTATTGATATCGCGTCGTTGTACCCATCAAAAATGTGAGCAGAACTAATCTAGGGGTTGTAAGCTATTATGAGATACAAGTGAGTATTAATCGTTCGTTAGCGAAATTCAGTTGGCCGTGGGCAAAAATGACAGACTTTTTACGTGGAGAGTGAGCCAATCAAATTCCTATACGAGGAAATGTTTTCAAAACTCCCGTAAAAAATAGAAATTACTCCGCGTTATTCTTTCGACGGCGGCTTCTGCGTGCTGGTCAATATCATGACCTTCGAGAAAAGATACAGTATTTACAATTTTCTTGAGCTTCGGAGACCTTGGAGAAGACTTTTCTCTAAAGAAGCGACTTTTCGATGCTTCCATTCTTTGTTGTATTCTTTTTCCAGCTGAGCTTCACGTGTTGGTCCTGAATATCGTTCCTCCACACCAAGAGAGAATCCCTTAAAGTTGTGCTCGTCTGTCTGACTTTGACAACCCGATAAACCTTGTCGACCGTCGATTTTACTTCGGTTTCTGGTCGACCGAGAATTAATTTTTTTCGAAGTCTTGGTGTGGATCGCGTCGATATATTGTTGAAATCGACCTCACGTCGACGTCGATATCCGGTCGACTTTATGTCGACTCATTTGCCTCATCAATTTCAAGTTGATACCGAGTCGATGTGACGTCTCCAAACTTTTGTCGACCTAAAGTCGACTGCTCTGTTGGGTCGATTTCGAGTCGATTTGTAGTGTTCTGGTAATGGTGAAGAGAAGCCGTCGATTTTGGGCAGTGTTGCCAAATTATGTTTTCAAAAATCTGTATCTTCATTTTTCGTGAGACCTTGAAACAGATTTCGACAGACTTGGGCCAATCCATCAATACCGATCAAGAGAAAGGTATCTCTCATATGAGTAACTGAGGTACTTTTCCCTTGATCGACTCGATGTCATGGAAGACCGCAGTTTCAGCCCATAACGACCAGGAGAAAAGTATCTCTCATGTTGGTGTCCAAGGTACTTTTCCCTTGTGCGCAAGAAATCCGTATTTTACGCAAAATCTGAAAAACCTGTATCTTTTTGAAAGACCAAAAATCCGTAGATCTGGCAACACTAATTTTGGGTCGAAATGGGCGGAACTAAATCGACTCAGAATCGACATGGTTTAACGGGAATGCTCCAATATTCTAGTCCTGACCGAGCTATATTAGGCCTAATAGTACTGGCTTTAAACTTTCTTAAACTGGTGAATAGCTCTGCTAAATGGCCCATCGGCTACATCAACCGTCCCCACTTTGGGATTTGTATCAACATTGAAGATCACCCTTCCTCCCACAACTTTAATTGCACATAATATCTTTTGAAGCTACAGATCTAAGAGCCAACGTTCCTATTACGCCTACCGTTCAAAGAATATGTTTCAAAGAGTGATATTGAAAATTTCGAATTTTGAACTGTGTATTACAAGAGAAGTTAGACTTAAGGAAATTCAATCATTGAGCTGTAGGAGCGACTTGAAAAAATTCAGATTTTTTAGCGAACATCTACACAATATAACCTAACACTTTCATTTACCTGCAGAAATCTGCTGATGGACGCTTGTACTGCGAGCTGAAGGAAAGGAAAGTCGTACGTATTCAATACCTACTTCCCTTTCGTCTTGGGATGCAAGCGTCCATCGGCTCGGACAGTTCGTAACGTGATTCGAGTATAGCTTGTCTGTAGAACTAGCACTAGCGACTTCATGGCCTCATCAATCTTGTACCTATTTTACTGATTTGTAAGTGAACGTCTATTTCATGTAGTTACTTTTACCTCTCCCGGGGTCACTGCAAGCAAAATCTCCATTTTCTTGAAGACTTGAAACGTCAGAATTGGCGATTGATTGCTGTCTGCCTTATTAGCAAATAAGGAGCGTTCAGTGCGACAGAAAGTTCGAGAATGTAATCGACAGAAAATTTGATGTTTCATCTCTACTACTTCACGTGGTTGTTGCGAGCGATTGTTTGCTCTTAATTGTGTGGGAGTGTTCTTGAAGGTTCACTTTTAAGAAAACAAACTGCGAAAACACACGTGTTGCGAACGTCTAATTTATGCCAAACGTCGTTTTCATGTGCCCATGATGAAGTAGAAAATACATTTGTGTAAAAAAAAAAATAGAGGATCGAGCGCTAGAAATACGGGGTCCAATGTAAGTACATGGTTGCATTCTTGTCAACCCTTACACTCATACATTGGTTGGTTGGCCCAGCATCTCGTTATTTTCATTCGAAACACGTTTGCAGTGGACATCGCAATCGACAGTAAATTCATTTCCAGAGTCCAGTAAATTCACCGACTGTAAACAATGTGTATGCAATAAATATCGCGCGTAAACAAATATCATTTTATGTTGGTTTACGCGAATGACTTTTACAGTATTAGGCTGTACGATTTTTCTTTTTTTCTTTTTCTCTCAGTTTGGCGTACCGCTTTCGTTGGGAAAATAACAGTATAGTTCGCGTTTCGCAGAAATACCGACAAAAAAAAAAAGGGAGACGCTGTAAAAACTACCGGGTTTCGGTCTTTATTACGAGAGGTCGTCAATAAAAATAATGTACCAGTACGGTTATTTTTACATATCGCGTAAGCGACGGATGTATTGTCCACTGAACAAGACTTTCGAATTTCGTGCTGGAGAATGACGAAAGAGGAAGGTGCGAATACGAATGATAAAAATTATTTTCAACTTTAAAGCTGCATTACAAATGAATTCGACGGTAGTTGTAAAAAGTGAATAACATCGCACTGTATCATCGCTTCGAGGAAATTTCAGCCAACCGTCTTGGCATGAATAATGCAGACCTTTTTCTTACCGCATTTGTAATGTAAATCTGAGGATTTTATTTTTCTTAGTCGCCTCAGATTCATTTATAATTCTCATTCGGTTCATGTTGTTTCATCAGCGAAAATGAGGTGAGAGAGACGGCATTCAGTTCGGACAAGTTTAAGCTCTTTGTTGCGGTCCTTAGAAGCGTATACGTATACAGCCAGATGAATCAAGATTTCAATAAAAGAAAATTCTCAACTCGATGGCTTGTAAACGTAGAACCCACTCGACTAACGTAGTCGTAATTTTTTAAATGTATACTCGTATATTCCTTGCATAGCTAAGTTTTGCGAGAGAAAGGGAAAGAAATTAATTGTTTTTCTCGCAGAAGGCAAATATTTTTTTAGGACAAAATGACTTGAGCATATTTGATTTGCGGCTGGTCCGGATCAAATGTCGCAAATCGTGTGTGTGAGTTTATTTTTTTGCTGCAAAAGAGGAAGTTCTTTCACAGGTCATAAAAACTAAATTTATGTTCTTTCTGTTTGGTATATCTTGACTCGATTTTCCAAAGTACGAAGGCGGTCTCATTCGTGTGTATGACGTTCGATGGAAGCGATAAAGATTTACCGTTAAAATCTGGCAAAAAATTTACTGTAAGCGAGATTTTTCCGGACTTTTTGACTTGAATGTACACTTTTTAGGGAATTGCGTAAAAGTGATGAACACAATACATATCCTTGAATCGCGTCTATCACACATTCCCTTCCTGAATTTCAATTGTCGGAATTTTTCCAAGTTTGCCCCCCTCCTCATATATATGTTACGATAAATCATGGTGAAAGCTCTAGTCGGGTCCGAGGCAAGGAACACAGCGCCCCCCCCCAAAAAAAAAAAAAAAAATTCTGCATCTCCCCTTGAAAATGGGGGCCGGACCCAAGGGCAAAATCTCCAGTTTACCCCGCCCCTCCCCCGTCAGGCCTGCTATCCGTCTAGACTTTTGAACTATTTCCAGCAATTTTGTCAGCCCAGGGAATTATTGTATTTTTTTGACCCAATCACGAATTCGTCTTTGGGTCTCGAGCTATCGATACTTGAGAACCTTAGAATTATACAAGTTCAGGAACCCGACAGTAATTTGTGCTAGCGTCTAAGCTTTTGAATTCTCTCTTCCTATTTTGCCTGAGAAGGAAATTAGGATCTCTTCTAGCTATCCAGGACAAGACTTAAATGCTTCAAACCCTCCTCAAAGGTGGAAATCTAGTCTATTGAAACCCACTAGGTCTCGTCTAACATGAGATGTTCTCTAGATCAGAATTTTACATTCATTACTGGGTCTCAAGTTGTGGATGATGCAGTATATTGCCAAGGGAAGCTGTCTGGGGGAATGTAATTGATTCTTTGCTGAGTGTTGATGTTTGGATCTGGAAGAACTTATCGAGCTATAAATTCTTGAGAACCTGATAATAGATTTGTTTCTGGGTCTCAACGTCAATTCCGATTGTATTTTCTTGACCCAATCACGAATTCGTTTTTGGGTCTCGAGCTATCGATGTTTGGAAACCTGAGACTAGCGACACCCTTCCATGTAGCAGACTGAACGCGCGTCACCCCAACAGGAAGCCAATTCACATAAGAAATAAAAGTTACAGTGCGGTGTATTGTTCTATAAGAGTATAACAATTATAAGTAGTGTGTTCGGGTGGTTACATTCTATGAAATCCGTGTAGTAAGAAAAATTTCTCACTAATACTCGTAGTAGTATTAGTGCGAAATTTGACCTTGGTGATTTTTACGAAGTGAAATGATTCGAGGTGAAAAGTTGGATAAACAGATCTGCATATTGTCCTCTACTGCTGTCTCCGCGAGCCTCTGTCTTTTTTTAGTTTTGACGTTTACTAGAGCCGAAAACCCTTGCTCACACAGCCATGAGGTTGAGAACTGAAATAAGATGTTCAGTGCTTTCTTCGATAGTATGGGATACTCTTTCTGAAGAGAAATTCAAAACGACGCCAGGGGAACATCACTGAATTTAGTTTGCAGCGTGCGGTCATTTTTCAGTTCGATAGCTGTATTCTGGAGATCGAAGTCCAAACTCTGCCACACTGAATTGGAGATAGGGTTGCGTATCCAATCATACTGCGTGGTATCCAAATCGGGAAAGTAACTAGGTCCTTGTAACTCCGCGGGGAAATGAAATAAGAGAAACAAAACTTAAGATTTGTCAGTTTAATTGATTTGAAAATATTTTGTAACAATTTCATAAGAAATACCGTCCATCCTAAACACAGATATAATTAGAGAACCTACTGTAAGCCTTGAAAACACGCCATTTAGCGAGATAGCTTTCGATGCCGTGTATGCAAGAGATGTGCCACTTTTGAGTTGCTGAAAAGCGGTATAACAGCACTCAGGTTTGCGTAGCAAAACCTTGAGTTTTATATAGATACATCGAAAATCTTTATGGTCGATTTATTCCTATGTATTGAGTTCTATTAATATATTTCACATGTTTGTTAAAAGTCAAGTGCTTGTCCAGAATTACTCCCAGACGAGTGCGTTGCGCTGGTCGGCATGGACGAGGAATTGTGGGTATCCTCAAGCATTCTTTTTTTTTCAGTCTGGTCGTCATCATCTTCAGAATGATGTGAACGTGTTTTTGATACATGATTTGGAAGCGGTTTAGCGCACGAGTTGGACGAACTAGCTCCTAGTCTATAATTGACTGTCCCAAGAGTGTATCAATATCATCGATAAAATTTGAGACTTGTTGAGGCTAGCTAAGGCAAAGGAGCGAAGCAAATTACCTTATTAGTGTATCTAACACTCTGTATACAAGGCTTAAATTACGCTGTGAGCAACTTGCGTCCTGAGAGCCATTTTTTTGTCATCCAACTTGCGTCCTCCGAGCCCAGAAAAGGCAACCAACTTGCGTCCCCCGAGCCCAGAAAAGTCAACCAACTTGCGTCCCCCGAGCGCCGAAAAAATGTTCCAACTTGCGTCCAAAAATTGAATCTTCTTGTCGTGCGCGGTAAGAACTTTCTAGACACAGTCTTCACAAACTCCATAGTCGTGATGGTGCCACGCTCGAGTTCGTCCATCGTATCTCGAATAAACTTTTCTTTCAATGCGCTTTTCTTGCTAATTTTTTTTGTTATTGCACTCAGTATTTTCGAGTACGAACGTTCTTGAATCTCGAGCAACGCGTCTCTAAGCAGGTATACGTGCGGATGAGGATGGTAAAACATTCCGTTCAAGCGACCGTGCCGACCTTCACATGCATTTGTGGTTCGACCGACTTCAGATAAGTACTTTGACCATAAGGAAGGGGCAAAGCGAGCCGTAGATGATATATAGTTGTTGTAGACGTAGTCACTGAATTTGTGGATCTGATCATGCGATGGTTTGCGAGAGACCAATTCTGTTAGGAAGAAATCTTCAATTGTATCAGGTGGAAGAAACGGAAGACCAAAAAATGACCGTAGGTAAGAGCCTTCAGCTGTCGCGCTCCGGTACACGTTCGCTAATCCAAGGCTCTGCAATTTTCGGTGCCACGCTTGCCCAAGATGAAAACGGCAGCCGCGAATAGTCAATATCATACTTTTGCTCCGGACGCAAGTTCTACGTGCCACATTTTGCAATTTCATATTTTTTCGGACGCATTTTGGGTGTGTTTTCGGACGCAAGTTGGAGGTATTTTCGGACGCAAGTTGGATGTAGCCTTAAATTAGGCGAAGTAGTACCGGAGTCTGGGACTAGATGGAGCAAGCATATAAAATGCCTCATTTTATGTTCTAGGAGAAAACATGTTAGTTTCTACCTTCGGTATTTCCGGTGATTCTTACGAACTTTGCATCGTGTTCATTCTTCCAAGTCATTTCTTTGCTCTTTGTAGTAGTTTTCTGTTTGTAGATTCGATGTAAATAGATATGATCTTTCAAGCTCCACGCTAGAGAATTTTCTCTCCTCATACGGGTCTCCGGTTAATTTCCTGTTCCACGTATTTAAGTCGATAATAAGTTGTTGAAATTACTACCACGAAGTTCTTTCGTAGAATGCCTGAATCAAATAGAGTTTGAGCTAAATGATGGTACAATAAAATAGACACAAAGAAAGGTTTCTTCTCTTCTTGAAGTGTCGTCGAGAAATTAATTCTGTTTGGAACACTCCTGACGCTCAAAATTTTTCACTTAAATTGTTTTCATTTCGGCAGCTAAGTAAGATTGGATTTCCTCTAAAAAAGAACCTGTTTAAAATGAAAGGATTAATTAAGTGAAGTTTTAAAGTCTACAATAGTTAATAGCTACTACAAAAATTCTCCAAGCACAAAAAAAGAATAAATGTCACATGAAAAATGTTTGGTTTGAACACACTAAAGGTTTTACAAAGGAATGATGTTATTCTGAACTTTTTTTTTTTGTTTCATGAAAAATCTATTTACGGCTAATGGCTTCCGGAAATTATGCGTAACTTCACATCTTCCAGTGTCCTTAGCCATGTTTTGTTTTGTTTTTTTCCTCAACGAAAAATGGATGTAATCGCTAACTAACGACCTATCGAAAAATATGATAGAAAAAAGAAAGGAAATAACGAAATGAGAGGAAATGGTAAAAAGAACTCGGAGGAGTAGTTCAAACTTTCTACTTTCGCAAAAAAAGAAAAAAAACACTCTTGCGGATTCTTACGACGAATCCCGGAAAAAATCTAGTATTTTATAAAAATGAATGATATCTGTTTTAATCTTGAATTAATCCATTCGTAAATGTTCTTATTTTTTATTTTTGAGGTCCTCGTTGGTGTCTCGAATTCGAAAAGAAAAAACTTTTCAAACTCCTATTTCCGTTTTATCCGGCGATTTAATGCGCTCTAGCATATTTTGCGCGGATTCCATTTCTTTCTCCCGCATACTCGTATACGACTGACCGCTTTCGAAAGAAAGATACTTCTGTCACTTGAAAGGTGTTTCCGTTTTCATACCAGAAGATCCTTATTTCTGTAAGTATAGGGAAAGAACGAAAACGATACTGAGATATCATTTCTGTGAGAGATGAAAACGAAAGCTTATCTAGAATCATTTTATGTTGTTTACGCGCCGTTTCGAATGTCTTCTCAGTATGGCTTTCGAGTTCTCCTGCTATTCTATCGAGAGATTTTGCTTGGAACATGTCGAAGTATTCGAACGAAAAGAAAAATAAAATAAAAAAAAGTCCCAAATGAGATCACTTTTTAAAATTTCAAGTCGTGCGGTCTTTCTATAACATTTATCGTGTTAGTTGACACGATGGTACAAAAGAGATGTTTTGCTTTTGATTGAATTTCAATTTTATTACCGAGGTACGGAAATATCAATGAATAGACAAAAACTTTTAAAAAATTAACAAAAATTCCAACCTATAAGAATAGAAGTCTACCTCGTCTTCCAACTCCGGATGGGCTTCTGAATCCTTGATTTGGATCCTAGTTTCGCATTCATCCTGTTAATACAGTGGAAGTCTTGACCAAATTTTTGACTTTCTGAAGTAATGCCTCCATAATTTTTCATCTTTTAATGCTCTCTTCAATAGTTCTCCTATGATCAGAAGTTTCCTCAAGAACTTTAGACGGGCCAATTCCTTGTTCTGGGACTCCTAAATAATAAAGCGAACAAAGCTCCTGAAATCACAATTTCCTATATCCGGAAAAGAAATATTTTCGATATTTTTCTCGACGTACGCTCCACTAATCGTTAAAAAGTGTATAGGAGAAGCGGTAGGCAAGAATTACCACGTATTGCGACCTCACGTTTCGTCGATCAGTTCGGTTGAACTTCCAAATTCTCATGTTCGGCGTTGGATGTTTTTCAAATTTTCAGTTCTGCCTAATTCACTTTGATAAAAGCGTAGTCTAATGAAAATTACGCAGTCGGCTAAATCGTCGATTGACCAAATAAAAAGAGATTCTAATTACGTAGATGATTTATATTCAAATTATATAAACTCTCGACCGTACTCACCAGGGAATGTGAAGTACAGAAAAGAGTGAGAGAGAGAAAAAAAAAATGTCATTTAGCGTGAAAACGCAACCCATTGGCGTTGATAAAGCGACGAACAAAAATAACGTGGAAATGCGCGTCGCGATGTCGAATGTGCAAAACGAATTTTATTCATTTGCGGCGATCGCTTATGCGACTTTATTAACATGATGTAGACGAAAAGTTTATTCCAATTGTCTGCGTCGAACGAGTGCTATTCAATACGGGCGTACATCGGTACTATACCCAAAAAACCAATTGTTGCGAACTTCACGTTTTTGTGCAGTACCTATCTTATTATAGAGAGAGAGAGAAAATGGCTTCGCGTCCGCATCGGATCGTTTCACGCGGATCATTTAGCGCCCAATAAACAAACATGCAATGCAAATGATCATTATGAATGGTTGGTAAAGCGTGAATTATCAAATAGCCTTTCTATATTTTCGCTTTGTACAGTGTATCGTTGAGTCGTTTAATTATTTTTCGCCCCATTTTTTCTACCGTAATATTCGCAATTTTGAAAATACCATTTTAAATAGGTACATGAGTTTCTATAAGTGACTTGAAGCAGATTTACGACAATAGATACTATTCGTGAGTAACAAATGTTGATACGAGGGAAGGAGCAATCTGTTCTGTCTGACTGAACTTCATCCCGAGGAAGTCCGAGGTCGGAAGGTGCGAATTCCAAGTGCTAATAGAACAGTTCGTGCATTTATACTCCATGGAAACCTAGGAAATTAATACTAATCTGCAATAGCTCCTTGTTCATGTTGTTTAGATTAGCGACTGATCTCTTCCAGTCCATTAGCTGTCTCATTGTTTGTCAAATAATGAAAGTAGTTTTGAATTCTAGTACAGTTCAATAAAAGGGACATGAATGTCAACTTTTATAACTCAAATTTCTTTCCCGTGTTCTCCTTTTCTCTAATTTCGAGGGCTATGCTCGTATCTCCTGAAATATTTTTATTCCATAAAGTTTTCAATGTTAAATTGACAACCAAGCGTTTTTAGACATCGACATAAAGAAAATTTTGCTCTCGGTCCGTAGTACTCCGAGGTTAAAATTCCAACTATAGTTTTATGGATGGACGACTTGAGGCGTAATCACTAATATTCAAATGAAGTGCTTCCAAAGTAGTGCATCATAGAATATGACGCGCATCTCTGTGTTTGCCTTCGCTCTCATCTACGAGTTATAACTATTTTCCTAGCTCGTTTCAGTTTTGGAGTTGTACGTACCTCCACACCAGGGCCGTGCCAAGCTATTCTGGCGTCCGATGCAAAATTCAAGATGAGTGCCTCTAAAGACAGAAATCATCAAAAGGACCCACCAAACCTTAATTTATACATATCATATGAAATTCAGGTGCTGTAAACCATCAATATAAACCAAAACCATATAATTTTTATCGATGACGTTCATAGAAATACAATCTACCTGAATCTAAGAAAAAGAAATTTTTGCGCTTCCATTTCCGCAACAGTGTGAGAGTAAATTCAACATTTTTGCTGAGGCGCTCTCAATTGATACACTTGCCAACCCAGTGAGTCTCATTTGCGACATTGTTGACCTGAGATAATTCTTGATTATTTTCAATTTTGAAAAACTGCGTCCCCCTGAGGCAACTGTCACACGTAATCTCGGAATCTGTGGATACTTATATGATTGTCCCTCTAATTTTTTGCACGTGATACAGTTGTGCAGCTCTCGAGCAACAGCTCGTCGTCCTTGGGGAATCCAGAAAAATATCTTCCCAGAAATGAGAGTGTGTGAGAGACGCCTGCGTGCAAGAGTGTTTCGTGATAGAGTCTTATCAATTTTTTTGTATAATCGTGATTCTGAGGCAGTAATATTGGAGCTACCTCAGTATTGCTATCTTGACGATTTATGAAACCTGAACCACAACGCAGTAATTTGTCAGGCTGAGATATAAATAAAGAAAATTGTCGCTGAAGTTCATCTTTTTTTTTACGACTAATATTTTGATATGTGATCCGAGAAATGACTCTTCTGAACATACTTTATCTAAGAAAGTTGCGCGGATTGAAGATCTTGAATGCTAAGAGGACCTTTAGATTTGTTAATTAATTTCAAACAATAAACCGTTACCCGCCATATTTTCGATAGAGATGAGTAATCCTTTAGATTTAATAGAAATGGAGATTGTGGTGGCTCTTTATCGAAGGTTAACATTGACAAATTCGATGGAGATTCTTCTAACGGTTCTTCATCTGTTGTAGGAAGAATCGTAGTAGGCCAATACTCTACTGATTTGTTTATCCAAGATGGACCACTGTACCAAAAGTGAGGAGACGATGAAGGTTTCGTCAGTAGATCGGACGTATTATTTTGAGAAGAGTACATATCGAAATGTGCATGGATAAGATGTGTTTTCTATCTCTTTTATTCTATTTCTAATGAATATAGGTAAAAGTTTGAGGGATTTAATTCAAGATAAAACACATTTTGAATCTGTCCAAACGTAGACCTGTGAAATTGAAAAAGGTACTATCTTTTTTACATAAGAAACTGCTCGCACACCGATAAGAACTGCTAATAATTCCATTCTAGGTATTGATATTGTCTTCGTGATAGGTTTCAATCGAGCTTTCGAAAATATCAAAAATGAATTTGTTCCTTCACAAGTGGTGACTCTAAGATAAATACATGTACTGTAGATCTGTGCACTAGCATCACAGAATAATTATGAATACTAATGAGACGTGGTACTTTCTGATCGTAGATTTGAGAGACTTGGAGAGTAAGATGATTCCATTCTTCTTGATGCTCTGGTATTGATTCATCCCAATTACGCTTAGTTAGCCAAATTTTTTGCTGAAATAACTTGAGTGGAATTATGTAGAACATGAAGAGACCGCAAGAATCGAATAATGAGGCAAGTAGTTCAGAACATTACGACGAGTACATTTCTTGTAGATGGAGATATCTGGAATATTGGATTTCAAGGTGATTGAGTCTTCTTTCGAGTTCCACAACATCCCTAGTACGCTATTAGTATTACTGGATAAAAAATCATCTTTCAAATGATGCATAAATTCCTCTGAATTCGACTTCCATTGCCGTAGATTCATCGATATTGTTTTGAATAGTTCCTTACTCTCCTCATACAACTTTAATGCTTCTTTATTGTTTTTAACTCCTGTGACAAGGTTGTCAACATAAAAAATGGTTGAGGAGTTGATTTTTTGAAAGGACGGAAGAATTTTGAATGAGCATAAAGACGACTGCGTTTAGTAGGAAAGGGCTTGAGATACAGCCAAAAGGTATTCGAGTAAATCTGTATACTCTTGGAGTGAGATCGTGAGGTAATTTTATCCACAGAAATCTTACAAAGTCCCGATCTTGTACGTCTAATCCTATCTCTAGAAATGCTCTTTGGATATCCGCGATGAGTGCTATTGGATGGTACCGAAATTCCATAATTAGCTTGCGAATGGGAATGGAAATGTGATGGACGGGATGCAGTCTTCATGATTTGAAGCGTGATGCTTTGACACTCACTCAGATGTAGGGAAGTGGGGGAGGGGAGTCTTTCATTTTTTTTTTTAGGTTTTTTGCTTTGTGTTTGGGTCGGGAGTGTGGAAATATATTTCTTATCTCCTATGCCTCTAATTGATAGCTCTTGTCAATGTGTCAAAACTTTACTCGGATTTTTTGTCTTAAGATTACTGAGAAATCTACAACCCTGTCTTTTCTAGATATTTCTATGCACATGTCCTTTGTGGTGATTTCACCTCCCTGAACTGGACATGCTCTACACCGCGAGCTAGCCGGTCGTGTTAGTTAGTAGCATTAGTGCACTTGCTTGGTGGCAATTGTGTAGGTGAGTTTTAGCCTGTCTGTATTGAGGCAGGTTCACCCTGAGGATTAAAGCAAGGTTACCACGCCTTCTCCGGGGATGCTGAAGTCCCAAGTGGGACTGTGATCATGAAGACCTTCGATCTTTGTAGTGTAGGAACGTGTACGTCTCGAAATGGTACAACATTAATTGATTGAGGATCTCTGACGGAGGACCACTTTTCAACTGAAGTACGTGCGGATTGGAAAAACTGTCCAACTGGCAACATTCCTCGCTATGAATGCTCAATTTTAATCACGGCATTGGTTGACCTTATCGCACTTTGATTCATTTCTTCAAATTTTTTTCTTTGTTTCATTATGCTCATCTAATTTTCCCCTGTTACTGTGCTCATTGCACTATATTTACTGCTTTATTATACTGTCCTAATGTTCGTCTGTTGCTGTGCTCTCTCACCTTTTTTAATGTTTCATTTTGCTTTTATAATGTTCGTAGGTTATTGTCGAATTATTCTTTTTTAATGTGCCGATAAATCGCACCCTCCGATTATGTACAACAATGATAGTAGATAAGATTAAAATCTCAATCTTCTCATGAACTTTTTGAAATTGTATGTAATTTTTTTAGTCAAAATTCCCATTTTTTGGCACATTTCTGACACCTTGGAGACTTGGCGCTCCGGCAACTTACTCATTGCGCCACATGGTAGGCGTAGCCTTGTTCCACACTCGAACTCTTCATCTCTTATCTTTACTTTCAACTTCAGATTTCATGATGAGATAAATAGTGGGTTCTATAGTTCTCAGAAAAACTAGCCGGAGAAATTTACTTCTAAATAAGGATGAGATACAACTCATGAAATTCAGCTCATTTTCCAAGTATGTCGCATCATTCTAATAAAATCATTTCCTGCCTGGACTTTTATCTTGTAGTCGTTTCGACGCAATTGAAATTACTGTATTTGTCATACTTTTCTTTCCGTCAATTCACTCCTTGAATTTAATCTTTACGAGTATTCTTGAATCCAAAATATAACACCAACCATGAAGAAACAAGAGGATCATAGTTTGTTTTTGTATCTTAAAGGAAATTTTTCATAGCGAAATTAATGTTTAAGTAGCCTGTCCATTATACGCCTACCATTATTTCTCAAATTTTGTTCAAGCATAACTTCATCTCGTCTAATTAAAAATTTTCCGAGTTAGACTCTCGTTAATTTTCTACTTTTTGAGTAGCCTATCATCAAAATAAATTTGGTCGTCAGAAAGTGTGAATGGCTTTCGGTACCGACAGTAAGCTTACTGTGTCCCAAATTCAGATTCAGAAGATGCAAAAGGTATGACGAAAACAATTCATTAGGAGTCGTTCATTTTCGTTCTTTATTCATCCATTTATTTATGTATTTTGATTTTTTATTTCCTCGTTAACAATCTGCTCTCTCAGAGCTTTTTCTCCGATTTATTTTTTTACGTGGGTTGATCATCGGCAGCTGTTTTTCGAAACCCGCGATTCTTGAATAATGTGTACAAGGGTTTCGGCTGAAAGCAGTGAGAAGAAAATTCAGTCATGTTTCTATCGTTTATTGAATTCTAAATGTAAATATTTTGATAGACGTGGTCATAAATCATGCACCTCTTGTAGCCCGTGTCAGGCGAGGCTCGAAAGAAATCTTCGATGTTGAAGCGAAAAGCGTAAACCGAAACAAGGGAAGATCCCTTTTCACCCGATACACGACGACGAAAACCTCGGTAAATAACTAATCAAATTCATATGTAAAACATACCAACCAATAGAATCTTGCAGCATATAGTCGAGTATAATCGAGGTCAATTTTGAATAAGAATTTCCTGCCAAAAACTGAGCCAATATTTGTACGAAGTTTTTGGTTTGTAATACACTATATACGCGCGATATGAAACAATAGAGTTTCTTCAATACTTGAGACACGTTATCTATTCAGAGGGTTTTTTGGAAAAGAAATTTGCCGCCGTACAATAGATATTTTCGTGAGATTATAAACGTTGAAAGTGTAGAACGGACGAATGAAAATTCGCTATTAACTTTACGACGGGAAAAGAAAACTCGTTTGCTGGTATATTATAGTCTACCAAAATAGGACTTTCTTCGCGTTATCTTTTCAAGAGAGATAATTGCTTGTATTTTATTCGTGTTAATTTTGAATCAATAATTGGAGAAAACTGTGTTCTCCGGGGTAATTAAATTACTGTTCTCTAAAATTTATAATCGTTCTTTCATTGCTTCTTCATCTCATCGAGGTCACGCAATTTACCAGCTTAAGAAAGAACGTTCTTAGTGGAGATTTATGTCGTAATGCGCGAGTAAATTTCATGAAGTAAGGATAGGAAAAAAAAAATCGGCCGCAGGATTGTTACAAAATTCGCAACACGCAGTGTAATAAATATCTCGGATATCGAGTAAGGGACAGGAAAAAGATATGAGAGTTTTTTGAATTGGACTAATTTCTGCCGGGATTTTTCTATCTAGGATTTTCTTTGCTCTTCGACCATTTACAGTTGATTCTGAATTTTACGTGTACTAATTTTGTTTTCGTCTTTGCATTGCCAACTTATTAGAGTCCTATTCAGTCTTTATCAAATTCTTTCGTCATCTTTCGTATTCATTCGGACTTGGGGCTGTTATCACAACTTTGTTTACAATCTTTCTCCACTTATTACGGTCTCTGGCTGAGTAGAACAATTCCTCTGGTAGAAACTAAATAAATTAATCACACTTTCCGTATAGAGTGTCAAGTTTGTCCACATCCGCAATTTCCCTAGCCCCAGCATGGTCTTTCTGCTGGCCTATCTCTTTCTTTCAATCTGCCCACACTCTATTGTCTGTAGCAGTTCGTATTCTGGACCCCGAAGTACATTTCCTGAGCCTCCTCATCTTAACTGTTGCAGACCGTTCTTTTCTTATACATTCTAGTACGTCCACATTCCGTACTTTTTATGTCCAACACCACATTTTGAATACTTTCATTCTCTTCATGAAAGCCGTCTTCGAGGTCCGAGTTCCGCATCCATATGAAAGCTGTGATCAGGAATAACACTCAAGCCGTCTTGGAAGTGACGCCATGTTGAAATACCTTGAAGTCAATGCTTGACTCCAGCTGCAGAAAGTGACTTTAGCACCATATCCTCATTGATCCAGGACAAGCTTTGTACTTGAATCGTGGGACTCTTCCGAAAATTTTATTGTCTGGTTCGAGTTGTTCATCGTCAATTCTTTCTTTGTTCATAATAATCATACATTTCGTTTTTCCAACGTCAATCGCTCAACCATATCTGTTACAACATCCATTAGTCTTCGTAGATTGGGGTTTGATTCGGCTAAGAGAATAGTATCGTCCGCATATCTCATGTTGTTTATTATTTCACCTCTTATTCGTATCTTTCAATTCTTCTAGAGTTTCAGCAAATATTTGTTCCGAGTAAGTGTTGAAAAGTAGAGAAGACTGAATACATCCCTGTCCCACTCCTCACCTCATGCGTACTACTTTATTTGACTCGGTCCCGCCGATTTCTGCGGACGCCGCGTCTGTTTCTAATACCTATAGGTTGGTCAACCGTCCGGGGCGGTACACGTTTGCGCACAAATCGTGAAAAAGAAACACGTTCGCGCACAAATAAAAAGAACACGTTTGCGCACAAAAATGTAACACTTTTGCGCAAGTTTTTCTCTTAATGTAGGGAGCGTTTGCGGTGGGTTGGCCGTGAAGGTGCATTTCCCTTCTCACTTGACCAGGCTGAGGACTGGCTGCGTAGAGCAGGCGTAATTAAAAATGCAGTATCTATGGCGTGATTAAATTTTCTTTCGTTGGTTATGGTACCCCAGTACTTTGAGGTAGTTTAGCCGACTATAATTACCAACTGTGTGCTTATTGTACGCGTCAATCATGGCTTGCTTCTTCTCTTCGGTCAACGACAGTCAAGGATTACATTTATTTTTCCGGATGCAGTTAATTTCGACTTGGATTGAGAGCAATGTGTCAATTACGAGGTAAATGTGTGACGATGAAAGATAAAATGGACCGTTGTAGTGGCTGTGAAAACTCTCGACAGCATTAGTAGTCCTTGGGCTAGAGGAAGGAGGTCCTGCCCATAATGCTGGAGGGAAGAATGCGTCATCGGAGATATATGTTTGGAGGAGGTATTATATAATTTGTCGAACTTATTCTCAAAGATCGTGGAACAGATGATGATGTAACAATACTCTTATTTCCGTCGGTAGCATTAGCTGCATGTTCATATGCTAGCTTAACTAATCTTTCGGCTCAACTTTTAAACATTATTTACAGACAATTGAAACTTAAAAGTTGGAAGAAAGTAGGTAATAGCGTCCATGAATTCCTATAATCCTCACACAATACATACGTGCATCGTAATTCACTCACTGGAAATCTCACTCGTATTCCAATATTCGCAATAGTCTATAACATTTCCTCTTCTTTCCCTCTCTTCGATTCTCTCTCTTTCTCTTCTTCTTTGTGACACGTGTTTACTTCATTCGACTCTTTTTTCCATCGCCGATGTACGAATATCGAAGCCTAAATCATACTGTCCGATATGCGCACGCAGTGTCCCGGCCCATTCGATATAATGAACATATATGGTCATATACAATTGTAATTAGGATCATACATAATATCTCGGTACTAATTAATGAGTATGCTCTCTGACGCGAATAAATGATCATCGTATGTGAAGACCCTCTCTGTTAATCCGAATCTAAGTGCGAATCTTAAGCCGAACCCTTCTTTGCGTCTTCGCAAGGATTCATGTGAAAATTTTGCTTCGAGTTTTAAGTCCCAGTCTCGATTCTCTAGCTCGAGTCTCAATCTTGAGTCTCGGTCCCGAGTGTCTGTCTCAAGTCTCAGCCTCGATTCTCAAGCTCCATTCTCGATCTCGAATCTTCGTCTCGAGTCTCGGTCCCGAGTGTCAGTCTTAAGTCTCACCCTCGATTCTCAGTCTCAAGTCTGAAGCTCAAGTCTCAGTCTCGAGTGTCAGCCTTGATTTTCAAGCTCGAATCTCAGTCTCGAGTCTCGAATCTCAGTCTCGAGTCTCGAGTCTCAGTCTTGAGTCTCAAGCTCAAGTGTCTATCTCGAGTCTCAAGCTTGAGTATCAGCCTCGATTCTCAAGCTCGAGTCTCCGAGCCTTCTCCGGTGTCGCCAAATTGCGGCCCAAATTGTAATTTTTATCCAAATTGCGTCCCAGAAGACAACTGAATTGCGTCCCAAAAATATTTTCACCCTTGTATTGTATATAGCTTTGCGAATCTGTTCTCGGTCATCTTCTTGAAGGATTTCCATCGCTTCACTTGTCATTTCTTTTCGTATGATCTTACTGGGTCTTTCGAATAAGTTGTCGGTCGCTTTCCTTTTGCATGCTTTGGATTACGTTTCGCAACAACCTTCTTTCCGGAGTATAACTGAATCGATGGTACGACCTGCTTCAACCTTGAAATAAGCAATACAAGACTTTCTCATTTGCGAGGAACTTCTGAAACTAAAACTTATACCCGTCAATCACTTTCAAGTCCGCACCACGTTCACTGAACATTACAAACGAAGACATTGTCGTCACTTCACAAAACAAATTTGGTGTGATTATGAGAATGATTCAACAAGAGATTTGAATTTTTTTTATCAAAAGGTTGCAAGCAATCACAAACAGGAAAACCGAAAATTAGAAATCTTGAGTCATCCGTCTTCCGCAAGTTGAAGGAATGGTATTTATTATGTCTTTCTGTCGCAGGGGAAATTTTCAATTCCATTTCTGCGGCCCAATTGAGATGTACCTAAGCCTCGATTCTCAGTCTCAAGTCTGAAGCTCCAGTGTCAGTCTTGAGTCTCAAGCTCAAGTGTCTGTCTCGAGTCTCAGCCTTGATTCTCAAGCTTGAGTCTCGGTCTCTAGTCTCAAGCTTGAGTATCAGCCTCGATTCTCAAGTTCGAATCTCAGTCTTGAGTCTCGGTCCTAAGTGTCAGTCTTAAGTCTCAGCCACGATGCTCAAGCTCCAGTCTCAAGCTCCAGTCTCAGTCTCAAGTTTCATCCTCCAGTCTCAGTCTTGAGTCTCAGCCTTGATTCTCAAGCTCGAGTCTCGATCTCAAGTCTTGATCTCTAGTCTCAAGCTTGAAAATCAGCCTCGATTCTCAAACTCGAGTCTCAATCTTGAGTCTCAATCTCGAGTCTCTGTCTCGTGTGTCGAGTCTCAGTCTTGAGTCTCGGCGGTCCCGAGTGTCAGTCTTGAGTCTAAGCCTCGATTCTCAAGCTCGAGTGTCAGTCTCGAGTCTCAAGCTTCAGTCTCAAGCTCGAGTCTTGGTCTCTAATCTCAAGCTTGAGTATCAGCCTCGATTCTCAAACTCGAGTCTCAGTCTTGAGTCTCGGTCCCGAGTGTCAGTCTTGAGTCTCAGCCTCGATTCTCAAGCTCGAGTGTCAGTCCAGAGTCTTGGTCTCTGGTCTCAAGCTTGAGTCTCAGTCTCGAGTCTCAAGCTCGAGTCCCAAACTCGAGTCTCAAACTCAAGTCTCGGGCTCGAGGCCATTGGCTTGAAATATTCCAAACTGGACTTATACTAGACCAAGAAGGGTAGCGAGTGACCTATCCAAAAGCTATTAGCTTGTAACACCCAAAATCCAAAAGTTACTAGCTTGAAATATTTTAAGCTAGACTTACCGGACCAAGAAGAGGGCGAACGAACAGAGTGAGTGAGCTACTCAAAAGCTATTATCTTGGAACACCCTAAAGCTATTAGCTTGGAAAAGTAGACTTATACAAGACCATGTCCCAAAAAAAATATCATTCTAAACTGGACCTATAAAAGCAACTACCCTGGTCTGTGCCGCGGTATAGAACGGATGATAAAGCGTGCTGAGCGTATCAGTATTTATTCTGCGTATCCATTTTAATGGCCATACTGACACTCAACAGCAAAATACTTGCCGTATATTGAGAAAAAGAAAGACATGAAACATGAACTTTATTTATTTGGCTCCGTCAGAACATTTTTGACATGTTTCGTGTCTTCACTCTGATCTGACCCGACCTGACCCCTAATTTGAAATTTTGCGAATTTGCGAGTGCCCCGCGAGTTGAACAATCGTAACATTCAAAAACGCATTGATTCCTGATAGTATTATTGAATCAAGTATTGTGTCTCTGAAATCTAAGTCTTATCGAATTCGTCACATTTTCTATCTCAACTTGTACTAATTATTAACATTGAAAATCATTAGATTAATTATGCTTTCAAGTATCGTACCAGAAAAACGATTCCACACGGTATGAAGGAAAATTGGAAAAAGTGATAATTTGTGATTTTCTGTTCGAACACATTTTGAGTAGGTTTCAAGTTATTTTATCTTCGTTCGCTCGGTTATTTTTCTTCTTTTTGAATAACATCACAAAGTAAGAAAAATGAAAAGAAAGGAGAAGCCTGAGACCACGCGTCGATGTGCGAACGCGGTTCGCCTCCGAGTCAATAAACTGCGTGAGGATTATTGAGTCGCTTACGATGTATCAGATGGACATCCTACGCTGTTCGTCTCATCATTTCGTCCGAAATTAGAATAAAATGAAAACTAATAACACCCTTTTCTCAACTTCGAGTCTACGCGTTACAAATAACTCACTTTCGTGAATAAATGCGCGTTCTATGTAGGTAGTTATGAAATCCTATTGGAAAAATTGAAGTGCCTCAAGGTTACGTGAATGAGGTCATTACCGTATCATCTTGGTTCACTTCTGCCGATTATTCGATGAAATACCCCTTCGTAAGGTCTTTTCTCACATTAGTTTGAAAATTCATTTCGAAAACTTTACGAAAGTTCAACAAACAGACGAAATAAGATGCTGGTTTGCTTATTGTGAATCACGATGATTTTCAACCGTGGATCGTCTCAATACTGGTGAAATACTAATTCTAAATAACTCCAGCGTATAAAATAGTGATTTTCATGTACCAAAAAAAGTGAACTTTTTCGTCTTGAGTAAAATTCTATTTTTCCACCTGCAAATTATTCCTCGAAACTCACATTTTTGAATGGTACGTTTATTTAATTCAATTCCGTGTATAGGTTGTCGAATTTTCACGCGCGTAAAAATCAACCAAAGAAAGAAGTGCGTGAGGCGGAATTACCACAAATATTTTTTGAAATAAGTAACTCATTTTAAAAAGTTGCTAAAAAATCGAATTTCTTTTAAAAATTTTGATTTACACATCTATCTTCATTTTCGTGAAATGTCAAAAGCAAGAAAAATTGCTACGATTCGGGCAAACTTTTTTTTCCTCTTCCGCTAAATCAGCTGATTTGTACCCGGTAATGAATTTTATTGTCGTAGTCGACATAAATTCTCGTACTTCCTTTTATTTTCTGCCTTGCTACTTGTACTGACGCCGCGCTGTCGAGTTGGAACGAATAAATTTTTTAATTTCTAGCAACAAACTATACGGTGTACATCACAACCAGGATATACTCATCTCAACATGAGGTAGGTGCAAGTAGCAAAGCACATTCGTAGGAAGAAAGGAAAAAAAGTAGAACAGTTCCGTTCATTGAAAAACTTTGCAACTTGACGACATGTGCCGTTCTTTATGGGCGTTCTAGCAGATTTCAAACTGTTGATTTTTGTACCGGGTGAGGGGATCATATTTGAAAACATCGCATATCGGGAGTACCGAGATATTTTAAGTGGCCATTAAGGTCTCGTAAACCAAGCGAACCCCTATGAATAATCAACTTTTTTATGCTATGTTTGTGTCAAAACTAAAGAGTCCACTTCAAAGTGGAATTATTATTTTCCGCTGTCTTTGAAATCGACGCATTTTGTTCTCCCTTAGAGATATAAAATACAGAGAGAGGCCGTCGAACTCGGGAAATTTCAAAAACACACAAACATAGTTGACGCAATAATGATGTGTTGTTTTCATGCTAAATCTTTTGGTTACTATTTAACATGTAGGTGATCTACTTTCTGCGTAGGAAAAAAATTGTCTGAGATATCATGACAGGATTTTTTTTTTTTCAGACAAACTAATCATATTCAACAGATTGTCGTGGAATAGGTCGCCTACTTTTGACTAAAAATCACCCTAATCTTGAGCATCATTGCGAACGTGAATTTGTGGAAAAGCGCCCGCGTCCCTCGATAATTTGAGAAACAATCGATAGTTGAAAATTTTTCCTTTTCTTATCAACATTTGAAAGAAAGAGAAACTGCGTCAGTTCAATGAGTTGAAATCAGTCAGGCTCCGATGTAGTCTGAACCAGGACTCGGCTGCACCCACAAACGAATGTTTTGCCACCTCGATGGCGGTTGGGGCGGGCCCTTTGTAAATTTCATTGAGAGACATCCAATCTGCTGGTCACTCTCGTGCCACTATGGCTCCACCAGTCCTATCATATTTTTTTAGATCCCGAGCCATATCCGTTGTTGGGCCCATGTTGACGGTGGGGTTATTACTTGGGTTGTTCTCTATGAACGTCTCGCTATCTTCCACTAACGGATCACGAATTTCGCCTGACGATGCAATCCGTCCAGTCGTCAGCGTTTGGAGCATCTGAGTCAACAGATCCAACTGGGTCGCCATTTGGGCCTGACTGACGCCCATGGCTTGGACTGTTTCACGAAGAGATGTGCTGCTTTCGACCTCATCGTCGATTTTTCCGCCGCGACTCCTACGAGCGCGTCTATTGCCCATTTTCAGAATCGACACAATTACCAAATTCCAAAATTCCAAGTTGGTTACCAAACGTGACTTGCAAATTTTTCTTTCACAAATCACTTTTCGACAGGTCGAAGGATGGGTACGGACACACGACAACCATATAACAACCGTCACGACGACTACGCGACGACTTTTTGGTTGAAAAAGAAAAAAAACTAAAACTTGGCGTTCATCCCACTTGTGAAATTTTGTAGAATAACTAAGAATCAAAAATTAACTAAATTCAACTATTCTATCGAAAATCTATATTTCCGTTTCTCACTACATTATTTTTCTAACAAGTTCTACTTTAGCCTACCAGGCATTCAATTCTACTCGTACTACTACTACTACTAGTCGAACGCGATCGGAGTTTTAGTCTTCTCCGTTGGACACCAGCACCGCGTCGATCAGTAAAGCCAACCGACGAGTTTTCTACAATTCTGTAGACTTCGATAAAACTTAGTTAAATTAAAATGCGGGCAACATTCAAATTCTTTTAATGGGCACAATGATCTTTTCTACCAAAGTACAAATGGTCAGAGGAGCGCAACTCTATATACCTACCTCGCGATCTGAACTACAACAACGAACTACTACGGACTTCTACAACGTATTGAGCTTTACAAAGAACTCTTTTTCCAACGGCTGCTTGTTCGAACAGCGTTCTTCAATTTCATGAAACGACCTGCCACATCAATTTCCAATTCTAACCAGTCGACTCTGGATTAATTGATTTCCCTTCTCGAATATTCGAGATCATTGCTTCTCCAAGGAAAGACAGCTGACAGAAGGGCAAATCTACTCCCAAAGGAATCCTGGTGGCGCTCATAGGGTACTATGGGGGGGGGGGGGTATGGCAATGCGCCATTTTAGCAGCAAAAAGAAGTGTCTAACGCACGAGTCGCGAGAAAACAAACGTGATTGATGTTGCCCGGCCCTGCCGAATACTCCGCGACACTGCGCGAACGCGTTTGTGCTTGAGAGCCCTCTTTTTGCTGCTAAAATGGCGTATTGCCAAACCCCCCTCTTTATAGTAACCTAGCGCTAATAATCGGAGTGAACTAAAACGTTCTCGTCGTCTGTCGGACACGCACTCTAGCGGTCGTTCAACCAACCAAATATTTCCTACAATTCCTTGACAGACTTGTTGGAAAAAACAACGATCATGAGAAAGGTATTTATCGCAGGAGTATTATAGGTGAATTTCTCTTGATCGAAATTTCTCATCCAAACTATCAATAGTATCGATAGTTTCAGAAAAAACTATCGGAACTATCGATAGTCCCGATAGTACCTTGGAAAAAATATCGGGACTATCGATATCGTGAAACTATGGACTATCGCCCTTCATTGTACCCCAAAAAAGGCATAAGCCATACAAGAACGAAGTAATCAATTTGCGGTTAAAGGTCCCGCTAGGAGCGCTACTTGTTCTGCAAAAAAAAAAAAGATCACGATATTTTCCACCATTATTATTATTATTATTATTATTATTATTATTATTATTATTATTATTATAAGCCTTTATTTCGTTCTTATGTGCACATAATACATATATATATATATATATATATATATATATATGTCACACCGAATTAACGCAATCGAGTAAGCAGAAATTTTGATGAAAGCGCGCACTCAGCAACCTCTTTGCTGAGTGCGCGCAGTCTGCATCCGTGCCCAAAATTGCCGAATGCACACAATCAGCGGCAGATTACAGCCGATTGCGCGCTTTCGGCACATGAACAGTTTTGGTGATACACTGGTTTTGTGCAGTTGCCAAATGCGTGCACCACTAAGAAGTCATGTTGCCGAATTCTAGCACCAGGTACTAATACAAAGTTGTGAGGTAGAAATAATCAGCTTGTTTTAGGGTGGAGGAGAACGGTACGGACACGCACATGTAAGATATAGATTGCGTGTCCGTACCGTTCTCCTCCACCCTAAGACAATGGCTCGCAACGTAGAGCACACTTTATCTCTTAATCAGCTTGTTTATTTCTGCAGAAAAATAACAGCCTTTGTAATACAGCAAAGTGGTTGTATTTTTCGCAGTTTGTAACAATAGCATATCCTTCAACTCTTCTTCCAGGATGTATGGTGTAAGCTTCTCTAAAAACTCGCGCGCTGCATTAGCGGCCAAACCCACGCGAGCAGCTTGCCCACAGACAGCCTGGTACGGAAACATTTTTATAGCTTCGTGATGATTCCCCATTGCACAAACAGTAAACCTGCATTCCACTTTGCAGTGCGATTGTCTCTCATCCACGCAGTCAGAGAATCCTTAACCACAGAATTCGCTCTCTCCACTGAGCCTTGGCTTTGGGGGTATTGCGGCCTCCCATTCACTAACACCAATTCGGGCCACAGTTGTGCTAGTTCCGTAATTACCTCCGCGCAGAACTCTCGGCCGTTATCAGATTGCAGAACTCTTGGCGCGCCTACCGTCGTGAAAATTTAAGAGCAGTTCCCGAGCAACCAACGAAGCTCGTTTGAACGTTAGTGGACAAAGGAAGGAATACTTCGTGAGGTGTTCCTTATAGTGAAGCACTCGCCGTCCGCCAACGTCCTATAGTCGATAAGGTCGACCTGACCGCGGTCGTTCAATTGAGAAGCCGTCAGAGGCCTCACATCAACTCCTCGCCTACTCTTCTTCCTCGTTTTTTCTGCACAGCGGAGACATTTGGCGATGACGTTCTTCACCGCGGACATCGGTATGTTGGAATAAGTCTTCTGCACTTTCTTGTGCGTCTTGGTTTCGCCTTTATGCTTTATCTCCGTGTGGATACCTTCAATAATGGATGGCCATGATTCTATCGGCACCATTAATTTTCCATCCTTCACTTTCCTGACTTGACGTACGTCACCAAGTACCACAAGCTCGAACTTCTTCAACGTGTGATAGTATTTGCGATCTTTTACGCCAGTCCACTTCCCATCAAGAATTTTTACCACGTCCCCCTCTTTAGCCGCTGTCCACAAAACATTTGAATTTACTTCCATGACGCGAAACAACAATTCACAACAACATAAGATGAACTTCACTACTGTACGTTTGTACGACGCAGAACAATATAGGAAGTAATCAAATCACACTATTTCGTGTACTGAACGAGATAATGAAATGTAACGACATTCTAAAACGTGAACTGAATGATAAAATCAACCCTTCTAAATAGCGGTGAGTCAATCAAGGTACGAATATTTGCCTATTACCCCGTTGCTGAAGGCGCGCACTCAGCAAAAAAAGGTTGCCGAATACGTGTCAATAATGATTTACTTCCTTCCGATTGCGCGCCTGCAGTATCCTTGTCTCTGATTGCGCGTACTCAGCAAAGAGGTTGCTGAGTGCGCGCTTTCATCAAAACTCCTGCTTACTGCGCGCATTCCTTGATTGCGTGAATTCGGTGTAACATATATATTACATATTGCCCACTTGATTTTAGGCATGTCTCCCTCAGCCTATTCCACTCACGTCGGTCGCGTCGTACGCTATACTACAGCATAATAATAAAATTGTAATTTCACCGTTTTAAATTGTTTTTCATAAAAATTGGAAAGAACAAAACTTGTTGCCCTTCCAATTTTCTTTTGGATGAAAGTAATTTTGGATTTTTTTGATGATTTCTTTCACATCATCACTTTTTTGCAAGCTTCCTCAAATTGCCGCCAATCTAGAGGGCACCTCCTTTGCCTTTATTTGCAAATGAATTCGGGCTTCATCGCGGCTCTCGCCACAGCTTTGGCATGCTTGGGTGGCCAAAGCGCTTGTTCAATATTGTTGACTCCGTTCCCTTGTGGCCTAATACACTAATATTTACCCTGCGCTCCTCCTGCTATTCTGTAATGATCACCTTTTTGGACAGCTTACGAAAATCGGTCACTCGCTTCGTCCTCTTCCCTTCTTACGGGAATTGACGAAAACGAAACCTACAGCAATGCGAATCGTACAGCACTAGTATCAACAAATCTTATCAGGGGTTGAAAATAGAAGTTCTTGACACGTGTAACAAAGATGAATTTTCTACAATTGAGTAGCACCATTTTCTTTAGTTAGTTATGTAACGTTTTGCTGACAGAACTTGTTGAGAGTGATTTCAACTTCCTTGAAATAATCACCTGGTTGTGCACTTGATTCTAATTTATGTCTGATCTCTAGTTTTTCATTGATATTCAAAATATTTGGAGATTTTGAAGATTCTCTTAAAACCTATGAGAAGTAGCAGATGAAATTTTTTTTGCACCTGTATCTGGAGTCAATATGTTGTTGTCAGTGGGGACAGTAAAAATATATACCTATGTTTGATTATCAATTGATGATTGAGCGGTGATACAGTCGGAACTGTGTATATTTGTAACGTACTTAAACAGAGTCATTAAGTTGTAACCCAGAAAAAAGAATCTCATCACAGAAGCAATACTGAATAACCATGAGATGATCAATCAGCTGATGTCTGCACGGCTGATCAATACAAATATGCGAAAGTAAAATGCTCTCAAGTTTCTTCGTTCATGAAATCGCTTGATTCGTACAGCAAAGAGACCTATTTTAAGAAAAGGTAAATTGAAGAAAAATGACGGGCCGTCTGGCAAAACGTGGAACGTGGAAAAATTTCATCCTCCGAGCTATGTATGATGAGAGAGGGACTTGGAGACATTTCGACCTCCGGTGATATAAGAGAACTCGGAAAAATATGGGGTTTCGGGCTCAAACTGCCTAGGTGGTGAGTTAGGAAGAGGATAAACGAAGAAATCTTCATAAAACAGGTTCCCTCCGTGCCTCGATTTACTCAGTCGAGGCAATTCCCAATAGCTAACGAAGTAGGCTGCGAGATTTTTTCATTTTTTTCAATTTTGTATCATCAGATTTGCTGTATTTGTATTTTTCTCTGTAAAAAACTGTGGATATGAAAGCAAAATGTAAGAGCTGGTAAAATTATTTCACTTGACAACGCGCTGAAAAGGGGCTTTTACGGGTACGAATATGAGTAAGTAGATGGGTTAATACGCTTTTTCAATCCTCTCTAGATATAAAGGAGCTTGAAGTGGTTACACGGTCATTTCTAAATTAACTTTAATCTTGAGGTCGAAACATTGTGTTTGCATATGACGGTGGAGAATTTTCAAACGAGAAAGGTGATTTTTTAAACCCAACAATAGGGACGACCGACTGAGCTGTAGAGATCTTACAGCGGTAAACGAATTTCGTCATCAAAGTTTCCCTTCTATCACGGATGATCTCTATTGTTTTATGAAGTGTGAAATAAATGACAAGAAATATTTGCTTTCTTTCAAACTCGGCTAGCGGGTTTCCTTCAGCGCGATGGCGGTGAACTTTCCACCAGCTCACAAAGAACAAAAGATACTTACCATGAAAATGGATTTCGTTCATAATGAAAATTAATGATATTTCAGCGGCAGTTAATTTTCCTCTAGAATATCGCGTCTATTTAGAAAATGAGAGAAAAACCGCCTGCCACGAGAATCTGTGTTGATGATGACTCTGACCGCGACGACAGCGTTCTTATATGCATATGAGACGCGTTCGAATGGCATCGCATGGAAGGAAAAAAACTTATTCAATTGTACCTTTTCGCATCTTTTCAAGCGCATTAATCTCCAGAACTGAAACGTACTTTCGCATACTCATATTATCGTGTGGTTCACGAGAAAATCAACTCGAAAAGCCTGTGAAAAAAACATCAAGTACTCTAATGAGAACGCGTGATTGAATATTAGTATGGTACTGAGCCGAAATTAGAGTACCGTAAGATGAAAACAATTTCTATTCTCAATCGAGATATCATTTTTTTCAGCTCAGCTGTATGTCCAAGTAACATCCCTTTCAATATTAGAATATTCGATGTGTTTATACCACTTTAGCTTTCTGATTTGAGTGGATTTCCATTGGTCCCTTTATGCTTGAAATGTTGGAGCCAACAAGTAATAGAAACTTTTCATCGTAGTCGAGTAAACAGGATTAATAAACTTTCATGAATCTTTTTTTTTCCCCCTCTTGGTTAGAAATTGTTGAAAACTTCCTCATTTTTCTGCTTGAAATAAAACGGGAGGAAGACGAACAACATTTTTACATTTACAACGGTCGCATCAAATATATAATTCATCGATTTCGACCAGTAACTTTTGTATAATATGAACATGCTGGTACGCAATACGTATTCTCCAGATCTTGTGACTCACATCACGGTATACCGTAAAAGTTCATAGGCGCACTGGTCTTCGAGATGATATATTTTGAATACAAGACCTACACAATCGATCAGTTTATCTTCAGTTGACACTCAGTGTTGAATGATTTTATAAAATTTATCCCGTTGAAATGTGGAAAAGGAAAGACGAGAGCAAATCAAAATAGATACGGAAAACTCGACATGGGAAACATCAACGATAAACTTTTTCAGCGTCCTCGTTTTCGTCGTCTCGTTTCACCTTTCTATTCAATTGGATGAACTACTCTCTATTAAATTGTCGTCTTTCTACTCGCAGATAGTGCTACTACATAATATTGTTGTTTGCTCATTTCAACCACCAGGAAAACAGAAATTGTTTTCTGCATCCAAATTTTCGAGTAAGGTGCTTAGGAATTGTAATCCACCCTGATAGCAAATTATAGCAGACATTCTCATGCGAAGTACTCGCAACAAGATAGAAAAGTACTAAAACTATGTTTACCAAACTACATTTTTAGTACGTAGCGAGAAAAATCTGCTATCGGTGTACGTTTAATAATACACCATTTTCCGAATTTCGATTTGCGCTGAATGTACTCTGATAAAAACTGAGATAGACAATCAAAATGGATGGAGATAGTAAATATGTGTTATGTAGACAGTCAAGCTTGAATAGGTAGCAGATATTAGTATCTAGCTGAAAAATCACCCACGTAAACTATGAATACCCTCTGAAGTAAATTTATGATTGGACAACCTTACGATTACGTATGAGAATAAAGTATGTATACTGTATGAACTTTAGCATAACACGTAGACGCAAAGGAGGACCTGTTTTCGAATTAGTTCTCTTTAGCGCTTCCATCAGGAAAGCATCCTCATGCTGACTTCCACGTAATACAACCCGTCCGTGTGTTGAAACAGACAAAGACAACTCTCGAACCATCCCAGAGCCACATAAATGTGGGGAACCATCGATACAGGATAGACTATTAATACTATCGATAATTTTAGAGAGAAAAAAAAAACAAAATAACGGCGGCGGCGATAGTATCGTCTATAGTTTGAGAAACTATCGATGGTTGATCTTATCAAAATCACAAAATTGGTGGAATTTGAAGATAACACATTTGAAAGAAAGAGAAAAGAACTGGAATGTTGAATAGCGCCGTTTTGGCTTTCGGAAATCGGAAGTGAAAATTGAAAATGAGCACCAGTTAACAATTCAATGAATCAAGGTCAGTGAGGCGGTAACAATTGTGCAATGGATGTGGCGCTACGTTTTCATGGTAATTCCTAGTCGCGTCCATCACCTAAAAGCACTAAAATACATTCATTGTAGGGGAAAAAATAATGATCAGGAGAAAGATATCTTATCTTCCACGTAATGTAGGTACTCTTCTCTTGATCGACGTTTTTCATCCAAACTATCGATAGTTTTGAGAGAAACTATCGGGACTATCGATAGCATGAAACTATCGACTATCGCCCATCACTAGTGCAAGTACATTACTGTTTGTATAGTTGACTTGTGGATTTGAAATTCGGTGGGTGCGCTAGTGGCGATAGAAGTCACTACAAGGTGAATGTGGTATTCGTGATCTTCAGATGTTACGCAAATAAAATCAATTTTAGTACGAAAATCAGAAGAACCATAAGGAATTTTAAACAGTCACTACCCCTTTCCTTCAAGGGTTGCCTAAAGTATACAAAAAGTATGCTCCTATTTCGTTTGAATCTTCATCCACTTACACCTTAGCTGAATTTACAGATCAGTGTTTGAAATTTCGTGTCGAGTTTACTTCTCCCTACTCAGTCGAGAATTCCCTGGCGGATAGGTTGAAGGATGTAAGTCTTCCTCCGGGACCAACTCGATGTTTCTTTGATGTTGTCTGACTACTCCTATTGATCTATTCTCCTCAGGCTGAGTGTTTTTGAGTTGCGTTCACTATTGGTAGAGGTACGTAGACGAGGTTTTGTGTGCGTGAATCGGTGCTGCAGAACTTTATAGTGGGTTTCTTCTATGTTTAAATAGCCAGTACCTTCCATGAAAGTCACTCTGGAAGTTGGTGACTCATCATAAACATTTCAGATTTGCCCATCTCTGTTAGAGACGGCGTCCATGAGTTTGATATTTGTATGAAAGAAACATTGACCTATATCGTGATCCATGGGTCGTCCATCTGTCCCGTTGCCCACAAAATTACTACACCTCATATCCTCTTGAGCCAGGCTACTTTCCATAAGGAACTAGTGACGGTCAATCACTTGGTTAGAGTGAATTAAGTCAAATTTGACATTGATCTTATGGTTTGGAAGAGGCTCACCAGAAAATTCCTCGACTCCACTACCTCCCTCTCCCGGGATTCGCACCTTGATGGTAGAAATCGCTGGATTATACTTCTTTTTCTGGGCAAGTTTTCGTTGCAGTTGGGTCGTGTCCTCCGCCCTTTTGGATTTCGGCCGGCCTCCTACAATCCCAATACAGTCAAAAGTTTATTCATAAATTGAAGGACCTCACTTCTAAGACCGACATGAGTGGCGTATACAGCGTAGCCTGCGGATGATTGTACAGGAATTGATCAGAGACCATTGCAAGTTTGCAATGGCAGCGGGAACCCGCAACCTCCCGCGCTTGCGATGCCGTTGGCGCGAAAATGCCCCTATAGAAGATGAGTTGGCTGGGCTCTTCTCAGTATACTGAGACCTGATATAATGAAGGCTGGAAATTGAAATTTTCCAAAGTTTCTAAAGTAGGTCAAAGTCAAGGTCCTAAAGTAGGTCAAGGCTATTGATGACGCCATAAAGCGTCACACGTCACGTCACGTCACGCAGTTCACAGAAACTCTCAGACGCGGACATTTTCTGAGGATGTAATCTCCCTAACAAAATGGATGTCCCTAAAGTAGGTCAAGGTCAATGTCATTGATAACGCCATAAAGCGTCACACGTCACGTCACGTCACGCAGTTCACAGAAAGTCCCGGACGCGGACGTTTTCTGAGGATGTAATCTCCCTAACAAAATGGATGTCCCTAAAGTAGGTCAAGGTCAATGTCATTGATGACGTCATGAAGCGTTACACGTCACGTCACGTCACGCAGTTCACAGAAACTCTCAGACGCGGACGTTTTCTGAGGATGTAATCTCCCTAACAAAATGGATGTCCCTAAAGTAGGTCAAGGTCAATGTCATTGATAACGCCATAAAGCGTCACACGTCACGTCACGTCACGTCACGCAGTTCACAGAAAGTCCCAGACGCGGACGTTTTCTGAGGATGTAATCTCCCTAACAAAATGGATGTCCCTAAAGTTGGTCAAGGTCAATGTCATTGATAACGTCATGAAGCGTTACACGTCACGTCACGCAGTTCACAGAAAGTCCCAGACGCGGACGTTTTCTGAGGATGTAATCCCCCTAACAAAATGGATGTCCCTAAAGTAGGTCAAGAAAGCGTTACACGTCACGTGACATCACGCAGTTCACAGAAAGTCCCGGACGCGGACGTTTTCTGAGAATGTAATCCATGGATGTTGGGTTCCCCGCTAAAAATCGTCCTGATTCCTGCCGATCGTAAAGCTCTTAGCCATGGGTGACGGAGTAAATTTTTCTCAGGAAGGGTAAAAATTATTTTTTAAAAATTCAGAAGAACTTTTTGCAATAGTATTGCTAAATCAAGTACCTTTTAATTTTTTTCAGTCGTTTGTGAGGAGAGCGTTGACCCTCCTACTTTTTGTCCGAAGGATAACTCCCCCCCCCCTTCTCCCCTAATCCGCCACCCATGCTCCTGGCGGATGACTGACTTGAGCTATATTGTTCCAGCTTCCAGTTTTTATTTCTAATTGTTCTTATGGTAGTCAGTGGCGAGACTCGATATTTTTTGCACTTGGTGCATGCTAGTTTTCACGTTCCTAGTTTGGAAATCAGTAATGTCTCTCCCTTCCCTATTATTGTGAAACAATAGTTTGATTCTTATTCAATGCTTCCATTCATTCTTTTCTTCTTTTTGAAGAATAACATTGATAGTAAGTTCAATATTACGGTACTGAAGTTACTATTCAACCCAATTTCTTCGGACTGTAGAAGGAAAGAAAGATTCAAATTTTGTGTCAGCATTGCTTCTGCCCCCCTAAAAAAAGATGAAAATAAGTACGAACCATATTTTCTTGGCAACGAGAGTAACTTAGAAGTTGTGTATATTTTCCTACAAATTAAAATCGCGATAAAAATCTGAAGCAGAATTTCCGCGTGTACACGAGTATTAGTGTACGAGTTTTACATGAGTCTCGTAGAATAACGGGTGCATCGAAATTTCCTTTGAAAATACTCTCGCTGCATTAAATAGCGCTCATGTTGATGTAATATCAGCGTGGGTAATCATCGTTGCCGTTTCATCGTCGTCGTCTTATCTATGCTTTCTATTATAAAAGTGAAAACTTATGCCAAACCAGTGACAAATGCGAGGAAGTTGTTTCTATAAAGTATAATCAGGGTGGCGCGCAAAAAGTTTGTTCACTTGGATGGCGAAAATATCATAAATAAAATTTGCATACATTTGCATGGTTACAAGTTGAAGAATTACGTTTCGAATGAGAATTATTAAGGGAATAAAGAAATGCGAGACTAATATGCGATGCACGAGGGTCGAACTACTATCTGCATATGTACAAATACCTACTCGTATGTTCATACACTAATAAGTGCTGGCAAGAGTAAGTGCGCGCACATAATATGTCGTACAGTACAAGACCAAAGGCTTTTTATCAACTTTCGTGAATGGCTTTAGCAATCTGCCGCTAATTGCGACAAATTGCTCTATACATTCCTTACCACTCGAACGCCACATTACGATGGTACATGTTCTTACCTTTTACCATTTCGTCGTCATTGTCGACGTCGCAAAGTGAATCTGCTGTAGGATGTAGCATTTTGCCAAAAAATATACGTGACGCCGCGAATATAATTTACGTAAGTTTTCAACGATTCTATCGTACAATTGTATCTGATTTATACTCATGTACGGTGCAACGTCGAGCATAATATCGCACTCGAGAGAATATGAATTACAGCCAGACAAACACCATTAGTAACGAGATTTACTTTGGTTGTCATCAATCTTCGAGGCTTTGAACGCGTGCGAATAGGAAACTTTACCTTATTCCAGACTAAAAGTCTAAATATATACCAAGAAGTTGTGGCTTTACAAATGACTTGGTATAAAATTTTACAAAGGGAATCATGAGTCGTGAGAATTATCATCATTATCGATCGCAATCACTCGGAAAACTTTGCTCAGTCCCCTGCGTGTGTGGTTAAGGGAAAAGTGTATCGTAGCGTCGCATAAATTCTTTTTTACGATCAAATTTTCGCCTTACTTCAAGACGTGCTCGAAGGGTTTTGTTCCATTAGTTTTACGAGTGCGGATGTACTCAGTAAGATTATGTTAGTTTTGTTGACAATGGTATAGATGATCTCGATGGCGCAGTATATGATATTCTTCCGTCATTTTGATGATTGACACCCGTAGGCCCGTCCTTTATCAGGACATTCTCACAAGTTAAGAAAGGTCCTTTAATGCGCCATCCTTGCGTTAACACATTGCGGACAAAAGTGTAAGGTTCTGCGCGGAGTTCAAAATTATCAACTAATCTCTTCACATGTATCTCACAATGTTGTAAAGAATTACTTGAAAGTCCATGTATTTTGAATAGTTGAAATTTTTTCTGTCACCTCGTTTCTTTTATGTCGGTGATGAAAAACGTAAGTGCTTTCCATTTGCTCTAGAAACGAATTTTTTGAGAACGGCTCAGGTTGTCTTCATTTCAGCTCCTAAAGTCTTATCTTGCGCTTAAAGTGCACCCTTAATCTCATTTTTCTGGGTAACAATTGTAGTTGTGATCATTTTGAGCGAATTTACTTGAAAGGGTTGCTTCAATGAAGATTCTTGTGATACATCGCCTTTTACCATTCCGTCCCGGGGGTCAGCTCGCATGTCTCTATATTCCTGAAATTCAAAAGCCTCCTCATAGAATCCGTCATCTTCGGGAACCTTTTTGTGGACGTAGGACTATATCGGTTTTGCTTCCCCTCGCTGATAATCATCCGTCCGGTGTGGTTCCGTTCACAAAATACACCACACGACAAAGCGGTTTTTCAAAGCCACGGGGAGCGGGGAGGGAACCAAGGGAGGTATTTGAAAGACAGCTCTGCCCCACATGGGAAGAACAAAAGATACCGGCTCTGCTAATGTTTCTACTTACAGATCTACTAGATGCGAAGTATCCAATTCACTCCGAAGCGGGATGTCTTGAATCCTACTTCTGATGACGCCAGTTTGACATCCCATGCCTCTGGATGCAAACTCTAATGAACAGCTACAAATAACCAAACTTCATTACTTGAATACATTAGAACACCGTGCGCAATCGCAGTAAATGCGGGAACACTATACACATCAGTTACCAAACCACTGTACTGAACCACTCCTTCAAGTCTTACCTTGTTTTGCTGTTATGGTGGGCTGATGCGCCACAGTATGAAAAACTTGATTACGTCATAACCTCTAACCTTGAGACGTATACACCTTGCTTGAGTCATCAACATCCCTTAAACTATAAATTTTTGTGGCGTCATCAATACATCACGTGAGCGTTACATATTTTGTAAGATACAGTTTTAATGAATACCCCTTTTGAAGAAGACATGTGTTCGAAAAAAAGAAACTTGGTTGCGTTATCACCCTCAACATTTGTGACGCCATCAACCCGTGATGTGAGTATTTTATGTGAAAAAATTTCGGCGGATACCCTCCTTAGAAAAAACATACCCATATCAACGACCATCCAGCGTCATGTTTGAGGGAGAGGAGACTAAGAAAAATTATAGCGCGAAGACGACTCAATTTGAAGAACAAAATGATGTTAAGAAATCCGCTGGCTGATAATTTTATAAATTTCGCAGTATCTCTGAAACCTGTTTGTAATATTCTCTTTTACTAGGTATTATCGTGATGACACAATGAATATAAAATAGGTAGCTCATTTTATCCTAATTAAAACCCAAGTTATTCCCAAGCAATACATATTTTAAAAACGAACGCAGCTCGAATTTACTATACGTTAGCCGTTTTATTTCCTTAATTTTGGACGGGTTTCCATAATAATGAATAACTTCTCCGAGAATCCAAACATTCCGCGGTTACGATTTTCTGGTATTACTTTCAAAAATTCTGGCAGCGTGAAAATGTGTAAGAACAAGTGCCAATATAAGATGTTTTCTATCACACTGTGAAGAGTTTCAGCTCATCGTAAAACGCTAAAGTTGCTTTTCTTTTTTCCTACATGTTTTTACAAGACTGATGAAACCTGCTGGAGTATAATGTTATACTCGTGCTAACCTCCAGGCGAGAAATATTATTTACTTCTCGTAAACAGCACGTGTTTTCATTAGATATGCGATGTTGACATTCGTTGCGGCGACAGAAGTTTAGTCGATTACCAAAACACATGTATACGGTACAAATACGTACAGGGGCGAGAGAATAGAAAAAACAATAACTCGAATATAAAAGAAGGACTGAACTGAAAAAGGATAAAAAACGACTACTGTTTCAAGAAATCACTATTTTCTGTACGTGCATCCTTTTTTACCACTTTTGTTAAATGAAGTCTGTTTGAAAATACAGTATAGCGGTTTTAAAAGGCAAGTTTAGGTGTAACTTCTTGTATCTTCCTTTTTCCACTTCGCTGCCAAGTTTTAAAAAGTTTTTGATAAGTTGCCAAAAGCTGAAAAATTTCAGGGTGTCACGCACGCAATCCTTTGCTCGCCCCTTTCGTCGCTGTTGTAGACAATCCGTCGTACTCGTAGAGGATCTGTGTACATTGTGAGATGGTATACTTTATCGTCCGGTGACAGGGTTAAAAACTATTTATAAGTCTATTTGTATGTGTCTCTTGTCGAATATTCTAAACTTTTCGAGTACCAATAAAAATTAAATGCTGCCTGTGTCTTCACTTGTAACCTCGCTAACTTCGTTAGACTGTATTGTAAATCTTATGTAATCAAATCGACGATGAACTTTCATCATAAAACATCGGATGATAAAAGCAACGAGAAGTTCTGAAAATCGTCTTTATTCAGTTTATATTCGCGATTTACTAGCGCCGAATGCAACATTATCAACGTTCGTGGGAACGATTCTTCGCACGATTGAATCTTAAATTAAGAATTTATTCAGAAATAAATGAGATTTCGGAATTTATTGATCGACGGTAGGGTGAATCGCCTCCAAGTAATTGAAATTTGTGATTTCGGAGTTATATGAGCTTTCGTCTAAATATGGAAACTTAGATAAGATAGTTGTACGAGTATATAATTTATTTTAATTAAAGTTTCAAATTCTTCACTAACCTGTAAGGACTCATTGGTTTTATCTTTGCGCTCTTTCAAAATTGATTCGGTACAGACTCCGTGAGGCGACACGAGCTCAGGAACCTTTTTTTTTTTTTGGATGGCGTTATATACCGGTACTGTACCGGTCAATTAAATGTTATACACCGGTACTGTACCGGTCAGTTGAATGTTATATACCGGTACTGATGTTGTAAGCCAATTAGCGTTACCCGGAAGACACCACGTGGAGGTTAGCTTACGTTGTCTTCCATCCACCCTAAGGAGGGTTTCGTCATGATTCACGCCAAGTTCACTGATAACAGTCTGGACATTCTTCCACATCACTTAAGCACGCGCGGTGAATTAGGAGGTTACAGCACTCCGTGAATATCACATCGGACTGGAGTTCTTCAATCTCGGAGGAGCAGGCTGGACAGTAATGAATAGACCGGCGCTCTCGTTTCGTTCGACCTCGTACTGCCGCAGTCGCCTGACGTTTTCTTCCCTGACGAGGCGCTCCTGAGACTTCCCTATCTGCAGTACTCCTGTTAAAAGAGCACAGCTGTCGCTGAGAACGTTTAGGGCGACCTCGTGCTTTCACTTTTGGTCGGAATTGCAGACCACGAAATTTCCCTGCGTCCTCAGAACCAAGAACTACTTCTTCATCGCACGGTCCAAGAAGGAGCTCCTCATGCGACTCTTCACGTGATTTCTCATGCGATTCCTGACTCATCTCTCGGCTCTCCGATCTCCGGATCTTCAGATCACAATCAGCCCTGACAAGCCTCTCAACCTCGCGCATGTCTTCAAAATATTCCGTAAACCGAGGAGTACCGCGGCTCGCTAATACGGTCGCTATATTCAGCATTACAGGCAGAACTTTATTGTACTTCTCTCGACTACTTAATGCCTGTTCTTCCACTTCTGCATCTTCAAAAAAGTAATCTTCCTCTATAATTTGAACTTAATTGGGACAGTCAGAGGAAAGTGATGACGTGGAAGCAATTGAAACATTTCGATGGTAACGCTCATGAAATGACGACAAACTGAAAATGCCACGAACGGAACCCTTTACAGGATGTGACGACAAGGAGAGAAATTTTGCAAGTAGAAGGTGCAAGTGCAACTAGACATTGTACACTCGTACATCTTTTCCTCACCGTCGAACACTTCTCGCACACAATCGTCTTCTATGCTCATACACTCGCGCCGTCGCCGTAGAGCCTTCAAACTCCGATAGAAAAGAATACAACCACGCTCATTAAGGGCCACTGCAACTTCAAAGCTCGAATTTCAGGGTCAAAATCGAAAATAGAAAGTGTTTTCATAGCGAGTTGCGAAAAAGCCTGAGAAATTCGATCGTCACAGAATGAAATCAAGTGAATAATTGACCTATGAATGCTGGGTGAACTACGAAACCTATGTTCGAGACTCTGTTTCAAGGTCCAAAAGGAACGTTCTATTTTATTACTTGTATTATCTCCATACGTTGGTAGCTCACGCCTGTAATAAGCAACCCACATTTCCTTACACGTATGCCAGTTGTTCAAGAATTGATCCCTCAGAAGGACATAACTCTTGTTCGCTCGTACTTGAATTCCTTCGACAGAAAGTAGAAAAATTTTTCTTCTTTCGTCATACATCTCTTCACTTCTTGCGTACATCATACTTTTGAAGTGGCTCATCATGTCATCCTTCACTTCAACTTTCACCAGTGCTGCAGCTATGAGATTTTTGACATACTTGATGACGTGAAAGTTACACAAAAGAATCGCTGCTGAAGGGAAGACTTTTTTGAGGACATTTATTTCGTTAAAATCTTTATCGACAAATATGACAGCAGGAGACATACAACACACAGTCTTGAAGAAACGAAATGCTGCCTCAAACGTTTTCGCCGTTTCATCTGACAGAAAAGCCAGAGCACAAAATTCACTTTTATTAGTTCTTGGATTCAAGTAACAAAAACCACAAAGCTTATACTTGAAGGAGTCGATATCAAAAGTTGTATCTATTTGAACAGTCTCACAAGCAGACTCACGAAATGCTTCTCTCATAGTTGAAGTGGATACAAACAACACTGAAACGTTACCGTCTTCGTCCAGTACGGGGTTAACAGTACCCCCTTCCTCTTCAACCTTCTCCAAAAAAATTTCGAGGTTCCTCACATAATCGCCATCATCAGGGACAAGCTTACGAATTACATTACGTAATTTTTGAGAGGAGAGATCCTTGTCAAACTTGCTCTTCAACACTCTACATATCTGACTAACTTTGCAGTTCGCCTCAAACAAATCTGAAACAACTTCCTTTTCTTTCTCGAGAAAGTTCTGTAGAACGATACGCACCTTCACTTACCTCGTGATTATGGTCCAAATTTACAGACGTCACTCGTACTTTAGTCGAGTTTGCTGGCTTGTAGCAAGTGATTTTTGCCTGATAACCAAGATAATTATACCGCAATTGCGTTCGTTTACCTGTGCTTCGCGAAGATCTATTCACTCCATGTCGACATAACTCTGTGACTTGTCGTTTGTTGTTGGTTTCAATAACCAGAGGTTCGTAATTAGCGTCACAAAAATCATGAAATGCCTTCAGAAAATCTTCAGACGAGTTAAATTCTGTCCCTGCTTGGATAAAAGTTGCACGAGCATTGCTCATAATGATAATCAGAGAATGATAACGTCACAATAATAAACGTATCGTAATAAGACGAGCGTCGCTCGAAAACGATAAAATGCAAATGATTATGAATAGAGAATAAAGAAGCTTCGTAGGCCGACGAACGAAAACTTGTAAGTTGAGTCATGACGAAAAATACACACGTATCATGAATGAAAGGCAACCTAGCAGATAAGATGAATAGCATTGTCTCAACTCGACTTAAAGTACAGTACCGGTGTATAACATTTATTTGACCGGTACAGTACCGGTATATAATCACTTCGTTTTTTTTTTGCGTCTTATGTGACATCCTCACCCACAGAAAAAGTACTCAGCTTTGGCGTACATATACCCGCAGGTTTAGTGATGAGTTACAATCTCATCCTCTTTGCTACTTTCACCTCATCCAGCCAGCGGGCTGTAAAGGGGGTGGGGTCATGGGACAAGGAAGGATACAGTTGTCACAAGAAGGTCCCAGGTATACCATTCCATAGTCACAAACCAAAACCTTATTGTTGCAAAACAGTCGCAAGAAAGTAGCTATGATCCTCTGATGTGACTGCAGTACTTCTCCCAAGTCAGATCTGTAACTTAATTTACCTTAAAATTCCTCTTCTAGGTTATCTAAAAGTAACTGATCGACGCTAAAATGTGTCTTCCGTTTTCTGCATTCTGATTGGCTAACAACCCGGCACAAGAATTATTTTTGACTTGGTATTTTAATTAAAGTTACGTGCCTTTGTGTTTTACCTCATCTCATCACAATGGTTCATACCCTTGAGGACAAAATAGAACTGATAGACGATTGATAAAAAAATTCCATAATCTTTTAAACATTCATTAAAACATTAGACCTCTACCCAGTATTTAGTTCAGAGAAACATAAATTTTTGGTAGTTTGCAGTCAACGATTGTTGATCTTTGCCTCCTGTGTTTTAAAAAACAATAACTATAAATGGCTGTGAAAATACAAAATTCAATATATTATGTGAAAAACAACAAAGAAAAAGACTTATATTCTAACTTAAATAGAAAATAATGACGACTTCTTTGCTAGGACGGAATTTACAAGATGATAGGATGTCACTGAACCAAATAAGAAAACGGATAATTCATAGTTTTCTTACCCTTGTATGTCCTGATTGATTCTAATGCGGGCTGATCATGCATAATTCCGATTGTTGAAATATGTACAAGTAGTATCCAGAATCAGAGTAAAGAAGCAGAACTGAAGGAGCGTTGGTATAGCTCCTTTGCTCACTCAAACGACAAATAATTCAATCAATCCTCCTATCATGGGTATGACTATGTTTTGCCGGACTAAACTCTTTTATAACGGATAGAAGCATCAAGATTTTTGTGCCTTCTCGAAACTAATTTTTTACGTTTCAGTCGCGTAAACGACGTAGATCATCCCGGTAATCCTCTGGATGGTGGTGATGGTGGGGATGATAAGGGGGGTCGTCGTGATCATCTCCGTTGGCAAGATATTGGTAAACAATAATTCCAGCAGCCACCACGATGACAAAAATTGCTATTATGCAGCAGCAGCATAAGAGACAGCAAAGAAGCAGCCCTGCGGGGTTGCCTTGATGGGGGTTGTTTTTTGGGTTTCGGCGGCTCTGACCGTCATCCTGGTCACTACTGTTGTCAGACATTGTTATCAATACGACGCTTTCGAAGGACGGTAAAACAAATTCCAGATGGAAATCAAATATGCACTATAAAACACTTCTAAACAACATGATGTTGTTCTTGTCAAATTTTTAACTGGAATGTTATTTTAAATATTGTGAGTTACTGTAAACGATAATCACTGTAATCAAAGAAAAAATATCTTTATAATCAAACCGACAAGAAATCTCATGATAGAGGCGCGCTTCCATCCTTGCGCATCGTAAAAAGTAAAGTTTTTGAATTTAATTAAATTTTTTCCTAGAAAGAACTGAAGGAGAAGAAGAATCGTCAAATTCGTAGCACATAACGACGATGAATGTCTTCACAATTTGCTAATGCGGCGTGCATCGCTTTGGATCTTTCTCAATCCTTCAAACGGCAATCGAAGGAAAGAAACGAGCGTAGTAGGCCCATTCCGGTTAATGTTGTTTATTTCAGAATCACAACTCACTTGCTACAAATTGTCACATGTATGCTCGAGAGAGAATCCAAACAATTGTGCGTAACTACTTTTACAACAACAACAACACTGTCTTAGTTCACCGTTTACTGTATGCAATTTTTAGACCCACATAGGCTTCGAAATTTTCTTACGTAAAATGGATGTTTGTAAATGATGATGGTCGCAAAATGTTTTGCGAAAGTGAAATCATTTTGACATAAGTGTAAGAAATCAGATTGATGTAAGAATTTCCTTGGCCCTCAGAAGCGGATTTGAGGTTATCGGAATTATTGGTATCATATTGTGCTTTTTGTACTACGGAGTTCGAAGCACTTTCCAGCTTCCAGAAAACGCTGTTGTTTGGCAGGACTGTCGAAATATTTGCTCCCTGTACATAGAACGTTTTTTGGTCGTTTCTATCACTGCAGGTGTCTCATTCACCTAGATCCTCAAATAATTCGGTATGCTGGGGGATCATCATTACCCTCTTACTTTAAGACAACACTCGCATTACTCGCACGTTTCTCATCATTAGCCTCTGGTTTCTCAATTGTTCGCATTGCAACTATGGTGATGAAGCCATTTCTTATCTCGTCCTCACAGCAGTGCTCATAATGAACCTTCTTCTGGTTTCTCTCGGTCCTCCCTAGGTTCCTCATCAGGCGGCCAAGGTATGCAACTACATTGCCTACCTTTTCCACTGCCATTTGAAAATGGTACCTGAAGCTCAGCGTTGAGTCAAACTGGATGCGCAGGTTCTTCATCTTCTTCTTGGTCTCAACTTCCACACCTTGCAAGCGACAGGTGGGTGGACCGAACTTTCGACGGGTCGTGAATAAAATGACCTCCATCTTACCTACTGCAAGTTCTAGTCTGGGCGACTCGATCCAGTGCGTCACTTCCTCTAGGGCCCGGTTTACCCTGCTCTCCACCGCTACAATTGTCTCGGCAGTGCATACCACCAGCTGTAGACAACACAATGTACAACAGGTTTCCTATAGTAGTAAATATGGGTCTTCTCGTTAAAGATAAGGCCCTCGCCAACAAATCTACTGCTGGTTTTCAAACTTGTTCAAGACGAGAACATTCATTATAGCCCGTAAAAATTATAAAACTCTACCTTTTAGTTTTTTCCCCGGTCCTGCACCACTCGAGATACCACGTAATAATTTTTAGTTCTAAGTCTCATTTGAAAGGTATTACTAATTATGCCAAGTCTATTTCTACTTTTTCGGTAGCAAATCGAGGAAATTAAACCATTAATATTAAATAGAGGGTCAGAATTTTTATCTATACAACAATGTAGAGTCGATCAAAATACTTAGGCGAAGGATTTGCCCATAAAAATAGCGTCTAGTTACGTCGCGCCATACTGCCTACTATCAAGGATAAATTACATACAAACGCGTGATTTTATTGCTACAAGTATTGATCCGTATAAAAAAAAAAGTGAATAAATAAAATTCTGTTGGGAGATTTTCTCTCAGACGAATGCAGTTTTAATGGTTGAATGGAGAATTTTCGAATCGTTTCCACGAACAGGAAAAATAATTACGCTATCGTTCTCCTTAAATTAAACGTCAAGCAGAATAAATCCTATTTTTATCTTTTTCTATAAAAATTGATATTAAATTCGTTGCAAGATATTACAGATTAAAGGTCGTAGGCGAGCCAATGACGTCATTGAATGCTACTCCTACAAAAAATATGATCGCGGCATTTTTTTCCCTGTACGTTGGACGACTGGATGAAGAAATATACAGAAACCGTCAATTGTTCGCAAAAAATTAATTTAAATTTAGCCTTCGATTGTAAAAATAGATTGAAAAATGAAAGATATTGAAAAGTGATTCGGATGAAAATATCATCACTATCATTTTTCCATCATGTATACCATGAAATTGACATTTTCAATGTTTCCTCAGTCTTCCTCTTATACCCCATTTTCTTTTTGCTCTTATTATGTAACTACTATACCTGGTCATTTAGAAGCGTATCTGCTGAGAACGATGCAGTGCCCAGTCAAAAGCCCTACATTGATAATGACTCTCTCATGCACTTGATCATGGTGAAAGAAATTATCAAAACTTATATGTACAAATATTTCTGTATTCGAGCAGTCCGCAATAGAGTCGCATCAACGCAACTTGTTTCTTACGTATCTAATTTCGTCTTCAATCCAATTTGGCGTGCTCTCATTCCCCATCCTAAGCTCAATGAAGAAAGACCTTTTCACTTCGTGGCAGGAATGTCATCCGGCAAGCGCTAGTCAAGGAGTCCGAAATCATTGCCAATCGTTTGAAGTATCCATCTATAGATCTTTAGTGCCCCATGTGCTCTCCTTCCACCGATTACACTTTAAGAAAGGAAGAGCATATAATGTGTACTATATTGAGTACCAGGTTATAATGTTTCTTCCGAGTTCGTCACAATTAGTCCTGGGATTTTTTAGAAAACATCCTCCAACATCTCCGAATCGTATTCAATCAGCCAAAAAGCTCATCACCTTACTTGTTCTAACGATAGGCCATGGAGTGCAAACACTCCACGAGAGTTGGCACGATGTCGGACCCAGATTCTTTTGCAGCAGCTATGGTGCGAAGGTTAAGTACTTGATTCACCTCAGGACCTTCATTAGCATTGTGGGATTAATAATAATTAAGAGTGATCATAGAAATAAGTTTTTCATGATTATTTTGTATTCTGTTTTCATTTTCAAAAAGCAGCGAGTCAGCGCAGATCGACACTAGCGCTGACCGACCCAAGTGGAATGGGTTACGTTAGCCTCCTAATTTTTGTAAATTTGACGCGAAACTTTTTGAGTCCCCCGACCCTCCGGGTCCCTCATTTCAGAAGTGGTTACGTCCAAATTGGAGATTGATCTGCTCTCCTTAAACCAGGTATTTTTGAGTCAAGTCTACTATTGGTAGAGGTACGTAGACGTGGACCCCTGCTTCTAGAGTATCTTGTGGACTTTCAAGTCACAATGTGAGTAAATCCGAAGTAATTTAATTTTTTAATTGGGTTGATTGCGAATCAAGTATCTTAAGCGGACTGACTCGCTCATGTGCAACTGGCAATTGTGTGACAGGGTCGCCATTTTTTCGGCTCCATCCCCTCCAAATACTTTCTTTCTTTCTTTCTCTGAAGGACCTTAGGGGCGCAACTGGCGATCGTCAGGCAGCCAGGTGGGCCGTGCTATGGCACTGTCCTACCATGACGTCATCAGCCGTCAATAACGAACTGGCGCGCAACTGGTGATTGCGTGTCAAGGGCATCCATTTTTTTGCTTCCTCCTCTCTTTTTTTCTTTCTTTGGCGGGGCGCCATATCCCAGGGGCGCAACTGGCGATCGTCAGGTAGCCAGGTGGGTCAGAGCGTCACTAACAAAATGTCACTGGTGGTATTTTCGGAATATTCAAAATGATTTCATGAAGTTTAGATGTAATGAAAGCATCACTACGTACTAGTGGATGCGATAGACATTTTATTAGCATCTTCGTCATTAATCCAGTTTGATTTGTGTTACATTTTATATGTGTGAGAATGACGAAAACTATAATCGACAAATCTTGTATTAGATGCCCGAATACACGAGAATCGATAAATATCTCAATTACACGAGCCGTTCGTACACAGATTATAACGCAAAAGGTACTACAATCATTACGTGTATACAATGTGGAACTAACCTAGGTATTCAATTCGTCTGCCTGACGTACTGGTGGTCGAGCGGTTACACCGAGAGATAACAGATAAAAAGAATAATGCATGATTATTCGTGAAATTAGGCTCCATAATTTTACATATGTTCCTTTGAGTCAGGCCGCTTTCTAGTGACGATCAAGCTCCGGGTTTGAGTGAAATAGATCTGACGGTTCGGAGGAGGCTTACTAGAAAAGCCATCGATCCCATAGTTCCTCTCCCGAGATTCGCACCTTGATAGTAGAAAACGCTAGATTAGACTCCCTTTTCTGGGCCAGTTCTCCTTGCAGTTGGGTTGTGTCCTCCGCCCTTCTGGGTTCCGGTCGGCCTTCTACAACCTCAACACAGTTGATAGTTCACTCTTTGAATCAAAGGACCCCATTATCATGGCCGAGAGGAGTGGCGTAAGTAGCGTAGCCTGCAATGATCGTGTGAGAGTCTACATAGGGATGACTGGCCGCCAGCTCTGAATTGAAGTAGCCGCAAATGAAAAATGCGTGGGAGAAAACTAACTTGAAAGAGACGGCCTTCGTCGATCATTTGATCAAAGTAGTCACATGATTAAAGAAGGGTCTGAAGTCCTCCTCCGTAGGGAGAGTTCGTACTTCAATTGCCTGGCCTCGAAATTATTGAAATTATTTGGCATCGGAATAGCATAGACGTCACCGTATTAAACAGGTGTATGAGGGATTGATTAAATTAATGTACGAGTATGATTCACGTTTCGATGGCAATTGCTGGTTCAATATTGACCTCGTCGAATTTCCTCTGTGTTGATTTTGGGTTTAGTTGCTTCTCTACAAAAATGGTTAAAATTCCTCGCGGATCTTGTAATTATTGTACTCTTTGAGCATTCAGCCCCTTGAATAAGTAGAACCGTAAAATTCCAGAACGCATTGATTCAAACAGATGAATCTTGATCAACATAAACTTCACGAAACCGACTGAACATTCGAGCTGTTGAAACACTGCCATCGGCGCTAAATGTTTCCAAATTTTATACTTTTACTCGCAGTCAAGTTTCGAGCGTATCGATGCTTCCTCCCAATTACAAACATGTTATGGACCGGAGTTTTACCCGAGTGTGTAAGCTTCGATTTCACTTTGTTCTACGTATGTAATATTTTTAATTACGAGACAAATTGAACACGCTTCCGCATATAAATCACGATACTAGTAGACCTATCGGAATGGCTCAGACGAGCCCGTGATTCGAAGGGAAAAACTCGGGAAGGATTCTACAGGGAAAATTTATGGAATCGTGTTCACTCACAGTAAAAGTTTATTTCGAACTCTGCGTTGTCAACGTTTATCGCGGGCAGATTTACGAGTTTCAGATGGCAATGAAAGGAAAAATAGAATTCTAACAAAAAGAAAGGAAAAAAAAGGAATTGTCATCCTTTGCGTTTTGCAAGAATTTCCTTAGACACAGCCAACTTGTTCATATTTATAACGTATACGTTGAGTTGCATGCAGCAAAATTGACCCCGAATAAAATTCTTTATTGTGTATTGTCATCGATCTAATAAATTCTTAGAGATTTGTATTTCTGTAGTATAAATGCGTTCATTACTATCTGTATATTGGTGATCGTTTTTTCAACAAACGCGCGCTCAACTAAAATCTGTCATTCGAAAAGCTAAGAACTCTTTTTTTGCGTATAATTGAAATTAAAATATTTGATTTTTCAAGAATTGATACCCTAACGTAGCCCTTATCAGTAGTATGAAAGCTCAAAATTTTTGCACACATTTCTTCAATTAGGAAGATGTTACAAATCTCTAACTCATTAATTCTTCCTACAGAAGATGAATCGCGCAAGACGAAAAATTGCGTATGGTCATGTGTGAGTTTTTGTCCCGTTTCCCATCGGTTGGCTAGTGTTGGCTCCTGCTCCTTAAATACGACTCAATAACATCGTAGGAAAATACCGTGAACAGATTTTACAAATTATGCAAGAAGAGATACTCTACGAACAGCTGAGATCAACAGCACCAACTCATTAAAGACTAATTTAAATGAGAAAAATCTCCACGATGATACGTAGCAGTTTTCAACAACTAAATTACAGCATACAACACGACCTTCCATCAATTTTGGAGATTGTCACGATTTTTCTCGTCAATTTAGAAACAATTCCAAACAACCTCGCTGGTTTGAAAACGGACGCGCGAGCAAACCTTCCGCTTACAAATTATCATGAATTTACAACAATACAATCGACAGACGAGAGAAGAAAATAGCAGAAGAACTCAAATAAAATATTGAAGACTTAAAACTGATAAAGTTTTAAGCATTGACTATAGGGTACAAGAGACGATGAAACGAAGAGAATTTGTTGTAAACTCATTACAACCCGGATTGTTCTGTTGTATAGAAGATTATCTAATTATTAAATGCTCCACACTTTTTCGTGACAAGTGGGATAGCGCGAAAAGATGTGTTTTTTGCATGTTGGGTACACCTTACCCGTATTTTGTATTTTTAATTACAGCTGAAGTACGAAACGTTGAATAATTCAAAAGGTTAACTAAATGCGATTTGCTAAAGGTTGGTTCGTTACCTTTTCTTTCTCGATTCTCATAAGTTGGTATACGTATACCTACTCAAAGGATTTCCGTAGAATACCGGCTCTGTATCACTTTCACACTTTTGTACAATGCTTTTCCTCGTGACAGCTTTTAAAGCTGCTCGATAAGAGCGTAACGTATCTACGCATTTGAAGGATACGTTTTATATCGTTGTCCATTAATGAAGTTACGTCTGTGTGAATGATGCCTTATTGTTCGTCACTCAGCCTCTAATTATGAGTAATGAGACCGAAACTTACTCGTCTTATTCGAAAAAGTTCTTAGTGCACTTTCTAAGATAACTTCATTAGTCGAAAAATTGGTGGAAAAAGTACCTAATTTGAAATAAATTTGATATTTTTAATGAAGCTTTCAAGGACGAGTTATCTGCCTCTTTCGGACTGATCTTATTACTCTTTTGTTTTATTTCAAATTGAGACTCTCCATCGAAACCACATGAATATTAAAAATTAAGCGTGTAACTTCAATAGCTTCTAAGATATCTCGAATCGCGATTTGGTCTCGTATATTCCTTATGAGAGAATTTTACTCAACGAAATATGACTTTGTAAAGATGAAATTTTACTTTGAGTAGAAGAACCTCTTAAATGGTCGTTGAGTGGACCTTATTTGTAATCCTTCCCTGTAAATTTCTCATGGGAGGTTTTTACATTAAATATTGATCCCTTCAACTGACTCAAATCCTTCATTCTTATCGTACTGAAGAGAGCATTGTCTCCAATGTGATTCGCATTTTACGACGATTACGATGAAGACTCTGAAGCAGAAGTAGACATTGAGAGTTGGGTCTATTCGCCTGTTACAATCAATATATCGACGTACCCTTTACTACTGTTCAATGGTTTCAAAGGTGCAAATTCTGTTTGTCCTTCTCCAGCGAAACTAGCGGAATAGTTTGAATCATGAATCAGCTGCAAGCTGAGCATCTTTGTTTCCTTTTGCTCCAAGTCTGAGGTTATTCACCTGAAGGTTAAGAGGTTAGCCTAACTACCTCTTCTGCTCATTGTATCATGTTTGCTCAAATAAAGCGGTGCTCTATCTATTGTGCATTTCCTCTATGATTGTGTACGATTTTCTTTGAAGTTACATCTTGAGGACAAGAAGCTAGAAAAAAATGCATTCCATGATATAAGACCTAGGACAGAATCTCCACGAGAGGCAAACTTGAAAGGAATTGATAATTATGCACGCACCAGTTACGCAACAGAGATGCGCAATATTATGCGCAATTATACTTCATGGTTCCCAGACACTCAAAAAGCTATAAAGGTTAATATAAACCATTAGGACAGTCTTTAATTGTTAAAAGGTTAGTTCATACGACCATAATGTTCCTAGTGCCTCCATTGAGATCCTTATGTAGGGCTCTTTCAGCTGAATCGATGGTTGTATTTCAGTCCAGCATCATTGAACGACCCGCATTTCAAAGGAAAAATTCGTTCATTTAGTTTCCATATTGACTAGTAGTTGCGCTATGAGACTTCTCAAACTAGATTTGCAACACACAGTACAACGATTTTTATCAGAACAAATTTGTGAAACAAATGTACACGCTGCTCAGAAATGTGATCTAGAATCTTTGAGTAGAGGATACAAATTTCATGAGTCATTCCTATCAGAAACGTATCTCAATTAAAACGCTACTCAGCAGCATATCGAGATTTAAAATGCTGTAAAATTTAAAATACTTGGGGTAAATTAGGTCTATGTTTGCTCTCCTAAATCGAATCTAGAAAAGAGAGAGTACGTGAATTGATCCGGATTGTACTCTTGATTTTTAGCGGGAAACCCGCTATCCATTTTGTCAGAAAACGTCCGCGTCCGGAAGTTTCCGTGAACTGCGTGACGTGACGTGGGACATCATCAATGACCTTGACCTAATTTAGGAACTTGAAAAAAATTTCAACTTCCAGCCTCTAAGGAGGACCAGGAAGGTTGTGGGTTCTCCGCTGCCATTGCGAACCTGCAATGGTCTCTACATTTTTTGTCTGCTTTGGTCTCTTCCCTCTTCAAACTTTGTAAGGAGAGAGTGAAATGTACGACTTCCCGCCTTCTTGAAAGCTGGTTGAATTGTTTATAACTCTTTTGTACTGGATTTTTCCGCCGTCCTTTTCGTCTTCAACCGTTTGTGACAAAGGGATGGACACGTATACCAACGACAAAAATAGCGTTCATGCTCCTTCGTTTTCGCAAATACTATGCCCTCTCCCGGTATTAATCTGCCGGACTCGACTACTATTGTTTGAGAAGTACACGAAATTTTTCATCTCAATCGTCGTCTTAATTCTCCGTCGAGGACTTTTTAACAGCGACGTTGACAACCCAACGTCATTTGCTAGAAATACGCGAAGCTTGCGATTCGAACTACGCTTTGTATTGAAAATTAAAATTCTCAATCTATTTTTACCACGTCGACGTTGAGAATTTTCATTGACAAATACAACGGAAAAACTCATTATTACTACTGTACTGCACTGTATTAGGTACTGCAGTCTTTTGAAATCGAGATAGCAAAACGCTCTACAATTCTTCATAACGTATTGTACTATAAATGGCGAACGATGAATGCGAAGTTTATCTCCGCGGAGGAATAATAGGGTGAGGAAAAAAAAAAAAAAGATACCGGTAATGTAATTTCTTGACGGGTCGAAATTGCAATCTTAATTTTAATAAGCTTTCTTTCGCACGTCGGACGTTATTCTTGTCGTTGTTTGCGGTTTATGTTTTGTTTTCCCTCGGCTCGTTGGGGTCCTTATTGTATGGTATCACTATTTTTACTGCGAATTGAAAACGAAAACAACACGGAATGACCGCAAATAAAATTACGTGCTCGCGGGCTAAGTGCCGGAAGCGCAAAACGTGTATAGAAGAAAAGGTTGGTATAAATCTCTCTATGCACAGGATGACCACATAGAGAAAGGGTTCCGAAGAGAAATTCGGGCTGAAAGAAAACAAGATTATATAGCATACCGATAGTTATTTTTGAAAGGAAAACTACACCACCGTTACGAGGCAATCTGCTTATTCAGCGTATTTTGAAATTAGAGAGAACTAATTTAGAGGACGTGCGACGACTCTCTTTCATTTCTTTCTAACATGACATCCGTTTTTCACGCATACGAGATCGTTGAGAAGAGGAGCAGATGACATTTAGAGAAGCGAGCTTCGTATAATTTCGGGTACTACTCACTCTTGATTGGTCTTCGCATAAACACATTCATTTTAATTAAGAAGTAATTTCAAAACTATATAATTTTGAAATTTTTTGAGACTGGATCTTCAGGAAATAAGTATGAAGGCAATTCTTTGTATATAAAAATACTGCAGGCTAATTGATCTGCCGATATTCTCAATGTTCTCAAGAATTGATGAGATTTTAAACCGACAGCCGAGATCTCTTCTACCCTAGTTGGGATGAGCAGAGAATGGGTTATTCTATTTCGGTAATCGTTTAGGATTGATTGGTTAGTCGAAATTTTCCGTCTGATGATTGATGCCAAAAATCGAGTTGAATGCTCTCCTTTCCCGACAAAAAGTATCTTCACTTCCCTCAGATTTTCTAGTTAGTGTGAGTTTAAATAAGAAAGGACTCAGATTGAACAATTAAACAAGTTCAAATCTGACGACGGAATGCCCGATTGGGTAAACAATCACCCGATCCTTATATGAACAGTTGAAATTTTTCCACGTCCGATTCCCGCCTTTTCTTTCTCTTTCCCAAGTCGGATACAGGTTCCTAAAGAATGCAAAGGCCCTCGCCTCTTATCAAGACCGACATTTTCAACAAAAGCCCTGCACCCCATGAAATAAATTCATTCTCTGTTCAAATGTGCTTTCAGAGTAAATTAAGTTCAATTTTACAATTATTGGATTTCTAGGACAAATCTTCAGAAAAATAAAATAAATTCTTGTTTTAAAACATTCCCCTTTCTACGAGAAAAACTTTTTAATGTTTTTTTGAAAGTAGGTACAGTAAAATTCTCTTGAGACGCTCTTGAGAGAAAACTCCAGAAAATCGTTACTGAAAAACAAAGCTGAGAACATTAATTTTTTATAGTGTAACATTGTGATCTGATTGGTTACAATAGTGCGTCGTGATTGGTTCCTTTGTCTATGTACTACGTTTCTGTTGGGTGCCAGGCTTGCTGTCATTCTGTTGGTCGGTTTTGTTTTCTCAGTCTTGTCCAATCTTGAAGCTGAATAATCTTTCTTTGTCAAACGTGATTAAATTGTTTATTCGACCGGTCGAATACTCCTCGGTACCAAGACCCGAGCCTGAGACTGAAGCTTGAGACTTGAGATTTAGACTTGAGCTTGCGACTCGAGGCTGACACTCAAGACTGACGCCTGAGATTGAGACTCGATCTTGCGACTTAAGCTTGAGAATCAAGGCTGAGAGTTGAGACTGACACTCAGGACCGAGACTCAAGACGGCGCTTGAGACTCGAGCCTGACCTCTTCTCCTCGGGCCAAGTATTCCTGGATTACATCCACTATTGACACAGGTATCTAGATGACGTCTTATGCGCATGGACCGGTCTTCGAAATCTCCTTAGTGTGTTTATTAAGTATCTTAATGCTCGATATACCTCCGTCAAATTTACTTTAGAAATTGGAGGCTCTATCTCACTGTCTCAGTTAGAGATAGAGTCCATGAACTTTCAATATTTAGAAAAGATACGTCGACCAATGATGTCATCCACAGCTCGTTTTCTGCCCTGTTGCCCACAAGTTCGCGGCGTTCGATAGTTTTATTCATCGGCTAACCTGCGTCCCGCTGAATCAGGCAGCTTTTCAAAACGAACTTCAAATTATAAAATACATGGCCAGAGTGACTGAGGTTAACGTGGACATTGACCTTATGGAAGATCACGTGGAATTGCCTCGATTCAACTACCTCCATCCCCCTCTAATTCTTGCCGAGATAGCAGAGCTCGGTTTATCTAAAACTTCCCTTCTTGGGACAAGTTTCCTCGAAATTAAGTCGTACTCTTCGCCCTTTTGGCTTCTGCCTACGACTGTTAAAGGGTTATTTGTCAAGCTGAAGGACCCCATACTGCCTCTTGAGAAGAGCGGAGTGTATAGCGAAGCTTGTAATGACTGCAATGGTATCTATTTGTACAGTCATTATCTGGATTTTGTGGGGAAATAATTCCTACCCAGAATTTTATTGATGGAAGTTCTTAAGCATGATCCCAAGTAATACAAGAAAAAAACCCCACCCCCTAGCCTCATTCTCCTTCGTGGGGGAGGGGGGTCAAAATATGGACCTAAAATCAGTTTTTCTCAATTTTCTCGCTAAATTTGCATTTATTAGGAAAATGTCAAGAGATCACAAATATTCTGCATAAAATCCCCCACAGAAATGATTCCCATGAAAATTTTCGCTGCGATCATGTTCACGAAGTTGGAGGGCTTTGAAAGTAGGGCAAATATGAAGAAAATGTACCATGCCGCTGTACAGGTTAGATTGAAAACAGTGCATTTCTCGCTCACGTAGAGTTCTTTTCTTCAATTATGAGAAGAAATTGTTTGAGTACCCCCATTTTCAAGAGAAAAGAATTTCGAGAAGGAAACGAAATTGTAATAACTTGAGGCTGTACAAAGATATTTACAAAATACTGTTTCTCAAAAGCACACAATCCACGCATATAATGTTTCCGCGTTTTCATGCAGTGAGGTCTTCCTCTTCTCGGTACCTGTCGAATGCGTCGTTGATATCGCAGTTGAGGTTGGCATTTCCGTGGCACGAGGTGCAAGCTTGGGTGCATTTTAAGCCCAAAACACATACAATCAAAGCTGTGACTAGCATGCCAGCGATTATTGATAGGCTCACCAAGCTTCCGATAACCACAAGCAGTTTTGTATCCTCTTTTACACCCACAGAATAGTTTCTTTTACAAGGTATCTGACGCTGGTGGTTCTACGGTAGTTACAGGCGAGAGCACGTCTGCAGTGCTCTTCCACCCTCATTCTCCTGGCGGAAAAGTGTTGCCCAGCCAAGTTTGAACTTGAGCATATACGGTATAAGCATGTGGCCGTGCAGCGCCTTCGGTGTAGTGGGGCATAATGTTTGTAAATCGGCCGCTTTCATCGTTACGGTCCGTTTGAATAACGTCTATTGGTACTGGTTGAGAGTTTCATCAGACACGTTCCCAAACCACATATTGAATGCTGCACACTTGGCTTGAAAAATATCCTCTTTATTGGCGCTTGAGTTCAACAAGGTCTCTGCTACTTCTTGTAGCTTGGTTGACTCCTTCAATAGGTTCCAAAAGCGGACTTTGGAGGACGTTGAATCGCACCCGGTGAACGCATGGCTGAATAAAATGTTGCCCTTCAGCTGTTCCTCCGCTGCTATCAGTTCGGCGATGACATACATTTGCTTTTGCACCGCTCCTCTTCCTGGTTTGAGGAAGAGTAGTTCGTCGTCCGAATTAGATATGGCAATCAGAATGACTAGTAAGTCAATATCTTTTCCAACAAGAATAAACCCTAACGCCGTACCCACTGAACTGCCGTCTCCGCAATTAACACGTCTGCGTCGCCGGTAGCTACAGACGCGCTTATTCCTCGCTCGTTCAACTTCAGACATAAATACTGAATGCGACGGCCCTTGTTGACCGGCTTAGTTAGGAACAAGTCCTGCTTCACCATCACCGGGTGATCTTCCACCACTAACATGTTCGGTGCCGTTTTTCAATACCGCCGCTTGTGCTCCACGCTCTTAAATGATACCTCCGTGTACCCATCAAAGAGGACATGGCTACTCAAGCCGTAGTTTTGCGTGATGTAGTTCACGTACGCTTCACCTACGTCTTTGAATTTTCTACCAGTAGGACATACAACTCGGTGAAGGAGAAAGCCGCCGTCAATGACATAATTATCGCCATGATGTTCATCAAGTGCACTTGGTGGAAAAAAATTGATTATCAGTATTACATAATAAGAATCATTGAATACAGATTCACAGCTTACAAAGTTAACTGGGATGCATCATTGAACATTGATAGAGAATATGAGTTGAGTACAGGTCGGACTTATTCGTCTTCCTCATACCGTTTTCGTCAAACAGGAAGAGGGGAAACGGCGCCAATTCAAAAGATGAAGATCTAGATTTTTCACCCTCAGACAGCACACTGTTGCGCTGAAAAATACCAACAGTACCACAATGGTTTCTTTAATTTTGAATTCTTACATCTTTGTGAAAAATGGGAAGCAGTTCAAGGTAGAGGAGGGGGGGGGGGGGGTAATGCGTGGACGAGAGATACACTGTTCGTGTTCGCTGTATTTAGCCTATACAGCGGTATAGTACATTTTCTTCATATTTGCCCTACTTTCGAAGCCCTCCAACGGGCGAAAATTTTTATGAAAATCATTTCTGTGGGGAATTTTATGCAGAATATTTTTGATCACTTGACATTTTCCTAAAAAATGCAAATTTGGCGAGAAAATTGAGAAACACTGATCTTGGGTCCATATTTTAACACCCCCCCCCCACGAAGGGGAATGGGGCTAGGGAGTATGGGGTTTGTTTGGTATTACTTGAGATCATGCTTAAGAACTTCCATCAATAAAATTGGTGACATCCAAACTGCGACCCAAAAGCTGAAAATCGTCCATAATGCGGCCAGAGAGACAACCGTATTGCGGCCCCAAAAAATGAGAGAATATCCATACTGCGGCCATTACGAGAACCAAATTGCGGCCAAAAAAAATTCACTGCGTACTTCTTTTGTAAGGTTTTCTACAATCATCAGATGACATTTTTGCGTAAGACTCTTCTTGCACTTCCTGAAGAGCGTTGATAAGGAGGAAGATATTGAGGTGACCATGATGAAACATCTTATTGAAACGACTGTTGAATGATTCCCATGCGTTTGTTGTCTGACCAATGTTCGACGAATATTTTGACCACAATGTGGGAGGGAACAAGCTTGTAGAACAAATGTAATTATCGTCAACGTATTCGCAGAATGTACGTATTCTTGCATTCGCCGGTTCCTACAGCATGAAATCCTCTACATAGAAATTGTCCATTGCCTCCGGATCGAGAAAAGAAAGACGCGAAAGAATGAACGTAGAAAAAATCCTATCTGCGCTTCTGCTTTGGTACACTTTTGTGAGACCAAGATTCTGAATTTTCTCATACCACGCCTGACCCAGGTGAAAACGACAGCCTAGTAAGGCCACACTTTCAGGACAACATTTTGAATACCTCAGGGGCTGCAATCTGCTCCACTTTTACAGTAACGTGGGCCGCAAAATGGATGCATATCAATTTTTGTCGGCCGCAATTTGGATGCATATCAATTTTTTGGTTGGCCGCAATTTGGATGTATATTACTTGTACTTTGGCCGCAATCTGGATCATGCGTTGGGCCGCAATCTACTTGTCCCCATAATTCTGGGTAGGAATTATTTCCTTAGTGGTCACCCTTTTGACCGGTTAATGACTGCCTTATACCTATAAGCAAAAAAGAAGATGGTAAGTCACTGTTTCGCAAACACTACAATGAAAAACAGCATAATGGTGGAGGAATATTTGAAGTCACACCCTCAGAAAACTGCATTAAGAGAAGAAATTCTCGAAACAGATGGAGATTGTAAAAGCAAAGAGGAGAAAAGCCAGCCTCTTGAAGAATGTAATCACGAATGGTTCTTTGGCTGGGTGATTGGACGAGATAAAAAACAACAGAACCGACCAGTAGGATATGGTAGTCAAGACCATAGATAGGGGAATGAACCAATTACGACGCAGTATCAGATCAGATCGCATTGTAGTGTTATGAAAAACCGTTTGAGGTTTTGTTCTTAAGTAGCGATTTAACTGATGATGAGGTGACACCCAAAACTATACTCTTGTGAGCTAATTAATAAAAATGGGATTGTACCCTTGAGATATTTCTAATCTTGTGCTTTACTCTTAAACCTTGTCGCACTCAAAATGAATTCCGATAAAAAATTGAACTTTTTTCATTCCATCCTCGGCAGGAAAATTGCATGTAATTCATCCTTTATCTAAACTACATGTATGTGCACTTTTTCTAGCGTACACTCCTCGATCATACACCTTAGTGCAGTTTCCTCATAGCTATGATATTTCATCTTAAATTTCTATCTCTCGCATACGAGTATCTTATTTTGATGAGTCCGTGTCATTGTTTCATTTTGTTGATGAAAAACGAAGGTAAATAAATGGTGAATGGCTTATTGAATTTAAAAAAGTTCACGCGCGACAAAGAGAGGAACGAAATAACGAACTGTGTGACACTGAGAGACTGAAAGGTGGGTGAGAGGTTGGAAAAAGATTCGAAACACTATTGTCAGGATTTCGAGATGGAAAAAAAAACCGTTGAGAGAGTAACGAAAATCAAATTAATGTGTTTACAAGGGCAAATTGAGTTAGAGAAGAAATAACTTACAAGAAATCCATTCCAAAGTCAAAAACGTTAACATACAATACTGAGAAAAATCAGTAGTGTAAATTTACTACAAACTAATGCAATTACTCATGACGAAAGAAAATCGCTTAGTATTCATGGGGCTCATTCAGCAGTTTACGAACAGCCACTCACTTGATGAAGAGAAAACTTGCTAGTGGAATGAATAAGCACTCCTTTTTATTTTTTATTTTTAGGTATTGAAAGCTTTCCGAGATGAAGTACTTGAGTATGAAGTTATTCATTTTCTTCTGCATCGAAATGAGTACATAATTATTGAGGAGGGAGAAACAAAAGAAATGAGAACTACTTCTACGGAACGTTTCGTACGAAAATATCCGATCGTCGCCTGTACTCGTACCGATAATTAACAATTTTCGTACTTCTGATTTAATGTTTTAGTACCTTTCAAAAGAAAAAATGGTATTTTGTCAGAAGGAATTTTCCGTGAAAAATTACGCGACGTAAGAAGAAAGGGCGACTACGACGACTAAATACAATACATATTAACCTAGTAAAGGCGCGTCTTTTGAATGTGTAAATCGACTGTCAAGGGCGGAAAAAGAACGAAAAATAAAACTAAAATGGCTGCGCAGCTCGTCGTAAGGAAAAGGAAACCCAAAAAGTACGCGAGAGCTTGAAACAAGGTCTATAAAAACCACTCCGATTTTCTGATCGAAATTCATTTTATAACGCGTGTTAGCAATTCCAGAGTTTTCTTATGTCTTCACGTTGTATTTGAGCGTAAACATACACTCATGTAATGCGTTTCTTTCAGTAGTCACAGCATCGACCTACTCAATTAAGAATTATCGAACTGAGCGCGGTAGAACGTCTCCACAAGAAAAAAAAAAAAGTAATTTCTTACAGTTCTACAGTATAATAAACTCGTATACTTTGTTGAAGTACACGGAATAATTGCACAGTAAGCTTACATTTATAAAAGGACGTATAAAATGATACCAAAACGTCGTGTCGGTATCTAAGTTACTGTCTCAGAAACCATAAAAAAAAGAAATTTAGTCTCCAAACGAGGGCGAGAAAAAACATTTGATGGCGAGTTCAAGTTTCTACTTTTAAACTCACGATAAAATGACGAAACGGAAATTTCGGTGGTCTCTTCGACCATCATAAAGCCTTGTCGGCATTATTGGGAGGTTTGTAGTTTTGTGAGAAAAAATTTCAAAAATTTTATAAAGATAGAACATTTTGATAGGTAAACAAGTGCTAGCGAAGTTGGAAAAATATGAATTTTGTTTTTTATATGTACGCGAAATTGTGACATTTATAATCTGCCTCCTCTTTTTCTCTGGCCGCGTCATGTCGTAATTTATTTTCCAGATGCCAGAAAAAACCCAACTTTTATTTTTGTAGGTATTGTTTTTCAACGACCAGTCTACTGTAAAAGACTATCACAAAATTTGGAAGGCGTTTTTCACCTTTCCTATCGACATGATCATGTAACGCATGATTTTTGAACGACTGAATGGAAGAAGGAAAATGACGAATGTCGCCCTTAACAAGATTTGTTGTGTGCGAAGAGTTTAAAGGGGTAATAACTTTTCGACTGTGTATCGTATCAAGAGTTTGACAGAATCATTTTATTGACTTTATTATTTCTAGAGGAAAACAGTGGGTATGGTTTTTTTTTCATTTTTGAGTTGTGATAAGAAGAGTAAAAACTGTTTCCTCAATCTGAAGTACAATTTCCAACATTTACCTCGTACTCGTTTGCCTGATTCTTATCATAAAGGTGCTTGCTTCACATTGCTCTTTCAGCAGGGATTGCTCATTCAATTCCCCTGCCATAAAACCAAAATAAAGCGGGTACCATAACTATAAGAATCAGACAAATTAGTATGCAATAAAGTGTAGGGGAAGAGCCGTATTTTAAAGCAAGAGGCATCTACTCGTTTGATGCCTGATTTTTCTTTCTGCATGTCGTTTTCTTAACCTGTATCTCAAGGCTCGATATCCATCGGAAAACTCTAATTGAGTACATAAATTATTACTTTAGGAGAACTCAATTTTAATTGAATTTATATTACCATCCGATGCAAACGTATGAAATTTCCATCCTTCCTGTTGGATGCAGTTGGAATGGTCTGTGGATAACCCATGAAAAAATACGTCTGTTCGCGATAAAAAAGCAATGGGCAAATTGTAATATAAGAAGTGGATAAGCCTTCTCAGTGAGAATGAAATGCGTGAAGAACGTGCCCGAGTCTTCCACGTAAATTTTATGGAAAGATTAAGAAAGCGCGGATGAAAGTTTTAAATATTTTAAAAGTTTCTTCTGAGGTATGTACTCGTCGTACTAGTAACTAAAAAACTTTATTCGTTCTTCTAGTTGAAACATTTTTATATTCGAGTTCAGAAGATCAGAAGAATTATTACGAGTACATGTAACTTATAGCACGTTTTAAACGAACAAGAAAAACTTTTTGAAAAAACGAAAACGATACTAAACGTGCGTTATTGTCTTTGGAAGAGACTTCGGTGTATCATATAGTATGCGTGCACGCATAGAAATTTTGATTTTAATGAGGAGTCGTACGAGTCTTTTCGGAAGAATTGAAGCGGCCATTTTTCATAGTTACGAGTCTCTTATTTCGTGGAGGACAAATTCGTTTTAATATTTTCTCATGCGTTCTCTAAAATAGGTTCTTTTGTGAAAGGGTAGGTACTTTGCGATTTGATGCGGCCCATCAGCCGCAACAAAATAGCAACACCCTGGCAAAGAAGATTTTTCCGGGAGAAGTCTGTACTTGATAGCGGCGCGGCGTCTAGCCCAGCCCTTCTGATTGAAAAGAGCCATCTCACTGGTTTCACGTATCAGGGTTATAAGAATTTGTAATTCCGAGCTCTGTTTAGTGAGATTTAAAAAATTTTGGATTCTTCAGCAGTGGTGTCCTGGGCAAGGTGACGGACTTCGCGTAATCTTTTTTCTACTTCTTCCTTTTTGTTATTTCGATACTGATCAATAGAATAGGGCTTAATGTGCAGTAAAAATTGTTCAAACGAGTTATAAAAGCGCTAAAAAATGCAATAAAAATGAAGAACGTGCGATAAAGTATACTATGACCAAAAGGATACATAAATTAAAACGAGTCGACACCACAAAACGACGAACATAATATAAAAAGACCGAAATACAATCAGTTATCATCATTTTTTAGCTTGATATTTAGCAAAAAAAAAAACTTAATTGATCAATTTGAAGACGAATACGGTCATTATATCAAGAATGATATTGGAACCCTCCTCTGCGACTATCAAGTTTTTACCCAATATTTCAAGACTTTTTCCCTTACATAATCTTCTGCCGGGCAATTTCTTAGATGTAATTCCTAAGCACTCTTCTTTTGACTATGTCACTCAGGTATCATTTCCTTTGTCGGTAGACGTGCCTAAAAAAAATTGTCTCTGCACAATTGTTCTTTGAAGAGGTAAAGCACAAGTCGACTAGCTCCTTGAATAGAGATGGCCTACAAATTTACAAGCAAGCATCAAAGAATTTGGTGAAAAATCTTCTTTTACTTCAAGCTTTAAAATGAACTATCTAGGTTTTTTTTTGCGCCAGTAGTAGGTAAGTTCTTCATTACGAGGATTTTGTACTTGAGTAAAGCTTCACAAACTAGGCTACTTTGGGTTTTGATCTTTTCTAGTACGTCCTACTTCGGTCTTACTGTAGGTATCGTTTCTCCTTTGGTAATGAATCAAGGTCGACGCCAAATGAACTTCTTACGAGAATTTCACTTTACATCAACTTTATTGAATTAGTCGTCTCTTTTAAATGATCTTCATGCTTTTGTCGATGTATTTTGTACATCTACACGCCGGCTCACGTACTCGAATGGTGGTTCGTGAGATGTCGGCCCCATCACGGCTTATAAAACGCTGCTTTCGTTCCCTCTTGTTTTAATTAAACTCTTATTAATTTGTCAAAAAAGTTGAAGTTTCTGGTTCAGTCGCTGTAATTTGTAAGGCAAGAGCCAATGAACTTGCATTACGTTTTCAGTACACCTAACTGTAATGTACTCATATTACTCGTACAACGCGTCTCATAAAAAGAAATTATGTTTGATCAAAGATGTAACTTCTCATCTGAGAAGCAAAAAACTGTACGAATATTTCTCTCGAAAGTAAGTTCCGAGGAATAATTACACGTTTTGTATTCAGCGTCTAGAATATTATCGTATCTATTCGGTGTAAAATGCTGTAATTCAACCCCTAGATACTGCACTCGTTTCGGGCAAAAAAGTTGATTGTTATAGAGAAGTCGCGCAAAATTTTGAAATTTGAAAGTTTTTAGACCGCGAGCTGTTAGTGCTCTGTGATCTGAAACTCGATTGATAATTCATAAAAATTTTTGGTTACCAAATTTTTATTCTGCGGATTGATTCTCTGAAAATAATGTGAATCATTTTTGGTGACATCTTTTAAAAGAAGTCAGGCTAGTCGACCTCTCAATCGAAATCAATTTGCGTCTATCGAAAATTAGAAAGACGATACGCACATTCGATTCTTTACATTTCATGTCTTTGTTGAACCCTTCTCCCCTATTTTTGAATTTGCGTCCGCACGGGCGCATAATGCAAATTGAGTCGAGAGAAGAGGAGGTGGGGTAGAACTTTACAATTCTTCATAAATCGTTTCACTTAATCTATGCTAAATTTGGCTAATGTGTAAAAAAAGTGACACGGCACAGAAGCTGACATGTCACCTCCAGCGACACGCAGTATAGCATTTTATGTGTTTGCTCCCGACACTTCAATGTAATGTCTCAATTCTAGCTATTATATCGACTTTTGATATGTCCATCACGATCATGATGACACCGTAGTAGCTTATGGATCCTGTCATCCACACAAAAGTTGTACTAGAAACTAAACTAAGCGATATAGTCTGTCTGATAGCGTCATCTAGTGGCTATCTCGTGGAGTCCGACCCCGGGCCAGGTAGAGCCCTAGAAACAACCGAAGAATAATGTATCCGTGATCCAATCTTTATTCGTGAGGTGGAGGAGTCATTTTTTGTTCTAGAAATACTTGGTAACTTTTGACATGTTTCGTGTCTTTGCTCTGGCCTGACCCTATCCCCTAATTCCGAAATTTGCGTCCGTACGTCCGTCCATCTGGCCTCTGCTGTATACTAATATACAGTATGCTAGGATTATGCTGTTATGGCTGAATAAACGGTGTACAATGTTCCGTAATATGTAGAATATACAGGCCTTCATTGTACTAAGGCTAATATACAGAATACGAGGTTCCATAATATACAATATACTAGGCTAAGCTTTATTATACTGCACCTGGAGTGGCTCTAAAAGGGAGTTGACCAATCTTTCTTTGACTCATAAGACAGTTCTTGGTAGTCTAAAACTAGCTTCCAAGTTATCCTTTCTGAAGCGTCCTTTGTACTAGGCTACAGCTTTGCTACTATAAACCTAGTATACAATATATCAGGTCCAGTAAAATGAAAGCTTAAGAACAGACCAAGAAGTGGGCCCACCCCAGGTTGCTATAGTGAGTTCAGCTTTCATCATATACACTTCGTCGTCGTCGTCGTTGCCTTGTAAGCAATAGGCCTATTGGCCTGTCTGCTGTGGCGTTGATGCCCCCGATGACGAATCCGATGTATCCACCAGCTTCTTCCTCGGTCTCCCCTGCAATCTCTTTCCAACTGGTATGTATTGGAGTATCTGTTTTGGTGATCGTTCCTCGTCCATACGGTCAACGTGTTCCCTCCATTTCTTACGATAAGCTTTAATCTTTGCTATCACTGGTGTTGTTTGGAGTTCGTTCATGATGTCAACATTTCTCTTCCTATCGTGCAGCGTATGCCCAGCCGTTCTCCTCATGAACCGCATTTCCACAGCTGTAATCCGTTTCTTCTCTGCCTTCCTCAGGGCCCAAGCTTACAATATACAGTACTAAACCTAGGAGAGTGAGCTCTAGGAAGCCAGTATACTACAGAAGACTTGTACTAGACAAACGAGCGGAGATTCTACAGTAGACTTGTACTAGACCAAGAAGCGTACAGGTACAAAACGAAATAAAATAAAATAAAATTGTTCTGATTTGCGTCCGCAGAGATAAACTTTGAGTACATGAAACATGATCTTCATTTATTTGGCTCTGGTAGAAAATTTTACCTCTATTAACGCCGCAGGTACTAACGCTGACTGAGAAAGGTGCGAGATGTCGGGAGTATTGAAGAAGGAAATGATTCGATAGCCGGAATTGACGAACAAAAATTGGACTTCAACATTAAAACGTTCTTGGACGTTACGAAAAATTAATAATGAAAAAGGTTGTTCAACATTCGATTGTAGCAAACTGGTTCAATAAAAGTTCTTTGAAAGGAACGCGAACGCTTTCGCGGTGAAAATAAGACGAGCTTTGACGACGATTCCTACAAGTTTCTATAACAAATACGCATATCCACACCAAGCCAAACTATGGGGTGGCGCGGCGCAAGCGCAAAAAAAATGACCGAAGAGAGCTTAACCGATGTTCATACTGAGGCACCTGATACAAATGAAATATTTACTAAAATTTTTTCGTGAGCAATATTACACTTATTAAAATAAAACACTACACTGGCATTTTTCAGTTTTTACTCACAAAATGAAATAGGGTTAATTATAATCGCACATCAAAAGAGAATGTTTGAACAGCAAATCTGTGAGCAGCAGAAAGTAATGAGAGAACAGTAAAAAAATGAATGAAATGAACAGCAATGGTACACAGTAAAAAGAAATGATGAAGCAGTAAAAATGATCTTTTTTCAGCAGCAAATTAATATTGAAATGAACAGTCGATGCTCAACAGCAATTAAATTTTTCTCACCTCAAATCACTCGGTTTCTGACACACATATGCCCACCTTCCTTACCGCACTGGACGGCGGCGTACCAGTGGGCAGCCCAAAACAAAAAAGTCTTAGAAGCTGATGAAGAGGGAGGAATGACTTCGGTATTTTATACAACATCGAGCAGTTTTGGCCGGCCAATATCGAAGAAGCTTCTATGTACAATGATCTCGAAGCAGAAAGGGTGGAAAAGCTTTGATGAGTTCAAAAAATATCAGTATGGAGTTTGGAAAATTTGTATTAATCGTAATGACACTTCAGATTCGGTTTGTTCATGTCCGTTTTTTCTGAAACATTTAACGTGCAAACATTCTCTTGGTATGCTTATCCGCCTCCAACTTTGCGACGTTCCTCCGCAGGCGAAAAATGTGCCCCTAGGGCAGAAACGTAAACGAGGGCGCCCGGCGAAGGCAAAGAAAGCTCTGTTAGTGCAATGATTATCCGTTCTAGTCAGAGTTCTAGTCCCCTCAACTTTATTCGATTTTGTTGTATTTTAGATTATGCACTGATTTTATTTTATTTTAGAGTTTTGACAAATTTTATTTTGTTTCAGACTTTCAACGGATTTTATTTTATTTCGGACTTTTCACTGATTTTATTTCATTTTTTTAAATTTAGCAGTCTACTGCTGGATTAACGCATTTTGCTGTTTAATTTTTTTTTTTGAGGTTGCATATATTATTTGCTGCGCAATCCTCAATTAGCTGTTCAATGCGATTTTTTACTGCGCATTATTTTCTTTGCTGTGGGATCCTCATTTTGCTGTGACTACATTCTTTTCACTGCGTAAACCATCTTTTTTGCTGTGTTCTAAAATCCAACCCAATGAAATAATTTAATCGTAAGACAATGATTCGCAATGTGAACAAAATCATACGATTGACAAATCTTTTTTCTGTTTCTCTATATCTCCAAAAGTCAGAAAATCTTTTAGCAGAGCAGCTTGTTGTTCACCATCAATATGCTTGTGACATTTAAATCGACGGTTACAATCTTTCATTATTTGAGGTTGTATTTCAGGTCGTGATTATCTCCTTTTCAGGTTTTCCATTCCAAACCAAGGATTCGACGTATCCTTTGATTCCACTGATCTGGATTAGGGAAACGTGCCCGTTTCCTCTGTGTCTTGTTATTGGTTTCAGCTTCACCAATTGTGACTGTTGATAAACCGCTGACAGTTGAACCGTTTGAAATACTTTTATTGGGGATGATATCTGTAATAATTATTATCTCTCATTAAAAGTATAAGGCTAGAAAAAGTAGAAGTATGAATCATAGGCGGTTATGAACCTTCATTAATGAATTGTTCCATGTCCCTTGCATGGAACTCTTCCAAGTATTGATTGAATAGAACGTTTTCAATCTCAATTAAGATATTAGTTTATCCGTGCAGAGAAAACAATTACGGATTGATTGGTAGAGGCTCTGCTCGCACAAAAAATGTAGAACTTTTTTTAAAAAAAGTTTTTATTTACGTTTCGACGCTTCTGAGGCGTCTTCTTCAGAATGGTACGAATAAGATAGTGATAAATGAACAGAACATGAACGACGATAAAAGAAAAACATGAAAGAACAAGATGATGAGTAATACTAATCATGAATTAGAGGGGCGTACGTAGAGCCTAATTTTTGAGTATCACGTTTAAAATTAACAGTACGATGTTTTATAATTTCTATACATTCACGGATTCTTCTTTTGCGAGTATTTTTTTCGTAGGCTAATATTTTAGGGTTGTCAAAATCAAAATTATGATTAGTATCAGTGGTGTGTTGAGCTAAAGCCGTGTTATCGTTATGGTCCCTCGCATCTTTCCTATGTTGAGTTATTAGAAAAATGGCTTAAATTATCTAGTCCGGCTTTTCATAATGATATCTGTAATGAATTACGTACTCTATTAATTAACAACGGCTACCCTCAGCATTTTATTAGATCAGTATTTAATTTTAAGCGTAGAGACACCTCTACCACTACTAATAAACCTAAATTTTTCAGTCTTCCTTATGTTGGTCAAAGCAGTGTTATCGTTAGCAAAATTCTTAAAAAACTTGATGATAAGATCTGTGTCTCCTTTAAAAACTATCACTCCCTCGATAACATCCTCTTTTCCAAAACGAAAGATCCTATTCCTCTCCTCAGGAGATCTGAACTTGTATACAAAATTCATTGTTCCGATTGCCCTCTATCTTATGTCGGTGAGACTCTCCAATATCTTGGAACGAGAATAACTCAACATAGGAAAGATGCGAGGGACCATAACGATAACACGGCTTTAGCTCAACACACCACTGATACTAATCATAATTTTAATTTTGACAACCCTAAAATATTAGCCTACGAAAAAAATACTCGCAAAAGAAGAATCCGTGAATGTATAGAAATTACAAAACATCGTACTGTTAATTTTAAACGTGATACTCAAAAATTAGGCTCTACGTACGCCCCTCTAATTCATGATTAGTATTACTCATCATCTTGTTCTTTCATGTTTTTCTTTTATCGTCGTTCATGTTCTGTTCATTTATCACTATCTTATTCGTACCATTCTGAAGAAGACGCCTCAGAAGCGTCGAAACGTAAATAAAAACTTTTTTTAAAAAAAGTTCTACATTTTTTGTGCGAGCAGAGCCTCTACCAATCAATCCGTTTTCAATCTCATTTCTGTTCTCAGTAGAAAGAAAATTAAGGTCATTGAGGCCATCATCAACTATATTGCCTGTAATCAAAGTTGAGGTATAAAAATTTGGTGTCTACGTATCTATGAATTGACAGAATTACTTTATATACCACAATTAAGGGGAGAACATTTGAAAAATGCTCCACAATGATCGCCATTATTTGCTGCAATTGAATCTTAAATATAATAATTCTGGGTTGGACCTTTTGTCATATATATAAGGCCAATGATGTATTATTTATTAGACAAGATAACATTACACACCAGAAATGAAGGCTGTGGATTCACCATTGTAAAATTCCTCCGGACTTTGTTGCTCAGCAACACCACAATAATCATGATTGTGGGTGACACTGCTTCCTGACGGAATATTATTCTCATCGTCATCTAAGAATTAAGAAGAGGAAAACATACGGAAGATATAGGTGCAATGCTTCCAACACTCATTCATGAAAACATTTAATGTTGAATTCAATACTTACCATTAGAGATGAGCTTGGTGATTGAAAGACACACTTCACTTGAAACCAGCTCAAGTGTTTGGAAATCATCGTTATCAATAATGGAACTCTAAGTCGAATTTGTCAAGAGCGATCCTCTCAATATCCTCCTCAGTACACCCACTTAGTATGTGACTACATTTTTCAACGCAGATGATTAAACAATATTTGTTAATTCTAATTTAATAGACTGCTGCTGCTGGAAAGGAGGTAAAAATAGTAGAGACGCTGGTGGACATAATATGATACTTGGCAGCTCGGGCATACTGCATTTTACATGAGAACATACTACTTTTTGCAGCATCCTGTCAGCTGCGGGTATACTATTTTTTGTTATTGGCTTCTGACTCCGTCATTTTTCAAGATTTTTGAAATTTAACAAAATCTACCAAAAGAGGACACCACTGAACACCTTAATCCATTAGAACCTGGAAACTCAATTTTTTGGACAGGTTCCATAATATACAGTATACTAGGCCAAGCTTCATTATACTGAACCTGGAGTGGCTCTAGAAGGGAGTTGACAATCTTTCTTTGACTCATAATACAGTTCTTGGTAGTATAAAACTGGCTTCCAGGTCCCCCTCCTATCAACTATTCTACTAGGCTAAGCTTTATTATACTAAACCTGAAGTGGCTCTAGCAGGAGGGCGACCGATAAAATGGACCATATATGCAACGCTTCAAACACCATATGACTCAAAAGGCACTTCCATAATATCTCATAAGACAGGTTCCCTGATTTTACTAGTTAGACTTATATTAGAGGGAGAAGGGGGACAAACTAACTAGGTCTTTCTTTGATCTATGCAGTAAACTAACACACAAGCTTCATACTAGGTCTAGGATCCTGTATACTGTATCCTTTCTGAAGCATCCTTTATACAAGGCTACAGCTTAGCTACTATAAACCTAGTATACAATATATCAGGTCCAGTAAAATGAAAGCGTAAGAACAGACCAAGAAGTGGGCCCACCCCAGGATGCTATAGTGAGTTCAGCTTTCATCATAATACTTAATATACAATATACAGTACTAAACCTAGGAGAGAGAGCTCTAGGAAGACAGTACCCCCAAAAATTGTAAAATACACTCCTACTAGACCATGAAGGCCAAAGTGAGTACCTAAAAGCTATTGGCTTAAATTCTAATGGACACCCGACCTATAATAGACCAAGAAGGGGGGGGGCGACCTAACGGAGCGAATGAGTCCTCCAAAAGCCAGTAGCCTAAAATATTCTAAAGTAGACTTATACTAGACCAAGAAGCGGGACGAACGAGCGGAGCGAGTGATGCCTCCTAATCTCATCAGCCTTAAATATACTAAAGTAAGTAAAAGAGTCTCTTCGTATTTACGAGACATTGCTTTCCTGTCTTTCAGTTTTAAAGTAGACTTGTACTAGACCAAGAAGCGTACAAAACAAAATGAAATAAAATAAAATTTTTCTAAATTGCGTCCGCAGAGATAAACTTTGAGTACATGAAACATGATCTTCATTTATTTGGCTCTGGTAGAAAATTTTTTTCAAGATATAGGAGTAGAATCCAAAAACGTACAAACCATTGGCATGTATACAGTACAGTATATTTAGGTACAAACAATCTGCCGATCCTATCATAGTTCCCTCTAGGTTGTACTGTTTGCTAACTGATTTACAGGTGAGAGCTTCATACATGGTTTCTGTAGTCTCATATGGTTCGGGAGGCTGAAATATATAAAGAAAAAAAATTTGATAACAACGAAATTTCCAACTTTTTCAATGATATTTTTTTTCAAAGAGAAACTAGAGAAGAAACTCGACCATGATTCTAAAGCGTAGAAGAATTCGCTGCGCTATGGTCTCAACAAAATTTCGATTTGAAAACCTGAACTCATAAACCAAAAGTCGAGTAACTTTACAATGATATTTTTTTAAATAATAATATACGAAAGTTGTAAAGCTAGCCTACTCGTTTTTGAACATAAATTATGTTTTTCAAGATTCATATTAAAATTTTTGAAGCGTATTTCTGTACTTTTTTTTCCCGAGGAAAGGCTTCCGTGTTGAAGAATAGGTATACCGAACAATACTCAGAATGGTATTATTTCAACATTATTTTACAGTACTATTATGAATACGCATATGTGTGTGCAGTTTAAGGATTACCGTAGCTTAGCGTCTACTTTCGGTCCATTAATAAAACCCTAACTTCCAGTAAGGCACAATAATAATTTATTTACATTTTGCGCGCAATGAAAGCAACCCGTAGAAAAAAAAAAAAAAAGTCGAACAATTGCGTCGCGGATTAAGGGTAAAATATTTGTATTACCTAACCGAACGGACGATATTTAGTAAATAATATTCCGATCACGTAAAGTCGTTTCTATCTAGAAATGTATGCAGCCTATAGTCAACTCAGTGCTGTTGTGCAGAAATGCTTGACGGAAAACGGAAAAACTTGCTGACCAAAACAAAAAGTAGGAGTAGTTTTTACGAACATTCTGTCGTCTGACCTAATAATGGTTTGTCCGGTCTTTTGAGATGTATGCAACATGTCTCGTATCTCATAGAAATATGGGCTTCATTTTCTTGTTCCTTTTTGTCTCACGTTAGTAGGTTTTCTGTATTATTATTTTGATTTTAAAAAGTTTGAACTTGCTCCATACACAAAGGATGAAGTCATTCAACCCCTCAGATTGATACAGCAACCTGATGTAATAAAGTACAATTCTGACGTGAGTTTATATCGTACAGTACTTCAAACATCTCCGTTCTCTTCTGATTGAATATTTAAAGCCATGGCTATAATTTCGAACGAGTGACTATGGACAATACGACAAGCAAAAAGAGGAGATAGAGATCTCGCTACAACCCATGACGCGCTGCTTGAGATACCTCAGCATGGAATCCTCTGTACAAACTACGATAGAGACAGATTATTAGAACTCATTTCCGAGAATAGGGAGAACTAAACGAAGATATTGGAAAGAAGAAGGTATGTCCTGGGTAAAGAAGTAATATGATAAATACAAATTTAGTAGTTTTCCAACCTAAATACCGTACACGCGTGAGTTCTTTATTAGACTCCTCTGGAAGTGTTTCGCAATTTCTCCCACAGCTTATTTACACGACGTCGTACAACTGTGATAAACAGATTAAATTAAGCATTTTGACGCTTTTTTATCCTTGTTGAACTTTAATAAGTTGACGATAAACCGAGTTTTTATACCAGTTTTCTTTTTTATCAAAGAATATGCGGTACTTGATATCCTTCCCACGAACAATGATATCAAGTCTGATGAGCTACAACATTATTGCAGCTTTACTCGCTTCTAAGGATTGTCTTTATTTTCCTCTTCTTGCGCGCCACCGTAAGATCTGGTTTTGCTCCATGTCGCGAGCTAAAAGTAAAAATTACAATCATTGCTTTCGAAATCAATTCCGTATCCAAGATCGAATGAAAATTAAAGTAAGGAGATTATTTTTTTAAGAATCGTACCGAGAACGGGCACGTAAAATTATTCACGTAAAAGAATACTTTTCCTCCCTTTTTAAAAGATGAGATATATTCTTAAGTTCTTACACTTTTGAATACATTTATCGCTATATTTCTATCGAATGATAAAAACGAAAAAAATGTAACTATATCTTCTTCGTCGCATTCGAACCAATATAAAATAAATTCCTTTTCCACTTCATCATTTTTTTCTTCAGTTACTGTTAATAATACCTAGCATATAGACGTTATCATCCCTGCGAGAGGGTAAAAAAATACGAATTATATTATTTCGTCGCGTTTCAAATATAATTTTGCAACAGTGCGCCGGGAAATTTCGAACTATTGTTATACATCGAAGTAAATCAATTATTCAGCTAGTAAATTTTCCGAAAATTACAAAATTTTGCGACATTCGAGAGAGAGTGCGAAAAATATTGTTCGCGTTGTAACGAGTTTTTGAGGGTTTTGAGAACAGCTTATTAGGCTCATGCCGGGTATAAAAATTACTAAAAGACAATGACCTTAGGAGTTTAGGAGGTATTGGATTTCTTGGCGCAGCCAAAAAGATAAAGACCATGTTTCATGTCTTTTCAAACTTTTGCCCAAGCAGATAATATGTTGTGGATCATGCGAGACAGAAATATTTGAGAGTTCTCGTTTGAAAGATCATTAAAGTGTCTTTTATGACATAAGCCTACTTTAGAATATTTTAGGCTAAGGCTCTACAGCGGCACACTCGCTTGGTCTAGTATAAGTCTACTTTAGAATATTTCAGGCTAATGAGCCTTCTTGGTCTTGTATAAGTCTACTTTAGTATATTTCAGATGTTGTGAGCGAACCGAGATTGACGACTTATGACGTCACCAACTCATGATGTCACCGGCTCATAACGTCACCGACTCATGACGTCACCAACTCATGATGTCACCAACTCATGATATCACCGACTCATGACGTCACCGAACTGATGACGTCATAAGCTACTAGCTTCATAATGGCTCTCGGAGTTTTCTTAGTCTAGTATAAATCTAGCCCACGCCTTTCCATTATATTAGGATAAGCTAAAAACTACAGGGGGGGGTCTCGGACTCGCAGATTTTAGAATCACTGCCACAGTGAAAATTCCTGTAAGGATGAGCTCAGAGCAAAGACATGAAACATGTCAAAAATACTGTCTATGTTTATTATGTTTAAGCTGCGACGTGTTTGATGCTAGAAAGATAAACCTATTACGTTCATCTTTGTAGTAAAGATTACCAGAAATTGTTTGTATCAATTCCACAATAGATTTCCCGATATGTTTACCGCGTAATCGTTCTATTTTTCAACACCAATATTCACAAATATCTATCTCACCTCGGTCGAGGATGCAACCGAAAAGTACTCCAACTTGAGGAAAGTCTCATCCGCTTCCAACTGGACTACGGTTCCCCGATCTACCCTCCTTCTGACAAGACCTCTCTTCAATTACTAAACATTGTTCTATCAGCAGCTCTTAGAATGGCTTTGGGGGCAATCATCGTCCTCGTTCTAATTTCAGCCTCTGTGCCGAAGCGGTCGAACCACAACCACCTCTCCAGTTTCGCACACTCATGTTGAGTGCCAACCTTCTCGTATCCTTAGCACAATTTCCGGAACTCTCTACTCATAATTTTCTTTCCTCTCCTCAAATTACCTTATTAAATTTTCTTAAATCCCATTTTGGCTCCCTACCAAAACTCAACCCTTTCGGTGCTACTGCAGTTTGCGGTCTGCCACGAAAATCAGCTGAAACTTCATTTCAGTACGCGGTCTACCTGAAAGTTTCGTTTCAGGTGTATTTGTGAATACAGTACAAATACAAGCCATCACGAGGATATTGTCAGAAATGCACATTGAATGTCGTCAGCGGTAAACATTGCGGACATCAATGGCTTGGGTGTGAGCACCGGAGTCCGGGTTAAAGAAATTCTTCTGGTGATTCACTGTATGATGCTGGAAACCGCGAGCATTGAGATAACTGTAGGCAGTCTATTCATCTGAGTGAATCACAGACCGCGGTGCGCATTCGCGTCCGATTATGGGCAGGAGGGTGGCTCGGTCACGACGTTCCACCCAGAAGCTAGGATGCCAGATCTACGGATTTTTGGTCCTCAAAAAAGATACGGGTTTTTCTTTTTCTATAGATTTTACATACAGTACGGATTTCTTGCGATCAAGGGAAAAGTACCTTAAACACTTCTACGAGAGATAACTTTCTCCTGACCTTTATGTGCTAATACCTCAAGTGTTCTGTAATATGAGTCGATCAAGGGAAAATTACCTCAGCTACTTCTATAAGACAAACCTTTCTCCTGATTGTTAATAATGGATCGATCAGTCCATAGAACTCTGTTTTTCGGTCTTACAAGAAATGGCAGGTGTGGATTTTTGGAACTATCATCTGGCAGCACTGACCAGAAATATTTCCAGTCCTTTCCTTGTCGAAGTCCAAACACCCAGGGTCCGTCAATTCGCCGACCGTGGTTCTTTTGATTGGAGACCTCTACTTCGCTATCTTCTGATTGTGCGTAGTGTCTCCCTGCAGCATTGGCTCCCGACGATATTTTCGTTTTCCCGCGAATCTTGATTCGTCAATCTGAATGGGGTCGTCATCGGTTTCACTTTTATGTACTATAACATGTTTTCTACGGTAGACCGCGTATTCGGTACCGGTCGATAACATAGTTCTCATGCATCGGGTAGACCGCATACTGCAGTAACACTACCCTTTCTACCCTATTAAATCATTATTTTATTTCTCCGACTATCAGATTCTATCTCAGAAATATTCCTAAATCAAATAACTTTGTCTACCGTAGAGTCATCACAGAAATTATTACAGAATTCTCCGACCATACAATGTCTAATACTGATGGCTTTAAAATGAAAAATGAAACAGGATATGCAAACTCCATCCAGGATAAATTTACTGCCTATCGTTCAAGAAACTCTGCCTTTCATTGCTTAGTTCAGCGCTATTCACTCCTGTCTATTGGACTCCCGAACTCAACTATATCGGACTTCCCTCATATCTTCACATAATCCTTGCTCACCTCATCACTAAGCGCATTCACATCATTCTTGATAGCCCAACCTCTATCGAATCCTCAGTCACCTTCATCTAAATTCTGCGGGTCACATAGACCAATCCGAGCATGAAAACATTCATTAGGCGGCCAAGAACTCCACCCTCTTACCTAAAACTACTGACCTAGTTCATTCACCAGTATACGATCTTTAAAATTACTACAGTTCCAAAATCCTAGCTTCTTTGGCATATTCTTTGAAAAGAACAGTATCACAATAAACTAAGATCAATCGAAGGCCTTCCCATTTTTGTGCCCTTTGTAAATAAACTCCCGCCATGAAGAAGTCATCCTCTCCCGTCTTAGGATTGACCATACCGAACTCACCCACTTCTACCCCCTCCTAGGTCTTCACGCCTCTCCGTCATATAACTGATCAGGCGTTGTAAGTGAATAAAAATCATAATTTATGTTATATTTAGACTGCGAATAAATCTCCTCCTTAATGGCATTGGTGACATCATTAGCGACCTTGACTTGGTGGAGTCTGGCGGAGCGAGATGAGCTAGTCACCCCAACATACAGTGCATGAGGTCCCGAGTTCTAGGATGTAGACACCGCATTTCGATAGGAGGGGTGGGAGGTGAGAGACTGTCTTTGCCATAGACAATAATCTACCGATTTGGAGGTAAGGGTAGAAGACTGGTTTTAGACTGTTTGCCCTGAGGAGGTTAGCCAAAACATCGGCAAGGGGAAGGAGGTAAGGAAGAGGGACTATTCTAGTCTTTTTGGGGTCGTGCAAGGTCGAAACGCGACCAAGGATACTCTTAATAAACTTTTGACGTGAAAAATAATTGTAAGATAACGCATACCCTGGCTGTCGTGGAAACTAAAGGAGAAAAAAGGGTGTGCAGAATTGAATGTCAGGACTGCCCTGCACTTGATACAAGAGAAACTGGTCGCAAGGAGTTTGGATAGATGAACATACTCATGCTTGATGGTATTCTTCTGGAGGTGATTCGGCTTCTGCTGATCACTTCATTTACTCCTTGTTAGTTTGTAACTGCATCGCAAACCGAAGTCATTTTTGATTGATAGAATGTTTTGCCATTTTGTTATACAAAACGTCATATTCACGCTTTATTCGTATAGGATGAGACTTCAAAGTAAAAAGTCGCACAATAAGAAACGTTTTTTTCTTCAAGGTGTGTATTTACAAGGTATGTACTATAGTTTCAGTTCTTACATTGTTATCTTTTCTTATCAAGTTTTACTTCATAGAGAGTCGAATAAAATATGCACGAGTGTACAGTAAACATACCAATTTTGAAAAAAAAAGAAGAAAGAACGTGTGCATGACACCTTATAGAATTTATTTCCTTTCGTTTCGTGAAGATTCTGAAGACGAATGATTTGAAAGATTCTATATTATCCTCCATCTTTTATTATCTCGTATTGAACTCGAACGGCAAATGTAGAATGACGTGTTTCCACAGCGCGAAACGTCTCCAAAAACTAAAAAATTAGAGTTATGTTTTGGACGATGTGTTGGAAAAGCAAAAGAAATATCGAGGATGTGTCTTCCTCATTCGTAATTCAAGCATTATACGTCGTATCCGAACGGATTTTTTTTATTCTGTAAATCTGAGCAACACACCATGAATGGTGGAGAGGAAGAAAAATGCGGAAATGAGCGACGAAAAAAATTAAAGGAAAACATTATTGAAGCATAAAACAAAAAAGGGAAGCCGCAAGAAGCGCGCGTTCAGAATGTGTAGAGTATTCATACCTTGTGAAAATGAAATAAAAAAATTAATGCATCTTTGCAGTTAACGTTGTTGAAATCCGAGAAATTTTGCAGAATTTAATTAGAAACTACAGAGAGCCGAGGGCCCTGTAACTTACACGGGAAATACCGACACCGACGGAAATAATTTTCTCGTTCATAGAGAAAAAAGCGAATAAGAAGAAGGATTTAAAATAGCCCGAATGGCCATTATAAACTTTTCGTCGGAATAATAAATGGACGCGGAAAAATTTATTTACAGTTTTGAAAAGCGCTCGCGGGAAAAAAACACTCCGAGAAATTCGAAGCATATCTATTGTAACCGATGTCATTTGTTGCGCAGAACAGGAGATTAGAGAGCAGCAGCCTTCTGTCGATTAAAAATTGTCGAAGCGAATTGTTATATTACAGATGTGCTCCGGGAGAACGAAAATTAACGGAATTTCCTGGGAATCTGGTGGACCGAGAACTCCAAACTATTAGTGTTAAATTTGAGTAACACGAATGGTTACGTCGTTTGCCTTAAAAAATTTCCACTCTTCGCTGCTCTTTGCAAACGTCAAAATTTTATCTGCACTTCTACGGTGTTCCGTTGAAATTGATAAATTGGGGCACGCTCCAGCCGGGGTGGTGTTTTCATGGGATAAAAACAGCGACACAATGAAACGGGTACTGGCATTTGACATGCATAATTTGGGATTGCTCTTGAAAAAACCGTCACAAAAAGCACTTGGGAAAACGACAGTTTCCTTATGAAGTAGTTAAACGAGGAACGCAGGGAACCTGTTTTATGTATCAAATTGGTTTTGGCGGGAATTCAAATTGAAATCTTGAAGAGTCTCCTGGTGTAATGTGTATATAGCCAAAGAGTGAAAATTTCTTATTTTTTGGGGGCACATACGGCTTCTGCTGATTATTTCCTTTACACCTTGTTAGTTTGTAATATTGTATCGCAAACCGTTTCAATTAATTGCAATTATTGTTTTCTGTTGATTCCAGATAATGATGCAGAATTTTCTAGAGGTGTTCAACAATGCTGAAGGTAAGATATTTAGACTTATTGTTCAGCAAAATATTAATTTTGGACTTATTATATTTGATAATTTGAATCGGCTCTAAGTTCATATTTCGTCGTGATCTTTCATCAACCATCTTCCCGTTTAAGCCTCTCCTTCCTCCACACTCTAACAATTGTTCAGAAAGTTTTGATTTTCCAGGTGTGGATTTGATATATGTATTTCAAAATTCCTGTAATATTACATTAGTTTTGCAATACTGGGCAATGAATATTATGTCATCCAAAGCACATTTCTTCAAGTGGTTTTGATTTGTACGCTAAGATTGGAAGAAGATGGTCGATGAATTCCTCCCCTCCCAAAACAACAATAATTTCAATAAGTCGAAAATTAATTGGGAGGAAGGTATTCTGGAATAAGTTGTCGACTGCAATCAAATACCTCATCGCAGAAGTACATATACAATATAATTTAATTTAAAAATTTCTCTAAACACGCTTCCAAGCTAGTTTCATGAATGGTGATTTCAAAAAAAACTTTAAACTTACAAATTCAAAAGAGTCATCGAAAACCTGAATTCCATCGTTAGAAAATCCGGAATGTAATCTACACCATTCGTAAAAATTCAAAGTGTGAATTGAATGCATTCATTAAGGGAAGAAAAGTTATCGGTGAACAAATTTATCGCTTTGAAGAAAGATTATACTCAGATTCAGTATTGTATTTCTAGTGTCTCCCCTCGAGGTCGTGTAGAATGAACGTGTTCCCAGAACGTTGAACGAGTAAATTGTTAGCTAAGGTAAAGTTGAAGCGACATATTATAATAGTGATTAATAACGTCAACTTTAAACGGTAGTGTTGCAGTGATTAATTCAGAACGTGTAATCTATATAAATAATAAGCTATAAAACGCCATTTCGCCGAGATTGTGAGGCGCGCGACATCCGGTAAAACTGTTCCTTCCTCTTCGATACTAACCAACCATCCCTTCTTCGTGTATTTCCCTTCAACGAGCCGACAATTTCGCATAATTAATGTTCCCGCGTAAAAATTATGGCGTTTATTCGTTATAATTTAATTTTACGCTTTTTGAGAAAACGTTTCATTGCGAATACGCGGGTACTCTCTGCGAATTCTTTTGTAGGCGAATTTCTTTTCAACATTTTTGTCACCCATCTCCTCTCAAGCGGCTTTCTTTATACCGCTGTAGCATTGTTATTCGTTTATAAATGTTTTCGGTAACTTTCTGCGCGTCAGCACCTCTTGGGATGAGGTCTGGACCAAGTTTTATTTGTCGTACACACTCTTCCTGTTGGGTAGCTTTGCGTAAACGTACAAGTCGATTAAAAAGTTATTGTTTTACTACCTCTTTTTTCATTTTGCTTGTAAGTAAGTAAATGGAATTATCAGTCGCTTCGTTAATACTAGGTTATTTCAAACCTACTTCTCTTTTACAATGATCTGATTCAAGCAGCTTGTTTGCGAAATGATGATTGAAAAAGAAGTGCTCTGTCAGTCTCTTTGTCCATGATTTGTTGATATTCGACTTCTTTGAACGAGTGGTCTTCGTCAGTTGTAACTGAATCAATTCTATTTTGTAATTGTGACCGAAAACAAAGAGCGAAAGTTTGCAGGGGAAGGAGGCAAGTTTTTCCTTGTTCTTCGTTTTATTCATTTTTATCCTCACACTCTTGTACGGGAGCAAGAGCCGGACGTAGACTCTCGAGAAATTCCACCTGCGCCAACTACGAAGAATATCTTGACTACGTTTCGGTTGTAAATGTGTTGGTGCTGGAAATTGGCAGAATATGACTTTATGAAGCAAATCGTGTGCTGCGCTGATTAGGGCACTTGTGCAGCATGTTCCACTAAAGAATACCCTAATAGCTGCTCTATGGGGAACTTACCTCCGTGTGTCGGATAAGTGCATTGCTTAAAAGGCTGAATATTCAGAGCTCTTAGGAGGCGACTGTGCGGGTAGAGGCCAATGGAGGCAGATTATTGCAGGATCGAAGGTGTCTTTAAAAGTCGGTTACAGAGACACAGGTCAATTCATGCACCTCAAGATACCTTTACCTGTGCGGGAAGCCCGCTATCGAAGATGATGCTCGCTAGTCATCTGCGACTTGGTTGGATCGAAAATGTGAAAGAGCGTATAAACCTCTAGAATACGCTACCTATTGCTGTAAATCGCAGGATTTCAGTAAAGTGCAAATGTGACTAGCGCTATTAATATTTTCATGCATTACTTTCTTTGTAGTGTCTTCAACCTGCTATAAGAAGTTTTTTTTTACTTGATTCGAGAGTGAATAGTGTATGGCCGAAAGAAAGATCAATGTAAGTCTTTCTCGCAGCTTCAAATTCCACTTCTTGTGGCTTAACCCATGGACCCAGTTTCTGTATAATACATGGCCTTAGTTTCTTTATGATTCAGGACAAGACTTCAGCCTTTATATAATTCAGGAATCTGGTTTTATGATTATTCAGCATTCCAGTTTCCGTCTGAGAATAACTCTCTACTGGTGCATCATGTTTCAATAATCAATTAGTTCTTAGAGCAGGGAATACTTTTGCAAAATGCCACTGTCGTTCATGGGAAATCATCGAGATAGAAGGAGGTGAAGAGGATAGAGAAGAAGATGCGAGTCTGCTTGAGCCTCTCGACTTAATCTATTTTAATCTAAACTTCGCAATTTCGTATCTTCGTGAAGTCTCGCCTTTTTTTCTTGGTCTGTCGTATAGCGTCTCCTAAGTCTTCTACATCTATCGTTTGTGAATGATGGGGAAAAAAAATTGTTAAAAGACTTCCGTTATTCTTCTGTAAATTCATTTTCAATTTCACGGTCGAAGAAAATCATAGAATGAAAGACCGAGAATCGTCTCGTCAAGAGCTCCAATTAGAAGAGGATTGATTTTAAGAAAACATTTTTATAGAATGATATAGAATAAATACGTACCGATGTAAATGAGTCAAAAAGCTCGTGATAGAAGCTTTATACTTTTGACGTATTCTGTATTTTTAGGCAGTATTATATTGTTTACGCTGCTGCATTTCGTTTTCTTTTTTCTACCGCGTTTGTTTGACGAGATGAGAAACTCAAACCTACAATGATATACCATCGTATCAGTAAGTACTACGAGCAAAGAAATTTCGACGGTACCTAATTATGAGTAGTACGTACCTTTCAGTTTCCAAACACATTATTCATCTTTTTGAAAGTCTAAAAAGAACTGAAGAATAATAAAGCGGCTTTTGTCATTTCGCTGAAACAATTTTCTCCTCAGTTTTCGTTCACGACTTTTCGATATTCTTTATACTCGTATTTTCTTTTTTTTCCTCTGTATATAGCAGCGTAACTCCGTTTCGTTTTGTTCATTTGTTATTATTATTTTTTTGCCCTCCTCTTTCGAGCTTAGTATTATGCCATTTTATTTATGGAAATAAGCGAGAATTATATGAAAGAACAATAAAAAAGAAGAAACTTTTCAGCCAAAGGTCGCATCTGTTCTTTCGTTGTAGAAAGTTTATTTCCACTTTAGGGAAGAAGTTCATATATGCGATTAAATTCAAATATATTAAGGAGAAAAAAAAAATCACCGAGCGCAATGCTCGCGTACTTTTTGTTTTTTGTGAAAACCAAGTATAAAAAACGAATATTAGAATAAATATGTGAAGTATAGTTGACAGATATATATTCTATCTTTGGGAATTCTAAAATGGAAAACATTCAGGATATTAATAATTCAATCGCTTCACACTTCGGAAAAATATTAAATACTGGTAGGTTAGACATGCAGTAAAGATTGGAAAGAGATTTGTAATTTGTCGAGTGATGGTTTGAAGAATATGATGCAGTGTTCGACGATATCACGAAGATTTTTAATTTGCATTCTGAAAAGGTATGAACGTTTTCGGTCGCACCAGCATATTTCAAAGAGTCGTATCGAACTTTCTATTCAGTTTTCCATTGTAATTTCCTCGTATCCTATTTCCTCGTGTGTTCATTTCATTGTCTTTTCTTTTTTTCGGCTTCGGGCTCATGAACATTAGCCGATAGGTGACTTATATAAGGGTATACCATAATGCAGGAAGAGCATCAAAAATTCTTCAAACCATACTTTCGTAGCGGAAAGTATTATTTGTTATTTTCATACTTTCTCAGTTTATACTGAGCAAACACGTGTGGCTCGGTGTAGAGAAATTTTTTCGTCCTATCGTCACCTCAAGACCGAGTTTCACAGTTTTTGTTGTTTTTTTTCCTTCGAACAGTCGTGGCTCAGCTATTGAGAAGAATTTCTTCATGAGCCTCTGCGCGGGGCTTTCGTTTTCCAGACATTATAAAACCTGAAAAAGATTTTCGCGCCCTATTCTTTTCCTATCCTTCTTTTTCAAAATCAAGCTCTGTACTTCATTTGCCTCAAATTATTTGATTTGCGTTAGTTACGTTCTAACCCTATTCTCAGTCTCTGTGTTGGAGCGCGAGAACTCCCTTTGGGAAAGCGTTTTCTAGCACTCACTGCTAATTTTCTTGTACCTCACTCAGCTCCCAATCTACGCAGCCGCATCCTTTCGACATAATTCTCTCCTCCTTCCTTTTGATTTTATAAACATTTCATATTGAGAACATCATCCCTACTCTTCCGCCCAACCCTTTCTCACAGATATTCGACTTGATCTAACGACGAGTAATATTCTCGAAACTTACAACTCTTCATACTGACAACTCATCGGAAACATTATCTCTATCATATTTCCGATGACGATCGAATACGCATATTCGATTCAAGGTGTCATGATCAATCATTGATTGAAGGATTCTGCCTACATTTTTGCCGCCAAACTGAACCCCATGTGTGTACTCTTGCCTTTATTATCTTACTCTCTGAAAACCTTAGCTCGAATTCCTACTGTTGGCTGATTCACACTCATCTCTCCTGGTAATGACAGATCCTCGCACTTAACTTACCCCTTACTTAACGCGGACTCCTTCATCCACCTCAACACCAGTCTCCTTCCTCTGGATCCCGGGCCTCATCAACTTTCCGGGGTATGACTTGGTTGACCTGGCCGCCAAAGATCACCTTTTTTCCTAATTGTGTTTCCCTCTGCCTATGAACACAAAATCAATTACCCATCCCTGATAATTTCTGAAAAACGTGCTGTGTGGGAGGAAGTAGGAGTGGGTGAGCCGGATGTGACCAATCCTAAGATGCGAGAGGATGACTCCCTCGTGGTGGGAGTTTCCATTTGAGGGCGAAGGATAAGAATGAAGGCTTTTGATTGATCGTAGTTTGTTATGTTTATTTTCTCCAATAGTCATGGCTAAAATTTCAGAATGGTAACGGTTTCCGAGGTCGTATGCTGGTAGATAGGTTGAGTCAGTAATTTTTGATAAAAGAGAGGAGTTTTCGGCCTCGGTGGTCAATTTCCTGTTGAGGGTGATCGAAATCACCTCGATTCTAGATAAGGGTTACTAATGGTCTGATGTAGTTCATAGAGTATGGAGATTTACGTGAATGCGGTGTGTGATGGAGTTATCCAAAAAAGGACCTTGTAAAATTATGAGGGAAGAAAGTGAACCAGATTGTATGATATTGGCTGAGTAAGATTCGAAAGACAGGATCGAATAGCGCTCAACCTTGACAGTGAGAATCGAAACTAAACTTCTTGAACGGAGGGCGCTGAATTTGGAGAGGAGTCAAGATGACGTTTGAAAAAATTTAGTGAGGTATTATGAGAAAAGGAGGGAACAATATGGATATCTGTGAGTAATTGGAAACCTCCCTTCTTTTGATTTGTTGAAAATATCTATCGTTTGTGTGTCGGTGTCTCGTGACCTTCGACTTGAAGAAATTTTATTTTTCAAATTACAGTATATTTTAGCTCCAAGGACTTCGATTTTGCCAGTAGGCAATACGGTCTATCGAGAAAAAAATTGTAAGAAAGTGAACTAGTGTAAGATTTCTAATACCTATACACCAAATTGTATTTCTGTCGAGTCTTGTCTATTTACAGCAAAAAGTAAAAAATTTAATTAGTCTGACTTACTATCGATGATTCGATTTTTCAATTTCGAAGAGTCTTAGAATTTGTGTTTATCCAGTATGGTAATTCGAAAGTGTGAAATTATCAGAAAATTGCGTCAGTGTGTAGGAACAGGTATACGTAAAATACCAAAGAGTCACGTAAGCACCCCACTCGGTCAATATTTGTAGCCTTAAAAATGTTCTCACTATGGTTTCAGACCCAAAAATGGTAATATTATCTTTGGCCGAGTGTGCGGCGAGTAATTTGATTTAAGATAAGATTCTATGAGCAGTTTGTGGTTGAATAGGAATCTCTACAACTAAGTTCTCTATTTGTCTGCGCGAGTATCAGTATAGCGGTATGTCTGAACCGCCAAATATTTGTCTCTAACCGTATGCTCTAAAGTATAATAATTATCGTTTATGGGATGGAATAAAATTACACCTTGGGGAATTTGCGAAAACAGGAAATAACGTATCGCAGCAACGATAAAATGTCGGACGCATTTTCATATGTGCTTCGTAATTACACGTCTCACCTTTCTGGTTATATACAAACCATTCTTGTGTCATTCTTTCGTCCGTTTCTTTTTCACCCATTTTGCTTTTATTCTATTTGAGTTTACATCCTCGGAATAACGATGACAGTGTCTGTAGCTAAATTGAATGAGTGACTTTATTGTTGATTTTCTGTGAAAATTAGCAAACCTGGTCAGAATTTAATCTTCTTGAAGCTAAATTCATTGACATTTGATTCAAAATTTTTTGATGATTATATCAATTTTTAAAACTGCATGTACCTGATTCAAGAAAAAAAGAAAATCATGACATACCTCTCACAAATTTGTGACTTGATATTATTTCCTGCGTGAGAGAACAATCGGCATCATTGGAAAAGTCCCAAGATTGTCATTGGCTTCTATCAAGAGAGCGAAATCCTGTCACAAATTCTTCAATAAATGCGCTTTTTTTCATCTTTGTCTCTGTCAAGATTAGGCTCTTAGCAAACTCGGTCTGAGCTCGCCTCCGTGATGGAGGGGTCAGCCTTTCTTTGTCAAGATTTTCTCTTTCAAAACCGAATCATTATCACGCTACACAGCGGCAGAAGATCTTGAAACAAGACTTGGCTTCCAATCTTGCCTTCTCCCCCCCCTTCCTTTCCACACTCTCCAGCTTTTCACCAGCTTTCTCATAGCTTCAACCGCTTTCCTCTTACTGCTTTCTTATCTCGCTATTACCGACTTCTTCTTGCTCGCCGCGAATTCCTGTGGTACAATGCCACCCTCTTATAAACTGTGTGGAGCTGTTGGAAATGCTTTTTCGTCTGCGTTGTTGCAGATAGTGTACGCAAACCCCATACACCAACCGCTCACGTGCAGTGCCGCTGTTCCTTCGCTCTATTATCGGCTTCTCCTCGCTCTTTGCCATGGACACCGCGGTTGTAGGCTTTTGCTCTTCCTCACCACTCCTTGTACACCAGCAAGCTCCTTTTTACCGACACCTTCTTTGGTGCGTGCCAGATCTTTTCAGACAAAAGTTAAATATGGAGTTCACCAAGAGACCCTCTACTCTCGTTTTCTTCACAGCAACAATTGGTATCGCGTATTGCCGATCCGCGATCTACGCAGAGCCCTTTGCCTAAATTATCCGAAGTCAACTAAAAGTCCTAAACATGACACGTTAAAATAGCTTGGTTGAAGAGCACACTCTCTCTTTCCGAGTACTTTCCGAAGCACATAAATAACGACTTGCACTTTATCTATTTTATATCAAATTTACTTCCGGATGAGTGCGTCGAAAATGAAAAAAAAAAAAAAAACGTGTTTCCATGCTCTCGATTTGCTCGAACGTGAGGTAAATTAGGATGATCTATTGAATTCTGTCTGAATAGTTTTCAACTACATATATGGGCTCGTAATCTTCCACGTCTGCCGTTACATTTACTATCGTTACCTAATCTACGAGTAATGTGATAAATTTTTAGCCCTTTCTCGTTATCTGCGAGGGTATTGGCATAGAAATATATTTGACAGCAGTTCGGAAAGTCTTGTTATGAAAATGAAATCACTATTGACTGATAATGTGCGTATGAAGGAAAACGAGTTACCTACACACCTATACCACTAAATTATCGGCATCTTTTCAATCACGAATCATCTTTTGGGTGTTGGTAATGAACACGATCATTTTCTAGTTTTGAAAGTGAACGATGATGTTTTCCTCTTCGTTTTTCATTCCTTATCGCGTGTCTTTCGTCGCTATAAAAAGTTCATTCACCATATTGCCGTAAAGAAAGTCTCCGATAAAAGCTCATTTTGTTTGAACAGTTTCGCACGTGTTAATCTTCGAGCATCGCGAATCAGAATACCTATACTATTTGTAATTCATCTCGGTATTTAGAAAACCTACAAATTGTAGAAATGACGAAAGCTCATACACCTACGTATGATTTTGATACAGATGTATCGTGGGAGTAACTTCGCTTCTTCAGATTTATTTTCTTTTTTCTCCTTCCTACGCCTGTCTATCCGCTGAAATTTTGAGACGAAAACGACAAATGGCGTTTTTTTGATTGTTTTTGCTCAACTTTTCTGTTTTCTCGTTGTGTCGAGTCTCTCTTTTGAATTTAAGTTTAGGACTTCTTCATTCAAAAGTTTTTTTTTTTTTTCGTTTTTCAAAATATTAATAGAAAGAAACAGTAGAAAAGAGGAAGAGAAGAAAAATAACTTCCTGAAGATCGTCAACTTTTTTAATGTTCGTAGAATATTTTTTCTCTTTTCTGAATGGCAATGAATTTTTTGTGATACACGAATGCTCAGTTCTGCTCTGTGTTACCTTTTATATTTTAATAAATCTAGCAGACTTTCTTTTTCTTAGTAAGATGATAATCTCTTCCTTCCAGAGAGTTGCTCAAATGTGAAATTCTTACGATGAATAATTGAGTAAGACAAATTAAGTACGTGGTATCCATGGGTATTTGTAATGCTTGAAATTTTCATTTAACGTCCGTGCCCGCATGTAGGCAATTTGCAGGACACATTCCAAGGCGACCGAATAAGCCACGTCTACTTTTTATAAAACTCAATTGTGACTAGATAGCGTCAGTGGCACAATTGTTGGTCACTTCTGAGACTAGATGTAGTGTTCCTCAGGTGAGTTGCAATTGTGACCTCTAAATGAAACACATGTAAATACTGTATATTTTGGTGAGTAGTAATCTGACGATATAGAGTATTGCATGCATTCGAAAGTCTCGAATATAAACTAAACGACGAAGGAATAGCCAGATGTACAGCAGAGCTGTGTTGTCAATTGTTGGTACGATTTCACCCTCGCGTGATTAGCATATTAGAAGTACACAATAGAATCGAAAAGGAAACATTATTAGAAACTGATGGGCCAGGTCTACGCGACGAGCTGTCTGCAGTTCGAACATTTACTATTGTAATTGCGTGGGGTATGTGTCTTTCTACAGCTAAGGAGTTTTAACTTATGTAGAAAAAACTGATATTGGAACGCAGTGGAAGACACGTGCAGTGAACTGGTTTCGAGGGACGCGTGCACTTGCTCGGCTCGTGCGACGAAGTCGAGAAGAACTCAACTACCTTTACAGCATCTAAATCAATCTCGCGTAATCGGGTGTCGATGTTTGTGTGCTGTACGAGTGTTACATATACGAGTATATCGCGTCGTAGAGTTTTCATTCGAAGTGTTATTCGGACTTATTAAGCTTTAGACTTTTTGCAATTCTGTGTTTATTCGGTTAGCGTTTGCTTAGCTGTCGAGATTGTGTTGGTGAGTGGTTCACTGAGTATATTTGTAATTTACATTCGTCTGCTTTTAGCTAGGGATGATTTAAATATAAGTATCGTAGTATTATGTCTTGCGGCACGCGCGGTAGAACAAAGGCAAAGGCGGGTCAAGGTGAATGCTGAGTGGAGCTTGGTGTCACTAATCTGTATGACTCAAGATAGCCTACTGTTGTAACGTATGCTGACGTCTGTGGTCCTAGGGAATGGCAATGTTGTATTCATCGTTGTCGTAGGGTGGTCCTGGCGGGACCACAAAGGTAGGACCTGGATAGTTAGCTGAGGCCCAGGGCAGCCGAGGGACTGTGCTGACCCATGGGTATGTTGAGTAATGCGAGTCTTGTCGTCGTGGTCAAGTAGAGTCGAGGACTCTTTTGGCGAGTGGCCCTTAGCTAAGGCCTGGAACTGTGTGGTCACGACCTGTGTGGTCAACCCCCTGAGACGGACTTCAGGGTAAGGAGGGGCGTCGTCATTTGAGGAGCCCAATGAGGGCGAGGCCCAAGAGGTGGGACTTCCGTGACGATCGGCACCGGCTAGTCGGGCAGAGGAGGTGCCGGCTGAGTCGGGGGCTGGGGGTTCTGTCGCACAAATCCGAGGCCGGGGCTTGGCCTCCCCGGATAAGGTGGTAGTGGACTGACCCTGCTCAAGTTGACACTGCGGGGTAACCGTTTGTTGCCGAACCCGTAGCCATCAGGCCGCCGTCGGGCAGCTGATGGGGACTCGACATTACGTGGATAGTTAAGGGGAGGCGACCAGAACGTTCTACGAGTGTGACAACCGGGGCAAGGCCCTGGGTTGGTCTCAAGTTGTGAGAACAGGCAGTGGTCTGGTCAAATCCTAATAACGGATGAAGGAATTGTCTGAGACTAGGGTGCGTGTTGCCGCCAGCTAGGTAGGATAAATAGGAGTAAATTGCAGGTGTGCTCAAACGCGACTTAAAAACTTTTACAGGAAATTCAATGGAAAGGCGGAGTTGGCTCAACATTGAGAAGTGTCAAGATTCAAACTTATGTAAGTGGCTCTTAGCGTACGTTAGGTGGTATTTCGAACGGTTCAGGCGCTTCGCGCGTTTTATTAGGGTTGCACACAAGTCCAACATACGGCATGTAGTCACAGGGTGGATATTTTCTTGTTCTTTAGGTTGCGTTTATACTCACAGAAAAAGTACGGAACCTTCGCTAATTACATAATGTGACCTGTGCTGAAGATAGGGACCTTATGGTCCACTGGTAAGAAACACTAACTACCTATTTGGAAAAGCCGGTCAAGCGACAATCAAACAATCCATAGAATAAGATTTATTGTAGGAATACAACAGATCCCTTATTCCAAACTGTTCTCTTGTCGCTTGACCGGCTTTCACAGAACTAGATTCATTTTGCTCTAATTCGGTACCCAATCAGAGAGAATATAGTGTTCCTACCAGTATAACTTGCAAATCTAATAACAGATTTAGAATCTATTCCTTTTTTTTTTTTGCTTCTTCTATCTCATTCAACGGGCTGTTGCGGGAGTGGTGTCACGGGATGAAAACCAGGAAAATGATTGATGATGGAAGAAGACCCGTTACAACAACAACACAAGCAAAAGAACAGTTGTCTTGATAAAGTTTCGTCAGGTAATTTTGTGTCTGCAAACCAAAACTAGTTCACAGGAATAGTTATGTCATTTGATCTGACTGCTTTACTCCTTATAAGTAACCTTCAAAAGTCCAAAGTCGCCTAGAAATCACTCTCGTGTTACTTATGAAGTATTTGCTAGATGCTGAAAATGTTCCTAATCATTTCATTGTCCCAAAGGTAAGACGGCTCCGGTCACACACTCTACATGTCTTGGTCTTATTTTCTACAAGTACATTAGGCTGATAAAATAAAAGCCTACACTGTATGTTGAGCCTAGTATACAGTGAGAGGCTAGCATAGCTGAAGCCTCATTTGGTCCGTCAAGCCTAGTCTTGAGCCATACATCGCGGTTCCTTTTCTTGTTTACCTTAGTAGCCTTGGTCAAACCTGACGATATAATGTGAAAAGTTAGTATGATGTATGTCGAGCCTAGTATAATGAGATGAAAATTTATTCGTCACTAAAGTAGGTCAAGGTCATTCATCACGTCATAGAGCGTCTCTTCTTTGCGGATTTTCGCCTAGCCTGTAACTATGTAGGACGTATACATGTCAAAAGACAGCATCTTGTAATTTATGGTTTGCTGTCCATCGTGTATCAAGGTGTGTATTCACTATGAGAAAAAGAAATATTCTGGCGGAGCCAAATAAATAAAGATCTTGTTTCGTGTCTTCCTTCTTCTCAGTGGGTACAAATATTTTGCTGTTGTGTGTCATTATACCAGGGTGGCTGCACTTCTCTTCTGGTCCAGTATAAGTCCAGTTTAGAATATCTCAAGCTGATAGCTTTTCGGAAGCTCACTCGCTCTGCCCGTTCGCCATCCTCCTTGGTCTAGTATGAGTCAATTTTAGTGTATTTCGGGATCCGACCACTTCACCGAAAGATTTTTTACCGAGTTAGTCTTAATAAAAAAATGTATACATCACCGACGGGAACATTCACCTGTCAGTTTTTTCGATAAACCGGTACTTGCAGGTAGAAACTTGTTTGAAGTATTGCATATCTGGCTCATTAGAGAGGCTGAGCCATAGGAGGGGGACTTGGAAAAATTTGGGAGGAGGACTTGGAATAGTTTCGACCTCTAAGCTATAGGTGATGGGAGGGTCGGCAAGCGTGCAAATATTTTTTTTTCGTTTCATTTCAAAGATTTAAAAAAAAATAAAATATCGATACCGTAGAACGAATACCTCGTAAGCCACAAAAAATTGGCATTTTTTTTCTGTGATTTTCGGATTGTGGAGTTTGAGAAACGTGTAAAATAGCGGTTATCTCGATTTTTTTTTTTTTTTGGTGGCTTACGAGGTATTCGTTCTACGGTATCGATATTGTTATCGAATTATGTCGGTGAACTTACCATGTGGTGAACCACTACTTCTATCAGGTGAATTATTTGTTGGTGAAGTTTATGTACTCAGGTGAATCTTGATCGGTGAATCGTTTTAGGTGAAAAATCTTCCGATGAAACACCTTAGTCTCCATGTTTCAAACTACTAGCTTTTGGGATCTCACTCGCTCCGCTCGTTTGCCCCCTTCCTTAGTCTAGTTTAGAATTTTTCAAGCTAATAGCTTTTGAGGGGCATGGTCCAGTATAACAAAAACCCAAAACCATATCAAGTGTCCCCGCAGATTTCTGAATCGCTTCCGGGGTATTTTGTTCGGTGAATTCCAGGACGTTTTTTCTGTGATTTCCAAAAACTTTTGTTCAGATTCCAGGAGGTTTGGGGCTGTACTTGAGAATTCCTGAATCACTTACGGAATGTAATATAAGGTAGAAGAGATTTTTTTTTAAGAGTACTTGCAGATTTTCAATCTTCACGAGAAGAAAAACTATTCGAAAAACGATCAAAGTCCGATTGGAAGTACGTAGTTGACCGGATTTTGAAAATTGCGCAGTTAAATGCTCTAAGGCTTGAAGCTCAGAAAGGAGATCAGATTGGGAGACGATATCCGCCTTGTTCAGCTTATTTCGCACGTTTTCGGGTAGCCCTACCACCACTAAATTAATGAGAGATTGAACAATGAGATCACGATCCGCGTCGATTAGTGAACGAATCTTTTTGACCGCGAAGTTAGCGAGGGAACCACCAACATGTCGATAGTTGAACGCGGTAATAATGCCGGACCAACCTTTGGGCGAGAAATCCTCGATGAACGACGCTTTCCATTGAGCCCATGGTGATAACATTCCTATAGCTGTTCCAGTTGAATAGCAAACCAATCGAGCGCAGCGTTGGATTCAAGGAACAAACGAAAAGTCTCGGTATATTGATTTTGCTTGACCGCTAAGTGAACGCACTCGGATTCGAACTGCTTCAGCCAAGTTTCTGGATTTTGGGTTTTTCCATCATACTTTTCGAGCATGAAATCCTTCGCCAACGATCTCGGCGTAGATCTTACGACAGCACTAGGCGAAGGACTAGTAGCTGACGGAGACAGCACCGCAGTATCCAAAAAGGTATCTTTAAAACAGGCATTACCTTCGTTATCAAAATATAGCTGAGCAACTTCATCCGACAAGGTAACCATCAGATTGCGAGTTTGGCCACGCCGCGTCAATTGCTCCAGTCCTTTTGAAATAGTTTCTATGTTGACCATTTTTGGCAGAGTGGAGTGTTGGAACTGTAGACAATAGCCAGTTGAATTACTTTCTTTGTCAGTTCAAAATTTGGTCGTCTTTTGGTACTTATGTAACAGACGTATAACTCTTTTTAACTGGTTTTCGTCTCCGTCTCGATCACGCCTCAAAGGTTTTTCCCATTTTTTAAAAGTTCTTTTGGAGTTTTTTTTTTTCATGCTTTATGAATGTTTACCTTCCTTCCCGCGATTCTGAAATAACTTTTTCCGGAGTCAATTCTGGATTCACTGAAAGAAAGAACGCGCAACGAAAAATCGTATTGTTCAGCGGAAAGTATACAGGCAAATGTATGAATATTCATATGTAAAATAAGTAATTTGTAGGCCTTTCAAAATTGCAATTCAATTATTTTTACCGCTTCTCTCGGTGAACTTCTTCGGTGTATTTTTCTTCTGTATAGTTACGCGTCTTCTATATAGTTCATCGTGAATGTACTTACTATTTATCCACGAAAGATTATATCTGTTCTCTTGTACATGGCTTGGAGTAGGTAATTACTTTTGAAATTCAAACGAGGTAGAATAGTTTTCAATTTACTGCTGTAAAACAATTCGACCGAATCAAGTAGAAAAGCAGTCCGAATGTAATCACAGATTTTTAAATTCTTGTTGCACTAATGCAGTGTCATCAAATGCGTTGCGAAAATATTGATACATCTTATTCCATCGTCAGCGAGCGAATTCATTTGAAATTACATTCATAGTAATTTATTGGTACAGCTTCTCACAACCCGCTGACTCGGTTTGTATGCCTTCAGAATTTTTTTTATGAACAATAATGCCGTTCGAGATCATAACAGAAAGAGTGAAGGAAATTACAGAGCGTAGAAAAAACGTACTAAAATTTCGTGTCAGCTGGCATTCCGCCGAAGTTCTACATCACAAATGCTTAAGTCTGTATAATATACAATATGTATAATCCACTTATTGCTAACGGAAGGAAGTACACCACAGTGTTCGCCATACATGAGAAACAGGCTGGAACGTAACGTCGAACCACATTTATTGCTTTTCGATGTTTTCTTTCTCATCTCTGATTCTTTTTTTTTTTTTTTCGTACTAAGAAGAATGAAACGTAAAATATTTATCAATTAATAACCCCAACCCTTTTTGATATTTCAGTTTAAATCGATGCTTTGCTTGTGGTTTACGTGGTATGTCCACTAGTTGAGGACAAAGGACTAATGTTATCTATTAACATTTTGCTTGAATATTTCAATATAAGAGCATCATGACTGATTTCACGTATCCTTGTCATTTAAGGGTGTGCTTTACACGTGAAAACGTGTGTGTAAAACAGGGTCTCAAAAATTAATTTTCACGACTTCAATTTTGAACTTATTTTTCTGATTTTTGCGAGTGTTCTTTAGAAAGATTTGATTAAGAGCGCTATAGAAACAGAATTTGTATTTTTTCTTCCGCATTTTTTTAATAAGCTGTTGAATTTGACGAAATTTGGCTTTTTTTCCAATTCCATAAAATCTTTTCAGAGCCAAATTTCCAAATTCTGCGCGCTCCTAATTAAGCCTTCATGAACAACATTCTACGAAATAATGAATGTTAATCAAAAATTCGAGCTTTGAGAATTATTTTTGAAAGTTATTCCTGACGGGGACTACGCACGTATACCAACACACACCCGACAAGCGTGGCGTAGTGACCGGTGGTGGATTGAACGTTGTAAGGTATTACAGAATTGATAGGCAACCTATTCTACACGAATTTGAAGTTTGCAAACGAGTAAAGCACACCTTTAAATGAGAGAAGACATGGAACCTGTTTTATGAATCTTATAGTGTTTGAAACGTTGTATATCTGGCTCATTAAAGGAGCTAGGCCAATTGGTGTATGAAGTATTGCATATCTAGTTACTTGAAGGAGCTATTTTAATCAATCAGTGCTGCCAGATCTACGAATTTTCAATATCTGAAAAAAAAATGTATATATAGGACATGAACTAGACTAGGAGGCTAGGGCTCCCCTTGTTGTACATTCACTTTATACTGGTTTATATGATAGGACTTCGATCAAGCTATAGATGATAGATGGGCGACTTAGAAGAATTTTGACCTTCAAACTATAGGTCAAAGTTCGGCAACCTTTTTCCACCGCGAACTTCTTTCTGATTTTTGTAAAGTACTGTGAGCTTCTCAGAAAAATTGCAAAAGCATTTATACTATCAACTTTTCAATTGATCGATTTTATCAAACTTGAGTGAGTTTTCCTAAATTAGACTGCAAGCTACCAAAATGACATCAGTAGCTCGTGAGCTACGGGTTGCCGACCACTGCTATAGGTGACAGTCCAAGCTATAGGCAATGGGAGAAAAACAGAAAAATTTTCCAAGTCCCAAGGTCATGTTGCATCCCGGACGCGGACGTTTTTTCCGGAAATATACCCCCCCCCCCCGATAAAACAGGTTCCCGCGAACCTTTGACACTCATATGAGAGATACTTTTCTCCTGGTCGTTATGGACTGATACTGGAGTCTCTCGTGACACTGAGTCGATCAAGGGAAAAGTACCTCAATTGCTGTTGTGAGAGATACCTTTCTCCTGATCGTTATTATTGGTCAAAGTTCGTGGAAATCCGTTTTCAGGCCTTACAAATAATGGTGGATACGGATTTTCTAAAAAATATCATCCGGCAACACTGATTTGGGTGTAGTGCCCAGTTTATATACTAGTTTATACTAGTTTTGTGATAGCTTTATACAAGCTTTATGCTAGGATCTTACCAGTCCTAAACTAGACCTATAATAAGACGGAGAATACCCCCCCTCCCCTCCACCCTAGGATTTTACTAGTCTTAAACTAAGCTTATGATGGGTATCCGGGCAAAGGCTAATTGAAAATACAGAATACTGTATAAACGGATCTAGTCAGTTTATACAAGCAGGCTTAGGCCTATGTATTGTATTTCTTCTTTGAATTCCCTATTGAACCTAGATCTTAACTAGCTACTATAGTAGGTTTAGCCTTCTTCATACAGACCTTGAACTGGACCAAAAAGGTGGTAGGCCTGAGGACTGGGCGGTGTAGGCTTTCTAGGATTCTCAAACTAGAATTATAATAGATGTAAAAAACCCTCCTAGAATTTTTCTAGTCCTAAATTAGACTTATACTAGACCCAATAAGGGGGACAAAAGAGTAAAGCGAGTGATCCTAAAAGCCATTAGCTTCCGCTCGTTTAGCCTCGAAAAGTTATTAGCTTGGAATATTTCAAAGTACACTTGCTTAAAATATTATTTCAAAGTAGACTTATATTAGACCAAGGAAGTGCGGCGAAAGAGCGGAGCGAGTGAGCTCTTGTAAAGCTACTAGCTTGAGGAAATTCTTGGAAGTAGGTTTTTACCAACCCAAAAGAGCTACTTGAAAGCTATCTACTTGAAATACCTTAACTGGAACTGTACACCAAACGCTGGTAAGACTGGGCCTCAGACCTAACACGTGAGCCGCTCAATCAATTATAAAGCAAACCACATGATGTTTTTCTATTTGGCTCCGCCAGAAGATTTTAGCGGGCAACATGCTATTCATTTTGTTAGGAGGATTACATTCTCAGAAACGTCCGCGTCCGGGAGTTTCTGTGAACTGCGTGACGTGGCGTGACGTGACGTGTGACACGTGACGTTTTATGACCTCATCAATGACCTTGACCTACTTTAGGGACTTGGAGAAATTTCAACTTCCAGCCGGGATGCTTTATGACGTCATCAATGACAGTGACCTTGACCTACTGTGGGGACTTGGAAAAATTTCAATTTCCACCAGGAGTTTCTGTGAACTGCGTGACGTGACGTGACGTGACGTGTGACGCTTTATGACGTCATCAATGACCTTGCCCTACCTTAGGGACTTGAAGAAATTTCAACTTCCAGCCGGGATGCTTTATGACGTCATCAATGACGTTGACCTTGACCTACTTTAGGGGCTTGGAAAAATTTTAATTTCCAGCCTTCATCATATCAGGCCTAGCATGCAATAAACTGAGAAGATCCCAGCCAACTCATTTTCTGAGGGAAATGAAATGCATAATTATGTGGGTTCAAGGTTGTAGAAACGGCAAAATGATACGTATTTCATAAAAGACAAGGTAGGTACCTATTTATTTGGAGTTGATAAGACATCGCAATTTTCAGAAATTTTATGTTTTTGAGAAATTTTTCATGTAAGGTTGAAAAATTGAGCAAGGCGAGTTAATAGTCTCCTCTGTGATAATGCCGCAGGTTAAAACCATGGTTGCATCCTCGTGATGTAGGATGAATCATGAACAATACGGAAGTACATATTTGTGGACTGTAATGCAGGTTGAGAGCGACCTCCTCAAGGCAATTTTTTCTGCTGTCCGAGAGCTGTGGTAAGGTTTTGGTTGAATAGGCCTACATGAGAATATTTTATTCAAGTCTTTCATCATCAACTTTTTGGAGAAAAAAGTGGGGAGTTTTTTTGCGTTGTTAATATTACGAGAATTTGAAAAACGATGATTCCATTAAAAAGTCAGTTTCCATCAAACTTCTTCCTTGTATTCCACTTCCGTATTTACATCTGTTCAACTAGTAAATGGAAATAGGATAAGAAGGGCAGAAGCAGAACGGAAGACGTAGGCGCTAAACGGAAATTTAGTTGTTTCTAGCAGATTGACTGACACCTAATCTTTCGGCCGCTTTCTGATTTGTACCGTTCGCATTTTGTATCTATTGGTCTTTATGTCATATTGGGTCACGGTTTAATTTCTAGGTTACGATCTGTTTTCTCGAGAATATCTTCATTGGACAAGTAATAGACTCTAACGTCTCCCCTCTGTTTCCTTTTTGTTTACAGGATTTCTCGTACAGTTCTGCGGCGTAAATTAAAGAACCCGTTAGAAAGTCTGAAACGTAGTCCGTTAAACTTAATCAAAAAGGTAAAGTAAATAAATATACTATCGTAAAGAATACTTTGTAATTAAAAGAGAAAAATAGACAAAAAAAAAAACCGGAGTTGTTCTTACAAAATGTTTTTATTACTATATTTCGAACGGGAAAGTTTTTGTAAAAATAACAATGAAGTACGGTACACGAACAGTGTGATTAATTTATAATGCTCTTCAGAAATTACGCGACTAAATAGTAGGTGTTGTGAGCTAATTTGAAAATTACTACGCGAAAAACTTGTGCAAATAGGGTGGAAATTATCAACCACACCTTCGAGTTGTTGTTCATCCAGGTTACAAGAGGTACGGATTTTTACGCTAGTCAACTTTTGTAGCTCGACGCGGTATAGGCAAACATCTTTTCCCAGCCTCGGTAACTGTAAGTCTATAATTATATTTTTTTATACTCCTGGTGAATTGAAAACTTTTGAAATATTTCGAAATATATTCTACGTCAGGATGATTTTATATTAGTTTACAGAGTTATACGAGTTAAGGCCACGTAATCGAATTCTCTTGGTATAAATGGAGTTCATTATTTCTGCGATCTATTTACGTATTGCGTAAATTGAATGGGAGTTCGCATGAGAACAGAACTAAAGATGCTGCTGAACTTCAGATACTTACTAGAGATAAATCCTCATTATTGCTCTCTCGGAAGAAGATTTTCGATATGATTCTTTGGACAACGATTCCTTAGCGTAGTTTGAGCTCGACGATTCAATTCGGTGAGGTCAGCAATCAGTTCCTTATTCGTAGCCGACAGTTTCAGCACTTCGCGATGTAGTTCGTCAAATGACATTCGGCTAGAAACTGTGGGTTCTATATCTGCGATCTTTAAGAGTACAGCCGCACAGATATTGATGAGAAACGCTAAGAGCCTTGACATAAGTGCCCCTATTAGATGGGCCATTAATAGAATTCGTTTAGTTCGCGATCGTAACACTTTTCGTCTTGATAAGAGGAAGCGTTTACGTGAACAGAATTTTGAGCAGCCGTCTATTCTTGCGGTCGTACATCGAGTTTATTCAGTCCAAAGTATGACGCACGTATAACATCGTGGTACGAGAATGTACGAGCATATCACGATGTTAAATGATGTAAATGCAAAAGCCACCGTCCTTATATTTCCTTTATGGTATATTATTCACTGATTAGGAAGAAGCGCGTCCGAATAGAAGTACTGTAATGCGATAAATTGAATGAAATTTTGGTCGCCTAAAGTTCATATACGCTCTGTTCGGATCGGTGGTCAATTTATTTCGTCTGCAAAAACTGAAATACTTCAGACTTTCGAGCTTTGATGATTTTGTTCGTTGTTCATGAAGTCATGAAGTACAAAACCTCTCAAGTTACAATTGAGGGAGAAAAGAAGAATAATTTTTGAGAGAGGAAAGAAGTGTTACGACCATATATTTTCATCAGTACATTCTCGTGTACTATTCTTGATATACAATCTGAGGCGCAATTGACAACGCCAAGGAGGGGGGTTTGGCAACCCCCGAAAGTCCCACCAACCACCACCTTTCTCCTCCATAGACAATGATTTCATATGACGGATTAAAGCCAGTATATACACTCGGCTATTCTGACAGGCACCACAAGAGCTGGCAACCAAGAACTTGTGATGACCTGCTTTACTACTAGGACTCAGCGCATCGATTGAGAGCCGATATTTACATTTGGCTAATATAACAACAACGTGCACCACGAGTGCTGGCGACCAAACACTCGTGATGATCTTCCTTGGTACAAGAATCTGCCGGATTGTTATTTTGTAGAACGACCATCAACGACCGTCAATAAGCGATTACATACGCAATATATACGCTGCGTAAATAGTACACGATCAATGTTAAACACTCTAGTCGGCAACCGAACTAGAAAAAATGACTGCTGGCAACCAAGACAGTGAAACTGCTAGCGATTTCTCCTACTTATATGAAGGAAGGTAGTGCCGTACTGTACACATCTACCATCTCGGCGTATACCTCAAAATATAATAATACGATCAACGAAAATCGACAGCCATTTCTGATTGGCTAGCATTACTCGCGACTCATTTCTCGTTTGAATCACGTTCAAATCACGTGTTCACGTAGTGTTTTCTCACTTTTACAAATAGTAGCAGCGTATTAGACTCTTTTCTTCGAATTCAGTTACTTTGTCGGCGCTACCCTCATTTAATTTGTAACAATTATTTACTGTACTATCGATCAGATTTTGTTAGTTGTAATAGAAGGCAAGTTCATGCAGTAGCATTGTTTCTTCCCTGCAATCCCAAAAGTTCGAACTTCTTTCAAAAAATAGATCGAATGTATGCTTGTTTTCAACTATTGAATGGTCGGTCAGTTCTACCCACACAAAACTATGTCGCACCATATTCGTCTTAATCATTTTCATGATGTCCGTCAAACACAGAGGAAAGTACCCTTTGTGTTTTGAACTTTATGTAGGATGCGTCTACAGTTTGTGACACTTTAGGCGACTTCCTTCGTTAGAATGAATTTTTAAAAATCAGAAAACGAGCTAGAACCTCTGCATCTTTGGAATATGTTCTTTCGTACTAGCGCAATAAAAAGTTCTAATTCACATCCAGAATGACAAAAATTAACTTTAAAAAAAATTAAAAATGCGTTGTCACGGTTTGTGACTCTGTTATCAATTACCTGCATTTCTTATGGGATTTTACATTTTGTGACAGTCTACGGTTTGTGAAACCCATACTCTTCATTTATTCATTTTTTTTCGGCATTAAGACTGAACCAAATGATAGGATATTTTACACATACTTGGTAGCGATCAAGCAGTAGCCACAGAAAAATCAGGACGTCACAATCTTTCACTAGAACCAAGTTATTACAGATTTAGTGACCAAGGTGTCACTTACTGGGTGTCACTTACTGTAGACTGTCACAAACCGTAGACGCACCCTAAGTTTGGGAATTTATCAAAATTTTGAGGTTCGTGCTTCATTCTAAATATACTCTGGGAACGCACCCAAAAATGTGCTATAAAACTTGAGGAAACTCAATTGAATTTGTATTGAATCATTGAAAAGAAAACAAACTGTCTTGGGCCCTTTAGTTCTGCATAGATGATCATTTAAATTACAAGATTAACCTTGGCTCAGAACTCGAAAGGTTTCTAAGTCCCCGGAATACGTCATGCCTGTTTACTAAATGTTGGGTTAACTAGCACATGGGCCCACTGTTTCGTCTAGTATAATAAAAGATATAGATACAAGCCCCTAAGTAGCAAAGGTCCGAATTTTTTCAACGCCCCTATGAAGTAGGTCGAGGCTACGACTAGCCTATGACGTCATTGGACGATTGAAATAAGGGGAACGTAAATCTTCGCTTCACCCTTTCCCCTGCTTAATCGATAAAAAATTTCGAACTCAAAAATTATGGAGGGTAAAAGAGGGAGAAAAACAAAATAAATTTTGTCTCTTTCATGAATAACGTCAATTGTGTGAGGAATTTTTCGAATTCCATAATCCATACTAATGCTCGTCGTTGATTTTAACTTTGATAAAAGATTAGGATCGATTAATTCAGAGGAGGGGAAATTTTTCGAAACTAGATCGAAGTCTTGTAGCGTCACAAATTACTGGAAAAGGGAAATCTGCCTCAAACACTGGACCGAGCCAAAAATAGGGGTCTCACCATAAGAGGGAGAGTAGATCAGGGATGCCAGAACATTTTTTGATTTTGTATGAGACCAGAAATGCTCAAAACAGGTCGAAAAGTAAATTTTGTAAATAAGGGAAATAGCTTCAGTCCAATCTTTGAGAGAAACTACAGAAGTCCCAAAAACGTAATAAGAGCTACGATATTTAGCGCTTTAAAGGAAGGATTATGCGCGCAGTCAGTAAGGATCCAACCCCTAGCTGAATTTAGAGGGCATATTCAGCAGACCTAAATAAAACAAAAAGAGTAAAAGCGGGAAAAAGAAAAGTTTATTCGGATAGCTCAAACGAATAAAGATAAAATAATAAAGAGGCACGTAAACTTGTGCAAAGGGGCAATAACGCCAGAAATATTCATAAACGAATAAAAATAAAAAGTCAAATGACGTAAAAAAGCCGCGAATAGCGGGGAAAATAATAATTCGTATAACGAAATAAAATACGTGTGACAGCACTTTGTAAAAGTAAAATAATCAAATAAAAAGGCCAAAGCCACTCAAAAAATCCCTGGGACAATCACATCAGCGATTTTGAGTATCAGAAAGTAAAAAACTCGAGGGAATGTAACCCTCAGTGTAAGAAATATTCCACATAGGAAAAGACGGATGGGAGATCGAACCTCCCTTCATAGCAATAATAGCATAAAATCGTGGGATGAATAACTCAACTCGGAGAGATAAATCAATAAATCAAGCAATAAGTAAATGAGGAGGGGTGCGCTCACAGGCGACTTAGCCCAGTCCTAAATAAAATGTGGCAACAATAAGGCCAATAAAAGAGGGGGGGGGGAACACATTCGATCAGAAGAGTAAAATAAAATAAGTAAAAGTAATAAAATCGAGAAATCGGGTAAAATCAATGATCGAGATGTGCCCCAAGCCCTAAAATAAGATAAGTAAGAATCACGAGTGAGTGTTCATAAAATCCCAGAATACAATAATACGCGGAGAGAATAGGTTCGATCTCCGCCCCAAAAAAGTAAAATAAGCTCAATTTTGAGACCAAGAGTGTGGCAGAGCACGAAAATAAAAAGTACGTACCGTACGTAGCTCCGAAGGCGAAGAGTGCACAATTCGACGATCCGGAAGCTGAAAAATAAAAAGTTTAACCCTATACATTTAAAGGAGAGGGTGCTTATGATGTCCCGAGAATTTGAATGAGCGGAACATAATTAGGAAAATAAAATGGCGTAAGAGGAATCAGGTTCACATAAGAAATAAAAAAGATATCGTAGGAAAATTAGTAAAAATTAGAAACAAAAGAAATAATTAAAGATAAGCTCCAGCGGCGGCAACGGCAAACGATTGATCGGTAACGATGACCAGAATTAACATCAGCACGGTCTCCTTGGCCATCGGAGACCGGCTAGAACGAACGGGCAGGTGAACTCACGGCATTGTGGCTTCGGAAGGCGGGATGGTCCCGCAAAGGATGGCTTAACAGCCCATTAATACGATTCAAATGAATAGATCGAACACATTGAGAGCACGGAAAAACTTCACGTATAAGTTCGAATTAAAATAAGAAGATTGCTCACAGCTTCACGGCACTCGCGGTGCCTTAAAAAACGATACGAGTATTTTTAGAGCAACATCATCCGAATGAGAGATAAGAATCCGGAGAGTAAACGAATTTTCACGATTAACTTAATCGGAAGGGCGGCCAAAGGCCGAGAAAATTTAAAATAAAAGCCAATACAGAGCACGTGCGTTCGTATGACAGATAACAACACGGAGCGAGAGAACTACAACCTACTCTCGCGAGGTTTCTTCGACGTCTTCTTTTTCAATGATGTAAGAAGAACACCACCGAAAAAGTAACTCTAGGGTTGAATCAAGTAGAGGGGTTCCAGAAAAGAAAATATAAAAAAAACCAGTACGAACAGACAGAGAGAGTAATAGGAAAAAGAGAAAGGAACAGAGATTCAGCATCGAGAGACTTTGATGGAACAACACCACAAAAAATAGGCGACAACCTGACGCACTCGCCAGGGATGCAGCAGGTAATGTAGGTCGTCCCACCGTAGTTCACGAGGCTAAATCTGATAGCGAGAGAGAAGAGAATTTAGAAAACGTTTTTTAAAGAATAAAGATTTTAGAGGAGACAATGCAGGCCCGGAACGAATTACGAGGAACGTAACTATCGAAAAACGCATCCGAGTCCTACACGCAGTATAGAGAAAGAAAAGAATTGACCGCTCAACCCTAAAATCATGAGACGATCAAAAAATCGTCGCGAAGAAATTTGGACGAAATATTGAGACGCTACAGCATGCCCCCTATAAAGTTCGAAAAAGAGGAAAGTGTTTTTTTTGGGCTTTATAATCTATAGCGTCTAGGGAAATAGTCATCATCCACCATCATGCCATTGCCGCTACGCTGAAAAACATCAACACAAATAACATGAGAAAAAATTAAAAGTAACGATACGAGTAATATCTAGTCTAGGTTAGGTAGTGAAAGTGCAAAATATGCAGAGAGTCGTATTTCGGGTAACAGACAAATTAATGAAGAAAGAAGAGTATGAATGATCAACTCTTGGAAAGCTGGTCCACATCAGTCGTCAATGCGAAACCAATGACAATTATTGTCAGGAAATTGGCGGGTGGTACCAGCGATTGCTAATCGAGTCACTAGTACGGAATACATGAGCGTTATGACGCTTGAGATTAGGTTCATTATACTGAAGAATGGTATCGGGAGGCTCATCAAAAAGTATCCTACAAGATCGAGAAAACGAGAATGTGATTACGCAGCCGCTTGTTCGAGGGTCGACAGAATATTGCGAGTGAGGCAACTTGCCCCCTGAATCATGGGAAACAAGCCATGGATGAGACTGCAGAGAAATTGTAATAGGAAGAGCACCAAAAATATAGTGCAGAAGGGCGACCAAGTTGGTTACGCAAGCACTTATAATAGTCAGGGATAGTTGAATGACAATCAACAATATCACAAGGACGTCGAATAGATCCTTAGTTCCCAACATTGGGATTGACGCTTTGGTATCAAATACACTCAGGTCGGAGATCAACTCAGGTAGTGAGTGATAATCAATAGGCACAGTATTGACCTCATTAAGATCGTATTTGCAATCAGGATTGGCGTCTTGGGGATTAGGCGCTTTAGGATAAGAGACGCTTTCGTCTAGTGAGTCAGACTCCAAATCGGAGGGTACAATAATGTTGTGAGGAGGCGAATGCTCATTGACAAATTTGTCATTCGGCTCTTCGATTAATTCAATTGGTGAGACGACATCATCGGTAGACTGTAGATTAGTGGGTCGTTTCAGTAATCGTACATTATGCATATGGTACTCGTCGATTGACGGTGTAATAGTAATATGAGGTAGTTTGGAAATCGAGATCTTCCCTTGACTTTTGAGGAAATTACTAGTAGACGCTAGATAGTCAAGGGTATCTGAAATTGCGTTTTTGGAAAAATGGGTCCTAGACGACGCAATTTGGGAAAAGACAGCTCCATTTAAGCGAACATTGCAAGATTTAGGAGCGTCGTTATGATCTGTGACCACGATGTCGAAATTGTTGTCGACTTTCTTGAAGAATATGTGATCAAGGTTGGTGACGGAGACCAACTCTCCGAATTCCCGACCAACGTAGAGATAATTGCGACGTATATCATCGTACACAATCCACTGGTCGAGTCTAACAAGGGAAGGGTGAGGAGGCGGAATCACGAGTAATACGTGTTTGGCTCCATGAGACAGAAGGTGCTTGATAGTAGCAATGAGATCTTTCTGAAATGAATCAGAATTGTATTGGTGCGACAGAAATTGATCACAGAAGCCAGCAGTGAACATAAGATAAGGACTAAACTGCGATTGTGACAAGACTTTATGGCGCAAGTAGTCGAGAGTTATAAATTCATGAATCGAATAATATTTCTTGCCTTTCTGGGCAAATAGACGAGGATTCAGGATATTATAAAATCTGAGTATATCGAAGAATAGGGTGTCACCGACAAGTTGATATATTTTGAACAACTTGAAGGGGTCGAGTACTTGGTTGTAAGATACAATCGAGTCTTTTCGAGCTATAGGAACGCCCTGGACACCAGACGAATCTCTGAAGTCTTCAGGAGGGGGAAGGAGCTCATGTAAAATGGGAGCTGAGAGCTCTGGCTCACTGAGACACATATCGTTCTCGTGAGAATTAGGTAACGTTTCGATCGACAGGTCAGGCGTAAATTCAGCGCTGAGTAAGTCGGGAAAAGAAAGAGAAGAAACGTCTATCGGCTTGGGCCGAGACTTAAGAAGGGTTTTAGATCGCCTGAGATAGGTTTGGAGACGACATTTAAACTTAGGTTTGACTCTCCTCTTAAGAGGTTCTCGGAAAGCGGGGTCCATCGGATATTCTTCTTGTCTAGCGTCGACAAGGGTTGAGATAAAGTAGTCATCGGGAGGCGTGTCTGGAATGAGTTCGCATGACTCAGCAAAAATAGCAATAGGATTGCCCCCTGAAATTTCAATATTCGAGTTATCGATAGGAGGAGAAGGTTCGTCCTTTTCCGAGGAGGAGACAGTAGCAGGAATAATGTCCTGGCGGCGAGAGATAAAGTCCAAACCTGGAGCAGGGTAGTTTGTATAAACAGGTTCAGGTATAGCCGAACACGCGGGTACGGGCGCACAGTTATTAGGACTGTTATGAGTGTGGTACACTGGCTTATATGAGATATGACTCATTAGAGTCTGAGCGTAATGATCAGCATAAGAGACATTCGCTGAATTATTTGTATGGGATTGCGGCGAATATTCGCATGTTGAGGGCGAGGAGTGGACGATAGGAGTCAAACAATCGAGGTTTAGAGTCGGCGAAGGTGGCCTCTGCTCAGCCTTTTCGAACTCTATAAACGGAGTTAAGTACCAAGAAACGATATCGTAGAGATCACGTCGCTCCTTGTCCTCTTTTTCTTGTTGCAGCCGTTCACTTTCGATTTCGTAGTCAGAACGGGGTTTTGTGGCGCATTTGAAGCGCAGAACACGAAGAACGCGACTTTGAAAATCGTCATAGTCCTCATAGTCGTGCATCAACAATAGACATTGAAGTCTACGGGGAAGTTTCTTGATAAGTTTATCAAACACGAGCCAATCGGGGTAATTTCTGTCCAAGTTGGATAATTTAAAATACCAGGATTTAAGCTGGTGACAAAATTCATCGAGATTCTTGTACTCGAACTTGTGATCCTCAAAAACAAGAAGTATCAGGTCTTGCATAGCGTCATTCCAAAAATGATCGAGGAATTGATGGACCCAATGGTCAAAAGTTTGGTGGATGTCTAGATCAGAATCCCACCATGAATGTTCAACTTTGACAAATTGTAAAAACACTTGGTTTTTAACACGATCAGGTATATTGACACCCTCGAAGGCTTTAGTAAGCCGTTGAATAAAACGATTGGGAGTAAATACTCCTTCATTTCGAAAAATAGGGCAGGCATGAAGGGCCCACATACAATCTTCACTGCTTTTCGTGATCATTATGATAGATCAGCGGTAAGAAGTTTCCATATAACTCGTTATAAAACGCAGGAGAGAGGAAACAAGGTACAAAATATCGCAATAAATAAGAGCGAGAGGAAGTTCAAATAAACTTCAAAGTAAATGAAAGTAGATAAATTTAAATATCATAAAATAAGAGGGGACCATCCCTCCTTTGTAGCCTTTAGCCGTATAGTAGATGATTAATAGCCGTAAATTAAAAGCCGTATTAAGAGATGTTCGGGTAGTGGCCGATACTTGAATGAGCAAAAATAAATCTAGAAATAATCTAAGCAATAAATTCTAAATAATTATATACGGGGGAGTGTCTGAAAAAGACCACTGAATATGCCCCCTGAGTTCACGCAGATCGCGGAGAGAAATTGAAATAAAGAAAACAAATTCAGAGAAAAGAGCAAATTAATTGGAAAAATAGTCTGTCGGTGCAGAGGAGAGAAAATGCGCAAAAGCGAAAACAATTGGATTTCTGAGGAAAAGAGAAGTCGTTCCCCACCAGGGATGCCAAAAATATGTAGCGTCACAAATTACTGGAAAAGGGAAATCTGCCTCAAACACTGGACCGAGCCAAAAATAGGGGTCTCACCATAAGAGGGAGAGTAGATCAGGGATGCCAGAACATTTTTTGATTTTGTATGAGACCAGAAATGCTCAAAACAGGTCGAAAAGTAAATTTTGTAAATAAGGGAAATAGCTTCAGTCCAATCTTTGAGAGAAACTACAGAAGTCCCAAAAACGTAATAAGAGCTACGATATTTAGCGCTTTAAAGGAAGGATTATGCGCGCAGTCAGTAAGGATCCAACCCCTAGCTGAATTTAGAGGGCATATTCAGCAGACCTAAATAAAACAAAAAGAGTAAAAGTGGGAAAAAGAAAAGTTTATTCGGATAGCTCAAACGAATAAAGATAAAATAATAAAGAGGCACGTAAACTTGTGCAAAGGGGCAATAACGCCAGAAATATTCATAAACGAATAAAAATAAAAAGTCAAATGACGTAAAAAAGCCGCGAATAGCGGGGAAAATAATAATTCGTATAACGAAATAAAATACGTGTGACAGCACTTTGTAAAAGTAAAATAATCAAATAAAAAGGCCAAAGCCACTCAAAAAATCCCTGGGACAATCACATCAGCGATTTTGAGTATCAGAAAGTAAAAAACTCGAGGGAATGTAACCCTCAGTGTAAGAAATATTCCACATAGGAAAAGACGGATGGGAGATCGAACCTCCCTTCATAGCAATAATAGCATAAAATCGTGGGATGAATAACTCAACTCGGAGAGATAAATCAATAAATCAAGCAATAAGTAAATGAGGAGGGGTGCGCTCACAGGCGACTTAGCCCAGTCCTAAATAAAATGTGGCAACAATAAGGCCAATAAAAGAGGGGGGGGGGAACACATTCGATCAGAAGAGTAAAATAAAATAAGTAAAAGTAATAAAATCGAGAAATCGGGTAAAATCAATGATCGAGATGTGCCCCAAGCCCTAAAATAAGATAAGTAAGAATCACGAGTGAGTGTTCATAAAATCCCAGAATACAATAATACGCGGAGAGAATAGGTTCGATCTCCGCCCCAAAAAAGTAAAATAAGCTCAATTTTGAGACCAAGAGTGTGGCAGAGCACGAAAATAAAAAGTACGTACCGTACGTAGCTCCGAAGGCGAAGAGTGCACAATTCGACGATCCGGAAGCTGAAAAATAAAAAGTTTAACCCTATACATTTAAAGGAGAGGGTGCTTATGATGTCCCGAGAATTTGAATGAGCGGAACATAATTAGGAAAATAAAATGGCGTAAGAGGAATCAGGTTCACATAAGAAATAAAAAAGATATCGTAGGAAAATTAGTAAAAATTAGAAACAAAAGAAATAATTAAAGATAAGCTCCAGCGGCGGCAACGGCAAACGATTGATCGGTAACGATGACCAGAATTAACATCAGCACGGTCTCCTTGGCCATCGGAGACCGGCTAGAACGAACGGGCAGGTGAACTCACGGCATTGTGGCTTCGGAAGGCGGGATGGTCCCGCAAAGGATGGCTTAACAGCCCATTAATACGATTCAAATGAATAGATCGAACACATTGAGAGCACGGAAAAACTTCACGTATAAGTTCGAATTAAAATAAGAAGATTGCTCACAGCTTCACGGCACTCGCGGTGCCTTAAAAAACGATACGAGTATTTTTAGAGCAACATCATCCGAATGAGAGATAAGAATTCGGAGAGTAAACGAATTTTCACGATTAACTTAATCGGAAGGGCGGCCAAAGGCCGAGAAAATTTAAAATAAAAGCCAATACAGAGCACGTGCGTTCGTATGACAGATAACAACACGGAGCGAGAGAACTACAACCTACTCTCGCGAGGTTTCTTCGACGTCTTCTTTTTCAATGATGTAAGAAGAACACCACCGAAAAAGTAACTCTAGGGTTGAATCAAGTAGAGGGGTTCCAGAAAAGAAAATATAAAAAAAACCAGTACGAACAGACAGAGAGAGTAATAGGAAAAAGAGAAAGGAACAGAGATTCAGCATCGAGAGACTTTGATGGAACAACACCACAAAAAATAGGCGACAACCTGACGCACTCGCCAGGGATGCAGCAGGTAATGTAGGTCGTCCCACCGTAGTTCACGAGGCTAAATCTGATAGCGAGAGAGAAGAGAATTTAGAAAACGTTTTTTAAAGAATAAAGATTTTAGAGGAGACAATGCAGGCCCGGAACGAATTACGAGGAACGTAACTATCGAAAAACGCATCCGAGTCCTACACGCAGTATAGAGAAAGAAAAGAATTGACCGCTCAACCCTAAAATCATGAGACGATCAAAAAATCGTCGCGAAGAAATTTGGACGAAATATTGAGACGCTACAGTCTGTCTTGTGTCATTATGAAGTGGACATCTTCTAGATCCCGGGCCCAGGCCAGGTTAGGCGCAGCCAGATTTAACCTTTCCTTGCCTTTCAGTTTTTTGTCAACGGCCAAGTGCAAATGTATCAATTGAAGAGGATGAGAAGATACACTAACACGTAACAATAAAACAAGAGGCAAGAGAGATTATATAATGGAATAGAAGTATAAACAAAGAAAAATACAGTAAAACGATTTTTAAAAAAATTCTCTTGCCGAGACTTGCGACGCGTTTCGGAAGACGTAGGTATTCCATCGACGGGCAACTTCTGACTGAAACGAAGCTAGTCATCGCAAGTTTGAGTCGTCTATCTTCAAGACGTGCCGAATAATAGGACTGGTGAATGTGGAATGTATACCGTTGAGCAGGTTCTTACCGTTACGTTTGTACTCAAGGAGCGTTTCCGTTTTTTCGAGCTTGTTCAATCTCCTACCTTTTTCGCAAATATGCAGGATTTTCGAATTGGTGGTGTCAAATTTATGCTCCTTCAAGAAACAGTGTAGAGCTACCGCTGAGGTGTTGCTGTCTTGAGGTTGGCGTTTTCGGTTCCGTAATTGGTTGTAGTAGAGCCCTATAATAACGAGTGAGGACATGGGCCGCCTATCAGTAACAGGAATAGGGAAGTTCATGCTGTAACGACTAAATATGGCGGCCCATGTCCTCACTTGTTATTATAGGGCTCTAGTTGTAGTGGCGCCTATGTTCTGCGAAGCGGTCCTTAAACACTCGTCCGGTTTGCCCTATATAGGTGGAAGAACAATCAGGGCACGAGATATTGTAAATACCGGGAATATCGGTGAGGGGAATAGGATCTTTCAAAATAGAAAGGTTACGGATGGTAAGAAGCGGATAAAATCCTACATAGTAACCAAAACGTCTGAGTTCTTTGGCCAAGAGGTCAGAAGGGCGACCCATATAATTATACGGAAGCCGAAGCCAGGTTTTCCGCAAAGGATTATGTTGAGACGTACGGCCCGGACCAGAATCATCAGATAAAAGCTTTTTCAGAATTTTCCTCCTAATGATTTTCCGTACGTTCATACTTATGCCATTAATTTGGGCAATTTTCTCGATCATGTGAGTTTCAGCATCAAAATCCTCTTTGCACATCGGTATGTGAGTGAGGCGGTGGATAGCGGAGTTAATCTGGGCCATTTTGTGAGAGCGCGGATGGAAGGACGAAGAATTAATGGAAACACCAGTAAAAGTGTCTTTGCGATAAATTGAAAACCTCGTAGTGAGGTGGGAGGCACAAGGAAGAAGGCGAACGTGCAAATGTATCATTTGTTTGTATGCGTGTGTGGATACGGAGGTCCGAAGACTTAACCTATGTGAACATGAAATGATGTAAGATGTAGTGTCCACTACTTACGTGATGTTTCATCGACTCCCCCCCCCCCCAAAAAAAAAAATATATATAATATATATATATGTAAAGTAAATAGAGTTGTCATTCTATCATTAAATTTGTTAAGGATTCGGAGAGAGACATCATTTCCCGCCATTGGGGGAGAGGAGAAGAGGTGAGGTCTATATGTTGGTATCCATCTTCATTTGAAACTGTTTTCCTTGCTAGGTTGTTGGAATTTTCATTCATAGCAAAAAGATTAATCCAGATCATACGAAAGAACTACTTGTAAAGGGAGATAAAAACTTCTTCATAACAAATTAATATAAGGCAAAAAAATGAATGAAGAATTTTAGAAATAGTGCCGTGAAATTAATTCATTGTCATAAAACAATTTCTCAAAGAATAACTTTTTAGGTAGGCTCGTGAGACAACTCGAATAAAGTTGATTTCTCACCTTTCTCCTACATCCTTTTACACTATCACTGGACAACTGAGAGTGAAAAACAAAAACTTTCCATAAAACAAAGTTAAAGAATTTTCCAAGTCGAATTGAAAAAGTTAATTTTTCGTGAATGTCGATTATCTTCCCAAAAATTCAGTAAATTAGAGACCGTTTCAGCGGCCTACTTCAGAAAAGTACGAAACATTTGTGAAGAGAAAGTCCTTTATAGTTAGTTTTTTAATATCCAAAGTTTAGCTTCTATGCTTTTCCTCGCGACTTTCAATACGAATGAGATATGCAACAAAGGGGAGTTTTTAACAGGTGTTATCACGCGAGAACCTATATCGTCGCGGAATTTCTCCTTATAGGATGGTTTTCCGTTGGGAATGAAAATATCGACGCGAGCAAATAAATAACAAACAGCTTGAGTGGTGCGGGTTTCTACCCTGTATTCGGTAGTTCACGAGATCTAATGAATGGGGTTCGTCGACAAATAATACGGTAAATTTTTTTTTCTTTTTTCCAACACTAGTACTTTTGCGACGCTGAAAGCGAAGTCTCGAAATAAGCGCGAGCAATTGAATCGAAAGGCATGTCTTTATTAAACACATAGTACATAAAATTTCAAATAACTGACTTCTTATTAAAATACCACAAAAATATTTTCGAAGAAGGAAATTTTCTACATTTCCTATGATTTTTTCTGCCGTTCGTCGACGACGAGTTTACGATGTTCTTTCTTTCTACATTTCACGACAACAAATGCCTTTGTAATTGAAATTCTACAATTGAGTCCTACGTTATTGACGTGGTATATTCGTAAAATTCTGTTCAAAAAGACCGAAACAATACGCAAACATTATTACGGTGATTGTTTTTCGTACATTTCGTTAGACTCGAAATATGAATATGATAGCTTGAGTACCGCCAATGACTCCTTAGTTTTTCAGAATTTGATGTCAAAATTAAATTGAATGCTTGGACGAAAAAAATAACACCCTCTGCACTTGACTGCTGTAAAAGAGAGAAAGGGTACGTTTTTGGTGATGATTATTAAACTGAAACCGTATGAGCAGACCTCGTGAATTCTAGATGATGGCGGAAAAAATATGCGGTGGGGGGGGGGTTGTATGAGGATAGATCAATTTGAACATGGAAAAGAGGGAAATCACTACGCTCCTGAAATAGAGAGTTTGGAACAATAATACAAACTGTGGAAAGTTCATTGGTTCAAATTAGTTGAATATCGAAGCGTATAAGTTGAGGAGCACCCTTTGGAGGGCAATTCAATACTCGATTATCAAAATTCTTCGAAGTTCCTCCCCCCCCCCCCCCCCCCCCCCATTGAAAGAGTTTACCAGTCCCTTGATCTTTTTAGCTCGATGATCGAAATCCCTCTCTTTTTCTCTTCCCATACATGCCGCGCTGCTACTGACTCAAATGAGATTGATACGTCTGCTATGTACAGATACAGGAAGAAGAACGACATGCTGAGTAAGCCGAATCAAGAGTCCGCATTTACAGAAGGATAGAAGAGAAGAAGTTCTTCGTGAAAATTGTATTTTACCATACGAACCTTTCGACGTAAAGAAAAGGCGAGCGGTGGCATCCTCATTGGGTGAGGAGTAGGAACAGACCAGGATGATGTACTGCAGCTCTGTCATCTACTACCGCCTAGTGCTGAAAACATACCTCAGCAAGATAGAAGGCATACAGAGACGCTGCGACATCATTAAGCGACAATTTTCAACCTAGTCGGCAAGAAGAGAGGAAATTAGCCAACCAGAAGAAGAGGCAAGCCAAGCAAGCCACTCCAAAAGCGAAGAAACTTCCAACCACTGGGAAAGAGGACCCTAGAACTGTTCTCCTCCTACCAAATGACTCTACCCCAAACGTCCTCAGCAAGCAAAATCTTCCTGAGGCTGACCCAGCCAGAGGCCTTTGGGAATTTGGCTTCCAGGCGTAGCTGAATGCTTTCCTGCTGGGACTTGCATCTCAAGCCAGTCTCCCTCTTCAAGAGTGGTATGGTCTGTTTCTCTCGGGTCTTGGAGCAGACCCACCCTTCCTACAATCAAAGGAGGACATTGATGGCTTCTTGTCAAACCTCACTGTAGGACTACAAGACTCCATCAATAGAGCATCCATCCTCATTGAGATAAGGAATAGGTAACTCCCTTGGTGGACGCCGGAACTTGCCAAGCTGAGATCTTGCCTCCGCACCCTCTCACGGAAGATTAGGCGTGCCAAGACCCCGCTGCTCAAGGCCATCCTGCAGAGCACCAGAGCTATAATCCAAACAGGCTATCGCAAGCTCATCGCCCGGCACAAATACCTGGCATACCGTACCGGTCCTATCATTCTGACCGGCGCATGCGCCGCAACGTAAGATTGAGAATACAGTGCAGTGTAGACTCACCACCTGTTGTTCGTTTGTTGTTATGAGGTGGTCGTTCGTCTAACCTATCGTCGGTATTTGGACCGGGCATGTTGTAGATTCGCTAGCGTCGCCTGTGTAAAATACGTAGAAAGTTCTGATAAGAGAACGGTGATTGTGATTCAAAACTAAAAGTGATTTTCCAAAAATGATGAATTTTTAGGCGTGTACTTGTGAGGAATAAAATTGAAGAGCGGAAAATTTTCTCTCTGATGAAACTATTTTTGAGAGATTTTAAAAAATTTGAAAATTTTGCGCGACGTTAGTGCTGCCCGGTCCGAATTTCGGTATTTTCCCCCCATTCAGGCAAACGAAGCAAATTTTCAAAGATTACGCAATTGTACAAGCTTTTGACTGTCATCATAATAATGTAATGCTAACGTGAAATTCTTCCATGGCACTCAACGTAGGATTAAATGCAAAAACCTTCTTATTGTTTTGGTTTGAACTCCATAGTAATTGTGATTCATTTTTTGGTTCAATTGAATCAAACCGAGTTCTTTACAAGAAATTGCGTTTCGTTGTTCTGGGGAAAAACGCGTTGTTTTTTAACAGGGAACCTGGGGGGGGGGGGATTTTTTGAAAGACTTGCCGAGCACCGTTCACCGTGTGGTGCCCAACGGACAAATTTCGACTTCGAAGGTATATATGATAGGAGGGGATTGAGGAAAGTTTCGACTTTCAAGCTATGTATGATGGGAAAGTGAAAAAATTTCAATTGGCAAGTTGTACATAATACAAGGGGACTTGAAAAAATTCGCCGTTGAAGCTATACATGATGGAAAAGGGACTTGGAAAAACTTCGACCTCGAGGCCAATTTGATCCATAAAACAACTTCTCTTTCTTCCTTGTTTATTCTTAGAACAGGTTCCCTGCGTTCCTCGTTCAACTTTGCTAAGGAAGCCACCACGTCGTTTTGGTTTTTCTTTGAGAAAACCAACACGTTGCGCATGCGCACCCTGTAGGTGACAAACACCGTTATACACCGCACGAGAATCGAGTGAGCTATGAACTTGCCCTGCATGACAGTCCTCATCATAGCTCGGATCGTCAGAGCGCTTGTTCAGATATTGCTTACTTGTTCTCTTGTAGTGTAATATACCATTATAAAAAAAGTTTAAATTCCCGATTATACTGCCAGAATTCTTGATGTGATCCAACGTTGACTCTTTGTAAATTATGAAATTTGTGAAAGATTTAACTTGTGTACAAAACAAACGCCTTTGCAAGCTGACTACTTGACCGCAGGCAAGTGCAGAGCTTGAGCACAGTTGCCTTAAATTTTCTTCAATCAACTAACAATATTTTGTGAATGTTGTGTTCAGTGTTGCCAGATGATAGTTTCAAAAATCCGTATCCGCCCTAAAAACGCATTCCTACGGACTTTGATTGAAGCATTAATAACAATATTAGGAGAAAGGTATCTTTCATAGGAGCAGCTGAGCTACTTTCCCCTTGAACGACTCAATATTACGGAATACCGCAGTTTCAGCCAATAACAAACAGGAGAAAAGTATCTCTCGTATCAGTGTCTAAGGTACCTTTTCCTTGATTGCAAGAAATTCATATTGTACGTAAAATCTAAAGAAAAAGAAAAACCCGCCAAAAATCCGTACATCTGGCATCCCGGGTTGTGTTTCAAAATAGAAACCTCTGTATAGCCCATGTCAGAGCCGGAGGTCTAGCCACCAAGTGCGCCGCGATGGCTCGTACACAATAAAGTACAAAGTTTGTCTCTTTGTTTCTATTCTCACATCTCAAGGACTACCTGACCAATCGCTCTCAAACTCTAAGGATTTATTTGTGTTATTTAGGAATAACTTATAGAAGCCATGAATGAAAACAGCTCAAAAAGAAGAAAAGTTCTTTTCAAAATTTGAAATTTTTATCCCTTCAAAATGTGCATCATTTGTTGCAAAAGAAAGCAACGCGGCATTGTAACGTCCGGTCGAGACTACAGTGTCATTTTTTTCGATGTCGTCCTTGTCCCATTGTTGGTATTCTGGTGTTTTCAACTCTCTTGATGGATGAAGGAAGCACAAAATGTTCGAAGACTACGCAAACGTACAAAGCGAGACGTTCCATGCTCTGTTCTTCTCTCAATATTCTGTCTTGGTACGAACGTTGAAGTAGAAATGTAAAATGATGAGGTTTACTTTACGTAATGAACCAGTAAATTCATGATCTCATCCAGTTTTTGTTTTTTTGTGAATTGTGGAAGAGAGTGAAATTAACGAAAAACTGAATTGAAAGATTTCATGAGGATGCGTATGCTGCAAAACAAACTCATTTGCGTGCTATCAAGTGCGCTTCTGGCGAATGCAACGCGTGAGCACGGGTGCCTTGAGCTGTTTTCCTTATTCAAACAACATCGTTTTACGAGTGTTTTGACTGGTCGCTTTTCAAAATACAATGTTCAAGCCCATATCAGCGCCAAGGGCGAGCGGCCTAGTAGTGCCTTGTAATGAAATGTGAGTAGTGCTAATTGATAGTGATTGGGCTTTGTGTGTATATAAATTCTATACAGTGAAATTGTCAAGACAAAAATGCACAAGTCTGACGTCTTACAAAATGAACTTGTTGAGGGACGCTGGCCTATGGAGGAAGAAAGTAGGACGACACATGAAAGTTTTCGAAAATTGGAAAAATCCGATGTTTATAACTTTTTTCTCGTATATTTTTTTGTACCGTATTTGTTCGCACCAAAGATACACCCTAGCGCTGAGTCGTGAATACGGCATTCAGGTTAGGAATGTAGGGAGGATTTTGTCTACTCACTGTACCCAAAATGATTGGGAGGGATAGAAGTGCAAATTTTGTATTGGAACCATTTCATTTAAAAATGTATTTTCGTAGTATAGTTGGGTTGCGGGAGCCAGCTTGTAATGCTCTGGTAGAAGTGTTCGTGTTCTTATTTTGAACAGAATTTAATCTTTCATAACGCGCTTCAAAAATCGAAATTCTATCCACAAAATTGTTTATAAATTTGTTTGTCATTTCCTGTTTACCTGACATTATTTCTTGTTAGCGTACGGTAGCCTTTGAACGGTGGATACTTTTCGTCATTCGAAGCGTGACGAGAATTTCAATTTACATTAATACTTTTCAGCGTATTATATAAAAGAGCGCCGTACAATTATTCTTCGCGATTAAGATTTAAATTTTTGGCTGAAACTTTCTGTCTAGCGCACGAAGATGATTATAAAGTTATTTTATCGGAATTAACGAATAACTTTCGAGTTGTAATTATGTAGTTTCAACGTCACCGTTGTATTCAGTCGAATCGACGCGACGAGTTGGGTTATACTGCCTTATATTTGTACAAATAGATTCTCATTTTATCTTCCTTCTCTCAATCAATTTCGCTCTCGCTAATTACGATACCTATTGGACTTCTTTCTCGGTTATATCGCTCATATAAAAAGCCTAATTAATCGATATAACGTTGTCGGTAATTCGTGTCGAATTTTACACGTATATTCCTACCAAAAAAAAGAGAAAAATTATTGGCGCGGCATTTTACACGTCATTAGCTTTTGCGCGTTCTATTTTTCCTTTTTCAATCTCCGGAAATTCTTGAGGTGGGAAGTCGCGCAAATAAAGTTTTAACTCTAACGACTATGCCCTGTATTTTTACAATTCGCTTCGTTTCTGGCAATCTATTTTTTCTCAAGTTACTGACGAGAAGTATATAAGCTTGCGAATTTTCGTCGAGTGTATTAGTCGGTTTTTATCTCTTAAACTCGAAGAAGTGCTCAATTCATGCTACAGTATATCGTTATTTATAGCGATATAGATATATACTATACAATTTTTTTATTAATGCTTTTATCAGCTTTTAAATCTATTTTTTTTTCTGTTCAAATTCAAAGAAATCTGCTTCGAGGTACAGTAGACCTACTTTCTTGCTATATCACCGTATTCAGATTTTGCGAACGTTTAAATTTTTCCATTCTTCTTTTTACCGTTAAAGGAGCACACACCCGAATGCCTCCAGTGCTTGATTTATTCAGAAGAAGTTGAGCTCAGTCATTCGCGGGAAAATGACGAGCTTCATTTTCATCGTGCCGCGATGTACAAACTGCGTGTTAGGATGGAATAATACTTCATTTGTGCGAAAATACGAAATTGTCGAAAAGTTTTTTCTCAATCTCTACTTTGTGTCTCGCAGATTATTATGAATGCAGGGAAACATAACTATAAATAGGTATAAAATGACGTAATAAGTCGATTTAATAATATTCGGCGGAATTTATCGTGATGAATATTTTTTTACTCGTACCCCTAAGTATAGTAAATATCAAACAAGTTATGACCATATAATCTGACTAATGATTTCGTGCGGAAAAATTAATTTTCCGGAGAATATCACCGCCTCCTTGTTCATCCTTTTTGAGAATGATAAATGGAAAGAATAACAAGTTCTCCGAAGTATTTACATTCTAGTGCGTGGCCCGCCAATATACAGGAGTGAGTACGTCTACAGTTTTCCGAAGGTTTTTCTTTGTCATAAGAGAATATTCGAGTATAATTAATTAGTGAAATTTACGAAGCTTCGCGTCTTGCCTTCTCCCTAAATCAAATACGCACGATGTTATTCTCTCTAGGTTGATTTCTCTTCTGGAATCGAGTTTTTTGCCCTTATTCTGTCACTCAAAGGATCAAAAACTGTATAAGATCCGCGCGCTTTCGATATAATTGACCGAAACAAGAACTTAAGTAAGAATATAGACTAAAAGTGGATCAACAACAGAAACAGTGAAAAGGTCGAAGCCGGTTCTGGGCCTATATTACTTTGCTTTATGTAACTTCTGTTTTAGAATGTACGATAATTAATTGCTTCGAAATCCGTTAACTAGGAAACATTTCGTATTTTCTTTTGTTCGCGACTGCTTTATATATATTATATTCCATATTTGAAGATACTCGTAGATTTTAAATAAAATTACTTTTGTTTTATTTGTGCCGCGTCCCGAAAAATCTCCGAAATTTCTTGAAACGCTTTGTCTCGTAGCTTATTGCTCGAAATGGTATTGTTTTGAAATCCGAACGCATTCGCTTCGTCGCTCGAAATAATGACCGTATACGAAAGAGGGTTGGAAGGCGAACTTATTATTATGTGCCACAAATGTTTGAAAAGTTTTCTTTTTGATACGCAGTCTCGATCTTCGAGTAATTCAGCGCCTGAAAAATCGCAGTAAACGTTTACTTGAATGGCGTTTTGCCGACTCATCGAGTAGAACCGTTGTTGCCTGTAGGTGCTGGTGCTCTTTACGCAAATGTGATCAATCAGTTGCTCCTGTAATTTTCATTTTAGTTTATATATTTTGTTTTTTTATTTTCTCATCCTTTAACAAGCCATGCAACTGCTCGCATGGATCATCAGCTCGCAAAATTACGTTCGAGATAGGGGTGGTTTTATTAGACTTGAGAGTAGTCCGCGAGAGAAAGAGGAAGAGAATTTCTCGAAAAACTTTCCAAGTCCATTATTTGACTCTGGAGTGGAAGGGGGGAGGGGTGGTACTCGCAGATTTCTGAATCACCTACCAGGTATAAAGATTTTTCTCAAAAAATTTTCGAAGTCCATAATTTAAGAGTAAGGGTGTGATACTCGCAGAGGGGGAAAGGGGGTGGTAAAAGGTGTGTCTGAAAAAATTAAACATGTCAAAACCTGGAAGTGTAGTGAGAAAGGGAACCCGCGGCTTCCGTGGCGGTTGATGTGAAATGGCAGATGGAAGTTATGGAGGCGCTGTATCCTCGGTTTCTGTTGAACTAAGCTCACTATTATCTGCATGTTCCTGGAGTAGGCTAGTCTCTTCTTCTCATCCGTTCAGTTTGCATGGTCACCCATCACTGTGTTGTGCACATGCTTTAAATACATTGATAGATGTCTCATAGAACTCTCCGCAGCGACACCTTGAGCTTTCACGTCTTCTTCTCCGAACGGACGGACGCAGTGTGGACACACCCTGTCCATTTTGCACCTGGGCAATCCAAAAGCCAATTGGCTCCTAATGTGTTTCAGCAAAAAATTTTAGGACTGTTTTCATTCATTCGCCTTTTTGACTGCGTGCCCACTCGTTGTTCCAGGCTGCGTTGACGCTTATTTTTAAATTTACTCTCAGTTCTTTAGCTCCTTCAGCAGCATCTTTCCAGTAGCTTTTCGGCTCGAATACATGCAGCAATTGTCTCTTCATACTTCAGTGGACGGGTTCCACAGATGACCGACACTGGTAAGAGACCGAACGGTGTACTCCTACAATAGGCCGTGGCACAGCAGGATGACCCTATGCACCAGTGCTGCCAGGTTTACGGATTTTTGGTCCTCGACAAAAATACGGATTTGGCCTAAAGTAGGTACGGATTTCTTGTTCTCAAGAGAAAAGTACCTTAGTCACTTGTTTGAGAAATACTTTTCTCTTGGTCGTTATAGGTTAATATCGCAGTCCCCTTTAACATTGAGTCGATCAAGAAAAAAGTACCTCTGTCATAGGTGTCAGAGGTACGTTTCTCCTGATTGTTATTCTTAGATTGGTGAAAGTCCGTAGGAATCCGTTTTCAGGTCTTAGAAAAAATGGCGGATACGGATTTTTACTACCTAGATACTTGATGAACTTCATAAGTTTTGCCAGTTACGTTCTTTGTGGCAGTGTTTTAGTGTCTCGGACTCTCCTTTGAAATACAGTAGAATTTTCGTCTTGTTCTCAACAAAGCGGAACTCCTGGGCTGTCATTCATTCAGATCGCCCTCAAATACATCAATTTCATCACTCGATATCCTTTACTGTGAAGCGTCTAGATCATCAGTGGCAATCAGGCGGAGGATATCATCTGCGTAGCAGAAAAACGATTCAATATTACACATGGTCGCGCGAACTACGCTCTCCTGTGGTGTACCACGCTCTAGCTTCAGTCTAGATGTCCCGTATAAAATTTGAACTTCTGAAGAGTAACATGTTATCATTTAACAAAGGTATTTAGACTTTTTCATTTGACTCGACTGCTTCAGTATGTGTTGTAATTTCGAGTAATTGAACCTACTTAGCTGCCACAAACTTTGACAAGCTGCGCGTCTTCCTTATCTTCTTCTTCACCCAGACCATACAGGATGGCTTACCTGCCTTTTCTGAAGTCATACTACCAAGAGGAGAGCTGGACATTAGTCATCTCAACCCAGGCGCGTAGATAGAAGAAGATGCTGGGAGAGGTTTTGAGCGGCGCTCAAAGTGAATTTTTTTTTTTTTTTCTTGCGGGAACCCGCTATCTATTTTGTTACGGGGATTACATCCTCAGAAAACGACCGCATCCGGGAGTTTCTGTGAATTGTGTGCCGTGACGTGCCATGACGTGTCATGACGTGACGTGACGTGACGTGACGCAAAGTGTGACGCTTTATTACATCATCAATGACCTTGACCTACTTCAGGGACTACAAAAAATTTCAACTTCCAACCCTCATTATATCAGGCCTGGTATACAGTGTACTGAGAAGCCCCCCCCCCCCGCCAAGTCATTTGCTGAGGGGGCATTTTCGCGCCAACGTGATTGCAAGTGCGTTGAACTTGATATGTCATCATTTTCAAGACTCAGAAATTAGGCTATATATGATAGGAGGAGGACCAGGGAGATCGTGGGTTCCCTGCTGCCATTGCAAACCTGCAATGATCGCTAAATTCCCCCCTTTTTTTTTGCTCCGGAGGGTTGTCACTGGAACCCCCCCCCCCCTATCTACGCGCCTGCCTTGACCACTCTTTCACTGATGCATCTTTCAAGAAGTTTACCCAATATTGGAAGAGGGGTGAGCGGTCGATATTCCCTAAATTCAATAATACAGTTTTGGTAAAAGAAGATAGTTCTTCAAAAAAGTCACCCTCGTTATATTGAGGGGGGGGGGGAGTCTCTTCCGAAGTCATAGATCACTTTACTAGCTTTTCGTGCTAGGTTTAATTTTGGAAGATAGAAAAGTCGACAATTCATATACCTGAGGGCTAGGAGTCTATCATAAATTTGCGTCCCAGAACCTCGCCACGAAAATGACGTCACGAACTCATGACGTCAACTGAAGGATGTGTCTTGAGGCTGGGATCCATCTGTCACAAAATCGCGCTTCGAAAATGACGTCATGGCCTTGACCAACTAGGGATTTTTCTTAAGGCTGGTCTTTCAGGAATTTATGTCACAAAATCGCGCTATGATTATGACGTCACAAGCTGATGACGTCGCGTCGTGGGCTTCACTAACTAATGGATGTGTTTTAAGGCTGGTGTTTTGGAAATTTGCGTAAAAAAAATGGCGCTACAAAAATGACGTCACAAGCTGATGACGTCATGGCCTTGACTAACTAATGGATATGTCCAGTGTTCGGACATTCCCGGGAATCCAATTTTGGACTGGGAATTCCCGGCCATTTTGCGGAAACGGGAATCCCGTTGGGAATTCCCGGTGGATTTGAATTCCACGTTGTTTTCTTATCATTTTTAGCCAACTCCCGCTCTTTTTCAGTCGGTAGAAGTAGGATGACATTGTTGTGAACAAAGTAGTACTAACCATTGTTTAGAACATGATAAAACAAATTGGTGAATAAAAATCAGTAAAAACAAACATTTTTATTTCAGAAAAACAAGTTTTTTCCTCACCAAAACATGTTTTTTCCTCATAAAAACATGGTTTTCTTCGTTCCCGGGAATTGGGAACGGAATCCCCTGCCCGAACACTGGATATGTCCTACGGCTGATGTTTCTGAAATTTGCGTCACAAAATCGCGCTACAAAAATGATGTCACGAGCTGATGACGTCATGGCTTGACCAAACTAATGGATGTGTTTTAAGTAAGTCTTGAAGCTGGTCTTTCTGAAATTTGTGTCACAAAATTGCGCTACAAAAATGACGTCACAAACTGATAACGTCATGAGTAAACCTTCACTTTTCACTTGATTTCATTTCTTGGTAAGACAGAATCCTCATACTGGGACCATTTCCCCAAGTTTTGATGAACTGAGTGTGAGACTTGAAACGTGAGTTCTTGAGTTGAATCATCAGTCTATGTATATGATTCTTCAATCGTCATAAGCGAAGTTTGGCTAAAATGTTTGCTGTACAAATACTTTCTATGCTTTTGTTTTCATTTTATCTCATTCGTTTACCTTTTTCGCGTTGAGATTCCACTCGATCCGATATAATTTCCGACTTCAACAACTATAAAATGTGTTAATACAACCCAGTCCAATTTATCGATTACAATAATCAGATGTACCCTGTAGTCTCCCGACATCATTCGTGAACATACTTTGTGTTTCTCCCGCGTTCATTGGCGATAAAAATATTATACGAGCAAACTGTTTCATCTCGAATTTTTTCCCTTCTTTTAAAATATAATTTATTTTTATTCTTTGCAGAATTTTATGTAAAAATTTATATTATTCAGAGTACATTCTGCGCGATTTTTTCTGTCAAGAAGATATTCTTCATTTTAATAGCGCGGCGTTTTCTCTCCCTCGCCCCTTCCACATCGTAGCTGTTCGAAACGAGTTAGTATTCTTTTCTCGATGTTTTCTCAACATTTTTCGATTTCTCACGTTTCGGAACGAGAAACTTATCTCGCTCTTATCGGTGGCACGAACTTGATAAACTAGTTCATCTTCTTAAATTGAGTTAATTTTGTTCAATTCTATCGGTGTACATACGGACCCTGCACTGTAAAGCAAACTATATTAGTACAATGTACCATTTTCGTCTTGATTTTTATTCTATATAATATTTTTTTTCTATTATTTATTATTATAGCGAAGGTCTTACGTAATGCAGAAAATTTTCAGCTGTTTCCTGTCGTCGTAAATTTTCGGTTATAGGTACCCTGTTTACCGTCGTTCGAATTGAAAATCATCTTCGATATCATTATTTAAAACGAACCTTGGTGTGATTTCTTTCACTTGGTTTATCCAGCGCGACAAAATTCAATTATACAATACCTTACGAAGTATTTTTTCGTGGTTGAACAAATTGCTGTGGAAAAGTATTCGTATTCTTTCTCATCACGTTTCTATCTCGAAATGAAGTTTTTTTTCCCTTCCAATTTATTTAAACTGCCTACGAGGCATACATGAATGGATTTTATTGGTAGAAAAAAATTACGTTTGAGGTGTTGAGCCGGTACTCAATTATATGAACAGACTCGTCTTTTTTTTTTTTGACATGGACATATCTCAAGAAGAAGGGGGGGAAGGTTCTTTTTGAAATTTGTGTCACAAAATCGCGAACCGAACATGACGTCAAGACTTCATGACGTCACAAGATGTTGTCTAACATAGGCCCAACATGTAGTACACCAAATCTCTAGTAGTACATGGGGCTTCATATATGTGTACTGTATCTTGAGCTATAGTATAGCTCATCCTGTCCTCCTGTACTAGTTGCTAAACTACTTCTACAGCATTTTATTAGGCTATGCGAGACGAGAAGGACGTCGTAGAGATTTTAAAAAATTCGACCTTGGTCGCTACTTTAGAAATCTTTTCTTACTACTGTACTAGCTTATGATGGAGTATGGAGAAAAAAGGTATTCTTGATTTTCCCGAAAAGAAGGATCACTACCTTGTGTTTGCCGCCCTGGGTAGTCACCCAGTTCAGCCGTGCCTGGGCATGAGCCTATCTCTGAGTCAGGGATCTGAAGTAGCGAGATCTGGGACATCGTCTAATAACAGCAATCGAACCACTTCCTAAGCGGAATCTGAAACGTCATCAGTAACAGAGTAGTTGCAGCGCGGCAACTAGATCTTTCACATCGCCGTAACCCTCGGGCTACGTGACCTGCTTCTCCGGATCCTTGCTCTGAGCCCTCATGATGACGGAGGGGAACTCCAAAACACTAAGATCTTTGAAAGAAGATCAAATCTTTTGGGAGTTGAGTATGGAAATCATCAGACTGACAGACAGCCACTGCGCGCGACCAGGCGTGTAGACTAGATGTAAAAAGTTCCTTCCATTCGCCAGTTTCTCTTGCATTCTTTTTGTTCTTTTCCCTGGCCCAAGATGAAACACTTTCTTGTCCGCTTTTCGATCCTCTTAGACCTAGAAATTATTTCCCATCATTATCACAACTAATGCTAGAATTTATTTTTCAGGAAAATGTGAACCCAAGGAAACGTAACAGAATGATCATTTTCCCATGGCTCATATGGATATCATTACCAGCAGCATTTCTATCGACCGCCCTTACAGGTACAATGTGAAATTTATACTATTTGTAAACGTATAAATTGATTGATAAAAAGATTCTGAAAACATGCATGTCGCGGGTTCAATGACTATTTAAATTTGAAATTGGATACGCGGTAAGAGATTCAGTCATAATCGGTCAGAAATCGCAGTTTTCTAAAAAATATGGGAAATCAGAAATTTCAGCGAATCCTCTAAAGTTTGTTTTCCTTTAATATTTGCAAAAAATATCATCTTTCTCCTCTGAGACCTGAAAACCGAAAAAAAACAAGTGTATGAGTGTCGAGTCATTTCGAGAAGAAGACTTGACTTGACTCGAAACTCCTCCTTCAGAATCTTAAATAGTAAGTCTAGCATCAATTTAAAATCGCAGTCCTCGGATCCCATACGATTATATCTGTCCTGAAAAAAGAGTCTGGATTTCCCCTTGAAGGCGGTCATCTGCTCACCCGTCTGATTCCTTACCACTTTGGTTAGCAGTTCAACATGAGCTCTTACGGAGAAAACACACGCGAGGAAATTACTCTTCGGGAAGAAAAATTGACTTCTGAAAAGAAAAGAAGAGTGAGAAAGTTGAAGCCCAAACAATTTTTTTGAGATAATATCTATTCGGGCCGGAGAGCGCTGATGGGCGGCGCGGGTGAAGAGCGGAAGGTTTCCTCAAATCGATGCAAATCAATTTTTACGAGAGACGATGATTTGTAGAAAATTTTACGCTCTACAAATTTTATTCTATTCATTTTTCTACTAAATTGTTTCGTTCCCAAGTTATTTTGAGATGAGTCTCTGTACATTTAAATGGAAAAATCTTAATGCTCCCATTTTCAATTTCGCCGATTGTAACGCTCCTAGCAGATGGCCGGCCCAAATTTCTCTTTTTTTTCCCTCGACATAATTTTGTGTGTGAAGCAAACGTTAGACTACCGCCATCCAGGGAGAAGTGTTATTCGAAAGTTTACAACGCGCTATTTGTGGCACAAAAACCAAAAAGGAACTAAGTTTACGTTTAATTGGCCAAGCCAATCCATCTCCTTTTTACTTTCTGTTATTTTTTTAAATTTATTTCAGGAAATGGTACAATCCTTCACAACGAAACTCACGTGACGAACGGTAACGAGTTCAATGCAACTATCAATTATGCAGAAAATGAAATAGAAAACAGCACAGAAACAGAAACAAAAAATGCTAGACCAGAAGTATCCCGAGAAGCCAATAAAACAGACGTTATCATAATCAGCACCGAAGCACCGAGACCCATTATCACTCTCGCGCAGCCTCCCCGTTTACCAAATCGACCGAGATTTTCCGTGGGACCGTTTTTCGAGGATGGTTCAGAGCCGCAAAATGTGACCGCTAAATTAGGAACGACGGTATTGCTCGACTGTAGAATTGGATTGCTGTACGATAAAACGGTAAATAGAAGTTTTTAATTAGAGAATTATAGAATAGATCGTAGTTGCAGAAAGAGAAAAGGCGAGGCCAAGCACAGCACAGCACCACGACATGAACAAGATCCCATGTTCTTCCATGAATTGAAAATTTTCTTTTCTGTGATGAGAAAATATCAATTATATTTGCGAGGACAGTAGTCAAATTAGATACTCTCCTTTTGAACAGCCAGCGTAAGAGTGGCTCGTTCCAGGGTCGCTGGAGATCAAGATCATGTAGAGCTTTCTTCCCTGTCTTTTTGAAAATTCATGATCAACTAGCTGTACAGTTCGGGTATCATGGGACCTTCGGGCTTCTGGCAATCGCCGATTAGCTACTCATTTTAGTTCGCGGCCTTTGGAAAACGGAAGGTTATGGTCAACGCATTGGAAGAAAATTGTTCTCTGAGTATTGAACGTCATCCCATGAACGCTCTCGTTCGATTCATCATACTGAAAGAAATAGTTTCAATTTTATTTGAACGAATCCAATAATACCAGTATTACTTCAGCCCGTAAGAGCCTGATTGGTGCTTGAGTGAAAATTAATTTTCTCTTCTCATTCCTATATATTTTCTTTGGCTGCAAATACTCGGACGCTGTAACAAAGAGAAGGTATGAATTGAAATACGCCAATTGTGGACGTACACCTTGCGTAGGCTGATGTATGGGTACAGCGGTAAATTATAAGTTTGCGAAAATAATTCAGCGATGTTCATGTCTTACATTGTGTTACCTTTCATTATGGTTGAGATGATTTATTATGTGTGGAAACATTTCAAAGCTACATGATGTAGACGCGTATAGGCCTACTAAGTTTCAAAAACGAAGACTACGAATAGTGAAGGGAATGAAAACTTTGCCACTCGAAGAAGGATAAAACTTTTCAAAGTATTATATGGGTAGACGCTATGCTTGAAAAGGTGATATCGCTCCCAACTGTGTTGCAATTTACTGTCTGATAAGTATTTTAAAAACGTTGGAGTTTCTTCAAAATTTCTAAATCGCTGTATTTTTTTGGCCGGAGTTGAATTGAGCTGCAGGTAATGGAAAAATTAATATGTTTATTCTCGTTGAAATCTGGCATCAATTTTTCAACTATTCTGTATTTATAATTCTGTCTAACACAATTGCTTTCTTGAAGAGGAACTTGTATCTATTAATGTTCCCTTGAAATCTGAATGAAACTTTCTACGGCGTGATATCGTGCTTGTATGCAGAATATCCGTTAAATTATCTCGGTAGGTATTTCGATTAGACTCGAACTGAATTTACTGCAAAATATACCTCACTGTTTGGAAATTGGAAATTTTGTTCAATGTCTACGAAGACGGCACCGATATTAAACTCAATGTATAATTCCTAGGCGCTGTTTTTCATACTTACAATATTTTCATAAGTTAATGGAAAATATGGCGTTATAATGTATTCTTCTTCTTTTTATTTTCATCTTACGCTAAGTTATACCATGCAACCACGATGCTCGACATGTACAATGATAACAGATAGTGAATTTCTATTCTCCCATTAGCGTGTGTTTTGTTCGCTATTTTTTCTATTGATTTGGCGGATTACGTTTACTTCAAAGTTCTAATGGTTTGGCGAAATAATTACAATCTGTGATTTATAATCGCTCCGTACTAAATTCATTCGTCGAGTCGGTTGGCCCGATTCCAGTATCGTACTATGTACAGCACTTTTCGATATTTTCGTCGCAACTTTTCGAAGGTGTGCCTAGAAAAATTCTAGCAGGAGGTACCGAGCTCTCCAATATAGCGATAAGTGTCGGAATAAAATAAAACGGTATAGATGGGAATTGTTTTCGAAAAACGGTTCTATTTTTTGTTATAATTCGGAAAATTTAGAATCTCGCAACATGATTGTTTCTTTATTGCGCCCCTTCAAGTCGTGAGACATAAAGGGAATATGATTTTCTTCTATGGGAGAGAGCACTTCTCTTTGGAATAGTTTCATTTGCCTTAAACTGAGAGAAACTTGGACACAACTCGCAGAATTCTTTGTTTTTTCACAACTTAGAAATCTGATGTGTTTGGAATGTTCAATTACGACTTAATTTATGCTGTGCGTTTCTAGAATAAGAATAGTGTTTTCTCACTTTTGTGGTTTAAAGATTAATCAAATTATTGAACATGTTAACATTATAACTGCGCAGCAAGGAATTAGGATACTTATTCTGAAGCTTCTTAAATTGAGTGAAGCTTCTCTTAGGAGATTCCCAAGCGCCTCAAAACGAGGAGTAGTGAATTTCTTGAGATTTTTCAAGCTTATAAATTTGCCTTATCCAGAGTGTCATGTCTAGAATGAACAAGTACACCGATCTCAGTATTTCTGTCAATGTCAGTTTTGTGTTCATCCGTCCATTTATATCTGTGTAATGGAAAAGCGACTTCCGGTTCTGATGAATCGAGTCGTCTGGCAACCCTTCTCACAACATTCGCCATTCCGTTACTCTCGTCGTTTTTCCGCCATTTCTCCACCACACTTACGGCACGGGTCAAAGCGGCTAGTTTCTTCAAGTAGTAGGTTCTGTGGGAAGTGCACGGTTTCAGATGAGATAACGTATCTTTAAGAAACATAGATTAGCATACAAACTAACAGAACACGAACATTGTTATGCTCATTAATAAGAATTGAACGAGCCACAAACGTTAAGTAGCCTCTTACAATGTGTAAAACATCGATATATATCGCAAAACATATCGAAATAAACAAACAGGTTTGTTTTTGTGTGATATAGTTTTGTCGTTGTATGCGTATGAGACACGAATGTTTTATGTCATTGTAGGAGAGCTCTAACGCTCTAAGCGTGTCACTGCAATGTACGTATGCGAGTTTTACTTAGGTTGCGTCGTCTACAAGACGTACGTACATCGAATGAATATACGGCGCGGTGCTATGCAACTTATCCTTCATTGGTAAGGCGCATACTGAAGTAGTAAAACGTTCATAATTTTTCGCTTATGTCGCATGTCCAGCGCCGGCCGCCCCGTTCTCCATGGTAGAGTGGATGCGGGTTGCTTATGCATTTGATTTTGTTTCTTCCAGAACCGGAATCGAACCTTTCGGGTATAACTTCAGTGTTGGAAAAATCTTCTCGGCGAACCCCCTCTTCTGCTTGGCAACCGCCAAGCTGCAGTGCCCCCATGGCCTGCAGAAAACACAAAAACACACAACAATAACATCACCTTAAGATATAGTAAATTGCTGTTGGAGTTTCTTCATCTTCTTCTACCTTCAAGGATGATCGACGTCCTCGTCCTCCTGTAAATCTGGTTGTTGATGGTACACAGGTGTCGAGTAGGCCATGGCGTGGTTCTGCATTTGCCTATTCTATTCCTGATCCATCTTCTTCTTCATGACGGTGGCTGCAAATGCAGACACCTGGTTCCATGCTTCTTCGGAACCTAGCATGATGGATACCAGGCTACTCGGGTCAAGCGCTTCATCAACCCCGATCTCTCGAACAAACCGACTAAGCTTGTCCCGCTCACGCCTCCACGCCTCGCACTCAAATAAGGTGTGCTCCAGTCCATCATCACGCCCTTGGTCGCAGTGCGAACACGTTGCCTGCTCAACTCTCTTTATCTTCTCACGAAGGTACTTTTTGAAGCAGTCATGACCACTTAGCACCTGCGTCAGGTGAAAGTTTAGTTGGCCATGGTGTCGGTTTATCCACTCATCAAGGTCACGTATTAACACACGGGTTGTCCCTTTGCCCAGCTCACTTTGGGTAATTCTTACTTTCCATTTCTCAAGCAAGGAGCGCCTAGCCTTCTGCTTAACCCGTAGAGTCTCACGGTTGGTCGTTGTCGTCTTTTTTGCTCTGAACACCACCGCCTCGCAAGGAGCTCGATTGGTGGTGAACGTACTAATACGCAAAGAGCCTCCGTCGAGACCGTGCGGTAGGCACAAACACATCTCAGCGCAGCTCTTCGTTATATTTTAACCATTTCTCTACGTCGGTATGGTATCTTCATGGAGCCGGCTAATACTGTTGCACTATATAGGAGGATCAACAAGGCGGTGCTCATCATAACCCTTCTTCTTGCTTCTCTCGGTCCTCCTAGGTTCCTCATCAGGCGGCTTAGGTATCCAACTACCGTGCCTTTTCCGCTGTCATCAGGAAATGGTGCCTGAAGTTCAGCGTCGAGTCAAACCAGATGCCCAGGTATTTCATTTTCTTCTTGAACTCAATCTCCACACCTTGCAGGCGAAAGGTGGGTGGACTGAACTTCTGACGGGTCGTGAATAAAAGGGCCTGCATTTTACTAGCTGCGAGTTTGAGTCCAGCCAACTCGATCCAACGCGTCACTTCTTCTAGGGCCCGGTTTACTCTGCTCTCCACCGCTACAAGTCTCTCGGCAGTGCAGTGCATACCACCAGTGTATCATCCGCATAGCAGATAAGTTTTAACACCCGGCGGCAGCTTCACCTTAAATATCTCATCAAATGCAACGCGCCACAACAGCGGCCCAAGGATCGACCCCTCCGGAACCCCACAAGTAATTGGGCGCTTAATTGTACCAGCAGACATCTCTGTTTGGATTTCTCGGCAGCTAAGAATCATCCTGAGCAGGTATGCGAGCACTTCTGCGTCCATGAAGGCTTCCAGTATCCTCTCCCATGGGATCGAGTTAAACGCATTTCTTTTGTCGAGGCTGACGGCTGCGCGAAACTGACGCGTAGCTATCGCTGACTCGGCTATCCCCTTCAGCCAGATCCCAGCATCTGATGTGCAGTGGTACTGGCTACTAGAGATTATATCTCTTTCCTTCAGATAGCTCTCCAGTCGATTGGCTATCACTCTTTCTAGGAGTTTCCCAACATTGTCCAGTAGACAAAGTGGACGATAAGAGGATGGCAGACCAGGTGATTTATCCTTCTTATCGATCAGCGCTAGCCTGGCTTTTTCCATCGCACAGGGAACAGTCCTCCAATAACTGCCGCATTGAATGTATCAACAAGCAGTGCCGGGTCAACTGAGTGTCTGGCGCTCCAGGCTGGATTTGGAATCTCATCCGAGCCTGGAGCCTTCCAATACTTACCCCGCAGTCTATTGACTGCTGCATACACCTCCTCGGTACCTAGGAGGGATATACTATCCTCTTCTACTATTGGCAGCGCTACCATTGGTGGTGGGTGCTGTGGGAACAGACCGTCAATGATTTGACCCACAATATCCGGCTCCATTCGGCTCATGGCTGAGAAGCTCTTCAGCTTCTTCAGCACCTTCTTATAAGGCTTTTAAAACGGGTCGTCCTCTGCCATCTCACACAGCTCTTTCCATGCAACACTTGCTGTCTTTGATGGCCTTCTTCAGCCTTTTTCGAGCCAGCTGGTATTCAGGTGCCACGCGCCCCTTCGCGGTCTTTACTACGCTGGTATATCCGGCGCTGACGGTTGCACTCTTTTCTTAACTCAACAATCTGGTTGGACTACGAGTAAACGGCTCTCCTCTTCTTTGATGGACCTTGCCTGGGCATGGCTGTATCGCATGCTTTGGCGACAGCCTTTATCATTCTCTCTGCTGCCAACTCCGCGTTCTCTTCTTGCTCTCCTCCTTGGTTCCATGTGAGAGCGAAGTAGCTAGCCTTCAAACGGTCGCTATTCAGCTTCCTAACTGCCCATTTTCTTATCAGCTTTTGTGGAGCAGCGACCTCAACTTCCCGGTGGATGGAAAAGTTCATATACCGATGGTCGCTCCCAGAAAGCACCTTATCCAGAACCGTCCAGCCTTCTATTCTTCGGACTAGGCTCTCTGACGCAAAGGTGACATCAATGATGGACCCGTATCCCTGATGCACTCGGGTAGGAGTGTTGCCCACGTTGACTACATATACAGAATACTAGGCTTATACTACAGACTAAGTGTGGATGAAGACATTACTTAAACATCATCATGACCGAGAGAGACGTTCGATATAATATGATCAATATGATCGATGTATTAGACAAAAAAGTAGGGAGCAAACCTATAAAATACTCAACCACGAGTCTCCGCAGTGAAACCTAATACTTTTGGCAGGAACACACTGCTGTTGATAGAAATCTTATCATTATACTCGATTCATGTTCCATCCGGTCTGAAGGATAAATCCACAAAGCATCAGCAATGACGTGTACAGCATTACTGAAAAAAAAGCATGGGAGAGGCGGGATTAAAAAACAGCCAAAAATGTAGAAACTTACGTCCTTTTAAAGCGGGGGTTTGTACACATCTCAATGCCACCTCGTACGTGAGTAGACCCGTGACTCTAGTCCACAAGAAGGGAGCAGAAATTTGTCCATTTTTCGTCGTATCATCATCCCCCTCTTCCCTTATCAACAAAGCCGTCTTGAAATAGTCAAGAAATCTAAATTGATCTAAAATGAACGCGTCGGCCTTTCTACGTGATACTTCGGAAAACGATGACGACGAGCGCGAGTGTGGCGAATAAAATGTGTACCGAGCATTTTCGAGAAAATCACGATTGCATCCACGTTACATTCTCGACTTGTAAAATACCGTAACGTGAATTTGCGTAATAAATTTTTCAGTATAACGACTTCTTATATTTCCATTACATTGGTTATCGTAGCGCCGAATGTAGTTTCTGGATAGTATGTACAATATTAACCAACAGCGCGATAATTTCTTTCATATTTTAGACACGATAATATCAGCGCGTTGTACGAGACTGCGTTTGAATTTTAATGGCTCGGAAATTAATCCGTTATAATTATTTTACGGTTTTGTACCATCTAAATTTATCACCCAAATTTCTCCCCCGAAGTAAATTACGAGAGTGACTCTCTCGTTTGTCGTTTCTGTAGTAGGCACGAATTAAGAAACTTGAAAGCATTTTCAAGGTAGATCGCGTATCAAGCGAACAAGCTACAACGATATATATAGGGTAGGGAGAATGGGAGTGGAACATCGTAGTATATTCTCATAACGAATAAGACGAACGACAAAACGGAATCGTGCGCTTTACGGCGACAAAGTACAGTATATCCGGTAAATGCGTACCGAATACGATAAATCCCTAATAGTGTACAGTAGATGCAATGCTTCACTCTATACTTGTGTTCCAACGAGAAAGAATAGAAGATTTTCATGAAAGAAATTATCTCCTCGTGCAGCTGTATAATATTCGATTATGTTGCTGCTGAATAGACGGATGCGAACCTAATGGAAGTCGGGAAGTGTATAATTTTATCTTTAAATTGAAACGAAGAAGAATCTGTATTACTTTTTAGGACGACACGACGAAGGAAAAGCGACGTTGTTTTACCGAAAGTACTATCTGACCACACACTGTTTTCGAGCAGGAAGTCAACTTGAGTAACCAACCACCCGCGGTACAAAGAGACGAGGAAATATTGTAGTACTTAATTCAGATGCTCAGACGAATCAAATAAAAAGAAACATCTTGAGTTTTTGTTTTTCCTCGGTGTTTTCCATTGAAATCGCCATTTACAGACTCGAGAATCTTTTATCAGCGGAATCTCTCATTAACCGAGTCTTTCTCGGATAGTGAAAAAGTTTTTGCAACTAAATTTTTATGGAAAAAACCGGGCGCTATTCCCGGGCGATGAAACGAATCGTAACGAAAAAATATTTTCCTCTTTCACCGAATTAATTATTCATTTTTATAGATTCCCCAAAGAAATGAAGTAAATTGACCTCAATGGCTTGAGGTCAGTATATAAAGGTACCGAGACGATGGCGAACCAAGTCGAAGATTGTAGGGAAGCATACGTAGAACTTGAGAATCACAGAAAGGATGCGGACTTGAAAGCTACTTCTTGTACTGCTGGTATCGAACTCAGGACATTTAAATGACAGAATGACCATCTTCCAGAGAAAGAAGTTTGAGAAAATTTCTTCTTGAATCACGAATTTGTCTTCGGACGTTCGCAAGGAAATAGAAAGTGAAGATATCTCGATTATGTCGATAGATTGTATTCTTTTCTTGAAGTAAGTTTAGCCTTTCATTCGTTTGCACCCTTTCTTGGTCTACTCTAGTGTAAGTCTAGTATACAGCAGTACGTGGAGCTAACTAGCTTTCGAGGCTCACTCGCACATCGTCTCGATTATATCGATTATTGATATCGATTGTATTCGGTTCTTGAAGTAAGTTTGGCTTTCCGCTCTTTCGCCCCCCTTCTTGATCTAGTATAAGTCCACTGTGCGATATTTTGAGCTACTAGCTTTCAAAGACTCACTCGCGCTGCTCGTTTATCCCCCTTCTTAGTCTGGTATAAGGCTAGTACTCCTAGTATAATAAAGGCTAGAGGCTAAAAGTTGAAATTTTTCCAAGTCCTCGAAGTAGGTCAAGGTCATTGATGACGTCATAATGCGTGGCATTCCGTTCTGTTACACAGATTCCAAATCGACGCCCAAACTCGAGACAGAGGCTAACATAACTCTTCCAGAGACACGCAGTGTGGCGTTTTAATTCCTTGTTCCCTTGGAGGCTAACTAACTAATAAGGGACTCATCCGCTCTAAGCTCGTTCACCTCCTCTCCCCCCACTATTGCGTAGGCTTATTCAAGCCCAGTATACAATCCAAATTCGCTCTTTTGTCTATGCTAGTCAAATAAATCGATGATATTGATTATATCGATTTATCGATTTTATTGACCATATTATTGACTTTTGATGCATCTATCTCGGTCCTGATGATGACGTCATGGTAAGGGCCCTCCGCCAGTACTTCTCGGCCTAGTATGGTCTAGTATTTCAAGTATTATAGGCTGTCTATAACTGACGAGCGCACTCGCTCCTTTCCATCCGCTGTTTCTTAGCCCAGAAGTCTAGAGTAGGCTGTAATCTAGGCTACTTAGCTGACGAGCTCCGCTGGTATTTTCAAGCCTAACATAAGTTTGCGTCCAAATTTCGTTCAGGCTCGTCAAACATTATGCGCTGGGTAAATTTCAAATTAGTGTGTAAGTATTTACGCTGAAACTCAGTTACAAGCGTTGATATTCATAATTAATGCAGTTCATTTCAGAGATATAGCCAAAATTAATTACTTAACACTTAACACTGAAATACTTGTACAAAATTTGACTTCCTAATCAGTAATGTTGTTAAGTGATAATTAGTAATTACAATGAAAATTACACCGTAGTTTAGATTTTCTCGTACAAGGCTGAATTCAGATTGCGGCCCGAAGTGTAAAAGACGTCCACTTTGCAGTCTAAAGGTGGCCAACTAAGAAATGAAAAACGACCACATTGCGGCATATTTTATCTAGAAATCAAATATTGTACGTTATGAACATTTTTTCTCAACTAAGAACTTTTGAAAATAAAACACTACCATGGCTAATAGTGCTCGCGAAAAAATTTAAGTGACTAAGAACTTTTTTGACACCTTATAGGGCTTATGTATTTAGTATACTAGGTTTTGACTTGGTGTACTCCTGAGAAAACAGCCACGAGTTTTTTCACGTCTGATGACGTCATTAGTGATCTTGATCTACTTTAAAGGTTTGGAAAAGTTTTGACCTTCGCTAACTGAGGAGCGGTATCTTTTCCCTATCGTTATATTACACCCAGCGTGCAGTTTACTATGCTGTACTAAGCGTGATGTGGGTGACGTCCGGAAAAACGCGGGAATTTGAAAAATTTCGAGTATCGAGCTACATTATAATAGCGGCAATGAGGAAAAATTTTGGCGAAGGGATTTGAAAAGATTTCGTCGACCTTCGAGCATAAACTCCTAAAAGGTGGTAGAAAAAATATATAAACAAAGAAACTTCCATAACACGGGTTCTCTCTTTGCCCCACTTAACGCAGTCACTGAAGACAACAGGGCTGTCGCCAGGGGGTAGCAAGTAGGTATTACCGCTTCAGACCTCGCGCCGGCGAGGAGAACAAAATTTAAATTGTCTAAATAGAGGAGAGGCCTCATGTGAAAATTTTGCTTTGGATCTCAGAGAGTCTGGTGATGACGCTGAGCTCGAGTCTCAGTCTCAGCCTCGAGTCTTGAGTCTCAAGCTCCAGTCCCAGTCTCGAGTGTCGGCCCCGATCCTCAAGCTTGAGTTTCAGTCTCAAGTATTAAGCTCAAGTCCCAAGCTTGAGTCTCAGTCTTGAGTGTCAGTCTCGAGTCTCAAGTTCCAGTCTCTCAGCCTCGATTTTCAAGCTCGAGTCTCGGTCTCTGGTCTCAAGCTTGAGTGTCAGTTACTAGTCTTAGTCTCAAGTCTCAAACTCAAGTCTCAGACTCGAGCAAGGCCGTCGCTAGGCTTGACAAGTAGGTATTATCTCTTCAGGCCTCACGCTGACGAGAGGGGAAAAATTAAAATTGTCTAAATTGAAAAAAAGCCTCTTGTGAAAATTTTGCTTTAGGCCTCAAAAAGTCTGGCGACGACGCTGAGCTCGAGTCTCAGTCTCAGCCTCGAGTCTCAATCTTGAATCTCAAACTCGAGTCTCGGTGTCGAGTCTTGAGTCTCAGTCTCGAGTCTCAAACTTGAGTGACGGCCTCGATTTTCAAGCTTGAGTCTCAGTCTCGAGTGTCAGTCTTGAGTTTCATGTTCCAGTCTCAAGCTCAAGTGTCAGTCTTGAGTCTCAGCCTTGATTTTCAAACTCGAGTCTTGGTCTGTAGTCTCAAGCTTGAGTGTCAGTCACTAGTCTTAGTCTCGAGTCTTAAGCTCGAGTCTTAAACTCAAGTATCAGACTCGAGCAGGGCCGTCGCTAGGCGTTGACAAGTAGGTATTACCGCTTCAGGCTTCGCGCTACTGTAGGCCTCGCGCCGGCGAGAGGGGAAAAATTAAAATTGTCTAAATTGAAGAAAAAACCTCTTGTGAAAATTTTGCTTTAGGCCTCAAAAAGTCTGGCGACGGCGCTGTAAGGCAACATCAAGCAGCTATAACAAAGGAGGCTGCGAGTTCTTCATTCAATCAAATAATTTCATCGATGTCTGGTCGCTTTTGATTCCTATCATTTTTTTAAAGCAGAGAACCTGTTATCTTTTTTTCTTGGGGGGGGGGGAGGCTACGAGGGCATTTTCCAAAACGTCCCCATGTGCGAGCGGTTTGCGTCTGACTGCGATAACGTCATCAATCTCAGTCATTTTCAACGATTGACTTTGGTGACGTCATCATTGTCAGGTAAATGTCCAGGCACGGTCCAGGACCTTTGAATATTTTTGACCATGACGTCATCTATCTAAAATAGGTTAGATCATGTTGCATAGAAAGGGAGCTTGTTGAAACAATGTCATACGCCCGACTATGATGACGTCATCAACCTAAATTAGGTCGATTGTATAGGAGGGTTTGTCTAGACTAGGAATTTGTGGTGACAGGTAAATTTGCCTGACCAAAGTTTGCCGGAGAAAATTTGCCAGATACCTGTGAGAAAATTTGCCTGAGGACAATTAGCCTGGCGAAATTTCGTCTGAATTGAAAAATTCTTAAGAAATGTGAACAAGAGGTGTTTACGAGATATGTTTATGTACACCGTCATCTGTAAACCACCGTCATCGTATCTGCTATCGATCCTGACTAATACTGACTGATAGTCCTGATTCACGATGACGAGTTCAGGACGATACGCTATTACGTGTCGTGTACAAATTTACCTGCATCTAATGCGTAGTGTGTATTGCTAGTCATTTCTACAATAAACGTCTTGATACACGGTCCTCCGGTTTATTTAATACAATCGAAACATTGGTCCTCCGGGCCGGATGACCAATGTTTCGATTGTATTAAAAACCGGAGGACCGCGTAGTGTGTATTGCTAGTCAGTTCTACAATAAACGTCTTGATACACGGTCCTCCGGTTTATTTAATACAATCGAAACAAGAGGTTTGCATTGGCCTATCCGAAGCCTACCAAAGATAAACAATGCAGTCGAAGGTTGGCACCCTACCTTTGAAGTAACAGTTGACATTGTCCTCGCTAATGTGTACCGCGGCTCTCCAAGGCCCTCAAGAAAGAGCAAGTACTCACGGAGGCGCGATACGAGCAGCAGCTGGCGGGAGAATCACCAGCAAAATGCCGTCAAAAGTATAAAGACTACTCAATGGAGACTGCAGACACGGACCTGTACAACGAGAAGACAGATGTCAAGTACCTACAATGTGTGGCTCACAACATAGCCTTTTGACATTCTTGACAACAGTTTAACGCTGACACTCATTTTGGACTACCCTTTCTCCAGGACATACACTACAATGACGACGCCTCTGTACGGGCAGACAAAAGTGCACATTTTTTGGAAGACTATATGAGCCAACCTTCTCGTGGTATCTTCTGGGTCACGCTAACAGAACTTTTCAATTCAGACGAATTTTTGCACAGGCAAACATTCCTCAGGCAAATTTTCAGGTATCGAATTTGTCCAGGTTAGATCAAATGCAGAGAGAGGCTTCAAAAAGTATTCATTGTTTCAAATCATACTACTCGTACATTATGAATATTCTATCGTTATACGAGATAGCCCAGATAATACATATTGTTGAGCACATCGGTATTTGCTATTAAAACACTGCTCGCGCCAGCAACATCAATTTTTTTTCGAGGATGAATTTATTTTTTTGAGTTTCACGCTCTCCTCCTACGAAGTCTTTACAAAACAATTTCAAGCATTTTTGTACATCCAAGTCTTCCAACTCAAACCTGTAATGTCTACTCATGTAAATACGTATGAGGGAAATAGAATACGAGGTTTTCTGGTCCCTCACTGCCATTGCAAAATTTTCAGAAGCCTCTAATTTTTTTTTCTGAGTCAGTGATAATTCAAAAATTCTAACTACACGCCTAAAAAATCATAGAATGAGAAAAAATGCGTTAATTCAGTCAGCGTCTGGTAGACAGCTGAATTTGTGCAGTTCTGAAAAAGTCGAGTGTACTATATTTCACCCCAGTCTATATATTTTGTCAATCGAATCTTCACCTCGAATACTCGTGAATAGTCTCTCTTTCGGAAAGTGTTCGGGTAAATGTGTGCTCGAAGGTAAATCTATGACAAATTAATGTAAAATTGAAGATGATATGTATAATTATACTACATATACACAATGAGGAAAAAAATAAAGACTGTCACTTCTTATTAGCAAAAGATACCAATGAAATTATCACGCTATTGCCATTGATTTATTTTATACATACTACCCAAAAGCTACATTCAGAACTACGCGATAATCCGTATAATGGAAATATAAGGAGTCGTTCCCCGAAAATTTATTACACAAATTCACGATGCAGTATTTTATAAGTCGAGAGTGTAACCCGTAAACACGTAATCGTGACTTTCCAAGAAAATGTTCGGGCACATTTTCTATATTCACCCTACTCGGATTCGTCTTGATGGTTTTCTAGGTGAAGAGGCCGACGCGTTCATTTCAGATCGCGTTTGACTGCCTCTAGACTATTTTTGTCCGGATGTACGTATACTAATTTACGCAAATTTATCAGAACTGTAGATGCAAAACCGAATTTCTGTCATTTGCACCACCGCGCGTAGGAAAAAAAAAAGAAGTCTGAAAAATTTCGCTCGAGATGAAAAATGCGCGATAAAACTATTGTTCATCGTGTACACAATTATTGTTCCTTTCCCCTGCGCGTAATTCAATACCAGCAGCGTTGCTCGCTATTTCGAAAAATATTATCATTCATGTGCTATTGAAGTATTCGTCGTGTTGCTGAAAGCTATGCACGTGTTTTTGTTCTAGTCAGGTCGTAAAATACAGTGTTTGTTTACATTTTTGCTTGTCATCCGCATTATTATTAACAAAAAGTACAATAAACGACTCTCCTAACCTCCGACGAGTCTTGGGAGAAGAATTTATAGAGCTGCCGTTGAAGTGAAGCTTTACAGTTGAGTTTTTAACTTGTGCTTTCACTCAGTGTTGTACTCGTAATCGTGCAAAAAATTCATCAGTCGGTGAAGAGGTTTTAGCGCTATTAAACGGGAAACAAGAAACTCCGAGTTATAAATTGACCACCCAAAAGAAGAGTCAGCCTTCGCGCTGTTTCTGGTTGACTTTATTTTCGAAATGAAACCTAGAGAATCTTATAAAGAAACTGGATTGTTGAATTGATTGAAAGCAACAAAGCTTATATAGCTCAGTTTTTTTACAAAGCTTGAACCTGAGGGGAAACCGAGTTGAGCTAACTGGTGGAGACTTCGTTATTGCGTAAAAGCCTCTAAACATTAGTGAACTTCATACATTCATTATTTCATTCGTTTGTGTAGGTAAGCTGGGTACGAAGAAAAGAGAATACGATGAATTTACTAACGGTTGGAAGGACAACATACAGCGTTGACCAAAGGATAACACTAAGTTTTCGATATCCAAATAACTGGAGACTGCAAATCACGTCAATCACCCGGAGGGATGATTGTTTATACGAGTGTCAGGTATCTACTCATCCAACGACGGTCAAGAAAATTTTCCTGAAAGTATTGGGTGAGTATTCTAATAAATAATTTATAATGATTTCCCTTCAAAAATCAAATTTATAGTATTCCGATGGACTTCTGGTTGAAATTGTCTCTCAAAAATTGTTGGTACATCATAAAACGCGTAATTGTCTCGTTTGTGAAACGCCGCTTCCTTAGGCCTCGCGGCTACACAGACAGCAGATCAGCAATTTTACAATGAAGCAAACGTGTTTGATGCTTTAGCATGTTGCGAGTCTTATAAAAGCGATTACATTCTGCTGTTGCGATGTGATGATGTTGCTAATCCACGCTATCCTTCTATTACTGAGGAAAAACTCCTTTCGCTATTTCTGTATCTCTCCCTGCCTTCATGGTTGATGGATGGTGGTTTTGTCTGTTGTTCAAAAGTTCATTAGATCATGGATTGGTTATTGACCGAGAAATTTCTTAACCGGGATCTTGAGCGGGAAATTAAACCAGGTAAATGAACAAAAAAGGGGTTGAAGAAACACGAGCACTTCATAATACACTTTATGTCTGGGAATATGCCCATAGATTATTGCACGCATTAATTTTGAAAGAGAGGGTCGGATGAATTGCAACTTCTTTCCTGGGCCTGGTGGTTGCGGTAAGATGAGTCTCAGATTAATAGGTAAGAAGACTATATTTCAAGCCAAGGAAAACATTTGTGTTATACACAGGTACTACAAATAATACAAATTCCAAGGAATTAATGATAAATTAGAGTAAAATGGTAACAAGACAGAGAAAAAATGAATAAGAGACAAATATAGAGTTTTAGTTGGAAGTATTTTCCAACATACAACCCCCTTGAGGTTGCAAAAAACCTCAAGAGAAATTTAGTTCTACCGGAAAGATTTTGTTCTACTTACATAAGAAATTTTGAAATCGAATCGACGTTTAAATTTTCAGTTCAAAAAGTGAATGGATTTGCAGGTTTTATTTTTGCGAGTCACAGCGAAAATAATTTCTACGGGCACACGTAGAAAAGGAGCTTTTTTTTTCTCAACATGAGTAATTTTGGTTGTATACGTACGTAAATAGAAGTACTGGTACCAGCGTACCGAAAGTATAAAATTTGGTGTGCTGCTAAGTTTAGCAGAAATGATAAGTGCTAAAATTAATTGTAAAAAGACACTAGAATTAAATTGGTTCAAGTCGGCCTTGAAGTTCAGCGTATCTTTACAAGTTTCATCCATTCTTGGTTTTGCTGATGCTGGAACGTGAATTAATGATTTGTGTCGTCCCTTACAATGACGACTAGTAAATGGACAGGATCCTTTACAATTTCTGCGAAAACATTTCTGGCTCAGGTTCTTGGAGTGCACGATGTTAAGTCTTTTGGCTGGATTCTTTCTGACGAATTCCGGACAACGATGTAGATGGTGCTTACTGTCGCACTGTGGGCATTTGTTCCATAGAGGCTTTGTTGTCGTCGTTGCAAAGGCGGATGTTTGTCGTGCTGAATTGCTCGCAGATTTGTACCGATTGCGCGCTCAAAGGAGTTGCAACATCCTTCCATGAAGGAGATAAATTCTTTAAATGTTGCGAACTTAGCGGTCTTCTGCACTTCTCTCTCCCATTCGATTCGTGTGTTTCGATCAGCCTTTTGAAGAAAAGCGTAGACCAGGAATTTACTCACCGGATCTATTTGACTTTTTTCTTTAAATATGAGTTGTAGCGCCGTTGTATTAGGTCTGAATGCCGTTATCAGACTGCGAAGCGTTTGTTTTTGCGGCGGTTTTCCGGAAAGGGTTCCGACATTTGGACAGCTGAACATTGTGTCTAGCCGCTTTGTAACGATTTTTGATGGATCATCAAAATGATCCATTAGCGCATCGTAGGCTTCAAAATAGCAGTTGCCGTCCAGAGGATACTCTTTTATGACTTCATGGGCTTCGCCTTTAGTTTTAGTAAATAATGTACGATGTTTCTCGAGATTTGGAAGTTTTGACAGGAATTAATACCACAGTACAAGTGGTCTTACAAAAATTACCAACACGGAAATAAGTTTATACGGGCACTCGGAGCACTTTACGCTCAATACGAGGCAGCAAACAGACCAAAGGCGATTCCACCACCGGTTGGAGCCTTGGCGATTACCACCGATGATGTCAGAGAGGTCGAACCTAAAACACCAGCTATCGCTGCCGCCGTAGATGAAGTTGAGCCCGCGGCTGACGCCGTACAGGAAGTCGAGGCCGCGGCTTGGTCTTACAAAAATTACCAACACGGAAACAAGTTTATACGGGCACTCAGAGCACTTTACGCGGAATACAAGACAGCAAACAGACCAAAGGCGATTCCACCACCGGTTGGAGTCTTGGCGATTACCGCCGATGATGTCAGAGAGGTCGAACCTGAAACACCAGCTGTCGCTGCCGCCGTAGATGAAGTTGAGCCCGCGGCTCCCGCTGTACCGGAAGTTGAGCCCGCGGCTGCCGCCGTACCGGAAGTTGAGACCGCGGCTGCCGCCGTAGAGTTCTACGACATATACGAGTGTGCATTTTGCCCCACAAAAGGTACACCCGGGGCACCAATAGTTGCGGTAAGATAAGTCTCAGATCAATAGTAATATGCAATTTGTAAGAAGAATATATTTCAAGCCCGTCTTACACAGGTACTACAAATAATACAAATTCCAAGGAAATGATAAATTAGGGTAAAATGATAACAAGACGGAGAAAGAATTAATAAAAGACAAATATAGAGTTTTAGTTGGAAGTATTTTCCAACACCTGGGATGTCTCTAAAAATACCCAAATCTTGGTGCGTTGTCCGAGTTGAGAATCGACGTTCCTGCCTAGGCGGAAATTTCCCCCAAATAATCCCCATAATGCCGTTTCTTTTTGAAGAACTGAGTTACTCTTTGCTGCTTGTGGACCGGTCCTGCGGAGCTCCTTAGTGAGTTTCTCACTTATATGAACAGCTAAAACGTTCGATAAATTGGTGGTGCCCCCATTAACTTTTTGGTCTTGACCATCTCTTCCATAGACGGCGTCCATGAATTCGGTATTTACCGGGAAGACACATCGAACCTGTATATTTTAGTACTTTTGGGTTCTTGTAATTGCATCTTGATCATAAGATTTTAAGACTGCAGCATTCCTCGAGCATTGTACCAAGGCTCTTTGCAAACTATTTTATGAACCAAGAGGGAATTAAACTAGCCCAAAATATCTCGGGAGCCTATACAAGATGTGGTTCGATGATGATGAGAACCACTATAATCTCTAATATTTCTAGTACATCCTTCTGTACGCAATTCACTCCAAATATTCTAAAAACCACCCCACTCCCTCCACCGTTCATTATGAGTAAGTTGAAAAGTCTATAAACATGTCAAGTAATACGAGTAACTCATTCTGGATTAACAGCGAATTTTGGAGTACTCTACGAGTGTGTGAGGGATGAATTGTTAATGTTCACGGAACAGCAAGTGATGAGATCCGATTAAAATGCTACGCTTACCTATTGCTCTTTTCTCTCACAGCGGTGAATTTCTACATGCACGAGCGTTACGCTAAACCATGCGAGACCTTTAGAGGATCTTGTATGATGGTAAATAGCGGATATGACATTGGATATAGCTATAGTTTAAAGTGTTTCAACTTAGCGATGTGCGACCTAAAGTTTTCAACTAATGCAGTCGCTTACTCTGCTATATTTCACCTTCTAATATTATTCGTTAGCTCAAATATATATGTTCATTTATCGTATCTTTTTGTTTATCTTTGTAAAAGAATCGTATCTCCGAAAATCGTACAGTATACGTTTGTGCGGTGCATTTAATTAACGTACCCGTTTTGTACACATGTTGACGGGACAATATAAAAGATTTTCTTTCGAGAAAATGTCGTATAAAAATAGCGTGAAGTTTCAAGAATAACATTTGGTCATGAACGAAGTAGTTAGTTGAGTAAACAAGAGTAATTGAACGTACGAGGGATCAACTTTGAAAATATTGTACCTTCATTACAGTATCATAGTTCAATGAATTGTTTTTAAATCGTGCTGTAGGTCCAACAATTTACTCTTGCTCCCTTACCTGAGTGATAATTGGAAATTTCTGTGAGCAAGAGACACTAGACTTTTAGCTTAAGATCTGGTGTACCCCTCACGTTTTCATCCGCTCTGAGCTCGTTTCCCTCTCCCTTTCCCAGTATTGTTGGTTTACTCTTTAATATTATATCGATGTAGTGATCGATTTTTTTGATCATATTGAATCGACGACTTGTAATACGTGTATCTCGGTCATGATGACATCATGGTAACGTCCCACTCCATTCTTATTATCGGTACTTATTTCTTGGCTTGGAAAATTCGGGCCAAAATAATTTGGTACATGACGGGCACGCGGCATTATAAAATAGTAACACAACCTTCGTCCGCGAACCGTCAACTGTTGAGACAATTTCGCACGTCTGGCAACGAGGCACAGATTTCACGCATTCTGAATGGTTTAGCGGCGTTTCGTATCATGTGTCTCATGTCCCAAGTTATTCTAGCCCGACTAGGTATTTACAAGTTTAGTATACTAAATATTAGGCTTAGGAGCTCGTTATCCGTTTGCCTTAAGAGCTCAGTATAGACCTATGCCGTCATACAACGCCCCTCCTCCCTCTCTTTCTTCCTAGCCCCAATTAAATGTATACTAAGAATATGTAGTTTAGTGTAGTTTATTATGGGCTATTATAAATAGTCTCGCTTCTTGGTCTAGTATAAGTCTATTTTAGTATATTTCAGGCTGATGAGATTAGGGGGCCTCACTCGCTCCGCACCTTGGCCTGGTGAAAGTCTACTTTATGTATTATGTTTCAGATGTTGAAAGCGAACCAGGATTAACGACTCATGACGTCACCGACTTATTACGTCACCGACCTATGACGTCACTGACTTATGATGTCATCAACTTATAGCGTCACCGAACCTATGACGTCACTGACTGATAACTTCATCAACTTATAGCGTCAATGAACCTATGACGTCACCAAACTTATGACGTCATTGCCTTATGACGTCATCAACTTAACCACCTACTTATGACGTCCCCAAACTTATGACGTCATCGACTTAGCCACCGACTTATGGCATCATCAACTTATGACGTCACCAAACTTATGATGTTATTGTCTATGACGTCACCAGAACTATGACGTCATCAGAACTATGACGTCACCAAACTTATGACGTCATCAACATAGCCACCTACCTATGACGTGACCGGCATCATCAACTTATGACGTCACCAAACTTATGACGTATCGACTTAGCCACCGACTTATGGCATCATCAACTTATGGAGTTATCGCCTTCTGACGTCACCAAATCTATGACGTCTCCAAACTTATGACGTCATTGTCTTAAATAACGTCATCAACTTAGCCACCACCGAACCTATGACGCCCCCAAACTTATAACGTCATCGACTTAGCCACCGACTTATGGCATTATCAACCTATGACGTCACTAATCTCATGACGTCACCGAACTCATGACGTTATTGACTTAGCCACCAACTTATGGCATCATCAACTTATGACGTCACCAAACCTATGACGTTATCACCTTCTGACGTCACCAAATCTATGACGTCACCAAACCTATGAGGTCATTGTCCTATGACGTCATCAACTTAGCCACCTACTTATGATGTCACCGAACCTATGACGTCCCCAAACTTATGACGTCATTGACTTGGCCACCTACTTATAACGTCATCGACCTAGCCACCAAATAATGGCATCATCAACTTATGACGTCACCAAACTTATGACTTTATCGCCTTCTGACGTCACCGAATCTGTGACGTCACCAAACTTATGACGTCACCGAACTTATGCCCTGTAACATTTTGATAACACTCTAAGTACTGGAGTAGGCGTTTCAGAAGCTACTGATTTACTCTTTCATTTACTTGGTGAAAGTGATGAAGACAATAGTGACAAAGAAGATGAAGAAGCACCGACAACTGTTTAAAATGTTTCGCAGGCTCCCCCTTTTTACTAACTTACAAATATTTGTAGTCCTCCAGGATTGCCCAACATCTCCTCAAAGCACAGCAAGCTGCCTCCAGTGTCTTAATAAAGCAGGGTTAAGTACAACCGCAGTTGGAAGCGAATTTTCCGAAGAAAAATAAAATTAGTCTAAATTTTACATCATGTAAGTACTTACTACGGTATCACACAATACACTCATACAATTCATATACTTTTTTTCTTTTTTTTTCCTACACCTCAATAGAACGGAAACCTCCCCGAACGGAAGAAAATGAGTCTCCGAATGAGTTCCATCTTACACAGGTTTTACTGTATATCAAACCTTCACAATTTTATTGATACGCTCTCCTAGTCTGTTGCTTTCACTGCTTAATTGTTCTATTTAGGCATTAAAACTTCTCATTACGCAGTGACTTGAATTTGAGATCATCTGTAGTGGTGCAAAAAAACCCCTATTAACCTAATTTACGACTCACCGATATTTCAATCACCCATTTCGTAAGTAGTTTACTGGGGTATAAGGCCCTTGTTCGTATTCCAATTTTCAAGTCAGACTGCCGCAGTGAATCTATTTCCTTCTTTCAAATTGATCTACTTTTAGTCTAAAGTGACACCCTAAGAGCTAATCTAGAAAACCCAACAATAAACTCTCCTCTCTGAGTCGGCGACAAAATCAATTTATTTTGTTTCGCGGTTGACCGGAGGTTATTTAGTGGTTATTGGGAAAACGTTCCAAGATATTCGATCTTATACACTTGACCAAATAATATTGAAACGAGACAAGGCCGACGTAAGCCATAGAGAGGCAACTGGAAATGTATGTGCAGAAGATCGGACATAGGGCATATATTCGTATTAATAAAACAAGCTCTCAAAAGATTCGACTAAGCGCATTACCCGGAAGTGTTTCGCGCCGCTGATAAATGACATTTTCTTAAAGGTTGTTTTCATGCAGGCTGAATGAAATATCCTCGTCACTACAATGTAATGCATAGTAAAAAGAAACGAAGTGAAAGAAAAAGAAGTGGGCTTCTCGCTTCGTGAATTACCCGCCGATAATGTATATTCGTACATGCTCAACGTCCTACATCGGAGAGCAAACGACTTCTGCAGATAGGAAAAGTGCTTATGTGTACGTAAGGGAGAGAGAGAGAGAATCGTGTTATGCAAAGCGCAAAACAAAAAAATCCCTTCATAAATAGACAGGAAGAGATTTAAACGCAAAAAAAGAAAAAGAAAAATACTTGTCGGGTATTTTTCAAAGTGAGAAATACAAGCGTTATAACAGTGATGTCAAGGCGCCATTTAGTTTTGATAACAAAATTTTACTCCTAGTTGTAAACTACGTTTGCGTAAAATGTGTGCGTCATACACAATATGCGAGAGGTACTCATACTAGAAATTGTAGCAACTGTACGTAGAAATAAGGTAAATACGTAACTACATGCATGTGGGCTTTTCACATTGACATTCCTCACGGTTCACTTTGTTTCTTTGCTATTCTACTCTCATCTCGCGGTGTGCGACTTTTTTCTCTCTCAGCTTTACCGGTATTTCATATCTCACAAAGGAGAAACTTCCTTTCGGCTTCAATAAAGTACAATGTTTTTAAAACTGGAAACGTCAGCTTCATCTTGACGCGATGATGCAGAAAAAACAAATCCAAAGGATACACTAAAAGGCGAATAGAGTATTCAAATCGTAAAATTTGATTTACCAACGATATGATAACTTCCAAGGCGACGATTCTAAAGATAATAGACATGGAAGGTAGAAAAGTTGATTGATTCAAAAGTGGATTGTGTAACTTACATGGATGTAGTAGCAAACGTTAAAATTCTAGCGACTCAGTATACTGTATAGTGCACTCAATTCAATTTGTCCACCACACAATTCATTCTTTTGATGCCAAACATACGTCTCACCAACTCTCTCTCCTTCGTTCTTTATTTGAAGCTTCTCTATTTTTGAGGATTTCCTACCCCTCTATTTACGAGTACCTTAATGGTTAGTGCTGGTGTACAACTCGAGAAAACGATTGCGTCCAGATGACCTTGATATCTCTGTGCTCCTGGCCTCTCAAAAGAGTTTTGATTTCTTTCGCATACAGTAATTTCCTGACAAAAAATAGAATAAATACCAAAGTAGCACTTGAAGAAGATTTTTCAGATTGAATTGAAAATGATACCTGACGTGAAATTATCGGCAAAGTTGAGTTTTCAATCAAATTTGCTTGCATATAATATCTTCGTGACGTGAAAAATCGGAGTGATGCAGAACAAAAACATGAAGAAAAGAATAGAAAGAAAGAAAAAAATACATAATAAAGGATGAGATAGAAGTCATTCACATTTTCTATTCTGTAGAACGTCTGTTTCCGTATCTATGTTTTTACTCATTCTCATCTTTCTGATTTTTTTCTTTCTTTCTCTTTATTTCTTCCGTTCTTAAACGTGTAATTTCTATTCAAAATGTCGGCGTCCGCATTTTCTTTCGAGCACTTTTCAAAAGCAATACCAATAAATGAGCGTGTCTGTACTTCTATCTCACTATCATTGACAAGTTTTTTCTCTCCTCTTTATTTCGCCACAGTACGACATTCGCGGTTTCTGCGGACGCTATACGTTGTAAGTACTCTTGTAAGAATTCATTTCGAAACATTGAAATCATACTGATTTCAATTCAGTCGTCTTTCAAAACTGGATTATTGCAGATCCTATCTTTGAATTTCTAATCATTCAGGGAGTACGATAAGTTGTGGTTTATATTTTGGTCTAACTCGTACGACAAAACTGAGAAAAAGAAAAAAAAAGTTGTTTCATTATTCTTGAAACAATCAAAATCACGGAAAGTAGTTATGTTTATGATTACCAACTTCGTGGAAATAACCGGGTTTAGCTTAGATGGTACCTATGAGGAAAGAGATGAGATCAAAGCAACAAGCCCCAAAAGTAGGTCAAAGGATTTCTGTGCACTTTTCATAATAGCTACCGGGCGGCGACTGTTACGGAAGCAAAACCTTAATGTACACAGAATAGCTCGAAGGCCAAAATTTCATAAGTTCCCTAGTATAAATCGCTCCGGGATCCAAATTTCTCCGAGCTGCAACGTCCTGTGCGTCTGGAATGGTTCTAATGCCTCCCTCCTACAGTTCCACGATACTCTAAACCATTTCCACCCGTCTATGCAGTTTTCAATCGAAGTCGGAAAGGAAACCATAAATCATCTTGATCTTATTCTCCGCCTTGTCACAAGACCTCCGGAAGTAAACTTCGCCATAGGGAGGACACGTTCACGGGCATCTCCATCTCTAATCAGCCGAGAGTACATAAGATCGCTGTCGTAAATTCTGGTATTCATCGCCTCCTTGCTCTTCCTCTCTCTCTCTCTCATGCGACACGCGATACCGAAATTAAAACTATTCAGGCCATAGCCTCGCATAATGGCCTGCACATCGACGTGACCAAAATGGTTAGGAGGAGAAGCCTCAAAATGCTGTTAACTTCTCAACTCAATACTCAACCAACAACTCCTCAGACTGAGACTGAGCGGAAGAAATGGATGAGCCTACCCTTCTATGATCCTCACTCAAACAAGTTAGCAACCATTCTTAGAAAATTTTCCTTTATTTTACTAGAAGACCAGGGCTGCTCCGCAGCAATAATAAAATGTGAGCTGTGTTTGATCATATTAGAGGATATTGGGGTATGTTTTTCACAATGACTAATATTCAAGTATATAGGATTAGTTATTTTTAGTAAAATTTATGAGAAATAATCAAAAACCTCACCTAACCTAACCAAACCTGTCTGGCCGTGGTACTAATTGATGGTTTATGATCGTTTGATGAAGTTGCAACATATTTTTTGCAGGGGGTACGGCTCCTGAGCTAGATTGAAAACATTTCATCATTTTTTAAAATATGGATAGCGATAGGCCTATTATTCTAACATGCTGTTCTCTGTTCATACTTAAATTTATATGTTTGTTTGTGATTGGTTGGAAGGGCAAGAACCAATAGGAATGCAGGGAGTGATGATTGTAATGAAAACTGAAGTTGAATGTCCGCACCTAGCTCCGCTCTAGTGCATCCAATTTAAAAGTTTAATAGCTCAATGGAAAGGTTTGATCCACTGAGTGTTCTTGGACTACAACCAATTCCCTAACTCAATTGGAACCGGACCTATGAGGAAAAGGAATGTATGAAGACACTCACCAAAAGACACTTGAAACAGCAACCGAAGTTGAATGTCCGCGCCTAGCTCCGCTCTAGTGCATCCAATTTAAAAGTTTAATTAGCTCAATGGAAAGGTCTTGATCCCCTGAGTGTTTGTAGACCAAAACCAATTCTCTAACTCAATTAGAACTGGACTTATGAGGAAAAGAGTGTATGCAGACACTTACAAAAGACACGCAAAACAGCATTTTTGAATAAGACTTAAGAAATACAAAAAATTGATGTAATTGAATGGTCCTTGCGTCATCTAGGAAAAAAAGAGGCAAATCGGTTGAACAGAACGCCCAAACGAACTCGGAAAAGATTTTACAAATTTTTTTAATATATAGATTTTCTTTATTTTTATTTAGAAGTAAGTGATGCCACCAACAGTTTAAGAAAACCAATTACAGGGGACACCACTCCAAACTAAATACTAAGGGGGAAAAAAATTATGATAATAATAAAATAAATTAATAAAATAAAATACAAAAATATACAAAAATGAATAAAAAATAAAAATAAGAAAAAAATAAATAAATAAATAAAAATAACAAAAAAAAATGAAAAATGAATAAAAATAAATAAATAAATAAAAATAAATAAATAAATAAAAACAGAACAAAAACATAATAATAATAAAATTGAACAAATATATATATAAATAATATAATAATGATAATGATATTCTTAATTATAATAAAAATTGAGCCCTTCTTTTCAAGAAGGGCGTAAATCGACTTACGCCTTTTTTGAAAAGATATTGGAATCAGGTTCCTCACCCTCCCCTCCATTGTTTACCGAAATTCTAAAAAAAAAACTGTTTTTTCAAGAAGGGCGTATGTCTTATGGAAATTACCATGGACATAGGAACCAGTTTTTCAAGAAGGGCGAGTCTCTGCAAGAAGGGCGTAGATTGGACTTGTACGCGAATCGATGTAGCGCTCTTCTATTAAACACGAGAGACTGCGACATTAGGGAAGATGGAAGGAGAGGTATGTCTCTACGTACTGGTGAAAGCCCCATCCCGATCCTACTTTTTTTCGGCGAGTTCTTGCGTTTCTAAACATTCAAACGCGTTTTTCTCAAAGCACGTTTTTGCGAGTTACGCCCTTCTTGAAAAGAAGGGCTCAATTATTAATAATCCCAATCTAGAAACTATAATCCTGTCCCTACCTTCCGCCACCAGTCCCTCTCCCATCCCTCCTCCTAGAATTGTGTACGTGTGGTCCACCCCGGCATTGCCTAACCACCCCCGTTGTGCAAATGTATTAGTGCTTGTATTGTTTTTTTCTTAAATTCTTTTTTACCCCCAAAAAATACGTCTATATCGAAATTTATATTTATTATTTCGTTACCAAGGGTCGTAGCTCGATTTAGGGGGGATTCATAACATAGTGTCCGGCACCGGGAAGTCAGAAAGAGGGTTTGCGTACGATATATTCTCACGGGGGCGAACAAGTTGATATAGAGCCAAGTCCCGTTGAACTCTTAGAGTAGTTGTTTCGTACCCCAGAACCAACTCACCATATGTTATAGTCGAGTTGTAGTAAATAAAATCCTTGTAGTACAAGAATTTCAGGAACCGTTTTTGCACTCGCTCCAACATCTCAATCTGCTGACCGGTCATTGAACGCCAGATTACATCAGCAAAGTCTAGATAAGATCTGACCAGAGCGAAGTACAAGATTTTTAAAGGGGAGGTATAACCAAAGAACTTCGAGTGCCTCATTATGACTCCCATATTACGATTCGCTGTTGATATAATTTTCTGTAGATGTTTATTGTAATGGAAGTCAGCTTGAATCCGCGATGTTGTAGTTTGCGTGAATTAGATGTCTACGTTGACTTGTCGTAATCACATTGCATTTCCCGACATTCAGGGGCAATCTGTTTTGGATATCGAGCAGCATTCCGTCCTGTCACCACGCTCAGCTCACTTTTCAATCTCAAAGATCCCATCCCTCTCCAAAAGCGTTCCGGCATATACAAAGTGTCGTGCCCGGAGTGCCACACTCTATACATTGGACAAACCGGCAGATCCTTTTCTTCACGCCTTTCCGTTCATCGCACAGCCTTCAATACCTCCACACCTCAAGAATCAGCAATGGCGAAACATTGTCTGGATTCGCAACACGGTTTCGATAAGGTAACATGGGAAATCTTGCACTCATGCTCCAAATGAACCATCTCGAAGAAGTGGAAACTATCGCAGCACAGAAAGCTCACGGCGAAAAACTTCTTAATGATTTTAGCTGCCACCTTTGTTTCTCCGATTTCGCGTTTCCTTTACGACGTCATGATATATTCGTTAGTCACATTTTTAGTATTCGTATTTCCTTCTTTCAGTTGCCTGATGATAGACATCCAAGCATGTCCGAATCCGGTCGCTTTGAACTCGCGTGTTTAGTTTCATCGTTTTGCCTCCTACCGGTTCATTCTTGATCTCAAGTGATCTTACTTTTATTGACTGCTTTCGACTTCGTTAAATTAATGTAATTTCTAAAATTCTCCTTTCATGTTTTTTGTTCAACTCTTTACCATTTCAAACTTCCAAGTTTAATGAATTGAACTGAACCTGAATACGCGTTTTCTTAAAATTGTTACTTGTCTATGCACCACTCAAACACCTATAAGACCGTAATTTATTTTTGTTGACTATTACGTATTATTTAATGCACGTTCAATTTAGCTACATGTTATTGCTCTATGGGTTGGATATCCTTCGACTGGTCAAGTTCTTGTCGTCTTACCTGATATAAAGCAATTTTCATGAACGAAGAATCCGAAGTTTGCCAAAATTACAAAGAAACGTACTAAAATACTACTTTTGTTGAAAACACGAAAAAAATGAGGATCCCGGAGAAGAACAGAATTTATTTTAGAACGGGGGGAAACGCATCCCGCGTTGTACCTTTTCTTCATTCCCTCAGAAAGAAAAAAAACATTAATGACAAAATAAAGAATGAAAAAGCAATTCAAGTGCGGGGAAAGAAGTTTGGAGTGAATTTGAAACTGTGTAGCATGAGCGAGAGATTAGTGAATTAGTCCAATGTACTCGTATTCGAACATATATAGGTACAACGCTTTTTGCGGCTGTCTAAATTACAAATGAATGAGTTGACTTAAAACCGGAAAACGACTCTCCGTGTGAAAATTGTTCATTTTGAAATGTACCTAGCGCTTCTCATTGCGCGTCACTCAAGTATCTACGTTTTTTTTTATTTCCACTACAAAGTCTCTTTACAAAGTAACTCGGTGATGTACCGCAATATTAGACGCCTGAGAACGTTTCACCTTTAATTAATCCAATTTAGCTCGAGTTGAGTCGGTCAACATTTTTAATTAAATATTTACGAATTATTACGGGAGTAAGAAAGTTGAAAACTTAATTTATTCGTCTTCTTAACAAAACGGGTATTCCCTAAAAGCTAATAATTTGGACCTAGCAGTCGGAAAAGAAAAAATTAGTCCTTTCGTTTTAGATAAAGTTCATAAACCTCTTCGTGCTGTATAAATTTGGTGTGAAAGAAAACTAGATTACCTTTTGTGTTTATGTCGGACGTTCAAAAATTTCTCTTAATTTTATAACAACTATAGGTCATTTTTTTGTTGTCGTTCTTGTCGCTGTTGTTTTTACTACCCGAATCGGTTAAGTTTCCTTCTTCCTCTTGATAAGATTATGAAGAAGACGACTAGCGCAATAATTACTACGTTTCCGAGGAAGTTTCGCGGTTAGTTGGAACGGCACGAGACGTGCTTAAATTGAGTGTTTTGCTTTATTTTCAGCTCCCGAAGTCAGTATTTTGGATGAAAAAGGTCGACAAGTACTCGAGCGCTATTACAAAGCCGGTAGCACCATACGTTTATCGTGCGTTGCCAAGCAAGCCGAAAGTAATCCAGCTGACAGCATAGTATGGAGTCGGGGTAAACTACTATCAGCGGGAATCACGTGAGTATTTGCAAAATAGATAGCTTTAGAGCTTACTTTACCACAATTTATACTTTCTTTGAAGCGAAAAAGGCAGGTCTAGCTTGAATAATAGAAATTTCGCGATTGCCTCGTTCGAATAATAAGGTAGAGTTGAACGATTTGCGCTCCTATCATCTGATATGGGTATGACGCGACTAAATTAGTTTAATTATCGTCGAACCTATACGGAATCCGAAATCTACGCGAATGGTAAATATTTGCTGAAGCGGTAAGTTTGATTGGGTGGGATGGATCTTGAATGTGAAATTAGAAACGTGCGATTGCTCGGTGGAGAAAGTTTTAATCGAGTAAGAAAAAGAAACTTGCTGAAGAATCTGAAAAAAGTCTGGACTTCGAAGACCTAAAGAACCATTTTCGCATACATTTTTTCCTTCCCATCCCTCTCAGTATAATGCTTAATTCCATAGGCCTTTCAGTGGATTGAAGTTCCAGTTCTCGCATTTTACTTGAGAAACAGGTTCAAGCAAGTGGGCGTGATTCTAATGTCTTAGTTCTGTCTGTCTTTCTCGAGATTCTTCTCACGATTTATGTAGGACGTGTTTAAAAAAAAATGTTCTGGCAGAGCCAAATGAATAATGATCATATTTCACATCTTTCTCTTTCTCAATAAACAAATATTTTGTTGTTGAGTGATTTCAAGCTAATAGCTTTTGGGGAGCTCATTTGCTCCGTACGTTCGCTCCCTCCTCAGTCTAGTATGAGTCTACGTTGAATTAAATCCTATATACTAGAGTATACAATATACTTGAGATAATCTCTGTGAGGACCTCCCTTTGTATTATTTATTTGAAAGTATCATTTATTTTCCTACTTTTATGCTAGCTTCATACTGGGATTATACTAGTTAGGGATGCAAACTGAGCAGTAAACTAACACACTAGCTTCAGCCTTGGATTTTTTTGGCTTTCGACTTGACTTTTGGCGCAATTCGCCTGATGATGCATAGTAGAAGCGCTCTATAAAAACTGTGGTGGCCATTTTTTGAAGCTTCCTGGAAAGGTGATGTTTCAGAAAATATTGAAATTACAGATAAATTTTCATCGAGTCACCTAAAATGAGAAACATACACGAATCTACTCTGGCTGACCAGCGAATAAAGCGAGCAAGGGAGAGATGACACCATGGCCCCGGATTAATATCACTTTGACAGATACATAAGCTCCTAAAAATACTGTCCGAAAAAAAAACGCGATCAAGTTTTTCATTCATATAAACTTAATTTATTTGAGGGCAGCAAATGGAATTCGTCTATAAATAAGTTACAATGATAAACCATTGCTAAAAAAAAAAACATCTTACCCCTTTAAAGAAAACATCTTGAGACCAATACTGAGATGCATATCAACAAAATTAATTTCACAACAAACAAACGTACCGTACAAAGATACTTGATTGAGGATCATTGCTTCTAGATTTACACACAACTCCACACTCGGTAGATTGCCAACTCTCAGTATGTAAACGAACGGTATCCCTCTTATTGAGAAGGCGGACGCCGATGCCAATAATGTATCCTTTTCACATTAATTTTGTTCATCCCGCGTGAGACATAATACGGTAGACTAGAGCGGACTACAATAATATCTTTGTTTTCTTTTCTACCCTTTCGGTAATCATATTATATCGAACGTTTCAGGAATTCGGAATGAAAAATGAAATTACTGTTTTGCTGACAAAACAAAAATCGATGAATTTTATACGCCTTTCAGTCTATCGCACCTACGACTAAGACTATACGAAAACAAATTACTCGTTTTCGTCTTCGGAATACACATTCCCTGAAAATTAATTGACAAAATGGATAAGAATTTTTTTCAGATGTCGGCCCTCCACAGGACTGACGCTTATTGGTCCATGTGCTTTAGTCGAAGATAAGCGGTCGAAATCTGCGGTAGAATTTATCATTGACAATCGCTCTGCCGCTGATGCAGCGCGATAATAGTAATTTTGTTGTGAATTAAAAGATTATTCAAAAGCTGCGGATGTGAGAGAGCTTTTGGTCAGCCCCCTTCTTGGTCTACTCTAGTGCGAGTCTACTTTGGAATATTTTAGGCTGATGGCCCTCCGCTCGTTCGCTCCCTTTTTTTGTTTAGTACAAGTCTGCTTTAGAATATTTTAGGCTGATGGCTTTCGCGGGGCTCACTCGCTCCCTTCTTGGTGTAGTATAAGTCTACTTCAGAAATTTTCAGGCTAATTACTTTGACACAGTATACAGGATTCCTAAACCTTCATCTACACCTTTTAGTATGACACCATTCACTATACCAGAGAACTGTATAATAGTATAGACCTAGTATGAAGCTCGTGTAAGCCTGGTACACCAGTAGTTGACTGGTATACAGGATTCCTGGACCTAGTATAAAGCTCGTAGAACCCTAGTATACCACTAGTTTACTGCACAGATCAAAGAGAGATCTAGCACAACTAGTATAAACTAATATAAGCCTCCACTTGGTGTAAGCCAATGGTATAAAGGAGGGATACAGTATATGTAATAAAATTTTAATCGAACGAATTAATTTTATAAGAATTCTTCTAATATAATTTTATTAATTCAACATCGAGGTGATAAACTAAAAATAAATATTAATTAATTATCCTGTTATCCTTAAAGTAATTTTAAATTTATAAATAATACCCCAATAAAATTTAAAATTATACATATTAATTTTTATAAATAAAATTTTCAAGGTCTTTTTGTCTTTAATTAATATTAAATTACTTTCAATTTAATAATAATTTATACAATTTTACTTGATAAAATTGTTATTTATTTATTCATTCATTCCAGTATCCAATTAAAATACTAATTATTATGCTACCTTTGTATAATCAATATATTACAGCAATTTAATTAATTAATCATTGAGCAGGATATTTTTAATATATAATATATTATCATTAAAATATTTTTTTAATAAACTAATGAATAAAAAATTTTGTCAAATTCATTAAATTAAATTTCATGTATATATTAATTTTTTAATTATTTTGAAATTTTTTAAATTAAAGTTTTTATTAAATCAAATTAAATATAATTTTAATTAATCAATATTTAAATAAAAAATTGTAAAAATTGAAAATATTGTGAAAATTTTTTTATTAAATTAATTTTCGAAATTTTAAATATTGAAATTATCAACGTAACTTTTTTAAAATAAATTATTATGAATATAATTTAATTATGAAAATTTAATAAATTAATTTTAATTGATTTAATTTAAAAATATTTATAATTAAAGAAATAAATTTTCTTTATCGAGTCAATATTCATTGAAATAATTTAATAATGAATTTTTATTAATTTAATTAATATTAATATTCATAAAATCAATTATTATTATTTAAATTTCAATAAAATCTTGATACAAAAAGAATAAAAAGTAATCAACATTTTATATAATTGAAAAAAAATAGAAATAATTATTTATTTTATATCAGTATTTCTATAATTTAAAATAAAATATTAATTTGTGAAATTAAAAATATATATAAATTTATAATTATTGAATAAATATTCCTAATTTTAAAAGTTTTTCGTTTTTGTTTCTCAGCCTTATTAGTTTAATGGAGGCTTTCAGCTTTCTTCTTATCAACCGTGACCACGACAACGCCATTGGTTGTATCACGCGAATTAATAATATTAATATTCAAGAAGGAAAATGAAAAAATTAAATGAAAAAAAGACCAAGAACCAAGAACGTTTAGTAAATTTGAATTAAATCAAGAAGCAAAATAAGCAAACGCTAGATAACATTGTCATTTTGTTGTCTTTTGTGAGCTCCAGGGCTCCGCTCCGCTCCGGAGCTCCGGAGCCGCGGAGCTCGATGTCGGAGCTGGCTCCGCTCAGCTCCGACCAAAGAGAAAATTGGCTCCGGCTCCAGTTCCGGCCAAAAGTCGGAGCGGAGCCGCTCCGGAGCCGAGATTTGGCTCCGGCTCCGAAGCCTTGAAATAAAAATATAGTTATAATATTATCATTATAATTATGAAATTAAATTTGATAATAAAATTATAATGAAAAAATTTTTTATAAATGAATATTATTATTAAGAAAAAAAATTATTATATGAATTAATGAAATTGATAAAATTTATAATAGTATACATATAAATATATTCAAACTGAAAATCAAAGAAAAAAAAAAAAATTTCACTAAAAAATCTCAGATTCAATGGTCCATTAATTCTAAAAAAAAAAATTTATAAATATAATTAAATAAAATATATCTAAAATTTTTATTAACGAATGACTAGAAGACCAGAAGACCAGGGCTGCTCCGCAGCAATAATAAAATGTCAGCTGTGTTTGATCATATTAGAGGATATTGGGTTTTGTTTTTCACAAAGACTAATATTCAAATGTAGGATTAGTTGTTTTTAGTAAAAATGAGAAATAATCCAAAACCTCACCTAACCTAACCAAACCTGTCTGGCCTTGGTACTAATTGATGGTTTATGATCGTTTGATGAAGTTGCAACATATTTTTTGAAGGGGGTACGGCTCCCAACCCCAGACGCGACCTTTTGCATTGAGCTACATTGAAAACATTTCATCATTTTTTTAAAGATGGATCGCGATAGGTTTATTATTCTAACATGCTGTTCTCTGTTCATACTTAAATTTATATGTTTGTTTGTGATTGGTTGAAAGGGCAAGAACCGATAGGAATTGCAGGGAGTGATAATTGTAATGAAAACTGAAGTTGAATGTCCGCGCCTAACTCCGCTCTAGTGCATCCAATTTAAAAGCTTAATAGCTCAATTGAAAGGTCTTGATCCCCTGAGTGTTCTTAGACCAAAAGAATTTCTCTAACTCAATTAGAACCGGACTTATGAGGAAAAGAATGTATGAAGATGCTTATACCAAAAGACACTTAAAACAGCAACTGAAGTTGAATGTCCGCGCCTAACTCCACTCTAGTGCATCCAATTTAAAAGTATAATAGCTCAATTGAAAGGTCTTGATCCCCTGAGTGTTCTTAGACCGACACCAATTCTCTGACTCAATTAGAACCGGACTTATGAGGAAAAGAATGTATGAAGATGCTTACTAAAAGACACTTGAAACAGCAACAAAAGTTGAATGTCCGCACCTAGCTCCACTCTAGTGCATCCAATTTGAAAGTGTAATAGCTCAATTAAAAGGTCTTGATCCCCTGAGTGTTCTTGGACTACAACCAATTCTCTAACTTAATCAGAACTGGACTTATGAGGAAAAGTGTGTATGCAGACACTTACAAAAGACATGCAAAATAGCATTTTTGAGGATGAATTAAGAAATACAAAAAATTGATGAAATTGAATGGTCCTTGCGTCATCTAGGCATCAATACCTTTCATTTAAAGAAAAAAAGAAGCAAATCGGTTGAGTAGAACGCCCAAACGAACTCGGAAAAGATTTTACAATATTTTTTAATATATAGATTATTTATTATTAAATGAGAATTTCTTAGAATATAAAGTAATCCTCTAACTATGGATAAAAATAATGAACTAATCTATGAAAAACATTTATAAAAATAGCTATATAATTTCTTAAAATTGTATTTATTATTAATATTAATAAAGAAAAATTTATATAAATTACTGAAGATATTGCAATTTTCCATTCTAAATCTAAAATCAAATAAATTATTATTGAATAATATAAAAACCCAAACAATCCTAAATAATAAATTAATTTTATTATAAATAAATTTATAAATATTATAATTCGAAGTACACCAAATCTTCCGGGGGCGGTGCTCATCAAGAACGGGGCAATGGGTCAGCGGCGCGGGTTGTGGGCGGAAGGTTTTTTGTAAATCCAGCTTAAATCGATCGAAATTACAATTTCTATGACAAGGGGACTTATGAGAAATTTTACGCTCTACAAATTTCTTTTTTTTTTATTTTTCCCATAAATGGCTTTGTTCCCGAGTTATTTTGAGATCATTCAAGAAAAATCTAAATTAGGAGAACGGCTTTAATTTCTCAATTAAGACGTATTTTTGTTTTTACATGTAAACTTTTGTTGGAATTATTAAAATTACACTAAAATGGGAAAATCGTCCTAACGTCGTTTTCAATTTTGTTGGTTGTAGCTCGTGCGACGCGTCCCAAATTAAATTTTGGCTGACCTGAAGAGAGCGAACATTCCTCCGGCTTTCCACCCCTTGGTCAACTTTGTCTTGACCCGACATTATGAATATGACAAAAAAAGCAAGTGGACTCGCAAGAAATCGGCGAAGAAATTTCTTCTAAAACAATGTTACTTTGGTTGAAGAACAAAAAATTTCAGATCTAGATTAGATAATTTTCCGGAAACTATAGAATTCAAGGAATCGGTCTCTGAGAAATTGTTCTTTCGAGCAAATGGCTGCGGAAAATTGAAAGTTGGTTGACAACCTAGGGTGAAATTAGAGGCCATTGCAGGTTTGCAATGGCTACGAAGAACCCGCAACCTCGTACGCTCGCGATCACGTCAGCGCTAGAATGCCCCCTCAGAAAATGAGTTGGCTGGGCTCTTCTCAGTATACTGTTTGCTAGGCCTGATATAATGAAGGCTGGAAATTAAAATTTTTTCAAGCCCCTAAAGTAGGTCAAGGTCATTCATGACGTCATAAAGCATCTCAGCTGGAAGTTGAAATTCTTCCAAATCCCTCAAGTAGGTCAAGGTCATTGATGACGTCATAATGCGCCACACGTCACGTCACGTAGTTTACAGAAACTCCCGGACGCGGACTTTTTTTGAGGATGTAATCCTCCTATTAGAATGGATAGCGGGTTCGCCGCTAAAAACTCGAACTGAAACAAGGATTCGAAAAGGGCTCGAATAGAGGTTTTCCAAGCTACGCAGTGCAATTTGAAAATTGTGAAAGTTCCTTCTGATTAGCCAGCTCATAATTAAGAGACCTCTTGAGGTAATTTACTTCAGGCGACCTGAGAGTAGGCAGAAAGATGAATATTGTTTGTCTCATGAAATTCATGTAGATTTAAAATAATTTAAGGTTTTCATCTTTGCAGAACCAATTCAAGTCCCGGAGTAATTACTTCAAATCTGAAGATTCCAAAAGCCCAAAAACATCATTCCGGGAAGTATACATGTACAGTAGATCAAGTGGCGACAGCAAGCGTGACGTTACACATACTTAACGGTAAGAACACAATACCTCCTTTTTTTTTTCGTGCGCGTATAGAGGTTCGTTATTTCACAATATCCTTTGATAGGCTTTCTATTCGCCGCCTATACATAAGTAATTGTAAGAAGGATGAGGAAACATTAGCACTACGAATATTGCCACTACGATGATATCACAAAGCTTTACGAGGAAAGATTTCTAATCTCGTTCTAAAGATTTTACATTAGAAAGTATTATCCTGTAAAGTACATTAATTTAGGTTGCATTTAGTCTGCTCCTCGCGGGGAAAAGGAAATAAAAGAAATAACTATAAATTTAACGATAGAATTAAGAGAAATGTCTTGAGTGCAACATTAGTAACGGAAAGTTTGAGTTTGGCGCTCATTCGAAAAATCGCGAAAATCCTTTTCCGAGTCGGGTTATATTGTGTTTGAGCATCTGATCCAATTGTTTATAGCAAATAAAAGAACATAACGTACAGTATCGTGTGCTGGGGAATGTAATCCAGTTCTTCGTGCTTGTAAAAATGAATTTATTCGTGTAACCTCATTCGAGAATTCGTTTTTTGGTCTCATTTCGTGACGTGAAGAAATAACAGGTTGGATTTCCAAATCTACTTTTGTTTACTCAAAACTTGTTATCATGAACAGACGCTCTTATACTTTGGGATGTAAACTTTAGATCCATCTAGAGTATTTCGGAATCCCCCCTCAATTACCTTCGGTCACCTTCAATAGTTTTTACAAGTTCCTAAACTTATGGTCACAGCCACTCCTCTTTCTCGGGCTGTTTATTTACGTAGTTCAGAGGACGGAAAGTTCTGTGATGTTATCTTCGCCATTACAGTCGGCAGTCTTCTTCTTCTACCTTGATGATGTACGTACAGATACATCGATCGAGCTTTTCAGAATTGAGCTTTATTGACCGTCATCCGCATCGCTCCCGGAGTGGTTGTGCGAGAAAGAAATGAAGTATCACTTTTTTCTCTTCTAGAAAATAGGTTGAATATAAAAATGATGGATCATCAAGCTTGAGTCTCGGTCTTGAGTCTAAATTTTAAGTCTCAGTCTCGAGTCTCAATCTCAAGTCTTAGGCTCGAGTGCCAGTCCATAGCCTCAAGCAGGGCCGTCGCCAGGGGGTGGCGAATAGGTATTACCGCTTCAGGCCTCGAGCTACTGTAGGCCTCGCGCCGGTGAGGAGAAAGAAAATCAAAATTGTCGAAATTGAAAAAAGGTCTTATGTGAAAATTTTGCTTTAGGCTTCAAAAAGTCTGGCGACGGCGCTGATCACGAACCTTTGACCCCAAAGTTTCTCTCTTTTTTTTATACCAGGCCCAAAAACAGAATCCTGATTTCTTGACAAGAGAGGCCTTCTTTCAGGCACGTCAGTTCTTACAACTTTGGAATAATTGTGACAAAAACTCGTTCTATTTAAGGGCAGCAGCCTAATCTCACATTTTCAGCCTCGTGTTCGATTTGGATAAGTGGTAGCCACAGTTCAAAGCTGATGAGCCACTTTTGAATCCATTGCAATTCTATTACTGGTTACCTTGTGCTGTCGAAACTGATAATTGAAAATTTTTCTGTCATAGGTGAATTACCAGCGGCGATCCACGGAGGTTGCTCCAACACCATGGTTTCGTGTTTAATTACCATATGTTTATTGACGTTCTGTTCATTGTTCGTAACAAATTTCTCAACGCCTTTGAGATGACATTTGTAATTGGTGAGTTGCAATCCTGTCTTTAGTGATCATTCGAACGAAAATGCTCGTCAAATATTTGATATGATAGCTTGTGTGTGGACGCAAGAAATTATTTTGAAACGGCAGTATTGAAAGACGTTTCAACTTCTATTTTTTGTGACACTTACCCAAAGATTTGTGTATCTAGTTTTATGGTAAAAAAAAGGCACGACCAAGAAACTAGAAAATTATAAGAGGGTGAAAGGGATAAGAACTGAGTTGCGGAGATCGCATGGTAAATATAATATCACGACTAGATTAAACATTTTGGTTCACTCGAGGGTCTCCGGTGTGTCCCCCCCCCCTACGAATTGGATCAGGTTCTGAAAGAAGCACGCGAAAAGTGTCGCAAGTTTGAGAGGATTTTGAAGGAGGAGGAGAAGAAAAGAAAGTTATCCTCCTTAATGAAGGAACAGGTTGATGTGGCCGAGGTCGGGGATAGTAAAGGTGTGCTCATTCAGGAATTCCATCCTCCCTCATAATTCATAAATAATAGTCAGGTAGTATTCAATAGTGACAAAACGGCCTTCTTTGAGGAAGGTTTGAAATTTAGTCTGCCTCCTCTCAAGAATGATGAAACCTTGGCAAATGTTGTTGCGGATCTCACTGTTCAAATTGGTCCTGGAGTCAATACCTAAAAAGTATGTGCCGAATTAGTCCGTAATACCCCTTCCCTCAAATGGGTAAGGATTTGGGAGGACCCCAAGGTTCGGAGAGGAAGATCAAGGAGGAGGACCTAATCGCCACAAAGGCTGATAAGGGCAATCCTGTTATGGTTATGGAGAAATCCGCTTATGCTTCTAAGGTCGACGAAGTGCTCCAGCTATGTGGTGCTAAAGAGAGCGAGAATTCTAGCTTCCCTAAGCAAGTTGAAGAAGTTAGGAGATTCATAAACAACTGTGAGGCTATTATCACAACCCCAGCGTTGAAGAAAGCCCTCCTTGTTCCTACACCCCCCCTTTTTTGTTACGGGTTGTACAAAGTGCATAGGGCGACCTGTGGTCTCATTCATTTCTTCTCCTGCCTACCTCTTTGCTAAGTTTATGGACCGTTGGTTCAAGTTTTGCGTTGATTTCGAATCCCCTCATTCAGTTTTGAACTCGGCCTCCTTGGCGGATGTTTTAAAGGATGTAAGTTTTCCCCCTGGCACGACCATCCAGCGCCGTCGCCAGACTTTTTGAGGCCTAAAGCAAAATTTCACATGAAGCCTTTTTTCAATTTAGACAATTTTCATTTTTTTTTCTTCTCGCCGGCACGAAGCCAAGAGTAGCGCAAGCGCAAGGCCTGGAGCGGTAATAACTACTCGCCACCCTCTGGCGACGGCCCTGCTCGACCTTGAGGCTCATGACTGGCACTCGAGCATGAGACTTGAGATTGAGACTCGAGCTTGAGAATTGAGACAAAGACTCGATCTTGAGGCTCGAAACTGACACTGGAGCCTAACACTTCAGATTGAGGCTCGAGACTGACAATCGAGCTTGAGACTTGCGACTGAGACTTGAGCTTAAAACTCGAGATTGACACTCTAGCTTGAGACTCGAGACTTAGACTCAAGTTTGATATTCAAGCCTAACACCCGAGCGTAAGACTTGAGTTTGAGACTTGAGATTAAGACTCGGGACTGACACTCGAGATTGAGAACTGAGGTATAGATCCGCGTCTGAGACTCAAGCTTGAGATTCGAGACAGAGACTCGAGATTGAGAATTAAGAGTGAGACTGGAGCTTGAGAATTGAGACTGACACTCGCGCCTCAGACATGAGCTTGAAACTCGAGATTAACTCTTCAGCTTCAGACTCAAGATTGAGACTCAAGATTGAGACTCGAGGGTAAGACTCGAGACTGAGACTTGAGACTTGAGCTTGAAACTCGAGGTTGACACTTCAGCTTCAGACTCGAGCTTGAGAATCGAGACTGAGACTGGGGCTTGGGACATGAGACTGACACTTGAGTCTGAGACTTGAGCTTGAAACTCGAGATTGATTCTCCAGTTTGGGACTCAAGACTCGCGCTTGAGACTCGAGTATGAGAATTGAGTTTGAGACTCAAGGTTGGGATTTGAGCTTGAGACTTGAGCTTGAAACTCGAGATTGACACTCGAGCCTGAGACTTGAGTTTGAGACTTGAGCTTGAGAATCGAAACTGAGACTCGGAATTGTGACTCGAGACTGACACTCGAGCTCGACGCCGTCGCCAGACTTTTTGAGACCTAAAGCGAAATTTTTACATGAGCCCTTTTTTCAATTTAGACTACTTTAATTTTTCTTTCTTCTCGCCGGTGCGAGGCCTACAGTAGCTCGAGGCCTGAAGCGGTAAAACCTACTCACCACCCCTGGCGACGGCTCTGCGACCATCTGTTCTTTTGATGTCGTTGGTTTGTTCCCAAGTATTCCCAAAGCTGTTACTATGCAGCGTATGGACGATCTACTCGTTAAAGGCTAATGTTCCTCGCAATCAGCTTCAAGAATTCTGTGATCTTCCAAATATCTGTTCATGCCCTAACCGTTGTGAGTTCGAAGGGAATTTTTTTGAGTTCCCTGATGTAGTAGGGATCCCCATTGGATCACCTCTAGGCTCCCTCGTGTCCGAAGTTATCAAGTCGAAGTTTGAACTTGATCTCTTTCCCTCAAACCAGGTGCTACTGAGTCATATTTACTATTGGCAGAGGTACGTGGATGATGTTCTATGTGCTTGTACTGGTCCTCCAGATCTCCTTGCTGAGTTTCTGTGGTATCTCATTCCTGTTACCCTTCCGTAAAATTTACCTTGGAAACAGGAGAAACCTCCATTAACTTCTTGGACTTATCGATCCCTGTAAGATCGGATATCCATGAGTTTGGAATACACAGGAAGAATACTAAGACCGATGTTCTAGTACACGGAGCTTCATTCTGTCCTGTTGCTCATACAATAGCAGCCTTTAATAGCTTAGTCCACAGACTGACTCGTATTCCGTTGAGTCAGGCTGCCTTTAAGAAAGAATTGTTAACTATAAAACACCTGGCTAGAGTGAATAGGGTCAATGTCGACATCGACGTGATGGTTTGAAGAAAAACCACGAGGAAAATTCTTGATTCTACCACCTTTCTCCCCCGAGACACGATCAGTGACTGTCGTATGCGCTGGATCAGTCTTCCTTTCCTGGTGAAGTTCTCTCTCCAATTGGGTCGGTTTGGTTCCAGACCAGCATTTGACAACCCCACCCCTGTGAAAGGGTTGTTTGTGAGGTTAAAGGATCCTATACCAGTCGATGAGAGGAGTGGTGTTTATAAGAGTAAATGTAGGGATTGTAGTGGTTTTTATATTGGTGAGACCAGCCGTCATCAGATGAAGCTGAGAGTAGCTGAGCATGTGAAGTCTTGGGAAAAGGGACACCTTAGGGGATTCAGCCTCCGCCAATCATTTGATCAACAATGGCCACAGTTTCCGTTAGGAATCGGAAAGACTTTCTCCATAAGGAGAATTCCTACCGTAAGCGTAAGGCCCTTGAACACAGAAATAATTCGTCACCTCAATACTGATGAGATTAGGGTACTGAACACTGACATTCCGGAAGACGGCCTGGTCGAACTTGTATGTGATTCACTCCGCGACTTCTCTTTCAACTAACCTTAATGATCTCATTCTCTCCTCCGCCTTGTCTGTTGCTTTCATTTCATCCCTAAAGATGGTTCATAAACCGAAAGCGCTCGTATAATTTTTCTGCGGTGTTTTGTATATTTTACTCTCCCTTTCGAGTATCCCTTTTCGATAATTTTCTCAGCTACCTCTGTTCATAGCTCTTACCTCGCTCAAACTTGTTTCTTTTCATAACCCCTCCCTTCTTCATAGCCTCGGGAGTGTAAATTTTTTGACGTGGATTTGTTTTTAGGCTGTAGGTCAGTCGGAAATTTGTGACTCTTTTCTGCGAGATGTATGACGTCAGCAATGACCTTTCCTTAATTCAAATATTCGGAAAATTTGGACCTTTATACTTTGGGACTTGTATCCTTAGTGCTCATTATATTGGAACTCTTATAAAATACAATATTCAGGACTACTTTGGGTGGGGCTAATACGCCTTAGTCTTCATTATACTAGGCTAAAAAATACTGGTGGAGGGGTGAAGAAGAGAGGCGAGTGAGCCCGTCCTCTAGTTAGTCTAACATATTCCCAAAACCGAGTCCAATATTCCTTCCCCCGCCTGAAACAACAAGAATTGTTGCACTTTTTCCTGCTCTGACCAGGTACGGGACCCCAGCCAATCTCTCTCCGTGAATCCTCAACAGAAGACAACGATTAAAGACATCCCCACCTCATTAGAACCGATATTATTTATTAGAACATGAAAATCTTCTAAAATGTATCATCAGATTACTGCTCGCATAGTCGCAGAAGACAACAGTAATAATATTGATCATTTTACGTTGTTTCAGGGCATTTATTCATCCTCGTCGCTGTGATAATGCTAGTTGATTGTTTTGGAAGAAGACAAAAACCGTACGGAGGCTAGCGAATAGAAGTGATTTTGAATTGTAAACGTACTTGACAAAAAAGTTGAATACGTGCACCATACGAAGATACGATTCTCAACCTCGAAGGACCACGAGCATAGATGAGATACTGAAAATGGAGAAACTATTCACCCATTACTTATCAGTTTAATTTAACTCACGTATTTGCTCTTACTCTTCCATACAGAACAAAAGGTCTGGCATTTCATATCAAATGTTTTCACGTTTATTGTTTATAATCATAGGATTACTTATCACTTCAATGCCTTCGTGGCCTACGTTCATTTAATCATAACCTTAACCATACGGGAAAGTTGAGTGGTGATAAGAATGGTGTCGATACCTTGATTAGTACATCTCTCGATTGACTTCAACCATCGGTTGATAAGCTCATCCACCAAGCATGAAAGGGAGATGAGGTAAAGTTCTACAGGGTACAGCACTTCTGCTGTGGTCTTCAAACATTATAATAATTACGAAAATTTATGATATCGATGTTGACCAGCTTACCGAAATATTGAAAAATTGTGATTGTTTTCGCTGTATGTTACCTGTACATAGATAATTGGAAAATATTTTATCCTTAAGTTTTTCTCTTCTCATTGTTCATTATTATTCATTGAAATTTTCCTAGATCAGTTAAGAAATACTAGTTAATGTTTCAACATTATCCACTTTTTTTGTTCATCTATATAACGAAACGCAATATATTACTTTTAACACGTACATCAAATAGATCAACTCCGGGTGACTTCCGGCAATTGACAACGTATAAAACTAGAAGAAAATTATGTATGAAAATTTTATATTATGATCGAATATTCATTACATTCGTATTTCACATAATTAACAATATTATTTCAATTTTCTGCGACCGTTTACAATAATTTACATTAAAAAAGAAAAGAGTTTACATTAAAATGCACAAAAATATATACACAATATAAATAGAAGAGAAAAAAAAAAATCAAGTAAGATTTTTCGAAAATCTTATTCACATATATATGTAAAATATATATATGGGTTTTACGCAGAAAAGAAAAAAATAATCAGGAGAGAAGAACAAAATATACAACAACATAACTGATAATGTTCTGACAATATCCATGTTCAACATTATGCCCGATTTGCCTACAGAAAGAAAAAAAAAAACAGCACGAACAAAACTTGAAAAATTATATTCTTGAGTACAACTTAGAAAATATTAAACTAGGGGGAGAAAGAATGTTGAATTTTCGTTCATTATGAGTACGCAAGAACATGAACAAAGTACAGATATCTAGTCAAGAAACGAAAGAAGAAAAAAAAAGAGAAAAAATCAACGATAAAATAATTTTGCTCGCGCTCACATATAAATGTACGTACGATAAACATTTCCTTATGTAAAATCAGAAAACATCCAAAAGACTATTATTAAAAATTCAGTTAAAAAAGGAAAATTTATCCGGTGAAAGATCATTCGAATTTTAAAATCAACTACGTCGCAGAAATCGTTCATTAATACAAATCGATATCATTGTTATTGACCGTTGGCAAACAAACCACACTGAACGGCAATAGGAAAGGAAAAAGTTTTTCTGAAAGATAGAATTCGAAGAAGAGAAAACGCGTTTTCCTCAAAGACACATCCCGGTGCCGTCGCTCCCACACCACTTAGTAACTCATTATGTCATTTTCACTGGCATAAAACTGCGATAGTGTGATGTACCGCTCAAGCATGATTACTAATCGATACCTCTTGAAGCTTGAAACTACATTTTCATTAAAAAAAAAAGTTGTATATGACTATATTTTGCAAGATCACGAAAAACGAACACGTTTTGGATTTAATAAATCGTTATCTTCTTCCTCGTCTTCGTCCGAGTCGCCTTCGTAGTCAACCAGAGCCTGTAATATTTTTGAAATTATGCTTCAAAAAGAACTCTTTATTCTTCTACTCGGAAACAAAATTGCGCTTACCTTTTTGAACAAATTAACGGAACATTTATTATCGACTGGAGCAACACCTAATGCACCAGCGGCTGTTAAATTGTTATTAATGGTCGGTGAACTCTTGGCATTATTTGGAAACAATCGCGTCGTGTTATTGGCTTCCACTTTCTTATCTATACTTTTACCTATCACATAGATTACAAACGGTGAAAATCGAATCAAGAGTAAGAATAGAAGAATGACCTGTCATCACTATCTTACCCATAGCTTCTAATTCACTATTCAGCTTCTTATTTATTAAATTAGAATTGGCGGCTGGTACGACAGCCTCGCCCTCGTCGAAATCATCTTCCTCGTTGAACCACATTTCCTCTTCTTCGTCAAGTTGTCGTTGGTCTCGACGATAACGATTTGTTCGCATGATCAATGGAACGCTAAAATGCCCGGAATAGAACACAATTTAGAAGGGAAACAATTAAAAAGGCGGTGAATAGCTTATGCGTCGCTTTTTTACCTATCCAAATTCGCATTGTTCTTATCTCGGTCTTTCAATCGATCTTGATGCTGATTATACTTCAGTTTAAGCAAATTGAAAGTCTGTACATAATCAACAGATTCTAACCGTTTGCCGAACGTTTCAACTATGTGCGTAATTAGTGATTTAAGTTCCTCCTTTAAAAAAAAAGATAGATTTTAATATTATATTCTATTAATTATTTTATTCCATCAGTTATCGTTTATTCTTACTATTTTGATGAACTCGAACATCTCTAATATGGCTGAATCTAATAAATTATAGCGCCCATTGTTGTTCAAAAAGGCATCGATGACAGGTTTGAACAAATTGCCTTTAATAATGTAACGATAGTAGAATTCATCTTTCAAACCGATAATTTTCCGCATAAATCTTAGAGCAACTAAAAAACGAGTTAAGAATCGTTAAGATCTTCCAAGCAAGATATTCGCTAAAATCTGCACTACTACTTACATAGAACTAGGAACTTGTGCTTAGAGTTCATTAAAATCAGAATGCGTCGCAGTAAATCCTTATTCAGGATAATATTCTTTATATGGTAAGTATGATGTTCAACGCAAAATGTCAATAATTCTAGAATCAAAGCAAGTAGTTGAACCGTTTGGTAATCGTCACGCGAAGGGTAGTCGTTCACAGTATTCGCCAGTAAAGGAGCTATAAGGACGAAAATATAATTATTTCAATTCAACACAAGATGATTTAATGCGACGGTTTTAAGCTCACCAATCAGTAATTGTATACTGTGTTTGTAGAAGTAAGTCAAGAATTCCGTCTTCTCCGTTTTGTTACCAATCGCTAACATATTTTCCGGATCGATCAGTAGTCGTAAATTGCTCATCAATTGAACAGCGCGAGCTAATTCCGGATCCGTATCGCAGATAACTTGCTCTATCATAATATTCGTCAACATCGTATCATGATCGTCAATCTTTCCGACTTGGGACAATGTATATTCTCGCACAACGGATGGAGAATACTCCACGATATAAGTCAAAACATCCACCGAAGCGTTTTTTGTTACAGGATCGTCACTAGATAATGTTATTTCTAATGCAGATAGTACTCCTAATGATGATAATGTCTGGAACCAAAATAAACTCAGTTAATTAGGCGGAAGTTTGAATAACAACGAGTTTTGCGTGAATAGACGCAACATAAGATAAATCACGAGAGAGGGACAGAGTCCAAGGTCAGATATAAATCCGATTTCAAACATATTTCGGGAAGCGCACAGACAGAATATTTTTTTTCTCGTAAGTTCAAGGACAAAGTTTTCATTTGGACTTTCAAGAACAGGACTTACGGAGATGGAAGGGGCCGTGATAGTGGCGTTGGATTAAATTCATGAAAACTCACTTTATAGAAATTCTCTTTCGCAGGAACTTGCAAAGTTTGTGAGAAATTACAATACTCCTTCAAAAAAAGTATCATATCTCTACGTTTCGCTTCCGGTGTAGCTTCATCCGTTAATTTATTCAACAATTCTGGTAGAAATTTCTCATCGTCCTGCAACAACAATTTCAACTCAGCATCGTACGAACATACGGGAACTTTAAATATCTTCAAAGATGAAACGCACTTGAATTAAGGTAACAATCTCCACTTTATTGAAGAATATAAAACTAGAAAGCGCTGAAAGCATATTCTCTTCGAACATCGATGGAGCAGGTAAAATTATATCCTGTATGTACTGCATACGATGCGTCTGGTGTATTTTTGCTAATAATTCTGGATTCGATATTGAAACAACTTCTTTAAATCTGAAATCACCAGAAAAAGAAGACGATTAGTAAATGCGGAGGTTGAATAAGAACCGTTGGCTAGATCGTATTTCGATGAACTGAATTTACTTAGATTCGTTTTTAAGGTACTGTCGATGTCTTTTTGGTTCGGGTGACAAAGGATCATACTCCAGGCAGCCGATAACATCGAATATCAATTCATCTTAAACAAAAGAACCACCGACAAGGTGAAAAATGTATTCTCAGAAAAAAATAGGGCAATTTTACTCAAAAATACTCACCAGAAAACATCACTTCAAAAAGCGCATTTTTATTAAGCAGGAATAAATTACGAAAAATATCAAACAAATAATGCAGCCCTTCGATATTATGATGACTCTCGCATATGTGAAATAAGTTGATCAATTTTTTAATATAACTCTCGTTTTCCAAAGCTTCCGTAAGCTTGTCTTTTTTCATGGCCGAATTTAAACACGAAACTGTCCACTGGGATAATGAAAATGAAAAACAATAGAATATTAGTCGAAATTTGAAGAGAGAGCAGAAATTCAAAACTGAAAATATTAAAAGAAGCTAACTTCTTTGATTTCTTCTAAATGGATTATTTCGCAAGGAGGGAGTTCGATAGGAGGAATATGATCGGATATATCATCGAAACGTTCATCTTCCGATTCTTCAATTATATCTTGAGTGACTTCGACCGAAGGATCTTTACCTTGAACCTGTAAAGAATGACCCATTCTATAGAAATCCCTTTATCGTTTCAACACTTGCCATTGAAAAAACATTCAATGTACGTTACCTGGCAAATTTTCTCCCAGATTTCATCACAACCGGCTTTTTCTTGAAAACTCAAGGCTAAATCGAAATTTTCTGCTTCTGACCATACAATTAGCGTATCCTAAAAGAAAATCAAAAAGATAAACAAAACTCACAATCGAAGGGGGTTGAATAATTGTCTATAATCGACCATATTTACCTGCTGTTTTTGATAAGCAGTGTCGGGTTGTATTTTCGACTCCAGTAAAAGTGATCCTAGGAAAATAGAGTCAAAATAAGTCATCTTCTACAATCCTCAAAAGTTGATATCATTGTACTACAAACCATCGGTTTCGGCGCGTACTAGTAGTGAGGTACCCTTCAAGCGATCAATATAGTTCGATGATACATGACCTGTACCCCTATCATCCCATTGCCTTTCAGCATTCAACGCATACAGTTTTACTCGCCGCCGGGTATCTCGCGAATCCGTCATTACACTGGATTCTAATAAAGTAACGTTCCTTCTCTGCAATAAAAGAAAGATACTAATGATAGAGACGATGTTTGGACACATACTGACGAAAAGAGCTCAGAATCCGTGAGATAAATTTCAGATGTTGGTATTTGTTTACAAATTTAACATTATAATAGTCACAGAACGATCAGATTGGTACAATAATCAATGGATTTCGACTCACGAAGACCGCCACTAATTTCACGAACTGTTATGACTTCAAGTACGGGATATGCCAGATTTTTCATTGGTAAGGAAAAATAATGAAGGCGTGAAGAAAATTAGACACTGTATCCTACAATGAGAATACGGTAAAATAGAAGGGCCACTTGTACTTTGGACCGAGTAAGCAACATCTAATCCGTTTACGGAGAAACAGAAGATTTGATAACCGTAGTACGGGTCACATCAAAAGGCGCAAATTTTCCATTGGTCGATACGATTCAGATAATAAATAATAATACAAAACTTCTGAGTTACCTAGTCTTAACAAAGGCATGAATTATTGTTTCTTCGTCTGTTCGTTCGGGATTAAGTTTCTGTCATACAATATAAACTTCATCGCATACTCACGAAATAACACTGGTAAATTTCGCGAAATTTTTAATGAATCAAAACGGTCGAATTTTGATGAACATGAGCGTAACGCATAATGATTTTACCATCGGTAAAATTACACACCGAAAAGTTACCCAAATCGTTCGTAAATTTTTTTTCACATCGTTACGAATAAATCAAAATGCAACTACTTAACGTATTATGCACGCACATCCAATATTCTCGAACTTCACGTACATACGCTTTCAATTCACTGCAACCATTTTGAAAACTACGAAATACAAATATCAGAGAGAAAAAAAGAAGGAACCCGTATTTGGCTATCGATAAGCGTTATCATAGCGCTACCTAGTATGAAGTATTTGTTTGTGAAGTAGATGGAAGGAGGGAAGGTGAATCCCGGGGTAAAACGAGATTGACGTATATTCGGAATCTCAATTAAGAGAAATAGGCGTTTTGTAGAAGTGAAGGAGCCATGATTCTCCGAATCGTTACATTGTATTTACGTCGATATTTTCTTACATGAAACAGTTGAGCAGGGCTTTTGCAAAATTGATAAGAGCCCTTGAAGAGTTGAAGACATCTTATTTAGATTCAGAATTCGCCGATTCAGGTTCAAACATCCAATATCAAGTCAGAGATGAACCTACTGTCGCCTGGCTTTCTTTCACTTGAACGTTTTCGAGGTTTCTTAGGAAGCAAGAAGCAGCGTTTTTTCTAGAAGTAAAGCGCCGACAGCAAAAGTCACAGGAAAAGTGAGAGCGAAATTTCGACTTCTTGTGCTCGTCTAGAAGTCGTTTATCCGAGACTTCTTGAAAGCTTGGGAGCAACTATTGAAAAATCCATTTCCAATTTCTAAAGAAGCTTTGTGAAAACAGGCCTAAAGCTTTCAGGGTCAATAGTGTATTGTGGTAAGGAATCGGCATCATAATCCTACCGCCCCGATTCTAGTGAGTGGATCCAGACATGCAGATTGATCAAGCTACTAAAGTGTTATGAGAATACGATCTACATCACCAAACTTCGACTAATGATGAATAAATCTTTTCCTTTCTATTCGATACAGATTATTGTTTCAGTAGAGAAATCAAAAGTGGAGTATGATATAAGTTGGTATTCGCTCATCTAATCTAACATTCCAAATCATTGTCTTCTGATGCAGTACAGATACTGAAAGAGAACGAAGCGAGCAGTTTTCAAAAATGATCCGATTCGCAAAACGTTGCACCCCCGGACGCGTTTCACCTCGTACGCGGGTAGTCCACTCCGAGAAATTCAATGTAACGCAATTTTATAAAATACCTACTATTTCAATAACTAAAGAATTAAAACAAAAAATGCATATAGGTAATTCAACACTAGGACGACTTCCACATTAAAAACTCTAGATAGGTACCGGTACTCGCGGTAGAGGTAACATAAATGTGAGTATTCTCACGAGTTAAAATAATACAGCAATAATAAGTCTGTTCGTCGGTTCAACGGAATTGCAAAGGCCCGTAGCGCTTAAATCAGTCCAAGATAGTATCGAGGAATTTGTGAGTTCGATTATCCCGAGATAGCAATTTGAGGAAAAGATAGTTTCACGACACCGCCAGACATTTTGCTACCAAAATTTCCAGCCCAAAATTGCGTATCAACTCCTTCGTGCTCGAATACAACATATCGCAATCCCCGACCATATTCTTCGAAATCCATCGTCACCTGTAAAGACAAGTTTTTAAGATTTTTTTTCTGTCTTCGAAGCACCTAATATTCGTCCTGTATCCATTAGCAATTACCTTTCTCCATTCCTGATCTTGCCATTGTGATCTAAGTCTCTCGACCGACTTTTCTGCTAGGATATTTTCGCGATTTTCGCCCAACAGATTAACTCTCAAAATGTACTTGCAACCACAGTCATATCGTCCGGTATACCTGAAATAGAAAATTATCTGATGAAAATACTGCGTATAAAAGATCGGTTAATCTGAGGAGCCTTCAGAACAAATTAACGAGCAGATGAGTAGCGCAACCTATCGCCATCGGTAAAATGATGAATATAAATTACGAGGATAGTAGATATTTCAGTGAGAAGATAGTACATGACGTTCGAAGATTAATCATTACATTCGCGTATCCTGAACTCGCATTCGTACAACATGACTTCATTATTGATGAACTGGTACTGGTGATTTCAGTGTGTTGGACATAGAGCCGAATGACGATAACAGCTGACAAATTCTTTTATTTGAGCTGCTTTTCTCATCTCTCATGATAAATGCAGATTTCTAAAATTGGTTTCCCTCTTTCCAAAAAAACTATACTCAACGCTGATTAGACTGGATTTCGTTGAATGAAGAAAGACCTACGGCGAAGAAACTTCACAAGATATTCCTTGAAAATTCACGTCACCAACAGTCCTGTTGAAAAGTTTCTAAAATTATCAGTTGCTGCCAGCTCATTCACATCTTACACGCAAGCAAATTTCACATAGACCATCGTACATGTCCTCATTCACTGAAGCTTGAGCTCAACAATCTGATAATTTTAATTCATCATCATATTCATTCGATAATATTCGTTTGCAAATATTGATTAAATCGCCAGGCGATATTCACAATCATGAAAAAAAAGCAATTGATTTTTCTGAAATTCAAAATTCTAATGAAAACATTAGGCTTACCATTCACTTATCGTAATACGTGGCTGAAATTCATCCAGAATTCTACTCGAAAAGCCTTTTTCGAGTAGATCAATTTCCTGGTGTTTCCTGCATATTACATACGAAGTGGAGAAACAAGATGTATTTGATCCAAAGTCGTCGTTCTTAGGCAAAGGGCCGGTAAAGATGGGTTGGGGCTCGACATCCCAAAACCTATTACCAAGCTGTTGATTTATTGAATGGGGTGGTCGAGTAACCGTCCAATAATTCAACTTTTCTGCAAAACAAGATTTCACGATTAAAGAGCTACCAAATATTTATTTTTCTCGAGAAACTTCGTATTTTAGCGACCCCTTCCGTGGAATGCACAAGTTTTTCGTGGATAATTTTTTACAATACAAAAGAGGTTTCGCGAGTACTGTCCACACAGAAGATGTTGCGATCAAGAAACGAAGTAAACTGCCAGAATTTTGTGTTCGTATCGTATTTTGAAAGCAACAAATTACAACCCTATTCACGAACTTGAGCGAAAATGAAAAAAATATACTTCGAAAACGTTTACCTTGACCACAATTATTCAGGAGGAGGTTCTTCTCGAACGGCACATTGCTTAAAATCGAATAGTTAAGATACCACGGATTATTGGCAATTAACTTTTTACGTTCTTTGGCGGAGAACGTTGACAGAGAATCCATGTTAGAGCGAACTATCATCAGTTTCCATACTTCACTGTTATCGATTAAGTACTTCCATGTTTTACACACACGCCGGCATCGAACCAAATCAAGAGGACTTAAAAAACTTAATAGACGATTCAGGACTTCCTCGGGTATAAAATACGAATTCAGCACAAATCCGTTGTCTGTGAAATCCTGATCCCATTCCATGTTGTGCAATTCAATCTGCGAGATATAAAACGCATGGATAATCTTCACTATTCAATTTTCAAAAATTCAAAACTCTTCAAATTTTACCTGTTTTTAATGGATAGAAAACACAAGTTGTGTTTGTGTTACCAAGTAGACACAGACTCCCATAGTATAACACCGGCACTGCTATGCACAGTGGAATCGACGACTTCCGCGCAACAAAAACTTGAATTTGATGGGTAATATCATCTGGGAATTTCAAAAAGATAGGATGACTAATGAGTAATGAATGAACTTGAATGATCAAAACAAATAATGAAATCAACAGCTGAGATTATTAATGAAGAATTGAACGTAATTTTTTGTGACGTCAACATTATTCGTTCAGTCAGGGAAAAGTACCTCACGGTACTCCTCAGAAGCTTCTGCAATTTAAACTGCGCAGCACTAGTTTCGCTAATAAAAAAGACAAACCAGGAAAATTGAGATTGAACTTCTCAAAAAAGCTGCGTAGTATCACACTTATTTTGAAATCGGATACACAGAAAAATTATCAGATTGGTGAGCACTAAATCTCAGTTGAATTCATAGCCTACAACGAGCAATTTCAACACTCACTAGTTGGTCATGGAATACTTGACGATAGGGAGAACTTGCAATTTCTGAATGATTGAAATTCGATCGAATTAGACAAGGTAGTCGGCATCTGTAACAATGAATCAACGATTACTACTAAGAAAAATCATAGATACACAATCTAGCATAGTAGTCACAATTGTATCCTGATATAATTGGTAAGTTGAAGAAAGAGTTCAATACAATTATCCTAGTTTACAAAAAAGATACGGAATTATCTTACGAACTGTCAATACGGGGAAAAAATTATATTTAACAATATTACCTAATAGAAATACGATTGATTTGGCTTTGGTCTTTCCACTGCCAGAATACTTTACGGTAAATGAAAAGAAAAAATTAGCAAAAAAAAAAAAAAAAATTCTCTCCTATTCTTCATGTCAAACAAAGCACTCGAATAATCCTAGACACTTTCAAACACTAAATGATAATACGATTTTTTTTTTTCGGTAGTTTCAACACCGGTAGACAGAATCGGATTGTTTTCCAAAATTAAAGATAGAATACTCCCTTACGTAAATTTCCATATTGTTTGTGTGATTTTTTTGTTCTAAATGAATGTCTCAATAATTATGTCGAAAAAACTCGTCAGTTTCGAGGTATAATAGAGTCTCCTGACACAAAAATAATGCGAAGGCCAAGAGTGGTCACACTGCTTCATTCTTTTATACTCTTAAAAACTCAGCACATAGCTGAATAATAATCTGTCCTCAGTTTAGCTCCAAAAAGAAACCGATAAAAAAAGAAAAAGTACTGCCAACTTTCAAAATAAATGGAGGATTACCTAGGTAATTTACCTTCGTTCATTATCTACAATAACCGTGTACTAGATGTTTCTGCTTATTCGTGCACAAGCTTCATGCTCTTGACCATTCTTATAGTTTAACTTTCCGGTATTATCATCGTAGCCTTGATGATAATCCACGACGAATCGAAACGTCGACTTCTCGTTCAAATAAAACGTGATTATGGATGCAAAAGTCAAATCAATCTTATCATCAATAGTACGTTTTCTTCAAGCAGTTCTCCAATATTGACTATTGAGTATGCTACTGAAATAGTAACATGATTTGAAGTTTACTTCATTTCTGAATCCGTGTTTCATCTTCACCGAAGTCTTGGAACTACTTAGTTCTCTCTTCTCTTATCGCTTGCTGGACATGCTCTTCTGGAATAGCGAACTTAGGTCAACTTTAGGAGTTCTGGAATGAGAAAAATGAATAAATCAGTTTACGAAAATCTACGTCAACGGACGGCCACTAACCGGCGGTAACTTTTTTGCCTTATTCCTACCGTTCTTCAACAATCTCTGGACGAAAGAACTTTTCAATTTTCATTTCTTCGAAAGCTACTATCAAAACATTCATAGCCGCATCAATATTTTCCTCTTCTTCAAAAAAAGAATCAGATTATTCACTTTTGATTTCTACTTCACCGGCAGTCGGCACTACAATATTCATTGATAAAAATTTTGCAAAATCCCTGCCAACTTCGAATACGTCTTCCAGACCTGCAGCGTCAAGCTGCAACAATGCTGCTTATCTTCGATTCTGCTTCGTTGGAGCACAGATAAATTCTTCACATTTTCAATGAAAACAATAAAGGTCATTTCTTATTGGCAGTGCAAATTTCTGGATTTTTTGGTCGCTGCTTCTGCCTTGTCTTTGCATGTTGCATGTCCTTCTCCTCTTCCGTAAATTCAATGGCCTAAATGGTCTGTTGGTAGAGTGCGAATGCGAAACGTGGTTAATAATTCATGAAACGTAATTCATTCGTAAATTCATCAATTGTTTCGCCAAACATATTTTGAAATGGAAACGATTACGTCTGTTTAACGTAAAGTCGCATCAATACTATCGTGGAAGCAACGCGAGAACCAGTACTCCAACATGAATATCCCGCTCGCCCGCTAATTCAACTGAAACAAGAACGTAAGAACACTCGGGCTTATTGCATCATTGTACTCGAGATGTTGCAGTTCAGCTTCACAAGTAAGTCTCAAACATGATCATCTAATATTCCTTTCAAAGAATTGAAGATGATCACGGCTCTCAAGAATTGATTGGGCGTCACATTGTAGTCTGCGAAGATGCGCGCCATTCTTAGAATCCTTATCAAGTGATGCCTTGAGAATAATATGATGCAGTATTAAACGTCCGAAACACAAAACCTGCATTAGATCGTGTGATCATGAGCCTTATTCATTTAAGTCAAAGAGAAAGATGGAACAGTGACTGGCGCGTTTTCAATCCTTCATTGTAGTATTTCATGCACGTTTGGTTACGACTGGAACTCCTCTCATTCTCGAAAATCAAAATGACGTTTTGAGAATTTCATTCTCTTCGAATAGAAATAACATCTCAATACTTTAGTTGAATGAAGTATCTATTCAAAGTTACCAAAATATGAACTTGTTCTGTTGCAGGTAATCGGATATTGTCGCCTCTGAACACCCAATAAAATAGCATTCAAATTACCACTATTGTCGAAATTATCCTACGTCCTGTAGAAGACTTCTTTTTTCTTTTTACTTCTGGCACCCACTTTCCGATCATTTGTTTTTTTTTCCGTTTTGTTAAATTCTCCTAATTGTTGTGTTGTGTTTCAATTCGCTTATTCTTATTATTCCTCTTTCTTATTTTTTCCCTAGTTACCAATAATTTTTACTTTCGTTTCCCCATCTAAATTTCTTTTCTCAATTTGTTTTGAAAATTATATCTTTGAACGCTCTACCTCCCTTTGGCTTTCATACGAAATGTTACAAAGAAGATGCTCGTGAAATGTTAACACTTGCACCGTCGTTCAGTTGTAGTTTACGCACTCGAAGTAAGTATTCATTGCTTCTGTTATATCGTATGAATGAACAAAAACCACCAAAATTGAAAAGGTGTGTAAATAAGATTGAAGGAACACTTTTTACGTGCAAGGAGAATAAATACACAGTAGAAAACGAAGGCTTTTCCCGCACAGTTATTTATTAATACAACGTTTCGTCCAGACTCTGGACAAAACATAGTATTAATAGAAAACTGTGCGGGAAAAACCTTTGTTTTCAACTGTGAGTATAAATAAATTCGCCCAATACCTATTTTGTTAGCGGATTTCGCAATCTGAACTTTTTTTGGCATGCGACGTTCATACTGTTAGATGGGAATGAAAATTATGTATAGTTGAATAATTATTTGGAGGTACATATATTTATAAATGATGTTTTTCAATCAAACATATCGCTTTTCTTTTCAGAACCGCTTCATTTGCTCGTATCGAATTTGATGAATCGTTCTGTTGCTCATGGCATGTATTCAAAGCATCCACCTTCAGTAAGTGATGGTTAATCTGCTTATATTTGTAAACAAATTTTCTAATTTTAAAGTTTTACTCCCGTTATGTTTTTAAGCGTTACCATCTTTCTTATTTGGTTTCTTATTTATATTTTATTACAGTGGCTTTGAATTCGAATACAGAAAAGATTTCGCCAAGACCACTCCCTACCTTCTTACATTTTTCATTCATGTAAGTATATTACCGTTTATTTTGAGCGAATAGATAATCCGTGTTCTTCATGGGATTCTCTATTTAATACGATAGTTGTACATTCTCGCCGAAAACATGGTATCCGGACTCGAAAGTTCGTTGAAGATGTACTAAAAAATATGCACTTTTATTAAGGATATGATCACGATGAATCAAATCAGCTTTTGAAGAAGAAAATCGTACAATTAGGTCGCGGTAGAGTGTCAATGAATTGGTCAGTCTTTCATCCAACGAGATATTAGGTAGTTTTATTCGTTCCCAAATGAGAAGATAGTGAATTCTCGCGTTTACAATTCTTAGAACGTTGAATGAAAATTGACAGTTTGAAATCGTGGACCATTTCTGAAAACGTCTTGATTGTGCTCGAACTGTACACCCTCATAGTCAACTATGCTGTTACATTGTCGGGAGTTCATTTTTATTCAATTTTCAACAATTTCGTTGCTGGATTATTGATGGATTAAAAAGTAGGATTAGAAATTGGAAAAGATTATTCTTCTGTTGTGAATGGCGTGATTAAAAAAAAATAAATAAATAATAGTTTTGGTAGTTCGATTAGTGTTTAAAATTGTTTATTTGTCATAGTCTTGATTCTTAACGATTCCGTAAATTCAACGAGTTGGTCTCATCCTATGTTTTGGGCTTCAATTTCGTTTGCGAGACGTTCGACTCGCGCCAGTATAATACCTGCGTTCCTACGTATTTGGTTTTAGGTTCAAGACCTTATTTTGGACATGATTGGAGATGTAATTGAATTTTATGACGGATTAGATTGAATTCTCAAATGAAATATGAACGTGAATGCTTTCGCTTATTTTCTTGTACCATTTTTTGAGTCGAAGTGAATTGATGATTAACACATTTTGTCTAGAATTTTCAGCAAGTGAGGATTGTAGTAATTTTGGAGACCGTAGGTGTAGAGAGATAATTTAAAGTGAAAAATATTAGGTGACGTTGCACCAGTAAATTAAACCTTGTGCATTCTGATTTCAAACACTGCGAAAGTTTTCGTTAGTAAATCCCATTCGTGAGAACAAATTTCAAAATTGACCGTCTGATTATCGTTTTTTTTTTTTGTATGCTTTATTTTGAACGGGGAGATGTGTCTTACTTTGTATGATTGAAATCGCGCTATTTTGGTTTTTAATTATTTCTTCATGGAATAAAAATTCAACTTTTGCGACCATTCACATGAATTTTCGTTGTAGTTTGAATGTTTGTGCTGCAAAACACAAAAAACCACAATCCTTTCGTTGCTATTTCTTTCTAGTCTTGATATCTGATCTCTAATCCGGTGTATTGAAATTTCTAAATGTTAGTTATGAAAATCATGTGGAATGAGTATAGTGACGTAATTGTAAAACTGGAAAAAAATCGTAAAATTCAAAATTCAAACGAAACGATAATTTTTAAGGTGCTACTTAAAATATGTATTTTTCTTGATCAAAAAAGGTCAATTAAGGTATTTGGAAATTAAGATGAGGTCTAGGAATTTAATTATTTTAGAAAAATGGTCATTTTGACTCAAAAATTTTCTTTAATTTATTGAAGATGAAGCGGCGAAGTATTCATTAAATTACTGTGGGATATTTTTCGTTTCATTTCGTCAATTTTCGTATTTCTCTTTTCACTCTCAGATATTGTAGTCTGTACAAAAAGAGGAGTCACAAGTTTGAACGCGTTATATTATCCTAATTGAAGTTTGAGCCAATCAAGATTCATTCAGTTCCTCATTATCTCTCAACGAAAAACTGAATTTCATTTTTTTTTGTTCCACGATATCGTAGTTTTTTTTTTCTTGTTCATATCTCTTGGATACTGACATTCTCTCAGTTTTCTTTTGCCAATTTCGATAATACGTGTGGGTGCGTATTGTAATGCGTTTCATTTTATACAATAAAATATACGGAGTATAATGCAAAGGCTTCATTTGAAATTTGCGAAATCACGTTGAATCATTCATGTGGGGAATATTTTTGAAATGAGTTGTCAATAATCATTGAGATTCGAAAATGCTCATCAGATCCATGTGTGAACATTTGGTGGGGTCCCAATGATGAATCCGCTCGATTTCGCTGTTAAAAGCAATTTTATGATTGATTATTGTTCTACACACTCAGACGAACAAATTTAGCCTGTATGCCCATTTTTCCCCCTCCCTGTTTTCCAAGGTTCCACCCCCAAATCTGAAAAGCTCGTTTATCAGGAGAAATATTGACTTTTTGAAAAAAGTTTTCGAACAAAAGTTGTTCCATTATGTCTCTTCTACAACTTTACTCCCTATAAAAATTTCATTTGGAGCACCCCTCACGCTTCAAATTTGAAAAAACACGATGAAAAAAACAAAATATCTTTTTTTTTACATTTTTGATAAGAAATTTCAAACATTCACGAGTATACAGGGTGAACCAAAATGATGTTACCACTTGAACGAAAAACTCCGCGAGGATTCCGCGAGAATTTCGTGGAGTTCCCCGGTTGACTGGTAACATCATTTTGGTTCACCCTATATACAATTACAAACATTTTTTAGAATTCAATTTTGTTCCAAATGAATATCAAGACTACTTCACCCCACCCCTCCCTCATTCCGAAAGCTCCACCCCCCCCCTTCCCCAACTAATTGTCAATTTAAAAAAAAAAAAGAAAGGTTTCCCTTGAAAACTGCTGTATTTTAATTTTAGGGAACCATTTACAAAATATGTATTTTTATAAAATTACTAGGCAAAGGCGACGCCTTTACAAAATTATACCGTATAACACTAATTTTATCAAGATATCTCCAAACCTCTCGCAGAATTTATCCTTTTCTATTTTCTTTCTTTTATTTTACCAACTAACTCATATAAGTCTGGGTTCAATAGGGAACCTGTTCTATGAGGGGAGGGACTTTGAAAATTTTGGTATTCCATCATTTGCCTAGAATGACGGTTCAGGTTTTTCCAAGTCTTCCTCATATATATTTCAAATGTTGCAATTTTGCCATGTTCCTCCTTTACATTCATTCTTCATACTCTATCTAATATTAGAAACTTTTTTCTAGATATTGGTTCACATCAATCACCCTCAACATTATGAAACTGATCGCACAATGAAAAACTTTCCCCTCTCTCTAACATTACAAGCTCCACCTCCTAATTACTTACAACCATAAAAACTTAGTCCCAGCTTCTTGGAACATCTCTCACGTAAAAAGAACAACCCTGCAACTAACTTGGAATCATTGAAAATGAGTTCATCCCTGGTGCTTCTAATACAGGAATACTCACCATGAAGAGCTTATCTTTGCTTGACTTAGAATTGGTCACTGTCGACTCACTCATTCTCATCCCCTCCTGTAGGTTTTCATAACTACCGTCATGTACCAGTGCATCTCAAATCATTAATGCAGATAATCTGACAATCTATCTTCGCACGTGGAGCCTTCCAAAATGAACATATACTTCTCACAATGTAGCCCGAGGCATATCCTCTACCCTATGTAATCACTCCAAAACAGTTTTCCACGCTGTCTCCTTCAACTATCAGCGTTACTCAACCACAACTCGTGCATAATTATGCGGGCTTTTCTCCTTCCTAAAAATTTGAGTACCACCACCTGACTCGAATCCTCTCCTGCCTATCTTCCCTATCCTCACTTTTTGTTGTAGTTATTTCAAAAGCCTCTCAAGGCTTCTGTCAATTGAATGACTTGATCTTCAAAAATCTTTCCAGAGCTCCTTCCATTGTTTAATAGGTATGACATTTTGAGACGCTAGATATTACGCAGAAAACCACCGCATTTCTTTTTTGGAGAGAAAAATTATTTGTGACGTCACTCAAGTTATACTTACAATTTCTTATTCTAGTTTTGCATAGCAATTTGTAAATTTTAGAAGTTTCTCCAGTTTAATAGACCTACGTCAATCTTTGCCCTACTGAGAAGATTTATTTTTGCATAGCATTTTTGAGATTTTCAAACAGTCTTTGGCTAAAAGTAATCAAGACAGTCTACAGAGGTTTTTCTCGTAACATATTCTTTGACCAGTCAATCTCTCGTATACTTCTTACAATCAGAGTAATGGATTCAAACAGTTGACACTGGAAAGGGATCATTGCATTGAGTATTCTAATGACTACAGCTATTTTCTATTTTCCTCGTGAGGATTGAATCGTTTTTTTCTTCTAATCTTCTAGGCTATTCACTGTACGCATAATAATAAAGTACAGCCAATGATATTAGGATTCAGCTATTTTTGGCTAAATTGTATTGGGTAAATTAGGTATGAGGTAGGCCTATAGTTACAATTAATAAAAAAAATTTTAAAACCACTGAGCACAGACAATTTGTGCGCGAGCCCTCCTGTTTAATCAACCATTGTAATTTTACAAAATACGACATTTGTTAACTTCTTTGTAATTAAAATGAGTTGTAAGATCAAATATGGTCTCAATGCTACTTCAACTCATTATGTCGACTTCAACTTTTTACCTACAATTTCAAAGTTACCTGCATAGATCAATTTTGAGAAGAGAATTTTACGCGAAATGAGGTGAAAATAATCGTAAGGTAAAAATAATTGTGATATTTTTGGAAATATTTTATATTAATTAATCAAATGTTTGTGACCTAGGGAAGGAGGGTGGAGCCTTCGGAACGAGGGAGGGGTGGGGTGAATTAGTCTTGATATTCATTTGGAACAAAATTGAATTCTAAACATTGTTTGTAATTGTATATACTCGTAAATGTTTGAAATTTCTTATCAAAAATGTAAAAAACATGATATTTTGTTTTTTTAAATTTGAAGCGTGAGGGGTGCTCCAAATGAAATTTTTATAGGGAGTAAAGTTGTAGAAGAGACATAATGGTACAACTTTTGTTCGAAAACTTTTTTCAAAAAGTCAATATTTCTCCAGATAAACACAGACTAAATTTGTTCGTCTGAGTGTGTAGAACAATAATCGATCATAAAATTGCTTTTGACAGCGAAATCGAGCGGACGGGTTTTTTTGTGCAATTGGGACCCTACTAAATTTCATGAAAGGTTCTACAAGATAAGTTTTCATCAGTGATACTAATATTCGCTCACGAAAAAAAAAAAAAAAAAAAAAAAAAAACTTGTCTGGATAGAATTTTTTGGTTCGTGATCATTTATTTTGTCTAGTGTCATGTTAAAGTATCAAAAATAGGTCTTTGAGCACTTTTTCGAAAAATATGGCCAAATCTGAGTCTCGCTTAGCACAGTTCATGTTGGACTAGAGTACATTTGTTTATATTTTTCTAACCTAGTGTATAAAGTAATGAAACATGCGAAGATTGTTGAATAACCATTTTCAATTCAAAGAGAGAAAAAAAAAAAAAAAAAAAATTAGCGTTCAAATGTATCCCTGATGATGATGAAATACGGAAACTATGATTCGTTTCCACACGAATGTAGATTATGGTCTCATTAATAATTGGTAGTTCTTCGCTAATGAAAGCGTCGGAACTTGTATTTGAATGAAATCAATTTGAAATTTAGGTTGAAGGAAGATTCTGGAACCTGAGGACGCGCCCGTGACTACGTTTTAATTAAAAAAATTTTTCCGTGAAATATTCAACATTTGAAATAAATACAATACTTCAGCTTTTTTATTTCACATTATTATCGTATTCAAAGAAGGACATTATCTTCCACTCTGGTTGAAAATGGAAATTTGAAAGGGACATTTTTAATGTAGAAATAAACACAGTCTAAGAAAAATGATTCGACATCCGGGAAAAACTTCAAGATGATTGTTGATGGTGAATTTTCAACCAAATGTCCTTTTTCGAGTATGTTGATAATGTAAAATAAAAAAGCCGATTATTATGTTTATTTTACTACGTTGGGCTCAACAATCGCTGCGATCTGATTTCTTATCCAATATTGAGAGATTTTAATTCCCCTTTTTATCATCGTCAGCTATTTCTACGGTGTTAATTCAGTTCAAATAATGATAGTAGATATTAATTAGGATAAGCGATTTTCAATTAGTACTTCAGGCTGAGATTTATCTCAACGATTTTCATGATCTGTAGTTCCTTCTCGTGAAAAATGCTCGTACGAGTTACGTTTTTGATATCGAAGGTACTCCAGTATATAGGAACCAATTTACTAGGGTTTATTTTTAGGAACAGAATCTTTTTTTAAATTTCGAAGTTGATGAGTTGATTCAGACGTGCGAATGAAGGTTTGATACGTGAGATTACAATGGTCCAAATTATATCGTAGACCTGCTCCAAGTGTTGAAAAACTTGAATCAAGGACGTACTGAAATAGAAGACTTATTTTGTATTGATCAGCCGTAATATTGTGAAAGATTTTCTTCAACCTTATCTTGTTCCTCGCTAAGTGACCACCTGTTGCCGTTGATTGAAATACTTCAATTTTTTTCTTCCATGTATGTATGATACGAATTTTGCATCTACGCGACTCAATTCTACGAATGTAGTTTGTGTTGTGAAATTTTTCATCGAATCAAAATTCCATACGGTAAATAGCTGGCAGAAGTATATCTTTTTTTCTCTTCCAATACATTGTAGTATTTTTAATTATGTTGTGCAATGATTTATTCTGAATTGGACTGTGATCGATGACCAATTATTCGTACATTGATCGAGATCTGACGAATTAGAAAGGAATGTTGCGTTATACTTTGTCCTTTCTTCGATTTTATTTACCGTCTTCGAAGATAACGACTAGATTGTCGTTGCGCGATGATGTGAAAGACCGACGTCAATTCCCTATGTACGTTACCGATGACCTAGGAAATCGTTATCATCATCATTATGATGGAAAGTTGAGACATCAAATAGAAGGAGTCTAAAGTACAAGAGCTTATCTAGTCTAATCTTGCGAACTCTCCTTCTACTTTGGAATTTTCTTTCCGCATCTCGCCGGAAAACGTAATATTATAATAAACAGGTCAGTTGAGATTGACGATAGGATGACGTTTTATTATTGACGTCGTGCTAAGAATGGAGCATCAGCTTACGCATTTAGATCGAGTTGATGCAATCAAAGTAGAGCTTTAATCACAGGATTGGAGTATGATCTTCGACTATGTATTCAGAGAAGTAGGTTTAACGTAGTTATAATTTTTCGTATCCTCGGTGAACATTCAGTCGGTTATTAATTACGTGGTTTTATTTTTCGTGTTCGTATTCTGCATGTTCGATGATGTATTCTCTATGTTTTGGGTTTGAATTACTTGCGTCGATACTGCAGGTAATAATTGCTTTATGTTTATTCACTTGGTGATCTCATAAACTCGTGAGAAGACAATCTTATAGAGCATTTCCGGGTCGTCGCATTGCGTACTTCTTCTGTATTCTTATCGAAATGGTAGTATTTGATTAGAGAACGAATTGTCTGAGGAGGAAGCGAAGAAAGGCTACATTATTACCCTTCTGTCCCAGAAAAATATAATAAAATCATCAACGATCATAGATTAATAATCATACCGAAGGTGGCACAGACTTGCTGCGTATACTGTATATGGTTGTCAGGAGAATGAAAATGAAAATATGAGTGTAAATTTATTTCAAATTCTCGTAATTGTGACGAGATACTCTGCAGCCGACCAACAATTATTGCGAAAAAGATGTAAAGAATGGGCCACGAGTGTATTTGAACGATCAGAAGCTCAACAACCTTCGAGTATGCGGGAAGCACTTGTACAAACTGCTGATTCCTTGTAATTGCTCTAACGCAATCACTTTCCATCAGATCTTCCTCTAAAATATAATTTTTGCTACGAGGGTTTACAGGTCAACTTCGATAGAAGTTATTTTTTCACTATTGCGCGCGTATTCCGCGACTTTACCACGCTACGTAGATCGGTTACATAGGAACGAACTGTTTGAATTTCTCGAACAAAACGGACGTTTGAGAATTTCTATTTGATGATTTTACACGTGATTCGATTCAAGTGACGAGAACCCAGTATTTTGAAGACATCATCTTGAAAACGATATTTAAATTTGAAGAAAATCAATTAAATTCGCAAAAATTTGATGAATCCTTCAGATCTTTACGTTATTCTTGAGATAAGAAATAAATGTGTTATCAAATACTACCATTTCGGTAAGAATACAGGGGAAAAGGTATGCAATGCGCCGACGGGGAAATGCCCTATAGAATTGCCATTTGCTGTACTCAAAAGGCCGGACTTTCCGGCTTGCTTCGGCATCAACGAATCGTATTTCCGAGTGCAGCATTCAGAAGCTTTGAAAAACTAGATTAGTCGAGCTAAAGTATAGAAGACGACTTTGACATTCATTTTTGGTTCTTCTGCATTTTGTGCTGAAATTCGGCTTCTTATTGACGTATGCATGCCATATAATATCATTGAAGGGTATTGTCATAGAAAGTTCTATCAAGTTAATCCATTCAGTTTTACGATTAGCCGGTCAAGATCAGAAGTTGTTTCTTCTTGGTCTCCGCTTGCAGCGCTACGTGAACACGTTTATTTCTTATTTCTTAATCATGTGCGGCAGAGATGCAAAGCCAATGGACCGTATTATGCGTGCCGGCGTGGCGTCGGCACGTTCTGAAAACATGAACGACCCCACTCGTATTTGTGAAGCACCACTTACCCCAGTTTACCGTATTTGTTCAAAACGAAGTATCGATTCCCATAAGAAATGCATGGGAACGTTTCGATCATATACTCTTATTTAAACGTAAGAAAAAAATAAGAAAAGAAGAGTTCTCATTCAGAATCTGGAAGTTCTAAAGTATTCATGAACGTGTCTGTAATCTTTTGTTTTCAAATATCAACAAATGATCGAAACATCCTGTGTACTTCTTATGGAGTTTATTTTTGTTTTGAACACAAACGGTAAACTGGGATAAGACTGTGTTAAGGTGGGGCTTCAAAAAAATTACGATATATCCAGTGTTCGTTTTCACGACAAGAAAAAAGAGGGGCAAAGCGTACTTAGTAGTTTCATAAGTAGCATCGAGAAGCCCTACAGCTCCGTACCTTTGAAGCAAGTATTCTTGCCATTCTGATTGGCAGCAAAACATGAAAGTAGACTTTCCTTCTTCATATGGTGAATAGAAAAATTTGCCACCTACTGTGTTCTCCCAATGATGAACTCGGTCGATCTTGCTTGCTCTTGATTCATACGTAAATTTTAGAACATAATTATAGATGATTTTCCTTTTTGAGTAAAACGACCTCGAAGCTAATGGTACGGTATCAGACACGCTTGTTTTGACAAAACGTTTATGAAGTACTTGAATGGTCCGAATATCCGTAACACCATCGCTGACGCACCTTTCAATTTCGCTTTTCAGCCGTTCATCAAGTTCTTGATTCAAAAAACAAGTCCACGATGAATGAGAATGGTTAGATGGCTTTGATACAGTCACATAAAACCGATTTTCGATCAAAATATCTTCTTTACGTTCAAGTATACTTTTCAGATCAGCCAACATCTACAAGAATGGAAGAGATGTTTTGAAATGGATCAAAAACATGAATAGAAAGAAACATTGATTCATCTAAATAATAATTTACTCACTTTCGCTTGTATTTCACGAATATTTTTAGAGCCTGTAACACTATGTTCAGGATAACATTTCAACTGGATGATTCTCATGGTAGCTGGACAACCGACTTTTTTTGTAGGCTGCAGTCGAAATCTTGTTTTACTCCCCTAAGGATGATAGTTCTGAGAAATAGTTCTTATTTAACAGGTACATAATATGCGTATAAAAATGATACACTCAACATACCAAACAATTTTTATCCTTTCGAGTTTTATAATACTTCGGTCCAACAACACACTCCTTCAAAATGATATTATTCACTGAGAATGGTGTCTTAAAATAAGGTATATCGGGCGTCTTCCATCTCAGCCGACCTTTTTCAGTACAACCTGAAAGATGAAGAGCGTGTATTAGGACAAGTGAAAAGAGGCTGCTGTTTTGGTGGTCATCAGAACGCTGTTGAGATAGCGTACACGAATCGTCACTGTATAATAATTTCAACGACTTACGTTTTCCTGACGTATAATCCATCCCATATTTTTTCAATACTTGAAGGAACAAGTTGAATTTGTCTTCTGCATCGAATGTGAGCTTATAACATGTACCACCGGGATCGATCAATTTAGAAGCTAACCTTCGTACTTCCTCTTCAAAATTATCCAATGTTACTTTATTTTTCGACATTACGTTGTGTACCTTCAAGTTGTTCAGTATTATTTCTAGAGCATTTTCACCAGTATTTTACGATCACTCGATTCAATTTTCAATTGAAACTTGAATCCTGCATGTAGACCCGGTAGCCAAAATTGGAAATTTAGCGCGAAATCACTGTAAAAACGCAACTCCTGATAAGTTAGTGATAAAGGTGAAGTGATTCGCGCACGAACGACTAAGGAAAAACAGATCGACTCGCGGTGAACATAGCAAAACCCGCCAATCATGCCGTGCATCCTGCCTTTGATAACAGATATCAGATGAGAAGGGAAATCCATGGTTGATTCACGCAGGGAACAATTTTCAAATATTCATATAAAAAAAAGAGCCTTCCCAGGTTTTGAAATTTTGGTTACGTATTCTAATGGGTTTGATTACCACAAATAAAAGAATCATTTCTAACGAATCTTTTTAGTGAAAATTAAAATTTAAAGATGTAGCTTATGTCGAAAAGTCCCAGGATCACCTTTGAACTTTGGTGTGTGGTGTGTACACAAGCTTGTGTGAGTGTGATATACGGTCGCGATGCTAGCGCCGCTCGGTCCGAATCAGCTCTAAGTCCAAGTCAGCGATTGGCTGAGACTTTTTGATACTATTGTGACCGATGCTGGCGATAAGTGCATAAGAGGTAATTGAAACGATCAGGAAGAACATACGTTTGTACTCATGACTTCACCGGTATAGTTCTTCTTATCATTTCATTCACCTCTTACGGCTCTTTCTCATCGCCGGTCACCAATACTATTTACCAAGCTATTAGCTATTGGCAAATGAAATAGGAACGAGATTTTGTAGTACGAGATTGATGAGTTACTCCCAGGCTGATCCGTTCGTTCTAGATGGTATCTATCCTTCTTCTTTGTAAACCTCTTCGAGAACGTCTTCCTGCTTCAATTTTCTAATGTTTTCGTATCCTCGTGAGTTTCAGTTTGTGAATTAACGAGTTATCTTACGGTTTATATGTTAATCTTACATGTTTAATATCCGTAAGTATCCTCAATCCATTATAATTATCTAAATTATCAACGGATGTAATTACGATCTTGAGGTAACCATCGCTTTATCTTTATTCAATCATTTTGTTACGTGCGTTGAAAAACACATGAGAAGACAATCCTACGGGACTGTTATTCGTTCTGCCAATATTGTCGCGAAAATCTATTTTCAACAAGCTTTTAGCTCTTTTCTTTTGTTGTAGTCGTTGAAAAGTTGTGGAAATGGTATCTGTAGATGAATTTCGTGTCTAATTTGAAGGAATTTTTTTGGTACACGACTGTGCTAGTTCTCGCAAATGGTGGATTTCAATTCCTGGACTTTTTTCCTAGAAGGTCCTTGTAGTGCCAAACAGCAGCTCTGATGTTTAATTTTACTTGAGCATATGATTTGATGGCTTCATTATTCTAATCGTTGAAGGTATGGCCTGTGATCATCAAGTAAATAGATACTCAGAATCAGTATGTTATTAACGTTGGTTAAAAAGCATGTATCGATGATCGTCAATATCCAGTGCCGATGTTCGCATTATCGATTCTTTTCGTTTAGTCCCGATTTAGGAAAACTGAATAATTTTTTTCATGAAGAGCGGAAGTTTGACGGAGATGAACGTAAATTGAATCGGTTTTTGTAGGAGGAGCCCAAGTGTACTTGAGACCCATTTTAATTAAAGGACCCTAATACTCAAGGCGTATTCTAGTGAACAGATCATCGAAGTAAAGCTGATTCTATTCGTGCAAGGATTCTTACGAGTGAAAACGAAAAAAAAACGGCTTTTCCCGCACGTACGAAACAATATTTTTATTTGTGACGTTTCGACTGCATAGTAGTTTTTTTCAAACATTTTTACTTGTAAGATTCTCGAAGTTTCAAATCGTTCTGACGTGCCTTTGTGGATGACTCCACACAACCCGTATCAACACTTATTTATTTTAATTTGTTCATAACGAAGATCGTTTTTATTTTATTATTTATTTATCTTATTTTCTCTTCCATCGGTCTTCCAAAAAACTTGTAGACGCATTAAAAAATCGATTATATCACTTCACTGAACCCCTTATCACGGTCGAAATTGCGTTTTTGCAAAAAGGGCCCGAAAGGTAGTTACTTTTCTCGCGTTTTTATCAGTTCAATCATCTTCACAGATTTTCTATTCCTTCAAAATATTGTGGTCCGATAATTCTAATCTTCATTCCAAACTTTGCCGAAAACATTTCATTTACTCAGAAGTTTGAAATTTCGAACACGTTTTTCCAGAAACGAGACTTTTGCGTTTGGGGACCTCGTTGCTATAAGATGAAAAAAACTAAGTGTATTTCCTGCAGGAACAAATTCGGTTTAGGAATAAAGAAAAATATACCTTTCAATCATTCCTGGTTTCGTTACACGGTACAACTAGGACCACAAACCATTTTCATTCTACTTAGATGTGTTTCTATTTTTCTTTTTTTTTTCATCAATTCAAATTCGCGAGACAATAACTTGTTTGAGTATTGCCATTGATATTGTTACGATCTGCATATTATTATTTCTCCGGTAAATTTTGTTTTCTTATTGGTATTCGTTATATTACTCACGCCTCAAGTTAAGAATGAATCTCATTTTTCCTGATCACTCAATTCGAATAATTAGAACTCATATCTTGTTTTTTTTTTAGTTTTCATTTAAAAATGGAATTTCGATTTTTTTGCACTGCATTTTCTCAGGAAAAAAACCAACGACCTTGAAAAATTATTAATTCGTTTCATTTTATCTCAGAAATCAATACGACGCCTTTTAAAGTAAACGCTTGCTCCTTTTTTTCTCAATCATCTTTCCTAATCCCAAGAAATCCGAATTTGAAGAACTCGAATCTTGTTTCAATTTTAGCTTGGATTTGAGCTGAAATTTCGGGTTTTGTTGTACTACTCAAGTCTCAGGCTTCATTGTAGAAAAATCAAACGAATTTAGATTGTTTTTCATTTTATTCATTTTGTTTCAAATTCAAATAGGACGCCTTCAAAACGCCTGCGTTTATTACTTTTCTTTCTTCTTCATCTATCTTTCCTAATCTCAAAGAATTCGATTTATAGAAATCAGATCTTGTTTTAGTTTTAGTTTTCACTTGGTCCACTATTTTGAATCACAATACAACGCGTTTCAAACGGCTGCTTTTTCATCTTCTCTTTTTAATTATCTTCTAATCCCAAAAAAATCCGAATTTATAGAACTCAATTCTCGTTTTTATTTTAATTTAGATTTAAAGTGAAATCTTGGTTTTTGTTGTCTGTGCTCTTCAAGTCTCAAGTTTTCTCGTGGAAAAAATCGATGGCATTTAGATTATTTCTCTGTTTGTCCATTTTATCTCAAATGTCGGAATAACGTGTTTCAAACGGCTGCTCATTCATTTTTTTTTTCTTTCATTATTTTTTGCATAATCGCAAGAAATCTGAATTTATAGAACTCCAATAGTTTTCAATTGTCACGACAATATGACATAACTTCTTTTCTAGCTGCTGAATACTTATTGAATCCGGAAGCTCAAAGATAGAGCTTTTTATAGGTTACTTAGATTAATAATTCCCGCATCTTACTAATTTTTAAACTTTTAGCACGATTATTTTATTGAACGTGCAACGTTTAGTTTCGCTGAACTTTCCAATTTTTCTCTTATTACATACTACCAATACATTATTGGGAATATTTGAGCTGAAATTTCGGTTTTTGTTATACTATACTCAAGGTCTCAAGCTACCTCGTAGAAAACGTATTTAGATTGTTTCTCATTTTGTTCATTTCGTTTCAAATTTGAATAGGACGCGTTCAAAACGCCTGCGTTTTTTACTTTTGTTTGATTTATCTTTCCTATTCCGAAAATATCTGATTTATAGAAGTCGAGGTTTTGATTTTAGTTTTCACTTGGTCCACTATTCTAAATCTCGATACAACGCGTTTCAAACGGCTGCTTTTTCATGTTTTTCTTTCTTTTGAATCATCTCCCATAATCTCGAAAGATCCGAATTTATAAAACTCAAATCTTGTTTTTATTTCAGTTTAGATTTGAAGTGAAATCTCAGTTTTTGTTGTCTGTACTCTTCAAGTCTCAAATTTTTTCGTGGAGAAAATCGACCGGATTTAGATTGTTTCTCTGTTTGTCCATTTTATTATTCAAATCTCAAAATAGCGTGTTTCAAACGGCTCCTTATTCATTTTTTTTTTCTTTTTCTTTCATTATTTTTTGTATAATTGCAAGAAATCTGAATTTATAGAACTCCAATGGTTTTCAATTGTCACGACAATACGACATAACCTCTTTCCTAGCTGCTGAATACTTATTGAATCCGGAAGCTGGAATCAAAGATGAAGCTTCTTATAGGTTACTTCGATGAATAATTCCTGCATCTCACTAATTTTTAAACTTTTAGCAAGATCATTTTATTGAACCTGCAACGTTTACTCTCGCTGAACATTCCAATTTTGTTCTCTTTACTTACTGCCAATACATTATTGGGAAATTGCGATTTCTGTAATCAATTTGCTCTTCTCCATTATAACAACATTTATTTATTTAGAATACATCGACGTTTCGATTGTCGCCCAACCTTCTTCAGGAACTATAAACGATACAATCTGAACAAAACGAGGAAACTTCAAGAGAACAGTACTAGTATGAATCATGAAGAACCAGATTTAAACCTGCAATTACGACAATTCTTGAGAAACATAAAATGTCCAAATTGATTCTAGTTATCACTAATTCATGCTTTAGCACCTCGAAACATTGTATCGTTCATAGTTTCTGAAGAAGGTTGTGGGACAACCGAAACGTCGATTGTATGCTGTTTTAAATTGTGCGGGCAGAGCCAAAATAAATGAATGTTATTACTGAACTTTCCTAGCACACAAAAATTCAATTTTTTCATTCTATTATAGCTAGTAAAATTTGAGAAGGACGTAACATTTAATATTCAAAAGTTTTTATAATTTCGATCGTTTACTTTGAATTAAATGCTAAGTCCTTGTATTTCTCAAGTTTTACCAATTACGATTCTTGATATCAATCGAGTATTAAAATTAAAATTGAGTGCTTGATATTATTACCTTGAATATATCGGCCCCGTATCCTGAGAACATGGCCCATGAATACTTTCAAACATGATTTTTTCTTCAGAACAATCCAAATCTCGTTGGCTTATACTAATCGGTACAGTGCTTTCATCCTTTCTCGTCATATTATGAACTTCTTATGATGTAATTTCCAATATTCTACGCAGCTCTGTAGCATGAATTCTAGGCCTCTGTATTGGAAACTACAAATTATTACTTGAATAAATATTCTAGAAACTTGGCAAAACGTCATCTTCGACGATTTAGCATTTAGTAATTATTTTAATTCAAAGTTTATTTACATTAGCCAACGAGCTCGTAAATATATCCGAATGAATCGTCGATACACTGGTTGTTAAGCGAACAAACATGATAATTCGTGAATCTTATAAACACTTCTACAAATATATCCCGAAAAAGCTAAACAAAATTCCATCTTGATTCCGATTAATCGAAATAATAATAGCTATCAGCTGAAGTATTGCGTTTAAGAATGTATTCTTCATGAGTAATATTTGTTTTTGCTTTTTTTTCGTATATTCTAAGTAAGTTAAAACCCAACATTTTTATTCAAAATAGTATGTAAAATGATTAGGACTTAGAGAAATGTCCTCTGGTTCAAAAAATTTAAAGAACGTTCCTACCAGCACTTCTGAATTGAAATCAATTCAAGTGCGCGGCTATAGTGAATTATTGAATTTATTTAGTTCTAAATATGCCTGAATTGAAGTTTTATTATGAGGATGGCGTCATTTGAAGGTACCGTATTGATTGATAGATCAATGAATGTTCTTTCGTTTTCGACGTTTTGAATCATTAAAAAACACTCCAGGTAGCTTAAAAGGGTCTCATTTATAGGCTCGGTGAAAAGCTTTGGATTCACGAAAGGTCGTTTTCTTTGAGGAGTTCCATCAACATTTCAGTCAATTCTCGATTATATCAACCAATGTGGGAATGGGGTGGTTGATATAACTGGAAGTTGATATAAAATAATGGTTGATATAATACGAATATGGTGATATGAACGAGACTTGATATATTTTTCCTAGATTACCCTCGTTAAAGAGGAAATTTTGTGTGGAATAGATCATGTCCTCTTCATTTTTACTTGCCGAAGCTCATTTCATGAGTTATTGACTGATGAATGGAACTCGTTTTTCTGTAGAACAAAAGTCGAATATCCGCATATGCACTCGTTTCGGGATAACTCATGAAATAAGTTTCGGCGAGTAAAAATGAAGAGGACACGATCTATTCTACATAAAAATTCCTTTCCAACGAGGGTAATTTCAAAAAAATTCATCAAGCCGCCGCCGTTCTCGAGTAATCTCCTTTTGAAAATCGGAAATTTAACATGGCCTCTTATGGAAGTACGTTCTTTCAAGAAGTCAAAATGGTGCGTGTCGATTTGTACGTCTACTGATCTTGCGTGTCGATATTCGGACGTTTTAGATGCTTCACACACGCCTCTTCGAGTCCCTTCCTTGAAACCATGTCACAGACAAGTTTGTGTGAGAGTGATAAGAGGTCGCGATGCTAGCGCTGCTCGCCCCGAAACCGCTTCAAGTCAACGATTGGCTGAGACTTTTTCATACACTTGTGACCGGTGCTGGCAATAAGTGCATACGAGGTAATTGAAACGATCAAGAAGAAGATACCTTTGTACTCATGATTTCACAGGTATAGTTCTTCTTATCGTTTTGTGATTCATGAGTTACTCCGAGGTTGATCCGTTCGTTTAAGATGATATCCTTTTTTGTAAACCCCTCCTCCTATCTCATATACTTTCTCCGTGACTGCTGGATCTGAAGGATAATTTCACCTGTCTAATATTTTCGTATTCGTGAATTAACCATAGACTGGATTAAGGATAAATCTTTCGAATCTTCCGTGTTTCGTATCGTGTTGAATACGTATATTCGGTGGTATCCTGTATTCATTTTGTCTGAATTACGAACGATTGTAATCACGATCTTGAGGTAACTATTATCGCTTTATTTTTAGTCAATTATTGTTACGTGTATCAAGAAACACGTGCCAAGACAATTCCTAACGGGATGTCATTCTGTCGTGAAAATCTATTTTCAACGAGCTTTTCGCTCATTTTTTCGTTGTACTCGTTGAAAAGTTGAAGAAAAGCTATCTGTAGATGAATTTTGTGTCTAATTTGTAGGAATTTCTCTGGTCCACGAATGTGCTAGTTCTCGTAAATAGTGGATTTCAATTCCTGGACCTTTTTTCTAGAAGGTCCTTGTAGTACCAAACAGTAGTTCTTATGTTCAATTTTACTTGAGGATATGTTTTGATAGCTTCATTTTTCTAACCGTTGGAGGTATATAGTCTTTGATCATCAAGTAAATAGATACTCAGCATTCGTATGGTTGGTTAAAAAGTATGTATCGATGATCGTCAATACTGAATGCCGATGTTCGTATCATCGATTTATATCGTATAGCTCTGATTTAAGAAAACTGAATTACTTTTCTCATCAAGAGCGGAAGTTTGACGGAGATGAACGTAGATTGAATCGGGTTTTCACGAGAGGAGCCCAAGTGTACAGTTCAACCCCGATAATCCGGAATTGCGATTATCCGGACGGGTTCGGCGGGAGTGAAAATACTAGATGACGTGATTCAGCCGCCCAAAAACTAATTACGGCAACGAGAAAACGAAGTGTATTATTGACTTATTCATTGAAGAATTATAAAGCTTGTAGGTACATATTTGACTTTTTTTACGTACGTATCATTTTGCGTTCACCCATATCATGCCCAGGTCTTGTACTTACCATTTGTCCAATATAATATTGATTAAATCTACTTCTTTTTAAAAAAAATCGCGGTCATCCGGATTTTCGATTATCCGGATCGAAAAATCCCCAATCAATCCGCATAAACCAGGTTGCACTGTACTCGAGACTCTTTTCAATGATTCGTAAAACACGCTAATACCCAAGGCGCATTTTAATGAAGTTTCGAATCGTCCTGACGTGCCTTTGTGGATAATTTGTTGATGTTTGATGACTTCATACGACCCGTATAAACACTTATTCATTTTATTTTGTTCATAACCAAGATGTTTTCAATCATTTACTCTCGTTTTTTTTTGATTATTTATTTATTTCATTTTTTCTTCCATTGGTCTTCCAAAAAACTTATACACGCATTAAAAAATCGATTATATTATGTCACTCAACCCCTTAACGCGGTCGAAATTGCGTTTATGCAAAAAAGACCTGAAAGGTAGTTACTTTTCTCGCGTTTTTATCAGTTCAATCATCTCAGATCTTCAATGCCTTCGAAATATTCATGTAGTCCGATAACTCTAATCTTCATTCCAAAGTTTTCCAAAAACATTTCATTCACTCGAAAGTTGAATTTTGAATGTTGAAATTTCAAACAAGTTTTTCCAGAAACGAGACTTTTGCGTTTGGGAACCTCGTTGCTATAAGATGAATTTAAAACTAAGTGTATTTCCTGCAGGAACAAATTCGGTTTAGGAATAAAAAATGAAAAATATTATTTTCAATCATTCCTAATTTCATTACACGGCACAATTTCAAAAACCACAAATTATTTCTTTCTTATTAGGTATGTTTCTTTTTTTTTTTTTTTATTGTTTATTCAAATTTGTGGGACAATAACGTCTTGTTTGAGTATTCTTTGTCATTGATATTATTATGGTCGGCATATTATTTCTTCAGTAAATTTTGTTTCCCTACCCAGGATAGATAAAATAATTTTCGTTCGTGTTTCAATTTTAGTTTGGATGGAAATTGAAATATCGGTTCTCGTCATATTACTCATGTTTCAAGTTTGTTTTTGTGGGAAAAATAGAATGAATCCCATCTTTCGTAATCGCAAGAAATTCGAATAATATAGAACTCATATCTTGTTCTCTTTTTAGTTTGAATATAAACTAGAATTTCGTTTTTCGTTATACTACGTAGTCTCAAGAAAAAATCTGAACAAACTCCGAAAATTTTTCATTCGTTTCGACGCCTTTTAGAGCAAACACCTCCTCCTTTTCTTCTCCATCATCTTTCCTAATCTCAAGAATTCCGAACTCGAAGAACTGAAGTCTTGTTTTGGGCCGAAATTTCGGTCTTTGTTATACTGCTCAAGTCTCAAGCTTCATTGTGGACAAATTAAACGAATTTAGATTGTTTCTCATTTTGTTTCAAATTTCGATACGACGCGTTTCAAAACTCCTACGTTTCTTACTTTTTTTTCTTCATTTTGTTTTTCCTAATCTCAAAAAATCTAATTTATAGAAGTTACATCTTGTTTCAATATTCGTTTTCACTTGGTCCGCTATTTTGAATTTCAATACAACGTGTTTTGAACGGCTGTTTTTCATGTCTTTTTTTTTTTTTTAATTATCTCTCTTAAAAAATCCGAATTCATACAACTCAAATCTTGTTTTCATTTTGGTTCGAATTTAAAGTGAAATTTCGGTTTTTGTTGTCTTTACTCTTCGAGTCTCAAGTTTTCTCGTGAAAAAAGTCCACCGGATTTTGATTGTTTCTCTCTTTGTCCATTTTATTTCAAATCTCCAAATAACGTGTTTCAAACGACTGCTTTGCTTTTTTTTTTTCTTTTGCTTTTTATTTCATTATTTTTTGTAAAATCGCAAGAAATCTGAATTTTTATAGGACTCAGATGGTTTTCAATTGTCACGACGACAATATATAACATCTCTTCTAGTTGCTGAATACTTATTAAATCCGGCAGCTTGACTCAAAGATGAAGCTTTTTATAAGTTACTTCAATTAATAATTCCTGCAATTTATCAATTTTTCAAACTTTGAGCGAAATCATTTTATTGAACGTTCAACATTTAGTTTCTCTGAACTTCCCGATTTTGTTTTTATTACAGACTACCAATAATTATATTATTGAGAAATTGCGATTTCTGTAATCAATTTGCTCTTCTAAACTATGTTCTATTTTAACTAGTAAAAGGTGAGAAATACAAGGACGACGTAACATTAAATTCAAAAATAAACGATCGAAATTATCAAAATAAATTCGAAACTTCGGAATTTATTTTTATAATTTCGATCGTTTATTTTTGAATTGAATGTTAGCTCGTCTTTGTATTTCGCAATTTTTACTAATCGCGATTCCTGATATCAATCGAGTATTAAAATTGAAATTGAGTGCTTGATATTATTACCTTAAATATATCGGTCCGCATATCCATGTTCTTAATTACGTATCCTACGAACATGGCCCATGAATACTTTCAAATATTATTTTTTCCTTTCTTTTTCTACCTGATCAAAACAATCCAATTCTCGTTGGCGTATACTAATTGGTCCAATGCTTTGATGCTTTCTCGTATAATTATCAGTTTCTTGTGACATAATTCCCAATATTCTGCCCGGCTCTGTTGCATGAATTCTGAAGCCTTTGGATCGAAAACTAAAGATTATTATTTGAATAAATATTCTAAAAACTTAGCAAAACGTCGCGTCATCTTCAACAATTTGGCAATCATTATTTTGATTCAAAGTTCATTTACATTAGCCAACGAGCTTCTTGAAAGACACGTGAAAGAATTCAAAGGTACCGAGTACGATAATTTTTCAAAAATCTGAATCCGATGAAGCGAGCGAACATTATAATTCGTAAATCCTATGAACACTTATAGAATCACTTCCTATCATTCATATTGCGAAAAAGCTAGAAAAATTACCCTTTTGATACCGATTAATCGAAATAATATAACTGAGCTATCAGCTGAAGTATTGCGTTTAAGAGTGTATTCTTATCGAGTAACATTTTTTTCTTTTCTTTTTGTTTCGTATTATACTGAGTAAGTTCCATTTCTATTCAAAACTTTGTTTCATCCAACAACCTCTGGACGAATCATCGTACCTTTCTTGAAAGAGACATGAAAGAATTTAAGTGTACCGAGCTTGATAATTCTTGAATAATCTAAAGCTGGTGAATGGAACAAAAATCATAATTCGTAAGTCTTATAAACATTCCTAGAATTATTTTTCATCATTCCTCTTACAAAACAGCTCGAAAAAGTCCCATCAATTAATTGTGAGGCGATGAATCGAATTAATAAATAATTGAGCTATCACCTAAGTATTGCGTTTACAAGTGTTTTCTTGTAAAATAACTTTTTTTTTTTTTTTTTGTATCGTTCGAAGTGAGTTTGAAACTAAAATTTTTATGCAAAACCGTAAATAAAATGAAAAGAGAATAATAAGAAATGTCCTCTGGTTTAAAAAGAGCGTTCCTACCAGCACTTCTGAATTGAAAACAATTCAAGTGCGGCTGTAGTGAAATATTGAATTCATTTAGTTCTAAATATTCCTTAATTGATGTTTTATTATGAGGATGGCGTCTTCTAAAGATAAGGTCATTTGAAGGTACCCTATTGATTGGAAAATCGATGAATGTCACTTCGTTTTCAACGTTTTGGATCATGCAAAAGCACTCCAGGTAGCTACTCGTAGGAACAGAATATTCGATATGTTTCAAACCTTGAGTTACTTGAGCATCTCGCATTTTATAAAAGGATTGGTACTAGGTTACATAAGCGTCAACTCTGCGATGAGCGACTAGCAATAATATAAAGTATCTAGTACACCCGAACCTACTTCCATGAGCCCATGTTGAATTCATGGTTTTCAAAAGAGGATTAGTCGAGAACGGCTCGATGATTGTTTTTTAGATTACCCTCGTTAAGAAGGAAATTTTATGGAGAATAGATCATGTCCTCTTCATTTTTACTTGCCAAAGCTCAGTTCATGAGTTATTGACTGATGAAAGGAACTCGTTTTTTTGTGCAACTACGTGTACGTAGTCCCAGCTGTCGTTCTCGAGTGATACTCTTTTGAAAAACACCAATTTAACATGGTCTCTTATGCCATGGAAGTATACGTTCTTTCTAGGAGGCAAAATGGCGCATAGCGTGTGTCGTTCTAGATGCTTTACACACATCTCTGCCCTATAAAGTAGAAGCATTGGCTACACATACTTTGTAAGCAGAGGTACACACCTTTTGTTAAAAGAGCTGTCGTTTGGTTGGAAACTGCTACCTGAGTGGCGAGTGCTCTGGGTGTTGACCGTTGGTACAAAAACGAGAGAACATACATCCCTCTCTGTTACACCCACGTCTTAATGCCTGGCGCGATCTGTTATTCGATTCCAACAAACCGACAACATTTTAACAATAGGCTTGTACGTCTGCTTACATAGTATGTATAGTCTATGGTAGAATTGACGTATCTGCAAAATAACAATCAGCAGGAAAGGTCTCTGTGTAAAAATCTTCGAAATAACGATCAACTGATAAGGGTATTTTGCGCTCGATCAGCAGCAGGAATTTTCATTCTCATTCGTTTTAGAAACATTTTCGAATGCCCATTCCAAAGGTAATAAAGAACGAAATGTTTCATTGTGCGATCCGCAAGAATAAGTTTCAAGGTGAAAGATTCAAGAAAATAATTACTTGTATTTTTTGCCATTTGATCCAGTAGAGAATGTAAGGAGACGATTTTCGATATTATTCACAGATAACACTGGTAAAATTTTTCCCATGTGTTGTAGTTACGTCCAAATTAGGACGTTCTACATTTTGCTGAATTTCTTTATGAAAACATTTCTGTATCGAAAAACTATCATTACTATCGTTTTTCTCGTTGAAAATCGATCTTGAAGGATAGAAACAATTTTCCTTGTGATCGGCGATTTTTAGATACGTCTATTTTACTTAGTAGGGCAAACCTGAGCTACACCACGCGAACTCTGTTGCACTCTGGAGCGCTTCACACCTTATTAGCTACAGCTGCAAGCCAGCCAATGGTTATCAGCTTCAAGTCAGCGATTGGCTGAGACTTTTTTGTGATTCAGTTGTGACCGGTGCTGGCGATAAGTACATAAGAGGTGATTGAAACGATCAGGAGGAAAATACCTTTGTACTCATCTCTTCACAGGTATAGTTCTTCTTATCATTTCATTCACCTCTTACGACTCTTGCTCATCCCCGGTCGCAAGTACTATTTACCAAGCTATTAGCTATTAGCAAATGATTCGCGATCAGAAATTGGAACGTAACTCACCTTTGATTCGTAATCCAGTTAGATATTAAGTTTCTGATTTTTTCGTATTTTTGAATCAACGATAAATTTTTCGGCATTTGTATCAATATTACGAGTTATTTATTCGGTAGTATCCTGTATTCATTTTTTCTGAATTACGAACGAATGTAATCACGATCTTGAGGTAACTATTGCTTTATTAATATTATTCAATTATTGTTACGTGCATCGAGAAACACGTGAGAAGGCAATCCCACGCTACTGCCATTTGGTATGTATAGTAAATAATGTCGCGAAAATCTGTTTTCGACGAGCTTTTGGCTCGTTCTTCTGTTGTATTCGTTCGAAAGTTGAAGAAAAGCTATCAGTAGATGAATTTTGTGTCTAATTTGTAGGAATTTCTCTAGTCCACGATTGTGCTAGTCCTCTCGAATAGTAGATTTCAATTCTTGCACCTTTTTTGCCAGAAGATCCTTGTAGTACCAAAAAGCAGTTCTGATGTTTCATTCTACTTGAGAATATGATTCGATGGCTTCAGTATTCTAATCGTTGCCGTTGGAGATGGTCTTTGATCAAGTAAATAGATACTCAGACTCGGTATGTTAACAACGTTGGTTAAAAAGAATGTATCCATGATCGTCAATATTGAATGCCGATGTTCTTATTATCGATTTATATCGTTTAGTCCCGATTTAGGAAAACTGATTTATTTTTTTCATGAAGAGCTGACATTTGACGGAGATGATCAATAATTATGAGATGAAAAGAGACTCTATGTATTTCTCACGGGAACAAATTCAGTTTAGGAATAGAAGTTGAAAAATATGGATTCGAATCGATCCTTCACTACATCGTACAATATCAAAGACCACAAACCATTTCATTCTACTTGAGTATGTTCCTTTTTTTTTCCATTCAAATTTGTGAGACAATAACGTCTTGTTTGAGTATTCTTTGTCTTTGATATTATTATGATTCGCGTATTAATTCTCCGATGAATTTTGTTTTCTCATCCAGGATAGATGAAATAGTTTTCCTTCGTGTTTCAATTTTAGTTTGGATGTGTGTTGAAACATCGATTTTCGTCATATTACTCAGTTTTTTTTTTTGCGGGGAAAATAGAATGATTCTCTTCTTTCCTAGTCTCAAGAAATCCGAATAATTACATAGAACTCATATCTTGTTTTTTTTTAGTTTGAATGTAAACTAGAATTTCGTTTTACTTTATACTCGTAGTCTCAAGAAAAAACTCAAACAAACTCAGTAAATCTTTCGGAAAGGAGAAGATAATATTTGGAAGTATTTATGGGCCATGTTCTTGGAATACGTAATTAAGTGCGTATAATATTTTAGGTACCAATATCAAGCGCTCGATTTTAATTTTATTACTGGATTGATATTAAAAATCGTATTTTCCCGATAAAATATTGGTAGTATGTGATGAAAACAAAATTAGAGACCTCAGCGAAGTGAACGTTGAACGTAATCTTGCTAAAAGTTTGAAAAGTTAGTAAGATGCAGGAATTATTAATCGAAGTAATCTATGAAAAGCTTCATCTTTGATTCGAGCTTCTGCATTTAATAAGTATTCAGCAGCTAGAAGAGAAGTTGATAAATTGTTAAATCAATAAGACGCCTTTTGAAGTGAACGACTGCTCTTTTCTGTCTCAATCATCTTTTTTAATCTCAAGAAATCCGAATTTAAAGAACTCTAGTTTCGTTTTAATTTTAGCTCGGATTTGAGCTGAAATTTCGGTTTTTGTTATACTTACTACTCAAGGCAAGAGCTTCCTTGTAGAAAAATTGAACGAATTTAGATTGCTCCTCATTTTATTTTATTTCAAATTTCAATACGACGCGTTTCAAAACGCCTGCGTTTTTCATTTTTGTTTCATTGATGTTTGCTAATCTCAAAGAATATAATCTATAAAAGTCAGATCTTGTTTCAATGTTAATCTTCTTTCGGTCCACTATTTAATATTTCAATACAACACATTCTGAGTGGCTGCTTTTTCATGATTTTTTTTTTTTTTTTTAACCAACTCCTAATTCCAACGATTCCGAATTTATAGAACTCAAATCCTGTTTTTATTTTAGTTCGGATTCAAAGTGAAATTTCGGTTTTTTTGTACAAATTCTTTTCAAGTATCACGTTTTCTCATGGAAAAATCAACCGAATTTAGATTGTTTCTCCCTTGGTCCACTTTATTTCGAATCTCTTTATAACGTGTTTCAAACGAACGGTTGCTTGTTCCTTTTTTTTTTTTTCTTCTTTTTCTTTCATTATTTTTTGTATAATCGCAAGAAATCCAAATTTAGAGAAGTAAGTGGGTTTTCAGTTGTCAGGACATTATATAATTATTTCTTTTCGAGCTGCTGAATACTCTTATTAAATGCGGAAGCTCGAACCAAGATGAAGCTTTTTATAGGTCACTTCGACAAATAATTCCTGCATCCTACTAATTTTTCAAACTTTTGGTTAGGGGACATTTAGTTTCGCTAAACTTTCCAATTTTGTTTTTACTACATACTACCATTATAATTATTAAGATAATTTTTTATTGCGAGGATAGTAGTCAATTATTTATTTTAAAAAACGGGTTTCCCGTTCATTAAATACACTAGAAAAGTTTTCTAAGACGTTTCGTAGTGTATGAAAGTGCGAGAAAAGCCGTTTTTCAAAATAAATAATTACGAATATATCATTATTGAGAAATTGCGATTTCTGTTATCAATTTGCTCTTCTAAACGACTTGTATGTTCCATTATATCTAGTAGAAATTGAGAAATACAAGGACGTAATATTTAGTTCAAAAAGTGAACGATCGAAATTATAAAAATAAATTCAAAGTTTCGAATTTATTTTTATAATTTCTATCGTTTTTTTTTGAATTAAATGTTACCGTACGTCCGTGTATTTCTCAATGTTTACTAATTGCGATTCCTGATATCAATCAGGTATTAAAATTAGAATTGAGTGCTTGATATTATTACTTCAATTATATCGGTCCTAATATCCATGCTTTTGATTACGTATCCTACGAACATGGCCCATGAATACTTTCAAATATTATTTTTTCCTTTCTTTTTCTACCTGATCAAAACAATCCAATTCTCGTTGGCGTATACTAATTGGTCCAATGCTTTGATGCTTTCTCGTATAATTATCAGTTTCTTGTGACATAATTCCCAATATTCTGCCCAGCTCTGTTGCATGAATTCTGAAGCCTTTGGATCGAAAACTAAAGATTATTATTTGAATAAATATTCTAAAAACTTAGCAAAACGTCGCGTCATCTTCAACAATTTGGCAATCATTATTTTGATTCAAAGTTCATTTACATTAGCCAACGAGCTTCTTGAAAGACACGTGAAAGAATTCAAAGGTACCGAGTACGATAATTTTTCAAAAATCTGAATCCGATGAAGCGAGCGAACATTATAATTCGTAAATCCCATGAACACTTCTAGAATTACTTGCTATCATTCATATTGCGAAAAAGCTAGACAAATTACCCTTTTGATACCGATTAATCGAAATAATATAATTGAGCTATCAGCTGAAGTATTGCGTTTAAGAGTGTATTCTTATCGAGTAACATGTTTTTCTTTTCTTTTTGTTTCGTATTATACTGAGTAAGTTGAGAACCACCATTTCTATTCAAAACTCTGTTTCATCCAACAACCTCTGGACAAATCATCGTACCTTTCTTGAAAGAGACATGAAAGAATTTAAGTGTACCGAGCTTGATAATTCTTGAATAATCTAAAGCTGGTGAATGGAACAAAAATCATAATTCGTAAGTCTTATAAACATTCCTAGAATTATTTTTCATCATTCCTCTTACAAAACAGCTCGAAAAAGTCCCATCAATTAATTGTGAGGCGATGAATCGAATTAATAAATAATTGAGCTATCACCTAAGTATTGCGTTTACAAGTGTTTTCTTGTAAAATAACTTTTTTTTTTTTTTGTATCGTTCGAAGTGAGTTTGAAACTAAAATTTTTATGCAAAACCGTAAATAAAATGAAAAGAGAACAATAAGAAATGTCCTCTGGTTTAAAAAGAGCGTTCCTACCAGCACTTCTGAATTGAAAACAATTCATGTGCGACTATAGTTCTAAAGATTCCTTAATAGAAGTTTTATTATTAGAATGGCGTCATTTAAAGATACCGTCATTTGAAGGTACCGTATTGAGTGTCACTTCGTTTTCAACGTTTTGGATCATGCAAAAGCACTCACTCCAGGTAGCTACTCGTAGGAACAGAATTTTCGATATGTTTCAAACCTCAAACCTTCAGTTGCATGCGAAAGCCGAAACCCTGAAAACTTTTCTCGCATTTTATAAGATGATTGGTGCTAGGTTGCATAAGGTCAACTCTGCGATGAGCAATTAGCAATGAAGCATCTAGAACACCCGAAGGTACTCCCACGAGCCCATGTTAAATTCATGGTTTTCAAAAGAAGATGAGTTGTGAACGGCTTGATGATTTTTTTATTTTAGATTACCCTCGTTGAGAAGAAAATTTCATGGAGAATAGATCATGTCCTCTTTATTTTTACTTGCTAAAGCTCAGTTCATGAGTTATTGACTGATGAATGGAACTCGTTTTTCTGTAGAGCAAAAGTCGAATATCCGCATATGCACTCGTTTCGGGATAACTCATGAAATAAGTTTCGGCGAGTAAAAATGAAGAGGACACGATTTATTCTACATAAAAATTCCTTTCCCACGAGGGTAATTTCAAAAAAATTCATCAAGCCGCCGCCGTTCTCGAGTAATCTCCTTTTGAAAATCGGAAATTTAACATGGCCTCTTATGGAAGTACGTTCTTTCAAGAAGTCAAAATGGTGCGTGTCGAAATTCGGACGTTTTAGATGCTTCACACACGCCTCTTCGAGTCCCTTCCTTGGAACCATGTCACAGACCCTTGCGTCACAGAAAAGCTTGTGTGAGAGTGATAAGAGGTCGCGATGCTAGCGCTGCTCGCCCCGAAACCGCTTCAAGCCAACGATTGGCTGAGACTTTTTCATACAGTTGTGACCGGTGCTGGCAATAAGTGCATACGAGGTAATTGAAACGATCAAGAAGAAGATACCTTTGTACTCATGATTTCACAGGTATAGTTCTTCTTATCGTTTTGTGATTCATGAGTTACTCCGAGGTTGATCCGTTCGTTTAAGATGATATCCTTTTTTGTAAACCCCTCCTCCTATCTCATATACTTTCTCCGTGACTGCTGGATCTGAAGGATAATTTCATCTGTCTAATATTTTCGTATTCGTGAATTAACCATAGACTGGATTAAGGATAAATCTTTCGAATCTTCCGTGTTTCGTATCGCGTTGAATACGTATATTCGGTGGTATCCTGTATTCAGTTTGTCTGAATTACGAACGATTGTAATCACGATCTTGAGGTAACTATTATCGCTTTATTTTTAGTCAATTATTGTTACGTGTATCAAGAAACACGTGCGAAGACATTCCCTAACGGGATGTCATTCGTTATGTCAATAATGTCGTGAAAATCTGTTTTCAACGAGCTTTTCGCTCATTTTTTCGTTGTACTCGTTGAAAAGTTGAAGAAAAGCTATCTGTAGATGAATTTTGTGTCTAATTTGTAGGAATTTCTCTGGTCCACGAATGTGCTAGTTCTCGTAAATAGTGGATTTCAATTCCTGGACCTTTTTTCTAGAAGGTTCTTGTAGTACCAAACAGTAGTTCTTATGTTCAATTTTACTTGAGGATATGTTTTGATAGCTTCATTTTTCTAATCGTTGGAGGTATATGGTCTTTGATTATCAAGTAAATAGATATTCAGCATCCGTATGGTTGATCGTCAATACTGAATGCCGATGTTCCTACCATCGATTTATATCGTTTAGCTCTGATTTAGGAAAACTGAATTACTTTTCTCATCAAGAGCGGAAGGTGTACGGAGACGAACGTAGATTGAATCGGTTTTCGCGACAGGAGCTTAAGTGTACAGTTCAACCCCGATTATCCAGACGGGTTCGGCGGGAGTGAAAATACTAGATGACATGATTCAGCCGCCCAAAAGCGAATTACGGGAACGAAAAAAAAAAGTATTATTGACTTAGTTATTCATTGAAAAATTTGTAGACGTATCATTTTGCGTTCACCTATATCATGTCCAGGTCTTGTACTTACCATTTGTCCAATATAATATTGATTAAATCTACTTTTTAAAAAAAAAATCGCGGTCATCCGGATTTTCGATTATCCGGATCGAAAAATCCCCAATCAATCCGCATAATCCAGGTTGCACTGTACTCGAGACTCTTTTCAATTATTCGTAAAACACGCTAATACCCAAGGCGCATTTTAATGAACAGATCATCGAAGTTTCGAATCGTTCTGACGTGCCTTTGTGGATAATTTGTTGATGTTTGATGATTCCATACGACCCGTATAAACACTTATTCATTTTATTTTGTTCATAACCAAGATGTTTTCAATCATTTACTTTCGTTTTTATTTGATTATTTATTTATTTCATTTTTTCTTCCATTTTCTTCCAAAAATAATTTTCGTTCGTGTTTCAATTTTAGTTTGGATGGAAATTGAATTATCGGTTCTCGTCATATTACTCATGTTTCAAGTTTGTTTTTGTGGGAAAAATAGAATGAATCCCATCTTTCGTAATCGCAAGAAATTCGAATAATATAGAACTCATATCTTGTTCTCTTTTTAGTTTGAATATAAACTAGAATTTCGTTTTTCGTTATACTACGTAGTCTCAAGAAAAAATCTGAACAAACTCCGAAAATTTTTCATTCGTTTCGACGCCTTTTAGAGCAAACACCTCCTCCTTTTCTTCTCCATCATCTTTCCTAATCTCAAGAATTCCGAACTCGAAGAACTGAAGTCTTGTTTTGGGCCGAAATTTCGGTCTTTGTTATACTGCTCAAGTCTCAAGCTTCATTGTGGACAAATTAAACGAATTTAGATTGTTTCTCATTTTGTTTCAAATTTCGATACGACGCGTTTCAAAACTCCTACGTTTCTTACTTTTTTTTCTTCATTTTGTTTTTCCTAATCTCAAAAAATCTAATTTATAGAAGTTACATCTTGTTTCAATATTCGTTTTCACTTGGTCCGCTATTTTGAATTTCAATACAACGTGTTTTGAACGGCTGTTTTTCATGTCTTTTTTTTTTTTTTAATTATCTCTCTTAAAAAATCCGAATTCATACAACTCAAATCTTGTTTTCATTTTGGTTCGAATTTAAAGTGAAATTTCGGTTTTTGTTGTCTTTACTCTTCGAGTCTCAAGTTTTCTCGTGAAAAAAGTCCACCGGATTTTGATTGTTTCTCTCTTTGTCCATTTTATTTCAAATCTCCAAATAACGTGTTTCAAACGACTGCTTTGCTTTTTTTTTTTTCTTTTGCTTTTTATTTCATTATTTTTTGTAAAATCGCAAGAAATCTGAATTTTTATAGGACTCAGATGGTTTTCAATTGTCACGACGACAATATATAACATCTCTTCTAGTTGCTGAATACTTATTAAATCCGGCAGCTTGACTCAAAGATGAAGCTTTTTATAAGTTACTTCAATTAATAATTCCTGCAATTTATCAATTTTTCAAACTTTGAGCGAAATCATTTTATTGAACGTTCAACATTTAGTTTCTCTGAACTTCCCGATTTTGTTTTTATTACAGACTACCAATAATTATATTATTGAGAAATTGCGATTTCTGTAATCAATTTGCTCTTCTAAACTATGTTCTATTTTAACTAGTAAAAGGTGAGAAATACAAGGACGACGTAACATTAAATTCAAAAATAAACGATCGAAATTATCAAAATAAATTCGAAACTTCGGAATTTATTTTTATAATTTCGATCGTTTATTTTTGAATTGAATGTTAGCTCGTCTTTGTATTTCGCAATTTTTACTAATCGCGATTCCTGATATCAATCGAGTATTAAAATTGAAATTGAGTGCTTGATATTATTACCTTAAATATATCGGTCCGCATATCCATGTTCTTAATTACGTATCCTACGAACATGGCCCATGAATACTTTCAAATATTATTTTTTCCTTTCTTTTTCTACCTGATCAAAACAATCCAATTCTCGTTGGCGTATACTAATTGGTCCAATGCTTTGATGCTTTCTCGTATAATTATCAGTTTCTTGTGACATAATTCCCAATATTCTGCCCGGCTCTGTTGCATGAATTCTGAAGCCTTTGGATCGAAAACTAAAGATTATTATTTGAATAAATATTCTAAAAACTTAGCAAAACGTCGCGTCATCTTCAACAATTTGGCAATCATTATTTTGATTCAAAGTTCATTTACATTAGCCAACGAGCTTCTTGAAAGACACGTGAAAGAATTCAAAGGTACCGAGTACGATAATTTTTCAAAAATCTGAATCCGATGAAGCGAGCGAACATTATAATTCGTAAATCCTATGAACACTTATAGAATCACTTCCTATCATTCATATTGCGAAAAAGCTAGAAAAATTACCCTTTTGATACCGATTAATCGAAATAATATAACTGAGCTATCAGCTGAAGTATTGCGTTTAAGAGTGTATTCTTATCGAGTAACATTTTTTTCTTTTCTTTTTGTTTCGTATTATACTGAGTAAGTTCCATTTCTATTCAAAACTTTGTTTCATCCAACAACCTCTGGACGAATCATCGTACCTTTCTTGAAAGAGACATGAAAGAATTTAAGTGTACCGAGCTTGATAATTCTTGAATAATCTAAAGCTGGTGAATGGAACAAAAATCATAATTCGTAAGTCTTATAAACATTCCTAGAATTATTTTTCATCATTCCTCTTACAAAACAGCTCGAAAAAGTCCCATCAATTAATTGTGAGGCGATGAATCGAATTAATAAATAATTGAGCTATCACCTAAGTATTGCGTTTACAAGTGTTTTCTTGTAAAATAACTTTTTTTTTTTTTTTTTGTATCGTTCGAAGTGAGTTTGAAACTAAAATTTTTATGCAAAACCGTAAATAAAATGAAAAGAGAATAATAAGAAATGTCCTCTGGTTTAAAAAGAGCGTTCCTACCAGCACTTCTGAATTGAAAACAATTCAAGTGCGGCTGTAGTGAAATATTGAATTCATTTAGTTCTAAATATTCCTTAATTGATGTTTTATTATGAGGATGGCGTCTTCTAAAGATAAGGTCATTTGAAGGTACCCTATTGATTGGAAAATCGATGAATGTCACTTCGTTTTCAACGTTTTGGATCATGCAAAAGCACTCCAGGTAGCTACTCGTAGGAACAGAATATTCGATATGTTTCAAACCTTGAGTTACTTGAGCATCTCGCATTTTATAAAAGGATTGGTACTAGGTTACATAAGCGTCAACTCTGCGATGAGCGACTAGCAATAATATAAAGTATCTAGTACACCCGAACCTACTTCCATGAGCCCATGTTGAATTCATGGTTTTCAAAAGAGGATTAGTCGAGAACGGCTCGATGATTGTTTTTTAGATTACCCTCGTTAAGAAGGAAATTTTATGGAGAATAGATCATGTCCTCTTCATTTTTACTTGCCAAAGCTCAGTTCATGAGTTATTGACTGATGAAAGGAACTCGTTTTTTTGTGCAACTACGTGTACGTAGTCCCAGCTGTCGTTCTCGAGTGATACTCTTTTGAAAAACACCAATTTAACATGGTCTCTTATGCCATGGAAGTATACGTTCTTTCTAGGAGGCAAAATGGCGCATAGCGTGTGTCGTTCTAGATGCTTTACACACATCTCTGCCCTATAAAGTAGAAGCATTGGCTACACATACTTTGTAAGCAGAGGTACACACCTTTTGTTAAAAGAGCTGTCGTTTGGTTGGAAACTGCTACCTGAGTGGCGAGTGCTCTGGGTGTTGACCGTTGGTACAAAAACGAGAGAACATACATCCCTCTCTGTTACACCCACGTCTTAATGCCTGGCGCGATCTGTTATTCGATTCCAACAAACCGACAACATTTTAACAATAGGCTTGTACGTCTGCTTACATAGTATGTATAGTCTATGGTAGAATTGACGTATCTGCAAAATAACAATCAGCAGGAAAGGTCTCTGTGTAAAAATCTTCGAAATAACGATCAACTGATAAGGGTATTTTGCGCTCGATCAGCAGCAGGAATTTTCATTCTCATTCGTTTTAGAAACATTTTCGAATGCCCATTCCAAAGGTAATAAAGAACGAAATGTTTCATTGTGCGATCCGCAAGAATAAGTTTCAAGGTGAAAGATTCAAGAAAATAATTACTTGTATTTTTTGCCATTTGATCCAGTAGAGAATGTAAGGAGACGATTTTCGATATTATTCACAGATAACACTGGTAAAATTTTTCCCATGTGTTGTAGTTACGTCCAAATTAGGACGTTCTACATTTTGCTGAATTTCTTTATGAAAACATTTCTGTATCGAAAAACTATCATTACTATCGTTTTTCTCGTTGAAAATCGATCTTGAAGGATAGAAACAATTTTCCTTGTGATCGGCGATTTTTAGATACGTCTATTTTACTTAGTAGGGCAAACCTGAGCTACACCACGCGAACTCTGTTGCACTCTGGAGCGCTTCACACCTTATTAGCTACAGCTGCAAGCCAGCCAATGGTTATCAGCTTCAAGTCAGCGATTGGCTGAGACTTTTTTGTGATTCAGTTGTGACCGGTGCTGGCGATAAGTACATAAGAGGTGATTGAAACGATCAGGAGGAAAATACCTTTGTACTCATCTCTTCACAGGTATAGTTCTTCTTATCATTTCATTCACCTCTTACGACTCTTGCTCATCCCCGGTCGCAAGTACTATTTACCAAGCTATTAGCTATTAGCAAATGATTCGCGATCAGAAATTGGAACGTAACTCACCTTTGATTCGTAATCCAGTTAGATATTAAGTTTCTGATTTTTTCGTATTTTTGAATCAACGATAAATTTTTCGGCATTTGTATCAATATTACGAGTTATTTATTCGGTAGTATCCTGTATTCATTTTTTCTGAATTACGAACGAATGTAATCACGATCTTGAGGTAACTATTGCTTTATTAATATTATTCAATTATTGTTACGTGCATCGAGAAACACGTGAGAAGGCAATCCCACGCTACTGCCATTTGGTATGTATAGTAAATAATGTCGCGAAAATCTGTTTTCGACGAGCTTTTGGCTCGTTCTTCTGTTGTATTCGTTCGAAAGTTGAAGAAAAGCTATCAGTAGATGAATTTTGTGTCTAATTTGTAGGAATTTCTCTAGTCCACGATTGTGCTAGTCCTCTCGAATAGTAGATTTCAATTCTTGCACCTTTTTTGCCAGAAGATCCTTGTAGTACCAAAAAGCAGTTCTGATGTTTCATTCTACTTGAGAATATGATTCGATGGCTTCAGTATTCTAATCGTTGCCGTTGGAGATGGTCTTTGATCAAGTAAATAGATACTCAGACTCGGTATGTTAACAACGTTGGTTAAAAAGAATGTATCCATGATCGTCAATATTGAATGCCGATGTTCTTATTATCGATTTATATCGTTTAGTCCCGATTTAGGAAAACTGATTTATTTTTTTCATGAAGAGCTGACATTTGACGGAGATGATCAATAATTATGAGATGAAAAGAGACTCTATGTATTTCTCACGGGAACAAATTCAGTTTAGGAATAGAAGTTGAAAAATATGGATTCGAATCGATCCTTCACTACATCGTACAATATCAAAGACCACAAACCATTTCATTCTACTTGAGTATGTTCCTTTTTTTTTCCATTCAAATTTGTGAGACAATAACGTCTTGTTTGAGTATTCTTTGTCTTTGATATTATTATGATTCGCGTATTAATTCTCCGATGAATTTTGTTTTCTCATCCAGGATAGATGAAATAGTTTTCCTTCGTGTTTCAATTTTAGTTTGGATGTGTGTTGAAACATCGATTTTCGTCATATTACTCAGTTTTTTTTTTTGCGGGGAAAATAGAATGATTCTCTTCTTTCCTAGTCTCAAGAAATCCGAATAATTACATAGAACTCATATCTTGTTTTTTTTTAGTTTGAATGTAAACTAGAATTTCGTTTTACTTTATACTCGTAGTCTCAAGAAAAAACTCAAACAAACTCAGTAAATCTTTCGGAAAGGAGAAGATAATATTTGGAAGTATTTATGGGCCATGTTCTTGGAATACGTAATTAAGTGCGTATAATATTTTAGGTACCAATATCAAGCGCTCGATTTTAATTTTATTACTGGATTGATATTAAAAATCGTATTTTCCCGATAAAATATTGGTAGTATGTGATGAAAACAAAATTAGAGACCTCAGCGAAGTGAACGTTGAACGTAATCTTGCTAAAAGTTTGAAAAGTTAGTAAGATGCAGGAATTATTAATCGAAGTAATCTATGAAAAGCTTCATCTTTGATTCGAGCTTCTGCATTTAATAAGTATTCAGCAGCTAGAAGAGAAGTTGATAAATTGTTAAATCAATAAGACGCCTTTTGAAGTGAACGACTGCTCTTTTCTGTCTCAATCATCTTTTTTAATCTCAAGAAATCCGAATTTAAAGAACTCTAGTTTCGTTTTAATTTTAGCTCGGATTTGAGCTGAAATTTCGGTTTTTGTTATACTTACTACTCAAGGCAAGAGCTTCCTTGTAGAAAAATTGAACGAATTTAGATTGCTCCTCATTTTATTTTATTTCAAATTTCAATACGACGCGTTTCAAAACGCCTGCGTTTTTCATTTTTGTTTCATTGATGTTTGCTAATCTCAAAGAATATAATCTATAAAAGTCAGATCTTGTTTCAATGTTAATCTTCTTTCGGTCCACTATTTAATATTTCAATACAACACATTCTGAGTGGCTGCTTTTTCATGATTTTTTTTTTTTTTTTTAACCAACTCCTAATTCCAACGATTCCGAATTTATAGAACTCAAATCCTGTTTTTATTTTAGTTCGGATTCAAAGTGAAATTTCGGTTTTTTTGTACAAATTCTTTTCAAGTATCACGTTTTCTCATGGAAAAATCAACCGAATTTAGATTGTTTCTCCCTTGGTCCACTTTATTTCGAATCTCTTTATAACGTGTTTCAAACGAACGGTTGCTTGTTCCTTTTTTTTTTTTTCTTCTTTTTCTTTCATTATTTTTTGTATAATCGCAAGAAATCCAAATTTAGAGAAGTAAGTGGGTTTTCAGTTGTCAGGACATTATATAATTATTTCTTTTCGAGCTGCTGAATACTCTTATTAAATGCGGAAGCTCGAACCAAGATGAAGCTTTTTATAGGTCACTTCGACAAATAATTCCTGCATCCTACTAATTTTTCAAACTTTTGGTTAGGGGACATTTAGTTTCGCTAAACTTTCCAATTTTGTTTTTACTACATACTACCATTATAATTATTAAGATAATTTTTTATTGCGAGGATAGTAGTCAATTATTTATTTTAAAAAACGGGTTTCCCGTTCATTAAATACACTAGAAAAGTTTTCTAAGACGTTTCGTAGTGTATGAAAGTGCGAGAAAAGCCGTTTTTCAAAATAAATAATTACGAATATATCATTATTGAGAAATTGCGATTTCTGTTATCAATTTGCTCTTCTAAACGACTTGTATGTTCCATTATATCTAGTAGAAATTGAGAAATACAAGGACGTAATATTTAGTTCAAAAAGTGAACGATCGAAATTATAAAAATAAATTCAAAGTTTCGAATTTATTTTTATAATTTCTATCGTTTTTTTTTGAATTAAATGTTACCGTACGTCCGTGTATTTCTCAATGTTTACTAATTGCGATTCCTGATATCAATCAGGTATTAAAATTAGAATTGAGTGCTTGATATTATTACTTCAATTATATCGGTCCTAATATCCATGCTTTTGATTACGTATCCTACGAACATGGCCCATGAATACTTTCAAATATTATTTTTTCCTTTCTTTTTCTACCTGATCAAAACAATCCAATTCTCGTTGGCGTATACTAATTGGTCCAATGCTTTGATGCTTTCTCGTATAATTATCAGTTTCTTGTGACATAATTCCCAATATTCTGCCCAGCTCTGTTGCATGAATTCTGAAGCCTTTGGATCGAAAACTAAAGATTATTATTTGAATAAATATTCTAAAAACTTAGCAAAACGTCGCGTCATCTTCAACAATTTGGCAATCATTATTTTGATTCAAAGTTCATTTACATTAGCCAACGAGCTTCTTGAAAGACACGTGAAAGAATTCAAAGGTACCGAGTACGATAATTTTTCAAAAATCTGAATCCGATGAAGCGAGCGAACATTATAATTCGTAAATCCCATGAACACTTCTAGAATTACTTGCTATCATTCATATTGCGAAAAAGCTAGACAAATTACCCTTTTGATACCGATTAATCGAAATAATATAATTGAGCTATCAGCTGAAGTATTGCGTTTAAGAGTGTATTCTTATCGAGTAACATGTTTTTCTTTTCTTTTTGTTTCGTATTATACTGAGTAAGTTGAGAACCACCATTTCTATTCAAAACTCTGTTTCATCCAACAACCTCTGGACAAATCATCGTACCTTTCTTGAAAGAGACATGAAAGAATTTAAGTGTACCGAGCTTGATAATTCTTGAATAATCTAAAGCTGGTGAATGGAACAAAAATCATAATTCGTAAGTCTTATAAACATTCCTAGAATTATTTTTCATCATTCCTCTTACAAAACAGCTCGAAAAAGTCCCATCAATTAATTGTGAGGCGATGAATCGAATTAATAAATAATTGAGCTATCACCTAAGTATTGCGTTTACAAGTGTTTTCTTGTAAAATAACTTTTTTTTTTTTTTGTATCGTTCGAAGTGAGTTTGAAACTAAAATTTTTATGCAAAACCGTAAATAAAATGAAAAGAGAACAATAAGAAATGTCCTCTGGTTTAAAAAGAGCGTTCCTACCAGCACTTCTGAATTGAAAACAATTCATGTGCGACTATAGTTCTAAAGATTCCTTAATAGAAGTTTTATTATTAGAATGGCGTCATTTAAAGATACCGTCATTTGAAGGTACCGTATTGAGTGTCACTTCGTTTTCAACGTTTTGGATCATGCAAAAGCACTCACTCCAGGTAGCTACTCGTAGGAACAGAATTTTCGATATGTTTCAAACCTCAAACCTTCAGTTGCATGCGAAAGCCGAAACCCTGAAAACTTTTCTCGCATTTTATAAGATGATTGGTGCTAGGTTGCATAAGGTCAACTCTGCGATGAGCAATTAGCAATGAAGCATCTAGAACACCCGAAGGTACTCCCACGAGCCCATGTTAAATTCATGGTTTTCAAAAGAAGATGAGTTGTGAACGGCTTGATGATTTTTTTATTTTAGATTACCCTCGTTGAGAAGAAAATTTCATGGAGAATAGATCATGTCCTCTTTATTTTTACTTGCTAAAGCTCAGTTCATGAGTTATTGACTGATGAATGGAACTCGTTTTTCTGTAGAGCAAAAGTCGAATATCCGCATATGCACTCGTTTCGGGATAACTCATGAAATAAGTTTCGGCGAGTAAAAATGAAGAGGACACGATTTATTCTACATAAAAATTCCTTTCCCACGAGGGTAATTTCAAAAAAATTCATCAAGCCGCCGCCGTTCTCGAGTAATCTCCTTTTGAAAATCGGAAATTTAACATGGCCTCTTATGGAAGTACGTTCTTTCAAGAAGTCAAAATGGTGCGTGTCGAAATTCGGACGTTTTAGATGCTTCACACACGCCTCTTCGAGTCCCTTCCTTGGAACCATGTCACAGACCCTTGCGTCACAGAAAAGCTTGTGTGAGAGTGATAAGAGGTCGCGATGCTAGCGCTGCTCGCCCCGAAACCGCTTCAAGCCAACGATTGGCTGAGACTTTTTCATACAGTTGTGACCGGTGCTGGCAATAAGTGCATACGAGGTAATTGAAACGATCAAGAAGAAGATACCTTTGTACTCATGATTTCACAGGTATAGTTCTTCTTATCGTTTTGTGATTCATGAGTTACTCCGAGGTTGATCCGTTCGTTTAAGATGATATCCTTTTTTGTAAACCCCTCCTCCTATCTCATATACTTTCTCCGTGACTGCTGGATCTGAAGGATAATTTCATCTGTCTAATATTTTCGTATTCGTGAATTAACCATAGACTGGATTAAGGATAAATCTTTCGAATCTTCCGTGTTTCGTATCGCGTTGAATACGTATATTCGGTGGTATCCTGTATTCAGTTTGTCTGAATTACGAACGATTGTAATCACGATCTTGAGGTAACTATTATCGCTTTATTTTTAGTCAATTATTGTTACGTGTATCAAGAAACACGTGCGAAGACATTCCCTAACGGGATGTCATTCGTTATGTCAATAATGTCGTGAAAATCTGTTTTCAACGAGCTTTTCGCTCATTTTTTCGTTGTACTCGTTGAAAAGTTGAAGAAAAGCTATCTGTAGATGAATTTTGTGTCTAATTTGTAGGAATTTCTCTGGTCCACGAATGTGCTAGTTCTCGTAAATAGTGGATTTCAATTCCTGGACCTTTTTTCTAGAAGGTTCTTGTAGTACCAAACAGTAGTTCTTATGTTCAATTTTACTTGAGGATATGTTTTGATAGCTTCATTTTTCTAATCGTTGGAGGTATATGGTCTTTGATTATCAAGTAAATAGATATTCAGCATCCGTATGGTTGATCGTCAATACTGAATGCCGATGTTCCTACCATCGATTTATATCGTTTAGCTCTGATTTAGGAAAACTGAATTACTTTTCTCATCAAGAGCGGAAGGTGTACGGAGACGAACGTAGATTGAATCGGTTTTCGCGACAGGAGCTTAAGTGTACAGTTCAACCCCGATTATCCAGACGGGTTCGGCGGGAGTGAAAATACTAGATGACATGATTCAGCCGCCCAAAAGCGAATTACGGGAACGAAAAAAAAAAGTATTATTGACTTAGTTATTCATTGAAAAATTTGTAGACGTATCATTTTGCGTTCACCTATATCATGTCCAGGTCTTGTACTTACCATTTGTCCAATATAATATTGATTAAATCTACTTTTTAAAAAAAAAATCGCGGTCATCCGGATTTTCGATTATCCGGATCGAAAAATCCCCAATCAATCCGCATAATCCAGGTTGCACTGTACTCGAGACTCTTTTCAATTATTCGTAAAACACGCTAATACCCAAGGCGCATTTTAATGAACAGATCATCGAAGTTTCGAATCGTTCTGACGTGCCTTTGTGGATAATTTGTTGATGTTTGATGATTCCATACGACCCGTATAAACACTTATTCATTTTATTTTGTTCATAACCAAGATGTTTTCAATCATTTACTTTCGTTTTTATTTGATTATTTATTTATTTCATTTTTTCTTCCATTTTCTTCCAAAAATAATTTTCGTTCGTGTTTCAATTTTAGTTTGGATGGAAATTGAATTATCGGTTCTCGTCATATTACTCATGTTTCAAGTTTGTTTTTGTGGGAAAAATAGAATGAATCCCATCTTTCGTAATCGCAAGAAATTCGAATAATATAGAACTCATATCTTGTTCTCTTTTTAGTTTGAATATAAACTAGAATTTCGTTTTTCGTTATACTACGTAGTCTCAAGAAAAAATCTGAACAAACTCCGAAAATTTTTCATTCGTTTCGACGCCTTTTAGAGCAAACACCTCCTCCTTTTCTTCTCCATCATCTTTCCTAATCTCAAGAATTCCGAACTCGAAGAACTGAAGTCTTGTTTTGGGCCGAAATTTCGGTCTTTGTTATACTGCTCAAGTCTCAAGCTTCATTGTGGACAAATTAAACGAATTTAGATTGTTTCTCATTTTGTTTCAAATTTCGATACGACGCGTTTCAAAACTCCTACGTTTCTTACTTTTTTTTCTTCATTTTGTTTTTCCTAATCTCAAAAAATCTAATTTATAGAAGTTACATCTTGTTTCAATATTCGTTTTCACTTGGTCCGCTATTTTGAATTTCAATACAACGTGTTTTGAACGGCTGTTTTTCATGTCTTTTTTTTTTTTTTAATTATCTCTCTTAAAAAATCCGAATTCATACAACTCAAATCTTGTTTTCATTTTGGTTCGAATTTAAAGTGAAATTTCGGTTTTTGTTGTCTTTACTCTTCGAGTCTCAAGTTTTCTCGTGAAAAAAGTCCACCGGATTTTGATTGTTTCTCTCTTTGTCCATTTTATTTCAAATCTCCAAATAACGTGTTTCAAACGACTGCTTTGCTTTTTTTTTTTTCTTTTGCTTTTTATTTCATTATTTTTTGTAAAATCGCAAGAAATCTGAATTTTTATAGGACTCAGATGGTTTTCAATTGTCACGACGACAATATATAACATCTCTTCTAGTTGCTGAATACTTATTAAATCCGGCAGCTTGACTCAAAGATGAAGCTTTTTATAAGTTACTTCAATTAATAATTCCTGCAATTTATCAATTTTTCAAACTTTGAGCGAAATCATTTTATTGAACGTTCAACATTTAGTTTCTCTGAACTTCCCGATTTTGTTTTTATTACAGACTACCAATAATTATATTATTGAGAAATTGCGATTTCTGTAATCAATTTGCTCTTCTAAACTATGTTCTATTTTAACTAGTAAAAGGTGAGAAATACAAGGACGACGTAACATTAAATTCAAAAATAAACGATCGAAATTATCAAAATAAATTCGAAACTTCGGAATTTATTTTTATAATTTCGATCGTTTATTTTTGAATTGAATGTTAGCTCGTCTTTGTATTTCGCAATTTTTACTAATCGCGATTCCTGATATCAATCGAGTATTAAAATTGAAATTGAGTGCTTGATATTATTACCTTAAATATATCGGTCCGCATATCCATGTTCTTAATTACGTATCCTACGAACATGGCCCATGAATACTTTCAAATATTATTTTTTCCTTTCTTTTTCTACCTGATCAAAACAATCCAATTCTCGTTGGCGTATACTAATTGGTCCAATGCTTTGATGCTTTCTCGTATAATTATCAGTTTCTTGTGACATAATTCCCAATATTCTGCCCGGCTCTGTTGCATGAATTCTGAAGCCTTTGGATCGAAAACTAAAGATTATTATTTGAATAAATATTCTAAAAACTTAGCAAAACGTCGCGTCATCTTCAACAATTTGGCAATCATTATTTTGATTCAAAGTTCATTTACATTAGCCAACGAGCTTCTTGAAAGACACGTGAAAGAATTCAAAGGTACCGAGTACGATAATTTTTCAAAAATCTGAATCCGATGAAGCGAGCGAACATTATAATTCGTAAATCCTATGAACACTTATAGAATCACTTCCTATCATTCATATTGCGAAAAAGCTAGAAAAATTACCCTTTTGATACCGATTAATCGAAATAATATAACTGAGCTATCAGCTGAAGTATTGCGTTTAAGAGTGTATTCTTATCGAGTAACATTTTTTTCTTTTCTTTTTGTTTCGTATTATACTGAGTAAGTTCCATTTCTATTCAAAACTTTGTTTCATCCAACAACCTCTGGACGAATCATCGTACCTTTCTTGAAAGAGACATGAAAGAATTTAAGTGTACCGAGCTTGATAATTCTTGAATAATCTAAAGCTGGTGAATGGAACAAAAATCATAATTCGTAAGTCTTATAAACATTCCTAGAATTATTTTTCATCATTCCTCTTACAAAACAGCTCGAAAAAGTCCCATCAATTAATTGTGAGGCGATGAATCGAATTAATAAATAATTGAGCTATCACCTAAGTATTGCGTTTACAAGTGTTTTCTTGTAAAATAACTTTTTTTTTTTTTTTTTGTATCGTTCGAAGTGAGTTTGAAACTAAAATTTTTATGCAAAACCGTAAATAAAATGAAAAGAGAATAATAAGAAATGTCCTCTGGTTTAAAAAGAGCGTTCCTACCAGCACTTCTGAATTGAAAACAATTCAAGTGCGGCTGTAGTGAAATATTGAATTCATTTAGTTCTAAATATTCCTTAATTGATGTTTTATTATGAGGATGGCGTCTTCTAAAGATAAGGTCATTTGAAGGTACCCTATTGATTGGAAAATCGATGAATGTCACTTCGTTTTCAACGTTTTGGATCATGCAAAAGCACTCCAGGTAGCTACTCGTAGGAACAGAATATTCGATATGTTTCAAACCTTGAGTTACTTGAGCATCTCGCATTTTATAAAAGGATTGGTACTAGGTTACATAAGCGTCAACTCTGCGATGAGCGACTAGCAATAATATAAAGTATCTAGTACACCCGAACCTACTTCCATGAGCCCATGTTGAATTCATGGTTTTCAAAAGAGGATTAGTCGAGAACGGCTCGATGATTGTTTTTTAGATTACCCTCGTTAAGAAGGAAATTTTATGGAGAATAGATCATGTCCTCTTCATTTTTACTTGCCAAAGCTCAGTTCATGAGTTATTGACTGATGAAAGGAACTCGTTTTTTTGTGCAACTACGTGTACGTAGTCCCAGCTGTCGTTCTCGAGTGATACTCTTTTGAAAAACACCAATTTAACATGGTCTCTTATGCCATGGAAGTATACGTTCTTTCTAGGAGGCAAAATGGCGCATAGCGTGTGTCGTTCTAGATGCTTTACACACATCTCTGCCCTATAAAGTAGAAGCATTGGCTACACATACTTTGTAAGCAGAGGTACACACCTTTTGTTAAAAGAGCTGTCGTTTGGTTGGAAACTGCTACCTGAGTGGCGAGTGCTCTGGGTGTTGACCGTTGGTACAAAAACGAGAGAACATACATCCCTCTCTGTTACACCCACGTCTTAATGCCTGGCGCGATCTGTTATTCGATTCCAACAAACCGACAACATTTTAACGATAGGCTTGTACGTCTGCTTACATAGTATGTATAGTCTATGGTAGAATTGACGTATCTGCAAAATAACAATCAGCAGGAAAGGTCTCTGTGTAAAAATCTTCGAAATAACGATCAACTGATAAGGGTATTTTGCGCTCGATCAGCAGCAGGAATTTTCATTCTCATTCGTTTTAGAAACATTTTCGAATGCCCATTCCAAAGGTAATAAAGAACGAAATGTTTCATTGTGCGATCCGCAAGAATAAGTTTCAAGGTGAAAGATTCAAGAAAATAATTACTTGTATTTTTTGCCATTTGATCCAGTAGAGAATGTAAGGAGACGATTTTCGATATTATTCACAGATAACACTGGTAAAATTTTTCCCATGTGTTGTAGTTACGTCCAAATTAGGACGTTCTACATTTTGCTGAATTTCTTTATGAAAACATTTCTGTATCGAAAAACTATCATTACTATCGTTTTTCTCGTTGAAAATCGATCTTGAAGGATAGAAACAATTTTCCCTGTGATCGGCGATTTTTAGATACGTCTATTTTACTTAGTAGGGCAAACCTGAGCTACACCACGCGAACTCTGTTGCACTCTGGAGCGCTTCACACCTTATTAGCTACAGCTGCAAGCCAGCCAATGGTTATCAGCTTCAAGTCAGCGATTGGCTGAGACTTTTTTGTGATTCAGTTGTGACCGGTGCTGGCGATAAGTACATAAGAGGTGATTGAAACGATCAGGAGGAAAATACCTTTGTACTCATCTCTTCACAGGTATAGTTCTTCTTATCATTTCATTCACCTCTTACGACTCTTGCTCATCCCCGGTCGCAAGTACTATTTACCAAGCTATTAGCTATTAGCAAATGATTCGCGATCAGAAATTGGAACGTAACTCACCTTTGATTCGTAATCCAGTTAGATATTAAGTTTCTGATTTTTTCGTATTTTTGAATCAACGATAAATTTTTCGGCATTTGTATCAATATTACGAGTTATTTATTCGGTAGTATCCTGTATTCATTTTTTCTGAATTACGAACGAATGTAATCACGATCTTGAGGTAACTATTGCTTTATTAATATTATTCAATTATTGTTACGTGCATCGAGAAACACGTGAGAAGGCAATCCCACGCTACTGCCATTTGGTATGTATAGTAAATAATGTCGCGAAAATCTGTTTTCGACGAGCTTTTGGCTCGTTCTTCTGTTGTATTCGTTCGAAAGTTGAAGAAAAGCTATCAGTAGATGAATTTTGTGTCTAATTTGTAGGAATTTCTCTAGTCCACGATTGTGCTAGTCCTCTCGAATAGTAGATTTCAATTCTTGCACCTTTTTTGCCAGAAGATCCTTGTAGTACCAAAAAGCAGTTCTGATGTTTCATTCTACTTGAGAATATGATTCGATGGCTTCAGTATTCTAATCGTTGCCGTTGGAGATGGTCTTTGATCAAGTAAATAGATACTCAGACTCGGTATGTTAACAACGTTGGTTAAAAAGAATGTATCCATGATCGTCAATATTGAATGCCGATGTTCTTATTATCGATTTATATCGTTTAGTCCCGATTTAGGAAAACTGATTTATTTTTTTCATGAAGAGCTGACATTTGACGGAGATGATCAATAATTATGAGATGAAAAGAGACTCTATGTATTTCTCACGGGAACAAATTCAGTTTAGGAATAGAAGTTGAAAAATATGGATTCGAATCGATCCTTCACTACATCGTACAATATCAAAGACCACAAACCATTTCATTCTACTTGAGTATGTTCCTTTTTTTTTCCATTCAAATTTGTGAGACAATAACGTCTTGTTTGAGTATTCTTTGTCTTTGATATTATTATGATTCGCGTATTAATTCTCCGATGAATTTTGTTTTCTCATCCAGGATAGATGAAATAGTTTTCCTTCGTGTTTCAATTTTAGTTTGGATGTGTGTTGAAACATCGATTTTCGTCATATTACTCAGTTTTTTTTTTTGCGGGGAAAATAGAATGATTCTCTTCTTTCCTAGTCTCAAGAAATCCGAATAATTACATAGAACTCATATCTTGTTTTTTTTTAGTTTGAATGTAAACTAGAATTTCGTTTTACTTTATACTCGTAGTCTCAAGAAAAAACTCAAACAAACTCAGTAAATCTTTCGGAAAGGAGAAGATAATATTTGGAAGTATTTATGGGCCATGTTCTTGGAATACGTAATTAAGTGCGTATAATATTTTAGGTACCAATATCAAGCGCTCGATTTTAATTTTATTACTGGATTGATATTAAAAATCGTATTTTCCCGATAAAATATTGGTAGTATGTGATGAAAACAAAATTAGAGACCTCAGCGAAGTGAACGTTGAACGTAATCTTGCTAAAAGTTTGAAAAGTTAGTAAGATGCAGGAATTATTAATCGAAGTAATCTATGAAAAGCTTCATCTTTGATTCGAGCTTCTGCATTTAATAAGTATTCAGCAGCTAGAAGAGAAGTTGATAAATTGTTAAATCAATAAGACGCCTTTTGAAGTGAACGACTGCTCTTTTCTGTCTCAATCATCTTTTTTAATCTCAAGAAATCCGAATTTAAAGAACTCTAGTTTCGTTTTAATTTTAGCTCGGATTTGAGCTGAAATTTCGGTTTTTGTTATACTTACTACTCAAGGCAAGAGCTTCCTTGTAGAAAAATTGAACGAATTTAGATTGCTCCTCATTTTATTTTATTTCAAATTTCAATACGACGCGTTTCAAAACGCCTGCGTTTTTCATTTTTGTTTCATTGATGTTTGCTAATCTCAAAGAATATAATCTATAAAAGTCAGATCTTGTTTCAATGTTAATCTTCTTTCGGTCCACTATTTAATATTTCAATACAACACATTCTGAGTGGCTGCTTTTTCATGATTTTTTTTTTTTTTTTTAACCAACTCCTAATTCCAACGATTCCGAATTTATAGAACTCAAATCCTGTTTTTATTTTAGTTCGGATTCAAAGTGAAATTTCGGTTTTTTTGTACAAATTCTTTTCAAGTATCACGTTTTCTCATGGAAAAATCAACCGAATTTAGATTGTTTCTCCCTTGGTCCACTTTATTTCGAATCTCTTTATAACGTGTTTCAAACGAACGGTTGCTTGTTCCTTTTTTTTTTTTCTTCTTTTTCTTTCATTATTTTTTGTATAATCGCAAGAAATCCAAATTTAGAGAAGTAAGTGGGTTTTCAGTTGTCAGGACATTATATAATTATTTCTTTTCGAGCTGCTGAATACTCTTATTAAATGCGGAAGCTCGAACCAAGATGAAGCTTTTTATAGGTCACTTCGACAAATAATTCCTGCATCCTACTAATTTTTCAAACTTTTGGTTAGGGGACATTTAGTTTCGCTAAACTTTCCAATTTTGTTTTTACTACATACTACCATTATAATTATTAAGATAATTTTTTATTGCGAGGATAGTAGTCAATTATTTATTTTAAAAAACGGGTTTCCCGTTCATTAAATACACTAGAAAAGTTTTCTAAGACGTTTCGTAGTGTATGAAAGTGCGAGAAAAGCCGTTTTTCAAAATAAATAATTACGAATATATCATTATTGAGAAATTGCGATTTCTGTTATCAATTTGCTCTTCTAAACGACTTGTATGTTCCATTATATCTAGTAGAAATTGAGAAATACAAGGACGTAATATTTAGTTCAAAAAGTGAACGATCGAAATTATAAAAATAAATTCAAAGTTTCGAATTTATTTTTATAATTTCTATCGTTTTTTTTTGAATTAAATGTTACCGTACGTCCGTGTATTTCTCAATGTTTACTAATTGCGATTCCTGATATCAATCAGGTATTAAAATTAGAATTGAGTGCTTGATATTATTACTTCAATTATATCGGTCCTAATATCCATGCTTTTGATTACGTATCCTACGAACATGGCCCATGAATACTTTCAAATATTATTTTTTCCTTTCTTTTTCTACCTGATCAAAACAATCCAATTCTCGTTGGCGTATACTAATTGGTCCAATGCTTTGATGCTTTCTCGTATAATTATCAGTTTCTTGTGACATAATTCCCAATATTCTGCCCAGCTCTGTTGCATGAATTCTGAAGCCTTTGGATCGAAAACTAAAGATTATTATTTGAATAAATATTCTAAAAACTTAGCAAAACGTCGCGTCATCTTCAACAATTTGGCAATCATTATTTTGATTCAAAGTTCATTTACATTAGCCAACGAGCTTCTTGAAAGACACGTGAAAGAATTCAAAGGTACCGAGTACGATAATTTTTCAAAAATCTGAATCCGATGAAGCGAGCGAACATTATAATTCGTAAATCCCATGAACACTTCTAGAATTACTTGCTATCATTCATATTGCGAAAAAGCTAGACAAATTACCCTTTTGATACCGATTAATCGAAATAATATAATTGAGCTATCAGCTGAAGTATTGCGTTTAAGAGTGTATTCTTATCGAGTAACATGTTTTTCTTTTCTTTTTGTTTCGTATTATACTGAGTAAGTTGAGAACCACCATTTCTATTCAAAACTCTGTTTCATCCAACAACCTCTGGACAAATCATCGTACCTTTCTTGAAAGAGACATGAAAGAATTTAAGTGTACCGAGCTTGATAATTCTTGAATAATCTAAAGCTGGTGAATGGAACAAAAATCATAATTCGTAAGTCTTATAAACATTCCTAGAATTATTTTTCATCATTCCTCTTACAAAACAGCTCGAAAAAGTCCCATCAATTAATTGTGAGGCGATGAATCGAATTAATAAATAATTGAGCTATCACCTAAGTATTGCGTTTACAAGTGTTTTCTTGTAAAATAACTTTTTTTTTTTTTTGTATCGTTCGAAGTGAGTTTGAAACTAAAATTTTTATGCAAAACCGTAAATAAAATGAAAAGAGAACAATAAGAAATGTCCTCTGGTTTAAAAAGAGCGTTCCTACCAGCACTTCTGAATTGAAAACAATTCATGTGCGACTATAGTTCTAAAGATTCCTTAATAGAAGTTTTATTATTAGAATGGCGTCATTTAAAGATACCGTCATTTGAAGGTACCGTATTGAGTGTCACTTCGTTTTCAACGTTTTGGATCATGCAAAAGCACTCACTCCAGGTAGCTACTCGTAGGAACAGAATTTTCGATATGTTTCAAACCTCAAACCTTCAGTTGCATGCGAAAGCCGAAACCCTGAAAACTTTTCTCGCATTTTATAAGATGATTGGTGCTAGGTTGCATAAGGTCAACTCTGCGATGAGCAATTAGCAATGAAGCATCTAGAACACCCGAAGGTACTCCCACGAGCCCATGTTAAATTCATGGTTTTCAAAAGAAGATGAGTTGTGAACGGCTTGATGATTTTTTTATTTTAGATTACCCTCGTTGAGAAGAAAATTTCATGGAGAATAGATCATGTCCTCTTTATTTTTACTTGCTAAAGCTCAGTTCATGAGTTATTGACTGATGAATGGAACTCGTTTTTCTGTAGAGCAAAAGTCGAATATCCGCATATGCACTCGTTTCGGGATAACTCATGAAATAAGTTTCGGCGAGTAAAAATGAAGAGGACACGATTTATTCTACATAAAAATTCCTTTCCCACGAGGGTAATTTCAAAAAAATTCATCAAGCCGCCGCCGTTCTCGAGTAATCTCCTTTTGAAAATCGGAAATTTAACATGGCCTCTTATGGAAGTACGTTCTTTCAAGAAGTCAAAATGGTGCGTGTCGAAATTCGGACGTTTTAGATGCTTCACACACGCCTCTTCGAGTCCCTTCCTTGGAACCATGTCACAGACCCTTGCGTCACAGAAAAGCTTGTGTGAGAGTGATAAGAGGTCGCGATGCTAGCGCTGCTCGCCCCGAAACCGCTTCAAGCCAACGATTGGCTGAGACTTTTTCATACAGTTGTGACCGGTGCTGGCAATAAGTGCATACGAGGTAATTGAAACGATCAAGAAGAAGATACCTTTGTACTCATGATTTCACAGGTATAGTTCTTCTTATCGTTTTGTGATTCATGAGTTACTCCGAGGTTGATCCGTTCGTTTAAGATGATATCCTTTTTTGTAAACCCCTCCTCCTATCTCATATACTTTCTCCGTGACTGCTGGATCTGAAGGATAATTTCATCTGTCTAATATTTTCGTATTCGTGAATTAACCATAGACTGGATTAAGGATAAATCTTTCGAATCTTCCGTGTTTCGTATCGCGTTGAATACGTATATTCGGTGGTATCCTGTATTCAGTTTGTCTGAATTACGAACGATTGTAATCACGATCTTGAGGTAACTATTATCGCTTTATTTTTAGTCAATTATTGTTACGTGTATCAAGAAACACGTGCGAAGACATTCCCTAACGGGATGTCATTCGTTATGTCAATAATGTCGTGAAAATCTGTTTTCAACGAGCTTTTCGCTCATTTTTTCGTTGTACTCGTTGAAAAGTTGAAGAAAAGCTATCTGTAGATGAATTTTGTGTCTAATTTGTAGGAATTTCTCTGGTCCACGAATGTGCTAGTTCTCGTAAATAGTGGATTTCAATTCCTGGACCTTTTTTCTAGAAGGTTCTTGTAGTACCAAACAGTAGTTCTTATGTTCAATTTTACTTGAGGATATGTTTTGATAGCTTCATTTTTCTAATCGTTGGAGGTATATGGTCTTTGATTATCAAGTAAATAGATATTCAGCATCCGTATGGTTGATCGTCAATACTGAATGCCGATGTTCCTACCATCGATTTATATCGTTTAGCTCTGATTTAGGAAAACTGAATTACTTTTCTCATCAAGAGCGGAAGGTGTACGGAGACGAACGTAGATTGAATCGGTTTTCGCGACAGGAGCTTAAGTGTACAGTTCAACCCCGATTATCCAGACGGGTTCGGCGGGAGTGAAAATACTAGATGACATGATTCAGCCGCCCAAAAGCGAATTACGGGAACGAAAAAAAAAAGTATTATTGACTTAGTTATTCATTGAAAAATTTGTAGACGTATCATTTTGCGTTCACCTATATCATGTCCAGGTCTTGTACTTACCATTTGTCCAATATAATATTGATTAAATCTACTTTTTAAAAAAAAAATCGCGGTCATCCGGATTTTCGATTATCCGGATCGAAAAATCCCCAATCAATCCGCATAATCCAGGTTGCACTGTACTCGAGACTCTTTTCAATTATTCGTAAAACACGCTAATACCCAAGGCGCATTTTAATGAACAGATCATCGAAGTTTCGAATCGTTCTGACGTGCCTTTGTGGATAATTTGTTGATGTTTGATGATTCCATACGACCCGTATAAACACTTATTCATTTTATTTTGTTCATAACCAAGATGTTTTCAATCATTTACTTTCGTTTTTATTTGATTATTTATTTATTTCATTTTTTCTTCCATTTTCTTCCAAAAATAATTTTCGTTCGTGTTTCAATTTTAGTTTGGATGGAAATTGAATTATCGGTTCTCGTCATATTACTCATGTTTCAAGTTTGTTTTTGTGGGAAAAATAGAATGAATCCCATCTTTCGTAATCGCAAGAAATTCGAATAATATAGAACTCATATCTTGTTCTCTTTTTAGTTTGAATATAAACTAGAATTTCGTTTTTCGTTATACTACGTAGTCTCAAGAAAAAATCTGAACAAACTCCGAAAATTTTTCATTCGTTTCGACGCCTTTTAGAGCAAACACCTCCTCCTTTTCTTCTCCATCATCTTTCCTAATCTCAAGAATTCCGAACTCGAAGAACTGAAGTCTTGTTTTGGGCCGAAATTTCGGTCTTTGTTATACTGCTCAAGTCTCAAGCTTCATTGTGGACAAATTAAACGAATTTAGATTGTTTCTCATTTTGTTTCAAATTTCGATACGACGCGTTTCAAAACTCCTACGTTTCTTACTTTTTTTTCTTCATTTTGTTTTTCCTAATCTCAGAAAATCTAATTTATAGAAGTTACATCTTGTTTTAATATTCGTTTTCACTTGGTCCGCTATTTTGAATTTCAATACAACGTGTTTTGAACGGCTGTTTTTCATGTCTTTTTTTTTTTTTTTTAATTATCTCTCTTAATCTCAAAAAATTCGAATTCATAGAACTCAAATCTTGTTTTCATTTTAGTTCGAATTTAAAGTGAAATTTCGGTTTTTGTTGTCTTTACTCTTCGAGTCTCAAGTTTTCTCGTGAAAAAAGTCCACCGGATTTTGATTGTTTCTCTCTTTGTCCATTTTATTTCAAATCTCCAAATAACGTGTTTCAAACGGCTGCTTTGCTTTTTCTTTATTCTTTTGCTTTTTATTTCATTATTTTTTGTAAAATCGCAAGAAATCTGAATTTATAGAACTCAGATGGTTTTCAATTGTCACGACGACAATATCTAACATCTCTTCTAGTTGCTGAATACTTATTAAATCCGGGAGCTTGACTCAAAGATGAAGCTTTTTATAAGTTACTTCAATTAATAATTCCTGCAATTTATCAATTTTTCAAACTTGGAGCGAAATCATGTTTTTGAACGTTCAACATTTAGTTTCGCTGAACTTCCCGATTTTGTTTTTATTACAGACTACCAATAATTATATTATTGAGAAATTGCGATTTCTGTAATCAATTTGCTCTTCTAAATTATGTTCTATTATGACTAGTAAAAATTGACAAATACAAGGACGACGTAACATTTAATTCAAAAATAAACGATCGGAATTATCAAAATAAATTCGAAACTTCGCAATTTATTTTTATAATTTCGATCGTTTATTTTTGAATTGAATGTTAGCTCGTCTTTGTATTTCGCAATTTCTACTAATCGCGATTCCTGATATCAATCGAGTATTAAAATTGAAATTGAGTGCTTGATATTATTACCTTAAATATATCGGTCCGCATATCCATGTTCTTAATTACGTATCCTACGAACATGGCCCATGAATAATTTCAAATAATATCATCTTTTCCTTCCTTTTTCTTCCTGATCAAAACAATCCGGCCAATTCCCGTCGGCTTATACTAGTTGGTCCAATGCTTTCATGCTCTCTCGTATAATTATCAGTTTCTTGTGACATAATTTCCAATATTCCACGCAGCTCTGTTGCGTGAATTCTGAAGCCTTAGAATCAAAAACTAAAGATTATTATTTGAATAAATATTCTAGAAACTCATCAAAACGTCATCTTCGACAATTTGGCAATGATTGTTTCAATTTGAAGTTCATTTACGTTAGCCAACGTAGTCCGAGCTGCCGTTCTCGAGTAATACTCTTTTGAAAAATACAAATTTAACATGGCCTCTTATGCCATGGGAGTACGTTCTTTCTAAGAGGCAAAATGGCGTGTGTCGTTCTAGATGCTTTACACACACCTCTGCCTTACAAAGTAGAATCATTGACTACACATGCTTTCTATGCAAACGTACAAACCTCTTGTTAAAATAGCTGCTCCGTTGGAAACTGCTACCTGAGTGCGCTGGGTGTTAACCGTTGATGCAAAAGAGAGAGAATATACATCCCTCTATGTTACACCCACGTCTTAATGCCTGGCGCGATCTACGTCTGCTTTCAAAGTATTTATAGTCAACGGTAGAATTGACGTATCTGCAAAATAACAATCAGCAGGAAAGGTCTCCATGTAAAAACCTTCAAAATAACGATGAGCTGATAAGGGTATTTTGCGCTCGATCAGCAACAGGAATTTTCATTATCACTTGTTTTAGAAACATTTTCGAATGCCCATTTCAAAGGTCATAAAGAACGGAATGTTTTCATTGAGATCTGCAAGTATAAGTTTCAACGTGAAAGATTCAAGAGGATAATTACTTGTATTTTGTGCCATTTGATCCAGTAGAGAATGTGTGAAGACGATTTTCGATTTTAATCACAGATAACACTGGTAAAATTTTTCCCATGTGTTGTAGTTACGTCCAAATTTGGACGTTCTACATTTTGCTGAATCTCTTTATGAAAACATTTCTGTATCGAAAAACTATCATTACCATCGTTTTTCTCGCTGAAAATCGATCGTGAAGGATAGAAACAATTTTTCTTGTGATCGGCGATTTTTAGATACGTCTATTTTACTTAGTAGGGCAAACCTGAGCTACACCACGCGAACTCTGTTGCACTCTGGAGCGCTTCACACCTTATTAGCTACAGCTGCAAGCCAGCCAATCGTTATCAGCTTCAAGTCAGCGATTGGCTGAGACTTTTTTGTGATTCAGTTGTGACCGGTGCTGGCGATAAGTACATACGAGGTGATTGAAACGATCAGGAGGAAAATACCTTTGTACTCATCTCTTCACAGGTATAGTTCTTCTTATCATTTCATTCACCTCTTACGACTCTTGCTCATCCCCGGTCACGAGTACTATTTACCAAGCTATTAGCTATTGGCAAATGATTCGCGATCAGAAATTGGAACGTAACTCACCTTTGATTTGTAATCCAGTTAGATAGTTTTAACTTTCTCATTTTTCGTATTTTTGAATCGCAACGATAAATTTTTCGGCATTCGTATCAATATTACGAGTTATTTATTCGGTAGTATCCTGTATTCATTTTTTCTGAATTACGAACGAATGTAATCACGATCTTGAGGTAACTATTGCTTTATTAATATTATTCAATTATTGTTACGTGCATCGAGAAACACGTGAGAAGGCAATCCCACGCTACTGCCATTTGGTATGTATAGTAAATAATGTCGCGAAAATCTGTTTTCGACGAGCTTTTGGCTCGTTCTTCTGTTGTATTCGTTCGAAAGTTGAAGAAAAGCTATCAGTAGATGAATTTTGTGTCTAATTTGTAGGAATTTCTCTGGTCCACGATTGTGCTAGTTCTCTCGAATAGTAGATTTCAATTCCTGCACCTTTTTTGCCAGAAGATCCTTGTAGTACCAAAAAGCAGTTCTGATGTCTCATTTTACTTGAGAATAAGATTTGATGGCTTCAGTATTCTAATCGTTGCCGTTAGAGATTATGGTCTTTGATCAAGTAAATAGATACTCAGAATCGGTATGTTAACAACGTTGGTTAAAAAGAATGTATCCATGATCGTCAATATTGAATGCCGATGTTCTTATTATCGATTTATATCGTTTAGTCCCGATTTAGGAAAACTGATTTATTTTTTTCATGAAGAGCTGACATTTGACGGAGATGATCAATAATTATGAGATGAAAAGAGACTCTATGTATTTCTCACGGGAACAAATTCAGTTTAGGAATAGAAGTTGAAAAATATGGATTCGAATCGATCCTTCACTACATCGTACAATATCAAAGACCACAAACCATTTCATTCTACTTGAGTATGTTCCTTTTTTTTCCATTCAAATTTGTGAGACAATAACGTCTCGTTTGAGTATTTTCATTGATATTATTATGATCCGCATATTAATTCTCCGATAAATTTTGTTTTCTCATCCAGGATAGATGAAATAGTTTTCCTTCGTGTTTCAATTTTAGTTTGGATGTGAGTTGAAACATCGATTTTCGTCATATTACTCACTTGCAAGTTTTTTTGTTTTTTTTTTTGCGGGGAAAATAGAATGATTCTCTGCTTTCCTAATCTCAAGAAATTCGAATGATCATATAGAACTCATATCTTGTTCTTTTTTTAGTTTGAATGTAAACTAGAATTTCGTTCTACTTCACACTCGTAGTCTCAAGAAAAAACTCAAACAAACTCAGAAAATTTTTTGTAAAGGAAAAGATAATATTTGGAAGTATTCATGGGCCATGTTCTTGGAATACGTAATCAAGTGCATGGATATGCGGACCGTAATATTTGAGGTACTAATATCAAGCGCTCGATTTTAATTTTAATACTCGATTGATATTAAAAATCGTATTTTCCCGATAAAATATTAGTGGTATGTGATAAAAACAAAATTAAAGACCTCAGCGAACTGAACGTTGGACGTAATCTTGCTGAAAGTTTGAAAAGTCAGTAAGATGCAGGAATTATTAATCGAAGTAACCTATGAAAAGCTTCATCTTTGATTCGAGCTTCCGCATTTAATAAGTATTCAAGAGCTAGAAGAGGAGTTGAATATTGTCAAAAATCAATACGACGCCTTTTGAAGTAAACGACTGCTCTTTTTTGTCTCAATCATCTTTCCTAATCTCAAGAAATCCGAATTTAAAGAACTCCAGTTTCGTTTTAATTTTAGCTCGGATTTGAGCTGAAATTTCGGTTTTTGTTATACTTACTACTCAAGGCGAGAGCTTCCTTGTAGAAAAATTGAACGAATTTAGATTGTTCCTTATTCTATTTCAAATTTCAATACGACGCGTTTCAAAACGCCAGCGTTTTTCATTTTCGTTTCATTCATCTTTCCTAATCTCAAAGAATATAATCTATAGAAGTCAGATCTTGTTTCAATGTTAATCTTCTTTTGGTCCACTATTTAATATTTCAATACAACACATTGTAAGTGGCTGCTTCTTCATGACTTTTTTTTTTTTAATTAACTCCTAATTCCAATAAATCCGAATTTATAGAACTCAAATCCTGTTTTTATTTTAGTTGGGATTCAAAGTGAAATTTCGGTTTTTGTTGTACAAATTCTTTTCAAATATCACGTTCTCTCATGGAAAAATCAACCAAATTCAGATTGTTTCTCCCTTGGTCCACTTTATTTCGAATCTCTATATAACGTGTTTCAAACAAACGGTTGCTTGTTCATTTTTTTTTCCTTCTTTTTCTTTCATTTTTTTTTGTAAAATCGGAAGAAATCTGAATTATTTATCGAACTCCGTTGGTTTTCAATATTGTTGCGACAATGTATAACTTCTCATCGAGCTGCTGAATACTTATTATATGCGGGAGCTCGAATCAAAGCCAAAGCTTTTCTTAGGTCACTTCGATAAATAATTCCTGCATGTTACTAATTTTCAAACTTTTAGCTAGATTATTTTATTGAACGTTCAACGTTTAGTTTCGCCGAACTTTCCAATTTATTGTTTTCTATTACATACTACCAATATAAAATCAAGATAATATTTTCGTGCAAGGATAGTAGTTAATTGTTTATTTTAAAACCTGCTTTTCCCGCACCTAAATATACTGAGAAACTTTTTTCGGTCGTTTTGTAGTGTATTTATGTGCAAGGAAAACCGTTTTTTTAAATAAATAATTACCAACATTATTATTATTATTGAGAAATTGCGATTTCTGTAATCAATTGGCTCTTCTAAACTATGTTCCATTGTATCTAGTAGAAATTGAGAAATACAAAGACGTAACATTTAGTTCAAAAGTAAACGATCGAAATTATAAAAATAAATTCGAAGTTTCGAATTTATTTTCATAATTTCGATCGTTTACTTTTGAATCAAATGTTACCGTACTAATTGCGATTCCTGATATCAATCAAGTGTTAAAATTAGAATTGGGTGCTTGATATTAGTACCCTAAATATATCGGTCCACGTATCCATGCTCTTGATTACATATCCTAAGAACATGGCCCATGAATACTTTCAAATATTATTTTTTCCTAAATGATCAAAATAATCCAATTCTCATTGGCTTACACTAGTTAGTCCAATGCTTCCATGCTTTCTCATAGAATTATCAGATTCTTACGACGTAATTTTCAATATTCTACGCTGCTCTGTAGCATGAATTCTGAGGTCTTTGGATCGAAGACTACAGATTATTATTTAAATAAATAATCTAGAATCTTAGAAAACCATCATCTCCTACGATTTTGCGATGATTATTTCAATTCAAAGTTTATTTACATTAGCCAACAAGCTTGTAAATATATCCGAATGAATCGTCGATACACTGAAAGATATCAATTCTCTGATTTTACTTTGCCTTCTTATCCCAGTTCCACCTGATGACTTGAAAAAGTTCGGTCGTGGTTATTGTAGAATTACATTTTCTTTAACATTCCGATAAGAAATTTTTCGATCTGTAAACTTGTTCAAAATTGATAATAGTGTTTAATATAACTCGTGTCGCCTTTGTTCATATTTCTTTCGATGATATCAGTTACGTGCCTCTGTAATTCATAAATCAACATAATGATTTTTGTCTTCGGATTCTGTAATACCAACTGATAGTGTTATTATATTTGCCGTTGTCCCAATGTACAAATGATACAGTTCTGTCCAACAACCTTTGGACAAATCATCATACTTTTCTTGAAAGAGAAATGAAAGAATTCAAGTGTACCGAGTTCGATAATTTTCAAATAATCTGAAGCTGGTGAATGGAATATAACTCATATTCTTGAATCTTATAAACAATTCCAGTATCACTTCCTATCATTCATATCACGAAAAAGCTCGAAAAATTACCGTTTTGATGCCGATAAATCGAAATAATAATTGAGCTATCAGCTTAAGTATATTGCGTTTAAGAGTGTATTCTTGTCGAATAACATTTTTTTCCTTTCTTTGTATCGTTTGAAGTAAGTTCGAAACTAAAATTTTCATTCAAAACTGTATATAAAATGAAATTAGAACAATAGGAAATTTCCTTTGGTATATAAAAACTTTAGGGAGCGTACCCACGAGCCCTTCTGAATTGAAAAAAAAAATTGAATTGCAGCTGCAGTGAATTATTGAATTTCTGATGTGGTTCTAAATATTCGTTAATTGAAGTTTGAATTGATGATGGCGCTGGCGTCATTTGAAGGTACCGTATTGATTAACAGATCAGAGAATGTCACTTCGTTTTCAACGTTTTGGATTGGATCATGCGAAAGCAGGTAGCTTATGAGGGCCTCATTTATAGACTCAGTGAAACGTGTTGTCATTCTTTCGTGAGCTTAGGATTCACTAAACGTCGTTTCCTTTGAGAAGTTCCATCAACATTAGTTCTTTTACTCGTAGGAACAGAATACTCTGAAAACTTTTCTCGCATTTTATAAAAGGATTAGTGCTAGGTCACATAAGCGGCAACAGCCCAGTTTTCTGTGACGTCGATCAGCGAATAAACGCTAGCAGACTTCGAGCGTGCTTCGAGCTGTGATCCAGCTGACATGATGACTCTCATAAGAATAACACAGGGAGCTAAGGAGTCAACGAGTCACTTGGAGCAAGGTTGGGTTGTTTTGCTACAGTTATTCGCTGTTTGACGTCATAGAAACCTAATATTTTGCGATACTATCGATATGTGATGTCATAGGAAAACAGTCCTACTGTGCGACTAGCAATAACTGAGCGACAGGCCTTAGCTACGATAAACAAAACAAGCAACGGGCAACCGAATCAAAATCTTATGTTTTGGTTTCTTGGTTGATAACATTAATGATTTCGATCGGTGATTGCTTGTTGCTCGTTACTTTGTACTAGCCGGGCTGTGAAACTATATTATTGTTTTCAAGGATTCCGCTTAAATTTATTGTCAAACTGAAATGCAAGATCCACTTCGTTTCGGTTTTGTTTCCAAGGAGCAATTGCCGGATCCGCTTCCCAAGACCATTCGCCATATCCGCTTCCTAGCTTTCAGTTCTATTTCGAAGAAGCTTCTGCCATATACGCTCTCTTTTGGTTCCGTTTCGAAAACCCAAAAATTCAGCTCCGGATTCCAGACATCATTTTGGATAGCGATTCTGGTTCATAGCCCTGGTTACCAGTGACTTGGCGAGAAAATTCAAAATGTAATTGAGAATAATGACAAAATGTTATCAGTTGCGGACGTCTCTGAAAAAAGGACATCCGTTTCATGTGAGGTACGATGAACGGACGCTCTTTCTCCAGATACTTTTGCAAGTGATGATATTTCATCATTATTCTCGGTTGCATTTTGAATTTTTTCGCCGAATAGGAAACATAGAGAGCTGGTCAATGGCTTGAAAGAAAGTTCGAAGTCTCCTCTCGATATTTACTCATATCAATGTTCTTATTTGTTCGTTATTCCGAAGATAATTATCTTGGAAATGAGTACTGCATTTTCCTTATGGAAAATCCTATGTATGAAAAATTGTCTACTTTTTCCTAGGAAGTATCGATATCAAAACATCGCTCGATTGTATCGATAAGAAACTTGCCCCGTTATGGCTCAAGGAAAACACAAAAGTCCGGTATAAATGGTTGTACAGAAATGAACGATTTTCGAGACCTGATGATTTGCAGAAATGCGCCTTTTTCCGTTCGTCCTCCATTTAGTAATATTATAGATAGATTTCTAACACTTGCTATTCTTTGCTGCTGCGGTACCTTATAAAAGTATTTTTCCAGAGAAGGGATATTCAACTCCCATACTGTAGTGGGGCAGTATAGTTTCAACTGTAGTTTGCTTCCAGTTATATGCGTTCGTCGTCCACGGACAGCATCGCACTCTCCGTTGAAATCGTACAGGTTGTGAGGGGTAATGCGCAACGGGAAGGGGAAGCAATGCATTTCTTACGGCGATGAAGCGCTTCTAGTGAGCTGCGAACGCGTAACTGGAAGCAAGCTGCCCTATTTTAGTTAGCCATCACGCGACGATTGTCACTGCACAAGCTGACGCGATGGTGATAGAAACAGTCCTCCAATGATAGGAAACTCGAGAGCAGGTGAAGTGGACATCCATTTCGTGATTCAGAAACCAAATAAGGATATCTATTATACTTGCGAGCTCCTCAACAAGAGATGGCAATACCAAGTAAAGATCCACGTTGTACAGAGTCTTATGAGCGTTCGCTACTTTTTGAAAAACTGAAAGCAGTGAATCCAATCTACTAGAATCTTAATTACAGAAAATTGCCTTTCAATATTTTGTAATCCTTGAAAAATTCACGGATATTAAGGTACCTCCGATAGTGGAGTAACGATGGTGAGACGTGGGATCAGGATCTCAAGATAAGACGGAGGGCAATCACATTTAACTCAGAGTTTGAGATTTTCGCTGACGGCTAATCTCAATCAGTTCATTAGTAATTAAGATGGCTCGAACTTGATTTTAAGTTTTAATCAACTTCTAACTAAAAAGTCAATCTCATCAGATTCATATAATGACCTTAGGCATTTTTTAAAAATTGATGTAACAACGGCTTAAACTTGAGCGTGATCATTAATGGTTTTACCTTGCCATCCTTGGTCACTCACACTATAAACCTTTTCTTTTTGAAGAGAGTGAGTTGTGGATGGGAAAAGTTACGGAGATTGAAACGTCCTCGTGATTTTTTTTTTTGTTTTCAATGAAGTAATGAATAATTATCTTATTGCTCTAGAGTCTAGATCAAGAAGCAATTCTAATTCCGATAAAACTCGGTCATTAGGAGTCGTCTGAACTATTTGGTACAGTGACGAATGGAAAAGAAAATGGATGAGAGATTTCCTTATCCCGAACAGGTTAACCTGATATTCATTCAAGGCAAGCCAGAGATCTGGTCATTATATTTTCATTTCATGAGTATTATCAGCCAATCAGAGAGCGAGAAGAATTCTCAATCTATTGATGTCGTTATTTTCTTCATTCAATTCTATTGAAATTTCATACTTTGAAGAAGTCGTTTGTTTTTGAATAGAACGTGAGGAAGTTGACTACCCTCCTGTAAATTTTCTGACGAATTTCTTGCAAATATATAACGTTATTTATAGCTGGCGATTATTACAGTATTTTTTCAGTCCGAGGAAATGAAAATTATTTAGTGTAAATCGTGTACGTATGGTATAATTCTCGAATTTGAACAACTGAAGAAATCCGAATCGTTGTTGTGTGCGTCGCAGATTAGAACACTTGAAGAAATTTGCTCACTTGTCTGAAAATCAGTAGATGAATGGCGTTGTTTCATACAATAGATGTGTGCGATGTGTGGTTTTGTTTGTTTTTCAAAGCTTGTTGTGTTTGACGAGATTTCTTACTGATAAAAAAATCTTTAGGGTACGTCTTTCTGTTTTGATTCCTTCGTATTGATCTAGTTGGCGCTGAAGTACTGTCATCGTCGTTGAAAAATGACCTAAATACGCTTTGGTTTACTTTCGAGTGATTTTTTACTTTTTGTACCAAATGGAGGTATGTTGGTAACCTTGTAATTCACGCCATGCCATAAAAAACAGCGCTTGATGTCTCTATATTCTTTCTGGATGATCTACAGATCTATCGTATTCTTGCTGCGTTCTTGTGATGTGATATCTGGATTTTGTTTGCTGTAAGAGAAGTATTTAGCTTATTGCCAACTATCGGAACTTCACCGATTTAGTACCTCGATAGTTATTATAATGTGTTCAGTGCTCGTATGTCGGGTCTTGGGCTCTGAGACTTTAAATCGGCGTATTTATTCAAGCTTATACACATTAGGATGTATACGCCAATGAAGTCAGTGAAGCTATTTAGTTTTCATACCCATTCTGTGGTCATCTTTGTAAAAATTCTCAAGCATCAGGTCAGTTTCGTTTGTTTTATTCGTTCTTCGTATACTTACGCAAAATATTGCGTTATTTTCGCGAGACTGATGCAGTTGTATGAAAATGAATGATCGGAGGAAGGTTCGCACATGTGTAGCCGCTCTAGATCTTGGCAGAAAAGGGAGCTTCAGATGAGAGAAGAAATGTGTTTACAGTCATCTCCAATCTGATGAATGATGCGAACGTTTATTGTTGTTCCGCGAAGCTGTAGTCATATACTCATGCGTGTTGGTAAATTCTTTTCATCCTTAATCGAAGCTCTAGATGTTTCCCGTTATCTTACAGTCGAGAAAAAAAAAAGCTAGAAACCCTGATCCTGAGGCGCATGACGAGTCGGTCGTCTTCATACTTATACTCTGGAATGAGTGTTGAAGTATAGACGCTCACAAATTTGAGACTCGTCTTTCACAAAATATTTGAGAATGAGGAGTAGCAGTGAAGGACAATCGCATCTATTTCAAAGTAATCTCGAACCCTAAATCGACAGTATTCATTACTGAAGCGAGAAATATACGGGTTTCAAAAGTTCGACATTTCAAAATTTCTGTCAAGTTTTCGCGCGAAACGATCAATGATTTTATTGCCCTCTACGTCCGTATTCTGAACTGCAGAGTTTTTATTTGATAATCTCTTCATTCTTGTTTTTCGTTTTACTTTTTCAATGAAAATATGAATGTTTCCTTTTTTCAAAGGTGATTACTCTCGTCATCTTTGCTCTGATCCAGCATCACATTTCGCAAGCTAGTTTGTAGCTACCTTCTTTTTCTCATGCTTACTGTCCGTCCTTTCAATTCGCCGCCTCGAATGTCTTCTTACTTCCCTAACCATTTTCTCCTGTCCCACGCGTTATTCGAAAACACAATGCCGGTAAGAGATACCAAGGTGTAGCCCACTTCCAACTTTCTCTTCATACGCCTTTGTGTAACTCTTTGTTGTTGTATCGACCGTAAATTTTTTCTCCTTTTGCGGCCAAACATTCCACCCGGCCAAACATTCCACCCGCAGGGATTACTTCGCAAGGATTGCTTCGTAATTTGCGAATTCTCAGAATCTAGGTAGTTTCGCCAGGTAATTTCTCGAATACCTTTCTGAGAGCACGTATTAGAAAGGTTTGTTTTAAACCCTGCAGATTTCATACGAGCTGATCGACGAGAGGATAACACAGAAGGATTTCACCGGAAATCGTGAATTTCTCTCATCAATATTACCGAAAACGAGATTCCTTTTTCTTTCCGGGTGATTAGTTTCGCCCCGGCTTCTTTTCTTGGTATACATGGACACATGGTTCTTTTATAAAAGCATATCAGATATGTCACGTACATATCAATTTATGCAGTTGTCCCGACTGTGTTCTTTATCTCATTGCTTCTTCATTGCCGAAGTGTCGGTCACATTTTTGAGAACGTGTCTGCAAGATGACATTGAGCATATAAGCAATTCTCCCGTCTTCATTTCATAGAGATAACTTCCGAAAGCGGCAACCCTGATTGAGTTGAAAGCAAGAGGGTTTTTCGACACCTGGTTCTCCTTTGTCCATTTTCCGCCGCTGAACCATTTCCTTGTTGCTTCCTTGCCTATAACTCTTGGATGCTTTCCATATCGGCTGAGGACGTGAACAGGCTCTAAGGGTAGTGTTCTTATTATTATTATGAGCCCATTATAACTACAATATAAATGCTTAAAGCTAAGTAAAATAGGAAAAAAAAATTACGAAAGTAGTTTAAGCCCGCGAGCGGGCAAAGGCCTCCCTCAGCCTATACCATTCACGTCTGTCGTAGGCAATCCTGTGGTACCTTTTATTGTATCCTAGGAATTTTATTGTTTCATCATCTCAGCGTAGGTTTTGCTTACCTTTTTTCCTACCCGTCCTCAAAAACCAGCTTTTAATGTTGTAGGTCCATCTGTTTGTTTTTTGTCGGGAGATGTGTCCTGCCCAGTCCCATTTAAGTCTTTTAATTTCATATAAAAAAGTTCTTATTTGCAGAAGTTCTTGCTGGGATCCAATTTTATTGCACATGACAGTCGCGGATATTTATTCTATTCATCAATCTATAGCATAACAGCATAGCTCTGTCAATATACTTGCCTACACCCTGTATCTCTAATCGGTGAGCGAACGCTGCGCAAGCATATTTCCAATAGGCTACTGAGGTACCCTCTAGTATTGTTCTTCTGGCAGTACTATTACAGCCGTAGGTATTTCTGCCCAGCGTCATTAGTTTGAATATTATCCATATTGACTTTTCATGAACTTTCTTAGCATGACGCTCCCAGCCAAGTATTTCGTCAATCCAGACCACCAAGTACTTCACCAATGTCTTTGAGCGTATTCGTACTCCGAAGTCTTAATAGGAGGAACAATATCATGTACTTGGAACGATTGGTTTGTTCCCAAATATTCCCAAAGCTGTTACTATGCAGCGTATGGGCGATCTACTTGTTAAGGCCAATATTCCTCATAATCAGCTTCAAGAATTCTTTGATCTTCTAAATATCTGTTGATGCCCTAACTGTTGTGAGTTCAAAGGGAAGTGTTTTGAGTTCTCTGATGTAGTAGGGATCCCCATTGGATCACCTCTAGGCTCCCTCGTGTTCGTATAGTTATCAATTCGAAGTTTGAACTTGATCTCTTTTTCTCAAACCAGGTGCTACTGAGTCATTTTTACTATTGGCAGAGGTACGTGGATGATGTTCTATGTGCTTGTACTGGTCCTCCAGATCTCCTTGCTGAGTTTCTGAGGTATCTCATTCCTGTTATCTTTCCATAAAATTTACCTTGGAAACAGGAGAAACCTCCATCAACTTCTTGGATGTATCGATCCCTGTAAGAGGGTATCCATGAGTTTGGAATACACAGGAAGGATACTACGACCGATGTTCTAGTACGCGGAGCTTCATTCTGTCATGTTGCCCATAAGATAGCAGCCTTTAATAGCTTGGTCCACAGATTGACTCGTATTCTGTTGAGTCAAGCTGCCTTTGAGAAAGAATTGTTAATTATAAAACACCTGGCTAGAGTGAATAGGGTCAAAAAACTTTAAGAAAACTTCTTGATTCCACCACCTCCCTCCCCCGAGACACGATCAGTGACCGTCGTATGCGCTGGATCAGTCTCCCTTTCCTGGGGAAGTTATCCCTCCAATTGAGTCGGGCCCTTCGTCCGTTTGGTTTCAGATCAGCATTTTAAAATCCTACAACTGTGAAAGGGTTGTTTGTGAGGTTGAAGGATCCTATACCAGTTGATGAGAGGAGCGGTAAGGATTGTAGAGGTTTTTATATTGGTGAGAACAGCCGCCAGATGAAGCTGAAAGTAGCTGAACACGTCCAGTCTTGGGAAAAGGGACCTCTGGGGAATCAGTCTTCGCCGATCACTTGATCAATAATGATCACAGTTTCCGTGAGGGATCGGAAAGGCTTCCTCCATAAGAATTCCTACCGTAAGCTTAAGGCCCCTGAACTCATAGAAATAATTCGTCACCTCAATACTGATGGAATTACGTTACTGAACACGTACATTCCGGAAGACGGGCTGATCGTCACCGCGATTTCTCTTTCGACCAACCTTAATGATCTCATTCTCTCCTCCGTCTTGTTTCGTCTCAGAAGATGGTTTATAAACCGAAAGCGCTCGTCATTTAATTTTTCTGCGATGTCCATTCCCGCTCAGCTTTATGGGCTCAATTTTCCGCACATTCTAAAGGAGGCCTCTTCGTCTTCTCCAGCCTTTTTGTCATGGCCAATGTGCAGTCGCCGCAGCTTCTGTTCTTTCTGTTGCCATACTGGCTGTTCTCTAGTGTGAGTATTAGGTCCGAAGGTTCCATTGCCTTTTTCAACTATGAATTTCCTGTTCTAATTCGTCGCTGGTCCTCCTGTCTATCAATGCTTGGCCACATAATCACGATATCGTCGAGTATTTGATCAAGTTTCTGAACTTACTGCCTCTCTATATCGTTTTCGCCATGTCATTCATGAATATCATCGCCAGATCTCTACTTTGGCTGTAGAACTTATTGTTGGATTGGGAGTAGTTCTGATCCACGATCTTTTTCACTATTTGTTCGTAGGATCCCTGTGTCATGTGTTGTTCCGCATTAGGGCAAGCAGGCCCGTTCAGAGGGTGGGGGAAAAGGGGTACTTTCCCTCGAGCTCAAACTTTTCAAAGGGCCTGGTTTATTTACTTATGATGTTTTAATTTATATAGCTCGGAACACTTTTTCCTAATATTGTTACAGCACTACGAACATTTTGCTATTTGCCTGTAACGGTTGCAAGTGCGGAAATGACTTTGAGTGTTTCAGCGACTTGAGATTATGTTCAACACAAGAGAGATTGACAAATTTAGGGGTACTCGCCGCTGAGTATTAATTAGCCCGAAAGAGTAATTTTGAGCGGTTAATTAGCGATTTTGCCGAAAGGAAAGCACGTAAATGTTTCTATAAATACCGAATGTTGAATGATTTTCTCTTATTCCCTGAAAATTCCACTGTGTGAGACTTCGGACAATTTTTTCTCTCCCAGGCCCGCTATTTCTTTGCGTGGTCCCGGAGGCAAGAAGCTTCTTTTGTTGGTCTCGTCGCTCTTGATTTCCAACCTTGTCCAAGGACTCCATCAGCTCCCTGTTATTTTTAATTCTTTGTTCAGGTTCAAACTTGCAGTTCTCTTTCAAGAATCTGGCGCGTCGCTGTCTCATAACATAATAAAGTGGTCCACTTTTTGGAGTTTTACATATCCCGTGAATTTAGGTGTTACCGGGTTCATCCGAAGCGTCCTTCAATTGCTAGGGACGTTATTCTCTTTTAACACGGTTCTCAGCTTGTTCTGGTATCTCTGAATCGGGCCCTCCTTCAGCTCTTGATGCCCTTTTCTGCAATATGAGACACCACTTTTTGTGTGAAGTTACCCTCCATTACCGCTATCGTTTTACCATCGGTCGCAACAAGTTCCGTGACTTAACACTGGATATTGGAAAGATTACAGCATCAAGCTCGAGCTCAGGTATACTCCCCTCCTCCCAGTCACCAACTGGAATCGTAGGAAGTAGATTCGTATTCCTTTTCTGGGACCAGTGTCCTATTGCATATCGAAAATTCTAAGCGCGACGTTCGGGCCACTTATCGATACTTGAGGAGAAATTTGTACCATCAGTTGTGGGGAATGTCTAGCTCGATACATCGGTCAGACGGGGAGGTCTTTTTGCGCACGTGAGAGGATGCCTATGAAAATAGAGAATTGTCGAAGTCGGCCTTTGCTTAACGCATCATCCCGCCTCGGCGCCGCCAACTTCAAGCTTGTTCACGGTGCCTCCAAAGGACTTATCATACAAGCTCAAGGATTTTCTTGAGAAAAATATTAACGACATTGTCGACGAAATTTCTTGAGTTATACATACAGACCCCTAGAAACACAAGATCGCTAACTCGCCATAAGCATAACGTTGGAAATTGATACACTTCATTTTAGTTACGCGTACAGGCACACCGCTGCTCGTAAGAGGTCTGTTTTAACATTAGGTTTTACGGGGCTAACCACGTTTCTCTCATTTTCTAAGAATATTATTGCCTAATAAAAAAAATTGATGAGAATGAAATTTATTTCTTTTGTAATTTCCTATTTTATGGAGCTAATTTTACAATTCTTAACAAAAATATTTTCAGAAAATTCTGAAAGTACAACCATTGAATAGGAAATTACAAGGGAAATAAATTCTATTCTTAGCATTTTTTTCAATTTGATCCATATTTTCCGAGATTTACAAAAAATGAGTTAGCTCCATAAGGCTATACGTTAAAACGCACCTCTTAGCGTTTGTAGCGCCATTCCCAATGGAACAATGTTGTGGACGTTTTTGAAAACATAGTTAAATATCCATTATGGCGGACGAGTTAGCGATCTTGTGTTTCTAGGTGTCTTTAGTTATACATTAAGTGAGAAAAAAACGTTTATTTATGCACGAATATCATGATTTCACGCCGCATGTCGGAGACCTATCGTCAAAAGTCGTGAGTTTGAGGCACGGTTTGCTAGGAAAAAAGAAAAATAAATAATTCCGTCAAGGACGATAATAATTCCTGCATTTTTTTCTCACTTTCTATTTCTTCCATCTTTTATATCTTTTTTTTTTTTGTTTTTTGTTTTCAGACGCTCTTGCTTTAGACCAACGCCAGCATGTGCTCGCCAATGAATTTGGAGATCCATCTCGCCAGTACTCGTGAAACGCTCTCGGTCGTCTGATCTCTTCCCTCCTCCCATCTCGATTTTATTTACGAAAAATAAAAGATAAACATCAGAAGAAAAATTGCCAAGTACTCTGACACCATGAAGTTGAAGGAATCACGAGAAGACGACGAATACAAAAACGTCGAAGCCGAATCGATGGTTTTCATCGAAAGCTATCCTCTTCGATGTAGACCATCCTTCGATTACATCATCCCGGGACAACATTGCTTTTGCGGAAGGTCGCGCTTCTTAGTCAATGAAAAGAATTCTACTATGAATCTGAACTCGTACGACAGGATGCGTTATTATAAAACCTCTCATTTGTCTGACAGTATAATCGAACTAAATCACAGCGCGCGATATCTCACTAAGAAGAACGTTACTTTCAATCAGCTTGTGGAACTGAACGCTAGTACTATGAACGTCGCTAGTGGAAGGAGTAACAGGGTGGAGGAGTCGAGGGCGGCGCTTAAGAAATCCCTTAATTCTCCATCCAACGCGACTCTCATCGGTTCAATTGAAAGAAGATTGACTTCGTCAGTCAGTACGCTACAGAGATTGTTTGCTAGTTCTTCTAAATTCGTAGACCTTTTTCGTGGTATCGCGTTGTATTATTTCTTCTGTCTCAATACGATTCTCGCGAGAAACGACATCCTGAAACGAAAGACTTTCTCGGTGGATAACGCTTCAATGTCGTCGCTTGATTTGCCCATTACGCGGAAAGATGTCGATTGTTTCGATACGTTGAATAGAATTTTTAACGCGTTAAAAGAAGACTCGCTAACCGGAAAAAGTTCGACCTTACAGTTCGCGAATTATTTCGATCGAAAAATCATGAAGTGTTCAGTTGAAGAATGGTTTTTGGACGCTATGTTACGCGGGTCCGACCTGAATCGTGCTGATTTTCATCTTTTGATTTTGCTATCGCAAAAAGAGGATTGGTTACCATCAACAACTCGGTCTAAGTATCGCATGAAACTCTTGCACGGCTATTTTAATGATATCAATTATTGGAAAATGGTCCTGTTCGCCGCTTACATCGAAAACAATATACACGAAGACTGTATTCTCGATGATGACGGAAAAGCGTTCATTGATTATCTCAGGAAGTCCGTATTGCTATATCCGCCAGACTTGATCGATCCCTCCAGTCTACACGATGTCATCTATCCGAGCTTTTTGGTTTTACCGCCCAGTTTAAATTACTTGATGCCGCGTCCTTGTCCGTTACCGTATTATCCCAGTGAACCCATCTATCAAAACACTTTGGTTATATCGGAAGTCAGCGAATCCGAGGAAAATATCACGGAAAAGAATTACATCTCTTCAAATTGCGAGCAGAACAATTTGTCGCCCCAGAGTTCGGATCTGTACCCAACTTCAACGGGAAGTCTTGTCGATTCCGACTCGACTGATTCGGAATCAACGGATACCGGCTATACCTCCCGGGAGAAAGAAACCAGATCGAGTTCGCCGGAAAAGAACGACAAATTTAAAGCTGCTGTAGAAGAATTTTTATCAGAAGTATTTGCCAATAATGAGGATGTATTTCAGACGGGGTATGGAGATCATTATGAAGGAAAAAAGGGTAATTCCGTTGAGAATCGAAATCAAGGTGAAGAAGAAATAGGCATTCCCGTTGAGGAAATGCTTCCTACCGGTCTTTTAGAAGACGATATTAATTTTCCGCAGTACAACATGTGGAAAAGTAGTTTCGAATTGACGGAAAATTTTCGAAAACTGCGTTCTTCGGTCGATCTTAATATTTCTCATGAAGTTGGCGATTTGAGACGGGATCCACTCTTTACTGATCGACAAATTCGTCGTGATTCCAATTTTTCTCTATTCAGCAATGGCGACGCGCGATTCGACGCGGGAAACACCAGAGAAATTAAAAACTTTGATATGTGGATGTCGCCACAATTCGGTCGGTGTTTACCCGAACTTAAAAAAATGGTGAAGGCGAAAGATCCAAACGTTGATATATTGGCTGGCAATTCATGGGACTCCAAAGTGAACGAGTTATTGAATAATAATAAACACGTGTTCTTCACAAATTCTGGAGCTTTCGAATATTACAAGAAGGCAAGATCGATGTCCATGTACGAGAGTCAGGGAATATACGATTGCGATAAAGAGGAGCTCGATTTGGACGCCGAAATTGAAGCGATCTTCAAGCACGACGCTACTGACGCAGAATATACAGCTGCTGGCCTAAATAAAGACTATCATTTTGTAACGATCGATCCGGTGCCGAGAGTTGCTGTGGACCCGCAACCAAAATATTCCGTCATCAACTCGTGTACGTTTTGGGTCGAAGGGCGACCAAATCGATATATGATTTTCAAACACGAGTTAGATGATCCTGACGCACCAACCGTGTTCCAACCGCGCTTCGAAATGTCCAAGAAGGACGTTGCATGTCAGGTGGATTTTTTTATGGCTACCCATGGATCGCAATCAACGAACTTCAAGCAAGCTGAGTATTCGTTATTTCCTCAAGCCGGATCGCAGACTTTTTTGAGCACAGGTGAGAACGTTGAAAAATCACTATTTATGTTTGTGAGGAAGTATTATGAAACTTGGAATTTAGAGTGTGCTTGAAAATTATGACGTAGAAAAGAGACCGTATTTCTCGAAAAATCCAAGGTTTTCGATACATAGTATTACTCTTTCGGGTTATACTGTTGTATTTCTGTTCTCGTTTAGAGACATATTCTATTTCTGTATCTTATCTGCGGAGAGTGGATATTGTTTGTACTAATAGTTCTCGAAATTTTTCATTTCTGTTCTCCAGTGCTCAATAATACGAACGGACTAAATTCGTCATCGAGGTACTCGTTACCACAATGTATGTCACGTTCGATGAATTGTGAAATTGCTGGATGCTCGATGAGAAATTCTATTCCTCAAAATCCGTCCAGTGTCTCATTTTTCTCCACCAATAACTTTCTGGAAAATTCTACTGCCGGCTGCTCGTATATGAGTTAATGCGTGTTACGAAGATACGACCTCTTGTATGGGTAAGTTAGTCCGTATTAATTCATACGCAACGTAGGAATATAGAATATTTAGTGTTACTTGGTGAAGTACGCGAAGGAAGCAAATCAAAGCACGTAATTGGTGACATTCCACGTCCCGAAGAGTAGATTTAGGGTAAAATTGAGTGAGTGCTCTTCTGAGTGCAACTTGATGAGTTTTATTCAGCCTTCGTTCTTATTTTATCGACGGAATTTCATTCAAGTTGGATGAAAGAGACAGTGCTTGTGTTCTATTCTCAGTTTTCCGTTTAAATGACAAACTTCGACTTTCTTTTCTATTACGATATGCAGGCAAAATTTCAAGTATCTGTCTTACTAACATTGCAAAAACTACTTTCTGCTCTACGATTTGCGCCCCTACTCAACTTTCTACGACTTCTCTGAGCCGAGTTATGGACCAAAATGTGCCAAAAACTGATCAATGTACCATTGTTTCAACTTCCATATTTTATATGATTTTAAAATGAAATTTAACGCTGATTCCGTAAAAAATATTTGAATAACCCTATGAAGCTTGAGAGTCCAATGTCTTTATTTTGAAAATCTTTTGCAAATTAGTCAATTTTTGGCGGCCATAACTCGGCTCGGAAAATTCGTAGAAACTTCGAATACAGCTCAAATTAAAGATAAAATGGAGATTCCAAATTCGTACGTTTAAACTATACGTCTAACGTTTCGCGTTTTCGCGCTACAACAGATTCAGCGCAATTTCCTATCTAACTGATCATATCTTCCTGCCCCACCCTGTATACAACCTAAAATTCATGAGTGTTTGCCATGAGACCAATGCAAAAAGAGAATTTTGCTGCTTTAACATCATACATTTTGGGTCTTCGTCTGCTTCATTATGCAACATGGATATTAACGTTCCTCATATGCAAAAATTGAATTCTGCTGCAGCTTCTTAGCAGCTGTTACACTGCACTGTGGCTGTAGATATGGACTTCGTATGCAGACTGAGTATAGTCCGGTAATTATAAGATTTTATTGCGGGAAGTAGTTGATTAGGTTCCCCTCAAAAACCCAACGCCTCCTGCCCACCTGGAACCTCCTTTTTTGAGGGGGAAAAGGTACAAAATTATCGTTTTTCGCATTTTTATACCGTAAAAACATATTACTTTTAAAAAAGTCATCAGATCAAAAATGTTGTAAATGAAATTTCCTATAAAGAATGTTCTCTTAAAATTTTCCGTAAAACGTGCCTAGAAAGAGATACAAAGCGCTAAAGTTAAACCTTTTTTGATTATGCACTGAAGTAACGTCATATGCGCGTAGCGCGTACTCTATACCCAAATACACGTTTAATCTTCTTGCTTCCAATCATTCATGTTTTAATTATTCGCTGTCTCCCGTGTACGGGCCTACGAATGCCGTCATTTCATTATATAGTATATTTGAAATAGGTTCAACTTTGACGCTTCGTATCTCCTTCTAGATGAGTTTTACTGAAAATTCTTATAGAACATTTTTTATAAGAAATTCAATTTAGAATATTTTTGTTCTGATGACAATTTTTAAAATGATGCGTTTCTGCGGTATAAAAATGCGAAAAACGATGATTTTGTACCCTCCTCCCCTCAAAAAAGGATGTTTCAGGTGGGTAGGAGGCGTTGGGTTTCTTTTTGAGTTTGAGGGGAACCTAATCAACAACTTCCAGCAATAGAATCTTTGATAGGGATTTTTCGGTCATCAGCTGCTTCATGACATCTATAATTCCCGGACTAGTATCCAAATTTCTGCTCTATTGCAAGTGCCAGCATCATAATTGCAGTATCTATTACAGTGTCAGGGTGTCTTAACTGGTCAACTAAGTCAATGAAAGTTGACTAGAAAAGAGGGCTGCTCAGCTAAGCCGTTAGTCGATAGCCAAACAATTTTGAATCTTCATCCAAATTAGCTAGCTTATAAAATTACGTTGCCCATTAGCTTAGCCGTTTGCCATTCGAATTGGAATTGCTAAGGGCTAATATTTTTGCTTCGCCACGCCTTATCGTGACACATTCGAGTAACCTCCTCCCTCATCTTAACCCGTTAGCTTTTATAGCTCAGTCGTTAGCCACTCTATATTGGCCCAAAATTAGTTAGCAACTGGCTATCCAATGAGACAGGATTTTATAGCCAAAGCCAATGAAGTTGAAGGGTTAGCTTTTAGCCGTGTTTTTACCCAATACGATAAGCTAAGCAGCCCTGCTAGAAAATCAAGAAATGTATAATCTTGTATAGGAAATATTCTTCACCAGGGTGTCTAACTGTTCAATGAAGTCAAAGTGAACTTTTTCATAAAATGATCAATTAAAAATGAAAAGTCAACCAAGGTCAACTATTGATTTATATACTAGGTTTATACTAGGATTTATTAGTCTTATACTAGACTCATGATAGACAAAGAATGGCTTCCCCCCCCCTCGTTACTCCGTGGGTAATTCAGAAGTCTGAGTTTGCCTCGCGAGTTCACCCCAGTTTATACTAATTGTATACTAAGAGTGGAGTATTAGCCTGTCTAGTATAAACCTAGCAATAGCATACCCTGGTGCTCTGTATAAAAGGAGCTAGTCAGTTTTTGTTATACTAGACCCCAAAAGCTACTAGCCTCAAAATATTTTGAGCTAGACTTGTACCCAAGGTGTTTGAAAAGAGGTGTGCTCAGCTCAATGTGAACAACATGGCGCACATCAGCTGTAGTGATAGGCGATAGTTTTTCCTGAATGAAAAACGTCGATCAGGAGAAAAGTACCTGTGCTACCAGTAGGATAGATACTTTTCTCCTGATCGTTATTATTATTTTTTTTTCTGAAAATCCTGTCGAAGAATGTATTCTAGTGTTACCAGATAATGGACGCGACTAAGAAATACCTCAAAAACGTGGCCCCCCACCTAAAAAGCACATATGTGCCCAAAAGTGAACGGTGAACGATCGACTATTTGACATTCCAGTTCGTATTTCTTTCTTTCAAATTTGTTATCAGTAAATTCCCACCAATTTTGTGATTTTGATGAGAAAAAGAACAATTTTGGAACTACCAATAGTTTCTCAAATTATCAACGATATTATCGTCGATGGTTTTTCACAAAACTATTGTTTTTCCTGATAGTTATCGATAATTCCCATCACTGATCAGCCGATCACCATTTGAAACAATATAAAGATAGAACTGGGTGACGTCACTCGGTTCTGCGTCCTATGTATTTTTAAATTTGCATGCGGGTTGCGTTCTGTTTACAATCGAACTGAGCCTACCTCTTCTAACTATACTAGGACAGGGGCGAACAAGCAGAATAAGTGAGCTATCCAAAAAGTTATCAGCTTGAAATTTTCCAAACTGGAGTCATACCAAAACGAGAAAAGGGTGAACGAGCGGAGCGAGTGACCTCTACTAGCTTGAAATATTCTAAGCTGGACTTATGGACCAAAGGGGGCAGACGAGCGAGGCGAGTGAGCTATCCAAAAGCTATTAGTTTGAAACATTCTAAACTGGGCTTATACTAGCTCAAAAGAGAGTGCAACCACCCTGGTATGTACTGATCAGTTGATGACATAGCTGTGAACGAAGATAATTGCATACCTGTGTGAAAACATTGCACGTTACACTTGTGAGAAAAATTGTTTGTTTGTGTACACTGTACAGAAAGTCATTTGATGTCTGTTGTAAGGAGAGCTTGCTATATCTTCTGATGTCTTCTGCAGGATCAATATCATTCCTTAAGATTCAAACAGTAGTCAAATAATATCTGCTGCAGAGAGCTGCGTAATGAGACCATTTTTCTGCTGCAGAATAAACATTTTCTATATGTATGCAAGCAATAATAAATTGATATCTGCGGGAGAACGCAGCAGTCTTTCTTTTTACCGCTACAGAGTTTAGGGCCAAAAATTATCCATAGGGTAACTAACGCTATTCCATATAAGAGTCCAGCCCCATGACGTCATATCTCATGATAACAGAATGGAAATACAGTACAGCAGCTTTCAGTCAGCTTCAGTTCCTCTCAGAATAACATTGGTAACATTCACAGCCGTATTCCCAAACAAACGGAAAAATTTTAAGTTTGCTTAACGAACCGGAAAACACACTTGAGTAACCTCGCGAGGTTACTTAAGGGTTTCTTTTGGGACTTCTGGGACTCTTAAGTGCACTTAAAATTATGTTGTTTGTTTGGGAATACGGCTGTCGGTATTCCAAAATGAAGAATAAAAAATTGATTGGTCATGTTTTTGATGTTCAACACTGATCAATACATCTGTGATGTATTTCCTTTGAGCCTAATGGCTTCCATGAGAAACACATGCGGATCAAAGATGACCATAATATTACTAATTGGAAACAAGAAAAAATTGAAGAAATGAAAATTCAATTTTGAAAATACTTATAAATTATAGAAATTGAAATACATTTGTTTCATTCTTCAGTCTGTATTATTTTTCATTAGTAACATCATGATCTTTGCTCCGCAAGTATTTCCTATGAAAGCTGTTATGTTTGAAGGAAATATTTTTTTTTGGGTACTAATTTTTGCAAACAATCAGGTGTATCAATTGATTTTTAGCATCAAAAATATGATTTATATGATGTTTTTATTTGTAATCCAGAAGATAACCGATATTTTAGAATCTCCTTTTTTTTCCTTAGTACTGATGTATGATTCAATGTTACCAAAGCTATTATCAAATTTGATATATTCAGTGGAAGAAAGGAGCGGAATTGCATTGCAACATCACTGGTGATGAACTTCATTGAATAGTTATTCTCCTCTGTGTTATCAGTCTGATAGCCTTTTCAACGTTGATCTCATGGCAAACTCTCTGGAGGACCGACGTTAGGAAACACCATCAGTTTGAAAAGAATGGAACTAATTAATAGGTCAAAATTGATCGGTGATGTTTAAATTAAAGGCAGCAAACAGCAATGAATAAAAGTAGAGCATTGGACAAGAGAATTCATTTGTAACTCATTCTCAATCATATTTTTGTGTACCAAAAGAGAGGGAAACAGTTGTATGCATTTAGCCGACCCTGAATAACAAGGTAGTTTGTAGTATAGTCAAAAGTTTTAATCATTATTTTGGTGAGGTGCTAGGGTGTTCTCGCTCAATGTAAACAGATGTTGAATCCAAAAAATCAAGTGGTGAGTCCAAAGAACGCACCCCTGGATTCTACATCTGTTTACATTGAGCGAGAATACCTCTCTCTATAGTCTGTCCGCAAGTAGGATGGTACGATGTAAACAATCCTCCAAACCGCTTCCTATTATTCTGATCAATTTTCACAGATAAAAGCGGTTTGTTTATATTGTACCATTCTATTTGCGGACAGACTATGTCGCCTTATTCTGGTGGTGATATACTGAGGGCGAGAAAACATTTCTTGGAAGTATCTAGAAAACTCGGCTTTACAGAAACTATTGTTCACAATCTTTCAATTTTAAGGGTCGGCCCGCGTTCGCTGTCCAACACTACTGCAGTTTAACCAGGCTAGCTTACGTTTTCCATTCTGAATGTTGAACTCAGTACAAAAAAAGCTCTTTAAAGTAGTATTGTATAATTTTTTCCTTTTTTTCCTTCCGCAGAATAGAAGACTCACGATGCTGACACCTCTCCAGAAGATGGACACAACAACTCCATTTTTACGCCGACACTTTTGACTAAAAAGAAGGCAATATCTTTCACAATTTTACTCCCAAATAGTCTTCTTTGTAATGTATAATTATAAACTTAATTTTACATTCATAGGCCATGAGCCATCTTGGTAATGAAAAATGAAAAAAAAAAAAAGGGACCTATTTTATCTATAAACTCACAAAAAATTACAGAAAAAAAAATAATAATAATGACAAATAAAAGAATTCAGAAAAAAAAAAATTATCATCCTTATTATTGTATCATTTCACAATAATTGAAAATTTTTTGAGAAGCGATGGAATGAGACGGGACGTTTGTAAAAGTTGTTTTTGTGGTGAATTTTGAGCTTTCTTCTTTGGAAGACGTTCGCGATTCCTCGTGATCTTGTTCTCCGGCTGCATGTCGTCGTCGAGACTCGACGTTCGTTTTCGAGCGTTGATACCGACTGCCATTGTTGATCAAAGCTCAAGATTGATGTTATGTTTCGCGACAATAAGGGAAAAATCAACAAAATCACGAGCTAACGCGAACGCCTTCCGAAAACCGGCTGTGAATTGAACACTAAAAATACTTCCAGAAGCGACATATCTCGTTCCATCGTATATCGAAAAATCCCTAATCGTTGTACAGTGTTTTCATCAAGTACTCAATATTGAGTTTGTCGTTGGTGGATTGGGATAGTAAATTGAACGTTTTTATTAAGTTCTATTGTTGAGACGTTGTAAGATTATAACTCCAATAGTGTAAGGTTGTAGGCGTATTCTTAACTGGTGAAAATTTTATGGTCTATTCAAATTTGTGATATTTTTACTTATTATGATCGTTTAACTATCTATCCGGGCACTAGTAGTCAAATCAGAATTTTTTCTTTCGACTTTTCGGTTTTCTTTGACTTTTAATTTTTCTACTTTCAAATGGCGATGACAAAGCCCATCGTATTTCATTCAGTTCGATGGGAAGAAACACGTAGAGACTATGCTAACGGGGGTTTTACGTGATTACAAACCTCCGATTTATGTGAACCCCTGTTCCGTCTCGTGTAATATCATCGATTTTTCATATTTTAGTTGTCCTCGAATTTCTTATATCACTGTATCATCTTGCGACTTGGCGAGTACTACATTTACATGTTTTATTCTTTTTTTGTTCTCGGAACTTCACGGTAATCCAACTTATCGAAAAAAAAAAAAAAAAAAAAAAAAAAAAAAAAAAAAAAAACGCAGGAGGGAATTTGAACTTATTTTTTATCATCACAATTAGGCTTTCCGTTTACTTTTTTCGAAGCCGAGTACATTATTTGAAAACTATATTATCATTTCATGCAGTTTTTCTTTTTCTTTCTTATTCCATTCTTTTCGTAGACTCAATGAAACTTATTGTGATCGATTTTTATTCACATTTAGTCCTTGAAATGCTAATAGAAATTATTCAAAAGTTAGTATTTTGTTGACTGTATGTCATTTTTCTGTAAAAGCTAAACAATTTACCTTTCGTATTAGTTGACAATGCATTTTTGTTGAGTACTCTTGACATAGAATAATGCGGCGTTCACAAAATCAGCAAAAAAATAAGGAATGCATAGATCTTTGAAAACTCAAGAATTAGAGGCCTTTCGAAATTTTTTTTTTTTCTCTATCGGTGACTGCATTCTGTAATCATGAACGTTGAACATCCTTCAATGGTTTTTCATCAATATTAATTTTTTTGAGATACTGGTTGAGATCTATGAAAAATTGTTAAAGCTTTATTTTTAGAGCTTTCCTAGGAGTTTTATTTCTTATTCATCGTGAATTAAGTCATCAGATTCTATGCATCGCATCTAGGATATTTTTCGTTTTCTTCCTGTTAAAAGGACAAACTGTAGAAACTTTCTCCAAACGTAGGCATAATGTTGATTCCCCCTTCCCCCCTTTTTATTATTTTTGTTAGGTTTACTTTTTAATGTTACTAATACTTTTATTGTTTTATTCTAAATAATGGAAACATATATTCGCGAGTACAATTTCAAAAATAAGGCAGGCGAAAATGATTTGGAGTTAAGTGGTCTTGCGTTAAAATTTCTCCTATTTTTATTCATTATCTTCTTTTTTTTTATTATTATTATTTCTCTCTGTTATTGTTTCCTCCATTTTGTCTACTGACTCATGGAATATAAGTACATTTTTAAATAAAAAATGCAAGCATTTTTTGCCGCATTACAAGGTTATAATTTTTTTCAATACTACCTCTATGAGGTTAGATGATAAAGAGTAAATTTTTGGCGATTATTGAACATTCAAGAGCTTGAATTATTTTCCTTAAATCATTCTGTATAAATATGTGAATATTATACTAAAAGATCCTCTCTTTTTATTCTTTCCTGAAATTTTTACGATCAAAAACAATTACCTGCGCGAGAACTATATTTATTATTATTCTTTTAGAAATTGTTGTAAGTACTTTTAACGTAAGGAAGACTGTAGGGAAATGGAAGCGAGTGTATCTTGTATAGAAGCACGAAGAGCTTGTGTTTCAATTTCGCAATCGTATGATCTCAAACTAGATAATGTAAGATAGTAAAACATGAGCCGGGATTCCTTCTTTCTCTTGGAGACTGTTCGATTAACATCTTGACTAAAAATTTTTACCAGAAAGAAGGGAAGTTTTTTCTTCGTGCCCTTTGGTGAATGAACGATTCACTTTATAAGCTTATTTTATTGTATCGTTTTTTTTTTTCTCTGAATAAGGTATACTTTAGATTAATTAAAAATTCACTATATCTTTTCCTAGACTATATAAACATTGAAATCAGTAAACAAATGTGTAAACCACCTCTACATTCCTCAAATTCTGGGCTGACAAAAAAATCTAAGTAAAGTAATATTGAAAAAAAAAAAAAAAGTCGTCTTCTATTTTTTAATTGACAAAAATAATGTAATTACAGTAATTGAATTCCATTTTTTTTTCCCTCGGGTATTTTTTTCTGATGATCTTCAGACGACATTTTTTAGATTAGTCAATTCAGTATTCATACTGAGGCCCTTATTTTATTATGAAAGCGCCCAGTTCGTATCACTCATATATTTTGTGAAACATTGTTTAAAAGGAAAAAAGAATAATAGAAACTCGTATTATCACAAAATGCACTAATTTGCTTTACGTGGGTGTTGTTATATATACTAGCGCTTTATAATAATTTTATTTTAATAATTAGAAGTGAAAGGTTGATAATGCATGATACATGTTTTTCAGTTGTTTTTACACGTTTAGGTTGCATATTTGTTAATTTTTTTTTTATCTAATATTTTATTCTTGTTCAATTTTTTTTTTCTTTCTTTGTTTTTCTTTTTTTTTCGTTCTTTTGCACGCACCGGTAAAAATCGTTTATTCATTTACTTTACAAATTAAAAAAGTTCCATGAAATGAAATAGACATTTTTACGTACAAAAATTTGTTGGCTTTGGATTCAAAATTAAATGTATACCACTATCGAAGTCAACGCGTGTAAAATGAATTTTTCGTTTTTAATACTTTTCTTGTTTCTTCTCCTCTTCTCACAATTCTTTTCTTATAAAACGTTGATGATTATCATTTTCTTCTTTCATTTTCAATTTTATTCAAATTGTCAGCTTTCTCAACGTTTTTGAAAATATTCGGTATCGAAAATCTGGTTGAGGGTGATACTATATCTAGCCATTTTTTTTTTTCCAATATCCGGCGCGATTTATATTTTTCTTCTCAGAATATTATCACCCCATTACTTTGTATTTGTTCTGTGATAATGAACAAGTATATCAATTTATGTCGAGGAAGTGATCGTCCTCATTATCAGCTAGTCTGAATTATTAAACTTTTTTTTTTCCTCCAACTTTTTTTTTTTCTTGTTTCATGTATATGAATTTACTTGGAATTGCATGTTGAAAAAAAAAATGAACGTGAGCGGTAACGTTTACGTCTCGAATATTTATTGTAAATTTGTGATTTGTTTTATTATGAGCAGGTAATGAGTGTAGAAATTTTTAAATGACATTAGTTGAAATAATTCATTTTGCTCGTTCCTGTCTTTTTTTTTCAAGAGCCTCTAACTAGTCTTCTTTATTTCTCGTTATTGAGAAAGTCTTTTGAATCAGGTCTTTCTATACAGAAGAAACGTACTAGAGCATCTGTTTCTTGTTCATCGAAGTTGAATAAAGAAGAACTTATTCGATTATTTAGCTAAAATTTCGTTTTGAAAATAATGTCCGCAATGACCTTTTTTTTGAGGAACCTGTTTTATTCGTTCCATATTTTTCGATAAACTAACCAACAAAAATGGAATGAGAGAACTATTGAGTTATTGCGCGAGTCTGTTCCTTGTACAGCCTATTTTTATTTTCATAGAAATCAGGTACTACTTTTTTACGTAGACCGTTCTCTTGGTTTACTCAGTAAGTTTATTATATTATTTTATTCTTACAATGATTAAAGAATCGATACGGACTTACGTTTCGTGGTCTTTATTTTTTAACAATAATAAATTTACCACACTTCTGTAAAATCCCATCACCCGCGTAAAAAAATTTCCTTCTTCAATTTCAGCTTTTGTTTTTATCTCTATCAGGGATGATGGGTAACTTTCTTCAAATTTATAAAGTGTGCGCTCAAGTATTTATTTTTTAAAGATAGGTATAATTAGTGATAATTATTAATAATTCATATGAAAAAAAAAAAAAAAAAAATGAAAAATAGAAAAAAAATGAGAAAATTAAAAAACATATAAAATGCATTTAAGAATTGATAAATATTGTCGAATGAAAATTTATGAAAGAACGAAATTTTGCTGACTCCGTGTTGTACTCTACCAACTTTCAATAGTTTTGAGCTAACCGGGATCCGTTTGACTGTTTTCCGTTCATTATTTTGTTCTTTCTAAATTTTAAATAATAATGTTTTGATTAAGGTTTTAAGTCTGTATGTTTTAATTCAATATTTCTTATCTAGCGAATGATGGTTTCTTTTTATGAACTTGAAATTGAATGTATCTATATGGTAATGTCAACATTGTAATTATTTTAAAATAAAAATTGCGAAAATGCAAAATTTGTTGTTGGCTTGTATTTTTTGCATGTGCAAATCAATGCTACAATTTTGGAATCGAATGGTGATAACTTTTCAAATCAGTATCCAAAAGTGTGTAAAGAAACATTAGTTTCTTCAGGCAATAGGCGATAAAACTTTCCCTAGAGAGCGCTGTAGACTCAGCTGTGAGGGTACAAGAGGAAAGAACTAATAGTGTGATGACGTACACTTTTGGTGGGGAAACGTGTACTTTGCAGTTGACTCTATCATCTCGATAGAGCCCAAGACGCAGCATCTCAAAATTCCAGGTAAGTTTTCAGGCAAACGCGGTTATGGAAGAGTTGGCATTAAGCTGCTCATACTAAGATGGGTATTGCCCGACGGCCTCTTCAACCGTACCAATATTGTTACTTAATCTACCACTCTACTTTATGACCACGACTTAGACTTTCTTCTGACCGAATTCAAGTTGACGAATAGTCTAGGCAAATAAGGAAAAAAAAAAAAACATTGCGACATAGTAAAAGTCTTATTGCTGGAAATGGTCAAGAATGATGTCCAAAACAACATACTAACTTCTCCGCGTTTTTCCCCTGGAGCTTCTTTTTTTATGGGGGTTCAAACCCCCTCAAAATCAGTTTTTTGTAGATATCTCGCTTGAAACGCATTTTAGAGAAAAAAGTCATAAGTCAAAAATTATTCCTCGTGAAATTTCCTATCGTATTATGTACTTTAATCTTAGCTTACTCGTAATAGTTAGTCTACAAATTCATGGAGAATTAGCCTCCATCCGCATAAAACGCGACCCTTGCCGATAGTTGACGTCGCGCGGTAGTCACGCGCGAAGGTAACGTTAATATTTCACTGGTACGATAAAACGTATTCTAATTTTGTTAATTTGAAGTAATTGTCACAGATAATTTGTAGCAAAATATTGTTTTCAGTAAGATGTAACCAACTGCCCATCATACTTGTGAAGATCACGTGGTTGAAATCTCTCTTAAAGGTGCTCAGGACAAGTCCCAGATTTTTTTTTTGTCAGTTTGCGCCCAAAAGTTTTCTGGTCTTTGTAGAGGTATGGAGGATAACCTGAGGTTTATTGTTCATATAATTTCCACCCATGCGCTCAGAGAGCAAAGAATAACGACCCGTTTTGGATGTATTTACACAACCATCATTAGGTACGAGCTAAACAAGCTGATGAAGTCGAAAGAGAGGTATAAACACGCTGAGATTAAACGAGAATAATACTCACAAAAGGAGTACTGATATGAATGTAGTGGTTCAGAGAGGGGTAGTGAATGTGTACCTATCGATCATTCAAATACCGTTTTATCATTAGATATGGCCTGCAGAACAGAGGTTTCTTCCAACCGATGTAAGGAGCGTTCCTTGTCAGTCTGGTGTATGAGCTCAAAAACTACGGTCTCAAATCTATGATTTTGGAGAATGCAATGCTCATCCATCGCAGATTCAACAGAAAGAAACATGTAAAGATATATTACCTTCAGTCGAGATCTTCATAGCGTTTGTGTAGTCTAAAGGATGCTCCATGATCCTCTGGTAAAGAGGGCTATCTGGTTGATCGTTGTAGAAAAAGTTTCAGAGCTCACAATGAGCTTTGTAGATACAGTACCTGATTTTTTAAGAGAAGAAACACCATCTTTTAGGCTGTCCACGCTTAGAATGCACAACGGATAGAAAGCAGCTTCAATACCAAATCTCCTAAGCTCTGAAGCTAGCTTTTAAGAAGCTGGGCCAAGAAAAGAAATCCTTCGCCCAGTTCTCGTTGTTACGTGTTGTATCTTAATTCTCTCTTTCTTCATTAGCATGTCTATCGCTCGTGGCCACAAAAATAATATCTCCAGGCAACTCGGATTGTCTTGCCCACATGTATTTGCGTTTTCCATGGCTTTGCCCAATCATTATTTTGATAAATGCTCTCTGGAATTGTGTAGCTGCTGCAGGATAGTCTTCATGAGTTCTTAGTGCTGCGGAATTATCTGCGAATGATGCCAATATGGTATTTTGTCTTGGGTTGGGATGTCCGCAGTGAAAGTAAAACCAATGGATGGCCAAGGACGCTTCCCTGTAATACTCTAGCTGCAATGGGATGGGTAAGTGGTACACATAGAAAGTCTTATTGCTGTGATAGGAAGACAAAATTCTTCATGTTGGCTTGAAAAATGCTTTCTTATTTTATGAAGGACACCACTCATGCAGACTCGTTTGAATGCTTAACTTATGTTGAAAAATACAGCTGGGCAGTATTTGAAGTTCTTCGAGCACCTCTCTAATTGTTGCATGCAAATTTTCTGTGATAATTACTTCAAACTAACAAAATTAGAATACGTTTTATCGTACCAGTGAAATATTAACGTTACCTTCGCGCGTGACTACCGCGCGACGTCAACTATCGGCAAGGGTTGCGTTATTTGCGGATGGAGGCTAATTCTCCATGAATTTGTAGACTAACTATTACGAGTAGGCTAAGATTAAAGTACATAATCCGATAGGAAATTTCACGAGGAATAATTTTTGACTGACGACTTTTTTCTCTAAAATGCGTTTTAAGCGAGATATTTACAAAAAAACTGATTTTGAGGGGGTTTGAACCCCCATAAAAAAAGAAGCTCCAAGGGAAAAACGCGGAGAAGTTAGTATGTTGTTTTGGACATCATTCTTGACCATTTCCAGCAATCAGACCTTCACTATGTCGCAATGTTTTTTTTTCTCCAAAATCTGTCTAATTTGCCTAGACTAAACTACGAAGTCATGGTCACCTATTTAGTACCGTCACCCAAATATCATTCTTCACTTTATTTTGCTTATCTCTAGTTGAACTGGATCTACCTTCCTCAGCTCTCAACATTGACTCAGTAGGAAGACGTTAAGATGCCTCACTTCTCATTTAGACTAAGCATAATTTAGGAGCCCAATGTCACAATCTCACATGCCCTCAAGTTCTCTATTATTTTATTAGCTCGCCAGTTTTTTTTTTTTTGAGATGTGTCTTTGGGCTAGAGGTCAGTCAGAAACTTGTGTAATGTGATGTAACGCTCTATGACGTCATCAATGACATTGAGCTACTTTAAAGACTTGGAAAAAAAATTGGACCTCCAGTGTGTACTAAGCCTAATATACGCACAGTATACTAGACCAAGTGGGGGTAGAACAAGCGCAGAAATTAGGTCTCCCAGAGAAGCACCAGATTTTGCGCGTAAGTTATCCATGCTTTGGATAGAGGTGGCTTTGGGAATGATCGGAAATAAACCAACAACATCAAATGGATATCTGGGGAAAGACTTGCATCCTCTGGCTTATCTGCCAAGGAGCCCGAGTTCTTTTTTGATCAGGGAGAGTCAAACTCAACGCAGGTGATTTGAACCAGCGAGCCAAGAATTTGGCAAGCGAGTATGTCGACAAAGAACAAACGAAACAACCCGCCGACGTGTGGTATCAGATGTAATCAAGGCAGAAATTTTATGGATTATCAGTCGAATTATTTGTTTTAGTAGGAGTTCAGAATATTAAGCTGATTTATCATCATTTCCTCTGATGTTTCATGACAGCTCCATAGCTATCGATCGAGTTTATGATGGAAAAAGATAAATGTGCTTAGCTTATGCTCATAATTATGCTATTACATAATATGTAATGGCTGAATTTTATTGTAGGTAGTTGTCCAGAGCCGGGTTTAGGTCTGCTGCCGCTCTGTACAAAATTCTTTTTGCCGCCCCTCAAACAAAAAAATTTTTGCTCGATTTGCTCGCGATTTACCGTTCAAGGTGATAGAAGGGGAGGGAGCTTGAAAATTTTACATAAGCGAGGCTTCATAGCGGTTCTGGAGCGTAATGAACCGGCTTTGGAGCGTAATAAACTTGTGTCTTGTGGAATTGTGGTCGTGCTCTTAACTTTTTCACTTCAAGCAACAAGATTACAAAAAAGAAAGTTGAGAGGCCATTGCAGGTTTGCAATGGCAGCGGGGAACCCGCAACCTCCCGCGCGCGCAATCACTAGGCGCGAAAATGCCCCCTCAGCAAAAGAGTTGGCTGGGCTCTTTTCAGTATACTGCATGCTAGGTGTGATATAATAAAAAGTGGAAATTGAAATTTTTTCAAGTCCCTAAAGTAGGTCAAGGTCAAGGTCATTTATGACATCATAAAACATCCCAGCTGGAAGTTGAAATTTTTTTGTCCTTAAAGTAGATCAAGGTCATTGATGACGTCATAAAGCGCCATACGTCACGTCACGTAGTTCATAGAAACTGGCGGACACGGACGCGAACGTTCTCTGAGGATATAATCCCCCTAACAAAATGGATAGCGGGTTCCCCGTTAAAGGACAAAAAACAATTAAAACAAAACAACGTTGAAAACAAACGCCAAAAGTCAAAACGCGCAAGTTGCAGGCTAGCAGCCTTGCAGTTTCAATGCTCCGAGTCACTGACCGCCGCTCTCTTATCAAATCAGCAAAAAAAGTTTTTAGATTTAGGAAAGCACCTATTTTGCTGATCGGTTGATCATGGAGTTGCTGACAAACCCCCAAAGTCCGAAAATTATCATGTTATTAAAAACATGTTGTAAGATAATTTGTTAGAAGCAAAGCTCGAGCTTATGATCTCCATATCAAAAGAGTTATATCCATTTCTGATTACCTTTCAATTTAATCATACAATTTTTCCACTCTTGTATACTGATTTACATAAATTGATATCAGTGATTATCGGTGATAAGTTTTTGAAGAAGGTTAATTTTGACACAAAAATAACCATGAAGAACTTCAAAGATACTTCAGAGGTAGATATTGGAATTTTAGCAAAAGTAGCTTTCAAAATGTTGAACTTTTTCTTGATCTACAATTTAAAAAAGATTGTAAGAATTTTCTTCAGTGCATTTTTGTAAATTTGTCTGAAAAAAATCAAGTGTTGAATCCTCTAGTGAAGGGCGCATCACAACTACTCTAAACCCGGCTATAATGTTGCCGACAAAATCCGTAAGGAAGAGTCGAATTGAATTGCTTTTACTGGCTTAAGCTGAAAATTTAGTTATGGAATCATCAGCTTCAGACCAAATGAAACGAGAATTATTATGGCATCTTCATCAACCCTGTCAAAATATTCAATAATTTCTACAAATTTGAATACTTTACTTTGAAGTCTAATTTTCAATAATTGATTACAAACTAGAGGAATTCACCTGAAAATCTAGCTTGACCCCCTTAGCATTGTCTTCAAATTACTTCTCACTGCATGAAAAAATGAGGTATGAATTTTTGAAAAGAATGTTTCTGACTTCATTATTGATCATTTCTAATGTATTCAAGAGGCAACGGATTCAAGTAAAATGTAACGGTTGCGGGGGGGCGGGGGATGCGGTCTAATATAATGAGGCACCCAGCGGCAGCAACGTCGCTTGCCTCATTTCTGTCTTGAAAATAACAAGTCAATGGCAAGTAAATAGCATCCTTTTTCATTTCATTTTTCCAATAGACACCCTGTTTATGCACTTTTGGCTTAGGCAACCAGTAAAGGAGACTAGGCTCGCGATTTGTTTTCAGAAAAGCTTTCTTTGTTACTTTTATCAATGAAGTTCTAGCCTGTTGAACAACATTAGGAAAAACCAAATGGGTCGTTTTCTGTCGCCCCGCGCTGATTGCGCGCGTCATAAACTTTGAAGACATATTGAACACTTCTCCATGACTATAATAGTATTTCTTTTATCAGCCTTTGTGATAATTAAGCCCTCTTTCCTGGCCCTTGATCAAATCACTTGCAACTTTACTTTTGCGGGCCCATTCAATTCATTATGATTGAACTCAATCTGGCTGTAATTTATAAAACGCGGCTAAAATTGCTGGACAATAACATCATCAACACAGTCTCTCTCCCCATCCGCAACTTTTGAGCTCAAAAGTGTGTTTGGGAATTTTTTAGTTTATTTTGTGTGAACACTGCTTTATAATTTTTATTTCATCCACCCTTATTTTGTATACTTGTACAGTCATCTTGTTCATCTTTTTGTGTAGCCGGTTTATCTGAAACAAGTTCTGTTTCTTTTTGCAATTCGTATTATACAGTCCATTTAGCCAAATAAATGTAAATTTTGTACAGGTCGAAAATATCGACTTCACTTTTTTTTTAATCATTATCATAAAGACTTTACATTTGGTCCTCCGGGCCAGATTTAACCGTCGAGTCGTTATGAGTACGGAAACGAAGTCGTCGAGCCACAAAACGAGACCTGTCCAGGTTAAAGGAGGACCAAATCGTGGAATTGGCCCAAAAGTTGTCCTTAAATCTTGAGCAGGTGACAAAATTGGAGACAATATCGATCTTGTACAAGAAACAGTTGGATGAGTAATCAGCGTTCACCAAAGTGAGGCTATTTTCTGATTTTTCTACGTTAAAACTAGTTGTTCTTTTTGCCTCCTCTAGACATGTAAGTTGGGCGATTACTCTGAAAAATTTGTCCTGCGCCGTGTGATGTTCAACCAAAAAAAAAGAAATGGTCCAAGTCCACCATCAATATCTGAAATAGTCGAATTTCCCCCCCCCCTTTCATGTATAGCTCGGATTGAACTTGAAAAAATTTCCACTGTCAAGCCATAATAATGATTACCATGATAGGTGAGGAACTTCAAAATATTTCGACCTTCAAGATATGTATGATTGGAGAGGGAGTTATAAAAATTTCGACCTTGGAGCCGGGGGGACTGAGAAAAATGTTGACTTTCAAGCCATGGTACATGATGATAAGAGGAGGACTTGGACAAATTTTCACTTTCAGGCTGTATACACCGTCATTCAAAGCGACTGAGAAAAACTCAAGACCCTTCAAGATTTGAATTTGAATCCTCAACACCAAAACCAATTCGATCCATAGAACAGGTTCCCCGCGTTCCTCGTTTAGCTTGTTGAAGAAGCCGTTATTTTTACAAGTCTTTCAATCAGGTTAAGGTCATTGATGACGTCATAGTTACAAAGTATTTGTAGTATACTAGGAGCTTCATGTCAGTATCATGTTGATATATTGAAAAGATTTCAAGTGTAAAATTCTACTTCACCTGTCACCTCCTCCCTCCTACAAGCGTCCAACAAACCGATCGTGAAAAAAGGTGTTTCAATTCACTAAAACGAACAAATCACCTTTCTTGTGCTCTTGGGGGATTTTTTTTGGGACAGATCGTTATAAGGTATGTCAAGAAAACTTCCTCGAGAGTTTACAAAATATTTTCTATGTTTTGAGAAGATTTTGGAAATTTAAAAGATAGCCCTTCTCCTGTTCAATTTTTGGAACGCTTCGGGAAATTTTCTTTTGACAGGTCACATTTGTTAACTCACACGGATATTTGAAAAAGACCTTCAGCATTGGTTCTTATAGTATAAGACTGTGATCTCATTGTCAACAACAATGCTGCATTGTGATCTATGTTCCTGGCAATCAAAGGATGCTTGAGATGACGCCGCGCTAGCGTCACAGTTCAAAGGCTTGTAAAATTTTACCGAGCAAACCGTCCAAATAAACTCCATGTTTTAAGATAGCAAAAATTGACACATTCCTTCAGCGAAAACTATCCGGTTGTACTTAAACACAGTATCAGAAACTACAGGAAGCTGAGAGAGCGATGGGACGAGGTGGGAATTAAAGAGTAACGATCAACTGGTATCCTTGGACGACCAAAACAGCTGGAACTTCTCCTTCTGATGCAAGACAGTAGATACCATGGGAATTCTGGCAGGCTGAACATGAGGCTGAAGTACACCAAAATAGTGGAAAAGATCGTGGGTCAGAACTATCGCCAAAAGTTCTAGAAATATAATATGATATGAGAGAACTTCTACGAGTTATTGTATCTCAGTAGTGGATTCGGAAAAGAATCTGTAATCATGTACCTAAAACAAGAGAAGTGAAAAAAATTGTTTTGAATCAAATGTTGGATGAAACAAACGAAAATCTACTCAAATGATGACTAAGTTCGATCAAAATGAAGAATTTGTTGGGGTGGGGGCGGATGAGCGATAATGTTGCCTTGCGCGAGTTGGTATCTTAGAACATAAGTTGAAGTATCGGAGGTAAAAGCCGGAGATTGAATGACTAACTCAAGTAGAGCAATCCAGCCACGGGAGCGTTTGTATTTTTGGCCAAGTTTCTACAGCGTTTACCGGTGTTTTCGGTTCCCATACAAATGGTAATGGATGTACCGGTATAGCCTATAGCGCTCTCTTTGGGTTCCAACATTTCATTTTTTCTGGTAGAAGCACAGGGAAATGAAAAAAAAAAAAAGAAACTATAAACGAAAAAAAAAAAAACGCTAAAATAAACCAGATTTGGGCTTGTGCTGTGTCGGCTTGCCTGTAAATGAGAGATACCTAACAAAAACTCGATTTCTCTTCATTTGTATTGTTTCATTAGATCACCACAGCTCAAGAGCCATCACTGTGTGTTAGCGATCCTAAAACTGGCGCAGCGGGGGTATAAGGAATGACTTTATTTCTTTGTCTAAAATTTGAAACTTCTAAAACTTGAGAAAAACATGTCAAAAGATCAGTCAATGGGATTTCATAAGAACCCTTTTCTCTTTTGCTTTATTCTCGGCATCAGGGACAATAGATTAGTCAAAGAAAAGAGAGGAAGGAAAAAAAACATACAATCAGTTTATCACCGGATGAAATTTGCCAGCGTCATTCATTGTGCGACCCATTATTCATCAGACTTTGTAAGGAATGATTTCCCGGCTGCCTTTGTGATTCAGACTTATGATTGGTCCGAGGGTTCCAATAACTAGGGCTTATCTTTTAGAATTCCCCTATCTTTCCACTTTCCATAACCGTGCCTCTGTCGTGACTCATGAATCATCGTCATCATTTTAGAAGAGTCAACTTGAGTTGGCAGGAAAATTTGATCAGGGATTTTAGTATGTGCGTTTCGGTCGTCAGCGATGGCTGTTCGTGAGTGTAGTCAAAATTCGAGATTTTGGCGCTCGTATCCCGTGTATGCCATCATAATTGCGCCTTTAATGTTCTAAGCTTATTTGTGCCCGTAATTTTGATTTTTTTTTTTCAAAATTGTTTTTTGTAAAAAGCTGGTAATCATTTAGTATTTGTCTCATAATTGTGTTCGTCTTTTTTATAATGGTGTATGATGTGCTGCAGTATATGAATATTATGGAGGATACCGTAGCACTGATGATGATGTTCTAATATCAGGTAAGATTATTCATCACTCTTTACTTTCTTATCTTCAAAAAATTGAACTGTAGATCATAATATCCAACTGCAACTTTCTCATAAATTACCGTCTGAGAATTTCTCTGTCTGCCAGGAGAAAAGACAAGATAATCTATTATAAGTGCCACCGTTCATCCGCAACGCAACGTAGGTACTTCACTATTACCTGGTTTTCTTGGGCGCGACACTAGCGCTACTTTGGTACAGTCAGAGAAAATACGACTTTTCATGTGAATGGTTACACGATGTGAAAAAATTAAGGCATCTCTGCCTGACGGAGCAAGAGACAGAGGGGAGGAATGACGAATTGAGCAAATATCGCTAGAGTGTGATGAGGTTTGGTTTAGTTTTTGGGGCAATTAGCTCCGACAGCCGACTAGATCAAACAAGGACACGGAGGATTTGCTGCGGCAAGATCATGTTGAAAGGCTTTACAATCATTATGAGATATCGGAGAATTTTCCGTTTGCATTTGATGGTGGGAAAAGAAGTATTCTAGGACGTCGATGGTTCTACAATTTCCATCCTCAAAAGGTGTTCCAATTAGCAACGTCAACCAAATTCAATTTTAAAAGTTTGGCGGAGTGTGAGATATGGTTGAACTCATCAAATTCTTGCTGAAATATTTTCAGACGGAGGTCTCTCAACTCTCAAAACACTTCGTTTTTTCTTCCCTAGGGAAAGAATTAATTCAACCTCGACCTTATTTGTTGAGTGAAACTGAAAACAATTTGAAGTTCACTAGAATACACATCTATAGGAGGCAAAATCTTCACTCAAAACAATATCAATGACTAGATACAAAAACTTTCCGGTATCGATAAATTATTATCAAGGATTTACTTGATTCCCTACTCTATCCTTGATTCTGTACTTTGTATGGTAGATATATATTGGCTGGAAAAGCTAGAATCAGAAAAAAAAGTATCTTATAGGCCTACACTATCAAATCAATTGTGAAGTTGCTCAAACCCAGAGCCTCTTACAGAGAAATGAACAAAACCTAATAGCCCAGTTTTCTGTGACGTCAATCAGCGGATAAACGCTAGCAGGCTTTGAGTTGCTTAAGAGCTTTGCTCCAGCTGGCATGTTGACTCTTATAAGAATAACACAGTGAGCTAAGATCAACGTGTTCCTAATTAAAAATAAGGAATTTCTTAGATACTACAAGTTGATGAACAGACGCTGAGAACATAATAGATTTTAAATATATATCTCTGATTTCTTATTTATTTCTAATTTTGAATTATTTAAGTAATGATCTTTGCTCCCAATGTTATTCATATGGGAGTCAACAAGTCAGTTGGAGCAACGTTGGGTAGTTTTGCTACAGTTATTCGATAGAAACCTAATCTGTTTGCGATATTTCGCAATACTATCGCGATACTATCGAATGAGTATTGATGTGTGATGTCATAGGAAAACAGTCCTATTTGTAGTGATTATTCCATTGTTTTTTGTGGAATTTGAGGGAAAAAATGAACTTATTTTTGTCGAATTGTGATTTTAAGTGAGACGTGAGCAATTTGAGAAATTTCCAGAAAAGTCTGAACTTCCAAACTGTGTGTATAAATTGAGGGAGAGACTTGAGGAAGTTACAACTTTGAAAGGGAAGAGTGATAGAAAAAATTCCTACCATTGAGCTTTGTTGGACTTAAAACAATTTTGACCCTGATCTACATTGAAAATTTGATTACAAATGTGAGAGGGAGAGAGGGGGCTTAATTCTATGAAGATTACTAGGCTAATATTCCTTGGAATTTCTTTTTCTAGGTTTGAAGTGTTCCGGTTGGTAAGTGATTTAGAACTTCTTTTATTGCATGTCAGGGGTATCCATGATGAAGGAAGGAAGGTGAGGAATTGATTCAAATTGAATTTCATTTCATATTATGCTCTCTGAGCCCAATTTTATTGTTTACATTGTATTACATTGATGACATACCTACCTAGTGCGAGGAATTGATTGAAAAATAATGAATACCTAATTTTATTTCATATTATGCTCTAAGTATGAGCTCAATTTTATTGTTTACGTACATTGTATTACATTGATGACATAGTGCGAGGAATTGATTGAAAATGAATAATTTTATTTCATATCATGCTCTATGAGCTGAATTTTATTGTTCACATTGTATTACAGTGATGAAGTAGTGTGAGGAATTGATTGAAAATGAATGATTTTATCACATATTATGCTCTATGAGCTTGTTCATGTTTACGTTCATGTTTAAAAGTTGTACCTACCTGTTGGTGATTGTTGCGCTAATTTCTAAATATTGATCGTTGAATTTATCGCGATTGTTTCGTCGCATAATTTGAGATGTGCTTGCGCCCAGATGAGTTTTGAGAAGGAAAGAATGATGTAGACGGAAGAAGGGGAGAGAAAGGATACTCTTCTGAGAGACGCACACATCGTTTTTTACGCGCTTGTGAAGTGGTTTTGTGAAGTGGTTTACATTAAATATTCATATTTATTTTGTGTTCGCGATTGAAGAGCAAAATCAAGAGCTACCTGCCTAATTCTAGTAAGTTAATCAGTAAGGTAAGTCCAATAAGTACAATTTTATACTTTATATTGTTTGATGTACCCTTAATCTGTACCTATTTTTTTCAGTGATAATAAGTGAGTGATTCATTTGCTTAATCCTGTAGATAAAAAATTGATGTTATTAAACTTACCTGTTGTTCATTTTTCCCTTAGGGTGCATAATTTTCATTTTTTATTGCATGATTTTCACTTATCAGAGATGAATTTTTGTTATGCTGTTTCTTTTTCCTAACAATACATACTCAGTTTATGATGCATGCATTTCAGTTTTTGGGGCTAGTTTAATTATTAATGCGAGTAATATTTTTTCTCCGTTGTGTTCTTGTCATTGTCGTCTTCTTGTCATTGTTGATACTTTTCTTGTCTGTTTGTTTTGTGTTGTTTTTCTTCTGTCTTTGCGTCAATTTTGTTCTTGTCAATCTTGTTCTCGTTGTTGTCGCTCTTTTTGTCGGTGTTCTGTTCTTGTTGTTCTCGTCGTTTTTGATGTTCTTGTAATTTTCTCAGAATTGAGGTAGGTCCATGGCGACTTTCTTTAGGCGATGAGGGTCCAGATGTATCGGTTTTTTGAATTGTCTTCCTTACAATATCGTTTTGGGTGTGTAATTGCGGGTCTCTGTTCAAAAAGTATGGACTGTTCATTTTTTTCTTAAAAATGCATGATTTTCAGTTTTTGGGGCTTTTTGTATTGATTTGCTTGCGTAAGTATGATTGGAGGCAATTTTTATTTTTATAATTATCTTCTTTCTAATTAACGGTTTTCAAAATCAAGCCCACACAGGTGTCTAATATTTTATTTTTTAGGCGTCAGGTAGGTTGTCTCTCAAGTCTTCTTGTTTTTGTTGAATCATTTGTAACAAAGTACTTTTTTTTTTTATTTTTGATTACTTTTTACTATTTTATGTAATTGAATTTTTTTTTTTTTTTTAAAGAGTTAGGGTTAGAACTGGCTTTGGCTTCTCCAGTTTAGGTCTACAGGGCGGGAAGTTCGAGCTACCTCCACGTGGTGCTTCCCGGGCAACAGCGCGAATGTGCAATGAGATCTACCCACTGCATAAAGTGTATCAGAAAATTGTCATACCATAAGTCTGCGACCTGTTTTGAAATTCCTACAGGAACTTCTCTCGAGGGGAGAGTTATTTGAAAAAAAAAAGAACTTATCATTCTTTTGGGGAATCGTGGCTTCGAGAAGAGGGGGAGCTCATTTCCTGAGAATTTAATGAAACGGCGTCTCATCTCAGAAACTTGGAAAAATTTTTAAGAAGGCGATTTTTTTGTGGTCAAAATAATCACGATAATAGAAAAAGTATGAGTCCTGTCTTGAGTAGGTAGGGGAGGGAGAATTCTTCGAAAAAGTCTTGACTACTGGACTGTATATAATAGAGATAGACTTGGAGAAATTCCGACTATGAAGTTTCATGAATGAAAAGCAAGGCTTCAAGAAATTTTGAGATTTTGAGAGGACGCCCTTGGAAGAATTATGGTCATCGAGCAACAAAATAGACCATGAGGATGTACGCTTGAAAGAAAATTCGACCAATAAATTGATCCCATGAATGAAATCTAACTCACGAAAAAAGTTTCTTGCTTCGTTGTTGATCACCAATATGAGATGTTAAAGAAATGTCGAAGGGTTATTGACGTGTAATATTATTAGAAAATGTAACCTTGCAATAATCATCATACTATAACTGTATGGAATGCCAACACATATGGCCAGACTATGGTTGATATCTGTCTACGATCTTTGCTCAGTGAGAACTCGGTATGTTCGCTTTTGGCTGACGCTCCGCAGGGACAGGTGAAAAGCCTGGACTTTTGTACTGCTTTTTAATCAAAACCTGGTTCGATACACAGTTATTTATTTAGTTTTTCCATGTATTCGCCGTTCACCTTATGTGAGATGTCGAACTTGAGAAAACAAATGTATTATAAAATATTTATCATTCACGAATTTAAAATAACGAGTTCTATTCTTTTTTCTAGTGGGTTTTTCTTACTTTTCAGTAGTCTCTCTACAAAGACATTTCTTTAACCTCATGTGAATTTGGGCTTCCTAACATTTTAGGTTGAATGGATATCTTAGATGTATTTTTCAGATGATCGCCAAAAAAAAACGAAAAACAGGAGGAATTTGAACATCGGTCCATTGATTTTGGTACTCCAACGAGGGACGACTTTGATATCAGCATAATTGCTCTAGATGGGTCCAGAAAAATTGAAAGCGATGAAAACTTATCGCACTGAAGATGTATAGCAGCGAAAATTCACGGCAATTGAAATTTATAGCAGGTAAAAAAAAAGTAATTAATTATTATAGAAATTCATACAAAGAAGTATTCGTTTTTTGCGCAAGTACGAGGCAACAGTATTGTATATTGAGTCTACAAGTAGGAAATGTTCTAAGCTACTTTTCTCAAGTTTCTTTTCATCATTGCTGGATTCATCTGCTTCGAGAAAACGAGAGTATACTACTCGCTAAGACCACTGTGCACTAATTCTTCGCACTTCTTTTTCTTTGTTGGTGGCTTTCCCAGAAGTATTCCTCGCTTTTGAAGGGGATGAACGGGGCCAGTCGGTCAAAATTTTCATGAGCGTAAGCCAGCTTACTCTACTTATTTTCATTTTATTAGCATCTCGCGAGTATTTTATTTTAATATCACCTTTGGAGTTGCAAACCGTAGTAATGCATTTGAAAGATGTCTTCTAGAAATATTCTTGTAAATCTGTACTTCTTTTAATTGTATTCCTACGAGCATAGTTCTGAATAATTTTCTGTTTGTCGTTAAATATTCACTTATTTCAGCTTGCTGTAAATTTTCACCACCTTCAATTTCTTACGATGAATTTTTCGGACATTCTCTATGGAGAGCAACCCTCGAAACGAGAACTGTGCAGGATTTATGAAGTACGTATCTTCCTATTTCAAAGTTTGTAAGTAGTAACGTGAAGAATTACGCAACTACCATGATTTTCCAACGTTTTTCACCCTGTAGGGTTGTAGGTGAAATAAAATGATGGTATGTAGGCTATGTATACTATTCTTTGGAATTTGAAAACCGATGGATAGAGGATTAGAGAGATAGTTGAACAAAACGCTCAAAACTGTACCACCGATTTCGTATTCGTGATTTTAAAATTTTGAGTCTTTACCCCCTTCCCCTCTTCGAATCTTACTAATTCCATGGTTCATCACTTGAGATGATTTGGGAGAGAGGGAAATTAGATAGGGGTATTGCGAAGCTTGACAGGTCACATTTAATGAGAATAGGACTGTGCGGAAATCTGGTGCGCACAAGACCTAAAGGCCGCTGCTTTACTTGATGGGTGGACGGAATTATTGAAACTGTTAGGCTATGGTGGATGGTAAAAAAAAAAAGGAATGTTTCACAGGCTCTCTCGATATAAGCTCATTTGGGCGATGAGCCACTTTTCAATCAAGAGTTGAATGAATTAATAGGTTGCTAAGATTGAAAATTTGTTGAAATCCAGGTGGACGTCCACCGAATGCGAATCCGAGAAATTTTTCGGAAGATAATGTACAGCAGTTCGAAAATAAGGTAGACAAAATCTAGTCGAGAAGAAAAACATGTCAATTTGGGAGAGAATGTCCACATTTGAGTAAATTGCAATTTTTGAGCAATTTTTGAGCCCTATAATTGGGAAGGGACGTGAAACATTTTAACCGGGTGGAACTTGGTTTATGGAAGGGTAAATTGAAGAAAAATGACGAGCGACATACGGAAAAACGTGTGATTTGGAAAAAATTCAACTTTCGTGCTGTATATAATAGGAGGGACTTGGAAAAATTTCTACCTCCGACCTATACACGATGGAAAAGGGCTTAGAGAACTGGAAAAAATTGGAAAATTTCTACCTTTGACCTATAGGATGGAAGGGGGTTTGGGAAACTTGGGAAAAATTGACTCTTGAGCTCGAAGTCTCGAGATGGTGAGGAACAAAGTTCAATCTAAATTCAGAAAAAGTATGAACAATAAATTCATTAAAAAGGTTTCTCGTTCGCCTCGATTAAGACAGTTGATGAAAGCGAACCCCGAGCTACTAACGAAGTAGGCTGCGACTTTTAAGTTTCTGGCTATACTGTAATCACCATGATACAAGGGACTCACAAAACTTTGAGACTCTTCAAAATTTCAATTTGAATTCTCGATACCAAAACAAATTGACCCGTAGAACAGGTTCCCTACTTTCCTCGTTCAACCTTTTCCAATCTTTCTTCCTGTCACATGTCATGGCTCGAAACTTGAAATTTTTAGAAGTCGAAATTTTCCCGAGTCCAAACTCTCGATTAGGGTAGGTCAGTTTTTTCCGGACGCTCCATAGCGCACAGCGAATTTTTCAAATTAATCCCCTCAGTGCAGTGGTCTTCAACCAAGGTGCCGCGAGATCGCGGAAAAAATTTTAGAAATTGAAAAACTGGCATAAAGAAAAGAAATGAGGACCGTATTTCCAAAACTCGTCAAGTCCATTTAGCAAATTTTTCAGGAGGAATAAAAAACTACTTCTATTCGTCACAGTGAGAGATAATGGCAATGTGTGAATGGTTATAGTAGGAGTAGATGGTCATACATGAGTACAAAAATTGGCATCCACGTGCATTGGTTCATTAGCTTGTGAGGCTGCGCCAAAGAGGTACAAATTTTGGTAAGGTGGAATAGATAGTTAATACATTTTTGACTGAAGTTCTATCGAATTGTGAAAGGGAGAATATAGACTGTGCTTCTAGAAAAATAATTCTCAGGATTACGTTGCATTGAACTACAATGAAATAAGGTTCTTTTAGGTAACCTCATATATCTGAGCAGAATTTCTGTTTTTTTTTTTTTGTCCAGGGACATATACCTTCCAAATGTTTCTCTCATTTTAGAATAGCTGTTTATTTTTTGTGGTCTGTAGTTCCTAATAGTTCTCGAAATTCATTTTTGTTCTCAATAGTGCTCAATAATACAAATTCACAGAATCCGTCATCAAGCTATTCTGTGCCACAAAGGAAATCAAGTTCGACGAATTCCAAAAGTGCTGGATGCTCGTTAAATTTGTCCAGTCTATCATTTTTCTCCAACAATAATTTTTTGGAAAAGTGAAGATACGATGTCATGAATGCGGTAAGTTTGTCCGAATTAGTTCATAAACGATTATAATTCAAGTTCAGAGTTTAGAATACTTAGTTTCACTTGGAAAATTATGAGAACGCAATGCGAGGTACGTAAGTGATGATATTGCACCGACCTCCCAAAGCGAAGAGGTTCAGGGTGAATACAGATAAATTCTTTCCAACTTCAATAAATTGTATTCAGATTTTGCGTGAGCCTTTGATGTAGTCTGAATATAATGGCGTAGACTCGTATCCCGCTCGAATTTCCGACTGCATACCTGGGGAGACCGGGCCGGGTGGACGGGCCACCGTCTGGTCCTGTGTAAACTGAAAATTATGTCGAGAAATATACCATTTCCAACTTTTACCCAACCCATCCTTAGAGGTTCTTTTATTTTCTTGCGTTTATTCTCCAAGTAATATTCATTTTCAACTTTCTTCATTTCTTTTGCAGAGTAGACGTTACGCGACGCTGACTCCTTTCCAAAAAAATATAGCCTACATCAGCATCTCCATTCTCACGTCGCATCTTTCACAATTTTATTCTCTTCTTTATTGTAATGTGTAATTATCATCTTAATTTTACATGTATAGGCCATGAGATATTGTAACAATAAATGAACAAAAAAAGATCCATTTGATTTTATCTATAAACGCACAATCTTTTTTTTTCTTTCCTTTTATATTTTGCGCGCAACAGTTAAAATTGTTTATTCATTTACTTTACAAATTGAAAATTTTCATGAATACAGATATTTTACGTCTTTAAATAAAATCATTCCCCTTCATTTTGTATTGATTGCTCATTGTGTGTATCAATTCCTTATCTAGTCTGAATTATTCTTACTCCTTCCTCTTTTCCGTACCCCATTTCTTTTTTCTACATGTAAGTTTATTTACTTAGAATTGTAGGCTATGTTGTGAAATAAAAAATGGGCGCAACGTTTACGTTTTGAATATTTATTGTAAGTATTTGATTTTGTTTTATTATCAGCAGGTAATGAGGATCAAAATTTTTTGATGACATATTTCGAAAAACTCATTTTGCTTATTCTTATTTTATCACCCGAAAAGTCTTATTAGTCTTTTTTGTTTCCCATTTATGGGAATGTCTTTTGAATCAGGTTTTTCTGGACATAATAACGTAATGCTTCTTATTTGTCAAAATCTAAATAAACACGAATTACTTACTCGATAATTTTAGCTGAAATAATTTTATTTGTAACATAATGTCCGCGATGACATGATTCAAAGATTCTGTTTTTTTTTTTGTTCCATATTCTTTGATTTTTTTCCCTCGATCAACTAATCAAAACTGAAAAATATAATGAGAAAACTATGTTAAGTTATTGTGCGAGACTGATTTTTTTTTTTTTTTTTTTTTTTTATAAGCTGGAGATTGAATGTATCCATATGGTAACGTGCAAATTTTAATTAGGTATATCGAAATAAAATGTGCGAGCACGTGTAATGTATCTTTGCGTTTGAATCTCTGTACAGTATGTGTATTGGTGCAAGTGTATGCAACAATTTCAAAGTTAGTTGAAAAAATATGATAATTTTTGAAATAAGTAGCCAGAAGCCTAAAATGAGCCAATGATTTCAATTATAGAAGCTCGAATACCCCCTTCTTGTTCCTCCCCACCAACAGTTTCAGACATAATAGACGATTCATTCACCAGCCGAAGATAGTCAAATTGACGTATATGCACAGGGCTTTGGATTTTATGCTCCAAAAAATTGCTAAATATGCGCATATCATACTATGCTCCTGCAATACCTAAAAAAGATTGCTGAAAATTTTTCAGTTTTGCTGAAATATGCTGTTATGCTCTTTCAATATGGGTGAACCGATAGGAATTTCTACAAATCTCGCAAAAATTCTCTATTGTTTCATTGGAATGTACTGCAACTTCAAAACCACCCTTTTAAATATTCAACATAGGTATCCTACATTTTACCAAAAGAATGAAATTCTGTCAAATGGTGTAGCCTACATTGTTTCTTGAAATTCACCTAAAATCAATAAGAAAATAAATGGTGATGATTTGATGATTTCTGGTGTTCTGGAAATATTAGGCACATTAATTTTGTTCATCGGCAATCGAATCATATGACGTCAGTGCGCATTCAAGTTGCGAGCTGGCTTGCTGATTTCTGCAGAAAAATTTTAATTTTTGTTGCTTCGCCGGTGACTTTTTGGTCATCGGTGAGGCAGTGTACGATCAGACTTTCGATGTTGAAAACGTAAAATTTTCGAGGAAGAATTTATCGGCTCGTATATTTGCGATTTCGACAATATGCTCCGCTCTCGGACAAAGAACGTCTATAAAGACGTAAGTGAGGGTGTAAATTATAGCGAAGACTCGCTAATTTGATACTGTGGAGTGTTTCAGATATAAAAGTTTTATTATCGATGATCGGTGTGTTCCATCAACGGTGTGTTCCATCAAAAGGTGTGTTCCATCAACGTAAAGTTTACGTTTTACCGATCCGAAATCTGAAGAATTGGTGCCGCGCCATGAGTGCTTTTGAGGGTATCAACTCCCGATAGATACCAGACTGAGTGAAGGAGGTCGTGTACCTGATCTCAGGATAATGATATCCAATTTGTGTGTGGTGCATGCATGAATTGCTCACACTCGAATTCCGAGGATATTTGTCGGGTGGTGAACTAAGGGTTGATTCAAAGACAACCTTCTACATTTTACGCTTTATCATCAATATCGACGAAGAGGATAAACAGACCATAAAGTCATCTTGATTTGAAGGTAGTATTAAAATCGACTAACCAAGTTTGCTGATATTATTAGTGATAGTCTGACGAATCTCCATTTGCTGGTCACCTATCAATGATACCTGTACTAGGTAGTATTAGGACCTGTTGTTTCAATCGGATACATCTTGATAGTGGTTATGATTAATTTGAAGCTCTTAGATTTAGATTTAGCTACGACTTTTCCGATGAGGTATGAACTTTTGTCTCGGTCTTGTCTCAGTTGTCTGTCTTGGTAGAGCCGTGTCAACGATATTCCTGAAATTTATTGTCTGTACGTTTCTACCCATACGCTGCTAGGTACATCGCACTCATTTGTAAGTAAGATCTATCATAACTGAGTACTCCCGACTGGACATCAGAGAAAGAAAAGTGAAATAGATTCTTAGTAAGTACATTTTTGATTAGAGTGCTGGCAAATTGAAGAATATACTGTGCTACAATAATCCTCAGGTTTTTGATGCATCGAACTACAATGAAATAAGGTTTTTTCAGGTAACGTTGTACATCTCGGCAGAATCTTTTTTTTTTTTTTGTCCAGTGATGTATACCTACCATTTGTTTTTCTCATTTGCAAATTGCTCTTCATTTTACGTGATGGTCTAGATACTTTTAGTACTTCCTGATAGTTCTTGGAATTTTTCGTTTTGTTTTTCAGTGCATAGTTACCTATATGAAAACGCCCATTGATCATTGTCCTTTGATGAATTACAAAGATGCTAGTTGTCAGAATCCGTCTTTATATCGTTTCTCTACAAGAACATTCAGGAGAATCCCATTGCCAGCTGATATAGTACAACGTCTTGTATGGGTATAAGTTTGTTTGTACAGCCATTAATTTATACACAATTGCGATTTGGTTTTCTGAGTAAGTACCTATGTTAGAATAATTGGTCTGACCTACTTGATGAAAAATTATTTAGATCTTATTTTTAACGATATTAGAAACAAATTCAGATCACCTCTAAGAGTGCATGTGAATTGAGTCGACATTAAACTAAGGTGGTTTTCAATTCTTATTAAGTAAGAAAAACTCCTTTCTGCCATACAATTTGTACCTAGCTGGTGTGCATTAGATGCAATCTAAAAACCTAGTCCATTTGATTGTAAACGCGGCACTGAGCTTAATGTCCTTGAATCCAATTTCATGATATTCTTTGAAACAATTAGAATTTGTTTCTGATTCATAAGATTGATAGAATATGTTTTCATATCATGTCCAAGTTTTCAAAATCTTCTGGGTACGCGACATTTAATATTGCCAATTGATCTCTTATCATTTTTCTAGTACTTAGTCATTTTATCAAGACCCTGAAAGAGTTGAAAATTTTCCAAATGTATCAAAAGCTTGATGTGCTTGTTCTCAAAGTAGTGAGTTTGTATCAAAAATTACCAGATTTTATGTATTTCTTTCAAATCTTTACAAAGAGCAGAACAGCATTATCTTTTGCTGACCACTGAGTGTATGATGCAGTTTTTAATGTTGAAGTTTTGGTTTTATCATTATTCTGCTTGAATGGTGTCTTACAAGTTATGCCAACGCTGTGTTGAGTTAGAAAAGAAGTACGTTGTATAAATCTTGGAGTACCTAAGGAGCAAAAATCTCTAGCTTCAACGCATGATTCAGGCGAGGAACATACTCAGTATATGGACAGTTTCTTAATTAAAGCTTGGAACCCAATTTTTTTTGCCAGACATATTTAGTGTTGAATCTTGAGACTGTCCGCAACAATTTTTCAAAACTTGTCATGAAATCCAAGACCGCTTCTTGTTCAACATTTGGTTCAAATCCAAGAAAACGCTTAACTTGATTACCTGTCTGCAACACATATTGTGTTACTGTAGCTAGTTGGTCAATATGCGCAATGTCTGAAGTTGAGTTTACTATTTTGTGGAGAAAAACTACGTTTCAATGCTCGGTTCCATAAAGCTTGAGAGCACAACTATAATTTACTGAAAAAACGACAGAAAATCTACGACTAAAAATACTATGAGCACGTCAAGTTCCTTTACGACAAAAAAGCACTGAGCACGTCTGGACGACAAATAATTTTTTCACCGGCTTGTCTACCAGTGGAGCAGTTTTTGACAACTGTAGAGGATATTGTAAAGAAATGGTCGACAGCGAGAAATCTAGCTTCCATTGATGGCGTATCATTTAAAGGAAGAAGATTGGAAATCTTTGCCGAATTTTTTTGTCTGAACTACGGTGTGAGGAGAATTCATCTTCATGAAGGATGCACGTGCCCTACTCACCTTAAGCGCAACAGCTGCAAACATCTCGGAATGAAAATCTGGTTAAAAATGGTAGACCTGCCTCTGTAGGTTAAATTGATGCCTTTAGGGCAAAGGCGTAAACAAGGGCGGCTGTCGAAGGCCCGCCGGGCTCTAATCATTCACTGAATAGTGGCATACTTTTGTTTTATTTGTCAATTTTTAAGTATGGTCGTTCTACTGAACAATTCTCTCGTGTTCTGTACGCCGTTGAATAACAGTCGTGGAAAATTTTATGAGACCGCATATTACAATTTTCTGTCGTTCATTAATTAGTCTAGTCGGGGATTCTATTATGTGGTCGCGTGACCAATTTTTCCTGTCGTTCTCACCTACTATTCTGTCGTAACTTTAAATGGCACCCTTAAGGAATGAACGTAACTTTTCCTATATTTCTTCAAGACCACGACCGTAAAATAGATTGTGAGGTTTGTACGTTAGTTTATGTGACTCAGGTAGTTTGCAAGCGATATTTTGGTTTTCATCGTTTTTTCGCGAAGTACTTATTTGCACATTTTCAAAGTTTCGGATTTTTGTCATAAACTACAGATAATTGTGAACTCGTGGGAAGAAGAATTAGCCAGCCTCCTAGAATTACAAGCCGTGAAGTAGGGTTACTTGGCAACGCTGTGCACGTAGGCTGATTGTTAACATGTAGTCTTACGGAGAATTCACGAATTTTCTCACAAATTGCCTCATAACTCGACAAATATTGCATTTATCCAAAAGTTGGAAATAAATAAAGTTGTTCTCCGTAGAATTTCCTATCGGATTAGGGTTTCTCCAGGAAAATGAAAGCCGTTATTTCAATTTTTGTTCGCGATTGATTGTTGATGTTGTATCTCATCAGTGAAATTTTAATAATAGCCGCTTTTGCTGCTTTTATGTTCTACAATTTTGGTCGTGAAGAAGAATTTGTGAGTCGTCTCTTTGCCATTGAATATTTTTCTTTGAAGTTACTTTCTCAAATTTATAATTAATGCACGTTTTGTTGATTTTTATGGAAATGAAAGTTACTCAGTTAGGTACTTAATTTTTAAGCATACACTATAATTTGTGAGTTGTCTATTTGCCGTTGAATATTGTTTTTTCAAGTTACTTTCTCAAATTTATTATTAGTACAAGTTTTAATGTTTTTTTTTTTGGTAGTAAAAGTTCCTCACTTACTGCAAGACTGGACTATAAGATGTGAGTTGTCTATTTCCCATTGAATATTGTTTTCTTATTCTACTTTCTTGTTTGTCTGTGTCAGTCTTGATATAATTTTTTAAATTGAAATTTACTCATTTACTCAATTCTCAAGCCCAGGCCTTACGAGAGGAGGGGGCAACTGGGGACTTTGGGCCCGGTTTACAAGAGGAGGGGTAAACAAATTTTTTGAGGATCCCGCTGTGTTCCTTGTCCCGAACTCGACTGGAGCCCTCGACGGGCCAGCACAAAGTCTATACACCTCAGGGAAGCCTACAGTATTCAAACCTTTTTCTTGATAACTGAGAGACAAGGATCTTCTTGTCGGACCAAACCTCTAAAGGAAATTAAACACATAAGGCATGAAATACCCTTGAGTTCTTGAAGTTGAGACTCAGAAATGATTATATTTTCAGGTTCCTGCTCAAATGTGCAGACGCAGACTGCCTTTACCCTCGTGGTTTAAAGTTGAGCCTTAGAAATAATTCGTTTTTCAGGTTCTTAAGGATTCATAGCTCGGGACCCAAAGACAAATTCGCCATTGGGTCGAAACAATACAAAAATGGCCTTGTCATACAAAATCGCTAAAGAAAGCTCAAAAGTGCGGACACAGACTGCCTTGATGTTGAGCCTTAGAAATTAATCTCTTTCCCAATTCTATTTTGTTCTCGAAAGTACGAACTAGTTTTCTCGTTATTCTCATTTAATCTATTTCCAGTTTCTCAAGGGTTCACAGCTCGGTAGAATCTTGAGAATCCAAACATTGAGCCTCAGCAAAATATTAAGACCTTTTTGTGAGAGAAAAATGCTCAAGCAATATTCTGGAACATCTGCAACTTGTGATTCAGCGAGGCATTTCATCTCATGTCATGCTAATTCTAGTTGTACTCGGTCCACAAAGCCAGGCCTGATGAAAGGAAGGGGCAACTGGGGAGTTTGTGCCATGGCCCGGTTTACAAGGAAACGAGGTGAACATTTTTTTTGAGGGTGGGGGGTTGTTCCTTGCCCCGGACCCGACTGGAGCTCTCGACGGGCCTGCTCAAGCCTAAACTATAACTCACGGTTTCACCAGTCTTCTTTTTGGCAATGAATACTTTTTACTCATTTTCCGAGTATAACACGTCATTCAAAAGAGCGAAGAAAGTGCGTCATTCTAACAATGTAGAAATGTACTCTAGTTCTGGATAAATTATTATAAGAATTGGCTTTTTTAGAATGAAAATTGTATGCAAAACAATTTTAATTCCCTTCAGTTTTCTCATGAACGGCATATTTTATGAGATAACATGAAATGATTGAAGAAAAACGTTCACTTCGACTATAGCACTATGAGCGGGTGGTTTTAAAGATGTACAAATGTACCCTAGTTGTCGATAAATTTTAATGAAAGTCTGTTTTTCTGAAAGACAATTTTACGCAGAACAATTTTAATTCTCTTCAATTTTCTCATAAACAGCATATTTCATGAGATAATACCAGGTAATTGAAAGAAAACGCAAATTCTCTGTATAATGCTGTGTTACAAATCAGCCTACGTGAACGAGACGTTGCGGCGTTGCCTGTCCTTGTTCACGGCTTGTAATTCTAGGAAGCTGTGGAAAAACTCTTTGGTGAATTGAAGGATTATATTATTAACGAAAACACCCTCTCCCCTTGTCAGATCACGTACCTCCCAATCTATGCCGAACTGCATCTTTTCTTTCTGAAATGCAGTCGTACCGTACTGTATTTCGCTGACGTTCCATTTGTGATGTAGAGAAACTGTCACGATGAGCAAAATCAAGTTGATTTCAAAACTTCTTTTTCTTATTCTCTTTTATCATTCGACCATCAGTCGTGTCTTCTTTTGTCTTCTTAAAACTTTCTTTTTCTTACCCTCTTTTATCATTCGACCATCAGTCGTGTCTTTTTTTGTCTTCTTGTGGGCGGTAAGATGGAGCATCCTCATACGAGATGAACTGATAAAGATCTACTAGAGAAAATGATATTGCCGAATCTACAAAGATAGACATGAGAGAGTATTTTAGAAAGCGTCGGGCCTTTGATCTAATCCTACCTACATTTTCGCTTTTACGAACTAGGGTTGACCTTAAGGAGTATTCCGATTAGAAAGTGTGACATCAGTATAGTAATGCCGGGTCGGTCTAATATCTACCTTATGTTATTAAATCGTAAGACGAGCGATACCACTTTTGGGTGGAGCAAATTATTGAAGAAATGAATTAATAATATCTTCGGCTGTAATTAAGATACAGAAATGATCAAACGCACCGAACACTCAGTACAGATTTCCTAATCACATGTACTTTTACACGTCAATTTTGGTCTATTTTGGGAGGCGCTAGACTGTCGAGAACCCGGCAATTTCTTCAATTTTGAGCGATATTGTAAACACAATTATTTGAAATGGGACGTACAGCTACTATTATTGACTTCCTGTAAGACAGAAAGAGAACCCAATACCGACGACTACGAAAGGCCGTCACGGGTATTAACGCGCGCACCTTTCCACAGCCCTAACACGTAAATATCGCAAGATAGTACGTGAAATATATGAATGTAATAAAAAAAAAAAAAATCCTTTCCACAGCCTTAGCAGTGTACAAAACGTTTTCCGCGCATCTTATGCGACGCCTCCAGTACTGAGTCCCTATTTTGTCCTGCCGTTTGTTCCTTAGTTTTTTTTTCTCTTAAATTCTTTCTATGTGAAGAATATGGATTTCATCTGTTTTTGAATATCGCTGATTTTCCATGTATTGGATGAGGATTTGGTAAATGTATATCCAATATTATAAAATCCTTAAATGGTACTAGTTTTTTTGCCGAGGAGTTTTTCGTACTTCTCTATGAGCTAGAAAGCTTTTCCCACAAACTCACAGAAAGTTTCAGTATTCATTCTGTATATTCCATTTACACGGCAATACTGACATTCAACAGCAAAATTCTTGGGTATTGAGAAAAACATGAAACATGACCTTTATTCATTTGGCTATCCCGGAAATTTTGTTAGCGGAAAACTCGCTATCATTTTGTTGGAAAGGCATTTACAAAAAAATAAGCGCGAGCGTATTCAATTTGTGACGTCATCATTTTTGGACTTGGAAAAATTTCAGCCTCCAAGCTTTATTTCAAGTAGAAATTGACTTTCCCCAGAAACTGACGTATGTTCTTCCTCATCTTTGGAACAGTGGATCGGGGAATAGCGACAACATTACTCGTACATGAAGCCGTACCGTGCCACCCCCACGACGTGTCCGAGGTATGAAGCTCTTATCTTTGACAAACTCACACTTAGTAAATTTTGGACGAAATCCCTTGTCCATGATCGCTTGCATTAATTTTTCTATGTGTACGAAAACTACGTACTACCGAACACCCGCGGGAAAGGTTGGTTTTCGGGTATGTTGGCTTTCTTTCAACTTTTATCTCAGCCTCTCTTTCTCGTGACAGAAACGGTGATAGGTTGTTCGATCATGCCGTTTTCCAGGAGTTTTTTTACCTGGCTCTCTATTTCTTTTTGGTCGTCGAAGGAGCATCGGTACGGCCTTCCATACAAATACTAGACACGGCATCCGCTTCATTTAACGTAGTTTATGTTGAAACCAACATGAATACGTCTGTGTGACGTCACAGTAGGCAGAACGCAGTAATTCGCTACTGTAACTAACGTTCTCTGCCCTTCTTTCTACACCGGTCCTTACCTGTTTTTTTTTTTTTTGTTGTAAATTTAAAAGGTGTTCGACTACCATAAATTTTACAACTAGAAATTGTATTATATAGTCATAGGATTAATAAACAGAAGATAAATTAGAAAACAAGCACCTCGGGCGAGGTGTTAGAAGGGTCGGCGGGTTGATTTTCATTTTAAATCTATTCAAAAAAGAAAAAATAAGAAGAAAAGACTTTTGGTTTCTTACTAACGAATATTCTTGCGGATATTTTTGCTTTGCGCATCCTCAGTAGTAACAGAAAAGAGAATTATTGTTTTCATAAGAATGAAGTTAGCCCATGTAGGTCTTTTGTAACCATATATAATTTTTTTACACTTTCCTATATTGAGATGCAAAAAGTTATTCCTGATCCTATATCTTGTTTGAACTGAGCTGCGATCTCTTCAGCAATTGCCGCACTGTATAGGAGTGAGGTATCGTCAACAAAGCCTAATATTTCTGCTTGCATGGGAAGAAAAAACAACTCATTCACGTAAACAATGAAGAGTAAAGGTCGCAAGACACTGCCCTGCGGTACCCCAGTTTTTAATTTTAAACTATCACTCCTTTTATTATCTATCTGGACTCTATGCTCTCGATCCTCCAAATATTATTTTAACCATATTATCATAGACCCTCTTATTCCTGCTTCAACTAGTTTCTTTATTAACATTTTATGGTTAACGGTATCATAGGCTTTAGCTAGATCAAGGTACACAGCTACAGTGGCTCTGTTGTTTTCTACGCTTTCTGCAACGTTTGTTATATGTTGATACAGAGCAGTGTCCGTAGATTTCCCTTTTAAAGATCCAAATTGTTGGTGGGCATAAAATTCTACATGTTCTAAGTAATTATTCATTTTTTCGTGTACGCAATTTTCATAAATTTTTGCAAACACCTAGAGAAGAGATATAAAGCGATAGTTTTCCACACATTCTTTTTCTCCACTTTTATAGACTGGGACAATGTCTGCAATTTTGAGTACTTTGGGAAATACTCATCTTTTTGAAGACTCATTAAACAGCGGTGTGAGTATTTTTGCAAACATTTTGGGCAGTTGACGCACTACATATGCCGAGATACCATCGTGTCCTGACGATTTTTTGTTTTTTAGATTTTTTATGGCTTTCTCAACGTCACTGCTTACTAGCTGTAGAGTATCCATACAGCCCATCTCTAATTCATCCCCACTTTCTACAATCAGATCATTTTCATCTATCACATGTTCAATTTCTCCCAAACTGAACTGATTTTTGCGTAATAGGTTTTCTGGTACTCTATTGAAATAGGTATTAAATTCTTGAGCTACTCTAGTGGGATAATCTTTTACTACTGTTAGCTCCCCTTCAATTCTAATTTGTGAGATGTCTTGATGTTTTGCACACCTTATCCCATTAACTATCTTCCAATACTCCCTAGGATTCTGGAAGTTCTCATCAAGCAGACCATCGTAATGCTGAGTTATCGCTTTTCTTCTTTCCCTTTTCACTCTAGCCGATAATTCCTGAAATTTATTTTTCAACATAATGTTTTGCGGGTCTGCACGATATCGTTTGTAGGCTGCAGACTTCTCAGCTGCAAGTGTTATTAGTTCTCGCGTCCGTCAGGGTTGCCTTTTCTTTCTGTTTTTGAACTGCACTATTTTTGTTGCTTTTTTGCGGCAACTCTGTATTGAGGTAAACAGTTTATCAAATATAGTGTCAACACAAACCCAAGAGTCTCTTAGAGACCGAGATTTTGACGCCCATGTATTTACTTGAAGTCCCGAGCACTTGTGGTTGAGCTGCAAACTCTTCTTACAGTTTGCGCAAACCGCACAATCCTTCTTTGGAGAAATATTGCTCTCACAAACACCACATGTTACCATAGTGAAGTTCTCTTATCTGTAACTTTGTTTAAAGTTGCACATTCAAACACCAATTATTTCATGAATTTAGCACCAAATTTGACAGTTCATGTCTTGAAAGAAACGTTGAGCTTAGCTCTAAAAGATGTTACTAACCAAACAAATATTTAATCAGCTATTCAGAAAACATTTAAGAAAAACTGGGAGAGGTGTTATCACCAGCATAATAATAATAATAATACCGGTAATAATACCGGTAATAATAAAAAATAGAAGTATGTGTGACGAAAGCAAAGCAATAGGAGGAATATGTTCCACAAAGAATGTCAAAAACACACTGACAAGAATTTTCTCCGCTACCAGAATACTGCAGTTTATGATAGGGGAAAAGAAAGAAAGAATAATAAAATGAAAATAAACTTGAAATAGAAATAATGATAAAAATAATAAATGCGACCACTGATTTTGTAAACAATAAATGAAAATAAAAATTGAAATAATAACAATAAAAAATAAAATAATAATATAATAACAACAATAGTAATAAATAGAAATGGATGTGAGGGATATGTTCCACAAAGGAAGTCAAAAACGCACTGACAAGAATTTTCTCCGCTGCCTGAATACTGCAGTTTATAATAGGAAGAGGAAATAAAAAGAAGAAAAAAAAAATGATAATAAAAAGGGTATTCTCCATTGTGTTGTGTATCTAAGGTAAGATGAGAAGATAAGAAAATGTAACGGAGAAAACGTGAAGGAGACAAACGAGGAAACGACGACGACAAAAAGTGATTGTAATACGGTCGGCTAGCGAAAGCGCGCCGACCCTAAAAAGAAAAAATAATATTTTCGTAATGACGGAGAGCGATAAAAGATTACCTAATACAAAAATATAGTCGAGAGTAAAAAGTCAGTTAATGATGAAAAATAAAATGTATGTTGTGCCAAATCCTGCCTCTTCCGTCGTCTGAAAATTTCTCGGGGGAAAAAAAACTGGAACAAACAAAATGAGCCTATTACATATGTCATTTAAAAATTTCAATTTGCATTACCTACTGATAATAAAACAAATCAAATAATTACAATAATGCCTAAAATTCAACGCGTAAATGTTGCGCCCATTCTTCATTTCACAATATACTAATACGGACAAACGTACCCCATTCATGACATCGTATCTTCACTTTTTCAAAAAATTATTGGTAAAGAAAAACGATAGACTGGACGGATTTAACGAGCATCCAGCAGAATTCGTCGAACGTGACTTCCTTTGTGATAACGGATTCTGTACGTTTGTATCAGGTGGCCTGTTTGTATTATTGAGCACTAAAGAACAAAAATGAATTTCGAGAACTACTAGGAAGCACAAACGGTATCTAGACCACGAAAAATGAACAGCTATTCTCAAATGAGAAAAACAAAAGCAAGATATACTGGACAAAAGGGGGGGGGGGAAATGAATAGACAAATTCTGCTCGGATATGCCTTCGCCTGCAAAAACTTATTTCATTTCAGTTCGATGCATCAGAATCCTGAGAGTTATTTCTCTGGATTTGATAAAAATTTAATCAAAAATGTACTAAAAATCCAATCCTTATTCTGCATCACAGGGCTGAAATTGTTTCATTTTTTGGAACAACGAAACACTCTCTTTGTCTCCAAATAATGCCAAAAACATTCAGAGCAATGAACAACACTTCCCAGTTTTTTTCAACAAACCCCGCTATGTAGACGACTACGTCTTTGACATGTACCGAGACAGATGTCCCAGAATTTTAGGTGACTATGATTGTCCGGGATACTGCTTCTCTTGTCAATACTATTAGGTCTAATTTTTCTGTATTTTTCAGTAACTCATTGATATATTGGTTTTATACTTTGTTCTGATGCTGGATGTATACAAAAATGAAATTGGTTGGCCCACCTCGACGCAATTTTCCACTATCGCGTACCTCAATAGCCTTTCAAATGCAGATTTAAAACCTATACTGCAGATGGGTTATTCTTATGACTGCCTTTGGAACCGGTGGCGCTAAAAAATACTTCAAGGTGATCTTGATACATTTCATAATTATGATAAAATATGATTTGACCTTTATTGTCATAACGTATTCTGAAATTCTCCCCGACATGAGGAGTCGACAGTGGACATTTCCATGGGACCTTGAGGAGGTAAAATGCACCTAATTTTCAATTCAAACTAGTTCTGTCCATAAAACCTGCTTAGGATTGAAAAATTGAATATATTTTCGACGCAATCCAATAATATTTACATTCTTTGAATCCCATTTCTGCTCTTAACTCATTTTCGAAAAAAAGTCACTTACGTAAAGTGTGCAGGAAGCCATCGATCAGGGATCCAACGGTAAGCATTCGCGCGCCAAACTTCTTTCCAACCCTTGTCGCCAAAAACTCCTAGAAAGTTGATTGACCAAATTGTCCAGCTTCCATCGCTGTGGGTAATCCATTGCATGTTGAACCAGTCTAATGGGATTTTCTCAAGGAAGAGTTGAAGGGCTTTAGGGCGTCTGTCCTCAGCAATTTGTAGTCTGTTGTATTCACGGTTGAAAGTTTTCATCCATGCGTGAGGGCGTTCTGAGATCGGCTCGAGTACTTTACAATGAGCATATCCATGTCGGAGTGATGGTCGCAGATTTTCTTACCTTGTCCGTTCCATATTTCGATTGAATTTACGTTTCCTACATGAAAACGTCCTTGAAGACGATGCTTCCGAATTTATTCCGGTATATCGCTTCCAATTCGTCATTAAGTTGGACCTCAATATTTCTCATCATACCGCGTTTCTTTAACGTGTCAAGTATCGATTTTACACATGGAGTCTTCGCCAGGGTATCGTGATTCCTTGATATGTTGTGCTTCTGTGGGAAAATGGAACTCGCCATCTGAATGCTCTTCCCATACTTTTTCTAGATTTATAACACTGCTTTTAGAGTCTCGCGTAGAGGTGTCGATTCCAAACCTGAAAATTCAATTGATTTTCATCGCGAGTTCACCGGAGTCCGAAGTGTCACTAAACGACAAACTGAAATTGGTAAGAATTTTAAAAGGAAAATATCACACCCGTGAGATGAAATGATTTTGTTAATTTGTGAGTTCTGATAACCAGAACTTGGAACAATTTTCACATTAGCGACAGTTGATTGCATCACTGGTTTATTAAGAAATATATAATTAACAATATAATCCGCTGTCCGGGCGAGTTGACAACAATAATCTGAATGAAATAAAACTCACGGGTTCTGTACTGGAGTTAAATGAGAGGAGGCAGGGAACCTGTTTTATGAGTCTTATAGTGTTCGAAACGTTGTATATCTGGCTCATTGAAGGGGCAAGGCCAATTGGTGAATGAAGTATTGCATATCCGGTTACTTGAAGGAGCTATTTTAATCGTGCTATCAGTGCTGCCAGATCTACGGATTTTCAATCTCCGAAAAAAATTTGGATTTTTCTACGGATTTTGCGTGAAGTGTGGATTTCTTAGGCTCGAGAGAAAAGTACCGTAGTCGCTAGTATGAGAAATACTTTTCTCCGGGTCATACAGGCTAATACTGCTCTTCTGTAACATTGAGTCGTTCAAGGGAAAAGTCCCTCAGTCACAAGTATGAGAGATACCATTGTTATGATCGTTATTGAGAAATTATTCACCAACATACAGTATACTGTACTTAAACTAGGATTGGACTCCTCTTCGTATTATACTTGCTTTATACTATACGGTTATTGTCGCATTTGCAGAACATCGCCCCTTCCTCCATAGTGGAGTGGGTACGGGTTGCGTATGCATTTAATTTTGTTTCCTCCTACCTGGAATCGACCCTTTCGGGTATAACTTCAGTGTTGAAAGAATCTCCTACGCGAACCCCCTCTTCTACTTGACAACCGCCAAGCTGCAGTGCCCCCCTGGCACGCAAAATACACTAGGGACACTCACAGAACCACCACAGACTCTATCACATCATCAAGCTGAATGGTGTCCTTCTTCGTCGTCTTCCTGCAGATCCGGATGTTGATGGTACACAGGTGTCGAGTAGGCCACAGCGTGGTTCTGCATTTGCCTATTCAATTCCTGGTCCATCTTCTTCTTCATAACGGTGGCCGCAAATGCGGACTCCTGGTTCCATGCTTCTTCGGAGCCTAGCATGGTGGGTACCAGGCTACTCGGAAGAAGCGCTTCTTCTACCCCGATCTCTTTAAAAGACCGACTAAGCTTGTCCCGCTCACGCTTCCACGCCGCGCACTCAAATAAGGTGTGCTGTGGTCCATCATCCCGCCCTTGATCGCAATGCGAACACGAAGCCTACTCAACTTTCCTTAGCTTCGCATGAAGGTACCTGTTGAAGCAGCCATGGCCGCTTAACACCTGCGTCAGGTGAAAGTTCAGTTGACTATGGTCCCGGTTCATCCACTCAAGGTCGCATATTAGCACACGGGTCGTCCATTTGCCCAACTCACTCTGGGCAATTCTCGCTTTCTATTTTACAAGCAAGGAGCGCCTGGCCTCCTGCTTGACCCGTAAAGCCTCTTGGTTGGTCGTCGTTGTCTTCTTTGCTTTGAACACCACCGCTCTCTCCTCAGCAAGAAGCTCAAGTGGCGGTGAACGTGCTAATACGTAAAGAGCCTCCGTCGAGACAGTGTGGTAGGCACTTAACACACCTCAGCGCAGCTCTTCGTTGGGTTTCAACCATTCGTCTACGTCGGTATGGTATCTTCATGCAATCGGCCCATACTGGGACACCATATAGGAGGACCGACAAGGCGGTGTTCATTATGATCCTTCTTCTTGCCTCCTTCGGCCCTCCCAGGTTCCTCATCAGGCGTGACAGGTATCCAACTACCCTACCCGCCTTTTCCGCTGTCATCAGGAAATGGTGCTTGAAGCTCAGCTTTGACTCAAACCAGATGCCCAGATATTTCATGGTCTTCTTGGTCGCGATTTCCGCACCTTGCAGGCGAAAGGTGGGTGACTTGAACTTTCGACGGGTCGTGAATAATATGGCCTCCGTCTTATCCACGGCGAGTTTAAGTCTGGTCGACTCAATCCAACGCTTCACTACCTCTAAGGCTCGGTTTACCCTGCTCTCCACCGCTACAATTGTTTCGGCGGTGCATACCACCAGTGTGTCATCCGCATAGCAGATGAGCTTAACACCCGGTGGTAGCCTCACCTTGAAGATCCTGTTAAATGCGACGCGCCTCAACAGCGGCCCGAGGACCGACCCCTGCGACACCAGACAAGTAACAGGGCGTTTCATTGTACCAGCAAACGTCTTTGCGGGGATTTCTGCGTCCTTGAGGGCTTCCAAGATCCTCTGCCAAGGAATCGAATTGAACGCATTACTTATGTCGAGGCTGACGGCTGCGCAAAACTGACGCGTAGCAATTGCTGACTCGGCTATTCTCTTTAGCCTGATCCCAGCATCTGACGTAAAGCGTCCAGTTTGAAAACCGTACTGGCTACTTGAGATTATATCTTTCTCCTTCAGATAGCTCTCAAGACGATTGGCTATCACTCTCTCCAAGAGTTGGCCCACATTATCGAGCAGGCAAAGTGGACGATTAGAGGATGGCAGGCCAGGTGGTTTATCCCTCCTATCAATCAGCGCTACCCTGGCTTTTTTCCACCGCACAGGGAACAGTCCCTCAACAACTGCCGCATTGAATGTATCAACAAGCAGTGCCGGGTCAGCTGAGTGTATAGCGCTCCAGACTGGATTTGGGATCTCATCCGGGCCCGGAGCCTTCCAATACTTCGCAGTCTATGGACTGCTGCGTCGACCTCCTCGATACCTAGGAGGGATATGCCATCCTTTTCGTTACCATTGGAGGTGGCTGCTGTGGGAACAAACTATCAATAATTTGCCCCACAACATCCGGCTCCATTCGGCTCATAGCTGAGAGGCCCTTCAATTTCTTCAGCACTAACTTGTAAGGCTTGCCAAACGGATCTTCCTCCGCCATCTCGCAAAGCTCTTTCCAAGGGGCTTGCTGTCTTTTATAGCTCTCTTCAACCTCTTACAAGCAAGCTGGTATTCAGGTACAACCGCCCGCGCCTTTTCGCGGCCTCTACTACGCTGGTATATCTGGCGCTGGTGGTTACACTCTTTTCTTAGCTCAGCAATCTTGTTGGTCCACCAATAAGCGGCTCTCCTCCTCTTTGGTGGACCTTGCCTGGGCATGGCTGCGTCGCATGCTTTGGTGACAGTCTTGACCATCCTCTCGGCTGTCATCTCCGCATTACCTTCTTGCTCTTGTCCTTGATCCCATGTAAGGGCAAGGTAGGCAGTTTTCAGGCGGTCGCTATTCAGCTTCTTGACCGCCCGTTCTCTTACCAGCTTTTGTGGAGCAGCGACCTCAACTTCCCGGTGGATGGAGAAGTTGATGTACCGATGGTCGCTCCCAGAAAGCACCTCATCCAGTACCACCCAGCCCTCTATTCTTCGGGCTAGGCTCTCTGAGGCGAAGGTGACATCAATGATGGACCCGTATCCTTGATTCACTCTGGTAGAAGTGTTGCTCACGTTGACTGTTTCCAGTCGATTGTGGGCAATCCACTCCCCCAAGGCATACCCACGGATGTCAGTCCGGCCGGAACGTCATTCCTCTGACCAAGCATTGAAATCGCCTGCCACAATGAATTTTTCACTTCGCCGTCTGGAAAGACTTTCTTCCAGCTTGCTTAAGAAGTCCTCAAACTCCGGAAAGGGAAGTAGCAACTGTAGACAACCATGTCGGCCATCCTCACAGCAACATATCCCTCCCCTCTTTCAACATCTCCCGGAGCAATTGGACATTCTGGGCTGTCCCTCTTGGCCACATCTGTAGCAAACGCTACCAATAGCTGCATTTGTGCAGGTAGCTTCTATACGCTCCTCCTGGAGGCATTTATAGCATCGCTGCGAAGACCTTGCCTTCTCTAGCGATTTCACCCGGCAGGTGCTCCATCCAACCTCGATCTTGCCCTTCCTTATTAGTTCAAGGGCTGCTGCAATGGGCAGCTCAATCTTGGCCATCTGGCATCCGCACCCCATTGGCTGCAGATCCAGGAGCTTGGCGCCTGTGCCAGCTGGCATTTGGGCCAGGATGTCTTCCCTTTCCACGGACTTCTCAATACCCAGGATGAGAACCCTGGTCTGACGCTGCGGCGTCCTGACTGTTGCCATGTCACCAATGGCGTCCCCCAGCTTCTGTCGGAAAGTCTCCACTGACGTCTCTCCCTCTCCTTTCACTTCTAGGAGCACTAGCTTTATACTAGTTTATATGATAGAAGGCCGAACTATTGCAAAAGAATTTAGAAAAAGGAGGGGGAAGTCGAAAAAAATTTTGACCTTCGAACTATACGTGATAACCCAAGCCATAGGTGATAAGAGAGGGACTTGGAAAAATTTCAACCTCCAAGCCTCTTAGAACAATTTCATCCTTCAAGCTATAAGCGATTATACGAAAAAAAAATTTTCCTAGTCCCATGGTCATGGTTAGGTTAGGTTGCCTCCCGGACGGCGGACGTTTTTTTTTCCGGAAAGCTCCTCCCCCCCACGATAAAACTGGTTCCCTGTCAAAAACGAATAGTGAATGAAGGAAACAAAAAGATAAAACTGCCTACCCTATAAGATCGGACTTGGCCGACCTGTAGACGAGGAATCAAGAATGATGCTATCATGCTTACACATATATGATGAGAGAGGGACTACGAAGAATTTTGACTCTCGGGCTATGTATGATAAGAAGGGGACTTGAAATAATTTCGACCCTCGAGTGATATTTGCTAGAAAATCATATTTCCCGCGAGGCATTGGGAGTTGCGGTTTCCCCGCTGCCATTGCGACTTGCAATAGCTTCTATTTTTGTTTCTATGAGAGCGGAACCCGCTATCTTTTTCTGAGGGAGCGTTCACAGAAAACGAGCGCGAGCGTGTTCAACTTTTAATGTCATCATTTCCGGACCTAGAAAAATTTCAGCCCCTAAGCTCTATATGATAGGAGAGGGACTCGGAAAAATTTCAGCTCCTGAGCTGCACATTTTTTTCTCTTCATTTAATTTTATTGTAAGTGTGTCAACCTACACTAAAAATTCCAATCTTCAGTTTGGAAGCGTTAGATCACGACTGTAGTCCTCCATAATATCACGACTTTTCGTTTCATTTGTGCTTTCAACTGCTGATGTTGAAGTAGGTACGTGCATGCTCTCCATCATGTATGCATCTGCTTTTGCATATCGAACGAAACTGGCTCAATTTTTACCGCGAGTGCAATATCGTAGACGCATATTTAACAATTTTATTGAACGTTTCGAAAAGCAATGCTTCGATAGTGAATGAACGAAAGTGTTCATAAGAACGGGAAGAAAAAATGGGTACTCGAGCGGAGAGAGACCTACTTGCGTATGCACTTTATGTGATTATCTTCGAAATCGAGGTAACGTCGTGCTGATACCAGCGAGGTTTGATTATACGAAAACTCTCGTGGCCACAAATAATATACAGAGTTATTAGAAACGAGTCGTAGGTAGTTTGGGATAAGAAGTTCAGCGTCGAGTTCAGTTTACAGTGCGCGCTCGACGTCGTTTGGTTTGTGCGGCGTTGTTCAGATTGCTAGTTTCTATCGAGCCGTAGTATTTTAAAATATTCGTGGTGCAGTAAAAATCGTATTACTATAAGAATTTTCTTTCGTCCGTGAGCGCTATTTATTTTTTCCACGCTGATAGTGTAACAAAAGTGAAAATTTGAATCTACTATAATCTGTATATCGATATAATTTTCGTGAGTTTCGAAAATGCTCGAAGTTGATGCTTTCGAACTTTTTGTGTGACATTTTCTGTTCGTTATAATGAATACCGAAAAATTGACGCAAAATTCAATGTACGCTTTGTCGGATAAAAGGAGACCGTACAACCATCATATCAAGTCGAATTCTCACTCCCCTGTAAGTTATAATATAATACATAGTTTACCCGTAACCGAATCGGTGCATTTATATGCGTTTTGTAAATAGCCTTTGGAGACATACTTCCGGGAATAATCTTTTTGGAATATTTTGGAAAGTAGCGAAACAATCCGCGAACCCGATTTAGAAACTCTACCGCAAACTGAGTGTGGTAAATTAATGTAAGCAATGTTGGTAAGGAATTTCATATCCTTAACCGAACGGATATACTCGTAGGGGTGAGAAAGTGTTTGCTGAGAATTCAATTGAATGTAAAAAATTGAGGCCACGTCCGGTGTCGCCTAATTGAAACAGACTTGAATTAGTCTACCAGGTGGACTCTACCTGGTGCGTGGAAAGAAGGATGCGCTTACAGTGGCACAACTACGAGTACCTTCCCATACTCTTGACGTTTTTACAATAGAAACGTAAGAAAACTCAAGTTTTTCTCTAGTTCATGTTCGTTACCGTTCATAGCTTCGTTGTCCTTGAATCGATTAAAAGACCGCGATCTTGAACACATAATAAGAATGAGAGAAATAACAGGACCGCGAAAGGGAGGACACCCGCATGCTATTTTCGTGTCGCGGGCTACCTTTGGGTCGGGATCTTGAATATTTTGTCATGCTCTGTTCCCACGTTATCAGTTCATTATATTAGTACCATAATAGTGGGTGGTTTCCATGTCGTCGCTAGGATCATTGACCATGTGTATAGTCAATAGCCTAGATACATTTTGGGTAGTAAAGTGAAATCAAGCACGGTGGAAGAAAGGGTGTTTGTTCAGTAGTCGAATGGTCGACTTCTGAACAATACAAATTGTTCACATCCAGTGCGTGAGCTGTTAGTATCAATTCATTGAACCTTTCATCGTCATATTGACGTGTCCTCCTTACTTAAGGCGAGGGCACTGCAAACATGTTTTGGGACTGAAAATTTGTCTTGGTTTCGTAACTGGATGTGACTCCTCAGGCTACTGACGTACCGCTTGGGCAGAACTGAAAGAAGAGGAAGGTCAAAGAAAGCGACATACGTGCTACGTATTGATCAATTTTCAAAATTTCCCTGTGGAATAATTTTTAGAGAAATATGTATTATTCCTTGCAAGATTTTATGTAAAATATATTCTGTCTCCGTAAATTTTTATTTTTTCTCCGTTCATTCTTTTTTCCCCGCGTGCGACATATTTCACCCCGTTCAATATATTATTCTCTCACTGCAGTCACTATTCCTGCTTGATTCTCCTTAAACCCTCCGTGACGATGAATGGTAGTCCTACATTTTCAATTTGGACTGCCCACGGACTTGAAACATAATTTCGAACCTAGAGCCATCTTTTCTTTAAAAAGTGACAAACCTTCAACTCGTTCCAATGATCATCAAGCTGTATTCATCTCTGAGAAGGAAATTGAAAACAGTACTCGCGCATGACGTCATCAACCTAACTTGAAAGCATTTGTCTTGGCTCTATATTATAGGAATTTATCTAGGTTAGATTGTAGCAATTTTTCTAGGCCCAGGTATAGATCAAGTTCAGAGTGAGCCTTCAGGAGAAATTTACTGTTGCAGAAGATTGAAACGGTATTCTACTGATAACAAGAATGAATAAAAATATTATCACGAAATATTGAAACAGAAGGGCATACGTATTCTACGAGAATGAAAAAGTTCCAAAATTTGCAAATTGCCATGCAATAAAATAAAATCGACTTGAATGACGTCACAACATCTTTTTCGGGTGAGAATCTTTTTATTTTTTATCTTTTTTTTGCGGTCGCATATAAACTCTCGCCTTGCCGAAGGAGGCAAGAGCCCCCCCCCCCCAAAAAAAAAAGGAAAGATTTTTTGGCGTTGCCAAAAATATAAAGATCATGTTTCATGTCTTTTCGCCAGTCGTCATAAGCCCTTCAAAGTTCAAAAATTTCCGAAATTTTCAGCTCTTGAAACGATTTTATACGTGCAAGGATAAATATCAATTAAAAAAACAAAGGGCTTTTCCCGCACAGAATTTAATTTTTCTCTTTACCTTTTGTAGGCCAGAGCAGCTTGATCATTCAAAAATTTTTACGTTCTTTAGATCCTAAAATTTGTATTGCTTTTGGTAACTAAAACACCCTCCATGATCAAAAAATTTTCATTCGAACTAAAGATCCTACCCCCCTCACTAAAAGAGCTGGTGTTGTATATTCGATCCCTTGTTCTGATTGCCCCGGAGTTTATGTTGGAGAGACTAAACAGTTATTATCTGCTAGGATCTCTCAACATAAAACTGATCAAAATAAACAGAATGATCACACTGCTCTTGCCGTACATTCTAAAGAAATATGTCACACTTCTAATTTCAAAAATGTAAAAGTTCTGGCTAACGAATGTAATACCCGTAAACGGAAGCTAAGAGAAGTCATCGATATTATACAACGTTCCAACACCGTAAACTACAAAAGCGATACGGCGAATTTTGCATCTTCATACACGCTTGTTATCAATAATGCCAAATAATTTCATGTACATCACTTTTACTTTCTTTCTGATTCATAGTTTACATTTGTTGTATTCGATCAGTTTTTTTCATTGTCAGTTCGTTTTTGTACTTGATAAAGTCCACAAGCTTGGACGAAACGTTGTAAGTTATAAATTAAATTCTGTGCGGGAAAAACCCTTTGTTTTTAGGGTCGGCGCGCTTTCGCTAGCCGACCGTATTACGATCACTTTTTGTCGTCGTCAGTGTCGTCGTCGTCTTCGTCGTCAGTCTTCTTCGTCAGTGTCGTCCTCGTTTCCTCCTTTGTCTCCTTCACGTTTTCTCTGTTACCTTTTCTTATCTTCTTATCTTACCGTAGATACACAACACAATGGAGAATACCCTTATTATTATTATTTTTTTTTTTCTTCTTTTTATTTCCTTTTTCTATTATTTCAGGTAGCGGAGAAAATTCTTGTTAGTGCGTTTTTGACTTTCTTGGTAGAATGTATTACTTTTGTCAAACGCATTTTCTTTGACTATCTGTGTGGAACATATCTTCCTTATCTCTTCGCATCCTTATTATTATCATTCTTCTTATTATTAGTTCTTATTATTTTTGTTTTATTTTCGATTATTTAGAAGATTAGTGGTTGTAATTTTATTATTTCTATTTCAAGTTCATTTTTTTTTTTTGGTTTTGAATTTTTTTTTTTTCTTCTTGTTTTCTTGATTATTTCAAGTTCATTTTGTTTGTTTTGATTTTGATTTTGATTTTTTCTTGTTTTCTTCATATGGCAGAATCTGGAGGTAAGATTATTGTTATTTCTATTATTATTATTATTATATTCCCACAAAGCTACAGTTGGTCACTGTGCCCTTTTTTTTCCCTAAAGTGTATTGTGAAAAGTTTACCTTCAGGTTTTTTTGTGGGAACAGTGTATGATAAAAATAAGTGTTCTTCATGTCCCTCTCCAGTTGTGAAACACATGTATAATTCTGCGTTCAGCTGACAGAAGCCATTTAAAGTTATGCTCATCTCAGTTTTTCAAAGAATCTAGTATACGTTTTAGCCCAGGTAACAATGCTCTGGATAAGGAAAAAAGCGAGGGCAAAAAATTTTCCTCTGGAATGTATCTTAAATGGTCTTCTGAAGTGTATTGAGAAAAGTTTATTCTCCGGTTTTTTGTGGGGAGGGGAGAGGAGGTGATTCAACCTGCAGCAAAATTCAGCTTTTTTCAAGTTTTTATTTATCGAGTTTTCCAAACAAGAATTCATTTAGCCGACCCTCCTAACACCTTGCCCGAGGTGCTTGTTTCAATTTCCAGCTCTTGTTCTAGTATAAGTCTACTTTAGAGTATTTTAGGCTGACTGCTTTCTGGGACTCACTCGTTTGATGTAGTATAAGTCTACTTTGGAATATTTCAGGCTAATGAGCCTTCTTGGTCTAGTGTAAGTCTACTTTAGTATAATATTTTAAGCTGATGAGATTACTGGGCCTCACTCGCTCCACTCCTTTGTCCCGCTTCTTGGTCCAGTACAAGTCTACTTTAGTATATTACAGGTTGACGAGATTACTGGATTTTTGATAGTGTATAGGGTGTCAGAAAAGACATGAAACATGTCTCATTTTATTTCATTTCATTTTTTTTTTATTTCTTTCTTTGGAGAAAGGATGGTACTCGCAAATTTCTCAAAGACGTCCCAGGTATATATTTTTATTTTTAATTTGATTCAATTTTTTATTTTATTTTTAATTTTTTCTTTTTTTGCAAAAGAGGATGGTACTTGCAAATTTCTCAATGACCTCCCAGACATTATTTTAATTTTTAATTTAATTTAATTTTAGTTGATTTTATTTTTAATTTAATTTTTATTTTATTTCATTTTATTTCATTTTTTTATTCTATTTTTTATTTTATTTTATCATTCTTTTTTTGGAGAGAGGATGGTACTCGAAAATTTCTCGAAGACGTCCCAGGTATATATTTTTATTTTTAATTTATTTCAATTTTTTATTTCATTTTTATCTAATTTTCTCTTCTTTTTTTTTCGAAAGAGGATGGTACTTGCAAATTTCTCAATGACCTCCCAGACATTTATTTCTATTTTTAATTTAATTTAATTTTAGTTGATTTTATTTTTATTTCATTTCATTTTATTTCATTTTTTTATTCTATTTTTTATTTTATTTCATTATTTTTTCATTATTTCTTTGTTTGGAGAGAGGATGGTACTCAAAAATTTCTCAAAGACCTCCCAGGTATATATTTTTAATTTAATTTTTGATTTTATTTCTATTTAATTTTTTTTTTTCGGAAGCGGATGGTATTTGCTGACCTGCCAGACATTTTCTTTTATTTTCAATTTGATTTAATTTGATTTAATTTTATTTTTAATTTTATTTTTAATTTTATTTTTAATTTTATTTTTATTTAATTCAATTTAATCGATTTTTTTTCATTTTTATTTTATTCTATCTTTTTATTTTTTTATTTTTTTCATTATTTCTTTTTTTTTTTAAGAAAGGATGTTATTCGAAAATTTCTCGAGGACCTCCCAGGTATATATTTTTATTTTTAATTTTATTTTTATTTTACTTAATTTTATTTTTTATTCTATTTTTATTCAATTTTTCTTTTTTTTTTCGTGAGAGGGTGGCAGATTTCTCGATGATCTCACAGGTGATTCACGAAAAATTTTTCAAGTGCATTATTAGGGGGAGGGGGGGGGTACTCGCGAATTTTCGATAGTGTATAGGGTGTCAGAAAAGACATGAAACATGTCAAAACAAGACTGAGTCGCTCAGCGCCTCAGTATCCGGGTCTCTTGGTTTTTTTTTTGTTTTACTCTATTTCCTGACTGTAAGTTACTCTTCTTTCTCTCAAATTATTAGTGGAACATAGAAAATTGTGACTCAAAAGTTCTGGAGTTTCTTTTTTACTAATGAGATGAGGAGTTTGAGATATCCAGAAGTCCTGAGACCCAAAGATATTTGTAACTTCTTGTCTTATACTCAGACCTGAAAACCGAGAGAGACTGGTCAAAGAATATACGCAGTATTTTATGATTGTTGAGGTACCAAGAAAAATAGCCTTTGTACTACACTTTTGCCAAAGACTGTACCGAAAAAAAAATTGCTATGCAAAAATAAAACTTGTAGAGACTGCACAGATTGACGTACGACTACGATAATGAAGAACTTCCGAAATTTGTAAATTGCTATGCAAAAGTAAAATAAGAAAATGTCTTCGTATAACTTGAGTGACGTCACAACACATTTTTTCGGGTGAGAATCTTTTTTTTTTAATATACACCTCTCTTGGACTTTAGTGAAAACGTATTCTCGTCGAATTCGATGAAATGTTGGTTTTCTTGCGTAGTGATGATTGAAAACATGGTTTTCGTCATGATCTTCATCATTTCAGTCTTTCCACGATTGCTATGTCGAAGTTGTTCCAGTATAGCGGGAGCATGACTTTTTTCTTTGTTTTTTCGCGGTTGCATGTGGGCTCTCGCCTTGCCGAAGGTGGCAAGAGCCCCAAAAAAGGTCTCACCAGAAAAATGTGTTGTGACGTCACTCAAGTTATGCATAGGTACTTCCTTATTTTATTTTTGCATAGAAATTTGCGGAAACAAGAGACTGGGATAGTGAGGCGCGCAGCGACTCGGTCTTGTTTCAGAGGATAAACTCGTTTTTTTCTATCCTTGCGTTCTCCTTCAACCGAAACTCGACAAAATAATTTCAATTGATTTCTTACAACTCAGACTTGATACTTACGTCTGCACACTTGGACATTAAGAAAACAAAAATTGAACAAGCTGCTTTCCACAGGACCGCAAAACTTCCTGATTCTTCGCTACCATTTTATAGTTTGCAATTCCCTCTAAATTTTTTCTAATTGATTTTTGCTAATACAGAATCGATGATTATGAGTCTATAGGCTCGAAAACTTCTTGGCAAAAACTTCCTAGGACTTGGAGCTGAAGCTAGACCTTCAAAACACCAACTATACTTTCAATAAGCTTCGTTACAATGAAATTTCAAAGTTTTATCGAAAGAGAGCTGCCTCAAAATTGAATTAAGCTGAGAAGAGTTTACATTATGAGGAGGCTACCGATAAATTCACCAAGGAGAAATTCTTGAAGAAATAACCCAAATGAGAAAAACTCTACTGTTCTCAATAAACGTAGGTAGTTCATAAAATTTTGACCGCGATGCTGTTGAATTTTTTTCAAATGTTGAAAATAAATCATCGCGAAGATGGCTTGTTTGCTAGGGAAAAAAATTAACCGTGTGGTCGTCGAAATAGGTACAAATTCTTTTAATTTTTAAAATTACAAGTTGAAAACGAGAGATTCATTTTTCACCTGCTTAGTTTCGGAAATGAGAGAAATAGAACTTTAGAAGGATGATGCCGCATAGTGAGTAGAATGATTCTTTCGTTTGATTGATGTGAATAGTGATCATAAAAATAAGCATAATATTATTATACATGGTAGAGAGGCGTTTTGTGTTCTACTCGTGACGGAAACGCATTGGCTTGACCCGCGAGTCCAGTGCAATATTGTATGTACTAGCTGTTGAATGAACAGTCATATCTTTATTGGCAATCCCATAAAAGTTGTACATTATTTCTGTGAGAATTCTCACTTTAGGTAATGTATTAGTATGATGGCATTTGGACCCTATCTACTACTATAAGTTTTTTCGGTATTCGTATAATTATCGATGTCTAACTCCTGCTCTATTTCCCAGATTTGCGTTGTCTGGATGTTCATGAGACTGTGACCTTGAGACTTGAAAACATTGTCATCTAGTGTAATTTCTTTGGTTTGCGTTGAGATGCTTCCGAGCGGCACTTGAAAGAATGTTTTCTGCGCTTATGTAGAATCCATACCATGTTTCTAATATATATCTCGGTGGACACCTCACTGGTTGAGAAACATTGTTAAGGGATTCAGAGTGGTCAAGGTGACCTCAGTATGGCGTTAGGTGTCCGGGGGGGGGGGGGGGTCGAAAAAATGTCTCGTTTTTCTCAACCCGACGCCACGTTCCTGATACCGATCAATTTTGGCCTACATTGGGACCCCTTTGAAGCACGATCCGAATAAGCTGGTATCGAGGATGCACGCAGACTTCATTTAAGAAGTCGTCTAAAGTGTAGTGAAAGAGTCAGTGCATCAGGGAATGATTGTTTAGATGAACAATTTTGATGTCAATCTGTAGAACGATTTTCAAATTTCATTTTGAAAATATTGTATCATTTTTCCAGACAAGACTGAGTGCAGACATATTGCGGGAACATTTAGAAAAAAATTAATTTCATGTGTTTTTTTTCCTACTTTCATCTATCAAAGTTATTACGAATATTTCATTATTCATGAACCAGTTTATGTTGATATCATCGTTCACGTCACGGTGTCGAATTGCAAGCGTACGTATCAAAAGCATTGTTGTAAGTCTTACTTCCATCTCGCGGCCACTGTATAATATCCAACCTGTCCGTGTGCGGTCAGGTAATAATTTTACGTGAACAGACGTATTGTGGAACTTTATTGGGCTAGCAACCAACCATAAAGTTATTTCTACAGTACCTACGTACGTAGGTATTATTCTTAACGCTAACTTGTACGCGTAATAGTTGTTGCTGCTTCACTATACGCGATGTCCACGAGATCACGATCTCCTCTCTTATCATTCATTAAAGGCTGTACAATCTCGTTTTCATGCGAGCTTTTCTGACCGAAAAATCGAACAGCCGCGCTATATAATTTACGGGTAGACGTGAGTGCATGACTATAACGCCAATATGAATACCTTTCTCAGACGTCATGCAAAACACTGCGATGTAACGTAATTAATAAGGTGGGCAGGAAATCTGTTTATATCGGTTGAGATCACACGATGATGTACCTACTATCTAACATTCCATGATGGACTGATTCTAGCCTACCATCCTTGCAAACGAAACGAATCGAGGAAGTCCATATATGTTGGTCCATTCTTTTAAGAATTCGTCGGTTTGTGTATTGAATTTTTAAGGTGTGTAGGACTATATTTATAATTATACAAAAACGCTATTCTCGATGAAAAAAAAACCGCCTACAAAGTACGGAAATTTGAAAGAGTCAACGATTTCCAAATCGTATCGAGTGGTCGTTCCAGTCTTGAATTTTGTATTTATAATTTTCCTCATAATTATATTGCTGTAAATGAGGAGGATTTTTAACTCGTTTGTCGATAACGACATAGGAGAGCCGACGCAGTCAATAAAGCTGTTGGTCTCTCACTCAATTCTGGATTCCATTTCAACACCTCTAAATTAATTATGAGCAAATGATAGTTTTTACTCGTGCGCAATAATCAAAGATCATGTTTTATGACCTATGCTCTGCTTCTTCTTTCCTCCGCTGTATCCAGATCGTATTCCGAAGTAATCCTCATGTAGGTCAAGTTCATTCAGAATCAGGGATGTTACGTCAGTTCGAAATTATTGAAATCACCGTGGGAAGAGTGAGAATTTAGCCCCAGATTCCCACTTCACTGAATTCAGTTGAAGACGATTCCAAAATATATATCTTTTCGCGAATAAAACATTTTTTCGCTGACAAATCGTCAAAATGAAAGTGCGCGAGAACGCTATTGACTTTTATTTTTCTCAATGTAGTTAAGCACCGAACTAGAGCTTCGTTACGGTATTTTTTACTGTCGAGGACGATGACCAAATCGTGAGAAGAGGGATGCGCCAATTCTTACATTTTGAGTATTGAAAGAAGGAGGGGAAGAGGGGGTGCTATTATCGCAATGAACGAGCAAAGCGAGTTGATCGTGGTTGGTACTAAACGAATTAATGTACACTAAACTAAAATTTGAATCTATTCAAGTCTTCCAATTCTATTAATCAGTAATCTTGATCGTTATACAAACACGACACCTCTCCATCCCCTTCCTTTCACTGTGCTGCAATAATTTGTCGAAATATTATGATGAATTATTCACAATTTACAGTCCTCAGCACTGTTGAGTACGTTGGGCCCATCGGGGAAGAATACAACTCGTTGGCCGTTGGTCATCGTGAGCCAAAACGTAACTTCTCGCGCTTGCTTGCGATGGGTAATTTTAAATCTTGTTTTCACGTTTTTTTGTTATTAAAAGTAATAATTTTTTACGTGCAAGGAGAGAACTAGTAAGAAATTGAAACAAAAACAACGGCTTTTCCCGCACAGACTTTATTGTTTTACGACGTTTCGTCGAAGCTAGTCGACTTCATCGGGTACAGAAACAAACTGAAAAAGAAATAAACTGATCGAATACAGCAAGTGTAAACTATGAATCAGAAAGAAAAGTAAAAGTGTTCTACATGAAATTATTTGGCGTTCTTGATAACAGGCGTGTAAGAAGATGCAAAATTCGCCGTATCGCTTTTGTAGTTTACAGTGTTCGAACGTTTGATGATCTCAATGACTTCTCTTAGCTTTCGTTTACGGTTATTACATTCGTTAGCCAGAATTTTTACATTTTTAAAATTAAAGGTATGACACATTTCTTTAGAATGGACGGCAAGAGCAGTGTGATCATTCTGTTTATTTTGATCAGTTGTATGTTGAGAGATCCTAGCAGATAATAACTGTTTAGTCTCTCCAACATAAACTCCGGGGCAATCACAACAAGGGATCAAATATACAACACCAGCTCTTTTAGTGAGGGGGGTAGGATCTTTAGTACGAGTGAAAATTTTTTGATCGTGGAGGGTGTTTTAGTTACCGAAAGCGATACAAATTTTAGGATCTAAAGAACGTAAGAATTTTTGAATGATCAAGCTGCTCTGGCCTACAAAAGGTAGAGAGAAAAATTTTTGATTTTCTATTCTAGTGATAAATCTAGGATTATAATTAAGAACACGTTTTATAAAATTACTGGGATAGCCATTATTGGTCAAAAGGGAACTAAAGTCAGAAATAATTTGGTCATGAAATTCAGGGTCAGAGACTTTTAACCATTCTTCTTTTAGGTTAAAAGCAGTATTAAATTTGTAATGAAAGGGTTGATGGGAAAGAAAATGTATTATACGGCCTGTGTAAGTAGGCTTTTTGTAATGACAAAATTTCAAACTGTTATTAGTAGCACGTAAAATAGATATTTCGAGGAAATTAATGTTAATATAACTTTTTCGTAAGTAAATTGTATACGGTTATGAAAATTATTAATAAATCTAAAAAGCTCGTCAAAAATACAGTCAGGAATCACAAACAAAGAGTCGTCCACATACTTAGTCATAAATTTAATATTATCGCCAAAATGTGTAGTTATCTCTCCAAAAAGGTCATCAAGCACAAGTTCTGAAACAATAGATGACAAGGGGCCACCCATAGCTACACCGTGTAGCTGCGAGTAAAATTTACCTTGAAACTGAAAATAGCCATTCGTCAGGCAGAAGGAGAGGATATCCAGGAACAACTTTTGTAAGAGGAATGAGTTTACGAAAATTACATTCACCGTATATTTTATAGAACGCGAGCGCTTTCGGCGTGAGCCATTGACGAGCAATAATAAACTAAAGCCGACAGACAGCACGGCAGCGCGATTACCAAAAAGGTAACATTCAAGATCAGACAGGAACCTCATAAAACGATAAGAAAGGTGACTAACAAATGAACGGTATAAATTAAGTAGATAAAATAATTCAAACAGAGGAAAATTGGAATAAATATCAAAAGAGTAAAAATGATCTAAGAAACGAGACAAAAAGGAATCATAAAATTGGGAGTCAAAAAATTATAAAATAAAGGAAATACAAAATAAAAACAATAAACACGGGCGAAACACAAAAAAAAAAAAAAAAATCATGAGGGAAACAATAAAAGGTACAAATAGGATGAAGTCAAGGTAAAAACAGTACAAATAGGATGAAGTCAAGGTAAAAACAAAGGTAAAAACCAACCAAGAAAGGGCATTCCTTCATAACATATCACAGGTTCCTATATGTTGACAGCTTTTGATTAGAGAAATTCAAGCGATGTGAAGACCACAGGAAGCGTGAAACTTATGTGACGCTCTCCTGGGTTTTCTTGCTTACGTAAAATGTGCATGAGAGCATCGAAATGGAGTGATATTCTCTGTATCACGGTAGATTGTATATCGATACCGTAAAACGAATACCTCGTAAGCCACAAAAAATTGGCATTTTTATTTCTGTGATTTTTGGATTGTAAAGTGTGAGAAACGTGTAAAATAGCAGTTATCTCGATTTTTTTTTTTTTTTTCGGCTTACGAGGTATTCGGTCTACGGTATCGATATCAAGCATAGTGTCTACCGAATCTAAATTTTACTGGTTGCGATGTCTCTGACGCAAAAAAGGAAAAATCGAAAGAACACGGGAAAATTATGTGAAAGGAACGGGTCTGTTTTGTACAATTTCTATTCATTATAATTACAAAGTGAATTGATGAACTTTTGGCACAGCCCTGAAAGAATGCTACTCTACTATTCACACCCAATTTGTGATAAAAATTCATCTTCCCTGTGTATCTCAGATGAATAACACAGGTCCCTCATGACTTGAAGAAACATAATCAGTTACGGTAAAAAAGCATACTCCTCCGAAGAAACATAATCAGTTACGGTAAAAAAGCATACTCCTCCCCATCATTTTTCTTATGTACATCATGTAAAGACTTATAAGATTTCACATAAGGGTTAATACTGTGCAAAGTATCAATTCGACATGCCCACCATAGGTTCCACTTTTCATCATATGACCACTGTACTCATTTACAGAGTCTATTGTTGTGTTATAAATTTTACTGTTCAGGATAATCTCAGAATATAAATCCCAACGATCGACAATATGTTTCACTATTGCTTTCCGTACTAAGTAGAAACAGCTCTGTTTCTGGTAAGGACAATGAGACAGAGCCCTAAAAAGGCAAGTACCATCCCCCTTTATGTTGTCTATACCCTGTGCGGAAGTTGGATGATGCAATTTTTCAACGGGGATTATACCATTAACTGAAGCTACTTCTGAACTACTCTTCGTAGAGCACAATTTTTCAATATCAAGTTGTAGAAGAAAATGCTGAACTTCGCTCTATTCAAAATTATTCGAATTATCGACGCAATATCACAAGTATTCTTAAGTATTCTTAAATACGATATTTTTCGACACCAGGTATAAGCACAACTCCGACTGACTACGACAACTTGACATTGGAAGTAGATTTTTGAGAAATAATCAGATCGAAAATCAGGCAAACTTGCCCATCTCAGAAAAAAATAATGATGATAAAAAAAATTAGAAGGCAGTAAAAGAAGATATTATAGGTTTATCAAGACAAAGCCTTTGGCGAGCGCATCTTTTGTGCATAGCTTTTTCTTTCCTACATTCACATCCAACCTCATTCAGCACACCAACAGAAAAGCAATGTGTGAGGAGGACAATTTCATGATCCGGAAAAAAAAAAAGGCCAAGATATCATCTATTGCGGCACGTGTCAAAGTCATGACTTTCGTCCTAGTGGCGTCATCGCACTGGTCTCGTGGTATACCTTCTTCGAAAAATCTCTTCTTCTACTTCTTTTTTTGTTGATTGTATCAATAGAATACAAAATCCTTTTTTTTTCTCTTCCTTTCTTTCTTTTCTTGAAATGTAGTGAAAAAAAATAACAGAAAGGCATTGTGAAAGAGGGTGTTAGAGGTCGAGTAGTAGTTCTATTGCTCAATTTCAGGCGTTGTGTTTAAATTTTTAATGGAATTAAGTAAAATTTTCGCGATGTTCCGGTTTAGAGCCTCCCGAAATTAAATGGACCGAATTTAATTTGTAGAAGTACATCCAATTAGGAATTCTTTGCTGAGTGACACGGGCGTTAGATCATTTCTGTATCTTAATTAGAACCAAGGAAATTACCATTTTTATTTATTTTTCGTAGTCGGATCGAAATTGAAAAATTGCCCTGTTGCACCTTCCCTAATGGACGAAATTTGACGTGTAAAGGTACACTTGATTGAAAATTCTTCACTGAATAATCTACGCGTTTGATTATTTCTGAATCTTGATTATGAGTGAAGATATTGCAGTTTGTATTCATTTATTTTCGCGGGATTGAAGGAATTTTTGAGTTGTGCCCCTGTAGCGCCTTCCCTAATGCATGAAATTTGAAGAGGAAAAGTTCATCGGATTAATGATTCATTACTGAGTAACCTGCGCATTTCATCATGTCTGTATGTCAATTAGAAATGAAGATATCGAAGTTTTTATTCACGTTTTCCAGTGGTCTGAGATAGGTCGAGTTATGATTTTATAATACAGGGTAGATACTAAAATGACGATCTTTTCATTGGTTGGAAGGTCAGGCAATTGTACTCTGTATTTAAACTCTCGCGATTGTACTCTTACACGATACCACCCATGACTAGTTTCTATTCTTACCCTCATTCACAATACCACCCATGACTATAGTTTCTATTCTTACCCTCTGCCACATATTGGATGTGTATTGCCATTCGGATCTTCCTATCGTACCACAATATAAAGCCGGAATAAAAGCAATGGTGCTTGCTCTTTCAATTCTCTTCCTCTTCATTTCTTGGAGAATCCGTCTCTATTTGTACAAGATTTGAAATATTTACATTTTTGGGTTGCTAGGTTGTGGGTATGGATATATTTTGGCCTCATAATCTAAAATAGGCCGTGGTCCTATGCTCCTGAAAATACACGGGTATCCGCTTTCACTAATTTCACGCTTAATTTGTGTACACTCTTTCGGCAATCTACGCAAGGACTGCTCAAAAATTTCAAACACATTCCTTCCGAATTTTTCAGTTAAAAATTAAGTCGAACTAATGTTTTCCAATGTACTCATTCATTGTGAAGATATTTCACTATTAGAAGAGAGATCGGCAGGTGTTTAGCGAATTCTTTTTCAATATAGACCTACACGAAGAAGGATCGAACTTCAATATGTCATTAAAAATAACCTTGAAAAAGCAAAATATTACGTGTACTATCTGGAGCTCGTAAAGACTGTGCCTACGATCCAGGAATAGGTTTATTTCGATCAGCGATTCTACCGATGTTTCTGATCTATTTTGGTCTGAATTAAAACTTTGTGGGCCATAACACTAGGGATATCGTCTTACACGTCGTGCTTACTAAACCATGAATTTCACGTAAGATATAGCCACAGAAAATAGCAGTGTTTTCTTGCGAATCGAGCCAGCATGAGCACCAGTAGCATGTATAAGAATTACGATTGATATGAATTTTGGTGAACTGTATTGCGTTCAGTCATACCTAAAGCAAAAAAATAATAATAAAACCAGAAACTGGATATTGTCTGCATGACTCATAGGCTACCGTAATTACGAGTAAATTGCTCTCGTATATGGTTGAGTGCCTTTGGAATTGCGGAGATTTCATCAAATTTTTCACGCGAATCTCTCTAGGTACGCGGAATTATTCTAAATTTCCTATCGCTTGTGGAATACGAACTAGACACGAATAAGAACGATAGTTGATGAACATTAAATTTCAAAGAATTTTCTTCCAATCGAGATCATATTAATTTTTCGGTATCGGAACTACTGTAATTGCGACCCTTCATAGTACAATTATTTCTCTTCAAAACGCCGCTGTGGAAAATTAATGACCGCGCGTTACGTCATCGAAATTTAATGTCTTTCCCTCATCGCGTAAATCGTAAAATTTAGAGTTTATGTTAAAATTATTCTTATTGCCTCTAACAAGGTATTTCAACTCGAGTGAGTTACGCATTAGAACTTGCACGTAGACTGGGAAGAAAGAAGCTTTCCCGATTATGAAACTCAGGACTATTTTTTTTCTCCCATTTTAAATGATTATAATAGTTCTCAAATTGTTCGAAGAAGAGTTATCAGAACGATAGGGAGGGACACATTTTCTTTTTGTCGCCAAAGCGCTAGAAATTCATTTCACAGTGGGTCTGCGAAAAACGCCTTATGTAAATTGAGTATTGCCGCGAGTCAAAACGTAACTTCCCGCGCTAGCTTGCTCGCGTTAGCTGGAGAAGAGTAGTCTTTGAATCTTTTCCTACGTTCCTTGTGAGCTCACGCCTGCTCCCTTACTATTCGGGAAAAAATATGATTTTATCGATGGAAGCATAAATTTGAAAAAATTACTCCGGAGGAAAAAAAAATTGCGTTTCTCGAGTCCTTCATTCTTACTCCTGAAAAAAATAATAGAGGCACCATTTCCTAACATTGAGAAATGTTCTGAACTAATTGAATCAGACTGTCTACTATCTACATCGGGGGCCTGTAATCGCGTAAGCAAAGATTTCAGCCCAATTTCTTGAATCCGTTAACTCAGAACCTACTGTCCCAAATTACCAATTTTTCAAAACTCATTTTCCCAAATTTTTAATTTCCCAAAGCCATATATTTCCGAGATCCAGTTCCCGAAAATTTATTATCCCAAATGTCCAGTTTCCCGAATTGTCGTTTTGCTGAACATTCTATTTCCGGAATTCCAATTGTCAAATTCCCGAAAGTTCAATTTCTTCAAGCTGAATTTACATCTTTTACTCTACGCTAAATGAAGATTGTAGCCTAGAGCACGCGGGTGGTACAGGACGCTGTCGTTTGCTTTGTAATTGTCGTATTCCAACGGACCACCCCTCGTCGTAGCATTGACTATAAATTATTTCTTTTCAAATCGCTCTGTTGTTCATACGAGTATCAAGAATACCGTGCTAACCCCTATTACAAAATCTCTGCAAAAGAGATATTAACAAACTCTACCTGTAAAGAGGAAAAAAAAAGGAAGAATAGCCCAGCAGTAGTCCGCAGGAAAATGTAACAATGATCCCTCCACTCCCCGTTTCCATGTAGAATGATGAAAAGAGTAGGCTTGTGGCATCAACTAAGTGGCATCAACACTATAATCACTACTTGTGGTTGGTGGCCCGCCGACCGCCAGCCGTGTGTTGAGTAAATATTTGTATTTATAGCTATTTGGATTCAAAAGATGTCTTGCCTCTCAAAGGGCCGCTTTGCTAGCTCTGTACATCTTTCAAAAATTCAGCACTTTTGACAATACATTATTTTTACCAATAAGACTCTTTGTGTAGGTTGAGAACAAAAGAGATTGTGGATCCCACTTTGAGTTGTTGTTCTCTCTCTTTCTTTCCGTGTTTGAACATTTGAAATACCGCGTACACAAGTAGCAGTTGTACACAAGTAGCAGTTTTACTACGTAGCGTCCCAGTGATGCTCACAGCGAGGACATAATTTTTAATAAGAACTTCCTTTGTATGGGAGCTAAAATTCTATTTATGGCTTGAATTTTATTCCAGAGTGACTTGAATTTGTGGCGAAAATTTCAAGTCGATAGGTAAATGGGTTCTCGAGTTATAGAAGGACAGACAGACAGGCAAACTTTCTGCTTTATGTTGGAACTATACAATAAAAACTCGGCGCTTCGCGCCTCGCCAAGGGGGGCTGCGCCCCCCTAGACCCCCCCCAATTATCTTACTTTCAGTAAAACTGAATAGGATAGAGCGTGGAACACGTCCTTCTTAAGCTGTTTTTTTTAGTTTTTTCTAGTAAAGGATGTATAATATTATAGGAGGGAATTATTAATAATAATTGAAAATTTTCTTCAATATAATATTTTTTTGCCATCCTTGCCCTCCAATAAACTTTGGTTGATTTAACCAACAACTGTGATGAGTTGACCACTGTTTACTGACTACCAAAATTATAACAAGAGAAGTTGGAGTAAATTTTTCAACTTCATAAAAAAAATATATTGAATCATGAATGTGTTCTTGAATATTTGAACAACAAATATTCTGACTAGCTAAATAAATGAAAGTTGTTTGTGACATAATTGTTCCTTGTAAGAAAACACATTCATAATAGTTTTTTCTAGTAAAGGATGTATAATATAGGAGGGACATATTAATAATAATTGAAAATTTTCTTCAATATATAGTATATTACTATACATGTGGGTAAAGTGAGCGTTTACCCAACGAGGCAAAAATTGCGATCCGAGCCGGAGGCGAGTAGAGCAATTTGCCGAGTTGGTGAACGTTCACGATACCCACATGTATTGTAAGATATTTTTTTCTATAAATGATGTTAAATACATGATGTTAAAACAGCGTTTTGACTACATCTATAGGTGCGGTCAAAGTATTAGTTTTACCCACACCAAGATTAGCGTGAAAGAAAAAATAGAAGTGTGAAAGAAAAACGAATTAGCCAATCACGTTCGAGGATTAGCGTGAAAGAAAAAGTAGAAGTGTGAAAGAAAAATGAATCAGCCAATAACTTTTGCATGTTTGTTACTTTTAACATCATTTATAGAAAAAAATATCTTACAATACATGTGGGTATCGTGAACGTTCACCAACTCGGCAAATTGCCCTACTCGCCTCCGGCTCGGATCGCAATTGGGTAAACGCTCAGTTTACCCACATGTATAGTAATATACTATTTCGCCATCCTTGCTCTCCAATAAACTTTGGTTGATTCAACTAACAACTGTATTGTCTCTATAACAAAAAAAGTTGAGTTGACCACTGTCTACTGACTACCAAAATTATAAGAAGAAAAGTTGAAGTAAATTTTTCAACTTTATAAAAAAATATTGAATCATGAATGTGTTCTTGAACATTTGAACAACAAATAATCTGACTAGCTCATCAAAAAATTATTATCAAATTTAATCTTGAAATTAATATAATATTGTACAAACAAATAGTATAATTAAATAAGAATAATCAATATTATTTAGATAAATATAATTATAATAAATAATTAAAATTATAATTAATAAAATTATAATTATGAATAATAAATTAAATTTTAAAAAATCAATTCAATAATTTGATTTTTGATATTTTTTTAAATTAATAAAAATTTAATACTATTACTTGGATTTTTTAGAATTATTTATTTTTATATTTTATTTAGATGAAGATAAATATATTTTTTTCTATTTTTCTATTTATTATTTACATTTTATTAATTTTTATTTATTAATTTTGTTAATTATCATTTTTTGAAAATAAATTTAAAAGAATATTAAAAAATAATGAAAAATCTTGAAATTTCTTATAATCTATTTAATATATTTGATCCATTGAACAAAAATATCAGAATTAATTATTTATTGGTATTAATAATTATTACTCTGAATTATAATTATTGATCAATAAAAAATTTTTCTAAGGGTATCTAATCCTTTATTTTTACATGAATTCATCTTCTTTTATTCATTTTTTTTAATGATTTCATTAAAAAATTTCATCTAAAATAATGATAATAATTATTATTAATACTATTGAATAATTAATTCTGATATTTTTGTTTAATGGATCAAATCAATTGAATAAATTATAGGAAATTTCAAAATTTTTATATTGAATTTCATTAATCAAATATTAGAAATTATTTGACCTATTATCCCTATTTTAGTTGTTGTTCTTATAAGAATAATTTCTGTAAATTTATTATTCTCTAATAATGAAATAAAAAATAATATTTTGGATATTAAAACCTGGTTAAGTTTATATTTATTTTTAATCATTTTTTAATTGTTTTTTTATTAATTGATTTTCATAAGTTTTTAAAATTGAAGTTGATTATTTTATTAATAATAAATTTTTATTCATTATTATTAAATTTAATTCATAATTAATACTTTATTTCAAGTTACTTGAAAAAAAAAAAATATATTTTTTAATTAATACCTAGTAAAATATAAATAGTAATAATGAAATATAATTAAAATAAATTTTTGATAAGTTTGATTAAAAATAAAATCAATTTTCATAAATATTTAGAATTAATGAAATTGAAGAAAATTAATATTTATATATAAATTTAATTATTAAATTTTTTTATTATCAATAATTATTTTAATCATTTCAAGTATCTTTTTAATAATTTTTATTACAATAAATAAAAATAATTTATTTAATAATAAAATATGTATTTTTTTTTAACCATCATTTTAAGAATTTGGAATTTCATAATAAATAAACAAATTAAATAAATTATTACAAAATAATATAAACAAATATCAATATTAAATAAATCATTAATTATTAAAATAAAATGACAAAACCACAACATGACAAATTTGAAATCACCTTTGATAAACAGTTAAGAGCACCAAATACATTAGGCCCCCAACACCAAATACAAACTGAAGTAAGCTTGGAGGAATAGATCTCAATCTTGGTTTCGCAGGTAGGAGGAACTGAAAAGGTTGTTCATAAAAACAGGGGGAGGGGATTAAGGTATTTTCCATTAAGGTATTTTCTGCTCTATTTTGAAAGAAAAGAAAAATTGGCTTTACCACCACAAATTTTATTTATTTTACACACAGTGTAAGAGTACGACGTAACGTTTCGATACCTTGAGTATCATCTTCAGACTGACCGAGATACGGTAAAGACAGCTAAACAAAATGTGAACAAAACGAGATGAAACGTGAAAAGAAAAAGGAATTAATCATCTCGGATGATGTGAGTAAATACATTAGACATCTTGTTAGTATCGGTTTTTAAATTAACATTGTTAGGGTGTTTTATAATATTGATAACTTCTAGAATTTTCCTTTTATAGTCATTACTTTGAAATCCTAAAATAGAGGGATTATCGAGATCAAACAAATGACCTGTTTCTAAAGAATGGGAGTACAATTTTCTCTATTCTTAATATTAGACTTATGTTTAGACAGACGATTTTTCAACATTTGAGTAGTTTCTCCAATATAAACACTAGGACAACCTAAGCAAGGTATACTGTAAACTAAATCGGAATTTTTTGTAGTAGGAATTTTATCTTCAAGTTTAGAGAAATTACATTTATAATTACTGTAGTAGTTCTCAAAGGAAATCTTGATATGAGGGTCCAATTTACACAGTTGTTTCCGGATAATATTACTACTTTTTCCAAAATAAGGAATGGAAAAATACTTAGTTTTACTACTGACACATCGATTACGAGTGTTCCTTCTGTCGAAGTCCTACACTTTTTTGATAAAATGTTTAGGGTAACCATTATTTATTAATAACGTTCTAAATTCTTTAATACTATCTTCTTTAAATCCGTTACTGCTTAAATCTAAATAGTTGTCTCGAATATTCACAGCCGTATTAAATTTATACATAAAAGGTTGGTTGGAACAAAAGTGTAAAATTCTGTTGGTATGAGTGGGTTTACAGTAATGTCTAAACATAAGTTTATTCGCGTTTTTAAGAATAGTGACATCTAAAAAATTGATAGAATTATGTTCTTCTTTTTCGTAAGTAAATTTGAGAGAGTCATGATACTGATTAAAAAAGTCAAAAAGTTGGTCAAAAATAGAATTGTCAATAAAAAAATAGGCTGTCGTCTACATATTTTGTCATAAACCTAATGCTAAAACCAAATTTCTCCTGAATAAGATTAAATAAATCGTCCAACACGATCTCGGCCACGATGGAGGAGAGGGGTCCTCCCATTGGAACACCATTGATTTGGGAATATGTGACTCCATTATATTGGCAGTAACCATTGTCAAGGCAGAAACCAAGTATCTCGAAAAATAGGACTTTATGTTGACCGAACCAATATTTGGATAACTCTTGCCATCGATTTTCAAGTAGCTTAACGACCAGCTCACGCGGGATTTTTGTAAATAAAGATATCGCATCAAAAGATACCATGATGACTCCCTCTTCAAGTGTAATGCTCGAGATTCTATTGAGTAAATCCCTCGAAGATCTAACGTTTTTTGATTCATCACAGAGGTTCTTGAGGATGCTTGCCATAAACTGTGAGAGGGCGTACGTGGGAGCCTTTATGCATGAGGTGATAGGACGTAAGGGAACGTCCTGTTTGTGGACTTTTGGGAGTCCATAGAATTTTGGAGCGAGGCAGTCATATTTGGTGAGATGTTCCTTCATTTTGGAGTCAATGATGCCTATGTTTGAGAGTCTTGTAACCAAATCATTACTTTTAGTCTGTAAGGTGCTGGTGGGGTCCGTTCTACGAACTTTGTACGTGTTCTTATCATCCAACAAGGATAGTACCTTCTCATGGTATATATGTTTTTCCATTAGAACGGTGGCATTGCATTTGTCAGCTCTGAGGACCAAGACATTTTTGTTGGTAGCCAGGAATTGTTTTGTGACTACCATGTCATTGGAAAGAGAATTCACCTTGAAATTTTCCTTCTTTTGTCCTTGGATTTTCCACCGTTTTAGTAATTTGGCAATATGGTGTCTCATTTCTTCCTTTTTGTGCTCGGGGGCAATAATGTATGCTTTCTTCAATTGTGATCTTGTGTACGATTTTCCTGGAGTTTTTCGAGGAAGGTAACTTTTGATGAAGAGCTTGAAAAAATCATAAACTACGCCTCTGCCACCAACAGCGCCCAATATTCCCTGGATTGCAGTCAAATCTTTTCTATACGATTCGTTTTCTCTTATTACTTCTTCGAGTTGTTTGTCTTTAGCTTTCATCATTTCGTGAAACAGGCTCAACGGGATAACATGATCAGCGTCAATTTTTTCGTTGAAATCAACCACACTAAATTCATCAGATTGAGTTCTAAAACCGCGTTTTGCCTTGAAAAGAAATTCATACCATGGTACTACCGGTACCATCGGGTCTCCAACAACAGTTTTTTCCTTCGTAGCATCAGATTTCAAAGCACTAAAACTTCTTTCTGTATCCGCGGAAATTGTCTTGACTTGTTTTGACAATCCTTTCAGGTTTTCTTTAAAAGCGTCGACAGCAGCATAATGTCTTACGCATATGTTACCGTGCGCGACAAATTTGGTGAACCGATACATCTTGGGATAAAGAAAGTTGATATTAGAGATCAAAAACCATTGTTAAAGAAGTTCCACGAGTCAATAATCATCGAGGTAGCCTATTTCCATAGATGAGATAGTTTTTAGTTAGTTACACTATGCCTATTTTGTAATCTCGTTCTGGCAGGAAAGAGGAAATCGTTCGCAAATGGAACCTACACCATCTCAACCACGAGCGGATCATTACTCTTTTCTTTCAAAATATTAAATGTTCCCATCACGTTTAAAATTTTCTTATAAATTTTTTCCGCTCTATGCACAATTGAATTTGCGGCCTATTTCAGGCTTACCAAATAGAAAAACAAGCAACAAAAAAAAAAAAAAAAAAGGAAATTTTGATAATTGGGGGTGCTGTATAAAAAGCATTATAGAAAGGAAGGGTCATGCAAAGATGTATGGCTTCTATAGGAATTTATTTCATCCAATAGGGATACCTATACCCTTTTTTACATTATAATAGAAAGGAAGGGTCATGCAAAGATGTATGGCTTCTATAGAAATTTACTTGATTCAATAGGAATGTACCCTTTTTCACCTTTTTCAGGTAGAGAATCAAATTAAATACAATCTATATAGGATGTCCAACAATGGTGTACCCTTTATCAACTATTCAGACAGTAAAATATATCTCAGGTAGAGCATTAAATTTAGAGCACCCTGTACTGGTGTCGATGTCGTCGTTTTTTGAGATGTGAAATTTTCAAAAGTAGCACCTAATATATATAATATAGACGTGTTCCACGTCAAAAGCGACACACCCTTATAACAATAGGACTGCTCGTCTGGTTAATGTATAGTCAATGATCGTAGGCTTTGATAGATCTTCAAGTCAAAAATGTGAAAGAAAAATTTGGTGTCAATGGATTCCATGATGATATTCTTCTTGTTGGGATCTGCATATGGTATCAGAGTGCAATTTATAAGCTTATGTCCTGTTGTACATTCAATATCTTCCATAAGGTCTGCTTGTGTTGTTCCAGCTTGTATTCCATGTATGCGGAACTCATAATTCTGGTGTACTGGCTGTGGTTTGATATTCAGTCCCAGCTCTACTAGTTTTTTTAGGGAGGCTGTCAGTTTTTCTTTTGTCAATTGTGATCAAGGCAGCACCGCTGCTAAATTTAATCACATTCTTGATCCCAAGTTCTTTGGGGCGCAATTTCTTATGTCGTAACATTTCTGTTGCTTTGACTGGTTTACCCACAACTTCATTGGGTAATAGGAGGCGTTTATCTGTCTTGACTGCTTTTTCGGATTCTGGAACAGCATGAATTGTGAGTGTGGCATTTTGATTGCGAGGTGGAGGTTTCCTTGGTCCCCGCTTGGTTGTGTCGACTGCAAATTTATTTCTTGGACTTTTGAAGTGCACCGATTTCTTCAGCATTGTTGCATATCTAGTGCTTGGCTGTGGGTCATCTATTTCTTGCTCATCAAGTGATCTATTGAATGTGGCCGGCTGAACCAATGGAATCCACTGACTGGAGATGGAAATATGGTCTAGCTTCTGATATTGGCTTTGATTTTGCAGCTCTTTTGGAGAATTTAAATGCTGGGTCCTCATTTAGAGGAGTAGAGGATGCTTCCGGTACAGGTCTTTGTTAGATCTTTCTATAAGCCCATTTTCTACTGTGGTGACAACAATAGCCATCACTTTTTCAATCGGTTTCTTTTCAAAACTTACTGCATCAAAGTGTGCAGCTTCTGGAGCGTGCAGAGGTATCAGGACTTCGGTACGAGTCCCTTTATATAACTGGAGTTCATCCCTCAGCATGATCACCTGTTCTTCCAGTTTTGATATAGTCTGGTTTGCTTCCTTATATGAGGTGAGTTCTTTATGAAGGTGGACAATTTCCTTTTTTTCTTAAGTTCGGAATTCTGTTTTTCAAGACTGTTGATGTATTCTTCTTTCTCGTAGTTTATAGTTTTGAGTTGTTCAATATCCTTCCTCATTTTTGCAGTTTCTGTGAGGAGTTTCTCATATTTCATTTTATAGTCAACAGTTTTAGTTGTTTTTCTCTGTTGGTTCTTATCTTCTGGTGAGCTGAGGGGCCTTTTTCTACTAGAGTCTGTGGAATTGAAGAATTTCTCCAGGTTCTGAATAAGGAACCGATGTTCTGCTTTCCTCCGAGCTTCATATTTCTCCTTACCTTCCATAGGTTTGCGGTTTACAGACCAGTTAAACACACCAATTTGGGTATAACAGGTGACTCCAGCATCTTTGAGTCGTTGAGCTAATTTAGTATGCATCAGCCCAGTTTCCTTGGTATAATCTATTAGACTGACAAGTGACAGTTGATGATTCAGTACCATACTCAGGATGTTAAGTGTTCTAAATGTGGCATATCTACCACTTGCAGGCCGTACCGCTGATCCATTCTTTGCTGCTTGTCGACGTCCGGTATTGGTAGACGTACAGCAGTACCTACTTCAGACACTACGTTGCTCACTGAAGTGAATACAATTAATGGATTGTGGGTCTCGTCGTTCTGACCACTGCCTCACGATATCAAATGCTTTACTCAGGAACTGGCCAACTGGGAGCCGATCCCTCAACGTATGTTCGGTTTTGATCCAGGCATTGGTCCCCTCCAAACCGTTATTGGTGGAGGGGTAGCCACATGCAGTACCTTCGATACATCAAATTTCTCGTCATCCGCCTAGTTTAGTTTTCTGTTTCTATTTCTGTGACGTACAAAAAAATGTATCCCAGTCGATTTTTTTATAATTATGTGAGCCGCCTGTCGGGTAAATTCATAAAATTATTTCACTGTGATTCATGAGTCATTGAAGGACAATTTCATCCCGTGCAAATTTTATTCTCCTACCCGTGCAGTTATATATTTCCCGTATCTTAACAGGCAAGTATCGAAACTATTCAATACCCTCCATTTTCTTGCTGTAAAGTCCAAAACTTTGATCTGTCTCTCAGCGGATGCACATATCTTACCATTCAGGTAGCAGCGTAATATATATTCTTCTGAAGTAAAAATTAATTACTCGAATGATTTTTCAACATTTTTTTGAATTGAATGACTATATATTTACTGGCTTCCTGTAATTCTTCTTTCCTTTTTAAATTACTTATAAAAGCCATGATAAAGAACTAAGAAGTAAAAGAAACTCGTCTTCAGGCTATTTCCTGTGCGGAATACTCATCGATCTCTTCAAAAAACGAAGTGCAACTTGATATGAAAATTATTATTATAACTTTTACACCTTTAAGATGGTCTTGTCAGATCGCTGAGAAAAAAATCCCAAGCGATTGCCTACCCGTATAACTTGCAATAAAATGAGTCACTTCCGTGAAAATCAAGTTCAGCTACGCATATAATTTATTACGTTTTAATAATACGGTGTGAGACTTACAACTGTCCATAGTATAACATTTCGAGGACAGTTGGAAAAATTGTTGGCGGTTTTTAAATCATCCATTCAACGTTATTCCAAACTAAATGTTTTGTTCGGTAATGAGGAGTACCTACCTACCTGTTTCGAGAGAAGTTTCAGGTATCAACTCGCGTAACGCGGTAAATAGGTACATCTCAACGTAAGTGCAATCATTTTGGACGATAACGCCGAGCAGGTATACTAAATTACGTTGACGTTTTTTTTTATCCAGTTGAATGGAAAAACTGTAGCTTCTTGCGGTTTCGGGTTTTTCGTGGTTGTATACATTATAAATTAGCACTCCATTAACTTTCTGTTCTGACTTGAACAGTGGCTTCACAGCTTCTTGCGAACGAGTACTTTTTCAGCAAACATCATTTCTCATCGATTTTTTTCATGCTGATATATGGAGCTAGTCTTCGGAGATATCATAATTTAGAATGTCAACTTACTCTTCAAGATCATTATGGGATGAAACGTAAATTGTGAAATAATTATGGACCACTACCCCATAGTAAGCCACATATAACACGGAGCGACTCTTTAAGGTGGAACTCGGTGTTTCCTGTACTATGGACACACGCGTATCTACTCCTCCATCAGAGTGTTCAATCGCCACTGGGAGCCCACTAGGGGCTCACGCCCACTAGGGGCTCACCAGCACCGCATCGCGACCCTGGCTTCTCAGGCGAGGGGTTCTTCTTCCTCTTCCTCTGCTTCTTCTTGTTTGATTTTTGTTCACCTTTCTCTTCTACCCCGGACACTCCCTCTTGAGCGCCCTATTTTTGGTGGTGGTGCTGATGGGGGTCCTGATGTTGAGGTAGCAGCAGCAGCATGGGGGATGGTACACATAGATGTGAGAGGTCACAACGTGACCATTCCGCGGTCATTTTCTTCTTCACTACCTTAGCGACAAATGTAGATATGTGGTTTAATGCCTCTGTTGAGCGTTGCATGCATGGAACCAAGTTGCTAGGCGTGAGTTTTTCATCTTTCTCGTCTCCTGTAGAGACTGTTTTAGCTAACCCCGCGCACGTCTTCACGCCTCACACTCGAAGATGGTGTGTTGTGGTCCTCATCCCGCTCCTGACAGTGTGAACACGACGGTTGCTCAACTTTCCCTATTCTGTGAAGGTACTTGTTGAAGCACCCATGGCCACTCATCATTTGTGTAAGATGAAAATTCAACTGGCCATGGTCTCTGTCCATCCACTGGTCAAGATCACGTATTAGCACGCGGGTCCACTCGCCCTTTTCTGTCTGGGCGAGTCGCTCTTTCCACTTGGCAATCGAGGAGCGCCTGGCCTCCTGCTTGACCCGCAAGGCTTGTCAGATGGTTCTTGTCTACTTCTTCGCCTCGAACACTTTTGCTTGTTCTTCTGCCAGCAAATTTCGTGCTTGTACGCAAAGAGCATCCGTCGGCACAGTGCGGTAGGCACTAACACACCTAAGCGCAGCTCTTTTGTTGGATTTCTTCAATTTCTCCTCTTCTGCACTCAATCCTTGTAGAGTCGGCTCACACAGGGGCTCCATAAAGGAGGACTGACATCGCTACACTCATATGAAGTCTTAGTCCTCCTTGGTTCGACATGAGGTGAGGCAAACGTGTCACCGCACCCTGGAAGCTTTCTCCGCCGCCATCTTAAAGTTGTGGCGGAAGCTAAGCTTGCTTTCGAACCAGAGCCCCAGGTATTTTAAGGTCTTCTTAGCCTCAATTTCCGCACCTCGCTGGCAAAAGGTGGATGGATTAAACTTCCGACGAGTCGTGAATATAATGGCCTCCGTCTTTTCTACTGCCAAGCTTAATCCGGCCGACTCGATCCAACGGGTCACAGCCTCTAGTGCCTGGTTCACCTTGGTCGATGTGACGTCAAATCGACCCATTATTTTGATAAGTAATCGACACGAATTCGACGTCGATTTCCAGTCGAAATAGTTCCGGGGTATGTCGACTGCAAATCGACGTCAAATCGACGTGTTGGTTTCCATGTATAACTCGAAGTCGACGTCGTTATCAAGTCAACTTAAGGTAAGCGGTTTTCTAGGACTCAAGATCGACGTCGTTATCAAGTCCGTTGATTTTGGGTGGACAGTCTGCTATACTGCTCAAAATCGACGTCGTCATCAAGTCGATTTGAGGTGAGCCTTTTTCTACGACTAAAAATCGACCCGCAATCGACGTCGATATGAAGTCGATTTCGTTGCTCGACCGTTTTAACCGGTAGCTTGCTTCTCAAAATATAGTAGGTTGATTCCTCCTTAATTAACTATGGATGCATAACTTATCTGCGAGTAGTGTAGTTCCAGAAAAGAACAGGTCGATATGGAGTCGAAATCAAGTCGACGTCATTAAACGGAGCTCAAATTTTTTGTAGACTAAGAACGTCGATTTCCAGTCAATTCCGAGTGAACTTCCTCAGTTCCGTGATCGACCGAGAATAGACTCCTTATTAACTGTCAAGTCTACGTTATTTGACAAAGTTCACATTTTTTTCGACCAAAAATCGACGTCGATTTCGAGTCGACCTTTTCAAATTTTTTATCGACCAGGAGTCGACTCAATTTCGACGCCGACAATGAGTCTACCTCCAGTCGATTTTCGGTCAACATTAGGGCCAAACTAAATTGACTCAAAATCGACTTCGATTCTAAGTCGATTTGGGGTCAACACTAAAAATATTGTAGTCGACCGAAAATCGACCATTTGTTGCCGTCGACAATAGGTATACAAATGTTCACATTTTTCTCATATCAATCATTTTTGGTGGCGTAAGAGTTGACGTCGAAATGCAGTCAACATGATATCGAACAAAATGTTTTCTGAGTCAACGAGCTTTTGACTTCAGATCGACGTCGTCATGCAGTCGATGTACCTTCAAAATCGCCTACATTTTTAAAGATTATATAATCTTAAACTGGTATAACTTTCACTCAAATGTTGACGTCGATTTTCAGTCGATTTCTAGTCAACAATGAGAAACGATGAGAATATTGCAGTCGATCGAAAATCGACTAATTGTTGCCGTCGACATCGGGTGCACAAATTATGTATATTTTTGGTAGCCTGAGAGTCGACGTCGAAATACAGTCGACATGATATTGAACAAAATGTTATCTAAGTCGACGATATTTCCACTCCAATAATAGAAAGGTTGCCAAAATTTGCAATGCTCGTAACAATTTGAACTCACTGGTTTGAAAAACGAAAACTATTTTTGGAATAAACCAATTTTAATTAACGAAAACAAATACAGAGAAGTTGCAGCTAGTAAGGCCTTTCGACGAAACCGTCATCATCAGACTACAATCAAAACTTAACTAAAGTACAAGGTGATAACGTAAACGTAAAAGAGACGCTGGCGAGAAGAAACACGACGGCAGGAAATCTCAGGAATTGAAGATTACACATCGGTGGAGACGTAGCTAGGAGATTGCGAATAAACTTTTTCGATGAGGTCATCTTCCACGATGACGCGATTTATTACGTGGTAAGCGTGATGGTTCTTCTTTTTTACGATTTCAATATTTTCAAGAGCTTTCCGGCGTCGGTAGTTGGTCTCCAGATGTAGTATGGCTTCGTCTCCACCTAGATGTGACTCTTCCAGGAGGTGTTTCGCAAATGCTGATTTCGTTGGGTTGTTCCTCTCGTAGGCCATAACATGATCAGATATCCTTACGCTGAACGACCTCCCGGTCTCGCCGACATAAGTAGCGGGGCAGTCTCTACAACGGAGCAAGTACACACCGCTCTTAGATAAGGGGCGGGGGGTCGAATCCTTCCCATTTGGGAACATCCTCCCAGTCTTAGAGAACGGGTAGTACAGAGGAACTCTATTAATGGTTCGTAGTACTGCACCAATCTGAGAAGTAAGATTGGGGAGGTAGGGTATGAGGACGACTTTTTTCTTAGTGGTCCGGGGTGAGGGAGGGAAGGTAGTAGTACGCTGGAGAGCGGCTTTCACTTCCTTCTTACGTTTAAGGCCTTCAACATCAATTTTGATCATGTTGGTGTGAGCCAAATATTTGAGGATGGAGACCTCTTTAGCATAGGCTTGAGGTGTGAGGGGGAGGGACACTAAGCGGTGGATGAAAGAGTTGAAGGCTGCCATTTTATGGGGGAAGGGGCAATAGGACGACCCTTTGACAAGAATGTCAGTGGTCGTACAAATTTTGGCAACCTTTCTATTACAGAATGTCTCGTAAATTAGTGGAAACCACAACTCGTATTTCCACTCCAAATCGACGTAGTCAAGCGGTCGATTTACCTTCAAAATCGACCGTAATGTTATGACTTTCAGTGAAGATGTCGATTTGACGTCGAATTACAGTCGATTTGGAGTCGACATTGCCTGTGACTCGAAATTAACCCTAAATCGACGGTCGACATGGTTTAACGGGTGAACAAATTACCATAGTTTTCATCCAATTTTTCAATCTGGTTCGTCTTGTTGAACCACGTCGACCACATATCGACGTCTATCTGACGTCATGTCAACCCATAAGTAGCGTACACAAATTCGACGTCAATTTACCGTCGAAATACTTCCGGGCAGGGCTGCTTAGCGAAGCCGAAGCCGTCAGCCGAACAATTTTGAATTTTTATCCAAAATTGCATCAAATCACGTTACCCATTAGTTTAGCTGTTCGCCACGCCAATTGGAATTGCCGAGGGCTTACATATTCCCTTTCCCATCTCACACCCCTACGCATTCGAGTAAACCCTCCCTGACCTTGAGTCGTTAGCTCTTAGCTCTTGACCCTTAGCCATCCTATTGTGGCTTAAAATTAGCTAGCTGTTAGCTAGCTAATTAGACTGGGTTAGCCGTTAGCTGATCGCCAAAGCCAATCAATTTGAAGGATTAGCTTTTAGTGAGGTTTTTAGCCAATACAATTGGTTAAGCAGGACCAGAAATCGACCACAAACCACGGCGAATCGACGTGAAGTCGACTCGTCCGTTTTCACCTGAGTCCTGCAACTGACGTAGAAATCAAGTCCATCATGAGTGAATAGAATTAATGGATGAACTTCGCTTCAACATCGACAGTAAGTCGATTGGGAGTAAATGATTCTCGTACACACCCTGAATCAAAACCAAAAATGCATTATAAAATTTCGGCTGTCCCAAAATGAGGTTGAAATGAAGTGAATTTAAAGTAGGTAGTTTCATGCTTACTTTGAATTGACGTCAAATGTGTAATTTAAAGTACACTATTTTCCGTTCAGTTCACGTCAACGTCGATAAAAGGTCGAGTTCGGGGCGCGACCGTTGACCGGGTACCTTAAGATCTCCTTAAGTAACCGTGAATGCGTAACTTATGTGCAAGTTGTGAAATTACAGAAACAAGGAGGTCAATGTAGAGTCGAAATCATTGAACAGAATTCAAATTTTTGTCGACTGAAAATCGACGTCGGTTTGTTTCGAGTCGACTTTTTCGAATTTTTCATTGACCAGAAGTCGACTCAGCAATTTCGACGCTGACAATGAGTCGACCTACAATGTATTTGTGGTCAACAATATGACCCATCTCAATCGGCGGTCGATGTAGCTGCTTGTGTTCGATGTCGTCTCTTCGTCTCCTAATTCCCGAATTCACTTCCCATACCCTCCGTGCATCCAACCTGAGCACGTGTAAAGATATAGACTCTTTACCTATACAGATATGCTGTGATGTGACACGCAACACTTCATGATCTGTCTCTGTAAAAAGTTTTTTGAACTTTAATTATGTATATAAAGTATGCTGGCTTTTCTAATTTCAATACAATTGCTCGATAGATGAACTCGATTCATATAGCCTATACGGGTAGTCATCTGAAGAACGAATAAAGTAGTGAAGAGTGAGACAGAGAGAAAGAAAAAACAGTGTTATACGCATTCATTTCCATAAAGTTGGTCACGAATGCCGATATTTTATACAATTTAAGAATATTTAAAAAGTTTCAGTGAGAGAACCGGTTCGTCTACAAATTTACGTTCTACACACTCGAAATCACAAAAGAATGATAATACAATGTACCGGCATCGGGTATATTAATGGCATTGCAATCAACACGTGCTGAAATTTACACACGATTTATACTGTAATGAAAATTAAATTAGAATGCCCTCACTCGCACAATATACGAAGGAATTCGAGAGAGAGAAAATAAGAAACGAAATCTGTGCATTACGTTGCATCTGTACGGTATACATACGATTATAAGAGGAAAAAAAAATTATAAGATATTACGGTCAGCGAGTCCTCCGGGCATCACGAAGCAGTGTTGAAGTTGGGTATATTTCTGCGATAACAAATGCAGAATTACATTTGTATACCTCTTCGAGTAAGCGTTTGTGCAAGCTGCATCGGAGTTTAATAAATGAAGAGCGATGAATACTGAGTGTTTTACCCGCCCTCACGCACAAAGGAAAAACCGCAAATTCATATTGTGGATATCGTTGCATCAAACTCCTATATAAATCTGTCGAGAAGCTGAGACGTGAGAAAAGGAGGGGAAATGTCATCTCATTTGTACAAGAATAAATTAAAGAAAGAAAATAGGTTGTGTTGAGCACGCATGACTCGACGATGACGATGTACATATTGATTATTGAAAAAGGAAATTTTGTAATTTGTCTTGAGATATTCGCACAAGTATGAAATTGTATTTTGGTAATTGCAAATGACCGACTTCTAGATTGACACTAATGGAAAAATTAGCATCATGATGTTACGACCTTCAGAGTGTTTACACGTTTCGTTTGATTTTACTCTATCAAATATTGTATTTATTATTCTCTGGAGGTATCGACTGTCAGAATCGCAAAAATTTGAGGAAACAGCAAGAGCCACTTTGATGCTGTGCGAGCGCTGCTGATTATTAATATTTTTCCACGAATCGACGACGTCGATGAAAGTACAGAGTACCCAAGATTAAACTTTTTAATCGTGAGAATTTTAATGTTATAATACTAACTTATGATTCTCACGACCATGTATCTTGACGGTAATAATGTCTTCTCGAGTTATCGCTTCGCTCAAAACGTGTGTGGAAACCATTGTATTTATTACGTCATCGCTATAATAACGCTATTCGCGTGACGACGTATCCGGTTCCTAATTGTACGATATTGAGTGACGAGAAAAGTGAATTTTAACATTCAATTTTGAAAAAATTCTTCCATGAAATTGAGGTCGTCGAACTAGTTTTGATGTTTGGCTTCGAGAAACACATATTGCCTTGAAACATCGATATTCAAATTAAATATATGTATTTAATGACGATATGAATCCGATAATCAACCGATCCACAGGAAAAGATCACGTGCACAACCACAGGTACATGACCAGTGCCCGGATTTCTCGGTATTAAAAATGAAATATTTCGGCACTCTTAACATTGTAATTTTGGCAATTTTCGGCAAGAAAAATAATACATCAAAAATTGGGAAAATTGAGGCACGATATCACGAAAAAAACGATCAGACGACAAAAATTTTTGATTATACATTACAACTAAATGTTTTTCAAGATTTTGTTGGCGAAAACCAGTACGACGATCAGTAAGGAGGAGTTAGTAATCGTTCTTAGTGTTCATCTTTAGAAAATTTGTCAAAATACGCTGTTTCGGCAATAATTCGGCATTTTACCCATTTTCGACGATTTTTAGCAAAAGAAAACCTACGAATAAAACGTTATATGTAGGTACGGTATGTTCCTCTCCAAAATATCTACTTCAGTCGTCTCCATAGTCATCACAGCGAGGGCAACCATCTCATGCTTTGTGAACTTTCATAGAACAGTTGTATGATACTCAAAGGAGTAACGAAAGGACCGTATTAATTCTATTTTCATAGAACAGCATTTGGTGAAAGTAAGAGTCGACCTGTTCCCTCCTGTAATCTTCGCGTAACAGACAAGACAAGTGGGCTTTCTATCTTTCTCACCATCATCATCTGCAGGTACGAATTTTCCACCTTTTCGGTACGTTAGCACCGTCCACAGAAAGTAGTTTGCGGATCGATTGTTTTGTCCGCGCTGGTTCTGTCAAATGACAACCGCTTCCATGCAAGTTTTGGACGACTTCTGACTTTCACTTTCTTTTTGAAAACCAACCGACAACGTACTTCTTCAGTCGCACCCTCGCTGTGATTTTGGGAAAGTAATAATGTTCCATCACTGCTTTGTGAGGTAGCCTGTGCACCAGGAGGGCTACACATGAGCCAGCACTTGCATTCGATAAGGTACACTAGTTTCAACACTATTAGACGTGGAACCTTTAATATTGCATCAGCATTTTTTGCCTTTATTCGTTAGAAAGTGTAGTATCCGTCCGCGGCTAGCAGAGGGTTCCCTTCTCTTGTCGTTCTGCGTACTTGCTGTGTCGCTGCTCTCGCGTACTCTCGTACGCCAGTCGTATTTCTGCATACTATCGTGCTTGTTCACGCGCTACCTTTGTAGATTCCCGATCATCTCGGATTAACCCTTTCTATCGTTCCCTAATGAAGAATGACCACAAAATGGGCTCAAGCCCTCTAACGGTATCCTCGTTGATCACCAAATACTTTTGAAACATACCGTATCTACATTTAACGTTTTATTCGTAGGTACCGTACCCACATATAATCACTTCAAAAAAAAACTTCCTTGTCGCCTTTTCTACCCCCAAAACATACTTCTATATTTCATGCTTCCCGGACGCGCTAAAATGATTCGGTAAGTGCCGAGGAATCAAGGCTCTGTACATGACTGTGATTTGACCACGAAGAGAATCAACTCATTAGTTTTGAAGGAGCAGAGCTGACAAAAACAAACGTATTATAAATACAGTAAAATCTCCATACAGAGGATACGGAGACAGGACCAAAAAAACTGTCCGCTATGGAGGAGTGTCCGCTTAGAAGGAGTCAGAAAGTGTCCGCTGTAGAGAATCTTGAAAAAATGCGTATATTTTGAACGAAAAAACAAAACACGTTGCCTACAAATATACTACACACTAGCGGTTGGCGGCGCGCCTCCGGCGCACCTGACCGCCAGCCGTGTGTTGAGTAGATATCTGTGTTTTGTACCTATTCGAGTTTGAAAGGTATCTTGCGTCTCAAGGGGCAGCTTTGCTAGCTCTCTACATATTTCAAAAATTCAGCACTTTTTGACAATACTTTATTTTTACCAATAACATTTGATCTGTAGGTTGAGAATGAAAGAGACTGTGAATTCACTTGAATTTTTTGTTCTCTCTCTCTCTCTCTCTCTCTCTCTCTCTCTCACGCGTTTGGAATACCGCGTACAGAAGTAACAGTTTTACAACGTTGATAATCCTGGTGTTTTTCCAATTTCTTCCCCCATTCCTCCATCCTGAGGGAGCCGAACCGTAAAAATTCATTCAACAGCTCTACTCGAATAGAGGAAAATTTTTCAAAAATAATTCCATGTTGGTAGGTCAATGCGTTCAAAAGTTATGGAATATTATACTGATGTACAAACATACATTACAGTATAGGTATAGAGATCCATATAATGTACAAAGACAGAAAAATATTCTACATTTATATTACAGAAGATTTCCGTACTTCCGTTAATGATAGGAAAATAGAAAGGAGCACCTCTAACGTGTTACAATTGAACAGGTATAGCCACGGTATAGCGTCGGTATAGCGTCCTAATCCGGTTCCTGTGAACACAGGATGTCAGCGTAGCGTAGGCGGAAAGAAATACAGTGGACAGTTGCGTGCAGGTACCTTTTTTCAATGAATTGAATCGCATGGCGTCAAGTGACGCGTACAGTGAGGACACAATTTTGAATAAGAACTTTCTTTGTATGAGAGCTAAAATTCTCATTTATGGCTTAGATTTTATTCCTTAGTGACTTGAATATTTGGCGAAAATTTCAAGTCGATAGGTAAAGCGGTTCTCGAGTTATACAAGGACAGACAGACAAACAGACAAACTTTCTGCTTTATATATTAGATGTACACACGCGTATGAATGTATTTCTTGGTAGGAAAATTTTCTTCTGTTTTTTCTGAAGTGATTGCGTCTTTCATAATTGATACGTAATTGATTTAAACACTCACTTCAATCTGAGTAAAAATTTTATTAAATTTTGAAGGTATTTTGCCGTAGCCAATGTGGGTACAAGGACAGCCGAGTCTAAATTTTCTGCTGCAGCATCATCGTCACTCACCTTTTCGTTACCTCAACCTGAAGGTATAAATTCAGGGATATCCTCATAACTTTCTTCTGTACATAATTCGCTATCGATAGATTCGCAGCCAGTATCGTTAGGTAATTTCTCGATCAAGACGTACTGGCAGACTATCTCGTTACTATCCTCTGTCGCATATTCAGACTCAAAATTGGAGCCCGTTTTGGAGAAGAATTTTTCAGAGACCGTCCGATTGGTTGACATCTTCCATGTCTCCACTGAGCTCCGACCCCTAATTTGAAATTTTGTGAGTGTCCTCTCCCCCCTTCACTCTTGTTACTCCGTGGGTGACTCAAAAGTATACAAATCCACCCCGCGAGTTCTTTTTATGCTCAGTCTAGTTACAAATTAGCTAATATAAAACGGGTTGTATTTATCGGCTCGCGAAGGAAATTATGAAATCACGCGAAAAAAACAGGAAAGTCGCGAAAACAAACAGCACACAATAAAATTTGAGTAATCACGCGAAAAAAAAACGTATTGTACGCGACTATTATCGTACAAAACTTTTTTATTATATAAATAGAGCTTTCTTGGCCAGCGCTGGTCTGTCTCTTTTTCGTTTGTGGCCAAGAGACACCTTTTTAGCGGGTGAGGGTATCGCCACATGTTTTTGTCGAAATGTCGAATATCAAGCCGTCGTCTATTTGTCGTTCCAGTATTTCATGCTGCTGGAGAACCTATTGATATACGCTTCAGTCCAGTCTTTCAAAGATATCAGGATTTCGAAGATCTGACCAAGGTTCAAATAAACTGACAACACTGCGGGTGAATTGACCAACTGTCCAAAAAAGGCCCACTCCTGCCTCTATATATGTTTTTTTTATATCATCAAAGAAGTTAATTTCGCGTGAAATCATATTATTAAGGTCGTGTGTACACCATCGCGTGAACCAAATATAAAATGTAGTGAATTTCTATTTTTACCGACCCGCGCTCACCCCCGCGAGGGAGGATATGTGTTTCAGTGATGTGTTTGGTTCCAGTAAGTGTAAACAAGAAAATCTGTAACTAACGCGATTTCTAAAATATTTCTGAACGGATTTTCTTCAGAAATGTCTCATGCGATTGGTATTTCTCTCTAGTTGTTCAAATAAGCTTTTCGTGATAATAATTCCAGTAGAAAGTGAGATATTTTGGGAAAATATCAGGGCGGTATGATCAAAGAAAATGAAAATTGAATTCAGGCACGTACTGTCGAAACGAAGGAGAACACATTCTTCCACACGCTGTACAGCGGCCAATTGCTGTAGTCCTTTTCTCCATTTTTTGAAAAAATATGCTTTAAAATGAAAAATTGATGAGAATAAAATTTATTGCTGTTGTAATTTCCTATCAGATGACACTAATTTCAGATTTTTTCCGTTCAAATTTTCAATTTTTTTTTTTCGTCTTGAATACGCGGTATGTACGTAATGTACGGAGAGGAGACAAGAACAAGAACGAGAGCGCGTAAGTGAGGAACAACATTGGCTGAAAAAGGCGACATGTATGAGAGAGATAGAGTGAGATGGAGACACAATATTATAGTCGTTTCCTGTTGTTAGTTAATGTGTTTTGACATGTTTCATGTCTTTTTTGACACCTGGTGCACTATTGAAAATTTGCGAGTACCACTTCCCCTCCCCCCTCCCCTCCCCCTATATTGGACTTAAAAAAATTTTTGAGAATTACCTGGGAGGTTATCCGGTAATCAAAAAAAATTAAATAAAAATTAAATTAAATTAAAAATGCCGTGCGCGTGCGCGTGCAAATTCATACCCTGGACTGATTTAGAAATCTGCGAGTACCACTTTTTGAGTAAAAATGAAATAAAAATTAAATTAAATTAAAATAAAATAAAATAAAATAAAATTAAATTAAATAAAAATTAAATTAAATTGAAATACTTCTCCCGTGCGCGTGCGCGTGCAAATTTATACCTTGGACTGACTCAGAAATCTGCGAGTACCACTTTTTGAGTAAAAATGAAATAAAAATGAAATAAAATTCAATAAAATTAAAATTAAATTAAAATTAAATTAAATTAAATAAAAATTAAATAAAAATTGAATAAAATTAAATAAAATTAAAAATTAAATAAAAATTAAATAAAATTAAATGAAATAAAAATTGAATCAAATTGAAATACTTCTCCCGTGCGTGTGCGCGTGCAGATTTATGCCCTGGACTGATTCAGGAATCTGCGAGTACCACTTTTTGAGTAAAAATGAAATAAAAAAAAATGAAATAAAAATTAAATTAAATTAAATTAAAATTAAAATTAAATTAAATTAAATTAAAATCAAATTAAATTTAAATTAAATTAAATTAAATTAAATTAAATTAAATTAAAAATTAAATAAAAATTAAATTGAATTAAATTAAATAAAAATTGAATTAAATTAAAATACTCCTCCCGTGCGCAAATTAAATTGAATCCCGTGCGCAAATTAAATTGAATAAAATAAAAATTGAATTAAATTAAAATACTTCGCCCGTGCGCGTGCAAATTTATACCCTGGACTGATTCAGAAATTTGCGAGTACCACTTTTTGAGTAAAAATGAAATAAAAAAAAATGAAATGAAAATTAAATTAAATTAAATTAAAATTAAATTAAAATTAAATAAAATTAAATAAAATTAAATAAAATTAAATAAAATTAAATAAAATTAAAAATTAAATAAAAATTAAATAAAATTAAATGAAATAAAAATTGAATCAAATTAAAATACTTCTCCCGTGCGCGTGCAGATTTATACCCTGGACTGATTCAGAAATTTGCGAGTACCACTTTTTGAGTAAAAATGAAATAAAAAAAAATGAAATGAAAATTAAATTAAATTAAATTAAAATTCAATAGTTATTTTGGTACCTAAACCAGGCAAACCTGCCAACGAATTAACGTCTTACCGTCCAATCTCGCTACTTAGTACGCTATCGAAAATCTACGAAAAGCTTCTACACCCGCGTCTACTAACAATCATTGATGACCTGGGCATCGTTCCGCCTCAACAATTTGGCTTTCGAGCTAAGCACGGCACAGTTGAACAAATTCATCGTGTTACAACCAAAATACGGAATGCACTTGAGAGCAAGGAATACTGCCCCGCAGTGTTCCTTGACGTAAAACAGGCCTTTGACCGAGTGTGGACTCAGGGTCTGTTACACAAAGTCAGTGAGTACCTCCCACGAGCTTACGTGAAGCTACTGCAATCTTACCTCACAGATCGTACGTTTCAAGTACATTATGGTGAAGCCACCTCCACCTCAAAACCAATCTTAGCGGGTGTCCCACAGGGCAGCGTACTGGGGCCCCTTTTATATGTTCTCTACACTGCTGACATCCCAACGACCAATTCGACGGACCTCGCTACGTTTGCAGACGATACCGCACTCATCACATCCCACAAAAACCACAGCACAGCCATCACTCAACTGCAACATGCAGTTTCAGAAGTAGTAGAATGGATGCGAAAATGGAAAATTCAAATGAGTGCAGATAAATCAGTTTATGTAATGTTTACGTTACGTAACTGTCCGCCAACGACCATCACCATTGATCTGACAACTCTGGTACCGTCACCCTATGCAAAATATCTAGGGCTTACGCTTGACAGCAAATTGAACTGGCGTACGCACATCCTCAAAAAACGAGACGAACTCAAAATAAGATTCAGAGCCTCATTCTGGATGTTTCGGACAAACAGTAAGCTCTCGTTATCCAACAAACGCCTACTCTACGTTACCACCCTACGTCCGCTATGGTCTTATGGAGCGCCCATCTGGGGAACTGCAGCCAAGGCCAATACAAACATCCTACAACGCCAGCAAAACTTGATATTACGACGGATCACCGGGGCACCATGGTACCTGACAAACCAATGTCTACATCAGGACCTCAACATTCAAACGGTGAGGGAAACCATCCAGCAATTAACCATATCTTACGAGAAACGGCTTCATCAACACATCAATACGCTGGCTATACAACTATTGGAGGAACCAGCGTTGCGGCGTCTACAACGCTGTCATTTCTTAGATTTAAGCTGTCTAGTCTGAAATTATCTTAATCATATTTACACTCAAACTATAAGTTGAGTCAACGCACCGCACCGTCTTATTGGTAAGTTCATCTGTATTACTCTCTAAGTTAATCTACTCTGCACAATATTATTATATTTTACACGTCACTTTTGTACTAATCGTACTGTTTGCTGGAATGCCAGCTAACAGATATAACTAACATGTCACTATTTCTATTAACCTAACACGTAAATATCGCAAGATAGTACGTGAAATATATGAATGTAATAAAAAAAAAAAATAAAATAAAATTCAATAAAATTAAAATTAAATTAAAATTAAATTAAAATTAAATTAAATTAAATAAAAATTAAATAAAAATTGAATAAAATTAAATAAAAATTAAATTAAATAAAAATACTCCTCCCGTGCGCAAATTAAATTGAATCCCGTGCGCAAATTAAATTGAATAAAATAAAAATTGAATTAAATTAAAATACTTCTCCCGTGCGCGTGCAAATTTATACCCTGGACTGATTCAGAAATTTGCGAGTACCACTTTTTGAGTAAAAATGAAATAAAAAAAAAATGTAATGAAAATTAAATTAAATTAAATTAAAATTAAATTAAAATTAAATAAAATTAAATAAAATTAAATAAAATTAAAAATTAAATAAAAATTAAATAAAATTAAATGAAATAAAAATTGAATCAAATTAAAATACTTCTCCCGTGCGCGTGCGCGTGCAGATTTATACCCTGGACTGATTCAGGAATCTGCGAGTACCACTTTTTGAGTAAAAATGAAATAAAAATGAAATAAAATTCAATAAAATTAAAATTAAATTAAAATTAAATTAAATTAAATAAAAATTAAATAAAAATTGAATAAAATTAAATAAAATTAAAAATTAAATAAAAATTAAATAAAATTAAATGAAATAAAAATTGAATCAAATTAAAATACTTCTCCCGTGCGCGTGCGCGTGCAGATTTATACCCTGGACTGATTCAGGAATCTGCGAGTACCACTTTTTGAGTAAAAATGAAATAAAAAAAAATGAAATAAAAATTAAATTAAATTAAATTAAAATTAAATTAAATAAAATTAGATTAAAAATTAAATAAAAATTAGATTAAATTAAATTAAATAAAAATTGAATTAATTAAAATACTCCTCCCGTGCGCAAATTAAATTGAATAAAATAAAGATTGAATTAAATTAAAATACTTCTCTCGTGCGCGTGCGCGTGCAAATTTATACCCTGGACTGATTCAGAAATCTGCGAGTACCACTTTTTGAGTAAAAAAAAACAAAAAAACAAAAAAACAAAAAAAAGGAGATAAAAATTAAATTAAATTAAATTAAATTAAAATTAAATTGAATTAAGTTAAAATTAAATTAAAATTAAATTAAATTAAATTAAAATACTTTTCCCGTGCGCGAAATTAAATTAAATTGAATTAAAATAAAAATTAAATTGAATTAAATTAAAATGAAAATAAAAATAAAATTAAATAAAAATTGAATTAAATTAAAAATACTTTTCCCGTGCGCGTGCAAATTTATACCCGCGACTGATTCAGAAATTCGCGCCGTGAGTGAGTCCCTGTATCCTCATCAGCTTGAAGTATATTGAAGTGGACTTGTACTGGACCAAGAAGCGGGACGAACGAGCGGAGCGAGTGAGTCCCAGTATCCCCATCAGCTTGAAATATACTGAAGTGGATTTGTACTGGACCAAGAAGCGGGACGAACGAACGGAGCGAGTGAGTCCCAGTAACCTCATCAGCTTGAATGATAACTAATTGGTCGGGAGTTGAGTACAGCTTCAACTCGGCATAACACGGTAGATAACTCGCCAAGAGTTGAAACTAGATTTTTTTTAGCTTTCAAGAGCAAGGATTTTAAGGATTTAACTGAAGCTTCTCAAATTCCGCCTTGGTGGGGAGTAGCGTCGGTTATGAAATTCCAGCGTATTTCTTCAGAAGCGGTTTCTTCAACTAATTTTGTTCGTTGTTTCTTAAACACATTCTCCAATTCTGCAAAATTTCGACCTTTGTCGTTGTATAAAAGAAGGGGCCTGCCTCGTCCGGAACTAAATCGGGTAAGAGCGTCAAGAAACTGTGCGATGGAAATATCGTTGACAATTTCCAAATGGGCAGCGCGGGATGACATACACACAAATACGGCGATGTAAACTCTGTTCACCTTGGCGGACCGATGCATTATGGATTGAACGAAGACGTGCCCGGTAAGATCTACTCCAGTGTGAGTAAATATGCTCGAAATCGTTCTGGGTGGTGGTAGTCGACCCATCAACTGCGTACCTGTAACAGCTCGTAATCTCGTGCAAAGGACACAATTTCGAATGACCCTTTTTATTTGATTCATGCACCCAAGAACAATTTAATATCACGAAGTAAGATGCAAAAAAATCACTCCCTTTGAGCAGTAAAAGTATTTTTCGTGAACATGCTTAATTAACAGATGGACCAAATTACATCTCCCAGATAAAATATTCGGGTCATCCGAAATTGAGTTGTTTTTATTCTTTGCGTAATCTCTTTTGTCTTCAGCCTACGCAGTAAAAGCTACTGGTAGAGATTGAGTGTGCTCTACGTTGCGAGCCATTGTCTTAGGGTGGAGGTGCGTGTCTGTAACGTTCTTCTCCACCCTAAATTATTGGTAGAAATAAACTACTGCCAACAGTACTAAATTTTTGAGAAATGTAGAAAGTTAACAAAGCGTCACCTTGAGACGCAAGATGCCTTTAAAATCCGAAAATCTACGAAAGGCGCGCCGTCAACCGCTAGTGATTTATGTAGTGATTCAAGTCATGTCCCCTGATGATAGAATAATCCGGACGTAAGAGTAAACGGTTTAAAGAACGAGACCATCCTGCTGAAAAGACAGAAAATTACTGGTATTTTATCTCGACATTTGATGTGTCATCTATTCTCGCAAAAAAAATTCACCGCGAGAAATCTCGACAGATCAACAATAAAAAAAACTGTTTGTATTCGATGATTATTCAAATGATAAAAATGACTCTTGCTGATTCTTTTCTAATATACGAATTTATTCATTGAAAAAAATTTTATCACAATTTCGAGCGAAGCCATTGGCAAACAAATATGTATTAATATGAATCGAAATTCACTTTTATCACGTTATCAATAGTAGAGGCAGTATTATTTTGTTCGTCATTCATTACACGTTTTCATCAGAAAGGGAAATTTTTCTGCGCATAAAAAATGTATAATTTTTTTCAAGTCGTTAAATTCCGTGAGACCGGATCCTCTTTGGCGATCGAAAAATTAATATCGATTTTTTTCTTTTGGCAACGATGTTTACCCGCAGGTATATAAATTCTTTGTTTGGGATTAGACATACTCTTTTTTAGATAGTAAAAATATAGTACCGATAATTATCTATGGTATTATTTTACGAGAAAGTTCGTTGTCTGTCGATCAGCGCAGATACCTGGTTACGCCACTAACAAATCGTTGCAATCGAGATACAGAGATGAGCCCGAGGAAGTGATAGTCGAATAAATGCCCGGAATTCTAAATCTTGGAGCGCGAAAAACGATACCCCAAGCGTTTGGAATTATTTTATTAATATTTTAACCTAAAATAATGATAAGCGATGTCACTACATACTTTCATGCAGGTACGAGTACACATTTATGAAGTCCATAAAGCCAATTTTTTCTAATACAGCAGTATCTTATCTGCAGAAATTTTGTTTCTCATCCGCTCAAAGCTAAGTCGGTTAAACTTTACGTACGTGGTCAGTCTTTAAAAAGTTATAAATCTCAAATGAACCGGACGAGCGTCTTTTGTATAACACCGGCATGCTCGTTCAGTGTATACGCACATCGTTCAAACTCGTAATCGTCTTCTCTTCCGCGTGCGCATGAAATCGTATCCGTTTGAAATGAGAATTTCGAATTCTTTCCGCCAGCAAAGAACTGCAGCATCATGAAAGTAACTGTGTTCCGGTACGCAAATCGATATAGCTAGATAGAGAGACAATATTGCATGGAAATGAGAAGATAGATCGGAAAAGTATAGTAAACCAGAAAGAGTAGCTGAACGGTCATCAGGTGTTTACCGGTTTCTTCGCTTGACCTTGGTCCAATGGAGGTTGGGCGAACATACGCGCGGACCTAATATCTTCTAGCAGTTTTATGTGCGTCGTTTATTGCCTATTTGGTTTCACCTAGCCGGTAACACGGTCCAAGATTATTCAAGTATTATCGTCTTAGTATACGTACTCGTGGAGCTGAAAAACATACAAAGTATTAGTCAGCAATTTCATTGTGAAGTAAATTGTGTACGGTCTTAGGTAAATTGCAATATTTGTAGAGACCATGATTGTTAACTATGTACCACGTCAGACTACTTGCTTTCGATTGTGATTTTAGTATTAATTTTGGGATAGACAAATTTCTTCGAAGTGTTAGTTTGAATTGATTGATTTATTGAGTCAAAAGGAGCCGCTGAAAATGTATAGTGCAAGAGCTGAGCGCAAGATTTCCGGTTGCACATTTTTGAGATCCTCAGAGGTTTCTATCGCAACTTTTGCTCTGCACTCGTTCACTAGTCTGAATTGCTTATCATCATTCTAACATTCACAATCGTTAGAGACTTTCAGACGTGAGCTAAGAATTAGATCGGGAGGCACAGCCTCGTTGATCAGTTCGTTTGGTATGAAAACATTCCTGCAGTAAAATAATTGTATTATTTTTCAAGTTTTCTTCTTTCTCATTCATTACTCCATGAGAATGGATTCAAAACATTTAATTTAAAGAGAGAAATTTGAAATTTCACCGTTTCTTTGGAAAATTGTGGTTTCAGGAAGGGTAGGGCTGTCATCCACCTTGAAGGCTTGTGAAAATTCTTGAAGATTGACAATACGTATTTGACGAGAAAGGAGAAGGAGAGGAAGGAATGATCGACTTCTGAGCAATGGGGGGGGGGTTGTCCAGGCTAGATAATGAGAAAGGGTATTTCAAACAAGGGGAATTTGAGAAATTTTGTGGAGGCGAGAAGTCTGACCGACTTGAATAATGCAAAAATTTCCGGAGATTGACTATGGGTTTCCAAGAACTTATAGAAGGAAATCTAGAGGCGTTATGGAACAGTTGATATTTCTTGAAGCTTTTTTCCGCATTTGTTCTAACCCAGAAAAAGTCCTATTATATCTAGCTCGGACTAATTCTTCTACGCAATCAATCCTAATTTAATTTGATTACGTCACAAGTTGATGACGTCATAATCAAAAATATTTCAAGCTCGTGGTCATTCATCTGGAAATTATGACGTCACAAAAGTCAGTTATAAAATATTCCAAGTCCTCTTTCCCAATATAACTCGGGGAATTTTTCCAAATCCCATCTTCATATACCATAGGGTGCGTTTACATCTCAATGACCAGAAAATATTTTAAATCTCTGATGACGTCATAAAGGCGGAACGGACGCGCTGGTGGATATTTTCTGAGAATTACCCTGTTCCATACAAAAAGAATAGCGTGTCCCTTGCTCAGGAAATTTTTAAACGTCTAGCTCCGTAACCTCACCTAACTTGAATCGATGACGTTATCAAGGTCGAACGCGAACCGCTCGCAATCGCGGCCTCTTCCTAAAAATTCCATTTATTTGAAAAAATAGCGAGTTTTGCTCTAAATAAGAAGAGGTGTTAGAGAGAATATGGAAAACTGCAAGAGGGAAGGGAACTTGAGGGGAATTCGACTTAAATTTTAAGCCTTTAGCAGAAGAATTCGAAGAAGTAATACTTTTGAAGTGATGTGAAAAAAAGTACCGAAATTTATAAGAAGAAAGAAGAAGACTCTCCATAGAGAAAATTTGACCTAATTTTGAGCTTCGAAGGAAGAAAAAGAAGACAAAAAATTAATTTTCTCAAGTCGGTCTGGAAGAAAGTTCAAGTTCCCCATAACATAGGTTTCCTGCTCATTAATCAACTCAGTTTCTTGTTTTCGATGTATGTTTCATGTGATGTGTCATCTGAACTTCAAACCTAACGTCGAACTTCGCGTCTGTACGTCAGCGGGGCCCTGTAGTATTTTATAATAATATACATTGTTCAAGAGAATGGCTTTCTTCCTCTTTGCTTTTGCAATCTACGTTTGTTTCCAGGGTTTCCTTCTTTTTGAGCGATTGTAGGCCTTCAAATATTCTCTCTCCATTGCGGTGTTCTTCATTAGAGTGTTCACTAAACAGTGACTTGTCATCTTCTTTCTCCCTCGATTTTTGTACTCCTTTCTCGTGATCTCGAACTTTCTCCCGAGGCCTTTGCTCTGAGCTTGTATGTCTTTTTCTTCCGTCTGGTCATTGCTGATTCTCTTTACCACAGGTGGCTTATCATGGATACCCACATATACATCATAGTCATTGAAAGCCTTTATTACCTTGTTTGTGTACTTGCCTATGTATAGTATTTCTTTGTTTTCCTCTTCCCAAAGACTCCCACCACCACACCTCTGTGGCGATCTGCTTTATTCTCTCGATTTCTGTCCTCTTCTTTTCGTTGTTCTTGAAGACAGAATTTGCTCAATAGCAGTAGTCCTGGATTGCCGGTAACTTGTGCCTGGGATGGTGGTAGGAGTCAGTCCGTCTTGACCAGGAAGTAATTCCACGAATCGAGCTAATCCTCAATATGTGGGGGAGGGGGGGGGGGAATTGTCGTCTTTAATGATGATTATGTAATTTGTTTCAACATTATTGGTTTTAGAGAAACGCCATTTAGTTTGCTGTTGTAGTGTGTTTAGATATTCATCAGATCATCTACGCCAGCAGGATTGAGTTATTTACAAGACTAGTTTCCGTCTGTTGAGTCGATTCCCTGGAATTTATGTTAGATTTTCACTAGAGATGGCAGTAATGGGTCCTCCGATAAGGAAATGGCCGGGAGTCAAGCCGTTGAAATCATTCAGATCGTTTGATTTCTCTGTTCAGGGGCGAGAATTTAAACAGGTTTCTATTATTTTGTGCTAAAATAGTCGTATATTCCTCGAAGCGGCGAATGATTTTTTCAAAGGCTGTTTGAGAAAGCTCATATTCAGTTTCGTTCTCAAGGTGGCGCCTGTTGTCTGAGAATTTGATGTAAAAGGCATGCAAGTCAACTTTTTCACAATATAGTCAGACTTGGAGAGCAACGTTGCTGAGGTGCGGAAAACGAATCCCTTCAATAGGGTGCGAAACACACGAATCGGATTACTGCAGCAAAATGTAATAGATCATAGTGGAAGAGGGTCGGCTAATCTTTTCTCTTAATTATGATGGATTGATTTTCTGTTACGTCACCAATAATTGGCAAAATATTGCAAAATGCTGCTTGCTGAAATGCTGAAGTTCCTTTACATCACCACTTTCAGTGACTTTCATATCATCAGCAGTAGACTATTCAGCAACAATATTAACAAAAATAATATAGGACAGAACTTCAGAGAGATGAAATAACTTTCTTTCACTATGTGACTAAGGCACTAAATTTTAGAGGATATACATTGAGTTTGGTCGAAATTGGTTCGTATTTAGGGCTTCAAATGCTCGCTACTCTACTTGTGGAGGGGGGAGGAGGCTCCAATATGTCCACTGCAACTTTGAATAATTTTGATGATTATTCACGTATAAGAGGTAAGTTACTGTTATCATACCTAAATATTTTTTACCAAGTAATTCACTTTCCCTCAAATATGAGAAAGCTCAGTACCAATTGCAAGTTCAAATCAAGATACCTACTCAACAATTATTCATTCATTTCGCTCAACCGCTTCAATACCTACTCTAATTTAATTCATTATAATAGCTCTCATCAATCGATCAACAATTCCTCTCATCACTTTTGTTCTTTTTGATAAAAACAAACGCCCAACAATCAATAATTGCGTTGATTTGGAATAACCTCAAGTAAGGTCTGTCGATGGCAAATACGTAATAACGTTCCCTCGATGCTAATGATACTTATATACCCTTCTAACATCTACCTTTAACACGACTTCCATTCAAATTGTTTGAACCAATTTCAAGAACTCATCCTTCATCACTTTTCTTTTATTCTGTAAAAACAAACTATCTAGGTAGAAAGAAAGAAAGAAAGAAAGAAAGAAAGAAAGGGGTTGTTTGTCAGGCTTAAAACCCCTTCCCGCGAGGGGAAAGGAGTGGCATGTTTCGAGAAGGCACTTTCTACAGCCACAAAAACATGGTTTATTCCAGAATTATGACAATATTTTTGGAACTCGTCAGCTATATTGGTCGGTTAGTAAAGTCTCGATTGGGGTGATGACTGTAGACCGATTGAATTAAGGCAATCATCTCTCGAGCCGTCTGACCCTTGGATGAAGGACATTATTTGAAAGGGAGATGAAGCGGGACCTAAATGGCCCAATTTTCCGCTTGGAGTTGGGTGACGGGATTTGTTTTTCAAACAAATGGAGCATTTAGAGCAAAAATTGCGAATAGCGGAGGTCATACCATTGAAGTATACGCTTTTGTTTGAAATCATGCCCATCTGTTTTGAGCCAATATGGCCAAAACAAAGATGAACCAGTTCAATCAGTTTATTTCCTAGTTCCTTACCTAAAATAATACGTTTTCTCCCTTCTATTTCTCTAACAATAATATCGGCGTGAAAGATATCCAAATCACTTCTTGTTAATGACTCCTGACTCTTTTTTATTTCTTTGAATTGAGATAAAATTCACTGACGGAAGGGTCGTTTCAGTGTTGTCGGAGCTTTCTGAGACTAGATTGCGTGATAAACAATCAGCTTCAGAGTTTTTGGTTTTGCGTGATAAACAATCAGCTTCAGAGTTTTTGGTTCCGGGACGGTAAAGAACCCCAAGGTCAAGTTGTAATAAGCGTATAAGTGCGCACGTTAACTTCATTCAATCCAGCCATCCAAGCTTTGTTGCCCATCGTCTGGCATTTCTTCTCGTCATAGACTTGAGAAAGTTCAGTTCTACTTCGCAGGCTACTGTGTACACTGTACAGGTCATTAAATTTGTAGGTACGTAGCCTAATTTACTCCACAATATAGTGGACGACACTCTTCACTGATGTGGTCCACAAAAAGTTACTGGAATGAATTATTTTGTAGGTATTATTTATAACTTACTGGTAGTTTTTTCTATTTTCTGGTGTCATTCACTTTCAAATTGTTAAAATATGTGGTCGCTCGTTGATGGATTTTGAAGTAAAGAAAGGCGACCGCGTGTATTTCAAAATTGATTTGATTATCTTTACGACTTCTTCGTAAATGAGAAGACATTGTGTCGTAATGCGGAGAGGCGTATTAATGACGATGTGCACATAAACCATTATTTTTTCAAAAATCAACATTCAGTCATTTTCTGCCTAAATTGAATACATCGACTGAGGTTTTATGAGAACAGATAAAAAATATTAGGTTGCAATTTAAAATGTAGTACTAAGTAGGTCATTTAAATAGACTATTACAGCGAATGCGAGACGCGATATGCCCCGCGCGTCCTTCAATATCCCGTAATAAATCGTGAACTTGACCCCATGTAGCGAATGATATATTACAATATCGTTAGCCAAAAATCGCTAGTTTAAAATCAAGATACGGACAGCTACAATACAAAATACTCGTACATACAGCAGCAATGAGGAATGTAATTAAGTCGGAAGTACGAGGTACCAGACGCCAAATAAGAGTAAGTTGAAAATTTTCTATTCGTGATTATTAAACCCGATTCTATACGCAGACTGGAATACGTCGTCGTATTACCAATTCTGCAAGCCATAACAGGTGCGTTTTTATGATGATGAATTATAGAGAAAGGATTTATCTGGTGATGTCGTGAATTTACTCAGAGAGTGTTGCCGTCCACTTTCTACACAGTTGTCGTGCATCTATTTACTCGATTATATCCAGTATTTAGAACGAATTATGCTCGAGACAAGGCGCGTCTTCCCATCTAGGGAAAAAGTTCCTTCTTTTATTTTTTTTATTTATTTATATCTTAGCTTCCTTCTCTCAGCGATATCGGCGTAGAAAATTCGATAAACGATATTTTTTTCTTATTAATAGAAATTTATAATTAAAACTGATACCTCGCTGAGGAAATTATCGTATATTATCGTTCATTGTTCATGGGAAAGTAGGCTTCGAGTCAAGTCTATTTATTTGCATGTTTCCAGGCCTGGTTCTAGTTTTCGAGTACCTTTATATGGATTTTCTCTTCCTCTTCCTCACTCCGTTTTTTTTTTCTAATTTTTCGTTCATGTCGTTATCTTGTTCTGCCGCTGTGACGAGGATATTATCGTGTTGTGCACTCGCCTTAGCAAAAAGTAAAAATAAATCGACCCGTTAAAATATTACGGGCTATTGAAGCAATCAGACCTCTCTCTAATCGAGACACACTCGTAATGATGGAAAATACGAACTCATTTCATTTAATGTTTCCCGTACCTATAGCGACTTCGATGTGGTTAAAATTGAGCGTTATTTATTACTTCAATGATTTCGATGCTCAATAAACTGAAATTACTTTGCATTTTTTCTCATTTATATTAGTTCGCTGGTCCATTATAAATTAAACAAGTAGGTACGCTATTTGGAATACGAAATTTTAATGGTATTCTCGAATTGGCCGCATGGAAGCTATGATTGACGATTCGATATCTCACTTTTTTATTTTGCAAATTTCATTACCTTTTTATTCATTTTCCAATTTCTGAAACAAATAACTGGGAGTTCGAAGAGACGCTTCTATATCAACTGAGATCAAGAAAATCGGAGAACCGGTTCTATGGAGAAAATTTGAAAAAGGTAGCACGTAGATTATAGGTGTAAATTTTTTACGTCTTTTACAGTCTACCTATTCAAGCTTAAATTCGAAAAATTGGTGGTACATAATAATAGTAATTTTATTTTTCGAGACGAAGCTCGGTCTTGGTTTCGATGTCGATAATCAATTTCGATAAGTCGATTGAAGGTCGGAAATTTTCCAAATCGTTTTACTTTTATATTTTTTTCTACGCTGTATTCAACATTACCTTCTGATTATCAGCATAATTTTTTCAGGTTCCAATTTTTATAATGCGTAGTTTGGAGATAGGAATTTTTCCATGGGAAAATTTTCCAAGTTCCTCTAATCGTATGTAATACAGCTGGAAGGTTGGCATTTTTCAACCGAAGGAACTCCTTTGCAAAAAGGTTCGCCCCTCTTCTAGTAAATCATGGTGAGATGTTCCATGGTAGAAGTCGGGAATTTTTCCGAGCTCGTAAAGCACAGTGAAACCCTACGCCGCCATATCCTTGAAAAGCTGTTGTCACCTTCGTGAATTTTTTCAAGTCTGTAAACTAGGTCAGAATCCCCCGCTCCCTTTGGAATCAGAATTTGCGGCTCGTGTATCTCATTCGGAACTGTCGAAAGTTTTCCAACTTCTTGAACTAGGTCAGAGTTCTTCCTTTTTTGGATACTTTCAGTCACTAGTCAGTCACTTTTAAAAAATCTTCTGGCGGAGCCAAATAGAAAAAGATCATGTTTCATGTCTTCTAAAAGGTAGCATGCTCCGATCGTTCGCCCCCATGTTGGTCTAGTATAAGTCTAGTTCAGTATTCCAGGCTGATGAGATTAGGGGGCCTCACTCACTCCGTTCGTTCGCCCCGCTTCCTGGTCTAGTATAATTCTACTCCATTATTTCAAGCCGATAAGATTAGGGGGCCTCACTCGCTCCGCTCGTTTGTCCCGCTTCTTGGTCTAGTATAAGTCTACTTCAGTATTTCAGGCTGATGAGATTAGAAGGCCTCACTCGCTCCGCTCGTTCGTCCTGCTTCTTGGTCTAGTATAAGTCTACTTTAGTATTTCAATAAAGGGTATTCCTTCTACTTCAGGATCAGTATAATGAAAGCTTCCGACGCATGGATGTACGCAAGCAAATTTCAAATTCAGGGTAGGAATCTGGCTTGATCTATAATCTAGTTTACATTTCAAGCTAAAATATGTGTATTAGGCCTTTATAATGTAGGCTATTCCTACTACAGCATACTGATTCAGGCTTAGTATAATGAAAGCTCCAGAGACCCAAGGTCATTTGCATACGGCGAGGTGGTACTCGCAAACGTGGTGAGTTCACTGCACACATCAAAGAGAGATCTAGCCTAGCTAGTAGAGACTAATACAAACTTCTCCTTTGTATTAGCCTATGGTATAAAGGAGCTTAGTTTGGAATGGCCCTGTGGTATTCCTAAAATAAACTAGTTTAAACTAGCATGTAAACTAGGCAAGCCAAACTATGAAGCTTCTTAGGAGTCAGAAGATTTAAGCCTTCATAAAGTGTATATTAGGTTTAGTATAATGAGGGTTTTGCTAAAGGTCAAACGACTTGAGAAATCTTAGTATAAAGCTAGTATAGAGGCACCATAAAGCTAGTATAAAGGCACCATAAAGCTAGTATAATGCTCGAATATTAACTAAGCAAGCTGAACTCGCGGGGTGAACTTGCAATTTTTTGAATCACCCACGGAGTAACCAGGGGGGGCGAATTTGCGGGTTAAACTCGCAAATTTTTAAATCACCCACCAAAAAATCAGGGGGGAGGGTGAAGGGGGGAGGGGGCACTCGCGAACTCACAAAGTTTCAAATTAGGGGTCAGGGGTCAGGTCAGCGTAAAGACATAAAACATGTCAAAATTTTCTCGTCAATATCAAAGCTTTAACTTTCAACAATACTTATTGTTATCTTTAAAAGTTTTTCCAAGTTTCCAAACTATTTATTCATCTTGGAAATTAGAATTTTTAACAGGGAACCTGTTTTATCAGGGGGTCTTTCAAGCAAAAGTGTTTGGCGTCCGGTGTCTGGCGTCTGGCGTCCGGCATCCGGGAGGCAACTTCCTTACCTAACTATGACCTTAAGAATGACCTTGAGAATGACCTTGGGACTTGGAAAATTTTTGACCTCCCCTTCTTTTCATCCCTTCTACCCCCCCCCCCCTCAAGTCCCCTCCTATTTAATCATATACTAGTATAAAGCTACTGTGCTACAAGGAGAGGTCCTAGCTTATATTAGAGATAATATAAATCACTAGGCATATCAATATTTTCCAGTTATACAGCCATAATCACCTATGACCTTGGAACTTGGAAAATTTTTGAGTTCCCCCTCCTATCATCTATAGCTCAAAGATTCCAGTTATACTAGTATAATAAAGGAGGACTTCTAGCTTATATTAAAGATGATACAGATTGCTAGGCATATACTTGTATAAAGCAAGGAGGGGTCCCAGTTATACTGAAGATAATAGACATTGCTAGGCATATTCTAGTTATACTAATATGAAGCCAGTATAATAAAGGAGAATTTCTAGCTTACCTATATCAAAGATAATACAGATTGCTGGGCATATACTTGTCAAATACAAGCAAGACTTCGCTCGTCGGCTCGTCGCTATCAACATATACAAGTGTGGGTGTGTGTGTGTGTGTGTGTGCGCGCGCGTAGACCACCCCGTGTTGACAATTTTATACCTATTCCTCTATTCGCATTTTTTGGCGCGCGATGTTTTTTACCATGTTTTACTTGTTCATTGGAGGTATTAAAGTGTGTGCTTGTATTAGTATTTTTTTCTACTGTTGCCTTCGCTTTGTAGCTCTTTATTGCATTATCAACAAACTTGTGTAGTGTCACAAAATGTTGTCTTGTGTCTCGTGGCGGCAAACTGGGCGCTATTCCTCCTAGGCAGTATTTTTGTCTTATTGAACCTACACTTGGACAACTCATTCGATACACTTTTGATTCGCTCATAGTCCTTTCTGTTTATTATTTTACTACCCTCGTATTCTTGTCTCTCTTTCTCTCTTTCTCCATCTTCCTCTTTGTCTTTTTCAAACTAAACTGACGTCGCCGTCGCCGCAATTCTGTCGCCGTCGCCGCAATCCGTTGTGTTTTTACTATTTTTTGTTCCTTCCAGGTTGCAAGAGTTACTTCTCTAATATTCTTTGTTCCGGTTCATTTTTTGCTGTCCCAGTCCGTCCTAACATTAAATGTCTCCACATTTGATTTGAAATTCTATAATTTCATTTTTTAGTGTTGTTTTTAATGTTTATTTTAATAAAACATTGAGAGATTTGACTTTGATAAATACACACACCTCCAGAACGTTTATCCAGTACCCCTTGCGCATGATGTAGTGACAGAAAATCATAATTAACTGGTCCAGATAAATCGATAAACAAAAATTATTTTCCTACGGTGAAACTCATGAAACAGGTTCCCTGCATCCTCTCATTTAACTTCGTTAAAGAACCCGTGAATTTTTTTCTAGTCTTCAGTATTAGTCAAAGCCTCTATCTTTCCAGACCCACAATTTGTTATTTGTAAGACTATATTTTTTCCTCGTCGAGAACTGTGTCTAATCCTCGACTGCCGGAGGAACGGCTTTCAAGATTGGGTTTATTCTTCATTGTCACAAAATTCCGTAACCTGACCCTGGGACTTGAGTACTTTTGGGAAGATTGTCGCGAAAAAAACCGTCATTGTTTTTTGTTTGACCTACTTTGAATACTTGAAAAAATTTTGAACTTTGCTACTTTTATCACATTAGGGCCAGATATAACCCGAGAGTCAAAATTCTTTCAAGTTGCCTTCCTATCATATACAGGGTGAGGCAAAATGATGTTACCAGTTAATATGGGAGTTTAGCTCTGCCGTACAAAAGTGAATTGACGGATATCCAGACAATGAATGCGAGAAAGAGAGACTATGATCAAGTATACCCGTAACCTCTTTTCCTCATATATTTGGATATCCGTCAATTCAACTTTGTACGGCAGAGCTTAAATCTGTTGTAGCGCGAAAACGCGAAACGTTGGACGTATAGTTTAAATTTAAAAAATTTGTATCTCTTGTTTTATCTCTAATTTGAGCCACATCTGAAGTTTCCGCAAATGTAATGAGCCGAGTTATGAACCAAAATATGCCGAAAATTTACCAATTTGTCAGAATTCCCAAAATAGGGCTCAAAAATTGATCGATTTACAGTATTGAACTGAATTTCGAACATTTCAAGAATCAAATTGATGTTCCTTGAGTGAAATTTTACGATAAAAACGAAAAAAAAACATGCACAAAATTCTGCGAAGGATCAAAAGGGTTAATGGGCCCAAAAAGGTTCAAAATTTCCTCAAATTGGCAAATCGCCAATTTTATTTCCTTTTCTAGAGGAATTTGGCACTGAGCACAAAAAAATCACTCAAATGACCCTACAAAGCTCGAAATGGAAGTGCAGCTTAAAAGGAGGTAAATTAATCTTCATAATTTTGTACAAAGTTTTGATAAAATTTCGCGCCAAGTTCGAAAAAATCACTCAATAGCCCTGCGAAACTTTGGAATGGATGTACGGCCCAAAAAAGGTCAAAATCCTCCCTCATAAGAAAATTGCGTGATCTTTGAAACCCTGTGCAATATTTTGGTGAGATTCTGCGCTGAGTTTTCAATAATCACCGGAATGACCCTATGAAGTATCAAAATGGATGTGATCTAGCATTTGGTTGTAGATTCATAGTGAGAGATTAAATAAGACCCCGTCCTCGATCAAAGAGGGCAAAAGTGCAGAAATTTGCGGTATGCAGGCCACTAGAATGAATGATACCGAGAAGCATGCACTCTGTTGTAAACTCGCGGTGAGAGATTGAAGGAGGTCTCGTAATTGATGAAGGAGGGCAAACGTGCAGAAATTCGCGTTGTGTCGGCTGCTAGGGGAATGATGCTAAGACGCTCGCTTTCTGTTGTACACCCGCGGTGAGAGATCAAACGAGGCCGCGTCGTAGATGAAGGATTCCGTTGCTTCACGCCGTGAGACAAAGGTTGCGGAGAAGCTTACTCGCGGATTTAAGAATAACCCCATTTTTCATGTTGGGAAAATTTTTACCCTCCTTTGGCCGAGACTGAATCCTTTTTTCAATAAATTACCCTCATTGGGCACATTTGATCATTCTGATGCTTTGTTGAGTCATTCAAGTTTTTTCGGACTCAGCGCCAAATTTCATGGGAAATTTGAGAAAAATGTCAAAAATGACCGCATTTTCAATTTTGGGAAATTTTAACCTTCCTTCGGCCCATTCAGTCATTTTGATGCTTCGTCGAGTCATCCTTCTTTTTGCCGGACTCAGCTTGAAATTTAGTGGCAGATGCGAGAAAAAATGTGAGAGATTACGCAATTTCTCATTCCAAAAACCTTTTTTCTTGATAATTACCCACTTTGAGTAGCCCTGCAGCAAAATTTTGGCTCACGTCGGCCCATAACTCGGCTCAGAAAAGTTGTAGAAGCTTTGGATATGGCTCAAATTGAAGATAAAATTTAGATACAAAGTCTGTACATTTACACTGTCTATAAGCCTAACATTTTGCGTTTTTAAGCTACAAAAAATGTAGTGCAAACTCCCATTCAACTGATAACAGATTTTGCCTCACCCTGTATAGCTTGAGACTCAAAATCTTACCAAATTTCACTCCTATCATTTACAAACAGTTACTGTAACATTTACCGCAACTGTTATGGTTACCCGTACTGTCACTGTTACAGTTACTGTTACTGCCACAGTGACTGTTACTGTTACCATTGCTTTTACCACCACTTTTACCGTCATTGTAACCGTCACTATTACTGTTACTATTACTGCTAGGCTGATGAGATTAAGGGAGTTTACTCACTCCGCTCGTTTGCTCCGCTTCTTTGTCTAGTTTAAGTCAATTGTACGGACGGACGGACAAACGCACGCAAATTTCAAAATCAGGGGTTAGAGCAGAAACATGAAACATGTCAAAATATGTCGGACGTCGAAACTCTTCTAAGTCTCTCTTCCATCATACATAGTTCTAGAGATGAAATTTTTCCCGTGAATTTTCCAAGTCTCCATCCTATCGTATATAGCTTGAAGGCTGAAATTTTCCAAGCCCAACCCCCTCCTATCATTTGAAGCTCGGAAACTGAAACTTTTCTAGGTCCCCCTCCTACCATACAGAGCTTAGGGGCCCAAATTTTTCCAAGTGCGGAAATGATGACTAGTTGAACGCGTTCAAAAGAGATAGCAGGTTCCTCGCTAAGAAAGTAGGGTTGAAAACAAGATGGCAACGAAATAGTAGTGACTGATATCGCCTTTAGATGGATTGTCTGGATAAAAGGGACATACATCAGATTCAAAAAGATGTATACGTTTTTGGTGAACGGGGAGTCATCAATTGTACCCGAAACGAAGACGGCCTAGTTCAATTATCAGGAAGCGGGGAATATCATTAGAAAATTTATACCAAGGAAGCGCTGGCTGTAGAGATTAGGAAAGGAAAGAGCGAGATTTTTGATTACAAGTGAATTTTGAGTAGGATATAGTCCACTCATCTCGTATAGGACTTCGAATGAGAAAAAATAATTTCGATATGGGGAGTAGATTTGATGTGACTGGCGATGGCGATATGCAATTGCATTATTGAAGACTCCTGTATGACCAGGATACAGGTGAGAGAATTGATCAAGAAGATGACTGATAAAGCCAAAGATGAATTACCACGAGAAGGAATGCAAGAAAAGGATTGAAGAGCAAAGAGAGCGTCCTATGTTATAGGAAAACTAGGAGGCTGCACCCCCTGGCCGGTCTAGAAATGAAGGATTTTCAGCAATTAAATGAAACTTGACACTGCACTAGCTGGTTGCGATGTCTCTGACGCAAAAAAGGAAAAATCGAATGAACACGGGAAAATTATGTGAAAGGAATGGGTCTGTTTTGTACAATTTCTATTCATTATAATTACAAAGTGAATTGATGAACTTTCGGCACAGCCTTGAAAGAATGCTATACTCTACTATTCACACCCAATTTGTGATAAAAATTCATCTTCCCTGTGAATCTCAGATGAATAACACAGATCCCTCATGACTCGGAGAAACATGATCAGTTACGGTAAAAAAGCATCCTCCTCTCCATCATTTTTTTTTTTATGTACATCATGTAGAGACTTATAAGATTTTACACAAGGGTTAATACTGTGCAAAGTATCTAAGTAATTCGACATGCCCACCATAGGTTCTACTTTACATCTTAAGACCACTGTACTCATTTACAGAGTCTGTTGTTGTGTTATAATAAATTTTACTGTTGAGGATAATCTCAGAATATTAATCCCAATGATCGACAATATGTTTCACTATTGCTTTCCGCACTAAGTAGAAACAGCTCTGTTTCTGGTAAAGACAATGAAACAGAGTCCTGAAAAGGCAATTACTATCCCCCTTTATGTTGTCTATACCCTGCACGGAAGTTGGATGATGCAATTTTTCAACGGGGATACCATTAACTGAAGCCACTTCTGAACTACTCTTCGTAGAGGACAATTTTTCAATATCAAGTTGTAGAAGAAAATGATGAACTTCGCTCTATTCAAAATTATTCGAATTATCGACGCGATATCACAAATATTCTTAAATACAATATTTTTCGACACCAGGTATAAGCACAACTTCACGACTGACTACGACAACTAGAAATAATCAGATCGAAAGTCAGGCAAACCTGCCCTTCCCAGAAAAAAATAATGACGATAAAAAAAATTAGAAAGAAGGCAGTAAAAGAAGATGTAGGTTTATCAAGATAAAGCCTTTGGCGAGCGCATCTTTTGTGCATAGCTTTTTGCTTTCCTACATTCACATCCAACCTCATTCAGCACACCAACAAAAAAGCAATGTATGAGGAGGACAATTTCATGATCCGGAAAAAGAAAGGCCAAGATATCATCTTTTGCGGTACGTGTCAAAGTCATGACTTTCGTCCTAGTGGCGTCATCGCACTGGTCTCGTGGTATACCTTCTTCCAAAAATCTCTTCTTCTACTTCTTTTTTTGTTGATTGTATCAATAGAATACAACATCCATTTTTTTCTTCCTATCTTTCTTTTCTTGAAATGTAGTGAAAAAAAAAAAAAGAACAAAAAGCCATTGTGAAAGAGGGTGTTAGAGGTCGAATAGTAGGTACCTGTACGTTCTATTGCTCTATTTCACGCTTCTATTGCTCTATTTCACGCGTTGTGTTTAAATTAAAGACACCTAGAAGGTGTCTGTAGTTTAAATTTTTGATGAAATAAAGTAAAATTTTCGCGATGTTCCGGTTTAGAGCCTCCCCAAATGGACCGAATCTAATTTGTGAAAGTACACCAATCAGGAATTCTTTGCTGAGTGTCACGGGCGTTAGATCATTTCTGTATCTTAATTAGAACCAAAAATATTACCATTTTTATTTATTTTTCGTAGTCAGATCGAAATTGAAAAATTGCCCTGTTGCACCTTCCCCAAATGGACGAAATTTGATGTGTAGAGGTACACCTGATTGAGAATTCTTCACTGAATAATCTGGGCGTTTGATCATTTCTGAATCTTGATTATAAGTGCAAAGATATTGCAGTTTGTATTCATTTATTTTCGCGGAATTGAAGGAATTTTAGAGTTGTGCCCCTGTAGCGCCTTTCCTAATGCATGAAATTTGAAGAGGAAAAGTTCATCGGATTAATGATTCATTACTGAGTAACCTGCGCATCTCATCATGTCTGTATGTCAATTAGAAATGAAGATATCGAAGTTTTTATTCACGTTTTCCAGTGGTCTGAGATAGGTCGAGTTATGATTTTATAATATGGGGTATATTTCCAGTGGTCTGAGATAGGTCGAGTTATGATTTTATAATATGGGGTATATATCCTGTTTGGAAGTTTCGCTGAATCGTTTTGTTTTCTGTAGCTCTATTTTAATTACCCCGTTCGTTTTACTCGTTGGAATATGTCGTCGGCCTGTGCGATCTTGGCCATAACTTAGCGAATCAGATTAACTCCATAGTAAAGAACTTGAAATATGACCTTCTCTTCCGCATGAAAAACGAATATGAAATTTGGTAGAGAGAGCAATAAAGGTATCCAGAGGGCCATCTTGATAATCTATAGAACCGTCAGTGAAAATATGGGTGAAGGGGAATACCTGGGAAAGTGCTTAAGGATCTGAAGTCGAAGTTTTGGAAAGTTGGTGAATTTTTATACATTTGTGGTCTTCAGGCGCACTGAAATCGAACAGTAGGAATCATTCTCCCTGAAGATTCTTCTGTTACTTTTCGCGTAACTCGCTTAGCTCGGATTCGGTGGCAAACGACGTCGAAGTATCCTGCGCGTGCTCTTTGCAAGTATCGATGCCCCGTGTGCGGGTATACTTATTTCAACCTGTCGCATCCGAGAAAAACGTTAAGAGTTGCACAGGTCATATTTTCCTAATATGGACTGAACAGCGCTAGTAAACATAATATTACGCGATAAGAACTCGACTCTCGAAACCATGATTACATGGCAATTGTGGAACCTCGAAAATTATGACTTAATCTTAGAACTTTTGGGAGTTATACTCAATTTTCATCAAGTACCTAAATTAAAAACAGGGATTATTTGACATCTTCTTTACGCCTCTTCATGATTCTTTCGAGGTTTACCAATTATATAAACGAAGAATGAAGGTCTCTATAGAATAGTTCACGTCCGTAGGAGTCTATTGTGTGAAGTAGCAGCGAATCACCGCCCAAAACTACCCGTGTAATATAATCTCGAACGGAAAGTGATTTCTGAATGCTTCGTTTTGCTACACTCCTGGTGAACAGGGAATCATGTTCTAGTTTCGAAATCATGGCAGGATAAGGAAAGTGGAAGGAACAAATCGCTTCCATGCATGTGATGAAAGAAACGCGCGCAGGATTAAGAAAGAAGAGAACCCACCATTATTTCAACAGTCTTGATAGTTTTACATTTTATTTTTCATTGGCTGTATCCCGCGGAGTACTTTTGTAGAATGTCGAACAAAACAAAATATGGATTTCTTTATAATTTGATTTGAAATTTAGGAATATTTTGTATTTAAATTTCAAATTAAATTTATCATTTTCATCGAAAAATTTCGACTTCTGGTTTAATAGGTTTAGCTATTAATTGTTATATGCGAATCAAGTGTAATTGGCTAGCAAACTCTGAAACTTCTCAGCCTTGTCTGGCTACCAAACAAGGTTGAGAAGTTTAAGGTTATATAAGGCCCTGCACAGGGCATGAACGGCACTCTCTTGCTCTTTTTTCATTCCGATGGACTTGCGAATAAACGTTCAGTGACTCTACTCTCGATTCTTTTCATTTCGTAACATAATTTAGAATTGTAATTTTCTTCCATAAACACGGAACATTTCCTACGCTTATATTGAATTGATTCTAACTACTATATCGATTTTCAATATGTCGATCTTGATAATGTAATGGTAACGTTGCCATCCATCAGTATTTCTTAGCTTAGTGTAAACCTAGTATTCTGTTTGTTTGGCTAACCAGTTGATGGGCACATTCTTGCCTTGTACAGGTGTAGTGGACTGTATAATGGGCTGAGTGGCTCATGGGCTCACTCCTCCCGTTTGTTCGCACCTTCATTAAGGAACTATATAAGATAGGTACGCGCAAGTGATAAGAAGAGGATTGTCGCTATGTTGATGAAGTCTCAGGAGGAGCAGTTTCATGAGGTTTTAGGAGTGCCGTGAGGAAAATTTAAATCTCAAACATCGAATTCTGGTTTATTATTAGATAGCCTTTTTTTTTTTTTTTTTTTCAATAAACTTTATTACCCTACATTTTCAAGATAATTATGTTTTACACACCAACCCCGTCACCCCACTTTCGTGCAATTAGTGTATATCGAAAAGGGTGACGAGGAAGAAAAGGAATCTTATGCGGAAGGCTATGTAAACATTACTATGCTAGATTAGATTCTATTAATTTTCTCTTTTCCCATAGCGCCTTCGTTGTTTTAATTAGGTAAGTCTGAGTCTCCATTTCTTCTATAATTAAATGATTCGGTCTGTCCTCAGCGTACAAGCAGCAGCGTAGATAGACATGTTCGGGCGATTGCTCTTCTTTGCCACAGTAGCATATTGAATTACTTCTGCGGTTCATTTTTATTAGGTAGGTGCCAAATGCACCATGACCGTTTATTGCTTGGCTATATAAGCCAAAAGTTTGGTTCCAGTTGCGCTCCTGGTTGTTTTATGACCTGCGACCTCCACTTCCCTTCGGCGTATTTTATGTACTCTTCCTTCCAAAGTTTCATAGACTCCTCGCCCAATACCTTCCAAAGTTCGCTCATCGTATCAAATTTGCGAGACTGTTTCAGCAAGAAATTTACCCTTGGTAATTTTGTCTTCTTCTTTACCGAATATACTATTGCACGTGCTGTGATTTCGTACTTGAGTGGCACCCAGTTAGATACTGCGCTTGCGGTCATATATGTTACTGTTCTATAAAGCCGCCCATAGCAGAGTAGCATACGCCAATGAATTTTATCGACATACTCACTAGCTCTTTGCGAATGCTGCACTTGCATATCTTATGTAGGCGCCATTATTAGATAGCCTAGATTTCGTCAATAGAAGCAAAAAAATAAGTCAGTTTCACTTTATTTTTGCAGTTAGAATCCTTGTATTTGATGTTTGATGATTAAAATTCTCTCAGTCTTAAGATTGCTCCTCTTTCAACTTTATCAGTATGGTGACGGACCGATTCTCATCACTTGCGCATACCTATTTTATATAGTTCCTTACCTTCATGGCTTAATATTTCTGTATAATTATGTAGGGCTGATTAACTCACTCGCTGCACTTGTTCGCCTAAACAGCTTGGTATAGGCATGAGCCTAGTATAGGCCTATGACGTCACACTACGCCCTGCTTTTTCTCTAAATTTCGGCATAGGTCAAGCTCACGCTCCTTACAGGTTGTTGTTCATAAAAATTTCGGTGATGTCATTGAAGATATGTATGATCCACAAGATTAGAAATGTAGAATGAGAAAAGGATTCAGAGTTTCGAAAAAAGGAGAGAAAATTTAGGTGAACGTCTACAAGTTTTTATTTAAAACACAAGCGTATCAAACGACCCATTTCCTGTATCCGTTACCTGATGAAGGACGCGCGCGACAAGTACTCCTGTCGTGCCACCCTTTTAACACACGATTCAGAGGTCTTAGAGAAGTAGAACGTGGAGTTCGAAGTACCTATTTCGTGAGGCAATGCGCGACGTCACTTTTTTCGAATTTTCATCGCATGAATAAGGGTTTCATCCCACTGTGATGCGGGTCGTCTGTCTGAAACATGTCTTACCCTACTCACAAAGTTGTGGCTCGTAGTTACAATGAATTAATATTGTCTCGGTGAAAATTTCGGGTTATATTATCAGAGTGAAACGTCCGGAAATAGATCATATGAAGCTAGTCGAATCACCCGCATAAATCACGTTTTGCATGGTGTAAAAATCCTTTTGTTTCTTTGTATAGAAACTACCGGCACGTATCAGCGTATTATTGCAGCATTCTGAGAAAGGTTCATACCCACGGTGCTTATATACCTGTACGTTCTATTTCAAATTATTGTTTGTACATTGTGATTGTAAAAATGTAAAGATAGCTACTTTCCGCGGAGTTGGTTAAAACTACCTATGAGAAAGGAGAAGTATAGGTGCATTACGCTTTCAGCAGAAAATAGGCCATCCGAAGAAAAAAGAAGCTCGACTTAGAATGAATAGAGGATGTACAAAGTAGGGTGGCACGAGAACTGACATAAACATGAAAGAGGATTACATCATCAATAATTAAGACGCTACAGATAAGTTTTTAACTAGTTGGGAGATCGAGTGAAGACTTCGGTGATCAATGCGTCATTGTTAGTTGAGCAATTCAAAACTGTATGCTCATGGTGTTGTTGACGCTTCGTCTTTTCAATATTCTCGAGAATAAGTCTTTTCTTGTAGTTGTTCTCCATGTGCAGAAGTTATTTCTCGTCTCCTAAGTGAGTCTTATCTAGGAGGTGTTGGGAGAGGCCGACTTGGAGGAATTATTATTTCAGAACGCGTCGACGTGGTCGAAAATCCTAGTTCGGAACCGGACAGTCTCTGCATCGAAGGAGGTAAACACTACTCTTAGATCAGAGAAGGATTGCGTCTTTGCCATTAGACAGTAACCTGCAAATTTGGAGGTGAGGGTAAAAGGTTAGTTTCAGGATGTAATTTTTGACAAGGTTAGCGAAGTTGTCGGTAAGAGGGGGGAGGTGACGAAGAGAGACGTATTTGATCCTCTTCTTCCGGTCCTGAGAAGGGACAAGGGCGGGTTCGGTCATCTTCCTCCTGACCATTTATGGATTTTAATTTTTAGAGGCCAAGTATTTGATTACGCGATGAGTGGCTGTCAAAAGCCTGGCGTGCAATGGGGAATTCATAGGAAAGGGGAAGGGATAGTGACATCGGCATTACGGTAAATTCCGTAGATATAGCCGTTATCAGCAATGTTAATGGTGAGGTCAAGAAAATTTCTTTTTGCTTCACCAATCGCGACAGTCAACTTAAGAAGGTAAGGAGCAAATGAACAAGCTCACTGGGTCCACGCCAGACACACAGAGCATCGTTCACGTAGTGGCGCTACAGGGCGACGTGGGCAAGGAGAGTGTGGTCAGCATAAAAGAGCTAGACTTAAACCTTTCCATAAGAATCTCACAAAGGATGAACGTCAGAGGTGATCCGATGGAGATGCCTATGTCCATCAAAGAAAGGCGATATACCAGTTGATTAAATTGATCTAAATTAGGGGTGAGGCAGCATTGAAGGAGTTGAAATTTTTCAAAGTCCCTAAAGTAGGTCAAGGTCAAGGTCATTGATGACGTCATAAAGTGCTACACGTCACGTTACGTCATGTCATGTCACGTCACGTTACCTACGTCACGCAGTTCACATAAACTCCCGGTTGCGGACATGGACGTTCTCCAAGGATAAAATGGATACAAGTAATGAAGAACAGGAAAACAAAATAAATGACCTAGTTTTAAAAGTGATCGACAAGGATCGCTTTTTCCCGGGGAAAGTATAATGCAGAACGTAACTGTAGAGGGGGAAACTAATTGAGTAGGTAATTGATGCGTGATCACTGTCTATTGTTGAAGCGACTGTAACTCTCGGGAAGCTCTGTTGAAGCTGCCAATTTTGTTCTGGCCATCAGTGCAGTAGAGACTTTTGGGCTTAATCTTCCAAGGTGGTGAGGAGCAAAGTTTAGTCCATATTTCTAAAAGGTATTAACAAAGAAACCTCCATAAAACTATACTGAACGCACACCCGGCGGTCCCAGTTATATTATAATACCTACACGGTCACATACAATAATAATATATAACTTGTACATTAATAACGAATTACGTAATTATTTCTTTTTATCGTTCGCCGGTATCTTATATTTCGTAAATACTCATACCTATGTGTACACTCTATTCCGCTCTCACACTAAAACGATACAATATCGCATTCTTATGATTCCAGCTGGAGGAGAAAACTATGTCGACAAATGGAAATCAGCGTCTATTCACGGATGATTGCTTCGTGAGTGAAGATGTATCGATTATCAAGAAGAATTTTCCGCTGAATTCTTTTACCTCGATCACGTCGGCATCATCCGCGTCGATAATGCGCCACACACCGACGGATTTGACACCGCCGAAGATCACGAATACATTAACCAAAGTTAGTATACTTGCTATATAGTTTTTATTCTCGAGATTGCGGTACAGAAATTGTCCCAAATTTGAAGTTTTGTGTCGTATTTCATGGGGGTGAAATTAGGTCTCATTCGACTGGTATAGGGTTGACATTGAAACTTTCCTTATATTCCGTCGTGAGTGTATGAAGTATATTTTGGAACAAATAGATACAGTATGCAGATTGTGAGTATTTTTGCAACTCGTTTGTGTCTCATGTACAGTCGTCCATCCTCCATGGTTGATTAATTCTGTTTCCTTCAATACACGTATCGACTCTTTCGGATATAACTTCGGTGTTAACATAATTTCTTTGGCGATGGCCCCTTTTCTTGGCAAACGCCAAGCTGCAATACCCTCCGGCCCTCAGACTAACACACACACACATCTAAATTACTGTCGAGTGTCGTTACATTCCTCCTTGCTGCAGAGCTCAAAATTTTTCCTCCTCGTCTCGAAGGCAGAACAGAGAAGCAAATTTCTCTAGAAGGGAATAAGCCTCGCCTTAATTGCTGACTCCAAAGAGCGACTGCCTTATCGCCCATATTATCACTACTGGTCATTGAGTGAGTGAATAGTCCAATCCTCTGTTAATCAAATACCAAGTCCAGTTTTTAAAAGTACAGTACTATGGTACCTATTTTAGGTCTCTGGGTGAGACGCTTTATCTGGAAGCCGGTGAACAGTTAGTCACCAGTTCACAATCCCAACCAAATATACTAAATTAGTTTCATACGTAGTATGAGCACACTGGAATGAAAGAATGCAACTACGCAGAGGGAAGATAAATGATAATGTTGAAGATTTATCTAAGTTACGAGTTCGAAAAGGCGAGAATTCTGTCGTAAGATACGCGGTAAATATCGCGGAAATAAATCTTCATTCTTATATTCTTATATCAGTAATAGACCACAAAACTATTACAAAGAGACCGATACGCGTTAAAGGAATTCCCTTTTGAACATTTCTTTTTATATTGAATATTATGGACTTACATCACGAAAAGCACTTTCACTGACATGCTCGGTTTTCATCACTCGAAAACTATAGTCATTACGACAGCTGTTTGTAATTTTGTGGATTGACAGGACAATACTTCAGCAAATTACATTTTCGTTTATAACTGCTCGTCGCGTCGTTGAGTGGACGCAACGACGAGGAAGTCGCGGTGTCATAATGATAATTGACCGACACGAATCGCATCAATTTGATCCGTGTTGTAAAAACCATAGTAATCGTTTTAATCAAACTCGTGAACTCGAATAATCTGTATTTAATTGTCTCGGCATCTCGATTCATTCAACGCGTCTTCTTGCGCTACGGCATGGCACTTTGTCAAACAATTTAGCTATCTGAATTGCTTTCTCGAAATGTGAAATACGATAAGTGTAAGAAAATAAAATAAAAGTCTACGGATTCACTTCAATCAATTTACTCAAGACGGGAGCGTGTTAATGCTAGAGGTGATAGATTTCCAAGATTCCAGAGTCAATTACGCTAATGGCTACTCTTGATGATTTTCAACTCGGTATACTTCGTTGACGAAATTGCTGAACGGGATAGTAGATGTTGCGATATTTTACGCCTGTAGTATGTCTCTTTCGGTCTCTTAATTTTGCCTTTTTGAATAATGTACCTGCCAATAGTCTCCTTATCGGATGTCTTTTAAATGACTCTGATTTTGAGATTATTTAGTTATGCATACTTATTGGAAATTATTGGGTACAACTGGTAGAAAGGCCTCCTAATGTTCCTCACAATCAACTTCAAGAATTCTTTGATCTTCTAAATGTCTGTTGGTGTCCTAACTATTGTAAGTTCGAAGGGAAGTTTTTTGAGTTCCCTGATGTAGTAGGGATCCCCATTGGATCACCTCTAGGCTCCCTCATCTCCGAAGTTTTCATGTCGAAGTTTGAACTTGATCTATTCTCCTCGAACCAGGTACTAGTCATATTTACTATTGGCACAGGTACGTGGATGATGTTCTAAATGCTTGGACTGGTCCTCCAGATCTTCTTGGTGAGTTTCTGAGGTACCTCAATTCCTGCTACCCTTCCATAATATTTACCTTGGAAATAGGGGAAACCTTTATCTTCTTGGATTTATCGATCTCTGTAAGATCGGGTGTCCATAAGTTTGGAATATACTGGAAGGATAATACGACCGAAGCTCTAGTGCACGGAGCTTCATTCTGTCCTGTTGCTCATAAGATAGCCTTTAATAGCTTAGTCCACAGACTGACTGTTATCTCGTTGAGTCAGACTGCCTTTACGAAAGAATTTTTAAACACCTGGCTAGCAGCGCCGTCGCTAGACTTTTTGGGGCCTGAAGCAAAATTTTCACATGAGGCATTTTTTTAGTTTAGACAACTTTACCTAATTTTTTTTCTCCACGCCGGCGCGAGGCCTCCAGTAGAGCAAGGCCAGAAGCGGTATAATACCTACTCGCAACCCCGTGGCGATGGCCTGGCTCAAGCCTGAGACTTGAGTGTGAGACACTCGAGACTTAGACTCAAGTTTGAGACTTGAGACTGAGATATGAGTTTGAGACTCGAGACTGACACTCAAGGCTAGTATTCGAGACTGAAACTCGGGTCTGATACTCGAGTTTGAGACTCAAGACTGAAACTCGAGACTGAGACACGAGCTTGAGAATCAAGTCTGAGACTGACACTCGGGAACAAGACTTGATACTGAGACTTGAGTTTGAGACTCGAGACTGACACTCGAGACTTGGACTTGAGCTTGAGACTCAAGCTTGAGACTAGAGACCGAGACTCGATATTGAGACTCGAGCTTGAGAATCGAGGCTGACACTCAAGATTGACTTTTGGGACCGAGACTCGAGACTGATACTTGAGCTTAAGACTCAAGACTGATTCTAGAGACCGAGACTCGAGCTTGAGACTCGAGCTTGGGACTCGAGACCGACATTCGAGCCTGAGACTCGCGCTTGAGACTCTAGACTTAGACTCGAGCTTGAGACTCAAGACTGACATTTGGGATCAAGACTCGAGACAGAGACTGGAGCTTGAGACTCGAGACTTGGACTCAAGACTGATACTAGAGACTGAGTTTTGAGTTTGCGACTCAAGCTTGAGAATTGAGGCTGAAACTGACACTCGGGACCAAGAATCGGGACTGAGACTTGATACTGAGACTTGAGTGTGAGACTCGAGACTGAGACACGAGAGACTAAGACTCGAGCTTGAGAATTGAGGCTGAGACTCAAGACTGACATTTGGGATCAAGACTCGAGACAGAGACTGGAGCTTGAGACTCGAGACTTGGACTCAAGACTGATACTAGAGACTGAGTTTCGAGTTTGCGATTCAAGCTTGAGAATTGAGGCTGAAACTGACAATCGGGACCAAGACTCGGGACTGAGACTTGATACTGAAACTTGAGTGTGAGACTCGAGACTGAGACTCGAGACTGAGACTCGAGACTGAGACTCGAGACTGAGACTCGAGACTGAGACTCGAGACTGAGACTCGAGACTGACCCTTGAGACTGAGACACGAGAGACTAAGACTCGAGCCTGAGAATCGAGGCGGAGACTCAAGACTGACATTTGGGATCAAGACTCGAGACAAAGACTGGAGCTTGAGACTCGAGACTGATACTAGAGACTGAGTTTCAAGCTTGAGACTCAAGCTTGAGAATTGAGGCTGAGACTGACACTCGGGACCAAGACTCAAGACAGACTCAAGCATGAGACTCGAGACTTGGACTTGAACTTGAGACTGATACTTGAGTTTGAGACTCGAGACTGACACTCAAGACTGACCCTTGAGACTGAGACTCAAGCTTGAGACTAGAGACCGAGGCTCGATATTGAGACTCGGCACTCAAGACTGATACTAGAGACTGAGACTCGAGTTTGCGAATCAAGCTTGAGAATCGAGGCTGAGACTCAAGGCTGATTCTTGAGGCTTGGACTTGAGCTTGAGAGTTGGGACTGACATTTGAGCCTAAGATCGCGCTTGAGACTTAAGACTGAGACTCGAGCTTGCGACTTGAGCTTGAGAATCGAGGCTGAGACTCAAGACTGACACTTAGGACCAAGACTCGAGACAGAGACTAGAGCTTAAGACCTGAGCCTGAGACTCAAGACTGACACTTGAGGTTGAGACTCGAGACTTGGACTCAAGACTGATACTAGAGACTGAGTTTCGAGTTTGCGACTCAAGCTTGATAATTGAGGCCGAGACTGAGACTCAAGCATGAGAATCGAGACTTGGACTTGAGCTTGAGACTTGGTACTGAGACTTGAGTTTGAGACTCAAGACTGAGACTCGAGAAGGACCCTTGAGACTGAGACTCGATATTGAGACTCGGCACTCAAGACTGATACTGGAGCTTAACCTGAGACTCAAGACTGAGACTCAAGCTTGCGACTTGAGCTTGAGAATCAAGGCTGAAACTCAAGACTGATACTTGGGTTTGAAACTCGAGACTTGGACTCAAGATTGATACTAGAGACTGAGTTCCGAGTATTCGACTCAAGCTTGAGAATTGAGCCTGAGACCGACGCACTCGGGACCAAGACTCGAGACTGAGACTGGAGCTTGAGACTCAGGACTGACACTCGAGACTTAGACGCGAGCTTGAGACTAGGTACTGAGACTTGAGTTTGAGGCTCGAGACGGAGACTGGAGACTGACACTCAAGACTGACACTTGAGCCTGGGACTCAAGAAGGACACTTGAGATTGAGCCTTGAGCTCGAGACTCAAAACCAAGACTCGGGACTGAAACTCGAGATTGAGACTCGAGACTGACACTCGAGACTGATACTAGAGACTGAACCTCGAGCTTGAGAATTGAGAATTAAGGCTTAGAGTCGAGACTGACACTCAAGACCAAGACTCGAGACTGAGACTCGAGCTCAGCGTCGTTGCCAGATTTTTTGAGACCTAAATCTAAATTTTCAAATGAGGCTTTTTTTCAAGTTAGACAATTTTAGTTGCGAGGCCTACAGTAGCGCGAGGCCTGAAGCGGTAATACCTACTCGCCACCCCCTGACAACGGCCCTGTTGGCTAGAGTGGATAGGGTCAATGTCTACGTCAACGGGATGGTTCGGAGGAAAACCGCTAGGAAAATTCTGGATTCTACCTCCTCCCTTCTCCAAGACACAATCAGTGGCCGTCGTAAGCATTGGATCAGTCTCCCTTTCCTGAGGAAGTTCTCCCTCCAATTGGATTGGGCCCTTCGTCCGTTTGGTTTCAGACCAGAATTTTACAACCCTACCACTGTGAAAGGGGTTTTTGTGAGGTTGAAAGATCCTAAACCAATTAATTAGAGGAGCGAAAGAAAGGATTGTAGTGGTTTTTATATTAGTGAGATCAGCCGTCAGATGAAGCTGAGAGTAGCTGAGCACGTGACGTCGTGAAAAATGGGACACTGGGGGAATCAGCCTTCGCCGATCATTTGATCGATAATGGCCACAATTTCCGTGAAGGATCGGAAAGGCTCCTCCATAAGGAGAATTCCTACTGCAAGCGTAAGGCCCTTGAACACATAGAAATAATTCGTCACCTCAATACTGATGAGATTACGGTACTGAACCTGTACATTCCGGAAGACGGCCTGATCGAACTTGTATATGATTCACACAGCGACCTCTCTTTTGTCCAACCTTAATAATCTCATTCCCTTCTCCGTCTTGTCAGTTGCTTTCATTTCGTCCCTGAAGATCGTTTATAAACCGAAAGCGCTCGTTGTTGGATTTGTCCGCGGTGTTTCGTATATTTTACTCTTCCTTTTGAGTATTCCTTTTTGATATGTAATCATGTATACCCGTAAACTAGAAGAACGGATTCGTTTTAATTCTAGAAAGCTCTATTTTCTCGTAACAATGGATTTTTCGGGTATTGGGTAGATAACTTTGAATAATTTGGATAATGTTTCAAAACTCTTTGATCTGAAGCTCCGACAAACCCCAGCATCAGATGTAGAGTTCAAAATGAATGACGGAAGACATATCAAACTCACTCGTAGTCTTGGCGTCATTAGGACCCTTCAATGATTTGTCTGAATTCCGGCGCGGAACAAGAATAATTCCATGACATATTACATACGGTCCTCCAGCATTAATTCTTAAACCGACGATCATTTATTTGGTTGCAGAGTAAAAGCGTAATCAAGCCAATAGCGTTCAAACCGTTATCGCGAAGAATTACCGACAATGAAGGCCATCAATACGGCTCGACGCCGATTTTAACTCGACCGTCGTTTCATATTCCACATTACGGTAGTAAGTATTAATACGCTCGTATAACATACACCTTATGACTCATTATTGCTTATACTGAGCATTGTACACTTGACACTTTTGTAAATAATGATATAACCTAATGAAAAAGTATCTGACGCCTATTCTTAATCAAGCGACATCGAGATAATTATGTACGCTATTTCTTATACATTGAAGATTGAGTGTTTGTCGTCGGTAACGGTAAACACAGTGCTCTGTCTAGAATTTGATAAATTATGTAAATATCAGATAGGTAGGCAAGTCAATCAATAAATGTTGTCGTGTGTGTTGCTTAATCAATGAATGTTGTCGGGTTTCGCTTGTAGGCAGCAGTGATTTACTGAGGCAGAGTTCGCATACTTATGTTCCCATCGAGAGAAAATTAAGATCAGCGTCACCTATCGCGATGTCTTCTTTACCATTTTCTGTGAATCGAAAATTAAGAAATGATTACGACAGTCTCGATAATATAAATCTTCGCAAGACTCCGCCCTCGCATCATAATTTCAAAGATTCGGGTACCTAGTATGTATTCCATCGTACTTATTTTACGGTCACTCCTGTCCGAATATACAGAAGTGCATTAATTCGCTTGATTTTTCTTCGCAGTTCTAAGTCATCGTTCCGTTCTATCGACAGAGTTACGAATTCGGAAGCGTCTAGCAGTATGTTAGATTTGACTTCGTCGCCTTGTGAGTCCACATCTTTCGCCGAGATGGAAGTAGCACTACGCGAGCGCGACTACGAACTATCCTACCTTAGACAGACGATGGAGCATAATGAACAAGTTATATTTAAAGTATACCAAGAAAAGGAGAACGCTTACGAGAGAGAATTAAGAAAACTGAAAGCCCTTCATGAGAGTAGATTGAGGGCAGCCGCTCAGAAATCGTTCAAATTAGAACAGATGCTTATGATACAAACTTATCAGGTAAGTTGAGACTTCGCTTGTAGAAACTACATTTTTTAATCTTTTCTTTACACCTAATTTAAAAACCCTAATTTCTGCGAGCTCGCCTGCCCTTCTGGAGGATGGCGATATCTTTGATCTTGGACGGGGAAATTTCGATTCCGCGAGGCCTGTGTTCCTACTGAGGATGGTTAAACTTTCTTCCTCTTCGTTAGACTTTACATACAGTATAATAGGCTCGACATGCAATATATCAGGATATACTAAGCTCAGTTCCCATATAATTCACCGCCGGCCAGGGTTCCACTATTTGCCGCAGAGTCAATTCACCGAAAATATATTTTGCCGCGATCACTTTTCCTGCGTATTCTACGATAGGCAATAACTTTGACTTGAGAATTTTCAATGATACGTGATTGGTCTCGTGGTGACGTCAGCGTCACCCGTTGCGAGTCCGTCATGTTTTCTTTTATCGAACCGTCTTCAAATGAGCAGACATGCAGTAGTTTCACAACGTCTGGGTAATCTTAGTGCAGCCTTCCAAGGAGCATCGCCATCTTTGCAGGCAATGAAACAGGATGTCCGAAGAGTTTGCCGAATGCATATTGAAGCTCCACTGTTTCCGAATTCATTAAGTGATCTCACCCGTGGACATGGACTCACGTATCGTTACCATAGTAAACGATTGCGAAAATCGGGACACTATCGAGTACCTCAGACGTACATCAAATAATTTCTGCCGTACTAAGTTAAATTGACATATTATATCCTAAACAACGGTCTGGGAAACTGATTAATAGTTTTCTAGGTGGTAAAATCGGATGTAATCGAGTTATTCCCTCGAGATTCCTTCCTAACTTTCAGCAAGGAATTCTACAATTTCATCGAATTTTTCGAATTCGGCCTGGTTTTCGAGATAATGAAAATACGTCAATTTAGATTTTGACTTATCTCCATGCCGACAAAGGGATCGAAACGCACACACATAACTAGCCGACTACACACTAACCCTAGCTCCCGCTTCTCAAAATTTAGGGAGCAAGCCGGAGCCAGTTCCGGCTCCCCAGGCTTGCTTAAAATCAGTTTGACCCCCCAGAACAAGTTCCCAGTGCTCTTTGCTCAACTTTTTTAAGGAAACCGTGATTTCTTCAAGTCGTCAGCCACCTCAAGTCACCTGTTTTTAATCACCAGTGAACCTTTAAAGCAAGTGCTGCTGATGTAAAATTGTTTAAGCAGTCACTAATATCGTTTCGAGTCACATCTTTGTTGCATTCAATGACACTCCCTTGTCGAAAATTGTAATCTCCCGATGAACTGAAGCGTGATAGATGTAAAACAGCAGATGTGGCAACGCTGCACTCAAGCATACATCTTATCTTAATCAATATCTGCACAAAAAACATTAATGCATTGTCGTCGCCTGCACTTCTGCGTCTCTATTTGACAAGTACCGCTGAAATGAGGACAATTTGTAGCACCCTGTCCTGTCTGCTTCTATAAATTCACTGCTCGCAGATCGAACATGCATTCACGTTCACTCAACGAGGTATCAACGTTCTTTTTGATGAACGCTCCGGGTTGACCGATGGTCAAGCCACATTATCTGCCACAGAACTATGAGAACTCTACGAGAGGTCGCCCAATGCCGATTGCAAATCGACCCAAAATAACTGAGAGCGGATTCATAATCGAGTGCTTCTTCTTATGGAACATTCAAAAAACTCACGGGTTCTTTAACGGAGTTGAATGACGGGTGGCAGGGAACTTGTTTGAAACGTTGTATATCTGGCTCATTGAAGGGGCTAGGCTAATTGTTGTGCGGAGTATTGCATATCTAGTTACTTGAAGAAGCTATTTTTAATCAGTCTATCAGTTATTGAAGGGGTAGTGTTTGAAGCCTTGCATGTCTGGCTCATTGAAGGGGCTAAGCAAATCGGTGTATGAAGCATTGCATGTCTGGTTCCTTAGAGGAGCTGTTTTGATCAGGCTATACTCAGACGGCGGACATTTTTTCCGTGAGAGATCCCCCCCCCTCGTTGGAAGTTTGACCCTCCCGCACCACGTTACCGTTCAGTGCGTTTTCGGTTTCTCTTTTAAGGCGGCCAGGCATCACCTCATAAAGTGATTTTCGTTCGTCACGCAAATTTTAGATAGACCTCCAGCCTCAAGACATATCCATGTCAAAATGTAAGACAATGTGACCAAGAAATTCTCACATCTGTCGACTGATAGATAGCTAATTCTTCCAATTTCTCACGAGTCAGTTTTTCTATGTGGTTGTGCTTGATACCTTCTTATGGCATTTTCTCATCATCCAGAGTGAATGAGAATTTGAATTAGTTTCGTTCTTGGTTAGTCTCTGTGTTCTTATTAACATAAGTTTTTTCTGACATGTTTCATGTCTTTTTTGACACCTGGTGCATTATTGAAAATTTGCGAGTACCACCCCCCCCCTCCTCCCCCTATAATGGACTTGGAAAATTTTTGAGAATTACCTGGGAGGTTATCCAGTGATAAAAAAAAATTAAATAAAAATTAAATTAAATTAAAATTGAATTAAATTAAAATTAAATTAAATCAAAATTAAATTAAATTAAATTAAAATTAATTTAAAATTAATTTAAATTAAATTAAATTAAAATTAATTTAAATTAAAATTAAATTAAAAATACCGTGCGCGCGCGCGTGGAAAACCCTGGACTGATTCAGAAATCTGCGAGTACCACTTTTTAAGTAAAAATGAAATAAAAAAAAAAATAAAATAAAATAAAATTAAAATTAAATTAAATTAAATTAAAAATGCCGTGCGCGTGTAAATTTATACCCTGGACTGATTCAGAAATCTGCGAGTACCACTTTTTGAGTTAAAATAAAAAAACAAAAAAAATAATAAATAAAAATTAAATTAAATTAAAATAAAATAAAATTTAATAAAATTAAATTAAATGAAATAAAATTAAATTAATAAAAATAAAATGAAAATTGAATTAAATTGAAATAAAATGAAATGAAATGAAATGAAATGAAATGAAAAAATGTAATGAAATGAAATGAAAAAATGAAATGAAATGAAATGAAAATAAAAATAAAATAATAATAAAAATAAAAATTGAAATAAAAATTAAAATTAAAATTAAAATTAAAATTAAAATAAAAATAAAAATTAAAATTAAAATTAAAATAAAATAAAATAAAATAAAATAAAATAAAATAAAATATAAATTGAATTAAAAATACTTTTCCCGTGCGCGTGTGCGTGCAAATTTATACCCGCGACTGATTCAGAAATTTGCGCCGTGAGTGAGTCCCAGTATCCTCATCAGCTTGAAATATATTAAAGGGGACTTGTACTGGACCAAGAAGTGGGACGAACGAGCGGAGCGATTGAGTCCCAGTATCCCCATCAGCTTGAAATATACTAAAGTGGACTTGTACTGGACCAAGCGCGAGTGAGTCCCAGTAATCTCATCCAAAGTTGACTTATACTAGAACAAGAAGTTGGAAATTTTGGATATTTTTGAACGATGAAGAGCTTGGCGAAAAGACATGAAACATGATCTTTATATTTTTGGCAACGCCAAGAAATCTTTCTCACTTTTTTTTATTGAATTCCAATATTTTTTTCTGACAAGTCAGAGTGTCCCAGTCACTCATTGGGATGGACGTGGGTAGTCCTTTAGTCCGTGATTTGGTGTCTAAAAAATTTCGAGGCTTAATTACTTTTTTTCCTTTCCTCCTTAGTCGTATTGCAGCTCATGTGGATTCTACTTTGAATAATTTCACTGGCTGAGGCTTGAAATTTCTTCATTGATTTAACCTGTAATAAAATAAGATTCATGAAAAACGTTTCCTTGACGGGGCTAGGATCGTGAAAGACGAGGGCAACTCGCAATCTTTTGAGTCGCTGATTAGGTCAAAGTCTTCCCGACAGAAGTAATGGTGGTCGCCTCTTTTTGCCGAGGAAAACAGTATCTTTTGTAGATCAAGAGAAACCGTTTCCCAGGAAAGAATAACGGCGTAAAATGTGAGAATTCAAAGACTCCAATTTTTCGAATTTGAAATATTTTTGACCTAGAAGCCCCAGGGTCTTGTTGCTATTGAAATTATACTCGAGCACAAGAGGCGCCTCTACTTGGATCATACTAATATGCCGGATATTTATTTATGCATACAAATATAACGATAACGGTAAGCAGAAAATTTTTGTAGTAGCACGAAACGTGAGGTTTGTTATTCATTGATCTCCAGCAGGGGACCTTGTAGATTGTAGCATTAGTCCAAGAGCATGGACGAAAATGATTTTGTACGAGGCATGTAAATTCGATTCGAAAATAATGAACTTGTGATCATTCTAAACTATACATGCGCGCGCTATTTTGGGCTCACTCAATTTTCTATAGGCTTATTTCGTTGTCATATCAAGATTGAATGAAACCGCAGGTATGCATAGTAGAACACTATTAAAAGTAGTTGTTTGTTTTTTCGCCTGCGCGTGTTGTGTTGCTGTTCAATTATTTAAACATGCAAAGTTTTCCATACTCTTATCCGATGAACAAGAAATAGGTTTTGTTTTATAAGAATGATGATTTTTGGGAGGCTGATATTCACTTGAAAAAATTGATAACGTGAAGCTGAAGGTCGGCATACATTATGATATGGAAGGCTGCAATATCCATGCATAATTTAAAATGACAAAAGATTATGATTTCTCATCAAGTATACCTTATTTTTGTTACCGTCTTAGTTGCAGGAAGAGAAGAAACGATTAAAGGAAGAAAACGCCGAGGCCGCTGGAGAAATATCGGCTTTAAGAGAAGAAATAGACGCCTTACGATTGAGATTAGAAGAAACCGAATGGAAATTATGTCAGAAGTCGGGTGAATTGACTCACTTGAAAACGCAAACCGAAACATTAAAGGTAATAATTGTTGAAGGTCGAAACGGACATTCTGTACGTTCAAAATGGAATTATAACGTAATGCGGTTTTTCAGGATAAAAAATGTAACAATCAAGAAGTTTCTGGTTTTAAAAATGAAATACGACAGTTGAAAGCTCAATTATCAGCCAAAGATACCGAACTAGAAACTTTGAAAGAGCAAGTGAACAAGAGCGGCATTAGTGATAAAACTGTTCAGTCGGAGGTGTTCAAACTTCTGGGACAATTGGAAAATGAAGTAAGTAAACGCGGGCAAGATTAAAAGTATCAAAATGTATTCGCGAATTCCCCTTTTCGATATGGTTGTCCAGTGTAACTATGTTGAAATGCTGGACCATCCACCGGAATTGTTTCACGTCCCACATGTTGGTCAAAGTCTTTCAAGTCCTATCTCATGGCTTAAGCATCGTCTCCACCCTCCTATATGGGTAAAGCAACATGATAGTCTGATACAGATGGATCCTTTTCAATTTACATGAATCGACACAGTAGCCCCAAACCATATGCTAGAGCCAGACTGAAGTACTAAGTCATTGTAACCTTGTACTTTTCATCCTGTGATAAAAATTATCTACTGTGGGATCCTATGCTAGGGGGGGGGGGGGGGAGGCAAGTTCATGCAAGAACCGTCTTTCAGTTGATGTTTGAAATGGCTTTCCTTTTAGGTCGCTGCAGGAAGTGCTTCCGTGTTGGTATGCGTGTGGAATTGATCAACGTATCCGTCAGTGATAGAAGTAATTTGGTTTACCGTTTCTAGGGCCAGGTCTTAATGTAGTTGGTGGTTTGTAATGTACCTATGATTTTGCGGAGTATAATGTTCTCAAATTTGTGTATAATTTGCTGCGAACCGCATAATTATAGTGATACCGTAGTTCAGAGTGGAAGTAGCACCAAGACGTAACGCAATCTCTTGTTTGTGAGAGAAAGATAACTCTTGGCGCGGACAATCCATTGCATTTCTTGGAATGATACCTCGAGGTTTTCTCTCTTTTTTGAGTGTCAGTTCTCCAGTTTTTCTGTTCCAGATGTCAACATAGAGAGCGAGTGCTTCCAGCCAGCTAGTCAGGTTCATCATTGATGATTATTGAGTAATATCCATGGGCTCGAAGTGCAAAATCTACTTGCACTTTCTTCTTCGGATTTGTCTCAATTTTCTATCAGTTGGCCCAGTTCATTTTGGTGACTGCTGCTTGTCGTTACTTTCCATAGCGAATAATTTGTGTCCTTTATAACGCCAAATATGTGGTAATAAAACGGTTGAAGGAGTCCTTGTTATGTTTGCAGATGCAATCTTCTGAATGTTGAATATAGATTTGTGCTTAGGGTTGCAAATTTTTTGCCAACGGTGTCGCGCTTTCCACAATTTCTTCGAGGTAATTTGCATACGTGTGAGTCCTCGGATGGGGAGTTGTTGATTCAGCATTTTGCTGAAGTAGCTCGGTGAAAAAATGTATACTGCCTTCCTAAGTTCGTGAGGTGATTTTCAAACGTTCTCAAGGGTTTATATTTTTGATCACTCCTTCACGGAAGGCTTCTCAATCAGTAAACTTATTGTGAGTTTGTAAGGTGGTATTGCTGAGACCTGGAACAGTTACCGAGTGATCTGAAGAATCTCCCATATTTGACAAATTTTCATGATTATTCTTTTTGAGATTAGTTCAAAAAAGAAAAAAAAAAAAAATCAAGGCCATTGCAGATTTGCTATTACAGCAGGGAACCCGCAACCTTCTTGGTCCTCCTCCTCACATATGTAGCCTACTTTCCAAGTCTTGGAAATGATGACGCAATAAGTTGAACGCGCTTGTGATCACGTTGGCGCGAAAATGCCTCCTCAGCAATGAGTTGGCAGGGCTCCTCTCAGTATACTGTATACTAGACCTGATATAATGACAGCAGATCAAGGTCATTGATGATGTCATTCAGTGCCACATGTCACGTCACGTCACGTCATGTCACGTCACGTGGTTCACAGAAACTCCCGGACGTTTTCTGAGGATGTAATCCCCCTAACAAAATGGATAGCAAGTTCCCTGCTAAGAAAAATATTCATTTATTTGTTTAACGAGCCATAAAACTACACTGCGGTTGCTTGATATGTAGGATACTTATTGCTTACATTATAATGGAAAATATGGCTTCCGATTATGTACAAATAATATTAGATTATAATTTATGAGGTACATATACATGAAGATAGTCTCAGGACGTTTAGAGGAGAGGAAGATGAAGGATTTTTATGGATGAAAAGAAGTGAGTAAAACAAAGTTCATTGAAGTGTGCGGGAGATGGAGTCTGAGTTGTTTTTGAAAGCTTGGAGGAGGGAAGAGAGAACATTTAATGAAGAGCGGTCGAGGTTTAGGAGTACAGGACATGTGAAGAAGTGATCGACGTTTACATCACGTCGGGTTCATGACAAGAATTTCTGAAGGAGGTTGAACACAGAGTGGGAGTCTTTTTAATTCGGAGGAGTTTGTTCGAAGGTTGGGTTTTCCAAAGTCCGGCCTGAGAATTTAAGGTGATTGAGCGGTAATGGTTTTCATAGTCTGTGTCAGGAAGGGGAGTGTGATCTGTTTGAGGTTAGAGTCTGGAGCGTGAGAAGGATTTTTTGTGTAAGAGGGTTTATAGTATAGGAGTCAGTGAAAGAAGGTCGTGAAGAAAGTGAATCTGTGAGAAGGAAAAATTTGCCACAAAGAGAAATTTCAGAAAGGTTGATAAGACAGGCAAATATTGCCATCAATTCGGCTGTAAATATGGAGACTGTGTTACAAATGGGATGCGAGACTATGGATCCGGGTGCCGTTTTGATTTCAGTTTTTGAGCCATCAGTGAGACAGAGAGTGTGATCTGGATATTCTAGAATCAGGTTTCTTACGTGGGTGGTGAAGGTGCCGTTCGATTTGGGGATTTCTGTGAGATTTAAACGGATGGTCGGCTGAATGTCCAAGATGGAGATGACATGTTGATAGGTAAGAGGGCATTAAAGAATATGCCGAAGACAAGAGGAGCGTGAAAAGTTGAATTTTCCTTTGTCTTTATGAGATCGTAGGACCTACGATTCCCTAGTGAGAATATCATTTTTTCTTCTGATACGTGATGAGTGCTGACGGTCTCGATGTCGTCCGACACGAATTTTAGTTATTTTTACCTGAAGGTGTAAATACAATAAATAATGCGTACACGGCACACGCACGCATCTATGACCACGAAAAATCCTGTTCTCATGTATAAAAGGCGAGTTGACGCCAAATTTGGTTCGTCGATTTCGTTTCGTGCCTCCACGAGCCGCCAGTTTTTTTATTTTATTCAAATTAACTTTCCGATATTGTCGCCCTATCGCAAGCGTCTCGACTTTTCATGTCACCATAAATTCTCATTACGAGAGAAAAAAATAATCATTGTCGTGTACGATCCTGTTAGTATTCATGTTGTTGTTTTTTTTTTTCTTTCTTTGCTGACCGCAGGTAACGAACGACGAGCAGAAATACAACAAAGTCGATTCCGATAAAATCAACGAAGAAGAACGTGAAAACGCTATTAGTCTCATCGATAAAATAAAGCTCAAAATTAGTAATGTCATAAAGAAATGGCACGAAGAGCGCAACTCGTGGGAAGACGAACGCGCCACTTGGCTGAACGAAAAAGAGAAGGTACTTTGTTACCAAAAACAATTGCAGATGAGTTACATAGAAATGTTCCGAAGAAATAAATCATTAGAAACCGAAATGGAAAACCTAATTCTGGGTTTACATTTGAATACCAAACCCCACGATAAAAAATCTTTAACGCATACGGCTATCCAGTTATGATTGTAAATTGTTTCCTAATGTTCTCAGTGTTCCCATTTATATTTTTATGTCGATTTAAATACCTACTTAGGTATGTTGATGGTTGAGTTATAAACTTGGATGGTGTAATATATGTCTATACCAGCCAAAAGGGGGAAAGCTTTCTTCGTAGAAACAGGGGGTCTTTAGCAAAAGTGAACATTTTATTAGAATGAACCAGAGGCAAGTGAACGATACGCTAAGCTTCGATGACACTCATCTTTATCTTCTCGCTCTGGTTTTTGGTGGAAGAATTTTTGACTTCTTACTCGGCCCCGCGTTTCTTACCAGTAGAATATGCTGTATCATCCTGTGCTAATAGCTTATAAGGCTCTCAATTACCACAGAATTTCGTTCTGTACAATAAATGTACAAAACATAGCCTAGACTTGTGTTAATTTTCCTATTTTTGACAATTTTTCTAAAGTGTTAGAACGTTTTGACATTTAGATTTAATTTTGTGTTTACCATTACTGAATTGTTAATTTATGTGTAATGTTTCATTGACTTTTTTTTTTTACTATATGCATAATTTTGTGATATTTTGGAATAGTTTATATTATATTGAAATTTTTGTACAATGATTCATCGTTAAATGAATAAAATGTGTAATCCGATGTCCAGTCTTATAATATGTTGGTGCCCGCAAATTCGTTTGCTTACTTAGCTAATTTTTAGACGCAATCGTATGGAGAATTTCGCGGTAAAATTTTTCTTCTCGCAACTACACCTTTGACTCTCATTTTCAGCTTCATGGATCCCATTTCTTACTTGAAGCCTTTCGGATTCCTGGGGGGGGGGCTTGAACAGGACAAACGTGAAGCCCTTCAGATCCCCGGTATTCATTTGTGAAAAACTACCCATTTTATAGCCATTTGAAGCCCTACAGCCCTTTGTATTGAGGGCTTCAAGTGAAAACAATATTGACCACCCATACGGAACGGGGAGAAGTGTGGTCATGATATCAATTCACGTACAAATTCTATGAGAAAAGAGTGGACGGCATTGATTTGAAGTACCTGAGGTTTGAACGAATGCGTTGTTCCAAGTTACGGGTACCTATCATTATTGAAAGGAATACCATTGACTATACACGTACCAGACAAATGTACTCGCATTGTTGAAAAAGTTGTCACTTCGCTGGATACTGGCACCAGAGTGTGCTGCGTGTTAACCAGCAGAGTGAAAGAGACGAAACATCTTTCCCTCGCTCTCAACTTCTGAGCATGCAGCACACTCTGGTGCCAGTATCCAGCGAAGTTACAACTTTTTCAACAATGCGAGTATTTGTCTGGTACAGTATTAGTCTAGTACATGTATAGTCAACGGAAATACTCAAAAGAGAGAGTAAAACATACAAAACACCGCAAAAAAATTAGAGCTGATTGCAGGTTTGCAATGGCAGCGGAGAACCCGCAACCTCCCGCGCTTGCGATGACGTTGGCGCGAAAATGCCGCCTCAGAAAATTAGTTGGCTGGGCTCTTCTCGGTATACTGCATGCTGGACCTGATATGATGAAGGCTGGAAATTGAAATTTTCACAAGTCTCTAAAGTAGGTCATGGTCATTGATATAAAGCGTCAAACGTCACGTAATGTCACGCAGTTCACAGAAACTCCCGGACGCGGACGTTTTCTGAGGATTTAATCCCCCGAACAAAAATGGATAGCCGGTTCCCCGCTAAAATTATACGATCGACGAGCTCTTCAGGTTTATAAACCACCTTCAGGAACGGAATGAAAGCAACTGACAAGAGATTATTAAGGCTGGTCGAAAGAAAAGTCGCGGTGTGAATCATATGAAAGTTCGATAAGCCCGTCTTCCGAAATGTACGTGTCCAGCATCGTAATTCTATCAGTATTGAGGTGACGATTCATTTCCTTGTGTTCGAGGGCCTCACGCTTACGGTAGGAATTCTCCTTATGGAAGAGCCTTTCCGAGTCCTCACGGAAACTGTAGGCATCATAGATCAAATGATTGGCAAAGACTGATTCCCCCATGTGCCCCTTTTCCCAAGACTTCACGTGCTCAGCTACTCTCAGCTCCATCTGACAGCTGGTCTCACCAATATAAAAACCACTACAAACCTTACATTCAATCTTATAAACACAGCTCCTCTCATCAACTGGTATAGGATTCTTCAACCTCACAAACAACCCTTTCAAGGTGGTAGGGTTGTAAAATGCTGGTCTGAAACCAAACGAACGTAGGCCCCGACCCAATTGGAGGGAGAACTTTCCCAGGAAAGGGAGACTAATACAGCGCATACGACGGTCACTGATCGTGTCTCGGAGAAGAGAGGTGGTAGAATCAAGAATTTTTCTAGTGGTTTTCCTCCGAACCATCACGTCGACGTCGACATTGACCCTATTCACTCTAGCCAGGTGTTTTATAGTAAACAATTCTTTCTTAAAGACAGCCTGACTCAACGGAATACGAGTCAGTTTGTGGACTAAGAGCTTAGTCTAAGCTATTAAAAGCTGCTATTTTATGAACAACAAGACAGAATGAAGCTCCGTGCACTAGAACATCGGTGGTAGTATCCTTCCTGTATATTCCAAACTCATGGATACCCGATCTTACAGAGATCAATAAATCTAAGAAGTTGATGGAGGTTTTTTCTATTTCCAAGGTAAATTTTATGGAAGATTAGCTGGAATTGAGATACCTCGGAAACTCACCAAGGAGATCTGTAAGGACTAGTCCAAGCGTTTAGAACATCATTCACGTACATGTGCCATTAGTAAATATGACTCAGCAGCACCTGGTTCGAGGAAAAGAGATCAAGTACAAACTTCGATATGAAAATTTCGGAGACGAGGAAGCCTAGAGGCGATTCAATGGGGATCCCTACCTCATCAGGAAACTCAAAACACTTCCCTTCGAACTTACAATACTAGTTGGAACACCGACGGATATTTAGAAGATCAAAGAATTCTTGAAGCTGATTGTGAGAAACATTAGCCTTAACGAGTAGACCGCCCACACGCTGCATAGTAACAGCTTTGGGAATATTTGGGAGCAAACCAACGACATCAAAAGAAAAGATGGTCGTGCCAGAGGGAAGACTTACATCCTTCAAGACATCCGCCAAGGAGGCCGAGTTCAAAACCGAATGAGGGGATTCGAAATCAAGGCAAAACTTGAACCAACGGTTCAAAAACTTAGCAAGGAGGTAGGTAGGAGAAGAAATGAGTGAGACTACAGGTCGCATCAGGGTATTAACCTTATGCACTTTAGGCAACCCGTAAAGGAGGGGGCTGTGGGGCTAGGAACGAGGAGGGCTTTTGATAATAGCCTCACACTTGTGAATGGCTCTCCTAACTTCTTTAACTTGCTTACATAAACTGAAATATTCGCTCTCCTTAGCACCACATTACTGGAGCACTTTGTGGACTTTAGAAGCATAAGCGCATTTCTCCATAACCACAACAGCATTGCCCTTATCATCCTTTGGACGATTAGATCTTCCTCCTTGGTCTTCCTCTTTAAACCTTGGATCACTCCTTCCAATTCCTTCATTCGAGAGAGGAGGTATTACGGACTAATTCGGCACATACTTTTTGGGTATTGACTCCAGGGCTAATTTGCGCAGTGAGATCCGCAACAACATTAGCCAAGGTGTCATCATTCTTGAGAGGAGACAGACTAAATTTCAAACCTTTTTCAAGGAGGGCTGTTTCTTCACTATCAAAATCTGACTATTATTCATGAGAGGACATGGAATTCCTGAATGATAACACCTTCACTATACCCGTCTTTGGCCACATCAACGTTCTCCTTCATTAAGGAGGATAGCTTACTATTCTTCTTCTCAAACTTGCGACACTTCTCGTTGACATCTTTCAGAAACTGATCAAACTCGTAGGGGAGAGGAGCACACCAGAGAGTCTCGAGTGGACCAAAACGTTTAACCTAGTCGTGATATTATATTTACCAGTTCTCCCTCCAATTGGGTCGGGTGCTTCGTCCGTTTGGTTTCAGACCAGCATTTTACAACCAACTACTGCGAAAGGGTTGTTTGTGAGGTTGAAGGATCCTATACCAGTTAATGAGAGAAGCGGTGTTTATAAGATTGAATGTAAGGTTTGTAGTGGTTTTTATATTGGTGAGACCAGACGTCAGATGAAGCTGAGAGTAGCTGAGCACGTGAAGTCTTGGGAAAAGGGACACCCAGGGGAATCAGCCTTTGCCAATTATCTGATCAATAATGGCCACAGTTTCCGTCAAAGATCGGAAAGTCTCCTCCATAAGGAGAATTCTTACCGTAAGCGTAAGGCCCTTGAACACATAGAAATAATTCGTCACCTCAATACTGATGGAATTACGGTACTAAACACGGGTACTGAACACGTACATTCTAGAAGACAGGCTCATCGAACTTGTATAAGATTCATATTGCGACTTCCCTTTCGACCAACCTTAATAATCTCATTCTCTCCTCCGTCTTGTCAGTTGCTTTCATTTCGTCCCTGAAGATGGTTTATAAAACAAAGCGTTCGTCGTTTAATTTTTCTGCGGTGTTTTGTATGTTTTACTCCTCCTTTTGAGTATTTCTTTCAATAATTACCTAAGGTTTGTTCGTGACCTGAATTACTGAGTCGAGATTCCTCGAAGTTTAGGACTCAGAACTCCAGGATCAAAATTATTTCAACTTACTCCACCCAGCACTTCCTCCCTCTCCATGTGCTTCATATAGAGGCTGCAGAAATATACTTTTCTCAAGTATATAAATTGGGTCGAGGTCACTTCAAACTAGTACGTTTGAAAGGAAAGAAGGAAAAAATCGTAAAGGGCTCTTAAATTGCGGTAAAGGGAAACATGAATCTTGACAACTGAGCTCGTGAATAGAGAACAAAGTACAACTTTTCTCGCACACTCTAACGAGTTTATTGACCCGAAAATCTCAAGATCTTTATAAGCAAGGTTTATTCTGTTATGAAACGCGCAGCGTCAATTGGGAAGTAGACAACGATATAGGCCTAGGTAGTTATACTCAGCGCTTAGTTTCAAGTACGCGAGAAGATCAGATAGTTATCTCTAATGTTGATAATACTTTGTATTAACTAGTGCAACAACTCATCCTCGAAAAGATGTCGACAAGTCGAATTCTTGTTTATTGTTGTAGAGTACCGGTGCAGTCAATTCCCTCCAAATTATCATAAAATTTAATCGTCTCCCCGCCACTACACATATGGCGGAACTCGTCGTAAAAAACCCATCAATCTTATTAATATTTCTAAACCTTTTGTTTCCTTTTTCCTCTCCTGTATCAACTTTTTCGAATGATTTCGATTCAAAATCGAATACGACCATGTTCACAAAAGTATTCACTAATGCTCGCAGAAAACTCGTCATCATGTCTGATGAAGAAGACGGCGGTCGAGCTGCAACCGTTCTTTCAGGAACTGCAATTGCGAAGTAATTGATTGTTTTATATACCTGTTACCTGTAGTGTAAAATGATAACAACTTTTTTAATTTGTGGGTCTGTATTAATTGTAGAGAAATTCGAGAAAATTTGAAAAATGAAGTCGAGGAAATGCAGAAAGCATTTCATGGTTGTCGACCAGGGTTAGCTATCATTCAGGTCGGTAATAGACCAGATTCGAATGCGTACATAAGAGTAAAGATGAAGGCGGCAGCTGAAATTGGAATCAAAACCGTGCACTTCCATTTATCTCGATCTGTACAGCAATATGAAGTATGCGAAAACTAATGCGCTTTACTAACGACGAAATCCGATCGCGAAGAAATCCGCTCTATAAGATTTATGCAGTAGAGCTGCATTTCTGCAGTACTGAATGGTTCATACTGCAGAAATGTAGCTGCGGTATGAATCTCATATGGTCGATTTCTAAGTGACAGGTCACTTTGATAGATTTTTGTATTGAATTGTTTTTCAGTTGTTGAATCTTTTGAAGAGGTTGAATGAAAACTCTTCGTTTCATGGCATCCTTGTACAAATGCCTTTGGATTGCGATACGGAAATAGATCCTCATTTGATTACGAATAGTGTTTCGCCGGACAAAGATGTAGATGGGTAATTGGGTATTGCTTAAAAAGATGTCATAATTTCCAAACCTAAATGCCCAAATATAGACAAAAATCGCAGCGGATAAATGTCTTTGACATCGTTCGAAGAGTATTGGTACTCAGATTGTTTTTAGTTTTTCTACAGGAAACCTGTTTTATGGGGAGGTAAATCGAAGAAAAATGACGGGTGGTGGCTGTTGGGCACCGCCCAGCAAAATGCGGAATTTCAAAAAATTTCTACCTTTGAACTATATGACAGGAGAGGGGGGGAAAGGGACTTGAAAAATATAGACTTGTGAGCTCAAACTCCCAAGATGGTGAGGAACAAAGTTGAATTTCTGTCAAGAAAATACATAATATAAATAAAAAGAGGATGGCGTTATTCGCAGGTACAATACCGACAATTCAAACGTTATTTGTGGGTATACAAAACAGGTACAACCTAGTTCAAGTCCAGGATAGTGTATGTTAGTCATTAGCTTATTATAATACTCTACTTTTTGATAGCATTATACACGGCTCTTACAAGTCCTCCTCCTATCATATGAATAGCTTGAAGGTCGCTTTGTACCGGTATAGCCTGATCAAAAAACTCCCTCCAGTAACTAGATATGCAATACTTCATACAATGAGTTGGCTTGGCCTCCTCAATGAGCCAGATATGCAACGCTTCGAACGCCGTAAGACTCCCATGCCTCTTCTAAAATACCCCATAAAACAGGTTCTTTGCCTCCCGTCATTCAATTCTGTTGAAAAACCCTTAAATTTTTCTCTTCGATGAATACATTTGCCATTGAAAATCGTTTGTAAAATTGAGTTTTTTTCGTTGTTGAAATTCATTTTCCTTTTTCATTGTACCTGTAGGTTACATAATGTAAACCAAGGAAAGTTAGCAACTGGTGATCTATCTTCCGGCTTCATCCCGTGTACACCTAAAGGCATTCTTGAATTAATCTCTCGGTCAGAATCAATTACTACTCTGTAAGAAGTTTCACTATTTTCTTAATTGACTCCTGTAAGTATTTCATTTTACAGAAGTAAGATTGATATAGCTGAAACTCAGGCAGTAGTTATCGGTCGCAGTAAGATAGTCGGGACACCGGTATCTGAGTTATTGAAATGGCATAACGCTACGGTTACTACATGTCATTTAAGCACGAAAAATATTGACAAAATTGTAAGTTTTTGACTTCTCTACTCGATCTTATAGAAGAATTAAATCAATCTCTCTGACTCTGATACTTATAAAAATTGAATGCAATTACAGTTGTCGAAACGTATGAATAATTTATGATACAACAATGAATACTGGAGGACTGTGAAGTGAAAATTTTTTTATACGCCCGAAATTTTCTTAGAAAAATCGAAGACGAAAGTGTTTGATTCGTCCTACATTAATGATTCATCAAGTCATCTCCTGAAAAAGTATTCTTAAAAAGCTTTTTCGTGAAATAAAAAACATATAAAAACACAAATTTCGGCTATATTTTATGAAATTTGTGTTTTTATCTGAAAAAGTATTGAAAACTCAAATTAACATAGTCAGAAGTGATTTTTTTTTTCCTTTTTTTTTCACGTAATAAGTCATTTATGAAATCTATTTAATTGAGTAAAGAAAAATATTTACCGCAAATTTTGAATCTAGTTGTAGAGTGCGTTTAAACAACGAATGGAAACGAACAATAATAAATTCCTTCGTAAAATTGGAATGATTTCTGAAATATTTCTCTCCCAGTCGTAGTACTCTCTTTAGAATTAATTTACTCAGCATTCTCAAATACTTAAATACCTACCTAACTTACTGCTAGTTAGTTTTTTCCATAAAACTACTCAAGAATTGAAAAGCTCGCTTTTTTGACAAAAATTGTGAACCAATCCTCTAAAAAAACGGATGTACGCTCTTTAACGGAGCCCGGATTTTTCCGCGTTAAACCTAAAAATTCACGGCACTTGAATGTTATACTCTTACCTTTATTCGGTAGCCTACCTATTTAGAAAAAATTGATCAAGAATAAGTGATTTTTTACTGAAATTGGCAAACTTAATACAAAATCCTACCAATTTTTCCGATCAGAATTGTCTCATGTATTTTACACCAAATTTTATGGACATGGTCTTCTTAACAACAATTATCCGATTACAGATCCAACTTTAGTATATTTTTCCCACAAAAATTACTCATTTCTAGCTGAAATTCCCCAATTTCCGTAATTTTCTACGCCACGATATTTCATAAATTGTGACCTGTTCCAAGATAAGGGCTATTAGCATCAAGTACCTCTTCCAGGGAAAAAGTAGCAGTGGTACCAGATAGCTTCAACCCTTATCCGTCATTTTTCGTAAGACCTGAAAACAGATTTCGACGGATTTCGATCGACTTGTCAATACCGATCAGGAAAACGGTATCTCTCATAGAGGCAACTGAGGTACTTTTCCCTTGATCGACTCGATATTTACGGAAGACTGCGGTATCAGCTTATAACGACTAGGAGAAAAGTATCTCTCATTCAAGTGTCTAAGGTACTTTTCCCTTGAGCGCAAGGAATTCGTATTTTACGCAAAATCCTCATCTTTGCAGCACTAGAGAGTAGCAATTTAACTCCGTTTTCGCTCTTTTAGGAGATTTGCGTTTTGCTGCTACTTGCCCTCATCTTGGAGCGGGTCATAATTGGTCATTTTCGGACTTATTCGGCTTTTAACACTGTTTTTTCGGTAAGATAAAATCTATTTTCTAGGCCCCACACCCTCTAAAACAAACTTCTATCTATTTTCAAGCTTCAAAATGATTTGACTAATGCCGAGAAATTTGGGTTGTGATTGTTATCATCAGTTTTAAATAGCGGGATTTTCTATTTTAACAAGTTGACGAGTCTGGGCAAATGTGAGACTATTTTCGTGTTGGATGATGGTGTTTGATAAGCCATCGAATTCGAAAACTTTCTGCGTTTGATTGTATGATTCAAAAAAGAAATGGATGAAAAATAAGTAACTCGACCTCATTGTCTAGCAAGAAAATAGCTAGGCCTAGATAGTATCAGTCTGTGCGTCATATTTTGATAGAGCGAGTCGTAATAATTTTCAGATTTTTGTTATTATTTTCGACAAAAACAAAAGATAAGCTTTTGACGTGATCTCGAAGTACTAGGGCAGGCCTACTCGCCTACATATTGACCTATTTTTTTTCCTCAAAAGTTATTATACTCATAGATAATTGAAATATCGAGGCTTATTTTTTATACCTTTAATTTATGTCCAGACTGCTCAAGCTGATATTCTAGTCGTAGCCATTGGAAGTCCAAAGTTCGTGAGAGGATCGTGGATAAAACGAGGTGCTGTCGTAATAGATTGCGGTATAAACTGTATAGAAGGTGAGAAATATTACATGCTTGTTTGATTCTTACAGATATAAATTTTGTTAAAATTACAAACTTGATAAATGATACGAATAATTTCTTGCAGAGAAGTCCAAAGTATCAGGTTCGCGATTGGTTGGCGATGTACATTACGAAGAAGCGTGTAAGATTGCAGGTTACATTACTCCAGTACCTGGTGGAGTTGGTCCGATGACAGTAGCCATGTTGATGAAGAATACAGTGATAGCTGCTCAGTCAGCCTTAAAAGAGCTTACCAAACAGCATGGAAACGTTCACCAGTGATGTTACAAAGGTGTCACGCCACTCGCTGCAAGGGATCCGGAGTAGCGGGGTCACGTGACCTGAGGGGTACGGTGATGAGAAAGATTTGGTTCTTAGCTTGTATATGCTGCATACTACAGAGTTACTAATGATGTTTCAGATTCTGCATTGACCTGGATCTTTTGCTTTTATTAGACAGTATCCCAGTTCTTGTGACCCGCTACTCCAGATCCTTGGAAAATTGCATTTGAGCATTTTCTTCATTTTTGTTTACATTTTTTTTACATGTAATTTCCCATAAGGAATTGGGACGTTTTGGAAATTCGATGTCGATAATAGTTAGTAAATGTTAAAAAAAAAAAAAGAAAAAAAGTTAGGAGTCCATTTTTAGGAAGAAGAGAATTTCAGCTTTATTGTATTTTCAATGTTGATTTGTCTCCTCGTTTTTATTTGCCTGTAAAGTATACTTTATCATCTTGCTAGTAATGACTAACAAAACGCTATTGTAAGACTCCCAATTACCACAGAGGTTCGCTTCGTATGATGAAGGTACGAATCAGGTACTTACTCGTTTTAATTTTCTTACTTCTGACAATTTTTCTGAAGTTTGGAGGAATAAAACGTTTTGACATTTAGATTTAATTTTGTGTTTACCATTACTGAATTGTTAATTTATGTGTGATGTTTTATTGACTTTTTTTTTTTTACTACCTACATGCATAATTTTGTGATATTTTGGCATAGTTTATACATTTTCATTAAAATTTTGTATTATCATTCACCGTAAAATGAATAAAATGTGTATTTTGAACCGTCCGTAAATTTGTTTGCTTACAATTACTTCGCTAATTTTCAAACTCAATGGTATAGAAAACTAGGCCCTATAAACAAAAAAATAGAACAGGGAAAGCGCGGTCATGATGTAAATTATTTGCATAGGCCACGAATTGTATGAGAGAAGTGCACTTACGTATATTACCTAAAGTTTATTTGTGATGTAATTTTTCAATGTTCTTCTTGGTGTAGAGGCTGGAGAAATAAACTTTTCAAGTAAGTGAAAAAAAGAAAAAAAGGCTACCGTAGCTCTTGAATTTAGGTAAGGATGAAAGATAAAAAAAAAACAATATGTATTATCATTAGATATTGCAAAGTGTTGATAACATGAATGAAATATGGAGGAGTTGAGGGTTCTGTTTTTAAGAATAATTTGATAATAAAGACACCTTTAGGATAACATCGTCTGTTTTCTGAAAAGCCTAATATGAAGCAACACAGTTATTGAAATGACCTTGAGAAGTGAGCGTGTAATGAAGAACAAAATAAAATTCCCTTTCGGAACAAATGTATTAAGACAATAATCTTTTTTTTTTCAGATCATGTTGTAAGCAGATTTCTTAATCTATTTGTCCATGGCAGAGTAAATTCTGAAAAATATTCTTTAGGTACTTGTCTCTTCTGCTACCCTATTGTGGCATTGAAACTCGTCTTTCTATTTTGACAAAAAACTTACCTATTCGAATTCCCAATAAGTACCTCCATAAATTAGAATTTAAAATAATTCAAATAGGAATACCTATTAAAAACCAAAAGTTCAGTACAGTTGGTAGAAAATTAAATTTTTCCTGATCGAAGTTCTTGATGTAGTCTTCAAGTCCTCCTTACTTTGTACGGCAGACTTTGCGCTACATTTTCGTTCAACTTGCGTACCGCAGTGACTGAAGAAGAATATAATAAAGGTATTATCATTGAATGAAAGTACTTACTTATTCATTTGTTTCTCATCTCTTCAAGAAAAAAAGAGCAACGCATGACTTTTTGCTTCTTATTAAAACTAAATAATTCTATTTCAATAATTCTACCTCAATTCATTTGCTTTTCTAATTTATTCTGAGTAGGTTTCGGCAAATAGGAAGAATCTTGCTCAGGCTTTGTTTGGTTTCTCAAATTCAAGATTACGTACAACTTGGAGAATATTATTCTACCTATATTGGTCTAAATTTATGGAGTATTTAATTATTACCATTGAATGAAAGCGTATCATATACGTTCGAATCTCATAATGACGACCTACTCATGGATATTGGATTGTTTCCGTGATAAATATTGTTATTTAGAGCACCTTATATCTAGTCATCTGTCTGTTTTTAATTTAATTTTCGGCGTTCTTGTTTTGGTTTTCTATAGGTAGGTAGGTAGGTATTGAATTTTTACCTCAATACCCATTCTAAGGCGAAAAATTCATATTTCATTTTATTGCTGGATACAATAAAAAATAGAAATCAAATCAACGTTGCGATCCAAGAATTGTTCACAAAATGAAATGAAAAAAAAAATTGAAAACTTTCTTCTTCCTCATTTTCCTTTCGAGCTCGTATAGGCCCGAATGAGTATTCTATTCGGTTTACGTTTTCTGTGATTGCGTAAAATATATATTTTTTTCAAGAACCATAAGAAAGAATTCTTTATGGTTTAATTATATGAAAATATTCGAATACGTAAAAAACGTGGACTATTCGTGAACTTGAATAAGATCAAGAAAACGTGTATGTCGCATCAGCATACTTTGTATTCGATTATTTGCTCGTAGATTTTATTTAAAAGCTAATGTGCATCTTCAATTTACAAGGTTTTTGAACTCCGAACTTGCGTAAGACCCACTTTCGTTTGTAGGTAGCAAAGAGGTACCTATTCACGTGCTTTTCGATTTTTAATTCAAACGAAGACGTCGCGTCGACGATGCGACGACAGCATGACGCTTAATCGCGTAACCTAACACTCGCAGATAAAACTCGTAGTGATGTTTATAAGAAACCTGAAACACTCCTCGTAACTTATACTAACCTAGCGTCGGGGTAAACCGTGATCATGAAGGCGGTTCCCCTGGGGGAAGGCTTTATGCTGACTCCTATGACTGTCCAAAGAGACATGTCGGGCGTACAATTTTTGATAGTCGGGACTGCGGGTTTCGCTGATCCCGGAACGGAACCGTCGTACGGCACTTCGTCGAACATACAACGTTGATCATTTTCCACGATTTAGACTCTCCGGCGTTCTGACCATGGAATATCAGCTGATTATTTCATCATGATCCACGAGGTAGCACCCGGCAAGCATGTGATGGAACCGTCAGCAGCAGTACGTAGGAAAAAGTACATCATCTGCGGACGATTATCAATCCGTAACACATCGGTTCGAACTTAGATTGTTGGGTGAGATCTGAAGGAACATGTCTTTACTTGCGGTCCGTGAATCAAAACAGCCACCGGTGTAGCGTATGTGGTCAGTTTCTTGCTTATTTTGATTTATTTAGAGAAAACATGGTTCCTACTCGGTTGATTCTTCTTCTAATCAAAAACATCTTTCTTTTCTCAGATTGGACTGCTAAATCCCCAGAGAAGCTATTTCTTTTGCTCTTGCATGAACCATGTGAATAGGTAATGATATTCTGACGTATAGCCTGTTTTCTTCATTGGAATATTTTACTCAACGATAATATTTTCAATCAAGGTTCGTCCTGTTATGAAACGAGCAGCATCAATTGAGAAGTAAACAACGACGTAGTTATTATTCTCAGCGTTCGGTTACGCGCGAAGATCAGATAGTCATCTCCAATTTTGATAATACTTCGAACCGCCCACCTTCGAAAAAAAGTTGAAAAGTCGAATCATCGTTCATTGTTAGAGTACCAGTGCAGTAAGTTCTCTCCAAATTATCTTGAATTTTAATTATCTATTCTTATAAAACCTTCCTATTTCCTGCTATAACGTATCGTGTGGAACTCCTCGTAAAAAACCCATCCTACTAATATTTTGATTCGTTTCACCTCCTTTCTTTACTCGCCTTTCTCAACATTTTAGAAATTATTTTGAATTATAATTAAATGCGACCATGTTCACAAAATTATTCTCTCATACACGCAGAAAACTCGTCATCATGTCTGAAGAAGAAGGTGGTCAAGCTGCAACCGTTCTTTCGGGAACCGCAATCGCGAAGTAATTCGATTCTTGAATAATTCACTGCTTTATGAAATGATAACATCTGTTTTAATTTATGCGACTGGATGTATTGTAGAGAAATTCGAGAAAAATTGAAAATTGAAGTCGAAGAAATGCAGAAAGTATTTCATGGTTGTCGGCCAGGGCTAGCTATCATTCAGGTCGGTGATAGGCCGGATTCGAATGCGTACATAAGAATGAAGATGAAGGCGGCGTCTGAAATTGGAATCAAAACCGTACACTTCCATTTACCTCGATCTGTACAGCAATATGAAGTATGCGAAAAATCATGTGCTTCACTAACGACGAAATAGTACAGTTACAGTTTCATATTGAATCGTTTTTTTAGCTGTTGAATCTTTTGAAGAGCTTGAATGAAGACTCTTCTTTTCATGGTATCCTCGTTCAAATGCCTTTGGATTGCGATACGAAAATAGATTCTCATCTGATTACGAATAGTGTTTCGCCTGACAAGGATGTAGATGGGTAAATTGTTTGAAAAAATATTACTTTTTTAGAATTAATTGTTCCAGAATGCTTACTCGCAACGAAGTATTCGATCTATTCTTATTAATTTCTCTTGAGAATTTTTTTTTTTTTCTTCAACTATAGAAAAGTGATTTATTTGTCATTAGAAATTGAGAACAAAATTCTATCGGTTTTCGTTGTTGAAATTCATCTTTGTTTTTCATTGTCTTATAGATTACACACTGTAAACCAAGGAAAGGTGGCAACTGGTGATTTATCTTCCGGCTTCATACCGTGTACACCTAACGGCGTTCTTGAATTGATTTCTCGGTCAGAACCAATTACTACTTTTTGAGAAGTTTCACTATTTTTTTAATTTACCCTGGTAAATATTTCGTTTTACAGAAGTAAGATTGATATAGCTGGCACTCAGGCAGTAGTTATCGGTCGCAGTAAGATAGTCGGTACACCGGTATCTGAGTTATTGAAATGGCATAACGCTACGGTTACTACATGTCATTCCAGAACCAAAGATATCGAGAAAATTGTAAGTTTCTTATTTCTTCGCATCAAAAAAGCCGATGTTATAGAAGAATTCTATCGACCTCTCTAATACTTATGAAAATTAAGTGCGACTACTGTTTTCGAAGTTTGAATTTCGCAGCGAGAAATTTTCCTAAACGAATCAAAAACAAATCGACTAAAAATACGAGTAGTAAATTCTTCATTTGCTCGATTCCCAACAATTCATCTTCTGTTGAGTGTTGCAGGCTCAAAACGTTGATAGAAATGACTTTTTTTTTTTTTTTTTTTTTTTTTTTTTTTTTCGCGAAAAAAATCCTTTGGAGTTTTGTTGGCTTTCGCCGGAGTGGCGGTTTTTGGACGAAACTCGAAGCATTTTTTTCGCGAATAATGTGTAGCGGGCTCAATAAATACAGGAGAATTAGTTGGTCGATTAAAAAAATCTAAAAAAGACATTCACCTCGAAATTTTTAGATTCACCCGTAGATCGCGTTTAAACAATATTAAATTTGTGTTTTTTTTTTAAATATAATATTGAAAACTAAAATTACTATCACCTTATATTTACGAATATTATATTAAAAAATGATAAACCGTAACTTTATTGAGATCTGAATTTCCGATATTGAATTTGTGATTGAAATATCTCGTATTCAGTCGTAATCCTCTTTATGAAATTTATATTTTTTCTCATTTTCAATTATTCTGCTTTTCATAATGCTGCTAAAGGATTTAGAGATTGCCTTTTTCTTCGAATTTCGTAGGTAAGAAAATGGATTATTCACTCGTTATTTTCATCAATTTTATGTCGAAGGATTCTTCATTTCAAGTTACTTGATAAATTTGAGAGCATTTTGGATAGAATAATTCCGTTTGGAATACTACAAAAGTTTTGAGAATATGTTTACTGGTCCCAACTTCACTCTCCGATGCGGGAACATGAGGAAAACTTGACCTCAGCTTGTTGCAAGAAGATAGTGAGATCGTATCAGTTTTTGCGTCATGTTTTGATTGAGCGATTCGTAATAATTTTCGTATAATATAGATTTTTTGATTATTTCCGACAAAAACAAAAAGATAAACTTTTGACGTAATTTCAAAGTGCTACATAGGCCTAGTGAGGTTCTGCAGTTATAATCGACCTATCTTTCCTATGTTGTTCACGTCATATTTACGGATAATTAGAATATCGAGGGTCATTTTTTATAAAATTACTTTTTTTTTATGTCCAGACTGCTCAAGCTGACATTTTAGTCGTAGCCATTGGAAGTCCAAAGTTTGTCAGAGGATCGTGGATAAAACGAGGTGCTGTTGTGATAGATTGCGGTATAAATTCTATAGAAGGTGAAAAATATTAGATGTTTGATTTTTAAAAGTGTAGTAATTTCTCCTTTAAAATCACGATCATGATTGATGATGTGGTTTTCTGCAGACAAATCAAAAGCATCAGGTTCCCGATTGGTCGGCGATGTACATTACGAAGAAGCGTGTAAGATAGCAGGTTACATCACTCCAGTACCCGGTGGAGTTGGTCCGATGACTGTAGCCATGTTGATGAAGAACACAGTAATATCTGCTCAATCTGCTTTGAAAGAGCTTACCCGAAAGCATTGGAATTTAACGATTCTACCTTTGAAACTGGAACAACCTCCGCCCAGGTATACATATATGATTTTTTATTCAGAAAAAGCTCGCAGTAAAAATAAATCTCTCACTTTCATCCAGCTTTTCTTCATATTATCTACATTCTCTATTCTGGTCTTCATCATTGGTAGATTTTTCTTTAGAATCGTCCTACTGTTTAATTCTAGCGACATTGTGATAGCAAGATCTCAAATTCCTAAAGATGTGAACTTCTTAGCGAAAGAAATTGGTTTGAATTCGTCTGAATTTCGTTTATACGGAAATACAAAGGCTAAAATCAGCTTATCTGTCTTGAAACGGTTGGAACATCAGTCTAATGGACACTACGTAGTCGTTGCGGGGTATGTTTACTTATTTTTTTCTTTGTAGTAACTCGCATAGTTGATATACATGTATTTTTTTTCTTTTCAGGATAACCCCTACTCCATTGGGAGAAGGTAAAAGTACTACTACAATCGGTCTGGTTCAAGCCCTGGCCGGTCAAAAACATTGCAACGCCATAGCTTGTGTGAGACAGCCTTCACAAGGACCAACATTTGGTATTAAAGGTTGGTATTGAGAAAAGTGAGTGTTATTTTTGGCCCATATCTTGAGTGTATTTTTAATTTGCTTTCAACTTAGGTGGAGCAGCTGGCGGTGGTTACTCGCAAGTTATACCCATGGAAGAATTCAATTTACATTTGACTGGTGATATACACGCCGTCACCGCAGCCAATAATCTTTTAGCTGCACAGATCGACGCTCGTGCATTTCACGAGAACACGCAGACTGATTCGGCATTGTATAACCGTTTGGTACCATCTGTCAATGGAATGCGTAAATTTTCAAAAATTCAACTGAGAAGACTTCATCGTTTGGGAATCGATAAAACGGACCCGAATTCGTTAACGGATGAGGAGATTTCTCGTTTCGCTCGTCTGAATATTGATAGATCTACGATTTCATGGAATAGGGGTGAGTTTTCGTTTGATAAACTCGAAAGTTCCTGTAAAAAAGACATGCTGATTTGTATCCCATTGATCTTATTTTCAGTTATCGATACGAATGATCGATTTCTACGTGAGATTACAATAGGAGAATCACCAACTGAAAAAGGTTTTACAAGAAAAGCCAAATTTGATATATCAGTAGCTAGTGAAATAATGGCTATTTTAGCTCTCTCGAAGAATTTAGCAGATCTCAAAGAGAGGTTGATGCGTATTGTTGTGGCTCAAAGTACTACGGGAGCTGATATTACCGCTGATGACCTTGTAAGAAAGAAAATTATTCGATCTATTTGACCATGGGAAGTTCGTTATCTTAAATGTTATTTCATAGGGCGCTACTGGAGCGTTAGCAGTTCTGTTGAAGGATTGTGTCGAACCCACGCTTATGCAAACTTTAGAAGGCACTCCTGTCATGGTCCATGCTGGACCATTCGCCAATATTGCTCACGGTTGTTCGTCAATCATCGCTGATTTGATCAGTTTGAAGTTGGTGGGGGAAAATGGTTATGTTGTAACTGAAGCAGGCTTTGGATCTGATATAGGTACGGTAAAGATACCCATTTATGCACTAGCCTCAATGAAGGAGGAAGATAATTTCCAACTTATCCCTCGATTTACCTTGTGTCAAAATGATCTGTTAGACTCTCAAACGATACGTTTGCCTCAAAACTGAAAAGTTTGGTTAATTAAAGTGTTGATCAAAATCAATAAATGATACTTTGATTTATAGGCTTGGAAAAATTTTTCAACATCAAATGTAGATCTTCAGGCTGCGTACCAAACGCAGTCGTACTGGTGGCTACTACACGTGCGTTAAAAATGCACGGCGGAGGACCCCCAGTTGTCTCTGGCCAGCCTCTGCGATCTGAATACACGCAAGTAATTTCTTCGTCAATCCAAAGAATAACCTAGAAAATAGTTTTTCTTGTAACGAAGAAAAAACAATACTCTTTTGTTCTTAGGAAAATGTAGAGTTATTGAGGAAAGGCTGTTGTAACTTGAAGAAACATATCGAGAATGCTGTTCTTCATGGAGTGCCTGTCATAGTTGCGGTGAACGCAATGCAGTAAGAAAATTTTAAATCTAACTATCTAAGATAGAGAATACTTTTTTTTACACTGTGAATTGAAAAAATTAGAACCGATACAGAGGCGGAATGGTCGGTCATAAAAGAAGAATGTTCAGAAAGTGGAGCCGCTGATGTCGTTATCTGTTCGCACTGGGCAAAAGGTGGTGAAGGCGCCGCATGCTTAGCTGAATCTGTGATGAGTGTTTGTAAGGCGAAGAACGACTTCCGGTAATTATTGATCGAATTGAATTTATCATCTAGAACGCAATCGTATCATTAATTTGCCATCTTCGAACAGATGTCTGTACGGTTTGGACGAATCACTGGAAAATAAAATACGAATAATTGCCAGCAAAATGTACTGCGCTGTTGGAGTTGATTTTCCCGAGAAAGTTCTAGATAAACTAAAGAAATACGAAGAAAAGGTAACTTGAATTATGTTGCAATATAACGCGATCAAAATATTGTAACACGATAACACTCGTTGAATACTATTTGATAGGGCTATCGTAACCTTCCTGTATGCATGGCAAAAACAGCCTTATCTCTCAGTGGCGATCCGTCGATCAAAGGCATTCCTCAAAACTACGTTTTACCTGTACAAGATGTGTACCTGTCTGCTGGAGCCGGTTTCTTGGTTGTTATCACCGGCGAGGTTCGCTCTCTTTCCTCTATTCTTTTTATTCGATTAAAATATAATTATTAAAATTTCGATTCAATTTTCACAGATTAGTAAAATGCCTGGACTACCCACTCGACCATGCATTTACGATATTGATTTAGATACGGAGACTGGAAAAATAGAAGGCTTATTCTAAATTGCTCTAATTTTATAGAACGTCAACTATTTAATATAAATATTTGTACATTCCATTCGTAAACATGATACTTTCTTAACAACATAATTTTAATTTCAACGAATTATTCAGCTACGAAATTTTCCTGCAGGCCCTTAATTTCGCTGCTCTACTCCTTGGATTAGTCGATGCCTCATACCTATTCGGTACTATCACATGCTTATTCAATAACTGCCAATCAGTGTCCTTCAAACTTTCGACCATAGATTGATCAAATATGGTGTTGTAACTGAAGAAATGCAGAGGTAATTCCGTTTCAACAGGAGAGTCGTATTGGCCGGTGACATAGTCTTTAATAATCTTATCCTCTAGAGGATTCATAGATATGGTTACCATTGTACCTCCAATTTTCAAATACCTATGGGCCATCATCATAGCGTAACTGATTTCGTTCATCTCATTATTGACAAACATTCTTAGCGCTAGAAAAATCTTCGTGGAAATGTGACTGAATTTTCCATCATCATTAAACCTATAATGCCTATCGAATAAGGATTCGATGAGATCACGAAGCTCGAATGTATTCTTCGGAGGACTACGAGATTGTCTCATCTCAACGATGGCTTTTGCTATCTTCTTGGAGTTGGATTCTTTCCCATAAATTTTTAAAATTTGATGTAATTCGGTTTCACTCGCATGCGCCAACACATCTGCAGCGGTTACACCATCGCTATCAGGTCCATCCATTCTCATATCTAGCGGAGCGTTTCTAGTGTGAGCGAAACCACGCGTGTCGCTATCAAACTGCATCGACGAACAGCCGAAGTCAAACAGTATACCATCTAATGAGTTCTGTTCATAGTTGTGCGATTTCATTAGACGCGGTAAGTCGCTAAATTTACCGTGTAAAGGAATTATTTGATCGGGATACTCATCTTGAAGTTCTAAAGCATAATTGAAAGCCAGCGCATCTCGATCGAGGCAAAGTATTTTCAGAGATGTCGATCGCTTCAACAGCTCTTTAGCGTGTCCACCCGCTCCAAAAGTTGCATCGAGAACTACACTACAATTTTCGGGTTGCAAAAATTCAGCTACTTGGTTAACGAGTACTGGTACATGAAGATTCTCATTTCTTTTTTTCGGAGAGATATTTGGGCCGAGTGATCTTCTTCGGCGGATTAAGAGACGTGAAAAGATTACCGACTTTTTGTTTGAATTTTTCAATTGGGCCCAAATTGACTTGTTCAAGATGTTCATTCTTCAAGATGAATCGACAATTTTCGGCGGATAAACCGCAAGATGAATACTTGAGAGACGTAGGATACTGTTTGGCGTAAATGTTATCGGCTAGGCGATTCAGACTAGCTAGGTTTTTTTCACACAATTCCAGGTCTTCAGCCGATCGTAATTCACCGGCACGAAATCTATCTTTAACTTGTACACGCAGAAACTCGCCGAGATCTCTGAAAATCATTGAAATATGAAGGATAGCATCTCTAACATGATGGAGAAAAAAACTCTTATTTTTAGAAAATTAATTACCTTCCACTTTTTGTTGGGTCGATAGGCCAGCGTTCGAGTAAACGAAGATACTGTCGATACAGGGTAGACATGCTACAGACACTCTTCAAGTTTTCTCCAGTTCCTTCGGCTCACATGAGATACTCTAGATAGTTCCTCATCGTTATTCAATCACCTATTTTGGGTGCAAATACCGCAAGTTTTAGTAAAGCAAAATTATTTCGAAGAACTTGATAACGCATGCTTATCGAAAAAGCAAGGTGAAGTTCGGATCGGATACGAGCATCGAGCCGGCAGCGGGCTAAATCGGTATCGTTAGTTCGTTCAACAGTGGTGGTACTTTGGGAGCGCTAGCGTTGCGCAAAATTTTCAAATACAGTCGTATTCCCAAACAGACAGAGTAATTTCAAGTTTGCTTAATAACGAACCGGAAAACACACTTAATTAATTTTTGGGACTTTCTGGGACTCTTAAGTGCACTTAGAATTATATTATTTGTTTGGGAATACAACTGTTGAAAAAAATCTTTCAAAAATATTTTCATCTGAAAGAAAATTTTCCGCTCTTCAATTTCGCTCCAACAAGTACACGCCTAAATTCATTATTTTCGGAGAAGTTGGAGAAAAACTAAAAAATCACCTTTAGTTTCAAGTCACACATCACAACCATCCATTTGCTTATCAGTACTTTCTACGTACCTATATTACATAGGCGTCGCTATACGGTATAGCAAGCCTACAACATGCCCTGACCAAATAATTCAAAACTATTCAAACCCCGCAAAAGAGGTGTGGTGGTATGGGAGGGGAGGGGGGGGGGGTGACACAATTGAAATTTGCATTACACCACTCCTGTAGACGCGCTTGTGTTTTTGACAGAGCATTGCAGCCGTATCATACAGCTTAGACTTTCAGCTAAAACTTAGAACCTTGAAAAATACAACTTTGGCTTTGGCTTTTGGCTTTGGAAATACCTAAAAAATACAGTAAACTTTCGGATTTTGGCTCTAGCTTTCGGCTGTTTTGATGAAACACTCCGGCTTTTGACTTAAACTTACAACCTTGAAAAATATAGCTTCGGCTTTGGCTTTCAGCTTGGAAAAAACATGACTTTTGGCTTTAGCTTTCGGCTTTCGGCTGGCTTCAATGCTCTGGTTTTTGACTTTCTTAACTAGTAGAATAGTATAAAACTCATAAAAATAAAAATTTCACCAATTATCTGTAACATCACCTTTTTGTCAAGCTTCCACAAATGGTCGCCTTAGTAAATGTAGAGGGCAACTGTTTTTGGGCGTAACGCAAATAACATTAGAGATAGAATGAATCAGATTTGCCTTCCTGATATTCGTGAAACACACTATGAATGGGACGACAAATGATGAGAGGCCTTATTCCGCTTCATTCAAGAGTTATTTCAAATTTTTCATTTTTCTCCAATAAAAACTGCCGTGTTTGAATACCTCTTTTGTGTTTGGCAAAAGTACCATTACTGTTGACCAGTGACTTGTAGAATAAAACTCCTGCGTTGTTAGCAATCCTGGTAAATGCCCATTAGAGTTGGGAACTATTGATAGACAATCAATATACTTACTATAGGTACCGATAGTTTTTGGAAAAAACTATCAGTACAGTATTGAATGGTGAAATTTTGCGGGAGCGGGTGCCCGCCAAAATTGCACGTTTCTCGCGGGCAAGTGATAGCCTTGGTTGAAACATTCTTTTTACGGCCAAAAATGATGATGAATTGCAACCTCTGCAAAATTAGAATCTACTTCTCTTCTGGCATACATGTCATTCTTTTCTCAGGTTGATTGATTGTATGTTTTTGTGTTTGACCTTGTCATGTTTGATTGATTGCATCTTTTTGTTTGACCTTGTACTCCAAACAAAGGAACCTAATCACCCTGCAGTCAACAAATTCACTGACTACTTGCTCAAGAATAATGTGCAATCTGCTGCCCTCTTTGCTCCCCCTAACATATTAATTATGGACAAGCTATTTTCCCAGCATAGTCGGAACAGTCAGCCAAAAGCCAAAAGCTGAATTCAACCAAATTTTTACTGATAAGAGCAAAGTTGAAAGTCAGCTTCATTGAAACCTTTCTAAGCCAAAAGCCAAACTGAGCCAAATTTTTTCAGTTTTCTTTTTGGCTTTTCCAATTTTTTGAAAAATGAAAAAAAATGCAGAAATAAGAATCACAGAATATTTACAGCAACATTTCTCATTTTTGACATGTTTCATGTCTTTGTTCTGGTTTCATCTTCATGGGAATTTTCACTGTGGCAGTGATTCTCAAATCTGCAAGTCCGAATTCGCGAGTCGGAGCCTCCCCCCCCCCCCGTCGGTAGTTTAGCTTGACCTAATAATATGTATAATAAAAAAAAATAAGAAGATAATATACAAGGCGTATGCTAGATTTATACTAGGCTTGATTCTAAAATCTGCGAGTCCGAGTCCGAGCGCCGAGCCCCTCTGTAGTTTCTAGCTTATCCTAATATAATGAAAAGGCGTAGGCTGGATTTATACTAGGCTAAGAAAACGCTGAGAGCCATTATGAAGCTATTAGCTTGTGACGTCATAGGTTTGGTGACGTCATAGGTTCGGTAAGGTCATAAGTTGGTGACGTCATAACTCGTTAATCCTGGTCCGCTTGCAACATCTGAAACATACTAAAAGAGACTTACACTAGACCAAGGAGCGGGACAGATCAAGCAATAGTGTATAACTCTAAAATATTTTTGTTTCGCATTATCCACAACATATCTGATTGGGCAAAATTTTGAGAAGACATGAAACATGATCTTTATCTTTTTAGAAATCCAATACCCCTTAATCATTCTCTCTCCCTCTCCCTCTCTATTTCTCATACTTATTCTTCTCATCTCCAATATTTTTTTTTATTCATCTTCTTAAATTATTTCAACAAATTGATTGAACTGAGAGGAAATATTATGTGTATTTTTGTGCTAGCAGAGAGAGAAAGAAAAATCAACAGAACTATGAACTCAAGCTGGACAAAATGTATCTTCTACAATTGCAGCAAAGCTCCAATTCTCCTGATCTTTTCTTCTGTACACCAAATCCTGCAGGAAATTGACCAGCCAAAAATCAGCTAAATTAAGCCAAAAGCCAGCTCAATTTTTCGGAGAGCCAAAAGCCATAAGCCAAAAGCCATATTGTTCAAGGTTGTAAGTTTAGGCCGAAAGCCGAAGCTGAAATTTTTGGCTGAAATACTCTGGATGCCCGTGCACCTCTGAAAATGTAAGAGAGAACTTATTCAAAAATGTTATCCATCCACATCAAATAAATTTTGAAGAAGAGCTCGCTGAAACAGCAATACATCTGTGAGGTAATGAATGAATTTAATGAGAGATGGATATGCATTATTTGTTAAAAAGATGTCACAAACGTTCTTATAGTAAAGAAACTATAATGTTTAATTTTTAAATAAGATTAACCGCAATCTGGTCGTTTTTCATTTCACACAATATGGTCACCTTTGGGCAGCAAAGTGGACGTTGTTTGCACTTTGGGCCGCAATCTGGATTCAGCCGTTCCATGAATGAAGATCAGCCAGGTGGCATCAGGCGAGTAATGGGTGTGGCAGCCCGTTTTCATGGGATATCCTAGTTGCGCCTATCATCTGGTAACACTAAAATACATCCCTTGACAGGCTTTTTGGGAAAAAAGTAACAATCAGGAGAAAAGTATCTATCTTACAAGTAGTATAGGTACTGTTCTCCTGATCAAAGTTCTTCATCCAAACAATTAGGTAATTGATAGCCAGTTTTAGGAAAAACTATTGGGACTATCAATAGTATGAAATTATCGACTATCGCCGATTACTAATACCCATTGCCTGGTATTGAATAGCAACAAGCATTCAAACCACATTCAAGCAAATGCTCAAAAACAATAGTACGGATGGAAACTCGCATTCATTTTGTGGTCACAAGCCACTACCGGTAGCAGCGTAGGATGGAACTAACGTCGGTGGTTGTGAGTGTTGTGACTATGAGTTTGTGTACTTTGTTTTGGGTGGGGTAGTGACGTTCATTGTTCGTCAATTCAAATTCCTATAACTTTTTGTTTTGATAATACATATTTTCCATGAGGAGAAAAAAAAAAAAAAAAAAACTAATTATGTTCCAAGGACATTCCTAAATGATATATTGAAGTCAACTCGCAACTCTTCTATTCCAACCCAGCCTCCTCCTCATTATATTTCTTTCTCCCTTTCTTTCGAATAGCCTTAGTTCGCATTAGTAGCACCAATTATTAGGAGTTGAATAATTTTTGAGAAAATTATCAATCGATCTACTCGCGAGAAATGTCGACACATCTTTAATAAAAAATAATAAATGAAAAAAATTTTCCGCTAAATATTTAAATCACGAATATCAGTCGTGTTTTTCCTTTCTGAAAATTTTTGTAACGTTTAAAAGGTCAAACAGTACTCGAGAATAACAGAGAAATACGGCTGGGTCTACTGTTATCCACAATATTACACGTTTATTCGTTGCGTGAAAATTGTCATTGAAGCAGTAAACTCGATGATTATTATCATTGTAATGTTAATTTTTCTACAGCAATAAGAACGATTCAAACATCAGAAATGAGGACTCAAAACGTAGAAAGGTTATTTACATATCCGTAAGATGACGAAAAAAATTTCCTACGCTTGAGCCAATTTACTCTTTGTCAATCCTCATTAGTCATGTGTACAAGTTCTGCAAGTCATAGACCAGCTAGGTGACGTAGACTCTTTATTTGAAACTTAGAATTGGCGCATTTGATCATTTTAAAGTACCTAACGAAATAAGAAAACTTTCGAGATCCCAAAAACGGTGCATTACGGACGGCTCCTCTCATATCTATCTGGATGAACGAATTTTATCGAGGAACTATGAAACAAATATGCTGTGAATGATGTATTTTGTCGAGAAAAAGAAACAGACATTCGAAAGAAAATAAAAAACTATCATCTTCTTACCTTACGGAATATACGCCCTGACTGATGACAAAGTTGAAAAATATATTTTGAATCCTAGGTATAGGAGAAGTTTAAGACAACGCATGCTCGGAAAACCATTTAGAATTTACAAATCAGACAGGTTATTGTTTAGGAGATTAGCCCATTTTTCTTGAATATATTTTATGGGTATCGTAACTGTCGTCAGAGTGTTTACCAAAGTATTCATCTTCAATTGGTGTAGTAGAAAGAATATTACCAACTTTTCAATTGTTCGTTCGTGTTTGGGAAAACTAAGTTGCAGAAGAGTTAAATTTATGTATTATGAAAATTACTCGTGAATGTTAGAATTATATTTGCATGCTTTCACACGACACGAATCTTTAAAACGAGGAGTAAAGGAACTGGTGAAGTGCTGTTAAGCAATAGGGAAAAATATCAGACACAATGAGTAAGTACCCTTTAAGCTTTGTGATAATAATTTGTGAATAACGATAGTAAAAATAGACTCTCGAGAGGATAATTGGAGAGAGTCAAACGATTACATTGAGAGACTGTAAAATTTCTGACATTTAGGGAAGGGGAGGAGCGTGAGTAGATTTTTAGGCAATGCTTCGCCCTCATCAGTAATATTGATGATATTCCGAAGCACATTTTCTAGTTCTAAAGGGTGAGCCTCAATCCTCCCTCTGACTACCTTACTGAGAGAATTCAGAACTCATATTAATGAGCTATTCGGATGAACCAGGCTCCCATTGTTTTCCAATTACTCAGCTTCAATCATTACTTCGTTAGTTTTAAAATGAATGGCAATATCAAGCAGAAATAAGATGAGATAATGTAATGATGAAACAATTGTGTTTTATATCCCATAATGCATGATGTCCCGAGAGCAGTGGTATGTATGTAGTGGAAATTTTTGATCGGGGAAGGTCGCCGACAAGAAAATTCTCCTGGGAAGGTTTTTGGGGAGAAATTGATTCTTGGAGACGGGTTTGAATAATATTTTATGACAGTTTAAAGCAAAATCAACAGTTCTGAGGGAGAAACCACACGAAAATTACCAAAATTCCGTCTACTGCCAAAAATAAATCAGGTCAAGGCCGCTTCTACTTTATGCATCATCAAAGTCAAACTTGAGTATTTTACTTTGTATAAAATCCTAAACATGGTCAAGTCCCAATATAGGTCTAGTATAGGTGCACTATAGGTACTGTATGTAAGGCTAGTGTGTCCAGGTGATGGGTCACATAAGGGCTCACTCTTCTTCAGCCGAGTATACTGGATGTTGAGCTATCTAGACTAGTATATGTTTGTGGAACTTAGTACTCTGTATTATAGACTAACATTGTTTTACAGGGCACATACGGACAGACGCAAATTTTAGAATAAGGAGACGAGGGAGTACTAGGAACAAAGACATGAAACCTATGAAAAAATGATGCCGTGCCATACGTATGCAGCCACTGATATTTCTAGAGGAGACAAATATTCTAATATCAGTATGAAGATTTTATTCATAAGGAACAAGTCTTAAAAGAAGACTGTGATGTTAAAATCTGGTCAAGACTTCTAACTATCTACAAGGAGACTCTCAAAATGAGACAATTTCGTGCAGCGAAACTCTCGAAATAAAGCATATTGTTGTTATGCTGATGACACGTCCTAGATGCTATGATAAAAAAGATCCAGGAAGACATACCTCCAGCTGGACAACCTCTCAGCTTCTGGGGGGCAAAGAAGGAAGGCGGTTTTCTTACTAACGATCAAGCTCAAAACGGTATAAATACAAAATACTTATGGCATTCAAACACGAGGGCTTTGACTGGCTAGACTACCAAAATGAAGTAAATAGGAAATCGGCTGGAATGATGTTTAAAATTAGGCCTAGTCTTGAATAAATTTGGCTATGAAAGCGAATCCGGGCGCATACTGATCAATAGAAGCGTCGGAACGCTGCTAATGTACTTACGTGATTGCTGAACGCACAGACTCGGAGTGATAATATATAATTGTGAACCGCATTCACAAAATTAGGGGAGTATGCTGTGGACGTTTTGATAACGGTGGATAATCAGATGGCTGCCAAAAAGATTTAGAATTGCAGAAAAGACCATCCTAAGGGCAATGGAAAAGAAGAAAGCGTTTCTGGGCTCAACCATACTCGAGTACCCATCCAGTAGTTTTCAAGACGGAAGAATGTGGCTACGCAAGACGTCGACAGAGCAATGGAATAGACAATAGAGAATGGAGGGAATGCGAGACAGGAGCCTGGACAGAAGAAGTCTTTCCAATAGCAAACACAGATCTATATCTGCTTGACATAGCCCTCTTAGGGCACGGGAGCTTTGCTGCGTATAGATATAGAATCAGGAAGGTAAACCCTCTCGCTCGCCCGAGTGGAGAAGCAGAACAGAACGCTCGTCACGTTTTTGAAGGATACTGTACGTGGAGGGGAGATCAGTGGAATGGAATAACTCCGATGTCATCAGACGGTACGTAAGAACTGTGGAACTGCGAATTGGCTACTGCGCGCAGTAGTCAACGTAATAGAAAAAATATTTCAAAAAATAGCAGAAGTATAAGGTAGTTACCACAACAGCACTTCAGTAGCCTTAAGCATAAGATCTTTCCATTAGCTTCACGCAAAAGAGGAAACAAAGTAGGATCGATAACTTATACACAAGGACATGTAGTTTGGACTTGACAGTGAAAGAGTCGCTGTAGGTAGCAATGCGTAAAAGCTTGGCTCAAGACGATGATCTTGATATTACTTTCTTATGGCGCAAGCAAAGTTTTCAAACCTGTAAGATATTTAAGATCGCGATTTTATCGAGCAGGAAATCGTGAGAATATCTTCTGACAACCTTTAGCAACCTTCAGCTATAACAAATAATGACCCTCCACCTTCTTTGCAACTTGTAACTGAAGTCATCGGTGATTTTCTTGACTTCATTTTCCACGAACCAAAACGTCTTCTTGGCACACAACTATTAACCTATTAATTACAACATGTTAGACATGTAGCATTGCTAGCGCACAACCGTTCTGTCAAGTGCAAATAGCCTCTCCTAAAATAGCCTTAGGCATAAGCCATTCCCAACACTCCTCCGGCTGAAGAGGATAGCCGAGTCAGCGATTGCTACGCGTAAGTTTTGCGCAGCCGTCAGCCTCGACATTAGAAATGCGTTCAATTCGATTCCTTGGGAGAGGATCTTGGATGCCCTCAAGTACGCAGAAGTGCCCACATACCTGCCCAGAACGATCAGCAGCTATCTTAGCTGCCGGGAAATCCAAGCAGAGACGTCTGCTGGTACAATGAAGCGCCCAGTTACTTGTGGGGGGCCGCAGGCGTCGGTCCTTGGGCCGATGTTGTGGTGCGTCGCATTCAACGGGATATTTAAGGTGAAGCTGCCGCCGGGTGTTAAACTTATCTGCTATGCGGATGACACACTGGTGGTATGCACTGACTGCCGAGAGGATTGTAGCGGTGGAGATCAGGGTAAACTGAGCCCTAGAGGAATTGACGCGTTGGATCGAGTCAGCTGGACTCGATCTTGCAGCTAGTAAGACGGAGGCCATTTTATTCACGACCCGTCGGAAGTTCAGTCTACCCACCTTTCGCCTGCAAGGTGTGGAAATTGAGACCAAGAAGAAGATGAAGTAAAAGGACATCTGGTTTGACTCGACGCTGAGCTCTAGGCACCATTTCCTGATGGCAGCGGAAAGCAGACCGGGTAGTTGGATAGCTAAGCCGAGGCGATGAGGAACCTAGAAGGACCGAGAGAAGCAAGGAAAAGGATCATGATGAGTACCACCTTGTCGATCCTCCTATATGGTGCCCCAGTATGGGCCGACTCAATGAAAATACCTTACCAAAGAAGAGAGATGGCCAGCAAAGAGCTGCGCTGAGGTGTTTGTGTCTACCGCACTGTCTCGACGGAGGCCCTTTTCGTATTAGCACGTTCACCACCAATTGAGCACCTTGCTGAGGAGAGAGCGGTGGTGTTCAGAAGACGACGACGACCAACCGTGAGACTCCACGGGTTAAGCAGGAGGCCTGACGCTCCTTGCTTGAGAAATGGAAAGTAAGAATTGCCCAGAGTGAGCTGGACAAGTGGACAACCTTTGTGTTAATACGCGACCTTGATGAGTGGATGAACCGACACCGTAGCCAATCAAGTGGCTATGGCTGCTTCAACAAGTACTTTTGTGAGAAGTTAAGGAAAGTTGAGCAGGCAACGTGTTCACACTGCAACCAAGGGCGGGATGATGGACCAAAGAACACCTTATTTGAGTGCGAGGCGTGGAGGTGTGAGCGGGACAATCTTAGTCAGTCTCTTCAAGAATTTAGGGTAGATGAAGCGCTTGTCCCGAGTAGACTGGTACCCACCCTGCTAGGGTCCGAAAAAGCATGGAATAGGCAAATGCAGAACCACGTTATGGCCAACTCGATGCCTGTGTACCACCAACATCCAGATGTGCAGGAGGAAGAAGAGGAAGATCATCCCTGAAGAAGGAAGAAGATGAAGAGAAGCCAACAGCAATCCAGTTTATTACTTGAGATAGTGGTGGTGTTGTTGTTGTGTGTTCTAGTGTTTTCTGCGTGCCACGGAGCACTGCAATCTGGCGGTTGCCAAAGTAGATTGGCAGTTGCTGAGTAGAAGAGGGCGTTCGCCGAAGAGATTCTTCCAACACCGAAGTTATAACCGAAAGGGTCGATTCCGGTACTGGAAGAAATAAAAGCAAATGCATAAGTAACCCGCATCCCCTCCACCATGGACAACGGGGCGGCGCTAATTATGCGACGTAAGCGAATTTTCAACATCTGCTAGTTAAGAGAAGTGCTAAGCTATCGTAATAGAATATTGTCGTCTTTTCCATACTACCTATTTATTTCTTGTCTGAGGAGCGGTTACATCATCCAAGAGATTATGTGTCTCGGCAAATACCAAAGGATCAAAAGAAGATTGGGTGATGGGTCACTCTTTTCTTCCTAGCACGTACAAACATACCCAAATTTCCAGCAAAGCTATGAAATAGGTGAAGAATGACAACGTGCCATAGGCGTGCAGTCGCTGGCATTTTTACAGGAGACCAATATTCAAGTGAAAGAATGAAGCAAGAAACTGAAGATTGTATTCATAAAGAATAATTCATCAATGGAGTTCAAATCTGGCCGAGACCCCTTACTACCTAAGCCCACAAAACCCTCGAAATGAAGCGATTTTGTTTTACAAAACTCGCGAGACAAAGCGCATTGTTCTCCGCAAGTCCGAGATTTTTCATTTTTGTGTATGACGTATTAATCTATGATTGGTACCTCATAATTCATTTTATTACATACTTCGTCGGCATCGTTAATGTTTTGTATGTATTTTCGCCGTCAATTATTGTTCGACAACGATAATCCGACCGGCAACAAAATTTTAGGTTTTATACCTACGCTTGATGATTACGGTAATAAAATTTGGGCCAAAATTTTTCATATTTTTTCTCACCAATTTAATTAATTTTTTTTTTTACTTCGTAATATTTCATTTACTTTGTACACGTCAGCCTAGGGGTGGTATTTCAGCCCAGAGAGCATAAATCTTTTCGGAATGTATAAAATTTACTCCTTTTCTTTAGCTTTGAGTTGATTACTCTTCGTTACGTACAGAGAATGTGGTCGAGGCATGAGCGTTAGAATTTTCCAACGTTCGTTTCGAAAAGAGCGCTAAACTGACCCAAACGATCTGATTTCATTTTTTTCAAATCTTAAACCCCACGGCAGTGAGGGTTGTAGGCCCAGTAGGCCCGGGACTACAGCGGCACTTTTGTGGGGGCGGCAAATTCGGGGCAAATTTTGAATATTTTGAAGTGCGAGGTGGAGGAGCAAAGGGCGGAAAAAGTACAGCGGCGCAATACCAATTCTAACAATGCTGAGTGAAAAATCCAGACGTTTTGCTGATCTTAGTAGTGAAAGTCTAGTATGGTGTCTTCGAGTATACCAAAACTGCTCATTCAAAGGCAGCGAGATCAAAAGTTTGTTAGCACGCGACTCTCTCGTGGGTGACGTCATCGCAAGCTTCTAAAGCATCGACACTTGGTTTCACCCATTACTAAAATTGCTCGAATAAATAGACCTCAACGAAAATTCGGATTTCAATGATTCACCAAAAAGTTGGAAAATCTTCGAGTAAAAACGGTGTGTAACAGAAAGATGGTTTATTTCGTCACCTTTCTTATCTTTGCATGCTGAAATTACCTAATTCGGTACGCTAAGATTTTTATTGAACAATAAACTAATTACAACTTCATGGAAGGCGTTGAAAAACTTATTTTTAAATGGTTAATAAATAGTGACGATTAGTCTCGTGGAAGGAAATAAGTGGTCCTCTCGTACCTTATACATTGTTTTCGATCTTATCGTCCTAATTGCTTGGTAGATGAAGAAATTAGTGTACCTCTAATTATACGGTAAGTTTAATTGCCAACTAGTAAGAAATGACACTTATAGAATCGCGATAAATATTTTGAGACTTGAACCCTGAATTTCAAAATAACGTTCGTCAATATCGCGCATAGAAATACGCAGTAATTTTCTATCAATTAATGCTAGAAATCAGTATCTACTTATCTGACCGGTTCTCCGTGGTGCTTTTTCAGTGGATTTTACTAAGCCAACGAATCTCTGAAAACTCAAAATGGGAGGTTCAAGATGAAGTTCCTTTTCCAGTCCACAAAACTTACTGAGAAAATCCTTGAATCGATCATGGATATGTGGAGAAGTTCAAAGAGGCGCACCCCTTCTCCCTAGCGTAGCATTCGTATATATAGGCTGCTTTGGGCTTTTATACTCCTTGAGGCCTTCTCCCCTCCCTCTGTGTATAGTATAGAGTTTGAGAAAGATGTGGAAGCAACTTGAGGGTAAATTAGTTTAATGTACGTAGTTGATTCCTTATAGCCAGACCAACTTATAATAGGTCTTTGATGTACGTACTCCACAAAGTAGCTAGAAAGCTCTTTTATCCCTATCATGACGTCACTGGCGCGTGGCGAAAATTTGAGAATGACTCCTAGCCCTATGACATACCCGTGTCAGAATTTCTGTTGCTCATTCTTTTCGCACTCTCTATGTCCCTATCTCCTTCTCAAAATTGTCAGCTGCAGAATTTTTTTCCATTCTTCGACAGTTATTTTCCTTTGTACGACTTGTAAAACACGTTTACGTACTGTTTACATCAATCGGTCGGATTGTTTTTTCAGTTTTTTTGTCACAGAATCTTAATTTTTCCTATATTTCACTTTACGGAAGGCATATAGCCGAGGCTCGTTGGTGCATTATTTGTTTACTCATTTATAAGGCGAAGAAAGCAAATTAGATCATTTCGTAAAATACGAATGTTCGATTTATTATTGTCGAGCGCTAATTTCTGAATAAGATGCTAATCATATACCATAAAACCTTGTTTAGAATATGTGCTACGAATATGTTATAAGTTGACAATATTCGAATCCTCGAAGGGGGGAGGGGGGAATGGTACAATACGTGGAAAGAAACTCTTCGTATCACATTAGGTTAGGCCATCAGGTCGAGATAAAGAAACAATTAGAGTCCAGCTGTAATACGCACACATGTCAAAGCATATAAAACAATAAAAATGTTTAAAAAATGTGTTTGTCGCTAATAAATCACGTTTTTTGTTACGCTGTAATGAGAGCCGAAAGGTATTTTCTTGTCGAAATACGTAATACGGTAGAGAAAAATTATGGCAATAATACGTTATAAGCGTTGCCAAATTAGAGCTTCATTTTGAAATGTACAAATTACAAATTAACTAAAAAATTAAACCAATGAAGATTGACATGACGGACAGTACGAAATTCATTTATTTATTCTTTTTCTTTTTTTCCGAGAATGAAGAAAAAAATAACTCATTCGCAAATTCTAGGAAAAAAATTCTAATGAACTTTAACAAGAATTCCTTTTTATACTGTATAATAAAATGAATTAAGGATTTCTAAATGTCGTAATTTCACATCATCCGCAAAAAATTGATGTTGCTCTGGTTTAAAAATAAACGCGTACAGTTTATCGGTTTTAATTCAGAAAATTTTACGGTCCGTAAATTGGGTCTAAAATGCTATCTTTACTGCTTCGGGTTATAGATAAATTTTTTATTTTGAAAAAAGTCGTTAGAAGGAATGCAATAAGTTTTTTTCACGATCTTCGTAGACAGCATTATACTCGTTCTCATCTGATACAGGCATTGTAATGCCTGAGTATCTACGCGAACCTTCGAGAACGTCGACTTTTTAAATTTGCCAAGAGACTGAGAACATAATGCGGAATTTATTCTGCTTCCAAAGTTATGTTTCTGAATATATATCCAGATATTTTGTTCGTAGATTCTCAACAAGCGTCTATTGTAATGACTATAAGCAAAATCTGACGACAAGATACATAAGAAATGAAGAAGAAGGACAAGCGATGGATCACCGCGGTCACCAATACTGGCGGGCATATTCATGAATAACGTGAAAAACAATGTATCTCAAGTTTATGGTTAGTCACTTATTATAGACAGGGGTACCAATGAATTTTGTAAATAAATGCGATAAATGTGAGCATCGATGAGACTAACAACTATTTGGACCTGACACAACAGGATAGAATACAAAATCCACAGGAAGTCAGCGCACATCGACACCGTCATCTAAGGGACTCCTACCACCACCTCAGCTATGAGTTAAACGGCGATTCAGAGCTACTGCTGCCGCAAAATCTCTTCCGTGAAGAAGAATGAAAAAGAAAGGAGAGAAATGAGCGCGGCTGTTACTGTAGAAATGTGATTGAGGGAGATTTTGAGAAAATGGGTGCAAAGAGAAGAATCCAAGACAGCTCAGTGAGAAAGTACTGCGGGTCAGTACTATACATAAGATAGCACACAAACGAAGTGGTAAAGACGTTCGGCGGTTATACGTGAATCTGGGCACCCACAACAGCCCATCCATAATGAAGAGAGTAAGCAACGATCAGACGGAGAAAAAAGACAAGGAATGCTCCAGCGAAGTTCATGAAGTCAAGTGCAAACAGTGCGAAGGTATTTATATATTGGATGGTGAGCCCGGGTAGGACCACAGGAGAAAGAAGTATGAAATATCAAGGGGAAAAGAAGATGGCCAGTCACTGTTTTGCAAACACTGCGATGAAAAACCATACAACCGCAAGAAGAGAAGAAAACGCTGGGAACAAATGGAGATTGCAATGGCGAAGAGGAGAATAGGTTACATCCAAGTTGGTCTAAAGGGAGAAAACCCATCCAGTTTGCGTCCAAAAGCACTCCCAAAACGCGTCCGAATAGTTTGGAGGTCGAAATTCTTTGTAGTCCCCTCCTACCATATATTATGGCTATCCAAGTCACCCCCCTCCTCCTATCATACATAGCTCGGAGTTGAATTTTTTTTCAACTACATATCAAATTATTAGGGATTAGAAGTCGAATTTTTTTTTTTTTTTGCGTGAAACCCGTTATCTCTTTTGTTGGGGGTACTCCCAGGAATTTTTTTGCGAGCGCATCCGCGAAGGTTGATGACGTCACGGAGAAGTTGATGACGTCACGGAGAGGGACTTGGAAAAATATCGACACTCTAGCCATATATGATAGGAAGTGGACTTAGAAAAATTTCTTCCTCCGAGCTAGAGATGATAGAAGAAGGACTTCGAAAAATTTCGACTCTCGAGCTATATATGATAGGAGGAGGACTTTGAAAAATTCTTACCTCTGAGCTATATATAATAGAAGGGGGATTTAGAAGAATTTCGAATCTCGAGTTCTCCCCTTGATAATGGACTTGGAAAGTTTTCAAGAAAAATTTTTATACCTTCGTGGTGATTGAGAAATCTGCTGGTCTAATGGTCTCGGAACAGCGGGACAGCGGGTTCCCCGCTTGCATCTAATTTATCTTTTTTTTTTACATAATTTTTATAAGCACTGTTATTTACAATTATATAAGATTTTCCAATATTTTTCACATTATTATTGACGAGATGGGAGACCAGCGTCGTGGTCCCCGTACAAGGTTAATTCGACATTGAGAATGTTGGGTGCTTCTGCGCTACATTAAGTCGCCCGGCTTGAGGCATTCAAGTCTTCTTACATCATCTGTGGTGTCTAGTAGCATGATTGCTTCGATGATGGGATGATTATGCAGCCTCCTTTCATGTCGAACGGCTGACGATTGAATACATTCGTCTATTGTCTTGATGTGTAGTTCTTGGTGGAGTGCCTTATTGCGTATTTAAACCAAGGCGCGTGTTGGTTATGACCCTCAAGACCTTATTCTGGAATCTTTGTATTCTCTCGCGGTTGGTTCGCTTACAGCAACCCTAGATTTGGACTCCATAATGCCAAACCGGTTGAAGGAACATGAGATATAATAAGCGTTTGTTGCTTAGGCTGAGTGGGGCCGAACGTCCCATTAGCCAGTACGTATATAAGGCAGAGCTCCAGCTCTCTTCTCTTGACTTTTAGGTGGTGTTAGCCGGCAGTCGAGGTGGAGTCCAAGATATTTTGCCACTTCCGCTCTGGGGATTGGATTCCCATTCAACGTGATCGGATGGAAGTCGTATTGACGGGGAGAAAATAAGACCTGGGACGACTTGGTCTCATTTAGCTTTACTCTCCACTTTTTTGTCCACCGGGCTGTTAGGTTTACTGCGAATTGTAGATTCTTAGCAGCCTCCTCTTGGTTTGTTGCAACTGAGAGAGTGGCTGTGTCGTCGGCGAAAGTTGCTGTTGTAGTACCGTTGAGGTTGGGTATGTCAGCTGTGAACAAGGTGTAAAGAAGAGGCCCCAAGACACTTCCTTGAGAAACTCCGGCTGAAATGGAGTACTCATATGATTTTGCTATTCTGTAGTGGACCTGAAATTCACGTTCCGAGAGTAGGATTCGATGATATCGCACCAGTTACCTGGAAGCAGGGAACTCAGTTTGGCCATTAATCCCTGATGCCAAACCCGATCGAAAGCTTGGGAGACATCTAGGAACGCAGCTACACGATACTGCCTTTCTTCAAAGGCTCGTTCAATTACGCTGGTGACTCTATGTAGTTGGTCAACCGCCGCGTGCTTTGCTTTGAAACCGAACTGATGGTTGGGATTGGGCTGGTGTGTTCCAACCTCACTAGCAACCTTCTTAGTAGGATACGTTCAAACATTTTTGCAACAATAGACAAGAGAGAGATTGGTCTGTGCGACGTTACCTCTTCCACTGGTTTGACTGGTTTATTGATTAGAATTACTTTAGCTTGTTTCCATTGATAAGGAACGTGTTTCAGGCGGATGGTAGCATTGGGCAGGTATGTTAAAAGGACTATCGATTTTTTTGGGAGTTCTTTCAGAATAGTTGCTGATATTCTGTCTATGCCGGGAGCTTTCTTTGGATTCAGATTGTCGATTTCTCTCGCTACTTCCAGGGGTGAACAAAGTTGAAGAGGCGTGTCCTCTTTGGTCTCAAATAGCAAGTCCGTCTCTGAGTCTGGAGGATGCGGTTGAAAAGTTCGGTGCAGGTGCTTAGCAAAGACTTCTGCAATTTCCTCATCGCTTTTTGCCAAGCTGCCATCCTGTTGAGGGTGCTTCATTTTTCGAGCAGCCTTCCATAACGAGTAGTCGCTGTTTTTCCCTGGTGAGAGATTAGCGACGTAATGCCTGAAGGATTCGTTTTTGACTGATTGAATTAGTTTGGAGGTTTGTCTGCTCAATTTGTTGAATATGGCTTTGCTCTCTGGAGTGCGAGTTGCTTGCCATCTTTTTTGAGCTCGTCGCCCTTCCGCTACCAGTTATTGAACTTGGGTCGGATAAAACACAGCAGATTCAAAATTAATTGGTGGGGTGGATTTCTCCGCCGCCTCTTCTATCATGGATTGGAGGTTGTTGGTAGCATTTTCGAGTTCATGGATGGATTTCAATCGAGTCCACAAGTTGATTAGTTCAGAAAGGATGGCACGAAATTTCATCCAGTCAGTTTTCGCGTTTGTAAGTGTTGGTGGATTAGTTATTCTTACCACCAGATTGCTGATTCGTAGCAAGACTGGCGAGTGGTCCGATGAAAGGTCCTCGAAGTTGGCTGCCTCTATGAACCTAGGCGATACATTTTTGACTAGGAAGAAGTCTAGGAGGTCAGGTTTTTTCCGCTTGTCGGTTGGCCAGAACGTGGGATGACCTGAAGAGATGCCTGCTACATTGAATTGAGCCATAGCGGCCTCAAGTACACGACCTCTGGGTGTTGTAAGTCGCGGGGGAGTCGAAATAGGACAAAAGTTTAAATATTTTTTCTGTGTTGGGAGGTGCAAGTGGGATGCAAGTTGCTCACACCAGTACAAAAACCGGCCTTCTAAACAATGTAATTACGTTTGACAGTGAAGAATTATTCCGCTTGATGATTCGACGAGACAGGAAAAACAAAACCAACCAATAAGATGACAGTAAACATGGGAGCCCATAAAAACGCAGCACATCGGCAAATAAACGAATCATGACGGAGTATTGTTGTAGCTAATCAGATCACAGTATTAAAAAGTAAAAACTGATGTTTGAGGCCTTGTTCTTCGGTAGCGATGCAACTGATGATGGGGTGACATCTAAAAATACTCCTGTGAACTAGCTACTAAAATAGAATAGTATACTCGAGTTTGAGCCGAGTCATAGACCAGAATGTGCCAAAAATTCCACTATTCACCAGGCTTCCCAAAACAGGGCTTGAAAATTAAAATTAATTTACAGTATTGAACTGAATTTCGAACTTCACGCAATGAGGCAAAGATTAAGGACACTCTTGTTTTCTATTGTGAACTCGCGGTGAGAGATTGAAGGAGGTCCCGTCTTTGATGAAGCAGGGCAAACAGAGAATTTTTCGGTTCGTTCACACTTTGAGGCAAATGTCACAGAGAAGCTCGCTTCCTGTTGTGAACTCGCGGTGAGAAATTGAAGGAGGCCCCGTCTCTGATTGAGAAGGGCAAATGTACAGAAATTTGCGTTGGGTTGGCCGCTAGAGGGAACCTAGGTTAAGAAAAATTCATTGTTTTTAAGCCTTTCTGCAGTTTGAGAAAGTGAATGTCTTTAAGTTTCTACCCTGCTCCAGTCGTATCAATGCTCGAGAAATTTTGGACTATTTCGTCTGAACTCTGCTTACAATATCTTATTAATCTCAAAGAAAATTCTGAGAGAATCGAAGTGTGATTGCATCATTTTCCAATTTGAATCGTTCTGAAACTTTTTTCCAACTTACCTAAACTGGAGAGTTGATACTAAATTTAAGAATCACTCCATTTTTCATGTTGGGGAAATTTTTACCCTCCTTTGGCCGAGACTGAATGCCTTTCTCAGTCAATTATTCTCATTGGGCACCTTTAATCATTTTAATGCTTTATTGAGTCACTCCACAATTTTTTTTGGACTCAGCGCAAAATTTTGTCAGAGATTCAAGAAAATGTCAAGAATGACCGCATTTTTAATTTTGGGAAATTTCGACCCTCCTTAAGCCCATTCAGTCATTTTGGTGCTTAGTTAAGTAATTAGACAATTTTTTTCGGACTCAGCGCAAAATTTCCTTAGGGATTCGAGAAAAATGTCAAAAATGACCGCATTTTCAATTTTGGAAAATTTTAACCCCCCCTTGAGCCCATTCAGTCATTTTGGTGCGTACTCGAGTGATTCTCCCATGTTTTTTGAACTCAGCGCAAAATAATTTTATTGAGGATTCGAACTTAATGTCAAAAATGACCGCATTTTCAATTTTGGAAAATTTTGACCCTCCATGGGCCTATTCAGTGATTTTGGTGTTGAGTCATTCTACCTTTTTTTTCAGACTCAGCGCGAAATTTCGTCGCAGGTGCGAAGAAAAATATGAGAAGACACGCTATTTTTCATTCCAAAAACATTTTTACTTGATTATCAACAACTTTGGGAACCCCTGCAGCAAAATGTTGGCTCATTTTGGTCCCAAACTCGGCTCAGAAAATTCGTAGAAACTTCGTATCTGGCGCAAATTAAATATAAATTTGAGCTACAAATTTTGTAGCTTTGAAGTATACATCTATTGTTTCGCGTTTTCGCTCTACAACAGATTTAGCGCGAACTCCCATTTAATTGGTAACATCTTTCTGCCCCACCCGATATATTGCTGAAATTGACCTCACATTGACGTTGACTCCAGGTCGATCTGGGGTCGATAAATGTCGACTGAGTTTCGACTCATTTATCAGTGGTTAATTTTGCGTCGACTTCTCTTGATTTTTCATCGACCTAAAATCGACCGCTGGGTTGCATCGATATTTTTTGTTTTTGGAGAATGTATGCTGGTCGACTTTTAGTAGACCTCAAATCTATGTCAATTTTGAGTCGATTTCTTCAAAATTGGAATCGACTGCTCAGTTGCGGATCGATGAATAGTCGATGTTCTTTGTTCTTGGAAATGTATGCTAGTCAACTAATCGACTTTGATTTGGTGGCTTCGCTACTCGCAGACCTAGAGCGTAGTTTTACTTGAATAGCGACGACCATTGAGGGTGTTTTAATTATGCTCAACATGTTCAACAATGGTCGAATTGATGCAATTTTGACGTCTGTTTGGGGCCATTCATTAATTACGTAAAAACCTCAAAGGCAGGGGAGTTAAAAATCTCCCCATGACCTTACTTGGAAAGGGGATAGAGTTCCATTCTTATGCATGTTTTTTGACTAGTCGAAAAAAGCAAAATTTATCTTTACAGTGAGCAAAAAAAAATCATGCTTTACTGATGCAAAAATTCAGAGAAAAAGCTCTTTTTTGAAATTTTTGGTAGAAGTTAATCTTCGTGAGAAGAGGGAAGGAAGATCGAAACATCGTATTTATTCTTACATGGGGTGGGTTAAAAATTGATAAAATCGTTCTCACGTATTGATGAATGACCCCTTTTCAGCAGAGTGTGATAGCCAAACGATACGGCTTGCGCTTTCGGCGTCAGAAAAATAATTATAAAAAATAGACCTTTTTTCCGGTTTTAATTTTCGTTTACGGATATTTTGAAGAAAATCATAAGCTCTTGACTTGAATTTACGATCTTGGAGAACATAGCTCAAGCTTTGACTTTAGTCGATATGAAATTTATTTTCGACCTCAGTTCTGAAACTTTATCAAATTGTGCACTTCAAATTGACGATATTTCAACGTCCATTGCAAGTCTTCACCTAAAATTTACCCACAGTCGACTTCAATTTCCAGTCGATGTCAATCTATAAAACCAAATTCAGCAAATATTATTTCCGTTTTTTCTGGTTTGTTTGATTTTACAAGCGGCCTTTTGTCGCGCACTGTAGGATCTCCAACAGAGCTGATGTAAGCGGGTGACTAGTGGCCAAAACAGAGGCTGCAAAAGTCGAGTACGCTGGAGTTTGATCCGTTATTACAAATTCCTGTTCTTTGAGTTTTGAGTCACCGGACTTCACACTTCGAATTTTTTGAGAGAGTAGGTAGCCTATATCTCAGAGAGACATGTCTTTAAGCATGAACGGTGTTAGTCATAATTAGCCCTATATTTATGAGGGTGAAGAGTCCTTCATGAGACTATTCCTCTCAACCAGCCTTCCAGACCAATTTCAGACAAAGTGATGAACCCAAAAATCACGCGAGTTTTACGTCAAGGGAAACGTTGTAATTCGAATTACATCTTTACACGCTTTTTCTATCTTACCATACTCGGCTCAAATACAACAATCGTGTTAACTTATCACTACGAGCGGGATTACCTTAAAGTAAATTACGTACATTCCAGATCCGTTCACAGTTTCTCTTATTCCTTCGCGAAGATTACATAACTTCACTTGGTGATTTGATGAAAGACTATTCTCTGCGTTATAAGAAAGTCGACTTCGAGATAATTTTCTGCGAATGAATGACGGTCGATCTGTCGCGCAAATCAGTTTAAATTACTTGGCAAACCTTCAAACCGTTATCAGTGAATTTGAGCCAGGGTGAACTATCTCTTTAATGCTGTAATAAACGACTATACGAAGCGAATAATACAAAGAGTGAAAGCATCTGAGTAATTTTACTAACGGCTGATGGTAGCTCGATAAGCTACACAGGAAATGTAAAACAAATTGAAAGAAATTTTTTTATTATATTTACCCATGATAGGTAGTCAACGGAGTATCTTCGCTTCAATAAAAATTAAAACGACGACTCGATACCCGAAACAATAGCATCGTACGAATCTTATAAACGCGACTTTCGCACGTACGGATGTGTACTTTCAATTTTACGACAAATTTCGGTGAATAATGATTCACGTATCCAGCGTGCTCCCAAATTGATTTGCGAGTTAATCACCAGATTACAAATCTCGTTTCGACTATTATTTTCGAAACGTACCTATTTCTCCGATATACCTATGATATCTAGATCATTGACCGCTGAAAAATTGGATTTAACTGAGGAAGAGGAGAAGTATGCGGTAGGGTTACGTGTTCAGAAAGTCAAGCTTAAATCCGAATTATCTAAACTGCCATCCATTCTCGTGTTTGAAATTATTATTTTTTTCTTATTGTAGTCTCTCGATGCGTGCTTGCGCGTGTGTTGCAAATATTATTCGGTTAGTGACTTAAGTTCAAACAAGTGTGACAGATGGATGTTATCTTAAAAATGAAGAAAATCGCGAATTACAGATGAATAGAAAATAAGAACTTGAAAAATGCTTGGAGACATTTGAGGTTGAAATGTAGAGGCAAAGGGTTGAGGAAGGATTTCATCGACTTTCTAAAGTTCGCAAGCTCGTCAAAGTAGTCGATTGATCAGACATCAAAATGTTACTGAGTAGAGTACCTCTTCAAGTACCGACATGAGCTGAGTTGTTCAAAAATGACGTCACGTAGTAGAAATGACGAAAGAAAATTATTTCACGATTCTCAAATATTTTCAGGTCACGTTTCTTTGAATTGAATTTGGTATCATTGTGCAGATGAGTAAAGTTCAAGGTAATAACAGGTGATAAAATAAGTTTTATTCGAACCAGGCAGCGCTAGTGTTGCTCTGGAGCGGAGACGGATCAAAAAAGGTATCTGAACTATGGCGACATGTGGGAGAAAAATGAGAAAATCGAAATCAAGACTCTAATGAAGGAGATTTCGCTTTCTGACATCGTATAAAAGATGTCCACAAACACGTATTCTACAGCTTAGATGAGACGACGAAATCTTCAAACTTGTTTTATTCAAGAGTTGTTGCAAATTTTTCATCGAGGGTGGAGGGAAGGGCTTCGGAAAAAAACGGGTGTCGGCGGCGAAAGATGTGATTTCAAAAATTTTACTCCCGAGTTACGTCATAGGAGGGGTTGAAAAAAATTTGGATCTCCGAGTTATAGGAGATAAGAGGGGAAGCCCAGCGCCCAGTAAAGGATTTGGAAAAATTTCGACTCTCAGGTTATAAACAGAAACCACGTTTGCACGCGCCTATAAATTGGATTCTGCCTGATTAGCAAAACTAATGAAAGGAACCCAAGCCGCTCACTAGGTAGGAAAGCTGCGAGTTCTCTCCCATGTACGATACCCCTTTCGTATTCGGTAAAAATGACTATTAAACAGATCACGCGCGTGGTTAGCTATCTTTGTGGATGCCCGCTTTGAATTGATGCAACATTGTTTTAAAAAGCACGAAGCCAAGTCCTCTTTTTTTTACTCAAAATCTCGTCACGCTTCTCTCTAATAAAGGTCTAAGCTAACCAATTTCTTAAGTTCCTTGCTGACGTCATGCATTGTCTTTTCGTCTCTACAATACAGGGCGAAATAAAGTGTGGATACTTTTGTATTCAATCTTCTCGATCTCATGACTACCGATATTGATAACAAAAACCAGTGACCGCGTGACGGTCTAGACGTGACCTCTCCTCCTGGGGGATTCTACGAGTCAAATATTTTTCCAAAAATGTCTTTTTTCTACGCCGAATTTTTGAGTCTGCTCTCAACAGCCTGATAAACCATGACGATCGTCACTTTGATGTTGACTTTCGGTCGACGCTAGGTGTTGATCAATATTCGACGTTAAATTGACCGCAATATCAGGTTGATATGGAGTCGACTTCTCCAATTCTACTCTCTCGCGTTGATTTTAATTCGACTCAAAATCTCTGGTAGTGTGCACTGTGACGTCAATCTGAAGTCCATTTCAAGTCGACTTCTCTGAATTTTTCCATCCACTTAAAATTAACTGCTCTGTCGGATCTATTTCAAATCGATTTGTAGGAGCTCTCTGGCAGTGTACCCCGGCCGATTTGGAATCGATCTCAAATTAATGTCGATTTGGAGTCGATTTTGAGTCGACTTGTCTGAATTTTTCTATTGACGTAGAATCAACTGCTCCGTTGGATCAATGTCAAGCCGATAAGCTGGCCGACTTCAAAGCGACCTCAAATCAACGTCAATCCCGAGTCAACTTCTTTAAATGTTGACATTTCTAACGTATTTACCGATACCCCACCCTACCGCACAACTAGAAATTCGTGACGCCGAGTTGGTTTCCCTCACTATTGATGGACTCAGAATCTCGAATTTCGACCAAATCCGAAAAATTCAGTCCGTACTATTGCTAAAAAGTCGAAATTTTCTTCCAAGTCCTTTCCTACTATACAATCATACTACGACTCAAAAGCAGTGCTGCGCTCGTAGGGTATACGGCTTGTACGCCGTATACTCTCAGAAAAATTTCGAAAATACAGGGTATACGCCGTATACTCTCAGATATTCTAGGTTTTATGTATGATATACTTCATGAAATATCAATCTTGAGCCAAATTTTACAAAATCGTGAGACTACCATAGTGAAAGCTATTCATGAAATTAGAAGGACTATACAAATTTTGGCATCATTGAAAGAAAATGGCGATGAGAAAAGCATTGAAGTTGCTCGTGCAATTGCTGAGCATAAATTTCACAACATTGAAATCAGGGCGGCCAGGAAAACAAATATAAACCGGAAACAAATTGTACAGGCAATGATTGACAGAATGTCTAGACGTTTGATAAATGTTGAAACTGATGATCCCAGTGAGAGAAGGGATTTGGCTCTAATATCCGATTTATATGTTGTCCAAGAACAGTTTTTAGCTACTACTCCTCCAGATGGGGATGGTGCAATAGGAGAGTTGCAAGTGAAAAATATAGCTTGAGTCGACGATTCAATCTGTGTGTATCCGGGGTCAAAATTTCACCAGTTCATTCGTTCTCTTCCATGCTTCACAGCTGAATGCGAGAGAGGGTTTAGCACAATGAATAATATTATTGCAGATCATCGAGTCGGTTTATCTATCGCTCACGTCTCCAATCTCACTTTCCTGGCTCTAAATGGTCCATCCGTGGAGTCTTTTAATCCACTTCCGTATGCCAAATTGTGGATGGCTAATCCCAATCATCCGTTCGACAAGAGAGGTGGAATAAGGAAGACGGAGAGGCAAAAAACTCGGCACGAAGTATTTTTTTGAAGATATTTTTAATTAACGTCTTCCCTAGGCGTGCATGATATCTATATAGTATTACAATCAGATTTGTCATAATTTTCAAATTTTCTAATGTCAAATATAAGAAATTTAATCAAAGTATGGGTGCAAAAAATTTGCCTTGAAAAGTAGCGTATTCTCTCAAAAAATTCATCGAGCGCAGCACTGCTCAAAAGAATGTTGATGACATTGCGAGATTGATGACGTCAGTCGTTAGAAGCGGATTCGACGGATGATGATGACGTCACCAGGAGGTTGAAACTGGTCGTTGTCTTTACTGCGCATTTATCTGTTATCGAAAATTTGCAATTTTGAGACTGGGTTTCCTGTTTTTGATGTCTCTGTTGGCATTGCCAGCTATTCACTGGAAATCTGCGAGTCCAAGTCTGCCCCCCGCCCTCAGAAAATTTGCGAGGTATCCTTGGATTGATCCAGAATAGGTAGCTTGTTATACCACATCCAGAGTGAGGGCGAATGAGTGGAGTGATTGAGTCTCCGAAAGCTAGTTACTAGACGTCACGTCACGGATGTTGATGACGTCACGAAGAAATTAAGCGGGTTGATGTCTTCACTGTGCCTTTATCTGCGATCAAGAATTATTTTGTCCTAAGTCGTAACTGGATCGATCAATTATAAAAAGATATTAAAAATGATGTTCATTGATTCGACTCCGCCAGAACATTTTTTCTAAATGACTGGGTCGATTTTCAGTAGATTTGTAGATGTACGGTGGCCGAGTCGATTGACGTCGATATGGACTGCAAATTTCAAACCGATTTCTCCTTTTTTCTAATCTACCAAAAATCTATTACTCTGTTGCCTCGACCCTGAGCCTATCTGTCGTTCTCTGATAATGTATAGGCTGGTCGACTTTACGGAGTATATCGGTCTCAAATCGACATCGATCTGGAGTCGATATGTACAATCTCTCATCCCTTGAATGGTTCGGTGTATCAGGGGCGGGGGGGATTAGGGGGATGAATCCCCCCCCCCCTTGGGTCTTTATATTTCTTGCCTTGCGTACGTATAACGTATGTGCGGAGAAAAAAATGAGAGAATTTTCTTCCTCCTTTTATTTCATTATTTTTTTTGGACCTCCTTTTTTGGACCCCCCCCCCCCCCCTCAAGGAAATCCTGGATACGCCACTGCGGTGTATGTGCGCATTTTTCTACTTGCAGACAGAATCTGTACTCATAATTATAAAACAGGGACTATTAAGAATCTCGACCATTGACACCTATTTTTAATCAACAATAAAAACGAAGTGTCGACTCATTTTTGAACTCGATTATGGAACCTTATCAATTGTGCACTCGAAATCTGCAAAATTTCGATATCGATCGAAAGCAAAGTCTTTCTATCATCTTCCACTTTTCATGATTTCAGACGTACAAAATTTTTACAACCATGGTAACTCAGATACAACGCGCAACGTAAGGGAAGACGCTAGGACACATTCAAGTCACAATATGGCGACACCTGTGCCTGGATAAAGTTGGTGGTACAATATGGTTTTATCTCAAAAATTCAAATACTGGATACAGTATTTCTCCGATGTGTTGTATGCGTGATTCCTAGAAATAACTATACAGGGTGAACCAGAATGATGTTACCAGTTAAATGGGAGTTTGCGTTAAATCTGTTGTAGCGCAAAAACGCGAAACGTTAGATGTATACTTCAAATGTACGAAATGTGTAGCTTAATTTCATCTTTAATTTGCGCCAAATACGAAGTTTCTACGATTTTTCTGAGCCGAGTTATGGACAAAAATGTGCCAAGAATTCACCAATTTGCCAGGGTTCCCAAAATAGGGCTAGAAAATTGATTAATTTACAGTATGGAACTGAATTTTGAACATTTTGATGATAAGGTCATTGTTTCTTATGTGAATTTGGACGGAGAAGACGAAAAAAATAGTAACAAAAATTTTCGAAGTACCAAAATGGGTCAATGGGCCCAAAAAGGGTCAAAATTTCCCCAGATTGGAAAATTGTTCAAACTTTCAAATTCTAATTCAATTTGTAGGTGAAATTTCGCGGCGAGTCCGAAAAAAATGCTTACAAAATTTTTCGAAGCACCAAAATGGGTGAATGGGCCCAAAAAGGGTCAAAATTTCTCCAGATTGGAAAATTGTTCAAACTTTCAAATTCTAATTTAATTTCTAGGTGAAATTTCGCGGCGAGTCCGAAAAAAATGCTTACAAAATTTTTCGAAGCACCAAAATGGGTGAATGGGCCCAAAAAGGGTCAAAATTTCTCCAGATTGGAAAATTGTTCAAACTTTCAAATTCTAAGTTGCTTTTCAAGTGGATTTTCTCGCTGAGTCCGACAAAAAAAAATGCTCAAAAAATGTTTTGGAGCACTAAAGTGGGTTTATGGACCCAAAGAGAATCAAAATTCCTCCAAGTTGAAAAACTGCGTAATCTTTAGACGTTGTTTTCAATTCTGAATGAAATTTAGCACCGAGTCCCAGAAAAATACTGAAATGGCCATAGACGAACATCACAATTTTTTATAAACGCAGATTAAAGAATTTTTCTCATTCTGTAGTAAAATTGTTGATTCAGGGGATGGATGGATGTCCACAAGTTGTGTCGTACACTAAAGAGACCCGAGACTAGGAAACTTGCTTTCTGTTGTGAACTCGCGGTGAGAGATTGAGAAAGGCCCCGTCTTACATGAAGAAGGCAGAACGTCGAGAAATTTGCGCTTTGTCGTCCGCTAAAGGAAACCGAGACTGGGAAACTCGCTTTCTGTTGTGAACTCGCGGTGAGAGATTGAGAAAGGCCCCGTCTTACATCAATTAGGGAAAACGTCGAGAAATTCGCGTTGTGTTGGCCTCTGGAGGGAACCGAGCCTGGGAAACTCGCTTTCTGTTGTGAACTCGCGGTGAGAGATTGAGAAAGGCCCCGTCTTACATCAAGTAGGGAAAACGTCGAGAAATTCGCGTTGTGTTGGCCTCTGGAGGGAACCGAGCCTGGGAAACTCGCTTTCTGTTGTAAACGCGAGGTGGGAGATTGAAAGAGGCCCCGTTTTCAACAACGGAAAGTGCACATGACTGTACGTTTTCCCTTCTTGCTCGAAGACGCGGCCTCCTCGAATCTCTCACCGCGAGTTCACAACAGAAAACGAGTTTCATACTCTCGGTTCCCGTTAACGGACGACCCAACGCAAACTTGTGTTCGTTTTCCCTTCTTGATGGAAGACGGGGCCCTTCTCAATCTCTCACCGCGAGTTCACAACAGAAAGCGAGCTTCCTAGTCTCGGCTCCGTCTAACGGACGACCCAACGCACATGACTGTACGTTTTCCCTCCTTGCTTGAAGACGCGGCCTCCTCGAATCTCTCACCGCGAGTTCACAACAGAAAGCGAGTTTCATACTCTCGGTTCCCGTTAACGGACGACCCAACGCAAACTTCTGTTCGTTTTCCCTTCTTGATGGACGACGGGGCCCTTCTCAATCTCTCACCGCGAGTTCACCACAAAAAATAAGCTTCTTAGCTTCCAAATCCCTCTGGCGGCCGACACAATGCAATTTCTGTACAGTTTCCCTCCTTGATTGAAGACTGTGAACTCGCGGAGAGAGATTGGAGGAGGCCGCGACTCAGGGCAAAATTTCTTGGGAATAATGTCGAAAGGACAGCATTTTCAATTTTGGGAAATTTGGACCCTCCTTGGGCCCATTCAGTCATTTTGGTGCTTCTTCAAGTAATTCCATCATATTTTTCGGACTCCTCGCGAAATTTCATTGAGGTATTGGGTAAAATGTCAAAAAGGACCGCATTTTCAAATTTGGGAAATTTCGACCCTCCTTGGGCCCATTCAGTCATTTTGGTGCTTCTTCAAGTAATTCCATCATATTTTTCGGACTCCTCGCGAAATTTCATTGAGGTATTGGGAAAAATGTCAAAAAGGACCGCATTTTCAAATTTGGGAAATTTTGACCCTCCTTGGGCCCATTCAGTCATTTTGGTGCTTCTACAAGTAATTTCATCATATTTTTCGGACTCCTCGCGAAATTTTATTGAGGTATTGCCAAAAGTGTCAGAAAGGACTGCATTTTCAATTTTGGGGAATTTAGACCCTCGTTGGGCCCATTCAGTCATTTTGGTGCTTTGTCAAGTCATTCTACATTCTTTTTCAGACTCAGCGCGAAATTTCGTTGCGGGTGCGAGGATAAATGTTACAAGACACGCTATTTCTCACTCCAAAAACATTTTTACTTGATAATTAACAACTTTTGGAACCCCTGCAGCAAAATTTTGGCACATTTTTGTCCATAACTCGGCTCAGAAAAATCGTAGAAACTTCGTATTTGGCGCAAATTAAAGATAAAATTAGGCTACACATTTCGTACATTTGAAGTATACATCTAACGTTTCGCGTTTTTGCGCTACAATAGATTTAACGCAAACTCCCATTTAACTGGTAACATCATTCTGGTTCACCCTGGTCATATGAGAGGTACCTGTTCGTATTTTACGTGACATTCCCACTCGCCGGAAAAGTACGGGGCCTTGGCGTGCATACACTCGCAATTATTGAGAACCCATCCTCCATGTTACCTTCACCTCATTCAGTAGGCTACAGAGGAGGTGACGTTTTGGGCTGAAGATAAGGAAAATGACTTGCAACGGGAGAACTGCTACAACAACTCTACAAAGAAAGACACAGACGTCACTAGGAAGTCCCGGATATGTCATTCCATGGTCACAAAATAGAGACAAAAAAGTAGTCACGACCTTTTGATGTGACTGCAATACTTCTCATAGAAGTCCCGGTGTTTTCGTGCTACGTACAGCCTACATTATACTGGGCCAACCCTTGTGACATTGACCTACTTAGGGACTTGATTTCGACATTCACTACTTGTATCCATAGTCTTCATTATGTGTACATACTAAATTTTCATGTTAATGCCTCCATTACACTAGGCTCAATAAGTGCAGTGTGCTGGGTTATACGAGGTCTAATATACTGTATCCTAGATTCAACTTCTTGATCTTCATTTCGCTGAAAAATTTTTTCCGAACGTCTTGACCTAGTTCGAATATATGTATATCTTCAGGCTACAAGCGGCTTCGCTGGGCGCCAGTATTGTTGGGATGAGCGTTTGGGAGGGTGTCACTAATGTTGGGGTGAAGATATAGTTCAAAAAGTATACAATATGGTAGTAGGTATGTATTTTTTGTAGCGATGAATCCTGAAGTGAGACACTAAGTAATTCTTGATGTCTAATCCAGAGGTAGTGTGACGTCATCAGAGAAAACTCATAGAAGATGGAATAACAAAAATCAGAGCGTCTTATCAAGAAAAATCAAAACTGTGATTACATTCTCTTTTTTTCAGACCGCGGTCCACGTCTGAAAATACAAAAAGTTTTTAAGGCTTATTTTCAATAATTATTTCAATCTAATGATGTAATGTCACATTCTCTCAATATACGTGCCCCCTCGCGATTTCTTAAGGCACGCGTACGAGGGATTGAAAACAGCTGGCATAGAAGAAGGGGACTTTTAAGACTTTCAAAAATGTCAACTATGTAGGGAGGAAAGAGAAGTTATTCATAATACATCGATGATTGAAAACAGCCGAGGTAAAAGATTCCCTGCTGCCACAACAGACGAGGCAATGGCTGCTAAATTGCTTTCAATTGGTCCGTCATCCTTTACTCTTGAGAGTGGCGGTATTTACTCTTGCTGGAGATAGAGAACGAGGAAGTTGGAAGCTTGCAGCAGAGGGTTTACCCAGTGTGCAAAGTGTGCAGTTGCACAGGGTGGCAGATTTTTAGGACGGCAAATTTCTCTTTTTTTGTCGACATTATAACCACTCACTATAAGTATTTTTTAAAGATAGCGTATCAACTATGAACGCATGATTTTTTTACAAGGCTAGCAAATGGATGTACTCAGAGAACGAGGACCTAAATATTTAGTTGCTCTATCCAATGATGGGTGTGGGTCTGAAGTATGCGGCAGGGTAGTAGCGATAGCACTTGCATATCCTTATTCAGCCTTTCTCGGTAAACTATTTCTCTCCTATCTGGAGCCTTGGAAAAGTGGGATAAACTGCCCCTTCGATCCCCATTTGAAGCCCCGTTGATCCCCTCATTTCAGCTTTTTTCCCACTTAAAGCTTTCGGGATCCCCGGGCTCAAAGGGTTTCAACAGGGACCAACCCGAAGCCCTTCAGGTTCGCGGGCTTCATTCGGGAAAAACTACTCATTTAATTCCCCTTAACAGCCCTGTTTCCCCTTCTGAATCCTGTTTCCTCGACTAACTACAGTGAACGAGGACCGTTGCAATTATGCGAAGACGAGAGATCGAATAGAATTCAACACATATTCGAGTAAAGAAGACGACCAAATGACCGAAATTAATTTTATGAGACATCAGGACCGAGGCTAATGTCCTAATAACCTTCAGTCATCGTTCTGAAGTAATTTTATCTTCATTAGGACAAAACAAAAATATGAATCTTGAAATTCAGCGGTGTTTCAAGTAGATCGTGAATCATAAACACTCGAAAGGTGTCGGTGGTCATCTGCAGAATTAGTTTCTTTGTCATCAGTCGCGACATCTCTGTCTTATTTTACTTCTCTTCAGTACGCCTACACTGAAATCGAGACAGTAGCTACTAACTTTTTTACAACCGACTTTCGTGAAAACAAATCTCATTGTGCGAATACGCACAGTCTTACTTTTCTGATAATTTATCATCTATTTATTGTTCAAGACGGAGATAACTGCGCACATGTGATATGCTGAACACTGAAGAGATGTTGGGAGTCAGAAAGGTACAGTCTAGCGTAAACAAAACATTAGTCAAAATTCAAGTACGACGACGAACTTCTCCGAGTGTCGGCTGGTACCTAATCTTACTAATTTTTATTCCATTTTTTGTCTTCTTTTCTTTCTTGTCTAGGGAACAGAACAGTACCTACATCATTTGAGCCTATAATTAGATTATCAGTACATGTGCTGTAGAATTTTAGTATGGATATTACGAGTATACGAGTATGACGGCGATATTACACGCTAATTCGTTGCATTATTATTCACAATTCAATAACTTTATGAAAAATAATGAAGAAAATTCAAAACAAAACTTCATTTTGTCCGTTTTAAAGAAGCTGTATCCGTATAATTGAGCACGATAATATCAGTCGAAAAATAAAACAATTTTACAGATGAGAACAAACGGAAGTCTAGTTGCTGCATGTGCTGTACATGTCTTCGGTATGTTACGCAACAGCAAGGTCATGAAACATTCTATCTCTTCCTCTGCGACTAAAATGAGCAAACTTTGAAATGAAAATTATATCTAAACTGGTAAAAAAATTTTCATCGTCGTTCGTGTATAAAATTGAAAACCAGTGCAATGATACGTAAGCACAATGCGTGCATTATTCTCGTGAGTTATTCGTATTGCACTTGTCCAAGCGTGACATCTTATTTGTATGAGTCAAAACTTTCCGACGTGCTTTAAAAGAGGTGCATTCGTTCCTGTCCTTTGTTTCCCTCGACGGCAAACAAACCTAAGCCCAACTTATGAGGTAAACATGTCGTTTTCAAAGTATGGTTTTGGTGAGCGAGACCATTTTTGACCGCAGGCATGCGTTCTAATCGGTGGCGGTAGTACTGGTCCGTGCGTGTTTGCTCTGCTAATGCTAGCTGTACACTTTCTGATGCAACTTATCTGAGAAACTGGCTTATCTACCGGAAGTGACGTATCTTAACAGCTATTCTACCCCTCTGATTCGTGCTAAATTCAATGCATATCTTTCTCTGGTTTTTCTTCAATATTGTCCTACGAATGACGTATTGATGAAGACTGCCATTTCAGTTGAAATGTCGCGTTCTGATTCTTTGAGGCTCTTGTCTCGGTAAGCCAAGAGCATCTGTATATCCGGGGGGGGGGGGGGAGTTTTCTACTTAATGGTACGTTGTGATGTCACGACTCAAGATACGTATGAGTAGTTGGGCACCTGCGATCAATTTAATTTATATGAAACGGATGCCCTTTAGACAGATAACTCCTCATATTCTTCACCTTGGATTTTATCTTCGCTTAGCATTTTTAGAAATTTTGTGCAGTCATGGTGAGTTTTATTTTTGAATTTTGGAGCTTGACATGCAAAAAGAAACCAAATCTTTCAGGTTCCAGATCTGAGTGCAACTCTTAGTGTGATGACTTTTCGTTTCGATTGAAATTTCTGCTGGGAGAATGTTCCTATGTGATTCAGAGATCATTAAATTCTCGAAATTGAATCTACTCACTCACAATAATGGTATGTGAAGCATCAAACGTGTAATTTATTATTTTACCGTACCTACAAGTAATTTTTGTGACGGTGAAGCGGTTCTGAGAAGTTCTTATTGAGAAAGAAACACTGTGCTTGAGAGACAGGAGTTGTTTCTAGAATAGAGGCGAACGAACATACTACGGTAAGGAAATATGACCAAATAGGCAACAATTCTATAAAGTAAAAATGTTTGACGTTGTACTCGTCCACCTTGCTCTTGTGATCTTGAAAAGAAATCGGCAAATACCGAGTACGAGTGGGAGTTGCAGAGTCAGTATAAATGAATTTCTGTTTAAAGTACGATTGCCCATTGTATAAATTTTGACATATTTGACTTTTTTTTGGTCTCCAGGCTAGGTTTACTAGTTGATTCGTGTTTTCAAGGCCATCCCATTTCTGGATTTCGGCGCGAACGTGACCTTTGAGACGTGGACAAATTTTAACCCTCGGTATACTCCTAAAGCCCTCAACTTATTTTTTACATTTTCGTCCCAGCGTTCGAGTATCTCCTCTATGGCCTAGTTTTCTATTTTAACAAAATGAAAGAAGAAATAAAACTACATATGGGCCACTACTATGACCTTGGGACTTGAAAAATATACCTAGGGCTACTTTCCAAGATATAACCTAGTATATCATACTAGTTGTACCTGTAGATGATACCAGGCGGTATTGAAAAGTCGCGTCGTGTTGAAATTTTCACAACAAAGTGGTGATCAAAGCCAGACAAATACTCGCATTGTTAAAAAAGTTGTCACTTTGAAGGATACTGACACTAGAGTGTGCTGCGTGTAAGAGTGAGAGAAAGATGTTCTGTCTCTTTCACTCTGCTGGTTAACACGCAGCACACTCTGGTGTCAATATCCTTGAAAGTGACAACTTTTTTAACAATGCGAGTATTTGTCTGGTATGTGTATAGTCAATGTCAAAGCCTCAACATTTTCTTTTGATTACAATTCGTCACCACGAAGAGAAATCTGTTTACTCATAGGCTATACATAATTATATTGATCTTCGGCAATTGGACGCGCATCCTTCAAACTATAGCTCCCGATAAACCATATCGACTCAAAATCGGCTCAATTTACTTCCACCCCATGTTGACCGCAAATCGACCCAAAAAGACTGGAAGTCGACTTAAAATCTACCTCTCATCGGTGACGTCAAAATGGAATTGACTTCCGGCTATAGTAGAATCACTAACAGGGAAGGTAACCCCCGTAGAAATACTGTGAGGATAGGAAATCTCGGTTTTTTGGCTAATATGTATACCGAACCAATTTCTGTCAGGAATTTGACCTCGTGTGCTTATATTTCCCAAGATTATGATGTCGAATCAATTGCTCTTCAACATTAATTTGATATCCGGAGTCAAATCAATGTCGACGTCTTGAATGAGTCAATGTAACAAAATGAGTGGTCGATTTGTGGTCGATAGTAGGCGGAGCTAAATTGACTTAAAATCGTCTTGTGGTCCAGATACTTAGTCTACAGGGCTTTTCTCCGTCATCACACCATATTTTCGTTTTCCTGATTCTTATCCTAATGGTACTGGTCTCGTGACAGGCGAATTTTCCCTGCCAGAAAATCGATGTAAAACAAGCACCTCTAGAGTAAGAATCAGGATACGATATGACGGGGGGGCCTTATTCAGAGTCGATTTGACCTCCGGTTCGACACCGCGGAGGAGAACCAGTTACAAGGCGCGGGGATCTGAAAATTCTAGCTTTCCGTCACTACCGCTTCTCTAGATTTCTTACGTGATCAGAAATTTTGAAAATTTTTCTCCTGGTACCGTCTTTGAATTAGTGAGAAAAACTTACTCATTCTATGTCCCTTTAAATTGAAGAAGAGGAATTTTATTAGAACGCGTGAATCTCGACTACTGCAATAAAAACATGAATGACATTTTTATATCGTCAATTTAATCGTAGCTAGTTCAAAGAAGAAAAAAACGGTAATTAGGAAGTATTTTAGTGTGAAAATGATAATTAGATTAACAATAATACTAAACATGTGTGTTCGATGATCATCCTCCGTATTTTTGTACACAGATTTTGCAATAGAAAGGCCTAAAATAATAGTACGAGGGGCCATGAATCAGGATCGAATATTTGCTGCGGAAATTTTGCGCGTATTTTACGCAGGAAATCGAAATATTTCGCGTGCAGATAATATACGAGTAGATATGCTCAACTGAGTTGTCATTTTAGCGTTCGTACACTGTATAAGAATAGAAACAAAAAAAAAAAAGAAGAAAAATAAATAAATAAAATGAATAAATAAATAAAAAAACTGAATGAATATTTAATTACAGGTAGAGACTGTCATTTGTCATATTTTTATTTTCGTTCTACCCGGCATTATATCCCAACTTTTAAGTAGCAGTTTATGTCACAATGGTCGACTGTTTAAATTAATCTTCACTCTTTCTAGACTGTCGCCAATTTCGTCAAGTTTATATCAACAAATAATTAGAATTTATAAAAATTATAAGAGTACCCACACTAATTTTTGAACAATAGATTCGTGTCAAAATGATACCTCTCACGGGCGGGTCGTATCAATCATTATCATAATCTTGTCTACCATGTATTTCATTCCAATAGGTAATTAACGAGTATAACTTCGCTGTAATATTTGTAGTATTTTTTTCTTTTTGTTTTTGATGAAAATTCGCAGCCGTGTGGTGAATGAGAGTCTCGATAGAAAACGATTTTTCATTCTTCTTCTTCAAAATTTACCATTGACTAGTCAGAGTTCTTTATCCCATTGAACTACCCGACCATCGAAAGATTTTATATTAGTATCATCTTCGATAGCATATTCCCTATTTTTCGAGAAGCATTAGGATTTAAGTAACTCTGATATACTTTCAAACAATTTCTTTCTATTTCAAGATAGCCTGTGTAAACTTTTTCTAATCCAGTTTTGAACCTTACTGCGATAGTTCCTCACTTTTTTTTTATTGTTGTGAGTGAGCCTTGAGATAATCCGAAGGAATGTATCCAAGAGTTTCTTGCAAGAGCCACCGCAGAAATTACAAAGAAATTGTCAACGGAGACATGAAAGCAACTAAACGAACTACGGCTGGAAACAAGAAAATCCAAAGAAATATCCTTCCTCTAGATGCGGAAAAGATACTATCCACGGGAAATCGTTTTGCCCCGGCGCTCACCAGTTCGCCGCTTTTAACATCTGAATCCATCGACTGACCCTTATTCCGCTGAGTCAGTCCGCTTTCAACAAAAAGCTGTTGACTATAACGCCCTTGGCCACCGTGAATGAGGTTAATTTAGACATCGGGTTCAAAGGGAGATCACTCGAAAGTGCCTCAAGTCTAATAACTCGCTCCCTCGCAATCCGATCCGAGATAGTAAAAAGCTAACGATCAGGCTCCCATTTTTCGAAAGTTTTCATCACAATAGGGTCTTGCCCTTCGCCCCTTTGGTTTTCACCCAGTGCACTATCAAAAGTTAATTTTTCAAGCTGAAAGACTCCATCAAATTGGTCGAGAGGGGTAAGGGAGTTTACGTCGGCGAGAGGGACCGTCAGCTCAAAGTAAGAATTGCTAAACATAGGAAGGCGCTCTGGGAGAAGAAGAATATAGTAGTGCGGCAGCTAAAGACCAATTTTCAGGTGAAGCGTGCATTTTGTGATACAAGCATGAAATTTGGCACAGTTGTCCTTTAGACTATAGTAAACAATTTTAGAGGTGGTGCACGGTTGGTGCCCCCTGCATATCCCACATTTTGGGGGATACAAACCCAAGAGATTGGAACATCAAATTAGATGATTTCAATCTTTCAGAACGAAGAATTGGCGACACTTTTTTTCATTTTCACTTGTCCCCTTGCAAAAGTAGTAGTAAAAGTTGACAAATATGCTACAGTATACATCATAAGGACGATGATACCACAAATCGGGCGCGAAGGTATTACATTGTCTAGAAATTCTTCTCCTTGCTTTGCTTAGAAAATGCGATAGAATTATTTAATTATTACATTTTTGCTTAATGTTCAAGGGGGGAGAGAATATTCCAACATCCCGCCCCCCAGGAATCTGTATTCCTTAATATAGGAAGAAAGAGAGTCCCTACCAATCAAACCTTATAAACTATCCTACCTTAATCCTTAAAATGTGAAATTCACACCAAATCTCATCAAATCAATCACCAATCAATCATAAGAGCGGGATTCAGCGATAATACAAAGGTCATTTCCTCCCTGGAGTTCACTCCTGGATTGAACCAGTGCCTGGCTGAGTCCATTGCTCACTCCCGGCTGTACTCTGTTGTTCAGTTCAGAGCCTAGAACGAGTCGGGCAACGGAAAGCTGGCTGGAAAACGTTGTGAAAACGGAGGTCGACCTGTCATTGCAACACTTTGGGCGTTTGGTAATGATACCAGTTTGGAGTTACCTGTAATTCGTTTGTTGAGGGATGGTCCTAGTGCGGTGCTTTGGCAAACTGACCGAAGGGCGGACCATCGCGGACCAGTCAGGGGACCAGCTGTAATCGTCCACGGTACGTCTTTGCGCGGTAGGTTCTGAACAACAGATACTTTTGCCGATGACGCGGATGCAGTCTATAGTCTTCCGGAGGTCAGACCTCCACCCTAGAAACAACCCAGACCTACCCACCCAGGTGTCAATCTCAAATGACACATTTTCCAAGGTATCACGTTGCTAGCAGACATAAGGTGAGGATCCGGTCTACTTAGGACTAGACATCCAGAACCGAGATAAGACAGTGGACCAAAGTGTAAACTGACACCATCTCAAGAACCAACTATGTACAAAAGCAACTGTTGTTGGCTGACACATGGTGCAACGGGACCTGCCTTGCGCGGGACCTGGAGGTTTGTGTTTACCGGTCAGTACGATATTCGGCAAAGGACGGCTGTCTAAAGAGGACAAAGACGCACGCAGACCGGAGCTGGAAAACTCTGCTGTGTGTGGACTCACAACCTCAGAACCAATGTGTAATAAAACAATGTGGACCTACCCTATCTGTCAGCATTGGTGAAAGCACGGCTGGCCTTCTGTCGGGAGTGGTATGGACTAGGAAACCTGATGTCTTAGAGCCTGGAAGCAGAGGAGGGGCGGAGTGAAGCCGGAAAGACTGATCTGCTGGCGAGACGGCTGTCCAAAATACGAGCTAGTAGGTGGAGTAGTCTGGGATGCAGACTAACAAGAGGTACGCGATGGCAGAAACTGTAAAGGAGGCTCTCTAACTAGAGGTACGCAACCGGAATGGCGAAAGCTGTGAAGGAGGCTCTCTAACCAGAGGTACGCAACCGGCACAGAAGAAGCTGTGGAAGATGCTTTCTAACCAGAAGGCGACCTGGACCGCAAAACTTTGCTAACTTAGAGTCACCTAGTAGAGGGAACCACTGGGCAATAGTACACAGTATCTACCAAGATAGTAGTGGCTCAGATGGTGAACTTATGCTAAATGATGAGGGAACTCCCTGAGGATGCACGCAGGCAACGCGGTGGAACTAACGGACTGGCTGATCACTGCTCTGAGACTGTGGAAGGGTGAGCCGGCTATCTGAACAAGACATGGATGCACGCTAGCTAGGCAGAAGGCGATCCGCAGAGTGGTCTAGTACTGGCAGAGGGACACTCAGAGGCTGAGCTCATGAACCGCAATGTTGACAGATAGCAGATACTGCAAAGTACTGCGACCACCCACAATCATTCCCAAGGAGCATATCAGATACCCCAAACACCTGCAGATAGGTTCGTCTACCTCCTCTCTGCTTGTGAAAATGCCCAACATTGGATCAAGTATTGGTCAATAAACTGGAGCAGGCAGTCAAGAACCCGTTGGCTGTCTTTATCCCCCTCTTTTTGTTTGCACCAGGGGGAGGGTCTACAGTGGGTAGTGGCAATGTGTCATTAGACGCATCGATGGGTCGTGTCCGGAAACCCTGCGGCGTCCACATTTGTCCAGCAGCTTGAAAGCACACCACAAAGTCTATAGCGGATATGATGTACACTGCCTGTTGGTTGAACTGTAAAATTCTACTTTATTCCATTAAAATTTATTCAAATTTCAAAAACAGCCCCTTAAATTTGTAAACAAGCTCGCTCTATCATCACACAAAATATTTTCTTCCAATTCATGCTGAATTTTCAACCATACCATTCCTTTAATGGACGTTTATATACCTTAGAAAACATAAAATCGATGATCGAACTGTAACGTGTAGGCAACCCTCAAAACATGGTCTCTGCACGGACTTGTAAGTATGCACCACCTCTAGAATTATTTATTAGGGCCTTAAAAACAATCATGCAAAGGCACATGCTTGTTTCACAAAATGCACGGTTCAAGTCCTTAGTTGCCGCACTATAGGTGATGCAGCGTTTGTGGACAACCTAATTACTAGCGGTCATGGCTTTAAAGAGGGGTCCTAGGTCCTCCTCCAGAAAGAAAACTCATATTTTGAACGCATTGCGCTAGAGAATATCGACATTACCCGTCATTTGAATAGCGACAATGTTGATGTGCTTCACAGGTACCGGTACATACCGGATTAGAGGGGTTGATTAGACTAGTTTATGAGTATAATTCACATTGTGATGACTCGCTAGTGCAGTCCTGATTTCCTCGACTGTTCTTGTTTCCTGCTGTAGTTGGTTTAGTTCCTTTCATGTCTCTGTTGACAATGGTTATTTTTGAGGAGGCCTTCTTTTGATGGGTCCGGCCATAATTTGGAAAACCGCGTTGATTCTACTTGAGATATTGTTAGAGAAGCGAACAGTTGTTCTTATATTGTTCCAAATATATCAATGATGCGTCCGAGTACATTTCAATATTCTTCCCTGCACGTGCTTTTTCGAAAGGTTACGATTTTGAATGGTGCAAATGACAGCTAGCTAATAAATGACAGCACAGTGCAGTAAAATTTTCATTGTATGCAGACCGCGCGAGTCGTGAGTGTAGATTGAAACAAAGAATGGATTTGGTAAAAGAGAAAAATTATTTCGCCCGACCTCGAAGTTTGAAATGCTCCTTTTCTTCCTTGCGCGGAATTCCCTTTGACGCGGAGTGCACGCGTCTACAGTTTGTTGGAAATTGTTAAAACCGAGAGAATATTCGATGTCTTAAGTCATGGTAAGTATTCAAAATCACGTCTAAGGTATCGACCTTACTTCTTACGATAATTCTATTCAAAGAAAGGTCAAGCTGTAGAAATACACAGAAAGTGATACTTTTTTGCAAGAAAGTGTCTCTTATGATGATGTTGAAAAATTCGCTTTGACTCGCATCAAGGTTTTTATTCAAAAAGATCGTTGAATCATTATAATTCGAATAGAGAGATGTCACGATTAAATTATCGGTATATAATGCTATATTTTCAGATGCAAATGAAATACGAGTAGTCTAAATTAAGCGTTTCAACAATTAAATCTGATACGAGATGCAGTCATCCAGATACCGGTAGGTATTTGAATTAATACAATGTAGGTACAAAAGTGTACATAGTTTCAAAGCCTCGTCGTGAAATTTTTTGTTTAGAACCAACCAAGTAATGTTTAATTATGGTTATTACTACGATATGTCGGATGGAAAATATGGTGGTGGGTCAACTTTGGTAATAATAGTCTGGTACGATGATTCCCAAAAATTGTTACATTCTTTCATTTTAACTTTTTTATCAGACATCCACAATACGTAGGAAATGATTGAATTGGTGATTTGAGATTCCTTTCGCTCTTCATTCTTCCCATTGGTTTAGACTTTAAATTTATTGAAAAAGAAGGAGAACTTTTCCATGAACCAAAGAATACGTATTTTGGGTCGCTGTGTTCAAGTTTCAACACTTCGGACTATTTCAGGAATCATCTTATCGAAAATTTTTCAACTTCATTCCTATTACAGCTACCGCTTTAGAGGTCTATTGCAGAGTTCCCATGCGTGGAATTATTTTTGTAATTTTGGATTTAAAATTATAAGCCTTCGATGCATAACCTTCCGGAACATTGTTCGGCAACAATTTCATAATTTGTTATTACACATTGAAGTTCCTCCTCCGTTTTTCTTCCCATCCCGTTGAATGTAAAGGTTCGATATTGCCTCGGGTACCGTGGGGTTGTTGCCCGTCGGGAAAAAGGTTTTTCCATCTAGCAGCCTGAATTTTGCCAATTGGTTGCCAATCCCATCCCTAAGGCATATATTAATGGGATTGCCAGGTGTTGGTCTGTCGATGAACTTTGAAAATGAGCTTTGGCAGAAGTTTGTTATGACTCACTCAAAAGCAATGATTATTCATGGCAGCCAAATGGCTGCTAGGTATTTTCCCGGTGGGTGTATGAAAACAACGAGGACAAGTGAGACGAGGGAGGACAAATGCAGACAAATGAGGAAAAGAAGCACAAAAGATCGACAGTTGGAAGTATTTTTATCCAAACTAATTTCTCTCTTTGGCTAAAAAATAAGATCATGGATATATCTACCTTTCATTCTGTCTCACTTTTTTTTCATCATCACTTCTTGTCCAGTATTTTATATTCATAAGCAGATTTTTCAATTTCTAAGAATTGTGTGATTTATACAAAAATTTCACTCATTTGAGACATACACTTTTGTGACATCGACTCCCTGACATTATATTTTTGTGTAGCCATCAATCCTCAACGTCATCACCTTCAACCTCAGTGACGTCATCCACCCAAGTGGGGTGCTGTGAGGCCATTTTCATGAAGAAAATTCTTCCTATCCGTTTTGGGGGGGGGGGGGGGGAATTAAAATATTTTTCATCTTTTTTTTTTCTTCTTTTAACTGCGAGAAATTGAAGTTTGAGGAGGGTTTCTTCATTGAACCAGGAGGCTCACGGCACCCCTTACTTTGATAACATCATCAACCCGTGACCCGTAATATCAAGTGTGCCAACTTTTCAGATTTCATCACCCTCAACGTTGGTAATTTCATCAACCTGTGATATTATATCTCAAACTTTCGTGACGTCATCAATCCTTAACGTCATTACCTTCAGCCTTAGAAACACCATCATTGTTGAGACTCTGTGAAGAATTTCAAATTCCTACCTACGGAGCATCTTATGTCAAACCAATTTCAGTGGCACTCGCTCAACAAAGTCTGCAAACCTTAGAAAAACCTAGAGTGTTCAAACCTGTTCCTGGATAACTAAGAGACTCAAATCTCCTTGTCAGACCATACTATTAAAGGCAATTAAACACGGTATCAAATACCTTTGGGTTCTTGAAGTTGAAACCCAGAAATAAGCCTGTTCTCAGGCTCCCACACTCGAGACCCAAAGACGAATTCGTGATTGGGTCCCAAAAATACCGAAATGCTCTTTTCAAACCAACTTGCTAGAGAAAATTCAAAAGTTCAGACGCAGAGACGCTTCACCTTTAAGGGTTGAAGTTTAAACTTGGAAGCAAATTTATGTTCAGGTTCTCAAGTATTCACAGCTCGGTGGGTTCTCGAGAATCCAAACATTTAGCCTCAGCAAAGTATCCAGACGTTTTTATGAGAGAGGAACTATTAAGCAATGTTCTTAAACATGCTCTAGTTGAGACTCTGTGAAGAATTTCAAATTCCTACCTTCAGAACATCTCATGTCAAACTAAATCGATTGGCACTCACTCCATAATGTCTGCACACCTCGGAGAAGCCTACAGTATTGTTCAAACCTTTTGCTAGATAACTGAGAGTCTACAATTTCCTTCTCACACCATACTGCTAAAGGCAATTCAAGCACAGGCATTAAATACCTTTGAGTTCTTGAAATTGAGACTCAGAAATAAGTCTGTTTCAGGCTCCCACGGATTCACAGCTCGAGACCCAAAGACGAATTCGTGATTGGGTCCCAAAAATACAAAAATGCTCTTGTCATACAAAATTGCTAGAGACAATTCAAAAGCTCAGACGCAGACACGCCTCACCCTTGGGGGTTGTATTTGAGAATGAGAAATATTTCCAGGTTCTTAAGAACTTACATCAGCTCGGTAGGTCCTTGAGAATCCGAACATTGAACCTCAACAAAGTATCCAGACGTTTTTATGAGAGAGAAAATGTTATGCAATATTCTTGAACATCCTCTAGTACTAGTTGAGTCATCAACCAGTGACATGTAATATCGAGTACTAACTTTTGTGACTTCACCACCCTCAACCTTCAGGTATACACATATACACTTAACTTTTATGAAGTCATCAACCCTTGACATGATTACTCTCAACCTTGACAAAGTCATCAAACCGTGATACTATGTCTCAACCTTTGTGACGTCATTACCCCCAATTTCGGGAAATGCGACCTGGTTCCAAGATGAGCGACCAAATGTCAATTTTCAGATACGGGTCCTCCTGCATCTTGGGAAATATCCGTATTATCAGATTGATATTTGGCCGCTTATTACTTTTTCTTGGAACTAGGTCATACAATTATCATCAATTCGTGACTCCATCACCTAGAGAAATTTCGAGTTTAGAGCCTCTGTAATGACAGCCGAGGGACTTATGTCACGTTTTCTGATCGTGTCTTACAGGCCTTCCACAAACCCCTAGTCCAGCATATTCATGTCCTCATATGACTTTCAAAAATCCGATTAAAAAAATAAACATTTATTTTCATCTGAGATGATTGAAACAAAGTTGCCGAAAAAATTTCTGTCAATGCGCTAGAAATAGCGATCATACTTCATGTCTCATAATGTCTCAAGGTCGAGGCGGTAAGCTCACTCTCCTTGTTTCATCAAGTGTTGAAATTTCTCAAAGTTCCTAAATGTAGTTGCAGTATATGTGAAATAAACCACAGATTTTGCATTAAATCACGCGAAAATCCATGGTTTATTTAACAAAATATACTCTAATTTCTATGTACCGCAGCGTAGAAACCCAAATTCAAAGAATTCCTAATGTAGGTCAAGGTGATTCGAAATCAAGAGCACGATGTCAAGATTCTTTAGGTCAAGGTCATCAGCTCGAATCGTTTCCTTCTGTCCCTGGGATCAGGGCCGCAAAATCTGGATCTTGTAAATCAAGACTATTGGATCTGTAAGACGAGGAACAGGCTCCTTCTGGAAAATTTGATGAAAATGAAAATATTGAACATAGTAGATCGAAAATTTTTCATCCGAATCAGTCGATGTCTAATCTAAGTTCTTGCACGTTACTGTCATTATTTCCTTCCTTCCTCAATTTCAGCTGACAATATATAAGCATTGTCTAACGCTATCTTAGTTGATTCAACTTGAGACAGAAGAATAATAATATCGTCTCGAATCTAGGAAGAGGTAAATAACTTTTTTATAGCATTACAATTCTCTCCCCGATATCTATTCTTCTTTTTTTTTTTTCGTGAGTCTTATACAAATGGTATCGTCGTTGTATACATGTCCGTAAAGCGTGATAATTTACTAGAAAATTTTCCATTTGTAATAGTACGTAAAACTTTTAAAATAAGTGAAAAAAAAAAAAGTAAAATCATGTCATCCGAAGGGATATCGAAAACTACGATCGTTCAAATTCAACCATCTTATACGTATTTCAGTCTGCTGAAGTTTATACCATTCAACTTGACCTCGTGATTTCGTCTATATTTTGAGACAAAAATTACCTCGAATTTAACAATAAATTATCTCACGAAGGTCACCTTACAAATCTGAACCATTTTTAGTAGCTAAAACAAATATGACTTTATGTTTATGGTGTCTTATCAACCCTGCATAAATCCTAGTCTACGAGATAGCTGAGGTTCGAATGTGCCAGAATATTACAATACATAACAAAAACAACATTCAAAATTATAAAAATTGGGTGAAAATGATGAAGATATGAAGAAAATGAAAATTCGTATTTTTCGGCAACAGCCATGAACTAAATTTGACGAATTTGTTTACGCGTCTCGCTAGTTTAAATCACATACTTACATCACAATATAACCTGTATTATCATAAAGTTTATTTTACTCGAACTACTGAAAATAACGTACAAGCCTGAAATTGTGTAACTGCAAGTAAGATGTCTGGTCGTTCTATTCGTCGGATAAGAGATTATGTAGCTTTCTAAGCCTAAATTGAATCGTAAATGCTTCCCTGATGTTTAACTACTACCCTGTTTATCTCATCTCACCGCTCTTATTTATATTTATTCGGTTTCGTGAAAAACATACTTCATTCTAAATTTAATAAATTGCATGTCATGCACGCCTATGCAGATATTTTCATCACTTATTTCGTAACAGTAAACTAGAATAACCGTGCCTAAGTTGTCTTATAATGAAAAAAGTGTCAAGGAGGAGACAAACAGTACTTTTATGTAAGTCTCCGCATCGATGCAATATGAGGTTCACCGATGCAAATGTCCAAACATTATTCTGAAAATATTGCGCAGACTTTAAAATGAATTGCTAATTGAATAAAAACGTGAGAGAAAAAAACAACTCAGGAAAACAAAGAAGAACTGATCTGCTAAATTAAGAACCCTATACTGAGGAAAGTGATGCCAAGCTAATGAGTCTTAGGGCCAGTTTTACAATGCAAAGTCTACCGTCACGTGACGGAATAAACGCTCGGGTTAACCAATAATCCCTCGAGATTCGAGGGAATAACCCGGGGTTATGGAATAACTCTGTATTGTAAAACGGGCCTTTAGGGTAACAATTCATACCAGAATGTCCGATACCAGTGACGTCATCATCATGAGGTAATTGTGGTCCTGAGAGAGATGGAGAAAAATGACTACTTTGTGGAGACTAGAAATTTTAAAAAGGCGATTGTGGATACCTTACGGGATAGAAAATTGTGATAAAAAATTCTCCAGTTGGAAGTATGCGGGTGATCTTAATTTTTTCTGGGGAGCTAGGAAAGCTTTCAAGTTTTGAGCTAATGAGGAGAGGAATTTTAAATGTCTAGATTTTTGAGCTAATATACGGCCCAGTATACTAATGTGAACAAATTGATTAAGTAGCGTAAGCCAACTAGTTGGGTACCGGTATACGATTTTAGTACATGGTAGGAAAGCGAATTCATTTTTGACGATAACTATTGACGGTAGGGGGAATGACGTAGGATATTAGTTGCATTCACTTTGGAGATTTGAGATGAAAGTATTATAAATGAAATGTGGGAGAGAAGTTCTAAAACGCCAGCTTCCTTGACAAAGTTTAACGAGGAATTTAGGAAATGTGTTCTACGGAACAAATTTGGTGTCGATGAGTGAAAAAAAGGAGATTGCAAAAGTTTGTTGATCATTGTTTTCTTTACTTTATGTTATACACAGCACTGAAGTTGAAATTCAAGTACAACTCCCTTTGATGAAATTTTTCAAGTCCCTCCTATCGTGCAGCTCAGAATGCAAAACTTCTTCAAGTACCCTTAGACTGCTATAAAGTCCATTTTACCGCTCCCTCCCCTTTCAAAATATGGGGTTTAAACTTTGGAACCTACTGCCATAGTAGGTTTAGCCTTCATTAAATATGAGTCTAATGTGCAGTATTCTAGACCAGAGTTTGAAAATTTTTTGAAAGCCAAAAGTTTTATAGGCTGAAAGTCAAACAATTTCTGGAAGCTGAAAGCAAAATCCAAAAGCAAAAGTTCCATTATAGTACAGCTTTCCCAGTTATGGCATAGCGTTTTGCAATAAGGACAATAAAGAAAAAAAAATAATGAAAAATTGGAAGCTAAAAGCTAAAAGTCAAAAGCCGTTTGATTTCTGGAAGCTGAAAGCAAAATCTGAAAGCTAAATTAGGCCAAAAAAAGTCAAAAGTGAAAAGTATAACGAGAATCTTCTAGCTATAGGTGACAGGAGGGGGAGCTCAAAAATTTTTCAAGTCCCAATGTCATAGGTGATTATGGCTGTATAACTGGAATATTGATATGCCTAGCAATTTGTATTATCTTTAGTTTAAGCTAGGACCCCTCTTTGTAGTCTAGTAGTTTTATACAAGTATATAATTAAATAGGAGGGGACTTGAGAAAAATATGCCTAGCAATCTATATTCCCGTTGAACCATGTCGACCGTCGATTTAGGGTTGATTTTGAGTCATAGGCAATGTCGACTCCAAATCGACTGTAATTCGACGTCAAATCGACATTACGGTCGATTTTGACGGTAAATCGACTGCTTGACTACGTCGATTTAGAGTCAAAATATAGTCGACTAAGATAACATTTTGTCCAATATCATGTCGACTGTATTTTGACGTCGACTCTCAGACTACCAAAAATGTGAACACTTTGTGCACCCAATGTCGACGGCAACAAATAGTCGATTTTCCGTCGACTACAATATTTTTATTGTTGACTTGAAATCGACTTAGAATCGAAGTCGATTTTGAGTCAATTTAGTTTGACCCTAATGTTGACCAAAAATCGACTGAAGGTAGACTCATTGTCGGCGTCGAAATTGAGTCGACTCCTGGTCGATAAAAAGTTTGAAAAGGTCGACTCGAAATCGACGTCGATTTTTGGTTGACAAAAAATGTGAACTTTGTCAAGTAATGTAAACTGGACAGTTAATAAGGAGTCTATTGTCGGTTGATATGGAACTAAGGAAGTTTACTCGGACTTGACTTAAAATCGACTTAAATTCTTAGTCTACAAAAAATTTGAGCCCCGTTTAATGATGTCGACTTGATTTCGACTCCATATCGACCTGTTTTTTTCTGGAACTTCACTACTCGCAGATAAGTTATGCATTCATAGTTACTTAAGGAGGAATCAACTTACTATATTTTTGAGAAGCAAGCTACCGGTTAAAACGGTCGAGTATGGAAATCGACTTCATATCGACGTCGATTACTGGTTGATTTTTGGTCGTAGAAAAAGGCTCACCTCAAATCGACTTGATGACGACAAGGATAGGGAGTCGATTTCGGGTCGAAGGCCACCGTCCACCTCAAATTGACTCAATAGCGACGTCGATTTTGAGCAGTATAACAGACTGTCCACCCAGAATCGACTTCATAACGACGTCGATAGTGGGTCGATTTCCGGTTGAAGGCCACCGTCGACCTCAAATTGACTTGATAACGACGTCGATTTTGAGCAGTATAACAGACTGTCGACCCAAAATCGACTTGATAACGACGTCGATCTCGAGTCCTAGAAAACCATTTACCTTAAATCGACTTGATAACGACGTCGACTTTGAGTCATACATTGAAACCAACAAGTTGATTTGACGTCGATTTGCAGTCGATTGCGGTCGATTTACGGTCGACATACCCCAGAACTATTTCGACTGGAAATCGACGTCGAATTTGTGTCGATTACTTATCAAAATAATGGGTCGATTTAGAGTCGACATGGTTCAACGGGATTATCTTTAATATAAGCTAGAAGCCCTCCTTTATTATACTAGCTTCATACTAGTATAACTGGAATCTTTGAGCTATAGATGATAGGAGGGAGCTCAAAAATTTTTCAAGTCCCAAGGTCATAGGTGATTATGGCTGTATAACTGGAATATTAGTATAAGCTAGGACCCCTCTTTGTAGTATAGTAGCTTTATACTAGTATATAATTAAATAGGAGGGGACTTGATAAGAGAAATGACCTTGAGGTGAGCTATATAGATGATACAAGGGGAGCTTAAAAATTTTCCAAGTCCTAAGGTCATAATTAGGTAAAGGAAGTGCCTCCCAGACGCCGGACACTTTTTCCAAAAAGACCCCCTGATGAAAAATTCACGGGTTCTTTGAACCTGTTTTATGAGTTTCACTGTAGGAAAATAATTTTATTTTATCAATTTATCTGGACCAATCAAATATGATTTTCTGTCTCAAAATCATGTGCAAGGGGTACTGGTCGGTTTGTATTGTCTTTTAGTCCGATGAATCTATGTGCCATTTGATATACTTCCTCTATACTTCTTCCGGAGAAGTGTTGTCTGTAATTTGTAATTTGAAAGTATAGCTGGGACCCCTCTTTGATCACTTTTGCAATGATGGTCTACAGGCAGGATATGGCGAATGTAAGGAGCCCCTTGATGGTTGGGGTCTCCATGACATGAGATGATCAATGCATCTTGGACAGAATGGGCACGGTTTGGGGAGATGGCTCCCAGCGAGAGTTTTTAACACATCATGGCAACACTATTGAAAACTGCGACATTTCACACAGCACATAGAGTTTGAAACTTCAATCAAAAGAGAATCATTTGCAAAATTAATTATAGGGCAAAGGAATGAAACTCATTGCGTCGACAAATGAAAATTCATCAGAGTTCTAAGTCACAGCAATCAAGTGCATGCGCACAAGAGAAAAAGGTTGGCATTATTAGGCCAAAGGCCTTAGGCCCAAAAAAGTACAATGCAATTAGCAAGTTATCATAGATTTAAAAAGTTTCAACTAGAGGGTAAGAGAGAAGTAAGAGGATTGGATAGCAATAAAAAATAGTTTAGATAGAGATGCAAGAGCAACAAAGGGAAGTCAGACATCTGAAATAGACAAAAAGAGTGAAAGCGTCCACTAAAAGACTTTGGAGAAAAGAGAAGTAATGTTAGGACGGACTGGGACAGCAAAAAATGAACCTGAACAAAGAATATTAGAAAAGTAACTCTTCCAACCTGGAAGAAACAAAAAAAATAAAAACACACCGATTGCGAAGAATATTATAAAAGTAACTCTTCCAACCTGGAAGAAACAAAAAAAAAATAAAAACACAACAATTGCGTAGTGGCGACAATTGCCTAGTGGGAACGTTAGTTTAGTTTGAAAAAGACAAAGAGGAAGATGGAGAAATAGAGAAAGAGAGACAAGAATATGAGTTGTCCAAGTGCGTATCAAAAAGGTATCAAATGAGTTGTCCGAGTGCGGGTTCAATAAAGACAAAAATACTGCCTACGAGGAATAGCGCCAAGTTTGCCGCCACGAGATAAAATTTTGTAATTTTGTGACCCTACACGAGATAAAATTTTGTAATTTTGTGACCCTACACGTGTTTGTTGATAATGCAATAAAGAGCTACAAAAGGAAGGCAACAGTAAAAATAATACCTCCAATGAACCAGTAGAAAGGTGGTGAAAACATCACAACGCGCGCCAAACAATGACAAATAGAGGAATAGGTAAAATCATCAACAGAGGCTGGTCTACGCACACACACACACACACACTCGACGTCGCCGAGCAAAGTCTCGCTTGTATTTGATGGTAACAGTGCGTCCGAGTATATGCCTAGCAATCTGTATTATCTTTGATATAGGTAAGCTAGAAGTCCTCCTTTATTATACTTGCTTCATGCTAGTATAACTGGAATATGCCTAGCAATTTCTATTATCTTCAGTATAACTGGGACCCCACCTTATAGTACAGTAGCTTTATACAAGTAAATGCCTAGCAATCTGTATTATCTTTAATATAAGCTAAAAGTCCTCCTTTATTATACTAGCTATATACTAGTATAACTGGAATCTTTGAGCTATAGATGATAGGAGGGAGAACTCAAAAATTTTCCAAGTCCCAAGGTCATAGGTAATTATGGCTGTATAACTGGAAAATATTGATATACCTAGCAATTTGTATTATCTCTAGTATAAGCTAGGACCCCTCCTTGAAGCACAGTAGCTTTATACTAGTATATGATTAAATAGGAGGGGTCTTGGGGGGGGGGGGAGGTAGAGGGGATGAAAAGAGGGGAGGTCAAAAATTTTCCAAGTCCCAAGGTCATTCTCAAGGTCATAGTTAGGTAAGGAAATTGCCTCCCAGACGCTGGACGCCGGACGCCAGACACCAGACGCCAGACGCTGGCACTGGACGCCAGACACTGGACGCCAGACACCGGACACCAGACACCAGACACCAGACGCTGGACACTTTTTCTTGAAAGACCCTCTGATAAAACAGGTCCCCTGTTAAAAGCCAAAAGCAAAAGTTTTATCGTTTGACTTTCAAAATCTGTTCTAGACTTACATTCAGAGAGTTGCAGCCAGCCAAAAGCCAAAAGCCGTATTTTTGACCATTCAGCCAAAAGTCATAAGCCAGCTTTATGTTCACTCTCAGAGGCCAAAAGTCAAAAGAAGCCATATTTTTTCAGCTGGCTGATTTCTTCCGTTCTCCTCACCCTTTACCTTCATGATAGTATGGATAGCTGGAAGCCAAAAGCCAAAGCTGTATTTTTCAAGCTTATCAGCCTAAGCCAAAAGCCTAAGCTATATCATTTGGCTGTAATACTCTGCTTATGTTCAAGTCTAGTAAGTATACAATCATCAAATTGGTAAATCAATATAATCAACGTTGAAACATATATTAATCATTCAATATTTTTCCATTGAGTGAAGAAATTTACTCTTTTTTTTTTAAATAATATTTATTCAATCTTGTATCGAAATTCTTTTTTTAAACACCATCATTAGGGAATTGTGTTTTCACTTTTATTTCAATTTATATTTTTTTTATGATTTTAGAAAATTAAACTTCATAAGAATTTCTTATCAATATAAAATTATTATAGGTATTATAAATTAATAAAATTTATTTTTTATGAATTTAACGCAGTATACCTATCAAGTCTTAGTATTTCTAGATTGATTATTGATAAAAGAAATTTATTTTTTTATTTATAATTATTATAAATGATAATTAATTTTTTTGTAACTCTTTTTCCTCTACAGTTTTTTTTTAGATAAGTATATCTTAATTGTAAGTACTACATATTATCAAGTTTCAATCTTTCTAGATTAATTATTGAACGAATTATTGTTTCTCAAAAATATCTGAGTTTACAATTTATTTATTATAATATATAAATTTTTTCATTTTCATGATCAATTCAAATAATATTGGCTATTAATTTGAATTTTCTTAGAAATATTCATAGTCATCATTTTTTTCATGCTACTTAATTGAAATATTTGATGTATAAATTTTTATATAGATACAAAATTGTGACATTTTTGGAAAGAATTTATTTTAAAATTGTTAATCCTAAAATTTTTTATTATTTTTCTTAATTTAAATAAGAAAAATCTATATAATATTAATCATTTGATAATGAAAATAGAAATGAAGAATTATAATTAGAGACCGGGTCTCTCGCCACTTGTCATTTTTTTAACGTATGGAGTCGGTAAGAGTGGAAGTGGAAAATCATGCTAAATGAGATGCAGAAAAAAATCTGTTTTGTCGAAAAATGCCAAAACTGGAATGAATGCCAAAATCAGCAAAAATTTCAGTTCATACAAAATGAGAGGTTTTACCCTGAATCATTATGATTTTGTATGCAATTACCGAAATTTGTTTGAAACCGGTAAAGATCCATCTGTACGCCCCCCCCCCATTTGGAGGTGAGGGGTCGGAAATATGGGCAGAAATTTCTACTTCATTTGTTCCAATTTTGCTCGGAAGGTCCCACAATTTTTGCCAAATTTCTGGACTCTATGGCTTGAAAAAAACTTTGGGGACCAGGGATTTCATTTTTATTTGTGCTGATTGTGCTCGGTACTTTCAAAACTTTTCGTAACATCCCCTATGACCGGTAAAGAAATTTGGAGGGCCCCAAGAATTGGCTCTTCAGGAGATTTTAGATCGTGTACGTGACGGCACAAATTAGCACAAAAATAAAAAAGGGGTGCGGGTTATATTCCCGGAAATACCTTGAGTGTTCCTTTCTTCTGAATAAGTTACATCCTCAGACCAATACGTGAGCACTTCACACGGACGTTCTAAACTTTCAAACGCGTTTTCTTTAGCTTCAGCCCTCTTAAAAAAAAAGGGCTTAATTTGGGTCTAAGGAGAACTAATTTTGATCGGAAAAACGGCGAAGGACTCAGAATGAAAATTATAAACTCTGACCACTAAAATTGATTACCCCGTCTCTGGTACCACCCAGGTCTTGGGAGGAAGTGCCTCTCTGCCTGGCAGTGGCTCGAATATTGCCGAATCTTTAAACTTTTGTAACGAAGTCACACGTCCTCTTGCCAAAAATCCGGTCTCTAATTACATGTGATTTAAACTTTTTAGAAAAATATTCATCATCTAGAAGCGTTTAATTGAAACTTGGAAAAATAATCGACTTTCCAGTCACACGTATGAGCTGGATAACTTGCACAACAAGGCTCAACGTGAGTGTGACAGGGGGTGGTGTGAGGCACATATTATACGGCAGGAAAATCCAATGTTTTTCAGATCGCAGGCCATGAGGTGGATTAATTTTTCCGATTTGAATATTCTTGTTTCTATTCTGTCTCTTCATAGTCCTTCGCAGGCCAGATAGGCGGATCGTCTTCGGCCCACGGACCGTAGGTTAGGCGTGCCCGATCGACGGCCACAAAACTGTCGTGAATATATTCGTGTTCTTCAAGTTTTTTCAATTGAATGGAATTAAATTATTCTGGTACCTCTGAAGAAAATCTGATTTCTACCCAAAGAATGGTGTCACGAAGCGAAGAAGGGCGGCAAAGTTCTCAATCCCTTGGAAGAAATTTTTAGCTACACCTACGTATAATTTATGATCTTCAATAAATTTAAGCAGATGCTGAATCGAAACAAGAAGTTGATCTACTTTCGTTATGTTGCGTTTTTTAAAGATAAAAAGCACGGAGAATTAGATACCAAGAAAAGTATCAGTCTTTGATCCTTTGGATTTGATGGGACGGTCGTATGTTCGAAAAGGACTCCGGGAAAACGGAAAGACAATAGAAAAACTTTCCTTCCGAAACTTTTATTCTTCTTTAATACGGTGCGAACCTATAAATTTTCCCGGTAAGTGTTGAAATAAAAATGTCATTGTACTGAATTCTCATTGAGGTAGTAATATTGTTATTGTTGACATGTTGACAATAAAAATTCTGTTTACAGGTGTAACTCGCGACGAGATCTTTAGTTCGTGAACTTTTCAAAGGACACGTCGTGAAAAAGGAAAAATACGGAACGCCTGAAAGCAAACACGATACTTTTCTAGTCACTTCGTAAGTGCTAAAAGGCTATTCGCATAGGTAGGTAGTCGTATGAATGCAGATAGATATTTGTATCACACGTTACGCTTACGCTAATTTGCAAGTGTGAGAGACGTCGCCGAGAGGAAGGGGTAATAAAAGAGGAGGACAGAAGTATCAATGAGAGTCTCTACGAGTAGTTCGATGTTTCTGTAGACGCAGGTAAGTAAATTGCACGGTACTTACCTCACAATACAGACAGTTGCGAACTAACCACTGCAGGCGTTTGCGAGTTCGACGAGTACTCGCTGCCTATTTTATTTCGATATAACAAACGGAAGAACGATAATAAATAATAATTTAATTCTTTAAAAAAGTTTTTTTCCTCCATACACGTTCTTATTTTCTAAGTATCTTTTCTTTCATTTTCTCTCTCGATTTGCGGGTCGTTCGCGAAAATTTAAATTCGTAATTATTCTATTTTCCGTGCGATTTGAAAGTTTTTTCGTTTTCAAGTAATATTTATTAAAATTCGATAATTTATGTACTATTTATTTTGTTGTTATTCTATTGTTATCTGTTCGGACGATAATTAATTCGGTTAAATTTTTTCAAAAATATTGCAGTTTCGTTGTAAATTTATCGCGTTAAATTTTCTCGTACTGTGTGCTGAATTTTTCTCAATTTTTTTTTTTGGTTCTTTTTTTTTTTGTTTGTTTCTTTTGTATACCATTTAATTTGTGCCGATAACTTTGAAAATCTGGATATATCGATAAACGTAAGTAAACGCACTCCGTGCGATGTTGATTTAATGACTAATTTACACCGTAGCCTAGTTTATTAGCGCAATGAAATTTTATCGGACGAGGAAATAAAACCTACGGCAACAAGAAGCGACACGGAGATCTGATCTTAAATCAAATAAAATTTCGAAAATGTCTGTATTTGATTTTCGCGTCTATACATAGAAATACGGCTGATTCACCGAACAAGATCGAACATGTTCGTTTGTTGTTACTCATATCATCGCGTTATCGTATTCGAACTCGTGATTTGATACGAATTGAAAACGGGGGCATATTACACGTTTATTACTTTTGAGCTTCTTTTGCAATGTATTTGTAAGATCGGACTCTTAAGTACCATCAATATGAAAACCAAAGTACTAAAAATTTTTAGAGTCAAGTGTCATTGGTATGAATAGACCTGCTGAAAAGTCTGAAGGCATGTAGTGAAAATCACGCAAATCTATGGAGGATTCTATAGTCAATCTTGACGAACGTAAAAAAATATCGATTAGCGAAAATTTCTCTTTTATTTCGTAGTCTGTTTCTATTCATTTTCAAACTCTAACGCAGCTTACGAATTTCTGATGCAATGTTTTTGTCGCTCCTAAATCGTACTGTCCAGGAAAGTTTTTCGTAATTTTACGGGATCAGTATCTGAGTGCCTTGAAATACCCGTACCTCTTAAAGCCTAGAATATACTCCTGATGGTGTGAATACAGACTTGTAGGGGAGTCGGCATTCATCTTTGAGTCATACCGAATTGATTAAAACTCTTATTATTGATCTAAGCGAGAAAGAAGAAAGTTGATTAATCGCGTTTTCCTTCTTATTCAATATTCGTGGATCTTTATTTTTGTTGTAAACACGAAGTGTATAGAATTGGGACAGGAATATGGATTTTGAAGATGGTATCAATATTGATAATTTTTCTGATTGTTCTTCATATGCATATCCATAGCCTCGGTAAGAAAATCAAAAATTTATCTCCTTAGACTTCTCGGTCTGAAAATCTTCGAATGAATCAAGCAGCCAGAGTTTGAAGGCACCTCAACATTTTTCAGTAATAAGAGAGGAGTCAAGTAGGAGGTTTATCCCTTTGATCTTCTTTTCATATACATAATTGACGGGTACACGGGAAGAATGAATGTCTAAACCAAACAGGTGGAAGAAGCGGTTTTTCCTAAGCTATGCCAGAAATCCGATTGTCCAACTCGTTTCATTTGGACATTTCCCCTTCTTGTTTGGAATCATATTCTCCTAAAACTAAGCAGCTCGCGGGTAGAGATTTTCCCAACTCCAACAGCTCATGGATCCAATGAGTCAGCTAGCCGATAGATACAAAACTTAGAATCTCGAACGACTCTTGGATCGTCGAGGCCTCTCTCTTACGTTTTTTCTCACCTCTTGAGCCATAAAAGTAGCATCAACTTTGCAAATAGTTGAAGACTTATCATTGTTTGTTAATATGTAGCTCGAAGGTTGCCATTTTTCCTACCCCAACAAAAGCTTGGATACGCTTTGAATTTCTTTCAATGCATCATGCAACTTGGGAGTCGAAATAGTTTCAAGTTTCAATCCTAAATTGATCCAAAAGTTCACATCTTGCTAAACCTTCGATCTCGCCTGCAAAGGTCAAACGATTTTTATGGTCATCAAGTTAGCTACCTACTCAGGCTCAATCAGAGGGTGAGGGAAAGGGGGTATTTTCCTCCAGGCCCGAACTTTTTAAAGGGCTCGGTTTAAATACCAATACCGCATGCGTTCACTCATGATTTTTTCTTATTCCCTGAAAATTCCACTGTTCAAACAGTTTTTTCCTCCTGGCCGTTTTTTCTCTGCACGGCCCTGTGCCTATTTATGAATCAGGCAATGTAAATTCAAGTATATTTTTGTTACCTGTCGGCGAAAAAACTTGAAACGGGGTAAATTTGTATCGAAAACTGTACTTGAAAACAGGTTTTGTGTTCTTGGTTGCTTAAGAAGAATGTTTTTTCGGAGGAGTTGAGCGAATTCACTCTGGAAAGAAGAAATAGACCCAGGCCCGGATTTCTGTAGGCAACTGGTGACTTGCCGCCCTACAGCATCGGATTTTTAGTCCACCCCACCCGCCAATGTTTTCGTTCAATTTTGTGCCACCTCTGAAAATTTGACGATCTAGGCACATGCTTCCTCTGCCTAATGGTAAATCCGGGCCTGAATAGATCTCAATTCGCACGAGTACCTCATTTAGAGATGTGGTGAAAAATCTCAGATCAGAATGATCCAAATCGACTCAAGGATTTGGAAACCTGACGATGAAAATATGATCGAATGGAATTAATTTGGTTCACGAGGTTACGGTCGGAAAGCTCCACAATACTCGATGAGTAAATTGCTCTGCAGCTGATCGAATGAATTTTTTGGAGTGTTCTGGGCTCACGGATCACTCCATCTTCATAATATGCCTCTTGTAGAGTCACGTAATATTAATTAGGTATTCTATATTGGAGATGTCTTCGTGGTTTTAAAGAGATATTTGTTTCAGTAATTTTGGAAAGAAAGAACGGCCTAGCTTTTGAAGGATTCTGAAGTAGAAAGGATTTCTCCCGTTTCTAGCCCATGACGATAGGTTGTCGGTGCTTCCTCGATTCCAAAAATATACTTCCATTCTGCTCACAGTCATATAGAAACCGTTATTCCTTCGAGCAATTCACGTTGAACTTGAAAATGCGGTATTATTTTGTGCGAAAGTGAATGAGCAGCCTTTTAAAATTGAATTCTATCGAGACATAAATTGACGGCAATTAGACCTTGTCTTCTCTTCTTTCATACATTCACGAAATGCTAGATATATATTAGTTCAACTTCTTCGAGCGACTCCAAAATGACCTTTCGCGTGAATTCTATAAAAGTCCATCACGATTTACTCCGTTTAAGCCGGAGGTGAAGAACGTATCGCTCAAAACCTGGCGAAAAATGTACGCCCATGATTTTTCCCTCAATTGAAATGAATCAAATGGACTCGAGGATTTTGGAAACCTGACGACGAAACGGAAATATTTTCAAAAGTAACTTTGTCGAAATTGGAGAGGAATAGATTGTCGAACAGAGGGATAGTTACATGTAGATATAAATATATTTCTGTAGAAAATTTTTCGTCGATCAAATTCACCAATAAAGATTTCTAAATACCCATAAATTCTCCTCCAATCCAAAATTTCTTTCTCGCGCAAATAGAATTTTCGAGAAGATACCTAATGTCACGAGTGCTTATCATCTCTTTTCGTGATTTTTGGTGTGCACAGTACGTGTCCGCGGGCACATTAATGGGTTTATTTCGATAATTTTTAATTAGCCGTTGTCTTGTACTTCATGACAGCTCATTACTTACATTGTGTTAGCTCGTCCGGTTTGAGCCGTTTCGTTGTCTTTTCTATTTTTTTTTCCTGTTGTACAAAGTTAAATTATAAATTATTATTTGTACCCACGCGTATGGTTTTTTTCTACCTCATAGTCTGACTCACCCGAATATTCTTAGTGATTGATTGTTTTCCAGTTATTGATTTGTGGAGTACATTTTGAGAAGGAACCTATCATGCCTAACGAAAGAGCTGAGAAAAAGATCGATATCAGGGTGAGAAGTAATATTTGATCATTTTCGAGATCGAAAATTGTGAAAATGTAGTTGAGAGGTCAAGAAATAAAGAAAGGAAATTTTTCCCCCTCATGTTCTGTGTATGGCTTTGAAATCCAGTCACAAGAGATTCTTCCCAAGCGTCCAAAAATTGATCAGGAGAAAGGATATTTTCCAATTCATCATGATCAAAAATCAGTTTAAAACGTAGAAAGTGTTTTGAAGTATTTCTTGGATTTTCGTAGAAGTTTTCTTGCCACAACTCACAGCGATCAGTCACGAGAAACCCTCTACGAGAGTTCAAGAAAGATAACCTCAGTGAGTAGTACATTGGTTTCTAGAACGCTTAGAGGAGTTTTTTTTTGTGACAGGTTACAATTATTAATTTACCTATATCGATTGTCCAAGTATTGTACAAAGGGCTGGCTGAAACCCGAATTAAAACAGATTTTCACTGATAAGAGAGGATCTTATTCAAACCTTTGTAAGCTGGAAGCCAAAATGAGTCAAATTACTTCAACCTCTTTTTAAAGCTCTACCGATTCCCACAAAATGAGAAAATAATATCTTATGAAATTAATTTCTCGTCTTATATATTGAAAATGTTGATTATGAACTCCATCAGTGTCGTAAGGTAAAGTTCTGTAAAGGCTGAAGACTGTCCAGCATTGAAGCTTGTAGCAAAGCCTCTCATAGTAAGAAGCTATGAACGTAAAATTGGTAACTGTTGCTCTTCTAGGAGAAACCATTTCAGCGGCTGTATCTCAAAAAGTATCAAGTTTCATGGAAAAGTGAAAAGAATAAAAGTTATATTCTTGAAATTTTCTTTCAATGAAGTGGTGTCTTATCTGTGAATGCGTGGGCCAAACAGGATGTTGCCTTTCTACATTTATGGCTTGTCAATATGGATGGCTTCCCTTGAAGTCATCCAATCAAGATAAATACAAACGTGAGAATAGGTATATTTTACAAGCGTAAAAAAGTCCCAATTCTCCTAATCATTTCTTCTGTACATTCATTTCTGTAAGACATTAATCAGCTGGAAACCTGCTGAATCAGGCCAAATTCTAGTTGAATGAAGCCAGCTAAATTAAGCCTCCCAACACAAATTGCTCTATGATGTCATTGATAACATCATTGAAGGACCTAGGCCGACTTTTCCGAAGATTCTATAAGAATAACTCCGAAAAATCATTATAGAAATTCGGAAAATCTTCTAAGGTGGTCTAAATTCTAGCTACGTATTATCCTAATGGAATTTCAGATTTTCAGTTTCCATAGGCACTTATCCCTTATTAATTTTCAAAATCTCTTCTTCTCAGAAAAATACACGCTAAATGCCATTACCATGGATCGGCCCACGTTTTTGCAGACATTTAGGTACAACCTACCTACGAAAAAATAGAAAATGCCAAGAGGAATGACTTTTCTACAAGATGCAAAGCTTTATACTCGTAGGCCTCTCTCTCGAATGTTTGCTGACCAAGTAATTTAGAGAAGGATATAAGTATATTGAGTTTATTTTTGGGTAGTGAGTAGAACGATAATCAAGTTTTTTTTCTAGAATCTAAAACAATGAATTAATTGTGGATGGCAAGAGGAGCACCTTTCTTAGATTTACTCGAGGTATTTCTTGTAGTCCAAGTCTATTGTAGTCTTGGAGGTTTCAGCAAGGAAAATGTTTCAAGTAATCGACGGACAATCAAGCTTCAATAGAGGATCAGGAAATCTGAGATTTTAACTTCTGACCAAGGAGGTAAATTCCTGACGACGAAATTTGTGGCAGTTACCTTATTTTTGTAGTTAGAAACTAACTCTTTTATTATACAATCAATTTTTCATTCGATCTTTATTTTCCTATACTTTTGATCACTATCAGCGATCCAAAAATTGTCATCAGTCTATTATTCGAAGCCTAATCACGACAATATTTTGCAAGTCTGTAAAAAATGATGTTTGTGTACCGTCTTAGGTATACCTAATTCATTAAAGGGAACGACAAAATATTATCTTCTGTTTGTTCTGGCCCATTTGTAACAAAGTTATGATCCATATCAGTCACAGTTTCGAACAATTTTTTCCTCTACGGTCTGCTTATTATAAATGTGTACGGTCATATGCATTATAATGCATATTATGCGGTTCTTGTAGTATCCATTGAATTAGCTCGCCAGCTTACTTGTTTCCTCAAGGTCACATGTGATTGCACCATTCGCTTCTTTCTGTTTTCGTTGATTTTAGAATCTTCAAGTTCTATAGTATTAGGAACATTGTAACAATTTCTTGTAGAATATCTTTGATAAGGTATCTAAGTTTCCTGCGGACCAAGCTTCGAGGAAGACTATAATCAGTGCTTGGTAGGAAACTCTTATGATGACTTTGACACTGAAAAAGGACTCTCCTGTCGTTTTATGAGCAGAGTCTGGTTGTTGGAGGAGTATTCATTGAGATTTTGGCTCTTGCTCCCGTATCTTGCGTAGTGATGAAAATTTTTGCCGCAAAAATCCTTACAAAACGTCACAGTAATATATTGTTGAAAAATACGACATTTCTGAAATAAAATACAACAATTCACAGACGTTATCATAGACGTACGTATTAAACTGTAGGGTGTAAGGCAGTTGATTTTCTCATAAAATGAAGTATTCTTTGCAACATTTTTATTCATGGGTGCAGTTTACTACAAAATGTTTGAAAATTCATTACCTATAATTTTTTTCAGTGAAGGAAAAGCCAAGACAAATTTTGATATTTGAAAAAAAAAAAAAATGTATGGAAAAGTTCTAAGTCATAAACTACATGAGGAATGGAATCTGAAGTGCAGCTACATACATGTGCGAAGAGGGGTTGGAGAGGCTCGAAAAAACAGAAGAGAGACTTGAAAATTTTTTAGCTCTAAATGAAAGCATCCATAAGAAACGGAAAAATTTAAGCTGAACCGTTATAAAAGAGAGATATCATGAGCTCGAAACTTGACGTCATCGGAAGACTTCAAAAAATCAACTTTGAACAGCTCTCCAAGGGGAAAGTTGTTCATCAGCTGTGGAGAGAAAAGTCGTCCAATAACTTTAGGGGGTTTCACTTGCTCCGCTCGTTAGCCCCGCTTCTTGGTCTAATATAAGTCATTAGTATCAACTACCTATTCCAAGATAAGGGCAGTGCTGCCAGATCTAAGGATTTTTAGTCTTCAAAAAAGATACAGGGTTTTCTCCGGATTTTGCGAAAAATACGGATGTCTTGCGCTCAAGGGAAAAGTACTTTGGACACGAAAATGAGAAATACTTTTCTCCTGGTCGTTATCGGCTGATTTTGCAATCTCTTGTAACCGTAACATCGAATCGATCAAGGGACTAGTACCTCATATACCGCTTCAAGAGATATCTTTCTCCTGATCAATACTGATAGATTGGTCGATGTCCGTCAAAATCTGTTTTCACGTCTCACAAAAAATGATATACAGATTTTTGAAAATATCATCTGGCAGCACTGGAAAAAAGGTACTAAATAGCACGCAATTGTTCCTGCTAATGACCTTTCCCTTGGAACAGGCCACAATTTTAGGCTAATTGCTTTAGGGGGGCTCTCTCGCTCCGTTTGTTCGTTCCGCTTCTTGGTCTAGTATAAGTCTAGTTAAGGACTAGGTAAATCCTAGGGGAATAGTAAGCCTACACCTAGTTTAAAGCCAGGTCTGAAGAAAGCCCAGCGCTCAGACCTACCACCTTCTTGGTTTAGTTTACTGTACATTTAATAGGGCTAATCCTACTACAGTAGCTAGTTGAGGTCCAGTTCAATAGGGAATTCAAAAAAGAAACACTACACCCAGGATGCCTGAGCCTGCTAGTATAAACTAACTACCTAGGTCCGTTTATGCAGACCTATTCAAGTAATTTTTATGTCGGGCCGCTTTCATACGATAACGCGATTTGTCCTACTCGATTTACGAGAACAAAGCGCTTCGTTTTGTACGCGAAACAACGCTGCGTGAATATGCGTTGCGGTAGTGTCAATATCAGTACTGCGCATGCGCGGTGAGATATGAATATACGCGGGCAACAAAACTACTACGCTTTTCGCTTTTTCATCGTGTAAAGAAAAACGTTATGTGCAACAAGGGAGAAAAATGGGCTATTTCTCAACTCAGTGCGAATATCGACCCTTGCTTCTGGCTCGTGTTGCAAACTTCACACTCGTTGAGAAATAGCTCTTTTTTCTCCCTTGTTAAATAACTATTTATGAAGGGGTATACATTACGTACTTTTCGCGGGCCGTTTTGACATCTTCGGCGGGTTGGATTTGGCCCGCGGGCCGCCAGTTGAATAGGGTTGCAGTATACTGTATTTTTGATTAATAGCTACGCCCATAAGCCTCGTTTAAGACTAGTAAAATCCTGTGAGTGTGTGGGGGGGGGTTCCTCTCCGTTCTATCATAGGTCTAGTTTAAGGCTGTTAAAATCCTAGTATAAAACTAGTATGTACACTAGGCAAGGTGGACTCACAAATTTTTTAATCACCCACGGAGTATCGGGGGTGAAGGGAGCACGCACAGGGTAGGGTGAAGGCCTCGGAAAATTTCAAATTAAGGGTCAGGACAGAGTAAAGACATAAAACATGTCGAAAATTCATAGACTCAAAGTTTGTTTTGGTATCGATGGTGGCTTTGACCTAATTCAGGGGCTTACAAGAATTTTTTTTCGCTTCTGTCGCATGTGCAGCGCCGCCCCGTCCTCCATGGTGGAGTGGGTGCGGTCTGCTTATGCATTTGATTTTGTTTCTTCCAGTACCGGAATCGACCCTTTCGCGTATAACGTACTTCCAGTGTTGGAAGAATCTCCTCGGCGAACAACCTCTTCTACTCAGCAACTGCCAATCTACTTTGGCAACCGCCAACTTGCAGTGCCCCCCTGGCACGCAGAAAAACACAAGAACACACAAGAACAACGACATCACCTTAAGATATAGTAAATTGCTGTTGGAGTTTCTTTATCTTCTTCTACCTTCATGGATGATCGTCGTCCTCTTCTTCCTGCAAATCTGGTTGTTGATGGTACACAGGTGTCGAGTAGGCCATAGCGTGGTTCTGCATTTGCCTATTCCATTCCCAGTCCATTTTCTTCTTCATGGCGGTGGCTGCAGATGCAGACATCTGGTTCCATGCTTCTTTGGAACCCAGCATGGTGGATACCAGGCTACGAGGGTCAAGCGCTTCATCTACCCCAATCTCTCGAAGAGACCGACTAAACTTGTCCCGCTCACGTCTCCACTCCTCGCACTCAAATGAGGTGTGCTCTGGTCCATCATCCCGCCCTTGGTCGCAGTGCGAACACGTTGCCTGCTCAACTTTCCTTATCTTCTCATGAAGGTACTCGTTGGGGCTTACTAGGAAATTAATTTGGGTAGGCTTTGACGTCAGGACGTATTGTCATAAGAAAATTATTTTTGGCACAAAAACTCATAAAAATCGGGACGAGACGTCAAGAAAACTTACTTGCGTGAATGAGGATTTAGAAAAATATCGGAGATGGCTGATCGATTCTGAAAGACCTAGAAAAATTCTGTTTCAAGTAACTTAATTCAGAGGAAGGCCCTGACTTTCAAAAATCTCAACTATTATGCTTTTTGATATTTTAATTCTTCAAATTAAAACCTGTACTTCTTCTGGTCCTCTGGTTCTAGGCAAAGTTTGTTCATTTTTCCTCTGCATCTCTTCAACTCAATCAACATTATTCCTTTATAAAAAGTCGTGGATGTTTTTAAAGATTATTGTAGTCTACAACAGCCTTATTTGAGCTCGATTAAACAGATTTTGTTTCGCAATACTAGTGAATTCTAAAAAAATGAAGATCAATATTCGATAAATTAGAGAATTACTTTAGATCTTACGTTCGCTGTTATTTTTCTCTGCACCATCTTTAGTCTTTGTGATGTCCGAAAATGATTCCCTCGCACAAAATCATTTTCTAAAAAGACACAATCATGTCATCTTAGATTGGCATCCATTCGTTCATACAAGTTCCCTGGATGAAACCATCTTCATACAAAGGTTACGCGCGTATACCTACAATCACTACGTGGATTTCAACATGTTCACACAAATATAACCTTTCTAAATCAGATACTCAAGTTTTTCTTCCTCGTTATCGTTGTTTGATATGTGGTCAAAACTGATTATTTTGCGATTGCCCCTTCAATGCCAGAATATAATTAGGTACCAATCTAGACGAGGAACGATTAAAAACAATTAACAGCCCGTGGAGATGCTAATGAATAAATATGAAGGTAGTCTTAAGATTGGAAAAGGAGTTTATCCCCTTTCTCTTTGGTATATTAGAACTATAGACTTTAGAAAAACTCTTCTTCATAATTTTAAAGTTCAATGGTACAGGTGTATGTATACGTGAATGTATAGCTCGGAAATCGATTCTTTGGGATTCCTTACTGATCAAAAAAAGTTCTGTGTAGGTTTTCTTTTTCTTTTTGGAATAAAATATTTCGATGCTTGCATTCCGAAACTTCTTCATAGAAATTATTTTATGATTAATTAGAATTTTGCTCCTCGTTCAGCCTTCGGAGACTGAAGATATTTTTTTTGAAAGTCGTAATTATTTACTTAGGAAACCCAATTTTCTGCATTTCTTCATTGAAGTAGTGCTGTAAAAATGATTTTCGTTCATACCTTCTGGAAATTGAGACGATTTCTTGGGATTGATAGAGCCCAAAAATCTTGAAATTGAAGGAAGATGGTAATGGCGGAAGTTCACGAGGAATCACGACGAAAATATCTCCTAGCCCGAACGGGAATCGAACCCGAGACCTCTCGCTGGTTCGACCCCTGCTCGGGCCAGGAGACTCCGTCATAATTCCTCTTTTATCCTTCTTTCAAAATTGAAGTTGAATGTAGTAGGGACTGAGCTGCTGATACGATAATATGGCATGATAAACAATTTCACGAGGTTGATTTAAAAGAATTAATGTTTATTGATTAAAAATTGTATCCTAGACTGAATATTGGTCAGAGTACTTGGGCGAATAAAAGAAGTCTAAGAAATGTAATCTTTTGAAAAGTATACTTGGTCGTTCTAATATTTGGAAAATAGATACTAAGAAGAAACTTGTGGGAGGAGTGATAATTGCAGGAGGGGAGCTCCGACATTTTCCACCCTTTTCAAGGTCACTATCTCAAAGTAGAGCACGTTCTCAGCGTCGATATGTGTAGAATGTACACACTCGAGGGAAATCTATTCACAGTATACAATGAAAAGTACAATAATGTCATCATTCAACGCAGTCTCGCTTGGCATAGTCATAGAAAATTTTCCATTCAAACAGACTTTAAATTTCAGGTCAGCCGTCGTCAGTCTGAGTGATTCACATTTCAATAAAATTCGCATCTAGGCTACCGGTTAGTAATAAACCAGTACGCCTATATCGTACGGTATCGGTACTTACTTTTATTGATCAACATATACCGGTGATGAATTTAATAGTCAAGTCGTAACGAAAAATTCCAGTAGGTTGATAAGAAAGCCGAGACCACGTCGATCCTCGTCGTATTTTTCCATCTCGAGTATATATTGTTCCTTATGGCATACGATGAACTTTTTTTTTTTGTGACTTAAATTTGACATGCGTACATCTTCGCTACAAAGGACGAGCGAATACGAACGTAAATGAATATGTACGCGCCATAATAGCTTGACGGGTGGTTGAAGATCGAAATATTTGTATAATAGAAAAACATGACTTCAAATTGTAACTAACGGACTGACTTTGCACCGTTAAACCATTACGCGAAACGACGACCGATTAATTTTCGTTATATTTCATTTTTTTTCTTTCTTCTACGAACATTACGAAGGAAAAATCTTGCAATTTGTCGCATTCGTTGCTGAAAAGAAAAAAAGAGGATAGGTCAATGGCATAAATAGGAGAAATGCAAAAACCCAATTTATCTAGTACAAGCACGAAATTTTGCACATCCACTACGCGTAGTTTGAAGCTTTTACCAGTGGGTTCAGTGTTCCTAGGTTTGTTTTTCTATGCAATGGTACGAAGAATGCGAGCAAATTAATCGTGCATGCTCATGACCCATTCGAAAATGTACGGCTTAAGGCCTATGTTCTGAAAATGTTTGAACAGTTTGCGACAATTTTTCTGTGATTGTATGAAAAACCGAATCAAAAGAAACTAAACTCATTTAAGAAATGCGAACCAATTATGTTCACAATATTAGGAGGTGTTCGTGCATAAATCATGAAAGATTTTCAGAATGCCTCCGAGTTAAAATCCAAGAATAGGCTCAAGCTATAGGTACTTGAAGAAGAAACAGGTTTTGTAAATTTCGGCCTCAAATACCCGACGTAGTTATTCACGTGATTTTGGGATAGGATATAATTATGGGGGCGGAATGTCGCAAAATTTTGATTACTGTCTTCTTTCTACAAAGGGAAGGTGCTTCAGAGAGGAAAAGAAGGCGTCTACGTCTTGTTCGTAATGTCATTGGGGGACCTCGAAAATTTGTTAATTTAAATATCGACGGCCTTGTACCTTGGTGATCCGCGAAAAAAAGTAAATAGGTCTGTTTGACATTGGTGAAAGAGACCCATTCATCCAGATCGCCAAATCTCACTCGGGTCAAGGATGCACGAGGCTATTGATATGAGGGGAGATGGGGCTAGAATCAAACCAATAGTTCTAGCGGTACACAACGAATTTCGTAAGAAAACTGTATTATTGTGGTACAAGCATAGAAATTTGTACACTCTGTGTGTAGACCATATAAAGCGATTTAACCCAGTTTCCAAAATTTTGATTGATAGAACTCTCTGAGGACCCTCCAATCATGTTTCTAAATTATTGGAAGAATGGTAGCAGAGGGCGTGAAAATGCCTTAGTACACGAAAATTCTTCATTAGACTTTCTGATCTTGAACATTAGAAATTTTTCTAAATTTGGGGCTTTGGGAGAGGTGTTTTTCGATTTTTTCAATCATTTGAAGAGTGATGCTCTTGAAAGGTAACTCGTCTTAGTTAAAAAACTTCGATAGAAAATTTCTCTGCACTCTCTTGGGGCTTTTATGGGAAGTGCAGACATTCTCTCCGATTGTGAAGTTGATTGGTCCATCTGTATATCCATAGAATTTAACCTTCAGAATACGATCATGATGGAAACCAGTTTCACCAGTTTTGTTACGTTATGGAAAGTCGATGAAGACCCTCGTTTTGATCCCAATTTGAAAATACGAAGATCAGCCAGACAGGTCTGCTCGTTTCCTAAATTCACTCGACCAATTTCTTAACTCATACGATTCTACGTTACCTTAATCTTAGAACTTCGGTCACGTTCGTTTCATTCTTTCTGGCCCACTGTCAACCTTTTTTAACCTTCTTTCTGCATCAAATACTGCGAAGACTCGCTTTCCTTCATCCAAGCATAGATCACTTTGCTAGGGATCAAAATTTCATGTGAGCCCGGTACTTCCCGTCTACCGCCTTTTCATTATTTCTTATAAATTCATCTTTCTTACCTCTAGATAAAGACGATTAGGTGGAAATTAACGCAGCTTCCGCCGGCACTATGCCCGCAGATAGTTACATTGTGGTTATTGCCACCAAAGGCTGAAATATTATCTCGAACCCATTGTAGAGCGGTTACGTACACGAAGAAGTCAATGTCAATTGGTAGTGATCCATTTCTTTTTTGTATTTATTTCTTAAAATGGAAAAAAGATTTTTATCCACGTCTGGCGGAAATAGGCCAGGGATCTTCAAAATCTTTAACCATTTTCTCTGACATTACGAGATTTTGATAGTTTAGAATGACAGAGGTCACATATTATATCAGCCAACGAATGCACATCACAAACTGTGAATGCATTACGAGATTTAAGATTCACAGGAAACGAATTGCTTTAATTTGCCATCATTGTTTGTCAAAACTCTTTCTTACAAATACCGTCAGATGGTATAGCGTGCGTAGACTCTCCGCAGTCGAGTAGAATAAGTCGCCAGAGTAGCAATTGGATAAGCTGAAATATATTTTTCAAGGATTTATACTACGGTAATATAACTCGAGGTAATTGTTCTTTTTTCGTATTTTTCTCTGCGCTGTTGCGAGCATACATGTAATTTTCATGAACCGAAAAATTTTCAAATATGTAGACTTTAGAATAATAAACTCAATTTATCTCAGAATTTCGTGTGACAGGACGTCTTATAAATTGGCAGGGGAAACAACGAGCAGGGCAGAGATTAAGCTACGACAACGCGTGAGAAACTGGACGAGACTGAAATTTTTGGAGATTGACGTTTCCTGATCTCTCCTCTTTCGAAACCACACTCATCTCGTGATTCAATTTGAACCCAGTACTACGTACCTATATCTCTGTTCGCCTATCCGCATTTCTCTTCAAGTTTCTTCATCGAAAATTATGCTCGCTCACTGCTATTTTATACCCGAGAAATTTTCTTCCGTTCTTGTTCGTTTGTCCATCCTCGATTTGCGATGGGTAATCAAATTTTATTTTTCTCGGTATCTAGACCCCCTCCTTGTCAGTACTAAGGAAAGTCGAAACGTCTTTCGTATCTTTGGTATGCGTAAGAAAACTTGTTCAAGATGAAAAGGCAATGACGATGACTGTATAGATAAAAATCCTTATCATAAACCAGATCGCAAATCATTTGCCTTCTCATGCAAAAATTTGTCTACGAACTACTCTAACAATATAAAATAAAAACGCGAAGTAATAGCTCGGAGGAAATCAGACAAATGTGATTAGGCAAGATGATACGGCGATGATAATGAATAATTACCAATTTCATCACCGCGCTTTCATAAATCCGCTAATTCTCATTTGGTGAATCTGTCGTCAGAGTGCATACGCAATAATTCCATACTTTAATACTACCGGTATGTCGTCGATTGTCGTAGGTACTGTACATAGACTAAACTGTCTTGCTTTTCCAATCGAGATCAAGTTTCGTCCAAGGTGAAAAAAACAGGAGACCTTGCTCAAGCAAAATTAGATTTTGTTACAAGAGTGCAAATCACAATTTCAATGACCTTATGCAAATACTCGTAGTTCACTTTTAGAAATGCATGTAAGTTATAACAAGTATGATACAGCCTAACGTTAATATACAAATAGCCATTACTATTATTGCAAAAGAATTTAAACTAAGTACTTTTATATTTTAAGCTGATGCGAATTTTTCTCTCCTCCATTAGAAGATCCAACTTCAGAGAATTTCAAGAGTCGTGAGATTAGGATTGGTGATGCCCCTAGCTTGTCGTTCTTGTCTTGAAACATCGTAGCAAAACTCAAATAAGAATTCCTGTATTATATCGATTTTTGATTCTCATTATCACCGATAAGATTGCTGACTTTTTCGAGCTAGCAGGAGCGAACGAAACACAATAGGCTAGTATTATATCAGGCAGAGCGATACTAAGAAAAGGCGAGAGCACGCGCAAGGGAACTCGTGAGCAAGTTGACTTCTGAGATGGAAACAAGCATACACTCGTGAAATTCATGTAGAAGAAATGAGCTTCATAATACATTTTTGATTAGGACATTTACAGAGCGAAGAAAGATGGAAAACAGCGGTGAACAGCAATTTTTGTGAAAAAACTGCAATTGTGATAGCCTACAAGTATGAAACTTTGTACACTCAATTTGATCCGATGTTTCTGAAATTTTGAACCCTCTGCGGACACCTCGGCACCCACAAATCGTCTTGTTTATATTATTGGAAGAATTGTGGCAGAAAGCGTGTAATATCTCAGCAAAAAAATCCTTATCAGATTTTCTATAAGCTAATCTTGAATGTGTGAAATTTTTTACTGGAGAATGATACTCTCAAAAGATAACTCGTCCGAGTTCAGAAAGTTCTACAGAAAATTTCTCATCTATATGACCCATCAGCACAGCACCTCTCTCGGAGTCTCTTTGGGAGGGTGCAAAAATTTTCTTCGATTGTAAAAATGATTGGTCCGTTTGTAAATCCACAATATTCAACCTTCGGAATACGATCATCTCGAAAAAAGTCTCTTTCGTTGTGGGACGTCAATCAAGACCCTTGTTTTGATGCCAATTTTTAAAATGAAAAAAAAAAACCGCCGTCACTTTTCATCCATTGGTATCTATCGTATTCTTCTTGACAGGTCATCTTCGAGCTGAAATAAATGATTTGGCGGCTTCAAACAAAATAAAGACTACTTTTCATGTCTTTCGTCTTAGTGTACCATTTCTGTAAAGTTGAATTAGGATTTGATGAAGTTGAGGAAGGAGCTGCCATCCTCAACGAGAGGGGGGTGTGAGCTCGCAAAAGCAAAAATTTTCCTGGATTCGATATCCGAGGAGCCAACTTCTTTAATAAATGGGAGGGAGGGGGCAGAATTCGAGGTTCGTCCTGGGATTTGAAAATATGTTGGCGTACAGAAAGGACCCAAAACATGGTAATAAGAATGTAGTCTGTGATGCAATGAAATTAATTGCACGTCTGACTGGTAATTTTTCCTCATCCTCTTTCCTAGTCATCTTGGAGCTGAAAACACCGCATGGTTCAGCCCGTACTCTCACAGCCATACTTCTGTAGGTCTCCAATGTGGTAACCATTCATTTCTAATTTTTTTTTTATAAATTTTCCATTTTGGAACTGCTTAATATAATATTGATACAGCATTCACCAAATATGATCAATGGAGGTTTAAGGAAATGATCTAGCATACTCAACTGAAATAAGGTAAAATACAACTAGCTTTATTAAATTAAAATTCAAAACGCTAGGTCCGGCGGGTGGCGACGTTTTAGTCGACGTGTGTCCTTTTGATCTTCAAGATTGAAGAGCTTCAAGTCTCTTGATGTAGTGGATTGACTTTATTTTAATAGTTTTTCCACTGGAATCCAGTCTAAGGTAGGATCTGGTCATTGGTGATGTCGAACGGCACATTACTTAGAGGAATTTGTTCAGGAAACGTTCTATTACTAGTCTGTTCGAATCTCTGGTGGTTCTCCATAGCTCACAACCATATGACCCCATGGGTTTGAAGATCCTTAAGTAGATCAACCTCTTGTTGGCCAGGTTGTCGGCCAATGAGCCAATGAAAACTGTTGAACTGCAGCTCAAACATTTGTCTTTTAGCTTTAATGTGCTCCTGCCAGTTTAACCCGCAGATTAGGTGTAATCCGAGGTAGCATGTATGGGTCGCAATTGGGATCAGAGACCTATTAATAATTGTAGGATTGTCATGATCGGGACATAAGGAAAAGTCAACCCTTACTAACTTGTGCTCATTTATATCAGTTTTCCACCGTCAGATATTTATATCTTCGCATGAGATTCAGAAAGATATTCGAAATCCACGGTCGCTTTATTGAATAACCAAAGTAGGACACGGTAGCACACCCTGTACGAACTCAAATCCGCGCAAAGCGAGTGCTTTTGACGTACGCTAAAACTTGGGAAAGTTACTCGAAGAACTCAGAAAACAAAGTGGAGGACTCGTCAAATAAGCTTTGTGTCAAGAATGTATCGAACAGAATAGACCTACAGAACTGTGGCTGTAAGAGTACGTGTGGGACCATGCGTTGTTCTTCGCACCCTGGCCTGCCTGACTTGCAAGGGGGAAAGTCATAATAAAAGATATGTTATCACCTTCTAGATCCTTATTTATTTTCAGCTATATTCCAACCCAACGATAACCAGTCGAGAAGAATGAGAAAGGATCACTAGCAAGACGTGCAAGAGCCAGCGCAATGATAAAACGTATTTCATTTGATTCGTTTGCATTGCAAACTAAATTCTTAATAATTATCATTTAAATTCAACTCAAAGATGATCAGTCAAGAAAGATTACGAGGATATAGACGGAAAATGACCGTGGATCTCCGTTTTATTTGAGATATGACTCGACAAAAGAAAATTTGTCGCATTCATTAATTTTTTAGATTTGACTCTTTGTGACTGGCGTTAATTTGAAGTCAGTTCTTCCTCTAAAATGTCTCCATAGTTTCCATGTCAGAGTTACATCAGGTGGATGCGAATTGCCTGATACCCTACAAAGGGTAGTCGTGTTCCCAGTTTTCTTCAACAAAGTGTCTAGATACGTTGGTGTACCGACGAACAAGAAGCCATGTGTCGGTACATCCTTCAATTGAATTTTTTCGTGAAACTATTAGAAACCAAAAAAAGAAAAATACAATAGCTTTCATTTTCATTGGAAAGACGACTACGCGTTTCAACCGATGAGTCAATTGTATATAGGTAAAGACGATGTATCTATAGGTTAATATTCTCAGGTTCATTCAGGCATATCCTCTTTATAACTCAGTTCTTTTTATGTATAAGTCCAAATGTAGCTTTTAAGCAGGCGAGTTGCTCCCAGTGCTTTCAGAATTACAGATTTTTGTGCCTCGAAATTATTCTTTGGATTTTGCGTAAAATGCGGATTTCTTGTGCTCAAGGGAAAAGTACCTTCGTCGATCGTACGAGAGATAGTTTTCTCCGGGTCGTTGTTTGCTGATACTGCGGTCCTATGCAACATTAAGTCGATAAAGGGAAAAGTACCTGAGTAACTGGTGTGAGAGATACCAGGTCGAGAGAAATTTGTTTTTAGGAGTAGAAAAAATGACGAATACGGATTTTTGAAAGATCATCAGGCAGCACTGGTTGCTCCTCACGAATTTTCCGCTCCAAGTGATACCGCTGGAAAAACGATGGGGAGAAGTAGGTGGAGTGCAGGTTGCTGAGAGAGTCGGATTGATGCAGAGTTGACTGTAGGAAGAGTACAAGAAAGGGTTTTGAACATGAAATTAATTACAGGCGGGAGCAGATAGGGTGAGGCGAGCGCGGTCAATTCTAAGATGACTTCTTTTTGATAGAACTTTCTGTTTGAAGAGGACTAGGAGGCAGGAGTTAGATTTGTGATTTCTGAACTCTCCAAAAGTTAGACCAGGCAGCGAGGACTGGAGAACGGTGATAGTCTCTCAGATCGTACTCTGGTGAGGGTGATTCATCTACAGATCGGTTTAGGTGATCATCCAAGCACAAAAACTGATTCTCTCAGATATACGGCTCTCATACGTATAGTTGGAACAAAAATTTGATCGCTGAACGTGAGATTAAAATAATTTTAAACAGCCTAACTTTCACATAGAATAAGATCAAAAACTCGTAGTGCAGCTAGAATATAAAACATTGGGCTCTCTATTTTGTACGCGTGGAGTAACTTCCTCTAACACTACCACCTATCGAAATTTTTTTTTCAATTCGCTCGCGAGTACGGACTGCAGAATTAATAGCGGGTGAACGTTCAATATTTGCACCGCAAAATTCATATCGACGGCGGCGGCTTAGGTGTGTATAACATTGTGCAGCGTGCGGCATCTACTCTCGAACTTGAAACAGCGACCCACCGTCATAAATAACGTTTTGTCAGAATATTTTTCAGTCAATGGACTCGAAGGCAATATCTTGCAACAAAAAGACACCAGCCGTGAAACCGAACGCTGCATTATCTCGCTTCAAAAATCAAGAACCGTTACGCTGTTCGTGGGCATGAGAAATGCGAAATGCGCTCACATCTCTCTTCGCGAGTACCAGGGTACACAACTATTAAAAGTTTGTGCCAGGATAGGATTAATTAATAACTCGCGTATTCAAATACCGTAATCTTTCTTAAGCTGCGGTAAGCGTAAAAAAAAATACATACAGTTTTGAAAGTATCATTTAACAGCACGAAACTGAGATGCTGAATGCATGCGACTGGCAAAAGAAAATGTGCAGAAGTTCAGTAGTCGATTCGAACGTTATGCAGCAGAGTTATTATCTTTCGTCGTTTGTGTCTACAAAATTTTACGACTATTTATGATATCGTTCTGAGAATTGGTATCAACTTTCTTTCCCTAAAGACGAGGCTTTATTTGTTACACCAAGCACAGTTTCCTTTCAGCCTTGAATTACATATTGCAAAATTTTTGGTTCATACTGCTTGGCTACAACTCTTTGACCTTCTTATAATATTTCATGACATGCGCACTGATGACAAACCAATCCTTGAACTTATTCTGAAATATGGAAGACTTCGAGAGGAAGTCACCGTCTCTCTGTCTGCTGACTCAACGGGGTAAATAGAAGCACTAGCGTGCTATTACGATTTGAGACTTCAGATGTCTCCAGGAGGGTTCCCAGTCTCTTCCCTAAACGTCTAGAGGAGTAGTTATATCTTATCCCTACCAAAGTGAATGTAATCCTCAAACATAGCATCAATAGGAGCTGCCGTGTCTCCAACCACCGTCATTCATTTCTCCATAGATACAGGGAAGAAAAAAATCCCCTCCTATTCACTTGGTTTTCTAATCTAAAGCACGTCAAGAGAAGATCTCCTAACCGTGGCCAACATTTCCTGTCAGCTCGAACTGTACAATCCTGCTATTCATTCTCCGGACTCGACATATATCTCGCCTGTCACCGATTCAACAACGCACCCAAAATACGCTTACAGTTCAAAAATAATTGGTAAATTGCAAATATATGGGTTTTGCGAAACTAGTAAATTTCATGAAGAAGATGACGAAGACGGCGGCAATGGCGATGGTGACAAAGATAATAACTGTGTATTAAATTTGCGAATAATGGTTACATGGTGTACGAATGTGTTCATTGACGAGTTAATGAGAATGTACCTTGTTCCTCCTATACTGCATCATGTACGTATGTATCTACGAGTGTGTATTCAATGTTATAATTGACATACGACTCACGTTCAGTAATTTGTCAACACGCGGTTACGTTTCGTCTTCTGTTTTCATTACTGAAGAACGGGGAGACTGGAAGTTTGTTTAGTTCAGCATAGACCACCGCGCCGGTTTTTCGGTTAATATATACTGTATTGTAAAAAGAAAAAATTCTTCACTGTGTAAACAGTAGACGAGTGACTATTTTTCCAAAAAATCATCATTAATGCTACTGTACATACATAATACAGTAGCTTGGTATACATGCTAGCGAGGAAATCTTGAAGAGTTGTGACCTCGAAATCATAATCACGTCAACCAATTTTTGAAAGATCTTACCTGTAAACTTGGTCGCAGAAACGAATCACTAGTGCGATCAGGAGAGGAAGAATTATACGATGGAGGGCTTGTCGCGAGCTTTCCTGTAAAACCAATATTATAATTCACCAGTTTGACAAATTATATACCTATTACACAATGATTTTTATGGAAAATAGATTGGTCGTGAGTAATTCTGTTGGTATTATTTATAAGCAATCTAATGACCAGAAAAAATCAATTCCGTAAGTTATTAAGCAATCCTGGGAATTTCTTTAACCACTTTGAATTACGTCTGTTCTATGAACTTTCATACGTAAAATCTTTTGACAGAGATGTGTTTTACGGAAAGTCACTCGGACCATAACACCCGAGGTCCGACCAGGGCGAAATGAAAGAAGCCTCTTGGTTTTGGAAAAAAATCCTATTTCAAGTTTCAAAAGGAAAAGAGTTTGGAAAACCATGGACAATTTCATTCAACTTTCTTTTCTTTCTCTCCTTTCATTTTTCTTTTGTGGTATCTAAAACCTTGGAAACCAAATTAATTTTTCCAATTCCCAGTGTAACGCAAGTCGAAATGTATTCTTTCTGTTGAACTAGCCTTGGCAGCACCCCTATGTAGGTCCAATATAATTTTTATGAAACATAAAATGGTTCTGTTCTATGGCGTACGTATTTATATGCGAAGCACTCTTCTATATAAGGCTTGGCCTACTCTTATTGCGCCAAGATTTCTTTTCCCCATCAATAGCCTTTTTATTGATACATAACTATAGCATTTCATATGCTCATAACACGGGGCCTACTCTTGGGAAAACTGTCGCGAAATACCGTCTTGATTTTTTAATGATCTCATATCGATTGAAAAAGACTAATCATTTTGGTCCAATCAAGTGACTCATAGAAAATTTACTCAGGATGCAGTAAGACGTCACCAATGACCTTGACTTGATGGAATCTTGTTTGCCCAATATAAACAAAGTATGACAGGATACTAGTCTAGATCTACTTCGTCATAATTCCTCTTCTTCCATCCTTATCTGGAGTGAAAGAGCCTAACTACTTCCATACCTTGCGAATTTTACTTGTACTGAGTGCCTTTCACTATCGTCCTGCTTTATATTTTGGACACCACAAAAGGTCGCACTCACCCATGATAAGGAAGAAGTCTTCAAACTTCATTGAAACGATTACCTCATCGTTAATATTGAAAAAACTGGTTGGAAACTGAGCACAAGAATCTCACAGCACGACAAAGACGCCGGGAAAAATCTTGTGGAGTTTTCTTTTCGCATAATGAGAGTTTTGTGAGAGGACGCGTGAGCACTGAAGAGCATTTAAATCCGTAAGGCTACATCCGATAGTAATTTCATCATTGTAAACGATTATATTCTCTCCCATAGGTATCTTAATTGTGTGATCAGGCACTAATAGGCATTAGGCAGATGGACCAATTCCTTCTCGAGACGAATGCGACGAATGAGAGCATCAAGTTCACAGTGAAAAAGGGCAATGAGACCATCGAACAACAGGATAGAACATGAACGCCCACCAACACCACCATTCTAAATGACTCGTACCCCCCCCCCCCCCGGCACAAGTTAGCGGCGATTCAGAACTATTGTCACCGAGCAGGAGGAGAAAGTCCTTGTATACTAGGCCTCATATCATGAAGGCTGGAAGTTGAAATTTTTCCGTCCCTGAAGTAGGTCAAGATCAAGGTCATTGATGACGTCATAAAGTGCCCCACGTCACGTCACGCAGTTCACAGAAACTCACGGACGCGGACGTTTTCCGGGATATAATCCCCTTAACAAAATGAATAGCGAGTTTCCCGCTAAAAACATTCGGTAGTTATGATGGCTTTATGGGCACCCATAAAAACCCACTCAGAAAAAGACAAGGGAAGCTTGAGTGCGATGTAGAAGCACAGTTTGGGAACAATGCGAAAGTATCTACATTGCTGAGACTTAGAGAGAGTTTGAAATTAGCAGAAAAGAGCACGAAACATTGTGGGGAAAAAATGATGGTGAGTCACTGCTTGGTAAATACCATCACAAAGAACAGCAGATTTGCGAAGAATCATTCAAAGTCTTACATGTAAAAAAGCGCATGAAGAGAAGGAAATTCTGGGGACAGACGGGAATTACATAGGCATAGTAGATGAGAAAAACTAGCCTCTGGTAGCTAATTGACGCAGTGCTGCTGTAGCCAGCAAGATCACAATGTTTCATCATAAAAATTAATGTTGAAGGCCTCGTTCTCCAGTAGCGATATAAATAATACCCAAAAGTACTCTAACAAACTAACTGATGAAGTAGAATAGTACATTAGAGATCTTTTCTAACCTTGTGCACAACTTACATCTCATCACTCATTATGAATTCTGGAAGTTGAAGATGAAATATCCGAGAACGCGGTACCGCAAGTAAATACCATGCACCTGCTATAAAGCTAGTAAACATAAATTTGTGGGAAGGGTCGCGGTCGGGTAGCTCTGTCATATCCATAATCTCTTCACAGTTGTGGTAGCAATGGCTGGTACCTAGTTCTTTTACGGAGTTGAATGAGGGGAGGCAGAGAACCTGTTTGATGGGTTGCATATCTGGTCCATCGAAGGGGCCAGTGGTGTATGAAGCATTGCATATCGAATTACTTGAAGGAGCTATTTGAATCAAAATAAACACCGACCAGTGATGCCAGATCTACGAATTTATGCTCCTTCAAAAACATAGATTTTTCTACTGATTTCACGTAAAATACGGATTTCTTGAAGAGAAAAGTACCGAAGTCATTCATATGAGAGATACTTTTCTTCTGGTCGTTATGAGCTGATACTATAGTCTTCTGTAATATTGAGTCGATCAAGGAAAAAGTGCCTCAGCTGCTCGTATGAGAGATACCTTTCTCCTAGTAATGATTGAAAAATTGGTAAAAGTGGCTGAAAATTCTTTTTAGGTCATCGAAAAACTGGCTGATACGGATTTTTGATAATATCATCTGGCAGCACTGACACCGACCTCCCAGATACCACCTCCCCCTCTCCCCGATAAAACAAGTTCCCGGGTACAAAAATTTAGAGGCTGGTAGTGGAGAACCCACAAACTCCACAGCCTCATAAAAAACAGTTTCCTTTATGGCGCGCAAATCTCTTAAGAATGTACCCAAACAAAAGAGATAATAACGGGTTTCCCGTCAGAAAGAAATTGCGAGAGTGGAACAAATGGGTAGAAGATCCTACTTTATGTCAAGAGAAGCAAAATCAGGGACCAAGCTCTCAAATACTTCTCTCTATATATGAGCCGGACCTGGAAATTTTTCCATGCCTCTAAAACAGGACAAAACCTACTTCCTTGCAATCGCAATTTGGGAAGAGTGGCTCAGACGTAGTATATTCGATGAAGTTTTCAACAGATCGTAAATAAAGTTGTAACTAAATTCATTTGCTGATACTCGCGCCAAATCCTGGAAATTTATCCAGCTTTGAAATCAAAATTTTCTCAAGTCCTGGAAGTAAATGAAAGGTGTACGCCCAGGCCTCATATGAATCTGGAATGAGAGGAGGGGAGTTGAAATAGAGATGAGTAACACATCGCAATTTATGGGCGTATAAAGAGGAGAAAAATGCTTCCGAAAACTAAGTCATGTCTTCAGAAAAATTGCCTTCCCTGGAAATTGGAGCCGTTCGCTTGCATGTATCTCACAAATTTCTCGATATGCGAGCTGTTGCCAAAGACTCAAGGCTGATGAATCCTATCATGCGGTTCAGTGATTATACATGCGCTCGTAACATATTGATCAAAATTTTCATAACAACATTAAAAGGTGTCGCCGTTGATTTTATGTACATTTTAACCCCGTTTACTCCTCCTCTCTTACCCTCTTCGCCTCAAAGTGAAAGTACTGTTTGAGGCGTTAAGAAATGACGTGATAAAGTCTCGTTCTTTTTTATTTGTACATGCTTTAGTGGTTTCGTGCCTGTCATAATTAATATTTCTTACGCGTCTCAAGTGGCGACTTGCATTACTTATTCAGACTAGTAAATCTTCATTCAATTAATTCTACTATTACCAAGAACCAAAAAGAAGAAAAAAAAAAAAAAAGGGTAACATATAACTCAATTACAAAGTGCGATTATTTTAATTGGAAATTTAACACCTATACATACATTGGATGAACATGAGAAATCGTTGATATTTTTCGAAAGAACTATTTAGGTACTCAAATTAAGAATGGGTAAAAATAGGTATGTAAATGAATTTATGTGACTATTTTCGGACCAATCATCAACTCGTTGTAGTATCGAAAAAGCACAAATTAATAATTTGAAAATACATACAAACATTTCCAAGTACGTGGACGAAGAAAACCCTCTTGACCTTCTGTCAACTTCGGTCACTTCTAATAATATCGTTTGTGATACCCTGCTGAAGCCTTGGTTTTTTATTCTTTTTACTAACCCTATGCGTCGTAGTTTGCAGAACTCAAAGGTGGCCTCGACCAGTGAGTTTAAAATAGTTGTCATCCACAATCTTACCTCGTAATAATAGTTTCTTGACCAAACTAAGGATTTTCTCATACTACAGAAAAACTGATGTGCTGATAAATATCTAATCCCTGCCCATAATTATTTTTGAAGTTCAAGGACACTCCCCTTAACTTTCTATCAAAATTCAATCACTTTTGAACATTGGAAGCTATTATCTAGTCTCTTCATGAGGTCTTTCTCATGAACAAAAAATGTTAGCTAGTAATCTTTGGAGAAGCACTTTTACAAATCATCTCAGGGCCAGTCTCACCAGCGCCAGTTCACAGCTAACTGACTGCCAGATTTCGGGTGGTTAGAGTTACGTTGACCGAAGGTTAGCAGCTAATAGGGCTAGTGATTCATCACTGATTCCAAAAAATCCATAATTGGTCGATCCAAAACAAAATAGGATTCAACCTTAGTGAGGAGATTGTATAACTGAAAAATCTACCATCCTCGATTTTCAAAAGCTCGAACCAAGACTGTTTCCGTGTCCGAGGGCTACTTCTCAATTTTCCATAAGTCCCCTGCACACACTTTGTGGCCGCACCTTAATTAGCAAATTATAGGGTCGCGCTGTAGATGATGGAATATATGCAAAACAAGGTTTTCTTCAGTGGCTGTTGAGAATTAAAATAAACAATGTATCGGTACGCGTACAGGTATTCACGTCGCAGGTACGTACACGAAATAGACGACAGATTAATGACGCGTATTCTATGTGCTAACTGAATGTGAGAATAGCTTTACAAACGACAATTTCACCAGTATAAAGAAACACCATTTGTAAATCAAAGACGGCGATTTGTTTTTAATTATGATTCAGTTAGTGCTTTGAGGTCGTGTTAAACACATGCGCCTGTAATCGGGAGTGCGTAAGATTCGCGGTTCAGTTCGTCGTCTAATATTCTTCAACTATTAACGGCTCGACTCAATAAATATCCTCCGTTAATTAATTGTCAGAGTCGGGAAGTTCTTACCTGTCCATTTATTGTTATTATTATCACTTCTTTTTTTTTCGTTTTTGGCCGAAATAATTATCGCCAACCCGACTCGGTAGTGAGAACGTTCGAAGTTTCACGTCTTCCAAGGAACGAGCTCTCGACATGAAGTTTACGTTCCACACTAGAAATCGTTGAATGGTGACTGTGGTAGAATGTGACACAAATTCGGCGCATTCGGAGGACACGCTCTACTGATCCATTACGATGGGTTAGAGTCGATTTTGCGCTGGTAATTATGTTATTTGCATTATGTTAATCTTTTCTCGTTTCTTAATTATGAAAATTGAATGCTCTCAGTCGATCCGCCTTCAGTCTTTCACCCACTATCTTCTACAGAGATGAGCCATTTCTGATTACTCTTGGTCAACTTTTCTATAATATATCCATCACTTTGGGAAGGTCAAGTGTTTTTGGTTTAATACCTGTAAAAAGATACTAGTGATGATGTTAATCGAAGAAATGACTGATTTGGACCACACAAACAAAGAATAGGAACTAGATAGACAAAAATTTTATCGAAAATTTGCTTCCACGGATGTCTTGGCTTTTGAGCAAACATATCAAAAAGTCACAGCGATTCCTCAGGTGCTGAACCAAAAACTATTTTTTCAATCGCGCGTAAGACAGAAAGTACTCCTGAAAAACTCTAACGATGGTTTATCAAAACATTTTCTTTGTTGTAAAAAACGAAAAAGCTTTACACAAATTTACTATCTTTCTACCCTGATAATAATCTTTGAAAAAGAGGGAAAATGTACTTTTAGGTATCTTGTTGAACAGTGAATCGTTTCTTGGAGCGTGGTACATTGAATGTGCTCATATATACGTCTCTTACCGTACCTCTCTAAAAATCTTACTTCTTACCATTTCAAAGAAAATTTCTTTTTAAAAAATCTGCAATTTTTTTTGTGTACGAAAAATTTTATCTACAGTCGGCTTGTTTCAAAAGTGATATTATTGCTGTTGATTTTTAGCTTCTTCATTAGAAAGCTGGTTCAAAGACGGTCATTAAAGTGGAATCATCACCTGATGTTAGGGTTTCTAGTTATGTGGTCAATCAATAAGAAAAATTCTTAATCACGGAACCTTCATTGGTGTAGGGAGATACGAGGTCAGAGACATTTTATCCGCGATCCATCCGGCAAATTATGGTTACATGTGAGATGGGAGCTTCGACTTAGTTCAGAGATTAAGATTAATTTCAATGATAACCATGAGGAGCTGAGGTTCCGACCTAGCTTGGGAATCAGAAAAAGGTTTTGAACTGTGAATGCTACATATATGTTAGGATTAGGGATCGAAACCTTTTGACTGAAACGGTTCCGGCTCTGATTCCGTTCAGGTTCCAAGAGAATTTCAGGTTCCAATTAACATAGACTGCAATCAGTCAGATTTCGCCAAAGATATTCTGGTGGTTCTTATCAATTACCCAGAGCCGGCATCTTTTGTTCTTCCAGTGTGATGCTGAGCTGTCCTTCACCTAACATCCCCCCCCCCCCGTTCCCCGTAGCTTCGAAAAGCCGACCACACAAATTTGTCCGTGTGGTGTATTTTGTGCACGGAACCACACCGGGTGCCGGCCATGCAATTACCGTTCCAGCAAACGCTTTAGACCCCTAGTTAGGATCCAAACCGCAAAACAGCCATCGACAGAAAAACTCAGAGAGTTATTGTGGGATTGCCAGAAAGTAAGATTCCGCGTAAAGATTGGCCAAGAATGACCTAATTCATTGCGATAAAGTGAAGATCCTTCAATCCTTTGTATTAATTAGAAAAATAATTAATTGGTACAAAAATTTGTGAGCCATTTTTTAATGGCAGCGAGAAACCCGCAAGAATAGCTAGTCTTATATGAATGGACGTAAAAGTTTCGAACTGGAACGTCTGGATCACACCTTAAGTCTGGATGTAAAAAACCGATTGAAATTGTTTTTGTGAAGTCTTAGTGAAACGTAAGGTTTAGAGATTTGAAAGAGAAAGCTGCTGTAAGAGAAGCTTTAGCCGAGTAAGAATGGTCATATTGATATGCTTGGTTACCTATATCATCAATATATTATACTTCGGAGCATACAAAAGTGTAAATATCACTTGAAACCCCTCTCTCTGAGCCTCCCGCCGAACTAGATCCGGCCTTCTAATGACACCAATTCCTATAATATCTAATTCAGTCAAATTCTTTTATCCATCTAACTTAGCTCAATGACGTCATCAAAATCAACGTGGTCCCTTAGGTCAAAAATATTCCCTCTTAACGCGAAAATACTTCAAATCTTCAGATACTTACCCAAACATGATGACGTCAATGCGGGTGCGTTTGTGCTTGCGAGTTCTCTGAAGATACGCTCCCAATAAAACGGAGCGCAGATTCCCCACTTTAAAAAGTCGCAAGGGGCTCTTTTCTCTTTTTTGCAACTTCTCTCTCGAAGTCTATGACGTGTTACCCCTTTCTTCTTCTAAAAGTTGACCTTAATTGTTTCGCTATTTTTTTGTGTTTTGTTTGTCTTTCCCGGATCTCTCAATTATTTTCTCTTTTCCATCCTCCATTGTTTCTATAACAGTATGGAAGGTGGTTGCACCTCGCTAAAATTGTAGTTTTTCAACAGGGAACCTATTTTAGAGAAGAGGGAGGGGGGGGGTCGGAAAAAAACTTGCGTTGAGGTCGAGAATTTTTTTTCAAGTCCCCCTCCTTTCATATACAAGATTGAGTGCCGTTGTATATGGCCTGGAATTTAAAATAGTCCCTTTAAGTAACTAGATATGCAAAGCTTTATACACCAATTGGCTTAGCTCTTTCAATGAGCCAGATATGCAGCGCTTCGAACACCATAAGACTCAAAACGCCTATCATTTATAGCTCGGAGATTTCACTCAGATGATAGTTTCAAAAATCCGTATCCGCCATTTTTTGTAAGACCATTGATTCATTAATAACAATCAGGAGAAAGGTATCTCTTATACAAGTAGCTGAGGTACTTTTCCCTTGATCAACTCAATATTACGGATGCAGTATCAACCTAGAACGAGCAGGAGCAAAGTATCTCTCGTCCCCGCGTCTAAGATACATTTCCCTTCATTGCAAGAAACCCGTATTGTACGTAAAATCCGTAGAAAAAGAAAACCCCGTATCTTTTTCGAGCACCAAAAATCCGTAGATCTGGCATCCTAGCTCCTGTCATACATATATCGGAGGTACTCCATAAAACAGCTTCCCAACCTCCCCTCGTTCAACTCCGAACCCGTGAATTTGTCTTCTCTCAAAACTACAGATTCACTTCCAAGTTGTAAGAGAGAAGGAAAGAGTGATCGATTACTCAGTCTTGTAGTTGAGGAGAAACTAATCAAATTACCCCAGTTTCAAAAGTTGCCTTTCTTCTAGCTACAAATCAAAAATGTCCATGCCATACTGATAACGTTGCCTCCTCTTGCCTCTAGTCTGTAGCTCAAAAGTAGAATTTGTTTTCAATTCCCCTCTTCCTCCTATGATATTATGTAGCTCCGGCGTCAAAATTTTTCAACCACCCTCTCTTGAACTGTTTGGTTGCCTTGCCACTCGCAGATGGAGTAAGTTTTTTGGCAAAAGTTCTTTTGTTGGCGTCATGAATCGTATAAAGTATAACGTTATCTGGTTGGCTACATCCCAAATTAATATCCTTACTTCCGCATTGTTAAGTTTAAGTGAGGATAACGTGTATTTTGCTCTGTACATAATATTCTGCCCCGAGTTACTTGTGTCTTTTTTTTGAGAAAGAGAGATTTTGACAGATCTGAGATCTACACGTAATTGCCTGATCACACAGCTCATCTTTTTATTTCGAATTATCCCCAAAAATGTATTTTGGAGCCATTCATCTTCAATTCGAGTCTAATTTCACAACCACACTTCATCGTCCTTGATTTCTCACCATTCATTGCTTTGCAATTTCACATTTTGTCCTGTGCATTTCTTGAATGGTCCGCGGGGCTGAAATTATTCAAAGTTATCTGCTTTCATTTTATCCTGGGGATCTACTAATTGACGCTAAAATTTTCAACAGAGAATAGTTCCTGTTTTATAAGTCAAGTGGAACTTCCACCCTTTCCGAACTCTCTTCTCTTTCTCTTCCCTTTTTATTCACAAAACCAAGTAGAATTTTGCTGGTTGACTGAAGAAAGGGTGGAAGAATCGTCGCTGCAGCCTTAACGTGAGGTTTCTTGGCACTACAAGCATGACCTTTGCCGACAGCAGTTTTGGTGATATTTTTCGATCGTGAAGGTACCGCTTCTTGAACTTGGCGCTACCATCGGCTGCTTGCGTTGTATGTCTTTAGCGTCGGGACTGGTAGGTGTGTAAAACAATTGCAAAATTTCAAACTTTCGAAATTGGGGACCCGAGTTTCCTCTCCCCGAGTAATCTTGAAAGGTAGTTGTAGCAATACTTGAAACTATTCGATTGAAATTTAATAAAAATTTCTAGATCTAGAAATCCTCGCTGCTTTAATCAAAGTAGTCGAAGAATATCCGCGAGCAGCGAGCTCTGTGAAGTGCGAGTTTTCATCTAACAAATAGAGAGATTGAGCCCATCGTATCACAAATTGTTCTAAACAAATATAGAGATAGGCTAATCCAAAGAGATATTGCAGCAACTATAGCTACTGGTACAAGGCTGATGACTAATTCGGATCTCAATCCTGCAAAAACTTGACCGCATTATTCAACTTTCAGAGAAAAAGACAACAACTTTCCTGTACTGCGTTTACGGATGCGATTCCCACTTGCATGATGAAATAATAGCAAGCCTCCAAAATTGGTACGAATCAATTAGTTCATCTTTTAAAACATCTAGTAAAAAATTAGGTTCGTGTGGATATTGCTAAGATGATAATATTTCGGGTACAACGCTACTCACTTTTATTGGCCGAGTAGAAACCGGAAGCTCTTTCGTTTATACTTTTACGAAGGTACGATAGACAATAAATTTTACCTTACCGAATAAAGAATGCACGACAATAACTTTCGAATGAGAACTTGACCAAGACGTTTCAACTTTCGGTATTGTCCTTGAACTTCTTTCGCAAAAACTGGAAAACTGACCTATGCGAATAAGGTGACACGAGCGGAGAATATCACCGTCCCAACCTGCGAAACCGTTCACCGACTCGTCGTCGTCGTTTACCGTAGGCCATGGCGATGGGAAGTTCCCGGCGTCCGCGTTGTTTTTATTTACCATAAATATGCCTATTTTATTATTATATTTTTTTCACTCGTATATTAGCGAGCACGGGCTCGCCAAAGACGGATATACGCTTGTTTGTGTGCCGAAATATTACATCGAGATCCGATGTTACGCTGAAGAAAGCGATTTGTTTCGTAAGCATCGTAAAGCGCGATTGAAATTTAACACTTTAACTAGCGATTATTTAGTGGCTTGATTCGCCTTCCCGAATAACTATAAAACAAAACGCGACAATTGTAAACAAATTCTAGGCTGTGTACGAATGCGAATGTATGCGTGTATGGGTATAGGGTCGAGTCGAGTGCGGAATTCCATCGCAATCATTAACATGAGCTATGTGTCATTATCTGATGAGCTAATTCTTGTATCGAAAGTTCGTGCTTAGATACTTTTCGTTTTTGGCTGCCACCCATTGAATACGAATATTATACACTGTATAATTGCTGAACGATTGACGCTGTTTCATGCCAGAGTCTACGGGTAAGACAAATGCTCTGTCGCGATGTTGATATTTATACACAATATATCTCGGGCATACCAGTCTGTACCTGGTTTGTCAATATAAACGTGTATCACGATGAAGAATTAATAAATATGAACCTTCGAGGACGTAGACCGTTGAGTCGACGGCGGCGGCGCTGCGAAAATTATTGGCGACTATTTGATGATTAGTTCTCCGTAATTTTGCATAGGCTTAACCCTCGCAAACCATGCAGTGGTTATTCTCTCTTTCACGGTGTAGGTACCGTACTATGGAATATTTAATGAATAATTATCATTTCTCTAATCTCCTCCTTTGAAGAATGACAACCCAACTACACTCCCAACACTAACTTATCCTAATGCTATGCACGAACCGATGGTTGATAAGGAACTGAAAGTTGTAATCGACTCTTCCTCCACTTGTGTACTGAAAGGAACAGTGGCGTAGAATTAGGGGGTATTTGGGGATATGTCCCAGCCATCGCATTTTTTTAGTGTCTTATTTCCTTTTAAGGCAGTGATTTTGTCCATTTTTTGCGTGAATTAGGAAAAATTTCGTAATCTACAGTATCCCCCCCCCCCAATGGAAAAAATCACTCCCATGAGAAAATCGTACCTAGGCTGCTGGAAAGGAAAAGAAATTTTCAAATTTAAGTTTTCCGTTGCTCACAAAGTAACAACGGTATAAGTAAGACAGACCCTAGTCTGGATGCACATTCAGTCTTTGGCTTGAACTTGCGTTTTAAAGTCCAGGTTCATTCTCCTCTGGGAAAATCGAAGTTCCTTTTTTAATGTAAGTGACCAAGTTCACTTTTTTTGGGGGCCTAAAGCAAAATTTCTAGATGAGGCCATTTTTCAAAATAGACAATTCTACCTAATTTTTTTTCTCCTCAGCGGCGCGAGGCTTGAAGCGGTAATACCTACTCACCCCCCACAGGCGACGGCCCTGCTCAAGCCTGACACTCGAGCTTGAGACTCGAGACTAGACTTGTGACTGACACTCGAGATTGAGACTCAAGTTTGAGACTAGAGACCGAACTTCGAACTTGAGGCTCAAGACTGAAACTGAAGCTTGAAACTTGGGAATGACACTCGAGACCGAGACTCAAGACTGATACTGGAGCTTGAGGCTCGAGCCGAAGACTCAAGACTGACACTCACTTTTTTCGCGGACCCCCTACAAAAAAATTTTACAGGAATAAAGTATCACTAATCAGTCGCGTATTCAGGGGGATGAAGGATTTGAGGACAATCCCAGCAGAGCTGATTCTTCTCAGAAAAAAATTATAAAAATCATTTTTAGACCTTCTTCGGACTCCTGGGCTTGGTTTTGCCGACCCCAAGTTGGGAACCACTGCCCTATAACCTTTATTTGTAATTCACTCACCCACTAAATGTCGTCCGGTAGATAATGAATACGGTCATGAGAAAAAGAGAATGCAATTGAATTATATAATGCTATGAAATGTTTCAGCAGAAAACTTGATAAGGTGAACGTCCGTTGTTGAGAAGATACCAACTAGAAAATGAATTTTTGAAAGAGGAACAGCCAAGTACAACAGTGAAGGAAATAACACGAGAAAACTTAGAACTAAATGAAAGAACACCGACGGCAAAGATAAATTTGGAAAAGAAACTAGTCTAATTGTATCCTCATCTTCTGATAATGGTTTATTTTAAACGTAGAATAAGATATGGGGCTCACTACTGGAGGCTTTATGACGCTTGACGCCGCCTTAAGAAACTATAGAATTAGAAGAATCCAGGTTCAGTGTTAAGATTGACACTTCGGGATCTCCTATTTGAATTGTAGTTACAAAGCGATTATTTTGTGGTAAGATAAAGATATAAACGCTCATGACGTAGGAATGTAAACTGAAAAGGATTACAAAGGATTCAAATTACTATTTGACATTTCAACGTAAATCCAATGGATAATGGCGTGATGTGTTTGTCAACAATTGACTTATGATAAGAAATGTGGAAGCGCAACGTTCCAAAGAAGAGGAATTAAGATTTTGAAAGTAAATTTGAAACAAATGAAGCGAGAGAACTTGACGGATTACTTTCCGAGAAAAATAGAGAATTTTTACAAAACGTCTTTATAGAGTTAATTTGTGTGAAGTTTTTTATTGATTTACCGAATGGTATCATTTTCATGTGGTTGACCACTTTTCTATAACTCAAGACTAAGCGGGCAGATTGACCCAAAATTGACTGCCGAAAGTCGGGACTTATCCGTCAAATTCGGGTCAATGAATCTGATCTCTTGTCGACTGGAAACTGACGTTGGAATTGAAGATTTTAACACCGGTCCGAGGCCTATTCAAAGTCATTGAGGCCAACGAGACAAGTTGGTTGGAATGAAGTCGTGTAATTAGTTTGACTCCCCGCAAAAAGTCAATTAATAATTATATGGACGCAATTTTAACCAAAACTTTTAAAGAAGTCAACCATCAGTCGACTTTTGAATCAGTTGGTCAGAATCCATTGCAAATCAGTAGTCGTCATGGTTTATCTCAGGCATGGGCAGCCTTCCGGCCAGCGAAGGGCTCCAATCCCACCCGCAGCAACATCACAAATATTTCATGAAATGTATAAAAAACGAACTACGAAATAAATTGTCGAATAGTAACTTTTCAATTTTTGTATCCGGGCCGCACCTTCCTCCCAACTTTGCAATGGGACCCACGGAAGGCAAAAAGGCTGCCCATGCCTGCACCAAGTTTCATCATAACTGCTAAGTCTTTGTCGTCAGACGGAGAAACGCCTTTCTTTGGCGTCTGCATCGGAGATAGGTGAAAATAGAAATTCTCGCAAAAATTCGAGTCGTTCAATGAGAGCTTCAGGCTAGAAACTGTTTATTCCTGTCCCCTTTGCAACATACTTGAGGGTCAAGCTCTTCTCGGATCGACGGTATCTATCACGTCGCAACTTCTTGTGCTGTTTCTCGTGGACTCTTTCTCGGTTTGATGTATAATTTTATGCTACATAATTCCAGAGTAGAATTCTTTTATTCGAAAATTCTAACAGAAGGTCTTGAAAACAATCCCATTACGCGACCTGCAACTGAAGTCGAAACTTGAATGTTCAGTTCAATAATTATGATGATGTTTGAATTTTAAACAAAAAATTATGGAGTGCTTAATGAAATCAGAGAAAAATGTGATGATTTCGTAATACAGAGAGAAAGCAAGAGATACTAAAACGAAATCGAAACAGGAGTTTTTCAAATTGAAAAGTAAATAAATTGTCGCTTAATTCTTGCTTAGTAATAATCCACCTGGATCCTCGCAAGCAGTTGATAGGCGAACCTATGACCTGCTGCGAAGAAACTCACCTTACCGACGACACGGTTGCATAGATTCATTTGACGTCATTCGTCGTCATCCGGTGTGAACTGCAATAAAATTGTAACATGTGTCATAATTAATTCAATATTTTTATATCCGTACGTTTTTTTTCGGGCAAGCTATGACATCATGCTGGACGAACAATTATTTCTTGGCCGAGATATAGCGGCTGTCGTTTTTAATGATCCATCAACCGTTGGACAAATTAATTCTTACAATTTTCTGCTCAAAGAATTCTTTATTTTTTTTTTCATGTTTGTCAAAATCGCTAATAGGATGGAGAAATGGGCCCCAATCAAGAGACCTGGATCGGTTAGTTGTAAGAAACTTACGAGTTTAAGTAAACTTTGACGTGAGCTGACGAAAATTTCTTCATCGTGAGGTTGGTCCTTTCACCTCGAAGAGCCTATTCACGATTTGTAATAAAATTTTATTCTCAAAATATTAAAAAAAAAAACCATCCATTCTGAATTACAAAATTAGAATAGACTACAAACGTGTCGTGCAATCTATCCTAAAGTTGCCCTCTTGAAAATTAATTTAAACAACGCGTTGTTTGAACGTCTCTATACAAACGTAACCCAGGTAGCGAGAAAAAAATTGTTTCACGATTGCAATCATTGTCACGAATATGATTTAAAATAAAGATACAAGGCAATGAACTTGAATACCTTGAAAATTCAGATAAGGTAGTGCCCTAGTTAACGGATAATTTCACCTATGATTACATCATAATATATTATCAAAGGGACAGTGTTGTTTCACGAGATTTAAATTGGAATTGTTGAACAGTGGCTGAGACAGTTTCTTCTTATTTTTCTGCTTTTGACTTCGTGTTGTCAAAACAATAGTAAGTAGCCGTGCCGTATTTTCTTTGGCGATTTTAGAGACATTCGTATTAATTTTTCAGTTCGTATACTCGTCAAGTTATAGTTGGAAATTAAGAAGAATAAACAAATTAAGAACTGGTCGGATGATTTCAAAGAAACAAAAACAATTGTTTTTATAGTAGAGACGTTTGCCGTAAAAACACGATAGAGGTGGCGTGGGTTCATGTTTTTGACTACATTAGCTCATAAGTCTGAATTGGTCCTCCTAAAATTGGTAGAACTTGAAGAACTTTCAGCGCCGTCACCAGACTTTTTGGGGCCTGAAGCAAAATTCCTCGTGAAGCCTTTTTTCAATTTAGACGACTTTACCTAATTTTTTTTTTCTCCTACAGTGGTGCGAGAGACTAAAGACTCGAGGAGATTGATACTGAAGATCGAGACTCGAGACTGACACTTGAGCTTGAGACTCGAGACTGTGACTCAAGCTTGCAACTCGAGCTTGAGAACTGAGGCTGACACTGACACTCGGGACCGAGACTCGAGCCTAAGACTCAAGACTGACATTCGATACTTCGACTTAAGCTTGAGAAATGAGTTTGAGACTTGAGACTGAAACTCGAGGCTGAGAGTCGAAATTGACACTCGGGGCCGAGACTGACACTCGAGACTGAATCTGGAGCTTGATACTTGAGACTGAGATTCGAGCTCAGCGTCGTCGCCAGACTTTTTGAAACCCAAAGCAAAATTTTTACATGTGGCCTTTTTTCAATTTAGACAATTTTAATTTTTTTCCTCCACGCCGGCGCGAAGCCTACAGTAGCGCGAGGCCTGAAGCGATAATACCTACTCGCCACCTCTTGACAACGGCCTTGCGAACTTTCGAGAGGAAATTTCAATTCATGGAACAAGTTATCTACGATCCTCGATTCCTCCGACAAGGAGTATTCATGGGGAACATTTTTCTTTTTCGTGGTACAATTTTCAAAAAGGATGTTGCAGTTGAAACCTTCCTTCCTCTCCTCGGAATATAGATTTCCATGAGGAACTGTCAATCATAACAGAATCGTGAGGGATGCAGGATACTTGTGAATTGACTTTTACATTATTTGCAAACTTTACGTAAAAATCGTTGACCGGAACTGCGCACGCACCATCAGGGTTAAAGTACGTAACATCGCCGCGCTGATGAATGTACGCGACAAAGCATGTTGGCGTAACAAGTAAGAACAACTGATGACGGTGTACGTTACGTGCAAAGAGGAATATTTTACACGTTCGTTTGTCACATCTATTAGAGATTCTTGTGCATACTAATTCCAGTAAATTATCTCGTAAATTTTCATTCACAATTCATATGTATGTAGGTATTTTTTTTTTTTTTTTCTTTGTATAATCTTTCTAGCTCGACGATGATATTGCTATGAATGGTGCTGATATTCTGGAAGATTATTCTTTTACAAGTCAAAAATAAATTCAATGACACCTATATCTCATTCATATTCAGTGGCTACAAAATTTTTCTGTAGGAGGGTTGTAGGTGAAAAAAGTGCACTTTCTAACAGTGAACACCCTATCCCCTGTTTGTATATCACTGAAAATTTTCAACTAACCCAGCCAGAGTACTGCGGAACCAATCTTCTGCCGGTAACAAATGTCGCTCGAAAATAAGCAATCTGTTCGCCCATATGAAAGAGAGAAAACTACTCATATCAATAAAGAAAATAAGCCCAAGTCAGAATTGGGGAAGTACTATTCGACACCAAGGAGAGTATGCGTCAAACCAATAACAGAACGCAAGTAACGCAGAGCAACCCGTTGAACCATGTCGCCTAAAATTCGACGTCGATCTGACGTCAAATCGACATCATGTAGACCCATTATTTTAATAAGTTTTCGACTCAAATTCGACGTCGATGGACCGTCGAAATAGTTCCGGGGTATGTCGACCAGAAATCGATCACAATCGACTGCAAAGTGACTCATTCGTTTTAACCGAAGTCGTGCAATTGACGTAGAAATCAAGTCGATTATGAGTAAACAGAATTTTAATGACCTTTCGATATTTGACGTCGACAAGAAGTCGATTCGATCTACATTGAAATGTAATTATAAATTTTGTTCGTCCCAAAATGAAGTCAATTTTGAGTAGATAGTTCCAGACCTACTTTGAATTGACGTCAAAATATAGTCGATCTCAAGTACACGAAATTTCATTCGCTGAACATTCGACGTCGATATGGGGTCGATTTCGTTGCTGTGCTGTTTTAACCTGGAGCCTGGTGTTAAATCCTCTTTAAGTGACTATGAATGCATAACTTATCTGCGAGTAGTGAAGTTACAGAAAAAAACAGTGGAGTTGAAATCGAGTTGACATTATTAAACGAAGTTCGAATTTTTGTAGACTAAAAGAAATTACTTCGATTTGAAGTCATTTTCGAGTAAACACTCAGCTCCGTGATCCGGCAGTGCTGCCAGGTGATAGTATCAAAAAACCGTATCCGCTAGTTCTTGTAAGACCTGAAAACAGATCCAATAATAACAATCAGGAGAAAGGTGTCTCTCATAAATGTAGCTGAGGTACTTTTCCCTTGATCGGCTCAATATTACTGTCAGCGTTTGAAGAGCCGGAGAAAAGTATCTCTCGTACTACGGTTTAAGGTACCTTTCCCTTGATCGCTAGAAATCCTTATTTTACGTAAAATCCATAAAAAAGAAAAACCCGTATCTTTGTAGAGGACCAAAAATCCGTAGATCTGGCATTCTAGCGTGATCGACCAAGAATCGACGTCGATTCCAAGTCGATTATCATTTGTTGCCAACGACATCGGGTGTGCAAATTGTTCATATTTTTCTCATATCAATCACATTTTTGGTAGCCTAAGAGTCGACGTCGAAGTACACTCATCATGATATCTCTGAGTTGACGATAATTCGACTTCAGATCCACGTCGTCATGTAGTCGATATACCTTCAAAATCGACTGCAATTTTATGGACGGTGAAGATGTTGAATTGACGTAGAAAGTTTGTCGACTTTGAGTCGACATTGCCTATGACTCGAAATCGACCCTAAATCGACGCTCGACATAGTTCAACGGGAATGTCACAACCCTACAGAAAAAGATCGAACAGAACAACCTGATCTTGAAAAAGGTGGACAAAGGCAACACAATGGTGGTTATGAATAAAGACGACTACTCACAAAAACTGGACAGAACAGGCTGGAAACCGCATTGAAAGAGAATGATGCCCTTGGCAGTGGAAGAAAGCTTGAGATGAGCCCTGTAGCACCAAAATTTGAGGGGCTTGTAAAACTCCATGAAGCGAATCATCTGATGTGACCTCTGGTTAATGGCAATTTAGTTCCTTCGTGAGGATTTACATAACAAGAAAAATATTGGAGCTCGACTATGCTAGGGATTCTATAAGATGTGGTCTCCTCACGTGTCAAAATGAGCTAAATAGTAGATAGTCAAAACCATGACGAACATTTCACCTCCTGTCGTGGAACAGCACGACCCCACGGCCATCTTTCGACCTTTAAACGCACGAATCACGGCCACAAATAATAATTACGTTAACATCATACCGTACATATATAGATGTATGTATTTTTTTTCTATTTATTCTAATTTAAAGTTTTAAAGTATTCGCGTAGCGTTGATCCGCATATTACGATTGTTTGTGTTTTGTCAATGTGCGTACATATTCTTATGAATGTGCGTCCAGGCGTAATTCATGAAGCGTAGCATACGGTTGTACCAAACGTAATATTCTGTAGTACGAATATGTTGTATGGTCATTTTGAAATGTCTGTAAAACGAAAAAAAACGTATGTACATTACGGTTGCATCCCAGGCATACGACCAATACCTACAATTTACCTGAAATAACCTTCTCTTCCTTATAATCATGCACGCTTTGCGCGTATAATATCGATGTCTCGTGTTCCCATTCATTCATTCAATCGAGAAAAGTTAATTTTAAGCTACATACTGTATATCGATTCAATGTCAGGGTTTTCAAATAATACGCTATAATTTTAGTTTTTTTTTTCAACTTGATGCGTGATACGTTTGACAAATTTGGCAGGTTGCTATTGTTGGTGACAAAATTGTTGAAAAGAATACAGAATAGTTGAATCCAGAGCGTTGTTTGAGTCTTCTCTTCGGAAATTGATATGAAACCTAATAAGCGAAACCCGACCAAGCGACATGATAACGATCTGGACATCTAGCAAAATGTTCATTTCACTAAAAGTGGAGATTCTCCTACTCCCCAGATCGTTGTCATGTCGCTTGGTCGAGTTTTGCTTATTAGGGTCCATAGTGAGATACCTAAAAATCGACTTAAGTCTGGCTTCCACAATTGGTTAGCCTTTGCTCACTGATGGTTGGCTTGCCCGACTTCTGCTAAGTTGTTTGTCAGCCATGTTTAATTCCTTGTATCCCTCTATCAATTTTACGCTCCGAAGGCGTTTGATTTCCTGGACCTCTGCATTTCTTCATGATAATCATGAATTCAGGATGTTACTGTTTCAAAATGGGAAAAGACGTAGATGACTTCTCTCATCGCCTCTCATAGGCACGCCGCTTTTCCCGCGATGATCAGTCGCTCGTTGCCCGTACCACTTACCCTTGAAGAATGTGAAAACTATCAAGCTCGCAGCAAAAAACAACAACGTGAAGGATTGTAGAGAAAATTAATTCATATGGAACCGATTTGTAGGTTTTGACACTTTGAAAAAAAAGATACTAGATAGTTGAATATATCTGTCCTTTGAAATTCTTCATGTACGAAGGGAGGGGGGGGGGAGCTAGGTCAGGATTGAGAGTGGACAGAAATAGCTTTCAGATTTTATCAATGTACACACATTGACTTTTATCCTGATGTTACTGACAAAACTCGAAATCAGTGAATTTTAGAATTCTTTTTAGTCAAAACTATAGTCCTAACAAAGTCAAATGGATTTGCAATTTTGCAACTTTCCGTTGTGAAAAATGCCTACACCTAACGGGATTGTGATAGTGCACATTTGCGTCACAGGTGGGTCACAAAGAGATATCACTGAGCTTTTTAAATAGGCGATTGCCGTCACAAACTACCGTCTCTGTTCTCAACTGTGACGGCATTTTGCACAACGGATTCTCTTTATATGGAAGAAATACTGTTGTTAGACTGCGTTAGCTTGTTCAGCCTCTCAAGGTCACTGATGACATCATCGAACGTAAAGTTTACGCATTTCCAAATGAGCCCATCAGCCCAAAGATATCCATACCAATAGCTTAACATATTATACAGGAATAGCTTAAGATAATCCGGGTCATTTGGCTTGTACAATGGTCAAAGGAAGCTCAAAATTTCTTCAAGTCCCCAGAGTATAAGCTTTGTATTTTGCATAAAATACGGAATGACAGGCCTAGTCCCTGCAGGAAGTGGCCTAGTATATTGTGTGATACTTATTGCCATGAAAGCTAAGTATAAAGAGCCCAAAATAGCGAGGGACTACCATATTCAAGTTCCAAAATTAGGTCAAGGTCATTGATGACCTTACTAAATATGTCCCGCAGGAAAGGGTATTTACAGATTTTCGACTAGCCCTCAATCCAAAGATATATCCACGCCAAGAAGCATGCTCCTCTCAATTAACCCTGTGAATGAACTCATTTTTCCTAAGGCTAGTTACTCAAGCTCGAGAGTCAAACTTTTTCCAAGTCATTTCCATCTCTCATGTTTTTGTACATAAAGCTCCGAGGTAGCAATATTTTAGGTCCCAGTCTCGTTTCTTCCTCCTCCTCCTTCCCTTAACGAGAGCATAGTTTGTCGAGAGGACGACAAACGGTGGACGATTCTCTCGAATAACCCTTCCTAAGAACGGAATCTGTACAAAAAACAAAAACAAGTGGATATAAACAACTTTCCGAGTAAAATAGAGTTTTCAGCTCTGTCGTGTTCAGTACTTCAGTACAAAACAATTATTTGTGATAAAATTTTCTGGTTTATATGAATAGTTTTCAAGTTGAGCTCGAATACAGACATACAGGCAAACTGTGCGAACTCCTCTCTGAACACGCACGCATAGGTAGTGCCTACTCAAGACACCTGAACCCTGTAGTAATAGTAATCATGATCGCATACAGTTTACGGCATCAGGGGAATTAGATCACACTAACTGTATGGTTGTCCTCGTAATTTTATGGCTGGTATAAAAAGAAAATTAGTGAATCATAAATAATCATCATTATTATGAGTCGCTGCGTAGTAATGGGAAAGACTATAGTAGTATTCTTGAACGTAACTCTAAATCTTATTTTGAAAATTCTTGGTCGATCGGGGACGTATCGCAACCTGTTTGTTATTATTTATGATCTTTCTCGAGAGAATGAGAGCTTAATTTTTGGCGCAGAATATTCAGTTCGTGGGTGAAAACGCGATCACTTGCCCTAAAGCCAAGATGTACTTTTCCTCATAAAAATTTTTGTTTCACGACTTCTCCTGCTATTACAACTGTTGAAATGGTAAACGTTGCATAACATTATAATAGCTTTATACTTTTTTCAATACTCATGGAGCTGATGTTGAGTTTGGCAGGTTTAGCTAGGATTTAAGATACTCAATTCATACATGAGACAAAAAGTCTAATCCCCGGTAGGATGAGAGGGGCAGTTTCAACATAAAAATTCATCTTCTGCATTATATTGTCGGGTTGGGTCAACTAATTTGTTGCATGCGCAGACTTTATACTGCGCATGTTAACATTGTAATGCTGAAATATCACCCTTTACTGTCGAGTGGATTTGAAGTGAACTTTTATGAAATTAAAGACTTCGACAAACAAGAAATCGAGGCGATTAATGTGGGAATTCGACAGTTGAATCAAATATTGAACGCCACGTTATCTATTATTGATAATTACTAGGCTATCGGAGGCTTATCATGCAATAGAAACAATACCCTCGTGATTATTATTAACTATTCCGAATCAGCCCAAATCTTATTACAAGGATTAAGTCTGTTTTGCTGAATTTTCAACAGCTTCATAGCTGTGACATTTTCCGTTGTGGGCAGATCTTGCACGGTTTATATTTTCTTTTCTGTCGTTATCACCTAGATCATGGAAACAACAAATTGTATGTTCGATTCCTTCTTGTGCTGGTGAGAGTTTTTTCTTCCATCAATATCATTGTTAATTTCTAAAACCTCCTAAATAGAGTGAGTGCTGCAGTTTGATCCAGTCTCATTCCATTGCATACTCATAGCGTAAGATGTACTTGTTAATATTATCATCATTATCATTACGAATATTTCTTTCTTTTTTTTGCAGACTGACATAACGGAAAGATTTCCAAAATGGTTGTAATGCCTAGCGATGACAAATCAAATAATTTTGACCATTGCCACAGGCGAAATGATGACAGAGGGGGTTACTACGTCTCCGGCTACGATAACAAAGCGTTCAAACAGGACGGAGATCCACTCGGTGACATCATTTCGAAACCACCCCTGCAGCCGGAAGAAGAACCCGTACCGAAGGGCAAATTTAAAATGTCCAGAAAGGAGAAATGGAGAATATTGAAAAATATAGCGACGATCAGTTTTGCTTTCATGATACAATTCACAGCCTTCCAGGGGACGGCTAACTTACAAAGTTCCATCAACGCCAAAGAAGGTCTCGGTACAGTTTCCTTATCGGCCGTGTACGCGGCTCTCGTAATTTCGTGTATATTCGTGCCGACATTTGTAATTAAAAGACTAACTGTTAAATGGACGCTATGCTTTTCGTTATTGTGTTACGCGCCGTATATCGCGGCTCAACTCTATCCGAGATTCTACACTCTCGTGCCGGCCGGAATACTGGTCGGTCTGGGGGCCGCGCCCATGTGGGCCGCTCAGGCTACGTACCTGACACAGGTCGCTGCCGTGTATGCAAAATTAACGGATCAACAAGTCGACGGGATCGTAGTACGTTTTTTTGGTTTCTTCTTCCTGGCATGGCAGACTGCCGAGCTGTGGGGCAATTTGATATCTTCCCTAGGTAAGTTTAATCTAAAATAAAATTGTAAATATTCGAGGTCCTCGTATGGAAGTGGATTTCTGTCTTCTTCCCAAATGTCTGAAGCTTATTTTTATTGGATAGGTTAACGGTAGAATACGAAGACAGACTGTTCTGAGGATAGAATCTCAGCGCGGAAGCTGATGAAGAGAATAGGGGAGCATGGCGAAGTGTGCAAAAATTTCAATCACTTGATGGTAAATTTTCATTCAAAATTTCCTCTTGTTGGTTGTTTCAATTCTACACCAAGGAGAGGAAAGTGTTAACGGGCCAGCAATGTTCGTATATCCATAACTGCAGCTTGATACTTCCCTGGAGTGGCTTAAAAATCTAGTGAACTCCTCTTTAAGTCGACTGCATCTTGGATAACAGCAGTTAGCCCTCTCAATAAATACCTTCAGATTACAGCTCATGACTTCATCAGCTAGTCATCTATCCCCTGTATATGACAAGTAATTTGACTTTTGGTGTTTTTGTTAAAATACATCTTTAAAGAAAATGGCCTCGTCGCCAGAGCTTGTCTTGCCTTCAGGAATCGTGACGAAAAATTCGTGTTTTGGATCCCGTATTCAAGTAAAAGAATTTAGGAAATTTCAAGGTCATCACAGTACAATTTCATTCAACTATGAACCATGACCTCATTATCCTCATCTGGTTGCGACTCACCATCCTCCTCCAGCTATCTTAGATCTCTTTGGAAGAAAACCCATAATTTTCAAAGTCATCGTTTTTTTTTTTCAAAATCACACAAATTTTGCGAACGTTAAATGGTCGTATTGCATTTCAAGTAAAATAAACTTTGATTTGAAAATTTTTCGCCATCGAATCAAAATTTAAATGTTTCGAACAAAATCTAAGTTTAAAATTATCTTTAAAGTTTGAACCTAGTTCCCACTCCCTGAGAAAGACCAGAGAAAAGGTTAGAAGTTGGGTCTTCTTCATACCCACCACGATCTATACGTGAAATTTTAACGTCTATATTTCCTACAGTCCGTGTCAGTATTTCATACCGAAAGAAATTTGATCACTAGAAGACAGATATTCCACTTCAGGACTCGCTACGAATGATATTTTCAAGCAATTCTATATTCTCCTCATTAATGGTGTTTTAGTGCTGTCAAGTGGTGCCCACGGTGGCGGTAGTCAGTCAAGCAATCATTCAATATCCGAAGAGGATTTGAAAATGTGTGGTTCTAATTTCTGTGTGATCGGCGGAAGTTCGAGCGGAAACTTGGAAAGACCACCAGATTCAGAAATTTATGAAATCAGCATAATATACCTTGCGTGTATCGCCATCGCTGTTTCCATAATCGCATTTCTGTTGGACCCGTTATCGAGGTAAGAAACTTGAATTGATATTGCTAAAATCGTTGTGTTTTTGACTAAAGAGAACGTTCTCATGGTGATCGTCGCTTTTAATCAACTTATAACTAGGGAATTGTGATGGTGTGGACCCTGATCTCATTCTGAGCCCTGGCACTGAAGCGGAGGATTTCTATTATAGGAAATTGGTGAAATTTCGATCTTTGAACAAAGTCTCATCTGTTTATGAGCTTGGGAGTTTCTCAACCTCTAAAAGTTGATCGGTGTTTCGCAGAGGGATGAGGCTGTGACCTAGTTTAGGGACTCGAAAGAATGTCTGACGGTGATTATGGCTATCGTCATTCATTCTAATTTCCTTGAATAAAAATGCGCGTGTCTGATATAATTCGCACGATAAACGCGTGAGGTTTCATTAAGCCGAAATTTTCTTGGTTTTTGTTTGCTTATTTACAATTTTGGCTCTTGGTATTCCCCGTCACCTCACGCCATTTATACATGCCTTGCCAAGCTCGTAAGTCATGCGATTGGAACCATTTCATAGGAGGGATTTGTAATATTTACACGCAAATTTTAAGGTTTTATTACGTATTACAGTCCATGTACAAGAACACAAATCAATATCACGGACTACCATCATCTGCCGATGCCTTCTCTTTTATCGTATTTTGAAATTCAATTGAGGTTTGATTATGTTATCTCACGTAAGCTCGTTAAACTACGTGGAAAAATTGAGGTTCAATTTCAAAGTCGAGAATTGTGATCTAAACTGACAATGCTTATCGAGTTTGCCTGTGACTGAGTTTCTGTTCTACTTGAAAACACGATGAAAAATATTTCCTATTCTCTTCCTGATCAGCGACCTGTAATATCTGACATTTATATATTCACGAAACGGTCCAAAAGAGGAGGTCCGTAGTCACACGTGGGGCGTAGAAATGACTGAACTTGTAAGAATTTTGTCCCCCATGGATGGGGGATTGACACAAACACCTCAGAGAGTCTTCATAACCTCCACCCTCTTTCTCTTTCGACACTGAAACTCGTAAAGCCCTGATTAGAGACCGTTCTCTTGGATTCATGAGGAGAGAAAATATAGCGGAACGTGTTCAATTATGCCTACTGCCGAAAGAATGGAATTCCTATACGGTACTAATGATTCATTTGTTTTTTGAATATTTCGCTCGAATGATTAGTGCGACGATTGGTATTGATGAGGAAATTAGACGTACGGAAATAGGCTCTAGATGATGTTTTGTAAAATGTTCCGACTAACGCAACTGCGAAAATTGTATCGGTACTTCAACTACGCATAATTATTTATGTCATTATAATTTTACATATACGTGAGGTGAGACAGTTTTCGGTGATTTCGCGTCGAATCGTGTAAATAACGAAAATTTCGTAAATGTTGTGAGAACTCCGCAATGGCGCGAAGATTTTCAGTAAATTCGAGATGAAATATCGTTATGTTATTGACTTTCCGAAAGAAAGGTAGCTATTGCTCCCGCGGAATGAGTGACACGTGAGACTAATTTTTTTCTCAATATTTGGAGATGCGAGAAACGCAAAAAGTATAGTAATTTTATCTCGGGATACTTGCGTTCTTGTGCGAAACAGCTATGCGGAAATTTTTGGAAGTTTCGATGAAACTGGTTAGATAGCACTGTGCGTTTACTTTTTCTTCATTTTGTTGGAATTATTCAAATTTAATCGACTTCAGGAACGTAAAAAATTGATACAGTTTTCTTTTTGTATATTTCGTCTTGAATATCGAAAATGAGCATTCATTAATCTGGGAGGAAATTTTTTAAACACACTTTAATTACCAGGCGTCTCAAGTTTTTCTTCATTAACGGTTACATAGGTATCAAAAAGAAGAATTGAAATCCGCGACAAATATAACTGAATAAATGATAAATACCCTACGGTCCAATTCTTAAGTCATGAGTCGAGAGATGGCTAGCCAAGATCCACTTCTACATACGGCCACAACATTGTGAATTTGGCAACTTTGGAACATTCATTACAATCTAATGGCTAGCAACGAGCAACATGTTTGACTTTGTTGCAAAATTGCAATGTTGTTTTCTATGTAATTAAGTCCTAATAGTAAGGAATTGGAATTTATTAAAACGTGAAGACTATTAAGACTTTGTCCGGGCTCGGACTAAGGTCTATTTAATGCGGCAATTGCCGCGGGCCTCCGATTGTTTAGGGGCCTCAAGAGAGCCTCGAAAAAGAAAATTCGTGGCTTAAATAAAATTTTCGAAGGGACCTTAAAAAAGGAAATTGCCGCGGGCCTCCAAGGCAGCCAGTCCGAGCCTGCTTACAGCCGGTAACAGTCATATTGAGATCTAAATATTATACTTAGGCGGGACAGCGCTAGAATCGCACTCTTGAAGGAAGTAATTTACCGGCAGTAATTTTCCCCACCAACACATTGAATATAAGCACTTCATTGCAGATTCCGCGTTTTCTTTATCGAATTCCCTGCTTCCTTGCGACGTTATAATTTGCTCGGTCCAAATGAAGCAGAAAGATGGTCTGTCTGTGCTCTTATATCATTCTAAATTCCCCGCTCTCCTCACCGAATTCTCTAGTCTCGTGATCAATCCCTATAATTCACTCTGTTCAAATTGAGCAGAAAATTTGGTCTGTCTGATGTGCTCTTATATCTCAAGAACGGCCCGACCGATCACTTTCATATTGTACTTTCAAGATTCATTTGTGTTGTTTAGAAAAAACTTTTAGTCAGGCTACAAATGAAAATTCTAGCTCTTATAGAAGAAAAGTCTTATCGAAAATTCTGTTCTACTGTCTGAGTGTTGCAGCCCGCTAAGAGCCATAAATTTTTCCAAGTCTCATACCGTAGTATAAGTCTAGCATAAGCGTTGTATTTTATTATTATATTAGGTTAAGCTAAACTACCGAGCCTCGGACTCGGACTCGTAGATTCGAGAATCACTGCCACAGTGAAATTTCCCATAAGGATGAGACCACAGCAAAGACATGAAACATGTCAAAACAAAAATTTTTTCAAGTCCCATGATCATGGTTAAGTTGGTTGCCTCCCAGACGGCGGACGTTTTTTCCGGGAGAGCTCTCGATAAAACAGGTTCCCTGCTAAAATCTAGTGCATTGAATGCTAGACCTATTTTCAAGCTAAAAAGACTTAATTCGTTCTCCTCCATGGAATATCATAGAATCATTTGTACGTATTTGGGCGTTTTAACGGGAAACCTGTTTGATGGGGTGGGGGGGGGCGAGAAACCGTCCCCTGTCCGCTGTCTGGCCGGCGAACCTCAGAGAAGGGCTGGAATGAAAGTCAGAAGTTGGAAGTTGAATGATAGGAGGTTAGAAGCTAAAAGTGGCCTATCGACTTTTTCTTCTTTGAGAAGTTTTCAAACATCGTGCCTGTGGGTGAATGACCAAAAACTTTGAAGTGTTGTGACCATACCAGAAGCAGGAGGAGAACCACAACCACACTGTTTTCGTCTTTCTAGTTTCTTTCTTTCCCTTTCAGAGGACATGAGCCATCAGCTGACACCCTTACAGCCAAACACCCGTGGTGAGAATTTTCTTCTCCAATGATAGGCTGTTTAGGTGAACAAAAGGAGTGAATGAGCCTTCGAGCCTTCGAGCCTTTTAACCTCACACATGAAGAGCCTACTAGTTACTAAGTTACTTGAATGACGTCATTATGATCGAGATGGACGTATGAAAAGTCGATATAATAAATCGATAAAATGATATAATTCACATAATATTACGTCGAAGTGTAAGAAGCAAGCATATTTAAAATGCCTGGAGCAGATAGGTTCTGTATGATGTCACGGTATTTTTTACTGTGGGATTGAAGTGAGTCAAATAAATGATGCCCTGCACTACAGAAGAGGGCTCTAGTAGAAGGGTGTTCGTTCCACAATAAATACATTGAGAGTACGCCCTTTTGCCGAATACCTCTTCGTATGAGGAATTTTGTTTAGAAGGAGGAAATAGCAAAGCTGAAAGAAAATTTCTGTTTGCGTCCCCACATGAACAAAACGTTCACTTTCATTAGTGGAAAATTCTAACGCCTCCTCCTCCTCGATGCTAGACGATGTGCAAGAAAAAAACTGCCGGATAAAAGTTATACAAATTTGCTAACGCAAAATTCAGTATTACGATTTCTTTCCGAAGATAATCAATCATAGTATTTGGAATTTTTGAGAAATCTTTCCTCTGTTTTATGATTCATATATTCGAAAATATACTCATAGGTGGACGAAGGTATCAGCGACGAAAAAGTAACGACCGTACGTTCTAAGCAAATTACATAAGAACAAATAATTGCTGCCCTGCCATCATGCAGGTATACAGTAAATTTTGTTTCTTTTAAAGGAAAACATTACGTCATTTGAAATAATTAATCTCAGCTCGGTATATATCACCTTGTTCTTCAAATAATTACAGAGTAATTTATGATTCTTTGTTTGATGTATTTTGTGAATCTGATGTTTTATCTATCTTCCTATTACTTTTGTCAGCACATCAATTTATTATTTATACCCTATTACACTTATTTCTTGGGTTTTCTTATTCCCTCGATTTTTATGTTCGTAGTCATCGTTATTCTTTCGTCTGCAGAGAATCATTAGAAGTTGACTTGATCTTCAAATTTACGAGAGAAAGATAGAGGAATTTTTGAAATTCGTCCAAATATTCAGGCAAATTTTCACGGTCTTCACTTTGCAGCTTCTCGTCATAATCCTTATCGATGTGAAACAATTTTTACTAATCAGTGGACGCGGTCTCATCGAAATTCCTGTCAAGAGCTCAACTAGTGTGTAGAAGTCTCATCTTTGGTAGGTTCGTTCCAGGCGAGGATCCAGGCGAGAGTTACACTTTAACCCAATGGCCGAGGAAAGTGAGGAGAAAAGTTTTTGAGATAATGGAATATCTTCATCTGAAGAAGTATCTCTAATCTGCCCCTGTCAACTATCGGATCATCGGTGGGAAGGGGGGGGGGGGTGTAAAAACGATAGCCTTCTTACTCACAAATTTAAGTCGGAAGTTTTGTTAAGTTGTTTTATTTGTAAACTCTCCTTTTTTTACCGATAACCTCTTTTTGAAAGAGGATGTAAAGCCGATGAAGACCTCATACACAGTACGAGACTTCAGAAATATTGGAGCAAAATCAATCGAATTTCTACACTTACGCTCGATTTCTCAAGAATAAGAGCGACTACAACAAACTTCTCCGCAGTCTGCTCCCCTCTTTTTTCAACGGCTCTGTATAGCTAGAAGGGTGCAATGGGGGTAAATAACTAACAGCTGGTAGGGGTACTTACTGTCTCAACGTACTACCATTTTTTTTTTCTTTATTTTCGGATCTTACTAAGAATAGCGATGCTGAAAGGTTCACTTTTCAATATCCGCCAGCCAAACTAAGATCGGTACACTCTAACATTCATCGAGTCAGTAATTCTCTTACAAAGTGTTTATTGCAGACGACAGAGAATAAAATTTATCTACAAATGAGCCCCTGCCCATGCACAGAATCTGTTCTTTTACTATAACAAAGCGTGTGAAAATTGATCATTGTCAATTTTCTACGGAAACTACCACGTGTAAATCCATCATTATTAATTACGGCTGCAAAGAGAAGTTTCTTAGAAAATTTTGGTACGGTGATGTACCTAAGTACCTCATCCACAATTCTTCGTAATTACAAATATCAATGCATTTTCTTAAACATTTGTTATTAAAACTTATTGTTTGCATGCGCTTTCTTTTTTTCTTCTTCTAGTCTCACTCTCTCTATTAGTCGCAGATTAGTGTTCCTGAACAAAAAATATAACTAACAATGCGGCGGTGGGCAATAAACCTGAAAGACTTCTGTACGCTCACGTCACTCTCATCGGATAATTAAATGTTTTATGAGGTACTTTTCGCTAGTATAATACGGTACAGTCAGCGCGTGTTTATCGCAGTCAAATTTAATCATACAACACTCCTGAGAGAAATCATCTCGATCTGATGACGCTCCTCGAGTGAGCTTTATGGGAAGTATTTCAAAATTTTCGAGTTGTAATCCTATACTTACAAACCGAAAGTAATTTTCACTCTTTTCATTGGTCAAATAGTATATTTCACTTCATGAAATTACCCAAGTTCCTCTCCTTCTCTTGAGGCCGGAAAAATTCAATTTTGTCACTGAAATTCAGAGATAAGAATCTAGGAAATATCTGAGAATTTCTCTCTGAGAAGGGGACAGTTTGCTATACAGGATCAGCATATCGACCCTAATTATGATATGAAGGCTTCAAAATTATGGTTGGCTATTCACTCTTTCTAGAATTTATAAAATTTTCCCAATCAATTTACTTTGCTACTTGTATTCCAAGATTTATAGGATAGTTTTCAAACTCATGTCAGAGCCAAAAATTTGAAATTCATTCGTGACTCAAAAATTTTTTGATTAGAAACGCATCTTTGCGTGTTTTGTAGTGGGGAAAGTCTTACGAGCACGCGAATGGTGTGGGTGAAAATTTCTTTGTACCTACAAGCAGCGTCATTACAAATTATATGGAGCACAAAATAGCATACACCGCACATTTTGATTTCATAATACACCTTATTTGTAATGTATACTGATAGCAGCACTCTGTAAGAACAAAGTAAAGTTTCTGTCCATTAAATGAAGAAGATGCATTGAGCTACTTTGACTACTCTGTGGTCGCAGTTACCCACAATGCTTTGCAAATATCACACAAAGAGGAATGCTTGATAGTCATTTGATAGCGCTAGGTTGTGACCAAGCAGTACGTGTAATCGCCTTAATGTAGCTCCTTCTATACCTCTCCATTAGCTCGTATAGGGACTTGGAAAATTTCGAGCTCTTTAGTTTCCAGCGTATCCTAATACAGTATGATGAAAAGGCGTACGGTAGGCTAGATTTATACTAGGCTAAAAAAACTCCGAGAGACATAATGAAGCTATTAGCTTGTGACGTCATAAGTCGGTGACGTCATAAGTCGTCAATCCTGGTCCGCTTACAACATGAAATATACTAAAGTAGACTTGTACTAGACCAAGAAGTGAGACCCCCTAATCTTCGCAGCCTGAAATATACTAAAGTAGACTTACACTAGACCAAGCGAGTGTGCCGCTCTAAAGCCTTAGCCTAAAATATTCTAAAGTAGGCTTATGTCATAAAAGACACTTTAATGATCTCTTAAACGGGAACTCTCAAATATTTTCATATCTGACTGGGCAAAATTTCGAAAAGACATGAAACATGATCTTTATCTTTTTGGCTGCGCCAAGAAATCCAATACCCCCTAAAGTCATATTGTCTTTTTGTTCTATCACTTATAGCTTGAAGGATGAAATTTTTCTAAGGACGTTGGAGGTTGAAATTTTTCCAAGTCCCTCTCTTATCACCCATAGCTCGGACTATCACGTTAGGTTTGAAGGTTAAAATTCTTCTAAGTCACCCACTTATTACCTAAGTTTGAAGGTCAAAATTCTTTTCGACTTCCCCCTCCTTTTTCAAAATCCTCCTCCGATAGCTCGGTCTCGTATCATATATAATGGTATAGAGCTAGTATAATACAAGTAGGAATCCAAGCCTAGTTCAAGTCCAATACTGTATGTTGGTGAATGATTTCTTAATAAAGATCATAAGAATTGTATCTCTCATACTTTAAACTGAGGTACTTTTCTCTTGAACGGCTCAATGTTACAGAAGAGCAATATTAACCTGTAATGACCCGGACTGCGGTACTTTTCCCTCGAGCTCAAGAAATCCGCATTGTACGCAAAATTCGTAGAAAAATCCCAATTTTTGTCAGGGATTGAAAATCCGTAGATTTGGCAACACTGATAGCTCCTTCAAGTAATTAGATCATACAATAGTCCATTCACCAATTGGCATAATCCCTTCAATTAGCCAGATATACAACGTTTCCAACACCATAAGACTCATAACACGGGTTCCCTACCTTCCCTCATTCAACTCCGTTGAAAAACCCTTGCAAGATTCTGCCTCCTTCCCACACTGATAGACTTGGAATCCTTAATCTAATACAGAAATATGCGAAACCGAGAAAGAAAGAAAAAATAGTGACCTACTGAATTGATGACGATGTCAATTCGTTTTTCAACGCTACGTAACAATGATTAGGTACCTACATTTTATTATACAATATTCACACGAAATCATTCAAACGTCACAAAGAGGCTTAAGCTAGTTGCTGTCTTTACTGTGCCTTTATCCGACATCAAAAATAATTTTGTCTTAACTAGTAGTTGTATCGAGTAACTATAAAAAGACTTTAAGAATGATCTTTGTTTATTTGGTTCTGCCAGAACATTTTTCTTAGAGGGATTTCTTTTTATTATCTACATTGCAAAAAAGTGAGCCTGGTACACTGAAACACCTTGCGGACACACCTTCCCCCCCCAGGTACTGAGAAATGTGCTTCAAAATATCATCAAAGTTGGAAAGAAGGAACAAAAAGGAACAAAAGTTATAGACGAGGATAAATGATTTTATAAAATTTTGTGCAAGACCTACCCGAAAAATTTTCTGGCTACGCCACTCGTTTTGTGCTATGAGATAATCACAATCATTGTTGTAGAGAAATTGCTGATTGATTATTGAAAACAATTTTCAGTTACCACAAATAAATAATATCTGAGAAGAAATATCGTCGCCTCTGCCTTCTCATCCGCACCACTGAATACAATTATTTAGATCGACATCGACTAATATACGCTTCACGAAGAGAATTTCGTCTCGATAACACTAAATTTTTATAAGTATGCTGAGAAACCAGTACTGAACATAGAAGAAATTGTAGATCACGAGGTACTCGAATAACCCTATCTAAATTCTGAAAGAAAAATTCGAATCCTTGTATCTTGACAAGCGTAGGTAATAACTTTTGTCCTTCCCGTTCGCAGTCCAAACGCAATTAAATACGCAACATATTTCGTTCCCTCTGGTCGAGTGACAAATAGAAAGACAAGAAAGAATGCACCAAAGAATGCGACGAGGAACGCCACTTTTAGCTTATAGCACATTTTTATCGGTCAAATGAGCACCAGACAATTGCTCGCTATGCAAACGCTTCTCATGATTCGTCTCCCGAATACGTTGATATAATATCGTGTTGCTAATTGAGCTTATGGAGAGAGAGATACGTATGTTAACCCAGATTTGGGACGCTTGCTGCAGTTTCGTAAACGCGAAATTCTTATTTCTCCTTTACAAATGCTCGCATGTCGCTCTCTTTCGAGGGAGTTTCCGGCAGTTCGAACTGGGAAGGTTATCAAGAGTCGTTGCTACTCAATATATTTCCGCACATCCAACCAAGTCTCGCTATTTCATTTCCTCATTATATTAACTCGATTGGTTCTCAAAATTAATTAATACGTGCATCGTTAGGCGGCGTCGCAATTTTTAACGCTACAATAACCGGTTTCACTATTCACTCACTCGGAATAAATATTTGTGGTATAGTTCGCTGTATGTATATTGACCGCGCTAGGAGCGTAAAGGGGCCAACAGGCAAGGTCGTGGCCACTCGATTTAGTATTAGCAAATATAATGCGAGCAGCGGGCTCGAGAGTAGATCAAAAAAAGAAAGTGCAATGTACGCTCTCGAGTACGTTACAGAAGAATGCGCCATCCGGGCATAGATATAGCGGCGAGAATGCATATTTCCAGAATCTTCAGGCAAGTAGGAGATTACACCCTGTCTCAAACCACACTGAAACTGGTTAGATTGCAAGTAACAATTTACGACTACAGTGATTCTCTTGCTCAGGATATCAAGTTTGCCATTATGAAAAGTTGATCGAATTTTGTCACACGCTTAAGAAAGAAATTCCAGAGCGAGATCGGTTTCAAGTTTTTTTTCTGGAATGTGATTCAATCTCAGGAACATTTGGAAGAAGGGTGCGAATACTCGTACAAATAAGCGGGACACAATTTTTGAAGGATGAATAAAAGACAAAATGATAATGAGAAGATCCATAGTGTTAATGATGAGAATTTTTGCGTACTCGACTAAAACAAGACTGAGTCGCCGTACGGCGTGGCTCAGTATCTTGGCCTTTTTATTCGTTTTCCTCTTTCATTCTTCTATTTTTCAAAAAGATTTAGAGCTACTGCTTTTTTCAGTCAATTTCGAGTCGATTTGTTGTTCACTAACCATGTAGGCTTGGTCGACTTCAAATCGACCTCAAAGCAGGGCCAATTTTGGGTTGAATTCTTCAAACTTTTCTATCAACCTGAAATCAACTGCTTATTTCTTGGGTCAATTTTAAATTGATTCGCAGCTCTCTAGTAATGTCTTGACTGGTCGACTTCAAATCGACCTGAAATCGAAGTCAATCTAAAATCAATTTAAGGTCGACTTCTTCGAAAAAAAAAACTTATTGATCCGAAATTGACTTCTTTGTTAGGTCTATTTTGAATCGGTTGGTAGTTCTCTAGTAATGTGAGCTGATCGACTTGACCTTGAATTAACTTAGTCGATTTTGACTCCCTTTCTTCAATTTTTTTTATTGACCTGAAATTGATAGCTCAAAAGGGTTGATCAACAATCAAATTTTAGTGATTTTCCATCAACCTCAAATCGGCATCAATCGAGAGTCGATTTTGAGTCATGTCTCAAATTTTTTTTGTCAACCTGAAATTGACTGCTTTGTTGCGTCGAATGTAGGTACCTATACCGGTCGACTGTCGATCAAGAATCGATGTACAGTCGTCCCCTTGTAGCATTCGGTCAATGTGGTGCCTTTGCTACTCGCAGACAGAAAGTGCCGTCATTATGTAATGTGGGTCATTGGAAATCTTAACATTATGCTCTACCAGTGCAGAAGAGGTCAGATAGACGCAATATTTTGATATTGATTTACAATTGGCATTTAAATCTGAGAAGTCGACTCTTATTCTGCTTTGATTCTGAAACTCTGTTGAAATCGACGCTATTATAATTCGTTTGCCGATGAATGACGTATAAAGGAACGAAAACCGAAGGATGATTTTCAGTCGGCAGCAATCCATGATACCGAGATTTGATTCAATTTCGACATCTTTGATGTTAAAAAAGAGAGGTTGATTTTGAGTCGATCGATCTTGAACGCAGTGGCGGACTAGACTAAGGGCGAAAGGCACAAGTGCGCATCGGGGCCTGTCAGTAAATTATGAAAATGGGCCCTCCAACTCCAGAAAAAAAAAAATGGAAATAGCATTTCATGAGCCCTGTTGACGCTTGCTCCTTAGGCCTTCTTTATTGAATCCGCCACTCATTTGATGAAACAAAAAAAATTAAAAGCGAGGTCAATTTGGAGTCGACATTTGACATTCCATTGCCGAGTCTACTTTTCTTATGTTTATCCTTATAATCAAAAATCGGATGTGAAAAAAAAAAGGTGTGAAAATGATTCACCCCTCGCTCCTTTTCCCGTTCACCTCGTTCCAACAATGCAACCACAAGTCAGAAAATGCAATATCCAAAATTAGAAACTTTACAAGATGAAATTTGTGAAACCTGAATGGGTGCGGTCAAGCGAAAGTTCAAAGTCTTCTTGAGGAATACCTTTCAAAGAAGAACTGGGATGTTTTTATTTCACTTGTGATATACGTCAAGATATATTGCGTACAGTACTTAGTTTTCATGGCAGGCTACTTAAAATTTTATGAATTGTCCGTGTGGACCTTCAGTGGTTATGGTGCGAAATTTATTTACTCTGAATCTTCGAAGGCTCGAGACAAGGAAGAAAAGAATTTTGTCTATATTGATATTACTACCCACCTTTTGAAGATTAGATAATTTAAATGACGGGAGCACTACAGGGCACGAAAACATGCAGTTATAATTCGGTAAAACCGGTTTAGCGGTACCCAATAAATTATGTATCGAAGTACGACTAACGGAAATAGGAGAGGTTTATGGCACGCGTGAGAAAAGATTACTCTTGACCTACTTTCCATTATTTGGATGTTCTTTCCTACCCTGTTTAAAATTATCGAGAGGTCGAAGAAATTTTTCAAATTGATGTCGAATTCAGAGAACGGTATTGTGAACTAATTTTCTGCTATCATGGGGGTAGTTTTTTCCCCTGTGAATCAAATCGGTAATAGTCCGAAAGACGCTCTACGAGAACTCTCGATAATGGGGATTGGAGAATATAAAATGCCAGATTTTGCAGCGTTTGCTAAATGACTGAGAATCTTTGAAGAACATTTTTCTAGATCATCTAGCGATATCAACCTATATCTTGACAAACTTAATCCGTGGTATTGCATTTAGAAACCCAGTCATCAATTTGAGATTAGAATGAAACGTGGAAAACTTTATTCGTATTTTGAATTTCTAAAAGCACTTGAATTCTTCGCGCAAGGGTGTTCTTTTTCATACTTCAACTTCAAAAGACCACCATCGTTCGTGCGTGAACTAGAGTCAATAATTTCTCTTCATCATAATTATGATCACGCAAGTTGTAGGTTCCTTTCTTTTTATTTATTTCGAATCAAAACCGTGAGTAGAAATTATATTTTCGAACGGATGAGTTAAGGGTAGGATATCAAGTGACAGTATGTATGCAAATTTGCACAAACATTAACGGAGACTGTAAATAGTACTGTATTATGAGATTAATAAAAAAAATTTAGTATCTGTTTTTTTCGCGCTCATACAGTCTCCTAAACAACATTTTTCGAAAAACACAATACCTCGTCAACTTAACGAGTATGAATGCCAAAACAAAATAACATTCCAAGTTGCCAAGTCTTATCTTCATAAATGCTGTCAATACTTACGTGATCTAAAATTGAAAATAGAAATTTTAATTGGATTATACATTACGTCGTCGGACAAAAGCGTGTGTAATATTCTTGCTGGTTCTTATCATTCCTTCGAGAAGAGTAGAAGAGCAATGAGGAGAAATTTTTGTGGAACAAACAGTAAACCGTAATAGGGCGGGCATAATATTTGGACTATTCCTGACTTCCAATCTAGGTCCGCGGTCGATTACATTAACGAAGCAAATGATATCACTGTTTTAATACTGAAAATGATAAGAGTCATTACGACCTTCCCGTCTTTTCTGTCATCATTTACGGTACCTAATATTTATGAGATGTGAGACTAGAAATCATTGTATTATTCAAGCTCTATTTTAGAAACTTCGAGGCTCTCTCTTTTCTAGGGCAGAATCCAACCGTTTCTGTTTTTTGAAAATGAGTAGACTGAGTTCGATTGTAAAGAAAAAGCAATCCGCATGTACATTTAAAAGAGTCTTCATCTGGCGGAACTAAATAAATATAGATAATTTTTAATGTCTTCTTGATTCAGCTACTAATGAATAATATAATTTTTGAGACACAGTGAAAACATTAGCCAGCTGAAACCTCTTTGTCACGTCATGCGTTATCAAGATCCGTGACGTCGTTTGTTTGTGACGTCATGTCAAATTAATAGCGTACTATTTCTTCTTTCCCTCTCGGTTTTGCAAATCTCTGGATTACGTCGAGGATTCAAGGTCCATCCACTGGAAGGAGGTAGACGTGTAGTATAAACTAGTACATTGTATGCTAAGCCTAGTTTCAGTTTATCGATATATCGATTGTATGCTGGGCTGCTTCCACTCCTACGTCTCCATTTTTAGTCTAGTATAGGCTAAGTTTAGTACATGTCCTATTTGAAGCTAACGAATTTTTGGGGACTCACTCACTCCGCTCATTCGCTCTTATTCGTGGTCCATTATAATAAGCGAACTATTCTGGATCAAGTCAAGGATTTTTTGCAAATTTTCTCGGCGGGGGGGGGGAACTCGTATTTAGACTAACAGATTTCCAATAGACGTCACGGGGCCGGTACAAGTCACGAGGAGGATAGAGGACCTGTTTTATGGAGTACCTTAGAAGAGCGTTCTGAGGTTTATGGCGTTTGAAGCGTTGCATATCTGGCTCATCGAAGGGGCTAAGCCAATGGGTGTATGAAGCATTGCATATCGAATTGACCAAAGGGGCTACATTGACCTCCGAGCCTAGGATGCCAGTTTTGGTCCTCACAAAAGATACATGTTCTTCTATTTTTCTCCTGCTCTTTATAGGTTCATACTGCAGTATTTCGTAATATTGGGTCGATCAAGGAAAAAGTACCTCAGTTACTTTTATGAGAGATATTTTTCTCCTGATGGATAAATCGGAGTCCGTAGAAATCTGTTTTGAGGTCTTACAAAAAATGGCGGATACGGATTTTTCAAACTATCATCTGGCAGTACTGCTCCGAGCTATACGTGATAGGAGGTGGACTTGAAAATTTTTCAACCTCTTAGTTTTTCCGGCTGGCTAAAAAGAGGACGGCGAATATTTTCTCCGACACCCCCCCTTCCCATAAAACAGGTTCCCTGTTTAAAAGAGGACCTAATCCCAAATTTGCGACGTCATTCATGGTGTCGTCAAGTCCGTAACGTCATCAAATCTACATTGTATGCTAATCCAAGTTTAAACAGAGTAAGCCTATTATACTATAAGCTAGACTCGAACTTCAACTAGCAGATTTCTAAATCAGGTCAAGGGTATGTACATCAAGGGGGCCCAGTATAATCCAGTATATTGTACGCTAAGCTTAATTCAAGATTGGTATAGGCTACCTAGTATGTGTCGTAGTTCCTCCTCTTATCTCTGTTGATGATCTTAGAATCCTTGAACCTTCGACTTAATCCAGAAATATGCGACTCGGAGTTCGAGTTCCCTTGTCCTCGCATACAGTTTAATAGGCTATAACAGCTTTAAATTAAGCTTCAACTAGGTTTAGCATACAATATTCTAGATTAGATTGAGCTCCCCCCCTGTCGATGGACTTACTCTCGACTTCATTCAGATATCCACGAGTCGGAGTTCAAACTTTCCAGACTTAATATGTGCTATACTAGACTACACCAGGTTTAGACTAGGCGTAACATACAACCTAATCCAGAAATTTGGTAGTCCAGAAAAGAAAGAGAGAGGATTGATGTCGACACAAGTTTGTTGACGTCACTAGCAAATTCAAGCTGATGACGTCATGGATCACAATGACGTCACAAGCAGAGTCAACGGATAATGATAATCTCATAAGGAGGTTTGAACGAGTTGATGTCTTTACTATGGCTTTATTCGTTCTCGAAATTTTGCAAGTTTGAGCCTAGAGATTCTTACTTTTAATGTCTTTACCGGCACCTCAGCCGTCTAACGCCTGTTGGAAATCTGCAAGTCCAAGTACCAGTTGATCTTCTACCCTCTACCCCGAGAAATCACCAAGAATGAGAGCGGATTAGCAGAGTGAGTGAGTCGCCGAAAACTAGTTAGCTTAAAATAGGAAGTATACCTACTAAACCAAAAACGGGGACGTAGGAGCGGAAGGAGGATAGTATACAATTGATATATCGATACAATTGAGATCAATGTTTTTCTATGGAGCGCAAAAACGTACTCGTTTTAGCTTTTAACTCGGCTTAATTAAGTTATACTAGCTTCGAACAAGGCTCAGCCTACTAATACTCGGTTTTATTCGGCTTAAACTAGGCTTAGCCTACAATGTACTAGATTATACTAGGCTTCTACCTCCTTCCTGTGGATGGACTTGGAACCCTCACGAATCAGGGAGAGAAGGACAGTGAAAGAAGAAATAGTGAGCTTCTAATTTGGTGAAGTCACAGGCAGGTTCACGCTGATGACGTCATAAATAGGTTTTGTGTCTTTATCCGCGATCGTTAGTTATTTTGTTTCAACTGCAGGTTGCTGGATCGAGCAACTGTGGCTAGAACATTTTTGTCTTTCCTCGTTCAAGACGTCTTCTCTCTTCATGGATCCAATTCTTATGAATTCTGGATCAAATGTAGAATCAATGCACAAATCGGACGAAAAATGAGGGCGGTAGTTGTCCTCTCAGTAATTTTGGCCAGAAAATTGTGCAACTTCATGATCTTGGAACATATTTGAAAAACTATTCCGGTCTGACAAGAAAAAAAGAATTAAGAGGATGGAGCCTAGAAATATGCGCACTTGTGGTATGTTGATTTATGTGAGGAATAAGTAGGTATACACGAGATTTCATATTTTCAAGGTGTCTAATTCTATAACACCGCTAAGGACCAGTGTGGGTGTAATGCAAAACATGAACTATACATTAAACGGTGTGTACATATTACACATTGCATTATGATAAATGTGCGCTATATTTAATAACAGAAAATATGAGGTACCTACCACATAATCGTTCACCGGTACAGCTAGGGAGAGCAGAATAAATTGAAGGAACAATAGGCTAATAAGGCGACTCCTTTCCTTACAAGTTGTATCAGTTTTAGGGTAGACTCCGAATGATCTTGTACATTTTTTTCAGTTAGGAAGCCATTCAAAGTCTACCATCCAAATATCTAAATCTCTCTTCTGCTTGCTAGATATTCTGTTGTTACAATGTAACTTACACACATAGAAGCTATATCTACTAATATTTACAAATAATAAGTCGGTAGTTATGTACCTATCCATGAGAAATCAGAATGTTGTGGAAAATAACACGTTAAAAAACCTTCTAATTGACGCGCTGCATTTATCTCGTCGATCCTTGACAGTATGGTGGATGGAACTAATGGATTATTCACTTTTTTTTCTTCGATCGTCGTACAAATATATGAGAATTGTGGTGTATGGCTAAAGATAAATAAGAAAAAAAAAAAATTAAAAGCGCTTGCTATATACGCTTTAGGTACGAGCAAAAATTCTATCATTTTATGTATGCATGACTTCTTGAAGCATTGTTTTTCGCGAATTAAAGCGTTCGTAGTATAGAATCGTCAATGCCATTTTGCTTGGCGGAAGGAAGGTAATACTCTGGGCAACGGAAAATAAACGAAAGAAAACATGCATGCAAACTCGTCCGTTCTATAAAAAATCCGAAGATCAGCTCAGACGTTGAAATCTCATCTTTAAGCGTACAGCATGAATATAGATGGGGGTGACGAGGGAAAGAAGGAAATTATGTGTCACGCGATAGTTGAAGTATCAACTCCAGATGGGCGTCGATTTGAGTTTGATTTAAAGTTGGCCAGCATACGTGCCTAGGAAAGTGAAAAACGACTGTTGATCGACGTGAAGAGCGGTCGATTTCAGGTTGACAATAAAATTTGAAGTCATCGGAGACCAACGTTAATTTGAGGTCGATATGAAATTATCGAGCCTACAATATACCAAAGAACGACAAATCGACTGGCAGTCTACCCAACAGATGCTGAGTCAAAATCAATATTAGATCGACGTCAATTTGAGGTCAATTAGAAGTCTACCGATGCGCTGTGAGGCCATTTTCATGAGGACGATTCTTCGTATTCGTTTGAAAGGGGGGGGGGTATACAAATTTTTCCTTCTTTTTTTCCCTAGCTATGAGAAATTGAAGTTTGAAGGGGGTTTCTTCATTGATCTAAGGGGATCACGGCACCCTTCCAGATTGATAGAAAAATTATGAGTGAAAATTCACTCCAAATTTGCGTCAGTTGGAAGTCGATCTGAGGTTTATTCGATGGCATCCATTATATATTACTATAGTGAATTACAAACTGACCCAACGAAGCAGTCAATTCTAGAACGATAGGAAAATTTGAAAAAACTGAATTAAGCTAGACTCAAAACTCCAAATTTACGGCCATTTGAGGTCGATTTGATGTTGACGAGTGTGTACATTACTACATTGTTAGAGAAATGTGGAAGAAAACGACTCCAAGTCGACTCCATATCGACTTTGGTTTTAGGTCGATTTAAGATCGATTTGAAGTCGGCCAGAGTACATAGCTAGGAAACTATGAATCAATCGACCCAACAAACTAGTCAATTTCAGAGCGACAGCAAAATTTGAAGAAATATCGGCTCTGGATCGACGTCAATTGTAAGAATAGAAACCTTTGCTAGGAATCTTACTGGACGAGTGCTACAAACTCAGTTCGATCTGAACCGGATTCCTGCATCCTCCACTCAAACGCAGTGCAGTCTAGATCAGCTCTATATTTTGAGAAAAAATTTTCTAGAAATCTATTCATATTCATCTGTAAATGAATAAACGGCACTATTGCAGCGGATTTGACCTTGTTCTCTTAAATTGTGCTGGTTAGAAAGACACCAGTTTTACCGTTTGATATGAAAGATAGAAATTTTAACTTTCTTACCATCATTCTAAACCTCCACAGCCGATGAAGATTTTCTTTTCGGAAAAATGGCTTTGTTGATGATTTTGGAGGGAGTCTATTCTTATTTTTCGATCCGATGTTTTCGAATGATATTTTTTTGCTGGTCATCATTGGCTCGCTGATATCTACCGGTATAAAAATGTATTAAAATTATCGCTCAAGTTGAATGAAGAGTGAAAGTGCGAGCAACAGCGCGCTGCGTCCGGAAACAACTGTAATGACGCCAGCTTGAGCTGTTACTATGTAGTATGAAATATACTTGCTGCTTGGAACACTATGTTATGCTATATAACCCTCTGGCGACATTTCACATTGACCGAATGAAGGAATGAAAGGGAAAATTAAATCGAGTCCGGTATTCATATCGAGTACCGGTATTGAGCTGATTTTAATTTCGCCCGTTGAAAGATCCTAGCTTACGGCTTCATGTACAGTCCCTCTAAATTCGCTCGAAAATTTTATTTCATCGCTCGTTTAAAATTCGTATTCCAAGAACGTCGCAGCTTGATGCTAAAATTAAGCTTCGCAACTTCTCGCCGCATATAGAGTCGAAACTGCTGAGACCTTTTGATTTTGATGAAAAAGTTGCCGTTCGAGTGGAGATTGTTGTCATAGATTACGATCGGTTATAAATACGAATTCGCGTCAGTATCATTGTTTCGTAATTTCTGTGCATCGACTTACGTAAAAGTTTAACTAACATCACATACTTAGACTTCGTAATTAACACCTGCATAGAGCGCACTACACTGCATTCCCCTATAGCCGGACTACCATCATCCGCAATATAGGTACTATTACTATTATTCTCGTAATTCATTGAATAAAAGGTAATACGCGTAATTTTTTTAAGTATGAAAATTTTATTCGAATAATTGATAATCGAACAGCTGGTCTTCGATTATTATTCAACTCTGTGATCGTAGACGTCAACTATACACGTGCAAAAAATAACGTAATGTACATTGACAGACAAAAGAATAACTGTCGCAGATTTAAAATGAAAGAATTTTTGTCCTTACATTCCAAACTTTTTTTTTTTCAAAAGAGCTCGTGTCATATTGGCTTAAACTAAATAGGTAACTGATGGGTTTAATTTCGTAACATAGTATTAATAGGGCTTTACTCATGGGCTAGTAATGGAAGCTTCTGGAAGAAAATTTCTCCAGTTTGTTGAAAAAATATTGGAGCATGGATAAGTCGTTGGACCTTGCAGTACATCTTTTACCCGGAAGAAGGTTGGCTCAAGATGCTCGATTAAGAACATTCAATGGCTGTTCTAGAGATGTGGTTCAAAGGGTCCTTGGAAAATGGAAGCAAAAAAGGGAACCCAAGTGTGTGGTCAAGCACTAATTGACAGTTGAACCAATTTCCTCTGGAAACGAATGCGATGAATGACAGCATTAAATTGACAGTGGAAAAAAGTATTGAGATATCAACCCTGGAAAATAATACGATGGAATGCAAAATCCGAAGAAAGCTCATGCATACCGACACCATCATTCAAACGACTCCTACCGCCACCTGAGGCACAATATAGCGGTGATTTAGAACTAATCCTCTTCCAGGAGAACAATGAAGAGAAGAAGAAGGAATTTTAGGTAGGAAAGCAGATCGCACCAGCTTACGACTGCTTTAAAGGTGCGGTTGAAAAAGTTTTTGAGAGAATGGAAGGAAAGAGGGGTATTCACAATAGCGCAAAGAGAAAGTAAGTACACAAACAAGGTGGCAAAGGCGTTTAGGGGGTCAAGAATGCGGGCATAGACCAGGCAGAGGAAAAGGTTGTGAACAGTGCGAAGGTATCTTCTTTGGTGAAACTGAGAAAAAGTTTGACATCAGGTGAAAGGAGTATGGAACAGCCAGGGGAAGAGAAGATGGCAAGTTACTGTTTGGCAAACACTGAAATGCAAAACAGATCAATGGTGAAGAAGAAAAGTATTGGAATAGATGGAGAAAAGTTTCAAATTATGGGTCAGGAGAAAGAAGACACGAAACATGTCATATCCCTAGAATTCCTTTATTTTAGTTAAAAATCACATATCCACCGCCCTACAGCTTCTGTATCTTGGTTAACCCCGCTCTCCTCGGTCGATACAGCCTATCCCCAAGGTATGGTATGCAAAGTTGAAAAAAGGACAGACAAGTGTAACGGTGTCATGACACCCTCAGAGAGAAATCGTCACGTTTGTAATTATAAGTGGACGTACGCAGAAGAGAATTGGCCTTAGCAGGCAATTGCTAACTTGATCATAGATTACTTTTAGATCGCTCAATATAGGAGACTGTTTTTGATGAATGAAGATCCATAGATTTCAGAATCTTACACATAGGGACGTACCTGGCAAAAGGGCGTCCGCACAATGTATTTCTTATTGGACGGACGCGGACGCCCTACTGCCAGAACCCTCCTCATATATTGCTGGAAGGTCGAAATTTTTCCATATCTTCTTCCTGATTTATGTAACTCTAATATCAAAATTTTAACATTTTTGATGTCTTTGCTGAGGCCTTACCCGGCGCTTTTCCCCCTTAAGCTAGTACACAGCATATTAAAGCTGGTATGACAGAAATCTGGAATATCGTCCATAAAGCTAGTATGTTTACCGCATATTATGAGTGAGCTAATCAGTCAGACTTATTTTTATGTATCAGACGAAGGATGGGGGCGAACAAGCATGCGATGTCATGTAAAGTTATTTATTTAACTGCGCCAGAAAATTATTCCTTATGTAGATGAAGATCAAAATTCCTCGACCATGGCCCTTCTCCCCCTTGACTTTCTGCGAATTAGATAATTATTCATCTTGAGTTCAAAAACAGGTTTAAAGCGGAAATCAATTGAGTCAGTCACCTATCGATACTAATTTCACCTTCGAATAAACTAGTGACTATGATCGCCAGTTATCATCATTCAAAATTTCGATCAGATATAGATCAATGTGACACGAGAGTTTGAAAGATCGTGGCGATTATTTTATCAGGGAAGTTCACGCGAGCGGAGTACGTTAATAATTCATTCTGCAATTATCCATTAAATCGCTACAAGCTGAAACAAGAAATTTCCTACGACGTCCTCAAATAAGTAAAGGTTTAGGCCCAAGTAACATGAAAAGTAGTGATTCACTGACCGCGCGAGTGATCAGAAGAACAAAATATTCGCGTGTCAAAAAATAATAACTTTTCCATAATAAGAGTATAGATATCGGTTACATAAAATGATCGCGATTATAAGTGATACACACGTAGGATAGGTACTTGGCAGGTGTGCAAATTGTGGTATGCATCTGATATCATCTTTTTCGCGCGAGAAAAAAAAATGAGAGCTAGTGAGAAGAACAAGAAACTCGTATTCATTGCCAATAGCGAACACTAAATGATCGATATTTTATCTCGAATATAAGTTATAGGTATGTACGGTTTTCTCGTGAGGAGGAAATGTAAGAGTGAAAGCTGGTAAACAACGATTACGAACAAAGATTTTGTTGCTGTCAAAAGCAAATCTAAAAAACTCCCAACTGTCAAGAAAACAAATTGAAGGAATAGAGAGCGAATGAGTATCGGATAGGTATGAGTCTACTCTAAGCTTACACAAGAGAGGAAGAGTCGTGCTCGAAAGTGCCGCAATACATGAACAAGGACTCAGAAAATTTCAATCGCATTAAGAAGTACAAGCAATAACAATTAATTAGAGCGGTCAGTCGTACGCAGGAGTCCTAAATAAGCGGATGACTAACATTTAAGTTCTTTTTATTTCATAGTGTGAAAGCTAGAGAAGAAGATGGGGCTGTATTTCTCATAACCTCACGAGCTCACGAAGCGACCTACACTGGCTTCTTTGCTACGTATTTTTGTTTTGATTGAATCTTCATAATTCTGCTCGTAAGCTCTGGATAGTTTCTTTTATTTACTATATGAATTCTGACACTACGACAGCTTTCTAAGCTGATCTATACGTCGTTCTGATGAAATCCATTTCTAATAAGATACCTACATCATTTTAAATGGCCCATTAGTCTCTTTTCCATTTCACGGATGATTTAAGACCATTCAATTCGCAAAGCAAGAGTAGGCTATAACACTTTCTTTGAATTTGGAATTGATCAAAATAATTTTTCGTAGATATTTAGAGGTCTGCTCGATAGAACAATTATGCCGATATGTTAAATAACTGGGTAAAAGTTTATAAATAAATTTTATATAAGGCGCGTAACGGGCGCCAAAGCACAAGTATACATATAGAATCAGTGCACGAGTGAATGAAGAGTGAAAGCTGTTTTTACTGTTAGAACCTTTATTATTAATAATAGTAAAATACCGTGAGAAATTACAAGAAAATATTACTGATGAGGATGAGAAAACATGACAAATCCTCTCCACTCTGACCACTCACACACCCTCCTCATCAAAATTTGGACGAGTAAATAATCCTCGTTTCGGTACAGATGAAGGACAAACTTTGGAGACGTGTGGGCGTGAGTTTATTTCCAACTTTTTTCACGTACAATTTTGCAAACATTCTGAACGAAGAAAAATTCACATTTAAAATACAGCTCAAAACTTTTACGGTAGCATTTACGTAGAAGATCCCCTGAAAAACAAAAGAGTGATGGATTTTCTGGCGTAGCCAAAGAGATAAAGATCATGTCTCATGTCTTTTATGGCATGCTCTGCTCGATCATCCCCCCCCCCCTTCATGGTCTAGTATGAGTATACTTGAGGAAATTTTAGGCCAATTGCTTTAGGGGGAGCTTACTCGCTCTGCTCGTTCGCCCCGCTTCTTGGTCTAAACTAAGTTTACTTTAGAATATTTCAGGCTAACGACTTTAGGAGGGCTTTTTGCTTTAGTATAAGTATAGGGTGCGCTACAAAGATGTTAACAGTCAACCGGGGAACTCCACGAAATTGTCGCGAAGTCCTCCCGGAGTTTTTCGTTGTACTGTTGACGTCTTTTTGGCGCACCCTGTAAACTTTGGAAAATTTTAGGCTAATCGTTTTAGGAGAGGCTCACTTGCTCCGCTCGTTTACCCAACTTCTTGGTCTAGTATAAGTCTACTTGAAAATATTTTAGGCTAATGGCGAACAAGCGGAGCGAGTGAGTTCCCGTCATTGGTCGAGCCCCCCTCTTTGGTCTGCTATATTAAATTGAAGGCAAATAGAAAATTATTTTTATTGCGAATTATCAAAATTTTGTCGACTGCTTAGAAATAGAAATCAGAACCCAACCTAACCTCACCAAAAAAGTAGAGGGGTGATACTCGCAGATTTCTGAACTACCTAACAAATAAATTTTTCTCGAAAAATTTCACAATTCCATTATTTGATAGAAGGAGGGGGGGGGGGGTACAAGGTATATTCGCAGATTTCTAAATCACCTACGGGATATATTGTCCAGTACATCCCATCAAATTTTGTTCAGAGCCCAAAATTTCCCCCAGGACTTGCCTCTCCGCCTCTCCGTATTTTTAGTTCTTTCTCTGTCTCTTCATCGAATGCTACATTTTGTCCCAAGTGTGTGTACTCATTTACCTTTTCTATTTCCACCTCCCCCATTTTGAATTAGAGTTTTCCTCTGGCCCCTCCCTCCGATTACTCAGTCATGTACTTTGCTTTTTTCATATTGGCCTCTAGATCCGATCTTGGTCTAAAATATTCTCCCGGTGCTTAGCTACGGTTCCCGAACATGGTCACTAACAGAGGCTCAAACACAAAAACTGCAAACAACACAGAGAGCGATGGGAAGGAAGATTCTAGGGATAAGACTCAAGGATAAAATCAGTAATAAGGAGATAAGGAGAGGTACAGAATGTAAGGATATCGGAATGACAATCAAAAAACTAAAATTAAAATATGCAGGACATTGTACAGAGAAAAGGAAGCGAGATGGAATAGGATTACAACTAACTGGACCCCATACGAAGCAAAGAGAGGGAGACCCAAGACCCGATGGAGGGACGAAATAAGAAATAGGGTAGGGACGTCGTGGAAAAGCGCTACCCATCCGTCCAGCAGTGAACTTATATACTAGACCTACTAGACTGAAGCCTTCATTATACTGGGTTTTATACTAGCTTTATACTAGGATTTTACTAGTCTTGAAATATTCTAAACTGGACCTATACTGAATCAGTGCTGCCAGATGATGTTTTCAAAAATCCTCTAAAACCTGAAAATGGATTTTTACTGACTTTCATCAATTACGATCAGGAGAGAGGTATCTCTCAAACGGAGACCTAGGATCCTTTACCCTTGATCGACTCAATGTGACGAAGAACAGCGATATCACTCGATAACGACTAGGAGAAAAGTATATCTCATATCTGTGTCTAAATTACTTTTCCCTTGAGCACAAGAAATCTGTATTTTACGTAAAATCCGTCTTTTTTTCGAGAACCAAAAATCCGTAGAACGGGCAGCACTGTGATAGTCTCAAAAATCCGTACCTAAAAACAGATTTTTACAAACTTTGATTGATCCATTGATAACAATTAGGAAAAAAGTATCTCTCATAAAAGTAATTCAGGTACTTTTCCCTTGATCGACTCAATTTTACAGGACACTGCAGTATCAGCCTCTAACGAGCAGGAGAAAAGTATGTATCTCTCGTACTACTGTCAAAGATACCTTTGCCTTGATTGCAAGAAATTGTACGTAAAATCTATAGAAAAAGAAGAACCTGTATCTTTTTTCAAGTACCAAGAATCCGTAGATCTGGCATCCTAGTACTGGATCACGGAAAAGGGCGAAGAAGCGGAGCCCTCCAAAAGCCACTAGCGCGGTTCCCAAAAGCTATTTGCTTAAAATTTTTTATACTGGCTTTATACTAGGATTATACTAGTCTTGAACTACACTTACGGAGAGGGGCGAACGAGCGGAGTTAGTGAGCCGCCCAAAAGCCACTAGCTACTAAGAAAGACAAGAAACATGATCTTTATTCATTTGGCTATGCCAGAAAATTTTTTTTTTTTAAAGGAATTTGCAGATTTTTCAATCATTTACGGAAGGAAACATTTTTCTGCAAAATTCAAGTCCGTTGACGGGGGACGGATTTTCAAATTGGGGTGGGGTAAGACTAAAGATATGAAACATGTCAACATGCAAAGCTGACCACAACAGCCAACGGCTACTTTAGAGACGTGATTGAGGCAATCCTTGAGGAAATAGTAGCAAAGAAGGGAACCCATAATTGCCGCATCAGTAAGGAATGTACTTGAACGTGATCAAGATATTCTGTGATTGTGATGTGAGTGTGGGCATCTATAATAACCCATCATGGTGAAGGGAATGAGCAACGATGAGGTGGAGAGAAAGAACAAGGAAAGCATGAACGGGGAGCACGCTCAGATGTGAACATTACAAGATCTTGAGACTGAGAGAAAATTCAAGGTCAAAAAAAGCACAAAACATTCATAGGGAAAAAGGAAATACGGCGAGTCACTAACAGCATAGTGCTGAAGGAAGATTTGAGGCCATAGAAGAGAAAGAAACTCTGGGAATAGACGAAAATTACAAAGTCAGAGAGGAAAAAGGCCAGCATCCTCAACAATGTCAACGAAACATCATTCGACTTGGTGATTAAATGAGAGAGAAAAAAAAGAAACGACCAATAAGATGATAGCACACTGGGCCAGTAGTAACGCGGGTAGGGTAAAAAGTGAACCAGGTTTGTACTATGAGAACGTCTGTTTGAGGCCTCCTTGTTCTTCAATAACGATACAACTGATGATCTGGGATACTATTTGAAAGTTCTCTCGTTAGACAGCTAATAAAGTAAGACGTCTCTATTTTGCTCGAAAGAATAGTCTCAAAACATTGTGTCAGATTTATGTCAACATGTGCCGTCAGTTTTGAAATCCATACCGCCTCTAGATTCTATGTATTATTGACATGTTTCATATGTTTGCTCTGACATCTGATTTTGAAATTTCGTCCGTCCTGCCAAATGACCTTATATGCTAGACCTTTACTAGGCTAAATCCTTTATTATACCAGGTTTTATGCTAGCTTTAGGATTATACTAGTCTTGAAATATTCTAAACAGGACCTATACCAGATCTACGAATGAGCTTCCCAAAAGCCCCTAGCTACTGAGAAAGACATGAAACATGATCTTAGAGAATTTATTTCTTCATGTGTTATGATATCTCTCTCTAAATGCCTATCAAAATCGGCATGGCCAGTCTCTCCCCCCCCCCCCCCGGCCTACAATTATCGCTAAGCAAGCCTAATGTTTTGGGCTATAAATGACACTAACCGTATCCAGAGTTTATAGGATTTACCAAATTGCCAACTTTACGTTATAGACATAATTATGTGTACATATAGTGTACGAGCCATTTCAGAAAATTCCATCTTCTAAGCACTATGCATTAATGTGCATATAGGTATATACGAAGTGTGTATAAATTCGATCAGATTTCTGATTATAAGTTATGATGTCTGTGTAAATAGAAATGCATTATTATTTCAACCTGTGTAAACGATGCAAAATTGTTGATAGCTTTCGAATACTTAATTCTTAGACTGCGGATTTGGCGGAACAAATTTCGTAAAAGCTAATGAGTAACGCATTAATCACAAAGCGTTGCATGCGCACTACATATGCACTCGTGAGGGTATACTTAATGTTGTTAATTGAAATTATCATCTCGCTGGTGACACCACCGACGTGTTAAATGGGTGTATACATCACGTTCAAACTGGTTCGTGTTGGTAAACCACGTGCTCTTTCTTGGAGCGCACGATACTTATAGGTTATAATTTGCGCCCTGTACCGTCGAGTATATTAATTATGTTCCGTTTAAAGATTTAATTTATTCAGTCACGAACAAAATCGGAAGTGAACATCTAGACACAATCCGACGATCGTACATTAGTTCCTTATTCTAAGAGCCTGAGAGAACTTGTTTGAGAAAAAGTGAAGCGGTAAAAAATATCGATCTAATCATGGTGCATACGTTATCGTTTCAGATATGGAGAAAAACAGAGAAAAGCAGATTCAGCTGAAATGAGCGGCATTCAATTGCTATCGGCGACTGCGTATCAGTTGAAGAAACCTTATCAACAATTACTAATTCCAATTACCGTATGGATTGGCATGGAACAAGCATTCATAGGAGCAGAATTCACTCAAGTAAAGTGATACATTATATTTATTTTTTAACTTCCTTATTTAGGCTCGAATGACAAAAATTTGAATGAAATTTCGAACTCTGAACCTTACCAAGGGAAAAGAATTTTCAAATTCTTCAAGTACCTACTTGTACTGAGATTTTAAACTGGAAGAAATTGGGAACTCGGAACAAAATCGAGAGCGGGTTTTGGTCGGGAAAATATCGATTGCGACTCTTGTTGGGGTCGTCGAAATTATATTATGAGAGACGAGAAAAAAAAAAGAACAGAAAGAGAAGAGGTATACCTACCAGAAGAAATTGTATTTATTTCGAGGTATTGTATACAGGGTGCGCCAAAAAGACGTTAACAGTACAACGAAAAACTCCGGGAGGACTTCGCGACAATTTCGTGGAGTTCCCCGGTTGACTGTTAACATCTTTTTGGCGCACCCTTTATAAATGGAGAAAAAACTTGGAGAGAATCGGAATTAATGTTGAGTCCTAAATGTTCTTTCATTTTCCGTCATAACCGGATAGGCCCCAGAAAAATGCGATTCTATTTTACTTTGGAGGCTTTGATGTCTGAGTTAACCTGTCTCGAGAAAGAACCCATAAGCGTCAAAGAACCAGTCAACGGAATAGGCTTCCCTGCACTCTTGCGAGTACGCCCATCATACTGATTGGTTTTACGCCACCTGTAGCTTTTTCTGACCAAAATAAAATTAGAACCATACGAAGGTAGTAACATTTGTAAGGCTTGAGGGATGGAACCTCTTAAAATCATGGACTAGCACCCCAAAATCATTTTCACATTTTTCATCACGACCGGACGGATCCCAGGAAAAAGAACTTCTATCCTTTATGTATGACCAGAATATTACGATTCCAAAGAGTGAGTCTCTGACTTAGTTCAAAGATTTGAAAAACACTTCAGTTGCCTGAGACCAATGGAACTCGAGCCTACTGTAGGGACATCGACACAATTACGAGTATCGAGATGGATTTAATCTAATAAAGGAATCATGGACATTTTTGAAATCAACTACAGCAATTTGTGTTCGAGATAGAGAGCGAGAGAGGGCTGTGACCTAGTTTAGGTGAACCTTGGACAGCATACCTGTACAAAGAGGGGAAATTGAAAACAGCTCCAGCTGCCGTCCATCTGGTAAGTGGTAAATTGTGCAAATAGGTAGGCTTCGATCTCGTTTAGGGGCTTTGATGATCTCCAGTGTTCGAAGGAAGGTTCCGATGTTAATGAGGGTCTTAGGAAAAAATTGACCCCCCAGCCATGGACCTGAAGAGGGGTCCAAAACAGAAATGATGAGGAGAAAGACTTGGGAAAAATCCTGTTTTATAGTTGGGAACACATGAACTGTGGTGAAATTTAGCTCCTTCAAGTAAGTAGATATGCAATACTCCATACACCAATTGGTCTAGCCCCTTCAATAAGCCAGATATACAACGTTTCGGACACCATAGATTCATAAAACAGGTTCCCTGCCTCCTCTCATTCAACTCCGTTAAAGAACTTGTGAGTTTTAGAATAACTAACCCATTCCGCCATTTTTATGGGTATGGAGGATGATCTTGTAATTCTTAGCTTACGCTTTGTTTGAAATTCTTCAAGTTTCTTAATCATGACGTCATTGTAACAAAATCATGCCCGAACTAATGCGGTGGACTAGAAGCTTCAAACTCTCTATGCTGGGTTAATTAACTCACCCTGGCCCCTCTGTAATGGTATACAGGCTTTACCAGGTCAAGGTCACTGATTACGCTATACCTTGCTCTTAATTAGACCAAACTCATGATGACGTCATAATAACAAAACCAAAACGATTTTTCCAAAAGTAGTCCTAGTCGACGCCACGGTTTGCTCAAGAGTAGAGTAGTTTCAGTCTCATTATGCATATTAAGTTCTAATAAAGATGAGGTTGAGTTGAGTTTGAAGAATGATAAGAGAGCTGTCAAAAAATTTAAAAAAAAAACAGACGAAAGATTTTTTCTTTCATGAAAAATAACCATTCAAATGCTTGGAGCACAAAGTTTTAAATTAGGAATCCACATTTCTCAAGTTTTATCTCTTTTATGAGACTATGGTATTCTCTTACCGTCTTACACGCTATATTCAAGAGAGCTCAGTCGTCCGGCCGGCTGGCAAAGCTCGGAGGTTGGTGTAGCTCCTTCAGTCAACGAGACACGCAATGCTTCATACACCAACAGGCTTAACCCTTCAATGAGCCAGATATTCAACGCTCCAAACACCACAAGTCTCAGAACGCTCTTTCTGAGGTACCCTATAAAACAAGTTCTGTGCCTCTCTTCGTTTAAGTCCGTTAAAGAACCTGTAAATTTGCCAAGTTCCTTTCCTAAAATATGATCAGTGGGGGACTTGGAGAATTTCGAACCTATGACATCATTATCTGATGACGTAAAAATGATTCAAGTTACACCTCATTAAAAATGGTTCAAAAGCTCCCTCACTATCTTATAGCTCGGAGATGGGTCATGAAAAAATGTTGACTTTTAAGCTACAATTGGAAAAAATTTATGAGAATTGACGACTTCGAAGAAGGTATTTGTGCTTGAAAAAATGTCATCTTTTAAAATACAATCAGGCGTGAGTTGATGTCAATTTTTGAGCCATAATACATGCTAGGAGGGGGACTTCAAAAAATGGTCCTACTATCATAAAGCTCAAAGGCGGGACTTGGAAAAATTTCGACTTTTCAAATTTCTCTCACTTATGGAGACTCGGAACTAGGAAATTTTTTATTTATGTTCTCCTACAAGAAGCTCAAAGCCCGGAAATTCTTGAATTTCATCTTTTCTGCTGGACGACGGTCTTGCAGATGTTTTTTTAATCAAAATTTTTCGAAGATTGATTTTCTTTGCAAGGTTCAGAGCACTGTCATCATCCTAATGAAATTTGATTTTTGTTCAAGTTTCTCTTTCTATGCGATTACTTAAAATTTATTCGAGCCCTTTTCCTTCAACAGTCTATAAAAATATGACCTTTCAAAGTGACTTTTCGTAATAAGTCTGAGTTGTCCCCTACATTGTCGGTTGCCTAATCGAGACTTCAATTCCTAAGTTTGCTAATCATTTTAAATACCTAATTAGTATTAGATGTAAAAAGTATGTAAATATTTAGTAGTATCGCGAAACGTAAAGATAATTAATTTTATGATCATTTTTATTCAACAGGCGTACATTTCATGTGCAATGGGTATTCATTCTGTCGGCTACGTGATGATATGTTTCGGCGTTGTGAATGCTGTATGTTCTCTATTGTTCGGATCTCTGATGAAGTACATCGGGCGAAGTCCGCTCATGAGTCTAGGATTCGCCGTTCACGCCTGTCTGATATGGGTCCTGGTCATTTGGAGACCACATCCCAAATCGCCGCATATATTCTTCATAATATCCGGTCTATGGGGTGTCGGTGACGCTGTCTGGCAGACGCAAGTGAACGGTAAGTCGGAACATTCGTATCACGTCATATTGGCAGGATGATTCATGTTGGCACGCAGGGTTTGTACTTTCGCTATTAGATAGACAATTTTGATCAGGCCTACGAGACTGCATAAGAGCACAACGGAGCATTGTGCAGTACAATAAATGAAGATGTGCCTCGGTACCATAGCGCAGAGCTGACATACGATTAGACAGGAGAGTGATGTAAATGGCGAACTTGCTACCACGCTGAGTTATAATATGGAAAATCGTCAATTATAGAAAACATCCAACTGCGCTCGAAACAGTTCTTGTCCGCGAAATTCACTCGACATACGACCCGCGACCTCTTTGTCTATGCAGATTAATGAACAAATCAAGAGAAATCTGTATGATTACTTGTTTTGTGTACTAATCACAATGTAACTCTCGGGTGTCGAATAATCATATAAAGCTGTCGCGCGAGAGTATCCTAGGGAGAACTGCACTCGCTTTGGGGAGGAGAGGGAGACAATGGTGATGATTGAAATTTTCTGGAATTTTTCTTCTTCGTTCCTCGTTACTATGCCTACCTGAATGATTGAACGGTCTCAATTTAACAAATCGAACGCCTACATTCATTTTGTCCTGACACGTAACCTTCAATTTGAGGTAGTTCGCGGATAATAGATTACTTAAGAGCAACATTGTTCGTAAATTGTTCTCATTTTAAGAAAAGTAATTGAAGAAAAATTTTAATTGTTGCCTTAACGACGGTCTTCTCTTCGAACAGTAGTCTCATTTTAGGTACGAAGTAATCAGTCAACAAATAAGGAGTTTGGAATATAGAAGAACCGAGAATATTGATGCGATAAGTATGTTGTGCGTTGAAAATATTCATCTGCGCGAGTGAAAAGAAAATCGTTTAATCGACGTAATTCGAGGTACATTGAAAATTTTTGTGCTCAATAGTCCGCAATAATGACGAGAAATAGGAGAAACGTTTTTTTTTTGTGTAGGAGTATAAATTTCAGGTCAATATAACGGTTTTCATGTAATGGTGATTTTGCTCTGCTTTGTTGTGTACCCATAATTTGTAATAGGCTTGAGTTTAGCGCCAAATTTTGTATTCATACGTAATTTAGTTTTACGCCGAGGAGATGATGATACACTTGATTTCTATCACCTTCATTTTCTTGCTCACTGTTTTCACTATCAACGGTGCATACATAATTATACGGCAATTTTCCGCACGCGTGTGCATCTCCGTGGTATATTTAAGAAAATACAATGTCCAACCAACAATATAGGCCTATATAATTCTCGCGCGTAATACGTTTATTGAAATATCCAAGATTTATATAAGGATTATTTTAGTAATTTCGATCAATGTTTTCAAAAACTGGTTATGAACGGACAAATGGGAAATGGAGTTTACGTTAACAGGCAGACTTGTATGAGCACGAATACTTTTAAGAATTCGAATCGCTTGCGTCGCATGTGCTGTCGACTGTCCTCCATTGTGATATGGGTGCTGATTGCGTATGCATTGATTCTATTTCCTCCAAAATCGGTATCTACTCTTTATTGGGTATTGCTCCACAGATAGAGGAGTCTCCTCGGCGGAACTCCCTCATCTTGGCCGCCACCTAGTGCAATGCCCATAGGCAAGCAAACTTCAACACACACACACCTTGGAGCGAAATCGCAGTTGGAATCTCTGTTCTTTTGTCATTCATGTACCTTCACCTAGAAGAGTGAATGGTACACAGGTGTTGAGCAGGTCATAGCGTGACTCCGCATTTTTCCTATCTTATTCTGTTTCCATCGTCTTCTTCTTACTGTGAATGCCCTGGTACTCCGTGGTGGCTACTCGGAGCAAGCACTTCATCGACCTCAATCCCTTGCAGAGACCAACTACGCTTGCTCCGTTCAAGCCTTACATTCAAATAAGGTGTGCTGTGATCCATCATTCAGCAGCGAACAACTTGCCTGCCCAAAATTTCTCTTGTAGGTACTAGTTCAAGCAACCATGACCACTCAACACTGTGTTGGGTAAAGGTTTAGCTGGTCACTCTCTCGCTTCCTACTTCTTGAGCGAGGAGCGCCTGACCCGTAAAGCCTCTCGATCAGTCATTGTCCTCTTCTTTGCTTTGAGCACCACATCTCTTTCCTCAGCAAGGCAGTAGATTGATGGTGAACTTGCTAATACGCAAAGAAACTCCGTCGAGATAGTGCGGTAGACACCAACACACCTCAGAGCAACTTTTCGTCGGATCGTTTCCATCTCTTTCCTTCAGTAGGCTATCTTCATACTGTCGGCCATACTGGGGCACCATCTAGGAGGATCGACAATGCGGTGCTCGTCATAATCCTTCTTCTAACTTCCCTCGGCCCTTCTACGTTTGTCATCAGGCGGCTTCGGTAGGTTACTAACCTACCCGATTTTCTTGCTGTTATTAGAAGATAGTGCCTGAAGCCTAGCCTCAAGTCAAACCAGATGCCCTTTTCATCACCTTCTTGGTAGTGATTCCTTCAACTTACAGGCAAAAGGTGGATGGACTAAACTTTAAAATATGGGCTCCGTTTTCCCTACTGCAAGTTCTAGTCTGACCGACTTAAACCTAAGCGTCACTGCTTCTGAAGCCTAGATTACCTCCTACTCCACCTGCCGTGCATGCCGTCATCCGCGTAGCAGATAAGTTCAACGCCTGGTAGCAGCTTTACCCTGAAAATTCCCTTAAATTTTGATGCACCACAAGAGCGGCTCAGGGCATTCCCTAAGCAACTGAACGCTTTACTGTACCAACAAACGCGTCTGCTTGGATTTCTCGACAGCCAAAATGGCGCTGATCATCGTGAGCAGGTATGCAGGCACTTCTGAGTTCATGAGGAAATGGAACGTATTTTTTGTACCCAAGCTGATAGTTGCGCATAGCTGTTGCTGATTCGGCTACCTTCTTCAGCCCGATTCTAGCATCTAATGTACTCCATCGAGTACTCCGTTCGTTTTATCCTTTGAGTATGTCTTTGTCAGAGGTACATCATCTAGTTCAAAAACCATACTCTGACTACTTGAGATTGATGTCTCTTTACTTCAGATATCCTATCAACTTCGTATGTTCAGATAATTCTTGAAGTTGTATCCGTAAAAGCCTCGCTATTAGAGTTATTTTCCACCAGGAAAGAAATACAACACGATGATAGAAAAATTAGTAATGAAAACTTTTCATTAGGTCCTGAAATAATTATTACGGGAGGTCTATATGTCCCACAATGGTTGGAGTGAGTGAGACGTATCGAGTGAATCTCAGGCTGTAAATAGTAATGCTGAGACTAAAAAGTGTGTAATACTCCAAACAACAATTTTTTCTCGACGCAATGATTAGTCATTGTTATTTAATAGGTCTGACTCTTGCGTATTTATAGATGTACATTGTTTAAAGAGACAAAGTTTATAACGTCATATTACGTTATGAAAAATTTATTCCTCGTATTTTCCGTTGAATAATAAAATTCAAGTTGGTTCGAGTATGATGGAGCACTCTTGATTTTTTTTTGAAAAAAAAAAAAAAAAAAAAGTTTCATCTAAATTGAAGCAACACATAGATTACTATTGGCTCTCCTTCGTTTCTTCTTTCCTTTAATTGCATGAATTTGGTAAAAATTGGATTCAGATATGATAGGATAGTATCTGTTTCTGTAGAAACGGACAAATATTCCAGAATTAAGGATGATGAGTTGTCTGATAAGGCTTCCATGTAGCTTGTGGAATGTGTAAAGAATTGCTCAGTGAGGTTCATTTGAAGCAGAAAAAGATGCCTTTGACGGGTAGAGATGGATCAATCTCGTAAGAGGTGAACGAATTAGACACAAGATAAAAGATGACATGAGTCATATCGTCAGGCGAGTGATTTCTCTTTCTTCTCTGCAAATGGGAGGTGATTTGACGAGGTATTTTATTTTCGCAAATTTGCTTGAATGCGATTAGAGGTTCGACCAACTTTGGGGGATGTATTTGTTGCGGTCTGTGCTTGTAGGTGAAAAAGGGGGAATGACGGATAGGCAATTGGTTGCTTCTTCGGCTGCTTTATAAATTTTTTCATTTCTATAATGTCTTTGTGACCAGGTATCTCGATGAAGAATTTCAGAATGAAAATGGTAGACAGAGTAGCATGGAGAGCACGAATCTGATTTGTAACCGGGGAGACGTAGTGCACTTGGAAATGAAGTTGAGAGGTCAAAGATGATGAGGTAGGGATCCATGGGGAAAAATGTGTTCCAGACAATTGAAAATAGCTCGGAGCTGCTATGGTGTTGCGATGCAGGACGGGATCAAGTCCCTCGGCGCTCCCGGCCTAGGTCATCAATGCGTCTCGGATTGGGAGTGCTTTCAGGAGGAGGGCGCGTCGGGCTTTTGCCTCCTTTTCCTTCCTTCTGTTCCTCCCTCTTCCCCCTCTTTCGTCCGTCCGTTGCACTTCCTCGCGTCAATGTGGTTATTTTTTCACTTTCCCCTAGAAATTTTTTATCCTCCAGAAACTTTTTCACCTGGCTCCAGATTCCGTGAGCCTTTGTTACGGTGACGGTGAGAGCTTGTCGTAGTGTTCCCTATTGATCAAGCAAATCCGGTTTTGTGGTGACTTTTAACACCCATTATGGGGTAGGATTGTAAAACGATACTACAATTTCATTCAAATGGAAAGCTCGAGGATGTGGTCGAAGACCTTGGGAGGTGATGAGATTGCAAATCATCTTTGAGAAGGAAAATAGCCACTGAGGTGTTGAGGATGAAACTCGATTGAGACAGTGGACTTAGAAGGGACGAGATGAATTAAGCTCAAGATTGGATCAAAGATTGCTTATGAGGTCTGCGGGTTGTAGTGAGAATGGAATATACATTTATGGACAGGAATTTGAGGTTAAGGATAGTTGTAAGGTTTGAGGCGTCGGTAATGTAGGGGAGAATGCCCGAATCAGCACTAAGACTGTCAACCGGTTCAAAGTGATAGTGAGACAATATGATTTTTCGGTCACTACTGTATTTAGGGAGAGAAGGAAATTTCAGAATATCGAGAGATCAAATGTATTCCCCCTTTATCACCTTAATATGGGGTGTCCAGAAAATATGGATTTGAAAATTTAAACCCTGAATTTTTATTATTTCCACATGTGGAGCTCAGATCTGAGAACTAGAATCTAGTTCTAAGACTGGCATCTCCGGTCCCAAGCACCAAAACAGAAAAAAAATTGATCTAAGCATCAGAATCAAAAAGAATTATCAGGAAAATAATTGGGGTTCTCTGCTCTGGTGTTACTCGACGTAAATCCAGCGTTGCCAGCACGGCTGGGGTCCGGAACCTGTACCCGAAACGGGATCCGGATCCAATCCTTTATTTATGGGGTCTGAGATCCGGATCCCAAAAGATCCCATATTTCTTACCTCAGCAAGATCTGGATCCAAAAAGATCCCATTTTTTTTCCCGTGAGATCCGGATCCAAAAAGATCCCGTATTTTTTACCGACTTTAGGAGGTATTGTAATCTTGCGCGCGGTGGAATTGGGATCCCACCCCCGGTTGCCAGATCTACGGATTTTCGGTCGTTGAAAAAAATACGGATTTTTCTACAGATTTTGCATGAAATACGGATTTCTTGTGCTCAAGGAAAAAGTACCTCAGTCACTTGAATGAGAGATAAAATACCTTTCTTTTAGGCGTAATCAGAGTATAGCAGCCAAAAATTTCAGCTTGGCTTTCGGCTTAAACTTACAAGGCTTTTGGCTTTCCGAAAAATTGAGCTGGCTTTTGGCTTAATTTGGCTGGCTTAATTTAGCTGATTTTTGGCTGATCAATGTCCTGCAGGATTTGATGTACAGAGGAAACGATCAGGAGAATCAGGGCTTTGCTGCACTTGTGAAAGATACCTATTCTCTAGCTTGTGTTCATATTTTTGGTGATTATTCTCTGTCTCTCTGCTAGTTATTTATTCAATCATTTTATTGATTGAAATAATTTTAGAAGATAAATAAAAAATAAGAAATATTGCTGTAAATATGTGATTCTTATTTCTGCATGTTTGTGATATTTTTATATTTTGCAAACAATTGAAAAAGCTAAAAGAAACTGAAAAAATTTGGCTTAGTTTGGCTTTTGGCTTAGGAAGGTTTCAATAAAGCTGGCTTTCAGCTTCACTGTAAAAATTCGGCTGAATTCAGCTTTTGGCTTTTGGCTTTCGGCTGTCTGCAATACTGAGGTCGTTATGTCTCCTGTAACATCGAGTCGATCAAGGGAAAAGTACCTCACTCTACCGCATGAAGGACGCCTTTCTCCTGATCGTATTCGATGAATCTTTCGAAGTCCTTAGAAATCTGTTTTCAGATCTTAGAATGAATGGCGGATACGGATTTTTGAAATTATCATCTGGCAGCACTGCATAAATCAAGAGAATCTTTTTTTTTTGTTCCGGCTTTCAGAACCAAGATAACCAATTCCAGAATAGCTTCCGGTTTCCGTGTAGTCCTACTGATGACGTGGTAGCAACTTGGAAAAATTTGAACCTTCCTCGCTACTATGGGACCTGTATTCTTGAGGTTCATAATACTAGGCCTGACATTATATAGTATTCTAAAATAGCTCAAAATATCAAACAGAGCTAGGCTCTATACTAAACATACAGTTTATGACTAGCTATACTTAATAATGAACGAAACGAAAATGACGTCACGAGCTGATGACGTCATAGAGACTTGAAATTTAAGATCGCAGCATGGAATCTGAAAGAAAGAAATGTCCATGATTCAATGTTTTTACTCCAAAGAGAGAATCGCACTTAATTTTGTTTGAATGAGAATTCTCCTTATATGAATGATTCTCCAAACATTGTCTTCGAGTAGTGTGATTTCATTATGACTGGCATATCAGCGTCACAGTTGAAGAACACTGTGCCCCAGCTCATTGCTCCGCTCAAGGCCGTGCTCCGCTGATGTGATCCCTTAGTGGAGCGTCACGGTAGTAGTCCTCTCCTGGGCATCAAGTAAAGTGGACACCATCTATTGGACCGTCACAGGAAGTCTTGCAAAACAGGATTTTACACATCTACATAACATGAAAAATCTTTCCCTCTCCCTCCACATTTTCCTCTCCCGGGTCTAAATTCAGCCTACTGACAGGCAGCTGGTACCTATAGGTCCATCAAAAAAACACTTCAGATCCACTCACGATTTTGCCTTTTGACATGAATTCTGTACAATAATCCCTCGCCGCGTGGAGTGAACATTCATTAAATTTTTTGTTTTATATTTGTTCTTACAGGCATTTATGGAACATTGTTCCGAAGAAATAAGGAAGCCGCATTCAGTAACTTCAGATTGTGGGAATCGGCCGGATTCGTCATCGCGTATGCGTACAGCACACATTTGTGCGAAAGAATGAAACTGTACGTAATGGGATGTGTTTTGTTCGTAGGATTCTTCTGTTACATAATCGTTGAAATCAGGCACAAAATACGAGCAAAGAGAAGAAAGAGCTTAGCCGAAGATCCCAAAGCGGCCGCAGCCGAAGCAGCGAAGAAAAATAATGTGATTGAAGAAACGGACGATGAAAAAGATGATATTGACGACGAAATTATAGTTACGCATCTATGAAATGCGATTTCGATTTTAAATCAAACATAGAAAAAAGTCAATTGTTTTACTTATACGGTGTTGCCAATCTGAACGCCTTTTTTTCACCTCCCTTTCCTTCCTGAACTATTTTTTTCATCGTTTCTAATCATTTAAAAATGTAAAGAATAACTTTAAAAAAAAACAATCATCGTTTCAAAACGTTTACATTACCCGGTAAATAAAGGTAGGCCTATATTCTTTCTTCCCGCAATCGATTGGCGAGATTGGTAACAACGTTTTGAGGGATGCAGTCAGTGGTGTGGAAATTCGGAAAAGGTATTATGATTGAGATTCATTGAGCTTCTTTCAATGCATAAATAGGTGTGTATTTTGTAAGTGAGCGTCGAATTCGTGTAGCCGCTGACTTTACTTTCTGTGATAGAAATAACTTTATAACTTATTCATAGTGAAGATTGTTAGTGCATTAGAGTTCTTAAATAGGTAAGTATAATATTGACTATTTAAGAACTTGGCTGGAGAAAAAAAAATAAATAAAATGGGAAAATGAGAAATGAAGAAGAGAAAAAAAAAATCAGATTGTAGTCGAGCTTTTAGTAAGATTAGTTGAAATTTGAAAATAAGTCTACAGTTTTAAATAGCTATAAATAATATTTTAAAAGTAGTCTACATACCATTAAGAAAATCGTTTGTACAGTATTAGTATGAAAATACTTCTGGTATTTCGAAAGTTTCATAAACGAAATTATTCAGGAAAACTCTTCAAAACCGATAATGATGGTTACCACTTGGTTTGCTATTTAAAAAAATACTGTATTTTTTGTCATTTATATCATTACTTAGTCTATCGTTCTACATTTTAATTACCTCTTTCTTTTCATTTATTTTTTCTCTGTACGCGAACCTGTTAACGTTTTCGTAATTTGTATCCGCGAATAAATCATTCAACTCGGAAGAAAAAAAAATTTAATAATTTGCAATAGGTACCTATCCGATTCAATCGGCGCATTTTTTCTCTAATGAAGGTTTTTCCTTTCACAATTTAAAGTTAACAGGTAATTTTTTTATAGTACACTGTAACTTATCCCATCCTAAAGTACTCGTTCGATTATTAGTTAGTAATATTGTTTTAATTTACTGATTGTCATTATAAATTATGATTATGTTTTATACCTGTGGAGAAAGAGAATAATAAGTAAGAGATACTCGCGTGTTTCATCTTTTTCGTATGGGTAAGTCTAAAGGACATTTTTTCTTGTTAAATACAATTCACGTAATGAATGAAACTGATACAAATGTAATTCGATAAGGTTAACAAATTTAGTTTTCCGATGCATTTTTAAATTTTAGTTAAGAATTATAATGTTTTTTTGTTCTGTTTTTAAATATAGTTTTACGTTTCTTCTTTTTTGTTTTTCTTTCTTTTTTCCATCTTCGCGTTTTGAAGGTACTGGTTTCCTATATTTAAAATTGATGCATGAATCATCCCCTCTGTTTACTTTTTTACAAGGATTTAATAACCCATAAAATGTGTTTGTATATAAATATTAGAGGTGCTTTTCAATCTCATGCGGCCATATCGTATATCATGTGATGATAATAATAATAGCAATTTCTAGTTCAATAGTATAAATCTGTGCGACTATCGAAAATAAACGAATTGGAAAGAAACATGAGAAAACTTATGGTTTTATTGATGCAAATGAGCAGATGCTGAGGGAATTTTGTCTCATTTGTGAATAAGCATGACAGCGTTTCAAATTTAATTATCTTCGAGTCGAACAAGATCCTCAAATTATCGATTTCCGCTCGCTGAAAAAGATTTCTAGAATCTTCAAGCCGAGTTTGAGAAAAGGAAAATATTTTTAAGAAAGTAAACGTTCAGCCTGTTCGATTTTGTAAATGACCTTCTTGCCGCGTTTCACTTGAGCATAAGTACTCATCAACTTCGTATTGAAAAAGAGGAAGAAAAAAGATTAGTTTCCTATAGATACCTACCTACGGAGAAAAAAAAAATGAATAAAAATGGTGATCAAGTTTGTATCACGCAATCAATACTCCATATGGCTATACTCTGCTTACATATTTATATTTTCTTTTTCACGGAATGAAACGAAAAATCGGGAAAACATCGTAATACTGAAAATAAGTAAATGATTATAACTCTGGAAACAATAGCGTTTTAATAAGACTTCTACAGCAACAATTACAACATCGAACAATACGCACGACGCTCCGTGGGAAAAGACATCTAACAATAAGTTTGAAGATAAACATTATATTATTCCCGGAGAGAATTTTATTTTATACATAACCTATACGTACTTATATACTAGAGTTTACGTGAAATAATAATTAGAAAAATCGAGCCTTGGCTCAGCTTTAAAATACAGGTTTAACGTGCGCGCAAACATCCTGTTTTTGAATTCGAAAAATTGACGCGTTCCCATCATCAAAATCAAAATTTCTTCTCTCTTCAACGAAATTGTCAAATCTGTCGAGCTATAAAAATTTTGAGTCAACTGGGCGTATCAACAATTAATTTGAATTTCGTAAGACTCTTCTATCGTTCAAGAGCCCATACGATGTAGGCCTAGGCCTAGGTTTAAATTCATCGGTCTTCTGTAAAAATATTTCTAGAAGCTAGAACTTTTGTAATTGAAAAAATAAATGGTCCTGATATATAAAATTTTCAATTTGAGTTCGTATGGAGTGAGAAAGGTTTGAAAAATATTTAATGGTCGCGAGGGATGGAATTTTTCATAAGTTTCTGAATACTTTGCGTCAATTCGAAGAAAGAAGTCTCACCAAATGAACAAGATTACTCGCATGAATTACGAATTTCGCCCTTTTCTTTATTGTTCAATCAGAATACTCTTGATACAATGAGAAGTAATTGAGTAAGGTGAAGTTATTGTTGAAATTCACTTAAGGCGACGTCGTAGTATTCACTGTAGTGAGGCACACAGGGTTCATCTTAAGATAGGTAAGTTACAAAATAAGCTTCAGCCATAAATTTTATGTGCGTATTTGTTTCGATCGATTACAGTGATCAACGTTACAATTAATAATCGCAATGAATGCGAGGAAAAAATGAATTGTTTCAAAATTGATAGGGATGAGATCGATTCAAGCGCGAAAAAAAAAAAAAAAAAAAAAAAAAAAAAAAAAAGGAACTTCAGAAATAAGTTATATATTGCGAACAAGATTTAAAACTAAAACAGAAACAAAGAAAGAGAATGACTTTCTTCTGCTAGAAAATACAACTAAATAAAAGTAAAAACAATTCCTTCGATGTCTATCGATAGACATGAAACTAAAAATTAAATTTACAGTTCATAAACGCGGGGAAAAAAACAAAACCAGGAAGAACTCCTGAGATATTATAAATTAAATTTAAAACTAATACAGAAACAAAGAAAGGAAAATGACTAGGCCTACGCGGTAACTTCTGCTAGAAAAGATAACGAAAAATGTGAAAACGATTCAATTCGATATAGACATAAAACTGAAAAAATTGACAAATTTTTCGAGCAATTTACCCAATTCTTCGAGTTTGAATTAATATTAATATTAATGTTATCAATGCGTGTACATTCGACTGCAATTGGCTAGATACCTAGACTGTACCTATATTATTTTATCTAATAAACCTGGAACAGAGCTGATGAGACGAGAAGCATATCAATTGCGGCTTTTGATACTTAATTGTTACTTAAACATCCACGTCATCGATAGTGAGCATTGCGCTGCCTCTACTTCAGCATACTAAGTACATCAAATTCGAACTTGGACATGATACGATCATCAAAGGCTGACGGGCAAATTGCATTCAAGTTATTCGTTGATGGAAGAAGTGGAGAAACTGTCGATGTTTGTGCGTTTCTATGTAGCTAGAAATCAATCTTTCGTTCCGTATAGAGTTTCCTTACATAGGATTCAGCTACACTGTCCGATTTCCGCCCTCCAATACGTTCCAGGCCAAAATGATCTCCACATTTTGAATTAGCAAATAAAGTTGCTGCTGTTCGTCGATAGAAGTGACCATCAGAGTTTGATTTTAAGGCGATCGTAGTTTTAAATAGGTACCTACTATAAGTAAGTACACGAATACGAAACAACAGTATTTTTCCAATATTCTGATTTGTGTACCCCTACTTTATTTTTCATTCCGAGCCAACGATAAGTTTTTCCGAACCGTACGATTATTCGGTCGTAAAGCCCGGTATTTTTCGATAATAGAAGCTTGTTCTCCACGAATCACGACAGATCTGTCGACGTTTGTTTCCGTATCTTTTATTTCAGAGTGGAATATTATAATGCTGCCTAATTTTCGAACGCTTTCCAGGGTTATATCTTTCAATTCACAAAATAACGATCGACAGGCTCCCAAAATAGGTAGGTATTAATACCTAAGTACAACAAAAACAGCTTTCATTGCAAGCCATTGGCCATCAGGAGCTCTAGTTATAGAAGCTCCTGAACTTTGTCGGATGAAAACACTTTCTCTTTCTTGTTCTTCCTACATTCTCCTTCTTGATAAATGCACGAATTTTTGAAAAATTGACGATCTCGACATTTTGGTAAGTAGGTAGGTACCGGTATTCAATGTTACGCGTATAACCACAGTATATAGATTATGTAGCGACATACTACCAAGTTAACGTGTTCGCCCGTCGTTGCAGCGCTCCAAACGGAGACGAAGTAGAATTAATAGCCGCGGTTCGAATAGCACATGACAAAACGGGTGACTGATGAGTAATAATTCAATAAATATTTTCATATGATAGTGCGAGATATGAACTGAAATAAATTTAAGACGGAAACATGACTGTAATAAAATAAAATGGTACTGTGAGCTTATTATCAATTGTTAAACTGTTGAAGCCTGTACAAAACTACTCATCTCCGAGACACAAAATTCTCTTCTATCAAAATAATATTACATTCATTTGCTCGTTTGTTAGGGAAAATAGACGATAAATGACCAGTTTTGTCCATTACAGGTACATCTAATTTTTATTGATGTAGACAATTTTTAGGATATCAAGTTTTTTAAATTATAACCTTGCGAATTTCGAACGGACGCGCCTGTTTAGCACAAAAATGTTCGAATAAGAAAAGGGAGCTCACTTTTATCCCGTTTCCTAAAGAGAAGAAAAGGTGAGGAGTAGAATTTATCAACTTTCAGCTTCTTACTGCCTTTGTCTATCGGTAAAAATATTTCAAAAACAACCTTAATTTTATAATAATGGTGACAGATGTGAATGCTGGATTCAGAATAGCCGACGTGAAAACTTATTGAAGAAATCTGTTGAATATCTGCGACAAAATTGTGTTTTATGCTCTAAACATTTCTTCGATTCGCAATTTTTGAATGTTAAGAAGAATTGTTTGATTAGAATCGCAATCCCTTCTATATTAGACGTTCCAAATCCTCCTCCGGTCTTGGACATAGTAAGGGAAAATCCATTACATATTGCTAGAGCTCGTAGGCCTCTTGCTGAAGAATTGAAAAAACAGAAAGTTGAACATCAAAATTTCTCCGATTGAGAGATTTATTTTTCGCATTTATCAAGCGGGTCTCTCATATTCCCTTATCTTGTAAGAGATCATTCAGGCTCACGTTGAGTAGAAATGGTCTAAGACTATTTTAAGAATACTGTTCAATTTTATACATTCGGTCACAACCCATCCTACCCGTCTGATGAACATTTTTCTTGTCTGTGAGAACAACAGGCTCTACTTGTATCGGACTAATTTTGAAAAATTTGGAGACACTTTCCTAGCTGTGAGGGTGTAAATCGTCACTCGTGAAGTAAGATCATCGTCCTGATGATTCTAAATAATTCAGACAAATTTATCTAACGAACGAACTTGGCCTCATAAATTCTCTTCCCGTTACTTATTATCAGTTTCTCACAGTGATCGACGTAAAATTGTGACCACTTGGCGTTCCATGAAAAGGTTTCCCGAAGAGAGGAGATTTGAAGTATAGATCCTCTCTCTCTCCTGAAATCTTCAATTCTTGGCAGATGTTCATTTGAGGGCGAAACGGACGTGTGCGCTTAGGAGCAAAAACACAAAATTTTAAATATTATTAATTTCTTCATTCCACCTTCCCTTAAAGATTACATCGGTCACATAGACACCCTTTCATACTCACTCCCTCCGTCTCCCCCACGGTCCAGTATGTGGCACCTAGTTTTATTTTAGCGGGGAACTCGCTATCCCTTTTGTCGGGGTACTCCCAGGGATTTTTCGTCCGCGAGCGAGAGCGAGGTGATGACGTCACGGAGAGGGACTTGGAAAAATTTCAACCCTTTAGCTATATATGATAGGAAGGGGACTTGAAAAAATTCCTACTTCTGAGCTATAAGTATATGAGAAGGGGGACTTGGAAGAATATCGAATCTCGAGTTCTCCCCTTCATAATGGATTTAGCTCGGGCTAATTTTTCTGTTTCGTTTTTGTTTCTTTTTTCTATGAAAAGAATCATAACTCAATAATCAAATCAACCATACTACAGTACATCGTTTTCAGCGAAAATTGCATAAGAATATATCGACAGCAGGAAGAGAACAAAAGCGATGACAACGATTCCTTGAGATATTCAACGTCCTAATTTTCCCTCTTTTATTTTAACTTCTCTTATTTTATTTTTATTCATTTGTATGTTCCTCGACCTCTCTTCTCTATTTCAGTTGAAAAACTTTCAGTACTTTCTAATGAAGAAATTAAAAATTATGAGGTTGAAATTTCGAAAAAAAAATGCAACAATTCGACGACTAAAACTCCAGATTTCTAAGCTTCGAACAAAAACTAAGACAGGTACCCTGACTGAGAGAAAATGTGGAAAAAAGAAGTCTTCATTTTTGCTCAAGATTCAATACGCGATCATTGTAAATAAAGAAAAAAATGTTTTCGCGAGTACGGAGTCCTTCCTCTGCTTATAATTATGAAGCCTACTGAAATTATTACACACGCGTTTGGAGTCGAATTGATTCGATAATTCTCACTTACTATCCGTAAAGAATATTTTCACAAATTTCGGGTTTTTTAGGTTAATTCATTATACCGTTAAGATCGAACAAAAATCATGAATTTTCTATTAATATTTCAAGGCAGAGGTAGTTTCTACTTCGTCTCCGCTTGGAGCGCTGCGACTACGCACGAACACGTTTCGTGCTGTTTTTCGTAGGTATGTCGCTACTGTATTTAATCTATATACTGTGGTATAACATTAAATTGGTTGACCACAGGGTGGAAGGAAAATATTTTTTCTCATCTCATCTTTGTTTAATTGTGTCTGTGAAACAATTTTCTGGAGGTATCAAAAGCCCAAATCTACTTTATTGAAGTATTTTAAGTAATTTATAATTTCTCATTTTCCCCCGCACCCACAAGCAGGAAGTTGAAATATTTTTGAGATATTTCCTTGGTTGGATTTTAGAATATTCTTCAAGGTGTTATTTGAAAAAAAAAAAAAAAAAACAATAAATAATAAATGAATAAAACATCCAAGTCCCAAGATATTACATACCTATTTTTATTGTTGGTTGTTTTGTTTTTCTATCATAACTTATGTAGGCCTAAATTGGCCCCTCCAATTTGAAAATAATGCTTTAAAAAATCACTGAGCTTCACAAATTTTCCTACGGGCTAGGCTTGCTCGTTTCCTTTTTCAAGAAAATAATTGGAAAAATTTCCCAAATTTGAAAATTCTTGTTTTTGCAAGAAAACTTCAATAAAAATAATAATATCATCAAGGTTTACACATACTTACTGTTTTTTTTTTTTTTTTTCCTATCGAGAATTAAAATTGATTTTCTTCTTTTATTCTATTTACGAGCTATTCAATACCTAGCTAAGATTATCAACTCGGTGAGCGGAGGAGGGTTAATTGTGAGGAATGAAGAGAGTAATGTTATGATTGACCCCTAGAAGTTGATAGAGGGCGTCTTTGTAAATATTTATTTTTTTTCCTTCTAGTCTGCGTGATTCTTTACCTCTCTCACTGTATGTCACGGCCTTTGCATGTGTTGTACTTGTACATAAAATATAATTTCGTTTGTACAGTGCAGGTCGTATTTACTCTTAATTTCTCATCAAAAAATCATCGAGGCCAAAAGGTAGGCATTTTCAAACGTTTTTTTTTTTTCTTTTCCATACAACATCTCAAAAACCATGGTAAGTCCTAGAACCTTTAATCTCATTAAATGATCAGTACCTACTTGAGAAATGGAAATTTTTCAATAAATTTTGGGTAGCTAAATGGATTCTCTGCAAATTAGAGTGAATTCCTGAATGCTCACTTTCTCCAGACTTATTCCCCCTTCAAGAAAAAAAGTTTCAACATTATGATTGATACCTGCATATATAAATGTGTTCTTTGACATCAACATAACAAATGGTTTCCGATCAAAAGAAATGAATAAAAAAAAATGAGTAGGTAGCTGCTGATACTGTCCAATGTTTTAAATTAAGAAACATTATACTGTTTCTTTTTTTTTTTTTGCTCTTTCGATTCTTCTCTTGAATAAAAAAAATGCTTCAGAAGTTCTAGATCAGTCTTTATTTAAGTAGGTACTTATACTAACTTACATAATATCATATTTTCATTATTAGGTATTATTATTTTATTTATTTTTTTATTATTTTTTTTTCAATAAATTGATTCAACAATGACGTCTTTTACAAACATTTGTGGAAAACTTGTACGGTCAATTGGCATAATTTTAGATCTCATCCTATAATCAAGACTCATTAAAGTACACCACTCTTTAGAAACTGTGTCGTAAAAAGTCAGAGTTGGTTCCACTATACGTAAACAACAGCCTCGACTTATCCTTTCTTCAATTCTAGGATAAAAATGCTCGAACAAAAGTAAAATATGATTTCCTAGAGAAAGTATCTTTAGATCTTTATATCTTCTCTTTATAAAGCTATTTTTATGTCCGTACATTTTTTGAAGGTCAGGATGGCGGTCAATAATTTCCCATTTTCCTGCCACTGGATCATAGACTTCTGTATTCCATAAGTTGGATACATATATTTTCCCATTCAAAGAACAACTTTTTGCATTGCAATAAGAGTTCTTAGTTGTAGGTAATGTCAGCCACTGTTGAGTACGACTATCATGGGCTTGAACAAAACCTTTCTCAACTCTCTCATCAATGTATTTACCGGTACCTCCAATCACGTATACTAAATTTCCATCAGCTGTCATGCATGATTCAGCTAATTTTTTCTTCATCTCAGGTACAGGATACCACTCATCTAAATCAGGACAATAGTGATAGATACCACGATGAAGTTGTTGTGTGCTAAAATTTTTCGACAATGCATACGCCTTATCAAGCAAATAGCTTTCAATATGATGAATATTAGAATGATAAAGGTAGATTTTATTCTGCAGGCTACATATGTCAAAGAATTCCATGTAGAGTGGAGGAGATGTTAGAGGAAATTTATCTGTATGAGACTCCAGAATTGAAGGATACTTGTAGAAGGGGTTTGTTGATAAAAATTGTGAAGGTATTTCTAAGCAATACAAATTATCAGAATTATCAAGTTTTAAATAGCGTAGGCCTATGCAAGTATTATCTTCCTGTAAGTTAGGAAAGGAAAAATAAGAATTTCTAGGTTCATATTTATTTATCGAAAAAATTCCTCTGCGTCGTTTTGAATCAATAACTTCTACAAAAAAATGAAGAGCCAATTTATTCTGCTGATGGAAAAATTCCTGGCACGGGCTTGTTTGTCTCAGCACGTGTTCTAAAAATAATCTTTTGAAATTCCCACTTCCACTATATTTAGAATTACCAATAAAATTCTTTTGATTGAGCATAAATTCCCTAAGCATTTTCTCAAAATTCCCAACGTCAGGTCTATTGGAGTCAAAATTTTTTATGCGATATGTTTTCATCAAAGCTGCTGCGTAGTGAGAAGAGATTTTATGAAAGTTGACATGATCGAGTAATTTTGAAAAATATGTACATCTTGACTTATAATCCAGGATCACCCATCGAATAACTAGATCTAAAATAGTATTTTCATCTATAAATAATGCTGCTTCTCCTCCATAATTGGATTCGAGAACCTTTAAAGGTGAATGATAATGTTTTATCAACATTCTCAAGCTTACATACGATATTTCTTTAAGAACATCATTTTTAGAATACAAGCTAAAATTTTTGATTATATGTTTTACCAATATATCAATGAGCAACGTTTTGTTTATGCTGCAAGCTAAATTTAATACTTGGATAACATCATCCATGTAATGTACACGGCTTTGAAGGAAGTTGATACAATATTGTTCGAGAGCATCAATTTTGAAAAAGTCACTCGCGCAAAGTATGCTGAGCACATTATTTTCATTAATAATTTTCTGAGGCTCATTCTCTATTCCATAAATGTATTTTAATATTACCTCAAATGTGAGGACATCAATATCATGCAGAGTAACAGTTTGTGTATAACTCTCCACAAACTTCCCGCCAAGTAGAGTATCAAAATATTCAGATGCTGATGCTAAAATTACTCGGTGACACGTGAAGAGTTTTTCTTGTACTTGAAGGTTTACATCGCAATATTTACCATTCTCATGGAATACTTGCAATTTTGAGATCTCCATTCTATGTACATTCGCAGCTGAAGACAAAAAACGAAGTTGGTTTGTATAAATTACAAAGGCCTAAGATCCGGAAGAAATATACAAAGTATACCATAACCAAATCAATTTCATAGCCCAATTTGCATGAAGATGGAACATTCAGTTACTAACAATATGTGATATGGGACTGTTTGACTCTTTGAGATAGGTCCTTGAACAATAACATCCCGTCGGGAAAAAATTTTGCCATACGGCAGCCTAAATATCGCGAAAACACAAAACGTTGGACGTATAGTTTAGATGTACGAAATTTGTATCTCAATTTTATCTTCAATTTGAGCCATATCCGAAGTATCTACCTTTTTTCTGAGCCGAAGTATGGACCAAAATGCCTTCACACAATACCTAAAATTGTAGAGACTGATACTATTTTAGCACTGTCTCAGTATGAATTACAGTATGTGCCAAAAATTGACCAACTTGCCAATGAAAATAAGAAATTAAAAATTCTCCCCCTTCCTAGCTTCCTAGGGTTATTTAGGTATTTTTTTCGGAAATTAATCAGCGTTTAATTTCAATTTCAAATAGAGTAAAATTTGGAAATTGAAACTAGATTTTTAATTTTTGAGAACTAAGCAAATTTGGCTTCTTTTGGTCTATTACTCGGCTCAAGAAAGTCGTAGAAAGATGAGTAGGGACGCAAATTGAAAATAAAATTGAAATAAAAACTTCGTACCTACCGATATCCAGATCTGGAAAATTTGTCTAACGTTTCGTGTTTTTGCGCTAGAGTGAATTCAGTGCAAACTCTCATTTAAGAGGTATAACATATTTCTGGTCCACCCGTGGGATAGCTGAAATGAAGGATGTTACCTCATTTTCCTCATAAATATAAATAATAATAATATAGTAGGTAGTCCAATTTCACCGTACCTAATTCGAAACAATTTTGAATATCATATGTTTGAAATGTTAGAATGAGGCTGGAGTAAAAATTGATTTTCCAGTCAGCCTACTTATAGCCTATGCTTAACTGTAAGTATTACGCTACAGTTTGAAAAAAGTGAAGATTGACTTTTGATGAATGCAATAATGTTTGCAAAATGAAGCGAATTGCATGAGAAGTCATTTTTCACCAGAATGTTGAGAAAAGTTACGTTTTCTTCCCAGTTGAACCGATACTCGTAAACAACAGGAAAAAAGTCCCCAACGAAGCACATGTAGGCCTAATAAGTGCCCTATTTCTTCGCGAAATTTTTATGCTCGAAATATAGTACGTCACGCGTCGTAAGGAATCGTGGGAAGTTGACGTGACTATTGTAGAATAATTAGGGGGAAATTTCACCCGACTCAATTTTATCAACATAAATAGCATGAAATCTCAATCTTCAGAAAGAAAAGTCGACGAGCGACGACGATTTTTTTTTCTCGTTAAATAAGTAATAACACCGTAATGATAATTTTTTTGCGATAAAATAATAATCATTCTCACCTGACGAAGCCTGTTCAATATTCTAATGTGGCGTTCATGAACTACGTTGAGTTTACGAAAATAAAAATCGTTGAATGAGCAATATTATTACCATACCACGGTACTTCAAAAATTCTGACGAAATAGATATAATGTATTAGAGTCAAAGAACAATCATGCCGTCAACTTCAGAAATTAATAACGATACCTACTTATAGCCTGCAATGTTTTCTTCTATTTCTCTTCTATTTTCTATAGAATGTCACTGTTTCGAGATCCTTTGGAAGGAATTGAATTCTGGGTAACAACCGAGGAGAATATATCAAGTATCATCAAGACATCTGCGCTTTGAACAACAGCTGTCCAACGATGAACCAATTATGCGCCTAGCTACATGATGCACCCTTGTTAAACGATGCACCCACATGATGCACCCTTATTTAATTGTTATACAAAATTACAAATCAAATTCAAATAGTAATGCAGAATCAATTATTTCTTAATCGAAGACCACCCCAGTGCCCGGCCGTGCCTAGTACCCGGCCGGGACCTCCTCTTCCACCTCTTGCGTCAATCATTCATCACAGGTAGAATAATCTCAATTTCAAGTTCAATTGACGGGTCTGCGAAATAACGATTAACGGAATTAGGATCACTGTACTCCTGATGTTATGAGCCCGTATTCTCTTAATCGTTCTTTTCCGGATAAGTCACAAAACAACAGTCAGGAAAATAAGACTCGTGTTCTGTTCACTACGGAAGACTACGAATCGAAAGAAAATCTCATTATTCCTTCGATTGTTGTTTTGTAGATACTATAGTAGATACGTATTGCTAAAATATGCAATGTATAGAGCAATGCCATTCAACTTGATACACACTGCCATATTGACTACAGAAAAGAGTGACGAACGTACAGAATAACGATTAAGAGAAAAATATCTTCCTCACGGGAGAAAAGGGCCTATTTCTTCAAATCGACAGTCTGCACGTTCGCCATCCTTCTTCCGCACGGCAGCACTCATCTCACATTTTCACGTCCGGCAGACCGCACGGTTGTCATGTCATCAATAACATGCACAGCTGATTCATGGGAGATATTCCTTAATTTTCCCGCCAGAAGCAAGTATGATAAATAAAAGCTGAAAACTCTCAGTCTCAAAGAAACTTTGCAATTATTCTGAAAGTCTCGTGTTTGGTGTGGTCGAAGATAAAAATGTACATCATATTGTTTTGAATCTGAGTTAGCTACTATGGAACGTGAACGTAGAAAACGAGTTAGACAAGAATCGAAATTATCTGCTTTCGAGAAATTGAAGCAGGTAAAGACTAGCGGTGTCAAGAACAAATACGAAGTTGGAGAGGTAGAAAATGTTTACGAAGAAATATCCGAAAAAGAATACACGGACCGTGTTCTTTCAAGGCAAGAAGATGATTGGATTGTCGGAGATGGTTAGTTGATGTATTAAAACTGATGAATATAAGATACCTCATTCGATGAGGTGTAGTGAATCGGAAGAACTTGATATAAAATGATAAGTGAATTCTAGGGTTAGTAGAAGGATACGTCGAGGATGGTCGCGAAATATTCGACGACGATCTTGATGAAGATACGGTGAAGAAAGAACAAAGAAGCAAAAAACGAGATCGTTTCGGAGCCCATAAAATGATCGAAGGACCGAAAGGAAATATTCAGAAAATGCTCGCTTCCATGCCGGTGACCAAAAAGAAACAAGTACGTATCAATCAGTTGACGATGTTCGCGAATTTCATGAAATTATTAGAACTTCTCATGTTTGTTCGTTCAGGTAAAATTGGATGACGACGAAATTCTAGGTAGTCTCATGATGGAGCTCGATGGGAATGCCGAAGAACCTAGCATACCGAACTCGAATCGATCGACAAAGAATGAGGAAAAACGAAAAACTGAGTGAGTTTCATGTCTCGATTTTCAGTCACCTTTTTGAATGCAAATTAATTCTCGTATGATTTCAGAGAATACTTGAAATCGTTTTCGGCTCCAGTCATGCGGATCCCGAAGAAACAAGTACAGTTTTCGACATTAGTGGCATAAAATATCAGCTCAAATGAATCTTTTGGTTGATTGTGTCTGATGCACTTTTTATAGGTTATTACTGAGAATAAAACCACAGTTCCTGTCAATGGTACGATCAAAAATACCGATAGTGTGACGCAAAACGATTTGGATGAAGAAGACATCAGCGCGGTAATGATTGGTATTATCAATTTGCGGAACAATTTCAACAAGAAAATTCAATAATTTTGGCGTTACTGTTTCTAGTTTGATGATGCTTTCGATGAAGTACTTGAAATGGTAGAAGATAAAGTCGATATCGATAAAAAAATCATGCCGAAACCAGATATCGCGTACGTTTCATGAGTAACTGATTTAAATACAGAGTAGGGTACTGGAAGAAATTTCAGGAATTTAGAAAAAATTACATCGCAGATAGTTCAGACCTCTAGAAGAATTGTTGACAGTGTAGTCGATATGATGTTCCGAAAATAACCCTTCGTTTTTCAGAACTTGATGAAGGAAGTGAACTTTGTGGATGAGATTTCTACGCCATTTTTACCGCTATTTTCATTTCATTCAAATTTGTACGCTACAATCCTTCTACTAGTTTGTTGATAAAACTTCTAGTACCCGTCTCGAACCTCGTATATTTTTAGTAAGGTTAATGATGTGTTCTTCTTTAACTAGAAATGAGGTAAAGGTTACTGAGGAACAATTATGCAATGGTTGGCAAACCGTGAGTACTGAAACAGAAACCGATCAGCCAAGTGTCGGTAATGTTTGCGAGTCGTCCAATATTACATTTCAAGACACCGAAGATGGTAGAAAGGTTAGTATCGAAAAGAATTTTTCATCCTTATCATTTCGATTGACGCCCTAATTATGATTCAAAATGTTTTCAGACGCTGAAATTCTTCTACTGGGATGCCTTCGAAGATCCATTCACCCAACCAGGTACTGTATACCTTTTTGGCAAAGTCGGGTTGGACGCTCCGAATTCATTCGGGAGTTGTTGTATTATTGTGAAGAATATCCCAAGACGCGTATTTCTTCTACCTAGAGAAAAGGTAGGACTTGAAAGTTTCTGATAAATTTACGTTTTCGTTGAAGAACCAAATTTAATTGTTTCCTCATGTGCAGCGATTTGATTTAACAAAAAAATCTCAAACTGATGAAGACGTCAAAATGATCGATGTTTACAAAGAATTCAACGATAAGTTTGCCGAAAGACACAAGATCATGAAATTTAAATCTCGTAAAGTTACGAAACATTACGCTTTCAATATCGCAGATGTACCCGATACTTGCGAGTATTTAGAAGTGCGATACCCGGTGAGTTAGCCTACAGATTGTTCAGCTAATTAGTCACGATAGAACATGTCAGTTTTTCATTTATTTTTCTGATTGGTTCCTCAGGCTTCAGACTATCCTCTTCCTGCTAATTTACAAGGCGAAACTTTCAGTCATGTTTTTGGTACAAATACCGGATATTTAGAGTTATTTTTGATTGAGAGGAAAATTAAAGGACCTTGTTGGCTTACTCTAACGGATCCAATTAAACCCCAAGCTAATTGCAGTTGGTGTAAATTCGAGGCTAGTATGAGATTAGTAAAGGAGTTCAATACCTAAGAATTCATTAATTATTGATGCTATTTCCTTTTTACAGTTTGACTGTGATGATATGAACAATATCAGTGTGTGTACAGATGGTGGACATCCTCCTCCTCTAACAGTAATGTCATTGAACATACGTGTGACTCCGATACCGAAGAGTCACGATAATCAAATAACGATGATCGGTTGTCTTATCCATGACGCATTTTACGCCAATAAGAAAGCTCCCGAACCGCCCTTCAACAAAAATTTTTGCTGTAATTATTTGTTGAAATCCGTTCCAAAAATGTATCTATCTTTTTCTATTCTCTGAATATTTGATTTCCAGTATTTACCAAACCAGTGAGCACCGCTTGGCCGTATGATGCAAAAACAGTCCTCGCCGAATATACAGCAAAAGATCCGAATATGCAGAAGTGCGATTCCGAGCGCGAATTATTAAATTTATTCATGGCAAAATACTACAGAACCGATCCAGACCTCATTGTCGGTCACGATATTTTAGGTTTCGACATTGGCACCTTGATTCATCGTTTGGTCACGCAAAAGGTACATCAATGGTCCAAACTTGGACGTTTGAGGCGCGGTAATACATCTAATATCGGGAAAGTGAGTACTGTGAATGCTGTTCTCGAATAATCGTCTATTTTATTTGTGTGTTGGTGTTGTATGATCGTATTTTATTTTAAAAAAGGGTAAACAATATGTTGAACGGAGTATCATGTGTGGTCGTCTGATGTGCGATATAAAAATTTCGGCCAAAGAATTAATTCGTTCTCGTAGTTACAATTTAGATGCATTGTGCGAACAAGTGAGTCGAACAGAAAAATTAGAATTCTTGTTGAATTTTTATTGACTTTGTTGCATTAATTTTGGATGTGTTTTCCTTTCATCAGGTCTTGGAAGCGGAAGCTGGAACTTGCAAGGAAGTGAAAGCCGAAGAAATAAAAGCGATGTTCGAGTAAGACTTTTTCACACTGAGAAAATAGAAACTTTGAGAGTCAGAAATACGTCTCAAACAGCTCTTGGATGTAAATGCCTTAGGGTAATTGTGGGTAGATTTATCTGAAAGCTGTTTGATGAGTTTAAAATAGAATAAAATAGCGGTGAAATATGTGTAGATAAATTTCAATTGAAGATCATGCGAGAAAAGAGAATTTTTTTGTTTCGCTTTTTGACAGCATTTTTATATCTTAATTTTTGTTTGTCTCGTATCCACTCTCATTTTTATTTCATTGTTTCTTTATTATTTCAGTAAATCAAAGTCAATTATTCAAATCATCAATTTGACCATGCAAGACGCCAAAAATACTTTGAGTATAATGTACCGTCTGAATGTCATTCCATTGTCGTTGCAGATTACAAACATAGCAGGTACGTTCTAACGCAGTAGAATTCAAGTAAAAAAATTCTAGGCTCATGAAGGATTGTTGATTATGATCGATTTCATCTCTAAATGGACGTGTTTTTCCCACTTGAACATCCCAATCTATTGATAGAATACATATACAGGTGGTTTAAGCCAAATTCATGCGAATGATTGAACTTTTTATATTGGGGATTTATATTGGGCTAGAAATTTACGATAGTTCATTTTCGTACCGAAATCTACATGCACGTTATTTTGAACGCAGATAATGTATGATGAAATAAATTGAATTTTTAGGAAATGTATTCTCACGTACTCTCATGGGTGGACGTTCCGAAAGAAACGAGTTCCTACTTCTGCACGCATTCAACGAAAAGAATTATATCGTACCGGATAAGGTCTACGGAAAGAAAGCAGTCAAGGTAATTTGACTTCAAAGGGACGAGAATTCGGTTGCTTCGCGCTCCTGATTTTAATTCGTCATCTTCAAGATTTGCCTTCAAAACTTTTCTTTTTAGGATGATGTAACGAATGCAGAAGGTGGAGCCACCTCGAAAAGTAAACGCAAACCACAATACGAAGGTGGTCTAGTCTTGGAGCCGAAAAGAGGTTTCTACGATCGACTAATCCTACTAATGGATTTCAATTCGTTGTATCCGAGCATCATTCAAGAATATAATATTTGTTTCACCACGATTTCCGTACGAGGAATGAATGTCGACAATGAGGTGCGTCTATTTTTCCTTCTAGCTGATTACAACAAGGCTGAAAACCACAATAAATGATCATACGAAGGAAACTAGAAACCCTAAACTTTGTGAATTCGCTCTCATTTGCTATCTTCGAATAAAATACGTGTACCAAACCCTTTTATTGCAGGAAGATTTGGTCGTTCTCATGGAACATTTACCATCGGACAAAGAACCGGGTATTTTACCTACTGAAATTAAAAAACTAGTCGATTCCCGAAGGGAAGTAAAAAAATTGATGGTCGCGCCAAATATCACTGCGGATCAAAAACATCAGGTTAATAATTCAGGATTAGCCATAAGCTACTTCTTGCGAACATTTTTTACTTATTTTTTCCGATATTTTCAGTATAATATTCGTCAGACAGCATTAAAACTGACCGCCAATAGTATGTACGGTTGCCTCGGATTCCCGAATTCACGTTTTTATGCCAAACTTTTAGCTGCAATGGTAACAGGTACGAAGCCCTTTTTTTCTAGTCTTGTATGAACTTTGATTCATTTTTTTCAGTTAAAAATCCTTGATTAATTACAGCTAAAGGTCGTGAAATACTAATGAACACCCGAGATCTGGTTCAAAAACTAAACTTCGATGTAATTTACGGTGATACCGATTCCCTGATGATCAACACCAATAGTACGACTTACGATGATGTTTTCAACATCGGCAAAAAGGTTCGGTGCCGAGTCATTTCATTTCCATTGATATTCGCAGATTTTCGATGCGGAACTTCTATATTTCGAAAACAATGTTGATTTTAATTCTTTCAAATGTTAACAGATAAAAGCCGAAGTTAATAAATTATACCGAAGAATCGAGTTAGATATTGATGGAGTTTTCCGTCACATGCTATTATTGAAGAAGAAAAAATACGCAGCAACTGTGGTGACCAAAAAAGCCAACGGTGAATTGGATTACAAAAAGGAAGTAAAAGGATTGGATGTAGTACGTCGTGACTGGTCGCAATTATCCTCCGTAGCTGGAAAGTAAGGATCAATGATGATTCGAATACTTATAAACGTACTCGGTTAAGAAAGTGAAGGCGATTGAAATTTGAAGGATATCGAACAGTGTGTCACATTGAGGGACTGAAATATCATGATCATGAATAAAGACGAGAATTTTCGGCAGCGAAATTCTATTCGGCATTTATAGAGAAATCCGCTGAAAGAAAACCCGTTTATTCTTATTATTCCTTTCAACGAGGTATTTTTTGACATTGTTTTGAATTATAACTATGATCACTCAGCAAGTAGGTTTACGTCAGCAAAGACAAGCGAAGGTTGTCACCGAAATCCTCATAGTTCTGATTTAAACTCATCTCTTGTCAGCACTTCTCCAACTGCTTACCGAACGAGGGTGTGAAGGCCGAGGAATCCTGTCTCTGATCAAGAAATTATTATTTAATGATCTTCCTTTTAGGAATTAGATCTGGGAACATTCGTTAATTTCAGAGAGTCTAATCGACCAAAGGTCCGCCTATCCTCTTCTGTTCATCATTCCTAACTTTGGCTTTGTGCTCTGATAATGTCACGTCTTGATGACTCCTCACCCTCCTCCTCCTCTTTCTAAAGATCAGCTCTCTCCCTCGACATTTTGCAAAGATCCCCTCATATCGATGCCCTCTGGTGCGCCCTGTCGATTTCATCACGCCCTCTTCCTGGTTAACCATCTTCCATATTTTCTTTATAGTTAAAAATTTTATGAGTTCCCTGAAGGCGCTATTCCCTCCTTGTCTTTGTATTAAGTGAGGTTTCTAAACAGACGCGAATTTCCTTGGAATCTCCGTGTCGCCAATTAAAGTAATAACGGGTAATACTTCAACTTCGTAAGATTTGTTGATCATGGTCGTCTGAAACTTTTCGTATTTTCTTCCTTCAGATTTGTTTTAGAGCAAATTCTCTCGGATCTAAGTTTAGACGATAAAATTGGTAACATTCTCGCCAAAATGAGTGAATTGAAAACCCAATTGGAACAACCGCACACCGTACCGCTATCACTGCTTTCGATCACGAAACAGCTTACGAAGAATCCGGAAGATTATCCGGATAAGAAGGCTTTACCTCATGTTCAAGTCGCCATCAGAATGAATTCGTCGATGGCCAAAAAATTCAAACAAGGCGATACCATCGCTTACGTCATCTGCGAGGTACGCTAATTCGAGAGCAGTTATCGCAGCAAGAAGTGTGAAAATTTTGTATAATTCTTTTTCTATCGTAGGATGGTACAAACAATTCGGCGATCCAGCGAGCTTACCACATCGACGAATACGATGCTAGAAAGGAAGCGGACTTGAAAATTGATGCCAAATATTATCTGTCGCAACAAATTCATCCTGTAGTGTCTCGTATGTGCGAGCCTATCGACGGAATCGATGCAATTCAAATAGCTGAAGCGTTAGGTAATTTTGAAAACGCTGCTCTAACGTTTGTAATAATTGATTTAAAAAGTCTGACGAGTAAATGTTGTGATAGGCCTGGATGCGTCCGCTTATCAGCACGCTCGTCGAATGGATGCGGCGAATGATGATGACGATGACATGGCTCTAGACGATACTGATAAGTACAAAAGTTGTGAAACGTAAGTTCTTTTGAATTCTTTCGCGTGCGAAGAAGTAACTTTATTTTCTCTATCTTTTTCCAATAGTTTCAGATTCAACTGTCACAACCCTGCCTGTGGTGTTACGAACGTAATTGAAAGTCCGGCTGTGAAAAACGTGAGAATATTTGTAAAAATAGAAAAATTTTATTTTCGTTATTCATTCGATTGTCGAATCCATTGGATGAACTTTTTTTTGACATGTTTCATGTATTTACTCTGCCCTGACCCCTAATTTGAAATTTTCCGAGTGCCCCCTTCCACCCTACTTTGCGCGGGCCTCCCTCCTTCCCTCCCCCTTCACCCTGGTTACTCCGTGGGTGATTGAAAAATTTGCGAGTTCACCCCACGAGTTCACCTTGCCCAGTTTATACACTAGCTTTATGATGGCTTTATACTAGGATTTTACTAGCTTCAAACTAGACCCCCCCCCCTCCTCCTCCTCCAGCAAAATTTCACAATTCTTAAGCTAGGCCTATAGTAGTGTGTCCGGGTATAGTTCCCAGTTTAAGTACTAGGTTTATGCTAGGATTTTACCAGCCCGTCGAATACTCGATGTAATTAAAGGGTGCTTACTGACACTTCTCTTGTAAGCTCTACAGAAATAGAGAGTTCACAAGGTATTTTTTTGCACCCGTCAAACTGTCTCGGGCCCTGTTCAGCTGTCGGCGTTTCAAAACAAATCCTCACTCTCTTCCGAGCTTCAATTTGCTGTTCATTTATGAAGTTTAGAGGAGATCCAAGTTTTTGAACTAGGTTGAGGCTGTTTCCTCTTCAAACATCCACGACAATGGAAGTCCTCAACTAGGTCAAGGTCATTCATCTAACCGAACGCGTCCATGTTCCTCATGAGGTCAGATCTCCTTCTGTTTCTGTTAGACGTAGTCATCTCAGGAGGTTTTTTCAATTATCTCTGGAGCCTCATCTTCCCTGGATAACTGTAATCAACTTTAAAATATTTTCAAATTTTCGTTATGACGAATTATTAGGACGTCACATTACATAATTGATGAGGGAAATCCTAATGATTGTGTTCACAGGACGATGGGACTTACGCATTTGTTTTGGATCGCTGTACAAACGCATCGTGTTCTGCAAAACCATTCGATTACGTTCATGAACTGGGGAATGAAGTGTGTTTAAAAATAGCTGAACATATGGAAAAATACTACGCGGTTAGTAACGTGATTAATTACTTATTATTCAAATTGTGAACCTAAAGGATACTCGTGTAAAAAGAGTTCTTTGGAAAATAATTAATCGATTGAAAAAGATTTGATAATTCGAGTCTAAGACTTTCATAATGCCTATCAAAATTTGTAGTCGATTTCGGAATATTTTTTGCTCCTTACATAAACAGGTCAAATTTTCTGTCGTAATTCTCGAATGTCGTTCTGTGTATTTCATCATTTCTGGTATAACAAAAAAATTTGGAGCGAGGATAAACACAGGATGATTATTTTTTGTAGAATTAAATTTTACAAATTATTGATAGACCCGAGCATAATTATTTGATGTTTGTGTATCTACAGAGATGGATGTACTGCGATGATCCAACGTGTGGATACAGAACTCGCAATATTGTGAATTGTAATAAATTTTTTGAACCGGAATGTACTAAGTGCAGGAAAAACAAAATGATCCGAGAAGTGAGTTTCTTTCTTCATCAAAAACGTGGTTTGATTTCCTGTCGTTCATTATTTTATACTTTTTCTTTCAGTACACCGAATCGCAATTATTTTACCAGTTGTGCTACTATCAGTACATGTTCGATATTTCGAGTGCAATAAGCAAAAATAAAGCGTTGAAAAAAGATAAAGATGATCCCTCCTTCAGAGCCTATATCGAATTGAAAAAACATGTGGATGAAGCTTTGAAAAGGAATGCTTATAACATCATCGATCTTGGCAAAGTTTGGGATTTGATCCTCACAAAGAGATGAGAATTGCCTTCAAGGTGGTTTGAAAAAATTGTTCCCGTTCTCAAATTCTCCATCATTGTTTTCAGCCTCGAAGAGTACATATCATTTTATGACAGAAACTTTTTATACTTGAATTTTAGCTAGCAATACTTCTGTTTACGTGCTATGTTTAATTATTATTGCTATCCAACTCTTCTTGTTTCATACATTGATTATGAATCATTATATTTTTAATACTTGAATTTGTGATTCGGAGATGAGATTTGTACGTAGTTTGTGAAATTGTATGTGTGCAAAATGATTCGAAATTGTCGATTCAATTTAAAGAACCATGGCTTTATTTAATTTTCTTTCTATGTGAATCAATTCCATAGAAGTTCAACTGAATTTTGATGATGATTAATTTCTGTAATAACTTGAGAATCACAACCCCGATATTTTGAATATTCATCAATTTACGGGAGATTTCCTATTTTATGTTTCTCCGTGCGTATCACTCGTATTACATGGAATAAGAGATCAATTATTACTTTTTTTAAAATGAAAAATGTAAGTTACTCTTTGCGAATGATACGATATCATGTCTCGAAGAAATATGATTGAGGTGGAATAATGAACCGCTTAAAAAGGCAAGGTAAAACCTTTGGTCAAAATTATTAAAGTTGGTTTGGTAATCTCGGACGTAATTTTTAACGTAGAATCCGAAAATCCACGTGAGATGGTGGTCCGGAGCTATTTTCATGAGTAAAATTGAATTTTAAACCAAAATCATCGAAATTCTCCACTACTTCAAAATGGGTTGCACGTTCAATCTGATACCCGCTTTGAATTTCCCGTGCAATTTTCCTCGTAAGTGACCAATCATGAAGACCATTCGAGAGAAAAAAATTTTTTCCTCAAGAAACAACTAAACAAGCAAAGACACCCCTTGATACTTTGTTTGGTAAAATTTATCAACGTTGAGTTTGTAGTCACTTCAGATGGAATTTTTAATGTAGACTCCAGAAATTCACACGAAAAAGCGGGCGGATAAAATTTAATCAAAAATCATTGAAATTCTTGCCATTATTCGCGAGTGGACGTTCTGCAAGGAGCGCTGAGGTGTTGCACTAGAAAGTGATCACATGAAAATTTACATAAGATCATATTATGTTATTTCAACCATAGATGACGAACTAAGAACGGCTTTTAACACAGGTCTTATGGGAGAACTGAACGATTCTCCGTTCAATCCTATGTAAAATCAAACGGCGTTTTTGCCTCGTTCTTTAGTTCGTCATGTTTGATTTCAACTCGCTGTATCTCTGTTAATACTGAAAAAAAAGTACCACTCGTAATGACCTTTTCTGTCTCTCCTGACCAGTAGAATAATATGAAACTCATAAAAATAGAAATTTCATCAATTATTTCGAACATCACCTTCTAGTGCAGCTTCCACAATTGGCCGCTATAGTGAATGTAGAGGGCGACTCTTTAGCGTCCACTCCCGAAATCGTTTCGAAGTGTGAGGAACATCCGATAGGAGGGACACTTGCCATGGCCGATGCACGCCTCGCACACTTGACTGCTTCAACCTGGTTTTCTTATCACCGCATTTATAGGGCGCCCCTTTACATTTATACGAACGAAAAACATAAACATGTGTCTTCGACTTCGAGACCTAATTTCTACATATTCATTTTCGCTCTTCCAATAGAATGAAATTCAAACTTCATAACTTAAAACAAGTCCACGGTCGATTGGGCTGCATCTACGATATTGAGCGATTACCATCATTTAAGCTCGAAACTCCTAACATACTTTTTTTCACCAAGGTAAATTCCGTTTTTGTATGTACGTTGCCTTCAGAAAGACGTGCGTTGTAATGCACTAATGCTTGCTTACCTTTTTTAGGGAGGATGTATTCCGAATCTAACGTACGACGTTATGCAGATGTTGACCAAAGAAATTTTACCCCTACAATACCCAATCGGTAATATTCTTGACAACAGTGCTGCAATCGATGAAGTCGGTAAAGGACTCGCTGCGTTTGTTGGATTACCTGTACGTGCTCTGGATATGGTATTTTCACGGTGTACATCCATGTAATACTTGTGTTTGTTCTGTTATTGTACAGGAGTATTTCACCTATTGCTGTGTTCAAGATCCTGCTGCATGTCCCTTGAAGCTCTTCCATCGTGAAGGTTTTGCGACCGTTTTTACTCGTCGAGGAAAATCTCATATATCTGCAGAGAAGTGCGTGAAAAAGAATTTTACGGAATACTTCTGATGTGTCGAAGACTATGACTGAAAGAGTGTTTTTCATTTACAGATACATGGACTTGATGGAAGCATTCGTTCCAGATATGTACGTTACTTTAAGTGATTCATCTACTAGTATTGCCTCGCGTTCGAGACGTCTATGTAATGCTGTGAACACCACAACATCCGCGTTCAAATATTGCTTTGAAAGGCATACATCGTCAGATGTGAGGACGAGAGATATGCATCTAATAAGCGTGATTGAATTTGAATAGAAACATCGTTCTTTCATTGATACGTATTATTCCGACAGGTATTGAAGAACAAGGGCCTCGTCGCTCCAATCGCTGGAGGTTACGATATCGAATTGAGAGAACGTTGTGCTCAGTTCATGTCCGAGTTTCCTGTCATGGGATTTCTACTAGATGGATTCTTTATGGAGGGTTCAGCTGCGTTTGTTTTACCTCATGAATCAGTTACCAATATTGTGTCCAAAACTTTGGTAAGTTGTCGAAGACATACTAGGCGTGTACATCTTTTTTATGGCGATGGAGGTTCGAATTTTAATCGCAGTTTTGATTCATTTTAGTCGTGTCTGCCTGAAGATCGATTTAAAATTATTCACGGTGCGTGGGATCCTAAATTAGTATTAAAATTAGTGAAATTAGGAGTGGACTTGTTCGATACGACGTATCCATTTCTTGTAGCGGAAAACGGCTTCGCGTTGATATTTAATTTTCGTATCGATAACTTGTGAGTAAATCAAAATTTCTTAAGAATTACACTTCGATTAATTTAGCGATGTAATAATTGTGTTTACTTTACTTATTTGTTCAGGTTCGATGATGATGTTCAATTAGGTAATTTTAAAGTCGAAGAGTCGGAGATGAATGAGCACCTGAAAATGACGATAGACAATGATGAACCGTCGTCCGAGATCCAGAGAAAAGCAATCCTCGAATCGCTGAGAATGAGTCCATATGCAATTGATTTAGGAGATACCGAGTTAGTTGATGAACATGCTTAACTTACGAACTGGGTTGAGATACTCGTATACCTTTCTAAAGTATCTACAGTCACTCTGATGGGGGGGGGGGGGGGGTGTCTAAAGCACGAACTGAAGAGTTCGATTTGATTTTAAAGGTGATTTGGAACCAAAAAGATGATTACATTCGTCTTTAATTAAATAAAAAGTTGTGTCAAGGGTTGATTGTTTCCTTCACTTAAAAATTGTTGACGTTTATATGATGTGAACGATCTCTTACGTGGATAGTGAAAAATTACAAAAACGGTAACGAACTTTCAGTAAAAAGACTGGAAGGTTGGTGACTTCAAATAACTTTTTTTTTTTCTCCTGAGAAAGTCGATGAAATTCTTTTTCTCTTTCCCTTTCTCTCCTTCAATCAACTACCAGCCAAATTTTAAATCTGTAAAGGTCCTCGGTTCAGAATTTTCTTTTTCTTCATGATTAACAGTTTTGCCGGAATATTTTAGTTCGATGATTGTTTCTAGATATTTCGACGACTTTGATCCATTAATCCGCGACTGTGAATGTTTATGTTGTCAAAAATATACTCGAGCTTATATTCATCATTTGTTACGAACTAAAGAAATGCTAGGTGCTGTCCTCTTGACGATGTAAGTATGATTTTCCATTGTCGAGCCTAGATTTCACGTTGTGTTTTACGTAAATGTTTCAATTATCATTTTTCCAGACATAATTTGCACCATTATTTACAATTTTTCAAGCACATACGAACCACTTTGCCAAATGATGCTGAATCTGAAGAGGAAATATGCTCCAGCACAAGCATGTAAATGATAGAATGACTATCGATCTTTCCTAAAGAGCTTCACATTTGTTTTGAAACATAAAATCTTTCCTGTTAGTCTTAATTATTTATTTTTCATTCTAAATAAATGAAATAAAATGGATAATGATTTTAAGTCGAATTTTACAAATGAGGTGATCGTATAATACGAGTTATGAAGATTCGTTGCTTACATTATTTTCATTATTTTCGCTATCAAAATGTGTTATTACCTCTAAAATGAAATCGAATACTTCAGTTCTTGCTTCCGATCCCCATATGAAATCCATATGATTGAATAAATGCTTATCAATTCTGTAACTAGCGACGACATTCGGTATTTTCTCCTTGAGGAGGATCACATCCTGCAATTGGGAAACTTGATTAATAACGCCGAGTATTCGGTTTTGAGGTTATAGGTATTATTATCTTTTCAAACAGACCTCCGAAGATACATGAGCGTCGCCGTCGCTGAATACTAGGGCTACTGATGTCGTTATCGAAGTCATATTATACTCGGGCGGTATTCGACTGCCGTATACTTCTAAATTCATTTTAGGCCCATAATCGAACTGCGCTAATTTTGTTGACTGACCCAGCTGGGCTAGATGTGTTAAAGTCCTATAAGAAATTCCTCTTGGAACCGCTTGAGCATATTCTATGGCTGGCTTCTGAAAAATAAAGGCAGTTGACATTTACGATGTAAATAGCCATGTTGCACTCAATATTATAAAATTTCGTACATGATGTTGTTTTGTTATGCTGGTGAAACCGAGTAGATTCTGCATATAAAATAGACAAAGATGGTACAAAGGTGAGTCCCATTGACAAATTCTTCTCATCGCTCTATTGGCCATATCATGTCTCGGAAAAAATTCGTTTATCCCGTGTTGATAGTGTAAATACTGTTAATGAGTCACATGGTTACTTAGAAGAGGTTGTCGAATAGGTATTTTATTTTGTTATTGAAAATGGTAGATACTTTAATGTAGGGTCCATAGCGTGCCAGTATTTGTTGTACATGAGATTGGCCAGTGCTGTTATAGAAGACACCAGGAGCTAGAGCAATCAACGATCGAACTTTATCGTTGTATTCAGGTCGAGTAGAGCACATGATGAGAGCCGATGTTGCTCCAATTGAGTGAGCGATAATATCGACTTGTTCGTACTTCGTGTTGTGCAAGATATAGTCGATGACAGCTGGTGTATCGTAGAAGCCCATCTCGTGAAAGCTGCGTGAATCCAAGTTCAATGAAAAACGTTAGCCCGAGATGAAGAATAAATGATAAGTCAGTCTGGAGGACCAAATAGCGTAAGAGAGGGCGAGGTGAAAACACATCAAAATAAAGCCGTGCTCGTTTGTTTTTTGTTGGTCTTATGGAAGATTTAGGAGGGAGGGCGTTGTTTGCTAGTGTAAAGAGAAGAAGAATTTTTCGAGAAAACTGCAAACGAAGAGATCTTAATTTATAAATTACTTTACATCTTCTAATTTGAATTATTGCGTGGGTCTTGTCTTGTACAGAAACTCGATTATACCTGAAATTCCAAAACTTGGGATTCTTCGTTGAAAAGCGTAAATGAACACGAGAAAAAGTGTTGCCGCGGCTGTCTGCGATCCATATGTCGTATCCTTTATCAGCCAAAATGAATGCTAGAATTATAGAGACATATGTTGATCATGTGAATCTGTATCATATCATTTGTGGGGATATGATTTTGAAGTACCGAGAAATTAATTTTTTCAGACTATGTATCCAGCCTGCAAAACTTTTCAGTAATATTAATTTGATGAGGTAGTAATACTCTTGAAACGTAAAGTTATTGAATAAATAAATAGATATAGGTAATTATAATATTGTTGCGTAGGTATCTATTTTAGGAACTCAAGAGCTGGTTCATCCTAACCTTCAAATTTTGTAACTGTTGTCCTAAAAAATTAATAGGTAGGTGTAGAAATAAAAATGAGTGTCAAAGTTTATGACGTGGTACCTCAATAATTATATCATTTTTTTTTTCTAATACAAACCGAGATCATGTTCGGGTCCTTGTATTACCCACGAGTCAGATGCTAAAAGCACTCCGTGCTGGAGAAGTATCGGCTTCCCCTCGCTCGGTATTCGGAACACCGATATCAAAAATCCATCCTCCGTTATGACGTTATGATGTTCTGCCGTATATCCGTATCGCTCGATGTAATCAGACTGAAATGTTTTTAATAGGTAATTTACACGTACTTATATCAATCAACTGTTTTTTTTCTTTTTTACATCCACTGCGTGTCTACCGCCGTGAAGACTGGAGGACAAGTCTTTTAAAAAATTGAATATCATTTCTTTTTCCATCCCTTCTACTCGGTCTGTGAGAGCTTAGAATTCACTACATAATTGATCCTATACGAACTTTATTTTGATGTTACACACTCAGGAGATTTTGTGTTGAATATTATGAATAGAATACATAGAAAACAACTACTTATACCGGGGTCCGGACTTTTCAACCCGACCAGAGGCTCTTTGAATATTCAAACACATCCCGAAATTTAAAAAGAATTCTAGAACTGAATGCGGTTTTATTCTATCACGTCCATATCAATACTGCACTTACCGTACTGTTGAGTATTTTTTCAGGTATTTCTTCTGCACTTACGTCCCGTTGAAAAGGCCTTCTTAATAAGGAGGGTAGTTGCGCCTGAGAAAGAATTAAAAGATTACTCGCGAATATCAATGTCCACCATAGGCTCATTTCGTATAATCATCTCTAGGCTTAAAAAATAGGGAAAACATTGACAACATTTACGAACTGCAGTTTTCGGTTGAACGGGCGAACTTCTGAGTTTACGTTAATGAAACTACCGATATTCAATTCATGTATTTCTTCTGTTATGACGTTTTTCGTGTGGATGCGGTGATTTCGGTATCGCACATTGTTGCATGATGCAAAGTGAAAGGAGTTAATTATTTTGCCATCTGATGCTTGTAATTTTCAATAAATGTACGTATCATATCGTTACGAAACGATAAAGTTATTTCCAAATTATAGCTTATGAAATTATATTTTTAAAAATAATTGATCGAGTATTACGAGCGTCAGGAAACCGTGCAATGTTTGTCATTGTGAGCGATATGAAAATAAAAGAATTTTGTCTCTCGGTCAAGTTTATGGGTGGTGATATTTTTAACCCTTAAGATTCAACGAAGTTCGTCCTCAGATATATTTGAAATAGGTTTACCAATGAGAAGATCGCTCTCAAAACCGAACAAGCATTAAAAACTTCATCACAAAATAAATACCTAATTTAATTTCAATTTTTTTTTTTTTTTCAAAATTCTGTTTAGATGATAGAATATACTTCTTAGATTGGTATAAGTGGATAAAACCATTTTTTGGTGATGATAAAAATAGTGAATAAAATAAACATTTTCTTTCAGATAGGTAGGTAAGCGCTTTATTAACATAATTAAGAATGCTGTCTGAAATTGGAAAACTTAATTTTTGCGTATTTTATTAACATAAAATAATACTTTGACGTAATGCTGGAATATGATTTTCTATAACGGCTTATACCTACTTGATATTTGCTAATAGAAGTTCATAAGTATTTATTTTTAAAAAAAACAAAAATCTACTTTTATTTTATTCCATTATTTCTCGTTTTTTTATCATTGATACTCGATTAATTTTTTCAAGAACCGGGAACAAGAGGATCAACATGGCTTTAAATGGGGATCTTCAAATAATGAATTATTTGTGATCTTGCAGAACATTTGTGTTCCGTCATAGTGTTATTATCATTATGGTTCCAGAAAAATGTAAATACGGTACTAGTTGAAAATATTGAATCCGTACAAATTTTGACATGTAATCGATATAATTATACTGTGTAGAAGGAAGAGACATAGAATATTCTATGAGTATGATAAATAAGGTAAATACCGCGAGAATCTTCAGTGGAAAAGAATATTCTTACCTAATTCTGGGTCAAATATTTATCAATAAAACTGAGTGAAAATTTTAATGAAAAGGGAATTACTATTAGCTCCTATGAGACTGAAATTTTTTCATCAAATTTTCGTTTTACTAGTTTTTAAAAAACTTTTCTCGTATTTTAGAATTGACAAAGTTTTTGTAATGAGACTTCAGAGACGCCTAAAATTATCTCGATTTTTCTTTCAATTCCTAAAATTATTCCCTTCGTTGTTTGGAATTTTTCTAAAGAATATAAAAGATTGAAGCCAAAATATCAAGTAGGCACTAGGAAGTAGGAAAATTCGGAAACTGTACAAAACTCGGCTTCAAACTTTTGAGAATTATCAAAATTGAATCTAAAAAAAGAAATTTTTTTTTCACCTGAAACGATCGTATTTAAAAATGCTGGAATTTTACTTCAAAAATTCTATGAAATATTTTCCGAGACAGAAATAACAATACTTTACATACTTTACAGTAATGGTTGAGCTCATTATTAATGATTTTTCGATGAATAAAGACGATTAAATGTCGGTACCTAAGTATTTATCCGTCTTGGTCTTTTTGAAAAATATCGGAATTGATGATACTTTCCTATCAATATTTGATTTCCTTCGATTTGCAATTCAGGTGCAAAATAAGTCCTTCCTGGAAAAGTTTTTACAGGTAGCCACTCGAATACGGAATACCTGCCCAATTTCCTGGCTTGGTAAATACTTGAAGCCGGTTACCGAATACCGACAAATTAATATGTACTTCCAAATTGATCAGATACTTTTCAAAATGATTTTCAATGTTATGTACTAAATTTATTCATTATACCTAGGTATCGACAATTTATTAAAAATTCTATCAACAAACAATAAAAATCTCAACATAACTTAATCATAATTTAGCATTAAAATATTTGAAATACCTGCTAGATTTCAAGAAAAACAGGTGATACAAATATTTATTAATTATATTAATATCAAAAATTTTATTAAATTCTCGCCTTCCTGATTTTTAAATCTGTATACCCTCTTACTTCTCGACGTTATTGAATTATTATTTGTAAGTAGGTTCCAATAGTTATGTAAACCTATAGAAAGAATTTTCATTAGGCTAGATAGGAACGCGCACATGTAAGTTAGGTAGGTATGGAAAATAATTCATAATTTCTATGATTGCACAAATATTGACTAGTTGGTTTCTCCCAAATTGGTGGTTGCAGGGTCCGCTTTCATTTGAATATTCTTCACCGCCGAATATAATGAAAATAACAAATGCAAAGATTCAATTCGCGATTCGTAGACTGGTATGTCCAAGATCGAGCACACAATATCAACCAACGTAAGGAGTTCGCAGTCTAAATTTCTATTCAAGGATTCGATATTTGCTAGTTGATCCTCAATATCCGCTGGCCATTCTTGCATCAACGTATCGATATCGGGCATCGGATTTGAGTAAGTCAGCGAAGACGAATGCTTACTTTTATGGAGTTCATTGATATCTTTGATCCACCGATCGATCGCTTTGTGGTGTTTGCTAACATTTTCTATTTTCTTGACGACAACGCGTTTAGTAGAAGTTTCCTTAGTGGCAGCTCGCAACTGTAAATGAAGCACCGCAGGATCGCTTTGTTTGGTGCATGGCTCGTCCAGCACTTTCAGCCCCAAATCGGAAGGTGCGCCGTCCGGTCTGGTGACCTTAATGAATGCGTCGATGTCGCCGACTGCTGGTATGAAATCCGGTAAAAATGGGGCGAGTTTGTAATCTAATTCGATATTTTGAGGCGAATATTTAGTGATATATTGAAATAAATCTCTTATCTCCGCAGGAGCCGGGATCTGTTCGAATTCCTTCGGATCGTAGCCGCTGTCTGGTTGTGTAGGTCGCACTTCGTCCTCGTCCTCATCGTCGTCTTCGTCGTCATCATCATCGTCGTCCTCGTGTGTGGATTCGTCACCATCGTTTGCGAGCACATTACGAGCTGACATTTGACGCACGATAGAAAGTATTTCGCGGTTACGTTTTTCCGCGTCTTCGTGAACCCGTCCCGAGAAATTGCGACTTGACGTTGGCCTGGTTGGCCTGGAAGGCGTCTCTGAAGGTCGTCTCTCGTCATCCATGAAAGATTTGAGATTCTTGCTGCAACACTCGCGTAAGGAAACTGACTCGAATGAGTCCGCAATCAGCCGGTACTGTTTGGTAAACTTATGTTGTTGTTTATGCTGACAGTTGCTATGGTAACTGTTTAAAGTTTGTACATCTGTGGTATTCGAATGCGCTGAGCCGCAGTCTGCTTGTATGATCTACTTTTTAATTTTCTTTTTATATCTTGGGGATCAAATGTGAGTCACAAATGACCAAATTATTTATTTTCTATCCTTCATCAAGCTACCTTATACGTAAGATGCTCAACGATCATCGCTGTATATTATTCTGAGGGCTAAAAACTTGTCGATCCGACGATTATTTTTTTTTCGGCTGTGAGACTCTGGCGTCGTTTTCTCTCTTTTTTTTTAAGACCAATACTCTATTGGGGTCTGTCCTACACAGAAATATATCCTCATTAGCAATCTGATTTATGGGAGGTAATTTGAAAATTTTCGCCGTCCACCGTCCGTTTGTACAGAAATTCATGACCTGTTTGAACCATTGAACTGTCAGAAAATGGAGTCGGAAACGTTGGCTATCGCGCTATGTCAGCCGAAGGACTTGAAAAAATTTTAACCTTTGAGAAATATACGTATAAAGAGGGGAGGGGGATGAAAAACTTATTTTCCAGCTACTCGTCCCTCCCCTTTCTCTTTGTTCTCCTGGTGACGTCACGCCCTGATGCCGTCACAAAATTTCAACATATCAAATGCATATAGGATTGGGACTATTCTTGAAAACCCGTACAAAGAATTGTCACGGAAAACCGTCACAATTTTTTAAAGTTTTTTCGGCCGGGACTATGCTACTGAAAAAGTCGTCACAAAAACCTTCACAGTCTCAGCATTTTGTATGTTTTTGAGAGGGACCCATTTATCGGCCCAAGAAAAATAATAGGAAGAATGAGACATAGCAGAATTTTAAAATGATGACTATGAAAATAAATTTCCCGCAAGAAAAAATTATTGAAGACGAGAACAAAAAAATTTTGACGACCCATAAGATATTGAATGGCACACGTTATTAGAATATGTATACCCATAATATTATCCCCCACAAGATGAGCGTGCACAGGAAAGAAAATTAGAACAAAAATTAAAATATCATTCAATTTATTTAATATATTTGATTCATTAAATAAAAATATCAGAATGAATTTTATTAATCATAATAATTATTAGATATTATAAATTAAAATCATTGATCAATAAAAAATTATTTATTACAACAAAAATTTTCAAATCTAATATGAACAATAATTCAAATTACATATTTTTATAAATTGAATTAATAATAATTTTTTTTTATTAATTTCAATTTTATAAAATTCTATTTTATATCAACTTTATTTCTATCAATTAAATTTTAATGATACATAATTTGAAAAGTTATAATTATTATTTTGAAAGAAATAAAGATTTTGATCAAGTTTTATAATTCAACATCGAGGTAATAAACTAAATTATTATTCATTTAATTAACCTGTCATCCTCAAAGATATTTGAAATTTATTTTTAAAAAATATAAATATTTCCTATCCCTCAAATAAGTTTTAATTAAATTAATATAATATTATTTTATAAATGAATAAAATTTTTGTCAAGGTGATTTATTAATATATCATAGAATTATTTTGTTGGATCTAATTTTCTAAAAAAAAAAAAAGTTCATACCATGTAATAATTACCTAAATTTATTTATAAGACTAAATCAAATACCGCACTGATCCATTGACAGCTTCAACAAAACTTAGGAGAGTCACAGACAGATAGAAACCACCTGATTCCTGATCGCACATCATCTACTTACTCTTTTAGTTTCCTTATTGCAGTTATAAAGTAATTCTGCATTATACTTTTCCCGGGAAAATCTGTTTTAGTGTCTTGTGTATGAGCGATCCTTGTCAGTCACTTTTAAAACTAGGTCATTTATGTTGTCTTCCTGTTCTTCATTTCTCGTACAATCCTTTTTTAGCGGGGAACCCGCTGTTCATTTTTTTAGGGGGATTACATCCTCAGAAAACGTCCGCGTCCGGGAGTTCGTAACGTAACGCGACTTGTGACGCTTTATAACGTCATCAATGACCTTGACCTACTTTAGGGACTTGAGAAAATTTCAACTTCCAGCCTTCATTATATCAGACCTAATATACGTACGTATACAGTATACTGAGAAGAGCCCCTTTTACTCATTTGCTTAGGGGGCATTTTCGCGCCAACGTGATCGCGAGCGCATTCAACTTATTACGTTATCATTTTCAAGACTCGGAAACACTAGGCTGTATATGATAGAAGGAGAACCATTGAGGTTGCGGGTTTCCCGCTGCCATTGCAAACCTGCAATGCCCTCTATTTTCTTTCTTAATATTCCCCATTGGAGAACCCGTTATGATACGGAAAAGAGTCACAGTTCTTTCCCAAGCTTGATGACTAGGAAGTACATAGGAAAAATTTCCTGAAGAGCTGCGTGGAAAGGGAAGAGGTTGAAAAACATAATACTCTTGTGAGTTTGAGCTCACATAAGTGTACACGAGTATCTAAAATTCGTCGAATTTGCTAAAAATTAACAAAATTGTTCTAAAACTCAGAATCAAAAACTAATACAGAAGTAAAATATTTAATTTAGGTACATAAAATCACTTATAAATATTTTTAGGAAGTGGCCTTAGCATTGTTGTCGAGTATCTTTCTAGGTCATATATGTGAAAAATACGGTTTCGGAAATTATAAAAGTCATCCACTATAAAGTCTGAACCCTTGAAGTAGATTTCAAACATGATGCGTGGTGTCTTTGGAAGTTTGGCGAGCTCAGACAGCCAGTCGAAATAAGGTTCGGCGACTTTATTCAGTTGATGATAACGTCTCATGTTACCATCGCTCTTGGTTCTCTCCTCCAAATCTTTGTTAAAATCGGCATACATTTCACTTTTGCTCGGTAAAGACGACTGCCCTTTTAAAATTGATCTACAGCATTGAGCCTAGAAGCGAGAAAAAAAAATTGTTGTATAGTGTTCCAGAGTTTACCTTTCTATCGCAAAGGAGTAGAAATGAGTGGATCCAATGATATTTTCTCATAGCCTCCATAGTATTCTTCGGCAAAATTATGTGGTCGTCCGAGTAATAAAAGGTTCCCCCTCCTTCCGTGTGAGGTGAATCATTTTATTGAAGTTCACCAATTATAAGTATGATGTAATCCTCACTTCACAGATTATAGCCAATCATATGGGATTGTATAATTTGATGAGAGACGTCCATAGTCGCTCATATACACCAATGATCACCCAAGATGAAAGCCTCAAGTTTGCATACGGCGCGGCGGTCCCTCCGTAAGTAAGGTAGACCGACGATACGCAACAATAGATAACTCAGAGTTTGTAAAATGGAATAAAGAGTATTTGCTTACGTATATCGTCTGGCGATAGAGAGAGAAATAGAGACAGAATAACTGAGTCAGAGGAGAATAGAGCTGAGAATAATTTGGAGGAGAAAGAGAAGTATATTGTCGTGCAGAGAAAAAGAGAGTATGTGCAACCCGCGGCTTCCATGGTGATGACGAGAGATCGATGGTTTGAAAGCGCTGTACCAGCGGTTTTCGCGGCAGAAGTGAGGACAGGTTCTAGACGCTGTGGGTCAAACGAAGTAGAAGTGCTGAACGGTTCCTGCGGGGAACAGATCGAGAAGGGCGTTGTACCCACGGTGTCTACAACGAGCAATGACGAGAGCCCATGGTTGTTCTGAGAGGCGAAAGGATGGCCAAACTTGCGGCGGTCAGCAAGAGTTGTTTAAGTTGGAAATGCTGTATCCACGTTTTCCGCGGCGAACGACGGGTGAGAGATAGCTAGTGCGAGGATAGCGAGAAGCCTGTTTGGACGGATGGTTACATCCGCAGTTTCCACGGAGAATAGTCGAAGAAGACGAGATGTCTTGGAAATCGAGGTGAGGTCAGGAAAAAGTCAGAAATAAGCCGGAGAAAAGCTGGATTGGAAGCCAAGGACTGTTTCGAGAGAAGTAGTAAGAAAGTTAGACGTACAGGAAAACAAGGTTAGAATGAGTGGAACCAGAAATATCCCGGAGAGAAGATGACTTGAAGTTAAGTGCGGTTTCGCAATGAGTTTCTTGGACGTCCCTGAAGTAGTTATATAGAGGTCATTCCGAAGGAAGAAAATTAAGGAGGAAAAATGTTTATTCAAAAATATTCTAATAAGTATTCAAAGTTGTAAGGACAACAGTTTTCATTTAGGATACGACCGTCCACAAAAATGGCTTTTGTATTCCGACGGACTTGACCTTTAGAACCTTATCTCTTATGAGTTTACTCGCGACTTATTTATCGTTCTTTAATCGATAAAAATTCACCTGCAATTGAAACATCGTGAAACCAGGGCAGTCCCTTGGTATACCAACGAAGAACATTGTGGGATGCGCGATGTTAACAAAGTGTTTGTACAATGGTTTCACAACTCCCTCTTCAACTCTAATTCCACAAGACGGATCCAAATATGGAAATTTATGTTCATATCCTAGAACAGTGAACAAGTACAGTATTACAAAACTACTAACGGAATACCTGAAGGTGAGGGCTGAAAATATTTCAGTAGTATTGCATTTTGAAGAAATTGTAGTAGATATAAGTAAAAACAAAAAGCGAGGAACTAAGATTGTTTTATTCAACAATGATCAGCTGAATGGCATTTGTGATTGGACCTCTTTGATAATATCATTGAAAGTCTTCGCGTGATATTGTGAAAACTCTTTCATGGCCGTCTCTCATTTGTGTCATTTGTGTTTTCAGTAGCGACTCGATGTCCATAATTTTTACAAGGTAGGTACTCTTCTTACGTGCTAGTCTTCGAATATTCAATTAAGAACCCAATCGCGATGTTGTGTCTGGATTTGGCTTGTGGACTCTCAAGAACCAATGACGAATGTGTGACTGGATTTCGACTTGAAGATTTTCAAGAATCCGATGAAGAAATCTTGTCTGGGTCTTGACTCAAGGATTTTTTAAGTACACAATGATGAATTCGTGCCTGGGTTTCGACTTGTAGATTCTGAAGAACCCTTCCACAAATTCGTGTTCAGGTCTTGATTTATAAATTCCAAGAACCTAAAGGCGAATTCGTGTCTAGGTTTCAAATTGTGAATTCTTAGGGAACCCAATGGTTGATAAATCAATCCATCATTACGTACCGGTACAGTAAACAATGGCATCTACTTCAACTTCGGATCCATCTTGAAAAATCACACTACTCTCTCTTAACTCACGAACATCTGGTTTATGAGTTACATTCTCTGGAAAATTGATTTTGTGTAGTTTCGGTTTGTGATGACTCAGGTAGATCTGAAGAACAAAAATTGAGCTCGCATTAATTTAGTTTTGTCAAATTTGTACGTTTGTATAAATATTTCCGAACGACGCTTACTTCTTTTGCACATTGACTACCTTGACTAGTGACATCCAACGCGGAAGAACCTGCTCCAATGACTAGAGCTCTCAAATCCTGAAGACGCGATGGATGCCTATAATCGTGACTATGAAATTGTATGCCTTTGAACTTTTCGCGATTTGGATAATTTGGAATTACAGGGTTGCTGTAATTGCTGTGTCCAAGAACGAAAATAATAATATTTGCATGATTAATAGACAGAGTCCTTGTAGGGTTCTTTAGAAAAAAGAAGATCTTATTGACATAATAAACACCGCAAAAGATTATGAGGAAAACAAATTTGCTCGATGACGTCATGCATCATCCAAGGCATTGTAGTCAACCAAAATTTAAAACAAAGTGGTTATTTGTAGGTACGGTACCTACGGATAAAACGTTATTTGTAGGTACGGTATGTTTCAAAAGTATTTGGTGATCAACGAGAGTACTCTGACAAGACAGAAGTCAGATGATTCATGAACAAAGTGACGTTCTTTCATATAGGAAGATACAAATGGTGCAGGGTTGAATGTTTCACGTCTAATAATGTTGAAACTAGTGTATATGATGGTACTTTTTTGAATGCAAGAGCTAGCTCATGTATACCGCCCAATGAAGGCCTGCCAAGTGCACAGGCTACCTCACAAAGCAGAGACACCACCGATGGAACATTATTTTTTCCCTGAAATCACAGCGAGGGTGCAACTGAGGAACCACGCCAGTTGGTTTCCGAAAAGAGAGTGAAGGCCAGAGGTCGCTCAAAACTTTCATCAAAGCAGTGGTCATTTAACAGAACCAGAAGGAGGAAATCTGTACCTGCAGATGACAGTAAGGACGATGATGATGATAGTGATGGAAAGGCCACTTGCCTTGTCTGTTACGCGAGGATTGCAGGAAGGAATGGCTCGACCTTTACTTTTACCGAGTGCTGTTCTATGAAAGTTTACTCTGCAAGCCTGCAAGGAGACGGCTGCCCTCGCTGTGATGACTTTGGAGACGGCTGAGGTAGATATTTAAGACAAGAACATACCGTACCTACATATAACGTTTTATTTGTAGGTACCGTACAGCCACAAATAACGTTTTATCCGTAGGTACCGTACCTACAAATAACGCCTACCAATTTAAAAACTGAAGCTAAAGCTAAATTTTCTCATACTTTCGTCAAAACCCAAAACCGTGTTCTTTTTCTTTTTTAAAGTCGTATAATTTTAGGCTACAAGCTTAAGTTCTTCGCAGAAACAGTCAGAAGCTGAAAGCGAGGGTCAACTGTATTTTTCAGTTTTTCCTAAGGCCAGAGGTCAAAGCTATACTTTTCGAGGTCACGATGCCAAAAGCTTGAACTAATGCTGTAGCATTGTCTCTTATGGGAGTCATGTACTCGTACGTTGCGTTCAAACTAAGTAAACCTCTTCAATCCTAGTAATGTGGGATAGATTGTTTTTCATTTGTTTCATATCGTCTTATTCGTCTCTTTTTGTATTGAGGAAATTTTTATGAGAAAAATATGGGGCTTCGATCCCTACCCGTTCGCTCCTCGCTTAAAATCCCACCTTCATGCTTGGAAAATTCGTCGCATTCTACTAATCTATATTGCAGAAAATATCTCTCGTTTCCCTTTCTTTCTCATAGATTAACCCCCCCCCCCTTTTTTTTTTGTCAGGTATAGGCAGTTGCTATAAAAATTATAATTTTCACTTTGAAAAATTGAATTTTACCCAGGACAAATTATTACGGCATCGAAATGATATACCATGTCTTTTTGCTGTACCAAATCAGTGACTTTGATTTCCCATCGTCCATTTTCCATGGGTGTGATTGACTTCACGTGATGTTGTAGCTAATGAAATAATTGAGAGAAAAAAAAAAAAAGTTTAGAGCTTCAAGTTTTCGATTTTATAAGCTCTAGAGTCAGAATTTTCGCGAAGGATTACTACATATAATTAGAATTGTGTAGTACGTACTTGAAAAGTACATATACCTAAATTGAATTTCAATAAGCGATAAATTTATCGCACAGGTGTTAGGTACGTTTCATAGTGTACATCCCCTTGACATGTTAAGAATCTGTTTTGTTTATTCACGTATCGGCACTTATCGACTTTGTCATTCCTCTTTCATGCGGGTCATGATTCAGATAAGATTTCAAATTTTTGTGGAGTCGAAAGCAATTTTTATGAAGTTGAAATTCAAGGAAGAGACGAAGAAGAAAGGTCAAATCATCCCATCATTAAAGGTCACCAATATCGCCTGAAATTATCATGGTCATTATAAAATTAGGTTTTTATGGAGAAGTAGAAAGGTACATTTGTCTCATAAAACTTCTGCTCTCTTTTGTACGAATCTTCATCTATAGAATAATTTTCCTCAATTCCTTGGTAACAGTCTTATTAATTCGACCCTATTCTTGTATCACGAATCAGAGGAGTTTTCACCTACAGTCTCTAGAATATTCTAGTTTTTTATTCTGAATCCAAGGAAAGATTCTAAATACCTAGTTCCTTTGCTTTTATAGTCTTCCTATTGTAATCCGAAAGTTGTAGCGACTTTTAGACAGGTGCGTTTATAATATTTATTGTGATTCTTCTCGCTCACTTTTATGTAATTTCGGAGGCCGAAGTGATCAACATACTCCATGAAATACTCTAGTACTTCGTCTGACGGTACATACGATGCCCCTGATTTGCTTTTGAATGGTAAACCAGGTAAACTCATAATTTGTATCGGCAAATTCGTCCTGAAAAATTCAGAGAAGCCAAATAAATGACATTTTCTTACAGAATTTTTACTATTAATATTCATAGAATAGAGAGAAAGGAAATCTTACACGAGTCCTTTGTACATGCTAGAATGTACTGGTAAGCCGTAATCGTTTTTTCCCACTTTATCTGTGTAGACCCATGTACCTCCAACCGAATTTGACTGTTCAAAAGTAATGCAGTCGAACTCGCTGTCTTCTGTTAGGAGTTTGGTAGTTGTTAGTCCGGAAGCTCCGGCTCCGATGACTGCAACTCTAATCATCTCTTAAACACAAAATTCAGTCCAATGTTTGCGTGATAACCGAAGATTTTCGACCAATAATAATTGCAATAACAGTAACGAGACTGCCTATCTTTTCCCATATTTTACGAGTTACTTGATTCGAGGAATTTCAGTACTAATGAGACAATTTTCAACAGCGTTGAGGAAGACATAAAAAATATGTACACCGCCTGGAAATTAAAAAGAAAATAGTGGCTGGTTTTCATTCTAGGTCAAATCGTCTGAAGATTCAAGAGAATAGAATTTTATCGCATATTTTGAATTGGATTTATTTTTCCTTTGATAGGTTTTGAAAGGGGTCGAGAATGAGACTTTTACCACACCTTGAAAACTTTCAGGACCATGAACTCAATAAGAAATACCTATTTGGGAACGAAACTCAAAATTCTTGAACAGCTCAACTACAGTCTCTCCACAAATCAACTCAATTAATTTAGTGGCAATTTCTCTTAGAAATACCTAGGCACTAGGTCCTAAAGCCACCAAAAGTTTGGTGCTCTCTCATGCGGGCTTTTCTAGGAACCCAGATTCATCAAATTGATACCGCCTATATATGATTTTTATATTATTCTTAGTAGAGCTTAATAACTTCGGTGTAGCTAGATGACTTCCTTTCGCGCACTCAGTTCTTCTCTCGGTACCTAATTCTATAAGTGACTATCAGACGACGTGAAAGATACGATAGTTACCTAAACTCAGAAATCGCTACGTATTGTAATTGCCTGAACTTCTTTTGATGAATCTTGAGTTGATAAAATATTTCCTTCTCGCCTGGTTCTGATAATAATATATCTCGTGAAACTGAAATATTTGATAAGAACTGTATGGAAGACGGCCACCATCGAGAAATTTTGCAACCGCAAAGGCATGAGCCTAGATCAGTAGCCTATATGACGTTTGATAATACAATGTTAGATAATAATTACTATGCACACTCATTTATATGGAACATACCTACTGGTGCACACCTAAATTCTCGCATACAAGTTCAAGAACAGATTGGGGATAAAATTATAGAGCGAAAAAATTTGCAAAGTAAAGGCGAACTTGACTCATCATATTTGCGAATACGTAACTTATTATTCTGAGTTTTTTTGCGATAACAATGATGAAAATATTATCTCGCAATTCTTCTCACACTGCGGCAGATAGTTGTATGATTCTAATAACCTTGATTTCTCCAATGAGTAATGAATACAACCTTGTTTGTATAATAAAATAAGCTACCTATGGCCTCGGTGCCATATTTCCCACGGGACACATGAGGCTCGTGCCCCAGGTGCAAAATTTTCGACGAAAAAGAAATACGAGCAGCGCCGGGCGGAGTGCTGGTGGGAAAGAGAGAAAAAGTAATTTTCCGTTCTCCGCTAGGGCACTAACGTGGAAGTGCCCAGGGGTGCCAAGAAGCTTAATCCGACCCTTTACGGCCTATAGGTTTAAAAAAAAAATGAACTTTTGATATTTGAGAAAGAGGAGGGGGTTCCCCGCAACGTTTGAAGGAAAACGCATTAGCACACTCCAGCAGAAACTTTGCATAAAATTATTCAATCTTTTTCGCCTAAAATTTGATCTGAGGGCAGGCGGTAATGTATTCTTCAGTAAAACAGGAAAAAAAAGAAGGAAAAATTCGAAAGTAAAATCAAAATACACGCTTGGCTTTCCCTCCGAGTATTCCGCATTTACTAATCCTAAACAAAAGTCACCAAATATTTCCCTCTTACAATGGCTCACTACCCCATCCCGCGATTTAACACCACAAAAGCTCTTGGCCTCAACTAGTGGATCCTCCTCTTTAAACTAACAAAATCACGTTGCATTCGAGCACTCAATGTCCTGGAATTCCTTTCCCACACTAAAGAAGGTTGTAGCCGAAAAATCCTCATCCACCTTTACCAGAGCTTAATCCGATCCATTCTCGATTACGGCTCACCCATTTACGATCTCTCACCCCCCTCACCTAGACTACTCGACATTGCATTGTCCGAAATTCTGCACTCAGATTAACTACTAGAGTATTCCGAAACCATTCTACTGGAAGTCTCCGTGCAGACACCGGCTTGTTCTCACTCCATTATCGACGCCTCAAACTAACAACCAACTCCCTCACAACAATCCTGCAATATCCTCAAATCCCCGTCCACCCTCGCATATTCATCACAACCAAAACTTCGTGACCAACCTACGTTCCAATATCGAACTTCAATCAATACGCTCCTTCAAGTTCCAATGTCTTCAGCACCTCCTTCCCTCAACCTCTCCGTAGTTCTTTACCCCACCGAAAATAATTCGCAACCTCTTACGCTTTCCCTGTTTATCAACTTCTTCCGCAGAATACCAGGCACAGTTCAACACCTTTCTTCAATCCTACACTACGTTTCATCGATGGTTCTAAATTTCAAAACAAAACCCACTTCGAGTACTCAATATCACAGTCTCACCGACACCGCAACAGCGCATTAGTTTCCACCACTGAATTACAAGCATCAGTCATTTGCTTTTTAGATCACATCCTCCTCTTCCTCTTGGCCCATTTTTGGTCATTTCTAACTCCCTGTCATCATTTGACGCCATCTCCGACCGCACCTCCTCCCACTCACTCATAAATTGTATACACACTCTCATTGCCACCCTCTACAGTCTACACCATCCCTATTCCATCGTTCTTCATTTGGGTACCTGGTCATGAGAGTATCCGAGAAAACAAAAATCTAAACAAAGCAGACAAGCTAGCTACCAGTTACGCTCCGATCTCCAACCTCATCAACAAATCCATCACTCAAGCATGGTGCACTCATTGGTCTAATCTCAAATTACACTCAGACGAGCTTGCCTATATTGGAAAATATTCCCATCCAAGGGGATTCCTTCAATCTGTTGACACGCCGATAAAAACATGAATTATGATATTCAGAAAATATTAGATACGTATTAATTAGAACATTAATTAGAATCATTTATCGCGTCGCTCTGCCCATACCCCTTTTGAGCTCAGGTCCCCGCTCTGTGCGTACCCATGCTCACCACAGGGAGTGCACCCTTCTCAAACTATTCATCATTTCTAACAATGGTGACAATGATACAAAGAAGAGACTTTCCCCTAGAAAGTAACGAACGTCCACCTCAGATCTGTAAAACGAAGAATCGATGGCAGTTGTAAATTTTCTACCAAACGGTAAAAATCCTCCTCGCGTTTCTTCGATATACCGTGATAGTTTCGTGTATCTCGTACTGTGATAGATTCGTGTATTTGGATCTTTGATAGATCCGTATATCTCGTACGTTAATAATAATTCGTAATTTCGTTTATTAATCAGCTATGGCAGTTAAACTAATTCAAAGGTCCGTGAGTACAACCTATTTATCTATGTTACTTAATATGCTCAAAGTTTCCCTGAAACCTTATGCTCAGATAAATTCTTTCTCTCCTTCTCTGCACAAAGGTCCCCCTGAGGTCTTATGCTTAGTTACACACAGGCTTTGTATAATTTCTTAACATTGAATCATATACAGAGGCACTATCAGACGACTTCCCCTTGATCCCCACCATACACAACTTTGCCGTGCTCATACCCCTGAATGCAAGGCTGCTATCAGCTCGGAAATTAAATTATTGTCAATCATCTTTGCGTATCTCAAAAATTGTCTGGCATAGCCGAATGAATCAAGATCATATTTCACGTTCTTCTCTTTTCAGTATATTATTGTTGTTGAGTGTCAGTATGAACGTGTAAATGGGAACATTTCAAGCGAATAACTTTTAGGGAGTTCATTTGCTTCGCATGTTCGGGCCTCCTTAGTCTAGTATGAGCCCTCTTTGAACTACATATTTCAAACTAATAGTTTTGAGAGAGCTCTCCTTGGCGTATAGCTCCAGTTAGAGTATTTTGAGCTAATAGCTTTTGGGTAGCTCACTGCGTGGGTTAGTATGAGCCTACTTTGCAATATTTCAAGCTAACAGCTTTTAGGTAGCTCACTCTCGTGGTTTTGTACTTTGAGCTCATCCCCCCCCCTCCCCCATTGGTCTAGTATGGGTGTTCCTTAGAATGCAAGCCAATAGCTTTTAGGGGCTCACTCACGGCCTTCATGGTCTGAATCTAGTTGACAATATTTTAGGCTACTAGCTTCCAAGAACTTCCTCGCTCCGCTTGTTCTTCCTCTCCTTGGTTTAGTATACTGAATACTAAGTCTGTACGAGACGCAGTCAGACAAATCCAACCTGAAGTCGGAAATTTTCAATTTTTTTATGCAATATCAAACTTTCAAAGGTCTGTACGACATTTTAGAAACAGTTTTACGCATTGAGAGTAAGCTCATTATAAATCTTGATGAAAGTACTACTATTAGCATCGTTGAAAAAAGCTCCTAACGTGTCGCACGGGCCTTCAAAAGTTGGAAGTTGGCATGAAGAAATTTTCCGACTTAAGGCTGGATTTGTCTGACTGCGTTTCATATGATGAAAGCTAAACCCACTATAGCTGCCTGGGGTGGGCCTACTTCTTGGTCTGTCATTTTACTGTACCTGATATATAGTATACTAGGTTTATAGTAGCTAAGCTGCGGCCGAAGGAGGCTTAAAAATGATACAGTACTCAAGATTCCTAGACCTAGGATGAAGGCAGTTAGTTCACTGCATGGATCAAAGAGAAACTTAGGTTGACCCCTTCTCCGTTTAATATGAGACCAACTAGTATAATCCCAGTATGATGCTAGTACGTATAAAAGTAGGTCCTCGTCTAGTTCATTTCCAGTATATACCTATTGTATACACCTTTATGATAGTATAATACCATTTCCTATACTAGAGAACTGTATGGACGGCCGGACGCAAATTTAGAAATCAGGGGTAGCGTTGAGGTTCGACGTTGAAAATTACCCAAATTTTGTAAAAATTTTCTCTGTCATAGAAGGATTTACTTGGATCTCCCCTCCTCCCCTCTCAAGTTTAAAGAATGAATAGAATAATTATATATTTTTGAAAAATCGTTTATTCGATCAATCAAACACAACAGTAAAAAATATTTTTGTTAGTTTGAGCTCACATCAGCGTACACAAAAATATAAAATCTGAAATATCACTATTGGTGAACTCGAATTTGCTAAAAATTAACAAAATTATTCTAAAATTTAGAATCAATAACTAAAACAGAAATTCAATAATTACACACAAAAAAAATGATGTCGATGACCTTTCTTCGTTCTTAGAAATTTAACTCATCATTTTCAAGAACTGGCCTTTGGCCACGTTATCGAGTATTTTTCTTGGTTGTATACATGATAAATGCGTTTCCGGAAATTATAAAAATCTTCGTACAAATATTCTAAACCCTTGAAGTAGATTTCAAAAATGATGCGAGGAGTCTTCGGGAGTTTGGCAAGATCAGACAGCCAGTCGAAATAAGGCTCGGCGACTTGATTCAATCGATGATAACGTCTCATGCTACCATCACTCTTGGTTCTCTCCTCCAAATCCTTGTTAAAATCGGCATACATTTCACTTTTGCTCGGTAAAGACGACTGTCCTTTTAAAATTGATCTACAGGCGTGAGCCTGGAAACAAGAAAAAAACATTGTTATAGTGTTCCTAACCCTTCTAACGCAAAAAAGTAGAAAAGAGTGGATCCAATGATATTTTCACAAAGCCTCCATAGTATTCTTCGGCAATTTTTCTAGAAATTATATAGTCGTTATAGAGTGGTAAACTATTCACACCACCTTCCTTATAATGTGAATCTTTTCATTCAATCCAATTTCATCAACTCTATAAAGAAATTATTGGTACTTCGAAGATTGGTCAATCACGGGATGGTATTATGCGTTGTCGCTCATGACACACTAATGACTATTCGAGATAAAAGTCTAAAATTTGTGCACGATGGTCCCTCCGCAAGCTTTTGAACGCCTCGAGCGGTAGATCGGCGGTACGCTGGATGAGATTGAAACTCAGAGTTTGTAAAGAGAAAAAGAGGATTTACTTACGTATGTACAGCGTCGGGCAATGTCGTAACGGAGAGGGAGAAAAAGAAAGAGAAACAAATTGATATTTTGAGACAGTGGTGATTAGAGCACGACGGACAGATACTTCAAAGAGTAAACACAAGTTGCAAAACAGAGAGAACGACCTTGTGCAGTGAGTACCTAAAGTTTCCTCAGCGAGCAGCGAGTAGAGGATCTAGACGCACTGGATCGGAGGACGAAGAAGAGTGCCGCAGGAAATATGCCGAGGAGAGCATTGTACCCGCGTTGTGGGCAGTAAGCAACGAGGCGAACTTGGGGTTGTACTGAGAAGGGAAAAGATGGCCAAACTTGCGGTGATCGATGAGAGCTGAATGAGTCGGAAACGCTGTACGCGCAATTAGGAAAGGAAGAGGTGGAGATAGCCTACGAGAATCGCGAGAAACCTGCGAAGAACCGGAGAAGTTGTTCAAGCCGAAAGGATGGTTACATGCGTGGTCTCTGAGGAGAATAACGAGAGAAGACGGTAAGAGAAGCTGGAAAGAAATGTATCTAGGAAAGAACCAAAAATAGGTCAAAGAGAAGCTGGACTAGAAGCTAGGTACTGCTTCGAGAAAAGTAATGAGAACTAAAGACTAAACGTGTAAGAAATTGAGGTCAGGCTGGGAAAAAGTCAGAAATAAGCCGGAGAGGAGCAGTGGAGAATCTGGGCTTGGAACCCGGTCCAGCTTTGTCAAGAATCTCCGAGGTGGTTATGGAGCACTATTTCAAAAGAGGAAATTGACAAGATTTGAGATAATTATAATGGTAGAGATTGAGATTTTTTGTTTCGAGGCGGGTAGGATTCGCGTACAACTTGTGTTCGTTTCACATTGTAACGGACAAAGACAAAGACGGAATGATTGTGAGAAGATAGTTGAAGCGCGAGAAAAAAATACCCTTAAATTGCTTTTGTATCCAAATAAAAATTTACAGCTGGTAGTTAAAATCTGATTCCCCTTAATTTTCCTCCATTTATAGAAAACATGAAAATTATCGCTACTTCAGGAAATAATGGCGTATCATTAAAAAAGTACCTGCAACTGAAACATCATAAAACCAGGGCAGTCTCTCGGTATACCAACGAAGAACATCGTGGGATGTTCGATATTAACAAAGTGTTTGTACAATGGTTTCACAACTCCTTCTTCAACCCTTATTTTGCAAGCTGGATCCAAGTATGGAAATTTATGTTCATATCCTGGAATAATGAACAATCATTATAAAACTATAACAAAATATCTAATGATGAGTGCCCAAAATATATCAGTAATACTGCATAATAAAGAAATCGTAGCTAGAAGCAAATAATACATTTAGAAACCAAGATTTTTATGGGGCATATCATCAAATTAACTTTTTGAAAGAACAGAAATGTGACGGAGGATAAGAAAAGAGACCTTAGCTAGCACAACGTTCGATTTTTCCTTAGAGCAGAGCGTGAAAAAGTATGTGAAAGGAATCATTGACAGAAAAATTGAAATTCCCTTTTCTCATCCTCGGTCACAAGTGATCAGCTGAATGGCGTTTGTAATTGCATCTTTTTCGATGACTTCATTAAAAGTCTCAACGTTATACTGCGAAAATTTTTACATGGCTGGTTGGTAGATTTCTTCCATCTGTTTTTCTCAGTGACGTTAGGCCCAAAATTAAGAATTTTACATGGGGATTTTTGGAGAAAAACGTCCGTTAGCCGTCATCCTCCTACCTTGAAGAAATTTCAAATTTAGGGTAGTACAAGAGCAGAACGGACTCTGAATAAGTTTAGGGACTTGTAACAAAATGGAATTTCAAGCTGTATAAATGATTTCTGACCTGAAAGGTATCGACAGTGGCGGCCCTAGAGGTTGGGCCGGCCGAGCCGGGCCCGGCTTGGAATTCCCTCGGCCCCGACTTGGCCCGGTCAGAAAATTGCGAGCAAAGCGAGCAAAAAACTTTTTTACCCTATTTACAACATTTTAGAGCCCTGGCTCAAAGTTTTGTGGCCCGGCCATGGAGAAATTCCTGCGGGCGCCACTGGGTATCGAGAAAGAGAGCTTTGAAGTGGTAGGTATAAGAGTCTCGGAAAATTTGGCACTGAAAATTGTGGCCCCAAAACAGGGGGTGGTTCTAATACCTTTTAGGGATTTGGATAAATTCTCAAAAGCCTGCCCATCTTTCCGAGGGAGAAGAGTATGTAATCATACAAAGTTGAATTTTAACAATACACCCCCTCTTTTGTTCTATAAAGATCATAAAAGATAATAATTATTGCTGACACATTATTGTACTCGTACAAGATTTTGTCATCCTGATAAAAGTTGGAGGCCACCAAGAAGCCAGGTACTAACGAAATTTTTGTGGGCATTCACCGGAAATCTTGGAATCAAAAATTTTGTAGGATAAGATTGTATTATGTAATTTTCCGACGATAATGAAGACGAACACAATCTGATTTGCTTTTAATCGCTGAACTGTATTTTGCACTCTTTGAAACGATATCGTTATCGAAGATGACAATCATCATCGATTATTTTGGCACGAGTTAATTATCATGCGTTGCCAATTTATATGTGGAGAGATATCTCGTGTGGTGCTCGTGAATGAAGTTTCGACGGAGTGGTCTTCAACCGGTTATCGGAAATAATGTTTGAAATATGGAAAGATGAAGTTCAGATTTTTTTTGAAGAGGCCCGCTTATAATTTTACTCGGTGACTCAGAAGTTTATTTTATGCTTGTACATGAGGACAAGTGTACACAATAAAAACGTTCAAGAGGGAGAGATAGGCTAAAAAGAGAAAAAATATTGGATGAAAAAAAAATGTCAGTATTGACGCACGTGCGCCTCATTTGTGCGATGTAGTCTAATCAAACCAGTTTCTCCTACGAATGCGTCATTTCTTCAACTAACGTCGGAAAACTACGAATGCGCATTAATCAGTAAAATAAGACTAGGATATTGAAAAAGGTAATTAAAATTTCTTTAATTGTAATTAACGAAAGCATAAAATATTCCAAAAGATTTAATTGGGGGAAAAAAAAACTCAAGATAGCGGTATCGCACTTATGCGGGAAAACTTTCTCGAAATTATCGCTGCTCAATTTTGGAAATTTGTAATTAGAAAGCTCCAATTCCATTTGAGTTATATATTCCGAGACACCGACAGTTTCTCAATCTATTTGAGCAATAGATGTTCAATCTCTTAATTACTACCTTTACGAATCGGCGATCGCGGGCTGAGATCATCAGAACATGCAACGAGGCCTTGGCCAAGGTCTATAGCTAACCGTATATGAGAGAAACGAATTTGTGCGTGGGTCTCAACTTGTGGGATATTCAAGGACGTATGGACAAATTCGTTTCCGGATTTTCACAAGTAGATTTTGAAGAAACCAATTATAAATTAGTTTATGGGTCTCAACTTGTGGATTTTCAAGAACCGAATCACAAATTTGTACCTAGTATTGGGATATTGTGGATTTTCATGAACTCCCTCTTTCATGAACTCAACGGCCATCTTGTGCCTGGGTTTCGACTCTTGGCTTTTCAGGAACCCAACGACCAAGCCGTGGTTATGTCTTGACTGGTGGATTTTTAAGGACCCAATGATGAACTCGCGTCCGGGTTTTGATTAGACCCAGTAGATTTTGAAGAACCCAACGACAAATTTGATATTTCTCACACACAATGCAAGTGCAAACTCTCAGACTATTGCAAATGTCGCGAAAGGCCAATCTAAATTTACCCCTAACTTATTTGTTACTTCGTACTCCCAAACGGAATTTGTTCACCTCAATTACTAACGCAATCCAAAAATATCTGTCGGATCTTTGATGATAAATAGATGAATCTGGGTTTCAAATTGTGAATATCTACGAACCAAATATTTTATAAAATAAGTTCATTATTACGTACCGGTACAGTAAACAATAGCATCTACTTCGACTTCGGATCCGTCTTGAAAAATCACACCATTCTCCGTTAGTTCACGAACGTCCGGTTTATGAGTTACATTCTCTGGAAAATTGATTTTGTGTAATTTCTGTTTGTGGTGACTCAGATAAATCTGAAGAACAAATATCGAGCTCATGAATATATTTTATTTTCGTCCAATAAGTACGTGTGTGTCTATTTTCCGAATGATGCTTACTTCTTTCGCATATTTACTGCCTTGGACGGTGACATCCAACGCGGAAGCACCTGCTCCAATAACAAGAGTTCTTGAATCCTGAAGACGTGATGGATGTTTATAATCGTGACTATGAAATTGTATGCCTTTGAACTTTTCGCGATTTGGATAATTTGGAATGACAGGGTTGCTGTAATTGCTGAAATGATTGGATTTAAATGAATTGAGAGAAAGTCGTTGATGAAAGAAATTGTAAGATAATTTTGCTTTTATTATGGGATAAGAGTAGTAGAAAAGAGAACAGAAGAGTCCTCAGTGCAGTGTTGCTGAAGAATTTCTCCTTCGAGGTCTTGTTTCAAGGATTTTTAAATCATCTCTTTGTAAAGGCCTCTTGAAGAGAAGGTTCTATAAGTCAAGAATAAACGCCCTAGTACAACCCAAAATTAATAGGTACCGGTAGAGGAGATTTGCTCACTTCTGCGGCGCAATGACGTCATTGAAGTCCAGTTCAGACCTAGGAAATTGCAGCCAGACAAAAATTTTTTATGTTTTTTCAAACACAAAAGCCAGAATAAAAGCTTCATTTTCAAGGCTATCAGTTTAAGCCAGAAGCTGAAGTGATATTTTTCACTGTCATGAATTAGTGAAAAGTTGAAACTATACTCTGGCATTACATCTCTTAAAAGTGTCACGCGGGTTGCTTTGAACATGAGGAATCCCCTTTTTACTAGCAATCTCGGATATAACCGAGGTGGTCTTCCATTTGTCTCACATTATATTATTCACTTCTTTTTATGTGAATGCAATTTTAAAGGGATAATTTGGAGTGCTGAGCCTTGAACCCGTCTGCTCCTCGTCTAAAATCCGGCCCTAATATAGTAAGTTTGTCATTTGTCTTTATTAAAACTCTACTGATGTATCTAGCAAAAAAATCTTCCTCTTCTCTTTTTTTCATCCCTGTTTTTGGGTTCGATGAATGATTGTCATAAAACTAATATTTTAATTTAACCAAATTGAATCTTACCCAGTACAGATTATTACGGCATCGAAATGATATACCATGTCTTTTTGTTGCACCAAATCAGTGACTTTGATTTCCCATCGTCCATTCTCCATGGGCGCGATGTATTTCACGTGATGTTGTAGCTAATGAAATAATTGAAAAATGAAGAAGAGATTAGAGCTTCAAGTCTTTGATTTTATAAGCTATAGAGTCAGAATTTTCGCGAAGGAATAAGTATATATAATTAGAATTGTGCAGGACGTGCTTGAAATTGTGTACCTAAACTGAATTTTAATGAGCGATAATTTTATCATTTAGGTGCTTTTAAAGATGAGGCAATTTGAATGTTTTAAGTAATTAGGCACGTTTCGTACTTCCCCTTGACATATTGAGGATCTGTTTTTTTATTCTCATACCAATACTTGACGACTTTGTCATTCTCCACTTACACAGCTTATGATTCAGGTCGGTACATTTTGAAATTTTCTTAGATTCGGAAGCAATATTTTTATGAATTTGAAAGAAAAAAAAATTCAAATCATTAGCTAATGTACTCGACGTAACTACTTATTATTGAAAATTACCAATATCGCCAAAAATTTCATTCGTATGCCGCTTCTTTTCCATTTCCTTGAAATCGACAATTTTTTACTTGGTTTTCCTCAACACTTGGTTTCCAAATTTTGAAAACCGACTTTCGGTATCCCAACTCTCGGTCCTAATGATGGGAAACGACTGTCAATCCAACATTCGGTCCAAATGATAAGAGCCAACTGTCGATACCCCCAAAACTTAGGTTCCAAATAATGGAAACCGACTTTCAATATTTCAACACTCGATCCTGATGATGGGAAGTGACTGTCAATACCCCAAATCTCGGTTCCTCCCAACACTTGGTCCAAACGATGAAAAACGACTGTCAATATCCCTACATTCGGTCCTAATGATGAGAACCGGCTGTAGATATCCCAACACTTGGTCCTGATGATGGGAACCGGTACTGTCGATACTCCGACACTCGGTTTCCCCCAACACTCAGTCCCCAAATGATGAGAACCGACTGTCGATATCCCAACACCGTTTTTTCCCCCCTCCTTTTTCTCGGCGCCTATTCTTGCTGAGAGGGTGGCTCGAGCCACTGTGCCACAACCTCGCGCCGCTGCTGGGTCATTATAGGCTTGTAATACTAAATGCATTGAAACAGACAAGTATACATTTTTATCATCAAACTCTTCCCTAGCTGCTCTCGTGTTTTTTTATGAATCTTCTGTATATCTTCATTCAAAGAACACCTTGCCACAAGTTAGTAATAGTCGTCTATAATTTGAAATAAGTAGTTCCTGTGTACCTAGTGTATTGAGTCTTCCTATAATGACCCGAGAATTGTGAATTAAATATAGGTGTACCTATATAATAATTTCAACTCTATCCTGGTTTACTTTTATGTAATTTCGGAGGCCAAAGTGATCAGCATACTCGTTGAAATACTCTAGTACTTCGTCTGACGGTACATACGATGCTTCTGATTTGCCTTTGAAGGGGTAACCCGGTAAACTCATGACTTGTTTTGGCAAATTCGTACTGAAATATCCAGAAAAGCAAATTTTATTACAGAATTCTTAATACTGATATTCATGGAATAGAGGCAGTAAATCTTACTTGAGCCCTTTGTACATGCTAGAATGTACTGGTAAGCCGTAATCATCTTTTCCCACTTTATCTGTGTAGACCCATGTACCTCCAACCGAATTGGACAGCTCGAAAGTAGTGCTGTCGAACTCGCTGTCTTCTGTCAGTAGTTTAGTAGTCGTTAGGCCGGAAGCTCCGGCTCCGATGACTGCAACTCTAATCATCTCTGAAACATAAAATTTAGTCTAATGTTAAGTTTATCTGAGTGTTGAAGTAATAATAATAATTGCAGTAATACCGATCCTTTACCCTTCAACTATGTACCTACTTAATTCAAGATGAGACACCTTTCAACAGCGTTGTGGAAGGCATCAAAGTATATGTGCGCCTGCGAATGATATTAATTGTATTTCATACCTACTTAAATTTTTCTAGGTCAAATCGTCTGAACAGTCAGGAGAATGAAATTTTATTGCATATTCTAGGTTAGATTTATTTTTTCTTTGATAAGATTTAATGTCGAAAAAAGTTTTGAAAATTACCTCCTTCTCAAGGGCTCGAGTAAGAGACTTTTTGAACGTTCAAGACAGATTACCGCGCTTCGACAACTTTTAGGACCATAAATTTTTATGAGAAATACCTAGTTGGAAATGAAAATCTAAAATCTCGAAACAGCTCAACCGCAGTCTCCCCATGAAACACCACAGCTAAATTGGTGGCAATTTTTCTTGGACATACCTAGGGCCACCAAGTGAGGGGGTACATACTTCTTCATGTGAGCTTCTTTAAATACCCGGATTTATCAAACTGACTCCGCTTATGAGATTTTTAGTGAAGCTTCCATCTATCAAACAAATAGAGGATATGATTTACCTGAAATCAGAGGTCGCTATGTATTGTAATTGCTTATACTTCATTTAATGATCCTCAAGTCGAAAAAAATCTCTCGCCTGGTTCGACTGACAATGATATTTTGTGAAACTGAAAAAATTTCATACTCTCATGAAGAGAGCCTCAAGCATCCAGAAATTCTGTAACTTAGTTATAGCCCCAGACCACTACATGGTGTTTGATGATACATAATAGATATATTATTCGCACATATTTATTCAAAATATACTTCCTGGTACCGTCGAACAACACACCTAAAGTTTATAAACTGATCAGAGATGAAATGATAGAGCGAATAAATTTGCAAAATAATGGCGAACTTGAGTCGTCATTAGCTCAATTACGATTCAATACAATAAGAACACGTCGTAATGCTGTAGGAGGTCGTAAACTTATTCTCGATTTTTTTTGCAATACCAATGAGAAAACATTATCTACTTCTCTTCGCGCTGATTGTACCGATACAGATGGTTACGAAATTATATGAGTCGCAAGCAGACCCATATGAATAGTGTTAAATACCTAACTGATAACATATTAGAGGTTACAAACTATGCTATAATAACCTCGCTTTCTACGATCAGTGACGTAAGACCACATTCATGAGCGAAATAAAACAAGCTATAGGTTTCTAATGCTTCGTTCACATCAGCAAAGTAGTATGAGGAAAATATACCTACTCAAAAAAAAGTGAAAACACTATTAGATGCTGGCATAGAGCTGGAAAAACAAATTGAATAAAGGTTTAAAAAAAAATTAAATTGGTATGTTCACCGCACTGCTCTTATACACGCGAAGACGTATTTACATTCGAGTCAAATGATGTAGTAGTAATAAGTAATAGTGTTTTGGCGTGGAACCGCGTACTTCTTTCTATAAATTACCACCTCCATAACTAGGTACCGGTATCTATACGGTATTTATTCATTTTGCTTCACATCCAAGCTCAGCGATTTCCTATGAAGCCTAGCTGATAATTCATCTTATCTTTTGCAGAATATTTGGAATTTCGCGCACCTATTCTTTGTCTTCTTCAAACCGGTAGCTCTCGCATAAGGATCGGTGAATAATTAAAAATAAAACAAAAAAGAATCGTTTTATAATACATAATTTACCTATCATCGACTCATAGATATATTTGAGTCACAAGGTAGAGTTTCAAAAATGTTCACATCTGTTTAACAAACAAAAGTACTAACAATTTCTCAGAGGATGAAGTTGGATATTTTTTTTAAAACGTAGGTGACTGTACAATATTACGAAAAGAAGTAAAACTGGTTGAAATTTAGAATAAAAAAACAAATTTAGTACGTTGTAATCAGGTATTTAAGAGAAAAAGTTCTAGCGACACAATTTAAAGAATTCTTGCGTTTTCTTTTTTTTTTTTTTTTTAAATAAGTAGGTACATAAGTAATAAAATATTACGACTCAACTTCTCCCAACAATGAAACATTTAAAAGTGATTTACTAATCACTCTGCGGTAAGTTCCATGGATGAAAATTTTCTGAACTTTTTCGTGAGGGTATACAAAAAAGAAAGAGACAGATGACACAATAAGAAAATATTTTTCAATCTTCTTTTAAATTTTTTCGAAAGTTGTGATCGAGTTTTTCTCGAATAGCATCCTTTTCGATGCAATCGGAGTTGTCTGGTAAATTCTATCAACGGAAAATAGCCTATTTTGTCGTGCGTGTGAATTTTTTTGCACGATTTCGTAGAAAATTTTACAAAGTTCACAATTTTGTCTTGAAAAATAATTCTTTAGATAGGTATTGCAAAAATTAAAAACAAAAAACAAGAAAAGTTGATTCAATATGGTGACGATGCTCTTTTCATAAGGTACCGGTAATTATGCTGGAAGAATTAATTTTACTAGCCAAAGTTCAAGAAAATCGATCATATTGTACACCTACTGAATTCTTTCTCTGATATCTTATAAAATGATACACTTAGTTCCTGTTAATATACTCATACATACCAGTTATTTTTCAAGCGGAATTATGCATACAGCAAAGTTAACCGAAAAGGTAATGAAGAAGAAAAAATTCAATATAATAAAAGAGAGCGTGTCAAACTATTTGTAGTGATCAGTGATACTTCGATTACACTGAGTGCGTGAACAATTTCAATTCACCGAATGACTACTTATACAACCCGGAGCCCAGATGATAAGACAAAAATCGTTTATTGCATCATATGTTTCATTTCAATGGATCATGTGACTTTAAACGATGGGCTGGTTTTTACTCATAGCGACCTAGAATTCATATTGAACGTCACCTGCTACACCATACGCTTCGAATTATTTTCCACTCAAAATGTAAGTGACATAATAGAAATTTATTACAATTTATTTCTCCGATTCACCTGAAAAGGAGAAACGAACTCATCTATTTCGATACGATACAAAGTATAGGTACCTACGGACCGATTGTTTTATTTGTTGGTTCGGATGGATACCACTACAAAAATATATAGCTAGGCTTAGCCCATGGGTCTGTGTCTGAATGAATCATTAAGGGATGTTTAGAAAAAGGAAAGAAATTAACATAATACCGTATCGACAGCTAGAGTTTAAAAAGGGAGATAGGAAAAAAAAACAATTTCTCAGGCATTAATTGGCCATAATTTTATTCGAGTGCCTACGCAAGAATTTAAAATGGTTCAATTGATAGTAATTAGTTTCATGAGACAACAGACAAATATCAGCTTTTGGTCTATGATAATTAGTTTTGGAGCTGGTTTCATTCTCATTGTAGCGATTTTAAAAAAAAGAAGAAAAAAATTGTACAAGCGTCCCTAAAACTTGCATTATTTTGTAAGGATATTCTCATTAACCAGACTTTAATATTTATACTTTAATTGTACTGCTTATGTTCATCTAATAGGTACCCTGTTTCATCGCAGCTGACGTTTCTCTCGAAATAAAACGTTTGCAAATTAATGACAAAGGAGTAGGTACCCATGAAAACTTGGCTGCGAAACAGTTTCCATTCTAGCTATCGAGCAAATTATCAACAACTAGGTACCTAAGTATTTTATCGGTTGATGTTAGGAAATTTAATCGATGAGTAAGGTGGACTATACTGCGGTAGGTAATCAATAAAAATGCCAATAATTTATTCCAAAAATCGGTCAGAAAGTACAATTTTTATGAGAAGAACTGGATACCTACAGCGATATAATATTTATACCAAAGTAGGCCTATCTATACCCAGCGATGATAATTGCGAGTTTATAGGTATAACTACGACAAATAATTTAGCCTCTTGATAAATTTCTAAAATGATTAAATCAGAACATTGATAAAGAGAATTTTCTATTCGGAACTAGCAAAAAAATAGCTTATACGTAATTTAATCCACACTCAATCTTCTTGCATATCGCAGTAAGTTAGTGACTCGAAGTCAGTCAATAGAATTAGCCTGCGATGAAGCATATTATTCAACGCGCGATTCAATACAGGTAGGTCGGTAGACATTACTATCACGGGGATTACTATCAATTAAATCGATGGAGAATAATCTAAAATTTCATAGATACAGTCAAATGATTGTAGATCATAATCGATATTCAATTTATATTCAAAAATCTCAAACATTATCCTCGCACACGCCACACGGTACCAAGAGAAAGAGTATTAAAGAGAGTCCGACTCTCGCGCTTGCAGAGCTCCAAGTGGTAGCTCTGTCCAAAAGCAAAGTACACGACCGCTCTCCGCTGTGCTGCCCTGCTGCTTGCCGAGTGCCGGTACATGCGGTCGGCGGTCGAAGGGTACATGCGGTTAAAATTTGAACTTCTTTTCTAGATAAGAAGTGTTCTGGAAAGTGGAAATGTTCAGCATGTCACGACGGAGTGGACAGAATATGTCATTGAGGCTGTCCGAGTCGTAGTAAATGAATTGGTTGAGATTCAGTAACCTCGTGATCGATGATGAAATTATTCGCCGCGGTATCGTAATGATCTGTTGTATGAACTCCGAAGAAATTCGTTGACGAAAACTCTTTCAAAACTCACTATTCGATCATGGTACAGCTGAGACTATCGTGCGGCTGTATTCATCGATCCATTCGTACCATATCCAGCCATTCTTTTCCTGTTCGAGTTCGATTCGCCCCGAGTCCGACTGGTAAGTATTCATACTTACTCCCCAATACACTCAATCGAATTGAATGTGAACCTCGAACGTTTTCTTAGGTAATTTACACGAGTGTGTTTCTAGGAAATTTACACGTCGGAGGCTTACGTACTGCGCTTTACAATTATCTATTCGCTAGATCTCGTAACGGCATATTCGTTCTACGAATTGAAGATACTGATCAAAAGAGACTCGTACCAGAAACTATCCAGAGTTTGGAAGATGATCTACGTTGGGCCGGAGTGAAAGCAGATGAAGGGCCTTCCACGGGTGGTGACTACGGTCCGTACTTACAGTCCGAAAGATTGGACCTATACAGGTGAAGAATTGAATCGAAATTTCATCTTTCATCGTTGAGTAGGTTTACTATAACGCGTAACTTTTCAAAGTAGACGAGAGGTTGAGCAGTTGATCGAAGAAAAACACGCTTATTATTGTTTTTGTACTGAAAAGAGACTCGATCTACTTCGACGAGATGCGATGAGGCGTAGAGAGAGACCAAAATATGACAATCGATGTCGAAATCTAAGCAACGACGAAGTAAATGAAAAGTTGACGAATGGGATTCCTTATTGCATTCGATTCAAGGTATTGCACTCGTCCATCGGTTTTCCTGTATTGTAATATTTTTGATTATTGAAAATGATGTTCCTTGCAGTTGACACCTTATCTCGAATCGTTCAACGATTTAGTCTATGGACCTATACATCATAACGTTGCCGAGGTTGAAGGAGATCCTGTAATCTTGAAGAACGATGGGTATCCGACATACCACCTTGCCAACGTGGTTGACGATCACCACATGCAAATAAGTCATGTTTTGAGAGGTGTTGAGTGGCAACCTTCGACAACGAAGCATTTATTATTATTCAAGTGCGTTCCTCAGTCGATTCTGGTTTTAATAACAACATCTCTGTGGTTAGAATGAAAGATTTATTCAAATGAATAATTATATGTCACTTATTCGGGAATAAGTAACCTGATTATTTACTTGAGTATAGTATATTACCCACTAGTATTCTAAGGCAAGAACTGTAAACCGCTTCTGCGATATTCACTCGTATGCGCACTAGTCGTGTACGATACTGTGTTCAACAAATGAACGAGAAACGCGATCAACTGTAGAAAACCATAGGGAAAGACGTGATTGATGCTGGTAGAATGGTGAAATCATCTAGCGAACTTGAGTGTGTTTAGTCGAGTTGCATCAGCTTTTAGTGTACTAAATCGCGTCGTTTATGAGTTGAACGAAATCTTTCATTCTAATTCACTGTGTTGCAACATGGAAATAATCAATGATTACTTTGATCATTATAATTTGTCAAATACCTTTCAAACATAGAGCTTTTAAATGGAAGCCACCTGAGTACGCTCACATACCTTTACTTATGAATGAAGACGGAAAGAAGCTGTCGAAACGACATGGAGATTTATCCGTTGGCGCTTTCAGAAAACAATATATTTATCCTAAAGCGTTGACGAATCTACTTGTACTTTGTGGCGGAGGATTTGTGAACAAAGAAAATCCAGATATTTCTAAGGAGTTGAAGGATATTGATAATCTCTGTAATAAGGTGAGAATGTTACTGTACCCCTGAAAATTACTTCGCGTATTTGGTTTAAACCAATATCTTTTGGTGTTATGTTCTAGTTTTCTTTGGAGGCTCTCAACGTGAATTGCTGTCAGTTACCTTTGTCGCGATTAAAAGATTATAATCGAATAGAATTGAAACGATTAGTGGAAGATCAACCGACTCTTGATGAGGTTGTTGACGATGCGAAAGAATTAATATCAAGCGCCTTTCCCGAGTGAGAATATTTTTATTTATGAAATGAACCAAATTCTTGGTGATGTAAACGATCATGATTTTATTAGATTTTAATGTTTTCAGTTCAAGCAACAACATTGATAAAGAGAAAGTAAAAAGAATTCTATTATGGAGTGTCAACAACGGACGTCTATCAAATATCAACGAACTTACTGGAGTTCAGTTTTCGTTCCTATGGAATCAGCCTGTTGGTTTTGATACCTCACAATATGACTCTAAATTCTTTGGTAATATTTTGCTAAAGTCTGCGTATCTATTCTATTAATATTGATAGGAAAAATTTCTAAGTAGGTACAGTATTCACAAATAATGAGTGAGAAACTTCAATCAAGGTTAATGGAATCCTCATAATCACGAGCTATAATATGTAGATTTTTAGAGTTACTGAGGCACGTAACCACCTCATTGTTTGTTGTTTAAACTTGTTCAAAACGTGATTATAGTGTTCCTAAATGTGACTTGTATTGCCTTTGCTCATCTTTATTCAACTTATTTCAATATCTGTTAGGTGCTTCAGTAAGTCAAAAAATCTACTGTGAGAAACTGTGACACTATTTTGTTCTACTTGTTATGCTGGTCTCAGTGTAAAACGTGTGTTCAGTTTACCATGTCCATCTTCAAGTCTACCCTAAGATTAATATTTTTGTCTTCAAATTTCCAAAGTCGCTTTCATCAAGAGTGAAGTCTTCATTTGTGGTTGAACCTCTGGTGAATTAAAACAAGTTAATGACTTGGGATTGTTAGGGTTTCATTGACTCCAGCCCCAAGATTAGAGATAATTTTTTCCCTGGCCCGCATTTAGACGTATCAAATATTTGGCTTGGGTCAGCCTGTCCTGAACAAGGCTTCAAATTTTTTTACACTGGCTGGGCCAGGGCTCAATCTGAGGCCTGGACTCAACTTAAGAGATCATACTGGACTTCCTATCATGATAGAGAAATAGCTTGCCAAGAATGCAAAGTTCTAAATTACAAAATCTTCCTGCCACTTGAGCTTTACACAAGGATGAAAAGTTTTTCTCTCTACAGACTTTTTCTTTTTGTCTTCTTCATCTTAATAGCTATGAATTTCATTTCAGATGTGCTTTCCAAGTTGATTGATTATTACAAAAATGAAGTTCCTTTTGAGCAATTTGAAATATCAAACCATTTGAAAACATTTTGCGCAGAAAACATGTTACCTTTTGCCAAATTTATGAAATTCTTGCGAGCATGCCTGAGTGGCTTGAAGGTGTGTGTAAATCTTGCGTTATTTTCAAATTTGAATTTTGATATCTGTTGCGTTATCCATGATTTTTTTCTCTGTCAATAGGATGGTCCCAGTATAGCAGAGATGTTTTTTCATTTAGGAAAAGCTGAAACAATTTGTCGTCTCGAGAGAGCGCATCAATTGGGTACTTCTAAAAGCACTGGTGAAGCTGCCACTACTATCTAAAGAGTACATTCATACTATTACATCAGGATTGTGGAGCAGGTAGTACTAGAATTTCTTTCATAGTAGAAGAAATAGAGAATACCAGATTTTAATTTTTATATAATTTGCAAATTATGGACAAACATAATATTATCCTATGATTTAATTGAATAGTCAAGTATCTCTCATCTTTGTGTAGTTGAAAATAGCCAATCTAGAATCTACATTCCATCTAAAATTTATGAGAAGCGTTAGTGCTGCGCCCAAAAGTACTTACAAAGAATTCAAAAAAAACACAGTATGTGCCATATACTTACTCTATGAAAAAACAAAAAGTTGACTCTGCATAAAAAAAGAAAGACCCTCCAAGGCAAAAAATTTGTCTATTTCTATTCTTTCTCTTTTGCCAATTCACTTCAAAAAAAGTCTTTGTTGACCTTGACAATTTCAACTAATTGTTTTTGACGACCGGGGAAATCGCGTTCTTTCAATGTAATGACTCACTTTACCAACATATCTTCTTGTCAGAAGTCAAGACTGAGGACCTACTTTCATTCAAAACGGTGCTCCAAGTTGGAATACAAACTATTGGTCTTTTTTCTTATTGGTTACTATCGATAGTTTACAGCAAAAAATTTGAGATATCGATATGATCAATAATGTTTCACGGACAATGAACGCTTTTTTTTTTTTTTTTCATTCAATGGTATGATTTCAGTATTTCCGTTAGGTACTTGTTTGTGGATATTATCCATTTGGTTTACACGGTGAACGCTGGGTTGTGAATGTGACAATGCTGCCAAAAATTATTTGGTACTAACTTGCGTATTTATTTTGATTAGACATTGTTTTTTTCTAATCAATCAACTAGCCAAAATGTGCTATAAAATCAGCACCCAAAATTGGAATACTGACGTTTACTACTATGAAATTCCTAACAAATTTCTTATTTAATCCTAGATCAATTTACAATGTTTTTTTACCACCTGTGTGGATTGTACTGCCGTTCACTGCTTCAATGAGATAATTAAAGACTATGTCCGCGTTTGAGCAAATTCTTTTGGTAGAACTTAGCTGGAATCGATTAAATATTGGATAAAAGAAACAATATCTTTAATTAAAAGACGCGGCGATGATTTGATTACCATAAACGCGGCTTACTTTGTACACTTTATGCGAGGTTGTTAACTTTGGCGTTCTCTCCCCCCCCCCCCCTGTAAAGGTAGCTTGTGGTATACCAAAATTTGTGTTAGATCTAGGAGAATCGATCAGTGTTGACAAAAAGTATTTTCAAAAATAATTACTACTCATAGCACTCTGATAAGAAAGTGTCCATAGTTAACAATACAAGCGGGTTACTTTGCACACTGCACACACCCATTTTTTATTCAAATTGGACAGAAAATCACATTTAAAATTAACAAATAATGCAAACAAGAACAAATTACAAAGGTTATTGATTATATAATATTGTAGGGAAACTTATAATGGCCCCTGCAAACAGAAGGAGCAGGTAAAATGGAGATTATATCATCATTCTTAACCGTTTCTTCCTGTACAGCTTGAGGAAAAACAAATTCATCTTTTCGATTCTGATACTGTTTTAAATCTAGCGTGGCAAGAGGAAGTCCGTGCAAATGTGATTTATTCGTCTGTAAATATGCCTGCAAATTTTTTTTCTCATTAGGAAATAATTTTCTCCATTGATACTCTCACAACACAGTGTCATTTCTATTAATTTTTTGTTGTTTATCCATGATAGGAAGCACAATAAGTCATAAGATTCATGATTCAAAAATGAAATATCGGCTGTTTTTGAAAACTTCTTTTTCTTTTCCGCACCATTGAAAAACCCAACAGATACAGTCAGCCATGTCAGCTGGATGTAAGATAATGTAAAGTACATACTTACCAAGATATCGTTCTTTTAAAAGGCAATGAAAATACTCGAATTGATAAACCTCAAGTTTTTAATTTTAAAAGGAGTCTAGCCGCCTCAAGTTACCTGTTTCTTTTGAGATAAGTATACAATTGAGCAATGAATATAAATAAATGAATGAATGAATGAATGAATAGATAAATGGAATGAAAGAAAAATTTCAAAGAATTGTATCGCAGCAATAGAAGATTAGAAGTATAGCTGATAGTACTAGCATAAAAGCCTAATGCGAAAGTTTTACGTCGATGATCAAGAATATTCTGGCCGTCACAAGTCAAACTTCTGATGTACTCACGAGCTTCTTGAAAAAATGTCTCCCAATGACGCCGGTTCTTTAATGTCATAGGTGCCTTAAAACCTTTACCAAATTTACTTCTCCCATTTATGATGTCAAATGAACAATCAAAAAGCACTGTATCAGATGATTGTGAAGAGGAAGGTGAATTGACAAGAGAAGAAAAGAGTACAGTGGAATTGAAGGTAGGATGGAAAAAGGTGTCAGCATCAGAGGTGGATTGTATGGACGAGTCATGAGAATCGAATAAATGAGACGTGAAATTCATAGTTTCAATATTATCGTCGATGCATATAGGGATGCTTGATGGGAAGCGTTCGGAGAGCGACGTAGAATTTTCCCCAGAAGGTGATGATTGCAACTTGAAGTATGATGCAAGAGGGTTATACAGTTTCATCTGTACATCTTCGTTGATGAGATTTTGAATTATTTCAGAAATGACTTTGTCGTTTGCTTCTCCCTTGATCTGATCATCAGTTCTGTAGCTGAATAAAAATAAACATTGAGTAGTTACAAAAAGACGGCGGCAAAGGGAGTACATTAAAAGTACAGAACAATAACACCTACCGTACTTTCATTTTCGTCTCAAGCTCTCGCTCCTTTTACCGAACGATCATTTTTCATCGTTTAACATTTTGTTTTCATTCCTAAGGCTGCACTGTATCGCGTACTACGATTACATGGTGTTGTACGAAGACGCGAGCGAAAACTTCTTTGTACACGTTTCGTTTCTTTCAACTACAGTTTCACGCTTTTGTGAAACTCAGTTTCCGTTATCACCTTCGCATCGAGCGCGTCCGTAAACTGCAATTTTACCATTGTGTGTGTTTTCTGGAGTTCAATTTTTCGTACTCTGTAAATGAGCGTACGACAAAATTTGTTGAATCTATCGAACGAATAGAATTCGTCGAAGGTGTCACAAAAACTTTGGCTTCAAGGCCTTTTCTTATAAGATACAATTCTAGGAGTTTATCAATTGTTTCATGGTTAAGCAAATTTGGAACGGACTCACCCGAAAAACCAGGAGGAGTGGGTTCTATATCGACCGAAACTGTATGAACGTTGGTAATTTCTTCTCCATCTTCAGAGACAGTTTTCTTGGCCGAGGCCGTGGACTTCTGTTGTCTTTTCATAACAACTTGGATAAACGATTAACAAAACGAAAGAGAAAAAAAAATTTCACAAAAGGCCAACCATTAATTATAATTAATGTTACGATATTTAACGATAATTTAGGAATACTATTACCAATAACCTGTAGGTTGTAAACCTATATAAGGAGCAAGAACAGGACCGCATGGGGAAGTCACCGGTTGTTTGTTAGTTGGCTTCCAGGTTATCGAGTAGTACGCATGAGAGAGTGTGACGTATTAGGGATAAAGGGCGCTAAGGTAGGATACCGTTCAACAATATCCTGAAGTCGTCAGGATTGTGAAGTTTAGAAAATCGTTGCGATTTATTACAGTAAATTAAAGAAAAAACTTTACAGAATTCTGTAAAGTTTTTTCTTTAATTCAGGATTGTGGGAATAAAAATCTCTATCCTTGTTTCCGAGATCTTTATGCACTGAAACAAGATCGACATAACCATATTTTGCATTCAGAAATAATTTGAGAAATTACTCTCAAGCGGTAAACGCTGAATTATAATTTCTTTTCATTTTTGACAATTTTGAATAAAATGTACAAATTATAGAACATCATATCAATGAAGTGAAATACCACTTTCTTACACCATTTTATTGTTTTCCTGCATGTATCATTGAACCGCAGAACCATACCACGCTTATTGACAAATCCACGCTGTGTAGGACTTTTTCCACCAAAAGGTTCTTTGTGAAGGATATCTATCAATGTTGTATGAAAAACAGACTCACTTGGAGTACTGGTACCAGAGCTACAGTTACTGCTGCTTGATGGTGTCAGAGGTTCTACCAATACATTTTTCTGGGGGAGTTTACTCAAAGCCTTTTCTTTAGAGAAGGGGTAAAGTCCAGATGCGCGGAAGCCTGAAATTAAATTGTCTTGTCCTTTGGCACCAACCAAATCAATTGTTTCCAAACTCACTGTTCCATTTGTTTTTGTCATAGTATCTACAATCAAAGTACTTGTGATCATATCTTTTACAGATACAACACATCTCGCCTACATTTGGATAGTCCTTGGCTTTATGGAAGTATTCCTTGCATCTACAACAAGCAATCTTCTCCTTCTGCTCAATGGCAATTGAGCTAAGCTCATCCATCTGCTATTTTGTATACTTCTTGTACAACAGTACCGCAGCCTACAGACCCAGACAACCTGACTTCTTCCAGTCATTTGACCTGCCTTGGTCTCTCTTCCTGTTACCAGCATTTCTTGTGTCATTGTTACATTTAAAATTATTGTATCGAGATTTCTATCTTTGACCAACTAAACTGACCATTAGAATTTCCTGATGAGTAACCAGAATTATCATACTTCCTTTTCAGACCACTCGAATTCTCTTTATCTGAAAGTAAAGTTTTATTAAAACAAACTTTATGACGGTTCTCTTTAGAATTTGAGTTTGAATTAATGTGAGTTTGTACGTGTTAGATTTCAACAAGAAATTAGTTTTATTTGAATTAGAGAGTGAATTATTTGATTTATCTTGAGTTACCTACTTACTCAAATTTTTGATCAAACGTCAACCTCTCCTTATCAGTTGTAGCAATTGTATTAAAAAATGAATTAAATTGATTTGTAGCGTCAAAGATACCTTCAATTTTCTGTAAAAACCAAGATAATTTATGCTCATCACTGTAAACAGTTCCGTGTTTCTTGTATTCTTCCATTATACATTTTGAATTTGGTTACAAAACGCTCTTTCTGATAAATGACTGACTTAAAACAAAGATGATCAAACTTATTATCCAATGTAACTAAGTCTAATGAGCTACTCAGTTGTAAGCAAGCGGCTGCGACAATATTCTTTGAAGTAACATTCTCAATTTACTTCTTTGTTAATATTATCTCTTGTTGACTTGGCTCCTTTTTGTTCAGACGCGGTACTATTTTCTTTGTTTTCTTTGTTAACATGTAGCTCAAGACTTGAGCCGTCCGAGTCTGACATTTTTGTAATTAGTTTAGAAAAAACGGAAAGGAAGAAAAAAAAAAGGAAAATTAGGAACGCGAATTCGAGAAAAAAAAAATACAAGAATAAACTGTTTTTGTTTGGTCGAGAAATCTCTGTGATACTCAACCGCCATTCTGTTTTACAATACACAAACGAGACATCTGGTATACATTCATATTTGCATGACGGTTACACGGTTGCTACTACTTGACAAGGGACTTAAGTACTAGCTCAACTATATGAGGTACCGAGCGCTAGTCACGTCTTATAATAACAAAAACAAAGAGGAAGAATTTTTGACAAACTTGTACTCTCTCACCTGACGCATCTGGAAAATGATAATATTGTTTACCGTCAATGGGGGTGAAGGCGGTCACAAAAAACAAGTTTTGTAAATAGAAAAGAGGTATGTACTACTGAAACATTATGAACGCGCAAAAAAAAAAAAAAATTGAAGATTTATTAGGAATTATGAAACTACATTTGTATTCTGTACAAGGTATCTATGGTGGGTAATTAATGAATATTCTACTGATGATAGTCGCCGTTGTGTTCAAAACAATCGCGGCGCAATTTGCAGAAACAATGTGCAATGAAATAGTTGTGGAATGTAGAAAAAAAAAACAATCCTTACATTCCTGTGCGATGATTCTTGTTGAACTTTGGAGTTGTCTACTTTTCTTTTCAGGTTTCTTTGATTGTAGTGAGAGTGATTGAAACTGCTTCTTCTATCACGTCCGTGCGCTATATTCAATTTGTTCATTTGCAATTTAGAATTACCATACAATTCGCTCCTTTGGATTATTAAGTCTAAAAATTTTACATAATCAAACGTGCATAAGTCTTTGGGAAGGATTCTCATCATGTTATAAAAATTGCTGTATGAGTGACCGGTGTTGTAGCAATTGTCAATCTTTGCTAAAAAGCACGCTATTAGGAGCTCTTTGTCAAAAACAGTACCCAGTTTACAATACTAAAATTGTTCTCAAATCCCCAAAGTGCAAGCGGTTATAATTCCCTTCAAGAAGTACAAGTTCCTGAAGTTTCTTACCCGGAAACAGGATTTTGACGGTCCTAAATGCCATATAGGCTGTCTTTCCCTGGTTGATCAAATTTGCTATTTCAAAAGACGGAGCAGCTTGTAAGTACTGGAGAGCTTGAGCGTTGTACATAGTTTTTGTGTCTTTGAGGAGATCTTCTGTCCATTCACCGTCTAGTTCATCCATTATAAATTTCTCCAATTTGAACGTTTGTAATCCGAGTTCAAGGCAATTCAGCTGGGGCTGATAATTCTTTTGTACCTTGCAGCTTGTCCGCCTCCAAAATTTGCGGTAACGAGGCATTTTGTCTCGAGTCATTTGCTTCACAATGTTCGCATTTTTTGACGTAGATGAGTTGCACCCTTCAACAAACTTCTCTAATAATGAGCCAAGTGCTACCTCCAGCTTAGCTGCCACAATCTTTTCTATTTCTGAACTCATTTTCGCTGAATTATTACCGGCACTTACACCGCTGTTTTTGTGGACAGTAGCTTCTGGATCATTTGTTATTTTTTTCTTGGATACATCTAGAGATTTTTCATTCAGAGAATCATCCAAATCACGTATAGACAAATCGTTCCCCGCCACCGTTTCTTCTACAATATCATCACGAACATCTTGGTCTTGTAAATCATTCTCTACAATGAACAAAGATTGCAAGAATTTAGATGGATTATTGCGGCTGAAATTTTACACTCTTGTGAACAACTTACCGCTATCGCAGAAATTGTCTTTGCTACCGTCTTCAGGTATTTCCAGCGCATGAAATACCGCATCTGGATCTCCTTCAAAGTCTTGAAATAATTTATCCATCCGTCTTTGGAAACTCCTTGCCATTTTGAAACTAGTGATCTGTACAACATTCCTCTTAGATGGTCTAGAGAAAATTGCCAAAATCTACAAATTATCGCGAAAAACTTAAAATTCCTCATATCAGAACAGCTGATTACCTGTTTGATTTCTACGATTTCATCTGATAATATCAAGGGCGCTTTCACAATAAAAATTTGATATCACACAAGACCCAACAGCTAACAGAAACCAATGAGAAGCGACTTTTTGTAGTTATCCGGTCTTACTGCAGCAGCGTGCGAGCACCTGGAGATGCATGATATGCCATGTTTGTCATGTATCAAAATCAGCCCCGGAGGTTCACAAAATCATGTTTTTTTTTTTTTTTTATTCTGTTGCGGCAGATAGCTAATAGAGACCGCCACCTACCCACCAATATTTTTGTCCAAGTCTAAAAGTCAAACTACAAGATTCTAGGGAAGATTGAATTTACCTGTTATCAGTGAATTCTCGAAGACACAACTTTGGCGTAATTATTTTGTAATTTATTTGTTGTTGATCTTATAATTTGATATTTAGCAATTAATTATGATTTTATGATTAAATAAACATGATCCACCACTTGATTCACCCAATTTGTGCCATTTACAAATTTTACAAGCGTTTTTTTTCTATGTACCAAATCTGTCACGCCATGCAGTGAAGGGTTAAGACGGAGATTTAAGTAACAAACTACAGAATTTTTTGAAGGTTGATCAAGGTAGAGCTTTTGTCAAAGCATCCGCCAACTGTTTTTTTGTCAAAATCCAGGCTAATTCTAAATTGTGGTCTCAAGAAGTTTTTCTAAGCAACAAAATGATATTCCAGACTTCTAAGATGAGTTGAGGCCTTGGACATCTCTGCTTTCAAAGCAGCAATTGCTGATTGACTATTGCTTTGGTGAGGTTTCTGAAGTGGATACAAAATGAGCTCTGATGGCAGCTCTTGGTTTAAATACATTAGATGAGGATTTGGAAAGAGGATTGGAAGGAATGGGATTGGATGAAATAAAGTTGGGTTCATTACACACTGTAAGAGCTTGAATACGATTTTCAAGAAACTTGATTAAGGAATTGAACGATTCCATTTCTGTAGGAGAGTTGTGAAGTTCCCACTATTGGTGAGTTTTGGTATTTAGTTGGATGTCACCCCAGTGAATCACCGGTTGGGTGCAGTGGCAAAGCCCGAATAATATTACAAAAGGTATCTACAATAGATTTTAGATCTGACGCGGAATCATTCACAACCTTTTTGTGATATTGAACTTTTGAGGTATGAGTTAACAAAATGTTTTTTGTTTTTGTATCTATTTATCAACATTGCATAGGCAGTGTTGTAGTTTTTGTTTGTGGTCGCTATTGTTTTAATTGAATCAAGGGCTTCTTTTTCAAGTCAAATTTATAGATAGACTAATTTTCTTGCCTTTGATAATCGCAAATCCATATGTATTGTGGATTCAATTAGGTCTTTGAAAGGAGGGAAGTCTTCAATTTTTCTGCCATCAAATTTTGGTATACTTGACTCAGGTAGACGGTGATGAGGATGACTTGAGGTTGTATTGGATGGTGACTTTGTACTCCTGTAGCGCAACAACCCAATGTCCAGTTTGTGGATTGAGCAATTTATTTTGATTTAGGAACGTGAGCGCTTTACAATCAGTTACTAAACTATTTATTTTTTAGAGTACTCATTTTTATCTGACCAGGCGTTTTACACTTCTCAGCCAAAGGAGTAAGTAGGTACTGGTGCAGACGTTTTCACCATTATTTCAAGAGAGTTATTTTCCATTTTAGAATAATCTTCAATAAGAATATTAGAAAAAGTCTTGAATTACTTGAATAGCTCATGAAAATATTGAAGAAGAGGTGTATTGCAAATAACACATTTCTCTTGACAATCCAATAAAAATAAACTTTCCTCGAGAACATACACAAGAATATTTCTGTGATTTGTACAGGTAACAAAGGTAGACTTATATTTCTCAAAAACGGTACAAATATGAATAAACAAAAGAGTTGATAAGGGTATGAAATACAAAGCTTATTGTACTTCATGCAAAGGAAATGAGGAAGAAGAAGGAAAAAATATGGTGGACTGAGAATCAACCAGGGGGAGATTCTTACATAGATTTGTTGGATCCCCCCCCCCCCCCTCCCATTCTTGAAAGTACTAATTGTCAGTACTTTCAATCAAAAGGAATTAAGTATGTTAATATTATCACAAAAACTGGAGAATTTTTTGAAATTGAACATAAAGAAATGTAATTTGGTTCTAGCCGTTAGGAGCAGATCTATGAGGAGGATGAGTTTTTTTTTTTTTTTTTTTTTTTTTTTTTTTTTTACAATTTTCTCAAACCGTGGTACTACATTTGAAACGCACACAGTAGGCATAACTGCTAGCAAGGGCGCCTTTGATTCACTCAAATGCCACTGTTATGCGTATCGCTAGAAAAATAACAACAGGCACAAATGCGACAACTGGTGGTGCCAGATCACAAAATACTATTGTAACATACTCACGAAAATCTTTCAATACAGCCAATAAGTACAGTGTTACCTAGTTCTTATTTAGATATTGTGCTGGAAAATAATAATTATATCTAAACTTGAAAAATAGTACATGTTAGTCATATCATGTAGTAACTCACAACTACAAAGCATTGATATGTGTTTTGCTGAAACGTGAAGTGAACGTGCAAAGTAGGCGCTCAAATTCAGTTCCTGGTGGTTACCAACAATCATACAACCAAATACTGTTTTAATGACTTACAGGTTCTCCGCTAGCTCAACCTTGGTCTCTGGTAGAATAAATGTCCTTAGGAACTTGTTGCCAATGAGTAAGGAAATTTCCTCTTCATTTCCACTCTCTGCAAATTGAAGAGCCTCAATTTGCGGGAATTTTTTGCAAAATTCCTTTGTGTTCCACGTGACGACGTCGTCCGTGATACGTGGTACCGTGTGTGCGGTAATCTTGTACACTCTCCCTGTTTCAGTGAGAAACTCGAGGTGTACCACGTCTGATTTCACTTCCTCAATTTCTGCACGCATAAATACCGAAATGGCGAGATGTTCCCACCCGTCAAGGGCGTCTTCAAATGTTGAAAACTTTATGCAGATATTTTTCTTTTTGTCAAAATGGATCACAAGTGGTTTGAGATCTTGAAGCTCCTGCGACAAAATTGAATAGGCAACTGTAATACTAGGTTTCAATAATATTTGACTGGTATTATTTTTCAGAAGTTTACCTCTCTAATTCTCACGTGATCACAATGCGGCACCAGATCCTCAATATTGTCTGATTAAAATACCATTTCCTAGTAATTGGGAGAGTGCATGTTTGTGCTTCCTTATCCTCACAAGAAATCTTACTACATCCACCGCCCCTAGTTCTATACTAACCGCCTTCCTGCCCTTCTTTTCCTACAGAACATCTAATTTTTCTATACCAATCTTGGTGAGTTGTGTTATGAGTAATTTATGGTAAACCTTGTCATCCTCATCCAATAATTTGGATCCCGTACTCTGAAGGCAAATACATAGCCCTTGGGAAACAATATCCATTCTTGAAAGATGGAAAACATTTTTTTAGTTTCTGTTTTATCTGCGAGAATGAGAATTTTGTCAACAGTTTTGTAAGGATTACTACTTACATTATCAAGGGTAGGCTTGCAACCCTCCACATAATTGACCTCCTTGTCAAAAGTTGTAATATTTTTTCTCCAAATGAGAGCTGAAGAGTATCTCTTGTACTTGAAGAAGGACGCTTTAATAACACGGAAACGGCATCATTCTCACCATTCATTCAAGCTTGGACTTGATCCTTTATATTTGAAGAAGCAAGATTTGATGGCATACTGCTGGTTTTATTGTCAGTGTTCTTTTCTGTGACTGAGATGATGGCACTTGATGACTCAATGATATATTGGCTACCTCATAAAGCGCATCATGTTCAAAAGTTTCTCATTGAACAAATTACATAGAAGCTTATCAACATTTTTGCCTTTCGCACCACTGCCAGATCTTACGTGCTACCTCATTTAGACCTATTGCTTGTGTGCCAGTCATTTTATTTGTGTACGCAATCGCTGTCGTATTATCTAGGCAGAGTAGAATTCTCATGTTAGTAAAAAGTCGTGCAAAACTCTTAAGAGCTAGGAACGCGGCTAATAATTCTATAGGTGATTTATATGGAGTGTCAATTCTGATTCAGACCAGAAGCGCATTTTTCAAGAGGGAAGCACAAATATATTGTACAGTCTGCGCGGCCAATTTTTTTTTTTTTTTTCTTATTTAAAGTGAACGGAGAAAGAGATGATTCCCGCAGACTTTTCGGCAGGGAAAATGTTTGAATCCTGATGTAGTGTAAAATTATACTAAGGAAAATATTTTTGCATCCGTTGTTCTTGTGTCTCTTTGCACTCTCTTTCACTTTCTCTCGTCCTCTCAGATCCTTGCGTTTCACTTTTACTTACTTGACTGAGTTGTTCATCTTAGATATGAATCCGTTGAATCTTTGAGGATGGACACTAAATAGTTTGGTTTTGAAAGCAGACACCGAAGCGGTTTCACCAAGACTTTTGAGTTTACTGCTGATGTTCTCTAGACGGCATACGTTTTTGTGAATCAAAAACGCGGGATCAAGTTGAAAGTTCTGGAACTCACTGTGCAGTTGGTTTAGATCGTCTTGACGTAGTCTGTACAAAGCTTCCAACCAATCTAACATTTCTTTGTAGGTCTCGCATTGAGTTATATTTATTAAAACGTACTTGTGAATGCTTGTTGCCATCATTGTCTTTTATTCAAATGTTCACATTGAAAGTCCAATTTTTTGTATTTTTTCAAAATATTTTTACATTTCTGGTCAGGTTCATTAAAAACTTATTGAGATTTGCATGTTGTCTTTCTCTTGAGTCCTTACACTAGGTGTTTGCCAACAGCTTGGTTGCTAAACTTATTAAATATTTCCTCATTTAGGGGTTCTGTACATCCGTTAGCCAGTTGTAGTTTTGTACGGTATCTATTTTGACAACAGTGTCAAAACAAAGCAAAAGGTCCCACTTGGTCGATAGGGAGGTATGCACACCTCGTTGAAGAGGAGAGATTTCTCGTTTCCAAAAAAAAGAAAAAACGGAGCTCAATCAGCTGAAACGTACCTAAGATATGACGTTTAGAACTTGCAGTAGCAAAATCAACAGTTTTGAGGAAAACACGTTCAAAGTTTTCTAATACTGAATTTGCGCATTTGGTCATTTTACACGCGACTGAGAGGCCAGATGAGAAGATAACTGGACGGTTTCACTCACACAATAGAGAAAGATTGTACAACTATTTTACCCCATAGAAAAATTTAATGCAACACAAAAATTCAAAGCAAGATAACCACCGACTCTTGAGCAACCGACCCACCGTCCGGGGCATAAGGATACACCGTTGGGAACATCGCCCGCGCCATAGCGTCTGCCTCATGGCAGCGCCCCGAACAACAATCACAGGGGTGCTATGAGCTACGGTAACCGCATTCATTCGCTATTTCCGCGGTAACCGCATTCATTCGCTATTTCCGCGTATTGCTGTTTGAGGATCTGAGCCGAGCTCCGCAAGTAAGCTAAACTTTCGTTGATCGCACTCAACATCTCACTAATAAATTGGAATTCGCGATCCATTATATAAATGAATATTTTGTCATTAAGAAAGGTTTTGTTACTAACTTTTCCTCAACTTTTTTGATGCAATCCGTGCTCTACTACATACATTAGAAGTATCAGGAGTACTTGTACTTGTAGATGAAAGCTCTTTGAAGATGGGCTGCGGGATAGGTGCTTTCCTCTTATATGTTCTCTCCTTCCATTGGCGGCTTTCTGGAGAGTCCTCTGAAGGCTTTGGGCACAAAATGTCTTGAGAACGGTTTTCCACATACTGTCAAATGGTACAGTACAAATACTTCTTTCTCTTATTGCTCAAACCTTGAGGAAGTACTTCCTTTGGTGACATGATTTCTGATGTCAAAAGTTGAGTCTTTGTTTCAAGTACAGTTGATTTATGATACATCATTCCTGAATTGGCAGAGGTACTTTTGAAATGATGCATTCTTCAAATATTTTCTATGTCAGCAAATATTTTTTATTTCAGCACCTGTTAGTAGTATTTTGTGCCAGTCATACACCTACACATCATCTCCTCCCAATCCAACAAGAACCACAGTAGTCAATTTTACCTTGGCACCAATGGAATGCACATTGTGTAAACAGTTAGACTTCCCGTGATTCCAAGCCATTTTGAAAACACTAAATTCCAAATCAGGTCTAAACTTGGTATGCCTTACTACACTTTTGTAACGCCCTTTCATTACCTGGTGCGCAAGATACATTGTCGGCGCGCAATTCAATCTTTCTTTTACCTACAAAAGATAATTCACCTTCCTAACCCAGATTCAAGTTTTTGAATGTTTTTTCATAATTGCCGTACACTTTTGATTCGTGGAAACTGAAATGTTTTGATTCATGTTCCTGACCGGTATTTGGGTCAAAAACTACGTACCCAGTATCCGTACATTTAACTAAAAAACCTGAAATAGATTCATCGCTAAATTTCTTTCTCCTTTTTCCATCTTTTGGGTTCTCTCGTTGACTTTTCAATAGGTTTTTCGCTCGTTCGCTCATTCGTATTATTCTCCATTTCGGGTTCGCTTTCATCTTCGGCGGCGGATTCTTCAGATATTGTTGCGTTTGCAATGAGTTCGGTCATTTTAATCATGACATTTTGGATTTTGTTTTGGAGTACGGCCATTAATTCTTTGCGTAGTACGTATTCTCTCTTCGTTATCGTCTTAGGATTTCCTTTTGGGTTCTTCGAATCACGTATTTGTCTGGCCTTTGACGTCTCGCTTGGTTCACGCATTGTTCTCGTATTTGATATCTCGCTCGAATCACGCATTATTCCCGTATCACGCATCGCTCTTGTATTTGATATCTCGCTCGAATCATGGTTTTTCTTATTCGACATTATGTCTTTTGTAAATCTGTGAAAAAATGAAAAATTTAATTATTCTGTCAAAGATAAATGATGATCAAGTAAATCTAACTGGCGTTATGGTAGCCGACCGTTCCACAATTGATGTTGGCCAGGCAATCAAAAGGGTCGGAGACGAACGTACGGATACCGCCAAGTTAATTATACCAGGTTTCGCAAAAGTTAGTGGTTAAACGGATCCAAAAGCTAAACCTTCCGGTGTGATTTGACTACTTCATTATTTTTCTTTTTTTCGTTTATAGCTGTCACATGTTTTATTCACCATAGAAAATTTCGTTTCTCGATTCTCGCGATTCGCCAATCTTTAATCTCCAGTTCGCCACCAATCTGCAATCTCTCAATCACCAGTTTCGCTCGAATTTTTCTCGGTTAATATCTCTCGATTTGTTGAAGTGTAACTCCACGTGCTTGTACCCGGTCAATTCTAGAATCGCTCGATATTGCTGATATCTTGATTGATTTACTTACTTTCGTCTCCTCCTGGACCTATGGTACCATGAGCGGTTATTCAGGCATAGGCAATTAATAAACTCGTTTATCTCGTCGACGAATAATGATTATTGTAGATCTTTATTGTGCACAGAACAGTATAGAATAAATCTGGAGGTAATAAATAAAAACAAGGGAAAAGTACGTATTTGGGCTTTATACAAAAGCAAGGTACAACGTAGTAAGGTCTGGATGTTCCGGTGGACTCAATCAGTGTTGCCAGGAATATAATCCAGTAACGCACAATAGAACAGGGTTCTCAACAATTAAAAATTGTTTGAACTGAAAGGGGTTAGCTTTGAAACGTGAATCTAGTAATGTTGCAATTTTGTCTGACATGTTTCAGTCTCCCTTTAGATACATTTGTATTACACTTCTTTAGGGCCGCTGTTATGTCTTAAATGTCTTTATTAATTACCGGTAATTGACACTTAGTTACAAAGTATTCTCTCAACAGTAATCAATGTTCTAGCACTTGATAACAATCTACGTTCCAGTGTTGCCATAACTCTACTGTGTATAACATACCCCCTTTTATGATTTAACAAAATATTAAAATAAAATAGTATTATTGTACAATTAGCCACAAGATAATTTGTCATCTGTTGGTTGAACAACTTCCATTGTTCTGCGAGTGTGTTGCTTTGGTTGAAGTCAATCAACGTATGTAGCTTGAAGTTTTCCATCACAGTAAATACCTGACACCATGTTATATCTTAAATGTCTTTATTAATTCCCGGTAATTGACACCTAACTTAATGATACATAAACGCTTGAAGAAACTTGAAAATTACACATCATGATGTAACCTGCATATGATAGGAGAGTAGGTACTGTTAATTTTGTTAGAATCTGTCTTAAAGTTGACACATTTACTATCTTTGGAAACTTCAATGGCCTCCCTTATTTTCCTCTTTGTGGTATTCATCTCATAACATAAGATTGAAGCCTTATTGAAATCGAAAATGTGCCCCCTGGTAGATACATGCTCGCAAAGGGCAGTACTTTCTTTCTTATTTCTAACATTAGATTTATGCTGCTGTTATCTACTTTTAAGATGTTGCTTCGTTTCTCCTATGTATTGATTATCACTATTTGAGCAAGGAGTGTTGTAAACTAAGCCTGAACATTCACCCTTAGGAACAGGATCTTTAACTTAAAAAAAAAAAAAATTGTGTTCTTATTACAACTGCTAAAAGAAATACAAATATTAGGATCAAGGCTGTTGAGAAATTTTCTAAACATAAGACTAGCTTACCAATGTACAGAATTGAGAAAAATTTAATTCCATTATTATAATTATTATTAGACTACTTATTGTTATTAACCCTTGCAGTCACAAATTTTGGATTCAAAGATAAGGATTTTTGACAGTAGAATCAAACTCAGCAAATCTTTCTAATTATTTTAGAATTTTTTTTGACCTCTCTAGTGCAGTGGACACTGCACTGTGGTTATGGAAAACATTTATTCTGGTTGTATGAATTAATGATAGTAATAATAGTAATAATTTGGAAACATTTCATTGGCTGAGTTATTCATCTTACAAAATAAGGTGATAATAATGATAATTTGGCAACATTTTTTTGATTTTTCTTATGAAATAATAATTATTAGGCAACATCACAATTAGGTTGACTGAGTTATTCATCTAACAAAATAAGGAAATTGTAAAAATAATTTGGCAACATTGGGTCATGTTGAGTAAAATTGAAAAGACCTAATGCAACTTGCTTCCCAATTGATGCATAGGTGTACATTGCACTTGGTGCAAAGTATGAAAGTTTTTCATTTGCAATTTTTTTCTTTGCAACGCTGAGCGTTCGTCAAAAGCCTATCAGTATCAGGTATATGATTTGTTTCATCGTGTATAACACCAGAAGTTGGAGGTACTTCTTTAGGTCTAGCACCTGAAGTTTGAGGAAATAGTGGTACATTGGGTAATTCTTTAATAACTGATTCATCAAACGTCCTCTTTTTTGGAGAGCGACCAACTTCATTCTTTGTTGGGCTTGTTTTTTTGTAACCATACATTAGAGTCTCAGCTCTTGCATGGCAAAAATTAATCAAATCAAACTGATTATTCTTAGGTATCTTCATTGTATTAGCATCTTTTTTATAAGTACGGCAGATTAATGCCAGAACCTTGCACCTGATTGTAGGAACGTAAAATTTGGTATATACATTTCTCATAGCCTAAAATACAATAATCTATCGGGAGGCAGGCGATCCACACGCACCTGCCCCCCTCTGTGGACGCATCTGTCCCCTAACAACGTTTCTTGAAATATCTCGTAAGGATGATTTAGAGAAAAATTTTTCAAACAAAAGTTGTTCGTCGTCAAATTTCCTTTAAAATGGTGTATTCATATAGTATTCTAGGCCTATTATTACGCTTGAGACAAGTTCTTGAACGTTTTCATTTTTCTTAATGTGTACCATTTCCGAACTTCCCCGCATACTTTCGTGCATAACTCTTCAAAATGAAGGTCTAATGAAAAATATGTTGAAATAAAAGTTATTTGTCACAAATTTTCCTTCAAATTGTCTGCTTCCCTGAAAACATAAACTGAGTATAACGTTTAAAAAGTGCACACACGACATTCTATGTTTGAAATAAAATTGAAACTATTAAATTTCATGTGAAGTCTGAAAATATTTCCCATCCCTGTATGAATGAATCAAAGGAATTCAATTTTAGAAACTGTGCCGTTTTTAATAGTGCGAAGAGTGGTTAATCGGCTACTAGAACAGGCGTTTGGCCAGGATTAAGGAAATTTGTGGCACGCGTCACAATCTTCATGCTGTGTACCATCATAGCAATATTATTTGACGACTCTGAAAATAGCGGTAGTACGGCCGTGCGTGATATTTCTTCTTTGCTGACAACATTAGCTGCTCTGGAGTGGAAGACTGACCATGGTAAACTATTCGGACTTCCACAAGCTTTCAGCCAGCTACTTTCGTTTCTCAAGGGTGACATTTCTGTTTTCAATGCTACTGTGCACCCCTCCTTTACATTTCTTATCTTGAAAGCTTTGTTGTTAAAAAAATACGGTTCGATATTAGTGTATTCTGTCGGAAGGAAGCATTGTTTACTTGAGGAAACTTTGTCAATTTTCTGTACAAATCCTGTCGAGGCAAAGAACAATACGGAAAAAATGAGACTCTCTCCCTATCTTATATACACTCTTCTGTCCTTATCTCTAAGAAATATACCTGGTTTGTGTGGATCCGGGAACTGTGCAAGAGAGATAGCAGTGCCATGGAAGGAACTTTTTGCGGTGAAAGACGAGGTATTGTGATCTATATTATCTACTGCACCAATGGTGAAATCGTTATGGAGCAAATTAGAGGGGCATACGACCTTTTTTTTTAGAAAATCTATGGAAAAAGTATGTATGAGTTAATCAGTTACAAATACAAGTATTGAAAAGTAAAAATGTACCTATGTGCGAGCAGAGCCTCTACCAATCAAACGCTGAAAAAGTTTCAAACACATGGCCAAAAGAGGGGGGCAAATCATTCATACAGGGATGGGAAATATTTTCAGACTTCACATGAAATTTAATAGTTTCAATTTTATTTCAAACATAGAATGTCGTGTGTAACAGCATCATTGTCTACAGTAACGTAGATATGCATCCGTGTACCCAACTGTAAACATTGACACATCTCTCATTTTCAGCTGCACTTTTTAAACGTTATACTCAGTTTATGTTTTCAGGGAAGCAGACAATTTGAAGGAAAATTTGTGACAAATAACTTTTATTTCAACATATTTTTCATTAGACCTTCATTTTGAAGAGTTATGCACGAAAGTATGCGGGGAAGTTCGGAAATGGTACACATTAAGAAAAATGAAAAAGTTCAAGAACTTGTCTCAAGCGTAATAATAGGCCTAGAATACTATATGAATACACCATTTTAAAGGAAATTTGACGACGAACAACTTTTGTTTGAAAAATTTTTCTCTAAATCATCCTTACGAGATATTTCAAGAAACGTTGTTAGGGGACAGATGCGTCCACAGAGGGGGGCAGGTGCGTGTGGATCGCCTGCCTCCCGATAGATTATTGTATTTTAGGCTATGAGAAATGTATATACCAAATTTTACGTTCCTACAATCAGGTGCAAGGTTCTGGCATTTTTTAGCATAAATCTACCGTACTTAGAAAAAATAGGCAAAATTTTTTATTCAATTGATTTTTAGAATTTTTTGTACTCAAACGTACGTCCGTCAGTCTATACAACCATGACCTTGATATTTAGAAGAATTTCTGCTCTAGACCTCCCCCCCCCCCGACCTCGTACCCTAATTCCAAAATTTAATATATAGGATACAGGCCTTCATTGTACCAGGGCTAAAATACAGTATACAAGGTTCCATAATATTATACAATATACTAAGCTAAGCTTCATTATACTGCACCTGCAGTGGCTCTAGAAGGAAGTTGACCAATCTTTCTTTGACTTGTAAGACTGTTCTTGGTAGTATAAAACTAGCTTCCAAGTTACCTTTTCTGAAACGTCTTTTGTACTAGGCTACAGCTTAGCTACTATAAACCTAGTATACAATATATCAGGTTCAGTAAAATTTATTTATTTATCTATTATTGTTCATTTTTTGAGGTTGTGCCACCAACAGTCGACCTAAAACCAATTACCAGCGACAATGCTCTGAAATAGATTCACTGGTTGTTAGTATTTTTGATAATTTCTACTACAAACTTATTCAAGTCTAGTGATGATACTTACGTAAATTTTTACACAGGAACCAAGATGTTGTTGCTTCTGTGGCAAAAGGCTGGCATGGGTGTTGTGACGGCTTAAGACATATGCTAATGAGGCAAGAGTGAAAAGGGTGCATACAACGCAGCAAGTGTTTGTAACACCGCGACCAATCTGTTGTCATACATTTGTATACTTATGCTTTGAAAATTTTTATACCAGGTTATTTTAAATGTTATAACATTCGGCCATCTGACCTAAGCTTGTCCTTGAGTCAACTCAACTCCCTTCAAGTAACAAGATCAGAGTTACAAATCAAATTCTATAATGCACACAATATAAACAGGAATACAAAATACACTACATTTGAGATACACAAAGATCATGAAGTAAAAAAAAAAACAATTTATACAATTATTACTTAAATCCTCATAAAGAAAATATAGGTAAAACTTATTTACTTAGAGTGGCGCGGGGCAAAAATTGGACAAAAAGAACATTTTTGTAACAAATGGCATGATAACGAGAGTTTTGGGGCAGATACTTATTGGTAGGGCGTAGCCCCATCCCTCACCTTTCTTTTGACGCAAAAATTCAACCGAAATTATTTTTTAGAACTCTCTGTGTAGACCGAAATAGATGTCCAAGAATATGCGACATTCATTGGACAAGATTGGGTAGAAATTGGACACTCGATATCTCGTCCAATATGCACTTTACGTCAATTCTGAGCTCGGATTTGGATTCTACGAGTGAAAAACAGCTAGGATTAAGTATTTCAGCACCTGGAAAGAGTTATATAAAATCTAAAATAATAAAAGGGAAGAGGCTTAGAAACAAATTTTTCTATTTTTTGAATTGCAGGTCGCTTAAGCTACATGAATGTAAAAATATGTCGTCCTCGAACTATTTTTGGAGCGGGTAAGACTTTAATAATTTCTGTCGCTGATATTTCTTCAACGTCGTCCACATCAGGGAAGATGAACTCATTTTTTCGATTATTATAATGTCGCATAAATTTCGTTCGGTGCAAATATGTTCCATCCTCTTCATTGTGGGTGCTTTCCAAAACCTCGCCGACCCACTCATCTCCTTGCCAGTTTGCTAAGACAAAACGGTTCTGGCTCAAGTTGCTGACACGAGATGGTTCTTCAGACTGCAAAAAAAAATAGGTAGCCTACATGAAATTAACTGATAGGTTCTTAGGTACAGTTTCAATTTGATGAAATTAGAAATGTTGAAAACTCACCCCAGTTGTAGGCTTATTTAAGTTTCTTTTTCCCGTTTTCTGACTCTTTGAAGTCGACGGAGTAACTTCTAAATCATGCCCAGGCTTGGCTGCCCCTTCATGAACAAGATTCACGTCTGAAACAGAATCTGCGTTGTCCATAGCTTCCTCGTCACTTGATTCATCTGTCTTTTGCCTTGGCCAAAGTTTATTTCTCTCAGTACGTGGAGGAGAATCTGATAAAACAAAATCTGCGTCGTCCAAAGCTTCCTCGTCACTTGATTCTTCTCTAGATGGCTGTAAAAATATTGACTATTTTTAGACCTGAGCAACAAGTATGAAGAACTCAAAATGTCACAATAAATTACCTTCAATTTTTTTTTGTTCTTCTTTCTTCCTTCTTTCTTTGCAGCTCTCGCAACAATCTTAGCTTCAGCTTTTTCCTTTCTTTTCTGCATCTTCAACTGAGCTTCTTTTTCCTTTTTTCTTTTCCTCGTCTGAGTTTCTTCTTCTTTTTTCTTTTTCGTCGCCTCAGCTTCTTCTGTTTTTTTCTGTATCTCCTGTTGGAAATCTGCGTTAGTTAGAACACGTGCGCTGCAATTAACTTTTTGACGTTTGGATTTGGGGGCTGTCGTTCTCCCAATCTTTGAAAGCAATGCTTCTTCAAATGATAATACAGGCGTAGACGTTGCAGGAGGACTCATGTGTACTCTTGGCGAGCCAGCAGTCAACTCAGCTGGATCAGCATCAGGCATGTCAATAATTGAATCAGATTCATCTTCTTCAATTCTTCCAGCATCCGGCAACTGCGCATTCTCGCATTTCTGTGCAATCATATCATGATATCTTTCCAGTTTGAGAGGATTTAATCTCTTAACGGGATATTTACTTCTGTTTGGTGGGAAAATTAAAATACCAGTTGTGAAGAATCCTTGTATGACATGATTGATATTAGCGCATTGAAACAATCGGATGATGGCTTTCACAAATTCGATCTTTGTCATTTTGCGCATGTTTCTCATCTGGAAGTCAGCCTGTGCAGCATCCCATTCTGTTTTTAGACTATAAAAACAAGTTTTATCCAGCGGTTGCAGAACATTGGTAGTGTGGGATGGCAACTTGATAATGGTTATATTTTCAGAAACAGCGAACTGAATTGTTCGTACTTCTAAATGGGATATATGCCCATTGAAGATCAATAACAACGGACGCTCCAAAACGAGCTCAGCAAATTTTTTCATATATTTGTGAAATATATCCCCAACGACAAACCGGTTGTCGGAATAAGAATACATTACGTCACCTTCTTCGCTGTCAGTCCAATTAGTCCAAAAGGACTTGCCCTCAAAAACAACAAGTGGAGGTAAATATTTCCCAGCTGCGTTCATACATGCAAGAACGGTGGTAGTTTCCTTACCACTGCCCATAATTGTTTGATGAGCACTTGCAGATACATCTACCACTCCTTTGGTACGCTTTGGATCATACTGAAATCCCGTTTCATCGAGATTGTAAGTATGCGCACGTTTGTCACAAATGTCCAGATTATCGATTGTTTCTTCCAATAAGTCATAAATAAAAGCCGTAGATAAGGAAAGGATCTGAGGTATTGGTTCTTTGGTTACAATCTAACTGCTCCATCCTCTTCAATGCTAGTTTAGTCCTCGTCATGAAATTTCGAAACCAATCAACCCCTGGAATGCCATTCTTAAACGGAGTACGTAAATTATTACAATTAACATATTTGCCAACTACTTCCATCACGTTTTTCTTACTCAGAGCAGAGCCCCACTTTCCCATAATTTGCAGATTATCAGCGAGAACTTTTTCGGTTTCTGCATCGAATACGCATCGTCGGCCTCTTGGGTTACCATTGCCAGCCTGATTTAATCAAAATGATGTTGTGGATCGTGGAGCATTGTATATTTTTTCCGCATCCCGTAGTGATAGTCCTTCTTCAAGGACTTTTCAACACGCTAGCTGTAAAAACATCCTCCGTACAAGGAACTCCTTTCTATTTGTAGTGTCGCACCATCTTTACATCATTTGTTGTCATTCTGTTAATAGGTAAACGGTGTCTTCTTTGCATAACAGAGACTTTGTAAGTTAGCTCTATTGGTCACAAGGCCTACTTTGCATGTAACTTGGTATTGTTGATTGAGCAGCTCCAACATTTGAGCAACTGAAGAAACTTTACAAATAATGCAAAAAACATGAGCACGGCAGGGATGTCAAGCTGTATAATAAAGCTTAAGCTTACAGCTGAGGCTTAAATTTGATAAGCATATAGCTCAGCTGAAAGCTTATATTGCGCCGTACATTTACCATCTTGGTAACAAACAAACAATCTACCTATAGGCATTGATTTTGGTCTCAGAAGTCTATGTTTCTTGATGGTCAAAAACCAATTTCCCAGAATTTGGAAAGATCGTTCCGTGAAGTTTTTTGTTTTTGGGATATTGAATAGATACATATCATCCTTATCCGTGATGTGTTCTACTAGAACGTTAGTCAACTTGTTCATTTGGAAAGAGCCACTCAGGGAAATTATTGCTGCGACCCAACAATTTGAAAGGAAGACATATGAACTTGTGAAGTGATGGTGATGATTAGTTTGATATTCAAGATACATTCACTCACCTTCACAGCAAGATACTCCGTATCCAGCGCCTCATTCAAGAAACAAGCAAGTTCTTCTTCTTTGAAGATCATAGCTTTTTCAGGCTTGTATCCTTTGCTCTTTGTTTTCAGAAATGCACACAATCTTGGATACTTTGAAATATCAATATCACAATTCAAACAACTTGTTCAATTCTTCTTCTATTTGTTCAATTCTTCTTCTATTTGTTCAATTCTTCTTCTATTTCTTGGTGAAGGTTACAAATACATACTTTTATTTGTATCAGCACTATACGTAAAGTAATTGCAAATTCTACTTGATTTTGAGTTTGGCATGTTTCTGAAAGAATTCAAAATAGGTTTAGACTTTTGTTTACCCTTTACAATGTTCTCAAATGTGAAACCTCAAATTCAAAAAATGAAAAAATGCATGCTTAGCTACTTTTGCATACATTTTGTCCTTTTTGGACATTTTAGCTTCAGATTTGAAAAAGTAATATAACAGTAACAACAACAAATCAACAATGTAATGATAAACTGTTCATCAAATACAGAATTTAATACTTCACATAATATCAGATAATTCCTGAGATCCTGATGCAGTTTCCAGTTTTTCATTTTTTACTTTTCCTGTTTAGCATTAATAGTTAGCAAACAGTCCACACTTAGGACAGGACAGTACTAAGTAGTCAGTAGTGAGTGATAGTGACAGTGGGCAGCCAAAGCCGGAAGCGTAATAACTGATAAGAAGACCCTTGTTCATGAAATCATGAGTAACTCAATTCAGTAGTCACTAGCTAGTTCAGTAGCCAGTCGCCACTTCCCTAGTTCCTTTTCACTTTTTCAGTTTTCAACTTTTCAGTTCACTTTTTTTACACTTCAATAATGCTTCAAGAATACAAATAGACCCAAAAATTTTGTTCAATTTTTTCCATCAGTTTTATTTACATGTGAATGTGATGTAGGTAAATATATTTTATTCAGGGTATACCCAATTGCGATAATTATTGCTTAAAGTCCGGTAAACTGAATTTAGAATCTGATATAATTCACCCAGCAAAAATTCTTTTTCTTGGGCCTTGAACGCAAACAGTGTTTCCCTCTGTTTGACAACATGATCATCTGAACAAGATAATGGGTTGGAAGAAATGTTTTCAACTTGTAGAATTCTTTTGAACACAAATTTGAATTGACATGGTGAACTTGACAAATCTTCAATTCTAAAAAGAAAGCCTTTTGTCAGCTCTTTTCTGTGTACTGTTTGAACGTTCTCCCAGAGTGCTTTCACAGCTTCAACTGTAATTATAACATTAAAAACAAAAAACTACAATGGCTGGTCACTTGAAGTAACAGAAACTTGGGGGCATATATAAGAACTTACTACTATCTTGGAAAAATAATGATAACTAGGTAGCTAGTAGACTATCAAATTACTCACTCACAAGGAAAATATTACTTTCTTACTTAAGGTAGGCCTAGTAACTAAATTGAAGTATCCATTTGAAGGAAACAAAAGATATTTATGAAACCTGAAAAAATTATTACAAATAAACTATGAATTCAATTCCTTTGAGGACACATTGAAGAGCAGAGTTCCCTGTGGTTGTACAATGGGTTTCTTCACTTTTTTCAAAATAAAATTCTGGTCAACTTCTTCTTATTGATCAGGATACTATAGACATATCCTGAATTAATTTTTGTGGGTACTGGGCTAACCAAATCCCTAACAACACAACCTTTCAAAACTTTTCTAATTTGACCAAGAAATTTAGGCGTTTGATTTTTTTGTTTCATCTTTTCAAATGGAACAATTACCCTATCACCAATAGAAACATCAGTGAACAATTCCGTTGTTTTTTGCAGTTTTTCAATAGACTTGGGCCGCAAATGAATCTTTAGTTAGATATAATTGACAATATGTGAATATAAATGAAAGAATTGCTAGCCTACTCACGTCCTTGTGTTCTGTAATTGTGTACCAATGTTATAAGTATGAGATTTAGCCCCAACTGATTCTGTTTCAGTAACTTCATTTCCTCAGTCAATTATATCAGGATTCATATTTTTGTTGCTCTTCACATTTTTGCAACCCTGAAAAATGAATAAATTTTAACAATAATTACTGATATCTCCATAAAAAATATACAATTTACAAACAAAAGCCTTGTAGATAATAAGATAATCTGCACTCAACACTTACTTTTATAAAAGTTTAGTTCCCATGTGATGTTCAAACTTTGATTTACAATTGATACAAATACTACATACATCACAAGTGTGCCTAATCACGTGAATTGTTTCATGTGGAAGCAAATTTTCTTCAGTTCTAAAAACGGCATTACACCTTTCATATTTTTCACAAATGTTCATTACTTCAGGTTCAGGAGCATACTAATGAGTTGTTTGTAAATGTTGAAATTTTGAAGACAAATATCCTGCGTAAAAGACATGATTATGATGAGAAAAGATTGTACTCAGTGCCTTGTACAGTATACTTTTGGGAATGAAAAAATTTATGCTGGAACTCAGAATGGCCACTACTGCCATCACAACCCCATTTGCAGATCAACTTCAGTTTACAAATATCATCCAATATTACTTCCTCTTTTATGGCTTCAAGTAATCAGTAGAAATATTTCGGCAGTGAATGAAGTTGAGTAGATTTAAGCCGACCCCGCTACTATGTCGCCTGCGACATAGCTTGTTTTAGAACTCCACACATTTGTTTCGCTGACTGTGAGGTACTTCCTGAAGCTAACAAAACCAGCCGAGCAGCCGACCTTTTTTCATTTTTTAAGAGAACTGATTTTGAGACAGCAAGAAGAAGCTTTTCTTTGGGAAATTTCTCAATCACATCCTTGACCCGCCGTTCTTGGGTGCGTTCACTACATGAAGCAAACTCTGAAATTTTGGGTCGTCCTTTACTTGAGGAAGATGAAGCAGCGCTACTGTTTGATGACGTATCCAATTCTCGTTTTCTTTTTGAGGATGTTGTGGGTAGCTCGAAAGAACTTTCCAACCACATGTTGTTTTTTCTTCTAAAATTATTTTCACTGCAACTACTTTGTTTCCACCGTCGTTTCAAATTTGTGCATATTATTGTTATCTTCTTACAAAGATCTGATTCACCAAAGTCATATCTTTGATCAACCTCATCTCTGATAACATCAAATACAGTATCCTGACAGACTTCAGTACTTTTGATTTGACAATAGTCCATGCTTTTTCAGAATGAAGAAAATATCATTGTATTTGACAGTCAGCATTCCCAAACCTATATAAGTAAACTTATTACAGTGAATTATCATAAATGATGTGACTGATGAAAAGCCTAATGCATAAGTATCTGTTGTACCATCAGATAGGCTAGGTACTTCAATTCTTCGATTTCAAATTCATCCCTGTAATTTTACTGTTAAAGAGACAACCAAAAGATTTTTCATACAGCTCTCAAGGAGTGTATTTTTACAAGTTGATGAGTGAGAATTGGTCCTGCTTAAATTTTATGAATCCTGAAAAATTATGGGCCAAGTGTTTCACTACTTTGGTCATTTCATCTGTAAGGTATTTGCAAAATTTTATACTCCCTCCTTTTCTCTACAGTCAACTCAAGTTGAAATTTAGTAATAGCTCATACTTTTTTTGACGGAAACGTACGGCTTAAGATTAATATTTTTATTACTAAGGGTACTCACTAGAATCAACAAAAATTGGTTTCGTGATGTCTGTTGATGCGGAATTTGTAGAGTCCATTTTGCTGAATTTTCTTGCTTAAATAATTAAATACCATTCGATAGCGCACGCGAAAAAAAATAACGCACCCAAAACACTGACGCTCAAATAAATATAATATGATCTCTCGTTGACCTCTCTTAAACAAAAAAAACACGAAGACAATAGCTTCACAATTCGCTTGTCAACAGCAGTCGAACTGTGTTGTCAAGCAGTCTGCTACAATTTCTCCCACTCTCTCACATTCCGTTTTACGCAGCTTAGCAGTACGCGCGAGTACTTGTTTTTGTGTAGCAGAAAATAATAGACTGCTGAAGTTGATGCAGGAAGGTCAAACAAAAACAACGAGCATAGTTTTGGTCACATTTTATGCTACTTGATTTCATCATTTTTGGCGGGCTAAATTTGAATTTGTCCCATAGTGGAGTGTTGGAATGAAGCTCTCACAAGAGGGATTCATTTAAGCTAAAAATATAAAAAATTGATGTAGAATTGATACAAAATCTCTCAAATTTTTGAACAGGCGAGGAAGAAAAATAGGGTGAAATGATTCATATTTGGTAAATAGGTTCGCCTTTAGGTTTCCTCATCTCTGAGGTGTTTATATCCAAGTTTGAATCCGACCTCTTCTCCTCTGGCAATCCTCTATTGAATAATATCTTTTATTGGCGCAGATACATAGATGACGTGCTATGTACGTGGACTGGTCTCTGAGAGCTCTGCTTGGAGTTTCTCACGTATCTTAATGAGCTGTACCCATCCATAAAGTTTACTTTGGAAGTGGGAGGCGCCTCGATTGACTTTTTGGATCTTACTGTCTCCAAAAGAGACGGGGTCCATGAGTTTGAGATTTATAGAAAAGATACGTTGATCAATGTTTTAGTCCACAGGTCGTCATTCTGCTCTGTTGCCCACAAATATGCTGCCTTTAACAGCTTAGTCCATAGACTTACTGACATTCCGTTGTGTTGAACTGCCTTCAAAAAGGAGTTACTGACCATAAAATATTTAGCTAGAGTCAATGAGATTCACTTGGACATAGACGCTGTGGTGCGTAGAAAAGTTCTCCCTCCCCCATACTATTAGCCGTGAGAGTTTTCGTTGAATTAGGCTCCCAGTTTTGGGAAAGTTTTTTCTTCAATTAGGCCGGGCCTTTTGCCTTTTCGGATTTTGACCTGCGTTTTACAACTCATTGACTGTTGAAGGGTTGTTTGTTTAGTTGAAAGATTAAATTCCTGAAAATGAAAAGAGCGGAGTGTATAATGTTGGAATGTAATGATTGTAAGAGTTTTCTATCAGGGAGACTGGTTGCCAGCTTAAGATTAGAGTTGATGAGCATAAGGTAGCCTGGCAGAGGGGTAATGAAGGAGATTTGGCATTTGCTGACCATCTCATTGCCAATGGGCACAGCTTCTGAGAGGGACCTGAGGTGCTTCTTCACAAAGAAAGCTCATATTTCAAGCCTACCGCTTTAGAGCATATCAAAATTATTCTTTATAGAAACACTGGTGGTCTCATTCTGCTGAACAGGCATATACCGGACAAAGATCTTCATGAGTCACAACTCGATGATTAGTCTCCTCTTTGTTTCTTGTCAATTCTCAAGGTTGTTAGTTACCCCTTAAAAAAGAGTATCATCCTTTTCTTCATAGTACAGGGTTTATCAATACAGATGAGTAGTCTGGTCGCCTGGGGCGCTACTAGCGTAACAGATTCTGTGGGGGATCCACTAATATTGGATATGGCCAAGCAGGGCCCAAATATTTCAATGGCTGATGCATTAATGTTGAATTCCACCAAATTTGGTGGCATTAATTGGAAAAGAAAAATTCTTCGAGAAAAACTCTGGAAATAGGTTGACTGTACTTTAAACATTTTTTTCATGTTTAACGACCTCGCGTGCTGGCCAATATCTATTGCAGAAATAATTGGTTCCCAGTTGATTGCGTTCACCTGAGTCTTTTCTTTATACTCAATAAATTCAATATCTGTACTTTCAACATATTCATCCTTCAGATTCATAGACACTACCGTTTTAAAGAAAAAGACATTTTTAAATACAAAAGGTAAATTTTAGGTTTCTCTGACTGAAATTCCAAATTTTTCTTGCAGACCAGTTTATTGAAATTTTTTTGCGCCTTCTCTTTATTTGACCCGTTCTTCCAATCATTATCAAAAAACTGTAGGAGCACATTGTACGGTTCTAATGTTCTATTAACAACAGTGCCTAATGATAGCCATAGTGCTTTATGCAATTGCAGATACTTGTGTTCCGGAACATCGAGGAGTTTTTCTAGAGATGCAACAGCTAGTTGACGTTTAGTTCTGTATTTTAAATAGTAAAATATTCCAAGAAGGGTGTGCTCTAAATACAATGGTAATTTGCAAGATGCCTTAGAGGCGGCAAGATCCATAGAGTGACATATGCACGCTACACGCGTACTGATCGGTGGCAAGTCAAGCAATTGTATAACTCCTTTATGACTAGTAAGTAAGTGGAAGAATTTTTGGACATCTCCATTTGTGAAAATGTATAGAAAATACCAGGCATTTGCAAAGATAATACTCCTTCTTTGTATTGAAGGTCAAAAACTATTTTCAGTTTATTTTGAGTGCCATATTCCAAGATAGTGAAGGTTATCAGTTTTGTTTCCTCTCAAACAATTTCAGTAAGGCCTTCTTTTGTAGCAGATAATGTAATACTATGATGCATTTCAATACTAACCAATTAAACTACGCGCAGCAAGAAGGATTTTAGAGAGGCTGTATTGAAAATAGAGCCCGCTTTCATTTTGTAGAAAAAACCACAATACTGCATAAGTTAACTATTGTTCTACAGTTGATAGCAGCTTATGTGATGCAAGGGAGCGAGTCACTACAAGTTTGAGATTGATAAAAATTCATAGCGACATGTGCAGAAACGGATGTGCAATAGTTGTAAAATGGAGAAAAAACAATCCTTGCAAAAAAAAAAAAAAAAACCAAAGAGTCACCTAGCGTGGCGCCATACACCAACGCCATAGACTACTGGAATATTGTTGCGGTGTAGCAATAGCGCCGCGCGCGCGCAGGAGAGAGAGAGAAAGAGTTGAGTCTGCTATAGCTACATTATTCTGCTGCATATTCTTCTGCGGTCAAAGCTATGGTAACAATATTCTGCTTTTTTGTATTCCAAGAGACAAGGTTTTACCTCTTTGTAGGATCAAATATCCAGTAAAGGATTTTGCAGTTTCAAGTTCAACACACCAAATTACCTAATTTTGGGGTTATTCTGTCACAATCTCAATTACCCTTGTAAGAAGACATGTTTATTGCATTGTTTTATTCTTTGCGTATTATCCATGTGAAGACAGCAAGAGCATTCCACAATGTTTGTTATAGGTTATAAAAATCAAAACTTTGTTTTTCCTAGATAATTTTACATCAAAATCCTTGTCAGAGAATTCTCTCTCCATCTATCAAATCAGAATGGATTAACATCGCTTCCTTTTGTTAAATTCTTGCTTTATATTTTTTGTTGCCATGCGGTTGGTGTCTTGATCACAACAAAACTAGCTGAAGACTCAAGTTCTAGATTTTACTTTTTGACCATCTGGAAGCACTGATTTTTAGGATTTCCGATGGAATAAAACTAAATTAGAAGCACAAATTCACAATCATCTTATCATAAAGGTTGGTCAATAAACATACATTGTACAAGAATGATAGAAGACAATAGTGCGATAGAATGGAGGAAAAGAAAGAAATGTACAAATATGTAACAGTCCAATCTTGATGTTGTCTCTAGGCAAACGTTTTACAAACTTTTACACAGACTTTATCGGCAGAATGATGTCCTTGTAAATCATGGTGACAGATACAGATCGCTTTTCTTTGAGATTTTGGTCACACAAATTGTTTCTCTCCATTTTTGTTATCACGGTAAAGTACGCCATCATTTAGAGAATATTGCTTGAATTCATTGAACAAAATGAATAAAGGATCTGGCAACTGACCATCTTTATCATAACTACGTAAACATGAAACAATTTTACTCACGCGCGGATCCTTGTATTGAAACGGTGCTCTTTGGGTCAGCCTCAGATATGATATAAAATACAGGCTCGACGTTGTTATTTTTGTCAGGTTCTTTTACAAGGGCGCGCAATAACGCATTGACGTGTTGCATGCGATCACCAAGTTGATAGCAACAGGTAACCTTGTAGTTTTGTAATACAACAGCCCAGCGTGCTGTCTGCGGATTCAACAATACAGCTCAAAAACGTAAGAACCTTACAGTCAGTGACTATGAGGAATGGAATCTGTCAGATTGATTGGACTCCAATGATGTTGATGGAGGTGGTGCTTTTATTCCATGAAGATTAGAGTAGACTTGGTTGGCAATTCTGTTGACCAAGGCATTGTCAATTGGTGGCATGATGGAAGATTTGTTGTTGAAGTCTGCTTTGGACAAACTCTGATGTTTCTTGGTGCGTCTTCCGACCATCCTTGATTTGAAAAAAATGAATAGCAAGACAAACAATGGCAATTTTTCTTTCAAACAAAGTCACAAATGAATACCACAAATGATTTAAATCATAAAAGAAAAGTCAATCAGGATGGAAAGATCAAAGAAAAAGGCTTCTAATCCCACTTCTGAATTTTTTAGTAAATCTTTCCATCCTGTTATTCTAACTTGTAATTAAGTATTCACTTACTTATTTCTTCTCCATACCAAACAATGGTTTGTTCTTAATTAAGTAAATAACACAGCAAAACAGTTGAAACAGGTATTTGTAAGCTTTATCAATGAATATTTGAACAGCAAGACAGTAATTGTACACAATTGAAAGCTAATAATTGAAGAAGGAGCAAAAGCGAGCAGCGTGCGTTCATTTTCTGAAGGAATCTTCCCTATTCCCAAAGTTTTCAGAAAGTATGTACAACAGACTCAAACTTTTTCACCTGCTCCATTTTTGAGGAAGATTGTGACCTGCTTTTCTGTGTTTTTGAAGAAAAGTATTACGTTGCCGTTCAATCTTCCTAGTTGCAACCAAACCTGGAATGTAAGATATTTTCCCTGCCTTTGTTGCAATTTAGACCAAAAATTCAACCAATCAGGAGTGTGAATAATTCTAGTCTCATTGTAACTCAAGTGGGTCTCATCTAGGTTTTATGTGGCGCGGTTGAAACCAAAAAAGAATATTTTGTGATTTTCTTGAAGTGTAGATGGTCCACTTGGAGGCGCATTTGAAGCTGTATATTTATAACCACCCTCCACCCTGCCTCATCTACATTGTAATGGTCACAAATGCGTCACAGATTCAAATTGTGGCGTTCCAAAATACATTCTTTCTATTAGGTGTAATAATCTCAAAATAAAAAGAGAGAGATCATGACTACGATGTATATATTTCACAACTAACTCCAAGAACCACAGAATAGCCACATGATAAACATAAAGAAAGGTTGGTCACACTGAGGTACCTAACACTTTCTATATATTTATTATTTATTTTTTATTCCGGAAAAGATTTGTTTTCAATCAAATATTGTATGAGGCTTTTGAAAGAAGAAGGAAAATTCTTAAACAGTAAATAAAGTAAAATTTTTGGGTAAATTCATTTTCACTATATTGAATTAAAAAATAATCAAACTAAGGAGTAAGAACTTATTCATTTGGTAAAACAACTGTAACAGGAGTAAGTACTTGTCCATCTGGTAAAATTCCAACAGGAGTTGGTAAAACTTGGACCATATAAGTTATGGGCTCTCCATTTTCAGCAACCATAGACTCTTCACTTTCAGCAACCAAGCCGGCCACACCAGGCTTATTCTTGTTGATGACGGGCTCCTCACTTCCAGCATCTGCGCGTTTTCCCTTTTGCCTTATAGTTCTCAATCTTTGATACATAATGTTTTGGATCTTATCTTCAATTGTCCCCAAACTGCATTTTGCCTTCCAGCAGCCAACAGGGGGAATAATGTTGAGTATATTGTAACATGTTATTGTCCCTATAACATATTGTAGACAACCGTCATTTAGAATTACAAGAAAATAGACAAAATTTATCCAAACAAAGGTGACAACTTACCTTTTTTTTTTCTCTCTTTTTTTTGAAAATACTAGGTAGTGCTTTTAGGAAATGAGTTTTAATTACAGTCGAACTTCCATGCAACAAACTTCCATTTGACAAAAGTCTCCATGTAACAAAGTTTTTTCATTTACCTTCAAATTCACATAGGAAAATGTGTTCTGAGTATACATAACAAAGGAAATCTTTGTTTAACAAACTTTTTTTCCCCTAAAAAAATATAATTTTGATGCAAAATCAAAAATATTTCTCACAAAAACTGTTTTATAAAGAAATTGTCTAAAATCACGCACTCATTAAATAATATGTGACGCGGACCACAAAAAACGACCTAAACTTCGGAAAGAAAAAAAAATCCAATTTTTGGCTTTTTGAGTGGAGGAGATAACAAGCAACAGTTTGCGAGGTAACCAAGCTTTTACAACCCAATTTTCACCAAAATACTGGGGTTGAAAGTTGGAAAATAATGAAAAAGGTCTTTTTGAGAAAAATGCTGTAAAAGTTTTTAGGGTAAATTTTTCCATGAAAAATACAAAAATTTCACAAAAAAAATGTTGTAATAGGGCAGGTGCGCCATTTGTGGCCACTTTAAGCAATTTCTGAACTTCAAGAAAAGGCAAACATGGCTTTTCTCTGCAAAAATATGGGTTAGGTGCGTGTTGTTGAATGTTGAGTAGATTAGAATGTTCTTGAGATGAAATAATAGTGAAAATAGCGTTGAAATCATGGAAAAACTATTTATTTGGTGAAATATTGAAGAAAGCATATAATGCTCTAATGTGGCCACTGTTGTCCTATTGTGGCCACTCAAGTTGTCCATTTTTTGCCACCAGTCAAAATTGTTATCACGCACGTCTGTAAATTGCAGATCAGGGCTCAGAATAACTGATCGGCATTTTCTTACCGTTACCTTAAGTAGGTACGTACGTTTTTGAAAGTGTAAGCAAGTTTCTAACAGTTGAAGGTAATCTACATAATGTCTAATGCCTGGGATTCCACTTTTCTTAGGTATGAAAATCGCAGTTGTGCCGAATAACATTCTGAAGTAGAGGTATTCACTTTTTGAAAAATTGATTACAAAGCACGGCGGAGTATGGATGTTGTCGGTGGAAAGTGGTTGCACCCACGTCCTTTTTGAGGAAGAATTACTCTTGAAGGGAAAGAGTCTCGAAGATGTTTTGAAACTGGTTGGAATTCAAGATTATGAGAACTTGAGTTTCAAAGTTCTCTCAACCAAATGGCTTGCTGCTTGTATAAAGGAAAAGAAATTGATTGATGTGGACTCGTACCAATTTAAGAGAAAATTTGCAGAAATTATTTCATTATTCATTGTAGTTTGGTACCACTCCTGTATTGAAGAACCCTTTCCAAAGGAACCACATCCGCCGCAACCAGTTATCATCCTTCTCGTCCCAGGTGTGACTAGTGACCCTCTCCCCTGTATCCGGACAACACTTCGTCATTATTTTGAGAGTACAGTCTATAAGATTGTCGCTGCCGCGATGGAACTAAAAGAATTCAGAATGATAAGGTACCAATGTAATTCTCGAATCTTTGTTAAGAACAACAATACATGTACCACAGAATATTATAGAAGGTATATGAACTTAACGAACCTATTTCATGCATTAACCACGATTCTTTCATTTTTTCAAGAGACCGTGTAAATGTAGCATAAGACCAAACAACAAATAATTCAATATAATTCTTACTAAGACATTGACCATGACTCTTTCATTTCCTAGAGCGACCTTGTAAAAGTAGCATTGTCTTCAGCTCAAAATGAAATACAGATAGAATAAGAATAAACTTCGTGTAATGGAGAAAAATATAGTTCAAATGCTGACAGATATAAAAGTAAAACAATTACAATGAGGCCTGATAGTTCTGACAATAATCGCAGATCACGTCATCCGTTTGCTGTGAGTTGATTATTGTGAGAGAACATATTAAACACTCACAAATATCAGATTGTTCTTTCTGCAGTAGCTGAAATTTGCACAGGGCAAAGAATGTCTTTTGCCTCCTCTGGGCAGTAAGGACAAATTTCTTTTGCTAGATAAGTCTTTTGAGCTTTGATCAAGCCATCAGGATTAATTTTTGCCAGATTGGTCAAGTTTACATCAAAGAGCTGGAAGTCTGTCTTCCTAATTAACTGCACTGGTGTTTTGGTAAGTAGTAGTAGAAAAGGACGTTGAGATCACTCAACGGAGTCCTGAAGTTTGTTAAAGCCATACAATTTTGTTAACACCTTAACAGCTTTGTAAGCTGTATTTATGTTCTGCAGGGAGAGCGCGATGTGTTTGACCACTGATGCTCTTATATACAGTAATATTTGAGCATTTTCTACTGCTCAACGTTCTTTCAAAAAACTTACATCCCCCCTTTTTGTCTCAATGAATTTGAGTAAACTTAACGCTTAAAGGTCCATGTTGATCATGTTGCGCCATGGCTTGTAATTTCTATGCCCAGAAAGGCGTTCATGTTCTGCAATTTTTCTTATTGTGAATTGGGGGTTGGAATTGCGAGAATTTCTCTTGTCTAGACAATTTTGAACCGCTAAATTGACCACTTTCCTAAATTCCTCCATACTTGCAAAGGTAAGGTACGGGCGGGTATTATGGCCACCATAAGCAAGAATCACTCTCACAAGCTCATTTTTGTTTTTTTTTTTTTTAAAGTAAAAAATGGAATGTGTTGTGTTGGGCTACTACTTCAATAATATGAGCTGAAAGATGTGAAAATATTGATCTATGCAGGTCAAAAGCTTAGTGGTAAAAAAGGGGGCTGGCCATTTAACACATTTTTGCAGGATAATATGGCCATGGTTATTTCACTTCATTTTGAATGCTGTAAAATTGCAAAAATGAATAAAAAAACTTGTTCTTCCTAGCGCAAATGATTTTTTGGACTCCTTGACTAATATTAAGAATTAGATACAACTGAAACATACATATTTCATTGACAAATTTGGTCTTGATAAATGTGAGTAAAATAGTTGGAGAAATGTTGTTTAACCTGAAACAAGAAAGAGAAGATGAATGACTCATGTAAATTTTGGATAAATGTAGTAATATACGTGTTCGTTGTCAGCTTTTATAGTCCTCTGTTTTCTTAAAAAGCTTACTTCAAACTGTTTTTTTTGCCTTCCCTTATTCAATTCCAGTACAATTCCGACAAAAGATTTCTGGTATTCTTTTCTTGTACCAAAGTTGTAGATTAATTTTCCAACGACATAATCTCCCACTTTTAAAGCTTCTTCCATGTCTGTACGCGCCTCAACCACTGAGACCTTTTCCTGGAGGACTTCTTCATCTTGTAAGACTTCTTCCTCAACCACCTCTTTGATTTCAAAATCATCTTCTTCTTTGGATGTTGAGCTATTTGCGTGAATAGCTGCAGTAGAGGGAATTTCTAACTGCTTACGTTTCAAACAAGAAGTACAAACTTTTGCTTGGTTTGAGCGAGGAGTTGAGGTTGACTGTGAACTTGGCTGAAAAATATTCTTTCGAAGATGCACAGCCTGCTGACTAATACCTTCGCTATTGTTTTGCACAGCCCTAACTTCCGCGATGACCTCAGCGGGAAATTTACATGACGATACTGAAACTTCATCAGTATCCTGGCTAATTGGAAGATCTATTTCGCCAACGTTGTCATTTCGTAATTTAAGGGTCAGAGTCTCATAGTTGATGATTGCTCGGTATAGCCATAGAAAACTACCTCCAAGCAGCATGGGCTCCGTCAAATTGGGTACAACTAACCCGGCCGCATAAAACGTTCCTTCACCCATTTGGAGTCGCATGACGGCCATTTCGCTAAGCGATGCGGATTCTCCCACCGCCATGATGATACGAATAGCTTTTCTTAAAGGTTTCGTTTTAAAGAAGTCAGGGTATTTTTCAGCAACCCATTTTGCAAATTTTTCATCAATCACGGTTACAGTCGCTCCTGTATCTAATAAAATAGTAAAAACGCCCCATTGAATTTTTACAATAATCCTGAACAGAATGCCAGTCAGGGCATCGGGAGCCGGGCTATCATGTATTACAATTTCTTCGTTTTCACGCTTATTAGCTTGCAAAAGGATCACACTTCTACACTCTTCGCTCTGAGATTCGGCGCGGTTAGTCGTTATAAAGCGCACATCTATTCGCCTATCACTCTTCACTTCATTAGTATACTGACATAGCCGATCAATACATTCTGAAACGGTAGCTTTCTGAAAGTGACTAACAGAGGACCCTACTCTTGAGAAAACGTGTCCTTTCAGGTTAAGGTTTATGGCGCTAGGCTGTCCCTGCTGATCAATCTTGACAATATCGAAACTTGGATCGATCCTTGTAAAGAAAATATCATCTAAGTCTCGAAGGGATATGATGTCAGCATGGGATTGCCCTAGATACCTAAAAATTCGCCGAACTGATTGGTAAAAACACCACTTCTCAAGGCTGTTAACTTCAGGGTGTGGTGGCGGTATAATAAGTAGCACCTGTTTGACACCGTTCGCTTGAAGGTGGTCGATAATGCTCGTGAGATATTTTTGAAATTCAGCCGGTTGAAACTTTTGGTAATGAACAAAATTTTAAAGAAAAGCAATAAAGAAATCTCATCAATGAAAGCATTATATTATAATACAAGCCGCTGGCGGGCTGCCAAGGCAGCCCTTTGCCACTCGGCCTGCCGGCGGCTCCTAACAGACGAGCTGCTCGCGTCCTAGGCTCGCTCGTTATTGTTGCAGTTGTTACATTTTTGTAGAGTGGCTAAATTCTCCATAAAAAACCGCGCATATGATTGAAAAATTATAACTTTTAAAATACACGTTCAAAGTGATCAATGGATCTAAAACATTGCCACGTATATTTTTAATTGAACGCGTCTACAGAAAAAGGGCCTAACTTGACTTGAGCCCTTTCTTGTTTTTTTGCTTTTTGTTACTCTACACTCATTTTTTTATCACGATGTAAAATTACAAAGCGCTATCTATCCTAGAAGAGGAGTAAAGAGGGGTTTAAAGATTAGCCTGTAGTGAAAAAAATGGAGTTAGGAAGGAGAGAGGAAGAGAAAACTATTTCCAGTGAAGTCCAACTGGTCAATAGCTCTCCAAAATGAATTAGTCGTTCTGAGGAATCAATGAAAAGTCATTGTCCACCTGATTTTGCATCCTCAAGAACCAATCACAGCGTCGTTGCTCTAATATCTACTGTAAAACTAGAAAATAAAGATGTCGTCCCAAAAAAGCATTATGAAAATTTTTCCACCCATTTTTTTTCTTCCCATTTTTGTATATCATCATTGTCATTTGGCCAAATAATAAATTCACATGAAAAATTAGCATTTTGTCACTTCAGAGAGAGATTTTATCGCAAAAATAACAAAAAAAAAAAAGTCGTTTGAAAAAGGGCCTAACTTTGGCACTTTTCAGGTCCATGTATACGGTCAATAACTTGATGCAAGTTCCATTTTCTATTTTGATTTTGAATTTAGAGTGTACACTCTTTCATTTCATTCATCAATCAATCCGCCAGGAGCCATAGTTTTCTCGGGGTAGCGTTTTGAATCTTTAAGCACGTTTTTCTCAAAACAGGTTTTTTCAAGTTAGGCCCTTCTTCCGGAGACGCGTTCAATTATTGCGGGTTTGGTATCATCCCATAGTCTCATTACGTACACATTCACTGGACGCTGCCACGCGCTTGTATTTATACCCATCTCCGCTACTGCTAGATTATTCCAAGAAAATTTGAGAACTGTTGGAAAATAAAGAGAGGAAGAGAGACTGAGATAGTTTGAGAAACTACTGGAACAGTCACAATAATAGCGTAACCGGTCGCAGTGGTCGAGCCGGTGTGAGCGTAAGTATGGCCCCGCCTATACATCTACCCGCCCCGCCACGACAACTCGGTACGCTTGAGGTTTAAACAGCTTCCAATAGATAGCCAAACTTGAATTTTTGGGCACGCGGAATTTTCGGCACGCGATTTTTTAGCGTCACTCGCGCGCTTAGAGGTTTATATAATAGATAATTAAGAAATTAATAAACAAAGTTCAAAAACTAGAGCAATAAACAATCTCATTGATCAAAGCATTTTGTAATACTTCAATTCCTGTTCAAGACGATACCGCTTAATTTTAATTTCATTCTCTTCCTCGTCTAACTTCTTCAGATCGCGTTTAATATTATCTATGACCACCTCTGTTGAATACTGCTGTGTATTAATTGATGACACGTCAGATCGCTGGGACAAATTAAAAGATATATTGTCCAAGGAATGATTCCGCACCGCCTTTGCCCGCTCATTGTCAGGGTTGATTGTAACGATAGTCGATCGACGCCCCAAGATATCGATTCACTGTACTGCCTTTGAGGGCAATACTGGTTACGCTCCACTGATCCACAGGTATTTCAGAAATCTTGTCACTGTGCTCCCAAAATGTAACGCCAATTTGAGCCGTTTCATCTTGGATTGTTGCCAGTGTTACAAATTTTGTAGCTCCGTCCGATATGATCCACTCAACATCCAATTGTACATCAACGATCATCCCAACAACATCAACGGAATCACTCTCATCTCAGCAACTTTTGCAATTGTAGTATATATTGGGTTGTACACCTTCGATCCACCTTCAAGTGGTGCGATTGTCGACTGCGGTGTGAACGTTCCTTGTAGTTCTTTAACACCAATGAACTCCTTCTCTGTAATTTTTACTTTTGTGACACATACATACTCGTTTGATTTTATGGAGGGATACAATTTTTCGGCACATTGGTTGTAGGCAGTCAAACGGATACTGGTTTCTTCGTTTTCATATAAGTAGAAAGCAAAGTACTTTCCACCTTTTCCTTTAGTATAGGATGTTAGCTCACCCCCTTTGCGGACCGTACCGTCGAGAGTTACATTCATCATTTTATTTTGAAGCGCGTTGATGCTCGTTGCCTTCGACATAATGGAAAAATAAAAACAGACCGACTACAATTAATACTTACAGTGTGTTAAGGCGTGTAAAAGAATACTGCGTTGGCATCCAGGAGAGTAGTGTTTGCATCTATCAGGAATTGATTGTATTTAGGAATGATAAACACAAAATGAAAAATCACCCACACACACTCACCTCCAGCAATAGATAACACAACGGCAACGTTGCCAGATATGAAACTTTGTAGTGAATGGAAACGACTGCTGCTGGACCCAGACTTGTGAGAACTTGACCATCGAGATGGACTCACTGTACTAACACTAGATGGAGATGCATGTACCGTTGGCGATTTCTTTTGCAGCCACTCTTGGACCTGTGAAAATCATCGTGAAATAAACAATATTACATGGATGTACTTTCTTTTTGATCTTACCAATTCTTTAGGTGACGATGTTGGTAATGTTGGTAATGGTTGCTCTGGTAGAAATAATCCTAATTAACTCGTGTATTTTTGGGATATAAGGTATTATAATACTTTGTCTTTTACCTCTACGAACGCTCTCTTGATATGGCATTTCGACGCCGTTGCGTTCAGTTACATTTTTTACTGAAAAAAAAACAAAACAACTTCCATGAATTTTAATATACCGGCTGACGACCTCCTTCCCCTCGGGAAATTGCCGGGCTACGCCACTGCCGAGAAAGAGGTCCAAGTCCACAACTTACATGAATATGGATAGTCTGCTGCCCACGGCTGTCCTCGGACATTCCAAAGACGATCATGTTTCAGTCGTTGGTCTTCGCTGTGGGTACTGGATTGCGGGTACGCCGATTAATTGATGGATATAGGTGGCACATATATCCATGTACAACAATATTTTGATATAACTCGATTAAGAAACATTTAATTGAAAAACCAATACCACTACTGGATTTTTCGTTGAAAATAGCATCAGATTGAAGGGTTTTGCTGTCATTTTCCCTTCACAGAACATAATAACCTTTTTGCCGATCGAAGTTTTGGATATACGTCTTTCTCAACTGATCCATGATGTCATTCTGGCGCATGATCGCAAATGGGAACACTGATCAATGTAACAGCAGTTGGGTAGGAAATAAGATGTTGGCAGCGGAGCAACACTGCTCGGTTGAACCCGGTAGGAAATGTAAAGTGGGCAGCGGAACAACACTACTTGGTTGAACACGGTTAACGCGCTGATTGAACAGTGAACGGGATACTATGTAGCAAGATGTGTAACAACAAACGCACACATACACACACACGCAATCGAGCTTTAAAGCTTAATTACAATCGAACCGGCGCAAATTCTGTCAATAAAATCTTCAAACAACCTAGTCAAGTTCAAATACTTTCATTTGAGCTATCGCACGACGAAATCTGTTCAGTCTATCATGCGTGATGCTCGGACAACGCTCTCAGTTATAAAATAGATGTGAGAGCTAAGGTTATCTCCAACCAGTATTTTTGGTAGATCATTGTGTAAACGCTTAAAATACAAAACTGCGATTGTTATAAACCAGTCAGTGAATATTTCCTGTGTAAACTAGCCAGAGATAGTCCTATTATACCTTGCTCTTGCAGGTCCGTTTTTGATCCACGTTGAATGTAATTCTTTGCTCCTATAGCAGATGTATGGCGGTAAAAGAGTTCCCGACGCAGCAACGGAAAACATAACTGAGACGTTACTTTTGGAATGATAGAGGATTTTTTCTGCTCTGGTTCCTTTACGAAAAATGTACTGCAAGGGGCAATAAGAAAATGAATAGAAATAGAGTAGATACCTAAGTACGTACAATGTTTCTATGTAGGTAGATATTTGAACTCACTTTCTTTTTTTTTTTAGGACAGTCAACAAAACCGGACTCATTGTAGTTGACTAAATTCTCAGGTGGCAAGTCTTTCACTTGTGTTTTCAGTTCCTTGAAATAATCGCGAACACATTCTTTCAAAACTTTAGCTCTATTACTACTATGCAAATAATACTCTTTAATAAAAGAATTACACTTGTAGTCTTTTGTTTGATATTAAGAAAATAACAATCATAGTCTTTTGTTTTGTTGATCTTATTGGTATCATTCACTGGGTTTTGCCATTTGTTTTGTTTAGTTCCATTGATCTGTCAAAATTCAATTAAAATTATTCATTAGTAAATCACAAAATTAGGAGAATTTTGGGGCAGGCAAAGTCTTTGTAAAAAAATCGCCTAATTGATTCTGACTACCAGGGGCGTAGCGTGACATTAGAAACAGGGTGTGCGAGCTTGTATATTGTCATATGAAGTCTGCCCCCTGCCAAAGGTTGCCAGAGAATGCGGGGGGAGGGGGTCATCCTCTCAAGTTTCTCTAAAATTCAAAATGAATCAGATTAATGATTAATAAAGTGGGTACTTCAGAAAATTTTTCTGCTGACGCCCCTTCGAAAATACCTTAGCTGCCCCCCCTCCGTCTTGAACTTGACTACATACCTACTGAAGAAAATTAAATGAAGAATGCGAAGCGTTCTAAATCACTCCAAAATTAATGAATTGTATTAAGTAACACTTAACAAGTACCCGTCATCATTTGTAAATTAAATCTATCCTTCTATTTTTACATAAAAACTTTTCTAAAACTAAATCATAAAATTTATTGTCCGATCTTAATTTATGCAAAACTTCTCTTTTCAAATTGGGCAGTTCCGGACGCGGTTGACCTTTACTCCCAATTTTCAACTTTTCTTCATATTTTTTAGTTGCAAAATTATTATTTAAAACAGTTTCTATTACACAGCACCTATTTCCTTCCTTTATGTCAAGAGGTTTTAAAACAATTGAATACCTACTGAAAAAATTGAAAACTACCACCACCCATAATATACCTATATAGTTTCGGCGTTATAACATGCTTTAACCGCTCAGACGTGTTTAAATATTGCGGGCCATTGCTCCGTACATTACTCTCCGCAGTAGTGTGCCTACCGCAGGGTTGTGAGTTTACCGGTAAGTTTCAATCTTACGTAAGTTACCGGTAAGTTTACGTAAGTTTCGGTAAATAACGCGCTCCTGTGGCTGCATGCACTGTGAAGTGGTAAGAAACGCGTAAATTATGATGTCTGTACTATTGCTCGCCATAAAAATCTATTTCCAACAATTCATTGCCACTTTATTGTAAGATTGGAAAATTAAGTGCATTCTTCTCAATTCTCAGTGTAGAACTGACGCCCTGAGTACCTATTATATTATTACTTTGAGTACCTATATGCTTGTACATCGGAAATCTTTTCATTGCTTTGCTTTCCTGTCGTACATCATTAAAAAACAGATTTTTTCCGAACATAAGAATGAGAGTTAGGCTTCATGTATTTACCCAGTAACTACTTGATAAAAACTTTCATGAATCTAGAAGAGCATGGGTAAAGCTGGGTGCGCGTACTACAACTAATTGGAAATGAGTTTATTTGAAAAATCAAAAATGAGATTCTAATTTTTTCAAATTATTTGTAGATTGTAGTAGATATTCTCAAAAAAAAAAAAAATATGTTCAATAATGAAAAAAATTAAATTTCGTCATCATCGTCATCTGATTCCAAACATTCATACTCATCCGACTCGGAAGCTAAAAAATCATCCAGTTCCTGTTTGTTGCTATCTTCATTTTCTGATTGAGGTTGAACTGAAGTAATATGTTGTCTTGGCCTCCCGCCTACAAAAAGTTCTCTGCCAATGTATTACTAATTATGCAGCTTCATCAAGTCATTATTCTGCAGATACGCAAATTTTCTTCCTCAATACCGGCCTACAATGTTCTAGGAGATGTACAAGAAAAATTCACTTACATTTATAAAAAATGGTACAACAACTAATTAAAAATTGAAAACTGTTTATTACAAAACAACAGGAGGAAGTTATTAGAGAAATTAGTAATTTCTTACCAGCAAAGCAGGTACCTACGAATAATCACAAATTACCAAATTTATAACTTATTGTCAGTTTGTCAGGAAATTGCGTTTTGAATAAAGTTTAGAATCAAAATCTTAAAAATAATTTTTTTCGTAACATTCTTGAATTATTCAATTTTTGTTTTCGAATCAAGTTTTTAAAACATTGAAGATAAATGATATAATTAAGAACTTACATTAATCAAAACCCAATTCTTTCCATACCTCATCTCTCTTTCTTTGATATTCCCTCTCCTCTTCTTCCGTCAAAGGTTTTGAAGGTATGACTTCCAAGCCTCTTGGAGAGGATGAGGGCTTTTCAGTTTTAACAGCAAGGTTCCGTTTTGCTTTTTCTACATCTCCAGCAGTCTGATCTTCAGAAACTGGGGCTTTCTTTGCTTTCTCTTTGCTGAAGGAATAAGATGAAGCGGATGACATGTTTCTATAAAAAAAGAAGACTGATAATTGATAAAAACCTCAACTTGCTGGAATTGGCAGTGACTGTCAATCCGAGATATGTGTCAATAAGAATAATTACAAGCAGGTAGTGGATACTACTTTGCTGCAGCAGCGCACTGAGCCACTGATCAACTTACCTATGAATAATGAATATCAGAGTCTGATGAAAATTCAAATAAACAATTAATAGGGAGGCGACGGCGGATATCAGATTAGTAAGTCCAACTCCAAATCTCGATTCTCAATGGAGAGAAACAGACAGAAGAAAACCCGCGCCTCTGTTTTTGATAAGAGTTGACAGTGGAAAAACAATATGAAGTGCTCTACAAAAAAGAATTAGATCTCAAAGACGCAATCCATGAATTACGCTCTCTGATAAAAGTATAAAAATAACTTTTCTGTAGACTGACACTCTACTTCCAATATACCTTTCCTCGTGATTCATACTCCCATGCAGCGTATTCTACCTTTTATCTACACATTCTACGTTTTATCTACGCCAATATTCGGTATTATACACGGTGTATTCGACGCGTAAAATTCCGCGTAAATGTAGAATGTATATATACGCGGCCAACTCTGTGGTGGAGTCGTGGAAAGGAAAGCCAAACTAAAGCCGATGATTTGAACAGTGATTCAATAATCGGTAAGTTACCGCGGTAAGTTTGGTAAAAATGGTAAGTTTACCGGGCTGGTCGGTAACTTACGGTAAATAACGTATCTTACAGTAAACAACCCTGGCCTACCGGGTGCGATATTCATATAGCACACACCCGACGCAATCTTCAACATTACCACCTACCCTCCCTACCTTCCCTGCCCGCTGTAATATACAGAACAAATATGTGCGTTCAGATCATCGCCCACAGTCCTGAGCGAGGAATCTGACAGTTGCTGCCACCTAAACACGTAAAATAATAGAACATGAGGCAGGCAAGAATCACCTTACATTATATACAATTATACAATATTTTACCTTCAGTTCTCTGGTTATCCCATCACTTCGCTGGCGTGGTCTCAAATGTGGAGCAAGCAGATGCATCAATTCCACGAACGTATTTTTTGTCATGCGAAACATTCTCCGAAACTCGTAAGTGGGCAGTTGAAATACACTTTTGTTCCTTATACAGAGCCTTTCTAAATGTAACTTTTGTTGCCTTTCATACTCGGTTTCATTGAATAATAAGTGGAAATTTATACCTATAATTCCATTCATTTTGTTCTTCGCGCAATGAAAAATAAGCACACCACTTTTCTACAACTGTATAAAAATTACGAAGTTGTTCATTATTATCATAATCCCACAGCCGTCGATTCTTATTTCTTATCAAAAATTAGTCAACTCCGTTCAAGTACAACGATTAAAGATTGCACTTGTGCGATCGCTCTCCAGGAGCGCATAACGACGGAGCACGCGAGGTGCGAGTGCCTAGTGGAATAGGGCTCTTCCACCATTGCATTTTGCATATATTCATTCCCCTATAATCTTATCATCTTATCAAAGTGGCAGTGAAAACATAAACAAAGAGTCAAATACTCAAATATCATCGGCCTAAGTTCCAACAATTGTTTGAATATCCTAATTATTATTATAGAAACACAAAGACGTGATAATTATTCTGGTGATATTGAATTCGAGTCTTCATCTTTAGTGTATACAGTATAATTAGTGTATTAGAGACATGTGTTTGTCTTCCCACATTGTAAGATAACAAACTCGTTATTGTAAGTACTCAGTATACAAAATGTGTGAGAATAGGTATGTAGCTGGTCTATTTATAAATAAAAATGAAGACGTTAAACAATTTATTTGCGGGAAATATTCGGCTGTTCAACTGTCTTGTTCAAAAGAATGATATTGATAAGCGTTTGTTTACTATTTCACTGCCACTTTGATAAGATCATAGGGGAATGAATATGCAATATGCAATGGTGGAAGAGCCCTATACAATTTACCATCAACTGCAATAGAGTGCGCGCGTACTTGATCGCAAACGGTTAGTGGAATAGCCGCCCAGGGTTCATACCAGATGTCCGTAGGGCGTGATCATAATTTTGGTTTACCACAGCCGGCAGTGTCTAAAGTAATGAAAGAAGTGCTCAGAGCTATGAATACGGTACTTTGTCCTCGATACATAACACTTCCAAGAACACATGAAGCCCGAGACGAAATTAAAACTTGGTAATGGGTGCTCTTTGTACTTAGTTGACATTGTGTACAAAGTAAGCAATAAATTCTTTTCTGTGTCCAGGTTCTTGCAAGAATTTGGTATACCGAACGTTATTGGAGTTGTCGATGGAACCCAAATTGACATATATCCGCCATTTGTGACAAATAATGGGCATCCCGACGGAACATATTTACGTGAATCGCAAAAACTTTCACGCAATTAATGTACAAGTGGCGAGAAATTAATGAATGAATGCATTCTTCCACTATTACATGAACATGAAATAATGAAATTCATGTTCAGGTTGTTGACCACGAGTACAGAATAACAAATATCAACGCGAAATTTCCGGGTAGTGCTCACAATTCACACATCTGGCGCATGAGTGCTGTGAGAGAGCATCTTTCGACAGTGTACCGCGATAATCACGAATGGATTTTAGGCGACAGCGGATATCCGCTTGAGCCATGGCTTCTCATACCGTTTGCTCACCCAGAAAATGAAGATGAGGAGATGTTCAATAACCTTTTTACTAAAGCCCGATGTATAGTGGAAAGAGCCTTTGGGGTCCTGAAAGCGCGGTGGCGATGTCTCTGCAAGCAGAGAATGCTGCACTATTTGCCCACCGTCGCACGTAACATAATTAATGCGTGCCGGACTGCATAATTTCTGCTCGCATTTCCACGATGACTTTGACAAACCATACGACAATGAGAATGATGATGAACCTCAACAAGATGTAGTTTACAGTATTAACCGTACCTTACATGACGTTGGTGCTGAGAACAGGGAGGAAATCATTCAGTTCATGAGGCAGTTTGTATGAAGTCGTCATCAATGACTACAGGCAGAAGTGCAATTTCTCAACTGTCAATAGAAGTTCAGTGGATACATTTTGTAAAGGGATGTATCATATTTTTAATGCATTTTCTTTTTTCTCGGTGGGAACCAACCTTCATTAATTAATTTATTTATTTTTAATTCATTGAGCAGCATGCTTCTTTGGGTATTCATTGATTTTTCCCTAGCGGAAGAGAAATAATAAAGGCAAGTGCTTTGAGAACAAGCACTATAGTCTCTATCATTTCTGTTTCTTTATTAGTGTGATGATATTTTCATTGTGTACGTAGAATAATGTCTGTATTTAAGGAAAATGTACACTATGAAATAGAATCGTTAAAACATCATTTTTGACAAGAACATTTTTTTCAAGCAGCAAGTGCCGCCGTCAGCTCGCTAAATTTTCTCATTAATTCAGGACCTGAACGCCACGGAAACTGTGCATGATCCTCTGGATTCACCAGGAAGTTCCATTCAAATGCTAATTTGCTCCACCAGTTCACCCCGAGTCTACAATTACGTACGAGAAAAGGTTGTTATTCATTTTGAATTTCTATACATTGGAATGAAAGCTTTACAGAAATAACATGAATTGTACACACTGCAATGGGTTGTCATGGCCTTGATGCTGGATAAATTCGACGAGACAATGAATTTTCACTTGCGACCACTGAGCGTGTCCTTCCATCCTGGAAATTACATGAAGAATAGTGAGCTTTCTTTTTCTTGACCCGGCACTTTTGATCCGTAAGATACTGTGTACAATAGAAGCATATCATGTTATAACAGCTGTACACAGAATTCATTCAATTAACCAAAATTTTAACATACTTTCTGCCAGCTTTTTGTTTCTTTTTTTGGCCCCAACAGATTCAATTGATCTTTCACTTGTTCCCACATGCATTGATAGGATTTGAATGTAAAATCTTTTGTGAATTGTCTACTTATCAGGATAGGGTTTTCTTGCACAATGGTCATTAACCGGGCTCGTTGTAATGCGTTTGCTTGTGGACTTCGGTTATTAGTACTGTTTGCATACGTAACATACCCATGAGAAATGTATGAATTGTCATCTTTGCCAGGAAAATGTAATTAATTTGTACTTATTTTACCGGTTTTAGGAATTTGCTATTCATGTTGCAGTAGTACGTAATCGAGTAACGTTCCAAAAGGTCCGCCACCCGTTTCTTTTACCTCTGTCGCTTCAACAGAAGCCGCAATTTTCTGCCCTATCTTAAATTGGAGATATTGTTCTCTCGAGATAAACACAAACAATACTTCTCCCGTATTATTTTCAATTTCGATGAATGGAAGATTCCCAAAACTTGTATCTGCATTTATTATTTTACCGACAATTGTACGCACATTCGACATAACTTTTTCAAATAACTTTCGAATTTCATCTAAAAACTGCTCAACTATAAATACGTACCTACGCTTGTGCGGTAATTGGGTAATGCGTTATCATTCTTAAACATGTGAGCAGTTGAAATTTTTTGGGTTTCGGCAAGCATCCTAGTCTTGTAGCGGAATACCACATTACATGCATTGACTATACACGTACCAGACAAATACTCGCATTGTTGAAAAAGTTGTCACTTTGAAGGATACTGACACCAGAGTGTGCTGCGTGTTAACCGGCAGAGTGAAAGAGACAGAACATCTTTCCCTCTCTCTTACACCAACGTATTAACACGCAGCACACTCTGGTGTCAGTATCCTTCAAAGTGACAACGTTTTCAACAATGCGAGTATTCGTCTGGTACATGTATAGTCAATGTTACATGGAAGAAAAAGAGCGCTAAGTGCGAAATGTTCGCTTGCACAGAGTGCGCGCGTACTTGATCGAGGACGGTTAGTGGAATGGCTATTCCACTAACAAAGTCCGACAAAGTACGCGCGCACCCTGTCGCACTTTAAAGACGTTATTATTACACTAATGCGTGTACCTCGTGTATTTTGTTGTACTTCACATCTAGAGTACAACCGCACAAGTGCGGTCGTATATCGTCGTACTCTATTGTACTTCAATGAATTGTTGATAAGACTCACTGCTGTGATAAGGGATTGCCTTCTGCTGGCGGTAGGAATACCATAATATTTGCATCGTTACCTTTGTCACTGTGCAAAAAATAGAATCAATATGAATGCAGTTGGTATTTGTTTCTTCAATGAAGCAGCTAACTATGAAAGGCAACGTATGTTGCGATTGGAAAGGCTAGGTACATATTTGCGAGAGAAGTGTATTTCAGCTTCCCAATTACAAATTCCGGACAATGTTTCGAATGCAGAAATATACATTTGCGGAACTCATGCATGTCTTGATTCCACATTTGAGAGAACCTCAGCGAAATGATGGAATACAGAACGAATTGAAGGTAATATATTGTACAAATTACTGCTGATACTGCCGTTTTCTTGTGTTTGATTGATAACAATTATGATGTGTATGTACTTTAGGTTGCGGCAACCGTGAGGTTTCTGGCACAGGGAAGCTACCAGTTGTCTGTAGGACGCGATTTAAGTTTTGGTTTATCACAGCCTTCAATCTCCAAGGTTATGAAAGAGGTCCTGACAGTTATGAATGAAATACTGTGTCCAATGTACATACGATTTCCAACGACAAATGAAAAAGAAAGGATTAAAACTTGGTAATGATTGTTTTCTGAACTGTACCTGACTCAATATCATGGGCATACTGAACAAAGGATTATTTTTTGATGTTAGTTAACCACAAGCACTGTTGGTAAGGATAACAGATAAATATACGCAAAATGACTTTTCATTTCCTGTACAAAGTCACTGTCATTCCATTTAGGCAGACATACCACTCAAAGAGATCCGCAGAACGGGCATATACTCTTTTCGTCGGTATCCGCTGGTACATGTCCTCTGACATGGTATCCGCAGAGGTACTCGTACATAAAGGTTTCCTTGCATACGTAACAGGTTCTGTAATATCATAAAAAAGAAGCTGATAACACTGCGTAACACATAAAAAAGTAACTGCACACATCTCATAACTCAGCAAGAAAAGGTCCAAAAAATTTCAAAAAATTCTATTATCTTCCTGAAGGTATAACTATTTTTCGATATAATCGCCTTGGCGATCGAGACACTTGTTGTATCGTGTGATCAATTTTTTGATACCAGCATGGTACCATTCAACTTCCTTTTTTTAAAAAAAAACTTGTAACCGCATTTTTCAGTTGAAAAACGCTGCCCGCCTAAGTCCTTTTGAAGGCCGGGAAACGCATGGAAGTCCGAAGGGGCAAAGTCCGGTGAGTATGGAGGGTGGCTGAATGGTCCCACTTCAAATCGTTCACTAGAGACTCAATGAGCCGCGCCGTATGAGACCGGGCGGAACCCAACGCGCGCTCACTTCTGTCATGCCTAGGTGCTCCGTTAAAAGACGGTGACTGCTCGCACAAGAAATGTCGACCTACGAGTAGTGTGTCGCTATCTTGTGGTGAAGATCAGTAACGTTAAGCGTCGATCTTTCGCCAAGAGAGTGCGCACAATGTTCATTGTCTCGTCATTCACAGTCGTTGACGGTCAGCCGTCACGCGCTCCGTCGTGTGTATCTGTTCGCCCCTCCTTAAACCATTGGTATACCGCTTGACGAGACATGATATTCTGTTCCCCATACACAGACGACAATCTACAGTAAATATCGGCACCCGACTGATTTTCTTTCCTAAGAAATTTAATCAGGGCGCAAACTTCATTATCGGACGGAGGCGGAGTCTCGTTAGACATGCTTTATTATTCAAAACATACGCACAAGCCGATGAATCACGATGCGAGTTGAAACGTGTTTGAAGAATACCTTCAGAAATAATAGTGCGAAATCTGGACGCGCTCAGTGTTACCAATCCAGAGATACAAAATGTGTGTAGTTACTTTTGAGAGGGCCCTGTAATTGAACTTACAGCGGTGTTTGCTTTCATCAAATCAACTGAAAAATTGGTTTTCTCAGGGCCCATTGCTGAATTCCATTTTTGTATTTCTGCAATATCCGCAGCCTCTTTTTCACTTCCTCTTTTTGATGTGGATGATATCGGCATATCTCTACAGCAAACTAATTCATATTCCTCCACTTCCTCTTCACCTACTAAATCAGAGAGGGTAGGCTCCTCTGCGCTATTCAAGTGTATTACATCCTGTTCAAAAAACCATCTTGTAATCCAAGCACATAGTAATTTTCTTCACATTCTCAAATTACTTACATCTGTGTTACCAAAACCAAATTCACGGATTTGTCTGTCACCCTCAACAACCATCTGCCCTCCCATGACTCCCAACAACTTTTTGTCCTCTGTGGGAAGGTCTGGTACATTGGCTTCGCCTCTGCCTGTCTTCCTCACACTACAAGTAAGTTCAGCTTTCTTCTTCTTGACTCTAGCTTTCTGATCCGACAAGTACTATGTATGTATGATAAAATCACATCGTGGTAATACAGCATCACAGTGATATAACATCTAATTCACTATACTAAAACGTACTTTTTGTTAACTCTTTACATCTTTGGCTGGTCCCAGCGAATTTAATTCGGTTTGGACCGCTTCCCACATCTTATTAAACAACTCAAATGTAAAATCAATTGTGAATTTTCGCGTTATAAGTACTGGGTTTTCCTCAACTATTGCCATGAGGCGAGCTTGTTGAATACTGTTTGCTTGTTGATTCCGTACAACCGCGGGCCTACACAGAACATAACGTACTGAAAATGTATAAAACCAATCATTACTTGCTACATAGAAGTTCCATTTGAACTCACCTCTTGAACGTTCCTCCTGGAAGAGTACTCATTTTCTTCAATTACTCAAATTTTGTCATTCAAATTGTATTAAACAAGAAGAAATATTATCATTGGGAAAACTTGAACAATAAAAACGTAAAAAGAAGTGACTGAAAACTTGGAACTAATTTGATAAGTCAATCATGGTAATCAAGAAGACAAAAAATGACTACAAAGAGGAAAAAAGCCTTGACAAAGAAAGTTACATTAAGGTAAAGCACCATAAGAAAGGGGAAACTCCACATCAGGAGAGAAATAATTATAAAGTATTAAATGTATGAATTCCGCGCTGTACTGAAGGTAAATTGAGAATGGAGACAACATCGCATTTTGGAAACTCTGTCTTGTCGACAATGTTAGGGAAAATGAAGACGTTTGGCTGAGTTGATGTTTTTTGGCGCATAAAACTTGACACACATGAGTTGGTTTTGACTTCATTGATTTTGCCGACATAAAATTTTGGCCCAGTGCTATAGACAAACTTTACCTTCACCCAGTTGTCAACTTCAATATTCTCTGAATTGTTTTTCTGTACTGGTACAGAGGCAGTGAGATCTTTGTCACCAATTGCATTATCTTTGTTGACAATATGAATAGTATTTTCTCAGTCCATCTACCAAAATAACCAGCACACCAGAAAAGCTCTTCATTGTTGTGATGAACTGGTAGAGATATGTAGAGTGTGGTTTGTTTTTTCATTTCTTTCAAAAGTTTGACAAAATGATTCTCCAATTTGTAAAAGTAATTTATGATCTTATGCAGTATTTGAATTTCACCCTCAGAACTGTAATAGTTGAGCATGGAGCTATCTTTTTCAGTCATACTTCCTAAAACACAACTAGCTTGAAGAACATTGTCAATGTAGAGAAGACAGAGGTGTTTCCAGAATTTGAAATTTCTCTTAGCCATTTATAGTATAAGTTATATCGGATGATTTGTTCTGAATTTGGCTACAATATCACCTTTTTTTTATTTTCAAATTGACAATATTCCTATTGCGCGCGTGCAGAATTATTTTTTCACCCGCTTCAATCTTATCAGGGGAAATGAATATTGCGTTCTTAATGAGCGAAAATTTCAACCCTATTTCACCTTTACCTGTTGTGTACATGTTTGTAGGAATACTTGTATCAACTAAATTATAATACCCTCGTATAATTTGATCCTCTGAAGCACTGAGTTCAAATTTATACTTGAAAGTTTGAACCTTCCCTTTGACTATGTAATCACAACATACGCGGCAATTTTCTACTTATTTCTTAAAATAGGATTCCAACACACCTTACACATGCAATAAAAATGATTGTGTTCTCAAGAGGGATGTACTTTACACACAAGAGCCATTGAGATAATAAGAGAATATGTCCTCATCACTTACTTTTATAGATGTTTAGTTCTCATATGATGTTTGAAATTCCATTTACAATAAATACAAATTCCACATACGTCACAGGTATATCAAATTATGTGTGTTTTTTCATGCAGAATTAAATTTTCTTCTGTTCTAAACAAGGCATTACATTTTTCACACTTTTGACAAACGTACATTAACCTTGAGTTCAGGAGCATTTTTGTGGACTTTCCTTAAATGTTGAATCAAGACACCACCACCACAGTGATTGATATTTTGAAGACAAATATTGCATGTAAAAGACATGATTATGATGAAAAAAGATTGTACTCACTCCTCCTTATATACTTTTAGAAATGAAACAACATAAAGTCCAAAGAAGGAATACTATTGAAAAGTATTTACATTTTACATGCTATTGTTTGGCGTACTAATCCTTAGGGGGTCAAACATGCTCAAAAAGCCACTGTTGTTGGCCCATTCTTCCGTCTTGTTCCAACTATCATGCCACGGTTCAAATGGCTCAGTGGGTGGTTGCTGTTGTATTGGAACTTCTTCAATGGAATCTTCATCAATTTTGGATTCTGTATGTATGAAATTTGGCAGTGATCGCCATCTTCTTAACATCCCTCCCTCTGGAGGGACATTCTCTTCATTTGAGACGTCTGCAAAAAAACTTGGAAGCAAAACAGATTTCATCATATTGATGGTTTATACCGTAAATAGATGCATTACAGCCAGAATTGGCGCAAGACTTTACAATGTTAGAACACTTACCAGTTTCAACTCATAATGCTCCTATGTTGTTGCGTTCACATGGCTCTAAACTTCCCGCTCCAATGAGTCAAAAGTAGAGAGCTGTAACAGACACGTTTGAAACCAATTTACCATTTTCAAACTTTTTCTTCAAATAAGGTTGTTTACAAGTTTTTGGCAAGTTGGAAAACTTATTAGCACCAGTCTTTGTACTTTGGGGTTTTGAAGGACCAAATGCACATTTAGGCTCCTCTTGCTCCTTCTTTAGGCACCAATTGATATGTACTAACAACTCAATTGGTTTACAAAAAAAAGGCTTTGGTAAACAAATTGAAGCAGATTTGGAACTCTATATTATCAGCCAAATAATTTGTTCTAAGTAGTTGATATTGCTTCCAATGATAGTGCCATCAAAAATCCCAGAGAAATTTTAGAATTCTGTTCATTTTTTCCCCTCAATATTTTCCTTGAATTTTTATTCTGAAATTTTCACAAACTCACGATAATGCGCTCATTTATGTCTTCTGAAAAATGATGAAACCTGCCTGTAGAAAGTATCACAGATTACCCACTCTATTGTCAATGTCTCACAGAATGTCGGCTCAACACAGCAGACCTACATGAAACACTAATCAGACTAGCCAAATACAATGAAAATATTTCCTCAAATAAATCATCTTCATTATCATCATCATATTATTCAACCTATTCCAAGGAAGATCAATATTACTCAGCTGAATGTGACAGTGCTCACGAAGGAGTCCAGGTTTGTAAGCTGAAAACCCTCGCAGCCTCAAAATGGAGCATGGGAATTGTAAAAATTTCTAATAAAAATCAGGGATGCCATCTTATCCTTTTAATTTCGTGCCTAAAAAGGGACTTAAATATTCTTTGTGCCTGGTAGGATAAGAAAAACCAGGATCTTACGATTTCAACTGTGTGTCTACGCATGCGTAGATTCTTACGAAAAATTTTAGTCAATTATATACCAAATTTAGAACCATCTTGAGGTCACAAACCGATTTAAACCCGAGACAGGCTCGGAACGACCTATAAATGTCTCGGGTCGAGACCTTGGGAGGGCCAGGTCTTCCCGTAATGAGATTGTTAATCTTTAGTTGCGCGTTACGCGATAAATAAAATAATTTCGAATGATAACACCTTTCTAAAGGGACCAAAAACTGTATTAAAATTTCAACACCGAACAACATGACGGATAAATGCTATGCAAAATAGGTGAAATGCAAAATAGAAACATAAACAAATGGGGAATGCATAAATAATCAAATTATCATTAATATTAGAATAAAGCCATCCATTTGGCTCTCGAGCAACAGGAGAAACACTGAATTTATAATTTCCTATAAAACAGGACTAAATTGCCTGATGTGAGTCTCTCCTCATTATAATAAAACATTTTTGAAATAAAATCAAAATTAGGTCATGCAGAAAAACATGAAACTTCCTTTCTTGGACCGAAAATTTGTAATAAAAATTGATATCAAAAGCAATACGATGTATTCAAATCGTGTGAAGTAATTTTATAAATTGAGTACTTCAGATAAATAAACAAAAAAAGGGGGGGTACTAATCGGCCCTTATTTCCTTAATAGGTATGCAAATTAGTCCGCCAAAAATCACTCAACCAGTCAATATAGACTTAAAGAACTAGGTGTCGATCCAATTCGACTCATCCTTGCCTAAGGGATGAGCGATCTCCTAAAATAAAGAAAAGAAAAATAAACCTGGAGGCAAGGCTCGCGATTGTGCTTATACTATCTTTGCGCTTAATTCATTATTGCGACTTACATTTCTTGCAACAAACCGGTAACCCGCCTAATAGAACAGCCGCATAGGGGCTGAGGCAAATGTAATGAGGTATCGAACACCTAGGAAAAAAAGACAGTTGACGCCATCGCGAACTTCGGCGAAATCCAACCGCGTACTTTTGGGGAAATTGGAGCTTCTTAGCCTCCTCCCCTTAATTGACCGAAATAAATAAAAAATGAATTAAACGAATAAAAATTTGTATTACGGGACATTCCCGAGAAAATAATAGGAAAAATTTAAATAAGTGCGATTTCTAGTAAGAAAGACTGCACATCCTAAAAACCGAAAATATGTGACAACCATCACTGTTGCTCGTTGATCATGAATGAAAAGCTTGCTTATCAATGGCCATTGTGTAAATTAATAATAAGCAACATTAATTAAGCATAACAAAAATAATGACATAAACAACAATACGTGATATCAAATGAGTACTCGTAGACGGATGGACGATGATGATTGAACGGACGGACATTTTGGTCGAAATTGGGGTCGTGGGCGCCCACACTGGCTGTGCATCCCCACGACAAATTAGCCGGACATGATCGAATCACAACACGTCACTCAACAAATAAAACATCGATTGCGACATGAACAGAAAATTCTTATATTTGGATTTTAATTCATGGTGGCACTTGATGTATAAAGATTTCAAGTAATGACCGATCATTTTTAATACGGGTGAACTTTAATCTCAAACACTTAGACAAATTTCGAATTACGAGAGATTGCCATAGGCATACGGCGTATATATCATACGAACACTATATCACGGAGAACGCGTGCTATACGATGGTATTGTCGGGTACGAACTGATTTTTTGAAGTATCGAGAGTATCGTCCCGACTTTTGACTGCGTCTTTTAATTGTGCAGGCAATGGTGGATCTGGAACATCCATCCGTATCTTCCCCAAGATTTAGCAACCAGTTGATTCAATCAACGAGGGTATCTGAAATAGGAATTTAGAGACCGCACGTAGTTGGGACAAATTTTTTGTGCTATCTTGAGAACGGTCTACTTCGAACCATTTTACGACATTTTACGACTTCCTCGAGATGCGAATGGAAACTTATGCATACATTTACCAGCCCTTAGCATTAATACCGTTGAACTCCCGCCGAGGAATCATTGAAATCTATTTAGTAGAAAAGAGGATCTTCTTTCGGAAATAATAACAAGCAGCCCGTAGCAGGCAGCAAGAGGTTCGTGCTGTTATGTGTTATATAAAATTTATTTGTATGAATGTTGATGAACAAGTTTCAACTTTCAGCTTGTATCCGACTTTGGCTTCTGACGTTCAGCTTTCAGCTATATAGCTTTTCGAATCTGCTTTAATACTCCTTACACTCCTCTCTGAAGTTTGTTCGCAAACTTATTGAATTTGGCTTCTGACATTCAGCTTTCAGCTATATAGCTTTTCAATTCTGCTTAATGAATACTCCTTGTCTCCTTACCCAAAGTTTGTTTGCAAACCTATTCTGATAGTACTCCTGTACTCATCTTCCTCCTGAGAAAGTTTACTCCAAGTCTTACAAGAGAAAAAAAGATTCTCATTCTTCTGATAGTACTCCTGTACTCATCTTCCTCCTCAGAAAGTTTACTCTAAGTAAGTCTTACTAGAGAAAAAGAGATTCCCATTCTTGATGCGTCTACTGATCATTGCCTAGTGCCTATACTGCTAAGTTGGTCTAGGATAATCAATAAAGTGAAAAGAACATCCAATAACCATGAAACCATGATATACCTGATACCTATAACTTTATTCTTAGAACTTTCTTCTCAATTTCATTCACCATTTTAAACATTCAATCGAATTTACCAATAAATACGTCCATCTTTGCGAATACGTAGATTCAGTTCCAGTACCTAATAATATTGACAATTATTGCCTGATATCTCACTCAGTGACTCATTATTCGTTCTTAATTTTTATAACACTCACTTGTTCTTCTTTTCAACTATCCCTATCGTAAGACCGTCGCATTTGCTTTTGATTACGCTCGCCAATTGATAAATCATCAACATCTACACTCATAGCATAAGAACTATCTTTTTCCTCGAAGCTAATACTTTCATAATCATATTCTATCGAATAGAAGAACTCGTATTGGGAGCCAAATGGAAACACAAGATACGTTACAGGTACACTGAGCTGAATACTATCATCATAGCTTGATATCGATTTCATGATGAAGATAATCAACGATCGTTCATCTTCACTGTTCTCCATTGTTTCAATACTCTTGGCGAATTGTATTAATGTATTAATATTAATCGGACAAATTTAAATAATTCATCTCTGATCACTTTTATTCTATTTGATAAGGACGAACAGCCATACGACAAATGTCAAATAAAAAGACGTAATACCGAACAGCCATAATCCAAGCAACGAATGTCGAATAGAGAGACGTAATACCGTCTCCATACACAACAATATGATTGTAAGTAACAAAGCTTTGTACCACAAAACCTGAAGTAAATCAATACCCCAAATAAGACATCCTATCTTTCGCTGGGATAAGATGTCATGTGCCGATTGTGTGTTCCTTTGTTCAATGTTCGACGAGTCGCAAAACTGATGATTAAGAGCCGGTTCTACCAAATACTCGAACTTTACATATTATTCTCAATTAAACTCAGATTAGGCTACCACAATTCTGTGTTACCAATTCCCGTGATCCTAGTTTTTGAACGAAAATCGGGGTTTAAAATATCAATCGTCCGATTTTGGCCGATTAGTTAATCGTAGTTTACATACTTAATTAGAAACTTAAATACATTCACATTTTGAATAAACATTCGATTTATTAATATATAGTCCAAGTAAGTCGATCTTTACAAATAAACGAATACCTATAGATGGATAAAATACGCAATATGAACGAGTGAACTCATCAATTTGAAAATTATTTTGATAAATGTTAACGTTCATGGATCATGGATAGTGATAACAAACAGGCGAAGATTCGTGAGTTGGAAATACGCAGCTGTTTTAGCCATGTTTCAAACACACGATTGGAACATTTACGTCACTACATCGCATGTTTAAAAATTAAAAAACACACGTTCGAAACATTTACGTCACAACATCGCAACCCCGTCGATACCACCACCCCAACGGTATATCAATATCGCGTTGGAAATCAAAAACGAGAACACAACCGCGAACTCATTACATACGAACGCAAAAAGTACTTTTTTCCGTGCGGTAAGACAATCGAGAACATTGTACATCGAACATCGAAATCAAAAGGTCGGAGAACAATATTGATCTGAGAAGAAAAAAAAAAAAAAAAAAAAGCGATTGCAAGAGGGTTCGTGGCTCAAACACGAGCACGAACCTAAAAACTATTGCAGGATAAAAATGTGCCTATTGGAAACCAAAACTAACTGTATTATTTTTCCTCTTTTAATCTTTATAAAGAATTTTATTGAATCAGTCCAGCCTCGAGGACAAAACGTGCTGGTGCATGTATGCATCGAAATGAATAAGGGTGAATTAATTTTAAATATCAAGAAAAAGAATTTCGAGCGACAAGTGCGAGTAGCAATAGTCACATGTGTTTGAATCCACGGGTTCGTCGCTTTCTTTTTTCAATGAAATACACTATGTACTATGAGAGGGTCGATACGGTACAGCGAGAGATACACGAACAGGTTCGATCTACATTTTGTGTATCTACGCGTAGGGAAAAAACGCCACGTTACATGAAGACGACTCATTACTTTTCACAAATTATTATTGACTTGGTCTCAAAAAATTCTCTCATATTCTCCTCATCATCTACAAACCCAGTAGAGCTTGGCCAAAAAAAAAAAAAAAAAAATATATATATATATATATGGTCTCAACGTCCTATCATCAAAAAAATTTCCTCTTCTCCCCATCACCCACAAGGCTGTGGGACTTGGCCGAAAAAAAAGTGGTCTCAACGTCCTTTCCTACTACTTTGAAAACTTCTTAACCAACTCTCATAGGGTTACAGCGTAAATTGGGAGTAAGTTAAAAAGGTGGAACAAGATCACAGAGTAGGTTAAAGTATAAAGCCAAAAGGGCACAGATGAAGTATTACATCATTGGACAAGTAATGCATTCTCAGCCTCAGGGCTGCACTTCTGCTGACAAAAGCAAAGATAGCCTACAGCAGATGAATTAACATCAAACAAGATAAAAAAACAAAAGAGAGTATATTAATACATCTTAGCAAATATCAAGCATTTTTCTTAGAGGAGCAAATTTTGCTAGAAACCAGGCCCTCTGTGAATAAATCTGCAAGTTGGTTCTGAGAATTTACGTGGACTAACTGAATTGTTCCCTGAAGCACCATTTCCTTTACAAACTTGAATTGAACATTGATATGCTTGGACCATTTCAAAGTAATAGGATTTTCCAACAGACAAATGACGGACTGATTATCCTTGTAGATCACAACCAGAGGTTGAACAGGTACTGAAAATTCCTTCAGAATCTCTAAACTCCAAATCAGTGAATTCAATTCTTTGACTATATAGTACTTTGTATGGACTGACTCAACAAACGCGTTCCGCAAAGCCGACATTGTGCGGCAAGAGGGGAAAGTTGTGGCTAAAAATGTTACAGCGTGCATAATCCAGTTCTTTGGTCCGTGTGTTTGTTCTGTAAGACGCCTGAACGACGCAACCCGCAGCACTTTTAGCCACGGATTCCCTTTACTTCTCTGTCTGATTGAATCTTTGTAGCTACGGGCCATAATTATCTTGGAAAGTGGATTATGTAGGCGCGTACAGGTGTTATTGTGGAACTACAAGGAACCAGTATTATAAACTTTATTAAACTTTATTGACTAGAGAAATAGATTTATAAAATTTAAGAACAAAATCACACGCGAATTTGGTATAGTATGTCAAAATGTATGAAGGAATCTAAAATAAACAAGTTAAACAGGTTAAAATTTGAAAAGATGAAAAAGATTGCTCATAGTTACACGACGCGGAGCGACCAGGTTTTGGACACGCTAGGTGAACATCATCAGGCGCGATAGATACACAGGCTTCTTTGTTTTGGTATCTACCAATTCAACTACAATCATGTCCAGGTACCATTTGATGTGATGGGTATGAAGTTGAAAAAGTTTGATGGTTTGGCATGCTCTGTAGAGTCCAAAAAACCTATGAAAATACAAATTATAGGTAATAATATTTAGTAAAAACAATTTCTCATGCTGAAATACTATTGCCGCTCACTTTCTCATCTAACAGTTGGACGCTTTTAAGCAAAACCCAACCAAGCGACATGACAACGATCTGGGAATCGGAGAATCTTCACTTGTAGTATATGATAATTTTGCCCGATCTCCAGATTGTTATCATGTCGCTTGGTTGGGTTTTGCTCAAAAGCGTCCAGTTCATTGTCTGAAGCCTGCTTGATGAATCTCATCATTTCACTTTCTGTAAAAGTTTTTGCGTGAATTGGAGAGTATCCGTTCTCTCATGCTCCTGTACATACAAATCAGGGTTGCCACTCCTTTTCCAACAATCTTGCATTAAAGCAGAGTACATATCAGTGTTGGACAGCAAGCAATTCCCTTGTACAGTTGCGTCACTTGCTACGCTCGCTCTGCAAACTTTGTCCTTTAAAATTGCTTGCTTTCTGCTTCTGATATGTAATATACTAAAACAATTTCAACTCTATTTGCCGTTTGCTACTTGCTCAGTAGAACTTGCATTCACACTGTATACAGCTGTTCACGCGCGTTTTCATTGCTTGGCTAGTAATTTGCAGTGCAGTGTTTTATTACACAATTGTGTACACAACCATTTATGTAAGATGTGGAATCATTTACTACATTACAAGCGTCACTATAATTGAAAAATATCAATGATCATAACATTTATCAATTTGGCAGAATATATGATTAAATATAATATCAATTGAAAGTATCAAAATTTGAGGATAACAAATGCACGGAAACAGCACTAATAATGATGAATAGGGCAGGCACTTTAAGCTGTCTTTTTGCATTAGGAATGTACTCATTTTCAGGCTTTGCCAAGTTTTTGCGTCATCTAATAGAGGACAAGCTGCCTCTGATTCCACCCGTTCAGTCGCCTTCTCATAAGCCAATAATGCTGAAAATAAGACAAGAAGTACGCGAGAGGGAGGAAGACATAATCTTTGAGTAAATTACTCACAGAAATCCTTTAGAACGGCTTTCAACATATACCTTTTCCACGTGATTACAATGGTTTGGTGAGTTTGATTTGATCTTTGTGTTCCACCTTTTGGTTTCACTACTAAGTGTGGGGTACCGACTGGCGTACCTTCTGTGATCAGCTGTCTGCAGAACATTTCTTCTTCCTGTACTTATGCTCAACTTTTTGTTGATGTCACGTAATTTGGGAACAAATATGTACCCTTTTACAAATGCAACCCATTTTTTCAAAGAATGGTCCATGATTCCTTGTAGTGTTGCCAATTATTCGAAAAAGTAGAATCAGTTAACCAATAAAATGGATTCACCAAAAAAATTGATCCATGTTGATTATTGTCCTTCAAACATCAAGTTTTTGATCAATTGATTTCCACAAATAGAAAAATTCAAAAATTGTGATAATTATACGGAACATGCTGAAAAGAGTATTGAGGCGATGAATTGATTTATTATGCTGGCATTCAACCATCACGCCTCATTTGAATAATCCGATAATCCATTATGGTTTCATACTTTTATTTCTTTTCTTCAGCTCATATTGTCAGCTTAGTGGCAATACCTTGTAAGCCCAAAATATCAATTTTCCAGGAAATGAAAAAAACATTTTAAAAATTTTTTTTTTTTTCAGGAATTGCACTATTTTTTGTTTTTATAATTTATTGGAGAGGAGGTTATTAACTTTTTATGTTTATTCATAAAATGTAATATTATAGCAGGCGGGCTGTGGGATACAGGATATTTACAGTTAATCAATGGGGTTACAAGGTGTATTTATTTACTGAGTTATTATGGAATAATCGGTATTAATGATGAGACACTGTTCCTTTCCCATAAGAAATAATATTTGGAAAGCAAAGACAAAATAATACTTTATTCAACAATGATAATATTGAATCACTTTTTCATAACTATGAGATGCAGGGATTAATTAGATAGCTTAAATTCAGAATAACCTTAAAAATATAAACTCATAAGACCAGAATGCGTCTTGCAATTTTGACTTACAAAATAAAAGACCAGAATCATTCATAAAAATCACAAAGTAACGGTACTGAGCAATCAAACTGACTCATTCAAAATTATTTTGAATTGTAAGATTAACTCTTAGTCTTAGATCAAAATTGAACAATGGAGCACCGTAATAACAATATAAAAAGGTAGGACTCAAATTTGGTTTGTTAACATAAACTTACAAAATAAGGGACAAGATTAAAAATTATTTGGTTTGTTAATATTAAACTTATAGAATGAGGAATGAGATTCAAAATTACAAATTATTGCAAAAAATCATTTGAATTTCAACGAGTTGTAAAAATTATGGTACTCGCTTGGTATGACAGCCTTGAGTTCTTTTAAATGCAGCCATTTTCATTTTTTGATTGGGAGGGGTGCTTTATGGACCTCAGGCCATACAATTGGCTCACTCTTATCTGGTCTTTTTCTTTGGGGCAGTACTTGATAAGGATTATTAAAATCAATTGGACATTCAATATCACCGTTTGGATTATATTTTAATGCGCGCAAATCTGTTACCACAGGGGCGCGAGTAATTTTGGCAAACATAATTAAAATTACGTTTCTGCTTCACCGTGAATTCTGTAATCAATCATACTTGAAATAAACACTGATTGTGCATCATAGTTGCCCAGTTGTTAAATAGTTTTTGACGGACCTTGAGAGACACTTTGTCACAACATTTGCAATTGCAGTGATAATTGCGGAACTCTCTAGCGTGAACTTTGCGGCCTGGAAAAAATTTTCAATAGGTCAACCAAAAATACACTCATTATTCACTTTTACAAGACTGATTTCAGAATGAATGGTTATGTAATACATACCTTTTTCAGTGAAATAATCTTTATTACTACCTACCTATTACAATTCTTTTTTGTTCCAAATACACCAACAACATCTTCTTCTTCTTCTTATGTCCTTTTTGGGGTCTTCCTCGCAAAACAGTTTTCTCACTTTGTTTGTTACTTCCTCCTTTGCCTGCTGAAATAATAGAGCTACTTTGATACCAATAATGATTTGTCAACGGATTATTGTTTTTCCTTACCTGATAGATTACTGTGCACGCTTTCTATCACTTCTTCTCCTTCAAGGAAATCCACTATTTCTTCACAAAAGTAGTTCCTTTTATCCAGAGAGAACCACCTGCTGCGAGCAGCATGTGGACCAATTACCTCCACCATATTATTATTTTCTTCAGCTAAATCTTCCATTGCGCTCGCGCTACTGCTTGTCAACCAACAACCAAAAATACAACACAAGAGTACAAGACATTCTCTTGTCTTCAAATACAATGGCGCTTGGTTGGTTTTCATTTGATGCCTCAACCTAGAGTACGCATTCCAGCGGTTCTTATTTTATTTCTTCTGGCTTTCACCGATAACATTTTCAATCTTTTCACACAATAATATTCATCTGCAGGGTTGCCTTAACCGCACTTCCCAATATCTCCTAAGTGTTAAATTTGTCGCTTGGTTGGTTTTCATTCAAATATGTTCAATTGTAATTTGTACAGTGGACTGCGCCAGTTAGCAACACCTTAAGAAATTGACTTCATCTACGCTAATAATTGTAATACCTATTAGGTTACCTACAAGGAGGTATGACGAGGAAGCACAGCCAATCATTTTATAATCTGGCTTAGCACTACTAATTAGGCCTGTAATACTAAATTATGTTACTGATAGGAAGGTACAACAAGAAAAACAACATCAGCAAACCATAGCAAACCATTTGCAAATTCTTCAATTTCTGAAATCTCTTCTTTGGCGTTTTCTTTTTGAGTTATTGCCCGGATTTCGCGGTACGTCGTTTTGCTGTTCTATTTTCTTTGTGTTTTTGTTGATCACTTCAATGGGCATTTTGGTTTCTTTGTCAGGCTTGGCCCCTGTGAGTGAATCAATTGGCCCTAATAATATAAGTGCTATATGTATGGCACCTGTAACAGAAAATGAGTCCCTTATTTGGGCAGTTGTTGTTTGTGTGGTTGTCTGGGGCGTGACCGCATAGGGTGCATGAGGGGTAAGTTTGCCCTTTGGTTACTTCTTTATCCAGGCTGTTTCTTCTTCATGAGTGTGATTTGGTAGACTTTGATAATTGTATGACACTTACCGCCGCACATTCCGCTTTTTGTTGGTTGCTTTCTATTCAATTTATTGTTATCTTCAATGACAAATTTTTCCATTAAAATGGTCACGGGAAATCCCTTCCCACAGGGCTATTAGATAATTAAGTTTCCTCACGCTGTAACAAAGGAAAAAAAAGGTCTATCGAGGCAAGCTAATTTTTTTTTAGATCTGTGCATTCAACTCATTTTTCAAAATAATTGCCTATTCACTCTAAGTATTTTTTGTTTTGGTCCACGAGTTTTGAGGTGCCAAGTTTGTAGGAGGGTCCGTCCAATTTTTTTTAGGTAATATGAACCATCATTTTGACCTCTTTGAGGCTTGAAAAACCATCCCCCCCTCCAACCAAATGTGTAAATTGGGGAACAGGTGGAAGTCGGAAGCAGTCAGATCAGGTGAATATGCCGGGTGACTAAAAACATCCCCTTTAAAATCCGTTAACAGTCTTTTGATGAAATGGGCAGAATGAGCTGGGGCGTTGTTGTGAAGCAAAACAATTTTTTAGGTGAGTTTTTGCGTGCGTTTTGCCTTTATCCCAGCCCGCAGGTTCATAAGCGTATCAAAATACGTTTGCTGTTAATAGTGGAGCTCTTCAGAGTGATTTCTTCCAAAACTAACCCCTCTTCATCCCAAAATGACGTCAGAATCACATTTCCTTGCTGAGTGTTTGTATTGCTTGGTAAAACCGCTTGCTGTTCATTGAAAATATTTTGTTTGAATCTTTGATAACATTGTGCGCCATCTACCAACCATCTGCGCACTCATTTTGACCCGTACACTTCCTCAATTTGCACACAGACAGCGTTATGCGTCTTGCCGAGCAGTACGCACTTTGAAATTGGACAAAACTGGAAGGGGTATTTCTATTATAACGCGCGTGTTACTGTAGAACGCATTGTTGTATCACAATGCAACTTGTCAGACTGATCTTGGTAGCTCACAGATTTTTCTCCATATTTACTTTTTTTTCTATTCCTATTTGTTTGTTTGTTACAGCGTGAGGAAACTTACTTATCTAACAGCCCTCATAGATCTCTGAGTAATCATCAAACCCATGCAACTTCAAAACAGCTTTCTGAAAGCGCTACAAATTCCAACTCGGCTGTGGATAAGGCCACTATACTTTGTTTTTTTGATTTATACTGCACAATATTATTGAATACACAGATAATATATCCCAAGGTAGATTTTCTATCTTTATCTGTAGCCCAGAACACATCACTATAAGCATCTAATGGTGCTGCGTTTTCACAATGAGAGTAAACAAGGTTCAAATCTTTCGTCATATTCAAATATTTTAAACTTTGAAGTAGTTATGTGAAGGTTTCATCTGTTGCTGTACTAACAAGACGGCTCAGTTTGTTGACTCCAAAGCTCACATCAGGTCAACTTTGATCCATTATGTAGATCAGAGTACCAAGCAGATGTTGATAAGGTTTTGTGACAGTATTACTCGAAGAATTCATATGCTCAAGATCCAATTTCATCTCCATGGGCGTTTTTACTGGTTTAGCATTTGTAACACCAAATTTCAAGGCACTCTTCTGAATGAACTCTGTCTGATTGAGAAATAATTTTGATTTCTCGCGTCAAATAGATAGTCCAATGAACTTTTCAGCGTTACTTGCAGTTTTAATGGTGAAGTTTTGACTCGAGATATTGTAGAGATAATTCATTTTGTGATCACTGTGAGCTGCAACTAAAAGATCATCAATGTACACTAAAACAAATATTTTTTCCATCTTTGTGTATAGACAGTACTCATATTTTGATTTGCAAAATCCCGCTGCTATAATCACCAAATCTAATTTATTGTACCAACTTTTAGGTGCTTTTTTTAGACCATACAAAGCCTTTCACAACTTCAAAACAAATCCCTTTTCAAGATTTAGAGCCTTGGGTGGTTTAAAGTAGATATCTTCACTCAGATCTCTGTTGAGAAAATTGGTTTCTACATCAATATGGGAAATGAGCAAATTTTTCTGAATAGCAACACTAAGAACAGTTTGAACTGATACAATACTTGCTACTGGTGCATATGTGGTTCCATGATTTGAAATTAAGTCGCCTCTTGCAATTACACAAGCTTATTGAATTGGACCATGTTTAGAGTCTCTGTAGCAAAAAGCCCATTTTGTATCTATCCAAGCATAGTTTCTGTTTGGCACAGACTCCTAAACTTCATATTTCTGTAGCATCCTCTTTCAAAAGCTCTTCATCTTCTTGAAACAATTTGCAGATTTTCTCTTTGGTCACAGATGCGCGAGCTTGACATAAATATTTGCTCTTTTTCTGTACAATAATTGGATGCCTCTTGAGGAAATTTTTGAACCATTTTTCACCTGTACATCTGTCTCAAAAGGGTAATTTTACAGCTTTGTAATATTCGATTACTAACAGCTTTACACTGTATAATAGCGCAGATTTATTCAATGGAAAACCTCTTTGGCCTTAGTTAATTAACCAATCAACAATTTTTTGTTTGTTTTTGGCTCCTATAAATAAATTTCAATACAAAAAGTGTACCTTATTAGCCTTCCTAACGCAACAAATAACAGTGTGGAAAAGAATATACAGAACCCTGTACCAAAAACAGCTTCTGGACCATTGCAGCCTTTTCCTTCTGGTCTTTGTTAAGTTACGTAACTTGTATGACAATGTCGACCGCAGTATGCCATAAAATTTAGCGGCATCTGTTACTGTTAGTGATTTTTCTCAAATATCTTGTAGACATCTCGATAACTTTCCAGGCAAATAATCTATTTTTGTTTTCTGTTTGCTCTAAGGAAAGACAAGAATTAGTGAAATTTGAGAGAGCTTTATTCTTAATTCTTATCAACGTTGCAATGTGGGATACAAATTTTCCACACACTAAGCCAGTTTGCATTTCAGAACCCTGTTTGCAAAGTATCAAGATTAAAAAGAATTTGAAATGAAATTGTTACTTACTTTTCATTTTTTACAATATTCAAGCTCTACTTACCATATTTCAAGAATACCCGCATCAAAATTATATCCCAACACGTAAAATGGCAATTATATTGTCATGCAGGTAGATGACAATCTTCTCAGAAACCAGCATAAACACAATAAATCACAAAAGTGGATTTTTCAACACGTGATAACAGACTGAATCTCACAGTCAAAAAATATTGGACTAGGTGTATTTGAAGCAGAAACGTGAGAGGTTTCATTAAAATACAACCACACGTGAGCACAGCGAAGAGATTTCTTAATTTATTTGGTTTTCTTAAAATGTGTTGCAAACTGGTAGGTGTTTGCAAAGTGGGCAGATTACCCTATGTTCCATTACTCAAATTCCAAATGGGAGTAGGAATTTTAAATCAAGATATTCTCTATTGAAGTATAACTCTATAGGTGTCTTGTACATGATTGTAAGTGAATACAACGTAACTTAGGATTTCAGCCCACAGTTCTTTTCCAAATTTAGTATTGGCTAATAATGTACCAACAGCTTCTGAAACCATTCTCATATCTTGTTCTATTTTTCCATTCTGTTCTGGTGTATAAGTTTATGTTGTCTCATGAATAATACCTCTCTCTGATCAAAGTTTTTGCATTTCCTTGTTTTCTTCCTTGGTTCCATCATCTGTGCGCAGAATCTTAGCTTTCTTGCCAGTTTGGGTTTCCAATCTATGGAAATAATCAATGAACACGTCAATAGTACGTGCTTTAGACTTCAAAAAATATATCGTTCTAAATTTAGAATAATCATCTTTCAACAGTAAGGCATACTTTGAATCACCTAAGGAGAGCTTTGGAGCAATTAACAAGTCCGCATTCGTAAGCTCTCCAGTTTCTGAGGTAATGTACATACTTTCTTTGAAGGGTTTTTGAGTTGCTCTCCCTTTTGAGCAGCAAAGGCACTTGAAATCTTTGGTTTCTGCGTAACTTACTCCTCAATGTTTCAGTATATCTCTGCAGCATTCCAAATTCTGATGAGCAAATTCTCTGTGCCATTTGCTCAGTGTGAGGAGGCCAACGTCAGGTTCTTCGATAACTTGAATTGGAATATCTTTGATAACTTGAATTGGAATAATCCATAAGTCATTTTGATCCAGTTCTGCAACAATCTAAAACAAGTGTTTACCTAGCACAATACAACATGGTGTTTATTTTAAAGTAATGTAATAAACAAAATAAAGTTTGAGGGTGATGAAGTATTGAGTAGTACATTTTTAAACACTATGTTCACATCTTCATGTCTAGCATAAATACAGCCTTGTTGTTGTACATTGACAATATTATTGTTCCCAACAACAAGTGCGCTGTTTACAGCAGTTAAATCATTAAAATAGGATTCATTGTTTGATACATGCATAGAGTACAAGCATTGTCTACAATCCAGCAGTTTCTATCAATGGTATGTTCAGCCGCAGTCAGAACTGTGTTCACGTTTAAATACGCAATAAAGGCTGACAACAATGATGATTTTTCTGACAATGATTTCTCCTTCCATGGGCAGTTTTTGGCGTAATGTCCTTTCTGGTGGCATGCATGACACTCAGTGTTATTTTTGGCTTGTAGTTTAGGACAAACATTTATCCGGTGGTGATTAGGCTCCTTGCAGTATTGACATTTTTTGGCATCACTTTTTGCAGGTTTTGATTCAAAATTCTTGCTTCAATTCTCAGGGCTTTGTTTCTCTAAAGACTTGGTCTTGCTGTCAGCAGATTTGTTTTGGCCAAATTTTGTATGGTGACCTGGTTTTGAACATATTAGGAAGAATGACGTACCTTTTAGTTGAGTTGTCTTCTCTTTTCAAAGTCTTTCAAGGCGGTGATCTTCTGAGACAAGGGTCAATGTTAGATCTTCAAGTCCCATCTTCTTTTGTATTTGACATGTGGAAACAAAGGGACCAAAACCTCTTGGTAGAGCATTAAGTAGTTAAACGCAAACATTGAAATGGTGTTGTCCAAATTTTCAATGCGGATTTTCAAGTTTTCTAAGCGGCAAATATTCTCTTGCATTGTCTGATTGTTGTTGTAAACAAAATTCTGAAACGCTGTATGCAGTTGCTCTAGGTCATCTTTTTATTCCCCATATAAACAATCTAGCTTCTCAAGCATCTCAATATGAGTGAGTCCTCGCGTATCTCGCGCTCCGTGGGCCGTAGCACTTGACCATCGGCCGCTGCAGCAAACATGATCAAAGTACAGGCTTTGGATGAGTTTAGAACTCTTTCTGGATGCTTTAGCTTCCGCTTCATAATAAGTTTTTTTCTGCCAGGATTGTCTGAAAGGTTGGTCTCATCATAATTTATGACATGAGAATCCGGAACATCTTTCAATTTGATTTCTAAATTATCGAAGTATTCATTCAACATTTCATGAGACACAGCAACACAAGAACGTTTAATATTTTCACACATTTGAAAGGTGAGCAAATTTTTGTGCCTCCGCAAGAACCCATAAACAAAGTCCACGCCTGAAATAATGAAAGCAAGAGAGTTGAAGAAACCTTTATGCAAGAAAGCTGCCCTCCTATATCGGACACTGGGTATTTTACATGGTGTATTATCACGGAATTTTTCAATCTTTTCAGGAATACTATCGAGGTACATACAAATAATGATTTGTAAATCCAACATATCAAGAGGTTGCCCATATTCCAACGCCAATGCGAGATTGCGAGCTATGCATTCTTCTTCTGCTGTTGAAAGACACAATTGGCCACCTTGGCGACGTTTTGGTAAACCATTTTTTTCTCTCTTGCAAGCCCCCAAAAGATAACAGAATGGTGAATTTCTAAAAATATAAAAACAAATCAATGTGAACTGCGTTCCAACACCTTTGTCCGTTTTACATTCATTCTTTCATACCATATTTCAAACTAGCTCTTTGATAACTTAGGTTGTTTGTTAAGACATCGTATACTGTGGCCTTCAGTTTTTTGGGATCTGCCTCAAAATGGTGTTCTCCGCGAGGATTTTGGTGATAATTCCGCAGCATTGTGATGTTCCGGTACCGGTATGTACTTCTAAAACAATAAAATTTGGTGTTTCCATTCACCCCTTAGTTGTTGTTTGGAACTTTTTTCTCCTTCCTGAACACATAATCTGATCCTATTTATTCATAGCTTCACAATTAAGGTACTTACGACGATTCAATATTCTTGGTGAAGCACCCACCTATCCAGAAGTTTGGTATTGAATATCCGGTACCATCTTCATCAACTTAAAAAATTTATTTCCTTCAGCGGTGAAATTGCTGATATCACTGATATAAATTTCACGGTCATTCTTACAAATGCACGCGGTCACAGAACACCACAGAAACGACACTTTGGTCTTTGGATTATAGTTTGTGAATAATTCCACTTGGTTTCGCTCACATCAGTTGATCAGTGTGGCCATATCCCCAGCCATGAAAATGTTCATGTATTTTGTTTCCTTTCACCTCGTTTGTCTCTTTTCACCCCATTTGACGGTACTTGCACAAATGAATTACTGAACCTGAATAATACAAGAAAAATCAAACGCAAAGCCAAATTGACATGCAATCAACATTTATTGGTAAATTGACCCTAATTTTGATTTCCAAATTACAGAATAAGACAGAGCAGTAGAAGAATTGGTTAGTTTCAAAGAAGCCAACATGGTTGTGAAAAAAAATTGAACATCATATTTATGCAGAACACAATCTCAGGCACTCTGGAGTTGTGAGAAATCCATGAAAAGATTTCACAATACACTTTTTTGCATTACATCTCTTGAATTTTGGAAGGAGTAGTAAATTAGAGTACCTACATTGTGTTCTAATTTTGAGTAGCTGCGGCAGTTGATAATACTCACTCAAACTAGAAAAAAAAATAATCATCAGCCGCTTTCTCATCAGAGCCAGAGCACTCTTTACAGTTTTAAAAAATTATAAAAATTACAGCTCCAGAAAATTTGGTCAAAATTTTCTTCATACCTGGTTCAATATTTCAAAGAACACTCTTTTTTGTTTCAAATTTTTCAAAGAAAAAAGTGAATTTTGGTCATTAATTTTCTGAAATGTAACACGTAAAGAAATTTATTGTATGCAGGTTAGGTAAACACCTCATATTTGCGCGCTTCTTGTTATGGTAAGTGGTAGTTTAATGCACACTGCCTGGCTGTACATTAATCACATCACCATTTTCATTGTATGAACTTACTTAGAGTGTTTACATGTGCTGCAACTGGGATTTGAACTCCAAACATTTGAATTAGCAGTCCATCACCTTACCAACTGGGCTACAAGTGCTGATCACTTTGATAGCTGTTTCTTGTTGATAATAGAGATGATACTTACATTGGCATTGTTGATGTTAATGATGTATTTTTCTGAATGTAATTAATGGATACAAAATTAATTTACTGAAATTGATAAAAGAAAATCAACTGCTGAACTTCAATATTCTGAAAAAGAACCCAAGTACAAAAAATGAAATGAAAGAATCAAAGAGTATGAGTAAGGTTGTATGTTCTGTACTATGACAAAAGAAATAAGTGACAAAAATGATATGAATATCAGGAATTGAACTCTTACAATATAATACCAGTAACAAAGAAATCTTAAGGAAATGTAGAAAACTGAATGCATATTTTAAATGATAGGCCTAATGACTGAATAGAAAATTCTAATTAGAATAAGTACCGGTAACAAAAATGATACAAATGATAGGCCTAATGACTGAATAGAAAATTCTAATTAGAATGAGTACCGGTAACAAAAATGATACAAATATCAGAACCCGGTCAATAATCTGTCACCCTGAAGTAACCACTGGAAAAGCTACCCTGTGAATCAACCTTTAATCACCCTGAGTCCCCCTGCGTAAGGGTAACTGAATGCACTCTTTGATGCACTTTTGCCACCCTTGAAGCACCCGCAATATACCCGCAGCATTTGGTTACCCTGCTTGCTGACACAGTCACCCATGTGTCATCCTCAAATCAGCCTGTTGCTGCTTTCAAGCGGTAACCTGTAAGTTGCTTTTGAGTGACCCTATTGTAGTCCTTTGACCAGTAACTCCAGAATTGCCCTCAAATCACCCTTTGGTTATCCGCTGTAGGAAACTTACAGTTCCACATTAGTTCCACTTTTATAACCCTTTGGTATATCTTTCATATTCCTCCAGTTTCCCCATTAGTATCTCTTTGATAGCCCTTGTATCGCCCATCCGTTCCCTGTCTGTTCCCTGCACAAAAAGGGTATATGAAAGGGCCTTAAAAGGAGCTTTGAGTAGACCCTTTTTTGGAGGTCACTGCAGGGTTTTTAAGAATCCTACTGTAAAGCGCACATAGAATAGTGCAAGACATGTTTATAAATGGAATGCAATGTATTATTATATAAAAATCACAAGAAATACAATCCGCGCGTCATTAATACTAAAATATAACAATTAATTTGAAATAATGCAAGGTAAAGATAATGAACAAAACAAACGCAACAAATAATGAATGAACAAGAAACAAATGTATTTTACAAATTTGTATTATTAGTATCAGAAAAAAGAAAAAGAGAAAAAGAAAACAAAAAAGAAAGAAATAGGTTGTAGGGTAATCCAAAGACTAGAATTATGAAATTTAGCAAGCAAAATTGTAAGAATAAATTCTCAAGTTACACATCAATGAGATTGCAATATGTTAAACATTATTACAGACAGTAGAATAATAATGAAATTTTTTTGAAATTGCGTATGAAGTTGAAGAAGAAATATGAATGGCAAAGTCAGAATAAGAGTGCATTGAAATAAATATTTAAAGAAATTCAAGATACATTCATTCATGTACAAATATTGCACAATTTAAAAAAAATTCAAGATTCATTACTTCACAAACAAATATCCCATGTTCTTAGAAATGCTACAACACAACAGCAAGCCGTATCTAAGTGGTCTCTTCAATATGAATGTCATCTGCATTTGCAGTTAGAGATGAAGAAATTTTCTTGTGCGTGTCAAATGCTTTGGCAAGTTCAGTATCATCCTGGAAATCTGACTGCTGGCCAAATGATGGTGATGCGTTGTCATTTGCGACCAAATTATTTGTATCAGAAGGTGGCAAGTTATTTGTACAGGAAAGATGAAATACATTTGTTGTTATAAATAGGAGTGTAAGAAATATTTGAGAGAAGAAAGTAGTCGAGTGAAATGAACTATGAACTTGGTATGATTTGCCAGCGTTGATTTTATTGCGTTACCTCAAATAAAGTCGACTGTAAAATAGCTTTTTCATTGGAATAGCTGTTCTACTTTTGGCGGCCTACCTCATTGAGTGTATCAAGAACTGCATAAAATGTAGAGGCAGAAAACTAAACACTTGTACAAATACAAAATGTAAATCTAATGCTTTTTGTACAAATAGTCTTTTTACCATGTATGACTTTGTACCCTTTTAAATCAAATTCAGAAACAGACAACAAATTATAACAAGGATTTGGTACAAATAATACATTTGTAATAGTGATAGGCCTTATTACCCCTCGCATATTATGTTTGTTTTAGCAAGTCCAAGGGCTTTAAAACTTTTACTCTATTTATCAGCATTATTAACATTAACCAGCTCATTAAAATATTTGATACCTGAAAGTTGGTCTTGTTGACCTATCATATGATGAGTGGTTCCCGCATCCACTATGAAACCTATTTCATTGTCACCAACTTTGACATGACTTATAGCATTAAGTGATACTTCAAAACCCAGTTCATCCACCCCCATCAACATGGTTTCCACGCCAGCTAAATTTCAGGCAAACCTTCCTCAATTTGACAACTCCCCTTGTCAATATTGATGTCCTTGATTTCCTTGATCACAACCGCAAAATTTCCTCTCCAATCAAAATGACTAAAGCAATTTTCACTGTTCAGAGTTTTGGTACATTGAAATTTAACGTGTCCCAGCTTGCTACACCCAAAACATTGTTTCTCACAATTTAAATAAAATTAACCACAAAATTGTCTAGGATCTGATCACCTCACATTAAATGCCGCTGCCGCTCCTTCAGTTTTGGTTTTCACAACTTGGGCATTGCAAAAATCAGCTTAGCTGCCAGGTCTTCATCATTAGATTTGATACCACAGTCTTGCAGTTTGGATGCCACAATTTCAAACTTTTTGATGAATTCAGGCAAATCTTCACCATCCTGGAATTTTAAAGTGTTGAGTTTTGTAACACGGCCACTGTTTTCAATTTTTGCGCATATATATTGTTGTGGAGGCCTTTGTAGAGGTTTATTTTGCTGAAACTGAACGTTAAATGGTCAAGGAGACTTCAGAGAATATATCTTACCTTTATCAGAAAATTTCCTTTGAACTAAATTTTGAAATAAATTTTTGAACTTTTTGGGACAATGTTACCCTGCGATTTTTGGGTAAATTGAAAATGAAATAAATTTGGTTATGTAAAGATACATTCTACGCGTATTCATTTAATTCGGGTACAAGATATTGATTTCTTTTTGAAATCTTTTTCAGCTCTTCTATTTTCTCCATGATATTCTCTCTTTCATATTTGCATTTGTCTTTCTTTGCCGGCCAAGTCCATGACCTGCCCTTCTTTTCCATGCAGCGGATGAGGAATGTTTCTTCCAGTACTTTAATAATGACACCGGGGTACTTACATCCATTTCCAGGATATAGAACAATGACGTTGTCATTGACCAGTAGTTTTCATATAGATCCATTGTCTCAAGAGGCGCTCAAATCAATCACCAGATCCTAAATTGTTCCAGTCTTCCTTACCATCATTACTATTCATAATACAAAAGAAACTTCATTTTTACCTATATTTATTTTATATTTGTTTCAGAAAAATGAAAAACTCAGTATAAATCTTGTGAAAATTATAAACATGAAAATAAAATAAAAAATTAAAGAAAAATCAATAATAAACATGAAAGGTTATATGAATTTATTCACTATTCAATACAATAGGATTTTTTTTTTTTTTTTTTCATATAGGCCTAGATCAAAATTCAAACAAAGGAGCAGAATATTGTCAAGCAAAGAAGCCAAAAGAGTTGATCTGAGAGGATTCAGGAGGCATTTAACGTGTGAAAATAGTCGCTCTACACTTACTTCAGTAATGGGAATTTGATGGTAGACGGCTGCAATTTTATAAAGACGCTTATACCTCGTTTTATTATTCTCCCAAAAGGACAGTACTTTCTCTCTTTGTTGGATGGATCTGGTAGAAATGAGATCATTGCTGCGTTCTTGTTCTGTAGCCAGTGTCACTTATTGAGAGTGGCAATGATGTTCTTGGGTACCCATACACTTCTTGATGACTTTCAAGCAGTACAATCTCCTTAGGTTGTATGTTTTTGCGGTGCCTTTGCCAATGGCTTGCTCTTTTTGAACTTTTTGTATGGTTCATATGGTTCATTATTTGGTTCAGTATTGGGATACCGGGCTCTTTTCTTTGATGTTTCATTTTTTGAGTGTTGGAGGACAAATGCATTTCCTTTATGCTGTTTTTGCCTTTCTTTAGATTCAAGTTTTGCAGCATAAAAGTTCTGGAGCCGTGTTTTAATTTCAAAGAGTGGTAATCCAGCTGGATCAAGGTCTCTCGCGTTGCGGTCTTGAGTCATTATCTCCGGCGCATAATCTTCAATTGACATCAGGAGGTATTTTTTCTCCTCAGCCTGATCAATGGTAGTGTGAGCTCAAAGTGAATCGATAAGTTTTGAGAACTGTTCTAAAAACAATTTAATATCTGTTTCACCATTGTAGATTAGTTGTACCAGTTGGCGTCAGAAACAAAACTCGGATGCCTCACCCTGGTATTGAATAGCTTTGCCTATGGCTTTTAAGAGTTAATATGGTTTGGTTAGTCTGTGTACCGCTCAAAAGATATTGTCGTGGAGATGAGTCTCAATGTAAGCAACAACTGTTGTCTTTGCGTGTTTTAGATTGTTGTCTGCCCAGGATGGAGGACAGTTGACTTTCTCTTCAAGTAGGCATTTGCAACAATGTGCGCAAATGGTGTTTTCAAGGCGGCTTCTTGCTACAGTCCAGTCCGTGTTGTATCCTATTGTTTTTCTTGTTGGCTCTTGGAATTTGAGGTTTGGTTTTTTGTTTTGCGCGTTCTCGCGTTTCTTCCAGGGTGAATTTTTTGTAGGATTGAGTGTTTCAATCTTTTTGGTATCCTCAAACACATCAGTTCCTGTGAATGGGACCAATGCGGAGAGCTTCTGGGGTGGATTTTTGTGGTTTTTCATTTCTTGCTCTTGAGGTTTGTTACGCGGAATTTCAGTCTCTAGCCGAGACCTGGTATCATCATCTAGTGTTTCAGCAGTTTTATTTGGGTGTTTTTCCGCTTCAGGGGTATTAGTTTCAGCTTCAATTTCAGCCAGATTTTTTGTACCCATCTATTCTATGCAATACAAAGACCTCTTGTTTTGATACACAACTATATTTGGATCTTTTCCTCACGTAGTAGCTCTGCCTACACCTGCTCGCGCCTACTAATCTTTTATTTCAACGTTGAGAACCAGGTGGGGGTTTCACTATTACAACATTTGGACAGTTACAACACATAATACTCTCAGTAGTCGTCACTCTTTGAGTACCCGGCGTAACTGAAAGATAACTTCAGCGATATTTTGAGATGTGGGACTTCAGATCAGAGATTTACCGGGACCTCAGATACTGAGTGTATCCTGTAATGTTTTGGCTTACAAATAAAGGCTAGTTTTCTCCACTACAGCACACGGTTTGGGTGCGCACTCCGCCTCAAATGCCGTAGCTTCCAAGAACTATATTTTCTTACCATTATTCTACGCCCTGTAGAGTTACTAGCCATCCAGTCACTAGGTGACTGCAAATGACTCTCGCGTTCCAATACATACTGATCCTCCAGCGCATCTTCAAAGACGCATTGACTAATGCATCGGTAATTTTTAGTGGTTTGATAGTCACTATTCACACTGATTGGTCTGGCAGTGTCCAGAGGATAACTGATTTGGTCTGGCAGTGTCCAGTATTTATTTGGTGTGTCTTCTTTTGGAGGATAATTCCATTTGGAATGATGTACAAACCTAAGAGACAGTAGGCCATCTTGGTATTTGGTTAAGGTTGTACAGTTAATTATGTAACTATCAAATATCCATCAATTACCAGATGGTATACCATGTCAGAATATCTTTAATATCACTTACATCTTTCTAATAAAGGGCTTGAATGAGTGGAAAATATCAATAATATATATTTCGAGAACGTGAGTAAAATGTAATAATTGTACTGTAAAATGTGAACTGTTGAACAGAACTAAGGTAAGCATAAAGCAGTGGTGCCACATCTACATCAGTGGTGCAGGCTAGAAGTCCAATTACAACTGGAGCGCACTCTAAGCTGACAGACACTTGGGTGCAAACCTGTTTTGTGATTTACAACTGGTTGTGGAGGAGCCATAAATATATCCAGCTTGTCAAGATGGGGCTCTACATTGGGTGTGTTCTCTTTGTTGAATTTATCCAACATGGCTGGTTCTGTTGAAAAAAATCAACGTGTTCACTTTTATTGCTACCACTGTTGAAATGAAAAGTGTTCAGAATACAAACATCACCTTTATTTCCACCATCTTTCAAGTCTTCAATTCTCTCCCTCAACTCACACAAATGATTGATTATTACATTGTGTACCATACTTTTTGGTATTTGGTGTTTGTACAATGGATTTCAGAATATTCCAGCGAGGAATGCCGCGTTGTTGAATAATGTTACCTCCCTCTCTTTCATATATTGCTTGATGATTGTAGTCAATGGATCTGAAAATGTGATAAGAAGTTTCAAGATAAATTATGACTTGTTTTGTTATGTAACGCCATCCTTACAGATACATAGGATCAGTTCCATTAAATTCCTTTTTCTTTCCGAGAGCTCCATTGATGTCTTTTTCCACAAAAAGTAAAAATCATTCATATTCACTCCAGGACTCCGCATTGCAATGGGCATCATTTTGAATAGTTTCAGTACATCAACACCTTTTGGTATTTGATGAACTGGAACAATATCCCAGGTATTGTTTTCAATCAGAGAATCAAGTTCTTCCTTCATGGTAAGTTTCCACTGAGGTGCCTGTTCATATGTTATTGCCTGTTTATAGGTGTATGGTTCATATACTCTGTTACAGTTAGTCTTGTCCAACAAGTAAGCTGCATTATCAGAGTCAAGTTCATATTCTTCAATTTGAACTATGTTGTAGTCATCATCATTTTCACACATTTGATGAAAACCAGCGCAAGTTAATGGGGGCTCAGCCAGTGGTTGAAAAACAGTAGTACTCTCTTCATCTGACAACCCTTGAAACTCTTTCTCATGATCAGATTCATATTCATCTCCCAAAGGTGGATCAGGTACTTCTTCTGGTACATCATTATTATGTAAATGTTGTATGCAACAATCACAGAAATTGTCAGTTCCAAAAATTATTGGTGGCCTAAGTTTAGCATTCTTACTATGATAGTCACAATAAGTTTTTGATTTGTCAACGGTGATATGTTTTATATCCAAAGTACAAAGGTCCTTGTCCATAAGAATTTTGTATCCTGAACTTTTCATACCTATCAGAAAACCTAGTTCTCCTACTAGATAAAATTTCTTTCCTTTTTCCTCACCACTGCGTTTCTGTATTGTAACAACAGCTTTATAGCCAAAGCGTCAAAAATTAAGTTGTTTTGGTTTACATCCAGTAGGTTTTTCAAATGGAGAAATTCCTTCCAAAGATTTACTAGCTGTACAGTTATGGACATACATCATGTAGTCCAAAGCCATGGTCCAGAAACTTGGTGGGAATCCTGAACTTGAAAGTTATGCACAAGTTTTCTGTTTGACATCTAAATTCAACCGCTCAGCCACAGCATTATGCTGCGGTGTATGAGGGTGACAGGGATCAAGAATTATACCTTCCTTTTTCAGTAAGATTTTCATTGATTCAGCCTTATACTCAGTTCCGTTGTCAACATGCAACTTGCCATTACAACAAGTAATCTGTCTGCATTTGTGAATACTATTAACAAGATGTTCAATACTCTTGTAATCAAATGAAAGAATTTCTCTCAAATGTTCTAAAAATTTAGTCAAGCCAAAGTGCACTTGAGTTTTATCAAGCATTGTATAGCACATTGTATAATGAGAGTAATTGTCTGTGAAGGAAATTATATACTTGTGTTCTGTGCTAAAGGCACAAGGAGTGATTGGACCTAAAGTGCTGGAATGCACTTTTTCAAGTATCCTAAGTGCAAGCATTTGTTCTTCCAAAAAAGGTAAATGTTTTGCTTTTGCTAGTCTGCAATGAATGCGAAGTTTGATATTGTTATGTAGAATAATATGTCTTAGTTCAGGGATATTGTGTTTCATATAAATCATCTGTGATAAGGACGCATGACTAAGTCTATTTATAGTGCCATAATAGCCCTTCCATTTCTTTAGGTCTACAAACAACTTGTATTTTGTCCACATTGTCTAAGTCTTTAATGTTCATTTCAGATGACTTACCTATTTCTGTTAATATTTTATCAGCTTGTGCATCTGCAACCTTATCTGCTGCAGTACAATGTTTAGCTTTATTAATGTTACTCTTTGAAAATCTAGATATTTTGGATGTTTGTTGTGCTTCATTTGTTTTTAGTTTCTCCTATGTGCATTTGACTTTTTTTGGCAATTGTGTAATTTGGCAACCAAATAACGTCCCCAGCGTGGGGCGTATGTATTGTAATATTGCTTTAGGTATTGGTTATTACACCATGAACTACGGGAATATTGATTGTTATTTCATTAGATGCAGTATTATCAGCACTCACATCAGCATCTTCATTGTACGCTGCCAAGGGAATGTATGTTATAGGTCACAAGTTTCAAACTTTCAATGAACTGAACTGAACAAGGAACAACAAGGAACAACTTGTCAAACACACACAAAATTAGCTTTTTGGCGCGAGTATGATAAGAGAATTTTTGGGCATTTTACTCTGCATTCACTATTTTATCAGAAAAATTTTATATTTCATGAATCACGCCCTCTCAGGTCTGTTGAACTGCAATTTTATTAAGCGCTTTGCACAATCTTTGTAAAACACAAAGTGCGCTGTAATTGCCAATTTCACTTAATTGTTGATTAATATTAGCAGAGATTTCTGGTTGTTGGTAAAACCGGCCCTTATACTTTTGAGCGAGAGAACAAATTAGCTTTGTCAATTTTTGACGCGCCGGCAAAAGCAATTTCTCCTCTGCTTTTTTGTTTTGAAGTCCAAAAATTCACTGCCAAAAAGCGGGTTCTTCAATAGATGAGTATGCAAAGTAGCAGGAGCCTAAGACATCTGCTAGTTTATTATTCAATTGTTCTTGATTTTGAAAATTAAATTTTTTAAAAACAGCATCATTTTCATGTACAACAGGTCGACAGTTCAATTCTGCTAAATTTATTTTGTGTTTCAGCTGAAAACAAATAAAAAAAATTGTGCTTTTAACATTAGACTCTCATTGAGAGAAGTCTACTTGCGTCTTGTCAAACATAAAGTAAAAGCTACATAATGCGAGTAATCATCTGTGAATGTAACTATGTACTTATGTTCAGTGCAAACGGCACATGGTGTAATTGGTCCTAATGTATCAGAGTGTACTTTTTCTAGTTCTTGAGTTACTCAAGTACGTTCTTCATTGAATGGTAATTTCTTAGCTTTAGCCAGTCAGCAGTGAATACAGTGCTTAATATCATTATGTGAGATTATTATCTTTTAATTCAGGCATATCTTGTTTCATGTAGCGCATTTGTGAAAGAGAAGCATGATTCAACCAAAAATGTCACAGTATGTCCACCTAATTCCAAAACCTCGTAACTCCGTTTTGGGTAATTTTACAGGAGAGACGAAAAACAGTCTGTGGAATGAATCAGCTGATATCAAATGTTGGAAAGTTATTATTATAATGCTAAAAAAATCTAGAAATGAATTCCGCGCGAAATTTCCGCGTTTGAAGTTACAGGATGGAATGCAAATGGAGTTACGAGGTTTGGGAAGTAAAGAGCTTTGTTTTTTGGAGTTGCGCGGCTCATGAATTGAGTTGTCAATTATTTTATTACATTGTGTTAGAAATTGAATTCGACGTGACTGTGTTACCTCAGTTAATTCTTCAGTTGAGTACGCTGTAAATGCGAGAAAGGAATAATTAATTAACATATGATAAAATTCTAATTATGGAGAACTACAGTAAAATGATTGATATTTTGGGTTGGCATGACATGTCCAACAAAATGAAGAGACAAGATGAAGAAAGAGCAGTTGTATTCAACACCGTGGATTCAATTACGCGAATTTGGAAGAAGATTTCAAGCAGACAATTTGAAGAGGATGGAGGAAATTATGGTGCAAATAATTTGTCTTCTGTGAAATGTAAAATATCTTCTAACGTGAGCAACAAGCCAGGTACTTTGTCTGTAAACACAGGAAGAAGAAATTCCTTCGAGGAAATTCCCAGATCTGAAAGTCCACCGTATAAATACAAGCGAGGACCTTGCAGAAAAAAAAAGTGAACGAGCTCGACTTCCTGGCCAGTGCTGCGACAACTGTCATCGGTACTACAATAAATTGATTACAAACGACGGATATACAGAGACAGAGGTGCAAGAATTGAAGAATAAAATTTCTAGACATCGCAATAAATATCCGATTTGCAGTAGTACACCACCTGGATTCTGGAACACGGTTTTCAGTGACTCGGATTAAATTATATAATTCTAACAGTAATCTATGTTTTCATTAATACGTAATATGTTCATCAATCTTCCATTAGAACTTCAATGAATTCTTTTCATGTGAAATAATGACAATGAAATATAATTGATCAAAAAAAAAACAGTACAATCATGTAATTATTGAAATTCACATGTAATATGTAAACAAATAATTCAACTTACATTTAGAAATACACGTTTTTGGAATAATTACGTTGTCAATGAAAGAAAATCACAAAAAGTACAAACTAATTCAACAATTAATTATTATAGTCAAGTGAGGTAAAGTACGATTACATTATTAATATGATAATCACGTTTCATAAGGCACCGTAGTTTTTTCATTTTTGGTAAAAAATTCTTAACTTGAAAAAACTGGAATCAAGACTTAGAATTAAAAGAATGCACATTCAAATCGGCTTCAATGACTACATTTTCCAGTAGAAAATGGTTACAAATCACAGTGAGTGAGTAATTTTATGACTAAGAAGTTAAAAATGCGGTAGAGATTTGTAAAAAATGTGAAAGTCTGGAATAAGAGTAGTCTTCAAAGTTTGCAAATCATTGTACTTTGCTTTGGACAAGCTCTGAGGTTGCGAGTACAATCCTTGTAGAAGAGAGACATCAACAGGTTGAACAGTTTTCCTCCTAGTCTGCATACTTGTCAATATTGTATAATCGTCACGATGCTTTAATTTATATCCTATTTCTCCATTAGGCAAATATTTCAGGCAATGAATTTCGTTGACTGTACTTCCAGGAGGCTTAATGGAAGTCACAAATACAATTTCTTCGTAATTTTTGAAAAATTGATAAGTGAGGTATTTCACAACGTAAGGCTTAGATAATGCAGCGTTCTTAATGATATTAACATAATCTGTAGGTAGATTAATATCAACGCCTTTTACTGCGCTACCTACCTTTGAATGCATATTGTCTACCTCCATTTGTGTATGGCCGACTTTGAGATATTTATGGATAATTGTGACATTGTACAGTATTGAGAAATCAAGTAACGCATTACTCAAAAATTGGTTTTTATTTTGTGCAGAACAACCATCAGACCATAAAATTATCCTCTCACCCTCTTTCAAATCAACAGAGAAAAGGAACTCAAGTAACATTGATATGAATACGTTTGCAGTAAGGCCTCCGTTACATTTGTTCCATACATAACAACACCCTTGATGGGTCTTGAGATCCAGGATACAATAATTATGAACAGTCAATTTCAAATGATAGAACATTGTAGATGAGTTATTCAGTGGAGCCAATAGTATAGCTTGTTTATCGAATTGAAATACTCGATGTGGACCTGCCTTATCCTTCTCTTTTTCAGCACGCGCTTTTTCCTTACAATTTATATGTTCATTGTAAACCTCTTTTGAGATAAGACCTTTCTTGAATTTTAAGCATGTATCGCACATGTCTTTCTTGTAAGTGAAGAGAGACAAATTCATGTCTTCAAAAATGTGATCAAAGAGACATTGAGATACAGGCACTGAATTAGGTGGAAGTTCCTTCACGTAGGTTCGATACAATTCCACTTTAGTACGCCATAATGGTTCTAAAAATAATTTTGTTGACGACTTACGACAGAAGTGAGACGGCACTTTCACCAATTTGTCCAAAAATGTGGAAACCATACCTCGACGTTTGTTAATATTTTCCTTGTTGTGAACACCTTGTTTTGGACAATCTTTTGGCGGTGAAATATGTCCTAACTGTTTCAGTTTCCACTGACGTACTGCCCATTTGGTAAGATCAAACGTATTCAAAAACATGGTTTTGCACACTTGATACTTTGCGTCGTCCACATGCAAGAAATAAATGAACGAATTCTTCCGTCTAGATTCATTGTTATTCACTCGATCTCTAGGCCGAGCAATTGTATTCTAAGAGAAGAGATAAATAATAACTGCGGTAATTAAAACAATTTACAACTGTACCTACGCTATGTAAATGATATTTACTGCAGGTACCATTTGAACTGAATGTGTAATGTATAATTTCTTCTCATCCCACGATAAATTCCAGAATTCTTCATGAATACGACGTCTATCTTCCTCCATAAACTTGTGACACTCATGTTCTTTTCTTTTTTCCTTTTGTTCTATCAATAGAAGATGACAATGGCGTCTCGGTTTCAATTTTCTGGCCGGGCGATCTGTCCAATATTTCCATTTCACCTCGTTGTCTCCTAGAGCGAAGTGTATTGTGAAACATGACTTCGGGATAGAGAATATTTATCCAATAAGTTAATAATTAGAACTCACCAGCATTTTCCTGTAGCAGTACACCAGTGTATGGCTTCCCTTGTTCGCGTAAACGTTCATTCCTTGGTTTCACCCATGTATTTGGATTTACATCCTTTCGCTTTCTTTGTTTACGATTAGACTTCAATAATTCTTGTCCTTCTTTATCAAGCCCTTCTTGTTCAACAGCTTCAGCTGCTGGTACATCATCCCTCACTTTTTCCTCGATGCTCTCATTTTCTTCTCCGAGTACTTCTACTTCCTCGATGCATTCAACTTCGTTTTCAAGTGTTTCTTCTTCTATGGATTCGATAATTATTTCTTCGGCATATTGCCACGTGAAATCACTGTACAAATTACAGAGGAAGATGAATTGTGAACTATTTTCAGAGAAAGAACGCTATAACATTTTAGTATTGTTGGATACTTACAGCTGCTGCGACTCTTCTTCAAATTGGAAATCCATATTCTTGAGACTGAGAGATCTTGCACCATTATTTTAGATGGAAGCGCGAGTGAAAAAAAGGATGAAAACGGCGCGAACTAAACTGCAATGCCGGCGACGGAGTTACAAGATATTTGGAGTTACAAGGAAACTTAAAAACTATGATTTTATCATTTTAGAATTGAGATAGAATTTTTTTAGATTTTTGTACAATGCGCAGTGACCAGCTGCGCCCAAATCTACAAAAACATCATTTTCGCCAAAATACGGAGTTACGAGGTTTTGGAATTAGGTGGACAAGTAGCCCTTCTGTTTCTTGTAGGCGTTGCGTCACAAGTTTGGCGTCTATATTAATTAGATCAGTTAAATTCATTTCAGATTGTTTCCCTATATTGTCAAAAATCTTGTTAGTCTGATCATTTATCTTCTTCTTTTTGTCAAGTTAATGTTTGGCTTTCATAGTAATTACTTTGGTTAATTTCTTTATTTTACTATCTGACTCCCTACGTTGGGGTGGAATTGAAGTTGAGGTTGATGCTCCTCCCATATTAGTTCAAGTACTTAGGTTACTTTTTATAACTCCTCCCATTCCAGTTGAATGGTTGGGTTGATATGAATTATTTTCTCCTGTTGAGGTCAAATCATTAGTTGCAGGTTTAGAGACTCCTCCCATTCCCTGATTCACTTATGAATTTGAGGAAGGATTTCTACTCTCAGTTACTAATTTTAGTTTAGGAACATAATTTATTTCATCTTTTTCAGATACTTGCTTCAATTTTGCTTTACTTTTGTCTTGTTTGTGATAACTATTTGTGTAGAATTTAATTTTATTTTCTACTGTTCTAGGTATTATTGAATCATTTGTATTATTTTCCAATAGATGAGTGGGGTATCCAGGGGGGATTAGGGGGATGAATCCCCCCTTGAGATTCTATGTTTCTTGCCTTGCGTACATATAACGTACATGCGGAGAGAAAACAAGAGTTTTTTTTTTCTCTTATTTCATTATTTTTCTGTGAACCTCTTATTTTGGAAATCCCCCTCCACCCCTCAAGGAAATCCTTGATACGCCACTGCAATAGATTTGTATTTGAATTTTTGGAACTCAATTTTTTCTTCTTGGTTAATTTTGAGGCTTGAATTGGGGTCATGATGACTAGCCAGAACCTACCATCTTGACGTGCAATGTGTTGAGTTTTACCTATAGCACAATCTATTAAATGTTTTTCATCACCAATAGTCAAAAAGATAATGGTGTGACGTAAACAACGTTCAGACAATAAATTCTTAGGACAATTTTTGAGTACCTAACCTCTGTTAGCTTGACCAATTGATTGTCATACGGATTTTTCATAATTACTTGACCAACTGGATCAATAATTAAGTTACTGCTATTAGCACACTTCATTTTAATAGGTCTGTTCAATGTTCTCACTTGAGACATATGTTGTAATTCATTAGTTATGTGATGAGTAGCACCACTATTAATAACCCATTCCATAATTGATGGCTTATCATATAGTTAGTTATCCTATTGCTAGTAGTAATTAATACCAAAGCCATACCAGACTTACTTGAGTATTTGGGTTCATCAAAAATCATATTTGTTTCTGCGTCATCTTTGTCACTGTTGAGAGGAGAGGAATGACTTCCTGATTTGGATGGCTGTTCACTTCTGGACAATTTATCTGAATATTCATCCTCAAGCGCGCCTGCCAATAACAAATAATTTTTCTCTTCATCATCAAACACTTTTGGCGTATACAATGAGTAGTTTTCATCTTTTGGGTCTGGAAATAGGGATACAAGCCTCTTCTCATTTATCTGCTTTTGGCAATTGTTGACAACAGCTACCGCAGCTTTCTTTACTTGTTGACTTTGATATTTTGATTTGGTGCAATCTTTTCTGGTGATGGTCTGGACCGGGATCTTGGATTTTGAGCTTTTAGACTCTTTAACCTTTACAGTATCAAAATGTCGCCTGGTGCGATCACAAGAGCAAGAAGCTCTAGGTTTTCAATGACTGGTCTTTTGGTCACAACTTTCCTGGTAAGATCGACAATCTCTATGAATTGAAAAATTTGTTTTTTTTTTGAATATTTTTGTTCTTGTTCTTGGCCTGTGTACAAAAGTTCTCCATGCTTAATCTTTGTACAAGTATTGTCTTCTCTTTGTTCCGCGCAAAAAGCCATTAACTTAATTTTTAGTACTTTGGTAGATAACCCATCTGAATTGTGTTGAAGAGCCGCAGTTTCCTCAGTCTGTATTTCCAGAGCGAATTCCCAAATTGCCAAAAAGAAACAGGTCTTTTCTTGGTAGACATTGAATCTTGGGTTGCATGCTCCTAACTGTTCTACAGTGCGATCAAATACGTCAATGAACGCTTCTGGACTTGTTTTGCCCTTGTATTTCATTAAATAGATAATGCGCGTCCACTTACTATTGGCGCTGTCACCTTTGTATTGTAGTGCATTTTCTGTTTTATTTAACAAATCCTTTGGTTCTGTTGCACCACGCACCTGCCGCATTAGCAAGTCTTTTAATTGGTTTGCGATATGAGTGATAGTGGCTATTTTAGCAGCCTCTAGCGTGGCTTGCGTCCATAAGTCTGGAATTTTTGTGAATTCATCAATTAGGCACGCACAATGATGCGCTCAAATTTGGAATTCTAACCGCCACCTGATTATGACCCAGTCACTACCAAAATCAACATGCATCTTGACAAAAGGGTACTTCAAGTTTGATTTAAAGAAACTAAGTGTTGTGTCCTGCAATACAGCCACTTGTGATTTGTCTCCAGGTACTTTATAAGTCTCAATTGCCTTGCTCCTATCCTTGATCTCCAGTAGCTCCAAAACAATATCAGACTGAGTCCTAATACCAGCATTATTTTTATTCCAATAAATTTGGTCTGTTAGATTGGACATTACTGCACTATAGACTTGACGTTCTCAATTGACATTATTGTGCGATTTATTTTGGCGCATTCTAGATGAATTTGCTTTGCACTTGGATGAATACAGTCTGCTTTGGTTTGATTTACAAGATTTGGTACAATCAGATGAACGCAAATTGTTTTGGCTTATTCTGGATGAATTTGTTTTATGCTCAGTCAAGCATGATCTGCTTTGGTTCAATTTACAAGCTGAAAAGAAAATCATATTTTGGATATAATAGTTAGTTGAGTTATTTAGAATAAGTATTTGATTCATCAAGTTACATTTGGTATGATCTGATGAGGATTGTGAGCGGTGCGTACAAGGTGAATTTAAGTTTGTATATTTTTGTCTCTTTCTTTTAACTGTTGACTCATTCTCCACAGTACCAAACTCCTCCATGTCCGCCAGTCCAACAACCAATGATTCTCCACCGGCAACACTCACAACTTGTTCTGCTATCTGATCTATTGCACCATCATATTTGTCTCCAGAGCCACCTCCAGTTACTCAGTGCGCCTTACAAATGTCACCTAATTTCTTCTTAGAGGCCCATTTCATATTGGACCATAGCTAAAACGTGGTATCAAAATTACATTGCAGTTGTAACTGTAACGTTATAGGTACTCACAGAACGTATTATTTCCACTAGTTCAACTTACTTTTTTCCACCCATCCACAGTTTTTGCAGGACCAAGAACTTGTAGTTGTTTTGCCCGATCATTTCATAATTTTTGTTGGTCTGCGTACATGAACGTATTTGAAAATTTTTTGGTCACTAATTGCCGATGCTCCTCTAATGTTTGTAATAGCATATGTTTCTGCGGCTAGGTTATTCTTTTCCCTCTTTTTTTTACATTCTCCATCTCAGACATTTCACCCACCCAATACAGAAATAGAAATGCACATTCACTGTTTACAAAAGAAATATCAGGTACATTTAACATATACATGGACCAAATACACACACTCACTTTTGTATATTTTACCTTGACAAATGAAAAAGGGCAAGAGAGTACAAGTATTTCAATTCTTCCTGCAAATGTGTGATACTATTGTCCACAGATTCTACAATGTTGTCTAAAAACCAATGTTGAACGGCACTCACATGCTTTACAAAAGATTGAATCATCTTTTCTCTTACAGTTTCCTCCTCTAAGTCTTTGTCCAGAATACTGTACTCAAAAATTCTATCCGGGTCAATGTTGACCAACACTGAAATTGTGAAAGCTGTCACTGGCCGCAATTTACATTGATTGAAACTTGAGTTGTTCAAAATACAATGCAAAGATAATGGGAAAATGTGAAGAATGATTTCCTCCTTTTTCTGAGGATTGATTATTTTACCGGGCCACCAATTACCTTGTTTGTGAAAAAATGCTAACATGATGATGCAACACTATAATGTCTCTCATGATGGAAGAAGAATGATCAAATTGATTAATAGCACGTGGACATCAACTTTATGATAATATTTTAAAGCAACATAACGCAAGTAACAACGTTAACGAGGACTAACAATGCTCAACAACACCTCCAGAGACTGTTGTTAATTAATCTGCTTAACATTATTGTTATCTTGTTTCAATAACGTCGCTTAACGTCACTTTACGCATGGTTGTAGATCGCACTCTGAGCATTTTCAACAAATAATATGTTTTTGAGAATTGTGAGTTTCATTTTTATTACATGAGAAAAGAATGGGTAACTTTCCTTCTCCTAATGCAATAACTGATGTTTGTTTGTTGTAAACAATAATTTTGATAGACTTTGGCTTTAAATAGGGTTCATACTCAGAGTATGCTTTGATATTATTCAATATGGATATTGGCTGATGAATCAATTGCAAATTCTGTCAATACTTTGAAATCAGAACAATAAATTTTATTATTATTTGTTTATTTGATAACAACTACTTGCACATTTTGGTTTGGGACAATTATTACCAATATGCCCAAAGTGATAACAGTTATAACATTGGATACATCCGGATTCTTGCACAAAATTGCATCTTGGAAATATTGGCCACACTTTGCACATTGGACAGCCATCTTTTGTTCTTCAGTCATTGAATTAAGTTGGTTGCATTGTTCTCTGGTGTAAAACGGCCTTATACCTGGTATGGACTTGACTTTGGAGTTTGATGGAGAATATTCACAATTCTTATGATCATTCTGCAAATCAAATGTTCTCTTTCTACTAGGATTATATCTACTGCAATAACTTCCACCTTTGTTACAATACTTTTCATTGGTACAATAAGAATTTCCTTCAGAACAATGAGAATTTCCTTTGTTTTGGTACTCTCTTTCTGTACAATGATTTTCTTCATTACAATATTTTCTTTTGGTACAATACTTTCCTTTCATACAATAATTTCCTTTGTCACAATATTTCCCTTCATTACCATGGTCAAGAGCATTGTGTTGTGACGGCTTGTTTCTATTCAAGTCAAGTGCCCAAAACTGTTTCTTGATTACCTCAAGTGACTGGTCTTTCTGAGGTATCACTGATATGGTATTGAAAAATGTGAACAATGGTGATCTAGGATCTTTTATTCCCAACATTTGCTGCAGGAATATTGCTTGCAACGTCATCTTATCAAAAACAGTACCTCTTTCTTGGTAATCTTTAATGATAGTGTCAACTTTGGATGTATACGTAGGTATCAAATTTAGGAAAAACCTGGAATAAATTGCCGTCTATCAAGCTTCCCAAACAATTTGACTGCATCCAAGAGTTGGTTTTGTCCATACAGTTTTTTGATTAATGCAAACGCTTTGTATAGGGGGTTGATAATGAATTAAAGTTTTGAGATATATTTTTTGATCCCAATTTATGGAGGTACATCAATATTTGAGCTAAACTCATCTCATATCTTTCCTTTGATAGGTTTGAATCACCTTTTGGTTTCTTAATGAATGTTAACAGTCCAAGCGCCTTCAATGGGGCGTTTCATAACAAGATTAGACATCTATAATAATAATTGATTACATTGGCAAGAGTACCCTTTCTGTATTTTGATTCCGCCGTCGAGCATTTGGCTCCCATAGGAAATACATAGGGAGCAAAGATCATCATGTTACCAATCAAATATGAAGAGTACACGGGAAGAAGGGGCTTTGTCCAAACGTAACAAGATGAAGAAATGGTTTCTTTGGAGAGGTGCAAACAATCCAATTGTCCTGCTTGTTACGTTTGGACAAAGCCCCTTCTTCCTGTGTACCCTTCATATACAAAGTAAGTTAGGGAAGAGGAGTTCTTTTTTTGAATCTATTGAGTTCAAAGTATTTGAAAAAAAAAACTTGTTTTCCTTAACTTACTTTGTATATTTAATTGGTAACATGATGATCTTTGCTCCCTATGTATTTCTTACAAGAGCCAAATGCTTGATGGCAGAATTGAATACAGAAAGGGTACTCTTGCCAATGAAATCGATTGTTATTATTGATGTCTAATCTTGTTATGAAATGCCCCATTCCATCTTGATCATTGAACACCACAATTTATAGTTCTTGTGTCCGACTAACTTCTCATTCTCATCAAATTTCTGTACAAAAAATTGACAGTCAGTATTCTTTAGCATCATTTGCTTCTTGACTGCTTTGTTTACAGCTTTTTCAAGAGACTTGTGTTTACTGTCTTTATCTAGGTCTTTTTCAGAACTGGACTCATGACTGGAACTAGACTCTGCACTAGAACTCCACCCAAATTGTCTTTCTCACTCAGTTTGCTATCTGCGTTCTTAGAAACATGATTAGACTCACTTTCATTGCTTGATTTTGAAAGAAGTCCATTTTCATCTCCAGAATCTATTGTCTCGCAATTGGCCACCATGTGGTCGAATTTCTTCAGACTTCTTTTCTTAGATTTCTTCTTGCCATTGACATACATTATTTGTTCATCAGATCAAACAAAAACAATAAACATAGATAAAAATTTACTCTTCTTTCAATGATTGCATTACAAAAATACATTAATCAATTAATGTTCAAATGAGGCATGACATTCCAAGCCGGCCTTAGTCCATTTTTGACATTTTTCAGGAGAAGGAAAAAACTGTCTCCCTTTTGCTCAAAACATTTAGAGATTGTGATTATAGGCTGACTTTGTAGTTGAACAGGACCCACAACACATCCGTGAACGAAAAATATGTTCAATACTGTAGAGGCTGAAGTACAAAGCCGAGAACATGGAAAGGTCGGACTAAAGCCGTTTTGGAATAACATTTTGAATCACATAGAGGGAGTTAGCCTAGATTTTCGCACAGTGAAACACATTTCATAATGCGAGATCATTAAAATAGCACACGGTAGGCTTCAAGCAATGATGACAGTGCTGCATTACTACAAAAGCAGTAGTAGGAATTGAGGAATATGGGAAGTTGGACTAAGGCCGTTTTGGAATGACAAATTTGAATCAAAAATAAGTTTCAATAATTTGTTCAGATTTTTGCGCAATGAGACCCTTTTCATAATGCTGGATCATGAGGTAGCACGAGACAAGTTCCAAACAATAATAATAGTGGAATAAACACACAAACTGATAAGAAACAACATTTTAATGATGCATTATGGCTGTTTTAGAAGCATTTATAAATCAATATTTGATGGATTGACATCATAAAATGATGGCTTACATATTTCTCTACCAGATTACGCCCTTAACTCATTTTTGCCAAAAATGGACTAAGACCGTTTTGTGGATGTCAGATAATCCTCTTTGCTCTTTAATAAAATCTAGAATATTAAATTAATAATTATTGCTTTATTAAAAGGTTAACATATACAAGTGTAATTCTCTGAGTATAATTCTCTCAGACATATATATTCAAAACTAAAAACTGGTTGAGCTGTTTGCGAGCTACTGACCAGTCATAATGATCAGCAGTATATAGTTTACACGCTCTACCTAGCGGCACATCTTATAACTAGTAATTAAAAACTACAAGATGGACTTTAGCGCTCCACACTCCCACACTCCTCCCAAGGGCAATGGTCATCTGTTGTTTTGGTTATCATAGCTTAATAAAAAATAGATAACATCCGGAATTTACTTCAATAATTTTGGATACTAGAAAAATTAACCCAGAAACAAAGTTGTTCAATCTCTTCATGAAGTATGAGTACCCAAAGACATAATACAGAATGGAGTTCAAGAGGTGAAATTTGCAGCTGCTAAAATTATTTTGTTTTTAGGAGTTTATAGAATTTTCTACTCCTTTCATCAGATAAGTCTTCTCAGATTTAGTAAATGAATTTATCTCTGTGAGAAGCTAGATACTTTGTGGTTTATGTTGTTTACAGTTTCTAGGAAGGCAGTCAACTTCTGCAAGAATAAGATAGACATGAAGAAATATTGTCTTCGTCATAATATTGTATTAAATGAACAAGATGACATCAAGTTTTGATTCAATTAGACGGTACTTAATTTTAGTTTTTCTATCAATAATAACGAGTTATAAATTTCTTAACTTAGAGTAGATCATTTAATTTAGAGGGGGCTGCAAAGTTGCTTTTACTCCTCGATAGTCTCCATATACTTTAGATTCATCAAAATTCACGTGTTTTGTGCTTACTATTCTCAAGTCTTGATGCATTAGTATTTTATAGCCTGTATTTTTAATTCCAATAAGGAAACCTAGTTCTCCTTTAAGGGAAAATTTCTTTGAGCGTGTCTTACTCTTTTTAGGTATGGTTACAACAGCCTGACAACCCAATCTACGGAAGTTTGACCGTTTTGGCTTTTTTCCTGTTAGTTTTTCAAAAGGAGAGATACCACCTAATGATTTATTTGTAGATCGATTGTGAATATACATCATGTACTCTAGACAGAGGTTCCAGAAACTAATTGGCATTCCTGCGGAAGATAGTTGGGCAGAGATTTTCTCTTGGATTTCTAGGTTTAGCCTTTCCGCAACAGCGTTGTGTTGCGGGGTGCGGGGGTGGCAGGGGTCAAGTATTATCCCCTCTTGTTTTAGTAAGTTTTTCATTTGTTGAGTTTTAAATTCTGTTCCATTATCAGTATGGAGTTTTCCATTAGAACAAGTAATTTCTTGTCCTTCATTTCTGTTATTTAAGTGTTCTATATTTTGAAAGTCAAAAGAAAGTATTTCTCGTAACCTCAGTAAAAATTTTTGTAAAGCTTGATCAACTTGAGTTTTGTCATACATTGTGTAGCACTCTGCATAACGTGAGAAGTCGTCTGTAAATGTGATTATGTATTTATGTGCTGTTCTGAACCTACAGGGATTTAGTAGCTCGCGTTTGTTCTTTGTTAAAAGGTAGCTTTTTAGCTTTGGCTAATGTACAATGTAAACAGTGTTTAATATTGTCGTGTAATATAACATTCTTGAGTTCTGGCATATCTAATTTCATAAATTGCATTTGAGACAAGGATGCATGATTAAGTCTATAGTGCCAAAGTAGTCCCTCAGATTCTTTTAATCTACGTTTTACACGCATGTTAGTGATATTAATTAGATCTTTTATATTCATTTCTGATTCTTTTCCAATTTGTTCTAATGCTGTGTAAGTCATACTTTCAATTTTATTATTTTTATTTGTTTCATTTTTAGCTTTATCTATGGGGTTGTTTGGGACTTTAGGAATTTTTGGTTTGGGTGAAGCTCCTCCCATTAGATTTAATTCCGAAGTATCTTGTACAGAAGCTCCTCCCATTCCTTGTATCAGATTTAAATTCAATTGAGAATCATTTTCATTTTTATTTTTAATCATTCTAATTCTTTCAAATATATATTTATCCTTATATTTATTTTTATATTTTTCTGAATAGTTTTTGATTTTATTCTTAACTGTATCATGAACTTGTTTCATTTTATTATTTTTAACAGGGTGGTTTTTATTTAATTTATGTTTATTTTTAGAATCTAGTTTTAAAGATTGTTCCAGTGTCATTTTGACTATCCAAAATTGACCATCCTGTTTTGCAATATGTAATGTTTTACCGGTTTCTCGATCAATTAAATATTTTTCATCTCCTAACGTGAGAAAAATTATAGTATGATGAAGACGTCTTTCAGAAAATAAATTTTTCGGGCACAATTTAGAATACCAAACTTTAGTCAACCTAACTAGTTCATTATTATAAGGATTACGCATCGTTACATCTCCAGTCCAGTCAATGATTAACGAGCTGTTATTAGCACAACCCATATGGATAGGTTGATTAAGATATTTTATATTTGACAATGCATCTAGTTCGTTAGTAAAATGATGGGTAGCACCGCTGTCAATTACCCAATCAATGTCGCGCGATTTACTTAGTTTATTGATAGTTAGTTTACCATTCAACTTACTCAAATACGCTGCCAGGGCAGTATCTTCACCACTTTTGTTTGAAGATTCACACAACATCCCTTTGTTGTTGGATTGTTTGCTTGCCGATGACTGAGATCCCTGCTCTACACTGAGAATGTATTCTCGTTTGGTTTCATCTAGCTGTTCTGGCTTGTAAATAAGATAGTTTTTATCATTAGGATCAGGTAAAAAGGATATTGTAGGAACTTTCCTTTGTTTGCAACGACCGTTGAGAACTGCAATGTTTTGCTTTCAAACTCTTTTGAACCCTTTGTAGAATTTCTTTTTCCCATTTCTTGATACTTTTGGCTCAGATGACACTTCGGTGTGTTTCAATCTAGTCTTGGAGATATCCTTCTTCTCATATTGTGGTCAATCCCTACTTTGGTACAAAGTTGAGTTTCCATTTGACAATCTTTTGAACTCTTGTCTGCGTTTCTCCTTATAGGCTCCGCTATCTGGTCTGCTAAATTTACTGTATTGTTGCACCGAGTTATCACGTTTTGGTTTGTGCGACAAGAACATCACTTCTCCTTTCCTGATTTTCTCGCGAGTCTGTAATTCTGATTTTCTAGCACAGTACGCAATCAACTTATTTTTTATTACATCAAGCGATAACCCTTGTGGGTTGAGCTGTTTTGCCATCTGTTCCTCGGACATAATTTCTTGCGCAAACTCTTCTATTGCCATCAGAAAATATTTTTTCTCCTGTTTGATTGTCAATTCACCGCACAATCTAAGAGCATCGGCCGCTTGAGTGAAACTATCAATGAAATGCATTACATTGTTGGACCCATCAAACGTTGTGTTGTGCAGTATCCTCATCCACTTAAACTCCGCTGAATCGCCTTGAAAATTCACAATACCTTCAATTTTTTGCAACAAATTGTAGGGTTTGTTTTCCCCTTGTACTTGCTGGAGGACAGAGTCTACACACTGCGTCTCTATGTAATTTATCACTGATTGTTTTGCTAAACTTATCTCATCCTCTGACCAGGTCTCTAGTGTAGGTTTCAGTCTGTCCACCAAGTGGGAACACCCATGGGCTTGAATTTCTTGCTCCAAGCAATTTTGAGCTAGCTTCCAGTCACAGCCCTTCACGATGGTCTTCTTCAAATGAGGAAATTTTAGGTTTGGTTTCCCAATGGCTGGTTTGCTTGCTCCCGTAGATGTTAATGCTGATGTAGTTTGAACAGGTATAGGAAGTATTACGCTTTGACCTGTAAAGGGTACTAGGGAATTCTCACCGTGTGGAATTTCTTGATAGTGTTCAGATTTTCCTTGGGTCGTTTTGTCTGGTTTGCCTTTACTTGAAACTTCAATTTCCGACTCTTGGTTTTTGTCTTTCTTCTCTTGGCTATTTCTTTTCAATTTCTCTTTTTGTTCGATGATATCTTCGGCGATTTTTTCTTTTATTTTATTGAAATTGGACAACTCTTCTGCCAGACCCTTTTTGAATTCTGACATGAGATAATCAATGTTCTCACTTGTCAGTTGTACAATTTTAGAAAGTTTGTCCTTTTTTGTATCGACGTACTTGCCAAATTGGTCTAGTACAGTATCCAGTTCTGTTTCCAGGGTTGGTATTTTATCAGGACTCTTCTTCCTCTTGCACTGATCATCCGACTCTAAAGACGACGTATCATGACGTTTTCTTGATCTTTTATCCAACTTCTTACTTTTTCCCATCTTGATTCGCCGATTAGACTGTGATTAGACTGAAAAGTAGAAAAATAAACATATCGCGTTATCACTAATGACTTGCGAGGTATTTGTTATTATTTTCTAAACTTAAGTATTAGTAATTAGTTTGATATATTTTTAGTACATTATTTTAGTTAAATTATTTGTTTTCTTAGTTAATTTGATATTACATGACTTTTTCAAATGTAGATCTTTATTCAGAGTTCATTCTTAGCTTGTACAAACACTGTCACCATTCAAGGATGAAACAGCGTTTTTCCGTCTTTATTCTGACATTTAACTTATCTTTATTCAAGTTGCGCTCTCTGTTTTTACATACACAGTCACCATTCAAGGATGAAAAAGTGTAGTTTGTCATTTTTCTGACGTATTTTAGGATAGTTTAGTTTTCTTATTGATGGTGGATAATTTGATCACTTCATACTTGTTCCACCTGCACTGATTAATCGTCTACTTTTATTAATCTTCGACATAATCACTTTTAGGGAAGGTTTAACTTGTAAGGCGTGACGGCTGCAGAGCTCCTCACCCAAGATAACTACAGGTGCGAGATGCAACAGAACGGTTCAGATATTGGGATTATTCAATAGCTAGCTTGATTCGAAGATTTACCAGTGTCCCAAAACTGAATTTGCCGTACTGTCATTCACTCAAGGTGAGAGGCTAAATCTTACTTATGCAGTCGGCACAACAATTGATCAGGTCACTTGAGAGTCCTACACGTTCCTGATTTAATTCCGTGTCACCTTTCACCTTTTGTGACCAATGCGCTAGTTGTTAGCCAGCAAACTGAAGTCTAACGTTTGCTTTCCATTGTATTGAATCTCCAGCTATTGTGACTAATGCAAGGACTTGGTGATCCTCTTCCTTTTGATGAGATAATTTTCGTTCACCAAACATTTTGGTTATGTCATGTCGTTTGTTAGAGTCAACTTTTACAGTTTATTTCATTTTAATTAGTGTAGTATAGGATAGTTTACTCTGAAAATAATAGGAATTAGTATAGTTTAAGCCATTTCTGGCCGTTTAGTTTCATTTCCAGTAGTTTCACATCACTTCGAATAGTTTCTGCACATGGTAGTCAATACTGGACTTCATTGTTCGGTTATTTTAAGTTGGTGTACTACTTACAGGTATCCAAAAGGAAGAATCAATCACCTTGGTATACCATGTCAGATAATCCTCTTTGCTCTTTAATAAAATCTAGAATATTAAATTAATAATTATTGCTTTGTTAAAAGGTGCAGAGATAACGGAATATCTGCCAGTCAATTAATGGCTGAAGGTTTTTAAATAAAAGACACACGAGGGCATAAACTGCCTTTATTCAAGAAAAGTCAACAACAACGACAATATACAAAATTATATAAGATGGAGACTTCACACACACAAGCAACGTGGAATACATGAGTACGTGCACATACAACTTTTACCTCGGCAATAACAGTGTTACCGCATAACATATTCCAGCACTCCCATCTGACTGAAGAGCTATACAAAAACGGAGTTAAATTGATCAAAGTCACAAAGATCCAATTCGCTATTTAGAAGAAAATTTCTAAAAAGAATATTTCGCACAAAGCATTTGACATTAATTTTTGCACTGAGTATAGTTAGAGTTAGCCTCAGTTATGTCTTTTTAATTGCTCCCGTCTTTGTCAACAATTTTCTCCCATCTGACTGAAGATCAGTGAAGATTACTGACGATCAAAGTCACTCAGATAACTTCAAAAGAAAGGCTGCCCCAAGAAGTTTATTACTCTTCTTGATTTTTATTTTGCACAAAGCGTCACACAGATCTTTTTACTATGCACATTTTTCTTCATTTCTCATTATTGCATTGAGTGAAAGAAAAAGAAAAAAAAAATTTCACACAAAGTAAACTTTTTATTGGGTAAAGGAACAGAAAATTTCAAGTGAACGAAAATATACTTTTTGTTCTTTCACTTATTCATACATAAAAATTTCGAGTACATAGGTAGAAATAAAAAATGTTCTTTCACTTGGGTTCCACAAGGGATTCTCCACAAAGTTGCTCTTCTTTACACTGCGAACAGAGAAAAAAGATTTTTAAGTTTGTTTATCAGTGACAACATCTTTCAGCAAAGAGTTCCTGAGTCTTTCAAGTGCTATTCTGCCTAGAGGTTTAGTTAGAATGTCCGCTACTTGATCCTGCGATCGTATGTATATCGGACGCACAAAGCCTTTTTCAACTTCATCGCGAATGAAATGATACTTCACTTCGAAATGTTTTGTTCGCTTATTTTCACGCGTTTTAGCTATTCGGATAGCAGAAACGTTATCCTCATATAGAGGTATGGGTATGGGGATGTTTTCAAGAATCGCTTTAGTCAGGTTGTAAATAAATTTTGCATCTCGAATAGCTTCGGTCATTGCGACGTACTCAGCCTCAGTTGTGCTAAGAGCTGTGCAGTCTTGTTTTCTGGAACTCCAGATAACTGGGTCGCCAAACAAACAAATTAAAATACCTGAGGTCGACTTGCGATCTAGAATATCAGATGCGAAGTCAGCATCAGCGTAAATTGATATTCCATCCCCTAAACCCTTGTAACAAATACTCTTTGTCAAGGTTCCTTTCAGATACCTCAAAATTCGTTTCAACATTGCCCAATGTTCTTTTGTTGGGTTTTGTTGAAACCGACTCATGAAATTAGTAGAGAAGGTTAAATCTGGACGACTTCCGTTTGCTAAGTATAATAACGAACCAATCACTTGACGATAAGGAAGAAGGGGAGGTATTTTCTCTTCATCAACCTTAAATTTTGTACTTAGCATCGGCGTACTTTGACTTTTACAGTCTTTCATACCAAACTTCTCAAGAATTGATGTTGCATACGCTGACTGGTGTAAAAACGTAGTTGTACTTGAAATACAATCGCGCTTGATTTCCAACCCTAAATATTTTTGTGGAAAACCAAGATCGTGAATCTCAAAATCACTCAGCAACGTGTTTTTAATACCCTCAACTTTTTCTTTATCGGTACCAGTGAGTAGGATATCATCGACATATAAAGTTAAAATTGCAAATGAATGACCTTGTCTAAATGTGTAGACACAAGGGTCATACTCGCTACGAACTAATCCAAGTTTACTCATTGTTTTATCAAACTTAACGTTCCATCTTTTTGGAGCATTTTTAAGTCCGTATATCGCACGATTCAGCTTACACACTTGATTATTTCTATCAACATTTTTACCTCCTACACCCTCTTGTATGGTCATGAAGGTGTCTTCAGTCAACTCACCATTTAAAAAGGCAGTACAGACATCTAACTGATAAATCTCCAAGCCAAATTTATTTGCTATGACAAAGAACCAGCGAACAGTGCTCAATTTTGCGACAGGTGCAAAGGTTTCTTGAGCGTCATAAACTTTTGGATCTTGGAACCCTCTTGCAACGAGTCGAGCTTTACGTCGTATAATATCATTGGCTCCAACTTTTACTTTGAAGACCCACTTACAAGAAATTATCTTCTTATTAGGTCTACGCACTAAGCTCCACACATTATTTTTCTTCATTGAGTTAAGCTCTTCAATGATAGCTTGCCTCCAGAGTTCCGAGTCAGGGCACGTTAGTGCTTCCTGATACGTTTGCGGTTCAAACACATCACTTTTCTCAATTGCTAACACGCAGTATGATGTAGCATTATTGTCAACTTCATACTCCTCAACTTCATAATCTATGATCTCATCATCATCAGACAAACAAACTTTTTCAACTTCTTTTGACAATGAATCAGAGACATCTGTATCCATATTTGAATCTTCACAATCACTTTCTACATCGTTTCCACCTGGAGAAAACAAGCACTCCAGCTCAAAATCTTCATTTTTATTTAATTTAGCATCAGATTTCAAATAATCGCCATAATTTTGGCTCTCTATCCATCTGCCTGCACACCAGCGATTTGTAGTCTTTGTAGATGGATCGTAAAACTTATAGCCTGTCTTGGTATACCCAACAAGAAACACCTTTGTACTGACAGGTTCATGTTTATCATGATCTTTCAGAAGCACATAAGCAGCACTTCCAAATCGACGAAGATTAGATACATCAGGTTTGGTTCCAAACCACTTCTCATAAGGAGTTTTATACTCAATTGAACGATGAGGAGATCGATTGTATAGATAATTAGCCGCATGCATCGCAGAAACCCAGAATCTGACAGGAAAGCCCCCTTGTATCAGTAACGCTCGAGTTCTTTCTTGCAAAGACTGGTTGAATTTCTCACTGGTTCCATTATGTTCTGATATATATAAGGCTCGCTGAGATCATACTCAATGCCGTTCTCACGAAGATATCTATCCATCTTTTTGTTCACATACTCACGTCCGTTATCAGTTCTCAGTTTTCGAATAAGATATTCACTATTAAATTGAGCAGTTACCCAGGCCTTATAAGCTACGAACTGATCAAATACTTCATCTTTATGAGATAAAACATACGAAACTGCGAATCTAGAATAATCATCGATAAAGGAACAGATGTACTTTTTCACAGGTTTTGTAATACACATCACATCGCTATGAATTATCTCCAGCGGCCTTGTCGCCCTTTCACGAACCTTTTTAAATGATTTCTGTTTCATTTTAGATTGTGCACAAATTTCACAATCTTTAAAATCAAGGTTAAACTTCATACTCTCCATACCCACGGTATTTTCAGTCGCTCGTCTAAGATACGGAGCAGAAATATGCCCAAAACGTTGATGCCACAGCCAACTCATATCTGTAGATTTCGACTTTTTACACTCAGATTTCGTAACACTCTCTGTTTCGATATCATATTTTCTTTTTCGATCTTGAAGAGAGTTCAACTTAGAGGAATCGTGTAGTTCTTCTGTATTAGATACAGTTTTTGAACACGAAGGACGAGCTAAGTCATCCTCCTCAACAAACGCACAAAGCTTCTGTGATTGAGATTTTAATTGATACAAATCACCAACGAGCGGTGCACGACAGAGAATTTTTCCTGACTTCCTCTCAAGAATAGTCGCACATACATCATCAAACAGAACATTATACCCACGACGGGCAATTTTGCTCACAGACAAAAGATTAAGCGAAGCCTTAGGTACATGAAGTACGTTGCTCAGCTTAATAAACTCTAAACCATCAAGAGCGGATAGAAAAATGTCCCCTTTTCCTTCAATATCAAGGTCAGATTTCTTATCCGAATTAACGCACTTCAGCTTTTGTGGGCGAACAAATCGCTCATACACAGTGAAATTATCACGACTTTTATTCACGTGATCTGTAGCTCCACTATCCAACGTAAGAAGGTCTGACTTACCTTCATTTTCCCACTCGTCTTCATCCATCCTGTCATCATCTAAACGTCGTCGAACCATCAGCACTTTCGCGTCTTTATTGGCCTTTTTCTCAGCTGGACGTTTGGCTGCTGCGTTATCACGCTTGAATCTTGGATTTTGGTCGTGTTTTAATCTTGAGTTGTCCTCACGTCTGAATCTTGAGTCCCTTGTAGAGTCTTCTTTGTTCTCCAATCGTTCGGGACACGATCTGTATTCGTGGTCTGGATCACCACAGATGTAGCATTTTCTGGTGCGATGGGGACATTCCTTGGCCCGATGCCCAACTCGGTCACATACAAGGCAGGTCACAGGTGATTTCTTCTTGAATTCCTTTTCACTAAACTTTTTCTTTTTTGTAGTAACGGAATAAGCAGCGTTGTTCGATTTTTCAGTTTCTTCATCGTTCTGGCGAACCTTTTGCATGCCTTCAAAATCCAGTAGTTTTTGTTTCACGAATGATAACGTAAACGTTTCAATGGGGAGTGACCCCAAGGTTGTCACCAACGAATTAAACATGGGTGTATCTGGTAATGTCACGAGAAGCAGGTTGGCTTGTAGACGCTCCGGAAATTGATCACCTTGATGGGAACTCACGTCTCTTATCAACCGATCAAATATAGATATGTGAGTCATGATGGAGTTACCCGGCTTGTATTTTAGATTTATCAGCTGCCTCAACGCATCGAGACAGTCGGTGGCTCCTTTTCTTTCGAAGGTAGATTTTATCATATTCAGGAGTTCAATCGCAGATTTTGCGCTGGTGACATCTCGCGCTATTTTTGGGTCTAAATGAGCGAAGATGAGAGACATTGCTCTAGCGTCTAGCATGTCTTGCTCCATTTTTGATAAGAGAGAAGGTGCTGAGGTTTCAGACAGTTGTCCGAGAAGTCCATTCGCTTTCAAATCGATCATAATTCTCGTCTGCCACACTTCGTATCCGGCTTTATTCTTCAGCAGATAGTTGCTCATTTGGGATCCAGTTTGCCGCATGTACGAAGGTATCGGTAACGGTGGCATTATTGGTGGCGGTGGTGGAACGGAATTGTAGCGTACCGGATCGCTGCGACGTTTCTCAGTCGATTTTTCGGAACTATCGGTCAGGTCACTCAGATCACTCACAGTGAATCTTGAATTCATGATTAACAATTGCTCACCACGTGACACGTAGAAAAAGGAGTTTGATTTTCACTTTACGATTCAAAGTTCTTTAAAATAAAAGGTTTTCAGAGTTATAGCTTACTCGAACCACTTGTCGGCTACCATGCAGAGATAACGGAATATCTGCCAGTCAATTAATGGCTGAAGGTTTTTAAATAAAAGACACACGAGGGCATAAACTGCCTTTATTCAAGAAAAGTCAACAACAACGACAATATACAAAATTATATAAGATGGAGACTTCACACACACAAGCAACGTGGAATACATGAGTACGTGCACATACAACTTTTACCTCGGCAATAACAGTGTTACCGCATAACATATTCCAGCAAAAGGTTAACATGTACAAGTGTAATTCTCTCGGACATATATATTCAAAACTAAAAACTGGTCGAGCCGTTTGCGAGCTACCGACCAGTCATAATGATCAGCAGTATATAGTTTACACGCTCGACCTAGCGGCACATCTTATAACTAGTAATTAAAAACTACAAGATGGACTTTAGCGCTCCACACTCTGACAGAATGTCATGCTTCAAATATGATACAACTTCATTAGAATTAAGTGCGCGCTAAACAATCAATATTTATGCGTCAATTTTTGCATCAATTAATGATGACCCTGCCTTCAATAAATTGATGACTGAAATTTTTCTTAAGGGGTCTTCCACACAACCAAATTAAGTATCAATAAATGTATGAGTTTCAATTTTTTGACATTGGATCATCTACACGGTATCTGTGTACATCAAGAAATTGTTGTCTCCTCTTATCAGTAGTAAGCAGTACATTCTTGTTGAAGAAATTTGTAATCACCTTATTATAGTGAAAAAAGTAATGATGGATGATTTAGACATTGCTCTTATATCGTTGGGCCTTTATATAATCTCCAAATCCCAGAGCAAGGTCAGAGTTCTGTACATTTCCAGGCCATTCAAGCAGGAATTTCTGCTTGTCGATCTTCTGCTGTTTCTTCTTTGCTGCCTCTTCAGCTTTTGCTGTCAGCTTTCTTTTTCTCTCCATGATCGTTCAAAAAAACCACACAATAATTGGTAACCCAAATCACTGGAAGAAATAGCCGGCCGCCGCAACAGATCAAAACTGATAATAATAATAGAACACTGAAAAATTGATGGCTGCTTCAATAAATTCAAATCAATTTGAATTTATTGACGCCTTATCAATTTATTGATCTAGTATCAATTCTTGACACGCGTACCAACTACACGTTCAATTATTTGATAACAGAAAAATTGAACCTCAAAATTGACGCATAATATTGATGTCCCAGGAGAAGGAGAGGAAAAAGAAGACAGTTATTTCATGAAAAGTCTACAGTTGCACCACTCATGTTTTTTTGTGTACTGTATAATTCCTACTAACCATTGCATGAATTGGACATCAATAATGGCTGTAAATACAGAAGAAATTCCGTGGTATTCTTTTTCCATTTTTCATCTTCCAATCTATAACATTCAAAAGAACTGATCAAGGCCATCAATTTGTCTCAAATTTCTTTTTCAAGTGCAGTTGCGCGTATTGGCTCATTAGAGAAGTCAACCACTGTTTCTCCTTCATCAATTTTCCTATTAAAAAAAAGAAAAATGACATCACATAACGTTAATGATTATAGATAAGTAATGCAGCGCTCATCTTGGTGTGTAAAAAATAGAGGAAAAGAGTTTTTTCGTGGTAGGCAGAACTATCTCAGAATGTAAAAAATAGATTAATTGATGAATGTACGCACTCTTGGACCTTGCTTTGAGGATTCATTGTAAGTGTCAACTTGTTGTTCAATATTGGAGGCGTAAAAGATTTGGGTGTCTTAGTCTTTGGTTTCTTATTCCTAGAACAATATGCCCAGTCCAAAGGTATAATTACTCAGATAGTAAGTATAATAACTGCGTATCATAGTATATTTAATGGTTCATTTTTCTGTGGTCAAGATCAAAGAAGGACTCAAAAAAACATAAGAAGGTATGGTTTGCTATTGATTAGACATTTTCACTTACGTTTGGAAATGGTTTTTTTTGCCACATTCTTTGCACTGTACTGATATTGTACAATCAAAGCTCTGTTGATTAGGTTGCAAACACTTGAAACAGGTTTTTGCTGCTTTCTGAAACGTCATTAAATTTATCTGGTTCAGATTCAGTGTCAATATAACTGGATGTGAACCATGCGTGAGCTTTTTTCTCAAACTTGTATATCTCAGCTTTCTTGGTATTTTCAGTTTTTGGCAATTCATCATTTTTCTGAGTCGCAGGTGAATTTGTATCTTTCTGGTTTCTTTTAGGGCAAAAAGGAGCAATATGTTCCAGTTCTGAGCAAATATAGCACATACGCGTTTCTTTCTTAGGATCATAATTCTTTTTGTGATCATTAAAGTTATGATATTTACTTTGATTCTGACAATTTTTTGGTAATTCACAATTGTTACAATTATGTTTTTCTGATTGCGGAGGTTTGGAACAATTTTTTTGGGGTTCATTATCAGTACAATCACTGCGTAATTTCATATGATTCAACTTTTCAATTACTTTCATAGAAAAAGTTTCAAATGAACGCTCATCTTCATCTTGATTTTCATACCAATTTGTTATGGAGTCAAATTCATTTGGTATTGCTATTGAAACAATCACAATCATATTGCCACCAGAGGCATATCCAGAACCTTTTTGAGAGGGTACGTTTGAGCAAGAAAATTTCCCCAGGGAATGGTTGGGGTTGAACAGATTTCATGATATTTTAGAGCAAATTATTCACCTCTGGGGGGTTCAACCCCTACACTAAGCTCTGGTTACGCCACTGGTTTTTACAAATAACCTGATTATCATTGTGTGATTAGAGCAGAAGTGAGATAGAAACTCTTGAGACAAAAATTTTGATGAAAAAGGCATATCAATTTTTCTGCCAACCTTTCACAATTGCTCCCATTTTATTAATTTTTGAATAATAATATAGAATACTAACCAGTTTTTCCTTGTACTTGGCGTCGGCTAGTAAGACTTCAATTCTGTTCATATTGTCGACACTTTCAATTTTTAGAGTCAAATTTTCTCTCAACTTATCGAGTACAGTTGGTGGCCTTATTTTCTGCGGAGTTGGAATATATGAAGGAGCAAATGATGATTTCTTGTTTTCTGGAAAACAGCCATAAGTACAAGTTAGTTACAGCTTATTTCAAAACACCAATTCTCTTTTTTTTCATGACGTCTCATATGGATTGACTTTATCATTGTGAATATGATATTGTAAAATTGTGAGATTCTCTAGATTTTTAAGATTCAGGAACGCGAGAGGATAATATCATGCAGCTCCTTTGAAAACCTTTTTTTTTTTTTTTTTGTCAAAACTAGGTTAGGTCTACAACGACAATTTGAAAATATGACAACTAAAAGGTATTGAAGAAGTAAGTACATATGCTTTCAACTTGAGTCATTGGAAAGAAATCTAATTGAAAGAGCCAAACAATAATCTTTGTAACCTGGTAAAGGAATAAGTCTAATCTCAGGTGTAAAGTTCCTCATTTTTTTAGTAGCTGATTCTCACAACACAAAAAGCCTTGTACAATATTAGAAAGAATGAAACGTCCCCATTAAAGTTACCAACATTATTTTTGGAAGTAGATTTTTTTTTTTTTTTTTAGAAAATAAGTGCTCATAGAGAGAAAATTATCTACGGCCATTGAATCATAGAGAGTGTTGAAGGAGAGCTCTTGTAAATCTTAACGACGTTTTAGGTATCAGTGTACTTACTAATCAAATTTTTGATTTTTAAAAAAAAATTTTCGAACATTTCTTCACTCTTTTTCTTGTGTTCTTTCAAATAGAGTTGAATTTTGTCTCTGCATGAACACGTGGGTACTGCCGGCATTGGCAAGGCAAAACTTCTAGGAAAAATACAAATCTCGATTACTGTAGTATTATTTTACTTCATGAAAATATGTAATGCATTAAATTTCCATTTGAATAAGTACCTTTTTCCAAAAGACAAGTCATTTGGCACGTCCTCGTTAGCAACAAATGTACGTTTACAAGTAGACCTAGGTATCTTCCCCATCAGAAAGTATCCGTTTTTTTGAGCATTCTGACTTTGACTTAGACATATCAGAATCTGAACTTGCGCTCAGGTTATTTGACAAATTTGGGTGACTCAAGTTACAATTATTCTTGCCAGGACGTTTGTTCTCAATATGTTTCCGCAACATTTTCATGGGAGTATTTTATGGGACATGGAGTACAAAAATAAATGGTTGCCCCGCTTCAACAAGAACCTGTACGCAAAAGAATTTGAGAACATTGGACATATTGGAATTTACAATAACAACATTTGGAATTCAAAATTAACATTTGGAAGTTGAACATTTACAAAGTTTTCCATATAATAATGAATCCAGTAACCCAGTGATGTTGATTTCACAATTAGAATAACAAGGAGTTAGGACAGCCAGATGGTATAAATCACATACCTGTTTTGTTGTTCACTGTTTGTTTTATTTGTGATACTGCCAATCTTTGTCATTTGCCACAAGTGTTCTGCATATTGAGTCGATTAAACAAAAACGTCCCTCTAGAGAATTCTTTCTTGGATTTTGTGAAATCAAGTAACAATTCTAGCTCTTCTACAATGTGTTTGTCAGTTACAATAGGTTTGAAGGCACCACCTGAAGAATCCATTCCAGAACAAATATGTACTGGTACAGCCCAGAGCTTCTTAAACTCCTAACCTTGAAGCCTAAACCTTTGGTGTTGCACTTCTCAATCATACTGTAAAAACAAGGAAATATTGAATCAAAATCAGGAGGAATTCCAAGAATGTAATTTTTGGATAACCATACTCACAAATCTTCATTTTCATCAATTACTAGCATTACCCAAAGATCATTTTGTTGCATTATTAATTATTATAATAGATTGCACTGGCAGTACATAAAATAATACAATCTTAAATCAGAAATAATCTTGCATCGACTATTGAGATAGGAGCGCAATGATGATGTCAATCAGGCAATCAACAAACAACATGTCAATCCAGCTTTTTGTCTTCTGGAATTTGGAATGACAACTATTTTGCAAAAGAAACGTGTTTTTTTGAGGATAAAAATAAAATACATTCTTCAGAAGATCTGTTTTCTCCTGGAAAACATGTTTAAAACATTTTATTGGGAATTCCCAGAAACTTTTAAGCGGGAACAGAAGTGCGTGTTCCCGGGCATTATTCCCGTTCCCGCGGGAACGGGGATTCCCGTGTACAACACTGGCGTGTAGGTAGTCATAATGGAAAAAAGAATAGAGAATCTCTGTCAAAATTTTACATCTATCAAAAATTAAAACAACTTACTTTTCAGCTGGTTGTCTATTGAAAGTTAAAACAACTTATTCAGCCGGTCCGTATTCATCACATTGGGGGTCACTGTTGAAGAACCTAGAGGAATATCCTTTTTACGTCTTTAATAACAAAAGTACCTGAACAAAAGTACATATATTGAAAGTCATGAGTATAAAAGTACACAGCGTAAGTACAATAGTACGTAACAAAAAACAGCAAAGAAAAGCACATTGAACAGTTATCAAGATTCTTCAAAACCAGTGTTGCCACGTAGGCAATTTTATAACAACGGCAAATCTACCTCCTTTGAATTAAAATAGGGTTAGTAAAACAAGAATTCACCTGAGTAACTGTTTGTTCCTCATCCCAGTCAAAGTCAATATCTATTTCTTCCTGATCTAATTCATCATTTGTTTCACATTTGATTTCTTTTGTGTCACTGTTTTCAGAGACTTTATGTTGTAAGTTTGGAGCAAATTCATCAAATTCAAATCTTTAAACAAAACTACAATCGGGTACGGCTTCTACGTCATACAAATTTGGGTCGCCGTCACCAACCTCCAAGTGTACCAGGTTGTGTCTTGTTTCACTACACCCCATGTCTTTACAATACGTCTTCTTTTGGGCACTGTAGGTGGTGCAGACAATGATATCTTGTATTCTTCTTTTGTACTGTAAAACGGGGGAATTTTGAAACACTTTTTTCATCTTATTTGCTTGTACATTGGTAGCGTAAGGAGCTAGGAAGTAAAACAATGCGGTTTGGACAAGTAATAAGCATGCCTGACCGTGATCTATATAAGAACAATATTTGAACAAAAAATACCCAGATTGGTAGATGGTACCTCAATATTCACCAAGAAAACTTAATAAGTAGGTAATATTGAAATTTGAAATTGAAGCAAAATGTTTCTAGACAAAATGCGAGATCAAGGTTACAATTATTTGAATAGAACAATATGGGAACAAAATTACTTAGGTAGGTAGGTACCTAATAAAAACGAGTCTTAAAATCTAGGAGAAAACTAATTAATGAACAAAGTAGGTACTAAGTACCTACTTACGCTAGGTAACAAAAATTGAAAGTAAAAGTTTAATTTTTAAAGGCAAATCTCACATTTGAAAATATTTGGGTCACTAGTACAAATTTTGTGGCACCATTCCAAACATTTGATGCAACAGAACCACTGCTTCTGCAATGTCAAAATTAAGATTGTAAATTAGTATAGGGTGGGTATAGAATACTTAATTTAGATAAAAAAAAAAAAAAACTTACTTCTGCAGCGTTGCTTTCACTGAATTTTGATCCGCAGACGACGCAATTTGCGTCATTGTGTAAAGTACTAGAAGCCTTCTTCTTTGACTTCTTTCCAGCTTGAGGCCCAGTTGAAGACGTGTTCTTCTTCTTAGAATTATTTTGATTTACCAATAACGATAACTCAGCGTGTCTCTTTGAATGATTCCTTAGAGCTCTGATTTAGAAAAAATAGAATTGATACAATCAAAATTCCCACTAAGTGCTCTACAAGGTACAAGGTGTTCAGACTTACACCGAAGAAGGAGGATCATTGCTGACAGGCTGTATCTTGTATACAGGCATAGATTCCGGTTGTACAATCATGTCTTTACAAGGACGTCCCCTTTTCTTTTTCATGTCACCTGGAACAAGTGTATCAGCCGTTTTCCTTTTTTGTTTTTTCACGTTCTCCTCTTTCTTCTCTGCATCTTTCCTTCTAGGATTCCTAAACAACAGAATGAAAACAATGCGAATACAACAAGATGGGTAGGTACCAGTAAACTGCTGAAAATAATTGAGAACAAGAAAAATACCTCTTTGTATTCATGGTCTCAATTAATTTGTCTAATTCAATCGGTGTCAGTTGAGGAGGTGGAAACGCTTCACCTGGTATGATAAGATCCTTTTTCTTCATGACCTTTGCAGGTATGTTTGACTTCTGCGAAGTTTCGCACGCAGCGAGGGGTACGTTTACATTTGACTCAGGTTCAGCAACAGATATACTCGACTCAATAATATTGTCAACAAATGGTTCATTTACCACCGGAAAATGCTCTGTCATTGAGAGTTCAGCAGGCATGATTGACGGCTCCACAAGCTCTGGTTCAGAGTTGGAAAGATTCAGCTGAATATCGTCTGGTATTAGAGGCTCGGGGGGGAGCTGTTGCTCTTGCGGCTCATCAGGCTCATAAAGTGGTGGTTCTTGCAGCATGTCAGGCTCGAAAAAAGGAACACCTGGCTCAATCCTGTCTTTCTTCTTTGGCCGCGCAGAAGAAGGAGTTTCTTTTGTTGATCCATTGTAACAAAATTCTTTCAAAAACTTTATTAGTTCGCTTCCCAAAAACACACTGTCGTTTTGTTGTGGCAACTTGTTGAGAACTCGAGAGGGATCATGCGGAAATATGCCGCAAGCTGCAAAGCCACTCTGTAAATTGGCGTTAATACGATTGAAGTGAGTTACATGACGAACATGGATTGTATCCATTTTTAGGAATGCATCACGAAGGAGTTCCGCAAACGCGCTTTTAGGTATTCCTGTCAACTTGGGAAACATTTTTTTAAATGAATCCAAAACAAAGCGCCACGCTTGTTTAAATGCTCGAAAAACCAAACGTCAAGTGGCTGAGAAATGTTAGTGCTATGAGGTACAAGAAAAACAAAGATGATGTCATTATCTACTGCAGCTTTTATTACGTCAGTAGTGTAGTGAACTGGTAGGTTATCTCCTATCAGTACTTTGCGACCAGGTAGTCTTCTAGCATGGGGGATGAATGAATTGAGAAACCACTGGGTAAATGTCAACGGTGCAACGCATCTATCCACCCTGACTCGGTGCATGTACAAATAGATCCACTTGAACAACAACAATCCGCCTAAAAAGGTTTTCCTTGTGGTCTATTCTTGAGCCATGGTTTATATACATTTTCCGATTTGAAAATCAAAAATGGTGGCTGCATTGTACCATCAGCCGATCCACAAATTAACATAGACGTCGCCGATTTTGTGAAATTTTGAACATTTACAGGATACTTAACACCTGCAACAGAGGTAAAAACAAGTAAATACACCGGTACCTACAGTAAATTTAGGTACCTCTTCTGAAAAGGAATTTTTTTTTTTCCTGTACAGTTTGTCACATTAGTCTCGTCATAATTGAATAAGTTCGATGCTGGAACTTCTTTGGTCCATTTTTTCAATCTTTGAAAATATGCTTTCATATCTTCTGGTTGTACTTTGGCTCGCTGCCGATTCATATTTGTAACCAACCAAAACCATACTTCATCTTTATTCCGACGCAAAAAAATTTCCACCCAATCAGGGCCAGGTGTAATGCCATCCAAAAATAAGTCCAATTGGCGATCTACAAAATAAGATTTTAGGTTGAAAGACGTACCAGTAGCTATACTGTAGGTAGCATGATAACAGTGCTGTGAAGCAAATTTACCATTGACTTTCATATGATAAGCAACAAATTGAATCAAATCCGCTGTGTTCAAAGGAGCTCCCCAATCTCCACACACATTTATTAATCCCACCAGAGTTTTCTCTTCATCTTCACATAAGAAAGATGGTCTCCCGACAGATCTACTGTGTAAGTTGTTTAGTTGATTATAAAGTGTTTCAAGAGGAATAGTGAACCTTTTTGATGCTTCTCTTAAGGATAATTGGCCTTCCAATACGTACAACAGTGCTTCCTTTACGTCATCTTTGGTGTATTTTTTCACCGGATTCAGTTTCACATAGGTTCTCGGCATGATAAACTCACCTGAATATAAAAAGATAAAAGAATGAAACTATAATACGTGCATACTACCTATGGTACGTGACAATTTTGCTGTATTTTGATTACAATCTTTCATTCAAAATTTCCCCGACGCCTGTTCATTGGTACCCCGACACATGAACACATAAATTCCTCAAAAAGTATTTGTTTCTTCACTAAGGTAAATTTGTTTAATTTGAACGAGAAGATATGAAATAAATACGTAATACATTTACTTACCACAGGAAAACAATATTCCTCCAGAACTCGGAACAATTTTCACAAGGCCAAAAATTGAAAGAAATCAAATTATCTTCTTCATCAGACCATATTTGAAAACACATTAACATCTGTACCAAAAAACATTTATTCCACAAAGAACAAAAGCTACCGAGAAAAACGCTCCACAGTACACAACATGCAGAATCGTCAGTACAAAACAAACATGTGGAAATGTCAGCTAAAGTCACAGAATAAACGTATAATCCAACATTCTCCCCCTGTTTGAATAGGAGAAAAAAAACAAACAAAAAATCGAAAACTTCGGACAATAGAAAAAAAACAAGAAATGAAAAACTCGGAATAGAGAAATAAATCTAAAATTAAACCGAAAGAATAGGCCAAATTCTCCCCCAATTTTATGTGACGACTTTTTATTGAACACAAAAACAGCCAATATAATAAGATTAAACAAAATAATCAAAAACAAATAAGAAAAATTAATTGAAAAGAAAAAAATAAACGTATAAACCAATTTGAGAGTACATCTTAGACTAGGTCAACAAACATAATCTCACAGAATTGCTTAAATAATTTCGGTCCCAGTGCTTTAGTCAGTGGATCAGCTAATTGAAACATTCCAGCAACTGAACTCAGGCAAATTAAATTTTGTTTGATAGCATCTCGAACAAGATGAGCTTGTATCATTGCGTATTTCATTTTTTGAGTGTTACCTCCTTCCAGTGATCTGTACGCTGAGATGTTGTCTTCTATGACAAGCGCAGGTTCATAGGAATGAAAAATTTCCATAATCAAATGACGCATTGTAAGAATGTCATCGAGAGAGTCCTCAACCGCGATCACTTCCGCGACTGTCAAAGAAGTTGCCGTGATCCTTTGCATTTTGGTATCCCAGTGACGTCATCAACATAGGTTGCAAGTATAGTGATACCGGCTGCATTGTTACAAAAATACAAACAGCGTTCCAATTCCGATTGAGTAAGACCAGCTTCTAAGAGATCTTTCTTTAAGCAATCTTCCCAACATTTTGAGGAAATTTTCAATCCGTAGATAGCTTTAAGAAGACGACAGACATATTGATCTGGGTTAATGTTTAAGCCTTTAGGTATTTTCATGAACAAATTGTCTCAATCTAGGTCTCCGTAGAGATAAGCCGTTTGACCCCATATCAAGATGATGTTCTATAGCTAAGGAGAAAAGAAGACGTATGATTTCTAAAGAACATACCGGAGAATATACCTCTGTTTCATGATACAAATTTTTATCTAGATCGCCTCTGGCCACCAAACAAGCCTTAGGACGCTCGTTTCCGTTTTGATCATATTTGTACAAGAATAACCATTTTGACAAAATCGGTCTCATATCAGGAGTGCGTGGAATAACTTCCCATGTTTTGTGATCAATATGGGCATCAAACTCACAACAAATAGCTTGAAACCATTTATCTTTAGATGAGCCATTTACTGCTTGCTCAAACGTGTGTGGGAGCAAATTCTTGAAACTAGAATCTGTAGAAGAGATAAAATTGGTCAAAATTGCATTAGCATAAGTATGATCTTGCAATAAACTGCAATGAGCAAAGAGTGATACGGGTTCATCAGGTACGCGCAAATTTTCAGAGGTTGATACAGAAGGTGCGGGCAGAGTTAAATTTGAAACCTGATTAACTATCAAATGCGATTGAAATTTCTTCTTTTGAGCTGGAGTGAGGAACACTTCACCCAGTTATTTACAAAGCGATTCAATATCTTTGTATTCTAATACTGTCACATGGCCTGATTTGGTTGTTGATCCATCAGAGATGTTGATAAGATTATAGCCGGTACAATTTAAACCAATAAGGATCATGTCTTTAGACTGTGGTCCAAGCTTTACAGACCCATCTTCGTTTTTGGCCGCAGCTCGCTCACAATGCTCATGAGGTGTTTGAGCTATAACGTGCGATCCAAACACACAAAAATTTGTAACATCTGGTTTTTTCCCAAAAACAGCTTTGTAGGGTGTTCCTTGATCAGAGAGATTCCCTTTGGTAAAAGAGCAGTTGATTATCTGTTCTACCGTTTGAAGTGTTAACTTCCAATATTGCGGTTCCATGCCAGCGTCTAATAATAACGGACGAATAAGATTAAGTATCGTTCTATTTTTTCGCTCCGATATTCCGTTCAACTCCGATGAGTATGGTTTACCGCTGTCTATTTCTATACCATTTGCATTACAGTACGCTTCAAAATCTCCTGCTACATATTCTTGAGCATTGTCAGTACGAACCTGAACAACTGGCGTACTGTTAAATTGATTAAACAGATACTTGTGGTATTTAGCAAACTCTCTTGCCACACAATCTGTAGATTCTATCGGACAAATACGAGTATAACCAGTATAAGCGCAAGTAAAGGATACTATAAGCACATTTGAATCAACCCAACTTTTGGCGCACAGATCCAAGATATCGGTCGTTATTATTTGGAATTTCCTCTTAGGTCGACGATGCGTACCATTATGAGTGGATTGTGTCGCCTTAGATAGTAAACAAACTCGACAGGATGCAAATTTGTCAGGTGATAATTTAAGAAGTGGCATACCAATTACATTTTTCAAAGTTGCCGCCAAGTGAGCTGCAGACGGATGGCCAAAACGACAGTGCCATAGGAAAGCTTCTCCATTTTTAGAATGGTGAGATACAGTATTCGCGGCTGCAACGACGTGATCAGGCAAAACTAACGATTCTGATGACATCAAACTGGAAGCAATGTTTGAGTCCAAATTAAGGGCTACCGGAACCCATTTCACACCATTCAATTTCGCCGCACTAAAATAAATTTTATTAGAGTCATTATGAATTACATTGGCGTAATTAGCATGGAATAGAATAGAAAATTTGTCGCTAGAGGTAATTGCGTTTTCCAATAACAGGTTAACTCGAAGTCCGGGTACAAGTAGCACTTCACAAAATACAAACGGACGCTCTTTTTTGACTCAATTCACTACACAAACATTCATCTCACCATAATGAGTGGATTGTAGAATGTTACCATTGGGACAGCGAACAAAAATTGGTTGATCTAACAGCATTAAGTTGGTAAGGTAGCGCGATACACCAGTCATGTTTCTTCCTGTTCCTGAAGCGAGGATGAGTTCAATATAATCCGACGAAGGTGTGTCAGAGCTAACTTCAGCATGCAAACAAGGGATGTCTTTGTAATCCAAAATTTCGACATAGTTCGCAGACGTGTTACCGTTATTAGAATTCTTCTTATCTTGAACAAATTTTGCCCAGTCCAATTTTTTTGGAGGAGTTTTAGAATTCTTCCCTTGATCTTGAGCTGAGGCATCCAAATTTGTTTTGAGAAGAGGGCAATCCGACCTCTTGTGCCCGTGCATGTTACATTTAAAACAACGAGGTCCTTTTGTCAAATTAGAGGAGTCAGCAGGTTTCTTGTTTACAGAGGAGCCTTCCTTACCTTTTGACGATGAAGGTTTAGGTTGCTTCAGATCGAGTTTTATGTTCGCAAATAGGAGCGACTTGTCGGAGTGTTTGATCACTCTCTCACAAAAAAGCGCAAAAGTTTGAAGCACTTCAGGCTACTTTCAAAGTGCTCGCAGTACTGGGAGATATTCCGGGCCCAAAGCAGTTGTCAGTTGATAGATGAGGTCTATTTCGGGGATATCATTTCCTGCACAAATGGCTTCTACAGCTTTTATTTCAAAACTAGTTACAAAATTCCTGATATCACTTTTCTGGTCATACACTAAACAGTTAAGTTTTGTTCGTGCAGCCACAGCTCCAACGTCATTAACAGCATTATAGCGCTTGTCTAACATTTCTAACATATGCGAGGCTGACCTGCAATCTTTCACCAGGCAAAAGTATTGATTTTTTAAACGTTCAGTAATAATACCTCGAGCAATGTCCTGAAGTCGATTGTATGCTGAGAATTGAGTTAATTGACCAAAGTTTGTAGCAGCTCTGTAGCCAGCCTCTAGATTGTTAGCAACAACCGTTAATTTGGCTCCTTCTTTGGCTATAGCAGCTACAGTTCTCCGTTTCCATTCGAGATAATTCTGTCCGTTGAAGATATTGTCTGAATTTATACCTTGACCAGAGGCGGCATTTTTGGCGTTGAAATTGTTCGCGCCATTTGGAGCTGCCATTGTCATACAGAGGTTCCAAAATTTACAATACTTCCCAAAGACAAAAATTAGTTTATTTATTTCGGCAAAGCCGAAAAAACAAAAATTAGGTTGAGTGAACCAATGAAACGTTCTGCAACCATGAAAGAAATCAAATTATCTTCTTCATCAGACCATATTTGAAAACACGTTAACATCCGTACCAAAAAACATTTATTCCACAAAGAACAAAAGCTACCAAGAAAAACGCTCCACAGTACACAACATGCGGAATTGTCAGTACAAAACAAACATGTGGAAATGTCAGCTACAGTCACAGAATAAACGTATAATCCAACAAAAATGTACAAAATTCCACACAAACTTCAAAAAAATATGAACCAGTGATAACAACTATTAATTTCATAGAATGCATAATATTTTTCAAGTACAATACCAAAACTAAGCAAACAGCACATGGTATGTCACAATTACTTCATTCTAACTTCACCAGATCGCGCTCTAAGCTTGTTTATGGAACGTTCAAAATTTCCCCTTGATTTCAAAATTCCCCCGTTTTAAGGTGCTATTTGTATTGCATGATTTTTCTACCCAAATACTACAATGATCTACTTTACATCCAATCTTGATGAGTGCATTCATATAAAAATTGTATTCTTCATCATTCAATTTTTTGGTTGGGTGAGATAGAATCAGTAAATAAACGTATCCCTTCTGAAATGAGACCCAAACTTTATTAGAAGGAAACATTTTTTTGGACAATACTTTCCCCTTGTCAGCCATGATGATCACGTCCATAACGTTAGCTCATTTTTTGCTAACAAGATTCGATTTATATTGATTTACAGGAACAGCGGATAGATTGAATTTTGGGAAAGTACTGAATAAGTCCTCTTCCTCTTCCACTGTAGTACTCCATTGTAATGCAGAGGGTTGTTAGAGTCCTCCTGTTCAACTTCCATTGCTTCCATCTTACTAGTTAGGAAAGAAACAAAAATAAATAAAAGTTTTCTCAATTGTTGTATGTTACACCTTTTCTTTTTCTTTGTACTTTGACTGTTAGACAAAGATGTTCTTCTTGGGCGGCCCATTGAGAGGGTCTCAGCTGCACAAAACGATCGAATACACAAAAATAATTTGACTACCAAATCCAATATTATCAACGTTTGAAACAATCAAAAACTCGAAAAATTTAACTGGTAGAAATTAAATTAATTTAATGTCCAATTAAACTCAAACTTTCCAAAACACCCAAATTAGCACGTTAGTCAGTACTTGTATCAGTTTAAAGAAGCATCCAAAGGTGCTGTGCAGGCATGCTAGCGGATTTTGTTAGCTTCCTGACTATTGTCGTCATCTAGGTGTGCGTGGGTGTGAAGCCTATAAAGTGTGCTTGTTGTGCGACAAAGTAGGGAGCGCTAATGAGCTACACTCGTTGACAAAATTCAGTTTTGATACTTTAAAATTATTATGAACAGAAAATCTTCAATCCTCTTTTTCTGCTACTTTTTCCCCTCTCTACTTCCATTCAAAATTCTCAAAAAGGTGGTGCACCCAAGCAAAATCTGCTCAATTGACTCTAAACAGTATCATTTTTCATTTTGTATGAATTTATTACCAGTAGGTAAAGACAATGAATTTGAATGTTTTTCAAACCCGCTTGATCTCATTAGTTATTAGTTCATAGTCCTTAGGAGGTTGTGACTTTGTCGTAAATATTCTCACTTATTTATGCAAGTTGAAGAAGTCGTGATGTATTATTAGATTATCTCAATTCTTAGTAGATGCCACTAATGAGCAGCTCTAAATTAACTATATTTAAAATAAAATTAAAAAATGTTTGTAAAATTGTACAGGTTTTCTTGTTCCATTACATTTTATTATTTAGTCTACAATACATGTTTTAGGCAATAGCGTACAAGTACAGGGTCGCGTTCACAAACTTTTGCATTACATTATCAACGATTGTTATTGAAAATCACGCGTTCACAAACTTGCCCACAATAACATAGAAGAATTACAGCAAGCAGCAGCAAACCGACCAACAAACAACAAATCACAATCCAGAACATCACTTAACAACGCTTAACGCAAGCTAACGACACCTCCCAAGGTGGCGTTAACTGAAGACGCTCAACAATTGTTATCCTAACGTTTAACAATCACTAATGCACGTTTGTAAACGCACTACAGAGAACTTACATTAATAATTAATCATTATATTGAATATCTCAATTCTTAGTAGATGCCCCTAATGAGCACCTCTGAATAAACTAGTCTATTATTTTTTGGTTTTGGCTGCGGATCAACATTACTGGTACTCTCAAAAATTGGTATTGGTACTTCTACTAAAAGAGCGTTCTCGCGTTCAAAAACATCATCCTCAAATTCCTAAACATCATCCTAGATTTCTGAAACATCAAGCTCAAAGTTGTCAAAGTCGCTATCAGATTCAGGGAGAATTCAATCTCCGCTTTCAAAATCTGTACCACAAACAGATTTTCCTGGGGCAACGTTGATCTTTTTACATTTACCCGCACCTTTTTTGGGTGTGCTTGAAAAGCGTTCTTTTTGTAGAAACGTCATGAACTGGTTTTGCAAGACAATAGATTCATTAGATGAATTACTGGAAGTAGATTTGAGAGGAACCTTTGGCAATTTCTTCAGCGCAATATTTGGGTTAAAAGGAAATATGCCACAGGAACAAAATCCTGAGCATAAATTTGTTTTTATGCGAGCACCCAGTGTATCAACAGTATTTTTTAATAATCGCGGAAAATTTGCTTTAAAGGTACCATTCCCAGATTTACCTTTCTCTTTCCAGCCTAAAAGAATATGGATAAATTGGTCTTGATTATATCGATTACTGATCTCAATTGTATCAAAATCTCGATAATATCGATATTATCTATCTGGATGATATCAAAAGATTTTCTGGCGTAGCCAAAATAATAAAGATCATGTTTCATGTCTTCTATAAGGTAGCATGCTCCACTTGTTCACCCCTTTTGTGGTCTAGTCAGCGTAAAACATGGTACCAAAAATTAATTCTCACGGCTTCAATTTTGAACGGATTTTGCTGATCTTTTGGAATGTTGTTCAGAAATGTTTAATCAAGAGCACTATAGAAGTAGAATTTGATTTTTTCCCCCGTATCTCCTTTATAAGCTGTTGAAGTTGGCAAAAATTGGCGTTTCTTCCAATGTTGTGAAAACTTTTTAGAGCCAAATTTCAAAATTGTGTTTCTATAGCGCTCTTCATCGAACCTTTCTGTACAACATTCTACAAAATAATGAATGTTAATCGGAAATTTGAGCTTTGAGAATTAATTTTTGAAAGTCATTCCTGACAGGGACTACGCACATATACCAACACCCACCCAACATGCGTTGCGTAGTGACCAGTGGTAGATTGAATGTTGTGGGTTATTACGGAATTGATCGGCAACCTATTCTACACAAATTCAGAGTTCGCCAACAAGTAAAGCACACCCTATTCATCACCCTAAGGTCCCTTTTCTGTTGGAGGTCACTTATAATTAGCATTAAAGGAAAAATTGAAATAAAAAAACAAAACAAAAAATGAAGTCATCAATCAGCATTCTCCGAATTATTTTTGTGTTCATCAGAATTGTGTTCACCAGAATCGTGTTCATATGCTGCAGCGTTCTTTATTTTTGCTTCTTTGGCACGTGTTTTGTTGAGCCTATATTTAAGCCAAAGTCGGCTGTAATACAGGACTTGCTTTGACAAAAGAGTGACAGCTGTTGTCTGATCTTCGGCATTACTGGCTTTGATAATGATGGCTATAAAACATAATTATAAAATAAGTGCCTTTCAATAATAAGTATACAAAGGTTATCAATATTGAGTCAAAAATTTAATTTTTCAATGAGCAAAAAACTAACATTCCAAAATTTTCCAGATCTCTGCCCCAGCCAATGCTTTCTTCTTTGAGACGGCATTGGAAGTCAACATGCAGAATGATGAGGCAATGGTAGGCGAAAATGCTTTCCACATGCACGCGTGGACCTTTTTTTGATAATCTTTTTCTGTCTTTGCAATGCCTTTCAGAAATTTTGTCTATCAAAAAAACAAAAGAAGTTATAATGACTGAATTATGGAATAAAAAATTCAAGTTATAGGTACCTACAGAAACAACAAAATGAAGAGAAGATGAGGAAAAAAATAAATATTAATACATAAAACCTTGAGAGTGTGAGAATCAATTGAGTGGTAGGGGGTATATAGAATATCTCAAAGAAAGGTTGAAATTTGAGGGATACTCCTAATTCAACAATGCAGATGAAACAAGGAGGCTTGGGGCTTCAAAGACAAATTTCTTTCATTTCTCAATTGACCCAATAGTGACCCAATAAGTGAAAAATGTTCTTTCTGACAAAAAGTGAGTTTCCGAAGAAGTTGGATGGGAAAATAACAAGAATTATTTTCAAGTTAATGAGTCCATAAACTACGTGATTTCCCCCATTTTTTTAGGGGGAGGGGAGGGTGGACGAATGTCGCCACATATTTTAGCATTTGGCAGTTCATGCGCGACTGTATGAAGCATGAGTTCCAAGTTAGGATCTTCAGCAATTGTGATAACGTCCCCTTCACCACCACCAGTCTTCTTGATACTTCTTTTCTCTGCACTGAGCTTCTTTTTGTATTCATTTTTTAAATTATCCCGGAGCTTTTTCAATTGCTCAGTAGTTTGCTAATGACAAAGAAAAATCCGATGAATGTGAATTGTTTCAACAAAAATGTCATTTCCATGGGTGTGATTGAAGAGAGTCACAGAACTGTCATGTATGGAAACTTTCACAATTGTACCTCATGTGTATTCAAAAGAAAGAAATAACAATAGTTCAGAACATCACAGTACATACCAGCACTATATGCCTCTCCATGTCGTTGAATTGCTGTGTTACTTTCTCCCATGCATCTCTCTTCTCCTTTGGACCTTTGTTGTCTGTTTCTTTCAAATAGAGAACACAATGCTGTTTTATCAACTCAAGGAAATCTGATTTCTTCTCCGGCGTGTAGTTAACGCAAAGTATAGAAACAGTCTTGTGGGGTCAGTTGGTGAAGACTAATAATATTTGTAATTACGCATACAATACAGTTTACAAGAATACTCACTTCGCGTTGGCCTTCTCTTTGTCTTTTTTCTCTCCCATATTCCAATACAGACATGTAACAAAGTCAAATTTAGTGACGAGAGAATTCTCGATTATTGGTTTTCTTGTGAAATATCGGTATTTAACAAAAATTAACAAGTATATGTAATCTATTGTTTCGATATTTGTTTTTTATTAATAAAAGACGGATTTCTTGAGTATGATGAATGAAATCCAACATCATTTATTATTCTGTGAGGTATCATCACTATTGGCGCGTTGCTTCATGCAGTGATAACGTGTATGAAAACCACAACAGAACACAAATCGGCGATTTAATTGGCTCATCACCTGCAGGTGTATCTGACAACACAGCATTCTACATTCCTCTTAAAATGCATTAAGGAAACTTTTAAAATATGGATGAAAATTATGCTCAAGGTATAAAATGCCTTAGGTGCGTTCTTAAAATACTGTTTTTCTCCTAAGGTAACTTAATTTATTACGTATCTTAGAAATAAGGAAAAATTAAGGAAGTTTTTAAAATACGGCTGTAAGTACTTACCTACAAGGTCAAATGGGATGCTACAAGATGCTATACCAAAGCAAATGTTGAACCGACAAATTCACAAATACAAAATCACAATGCGATCTTTTAAGGTTAATTGGGATATGCTGTATCAGTGCGAATGTTGAACCAACAAATTGTCAAATTCACAAAAACAAAATTACAATTCACAAAATCAAAATCACGATGCAATCTCCTCAATCTTGCCGCATGCCACAATCACAATACAATTTGCAACTTATTGTTTTTTGACTTTCTTGCCCGCACGCTTGCACTTTTCTATGGTTATCAATATAATCCAACAGGAGTGTTCCCGTACAAGTACGGATTTTTGGAGTTTGGAGAAAAAATACGGACAAACTTACAGATTTTGGGAAAAAATACGGATTTTTTTTTTGCTGCTGTCTAACGATAATATTGATAATAATAAGGTGTACTCGACTTTCCACCAGACCAAACAAACTGTAGTGTTGCTGCAGTCTGTAATATTTTTAAGATGAGAAGCGTAGGCCTACCAGTGCGTATTGTGAAACAAAGTTGAATAAATATCGAATGGTGTATTTGTGTTATAGTTTTAGTGTACAAATATTTTCCAACCTGCGACTGCGAAGAAATCAAATCAAAAATATTGACCAACGTGAAACGTTTGTCCATCAAATATCGATAGAAATTACTTAGAAATTATTTTTTAGATGATAGGTACATCCATTAAGCATTTCAATTTTGGATTTTGGATTTTCGAATCTTGGCAGCTGAAAATTGTAATTTAATGGAACGCGGCTTGGCGGCGACTTTATCGTATTCATTTTTTCCTTTCTTTCAAAACGATATGCGCATTTTCTTTTACAATTTTGTGAAACCTATAGTGGGGTAACAATGATCATGACATTAGATACATTGTAGACAAAATACTTCGTCGAATGAATATATGCTGCTGTACCTGATTATCAGATGAAGTAGTACTAGGGACCTCAACGTAATTATTATTTCTCTGTTGTACAGGTACATTCTTCGGTTTCTTCTTTTTTTTAGATTTTCCTTTTGCAAGAGCGAGTTCACTGAGAGTTTTTGGGATCTACAATGCAAGGAAATCAACAATCACAAAGAAGAATTTCAATCGCATTCATTATCAAATGCAAGGAAAACAATTAACCTACCTTTTCACTCATTATACCCAAATTGATATAAGACTTTAATTCAATTTCCACGTACGCGTCGCATTAGACAAATAATATTAATAATACTCAGCGCTGATAATACTTTGACAAAGAACGGCCTTATGCTGATTAGATTCTTGATTACGGTTATGGTCAGGTGCGTGTCAATAAAGGTATTGTGATCACTTTGGGTACTTTTTACCCCCCGAAAAAAAATCCGTACAAAATCCGTACAGACAGCAGAAATCCGTACAAATCTGTACAACGTGTTCCCAAAAATCAGAAAAGTACGGACTTTTTGAAAAATCATCTGGCAACACTGAACCATTATCAAGGACGATAGCGCAGCTACTTCTCGCTCCAGTATTGGTTGTTGCGAGATTTTTTTTTGGGTACACTTTTCTCCTGAACTGATACAAAGCGCAGATACTCTACGCAAACGATGAATCAAATTGTTCATTGTTCATCAACGCCAATCGGCAAACCGTTCATCTATGTCATCTTTATTCCTATACAATCACAGTATTAGTTATTAATTACGCGATCGCATTAATTACCAGGTTATTACTCATTACGTAGGCCTATAATAATTAAATCAAATTAATAAACCATGAGAAACAGAAAATTTTTTCTGCTAATGATGGTAGGTACGCTGATCCTACCAAGACGTCGAATGCTGATCGCATTTTCCAGTTCTACCGTCGATAAAAATTTTCTTATTGCAATTATATTTTTCTAAAATTAATGCAACTTATTGTGTCTTGACAAATTACTCTTTGAAACACAATAATTTTTTCATACTGGTGAGTAAACTTGAGAAGTTTGCGCATTTGAAAATTTTAAATTTTCAAATTGAGTTGCCGATGTTGAACATTCCAATGCTTCACCTCAGTGGTTGGATTTAATTGGCAAATAGTATCAATGCAGACGCAGAAAAGGTTATTTTTCAAAGGTCAATAATAACAGATGCATTATACGGGTACAATATTTGTTAATTAATTTATGCTTTTTGAAGAAAAAACTACATTTCATAAGCATCGCCAAGGGATCAAGTTTGTATTTATTTATTAATATTTTCTTTTATTGATTTCTTTTTTTTTCAATAGACAATAATTTATTACAAATTTATGGCAAATTGAAACACTTGAAAAAGCTGAACTTATTTTTTGCTTATGGAGGGCATTGAATGCAATAGCTACCAGACCCAAGCTCGAGAAATTCTGGAGCTGCATAAAAAAATAATGAAATCGATGATCAATATTTTTGAATCAACGAGTACAATTAGTTGTCAATCACAAACCGCGAAATTTAAATGTTCCTCAATTTAATGAATTTTGTTGAACGCAATACGAGAGATTATGCGGTCTTTGATATCTTTTTATTCTCTTTGGCATAAGAATGGAGTTTAATTTTGGTTGAGAATATTGGTGCTCGCGCGTGCGATGAACTTTTCTTGGTCTACCTTGGACAGTTAATTTGCGACTCGACGAAGGACGCATTCTGCGCGCGATTGCGTTAATTGATACAGGTATCCTTCTAGATGTTTTTTCCCTGGTGAAGTCAGAATATTTGCCGAAAGTTCTCATAGCTGATTCCAAAGCGGAATCCGTGTGTAATGATTTATAGTAATTGTCAATCATTGCCTTCGATGACGATAATAAACTCTCGTTTCGCGACATTCTAAGAACAAACTCTCGTTTTGCGACATTCTAAGAACCACTTCTTGAGCCCATTTTTGGAACGATTCAATAATTTCACCTTTGGGCACGAAGTTGGCAGGATTTTCTAAAGAAAATTCATAGTTATTAGACACTCAAAAATAATTAATTGGTATTAAAATTGAATGGGCTTACCTTCGTCAGCTTGCAAAAGAGTTGTATTATTTTCTTTTGAAAAAGGAGCTTGACTAGAATCATCTTGAATTACTTCTGGACAAATAGTTTCCTCTTGATGGGAAATAACTTTGTTGAGGTTTGCTGAAGGCTGTAATGGTCCAAACCATTCATCTCCCGAGTCTATACAACCAACAGCAATGTATAATAGCTGTATGAACAGAGAACATTGATAATACTTTTTCTAAGACAATAAAATTAAGATATAGGTAGTTAGAAAGAATGCAACACGCCCAATTGAATTTATAGATTGGGGAAATTTCACAGTCTTGGCTGTCAATAATAATGACTCTGCCGTTCAAAAAGCAGATGCGCTCCCAATTGTCCACGTCCATGTCTTCAGTCCACCAACTCAAATTTTGAGGTTAGAGTGGGTGATTCGTTTGTGCTACGTTCATGCTGAACTGTGCTCTCGTGGATTTCTCGATTCTCAACACCTCTTCACAGCCACTAGTATAATTGAAACGGCCAAATGAGCGACAATTTTCGTTGTAAAGTATAAAGTTGAGGTTATCGGCAATGGCACGAGTCATTATTATGATGGAGAGGAGAAATTTATACCAACACATAAATTTCTTCTCTCCATCAATTTTCGTTGTTCCCGGTGTGTGAGCGAATTTCCAGCAGGCCCGCGGTGTGGGGTCGGCTACAGTCCCGTTATTGACCGGGTTGGGAAATGCGCGGAAATTTTTGTTGTTCCTGCTAATTGAGAAAAAGGTACCTACGCCTACTTATTAGCTTATTTCCTGTCATGTGTTTGCGGTGAGAGATTGGTGAGACCTCAATTTGATTGATGCAGGCAAATGTATGAAATTTTCATTGTTCCTGTGGAAGGAGAGAATTTCTCACCGAGGAGATTGTTCCCTGTTGCAAGTTTGTGGCGGTAACAGATAAACTACCACCCCACTTATCATCAAAACAGGCAAACGTGCGGAATTTTTCTTTTTTTGTACACAGCAAGAGTATCCAAATTCACTGAACAGTTAGTCTCCCACAACATGCTTACAGGGAGGAATCAGCTTTAGCCCCGGTGAAGATCAAAGATGCTGAGAGCCCAGACACTTTTGTTGCGATAATACACCTGAAAATTTGTTTTCACTGTAAATTTACAGCAAGAATTCAGTCTCGTCCTTGTTTCATCTCAAAGAGGGAGTCTCGTTATGCTAGGCACACAAAGTGGATTTTTTGACGTCTTACTATAGTCACATTCTTTTGCACTAGACGAGAATCGTGCATCCAACCCTCCTTGATTGGGGCTAGAGGCGAAGCTCGTTTATTCCTACAAGTTTACAAATTCACAACGGCAGGGAAATCTTTGTAAATTCACATTGTTTTTTGGTTTTTCCCCGCACAATAAGTCTGACCAAACACAAACATGTAGACTATCTCCTACCGCGAGCATGCAACTGAAAATGAGGTTGTCGTTAACGTTCACTCCATCGCCTAAAACAATGAAAATTGTCAAACAATTACCAGTTCTGACCAGACACAAGAACTCGTCTCAGAACAATAGGAGGACAAGAATAGCAGAACAAACATAGCACAATTCTTGAGAGCCCATTGCTTGGAAGCGCTGTCATCAGTCATTATGATAGAAGGGCCACATAAACCTTGTGGCCACCAAAAGCTTTGTCTTCAAGTAAAAGCTCCTTGATTAGAGCAAAACCAGTGGCTAGATGTTTTTTGTCTTCTGTTATTGTTATGAGCGCTGCCAAAGGAAGACCACCAGCGATGCTGTTTGTCAGAACGACAAACAATTTGCAGCCGAATAAATCTACAGTTCCAGTTGCATCTATGAACATGCATAAAATTAATTAATACATTAGTAATTATGAGTACCTCGAGTTAGGGTTTGACCCAGTCGTTGAAAACGTAGAGAGGGAACTGTCTTCGTATTATTTGTTAGGTTATTTTCAGACGCCGTTCTTGAGCTTTCTCTCCAATTACCTTTGTTTTGCGTAGCTTTTGTCCGGAGTTTTTCCTCGAGTTCATGTATTCTGACTTCCATTTCCTTTTCTCGTTTCTGGAGGGTCTGTTCCTTTTCACAAATTGCTCTTTCTTGTAGAGCCAGGAACTTGACCCTTTCTTCAATGATTTTGTCGTCAGCATCATTGTTTGTTATTGTTTCTAGCTCGTTAGGTTCATTTTCAGCTGTTTCTTGTTCAATTGAGTCATTGTTCATTGTTTCATTCTCGTCTTTGTTATTTGCAGTTTCTTTATTCTTTGTCACGTTCTCAACGGCTTTGTTGTTTTGGACTTCGATGAGGATGAGCTCGCTTAGGAGTTGCTTGAATTTCACATTTTCATCAGTTAATCTTGTTTCAAAATTGTTTTTGATCTCACGTAATGTATTTTCAAATTTGGTCACAATTGTGTCGTAAGCATCCTTTTTCAAGGATATTTGGGTTTTGTTTGGTTCAAAGGTCTTTGCATTTGGATTCAATACCAATCGCTTGGTCGTCTTGGAACTGCTCATTTTGTTCAAACGTTCCATTTGTATCTAATAGACCAATTGTAAGTCGGATTATTCGTTAATTGTTATGGAACTCGTGACATTCATTTGCGTTATTAACTTACCGTTTTGTTAGATCGTTTATTTTCGTGTAATCCAACTTTTGTCGCAGTTCCGCGTGAATCCTCTATTAATTTTGCAATTTGTTTAGCAAACGCACAACCACTATTGTCTAATTTGGATTGTCGTTTCATTAATACACCTACAACAGAGATGATCGTTAGTCTGTTGTTCTCAAGTGTTTTGTTGTGAATTTGTTGTCTAGTGATTCTGTGTATCACGCCCGGCACCCAGACACAATCCTTACGACAAAGAACTATTAGGTAAACTCTGCCGAGAGAGTATCAATAGATGGAGAGCACAAATACACAATTACACCAAGTACTACATCCAGAAACCGTTTCCTGGCATTCCTTTTGACAGTACTTGAAATGGGTGGTCTAGATTCCCTATCTGGTGATTGTTTGAATCAAGGCTTGACACAAGGATTAGGCGGCAAAACTAGTGAAGAGTTAGAGTAGTAGCAGCGTACAGCGGATATGATCAGTCCCCAGTGAACTAACTAACGTCCTACTGTCACCCCAAGCACTATATATGTCAGAGAGATTGTAGGAGGCCATTGACGTACTCCTCCATGATCAATCTGCAAGCCTTTGATACAACAATATTGTAGTCACGTTTCTCGTAATTTTTTGTTGTTATAATAACGAGCATTTACGACGAACTAACTTTTTATTGCCCTCCACCAACATTCACAAGACAATACAGTACAGTACAGCAGTTACAGTGTTACCAAATGAGTATGAGCAAAAGTGTACTAATTCTAACACGCTTCCTTACAGTTTTGCGATTACACCTTAATAATATTCATCATTTTTCGAAATTTACAGAACTTATCTTTACACAATGCTTTTGTCAAAATATCTGCAATGTTATTCTCCGATTCTATTTTGATTACATCAACAGTTTCATTTAAAACATTTTCATTTACAAAGTGATAATGGACTTCTATATACTTAGAGTTCTTAGAAAAATTTCCTTTCTTAGCAATTGTAACTGCTCCAGAATTGTCTTCATAAATAGACACTGGTTGCTCAATAGACAACCCAAACGACTTAATAATACCTTTGATGAAGATGACTTCACTCACTGCTTCTGATAAAGCAACATATTCAGCTTCAGTGGAGGACTTTGTAACAGATCCTTGTTTACGGGATCTCCAAAAAATTGGGTTATTAAAGAGGCAAATAATAAATCCAGTAGTTGACTTTCTGTCTACGTTATCTCCTGCCCAATCGGCATCAACAAAACAATCTACAATCTCAACTTTGTTTTTATACTGATACGTTAATTTTAACTCTTTAGTTTTGTACAAATATTTTAATACTCTCAACGCATATTTAAAATGAGTTTCATCATAACTGTTCTGGTATCGACTGAGATAATTAACACTGTAGGAAATGTCTGGTCTAGTACCAGCGCTGACATACAAAAGAGCTCCAATGAGATTTTGATATTTTACGTTAACATTAGCTTTACTTGCGGGTAGAAGCTTCAGATTAGTTTCCATAGGAGTATCAAACAGTTTTGAGTTGAAAATATCATAACGTTTTGCAAGTGACTCAATATAACCTTCTTGACTTAAGGTCATTACGTTTCTAGACTTTTCATAGTCAATTTCAATACCAATGTAATTTTTTACTTCACCCATATCTTTGATTTTAAAGCGTCGCATCAGATTCTTTTTTACATTTAAAACCGCCTCTAAATTTTTACTACAAATCAACATATCATCAACAAATAATATTATAAAAATTAATTCAGAACGTATCATCTTAGAATAAAAACAGTAATCATATTCATTTTGTTCAAATCCAATTGTGGAAATATACTTATGAAAACATTCATACCAACAGCGAGGACTTTCACGCAGTCCATACAATGCTTTATTCAACTTATAAACTTTATTACTTCCATCATCATATCCAACAGGCTGTTTAACATAAACTTCAGATTCTAATTCGCCATTTAAAAAGGCTACCTCGACATCCATTTGATGAACGTGTAAACCAAATTGACAAACATAGGACATGAGTAACTTCAATGTTCCTAAATGTGCAACGGGCGAGTAAACATCATCAGTTTTATTGCTTTGCTGAAAACCTCGCGCTACAATCCGTGCCTTGTACCTACCGTCTGACTTAATTCTGTAAATCCACTTCAGATCAATCACTTCTTTTCCTTCTTCCTTTTCAACTGCTTCCCAGGTACCATTTTCTTCAATTTGTTTCAGTTCACAATCCATTGCACTTCTCCATTTCTCCGCTTCCTCACCATTTATGGCTTCTTCATACGTTGCCGGCACTATTGCGCTCACATAATTCACATAAATAACATTACACTCTTCAAAACCGTACCTATTTGGTGCCTTCCTATTTTCTCTTTTAGATCTCCTCAGCTCATGCTCTTCTTTGGCTTCCTTTTCTTCAGTATCCTCCTTTAGGCTTACATCTTCCTGTTCATTACTGTCATCTCTCATACATATTGTGGAGACATCCTCTTCAACAATATCAACTTGCTTTACAACTTCTACTTTTCCATTTAGTAGCACTCTATAACCAACGTCACTATAGCCTAGGAGAATTCCTTGTTCAGCTTTCTTGTCCCACTTAGATTCCCTCTTCTCATCAGGAATTCTGACAAAAACTTTACTACCATACAACTTCAAGTATTTGGCATCAGGTTTACGACCCAAGAAGATCTCATACAGAGTTTTTCTTTCCATAGTACTACTCAATAAACTGCGGTTGTGCAGATAGGACGCAGCTCTGACAGCTTCAGGCCAAAATCTGCGCTCCACCTTAGATTCATCCATGAGACTTCGAGCTTTATTCATGATATCCTGATTAAATTTCTCGGCAACGCCTTTAAGTTGATGAACATACAAAGGTGAACAATTAATGTAAATAAAATTGAAATTTTTTTTATTTAGGTACTCGGTGCCTCGGTCGCACCTTAAAGTTTTAATCCTTTTATTAGTTATATTTTCAACTAAATTTACGTACTCTTCAAAACAATCAGCAACTTCATCTTTTGACTTGATACAATAAACACAAGATATTCGACTATAATCATCGATGAAAGATAGAAAATATTTTTTCTGGTTATATCCAACATTTTTAAGATGAGGTCCATTCAGATCAGTGTGGACAATTTCAAGGATATCAGTAGCACGCTTACGATTATTTTCAAAACTGTTGTTACGCATTTTATTTTCTATACATATACCGCACTTGATAAAATCATCATCTAAATTACTTGGTAGACCCTCCAACAGATTGTACTTGCACATGAGATTCAAGCTTTTAAAATTTACGTGACCAAAAATTCGATGCCATTTTTCCTTGGCATTCATCTGTTTACCTTTCACCATATTTACTTTAATTTCTGGCATATTAGACACATACGAGTCCATTACATACAATTTACCAATTAGAATTGCAATTGCTGATAACTCACCATTAGTTTTATAAATTTTAGCTGTATTTAAATGAGAGTTTATTCTGTGTGTTTGAGCTATCTTTGAATAACTAAGCAGATTGTGTGCCATATCCTTTACGTAGAAAACATTTTTTATGGATATTTCATTAAACTGATCATGCACACGAAACTTTACTTTAATTTGACCTATTTTTGTGGCCCAAATTATCCTTCTATCTCCTAATTTAACAGGTACAGGATTCTTCAATGTTACATACGTGACAAAATACTTATCGTCATTTATAATATGTTCGGTGCACGCGCTATCTAACAACCATTGAATAAGATTACTATCAAGATTTGTTTTGCTTACATTTGCTTCGACATCACTCTGATTTGATTGAACTTCAACACAGAAACTATCAATATCTGTTCCGTTTTGGTATTTGGACGCACCCGACCTTCAATCTTGACCATTGTAGTTATTTCCTCTCTGATACCTTCCTCTCGATTGACCACAATTTCCTCTTTGATACCGTACGCAAGCCATACTTGGGACACTTTTGAAATTCAAATGCGCACAGTTTTTTAATGAGGCGGTGTAAAAATATGGTCAATGGCTTAAATTTTGGGTCTTGCATTCCTCTTTTCAAATTTATTACAAACTTGACCCCTCCAGCTTCGATTTCCCCTTTTTTTAAAAAAAAATATGGTGTCCCAAGTTTTCCACAAAAATATTAACTTGGGACACCCATTGAAATTTAGGCAAGATTCAAGTTATACGCGCTCTAAACTAACTTGGGACACCTTAAATAAAAAAAAATATGTTCTACAATCCTCCCCCAACAAAATTCTGGTCAAACAAAGAAAGAATACGGTGTCATTCTGTAAGAAACAAATTTTTATTGAATGAAACAAATATCTTTCAAATAGAAAAGGAGTAATATCATTAGAAATAGTATTGTAACAGGCAGGTAATAATAATAAGGGTAATGTATCACACTTTTTGGTACATTAGAACACATTCTTGAAGAGATCAAAAAGAAAAAAAAAATTATATAATAACCATATACTTATAAATGCACCCTTAAATAAGGTAATAAGTACGTACGGTACGTACATTAGGTAAATCAAACTTTAAATTTATTCTCATCAATTGAAATTGGTAGGTACTTAAATGATACGTCCTTGAACAATTTTCTCAATTTTTTTTTTTCCAACAATTTGGTCGTACAATAATTGAAAAAGAGGAATTTTTACTGAACAAATGATGGGTACTATTAATAAAAATAATATTATGGGAGGTATATAATAATGAGAGGAAAATCTCGTATTTTATAGCAAAGTGAATTAGAACACATTGTCAGGTAAGTAAAACGAGATACGTAACTAGAAAAAAATTTGTAGGTATTCATGTATCTACCCTTACTTATTCTTAAATAATTATGGTACTAGGTACCTCCTACCTGTATAATATCAAACTTTGAGTTAGGTTTCAATCTCATCATTGGAAATATTTAAAAAATAATGCTTTCCACGAACAATTTTCTCAATTTCTATTATTTTAAGAATCTGGTCGCGAGATACACTCCATTTATCATCAATGTGAGGGTACTCATAATGATAAATGGTGTCACCATGGAGATTGATATTTTGTTTCTTCCGAAGAAAGAGAACTTCAAATAGATCCTTTTCCCTACCACAGTTGAGGCGATTGACACGGCCAACAAATAGTCGTTCATTCTGTTTGCGTGTACCAAACTGATAAATCAACTTGGCAATTACAAAATCTTCTTCCTTGACGGTAGGTGGCAAAGGAACATCAATAACCTCCTCAGTGGTTTCCTCATTTTCCAAGTCTTTGGAATCACTGCTATTTGACTGAATCTGCGGAGAATCAGATTGTTTACCCGACTCGGATTGTGAAGAATTGGATTCTTCATCGGACTCCGACTGCGAAGAATTGGATTCGCTATCTGACTCGGCCTGTGACAAATCAGAGTCTACTGCAGCCGTTTCTTCATCTGATAAGTTCCTGTCTGAGTCACTCACCTCATTCAACTCTTCTTCTGTCAGAGTGTTTACCAGATCTTCTCCAGGAGCTGCTCGTAATTTTCTTTTGCGACGAACGTAAGCTTCAGCTTTCCTCTTCTCCAGGGGTAAACTAAAAGATTTAGTCCACCCTTCCTGCATTTCTCCAGTTTCTTCTTTTCTCTGCGGAACTTTCTTCAAAACTGCCTGTCTATCTATGGGGTAAATTCCGGAACCTCTAAAACCACCATTAATATTCCTTTCATTCCGTCCATCCTTTTCCAGTTCATCCAATGTTTGCTTCAATATACGAGGGAATTTTTCTTTTGGCAGAGCTCCTTTGAACGTTTCTTTCCATTTTTTAATCTGTTTCCGCCAAGTAGACTTGAGACCACGAAAGTAACCAACATCTAATGGTTGAGTATCGCCTGTACTGTTTGGTGGTAGAAGAACGAATTGAAGATTCAATTTCTTACAACGTGTAAGAACAGTAATAGAGGTGTGAGATGCAAGATTGTCGCCTATAATAACCTTCTTTTCGGCTGACGTAGGATCAAATTTTTTACAATACGGAACAATCACATGATCAAACCATGCTTCAAAAACTTGCGCATTGAACCATCCACTACTTGAACAAGTATAACCAGTACCTTTTGGACCATTCTCTTTCCAACTCTGATATACGTTCTTTGACTTGTAGCATATATAAGGAGGCAGAAGCTTGCCAGCGGCGGATGCTGTAAACATTACCGAAGTACCACTTTTTGAAGAATCCATTATTCTCTTAGCGTGTTTTTCTCGCCGACTAACAATTACAACCTCTTTCCCTGGGTCGTCAACCATGCACGTTTCATCATAATTAATCACGAATTTTGGATCGACACCCTGTACACGCTGTTCAAGATTATCAAAGAACTCATTCACAATTTCAGCTGTGAGACTGATACGCGCTCGCGAAACATTTTCACCCAGGCGTTCACTTAGTTCAGGTTCATTTTTGATAAAATTTTTGACCCATGCAGAACTTGGCATGTTGTCCTTGAATCTTTTTTCGACGCGAGATCTCTCGTTCAAATAGTTTTGGACAATTAATCGTACATCAGAACGGGTCAACGGGCACGCCCATTTGGCATATTCTAACAAACCATCTCGCAAATACCTCAACTCCATGTCGTTAAGAGCTTTCGGCCGACCATATGCTTTAGGATTTTTATTCTTCATTTTTCGACTCAATGTACTTTTGGGAATACCTGTTTCGCGGGCAACTTCTCGGATTCCAGCTCCTTGCTTCAGTCTTGCAATGGCTCTTTCTAAGCAATCTAACGAATAATCGTGATACCGACGGGAACCAACAATTCTTTTGTGTTTGAAAGCCATCTTTGGTTCTAAAAATCAATTTCATGGAATAAAACTCATTAGAAACTACGTAAGTACATCAAAAATGAAAAAAAAAATCGAATTGGGACAGTTCAAAACTTGGGACAAACACGTTATTTTTCAATTTGATGGCCGATACTCGAGTTCTATGAGAGTTACGATACCCGTGTTCATTTCTGTTTGTAGATGAAGATAAACTAAATAATATTGGTAAAAAAAATAAAACACTTACCGTTTCACATTCGAAACCCAAGCCAACTTTTCGGGTTTTCGAAAATCATACGATTTTTCGACCGGCAAATTAATAATTTTGATAACTGCACGATTAAAATTATCACACACCATGGTAGCTCACAAAATCAAGGTAGGACTACAGAAAAATATGAGACCTTGCCGAGCGCGCTACGTGACGTCATTACAGAGTTATCGCGTTGCGATCAACGAAAAGGAACAAGTGTCCCAAGTATGGCTCATGTCCCAAGTATGGCTGACGTACGGTAGCGATTTTCACCACGTACATATTGTCTGCCACGATTAAATCCTCTGTTTTTACCTCGATAATTTTTGTTACTGTAGGTGATCGGACTTTGATAGCAGTTTTTCTTAATGTGGCCTTCTTTTCCGCATCCATAACATGTTATTTTCTTGTTTGTTGTATTGGCCACAAATGCTTGAGTAGATTCTTTCTCACCAACGTTTTTGACATTAGTTTTAGCCTTCAGAGTGATTTTTGACTTCAGATATTCGATTTTTTGTTGCTCCGGCGGCAATATATTGACCAAATCTCCAAGATGGGCATGCAATGGTGGTAACGCTCGGATCAGATAGTTCAGCTTTTCTTCTTCGTTCATCTGCGCTCCCGCCGCCTTGAGCTTGTTAATACATTTATCAAACTCAATGAAAAATTTACTTGGTTCATCGCTCAGTTTTAGATTCTCCTAATTCCGTCGACACACAATTTGTAATGCAGTGGACTTCTTCAGATACAGGTCATCCAATTTTGTTATCATGTCGAAGGCTGTATTCTCACTATAAATTTGCTCGAGAATTTTGTCAGATATCGCACTAATTAGATAATTTTGCGCTTTAATTTCTTTCTTCTTCCTCGCATTTTTGTCTTCGGATCCAATACAATTCCGTTCTATTGCCTCTCGACATGACTTCAACTCTAAAAGATTTGCGAGACAAAATTTCCACTTTGGATGATGCAATATACGAGTTGAATTATACAAGTTGAATTAACAATTTTTGAAATTACCGAATACTGATCTAAATACGGACAGCAACACGGTACCAAATTTACGACTACACTCCTCAGTCATTGTTTTTTTTGCAACATTCAATAAACGCATTTCAAACATCATTACTGCAATTTAAAATACTTTCATTTTAACCAGGCTCTAGCTGCCATTTTATAATAACGAGCATTTACGACGAACTAACTTTTTATTGCCCTCCACCAACGTTCACAATACAATACAGTACAGTACAGCAGTTACAGTGTTACCAAATGAGTATGAGCAAAAGTGTACTAATTCTAAAATAATTGTTTTTCATCGTTTACCAGATTTTAATCGTTTATTATGCACGGTTATTCGTTTTTGTTTGATTGTTGATTTAATTCATCGCATTTTATTGTCATGAGTAGTAGGAAAGGACGTTGAGACCACTTTTTTTTTGGCTAAGTCCCACAGGCTTGTGGGTGATGAGGAGAAGAGGGAATTTTTTTGATTATAGTACGTTGAGACCACTTTTTTTTCGGCCAAGTCATACAGGTTTGTGGGTGTATGAGAAGAAGAGGGATTTATTTTGATGATAGGACGTTGAGACCAAGTCAATAATAATTTGTGAAAAGTAACAATTCGTCTTCAGCTGAAAAATATTCATCTTCTTCGGAATAGGTTGAATAATATGATGATGATATTGAAGATGTTTGATTTGAGGAAAAATTTTTGTCATATTCGGCTAGTCTTATTAGTGTTTCATATAGGTCCGCTGTGATGAGCCTACATTCTGTGAGACATTGACAATAGAGTGGGTAATCTGTGATATTTTCTGTAGAGCATGTACATTCGGTACAGGTATCTGGGCAAAAACAATATCAATCAGTGTGTACGAGTTAAACTGGTAGTACTTCAGAAAATTTTTTACTGTTATACATTACAAATCCAGTATTGTTGGTTATAAATGTGTAGGATGTGCGTACTATAATATTATTTAGAACAAGTGTCAGAAAATTCTCCGCCTCACTTTCTAATTTATTTTCCTCAATCTCTGGATGGTAGCATAAAACATTGTATATTACATTTGGTACCATATCTTGAACGTGTTTCAACGGTGTTTTCTTACATTCGCACTTGTATGAAAAATTTTTCTCTATGGTTTGAAATGATTTGGTAGGATTGATATGAATTTGTTGAATCAATCGAATAATATTTTTCTGAGCCATTTAGAAAACAATAATTAATTATCAAGACGCTACGTTATTTATACCCCAGTACATTGAGGCAGATATTTCCAGCATTGATAACAAGAATGTAAAATTCTTTTGTGTTTGCATACAGTGCACACGTCACATTTCCCTCCCTCAACTGGTCCTACAAGATTTTTTCCCTCATACTCGCACAGTCTGTTCATATCCCAACACCTTATGCATTGGCATGTGAATTCTTTGTGTTTGCACGGGTAACCTTTATGATGTAAACACGTGATCGTTTCCGCTGTTCTGATTATTACATCATCGCAACGTGCATCCGAGTAACAAACGCCGCATTGACAATAGAGTACACGATGCTCGACACATTTTTTGTGAGTTCGACAGAAAACTTTTTGGACTATATTTTCAACGAGAAGACACTGTGCTTGCCCGCACCCACAATCTATGCACTCGCACTTGAATAAACCATGTTCGCAGATCGGATGAAAATGACAAATATTTTTTTCAATTATTTCAATGTCTTTTTCATAAACAAACGGGCTAGGTTCAAATTTCATGTACATTTGAAAAGTTGATGACTCTTGAATATCTTGTTCGCCGTTATTCTTCATTCGAAAAATGATTTGATCATCTACCAGCACAGTTTCCTGGACAATAATTTTATTTCTTTCAAGTAGCCAACACGATGATACAGATTTTAGATTCAACGCACTGGTTGTAATAGGAAAAATACCCGTCCTAATTTCGACGATCGAATTTTTTTTGAAATTATAATCCCCGCTAATATTGAAATAGATCGTATTATTTTCTCCTCTAATAAGCCTGTTCTTCGTGTATCTATAATAGAAGCCATCAAAATTATCAACTTTGAAAGAAGCCATCATTAATGTTCTCAGTAAGCCGTCTCGAAAGACAATGATTATTTTTTGCGAAGCACTTACTTATATAGCTTTATGAGATATGAATAATATTTTCTCAGTCCATCTACCAAAATAACCAGCACACCAGAAAAGCTCTTTGTCGTCGGGATGAACTGGTAGAGATATGTAGAGTGTAGTTCGTTTTTTCATTTCTTTTAAAAGTTCGATGAAATAATTCTCCGATTTGTAAGCGTAATTTATGATCTTATGCAGTTCACCCTCAGAACCGTAATAGTTGAGCATGGAGCTATCTTTTTCAGTCATACTTCCTAAAACACAACTAGCTTGAAGTACATTGTCCACATATAGAAGACAGAGGTGTTTCCAGGATTCAAAATTTTTCTTAGCCATTTATAGTATATATAGGATGATTTGTTCTGAATTTGGCTACAATATCACCTTTTTGTATTTTCAAATTGACAATATTCCTATTACGCGCGCGCAGAATTATTTCTTGACCTGCTTGGATCTTATCAGGTGAAATGAATATTCTGTTCTTGATGAGCCCAAACGTCAACCCTATTTCCCCTTTACCTGTTGCGTACGTGTTTGTATGAATACTTGTATCAACTAAATTATAATACCCTCGGATAATTTGATCTTCTGAAGCACTGAGTTTGAACTTGTACTGAAAAGTTTCAACCTTCCCTCTGACGATATAATCACAACATACGCGACGATTTTCTACTTTCCTTAAGATAGGATTCCAACAGATCTTGCAAATGCAGTAGACTTGATCGTGGCTACAAAATTTATGAAGTTTACACACGAGCGCCATCAAGATAATAAGAGAATATGCCCTCATCACTTACTTTTATAGATGTTTAGTTCTCATATGATGTTTGAAATTCCATTTACGATAAATACGAATTCCACATACGTCACAGGTGAATCAAATTATGTGTGTTTTTTCATGGGCTATAAGATTTTCTTTGGTTCTAAACGATGCACTACATTTTTCATATTTTTGACACACATATATTACCTTTGGTTTGGGGGCATTTTTGTGGATTTTCCTTAAATGGTGAATTAAAACACCTCCGTGATTGAAATTTTGAAGACAAATATCGCACGTAAAAGACATGATTATGATGAAAAAAGATTGTACTCACTCCGCCTTATATACTTTTAGGAACAAAAAACAACTTATGGTCGGAAAAAATATTAATTACAATATATTATAATATTTACACTATTTAACTCTCGGGTGTTGATGCCGCTTACCGCGAGAATGAACTTTCGAATCCGGAATCTGTTGTGTTAAACCCCCAGGAGTCATGGGGATCCTCTTCTTGCCACAAATTGTGCCATACCTCAAATTTGGCTGGCAGCTCGGGTGGTACAACCACGGGTACAGAATCTTCATCTTCATCAAGTACTGATTCCGTATTTCTTGATAAAATGGGCAGAGAATGCCAACGCCTGATACCCCCTTCTGGGGGTATATTCTCCTTATTGCTATCGTTTTCCGTATCAATTACCATATCAGGTAATGACCGCCAGCGTTTCATTATCATAAAATACGAATTTTTGAAGAAAATTGAACTGGAAAATTTATTTACAAACCACAGGGTACAACCATACAACGTAATACAAAACTCTGTCAGCAAGTGAGCGACCACAAGTTTGCGTTCGCGATCGCGAAAAAATCAGCGCAGTCAATGAGCTATATGCGCAGAAAACGGATGTGATTGGGTTGTAAAATCATCAAAAATGAAGTAAAAAACAATCCATGCAAAAACTAAGAAAAGTCATGTACAGCGATGGCGCCAAGCACTGACGCTGTAGACATCAGCTGGAAAACGGTTGCTGGGAAGCGATAACGTGCGCGAGAGAAATAGACTCAGTGATTTTCGTCTCGTGAACACCGTTTTATTTTCAATATTTACGTAAATAATAACGATAGATATAATTTAATTGAGTAAAATGCTGAAACCATTTTGTTACAAATGTTTGGACATTGATTCGCCGATTGTTATGATTGACACACCACCGTATTCTCCGCATAGCCCTGGATATTACCAAATATTGTCCCACGAACTCGAAACGCCAAAAATAAAGAGAAATGATGATAAAGAAGTTAGTATTTTTCGATCTTTTCTATTAACCACATAATCAAGTCTAGGTATTATACTCACGTAAATTCCGTAAATTTCTTACACAGGAACCAAAATGCTGTCATTGCGGTGAGCGGATTGAGCGTAAATACAGGCGGAAAACGATTTAGCTGCGTGTATAAATGAGTTTGGTTTTGTAAAAATATTAAAATCTTCGCGCATGAAATAGTTTTTTCTTCAATAATGTCTCGTTAAATCATCTTTCGATGCCTTTGTAAATAAATTTACTATCATTCGCGACCAAAATAAACTGATAAACTATTTCCATGGAACGTAACAGGTTGGCTCGATTGGTATTTCCTGTTTACACCGCTAGTAGCGCTATGAGTCATTTGATTAGTAATGCTCTGAGTCACCGCATGGTGCGCTATGAGTCAACTTGATGCGACGCGCAACACAATATTGCGTCAACTGTACATTGTCTATAAATATAGGTACACTAGCGCTCCAACCTCTGTTGCCGTTTGGCTGTTGTACTATTCACATCTCTCTCTCTCTATCATTCTGTATTATCAATGGCTCAATCATTTGTGAATTTTATCTCAAATAGTTCCTTCGCGAACTGTTCAACCAGTGAACTGAGTAGAATAGCGAAAGATCGCAAGATTAAATATTATTATAAATTTAATAAAGTAGATTTAATCCTAGCTTTAGAAAAAAATAGAAATTCTCTTAGTTATAATTTATACTTAGAAACAGCGAATACGTTGAAAAATATTGCGAAAGCATACGGCGTGAATGGTTTCAATAAAATGAAGAAGGAAGAGCTGATATCCGCCATAAGCAAATACGATCAGAATATAGACACTCGTATGGTTGTAAAGAAACCGATTATTACCGTTTATTCATCCGATATATTGAATAGACACACTATTGTAAGTCAGTGTTATACGAACGCGTTGAAGAAATACCGCAAGACCGTTAGCACATTGAAGTACGAAAAAATCGTACCCGAATTGTTACTCAAGTTAGGTAGCCGTATGAACGTTCAAAGCAAGGAAGAAAAACCGTTTGAACTTGAAAAGATTTTGTCTTTAGGTAGCAAGAATTGTTTCTGCGATGAAATGTTCGCGCGAATACCAACTCGTCCTATATCAGTTTCAAAATATTATCCGAAGAAATTAAATGTAGACGCGCAGAAGAAAATTTTAGAAGACATCTTTCAGATGACGACGACAACGACGACAATTTTGTACAAACACCTACGAGTGAAGTTGATGATGACAATGATGAGTTCGATCCCGATTTGGTAGCGTATGCGTTATTCTCGAATAGACCTAACGTTACATTTTCAGATGATATTATTATTCACATTTATGAAATTAACAATATAGTAGATCCAGTGAGAGAATTTTTTTTTCAGATAATCTTCCTATGAAAAGAAAGATCGCGGAATTAGAACTGGTGATAAGCTGTGTTTTGGTTCCTGCGCATAGAGCACAAGTTTACACCCGTTTCATAGATGTATAGAGAGTAGTTACTTTTTTTACTGTTGAGAGCGCTACTGCGCATGCGTGCCGTGTCATCTAAAATACTATATAAGGAGGTGTATTACAAGGAATAGTTAATGTCTCTCGAGACGCTTTCCTATTCACATCTCTCTCTCTCTCTTTCCTGAATTATAATAATGGATATGCCTCTTCTTCTCCAATGTGATTTTGAAAACGGTCTTTCTCAAGACCAAATTGTAAATAATACTAACCCCACTAACACCCAAAAAAATGAAAAAAAGGGAAATTTAGATTTAGAATTAGATGATAATCAATTAATATTATTTAATATGCCATTAGATAAATTGCGCAAACATGTTTGTAATCTTGGTATTGAATGGAATATCCGAGAATATGAGTGTGATATTCCCGAGGATGTAAATAGAGTATATAATTTAATTATAGAAAACTTTTATCCACAGGTTGTAAATAATAATAATAATAATGTTGATGATGATTATGAAAAACTAACTGTGAAGAAATTGAAAGAGCTAGCTAAAGAGCGTGGACTTGTCAAATACTCTACACTCAGGAAAGCTGAACTAATTGCTCTTCTCAATAATAAGACAACCGATTGTGACTCTAAAACTAAAACCACCAATTGTGACTCTAATTACCAAAAATTGACTGTGAAAAAACTGAAAGAGCTGGCTAAAGAGCGTGGACTTGTCAAATACTCTACACTCAGAAAAGGTGAATTAATTGCTCTTCTCGATAATAATAAGACAACTGATTGTGACATTGAAACTCCCAATTGTGACTCTGAATATGAAACTATGAGTATGAGACAACTAAAAGACTTGGCCAAGCAACGTGGACTTGGAAAATATTTTGACTTTACTAAACTTGCCATGATCCAGTTGTTGAAGGAAAATGACAAGACTGAGAATTTTTTTGACAAACTGAAAAATAAAACAAACTCATCATCTAACAGTGATAGCTCAAGCTCATCTGATAGTTCAGACAGCGACAGCGACAGTGACAGTTCAAGCTCATCATCTGATAGTTCAGATAGTTATACTGACAGTGATAGCTCAAGCTCATCTGATAGTTCAGACAGCGATAGCGACAGTTCAACCTCAGACAGTTCAAGCTCAGACAGCGACAGCGACAGCGACAGTTCATCTGATGACAATACAGACAGCAATAGTGATGACAATGATGAAAATGAAAAGAAATTACTAGATAAAATCCCACCTCTTGACCTTTCTGATGACAGTGACAGTGAAGATTGTATAACAGGTGGCGGTGGTGCTATGGATTGCGGGTTTGAAGATAAATTGAAGTTCATTAATGTACAAAAATTGAGTTCACGAAATATTGACAAGTTTAAAATTGAACAGTTCAAATTTAGGATTACACTGAAGCGTGTTCTACCAGCAATGAGTATGGAAGATCTGGTAACTCATGCTCTACACGAACTGATAGACTTTGTACAACATGAGACTAATTTCTCAAGTATAAAGACAAAATATGCATTACTGTGTCAAATAAAAAGTTTAATCAAGATATTTCTACAGGATATCGCAATGATACTGGTATTGTAGAACACCTGATTAACAAAATTATTCAAATATTGACTAGTGACCAAACTGTAGTTTTTACAGAGTGTATATTTTCTGTGGAAGTGGCGCATGTTCCTAAAGGAGGGAAGGGAACGCGCATTTTAAATTTGAAAGAGGCGATACACACCAAACGATGTATCCGGCAAATAAATAATACTGACAACTTATGCGGTGGCCGCGCTGTAGTAGTTGGGTTGACATATCATACAGACACACTTTTTGGACAGAAATTTAATAAGAGAGAAATTATGAGTATTTGCAGTGGTCGCAAGGTCCAGACAACTTTGACAAACAAATTATGCGATTTAATTGGACACAACAAACAGGACCAGTTTACATTTGAAGACTTTAAAAACTGCGAAGACAAACTAAATATACAAATAACAGTCATCTCGAGTCAGAGTATGAACTCTATCGAGTACAAAGGGACTAACAATGCAGACTGGAAAATTTACCTATACAAACAAGACACACACTTTGACTTGATTACAAGTATGGCCGCATTTCTAAGTGCATTGTACTACTGCGACAAATGTGACAAACAATACAAGATAAAACCACATACTTGCGCTCCACCAAAAAATTCAACCTGCCAGCTGTGTTCCCAACCAAAACATACAATTGACTCGAAAGAACGACTGTACTGCGGTGATTGTAATCGTTTTGTGTATAATCAAGTGTGTATGGACAATCACAAGAAAAATGTTTGTCCTATTCTTTTAAAATGTCAGGGATGCAATCAAATTGTGAAACGTGCACTATACAATAGAAATTATCATAAATGCGGGTACGGTAGATGTCGTAATTGCGGAAAAATATGTGACATAAGACATCACAAATGCTATATGCAACCGGTAGAACAGAAGGGTGGAAAGTGTCCATATGGTTGCGGAAATTGTGCACCACCGAGGATAGTTACAATAACTGTGGGCGCGCCAGCAGTAGTTACGCCACACGAGTGTGTGGTAAACAATACAAATGTTGAAGAAACGGTGAAGAAAAATTACAAAAAATTATTATTGAGTCATCATCCGGATAAAGGTGGAAATCATGAAACTTGTGTAAAATTTCTATCATCCTACGAGAAAATAAAAAATATGTCTCATATAAGTACGCGTGACTTCCATGTACATGCGGAAGAATTTAAAATGTTGGGTGTAGAATGTGAACATAAAGAAACAGTCTCACGCACAAGTGAAATTCAAATAGTTCTTCCCTATCCTGTGTCTGAAAATTGCCAATACACAGAAAAATACATCTTTTTTGACTACGAGACTGAACAGGAAACAGGGACACATATTCCCAACTGTATATGCGCGCATTACTTTGACGGTACTCGATTTGACTTTGAGAGCAACAATACATTCTGTGAATGGCTTATTCATAGACGGCACTTGAATTACACTTGCGTGGCCCATTTTGGAAAAGCCTTCGACACTCAATTCATCCTTCAATACTGTATACAAAACACAATTAAGCCTCATATTATCTGCAACGGTACAAAAATAATGTACATGGAGATTAAAGAAATAAAACTAAGAATCATAGACAGTTACAACTTTGTTGCAGCACCCCTCTCCTCATTCCCAAAAACATTCAATATCAAAGAGGCACGAAAAGGATATTTTCCTCATTTTTTCAATACCGCAGCAAATGCTAATTATATCGGACCTATACCTGACAAACACTTTTACGGTTATAATACAATGAAACCAGATCAACGCAAGGCATTCATAAAATGGCATGAGGAACGTGTTGCTGAGAATCATATCTTCAACTTGAAAAAAGAACGGCTCTCTTATTGCCACTCTGACGTGGATCTGCTGCGACAAGGAATGATGACGTTCCAACAAGACTTTTTAGACATTGGTAATATCGATCCTCTACAGTACATCACTATTGCCTCGGTCTGCATGGCCACCTACCGGCACCAATTTTTACCGGCAGACTCTATAGCCATCATTAATGAAACACCTAAAGATGAGTACTCTAGAGAGAGTATTGGTTGGTTGAATTCATTTGAAAACTCAAACATAAGACACGCATTGAATGGCCGCGAAGCTATAATTTTGGGTGAACGAGTTGACGGATTTGACGCGACTAAAAACACAGTTTATCAATACCAAGGATGCTTTTTCCACGGTTGTCCTACTTGTTTTGAACCAGACAGTGTTAACCCGGTGAATAAAACAAAAATGGCCGATTTACATCAAGCTACAGTGAATAGATCAGCTGCGATCAAAGATGCTGGATATGAACTTGTTGAAATTTATTCGTGCCAATGGAAGAAATCAATGTTGTATAAGATATACAAAAATCCTGAAATTATTGAAGCATTGAATCCTCGCGATGCCTTCTTTGGTGGCAGAACTGAATGTTTCAAACTCAAAGCCGAGGGTAGCATGAAATATATCGATGTAGTTTCGTTGTATCCTTCCGTCATGTACTACGATGCATTTCCATTGGGACAACCAGAAAAGATTTACAAACCTAGAATGTATGATTTTGAATGGTTTGGGTTCATAAAATGTAAGATTCTTCCACCGCGTGACTTGTACTTGCCAGTTCTTCCAGTCAAGGTTAAGATTGGTACTTATGAAAAATTAGTTTTCCCATTATGTGTAAAGTGTGCCGCATCAACCCAACCCAGATGTACGCATTCAGATGATGAGAGATCATTTGTTGGAACATGGACAACCATTGAAGTGCGCGAAGCTATGATACAGGGTTACAAGGTGGAGAAAATTTACGAAGTGTGGCACTTTGAACATACACATGATTTGTGGAAGGATTATATTAAGAACTTTTTGAAAATAAAACTGGAGAGTAGTCCACACTTGTTTGCTAGTAAAGAAGGTATGCGCGAGACATTAAGGAAAAACTGAATATTGACTTGGACTTGGAAAAAATTGAACCTAATTCCGGACGACGAACAATTGCAAAGAACTGCTTGAATAATCTGTGGGGGCGATTTGCGATGCGACAAAATATGACTCAGACACAGTTTGTAAGTGATTGTCCAACATTCTACAATCTGTTACTTGATGACAAACTTGAGGTATCTAGTACTCTTTTTCTAACAGACGAGATGATCCAGATGAACTACAAGTCCAAAGAAGAGTTTGTAGAAACTTCTTTTAACACCAACCTATATGTTGCGGCTTTCACTACAGCAAATGCACGTTTACGTTTGTACCGACAGATGAGCACACTGGACAAGAAAGTCATCTACTGCGACACTGATTCCATTGTTTATCAATCAGATGGGACAGAAAATGTGAACATTGGTGACTCGTTGGGTGAGTGGACTGATGAACTTGGAACTGGAACATACATTAAGAAATGGTTGTGCACTGGACCTAAATCTTATTACTACAAGACAACCACAGACCAAGAGTGCACCAAAATCAAAGGTTTCACATTACATCATCAGAACATTGAGAAACTCTCGAGTAAGGCGATGGAAGATATAATTGATGGAAATGTACCTAAAATTGAGATCACCGATCGACAAATAGTACGCGACCAAAATACAAAAAATTTGGTGAACAAAGATGTGACTAAAACTTTTTCGCTCAAGTTTGACAAACGTTCCATTCAAACAAATTACAACACACTACCTTGGGGATACTATAAATAGAGTGACAGTCTATCAATTTTGCTAAACACAATGGAATTTGCAACCAAACTAAAAACTAGTATTCCTGTAATTAATTTAGACACAAAACCTCCTGAAAAACGTAAAGTTGCTATGTTTCCAAACGTGATGCGCACTGTTATTGCAGGAAGTTCTGGCGCGGGAAAAACTAATGTAGTATTAACGATTCTCCTCCATAAAAAACCACTAACTAATATTTATCTATGCTGTAAGACCGCCGATCAAGCCAAGTATAAACTACTGGAAGAATTGGTGGAGGGTCATAATAAAACTAAGAAAAAAATTGGTTATCACGTAATCACCCTAATAGAGAATTTACAGCCACCTGAAAAAATTGAAATGAATTCGGCAATAATATTTGACGATATATTGACTGAAGACCAAGATCCAATTGCAAACTACTTCTTGAGAGGACGCCACCGTGGTATTTTGTGTTTCTATTTGACACAAAGTTATACAAAAATCCCTAAAAAATTGGGAATTAGAGGAAATATGAATTTCTTGATACTCTTCAAACTTGATGGTGTGAATCTAAGACAAGTGTATTACGAGTACATTAGTGGTTTCACAGATTTTGCTACATTCAAGAAAATGTGCGATTATTGTTGGCGCGAAAAATTCAGTTTCATCACTATTGATCTAGATGATTATACATTCAAGAAAAATTTTGAGTACAAATTAGTATATAAGGAAGCTTAGTTGGCTCAGTAGAGCATCATTTGCAATGGAGTACGCGAAGTTTGCTGACTTACAAGTGGGTGTTGTGTACACAATTACCAATCACTACAAATATTACAACAAATTTGCGCAGCAGACTATAGTGGTTGTTTTGGATGATAAACAGCGACTCAATCTGCCTCAATGGTTTGCAAAGAAACATTTTGACACTATCGACGATTTTTTGAAAGACAAGAAGTATTTTTGTTTCAAAGGGATGGTACCGTGTAAAGGTAATGCGGCATTTTCTTACGCCAATATAGAATTTCCTGCAGAAAAAGTATAAATAGTGAGCGAGATGTGAGAAAAAGTAACTTAGTTTGAAATGGAGAATGTTATTGAAAGCATCAAATTTTACGATTATAGACCACCATTGTCTGAGAAATTTGACTCTGCTGGTACAGAATTCCCAATTACAGCGTATAACGAGGATATTGTGACCCAACCAAGTAAAAGTCTACTTGTTCTTAGGGGACGTATCCAGATCCAAAAAGGAGGAGAAAGTGTAGAGGTTCCACGTGATTTGAATACATTCAACTTTGTGACAAATGGTCTTCTACATCTCTTTGACCGTATTGATTATTACATAGGTGACAACAAAATAGATTCAATCCGTAAACCAGGTATCTCGACAACAATGAAAGGTCTTGTCTGTTTTGAGAATGACTTGAAGTACAATAATGCGGGTTGGAACATAAGTTCTCCGGGAAATGTGATGATAAACAGGGGTGGATATTTTTCGCAAAGTATACCTTTGTCAATAGTAATGGGATTTTTTGAGGATTACAAACGTTTTCTATTCCGTATGCCTCAGAAACTAGTGTTTTTCAGGAATACAGGGAATCATAGTAATTGTTTTGTGACGTCTTTAGGAAATGATCATTTGGTAACTCTAACTCTGACCAATATTGTGTGGCGAATGCCTCAAGTAAAATTTTCCATAGAGTACGAGACAAAAGTACGAAATGAAATATTGAAGAACACAAGTTATAATTTGGAATATAGACGCTGGTGGCATCAGAGTATCAGTGGTATTGCGGGCACAGACTATAGTTGGGATATTCCTGTCGCGTATGCTCCGACAAAATACGTTCTTTTGGCTTTTCAGAATGACAGAGTGAATAAACAATCAGCTGACACATCGAAATTTGATTTCATGAATTTGGAAAATGTACAGGTACAGTTGAACAATAATGTCGTCTATCCGAGAGAACGTCTAAATCTGAAGCTAGACGAGTACAGGTGTTCCAATCTATATCATATGTTCAAACATTTCAAAGCTTCCTATTATGAACGTGATGAAGAAAAAGTAGATCCTCTGTTCACGTATGAGAAATTCCTCACTGATTACCCTATAATCGCTATTGATTGTTCCTACCAACCAGATGTGATTAAGAACACATTAATTAGTATTAGGATAAATTTTGCGTGGCGAGAAAATATCAATGCAAATACCGTTATTCACTGTATACTCATTACAGATGACAAAGCAGTCTATAATCCATTGAATACACGTGTTCTTCATTAGGGGAAAAAAACTATAAATAGGAGAGTAGTAATCATTCTAGCTCATTCTTACAATGGCTCTCGTTGTAGATTTTCAAGCATTTAAAACGCTGTCGAATCAATTCATTCTGAAAGAGCTTGCCATAGTTGGTGTGAATAGAAATGTAGTTCAACATTTCTTCATCCAACCTCCGCCATACACCTTGCACTGGGAGACGAGAGCGCGTGTGAATTATATCACAAAATTCATTCACAATATCCCGTGGAATTATGGACATGTTGAGGAATGTGATGCTCTTTTTGTTTTGTATGAGCTTGCGAGAGATGCTGATGTAGTGTATGTGAAAGGAACTGAGCGAGTGAAGTTTTTGAGAAAGTATTTGGGTTTGGACGTGAAAATAGTTGATTTGGATAGTATAAAGTGTCCTCAAGCGTGTTCATTGCACTCACCTAGTAACGCAGTGCAGTGTATATTCAGGGGTCATACACCTAACCACAGATTTCGTTGTGCTTTAGAACAGGCTCAAAAGTATAAACAGTGGTTGGAAAAAAATCTATATAAAGAGGGACAATATTGATTAGGTAATTGAATATTATGGCTTTCCAAATTTCTATCCATAGTCGACAGTCAGACATTGATCTGATCTATCACAAACCAATACTTTTGGACAGACAGTATGAGGTATCACTGCAAACGTTTGTTACATACAACAGTATACCAAATGTAAAGAATAATGCTTTTCATATAGAGTACAATGATGGAAATGAACACAGCCATCGTATAATAAATATCCCTGACGGAACGTACGAGGTAGAAGATATTATAGAAGTGTTGATGAAAGATTTGGCAGTTAGAGAAGCGGGAATACTTTTAAAATTAAATAAAAATACAATGACAGTTGACATAACTTGTAAAAATAAAAGAGCCGCTGTTGATTTCAGACGACCAAATTCTATAGGTCAGTTATTAGGTTTCTCCAAATATTGGTACATTACACCAGGTAGCGCTGAAAAGTTGGATAAAATTGTGGACATTAACCCCATAAACACAATACGTGTGCAGTGTAATTTAATAAAATGTAATTTCCACAACCACGAGAAGAATGACAATACAATTTACAAGTTTCCCTTAGACGTGAGTCCAGGTGAGAGGATTGTAGAGCAACCGACAAATTTGTTGTATTATACTATAAATACAGACGCGATTCACGAATTAGCCATCAGAATAACCAATCAGTCGGGAAATTTAATTGATTTCCGAGGTGAACAAGTGACTGTAATACTATTATTTAGACCGGTGAAATGAATAAAGTTGAAAATTATATTCAAACATCTAGAGCTTTGCGCGAAGCGTATGATGAATTAAAATATGGAAAATTATTGCGCAGTAAACAGCTGTCTGAAACTTATCAACCAATTGTCAAACCATTGGAGAACTTGACTGAGAAATTGGACAAGACACCGAGTGGTAATAATGATGATGTTGTAATTAAGAGAGAGAGAATTGGAAATGAAAATTACATTGGAGATTTGGCTTTGAAGTATTTGGGGTATTATTCAGATAAAGATGTGAAAACAGATAAAACATTTGGATTGTACACAAAGAATAAAGAGATGTTCATAGGATCAGAGCCTATTAAAGTACAAAATAACAATATATTTTTTCCCGATGGATCAGTCTACAAGGGTACTGAAGGACTATGGTCATTGTTAACACTTCAGAGACCAGAGCATTTTTCAAAAGAAGATTTTGATAACTTCCAGGAGATAACATTAAAAACTGAATCTTATAGGCGTAACAATGATCCCAATGATGGTTACATCAAACGGAGTACAGGGTACAAGTATAATAAATTCATTAAACCAATTCTAGAAAACCATAATCTAATACAAACAAAGAAAAAAGGAAAAGGGTTGAAAAAAATTGTCACTAATGCACCAGTGGAGTACGTTTACTGGGACTCCATCGACGAGTTACTCAAAAAACTATATATAGCGTATGGCCAAATAAAATCTGGCAATAAAAATCCCTTATTGTATAACGAGATTACAAGCATATTAGAAGAAATACGAGAAATATGACTTCCTACATAGAAAAAAGGCGACATTGTATTGAGAACGATCTACTTCCAAAACACGGGAAAGGTCTAATCAACAAGATGATAGATTCGCTTCCGTTTGAATTACATCTCCCTGGCGGATATCAGTACGCTGGTCCAGGGACAAACTTGGAATTGAAATTAGAAAAAGGTGTTAAACCGAAAAATAAACTCGATGAAGCGGCAATGTACCATGACATAGCGTATAGTACTTCTAAAGATTTAGATAGTAGACATGTCGCAGATAAGAAACTGGAAGAAGATGCATGGGCTGGTGTAAAGTCTCCAGATGCTGATCTTGGTGAAAAAGCAATGGCATGGTTGGTCACAAATACCATGAAGGCAAAACGTGCTCTAGGTGCTGGTTTGCGGGCAAAACGTAGCGTCTACATTGATACTCCAGTTAGTATGAATGAGAGTGAACGTAAAAAATTGATAGATGCTGTGACTAACAAGAAGAAAACAGTTACAGTAACAGTCAGTAAAGAACGTACTAAAGAGTCTATACAATCGGGTCTTTCTCTTCCATTGACAAGAACGCAGATAAATAAAATTAAAAAGGCGAAATCTTCTTCAACAATCAAATTGTCGGGGGCGCAACTAAATAAAATAAAAAGCGGAGGATTTTTACCGTCAATACTGAATGCAGTACCAGGTTTGGTTGGTACAATATACGATAGTTACGCCGATAAAAAAGCCAATGATCGTTTGATTGAGGAAAAAATTCGTCACAATAAAGCGATGGAGGGGAAAGGAATGTACCTAAATAAGAAACCAGTCAAAGGTAATGGTCTGTACAAGCAGTTATTTTGGAAAAAAGGTACACGCGCTAAGTAATTTTGAAATAAAAGATTACGCCAAGAAATTCAAGATCCAGTATTGGCGTGGAGTGTTTATGCGTGATACTTTACCCAAAAAACCTCATAGAATTGAAACGGGTGTTGTGAACCTAGATACAAGTAATAATCCCGGAACACATTGGGTAGCGTACTACAAGAAAGATAACACAGTCCAGTATTACGATTCATTTGGATGCCAACCTCCTCCCGAGTTGATCAAATATCTTGGTAGTGCGTGTACTATTTTCTATAATAGCGAACAACAACAAAAAATTGACGATATAATCTGCGGTCATTTGTGTTTGAAATTTTTAGTTGAGGTGGAAAAAGTATAAAAGGAAACGCAGGTCTTCATTTGTATGTACTATGGCGAACTATTGGGAAAAATTGTCTCAAGATCTCCAAAGAGAAAAAGATTGGAAATCAACAATTTCTAACCTGAAATGTATTAAAAAAGAAATCATTGAAGCGAATGATACAGAAATTTTTTTCATGGACTTTACATCAGATGATAGGGGAGATACTTTCTTTTGTATTACCTGTTACATAGAAACCAAAGAGTTGACTAGTGAAGAATTGAAATTTTTAATGACATTTGGTAAAGCTCAAGTAAAGAGGGATCATCATTTACATGATTGTGGTATTAAGAAAGAGAGTGCTTTCATAAAATATTGTATGCGTTTACCTAATTGTTGTATTGATTTCCCGCATGAGGAACCTCATAAAATTAATATAAAGGAAATTTGTGAATTGAATTTACACGATATGAAAGTTGAAAAACTTATCAAAGAGATGGATATGTTTCAAGATGAGCTGTCTTGGCACCAATGTGTAATGAAAGCTCTTGCCAGATGTATTACGCATATACGAGAATGGGGGAATGAGGAAGAATGCGAGAGTGATGATGATGATGAAGAATGTGAGAGTGATGATGATGATGATGAAGAATGAAGGGTCGCAAATCACTACTCTTCATCCATATGCGCGAAAAAAGATGCGCAGAAGTAAGACACAATAACTATATAAGTAAGTGCTTTGCAAAAAATAATCATTGTCTCTTGAGATGGCTTACTGATGGCTAATGAAATTGATTCTCTCGGTGGTTTTCAATGCGCTTACAATACAGAGAAGATTGAATACATTGAGTGGAGTCACGAATTAGTTTTTCATATTCCAAGCTACACTACTTTCCTGTGCGGATGTACTAGAGTTAATTCTGGAATTTTTCCTTTCCCAGGTGCTTTTGAAAAATTAGATATTCCTACAGCTGTTTTTGAATCATTTGAATTAGAACTATTAGATTTCAAATTGTACAATGTATTAGTTGACAAGTCTAGTGAATTAGTTTTTGAGTTCTTGAACATCACAAATAATATATATATCGCGACAGATCCGATTAATGTATACATAAGATTGAAATAAAAATGGGCTGCGCATCATCAAAAGATACAGAAGTAGTTCAGTACAGTTTGATCATAGGTGAGAAGTGGTATTGTTGCAGTAAGATGTGTTTCAACGTACCTAGAGATCATGATGAAGTAGATGGTATTGCATGTTATAAATGCATGAGTTTTGGTATGTGTAGGTGTGATTGTAAATCTTTAATGAAATGGAAGAAGCGAAAGAATTACACAGAAAAGTAATAAAAAAATTCAAAAAACGTAGATTCATAACGCGCGGAATTGATCATATTTGGTGTTCAGATTTGTTAATTATGAAAAAATATTTGGATGAGAATAATGGCTTCAAGTATATTCTTGTTGTTCTCAATAGCTTCAGTAAATTCTTGTGGTTGAGACCATTGAAAAAAAAATCAGCTTCGCACGTAGTACCAGCGTTTGAGAGTATTTTCAAATCTTCAAAGAGAACCCCCTTTCTCCTGACAACCGATAAAGGTACAGAGTACACTTCAAAGTCGTTTTTACGGTTTCTTTCAAAGTATAATGTCACTTTGTATCACGTAGAAAGTCAAGAGAAGAGTTTTTTAGCTGAACGTGTAAACAGAACTCTGAATGGGAAGTTTAGATTACATTTTGAAGTGAATAAAAATCATAAGTGGGTAAATTTGTTGCAAAAAATTGCCAAAGAATACAATGAAATAGACGTTCATCGAACTATAGGTACACAACCTGCTAAGGTGAATAAAAAAAATGAGAAGGAAATACTGTTACGGATGTATCCTCTGGAAAAATTTTCTTTAGATAAACCTAAACTAAAGATTGGAGACCGTGTTAGACTTTCAAGGTACAAAGATTTGTTTGCAAATAAATATTCAAAAAATTGGACTTTGGAAATTTTCACAGTTCATAAAGTGATTTTTTCAGATCCTATACAGTTCATTGTCAAAGACAAGAATGGTGAATTAGTCACTGGTGGTTTCTATCATCAAGAATTACAGAAAACTAAATTCTAAAAAAAAAACTATAAAAGGCAGAGTCTTCTGAAAAAAAAAAAATAAGAACCATGGAATTTAAACTTGTAGTTATAAGTTATGAAGGCCCATTTTGTTACGTTTACTACCTGAATAAATACCATGGAAAAGTTGATTTCAGTGAGAATATTGATTGTTTCTATAGGCATTATAGAGAACGCCACATTAAATGTCCTACCCCAACAAACTAGTTCTTTGTTATAGATACCAATAAATTTGTAGCAGAGTTAGTGGTAGTGAATCATAACTCATTTGAGGCATTTGAGCTAACTGGGCCGGCATTCAGATCATCTTTAGATGATGAAGAATATTTCTATCATGCTCATTTCAATGTGCTTTACAAATCAGAAAATTTCAACAGGGAGGGTGTCTTGAAACTTTTGAAAAAAATGGGTTCATTTATGTAGATAAATCTGAAATTGAATTCAGAATACGCTGTAACAAGGAAGATGTAGAAAAGTGGGTTATTTTTGTATAGGTGCGCAGAAAAAGATGCGCAGAAGTAAGAAACAGTAGCTATATAAGTAAGTGCTTTACAAAAAATAATCATTGTCTTGCAAGACGGCTTATTGAGAACATTGATATGATGGCATTGACACTGCAAACTTTTTCCATATCTGATGATTTGAGATTGGAGTGTTGGATTTTCCAAACACTTGACAAATCATTTTGGTTCAAGGCGCGTGACATTGCCCAATTTTTAGGTTACAAGAATACACGTGATGCTATTTCCCGTCATGTAAAACCAGAATGGAAAAAAACATGGAGTGATTTGATTCAGGAGTGTTTAGATACATATCCACCAAATAATTGGCAACCTCACACGGTTTTCATTACAGAACCAGGTCTCTACAATCTATTCACTCATTCTAAATTACCTACAGCTCAAATGATTAGTGATTGGATATGCAATGAGGTTTTACCTTCTCTGAAAAGAAAAGGATTACTCAAAGAACTGTTCAACCCAGATGATGACGAGAGAAAAATAATGATTCCCAATTCAGAAAAATTACAACACACACTAATTATTCATGAGACTCACAAAGATGTTTTTGTACCCCATCTTCTCTTCACTAGATGTCAAAATAGAACACTACAAACAACATTGAAAAAGATTGCAAAGAAATACCCCAAAGCTCAAGAAAAATACCGATATGAAAAAGTACCAAATGGAATAAACGTATTGAACTGTGTAAAAGAATGGCTTCTTGAAAAACAAATACATTACACACCACGCAATAACACTCTTTGGCTTTCCTACAAAAATGACATAGATAACCTCATTCAGTTTGTACAATCTATATCTAAACTATAAAAGACGCAACATCTTGGAAAAAAAAATCATTGTCATCATGTTTGAAATTAAATCGCATTCTGTAGATAATTTCAGATACAATTACGATACATACATCCTAAAAAAATATAAAGATGAAGTAATCTTTTATATCCAAGACAACACACACTTCAAACCAGGAAGCAACCTCATACATTCAGGAAAATATCCATTCAGAAAACATACTAACAAACTAAACTTTTTCAATGCCGCAGTAGAATCTCAAGAATTCTATGATTATGATATTATATTATACGACATTTTTGTAGATAAACACGGTGAAATTATTTTTGAATTTGATAACCTAAACAATGATCCTTTCATCTCAAACAAACACGCAAACATTTACATGAAAATGAGGAATCATTAAAATTTTCATAGCTCAAAAAAGTGGTCTCCCCATCATCCAAAAACTCAGTAGAACTTGGCAAAAAAAAAAAAAAAGTGGTCTCAATGTCCTATCATCAAAAAAAAATTTCCTCTTCTCCTCATACACCCACAAGCCTGTGGGACTTAGCCGAAAAAAAAGTGGTCTCAACGTCCTATCATCAAAAAAATTTTCTCTTCTCCTCATACACCCACAAGCCTGTGGGACTTAGCCAAAAAAAAAGTGGTCTCAATGTCCTTTCCTACTACTGTCATGAGACTGTCGGTTCATCATTTGATTCAATTGTTTGGCGGCTTGGCGCCATGGGATAGATTTGTTGTTGGTATTATTGTAAAATAATGAATTTCTAAGATTACTTACTTGTTTGTCAATTAACAGTGGTTAACCATATCGTAGAAATGACTGATAACTTCTAATTAAATTGATTTAATGAAAAGTGAACGGAAAATGGTCGTTTTCCACTAATTTTTTCGCGGGGAAAACGTCCCATTACCAAGCGTCGTTTGAACGCGGGCGGAAAATATTTTCCGCTCATATTCTTCTCTCCTGTTGCCTCTGTCTGTCGTCCTCCTTCACACATCGTGGTCGTCGAATTTGGCTTTGTTCTTGGTTGCATGTCTGTCGTTCACTTGCGAATCTCCCGTTCACTTGAGAATTTTCCGTTGTGATTTTTGATTGTAGCTGGTGGGGCACGAACCGCGGACTTCTGTATTTGGAGGCCGTGATCTTGACAACCGGGCTACGTAGCTGCATCGTACAGGAGGGGTTTAACGCCAAATACGTGGAAGATTTTTCGTACTTGAAAATAAAGAGAGAAGATTTCGCGATAATACTCATACAAAATGAATAAGAAATGAACGTTGTGGTGTTCTTTTTTCTTTTGTGATTTAATGGAATGAGAAGATGAAAAAGCGCACGTGTATTATTACTAGAGAAAGGATTTTTCGGCATTTATGATAACATTTTCGGCACTAAAAATTCAGTTTTTGGCTTTATTCGGTATTAACGAGAAAAGTACCATTTTTCTGCTTATTTGAGTACATTTAACGCTGAAAATTATGCATTTCTTTGCTGAAATTCGGCGAAAACGGTAGTTTCGGCATTTATGTTTTCAATTTTCAGCATTTCGCCAAAAAATCCTTTCTGTAATTATTACTGATGAAGAACAGTAGAAATACTCGTAGTTTGAAAATAAGAAGGAGGTTGATGGGTTTTTGATTGATAGCATAAGTGAATTGAATTATGAATACATAATTAGATTTTGACGTGCAGCGATTTATGTATCACTGAAAGTGTCCGATGTGGGTGTATTAAACCTCTCATTGTAATGAATATAGCGAAAGAAAATGAAGTGTCCGGGTCGCGTTTCCGTCGTTACTGTAAAGTATCCGCGAGTTTCAAGGTTGCGAAGATGTGGTGCTGAGGAATTACTTTAATGCTGGAAATAGAAAGAGAAAATATGAGATTTATTCTTGAAATGTAATTGAAGAATACAATCAGATTAATGTAAAGATGACTGAGAATAATCACAGAACAATATAAAAAAATCACAAAATTGAAAGATGAAAGAAATGCACAAATGTAGTAGGACTAGTGCGTACTACTGATACTAAATATTGAAATGAAAATAAGAGAATTAAGGAATAAAGTACGACTACTGCCGGTACATTAATGAATACAATATAATGAATGGCAAAAAAGAACCAATGAAGTACCACTACTGCTAGTACATGTATAAATTGAATCAAATAAATGAAAAAGAAGTAACAAATGGAGTACCACTACTGCTAGTACATAAAGAAATTGAAATTAATAAATGAGAAAAATGAACAAATTGAGTACAGTATACAAGTATGGGTAGCCTAGTATACGTACATGAAGAAAATAAATCGATAGAACTATTTCTGGTAATAATGTATCGTAACGGATGGGCAGCTGTGGAAGTTGAATGTTCTGTTGGATTTTGAGACATTGGAATTAGAGGAAAGAGATGAATTTGCACGAAGAGCCGATGAGGACGCACATTTCTTTTTTACTTCACCATTGCTATTAGTAGTAAGAACCGTCGAAATTTGAGTGAGAACATGTTCTTCCCCAAGAAAATGTTGGCCAGATTCATTTTCAAGTTGAAGATCAACGTCTGAGTCTTTCTTGGGAGCATTTTCAGTTTCAGATACTGTGGAACATCTTTGACCAATACAAAAAGCGTGTCCTTGAAGAAATGAATGGATATAATTGTGAATACAACGAAATGATAACATTGAAAAATGTTGAATATTCCTTATATTGTACCTGTATACCATGCGGCATCATCCAAGTTCAAAAACAATGCAATTTCATAGGGCATCTTGCTGAATGTATTTTTACCAATAACCTGATTGGAACACGCACCATTGTGATATCTCAAGAAAAATTGAGTACTGATACTTGTTGCCGGTCGCAAATCCATGTAATGACATACGATATCAACATATTCTTGAGTAATAGAAAACGATTGTGAAATCTTCGTTTTGGTATTATTGATGTTCACCTGTATGAAGTCATCGAATTGCCTAACATCAGACCGTGAGATGTTAGTATACTCCTCCGTTCGACACGCCCCGCAAATACCGAAGATAAGAACAACCTAAGAGAAGAGGTAGCATAATAGTTACAATGAAGGTTATAATCTTCATCACATTTAAACACCTCATTTATGAATTTACCTTTACAGCTAACCATGTGTCATTTGGTGCTTCCGCAAGAAACTTGTTAATTTGTTGTTCGGTGAACGTCAAAGCCTTTGTTGCCTGGTAACCCTCACCATTGCGCTTCAGAAAACTTGTTACTTTTTTATATTTGGAAATATCAATGTCTTCGATGACTTTGAGCATACATTTAAGCATGCTATAATAAGCCCAAATGGTTGTTGGTTTTTTCTTATCTTTTACCATCGAGCCAAGAAATGCCAATACAGTTCTTTCGGATGAAGAAGAAGTTTTGAAATTCTTCCTCCATTTTTGGAATGCCATGAACTGTCTTTCGTACCTCACTCTGGATTTATGAGGCAGCAAGCTAAACCTGGTGATCTCATCTGCCGCATCAACCACCTCCGGTGGCGTGCAGTTCAACAATTTGTCTTCATCATTGTCGAAATCATCATTCTCATTGAACGCGTTCTCATTGAACGATAGGCATAGACTGGTCGAGTCATCAAGATCCATGATTGAATTTTCCAAATTATAAACAAATAAACGATAATAACTACCAATAAACGATAATAACTCCTGGTATACGCTAACGTCAATTGAACGTGCAATTCGACAGCTCGTACACAATTTCACTCGCTATCACAGGTCGCTACTCGCTATCAACAGACACTAATTTCGTTCACTATTGATTCACTTGTTCAACTTCAGATGAACGCAAACTGTTCATCTTCGAAATACTCTTCTTTAGATGTGGTTGTAATTACAAAATACCGATAATCAATTTTTAATTTATTGATATAGATTGTTTTACTGACAATAGAGACATTTTCACCGCGAAAAAATTAGCGTAAAACGACCATTTTCCGTTCACTTTTCATTAAAATAGCATACACAACAGGCTTGGTAAGTAACCGCGCCTGTTGGGTATGCTCTACTAGCGTGGGAATTTTGTAACGACGCGTTGCATGTTGCAGCAATTTCCCTACACTTCGCCAGGCGATTTCAATGATGCGCGCGCAGTCTGACTTGATGATTATTATTCGAGAACGACGACGATCTGCTATGTTCACTGTCGGTACGTTTTCGTTTTGCGTTGAGTCGCTCGACTTCTTGAACTGTCGAAGAGGCGGGGTAAAGGCGGGTATTTGACGACGTGTTCGGTAGATCGACGGCTAGTGAAATACTTTTCATCGCACGTTTATTACGAAGAAATCGTTTTGCGGTGATCAACCGCAAAACTAACGAAGAGCTGTCTGTAAGAAGGGCGCTCATCCCATAACAAATACATTGAGCGGATGCCCTTTTTTCACAGACACCTCCTGAAATAAAATATTTGCAATGCGCGTACTCTGTTCTATAGAATACCGTAAAAAATATTTCAACAACACAAAAAACTTCATCATTTTCTTTATTCAGTATTTTAGTTTTCATTATTTCATATTTATCCATATTTTTTATACAGTCTCTTGTCCCTATGTACATTTTTTCTTAGCCAAATGGCTCATTCTCATGTTTTTGAATATTAGGTATTTTTCAGTTGATTGACTAATTACCCATTTGAACACATTCCTGAAATTTTCCTGAAAACCTTGAAGAATAAATTAAAATAATGAAATTCTAAAAATACTCAATACTTTTTACGCTGCCGCAATTTTCCTGAGAACCTGTAGAAATTTCAGAAAATTAATGAAAAACTTGAAACTCTCTGCATCGCCTGAATTATTTTAAGCACCTGGGGGAAAAAGAAATTAATGAAGGACTCATACTAGATTGTCGCAATTATCTCAAAAACCTGAAAAAAAAAATAAAATTAATAAAATACTGATACTTTTTGCAATGCCGCAATTTTCCTTGGGTTGACCTGAAAAAAATTTTAATCAATACAATACTTGATACTTCCCCGCAATTCTCCTGAAAACACACAAAAAAAAATATTCTTGAATCAATAAAATACGTGATACTTCGAAAATTAATGCTAAAGGACAAAGTCCAAAAGTCCATCTCATTGACGGGTCATTGCGGGAGTCAAAAAACAAAAACTATGAAATTAAAAAAAATAAGGAAATTATATCATAGTGTAATGGATGTATTCAATTTTATTTTTATAACCTTGTTAATTATTGTGAAATTGTTGGGGAGGATGGGAGGTACATATGTCAATTTATTGACATATGTAATTTGCAAATCCACTGTGGGCGTCAATATCTTCATCAAAGTAAAATATAATTATGACAATTGGATTTACCTATAATCCAGTCAATATTTGTTTTTCAAATTGAAATATTTCTCCTCATAACTTGGATATAGGACGCGTACAACTTTCAGGGGGGGGGGGAGAGTGGTCATTTCTTTCTTCCTCCACATTGCTTTGAAAATGAACGGCGGTTTCCTGAACAAAGGTAAACAAGAAATCCAGGGAACCAGTTCTACAGGAATAAATGGTTCTTGTATTGAGGGTTGAATTCAAACTTCAAATCCCAAAAAGTTTGATAAAAAATTAGATGCCACTTCAATAATGCAATGGCAGCGGGGAACCCGCTGTCCCGAGTCCATTAGACCAGCAGATTTATCAATCACCACCAAGGTATAAGAATTTTTCTTGAAAATTTTGTAAGTCCATTATCAAGGGGAGAACTTGAGATTCGAAATTCTCTCAAGTACCCCTTCTATGATATATATAGCTCAGAAGTAGGAATTTTTTCAAGTTCCCTTCCTATGATGCATGGCTTAAGGGTTGAAACTTTTCGAAGTCCCCCTCCGTGACGTCATCAACCTCGCAAGCGCGAGATCGGGGGGGGGGAGAGCTCGAGATTCGAAATTCTTCTAAGTCCCTCTTCTACCATGTATAGCTCAGAGGTAGGTATTTTTCCAAGTCCACTTCCTATCATATATTATGGCTAAGGGTCAAAATTTTTTTCAAGTTCCTCTCTGTGACATCATCAACCTCGCTTGCGCTCGTGGACGAAAAATTCCTGGGAGTACCCTCAACAAAAGGTATTGCGGGTTCCCCGCTAAAAATTTCGACTTTTGAGCTACCGGTACACTTGTGTATAATACAAGAGGCCTCTGGAAAAAGTTTCAACCATCAAAAAATTGCACTGAGAAAGATTGAATTGCATATTACAAATGGAAGAGGAATTGGAAAATTTTCAACCATCATACAAGTTTGACGTATAAAAATTGTGATTATTAAGCTAATCATAGTATACCTATTGCATGAGGGGAGGAAAATTAGGAAAAATTTCAATAATTTGTTTGTAGGATAACGCAGTCACAATTCTTTTTGAAAATTAAAGCTGCAAGTGATGGGTCACTGGATACCAAAGATGGAAAGAGAAAGTATAAGAAAAAAAAAAAAAAAAAACACCAGGGCAACCAATATTTTGGATATTGACATACAGTAGAGACTTTTGAAAAGAGAATGAGTTTATTAAACACAGGGTAATTGGAATCATGTGGAGCCAGTTTTATAACTGGCATGTATAGGAAGTATACACAAACATTGGATAATTGTAGGTAAGAGGATTATAATATACAAATAAAGCGGGAACAGAGTTACACAGGCACATAGACAAAGCAGAAACATAAAGCATTGAAATGAAATGAAAAATATTGTACATGAGGCTTGGAAAGGGATACAGAAATGTGAAAAATGCGCATGAAATAGAATTCAAATAAAAATGGAAAGAGGCTTGAAGAAGCCTAATTTTTAATAAGCTCAATTATGTAGCAGAAGAAGAAATATGAAAAATAATAGTAAGTTAGGCATGTAAAGCAGAAATATGAAAAACAGTTGTACGTTAGGCGTGTAAGAGCATTAAAATATGAATATATAGTCAGCGGAAACAGGTTCAAAGAGATACAGAGAAAATATAGTACCTGGAGAAACATGTGCTCAAGGAAACTGAAATGAAAAAGTACAGTGAAAACATGTTCAAAGAGGCACACAGCAAATACGGAATCATTAAGAATTGAAATGGAAAATATTGTAAAATGAGGCTGAAAATAGCCCATAGAAAACACTTGAATGTGAAAAACATTTGCATACAACAGGATTAGAAGAAAAAAAAATAGGAAACATAGTTGAAATAAGCACATAAAAAAACAAGAGAAATAAAAATTAAAAATAAGTGTCAACAAAACCGTCAAAATGAAGGAATAAGCGCAGAAAAAAGCTAAAGAACATAGAAACACATACACTTGCAAAATATGAAAAACAATTCCATGTATAAAAGATGATTGAAACTTAAAAATACAGAGGAAAGAAGTTCAAAAACATGCAGCGGAAAAATATTGGATTGATAAGTACAACAGGCTGGAAGAGGCATCAAAATGCAAAATTATGTAGAATAAAGCTAAAATAAAGCCCATAGAAAACACGAAAAATATTTGCATAGAACAGGATTTGGAGAAAAAAAAGGCAAGAGGCTAAAACAAGTATATACAAGAAATAAAAAACCGAAATATTGAAAGTAAGTTTCAAAAAGAGGATGAAAATGAAGGAAATAAAGAGTAGAAAAAAGCTAAAAAAAAAAGCTAAAAGACATAGGAGCGCATATAGTTAGGAAATATAAAAAATAATTCCGGGTACAAAGAATAATTGAAACATATATAAATACAGTGGGAAGACATTCAAAGAAGCATCGAGACATTGAAAAAATGTATGCTCAAGAAAATTGAATTGAAAAAAAGAAGCATTGACATGGAATATTTTGCATAATGAATTATTGAATTCAAAAAGGCTCATGGAAAACACAAAAACATTTGCATGCAACAAAAATAGAAAAAAATAAAAGAAAAAGGCTGAAACAAGCATACGTATGAAGAAACAGAAAATAGAAATATTAGAAATACCTAAGTGTCAATAAGAAGATAAAAAAGAAAGCTAGGAACCACAAGCATGTATAAAGTTAGTAAATAAAGAAAAATGTTAGCATAATTGAAACGTAAAAATGCAGTGGAAAGACATTCAAAGAAATGTAGAGAAAAAGCGCAAAAGAAAATCACTGTGTACATTGAAACCGTACAATGAAAACAGGCTCAAAGAGTCATTGAAATGAAAAATGTTAAATTGTTTCGCCTCACAGGATGTACAACTATTAGGTCTGGCGTTCCAGAGGTAGGAAATTCAGAAAATCTCAAGGTTTTCACATTTACCACATTATTCATTTTTCCCGTAAGAAATGGGTACAATATTGCTAAAGAATTGGCTTTTATAAAAAAAAATGTCTATCAATTGGAATACAACAAAAAATTCTACCTTCACAATAACATTTACCACAGTGCAGTGTCGGAGGGGAGAGGGGCAGCCTAATCTTACATCTTACCAACGAGAGTCCAAAACTATTCTGAATTGTTTCATGTAATCGATAATTAACGTTGAAAAGGAAGAGTGATGGAACAATATATGATGAACAGAATTGTTGCCCCGATGGGCAAGTTCCTCCCCTAAATTCTTATATATGTAATAGGTATCTCACAAATATGTAATTACAAAAGCAGTTACATTAACCAAAGGGCTACCCAGCAATAACAAATGGGATAAGGTCTTCAATTTGTTTCCTCCTTCTAACAGGGAACCTGTTATATGAGGGGGAAAGGGGATCTGAAGAAGAATGACAGGCACCGTCCAGAGAATCGTCCATAAAAACTTGTGGGACTTGAAAAAATTTTGACCTCCGAGGTATACACTACAGGAGGGATACTTGGAAACATTTTCGACCTCACACCTACTTGCGTATGGAAGAAATAAGATCTGGCAAATTTTTGTCTTCCAAGATTTAGATGGCAGGAGGGAACGTGGAAAAATTCGGAATACAAAGCCGTTTATGATGAGGGAGGATTTAGAAAAATTTGCACACTTGCGACACCCATAACACAGGTTCCCTATTTGCCTCAATTAACGCAGTTAATGAAGGAGCCCCCCCAGCAGTTGACAACGGAGGCTGCGAGTTTTTTTTCTTACATGATAAGGGGTTTTGGTTGTACATCTGACTAAATCACTTGTCTTCTCACAGCTTTCTCTCATCATAGAAACGACACTCCATCGTCCGAGTACAATGAGATATCAAGATTGACACCACTACTATCAGAGTACATCGATACATCAACATTATAGTCAGAATACACTGAAACGGATACATTGAGATCGTCAAAGGAATCACGGCTATCTTGATCTTGATTTTCGTCAACACATTTGGGAACACATTTCTTCTTTGTGTCACAACTATTGTTTATGACGCGCTTCCTTTTTCGAGCGTTTTTTCTGTCCTGATCACAATTATTGTTCATCTTGGATTTCTTACGCGTGACTCTCTTTTTTGTTTCTCTCTTCTTTGGCCTACATGTCTTCTTTGGCTTCTTCTCTGGTTTCTGCACCTGCGAAATATCTTTTCCGTGAATATTGATATCACGGTACTGCATGGAGCGTTTGTGCCGAGAGTCCACCAGTTCTGGAAGAAGACAATTAAAGAAAAATTTCTGAAGTTTCGGTAACATGTGACTACTCCAAAAATCTCTGTCACGAGTGATAATTTCGTACTCCATTTCCGGAACTATTTCCCCATTTATTTCCGTCTCTTTATACACGGCAAAAATACATTTCTCTTTATCGGTTATTTCCAGTTGCCCTTGTACTTGGAAATAATACATATGGTTCCAGTGCATGCTCGTGTGACCCGTCTTCCAAAAGCTCAGCGCCTTATATTCATTTTGCATGCACTGGCGAAGAGTTTCCTTTGGTGGTAAAGAAGATGGACATTTTATTTCAATAAGAACATCACCTCCTTCTAATTTTCCATCTGGTGACGCTCCCAGGTACAAATATTTCGGATGAATGTGAAAACCACAGTTTGTGATTTTTACATTGTTGAGTTTTTTTTCCAAAAGCGCCCGAGCTAACGGCTCCTTCTCTTTACCGTAATCGGTATCAGCATTCCCAGAGAAAGTACTGCACACTATTTCCCCTACAAGTCGGCTTGTACTTGTAGTATCACGTAGTGAGCAGTATTTTTTGAAATTGCTGGCCGTCAGTCGTTTCCTTCGTTGAAGGAACCACTCATCTGAATCGGCTTGCCCTCTCGTCTCTTTTTCAAGTTCCTTTGCCTCCTCCGGTGACATTTTGTATGATTCCAAGACACGAGTGGCGGCAATTTTATACAAGTTCACATCCATATCAGGTTGTTGGGCATTTGAGCCATAAAATTTATCGCCACCTGCTGGCTTACAATCCAGTTTCTTTTTGGCAGCCCATTTTGTGCGTTTTGTGGTCTTCCGATTATTTAATCGTTTGCGCACCAGAACCGATTTGTATTTCTTATATATAATATTTGGAGAGGCGGATGTTAAATGCTTATGGAGGACTCTGTAAGAATCCATTTCATTAAAATGAACAAGACCTCGGAAACTTCGACCTCTATAACCAAAACGCCCGGTATAATTGACTACTTTTTTCCCGGTAGACTGCATGAGAGTAGTGTTGAAGGACTCAACAACATTATTGTTCATATTGTGAATCAAGCTGTTGGCTTTCTGCGCCACCCTCAAAACAATGTCTTCTACTCTACTGAAAACACCCAGAGCCTGCAGTGTTGGGACTGCATTGAACGCACCATCCTTAAGTGTTTTATCACAGAAATAGGCATCACAATTACTGTGATCACCAAACACATGGTATGGTGCGTTCACAATGTCTCTATAGAGCAGAGGTATTGCCTCTTTTAAATTCTGTTTCGCTTTGCCCCGGAATGAGCAGGCTCTGTCAATGCCCATTCTCAAGGCGAAGATTTTTTTCAGAACAAAGGTTTTGGGTTTTACAAATTGTCCACTTCGTACTGGATCTTTCTGACGCCTACCGGACAACTGAGAAACAAATTTACTCATATTCGTGCATAGACGCCGTAATATATGATTCTTGCACTCAATTTTTTTGACAGTCAAATTAACATCTCCATATGGGTCCTCCTGTAGTATAGTGTGGTGTACAGAGCTGTCCCCATCGGCAAGCAGGTACAAATACCGTATTTTATGTTTAGCGACACTGTCCCGAAATCCTTCCACAATGGAAACAGGCTCCATACTGCTGGAACTTCCAGTATGATTGATACTGCATGCATGTTTGAGCGGTATAGTCCCCTTATTCTCTGCACACTTGCAAATGTAACACGTCTTATTTTTAACCGACATGTGCACAACTTTTTTACAGCTGCAGCCAATTATTGTTCCCTAAAATTGTAATACAGAAAGATAAGTTTTCAAAATCATACTGAGAGGCGAGAGCATACAACATATTACTATCCAAACAAATTTCAATGAAGGATATCCATTCATTTGTTCACCTGACTTGTATACTTCTTACAACTGCTGTACTATCTGAGACGTGTTTCAATTGTATGAGCTCATTGACCATACAAATATAGGTACTGAGGTACTGAAGGTGGCGTATTACGCTCCATAAAACTCAATAAGATCATACTTTACAAAAACTGAAGAGCTGCATTAAAAATTCCTTATTCCAGTCGATAGAAGAATAGGAGTTGAATGAAAAGGAAGGAACAGACGAGTTGTCTTGGAAGACCACAAGTTCAACTAGAGTAGGTTTCCTCGTAATTACAAGTTCCGTCTTCAAGTCGCTATTCAAGGCTTTTCCACTTATTCTAACCCCCTTACTATCGCGTACTTTCATCTTTCACGGCTGTAGACATTCCTTCATCCAAAAAGGGGGAGATAATCCTTGAATAGAGATTACATCTTGGATCTTCTTGCCTGAGAAATTTGTGCTAATTGTAAGAAGGAGTCTCTAAGAACACGACTTTTGTCGGAAAAGACTTCAAGGAATGGGAAACACTTGATTAAATGATTCTATGAATGTTCACGTCGCTGAAAATAATTAGGTGAGAACAATCCTCGATTTTCTATTTGCTAAAACTGACCGCAGGTTGATAAAACTATAAGAAACATTAGGAGGGTAAGAAAAATTATCTGGTGGAGCCAACTAGAGACAGATCATGCATGTTTCATGTCTGCTGTCTTTTTGTGGGGTTTTCACTCGTTTGCTTTCATTGTGAAACTGACTTGCTTTATAATTGGTTGAGTGGCTTACGTGTTAGGGAGGGCCAGTTTTACCAGTTAGGATATTTCAAGCCAATAGCTTTTGGGTTGCTCACTCGCTCCGCTCGTTCACCCCCTCCTTGGGTTAATGGAAACCTACTTTACAGAATTTCAAGCTAGTAGCTTCAGAAGAACGAGCGAGTTCGCTCTCTTGCTCTACTACAGGGGGAGGGTCTTCTACTTGTATCATAATTCTAGTTTAAGATTGCTAAAATCCTAGTAAACCCACATCTAGTTTGAAACCAGGTCTAGAAAAAGCCAGACCTACCACCTTCTTGGTCTAGTTGAATGTACATGTAGGCATAAACAAATAAAGAAGGTTAAATCTACTACAGTAGCTAGTTCAGGTTCTGTTCAATAGGGAATTCATAAAAGAAATACAATACATAAGATGCCTAAGCCTGCAAGTAGAAACTGACTAGATCCGTTTTTACAGCACTGTATTTTTGATGATAGCGGACGCCCATAAGCCTAGTTTAGAAGTAGTAAAATCCTGGGGGGCGGGGGTCTTCACCGTTCTATTATAGGTCTAGTTCAGGACTGGTAAAATCCTAGCATGAAGGTAGTATAAAGCTAGTGCGAAGCCATCATGAAGCTAGTATATAAAGTAGACAAGGTGAACTCGCAAATTTTAGAATCACCCACGGAGTGTCGAGGGTGAAGGGGGCGCTCGCGCAGGGTAGATGAATGTTACAGGTGTCGGCTATAAGGCATTTACTTGTACAAGGGCGTCAATTTTTTTTGTCTCAAACTTTCAAATTCGATAATACTTTCGTGTTTCCTCTGTAAAAGTCAATTTCAAAGTGCCTACCAAATTGAGAAGAACTTAGTGAGGAGGTAGGCCACCGTCCTGAGAGTAAAATCACTGTTCTGTGCACACATGTGTAAGTGCTAATTTTGACCAAATGGTGGTAAATGTAGTTCACCAAAACGCATCACCCGTTCTTCCTTCTTCATCTAACTCCTCTACTTTCACATTGGAATGATATATATCATCATTGGCTCTTTTTAATTTTTGATAAAAAATCTACTTACGACGCCACCACTTGATGAGTAATTTGTCCCATAAGATCTCTTGCACCAGGCACCATCGGCAGTGACATATATCCAGGGGATGCCGTCTGGGCTCACTCTTCCTTCCAACACAGCTAAACCGGCCTCCACTTCAGCCGCCTCCTTCATTGATTTCTCCGCGAGTTCCGAATATACATTGTTCAGCTTTGAACTACGAGTAGCGAAAGTGTTGCTCGAAAATGATGGAATATTTAACACTGATAGAAATACATTTAAAGCGGAGTGGCCCAGTCCAATTTCATAAGTGGCTGCAACTGATGCAGTTGTAACATCCACAGTTTTTGCTTCAGGGTCCTCGGTGCGTAATACAAATGTGTCATTGCACATTCGGCATTTCAAACTGAATACACACTCTAAACCTGACCGACGTTCAGATGTTATATCCATCATATCAATTCCACACTCTTCAGGTGAGTGCTTATTGATCTTTTGGAGCTGCCTGAAGACATACTCAAAATTGAGTATTCTCCTAGAGTCCGAGATATGATTGTACAAAATCTAAAACAAAAATTAGTTTTCACTTGTAGGGTGCTCATATCACGCAACCTCTGTGCAAGATATAGCTGACTTTCTATTTATCTTTATTCTGAAGGACCCACGTTGACACAAGTTCAAGCACTGCCATATTGAGCCGGTTGAACCGAGTAATACAGGGAACCTGTTTCATGAGTGGGACATCAAGAGAGGTAGTCTTACATTTATTTAGGTATACAAAATTTCAATTTTTTTAATGAAGAATTAATTTCACAACCTGTATTCATTGTAAACTGTCCGGGAAAAAATTGAGCTACCTCAATCTACACTGGGGAAATTTGTTCATAGTCGTTCTACCTTTTTCTTGTTCCTCTAGGGGAGTTGGGAAAAACCTACATTTCCTTCAACAACATAAAAATGAAGAAATATGCACATACCTGTTTTGAATTGCATTCTTTGGAAATTTCGGTTGACTCCGGTACATGAAATGAAGTTGTACAGTTTGATTCTATGGAAGATGTAGGTTCCTGAAGAAGAGAGACTTGACATTCCTGAAACACATGAAGATAGAAAAAAATGAAATGTACAGCTAGGTATTCACAACATAGACTTTTCTTTTGGACTTGAACTCACATAATTCAAATTTTCTGGTGTTGATACTCTGAATGCAACAACTTCCTTTGAAAATCTTGAGGTGCGTTCCTTTAATGAGATGAAGAAAATCATTTGAGTAAGTACAATGGTGAGTCACAATGATTATTTTTAATGACAGTATTCATTTCTGCACAATCAGATACGTACAATTTGCAAAGTGACAGAACTGAATAACGAATCTAATGTTTCGGGTATTGGAATGTAACCACCATAAATATATTCTTTGTACATCTAAATCAGTGATATTACAAATTATTTTCAATTATGAAATTGTTGTTTGATAACAAGTCCACTCACATGATCCCAATATGTTGTGACATTACTGTTCCGAGAAGTAGATGGTAAATTCAGATTTAGCGATGTCTGCAATTTATAATGAATGAATGAAAACAATTTTGTTCACACAGGCATAGGTTAGGAAATATAATAGCACAATTACCAAATTTGGCGTCAATTCAGATAATCTCTGAAGTTCTCTTTTGTTATGTTCAGTATTTGAAATGGTCAACGGGACATATAAGATCTTGAATATATATAAATGACATAATTTTACAAATAAGTGAGCACAATTTCAAACTATTGGAAATCCTTTTGTAATAATAGGCTGGGCTCAGTACTCACATAACTTTTTTTCTCTCCAAATGTAGGCCTATTCTGCACCACAATTGTCAGTTGAGAACGTTGTGAAGGCGTAGGGACTTAGAGAAATTCCTAGCTCCTGTATAGCCGTCTATGGACCTTGGAAAAATTCGTGACACTACCAAGAAGGGATAAAGTGTAACCTACTTTGAGAAAACATAAATTATAGGTTTACATTCTACGTAAACTAATAATCTTGAACCCTACGCCATAAGTCGCGGGTCTTCCGCAACTCCTGAGCAAGAGCTTGTAAATTTTTTTAAATTTGGTATCTCGCCATCCACCGCTGATCTACCCAACATTTCTTCAAGTTCCTAGCATGTATATTATTCAAGACTCAAAATTTTTCCAAGTTGCACACCCCTCGTAGGTCAAAGAGGGATTTTAAAAAATTTCAACTTCTGAGCTTATATTTTATTATGATACAAGGGAGACTTTACAACAGTATAATCAGGGGAGGGGACTATGAAAGATATGATATACAATACAAGTGGGCCTTGGATAGAATTGAGACCTTGAAGGTAAATGTAGGGAAAATATCGTACATCACGCTGTATATGACAGAAGGATATGACAGTATGACACTATGACAGGAGGGTGACTCAGAAGAATTACGAAGTTTTGTATGTGTATTGGTTCCCGCGGAACCATCAGTTTCTCGTACTCCTTTACCATCTACGGATCGTTGTAAATTGTTTCTCATTGTAATTTTCGACATATGAAATTCAGAGTTGTACGAGTATTTTGTAATGCTAAGGTAATTTGAACCATAATACGTACCGCTTATAATAACGAGAAGCGGAGCGTTTTTTTTTTTTTTTTTTTTTTTTTTTTTTTTTTCTACTTTCTGATGAAAAACTAGGTATTAAAAATGAGAAATGTCTATTGGATGGTACAGTGGGATGGGATGAGTTCGTTTGAATTGCGATATAAAATGCGGTATACATTATTTCAATTTTGAAGTTCAAAATATTATATTTCAGATAAACAATTATGTACAATTGACAGCAATCAATATGAGGACGTAGGTATCTGTAAAAAGGGCCTCTGCAAGGAAATATTCAACATAGAAAAACTCGAAAACGAATTTCAGATATAACTTTATAACAATAAGTTCAATCAAATAAAGTGTAAGTCAAAAATTGAAGAACAACTCTTCTTCTATAAGATGCAATAATACATTGTCAATTTGTTGAATATTGAATTCAGAGGAAACAGTAGAGAAAGGATAACGCCGGGCCTTTTTTACGGAGATGGATAAAATCCCATACAAAAAACAAGAAAAAAAGAAATAGATTGGCAATTATGAACTGAAACGTCTGAAAATCATGGTCTCCGCAAAAATAAGAACCTCCGCTCAAAGGGCCTCCGCTCGACAGAAGCCCTTTTAATTTACAGATACTTTTACAGATAAGTACGTCCTCATAATTATGTAGGTAACGTAAGTCTTGCAACGACGGTAACAAGGTTACTTGAGATTGTAATAACAAGAAGTTCTATACGCCTTATTATTATGTCGCGTCGCACGGAAAATACTTCGGCAGAAGTACAAACAAGATAAAACGGATCACGTAAGAATGCAATTGATACGAAGAAGAGATTCTTTTCAGCTGATCAGTTGTAATGAATCACTAATGATCGTTATGAAAACGAAGTGAAAAGAGAATGAACGAATGTGCTCAGCCTAATACGGTTCTCGCCTGTTGGCGAACACTAGCGGAAGATCATGTGAACTATAATAGCTTGATAACACCGTTTTACGTATGTTTTTCGTGGTATTCGATCACTTCAATTTTGCCCCGAGATTATTCGATGAATAATGAATAAATCTGTTCATAATTGCGTATAATTATTGTCAACACTTGTGAAAACGCGGGTAATTGGTTTCTACATGATTATTCGCATTCATTTTTAATCCACGAACACTGGAAGTTCGTTTCGTATCGTGCGTTCGAGTATCATGATTGAATGAAGAGTATTTGAATAATAACGACTTACGAGAACTTGGAACTAATTAGCCGCATTTTTATAAGTTCGGAGCGTAATAATTGCCATAATTCTCATCATTCAGTTGTTCCTGAGAATCGTAATCACGGGGCAAAAATAGCGTATTTTTCGTATGACGTAGGCATAGGGTAGACTACCTGCATTACGAGAGCATACCCTTAATCGTTAAGAATATCAAAGACAATAGAATCATTTTTAAGGTAACATAAAAGGTAAAGTAGCATATATAAAAAGCACGTTTTTATACAAGACATCAAAGAGCCAGGAAACCATCGAATCTTGATAAAGGTGGTTACTGACAGAAAATGACAACAACGCACTCTATGTATTCCGTCATTACCGTACGCAAGCCATACTTGGGACACTTTTGAAATTCAAATGCGCACAGTTTTTTAATGAGGCGGTGTAAAAATATGGTCAATGGCTTAAATTTTGGGTCTTGCATTCCTCTTTTCAAATTTATTACAAACTTGACCCCTCCAGCTTCGATTTCCCCTTTTTTTAAAAAAAAATATGGTGTCCCAAGTTTTCCACAAAAATATTAACTTGGGACACCCATTGAAATTTAGGCAAGATTCAAGTTATACGCGCTCTAAACTAACTTGGGACACCTTAAATAAAAAAAAAATATGTTCTACAATCCTCCCCCAACAAAATTCTGGTCAAACAAAGAAAGAATACGGTGTCATTCTGTAAGAAACAAATTTTTATTGAATGAAACAAATATCTTTCAAATAGAAAAGGAGTAATATCATTAGAAATAGTATTGTAACAGGCAGGTAATAATAATAAGGGTAATGTATCACACTTTTTGGTACATTAGAACACATTCTTGAAGAGATCAAAAAGAAAAAAAAAATTATATAATAACCATATACTTATAAATGCACCCTTAAATAAGGTAATAAGTACGTACGGTACGTACATTAGGTAAATCAAACTTTAAATTTATTCTCATCAATTGAAATTGGTAGGTACTTAAACAGGGTGTCTACAGAATTTGAAAAGTAAAAATGAAGGACTTTTGCAGGACCTTTTTCAGACCAGTTTCAACATATAAGTACTGTATTTTCACCACAAAGGTCTACCTCCGTACTGAGATGATCGCGTCACCGGACCCTCTTATTAGCTTCTGTTTCATATCTTTTTTCCAAGCGTTGCGCTTGCGTCAAAAATTCATCATAGTTTGAATAATTTTTCGGACTTTGTCGACTATTTGATTGGAACGTCGAAAATTTGTCTATATATTAAAATAATTTCCGGACTTACATTTTTCCCAAGCGTAACATCCAAAAATCAAAAATTCTTCTACTAAGTTTGAATTATTTTCTGGACTTAGTCGTTCATTTGATCGATAGTTGGATAATATTTTTTGCAGGTAAGTACATAATTAGATACATACAATTTTTCAACTTTCCATATTCTTATCGTCTGCTCTCGACGCCTCTCATCTTTTGCTACTCTCCTACTTCCACTCTCATTTGGAATAAATATCTTTGGTCGACAATCATAAATTGTAAGGCACCAACATCTATTCCTTCTTTCTGATCAAAACATTCCGAGTCAACATAGGTACATATATGATACTCAACGATTCATTTCATACTGAATTTATAATTCTTGACAAGATCTTTGAAGAGAAAATTATAGAATACAACAGGTAGGTATTGAAACAAGAAATTAAATGTTTGAAGAAAAAACTAGACAAACTTATTATTATAGTAGGTACATCTTCTTAACAAATTGGATAACTGAGAAAGAAGAACCCAATATTAAGGTAAACAGCTCAATTCATAATTTTTAACAAGATATTTGATCTGAAAATGATGGAATTGAAACCAAATAGAAATGATACACAACCTCTGAATTATTGAGGTAGGTACATTGCCTTTTAATAAAAAATTATAATCATTGAGAAATTGCAACACTTATCCGAGTAAATAATGACTTGATTACAATGTTTGACAAGATCTTTGATTAGAATAGAAAATTATAGAATAGGTAGGTATTGAAATAAGAAATTAAATATTTGGGGAAAAAACAGTAGGTACATTTTATTAACAAATAGAATAAGTAACTGAGAAATAGGAACCCAATATTTCAAGTAAACAGCTCAATACATAATTTCCAACAAGATATTCGATCTGAAAAGGATGGAATTGGAATCAAATAGAAATGATACACAACCTTATGTACATTGCTTTTTAACAAATAATAATTATAATTATTGAGAAATTGCAACACTTATCCAAGTAAATAATGACTTGATTACAATGTTTGACAAGATCTTTGATTAGATTAGGAAATTATAGAATAGGTAGGTATTGAAACAAGAAATTAAATGTTTGAAAAAAAAAAACAAGACAAACCTACAAATGTAGTAGGTAAGTATACCCTCTTAACAAATAGAATAACTACTGAGAATCCAATTTTGATTCCAAATACTGAATATTTAAATCCATATTCTCTACTTTTTTGGAAGACTCCTCTTGGATTTTGTCTCTTTTGAATTTGAGGGTGCTAATTTCAAGACGCAGTCTTTTTTTCTCAACTTCATCTGCAGCCTCAAAATCTTTTTTCTGCTTCAAACACTCCCTGCGTTTAGATGAAGATTGTTTATAATATTCAATGAGAGAGGAGTCAACCTCAAATTTCTGGAGGTCGACTTCCTTCATTGCATCATACACTGAGCGTTGTGCGATCAAGCTTTTGGACGTCAGATTTGGCACCAAGCATTCCTTGTTTATAGAGAAGCCTCGCTCTACCGCCGCATTTGATGGGAAGAATATAAGAATCTGTTTTATGAAAGCGATCATATCCTCCGAGAGAGGATAAATGTCGGCAATGCCCAGGAGGCATTTGTCCAACTCCAAATAATTGCATTCAAATTTCTTCAAATATTCAACCACGCTACTATTGCAGCATAATTCTGAATATTCTCTCTTTATTCTCTCAGCAACTGGACCTTCAAGAGCTCCACCATCAACAAATTCCGACAGCAACATTGCTAGTCGACTTGTTTTACTGTCGCTTTTTTTCACCATAACACTGGGTGAAAAGGCAGATGCACCTTTGACAATCTTGTTCTGTAGAGGACTTTTCAAGATAAGTTTTGTGAACATGATTTTCATCATTTCTCTACATTGCAATTTGAATTCTCTTATCTGGAGTGGTTTTGCCTTCAGTTGCTTAATTTGAGCAGAAGTACCAAATCCCAAATCTATATCATCAGCTTCCTTCAACAATTCATCAATTTTGGAGCTGAATATAACTTTTTTCATGAACCTCTCTCCAAGGTTTCTGATAAGTCTCTCAAGCTCAGGGTACAGCAATGGAAATGCTGCCTTATTAGTCTGGAACTTTTTCAAAAATGGATAGCTCAATTCAGCAATGCTGAGCATAAAGTGTAACTTTGCTTCAATAAATTTGTCACCTTGAAGGATTTCTTTCATACCATCGAAGGCTCGGCTGTCAGGCTTACCTTCTAGCTCACTGACATATTTTCGAAGATGCTTAACAATAGCGATCATCCTTTGAAGCGCTGGAACGTTCTCTAGCCACCTTGTGGCACAAAACTTTAATGGAAAGTCCTTAGATCCGGTAATTCTTCTATAGTGACTTTTTTGGGTAGGCGAGCAACTGAATGTATAGTAACTCTTTCGAAGAAGTGGCATGACATTCCAGTTAATCTTGTCATGCCCATACTTATAAGCATTATTAACGGTGTGTAGGCTACAAGTACCTGAATCTAATACGTGACACTCCATGCTCGGATCAGAATTAAGAAAATCACGAAATTTTTTAAACAAGCTAATATTAACATTGGGCCCATCCATGGCCAGTTGTTGAATAATTGAAAGATTCACCCCCAGAGGAGGTAGACCTTCACACAATATTTTCAGCATTGTGTCCGCATTGCATCTGTCTGGAAAAAAACTCGTCAAGTAAGATGTAGCTACAGCACCATCATCCCAGTACCGGACAAAAACATCCATCTGATGCTCGCAGCTCACTTTATTCATGCTTTCATCAAAAGACACAGCGCATGCATCAAGTCTTCTCAATTTTTTGGTTAATAAGTCTAGAAAGTACGGACCCAGTCCAAAAGTGATCACGTAACCAGCCTTATCCTTCTTCATTTGGAATTTTTGGGCAATGACAGAGTCTGGGAACATGATTTGGAACAGTTCAACATTCTTTTCAGAACCTCGGCAAGAATCATGATTCAAGATTCTACTCAATGCCCACAGAATTTCAGCCTGCATGACAGATTTTGGGTTGAAAAATCTGTCGCATGAACTGCCAACCACATTTGATGATGTTGCCGGATGAACAATTTTTTGGAGAACCGCATTTGAAGATGTTGCTTGATGATCATTTTTTGGGGCAACTGCATTCACGACACTTACAATTGTGGGCTGAGTTTTATTTCTCAATGGGCCTTCTTTCCGAGCGTGTATTGCTGCTCCAGCATGCCTCCTGAGAGCGGTGACACCCATACGACCCAATGAGATAGTCTTCTTGCAAAATGTGCAATAAGCATCATTTTTGCATTTTTTGTCCGGGAGGAGCCATAATTTAAATTCATCATCTTCCAGCCACTTCTCCTGAAATGCGCATTTACCAGGCATTCTGCAAACAGAAGGTCAACATGGTGGCTGGATTGAAATGACAACTAAGTATTCCACAATAAAATTTGGATCACATAGATACAAGAAGAGCTTTCATTCCCTATTACCCTAAAATATCACAAATAGAGTGAGGAATAATATTCTGGTTACCACAAATTAGGACAATGGAATGTCAATTCAGGTGAGTGAGGATTGTGGTTTTGCATCTTCTTGATGGATTACAGAGAGAGTGATGTGCTAACTATAAGAATAATAATTTGAGCGGTGACAAATAGATAAGGAACTCCTAGTTGACCACGGCAAACAAAGAAATGCGTGAGATATGAGCGCAATGTGATCCCATAGCCAAGCTCAATTTAATACAATTTTTCTTCTTCACCCCATACAATGGATACTACACCCGCCGGGCACGTGAAAATGAGACATACTTGTCGAGTTTCCCACTTACAGAGTAGGATTTTTCACCCACCACATTGAACACTAAATGAAATAATCAAGTACTCACCTGACAGTTTTTCAATACTTTCATGAACGGATTGAATATTCTGCTTCAATGATTAATACGCACTTCCGAACGAATAAAACAGATAATGATAGCCAGACAGAGTAACACAAATCAAATTATCTCCACTACAGATCACTTGTCAACAAATTATTCCACGCTATTTTTAAGCACGACGCACGATTCAATAATAATAGACACGCGAGTCACAAAACTACCTAATCAGCTACACTCATTTGTTTCAGACAACTTATTTGTAAAAGGTATCGGTGTGAAAAAGGATTCTTCTGGTACGGCACACCAGTCATAATTCATAAACAACCATTGATCACTGTTCGTGCGAAAGCGAAATTGCGCAGTGCATAACGTAGGAGCAACTGAAAGGCGCGGGCAACGTGCAATGCTACAGTCGACCACCGAATAATCAGAAATCACACACACACACACGCACACGCCGCTCTGTTGATGAATCTAAAAAAAAAGAGTAATTCGGAAGCGTTCGTCCGACTGCAGAAGTATCGGCACTCCTTTGTATACTTGCACGCTGGTAGACAAGTGCGACGATGAAGTATTATAGCTCGTAGACGTGTTGCTGACCGCCAACACGTTCATGCTTGAGCTTGCTTTGTCCGATTGCAGTGAAGACAGCAACGCGTAGTAGCGTCTCTTTTACCGCGTAACTACCGCGGTGAACTTGTGGCTGTATGGTGTAGTTTCGACGTTGTGTTTATTAATACCATTCTAGCGCCACTCGGTCCATTTTTTTATTGGGTATTTTGTATTGAAAATTTCAATTTTCGCGAAATTGATTCTTGAATAAATTGAAGAGTGAGATATGAAAATAAATATGCAGCTAAATAAAAAATGAAGGACTCGAAGATCTTTGGAGGTGAATTTCAGTACTTTTCAGGACTTGAAGGACCCATTTTTCAAAATCAGTACTTTTCAGGACTTGAAGGACTTTGAAGGACCTGTAGACACCCTGTTAAATGATACGTCCTTGAACAATTTTCTCAATTTTTTTTTTCCAACAATTTGGTCGTACAATAATTGAAAAAGAGGAATTTTTACTGAACAAATGATGGGTACTATTAATAAAAATAATATTATGGGAGGTATATAATAATGAGAGGAAAATCTCGTATTTTATAGCAAAGTGAATTAGAACACATTGTCAGGTAAGTAAAACGAGATACGTAACTAGAAAAAAATTTGTAGGTATTCATGTATCTACCCTTACTTATTCTTAAATAATTATGTTACTAGGTACCTCCTACCTGTATAATATCAAACTTTGAGTTAGGTTTCAATCTCATCATTGGAAATATTTAAAAAATAATGCTTTCCACGAACAATTTTCTCAATTTCTATTATTTTAAGAATCTGGTCGCGAGATACACTCCATTTATCATCAATGTGAGGGTACTCATAATGATAAATGGTGTCACCATGGAGATTGATATTTTGTTTCTTCCGAAGAAAGAGAACTTCAAATAGATCCTTTTCCCTACCACAGTTGAGGCGATTGACACGGCCAACAAATAGTCGTTCATTCTGTTTGCGTGTACCGAACTGATAAATCAACTTGGCAATTACAAAATCTTCTTCCTTGACGGTAGGTGGCAAAGGAACATCAATAACCTCCTCAGTGGTTTCCTCATTTTCCAAGTCTTTGGAATCACTGCTATTTGACTGAATCTGCGGAGAATCAGATTGTTTACCCGACTCGGATTGTGAAGAATTGGATTCTTCATCGGACTCCGACTGCGAAGAATTGGATTCGCTATCTGACTCGGCCTGTGACAAATCAGAGTCTACTGCAGCCGTTTCTTCATCTGATAAGTTCCTGTCTGAGTCACTCACCTCATTCAACTCTTCTTCTGTCAGAGTGTTTACCAGATCTTCTCCAGGAGCTGCTCGTAATTTTCTTTTGCGACGAACGTAAGCTTCAGCTTTCCTCTTCTCCAGGGGTAAACTAAAAGATTTAGTCCACCCTTCCTGCATTTCTCCAGTTTCTTCTTTTCTCTGCGGAACTTTCTTCAAAACTGCCTGTCTATCTATGGGGTAAATTCCGGAACCTCTAAAACCACCATTAATATTCCTTTCATTCCGTCCATCCTTTTCCAGTTCATCCAATGTTTGCTTCAATATACGAGGGAATTTTTCTTTTGGCAGAGCTCCTTTGAACGTTTCTTTCCATTTTTTAATCTGTTTCCGCCAAGTAGACTTGAGACCACGAAAGTAACCAACATCTAATGGTTGAGTATCGCCTGTACTGTTTGGTGGTAGAAGAACGAATTGAAGATTCAATTTCTTACAACGTGTAAGAACAGTAATAGAGGTGTGAGATGCAAGATTGTCGCCTATAATAACCTTCTTTTCGGCTGACGTAGGATCAAATTTTTTACAATACGGAACAATCACATGATCAAACCATGCTTCAAAAACTTGCGCATTGAACCATCCACTACTTGAACAAGTATAACCAGTACCTTTTGGACCATTCTCTTTCCAACTCTGATATACGTTCTTTGACTTGTAGCATATATAAGGAGGCAGAAGCTTGCCAGCGGCGGATGCTGTAAACATTACCGAAGTACCACTTTTTGAAGAATCCATTATTCTCTTAGCGTGTTTTTCTCGCCGACTAACAATTACAACCTCTTTCCCTGGGTCGTCAACCATGCACGTTTCATCATAATTAATCACGAATTTTGGATCGACACCCTGTACACGCTGTTCAAGATTATCAAAGAACTCATTCACAATTTCAGCTGTGAGACTGATACGCGCTCGCGAAACATTTTCACCCAGGCGTTCACTTAGTTCAGGTTCATTTTTGATAAAATTTTTGACCCATGCAGAACTTGGCATGTTGTCCTTGAATCTTTTTTCGACGCGAGATCTCTCGTTCAAATAGTTTTGGACAATTAATCGTACATCAGAACGGGTCAACGGGCACGCCCATTTGGCATATTCTAACAAACCATCTCGCAAATACCTCAACTCCATGTCGTTAAGAGCTTTCGGCCGACCATATGCTTTAGGATTTTTATTCTTCATTTTTCGACTCAATGTACTTTTGGGAATACCTGTTTCGCGGGCAACTTCTCGGATTCCAGCTCCTTGCTTCAGTCTTGCAATGGCTCTTTCTAAGCAATCTAACGAATAATCGTGATACCGACGGGAACCAACAATTCTTTTGTGTTTGAAAGCCATCTTTGGTTCTAAAAATCAATTTCATGGAATAAAACTCATTAGAAACTACGTAAGTACATCAAAAATGAAAAAAAAAATCGAATTGGGACAGTTCAAAACTTGGGACAAACACGTTATTTTTCAATTTGATGGCCGATACTCGAGTTCTATGAGAGTTACGATACCCGTGTTCATTTCTGTTTGTAGATGAAGATAAACTAAATAATATTGGTAAAAAAAATAAAACACTTACCGTTTCACATTCGAAACCCAAGCCAACTTTTCGGGTTTTCGAAAATCATACGATTTTTCGACCGGCGAATTAATAATTTTGATAACTGCACGATTAAAATTATCACACACCATGGTAGCTCACAAAATCAAGGTAGGACTACAGAAAAATATGAGACCTTGCCGAGCGCGCTACGTGACGTCATTACAGAGTTATCGCGTTGCGATCAACGAAAAGGAACAAGTGTCCCAAGTATGGCTCATGTCCCAAGTATGGCTGACGTACGGTATAATATATTTTTCAATTTTTGTTTTCCGTGGTTTTATTCTCTTCTCTCATTGAAATTTTGTTTTATGACACTGTATTGTCAACTCCAGTTGAATTTCTGTTGTTTTCCGTGTTTTTACTCTCTTCTTGCCTTGAAATTTTGATTTACAACATATAATTATCTCAATGATGGACGACAGCTTATTATTAGACAGCAATTCAGGAATAAGGTGGTTCATTCTGACAGTTATACTTCAGAAGAAGGGTATTCACAAAATAAATGAATGGAGAAGAACTTATGGTGAATACCACCATCTTTTTCCACAGTTATGAAGAGATGCAAAACGATTTCAGCGTTATGTACAAATGACGCCTGGTACTTTTGACTATATTAGAGATCTAGTTAGTCCGCACCTTGAAAAGAATTGGTCAAATTTTATAAAGACGCCAATACTTCCTGAAGAAAAACTGGTCATAACTCTGAGGTAGCTTTCATATCAATGCGTTTTGATCAGTAGAATGCTTCTGTTTTTAGTTACTTTTGTCTCTTAGATTTTTGGTTACTGGTTGTTCCTTTGTTCACCTGCACAAACATTTTTGTATTGGAGTCAGCACAGCAAGAGAAATTGTTCATGAAACATTATCAGTTTTATGGCGTCAGTTACAACCTCGACATTTGCCTGACATTGGAACAGAAAAGTTGAAACAGGTTGCTGAAGAATTTGAAAATTGATGGAATTTTCCTAATTGTATTGGTGCGATCAATGGAAAACATGTGCGGGTGAAATGTCCTAGAAATTTGGGGTCCCTTTTCACAATTATAAAAGCTTCTTTTCTGTTGTCTTACAAGCAGTCGCAGATGCAGAATATAAATTTGTTTACATTGATGTTGGAGGTTATGGTCAACAGTCAGATGGAGGGACATTCACTGCTTCTAATTTAGGTCAAGCTTTTAGAAATCAAACATTGGGTATTCCGGATGATGAAATCTTACCAAAAGGAAGTACTTGATGAATGCCTCACGTTTTATAGCCAATGAAGCATATCCACTCGAATATAACATAATGCGGCCGTATGCAAAAGGCAGTTGTGGAGATGGTTCAAAAGAAGCATACTTCAATTCAAGACTTTCTAGAGCGCGAAAAACAATCGAATGTGCCTTGGGTATTATTAATACAAAATTTTATATATTATGGAGGCCAATAGAATGCGATCCAAAGCACGTTGATAAAATTATTTTGGCCATTTGTGTACTACACAACACAATTATTGATAAAGAGGGGTTACAGGAGGAAGAAATGGAAGCAGTTGAGGAATGTATTGAGCGTTACCAAAGACATAAAGAGAATGGTCGTAATTTTCATAATAGAGCCGCTGAAATTCCTGCAAATGTTTGTGAAGAATTCGCAAACTACTTCTGGTATAGAGATCACCTGGTCTTGAAGAACCAGCTGAAACCTGCAATATTGATTCAATGGTCAGTGCGCGATTAGAAAAAGGTCCGACAAATTATGAATTATCCCAAAATGTTTATTGTTATTTCTCGATTGTTTACATTATTATTCGTTTGTAATGGATACCAAAGCAGTAGGTACCTAAGAAATATAATTACATAGTATTAACGTTCGATAGAAGGATATGTTTCCAAAGTACCTGCTGTAGTTTGATTCTGCAATCAAATTTTTCGAGATTTGTCAACTTTTTGAAATCACCTACAAGGCTGAGAAAAAAAAGTGTGTGGGAGTCGTTTGAGTTTGAAACCATTCTTCCCTTGTCGTACCTTTTCAGCTTTTCTTTCTCTATTCCAATTAGATCAAGTCCAATATCAACGTTTGTCACTTTTCTTTTTCGAGCACGTTTCTCAGATTCTTTCCTAGCATGGATTTTGTCATCTTCGATGCAATCACCTCCCAATACGTCTAAATACAAGATTGGAACCATATTAGCTTAACATGAACATTCATGAACATTCTTGGTATGGGCCTACATAATTCAGGGCAAATTTACCTTCAAATGTCATCATGTTGGCACAATCATTGTTTGCCACTACAGTGCCATCATCCAGAACATCTACTACAAACAAATTTTCAGGTCCAGACATACAGTGAGTTTGGTTTGAGCTGCCTCCTGACAGTCTTGGTGTAGTTGGGATCAAATCCGGTTCATTTTCAACATTCAAATTTCTGGCGGGTTCATTTCTAATATTTGATTGCATGGGCCTTTTCTGGATGGACTCCTTCAGAAACATCATTTTGTCGTAGTACTGCCACAATGCTGGTATTTCTGTAGCTCCAGAAGCTGATTTGGCACGCGTATTCATCAACTGGGCAAAGTAGTCCCAAAGGTTCCGCCACTTTTTCTTTGCTACAGCCTCTATTTCACCAGTAGTACACAATAAGAGAAACTCATGTTCTAAGGTTATCTACAGAATATTTTCATGAACCAACAATACATACTTGATATTCCCAGCTGCTTACTAATTTGCTGCCACACAGTTTCTAAGTACAATAGGTTCTTGTGCAATGAGTGGGACTTCAACCATAGCGGTTTGTTGCTCTTCACTTTCTCAATGAGAGCCATGACAGTCTCGGTATCTAATAAATCGTCATTCATTTTTTCAAACAACGTTTCAAATAGCCAGTAACGTGCAAAAATAATTATGATGCGCAATGGATTGAATTAATTTCATGTCAACAACTGATAAGAGGGTTCCAAAGTGGGAGAACCAAGTGCTGATAAGAGAAAAGATGGTGGGAATTGCAGATTGAAAGTGGATAAGGCTTGTCAATTAGGGATGTTAAAAATCGATAAGTTTTGATATCGATATGTTCCAATACTTTTCCTTACAATATCAATATGTATCAATAAGTATCGCTAAAACTGAAGAATTTGTACCATTTGTCATGAAAACTTTAGAAACTGATTACAATCTGTCTCTACCATACCCAATATGTTTGAAATTTAACGCGGGATTCGAGAATTTTGAAAAAATACGTAGATAACACTTTTTGGCCCTTCTTTCTTCGAAAGAATTTATATACATCACCTTTGTCCTTTTGGTGTAGACATGGAACAGCAGTTCAATTAATTTTTGGGTTTGAATTTCTCATCTTATTTTAATTTTACTCAAAAATCTACAAAGAGTCGAAGACCAAATAAAATGTGCAACAATGTGAGCATGTACAAGAGTTGTAAGATCTGTTGAACAGACGGGATGATGCACGGCATGAAGTCACTTCAAGATATGAAAACAATATCCTTGACTTTGCCGGTCCAGGTCGCGGTAATCACCAAATAGTGCACGTTGCTTGAGAAATATTTTTCACGCATTGGAAAATACAATGACATAAAATAAATCAGCTTCTTCGCTAGAATTTTTGACAAATTTCTCTCAAATTTTTCAATATTTCATTTTTCATAAGAAGTGCACAAAGAACCTTTTTGCTCTAAGCCATTGATTTTCATAGATCTACATTCCCATCATTTTTCATGGCAGTAAAAAAGACAAGATAAATCATCATGAGCATTTTTTGAATGCATGCAAGACAGCAGTTTACCCTACTCTGCCGCTGATTATCGGCGTATTTTTCAGCAAGCCCAACAATTTGTACTCTTCATTTTTGGTTCTTCGGACGTGATGGAAAGCCTGTGGAACCAATTAAAGCAGGTGAAAATTAGAAAATAAAAAGATCAGAAAGGTGAAAAACTGGTTGAACTAGTTCACTCCAAGAGAGAATGAAAATTCATTGTTGGTGCATTGAAAAAAGGGAACAAATTTTATTAGTTCAGAAACTGAGTTTGAAACTTAATACTAAGAAATTGTTATAAAATTAATCACAAAAATTGAGATCCACTATTTTGCAGAAAACTAATACCCACCACCAATAATAAAAAAAAATTGTTCGCGAGAAATCATTTTGAAACAAAGACGTAAGTACAACTAGGAAAAATGAGTAATTTGAGTTTGAAACTTAATACTAAGAAATTGTTACAAAATTAATCACAAAAATTGAGATCCACTATTTTGGGGAAAACTAATACCCACCACCAATAATCAAAAAAAAATTGTTCGCGAGAAATCATTTTGAAACAAAGACACAAGTACAACTAGGAAAAATGAGTAACTTGAGTTTGAAACTTAGCAAGTTATTAAAGAGAAAAATTAAATTTTAACAAAATTACGAACTTTGGAAGTCGTCATTCTCTAAATTGCTAATGCTATCTAACAAATACGCATTTTTATTAATAAATACCAGCTCGTGAGCATGGTCTGAGGTTAATCGACTACAAAGCTTGGTGACCGTGTTCCCTGCTGATGACGCCATCCTTTCTGATGGCGTTGACGTTGCTGGAATTATCAAGTATTTCAGCGCAATTTGTCTCAATTTGGACATAGGTTGATTCTTCCAATAAGCAATTGGATTATCCAAAGAATCAAATGGTATAGGCGGTTCTCCTAGGTAAGCATTGACTTGTACAGTTGCAGTGGCAACGCACTGATTGGATTGAAGAGTAGAGACGTGTGAAGGAAGAGATTGTGACAGAAATTTGGAGTATTCTAAAAGTAAGAATTTTTAAAAATAAAAGCACAAATATTCTACTTTCAAGAGATGTTCTATCGCAAATAAATATAATTATTCTTACTTGAAGTATTTTCCTTTCACCCTTCCTTGAGATTATTTGCAGTAAGTGCGTTATTAGAGGCAAGTTTTGATTTGTTTGATCTTATCAAGGCACTCACTTCTTTTTTTAGCTCCTCTACACCTTGCCGATAATTTTGCTGATTCTTAAAACATTGGCTTTTTATTCTTGGATCCAAGATTGACGCTAATCTGAAAAAATATTACACAACTTGTTAATAATCACCGCAACTAATTAACAAATATTATCAGTGGAATATTCTGACACACTTACACAACACAAATACAATTTTTGTACGGAAAAAGACGTTCCTCGACTCATTTCATTAGACCTTGGATGAAACATTTACCAGCTTCAGTTCTTAATTGATTTTTTATAACTTGTAGTTCTTGATAAAGTATTGCTACATTAGTCAGGACAAGAGACAGTGTCACACGTTTCTCGGATCCAAGGTCTTCAGTATGATTGGAAAACGGTTTCAAACATTTCAATATTTTGCCCATGACTTCCAATTCTTCAGCAGATAATTGCGTTACTGAGCTATCCATATCTACTATCACAAATTTTATGCAATTGTAACATTCAAATATTCTTTTTATTGTAAAATATAATGAATTCCATCATGTGACGACACATTGAACTAAACAATAATAGTTCAGGGTGCTGTTTACGAACTTTTTCTGTAACGCGGTTAAGGATCGTTATTGAATGTTGGTCGTTTACGCATTTGTCGTTAGCGTGCGTTGGGAAGAGAAGATAATTAAGGAGGCAAATGAATATATATGCTATGTAGCACACAATTGCATTGCAGTAATGAAAACAATAAGGAAAGAAAATACATAGGAAATCTCTCAACCCACCTGAAGTAGCAAAAGAACTTGTAACATACAAGAGAGGTACAAGTACGTAAATTCTGGGGAGTATAGCAAGTATAGCGTTTTAACGTTAAAAGATTAAATACACCTAATTTGACTTAGGAGAGGGCTGACCGGCTGTGACACCACAAGCTACAGAAGAAATTTCAACAATTTATAGTGTACTTATTACAAACATTTTGTTCTCCCAGTGGTGGGAGTCCTTTTTTGGCTGAAACTGCGAAATGTAGCACAACCTGGTGTTCCTGCTGGGCTTTGTGGCTCTATACAATCTGCTGCAGAAAAGGTTTATTCAAGGCATAAGAAGGCACAAATTTTGAATAAAACAGCTGAAACATGACCTACCCAATATGATTGCTGGAGGAATGGAGGTGTAGGCTGCAGTTTTTTCTGTTGCTGCAGTTTCTTGCGGACGAGATATGTTTCCCATTGCAATGCGTATAGCGTTTAAAGATTCCATTTGGGAGGTAGAACGACGATCATCTAGATATTCATAGAAATAGGAGGTACAACCAGAGAATGAGAAGGCAAAAATTTTGATTAGACCAGCTGAAACATGATTTACCTGATATAATTTCTGGAGGAATGGAGGTGTAGGCTGCAGTTTTTTCAGCTGCTGCAGTTTCTTGCGGACGAGATATGTTTGCCATTGCAATGCGTATAGCGTTTAAAGATTCCATTTGGGAGGTAGAACAATAATCATCTAGATATTCATGAAAATACAAGTTACAAAAAATAGTAATCTTGAAAATAATTGTCAGTTGAGGGATAATACATGACAATAAGTCAGACAGATTGACATAGAAAACACTTTTAAAGAAGACCACCTAAGAAGGTTCTGAGGAGATTTTTTGGTTTGTATTCATGGGTAGTACACATTTTGACAGACAATACTGAAACATGACCCACCTGCTGGTTCTGTGGTATTTTTTAAAGCAGACTTCGGGACGCCAAATTCTTCTATCAGGGGGATACTGGAAACTAAAGTTTCCCCCCCTGCTATGGTGACAATCCTTTCAGAAACGTTGTCCGTTTTAATAGGCTCTGCATCGCCTCCACCCGTCCGTCCAGTTTCTGCATGGTTTTCACCGCATTTCCTTTTTGCGGTACAATTCATGTCAGCCCAAAGCTGTAACATATTATCAAATTGACAGTGAACACTTGAAAAACATTACATTTGCAAGCATACTGCATTTCTTTCACTTACCTTCTTCCAATGGTCTACGCTCTTCTCTGGACCATATTTTGAAAGTTTGTTAGCTATTAATGCCCACTGTCAATTTTGTTCCGCAAATGTGAATTGCGGAGTAAATTTTTTGGCAACTATCATCGGATTTGCTTCTAGTAATTGTATGAGAGTAGACTTTTGTTTCTCAGTGATTCGTGGAGCTCTTGGTTTGCCAACTTTGTTTGTATCTTGCGGTGTTTTTTGCTTAGTCATTTTTGGCACGTTTTACAGCTGCGGAAATGAATACACGCGTGATATCTTTCACTGCTAATGGACCACTTATTGTTCTCGATTTCTTAAACAACTTAGTGATAAGGATTCAATATCGGTACCTTAGTGATTTTCACCGCTTCCAATAAGAAGAATTCAACTTCGCGAGCGTTTACGAGAACTTTGTCTCCAACAAGAAGCATTGCTCTAACTTTCGGTTCTATGTTGTACGTCGCAACTTGATAGCGTTGCCCGCGTTGTTGTTTGCTTTGGGCAAAGGTTTGTACAATAATGAATGGAACGCCGGCAGCAACTGTTTCTTTCTGAAATACATAGAAGCGTACTCTTTGAAGTGATAAGTAATGAGGAAAACGTAGTATTACGACGCAAATGATGTTTTATTTACCTGAATAATTGTTCCAGTAATTGTTTTAATTGTCTTCAGTTGTTCCTGGGGCTGCATTACAATGATACTCGAAACCAATGTGCGACTACGAGCTGCTGAAATTACAATAAATTTCGTCCTTTAAATACATACAAACTCTTTGAAGCGATAGAAAAGGAACTTAGTATTACAACAAAAATAATGTTTTACTCACCAAAATGAATAATCCTTTTTCTCGGTAGCCAAAAATGACAAAATGTGCAATATGCTCACGCTCATGGCAATGTCAATGATAAAACTAAACTCTGGAACACGCGGTCGCATTTGTCTCAACAAAGCTTAACAAAGCTTAACGACGGCTAACGCGACCTTCAGAGCGATTGTTAGCTAAAGTGCTTAACAATTGTTACCATCCAAAGATAACAACGCTTAACGCACTCTAACGCAGGTTTGTAAACAGCACTCAGTCCCCAAAGTTTGCATTCTTTCTCAAGTTTGAACATTGCTTTACTGCTGCGATGAAAAAATGCAGCAATTTGTTTTGCTTCTGTAATTATGGTGGCAACTATTGGCAGGACAATATTTTCAGGGTACGGCTCTTCTGGTTCAGCTAGAACATCCTCTTCTAGAAAACTAAAATCATAAAATCGAAAATGGAAATTTAGACCTATTGGCAGGCAAATAAATTAGAATACAAAATGTTAGATATTTTTAGGTACGCAAATAATTCATTATCAAAATCAAGATCAAGGTTGGATTTGGTATCAGGTTGGACAACATTTTCAGATTTTTTCTTTTTTGGAAAAAGAAGATCATTCGTTACCAATTGAAGTGTGTGATCATAACACCCGTTATGTTTAATACCCAGTTCTTTTGCAGTCCTGATCATATTCCATGCATTATTGGTTGTCGCGCTGACAATTTGAAGATTGTTCTCCTTGAATTGAAACTTTTCAATCACTTGACGTCTAATTACTTTTGCGTACTCTACACCTGAGTGTACAAATGAAGAACAATTGATAAGACCCAAACATCCTGACTGAATTTTGATTTCATGCTCTGGCACAAAATGACCAGTCATTGCCAAGTACGAGATACAAGCATTGGAGGTCCAGCCATTGAATGTTAATGCAACATACCTGAAACAAATATACACCAAATCATTGAGAGATTGAATTGAATTTTCATAGGATTCAAATAATGCAGCTACATTTTGAAAAAATGAATATATCTCAAATTCTACCTCAAAAAATAGAATACTACATCTTTTCCTTCCAATTCCCTCTTACCTAGCATCTTTTAAACAATTAATTAGTAGGTTCTCAACTTTTTTGTATAAGTTGGGCATCAAGGTTTTGGCAATAGTATTCCGCTCAGGCATCACATATGGAGGATTGAGGAGTAAAGAATGTCTGATCTCACCTTCTTGGTCTACTACTCAATACAGTAGGTAATCCTCTGCAATCTTTCGTGTCAACGATTCATCCAATTTCTGCTTCTTAATAGAATCCTTTTTATAAGGTAGTCTACTTTTCAACAATAACTGACACTTTCTCAATTGCTTCTTGTTAATGTTAGTAGTAGGAAAGGACGTTGAGACCACTTTTTTTTTTGGCTAAGTCCCACAAGCTTGTGGGTGATGAGGAGGAGAGGAAATTTTTTTGATGATAGGATGTTGAGACCACTTTTTTTTTGGCCAAGTCCCACAGGTTTGTGGGTGATGAGGAGAAGAGGAAATTTTTTTGTAGATAGTACCTTGAGACCACTTTTTTTTTGCCAAGTTCTACTGAGTTTTTTGGATGATGGGGGGACCACTTTTTTTGGCTAAGTCAATAATAATTTGTGAAAAGTAACAATTTGTCTTCAGCTGAAAAATATTCATCTTCTTTGGAATAGGTTGAATAATATGATGATGATATTGAAGATGTTCGATTTGAGGAAAAATTTTTGTCATATTTGGCTAGTCTTATTAGTATTTCATATAGGTCCGCTGTGATGAGCCTACATTCTGTGAGACATTGACAATAGAGTGGGTAATCTGTGATATTTTCTGTAGAGCATGTATATTTGCTACATGTATCTGGGCAAAAACAATATCGATCAGTGTGTACGTGATAAACTGGTAGTACTTCAACAAATTTTTTACCATTGTACATTACAAACCCAGTATTGTTGGTTATAAATGTGTAGGATGTGCGTACTATAATATTATTTAAAACAAGTGTCAGAAAATTCTCCGCCTCACTCTCTAATTCATTTTCCTCAATCTCTGGATGGTAGCATAAAACATTGTATATTACATTCGGTACCATATCTTGAACGTGTTTCAGCGGTGTTTTCTTACATTCGCACTTGTATGAAAAATTTTTCTCTATGGTTTGAAATGATTTGGTAGGATTGATATGAATTTGTTGAATCAATCGAATAATGCTTTTCTGAGCCATTTAGAAAACAATAATTAATTATCAAGACGCTACGTTATTTATACCCCAGTACACTGACGCAGATATTTCCAGCATTGATAACTAGAATGTAAAATTCTTTTGTGTTTGCATACAGTGCACACGTCACATTTCCCTCCGGCAACTGGTCCTACAAGATTTTTTCCCTTGTACTCGCACGGTCTGTTCATATCCCAACACCTTATGCATTGGCATATGAATTCTTCGTGTTCGCACGGGTAACCTTCATGATGTAAACACGTGATTGCTTCCGCTGTTCTGATTATTACATCATCGCAACGTGCATCCGAGTAACAAACGCCTCATTGACAATAGAGTACTTGATGCTTGACACATTTTTCATGAGTTTGACAGAAAACTTTTTGGACTATATTTTTGACAAGAAGACATTGTGCTTGCCCGCACCCACAATCTATGCACTCGCACTTGAATAAACCATGTTTGCAGATTGGATGAAAATGACAAATATTTTTTTCGATTATTTCAATTTCTTTTTCATAAACAAACGAGCTAGGTTCAAATTTCATGTACATTTGAAAAGATGATGACTCTTGAATATCTTGTTCACCGTTATTCTTCATTCGAAAAATGATTTGATCATCTACCAGAACAGTTTCCTGGACAATAATTTTATTTCTTTCAAGTAGCCAACACAATGATACAGATTTTAGATTCAACGCACTGGTTGTAATAGGAAAAATACCTCTCCTAATTTCGACGATCGAATTTTTTTTGAAATTATAATCCCCGCTAATATTGAAATAGATCGTATTATTTTCTCCTCTAATAAGCCTGTTCTTTGTGTATCTATAATAGAAACCGTCAAAATTATCAACTTTGAAAGAAGCCATCATTAATGTTCTCAGTAAGCCGTCTCGAAAGACAATGATTATTTTTTGCGAAGCACTTACTTATATAGCTTTAAGAGATATAGTATAAATAGGATGATTGGTTCTGAATTCAGCTACAATATCACCTTTTTTTATTTTCAAATCGACGATATTCCTATTACGCGCGCGCAGAATTATTTCTTGACCAGCTTCGATCTTATCAGGTGAAATGAATATTCCGTTCTTAATGAGCGAAAATTTCAACCCTATTTCCCCTTTACCTGTTGCGTACGTGTTTGTAGGAATACTCGTATCAACTAAATTATAATACCCTCGGATAATTTGATCTTCTGAAGCACTGAGTTCAAACTTGTACTGAAAAGTTTCAACCTTCCCTTTGACTATGTATACACAACGTACCTTGCAATTTTCAACTTTCCTTAAGATAGGATTCCAACAGATCTTACAAATGCAGTAGACTTGATCGTGGCTACAAAATTTATGAAGTTTACACACGAGCGCCATCGAGATAATAAGAGAATATGGCCTCATCACTTACTTTTATAGATGTTTAGTTCTCATATGATGTTTGAAATTCCATTTACGATAAATACAAATTCCACATACGTCACAGGTGTACCTAATTTTGTGTGTTTTTTCATGGGCTATAAGATTTTCTTCAGTTCTAAAGGATGCACTACATTTTTCATATTTTCGACAAATGTACATTACCTCGGGTTTGGTGGCATTTTTGTGGATTTTCCTTAAATTGTGAATTAAAACGCCGCCGTGGTTGAAATTTTGAAGACAAATATCGCACGTAAAAGACATGATTATGATGAAAACAAGATGGTACTCACTCCGCCTTATATACTTTTAGGAACAATAACAACTTACGGTCAAGATGATAGAAATACTATTGAAGAAAAATATTTACAATTATATTGTTGTATTTGGTGTGCTGGAGCTTAGCGGTTCAAAAAAAAAGAACTTCCCAGTCCACTGTTGTTGGGATCTTCCTCTTCTTCTGCATCCCATGAGTCATGGAAGACGATGAAATCCGCCTGTGGCTCGGGTGGTTGAACTTCTTCTTCAATGATTTCCAAATCTTTGGTTACATCAGCCTGTGGCTCGGGTGTTTGAACTTCTCCTTCAATGATTTCCAAATCCTTGGTTACAAATACATTTGGCACCGAGTGCCATCGTCTGTATATACCCCCTTTGGGGGGAACATTCTCTTTGTTCAAGGAATTTCCATCAACAACAACAAGGAACCGTAAAGAAACTGATCGACAACAAGGAACGGTAAAGAAACTGATTGTTTCATTATTATTATTATTTTTTTTTTTACAAAAATCACAAATACACGTAGCAAAATTTTTGGCAAACCAGGCTTTAATAAAGTCCAAATCCTATTTATACGTATTATTCTTTTATGAACTCTCGTCTATTCGATACAGCGAGTGAGTGAGCGACCACAAGTTTGCATTTGCGATCGCGAAAAAATCAGCGCAGTCGATGAGCTATATGCGCAGAAAACGGATGTGATTGGGTCATAAAGTCTTCAAAATGAAGTAAAAAAACAATCCATGCAAAAACTAAGAAAAAGTCACGTACAGCGTTGGCGCCATGCACTGACGCCGTAGACATCAGCTGGAAAAACAGATACTGGTAAAGCGATAACGTGCGCTTATAGAAAAATAATTCTCAGTGATTTTTGTGAACACTGTTTTATTTCCAATATTTACGTGAATAACAACGATAGATTCTGACATTTTTAATTTGTGGACTTTCAGCTACTCGTCAGCAACTACATGTAAAAAGAATTTGAAACTTTGGCAGTACATTATAACATAACTCGATGAATAAGGTTTCAGAAAGACCACTGATATCAAACTTACCAGTCCAATCCTTCCAATTGTCAATCAGTAGCCTATAAATCCTGTCAAGAATATCGTATAATTGAGCTGGTGCGATGTTTGTGGACTGATCAAATTGGCTTATGCCAAAGAGGTCTTCCAAATGCACTTGACTAGTGAGTGTGGTTTTCACCTTATTAGGACAATTGGAAACAGATTTGGTCACTTCTTCTTTTTCCAAGACAAATAAATAATGGTAACCTTTGAATTGCAGTGGTCTGACTTCAAAGTAGAATGATTCTAATTTGGCTTGGCAGTATTTGATCATTCTATACAAGAATATTGGAATATGAAATTACATTAAAACTCATTTACTCATTCCAAGCTTATTTAATTCAATTTGTACACTCACTACTGTTGACTCGGGTCAATCAATAAGATGACTTCATATCAGAGTGGTGTTCAAGCACTGTGTTGGCGGAATCCCATGAATCCAATTCAATTCCATTATTATTTGTAATCATCACAGTATATAACAGAAATATGGGTCATTCAAAAATCAAATTCTTAAAATCAAATTTGATTTGACACTCCACTAGGCCCTAGTCCTACACTTTACAATTTACATTTACACTCCACACTACACTCCAGTCTCAAAGTTCAAACTCTCAATAGTCGACTTGATTTGGTTCAACAATCAACTTCAGTTTTTGGCTTTCTGCTGAATTTATTTTTGAAGGTTTTCATTTTCAATTTTTGTGAATCATGATTCATGATGTTCATGATACATGACTTCATGACGAATGGTAAAACACCATCAAAACAATCTAGAGAAGACTGTTTCTTTATCAGATTTAGAAGATCCTCTTCTCTAAATTTTTTTGTGACATTTTAGATCCATTATTATTCTCTTTTCACATTTTACTGGAATGTCCAATAATAGTTGTGTTTGCGCGTTGACAGTTTCAACAGGTTCTGTTCAAAGTTGCTGGTAGTGGTGTGTAATCACGCACTAATACAGACAACTTTTAACAGAATCTGCTGAGACTGTTAACGCGCGAACACACCTAATAATTGATACTTTTTCTATATATCGATATTTCGGTGAGCTCAGAGATATCGATAAATATCGATTTCCTTATCAATTTTTAACATCCCTAGACATTGTACATAAGCACAATGTCTATGGTTTGTATCAGTTCAGGAGAAAAGTGTACCCAAAAAAAAATCTCGCTTGGTTGTTTGCCAATTGATAACACGTTTTTGTTTACTTTTGTTTTGGTCAGAGATTTTATATCAGCTATTGTATAAGTGAATGCAATTGTACGCGGTTTTTAAACGTTATAAGCGTTTAAAAAGCATAAACCTTGCGAATTTGTGGAAAAAATGGTTAACAATTCTAGCTGTATTGTGTTTGGATGCAGTAAGAAGCGTATCTCATGCAAGGAAAGAATAATTTACATCATAAAGTTGTTGTGAATGAAGAACAAAGATCATTCTACAGATTTCCTGCTGTCAGTCAATTAGCAGGGATAAAGAAGCAGAAGCTTCAAGAAGTACATCGTGCTAAGAGGTTTGCGGCTGTAAAACGTGAAAATGTCAAAAAGAATCAGTTGAAGTGTCTTTGTATTTGTAGCCGACATTTTATTTCAGGTTTGATGATTGAAACGTGATGTAACAGTACTAGCTATTTGTTGAAGTTTCATTGATTTCACGGTAATCTCTTTACTTTGTTCTAAGCAGGAAAACCTGCTAAATTGCTAGATGTTGACAATCCTGACTGGGTACCCAGACTAAATTTAGGTTACAAAACAGCAGCCGCTTCGATTGACTCTGCAAGTAACCGATTCAAACGCAATCTTGAACGGGAAAATAAGAGAAATATGATGACACAAGAAATTATAAACGCTGAGAATGATGTACAAGGTGCGGATGCCGATGGTGTACAAGTAGGTTCTGAAGAAAGTTCTTATGTTTACGTTTGCTCCCTTTGAAATGGTGTTTGTTAAGTATTTCGAAGAGTGTTTTTTTTTTTGGCTGATGGACACACTATCTTTCAGGATGCTGATGATGCTGTCAAAACTTGTAGTGTTGGTACTCAAACAGATCTCATATGTGAAAACATAACGGATATGGAACGCGAACTGGGTGCACTGAGAGTACGAGTGGCGAAGTTGACTTTGAAAGAAGAAGCATTTGTATCTCAAGATAAGAAAGTACGGCATTTCACTGGGTTGCAGTCATACAACCTACTGGCACTCCTCGTTATGCACATGTCTAGTGCTCTCACTTCTATAAAAGTAGGACGTCTTGATAACTTTCAAAAACTTGTATTGGTATTGATGAAATTGAAAATGAATACATCATTCGAAAGTCTTGGTTATCGCTTTGAAATTAGACTGAAAGACGCGAGTAAATGTTGCAAGAGTGTAATTATACTTCTTGAGCATGCTTTCAGCGCGATGGTGCATTGGCCTGATCGTGAATCTCTCAGGACAGTTATGCCCAAATCTTTCAAGAAAGCATTCGGCAATTCAATTGCGGTTATTGTCGATTGCTTTGAGATTACATGTCAGAAACCATCAAATCTGAAGGCAAAATCGCAATCTTTTTCACAATACAAACATAATTATACAGTTAAGTACTTGATCAGCATCACTCCTCAGGGTGTTGTCTCTTTGATATCAGATGGTTACGGAGGACATGCTAGTGACAATTTCATAACACAGGATTGTGGATTATCAGATAAGTTAGAGTTTGGTGATGTGGTCCTTGCGGATCGAGGTTTTACTGTTAAAGAATCTTTTAGTGTATTATATGCTGAATTGATGACACCAGACTTCATGAATGGTAGAAAACAGCTTCCTCCTGGAGCCATAGAGAGAACGCGGAAAATTGCGTCTGTTTGTATCCATGTTGAACGCGTAATAGGATTAGTTAGAAATAAATTTCAAATTCTCAAAGGTCCTATACCGATTCAATTTTCAAAAGAAAAATATGCTGATAAATGCTTTCTTGACTACATTGTACGCGTCAGTTGTATTTTAACAAACATGTGTGATTCTATCGTTCCTATTCAAAAATCAAAATCAGTGAACCACAATGTTATGGTAGCCTTGAATACGGAATCCTTTCGGGGAGAGACGCCAATTATGGAATGGGTATCTTTATTTTTCTCATAACTCAGAGGCTATTCATCAGAATTCCTCACTTAATGGCTTGAATTGTTGGTAAATCTATCTAGTTTATAATTCCAAAATATGAGAGCCTTTGAACTTACTATACTCCCGTGATGAGCATTTTTCTAAAAAAAGTCAAAATCCCGAAGAGAGAAAAAAAAAGGCTCCAAATATGGAATGAGAATATTGGTTGTAAAAATAGAGTACAAAAGAAGCTTTGACGAGGTAAAAAAGCATGAAAAACGTTTTATTAGCGTTTTTTACAGAACTCACATTGAAAATTTGTTTTTTTGTCATCACATCTGACACAAAGTACATGAAGCCATTGTTGACAGGATGGATTTACACACTGGATCCATTTCTCTCCTGCCTGGTCCTCAAGATATTGTCCGTTGCAGTAAAAACATTCTGGATTGTCATCACAGGGCAAGTCCAGATCATCATCATCAGAACTTTCTAAGATCCATTTATCAGAATCGTCGGAGCCGGAGCTCAAGTCTCTGCCCTTTTTGAACAGACATCTCTTTGTTGAAGAATATTTCCCTTTCGATGTACTTGAACCTGCAACCGCTTTTTTTAATTCTGCAGTTGGTTGAACTGTCTTCAGAAAATGTTTGAACCACTGAGTGAAAATATGAGTTTGAATCCATCCTGAAGGGTGAAAGGCATGCTGTGTATTGTATGGAGCACCATCAAGATACAAAAGAGGTACATCCTTTGCAGTTGGAAACACAACAAGCGGTGGTACAAAATGTCCAACAGGATTCATTGCTGTTACAACGGTTACCAATGTGCCTTGTTCAGCCTTTGATTGCTTAGGTGGACGACCACGTCTTTTTTTGGTAGGCCTAGGAGCAGTTTGAAGCCCTGACCCATCACCTCCTTCCTCCGGAATATTCTCCTTTGATTGCTTAGGTGGACGACCACGTCTTTTTTGGTAGGCCTAGGAGCAGTATGAAGCCCCGACCCATCACCTCCTTCCTCCGGAATATTCTCCTTTGATTGCTTAGGTGGACGACCACGTCTTTTTTCGGTAGGCCTAGGAGCAGTTTGAAGCTCATTGCTTGTCACCAAACGTTTCTTTGCTTCCCTTTTTTCTTTGGCTTGAATTTTCTCAATCAGATTATTTTTATAGGGGGAAGATGTGAGAAGTTCAGACTTTTCTGGTTTACGTCCGCGCGTAGTAGGTTTCTTCTGTTCAAGGATTGGAATGGGTGTGATATCATGAGGAAATACTGAGAAGGACGAGTCGCTTGATGTAGTCGTGTTCAGAGATTTATTCTGACTTGAATTACTTGATTCAGGAAGGATAACTGGGGAAGAGGTCTGCATCTCAGCATTCAAATCGTTGATAACACAAACTTCATCTTTCTCAGCGTCAATTTCAGGATAAAAGTTGTGATCTTTGAAGACAAAACGATTACATGGATGAATACCTGTGCATCTGAAGCCACTTTCCAAGTTTCGATACAATGCCGCCTGTTTGTACGCCAGTCCAAGCAATCCAACGACATCTTGTAATTCTACTGGCCTCATTCAATCTTTCAAGAATTTCCAAATTTCCGACGAATAGTAAGTTTTAAGAGGACCCATGAAGGTTCTGTCCTGGGGTTGGGTGCAATTACTTGTATGAGGTGGAAGAGAAATCAACACAACGTGATTAAGTCGCGCAAGCTCAATGACATCAATATTTCTAGTGTGTGTTCCATGTCCATCTAAGATTAACAGAGCAGGCTCTTCTGCAGTTGGTTGAACTGTCTTCAGAAAATGTTTGAACCACTGAGTGAAAATATGAGTTTGAATCCATCCTGAAGGGTGAAAGGCATGCTGTGTATTGTATGGAGCACCATCAAGTCTAATATCTGCCATGAAGAAGTTGCTGAATTTTTTACTTTACTTAATATTTGTTGGTGCCCTAATTTCTGTAAATTTGATGGTAAATATTTTGAGTTTCCTGATGAGGTAGGCATCCCGATTGGTTCTCCTCTGGGCTCCCTCATCTCGGAGGTTTTCATGTCTAAATTTGAGTCCGACCTCTTCTCCTCTGGTCAGGTGTTCTTCGATTACGTTTATTACTGGCACAGGTACGTCGACGATGTGTTGTGTACGTGGACCGGTCCTCAGGATCTTCTCTTGGAGTTCCTCAAGTATCTAAATATTCAATATCCTTCCATTAAATTTACATTGGAAGTAGGCGGTTCATCCATTAATTTTTTGGACCTTACTATCTCTAATAGAGACGGTGTCCATGAATTTGCCATACATAGAAAAGATACTTCGACCGATATTATGGTCCACGGCAAATCTTTCTGCCCTGTTGCTCACAAATACGCTGGTTTCAATAGTCACATTCATCGATTGACCAGCATTCCATTGGGTCAGCTCGCCTTCCATAATGAGCTTCTGACTATAAAGCACTTGGCCAGAGTGAACGAGGTCCGCTTAGATATTGATCTTATGGTTCGCAGGAAGCTAGCTAGGAAATGCCTTGACTCTACTACCTCCCTCCCCCGTAATCCGACGGCTGTTGTCCGGAAGCGGTGGATCAGGCTCCCGTTTTTGGGTAAGTTTTCTTCCCAATTAAGTCGTATCCTCCACCCCTTCGGTTTCCGCCCAGTGTACTACAATCTTAACACTGTAAGGAGTCTTTTTATCAAGCTGAAGGATCCCATCCCTTTGAACGAAAAATGTGGGGTTTATAAATTGGAGTGTAATGATTGTAATGGAGTTTACATAGGTGAGACTAGCCGCCAGCTCAAAATTCGTGTAGATGAGCATATTAAGAAGTGGGAGTTAAATAAAATAGGTCCGTCGGCATTTGCGGACCACCTTTTGGCTACTGGCCACGGTTATATAGCGGGATCTGAAACCCTCCTCCATAGAGAGTCCTCAGAATTCAAACGAAAAGCTCTCGAACATATTGAAATTATTCGCCATTTGAATAACGATAACCTTAACGTGCTCAACAGGTACATACCTGATGAGGGTTTGATTGAGCTAGTTTATGAGAGTGATTCACATCGTGATGACTCGCTAGTTCAATCATGATTTCCTCGGTGGTTCATTGTTTCTAGCCGTTAGATTGTTTAGTTGCTTTCATGTCGTCGTTGACAATGGTTTTTTAATCGAAAGCGCTCCGGCAAAAAATTTTCGTTTCTGTGGCTACCTTTCAAGGTACTCCTTTGTGTTACAAGTTTGAGTATGTATCCATCTGATGAAAGTCTGTGATTCTCCCCCCCCCCGGTTTTAATTTTAGATAACAAACGCGATCAAAAAACAGCCACAATCGAATCAGAAAAAAAAACAAACGTAAGTACAAAAGTTCAGAGTTCAAGATAAAACTAGACAGAAATAGGTGTCGAGTCATTAGGATAAAAAAGAAAATTCAGGGGCGCTAAATAGAAAAAAAAACGAGGAAAGAAAAAAAAATAAAGTTACTGAGAAAAAAATTATTTTACGAATGATTAAAGAAAATATTCGCGAATTTTTCAAACGTTGTTGGTCCTAGCAATTTGGTCATTGGGTCTGCTAGCTGCAGCTCGGTCGAGACGGATTCCAATTTTACCATTCTGCATTCCACAGCATCACAAATTAAGTGCGCTTTTATCAGTGCATAGCGCATTTTCTTGGTGTTCCCGCCTTGCAGCGTTCTGTAAGCGGAAATATTGTCTTTGTATACAATAACTGGATTTGTTTCAGAATAAAGTTCTTGAGCGATATGACAAAGTGTAAGAAGGTCATCGATCATATCAGCGGCTGCAAAAATTTCTGCAACAGTCGTTGATGTTGCTACCAAGGATTGCATTTTCGTGCCCCAATTAATGAGGTTTTGACCGTGATAGACTACCATACCAGAACACGACCGTGAGCGTTCTTCTGTAGCGTGGGATGCATCTATAAAAGCACAAAGAGTGTGACTTCCAGATGAGGTGTACATGATTTCTCGTAGTCTGGTTAGATAGAGGTAACGTCCTATTCTTCTAGCATATGCAGTCACCTCAGGGGTGACGTGGTCCTGATGGCGTGATAACTTATTGACAGCATAGTAGATGTCTGGTCTACTGTGACGTGCAACATACAATAAGGCTCCGATGATTGCTCGAAATGTTGAGTCATCGTTTAATTTGGTGCTTACTTCAATACGTAAGTTTTCTTCCATTGGGGTCCTGTACTCGCGACCTTGATTGAAACCAAAAATTTCACTTATCTTCTGGACGTATTTCTGCTGAGACAGATACAATGTCTTTCCATCAAAGGACTGTCGAAGTTGTATTCCAACAAAAACTTTGGGATCTTTGAGTATTTTCATTTTGTATATGTTTGACATTTGTTTAAAGAAAATGTTCACAAAAGAGGTATCGTTCGACGCAACTAGACCATCATCAACATACGTGGTGACGATAGTAATGAATTTTCCGTTCCTCCTGTAATATAAACAGCGCTCAGCTTTGGATTGCGTTAAGCCGGACTTGATGAGGTCTTTATTTAAACGATCTTCCCAGCGTCGCGAAGCGATACAGAGGCCATATATGGCTTTTTTAAGGTGACACACATATTTTGTTCTGTCCAAGTTTAAACCAAGAGGGACGCTCATGTACAGGTCTTCTCTGTCTATTTCGCCGTAGAGGTAGGCTGTAGTGACGTCAAACGACCAAAGCTTCAGGTTCTCTTTTACAGTTAACAATAACACCTGGCGGATGATGTCTAGGGGAACGACTCGGAAGTAAACTTCTGTGTGACTATAATTCGTTTTATCTAAGTCACCTCTAGCAACTAACCTGGCTTTAGGGATTTTGTCCCCGTTCTGGTTGTATTTAAAGCTAAACAACCATTTGTTTGGTATTACTCGCATCCACGTTTCGCGAGGTATTATTTCCCATGTTGAATTTCTATAATGAGCGTCAAATTCTTTTAAGATCGCCGCATTCCATAGTGCTTTAAAGGGTCCATTTGCAGCTTGGACATACGTTCTGGGTAACAATGAACTAAATTCTGCACCAGACTGTGCCGGAAAATTTGCGAGAAGAGCAAAGGCATAAGTGTGGTCTTGAAGTAGACCTTGCGGGGCAAAAATTTCTAGGTCTGAAACACTTTTGGAAGTAAAGTCATTAGTTGATCGCAGAACTGCCGGTATATTATTATCACGCAAAGAGGTCGTGTCGGAAACGATTGTATTATTATTTTTTTCGACGCGACGGGAGGACAAAGCAGAAACATTTTCGATATTTATATCGCGAGGTTCGGTGCACAGCGCAAATGACTTTCCTAGAACAGCATTTGGGTTTGACAGATTAGCTCCACCTCTTTTTTTCCGGGTTGTGACAACAGCATCCTTCTTTTTTGTTTCAGGTTGCAAAGAGAGTGGTCTGGACAAAAGGCGTTTGAGCGATTTGAGGTTTTCATTCTTGTGAACTCGAATGTCTCCAGAGGAGATTTTCGACCCGTCAAACGGATTAATAAGAATGTATCCAGTTGATTTCTGGGCAACTACTATTGCATCTGTTGCTTGGGGTCCCAGTTTTGTAGACCCGTCTTCATTTTTTTCACCAATTCTCTCGCGACGTTCTCTCGGGGTTTGGACTATAGCATGTGAGCCAAATACTACAAAATTTTTTACATTCGGTTTCTCCCCAAAAACAGCTTCATGTGGGGTGCCTTCACTGGAAAGATTCCCCTTAGACACGTTACAATTTATAATTTGCTCAATGTGAGGTAAAGTCAAAAACCAGTGGTTTGGTGGAAGTTCTGCATCTAGTAACATTGCTCGACTAATTAACAAAATTGTCTAGTTCTTACGTTTGGAAATTCCATTCAATTCACTCGAATAGGGATTGCCGTTGTCGATCAAAATATCCTTTGCATCGCAGTACAGTCTAAAGTCTGCCGCAACAAATTCTTGTGCGCCGTCTACCCTGATTTCAACAACTGAGTAATTTGGAAATTTATTCTGAAGGTATCTGTGGTATTTTGCCCACACTGCTGCAACTTGGTCTTTTGAAGGAATGCCACAAATGTATGTGTATCCAGTATAGGCACAAGTAAACGCTATTATGTATTTATTGTTACCTTCTATAATATCATCCGCTCCAGGATCCAAAATGTCAGTTGTTATGATTTCAAATTTCCGTGTTGGTCTGCGCCTCTGGCCAGTGTGAGATGAGCGTGTTGCCTTAGCTAAGAGACAGACTGGACAATTTGCGAATTGATCGGCTCTTATTTTTAGTGTGGGTATTCCGAGGACGTGCCAAGCTGTAGTCTCTACCACTTTGGCACTACAATGGCTGAATCTACGATGCCATATCATTGCAATGTCGTTATTTTTCAAAGGAGGGTTAACCACCGCGGTCGCGGACGCACTTGTTTCCACAAATAAATCATTACGCACTTTGGAGTCGCGCACTAGAGCTCGCTTCGATACTTCATTATTTGAATCACCGATATCACGCACTTCTTTGAAATCATTACGCGGAACCACCAAACCGACTATTGGGTCGATACCCAAAATCATGGACAAATTAGCAAGAACCGGCGAACAATTACTACAAACAATCATCGGGATCCATTTCATTAAGTTGGATTTTGCTGCCGAGAACCAGATCTCATTCAACTCGACATGAATGATATCAGCATACTGTGATGTAAACATGATATTAAATACGTCACCCTGGGTCAGGGCATTCTCGCATATCAGATTGACGTGAAACCCTGGAACATAGTATACTTCATCAAGTATTATGTCCCCTTCTTCATTGAGATGAGAAACAACTCTCACATTCATCCTACCAACATGAGTAGCGTGCAAGATTCGGCCGTCAGGTATTCAAATCCGTAAAGGGGTGTTTAACTTACGCAGGTCTTGGAAATATTCTTCAGATTTAGTCATATGTCTTCCTGCCCCAGAATTGAGAGCAAATTCAGTCTCATATTCGTGTTTGGTATCGTTTGCACTTGATGAGATTGATGTATGAAAGCATTCTTGTTCTAAATCTTCTTCAAAAATCACACAATTTGCATGAGTATCTTGATTGTTGTTGCTTTGCTTCTTTGCCTCTACAAAACGCAACCAGTCCAACGTTTTCTTCGGAGCATCTTTCTTTTCAGTGTTATTATCAGAATTTGTATTTTTCTCTTCGCGTTGGTTTAGATCTGGGCAAGAAGGTCTTTTATGACCTTGTTTTCCGCAAGCATAACATCTAGGTCCCGTATTTCTTTTCCTATCTCAATCATCAGGCTCGTTTCACACGACGCCGTGTAACGGCACGGCACGGTAGCCGGCCCGGTGACCAGATTTTGAGAGCCGTATGAACACGTTCATTCAATCACATACACTATAAACCGTCCAACGGACAAACACGTTCATAGCATATACGGCGACCGTCGACAGTTAAAAGTTTTGGACGGTGCAACACGGCACCGTTCACGTTTCACAGTTGTCCGTTTCTGTTGAAGTTAGATTGAATAAGTAGGACGCTCGAGCACTTGGTTACACATTTATTGACACAATAACGAACAAAGAACATGACAAACAGAAAATAATGGTAACTAACCAGAAGGAAGGAAACTGAGCAGGGTTGCCACTACCTTATTATTCTGACACTCCCCCCCAATCCTGCGAAGTTATAAGTATCAACCTTGAAAAAATTACAATTAAAAAAAAATGCAACATTGAAAAAATTTACTAACAATATGTTTTGTCATGCAACAGTTTTAAAATATTACGATAAATTTAACATTTTCAAACAATTATTAAGTTTTACACGACACAATGCTTTTGTAAATATATCAGCGAGTTGATTACTTGAGCTCACATATTTCACATCAATTATTTTTCTTTTAAGTAAATCAAATACAAAATGATATTTTACGTCTATGTGTCTACATCGTTTGTTATTCTCAAAATTCATTAACACTTTGATTGTACTTTGATTATCTTCATAAATTGTTGTAGAACGATCTAAATTAATACCTAAATCTTTTAATAAGTTACGCAAAAACAATAAATCACAGCAAGAGGAACACAATGAGATAAATTCAGCCTCAGTGGTGGACAGTGCCACCAGGCCTTGTTTTTTCGAAGTCCATGAAACTAAACATCCAAATACTTTAAAGCAATAACCAGAGACTGACTTTCTATCATTTACGTTATTAGCCCAGTCTGCGTCTGCATAGACTTCCAATTCTACATCATTACTAGAATCATTACATTTAAAATTCAGTTTTAGATTAACTGTCGTCATTAAATATTTCAAAACTCTTAATAAATGGTTAAAATGTTCATCAGTTGGATTCTGCTGAAATCTACCAAAATAACCAACACAATATGAAGTATCTGGTCTTGTACCAAGGCTTACGTACATTAAACATCCAAGTAGCTATTTGTAGGGTAATTTAGTATTTAAACTTGGATCATTATTTACTTTCAAAGATAAATTGTTTTCCATCGGAGTGTAAGTAGGTTTACATAATTCTACGTTAAATTTCTTCGCTATTGAAATAATTGAATTAGATTGATCAAGAGTAATTATGTTATTTTCAGCGTGAAAATTTATGTTAAATCCGAGAAACTGATCTAAGTTATCTAAATCCTTCATTAAAAACTCCTTTTTAAGTTTACTTTTCAGATCAAACAAAAGTTTCTCATTCTTTGAAGCCATTAAAAAATCATCGACATAGGTGAGCAAATAAACTACAGAATTATCAACATGCATTGTATACAAACAATAATCGGCTTTTGATCGAATAAATCCTAATTCAATTAAAAAAGCATTCAGTTTCTCATTCCACAATCTCGGAGCTTGTTTTAAGCCATAGAGAGCTTTGTTTAATTTACAGACTTTATTACTTAGCATAGAATTATCATTATCATATCCTTGAGGTATTTCCATGAAAATTTCTTCCTCTAAATCTCCATTAAGAAAAGCATTACAAACATCAAGTTGAGTTATTTTTAACCGTTTCATGAGACAGATAACTAGAAAAGTTCTTACAGTTATTAATTTTGCCACTGGTACGTAGACCTCACTAAAACTATCGCTGTTCTGTTCACAGCCTCTGATAACAAGACGAGCCTTAAAAGTATCCACATTGTGGCTATCAGTTTTAAGTCTAAATACCCATCTGTTAGTTAACACTTTTTTATTTGGAGGTCGATTAACAATATTCCAAGTTTTATTTTTATTGAGAGCAAATAATTCTTTATCAATGGCAATTTTCCACGATGACCAGTTTACGTTACATTGAGCTTCTTTATACAAATTAGGAACTTGGCTCAAAAACGATTGTATGGCATAAACACAAGAATAATTATGATTGTTACGTTTGTCAACCTCTCCTACAGTATCTTCAGGAATAATTATATTTTCAATGCCATCAGCTACGTTAGGATCAATATTAACAACATCTTGACAAGTTACATTACCTAAAACTTTCTCTTCATTAAAATTTACGTCTACACCCTCAATTATTTCATCCTCTGATCTATTATACAATTTATAGGCACATCTAGAGTAACCAATGAACAAAAAACGACTACTTCTTTTATCTGATTTTTTTACAAGTGATTTTGGGGTCTTAAGATAAGCATCGCATCCAAAAACATGCATTTTATGATAATCAATAGGTTTACCAGGATACCATTCAGCTGCAGCTACTTTAGTGTTGTTCAAGGTAGGCGTACAATTGAGCAAATATGCCGCACATAGGATGGCTTCACCAAAAAAATAATTTGTGAGATTGGCATTAACTAACAGAGCACGGCCTTTTGACAGCAATGTTTTGTTCATCCTTTCAGCTTTTCCGTTCATTTGCGGTGTGTATCGAATACTTCTTCCAAAAACTATACCTTGACTATTTAAAAAATTATAAACACGTTCATTACAATATTCAGAGCCATTATCACAGCGCAACTCAGCTACAGGTAAATTGAAATGGTTCGACAATTCCTTTACATATTGGACCAGCTTAAAATAAGTTTCATCCTTAGTCCTAATCAGGTATACGGTTACAAAATTGGTGAAATTGTCAATAAAAGTAAGGAAATATTTATAACCATCGAATACATGAATATCTCCCAAATAACAGACATCTGAATGAATCAACTCCAACGGACGGCAAGAGACAAAATTGCTAGGTGGATGAGTAGTACATTTTTGTTTTGCTTTTACACAAGGTTCACAAAAACCAACATTATTGGGACTAAATGTAATGTTTAAAAAATTCTGATCGCACAGCCACTTTAAAGAGGCGTGATTAAGATGACCAAGTCTAGCATGCCATAACGCAGCCTTTTTATTCAATAAATTAATACTAGCCCCATTAAAGTCTCTCGTTTGCTTAAATTTAACTTCGTATAAATTACCTTTACGTTGACCCTTAGCAGTTACAAGATTATCAGAACTATTGATTGCTTTCAGAATCGCATCATTTTCCTTTATCACAATAACACTGTTCTTAGTGAACACAACCAAATTATCATTATCTGTTATTTTACTAACTGAGAGCAAATTCTTATTGAGATCAGGAGCATAAAGAATATTACAAATAATGCAATCAGTGCCAGTACTCGAAACACATGAAATTGTGCCTACTTCTTTAATTTTAATATCTGCATCTTTCCTCGCAGTATTCATTTCAATTACGTTATCTAAACTTTTAATTTCATCGAGAATTTCCTTTTTGCCAGTACAATGATCGGACGCTCCAGAATCCATTGCAAAAATTAAATCCGAATCATTCTTAACGTTAGAATTCTCAACATTAGAGTACATTAAAAAAGATTGAGCTAAATCACTTCGATTAGAATTACTGCAATTTGCACCATTATTATCACTACGAGAGCTTACCGGGTTCTGAACATAATGAGAATTACTATTATTGTTATTACCAACCTTACTTTTACAATCAGCTTTCACATGACCAAAACAATCACATTGGTCACATTTTATCGGCTTATCTAAATTCTTCGGCTTACGACATTTGTGCCTGCGGTGATTGACCATATTACAATTGAAACAACGTATCACACCAGCATTACCACTTCCATTTCGACCATTACAAACATTAGTATTATCTGCATCAGCCTTTGCACCTGACCGGTGGGAACTGGATGAAAAAACATTTCTGTTTTTCCCTGAACCACCCTGACCACTTGAAGCGAACGAATGACGATTTATTGACATCGCAGACACAGGTTTTTCCCCGGCAACAGCAGCATTCAGAGCAGGTAATTTTGAGTCAAAATCAAGCACGTCAGCAATTAGCGTATCCCAATTCAAAGAATCCAACTGCCGCTCAAGAACTACCTTTAACAAAATATAATCGGCTGGCAACGAACTCAAAAATTGTTGAAAATAATCTTCATCTTCCAGACGATCTCCAGTTGACTTCAATTCAGAAGCCAAATTACAAAACTCTAACACGTACTTTAGGATGGGTTTAGCACGGTTGTAACTCATTTGGTAAAGTTTATGACGCAAATTGTTAGACTTCACACGCGTAGTTTGACAAAAAGAAGTTACGATGGTTTCCCACATAGTCTTGGCATGATTACAATTAATGATTAATCCGAGCATATTGTCCGCCACCTTGGAAGATATGTAATCCATAGCATCCACATCCTTCCTTATCCATTCATTAGTCTGATTTCTCCTTGCAGGAATCCCATCTTCGATGACAGAAAGTAAACCCAATTTTTGAAGATGTAATTTAACACGAAACGACCACCTTTCAAAATCCGTTCCATCAAAAAGTTTGATAGAATTTTTCTCAATATTGACATAAGTGGACTCAGCCATTGCCATTACACAAACACGGAACGATTAATTAAGAGCACAATAAAAAATTTGCAGAAATTAATTATCGACGATTCTCGTCGACGTCAAGTAAAACATTATTGATTAAAATTGGGCTCAAACATTAAATTAAACAATTAGAACAATGAAAGCGATTACAGAGGCCCATAACCTGTTGAAGTTAGATTGAATAAGTAGGACGCTCGACGCACTTGGTTACACATTTATTGACACAATAACAAACAAAGAACATGACAAACAGAAAATAATGGTAACTAACTAGAAGGAAGGAAACTGAGCAGGGTTGCCACTACCTTATTATTCTGACAGTTTCTTGTGTGAACGCATAGATTCACGGTGTACACTTCAAACCGCGCTAACGGCAACTGTGCCATTTCACGGCATCGTGTGAAACAAGCCTCACGCTGATCTCTCGACTTAGGGTTTTTATTCTCGCGATGATGCTGTTTCTGATGATCACCCTTATTTTTGTTCAAGGAAGACAATTTAGCAAAGATCTTTTCCAGGTTGTAAATTTCCTGAACTTTCATTACAAAAATTTCGAATCTTTGATCATGAGGAGATTCCTGCTTCATGCTGTTGATTGCGGATATATATTTAGGACTGAGGGCGGTAACGAGTTGATACATTGCATCTCTTTTAGATATTATGTTTCCGCACTCAGTAGCTTCGCGAAGTTTTGATTCAAATAGTCTGATAAATTTACCAAAATCAGCTTTCTCGTCATAACGGAGATTGTTTAATGCTATTCTTGCTCCTACAGCGCCTGCATCGGAACTGTTTTGATGACGTTTGTCAAGTTTGGCGATCATCTGTGGGAACGTTGGTATTCCTTCTAACGCAGCAATATCTAGCTCAGTTAATCTGTGAATTAATACATTTTTAGCTTTATCCTAAGTTAACATCCTAGTATACGGATCCGCTGCAGAATAGGGTAGCTCAAGTGCATTTGGTAAAGTTACCGGTTTGGCTCCTTTGGCAGCCACTGCGAACATTAAACGTGATTTCCATGATGAGTATTTCACTCCTGGTGTTAATATGTGCTGTTCCTTTACTCCTGTGGGGTTTGAGGCAGCTGAAGTCGCTGAACCATAATACGCCATGAGCACGAGAAAAAAAAAATTGCGGGAACTTGCGGACACAAATCTCAAGGGAAAGATTTTATTATTAACAACTAGTGAAAAAAAACGACTAGTATCACGAGGATTTAGTAATGAGGTCTCTTGGTCATCTTTCTGTGTGTAAAAGACAAAAATATACCGCAAAATGCTACCATGAAAGATTAATAAAAAGCTTTTTGGAGTCAGAATAATAAGCACATTTATTTTATCAAAACAAAAAGTAAAGTAGACACAAAGGTCACAGATCAATACTATAAGAACTGGCAGCTGCATGCTGCAATATCGACCAAAATGGCGTAATATAAGCATATTCAATCCGACAAAAATGATGCGAAAAATATAAAAATGCTTATCACAATTGAACCAATCATAGAACCAAAACTCGTTCGACCCTGGATATAGTTTTTTTCAATGCTCTTTCATTTCCATCAACTTCCGAGTGGCTGCGCCACTTACGTACTGAAATATCGGCTCATTCCATATTAGGAGCCTGTTCCATAATTGGCGGCTCTCCCCTACCAATAATTTTGATGTCTGTACTTGACATTCAATTTTGGAAATCACCATGTTCATGTCATGTACTAATGGTTGTATTTTAAAATATAATTTATTTATTCGGTTGATTGAATATGTTTGTTTATACGTATTTTATTCATTCATTATGTTTTTTTCTGTAACTCATTCATTTGATTTTCTTTTTTTTTAACAATTGAAATGTAAGAGGATGGAAGCCCCGCGATAAAAATTTATAGAAACAATAGAGACAATAATTGTAGGATGCAAGAAAGTTTACTCCACAAGCAATTCATGTGGTGCATATGAATGACAAGAATATAGGAATATAAAAACTTATTACGTAAATGAACAACTACACTTAGAAATGAATAAAAAACTTGACTTTTCGAATGAACAAGTAATTCAACTTACAAATTAACAAAAAAATGAACTTCTTCAATGAACGAGGAATTTGGCTGTCAAATTAACAAGAAACTTGACTTTTTGAATGAACAAGAAACTTAATACCTTAAATAAATGATAAATTCAACTTATCAAATTAATAAAAAACAGAAATTCAACAACCGATACTCTGCTGTCAAATTAACAAAAAACTTAACTTTTTGAATGAACAAGAAACTTAATACCTTAAATAAATGATAAATTCAACTTATCAAATTAATAAAAAACAGAAATTCAACAACCAATACTCGGTATGTACTTTGCCAATTTGAAATACATACACAATGACGGCGGTAACAAAATGTTATGCAGTGGACGGTATGCAATCAAAAATAATATAATACAGGTAAATCAGCCGCCAAATTAAGAAGGAACATTTTGATAGCTGTAACAAAACCTTATGAAATAAAATTAATAACAACGAGAAATGAGATCCTGATTCCAACTTGAATGGCAGTGTACTCATGAGAAAAGGATAAGTACATACGTAAACAACTACAAATTAATGTTCATTTGCAAAGCAAATTTTTGTAGCTTGGCACTTCTCTTCTCTTCCAAGTAAGGAAGATATTTTGAGAAATAAAGTTCTGATAGTGTCGATATAAAATCTTCGCAGAATGCACCATTGTATGGCACTGAAAATTTGGCAAAATTCTTGTCAAAGTCTGAGTACAAACATAATATAGCAGATTGTATTCCCATAAGGTAGAGACCCAACTGTATTTGGCCATAATACAAGTGTTTTCTTTCAAGGCCAAATTTTCCCCGTTGCGAGTCAGGCAGGATACATTTTTTTCATTAAAATCTGCAGCTGCACAATTACGACCACATTTTGGATTCATGCACAAACACCTCTGACTGACATCTGGTGTTTTAATTTCAACCAAAATTTTCCTATTATTTCGAAGTACAATGCCGTCAGGGCTGTAACCTAGCCACGGACACTTTGTGTTGACAAAAATTCCAAGCTTGTCATGCACATTTGAATACCTCTTCTTGATCACATCCAAACAGCTCACTTCACCTGCTTGGCCATTTCTTGTGTACTCATTTCCTTTGAAGCCACGGGAGTTGAACATTGTAGTGTCAAATTTTGTAATCCAGTCACGAACTTCATTCTTCTTGACACCTCCTTTTGCAAACGTGTACAGCCCATACAAAACGTAACCTGTAAATCTCAACTGAAGAAAAAAGAAATAATAAAACATCATCATTAGATAAAATTCTTGAATATGATTCACTTCAATCAAAGTACTGAATATGGAATACCTGGTGATACATGTACCATTTAGGGTTACGTTGGCCAGCAGTTTCCCAAAATATTTCATGGGCTCGATCTATACTTACAGCTACAAGTGTATGGTACACATGTTGCTGTTGTAAAGTGCACGCATTCAGCATGAAAAACAAATCAATATCACTCAAACCAACTTCATGTAATGTGCCAAAATCCAGTATAGATTCTGCGGGCAATGGCTGCGATGAACTTGATGACTGGATAGGGATTGACAAAGTCACCGGTATAACTGTACAGAAATAAAAATGAGAACATACTAAATATTTGAACGCAAGTTTTTTTTGGGAACCATAATTTACTACAATTGCGTAGGAAGTATTGTTGGTATGATGCAACTATTGTCATGTAGGATTGCAACTTACTTTTAAATTTCTCATTAAATGGCCTGACAACTTTCAACACTGCAGCTTTGGGATGAATGTCATTTAAAGCTTTCAAAAACAAAACGGCTGCAGGATCTTTGATGTTGCGCATTGGATCCTTGATGATACTAGTGTCTACATTTATGGAAAAATGGAGCAATTTTTTTTGCTTATGTAGTCTTGGTTTTGTAAAATTTATTTCCACAATTCTCGATGGCTCCACCAATTTTGTTGAAGGCAGCACCCAACACGCTAATTCATCAGTTACGCTACCTTCTATTTTTGCTGTGGCAAAGAGAACAAAGAACATCATAGCAGCAACATGCAAGCAGCATTCACCAAGGCCAGCTTTGAAGGTGCAATGAGCTGTCACAACTGAATGTTTTTGAGTATCAAAAATAAACCATGTATCCAAATCTGTATCGTTCACTCCGAACGAGTGTTTCACCTGTAGGAGAAGAGAAACAAAGAAACCTCAAATAACGCATTGTAATTTTTATCATTTCTCAGCTTTCAACTTGACAAGAATACTTACATGACCTACAAATACTGCATTCATGTTCAAATACCTCAATTTCACATCACTCACCCATCCAGCTGCAAAAAATTCGAAGGCATCCAGACTTTTAAATGCCCTGAACTCCTCATGAGTGTACACACTTTTGCAAACAACACAATAATCGTAGATGTCGAAATAATTGACAGAAGGAAACGACGTCCGTTTCATTTCCCACAAACTAACGTGACATTCAACACAAAAATAAGGGTCCTATCCAATCATCGCCAGCTTGCCTTCATATCTCTCGGCTATTTTGCCTAACAAGGTCCGAGAATATGCACTTCTTCCTGTCTTACAACCATTGCAAGACATTTTTACAGCATTTTCATGAAACAAAAGACCAAACAAAGGTTCAAATTCAATACAAATTCATGCGAATTAGAGGATAGCTGATAAGAAATCTCCAACCAAAATGAAAGTAAACAAAAACGTGTTATCAATTGGCAAACAACCAATCGCATTGACGGCAATTGTGCGACTTCTTGTAACTAAAACACCGCTGTTTATCTTTCAATAATGGTAGGACAACACAGGTTGCTACAAATAGCAGCGAAAACAAAACGACAATTCTCTCTTTACTCGCATTCAAATTGGTCAGCGATAAAATTGCTAAAACTGACCACAAAAACGTAGTGCGTAATTTGCGACTTCTATCTTTTATCGCGATAACGCATCTACAAATTGATCTCTTCTCACTGTTGATTTTTTTGGATGCGATATATCGCGGCACAGTAGTAGTATTTTCGCATCCTTTACAAGATATTGTCAAAAAGTATTCGCGATATCGCTCTCAAAATTTCAATGGGGATGCATTGTTGTTGCCATAACAGGGATTGCGACCAAAATAATTTTAAACGGTCAATGGTTATTGGTCAGAGTACCTACAGAATTTGAAACGGTTATTGGTCAACGGTCACAATTGTATTTTTTAAAGCGGTCAAACGGTCATAACTGTTATGACCGTTATTTCTAAAATTGAATTGGTCATAACGGTCAAGTCATTATTTCTAAAATTGAATCAGTTATAACGGTCAAGTCACTATTTCTGTAACTGAAACACTATTTTTAATTCTAATTAATTATTCTCGGGTACCTAACTCACATTTGCAGATATTCAATACCTATGAAATTTTCCTTACACTCCTGAAAATTAAACTATTAGTTGGTTGTTGAATATTTTTCTCGCGAGCATGATTAGGTAATAATTGTGATTTAAAAAACAAATTCTAGAATCAAAAATGAGAAAAAAATCATCATACCTACTTTATGGCCGTTCATAAATATTAATAAATATACGCTAAAGTATTGTATCAGTGGATGAACCTGAACCTCGGAAAAAACGAGCAACGTTCCTTGGATGTCTCTTCCAGAACTTGATAGTCAATTCAAATATCTACATAAGAAAGAGTCGAGAAAAAAAAACGAGAAAACTAATACCTACCAAGAAGACTGTAGGTAGAAAGTACAAACAAAAGAACAAATTGAAAGCAACCCAATTGAAAATTTTTAATGGAAAACGAAAATTTAAACAGTTTATAAATGTAGAGGAATTTCTCCTTTCTCGAATAAGTGAATATTCATACAAATGAGCATGATTTCGTCGAGGATCACCCCTGACAACTTGGATCTCAACGGATCTAGTACAAAGCTGACATTGGAAAAAAGACGCTCGACGCTAACTTCTGTCATAGGTACTTGGAAAAGAAGAGCAGCGATAGGATAAAGCTGCTTGTAAATTCGCCCCTTGCCCTTCCAAAATGTGAGGACGATTGATCGCACCAACATTTTTTCTTCCGTCATATATCCGATGATTTCATACTCTAGCGTGTTTTCTTCAATAGTGGTTGATGAAGTTGTTGAGGTAGACGCGTGTTCACTATTGGCTAGGAATTCATCGAAGCTCAAAACTGTTTCTGCGGTAACATTTTTCTCCAGTGCACCTGAGAAATATAGATCAGCTCAATTTCAATTTAATCAAATGGAAAAAAGCATATTAGATGAAATAGAGAATCTTCAACGTTTCTACCTGATGGTTTAGACTCAGTGCTTCCAAAAAAATGAGAATTCATTTGGAATATCAGCTTAATCGCGCTGTCCCGTTTGTCTTTCTTTAAGCCATCCTTGAGTCAAGGATCGAGGAATCTTATTGCGTAGAATTCATCACATTTGAAGCATTCTGGTTCTCTTTCTTTCATCGCAAAATCCAATTGTTTTGCCAATTCAAGGCCTAAGACCAAACCCAGAAATGATAGATCAGAAACTGAGAAAAACATAGTTATTCTGTTCCCCAAATTTCATCATATAGGCCAGGTACATCTAGTGTATTTGTCAACACTAAACACAAATTTGAAGTCCGTTTTCAATCCGAGCTAAATATTTTGTGCAATGACAAACATCAACTTGATTCATTTGCCGCATATCACTGCGGAACAGAACTTGAGTTATTGATATCCGATGAGACTGCATATGCGTTTGATGAGTTCTGCGACGATACAAACGAGTTGATATTTACGTCATTGCACAGAAGATTTAGCTCGGATTGAAAAACAAACTTCAAATTTGTGTTCAGCGTTGAAAAATACTCTAGGTATGTAATAAAATGCAGGAAACAATGATTTTTTTTTTTTTTTTTTTTTTTTTGTTCAGTAGTACCTAGGCCTACGTGTTATTGATGTGAGTACCTAATTGAATAAGTATAATTTTTATTTTACTTCATCACCTGTTCTACAAATATTGAAGCGCGTTTCCATCCAGCAAATATAACCGTCAGAGGGTAAAAGATCAGTTCAAGATAAAACGAGCGTCAGGTTGTAACATTCCTTCAAAATTGTTTGTAGTTCAATTATCTTCTCCCAGGTCTTCGATGTCATTGAATAAGACGGAATAAAGTGCGAACATTTTTCAATAATTTCCTTGTTTCGAATCAGACAGTTGATCATATTATAGGTGGAGTTCCATCTGATACGAAAGAAAGAAAGCAGAGAAGTTGCCTCAACAACTGGGTATACAAGTAAGGAATGTAAAATTTGGCAAAAGATACTTGTATATTTAAATAAAATAATTCTAAGAAGTACTATTCACATCAAATTTGATATCATTTTGCATTTTAGTTCTATTTGAAAAAGCAGCATTTCTTGCAGTTTCCTTGATCAGGCCTAGTTTTTGCGGATTTTGATTTATACCTACAATACAAATTGCTTGTTGAACCATCATTACACATTTTTGAGCTTCATGCTTAAATACCGGCAATTATACATCTACCCACGACAAGTAAGAAGTAAATAGGCCTAAACGAAAATCTGGTGCAAAATCAAACCACTACTTCCAATAATATACAAAAAAAAACAGTTTGTTTTCTGTGAATAATACTTCTACCAACACGTATTTTTTATTGTCGACTAAAGAATCTCACTCTCAGTACAGTACCTTAGTTGCGTGCATTAGTAATTATTACAGACCTAGTTGGAACGTCCAAACACAAGTAGGTACACTTCTCCTTTTTCAACGACATCTTCACAGTGAATTGACGACAGTCCTTAACTGTATCACGCGCAGTATCTATTGAATTGGAATACAATACAGGAATACTTTCCAGAAAATCTTTTACAGATAACTGTAAAAGGTGAGCGAGACATCGGATACCTATCAATACAAGAGCATGATAAAAATGAAAGTTATGGACAGAAATGATATTAACATCAGAGACATCATAATAATATGTAAATCATGACTTACGAATAACATTCATTGACGGTAAGTCCGATAAATGCATGCGTCTGTATCCGTCCATATTGATCTGGTTGTCAATTCTATCTTCTTCATCCTCAATGACAGTGACCTCAACCTCATCAATTTCAATTTCCATATCATCATACTCCCAATCAGCCGAATCGTCATCACTAGGTTCACTACTTTCATCAGATTTGTGGTACTTCTGCCTTTTCTTTTTCATTGAAAAATGACGCTATATTGAGATAATTACGCGCCCCATCTGTAGTAATTGAGACAATTTGAGTTTCCAATACTTCAAATTGGCCTAATACTTTAACCAACGTTTTCTTGATATTTTTGGCAGTTTGCTTTTCAAAAACTTCTACGCAGCCGAGAATGAACGAACTAAACTCCTCCATATTCTTCACATTTCTTGTTTGGGCCATAATACCTACAAATTTCCGCCCATGGTACTGTCCACCATCTAACTTTAGAGAAAGGAAATTTCCTTCAAATGCATCCACCATTTTTTTTCTTACGGCTTCTGCGGCACAATGAATCAACTTTCAAATATTTTCCTTATTCATCACTGGGCTATCTGGAATCTGTTTCATAATATTTTTTATGAACTGGAACCCGCTATTGTTAACTATTTCTAATGGTCGACCGTCAATTGTGACCCATCTAAGAACGGAGAGGAGACATTGGTAATGAGGAACTTTGACTTCATGTTGCTTATCAAAATATTGCAATAAATTGCGCTGCCCAGCTTGTTTAGGATGTGAACAAGACAGTTTCATCTTCTTCTTGTTTTGAATCAAGGCGTACAAATCATTGTGTCTCAATTCAACATGACGTTTCAAGTTGGTGTTATGATTTGTCTGAAATGTGAAAAAAAAGAATAGGGGGTAAATAATAATAAATTCTCACACCATGTACTGAACAAGGGGAAAAAATTCATACATTATGTTTTGGAATAGGTGATTCTGAAGTACTTTTCAATTCTGAGCACAGTGGTGTTTTCTATTTTTAATAACACATCACATTTTTGTGCAATGTTTTTATTTACTCAGCTGTCAGCTCAAACTATCACAAATTAAGAAAACAAAGATTTTCAATCTCTGATACTGTTGACCAGGTATAATACGTTCCAGAACATTTGACGCAAGGGATTAGGGATGTAAATGAAAATAGCCTATCACTTGAAATCATGTCGTGTTATCACAAAACAGGGAACAATATTGTGTTCAGCATTGTGAAAAGTACTTCAAAAACACCTATTTAAGAACAAAGTGCATCATTTTTTTTTTTTTTTTTCTTGTTGAGTAGGGTGTTATTGGTTCCTAAAATGATATAATTTAAAAAATGTCTCGCGTACTTACTGTCGTACATTCACATTTTATTGAGACTGATTTTCCATCATTGCCTCCAATGGGGACAGATACTTTGGCAAATCATTTTCCCGTTTTCATTTTTATAGTGATCTCGATAATCAGATAAAGCTAGGTGAGGCATTTCTATTTAAAAATGAAAAGAAAAAAGTGAGAAGGTGCTTATAATTTGTTCATTGTTGGATTACCGGTTATCCGATCTGGTCTTAGAGATTTTACCGACGTCCCAAATTTGAGCTACCGTTGTACTGTTTAAACACTTACGATGAGAGGTCAACTCTTACTCAGAATAACGCGTGCGATGGTTGATCAATCCAGCACTCGGCCACATTACCCTTTCACAGTTGATTTATTGTCTAATCCTCAACATCTATTGTGTCCAAGAAGCTACTAACCAGCCAGCGAACTTGATGCTGGTTTTCACACTCCTTGTCTAAAGACATCAAATAACCTGACGTATGCAAGGATTCAAGTGTTATGTTTCTTTCTTGCTTTAGATATCTTTTTGTCATCTGGAGGATGAACAAAAATAACTTAACATCTCTTGATACACTTTACATGTATTTAAGTAATAATTCAATTATTTAGATAAGTAATTTGTGTACAATAATTAGATTCAGTGATTCATCAACCAGTGTCTAGGCTTTTCAGCTTTCTTCCAATATCCCAGCATTTCTGCCGAAAAACAGAACAATTATTATTTTACATGAGTATAAACACTGTTATTTCTATGAATACTTTGTATTTCTACGCATAATGTTTTCATTGAAGTAGGATAACTTGATGGAATTCATGTTTCCACAAAATTCATTAAGCTTTATGCTCATCAAGGGCAATTGACAAATCGAGTTCATATTACCACAAACCACAATACAAATAACATTTCTGTTATCGCAACAGTTCATTTAGTTATAGTATTTACTTGTCAGCAATAGTTCGTGTTTTTCAACACATTTACTTTCATTAAGTAAGTCCATTAAGTTATTAATTATTTGATATCTCAAGTTTGAATAATGGCATAATGAGTATTTACGCCTAACAACTGGGTAGCGTCATGTCGGCCATTATCACTTTTCAAATTTTGGTAATTTATATGTTATATAAATTTTTCAAGGAAAAAATTTTCACTTACCCTTGGTATACCACATCAGAGCAATCCTTAAATTAATAAATATACTGAATAACCATGGTTTTAAATAAATATATTTCAATCTTCATGCTAGTACATATTACGTACGTACATACAATGTGTGTCTTCACAATGTCTGATTACATATCTATGATCTAGAGTTCAAGCTGCTGAGCTCCTATGCTGACAATCCCGACCATCGCGACAACAATCAGGCGATCAATTTTCATGACAATTGGGAGAGTTGGATCCCTTAGATTCTTTTATAGCTGAATCTGCCGGCTCTTTGGAAAACAATTTATTTAATTCATATTTCTCCAAAACCTTTTTTTTGAAGGTATCAAATGTTCTCTGGGCTGGAGGCTCATTATTCATTGCATCCAACGTTGCTACCTATTTGGGTCCCAGACTAGTTGTTAGTTGGAACATTAAATCTCAATCTGGTAACATATTACCAGCTTCAATTGCCTCTTCAAATTGTGCTTTAAACAGATTGAGAAACTTCCTCATGCCTGATTTATTATTGTACACCAACCAACCAATTTAATTTTGTTTGGGCAGCTACAGCACCAACGTCGTTAGAACATTGATATCTATCATCTAGTAGGTTCAAGCATGTGAGCCGCTGAGGAACATTTGCAAATCACTCAAACATCAGAATCTCTGAGACAATCAAGTATTGTACCTTGGGCAATATCCTGCAGTCTGTCATACTCAGGAAATTGTACAACTTGGGTAGTCTCATCAGAGTTTTGATACACTACTTATTTTGCTTGAATTAGGGAAAAGCGTTACCTTTACGCCAGCTTGCGCAATAGTTTACGCCAATCTTCATAATTACTACCACTGAAGACAAAATCGGGATTCTTGTCTGCAAATCCTTGAGGCAAGTTGCTTGAAGAATTTTCTAAAGCAGGTGCCATGATTTGCCGGGTCCTGAGAATCAGATACAAAGATGTATTACTTTCCAAATTGCTGTTTGATTTGGTACCTTTGATTCAAGCGACAATCATCAAGGTGCGCAAAACGGAGCAAGCTTCAAGGATTTTTATTACTTTAACACGCTTAGCTACCATGAAATATTCTGAGAGATCTTTTTATTAAACTTGAACAACACAATAATATATCAATCTACAAAAATCCACCCATATTACTAGGGCTTGTAACCAAAACTCATAATAACGGTCATTTTGGTTACGGTCGTATACTTAAAGTCTTCATTTTGGTCGGTGATAACGCTCCTACAGTTGGTTTTGTCACAATTTTGGTTATAACGGTTGTGGTCATACTTACGCAATAATTTCAGTTGCGAGCGGTCATGACCATTAATAATAACGGTCTTCCGGTCGTGAGGGATTTTTTTTCCCCCTTAAATGCACAAATAAACAAATGAAACCACAAGACTAAGAAAACAAGCTCAAAGAAATGATTTAATAATTATTAATTACTTTAAACCTAAAACTAGTAAAACTAAAAGAATTTATGAATATTTTCCATTAAAATTTCAAAATTTGATCAAATTAGCAACAAATTGTCCAACATTTCCTCGGTTAGCGAATTTTGTAGCGCGTTCAGAATGAATTTTAAGTTAGAGAACAGTCTCTCTACATTCACTTCCAAAATTGCTACCTGGAACAGCAGCGTAACCACTCTGTACAATAAAGGATATACAGATTTTTTATGTGTCCAATAAAGGACTATATCAGAATCATCCAGAAATTGTGGTTCATTCAGGTACTGCTCAATTTCAGCGCTGATAGTTTCTGCCAAATAGGGGGTTGAAGTACTGTCATCTACAGTTTTGTTTTTGGAATAGATGAGTGATATCAATCAGTTGCAGTTTTCACTATTGCGCGTGCTTGGAAGTGGTTTGCTTGGAAGTGGTTCTGGTTTAACTCAATCTGGAAAATTAAATCCAATTCCAACATTAGGACTACTTAAATTAGAATGAAGGAATAATTAGGCTACCCTCACCAATGGATTCTTTCTTTGCGCGCTGAAAAATGAATTTGAGAGCAGTTTCCCTCTTTGCTTTTGGAAGAGATTTACAGAATCTGGGATCAAGAAATAGAATGGCGTGGAAGAATTCTGTTTCAAAGACTTCATGCTGTCTTGCTTGCATACATTTATTGAGTGTTTTTGCAAGTTCAGTATCTGAAGCAGAAAAAAAAAAGTAAGGAAGGCAAACATTAGGTAATACGTGATAGGTAAGTACCTACAGAATCAAACTTCTTTTTTTCCCTATCTTGAATGAATTATCAAATGTATTCCCATACTCATGCTGATCAGCTCAAGCCGTTTCTCCATCCATAACTTATACGCGTCGCTAGGTACTATATCCTCTTTGCTGAGTTCCTTTGTCAATCTGTAGCATGGGCGTAGAACATTCACAATAGTTTCCAACTGGTTCCAAAAATCGGAAGTTAAATTTGCGTCTTTGATCAAATGTAAACATTTAATAATTGGCCTTTGATTATTGAGAATTCCTTGAAGCATGTTGTAAGTAGCGTTCCATCTGAAACACACATTACACAAAAAATAAATGCATGATTAAAAAAAAAGTTTTAGCTTGGAAATACAAAATGATTAACAAATCAACAAACCTTGTGGAAACGTCCAGGGACAAATATGAGCATTTTTCTTTGGAAAGTGCAGAGCGCACATTTGGTGTGCGGCATTTTTTCACCAGCCCACATTTGGTGTGCGGCATTTTTTCACCAGCTCTCGGCATTGTGCGAGGAGTTTTGAGGTTTTTTGGTCGAGTTGTACATCAAGAAAATCTGATACGGCAAGTTGAAGCAAATGTACAAGGCAATGGACACCTACAAAGAGCACAAATAAATAACCGTAATGATTTCTATTTTTTCAACATGACTAAAATTCTGAATTCAGTTTTTAAAAAAAGAAACATACCTATGACTTCAATTAACGTCATCAATTCTTCGCAGGATAATGCTTCTAATTTATCAAGTTTGAAAAGTAAAGCAACGTCTTCTTCTTCCCGTTCATTCATTACTACATAAACTCCAACTCCAACTTCAAAATTGAAACTGTCTCCTTCTGAATCCTCTTCAGAAGTATCAACCAATGTTTCACTCTTACATGCTACACTGGTTTTCTTTAGTTCCTTTTGTTTTCTTGATTCGTTTATTTGATCAGATATTTCTAAATAGTTTGCTCCGCCGTCAGTTGTCACCGATAAAATATCAGTCATAGAGAGACCAAACTTTGTCAATTCTTGTGAGACCATACTCTTCAGGTATATTGCAGTGGATGATTCATGGAGTTCCACAGTTCCAAGCGTAAACAAATTAAATTTTGACAAATTGTCACTGTTCCGGCACTGATTTTTAATCCCCAAGAATTTGCGACCCTGGTATGCCGCTCCATCGAGGCACAGTGATAATGAGTTACCACTCTCTTTGAAAACAGTTTTCATATGCTTCCTCAACTTTTCAGCAACATCATGAATGAGCGTTTGGATTTTGATAGGGTAAATCTCTTCTTTTTTTCCGGGCAGGGCGTTTAGAATGGGATTGACGAGATGCCTGAACCCAGCATCATTAATACTTAATGTCTAGCGGACGTCCATCAACTGCCACTGATTTCAAAATCAAAATAAGAACATCATTGAACGATAATGCCACTTCAACTTTCAATTTCTTTGCAGTGAAACCAAAAGATGTCAACTGATGTAATTGATCATCAGTAGTTGTATTGGCAGCTTCAATCTTATTAAATTTGTCTCTATGGACATCTCTTATATGCCTCTTCAAATTTGTGTTGTGTTCAAACTGCAATAAAATTTTTTCAAAAATAAAGGGTATGATGACGATCATTCATTCATTTGTTGAATAAGTCTAGTTTCTTACTATCAGGGATTCACAGTCCACATATTCATAAACAGCGTCTTTGTTATCATCAATATCAGCAAGTTTTACAAGGTCCATATTCTTCCTCTTCTTCACCTTTAGAGTGCATTTCATCTTCAAGTTTCCACCATTATTAACAGCGGTATAAAATTTTTGGTACGTGGTATCTTTTGGACGTCCTCCTGACATAATGACTCACTAGACACAATGAAAAAAATATTTAAAATATAGTAAGAAATTAAAATTAGATTATGATTATGAAGCCCCACATTGCTTTTTCTAAAGTTTTCCCATTAGTCACAAATACTAACGAGTTACACATTAGAAAGTTTTGTTAGTTTCCCAAATATTTGGGTGACAGCTTAAGAAGAGATAAAACTTGAAACAAAAGTAAAAGAACAAAAACTCACTGTCATTTTTGTGTCCTGCTTCTCGTATGCTATGCATTGTTGTTGGCATATTCGAGCTGTTGTTGGAACTCCAAACAAGATCGTGCTCAACTAGATGGAAGAGGAACCTTTGGATTGAGGTCAGCGTTTTAAAAAAATTCATGCACAATGTCGAATGTAAAGCCGTAAAAGAAAGACTAGACAAAAGAACAGGGTAAATTGAACAATTAAGAGGGGGAATTTCATAATAGTAGTAGGAAAGGACGTTGAGACCACTTTTTTTTTGGCCAAGTCCCACAGGTTTGTGGGTGATGAGGAGAAGAGAAAATTTTTTCGATGATAGGACGTTGAGACCACTTTTTTTTTGGCCAAGTCCCACAGGTTTGTGGGTGATGAGGAGAAGAGGGAATTTTTTTGATGATAGTACGTTGAGACCACTTTTTTTTTTTTGCTAAGTCAATAATAATTTGTGAAAAGTAACGATTCGTCTTCAGCTGAAAAAAATATTCATCTTCTTTGGAATAGGTTGAATAATATGATGATGATATTGAAGATGTTTGATTTGAGGAAAAATTTTCGTCATATTTGGCTAGTCTTATTAGTGTTCCATATAGGTCCGCTGTGATGAGCCTACATTCTGTGAGACATTGACAATAGAGTGGGTAATCTGTGATATTTTCTGTAGAGCATGTACATTTGCTACAGGTATCTGGGCAAAAACAATATCGATCAGTGTGTACGTGATAAACTGGTAGTACTTCAACAAATTTTTTACCGTTGTACATTACAAATCCAGTATTGTTGGTTATAAATGTGGAGGATGTGCGTACTATAATATTATTTAAAACGAGTGTCAGAAAATTCTCCGCCTCACTTTCTAATTTATTTTTCTCAATCTCTGGATGGTAGCATAAAACATTGTATATTACATTCGGTACCATATCTTGAACGTGTTTCAACGGTGTTTTCTTACATTCGCACTTGTATGAAAAATTTTTCTCTATGGTTTGAAATGATTTGGTAGGATTGATATGAATTTGTTGAATCGATCGAATAATATTTTTCTGAGCCATTTAGAAAACAATAATTAATTATCAAGACGCTACGTTATTTATACCCCAGTACATTGACGCAGATATTTCCAGCATCGATAACAAGAATGTAAAATTCTTTTGTGTTTGCATACAGTGCACAAGTCACATTTCCCTCCGTCAACTGGTCCTACAAGATTTTTTCCCTTGTACTCGCACGGTCTGTTCATATCCCAACACCTTATGCATTGGCATATGAATTCTTCGTGTTCGCACGGGTAACCTTCATGATGTAAACACGTGATTGCTTCCGCTGTTCTGATTATTACATCATTGCAACGTGCATCCGAGTAACAAACGCCGCATTGACAATAGAGTACTTGATGCTCGACACATTTTTTGTGAGTTTGACAGAAAACTTTTTGGACTATATTTTTGAGGAGAAGACATTGTGCTTGCCGGCACCCACAATCTATGCACTCGCACTTGAATAAACCATGTTTGCAGATCGGATGAAAATGACAAATATTTTTTTCGATTATTTCAATTTCTTTTTCATAAACAAACGAGCTAGGTTCAAATTTCATGTACATTTGAAAAGTTGATGACTCTTGAATATCTTGTTCGCCTTTTTTCTTCATTCCAAAAATGATTTGATCATCTACCAGCACAGTTTCCTGGACAATAATTTTATTTCTTTCAAGTAGCCAACAGGATGATACAGATTTTAGATTCAACGCACTGGTTGTAATAGGAAAAATACCCGTCCTAATTTCGACGATCGAATTTTTTTTGAAATTATAATCCCCGCTAATATTGAAATAGATCGTATTATTTTCTCCTCTAATAAGCCTGTTCTTTGTGTATCTATAATAGAAGCCGTCAAAATTATCAACTTTGAAAGAAGCCATCATTAATGTTCTCAGTAAGCTGTCTCGAAAGACAATGATTATTTTTTGCGAAGCACTTACTTATATAGCTTTATGAGATATGAATAATATTTTCTCAGTCCATCTACCGAAATAACCAGCACACCAGAAAAGCTCTTTGTCCTTGTGATGAACTAGTAGAGATATGTAGAGTGTAGTTTGTTTTTTCATTTCTTTTAAAAGTTTGACAAAATAATTCTCCGATTTGTAAGCGTAATTTATGATCTTATGCAGGATTCGAATTTCACCCTCAGAACCGTAATAGTTGAGCATGGAGCTATCTTTTTCAGTCATACTTCCTAAAACACAACTAGCTTGAAGTACATTGTCCACATATAGAAGACAGAGGTGTTTCCGGAATTCAAAATTTTTCTTAGCCATTTATAGTATATATAGGATGATTTGTTCTGAATTTGGCTACAATATCACCTTTTTGTATTTTCAAATTGACGATATTCCTATTACGCGCGCAGAATTATTTCTTGACCTGCTTTGATCTTATCAGGTGAAATGAATATTCCGTTCTTGATGAGCCCAAACGTCAACCCTATTTCCCCTTTACCTGTTGCGTACGTGTTTGTATGAATACTCGTATCAACTAAATTATAATACCCTCGGATAATTCAATCTTCTGAAGCACTGAGTTCAAACTTGTACTGAAAAGTTTCAACCTTCCCTTTGACTATGTATTCACAACGTACCTTGCAATTTTCAACTTTCCTTAAGATAGGATTCCAACAGATCTTACAAATGCAGTAGACTTGATCGTGGCTACAAAATTTATGAAGTTTACACACGAGCGCCATCGAGATAATAAGAGAATATGGCCTCATCACTTACTTTTATAGATGTTTAGTTCTCATATGATGTTTGAAATTCCATTTACGATAAATACAAATTCCACATACGTCACAGGTGTACCTAATTTTGTGTGTTTTTTCATGGGCTATAAGATTTTCTTCGGTTCTAAAGGATGCACTACATTTTTCATATTTTCGACAAACGTACATTACCTCGGGTTTGGGGGCATTTTTGTGGATTTCCCTTAAATGGTGAATTAAAACGCCGCCGTGGTTGAAATTTTGAAGACAAATATCGCACGTAAAAGACATGATTATGGTGAAAAAAGAACGTACTCACTCCGCCTTATATACTTTCAGGAACAAAAACAACATACGGGCGGAGAAAAATGTTATTATTATTTACGTAATTACAATGTATCGTTTGGCGTACTTGCATTAACTGGTGAGAAAGAAGAACTAAAACCGCTATCATTGGGATCGAACTCGTCTGATTCTTCCCAAGAATTGTGCCACGGGATAAAAGGTGCCGGCGCAGGCGGCTCTGGTGGTACTACTTCACTTTCCGATGATTCTTCTTCAATTAGGACAAAATTATTCAAATTCGGAAGAGATCTCCATCTCTTTATACCCCCTTCCAGAGGTATGTTTTCTTTATTCAAACTCTCGAGTACACAAGAAATCAATGTTGGTAGAGATACCGATTTTCTAGGTATTTGTCGAGCGTTCGAATACAAAATCAACAAATCTTCTTTTAAAATTAAGTTTATAAAAGAATATCTCAATTAGACAAGTACAGAATTTCGTAAGATATAAATCTGAATAACGTGGTGAAGCAAGGTAGTCCAATACCGGCACGCCAGGTTGTATCGCCAAGGTAAGCATGTTAGCTAGGTCAGTCACTGGGAGTCAGGTTTGTCAGAGGAGCAGTAACGTACATATATTTTGACACTCCCTCCACGGCTTCTGGTCCTCTGTAAAATATCATCACTTTCAATTGTTCTTCTTTCAAATCGCGTTTGGTTTGCCTTCACATCTTAGTCCAGTACAATCACATTCACATAATATGCAAGAAACTTTTATTTCATCAATTCAAGAAGAAATAAGAAAAAGAAACGAAAATAACTCAAAAATTAATAAGTCACAGCTGCTGACTATTCGTAAGTAAAAAAATAAGAAAAATAAAAAGAAAGAAAGAAAAACGGAATACAAGAAAATTGTAATTCCAAACATCGCATCGTATTAGGTATTAGAGACATCGCATCAATTCCATCGCATTAAGTTCCGTTCACTGTCATCGCATCAATTTCCATCGCATTAGGTTCCAATCATTTCATCAATTCCAGCGCTCTAATGATAACAAATTATACATTAGTTAAAAGCTTGTTTCTGAATTCATAAAATTTTCCCTTAGTCAGAGGTTTTGTAAAGAAATCTCCTATTTGTTGGTTGGTGCTGATCCACCTAATCTCAATTTCCCCATCATGGTGTAGTTTCCGAGCGTAATGATAACACAAATTTACAATGTGTTTCAGTGTTTTACACTCATCAGTTTGCGTAAGCTCAATCGCTGCTTTATTGTCCTCCCACACAATTGGTTTAACCTTCACTTTAACCAATCGTCTTGTCATCTCTTTCACACTTATCAGTTCCCTACATGCTAAGCTCAATGCTATGTACTCAGCTTCGGCTGAGGACAGAGCCACATGGTTCTGCTTCTTGGTGCGCCAAGCAATCAGATCTCCGTTTATGTATATTGCGTACCCACTAGTAGACTGACCATTAGGGTCATTCATACCTAACGATGCATCTGGAAAACATTCTATTCCTGTGCCATCACTTTTGAATTCAATCCCAAGATCTCTTGTATTTCTCAGGTATCTCAATATTCTCTTCACTCGTGTACAATCTTCTTTATCAAAGTTTGACTGCTTCCTACTCATCACATTTACACTGAAGGTTAGATCTGGTCGTGACCCAGCCTGTAGGTAGAGTAATGACCCAATGATTTGACAATAAGGAAATTTAAATAGGTCATTGTCTGTTACTTCATCATTTTTAGCTTTCTTAGTTTGCTTATTGTCATCACTTGGTGCCATAGGCGTAGTTATATGATTATTCTTCGCATTTTCAAAGTTAAATTTACGCAGGATTGAATCTATAAACTTCCTCTGACTAATTTTAATTGTTTTGTTAATTCGATCTCGTTTGATTTCTATTCCCAAAAACTGTCTTGGTTCACCTAGATTGGTCATCTCATATTCTTCCAGTAACGCTGTTTCAATTTCTCTTAATTTTGTTTTACCATTTGAGGCTATCAGTATATCATCTACATAGAGTAAAAGTATGGCAAATTTTTCTTTCTCCCTCCATATGAAAAGACATGGTTGAAAAGGGTACTGCTCAAAACAAAGTCTTTTCATTGTGTTCAAGAACCTCACATACCACCTCTTAGGTGACACTTTGAGTCCATAAATGGAACGATTTAATTTACATACAAATTTCTTATCAAATGTCTCAATTTCATTATTGTGTTTCATGAATTTTGATGCCACTCGCTCACACAGTCCTTCAGGAATTTCCATATAAACTGGTTTTTCCAGTGACCCATTTAGAAAGGCTGTCTTCACATCATATTGATTCAGTTCTAGGTCTTCACTGTTTGCAACAGACAGTATGAATCGTACATCATTTAATCTAGCAACTGGTGCATAGATTTCACCTCTTTCATATGAATTTGTGTCTGCAAAGCCTCTAGCAACCAATCTTCCTTTATACTTCACGTTTCCATTTGCATCAAATTTCTTTTTAAAAATCCACCTTCCCTTTACTATAGATGAGTTTTTGGGCATATCTTGTCTTCTTATGATCTCCCAGGTCTTACACTTCTCATGAGACCTAAATTCCTCATTCATCGACTCTATCCATTTTTCTTTTTCATCACATTTCATTGCTTCTCTATAGTTGTCTGGTTCTTCACTTATATTAGATATACTTGCCAAGAAGGCTAACTTAGCTTCTTCGCTGTCACTAGCATCTTCCTCATCTCTGTAGTATTCAAATTCCTCATCTCTGGCGAAACATTCACCAAGATCTTCAATCTCTTCATAATATTCAAATTCATCATCCTTTCCTATCATTCTATTTGAAGTTTCTTCTCTTTTGTTTCTTGCATCAACTCTTGTCACATCTGTTTCCATTTCCTGCACCTGACCTTCCACGTTTTCCTCATTTGCAGTTTCCATATTTGTACTACTGCCTTCCACTGTATCCGTTGTATTACTCACCTCACATTCAGATACAGTCATTCTCTCATTCCCAAAGGATAATTCTTCTTCAATTGGTAGATATGACTCAGGTTTAACATAGTCACCAAAAACCTTTGATTCTATAAAGTCAACATCTTTAGTTTCCACTACCTTCTTTAATCCCTTCAATAAGATTGAGTATCCTGTGTCATCGCATTCAATTAACCACCCCGATAGACTTTTAGGATTGAATTTTTCACCCCTCTTCACTTTATCATCCAAGACATAAGCTTCACATCCAAATCTCCTAATGTAGTTCATTCTAGGTGGGTGGCCCACAAATAGTTCATATGGAGTTTTGAAATTAAGGGAACTGCATGGAGTTCTGTTGTGGATATGCATTGCATACTTAAGTGCATACCCCCAATAATAGTTAGGCATCTTTGCGCTAATCAAGTTTACTCTCACTTTCTCTTCAATTTCTAAGTTCAGTCGTTCAGCATTGCCATGGTGTTGATGTATCCCCGGCTTAGAAACTTCATGTTCAGTGTTCTCCCTTCGTAAAAATTCTTTCATTTCATAAGTTTTGAATTCTAAACCCCCATCAGTTTTGAATATACTTATTTTTGAGTCTTCAATATCTCTCACGTGTCTTGCATCTTTCAAAAATTCGCTCAGTGCTCGGTGCACTTGAGTTTTATTACCTATGATGTAGGCCAGTGCGTATCGCGACATCTCGTCAATGAAAGAGACTATATACCTTCCACCTGTCAAATAGAAGCAAGGAGTAACGGGTCCTATCAGGTCACAGTGGACTCGCTGCAGAGGCTTTGTTACTCGATAACGTTTTTCATTGCACGGTTTACGTTTTCCTTTAGCTAGTTTACATGCCTCACAATCCAAGATATCATCTACTGATTTAACTCCCTTCATTTCAGGAATCAATTTTGCAGCCATTTTGATATAGTTCTTACTGGCATGGTTCAAACGTAAATGCCACAGTAACCCAATGCATTCTCTTAGACTTTTTACTCTTCCTTTTTCAATTGCTTTCAAGTCCTCTATGTTCATCTCGTAATCTTTCCCTATCTCATTGATATCATCAGAGAGTTTCACAATCTTCTTCCCACTCCCTCCTGTCTCAATATCGGTTTCATCAACAACTAAGTTTGCCCTACGTTTCCGAGTTCCTTCAATAATTTCCGATTCATTTAATTTATTTAGTATCATCAATCGCGTTCTTTTATCAGCATTAACTAAAGGTAATTCAAAATCCAACTTCCAAAAATTACCCGAATAGTCGCCTATTTTGATCACTTCGTCACTTACAGCATCACATAAAATCACATGTTTCTTTGTGAATACCACGTTCATGGTATCAACAATCTTTCTAATGGAGAAAAGGTTTTCGGTCAATTTTGGAGCATAGAGAACATTTTTCAAAACCCCATATTTTCCTTTATCTTTTATGACAATTTCTCCTTTGTATTCTATAATCAAATCAGCTTTCTCGTCTTCATTCGCACACCCTATTCGAATAGGCTTAGGTAGCCTTTGTAGATTAACAAAGGCTGATTTCACTTTGACTAAATGTCTGGTCGCACCGCTATCTACTATAACTACCAAGTATCCACACTTACTTTCATGGGTAACATAGACGCGCTCATCATTTGCTGGAATAGTTTCGTCTTTACATTGCGTCACCATCGCACCATCGTACTCAATTGATTCATCATAATCGTCTGCATCCACCCAAAGCCAACGATCGTCAGGATTTTCAGCATTCGCAGTATCAGTATCCGCATACATAACCAAATTCGGCTTTCCACGTCCAGCACGTATTTTTGAAGCTCGGTGAGCGTCCTTCGATCGTACTTTCTTCAGCTGTCTCACTTTTGATTTTGTTCCACCACTCGGTACCATTGGTTTTGATGTATCGCCACCTCCTTTTGGTGGATTGGATGGTCGGTCACATCTTCTTCTTTTGGCCGGGCAGTCACTCGAAATATGACCTGCGAAATTCCTGCATTCATAGCAATAGACAGCAGGATTCGGACACTGGGCACGTCGGTGCCCGTTTAATCCGCATTTGAAACAGGTAATGTTTGAAGTATTTGATGAGTACATCGCGTTCACACTTTCTTTCCTATCCAACGGTGCATCACGCCTTCCAAGCTCACCTCGTTTCAACTCTTCTTGACGCATGAGAGTGAAAATTTCGGCCACACTCGAGTCGTTACTTGAGCTCATATTCTTCATGTAAATTTGAGGAAAGGCTTCCTCAATGCAAATTAATAGGTTGCGACGAACGTCATCTTCGTCTAATTTTTCGCATCTACGTATCTTTTCTACCAATTCCAAGAATCTAGACTGGAAAAGTATAGTTGAGTCTCCTTTCTCGTCATATTTCATGTCACCAAATTGTTTACGCAGCGCGTAAGCGGCTATTTTACCTGCCGGTTGGCAGCAATCTGCAAGTGCCGCGAGTAAGTCTTTCGGGTTGGTGTGCATGCGTACTAGGCGATGGTGTACATCGTCAATGTGGCGGATGATAAAATTTCGAACCGCCGCTCGGTGACCCTCCACATCATTCGTGGGCATTTTTGACGGTTCTTCCCCTTTACCAATTGTCCAGCTTAGTTTTCTTGCGTTAATTTCCGAAACAATGCGGTCTCGCCACAATTCAAAATCGGTTTCTTTAGTTAACCGAGCTCCGATATTAGTGAACTTGGGAAAATCCCCAGCTTTCGCGAACGGTGCATCTTCTTTCGATACTGTTTCATTCGATGTATCTTTTTCTTCACTTTCGTGTACATCCTTTTCATCGAGTTCGCGTCTTTCGTCCTCGCGTATCACTTTTCCTTGCTCGTTTTCCAACTGATTTATACGTTCATTAAGAATCACGGTAATTTCGTCAACAGCTCTAGTCATTTGAGTATTCACGGTTTTCACGGATTCGCGCAGCTCATCAACCTTCACGTTTATGACCATCATTAGATCACGTCTGAGTTCGAATAAGTTTCGTTTTAATTTGGTTTGATTTTCCGCTTCAGTATCACTACGATCGGGAGGGATATAATCGTCGTTATTCATTTCGTTAACCTCGAAGTTGTTTTCAGCCGAACGTTTGGACTGTAAAGAACAACATGTGTTAGTATCTAAGACTTCTTGATAATAAAACAAAACTTCGTTCCTTCTTATTTCATCACATCAATATCATCATTCATAAATCGCATCAACAACAAGGGTTTTTCATAATGGCAGTATTTCATTCGCATTAATTGACATCGTGATAATAAACGATCAACTTAATATCAGTTCATCACATAACAACATCGCATCGCTCATCAATCGCACCAGAATTATGATTTTGGAAGTGTCATAATCCTCACTTTCGTCGTTACTTACTTTCTTCTTCTTTCCTATCACACGTCTCGTATTTTCCGCCACTTTTCGTTTCATTGATACACAATTAGCTATTCGTCTAATCTTTTCTGCAGTCTTCGCGTTCATACAATACTAGTTTCTAGAATATAAAATAAATTGTTAGATAAATTCGTAGGATTAGCAACTCAACATTATCACCCAGCGCTTTCCTAGATATAGACATCCCAGACCAGTGACGTACTTCTGGAAGCTACGATTTTCGGTACCACGGTGGGTGATAATAGTTTGTCTGCCAAAGTTCAGTCTCAGAGGCCAGTGACGTACTCCTCTTTCAACTTTACTTTGTAGATATTATGGTGATTTAACGCTCGCGCTGATGAACTTGACAATAACGAACTCGAATATTTTTCTGAGCGAAACTAATTAATGTAAGGAGCAATCGGCCGAGCCGTCAGAGAAAGAGGCCAATTTTCCGTGCGGTCGGAGACGAGATACCGCTTCCATTAATTATACACGCCAGTAGTACGTACAAAGGCCAGTGACGTACTCCTAAGACATAACTACTGCAAGTTAACGTTATTTCAAGTGTAAGATATGCGAAGTACTCAAATACATCGTCTTGTGTTCGTCGTCTCGTCATTCACAATTCATCGCATCATCTAATAAAAATATTTTTCTTCGATCGCATGTAACTTCGCATACTTCACAATTCATCAGCTTTACTTAATTCAAGCACGCAACATCGCTTTTGCAAGTATTCTTATGACTTCGCATTTTGGCGTCGCATTCTTATTTCTTTCGCATTATAGCCGGAGTATTCGGCGATCTTCGTTTCTAAATTCATCGTAATAGATCACATGAAGCTTACTTGCAACGGTCTCCAAATATCACATCAAGCTTTAGAAGCTGTTCGAGCGTGGATCCATGTCGAGCGTTCGAATACAAAATCAACAAATCTTCTTTTAAAATTAAGTTAAAGTTTATAAAAGAATATCTCAATTAGACAAGTACAGAATTTTGTAAGATATAAATCTGAATAACGTGGTGAAGCAAGGTAGTCCAATACCGGCACGCCAGGTTGTATCGCCAAGGTAAGCATGTTAGCTAGGTCAGTCACTGGGAGTCAGGTTTGTCAGAGGAGCAGTAACGTACATATATTTTGACAGTATTTTAAAAAAATTCATTTTCTTTCCTCTCGTTTCTTTTCAACTTCATGCAAAAGCGAAATACAGCAAGTGAGTGAGCAACCACGAGTTAGCGCTTGCGATTGCAAAAAAATCAGCGCAGTCGATGAGCTATATGCGCAGAAAACGGATGTGATTGGGTCGTAAAGTCATCAAAATGAAGTAAAAAAACAATCCATGCAAAAACTAAGAAAAAGTCACGTACAGCGATGGCGCCAAGCACTGACGCCCTAGACATCAGCTGGAAAACGGTTGCTGTGAAGCGATAACGTGCGCCAGAAAAATAGACTCAGTGATTTTTGTGAACACCGTTTTATTTTCAATACTTACGTAAATAACAACGAAAGATTTATTAAATACAGTACAAAAATGCCGAAACCTTTTCGCTACAAATATGTGGACATTGATTCGCCGATTGTTATGATTGTGTAGTTAATAATTCTAAAAAAGAGGAAAAAACGAATTTGCGAAACAAACTAAAGAACAGGCTATATTTCCACCATGATAATCCACAGAGCAGAATACAAAGACAAAAGACGTTCGTTACAATTAGAGAAAGCAGTGTTACCACTCAACACTCCCCCTTAACACTGCGCGTAAATCTAAAGAAAAAATGAATCAAGAAATATAGCCTAAGAAACTCCCCCTGAAAAAAAGAAACGTGAAAAACAAAGTAATTAATAATAAAAGGAAAAAACGAGTAAAAAAATGGGAGTTAGAAAAAAATAGAGCAAAAAAAAACACGCGATCAGAAAAAAAGATATCGCAGTATAATAATTCAAACTCTTAAGAATAATATTCGAAACTCAATAAAGAGAAAAAAAAAAATCAAGTTTGGGAACGAGAAAAAAAAAAAATCAGTACAATCGTAACGAATTTACAAAGGTTTGAAACTTCTCGGGTGGGAGTGACTTTGTGAGTCCGTCAGCCACTTGATCTGTAGAGGGTACGTAATTTAAGCAAACAATCTTTTTTGCGACAAGATCTTTTACAAAGTTATACTTCAGGTCTAAATGCTTTGTACAATTGTAGTTCGATTGGTTCTGAGCGATTTTAATCGTAGATTGATTGTCTTCGTGAACTGGGATGACTCCAACTGGGATAGATAGGTCACGAAGAATTCCTCGAATCCACATCAAGTCTCGACAGCACTCGGAGAGTGCTACAAACTCTGCTTCCGCAGTAGATAGAGCGACAAGGTTTTGCTTTTTTGATTTATATTGAACTACGTTGCCGAAAACTTGTATGACATACCCAGTGGTTGATTTTCGGTCAGCGTCGGTAGCCCATGACGCATCAGTATAGCCATTTAAAATTTCCGCTTGCTCATTCTTCTGAAATACTAAGGCTAGATTCTTGGTTGTGTTTAAGTACTTTAAAACTCTTACCAAGTACGCGTACGTTTCGTCTGAAGCTTTATTAACGAGACGACTCAAATGATTAACCGGGAAACTGATATCCGGTCTAGTTCTTTCCATCACGTAGTTCAGAGTTCCGATTAGGCGCTGATAGGGTTTAGTGAATTTCTTTTCAGCGTTCGCCAGGTTCGGATTTAGTTTCACTTCCATCGGTGTTTTCGTCGATTTGGAGTTCGTAACACCAAATTTCACGGCAGATTTTTCAATAAAGTCCGTCTGACTGAGAAAAATTTTCGAATCTGCCCGTCGTATTGATATTCCTATAAATTTATCGACGTCCTTATCAACACGAGTAGTAAAATGCTCATTCAAAATTCGAATCATGTAGGTAACGTCTTCATCAGTTGAAGCTGCAATTAATAGATCGTCAACATAAATTAAAACGTGAAGTTTACTTTCTTTCGAGTACAGGCAATATTCATATGTCGATCTGACGAATCCATTCGCAGTTAAGACGTTATCTATTTTGTGATACCAAGTTCGTGGCGCCTGTTTTAATCCGTACAGGGCTTTGTTAAGCTTGAGAACGAACCCCGATTCTAAATGCACACCTTTCGGCGGTTTGAGATACGTTGTTTCAAGTAATTCTCCATTGAGAAATGCTGTTTCGACGTCTACGTAAAACAAGAACATATTTTTGTTCAGAGCAACAGAAAGGAAAATACGAACCGAGATGATACTTGCAACTGGCGCGTAAGTATCGACGGCATCTTTTGCCATAAAGCCCTGAGCTACGAGTCTCGCTTTTCCAACTTGACCAGCGTTTGTATCCTTAAGCCGAAATATCCATTTGGTACCGATCAACTTGTAGTTTTTATTTCGTACTGGTTCCCACACAGCGTATTTTTTCATGCTCTCAAGTTCGTGATCGATTGCCTTTTGCCAAAACGTTTTTTCATCTGGACCTAAAGTCAAAATATCTTGGTATGTAGACGGAATTTTTGTAGTAAATAGGGATACTTTACTTTGCGATCTATCTTCTGTTCCGAGTTCAGCTTCATCATCAGTCCAGTCAAGGTCAAGTTCAATCAACTCAGTATTTTCGTCACTTGCGTCATCTACATTATCGCAGATGTCGGGTTCATTTTCGCTAAGATCGAATCTTACATTGATTGACGTATCGAAGGTTTTTGATTCTGGAAAAAAGATTTTGTAACCTTTTGTGTGATTACCATAGCCAACAAGAACACCCTCTTTTCCGTGTTCTTCGAATTTTTTGCGAAGTTCTTTTGGAATTGCAACAACTGCTTGAACACCGAATGGTTTCAAAAATTTAATTTCAAACGGTTTTTTATTCTGAAATAACTCATAAGGGCTTTTTCCAGTAGCTGAAGATTTACCCGTGCGATTCAACGTAAATACAGAATAGTTCAATGCTTCGGCCCACATATATCTCGGCAATTTAGATTCAATAAGTAAAGTAGTTACCATTTCTGACAGAGTTCTAACTTCGCGTTCTGCACCACCATTCTGTTCTGAGGTTCTAGCACAAGCTGATTCATGGATGATACCTCTTTTTGAGCATAACTCTTCGATTTCCGAGTTAACCTGTTCCGTACCCAAGTCCGTTTGAATACGTTTAGGTTTATTACCGTTCTGCGTTTCAACCAGATTGAAGTAGTCTTCAAAAAATTCAACCGTATTACTTTTCTTTTTCAAAAAATACACCGTTCGATTACGAGAAAAATCATCTTTGAATAATAAGGCATATTTCGATCCACCTAGAGACAGTTGATCGAGATACCCAAATAAATCTACATGGGTGAGTTCACCTACCTCAGTTGCGCGATTCTTACTAGGTTTGAACGATACGCGGGTAGCTTTACCTTTCATGCAAGGAATACAGTTCTTCTTATCATCTTTGAATGGAACTGAGTAGGACTGAAGTATTTGTTTCGTGTATTGAATATTCTGATGGCCAAACGTACGGTGCCACTCATGTAGGGTGAGGAGCGTTGTACTTTCTTTGATTATCTCCAATGAGACGAGCCATAAGTCGGTTTTCACATCCATTTTTGCTTCGATAACGTACTTATCTTTTCGAAGGAGAACACGTTCTAGGTCAAAAACTAGTACAGTCCAACCCTTTTCCAACAATTTTTTGAATGACAACAAATTTGCAGGAGCCTCCGGGTAAAAAAGGACTTCTTGTAATTCGAGCGGATTGTCTTCAAACATAGCTCGAATAGTACCTTTTTGATGACACGTTATCTTCTTGTCGTTTACTGACAGGATGGTAGCGTTGGTATCGCTGAGGGAATGAAACGATGACTTTTCATTCGCGATGTGAGCCGTACAAGCCGAATCGAGAGCCCACAGATTTCTGAGATTGACGGGTGAAGTTGATAGACCAAATACTGATTTACTTGAAAACCCCAAACACGCGGCAAATTCATTTGTTTTCGTTTTTTGATCGTCCGTTCCTGGCTTCGACGACCTTGAAGGGCAATTCTTGGAGTAATGACCGGCTTGATTACAACTGTAGCATACGGATTTCTTTCGTTTTTCGAGAGCTGGACATTTATCTATACGATGAGAGACCTCTTTACAATACGCGCATTTCGATTGTTGATGATTACGAGGCTGAGCAGTACTTTCCTTCGCTTTTGTGTTCGACGTGTGGCAGACAAACGATTTTGTGATTGGTTTGTCAACTTTCTCATAAGACTTTTGAAGGCGAATGTCTTCAGAGATAAGTGCAGCTATAATTTCAGAGTTCTTCATTTTTGGGTTCAAATTGCACGCCGAGATGAATCCATTGAATTTCCGTGGGAGTACGGAGAATAGCTTCGTTCTGGCTGCTGATTCAGAGACTTCTTCTCCTAGGTTCTTGATTCTGTTGCATATGTTCTCGAGTTTACACACGTTTTCTTGCAATGAGATTGTGTGGTCAAATCGGAAATTTTGGAACTGACCATGAAGCTGATCTAAGTCGTCGTGACGAAGTCCATATAAGTCTTCTAATTGAGCTAGCATTTCTTCGTGAGTTGTACAGTGCGTGAGATTTGGTAGCACGTGTTCTTGAACACTGGTTGCAATCATTGTTTTCAACTTAGAACTCACATCGAAGGTCCAATTTTTTGTTGCTCGTGCTTTTGCTCTATTAATTGCTATTTCATTTTGAATGTAGAGGTCTATAAGGAATTTCCATTCCTGGTAGTTCTTCCGTCCGGCAAGTCTGACGGATATGGGTTTCGACTCTGAAAAATCCATTGAGCAAAGACGACGAAAGCCAAGTTCCGGAGATGCAAAAAGTCAGTATAGCTGCTAACAGTTCGGAGAGCGATGCAGGCCCATAACCTGTAGTTAATAATTCTAAAAAAGAGGAAAAAACGAATTTGCGAAACAAACTAAAGAACAGGCTATATTTCCACCATGATAATCCACAGAGCAGAATACAAAGACAAAAGACGTTCGTTACAATTAGAGAAAGCAGTGTTACCACTCAACAGATTGACACACCACCGTATTCTCTGCGTAGCCCTGGATATTACCAAATATCGTCCCACAAACTCGAAACGCCAAAAATAAAGAGAAATGATGATAAAGAAGTTAGTATTTTTCGATCTTTTCTATTAACCACATAATCAAGTCTAGGTATTATACTCACGTAAATTCCGTAAATTTCTTACACAGGAACCAAAATGCTGTCATTGCGGTGAGCGGATTGAGCGTAAATACAGGCGGAAAACAATTTAGCTGCGTGTATAAATGAGTTTGGTTTTGTAAAAATATTAAAATCTTTGCGGATTAAATAGTTTTTTCTTCAATAATGTCTCGTTAGGGTGCGGCAACGGTTTGCGTCACCTTAAGCAGTTTTTACACAAAAACGTGTCTGTAACTTGCCTTTAGGTGAACACGAGAGTGCAAGTAGTATTTTTCACATGATCTAGAGAATTGTAGCTTTCAATTAAGTACCTACAGCCTCCAAAAGGTATAATGGGAAAAAAGAAATTAATTCCCGAAGTTGAAAAATGGAAAACCTACAGTTTGCGTCATTGGTCTACAGTTTGCGTCATGATAGATATGCTGCAGGCTACAGTTTGCGTCACCGTGATTTGAACCGCGCACTGTACGATTTTTAAAGCAGAATAGGTGGCTTGTATTCGTGTTTCTGATTTTGTACTTCTGATTTAGTAATTCTGAGATAGGATGGCCGCGATTTTTGATAAATCCTACGTAATTTATATCGTACCGTCAAACATGCTGCCCCGCCGTCGAGCTCTGTTAGAGAGCAAGATAACGCAGAACGGCGGAGCAGTCATGTCGACTGTCCATGAATTGGACCTAGGCCTAACACCTACCCATATCCTCTTGGATGAAGAATTGAACGGGAAACTGAAGCGCAAGGCTCTCGTGCAACTCCTACAAGGGAGGAACGACCTCGTAGAATCAGGTAGAATACTGTCTGTCGCATGGTTGTGCCAGTCTTTAAAGCAAGGAACGTCAGTCGCCGTAGAACCTTTCCGTTTTTGCTTCAAGGCAGAGGCGGAAGAGCTGGGCCTATCCGAAGAGAGCCCGTTGAACGCAAAAACAGTCGCAACAACAGTCGTTCCAGATTACAAAGCGAAGGACGATGCGTGGTTAAGGCGAATGGCCTATCTGCGAGGTGGCTTTTTCGTCACTGGCAAGTTACCGAAATACGATTGATATCGACAACAACGATGTACCTATGTGTAATCTAGTACATATTAAAATTGATTGTAATTATCCTGTGTAGCCGCTTGTTTTTTTTCTTGTCGATACATTTGAGAGTTTCAAAGCATTTGAAATCATCAACGTGTCAAAATCAAGATGTTCGCTATTTTCTGTGAGATAATTTTGAACTTCATTTCATGAGTAGGCTAATGATTAATTGCTTCAAACGTTTTCCCTTCGTGAAAGTACTAGTTGAGAACGCAGCGAACAGATAGAAAAACATCACAAAGAAATATGAGATAGGTAGCTGATTTATTATCGAAAATATCAGACACAATTTTTGGAACGAATATCACAAAATGAAGAATAATACGAAATAATTTTTGGAACGAATATCACAAAATGAAGAATAATACGAAATAATTTTTGGAACAAATATCACAAAATTAAGAATAATACGAAATAATTTTTGCAACGAATATCACAAAATTAAGAATAATACGAAATAATTTTTGCAACGAATATCACAAAATTAAGAATAATACGAAATAATTTTTGGAACGAATATCACAAAATTAAGAATGATACGAAATTAAATTTGTCAACTTAATAAGTAGGTAAATTGAAATGTTTGGAACATTACTGTTTCGTGAGAGCGAGGCGATGCTTCTTGAGCAGCTCCTCCAGCTCGGCCTTCTGAGCCGCCTTCAAGATTTTTTTTTCGTGAGCTAACTGCTCTCTCTTTGCTCTCTGCTGACGGCGCTCTTCTTGTCGGTGCCTTTTCAACTGTTCCTCCTGCTCTTTTGCCTGCAGAGCGGCTTTTTTGATGGCTATAGATGCACTGCTCGATACAACTGGTATCTTGCACGGCTTGCGCCGCTGTGTCTTCTTCCGCGGTCTTGGACAATAATCAATGAGCACCTGTTCGAGAGCGCCGCGGATATCGTCACTCTTACCAATAGGACCGACCACATTCACAATGTCCTGTAGAGGCTTCCTCAACTGCAGCATCTGACACTGATCTGCACGGGAGTACAAAGGAATGAGAAATTTCAAAATTGAGGGCGGATTCTACCAAGAACGGTTAAACCGCGTTTGAGATTATTCGGAGTTTAGACAGGTAAACTGCGATTAAATCTAATCGGTCAAAATCGGGCGAGTGATTTAAACTCCGTTTTGCGTGGCAAAATAAGATTACGAGAGTTCGTAGAACAGAATTTTGGTAATCTGAGTTTAAACTGAGTTCGCGTAAACTTCTATTATTTGGTAGAACCGGCCCTGAATGCTTCACGTTTGCGCAGAGAAGTATTCAATCATGTACTCACTGCCTTCCTTATTCTGAGAGGAGTCTGCCACAGACACACAATTATTGTCCGTACATTGCTCTCTATACATCTCTGCAAGAAGAATATGCACGCATGAACATACTGTCATAATTTGAAAATCATAGCTCATCCTTCAATTACCTTCTTCTTCTTCTTCTTCTTTGTAGTCAGTCACATCCATGAGCAAATGAGCACCATGTAAATCGTATTCAGTCAGGGAATGAGCTGGTGGTGTACGACTACCATGTACCTCAATCGTTTCTCTGGCAGTAGGTCTACTAAAAATTTCTCCTCCATCCAATATAATTCCTGAGAACAGAAACATTTTCACAGTACAGAAGTGAAGCATGCGGAAACACTCGATAGAACATCAGTCATGAACATACCATTCATAAAATCAACGCAGGATGCAGGGTCGTCATTTAGTGAACCTTTACGAGAGCAACCTAAGAACAGAAGATACATGAATGAATAACTGTAACGTGGAAATTGGAGAGTAAGCAGATAGTTATTCCATTACCATCGTTCGAAATTGCATTTTCGTTGGTTCCTCCAATTTCGACAGTATTGCAAACATTGAAGTGAGTCGCAATCGCACTTCTATCAAATTCATCAGTATTTCTCATGACGTTGGCGGTGGGAACGACAGAATTTTCGAGCGTATCTTTTCAGAAAGAAGAAAAAGAATGAAAACACGAACAGAAATCTTTCGAAATTCAAAATTGCCATAGATACGCAGCAAAGGTGACGAACTTAAGAACGAGGCAAAAACGCCGTTTAATTTTACATACGCACGAACGGCCCACGGCTATCCGTTCGTTCTCCCATAAGACCAGTGTTAAAAGCCGTTCTTAGTTCGTCATCTATAATAAGCAGATAGTTATTCAATTACCGGTACCATCGTTGAACATAGCATTTTGACTGTTTTTTTCATTGTGAAGGGTAGTATTCCACAATACATAGTCGTGTTCAATCACAGGAGCCTCTGAGGAAACAAACATGCACAGGTATGAAAATAAAGTTGATAGTCTTAATAGAAATAATGTAGTCTCACGTACCACGAGCATTGGCAATATTTTTTGAGGACGTTGGGAAATACCCAACCGTAGATTCTAAATCACACTGGCTTGCGTCTAACAAACTGTGATCGTTCGTTATTCCGTGATTGACGAAAGAGTTTTCAAAAGTTTCGTGTGGCTGCACTTCATTGTAACTGAATACTTGCTCTTCATCAACGATGTCATTTGAACAAGTTTCAGCAGCTGTAGCTTGTTCATGAAACAACTCTACCTCACGGTCATAATCCGAATCTTTCATTGACCACCATACTTTGTCAGCGTATTTGCACTTCAATGCATACTTAATCGCGTTCACGTCCCACGGGTAGATCCCACATGAACGAAACCCGCTCAAAATTGCGACACTCAATTGTTCCCGATGAATACTGATTACATCTTGCAGTAAACCTGGGACGTCGAACTTTGATACGTCACGTTTTTTCCTCAAACGGAATTCGTCAACTCCACTCCGCCAGAATGCTTTCAACGACTTGAATACAGCCTTATCAAGAGGCTGGAGGACGTGGGTTGCCGCAGGCAGAAAACAGACTAGAACTATACCAAATTCTCGGCAAAATTCAGCGGCAGGCAGAGATATATGGGATACATGTCCGTCAAGGAACAACAGAACTGGCCTCTTTATCATATTACTTTCGATGTACGGAAGAAAGATGTGGCGGAGAAATTGTACAAAGGCATCGCAGGTCATCCATCCTTTTGGCGTCTTCAGCATGTGCCAGCCGGAAGGGATGTGGCTGTCACGGGAGTGACGAATTCCTTTGTACACGGCTGTTGGGCAGACAACTGAGCCACTTGCACTTACTGTGAACAGGACTGTGATATTGATTTTGTCGTCATTTCCATTAATTGAATATGCCACTTGAGATCGACGCGCAAGTACTTTGTCACCCGCTGGATTGAGCCACACCGCGGTCTCATCCGTATTAAAAACACGGGAAGGATCATTTAGAGCTAGGAGACTCTCTCCATCAAGAAACTGTTCGGTACTAGCAAACCAGGCACGGATACGGCTTTCATTGACCAGAGCACGCGATACGCTAAAATATTCTGCTTTTTTAGCTGAGATTGAAGGGTGCCGCTTCAAGAATTTCCCATACCAACTTTTGGTTGGCTTTCCTTTGAACGTCAGCAATGCACGAGTACGGGCAGGTAGACATTCAATCATGTACTCAATGGTGTATACGAGCTGCGATCGCTTTATTGGGTAGCCTTGATCAGCACACTCCAACACCCACTTCTCAATCAACGCTTCATTCTCGATTCCTGTAAAATGAAGCCCATTGGACTGATGCTTGTCTACTATGACAAAGTTCATGCATCACTAAAATGATAAGTTACTTACCCAATGTTGGTTCCGGTCCTGGGCGACATTTCTCAGAAGGCCGCCTTCCATTGATTTTACTCGACAGTGTTGTTCGTGGAATATTGTAAACTATTGAGGCTTTTCGACAAGACAGCTTTCCACTACGAATTTCTTCTAAACAACGACTCAACTTTGTCGGGGAGTATTTGGCACGAATTTTATCATCCTGTTGATACAAAGTAATTTCGGTGATTTCGTCCATTTAAAAATCATCTTTTGTAGCCACCAGGGCTAGATAAAAAGGTAAAAACTGGTTAAAAAGAGGTAACCGAGTTCGCGGACGCGATCCGAAGGCTTTATTTTATTCGCCATTTCACTGCGTCACGGTATGACGCTAACTGTAATCAATGAATTGTACGGATACGGATAGTGTCACGACTTCAATACCTCTTTTTTTCCATTAAAATAGACTTTAATTCATTAGTTCGCATGATTTTAATTAATTTGAGACTACTAACCATCATTTTAAATAGAGTTTATTCCTTCGGCACGGTAACCTCTTCTGGTAACTGGGCTCGTACATTTTTGCCACGCTCTGTATGCAAAGTTAATTTTTTGCATAAACATTCGATAGGCTTGAGCAGAGAACTTTCGAAGGCAGTTATCGGCTAACAAAATCATTAAAATTCAAGGGAATAGCATTTCTTTCCATGGTAGATGTATAATTCACGCTTTCAAACACAGATCGCGCACATTTTTATTACTTCAACTAATAATTCTCACGTTTTAGTGGAGGGTATGACGCTATCTGTGACCTGACGCGAACCGTTGCCGCACCCTAAATCATCTTTCGATGCGTTCGTAAATAAATTTACTATCATTCGCGACCAAAATAAACTGATAAACTATTTCCATGGAACGTAACAGGTTGGCTCGATTGGTATTTCCTGTTTACACCGCTAGTAGCGCTATGAGTCATTTGATTAGTAATGCTCTGAGTCACCGCATGGTGCGCTATGAGTCAACTTGATGCCACGCGCAACACAATATTGCGTCAACGGTACATTGTCTATAAATATAGGTACACTAGCGCTCCAACCTCTGTTGCCGTTTGGCTGTTGTACTATTCACATCTCTCTCTCTATCATTCTGTATTATTGATGGCTCAATCATTTGTGAATTTTATCTCAAATAGTTCCTTCGCAAAGAGTAGAATAGGTAGCGAAAGATCGCAAGATTAAATATTATTATAAATTAAATAAAGTAGATTTAATCCTAGCTTTAGAAAAAAATAAAAATTCTCCTAGTTATAATTTATACTTAGAAACAGCGAATACGTTGAAAAATATTGCGAAAGCATACGGCGTGAATGGTTTCAATAAAATGAAGAAGGAAGAGCTGATATCCTCCATAATGAAATACGATCAGAATATAGACACGCGTATTGTTGTAAAGAAACCGATTATTACCGTTTATTGAATAGAGACACTATTGTAAGTCAGTGTTATACAAACGCGTTGAAGAAATACCGCAAGACCGTTAGCACATTGAAGTACGAAAAAATCGTACCCGAATCGTTATTCAAGTTAGGTAGCCGTATGAACGTTCGAAGCAAGGAAGAAAAACCGTTTGAACTTGAAAAGATTTTGTCTTTAGGTAGCGAGAATTGTTTCTGCGATGAAATGTTCGCGCAAAAACCAACTCGTCCTATATCAGTTTTGAAATATTATCCCAATAAGAAATTAAATGTAGACGAGAGTAGTATGTTCCCCGTACCAATCGCCCGTCCGGGCCGCGCCGGGCGTTGTATGTACGTACGGTACGGTATGAGAATGAGTGACGCTTGCATAGGTACTTACCTACTCACACCGTATGATATAATACGAATAGTCGCGCTCCTTGTATATTTTATTGGTGAAAACGGATACCAAATAGATTTTTTGCCTCGCGCCATACCGTACTACAAACATGTCGCGTGATACAATATCACACGAATAGTCGCGCTGTACGAATAGTGTTGGTGGAATTGCTGAGACGTTAGACAGATCCCTGATGAAAAAGTTTTTATCATAGCGATATGAACATAATTTTAGCAGTTGGATGATAACTCATAACATTCCATCTACCAAGAAACTTTGCCCTATAGAATAGATCTTGATCCTCATCATCAATTGACATACATATGTACAACGTGTGTCTTTTTTTCATCTCCTCTAATAGTTCTACAAAATACTTTCCCTCCTTGAACCCATATTTAACAATCCTCTTTTTAACCTCACACTCTCCCGAGGTACTTAGACCTCTATTGTAATAAACCAACATAGATTTATCTTTTTCTCTCATAGTTCCTAAAACACAACTAGCTTGAAGAACATTGTCAACATAAAGCATGCAAAGGTGTTTCCAGAATTCGAAATTTCTCTTTGCCATGGTGTCTTAGAAGACAATGATTATTTTTTTTGCAAAGCACTTACTTATATAGTTATTGGTTCTTACTTCTGCGCATGTGGATGAAGAGTAGTGATTCCTGACCCTTCATTCTTCACTCTCACATTCTCGTATGTATGCAATACATCCAGTAAGAGCTTTCATTACACACTGGTGCCATGACAGTTCATCTTGAAACATATCCATCTCTTTGATAAGTTTTTCAACTTTCATATTGTGTAAATTCAATTTGCGAATTTTGTTAATATTAATTTCATGAGGTTCCTCATGCGGGAAATCAATACAACAATTAGGTAAACGTCTACAATATTTTAAAAAGTTAGTTTCTGTTGTAATGTCCCAACTATGTATTTGCCAATCTCTCTGGGTTTGAGCCTCGCAAAATTTTTTTAAAAATTCCAATTCTTCTTGAGTCAATTCTTTGGTTTCTACGTAACAGATGATACGATTAAAGTAATCACCTCTATCATCAGATGTAAAATCCATGAACAAGATTTCTTTGTCACGTGCTTGAATAACTTCTTTTCGAATACGTTCTAAGTTAGAAATTGTTGATTTCCAGTCCTTCTCTTGTTGAAGTTTTTGCGACAATTCTTCCCAAGAAATAGCCATGATCATCTATGAAGAAAACGTTGGATTAAGATCCTATGTATACGGATTAAAACACCTTTTCAATGGAGCTCCCCTCTCTTTGCCTTCTTTTCTAAATTTTTAATAGCTCTGTCGTATTGATTAGCGATATAATCTGGAACTAATCCCTCCCCACAATGAAACAATACCATCCCATAGTAAGCCGCTCTGTAAGGAGCAAGTTTCATGTCAGACATAGTTTCTGTTTCAAATTTCACATGAGTTTTAACTAGGGAGACCATCCATTCATGTCGGGAGGGTAGAACTCTAGATAACCTTTTATAAGGTAGATAAATGATTGAATCCAGAACTTCTGTGTTGTCATAATTATAAGATTCTAGTAGTAGTTTAAGCTCAATAGAAAGACCATCCCTGGTATCCTTACTATGCCAACTTGGATAAGCAATAGTTTCATCACCTTTAAGATTCTGAATGAACTCTGTGAAAGATCTTGTACTAACAGTTTTGGAAAGAGTATCAAATATAACGATGTCTTCATCATTTATGGCTACAATTATGAAACGAATACCCATTGGAAGATCCATTTTTTCAGATTATAGAGCAACAATTATTTTTGTCCTCCTTTCGTAGGTAAGTACCTGAATACAATCTTATCAATCTATTTATAGTTTCTTGCCGAGTTTTGTAGAATGAGCAAGGACACCTATCTGGTCTAGAAATTAAAGGAGAATCCCAAGACCATGGACACATACTCCAATGCTCTACAGGGTGTTTATTGAGAATTAATTTTGAACCGATGAATTTTCGTTGAAACTTGTCAAAACTTTTAAAATATTCTTCGTGTTCAGGTAACATATTTTCCTTGTAGGCCTCAATAAATTCTTGAACATTAAAAAGTACAAAGTTGGCCATTTTTTCAGTATAAGATGCACTTATTTATGTATACTAGTATTAAAATTTTGTCAACTGTAACTCTTGTTTATAAAATTTACCTAAGATGTCCTCACCATCTAATGCTTTTATTGAATAAGTTATTGGATTGGTATAGTGAATGTCACTTATTAAAAATACCTATGTTGTCCAAGAGCGTTTATATTTATTGTCAAAAATATTTTTCTTACAAGTGATACGTATATGGTCACCTTTTTGGAAAACAGGGTTGTCTAACTTGAATTTTTTCAGAGGATACATACGCTCATAAATTTTTTCCTTGTTCTTTTTTAAACTTGCTTCAGCAGGTGTCATACCTATAGTACAATGTATATGTGTTTCATTCTACTCTCTCAAAATTGAAGGTAAAATTTGGAGCCACTTATGATTCTGATTTACTTCAAAATGTAGCTTCAATTTTTCATTAAGCGTTCGATTAAATCGTTCTACAATAGAAGACTTAATCTCTGAGAATGTATGATACATTTTTATATCATACTTGTCCAATAGCTGATGGAAAATTCTATTTTCAAATTCCCCACCTAAGTCAGTCCAAAGCAGGGACCCTTTACGTTTACTTTTTATCAAAATTTTTTTAAAAGCTTCTGCCACCGCAGAAGCTGTTTTTTTTTTTAAAGCTACAGACCAAGCGTGTTTAGAAAAACAATCAATCACATTAAGTAGGTACTTATAATTAGAGTTCTGTTTTGCATAATTCTGTGGCATAATTAATAAATCTGCCGCCCAGATATGATCAATTCCATGTATGATTATTTGACGAGTTTTGAATTTTCTTATTACACCTTTATGAAGCTCGCGAGCTTCAACCCATTGGTCTTTTTTTGGTAGATTTTGATCTTTTTTTGGTCGATTTTGGTCTTTTTTTGGTTGATTTTTGGTCGTTTTTTGTCCTGACCTTAATTCCATTCTTTGAAAAGTATAATCTCAGTAAATAAAATTTAGTTTTGCACTCGCAATAACACCTGCAGAATAATTTTTTATATTCAAGACACATAACTAGCTAGAAATTTTAAACATAGATGACCACATATAACCTGGTCAGTTTTTTGTTCTTCCTCACAATTAAAATAAATAGTATTATGTATACCTTGCTGCAAATATTTTTGTACTTCAGTAGGAGGAGATACAGCAAATGAATCGTAATATTGAATTGTTGAACCTATTTTCATGTAAGCTACCCAATGTGTCCCAATACCTTTAGAAGAATCCAGATTCACTACAGCAGACTCATTTGTCCAAGGTCCACTTTTAGGTAGCTGATCTCTCATGAAGACTCCTCGAAAATAAGGTATATGTAATTTTTTAGCAATTGCTTTAATTTCAAAATTATTCAACAGAGTGTCTTTTTTTTTTCAAATAATTCTCTTAATAGACCATTCCCCACTGGTCTCTTCTTCTTCAACAATGTTTTTTTCTTCTTTCTTTTACGAATACCATCACCACTAAACGCTTTTGGTTTTTTATTCATATACAAACCTTTACCTTCTAGAGCTTTATTATGAGGAATTTTTTCCTGAACTAAACGGTCATTAGTTTTTTTATTCTGGTAACTATTGTAAATACTGCTCAAAGCTCCAACAACCGCTGGGGCTGCAGCTAGTAAGGCTGGTAAAAAACCACCTTGTTTAAAATTTTGAACCTGCTTAGCGGATAATTTCAATTTGATAGAATTCTTTTTTTCCTTTCGAGCTTTATTAATTTTTTTTATTTGGTATTTTGTCAGAGGAAGGGAATTTTCATTCATTATAGAATCCTTAGTACAAAACAAACTCACATTTATTTCCACAGGTTGTTTGTTCTCACAAGCTGACAATATGAGACTTTTTTCAGATTCATCTAAATTCACAGGATATTTTGTGTAACTTGGACTTTTTTTCTTTGTAGTCAAACCAGCGCCTAAAGCTCGTTTTGCACGCATGACATTTGTTACTCCCCAAGCCGCAGCCCTCTCCCCAAGACTAGCACTAGGATCTTTGAATCTATTCCAGGCAGCTTCTTGTAAAACTTTGCTCTATGTCTATGGGCTAAATTTTTTGATTTACTGTATTCAATATCATGCAACATACTTAAATGATCCAATTTATTTGATGGTTTTATTCCTTTCTCGAGACGTAAATCTAAGTTAGTACCAGGGCCAGCGTAATTATATCCAGGTATATGAGCTTCAAAAGGTAGATTATTGATTAATGAATTTATTAGACCTTTACCTGAAACGGGAATAGGAAATAATTTCTTGATGGCTTCTTGACGTTTCTCTTCGTAATTCATTATGATAACTAAGTTTTTTTGTTCATAAGTGATCTATTTATACTACTCTAATATTATACAAAAATAATAAAACTACCGTCTGATAGGATGAGTAATTTACATACTTTGGCAATATTCTTATATAAAATTATATAAGATGAGAAAAACGGTACCAGATGCAGTAATTGTGTATTTCAATACACGCTTCATACTTTTCTTTCTCAATATGCCAACTACTTCATTTTCGTTCTCCGTGACTGTGTACATTCCAGACCGTGATTTTTCTCATTCTACAAAATCATTTTTTGTAACATGGTGATGGCGGTGGTGGAGTTTTTGGATTATTGCCCATTTTTTCAAACGCCTCTACTCTGTCTTTCCATTCAATCATCCAATCCGCTTCCATTGTCACTTTCTTAAACGTTTAGAGCTCAAATTTCTGTTAAACAACTTCAGTGTTCAAACTTTTAGAGAATAGTGAGCTCAAATTTCTTGTATCTCTTGTAAATATTAACGAGTTCATTAACAAGAAGTGGACTATTACGATTACCAGACTTACTTATATTCTCCAAAACAATCAAGGTACTTCTTAGAGGTTAGTGAGCTCAAATCTCTCTTATCTCTTGTAAGATATTAACGATTTCATTAACTAGAAGCGGGCTATTATTACCGCTTTTCAATTCTCCGTACAATATATAAAGTCTATCAAGAATTTCTTGGAAGCTGTTGTAATAAACATATTCAATGGGAGCTTTTGTTAGAATTTTTCTAAGACCTGAACCAGTTTTTTCTGGGGGAGCATCCACTCCCATCTCTCCAGCTAACGATTTATAATTAGGTTAAATTTTATTTGAGGTACCCGCCACACAATGCTAGTCAGGTTCAATGTAACTGTATGCCCAGAAGTACTATCTACATATATCATATTATTAGTTTTATCAGAGGTATTCCTATAAAATACTAATTTTTGAGGCATACGATAAAGGAAATTTTTACAGTCTTCAAAATAACCCATTATTATACAGAGAGGGATAGTGATGAAAAAACATTTTTTTTTATTCAGTATATTGGTGTGACCAGTAGAATTTATTTTCCAACCAGCTGTATTGTAACAAAAATCTCGGTCAAAACTTACTAGGCCTTTTAAAAGAGTTGAAATACCAGGTTTCCTGATGGTGTCTATCTTGACATCACCAATATAATAATCAATCCCTTCAAAAAGATTTAATATTCCATTATTAATAAAATGAATTTTATCAGTGTCTATTTCACTGGCCTGAGACGAGTCTTTTATTGCTGAAAGAGTTCCTTGGATAGTGAGTAAACTTTTAGATGGTTGAGTTACAATATCCTCATTTAGTACTGAGATACTGAATTCAGAGCCCGCTTATTTTAAAAATTAATACTTATAACCATAAGGTACAGTGTTATAATTTTCTAAAATAATACGTTTATCAAAATTGAAAGAGAAAGTCTTAGTCTGGTCTTCATTCACCAATTGTTTTGTCGTTTTATTCCTAACAATTTGATTATTAGTGACTTGAATTTTTTCAATTTCACCATCAATCAGTTTTTCCATGGCTTTGGCATTCAATTTTTCAGCATTTTTATGGTGAAGTGTGAAACCTTTAATTTTTGTAACTTCTTTTTGTTTGTCAGTCTTATAATAATAAGATTTTGGGCCAGTAGTTAGAATATTTTCTATGAAACCTCCGTCCAATTCATCAGTCCACTCACCAAGGAGGTCTCCAGTCTGTACAGTATTTTTCCCGTCATTATAATACATGATAGAGTCTGTGTCACAATAGATCACAGCCTCTCCTAATACAACCATTTCTTTGTACAAACGTAGACGTGCGTGGGCTGTAGTGAATATAGCTACAAAAATATTAACATTATAATTATTCTTAACGTAATACTCTTTAAATTTGTATGTAATTTGTACCATTTCATCGCTAATAAAGATCAAATTTAAATCTTCAAGTCTTTTATCTAATAATAATTCGTAAAATCTAGACGGATCGGTCACAAATTCATTCTGAGCCATATTATTACGTTGACCAAATTTTCCGTATAATGAATTCATTGCTAGTTTAGCTAGAGCTCTTTTTACAGGGTTTGGTTTAATATTTCCTAAAACTAATTTTATGCCCTGACGTTTTTCCACATCCTCTGCATATGCTTTGTTAGAGGGATAATTATGAGGGCTAGATTCTAACTTAATTTTCATAAAATCGTTAATATAACCTTTAAAAATATTGGTACTGCTCTTAAAATGCCAAACTTCGTAAATATCTAAAATTTTATAGCCTGCTTGAAGAGCAACTTTCACCTCCTCAGTTGCCCAAGTTCCAACAAAGGCACGTTTCTCAACAGAGTGAATACATCTACATGAACAGGATTCAGCACAGGATCTACACAAAGCAAAAACTAATTTTTCAGACTTATTCATTTTAATCTTAGCTGGTAATGTCGGAATATATAGGTTTTGAGGCGGTAGAATCTTACATTTTATAAGACCAAACCAATTTTCATCATAAGTCTTGGGGTTAAATATCTTTGTAGGATGGCTGACAGGAAACTTGTCATAAAATAAAACTGAGGGGTACAACGAACATACGTCAATATATTTTATCTTTTTTGCTTTCTTAGAACAAGCTTTCAATTTAATTGCTTCTGTACGACCGCCAAAGTACGCGTTGCGAGGATTTAAAGGTGAGATAATTTCAACATTCTTGTATTTCTTAAAGAGGGGGGACTTCTTCCAATCACATTCCCACATTTCAACTAAATTATAGCCAGCATCCTCAATTTGTTTGACTCTTTCTTTAGTTTTCTCGTACAAATCCTCCATTTTCTCACATTTCACATTATTTACAGTCTCTTCTGTGAAACACTTCAAACAACCGTGCCAAAAACAGCCATAGAATTGATAGACTGTGTTGGTCTCAATATCAAATCCGTCAACTTTATCACCACAAATCTTGGCTTCCCCACCGTTAAGAGCATGACGGATGTTCTCATTCTCAAATGATCTTAGCCAACTAATTGAAGACTTAGAATACTGATCCTTAAAATTTTCATTAAAAACACCCAATGTGTCAGATTTTAAATACTTATCACGAAAAATACCCATACAAACAGAGGGAAGAGTGACATACTGAAAAGGGTCAATGTTGGCTATATCTAAAAATTCGTTTCTTAATTCTAAATAACTACGTCTAAGTATATCAACGTCTGAATGGCAATACTCTAGTAAGTCTTTTTTCAAATTAAAAATGTAATTTTCGCGTACTTTTTCCACATACCAGTTCAAGAACTCTTTACGAGCATCTTTTTTCATTGTATCATAACCGTAATATTTTTTATCAGGGAGTGGTCCCACATAATCTTCATTCACAACAGTGTTGAAGAAGTGTGGGAAAAATCCTTTTTTCAATTCCTTTAAGCCAAACGTTTTTGGAAATGTGGACAAGGGGGCTGGGATAAAGTTAAAACTGTCTATTATTTTTATCTTAAGCACAGGTATTTCTCGAAAATAGTCGGTCGAATACTCAGAAAGTTATATCGTCGTCGTTTGAAACAAATAAAAAATCATCGACATAGGTTACTAGGATGGTAATCTTTCCTTTGTTGAACAGATAGTAAACGCATGGATCCGATTTTGAGCGTTTTAGTCCGGTTGCTAAGATATCGTCATCTAGCGTAGTGTGCCAGGCTTTCGAAGCGATTCGAAGACCATATATCGCTTTTTGTAGTTTGCAGGCATATTGTTTCGCGTTTAAATTAATTCCTTGTGGAATACGGAGAAAAAAATCTCTATCGACGGGGCCATATAAGTAGGCGGTAACCACATCGCCGGAAAATACTCGTAATCTGAATCCTACCGCAAAGGATAAGATGATACGAATTATGTCCAGCGCGCCAACTGGAGAGTATATCTCTTCTTGGGTGTAGTTATAGGTATCGAGATCTCCTCTTACCACCAAGCGCGCTTTCGCTTTTGGTTCTCCCAATTTGTTAAATTTGAAGGTGAACACCCAGCGTGTCGGTAATAATTTCATTGTTGGGGTTATCGGTACTATCTTCCAGGTTTCATTATCTCTATGAGAAATAAATTCCGATTCGATCGCCTGGATCCAATGTTCGCTAAACTTGCAATTTATTGCATCCATATAATTCTGAGGGATATATTCGGAAAAAAGGACGGGATTGTTTTGAAAACGCGGGTTTCCGTAACGAAAAAGTGCGTGCGCGTAGATATGATCATGTTGAACGTTTTCGGCGGGAGTACAATTAATTACTCGAGAATGATTCTTTTGATTCTTCTTTTTTCCTTTTTTAGTAGAAGGTAAAATTGTCGGTAAAGTATCCGGATTTTCTTTCGCAATACGATCCATGACCGTTTTATAGTTTTTGTTTTCGAAGACTCTTATATCACCGGAAGAATAAATATTATTAGTTTTCGGGTCAAGCAAGGAATAACCTGTTGCATTAAAGCCAATTACAATTGCCTCTTTGGCTTGGTCGCCCAACTTAATAAGATCTGTCTTTTCTTTCGTCTGAATGCGTTGTCTGCTTTCTTTGTTTATTGTGACCAAAGCGAGAGATCCAAAAACGCGGAGATTTGATAAATTAGGTTTTTTTTGATAAAGGGATTCATAGGGAGTAACTCTGTTTAAAATATATTCGGCCGTATTAAGGGCGTACGGCCAATAATTTGGTGACATACCTGCGTCTTTCAGGAGAAGTCGAAGAACTTCTAAAATAGTTCTATTTTTTCTTTCCGAAATTCCGTTCAGTGCAGAAGAGTACGGTTTTCCGCTATCAATCTCGATTCCCGCTGCTTTCAAGTATGCAAGGAAATCTCCTGAGATAAATTCAAGTGCATTATCAGTCCGGATTTTGGCAACTGGTAGTTGAGGGAATTTCGTTGTAAGATGTTTATGATATTCCGCAAATTCACAAGCAGCATCATTCTTGTTCTGGATAGGTCGTAGTCTCGAAAATCCTGTGAAAGGACAAGTGAAACAAATAATTAGATTCTTATTGTCTTTCACACTGGATGCTAATGGATCTAGTATATCGGTTGTTAGCAACTCCAATGGTCGATCTGGACGCGTACGTAAACCTTTATGAGAAGATCGGGTTGCTTTCATAAATGCGCAAATTTTACATTGACAAAATTGGTCAATTTTAATATTCATATCAGGAATTCCTTCTACTAAAGGAATAGTTCGTTTCAACGACTCGGCGGAACGATGTCCTATACGTTGGTGCCACAATTCAGAACGTTCTTGACTTGAAAGTATGCCGTGCGCGGAGTTATGCATCGTAGTGGCCATCGCGTGAGTTTCGCCTGATGGGATAAGAATCTGTACTGGAATCCATTTAGATTTATTATTGTTAAACCCACTAAACATCACTGTGTTCGTCTTTACGTGGAAAATATCAACAAATTTCGAACTGAATGTTACATTATAAATATCTTGTTCGGTAATGCAATCTTCTGATAGTAAGCAACATCAAATACCAGGGACGAATAATACTTTACGTAAGATTAATAAAGAACAGTCATCATACCGTGATTTGATGTTGATATGTAGCTCACCAACGTGAGTAGCGTCTAGAATACGATCATCCGCACACTTTACTTTAATCGGAATACGGAGTTTCTGAGGATTATGTAGATACTCGTATTTTGTTACCATAGGACCACCAGCGCCAGAATCCATAAGTATCTCGATTTCTTCTCGAATATAGTTCTCGTCGTAATTTGGTTCAAAAAAAGAAATGGAACCATCATCGTCTGAAATCATTTGATTGAGAAGTATTTCTTGGTTATCATCTATAAAAGAAACTAAGTTTACTTGGGTTTCGTTATTTGTTTTCTTTTTTGGTGTGCTAACAAATTTTGTCCAGTCCGGCGTTTCTCTTGTAGGGGTTGACGGATTCTTCGGAATTGGATTTTGAGAGTTGGGACTTTCTTGGTCCTTCGTAGCTTGATTTTTTGGACAAAAACGAGCTAAGTGTCCATACTCGTTGCATTGATAACATCGCGGTTTATATGAACTGTGTTTTTTTTGAAAATTCGATGAGCTCTGACGATGATCGGGAGGTCGTCCTTCTTGACGATTATTATTCGGGCGAGATTCCCTTTCTTTTCCATTTGAGTCTGCTGGTTTTTTTGTAAACAATTTCTGCAGTTCATACTTTTCTAAGATTTTCTTCTTGAAGGTGTCGAAAGTTCGTTGATTTGGTAATTCATTATTCATAGCGTCTAATACGGGTACGTACTCAGGACCTAAGCTCGTAGTGAGTTGGAACATGAGGTCGCGATCAGGTAATTGGTTTCCCGCATTCATAGCTTCCTCAGCTCGGGCTTCGAAAAGGTTAATGAATTTTCGCATATCTGACTTGAAATCATATTCTAGTCGATTCAATTTAGTGCGTGCGGCTACTGCGCCAACATCATTCACGACTCGGTATCTATTATCGAGGGTTTCCAGCATATGCAGGGCTGATTTACAATTTTTAACTATACGAAGATCGGTATTTCTAATTCTTTCCGTTATAATACCCTTGGCTATATCTTGGAGCTTGTCGTACTCAGGAAAATGAGCAATTTGAGCGATCTCATTTGCTTCTCTATAAGCATCTTCTGTGGTATTCGGAACCACAGTGATTTTCGCTCCATCCTTTGCTATCGCGGCGACAGTTCTCCTTCGCCATTCTTCATACTGCTCCCCATTGAATATCGCGTCGGAGTTCTTGATTGAAGATGATGTAGCAACCGAACGTGTTGAACTACTCATACTTGTCGGAATCCAGAGAACTTGCAAAATTCAAAATGAACTAATGAGTTAATCCGATCTGAAGTTATTAATGACCTAATTAATGATCATAGTAGATGAGGACCATAAAATCCTAAAAAATAAAACGCTTTTGCTACCATATTAGCTTATTAAAGAACGTACTTTCAAACGTGCTCTCGTTAAACTGTATAATGCCAAACAAAATTCAATTGAAGTACAAAACATCAGTGATACCCATAAACAAATACAAATAATAGCTTACAAAAAGAAAGATCGTGGAATTAGAACCGGTGATAAGCTGTGTTTTGGTTCCTGCGCATAGAGCACAAGTTTACAGCCGTTTCATAGATGTATAGAGAGTAGTTACTTTTTTTTACTGTTGAGAGCGCTACTGCGCATGCGTGCCGTGTCATCTAAAATACTATATAAGGAGGTGTATTACAAGGAATAGTTAATGTCTCTCAAGAGATCACCGATCAACAAATAGTACGCGACCAAAATACAAAAAATTTGGTGAACAAAGATGTGACTAAAACTTTTTTGCTCAAGTTTGACAAACATTCCATTCAAACAAATTACGACATACTACCTTGGGGATACTATAAATAGAGTGACAGTCTATCAATTTTGCTAAACACAATGGAATTTGCAACCAAACTAAAAACTAGTATTCCTGTAATTAATTTAGACACAAAACCTCCTGAAAAACGTAAAGTTGCTATGTTTCCAAACGTGATGTGCACTGTTATTGCAGGAAGTTCTGGCGCGGGAAAAACTAATGTAGTATTAACGATTCTCCTCCATAAAAAACCACTAACTAATATTTATCTATGCTGTAAGACCGCCGATCAAGCCAAGTATAAACTATTGGAAGAATTGGTGGAGGGTCATAATAAAACTAAGAAAAAAATTGGTTATCACGTAATCACCAAAATAGAGAATTTACAGCCACCTGAAAAAATTGAAATGAATTCTGCAATAATATTTGACGATATATTGACTGAAGACCAAGATCCAATTGCAAACTACTTCTTGAGAGGACGCCACCGTGGTATTTTGTGTTTCTATTTGACACAAAGTTATACAAAAATCCCTAAAAAATTGGGAATTAGAGGAAATATGAATTTCTTGATACTCTTCAAACTCAATGGTGTGAATCTAAGACAAGTGTATTACGAGTACATTAGTGGTTTCACAGATTTTGCTACATTCAAGAAAATGTGCGATTATTGTTGGCGTGAAAAATTCAGTTTCATCACTATTGATCTAGATGATTATACATTCAAGAAAAATTTTGAGTACAAATTAGTATATAAGGAAGCTTAGTTGGCTCAGTAGAGCATCATTTGCAATGGAGTACGCGAAGTTTGCTGACTTACAAGTGGGTGTTGTATACACAATTACCAATCACTACAAATATTACAACAAATTTGCGCAGCAGACTATAGTGGTTGTTTTGGATGATAAACAGCGACTCAATCTGCGCCTCAATGGTTTGCGAAGAAACATTTTGACACTATCGACGATTTTTTGAAAGACAAGAAGTATTTTTGTTTCAAAGGGATGGTACCGTGTAAAGGTAATGCGGCATTTTCTTACGCCAATATAGAATTTCCTGCAGAAAAAGTATAAATAGTGAGCGAGATGTGAGAAAAAGTAACTTAGTTTGAAATGGAGAATGTTATTGAAAGTATCAAATTTTACGATTATAGACCACCATTGTCTGAGAAATTTGACTCTGCTGGTACAGAATTCCCAATTACAGCGTATAACGAGGATATTGTGACTCAACCAAGTAAAAGTCTACTTGTTCTTAGGGGACGTATCCAGATCCAAAAAGGAGGAGAAGGTGTAGAGGTTCCACGTGATTTGAATACATTCAACTTTGTGACAAATGGTCTTCTACATCTCTTTGACCGTATTGATTATTACATAGGTGACAACAAAATAGATTCAATCCATAAACCAGGTATCTCGACAACAATGAAAGGTCTTGTCTGTTTTGAGAATGACTTGAAGTACAATAATGCGGGTTGCGTATGCTTGGACAAAATACGTTCTTTTGGCTTTTCAGAATGACAGAGTGAATAAACAATCAGCTGACACATCTAAATTTGATTTCATGAATTTGGAAAATGTACAGGTACAGTTGAACAATAATGTCGTATATCCGAGAGAACGTCTAAATCTGAAGCTAGATGAGTACAGGTGTTCCAATCTGTATCATATGTTCAAACATTTCAAAGCTTCCTATTATGAACGTGATGAAGAAAAAGTAGATCCTCTGTTCACGTATGAGAAATTCCTCACTGATTACCCTATAATCGCTATTGATTGTTCCTACCAACCAGATGTGATTAAGAACACATTAATTAGTATTAGGATAAATTTTGCGTGGCGAGAAAATATCAATGCAAATACCGTTATTCACTGTATACTCATTACAGATGACAAAGCAGTCTATAATCCATTGAATACACATGTTCTTCATTAGGGGGAAAAAACTATAAATAGGAGAGTAGTAATCATTCTAGCTCATTCTTATGATGGCTCTCGTCGTAGATTTTCAAGCATTTAAAACGCTGTCAAATCAATTCATTCTGAAAGAGCTTGCCATAGTTGGTGTGAATAGAAATGTAGTTCAACATTTCTTCATCCAACCTCCGCCATACACCTTGCACTTGGAGACGAGAGCGCGTGTGAATTATATCACAAAATTCATTCACAATATCCCGTGGAATTATGGACATGTTGAGGAATGTGATGCTCTTTTTGTTTTGTATGAGCTTGCGAGAGATGCTGATGTAGTGTATGTGAAAGGAACTGAGCGAGTGAAGTTTTTGAGAAAGTATTTGGGTTTGGACGTGAAAATAGTTGATTTGGATAGTATAAAGTGTCCTCAAGCGTGTTCATTGCACTCACCTAGTAACGCAGTGCAGTGTATATTCAGGGGTCATACACCTAACCACAGATTTCGTTGTGCTTTAGAACAGGCTCAAAAGTATAAACAGTGGTTGGAAAAAAATCTATATAAAGAGGGACAATATTGATTAGGTAATTGAATATTATGGCTTTCCAAATTTCTATCCATAGTCGACAGTCAGACATTGATCTGATCTATCACAAACCAATACTTTTGGACAGACAGTATGAGGTATCACTGCAAACGTTTGTTACATACAACAGTATACCAAATGTAAAGAATAATGCTTTTCATATAGAGTACAATGATGGAAATGAACACAGCCATCGTATAATAAATATCCCTGACGGAACGTAGGAGGTAGAAGATATTATAGAAGTGTTGATGAAAGATTTGGCAGTTAAAGAAGCGGGAATACTTTTAAAATTAAATAAAAATACAATGACAGTTGACATAACTTGTAAAAATAAAAGAGCCGCTTTTGATTTCAGAGGACCAAATTCTATAGGTCAGTTATTAGGTTTCTCCAATGATTGGTACATTACACCAGGTAGCGCTGAAAAGTCCGATAAAGTTGTGGACATTAACCCTATAAACACAATACGTGTGCAGTGTAATTTAATAAAATGTAATTTCCACGACCACGTGAAGAATGACAATACAATTTACAAGTTTCCCTTAGACGTGAGTCCAGGTGAGAGGATTGTAGAGCGACCGACAAATTTGTTGTATTATACTATAAATACAGACGCGATTCACAAATTAGCCATCAGAATAACCGATCAGTCGGGAAATTTAATTGATTTCCGAGGTGAACAAGTGACTGTAATACTATTATTTAGACCGGTGAAATGAATAAAGTTGAAAATTGTATTCAAACATCTAGAGCTTTGCGCGAAGCGTATGATGAATTAAAATATGGAAAATTATTGCGCAGTAAACAGCTGGCTGAAACTTTTCAACCAATTGTCAAACCATTGGAGAACTTGACTGAGAAATTGGACAAGACACCGAGTGGTAATAATGATGATGTTGTAATTAAGAGAGAGAGAGTGAAAATTGAAAATGAAAATTACATTGGAGATGTGGCTTTGAAGTATTTGGGGTATTATTCAGATAAAGATGTGAAAACAGATAAAACATTTGGATTGTACACAAAGAATAAAGAGATGTTCATAGGATCAGAGCCTATTCAAGTACAAAATAACAATATATTTTTTCCCGATGGATCAGTCTACAAGGGTACTGAAGGACTATGGTCATTGTTAACACTTCAGAGACCAGAGCATTTTTCAAAAGAAGATTTTGATAACTTCCAGGAGATAATATTAAAAACTGAATCTTATAGGCGTAACAATGATCCCAATGATGGTTCCATCAAACGGAGTACAGGGTACAAGTATAATAAATTCATTCAACCAATTCTAGAAAACCATAATCTAATACAAACAAAGAAAAAAGGAAAAGGGTTGAAAAAAATTGTCACTAATGCACCAGTGGAGTACGTTTACTGGGACTCCATAGACGAGTTACTCGAAAAACTATATATAGGGTATGGCCAAATAAAATCTGGCAATAAAAATCCATTATTGTATAACAAGATTACAAGCATATTAGAAGAAATACAAGAAATATGACTTCCTACATAGAAAAAAGGCGACATTGTATTGAGAACAATCTACTTCCAAAACACGGGAAAGGTCTAATCAACAAGATGATAGATTCGCTTCCGTTTGAATTACATCTCCCTGGCTGATATCAGTACGCTGGTCCAGGGACAAACTTGGAATTGAAATTAGAAAAAGGTGTTAAACCGAAAAATAAACTGGATGAAGCGGCAATGTACCATGACATAGCGTATAGTACTTCTAAAGATTTAGATAGTAGACATGTCGCAGATAAGAAACTGGAAGAAGATGCATGGGCTGGTGTAAAGTCTCCAGATGCTGATCTTGGTGAAAAAGCAATGGCATGGTTGGTCACAAATACCATGAAGGCAAAACGTGCTCTAGGTGCTGGTGTGCGGGCAAAACGTAGCGTCTACATTGATACTCCAGTTAGTATGAATGAGAGTGAACGTAAAAAATTGATAGATGCTGTGACTAACAAGAAGAAAACAGTTACAGTAACAGTCAGTAAAGAACATACTAAAGAGTGGGTCTTTCTCTTCCATTGACAAGAACGCAGATAAATAAAATTAAAAAAGCAAAAACTTCTTCAACAATCAAATTGTCGGGGGCGCAACTAAATAAAATAAAAAGCGGAGGATTTTTACCGTCAATACTGAATGCAGTACCAGGTTTGGTTGGTACAATATAGGATAGTTACGCCAATAAAAAAGCCAATGATCCTTTGATTGAGGAAAAAATTCGTCACAATAAAGCAATGGAGGGGAAAGGAATGTACCTAAATAAGAAACCAGTCAAAGGTAATGGTCTGTACGAGCAGGCGCGTGACATTGCCCAATTTTTAGGTTACAAGAATACACGTGATGCTATTTCCCGTCATGTAAAACCAGAATGGAAAAAAACATGGAGTGATTTGATTCAGGAGTGTTTAGATACATATCCACCAAATAATTGGCAACCTCACACGGTTTTCATTACAGAACCAGGTCTCTACAATCTATTCATTCATTCTAAATTACCTACAGCTCAAATGATTAGTGATTGGATATGCAATGAGGTTTTACCTTCTCTGAAAAGAAAAGGATTACTCAAAGAACTGTTCAACCCAGATGATGACAAGAGAAAAATAATGATTCCCAATTCAGAAAAATTACAACACACACTAATTATTCATGAGACTCACAAATATGTTTTTGTACCCCATCTTCTCTTCACTAGATGTCAAAATAGAACACTACAAACAACATTGAAAAAGATTGCAAAGAAATACCCCAAAGCTCAAGAAAAATACCGATATGAAAAAGTACCAAATGGAATAAACGTATTGAACTGTGTAAAAGAATGGCTTCTTGAAAAACAAATACATTACACACCACGCAATAACACTCTTTGGCTTTCCTACAAAAATGACATAGATAACCTCATTCAGTTTGTACAATCTATATCTAAACTATAAAAGACGCAACATCTTGGAAAAAAAAATCATTGTCATCATGTTTGAAATTAAATCGCATTCTGTAGATAATTTCAGATACAATTACGATACATACATCCTAAAAAAATATAAAGATGAAGTAATCTTTTATATCCAAGACAACACACACTTCAAACCAGGAAGCAACCTCATACATTCAGGAAAATATCCATTCAGAAAACATACTAACAAACTAAACTTTTTCAATGCCATAGTAGAATCTCAAGAATTCTATGATTATGATATTATATTATACGACATTTTTGTAGATAAACACGGTGAAATTATTTTTGAATTTGATAACCTAAACAATGATCCTTTCATCTCAAACAAACACACAAACATTTACATAAAAATGAGGAATCATTAAAATTTTCATAGCTCAAAAAAGTGGTCTCCCCATCATCCAAAAACTCAGTAGAACTTAGCCAAAAAAAAGTGGTCTCAACGTACTATCATCAAAAAAATTTTCTCTTCTCCTCATCACCCACAAGCCTGTGGGACTTAGCCAAAAAAAAAGTGGTCTCAAAGTCCTTTCCTACTACTCATAATTTTACTTATCACTTAGAAAGTTGAGAAAGTGAAATCTACAAAGAAGGTTCTCTGTTTCCTGCTACAACCAATACCAATACCAACCAATACTTATAGCAATAGTTGAACCAACTACCCATACCTACTAACTACTATTTACAAAGCTGCGCACTCCCCTAATCGATACATAGAAAATGATTAATGAAAAAATGAATACAATCTACAATGACTCAGTGAGCATGCAAAGATTTTACAATCTTACCAATGACAAACTCTGAAAGCCAAATGAATACGGAATACTGAATGACTGAATCTGACTGAATCGCTATCTGCATGAAAAATGAAATTAAATAATATTAAATATGAGTACTCAAGGAATGAACAAACAGCAAAGGTTCAATAGTCTAATCTCTAATTTGTAATTTTAATCGTAGGTTTACTTACTTTACTTGTAATATTTCTTTTTCTAAACCACTGATTGAATATTGAATAAGTATTATTCAATTATTTAACTTGACATTTAAAATAATTATTATTTAAATCGTGTAATAATAAAATCATAATATCATAAATCCTGGAGTAGAGTAAACCTGGAAAACTCTAGAACTCAAGTTGGAATGATTACAAATCAGTGTTGGCAGGTGAATTTCTCGAACATCCGTATATCTGAGAAAACTAGACCTAAAAAAAATACGTAGAAATACGTATGGAAATAGATTTAAAATTTCGATGGAAAATAGTTATATGCTTTATTATCCAATTCAATGCCATCCCAGCTGGAAATTCTTTTGTTGCGAGCCTAGACGCAAATGCGTCTATACTAACACAAATAATTAGGGAATAATCATAATATACACGAAGAGTTTAGAACTGTGTTTATTTGAATTAGGCGTAGGTAAGAATTTTCAATTTATGATATCAAAATTCACAAAACATTTCAATTTTTTTACAAGCAGTGTCTACATAGAAATATGTATGTGTTTTGAAAATTTCTTAAAAATTATAAACCAAGTTGGATTACATTTATGTTAAGTAGGAACATCAAAATGCAAAAGAAGAAAATAAATGAAAATTACCTACTTCTTAAAAACATTAATAAAAAAACAACTCTTTCATTAATTTATCTCTTTTCTTTTCATATTCCTTCCGCTCTTCATCATTCAATGGTTTGGAAGGTATAACTTTCAATCCTCTCTCAGAGGATTTGGGCTTTACAAGGTTCTCAGTTGAAACGACTGGCTTGTATCTTCTGTACTTGGCATTTATGACAGCAAGGTTCCGTTGAATTTTGTTTGCTTTTTCTTCATCTTCAGGAACTGCAGGTTCCATTTTTGTAGTTTTTTTTTCACTGCCTGAATCGGATGACATGTTTCTTTAAATTCAACTCGAGACTGAAATTAGTAAGTATAATACTCTCATTGACTGACTAATTTAATCTCTCACATGTGACACTGGTTTACTCGAAGTACTCAAATCTTATCTCTAAACAGTGCTGCCAGATTGTGTGACAAAATAATCGCCAATGACGATCTGCGAAAAGGAGTTCCTTCACATATGAAAAAAATAACCTGTTCTGCTGATTGTTGATATGCAGATACGTCCATTCTACTTTGTAGGGCAGATTTCGCCCAAAGTCGCCTGAATTTTTTGCGATTCCATTTCGCCCAAAAGAGTCTATTTTTTAACCAGTTGCCCAAATTAAATTGGCTGAAATTAATGGCTAACCCTGTATCAGGTGAATGAACAAATCGCAATGTTAGAACCCTAAGAATTTCTTCACTTTGTTTTCTTGTATTTTCTTCATGTGAAATTACCTCAGTTGAACAAAAATTACTCTCATAGTTATTACCTAAGTATAACCTAGAACTATTTGCTTTGTGATAAAATTTAAGTTAGGTACATGAACACAGCCATCCTTCCTACTTGTGCTTACTTGTACTGAATTTTGAATAGAGGTGAACCTGGATACTTTCAACAGTATGAGTTCCCTCTCCTGAAGACGCTAATCTCAGAAGATGTATGCGGTTGAAAAAGCAAAAATAAGAATTTAAAATGAACAAGTTCATCTTTCTTTTTCCACTGACCAATAAAGTGTACAATGACCAACTCAATATATCGATAATTGCTTCCTTTAGCGTTTATGCTTGAGATTTTCCTTTGCTCATATTCATTTACACCTTCATTATCTGATCACACATCTAGTCTTTGTATATTTTGTTTGACAATGAACTTTGGCTGAAAATGTTGACATACCTACATACATTAAATTGATGAATGATAATTTCAGTTGATCTCGGCGGTAATGCAAAATAATGATCAGAAAACTCTAATTATAAGTATATTTCAAATAAACTTAGGGGAAAAAAAAATGACTTTAACGTCCTTAAAAATATGGCAAGAAAATTTCTAATTTGGTATTCACGTAGAAAAAATTGCGTCAAGTTATAAACTTAAAAATTAAAATTATGATTAGAAAATTGAAATTATTATTTCATTTCACAAACTAGAAGAAAATTAACCTTGTGGTATAGTCTTAAAAATAGCACAAAATAATAATTGAAACATTTTTTTTTCATTTTTTTTCTATCACCAAAAAAATCACATCAACAATATTGAGCGCCTAAATACTAAATAATTCATAATATAAGCGTTTTGTAGTCAAATTAAAATCTTCACAAGCATTTCTCTTCAATTTGTACAAGATACTGATGCGAGCTCACCTAAAATAATTTGTTGGTCTATGAGAAACTATCGAGAAGAAGGTACCTATCTGCTTTTTATAATTTTTATAAAACTAGTGATAAAACCGTGTCACTCTCATTGAATACCCAATCATAATAATATTCAGTTAATTGCTGGTAGACACTGTTGATCATGCGGTAGAGGTCTCCACATCTAAAAAATACGTTTGGTGATTTTGTGAATGCAAATAGTATTTCACGTATCTCAATTTCTTCCGCGTTGGGGTTTGATTGAAGTACGGAACAAAATTGGGTAGCTGGTGCTGGAGTTAGAATTTGTTCCAAAACTAACGCGTACTGATATGGACACTCTGAGTCTTGGTACTCGAGTGAGTTTTTAAAATTTATCGCTTTATAACTCAGACCTTCTTTTTCAAATTTGTCGATCATACTGCATAAGGAAACAACAATTTCAGAAGTACAATATTAGATCAACTCAGAAGTAATGGGAAGTACAAAATATCCGCAATCTACTCACTCAGTTTCAGCAGTATCTGTTGGATTGAAGCTTCTCCTTCTATAAAAGACAGTTGAAAAAATAACTAAACATTAAAAAACTTCCTTTTTTTATTAGCACGTTATTAATTTGACATTGTTCATCATACGAATATATTATGCCTCTCACAGATAAAAACTGGAGAAAGGGATTACCAAGAATAAGAAAACTGGACTGTAGTGTGTAGTCGTGCAAGGAGAGAGCGCCACAACTCAACACACCCCCGCACTACAAAGTCCTAAAGAAAATTTCAAAAAAAACTTGAATCATAGGTAATCCAAAAAAAACAAAAAAGAAAAAAAAAAGAAAAAAAACTTAAAGATAAAAAAAATATTGTAACACAATTAAGCAATCACTTAATATTTAGCATATCACAAAATTTCTTAAATTTAACCGGAACGAGCTCTTTGGTTAGTACATCGGCTAACTGCAATTCTGTAGGAGTATAAATAAGTACAATTGCACCATTTAATACCATCTCCTTAATATACTTGAAATGTACATCAATATGTTTTGATCTTTTGGACATGAGAGGATTCTCAGACAGACTAATCACAGACTGATTGTCTTCACAGATTGAAACCGGCAGATCTATTGATACATTTAAATCTTTTAAAATCCCTAATAACCACAATAGTGAATCGTGCACAAATGAGGAAAGAGATACATATTCAGATTCAGTAGAACTCAATGTAATACAAGACTGCTTTTTTGAAGACCATAGAATTACATTTCCAAACATTTTAACAATGCAACCAGACACAGATTTCCGAGACAATTTATCTGAAGCCCAGTCGGCATCAACAAAACACTGCAGAACTTTACTTTCATTAGAAAAGTTGTAAGTTAATTTTAAATCTTGAGTGTTGTAGAGGTATATTAATACTCTCTTGAGATAATTAAAATGCAACTGAGAGTAAGCATTCATAAAACGTGAAAAAAAATTAACAGCAAAAGAGATGTCGGGTCTTGAACAGATTGAAATGTAAAGCAGACATCCCACCAATTGCCTATAAGGTAAATTTATGTTAACGTTAATTTCAGCAGGCAATAAAGTTAGATCTTTTTCAATCGGAGTCTGAAAATTATCTGATTTTGCTTCAGTTACATGAAAACGTTTAGCGACTTTTTCAATAAAATCCGTTTGACCAATAGTCATTACTTTAACAGTCTCATTATATGATACTTTCATACCTAAGTAACAATCAATTTTACCCAAATCTTTTACATTAAATTCTTTCAAAAATTCAAATTTAAATTTGGAAATCAGTGACTTTGAGTTTGAAGCAATTAACAGATCATCCACGTGTACAAGAACATAGATAATTTCCAATTTTACCTTCATTACATAAAGACAAAAATCATGGCTCAATTTCACAAAACCTAGAGAGACAATAAACTTGTCTAAACGTTTATTCCACACACAAGGTGCCACTTTCAGCCTGTATATAGCTTTCTGAAGCTTACAAACAAGATTTCTATCCCAACAGAAACCTTTGGGTTGCTCCATATAAGCGTCGTAATTGAGATCGCCATGTAGGAAGGCACTGGACACATCCATCTGATGAAGTTCAAGTCCTAGCTGAACAGCCAGACAAAACATTATTTTAACTGTTGTCATATTTACAACAGGCGAAAAAAGTTCATCAGGAACATTCTTTTTGTCACAGCCTACAGCAACCAAACGAGCTTTTAGCTTTTTGGGTTTTTCTTGAAGAACCCATTTGGATCTCATTACTTTCATTTCAGGTGTGTGAGTTACCAATTTCCACACTCCATGTTTACGCATTAAGTTCATCTCCTCTAGTTTTGGTTCTTCCCATTTTGGATCCAATTTGTCAGTAAAGAGTGCTTCACAGTAGCCAAGTTCATAATCTTTTAATCGTACGTTTGGAGTACGTTCTCTCCCACTTCTTCGAACTACAGACTCTTCCAAAATATTCGCTTGATTTGATTTGGTTCTCTGATTTTGGAGTCTTTGTTCTCACATAGTAGTCAGTGTTGCTGACAATGTCTCTGTAGCATTTGCCTTTGTCAAAGAGAACGTTACGCGCTACAATCACTTCCTGTTTCTCAAGATGAGATCAAAAATTTGATATCGGGTGGGCGCGTAACCCATCATGATACCTTTTATTGAACGAAGATCAAGTTTTTTTCATTTTTCTTTCGGTATGTGCACATAGCACACGCAACCAAACGGTTGTAATTTATGATAATTTGTGTGTTTATTCCATTCGAACGCAGGAATTTTTCCCGTAGAACGAGTAGGGCTTCGATTCAGAATATAATTTGCACATAAAATCGCCTCCGACCAAAAACGTTTAGGAAGCCTGGAATTGTCCAACATTGTTCTTGCTTTATCAAGTAAGCTTTGATTTAGGCGTTCCGCCTTTCCGGCTGATTGGTGATTGTAAGCTATTGTTTTGGGTGTTACTATCCCTTTTTTCTTACACCATTGAATAAGCTGAGAACTCACATATTCTCCGCCGTTATCAGTGTAGAGAGAGGAAATTTTCATACCAAACTGAGCAGTAGCCATTGCTTCATACTCGACAAGTTTCAAAAAAACTTCACTTTTTTCCTTCAACAAATAAACAGCCAAAAAATGGGTAAAATCATCAAGAAACGTGAGAAAATAAACATACCCATCAAAACTTCTTTCGTCAGAGTAACAAACATCAGATACAATTTGTTCTAGAGGACATTTTGTCTTGAATTTGGAAGTATGATAAGGCAATTGCTTCTGTTTGCCGTATACGCACGATTCACACAATTTGTGAGTTTCGCCAACAAAATTAACCAAACCTTGCTTTTTCAGCGACTGACTTGAATTTGCATTTAGATGACCAAGATGTCGGTGTAGCTGAGTATAGGTAAGATTAGCTTTGGTCAAACCCGTCTCTGCTGAACAGACTGAGAAATTCATAAAGTACAGATCATTTTCAACATAACCAGTAGCTATAACATCGCCGTTTTCAGATTGTATCTCAACAGAATTCTTCATGAAGACTACCTTGTAGTCACCAAGTGTAATTTTCCGAATACTGAGTAGATTTCTCCTCAGACCTGGGACATAGAGAACATCTTCGAACGTTACACGTTTAGCAAGATCAGAAACAAGTTCCACTGTACCAATGTGGGTGGCAGCTGTAGTATTACCATCCGCAAGTGTGATAGGAATTTCTTTGTCCAGCTTTCTAATTGATGAAAAGGACTTCTTTTCCTTCATCATAAACCTATTGCACCCAGAATCGGCAGCAAATTTCACTTCTACCTGTACATTGTTCCCAACATTACCAATCTTTAGTTCTTTGGTCAGGAACACTACGGGAGGAAAATCACAAAAATCACCATTTTCTGACGCAATATTGGCCTCTGTTTTCTTTCCGTCGTTCTTCTTTTTGTTGTTTTTCTTTTTGAAGCAGCGCTTCTCAGAGTGATTATCTTTGCCGCAATAGTCACAGTGAACTTTTGGTTTCAAATTATTTGATTTTGACTTACTTTTTGACCCTTTTCCATTTGAGTTAGAGAAATAGGCAGTACCGTTCATATCGCTTGATTCCACTTTCTTCATTACCTTTTGTTTGTCCTTGCGCTTGAGATCAAAGTCCAGTAGGCTTCCTTTGACTGATTCCATAGAAACTAGAGAGTTTTCATTTATTTCACCAAGTGATGTAATGGCAGGGGCAAATTCTGAAGGAAGTGACGCTAGTAAGGTCACTACTGCCTCTATATCCTCGAATCTCCCAACTTTTCCTCCGCTTGATCTGATTTCAGCTATTATGTCATCAAATTCCTTGAAGAACAATGACAGTTTGCTCTTCCCATTGTATTGTAAATTTGCCAGTTTGCGACGTAAGTATGCGTGCTGCATGTAACTGCAACAATTAAACGCGGTTTTCAGTCTTTTCCAGCATTTGTAAGCACTTACATCCACAGGAGCGTAGTGAAGAAATGAGTCTGCCAGATTCTCTATGACAATTCTTCTTGCGTGAGCATCAGCTTGAGACCATGTGAGAGGATTCTTTTCTGTACCAAAAATCTTCTTTTTGAGTTTGTCTGTAGGTCTCTTATCCACAAGATTGGTTAACCCATTGCAAAGCAGTTCTGTATAGACTCTGTTCCGCCAAGCTAAGTAATTTGACCCATCAAACCTTTTGATGCGGGAAACATTCACCAAAGAGGACATTGCCAAAAAAGCGATTTTGCAGGCACGTGGACTAGTACGCCATAAATCAAAAATGTTCGAGTAGAACAGGTACTGATTAAATTGCGAACGAAAAGATTCCTACACAGGAGACAAAAACAAGAAAAATTGGCTCATCATGTTCTAACGCAAACTGGGCCCATAACCTGTTGGATTGAAGCTTCTCCTGCTATAAAAGACAGTTGAAAAAATAACTAAACATTAAAAAACTTCCTTTTTTTATTAGCACGTTATTAATTTGACATTGTAAACAATAATTGAAAATCAATTATAGTTAAGGTTACACATACCTTTCTTTTGTTCAAGAGGACATGTTTTTTGTTTGTGATGAAATTCATAACAGCCGTAGCATACTCTACCAGGGTTCTTACAATCCTTATATTTTTGAAAATATAAGCCGCATTTTGTGCAAAGTGAATTCTTACCTTCTTCAGCTATCAATAGCTTGAGTTGAGCTTGTTGCTTGGGCCTGTATAATTTTTCAAAGTTGATCTGTCTTTGTCCTTTTATCTTAGGAAAATTTGTTGTTTTCTTTGTACCTTTGTTTGATAATTTGGGTTTCTTTTCCATCACGCCTTTGTTTGAAGGTTGAAACATAGATGACGGAGGTCTTCAATTAGTTTTTGGTAGGTTATTGATGAGTTCCATGAATTTCTTCTTTGTGTAGTGTCAGAAATAAAAAACAATTTCACTAAATTATAACTTGAATATTTGTTAATAAATATAATTTGATGTAGCATGTTATTTTGAATTGTACAAGTAGTACATAAGGTATAAGGTACAAGGGAAGCACAGGCACAGGCAGTGTACTACGAACATACGCGAGTCATAGATCATAATTCATAGATAATAGATTCACTCCTTTAGTATGATAGAGAGCGCACAGCTGCAGGCTTAAGTACTGCTGACACTCCCTCCGCGTATCTCAGTCATACAAACCGTTATCAACAAATTGTATCAAATCTTAATCGCTTCGTTCGTAAATATACAAGAAATTTGATATCACAAAAAAAAAAAAAAAAAAACACAGCCTCATTCATTATTCGATATAGAGAAATCACAATGGTTTTTAAATCACAATAATTACATTAATGGCTGAGGAAGACTAGCAGTGTAAATAACCTGACTAGTTCATAAAGGTTTACAAAAAAATACAAATTTCTTTTCGCCATATTTGCAGTTTACTGATCATACTTCAGTTCTCTTTGCAAAATTTGCATCATCACCTTTTATATTGCAGTTTCGCTTCGCAGTCGCTTTGTACTTTCGCTTAGTCGCTTCGCAGTTAGTATGTTTCTGAAAAATATCAAATTCACACATCATTAAATTTCTGAATTTTTCAAATTGCTGCTTGGCTAGGGCTTTTGTGAAGAAATCTCCTATTTGCTCCTTTGTACTTATCCAGTGTATATCTATTTTTCTTTCACTACACAGTTGTCGCACATGGTGGTATGAAAGTTTTACCAAGTGTCGTAGGGTCTGAGATTCCTCCGTTATTGCTAGCTTAATCGATGCTCTATTATCCTTGTACAGTCGCGGCATCTTTGTTACTCTTCCAAACCGCTTCGCAAGTTCTTGAACACTAATTACTTCCTTACACACATAGCTCATTGCTACATATTCAGTCTCAGCTGATGATAGAGCAACCTGTCGCTGTAGATGTGTTTTCCAGGCTACTGGATCACCAAACATCATGACTACGTATCCGGAAGTTGATCGTCCTGTTTCCTCATTAAGACCTAAGGACACATCAATGTAACACTCAACTTCTTTGCCTACACCGCTGAATTTTATTCCCAAGTTTGCAGTTCCTTTGAGATATCTGAATATTCTCTTAACTTGTTCCCATTCCTTCTCACCATAGTTTTGTTGTTTTCTGCTAAGATAATTTACTGCAAACATGATATCAGGTCGTGTTGAGTTTGCAATGTATGAAAGTGTACCAATTGCATTTCTGTAGGGTATTCGCTTTGGGTCAAATCTAATATTCGCACGTTTCTCTGGTATCATTTTTTGGTCAGCATCAGTTGTTGCCATAGGAGTTGATGATGTTCGCAGGGTACCAAATGAATCAAATTTCTTTAGTACAGAAGTTATCATTTTCTCCTGATGAATAATGATTGTTTGATTTTTGCGATCTCTCACAACTTCCATTCCTAGGAACTTTTTCACTTCGCCTAAGTCGCTAGTTTCAAACTCTTTTTGTAACTGTTCTTTAACTTCACTCAACTTCTCCTTATTGTTTGTCGCTATTAGTATATCGTCAACATAGACTATCAAAATTGTATACTTCGCTTTATGTTTCCAATATTAAATACAGGGTTGAAATTTGTATCTTGTAAATCGCAGTCTTTTCATCGCTTCGCCAAATCACATAAACCATCGTTTAGGGCTAACTTTCAGTCCATAAATTGCTCTGACTAGTTCAAGTACGTGTGTTTGTTCAAAGTTAGGTTCCTTGTTTCCTAAATATTCGCTTAACCCTTCTGGGATTTGCATGTAGACTTTCTTCTCTAGGTTTCCATTGAGAAAAGCTGTCTTTACATCAATGTGTTCGAATTCCAAATCGTATTTATTCGCTATCGCTGCAATACACTTAAAATCGCTCATTCTTGCAACAGGCGCATACGTTTTGTCGATACCGTAATCATGTAGATCAGAAAAACCTCTCGCTACTATTCTACTTTTTTGTCTGATTCCAATATGCGGTTCATCCTTTACTTTGAATATCCATCTAGATGTTACTACCGATGCTTTTGCGGGTAATTTGTTCATTTCTATCACTCGCCAAGTTTTCATTTTCTCGTGAGCATCAAACTCTTCTTTCATCGATTCTCTCCATAAGTCACTATCTTTACAGTTTATTGCTTCGCGATAATTAGCTGGTTCGAATTCGCTATTAATTTTTGTATACATAATTAGATTCGCTTCATCCTCGTACTCATTGCATTCTACTTCATAGTCAAGAACATCGTCTGCATCCCAAGTCAATTTTTGTTTCATCGCACCTCTAGTTCTATCCGTGATTGGTTCATAATTTGCTTTCAGTTTTGATAAAAGTTCATCTTTATCAGTTATCTCGCTAGTATTTGAAATTTCTGTTTCTTCATTCTCTTTCACTATTCCTTCACTCACGGTTGTTTTGTTTGTATCAATACTCAATTTTTGCTGGCTTTCACTCGATATGAAGTTTTCAGTTTCGCTCACAACATTCTCGCATTCCCAGTTATGGTTGGATATTTTAAGTTCATCTAATTTTTGATTCGTATTTGTTCCATAGAAATTGCTATACACTTTTGATTCAACAAACGTCGCGTGTTTTGTAGGAATCACTTTACCTTTCTTATGATCATAAATTTGATACCCAGTTTTCGTCATACCAACTAGAAAGCCCTTGGTCCCGGTTGGAGCAAACTTAGGTTGGCCTGGATCTGTATTGACATAGCTCGCAAAACAACCAAATCGTCTAACATTTTTTAGAATTCCGCTTTTGCCTGTCCACATCTCATATGGAGTCTTATAGTCGATTGCGCTGTTTATAAATCAATTATGAACGTATAATGCATATTTCATCGCATAACCCCAGAAACAGAGGGGCATACCTGAACTAGCTAGAAGTGTTCGCACCTTCTCTCAAATTTCTAAATTTAGGCGTTCCAAAATTGCATTGTGAGATGGCGTGTGAGGGTTGCAAGGATCATATCAAATATTTTTGCGTCGCAGCAGGTCCTTCATGCACTCGGTCTTATACTCCGTTCCATTATCCACGTGAAGTCTGCCAATTTTGCAAGTAAATTGTTGTCCCTGTTGACTATTCACCATCTCTTCAAATTTGATCGCCTTGTCATTCATTAGTTCAGGTATATCTCTCAAGAAATTTTCAAACTGTAGATGAAGTTCCGTTTTATCAAATAATTCATAACCTAACGCATATCTTGAATAGTTGTCAGTGAAAGTGACAAAGTATTTTGCCTTAGTATAGATCGCCTTGGGGGTGATTTTACCTGCAATGTCAGATTCAATTGCTTGAAAGGGTCGTACTGCACGCGTTCTTTCTTTTGTAAAAGGTTGTTGTTTCGCTTTTCCTAGTCTACAATCCAGACAGTTTTTGATTTCATCAGTAACTACTACTCCCTTCAATTCTGGTAGAAGGTTTTTCGCTATTTGTAAATAAGATTCTGAGGCATGACCTAGTCGAAAATGCCATAACAATCCTTCACTTTCTTTTAACGCTCGTGTACGTTCTTTGTTAATATTTTCTAAGTCTTCAATTCGCATACCACTACTCCCTCCTAAATCAGTGTTCGCAGAATTTTGATTTATCCTATTATTGCCACCAGTTTCGCAATTTTCCTGTATCTCCAACAGACTTTTCCTCCAGAAAATCGCTCCTGTTTTTCCCAGATTTGAGGAAGATTGAAAAACATTTTGTGAACCTTCACATTATTGCTCCCTCCTTTCTTCGCCTCCATTTGTAGAACAAATTCTTCTCGCTTGTTAATCTCAACATCGGTGGCAGGAGCTTTGAAAATCATATTCCAAAACCTTCCATCACAGTATGCTACCTGAACTAACGCTCGCGTTTTCTTATCAATAACATAAGTTTCATTGCCGTCAATCAGAAACAGAAGTCTATCTTTCACCTTAAGAGCAGAGAAAAGATTATGGGGAACATCAGGGCAGTAATAAACATTTCGTAATTTTATCAGTTCGCTCGTTTCAGTGTTTCTTACTATTACGTCGCCTTGATATCGCACTATCAAATTTGCTTTTTCATTTTTATTCCCACAGGTAAATTTTCGCCGTCGCATCAATTTTCGAAGATTCACAAAAATATCCAGTCTGTTCACTATGTGATCAGTTGCTCCGCAATCTAAAACAAACATAACTCTAACACATTTATTAGACTCACCGTGTACTGTATTTATAGCACCATCTTCTTTTTTGCCAACATCAATAAATAGATACGTGTACTCTTGAGAGTCTAGTACATTCGCATTGACATACACATGATCGGAATCATCATCGCTCTCCAAAAATACTATTAACGCCTTCCCTTTCAATTTGCGCTTCTTATTCAATTTCTGGAATCTCCTTTTTGGTGCTTTCTTTTTGAGGTACTGGCCGGGTTTTGGGTTTCAAGGTTTCGCCGTTCTGGTTTTGTCAGGTTTTTGTTGATCACTTCGATGGTCACTTTGGTTTCTTCATTGGGCTTGGTCCCCATGTGTGGGACAATTTGCTCAAATATGGGTGCCATATGTATGGCATCCATAACAGAAAATGAGGCCCTTATTTGGGCAGTTGTCTTTCGTGTGATTGTCTGGGGCGTGCCCACACAGGGTGCAGGATGGGTAAGTTTGCTGTTTATTTGCCTCTTTATCAAAGTTGTTCTTTCTCGATGAGTGCAATTTGGTAAATTTTGAGACTTGAATGGCACTTACTGCTGCACATTCCGCTTTTTGTCGTTCGCTTTCTCTTTGATTGTTATCTTCAATGACAAATTTTTCCATCAGGATGGTCACGGGAAATCCCTTCCCAGTACTCCTTCTCTTGTATTTATCCTCGGCTAGAGTTTCTTTACCCACCAAGTGTATTGCTAAGAGGTAGGCTCTTCTCTCTTCTTCGATGCTAAAGTCAGGAGTGACTTTTCTAATTCTTTCAACAAGTGTACTGAACCGGGCATTGAAGTCCATCGCAGATTCAGTTTCAGGTTCAAAGTTGATCATGTTCAACTGACTGATAAGACTATATTTTGCGGTCTCTCCCCTAGGATTGAAGGTTTGATCAAGGGCATCAAGAACAGCATACGGCGTTGATCAATTTTTGATGACATGAAGAAGGTCATCTGCGACGTTCGATATAAAGAAATTCCGGACCTTTTTCATGCGTCCGTCGACTTCTTTGCGAGTCATTCCTGTAGGAGGAATTGTAGGATGTTTCAGCAACCAGTCGCAATCTTGTGCTTCAATTTTGCTTAGAAACCTGTGTCGGTAATTTATCCAGTTTGTTTTTCTAGACACAGGGTCTTTTAGTTTTGGAAATTTGAGAGAGGTGGCTGCTGGATAGCGCACGTCCATTGGCCTCGTAAGATTTGTACCTTCAATTCTACTCTTGGAGCTGATATTTTTGTTTTTCTGTCTCTCTTGTAAACTTTGTAGGGCCACTTGACGCGCCACTTCCACTTCATCAATTGTTTCGTTCGCCGTTTCTTTCGCGTTGTTTTTGATCTTGTCCTCAATATTTCTGTTGTTGGGTTTCAGAGACATTAGATCTTTGAAGCAACTTTCCTGTTGATGCTTTTGAACTCGTAACTTTTCATGCAGGTTTTTGCGGGCTACTTGGAGTTCGTGGATGAACCTTTCTTGAGTCGCTTCAAATTCTTCTTCCAAATCTTTGTATTCGCTTAGAATATGGGTCACTGTGTTTGTTAGTGTATTGATGTTTCGTGAGCGCGACTTCTTATTCGTAGGTGATTTGACTTCGTTCGCTTGATCTAAATAATTAAAATAACTAATGTTAGTTTCCCAATTTTTGATACGTGGTTCAATTATTTGCACCTGTTTCACGTTTTTGCAATATTGTTTTTCTTTTTTGCAAAGTTGCTTTTCGTTATTGCTAGATTGCTCTTCATTTTTGCTAGATTGCTTTTCTTTTTTGCAAGATTGCTTTTTGTTATCGCTAGATCGCTTTTCTTTTTTGCAAGATTGTTTCACTTTTTCGCATCGCTCAACATAGTACACATTATATTTACCTGTTTCATTCGCGGGTAAAACGTCATCGATATCACGGTTTTGCATTTCATTGTTTTTGCCGTTTTTGTTCATTTTGCTGAATAGTTGTTCTTTCCAAGCCATTGTATCGTTTTTCGCTCGATTTTTCGACCTATGACGTTTCATTTGTCTGAATAACAGTAAACACAAAGTTATCAACAAGTCAAGACTTTCGATTTAATAGATTAGTATCTTCGTGAGTCTGAGGTGACGAATAGCAACAGGACAAATAATCACGGAGACCTATCTCTATAGTTACAACAGAGATCTTATCAGAACCATAGATTCTGGATTCTGGACTGGGTGTATTTCCTTGAGTGATGTGAATGAGTTTCCTTCGCCAGCGTATTTATACTAAGCAGACGTACTGCCGGAGGTTGCCCAATCAACGGTAGTGTGTTGATCAGACACAGTTAGCGAAGACGATTAATCCAACAGCTAAAATACGTCAATTAAGTACCAGAAAGCCAGCATTTGGGCCAGTTACGTTCTCCCGGCTGAAACTTTTCTGTAGGTCACTCAACCACATGTGACTAAGGCTACCGACTAGCACGGGTTCAACAAAAACTTTATTACGTTATACTCGATATTTTGACTTACTCTTTTCGTTCAACTTTGAAGTGTCTATTTACTTCCGCCCACTGCTCCTTATGGAACTCGTAGAGATATTGTTCTGGTTTGTTCGACGCAATGATGACAAGTTGTATTTTTCGATCGTAATTTTTGCTTTCACTTTTTGACTAAAGATATGATCACAAGTATTAGATAAATTTCAATTATTGTCGCACTTACGCTTAAATCCTTTGTGTCGCTTTCAATCGCAATTTTATGCACAACGTGCTTGCTTCGCTTTTTCGCTCGCTATCGCCAATTCGCTCGCTATTCAGTAATTAAGTCGAAATACACGATAAATAAAGTTGCCAATTACTTACCGTGGTTAACCATGTCGGAAATAAAAAACAATTTCACTAAATTATAACTCGAATATTTGTTAATAAATATAATTCGATGTAGCATGTTATTTTGAATCGTACAAGTAGTACATAAGGTATAAGGTACAAGGGAAGCACAGGCACAGGCAGTGTACTACGAACATACGCGAGTCATAGATCATAATTCATAGATAATAGATTCACTCCTTTAGTATGATAGAGAGCGCACAGCTGCAGGCTTAAGTACTGCTGACATGTAGTCCAAGCTGGGAACTTGCAATATAGCTGTGATTGTCGAGTAAAAGGAATAGTGTTTGGAAGTGGGATCAGATACTCCCTCAATGTCATGAACAAAAATCATCGCTTCCATACCTGGCGGGAACTGTATGCCAATTGACCAAAAATCCGACATAAGTGCGTTGAAAAAGTTGATAAATCATTCTACCAAGAAACTTTGCGTAAACTTGAGCTCCTTGAATCTTTTTACTAGTTGACTTAACTCAAGGGCCCTACTGCTACTGAACATCTCTTTCAACAGTAAAAATTTTTCATAGGCTGTTGTCTTATCCATCAAGCAAGGTTGAACTAAGGCAGAGCATGACAATGTAACATTTAACTTGCTTGTGCGTCACGACGTTTTCTCACCCGTTCATCCATTTCAATATTTTCGGCGTTCTTTGCTTCCATAAAAGGTGTTAGACCCGCAACTTGGAGATCCTCTTTGATCATAATTCTCCACAATTTGTAATTCCTTGTCCCAGTTAATTTTTTGCTTTCTTGATAGGATTGCACGTGGAAATCTTTCAAGTCACTGACCATGTTGTTTCCTTCCATCATACTTAGTTTAAACATATTCTGGAATTTTTTGAACTCACTTTTCAGTTTCTTGGCAACCGCTTTGTCAATCAATGCCTGATTTACAGAGGACATAATATTTTGATCAGAGGTTTCATTTGCGTTTTTGTTAGTTTTGGTCTCTTTTTCTTCTTTGTTGTTTTCAGCAAGCAGCACGTTTTTGTCCAACTCTTTGACATGAAAGTCTGCCATAATAGTCAGATCACTCTTATTGACACTTTATAAGAACTAAGAGTAATAGAAAGAGAAAATAATAAAAAATTTTAAAATTCAAATGGTTGACATAGACAATAAATGTCTAATTTGAATCGAGAGCTTTGAGAAACCACATTTTGGAATGTCTGGTCAATTATCCAACAGGCTGTTCAAGGCAGTCTTGGAGGATGAGTTGGGGTGTAGTAATGAGAAGTGCCGCAAGGAGCGCTACTTCCAACAAAAACTTTCCACTGAAAATGGAGACTGGGATTTTGGGAATTTTTCAATTGACGTATCAATCCGCTGGAGCTAATTGCGGTGAAGTTTGCGGCTCCCGGCAAGCTTTGGCGAGACAAAACTAACATCCTAAATCTTTTGACTGCGTCTTTCAACCAGCCAGGCTATGGTGGACTTGGAACATCCATCCCTTCTCTCTTTTGAGATGTAACAACCAGTTGATTCAATCAATAAGGATGTCCAAACTAGGAATTTATAGGCCACATGTGATTGGGACAAATGTTCTGTACCATCTTGAGGAGAGCCTTTTTTGAAGTCTTTTTTCTTGAATTGCGCACATGGGTGTTCTGATAACATCTGAACAATTTGGTGCACTCTATTATCAATTCCATAAAATAATGTAAGACAATTTGATTGGCCTGATTTTGGCTGGTGGGCTCCTTGGCTACTTCAACTACACAATACCCTGCAGATGATTGATACTGTACTTTAAACACTATCTTTGCAAATTGTTCATTACAGCGTTTATCAACATTTTAATTTTGTAATTTTTGTATTTAAAACTGTCCAGCAAGCAATTTTTGTACTGTATCTTAGTTTTAAATTTTGTACTCATTAGAATGCATTATTTTGTTGTTTTGTTGATCTTGAATAATCTTGGAAATTATGAACAATCAAAGATTTTAATGAATAAATTTTCTTCATTTTTATTATTTTCTAATTTGTTCTATAATCTAGTACAGTGGCAATTGTACTAAACGTATATCTTATTTTAAATTGCCTTTTTTGGTGTGTATTTTTGAGTCTATGTGGCTGTTCAAATTGTAGCGCCAAGAATTCATAAACATATGATTTTTCTGCCCAATAAAACCACCGACCTGTAAAAATTAGGAAAGGACCTTGTATTGTTTTTGACTTTTGAGCTATACATTTGAGGGGTGGGAGGGGGGCTAGAAAGATCATTTTCAATTCTCATTCTGGGTACAATGTTCTCCTCTCTATCCCTTCACTGCTACCCATTCTAGATTCTTCACGGTGGGTTCTTTAACAAAGTTAAATGAGGGGATGCAGGGAACCTGTTTTATGTGTTTTACAGTAGGAAAATAATTTTTGTTTAATTTAAAAGTGCACTGTGAACTCGACCTCCTTGGTGGTGTGGAACAGAGTTCATAATATGGTGTAGTGTCATTATAACTTTATGACTGGAAAATTAATATGCCTAGCAATTTCTATTATCTTCAGTATAGCTGGGACCCCTCCTTGTAGTATAGTAGCTTTATACAAGTATATGCCTTGCAATCTGTATTATCTTTAATATAAGCTAGAAGTCCTCCTTCATTATACTAGCTTCATACTAGTTGGAATCTTTGAGCTATAGATGATATAGGGGGAGCTCAAAAATTTTTCAAGTCCCAAAGTCATAGGTAATTATGGCTGTATAACCAGAAAATATTGATATGCCTAGCGATTTGTATTATCTCTAGTATAAGCTAGGACCCCTCCTTGTAGTGCAGTAGCTTTATACTAGTATATAATTAAATAGGAGGGGACTTGGGGGAGGTAGAGGGAATAGGAAAAAGGGGGAGGTCAAAAATTTTCCAAGTCCCAAGGTCATTCTCAAGGTCATAGTTAGGTAAGGAACTTGCCTCCTGGACGCCGGACACCGGACGCCGGACACTTTTTCTTGAAGGACCCCCTGATAAAACAGGTTCCCTGTTAAAAAAATTCAAAAACTAATTATTTTGTCCCTAAAAGTAAATAGTTGATTTCTATTGCAACATGTTGTCAATGTGTAGAGAAACTATTTAAATTAGGTACTTTCTAGTTGAAATTCAATTTTATTCAAAATTATATCTGTGGAAGAATATGAGTTTAGAGGCAATTGAATAGCTCAGCAGCAGCAACTGATACCTATAAGATTAATTTTCCAAGCGGCTAATTACTCTCTTTATCAAACTGAAGAGCAGTCAATAGCATTGTGTTGTGTGGCTTCTTTTATTATTTTTGATATTCTGATTTTTATTCCATATTCCACTTTCTTGGCAGCAAAAGCTAGTCACATATGCCAATATGAGCAATCAATTGAAAAAAAGAAGAAACAATTTGATGAAGGAAGTTGAAATGGCCATATTGGCGATACTTGTTGGTACAAATACTTGTAGAGTCAAAAAATCAAGTCACATTGTAGGATGAAACGGATAGTGCGCAACGTCTCGACCAGCAGAAAAAGAAAAAAGAACATTTTATAATTTTTCAGTACATGCTGCATCAACCATTGATATTTGAACGTGTAGTGGATTCTAATCCCTTCTTGGCCATCATACTATGATCCTAAAAAATATTTCAAAATTTACCAGAGTACCAATATGGGTGACATTGAAGAAAAATAGAGATATCTGTGAGATTGGATAATCTCATTTGTATGTGCAATTTATTGCTGAATTAAAAAAAAGTAAGTACTTGAAAAAAAATCACAAAAATATCTAAGTAGATGGTAAAATGAACCCAAAAATATCAAAGAAGTGTTAAAGAGACCAAAACAAGTTGAAACCTGTAAAAAATCGAGAAGTATTTTACATCAATGTAAGTATGATTGTTTCAACATTAATTGAAAAAGGTTCGCCCATATGCCCAGATCCTCATCCCTTGACCCAACGCGGTGTCAAACACAACGACTTTCAGTCCCAAAGTTTTCATCACTTGAAATAAATCCGAGATTTGTAGTACTTATTCTAGTTGATTATTTTGAAATTAGGTATCTGCAAATGACAGTTGGAAAGTTGAATAATAAATTGTGAAAACGCCAGTCTACCCTATCAAAAAAATTATGTAAATATCAGCAGCTGAAAAGTTACTGAATTTGGTACACTTTTCAGTACCTTCAACAGCTGATTTGGTACTGAAACAACTACTGGAATGCACAAAGTACTGGTATGACGTCAATTGTCAGTAGTTGTATCAGCACCACATCAGCCGCTGAAAAACTGTCAAATTTGGAACTACTTTTCAGCAGCTGATTTGGTCGAGGGTATAGATCTTTGAACAAATTTTCATGACTATTTAAATCAATGGCGCAGACCAAATATTAATTCTCAGTAATAATTATGAAGGTATTCAGCACAAAGTGTGTTGACAACATTTGTCGGCAAAAATGTTGATGGCAATATTTCTCTAGGCAATATTATTTTGTGATATCATTTGTGGGCATCTGTTATCAACAATATTCATTGGCAATAGATAGAATGATTCAATAGTGACGTCACATAACGATTCATTGTGAGTGAAACTACCCAACGTTTGGCCGCCGCCGTAAGAATGACATAGGGAGCAAAGATCATTGCGTTCCTATTTGGGAACAATGAATTTTTTATGTACTAGAAGTCCGTAACATTATTCTGGGAGCCTTCTAGATTATGAATCCACCCACCTGAAGTCTAACTTGATTTCTCATTTTGAATTATTCAAGTAGTGATCTTAGCTCCCTGTGTTATTCTTATGGGAGTAAATATGTGCATCGGCCAAACGTTGGGTAGTTTCACTCACCGTGATTTACTGTGTGACGTCATATCAAATCATTCTATATTAATTTTGCTAGCGCGTTGATCAAGACCGTATGAGTCAAAAACTCAAAAACTATCTCATCTTAAACGTTCTCCATTTCAGAAGAGCTCAGGAATCAAAACTTGTGAAAGTTCTGCAACTGTTCAAGAACTCAATTCTCAAAACTCTTTTCTTCTTCTCATTCCTCAACTAGAATGCATATTAAAGAATTTTCCAAGTTTTCCTCAAACACACGCCTACATCAGGAACGCATTTCATCATTTTTCTCATTTTAACAACCTTTCCCATGAGACTCGGATGTCATTTTTTCCCCTCGGATCTTATGTTGTCTTTAAAATGCAACACTTGAAATTTTCCAAAATTCCCTTAACTCAAATAAATTGAAAATTTAGTATTTCTACTTTTTCATGTTCTCATCCAATTGTGATCATTTTTACCAAAATACCGCCGTGTAAAACAGCTCTCCTAGTTGAAATTAAAGTTTGTCTCCCTTCTTCTGAACTACTAAAGATATCTTTGTAGAACCTCCTCTCTGTTCTATCTTTATAGTATCATTGACTACCTATTCAAAAAGTCCTGAGCCATTTTTCAGTTACTTATTTTTGTTTCTCGGAACTCTATAGTGTATAAGTTGATATTTTTCACTTGTTAAATTAAAATGAAGCGGCAGTATAGTTCTAGGAGTACACAATTCCTAATTTTATCTTATTCTCAGCCTATTAGTTACAAGATGAAAGGGTAGGCAATCAATTGAAGAACACTAAAAATTACTGTAAAAAGAAGAAAAGAAAAGAAACAAACTTCACTGCACTTTCATCTTTTATTATTAATTTTGATAGATCGACGTACGTGCAAACATTCTTCATCAGGATAATGAAGATACTACAAAGTAGTGTTGGGCGGTTATTGGTTATAAAACTGATTAATCGGTTTATTCTGGTAAAATTTAACCAAAAAACTGGTTTATTTGTGATGAACAATAAACCAATTAATAAAGCGCAATAAGTAACCGATTAATTGCCAAAATCATAAATCATTTTTTTTAATATTTAAAATTACCGCTAGATTTGCTACTAGCCTTAGTGATAATTTGACAAATTTGATTTTTTCAAAGCACAAGGAAGCATCAAGCGGCCAATTGCCCAAAACGTGCTCAACAATTGAGATTGAATATTTCAATTTATAATCATTAACACGGCACCTCAGAGTCTAAGAGACCTCTCCTCTCCTTTTTTTTTTTTTTTTTTCAATTTTTGCAATTTTGAGGGCAAAAAACGTGGAAGACCTTGACGCTCCTAGCGGAATTGTTTGAAAACCAAAAGCAATCCAAATAACCGCCGGTTAACCGATTAACCGGTTTAATTGAGCGGTTTTAACCGATTAACCGGTATATTGAAATAACCTATAACCGCCCATCACTACTACAAAGAGTCTTTCCTTGTAATCAAGTCGTCTAGACAAGTTCATATCTTTTTTACTGTAAAAAGTCGAACAAGTTTCTTGATTTTCATGGATTGTAAAAACAAAGAAAATTTTAAGCCACACAAAGAAGTTGAGAAAGACAAACGGTAGGTAGGCCTACTTACCTAAATGAAAAGAAGAGTCGACCATTTGTTTTTTTTTTTTGGTTTTACATTCTAAGTATGACTGAAACACGTATCTAGTTCCATCATGGAACAGAAGAATGCAACCGAGAATATTCTCGGTATAAAATAGATCATCCCAATAATAGAAGAATTACCTAGGGTTTTAATAAAACTTCAGGTATGCAGAGACAAAAATGATGAAAATGTAAAAAAAGATACGCATGATGGTAAGTATTTCAATACATTATTGTGTACACTAAAACTCGAAGAAACTTTTTTGTTTTATTAACGTTGGTACTTTTTAAACTGTGAAAGTCATCCGATTGAAGTTTTTTTCTTGTAACCAAATTAGAAAAGATGCAATCCAAAATAAGAGTTGGTTTTTCTCTCGCCTGTCTATTTTATTGTATTACATGAAGGAATTTTTCTTGAATAATTCTCAAAAATTATTCCAGAATTTATTTCCGTGTAATAATGATTTTTTGAATGATAGCTAGGGATAGGATTTGCTGGCATTTGCCAAATGAACTTATTTGAGGGCAGATGAGAGAAAGTGAGAGATAAGCACGAATTAGGGCAGTAGGAGGCTGGGAAAAATTTTTATTTTGCCGAAAATTGCCGAAAGTGGGAGATAGGTAAATGCCGAATAATGCCGAAACAGCTATTTTCATACAAAAATGGAATACAATTCATACTTTTGTGATTCATGAATCATAGAAAGAGCTAAAATTATCAATCCGAAAGACATAGGCTACAGTACAACATTAGTCATGAAAATGATAGGTTAGTAAATACTAGAAATCGTTGTAGAGCGTTTATTTTCCGACTACAAATATCTTTTCAATGATCAAAGACAACGCCTTACGCAGAATAACGTTGGAAAACATTTAATAGTATTATTTAATAGGTAAGCGGTTTTTGTGATTTGTTTTCAATTTTTGAAATTCAGTACATATCATAAATTAAAATTTGTTTTTGCCGAATAATGCCGAATTCTTTGATTTTAAATGCCAAAATCTTTTTTTTTTTTTGCCGAAAATTCCTAGGTATCTCTAATGATAGCGAATGGCATTCGTATTATCTACTATCAAGTAGGTACTCGAAATTAGTTGTGTAATTAAAACAGGAAAAATACGTAAACAATTTTCTGAAAAATTCGAGTTCAAAAACACTTCAGAAAATTTTCATAACTGTAATATGTAAGTAGGTACGGTAAGAACCTCGATTATCAGGATTGATCGGGGATTTTCCGATCTGGATACCCGAAAATTCGGATAATCGCGATTTTTTCATTCTATCAGTAGGCCTATTGACATGCAGAGATATGAACGCTTCAAAAGCTGTATTTTATGATTTGTTCATGAAACTTGTCTTTCCATTGGCAAATATGCCTCTAATTAAAATGCTGGCAATAAGACCAGAGAAAGAAATTAATTATAATCGGTGAGCATGTCAAAACTTGTGAATAACGCGATGTAAGAAAGTATTTATTACAATGAAATGTATCGACGAAGGTGTCCGGATGATCGAGGTTCTACGGGTACTACCTACAATGATTATTAGTAACATTCTGAAAAAAATGTAGAAAAACAGGAATTTAAGGTAGGTAATGAAGAAGTTGAGTATAATTTTAGAAAAATCCATTATTTATTATTATTATTTTTTCTTTTCAAATCATACAAAGTGTAACTTCTTTATCTCAAGTATTTCATTCATGAACTCTGTGATAGTAAAATCATTGTGAAGAAAAACAAAAAATGAAGCTTATAAATCAGAATAACAAAAACTGTACCTATTAAATTTATGCCACCGCTAATTTTTAGAATTTTTTACACCTATTGTAAAAAGTTTTATCGATAACCAAGAAAATAAAAATGAATGAATAAAATAAAAATTCTACTCTACTCTACTAAATTTCCGTTTTTTTTTTCTTTCTTTTCGTCTCTAGTTTTATCTTCGATTTGCTGAAAATTTCAAGACAAGCGAAACAAAAATCAAAAATGAAGTTCTACAAGTGGACGTGTTTCAATTTCGTTTTTTTTTTTTTCCGATTCTCCTCCAAATGTCAGGTTTCTATTTGCATAGAATCTTTTTTCTCGCTTGAGGAAAAAAAAAAAAAAAAGTGATAATCTAGATACCTACGTAATTAAGAGTAAAATTGATACAAAATTTAAATAATCTACTCCGAGAATTCTAATAGAATTTCGATTATAAAAATTAGGCTGCAAATGAATGAACCCTGAAATGAACTAAATACTCGTAATATGGAATAAAATATGTTTCATCGAGCTGAATTATTTTAGAAGCATCAACTTCAAAGTATGTTTTGTAACGAAGGTAATTGTTTTCTTTCTGAATTTGGTTTACCCTCTTAATTAAGTAAGTCTTAGATCACCTCTGTTGATTGAAAAGTAAATAAAATTTTAGCAGTTCTTCCTGAGATTAAATTTTCTCTCTTTTCAATCATGTTCCCACAATTACTTGGAATTTTACAAAAGATGATTTGAACCTTATGGTTTCATCATGTCGAAATATTTGCTGAATCGGTTTAAGTATTACTTTTCTCCATACTCGACTGTTTTTCAAACTCAATTCTTTCTTTCTTGATTTTTTGAGTACCTACAAGTTGAAAGAACAATGAGTTTAAGTTTATCTCATGATTTGAATGTTTATTCTATCAAAATTATGTATTTTAATAGAAAACGGAGCAAATTGTTTAATTTGATTAAAATGACTTTGGGTAGTCATCGATCTTCGAACTCTTTTTTCATTTTTTTTTTTGAATTGTTGTTAGATTCGACTTATTTAATGTACAGTAATTGAAAAGTCAAACCGCTGATCAGAGGAAAACCTGGAAGGATTTAAAATTTTCAAACGTAGGTATTCATTTCAAAACAAATAAAATTCATTTGAACCCTTTTTTTTTTCTTTCGTACATTTTAACACTTCTCTTTTATAAATAGGTACTATGATGTTCTTTGATTAATTAATTGTACGTCAGAATTTTCCCATCGTAAAATCTAGACTTTAAAATCTTCAGATTGAGAAAATTAAAGATTTAAGCGGGTAGTCTTGATGTTCCGAATTCTGTACATTTTTTTGATTCATTAATTACTATAGCCTCAAGCAGCTTAAACGCTTGTGAAAAAAATAAACAATTCACATTTATTCTCTTTAAGAACTCTTAAACATATCACCATACATTTTCTTTTCCTGTGAATGAAGCTTTTTCGACAATTTTTTACACTGTTGAATGTTCTTTGCAGCGGCCCCATTCTTCGGATCGAGCTCCAACGCTCTTTCAAAATCGCGTTGCGCCAACTCTGGTTCACCCAAGATCATGTAACTCTGCACAAGGTATCGACAAAATTTATGAAACACAAGAACGAAAAAGAAAAAATATTCTGGCAGAGCCGAATGAAATAAAGATAAAGAAATAAAAAGAAAAGAGGCTATTGCCGTACTAAAATTGGAAAATCTTTATTTTTAATAGGTAAAGTTTCGAGCAGTTTGTGCTCTCCATCACACCGAGATTGAATCATTTTTAATGTCTTTTTAGGGTTGCTTGATTCCAGCTGCCATTCAAGACAAAATAATTTTTGATAGCGGTTAAAGGCATCAGAAAGACATGAACCAGCTTAAATCTATCTTTGACGTCATCAATATTTGTAATGTCATTTGTTCGTGACGTCATCAGCTTGGGCTTGCCTGTGACGTTATCAAATTAGTAAGTTACTATCAGTTTTCTCTTCCTTCTCTCTCTTTCTCTCTGGGGTTTGCAGATTTCTGGATTAGGTCGAGTGTGAGCTATTATATTAGCATAGTATTAGAAGTAAGGGCTGGGAAACTCAAACCCAGCCTAACATTAGTATAGCACAGCGTAGGCCCAGTATAGGGCTAATACAGACAACAAGTATATTGTATGATCAAGGGAAAGTTTGGTACTTTCTATGCTGATGAGGATTTCTAGAACTCACAGATTTCTAAATCAGGTCAAGGGCTTCGACTACCCAAGAAATTCGGACTCAAACTCACAGATTTTTGGATTAGGTCGGGGATTTGGGGCATGACCGGCCCGCGGCGTGGTTCCCTGCACAAAATGCACCACGCAACAAAACGGTTTTTCGAAGCTACGAGGAACGGGGTTGGGAGCCCGAAGGGAGGTTAAGTGAAAGATAGCTCAGCACCACATGGGGAGAACAAAAGATACCGGCCCTGGTTCGGAGATGGTCAGACTAACAACGGGAGTCGACTCGGACTAAAGTGGGCTACCGCAAAAGACATTAAAAATGTCAAAAGCTGTGTATGAATGCCTAGAATTATTTTTATTTGCACAATTTACTTACTTGACCTCGACGGAACAAAGCTTTCTCGTTATCGGGATCCAAGGCTTTCGCATCGTCGAGTTCTGCTTTAATTTTTTCAGTATCGGCAAAAGAAGGTGAGCGTGAACCCATACCAGTTAAAGCATTAAAATTCATACCAGGAATGGAAGGAGTACCGGAAGAAGAAGTGTCTTTTTCTAGAATGCTATCACATTCTTTTTTGGCTTCTGTTGCATCATTGGTTTTTAAATAACATAAAGCTGCATTCAAATGCATCGCTTTCTTTAGCTCCGCTCGTTTTTCCTCTTGTTTCTCACTGAAAGCTAAAAAACGTACAAAAAAGAGTACCTATGTACACGATTCCGTTTTTTATAGGCGCTAAAAAATATCATCAAGTGCTTAGTTCAAATAAAAATCTAGCTAAAGAAACTACCAATAAAATTTAAACCTATCAAGTGCTTAGTTTACCTCCTACTTTATTGACGTAATCTTCCATTCGTTTGTACATTTTTGCAGCCATTGTAAAGTTTTCTTCTTTGAAATACTTGGTACCTTTTGCTTTGAATGATTCCGCTGCTTTTAATTTTTCAGTCGCATTCATAGCTACAACGCTTTTTGCCTGCAACAAGGTACAGCATTGAAGGACAAGGAATGGACTATAGCTACTATTGCATTTGAATGAATTAGATACTGGATCAAGACACAGTACAACATTGAAGTTGATTCAGGATCTCAGCCAATAAAGACATTTCAGAGCATTTCCCCTTCGCCGAACTAATAACTCATATTGACATCCTCTTAAATTCTTACATCACTGCTCGTCACTCACCCTCTTGTACTTATTCAGCTTGACGGTGTACTCAACATCGGCATAAGGTGGAATGTTGAATTCGGGTTTGCCGGCGACTCCGAAAGCGTACTTCGACTTAATTTCCAGTTTGGATTTTTCATAAAGTTGAAACATGTACAAAGATATTTCGATTCCTTCACAAATATTATGCTCACTACCTGAAGTATTGAAGTGAAAATTTACCGATTGATTCAAATGTAATGAAGAGATCTTTAGTAAGAGCATATTATCTTACCTTCTCCCAGAATGAATTCAACGTCACGATCGTCAAATATTTCTCCTTTAAATTTGCCGGTTATACGAATTTCAACTGTAGAACCTTCGTTCGGACTTCCATACTCTAAACTATCTCTGAGGATCGTTCTCAGTATGGTACCATCTCTCTCTGGACTGAGGTCTTCCTGTATCCAGCTGATCAATTCTATTTCATAATTGATAATATCGTCTGAGGGTAGCTCTTTCGGGATATTGCTGGTTCCTTTTTTTGCGTATTCGGAGTTACTTTCGAACGAAGCGACCTCTCCTTTCCTCATCGTAGCGATACCCCAATCCCAGGCTTTGGGTACACGGCCTGATGGAAGAAGAGAGGGGGAGAGGTATAAGTTCCTTTTAAAAAACTGGACAAGAATGGTAAATATGTATTTTAATTTTACCTTTGCCTAGGTCAAACTCAACCGGTTTTCCATCTTTGCTCGTGTCAAAAACCGTCCCGTCTGTTTTTGTGCCAGTGTAGTGAATTTTAACTTTTGCTACGTCTCCTGGAGTGGAACATCCTTCGCCGTCTTTAATTAAGGTTTTCATAACACCTCCATCACGTTCTGGAGTGACATCCAGGGCATGTCTCGTCATTTTGAATCCTTCTGGAAATGGAATTTTCAACAGAATACAACATAATCGTGACGTACGCTCACGAAATTTTTAGAAGAGGTAATTTAAACGGAAATTTGTATCTCTTGAATTCGATTTTACCCTTCCTTTTCTCCATCATCAAGTAGCCTAAAATTTTTGAAGGCCTTGTCGGTGACTCGTTTTGTAAAATTTCGCACTTGTGACCAAATTTCTCATTTGTGTTCTTAACTCTTAGGATATTTAGTACGATATCAGGGACCTTGACGAGTACTCTACAGTCGCTATGACATAGTTATGCTGAAAATTCGAAGGAAGGGACTTGAATTTCTTCTTCAACTCCTATAAGAATGGGTTAGCGATTTCAACTGGGAGGTGTTTCAGAATCCATGACAAAGGTGAAGATATTGGACTGATTTTCTTCTCTATCTACTTAAGCAAGAAATGAGCGAGAGAGACAGTGAAAAACGAGAAAATATATGTTCTTCATACGTCACTGATCTACAAAATAATACGATTAGATTATGAGACAAGTGCCAAAACGTATAAAGAAAGGCTGAGAAGTGCGAGTTAAGGGTAGCGTTTTGCACAATTCGCCCCATTTTCTACTATTTTACTTTGGAAAAAGAAACGAGCCACTTAAATTTGTAGATATTCTAGAACTAAGACGTGTAATAAAAATTTACTTACAGGTTTTTTATGGAATAATAAAACGTCGTTGATCACACACAATACGCCAATAAAATATGCTCGAAACGAAAAATAAAGTTCGGAATGAATTACCTACGGCACCATACGATGTCTATTACTCCAAACATTCGCCGAAAGAATATTCTAGATCCTGTTGTTTTGTAAATTGTTGAAGAAGTTCTAAGTGTCTAGTCACTTACTACTATAGATAAAGTACTATCGACAAAACTAATTTTCAAAGAGCATTTTTGGTCAACTTGGTCTCACGTCTACTATCGCTTTGTTATACCATGTCGTCTACAACTTTGAACAGGTGACATGACCGATAATGAGCCTACTGCCAGAGTTATCGAAGCAAGGGAGAGAGAGGGCCACGCAGAAAACTATTTTATTCGTTATTATCCCTTTACTACTTTACATGCGAACTCATTTTTTTGGTGAACCACTACACTTCCGCTTCTCCGATATCTTTGTGTCATACACATACGTTCCTATCAAATACAGCGCGTGAAAATATCGCGATGAAATTCAGGAAAAAAAAATGTACATAAACATTTCCAAAGCGTGTAATTTACATCAACTATGTACTGTGTATAAAGAAAGTATTGTACGGTACTGATTATTTACATTTCAATTTATACAAAATATTATTTACAATATACATGCAGTAGGTGTTTCTAAAATAATCAAATAAGATTCGACCTTGATTGCACAATTTTCCTAATTTATTGCACATTTGTAGAACTAGATCACTAAAAATGGAAATCATAATTATGAAAATCTTCATTCACATTTCGATGAAAAAACAGAAAAAATTCACTTTTTCTTGCAGCATTAGAAAAGTAAAAAATAGGGACCGTTTCATTTTTTACTATGGTGGCTAGAATTAATCCGACTATTATATCAATGCGTTCTTCAATTTTATAGTTGTACATGTTTGAAGAAGTTATTGTACCTGTACTCCAAAGAGTAGCAGACTAAGGCGCTAGAGGTATTCTCGCTCAATGTAAACAAACATTGCGGGATGTTCCCCTCCAAAGAATGAAGTGGAATTTACACGTAAAGTCCACTTCATTTTTCGGATGGGAACATCCCGCGATGTTTGTTTACATTGAGCGAGAATACCTCTAGCGCCTTAGCAGACAAGTGATAACAAAGACCACACGAAATACGAACCAGCGAGTCATCAAAATGTGAATCATTTTCATATACTAGTTCAATCAACCCCTCATCAAAAATATACCCGTTTAAAATGATTTTCTGACGGAGTCAAATAAATAAAGATCATGTTTCATATCTATCCTTTCTCATTACAGTATATTGTTGTTGAGTATCAATATGAACGTGTAAATGGGAATATTTCAAGCTAATAGCTCTTGGAGAGCTCATTTGCTCCGCACGTTCGCCCCCTCCGTCAATTAGTATGGGCCTATTTTAGAATATTTCAATCTCATAGCTTTTTGGCAGCTCACTTGCTCCGCTCATTCTCCTCTCCTTGGGTTGGTAGTAGCCTACTTTAAAGAATCTCAAGCTAATAGCTTTAGATGAGATCGTTCGCACTCCTCGCTCCTCTACTAAGAGTCCAGTTTAGAATATGTGACCTGTTCCAAGATAAGGGCAATTAGCAGCAAAACGCAAGTCTCCCAGGAGAGCAAAAACGGAATCTAATTGCTACCCTTCAATGCTGCCAAATCTACGGATTTTTGGACCTCGAGAAAGATACAGGTTTTCTACGAATTTTGCGTGAAATACAGATTTCTTGCGCTCAAGGAAAAAGTACCTTAGACACGTACATGAGAGATACTTTTCTCTTGATTGTTATAGGTTGATGCTGCTGTTTCCCGTAACATTGAGTCGATCAAGGGAAAAGTACCTTAGTCATCCTTACAAGAGATAGCTTTCTCCTGATCGGTATTGATGAATCAGTCAAAGTCCGTCGAAATCTGTTTTTCGGTCTTACAAAAAATGACGGATACGGATTTTTGAAAATATCTGGCAGCCCAGCTACCTTTTCCCTGGAACAGATACTTGATGCTATTAGCCCTTATCTTGGAACAGGTCACATATTTCAAATTGATAGTCGTTGGGTAGCTAGCTCACTCCTCGGTCTCATTAAAGTCTACTTTGAAATATTCCAAGCTGATAGCTAGCTCACTCGCTCCGCTTGTTCGCTCCTCTCCTCAGAGTAGTATAATTCCAGTTTAGAATATGTGACCTGCTCCAAGATAAGGGCAACTAGCAACAAAACGCAAATCTCCCAGGAGGGCGAAAACGGAGTTCAATTGCTACCCTTCAGTGCTGCCAGATCTATGGATTTTTGGTCCTAAAAAGTGAGGATTTTGCGTAAAATACGAATTTCTTGCGCTCAAGGGAAAAGTATTGTACATTAGACAATTACACGAGAGGTACTCTTCTCGTGGTCGTTAAAGGCTGATTTGGACTACAGGGAGCCGCAAAGTTCTATTGGAGGAGCTGTAAAAGTTCTGATCGTTGATATGATGTTGGTTTGTTTACAAACACTCATACCAGTACTGCCAGATCTGGGGATTTTTGGTCCTCGAAAAAGATACGCATACGGACTTCTCGCGCTCAAGGGAAAAGTACCTTGGGCAGGTGAATAAGAGATACTTTTCTCCTGATCGTTATAGGCTGATACTGCGGTCCCTGTAACATCGAGTCGATCAAGGGAAGAGTATCTCAGTTACTCCCACAAGAGATACATTTCTCCTGATCAGTAAGCCCGTCGAAATCTGTTTTTAGGTCTTACAAAAAATGACGGATACAGATTTCTGAAAATATATGGCAGCAGTGCTATCCTTTCCCCGGAACAGGTACTTGATGCTAATAGGCCTTATTCTGGAACAAGTCACATATTTTAAAGCTAATATCGTTCGGGGAGTTCACTCTTGGTATAGTACCAGTCCAGTCAGTGCCGGATTTTGGTACATTCGCGCCCTGCCCCGATTCTGTTTCTGCGCTCCAAAAAATGTTTTCCTAACTTTTTTCTTTTTCATCTTTCTTCTTTCTTGGTGTTTCTCGAAAATTTGCGCCCGCCCTGTACAACAGTACAGGTTTGTACAATGGTGAATCCGACACTGAGTCCAATTTAGAATAATTTAGGCGAATAGCTTCTGGGTAGCTCACTCTTTGGGTTAGTATGAGCTTACTTAAGAATATTTCAAACTAACAGCTTTTTCCCCTTCCATGGATTGGTAGTAGTGTTGCCAGATGATGTTTTCGAAAATCCATATCCGCCCCTTTTTTGTAAGACCTGAAGACAGATTTCTACGAACTTCGACCAATCTATCAATAACGACCAGAAGAAAGGTATCTCACGTAAGAGTAACTCAATGTTACGGGAGACTACAGCATCAGCTCATAACGACCAGGAGAAAAGTAACTCTCATATGAATGTCTAAGATAATTTTCCCTTGAGCACCAGAAATCCGTATTTTCTGTAAAATCCGTATCTTTTTCAAGGAGCAAAAATCCGTAGACCTGGTACGCCCAATATAATACCTACAAAGAAGGAAGGGGGTGTACTCGCAAATTCCATAATCACCTGCCAAGTGTATACCTACATTTAGATGAAGCCTCGTGTAATAATATAATGAAAGAGCTAAATCCCAATATAGGCCTAGTATAATACCTTAGGGAAGGGGGAAAGGGTGTACTCGCATTTCTCAATCACCGTCCAGGTATGAAAATTTGTTTCAAGAAATTTTCCAAGTTCATCATCTTGGGAGGGGAGGGGGGAACGTGTACTCGCGGATTTTCAAATTTGGGTGCGATGAGACAAAAACATGGAACATGTCCTCATCATTCCGGTGTCTAATAATTTTAATATTCTGTAGGGTCAAACGTTTGAAATACGAATTGTCCCTATGGAGGAGGGCTTCAGACCCTGCAAGAAAAACTTGCTCTGGAGAAGAGCCTGATCAAAGTAGGTGATCCCTGAAGTGGGAAATAGTGGAATGAGGGCATTTTCTAGTAAGCCTCCTCCGGAACTTCCTGACCTAAACCACTCTAGCCCTGTACCTTTTGGAAAGCAGCCCGACTCAAGGAAATATGAGTCAGTCGATGAAATGAGCTATTAAAAGTAGCAATCTTGTGGGCAGTAGGACAAGAAGAAGACTCGTGGATTACAGTACAGGTCGAAGTTCCCTCCTTATAGATGCCAAACTCATCGACGCCATCTCTAATAAAGATGGGCAGATCCAAACAATTTATAGATGACCCACCAATCAAAGGGTATTGGCTACTTGAATAATTATACAAGAAACTTTCTTAGGAGTTCTGCAGAACCAATCCACAGATATACAAAACGTTGTCTATCTGGTTTCATACCTCAGCACCGTATTGATAATTCTATAGAACTCGCTGAGGACTTCTTGAAGCGTAAGATCCTTCTCGCCGCTATACTGTTTTCTGTCGATGGCCGTTCCATGCACTCTACAACACCAGACAAAAAATCAATTGAAATCTTCTACGGTTTACTTCCAAAAATTCCATGGATCATTCAAGGACCTCATTATCATTTGCTTATGGTCTCACTTACTCTGATGGTCTTCTAATGGAAGGCTCCCTCAGTGCTCTCTTTGCCGAGGTATTCATGGGTTCCCTAGAGTTCTCTATCCTTTCCTCTTCTCTGGTTTCCTCTACCCTCTTTCATTGGGTGAGATACGTCGATGATGTATTCTGGTTCCAAAGACTATGTTGTAGGTTCCCTGACTTACCTCGACGCTCTCCACCCTTGAGCAGTTTCACTCTCAAGAGAGAGGGGTGATAAAATATCCTCCCTCGATCTAAAAATTTGTCCCACCCCTTTATCTTCCTCTCCTTTCTCCCGTCTCTCTCAATTATCACCCATTTTTCGTAAATACGCCTTTAAGAGAGTTGTCATTCACTCCTCTTCCCCTACCCTAGAGAACACAAAATGGCTGGTATTCTCTCTGCTATCCAACGGCTCACTCGTATCCTTATGTCTATAAAGATGACTTTGAAAGGGAGAAAAGTTTCATCGAAAATGTTGTCGTAATTAACAACCTGAAATTTAGAATCATCCGGTCGATTATCAACCAAGTCACACATCTAAACCTCCATAGCAGAGAAGTTGGATCCGACTTTCTTGTCCGGGAAGGCCTTCCAAACTCATTAAGAAAAAAGTCGAACGATAAAGCTACTTGGATGGAACTTGGTTTTCTGAACACCGACAATATTACAATCAGCTGATGCACAGGAGGAGAAGTGTTGACAGAATTGGAACTTCTGCAATGACGCTTCATTGTTTTGTTAAGCAGCATGACTTCTACTATGTTAAACATGAGCTCATCCCTCTTTGCATTTCCAGGCCCAAACAAACAGATTGGAACAAACTGCAACACTCATTGTGTTCCGGAAAGACAGGAAAAACCTGTTCAACAATCTGCAAATTATTTACCTCCTCTTTCTCCTACCTGAATGAGTCATCCTTCTCATTTTAGATAATGTTATCATTAACATAATTAAATAATTAAATTGAATAATAAAGTTATTACAAAAACAATTTTATAAATAAATTTTGAATGAATAAAAATTAAAAACTATTTTATAAATTAATAAAACCAATAATAATACCTAATAAATATAAAAATATATTATAATTTAAAATTAAAGAAACAAAATAAATTTCACAAAAAAATGTTAAATATAGAAACAAATTTTTATACATTTTATTCTTGATAGAATATTTTTATTGTTTAATTTATATATTATTAATAATAAAATTTATAATTTTTTTAAAATTTTAATATTATTACATATTATTTATATGTGATGTGTCATGGGAAACCCAGGCCTAAGTCGGAATTGTTTTCTTTAAATTATGATTATTCACTCATTTTTGAGTCGTTTGGTTCAAATTTGAAGTCAATTTTTTTCCGACTTATGCCTGGGTTTCCCATGACACATCACAAGTATTAATTAAAATTGATAGTTTATTAATATTTTTTATTGCTCCGACCTCCTTCAATTCAGTTCAATTTGCCTTTTGCTAAAAACCAACCCTCCCCAAACCCCTTTGGATTTTAGTTTACTTGAGTATCAAACTTTTTCGTATGTATTTATGGCTTTAATTGCTCATGTATTCTCATATCAAAAGTTAACGAGCGTATGAAATACCAATTCTTTGTTATCGCTCGCACTTACGAGCACTCTATTCAATTCTATTTTATTTTATCAGATCTCATACCGAGTGAGAGCTCCCAAAATTGTATAGGAGTAAATTGAAAATGTGCTCGAACAAATTTTAAAAATATTTTACAGAAAGTTCAATGGAAAGTTGGCTCAACAGCAAGATGATTGTGTTAAAATCAAAACTGGTGCAAAGTGGCACTCCAAGCACGATGGGTTGCCTTCTCAATGGATTAGGCACGCCGAACAGTTTTTATGACGGTGTTGGAGGAAACAAAATCAAAAATTCGGATTTCTGTTTCTATACCACCTCGAGTTGAACCTTCCTTCACAACATTTGTGAAGATCGAAAGAATTGGTTGGAAAATGGAGTTCTGAGAATAGTTTTTCAGAGTCTTGTAAAATCATTCCTCAAAAGGACTACCCACGCACGCACGCCCGACTAGCGTCGCGTAGAGACCGCTAGTATGCCGAACCTTCCAGGGTATTTGGGGATGTATGAGCAACTTATCGTACACCGTTTCGGAGTTCGTCAATGGGCGAAGCACACCCTTCATGCACACGCAACCGCAGCCACTCTTCAATGGAAGATGGGCGAAAGCACGCATGACATAAGTGGATTTGTGCCCAGTTGATAAAACTAGGTCGGTTGGCGTCTTCTCTTCTAGGTGGAAGTCTGGGGTTCCTCGAGAGGACGGATAGCGAATGAGTCGTGAGTGGTTATTGTCCGAGTAGTACGCAGTCGTTGCTTTCCCAGATCTCCAATTGAACTTTCTGTCAAGGTAGATTTTCAAGTACTAACGGCTAGTTTGAGAGCAAAAACCGCTTGTTTTTATCTTCCCGCATCTGAGCCCTGCAAAACATTCAGTTGGAAAGAAAATGACGGGTCTAGAAAGACCGAACGCCTCACTCTCTCTCTTCGCAGAAAAAAAAAAAAAAAGTAATCTGCACTTGGGAATGACTACCTCACATAGTACAATACTGTTGATATTTTTTCTTTATGTATTGACTCTGGACTTTGGATCGACATTTAGTTATATCTAGCGTCATAAAGGAGAAAATCGGTTGTACGACACGTTATTTGTATGACCTCCGTGATGAACTTAAGGTTCTCACAGTACAATGTCATTCGTCATGCAAGTATTTTCTACGAGATAGACTTTTTCATTTTATTCTGCGTTTTGTCGCTATAGCAAATGGCGTTTACGTCGTGTTTGGCTTTTACCTTCTAATTAATTATTCCTCGCGTAGAACGATTTTTCTCAACTAGATTGATGTAGGTATCCATGCAGTATTGTTCTTACATGCATCTCCTATCACCTTCTACAATCGTGTAAACGTCGCTAATGAAATTCAGAAGCGCAATAGCGAAGCAAAAGAATTAATTTTATTCATTGATCGACGGACATTTACTCAATGTTGAACTAATTTGAGATTTTAATGCGGACATATCTATCTTTAATACGCGTATTACCTTCTACATATATGTACAATGCTCTTAATTGTTAGTCCGATCGCATAGCAACAATTAACCTTTTTTTCCCTTTTTACATGGAGTTTGATAGTGAATTTCCGAGACGACAGCCAGTCCTCTCTATACCGAGTGAGCAAACGACAGCGTCTCGGTGTAGGCTGTACGCGAAAGAGTACGTACTCTTCACACAAAACTAATATAATAAAATTAAATATATCCGAGAACTAAGACGACTGTTATTTAAGTGTAGGATCTCGGGGAATCGATCGAGAAAAAGAAAAAAAAGTGGTCATTGTTTCAATATTCTATATATGGTCAGATGTCCAGCGAGCAAAACTCGTAGGCGGTCGGTGTACCACAACTTGTAAGTAGAGAATGCGATTGTGATTGATGCGCAACTAGCTTTCGCTTTAGTCTTTTGCCGCGAAAGTATCGCTGTTCTCATCGGTATGTTTTCGAAGTTTGTACGGTATACTCTGTATAGCTTCTCTCACGTTTTATTGCTATTCGGAAAGTTCTCTTGCCGGATTCACTGCGCTGCGAGACATTGTCGGAATTTCCTATCGCTTGTTTGAAATCGTTATCACCGAGAATGATGATTACGATGCGTAAGCGTTTACACAATCGTTTTTGAAGAGCGACGAACATCCACTTCATCCCTGTTGTGAGATCTATCACATGCGTTCTACTTTCTCGCTGGCGTACTCTTACACCTCGCTGATAAACTTTCATCATAGCTCTCGAGCGGTATTTTTATTTTCGAGATATGTATACATTTTTTGGAGGGTCGTCAGTAATTGCAACGAGATGTAAAGATTTAATGGAAATTAAATCGCTTTTGTCGCACCCCGAAATCGGGTCTTTCGGATATAACTTTATTGTTGAAAGAATCCTCTCTTCTTCTTGGCAACCGCCAAGCTGCAGTTTCCGCAAGCGCGAAAAACTTCAGAGCACACAACAACAACACCACCTAAGATGTAGTAGATCGCTGTAGAGGTGTCTTCCTCTTTTTCTTTCTTCGGGCTTAATAACTCTCTTTTGACTGCACATCTGGACAGATAGCGGGGAATCCGCAAGCTCCGCGGCCCCGTGGAGGAGAGTTTGTTTCCCTCATGTTCAGAGTAGAAGACGTATTAGGTCTGAACTAGAACGCTTGGATCACACCTTCTCCTTGAAAGTACAAAACGACGGCTTCCTTAACCATGCTCAATGAAGATCACGGGGAATCTGTTCTATCCCGTTGAACATTTGATGGCAAAAACTCCCCCATTATGTCCTCAAAATTTCCCCAAAATTTCCCCACGGGGACATTTTGGGTATTTTGGGGATGTTTTACAGACATAATGGGGACATAATACGGGTGTTTTTGCCATGGGAACATCAAATGGTTCATAAATGTGAGTATATTTTGTATTCGTGCTACGGGTGTGCTAAGTGGGTTTATGTACGGATATGGTAAGTAATTATCAAGTTCTTCCTTATCAGACGGGGTAGATGCCGGTAGCTGAAAACGTAGATCCGAAGCTGAAGTTGGCCAACCTCGGTTAGGATGGGCGCGTTAAGGTTCCTCTTTGTTCGGATACTACAGTTGAAGCTGGAGGGACGCCGCTGTAGCCCGTCGCGGAGACTCGTTACTCATTTGTTGAATAGTTCAGTAGTTTCTTTATGGTGAGCTGCACCGCTGAAGGGATTGATGGCTGCTTTATGGCAGTGAGGATACCTGTGCACTGATCGATTATGTAGGGAAGAGACTCAACCAAGTCATTTACAGTTTTAGATGATTGGCTGAAGGTGTTCAGTAGTCGGTTCCACCCAGTAAGAGCCGGCAGTTCGAGCAATTGAACAGGTAATTACTTTCGAAGTGAGCTCTGGGAAGACCGTATGGTTGGATAGGAGCTTACATAAGGGTCAAATTGGTTCAAGTATTGAGAATTTAAAATTCCTCTGCCGTCGTCCATTATAGCTTGATGGTCGAAATTTTCTTTCAAGTCCCCCTTCTATCACATATTGGCGCTTCAAAGTCAAAATTTCTCTTAGCCATATCCTTTATTGGGGTAGTTCACTTTTTTCCGTAAAATCCACATTCAAAAAACCTCCCATAAAACAGGTTCTTCATTGAAACCGATTAAAATCATCACTCTAAGCTTTGATGGAAACTCAAAAGAATAAAAAAATTTATTCGTGCAAGGATGTACAAATATAAGAAAATCAAGTCGTGGCTTTTCCTGCACGGCCGGGAGAAAGAAACTTGCCTCAAAGAAAGCTTGAGCCCTGTCTGAAAGCCAAAAGAAAAAATCCTCCGAGTTCAATAAAATTGAAAAACATAATCATCATAACGTTCCCGTGTCAGACACAAATAATGTCTCTAGGTAAATACTTTTTTAAAAGAATTATACGCGCAAGAAAGTGTTCGTTTTATTGAATACGTACAAATACGTACGAATAGCGCGTTATTTTTATATTACAGTTACTTCTTATAGAAAAACGATAAAATGAAGAGATAATCGAGACAGATGCGCTTGGAGGTAGGTAAGTTGTAACTCATTGCTGAACGTTGGTATTTATTGCAACAAAGGTAGATAAATGTTGACGATTATCAGCGCAATCTTTTCTAATGGAAGAACACATGACGAAGTTGGACTCGCCCTGTCATTCGGCTCAGAGTGTGTATAGGCCTACCTAGCTTACGCTTTACCATCTGCAATAATTACTCGTACGTTCGAACAAGGCTCCACTTCGGTTCGGAGGAAGCAAATTTTTTCTTCTTTAATTGGTATACAACTTTTACTTCACTATTCGATAAAATATACGGTTTCTTATTTTGTCGAACCATCTACAAAAATGCAATATTAATTGTGAAAAAAAGAACGATGAGTTTCCATGCTATTGATTTCTTTGCGTAATGTTTTATCGATCGAGAAATTCTTCAAATGTTACGATTTTATCGTAACTACGGTCAAAATATTCTGAAAAAAGGTTGATACTCGAAGAGTAACTAAAATATACAAGAACCGCAGAAAACGAGAAAATACAACGAAGCTCTTTCGGCTAAATAGTCATCCTCAGTGAAGATATGAACACAACTGACTTCAAAACCGAAACTAACCTCGAGAATGACAAGAACGAGGAGGATCCTCATCAAGAATTGAGTGAGTGTTTCAATTTATTGAAGTTGTGTTGGTCTTCTAATTCCTGCGATGGTAAATTCTATGAGTTCCTTCAGGAGGTGGGTATTTCTATAGGTTCGCCTTTAGGTTCCCTCATTTCTGAGGTGTGTATGTCCAAGTTTGAATCCGAGCTGTTCCCCTCTGACCATCCTTTATTGAATAATATCTTTTATTGGCACAGATATGTAGATGACGTGCTATGTACGTGGACTGGTCCCCAAGGTCTCTTCTTGGAGTTTCTCACGTATCTTAATGAGCTGTACCCATTCATGAAGTTTACTTTAGAAGTTGGAGGCTCCTCGATTAACTTCTTGAATCTTATTGTCTCCGAAAAAGACGGGGTCCATGAGTTTGAGATTTATAAACAAGATATGTCGACTGATGTTTTAGTCCACGAGTCGACATTCTGCTGTTGTCCACAAATATGCTGCTCTCAACAGCTTGGTCCATAGGCTTACTGACATTATTTTGAGTCGAACTGTCATCAGAAAGGAGTTACTGACCATGAAAAATCTGGCCAGAGTGAAGGAGATTCACTTGGACATAGACGCCGTGAGAAACTGCGATGGATTAGGCTCCTATTTTTGGGCAAGTTCTCTCTTCAATTAGACTGGGCCCTTTGCTTCTTCAGCTTTCGACCTGCGTTCTACACAACCCTGTCACTGTCAGAAGGTTGCTTCTTGGGTTGAAAGATCGAATTCCTGAAGATGAGAATAGTGGAGTGTATCGGCTAGAGTGTAATGATTTTAAGGGTGTTATGTTGGGGAGACCGGTCGCCAGCTCAAGATTAGAGTCGATGAGCACAAGGTAGGCTGGCAGAGGCGTAAAGTAGGCGATTCGGCATTCGCTGACCATCTAATTGTTAGTAAGCACAGCTTTCGGGAGGGATCTGAGGTGCTATTTTACAAAGAGAGTTAGTATTTCAAGAGCATTGCCTTATAGCATATCGAAAACATTTGTCATGAGAACACAGGTGGCCTCCTTATGTTGAACAGGCATAATACCGGACGAAGGTCTGATCGAGCTTGTTCATGAGTCACAACTCGATGATTAGTCTCCTCCTTGTTCTCGTCATTCTCCACGTTGGTTTCTGCTTTCTCCGGTCAATTGTGTTCATGTCTTCGCTGAGGATGACTGTTTAGTCGAAAGCGCGGGGAACCCGCTATCCATTTTGTTACGGGGATTACATCTTCAGAAAACGTCCGCGTCCGAAAGTTTTTGTGACGTCATCAGCGACCTTGACCTACTTTAGGGGCGTGAAAAATTTCAGCTTCCAGCCTGGATGCTTTATGAAGTCATCAATGACCTTGACCTTGACCTACTTTAGGGACTTGGAAAAATTTCAATTTCTAGCCAGGATGCTTCATGAAGTCATCAATGACCTTGACCTTGACCTACTTTAGGGATTTGGGAAAATTTCAATTTCCAGCTTTCATTGTACCAGGTCTAGCATGCAGTATATTGAGAAGAGCCCAGCCAACTCATTTTCTGAGGGGGCATTTTCGCGCCAACGTCATCGCGAGCGCGGGAGGTTGCAGGTTGCCCGCTGCCATTGCAAACCTGCTATGGTCTCTAATTTTTCTTCTCGTTTCTGCGGTTCTTGTATTTAGTTACTCTTTGAGTAGCAACTTTTTTTCATAATGAATAGCCGTAACTTAGAATCTCGTATTAATTCCAAATATTCTCTTTTTTTCTCACCCTGTGTACTATCGATTAGATGATTTATTCCTGGTGACGATTTAGAGTCCCTTATTGCCAGTTTCTTGCATATATTCATACCTACTCGTATTCCTGTTGCACATTTGCGGTCCCCATGGCGAAAACACCCGTATTATGTCGCCATAATGTTTGTAAAATATCCTCAAAATACCCAAAATGGTCCCGAATTGTTTCCATGGTAAAATTTGGGGGAATTTTTCGGGTTGTAATTACTGACTTCGGATACGTCTATTTCGGTCATGATGACCTTCTTGTAACATACCCCCCACACCAGTGTTTCTTAATTAAACCTAGTATTCTGCAAGTGTACACGTTTGGAAAGTTGTATGTTCGACTGTGCGCGACTTCAGTTCCAAAACCTCGTAAGTCCAATTTTCAACGATTTTGGGATTTTTGCAGTTTCTTATTTTCTACACTGTTCTGAATCAGTTGAGACTGGTGGAAGAAAATTATTTCAATAGGTAGAAACACGTTCCACGAAAAAAAAACAGGGATTTCAACTTTCTTCCCATGTCAATTAAAACTTTTTTCCTTCTCCTGTGAAATTTGTTTTTTTGGACTTGAATAGCTTAGCCTTCTACATCGTGATATCTACTCTTCGCTGACCAACGGGATCGACTGAACTTTCGACGGGTCGTGCTACTCGGACTCCTTAGCTATCTGTCTATTCGAAGAAGTTCCAGTCTTCCAGCTGAAAATGAGGACGCCAGCCTACCTAGTTTTATATTACTAATAATCAATTTGGCACAAATGTCATGCATGGGTTCACCCCAAGGCAATTTTTCTAAAAAAAAACAAACCTTCTCTTCTATTCTTACTGAATTTGAGAATGTTTTCCCCCCTCCCCTGTCTCTTAATCCCAAAATATCGAGAGTGCACTTGAGCTCTGAAGTATCAAACACAAGTTGAGACTCGGGCACGCAAATGATTCTCATTTTTCCTCTCGTTTCGACGGAACATAATTTTTTTTTTCTAATTCTCCTCATCGACGTATTTTGGTGGCCTATTCGACCCGGTAAATCTGATAATTGCAATATCACTTGCCCCTAACGTCAATATCGACCAGTCTCTGTTGAATTGTCTGGAATACTATTCGCATTCTAGTTCAACATTGTGTTGATTCTTATGATCGAAGTTCGTCCAACAGCAGTATGCGTAAAAGAAGTTTAACAACTAGAACGAAAAGCAAAAAAGCAAATCATACCTACTTGGCTTTTGCACGTTTATACTTCGTTCAATTGGTGCGTAGTCTGCTGTATTGTAAGTCCGTAATTAACTCAATTCGATGGTAAGAAAAGATACTGCAAGTAGCTCTCGATACCGCGGCATGATAACTTAATGTTGCCGGTACATGTTACCTAGATATAATTTGCATTTATTACGTTGCGTGGTACATATGCAGGTTCTACTATATTCATTTGATTTTTTTTCTCCTTTTCAGAATTTAATCTGCTCGTATTTTGATCAATAGAATAATATGTCGATCGAAGACCGAAAGAAAGATCTCGGTGAATGCTGGAATGTTGCGAATGTATAGCTGTTGCTTTGCCGATTAATTTATACGGTAACAGCTTGCAGGTTATACTTAATGGCTTTTTGATGTTGATCGTCGATGAAGAGAATGACATCCCAAAAATGATTCAAAACGATTTCTTCCTCGAGCTGATATTTATGGCATACATCGTTTGTTTATCCGTCAAAACACCAACACCCAATATTCCAACTTGACTTGGATTATAATTTTTCTTTCTGCGAAACAAGTGCATTATCCAAAAACTAGAGAGCGATGTCTTACCTTTTCTTTTGGAATGTATCCATCATTAAGAGACTTTTGTATGAGTAATTAGATAATTCATGCCTGCAAATGAAATCCATTTTCTTAATTTGAGATCGTGCCATAATTCTAAGGACAATGATTTTGCCAAAGCTACTTGATATTTCTGTGAAACGCATGATGGCATCAATGACTTCAACCTAATCTAGGGACTCGGGAAATAATATTATCAGTGACCTTGACCTATTATAGAAAGAGCCATACGGGCTAACTTGGGTGAAAAGCGCAGCCTAGCGTACAGTGTATAAGTTAGTCTACTACGCTAAACCTGGCTAAAGGTCTAAAATTGGAGTCTCATTTACCAGTCTGAGAGATGCGAATGAGCTTGTCGGCTATCAGACTAAAAGATATAGTCAATTTGATAACGTAATAAAGTGGAATCTCTCGGAGTCCGGCTCTAGACTAAGCGCAGCCCCGGAAACGCCCAAAGATATACACGATCCAATATTTTTTAACGGGGAACCTGTTTTATGGAGGAGGAGGGGAGGGGTAAATTGAAGAAAATGCTTGGGACTCAGAAAAAGGCACTGTCTTGCAGAAAGTGGAACTTGGAAGAATTTTGACGTCCGAGCTACAGGTCATAGGAGGGGTAGTTAAAAAAATTTCTATCTCTGATCTGTGGGTGGTGAGAGGAGCACTTGGAAAAATGTCGACTCTGGAGCGGTTAACTCGCAAGCTCATAGCTCTCATGAAACAAGTCCACTGTTTGCCTCAATTAACAACTTTAATGAAGGCAACCTTGAGCAGCTCAGTCAGTGGGCTGCGACTTTTCATTCCATGAACTTGATGGATTATTTTTTCTTGCACTAGATTTTTGATGTTGATGCATTTTCGAAGAAGCGACGAGATCGAGCCTGTCTAGATGTTTATATCACTTTATGTTACTCAGTCTCCCTTACTGCAAATATTGGACTAATTTCAAGAAGATAATTGTAGCCCCGTATCGAAAAACTGAGGGTGAAAAATTAGGTTTTCCACAATATACGTACTTATATTTGTGGGATGGTGAGGTCAGTGTATTACTCGTGAATGAATCTTCGTGACGATAACAATTGAAGACTTTGAAACAAAATTAATTTCCATACACGCCTATGTATTTTATTTCCTTAAAGAGAAGATGAAATGGCTACGCTTGTGTTTTCAAAGAATCAACAAAAATTTCAGTCAGGTTCATTTTTTCGAATACGCGGCCTGTAACGCGACTCAGAAGAAATGAACGCGGCGATGTGTCATTATTTATTTACTGTTTTTATTGAATCGTAATTTCTCAATGTTGGCCAATCAATTTGTGACGAAGAAATTCCGTAATACGACCATAAATCTTGACCGCGGTTGTTCGACAGAAAAAATAGTTTAGTCAGCTTTTCATTCATCTAGTTTTGTAAAAACTCACAAATCTAATGAAGTTTGGTATTCGTATGAAGTTCGACGGTTGACAATATCTTTAGCTCATCATTTTTACTTCCAACTATGAGGTAAGTTTATATTAGACTATTTTTAATATTTCCCTCGGAAAAGTTTGGGCATTTATGATCCAGGTTGCTCTCAAGTTTACAGCTTTCTCTGTCCTAAGTACGGGTAATTATTTTGTATCTCTCTTGATGTTCCTCGCTCTCCCTTCTTTTTACTTCGTAAGCTTTGAACAATAATAACAGTAGGTAATCGGCAATGTTTCCGAAGAAAGGGAATGTTGATATGTTTCATGTTTTTTCTTTACCCCCTAAATCTCAAAAATGCGTCCAGGCGTCCGGGCGCCCGTACGGATGACCTTGGGACTTGAAAAAGTTTTGAGAGACTTATCAAGTGGGGCTGTTAAAGGGCATTAGATGTACATACAATGTACTGGAGATGAACTAGGCGAGGACCTCCCCTTGTATTATACTACTTGTATAATAGCTTTGTACTGGTATTATACTAATTAGACTTATACTGGAGGGGGAAGGAGAGCAAACTAACTATAAGTCTCTCTTTGATCTATGCAGTACACTGGCCTTATATGAGGTCTGGGAATCCTGCATACTGTATTCTTTCAGAAGCCCCCTTCGTACTAGACTACAGCTTAGCAACTATAAACCTAGCAAGAAGTAGATCAGGTCCAGTGAAATGAAAGCTCAAGAGCAGACCAAGAAGTGGGACTTGTTTCATGTCTTTTCTCTACCCCCTAAGTCTCGAAAATGCGTCCGGGCGTCCGTCCGGATCATCTGGGACTTGGAAAATTTATAACGTCGAACCTCAGCCCTACCCCTGATTCCGTGCAAATGACCTTGAGATTGAAAATTTTGAAATCCTGTTTCCTACCCTGATTCTGAAATTTGCGTGCGTGCGACCTATATTCGGATAAAGACTTCATTATAATAGCCCTAAATCAGGCTGCTGTAGTACCTAGAGCCTTTATTATGTAACCAGACTAATATTAGACTAAAAGGGAGTCTGACTATAGGCGTAAACTAACATAGCTCAGTTTCCTAATATACAGCATATTCTATACTAGGCTAAGCCTTCATTATTCTACCGCTCGCCCCTTATCATGGCCTAGGGCGCGTTCTGAAACCATTACCGAACGTTACCGGACGACGTTTGGCGAGCAAAACATCACCGGGCGACGAAAATGTTCCCGTGCTCCTAAGTACGGTGACGTTGGGTGACGTTGGGTGACGATCGGGTGCCGGGAACTTCTTACCACAGATTTTCATCGTCTGCTAACGGTTGATGGTTTCAGAACAAGCCCCTATACTAACAAAGTTCAAAACGAGGTTCCATACCCAGTATACTAGGTCTGAGCGGCCAAGTAACATCTACTAGACCTCTACTAGGCTGAGGCCTTCATTATACTAGGCCTGAATCAGGATGCCATCCGAGAACCATTAGCCTAACATAATTACACTAGAGTAGACTTATACTAGACCAAGAAGGGAGGCAAACGAGCGAAGCATACCATCTTATAGAAGACATGAAACATGATCTTCATTCATTTGGCTATGCCAGTAAATTTTTTTCTATATTAGTGCACTACTTACACCTGTCTCACTCGATATGAGTTCCAATAATATTTTCTTATAATAGTTCAGAATAAGAACGTAAATACTTCCACAAAAATTTAGAGGCCATTGCAGGTTTGCAATGACAGCGGAGAACCCTCAACCTCCCGCGCTCGCAATCACCTTGGCGCAAAAATGCCTCCTCAGAAAATGAGTTGACTGAAGCCTGATATAATGAAGGCTGTCCCTAAAGTAGGTCAAGGTCATTAATGACGTCATAGAATGTCACGGCTGGAAGTTGAAATTTTTTCAAGTCCCTAAAGTAGGTTAAGGTCGTTGATACCGTCATGAAGCGTCACACGTCACGTCACGTCACGCAGTTCACAGAAACTCCCGGACGCTGACGATTTCTGAGGATGTAATCCCTCTAACAAAATGGATATCGGGTTCCCCGCTAAAAGGGTATTTTTCGATCACAGAGAGGAAACCAACATCAAAAATCCATCAATGTCTTACAGAGAAAGCAGTCAGAACTTCAATACTAGCTCAGCCCATGACTTAATTATGCTGATAGTTTGTATGCAGGCGAAGGTAAATTAAAATGAAGGAAAGGACACCAGGTTTACGTCACTGAATTCATCATGCAGGCCAGGGTGAATCAAAATCGGCGGAACAACGCCAGGTTCAGGTCAATGAACTTGCCAGGGAGCTCTCGTCTACATTATTTCTCAAGGTAGATCCCGCCCGGACCCGTAGACGCATTCTTCCACCTTACTCTGATCCCATTGCTACTGCTTGCTTGTATAAACCGATTCCCTGGTGACGTCATATTGCTGATAAAAGTGAGCAATAGTAACTTAAAGTACCCACATTTGTGACTGATATTACAATTATTAGGCCAATTATGATATTGATTTCCATGAGAATACACAAGGAACAATTTGATCGTACACATTTATTCAAAAACAAGATGTTTCTTATGTATTAGAGATCTCTACCCAGCATCTAGAAGTTCCACGGCATTCAAATAATTATGTTGCTTCAATTGCTAAAGTACGTTTAATTTTTTGTTTTTGATCCCGGATATGTTTCAAAACTAGCAAGAGTTTGGCAGTTAGAAGAGTGATAGGATGATGAATAATATACAAATATGAAGGTGGCTATGCTGTTTCAAATCGTTCAACTTGCACCTAGAGAAAGGAAGAAAATCCGAGTGAATTGAAAATTACAGAAAATCGTGTTTATTAAAAATTGTCGCGTATGAGAGCTACCCTTGACACCACTCTTAGACCGCTGATACTTGAATACATCACTACTACCATCACAGTTTAGCGCCGCCTTTACTGTAGTAATGTTGGTCTATACTAGCTTTAAATAAACTAGGACTAGAATATATCTGTGCTATGCTGTAGTAATACTAGCCTATACTAAGCTTAAACTAGGCTTGGCGTACAATATAGTAGATTATACTAGCCTTTTGTCAAAACATAATAAATACATAAAGAAATAAACATGGCTTTTCCTGCACAAAATTTTAATCGAATGCAACGTTTCGAACTCATGAAGTCCTTCTTCAAGCGCTTAACGTACGTTCTGTCCTTGCACGAATAAAATTTCGTATTTTTTTCTGTCAAAACGAAGGAATGTTGATGACGTCACAAGCAAATTTAAGCTGATGACGTCACAACGGATGGTGATTTGTCACAACAGATTTGACGGATGATGATGACGTTGAGAGGAGATTTGAAGTAGCGTCTGTACTGTGCGAAAATGCGCAAGTTTGGGACTAGGTTTCCTTTTTTAAATGCCTTTACCGGCACCCAGCCATCTATTGAAAATTTGCGAGTCCAACTCGATTGGGAATCTACGAGTCCAAGTCTGGATTGATCCCTCCTTCTGAGTTTATGAGGAATCCTTGACTTGATGGACTAAGAATGAGAGCGAACGAGCTGAGCGAGTGAGTCACCGAAAGCTAGGGAGCCCAAAGTATGTATTCTAGACTTATAGTACTCGGAAAATGGGCGCGAAAGAGCGAAGTAAAGAAGTCCCCGAAAGCTAAATGAACTGGGTGCTTCTGTTTTTGTCCAGTATTATAGAGGAAAGTAAAATAATATCATTTGATTGATTTTTTCTTTTCTTTTCTCAGGGGGTTTCTGATTATATTCCTCATCGCCACGTTGAGAAATACCCACGGCAGAAGTTTCGACGACTTTGCGAATCTAGAGAGAATGATGCCAATAGACTTGATAATACCGCAGGAGTACAGCGCAAAGTACGTCGACATGATCGTACCTGAAAAGACTGCTTTCAAAGTTCTTTACGACGAAAACCTAGAACAAGTAGAGCAATTTTTCTTAGCGGATGATTACCTTTTCTTTCCCGAAGGAGTTCAAGGTTGCCGCAAGCCAGTACTTATGCGGAAACTTCTGAATAAAGTCGTCGCTACGATACCTTATCGCGACATTCCTGAGTACGATTTATACACTCTCCAGTTCAATGGTTACGAAATTAGGTTTCCTTATATACAAATTCAAAATTCACCTCTACTACAGGCCTTCAGAAAGAAAGGTGTTCTTATCGAAGATGTGAATAGCCTAGTCGCTGCTTTGGTATTTTTGTCAGAAAAAACTTCGGGACCGTTCTGGAAAAACTTGAACGATCGCATTCTAAACGACGACTACATCGCCGCCATTGTCGATTCCAAAAAATCAGAACTATTACGGAAATTGGAGAAGAGCAAGACTCGTCCGATCGATTCTAATGGATTAATAGTGCAGCACATGCTCTACAACCGAATTCGTTTGGATGACGTAAACGTGCTTTTGATCGTTCTGCAATATTTAGAACATCGCAAGTTTAAGGTCAGCGAAATTTTTGATTACAACAATTTACATAAATATTTTCAGGCCAAAAATTTATTGGCGAAAAGACGAGCGCTCGGAGATAGGGTCGCTCTGGATGCGCTCATATTTGCTCACGGTTTTGATTATAACACTCTAACTGCTATTATTGAAGCCAAAATCTATAACGAATATCCTCATAACGTTGAAATGGCGACAATAGTTCGCAAAGAGATCGATGCCATGTCGGCGAAAACGAATAGTAGTCAAATGGCATCGACTTCGGAGAATCATTCCGCAGATCAATTGACGATTGCAAAGAATGAAGGAGAAGATCACGTCAAGAGACGCAGAGATGATACTCGTCACGTAGAAGATGATTATGAGTTCGAAGAAAGTCCGAGCGAGGATTTGAATTTCCGAGATATAGTCAAGTCGGTACTGAAGAAGAGGAAGTACTCTGAAGAAAATCAAGAAGATGACTTTATTGATACGTAGTGTATCAAACGTCTATTGGTGACTTGATCCTCGTTATGAGAAGGTTGCAAATATAAGTATCATAAAAATCAAATGTTCTTTGAAAAATAATGTTCTAAAAATTTCGCAGAAGAAATCAAAAAAATTTCTTTGAAAGCCGCTGTGCTTCGAAAAAAGTCAAGTGTGGTATTTTAAACGATCCTCTAGAATTTTAGGTGAAAATAAAACAGTCGAAGTATTCCATATCACATCAGAAAAGTGATTGGAGATACCGATTCTACCTACAACGTACATCAAAAGTAAAACCGTACACCCTCAAGCTTACGAATATTTCCATTTTACGTAGAATCCGAAACCAAAATGGCACCTGCTTTCTTATTTTTATGTGCATTTGTATTTTTCAAGGCGGTCTAAGCACCCATCTCTCTTACGTATACATGACCGAACCGCATCAGTCAAAATTCCCGCCAGCCTTTAATGCAATTGTATAATCTAATTTTTGAAAACGAAACGCCTACTTTGCGTAGGAGACGAAAAAAAAACAACATTTATAGCGTTAAAATATACCCTTACTAAAATTATTACCTATACATTTGAAATTATACATAACCTCTTTTTTGGCTAGTGGCTCTTCATATAAAATTGAACAAATCGATCAGAACTCGTGTATGTTAATTTAATCTTTATCGATAGTCCGGTACATTTTTCACTCTCTTTCTGTGCGTTTCGTATTCTTTTAAAATTATAATATTTGACAGAATTTGTTTAACAATGGCTGGATGCATAGATGATACTCATCACGCTAGTCACTTGTGATAGAACACGCAATATGTTACGGAAAAATCATAATCAGTATGCTTCACTTTTTTATACATTTGGATACCAGCCTGAGGACATTGATCGTGTACAGATTTTTTCTTTCCAAATCTCTTTCTTCGTACAGATAAATCGTCGTTTTTGGTTTAGAATATTGCTCGCAAATTATATGTAAGCAGGAAAATGCAGTATGTACATGCCCACGAAATGAATTTCATTTACCGGAATTGGATTCTAAAAACTGGTACCATATAATTTTTCGCCTCAGTTCGACTCGTGAAAAACATCGCTGTAACGGAATGACATTTATGTTAATACAAATGCATAATTGGCCCCGTGAATGCAGACGTACTTGACTGCGTGCTCTTCATAAATTCCTTACTACATAACAGTATTTTGATAGAAAGAAATTTCAGTTTCTCAATCCAAGTCTTTCTAACTCTTTTGCCGAGCACCTACACTTGCACTTTCAAGCAGTGACGAGATACTGACGACATCTCATGTAGTCTCCGCTCTAGCACTTAATTTACTCATTCCTGGACTCGATACCTTCTGATTATGCCGAGCAAATTTTCAAGCATTCGAGGTGCTTTGTGAATATGTTTTGTACGTTTCTTTGTGTCACAACTTAATACTGTATCGTGTATCAATCATTACTACTACAGTTTCAGCGACTAATCTGGCTGTGGTCACGATTGTTATGCATTCAAAGAAGATAGGAGAATAATCGATTTAGGACGTATGTTGGAAGGATAGGGCTACGTCCCGCTTCCTCTTCTGCAGGCTAGGTTATCAATACACAAGAATTATGCACTACGCATCATTCAGGTTAGTTTTACAATCATTTTTCATGTCTTTGTTGGTCGTGATGTAACGTTATTTATTGAAACACTTCAACTATACTGTAGAGACAAGAGACATGATCTTCATGTTTTACAATTTTTTGTCCTTCTTCATGAATATGCCTTTTCTATTACTTTGTACGAATTATTTTGTTCAGAAAATTTTGTCAATGTGAACCGTAAATTAGAAGACCAAGTTCAAAAATTTGCTATGAGTGACGAGAAAATGAAGGTTGAGCAAGAATTTGGAATCCAAGTATGAAAATAGTCCTATAATTGAAAGAGAATCATTCAGGCAAAGACTTTTTTTTTACCCCAGAAATGTATCCCAGCTTCATCATTTTGAATAAATAATGAATGCACGGCCTATAATTTTTTCACATAAAATAAAATACGTAACGCTCACGTCTTGGGTTGATAACATGAAAAAAGTCTATACACGTCTTAAGCAAAGTCGGAAGTCTAGCTGAAAGCTGAGAGTTTGAAGCTAAAAGATAAAAAATTTTAGGCTCAAACGCCGAAAGCTAGAAGCTACTAAAAAAATTTGAGTCAAAAGGCAAAAGCCAAAAGCTGTATTTATTCAGTTTTTTTAGTTTTTCGTAGAGAAGATGTTATGGTTTTTCTGATTCTTTATTTGGATTCAGCTTTGTACGGCATAGCAGAGGACCTACTACACTACCTTCCCATGGAGGGGAATGAGAAAAATGTTTCAAAAAGTTGAAAACCAAAAGCTGAAGGCTGAAAGCTGAAGAATTTTTATGTTTTAAACATGTTTGAAACACAAAAAACTGAAAGTCAAGATTGTGTTTCCTTTAAAATATTTCTTTTGTTGTTCTAGTACAATAAAAAACATTGAAAACCTTACTTTTCCTTTCTTATTCACCAAAAAAAGAATATTTAACAATAATTGATAAAGATCATGTTTCATATCTTTTCAAAATTTTGCCCAATCAGATATGTTGTGGATAATGTGAGACAAAAATATTTGAGAGTTCTAGGCTAAGGCTTTAGAGCGCCGCACTCGCTCGATTTAGCATAAGTCTACTTTAGTATATTTCAGGCTGATGAGATTACTGGGCCTCACTCACTCCGCTCGTTCGTCCCGCTTTAGTATGTTTCAGATGTTGTAACACCGAACTTATGACGTCATCGACTTATGACGTTACCGAACCTCTGACGTCACAAGCTAATAGCTTCATAATGGCTCTCAGCGTTTTCTTAGCCTAGTATAAATCTAGCATACGACTTTTCATTATATTAGGATAAGCTAGAAACTACAGAGGGGGGCGGGGGGCTCGGACTCGTGACCTTGTGTGACTGTGCTCACGAAGGAGTCCAGGTTTGTAAGCTGAAAACCCTCGCAGCCTCAAAATGGAGCTTGGGAATTGTAAAAATTTCTAACAAAAATCAGGGATGCCATCTTATCCTTTTAATTTCGTGCCTAAAAAGGGACTTTAATATTCTTTGTGCCTGGTAGGATAAGAAAAACCAGGATCTTACGATTCGAACCGTGTGTCTACGCATGCGTAGATTCTTACGAAAAATTTTAGTCAATTATATACCAAATTTAGAACCATCTTGAGGTCACAAACCGATTTAAACCCGAGACAGGCTCGGAACGACCTATAAATGCCTCGGGTCGAGACCTTGGGAGGGCCAGGTCTTCCCGTAGTAAGATTGTTAACTTTTAATTGCGAGTTTCGCGATAAATAAAATAATTTCGAATAATAACACCTTTTTAAAGGGATCAGAATCTATTGAACTTCAAAAACAAAATGACAAACAAAAATGCAACATAAATCAAATGCAAAATGAAATAATATCTTAAATGGGGTACGCATAAGTCATTGCTATTAATTAAAATAAAGCCATCCATTTGGCTCTCGAGCAACAGGAGGAACACTGAATTTATAATTTTGTAACACGGGACTAAATTGCCTGATGTGAGTCTCTCCTAACTATAATAAGACATTTTTGAAATAAAATCAAAATTAGGTCATGCAGAAAAACATGAAACTTCCTTTCTTAGACCGAAAATTCGTAATAAAAAATTGACATTAAAAACAATACGATGTTTTCAAATCGTGCGAAGTAATTTTATAAATTGAGTACCTCAAATAAATAAACCAAAAAAAAAAAGGGGGGGGGGGTACTAATCGGCCCTTATTCCTTAATTGGTACACGAATTAGCCCGCCGAAGCTGTTTAACCTGTCGGTATAATATTCAATCAAATAACCTGAAGTGACGAACCTATTCGCTCACCCTTGCCCAGGGGGATGAGCGATCATCTCAAATAAAAAGAAAAAATGAACCAGGAGGCAAGGCCCGCGATCGTGCATCTCGCAATCGAACCGGTAACCCGCCTTAAATCAACCAAAAATGGGTTGGGGCAGTGTAATCAAGGTATCGTACACCTCGGTAATATCAAGTGCGGTTAACGCCATAACAGTCTTCGGCGAAACTAACCGCGTACTTTTGGGGACATCAGGGCTTCCTAGCCTCCTCCCCTTCATCGACAGAAACAAACATAAAAGAAAATAGACGAATAAAAATTCGAATTAAGGGACGTTCCCATGACAATAGGGAAAAAATTAAATAATCGCAATTTCGAGAGGAAAAGACTGCACATTTGAAAAATCGAAAATATGTGACAAACATCACTGTTGCTCGCTGGTCACAGATGAAAAGCTTACTTATCAATGGCCATTGTGTAAATTAATAATAAGCAACATTAATTAAGCATAACAAAAATAATGATATAAAACGATACGTGTAAAAACTTTGTAGACGGACGGACGGATGGTTAGACAGCAGGACATTTCATACGGATTTGGGGTCGTGGGCGCCCACACTGGCTGTGCGTCCCCACGACAAATTAGCCGGACATGATCGTATCACAACACGTCACTCAACAAATAAAACATCGATTGCGACATGAACAGAAAATTCTTAAATTCGGATTTTAATTCATGGTGGCACTCGATTCATAACGATTTCAAGTAATGACCGATCATTTTTAATACGGGTGAACTTTAATCTCGAACACTTAGACGAATTTCGAATTACGAGAGATTGCCATAGGCATACGGCGTATATATCATACGAATACTATTTCATCGAGAACGCGTGCTATACGATAGCATTGTCGGATACGAACTGATTTTTAGAAGTGTCGAGAGTATCGTCCCGACTTTTGACTGCGTCTTTTAATTGTGCAGGCAATGGTGGATCTGGAACATCCATCCGTATCTTCCCCAAGATGTAACAACCAGTTGATTCAATCACCGAGGGTATCCGAAATAGGAATTTAGAGGCCGCACGTGTTTGGGACAAATTTTTTGTGCTATCTCGAGAACGGTCTACTTCGAACCATTTTACGACTTCCTCGAGAGGCGAGCGCAAGCTCATACATACATTCACCAGCCCTTAGCATAGATACTGCCTAACTCCCGCTGCGGAGTCATTGAAGTCTATTTTGTTGAAAAGAGGATCTTCTTTCGAAAGTAATAAAAACTATTGCAGTGTTAAGATTGCCAGGATGTGTGCCTATTATAACCCAAAACTAAGCGTTTTACTATTTTTTCTCCTTTTCATTATAAAAATTTTATTGATTCAGTCCAGCCTCGAGGACAAAACGTGCTGGTGCATGTATACATCAAAACGAACGAGGGTGAATTAATTTTAACTATCAGGAAAAGAATTTCGAGCGACAAGTGCGTACCGCAATAGTCATACGCAATAGTCATACGTGTTTGAATCCACCGGTTCGTCGCTTTCTTCTTTTCAATGAAATACACTATTTGAGAGGGTCGATACGGTACAGCGAGAGATACACGAACAGGTTCGATCTACGTTTCGTGTATCTACAGCGTAGGGAAAAAACGCCACGTTACAGCATGCCCTCAAAGGATCCCTGAGCTTTCAAGCATTGGAAGGTAAGGGAGCCTTTGCCGTAACGTGCCCTACACCTTCTAGATCCCCCATTGCCAGCATCCATCTATCCATCCGTCATCGGCCTCCATCATTACCCTAGACAGGAGACTGGAATTATCCAGGATCAAAAGTACCATACCAAGACATCTTACTACACACAAATTTTAACAAATATCCTTGTGGAAAACCAAAGGAAGCTTCTCCAGCTTTGAAACGAATTCCTTTCTGGTGAGCTGGTTGACCATACTATTCTTTCTTCCTTGGCCGCTTCTTCTTATCGCGATAACGACGTGCTTTCAATGAACGGTCATCCTTCATCAATTGGAACCATGGTGTATAAATCGACTTACTCTTATCGTTATTACATGGTTTATCAATACCTTTCAAATCAAATAGTCTTGGATATCTATCCTTCATTTTACAACAGGGCTTTTTCGCCAAGGTTTTACATTTCAATTGAATACTAGATTGGAAAGCTGCCCTAGAAATTTTCTTGAAACGACAATTCACAACATTCCTATCATGGAAAACTTTACGTTTCAATTTCAGGAAACCACTCCTGGAGACGTTTCCCCTCGTGCACACACCGTCAATATTCCTATTTTCGTACATCTCTTCAAGAAATATATGTTTTTCAGTCACATCTTCCTTCGCTTTCAGGCATTTCCTATCAGGAGGATGAACTTTGATCTCGAACGGTCCTTTGAATTTCACATCGCTAACTGTGCTCTCAGTTTCTCCGCTATCTACTGCATCCTCTGCGAGACATTCATTATTATTATACGAATTTGTTTCATTAATACTCTCAATTTTACTATCGACCTGTTCTTTGTCTGCATTCGGACTTAAGCAAGTCATACTTCCATCACCAATAGATAATATGCCCTCGGCGGTCCTATGACTTTCCTGCTTGCCAGGTGACTTTCTATTCACATCTTCTATTTGTAGCTCATTTGTCTCCTCAGGACTTGTGACCGTATCACTTGAATAATTGTCACACTCAACAAATTCATTCAGGTCCTCAGAAACTTTTAAAGGTTCAGCAAAAGATACTGCTTCTGGCATTGATTGCAATTCTACAGGTTTGTGCTGGCTACCATAAATTTCACACCCTAACACATCCTTGTTGCAGCTTATAAGTTCAAAGTCTGTCATTCTCCCTTCGTTATTGCCCTCTACTAAAAAAGGAGCAGAATCATTTCGAAGCTCACCTCTGCTCGTCTTGGGTGAATTTATAACACAACTTCGTTCATCGTGATCAATTATTTCACAGGAAGAGCCTTTATTCGAGGTTTCAGCCAATATTTGGACTTTTTCGACCGATTTACCGAACTCGTTATCCTCGCTCATCCAATCAAACAATTTTCTCTTCCTCAAATTCCGTTTGTCCTGACACACAACCGTGCTATTCAATACTGACGTCAAGTCAAAACAGTCTGTCCTATCATAATTTTCGTTGTCATCATAATCAGTCTCCTCATCCGACCAATAGGTGAAATTCTGCGTAGGCTTGGTTGAAACAATCTTGCTTCTCACTTCATCTTTTGTTCTACCAACGACAGAAAAATTTAAACAAGACACTTCTTCACAGTTTCTATCCTGATTATAATAGTGATTATTTTTATTTTTATTGATCTGCCCTACAGAAATAATACTCCTCTCTTTATTAACTGCTTCTTCAAACTTACGGCATTTTTCTTCTAGCCTTTTGATACGAGTACTCCTACTACCAGCGTAGCAACTAAAATCACTGTCACTTGACGAAGAAAAAGAATCATCCGAGGACGATGCACTCGATGAACTCGACGATGAACTAGACGACACCCTCTCTTTTCTCCTTCGTTTACTATTGTAACGTCTGCTATTGTAACCGGTGGTTGATTCACTCTCACTTTCGGAACTCGAACAACTAGATGAACTGTTAGAACTCGACCTAGATACGTCTCGTACAGCAACCCTTTTTTTCTTCTTTCTACCGGTTTCACATTCTTCACGGCTGTGACGTCTGTCGTGCCTATCCTTTTTATTGTTCTCATTTTTAGCCCTACGTTCTCTTTTACGATTATCTTCTTCTTTGCTTTTAGAACTGGACGAACTAATTGAATGGGTTGTACTCCTTCTACAACTTCTCTTCTTTTCAGGCTTCCGCCTTTTCTTATCATCACTTTCGCTATCACTAGCTGATTCTGTATCGGAGTCACTGTCTTTTCTCGTATGCTTAATACTTCGCTTTTCTCGCTTCCGACTTTGCTTCTCCCTGTCCTTATTTTTCTTTCTCTTTCTACGTTTTTCAGCCTCATACTCGTCATCATTCTCGCTTTCTGAATCCGAGGACCATGACTTCTTCTTTCGTTTATTTTTTCGAGACTCTTCTTCATCTCTTACTCTGCCACTCTTGGCTTTGTCTTTCTTCTTAGATTCACATCTAGATTTTTTCTGTTTCAAATCATCTTTCTTCGAATTACTTTGAGCATCTTCATCTTTCAAACTTGATGACAGGCGTAACTTTCTGACGCTATGATTTTCTCCCTTTTTTCTACGACTTTCATCATCAAGGGATTTCTTTATACTTTCTTCGTAATTAGTCTTTCTTTTCTCCTCTCTCTTCCCCTTATTTCTCTCCTCATTACATTTTTCTTGAGAACTTCGATGCCATTTAATGTTGGGTCGTTGAGAATTACAATTCAGGGAACTTGCCTTATCGGAGACATTTCTGTTGTCAGGATAATCCTGCACGCTATAATGATACTTGTCTGTAGACCTGCTCATATTGAGCTGAATAATAAATCATAAATCAAGGCTGAATGCCCTCACATAATCAATATAAACTGACTCATCAATTATTGGATATACGAGTTATATACGTAAGATGAGCACCTGGTGCAAATCATGAATGATTTTACCTAATAAAATATAATAACTGGCTAGCAGCCCTTCACCTCCTTGTCAGCGAATAAAAGCTGTTCTTAGCTAAGGAAAAATTATATCAAAAATTGAAATTACATAAAACCAGAGACACACAACTCAGTGTGACGCCCACAACAAATAAATCCATCCCGTCTTATTAATCCTTTCATTCCGTCTCTTTTTTCTTCTACCATCAAAAAAGTCAACTTAAATGCCAATTAACTATGGTCAGCTACCATTCTTTTAACAATAAGAATATAATTAAAATTTTCTTTCCCCTTATATTTTTTCAATAAAGTCTTCGGAGAAATACGATAAATATGCGTTAATTTACTTTATACGCAAATATGTCTACTAATATGCCCTTATATCAAGTATCTTAGCTTCTAGATGAGGGACTTCAATTTAACAAATATGAACACGTAAAACTATCTTATCAAAAATATTTCGGTGTATGATTATGTGTTGTGGGTTTTTATTCATGAAAAATTATACCACGTAATTAATTAGTGAATTTTTATTTTTATAACGTGATTCAGAAATTTAATCATCGACAGTTGCGAATACCAATGTTACGTATTCGGGAAAAAATAAAATCAAAAACCAATTGTGCCCTGTAATATTTTTCTAATCAAAGATCGCGGACTTTGAAGACCCGGTCCCCACCAGGGATATGCCATTTTTGTGACTGTGCTCACGAAGGAGTCCAGGTTTGTAAGCTGAAAACCCTCGCAGCCTCAAAATGGAGCTTGGGAATTGTAAAAATTTCTAACAAAAATCAGGGATGCCATCTTATCCTTTTAATTTCGTGCCTAAAAAGGGACTTTAATATTCTTTGTGCCTGGTAGGATAAGAAAAACCAGGATCTTACGATTCGAACCGTGTGTCTACGCATGCGTAGATTCTTACGAAAAATTTTAGTCAATTATATACCAAATTTAGAACCATCTTGAGGTCACAAACCGATTTAAACCCGAGACAGGCTCGGAACGACCTATAAATGCCTCGGGTCGAGACCTTGGGAGGGCCAGGTCTTCCCGTAGTAAGATTGTTAACTTTTAATTGCGAGTTTCGCGATAAATAAAATAATTTCGAATAATAACACCTTTTTAAAGGGATCAGAATCTATTGAACTTCAAAAACAAAATGACAAACAAAAATGCAACATAAATCAAATGCAAAATGAAATAATATCTTAAATGGGGTACGCATAAGTCATTGCTATTAATTAAAATAAAGCCATCCATTTGGCTCTCGAGCAACAGGAGGAACACTGAATTTATAATTTTGTAACACGGGACTAAATTGCCTGATGTGAGTCTCTCCTAACTATAATAAGACATTTTTGAAATAAAATCAAAATTAGGTCATGCAGAAAAACATGAAACTTCCTTTCTTAGACCGAAAATTCGTAATAAAAAATTGACATTAAAAACAATACGATGTTTTCAAATCGTGCGAAGTAATTTTATAAATTGAGTACCTCAAATAAATAAACCAAAAAAAAAAAGGGGGGGGGGTACTAATCGGCCCTTATTCCTTAATTGGTACACGAATTAGCCCGCCGAAGCTGTTTAACCTGTCGGTATAATATTCAATCAAATAACCTGAAGTGACGAACCTATTCGCTCACCCTTGCCCAGGGGGATGAGCGATCATCTCAAATAAAAAGAAAAAATGAACCAGGAGGCAAGGCCCGCGATCGTGCATCTCGCAATCGAACCGGTAACCCGCCTTAAATCAACCAAAAATGGGTTGGGGCAGTGTAATCAAGGTATCGTACACCTCGGTAATATCAAGTGCGGTTAACGCCATAACAGTCTTCGGCGAAACTAACCGCGTACTTTTGGGGACATCAGGGCTTCCTAGCCTCCTCCCCTTCATCGACAGAAACAAACATAAAAGAAAATAGACGAATAAAAATTCGAATTAAGGGACGTTCCCATGACAATAGGGAAAAAATTAAATAATCGCAATTTCGAGAGGAAAAGACTGCACATTTGAAAAATCGAAAATATGTGACAAACATCACTGTTGCTCGCTGGTCACAGATGAAAAGCTTACTTATCAATGGCCATTGTGTAAATTAATAATAAGCAACATTAATTAAGCATAACAAAAATAATGATATAAAACGATACGTGTAAAAACTTTGTAGACGGACGGACGGATGGTTAGACAGCAGGACATTTCATACGGATTTGGGGTCGTGGGCGCCCACACTGGCTGTGCGTCCCCACGACAAATTAGCCGGACATGATCGTATCACAACACGTCACTCAACAAATAAAACATCGATTGCGACATGAACAGAAAATTCTTAAATTCGGATTTTAATTCATGGTGGCACTCGATTCATAACGATTTCAAGTAATGACCGATCATTTTTAATACGGGTGAACTTTAATCTCGAACACTTAGACGAATTTCGAATTACGAGAGATTGCCATAGGCATACGGCGTATATATCATACGAATACTATTTCATCGAGAACGCGTGCTATACGATAGCATTGTCGGATACGAACTGATTTTTAGAAGTGTCGAGAGTATCGTCCCGACTTTTGACTGCGTCTTTTAATTGTGCAGGCAATGGTGGATCTGGAACATCCATCCGTATCTTCCCCAAGATGTAACAACCAGTTGATTCAATCACCGAGGGTATCCGAAATAGGAATTTAGAGGCCGCACGTGTTTGGGACAAATTTTTTGTGCTATCTCGAGAACGGTCTACTTCGAACCATTTTACGACTTCCTCGAGAGGCGAGCGCAAGCTCATACATACATTCACCAGCCCTTAGCATAGATACTGCCTAACTCCCGCTGCGGAGTCATTGAAGTCTATTTTGTTGAAAAGAGGATCTTCTTTCGAAAGTAATAAAAACTATTGCAGTGTTAAGATTGCCAGGATGTGTGCCTATTATAACCCAAAACTAAGCGTTTTACTATTTTTTCTCCTTTTCATTATAAAAATTTTATTGATTCAGTCCAGCCTCGAGGACAAAACGTGCTGGTGCATGTATACATCAAAACGAACGAGGGTGAATTAATTTTAACTATCAGGAAAAGAATTTCGAGCGACAAGTGCGTACCGCAATAGTCATACGCAATAGTCATACGTGTTTGAATCCACCGGTTCGTCGCTTTCTTCTTTTCAATGAAATACACTATTTGAGAGGGTCGATACGGTACAGCGAGAGATACACGAACAGGTTCGATCTACGTTTCGTGTATCTACAGCGTAGGGAAAAAACGCCACGTTACAGCATGCCCTCAAAGGATCCCTGAGCTTTCAAGCATTGGAAGGTAAGGGAGCCTTTGCCGTAACGTGCCCTACACCTTCTAGATCCCCCATTGCCAGCATCCATCTATCCATCCGTCATCGGCCTCCATCATTACCCTAGACAGGAGACTGGAATTATCCAGGATCAAAAGTACCATACCAAGACATCTTACTACACACAAATTTTAACAAATATCCTTGTGGAAAACCAAAGGAAGCTTCTCCAGCTTTGAAACGAATTCCTTTCTGGTGAGCTGGTTGACCATACCATTCTTTCTTCCTTGGCCGCTTCTTCTTATCGCGATAACGACGTGCTTTCAATGAACGGTCATCCTTCATCAATTGGAACCATGGTGTATAAATCGACTTACTCTTATCGTTATTACATGGTTTATCAATACCTTTCAAATCAAATAGTCTTGGATATCTATCCTTCATTTTACAACAGGGCTTTTTCGCCAAGGTTTTACATTTCAATTGAATACTAGATTGGAAAGCTGCCCTAGAAATTTTCTTGAAACGACAATTCACAACATTCCTATCATGGAAAACTTTACGTTTCAATTTCAGGAAACCACTCCTGGAGACGTTTCCCCTCGTGCACACACCGTCAATATTCCTATTTTCGTACATCTCTTCAAGAAATATATGTTTTTCAGTCACATCTTCCTTCGCTTTCAGGCATTTCCTATCAGGAGGATGAACTTTGATCTCGAACGGTCCTTTGAATTTCACATCGCTAACTGTGCTCTCAGTTTCTCCGCTATCTACTGCATCCTCTGCGAGACATTCATTATTATTATACGAATTTGTTTCATTAATACTCTCAATTTTACTATCGACCTGTTCTTTGTCTGCATTCGGACTTAAGCAAGTCATACTTCCATCACCAATAGATAATATGCCCTCGGCGGTCCTATGACTTTCCTGCTTGCCAGGTGACTTTCTATTCACATCTTCTATTTGTAGCTCATTTGTCTCCTCAGGACTTGTGACCGTATCACTTGAATAATTGTCACACTCAACAAATTCATTCAGGTCCTCAGAAACTTTTAAAGGTTCAGCAAAAGATACTGCTTCTGGCATTGATTGCAATTCTACAGGTTTGTGCTGGCTACCATAAATTTCACACCCTAACACATCCTTGTTGCAGCTTATAAGTTCAAAGTCTGTCATTCTCCCTTCGTTATTGCCCTCTACTAAAAAAGGAGCAGAATCATTTCGAAGCTCACCTCTGCTCGTCTTGGGTGAATTTATAACACAACTTCGTTCATCGTGATCAATTATTTCACAGGAAGAGCCTTTATTCGAGGTTTCAGCCAATATTTGGACTTTTTCGACCGATTTACCGAACTCGTTATCCTCGCTCATCCAATCAAACAATTTTCTCTTCCTCAAATTCCGTTTGTCCTGACACACAACCGTGCTATTCAATACTGACGTCAAGTCAAAACAGTCTGTCCTATCATAATTTTCGTTGTCATCATAATCAGTCTCCTCATCCGACCAATAGGTGAAATTCTGCGTAGGCTTGGTTGAAACAATCTTGCTTCTCACTTCATCTTTTGTTCTACCAACGACAGAAAAATTTAAACAAGACACTTCTTCACAGTTTCTATCCTGATTATAATAGTGATTATTTTTATTTTTATTGATCTGCCCTACAGAAATAATACTCCTCTCTTTATTAACTGCTTCTTCAAACTTACGGCATTTTTCTTCTAGCCTTTTGATACGAGTACTCCTACTACCAGCGTAGCAACTAAAATCACTGTCACTTGACGAAGAAAAAGAATCATCCGAGGACGATGCACTCGATGAACTCGACGATGAACTAGACGACACCCTCTCTTTTCTCCTTCGTTTACTATTGTAACGTCTGCTATTGTAACCGGTGGTTGATTCACTCTCACTTTCGGAACTCGAACAACTAGATGAACTGTTAGAACTCGACCTAGATACGTCTCGTACAGCAACCCTTTTTTTCTTCTTTCTACCGGTTTCACATTCTTCACGGCTGTGACGTCTGTCGTGCCTATCCTTTTTATTGTTCTCATTTTTAGCCCTACGTTCTCTTTTACGATTATCTTCTTCTTTGCTTTTAGAACTGGACGAACTAATTGAATGGGTTGTACTCCTTCTACAACTTCTCTTCTTTTCAGGCTTCCGCCTTTTCTTATCATCACTTTCGCTATCACTAGCTGATTCTGTATCGGAGTCACTGTCTTTTCTCGTATGCTTAATACTTCGCTTTTCTCGCTTCCGACTTTGCTTCTCCCTGTCCTTATTTTTCTTTCTCTTTCTACGTTTTTCAGCCTCATACTCGTCATCATTCTCGCTTTCTGAATCCGAGGACCATGACTTCTTCTTTCGTTTATTTTTTCGAGACTCTTCTTCATCTCTTACTCTGCCACTCTTGGCTTTGTCTTTCTTCTTAGATTCACATCTAGATTTTTTCTGTTTCAAATCATCTTTCTTCGAATTACTTTGAGCATCTTCATCTTTCAAACTTGATGACAGGCGTAACTTTCTGACGCTATGATTTTCTCCCTTTTTTCTACGACTTTCATCATCAAGGGATTTCTTTATACTTTCTTCGTAATTAGTCTTTCTTTTCTCCTCTCTCTTCCCCTTATTTCTCTCCTCATTACATTTTTCTTGAGAACTTCGATGCCATTTAATGTTGGGTCGTTGAGAATTACAATTCAGGGAACTTGCCTTATCGGAGACATTTCTGTTGTCAGGATAATCCTGCACGCTATAATGATACTTGTCTGTAGACCTGCTCATATTGAGCTGAATAATAAATCATAAATCAAGGCTGAATGCCCTCACATAATCAATATAAACTGACTCATCAATTATTGGATATACGAGTTATATACGTAAGATGAGCACCTGGTGCAAATCATGAATGATTTTACCTAATAAAATATAATAACTGGCTAGCAGCCCTTCACCTCCTTGTCAGCGAATAAAAGCTGTTCTTAGCTAAGGAAAAATTATATCAAAAATTGAAATTACATAAAACCAGAGACACACAACTCAGTGTGACGCCCACAACAAATAAATCCATCCCGTCTTATTAATCCTTTCATTCCGTCTCTTTTTTCTTCTACCATCAAAAAAGTCAACTTAAATGCCAATTAACTATGGTCAGCTACCATTCTTTTAACAATAAGAATATAATTAAAATTTTCTTTCCCCTTATATTTTTTCAATAAAGTCTTCGGAGAAATACGATAAATATGCGTTAATTTACTTTATACGCAAATATGTCTACTAATATGCCCTTATATCAAGTATCTTAGCTTCTAGATGAGGGACTTCAATTTAACAAATATGAACACGTAAAACTATCTTATCAAAAATATTTCGGTGTATGATTATGTGTTGTGGGTTTTTATTCATGAAAAATTATACCACGTAATTAATTAGTGAATTTTTATTTTTATAACGTGATTCAGAAATTTAATCATCGACAGTTGCGAATACCAATGTTACGTATTCGGGAAAAAATAAAATCAAAAACCAATTGTGCCCTGTAATATTTTTCTAATCAAAGATCGCGGACTTTGAAGACCCGGTCCCCACCAGGGATATGCCATTTTTGTGACTGTGCTCACGAAGGAGTCCAGGTTTGTAAGCTGAAAACCCTCGCAGCCTCAAAATGGAGCTTGGGAATTGTAAAAATTTCTAACAAAAATCAGGGATGCCATCTTATCCTTTTAATTTCGTGCCTAAAAAGGGACTTTAATATTCTTTGTGCCTGGTAGGATAAGAAAAACCAGGATCTTACGATTCGAACCGTGTGTCTACGCATGCGTAGATTCTTACGAAAAATTTTAGTCAATTATATACCAAATTTAGAACCATCTTGAGGTCACAAACCGATTTAAACCCGAGACAGGCTCGGAACGACCTATAAATGCCTCGGGTCGAGACCTTGGGAGGGCCAGGTCTTCCCGTAGTAAGATTGTTAACTTTTAATTGCGAGTTTCGCGATAAATAAAATAATTTCGAATAATAACACCTTTTTAAAGGGATCAGAATCTATTGAACTTCAAAAACAAAATGACAAACAAAAATGCAACATAAATCAAATGCAAAATGAAATAATATCTTAAATGGGGTACGCATAAGTCATTGCTATTAATTAAAATAAAGCCATCCATTTGGCTCTCGAGCAACAGGAGGAACACTGAATTTATAATTTTGTAACACGGGACTAAATTGCCTGATGTGAGTCTCTCCTAACTATAATAAGACATTTTTGAAATAAAATCAAAATTAGGTCATGCAGAAAAACATGAAACTTCCTTTCTTAGACCGAAAATTCGTAATAAAAAATTGACATTAAAAACAATACGATGTTTTCAAATCGTGCGAAGTAATTTTATAAATTGAGTACCTCAAATAAATAAACCAAAAAAAAAAAGGGGGGGGGGTACTAATCGGCCCTTATTCCTTAATTGGTACACGAATTAGCCCGCCGAAGCTGTTTAACCTGTCGGTATAATATTCAATCAAATAACCTGAAGTGACGAACCTATTCGCTCACCCTTGCCCAGGGGGATGAGCGATCATCTCAAATAAAAAGAAAAAATGAACCAGGAGGCAAGGCCCGCGATCGTGCATCTCGCAATCGAACCGGTAACCCGCCTTAAATCAACCAAAAATGGGTTGGGGCAGTGTAATCAAGGTATCGTACACCTCGGTAATATCAAGTGCGGTTAACGCCATAACAGTCTTCGGCGAAACTAACCGCGTACTTTTGGGGACATCAGGGCTTCCTAGCCTCCTCCCCTTCATCGACAGAAACAAACATAAAAGAAAATAGACGAATAAAAATTCGAATTAAGGGACGTTCCCATGACAATAGGGAAAAAATTAAATAATCGCAATTTCGAGAGGAAAAGACTGCACATTTGAAAAATCGAAAATATGTGACAAACATCACTGTTGCTCGCTGGTCACAGATGAAAAGCTTACTTATCAATGGCCATTGTGTAAATTAATAATAAGCAACATTAATTAAGCATAACAAAAATAATGATATAAAACGATACGTGTAAAAACTTTGTAGACGGACGGACGGATGGTTAGACAGCAGGACATTTCATACGGATTTGGGGTCGTGGGCGCCCACACTGGCTGTGCGTCCCCACGACAAATTAGCCGGACATGATCGTATCACAACACGTCACTCAACAAATAAAACATCGATTGCGACATGAACAGAAAATTCTTAAATTCGGATTTTAATTCATGGTGGCACTCGATTCATAACGATTTCAAGTAATGACCGATCATTTTTAATACGGGTGAACTTTAATCTCGAACACTTAGACGAATTTCGAATTACGAGAGATTGCCATAGGCATACGGCGTATATATCATACGAATACTATTTCATCGAGAACGCGTGCTATACGATAGCATTGTCGGATACGAACTGATTTTTAGAAGTGTCGAGAGTATCGTCCCGACTTTTGACTGCGTCTTTTAATTGTGCAGGCAATGGTGGATCTGGAACATCCATCCGTATCTTCCCCAAGATGTAACAACCAGTTGATTCAATCACCGAGGGTATCCGAAATAGGAATTTAGAGGCCGCACGTGTTTGGGACAAATTTTTTGTGCTATCTCGAGAACGGTCTACTTCGAACCATTTTACGACTTCCTCGAGAGGCGAGCGCAAGCTCATACATACATTCACCAGCCCTTAGCATAGATACTGCCTAACTCCCGCTGCGGAGTCATTGAAGTCTATTTTGTTGAAAAGAGGATCTTCTTTCGAAAGTAATAAAAACTATTGCAGTGTTAAGATTGCCAGGATGTGTGCCTATTATAACCCAAAACTAAGCGTTTTACTATTTTTTCTCCTTTTCATTATAAAAATTTTATTGATTCAGTCCAGCCTCGAGGACAAAACGTGCTGGTGCATGTATACATCAAAACGAACGAGGGTGAATTAATTTTAACTATCAGGAAAAGAATTTCGAGCGACAAGTGCGTACCGCAATAGTCATACGCAATAGTCATACGTGTTTGAATCCACCGGTTCGTCGCTTTCTTCTTTTCAATGAAATACACTATTTGAGAGGGTCGATACGGTACAGCGAGAGATACACGAACAGGTTCGATCTACGTTTCGTGTATCTACAGCGTAGGGAAAAAACGCCACGTTACAGCATGCCCTCAAAGGATCCCTGAGCTTTCAAGCATTGGAAGGTAAGGGAGCCTTTGCCGTAACGTGCCCTACACCTTCTAGATCCCCCATTGCCAGCATCCATCTATCCATCCGTCATCGGCCTCCATCATTACCCTAGACAGGAGACTGGAATTATCCAGGATCAAAAGTACCATACCAAGACATCTTACTACACACAAATTTTAACAAATATCCTTGTGGAAAACCAAAGGAAGCTTCTCCAGCTTTGAAACGAATTCCTTTCTGGTGAGCTGGTTGACCATACCATTCTTTCTTCCTTGGCCGCTTCTTCTTATCGCGATAACGACGTGCTTTCAATGAACGGTCATCCTTCATCAATTGGAACCATGGTGTATAAATCGACTTACTCTTATCGTTATTACATGGTTTATCAATACCTTTCAAATCAAATAGTCTTGGATATCTATCCTTCATTTTACAACAGGGCTTTTTCGCCAAGGTTTTACATTTCAATTGAATACTAGATTGGAAAGCTGCCCTAGAAATTTTCTTGAAACGACAATTCACAACATTCCTATCATGGAAAACTTTACGTTTCAATTTCAGGAAACCACTCCTGGAGACGTTTCCCCTCGTGCACACACCGTCAATATTCCTATTTTCGTACATCTCTTCAAGAAATATATGTTTTTCAGTCACATCTTCCTTCGCTTTCAGGCATTTCCTATCAGGAGGATGAACTTTGATCTCGAACGGTCCTTTGAATTTCACATCGCTAACTGTGCTCTCAGTTTCTCCGCTATCTACTGCATCCTCTGCGAGACATTCATTATTATTATACGAATTTGTTTCATTAATACTCTCAATTTTACTATCGACCTGTTCTTTGTCTGCATTCGGACTTAAGCAAGTCATACTTCCATCACCAATAGATAATATGCCCTCGGCGGTCCTATGACTTTCCTGCTTGCCAGGTGACTTTCTATTCACATCTTCTATTTGTAGCTCATTTGTCTCCTCAGGACTTGTGACCGTATCACTTGAATAATTGTCACACTCAACAAATTCATTCAGGTCCTCAGAAACTTTTAAAGGTTCAGCAAAAGATACTGCTTCTGGCATTGATTGCAATTCTACAGGTTTGTGCTGGCTACCATAAATTTCACACCCTAACACATCCTTGTTGCAGCTTATAAGTTCAAAGTCTGTCATTCTCCCTTCGTTATTGCCCTCTACTAAAAAAGGAGCAGAATCATTTCGAAGCTCACCTCTGCTCGTCTTGGGTGAATTTATAACACAACTTCGTTCATCGTGATCAATTATTTCACAGGAAGAGCCTTTATTCGAGGTTTCAGCCAATATTTGGACTTTTTCGACCGATTTACCGAACTCGTTATCCTCGCTCATCCAATCAAACAATTTTCTCTTCCTCAAATTCCGTTTGTCCTGACACACAACCGTGCTATTCAATACTGACGTCAAGTCAAAACAGTCTGTCCTATCATAATTTTCGTTGTCATCATAATCAGTCTCCTCATCCGACCAATAGGTGAAATTCTGCGTAGGCTTGGTTGAAACAATCTTGCTTCTCACTTCATCTTTTGTTCTACCAACGACAGAAAAATTTAAACAAGACACTTCTTCACAGTTTCTATCCTGATTATAATAGTGATTATTTTTATTTTTATTGATCTGCCCTACAGAAATAATACTCCTCTCTTTATTAACTGCTTCTTCAAACTTACGGCATTTTTCTTCTAGCCTTTTGATACGAGTACTCCTACTACCAGCGTAGCAACTAAAATCACTGTCACTTGACGAAGAAAAAGAATCATCCGAGGACGATGCACTCGATGAACTCGACGATGAACTAGACGACACCCTCTCTTTTCTCCTTCGTTTACTATTGTAACGTCTGCTATTGTAACCGGTGGTTGATTCACTCTCACTTTCGGAACTCGAACAACTAGATGAACTGTTAGAACTCGACCTAGATACGTCTCGTACAGCAACCCTTTTTTTCTTCTTTCTACCGGTTTCACATTCTTCACGGCTGTGACGTCTGTCGTGCCTATCCTTTTTATTGTTCTCATTTTTAGCCCTACGTTCTCTTTTACGATTATCTTCTTCTTTGCTTTTAGAACTGGACGAACTAATTGAATGGGTTGTACTCCTTCTACAACTTCTCTTCTTTTCAGGCTTCCGCCTTTTCTTATCATCACTTTCGCTATCACTAGCTGATTCTGTATCGGAGTCACTGTCTTTTCTCGTATGCTTAATACTTCGCTTTTCTCGCTTCCGACTTTGCTTCTCCCTGTCCTTATTTTTCTTTCTCTTTCTACGTTTTTCAGCCTCATACTCGTCATCATTCTCGCTTTCTGAATCCGAGGACCATGACTTCTTCTTTCGTTTATTTTTTCGAGACTCTTCTTCATCTCTTACTCTGCCACTCTTGGCTTTGTCTTTCTTCTTAGATTCACATCTAGATTTTTTCTGTTTCAAATCATCTTTCTTCGAATTACTTTGAGCATCTTCATCTTTCAAACTTGATGACAGGCGTAACTTTCTGACGCTATGATTTTCTCCCTTTTTTCTACGACTTTCATCATCAAGGGATTTCTTTATACTTTCTTCGTAATTAGTCTTTCTTTTCTCCTCTCTCTTCCCCTTATTTCTCTCCTCATTACATTTTTCTTGAGAACTTCGATGCCATTTAATGTTGGGTCGTTGAGAATTACAATTCAGGGAACTTGCCTTATCGGAGACATTTCTGTTGTCAGGATAATCCTGCACGCTATAATGATACTTGTCTGTAGACCTGCTCATATTGAGCTGAATAATAAATCATAAATCAAGGCTGAATGCCCTCACATAATCAATATAAACTGACTCATCAATTATTGGATATACGAGTTATATACGTAAGATGAGCACCTGGTGCAAATCATGAATGATTTTACCTAATAAAATATAATAACTGGCTAGCAGCCCTTCACCTCCTTGTCAGCGAATAAAAGCTGTTCTTAGCTAAGGAAAAATTATATCAAAAATTGAAATTACATAAAACCAGAGACACACAACTCAGTGTGACGCCCACAACAAATAAATCCATCCCGTCTTATTAATCCTTTCATTCCGTCTCTTTTTTCTTCTACCATCAAAAAAGTCAACTTAAATGCCAATTAACTATGGTCAGCTACCATTCTTTTAACAATAAGAATATAATTAAAATTTTCTTTCCCCTTATATTTTTTCAATAAAGTCTTCGGAGAAATACGATAAATATGCGTTAATTTACTTTATACGCAAATATGTCTACTAATATGCCCTTATATCAAGTATCTTAGCTTCTAGATGAGGGACTTCAATTTAACAAATATGAACACGTAAAACTATCTTATCAAAAATATTTCGGTGTATGATTATGTGTTGTGGGTTTTTATTCATGAAAAATTATACCACGTAATTAATTAGTGAATTTTTATTTTTATAACGTGATTCAGAAATTTAATCATCGACAGTTGCGAATACCAATGTTACGTATTCGGGAAAAAATAAAATCAAAAACCAATTGTGCCCTGTAATATTTTTCTAATCAAAGATCGCGGACTTTGAAGACCCGGTCCCCACCAGGGATATGCCATTTTTGTGACTGTGCTCACGAAGGAGTCCAGGTTTGTAAGCTGAAAACCCTCGCAGCCTCAAAATGGAGCTTGGGAATTGTAAAAATTTCTAACAAAAATCAGGGATGCCATCTTATCCTTTTAATTTCGTGCCTAAAAAGGGACTTTAATATTCTTTGTGCCTGGTAGGATAAGAAAAACCAGGATCTTACGATTCGAACCGTGTGTCTACGCATGCGTAGATTCTTACGAAAAATTTTAGTCAATTATATACCAAATTTAGAACCATCTTGAGGTCACAAACCGATTTAAACCCGAGACAGGCTCGGAACGACCTATAAATGCCTCGGGTCGAGACCTTGGGAGGGCCAGGTCTTCCCGTAGTAAGATTGTTAACTTTTAATTGCGAGTTTCGCGATAAATAAAATAATTTCGAATAATAACACCTTTTTAAAGGGATCAGAATCTATTGAACTTCAAAAACAAAATGACAAACAAAAATGCAACATAAATCAAATGCAAAATGAAATAATATCTTAAATGGGGTACGCATAAGTCATTGCTATTAATTAAAATAAAGCCATCCATTTGGCTCTCGAGCAACAGGAGGAACACTGAATTTATAATTTTGTAACACGGGACTAAATTGCCTGATGTGAGTCTCTCCTAACTATAATAAGACATTTTTGAAATAAAATCAAAATTAGGTCATGCAGAAAAACATGAAACTTCCTTTCTTAGACCGAAAATTCGTAATAAAAAATTGACATTAAAAACAATACGATGTTTTCAAATCGTGCGAAGTAATTTTATAAATTGAGTACCTCAAATAAATAAACCAAAAAAAAAAAGGGGGGGGGGTACTAATCGGCCCTTATTCCTTAATTGGTACACGAATTAGCCCGCCGAAGCTGTTTAACCTGTCGGTATAATATTCAATCAAATAACCTGAAGTGACGAACCTATTCGCTCACCCTTGCCCAGGGGGATGAGCGATCATCTCAAATAAAAAGAAAAAATGAACCAGGAGGCAAGGCCCGCGATCGTGCATCTCGCAATCGAACCGGTAACCCGCCTTAAATCAACCAAAAATGGGTTGGGGCAGTGTAATCAAGGTATCGTACACCTCGGTAATATCAAGTGCGGTTAACGCCATAACAGTCTTCGGCGAAACTAACCGCGTACTTTTGGGGACATCAGGGCTTCCTAGCCTCCTCCCCTTCATCGACAGAAACAAACATAAAAGAAAATAGACGAATAAAAATTCGAATTAAGGGACGTTCCCATGACAATAGGGAAAAAATTAAATAATCGCAATTTCGAGAGGAAAAGACTGCACATTTGAAAAATCGAAAATATGTGACAAACATCACTGTTGCTCGCTGGTCACAGATGAAAAGCTTACTTATCAATGGCCATTGTGTAAATTAATAATAAGCAACATTAATTAAGCATAACAAAAATAATGATATAAAACGATACGTGTAAAAACTTTGTAGACGGACGGACGGATGGTTAGACAGCAGGACATTTCATACGGATTTGGGGTCGTGGGCGCCCACACTGGCTGTGCGTCCCCACGACAAATTAGCCGGACATGATCGTATCACAACACGTCACTCAACAAATAAAACATCGATTGCGACATGAACAGAAAATTCTTAAATTCGGATTTTAATTCATGGTGGCACTCGATTCATAACGATTTCAAGTAATGACCGATCATTTTTAATACGGGTGAACTTTAATCTCGAACACTTAGACGAATTTCGAATTACGAGAGATTGCCATAGGCATACGGCGTATATATCATACGAATACTATTTCATCGAGAACGCGTGCTATACGATAGCATTGTCGGATACGAACTGATTTTTAGAAGTGTCGAGAGTATCGTCCCGACTTTTGACTGCGTCTTTTAATTGTGCAGGCAATGGTGGATCTGGAACATCCATCCGTATCTTCCCCAAGATGTAACAACCAGTTGATTCAATCACCGAGGGTATCCGAAATAGGAATTTAGAGGCCGCACGTGTTTGGGACAAATTTTTTGTGCTATCTCGAGAACGGTCTACTTCGAACCATTTTACGACTTCCTCGAGAGGCGAGCGCAAGCTCATACATACATTCACCAGCCCTTAGCATAGATACTGCCTAACTCCCGCTGCGGAGTCATTGAAGTCTATTTTGTTGAAAAGAGGATCTTCTTTCGAAAGTAATAAAAACTATTGCAGTGTTAAGATTGCCAGGATGTGTGCCTATTATAACCCAAAACTAAGCGTTTTACTATTTTTTCTCCTTTTCATTATAAAAATTTTATTGATTCAGTCCAGCCTCGAGGACAAAACGTGCTGGTGCATGTATACATCAAAACGAACGAGGGTGAATTAATTTTAACTATCAGGAAAAGAATTTCGAGCGACAAGTGCGTACCGCAATAGTCATACGCAATAGTCATACGTGTTTGAATCCACCGGTTCGTCGCTTTCTTCTTTTCAATGAAATACACTATTTGAGAGGGTCGATACGGTACAGCGAGAGATACACGAACAGGTTCGATCTACGTTTCGTGTATCTACAGCGTAGGGAAAAAACGCCACGTTACAGCATGCCCTCAAAGGATCCCTGAGCTTTCAAGCATTGGAAGGTAAGGGAGCCTTTGCCGTAACGTGCCCTACACCTTCTAGATCCCCCATTGCCAGCATCCATCTATCCATCCGTCATCGGCCTCCATCATTACCCTAGACAGGAGACTGGAATTATCCAGGATCAAAAGTACCATACCAAGACATCTTACTACACACAAATTTTAACAAATATCCTTGTGGAAAACCAAAGGAAGCTTCTCCAGCTTTGAAACGAATTCCTTTCTGGTGAGCTGGTTGACCATACCATTCTTTCTTCCTTGGCCGCTTCTTCTTATCGCGATAACGACGTGCTTTCAATGAACGGTCATCCTTCATCAATTGGAACCATGGTGTATAAATCGACTTACTCTTATCGTTATTACATGGTTTATCAATACCTTTCAAATCAAATAGTCTTGGATATCTATCCTTCATTTTACAACAGGGCTTTTTCGCCAAGGTTTTACATTTCAATTGAATACTAGATTGGAAAGCTGCCCTAGAAATTTTCTTGAAACGACAATTCACAACATTCCTATCATGGAAAACTTTACGTTTCAATTTCAGGAAACCACTCCTGGAGACGTTTCCCCTCGTGCACACACCGTCAATATTCCTATTTTCGTACATCTCTTCAAGAAATATATGTTTTTCAGTCACATCTTCCTTCGCTTTCAGGCATTTCCTATCAGGAGGATGAACTTTGATCTCGAACGGTCCTTTGAATTTCACATCGCTAACTGTGCTCTCAGTTTCTCCGCTATCTACTGCATCCTCTGCGAGACATTCATTATTATTATACGAATTTGTTTCATTAATACTCTCAATTTTACTATCGACCTGTTCTTTGTCTGCATTCGGACTTAAGCAAGTCATACTTCCATCACCAATAGATAATATGCCCTCGGCGGTCCTATGACTTTCCTGCTTGCCAGGTGACTTTCTATTCACATCTTCTATTTGTAGCTCATTTGTCTCCTCAGGACTTGTGACCGTATCACTTGAATAATTGTCACACTCAACAAATTCATTCAGGTCCTCAGAAACTTTTAAAGGTTCAGCAAAAGATACTGCTTCTGGCATTGATTGCAATTCTACAGGTTTGTGCTGGCTACCATAAATTTCACACCCTAACACATCCTTGTTGCAGCTTATAAGTTCAAAGTCTGTCATTCTCCCTTCGTTATTGCCCTCTACTAAAAAAGGAGCAGAATCATTTCGAAGCTCACCTCTGCTCGTCTTGGGTGAATTTATAACACAACTTCGTTCATCGTGATCAATTATTTCACAGGAAGAGCCTTTATTCGAGGTTTCAGCCAATATTTGGACTTTTTCGACCGATTTACCGAACTCGTTATCCTCGCTCATCCAATCAAACAATTTTCTCTTCCTCAAATTCCGTTTGTCCTGACACACAACCGTGCTATTCAATACTGACGTCAAGTCAAAACAGTCTGTCCTATCATAATTTTCGTTGTCATCATAATCAGTCTCCTCATCCGACCAATAGGTGAAATTCTGCGTAGGCTTGGTTGAAACAATCTTGCTTCTCACTTCATCTTTTGTTCTACCAACGACAGAAAAATTTAAACAAGACACTTCTTCACAGTTTCTATCCTGATTATAATAGTGATTATTTTTATTTTTATTGATCTGCCCTACAGAAATAATACTCCTCTCTTTATTAACTGCTTCTTCAAACTTACGGCATTTTTCTTCTAGCCTTTTGATACGAGTACTCCTACTACCAGCGTAGCAACTAAAATCACTGTCACTTGACGAAGAAAAAGAATCATCCGAGGACGATGCACTCGATGAACTCGACGATGAACTAGACGACACCCTCTCTTTTCTCCTTCGTTTACTATTGTAACGTCTGCTATTGTAACCGGTGGTTGATTCACTCTCACTTTCGGAACTCGAACAACTAGATGAACTGTTAGAACTCGACCTAGATACGTCTCGTACAGCAACCCTTTTTTTCTTCTTTCTACCGGTTTCACATTCTTCACGGCTGTGACGTCTGTCGTGCCTATCCTTTTTATTGTTCTCATTTTTAGCCCTACGTTCTCTTTTACGATTATCTTCTTCTTTGCTTTTAGAACTGGACGAACTAATTGAATGGGTTGTACTCCTTCTACAACTTCTCTTCTTTTCAGGCTTCCGCCTTTTCTTATCATCACTTTCGCTATCACTAGCTGATTCTGTATCGGAGTCACTGTCTTTTCTCGTATGCTTAATACTTCGCTTTTCTCGCTTCCGACTTTGCTTCTCCCTGTCCTTATTTTTCTTTCTCTTTCTACGTTTTTCAGCCTCATACTCGTCATCATTCTCGCTTTCTGAATCCGAGGACCATGACTTCTTCTTTCGTTTATTTTTTCGAGACTCTTCTTCATCTCTTACTCTGCCACTCTTGGCTTTGTCTTTCTTCTTAGATTCACATCTAGATTTTTTCTGTTTCAAATCATCTTTCTTCGAATTACTTTGAGCATCTTCATCTTTCAAACTTGATGACAGGCGTAACTTTCTGACGCTATGATTTTCTCCCTTTTTTCTACGACTTTCATCATCAAGGGATTTCTTTATACTTTCTTCGTAATTAGTCTTTCTTTTCTCCTCTCTCTTCCCCTTATTTCTCTCCTCATTACATTTTTCTTGAGAACTTCGATGCCATTTAATGTTGGGTCGTTGAGAATTACAATTCAGGGAACTTGCCTTATCGGAGACATTTCTGTTGTCAGGATAATCCTGCACGCTATAATGATACTTGTCTGTAGACCTGCTCATATTGAGCTGAATAATAAATCATAAATCAAGGCTGAATGCCCTCACATAATCAATATAAACTGACTCATCAATTATTGGATATACGAGTTATATACGTAAGATGAGCACCTGGTGCAAATCATGAATGATTTTACCTAATAAAATATAATAACTGGCTAGCAGCCCTTCACCTCCTTGTCAGCGAATAAAAGCTGTTCTTAGCTAAGGAAAAATTATATCAAAAATTGAAATTACATAAAACCAGAGACACACAACTCAGTGTGACGCCCACAACAAATAAATCCATCCCGTCTTATTAATCCTTTCATTCCGTCTCTTTTTTCTTCTACCATCAAAAAAGTCAACTTAAATGCCAATTAACTATGGTCAGCTACCATTCTTTTAACAATAAGAATATAATTAAAATTTTCTTTCCCCTTATATTTTTTCAATAAAGTCTTCGGAGAAATACGATAAATATGCGTTAATTTACTTTATACGCAAATATGTCTACTAATATGCCCTTATATCAAGTATCTTAGCTTCTAGATGAGGGACTTCAATTTAACAAATATGAACACGTAAAACTATCTTATCAAAAATATTTCGGTGTATGATTATGTGTTGTGGGTTTTTATTCATGAAAAATTATACCACGTAATTAATTAGTGAATTTTTATTTTTATAACGTGATTCAGAAATTTAATCATCGACAGTTGCGAATACCAATGTTACGTATTCGGGAAAAAATAAAATCAAAAACCAATTGTGCCCTGTAATATTTTTCTAATCAAAGATCGCGGACTTTGAAGACCCGGTCCCCACCAGGGATATGCCATTTTTGTGACTGTGCTCACGAAGGAGTCCAGGTTTGTAAGCTGAAAACCCTCGCAGCCTCAAAATGGAGCTTGGGAATTGTAAAAATTTCTAACAAAAATCAGGGATGCCATCTTATCCTTTTAATTTCGTGCCTAAAAAGGGACTTTAATATTCTTTGTGCCTGGTAGGATAAGAAAAACCAGGATCTTACGATTCGAACCGTGTGTCTACGCATGCGTAGATTCTTACGAAAAATTTTAGTCAATTATATACCAAATTTAGAACCATCTTGAGGTCACAAACCGATTTAAACCCGAGACAGGCTCGGAACGACCTATAAATGCCTCGGGTCGAGACCTTGGGAGGGCCAGGTCTTCCCGTAGTAAGATTGTTAACTTTTAATTGCGAGTTTCGCGATAAATAAAATAATTTCGAATAATAACACCTTTTTAAAGGGATCAGAATCTATTGAACTTCAAAAACAAAATGACAAACAAAAATGCAACATAAATCAAATGCAAAATGAAATAATATCTTAAATGGGGTACGCATAAGTCATTGCTATTAATTAAAATAAAGCCATCCATTTGGCTCTCGAGCAACAGGAGGAACACTGAATTTATAATTTTGTAACACGGGACTAAATTGCCTGATGTGAGTCTCTCCTAACTATAATAAGACATTTTTGAAATAAAATCAAAATTAGGTCATGCAGAAAAACATGAAACTTCCTTTCTTAGACCGAAAATTCGTAATAAAAAATTGACATTAAAAACAATACGATGTTTTCAAATCGTGCGAAGTAATTTTATAAATTGAGTACCTCAAATAAATAAACCAAAAAAAAAAAGGGGGGGGGGTACTAATCGGCCCTTATTCCTTAATTGGTACACGAATTAGCCCGCCGAAGCTGTTTAACCTGTCGGTATAATATTCAATCAAATAACCTGAAGTGACGAACCTATTCGCTCACCCTTGCCCAGGGGGATGAGCGATCATCTCAAATAAAAAGAAAAAATGAACCAGGAGGCAAGGCCCGCGATCGTGCATCTCGCAATCGAACCGGTAACCCGCCTTAAATCAACCAAAAATGGGTTGGGGCAGTGTAATCAAGGTATCGTACACCTCGGTAATATCAAGTGCGGTTAACGCCATAACAGTCTTCGGCGAAACTAACCGCGTACTTTTGGGGACATCAGGGCTTCCTAGCCTCCTCCCCTTCATCGACAGAAACAAACATAAAAGAAAATAGACGAATAAAAATTCGAATTAAGGGACGTTCCCATGACAATAGGGAAAAAATTAAATAATCGCAATTTCGAGAGGAAAAGACTGCACATTTGAAAAATCGAAAATATGTGACAAACATCACTGTTGCTCGCTGGTCACAGATGAAAAGCTTACTTATCAATGGCCATTGTGTAAATTAATAATAAGCAACATTAATTAAGCATAACAAAAATAATGATATAAAACGATACGTGTAAAAACTTTGTAGACGGACGGACGGATGGTTAGACAGCAGGACATTTCATACGGATTTGGGGTCGTGGGCGCCCACACTGGCTGTGCGTCCCCACGACAAATTAGCCGGACATGATCGTATCACAACACGTCACTCAACAAATAAAACATCGATTGCGACATGAACAGAAAATTCTTAAATTCGGATTTTAATTCATGGTGGCACTCGATTCATAACGATTTCAAGTAATGACCGATCATTTTTAATACGGGTGAACTTTAATCTCGAACACTTAGACGAATTTCGAATTACGAGAGATTGCCATAGGCATACGGCGTATATATCATACGAATACTATTTCATCGAGAACGCGTGCTATACGATAGCATTGTCGGATACGAACTGATTTTTAGAAGTGTCGAGAGTATCGTCCCGACTTTTGACTGCGTCTTTTAATTGTGCAGGCAATGGTGGATCTGGAACATCCATCCGTATCTTCCCCAAGATGTAACAACCAGTTGATTCAATCACCGAGGGTATCCGAAATAGGAATTTAGAGGCCGCACGTGTTTGGGACAAATTTTTTGTGCTATCTCGAGAACGGTCTACTTCGAACCATTTTACGACTTCCTCGAGAGGCGAGCGCAAGCTCATACATACATTCACCAGCCCTTAGCATAGATACTGCCTAACTCCCGCTGCGGAGTCATTGAAGTCTATTTTGTTGAAAAGAGGATCTTCTTTCGAAAGTAATAAAAACTATTGCAGTGTTAAGATTGCCAGGATGTGTGCCTATTATAACCCAAAACTAAGCGTTTTACTATTTTTTCTCCTTTTCATTATAAAAATTTTATTGATTCAGTCCAGCCTCGAGGACAAAACGTGCTGGTGCATGTATACATCAAAACGAACGAGGGTGAATTAATTTTAACTATCAGGAAAAGAATTTCGAGCGACAAGTGCGTACCGCAATAGTCATACGCAATAGTCATACGTGTTTGAATCCACCGGTTCGTCGCTTTCTTCTTTTCAATGAAATACACTATTTGAGAGGGTCGATACGGTACAGCGAGAGATACACGAACAGGTTCGATCTACGTTTCGTGTATCTACAGCGTAGGGAAAAAACGCCACGTTACAGCATGCCCTCAAAGGATCCCTGAGCTTTCAAGCATTGGAAGGTAAGGGAGCCTTTGCCGTAACGTGCCCTACACCTTCTAGATCCCCCATTGCCAGCATCCATCTATCCATCCGTCATCGGCCTCCATCATTACCCTAGACAGGAGACTGGAATTATCCAGGATCAAAAGTACCATACCAAGACATCTTACTACACACAAATTTTAACAAATATCCTTGTGGAAAACCAAAGGAAGCTTCTCCAGCTTTGAAACGAATTCCTTTCTGGTGAGCTGGTTGACCATACCATTCTTTCTTCCTTGGCCGCTTCTTCTTATCGCGATAACGACGTGCTTTCAATGAACGGTCATCCTTCATCAATTGGAACCATGGTGTATAAATCGACTTACTCTTATCGTTATTACATGGTTTATCAATACCTTTCAAATCAAATAGTCTTGGATATCTATCCTTCATTTTACAACAGGGCTTTTTCGCCAAGGTTTTACATTTCAATTGAATACTAGATTGGAAAGCTGCCCTAGAAATTTTCTTGAAACGACAATTCACAACATTCCTATCATGGAAAACTTTACGTTTCAATTTCAGGAAACCACTCCTGGAGACGTTTCCCCTCGTGCACACACCGTCAATATTCCTATTTTCGTACATCTCTTCAAGAAATATATGTTTTTCAGTCACATCTTCCTTCGCTTTCAGGCATTTCCTATCAGGAGGATGAACTTTGATCTCGAACGGTCCTTTGAATTTCACATCGCTAACTGTGCTCTCAGTTTCTCCGCTATCTACTGCATCCTCTGCGAGACATTCATTATTATTATACGAATTTGTTTCATTAATACTCTCAATTTTACTATCGACCTGTTCTTTGTCTGCATTCGGACTTAAGCAAGTCATACTTCCATCACCAATAGATAATATGCCCTCGGCGGTCCTATGACTTTCCTGCTTGCCAGGTGACTTTCTATTCACATCTTCTATTTGTAGCTCATTTGTCTCCTCAGGACTTGTGACCGTATCACTTGAATAATTGTCACACTCAACAAATTCATTCAGGTCCTCAGAAACTTTTAAAGGTTCAGCAAAAGATACTGCTTCTGGCATTGATTGCAATTCTACAGGTTTGTGCTGGCTACCATAAATTTCACACCCTAACACATCCTTGTTGCAGCTTATAAGTTCAAAGTCTGTCATTCTCCCTTCGTTATTGCCCTCTACTAAAAAAGGAGCAGAATCATTTCGAAGCTCACCTCTGCTCGTCTTGGGTGAATTTATAACACAACTTCGTTCATCGTGATCAATTATTTCACAGGAAGAGCCTTTATTCGAGGTTTCAGCCAATATTTGGACTTTTTCGACCGATTTACCGAACTCGTTATCCTCGCTCATCCAATCAAACAATTTTCTCTTCCTCAAATTCCGTTTGTCCTGACACACAACCGTGCTATTCAATACTGACGTCAAGTCAAAACAGTCTGTCCTATCATAATTTTCGTTGTCATCATAATCAGTCTCCTCATCCGACCAATAGGTGAAATTCTGCGTAGGCTTGGTTGAAACAATCTTGCTTCTCACTTCATCTTTTGTTCTACCAACGACAGAAAAATTTAAACAAGACACTTCTTCACAGTTTCTATCCTGATTATAATAGTGATTATTTTTATTTTTATTGATCTGCCCTACAGAAATAATACTCCTCTCTTTATTAACTGCTTCTTCAAACTTACGGCATTTTTCTTCTAGCCTTTTGATACGAGTACTCCTACTACCAGCGTAGCAACTAAAATCACTGTCACTTGACGAAGAAAAAGAATCATCCGAGGACGATGCACTCGATGAACTCGACGATGAACTAGACGACACCCTCTCTTTTCTCCTTCGTTTACTATTGTAACGTCTGCTATTGTAACCGGTGGTTGATTCACTCTCACTTTCGGAACTCGAACAACTAGATGAACTGTTAGAACTCGACCTAGATACGTCTCGTACAGCAACCCTTTTTTTCTTCTTTCTACCGGTTTCACATTCTTCACGGCTGTGACGTCTGTCGTGCCTATCCTTTTTATTGTTCTCATTTTTAGCCCTACGTTCTCTTTTACGATTATCTTCTTCTTTGCTTTTAGAACTGGACGAACTAATTGAATGGGTTGTACTCCTTCTACAACTTCTCTTCTTTTCAGGCTTCCGCCTTTTCTTATCATCACTTTCGCTATCACTAGCTGATTCTGTATCGGAGTCACTGTCTTTTCTCGTATGCTTAATACTTCGCTTTTCTCGCTTCCGACTTTGCTTCTCCCTGTCCTTATTTTTCTTTCTCTTTCTACGTTTTTCAGCCTCATACTCGTCATCATTCTCGCTTTCTGAATCCGAGGACCATGACTTCTTCTTTCGTTTATTTTTTCGAGACTCTTCTTCATCTCTTACTCTGCCACTCTTGGCTTTGTCTTTCTTCTTAGATTCACATCTAGATTTTTTCTGTTTCAAATCATCTTTCTTCGAATTACTTTGAGCATCTTCATCTTTCAAACTTGATGACAGGCGTAACTTTCTGACGCTATGATTTTCTCCCTTTTTTCTACGACTTTCATCATCAAGGGATTTCTTTATACTTTCTTCGTAATTAGTCTTTCTTTTCTCCTCTCTCTTCCCCTTATTTCTCTCCTCATTACATTTTTCTTGAGAACTTCGATGCCATTTAATGTTGGGTCGTTGAGAATTACAATTCAGGGAACTTGCCTTATCGGAGACATTTCTGTTGTCAGGATAATCCTGCACGCTATAATGATACTTGTCTGTAGACCTGCTCATATTGAGCTGAATAATAAATCATAAATCAAGGCTGAATGCCCTCACATAATCAATATAAACTGACTCATCAATTATTGGATATACGAGTTATATACGTAAGATGAGCACCTGGTGCAAATCATGAATGATTTTACCTAATAAAATATAATAACTGGCTAGCAGCCCTTCACCTCCTTGTCAGCGAATAAAAGCTGTTCTTAGCTAAGGAAAAATTATATCAAAAATTGAAATTACATAAAACCAGAGACACACAACTCAGTGTGACGCCCACAACAAATAAATCCATCCCGTCTTATTAATCCTTTCATTCCGTCTCTTTTTTCTTCTACCATCAAAAAAGTCAACTTAAATGCCAATTAACTATGGTCAGCTACCATTCTTTTAACAATAAGAATATAATTAAAATTTTCTTTCCCCTTATATTTTTTCAATAAAGTCTTCGGAGAAATACGATAAATATGCGTTAATTTACTTTATACGCAAATATGTCTACTAATATGCCCTTATATCAAGTATCTTAGCTTCTAGATGAGGGACTTCAATTTAACAAATATGAACACGTAAAACTATCTTATCAAAAATATTTCGGTGTATGATTATGTGTTGTGGGTTTTTATTCATGAAAAATTATACCACGTAATTAATTAGTGAATTTTTATTTTTATAACGTGATTCAGAAATTTAATCATCGACAGTTGCGAATACCAATGTTACGTATTCGGGAAAAAATAAAATCAAAAACCAATTGTGCCCTGTAATATTTTTCTAATCAAAGATCGCGGACTTTGAAGACCCGGTCCCCACCAGGGATATGCCATTTTTGTGACTGTGCTCACGAAGGAGTCCAGGTTTGTAAGCTGAAAACCCTCGCAGCCTCAAAATGGAGCTTGGGAATTGTAAAAATTTCTAACAAAAATCAGGGATGCCATCTTATCCTTTTAATTTCGTGCCTAAAAAGGGACTTTAATATTCTTTGTGCCTGGTAGGATAAGAAAAACCAGGATCTTACGATTCGAACCGTGTGTCTACGCATGCGTAGATTCTTACGAAAAATTTTAGTCAATTATATACCAAATTTAGAACCATCTTGAGGTCACAAACCGATTTAAACCCGAGACAGGCTCGGAACGACCTATAAATGCCTCGGGTCGAGACCTTGGGAGGGCCAGGTCTTCCCGTAGTAAGATTGTTAACTTTTAATTGCGAGTTTCGCGATAAATAAAATAATTTCGAATAATAACACCTTTTTAAAGGGATCAGAATCTATTGAACTTCAAAAACAAAATGACAAACAAAAATGCAACATAAATCAAATGCAAAATGAAATAATATCTTAAATGGGGTACGCATAAGTCATTGCTATTAATTAAAATAAAGCCATCCATTTGGCTCTCGAGCAACAGGAGGAACACTGAATTTATAATTTTGTAACACGGGACTAAATTGCCTGATGTGAGTCTCTCCTAACTATAATAAGACATTTTTGAAATAAAATCAAAATTAGGTCATGCAGAAAAACATGAAACTTCCTTTCTTAGACCGAAAATTCGTAATAAAAAATTGACATTAAAAACAATACGATGTTTTCAAATCGTGCGAAGTAATTTTATAAATTGAGTACCTCAAATAAATAAACCAAAAAAAAAAAGGGGGGGGTACTAATCGGCCCTTATTCCTTAATTGGTACACGAATTAGCCCGCCGAAGCTGTTTAACTTGTCGGTATAATATTCAATCAAATAACCTGAAGTGACGAACCTATTCGCTCACCCTTGCCCAGGGGGATGAGCGATCATCTCAAATAAAAAGAAAAAATGAACCAGGAGGCAAGGCCCGCGATCGTGCATCTCGCAATCGAACCGGTAACCCGCCTTAAATCAACCAAAAATGGGTTGGGGCAGTGTAATCAAGGTATCGTACACCTCGGTAATATCAAGTGCGGTTAACGCCATAACAGTCTTCGGCGAAACTAACCGCGTACTTTTGGGGACATCAGGGCTTCCTAGCCTCCTCCCCTTCATCGACAGAAACAAACATAAAAGAAAATAGACGAATAAAAATTCGAATTAAGGGACGTTCCCATGACAATAGGGAAAAAATTAAATAATCGCAATTTCGAGAGGAAAAGACTGCACATTTGAAAAATCGAAAATATGTGACAAACATCACTGTTGCTCGCTGGTCACAGATGAAAAGCTTACTTATCAATGGCCATTGTGTAAATTAATAATAAGCAACATTAATTAAGCATAACAAAAATAATGATATAAAACGATACGTGTAAAAACTTTGTAGACGGACGGACGGATGGTTAGACAGCAGGACATTTCGTACGGATTTGGGGTCGTGGGCGCCCACACTGGCTGTGCGTCCCCACGACAAATTAGCCGGACATGATCGTATCACAACACGTCACTCAACAAATAAAACATCGATTGCGACATGAACAGAAAATTCTTAAATTCGGATTTTAATTCATGGTGGCACTCGATTCATAACGATTTCAAGTAATGACCGATCATTTTTAATACGGGTGAACTTTAATCTCGAACACTTAGACGAATTTCGAATTACGAGAGATTGCCATAGGCATACGGCGTATATATCATACGAATACTATTTCATCGAGAACGCGTGCTATACGATAGCATTGTCGGATACGAACTGATTTTTAGAAGTGTCGAGAGTATCGTCCCGACTTTTGACTGCGTCTTTTAATTGTGCAGGCAATGGTGGATCTGGAACATCCATCCGTATCTTCCCCAAGATGTAACAACCAGTTGATTCAATCACCGAGGGTATCCGAAATAGGAATTTAGAGGCCGCACGTGTTTGGGACAAATTTTTTGTGCTATCTCGAGAACGGTCTACTTCGAACCATTTTACGACTTCCTCGAGAGGCGAGCGCAAGCTCATACATACATTCACCAGCCCTTAGCATAGATACTGCCTAACTCCCGCTGCGGAGTCATTGAAGTCTATTTTGTTGAAAAGAGGATCTTCTTTCGAAAGTAATAAAAACTATTGCAGTGTTAAGATTGCCAGGATGTGTGCCTATTATAACCCAAAACTAAGCGTTTTACTATTTTTTCTCCTTTTCATTATAAAAATTTTATTGATTCAGTCCAGCCTCGAGGACAAAACGTGCTGGTGCATGTATACATCAAAACGAACGAGGGTGAATTAATTTTAACTATCAGGAAAAGAATTTCGAGCGACAAGTGCGTACCGCAATAGTCATACGCAATAGTCATACGTGTTTGAATCCACCGGTTCGTCGCTTTCTTCTTTTCAATGAAATACACTATTTGAGAGGGTCGATACGGTACAGCGAGAGATACACGAACAGGTTCGATCTACGTTTCGTGTATCTACAGCGTAGGGAAAAAACGCCACGTTACACTTGGACTCGACAGATTTCAGAATCACTCCCGAGAAAATCTCGAAATTTTAACAGAGAACCTGTTTTATCAGGGGGTCTCTTCGAAAAAAGTGTCCGGTGTCCGGCGTTCGGGAGGCAACTTCCTTACCTAAGTATGCCCTTGGGACTTGGAAAACTTTTGAGCTCCTCTTTTTATCATCTATAGCTCAGAGATCAAACTTTTCCCAAGTCACTTTTTATGCCCTCTATGTTGAAGTCTTTTTTTCTAAATCCCTTTCGAGGGGGACCCGTTGAACCATGTCGACTCTTAATCGACGTCGATGTGACGTCAAATCGACGTCATATCGACCCATTATTTTGATAAGTGATCGACACAAATTCGACGTCGATTTCCAGTCGAAATAGTTTCGGGGTATGTCGACTGTGAATCGACCGCAATCGACTGCAAATCGACTTGCTGGTTTCCAAAGTATGAATCGAAGTCGACGTCGTTATCAAGTCGATTTAAGGTAAGCGGTTTTCCAGGACTCAAGATCGACGTCGTTATCAAGTTGATTTTGGGTGGACAGTCTGATATACTGCTCAAAATCGACGTCATTATTGAGTCGATTTGAGGTGGACGGTAGTTTTCGACCCAAAATCGACTCTTTATCGACGTCGTCATCAAGTCGATTTGAGGTGAGCCTTTTTCTACGACCAAAAATTGACCCGCAATCGACGTCGATATGAAGTCCATTTCGTTGCTCGATCGTTCTAACCGGTAGCTTGCTTCTCAAAAATATAGTAGCTCGATTCCTCCTTGAGTAACTATGAATGCATAACTTATCTGCGAGTAGTGAAGTTCCAGGAAAAAACAGGGTGATATGGAGTCGAAATCATTAAACGGAGCTCAAATTTTTTGTAGACTAAGAATTTACGTCGATGTTAAGTCAATTCCGAGTGAACTTCCTCAGTTCCGTGACCAACTGAGAATAGACTCCTTATTAATTGTCGAGTCTACGTTATTTGACAAAGTTTACATTTTTTGTTGACAAAAAATCGACGTCGATTTCGAGTCGAGCTTTTCAAATTTTTTATCGACCAGGAGTCGACTCAATTTTGACGCCTACAATAAATTTACCTCCAGTCGATTTTTGGTCAACATTAGGGCCAAACTAAATTGACTCAAAATCGACTTCGATTCCAAGTCGATTTCGAGTCATCAATGAGAATATTGTAGTCAACCTTGTTGCCGTCGACATGGGTGCACAAATTGTTCACATTTTTGGTAGCCTGAGAGTCGACGTCGAAATACAGTCGACATGATATCGAACAAAATGTTATCCAAATCGACGATATTTCCACTCCAAATCCACGTAGTCAAGCAGTCGATTTACCTTCAAAATCGACCGTAATGTTATGGCCTTCAGTAAAGATGTCGATTTGACGTCGAATTACAGTCGATTTCAAGTCGACATTACCTATGACTCGAAATCGACCCTAAATCGACGGTCGGCATGGTTCAACGGGAGGGAGGGGGGGCTCGGAATCGCGAACTCGCAGATTTGAGAATCATTGCCACAGTGAAAATTCCCATAAGTATGAGACCAGAGCAAAGACATGAAACATGTCAAAAAATTAGAGCATTGTTTAAAACAATGTTTGAAACCAGTATCCAAATTAATTGAAACGTGTTTAAAATGATAGTTGAAACTCCGAAAATGTGTCTCAAACTACGAGTATATTATAATAAAATGATTAATAACAATTTGGACTGTGCAAGTGTTTAAGACAGTTAAAACAAGTTTTAAACAATGAATTAAAATTCATAATTCAAAAAACTTGCGGGTTCTGCAACGGAGTTAAATGAGAGGAGGTAGAGAACCTGTTTCATGAATATTATGGTGTTTGAAACGTTGTATATCTGGCTCATTGAAGGGGCTAGGCCAATTGGTGTATGGAGTATTGCATATCTAGTTACTTAAAGGAGTTTTTTTAATCAGGCTATCAGTGCTGTCAGATCTACGGATTTTCAATATCTGGAAAAAATATATTGGACTTAAACTAGGCTAGGACTCCCCTTGTAGTATACCGGCTTCATACTAGTGTATATGATAAGATTTTGACCTTAAAACTCAAGCTATAGGTGATAGGAGAGGGACTTGGAAAAATTTCATCCTCCGAGCTATAGGCGATAGAAGAAAAACAGAAAAATTTTCCGAGTCTCAAGGTCATGTTGCCTCCTGGATGGCGGATGGCGGACGTTTTTTCCGGAAAGAACCTCCGATAAAACAGGTTCCTGTTAAAATATGTAGTTGAAATCTACTTTAGAATATTTCAAACTAATAGCTTTAGAGTAGTTCACTCCTTGGTATAGTATAGGTCCCGTTCCAAATATTTTAAATTAATAGCTTTTTGGGTGCATAGCCTAGTATAAGTCTATTAAAATATTTCAAGCTAATAGCTTCCGGGTGTTTCGAGCTAATAGGTTTTGGGTAGTTCACAAAACATAGAAGCCTGCTGGTATAAACTGACGAGATCCGTTTATACAGTACACTGCACTGTATTTTTGATGATCACCTACGCCTGGACACCCTATTATAAGCTTAGTTTAGGACCAATTGTAGCATAAAGCATACATTAAGCTAGAATAAACCTAGAATATAAACTGGGCACTACGCCCGGACCCCCTATTACAAGCCCAGTTTAACACTAGTAAAATCCTAGGAGGAAGGCTTCTCCGTCTGTTAGTTTAAGACTGCTAAAATTCTAGTATGAAGCTATCATAAATTTAGTATAAACCTAGTAAACTAAGCAAGGTAAACTCACAGGGTGAACTACGGAGTAACGAGGGTGGAGGGGTTTGCACTCAGGAAATTTTAAATAAGTGATCAGGGGGCAGAGTAAAGGCATGAAATATGTCAAAATTTTGACTTAGAACCAACATGTGATAAGGCGTCGTCCGGTAAATGTGGGACTTGGAAAAATTTCAACATTCAAAAAGAGTTTCGCGCATGCAAACACGAGAGCATTCGCGTTCAACTTCTAATTTCCGGTACCTCTTTTGCCGCGGGGAACAGAACTTGTGGGCTCCCTGCTGCCATCGCAAAATTCGCAATAGCGTCTAAATTTTTTCCTGTCGTGTGTTTTGTTGTTGCGTTTAGCACCGATCATTTTTGCGACACTTTCAATGTACAGCGTTCATGCAACTATATGAGGGCCCTCGTATGTAATACAAAGCGTCTAGCTTTGCAGAGCTATCTAAAATGTTCTCTCTTACTGCTTGTAGCTACGATTTTTCAAAAACTCCACGTATTTGTGGAACTTGACGAAAAATATAGATTCGCTACCATGATAATGAAAAAGAATATTGTCTTAAAAATTTAAGGAAAAGGAAAGTTCGACACTATGAAAAGACTTGAGAGTGAATGATCGAGTACGAGCTGGAGAAATGAATATCGCAGGCAAATAAATTTTGAAATACATACTCGAATTTGCATTTCCTTTTCTAGACTCAAGAATGAGAAGCTATTCATACCTCTGAAATCTTTCTCTCGAATCTATATGTATCGTCGAATTTGGCTTTCTCTCCAACATTTCACTAATGAAGGCGACCATTAGAGAAATTAGGGCTGATTATCTTTAATTAAACTATGTAAAGTATTCACGGTAATTCTATCCGAACATTTCGTAAATTGTTTACGCCATCCAATGAATCGTTACTGTACATGGAAAGGAAGAAATCATATTTTCTTGAGCATAACCGAAGGGCGATCACCATCTACGAAATGTGGTATCCGCTATACTGCGCAGAAGAAAAAAAAATTTACAACTCGAGGAGACTTTTACGTTATAATTTTATCATAAACTATCTGAAGGTAATACTTGTCACAACCGTAAGCTCGTAACTTCTACTTACAAAAAAATATGGAAATGAAAATTTCCTCGCATAAAACGCACGCTGCAGTGTAAATTACATCGGCCAGCCAAAAACACTACTTACGGCTCGAGTGAATCTGCGACCATTCTAACAAGCGGATTAAGATCTTCCTCAACAGATCGAGAGAAAAAAATGTTAACATAGGTATTCCTTTTTTTTTTTCGATTAATGCGCACAGAAAGAAAGGAAGGAAGAATGAAGAGATAAAAAACTTTTAAAATACGATCGACCAATATTTTTCCAACCTCATTACGCAAGTGCTATATTCCGCTTTGTTCGAGTAAGTATAGCGATAATAAAAATAAGCTCGTTTAAAAAATAAAATTCGCGCCCCATATCGTTCGTAAAGCTGCACAAAATCCTCTTCATCGCGCTTATATTCGTGTATGTTTTTGTAAGTTACTGGTTAGCGGGTCATACTATTGAATTCGGATTTCAGGATAAATATATTCGTCTTAGAAGAAAAATTATCGGAGCGAACGTCTTCGGCACTAATTGGTGCTGAATGTTTGAGGCGCGCACATGTTGGGAATAATATTGCGCGTACAAACCGAGCCCCGTAGCGACTCGGCCAACAAGGTTGATCTCTTTATTTAAGACGAGTTCTCATTGTATCGGTATAGAATGGGCGCTAAGATGCTAGTTCCATACAGAAGTAAAAAGTAGCCGCTAACCTTTACCAGAAATGAATTATAATCGCTACCGCGGTATAACCATTCTTATACGTAGATAAATCTTACGATTACAGGCTATATTTCTCGGTGCCGCGTGCACCTGTTAGTAGCGATTATTCTTCGGTGACTCATTTCCGCATTTCTTTTAAAAATTAACTTCCAATTAAGAATAAATTTCACGAGAAAATCCAAGTCGCACCGCGTGATTTTTCCGTCTATAAGATTGGTGGCCGATTCGAATATGTTGCACGCATACCAATGAATCTTGAGGTGCATGTAGCTATCTCCCCTTCCCCTATTCTTTACCTCGATTTGTGTCCAAAATCTTGATTATTGGTCAATATTAATAGGAATTTGATTGATGAAATTCAACGACCATTGAATAATTTGCCATCGAAGCCAATTGTCTTTAGTAGGGAACCGGCTATCTTTGTTATCGAGGTACATTTTCTGGAGATTTCCACGAGCGCGAACACATCCAACTTTGATGATGTCATCAATCCAAGTTAGGTTAGGTTACGGGGTTCAAAAAATTTCGGTTCTTGAGCCATGTATGATGATGGAGGGGGACTTGAAAAATTTTGACAATTTTCTGCAGTACATATGTGACAGGCACTTCGTGAATTTCGGCAATTTGTAAATAGGCCAGGCTATATGTGAGTGTTAATTATTTTTGTAGTACCTAGGTTATTTATTAATGCTTTAGGAGGTTCAAGAATTGACTAGACAGTTTATAAGGTTGACAAAAAAATTGAAGGCAAGACGTAAAGTATTTATCACTGCATACAAGAAGGACTTTTCTCTCTCAGTTCATACATCAGGTGAATATTATTTGTTTTGAATCTGAATTTGTTTGGTTTTTGAACAGTTTGAAATATTATCATTTATGTGAAACATACATACTCTACTTACGTGCATATCATTATTGTTGGGATCTTCGATACTTTTAATAATCATGATTTTGTGAGATTTAAACCGTGCACGGAAGCCTCGGCATTCGCAGAGTCAGGGTAGCCCTTGTCCGTAACACCCTCCTCCCTCGTATAAATGATCATGCTTTTGAAGTAATTAAGTGGATTAGGAGGAAGGTCAGAGACGAGGGCTTAACCAATACTAAGGCTGACAAAGGGAATGCTATTGTTGTAATGAAGAAATCTCCTTATTCGTAGGTCTATGACGTTCTCGGCCACTGTGGCGCAAAGGAAAATGCCACTTTCAATTTTCTGAATCACGTGAAAGAATGTAGACGTGTAAATAACTGCGAAATTATCATCAAAACTCCTTCGCTAAAAATGTTGCTTCTTGAGCCCAACCCTGTGCCTCCCCTCTTGTATGGGCTACCGAAGGTCCATAAGAAGGATACCCGGTCGTTTCCTTTGTGTCTTCCTCAACCTTTTTCTTGACGAAATTTTTGGACCGATGGTTCAAATCTAGAGTAGAATTTGAGTCTCCTTACTCTGTAAAGAATTCGGTCTCCCTGACTGATATAGGCTTAAAGATGACATTTTTCCGCCAGGATCAACCCTAATATGCTCTCTTGATGTAGTTGGAGTATCCCCAGAGCTACTGCCCTGCAACATATGGGTGGCTTTTTGTTCCATTCAAATATCTGTCACAAAGAATTGGCAGAATTTTTCAACATGACGTTGACGGCACTGTACGCTCACGCTGTCTGGATGCAAGGGCAGCCATCAGCTAGAGACTCAATTTTAAACAAGATGGCTGCTCGTCATATCCGTAACACATAATGCCTTACTTTCACGTTTTACAGCACGTAATCAGTGCACATAAGAATCAAAGTTCTGAATAAGTCCTCTCAGACATAATGCTAGCAAGCACAGCAACATCTATGCATAAAGCTCCAAGCAGAGTGACCTCTTCTTCACAAGAGTTAGAATTTAAAATTTCTTCGCAATACCTGATGACGTCACGATCTCAAAAATCAGAGATTGGATTGGAATTTTTGATCTTTCCAAATTTTTCCCCTTAGGAGTTTCAAGCTGGACGTTTCTCATCCCTCTCCTATGTGAGGATTCATAGGCAAAAATTTACTCAAGTCTCTAAAATAGATCAGGATCACCGATCATCAGGATGGACGTCCTGCAGTATTTCTGGAGAGAAGGATACGTCCTCTTTCCCTTGGAACCATGCAATTAGGCAATATTTGTCTACTCCCTTAGAGGTTAGGACAACTTTTTACAGCAAGACGAGGACTCGAATTTTCTTGCAATATGACCATAATAAATGTAATAGCGGGTTCCATGCTGAAGATGCCATCCTGTGTACTGCAACCTTCAGACGATAAGAATCCCAAAACGCAGCGAGTTTTAATAAATTAATGCATTTCCCAAGTTGTGATCAATTAAGCATAACTGAACGTCGTATGTTACAGTTTTTAAATTTCAAAATGTACTTTTACGAGTATGAATCTGGAAATCCATGTGCATTTGTTGGAGTCGTGACGTACAACGGGTCAACGGCGAGCGAACATAATCCAGAAGAATGATATAGTGAAACATGATCGTTACTTAAGCTAATTCGGCATATCAGTAAACGTCGATATTTTCACACTATTGATAACATTACATAAAAAAAAAAAAAACGGAATATTTTTTCTCAAAAGCTATAAGAGCTCACGACCCAACCACTTAAAGTTTTAACAGTTTCAATAATATCCATAAATTAAGAATGAAAATGTAGAAGGAGGAATGAAATTGATTAATTGTCTACAACTCGAACGTTACAGAGTTTGGCACCTAACCTCTTGTCCTAATCACGAAGAGACAAATCAGTGTTTTTTTTTTTTTTCATTCCTGAAGGGAATATCATTTCTACTAGACAAAAGTAGAAGATATAAGTCTTGGGTATGATTTCACGCAAACAAGCGAACTCCTGCGCGTTTATTTATTAGCATTCGAACAGAGGCCGCGCCCCAACTGTGAAAACGCATCTTACATGTAATTGCACCGCCAACCTGAGTATATGTTAATTTCGAATACGCATCATTTTTCTATAGCTTTGTCGAAGAATCTCGATGGTATGTAACGCAGGTATTTTAGTATGGCACGAAGTACATCATTGTCCTCATGCACGGCCAGTGTAAGTTTGTATTTTAGATATTTCGAAGATGACTGTGCATTTTTTCTTGCATTTTTGAAGTTCTTGGCCTCATCGAAATAATTCAATTGAGTTGGATGCAGAGCGTACAAACTGAGTTTAATTGCAAAATCAGAGTCAGAAGCAGACAACAGTGAAGTCGTAAAACCTCAACCGATATCTGCCTGGAAAACTTGGACCTAGCAAAGCAGATAAGAGATCGATTCCTTGGATCTTACATTCTTACACGTTCTGATAGCTGGCCCAAGAAATCAAAGATGAAAAACTATTAGAAGTGACTACCAGTATAATGTTTCATATCGTTCTCTTTCTCAATACGTAGTAAGTATTTTGCTATTGAGTGTCAATATGGCTGTGTAAATGAAATAGGCAGAATGAATAGTGATACACTTAGCAATCTGTATCATCTGGACTATACATGGGAACATACCAGGGTGGTTGCACTTATAAGTCCAGTTTAGAGTGTTTCAAGTTAATAGTTTTAGGGGGCGTGGTGCAGTATATTTCTACTTTGGAATATTTCAAGCTAATAGCTTTTGGGTAGCTCAGTCGTTCCGCTCGTTCGCCCCTTGGTCTAGTATGAATTCAGCTTAGCCTACTCGTTGGTACAGTCCAAGTATAATTCAAGTTGATAGCTTTTGGGTAGTTCACTCGCTTTGTTCGTTCGCCCCGTCCTCGGGTTGGTGGAAGCCTGTTTTAAAGAATTTCGCAAGTTAACAGCTCTAGAGGAGCTCACTCGCTCCGCTCATTTGCTCTCCTCCTTGCTCTACTTTGAGTCCAGTTCAAAATATTGATAATTTTTCCCGTTATTTGGCCCCGAAATCCGTCGCTGGCTCTTCAACAGACAGATGAATTGGTGGTGCTCTCAGCTTTCTTAAATGTTTTCCAAGGTTTTCTGACGAGTATAGCATGCTAGGAAAAGATCTTGAAAAATATGGATCATCTATTTTCATCGATGGAGGAGGTTATTTTCGTAATCTGCCATACAGTATGCAGATTACGGAATTATTCCCTCCACCGAGTCTAAACCATAGTATAAGCCTAGTGTAATACCTACGGGAAAGGAAGGGCCTACCAGGTCTACTTTTACAGTATAATTGTGTATCAGAGACTCATTCCCAGTATACGCCCAGTATGAAACCTAAGAAGAGAGGGGGGGGTGTACTCACAGATTTCTCAATCACCTGTCAAGTCTACACGAGTACCTGATATAAGTCTAGTATATCCTAGTATACGCCTAGTATAAGGGGAATATTAAGAAGCCCAGGGGGAAAAAAAAGTTGCACGAGAAATGAAGAGCAGGAAAACAAAATAAATGACCTAGTTTTGAAAGTGATGGACAAGGATTGAACAGATTTTCCCAGGAAAAAAGTAACAGGGAAACTAAGTGAAGAAGTAGGTGATGTGTGATCAGGTTCGTTGGAGCAGTCAGTTTTTTCCTGGCCATCGATGCAGTAGTTGATGTAATCTTACAAATCAATTAGATGCAATCTGCGAAACCATAGGATAATTCGCTGAGCAAAATTTTCCGCTACAGCAAAAACAGTAAAAAAAAATGAATTAGCACTTCTTGTCTTTCCTAACTTCAAAACGCTGTACCGCAGCGAATTTTGGGTCGTTTGACTCCAAATTTGGACCAAAATGTTCATGAGAGTCTCTAGACTAAGGAGGTACGATAAAAAAATTGCGACTTATCCTATGGTTTCGCAGATCGCATCACAAATAAATTTAACTATTGTATGGTATTATATTAAAATTAAATTAAACAATATAATAATAATTATATTGATGAATGACCTTGACAAAAATTTTAATTTAAATAAATTTTATTGGGATATTATGAATTTTTTTATTTTATTTAAATTTAAAATTACTTCAAAGATAATAATGAAATAAATAATTTTAGTTCATTACCTTGATGTTCAATTATAAAATTTAATCGAGATTTTTTTTTCAGAATATTAATATTATAACTTTTTAATTTATCATTAAAATTTAATTAATAGAAATGAAATTAGTATAAAATAAAATATTTTTATAAAATTAAAATTAATGGAAAAAATATTATTATACATTAATTCTATTTATAAAATTTATAATTTGAATCATTTTTTATAATAAATTTTTAATTGATCACATTATTACAATTTATAATACTAATTAATTATTATGATTAATCAATATTAATTCTGATATTTTTATTTATTCGATCAAATATATTAAATAAATAAATTAAGTAATATTTTTATTAGTGTTTTTTTTTCTGCGGAAAATTTATTTCTATGATCATCATTTTAAAATTCTGCTATACCACTTCATTATCTCGTACTTCCTATCATTTTTCTCCTGGGAGGGGGAGGGGTTGTACTCGCAAATTCCTCAACCACCTATCAGAGATAGAAATTTTTCTCGAAAAATTTTTTAAGGCCAATATTTTAAGGAGGGGGGGGGGGTGTACTCGTGATTTTCCAGTAGTGTAGGTGGTGTGACTAAAGACATGAAACATGCCAATAGAAAGAAGATTCAAAATGATACCTGTTTCGATCGGCCTAATCTTCATTTAATTGGGGACTTGAAAAAATTTCAAAACGCAGGTTTCATGAGGGTAAGAGGTTTGAAAAAATCACGAATCGAAATTAGTGGGAGAAGTGATTAATGGCGCATTGAAAAGTCTTGACTCAAAACCAGAGGAGGGAGTAGAATGACCTATTTGTGGCATTTGGAAAGAATTTACAAGCTGTATAGAGAAAGGGCACTTGAAAAGATCTCGACACAAGATCAGGCTGACTTATTTTTGAGTGACTTGGAAAAATCCCCTTTCTAAATAATTATATTCGTGAAATCATGGAATAATAGAAACAGACATGCTATTGCACTTGATACGACCATCAATTCTGTTTCTTTTATCTTTTCCTTTTTTCTTTTTCTTAGCAGGGAATTCCTCATTACTTTTGTTGAAAGCCTCCGAAAATTGCGTCCGAGTCCGGCTAGCAAAAGTTTCAGTTGACAAATTTTTCATATTTAAATTGTGTTTTCAAAAGAGACGAGACTGTGATCAGAGCCGACGCCATGAAGGTAGGGAAGACAGGGTGGATATTCTCTCCTGTAGTATGAAAGTTGATCAACAAACTAAGACAACTTGCCCGACGATCTAGATCCAGTTTATGGTCTTGGACAAATGTTCTAAGCTGCTATAAAGAAGAAACTTGGAAAAACTTTAAGCTATGAATTAATAGAAAAGGCAAGAGAAACGTAAAAATCTGTGAACTTCTGGAAGAAAGCTCCAAATTTGTACGAAGGAGGACTTGAGATATGAAAGTCGTTTAGTAAACCAACGCACCTTGCTTGAAGAGCTTGACCTAATTTATATGGTCTTGGACGAATGACAAGAACCACTATAGAAAAGGAACTTGGAAAAATCTGAAGCCCTAAATTATAGGAAGGATAGGAGAATCTATCAAATCTGCAAACCTCTGCTGAGAAGCTCCGAATTTGTATAAAATAAGGAATTTAGACATAAAATTGGTTAGTAAATTGACACATCTTGCCAGATGACCTTGACCTAATTTATGGACTTGAACGATTATTCTGCACCACTATAAAGGAGAAACCTGGAAAAACTTCAAATTTCGAATTTTAAGAAGGCCTAAAGTCGAAACTTGCGAACCTGTGCAGAGAGAACTCCAAATTTGTACAAAGGAGGAATTAAGATGAGGAAGTTGGTTAACAAATTAACACATACCCGATGACCTTGACCTGATTTATGGTCTTGGACGAATGTTTTAAACCACCATAAAGAAGGAACCTGGAAAAATTTGAACCCCTTAATCAATAGAAGATGCACAAAAACCTGTAAACCCTCTAAAATAATCTTTTCTCTCTAAAAAGAAAAAATTCAGAGGACGTAGTGGTCGTTTGGATCGTGAAGTCGTCCCGTGTACTGGAAGAATTTTGAATTTCGACTTCTTTAAAGGAGAGGTGAATGAGCTCAAAGCTTCATAGAGGTCAAGAATCTGTTATTGTTTTAGTTGATGTGTTTTTTGGGGGGGCGATTTCAACTTTTTTATTTCATTCTATTGCTAAACCAAGCATCTCTTCATTTTTTCCCTGTTTTGTGAGGGATTGCCCTCGCTGTCCTCCATTCCACCACCCATGGTGGTACATCGCTGGGAGTAGTTGAATCTTGGGTAGATAATTATTGGCACTGCTGTCTTGAAAGAAATTTAATAGAAAGCTGTAATGGAAATACTGTGGTCATTCAATAACAAGATGTATCGTGTGGGACTTAGGGATTCTCACTGCAATGACTCAGAATTTTTCGTTCGTTAAACAATCTGAATAGTTTTATTTTGCCTTAAACATTAATCATCCGAAGTTTGAAAATAATGTTCTCAAACTTTTTTTCCTGTGCTCTTAATATTGCGGGTAGCATGTAAAAAACGACATTATTACAGCATTAAGCAATAAACGATCATGTTTCTCATTATCACTCTCTCGCAGTACCTACTGATGTTTGTAAGTTATTTACATTCGACAACTTCCACTCCAATGAAAGCACGCAGTCCTCCGAAATAGCATTAAATGCTCACCTCGACATTATAATATATAATACACGTTGTACGATTGTTTTAATGAGGGGCGTACTTCGCGTTAACCAGGAAATCTAATAGGCTGCAATTAATCAAAATTCTTCTATACATATATGTAAAATTACAACTCGTAATTTACGACTTTTTGACTAAAGTCACTACGGGCTTTATCTCGCTTGTTCGTAATAAGATAACACGTAATAAGATAACACGGGTAGGGTAGCGTAGTAGCGTACGAAATCTTGTTATCATAATTATTCTGTTTAGTTATAAAATTGTCTAGAGCGTGTAACGACGTTGTGTCGATTCGTAGGAAAATATTATAATAAAAAAATATCTACGCATCCATTATTTGAAGTGTCTCAATGAATTCACTCTTATATATATTCCATCTCGTTAGACGAAGAGCGCGAAATCTTCACATCTTTTCAGTTTTCCGGTTCTCTCACGAGGCAGCCACGTTCCGTAAAACCGTAAAATCGATGTCGCATTTATCAAAATGCCGATCTTTTTTTTTCTACTCTTTATTTTCTTTTAAAAATTTTTGATCGCTCATTAAAATCGCATACTCGTTGCACCCGAGATAAAAATATAGGAACATGAATGATGCACCATTAGGCGCTCGAAATTTTCGTAAGAATTTTTCGCGCCGCCCGATAATTGACTAATGTGTCACAGCCAATGACCGGATCCGGTAATACGCCGGATGACTGGTTCTGATATTCGAATTTTGAACGTCGCGTAGACGAAATATTATTTTAGTAAAGCGGGCTCTTGGCTCTAGTCGAGCAAACTGAAACGGGTACCAGAGAGTTAATGCATCACGAAAATATTTCATTTGCACGTTAGTGTGTATAAAACTCCGTCATGTAGAGACGTCGGAAGACGGGATGCGACGTTCGTCTTATTGACTGTTACCTATAGTAAATTCACTTTTTAATGGACGATAATGCGCTGAATAAATAGTTTCTGTTTAGAAATATACTTAGTTTATTCCGTGATTTGAATATTTGTGACGGTATTTTAAATGCGTTTGATGAACGTGTGGTAGTTAAACGTTTACTGATCCGCCTGCCACGTTATATATAAGCCGCGATAAAAACGTTGCTCTTTATTAGTGCCGAAGGATGCCCACATCATTGCCCAGGTTCATGTCTTACGGTTCTTACGAGACTCACCTCAAGGAGGGCGTCTTCTTATAAGTCGCGATTGAGCGATTTGTTTTCGCGCTTCCCAGGCCAGAAATTATCGCTGCCGACTACTGCTACGCGGAATACCCCCTGTATGAAATACTGTCGAACGCTTCGACAATATGAGTATCAGCGTAAACACATAATTTGCTCGGATTAATCGTCGCTGTTTCTATAGAAATTAGCAGCGTGTAAACTCGCATTAGCCGTAAATCACGATAAATTATTCGCAACTAACGGAGCGGAAAACGTTTTATTGAACCACCTCAACGTCTTGAGGAAGCTAGCAGCTTTTAGCTCCGCTGTAGATGCGCATCGCTCATTTATATTCTTTTATGATATAGCATTTATTTTCATGCTATCGTGCATCAGTAACTGTGTTCTATCGCTAATGAAGTAATAATTTTTTCAAATGAGTACGAGAACTGGTTATTTTTATGGACACTCGATAAGTATTGAAGTGCGAGAGTCTCGTACGCGTAATACTTTTTCTTATTATAATTTGTTTCGCGTAATTTCCAGAAATGCATAATCCGCGTGCAATAAAGGCTATACAATTCTTACAGAATGTAGAGGTGGCTCACGCTATATCGCTCTTCATCAGATACTGAAAAATTGTCTACAATGGGGTGAACAAGTATGGTTTCCAAACATATAATTGATATTGAGGTGGCCAATGCCCTTCAATCAGCTTCCAAGCTTTGGTCTGAGAGGGGATGCAAACTATATATATCGATCACAATTAGCGGTTCTATCCTTGTTTCTTAGTCAAGCTAGTGGATATATCAGGATTGAACAGAATGAAAGGAATTATGGGTCTGGGATTCAGAAAACATCAGGAAAGACCTGAAACTTGTCATAAGAATTCGGACAAATTTTGAGCTTGGATCTACAGATGTGAATACCAAGACAAGATGAATTGATGAGACTGGCTTTCGTGGGGGGCTGGTTTAACGGATGATAAATATTTTTTCCAACTCTCACCTCGTCTTCAAGACTGAAGCGTCGTGAATGCTTTCGATTTTTATGTTTTTTTTTTTACAAAATTACAAGTTTGAAGTTTGATTCTTCTCTAAATCCCACCACTCTTGTCTAATATGGATCCACAAGGTTAAATTTTCAGAACTTATCAATACCGCATTCCTCGATCTGTTGGTTCTCAGAATTATCCAACGTTTTTTCTGATCTGCTTTCAGGTTTCTCGCAGTTTTCGAGCATTGATTAAAATTTTGTAGTTCAGTAACCATGTTGTGGGTTTCCTTTCACCCCAAGTTGATGAATGCGAATAGTATGCGAAAAATAGTCTTGGTCTCGTGTCATGGACCTCTCGTTGACCAAATATGTTGTGCTTTTACAAAAAAAAAAAAACAAAATTTTTGGCTTGACCGAATAAATAAAGATCATGTTTCATTTTAACTTATGTGGCTCTTCAGAAGATCTCAGTCTCGAGTCTCTGACTCAAATCTCAGTTTTCAGTCTCAGTTTCAAGTCTCAAAATTCAGTCCTGGGTCTTGAAACTCAGTCTCGAATCTAACTCTTGAGTCTCATCAATCATGAGATTCGGTCTCGAGTCTCGGTCTCAAATGTCACTTTCGAGTCTCAGTTTCGAGTCTAAGTTTTGAGTCTCAATTTTGAGTCACAGTTTCAAATGTCAGTTTTGAGTCTCGAGTCTCAGTCCCAAGTTCCAGTCTCAATCTCGAGTCTCAGTTTCGAGTCTTGAAACTCAGTCTTGGTCTCAAAAGTCAGTCCTGGGTCTCAAAACTTAGTCTTGAACCTAAGTCTTGAGTCTCAGTCATGAGATTTGGTCTCGAGTCTCAGTCCCCAGTCACAGTTTTGAGTCTCCAAACTCAGTTTTGGTCTCAAAAGTCAGTCTTGGGCCTCAAAACTCAGTCTTGAGCGTCGGTCTCGAGTCTCAGTCTTGTATTCAATTTTGAGTCTTAGTTCCGAGTGTCAGTTTTGAGTCTCAGTTTCAAGTCACAGTTTTGAGTCTCAAGACTCAGTCCTGGGTCTCGAAACTAAGTCTCGAATCTAAGTCTTGAGTCTCAATTTTGAGTCACATTTTCAGTGTCAGTTTTGGGTCTCGAGTCTCAAAACTCAGTATCAAATCTAAGTCTTGAGTCTCAGTCATGAGATTTGGTCTTGAGTCCCAGTGTCAAATATCATTTTCAAGTCTCAGTCTCGAGTTTCAGTTTTGAGTCTTCAAACTCAGTTTTGGTCTCAAAACCAGTCTTTGGCCTCAAAACTCAGTTTCGAGTGTCGGTGTCGAGTCTCAGTCTCAAATGTCAGTCTTGAGTTTTAATTTTGAGCCTTAGTTCCGAGTCTCAGTTTGGAGTCTCAAAACTCAGTCCTGGGTCTCGAAACTCAGTCTCAAATCTAAGTCTTGAGTCTCAATTATGAGATTCGGTCTCTAGTCTTAATTTTGAGTCACAGTTCCAAGTGTCAGCTTCGAGTCTCGAGTCTCAGTCCCAAGTTCCAGTCTCAATCTCGAGTCTCAGATTCGAGTCTCATAACTCAGTTTTGGTCTCAAAGGTCAGTCCTGGGGCTCAAAACTCAGTCTCGAATCTGAGTGTCTTGAGTCTCAGTCATGAGATTCGGTCTCGAGTCTCAGTCTCAAATGTCACTTTTGAGTCTCATTTTTAAGTCTCAGTCTTGTATCAAAATTTTGAGTCTCAATTTTGAGTCACAGTTTCAAATGTCAGTTTTAAGTCCCGAGTCTCAGTCTCAATTCGCAGTCTCGAGTTTCAGTCTCGAGGCTCAGTCACGAGTCACAGTTTTGAGTCTCCAAACTCAGTTTTGGTCTCAAAAGTCAGTCTTGGGCCGCAAAACTTAGTTTCGAGTATCGGTCTCGAGTCTCAGTCTCAAATGTCAGTCTTGAGTTTCAATTTTGAGTCTTAGTTCAGAGTCTCAGTCCCAAGTCTCAGTCTTGAGTCTAAGTTTCAATTCTAAGTTTCAAGTCTCAGTCTCAAGTCTTCGGTTCCAATCTCAGTTTCAAGTCTCAGTCAATGTCTTAAAACTCAGTCTCAAGGCTCCAAACTTGGTCTCCAGGGTCAGTTTTGAGTCTCATACTTGAATCTCAGTCTCGAGTGTAAGTCTTGAGCGTCAGTTCCAAGTCTCAGTTTTGTGGCTCAACGATGAGTCATAGTTTTGGGTCTCAGTTTCGCTCCAAACTCCATCCCAAATGTCAGTTCCAAGTCTCTGTACCGAGTCTCAGTCTTGAGTGTCAATTTCGAGTCTTGAAAGTCTGTTTTGGTCTCAAATGTTGGTTGTGAGTCTCAAAACTCAGTCTCGAGTCACAGTTAAGAGCCTCCAAGCTCAGTTTTGGTCTCAAAAGTCAGTCTTGGGCCACAAAACTCAGTCTCGAGTGTCGGTCTTCAGTCGTCTCAGTCTCGAGTGTCAGTTCCAAGTCTCAGTTTTGTGTCTCAGTGTTGAGTCGTAGTTTTGAGTCTCAGTTTCGAGTCTCAAGTCCCAGCCTTGAGCCTCGAAACGCAGTTTTGGACTCAAAAGTTAGTCTTGGGCCTCAAAACTCAGTCTCGAAAGTCAGTTTCGAGTCTCGGTTTCGAGTCTTAGTCTCTATTTTCTGTGTTCAGTGTCAGTCTCGAATGTCATTCTCGAGTGTCAGTTCCAAGTCCCAGTTTTGAGTCTCAATGTTGAGTCATAGTTGTGAGTCTCAGTCTCGAGTCTTGAAACTTAGTTTTGGTCACAAAAGTCGGTTGTGAGTCTCAAAACTCAGTCTCGAGTGACAGTCTCGAGTCTCAGTCCAGTCTTGGGTCTCAGTCTTGAGCCTCAATTCTGAGTCTCAATTCCGAGTCTCAGTTTCTAGTCTCAGTCTCGAGTCTAAGTTTTAATTCTATGTTTCAAGTTTCAGTCTCAAGTCTCAATCATAAGTCTCATTCTCGGGTGTCAGTTTTAAGTCTCAGTCTTGAGTCTCAGGCTGTAGTCTCAGTCTCAATTGTCCGTCTTGAGACTCAATTCTGAGTCACAGTTTCGAGTCACAGTTTCGAGTCTCAGTTTCTAGTCTCAGTCTCGCTAATTAGAACAGACCTTAATAGAAAATTTAAAAAGAAAAATTCAACATAATTATAGATATCTACCAGGGTATAGAGCCAGTATAAAACTAGTATAAACTAACTACTTCTGGGTCTAGTTTACTGTATATTAAACCTGTATGAAGAAAACCTAACATACTATACCAGCTAATTTAGGCCCACCTCAATCGAAAATGTAAAAAGACCTTGTATAAGCCTAGTATTTTAAACCTAGTATATGCCTATTAAAATTCCTAATGGTGGAGGAGGGGATGTACTGACAGGTTCCTCAATCACCTGCCAGGTATGAAGATTTTCAAAAGAAAAAATATCCGTCGTCCATTATTTTGAGTGATGGGGGGGGGAGAGGGTCGGACTCGCAGATTTTCAATAGTGTAGGTGGAGGTGGTACTAAAGACATGAAACATATCAAAAAATGCATGTCAATAATACAATTCTCTCATTTTAGTTTAACATCGTTAACAACGTCAAAGGAGTTGTGCACAATCATTCTATTTAACCATAAAATTAGATGGCTCCCTCATAATTAGACTGCAATTATATAGATGCATCAGTGAAGTGCTTGTTAAAATTAAATTTTGTAATTAATGCGTTGGCAGTTAAACGGGAGTGGGTGAATACTTAGCGTAGAATTCGAAACTATTATCAACAGTTTTCCATGCTTCTAACGATGCCTACGTCAACGCAATAACCAGAATTCTCAAAAAGTGGACTATCTTCATCACTTTTTGATAATTAAAAAAGTTGATTTCACAATATCGGTTTCAGACTACCTGCACCCTAGAAGTTTTAACCGACAGAATTAACTTCCGAGTATAAATTCCGTTATTAGGGCCGGTTAAAAATCTAAGACTTCCATTCCCTTGCTGGTATAGGCCTACGCGATCGCCTCCGATATGTTCGCACCTCGCTTCATTTCTCGTCATTACCCGTTCAGCTAATTAAAAATAAAGCGACGTTAAAAATCAGTAGATCGGCTCATTGAACTGCGATAGTTTACATACAAATTTCATCTTAATTAGTAGTTTTAGTGAACGAATTTCTAATAGTCGTCCAAAAACTGCATACACGAATTTTCGTAGCCAAAAAAAAGTACTCTACACTTTGAAGAGGCAACTTTCGAAGGAGGAGAGGCGAAAGAGAAAAGGTCGATGGATGTAACGTGTTCTCTTGAGGAAATGATCATAAATTTAATTACTTTTTCATGCGGCGCTTATAAAGCCTCCGTTCAGTACACTGTGGAAAACAAACGTAATATTTAATTTTTAAACGATTAAAACTAGCTCGAAGAGAGGAGCGCGAGACGAGCCGCGGAACAAGATACACTCGCCGAAATGGGTTTGGAGTGCGAGTGTTTATTAATCAGGAATACGGAGTACCCATCAATCACTGCGAGCATAAGGTGATCGATTTTTGACAAGATTTATTAAACTCTAGTCGCTGCGAGGCTTTCTAGCAAGCACGCGACAGGTTGTGCTTTTTATGCAGATCCGCACTCTCCATGCAAAAGGATTCAAGCCGCCGGTTCAATAAACAGCATTAACCGTAAAACTTGTACAATATTCGCCCACCTATATCTTATACGTATTCTGGAATATACACCCGGTGTACTGTAACTGAGATTACTATCTATAACCTTTGTTGAAATTATCACATTAGACGTACTTTCAGTGAAGAGAAAATATAATATAATCATCGGGTATTTAACTAGAGCTAATTCAAATTCTGTGCTGAGCGACTACATCCTCTTTAGTGGGTGTTCCGAAAGCTGTCTTAATTTTCTGACGTTCGGGTCTAGATTAAATTCAAATTGTTGATGGAAAGTTCTCAGGCTTTGAACTACAACGCTTTCTATATTTGCTGATTTTGTATCGAGCCATCTTCGGTAAAAGTTTATGTACAGTTCGCGAATGATTTTGATGTTTTGGCTCAGATCTCAAAATTTTTCCAAATCCTAATGTAGGTCTTTCTACATCCTTACTTTCCTCCTTATCAGATATGTCATCAAACCTCTTTTTTGAAGATTGATAACTGATAGGCTGACCAATGAGCGTGCAAAGATTGATGTCTCTATTGACAGATGCAGGGTACCCACACCTGTGTAATATTTAGCGCACTTTCGTCCATGAGCTAGAAATATTCGGTAGAATACTAGAATTTTCTTTTTTACAGCGACTATTGAAGAATTGAAATTTAAGAGAGATGTGTTGCATAATGTCCTGTTCATAAATTATTAAAACATCTTCGGAGATTTGTGGGGAATGCACTATCGCGTCTTCCCGTGCGAATAATAATTTTATCTGCGACCAAGAAGAAGGAGAGGCTACCTATCGACTAGTAATATAGACCCCACATTTTTAACAGTTCGTGAGACATTCTAAAAGTCGAGTTATGAACACGCTGCCATTTAGGAAGCAGAAGAAAAGTATTCTTCGAGAATTTTGAAAATGAATAGAGTTTATATAGCCACATCGAACGCGAACAAACGATCATTATCAGCGCTGTTCAAATTAATGACAGCTCGTTACCGTGATAGCAGCTAAGCTTGCGGTCACTATATGCATAACTCCGCATATTTGCATCATTCGGGTTATTAATTGTCGTATCATGAAATTCACACCGAAAATACACCAAATCCGGTTCGCCGTTATCTTCATTCTGTGAAGAGAAAAAGCGTTCGATTCTTTGAGATACACGTCAGGCTACGATGTATAATGTATGAAAGTATCGAGAAAGATTAACGTCTGTTAGCATAGGCCTATTTGTCACTTCGTACTCCGGGAAATCTAGAATCTAGTGTTTTTGTAAGCACTCGGAGGCAGAGTCGATGGCCAGAGTTACAAACACGTTGATGTAATAGCTTGGTGAAAAAATATGACATAAGCCTTTCTCGGTTGACAAGCGTAGAACACCCACTGCTTTACAATGAGTAGCCGGTGCATCAAAGTACAAAATTATCATTCCTTCTTCATATCTTTCTTATTATTGCATGTATTCCCTTCTATTTCGGATGACAGATAACGGATAACGGATTACCATTAATGCCGCAAAAAGCGAAACAAAATTTCCAGATCGTTGTACATACTGCAAGCCTGTATCGAACTCCAGCTTTATTGTACGGGTACATGAATCGAATCGGAGTTGGCTGCCTACTAAAATCTCGAGTACTACAACAGGTGAGCGTTGGTGGTAGGGTAAATGTAGACCAACTCATTCAACCCAGCGAGAATATTAGCTGAGTGTATAATATTTGAAATGGAAATTCTATTTGTTTTAGTTTAGCGCGGGTAAATGCTAATGTGGAACTCTCAAGAGTACATTAGCAATACCTAAAGATTTCCTTTGAGGACAAATATCTTCGTGTAAACACTTCTTACTCTTTACCAAATAGCGGTCTTTCAACACCCACAATCTCTTTCTTTTCTATTTTTTTTTTTTTGTACGTACGTACTTCGTCGGTCATTTCTTTGTCTTGGGCGGTTATACTAGTTAAGCGATAAATGTTACACTATTATATATTATACCGGTAATTTACCCCTTCAACTGTGTGTGTGGTCGTATCCTCTCCTGCTGAGAGTGTCTTAGGATGAGACATACGTAGAGTGCGATACGTACGGCGCGAAAATCTGACAAATATAACATTTTCATTTCATCGAGTTTGAAGATTGCTATTGTATCGATTCAAGAATGGAAAAATAACTATGGTAAGCTACGCGTTTGATAATGGAGAGGTCTAATTTAGTGAATTAAGTGTGATTTCGATACCGTGAAGACCTATCCGTTAATCCACTTTTGACCGTTGCGTATGACGGAAAATTGAAATCACGCCTGCAAATCAAGGGTGCTGCAACACGCAAATTTTTCGTTAATTTCATTTAAACATTCGCTACGTATACTCGGGTATTTAACGAAACGGTTCGCGTGACTTCAGGGTGGAATACTCGACATGATAAATAATTGAGCGGCGTTTGTGAGAATTTCATGACGATCATCAAACGTACGCGTTGTATTGATTTTAGTTTAAAATGAATAAATAAAAGAAACAAAGTTGAGTGGGTCGGGTTTCAATTGAGTCTTGAATATTTATTAGTTCGATCATTAAATTACTCCGATTCATAACTTCTCACCCAACGAACACAGGATAAAAGTCTGTTCATTGTAAGTTGTGCACGAGGAAAGAAGGGAGGATGAACTTCTCCAAGACCACGTGATGTCCGTTTCCCCTCATCTTGGGACGTGGAAAAATTCTTACGAGGCTACGCAGTCTGGCACTAATAGACAGGTGAACCAAATCCTTCGGGAGACATACGTCTGTATGCAACAAATGAGAGTTTCAAAATTTACAGTGAAAAAGGCAATGAGAACTGTCGCAATGGAGAGAAACAGGGTGAAATATAAAATCTACTGGAAGCCAACGCACACCGGTACCATCATCCTGAACAGCCCCTATCACCACCCCAGGCGGAAGTTAGCCACGACTCAGAACTCCCGCTCCCGAGTAATCTCTTTCCTAAAGAACAATGACGAGGAGAAAGAGAAAGAAACAGATCGTAGCAGCCAACAGCGAGGCTAAAGAGGGCTTGGGAAAATGGTAGAAAAGAAAAAGGATCCAGTACAGCTTGGTGAAATAGTACTCGGAGTACTTTCCCGACTACTGTACTCCAGATCAGTACCGTACACATGGAAGTACACAAACAAGGTAATGAAGGCGTTCAGTGGTCCTAACTTGAATGTGGGCATCCATAATAATCCTACCATGGCAAAAAAAATAAGCGACAATCAGACGGAGGAACTACACAACAGAAACTTGAGCACACTGTGCAAGCGCAGTTGCAAACAGCGCAAAGGCAACCCTACATAGGAGGAATTTTGACAGGAGAAAAGAACACAAAGTTGGAGGCAATTGCAGGTTTGCAATGGCAGCGGGGAACTCGCAACCTCCCGCGCTTGCGTTTCTGTTGGCGCAAAAATGCCCCCTCAGAAAATGAGTTGGCTGGGCTCTTCTCAGTATATTGTATACTAGGCCTGATATAATGAAGGCTGGAAGTTGGAAATTTTCCAAGTCCTCAACAGCCCTTGGTCCCCAAAGTAGGTCAAGGTCATTGACGACGTCATAAAGCGTCACAGCTGGAAGTTGGAATTGTTCTGTCCCCAGAGTGGGTCAAGGTCATTGATGCCATAATGCGTCACACGTCACTTCACGTCACTTCACGTCACGTCACGTCACGAGTTGGAGGGATTCTTATTAATCTTAAGACATCTTAATAGTAAAAGAAGGAAATACAGCCACGTAATGAAATTTTATTTTTAAACACAACCGGTTGCCTGTTGTCACAGCGTCACATCATCAGGTTGTAAACATACGGACAAACGAAACTTGTGCAGTCGAGATAGAAGGAGAATTAAGAAGATAACGATATAGCTATGATTCATTATAAAACTTGTTGATGATAGGATTTGTCAGGTGTCGTTTGGGTGAAGTGGATGAGGCAGCAACAATTTCAACTTCCTCTAAGCGGTTGAGAAGGCGGTCCTTGGTAGCTTTATGGAGCAGTGTGTAAGGATGACCACTTTCGAGACAGTGCTTGGCAAGAGCGGATTTACCGGGCTCCTGGCCACAAAAAGCCTTACTGTGATCTGAACATTGCTCACTCAGAGATCGACCGGTCTGCCCTATGTAGAAAGCGGAGCAACCAGGGATGGTGCAATTCGGTTGATAAACACCGCAACATTTGTCAGGGGAGAGTTTATCCTTGAGAAAGGATAAGTGGCCTAAAGTGAGAATAGAGTAGAAAGCGCCCCGGTAATCATAAGTTTCGAGAACTTTAGCTATTTTTTAAGAGTACTGACCTAGAAAAGGGAGGCGGATCCAACGCTTACGCCAGGGGGGATCAACTCGCAAGAAAGAGTGATTAGAAGACACGGCTCGTTGAAGAGATTTACGAGATATTGTCGATGTTGTGAGGAAGGTTATTGAGACAAGCAAGATGAATGATGTGCGTTTTTTCAATGAGGAAGTTACGAGGAGAAAGAGGAATAGTGAGGAGGCGATGAATGAAAGCTAGCACAGCAGCAGATTTGTGAGAATGATGATGAAGAGATGAGCCATTGATGAGAACCCCGGTATTGGACGGCTTCCGGTAGATAGCGAAATGAGGAACGAGAGATTCAGCTTCGAGCTGGAGAGTGATAGTGTGATCGAGAAAATTGATAGAAGAGCCTCCTATTTCGAGAGTAAAGTTGTTAGTAGAGTGAAGAGAGTTGAGGAAGGTGAGGAGAGATTCTAGCTCAAATACGGAACCATTCCAAAGACAAAGAATGTCGTCTACGTATCTTAGCCAGGTGAGAATGTGAGGATGAGAAAGAAGAAAGTTAGACAGTAATTTAGATCCGAGCTGATCCATGAAGACGTTGGCCATTAGCGAGGAGAGGGGAGTGCCCATAGATAGGCCTTCAGGAAATTCGTAAATAGTGCCCTGATAGAGACAAATGTTGTGGGTTAAGCGCTTGGTGACGAGATCTCGAAATTCGGAGACGATATCAGGGTGAATATTGCGAGAGGAAAGGAGATCGAGCATATAATCAATACTTATAGAAACCGGGATGCAGGTGTACATGTTAGCCACATCAAAGGAAACCAGAACAGAGTCAGGAGAAAACTCAGAGTTGACCAGTTCCGCGGTGAGATCCGAGGAATTGCGGATCGTGTGAAGGGGGGAGAAATCGGCGCCAACGCGAAACCATTGGCCAAGAAAACGAAACAGTTTGTAAGAGGAGTCGGTGTAATAAGCGACGACAGGCCGGATAGACATATCGGGCCATAGAGCCACGGCAGCGAAGGGTTCATCACTAGAACAGCGTCTTGGGCTTTCCTATCGAGGAGAATGAACTTGGAGTCATGGATAGCCTGTATTATAGACTGATTATAGGAATTGTAGTTTAGCGTAGATGGGACGGCACCGGACAAAGTAAGAAAAGAAGTCATTTTTTGATGATACTCAGTGGACGTCAGTGCAACTAGAGCTTCATCTTTATCTGCTTTCACAAGGACACTGTTGTTAATCTTTAACTTATGAGATGATATAGAGCGAAAGGGGTTAAATTGAGGAGAAGGACAGTGTCGCTGCGACGATACGAAACCGGTTGTGTTCAAAAATAAAATTTCGTTACGTGACTGTATTTCCTTCTTTTACTATGTCATGTCATGTCACGCAGTTCACAGAAACTCCCGGACGCGGACATGTTCTGAGGATGTAATCCCCCTAACAAAATGGATAGCGGGTTTCCCGCTAACATCAAGGGAATAAGAAGATGGCCAGTTATTGTTTGGCAAACACTGCATTGAAGAACAGCACAATTGTGGAAAAATATTTGATGTCATACAGGTAGAAAACCTGGGGACTCACTATTTGAAACCACCCTTCGTTATTCATAGACCCAAGTATGGGGCCTGGACGTCGAAATTTTTCCGTCTTCAAAATAGGTTAAAGTTCTCATCCACCCTTTTTCCGAACCTCGAAAACCTACTGTCACCTTCCAAAAATTTGTTCAAAGTCCTAATAAAGTTCAGAACCGCCACATTTTACGATTAACATTTATAGCGGGGCTATGAAATTGGTGGCCCGCATATTCCTCATCTTCAAGAAGAGCCCCACATTAAAAAAAGTGGTAGATTTTTTGGCGTCGCCAAAAATATGAGGACCTTGTTTAATATCTTTTTTTTTTTTTTTTTTTTTTCGGATATTTTTCAAAATAGTGAGGGAAGATGGTACTCACAGATTTCTCAATCACTTCCCGGGTATTTCTCGAAAAATTTCAGGTATAACTTTAACCTAACCAAAAATTTTCCAAGTCCAGTATAAGTATACTACAGACGGCATAGGAGGGGTGGTACTCGCAGATTTCTGAATCACCAGCCAGGTATAAAATTTGTTTTCAAAAAATGTTCCAAGTCCATTATTTGGGGAAGGGAGGCGGGTGTACTCGTGATTTCTCAATAGTGTAAGGGAGGTGTCAGAAAAGACATGAATTCTTCGAGTTCCTAGCATAGGTCGAAGTCTCCACCTCTTCAGTGGCTGACAGCGTATATTTTCTCAAATAACCCCCCCACAACCAAATTCATTTTTACAAAACTACAAATTGAATGTTGCATCGTGATGTTTCTTTACACCTTCGTTCCAGTCATAACAATAATAAACATTCGTACTCGAGATAAGATACGGGTCTTCTACACCGACGGACATAAAGCATCGAAATAGCGACTGGTTTACACGAGTACTCACAACTTTTTTAATAAATGACTTACGCGAATATGTCGACCATATTTTTATAATTTATCTAGACCTACTCTCGTGTATTTGAAATACCGAGATACCTCTGCAAAGTACTTTTTACAATAACAAAACAAGTAAAATATGTACAAGTGCCGTGCGTACGTATGCTATTCGACTTGAGTGTTTTGTTTGGAAGGCACTGCCAATGACTACCGCATTTTTTTTTCTCGTTCCTTTGTAAACGAGATAAATGACACGGAGAAAATTTTTTAGCCTGCATCAGGCTGCATGTCACATTAAGAACGAAAAGAATCGAAAGCTTGTCTCCCACGACAATCATAACTAATTTTCATCGCCACCGCGTTTGCTGTAACGTCGCGTCGCTTCGCGTACGATTCCGCGGTGGGACGGTCTACTGTAAATAACCGGTTGCAACGGAATTTATTGAATAGGAAGTTTATACATGCGTAATACTCGTATAGCGTACTTATCGCAATGTTCGGTAAGCCGAGGGTGTAAACTATGTCATTAGGATTTGATTGACTCCTACGATCGAGTGCGTTGGCATTGACGGGCATATTGATATGATCGAAATGCTCCATCTTCGAGTGGTAGGTGTCAGAAACATCTGAAAAGTACGCGAACACCAACGAGATCCTCGTGAATGGTGTACCGGTATCATATAATGGGTAGCACCATTATTCATTCGGAATAGAGCGTCAATTTTGAAGAAAGCTTATTCGGTTCGTTGTGGTAAGTCGGGAAGACTTAACGTTTCGATCATGTCCTTTTTCGTCGAGTTCAAGGAGTGTAATCTGCAGCGTGTATAGTGAAGAAATAATTATCGCAGTTTATTTGAAATTAAAATGAACCGCGACAACGACGAAGTGCATAACGCAAATATAACACTTGAATTGACCTTGTGGTTTTATTGAGTACTCGAGGAAGTTACGTCGCTAAATACCTCTTCGATGATTTTTTTCGCCTCATTTCATGATTTTCGTTCCGTTGAACGAACGTCAATCTTATTGCACGGGTTCATTATCTTCTAAATGTAAACATAATAAATTGTAGACCACGCGTCTCTTAGAATTATCAGCGTATTTCAAACGAGGTTGAAGAAAAACGTACGATTGATTTAACTTCCAACACCTTTTCTTTTGTTCAGCGTAGTAGCGATTTTTTTTTGTTTGATTGTATTTTCAATCGTGGGATTTTCGTGATCAGTCGGAGGACTCAGGTCTTCCCGCTATACTCTTGGCTAAGCGAGGTTGCCAAATACTGAGGCAGAAGATCCTCATCAGAAGAGAAATTTTTTGTCTCGGTCCGGAAAACCATTTTTGCTAACTTCTCCCACTGTTGAATATGAAGCGCAAAGGGATGACGATTGAAACAAAGATGATAATGTTTGCGTCGAAGTACCGAGCATTGATCAACTTCGGACTAATCCTCGCAACATACATGCAATAATTACAGACGAGGAATCTCCAATTTTTACAATCAGGCCACCAGAAGTGAATCACCAGAACAATTTTCTGGTCGGAATTAAAGCATAAGACTCCACCATTACTTGTGCTGGAAGTTCATCCCTCCAATAGATACGCATCAGTTTTGCGCAGCCTTCATCCCCGACATAAGAAATGCGTTCAACTCGGTTTCGTGGGAGAGGATATTGGAAGCCCCTGTAGACACAGAAGTGCCTGCATATTTGCTCGGGTCGGTCTTGGGCTGCTCTTGAAGTGCGTTGCAATTAACGAAATTTTCAAGGTGATGCAGTCACCATGTTTTTTTCTGCTATGCAGGGGGTATGCACTGCCGAAACAACTGTCGAGGTGGAGAGTAGGGTATATCAAGCCCTAGAAACATTCATGCGTTGGATGGAGTCAATCAGACTAGCTCGCAGTAGAATCACCACCCTCCAAAGTTCAGTCAAATCACCTTTCACCTGCATGATGTGGAGATTAAGACCAAGAAGGTAATGAAATACCTACGCATCTGGTTTGACTCAAAGCTGACTTTTAAGTACCGTTTCCTAATAGCAGAAGAAGAGGCGGAAACGGTAGTTACACATTGAGGACAAACCTTAGCTGGCCGAGAGAGGCAGCAAAAGAGATCATGATGAGCATTTTCTTGTAGATCTTTGCATACTTGTATGGTGTCTCAGTATGGGTTAACTCCTTGAAGACAGCCTACAAGGAGAGATATGGAAAAGATTCAACGAAGAGTTGCGCTGAGGTGAGTTAGTGCGTACCACACTGTCTTGGTGGGTCTCTTTGCATATTAGCGTGTTCGCCATCAATCAAGCTCCTTGCTAAGGAGGGAGTGGTGAGGTTCAAAGCAAAGAAGAGGGCAGCAACTGATCAACTGACTTTATGGGTCAAGTAGGAGGTCATGCACTTCTTGTTTAAGAAATGAAAAGCAGGAATTGCTCGGAGTGAGCTAGAAAAACGGAGGCGACCTCGATGAGTGGATGAACCGAGACCATGATCAGCTGAACTTTCACTCGACGCAGGTGTAAAGCGACCCTGGCTTTCTCAACCATTATTTTGATGAGAAGCTAAAGAAAGTTGTATAGGCAACGTGTTTGCACTGCAATCAAGGGTGGATGATAGTCCTCAGCGCACCTTCTTTGAGTGCGGGACACGCTTAGTCGGTCTCTTCAAGAGATCGGGGTAGATGAAGCCCTTGTTCCGAGAAACCTGGTATCGACAATGCTAGGTTCCGAAGATTAATTGTTGAGAACAGAACTTGAGGATGACGCGTCACCAACTTGTGACGTCATCAACCTGAGTTAGGAAAATTTGTTTCCTCGCTGATCTCTAAATTTTTGCTCGAGCCTTTGCGAAGGAGCGAATACAGACCGTAAAATTATCATGGGACTTGAAAAAGTTTTGTTTTCAGTTTTACGAGATGAGGACCTTGGTAAAATTTAATTTTTCAAGCTATACTTGGTAGGAGGGGGACTTGGAAAAATTTCTCGAGCCGTATATAATAGATGGAGGACTTGTGAAAATTTCTCCAACGGAGTTAAATGAGGGGAGGCAGGGAACCTGTTTTATAAGTCTTATAGTCTTTCAAATGTTGTATATGTGGCTCATTGTCGGGGCTAATCCAATTGGTGTATGGAGTATTGCATATCTAGTTATTGAAAGGAGCTATTTTGATCAGACCATCAGTGCTGCAAGATGATACGAAGGGGATGGTGAGTGGATAAAGACACTCATAAAGGAGCCAGGTGTTAAAATAGCGCCTTGTTTCTGGCTTAGTCAAGCCCTGTCGGGGCACGGGGTTTTCGGCATTTGTGTGTACAAGAAAAAAACGGAGAAGGTCCGACGCTCCACAGGCGGAGAAGAGAAGACTCCCAAGTATTGTTGAGACCTTAGCACCCTTCTGTTTTCTCGCATGTGGTCCTACATTATCTTGCATAGATGATTCGTAACGGTGTAGGAGGGCTTTTAAGCTAGGCTGTACTTGTAGAGTCTTGAGCTAAATTCGTTCTTTGGGTATGAAAGCTGGACTATGTCACTATCATGAACCAAGCCAAAAGCGGATTGACGGCTGAGATTCTGCGAATTAAGACTCGCTTTGTCACCATAGACTAAGTTCAAGGTTGGTCAAATGATTGTTAAGAAAAAATTCGAGGAACGTCGTGACGTAATCAATGTACTTGGGGAAAGGGGGGACTTACAAATAAGAAAAAAAAAAGATTTTTGAAGTCCCTTCGCCAAACGGTGTCTTTTTCCGAGTCCGAAGTTGGCCGGACACCACGCGGCGCACGGCGAATTTTCCAAAACTCACGGGTTCTTTAACGGCGTTAGATGAGAGGAGGTAGGGAACCTGTGGTCGTTGTATATCTGCCTCATTGAAGGGGCTAGGCCCATTGATGTATGCAGTATTGCATGTCTCATTACTTGAAGGAGGTATTTTAATCAGCCTATCAGTGCTGCAAGATGATACAAAGGGGAGAATTTATTGAAGGGACTGTGTTTGAAGCATTGCATATCTGGCTCATTGAAGGGGCTGAGCAAATTGGTGTATGAGGCATTGCATATCTAGTTACTTGGAGGAGCTGTTTTGATCAGGCTATATACTCACCGACTTCCAAGCTATGCATATGATAGAAAGGAGACTTGAAATACAGTATACTGGACTTGAACTAGGCTAGAACCCCTCCTTGCATCATCCCAGCTTTATACTGCCTGGGTAGATACATGATAAGAGAGTGACTTGACAGAAAATTTTCGACCCCAGCCGGATAAGTATATGTACGGAGAGGAATTGGAAAATTTTCAGCCTTTGACCTATAAGTGATAAGAGGGAGGCTTGGAAAAATTCCGATCTCCGAGCTGATAGAAAGAGACTTGGAAAATTGTCGACCTTTGTCGGATATATATGATAGGATGGGTTTTGGATGTTGCCCCTGAACGGCGGATATTTTTGCCGGGATACCTCCTGATAAAACAGTTTACCTGTTAAAATTGCAAAATTTTGACGTTGTCAAAGGATTTGAAAACAATTTTTTAGTAGAACCTCTATAGAAGGGAGCCTGAGGAAAACTAGAAACTCGAAAAAATTTCGAGTCATCAGCAAAACAGAGGAGATGAACAAGGAAAAATCCACATCCGGATGACGTCACGTCGACATGAATAGAGACCTGGGAGAATTCCATATAAGTAGCTATCATAAAAAGAAGAACTTCTGAAAATTTCGACTCATAAGTTGAGGAGCTGGTAGCTGACCTGTTGGGGATATTGAAGAAAAATTCTGCATTACGTGGGCTATATAGAGAAAGGAGACTTGGAGAAATCTTTACTTGAGAGCTATTTTATATCTATGATACATTGGGCTTGGGAAATTCTTCATCGTAGTTCCATTAGAGAACTCAGCCGGCATCAGTGGAGTTTTCAGTCGTCCGATTTCAAACTTCGACAAGTATACCTTGCAGACCTGTTTGCCATACTCGTACGTTGCGACTTCTCTCGCCTAGCTTCATAATCCTTTTAATTGCTTCAAAGGGAGCTAATTGAATCACTACTTTTGCGTTTCTTGTCTATAAAGAAATGATGTTATTATTTTCTGTCGATTCAGTACGTAGAGTACATTACTATACATTCCCGCTCAAATCGATCGTACTTGATATGTGAGATTTCTACGTTGGAGCAACACCCGCATTCAAATAAACTACCTAAGGTGTGCCTCGATGTTCTAACCCAAGTTACACAGAGTATTACGAGTACTTGTTTTGTATGTTCTTAGCGCACTGTCGCCCGACGATGTTTTAAAACATGTTCATGCAAGCTAAAACGCGTGTTCAGTTGCATCGTATAGGCGAGTGTACTCGTAAACTTCACGTACTCCGTATTATTATGATTTTGTATGAGCGTGTAATAAGCCATTGAAAACCAGTGTGTAACGTGGGTGTAAAGGTAAGTATAAGACTACGACTATAATACGCAATATAACATTAATCATTAATTCAACGCGAGCAATATGTCTCCGAAGTCTTGTTTAGATACAAAGCTAGTCATTGATGTCGGCTGACTGCATAAAAAAGGGGAATAACGAAGCGAAAGAAATCAGACAATAGATTTTCTGTGAATAAGGATGCAAATGAGATCTACGAGCGCCAATAAAATATTAAGATCGCGACTCGCTGCTTTTATTTCAATTTAGGGTCGATACTAGCTCGAATCGCTGCTGTAAAATTGACCCCCAATTAAGGAAGCGTACAGAGAGGTCAAATGATTGCCGACAACTAAGATAACTGTGGGTGTTCTCGCAACATCCAAATTTTGTATCAATAAAATCAAATCTGTGTTCGCGGCCTACACTCGAGTGCTAAAATCACGTTCGATAATTTCCCATCAGCTTCTTCCAGCTCAACTTCCGCTGACCCATGTCGTACTATAGTAGTGCGTGTAGATCGCTCCCCCCTTTTTTTGCCCGTACCCAGTTTGGTTTGGTTCATTCACGCTTTTCTGCGAGCGATTACGGTAATTTATAATCGTATAGGTATTAAAAATGGGTTGTCACCTATATCATTAAGATTAGTAAGTAGGTATCGGTACTGTCTATTCACAAAGAGATCGAACTTCCTAATTGGGTCCATAGCAAGTAGCCGAGAAAAGCGAATTCGATGGACGCGTTTTAAGAAATTAAGTTTATACTGTACTTAAACACAGAAGCGGTTGGTAGGAATTTGCCTCGCAGCTACTATAGCGTAATAATCGAGAAACTTGTCTTTCTCTCTTCGCGGTGTATCATGCAGGAGGTGACGCAGAAGAAGGGTCGAGATATCTTTCGTCCCACTTTATAGAACATTTTTATTAGTTAATTCCGTTTCTTTTTTCCGAATTTCGGATGTCAACATCGTTGTAAATCCCCTCTGAATTAGAGCGAGTCACCGACATAATAGGAACGGATATTTATTCTCGAAGAAAATGTAGGCTGATCATCGTCGTAACGTCCGAAAGAATTGGATTATGGAGAAAATTCTCATTTTGTACGTACTTAAGGTGTTATAAAAATGTCGTTGACTCGCCGTTGACCGTGCAAAGTGATTTTACGCGCCCACCGAAGAGAAATGCGAAAAAGTGTTTTCAATCCCCCGATCATTACGATCAATATGATTTGCAGAATATGGTCACTGCCTGTTTTGATGATTTCAATGTATCGATGTTTTGCTCCAAGTTGAATATTTTTTCATGAATGAATGTTGAAAAAAATTCAAGAAAAATGACAACACGAAAAGACTATTGCAATTTGGGCTGGACAGTGGTAGCGTCGCGCAACATTTCTGCTTAAAGGGAAGAGATCGAAACCGGCCATTGAACTTTAGTGGGCTATATGAGAGAAAAATGAGAAAATTAAAATGATGCTTGAATGGAACAGATTCGGCTTTTTGACATTTCATAAGTAAAATGACAGAACCTTTGAAATTCAGCTTCATTCAAAAGTTTTTCTGAATTTTTCATTTTTCTCCCATATCCCACCATAGTTCAGTCCAGAAGTCTTTCAGGTCAAGATCATTAGGCTTCCGAATGTTTCGAAGCTTCCCCACCATGTACGGGTTCTTTGGCTTCAGAGGCGTGACATGAGTCATTATAAGTTTCTCCATCGCCAGTTCTTCTAGCCCGTTGATTTGGTAATATTAGGTTGCCTGCTGACCTAATACATATAGTAGAAGAAATAGTATATTGCTAGATAGGGCGCAGGTTATGTGTCGACGGACGTGTGCAGAAAGACAGACTCCGGAATTTACACGAAGGGGAGTATGAGGATAGCCTGGCGCACTAGCGCTTCCTAAACTGTACTCCGCGGAGCCTTCCGCAAATGTCGAGAAACTTCAAATTTTTGGACATTTTATAATTTTTTCAAATTTTGACAATACGTTATCTTCAAGAGCTCCGCGTCGAAGTTTCTGTTCAAACATGGTTCAGCCAGTAAAAAAGGTCGGAAAGCGCTGCTGTAATAAAATATGGTATGATTACGTGAGGATCATGGGCTGATTCAAGAACCAAGCGAGGAAATTTCGTCAAATAGAAGAGATCCCATTATACTTTATGATACGCACTTCCATACTGCAGTCTCTATTGGTCTTTACAGAACCCCTCAACTACACGGCCCGAAAGGCAATGTGCAGATGGAAGCACAATAAAAGAAAATTCAAGAAGCGTTTCTATGGAAGTCGCAACCTTTAACAGAAGTCCACAATAATCTTTTGGTTCATCGTCCTATTCTTGGCCAAACTTACTGCAACCTACGCTATCACAACAAAAATGACAAACTTTGCATCGAGAAAGATGACATACCTGGATCTTTTTAATCAGCTGAGCATTAATTACTTGCTTCACAGAGTGCGCCTTGACACCTGTGTGCACAGCGGATTAGAATTCCGACATCGTGATTTCTTTCAAGTGTAATGTGCGAGAAGCTGAGTACCCGTCGTTCATCATCGCTGATGTCGGCATCGGAGATGAAAAGTATACTCGTGAAATTAATGTACGAATACTGGGGCGCACTTTAAAGTTATGCACACGCGGAGAGGTCACGTAAGATTAGGAGGAAGACAAAGAAAAAGTCTCGCGAACGTTATTATAATATACGATATTAATACTAATATGCTGTACTATAAATTATTCGATACCTTGTAAGCCTTCGTAGATGTATTATTGTACAAAGAAAATAATTTTCGTGCAGAGTAATGAATGAAAGCCACGTACTGTAGGTATATCTATTTTTTATGAATGAAATGGAATTTCCTATTCAATTCTCCTGCTGGTGCTACTATTACCTTTGATGCGGTTAATGATTTTAATAGTTTTTTTAATACCATAGTAGTAATTGAAATTATGAAAATAATGATTATAAAGATATTATTAATAAATGGGTAAAATGAGAACTTCAGGTCATTTTGACTACTTCTGTCATCCTGTTTGTTGTAGAGTATTGATGCACGTCCTTGAACTACAATTGGCATACAGGTTTGCAAAACCGTTATCATTGTTCCTATTTGTCATATGTAAGCACATCTTGTTTTTTTTTTTTCAATTTGAAATGCATTAACTGTATATTTATATACGCAAAGTATACTCTTGGCTGTTCATACTGTGTACAAGAGTAAACTCCCGTCAGACAATGTTAGTGTGTCATTAACTTATTGTACGGAGTAGTCGTTAAATGAGTGTCTTAAATTTTCTTTTATCACCCTCCCGACTTGTGTCTGTATATCAGATTTTGGAATCAGGCTGAAGAGGATAGCCGAGTCAGTAATAGCTACCGTCAGCGTGACATAGAATCTGCGGTAAACTCGATTACATGGAAGAAAATATTGGAAGCTTTCATAGACACAGAAACACTCGCTTAATTACTCAGCATGATCAGGAGCTATCTTGGCAGTCAAGAAATCCAAGTAGAGACGTCTGCTGGTACAGTAGGTGCTACAGGGGTCTATCATTAGGCCGTTCTTGGTGCGTGTGTGTCACAATCAACGGGACTTTCAAGGTAAGGCTGTGACCAGGCATTGACCTCATCTTTTGGTGGTATACTGTATACTGTCGAGGTGGAGAGTAGAGTTTACCGAGTCCGAGAGGCACTGATACTTTGGATCGAGTCGGTCAGACTAGCTCGCAGTAGAATCACCACCCTCAAAAGTTGAATCCATCTACCTTTGGACTGCAAGGCGTGGAACGATGAAGTACCTGGGCATCTGGTTTGACTCAGAACTAGCTGATGGCATCAGAAAAGGAGGACAGGGTCGTTACATATCAAAGTCATCTGATCACAAACCTAGGAAAGCCGAGAGAAGTAATGAAAAGATCGTGATGAGCACCGCCTTTTTGATCCTTCTTTATGGTGTCTCAGTATGGAGCGACTCCACTGAGAGAACTACATAATAGAAAGAAAGAGATGGAAAATTGTGTCTGTGTCTACCACTGTGCCTTGATGGTGCCTCATTGCGTATTGGTATATTCACCACTGATTGAGCTCCTTGCTGAGGAGAGAGTTAACAGATCAAGAGGCTTTACAAGTCAAGTAGGAGACCAGGCATTACTTGCAGAAAAATGGAAAGCTAGAATTGCTCAGCTGGGGAAATGGACAAACCGCGAGTTGAAACGCAACTTTGATGAGTGGATGAATCAATACCATGGCCAGCTGAACTTTTAACCGACGTATGTGTCAAGCAGACAATGTGTTTGCACTGCCATGAAAAGGTGAAAGACCACAGCATACCTTATTTGAGTGCGAGGCGTGAACCAAGTTAAGTTGGTCTCTGCAAAAGATTGGGGTGGATGAAGGACTTGCTCGACGTTGCATAGCCCCATGCTAGGTTCTGAAAAAGCATGGAACCAGGTGTCTGCATTTGCCGTCATAATCAAGGAGACAAAGAAGAAGGACATGGAATGGAACAGACAAATGCAGAACTACAATATGGCCTGCACAACATCTGTGACCCATCCACACAAAGACAACACTCTACAAGAAAAAGAGGAAGATGCGGATGAATTGGAATGAGAATAAAAGGAGAGACGCCACCAGCTGCTTAGTTCTATGTTGTGCCTGGTGTATGTGCTAAAGTTTGCATTTCTGGGAGTACTGCAGCATAGCAGGTGCCAAGAAGAGGGGGTTTCACCAATGAAATCCTTCCAACATTGAAGTTATAAGTTATAACCAAAAGTATCAATACTAGTGTCAGAGGAAACAAAACTCACAGATTCCTCCACAGAGTTTATTTATTGTAATTTAGTTTCTGAGGTGGAGCCGCCAACAGTTTGAAAACCAATTACCAGCAACACCACCTATACAAAGATTGAGCTACATATATGACATGGGCTCAATACTGATAATTACACACACACTTACGCACAACACAACACACAACACAACACAATACACAACGTTTGTTTGCAAACAAGGAAGGAACAAACAAACAACTGCAAACAACAAAAAAGAATTTTCATAGAACAAACGCAAAATGAACAAACAACTAAAATTTGCAAACAAACAAGAACAACTTGTTTGTTGTTTTTTGTGGTCAAATGTAGATGATGCCACCAAGGTGAAGGAAAATTCCCTTTCTCCTGATTAGTATTGTTCTAGAGCTGGTTCATTGCGCTTGGGAGCCGGTTTTGTTGTTTTGAAGTTACATTTTATAGGTTTGCTAAAATTGCTACAAACAGAACAAACAAACGCAAACAAAAGTTTTTTGTTTGTCTACAAATGAGAAAAAAAGCAATCTCAGGAGCAAATGTAAACAACATTTCTGCAAACACTCTCAAGGATGCACTTAACACACAACACAACACAAGACAACACTTAACAGAACAAACAACAGGACACAAAACACAAATACAACAGGTTTTGACACATTTCAACACATTGTGACACCTACCTTTCAACAAATTTTGACACACTTTTTACACACGCGTGAGTAGGTGTGCGCGTGACTATATGTGCGTGTACAAAGTATATTCTTTATTATGGAAACTTGTACATATGAGGAGAGCATGTTGACACAATCATTTTGACACAATTCAACATGTTTTGACACGTTTTAGTGTTTTTTGAACACATTGCAATGCGTTTTGACACACTTGGACACGTTTTGCTACCCATTTTGACTTATTTTGTTACCCATTTCAATACGTTTTTGACACTTTTTCACACGTTCTCCCCTAAGAAATTCTGACATCGTTCATAAATGTAGGCTGGTATCTTATCAGGTCCTAATGCTTTCTTTGACCAAGGGGAGGCAGGGGTTAGGTCAGGTGGGATCTGAAAAATGTTGGCAGGAGACCCGCCATCCGTTTAGTTACCGGGGCAATAAGAGGAATTCTGTTTGCGTACGCCTAACGCTGGTAAGCGTGACGCTGGGGGATGTAACCCTGGGACTTGGAAGAATTTGTGACCTTCTATGGGCTAGTATAAGGACTGGGAAAAATTCTGGGCTCTTCTAAACACTCAGCTTTCTATCATCAGCCGCGGGTCTCTCAAAACTCTTGAACCCTGAACAAGAGCCTGTAAATGTTGACCTCTGAGTCATATTTATATTTTGAAATTTGAATTTTGATAGTCATAATCATTTTTTTAATTCAAAAAGCCAATGGATTATTTAAAGGGGAGCCCGCTATCCATTTTGCTAGGGAGATTACATTCTCAGAAAATGTCCGCGTCCGGGAGTTTCTGAGAACTGCGTGACGTGACATGACGTGTGGCGCTTTATGACGTCATCAATGACCTTGACCTACTTTAAGGACTTGAAAATTTTTAACTTCCAGCCAGGATGCTTTATGACGTCATCAATGACCTTGACCTTGACCTACTTCAGGGACTTGGAGAAATTTCAATTTCCAGCCTTCATTATATCAGTCCTAGTATACAGTATACTGAGAAGAACCCAGCGAACTCATTTTCTGAGGGGGCATTTTCGCGCCAACGTGATAGCAGGTGCGGGAGGTTGCGGGTTCACCGCTGCCATTGCAGACCTGCAATAGCTTCTAATTTTTTTTTGTCAATTGTAAATTTCTATAGTTATCAAAATTGTTACCACTGATGAGGAATACAGAACAAATATTTTTTTGTAACAATTATGACTGAAAATGAATAGGTACAGTGAAATGGAACAGCCCGCAATAATCAGTTTGACAAAAATTACAAGTATCTTGATGTAAGTAGGAAACATTGGTTCTCCTGCTGTATATCTTTGGCAAAAGACAACTCTCTCTCGATTTCTGAGCTGTATATGATAGCAGGGAGCTTGGAGAAATTTCTCCTTGGAATCCTCTCTTGAGTAACTTAGATGGAACTCTTTCAATTTCTGTAAATATTGATAGTCAATAACTTTGTCCTCGGCCTATGGATGGCCCAAAGCTAAAATAGTAATTCAGAAGTTTTCGGTGGTCGTAAATTGTCTCTAATGAACTCAATTATCAATTATATTAGAAGAAAAGAAAATCGGAGAGGTATGCAAAGCATCAATAAGAGATAAAATTTATTCTCTTGTTTGATTTGGAAAAGAACCTTACTTCTTTGGTTTTTGATCCGGGTCCTTATAAACATACTCCTTCCATCCACGGGTATAGACCGAGCATCTGCATTTCAATACTAGAACCTCTCAATTTATCGACAAGAAATATTTATAAATAAAAAAAAATAAAAAATAAAAAGGTCTCGTCGTTCAAACTTATAGAAGAAGTCACAATAGTGAACAAGTGTTTATGAGGACATGTACGGGACAACTTTCTTGCAAATAAACCAAAAATGGCTACTCTCATAGTCAACTGATGTCGTGCTAACATCGTATAAGTCCTCTTCAAATCTCTATCTACAAGATGACTTCAAAGGTGGTCGCAACAGTAGCGTTACGGAAGCCATTGTAATGTACAGCTAGAATCTCCTACTGTTTGTAAATGATATATTTTATTTGAGAAAAAAAAATATTCGTACGGGAAGATTATGGATACATCGCGACTGGCAGTCCGTAAAACGTACGATGCAATGTTAAGTCAAAGTCATCCGTTTTGAATGAAAAATGTGGTCATTCCACGCCTCGTACTGAATGAGTAGTCTCTTAAATTAATAATATGAAAAATTAAAGATACACGCAAATATGACTACAACGTTGCAACATTCAGGAACGTGTATATATTTATGGTGCGATCATCATTTTTCTTTTGTTTATTCTTCTTTCGTCTGATACCGTAGAAAGGAACGAAGGAGGAAGAGAAAAGGCAAAAATAGAAAAATTGTCAAATTTAGAGAAGGTTGCGGTCATAAATTAAACCCGGGTGGAGAGTCCCCGTGAGAAAAGAAGCAAAGTTTCATAGACGTATACATTATTCAAACTGTGAGCTTTACTCGAACAGTATCGAGCGTCTTCCTAATAACTAATAAGTTTTAAAAATGAATCGAGCTTACCTTGCTTGCGATGCCGCGGTTCACGTTGTCTCATCTTTGACTCGATAGACGTGCCGAATGAATGATGTGGGCGATTATTAGTTCCTCCGATCACGTATTTGACGCCAAAATATGTGACGAGAAGATTGTAGTTGAATTATAGACTTTTTTTAGGAACATCCATTCATTCTGTTTATGGATTGTTATAACATCAGAGGCCCCGAGCAAGAATATTATTTTCATTTTTTGAGTTAACCTCTTAATTCGAATGCTTGATGGGCTACAAATCAATTGCTAATTGACGTCGAATTCAAGTCAGTATTTTACTGCTCTAAGAAAAGTGAATTGCGTTTCCAGATCCTCAATTCGAGCTTGGAAATAACATAAACGGACATTGATATTGAGATGACCATTTTCGAGTCAGTCTCTAGTTCAGGTCCAGTCAACCTTCAGGTCATAGTGCTTCATGAACTTCTAGCTTTCTGTCTATTAGGAGACTTTCCTATGTATTTCATATTTACAAGGTATAATTTGTCTATCCTGTAAGGTTGAGGAATTTTTCCAGCCAATCTACAAAGTAGATGCTAAGCATATATAATAATCTTCATGACTTACAAACAATACAATTATTGAGAGGATTCTGATCCATCGATTCGATCCATTTATCTTGATGATTACTCGAAAATATTCCATTCAATGCCCAAAAATTTCTTTTAATAACGTTGAATACACTGCAACATCATGGAGTCATGGTTATAAAAACGATTGGATGGATGGTTTCCCAAGATTGACAATAAAGAAATTGAGAGAAAATCAAGGACTGTTCAAATAATCAACCTACTCACACACAAAAGGATCACGTGCACAACTTCAGCTACACGACTATGATTGATCCACGTTTGAAGAGACTCCCCTTATTAGTTTCGAATGAGTTGACCCCACAAAAAAAAAAGCCTTCGAAATATAAGGAAACCTGAAATTTGCCAAGACCTCCAAGACGTCGAAAAAATTCATTCCCGGACTCTATCGCCTTAACTGCGTCAAAGGGAGAAATGCCCGAATTTTCAGTGGAAAAGTTGGTGCAACGACAAAAACAGCGAGTTGTACGTCAGTCGCACAATAGAAAGATTTCCCACAAAAAATGGTGCCTACGTATGAAGCTTGGTCAAGTATATTTCCACGAGAAAGGAGGTCACAAAAACTGCCTAAACAACGATGGAATACCTCAAAAAGTAAAAAAATTCAAGTTAGACAAGGTTCGCTCGTTTCATAAGTCTATCGATGATGGAGAATATGAGCGTCAAAAACGATTATTTTTCAATTGTTTCTACCATTTCGTTGTTTTATGAATGGTTTACGGCAAACATAAAAACTTTATTCGCACAGACGAACAGGCTTTTGTGAAAATAAATTTTATAGCGGTTCACTCTTGCTGTTTATAATCCTGAAGAATTTGAACACGAATTTACACAAAATAGAAAGAGAAAAAGTTTTTCTCTTGTTAAAATTTTACAGTTCTTCATTTTGAAATAAAATTTTCTTAGAAATATTTTTCATATTTTAAATCACTGGTTTACATCACGACTTGAGTGCGATTCCCTCTAGTCAGCGAAGAAGTTGGCCTCTTTGGCTGATAAGCTTAAGAACCTGAATCTTCCTCCGATATGGACCCTCTCTTCATTTGACGTTCTTGGCTTAATCCCAAATATCCCTAACGCCACAGCCATCCAACGTATGGGTGACCTACTTGTCATAGATCGGTGACAGGTAAATTTGCCTGAGAAAATTTGTCTGGCGAAATTTTGTCTGAATTGAAAAATTCTTCAGAAATGTGAACAAGAGGTTTGCATTGGCCTATCCAAAGCCTTTTCAATCTTTTGAATATTTGTTGTAAGTTCCATGATAAATCCTTCGAGTTTCCTGATAAGGTGGGATCTCCTCTTTACTCCCTCATTTCCGAAGTATTTATGCCCAAAATTGTACTTCAACTCTTTTCTTCTGGCCAGGTGTCTTTGAAAAGGAACGAAAAGAAAATACATACGGGCACGTGAAAATTTATTATGCTACAGCGACGATCGATTTTGATGTGAACCACACCTATTGTAATGTATTCTATATTTTTGGAGGAAAATTTCTTTAAATTCAGGTGTTTTTGAGTCATATCTATTATTGTCAAAGGTATGTTGACGACGTGGACTGACCCTCAAGATGCCCTGAGTGAGTTTCTTGCTTATTCGAATGAACAGGATCCCTCTAACTTGGAGGTTGGTGGTTCGTCTATACTACTTTAATCTGGGTGTTCATGAATTTATTATCTACAGAAGGAATAAATTGACCGACATTGTAATCTCCGGGTCTTCATTCTGTCTTCTTGCTCATAAAATTGTCACATTCAATAGCTTGATCCATTTCCTAAGTCATATTCTGTCAAATCGGGTTGTTTATAACAAAGAATTGATGATGACAAAGCATTTGGCCGGACTGAGTGAGGTCAATATGGACACTGCACTGCCTTGATCTTAGGTTCGTAAGAAGATCATAGGAAAATATCTTGACTCTACCTCCCCCCCCAAGGACTTTCTCAACCATCCCACTGTCGGGTAGCCGTTGGCTTCTGTGACCTGCATCACCACCTCGATTTCTTTCCCCTTCTTCGGGACACGAATTCCTCAGCAGTAGTTCTGAGTAACCGCTAACTTGCGTCTGGGATGGTGATACGAATTTGGGGTGATGATGTTTGTATGCCTTGGCTTTTTGTGGATTTCGAATTCTATCATGTCGTTTCGGTTCAAGTAGTCGATGGAGAAGGAATTGGTACACGTGTTTGTTAGGGCCTGGCCATACAATTAGGATATAATCAACGTACGTAGACCAGTGCTTGGTAAACTTGCTGCCCTCCAATATCATGTTTTTTAAGTCATTTATGTTTATCTCCGCCTGTATTCACTTATGTCGCATGTGTAGCGCCGTCCCATTCTCCATGATGGACTGGGTGCGGGTTGCTTATGCATTTGATTTTCTTTCTTCCAGTACCGGAATCGACCCTTTTGGGTATAACTTCAGTATTGGAAGAATCTCCTCGGCAAATCCCCTCTTCTTCTTGGCAACTGCCAAGTTATTTCGGCAACCGCCAAGCTGCAGTGACTCCCTGGCACGCAGAAAACACAAGAACACACAAGAACAACATCACCTTAAGATATAGTAAATTGCTGTTGGAGTTTCTTCATCTTTTTCTACCTTCAGGGATGATCGTCGTCGCAAATCTGGATGTTGATGGTACACAGGTGTCGAGTAGGCCATAGCGTGGTTCTGCATCTGCCTAATCCATTCCCGGTCCATCTTCTTCTTCATGACGGTGGCTGCAAATGCAGACATCTGATTTCATGCTTCTTTGGAACCTAGCATGGTGGGTACCAGGCTACTCGGGACACGCGCTTCATTTACCCTAATCTCTTGAAAAGACCGACTGAGCTTGTCCCGATCACGCCTCCACGCCTCGCACTCAAGTAAGGTGTGCTCTGGTTCATCGTCGCGCCCTTGGTCGCATTGCGAACACGTTGCCTGCTCAACTTTCCTTTTAACTTCTCGTAAAGGTACTTTTTGGAACAGTCACGGCCGCTAAACACCTGCGTCAGTTGAAAGTTTAGCTGACCATGGTGTCGGTTCATCCACTCATCAAGGTCGCGTATTAACACACGGGGTGTCAACTTGCCCAGCTCACTATAGACAATTCTTACTTTCCATTTCTGAAGCAAGGAGCGCCTGGCCTCCTGCTCAACCCGTAGAGTCTCACGGTTGGTCGTCGTCGTCTTTTTTGCTCTTAACGCCACCGCTCTCTCCCCAGCAAGGAGCTCGATTGGTGGTGAGCGTGCTAATACACAAAGAGTCTCTGTCGAGACAGTGCGGTAGGCACTAATACACCTCAGCGCAGCTCTTCGTTGGATCTTTACCATCTCTCGTCTTTTGTATGGTATCTTCATAGAGTCGGCCTATACTGGTGCACCATATAGGAGGATTGACTGGACGGTGCTCATCATGATCCTTCTTCTTGCTTCTCTCGGTCTTCCATCTCCGCCTGTATTAATGACAACGGTAACCCCATTGCTAGCCCTTCTTCCTGGCTGTAAGGCTTGTAGTATACTTCTGGCTTACAATCTTTTCATTATTTTGGCTCACTTCAGCTCGTTGGTGTTCCCATGATATCTCCCGTTTCCCAGCAGGGCGATCTCCTTGAGTTTTGGTGCCACCGGTTTCATCTCAAGCTGCTAACTAATAAAATAATTGATACCCAGATAACATATTATCAAACTAGTGACCTATGGAGTCGCGTAAGAAATAAAGAAAGGAATATTAAAATAACGTAAATTTTAGGTTTCTATACTCACCTTGCATTTCGGCATCGATCAAAAGTAAGTCATAGCTTCGTTGCGTGGTCACTTCGTATACGCTTAGTCGTTTTATATCCTGAGTATATTTTTAAAAGACCTCTCCGTAAGCCGGGGAGACTTTTTTTCTCTAAATGTTGCGATCGTACTAAACGAGCGTACCGAGTTGCCGCGATGGACGAATATTATGTTTTTTTTTTAGGCCACTCCGCCGAAGGACAGACTATAAAATATATTTGTGTTCTTTTATCTTAACCTATCTTTATCCATCATGTAATACTCCCTCGCATTTTTTTCTTCTTCCTAAAACAGACTGAATTAATACAAATTCGCCACTTCCAGAAGAAATATTAAGATTAATGCTGCTGCTTTAGACTTGCAGAGCGCATTCCGATTAAATTACCGCTGCCTACGTACTCTCTGATATAGAATTTTATTTAAATTCTTCCTGTTATCAAAACGCTTCGGGAGTGAATATGTATAGGTGAGGATCCATTAATTTTGTATTCTGGTTTCAAACGTTTATAAACAACAGAAGGTATGAACTCACAATTTTCCTTCTTTGTTCTTACGGTAACTATACTCCTACTAGTACGTATACGAGTAGCCTAATGTACTTCATACAGTCTGCCGCTGGTTTGTGTAAATAGAAGCGATTAAATTTTGACCAAAGCTGGACTCCATTTGTTACTGTTTGTGGAAGAGGTTATCACTTTGTGAAAACTTGATTCAATAATTTTTATGAAATGCATTCGACTGTAATCAAGCCAAAAAGAAATACAAGAATTAAAAAAAGTTATACATTGGTACCAGAAGTCGTACTATGACCTTTTCTCTCTTTTTGGAGTGAAGAGCAGAAAGACAACTATAAAATACTGCGCTGTAAGCTTGAAGCAAACTCCACACATTTGATTTAATGATTGAAAGAAATCAGGAAACTTGTTACGAAATTCCAGATTTCATTGTAGATTGTTTCGTGAGAAATCATTATTGTTTTGGAACATTGAATTCTGAAATATTCCGGGAACTCGCAATAAAGTCCAAAGGTGATTATATAGCTATCGAAGGGAAAATCAGGCTCTGACCTAGTTTAGAAAAGTAGGCACTGTAGGTATTCAGGGGAGGGAGAGGACTTCGACCTTTTATAAAAACTTGACAAAGTTTCCGATCGCGACTATAGCTGCCTCAGGAAGAGGAGACTCTTGGAAAACTTTGAAATTTGAGCTCAAAATTATGTTACGAAGAGGACAGTGCTCCTGAACTAGTTCAGTATCGAAGATGGCCGTAGGTATTCCACTTTTAAAATTAGGAAAAAAAAATCAGAAATGACGTTTTCAATGAACTTGAAAAAAATTCTGATTTCCGGGTGTTCTATATGAGCTTGTGCCAGAAACAGTAGGTCCACGAAAAGAGGAAGTAAGCAAAATATGTACTCTCAAGGTATGAGTAAAGGAATTTGGGTCAAGCTAGATAAATATCACGAAATTTAGAAACTAAATTTGGAAAATTTTGGACTTTGAAGCAACGTCATGTTCATTAGTAGCGCAGGAGAAATGCCGAGTTCCTCAAACGTTTGACCCTAATCGCCCAGGAAAATTCCAATTAATATTGGGTGGATCATTACAATCGATCATAAAAATCTAAATTAACGTGTTCCTTATTGAACAGTTTCCTTATCACTTGAATCCAGGTAGTTAATAAAAGAGACCCTCATGAACAGTGAACGAAATGTGGTGCAAACTTTCAAAGTACGTGATGACTTGATCCAAATCATGTACGAGAAATCTCCCCATTATACAAGACTTGAACCTGTCTTGAGCTGTTCTCACCAAAGTTCCATAGATAAGATTTCTTTGGGATATTATTCTGCCTTCCTTGTCTCTAGCGGTTCCTGGTCGCGAGAACAGCGGCGGATTCAGCAATTGTGCACCTCCAAACACTTCATGAACTTACGCCCATTGAAGTCAGAAAAGGATGTGGAAATGGCAGCCCCTGGAAAAATTTCCAAATCTATTCTTCAGGAAAAATTTTGTAACCTAAATATTTTACGCCCCAAGCATCGTCTTGGTTTGCTTATAGGATAATCCACCGCTGTGTGAGCGATTAATTGGCGGCTGTTAAATTCAAGTTTTCCTTCGCCTAAACCATTTACAAACGTACGTCGTTGTTTCGAATAGCATACGCGGACCCCGTGTGCCAACCACCATCGTCAACTGATCGCTCACAGACTGCATTTTACAAGATATTGCTCCGGTTTTTACCACATAACGTTTTCCATAATTATACATCATTTCTACTCGTCCGATTCTTCTGTATTGCTGGCTGCTTCAACTGTACCCTTGAACTGACGTAATTAATGACTAATTTTAAAATTTCACGTCATATTAGGCTGGAGTGAGGATGGAATTTTGGGCGCCTCCGTGATCGCGTTATGCTCGTATCCTTTAACATAGGGGCTGCTTTAGGGGCTACTGAAGAAGTAGAGGAGTGAGGGGATGATGGAGCAAACAGTCTCCTCCGTCTGCTTTCATCGCATCTTCTTTTGACATGTTTCATGTCCTCTTCTCTACCCCCTGAATCTCAAAAATACGTCCGGGCGTCCGTACGGATGACCTTGGGACTTGGAAAATTTTTAACGTCGAACCTCAGCCCTTCGAAAGCCATCAGTCCAACATATTCTGAAGTAGACTTATACAAGACAACGAAAATGGCGAACGAGCGGATTGAGTGAGTCCTCCGAAAGCCATTTACTTAACAAATTCCAAAGTAGACTTATACTAGACCAAGAAGTGAGCCCTACGAAAACCATCAGCCTAACATATTCGGAAGGAGACTTATACTAGGCCAGAGCGAAGCATGTTACCTAATAGAAGACATGAAACATGATCTTTCTTCATTTGGCAATGCCAGAAAGAGAGTTTCTTCTGTAGGGGATCTTTCTGAAAATTATAACGTTCAGCCACTCGCCGTTCCACGTCAAGCAAAAAGTCATCTTCTCTAATTGATGGAGTTGGACTTGAAAAAATTTCGACTTCTGAGCTATCTATGATAGGTGGAAGACAGGAAAATCCCAACCATCAAAGGAGTTGAACTTAGAAAAATTTTGAATATCGAACTATATATGGCAGGAGGGGATTCTAAAAAAATTCTGGCTCTTTAAGGCTCTCGATGTGATTTCAATTCCCTGTATCAAAACCAATGCACCACATGGAACAATTCCCTCCATTCCTCGCTCAACTCGTTTCTTTCTTCTTTTTCCATACCTAGTGGGAGCGTTCCAATGAACTCCTCTAGTCACTTCCCCTCTTGCCAATTATGGACATAAGCTAGTACCAGTGAATTGATCCGTGACCTTGAGAAAAGTTACTTCGAGTCAGGAGAAAAGCGGTACTAGAGTTTTACAGAAGGATTGCTTGCTAGAAAAACTAAACTAGTAGAGAACAAGAAGCATCAGCAAGAATTTATTTTTTTAACAAGGAACCTGTTCACGTTTTAGCGTCCCGTCATCCACCGTTCGTTTTTCTGAGTCCTCCTCCTATCATGATGGTAGTAAAGAAGTCAAAATTTTCCGAAGTACCCCACCTCTCGTATTATATAACACAAAAGTCAAATTTTCTTTCAGTCCCCTCCTCCCATCTATCACGTATAGCATGGTAATGAGAATTTTTCGAGCGCCAACTCCTTTGAAATTGTTGAAATTTTCCCAAATCTTCTTCCTATCATTATCACATAACACGACTTTTCTTCAAGTTCCCCTCCTAGCACGGAAAGCTCGAAAAGCAAAATTCTTTGAAGTCTCTTCCGGTCATACGTAACTTTCTAGGACTCCAATTTTGAATTCAGCCCCATTCAACAAGTTCCCTGAATCTCTCGTTCAACTTTGTCAGAGAAGCAGACGTTTCTTCATGATTCGAGTATTATGCAAATTCCCTCCTACGAATAAGAAATCGATGTGAGAAAAAGGGATCAACTGAACGACTTTGAAAATAAGCTGAAGACCTAGGTTAGGTTTTGAAAGAGCTGAAATATCATGGGGAGGCTCGTGGATTTTACGAAAGGAATTCGCGTTAATTCAAGACAGCACTACGTATTTCATACCAATGAAAAAAATCTCTATTCTGTTTTGCAGGTATTAAACTTTGGTCATCCTACTTTTCCCCTTCCATTCTAATCGTTTACTTCAATATTGTGAAAAAAAATATACAGTGAGTGAAATAATAGCTTTTGACGTCCAGTCCACGAATTATATTTTTTCGATTCATCTACAAATTACGATTAAAAAAAAGTTTCTAACCTGACAAAATTCTTCAGGGCGAGCAGTCTGAACCAAGAATTATACGAATCCATTACTAGATATAGTGGCGGAGTGTGCCTTCCGGAGCAAATATTAATATCGATAAAATGAATGCACCGGTAGGCTTAATATCGGTAATGAATGTCTCGCCTTGCCAAATAATCAAAAAACTTCATCGATACGAGCGTGAAAGAATAGAAGGGGCATTGAGCGTGTAATTTTATTAGGAGATACGATTTAATATTAATCTTTAATGACTATATAGCGGCACGGTGCTTCGTGTTTCTTAATTACCGGAGTATATATATCTGACAAGTCACATAGATGGCAACTTTGGCGAGTATATGCGGGGGAGCTGGGAAATAACATGCGCAGTTAATTATATTCGGGGACCTCCGACTGATTGTGAAGTGGTTGTCAGTTCCTGGTAACAAACGAGCACAATCGCCGATTCCTTAATAGATCCACTCACTAAATCATTAAAAGAGTTCAATTAACCGACGCTTTGGTTCACCGAGGCTAGTGTATAGTTAACAGATTACAGTAGGTTACAACAAGTTGTACGTGAAGTACACACAGCAGCTTTATACAATGGGTAAGTGCCATAAATTCGTTTCTTCATATCTCTATTAAAATCGGACGCTATGCTGAATAGCGATAGTCCTTTACGATACGATAGGGTTATAAAAATAACGAAGTGCCGGATTACCCGAAAACGGGTTTTTACGTTTATGTCGATCTCGTACCTATAGGAAGAAACGTTGGCTAAAAAGTGGAAGGATTTTTTGCCGAAAAAATGTTTCGTTAACTAATACCTGCGTGACATTGTTAAATGCGTATTATCGGTGTCCACTCCACTTGTTTCTGATCACCTGTTTCCAAATTAATTAGACTAGTTCTTTCTTCTTCCTATTTTTGTTGACGGATCGTGTTGTAGCGCGCGTGTATCCTCTTAGAACGTCATTTGAGGATGTTTTCGACATCTGCAAAAGAAAATACAACGTCGTCACCGCAATTAAATACAATATTTTCCAGGAGTAGAGGGAAGATAGCTTACCCGATTTTATGTACAACAAGATACCAATTAATAATTGATAGAGAAATGCAATACATACGAATAAAAGAGAAGGACCGGTGCCATCTGCTCACCTGGTTTTCTTCAAGTTGTCTGAATGATGGGTTACTCCTACATCAGATTGTATTTATTCGGAAAGTTTACACCAAGTCCCATTTCTGTATAGGGTCTAAGAGCTCGATATTTTTCCAAGATTTTCCCGGGAGAGGTGCGGAACTTGAAATATTTTCAACAAAATCCTTTGGAGGGGTGTGAGAGCTTGAATTTTGTTTTGATGTTTTACGATTTTAGTCCTCCTCCTCACATCTGCAACTCGAAGGAAATTTCAGAGGTCGGAAACCTCAGGTCTGATGACGTAACGCTTCAAACGTTTACCGGTGGACATTCTTATCAGACGGGTACCTCCTGTAAGAAATTTTGCTACTATCAATTATAAAACCCTTGCAAACATGGACAGTCGCTTGTGGCCCGACGAGTTCAACATACCATGTATTTACCACTGAACCTATGACCATTTGCGCCTGTCTGTCTTCCTCATCTCACTCTTCCTACTTCTTACTGGTTCATTATACTTACTCCACTCACTATCAGATCCTTACGGTTCCAATCTTCTCCTTCCATTACTACCAATCAAACTTAAAGTCAAAACCAGACCAGGTTCAACTTAACGGCCCCATTATGCCTCGTTAACTCAAACCATAATATAGCATACTTTTTTAAATGTGGCCCTGAATAAATAGATTAGTAATTCGACTTTCTTCTTCTTCTTTTTCAGGCATCGATACCCTCTTGCGATACCTTACCAATGATTGAGGAGGAAGATAAACCGCACCTAGTGTGCCATTCTCTGATACCAACCATTTTTCCTGCTAGAAATGTGGACAAACTTCTATCTATAGAGAATAACTAATCGCAACTCGATAACAATCTGAAGGAAAGAGACATAATGTCGAGTAGTGGACTTCTTACGTAAGATGCTAGAATTAGGCTGAGGAGGATATGAAAGTCAGAAATATTTACGACTCAGTTTTACACAGCCTCTCAGCCTCGATATGAGGAATTCGTTCAACTCGATTCCATGACAGAGGATATTGCAGGCCTTCATAGATACAGAAGCGTCTGCATTTCTACTAACAATGAGCAGCAATTATTAGAGCTATCAAGAAATCTAAGAGCGCCCAGTTACTTGTGAAGTGCCTTAGGAGTCACTTTTATAAGAACTTTTATTTGTCCTAAAAGTGAGAATATTAATTTTAAGATTTATTGTAGCTCTACCAATGTCTGGAAAATTGATAAGTACATTTTGTTCATAATGTAGTTGTTCATCTTATCCAGAAATTAAGCGAAGCACGAAAGACTTGAAAGTGCCTTATGGCTCCTCCCCAGTTTACTCTTTCGCTAAATACTTGGACAGATGGTTCAAATCTCGCATTGAGTATGAGTCTTCTCACTCGGTGAAAAATTCAATTTCCTTAGCTGATAAGCCTAAAGATCAATTACTTCCTCCAGGCACCACTCTGTGCTCCTTTGACGTAGTCGGCCTATTCCCTAACATATCGAGAGCCATTGCTATTCAACGTAGAGGTGATCTTGTTCAATCTGATACTCCTCACAAAAAGTTACGAGAATTTGTTGTCATGTTTCATGTATTCTCTGACACCTTATACACTACTGAAAAATTGCGAACACCGTCCCCCTCCCGCCTCCCCAATTAATGGACATAGAAAATTTTTGAAAAAATTGGAGGCCATTGCAGGTTTGCAATGGCAATGGGAAACCCGTATCCTTCCGCGCTTGCGATCACATTAGCGCAAAAATGCCCCCTCAAAAAATGAGTTGGCTGGGCTCTTCTCAGTATACTACATGCTAAACCTGATATAATGGAGGCTGGAAGTTCAAATTTCTCCAAGTCCCTAAAGTAGGTCGAGGTCAAGGTCATTGATGACGTCATGAAGCATCCCGGCTGGAAGTTGAAATTTTTCAAGCCCCTAAAGTAGGTCACGATCATTGATGACGTCATAAGGCGCCACACGTCACGTCACGCAATTCACAGGAACTCCCTGTGGACGCGGACGGCGACGTTTTCTGAGGATGTAATCCCCCAAACAAAATAGATAGCGGGTTCCCCGCTAAAAATTAGAGGCCATTGCAGGTTTGCAATGGCAGCAGGGATTCCGCAACCTCCCACACTTGCGATCACATTAGCGCAAAAATGCCCCCTCAGAAAATGAGTTGGCTGGGCTCTTCTCAGTGTACTACATGCTAAATTTGATATAATGGAGGCTGGAAATTGAAATTTCTCCAAGTCCCTAAAGTAGATCAAGGTCAAGGTCATTGATGACGTCATAAAGCATCCCGGCTGGAAGTTGAAATTTTTGTAAGTCCCTAAAGTAGGTCAAGGTCATTGATAACGTCATAGAGCGCCACTTGTCACGTGACGTCACGCAGTTCACAGAAACTCTCGGACGTGGACACGGACGCAGACGTTTTCTGAGGATGTAATCCCCTAACAAAATGGATAGCGGGTTTCCCGCTAAAAATTCCTATACCCGGGAGGAGATTTACAAATCTGCGAGTAACAACCCCTATAATGGACTTGGAAAAAATTTTTATACTTGGTGGGTGATTCATAAATCTGTGAGTACCCCCCCCCCTAGGCCATTGGCCAGACAACTTTATCTGAAGCCTTCATTATACAAGGTCCACATCAGGTAGGTCACTATTTAAGCCTAATACATATATACCAGGCTTACCAGGAATGGGGTGACTCAAGGCTAAGCCATCATTATACTAGGACAGAGACTAAGGAATAGACTTATCGTAGACTAACCCGCAAGTGAGCCTCCCTAAAGGCACTAGCCTAAAATATTCCAAAGAAGACTCATACTAGACCAAGCGAGTGTGCCGCCCTAAAGTCTTAGCCTAAAATATTCTAGAGTAGACTTACATATGCCATAGAAGACACTTTGATGATCTCTTTAATGGAAACTTGGCTACGCCAAGAAATCCATCTCTTTTCTTATTTACTCAATGTATGCGGGTCCCCCCCTTTTTGCTAATTCAATAGGAAATTTTTTGAGTTCCCTGAGGAAGTTGGTATTCCTATTGGATCTCCATTGGGATCTCTTTAAGTTGAGGCTGACCTCTTCTCCTCGGACCAAGTAATCCTGGATTACGTTCACCATTGGCACAGGTAAGTAGATGACGTTCTATATGGAGGGACCGGCTCCCAAGATCTCCTTGGTGAGTTTCTCAAGTATCTTAAGGGATAGCTCTTTATTAGCAAAGAACCCGTTATCCATTTTCTTAAGGGGATTACTTCCTCAGAAAACGTCCGCGTCCGGGAGTTTCTGTGACGTGACGTGTGGCGCGTTATGACGTCATCAATGACCTCGACGCTTGAAAATGTTTGTTTAACCGAAAGCGCGCTTGCGGCTCCATGTGTTATTTTTCTGCGGTTCATGTAAATTGCCCACCAGTTTACTCTTTGAAAACTGTGGAGTATTTTTCTCAATATGTCCGACTGTAATTTAGTGGACCGACGTAATTCGATTAGCAGCGCCATTAGCTCGTGACGTCATAATCATTCATGATGGCTCCTAGTGACATCATCATCAGTATCCATGACGACTGCTTGTGACGTCATCAACATTTATAACGCTGCTTGGATGAGAGAGAGCTCAACTTGATGCCCAGTAAAAAGGAAGCTAAGGAGTAGTAACCCAGTTCTGAAATCTGAAGGTTTTACATCACCAGCTTGGTCTCCTTCTTTTCTTTACTTTTCTCGGGATCGTTCGCTCTGCTCAAAAGCCTCTCAACAGTCGAGTCTCTGTTATATCAGGCTTAATAGTAATGTTACCCGAGTCTCGCCTAGACTAGACCTCCGGGTCACAGCTCATGACGTCATACTTGCAGGTTTCCGAATAGGGATACCATTCTTTAGCCTTCACTATGCTGGACTATACATTGTACCAAACTACACGGCCTACTATTAGTCTTCATGAAACCATAGGCTTAACATAAGTCTAACATACAACAATATGAAAAATTGTACTAAATCACATAATTATAGATTACGAGGATGAATGGAGATGGATGGGACACGCAGCATCTTCCACTTAATTTCTTTCCATTTAGCAGTAAGTACTCACCAGGAATAGTCCTTCTTCGTTGGAAAAATGAGAATGGATACTTTCACGACGAATTCAACGCACAAACCTTTGCTTCTCTTCAGAGACTTCAGAATCTGGGACCTCTCACGTACGAGGCTGTCTAAATCCTCCCCATTCATTCAGACTACGTCAATTCCAAAAACAAAAAGAACGGCAGACCAGTGACAAAACAGAGATTGGGTATTGAAGACTCGAGAATACATAATAGAAAATTAAGAAAGATAGGCCTATTCAAAGCCGGGCTAGAAGTTTTAAAGAAGGATAAGCTATAAAATCAAAATAATTAATTCACGTCGTCTGCGCCAAAATTTCCAAAATTCTACCTCACCAGAGTTATTTTCAGGGGTGAGTAGGTTCAGGTTCAACTTTCGGCATTGATTATTCAGACGGCTCTGTTATGTCGCTACTGAAAGTAAAATTTTGTAACGAATATGAATAACGACCTTATGATGAAGAGACTCGCACTTGCCACAAGTTCTCATTAGAAACTATAAGAGGCCGGTTTCTATTTCATTCATTTTATAAATACAATGTTTCAGCGATGAGGTTGTTCGCGAGCTCTATAATTCATTGGCGGTAATGAGTAAAAGGTGAAATTGTCGCGAATAAATTTTCACCTTTACAATAATTTATGTTCATCGCCAGTATACTAAAAAAATTCACAATATCGCGAACAAGAACAGAGCAGAAAATCGTTATGGGCGCGAATGGTTTTCGTATATTACTACACCCTCTCCTGCCACAATAAAATACTAATGACTTACGACTTCACGAACGCAGCTAGGAATGATTTAATAGATGTTTTGTTAGATCTTGTTTAATATAATGGATTATGTTTTGGAATCCATTCAAAATGTTCCTACCGATGAATGATGAGATGATGAGAATAACGAAACGAACGAATTAATTTTAGAGTTCGGATTTTAGCTTTTCCTTGTCTGTACGCCTACAACGTGTAAGAATAGTTTAATCTTGTGAATAGTGGAATGCTTTAATTACGCACACATGTCGTAATACACTGTTGATGAAGGAAAGTGAACTCATCACATTTTTTTATAGACAACGAATTGTAAAATATTCAAATTTTTGGAGGATTATCGAGTAAAGTGAGGGTGAAGCGCTTAAGGTAAAATGGAACCAACTCCGTGATGATCGAGTAGAAGTCTTAACTCGGAATCGGGTCGTCCTCCCACGCAAAGTAACGTGCAAGAATGATGGAAATTAAAGGATGATAGACGGTTCATTTAGAATTAAGAGACCATACTGTGCACTCGGTGTGAACATACTTGTCATGTACTTTTGGAAAATTGAAAAGCTTCCAATTAACGTAACTTTACTGATGTTATGACAATGTATACCAGTATCATAAGACTTTATGATAGGTCTATTAATTCGAAGGATCGTGGTTAGATATATTCTTACATACACATCGGATGAACGAGGTGAATAAATAGGCTTCATTTTTCTTTTTCTGTTTACAAGTCCAACGTTTAGCAAAGCGTAGGTAATCAGAAACCGGTGACGAAAAAGAGAAAGAAGAACACAAGCCGTAGCTAATGAAGAACACAGGGACAAGTGACAATAATGTCGCCGCTCGGGAGACAAAAAGTGTAATTTTAAACGACCGCGCATTTCGTAAAGGTTGTAGGTTATCTTTCTTTATGTTTTCTTAAATAAAAAAATATTTACGCTAAAATGAATAATTGTAGTTGTAACGGCAAGCCTAGATGATCATAGGCTGAAAAAATGTAGGTAACTGATGAATCGGAATTTTTATTCGACCATCGAATAAATTATCAATGCAGCGAAACGTTGTAGTCAACGTTATTCGAGACGAAAATGAGAAAAAATATTGTGACAGTTTGGAAATTAAGAGGTTAGCGTGTAGAAGAAAAAAATGAAAGAAGATTGTGGTATGTGACGAAAACGTTCTTCGAATGATCCTCGACTTGGCGGGTGGTAGGAGCCGTTGAATTTTCCTTTCGCCCGGATCAAGAATCTTGTGTAGGTACGTAGCATCGGCAGCTAAAATAAAGACGTAAGTATAAATTAAGGCAGAATTTTTCATGCCTACCATCAAACCATTAATATCACCGATTTGAATAATTAATGTTTTTGGCTCATTCGCAGTGCACTCGACTTCTGTCGAAGCAGAAAACTTGTTTTTCGGAAGGATACTCTTGTGTAAATGTCCGTTCATCGAAGGTCAGCGTTAGGTGTTCTTTTCCTCGAAATTTGTCTTTATTAGCTAATCACGAGAAGAGTGAAGTGCTTGCAAATAGCCTACGGGGCTGCTCATAGGTGAAAATTTGAAAGCTCACTTTAGAACTAAGGCATTTTCCTAGTATTTTTTCTTATCCCACCTGAAATCACGTGACATAAAAAAAAGTCTAGCGTTTTTTAGGCAGTAAAATAGCCGATAAATTTTCTGCTAGGGAGGGGCTGGTAAATTACAATTTACTGACTTGACGCCACTTCTTGACTCAGGGGGTACGGAGTAAGCAATATTTAGAGACCTAGACAAATTTTGGACATCAATTCGTGTCTATCCTAAAGTTTCCTCAATCCTAGTCTCCAATTCCAAAATTTGCAAGTTCACACCACCCCTAATAAGCCTGCATACTGTATCCCTTCTCTTCTTTCATAAACTATGACGTCATCAGCTGTGACCCAGAGGCCCACTTCAAGTATGACGTCATTAGCTGGTTACCTTATCAACCTTGACCCTAAGCCTGCTTTTGAAATATGCGTGTCCCATCCACTTCCTTTCATCATAGGCCTATTATGTTTAATTATGTGGTACTGCTGTATGTTACACTTATGTTAGGCCTAGTTTCATGAAGCCTAATAGTAGACCATGTAGTTTAGTACACTGTATAGTCCAGTATAGTGGAGGCTCAGGAATAGTATCCAAATTCTGAAACCTGCAAGTATGACGTCATTAGCCGTGACCTGGAGGTCTAGTCTAGAGGAGACTCGGGTAATATTACTATTAGGCCTAATATAACAGATTGTTGAGAGGCTTTTGAGCAGAGTGAATGATTCCGAGAATAGAAGAGAGTAAGGAAGAGAGGGAGCCCAAGCTGATGACGTTAAACTTACAGATTTCAGAATTGGGTTGCTACTAGCCTAGGCAACGTAGATCGGAGTAAGGAAAAAGTTCGATGCAAAGGTTTGAAAAAAATATATAAATGCACGTCTAAAAAGGTTCATTTGCACGCCAACTATACCCCAGCTAAACAAATTAAAATAATGACAACTAATTAAATAATTAACGCTAGGTACATCCCGCCAGGTAATACGTGATTGCACGACAGGAAGAAAAAATTAGAGGCCATTGCAGGTTTGCAATGGCAGCGGGGAACCCGCAACCTCCCGCGCTCGCGATAACGTTCGCGCGAAAATGCCCCCTCAAAAAATGAGTTGGCTGGGCTCTTCTCAGTATACTGCATGCTAGGCCTGATATAATGAAGGCTGGAAATTGAAATTTTTCCAAGCTCCTAAAGTAGGTCAAGGTCGAGGTCAAGGTCATTGATGACGTCATAAAGCATCCCGGCTGGAAACTGAAATGTTCCAAGGCCCTAAAGTAGGTCAAGGTCAAGGTCATAGATGACGTCCCAAAGCATCCCGGCTGGAAATTGAAATTATTCCAAGTCTCTAAAGTAGGTCAAGGTCATTGATGACGTCATAGAGCGCCACACGTCACGTGACGTCACGCAGTTCACAGAAACTCCCAGACGCGGACGTTTTCTGAGGATGTAATCCCCCTAACAAAATGGATGGCGGGTTCCCCGTTAGAAAATTAGCACCTTCAGCAACTTCGATAGCTGTCGAACAAATACTATGTTGAAAATGTTGCCCTGTATGGTCTATGTAGGCGTTATATGACTTCATTCTTTTCTCAACTTTTCTTATCAACTTCATCGGTACAACCATGGCCGTGGTACAACCCTCCTGAAATTTATCAAGTACAAACTTGGCTAATGATTCATGTTTACTCACATGCAGATCGATTATCTTTTCATTCTCATACAGTACGTTTATACCGATGTTGTGCCGTGTGTGCTCTGTTGTTTTTGGGACAAAATGATGAATGTAAGTTACATGCCGTCCTTCTGGAGCTAAGAGAGCTCCTTATAATTCACTAATCGTCATTTCTTCCATAATTTTTTTCAGTACATATTTCATTGTAATTTCGGCTTTTTGGATTATTACATTTAAAGTACTATACAAGATGAGCCTTTTATTTACTTACTTGGCGTGCACAGCGTTTCTAGACACTGCACTGATTACATTTTTAGCTGATCATATTTTATTCTGGTGTGCAATGATTTTTGTTGCGTGTACTAAATTTTTAGATGTTTTAGCATTCATTTGACTATCATTGTCACCTATTCTGGCGTGGAATTAAATCACACCCCAAAGGTTTCTCTTCTGAAATATGTTCTATAGGGCCCCCTAAAGTGTATCGTGAAAAGTTGACCCCCCTACTTCTTCAGCATTTTCCGGAAGCGGGCTCGAACGTTGGCCAAATTTAATGTTTTCGATTTTCCTCAAAAAATAAGCCTCCTACAGAAAAATTTCAAGAGATCAAAACTGTTCTCCTTGAAACTTCCTATTGAATTGTGGATTAAAAAATGCATACAGCTGTTAATTAATACGATTATTAATAACTCCCGCCATATGCAAATTTAATCCAGCCTATCAATCATAGAAATATGAATGATAATACAGAGTATTAAAGTTCATCGAGAACAATAGCGCAGTGGAAGACAAAGAACACGCAGGTCAAGCATATGAAAGTTTATTATAATAATTGTCTAAACTAGGACATCAAATTAAATAAATGCAATTCGGCAAATCATAAAGGTTCTTCTAAAAACTTAAGATTCTTCTCAGGGATCCGTGATTTACGCTTCGCCTTTCTTTGGATCTGCTGACGGAAGAAAATAACATACCGTCAAACTTTGTCAGAACCAATATATATAATTAAATTATATTCGAACTCCGGTGCGTCGAGCAACTACGGAAAAGTCCTAGGCAAGCTCTATAAAGAGACTTGCCATATAGTTCCCATCGAGGGTTGGATCGACCAATAACGGAAATATATATATAGGTAACCGTACCTTGCATATTACAGGTGCAAAAGCTCACGGAACTTTGCCCCCATGCATCTTGCCCTGGCTTATTATTATAACGGAGGGGGAGGGAGAAGAGAGTCCGCACAGTAACTTAATACGATTAAGTTACTCATATGATCATCGAGACCAATATTATTGACTTAGGTTTACTGACCTGAATTCCGCAAGGTGGAAAATATGCAACGGCACGATTTAAAACGGCAAATTAAATAACGCGTTCAAAACGGATACCGAGTTTATTACAACAACCGAGAACGTAAGTCGATATTGTAGGAGGCACGGCCTCAAAAGCGTCAAGTAAACGAAACGAAGACGCGAATTCAATGTTGTAGGAGGCACGGCCTCAAAAGCATTAATTACAAACTTTGAACGAGAGATGCGATCATTAAGTCGAACAGAACTGGTATGATCTATCTTCCGATTTTGAGATCCTCTACGAGAGAGATCTACTAATAGTGGAGAGATTTGATTAGATGGTCGTCCAGACAAAGGAAACTTTCTCTCGAGAGTTGAGTCCTTTGTCCGGAAACGACCTATTTCGAAAAGGGTCAGGCGGTAAGTCTCAAAGAGATTCCATACCGGCGCGAATCCCCTGATTATCACAACCGCTATTAATTTACAATTATGTATTTCATAATTGTCATACTTCATATCTTTATGAATTATGAATATTCGCTAATTAATATATTTTCATAATTCGACTGATCGAAGTCGATTTTCCGACAGTACCCAACATAATCATATTCAGGCGAACAGAGCGCATTCAGAAAAATTCCAAAATGCGACCAACCAACAAATTAATGTTGTTTCCCATTTTGCTTCGAAAATGTACGCTAATAAAGTTTAGTAATGTAGGATGGAAGAACTATTTTAGGCACCATTTGAAATGAAAAAAAAAAAAAAAAAACATCTCAAGCATTGCCACAAGACCTAAACACATTTTTACTTCGACGTCAGAATTGATGTCCAAATCATTGTCCTTTTCCGTGACGACAACTCGACTTGAATTTGAGCATGACTGCCCTGTGCAGCACTTGCAGGCTGATGAACACTTCAAACCTAAGACCTAGAAATATAGGTACCCATTCCTGAAAAGTGTTACTATCATCAGTTGATATATTATTTCATAATAATATAATTTCAATTTCTACGTCAAGTGCACTGTGAGGTGACACAGCCTTTCTTGTATATCCGCAGAATAACTTTTTCAGGAGTGCCTCTGGTATCAGAGACTTCGCGCTAAAACTCCGCGATCAACCTACATTCCGAACTCGACTCAAGTCCACTGTCTTAACCATGTCGTTTGCGTGGCTCTTTACTCCACCCAAAATAATTCGCAACTTGACACGTTTTCCTCGTTTATTAACTGGTGCCGGTATCGTATGCGCTCTACAGGTTTAACTCTGGTGTAGTATGCTTTCTACGGGAATTTCTGTGATCTACCGTATGTTTTGGAGTGCACTTCAAAGTTACTGGATTAACAGAATCAAGAATAAGATGATACTCGTCCCGACGGACTATTGCGTGAATGAGTTGCCTAGGGAGCGCCGAAAATACGATGAGCCTAAACTCGCTCTTCGCGACACCATACACAGCGTTGCAGCTCGTAGATGAATTATGCTACAAATTAATGTAAATAGGACGACAGTGTTGTAGACAGACGTTGAAGTCAGTTTACAATGTTAATTGAGTTAATAATGTTGTTGAAAGAATTTTATTGTCAAGTTATAAGTTCGGAGTCAGTATATGTACAATTTCTCCAGGAACGTTTATTGTTGGGTGTCGCTGATGCCCAGGAACCATACCACATTTGTGCGAGATGGTGGAGAAGAGGCGGAAAAATCAAAAGGGTGAATGGACACGTATTACCCGTTGTACCAAGCGCGGATGCCAGACCTCTTCTTCTATACGGACCTCAATAGTCGAATGGATTGCAAGTTGGCTTTGTGTGAAATCATAGAGCTTGTGTGCCTTTTCTCCATTGGGTTGTTCCTCACTAAAGTCTCAGAACAGACTGGAGAGTCAAAAATACTGTCACCGATTGGTTTAATATGACACGCTTTACGAGTGCATACCACCGGTAGAGCGCATCCTATACCAGTAGCACATGTACAGTAGATCACATAAAATTTGTAGAGCGCGTACTACACCGGCACCTATCAACTTCTTTCGTAGAATTCCAGGCCCATTCAACAAAATTCTAACACCCTTTCACAACCGTACATTATGTTTCCCCGATAGTTCTAAATATCAAAACGCAACCGGCTTCGCATACTCAACAGGTCACATCACAGACCCTAACCGACACCGCAATACTGCATTAGTCTTCACCACTAAATTGCAAGTAATCCTTAGCTGTTTAGAACACATCCTGACAACCTACCCTCCTCTCTTACCAAATTTCTCAGAGAACGAAGGTGTAGATCTCTTGATTTCTAGATCTTGACATAGCAAAAATTTTCATGTCTTGAGCTCTATATCTTGGCAGGAAGAAAGGCTCTACACATTAAAAAAAAAAAAATGATAAAATGAATTTTCGTAATGTAACAATCAATGAGAGAAAAAACCCAAGAGATGTGGATACTGAGGCGCATAGTAACTCACTCTTGATTTGCTTTTATTTTAGAGTTTATAGGACCATAATTAATTACTCAATAAAATAAGCCTATTACTACAACACTGAAATTTTAAAACGTAAAAAAGAGTATCATCTTATGTATATTACCTTACGCGCACAAGTAATAATACTTTGTAATAAATCTCAACTGAAACAAGGCGAAAAATGATGTACAGATTTAATAATTAAAAATAAACAATATTTCATAAAGATACCATAAAATTTTCAAACTGTCATCATAAATGTCACTAGAATGATTGAAATTTGTAAACAACTGTAAGTACATTTATGTATAACATCAGGCTATATTGATAGTCAGTCTAAGCTTTATTGTATGTACAATCATGAAGTGCTACTCATTTGATAATTTTCAACTTTGTTGCACTGCGTTGTTGACTGGTGCGTGCAGAAAATAATTACTTACCTAGGTTCATAATTTTAAAAATGAAGTCGTTTCTCTGAAGACAAATACATATGCTTATATGATCGAATAAAATATGAAAGTCTGCCAAAGTCATAAAACATCTAAAAGGGCACCACGTTATTTTTTTTGAACAGACGACTATACTTCTTTTCCTATGTAACGTCTTCCACAAATCTCACGAGTATATTAGTGCGTCTGAAACGAGAACTAAAATTTTATGAACGCCTGTGCCATACCTCTTGAGATAAAATGATGAGTCGATTTGTGGTTGATTGATTTCACATCGACGTCGTGCTGAAGTCGACATGGTTCATCAGGATACTTGTAGACTATTATGACATAAGCCAAAGTAGAAATTTTCCTCAAGATCTCATGCAATTTTCTCTTGGAAAAACATGAGCTTTATCACTGATAAAGAGACAAACGATTTTAAGAACTAAAAAATATGATTTTTTCAGCCCGTTTTGTGTCAATTTCTCGAATACTATGGCGAGTATTGTGGCTTCTACTCAAGGCTCTGTTTTAGTAAATGTGTACCGGAAATTAAACGTAGAGCATTCGTATGCATGAGTACAATTATTATTGGTTCTTATACCTACTCTGTGACTCTACATATACATGAAAAGTAGATAAATTAGCTAAATTCTTAGACGCATTTTATTTCTTCCGATACATTAGGGTAAGTCGAGTGTATTTTGGATTTCAGTCTGACAGATAGAACTTCGTTTAGAAGTTTTGGATGACAGTCAAAATACCGGTACCAATATCGTTAGTTCTCGTCTAGTATAGAGAAAATTTTCTGTTCGGTACATTATTATAGAGGGAACAATGATAGTCTAAGACTACTGTGTAATAATGATGTGATAATTACTGGTATGGCAGTTAACCTTGATGACAAATTACCGGTTAATCAGGATATTATGTGCCCGATTAGGATAATGGGTGGGGAGGTACACTGTATCACCTGTGACAATTTCATTTTCGAGGTATTATTCCTTTTTCATTTATAGTCTGGAACCACCATCGTGCGAGTCTATTTATGAGACGACGCATTTGTCAACGAGTTTACATTAATACGGCGTTGACAACGATGAACAATTGCACAAAGTGTCCCAAGTTACGGCGAACTCTTTTTAGCATTTTAATAATGCAAACGGTTAATGTTGGATGAAAATATTCAACGTTCTATTTGTAAAATATGCGAGAAGAGAATAGAATAGGAGAGCAATGCCGCGAGTGTAGCGTCTGCCAATATGTGTGTACGTGTATGCAACAATTTTCTCGGTCGATTCTCGACGTTGTCGTCGTGGTCTGATCGCTGTGCGGCGTAGGTGAATGCTGGAGAGATGAGAGTCGAAAGCACAAAGTATTTTTAAAATGAAATTCACATTTTAGCGAATCTTGTTGAGAGCAGGCCATTCCCGATTGCCGAGTGACAATCAAAAAGCTTGTTCTGTTTGTGTGCTATACTCATGCGAGGAAATAATGAAATTTTGTCGCTATTTTTGTAGGTTTTTTTACGATTTATATTCTCAGTCGAAAATCTGTTCATGAGACATACGAATACAGAGGGCTTCGAGTATATCTAATAGGGGTCTCTCTCAACACATTACAAAAGCGAGCGAGGAACCCGTTTTAGGGGGAATTTTTCGACTTCAATCTGTATTATTGATTCTGGTGATCGATCTTAATGGACGATTAATTACGATTATTTAGGATTCAAGTACTCTCACAATTAGGTAATGTATATCTTACAAGATTCGAAAATTGTCGTCGTACTAATTTAGGCCATCAGCGAACTTTTCCAAGCCTCACAATTCATCTATGGGTACAGCTCGTACTTCCCCTTCCTTTCTCACCTTGAAAAAATATGCATTGTCTCTTCCCATGGTCCACCTAGCAATAATAATTGAAACAGATCACTTCTTCATAAAAAATTGGTCGAATCAAATATAAACAATGAACCAAAATAATTTGAGAAAGTTGTAAAATTTGGAATAGTTTGAGAATGGAGGGGAAGTCGTCTCATAGTGCCTCTGTGGGATTGTGAGGGATGGTTAAGGAATAACGGATTTGGGTTCAGTGGAAGCAGCAGAAGATGTGTTGAACGGACAGGTGAGTGGGGTCAGATTCGCAATAAGGGCATGAGAGACGCACAAGATGAGAGATTGTATGAGTGCGTAGGTGTCTAGTGAGGTCGATTCTGAGAAAAGTGATGACTGTTTCTTCTCTGCGTATCAACAGATTTGAAGAGTCTCCCGGGATAGGAATATTTTTAATTTGTGCTAGCTTGTTTCAGTGTAATTTGAGATAATACCAATGAGTGAACCATGTTTGAGTGATAAATTTGTTTCTATGTTTAAAAAGATCGGAGCGGAGCGTGAGGGGAGGTAAGAGCGGTTGCCTGATGGGTGCTAAGTAGCTACTTTGGTTTCTTTGTCTGTATTTTCGTTTCCTCTGATACTCTTGTGACCAAGTACCCAGACGAAGAATAATGGGATGACGATGGTGTGAAAGGTGAGTGGGTGGGAAGAGGTGTGGTTGGAGATGGCGTCAAGTGATGATAGGAAGTCGGACATGACCAAGAGTGGGTCAAAGGGGAGAGAGGAGGGTAGGCTGGTAAGGATGAGTTCTAAACAGCCTAGGATTCCTTGTCTCTCTTTTGAGTATTCCTTCTCGATAGGTAGGGAAGACTAATGTAGTATTCCGGTGTCAATTAGGGTCTGTGATGTGACCTATTGAGTATGCGGAGCCAGTTTCGTTTTGATATTTAGAACCATCGGGAAAACATAATGTATGGTCGTGAAGGGTGTTAAGAATTTTGTTGAATGGGACTGGTATTCTGCGGAAGAAGATGATACATGTATGAGGGTCGAGATGAGTAAAGTTGCGAATTATTTTGGGTGTAGTAAAGAGCCACGCAAACGCCAAAGTTTGGAGTTCGAAATTGGAACGTTGGTTGATCGTGGAGTTTTAGTTGCAGTGAGGGTGGAATATGCGACGATGGACGGAGATTTTAGGATATTGCAGGTGAATTTTGAGGAAGTTGGTTGTTAGTTTGAGGCTTCGATAATGAAGGGGAGGGGAAGTTGTTGTTTGTACAGAGGCTTTGAGCAAAACTGGTATCGAAAGCTCCATTAGCTATTCTGAGTGCAGAATTTCGGACAGTGTCAAGTAGTTTTCGGTGAGAGAGGGGTGCAAGACCGTAAATTGGTGAGCCGTGATCGAGGATGGATCGGATTAATGTCTGGTAGAGTTGGAGGAGGATTTTTCGATTATAAACTTTTATAGGGTAAGAAAGGAATTTTAGGGCATCGAGTGTTCGAATGCATTTTGATTTAGTTTGGTATGAAGGATCCAAGAGTATTGAGGCCAAACTTTAGGAGTTGACTTGCAAGATGGGGTGGTCAGCAAGTCAATCCCAACAAAAATGGATTTCTTGAAAAAAAAGTAGAATTCGTTAACGCAGTTAAGGTTCCTGTCTGGTGTCTGCGGACGTAATGACAATGGTGTCGTTGGCGTACACGCAGATGTGGGGATACTTCTGTTCCACTTTGTTGATGAGCACGTTGTACAGTATGTTCCAGAGGGTGGGAGCGAGCACTGATCCTTGAGGGCAGCCCCACTCCAGGATGGTGTTCTGGTCTTCGCAGTGAAGTGTGCGATCGCTGAGGAAGGAGGAAATGGTCCTCACCAGGTAGTGTGGTACATTGGCTATGGCTAGCTGTGGCGCTGAGTCTCGTTGCGGTAAAGGTCGCAGACCTGGTTGATAGCCATTTTTGTACCAATACCTTTTCGAAATCCAAATTGTCGCTGGTGTAGTGGTTGGTGTGTGTCATAGTGGTCCACTATTCTTCGGTTGACCACTCTTTCGTACACCTTTCCCGGGATGGAGAGCATCGTCAGTGGCCTGTAGCTGCCAGTGACTGATGGATCTTTACCAGGGTTGGGTAAGAATTCGGCTCTACTCTCTCTCCATTGTTAGGGAAAGTAGCCGAGTGCCAGGCAGCTGGTGAAGAGTACTCTAATCTAACTTGATCATGACCATGGGACTTGAAAAAAATTTTGTTTTTGTCCTATCGCTTATAGCTTGAAGGACGAAATTCTTCTTCGTCCCTCTTTTATCACCTATAGCTCGGAGCTCGGACTATCACGTATAGTTCTAAGGTAAAAATTCTTCTAAGTCGCCGAATAGACGCTAGAATATCATGGAAAAAGACAAGTACAAACAGAAACACAGACAACAATAAAGCTGATTAAAGTTCAGTGATTACGTAGAAAGGTCAAATTGTATTCAATGGGTAGTTGTTTTTCATTCCTCCAAGACCATAGAGAATGTATTTCCAGTATAGTGTTTTCATTTTCACAGACGTAATTCAATCTCAATTACCCCCGGTTGAAATAACACCGAAAAAGTTCAGCTTTTCTTGACTCAACACCAGCACGACGAATTAAAACCGTAACACGAACATCTATTTTCCGATATTAGCATATCAGTCTTCCTAACATCTTAAACCGATGTAGGAAATGAAATTGAGCAAGTGGGTGGCAGAAGTTGATGACTCCAATCTAGCCGTTCCACGCAACCTGAGTCATACTCTTCCCATCGGGGCTTGAAAAAAAATTGCCGCGTTGTCCGTCGAAATTTGGCTGTATAATTCGCCGGTTTAGATGAAACTCGATTTTTCTTTCCAGTTTCTCGAGTAATAAATTTATAAACTGTTCGATGTTATCGCCATATTTTATGCTCTTTTAAATGTCATTCTACGCGAGCGGGCCAATTTAAATTACAATACACTTCAGCAGCGTTGCATCTTCGATCATAAAGATTTAATACAGACCGCGTATGGTAAATTTACGGAGTTATAATTCAATATAATAAATTACAAAAGCAAATTAAATTCAGTTTTTGTAGGGCTGTATCTAATATCTTAATTTGCGCGTTCGCTTCTTTCCTATATATGAGCACGCATTTTATCAGCCGGACTTCGCGAGGGAGTAAGCGATAAAGGCATTATCAAATCCAGCGCCCTGATACTGACATGTGATCGTTTCGCTGGGCAGGTAAGCCAAGCTGGATCGCTTACTCCGTGTACTCATCCAATTATTCAACGACGTCGTAAAATTTCATGAATACCAACGCGAAACGTGGGCGTTGACACGATTATTTATTCTTAAATTAGGCATTTAGAAAGCGCGTGATAACAAGAAGGCAGGTCGCTGGTCGACAGCGCAGCGTCGAAAATAACGCTCGAATAATCCGACTGATGCACTTCGCTGTGCAACATATTTCATAATATTAATATTATGAATTTTTAACGAGTTACAAGGGGCAATTAATAGAGATGTATCGGCAATTACCCTGAAATGGAGCAATGAAAAACAAATAAATGTTCTCTCATTCGCTATCCGATGATTTTAAGTGACGGATTTTTCGAATATATGCGGGAGGCGAAATGTCGCGAAGCTCTGCTTGACCTCATCCGTATCGTTGCTTTATGTAGGAGCCGCGCATCGTCTTCGTTAAGAGACAGTTCTGGGCTACTGGTATCAAGAAATGCTTTTGTATTTTACCGATTTATAAACTACTTTCACCTTTTGTCTTCTGCCCAGAATTTTAGTTGCTCAATTTAATTTCTGTACAGTTAAGTTGCGAGCGCGATATTTCAGAAAATAGAAACGCTACAGTCAGTCCAAATTACGACATTCGTTCGTGATTTTACAAACAAAAATTTATTACTTACGTACATGCTCACCTCTTATGTATTCACATTGTTGTTTTGTGAAGACCAGATACGGAGGAAATCGGTTCATTATTTTTCTCGAATCGAAGGTTAGGTCGGAAAAAAACATTGGTATAGAAGCTAGAATTTTGAAAAATTTAAAATAATAAGGACACATCTTTTGAGACACGATTCCGCTACTAATGACTGTCCTCGTCAGCGACAGCGACTCGGGATTGACTTACTCAATTCGCCGAACAAAAAATGACAATAATGGTCTGAATTTATTCAAAAATTGTCATCCACAAATATTTTTTCAACTTAACAGTAATTGTTCCCCTTCACAAGATCGAATTCTGAGGTAAGAATGCCTCAAATTGTTTAGTTGGATTGTATCATTGATTCTTCCGTTTGTGCTGGTCTCATTCCACTTTAACCGTTGCGATAGGAGAGCAACTGTAGACATACAGGCTTCCTTATTTTTGTCTCTAATAGGAAGAATTTTGAAAATCGAAAATAATGTATACTAGGCCGGTACGAAAAATGGAGTTTTGAAAAAGTGGTACTCCCGTGACGACTTCGCTTCGGTATTTCTGGCGTGGCGTTCCTAGGAGATGTGCCAGGCAAAGTGACTTCTCTATGCGAAGCAGTTTCTATGGAGTCGAAGTTCGGCGGGCAAGGATATGCGAGCTGCAACAATAGTAAAAACCCACATTTTTTTGAGAGTTAATGCGACAGTTCATCTTGGTGTTAGCCTAAAAACCATAACTCATCTTCTGGAGAATGAAATATCACTCATAAGATTACAGCAAGAAGAACTAATTTGAAATACACATCTCGTACAGTCTCCAGTTAACTAATGATAATAGAGAAAATGAAAAAGGAATCTGAAGTATAAGGTTTGTTCTCTGAATAAATCTACTGTATAATATTATTTGAACTCTCTTTGAGGCACTGGTAAGGTTCATGATTTTTTTAGATTATACCGGTACCAACAAAAAATCTTCTTACCCAAAAATACAGAATTTATCTGACGTTTTCCATGAGTAAAGAAGATATCAATATCAAAATAAACTCTTCGAGCTCAATTTTTAATTCGTAGATTGAAAGAGAAAAATTTTAGTTGCACAGTCTATTTTTTTTCTGTTATATGTACTTTTTTTTTTCATGTACATCTCTCCAGTTTGATAATAATAATAATACTGAATTGCTCTAGGTTTCAATGAACAATGACGGCTATAAAAAAAGCTGTTTTGTAGTAGTTCGGTCTACATATTGAAATGTAAACGTTACGATGCAAAAAATCAACTGGTTTTGACGTTTACGATTTGCGTAAAGCAAATAAATACGTTTGATAATTAATTATTCTCTCGGCGTGATAGTCATGTAATAAACGAAGCGTACTTCAGGAAAAAGCGAACGACCGAACTGCACTTTGAAGTAAAAACCATCGAGAAAAACTGCATAGGCTAATGAAGGGGGAAAAGGACGGCTATAGTGAAGTACTGTGTATATCTTTTCGATTGGTTATACTCAATTGCGTTACAAAACTCATAAACGGTATTACATTACATAAAAACACTTCATTCTTCGGATAAAATAAAGATATGTGTAGCGTTTTTTTTCCTTCGCTTCTTCTGATAGGGTAATAATTAAAATTTTCGTCCCACTCACACATCGCGCGTATTTTTCTCATCGTATAATTTCTGCATCTAGCGTAGGAGTAAAGTATGTTGTGATGATGAAAAACATTGAGAAACGCTGACGAGGACTCCTCGTACGGTTTAATGATGTTGATTTTTTTGGAAGAAATTGGGATACCTAGGTGGACCGTGTACAATATTTCCATAAATTGATGATTTTTAGTGAGCTAGTCTCTATACCACGATGCTATCTGTAAGAAGTCGTTAAAAAGAGAGAAGAAAAAGTCAGGTCAAGTTTTTCTCCATCGACAAAAAAAAATTCTTCGACAAAAAATTTCCTTCAAGTTCGCCATTATAATTACTCACTTTTTGAGATACAATTTACCTACTTTTATTTTCGAGATCAATTTCTTCAGATTCTCTCAAAACATTTCAGATCGTTAAACTAATTAATGAAAGCGGATATATTCACAGGTGTACCAAATTAAGGGAAGGACGATCATGAAACAACAACTAAGTGGTTTTGGGGACCGCTTACGGTGCAGAATTCTGGGATTCAAACTTCGATAGAAAAGAGCAAAAATTTGTGTAATCCTTGTCTTCTCCGGGGATTCACTTAAGTTGAAGTAACTCGTGAGTTGTAAGAGCTCCCTTTCCCACTTTTTACTCTATTATAGTTCATTGTCCAAAGGCATTATGTCTTAGTGTCCATACCGATATCTGAACGGTTACAAACCGGGAGGTGCTTTCAATGATATACTTCATGAAAGAGAAATAATGCAAGTCCACAAGAAGGGTTTTCCCAGGTGTCCGGTACGTCTCAGCTTCAACTTACGCCTTGGCCAAGTTCTTGGACCGCTTGCATGAAAATTGGCTCTGAATATTCGATCGGGATCTCTCTTGACTCTTAGCTTTGTATCTGAGATCTGCCCTGCATTCGGGATAATTCCTGAATTGTTCCGAGGCAGCCACGTACCAACAGCTGAGTAAAAAGCCTGTTGTCTCTAGTGTAGGTACAGAATGTCATCGACATGCCTATAATTAACTTGAGCAAGAAGAAATGTAGGATATTTGGTTTCAGCTAGTGAGTACATATATGAAAATCTCTGAAATTTGAGCTAAGTCGTAGGTCCTTAAGAATATGGAGAAGAAGACCCATCGCCTTTGAAGCGTGCTCGCACGCTCAAAGTAGTCCCCGAAAAACCGCAGCTCCGGTACCGGTATCCACCCTTTTGGGCATTGCGTCGGTAGTCCGGAGGGCTCGTATTGAGAGTGGCCTGACTCCATTTGCTCCTTGCGTTCCGCGCGCTGTGCAAGGTCCGTCAATGAGGCCACTACAGGATTCTACCGAATGACCGAGGAAGTGCTTCGCACATTACCTGGAATTCAGGCGGTCCTGTACCATGAACACACGCGTATACTCCTCCACCAGAGCTTTCAGCCGCCATTGTGTCGAGCCCACTAGGGGCTCACCAGCAGTGCGTCCGACCCTGGCTTTTCAGGCGAGGGTTTCTTCTTCCTCTTTCTCTTCTTCTTCTTGTTCGATATTTCCCTTTTTTGCGGCGCTCCTTCCTGAACGCTCTATTTTTGTTGGTGGTGCTGATAATGGTGCTAATGTTATGGTAGCAGCAGCAGCAGCAGCAGCAGCAGAAGCAGAATGGGGAATGATACACGTATATGTGAGAGGCCACAACGTGATTCTACATCTGCCGCTCCCATTCCGCATTCTTTTTCTTCTTCATTACCTTAGCGGCAAACGTAGATTTGTGGTTCCATGCCTCCGTTGAGCGTAGCATTCATGGAACCAAGTTGCTAGGGATAAGTAAGTTCTTCATCATCCCGATCTCCGTTAGAGACCGTTTTAGCTCACCTCGGTTACGTCTCTACGCCTCACACTTGAAGATGGTGTGTTGTGGTCCATCATCCCGCTCCTGATAGTGTGAACACGACGGTTACTCAACTTTCCCTATTTTGTGTCGATTCTCGTTGAAGCACCCATGGCCACTCATCATTTATGTAAGATGAAAATTCAACTGGTCATGGTCGCCGTCCATCCACTGGTCAAGATCACGAATTAGCACGCGGGTCCACTCACCTTTTGCTGTTTGAGTAAGTTGCTTTCTCCATTTGGCAAATAAGGAGCGTCTGGCCTCCTGCTTGACCCGCAAAGCTTGATTGGCGGTCCTCGTTTTTTTCTTTGCCTCAAACACCGCTGCTCGCTCTCCTGCCAGCAGATCAATTGACGGTGTTTGTGCTAATACGCAAAGAGCACAGTGCGGTAGGCACTAACAAACCTAAGCGCAGCTCTTCGTTGGTTTTTTTTCCATTATGCGATTTTCATAGGACTGACATTGCTACGCTCATGAGCAATCTTCTTTTAGCTTCTTCAGGTCCTCCTAGGTTCGACATTAGGTGGGACAAGCGTGTAACCACCCTGGATGCTTTCTCCGCCACCATCTTGAAGTGGTGATGGAAGCTGAGCTAGCTGTCGAACCAGAGCCTCAGGTACTTGAGTACTTTTTTAGTCTCAATAACCACACCTTGCAAGCGAAAGGTTGGTGGATTAAACTTTCGACGGGTCGTAAATATAGTGGCCTTCGTCTTTTCTACTGCCGAACTTAATCCGGCCGACTCGATCCAACGGGTCACAGCCTCTAGTACCTGGTTCACCTTGCCAACAGTGTCGGCAGAGTCGACCACCTAGTATCGTCGGTTTAACATATAAGCTGTATCCTTGGTGGTAACTTGATCTTAAACAAGCCGTTGAATGCGATATTCTACAATGTGGGCTCCAAAACAGAGCTCTGAGGTACACTGCGTGTAACACTTCTCTTCACTGTGCCGGCAGACGTCTCTGCCTTGACTCCTCTGCAGTCTAGGTAGCAGGCAACCAGGCACCCTTGCGTTTTGTAGCATCTTCAGAATCTTCAGCCACAAAATGGAACGAACCGCATCCTTTATGTCGAGGCTGATAGCTGCGCAGAATTGGCGCTTCTTCATTGCCGCAGAGGCTATCTTCTTCAGTCTGATTGCGGCGTCTGAAGTACAGTATCCAGCTCGGAAACCATACTGACTCTCAGAAATCATTTTCTTGGACACCAAGTGGTTCTTCAATCGCGTTACCACTGCCCACTCAAATAGCTTGCCAACGTTGTCAAGCAGGCAGAGCGGTCGGTAGGAGGACGGCAGGCCAGATGGTTTGTCCTTCTTCTCAGTCAGTGCCAACCTGGCCTTTTCCCAACGTGTGGGGCACACCCCCTCTGCTAGTGCCTTGTTGACGACGCTGCGTAGTAGAGAGGGGTCTACAACGTGGAGAGAGCTCCAGACCGCGTTGGGTATTTCGTCGGATCCAGGAGCTCTCCATTCTTTACCATGCAGACTTTGAACGGCGGCAATAATCTCCTTGGTACTAAAGAGCGACACGTGGCGGGCCTAGTGGAAATAGTGCGTCAATCACTCTTTCCACGGCCTCTGGCTTCAGAGAAGAAGACCCATATCAGTGATCAAAGGCCGCGAGGAGAAGTAATATTAGAAATATTATCGATAAGAATTAGGGAATTTTCAACAGCATAATCAGAAATGACGTTCTTTTGGGGTCTAAACTAGCGGTCAAGAAATTTTGAAATGTAATAAGCGAAAAAGAAACACTCGAAACAAGGGACCTCATAGGATTATTATGTGTTTTGGAAAGGCCATATAGCCCAGAAGCACATTCGCCTCCAATCACAAATGTTAGATAAATGAACTCGACTGAAATGTTAGTTTTGGGAGCGGATATGTGGTGAAGAGGAGGAGAAGCGAGGTTCACAATCAGAGGATACTCCAATCATTATAAGGAAATCTTCTGCTGGCCCGATCCAATATTCTTCCTTGATTTTAACGAGGACCAAACCAAAGATGATGATATTGAAGGCTAGATACAGTTATACTTGGAACATGCAACCAATAAAAAGGAGCCTGATCTTTGTGCCTCGAGAATGTCAACGAAGAAGTGGTTTTCACTTTTGCGAAAGGTAATCCTTTTAAACCTTTAAAAAACTTTAAAATTCATACAGAATGGACGTTTTGACGTTATTCGTGCAAGAATTAACGCAAATTCTATTATTGATATTTCTACCACGAAGAAAGTATACCATCCGATTGAAATGTCAAGCCGACTCGGAAGGTTTTAAATTTTTGAAGACAACATCAAAATAAAGTTCTTCGAAGGTAAACTAATTACGATATACGGTACCCTTTCCCTCTTAACGCCACGACGACCGAGAATCTAACCTCATAGGTCACTGAAATTTCATTTATATTACATATGAACGTTGCACAGCAGCTGAAAGAAGAAGCACATCATATAATTCAAGATTCTCGCTTCACTGGGCATCGCTACTTTCAGGAGCGTTTTCCGCATTTCTGGTCTTGAAGATTAAGTACCAACGTCAATAAAATTATCTTCATAGTTGACCTTCAGTCGACGTGAAGTGAACGCAGTTCCCACAATTCGATAGAATTTTTCGATTTCGCGTTAAGCGACTTGAAAATAAACCAAATAGACGAACGGTTTCTACGCACACATCCACCGCACGGACATGTAGCTGTACGGTAGGATTATAAAAATCGTCTAGACGGTAATGGCATGCAAATAATACTCAGCTGCTATACTATACGAGAATGAAATATTAAACAAAAATATATATTGTTATCGTTTAAATTATTACGCTGGTATTTGGGTTTTTAGATAACAGACGCGTTATTAAGCACAATGCTTTTTCTAACTGTCTACACGAATTTTGTGATCTTCATTTCGCGCGAAATTTTGTCGCGTGCCAGCATCGCCTTCCGCCGATTTCGGGTCTTTGGCCGACTCAACTCTCTCAAATTCATTTATCATATTTTCTGTTGTGACTCGCTGCTTTTAAATTGAAAACTTTTACCCTCGCAAAGGTTTCTTATGATAATTTCGACGTAAAAATGGTAGCAATTTCTTTCTTCAGCAAGTACAGAAGGGGCAGTTTGGTATCGCTCGATGACATATTTCTTCTTTCGTAATTACGACAAGCAGACTAGTCTTTGATTAGACGAGGTTAAGTACGTGCACGAGCTTCTACGCGATATTATTTATTAAATTGATTTTCGATTCTCCCTTTTTATTCGCGTACTCGTATGTACTTATAATAGAATATACGTTTAAAATAATAATACGAAACGAGGTAGAATGATATTCACGTACCTCGCTTTCGATCGTTTGGCTTCCAGCCAACCTCACCATCCAGATATCACGACCTTGCTTCATTTTAATAAGTGTTAATGTTCGAGGAATCAGCTGTAAAAATGTTCTTTACAAGTTTCGAATGCAACTGTAAAATTCAATTCTGTCACTTCAGTCTATATAACTTCACAATCTGGGGATTCCGAAGTAAATAAAACCTTTTTGGCGAGAAGACTCGTGAGAACTTTTTCCTTTTACGAGTGAAAGAATTAGGAAAAAAACTGAGTTATTCCAGTGTGGCAACTTGACTCTGCTCACACGTTATAGATTTTCACTCGAGGTTTTCAAATAAGGTGCGAGTTACGGTATGAACTTAATATTCACCATCACATCTTGATTTCCTTTTCTGTATCGGATCAGTAGAATGGCGCATTTAAGTCATGGTCGTTTCTCTTTTGACCATTATTTCCTTATGGACCAATTTCCGGTGACGTAATGTGCAATTTCAATTTTTTATTTTTCTTTTTGCCACCCTAGTAGGCTGCAGCCCAAAATTAGACTTTCATAATTTTTTGAATCTAGCAATTTTCTTCCTCCTATACAGGAGGGCGTCAAGTCTTATCAACGTCCATCTTCAAAATAAACCCGTACTCATTTTGATTTACAAGAAGTAAGGCCTACATAACCTAATTTTAGCTAACGTGCCTATCAATCCAGGAAAATTATAACATCCCATCTTCGTCAAAAGTGTAAATCTTGTAGTACCTACTTTGATGACGTATCAATATCAGTTTACAAGACAGCTCGAAATATTTTTTGCATTGTCGAAGTCGGTATGTACACACCGTCAGGTAAATAGACTCATTATTGTACTCAAACATCACTTCATCGTTGTTTGTATTTGTTTTAGCGATATCTAAATTCGAACAATTTCGATCGCGAAAGAAACAAACTCCGTATACTTGGTTTCATTATGCGAACAAACATCGTAACTGAGGCTGAAACTATTCAAGTGGGTGCATCTGAGTCGTACTCGTTAATTGTGCGGATATGGCAGACAGAGTTGTGAACAATATATTAACGAAGAAAATACCGCGAAAGCAAAACACGCATAGCCGGCTGGCGTTTGTCCATACCCGATATGCAAATGCAGTATACTTTGATAAAAGGCCGTATTACGTCCTCCCACACTTGACCATCTTAGAATGCACGCTTAATTAGTTTGCACTAGTCGATAAGTTTATAATTATTAATGGTGCACTTGTATGAAAACAAGTGTCCATAAAATTCACTTTGGAAGTTGGAGGCACCTCGATTGACTTCTTGAATCTTACTGTCTTTGAAAAAGACGGGGTCCATGAGTTTGAGATTTATAGAAAAGATGAGTCGACCGATGTTTTAGTCCATGGGTCGTCATTCTGCTTCGTTGCCTTCAAATATGCTGCGTTTAACAGCTCAGTTAATAGACTCACTGACATTTCTTTGAGTCGAACTGCCTTCAGAAAGGAGTTACTGACCATAAAACATCTGGCCAGAGTGAAAGAGGATCAGTGGTCGGAAATTGAAAAACGGTGAACTCTAATCCAAAAATGAAAGTTTTCGTTGCATAAGGAAATACGTGTAATTTAGTAGCTCTTAGGATCTTTCAACTTTTGGTCTATTTGACTTATTATTTCCCCATCATCGAGCCCATAGTTATAAATGTCCAAAAATTCATTAAATTACTTTAGCCATGAAAAAACACATTATTTCTAGGCCTGCAAGACTTCTGTACATATTCTGCAAAGAATGGCATTAAAGAACAACATATCAAAAAATTGGCATATAAGAATGTATGGTTGCCTATCCATGCGCCTGTAAGGGATTAAACGTTTGATTGAATGATTTAGTTTAGTAGGTCGGTTCAGGTCGCGCCAAATTGGGTACCGTAGTGTGCAGGGAGGTCAAAGCTTTGCACCTAACCCGAGTTTGCCTGCCACTAGCCGTCACTGTGTCTTCTTCTCTTGTTCAAAATGGAGTATTCCGCAAACAATTAAATCAGCTTCTTATCTTTTTTCTTACATACTTTCAACTTTTTGTCTTCTGTAATTTCGAAAAAAAATTGTTATTTCAAGTTTTCATAGGTAGTAGCCCCCAGTGGCACCTGTTCGTAAGGGAATAACCCAAGAAAAAAGTAAAATAGACCTTGTCTAGATCCTGATGAAGAACTTTTGACGTCGATCATATTATGTGTACTCGATAAAAGACGAAAGTGTATTTAAATTAAATCTGTGTTTCTTCCAAGAAAAAAGTTTAAAAATGAATACAACTTCGAAAATACCACAAGATTGCTTGCTTTTCCTCTCTTTCTATTGTACTATAAATTAAATGTTCAGTTTTCGTCGATCGTAACCCCCGGTCGCACATTTTGGTGAGGGGAGAACTCAAAAAAAAGTTCAAAAATGAACTCAGCGTCAAAAATACTCAACGATTACTTGATTTTTCTCTCTTTTTATTGCCATAATTATGAAGATTGAAAGTTCACCTTTTTCATTTTCCGACCACTGTGTAGCGTGCCGCGGAAAATTAAGAACACGATCTGGAAGGTAGAATTACATGTTGTACGATTAACGTACACCACGCAATCGGTCTGTAGAAGGAGGAAAGTGGAAACAACTCGAAGATTGAAAGAAACGGCGTGCGATTTGTCGAGGATTGTAATAACTGTCGTAAAAACATACCTCTCCGTTTTTACCATCGCGTCAAAAAGAATGTAAATTCATAAACAATTACCGGCATTCTCATTTTTAAACGTCCTATTTCAAAGTAATTTATATCGTACACTTTATCGCCGATGCACGACTAATTACCTCCGCAAATATTTTCATCGACGACTTTGAATCGACCGTCGGAGCGCGGCATGGGGCGCGTAGGTACCATTCTAACGAGAGGGTGCACGTTGTAGTTATCTTGTTGCAAACTCGTGCATCGGTCGTAAAAAGCTTACAAGTACTTTCTTTTTCGCATTCGTCTTTTTTTTGACTCCTTCGTCTTCGTTTAGTTGTTTTATTCAGTTTTTTTAGTTTATCTGATTTGATTGAAACACGCATGATCTATTTCTCAGCGAGCAATTAGTTATCGTATTCTCATTATCAGCGATGGAAAATACTCTCGAATTCTGCCACGACCAGAGCACACCTTAACCCACAGCTGATCTATCTTGATTGTTTTCCCCAAATTTGCTGCTTTAAAGCGTACTGTCGAACCTCCATCAACGGACACCTCCAACTAACGGACGATTTTTTTGGTCCCGTCGTGTCTTACGGGAGAAATATGTGTACATTGTAATCTCTCATAACGGACGATTTCGAGTAGCGGACACAAAATATAACGCGATTTTTGCTCGAAATACGAGTTGCGAATCGATAAGAGAAGCGTAGAACATGGAGAATGAGTAGCGAGCTTGAATTAAAATGTTGTGTTAGTTCAGGACGTTAAAAACGCAGGCACATTTCTATTGCATTTCGTGTTGTTGAATCGAGTTTTCGTACAATGACGAGTCGTAAACGTAAGCATCTCACGTTAGCAGAAAAAGTGAAAATTTTAAAAGTAGAGGACAATGAAAAATTGAGTGTTCGACAACTAGGTCATCGTTTTCAAGTATCCAAAACTCAAGCTGCCGATATTGTAAACAATAAAGAAAACGTGTTGAAACAATGGACTGCCAATGTAGATGAAGAAAGGAAACATGTAAAAATTCGTAAGATAGAAAGCAGTGCTTCAAATGACGCAGTTTATGAGTGGTTTTGTGTTGCCCGACCAGAAAATGCACCAATAAGTGGACCTTTTTTTGAATAAAATTTCGAAATTTATTTCTACCTCTGACAAATTTTCCAACGCTCTTAGTGGACACCCCTCAATAACGGACATGAAGATAAAAATCTTTAGATTGAATGCAAAAACGATATTTAATTTCTGAATTGCGAAAAAGGCTGTCTAAAGTTGTAAGCCTATCAACATCAATCGTTTTTACTTATCATGAATCAGGCTGATGCGACGAACAATGAGGGTTCAATGCTCTCACTGTTCCTTTGAACTGCTTCATTTTCTCAAGAAATAAAAATTTTTCTCTTGTGAAGTTGTCTTGAAGTCATTGCAACTCTAATACGAACAAAGGGCCTGAATCGACATTTATGCTGTTGTATTGGGCGCACTGCAGCGCTCCACCACCAAGTTAGTCACACAGCATTGTAGACATGACTCTCAACTTCACCATTGACACTGGCACACGTCTGACGTTACAAAGCTTCAATAACAATGATGATCATCAGCAGGTTGATGCTGTTATCCTCCTGTTCTCTAAAATTTGTGACTTCTCCATACTTGTAAGGAACATAGATGAAGTAAGATGGAGGGCTCTGGTTTTGCAGATCTGATATGAGAAGACTTACCCAAAGAGTGGTTGAAGAAACAGTAAGGGCACAAGATAAATACGTGGATGACTGAATCTTAATTGGAGCCGTTGTTCAAGCATATACCTACAGCTGATGGTTGAAAACTCTTTGTCTGCTGCGTCGCCAATTTTCTCGTAGGGAGGGGGGATTTTTCAATGGGGGGGGGGGGTGATATTTCCTAAAATTCTTCCTAATTTACGCAAAAAGTAAACAAAATCACTGTATTGAACAGAAACAAGACATTGAAAAAATTGCGATGGGGGGATTCTATATATCCCCCCATATCTCCCCTCCCCTTATCTACGCCTTTGACACAAATGTGCAATTCCTGCAATGTTGCTCAATGAAATTTTCTGAACTTTGTTTTTTCATTTTTCCTTATTTTTATATCACAACTACCAGAGGGTATCTATAACGATAGTTATAACTATGGTGAACAGCCAGTAAACCAGACGGTTACATGCAGTCATCCAGAAGGCCGATTCGCATAAGTGATTGAAAGAGTCGCTGCTATACGGAAGTTTTTGGAAGCTCGACGAAAACATGATACGTACAATTTAAAAGGTACGGCGCATTAATTCATTTCTCGTTTTCTTCAAAAAAATCAAATGCAAGCGTGGTCAAAGAGTGTTTAAAATAGAAGAAGCGAACTACATTGCATCTTTTGTACATCTCATTTTTTTAAAATAATGAAAAAGCAACGAAAACGAGTCGTTTGAAAATGAGCACTGTGTTATTTTAAATGGACCAAAAATACGTATCATGTTTTCGTCCGTTCTTTTCCACGTGGAAACTAACGCTCCTACTGGACGTCACTTATGCAAATAGCCTCGACGTTGACGTAGTCGTCTCTCAAATGTTGTTGAGAGTTTCGCAATTTCGCTCGAGACGGAGGGGATTTGTAGATCTCTACGAATGTCGTCATTTCTCTGTAGTAGTTGGCGTTCAACAGTGCTCCAATAGTTATATTCTCTCTTTGTTCGGTTTTTCTTGACTTGGATAGGCTCGCATTTCCCCGAATTGGGGCTCCGTAAGTCCAGACGGACTTGATGGAAGAGTTATGGAGTAGTCTCTTATTCTCCAGTGTGAGAATGAATGAGCGTCCTGGTAGGCAGTAGTATGACTTGAACCGTTTCTTCATTGCGACACACTTGTCATTGATGTGATGTTGGCATCTTAAGTATTGATCAAAGTAGATGCGAAGATATTTTATGGCACTGACCTCGGGAATGATATCACCGTTGGAAAAAATAGGTAGAAGCTCTTGGTTCCACATGGTAAAATTGATATGCGCCGATCTTCCATTTTTTGGACCATTCCAAAACTCTATCAACTTGTTTTTGAACTTCACCAGTGGCAGCTGTATGGTTTTTAGAGACAGGGTGTCGTCTGCAATGACCAGGTTGTCTAAGTCGTCAGAAACTGGTATGTCAATGGTATACATGACGTAGAACAGCAGCCCCAGCACACTTTCTTGTGGGACGCCGGCTGGCCTTTTGATCCAATTAGATTTTATACCACCACAGGAAACCTGAAAGTACCTATCCTGGAGGTGAGTTTCAACCAGTTGGCAATGTGCCAGAAAAAGTATCTTTTGGATTTTGTAGAGGAGGCCAGCATACCACACTCTTTGGAAAGCCTGCGCCATATTGAAGAACAGACCATAGCAGTGCTTTTCTTCTCCAAACGCTTTACCTACTCTTTTAGCATCTCCGAGATCCTGTTTGACTGCTCTATGCTGACGTTGGAATCCAAACTGGAATGCTGGGATGATTTGCTTCCCGGTGAGGATGGGTTCAATCTGAGCTAGAAGAAGCTTTTCAAACAGCTTGCTAACGACAGGTAATAGCGCAATCGGACAATAGGAACTAGGGATGTCAGGTAGCTTCCCTGGTCGATCATGATTACTACAGCCGCTCGATAGTAAACCCAGGCTGACAATGGAGTTGTCAGATAGATGATGGCACGCCGAGCTAGTTTCTGGAGGATTTCTGAACTTTGGAATACAACATATTGCAACTTAAGGGACGATGTGGGGTTGGTAATTTGCATCAGCATCTCAAATACAGGATGGCGACTTTGTAAGAGTAAACTTGACGCAAAGAGTCCTTCAACAAACTGTCAAAAAGGAATCTCTCAACGCCGCCTCACCGTAATGGATATAGAAAGTTATTTCTTCTAGGTACAATTTTAAGGTTTGCACATGCTGTTCCGAGAAGTGTTGGCTGACTTTATGGAGTAGCCCTACAATCCAGACCCGGTCAAATTCCTGGCTCACATCAAGGAATACCGCAGGACAGTATTTTTCTTCCTCTAGCACCTGTCTGATTGCTAACCCTATTCGGTGTAACTGCTAGGTTGTGGAGTGAATCTCTTTGAATCCATATTGATGATTTGGGAGGAGCTTCTTTTCTTGGACAATTGTTGTCAGTCTAGCAATGTAGATTTTTTCAAAAAACTTCGATATAACTGAGAGTGGAGCTATCGGTCGGTATGAGGCTGACATTCCGAGATCCTTTCCTGGCTTTGGAATTGCAATTACCCTTGCTCTTCTCCATTGGCTTGGTATGTACCTGAGTCTGAAGACAGCGTTAAAGATTTGAGTCAACGTGACTAATCCTTCCCGCAAGAGTTCCCGGAGAATGCGCGCTGTGATTCTGTCGTGTCCAGGAGCTTTACGTGGGTTGAGCTTTTTCCTTATGGTGGCTTTAACTTCCCTCGGACTGGTAAGTATGATTGGATCGCTGCTTTGAAAGTTTATTTCAGGAGTAGAAGTGAGCCCAATGTCATTTGGTTGGAAGGTTGTTGCTAGATATGCTGCAAGAGTGTTAGCTCTGTCATGATTTTTTTGCGCCCCAGAGCCGGATTTAGGTCTGCTGCCGCCCTGTACAAAATTCTGTTCGCCACCCTTCAAACAAAAAAATTTTTGCCCGCTTTGCTCGCGATTTACCGTTTAAGGTGATATGGGGGGAGGGGGTGATGGAAGTGGTGGTGTTGGCCAAAGAACCCGGTATTTTCAAATAACTGGAATAATCGATTTTTGAGCTTTGGAAGAACCGGTTAAACCGGATTTTAACGGGAGCTTAACAATTTTACATTTTTTCTGCCAGGAGCGCTAAAAGCGTGGCTTCGTAGCGGTTCTGGAGCGTAATAAACTTGTGTCTTGTAGACTTATGGTCGTGTTCTCGACTTTTTCACTTCAAGCAACAAGATTACGAAAAAGAAAATTCGAGGCCATTGCAGGTTTAAGTCCTTCCAATCAAAGTCCAGAGAGAAGAAATTCTGTAGGTGACGCTATTGAGAGAAATCGACCTCCTTATCCTTCAAGAACTTTGAGAGGTTCAAGGAAACTTGGTAAAATTCTGATTTTTAGGCTACACACGGACAAAAAAATTAGAAGCCATTGCAGGTTTGCAATGGCAGCGGGGAACCCGCAACCTCCCGCGCTCGCAATCACGTTGGCGCGAAAATGCCCCCACAGAAAATGAGTTCGCTGGGCTCTTCTCAGTATACTGCATGCTAGGCCTGATATAATGAAGGCTATAAATTAAAATTTTTTCAAGTCCCTAAAGTAGGTCATGGTCAAGGTGATTGATGACGTCATAAAGCGCCATACATCACGTCACGTCACGCAGTTTACTGAAACTCGCGGACGCAGACCCGGACGCGGATGTATTCTGAGGATGGAATCCCCCTAACAAAATGGGTTACGGGTTCCCCGCTAAAAGACAAAAAACGATTGAAACAAAAGAATGTTAAAAACAAACGCCAAAAGTCAAAACGCGCAAGTTGCAGGCTAGCAGCCTTTCAGTTTCGACGCTCCGAGTCACTGACCGCCGCTCTCTATCAAATTAGCAAAATAGGTTCTTAGATATAAGATCGCACCTATTTCGCTGATCGGTTCATCACGGACCTGGTCGGTTTTCCAGTAACGGGTCAGACATTGTTGGAATAAGGAGCTCGAGAGCTTGAGTTGGGGCACCGGTTATAATAGGTATTTTATTTCATCCGAATACTCGGTTAAATACTGTGCTGGCGAGTAGTCCTTAGGTTGTCTCGTGGCTTTAGCGACCTTCCACAGCGAGCAGTCCGGTATCTTTGGTTGCTCCTGAAGAAGTCACAAATTGATTGAAGTTGTCATTATGCTTACGAATGCGTTTTGTTACTTCCTTTGACTTCAGGGAAGGATCGCATTGAAACATTGGCGTAAAAAAGTCTTCATTCAAGGAGGGTGAGAGAAATGAGTTAGCCGAGTTCATGACATCAGGTACCTGTGCGAACAAACGAAAATTCTATTAGTGGACGAATTTACACGCGACAGAAAATAAAATTAAAAGTTGAAGAAAAATTTGGATTTTTCATCCCCTAATAAAAAAGCCATAAAAATTTATTTCCTGACAGTACTTCTGGGATGGATGTGAACTTTTGACTAATTAAGGTTTGAAAGAGGAGCATATCAATCAACCAGCCGAGATGAATTTCTCGATCATGAAGGTGGAGAACAAGATAAAAGAAGAAAAAAGGAAGCTGACATGAAGGAGTAGATACGAAAAGTGAAAAAAAATCACTACCACGAATGCCGCTGTAATCATCGATCACGAATAAATCTCACATCGACCTAAAGTTCTCATATTTACTCTTCGTAATAACTTCCTACATGAGTTATACACCTCGAGCTTTCCTTATCTTTTCGCGCTCCAATAGAGTAATATAATATTCAGATGAATATTCAATATTGATCTCGCCTCGACTACGACATGACTCCATGTCCTTGGCACGTAAAGCGCTACCACGTTGATGTTCGTCGCTGTCGTATGTAAAAATATTTGAACGCGAGTTCATTAATCGACGCGTTAAATTCTAAGTCAGTGTGATGCCGTGTGGCGGGCTGTTGAACCTATTATCAAAGATGCGGTACGGCCTAAATAAGCACATATTTGTTTAATATTGTATCCGCGTTCGATGTATACCTCTTACACCTCGATCGCATCTCCGTACTGAAGGTGGGAAGAAAAATAATAAACATAAAAAAAAAAAAAAAAACGCGCACTATTTTCAATCAGCGTTCTGCCTACCTTCGGTCTTCATCCATTCATCGCAAAACGCGATTCAATTTAGACAGTCGATGGTCCGCCAATACGATACGTAATTACGGTAGGTCGAAAATCGTTAAGAAGTGCATTTAAAAAAATATATGATATTCATTAAGAAACGAAACCGGTATTCGTATTAATTTACGCGCGCGTAAAATATTACATCAAGTCAACTGAAACCACCCCACGCCGGATTAATCGATACGTATCTTTAATCAGCGCGGCTCAGAATACGAGCCGAGAGGATGAATTCGGAGGTAAGGCTGTGTGGTAAGACATTACGTTCTGAATGCACGTATATAACCCGGATCAGGCTAAAAGGTAAAAATTTCAAGCAGGTGTGGCTTGTTAATTTGCATGAAGACCTTTAGGGCAGTGATTGCGTGTACTTTGTTTGATAATTATAATAGATACGGCATCCGCGTTTTAACCGGACTCCGACTCTCCTTTGGCAGTCGACAATAAGAAGAGAAGCTCGCTGGTAGCCGAAGGGGCGTAGCGGCGCTCCGTAGAGGCAGAAGGCCTTAGACTGTGAGCGATCTTCCGTGGCAGCTCCCACCTTACTTGCTATCGTGGATCACTTTCCCCTCGGGTCCGCCATTAAGAACAGCCGGTTAATAACAATAATAACGAGCAACTATAGCGTGTCTATCTGCAGCTCTATTTTGACGGTGATGGCGCGGTCGTAGTATGTCAGAGTTTGTGCATAACGTTTATTTAACGCGTAATCATCGCATGTATGCTTTACGATTGAGATTATATACTAATAATCTTTTTAATACTTAAATTGAAACTTTTGAATATTGACGCGACCGAGCCGTAGTACGTAGGTATACTCTGTTCCGAGCTGAGTGCCACTTATGTTGTCATAATATTAAAATGTGCATTCGTAACACGCTATAAGCGCGGAATACAACTGATGTGTACTTCGAAATAGGATGTCCGATGAACAATACATGAAATTCCGAAGAAGCATTCAGACGTTCTTTCCTCCTGACGCGCGCGAAGGAGTTACTCAGTCGTACATTTGAAAAAGAGTGCGCGATGAGTATTTTTAGTTTTAGACATCGTAGAGGTATTCTTGAAGTGGAATATATAACCTGAATCACGGAAAGGAATAATGGATTACGAATTCTTGGTTTCTATAAATATCCGAATCTTCACCTTCTCACTTTCGGCATTGTCTTCCTGTCTATTTGTACTCGCGGATTTTCGATGAATTCTATCGCCTCTCTTTTAAGTCGAACTCTTTCGGTGAAGTAACGGCGATATTTCGAGCTTAAACTATTCATCAAGTTTGATTGGAATTTGGCACTTATTGCTGGCGAAATATTTTATCCGCAGTCGTACAAGCAAAACTCTTGTATAAGTACTGTAGGAGCGATTATTTCGCGTGAATATACGAAAAAGGAGGTAAAGCTTCTTTAGCGTCAGTATTCTTGCGATTTTGCATTACTCGATAGCATTTTACGTGGTATACCTACGTTTACGGTTTTATGAATAACGAACGCACTATCGTTCCGACTGGCTCACGTAAAATGCGTAAAGGTAGAGACGATCTTTTTAAAAATTTATATTTTGCAGGAAACCCTTTTCGTAATTCACGTTGGCCATGATGGCTGGACCTTACAAGAATATTCATTAATCGAAGCGCACGAGAATGAAATGTATCAACAAACCTAGCTTAGTTGAACCATTTCTAAGGGAGCGGCGTACGCGTACAAGACAACTTCTATAAACCTTTGTTCCTTCGAGAAGTTTGCAATCGTTTTTGAGACGTATTTTGGCTGGGTTTAGAGGGGCGGGTTTTACCCTCAACGTCGTGTCCCACGTTACCATTATCTATCCCATGTTGACCTTGAGACTTGAAAAAATTATCAACACCTTTGAACGCGGGAGTTTCTTACTGGACCGACCAATTCTTCTACTCAATATATCTCCTCACCAGCTCCGCTATGCTACCCCCCCTCTTCCCAGCTAGTTGGTCTCACATACTTGTCTTCTTCGCTCGCCAATATATCCCACTATTGTATAATTGAGTTAGCCTGCGAGAAAGGCGTATTCCAATTGTCCTCGTTTTCAACCTCGCTAAGATAAAGATATTTCTATATTACCAAAACTTTTTTTTAAAATTAAATCTTACTTTCTATATCACCGTGTTGAGCCGCGTTAATAATGCTCAGCGCGGCGCGGTGTTCAAAACTAGTTACAACTTAGATTAAAGTATGTAGCTACTGTTTTTAAGGAGCACCCAAGACTTCACATGACAGCAATTTCTGTTAGGCGCCCACTACCACCATACTTGCACACATAAGAAAATATTCATTTATTTGAAATATTACCAATTTAGAACCTCACCGGGTTCGTCATCAATCATTTCCATGTGTGTGCGTGTCTTTACCGTTTTTTCTCAACCCTAAGACACTTATGGCTCGCACTTCATCTCTTACCACCATACATCTCAATTTTGTTTAGGGCTCTTTTACTTACCATCATCTCAAAGTCCCCCAACCTCCTATGTCACTACTACATCATTAGTAAGATCATGTGTCTTCTTCATCTTAGTGGGTCAGTTGTCTCATCTAGTTTTCATCAGCTATTTTCCTCTTGTCTGCATCCATCATAAGGCTGGTAAGTTGTCCTCTGTCCGCGACTGATCTTTGGCACAGAATACTTTTGGCTACAGCATTAGCGCCAGGCGTGTCATACTAGAAGGAACAATTGGTGCCTACATGGGATCCGCTTAAGCAGTGTTCGCCCACAGACTGAAGATCAAGGATGTAAAAAAATACACCGAGCAATGTTACTCGGCTATAAATGAATGTATGGAACGGTGTGATACATTCCAGCGAGTGTAATTTGTGACTGCATCACGGCGTGTTGTGAGCAAGCTGGAAGATCCTTTATCTACGCCAGCAGGAAACAAATAACGTTTCCGGGGGAGACACGACTGACAGCTCCTGGAGGTAGTGCGGAGGAAAGCCCGAGGGCCAAGATGTGTCCTGAAGACCTCTAGAAGTGGACTAAAGAACACAAAAAGGGTGTCAATGGTGAGTGGACAAAGACACTCATAAAGAAGCCAGGTATTGAGATAGAGCCTTGCTTCTGGCTTAGTCAAGCCCTGTCGGGGCACGGGGTTTTCGGTACAAGATGACACGGAGGAGGTCCGACGCTCCACATGCGGGGAAAAGAAGACGCCCAAGTATTGTCGAGACCTTAGCAACACCATCCTGTTTTCTCACATGTGGTCCTATATCATCTTCCATAGATGATTCTTGTCGGTCTAGGAGGGCTTTTAAGCTAGGTAGTACTTGTAGAGTCTTGAGCTAAATTCTTTCTTTGGGTATGAGAGCTGGACTACGTGACTATCATAAACTAAGCCAAAAGCGGATTGATGGCTGAAATTCTGCAAACTGAGATTCGCTTTGTCACTATAGACTAAGTTTAAGGTTGGTCAAATGATTGTCAAGAAAAAAGTTGAAGAATGTTGTGACGTCATAGATGTACATGGAGGGGGGAAGAGACTTACAAATGAAAATTTAGAGGTCATTGCAGGTTTTCAATGGCAGTGCTGGTGACGTAATAAGTTGAACGCGCTCACGATCACTCAGTATACTGTATACTAGGCCTGATATAATGAGGACTAGAAGTTGGAATTTTTCAAATGCCCTAAAGTAGGTCAAGGTCATTGATGATGTCCTAAAGCGTCACGCTTCACGTCACGTCACGCAGTTTACAAAAAACTCCCGGACGCAGCCATTTTCTGAGGATGTGATCCCTCTAACTAACAAAATGGAAAGCGGGTTCCCTGCTATAGAAAAAATGACGGCTTCCTTAACAAAATTGAACCAGGAATGCAGGAGTTTCTGTGAACCGCGTGACGTGACGTGACGTGACGTGTGGCGCTTTAAGGACTTCGAAAATTTTCAACTACCAGCTGGGAAGCTTTATGACGTCATCAATAACCTTGACCTTGAACTTGACCTACTTTGGAGACTTGAAAAAATTTCAACTTCCAGCCTTCATTATATCAGGCCTAGCATGCAGTATATTGAGAAGAGCCCAGCCAAATCATTACCTGAGGGGGCATTTTTGCGTCGATGTGATTGCGAGAACGGGAGGTTGCGGGTTCCCCGCTGCCGCTCCAAACCTGCAATGGCCTCTAATTTTTTTCTAGGTGCTTTTCTCATCATGTATAACTTGAGAGTAAAAATTTTTCCAAGTCCTCTTCTATCATACACAGCTCGGACGTTGAAATTTTCCCAAGCCCTTCTGCCAGATGGTGCCTTTTTCCGAGTCCTAAGTTGGCCGGACACCACGCGGTGCACGGCGAATTTTCCAAAACTCACGGATTCTGTAACGGCGTTCAATGAGGGCAGGCAGGGACCTTGTTTTATAAATCTAACGGAGTTTGAAATTTTGTATATCTGGCTTATTTTAGGGGCTAGGCCAATTGATGTATGGAGTATTGCATGTCTAGTTACTTGAAGGAGGTATTTTAATCAGCCTATGAGTGCTGCCAGATGATACAAAGGGACTTGAAATTTATTGACGGGGTGGTGCTTGCAACATTGCATATCTAGTTACTTGGAGGAGCTGTTTTGATCAGGCTACACTCACCGACTTCATAGGTATACATATGATAGGAGGTGGACTTGAAATACAGAATACTGGACTTAAACTAGGCTAGGACTTCTTCTTGCATTATCCTAGCTTTATACTAGTATATTTATATGATAGAAGAAGGACTTGGAAAATTTTCAGCCGTTGAGTTATAGGTGATGAGAGGAGAACATAATGAAGGCTATCTTAGTATACTGACTGTTAGCTTATGCCAGGCCTAGTTCAATGGAGGCTATTGGCGTATCCATCTTAAATGACCACAAAAGATGATCACGGAGGTGGAATCGTTTTCTGATTGGCTAATTTACATGTTCATTGTTTGTGCAGTGTCTTTTCACTTATAAAGTGGCGATCCTACAGAGCGTTGGATATCCCAATTGTTGGGCCTAGTATTCTCTGCACCTTCTTTTCAGCAAAAGCATGAGAGACTAAGGAGCATAAAAATCGGTCCATCACTTTTCGGTAACCGGTAACATCCCTTCAAAGGCTTTTCGTTGCCATACTTATTTATTCGAATTTGATTGCAACTTTTTGTTCAATCAAAATTTTGCGCACGCTCGTGGTTGCGCTTTAATACTTCAGTGGCACATTCAAATTTTTTCAATATGTACCAGAATATTATATATTCTGATAATACAAATTCATTATAGGCCCGCCAGTTATTTGATAGTGGAAAAGTTTAGCAGATTTAGAACGGACTGGAGTCCACATGGACGCGCACGCACGTGATTTCACGAAGTTCAAAAACGAGGAACCATATTTCTTTCAATAAAAAGATGTATTTTCGTATAACTCTCGTATCTTCAACAAAAATACATACTTGAGAAAAAAGAAAAAAAAAACATTTAAAGCTCAAAACATTTACAAACATACAAATAGGTATAGAGACATCTTTTGAGCAAATACAAACGCAAAAAAGATCACATTAAGTAGGTATAATATAAACATTAAAATAACACACCATTTTTCTTTCGTTATTTTCATTCGATGGTGAAAATAGGAGAGGAAAAAAAAAAACAATCGAACTTCTCGGTCGTTCCCATTAATCAGAAGATAATAATAATAGAAGAAACAAGGGAAAGAGATTTACAAAAATCAATAGGCTAATTTGAAACAAAAAGAAAAAAAAATCTTCCGTAACAGACAACAAGAAAGCGTACCACATTTACGTAGAATCTATTCGCGATAACGACGAATAAGATCGAGTAAAGCATTTTGAAAAAATCAACTTCAACAGCTTTTCTCGTTTGAGAAACATTTTTTTTAAAAATCATATGAAAGTTACATACTTAATAGAAATAAATGTGCTTAAAATCGCGATAACAAAACTAATAACCTTTCTCTTATAACGCCAATTAAGAGGACGCAAAAAAAAATCAACAACAAAAGTAAGTGTTTATGTATAAAAAAAAAATTCACACGTATCAGATGTAACATCGACGAAATACAGCATAAATAATAAATTACAATAAGTACACAGGCGCGCAGATACACAGACACACATTCGTATTCTTTATAAAATTAAGTATCAAATGAAAAGAAATAATAATGGAGTTCAAGAAAGAAGAATAAATATCAACATTCAATAGACTATATTAATGTATTATGTACACGAGATACAGACTTTACACTTTTATCGATTATTCCGCTTTCGGCGTATCTATAGTACATCATAATTAATTTTCCTGCCAAATTCGGATAGATACCTAATTATTTGTTTTTAGTCCATGCGTATAATTGGAATATTCATCCTTTTACTGGCCAAAATACGAAAAATACCGAGGAAAGTTGAATTTTCGTTTCCATTAATGTTTGTCGCGTTAAAAAATTCTAGAAAACATTCGCCTATTGCATATTATAAATGTTATCAAAATGCCCAATAATGTGAGATTACACGCGTTAAATGATTTTCCATAATAATCGCGTAGGAAGAGAATTCTTCTCCAATTATTTATGTATAAAACTTACTTTGTGATTTACGCGAAAAAAGAAGAAAATGAAAGAAAAACAACTTTAGAAAGAAAAAGAAGAGATAAGATTTCGCGAAGGTATACCCTTTTACCGATATCCAATTTCGTTATCATTCATTCTTACGTCATCAACAAAGCATTCTACGTTTACCGAAAGACTCAATATTTTTTGGCTAAAGGCCGAAGTCCATTTTTATTCCTCTAGCGCCACAGCCGTAGTGAGAATCAATCGAATGAACGAAAATTCAAGAGAATGAGCGTTTTTAAAAAAATTGATAAAATATTATTAAATTTAAAAAATTTAAAATTCCGGAATCAAAACGAAAACTTTACATAGAAAGTAGAAAAATGGTAATAATATTGTTTTTGGTTGGAAATTGGTATGTGCTGGAAAAATTTCTATAGCTTTTGGGAGAGCGGTATATTATTAGAGTGGCCACTTTCCAATAAGGTGTCTGTCGAAATAAGAGACTATATGATTCGTCATCTTCATCCGCGGACTTCAAGGTCGAGTAATTACGTAAATGAGTGGAGCCGTCTGTCCTAAGAAATTAAATAGTATGAGATCGTGTACGAAGTCTTTCTGCTTTTTACTGAAATTTTGCTCAATTCTTGTCTTGAAAAAAATCTCCCCTCCGTTCTATTCGATTTTGAAAGTGCTGTTTCCAAGAGGACGAGGGCGGTGACCTACTTTGGGAACTTGGAAAGAATTTTGAGGGTTGACCACGGGTATCCGAGAACTAGGAGGTGAAAAAGCAGACGAAAGGGTGGGAGAGGACCTGGAAAAATATCTATTTTTGAGATGTCGATGAGGAGGGAAAGGGACAATGTAGAAAATATAATTTAATTTTGAGCCCAGAGCACACTCTTTAGGTGGTGCGGAGGAACATTCAAATTTTCCAGAAAACAATTGATAAGACCAACATTCGAACAGCGGAAGAAAAGAACTATGAATTTTCCATTCCTGAATTTGAAGACACCTCATTAGTAACGAAAATTAAACTATTTTCCTCTTCACCAACCTCTTCAGAGTTTTTAATAGGAAAACTACATCTATGCAAGAATGTGGAAAAATTTCATCTACCTTAAAAATCTACTAAACATTTCCACTTTGTTGCACTAGCTTTTTTGAAAAAGTGGCCACTCTCGACGTGTTAACAAAATTTATCTTATCAAACTTCACCTTCACCGTGGATAACAAAGCACCGCGTACAATTAATGAAAGAGTCACTCTCTTCTAAAAAATTACGAGGTACAAAAATCATTTTTAAACCAATCACAGAACCGTTTACGCGAGCAAAATAGTCTTGTTACGAAGTAATTTACAAGGAGGAGGGGTAAAATGGAAATGTCACAGGTAAATCGTGATCTAGAAATTTGTATTATGGGGTAAAAATTATGAAAAGAATCGTTCGTATACGACATTATTTGTATCTATTTCTTAAAAGAAAAATCGTAATTAATTGACATTCTTACATTTCACTAGAAGAAAAAAAAAAAAAGAATAAGAAAAAATTATATTATGGTAACGTGTACATGAAAATATTTTTTTGTCGTCTTCAAACAAGAATATTTGATCGACCGTGTTGCATTCTGATATTTCACACGCATTTTCTATAGTCAAAAAGGGACACAAGTTTTTACAATTGTCGCTCACAGAAAAAGTAGATTTTTTCTGACTAATTTTTTTTTCCTTTTTTAGGGCAACACTCATAATGTAGACACAAAAATATGTATAAAGATGAAAAAAAAAAAGAGGATAGTAATAAAAAGAAAACGACGACATTTTTATGATTGTTAATAAATAATGAAAAATAATAATAAATAAAAATTGAAAAGAATATCGCTCGCATTAAAACGTCGATCTATACTGATGACTAAATGTCGCGCACGTATAAAAATTCATATTTCGTGTAGAAACCTACATAACCTAAGAAGTCATCATTGGCCGATGAAATTTCCTATACCCTCACACGTCCACATGAGGCTCGCGTTTCACAGTTACAACTTCCATGGCCGAGGTGACGACCGCCGACGCCGGCGAATGCACCCTCGACCCCGACGAATGCGGCGAATCAGGAACTATAGACTCTTCCGAGTGCTCGGAAGCGGTATTGGTCGTCGAGTCGTAACGTGTATGCGTTCGCATGTGCCTGGTGATCATATCACGTCTACACGCGGCGTAAGGACACTGCGGACACTTGTACGGCTTTTCGCCAGTATGCGTTCGCTGATGCGTAGACAAGTGATCACTACGTGAGAACACCTGACCGCATACTTTGCACGTGTACGGCTTGACCCCGGTATGCAGCCGCATATGCCGCGTCAGCATATCGCTCCTTGCGAACGATCGGTTGCACACCTCGCACAGATACGCTTTGCTGGTCGAATCTCCTGACTGCGTTCGACTCTTATGGCGCGACGCCATGTGTTTGGCTAACCTATCGTGCAAACTGAACATTTGACCGCACACCGGACACACGTAGGCGACGTCCGAACCCGGCGGCATCTCCTCAACGACCGGAGATACGTCCAGCTTGTATCGAACGGCCACTGATTCTTTGGTAGTAGGCGATGCGACGTCGCCTTTGACGACCGGAACGGTGAACGTTCCTTTCGGCGGTAGGAACTGTGGCGGTACAATACTCAGCTGAGGTAGATTTAACAGCGTTTCGAACGGATTCGACATCATCTCGATCGATGATATGGTGTGCGCACGATCGCGCGTGCCTTTTGTCGACAAATCTAACGGAGACTCTTGGGGTAAAGCTTGTTCGATCTTAACCGGCGGCGGTTTTTGATAAAGTGGTAATCCGTGAGGTTCGCTGATCGGCCGCCGTCCATAATGACTAAGATTTTCGTAAATAAGGCTGTCTCTCTCTGTTTTGGCCGTCTCAACCCATACAGGAAGATCGGAATCCGAATGACTTCTTCTCCTGAAAATATCAGGTAGGTATTTACTATTTAGGTAGTGTTCGAAATTATACACCGGGCCGTGCAGGGGTGAGATCGGTGTCATCGGCGTTACTGGTGAAATAGGGTGTAAATGCGGATGAGATCGTGGACCAAATTTGAAGGAACACTGGGCGCACTTGCAAACGGTCGCCTGTCTTCTGACGTCCTCTTTCTCGGACACTTCGTTGTGCTTTTTCAGTCGATTTCTTTGACTGTTGCAAATCTCTTCCTGTTCTCTAATTTGCAACGGACTTAAATTGATTTTCGGCGAGTCCGTATTCGAGCTGTGGGGAGACTTATTCGACGACGAAGATTGACTAAACACGTCTTCGATCTCCTCCTCTACTGACGGCGTGCCGCAACTGACGCTATCAAAACGAAACCTGTGGCCAAGGTATGGCGGCATCTCTCTACCAGTCTCCTCCGTGTTTTCTGTGGTATGTGGTATGCCACTTAACATGTGTTTGGGTATTTTCAGTACACGCGCCTCATTATCGCTATCGTATTCCTCCTTGATGAATTTATTGTTGTTATTATTTTTGTAGTGGTGGAAATTATTGTTAATCAGCGCCAGTTCGGGACTAGATATCTGAGTTGTTAATTTATCGACGACTTGATTTAGACGTTTACGTTTACGCTGCTTGGTGCCGCGAGAACTACGATTGTGATGGTTGACGATGAGAAATTGATTATTACGTATCTTGTACGGACCGTTCTGCAGCAACGCGTTGTCCGTTGACGAGTCCACTTGGGCATCGGCCATCGTCATTGGTAGTACCAACTTGGAAGTCCAAACAAAATGAAAAATATATACGAGCGCACTCTTGCGACAGGCTGGAGCCTTCTATGGACAAAAACCTGATCGAACCTTGATGATTCATGAAGTCAGCTGTGCGAAACGGTCCATCGATGAAACACGTGGCTTAATGGTACGCTACTTCTTACTCGATTGATGGTGGATTTTGATGGACAAGATGTAAGAAAGAGGTACGTTTCTACCTGTAACACAGAATAAAGAGAGATAATGTATTAGTGATACAGTACAAAGAGATACAGTTTATGAATAAGAATTTTTCTTTGGTACGATAACAAATTCCATTATGCAAGTACTTTGGATAGTGCGAAAGACTGTAAAGAAGTTTTGCAAACTTATATTTGTTGAATAGGAGGTTATTAGGTTGGAAAAATCCAAAACTTGTTACTGGTGGGCAGAGAATATACAAATTTTCAACTTTTCTGAAAATCCGAGATCAATGATTTTGAAGTTATTCTAATGGTCTAACCTTGCCTTGAATCCTAGTGCTCCATATTAAAGCCATAGTCAAATGAAATGGCATTCACCGATGATCAAATTGTTTCTAGAACCCTTGGCCGGTTGACCTTCCTCCACAAGCTAACACAAGTTTGCAATAAACGCTCATGAATTCCCTACCCAACTTGAAATAGCTCACCACTGGCCTAGCAGAGCTTCCTAAATTGTATAACCTCGCTTTTGGTAGCTATGAAATCCGCACGTTAAAAGCGCACACTCAGGCTCGCCGAAGAATCCCTTTTCTCTTGGAGGAGTGTGGGGTTTAAAGATTACCGTGTCTTGATTGCCCTTTGCTCGTGCGGGTATTGACACACAAGTTCTTGTCGTTGGTATTTGGAAAAATTCGCGGAAGTCGCCCCCGTAGCTCAGCGGTTAGAGCAGTCGCCCGGAAAGTGAAAGGTTTTGCGTTCGGATCCCGACGAGGTGATCAAGATTGTTTGCTTGAGTTTTTCATTAACCTTTAACCCACTCCTCTAACAGTATTGGCAACCTTTTTCAACTTTTCCGAGCAAGATGTGCCAAAAATTGATCTATTCCTTCTCTTCATTTGACCCTCTGTGAAATTTTTGAATCCACAAAATTTGTCTCCAATTGGCAACTTTTTTCAACTTTTCCGAGCCAAGTTATGGACCAAGATGTGCCAAAATTGATAAATTTGTCAAAAGTTGAGTGGTGCACAACTTATTCCTTCCCTTCATTTGCTGCTCTGTGAACTTCTTAAATCCACAAAATTTGTATCTCAATTTTATCTTCAATTGGTAACTTTTTTCAACTTTTCCGAGCAAGATGTGCCAAAAATTGACCAATTTGCCATAAGTTGAGTAGTGCACAACTTATTCCTTCCTCTCATTTGCCCCTCTGTGAACTTTTTAAATTCACAAAATTTCTATCTCAATTTTATCTTCAGTTGGCAACTTTTTTTAACTTTTCTGAGCCGAGCTATGGACCAAGATGCACAAAAAATTGACCAATTTGCCAAAAGTCAAGTAGTGCACAACTTATTCCCTTCCTTTATTTGCCTTTTGGTGAACTTTTTAAATCCAGAAAATTTTTATCTCAATTTTATCTTCAATTGGCAACTTTTTACAAGTTTTGTGAGTCGAGATATGTACCAAGATGCGCCAAAAATTGAGTAGTACTCAACTTACTCCTTCCCTTTATTTACCCCTCTGTGAACTTTATAAATCCACAAAATTTGTATCTCAATTAGCAACTTTTTGAAGATCCATTTTAATTCTCCAGTATTTCCGCAACATGCCTGGATTTTTCGTGCGGAGCATCTTTTTTTGTGTATGATCGCAGTGACCCAACAACTTTATTTTTGATTCTCATCATTGTTTTTAATGCAGAACAAAAAAAAAAATTCTATCCTTCGTAAAAATTGCAAAACTTTAGCTTTTGGGAAGGATCCTGGAGACTTGAGGATTCTTATAATACCCTTCAAAGTGAGTTCATGTAGGACAAACTCTTTGAGAAATTTTGTAGTTATATGAACTTGAAGAAAGTTTTGAAAATTGAGCTGTAAAGAAACGAGCCGAATAACCAGTGCTGCTAGATCTACAGATTTTTGCTCCTCCAAAAAGATACAGATTTTTCTACGAATTTATCGTGCTCAAGGGAAAAGTACCTCAGTGACTTATATAAGAGATACTTTTCCCCTGATCGTTATGGCTTGACACTGGAGTCTCTCATCACATTGAGACGATCAAGGGAAAAGTATCTCAGTTTCTCGTATTGTGATGTAGCAACATTTGCGAGGAACGAACTTCCGAATAGGTGTAGGTTGTTCCGACGGCACGCACTGCGGTAGTATTGGTGTGGAGATGAGATAGTAGAATTCACTTTCGTACGTCCACGTTATTTCCTAATCAACCGCCGCATAGCGAACTTTTTTCCTACTTCCCCCTTTCGTCTATCCTTATCTGATATCTATCCTTGTACTTCTTTCTTCTCCCACTATCTCGGCTCTGCAGCAATCTATCGCGGTGAGCGTATGCGAGTAAAATTTTTAAGTTTCACCGATGGGCTTCGGCTGGTTGGTGAGGGAGTGCGGGTTTAAATTTCGACGTCGAAGGACGTGTCTTTTCGAATAGGAATTTTTTACTCGTATACGCGACTGAAAACGTGCTTCTCCCTGATTCGATGTGCCGTCGAAGGTTCAGAAATACCGGTGGGTTTCTAATCGCGTGGTCTGATAAGGTGTTAATTAGCGAAGGCATATTCGACTGATGTATCGATGTGTCAATTAAGAAATATTTATTATCGAATGATCGAAGTTCTATCAACGTGAACTCTTGTGTTATCGATCGAAAGTCGCGAAAATTTGATGTCGCGCCCAAATGCTCTTCGAAGGCATCTTTTTATTCGAATACGTGTTTAAGACGTCAGACTGAGGAAAAGAAGTCGTGTACCGGACCTCAGTATAATAATTCCGAGTGTACATGGGGCTGTATACATCGATCACGCTCGAATTTAGTGGGTATTTTGTCGAGTAGGTGAATTTTGGATTGCGCTGGCCGTAAACAGATGGCAATCGTCTCCTTTCATGCTTTAAGATCTACATTGACAACGAAGATAAACGGACCAAAGTCACCTGGATTCGAAGGAGCAGAAAGATCGACTTACAAAGTTTGCTATATTCACTTTATTATTATAATGATAGATCGACGGATTCCCCTTGCTGCTTTGTACACGGCTGTATCGTATGCAAATTGCTAGTCACTGGTTATGTCAGCTCATTTAATAAGTTTTCGAATCTTTTCTTCTTAGTCGATGAGTAGCGAAGGTTTTATTTTTCAGAGATTTCTCAATATTCAGACGAATTAGATACGAAGGTGATTATGCATAGGAGCATTACTACAGTCTGCGAGTTATCAGCGAATAATTTCTTTCGGCCCTATTTTCTAAATTCTTTTCAGGTTATCCGTAGTCCCTCCCCTCTCTAGATATGATCGACTGGCTTGTACAGTCCTCGTTTTTTTTCAGGTTTATCGAAGAGCTCGTTCACGTATCCCATCGAACGAGCGGAGCTTATGTTTATTAAATTTTATTTATTTTTCGATCATAGTAGTCTCATAGCTACTGGATTTATAATTACTACGACAAACTATTTTCTTCTGTTTGGCGGGTTAGTAGAGCCCGCAATCGACGACAACACTAGCCTCAATTATCATGATATTTCGTATAGCCTATGTGATCTCAAAAAGTGAACCAAAAACTGACTGTGGTCTATCTTCAGTTACTCACGCCTTCAGAAAGATGTATTCGTGCTCGGGGCCCAGATTGAGCTAGTCAGGGTCGGTCCTCCAGGTTGGGGGACTGAGGTGAGAGTCAATATGTCCAGATGATGGTTGTGATTAATTCGAGGATTAGATTTAGTTACGACGTTTTGATGAAGTACGAACTCTTGTCTCAGGTCTCGTCTGACTTGGTAGAGCCGTGTCAATATGTTCCTAAAATTTACGTCTAGGTTTCATGTGCTCGTACTCGTATGCTCTACTCATACGCTGCTACATCACAGTATGAGAGATACCTTTCTCCTGATCGTTATTGAGAAATCTATCGAAGGGTGTAGAAATTCTTAGGTCTCAGAAGAAAAAATGGATACAGATTTTCGATAATATGTATCATCTGGCAGCACTTTCTCCATTTTCTCCAATCCTGATAGATCAACAATGTCATAGCCGGAGAGGGTGGGGGAGGGCTCAACACTCTCTGAACTAAAAATTTGCCTCGGATTATCAAAATTACAGAACTAGGTACCTATTGCATCAAATTTTGTTCAAACCGCCCCATTTGTCCAATTAGCCACCTCCTTTCCACAAAAATCTTCTGGATAAGGGTGGTATACTAATCTCCAATTCTATGAAGCATGGGCGATAGATTTTGAAACAATCAGTGATCGCTTTTCCGGTCTTTTCCAAAAATGATAGCATGGTTCCCCCTTTCTTGAGGCCCTAGAGTCAGCGAATTATCAAAAATTGTCATCAGTTAACAAATCCGATCAGTAATCGAGCTGAAAAATAAAAAACAATTATTGGGTTGTTTCATCAGTTGGAAAATTTGAACTGTACCTCCCTCCCTCCCTCACCCTTTACCTTTCACGATGTGATGCAAGACTAAGGAGAGAGGACGCTTTTAGTCTACATCAGAAGGTAAATATTATAATTAGGAATTTCCACCTCATCGATATTTATCTCCATACTATTTTTTTTGTCTTCAAATAATCGAAGGAAGCCGGTGACAAAATTTTGATTAGCAACTTCATTAATTTGAGTTCAGTTTTTGTCTCTTGTCCAAAATCAGTACCTAAAGTTTAGCATTTCATTTTCATAATTATTCATTTACCGGTACATAATTCGTATCTGGATGTTGATCTTGTACAAACGATATCGAATTATTTTTTCATAATTATGTACGAACTCGAACAGTCTGAATGGAGGAGGATGAACCGAACAAAACGCAACGATTATCATTTCTTTCTTTTGGAAGAGACTTCGTTTTAGGCTTAATTGTCATGCTTTAATTGAATATCGCCTGGCAAAAATCACCTCACCAGGGATGAACTTCTTCTTGAAATTCGAGCTACACGCATACCCTGTGGAGAATGTGGTATCAAAATTCTTCATGGTGACTGAAAATTACATTGATATTATTTTTTCGAAGTACAGTTTTCGTCTAGCTCTTGAGGATAGAAGTTTCTTTTCACTCGGGAATGCATAATCTTGAATTTCATTATACAAACTTCGGAATCTCAGGATTGTCAAGGTTTATAAATCTCATCATCAGGTATTGTTAAGAGAGATACATCTGGTAGCATTGATTGATGGTCTCGAAGCGAGTTATACTCGCATTGTTTCCGACGGAATAATTTTACGTATTCGATAAACTAATTATTCAGAGTACGCCAGCGTATGGCAATACGTGTATATTTTAGTGTATTTTCACGGTTTAACACGATATTAATAAAAATGAAGAGTGGAAACTGGTTTGCTTGCGGAGGAGAAAAAAAAAAAAAGATAATATTCTTGATAAGAACTCATAATCTGAAATTGTTTTCAGTAGTTTTTTCTTCTAATGTCAACGACCACGTATTTTCTAATGTTTTTTTTTTTTTTTAGCATAAGATGGATGGCATAGTTATTTCCCAAAACTGGTTAGTCCAATCTACTTATTACCAAATTATCTGCTTTCCGAGTTCGTCCTTCGCTCTTTTTCTATTTTACTCCGTTATTTCTTTCTCTATTTCTCTCGCTCTTTCTCTTTTCCTATACCCATTTTTTCGTCATATTTCGTTTTATGTATAGTTTGATTCGGGTGTTGTAGGCGGATTCTTCTCGAGAGCATTCTTCGTGATATACGTTAGCAACGGCGTTTCCGCAGTCAAACAGGTCTAGACATTTGGAAATTGTTCTCTAATTAAGGGTATTTAAGAAGAAGAAGAAGGTCTAAATGCAGGCTCGGAATTACGTATAAAGGCCGACATTTTTTATATGAGTCTTCTAAAAACCTTTCCTTTTGAATTGTTGGGGGCGAATAATTATATGCGGGTTACACTCGAAACGAATGCCGGAAAACAAAAACCGAAGTAGAGAAGGAGGAAAGAATGCGTAATCTGGTGAGTTTGTAAAATAAACGTTCGAACTGTATTAACAACGTTGTGGGTGGTTTCGAGAAGTTGAACGTGTAATAAAAAGAATCGAGAGTTCACAGAAAAAAAAAAAAAAAGTAACATTGCTACCGCGCATCAATGCTTAAATTGTCCGGCACCATTAAAAAAAAAACGTATGCTATATATTACGACGAAGGAGAAAATTTATGATAATTGAATTCGACTGATGCAGACGAGACGTTCACACGAGATCATTTCTACTCTGGAATGAGTACAAATTATGCTCTCTTGCTGTTTTTCCAAATAAATTAGCGAGAAAATCTATAATATTTCTATTAATTAATAAAAGTACGCGCGAGGTTATGGAGTAAAGAGCGAACTTTATGCGCGCCATACTCCGACTCGAAATTATCGAAAGTGTGTACGCGAATTCACGATCTTCGCGGGTGGTCGAACTCACGATTCGGCTGCTTCAGCGCAACTCCAGTAATCTAGTTTCTGAGGCCGCGCGCGCCGTTCAAACGCATATTACTACCGGTAGGCCTTTCAGAGATCTGGTGACCATTATCAAAATAGATTAGATTCGAAGGAAAGGAGTAAAATGAGTTGGAAAATAATGCTCTCTAGGAATTCGCGTCCGCTCGTTATTCCGTCCATCTATACTTTACAGACTATAAGAGACGACCACTAATGATTAGACGCGATTAAAAATAGGCTTGTAGGAACTTGAAGGAAGTGACAGGTATGATGATGAGGAAGCAACTTATTTGTGGAGCCACGAAAACATGGAGTTCACTAAGTTGATCGAGCTTTCAGAAGTTTCTCTTGTATTGAAGTCTTCCACGTCCGAGGAGTAGGTCGACTCTTCTCACTGTGGCTTTATTACCATCCCTACCCTCTTACATCCATTGACCTCGGAAAATTGAATTTTAACATTAATTTATGACACGCACAACTTACCCATGGATAGAAGAGGGACAAATGAAGGGAAGAAATAAGTTAAGCACTACTCAACTTTTGTAACATTGGGCAACTTTGAACGCATCTTGGTCCATCACTCGGCTCAGAAAAGTTGGAAAAAGTTGCCAATTGATTATACAATTGTGACACAAATTTTGTGAATTTAAAAATTTACAGAGAGGCAAATGAAGGGAAGGAATAAGTTGTGCACTACTCAACTTTAGGCAAATTGGTCAATCTCTTACGCATCTTGGTCCATAGCTCGGCTAAGAAAAGTTGAAAAAAGTTCCAAATTGAAGATAGAATTGAGATAAAAATTTTGCGGACTTGAAAAGTTCACAGGGGGGTAAATGAAGGGAAGGAATAAGTTGTGCACTACTCAAATTATGGCAAATTGTTCAATTTTTGGCACATCTTCCTTGGAAAAGTTGAAAAAAGTTGCCAATTGAAGATTACAAAAGGAATAAGTTGTGCACTACTCAACTTTTGGAACATTGATCAATTTTTGGCAGATCTCGGTCCATAACTTGGCTTGGAAAAGTTGAAAAAAGTTGAAATTGCGATACAAATTTTGTGAATTTAAAAAGTTTACAGAGGGGCAAATAAAGAGAAGGAATAAGTTGTGCACTACTCAACTATTGGCAAATTGGTCAATTTTTGGCACATTTTGCTCGGAAAAGTTGAAAAAAGTTGCCAATTGAAGATGAAATTGAGATACAAATGTTGTGGATTTAAAAAGTTTATATTTAACATTTCGCGTTCTTGCGTTAGAGTGAATTGAGCGCGAACTCCCATTCAACTGGTAACTTCCCGGTATATCAGGATAATGAATTCACTATATTCTTTGAAGCGCGAGAGTTTAATGAGAAATGTGGGTTTTTCTCTGCAATCTCAAAGCTGATAAGGCTGTCTTCAAAAAATTTGCTTCGTATGTTTGAAAAAAAATTTCAATATTGACAAAGTAACAGCCCATTTTAGTTTCTTCAGGTACGACTCTAGCACTACCTCCATTTGCATCCTCATGCAGATGAGTTCTTTAGCGACTAAGATTCTACGCGGGAACGAAAACAGTAAATTTGAAACAGTCTTCTGTTTCCAAATCGAAGGAATGCTCGATTATGTGAGAAGTTTCCAAACTCGATCCATAAGCGCGACCGTAATTCCCATGTGTCCATTTTACGCCCACTTCAAAGAAACACTCGAAATAAATTAAGGCGATCACCCTCATTAACCCCGACGTTCAATTATTAATCAAACCAATACAAGAAGCTATAAGACAGACCAGACGATATACACTTGTAATACCGCACGCACTATTTCATTCTCTCATTCAATAAAAAGACGTTCATTCATCACGATAGTTGCCAGCAATTGTAAGCATATTATTATAAATGAGCATTACCAACAGAACACACCATATTGCTCCTCTGCTCGGTGCGTTAAGAGCACAATACAAGTACCATAAGAACGTCTTTCTCGAACTGTTACAACATTCAGTATAATACTATATAAGTGACTTGTTAACAACAATGCTACACTCATAGAACTCGAAAAGAAGCCAGATTCATTGTGCCGATTAGGAAGCTATAAATTAAACGATTAACTTATACGTACAACACTTGCATTTTGTATGTACGTTCGCCATGATATGTTTGTGTCGAGAGGAAAAAACTACTCGTATAGAAAGAAATAATAAACCGAAAAAAACACGGGGACATAATACACACCAGTAAGGCTGTCTTGTTAACGTAAAAAAGTACACATTATTTTTATGGATATACGGACCTGCGATTCCGCTGTAACGTCAAAACGCAAAACTTAAAAAGTTGAGAGGAGGGAAGGAGGAAGCTGTGAAACGTTATCCATTTTGCGGTCATACGCGTACAAATGTTCAGCACCAGTACATGTATTATGGACATCGTAGAGCCACCCACGAAGTCTGGATCACTCTAGTCTTCCTTTCGCCAGTCCAGTACTTACTAATATTATATTCTGTACAAATAGTACGCATTAATACGCGTGTTGAGCGAAAAAAGAAACAGAAAGACGGAAAAATTACCATACAGTCTGTATCGTATTACATCGTTCGAGTAATTTGCTGATTATTCAAACTTATATGCGTACCGTATAATGATGACAGCTCTTAGGCCTATGTTGACTTCATTATATTACGAATTGATTCCTCTCGACCGTAAGCTTGTAAGTTCATGTTCATCATAACGTATTACAATACACCCATATCCATACGCATTTGTGTCAGAACTGTACGGTAAACTGAATGGATTTTTAATAGGGATGTCTTTTTACTCGATAAGACTGACGAGTTTCTGTTTTTTGTTTGAAAAACAACTTTTTCACCGTGAAAGAATGATTGAAATCCTTGCCTGCAGCTCGTGTCATTAGGTGAGTAATTCTTTCGATAACTTTTGCGGTTACCTCGGAATTTCACGAGAGAGGTAGAACGAGAGTGAGGGGTGGATCATTGAAACATGGAGTATTTAATATATAGGCCACGTCATCCGAAGAAGTTTACTCAAACACGACCTATTCGCCTTGTGATCACAGTCTCTCTCTGTACACTCAGAAATCAATCAAAAGGTCGAAAAGTTCCTTTATTGAAGTCGTCCTCAGTTCACCTGCAATGTATCAACCAGGTCAGATTATTTCTTGTTTTTTAAAGTACGGCACAAAAAAGTACTCAACCGTAAATTGAAATCGATCGAAAAAAGTTACGTTTCACAATCAGAACTTTTTCACAGGCTGTTAAGCACGGGAGACAGAGAGGAGGTTCATCTGAGAGTGACATTGAGTCGATCAAGGGAGAAGTACCTCAGTCACGGGTGTCAGAGATACATTTCTCCTGATTGTTATTCTTAGATCAGTGAAAATCCGTAGAAATCCCTTCTCAGGTCTTAGAAAAAATGGCGGAAACACATTTTTAAAAGCATCATTTGGCATCAATGTGGTTATGACCTCATTCATGTCGAGTGATCCTGAATACTGTATAAAACAAAAGGTAAGGGAAGCATCCAATCTGTACTGATGACGTCACAGGCAACCACTATGGATGGTTATGACGTCATTAATGTTGTCGAATGATCCAGAAAATAGGAGACAGTAGGGAGGGGAAGAGCCCAAGCTGGGCTGAATTACGTCACAGGCAACCACTATAGATGGTTATGACGTCATTAATGTTGAGTGATTCTGAAAATAGAAGAAAGTAGGAAGAAGAAAGGTCTAAGCTGCACTGAATTACGTCACAGGCAACCAGGGGCCTTCCGAGAGGAAATTATTGAGACGGAGGGGTTGGGGGGTGGGGGTGAAAACAATATTTTGCCAAGTGACTCGGAGCTTCAATCTGCGATCAAGAGAATTGGTGAAGTTTGAATGTCAGCATGTGCCGACTGGCAATAAATTTGCCGACCAACCCAAAAGCCTGGGGCGGGGTGTCACAACCCCCTACCCCCTATCGCAACGCCTCTGCAGGCAACCATCACGGATGGTTATGACGTCATCAATGCTGATATCCATACATGAGCTTAACTTACAGATCACAACATCTATATTAATCCAAAAACGAGGACGAAAGAGCGGGGCGAGTGAGCCCTTCGTAGGCTAGCTAGGCCATGATTTCATCACATAGCAAGCGTGGCTTTCAAATTTAAACGAGGTCACTTACTAGTAGGCATGATACGTAATCTTTATTCACTTGGCTCTGCCAGAAATCTCTCTTTTTGCACGAAGGAAGAGAAAGGGGGAACGTGGGAACAAATATTTCAATTACACATGATACCCCTCTCTACAAAGTTTTTTTTTCTTTCTAGTTTTTGAGGATCTTTCCTTCGTCTTCCTCTGACCAAGAAGGATGTTCTTGGTCTGCTGCAGCACACGCTTTCATTTCCTCTTCTCTAAAGTAATAGACGCGTGTTTGCCTTAAGTTTCTTAGAGGATTGTGCACGTGCATGGGACGCCACTTCCATTGTCCACTTATGACACTTTAGGACGTTAATTTTAGTTCCTCAAACTATTTTTCAACGCTAGGTACAAGTTAGGACCAAGTACCGAGTTCTCTCGTCTTTATCCTACTCTAATCTATGTACTTACTAAACGCCAACTTATTTGAAGCTATTGTTCTATGACAAGATTTTCCACAAGTTCAACACACCGACGAGGACAATCTTCAACTATTTTTGTCACATATGTAGTTCGTAATTGTCCCACAGAGAGCGCATGCTCGCTCTTGCTCTATAGCAACATTCGAACTACGAATTACGTTCACTTTTAGAAATCCACAAATGTTGTAGTATAATTACATCAAATTCTGGAATTACGAGTAGTTTCAAACATCAAAAGTGAAGTTTGCATGTTCTGAACGATTCGACCAGTCGTGAAGGTAATCTAATTCGAACTTGTCACTAGCGCAAAGTTCAAAAGTCGCGAAAATTTTCAAACCAAAAAACTTTCGAAAGGAAGAAACCTTTGATCTTATGGAAGGAGAGAAATTCTATATACGTGACCAAGAAAACGGGAACTGACCTTGAACGCGTAATAGATTCTAATACATTTTGGTGGATTAGGCTACGTCCTTCAGTCCATATACAGTTAACTTAATGTACAAATGCTGTATAGACTTTACATTCGACGAGCTGATATGTTCCCAGACGACGATGATAATAGTGATGTACAGCTCTACAGTGTAGCGAGTTACCCCGTTTCGATCGGAATGATCGTGTGAATATACTCAAGCATAATCGTTATTTATTGGTATATCACCGTTCGATTGTAGATTGTGAGAAAACGTGACGCGAATATAATATAAATCGCAGTAGGAGGAAAACATATATATGTACAACTATCATACATTCACACACGTTCAGAAAATTGTGACAGAACGTTTAGCCGCGGATAAGAAAGAATTACTGCATTTTGATTATAAGAAGAAGAAAAAAAAAAGATTCTATTTCGACATCAGATTGTAGGTGAGCGACGAGTTAAGAGGAAATTGACACAACGATAATACGAACGATAACAGGCACAGCGGATCATAAAATTCTGTCACAAGGTTGCGAGGAGACGAGGTAATATTGTGCACCTCGAGATTATGTCTGCAAACTACCATCATAAAGCCCTACAGCGGAGATATGGCAGTCTGCAAACTGAAACGCTGCGCTATTTATGTTTTTCTTGGTACAGCACAACAACGAAAGAAGCGGAATGGTTTTCATTATTCGGTCCGAAGTTTTTCCACGATGATATTCTCATCTGTTTTAATCACACGAACTATATACGGACGATACTGTCTGACCAATTTGTCAACCTCGGAGAACGCTTTTTGTTTTTCTTTTTTCCGTATGATGATGGATATGAGATTTCTTGGGACGCGTATCCTCATCGCTGAACTTGTCTACACGCATTAGCGTTCTATCAGAGGGTATGATTCAAATTTCCATCCGATGTATGTATTTCTCTTTCATTTTCTCCACCTTATTGGAAGAATAAACAGGAGTGCATGGCACCATCACTCAAAACCATTACAAATTAAATAAAAAAAAGTCGAGCTCACCCATCCAAAAATTTGAGTTCACTTTCCACCCATTAGCTCGCTTTTTCCTCGAGGAGAACAAAATTCAAAACAGAAATGTCAACGCGATGGGAAAAAGTCAAGTTCTTCTTCGGTGAACAAATTTGAATTTTATTTGCAAAATTATCTCTGGAATCCGTCTCCGGAAACAGCTGTCCGGAAATGGGGTTAAAAGAACGAAATAATAATTTCTGACTGAATATTTCAATCAATATTTGAATATAAAAAAGAGAACTAAGTTTGTGAATGCACATGAAATCCTCAATTTGATCCAGAAATCTTTGAATCCGAGTATGAGTTCCCCAATCGTAGCACAGAATATATTAGGTTATATTAGTTTTAAAATAGACTTAATGATTTGAACTAGACAGTGTTACCATATGAGAATTTTGAGTAATACTAAACATTGCCCAAAATTAGGCTGGATTTACAAAAATTATGTTGCCATGTTCCGGAGCCGGGTTATGTCGTTCCGGAGCCGATATTCAAATGTTTTTTCAATGCCAAATTTTCTTTTCAAAGACGGTCACGTTCCAATCAAGAATGACATCCAGTAGTCGACTCCTAACGGAAAAGATTCGTCCAAGTCTCACAGATTAAAAGTCCCATTTTCTCATCCTGGGCAATTTTTGATATATTCTGTATTTAACAAGAGCACATTAGTGACTGACTTTGCAAGATTAAAGAAAATCTTAGATTCGTAAGAACGTTCGCCAGCATAAACTAACCGAATTCGCGGAATTTCAGTCTAGCCCAATTTCTATTTACCCGTAGTCGTTGTGGCTACGAACTCGTAATTTGTTTACAAATTATTCAGACGAGTCGGAGAGAGAGAGTGAACTATACCGATTTTTTACAAAGTACGAAGGCAGGAAATTTTCAACCTTTCATTTTAGCAAACATCGCGCGGCCTCACAATCGATCGCAATCCCTCCACATAATTCCGCTTCAATATATCAAATTTGTGGCAATCGAAAGGCTGTAAATTCGTATACTCGCTCGTCTTCGGAATTTTTTCCCCAGAGGGTGAGAAGACGAGACGGAAAGTTGAAGCACGCATTCCGGTATTCAAAAACCTCGTCAAGTATAACATTCAGTCAATACGAGAATAAAAAAAATTTCGAATAAAAAAAAAAACAAGAGAGGGAAAAGCGATCGTATTGATTTACGAGCACGCTTTCGCTACCTTTTCAACACTGCCGCTACACTAAGCCGTTATCCCTCTCTCTCTCTCTCTCTCTCTCGCGCTCGTGTGAAGCAAAATTCGCCCTTTTTCTTTTTCGCAAAGACACTTTCAAGGTCAAGGCTGCCAGCGCCACGTGTACTAATAAAATATTACAGCCCTCAACAATGACGGTAAGTTAACTTTTCCATAGTTATTTCGATGCCTTTCTCACTGCTTTTTTTTATTCGGCCGCCGTCACTCTTGTTTTTTTTTTTTTTTCGTTACCGCTGTCACAATTCTCTCGGTAGCAACATTATTTGAATTTTCAATCAAATTTCATTATTCCTAAGTCGACCCCGTCTGTCGTAAGCGCTCTGTAATTATCAAAAATATAATCTCATTTTCAACGTTAAGGTGACCATTGCAAAGTTAATAATTTTGGATTGATGCTGTACTGCCAAAGATGAAAGGGACCAGACAGCCATTGTTTTCTAAAAAAAAGTAAAAATTTTTCAGAAATTATTTAATAGGTCCACAGTTTCAATCTTGAGCTTCGCACTTTACTTTATACGAAAAGAGAAACAAATTCGGGAACTTGAAAACCAGTATCATGAAGACAATTCGGGTATACTTGAGTGATGGTTTCAACAAAGAAAGAACGATACTCAGGATTCGGGTTTAGCGATATGAATGAATAATTCAGTCGAAACCCAGTTAGAGATAAGTAAATTCATCAATTTAAAACTTTTGAGAGGTAAACCAATCGATAGACTCGAAGCGATACGCAAATTTTCCAAGAGAACCATTCTCTTCGAGGAATCAAAAGAAAGGTCTCGAAGAGGAAAATTTGTCAGTCACACGCTTCGAAATTAGCAAAGGTTCGAATCTCGAAGATCTTGGAATTTTTCCTATCTCGTCATCGGCTGCTTTAGTCATAAAATGGAGCCGTATCTGCAGATGACTGTTTTTGGACATAGGTACTGCTGAATACGAATTTCCTCGCACATTTCGCACAGGAAATTATTCGGAAAAATTTTCGCCATCCTCTTACGAAAATTTCCGTGAGAGGCGGAAAGAGCACGACTCTAACTTGTTTCAGAGATAGAAATTTTGATTTTCGAGCTGTTCTTACGAGGAGAAAGACTAGGAAGGTAATCGATTTCCTCAACTTACGCATACGAAGAGAAAAATGGTGACGGGATTTGAAAAATGTTCTACATGTGACAATCCATTATTTGAAGAGCTCAATAAAATTGAAATTCTCGAGAGGAATTATTGAAAGAATTTCATTTAAAACCGACGTTTCGGCGCTCACGCGACATCATCGGGGTCGAACTAAAATTTTTTTCTGAATATTTAGAGTCGTTTTTCTTTCTCGTTTATTATTTACCAAGTCAATATCACGTGTAAAATTTATTTTTGAAAGAATTTCGTAGATAGACCAGAAAAGTCTAATAAAAAGGATGTGAAAACATTATTCCAGTAGCTTGAACCAGCATGAAAAAGCTCCAACTGTCGAGCTGTATACACATTTGTTGACCCTATTTCAACTAATTTGTCACGTGGATTTCAAAACAATTTCGACTTGGCCAAATTTCTTTATCGACATCAAATCAACGTCGCTCTGCTAGAGTCAATGTACAGTCGTACTCTTGACACTTTCTGTTTGTTTGGTGACTTCGAGACTCTCGAGTCCTGTTTTGATTCAATTTTCCCACAAAATCTGCACCATTTCAATCAAAGGTTCCTTCTTTTCTGGACTGAAGTGTCGATCAAAATTCATAATGGTAATAGAGGCTAATGACTGTATACTATGATGGGACTCCACTTTGTACACGATAAGTCTACAACTGATGGTTGTATTTGCATCATTTTCCTGAACTTTGATGACGTCATTCTAGGCCAAAAACGCAGATCTCAAATGCAACTGCAGTCATCAGTTAAAGACTTGATCCTATACAAGATAGAATCTCTTATTATAAATCTCTCGTCACAGCTCTTACCTGATGTGGTATGCTTAAATAACCACCGGGCCGCTCTAGAACCGTACTGCACACGCCAACGCACCAATATTTACTCGACACACATTCAATTTGCCCGCGATTCTCTTATCAATTTCATTAGCAACTAACACAGCGATCCTAGCGGTTGACCCATTCAAATTCTCATATTTTCTTAAGGGTTGCAATCGCCAATCAGATTTTAAAAGCCAAACGATAAAACCTTCGCTCTTGGCTTTTTGATTTTGATTTCAAAATAAAACTTGCGCTTTTTGCTTTTGGCTTTTTTGACCTACGTTAGCTTTCAGATTTTGCTTTCAGCTTCCAGGAACCGTTTGGCTTTTGACTTTTAGCTTTCAGCTTTCAACTTTTTACTTTTTTTTCTTTATTGTGGAATGTCATGCCACGATTGGAAAAGCTAAATAAAAAGCTGTACTACAATAGAACTTTCGCTTTTTGCTTTTGGCTTTCGGCTTTTCAACTTTACTTTAGCTTTTAGATTTCGCTTTCAGCTTCCAGAAATCGTTTAGCTTTTGGCCTAAAAGTTTTGGCTTTCAAAAAACTTTCAAACTCTGGTTGCGATGTTTTAAACGGACAATGTTTAAAACGCGTTCAAAACATCTTTGAAACAAACAAACAAGTCAAGATTGTGTTTTAAACAGATAATTACAATTGTTTTAAACGAGTTTTTTTGATTTTTTCCTGACATCTTTTTTTTCCGATACTTGAAAAGAAAATTGAAAACCTTGTTGTTTCTTTCATACTTCCATTATTATTGTTCATTAAAAATCAGGAGGTTTTTCTAGGATAGAAAGAATAAAAAAAGAAAAAATAGAAAGTTGTTTCAAACGATGTTCAAAACATTCAAAATGATACGGATTTCTTGTGCTCAAGGAAAGAGTGCCTCAGATAATCATGCAAGGGATACTCTTTTCCTGGTCGTTTCAAGCTGATACTGTGGTCTCTCGTAACATTGAGACGATCAAGGGAAAAGTGCTTTCCTCCTGATTGTTATCGATAGATCGATCTATACGGATTTTTCTACGAATATTGCGTAAAATACAGATTTCTTGTACTCAAGGGAAACGTCGCTCAGTCACTCGTATGAGAGATACTTTTCTCTAGGTCGTTATGAGCTAAATATCGCGGGCCTTCGTAACATTGAGTCGATCAAGGGAAAGGTATCTCAGTCATTAGTATTAGAGATACTTTTCTCCTGATCGTTATTTTTGATTCACCGAAAATTGGTAGAAATAAGTTTTCAAGTCTTGGAAAAAATGGCGAATACGGATTTTTAAAAATATCATTTCCCTGGCTCAAAAGGCTACGGTCAAGTACTTGTCGTGCATTCTCAGCATAAATTTCTGAGTTTTTATTACTCAAAAGATGGTTTAACAATCCTTCGCGATAAAATTAAGAATCGTCTGAAATTATAAGGAAAAATTTTAATAACTCGAGCTTCGAATTTCTTTTTAGAAAGTTTTCGGCTCCTCTCAAGACCGCGTTGACTCGCCAGTGCGCGTACTTTTTCATTAAACGTCCGTCGAAAAGCCGCGAATCGAGTCAAAATGAAGAAAAAGTTACGACAAAAATCACGCTCATGCTGGCATCATTCGTGCTCGTGCCTTAATAGTATAGGTCTATCGGTAACGGTGAAAGAGAGTCGATTCATTTATGCACGCGCAATAGCTAAACTCGGTATTATAATATGCATTTATGTAATGATATATCATGATTCTATGTATACCTTCTCGGGCTACCGATTTGTCAACAAAGTCACAATTAGAGGGCTATAATCATAATATTGAAAAAAGGTGTGAGGCTATTTTACCTTATTATCTTTTTCTCGCTCGAACTAGATCATGCGCGGTTTATAATCAGCATCGAATACCGGAAATTCAAGCCGCTCTTTTTCATTATCATTCGAGTAAAATATAATGTTTTGCCGCACTTAAGGTAAGCCATTAATTTTTTCTGAAATAATATCATTCACGGATCGAGATTTCTTTCGAGAGAAAATATCTACACCGCAAACTTTGGCATCCGAAGAAATTCCAGTACGTGATTACGATTCCCGCATGCGTGAATGGCCATTTACGAATTTATTGCTGAAGAGATGGACTGCGATACGTGCCAAAGATTGTTACGTCCCCGGCTATGTACGTACGAAAAATTTTCGGTGGTTTTTCTTCTATATTTCTCCTCGGTATATACTGACTATGGTGGAAGTCTACGGAACGTGCCATTTGATGCCATTCTATCTGCTTTGAGGTTCGAGCTCACGTCCGTCAGACAATTTATGTCTTCTAATGCGTTTAATAATCACGTAAAGTGACGCTCAATCCATGCGCAATTTCGTTCTACGTGGGTGCATTCTTAAAAACCGGACACTATAACGTACGTGTCCACGGTGAATAGAACAAATCATTGGCAGCATTTAAATACCTATACTTTAAACGAATGGGACACGGTAACCAGAAAGAGAGAGAGAGAGGAGATTGAAAATTTTTACATTGTATTTCTCGAGTAATGTAATAATAATCACGCTAACGTATCGTCGATGGTTATGATTTGGAAATGGGAATACGCGCGGCTACGCATGGAGCATGGCGCTTGTTGGTAGCGCGAGGAGGTCGCGTGTTATGCGCGCCCGGAGCGTTCTTTTATCACGGTGTTCAAAATCAATAAGTATATTTTCGTGATTTCGTGTTTTAGAATGCCAGTGGTATTATACTCGCGATTCTGCACTTAGTTGTGAACGATAACGAGGTTGATTTCACGGCTAGAAAGGCTAGAAAAGAAGAGCGAGAAAACTGAGTGCTGAGGTCCACGTTGACAGAGAGGGAAAATGCTATCGAATTTCGAACGTCTGAAAGGTCGAACCGCCTCGCACGCACGCGTTTTTCGTTAATCAGAATTTCTCATTCATCTCTTAATTGGAATGAGACTGGAGAAACTCACGTTCAATTTACCGCCTCCTAGCACACGGTGCACAAGCGTTTTCAGAAATTTTGAAAATTTTCATAAAAATTTTATGCGAAGATTTAACCAAAGCGTTCACTCTAGAAAGGTTCGATGGCTTGAAGAAAGTTATAGGTGATTTGGATCTGAAAATTTGGCATAGTAGTCGGTGGGAGGAGAGACGACGGATACGATGGATGGAGGTTTTTTTTTGTGCGCGTGAGGCAACCCGTATAGGTGGAGGCAAGGAGGGCTCTTTTCACTAATGTATTTTTAATGACAGAAACCTCTTTCATATGATAGGTCATTTTGCCTAGCCCCCTTTGTAAACTCTGGTGACGTAAGAGGACACGGTCTAGTACCCACTTGAACAACTAATTTTCTCTTCTACTTTTCATTGGTTGACTCAAATTTATTAGATCCTAGTCTGGTATGTAATAAGAATTCCTATTTGTGAAGAGCTTTCTGAAGTTCAAGGTCTGCAGGATACAGTGTATCATAACACTGAGAGGAAGGGTAGCTCAGCCTTAGGGACCCCGTGCTTGTTTAATAAAAAAAAAAAAAAAAAATTTAATTAATTGACTTCTTCTTCATATAATTTAAACGTACGAGTAAATTAATCCATGATCTTCGTGATGACGACCTTGAGAAAAAAGAGGAGCGAAAAGCTGATAAAATATATGAAATATGCGCTCAGCCCTTTCAAATTCAACTTGCTACTTCGACCTAAAGTCGACTCAAAAATGAAATCGATTTTGAGTCAATTCAGTTCCACCCTACGTCGACCCACGATTACAGGACGTCGATTCAAAATCGAATACCAATCATTCATTGGTGACGTCACGAGTGAGTCGACTCTTGATATTAGAGTGTGTCGACTGACAATTGATGTTCACTACGCGTCATTCATCAGTAGAAAACTTGAAGTCGACGTCAAGATCGCAGCAATTTCAAGTGTACTATTTGACAGGATTTCAAAACCAAGGTCAAAATGAGTCGAATTCGACTCGACTATTGCTGCACTGGTCAAGCGTAATTGAGATTCTTGGCGGCCTACAACATATAATTATTATGACCGCACACTTTGTCTGCAAGTAGCTCCTAGTCACAATCAATGGGAGGGCCTACAATCAAACTGTTTTTGCCATCTTCGCAGACAACTATCCGGTATTGTGCGGCGAAAATTTCGAACTTTCATTATGGTTGATCCACCGAGAGAGAGGAGACTTATAGACAGCTCTCCCGCAGGAAGAAAAAGAAAGAGCCAGAAAAATAAACATTGGTAAAAGAAGAAAACTTTTGATATCCCCGAGGAACCAAAAATTCAAACGGAATGTGTCGTCATAATAACGTCGTCAACTTGTCGAGAACGAATAAGAACAATTTGTTACCTTACCAAATCATTGTATCTGATAATATTTATACATCACCGTGAAGCGGAGATTTTTCATCGGTCTATCAGGACATTTTGTAACTACTCACCTGCAACAGAAAACAAACATAAAACGTTATAAAAAAAGATAAGCCGAATGCATAAAGTAAATAATATTTTTATCGCAAAGATTGTTGGTTCAAAAATTTCTTCATTGGAACAGTCGAGTTCAGGTCCACTCTCAGGTTGAAAAAGAAAATAATGATCATATTTTAGGAAAATTTTGGTATCCTCAACAAAACTTTCAGCAAGATCCTCTTTGTCAATACTGACATAAGGTGTATTCATCGCAATCTGCAATTATCCCCTCTATCGAGTATGTGGTGATTTAAGGATGTGTCTGCACAAAAGGCCAGACAATTCTTCTTAATTTACGTTCATTTCATTCCCTAACCTGTAAGTTCGTAAGGAGAAAGGAACGATTTCATCATTTGTCTAAGGATCATCTTCCACCGCGGCAAGCACAAATAATTCTAGCGCAAGCGTATAACTCTAAGCCTAAACTTTTCCATTGTGCTACAATTTACGGCTTTTCGACTAAAATTTCGATGAAAAAGCACGAATTGCAAAAAATTAACGCTCGCCGTTTACGAGTCAACAACCTTGAGCGAGAAGCCGAACACGCTCGAAAAATGGCTCCTATTCAATATTTCAGCGTAGAAAATTGTCTTCCGAAAACTCGAGCATCGAATAAAATATCGAAACCACCTCATCGTCATCGCCACCACCACACCTCTCGCAGAAATACGCATGCTTTCCTTCGTTCTACACGCACACCGAACTTCCCCGACTACCTCCAGGGAGAGGGAAAAAGAAAAATTCTTCAGCAAATAGAAAGAGAAGAAAAAATCATGGTAGAGCGAGAAATTCGACAGACGAAATATAGTGCGTTTGTGTAGTGGCAACAACAACAATATAGCAGAAGAGTACAATATTGTGGTAGTAGTTGTAGTAGAAAATAGTAGCAACGATAATTCGTTGACCTTGACGTGAGGTGAAAGCGGGCTGCAACAGGTGCGCACGAACGTACTATAATTCCTTCCATCGAAACGTAGTGCGAGGCAGGCGTGTACGTTAGGCAAATCGTTTTACAGTTACATGTTGCGTGTTGCGCAGTCTTCGGCCTCAAGCGCAAGGTTGTCGATTTCCAAGAGCACTGACCTCGGGTTGTAAAACTGTAAGGCTTGGCGAACGTTCGTTCGTAACGATCAATAAATTAACGTTCGCGGAACGATTTCCAGCGGAAAAAATTTCTACTCTCGTTTTTCCTTCTTCCTCTAAATACCAGTTTCTTAATTCGAAAACGAATGCAAATTTGTTTTCCCTCTTTCTCGTTCTGGCGCGTTGTTTACCTCGACCTTCTACCGAGCGTTTCATTTCCAGAATGCATACACACCATTTCATTATGATTATTATTATTTTTTTTTTTAATGAAGAATTCCAAATCATGAGGGTGGTGGAAGAATTTATCGTGTCGCTAATGTACACGAACGAGCGAAAATTTTACACGGCGGGCAGAATACGCTATAGGACAGTTTTTAATACAGAATATTAAGAAGGCACACGCGTGATCCTCGTGCTAATTATTTTTTGGCTCTAAAGCATTCTCGCGTCTCAGATTAGAATGTTGCGACGGTGATTATACGTATTTTTTTTTTCTTAAGTAACCACAACACGTGAGCCTACTCGATTTAACGAAATATTTCGAGCTTAATTCTGAATTGAGAGAAAAAGATCGGCGTAGGAGGCACACGATAGGGTAACATTGTAAGCCTCAAGAACGCATAATCGATGGGTTTGATCAGCAATGTTTTTCATTACGAACGGATGTGACGTGATTTAGAGGGTGGTATGCTGTACTTTGTTGACTAAAAAAAGCTCTGAGCAACTAGTTTCAATTCGGTATCGAGTAAGTTGACTTTCGAATAACACTCCTTTACACCGATTTGGTATGTATGATATTTGTTCATAAACCTTGCTTTCCGCTCGGGCCATCACGCAAAACTCGGCTGTACTGAAGATTATCGTCAGCCTGTAGCCTTTGCCCTAACATTGTTCCATTCTTACCAAGAAAAGAAAAGAGATTGATAGAACAATGACTTGACAACTTCAAAAAAAAAAATAATAATGAAATTTTACGTTCACTACCTTCGGTGTTTAAGACGGAAAGAAGACGTACGAATGAAGACTGTTCCTCATACTACGAACTTCAGCGTGAGGTTCTAATTTTTTGCACTACTACATCTTCATAATCCCGTAGAAGAATTTCTGTAAACGATGAAAGTAGAAACAAAATCGATACACGAAAGTTTGCTGACAAAATGTCATATAAGATTTCTCAAGCCATTACGCTACACTTTTTAGAATTTGATTGTTATAGGATTCCAAGTCGCACAAATTTATCGAATTTGAAACTTCTTGAAGCCCCTCCTCCTTTCTGAATTCCAAAATCTATGGAACTTGATTCGCTGGTTAATCATCTCACTTCCGGGAGTAAACCCTCTTCTTTTCTCCACAACCATATAAAATATTTTGGCGTTCTATTTTAACCTAGGTGGTTTCTACAATATAGCTCCTTGTAGCATCACTGTCTCTCAGTCATGAATACCTATAAAAATTACTGCTTAGTCATTCCATACCTAGCGTCACTTGTTTTCGTTGTATTTACGAGTATTCAAGACGAGTACAAATATAAAAAGGAATGGAAGCTTGAGTACGTCCTATACACCAGGTGGAGTCGAAAAATTTGTGGTCACTTCAAAGTCATACACACTGCTGACCAAAAATCAACCTCTGTTTCGAGTCTACCCGTTGAACACTGTCGACCGTCGATTTGGGGGCGATTTCGAGTCATAGGCAATATCGACTCTAAGTCGACAGCATTTCTACGTCAATTCGACATCTTCACCAAAGTCCATAAAAATGCAGTCGATTTTGAAGGTATATCGACTGCATGCGACGACGTCGATCTGAAGTCGAATTATCGTCAACTCAGAAAACATTCTGTTCGATATCATGTTGACTATATTTCGACGTCGACTCCTAGGCTACCTAAAACGTGATTGATATGAGAAAAATATGAACAATTTGTTCACCCGATTTCGTCGGCAACAAATGGTCGATTTTCGGTCGACAACAATATTTTTATTGTTGACTTAAAATCGACTAGGAATCGAGATCGATTTTGAGTCGATTTAGTTTGGCCCTAATGTTGACCGAAAATCGACTGAAGGTAGACTCATTGTCGGCGTTGAAATTGAGTCGACTTCTGGTCGATGAAAAATTCGAAAAGGTCGACTTGAAATCGATGTCGATTTTTGGTCGACAAAAAATGTGAACGTTGTCAAATAACGTCGACTTAATTTCGACTTCATATTCACGTTAATAAGGAGTCTATTCTTGGTCGATCACGGAGCTGAAAGTGTTGACTCGGAATTGACAATCGACTTAAATTCTTAATTTAAACTGCGTTCAATGATGTCTCGATTTCGACTCCATATTGAACTGTTTTTTTCTGTAACTTCTCTACTCGCAGATAAGTCATGCATTTATAGTTACTTAAGGAGGCATTTTTGAGAAGCAGGCTCCAGGTTGAAACGGTCGAGCAACGAAATCGACCTCAAATTGACGTTAAATGTACAGCGAACGAAATTTCATATACTTCAAATCGACTATATTTTGATGTCAATCAAAGTAAGCATAAAACTATTGACTCAGAATTAACTTCATTTTGGGACAAGCAAAATTTATAATTATTCATTTTTGGTGTTGATATAGGGCATATGTACAAGAATCGTTTACCCCGAATCGACTTCTTGTCGACGTCAGATATCAAAATGTCATGAAATTCTGTTTACTCATAATCGACTTGATTTCTACGTCGATTGCAGGACTTCGATTAAAACGAATGAGTCGATTTCCCGTCGATTTGCAGTCGATTGTAGTCGATTTCTGGTCGACGTACCTTGAAACTATTTCGACGGTAAATCGACGTCGAATTTGTCGAATACTTATTGAAATAAAGGGTCGACATGACGCTGATTCGACGTCAGATCGACGTCGATTTTTAGTTGACAGGGTTCTACGTGTAGGTTGAAATCGTTGATTCTAAATCACTTTCAAGTCATCCTACTCAAATTTTTGATCGGCTTGAAATCAAAATTCTCAATCCTTACTTTAAATCAACTGCAAGCCAACGTCGCTACAAAGTCGACCCAAGACTAGATTTGTTTACCTGATCTTGACTGATTCAGAGTTTCAATTAACTTCTTCAAAATGCTTGTTAGACTGCAAATCAACTGCTGATCGACGTCGAAATTATGTCCATATCTAGTGCTCCAAAAATGTGAGCCGGTCCACTTTGAATCAAGTTTATATCAAAGTCGAAATCCTCGATTCAATTTTAGAACTACGAGTGATGCGCACCGACGTAGATAATGAGTCAACTCTTCACTCTGACCCATTTATGTAGTCGAGATAAATACTCCCCCCTCGCCTCCTCTTAGACTTGATTGTATAAGAAAGTATTAATGAAGGCTCGCAACGTAGCACACATTGGTTCATAATTTGATCAGATTTCTAGCATTTTGTCTGTTTGGTAACTCCACTACTCGCAGACAGAATGCGTAATAAACCCTAGAGTGGCGATGATGATGCGCACGAAAAATCAACAGCGACAACCTAATTTCAACTCATTTTCAATCTCAAGTTCTGTTCCCTATCGATAAGGCGCGGACAATTTAGCGCCAAAGACGTCACAAAGATGAAAATTGAATAGGAACCATAAATGGTAGCTGTTTAAAGGTCGGTGGCATTAAGATGGATTTGAACGTTTACACCAAGATCCCTCGTTGCTCTCTTCGTTAGATAATTTTGAGAATTGTAAGTGGCAGCAAACTATGGTTTTGTATCTTATTTTTGTGATAATTTAATCTACAAAATACTGTCAGGCATTTTATACAAATAGAACCGGCTTTACAAGTTTGCCACTGAGGCCATTAGAAGTCCACTACACCCTCCATAATTCTCTCACCGACTTATTGGGAAGGAATGATCTTCAGAAGAACCCTTGAATTCTCAAACGAAATGCACAACATTTTGAGTGCCTCGTATGGTCGGCTCCTGCTGGAGTAGCTCGAATCCAATCACAACTTTACTTAGAGCCTTCATCGATGTAGAATTGATGAAACCGAATGTTAGGTTGAATCCAGCACATGCTGAGTTGATGTTACTCATCCTTACATTTTCCTTCTCCTTCAAAAGTCATAAGAATTGGAGCCAACTAGTGGATTCCTTCTGCGCCACCAAGTTGAGGGTTGTGCAAAATCATCGCACCCAATTGAGCGGGCATGTCGTTCGTTTGAGATCGACGTAAAGTCGATGCCGGACTCGAGTCGATTCTGATTAAGGATTTTAATGACATGAATTTTAAATCTGTTTTGTATTAGGATCGACACTGACGAAATAAGCGGTTGATTTTGAGCAATACCGGTCATTTTGGTCGTCTTACAGTTGAAATTCAGCAGAACTGATTCGCACTTCGATTTCGAGTTCATTTTTGGGCTCAAATCCAGGAATCAATTTGGGGTCGATTTTACATCTGATCGACGCGACAAATTTAAAGTCGTCATGGTTCATCGGGTGCTGAAGAAAAGTGAGCTTGAAAATTTGGTGACGTAGAAAAACAGATGCGTGAAGATCAGTCAAAGACGTTCAAAAATAGCTATGCTGATATTTTCTTCACTCTTTATACTCGTCTGTTTCATATAATGCTCCTCATAGCAATAATTTATCAATCGGTGAAGCTTCTTTCAGACTTTAGATACCTGTTTACACTGTGCCAAGAAACACTCGAACAGATCGGTTCAATACTGCGCCTCCAGGTTGCTTCGTATCGATTACCATATCATCATACGTTTACCTATTCTCTCGTGGTCACACCGAGATGAATCATCGAAAGGTGGACGCGTGTGTCACTTACAGATCACCTGCTCGCTCAATGCGGAATTGAACAGCGCGCGAAGAGAATTATTTTTCGTTCTTTCTCTGAAATCGAGGTTGAATAAGAAGAAAAAAAAAAGTACAAAGCGTCAGCTTTCGCTCAACGTTTCTAATCGTATATCGCGATTGGTAGGAATGATTAAGCGATATCACGAACGAGATGAAAATACAGGTGCGTGTAAACGGCCTCTGCGTTGAAGATAAACGCGAGGAAAACACTTCCTCGTTACCGTATACGTCTCGATATAGGAAAATTATTCCGAACGTTACAATAGTTTTCTAATAAGACCATATAGAATTGAAGCGCGTGGACGGAGAGGAGATTCATTCTCATTTGTATGAAGTGTAGCGTGAAATTCTACCTGGCTCATTATTCCTACGTAGGTACGTTCTACGCGCATTCTAAATTCGTTTCGCATTTTAATTCGACAAATTTTCGACGTATCATTCGATGAATTCGAGATTTTTAAACAAAATACGTATAATGGGCAAGACGAGAAAGAAAAAAACGTGACAGAAGAGGAAGCACGAACAAGGATTGGTTCTGGTACTAAGAGTCACACCTACAGAAGTACACCGGTATACACCTCTTTTGTCCATAGCAGGAACTTCCTAATACTGTTAATTATGCACAAATATATAATGTAGTGCATTGTACAGCGAGTTCAACGAGAAATACGAGTTAATTATTTATGCTAAACTCTTATTTCTATATAGAGGAGTATCTTGTCTTATACGGTAGGACGAAAATGTGGGAGGGAAGAGAAATTACAGCCCCACGCTTTGCGGACGTATTTATCATCATCGTAGAGTCTTTCTCTGCGCGTACTATTCGGCGTTACATTTATACTTTCACCCGGTTTCATTGAACACTTCCGTAAATGAGATTTCTCGTAAATGAACAGCACGAGAGAAAGGAAGGAGGAATCCTTCTTCCGATTGGATGTACCGCAAAGCTACTTTTTTCCAGGACTTTCTCATGCACTATGGGTACCGTAAAAGACTTTTCACCTCTAAATCGCATACTCAATCACTCTCGAAGATATCGTTGCATGTTCTACTACCCAAAGGGTGACATTTCCACAACTACGATTCAATGCTAAGTCAAATTTGGAAAAGGTATTCGTTACTGCACTCTGTGTATACGCAGAGATACTACATATCGTTAATTCATCGAACGAACACGATTCGAAAGATGAAAAGAGAGGAAGATAATCGGTATCGTCTGGCCGAACCATCCAGACAGAACATGCTTTTGTGTCTCGTGGCAAAACACCGTAGAAGACCAAATAGACATCAGACGGCATACACACATCAGAAGAACTGCGAGGCGAAACGCGATTTCGAGAATGAATATTTTTATATAAGTGGTTTCGTGGTCTGTACGTTGTACTTACGGGGTATATCTACACGCATCGTGAAGAAAGAAAAAAAAAGTTCCTTTACCTCCCAAAAGTTGAAAATGAAGTCGTGAGTAGACGCGATAATTTTGGTAAGAAGACGTAAAAATACGATTATACCCATACAGTTACTGGGCAAAGGAAAAAAAGCGAGAAAATCGAATGACGATGATTTTTTTTTCTTTTCTTAGAATAAAAACGACGGAAGAGGAGAAAAAAATCATAGAAACATTTTTATAAATTAAATGGATGGCGAACGAGTTACTTGTATAAACTGTACAGACATCGCAACAGGTACTTAAACATTTTTATATCGTCGAGTCGATTGTTATGTTTCTTTTGTTTTCTTCCTGAGGATAAACTCATTAACATTTTAAGTGGCGGAGGTGTTTATAGGTCTCGTTCAGTGTAAATAAGAAGGTGAATCCGACTATGTAGAAGTGAGCAGGCCGGCTTCTGACAAGTCTCAAAATTCGAACGAATCTCGAGGCAATTCATCTTTCGTACGTGGAGTTGGCGAAAATTCGCTCGAATGAGGTTGTCTGTTTCATATTGGGACGTCTAAATTTACTTATAACACAGACGCGAAAACGGACAGTTCCATCTATATTCATCAACTCGGAACCGGCATGCGGCAAATTAGGAAAACCGACATTGATAAAAGAGAGTTTTTGTACATGTAGATCCTAGAAATATGATGATAATTAAGATCCTCGATCTGCTGCGTTTTGAAAAGAAGTCAGACTTTTTCGCGACGTTTTAACTGGAAAAACGCGGCAGAAGAGGATGAAAATATTCAGCGTTCTGTCCGTTTCTCAAATGAATGCTGACTAATCTGAAAGTTAATTCGTCGGATTTCTAATAAACGTGAATGGAACGTTCTACGAAAATATAATATTTTGACAAAACATTATTTGATGGAGTTTATTAAAATGTCAGAAAAATGTAAAGAGGTTAGCGTGAGATAGAGACTCGAAGGCTTTCTGTATACTTATCTTTAATATTTTTGTATTTTTCATTAAAGAAATTACGGTTTGGAACGAGATGAAAGCGGGTTCAAAACCCTGAGTTTGAATGAAAAGTTTGGAGAAAAAATTAAAATTTGAGAAAGAAAGTGTACGATCGGTGTACGAAGAGCGAAGTTTTTAGGCGAAGGGTAATTAAAGGGATTCACATCAGTTTACTGAACTTTGTAGTCTTTGAAGCTCTGAAACTACGTAAACGAAAGAAAGAAGAAGAATGTACGAATGTACGATATAATGACGACAGAGACAAAATTATTAGAAAAAAAATAAAAAAAACGAGCAACAGAGTTTCATTAGGTTCGTCATCCCCATTTCATTCCTCTCTACCACCCCCCTCCCCTCCAAAAAAGTTAGATACAAACGCAATTGAAGCTGAACAAATAAAACAGGACTAAAATTCACCATAATCATTTCGCTCTCGTTTAATGTCCACGCTTTAAATCATGATTTTTCGGTAATATTTTTTCGAAAAATGAGACGCTTTTTGTCAATTCTATCGTAAATTCCTCTTTTCCGCAGATTGGTTCGCACTTCCAACTTCTTGACTATGGTTTCCTAATTCCTATCCTTCCATATATTTGAATCAATTTGCCCATCGGTCACCAACCCCTCGCAAGTACAACTCAACCACATCCGACAACAACTCCAACTTTCTCTCAATATAATTATCCCGACGGACCGTCTCGACCTTCGATTTCTGGTCGAGAACGTTGATCAACTCAAGATATGTCGACCCCAAACGCACTAAAAGTCAACTCATTGTCCACGTCACAATTGAGTCGACTCGCGATATTAGATTAATGTCAGGTCGATTTCGAGCCGACTTCTACAAATTTTTTTGTCGACCTAAAATCGACTGCTCTATTGCATCGATTTCAAAATAATTTGTAGTTTTTTTGGTAATGTACGCTAGTCGACTTCATATCAACCTCAAATCGCCGTTGAAATAGAATCGACATTGAGTTGATATTTTGCGACTGACCGCGATCTGAAGTCAATGTTAAGTCAAATCTCTCAAATACGTCGATAAATAGTCGATATTCAGTGCTCGTAAAATACAATCTGGTTGATTTTGAATCGACCTCTTAAATCGATGTCCATTTGGATCGATTAGAAGTCGACTAGCGCACATTACAAGATTTATAATCGACGTAACAGAGCAGTAATTCTTAGGTAGAAAAGGAATTTGGAGAAATCGACGTCCATTTGATTCGCAGTCAACATAGGCGGAACTAAATCGACTCAAAATCGATATCAATTTGGAGTCGATTTCACGTCGACCATAAAGACGATTCTTCGTATTCGTTTTAGGAGGGGGGGGGGGCTCACTCAAAAATTCTCTCCAAACACGTTCGGATTTCAAATATCCGAATAATTGTCCTCATAATGATTGGCTGGATCAATCTGCGGTATGGCCAGCATATTTAGGCCTGCAATTGAGCTTGCTATTTTGTCAAACGTGCGACGTTTTTTATCTGCGAATGGTTCAAATTTTTCAATTTCTGGTACAGCATTCAAACTATTCTTCAATACTTGGATTACTTTGGCGCCGTTTAACCAACTTGCATGGCATCGATGGCGAGTTGACGGCAATTCTCTTGAGAGTGTAAGCAGCCTCGTCAGCGACTAACTCTTGAAGAGAGGAACAAATTGAAAACTCTGTCATGGAATGAGTCCATGTTCAATACCATGTGACGCTTCAGAGAAACCGTATGGATAGGCTGCTCATCGATGATCCAGATATAAATGAATTTGTTCCAGTGTACTCAAAATCTCAAGTTGCAACCTTAAAACCTAAAAGAAATATCTCTGAATTTAAACCACTGGGAGCGGTGCGCCTTGCCTTTGTTAAAACCCAGTTTGATAGCACCATCAACAAATGCAAACCCCAATTTTTCATTGGTTACACTTTGTATAAGAAAATGTGTTTTTGACAGGAATGAAATCAAAGACATTGAACAGGCACCTCCCTTCCAATATAGATAAGTATAGATGAGCAGTTATGAGAAGAAATCTCCTGGCCCGAGCGGTAACCGAATCCACGACCCCTCGTTTTCATGACGAGTCGATAACCACTACACTAGCACGCCTCGAGATTAGATCGTCATATTTTGCCTTCAGACAGAAGTTCCACGGTGTGAATGAGAGAATCCGGTCTGGAGACCGCAGTGCAGTTGCAAATGCACACTAAAGCCAAGCCACAAAACCCTGGAAAGGGGAGGTGATTAAGAAAGATTGTAAATTGCGGATGTTCACAAGTAATCACATAGATAAGGGAAGTAGAGGAATTATGACAGAAAAATCTCCTGGCCGAGTGGGAATCGAATCCGCGACCCCTCGTTCTCATGACGAAAACAATAACTACTACACTACCAAACCCACTACTGCCAGATGATGATTTCAAAAATCCGTATCCGCTATTTTTTCTAAGACCTAAAAACAGGTTTTTACAGACTTCCACTGATTCAAATACATAGCGATCAAGAAAAACGTATCTCTGATACATGTGACTGAGGCACTTTTCTCTTGATCGATTCAATGTTCGGTATGAGCTTGTAACGACTAAGTGAAAAGTATCTCTCATAAGAGTGACTGGAGTACTTTTCTCTTGAACACAAGTGATCCGTATTTTACGCAAAATCCGTATTTTTTTTATTTTTTTTTTCGAGGACCAAAAATCCGTAGATCTGGAGCCCTGGCTCAAGATTAGATCGCCGTACTTCACATTGTGGTCTCCAAACCCGCTCATTCACAAGGTAAAACTTCTATTTGAAGGCGAAATACAACGATCTAATCTTAAGGCGTGGTAGCGTGTCCAACCTGTTTTACAGGTCTAAATTACTTTATCAACGGTCACATTGAAAACCCCCGAACCCCTCCCATATGTGACAGGGCAATAACATCGTATAATGGAGTTCCTCTAGTGACAGCTCATACCTCAAAAGCCAACCTCTCAAAACCTCCAAATTCACTGATCATGATTAAATTAGAAATTTACCGAACTCTTATGATGCCCAATTGAGGAAATAGGATACGCAAGAAATATAGGGTGCGCCAAAAAGATATTAACAGTCAACCGGGGAACTCCACGAAATTGTCGCGGAGTCCTCCCGGAGTTTTTCGTTTAACTGTTAACATCTTTTTGGCGCACCCAGTATACATCCATTTCGAGTCACAAACTCGAGCCAGACAAGGAATGTCAAAGGTTTGTTTTCTGCTCAAAGCATCGTACCCACGGCTCTCAAAGCTGCTCGTATATTGATGTTCAAGAGAGGAAATGCATACTGAGCCGAATATTTGCCATCAGCATCATACACGTTGAATATTGAATTCCGTTGCTTAAAAAAACAATTTCTACTTGGTTTCGGATTATTAAATTTAATTTCTTTATCCATTGTTCACAGTTTTGTTCGGTGATGTATGTCGCTTCATGTGTTCTTTGTTGGTGTTCTCTACGTTAGTAGGTGGTAAACGGTATCGTTCGATTGAACTGCGAAAGAAAAAGTTCAACCGCATAAAGGTGATTAGCCGTTTTAAAATAATCAACAACATATTTGTCGCGATTTACTCTAGAATTTGTTTGAGGATTCAGGAAATGAAAACCAGTCGAAAATTAAAAGTTTCCAGAGGATTGCACCCAGATCCCGATGTATAGCCTTTGATATACTACGCTACGCATTAGCGGTTAATTGTGACATTTTACTATTCAACGCTGTCGATAAATATTACCTTTTCGCTTGAAGAATTTTTCTTCCTCATCTTGTTTTTGAGAGGAAAAAAAAAAATTACCCAGAAGCATTCCCGTATTTCGACGCGGGTTGGCCCAATTCCAAGTTGGATTAATTTTATGCACTTATTGAACAAGAATGCGTTATATTAGCTGACAGTTTGCCGTACACCGTATTCAAATTGTGGTAGCATTATTATTATTATTTGCATTTTTTTCTCGCTCTCTCCTACTTTGGTATACAAAATTAGTTGTCACTATATTTTGACTTGGTATGTTTGATGTTCTGAATATGGCTTAATGTTTCTCGCGCATAATTTTATATCATCGAGTATTACTTCATCCGCATTTTTCGTCGTAGTATGGGGTGCATCATCGGATTGCCATTATTTTAGAATGAATAATTGTGAAGAATTACTATTATCCGGTGTTGTATACTGCGCCTCGGTACGTAATAAAGAGTTGATAAAAGATGAGCTGTGCCACTTCTCCGCCGAGCGTATTTAAGACTTTAGAGATCATTTATTCGCTACATGTCTGGCTTCATCTCTCGACACCAACCGTGAACCCTTTACGAATAATTTACTCGATTTGAGAATGATTACTATAACAGTCTGTACGTATTTTTCTTCTTCGGTATGCGTGTATGTGTGAAGTCTTCCAGTCTTCGAGTCGTTTAATGATTGTACGGTCGCGAGATGGAAACTGTGTCTTTTCAGGACAGAGGCTCCAGAGAGTTTTATTGGGAGGAAGCTTCGCCCAAATTCTTACTCCTAGGACCACGCTCACGCTCCGAATTTAAGGGAATAGATGAAGAAATTCTAGTGTTTCTAAAAGGACAGGTACGATCTCCAGGCGGAATTTTGACTGAGACTACTCCTGAAAAAATCTTCACGCTTGATGACGTAATCATTGACCTTGACCTACTGGAAGGACTTGCAGTAAAGGGTGATCCCTTTCTCCTGCCAACACCTGGCAAACTTTTGGAGAGATATCTTGCCTCAAGAATTGATAAACTAGTAGACCCTACACAATCGAAACAACAGTGCGGATTTCGAAAAAGAAGAGGCTGAGTGCTGTATCCTCGGGGTTTCTAAAGAAATAAATAAAATGGGGAGGGCTTTCAACTACGTGATGGCTGTACCTTTGAACATAAGAGGTGCAATTGACCTCATATTATGGTCTCATATTATAAAAGCACTGTCAAATATGAAGGCCTCAGATTACGTGATTGGGATGGAGTAGTCACACCTCACTCATGGGACAGAGGCTCAAAAACTCGAGCGTGACTTACGTCAGATTAGCGTTCTTGGTCCATTGGGAAGGAATGTCGGGTAGAACACAACCTTCCGGGTGCTAAACAGTAAGTTAAGCCTAGTTTCACGTAGGAGAGGATACAGATTTCCTAAATTCTCCCACTTTGAAGCATGTCAAGGTCACCGATGGCGTCATCAAGCGTGACGGAGTAGTCCCAGTCAAAACACTGTCCAAAAACTGTGACCGTTTTTCCAAGCATAGTCTCACTTTGTAGCTAGAAAAATTGAAACGGTTCTTAACACCCGGTCCTCTCTCTCATAAGAACAGCTATTTGAAGAAATATTGATTCGAAAAATTTTCGTCTATATATGTTTTCTGTGTCAACGTATCCGAGTCTTGTAACTGACATCTTTTATACATTCGAAGAAAAATCTCGCGTCAGATAATGACATATTTTTTACTTCATTTCATCTTGTTCGTTTACGTGTGTACGCAGCGAGAGTGTCATAAATTACGAATAAAACAACAGTTTTGCTATCTAGAGTTTTCCTAGGAAAAAGGAAGAAGAAAGAAAGAGAAAGAACGTAAATAGGTGCTTCGAAAGTTAGGACAGAATAACAATTTAGAATACATCGAGTTGCATAATTAACTGCATCTTTGGATCTAGTTATTCGAATGCGAGTTTGTTGTTCGATTCTAAATTCATTAATAAGTTTTATAAGGTTTATTTATATTCCCGATTTCAACGCTATATACAGCCGCCCGCGTCCGAAATCGTCAAAAGTTGAGAAAAACTCGATTCACACGTGAACTCTTCTTCCTAAAATTAATACGGTTACGACGATAAAGCATGGTATATAGTGGACGTGGATTTTAGTTATTTTAGGTTATACAAATGCAGGTAAGACGACACTTCTCGTCTCGTTCTTTCGGGATTTTGTGGTCTTTCCACATCTTCAACATTAAACCACATATAAAACATATTCATGGCCATCGTTATCGGAGTAACTCATCTACACGCGTATTACGTATGCAGTATATATCGATTTATAAGCCTATAATACTGGATACTTTTTACAACTTTTACGTTCACACTCCTTCGCACCGTTAATTTTTTTTATTCAAATTATTCCGAAATAAGAGGACAAGAGGAGATAAATGCAAAACCGCTTCTCCCTTGACTAAATTAAAAACTTCTCATTTTCAACTTCTGCGCGCGGATCAACAATCCATTAATACGAGAATCCGATATTCCGAAATTAACGTCAACACGCCCAATTTTTATAACAACTAAAAACCACGATTTATATACGATAGGGAGAGGAGAAAAAAAAATTTTTTTTTCTTCATCAACTTTCTCGTTAATTTATCGAATTCCGATACTTTTCGACATCATTACGTTTTAGAAAAACCAACAAGAAAAAAAAATCATCGTATCGACGTAAAATGTCGTCCCCGCCGCTCAGCTCTCTTAATGAGATTCGAATTCAATCAACACACAGCATCCTATAGAGTGAATAACTTCGAAGACATTCAAGACTACTGACTCTCTCTCGCGCTCATTTCTCCGTCCCCGCCCGAACGTGATGATAATCGATACCGCGCGTATTCGTTGCCGTGCCGCGCCGCCTCCGCCGCCTCGCGCGCGCCTTTTCGTACCACTTTTTATAATCACTTTAAACGTTTTTATTAAGTCTAATAATGCGGAGTATTTTAGAATAATATACGGCGTGAACGACAATTTACAATAATTTAAATTAATTTATACGACTGCCTGTAGGAACTAAATGGTAATAACGAATCTTAACTGGATGGTATATACCGCCAACTGTAGTACGCCACTGCGATAGCGAATTGCGTTGGTGTAACTGCGAAAACACAGTGCCGTGCTTTCGGAATGCGTCGATCATGTTGCTCAATCCTTCTCTACAGTATGCCTTATAAAACTGATTAATGCAGAATATATACTATTATAAAATGCGCCGCATTGCTTCTCGTGTATACAAACTATCCACATACTCGCCAGAGTTTGGAAAAGTGAACCAATTTCCTATCAGCACGAGGAAAAATCGAATCTTTTTTACGTATTATAAATTAATATTACCATACCAGTGTGCAGACGTGCTAGAGCAGTTATACCCTACTGTTACAATATACCGACGAGAGAGTCAGATAGCGAGAGATAGAAAAAAAAAATAAAAGGTACCTATACACGTTATCGAGAGAAACAGACACGAGATCTGATCAAAGAGCACCACCTGACATTATAATCTGAATATATCAAAGTAACACGCGATTACTGGCATATGGCGTGCGAGCGATGACAAAATGAAAAATAATCGCGCTATACGTATAGCCTGTACCTAGAGGGAATTTCCTAAGATTGTGCGGTTAAAAAGCAATCGATCTTGTTTTAAAAAAATGGTAACTTATACCGCAATTTTTGCAGACGGATTACTTCATCTATATATATCACCGTAGAGCTATACGTAACTATCATTAAGACCGTAACGATTAACGTTGACCACAAAGTGTTCCAAACGAGGTGTAAATGTTTTGATTGAATGTTGATCTGTTTGAATCGTGTTTTTATTCGAGAAGAGATTGACATAATAGAGAATTTCCGCTTGCGAGATCACTTTCTACTTGCGTGAAGTGTGACAACGAGCTGTACGTATGTTACACAGTCAACGAGGATTGGAATTTCTCTCGTCCTATCGCATTAGAGTGCCTTGCGAACACTAAATAGAAATCTTCCTAATCCTTGGTATTTTGATTTTCTGCCATCGAATACCTCCTACTGAACCCTCTCGAACGTTCAAGTGAAGACAGAGACTTTTGCATGCTGTCTTCAACTAAGTAGATGAAATTTTGAATCATTAGGCTTTTCCTTGCCCTCGATATAAATAAAAACTAGCTCTGATCACCATTTACCAAGAATCAACTATTCTCGAGAAAAAGTTTGATAGAATCACGTGATGTTTCCCTCAATACAATCGAATATTTTCTACTCTACCAGGAAGAAGACTTAACCCAAGAATTCGAGAAGTCAAGTTTTCGAGGCCGAGATCAAAAAAGAGACTTTAATTGAAGAAGAAATTGACCGCATGCTAACCAGGTTAGTTCAATCATCATTCGCAATATCATTGAACTAAGAATTACATCGTGCCTTTCGGAAATAATGAGACGTCAGTAAAAGGAAGTCTTCTTCCGAATTCCAACTTTGGAGCTGCACATATGAGGAGAGGAATTTAGACGAATTTGACTATCTAGCTTATCATTTATACAAAGAAGGAGATTGGAGTAATTTTTGGCCTTCAAGCATGTTTGAAGAAGAAGGCCTTTAAAAAATAATAGCTTGATTGCATTGATTACAAAAGAAATCCCCAAAAGTAGAGCAAGGGCAGAGTAAGCTATTGCCTAGTCTCGAGTTTCAGTCTCTAGTATCAGTCTTGAGTCCTAGACTCGAGTGTCATTCTCAAGTCTCAAGCTGCAGTCTCAGTCTCTTCGAACCTCAAACTCGAGTCTAAGTCTCAAGTTTCAGACTTGAATCTCAGGCTCGAGTCTCAAGCTCAAATCTCAGTCTCAAGCTCAAGTCTCAGTCCCGAGTGTCAGTCTCGAGCTCGAGTCTCAGTCTCAAGTATCATTCCCGAGTCTTACACTCAAGTCTAAAATTCGAGTCTGAGTCTCAAGTGTTAGTCTTGAATCACAGGCTTGAGTCTCCGTCTCTAGTATCAGTCTTGAGTCCCAGGCTCGAGTCTCAGTCTCGAGTGTCATTCTCAAGTCCCAAGCTCCAATCTCCGTCGCGAGTTTCGGTCTCAAGTGCCAGTCTCGACTCTCAAGCTCGAATTGCAAGCTCGAGTGTCATTCTCAAGTCTGAAGCTTCAGTCCCAGGCTCGAGTCTCAGTCAGCGCTGCCAGATGATAAGTTGAAAAATCCGTATCCGCCCAAAAGACACATTTCTACGGAGTTTGCTCGATCTATTGATAACAATCAGGAGGAAGGTATCTTTCATAAGAGTAGCTGAAGTACTTTTCCCTTGATCGACTCGTTACTATGGAATACTGCAGTTTCAGCCTGTAACAAACAGGAGAAAGGTATCTCTCGTACTAGTGTCTGAGGTACCTTTCCCTTGATCGCAAACAAAAATTTATATAAGAAGAGAAACCCGTATCTTTCTCGAGGACCGAAAATCCGTACATCTGGCATCCTACACTGAGACTCAAGTCTCAAGCTCGAGTCCAAGTCTCAAGTTTCGGTCTTGAATCTCAAGCTCCAGTCTCTAGTCTCAGTCAGCGATGCCAGATGATGGTTTCAAAAATCCGTATCCGCCCCAAAAAAACACATTTCTACGGACTTTGATTGATCCATTGATAACAATCAGGAGAAAGGTATCTTTCATAAGAAAAGCTGAAGTACTTTTCCCTTAATCGACTTGATATTCCGGAATACTGCAGTTTCAGCCTGTAACAAACAGAAGGAAGGTATCTCTCGTACGAGTGTCTGAGGTACCTTTCCCTTGATTGCAGACAAAAATCTATATAAGAAGAGAAACCCGTATCTTCCTTGAGGACCGAAAATTCGTACATTTGGCATCCTAGGTCTCAATCCCGAAAGTCGGTCTCGAGTCTCAGTCTCAAGTGTCAGTCTTGAATCTCAGGCTCCAGTCTCAGTCTCGAGTCTCAGCCTCGATTCTCAAGCTCGAATATCAGTCTCAAGCTCCAGTCTAAGTCTCAAGAGTCAGTCTTGAGTCTCAGTCTCGAGCCTCAAGCTCGAGTCTCAAACGCGATTCTCAATCTCGAGTTTCAATCTCGAGTGTCAGTCACGAGTCTAGTCTCGAGTCTCAAACTCAAGTGTCAGGCTTGAGCATGGCCGTCGCCTGAAGGTGGTGAGTAGGTATTACCGCTTCAGGCCTCGCGCCGGCGAGGAGAAGAAATATTAGGTAAAATTGTCTACATTGGAAAAAGGCCTCACGTGAAAATTTTGCTTAAGCCCGGAAAAACTCTGGCGACAGCGCTGGTCCAATGAAGGGAGGGGAGCGTTCCCTTCGAGGCCAAATGTATACAGGTGTCAAAATTATATGAAAAGTGGAGACTCGAAAATGTTTTTAGGTAGGGTCATCGGGGGTGGTGGCTGACTTACACCTAGCTTAACCTCGCATTGAGGGTGTGATGTCACGAAATCAAGAGACATAAGGAAATATCAACCGCAGAGTAACTGAATGATGAGGACTCAGAAATTCTAAAACTTTTGATCGAAGAGCAGAGGGTGAGAGGAGTCGCCTTGGGGCCATGAAACGTAAAAGAAAAGGAATATCGAACAATTTTGACGTTGAAGAAGACCTGACGAATTCTCAGCTAGCCTTGAAAGTTTTTTAATCAATTCTACTTCTATACGAAGAAAATTAAATTAGTCGAGAACGATTATTATTTTTCATTATCATTATTACTTCATTTTGCCGCAATCGATCGTCCACCTTCTCAGCAGTTCTCTTTGTTTTTTTCTCATTCTATACGACGTTCGCGAAGAAAGGAAGCCACCACCTACAGCTAAACAAGCGATGCATATCGACAGATAAGATAATCGCTACGATTTCTCATTCAGCCGACGTTTATCATTGTTGTCGACTTCATAACACTTGAAAATAAAAAACAGGCTGTTAAATTACGACATTTTGCAAAATATTGCATCAATGAAGAGATTTCTTTTTTTTTTATAAGAAAAAGAAATGATAATCATTACGAAAATAAAGTTAATTTGAGCGCATTAGCTACAGAAATTCATTTCTCGCTCGACCTCCCTTCTTCAAAAATGGCTACGATCATTCGAAGAAAACAAATTGGAACAATGGCAGAGAAAAGAGTTAATCTAAAATCATACACGTTTCCGAAATCCCAAATTACACGACATATTATAACACATTTTTAGGATTAAAAAAAACTTTGTCGATCTACTCCATCTTTCTTTCGTGTATCTCCTTGTAAAACGTAGGCTGAGCCTACAAAAATAATTATTCCAAATAGATTACACGTTTCGACAAACCTAAGTCTTCTCATAATCTAGCCGAAGCACAGTCTTCTATGCCACGTAATCTAACCTTACTCAGGGTTGATGATATCTTTAGAGGTGGACGCGGACGTCGTCTATAAACCTAATCTAATGATGACTTCATTAAAATCGGACACAAACGTTTCCTGAGGGTGTGCCCTACCCCAAAGAAAACGGAAGCGAATAGAAGGAGAAGAAGAGTCTCTCAGAAGAAAGTGACTCCAACAATGATGTCTTTGATGGCCGCGACACCATCGATTTCGATTATTTCAATAATATTCTGACTTGAAGCTTATTCATAGGCTGTTACCCATTTTTTCCAAAATGATTAAACCAACTCTATTACAAGAAAAGAAAGTGGCCATTCACGCGTCTCCAACGGTCTTTACTAAACTTATCGAAAGTTTTGCGAAACGCAATAATAGAAAGCAGCGGAAAAATGAAACTACATACGATTAGAATATGAAAAATCGCAGTTGTACATAAGATGACACGTGTATCGAACACCGACTTTGTTTTTGCGCAAACCGCTGTAGCCTTAAGTTAAAAATAAAAAAAAAATCACATTGTTCGAAAACTCGTGCTTCACGAATAGATATGAATTTCAAAAGCAGTTAGCAATATAATTTAACAAAATGATAAGATTGCGATCGCAGAATGACGTCTTTTGAAGCCATGCACGTACGTGACTGACACAATTTCTCTAGAGTAAGACACCCTTGTAGCCATAAACCCTTCCACGAAGTCGTAACGTTTTCATTTGTAGTCATGAGTTCGACTCTTATGACGCGCAGAAAGTTGCGGAAATCTTCCAAGATCTACCCCCTTATGAACGAAAGCTGGTAATTCCAACACTGTTCTCACCCCGAAGTTCAGGCACTAGGTTAGCTCAAAAAAGATACAAAACTTTGGATTTAGAATGATTGTTCATACTTATAACATACCATTAGAGGAGGAGGAAAAAGACACAAGGGATGGTTGTTCAAAAGGCTTTCGTTACAGAGGTAAAATTGAAGAAGGGTACGGATTTTTTAAATATATTTTTTGGTCGGAAGAAATTGCCACGAGTGGGCTGTAAAGTTAGACTTGGTCCAAGAATACGAATTCAGCAGGAGTACAACGAGAGACACAAAACTTACGAGCGGAGGTAACATTAGAGGAGAGGGGTTGTTGGTAGATGAAAAACTCAAGCGAAAAATTTAGATCACCTCGTCGGGATCCGAACCCCCTCTCCTCAGCAGGAGTGAGTTCTACCCAGCGAACTTCCCCCTCGTTGAAAATACTTCAGGCCAGTGAGATCACCAAGATCCGAGAATACCATTTATGCAAATCCACCTCTCGCTTTACAAGGGTAACGCACAAAAAAACAGTTTTACTTCTCTTCCATATCCTACAATGTTCGACGATAAAGCTGTAAAATATACATCACCTCACAATGTATCATACTTCTTCCACGAAAAATTAACTCATAAATAATTAAAATCACGACTTCGGCAACGACGAGCGTATAATATACTTGAAAAAGTATACATTCTATGGGTGATCACTGCGTCGACTCACCAGCTCATCAATGCAAAATGCATTTCTTCATCCAACGTTCGTCAGCACTAGCTCTCGTACGAGAAAACTGCGCATCATTTTTCTCTTCGTTTATCATTCAAGTCTACGGATCATAACGCCCCTCGTTCTCATCAATTGCTCATACACAGTACGTAGCATAAAAAGCGTACATACATTCATACACCTTGTGAAATGAAAAATCGCCTCTAATTGCCAGAGAATTCGTCTAAATATCAGTCGTGGTCGATTTACATTACATTTAATTAAAAATACCGTACCACTATATCGATTACTAGGATGCTGGAGCGCCGTTGTCTGTCTTTTTTCTCTTCTCTTCCTTTCTTTTCTCCCGCGCACATAAACCGAAAAGTATACATAAATATGCTCGACTAAATTCGCCCACTCGCCGCAACACGCAACGCCGCCGTTCCCTTGTATACCGCCAGGAAAACAAATCGCAGTCTCTAATTATTCTGGATGGTTATGATGATGTGTACGTAATTAACTTAGAGCAGTTGCATAGCGCAAATGGCCTGGTCTGCGGCCGGCGGCGACCGAGCCAGTTAACCGCCGCTCGCTGCAACTGGTTGCGAAAATTCGAACCTACGAATAATTATTGCCGGATACATTTCCGAGTAGGATAATACTTATACGTTCGGCATCATTAAATATCTGGCCGTAATCAAGACAGTGTATATAAACGTCGATAGAATTTTGAATGAGTCGACTTCCCATTTCGCCTATAGGCTCTCGATATAGTCGACGACGTTGTTTGTGGTCGCGGAAAATTTTCACCTTATTGCTTATTGTGTACTTGTCACCACCGCCACACCGTCATCACGGTCGTTTTACAGTTTTCAAGTTACTTCTTTCCAAAAAGTTGTAACGATTATTTCGTTGCGTTGGAAATACCTTCACAGGTTACGAAATAATATTCGACGCGTTTTTATCAGTAAAAACTATAATTTTGTCTAGTTTTGTGAAACGACACATTGACATCGACTATCAGGCATAGGTCGCGACGAAGACGTAGTATCGGTGATTAAAACGATATCCTACCAACAAATGATGTTGACATACAATGCGCAGAATTGTATAATATTATGCCATAAGCATGTGTACGTAGGTACCATAGGATTTCGTCTTTCCTCGCGTAATACGATCATTATAATTATTATAAAGATAGATAACATAATAATTTAAAGATACCCTGGATATTGAGAATTTCGCATATTGTGTTAAGCGATTTCGAGAGCCCTCATCGGGTACGGAAAGCAAGTACGCCTAGGATACTCGGTAAACATCGTTAAAAGAGCGAAATCAAATTGGATTCGAAATTTGATATGTCATTTCCCTAACCTTATAATTGACGTATACGTCTTTGAATTGCTCTCGAAAATTTCAGAACTTTCATTATGGTCCAATCTAGTTACTTATAATTCAAATTTTAATGTAAGTTTATAGGCATGAGTACAAAAATAATGATACTGTCATACAATCGCGGAAAATAAATTACTAGTTTCGGCACATTAAGTCTGGTTAGACCTATTTTATAATTTATATTGCGCGACTTCCACTCCTCCAGTTTTAAACCGAAACTTATCGACTTATTTATTGGTGTATAAATATTCTGATTTCAAAACATTGTATAAATAAACTGATACGATTGGATTTCTTGTACCATTGCATAACACTCATTAGGCCCTCCAACGTCATGACAACAATTGCTAAAATATATTGCAACGCAATATTTTTTGGGTTTCTCTCATGTAGCGCTTGGCGAAACTAAAATATAGGCTAGGGATACCATTTTTGACTCCTCGGATGATGGAAACAATATTTGAAAATGGGATTTCAATGTATGCGAACGAACTGATGACGGCAAGAGGAGTAATGAGATGAATTTTTATTGGTAGGTACTCAGAAAATGAAGATCATGTTTTACATCTTCTATAAGTTATTGAAGCAAGGGATGCTTTTGCAAAAGGTCGTGCCTGTGAGACCATTGGGATGAAAAAATAAGAAGAAAGAGGAAAGGACGCGAAGCTGGCTTACTAGATGATTTATTGAAGGGCGAAAATCCCAGGGAGCAAGGGTTCTACTTCCACCTGAACGTACTTTTCGCACTTTATAAGCTTTTACGCTCGGGTTACTCATGATCATGAAAGATTGTCCTGAAAAACTACCACGGTTTTTGTCACGCTTGATGACGATCATAGCCCTATAATAGACTAAAAGTAGCACCCTCAGCCCTTCTTCTAGTTAGCATAACAGACAGCCTGAATTTTTCTCTTCTTGACGAATGGGACTCTCAAGAAATTTGTATCATGTCACACATGATGACGTCATTAGTGACTATGACCTACTTTAGGGACTTGAAAAGATTTCTCTTTCCTTTGCCCTCATATGCCACTGGTATATTGCATGTCAGGCCTAATAGAACCTAGTACATTGTATGTCAGCTCTGGTATGAAGAAAGTCTTGAACAGAGGGTATGATGATCCAGTTGGGGCTAACATACAGTTTACAAAGCCCCTGTAGTATATTACAAACAGAATGGTAACTCATGTGTCCGTGGAGAAGACATATTAGCTTCTGGGCTATCACCGTTTTTTCAGCGGGGAACGCGCGGAATTACATCCTCAGAGAACGTCCACGTACCCGTCCGCATCCGGGAGTTTCTATGAACTGCGTGACGTGACGTGACGTGTGACGCTTTATGACGTCATCAATGACCTTGACCTACTTTGGGTACTTGGAAAAAATTTCAACTTCCAGCCTTCGTTATATCAAGCCTTACATGCAGTATACTGAGAAGAGTCCCACCAACTCATTTGCTGAAGAGGCATTTTCGCGCCAACGTGATCGCGAGCGCATCCAACTCATTACGTCATCATTTTCAAGACTCGGAAACTAGGCTGTATATGATCGGAGGAGGACCAGGGAAGTTGCGGGCTCCCCGCTGTCATCGCCTTTTCCTCGTATTTTCCCTCATTAGAGACTAAACGAGGACAGAACAAGAAAAGTGAGAAAAAGCATTTGGGAAAGAGAAAAATTGCCAAAAAAAAGAGAGATGAGGCTGGAAAGATTATTTGGAAATTAAGGAAAAATCTTGAAGCTTGAAAATTCTATTCACTCTCTCTTCCCCATCCATCATCCCCTCCCTCTTCGTTTCTCTTTCTTTTTTGTAATACATAAATTATACAACCCCAGACTGAGATTTTTTCACAGTCACAAGGAAATTTTGACATGGAAAATGGTATTTGAGAAGGAATTTCAAGCTATTCGCAAGAAAACTCCTTCAATACGATGTAAACTTGAGTCGAGTATACGAGTATTTGTACCATTCTCTTAGCACTGATGATGACTACTCTCCTAACATAGGAAATGATATACAACATACCACGTTTTCTTTGCGCGTACGGAAATTATGATCATTGAAACTCACCTGTTGAACAAAAAAGAAAAAACATACATTAAAATCAACGTCAATGTTTAAAAAATTGTATTTCTTATTTCAAATTCATTATTTCTATCGCGAAATAAAATCCATTTGCTTTTGTAAAAAATATTTTATGTCAAATTATCAAGGAGTCCTGTGTACTACACACTGAAAATTTTCATTTGCCCAGTATCGAATTCTATTTTCATTTCCAAAATAAAATTGCCACAAAAAACCGTTGGGGTATTTTATCACGTTTGATGACGTCATTAGTAACCTTGACCTACTTGAGGGGAAAAATTTCGGCCTTCGCAACTCCAAAAACTTTGCTTCCAATGGAATTCGGAAACAGCTCCACAAATGAGAGTCAAAGATGGAAGTTCCCCCCCCCCGCATTGGAAAAAGCAGAGCCTTCTACCTACCGCTGGAAATTATGTAGGAGGACAAAATCAAACTTATTTTCCTGTATCATGCAAGTTAGAAAAGCTCGAAGGCATGCATTTTGAATTTTTCAAGTATTGACCTTAAAACTTCTAAACTGCCATAATTGCGATGCAACACAGATTTCATTTCTACAAAGTTTTGAATACAAGACAACACAGACAAATGTTAACAAAAAGAAATGACCAATTTGAACACTGCGACTGTTTCCTAAACTAAAAGAATGCTATCAATTGGAATTTTTGTCGGCCAAAACTTTTTTCTTCTTGAGGCCCTGCCTTAGCAAGCTAAGAGACCCTATGCAACAAAAATTTCTCATCAGAAAATTGTAAAAATAAGTTGTGACGTCCTTCCCTGTCCCTCAAGATTTCATGTCCGCGTAGTATTTTTCAAATTTCTGGGCAGACCTGAGTTTTGGTCGAATATTTTTCAAACTTTCTCGTTTTTACTCACTGTATTATATTCTTGGTTATAATACTTTTTGATCATATATTATCTCATTCTCCTCATATGCTTGTCAATATTATTTTTGTTACGTCTCATTGACAAGATGCTAGGCTGGGAATCGTTATATTACGATCACTTGCGGGGATACTTTTTAATTTTGAATTTCAACAGCCAAAAAGAAATCAAATCTCTCAGGTTTAAGATCTGAGTAGAACAAGAAAATGCGGATCTTTGACCTTGTCATAGAAAAAATCTGGATCTCTAGAACTCTACATCATCTCAGTAGCAAAGAGAAGCTTCCGATCTTCTAAATTTTGGTCATCGGAAAAAATAAGATGAATTCTCATTACCTCACAGTCGAGGAAGAAAAATAAAAAACAGCAGACTTGGATTCTGAGGCATAGAGCGACTCAGTATTGTTTTAATGATTGCACAAGAGGTTCACTTTTCACCATAAATCAAAAGCCCCGACAAACTAAATCACTTACTCGGATCATAGACGCTCGGAATTTCTATCAACAAATGATTATAAGCTTTTAGAATCTACCATCGCGTCCCTCATCTTTCAAATCCTTGCAGTATGTGGATTCTAATTTAACGTAAAACAATAATACTCAACAGCAAAATTTTCTCACAAGACACCCATTTTCATAATTTGTGAAATTCATTTTATCTATACGTGCGAACTTCGAAACATGTTTCGCGGGTCAGAGTTGACTTGTAAAAACACCAATAACACACCCTATCGCAGGAAACTCACTGAAGACTGCGACGACTCGAGCAAGTTGTATTTCTTCGAAATGGTGAGCTCATATTATCTCTCTCTTTTTTTTTTATCTTCCTCTTTCTTCAAATGCATTCTTTATACGACCAAAATTATACTACGCTAGCGAAAGCACGTATAAAGCGGACAGTGATTGGCCAATATTCGTCCATTTCAGTCAACCCATCAAAGATAACGCGCCTTGACGCACTGAAATGACCATTTAGGGGAAAGGAATCGACAACGGGTTGACCATTTCATGACCTTCTACTCGGATCGAATCTGATTTCACGGGACAATATTATTGGACAAAAACGCAATAAAATTTAAGAAAGCTCAATCTTGAAAGTCGAGTAAGAAAGGGGTGTGAATTAATGATACCGAATTACGGAAGAGGGTTCAAGAGTGGTGTTCTTACTTTAGCAACAATGATTGAAAGACTGCCTCTTAAGCTTTGGATTCAATACCACTGTAAAATGATAAGGAGAGGCAATGAAGTAGTCAGGAAATTAGGGACAGTGATGCAACATTTATAAAGTTGCACATCTCATGACCAAATTGAACGCCAGTAATCAGCTCTGAAAATTTCATACTTCATATGAGTGCCTAGGCGTCGCGTCGGTGTGAGCAGACTTATTTTCGTCTTTCGATAATAATATTTCGAAAATATTTTTTCAGCATTTGTGCTGGAATTTCGATTCAGTCGACAAACGGCTCAAAAGTTATTTCGAACCTTTCTCGCTCAAAGGTCGATCTAGAATTTCAAGTGTAAGGTAGAAAATTTCTCTTATCTTTTCCGAAGTATAATTGTATAGCTCGGCCGTTCACGCAACATTCAGGTATATTATAAAGTCTCTACACCCAATATAATACGAGATACGATCTTAGAAATGCGTTATCACTAAAAGCAATTTTAACCGAAGCAATTTAAATCGAAGCAGTTAATGTCGCCTTGATAAACAGTTGTTCCTCAGGTACTCGTTATATTATGGAAGTATAACGTAAATGTACTAATCCGATAGTTTTCCTCATACACTCGTCTTGTATATGTATATCAGACTATAATAATATTAATAAATGCGGAATGAAGAAACAATAAAATACGAAATTTATAATTCTACGTCGCGGGTACTTGAGCCGCGTTTTAATAAGTTTATATACATTTCAATTGTTAACACCTTTCAATAATTTTACTGAAGGAGTAGTACAGCTTAAAATAATATGGTTCGCCGGTAACTCAGTATGTCGTCGATAAAATCAACGATAAAATAATATCGACGCTATTGTGTGGAACCTCGAGAGTTGCCCGAACGTCTCCTCCACTGCAGGCTACAACACTTCGGATTACAATATTTCGCGGAAAAATTGCGTAACTTCCTTTTTTTTCGTTCTTTCGAAATAAAGAGTAAAAGAACTGACCTCCCCCCTCCAGGACTACATCTTTGAACGACGTCGTCAAAGTATTGTCAAATGCTGATAACTTATACAATTATCAGTAACGAAATATTACGAAATGCTTCGAGCACACGTTGAAAATGTGGTAGACTAGTTGCGACAAACGCTGAAATCTATAATTTTTTTTTTCTTTTCACCTCATCAATAGTTATGGGTCGTAAATGCAAGGTGTACGTAGATTACATGCGACAATACACGCGAATTCTGATAACTGTAGGTACTGTCGTCCCTTCAAGTGAGTCATATCATAACGGCGTGGAATTTTTTATGGATTGAAGATGGAGTGGAGCGATTCGCTGGTCATCAACACTATCTTTTTGTAATACACATTGCGCCATCAATTACGACACCGTATAGGCGCGAGCTTATTCGAAACTGATAAGATGAGAAATTTGATAGTCAGGAAAGTTTCGAATAAATCTAGGATTCCAACTTTCAACGTTCCAAAATAGAATGACGTTTGTGAAGAGAATTGAAATCAAAGGCATTTCCATCCAGTGGGACTCCTCAAATCTGTTGACACGCAGAAAAGAAATAGTTATCACCTGACTCAAAATCGCCCACATCAGTAATACCTGCACCCATCTCATTGTATGCCTCTCTCAGACTCTCACTGCGAATCTGACCACACTCCCCTATCCGTCCAATACATCTTCTGCTGCCCCAATTTATCCCAACTCCGCAATTCTTTAACCATCCCTCGCAATCATACAGAGACACTATTAGACTTTCTACACCATACTAATTTCCTCTCACGCATCTAAACACAACTTTGCCGAGCTCACAGTCCCAAAGGCTGGTTGTTAGCAAATTTGTCAATTTGAAAAAGAGAAGAAAATATGTATATGTACACTGGGTGATGACTAAGATCGACCTTCACTTAAATTGTAACGGTTCATAAATGCATCGGGAGATTGTTTGTTCTAGACCCAAAATCAACAAAACCCGTAAAACTCATTGCAAACCATTACGTGACTAGAAAGAGACGAACCCATCCCCTTTTCCAAAGGACTTTTTCTATTGCTATATTTAATTATAATTTGTACCCATCCATTAAAAATTTAATGTCGAGCGTCGATTTTTGACTGGAAGTCGACGTCGATTTCGCTCCAAATTTTTCGTCAACTTAAAATCAACGGTTCTGTCGCGTCGATTTCAAATCGATTTGTACTATCTAAATAGTTTTCTGGTTATGTACGCCAGTCGACTTCAAATCTGTAGTCGATTTTGAGTCACGCCTCTTGAAATTTTCAATAGTCTGAATTCTTACGTCCCTAAATAAGTAGCTGATATTCAGTCATGTAAACAAGAACGGCCGATTCCAAGTCAACAGGGTTCAACGAAATGTATCAAGTGACAACTGAGTTTTTCATCGATAATGGGTTGCTGCCGTATTGTTAATTTAGCCGCATTGTAAAAGTCTATCTACAAAGCGCCACCTTTTCGTAATACCGTTGAACCATGTCGACTAAAAATCGACGTCAATAAGTATTCTACACAAATTCGACGTCGATTTACCGTCGAAATAGTTCCGGGATAAGTCGACCAGAAATCGACCACAATCGACGTAAAATCGATTCATTCGTCTAAACCGAAGTCCTGCAATCGACGTAGAAATCAAACCGATTAGGAGTAAACAGAATTTAATGATCTTTCGATATTTGACGTCGACATGAAGTCGATTCGTAGTAAACGATTCTTGTACATATGCCCTATATCAACATCGAGAATGAAGAATTATAAATTTCGCTTGTACCAAAATGAAGTCAATTTTGAGTAGATAGTTTCATGCCTACTTGTCGAAATATAGTCGATTTGAAGTACATGAGATTTCGTTCGCTATACATTCGACGTCGATATGAGGTCGATTTCGTTGCTCAACCGAACCTGGAGCCTGCTTCTCAAAAATATAGTACGTTAAATCCTCCTTGAGCAACTATGAATGCATGACTTATCTGCGATAAGTGAAGTTACAGAAAAAAAAGTTCGATATGGAGACGAAATTGAGTTGACATCATTAAACGGAGTTCAAATTTTTTGTGGACCAAGAATTTACGTCGATTCTAAGTCAATTCCGAGTAAACACTCTCAGCTCCATGATCGATCAAGAATACCCTCCTTATTAACGTGAATATGAAGTCAAAATTAGGTCGATGTTATTTAACGAAGTTCACAGTTTTGTCGACCAAAAATCGACATCGATTCCAAGTCAACCTCTTCAAATTCTTCATCGACCAGAAGTCGCCTCAATTTCGACGCCGACAATGAGGCTTCCTCGAGTCGATTTTCGGTCAACATTAGGGCCAAACTAAATTGACTCAAAATCGACTTCGATTCCAATTCGATTTCAAGTCAACAATGAAAATATTTTAGTCGACCGAAAATCAACCATTTGTTGTCGACGACATCGGGTGTACAAATTGTTCGTATTTTTCTCGTAACCATCTCATTTTTGGTAGCCTAAGAGTCGACGTCGAAATACAGTCAACATGATATCGAACAAAATGTTTTCTGAGTTGACGATAATTTGACTTCAGATCGACGTCGTCATGCAGTCGATATACCTTCAAAATCGACTGCATTTTTATGGACTTTGGTGAAGATGTCAAATTGACGTAGAAATGCTGTCGACTTTGAGTCGACATTGCCTATGACTCGAAATCGACCCTAAACCGACGGTCGACGTGGTTCAATGGGATGAGATCGTCGCACTAATCAGTTTACTTCTACAAAGACCATCGCGTTCTGTAGCGCATCAAAGTATGCGAGTACAATAAATATGGACTCAGAATTTACTATTGTGGTTTCTCATTAATCTGTTGATGAATGAATCGACGTAGATGGTGGTTTGGGTAGTATACCTGAAAATAATGTTGATAAAGTTTACTTTTACGCCAAACTTAATGAGTGCTAGAGTTTTTTTTCTCACTTCACCGCAAAAATACAATTATAATTTTTTTTTCGTCATCGTCAAACTAAGGAACATCCATTCTATCAAATGACCGACTCCGACAATAAAACTAGATGATGACAGGCTTATTGTGAACAGGCTGAAATTTTCTAGGCCGCAATCGGGAGTTTCCTACAAAAAGGAGGCAGTTTGTTCGTAAATAGGCTAGAGGATTTACTAACAAAAAAGTTGTGACAAAAGTGAAAATCGTGACCCTCGCACGAAGATCTAAAAAATTTCCAAGTCTCTCTCGATGACATCACGCATCTCTCCAATTGCCTTCTCCATCGCCTCATTATTTTCCCTTCCCTCATATATTATGTGACTTCGGTCAAAACTCAAAATTTTTTTGAGCTAGCCCCCAAAGTAGGTGAAGGTCATTCTCACTCCAGAACACTGCCAACAGTCCCTTTGATAACGTCAAGAACCTACAAAGAAAAAAACTCTATTTGATGGCGCAAGAACATTCGAAGTTTTTTTCAGGGATACCCACCCTCTGTACAATGCTCGTAGATTAGAATGTGTCAATACTTGGATTAGAGCTTGCTAATGGAGTAGAAGAGACAGAATCAGTTGTGGTCGATTTTTGTGACCGATTTCCGATCTGATTTTTATCGACAATTAGATAAGGACAATATCGCAAACATTAATGGTGTTTTACGCCAATTCCTTGATAGATAGCACTCGAAGTGATTATACTAAACGAAAGAGAATTGAATTCAATATCTAGATAAGCAATTATAGGCCTAAGTAAAAAGGCGTCAGTGAAATGAGCTCTATTTCGGGCGATGCGGGGCTCAATTTTATTCATTAACGCTCCTCTCTTCCTTTGGGTCAGCAAAACCGATGAAACAATGCATCAACCAACAAAATTTCTTATGAACTATCTGCATGAAGCGATTAATAACGAGAATATCTTCCACAGACCAATGGTTGTCAATGACTATCAAATTGAACTCTCGCAAAAAAATTTATAGAGTTTTTAACGTCTTGATCGGAGAAAAATTTGAACCTTCAAACATACGGACTCGACATTTTAAATGCAGCTTGTGAAAGAAAAAAAAAAACTTGTCATAAAGTACGTCCTCCATTAGGGATATAATTTTGCTCCCTTCTTTCCAAAAAAAACATTTTAGCTTAATGCTTTAAATTTTCAGATTCTCATTCGACATGCCTGTAGACTGTTCACCCGAGAAATACCTGCATACATAAAAAGTTCGTAGTTCAGCAGAGTAGTAAATCAACAAACGCATAAATCGACAGAATGCGGGTGCTCAATCGACTTTTCCTTCGATCCTCTCAAATATGAATGAAGAATCTTTGCCTCGAGTTATTGATGTCTGCACCATCTTGTCTGTCGAGAGAATTAAATAAAATTTAATAGTCCATTCAACGCCCAGTTATATATTAAATAGGTTTTGAGCACTAAATTAAAATTTTTTGAGAATTTTATCAAATTTTACACTAAAAACGATTTTATGCCTTATTAGCGAACGTTCAAGTACATGAAAAATGCATCAAAATTTTGCATCTCCAAGTTGCAACGTTTGTTCCAAACCCTTTTCCTCGTTTGTTCGAAAAACGGAACAAAATTATGCATGTTTTTTTTTCAAAATATATGTTTTTTTGTACGTTGAATACAACAAGGGGAAAAAATGCTGTTTAGCCCACCTTGTTAGCAAAAAATAAGAAACTAAACAAAATTTCCCAAACAACTCTGATATCGTTTGAGTAAAACTTGAGTCAGTATGGCGACGATTTATTGCTCTGAGAATACAGTTTAAATGTAAATTTCGCGTTATTTACTATACTAATACCATCGAAACGAAAACTTACTGCAGACTTTGGTAGGAGAAGAGATGGAAGAACAAAATTACCTCCAGAACAAGACAGAAGAGTCTTAATTATTGCGTATTGGAAGACAATTCATATAAAAAGATGAACCAGGAAAAATCAAAAAATTACACATTTTTGTTCTTTTATTAATTTTTAAAAATCGGGTACAGATCGTCTTTGAAATTGAAACAACGTTCGTCGCGAAAAAACCGGTAAAGGTTACGAGAAAACGTATTCCAACACCACAAACAATCAACCCCAAATTCTGGTCTTCAAATTTTGGCAAAACAGATGACCACATCTAAAAAGTGCTGACATTTATAATCGCACATAAATCACCGAAAAATTATTTCCTCTTTTCTAGTGGCGGGCCACATTTTCTTTCTTCTACTTCCCTCTCAAGTATTTTTAAATAAAAAGCTTGAACGAAAAACGATAGAAAGAAAATTAGGAATAATATTTTCCGGGTGATAAGACTTAAAAGGTTTTTGTTTCACAAAATTCGCGCAAAACACTCGTTTTTCCCCGAAGTGTTACGACCGAAAAGAGGGAGGAAAAATGTTGAATTCGTAACACAATTTTCTTACGCTTCTTTATATCCGATATTTCGAAAACAATCGTCGTCTCAAATATCATTGAAATTCATTGCAAGTCGAATCGAATAATATCGAGTGGAAATTAGAAAGAAAAATAAACCCATTATTGATATTGGAGAATCATCGTTCATGGAAAGATTAAAGAAGTTTATTTCAACAATAAATGAGGTCTAGTGACGGCAATACAAAATTTAAAAATTGACATTTCTGCCATCTGGTTCGGAACTGGCGATGAGGAGGATGTGAAAAAATTATGGAATTATTCCACAAGTTTCTGTCACAACCAAAAGAATAGGGCAAGGACTCGAGTTTTGATATCATGTTGACAAAGGTTGAATTTACCCTAGTAAAACCGTCACGCTTCCTTCGTCAGATTCTGTTACTGTGACGTCATCAACAACGTTGACCTACTTTAGAGACTCTGAAAAATTTGGACTTTCCAGTAGATGGGATTGAGGAAGTCGGAGCATCGTAAAAAGGAGCACTCGGGAATGTGTATGCAAGACAAGTCTATCTGGAAGCGCGTCAAGTTTACAGTCACCGAATTGAGATGGCAAACGACGAGTATTACATAGTATGAACGACAATTTGAAACTTGTTTCGCAAGATCTTGACGAATTGAAAGCCACGAAGGTGCAGCCAAATCGAAAAGACGACAATTGGCAAATGGAGTAAAGGTAGTAGGTAGGGTAAGAATACGCCAACGCGGAGGAAGCAATAGTTTTGAGGAAACTACTCACGTCAAGATTACTAGGGTCATCAGTGTGCGGTCTTCTCTCATCATGTTAGGATCGTATTCTCAGGTAATCCCCAATGTAAGTAAAGGGTATACTCACAATTTCTTTCGAGCCCCAAGGTCATAACAGTGCAGAGGCCAATGAAGTCATGAAATCTCCACCAAGCTTAAACGCTCGAAAATTGTATACGAGTGCTATTCGGTCAATATAAACTAGGTTAAGATTACGTCATCAAGAAAGGTAGAATGAGGACCCTCATTGTTACGCTTCCTTCTATACACTCTCTCCGAGACGCTTCATCGTCACAATTCTATCAATATGACGTTATCAATGAGATTTGAGAAAATGTCAAGCTTTAAACTGGGGAGGGTTTGGGGAGAAAGTCGATCTTCGAACTCCTCTAAACTAGGGCAACCTGTTAATACGGTAAGATTGTACACAATATTCCTCTTCCACGAACCTTTTCCTCTCCTTTTCTTTGGCTCAATCGTGGTACTCCAAAGCCATGAAAGCACCAGCGTTCTTCTAATTTTGTAACCTAGAATTTTGAACGGTGCTCGACTCTACATTCAAAATCTTCCCTTAGAGTGCCTCACGGGTATAACACTTTCCCAACGCAAGAAAAAACTGTTCAACAGCAATTCTTCATCTGAAAATTTTTTGTCATAATTGGCAACATTGAGATTGGTTTTGTTCAGCGTTTAAGTTATTTCGCAAAGCGTGGGTTCTTGAATATTTAAGCGAACACGTGGTACACTTGTTGGTATGCGCGATACAAGAACGAATTAAACGACGGAGAAAACAAAAAACCTAAACATCACCCGGTAAATCGACATTTCTACACTGCAGCAGCGGACGATTATCAACCCAAGATTTCGCGCATACCTTTTCCACCGACGAATCTGCGGTCATATTAGTTTTTATTTAAAATGTGTCTATATTGCATATTATAATCTGAATTGTTTCCGCGAACGAAAATTTTCATTAAGGATTCGAAAAATGCAAAAATTAATCGTTCGAAGTATACACACACGAGGAATAAAAAAAAAGTAGCGGGCTATAAAGCGGACCCGAGACGAGATAATTTTTACGAGTGTGGTACGTACGTACATAAAATTTTCAGTTGATCACTACATCGGAATTCACCGCTATTAATTAACCGCGCATTCTCACTATAAGCCTAAAATCAAGGACTAGATTCCGATACTAATACAGCGACAGCGAAGACAACGTATATACAGATTTTTTTTTCTCTTTCTCCTTCATAAATTATGTTCTCGGCTAGCCTCACCGCGTGTGAATTAGGAAACACTCCCGCCTTCATGAATACAGACACCTCGAAAGCGTAATTTCGGACACTAAAATGTATATAAGCTAATGTTGTCACTGTTACCGAATATGCATGTCTTCAAAAACCGTACAAACTCTTCACGAATTGATTGCAGGTAATTAATTCTGGATGTGCCTTGACACAGGCATAGGCTATGCTCGAAATAAGAACTGCTTTTATTATATGTAAATTTTAAGAATGATGATGAACACGAATACGCAATTTGTATACGAAAAAGATAACTGTGTATCGCAGATATAGAAGAAAATCGGAGAGAATTCGCTCCTCCGCGGCTGCTTAGTAACAGTGAATCCCTAATTAATGACATCAGCGTTCGACTAACATTTTAGTAACATGAACACTTAGTTGCAATTTGGAAAGCATTTTTAACGCTGTCCAGTCCTTTTTTGCCATCGCGTGGCAAGTTGTACCTGAATTTTTCTTGTCACAGACTTTTAAAAGTGTCTTCATAAAATGATATTTTTCGCTTATAAAACAGAACTATTTAATTTTGGGTGCAAGGAAAAAAAGGGAAGAATGACGTATCGTAATTGAGCAGGTCAGTGGATTTAAATACCTTGGTAATGAAATCTCATACATGGGAGAGATTGACTCAGAGATTCTAGCCCTATCAACCGCGTAATAGCAGGAAACAATGCACGACGTGATACGAGCATAAAAATCTATAAGACGTTTGAAGTACCAATGGTGGAATACGGAAGCGAAGTATGGGCGCTAAGGAAAACCGACAAAAAGCGCATCACAGCGGCTGAAATGCGCTTCCTAAGTAAAACAGCCAGCTACATCCTGCTTGATAGGAAAAGGAATGTCGACCTATTAGACGAGATAAAAGCAACACCAACACTGAGAAAAATCAAGGATTACCGGAGAAAATGGAGAAAGCATGTGGACCAGATGAGCGACGACCGCTCGCTGGAACAAATCCAGCAGTATACGCCGACAAGAAAAAGATTCAGAGATAGACGGAGAAGAAAAGATTTGGAGTTTTTTTTTCCTATTGAAATTTAACCTCCCCTTCAATGTCAAGACTGAAAGACCCGCATCCAAGCGCTCAACTCAGTTTTGGAACCCGAGTTCTTTCTGCCTGGCTGTCAAGATCTAAAATTCGAAAGCATCCCCACAATTGATGATAACATACGGTAATGGTACCCAGCCTTAACTACGTCGATGAGACGAGACGTTGAAATGGACGATCAAAAAAAGAAAATGATAATCACGGTCGCAGAATAAATGCGGTAGGGCTGGGTATCCCGACATCATTGAAATATCGCAAAGAAGAGAAGAAGAAATTTTTTCAAAGACTGGACAGTACGAAAATTTTGCTATGCAAAAATAAAATTTTAAGAGACGAAGAATGTATAACTCTACAAAGTGACGTCCAGAGTCATTTTTCCAATTTTTTAATACAAATTTTATTCGTTCTTTTTCGCGGTTGCATAGGGGCTCTTGGTTTTACGAGACAAGAGGCGCAATAAGCAGAGATTTTGAATGATTCGAAGAATTATTTGAAGCAATGTACCCTAAGAACGAACCGCTCAATCACAGTCAAATCGAATAAAAATTTTTTAAAACCAACCCCTGGTAACTTTCTGTCTATGCAGCTATTAAACTGATCAAACGGTTTCACAAAATCGTCAATGATCTTGGTTGAAAAAGCACCAAGCAAAGAAAAACGGGGAAAAAATACGATGGAATTGCCAGAAAGATCGATATTTGCATCGTTCAAAGGAATAACAAGACTGAGTCGCTGTGCGCCTCAATATCTGGGTCTCTTGCAATGATAAGTGCAGTTTTACTTGATTGACGTAGGTTTACCAAAATGAAAAACTTCCGAAATTTGCAAATAAGAAAATGAATGTGTAACTTAAGTCACGTGACAACATATTTTTCCGGCGAGAACTTTTTTTTTCGCGGTTGCATATGGGCTCTCGTCTTGCCAAAGGAGGCAAGAGCCCCAAAAAAAGACAGCCAATGGACACTTCAGGAGCTAGATGATGAATTTTAGCAAAAAGATACATAGGATTCGAAGAACTGTGGTGGAAAAAAGTACAGTTGACGAAAGTGCCACAGACGGAAAATCAATAATTGGTTGCAGGAGCGCGTTTGGGAAGAGCGATCGTAGGATGAACAATTGTGGAACGAAACAATGGAACCAAAAATAAAAATAATGCGCTTCAACAAAAACTGAAAAATGATCTTCCAGACCGCATTTGAACAATGTGGTACAGCTGTAAAATTTTCATACAAGTAAAAACAAGTAAATCCGATCTTAACAGTACCTATTTAGCCGATATTAGAGCTTTATTTTCATAGAACTGAGTGCCGAGAGCCCCGGGAGCTATTTCAGGAAATGCCGGAGGCTTCTTTGTTGGATAGACATTACCTCAATTCGTACAGAAGAAATAATAATCATCAGTTCATTGGTCCAACAGGAGTTGGACTTGCAACAGAAGATGTTGTTCATCATAGAATATAATTATTATGGAAACATTATTTCAATTATTACCGTATTATTTTTCCAAAAAAAGTTCTCCATGAACTTTGATTTTGGATTATTTCGGAGTAAAATGCGTTTTCGACCAGATACGCCCCAAGTTCTTAAAACATAGATCTCGAATTCGACGAAGCATTCAGAGCAGTATGACAGAATAAAAGTTGAAAGCGAGAATATTTTTTTGACATATAAGTAAATAAGAAATATGAAAATTTCTTACGCTTTTTCAAGGCATATTGATTATAGGCTGGGATAGTTTAGGGAGAACAATTTCTAGACGTTTCATTTTGTCGCGTTTGATTCCAACGATAGTCAGATTGTAAGATACTCAAAGAGTAACGAAAGCAAAAAACTGCAAAGACCGCAGATATAAAGAGGAAGACGCGAGATCTTTCGGTTAATAAACCAGTGGCTTTCTATCTTTGCCCAATGATGGTTTATTAATCGAAAGATCTCGCGTCTTCCTCTTTATATCTGCGGTCTTTGCAATTTTTTGCTTTCGTTACTCTTTGAGTATCTTACAATATGTCGAGCCGTAACATTTCGGACCGTATTAATTTGATAGTCAGATTCATACGCGCAAGTCCAATCCGCGATACCAAGAACACAAATACTTTGGCGGTCTGGTCATACCGATACTTTCAAAGGGTGCGCGTGAATCGAGACGTCCAAAAAACACAAGCAACTCTTTCCAATGGCAGTAGTTTTTCTCTCCAATACTTCCGCATGGCGGTTATCATGATGGATAAAACTGTAAGAGAAAAAAACCCTTACAGGTCGGTGTTCGTATTCAATTTTACGGAAAAATCAGACTTCGAAAACTTCCCCACAATTTGGGATAAAGATAGGGCAAGGACATAGGAACAAGAGGAAAAATAAATGAAATGAAGTGTCGCTATTCGCAGAAAAATCATCAGGCGTTTCGCAGAAGAGGAACTCGAGACAGAATATTTTAGTCCCATTCAAAGTCCGGCCTGTTTTACGAAATTCAACTTTAGACAGTTATATGTGATAAACACCAGCATTACAATATTGATAATACCATCATTCTTAGGCCTATCTTTGATTGAATCACGAGATAAAACAAGTGAATTCTCCAAACAATCACTAAAAGTAGTACTGAACGTGTTGGACAAATGAAACTACATTCTGTAGCAATATACAATTGCCTCTTTGATCCACCCGAGAAAGATGAATACGGGTACTCGAAAAGCTTCGTAGGTCGATATGACACGTTTTCTCAGAAGAATTGAGGCAGGGGGGATATTGATTTTATTCAAAAATGAATGTGAGATTCGTCATCCCAACTTGCTTCGTCAATATTTTTTACACTTTTCATCAGAACTTGTCAAGAAAGAAGGACGCCCCCAATACGTCCAATCCAATCAACTCTGATTGTCTTCCGGAGGAGGAGCATCAAATTGTAACCTTCTAAAACCCCACTAGCGAGCATAATACTTATACTTTCGCGTCGACCTATCTCGTAAACCCGGAAACCTAAGAGACTGATATTGGACCTGTGTAGATATATTACTTCGAATTTCGTATTTTTGCACACGTATAGACTTTCGATTCACACCTCGTCAGTTTCTGATTTGTCGGCTTCGGCTTTTAATTGACAAGAGATCGTCAAAAGAGCACACTTTAATTAAGTAGGTCGCTGTCGCGAAGGTACTGACGCCAATTTCTTTGCATGTATTTTCTACGTTTCACGAGGAAATGAGGATTAATTCCTTAGTTCTTCCTTGTTTTTGTCAGATGCCACGATTTCTGCATAAGATTTAGAAGGCAAAGAAAGGGAGAGGAAGAGCGGAACATCATTCTTTCTCTTTCCTTGTTGAAGATCAAAAAGTAATCCGCATCCATTTTATAACCCTTCTTCTCTCCATAATTCGAAGTATTCAACAAAGATAGAGAGGATGAGATCCAAGGGACAAGTATTTCTTTCTTCCCCGCCCTCGCTTCCAAATTAGGATATTTTCATCATTTTCAGATATTATGGACGATTTTGTAATTTAGAACTCAGATGCTGAAATGAAATTAGGCCATATGTTTTACCTAGAATTCGTGCTTCTCACGAACAGATTTATCAATATTTTTGGGATTTCCATTTCCTGATTCATTCGAATCACCCTCCTTATTTCCGTTCCTAGGAGGAAGAGGAGAGAATCTTGCGATACACTTCTGGACATCTCTCTCCTTTCCTAGTGCACAATTTTGCCATCTTTCTAAAATAGAGGGAAAGTGAGAGAAATAATCGATAAAGAAGCTCTGCACATTCATCTTCATGGCTTTCTAGAGAGAAAAACAAACTTGAAAGAAATTTAAATAGCACGCAAAAATTAGACGTAATTTCTCTAAAATAAAAATGCCTAATTCCACGTTCAAATTAAGCAGAAATTGACGTATCATCAACAGAATAATAATTGGGAGATATTTCTGATTCTCACGAATGCCAGCATGTTCTCGCATACGATTGTTTTGGAATCATTTCCCCAGTGGAAATTTCGACAGATATACATACTGGTAAAGAGGACGAATAAATAAGTTACAGTTGAAGGCACATCCCTTCGCATTATGATCAACGATCTTGTACTTTGTTTCTGAGTTTCGGGGCTCGGTAATTTTTAAGACCGCCCCTTCCAGGTCCAAATACGTGAAACATTATTTGAGACGCAGTCAGACAAATCCAACCTTGAGTCGGAAAATTTTTTTAGGCAAACTTCAACTTTTCGAAGGCCCGCTCGACACGTTAGGAGCTTTTTTCAACGATTCTAATAGCAGTATTTTCAACGAGCTGTCCAATGAGATTACTCTCAAAGCGTAAAACTGTTTCTAAAATGTCGAACAGACCTTTGGAAATTGGGTATTGCATAAAAAAATTGGAAATTTTCTGACTTAAGGTTGGGTTTGTCTGACTGCGTCTCATTTCCTATAATTCTTATAAGCCTACAGGTGTCTCATTGTTGATCTATTACCAACATTGACATGAGCCCGATTGGGCAAAGACCTACAATCAGTTGCAGTTCTATTCCTCGTTATCTTCTTCGGTTTCTTTCTCGGTTTATCAACTAAAATGATATTTTGTACAGCCTACATTGCATTGGCACGACTTTCTTGAAAGAGCAGGATTGAAACGCGAGTATGCAGTACGGGATAAGTAGATGATCGAAAATCTTAGAGTTGGTAATGATCAAACGTCACGGAATGTCATACAAAATATAGAATTGTTCAGAGACACCCGAAGTTTCATGAAAAATTTTTCAATCACAACCATATGCTTACTGAGGTGAACGCTCACGGCAAGTCGAATGTAACACATGGAAAATAGACGAAGAACAATTTCCGCATGAATTGGAGACCGTGCGCTAGAAACCCTCTCTCAAACTCATCACAGAAACTCAGATCTTAATTTTTTCGGGTATGAATACTCGAATGAAAGGTTCCCTGTAGAATAATTATACATTAATGCTATAATTATTTACAGCAACTTGTATCTCAAGGAACCTGTAAGAGGCAGAGAACGTTGATTTTGGGAAATGACAATTCATGTCAAAACCTGCGAGAACGCGGTTCACTATTCGATTCTACACCTGTTGATACTTCGGAATCTTCGCTCGATCCATATTACGCACACGTGACTAGCCTATTATCTCTTGGTCTTGAGAATCGTATGGAAACTGAGAAATAGAAAATCCAAATCTTTCAGCGCAAATTCGAGCACCGATTCGGTAATCCTTATCACTAACCGAATGTTTATTTCGGTTTCTACCTCTCTAATTTCTAAACCACAACCTAATTTAGGTAATTAACTCCGTCCTTCGGCTGAAAATCGTACACAAGTTAATCGTTTACATACCTCTTTCTCAGGGTATTCCCGCGATTTCCATCGTACAAAATCATCGCGTAAGTGGAACGATACATTCACAGGTATACAACATAGATATTTCAGCTCAAAAAATATCGGTAATTGAGAAAAATATCGCCACAACACAAACACGAGATTACGCAAAAATTATCTATTATCATTAATCATTCAACAACACGTGGTATAAAAAAGGAAGAACTAAAAAAAAAGAGCACGTAAAAACGACAGAAGAATAATATTTTGAAAACGCGGCACAATCTAAGATTACGAATAACGACGAACGAAAAAAAAAAATGATAATAAAAAGAAAAGGGTTGTTTAATTAGATTACGTAAAAACGGATGAAACAAGACGAGAAGAATTAGGAGAAAAAAAATCAAAACTGCGTAACAGTCGAAAATCGATTATTTTACTCGAAAAAGGGAATGGATGAATTTATTTTTTATCATTACGATCATTATTTTAAAATTTTAATATAAATATTTCGAGGGCAGCGGTAGCGGCGGCGGCGATTTCGACGTAAAAAGCGACGAAAGAAAAAAGCGCGATCGCATTTCGATACCGCGTACACGAGCTGTGTGAAAAACACGACACAGTCAAGACTGTACGTGTGCGTCGCCGACAAGTTGAGTACCCTTCCACGTCGGTCGCGCGGCTCAGCCCAAATGATTACGACTATTTACGGAAATGACCGAAGCGCAAAACGTTTACACCTGTCCGTGGTCGTACGTGCGTACACCGACCGACTCCGGCTCGAGTAGCGTGGCCGAGCGTGTATCCGTATGGACTTACCGCTGATAGCAAGTAGTAAATGTTGTTGCCCGTCTATGTACGTTGCAGCATCGTTGCACTGTACGGTACGACAACAGTACTTATGCACCGCGGAGCGTCCGAACCCTTGAAGCGCACCGGCATACGAATATTATTTGCGGACTCAACAAGTATTCGCCAATGAGTATGTGAAGTGGGTTTCGTAAAACGATAATGATTGATACGAAAATTACTCGACTGAAATCCTCTCTCGCCTGCAGTAAATCTCTGTCGAGACGCGCGCGTTTACACGGAATTAAATTATTCGATAAGGTGCGAAAACGAGACGCGTATACTTCGCGCGAATCCATTTAAATATATACGAGAGTGCAAACAACTGATTAAACCGGCAAATTATCAACTAAATACTTCCCTCTTGTCTCTCCCAAGTTACTTGATTTATTTCATAGATTTTTTGAAAAAAAAAAAAAAAAAACATAGTTCGCCGGGGCTAAGTAGAATTAGGCTCAGCGATAATTCTATCTCCTTATGGCAAGTACGTATTTTGGGAAGACGGTCCTCGTGACCCTCTTCATGAAACGTGTTTACAAAAAAAAAAAAAAAAAAAATGGAGAAATTCAAAGACCTTTACCTCCTTGAGGGCTGAAAGTACAGGTACAAGCTACTGGTAAATGTGTCCCAGGAATATTTCGAGAACTTATCGTTCTATACGCTCTTATCATAAATATAGCTCCTATTTGTCTCTGAGGCAAAGTTTGGAATTTTTTCTAATGCTTATTTTTGATTGCAAAAGTGTGCTCAAATTTGTACTTATCAGCGAAAAAAAGTAATTGACTGATGATTTTAAAGAACTTTCAATTCACAATTTTTTCATAATAATATTGACAACACGTTCGTTCAACGGCTCTACGTTGGAGTAATAAAGTAAGCATCACATTCTTGCAATGATCTTCTTGGGACTCTTGCTTTGCAAAGCTAAAAGCCTCGCAAATGAAACAAAAAAGAGTCGCTAAACGTCTTAGTATCTCAAGATCCGGGTCTCTTGTTTTTTTTTTCGAGATAGTGCAAGTTCTTTTTATTTTTTACAGGAGCTCTTTTTCCACCTGAGACCTATAGATTGAAACCTGATCATCATTATAGCTTGAACTTAGTTATTGGTTGAAACTTTTCGATACTATTGGCCAGTGGCGGATCTAGAAAAACTTGATGAGGGGGAGGGGAGGGGGGAGGGTGAAATTTCCTGTGTCAGCGCGGAAAAAACTTGTTTCGCTTTCTGCCCTCTCAGTTCCTGGTATATTATGAGTACTGTATAAATCACCTTTTCAAGTCGCGTTTTTTCAACTTTTATCTCTTCCACTTCTCCCTATCCTTTTTTTTGCTTTTCTTCTTTTTAGTTTCACCACTGCAATAGCCCATTGGCTGAGCTGTTTGCTTAGATTTTCAGCCAATAGATTGTGGCTTCTTCTGCTGTTCAAGAGACATTATTATTGACTTTTTCGATGAAAATTGAAGAGCTAACTGTAATTAGCATGAACTTAGCTACTGCCTGAGAGTTTTGATACAATTCACTATTAGTTGAGCAGCGTTTGAGCCAATTAACCGAGCGGCTTCTGCTACTGCTTGAGCCATTATTGGCTTTTGCTTTCTAGCTCTGCTCAGGAGATGCACATTTTTTCATGTCAAGATCTGGAAACCGAAAGATCCGCATCATCTTGTTCCACTCAGATCTCAAACCTGAGAGATTTGGTTCCTTTTTGTCTCCGAGATACAAAATTTATAAATGTCCTAATAAATTATCATGATAATATACCTTAGAGTTCTTAGCCGTGTACTGCATCAATGATGACATAAGACAAAAATAATAACGACGACCATAAAAATAATGACAGAAAAATGAAGAAATTGAGATAGGAGTATGATCAAGAAGTATAATAAGAGTCTCAATGGTCAAAAAATACACGAAGTAGGTATATTACCATTATTTAGAAAACTTTTTCAAAGCTAGCACAAAAATTTGAAGATACTATGCTAAAATAAAATCTTGAGTAAAGAGCATGCAAACCTTCAATGACATCACAACGTACTTCTACTGAGTAAGTTTTTTCAATCCTTCTCTACTTTCATGTCATTGCCCTTTTTTTGTAGTCTCACTTATCAGGAGAGAACAAACAAGGACAGAACATGAAAAGAGAAGAAATCATAAGAGAATGATAAGGAGAGGCGAGAGACCATTCGAAAATTAGTTGCTTCCATTTTTTTCAAGGTCACCACAAAATTGTTGATTTAAGATATCCTTATCAGATGGGAAATGGGATTCAAAAAGGAATCTCAAGCCATCTAGGCACACAAAATTCGTTAGAAATTCGAAAAATCTTCAATATTATGATGCTAACCAACTTTTCAAATTGAGGAAATGATATACATGCGACATACCACGTTCTCTTTTTGTATGGAAATTATGATCATCGAAACTCACCTGTTGAACAGAAAAAGAATATACATTAGGTACCTATATTATTATAATTTAAAAACATTTTGTTTATACAAACTCATTACGTCCATCGCTCATGGCGTTAAATTTTTCTGCTTTTTCCAGAAAATACTTTTTTCTCAACTTATGAAAGAACGCTATGTGCGCTTCGAACTAAAAATTTTTATTTGCATTAGATCCTTTCCGAAAATGAAGTGAAATCATATGCCGGTAAGAAGAAACCCTGCTTTGGCCACAGTATACCGCAGGTACAAATTTATCGCTCATTCTTTTTGATAGAAATAATGAAATTGCTTTGTGAGAAAGACACAGAGAAACGGATGAAAGAAGAAAAAATGAAAGACACAAGAACCACTTTATGGGAGAATGATAAAATACTGATAAGTAGAGTTTGTAGAACCGATGTGGTACAACACTATCACAATAAAATATTTATATCTGCAACTTGATACAAAATAATCAATTCGTTGCCCTCTAAAATCGATTGGAAATGACTTATATCTACAATGAAGTCAACATCTGGGTCATATATACTTGAGGTAGGTGATCATTTCATCTTCAAAACTCTCGCGCCATAAACATGAACATCATACAATACAAGTGTTGATACAATTTTTTCGGATGCATTTATCGGCACGCGAAGGAAAAATAAATACACGAGAAAAAATAAGGGAAATAACCAACATTTAATTGAAGTAAACGCTAAAACAAAACGTACACGATAAAAGTAAAATTTTAGCAAAATATAACGCGTTATTGAACGCGATTATTATTATTTAAAACGAGAAAAGAAAAAATAAACGACATTTTTTAGCACGCGAAATAAAATAAAAACAAAATAAAATTCGAATTTTTTTTTTTTTCTATTATATTTACAAGCTATGCGACTGCACCTGTGGGTCGAAAACTTAAATTAGTAACGCTTTCTTTGTAAAGGCTGGTCAGCCTCTTTTCTATTTTTCCAAGGGGAACTGTCTTCGCAGCAGCGGGCACCGTATTTTAAGGCCAAGAGAGGCCTCCTCCGGTGTGTTGTACAATTTCTGTTCAACCCAAACTCGGTTAAATTTTCTTTGTTTTCGTTTTGGAGATCCTTTTACATCACCAATTTTATCTGCACTAGCGTCAGAATATTCACTAACGCCCATCAAATCCATGCTATCGAAGAAAATTAAAGATCACGCAAAAGCTACAGCACACAGAATCATACACTGGGAACTCGTACTATCCGCAATAAACACTCGTAATCACAGACCTGCAAATTTCATCTCGTAATGCCTAGAAACATTATTCACATTCACTTGTTCAGACAGGACAAATTCAGGTATTGGTTACTATAATCGTAGTTTTATCGCGTTGGAATATTACATTTACTGTCAGAACCTAATTAAGAGGATCGTGTGTGAGTCATCACGTGAATCATATTTAGGAATCAGCTGTTTTCATTTCTTTTTTTCGCGTGTACCGGTACTTTTTTCGCGCGCAAATATTTTTCATTCGCGTGCCGTTATATACATCCCCAATTTTTTCTCCATCTCTGTACAACTTGTACAAGAAATAAACCCATAATTCCTGAAATCCCTTACAAATTTTAAAAGTAGATACACCTTACATGGGGTGATGTAATACCAAAAATTTCTAAAATAAAATTTATACACTCTATCTATTGGGCTATTGGAAACAATAGGTACCTGCTTCTCACGTGTTCAACAAATTATCTTGATTCAGAATTAGAACGGCAACAAACTTTTGCTCGCTTGTAAACGATCAATAACAAAAATATTCAAGTGAAGATGAAAGAGCACGCGGTAAAGCTGCGAAAGTCTTTATCAATGCTCTATCAAAGATTATATTTTATCAGACTTCAAGCGATTCGCGTAACCTCACTTTCAAGATACGCTTATCTTGGAACCTCAATAGCGCGTATCATTTGTGAAAAATATGATTACAAGTAAGTATTACATTGATACGGTAAGATTTGCATCAGAGGACGTGACCACAAATAAAGGAAAGAATGAGATTTCATATATTTTTAGAATATTCCTACTTAATACATCAGAAGGCAACAAATTTGGTGTCGTTTGAAAAAATTATTAAGAATAGTACAATTTCTACCTCTCCTCCTCAATATCAATTGCTTTTTGTTGCGGGTCGCGGAGGACGCTGATGAAAGCTACCGCTTTACAGCAGAATAATAGTTTTCCTCAGATCAATTTACAAAGCAACTGTGATGAAGATAGCCTTCTGGTAAATTTTTAATGACCTAGAAAATTATTGGTATGTACAATTAACAATCAGTTTATGCTTCAGAAACCACAGTAACAGCAGAGCTACCAAATTCTAATGCGTACAGTAAGGTCTATCACAAAGTATGAGCGAATTAAAAAGCTCATAATAAGCACCATTTCAGGGAGATTGTTCACTAGTGAAGTCCCCCCCCCCCACTCTTTTCCAAAGAAAAAATTCAAGCAATAACCAATTTTTGCGTTTTTACTGCACCTGTACCTGATTCCTCGACCTGATTCAGTGCAATTAATTCTTTTTTATCGCATTCACTTGATTGGTAGATACCCTGTGTGGGAGGAAGAGAAAAATACCATGAATGAAAATTAAAATTCTTCGAGTGCGGTAAATTTATTTGTCCCTCCTCATAGATAAATATTTAGCACATCTCGTAAGCGATCATTGAAGACCGACAGCTTTTTCTGGTCTTTTGAGTTTAGAGTATGATAACTTTATAATGATAGAATATAAAGAATGCGAGCGTTGACGGTGACAAATGTGTTAATTTTCATTCTATACTACCACGAACTAATTACCAACCGGATTTCAAACTATAATATCATAATGAGGAAATAGTTGGAATTTCCGTTCAACGATTAGTCCTTAAGTACTATCCAGTCAAAGAATGAAAGTCACATAGTTTTAGATTTGTGGCGTAATGAAATTCGGTAGCGTAGAATAGTCTTCGTGCCTGCGCACAGAGAGAATATTCACCTTGAAATTACGACTGCATGCCGTCATCATGTTTCTCATGATTTTGAACCATTTGTTTGCAAATATTTGTACTTGACCCGAATCCATATTCAAATTCAGAATTAGCTGTTTCCTTACAAGATCATCAAAATTTTGTCGAAAAGTTCATCAAATACAAATGGAGATTGAAGACAATCTTCACTGGAACAATCGATCTCATCAGAAACGGAATCGCTGCTTCAAAACAGGAGCGTGAGGGCAATGATTTGATAGTCTGCCCGTGACCATCTAAGAAACGTCTCTCCCGGACTGGACGATATTCACGGAGCCATGCTAAAAAACCTCCATCCCAACTCTTTTTCTTATCTTCTCTCCCTTTTCACCTCCATCCTTGCTCATAATATCTATCCATATTTCTGGAAAACCGTCATCATCCTTCTCATCCTGAAACCCGGCTCAGAGTCCCTCCTTCCAACATCATATCGCCCAATAGCATTATCCAGTGCTCCTCGGTAAACTTTTCCGAAAAATCTGGGACAAAAGGCTTCTTTGGCATCTAGAATCGAATAACCTTTTCACCTTTCCAATACGGCTTCAGAAAAGGACGAAACACCACCCAATATAACTCTACACTCCGAAAATCCTGTCTTTACTCAATCTTTTTTGATCTTCAAGAAGCTTTTCCCCGGGTTTGGAGACATCTCATCGAAAGTAAATTACACGAACTTGGCCTTCAAGGTAACCTCCGTAATATTCTCCAGAGTTTCCTTCACGAAAGAACTCTAAAAGTACGAATTCAGCTCCCTGTCGGAAACGATGTGCCCCAAGGAGAAGTATTTAGTGTCTTGCTCTTCCTCAAAGCTATCAACGATATTACGAAACTTATTGCCCCTCCCCCTTACTCTAACGTCTTTTTGCTGATGACTTTGACGTTTCTATCTGTTCTTCCAACCCTCAAAGAGCCCACAGACTTCTCCAGGAAACAGTGAACTTAAATACTGCATGCGGACATCAAATAATGTCTTCAAATCCTCAACCTCCAAAACTTACGTTATTTTTAAAACGAGATGTCCGATCCCCTCCTTCCAACGTCTCTTTACAGAATTTTGAAATTCCACTTCGAAATTCTACTAAGCTTCTCGATCTCAACTTGGATCAAAAACTGACTACTACTACAACCCTATAAGAGTCTTATTCGATCAAACCTAGATTATCGAGCTCTAGTGTACAATTTAGCCAACAAATCTTTTCTCTCATTACTCGTTACTATTCAAACTTCCTCTCTGCGAAAGTCACTAGGAGCATATCGCACAAGCACGTAAACCTCACTTCCTACATTCTTTTTAAGCTTAATAAAACTTCAAATAATCACATGACACTCAAAGAATTTTTCTCATAATAATTATGATTTTTATGCTTTCTAGGATGTGGTACATCACTGCTGCCTGTACATTTCCCTACATGCAAACTGATCGTCATCTAGTGAGTGAGTTTTCCACCGACTGAATTACACTTGCATACGTCGTATTGAACAAATACAATGCAATATATTGCATACTGACGCTTAATATGCACCATTATAATGCCAGATATAAGTTTTAAGGTAGTAGTTTACTCGTTGAAATAAATGATTATCTTTGGTAATAATAATTTGCATAAAAAATCATTTCACCGCGGGGACAAATTTATATAGACGGGGGGAAAAAAGAAAGAAAAAAATGTGTACATAAATATAGGCGGTAAAATACATGAGTTGCGCTGCTTACATACCGGGAAAGGTAAACGGAAAACGTAAACATTATTTAATGTCTTAATGCCGCAGTAACTCCCACCAGGTAATAATTTCCAAACGTTTTGATAATTATCTTGGTCCGTCACAAGAGTATTATTTCCCAACGACTTATCTTAATCGTATCTGCGTACGACGCACGATATTTCGAGCTTTGTAGGAGAAAAAAGAGTAGCTGATAAGCGTATTCTTTCACCCATCAGGATAGATGAGATAGCCGTTTCGTTATCCGTCGGTGGTGATGCTGAAGATTTCCAGAATGTATTACAGAACACGAGAGTGGAAATGACGATAGTGACATTAGAAATACGCTTGACCGAGCTTCATTGAAATGTTTTGCCGTCTTATTTGTTAAGACATGTTATCTGTTTCAGTTTTTATTATAGACGCACTGGCGCAGTGTAATGCGAAATTCCTCATACTTGTTTACTTCGTACTTCGTAATATTCTTGCCATTACAGTATAACAAAGAAGTACCGGTAGTGAAAAGGTCATTTGTTACCCATCCTTGTAAGATTAATAAGTAGATATTTACAGTATAGTACGTGGTACGAGTAAGTGATGGAAAATCGAAGCTACTCGTATGTTAAAGATCCCGACCACAGAATATTATCTGATTATTATGATTCATTAGTTTGTAGAGTCAAAAATCAATTCTAGAAAAAAATAAACAAAAACGTTTCAATGAACAAGTAGGTAAATACGTATACAGTGTGTTGGAAATTCGCGGTAGTTGCGAGATGGAAGATGACATATATAGTACCCCCTATTCCAGAAATATTTGCTGAATGAGCGCTTCTAATCAATCCATGAAATTCACAAGCCTAATGAAGACTGAACCTACTAGAGCAGCCCTGGTGTACAGTGTATTAGACCTAGTATAAAGAAAACCAAAGGTCAAAATTATTTCAAGGTTTTGAAGTATGTCAAGATCATTGATGACATCATTTAGCGTCTCGCGTCTTACAAGTCTCCGATTGAAGCCCAGTTTTGTAAAATTTGGAATGGAGTGGAATTGGCGAAAAACTGAATTCAAAGACTTCCAAAACAAACGCATTTGCGAGCTCTCTACTGCATCGCAGGCGAGTGCTAAGCACGAGCACAGGTGCCCTAAGTTGTCATCCTTACTCAATCAAGTTCTTTCCTCGTGCACACTGACTCCATATAATCTCCTTTTTTGATGGACATAATTCCATGGTTAGAGTTCCTATCCCCCCTCTCCGAACCTATATTAAAACACCTTTTTATTCATCAAAGTCTTCTTGATAAGGTCGCTAGACTACTTGTAAAACTATCCAATTAGTACTATATGACAAGAGCAATGACAAAATAATTTTCGGGTTACCCCAACTTTCCTTACTTCTGGAATTACGAATTAATGAGGATTGTAATGCACATGATTTCCTTCGGCAAGGCTTTCAAACGGGTCACGCTTTAGAATGCTGTACATGCACGAATACAAGAAGAGTAACTGAGCTTGCGATGTTTCGGTCACCAGGGAACTGAAGAAACAAATATCTGGACCCTTGGTGGGTAACTTAGAAACTTATTCGGCTGAATTGGTTGTATTCGGAAAAATAATTTCCTTTCCGAGCAGGTTTCACGAATCTTTTTCGCGTGGCTGAAGTCCGAACAGAGATTCGTATTTGAAGTTACAAGACAGCCTCATTGAGAATGCATGAAAAGAGGACGTTTCTTGCCTCTTGTTCGTTTTTTGTCCTCGTTACATCTTTCTCATAGGATTCTACCTCAGCCAAATGAATGTCTCACGTTTTGCTATGAATATTTTTCGTTTTTCACTGGAGATGATCTCTCCAACTGAAAGTCCTTTGACACGAAAAGATCTAAGGAAGGGGTAAGGTTGTTCCTGTAAGTGTTTACAGGCCAAGACGTAATCCTGTGCAATGTGGTATTGGAGTATAAAGTTGAGTAATTGAAGTTTGAATTGGCGAGGTTTTTGGATAAAGTTAATCCACTTAGTTTTCGCCGTCAAAAATTGTAATTTATTTGTTCTACATGAGTTGCTGTGCGTATTAAATGTTATCGATATTGAGATCGATACACTGAGATTCTCTGTGTGAATTTACTCCGACAACTTCATTTCACTTTCTTCCGGGAGTACAACACACTTTGTCGATCACCTGTGAAAGGGTGTCTCGAAGTATATCATACGTGATAGACACTTTTTCCCAACAACCCTCCTTCTCTTAATTCATAAGGTTTTAAACATAACGCTGTAATTATAAAATGCAAGAATTTCGGAGAAATTGTCAACTATTAGAAGAGAGGGAAAAATAAGAATTAAAAAATCGGTCACAAGGAAAATACGCAGAACGAAAAAACGTTAACGCATCCAGAGTCTATCGACATTCACGGCTTTTTGTGCCGTCAGAATGAGAACTTATCGTAAAAGGTATTAGTTTACACAATACCGTGGGCAAGGAGCTGTAAAAATGTAAAGGAACTGGATTCTTTTGTATGGAGAGTCGCACGTAGACGAGCGGGCACGTGTGCTTTGGGGACGAGACCGAACCTAAATGCCCGTGTACGGAGGCTGCCGTATAATTTATGACGTGGGTGGCACGCGCGGTGTCTCCTCGACACTTCTCGGTTCCCTTTTTTTTTTTCCTCTCTTTTTTCGTGTTAACAATAATATCATATTTTGATTGAAAGAAAGAAGGAAAAAAAAAAGATCGAAAATTATTATAATAGAAAAAATGTATATATTCTATTCAAGAGAGAATAATCTTCAACAATACACGCATCATGACGTGATTTAATGTATCGTTCGACGAACAGAGAGTACTTTTAATCTTCTTCGTAACGGTTTTTTTTTTCTCTCTTTTTCAAACTTCTCCAATCTGCTATAGGTGTCTCGTGTGCATGTTCGTTGTGCGAAAAATGAGACTTTTTTTTTCTCTCTTCGGAGTTGAAAGAAAAGTGAAGCCGTATATAGAAAAAGTATACGTTTCTCTCGTATGGCATATAATCGATGGTCCTGCATGCTTATACCACGATAATATAAAAGAAAAAGTTATCGGATAAATGTCATTGTTGGAAGAATTTAATTAAACTCTCTCGAACTTAGTTTTAAAATATTCGCCGAAAAATATTGTGGGTATATTCAACCTTTTTTGTCCTCCCAAATTCGACGGAACGATCACGCGTACGGATTCAGTTTTCTTCACAATTTTAATTGGTGTTAACGCCTTCACGTAGAGCGCACGAGAGAAAGGAGAGATTGGACCCAAACACGGCCGCCGCCCGATGTATAGTGAAGTACTTCTCCAGTCGCTACAAGATAGTTCAAAAGTGTTTTTCTGAAGGATTTTCAAAAAATTTTTTCTATCACACTTCAGCTCGATGAAATTATCATAGAGCAAATACTCGATTTTTATCGTGAATAGGCTGCGGTAAAATTTGTTTTACTCTACTTTGCATATTTTCGCAAGTTCATTAAAATAATTTCGAAATGTTGCACGATTTAATTTTGGAAGTGAATCCGAGATTCTCGAAGTATTTTTTTATTTTGATAAATTTTGCATAATATCAACGTATGCACGGAGAATCTATCGCGACCCTGACACTTCAAATACTCTCGGTTCAATGCAGTGTAGACTTTTATATTTTCGTAGATCAGTTGCAGTGAAATCTCGACATGTCTACCAAAAATTTAGGCGTCAATTTTTCTTTTTTTTCCGAAGTTTTTGTGCCTAGGCAATGTACATGTATTGAATACGCTTTCAGGAGTGCTAAATCAACGATAAAACACATGAATAGGAACTATACTTCTTCATGATAGAAGTAAATGACTTTTCAGAGTCTCCTCAACTCTGTCTTGCAATCCTAGAATTCGTACGAAAAAATACCTGCAGTTCAAGCAAGTTAGTTGAAGTTTTTGTTTTACGTCGAACCTCGAAATAGCGGTCACCTAAGGGACCGAGCGAAGTGACCGTTATTGGGAGGTGACCGCAAGCCAGAGTGCCCGCTAAAAGAGGTTGAAATTTTCAAAATGACCGTTATAAGAGGTGTATAAGGAAAAAAATCAATAAGTTACACTGTTTGCTATAAAAATAATAAAAGTAGTCATTATGTACGCTGGGTTAAAAAATTGGGCTATTTTATTCTGGTTTTTTCTTGAAAAATCTCACTCGAGAAACAGTACGACTACTGCAAAGACGTACATTTACAGTATCGCCTACCTTCCACACTAAAAATGAGAAGAAAAAAAACGAAAAGATGAAAAAATATCTACTTTTGGGCGTAATTTTTGGAAATTTTTGACCGCTATTCGGGAGGACCGTTATTAGAGGCTACAATGTATTTTTTCCATAACACTCGAAGGGACCAAGGAAATTGGCCGTTATTGAGAGGTTACCGTTATTCGGAGTGTCCGTTGCAGGAGGTTTGACTGTAGTATATGAGCGAAAGTAAGGAGGATTTTCAATTTTTACGAGGGAATAGGGAGTTTGAATGGATAGGCTTGATGTTGGCTGAAGATGAAAGATTTATAAAATATACAGGATTCCTTTTGAAATTATTTAGAATCCATAATTTAGTTCGGAGTTCTTCCCCTCCCTCCCTCCCCATATGGGAACACAATTTGCTGGCAAAATTCTAAATTTTTCTGTATCATAGAACTAGTTCAAAACCTTTTCAACCATCGAGAATTCCAAATTTCCCTAAGCACCCACTGCGTTCCTCCGGATTCTTATAGTCACCTATTAAATTTTTCAAGTGAATCGAAGCCTCCTGTCCTCTCTTCGGGAGGATAACGTGTTCCTCAAATAATACCCCACGAGAAAAATTTTCTGGCGTAGCTTGATAAAGAAAGATTACGTTTCACGTCTTTCATAAGGTAGCATGCTCGGCTCGTTCGCCCCTCTTCTTGGGCTAGTATAAGTCTACTTTAGAATATGATGGGCTAATGGCTTTTGGAGGCTCACTCTCTTTGCTTGTTCGCCCCCATTCTTGGTCTATATCTCTACTAGAGAATATTTTAGGCTAATGGTTTTTGGAGCAGTGCTGCCGGATGATGTTCTCAAAAATCCGTATCCTTCAATTTTTAGGAAACCTAAAACGGATTTTCACGGACTTGACCGATCTATCAATACCGATCAGAAGAATGGTATCTCTCTTAGGAGTAACTAAGGTATTTTTCCCTTAATCGATTGAATGTTATGGAGGACTGCGTTTAATGACCAGGAGAAAAGTATCTCTCCTATACTAGTGTGAGGTCTATTATCAACATAGTATTCAAGGAGCTCCATTTTAGAGCCTCTTTGGGTTTAGTATAATGAAGGCTAAGCTCATTATCTGCTTACTATCTGAATTCTGTACAAGTCAGAGTGAGATCTAGCTGCTTCAGGTCTAGTATACTGTATATTAGCTCTAATATAATGAAGGCTAAGAGTCAGAAGGTCATTTCCATGAACGGACGGGCGCACCTCCGCTCGTTCACCCCCTTCCCAGTCTCCAGACGTAGGATGCCAGATCTACTGATTTTTGGTCCTCAAAAAAGATACAGGTTTCCCTTTTTCAGCAGGTTTTACATACAATACGAATTTCTTGCGATCAAAGGAAAGGTACCTTAGATCCGGTAAAGAGAGATACTTTTCTCCTGCTCGTCATGGGCTAATACATTAAGTCGATCGAGAAAAAAGTACTTCAGCTACGTCTACAAGACATACCTTTCTCCTGATTGTTATTCATGGATCAATCGAAGTTCGTAGAAATCTGTTTTTAGGTCTTACAAAAAATGGCGGATACGGATTTTGGAAACTACCATCTGACAGGTGATCTCCGGCCTAGTATACTAAAAACTTGGCAAATATACTGTATATTAAGAAACTGAGCTTTGTTAACATAGGCATAGTCCTTCGTAGTCTATTATAAGTCTAGTACATGTATATTAGGCCTACATACTGAAGACTACACCTACTACAGCAGCCTGATTCAGGCCTAGTGCTATAGGTCTAGTATATAAAGTATTTTAGCGCCACTGTTGCCAGATAATATTTTCAAAAATCCGTATCCACCATTTTTTCTAAGACCTGAAAACGGATTTGTACGGACTTTCTGGTCAAACAATAACGATCAGGAGAAACGTATCTCTCACATTCGAGGCTGAGGTACTTTTACCTTGATTGACTCGATGTTACAAAGAACTGCGATATCAGTCTATAACGACCAAGAGAAAAGTATCTCTCTTAAGAGTGACTAAGGAACTTCTGCCTTGAGTCCCAGAAATCCATATTTTACGCAAAATATGTAGAAAAATGCGCGTATCTTTTTCATGGACCAAAAATCCGTAGATCTGGCAGCACTGTTTAGCCGGACTCACGCAAAAGAAATGAAACATGTCAATAAAAGAGGGATACAGTATTCTAGGATTCATCGACCTAGTGCAAAGCTAGTATACAAATAGAGATCTAGCACGCACGCACATTTTCAACAGAATTAAGGTAGGGCTCAGAGAATAAAAAATCATAAGTCCCAAGGTCATCTGCACGCACGCACGCGCACACAAATTTTCAAATGAGGGTAGAGTCAAAGCAAAGACATGAAACATGTCAATAAATGGTGCAGGATAAAAGAAGATGAAGCAGACGCGAGAGGACTCGGACTAGTGATGTGCAGGAACTGACAGTGGATGGGATGGTAGTGATAAGATAACCAATTAAATTTCCTACTCCGAAAATTGATCGAAGATTTCGTGCGTGTCAGCGGATGCTTATAAAAGACTCAGAAATATTCGCTAGAACTAACGTCAACTTTTTCAACTCTACAATTCGGAGAAATAGATAGTCTGTCCAAGACGCAAGACCGTCGTCTTCACTTCTGGTTCGTCCTCCACGTACTCATGTTTCTGTCAAATTTTGTTCGTACTACCTCCTCCTATTTCGTAACAAGCCCTACTATGTTTTTATGGAAGGGAGGGGGGGGGAGGGTAAATCGAAGAAAAAGATGGGTACCGGGTGTTCAGAAAAGAGCATGGTCTGGCAAAAAGTGGGAGAAAGTAGGGCTTGAAGAAATTTTAGGAGGGGGACTTGCAAAAATTTGGAAGGGTGGTGAGGAACAAAGTTCGAGCTTTATTGAATAAAATTAACAACGTTAAGCCTGCACGCTCATGACTCCCATAATTAAGGAAGTTGTTGAAGACAACCTCGCGTAGCCCAGTCGGTCGACCGCGAGTTTTTTCTCTAGATTTCAAAATTTCTCTTGCGCGTCAGCAGATGCTTATAAAAGACTCAGAAATAGGCAACTTTTTTAAAATTCGGGCAAATAGACAACACTCTTGAAAAAGTTTGTTGATAATCTGTCCAAGACCTCCGTCTTCACTTCTGGTTCGTCCTCTACGTAGCCATATTTTTTATCAAATTTCGTTTGTACTACCATCTCTTATTTCGTAACAGGCCCTACCGTGTCTATGATTCTATTTTTTTTTTTTTTTTGAAATTTTGAAATTTCCGTTTTCGCGATTCTACTTTTACGATTTCGTATTCGGTCCGTTAGATGTAAAATACACTCGACTGAAACCTTGGCCTATATTTTATATTTCCATTGAGCTTATCAAAATTAGAAAAGTTGCGTCGAACATTTCGCGTGACTTCGCCGACTCGGTAACGACAACTATAGAAAATTATACCGTAAGTTCTACAGCTATACCTTTGAAAATTGATTAAAAATACCGGTGGTGTAGTTTTTACCTTGTTTCTCGTCCTGCTATAATATCTCAAAGCTGAGTGTTATAGAGAGCCGACTGTTATAGAATCGTTGTCAATCACATACTGTATTCCGCACCGAGACAAAAAAAAAAAAAAAAAAAAAAAAAAAAAAAACAGCGTAAAATGACCTGTTTCGATAAACAAGTCAGCTTCCTCTTTTGCGGTATTTCAATATGGTTGCGTTTTCAACTTGTTCATCATTTCTTTTACGTGATAATTGTTATTATTAGGGACGACCGGTATACTGGATATTGGCGTGTGCTACGCAACATAAAGATTATGAAGAAATTTCCCTAACAGGAGCGAATATCTGAGACGAGGAGAACGAGATTGCAACTGTAGGAGTTTTTCAATAAAAGGCGTATCACGGCGCGGCGCGCATTCCAGGGTTTACTGATAAAAATCGCATAGTATTAAAACTTGAGAGTCGAGTTCGGAAAATGTTCGCGATTGTGACTGAAAAATCAATCGATTCCCCGTTAAATTAATCGAAAAATCGTTCGACTGGTTTTTTTTACAATAGGTGAGGAGTAAAGGGGAGAAAGAAAAAAAGTGCGAACGTGATGTATACGAAGTGTGCAGCGAACAGCAGCAAGCTTCGAAACGAATAAAAAACATTAGAGGATTTATATTGGGTAATTAAATAATCTGATCGCGATTGCCTGGGTAGGAAATTTACTACCATTTTATGAACGAATAACTTTTATATTATCGGATAAGACCTGAACGTTTCTCTTCTCTCTAGATTGAGAAATCGTTGTGATGAACGATCCTTCCTCGAGCTCTTTGGAGATTTGCGAAGACAAAGTTGCAATAAAATACTTGCGTCGAAAAAAAAACCTCTACTCGGCCTCTAGACTTTCGTGATGCCAACCCTCGCTCAGAATTCTGGTTGATCGTAAAAGTATGATTCGAGTTGACGCGTATATTTTATTATTTGGCTAGCAAAATAGGGAAAAAAAAGAGAAAAGAATCCAACACAATAACATACATTGTATCGCGTATAAGGAAACGTCTTTGAAAAAAATATACATAATTTCTCAATTCTTGCCCAACGAGCTCGTAAAGAGTGAAAACCCCTTTATGAATGAAACAAGGGGATATAGATATGCCAGTTTTCGCAGCGCAACAGGTCACGAACGTGCCCTCGCTGAATGAATATCTCATTTACTTTGTGAACATAGACGAGCATATCCCTCCGTATAAAAGTAAATGTAAACATACATTTTACGCTGGAAACTGTATCAATTTTTTTACCTCTTCGATGTCATTTCTTTCTCTCTCGCTGTACAGGCCAACTGTTCTTTTAAATTCTGATCGATTCTATCAGATATCATGCTGGGTGTACTTTTAATTGGTGTGAAATTATTTTTCGGACAGTAATTCATCGAAGAACTTATAATTAAGGATGGAAGTATCACTTTATCGAGCCTACCTGCGTTTAATTACGAAGCTCTCGAAACTCGCCACTGATTATAAAACGGAGTCTATAAAAATCGCTCCCTATCCGAGCGTCTCATTATTAGAAGTTTTACGAATAATGAACGAGTGATTCTAAGTTGCATGGGTGTGAATTTTAATTGGTTATTGTCTGTATTCATTATTATTAAAGTACATAATATAACTCGGTTATAGATTACACATAATCAGCTAGGAAGCATAAACGCCTTCGGACCGATGTTGTGAGTGACATTTGACCTCATTTCGTGAGAAAATTGATCATTCGGGTTGTTCAAACGCGAGCTGAAAAATATTGATGCGTGTTTTTTTACGAGAGTGACTGAAAAAACAATAGGATTGTTCATCGAACTTATACGCCCGTCTCTTCATCATATTGTATAATTTCGCACTCGTCTTTCAAATTTTCTTTTGATAGTCTCGGGTGCATACCGATAAATTAATGCGCTCATTCATGTTCTGAGTTGCTACCCTCTAGAATGAAAAAGACCTCACTAAAACGAAATCGATTTGGACCGATAATTCTCAAAATCGGAATTTCTGTTGATTCATCCCTCAGCTTTTCCGATATTCTGTACAACAACTTTGGACGGTTGCGCTCAGCTGCGAATTGCCGATGATCGCAAGAAGCGCCGCAAGAGCTCGGGTAAAACTTTTTATTGTCGGAGCTTCCTCGATATGATCTTTATTGATTTTGCTCCGCCAGAACATTTTGAATTATTTTTACAGGAGGGGAGGGGGGAGGGTGAAAGAAAATTTCAGGGGGTCGCTCCCGGTAGCTACAGCCCTGGGGCGATTGTAAAGTCCGCGCTAAAACAATAAGGGTCAACCGAATCACCACAAATCGCGAAGAAATGAATGCTGAGAAAATAACGAAAAATGTTAAAGCTGACGCCGTCGCTCACCTTGAACAGGCATCGTGGCTAATTGTGCGCGATGCAAGCACAAATGCCTCACCAGCGGTGCTGAGTCAGTCATCGAAGCAGACAGCATTGGTGAAGACAGTTGGCAGGACTTGCCCGGAGGGCAGACATGTCAGCCAATCCTGGAAGACTGTGGGACCTCCGTGAGCTCCCCAGGTGGTCCGATGGAATGAGGGAACTATCGATGCATTTCATTTACAAATATCTCTATGATCTATTTATTTCTTCATTCTAGAGATTGCTTCTTCTAAACGGTTGTCTCATCTCTGTAAAAATAGAGCCGAAAATTTCCCCAAATACTTGCATTTGTGGGTGACTGATATTCTTCTCTCAAAGTTTATCATATCTTACTCAAGATAAATCCAGATTAAACTCGAAATATCCATCATTTCAAGAGTGAATACTTTCTTGTACCAATTTCAGAATACTCAATTTCCTGATCATTTATTGACTAGGTAGTATCTTCACTTTCTTTGTATCAAAATGGTTTTATCGAGAAAAAAATATTTCGAAAACAAATTCAAACCTCAGCCTCGCGTCATCTACATAAATTTGGTGATAACTGATTTAAAGCGTCGTGTCGCATCTTTAATTCGAACTAATTATCTCGATAGTTTGATCTGGATATGTGAGGTAAAAAAAAAAAAAAAATGGATGAAAATAATGGATAAAGTAGATGCAGATAACTAAAGAGAGTGCATCGGGTTTCGGACAACGATAAATTTTGTGGAATAATTATGCGTCCGAAAACCAATATCGGAAAAATTTAAATAATAGCGATACGCGCGGTGCAAAAGAGCGACCCAATCGTCAATGAGTTACAGTCATACATAATGCTGTACGTCTAAGAATATACCGTAAAGAATCGTGAAAATATTATGTCCATTCATGATAGCGCACAAATTTCTCAATATTATTAGTCGAAAACAAATCTGCTTGGAAACAAAATGGATAATAATTCTAACTTTCGATCTAATGAATGCCGAAACCTGAAACGGAATTTATGATCCGAAAATGTAAGAGCATAAATTGCTCTAAGAGCCTAGTGCGCGTCACTTTAAAGTTCGGTCTGAATTACGTTCTTTTGCAAAAGAGATGGGAGAATTATACTAGGAATATTTTCGAAAAACAATTTTTTGGTAGAAAGCGGGTAGAGCGGAAGATCCCAGTAGAGGCGGCCTAATTAGTTGTAAAATCACATTAGTAATAAAGTGCGATGAATATCATCATCTCATGTAATATTTCATTCTAGTGCGTTTGTCGAGGTAGAGCTTTCAAAGAAAGTTAAGCTATCTAGGAAATTTGGATAATTTAGCCTCCATTTGCATTAAAAAGTTGATCAATAGGCCTACTGATTTTGAAACGTGTATCTTGACGTCTCCCACCAGTGGAGTAGCCAAAAATTGCCAAGCCGAGATGTTGAACAAAATTTCATGCAATTCTATGGAAGAACGATTGCAAGGTAGGTACTTCAGATGACGATGGCAATACCAGAATGTTCAGACATCCAGATTCTTTATTACCTCTCCCATATTGTTCGCAAAATTGTCATTTGCTAACAGCCAGTTCTATAGAGTTTATCTGTGACAGTGGAGAAAGATTAAGAGTCGTGCGAGATCCAAAAATGTGACCTCTCATGAGGGCCCAAAACCGCTAAGACTATGGTTCAGTAAGTCTGATAGGGGTTTTCTCGGGATAAACTTCCTTAAGATATTTTCCATGTTTTCAGGTGAATTTTGATGAATTGAAAAACAGCCATTCTCTTGATCACGTTAAATACTTTTCTTGGTTTGTGTCCTCGTGCAAGATGTAACGAAGCGACTACCTTTCCCACTCACCTCGGGACATATAATCGAATTTCTAAGACTCGCGAGCGCGAATCTCTCGCCCAAAGAGAACTTTAGAGAGTTCATACATTCTAAATCAATCAATTGTCGGTACGAAAAGTACAATTATCAGAAATCATACCTTTAATTGCTTATAATAGAGGCATCGGGCTTGCTCCGATATATCATACGAGAACAGATCGATAATAAATTAATCATTGTAGCGGCATATATAAAAACGAGAATACATTTCAATTAGGCAGAACGTTCTCGGCAGCGAAAGCCAACGAGAAATCCATTACAACAGGGGACGAGTTCGAATACAAATCGAAGAAATAGTCACGAAGTCGAATGCTAAATATTGAAGGACTGTAAAATTGTATTTTCTATTCGTTCGTATACCTGGCGCATCTCACTCAAGCGCGAATACTTAATCATGATTGGCGCAACTAGAGTGGCCACGAGCGACTAAGATTGAAACGTACCTACACTAGATGAAAAAAAAAAAAAAAAATCTACCATCGTTTTCATACATCGTATACGAATTGAACGGGGACCACCTCTGACGTAATTAATCTCGAACGTTACAACGCGGTTATTAGTTTACATTATACGTAATCATACGCGGAGCGAGGAAAAAGGATTTTCCTTCTCATTCAGGTTAACAAAATATACAATTCTGCTTGGTATATATACGTATAGGTAAACGTACTTTTTATAAACCTTTTGAAAACAACTTGTCTAGGAGGAGATTATAAGAAATGGCCTAGTATATCGCGCTGTATTATACGTAATAATCGCGTAAACATCTTCAAGGAGCGTTTCAGTTCATACATGCATACAAAATGAAAAGACATAGGAGAAGAGAGAGCAAAAAAAAACAGCGAACGGGTGGGCGAGTTTGCCACACGAGTAATGGGTGTGTGCCGCTATAGAATTTGCAAAATTTTTGTAGTACGCTCCCTTCCGAGTCTTACGTTCATCCCTTCTGTCAACCATATAAGTGTCGGACAAAACTGGACCAGTTTATCATTCGGTAAAGTTTAATCGACGTAGGGGGATCAGCACGTGCTGTATATTAAGTAATATTAGCGATTTCTTTGTCGAGAACTCGTTTTAGTAGAATATAAAAACACCATTAATCGAGCGAGGCCACTGCCGTTGCCGCCGTGAAAATGTCGATCTAAAAAATGTCGACCGCGAAGCTTCTGCGATTTACTGGCAGAAATGTAAATAAGGAGGAAAAAAAAAAAAGTGGGCGTTCAATATTTATGAAGCAGACGCTAAGAACATAATAAGTACGCGCAGGATATCAAACACGCGCCTTTAATGACAACAAAGTTTTGTGATAGGCTCTGATTGAGTGGTGTAAGTACATTCGGTAATGATAGACGAGGCCAACTAAATGACTGACGAGGAGAGTACCTCATGAATGAGAATCTGGACTCGATGATTTTGGATTGATGGATCGAGTAGGTCGTCCTCCTTTTCTTGCGTTGATTGAAAATGTGATTATGATCATCTACGATGAATTTCCCAAGAAACTCAACATCGATACTTTACTCAAGAATTTTGTAGAGGAATTAGTATACGGTCAAAATTTCAGACAAGTTAGACCTCGCTATCCGAGGTTTTCTAGTAAAGATGTCGAACTCAATAAAACTTCTCTTTAGTTTCGTTGATTAGGTACTCTTCTAATATTTCATGTTCAATATCGACACGATAGAAGATTTGTGAATGGAAAAACCCCTCAAGAAGCAGACTGGCAATGTCGCGTGTTGAAGAGGCTGATGAATATTATAAAATTTTCCTAGTAGTGCCATTCCTAGGATTATTGTTGTTATGCAATTCAAAGCGAAACTAGGATTGAAAGAAATGCCACGTTCTACTCCGTGAATGGTTTTATGTCTTCATTTTAGTAGAACTGAAAACGAGAGGAAGAAAGAAGACTGATGGTGGGTGATTCTAGATTCCTATTCCAGTAATGTCAAAGGAAGACATGTTGTCCTCAAAGAATATAGATGAAATTACTCGCGACTTCGTTGTTGATAGCACCAACGGACGAGCAATCTTCCGCGATTATATTTCCGTTTCCCCGCAAATCGGGCCTCATCTATCTGGATAGGTTCGAGATGGGTTCCTACCATTGGAGGTCGTTGTTGAATGACGGTGGTGCAAACCTCGCGGCACATATTGAACCAGTCTACGAGTGAGTGTGGGTTTACTAATACCTGTTAGCAGTCACAATTGATATCTCGATGACAAACATCATAACTATTTCAAGAATTTCGCAGAGTTTCAATTTCGAATTAACCCTCCCATTGAGATAAAGTTATATTCGTAAAATTCATACAGTTTGACGTGAATCTTGTACTTGTAGACCGCATGCTGCTTCTTTATCAATGTAGACCGCATACTAAACCGTTCATACTACTTCCTCCTCATGTAGACCGCATACTTAACCAGCACCCCAAAATTATTATTGAAAAACGAGGTCAAGTTGACGACATTTACTAATCGTCAGATTGCCACCGATAGGGCTATAGTAAGAAGAGAATCTTGTCAAAAACTCAAATCTTAATTCGATCTCAATATCTAGGCAGCTGTGACTCTGCTACAGCGCTCTTCCTCGAAACGTTTTCTATGCATTCAAAATGATGTCTCCTTTTGTGCTTTCCATTGTGGCAAGTTGAGGTTGGCAATCTTTTCAACTCTTGGTCGCCATTTTTGGGGTTCATTCAGTTTGGCGGCCTGATATCATAAACATGTGGTCGCATAGAATGGAATGAAACTGATTTGCACAAGGAGTAAAGTAGCTGATTTATTGATCGTGACGCAGAGCTGATGATGAGGCTGAACGAATATTGTTTATGAAGCAGGCGGGTATTGAGAGGAAAAGATGGATAGTCTGGCACTGGAGTAAAGACTGGGAGTAAAGGAATATCTAGTGGAGAAAAGATCTGATTGATTTGGATATCTGTACTTGCAGGCAGCAAGACACCCAGATGAGCGTCCTGGAAGGAAGATCTCGAGGAAATTTTTATGCACATGGGCGACTGGATTCGAACCTGACGTACCAGGCTGGTGAACTTGATGATGATACCAGGGCTGCCAGATCTACCAATTTTCGGTCCTTGAAAAAAATACGGGATTTTGTACGGATTTTGCTTAAAATACGGATCACTCGTGCTCAAGAGAAAAGTACCTCAATCACAGGTATGAGAGATACGTTTCTTTTGATCGCTATTGTTAAATTAGTGAAAGTCCGTAAAAATATGTTTTTAGGTCTTGGAAGAAATAGCAGATACGGGCTTTTGAAATCATCATCTGGCAGCAGTGGATGATATATCTGTACTTGTGGAACAGCAATGTCCAAGCGAGCATCCTGTGCAGAAGACAGCTTTTGTATATGTAAGGCGATTGAATGCTAATTTGACAAACCAGGCTGATGAACTTGTATTTGAAAGTGAGTTCTTGGTTGGAGTTTTTGGTCGAACTTCTCAACAAAGAGAGACCAGACAAACAAAAGATTCCCGAGGTACCCTGCTCCACCACCAGAAAGAGTTTGAAGTTGGAGTAGACGAAGCAGTAAAATTTGATGGCTCCAGCACCACAACATTGTTTAGAAATGGGGAGTATGCTAGAGTTTGCTTCCATCTCTCAAAATATGACAAGAAAGCAAAACTTGGCTAGATTTTTTCAATCGGTTTGAAGAAATGTCTTGTTGGACAGATGTTTAAGCAATGACTTGTACAGACACAAATGACGCTTTTAGCAATTAGAGCAAGAAGTATTTGAACCTATGAAGATTTGTAATGTGAAGATATTTCCAACTAAAGCTGAGTAAAACATGTACGATTGTGATCACTAACTTCAGCAAAATATAAGAATTTCAGCACGAGATTGTCAGTCCGACGACCCGCTGTCGATGAAGAATCCAAAAGAGGGATAATACTCCAGTCACTGATGAGTGATAAAGAAGCCAGAAGTGGGTAATATCAGCCGAGTTATACCGACCAAAAAGCTAGAAGATGCTATTGTAAGTCGAAAAGATGGACAAAGTTGATTATTAGGATAGTAGATTGGAAACTGATATAAATTATTGGTCATAATGAAACAAGCATGCCTAAGCTTTCTCAACAAGCGGATCACTTTGACTTAAGTGAAAAGTGGGATGGACCAATTTTTCCGAGTCAATACATAATTGAGAAATTTTAGTGTCTTTATTCCGCAATACAAGGCCTCTGTGGGCCTTAGGTTGGACATGCTTGCAATAATCCTTGAAATTGGTATTTCTGGTTCCTTTGTTCAAATATTTATTTGAGAAAAAGTTTTTGACATGTTTTGTGTCTTTACTCTGCCCTGACACCTAATTTGAAATTTTCCTAGCACCCTCCCCCCCCCCACTCTCTTACTGCTGTCAGATGATGTCTAAAATTAAAAATTAGGAGAAACGTATCTCTCATATTAGTGACCGAGGTACTTTTCTCTTGATCGACTCAATGTAACAGATAACCGCGATGTTAGTCTATAACGACCAAGAGTATCTCTTATCACCACGCGAGTTCACCTGGCCCAGTTTATATATACTAGGATCAGTGCTGCCAGATGATGGTTTCAAAAATCCGTATATCCGCTCTAAAAACAGATTTTAACGGACTTTGATGAATCCATTGATAACAATCAGGAGAGAGGTATCTTTCATAAGAGTAGCTGAGGTACTTTTCCCTTGATCGACTCGATATTACGGAATACTGGACTTACAGCATGTAACAAACAGGAGGAAGGTATCTTTTGTACGAGTGTCTGAGGTACCTTTTCTTTGATCGCAAGAAATCCGTATTGAACGTAAAATCTATATAAAAAGAGAAACCCGTATCTTTCTCAAGGACCGAAAATCCGTTCATCTGGCATCCTAGAAGGATTATACTAGCTTTATAATAGCTTTATACTAGGATTTTACTAGTCTTAAACTAGACTTATTATAGACGAGGAGGGGGCAAACGGGCGGAAACACCCAAAAGGTATTAGCTTGAAATATTTTAAACCAGACTTCTACGAAACCAAGGGGGCGAACGAGTGGAAAGAGTAAGCTCACCGAAAGCTACTAGCTTGAAATATTGTAAGCTGGACTTACTGGACCAAGGAGTGAGCTACCCAAAAGCTGAATTTTCAAGAGTTGCAATTCTTGTACGCTACATGGTACCACACAGCAAGCGCTCATATTAGGAATTACTAATACTTACGAGAGAACAGAAGAGAAAATTATTTACAGTGTATTTTCTTCTCTGTTTCCTCAGATAAATGTCAGAAGAAAATAACGTTCTTTTTCTTCTTCTTAAAGAAAGTTGAAAATTTCTTCTGTATTTGTAGCTAGCTTTCATCATGTTTTTCCCTCACCTATTGTAATGCTGACCCTCCTTTTTTCGGAGACAAATCTCCGCAAGTCCGAACTGTCACAAACTTGATCGAATTGTCAGAACAACTCAATTCTATTTTTCATTTTTCATAACTACCACTGAAATCCTTACAGCAACTGTCCCGTGCGCGGACAACATCGCACACGTAGTAACACCAAAACCGTTAATATTCTTATATAGTCAACCCGCCAACTAATTTCAATCCGATTGTTCGCAAACAAGGATATCACGTTATCAAGTTTTCTGCGACAATGCGGTAAAATTAAATTAACAAACCGAAACGTGTAGGTCATTCGCTAAACGGTTTTTTCGGGTATCGCGATACTAGACGACGTATTATTATATTTTCGGTATATACGCGAGCCGTCCATCGCGGGCCTTTGTACGAAAAACGTCTACACAATAAGCCGTACAAATAGTGATCGTTGTCATATCGAAGATACAAACCAGCAGGACGCTTGTCGCGGGGCCGTTTTCAACAAAAAGTCTTTCACTCTTACATCGAAGACGGTGGACGATAGTATTACACGCGGCAAGATGTTTCTCTCCTTCTAGCCGGGGTATTGTTAGTTCATTGACGTCTAGTAATTTTCAAAATTATCGAATAATTTTCGTCGACCTTCCCCCATGAATCTTGTTCAACAAGCCGCGAAGACTCGAGTCGACCGAAAGGAGCAGCGTGGGGCGTACTCTTGCTTATATTTACTCGATTTTATACCGAACTTTATAGGCACGCGGACTAAGTAAACATCATGTACCCATATTGGATGGCATCGTATTAAACGAAAGGTCGTATGGAAGTCCTGTGAAATCTGAGGAACCGCGTGCTGTGTTTTCATGTACTCTATACGTGCATAATCAACTCCCCCGACGACGAGAATGCATTCCATCCACGCGTTGCTCATTAGATATGTTTCTTTTTTTTTTTTCTTTTCTAAAAAATAAATATCATTCCTAGTGGCAGTTCGTTCTTGTACAAGACAATTTCAACCTTCGTTACAGTTTTTTTTTCTCCTATTTCTCTGCGATGCTGACCACGAAATAGCCACGTTATCACGAAGCGCTGATACTGCAGTTAATCCGTTGCACTCAAACGCGTATTTCATCTCTCGTTTTTCCAATCCGATACGCCGATTACGTACCCGTCAAAAGAGAATTCGCATCGAAAAATTTATTATTGCTCGAATATACCGTACGAGAACGAATATATAAATTGCTGGGCGCGTATATAGAGAGCGAATGTATTTGTACAGCACCTATAATATGCATTATTTTCTGGGTCGGAGTTGGGGGCGCGATGTACACACACCTGGATACCTTGTATATCCTATTATGTATCATACGCTAATCCAATTTCGAACAAAAAATCTCCTTTAAGGAACACTTCTTCGTCCGCGTTTACGTCTTGTAACTGTTTCGAGAAGGCGGGCGCGTGCGGCGCGGACCGAATTTACAATGTTACAATCGTCAGAGGCATATGTTTGTACAAAGCCGCAGCATGCGAAAATGACGAGATTTAGGTAATTGACCCGGTGGTGGAGAAATTATAGAACGAAAACAGGAGCAGTATACAGTATATTTATTGATCTAGTTAACGTACACTCGGAAGGAAAAGATATAGCGAGTATATCAATGGAATGAAAAGAACCGTACAGCAAATAACCATCGCCCCGTACCACAAAAGATAAGGAAGAGGAAAATTAATATGCAATATTCCAAACAACTGTCATACTAGAGAGTGAAATGTGCATTTGAACGTGAGAATAAAACACCCTTTTCGGAATAAAATAGAATGCAGCGTTTATTAAGGTGGATCGTTGCCCGGGCCATTCCGGAAATGGGCACGTATTCACGGGTGGGAAAATTTAGTAGACACGGTGGATAAATTTTTCACACCAAAAAATTAGAAAATTTTCATCTCATCGCGAGAGAGTATAAATGGTAAACGGAAAGGGCAATTGAACGCGTGCCTAAATCTACACTGGAGGTATTTCTTAACGGTTGTCATTTGTTCTCCGCAGCGTATATGTACTCGTCTTCTTTTCGCTTTCCGTTCAGTCGAACGTTATTTATAATACTTCAAGGATAAGCTTAAAATATAATGAAAAGAAAGAAAACCCAGTCTTTTGTCCTGGAATACGCGTTTCTTTCTTCTCTTCCGAGTGAATGGATTAGATAACGTGTGCTGCAAACGCGTGCGTATATATAAGGAAATAGGACATGAGGGCTCGTACAGAAACGGCAGGTCGCGGTCCGTATACAATGGAAATCAATTCTTAAGATCGCATAAATGATGAGCAGTCCCGCGATGATGAGTTCTCAAGAAGTTGGCGCAGTAGTATTTTACTATCTACGCTCGTGTTGAATGTACGGACTGCACGTAGTAGTACTCGTCGTGGCTTCAGATGATAATCGGTGTATTAAAGCCTAACCATTCAAGGTCTATCATATTTGGTAGCTCTCAGCTCGAATCTTGCGTCAATTTTGATAGAAGAAAACGTGGTTGGAATGAGACCCCTTGCTACATCGACGGACTACTGGAACAACATGGGAAAGATTTTACTCACATTCCCAAGGGCGAATCTTATAAAAGATAAACATTGGAGTGATATTGATAAAGAGATGAAAATAAGAAGGAACGAAATAAGGACGAAAAGAAAACGAAGATGGAAATGCTAACTATTCCTCAATCAAGCTCATCGTTCAGGTGGTCATAAAGATGTAATTCCAGATCCGCATTTCTAGAGGGCGAGGCGGAGTGATACAACCGATTAAAACCGTTCGATATTTGTGCTCGCAGACTTTTCCAGATTTTTCTCGCTAGGGGGAAAGGGGAGTTGTAATAGCACCATACAACCTGGTTCGGCTTCCCTGGATGTCATATTCTTCTCTACGTCTCTCGATACATATTTCTTCTTTTCTTTCACCCTAAAGGGGCGAGCGGGGGGGGGGGGTGTTATGCTACGGAAACTTCCTCCTCCTGAAGAATGTACCAAACCATCTGGATTAGTCCTGAGGACTAGAATACGAAGCGTATCATTTGGGGCGAATCATGAGATCATCCCGAGTGCTCGGCTACCTCACAACCTCTGGCTGCGCACACCAACAACACCAATTTTAGTGTAGACGCTTTAATAATTGGAGAGTCATCTGAAAAAGGAATTTAAGGAATTTTGGAATCATGCTGGACGGGAGCGTGAGCATCCTTCTTCTTTCTTTCTTCTCTCATTAATCTTTCAATATTCCCATCAAAAGAAAATTTCAAAGGTACACAAGAATATTCTTCAGGAAATTCCATTCAAAATTAATTTTTTATCAAAACTTTTCAAGAGCAAAAGTAGAGCCTCGAGTAAGAATTTCAGCAAAAATTGGAGATGTACTAATTTTCAAACGATTTCATATTCTTGCACAAGAAAGTTACCTTCATTTATAACCTGAAGCACTCTGTCTACCTTAAGAATATGCTATCCTTTTTAAAGAAAAATTGGGCTTCGTTGTGCTTTTTATGACGTTATAATATACCTTACGGTATCGGAATGAGACAGCGGAGGTAAAGATTCAAGAGAATGCTTAAAATATTTCAAGGATAATGATCGTGCTCCACTTGCAGTGAATATTTCTCAGATATGAACCTCACTAACAGAGATTACACATCAGTCAGGCTTCTTCACGCAATAACCAAAATTAAGCTTGAGAAACTTGAGGTAGTGGCCCCATCTCCGCGTGTATACGTCACTCTCCTTCTCCAAACTGAGTTCTACATTTCCTATTGCTTTATTTCTTCGACTTACGCTTCTTCACTCCTCCGTCTCGTTTACACTCCTCTCAGGCAACCTCGCATAGTTTCTTCCCGGCTTGTACTGCTGAAGGACAGCTGTCCCAGACCAATCGCGTGTTCGAAATTTTCTCCTCTCACATGAAATACTTTTATGCGGCTGTAAATTTCATAATGAAGTTCTTCCTTCAACGTAGAGTAATCTGAACATGTTTTATGCCTTTACGGGAGCCCTACTCCAATTTGAAATTTTGCGGGGTCCCTATTCGAGCTCGAACAATTCCTGAGTTCGGCCCGTATTGTCTTGTACATGCTGTTTCATACGCTACTTTGATACTAGCATTATACGAGGGTTTTTCTAAGCTCGAACTAAGCTCCTATTGAGCCCTCTGAGGCTGTGGAGACCGCAACTATAATATTACCTATATCAAACTATTCATGTTTGCTTGGGAGCCATTCATCGCAAAATACATTACACTGAATTTATACTAGGCTATATGAGGGGGGAGAGGGGGAGAGTAGGACTGCCAGATGATAGTTTCGAAAATCCGTATCCGCCATATTTTTTCGTGAGATCTAAGAACAAGGTGATTGATCTATTAATAACAATCAGGAGAAAGGTATCTTTCATAGGATGAGTTGAGGTACTTTTACCTTGATTAACGTAATATCACGAAAAACTACAGTATCAGTCTATAATGAGCAGGAGAAAGGTATCTCTTGTACCAGTGTCTAAAGTACCTTTCCCTTGATTGCAAAAAATCCGTATCGTTTGTAGAATCCATAGGAAAACAAAAACCGTATCTTTTTCGAGGACCAAAAATCCGTGGATCTGGCGTTCATCGCAATTTTTCTGGCGTCTTTTTTCCGTTCAATACAGAGATTTTGTCTACTTTTTGCGTAAATTAGGAAGAAGTCTAGGAAATATCACCCCCATGAAAGAAATCCCTCCCCCATGAGAAATCTACGCCACTGCTAGGCTACACTGCGGCAAGCCTATACTAAGCTAACGCGAAAGAACCACAGGGAGTGATTTAGCCGAATGTACAGTATACTTGAATTATACTAAGCAATGCGGAGGAGCCGTAAGCTCCTTGGCTTAATATAGGGTGGGGTAGAAGAATGTTTGCAGTTATATGGGAGTTTGCGCTGAATCTGTTGTAGCGCGAAAATGGGAAGCGTTAGACTATAGCTTAAATGTACAAATTTTGTACCTCAATATTTCTATACAATTTGTGCCCCTACCCAGCTTTCTACGACTCCTCCCAGCCAAGTTATGGACCAAAATGTGCCAAAAAATGACTAATTTGCAAAGATTTTCAAATTAAGACATTGAAAATCCCCCACTCTCAAGCTTCACGGGGTTATTGAGGCATTTTTTTTCAGAATCAGTGTCAAATTTCATTTCAAAATCAGGTAAAAATATGGAAGGTAGAACAATTTTTGATTACTGAGAATTTTATCAATTTTTGGCACATTTTGGTCCATAACTCGGCTCAGAGAAGTCGTACAAAGCTGGGTAGGGGCGAAAATTGTAGATAAAGACGAGATGTATATTTAAACTTTACGTCGAACGTTTCACGTTTTCGTGCTACAACAGATTTGGCGCAAACTTCCATTTAAGTGGTAGCATCTTTCTGCCCCACCCTGTATACAGGCTCCCGATGAGCTAGTTAGCCTACCATACAGTATACTAAATATTGAACATCTTTACTGTATTTGACTCTGCCAGAAGACTTTTCGATTACTCGATCGTGAATGAAATTTTTGTACAGTCAACTACCCGTTTTAATCTCATTTATTCATAAATTAGTGCCCACGAATATTTGAATTGTTACACATCTAATAATTTATAATTCAAAAACATTCCGCGAGTAGCATGACGTATGAGTTTAAAAAATTTACATGGAAAAGAGATGTAGGTCGATGAACACGAGATTTGTAAAATTGTGTTTTGACATCATTTGATAAAATTATTAGACGGTGGAGAGTAAAGGAAAATTAGAATAGTTTTGTAGGTGTCGAAGAGAGATTTCAATTTAAAAAATGGACTTCAAAATCGTTTTAAACATCAGTGCTAATCAGGAGTTATTTTCTACAACTTCAAAAATAATTTCCGTTCTGACGAGTAGACTACAAATTATTAAAGTCAAGTTGTACACAATTTTTTTTCTCGACAGTGATTAGAAAACTTGTATTAATAATTTTTTTCCCCTGAAGCATCGGTAAAACTTTCTTGAACAAAATTTGCAGGATTTGAAAGACAGTGTCGTTTAAGAAAGAATAGGGAATTTTAAGATGTTTTCTTTCGCGTGATTTGGGTATACGTATTTACCAATCTTCTATTTTACTTTTAAGGTTCGTCAATTTCGTCCATTTTTCATACGATTAGCTTCAAGCTATTAATTAGCAATTGTACCTAGGATAAGTAATAATTAATGATTCCTCCAATTCGAATGTCGCGTTACAATAATTGTCTTTTAATTGAAAAAGAAAGCTGGCGCGGGTTTCGAAAATCGGCGAAAATCGGGTGGTGATCAGCGGCGGGTTTACCGAGTGTGCTGAGTGTGTAGTTGCATAGGGCCGCAGATTTTTGAAGTGGCAAATTTTTCTTTTTCCTTTGGTCGACATCATGATCACTGAATATAAGTATTTATTTTTTTGAGGTAGCGTATCAACTATGCATGCATGATTTTTTTGCTATTTAGATGTACTTTCATTATCATTATTGAGATTAAAAAGGAAAGGTGTGGCGAAGAAAATCGACGAGGCAAAAAAAAACTTACTTGGTAGGAGCCCTAAAAATACAGAAATTGAATTGTCTAGAAAAAAAAAAGGTCATCACTGTGAGGAATTCATGTTTTTCAATGTGTCCCCCCCCCCCCTCCTTAAACGGTAAATCGCGAGGAGAGCGAGCAAATTTGCTTTTTTTTTTGGGGGGGGGAAATAAAATTTTGTACACGGCGGCAGCAGACCTAAATCCGGCTCTGGTGAAGTCCTACTATCTTTTTATCTAATAGAATCGATTTTCGAGAGAAAATTATATCTTTCTAATACAAGGGATTAAAGTGAAAAATTGCTATTTGCGAGTTTATTCGCTAAAAAAAAAAAAAACAATCAATCGAAAAGAAGACGACGAACGAATTTGTCGGTCGAAAAGTCAACGCGACTTGGTAATTCGTATACGTGTGCAGGAAGAGTTCAATTCGAAAAAATTGTGATGAAATTATTTCTCTGATGTGGAAGGATTTTAGATTTTCTATGAGTTAAAATATCAAAATCGTAGTTGTACCGAAATTTTGTGAGACTCATTTTTCTTCCTCCTTATTAAAGCACTAAAAATCATTTTAGAATATTATAAGGGTTTGAGAAATTTTGAGGAGCGAGGGGGGAATAATTATGCCACTATAAAACGGTTGCTCGTCAATAGGGAGATAATTATAATATCGAATACTGTAAAAACAGAAAACGGAGAAAAGTCGAGTCTCACCGAGCACATTTCCAGGTAAATTTCGATACTCGACAAGTTTCCATTTCGGTTACTCAAAATAAATGCCAAATCTGGGAATTTTTCCAAATTTTACCAAAAATTTGCAAATTTACATTTTCGTGGGAGTTTTATTTCAAAATATTCTCGGTCTCTTGAATTTTCTCTCACTTCACATTCAGCGAGATAATTAAAACATCTAAATGATCGAGCCACTTTCATTTCCCTCTCGTCCGAAGAAAAACAAACACTCGCAATCTCCCGAATTCTAAGGACATTCAAGAAGGAAAATCCTACATAAAAACGTTCCTCGAGAATCGAGGGTCTCTCAAATAATTAATCATTCCCGAAGCGCGTCATACAATTAAGCCTACGATCAAATTTCTGCATTCTCCGTACAACCAGAATCCATCATTTTTGGAATGACGAAATAAAATACGAGCGACCAGAAGAAAACTTTTCGCTTCGTCTGTATAAAATTTGCGCTCACGAGTTAATATTGAATTACCGCAACGCCTAAGCATTTAAAACTAGATCGAGAATTAGGTAATCAATTACGAAGTTGAATTAATACGATAAAATTCAATCAGAATTTATTAGACTGTAGTACAGCAATAGTATTAGCGAGCTGAACTTTTAGTCACTGATAAGATTACTCGAACGAGTAGGCATTAGCTGCACTCGATTTATAATTTTAGTGAAGGCGGCCAGAGAGAGAGAGAAATAAAGGAGAAAAACGACGGAGAAAAAAAACACGCATTCGATGGGAGAGGTCATTCACTCGCCTTCGTCGGAAAAATTTGAAGTTTATTACACCTCCGTTTGCTCGCACGGTGCAATCGGTCCTAAATCATCCGAATCTAATACAATATTTGCGGATTCCGACGGCACGAATTTGAGGCCTCTAGGCGCACCCTTAAAGTCCACCGATCTCGGGCAACAGTACATTTCATCATGTCGTACATTTCTCGCGCTAATAAAGCGATACACCGATATTTCAAGTCGATGAATTTTATAAATAATGATTACACCGCGCACTAAACTATACTCGCTATTAATAAATGAGAGTTTGAGTGTTCACGTCTCGTAGTAATTTGTTAACCTTGATGAATAACGTGACAAATTATTTGTTTCGGTCCTTTCTTCACGACGCGCTCATATTCCTCGTCCTTTTTTTGAAACAAAATTTACATGTTTTCAACGTGATCACAGATCTGACCGACTGTCGCGCGCATTAATAATTCTCATTTTCGTACGACGTTTTTGATATTTCACTCCGGAGAGGTCGATTAAATTTTCGTAGGACGTAAATTTAAGAAAAAGAAAAAGGTACCATCTAAAAATAAAACACAGATTACTCACCACTTTGGTAGAAAGAGAACGCAGGGATATTCGGTAGTCGAACAATAAAGTTTGAAGACGTAGATAATGTTTTCGAGTATTGCGAACTCCACAAAATCACAAATTCGCGTACGAAAAGATGAGATGAAATGCGAAATAAGATCGATGTTCGTAGAAGACGATTTGAAAAAAACCAAAAACACACCGCTATAAACAATATCGATAAAACACTGTAATACACCGGAAATAGACGGGTCAATTTGAATAAAAAAGGGGAAAAAATGAGCTCCGCAACAGGTCACTTTTCAACTGTTGAACCGCGAAGACAGAAGAGAAACTGAATATCGGAATTACCAACGTGTTGCATCGACACCCCGGCCGAAATCCGAAATCCGAGGGGGTGCTTCCGTAGAGGGTGAATGTGGGGAGATTCGTAGGGCGGAGTTTGCAAGTACAATGCACTGTACGCGTACCATTTCACCTATGCGTAAGATTCAGGTAAGTATTAATATTATGTAACGAGTTGAGTTAATATTTTTCCGGCTCGCGGTTGCATTATTCGAAAAAGATTTCTCTCAGAAAAGACATTTCGGTAGGCTCGGAAGAAAAACTCCGCAGTACTTCGTCTTCGTTTCTCGTAAGACCGACGCGCGGATTCTCGCATTTTTGCGACTTCAAAAACGTATAAGCCGTCTCATGCTCCTTATCTTATCTCGCTTGCAGACACGAATGGCGCCAAATATATACGCGTTCACAAATTACACGTATTACTGTGTTAACATAAATTAGACGCTTTATCTTCTTGTATACTCGTATACTTTTGTCAGCTAAGACTCGCGTACGAATGTATACGGGCGTAGGAGGCCGAAACGTGTAAAGATGTGCTTTACGTGTACGTTCAACTTGTACAAACTTTATAAACGTGGATTCTACACGAGTACATACGTGATTCACTCGTGAGAATGACACAATTCTACCTGTTTTTCTTCGAAAATACTTCAGAGGTTGATATTTTTACAAGAAAAATAACCTTTGGTTCGAAATCTTGGAAACTTTTTATCCACAACATTGAAACGGAGCGATAATTCAAGTACGCTCTACCAAGTTCTAGAGAATAATTTTCCTATCATCCTTAAGAAGCCGCGCACGTTTCCACAAAATGTGAATTATCGCAGCTATTTTCAATTCCCTGGGCTTTCGAGCCCTATACCACAACCAGCGTGCCATACAAGATTCTTCTGTAGTTATCAAGTCTGGATAAGACCATGTGAAATGCATGATAATCAACAGTAGAAATGTTGAAGATCTGAGAGAGAAAAGTTCGACTAGAAAGATTGATTCTGTTTTGAACAGAACGCTATAGGTGGGTAAGATGGTAAAATTGGCCTTAGTCGGAAAATGTTTCGAATGTGAGTTGAGGAATTTCTGAATCAGAAATTTTCAGCCCATCCTCATCCTCATGGGCTGTAAAGCCATCAAAAGACCTGAAATTCAGAAGGCCGATGGATCTCTGGCTATAATATTGCAGACAGATTTATACATACATCCATGAAATTTTTTTCAAAGGAATCATCCATATTTTCCCTAGATTCTGATAATTACAAAAGTTCAAAAGTTTGAAAAAAAATCAAGGAGGCGGCATTTGTGGAAACTCTTTCAATTTTTCGTCCCACCGCCCACAATGATGTGCTAACTTTCTAAAAAAGTTTTCCTCTTGTTGTTAGCGGGGTAAGCTATCACTGCTACCGCAACAGACCGCGGGAAATCAATAAGCGGTGTTCGGGCTAAATGAAAATGTGCTACCAGCCGTTTACGTCCTTTACTTATAAAATGATTTGAATTATTTATTTCTTTTAAACGAGAATATTTGCGTATTCGCCCACTTCAATCAGACACGGGGCTTCAGCGGATCTCTGAGCTCAACGGGAATATGTCGTCTATTGCCCGGAACAACAAGAATTTTTGCATATTCGCCTGCTTCAATCAGACATGGATCCCCAACTGTTATCTGACCGCAAGCACTCAACAGAAGCCGAGCTTCTCAGTAACAGTCATCTCATATGCCTGAAATAACCTGAGTTCTCGCGCCTTTGCTCGCTCTGATCAGCCACAGGGTTTCAGCCGATTTCTGACCGCAAACACACAACAGAAGACAGTCTTCTTAGTGACATTCCTTCTATTGACCGGCGGAACGAAAATTTTTTGCATTTTCAACCCCTTTGATCAAACGCGTGGATATATCCGTTTTCTCATCGCGAGCTCATACGGAAAGTTGATCTTCTTTGTAATATTTTTTTCTACCGCCTGAAACAACAAGAATTTTTGCGCTTCCACATGCGCGAAAATTCTCGTTGTTTCCAACGATAGAGGGAATGTTACCGAGGAGGTCGTCCTCTATAGTGAGCTCGCGATAAGAAACTAGATGCAGCTTCGAGTTTGATCAAAGCGGGTGAAAATTTTCGTTGTGTTGGCCCATGAAGATTCGGTAACCCAGAGGGTTATCATTGGTCGCGAAATCGCGGTGAAAAATAGCTTCAGCTCTATTTTTGATTGTAGCGGACAACTGTCCGTAAATCCTCAGTCGCGGTGAGGATTGACTGAGGATCCGTACTTGATCAAAGTGAGCAAATGAGCAGGAACTATCTTTATTTCAGAGCATGGAAGGAATCTCGCCAAGATACTCTGACAATCTTCTTTGTAACATTCTCACCATCCTCTGAAAAAATAAAAATATCCACGCCTTTAAAAAGCTATAGCCATTGAAGTATTGTCACCCTTGTTCGAGAGGTGATTTCTCCAGTTCACGCAAGTGTATATGGCTCTCAATAAACCAGTTTGTACCTCAGCGACTCGAGGATAAACAAATGAATATTTTTAATCTTTTCATAAGTAAGGAAGTGAACGGTTGGGAGTGTATATTATCTAGCCCGAACACCAACTACTGTTCTCCCGCGGTCTATCGCGGTAGCAGTGATAGCTTACCCCGCTGACAGGGAAAAAATGACAGAAATTCACCAAATATTGTTTAGTTCTTGGGGGGGGGGTTGGACCACAACGAGGGTGGGGGGATTAAAAACAGGTAGTAGTTGCGTGTATGACTTAGAGAATTGAGTGGCCAAAAAAATCATAGATGCATGTATACATCTCTTAAAATATCTGAAATATTATTGCCTGAGATACTGTCATTCGAATTTTAGGTCCATTAGAGGCTTTGAAACCCATATAGGAGAGTGGATGAGCTCAATATTTCTAATTTAGAATTTCCTCAGAAGGGGCAACTTTTCAACGTACATTTGAAACACTTTTTTACTAAGGCCCACGCACTGTCATATATTCGGCTAGACTGATAGTATAAAATAGATTGCTTTCGTCCCTTTTCCGATTGATATCAAAGATTCTGCGACCCAACTTGCCGGAAGTTGATAAACCTCAAACTTTCGTGATTTCTTTCCCCTATTTTGTAACCTCAACACGAAAATATTCTAAATATTTGGAAAGAAAGAACTCGGTGCCAGGGGGCCTATTGTCGTATCTTCCGTCAAACTAAATAGTCAAGGTTATCCGGATTCTAATTGTTTCTCGAGAAATGCCCCCCTAGAAAAGTAATGGCATGTTGACAACTGAAAATAGAATGCTAAGAAGAAAGTTTGGGCTAGCGATTCTGTATCGTCTCTATCCTGGTCGTACTTTCTGTCGAGGTGCAATTTTGGTATACTTCCAAATTAACCTAATAAATGCAAACTACCAACAAATCACGTATGAGTATTAATCGATCAGTAGATTAGTCTAGACCGTAAACAATTCAACCTCTGAACCGAAAAGAAAATTCCTTCCAAAACTTATGCAACCTTGAACGTGCTCAGTTGGTAATTATACATTATTATTAGGTCTATTTTGAGGCAATTAAGGGTTAGCTATTAGCAGACCGCGGTGACGTTATTAATACGTTCAATTCCATTCAAACTTGTAGAATACGATGCAAAATGTTCACTTATTGGATACTTTCTTAATCTTTCTATTTTAATGAGAATTCACGTAATTCGTGGTTTTCCGATATCTTGAATACCAGCTTTATAACATCATCAAAAAAGATAATTTGTCACAAATTCTCTTGCGATTATACAACATACGAGCATACGTAGGATTGGATTTTTTCTGTAGAATCCTTACAGACTAGCGCACGACAAATGCAGTAAAATGCATCGGCTATGAAGACTGCTGCACTATGTTTTTCACGTGTACCTACACGAGGTCAATCTTGTACCTGAGACGTATTTTATAACATATGAGTGTACAAGTGTACGTTTAATATGTTCATTCTAAGTAGACCTAATTTATAAATTACTGATATTTAATTACGGCACCACACCCATGTATGCATTACAAGCAGTAAGGTACAGTCAGTGCAGAAATGTGCGTGTTAAATAGCAAATGCCTCATTAGAACTATAGAATACATATCGGGTTTTCAATTTCTGTTTGCAGTGGGGATTTTGTGAATTAGAAGATTCAAGCCAAATTTATTTCACTTTGTCACAGAACGAGGTTAATTTGAACAGCAAACAGAACAAATCCAAAAATTTATGTTTTTCTTCCGGACAACGATCAGATTGAAAAGATGAATTTGTCATGTCATATTAAACACAAAGGAAACAATTAAAAAAAAAAAATTCAGAGCAAATTTGTTAGAACTTCTGAAGATTTTCCAAAAGTATTTTTTGACGTCTTAGAAAATCAAAATAGCTAATGCAAGGGCTTCCCTTAGCAGGCGTGTTCGCTCGACTTCCATCCTGTTAATCGAAATATCACAGGATCACTTTTCTATTATAAATTTTATGAAGATTATTTTCTCATTCAGTTATTTTAATAGTACTCCGGTCGCGCAACTCGCGAGAAAAAAACTGAGTCTGGTTCCTCGGGGAAGAAAGTGCCACACCCACTCATGGGTGGTGGGATAAACTTTTCTCTTGGGGACAAAAATTTTTTTTGTTTACTTCTTATTTTATCCATATTGCTAATCAAGGATCCTTTTATCCTTTCCATTCTTCAGAGGGGGGGGGGGTGGCGTTGCCTCCTACTTCTAGTCCAGGAGCTAGTTTCCTCCTCTGCCCCTGCATTCCATCACTCCTGCACCCACACCGGCGAGGAACTTTCTGTTTTAGAAATCTCCCAGACAGGAAAGGAAGTAGACTGAACGAGCAATTTCACAAATGAATCAACCGTTGGAAAATATTGCGGGACATATTGACACAATGTATTGTTGAGAATTACAAACCGCACAAATACAACGTTCAACTAAAATTAGTGCGCTCCTAATTTCTAGAAAAATGTGACGTGTACAGTTTTTGGCCCTTCTTCAAGTATACTGAACTTGTTAACAGGGAACCTGTTTTATCGGGGAGTAAACTGAAGAAAAATGACGGGCGCCGGGCGCCGGGCGCCGGCCGCCGTCCGGCAAGAAAAAGGGACTTAGAAAAATTTTGATGAAGTGATAGGAGGGGGACTTATTCTCTCTGCTTCATGCAGTATATTATACTAGGTTTATACTACGTATTATACTAGGCGTATACTAGGTCCAATCCTCCTTTATACTAGGTTTAGGCATCCTTCATACCATAAGCTTACAAGATCTTTATAATAGCTTATAGTAGCAGTTTGTCCTAGCTCTGTACTAGGTCTTAGGCTTCCTTTATACTACTGTATTAGTGGTTTTACTAGCTCTGTGACGTCATCAGATAGTGATGGCACGATGATAGTAACGTCACAGATCCCCATCGTGACGTCACCAGATCGTAACGTCGTGTGACGTCATCAGATTATGACGTCATCAAATCGTGACGTCATCAGATCTCCGAACTGATAACAGGATAGGCCTACCGGGGGTACCACACAGGCTGTAAAAATAAATAGCAGGAAACCTGTTGCATGGGGGCAAGCTGTAACATTTAGTAAATTATAATTGGAGAATTTTAAGCTATAAAAGGGGGAATTTTAAAAAATTTGTATATCAAGCTACAATATTATGATGGGAAAAGCACGTTCAAAATACAGTAAAACTTTTTTCGACTTTTCTGTACCCTCTCCATAACGGAAACCCCATTTAACGGAAAAAATTCTCCGGTCCGAGTGCATTTCGTCTTAGTGAGATTTTACTGTATATATGATAGAAGGGAGACATGTAATGACCTTCAAGCGATTGATAGTGGGGGGGGGGGGTACTTGAAAGATGTCAGGTTTGAAGCTATTTAAGATGGGATAGGTACACGTAAGAAAATGTCAAAGTAATAGGAGGTTGGAAAATGTCGATTTCCAAGCTGTATATGATGGAGAAGGGTGTTAACGTTAGATTCAGAAAAGGGTACAACTGGCAAGACGCGATACGCATGCAAATTTGGACCTTGAAGCTGTTGTTTATTTCAAATTATCATTGTTTGTCGTTGTCGTTCTCGTCTACTTGAGACGACAAAAAGCAAAAAATGACACTCACATGATTACTCCCATAAAACAGGTTCCCTGTTTGCCTCAATTGCCACAGTCAATGAAGGCAATTCCGAGCAGCTAAGTGTGTGGGCTGCGAGTTTTTTTTCTATATTATTAGACTTTTCAAATTTATGTATTAATAATTTAATGGAAATTAATATTTGATATACCTGAGTATACAAACATTATTATTATAATAAATAAATTAATCTGCACAAATCACAGACTAAAAGAAATATTCTTAGGTACATATTGGCATCAATTCCTTCCAATTAAACAGCTCGTTATTGTGGTACTCCTATACGAGGTCCCGACCATGGCACCACGCCTCGAAAATTTTAGCGAGGAACCCGCTATCCATTTTGTTTGGGGGATTACATCCTCAGAAAACATACGCGTCCGGGAGTTTCTGCAAATCGCGTGACGTGACGCTTTATGACGTCATGAATGACCTTGACCTACTTTAGGGACTTTGAAAATTTTCAACTTCCAGCCAAGACGCTTTATGACGTCATCTATGACCTTGAACTACTTTAGGGACAAAAAATTCCAACTTCCAGCCTATTCTACAATCGAGCAAATCCATAGGGTAGTGCACACCGCCACTCAAGCACTCGAAAAAAAAGAAATTCGCTCCGGCCGTATTTTTGGACGTATGCGCCGCCTTTGATGAAGTTTGGCATCTAGGACTTATTCATAAGATCCGTAACTACTTCAACCCAAAATACTGCAAGCTCCTGCTAGCCTACCTAAGCGGAAGGCAGTTCTACGTCCATCATGGCTCCGCTAGCTCATCGCTGAATAATATTGGGGCCGGCGCTTCACAAGGATCAGTACTTGGGCCGACCCTTTACATCTTGTACACCATAGACATACCAAAACTTCCAGGTACAGAAATCTCACTCTTCGCAGATGATACGGCTATTATAACTACTAACGCAAGATATGAAACTGCGGTCTCAACCTTGCAGGTAGCAGTCAATAAAATCTTCAACTGGGCCAAAACCTAAAAGATAAAACTATAAACAAGGCAAGTCCGTACGCATTGACTTCACCCTCCGCTCCTATGCTTTCACTCCGACATATCTAGATGGTAGCCCAGTTCCAGTAGCTGATGTCGCACGATATCTAGGTTTGCACCTTGATTGCAAGCTAAATTGGCAAGAACATATTAAAAGAAAACGAGAAATGATGAACCTTAGCCTCATCAAGTTTCGCTGGCTCTTACACTATCCTCAGCTCAGTCTCAAAAATAAGAGGCTAATTTACACAACCATATTCCGCTCAGCATGGAGCTATGGCGCGGAAATATGGGGAACTTCTGCTCCATCCAACATCGCCATACTGGAGAGGTTCCAAAATAAAATAATGCGTGCAATCACAGGTGCACCTTAGTACGTTGCCAACCAACAGCTACTCTCGGACCTAGATCTGCAACCAATCAGCGCTACGAGTATTGTGCTCCAGAAGTCAACACAGTACGTTAACCGTCTGCATCACCATCCAAATGTGGAAGCAATTGCTCTCTTGGACAACTCCGAAGACACAAGACGACTAAAGAGAAAACATCCTCTCGACCTCATAAATTGACTGACCTCATAAATTAACTCACGAACTCTATCTTTGTTATATACACGGTAGTTACCAACATAGTAACCATGTAAACGTCATATCTCTATCTCACTGTTAGAAATTATGGTAAATGTATCACTACAGTTCCATAAAATCAACTGTATTTAAAAAACAAAAAAAAAAATCAGTAACCTCAGTCCTCAACCTACTTCAAGTATTTGGGAAATTTTAGCGAGGAACCCGCTATCCATTTTGTTCGGGGGATTACATCCTCAGAAAACATACGTGTCCGGGAGTTTCTGCGAATTGCGTGACGTGACGCTTCATGACGTCATCAATGACCTTGACCTACTTTAGGGACTTTGAAAATTTTCAACTTCCAGCCAAGACGCTTTATGACGTCATCAATGACCTTGACCTACCTTAGGGACAAGAAATTTCAACTTCCAGCCGTGACGCTTCATGACGTCATCAGTAACCTCGACTACTTCAAGTATTTGAAACATTTTAGCGAGGAATCTCCGAACCCACCTCCTATTTTGTTAGCCAGCCGTGACGCTTTATGACGTCATCAATGACCTTGACCTACTTTAGGGACTTTGGAAAATTCCAACTTCCAGCCTTCATTATATCAGGCCTAGTATACAGTAGACCAAGAAGAGCCCAGCTAATTCATTTGTTGAAGGGGCATTTTCGCGCCAATGTGATCGCAAGCGCGGGAGGTTGCGGGTTCCCTGCCATTGCAGACCTGCAATGGCCTCCAAATTTTTGGCCTTCGCTACATTGGTATCTGCTTCCAAGGTCTTCATTATAGCAGGCCTAATAGACAGTGTACTCGGCTATACTAGGCTGAAAATTTTACATGTATGTTAGGCTGACCAGCATGAGAGCTTAGATTGAGAGTGATGAAGGGTAAAGAAAGCGCACTGCGAATTAAAAAGATCTCAAATGTACAATTCTAATCTAATAGTTAGCTTACAAGTGTATTTCCGAGGGTTACCTCATCATCATCTGATGTATCACTACTGAGGAACAAGGCCTTAGACAAGAGTACGAATATTTCAACACAGAACCGACCAATAGAATGACAGAAAATCTGGTAGCCAATAGAAACGTAGAAAATAGGCAAATGTATCAATTGTGACGCAGTATTGTTGTAGACAATCATATCACAGGTTTAGACTACAAACTGTTCAAGCAGGACTGGCAGATCTACGGATTTTTGTCCCTCGAGAAAGATAGGAATTGGCGTAAAATACGGATCTCTTATGCTCAAGAGAAAAGGACCTTAGTCACTCATATGAGAAATACTTTTCTCCTGTTCTTAAGAGGCTGATACCGCAGTCTCCCGTAACATTGAGTTGATCAAGGGAAGAATACCTCAGTTATTTGTCGGAGAGGTATTTTTCTCCTGATTGTTATTGATGGATAAGCGAAAGTCTATGGAAATTTGGAGGTCATAGGAAATATGGCGCATGATAATATTATCTGGCAGTAGTGCAGTGTTTTTAAGGTCTTGTTTCCGAGTGGCGATGAAACTAATAATGACCCAAAAGAATTCTTACACGCAAATTAATAGAGCAGAATTTCACACTCAAGATCTTTTTAATTGGGCTAGCTCACCCTACCCTTCAATACTAGACCTAACATACAGTACACCAGGCTCCGAATTCGGAACTTGAAAAAATTCCAACCCTCCAACTCCGTAGATTCGGACCTGTAAAAGTTTTCTTTCAGAGACTCTCTCCTGTTTCATGTAGCTCAATGGATTTCTACAAATCTTTGCTTCACATACATCGCTTGAACGTTATAATTTCTCGAAATCCTTCGAAATTTTCGTGGGTAGCTTAATGGTCGAAGTTCTCTCAAGTCTTTCGTTCAATCGCTCACACATGTACTCAAAAGTCGAATTCTCTCAAGTTGTTAGAGTGAGTCATTTCCGCCCTCGAAATCACGTTTTTTCCAATCAATTAAAACATAAGAAACTATGAAGCAAGTATGATCGCACCGACAACATGATGCATATGGGTGGGGTGGGCCTGGATCGCGGATTGCGGTTCAATCTTATACATAGTTCCTTAAGAAAACAGGCTACCTTTGGAGAGGAAAAAATATTATGCAAGTCTTTTACGGATGATCTCTCAGATGATACAAAGTATATTTCCTCAATTTTCGAGAAAGAAATCCATTCCTTTAAAAATGTTTTTCTTTTTATCAGAGATTCCAAGCCTTATTTCTCAACGTTATATCTATCATTTATTCACAGGTTATATTCTATAATTATAATCACGTGTTTCAAAAAAATTCACCCACCAAAACAATCGCTGGTGAAAAACTTCCGCCTGATACACTCGCCTATCATTTGATGAAACTTCTTATCGCGAGCTGGACCATTGATTCTCGCGCAATGTTGTTATTTACAGATGAGTAGGTTAGATACAAGTTGTAGTTCTCAGCAGAGAAAACGATAGTAAGACGATTATAGATTCGAAAATTTGATCCTTTCAGATGTGAATTAACGATATCGGAGAAATTATAATCGAGTTCTTCGTGATTCAACACCACCCACATGTCTAGTGTTTGTATTACAGTAACATCTTGTACATCCAAATGACATCAAAATCAGTGCGGCAATTAATGATGCTGATTGAATGCTCGATTGTCTGCTCACGAGGGTAGGGTATAGAAGTCTCAGTCTCGTGTAGTACGAACGTAAACATATGAAAACCGGATCGTAGGTGGCTAACGAATGTTGGTTTTTCTCTTCTGACGTTCTAATGAAATTAATTTCGAAAACGTATAGAAATTATCGATTTTAAAATTTACTATTCGTCCCACCTCGATATAAACGTTGTTGTTATTTACAAAATAAGAAATTTGAGATGGAAATTTCGTGGTGTGACCGCATTTTGACAAATATCTTATCTGATACGAGCGAGCAATGAGAAAATATTTTTTCCTCTACGCTGGGACATTACCTTTAGATTAATAGCGGTCGTTAACAAATCTATGAACGTACTGATTTTATCGAGGTTTGATTTAACCACCTCGTATTCTCGGACCTCCGCGCGATATATTCGGAGGAATTTGGTGCAGGCGTAGGCGGATAGATAAAAATCGTGTTTACTCTCCCTTGAGTCATACGTTTCTGTCGTACCGAGAGGTTAAGAAGATACCTGCAAGCCTCGTCCAATGAATCATACCACTAATATGCGCATAATGACCGCAGACAAGGGGGACGGTAAACGGCGATGATGGTGATGACGAAGATGGTTACGGTGGTGCTCATTAAATATTAGTTAATCCGGCAGCGACTTAACGCGTTTTTCGAATTCTAATGTCGCGTATCGGTAACTACAGAAGCGGAAAACAAGATACTATACGACTAAGTTACGCAACAGATATTTTTCAATAGGAAAACTAGTTTTCCTCCGTCTTAATTAGACATCGTGTAAGCTACAAATTTTTCGATCACCGTGAGAATCGAATATTGCTTTCAGGAATTGACGACAAGTATACCGGTATCGTACACCATTAGCCAAACCCGTCGCCTAATCCGCTTTCAAAACTGGACTCGAAGAACCGTTTTTCGAATTCGCGTTACCTATCGAATAACGTCAGCCGCAGAAACAAATTACGCTGCTTTAATGTGAGGGAAAAAATAATAGAAATATTCGATGGGAATCATGTCCTATTAGAGACCTGGAAGAAGTGTCCTGGTCTTCATTCTCAATCGATATGATGTGCGTCCCTGTACATCAACGTATGACCTAGACTCAGCTAGAATGTGGCCGTGAACACAGAAAGAATAATTCTGCCAGGGACGGAACGTGGTTTCTAGGGGTACAACCAGAAGTAGCCCAGCTACATAGTGTTGAGTGGATATTTATCCGCACCTTGAGAAATATTTGTACTTCCGAGATCAGAGGTCAAGTAAACAAAGAAAACTGCAAGAAAAAATTAAAACATTTTCAGCACGTTGCGCAAAGGCTTTCGAGCATTTGTCTGATTTTAATTTTAATTTTCCTACACCATTCACAAAACGTTGTACGGCAGAATTTCCATCGCGGAAGTCCTATGGCCTCTTGATTTTTCGTCGAACGCCGACAAGGCTGTTGGTGGCGCGCGAGGTCGTACAACCGATGATGATGCTGTAGAGTTTCTATCAAAACGGTATTGTTGTAATTATTGAGGACAAGGATGGGTATTTCGCGTTTAATTAGATGCGAACGGTTTCTAATTGTTCGCGACGTCGTGACAATGAAACAGAAGGGGGAGTAATTAAAAGACGAGGAGAAAAAAAAATCTATTAAGAAAAAAAAAAAGAATTAAAATAAAAAAGAAAAATGTTAGCGTTTGTCGTTCGTTGTTTTTCAGATAATTACTGTGACATGTCGTCGTGTGTAATGAAAAACAAAGTTCGATTTCTGTATTAATTAAATATCCTACTAGGAATTATTAACGGGTATAATACTTTTTAATAGGATATAGTATCGTATTAAGGGCATTCCATTTTAAGAACGGTAGCTTTGCGTTGCCTAAATCAGCGTGGTGTTTTTAATGCGCATTCGCGCGTTCTAAATTCTTGATTCCTCGCCGAGTGCTCGAATCGCGTGGTGGCATCCTGGGAAGGTCGACATTGCGTTATGACTAGTATGATTTTTGATTGAACCGAAGTGGAGATTCATTAACTTCGAGTCATTAAAAAACATGAGAAGAGTTACGACGCTTACGCACAGTAGTGGTACTGATTTCTTCCAAAATAAGGTCCGAGGCTTGACTCCTTGTCTTTGTCAGAAGCGAGAGCGAAGAAATCATCGCCGGCAAAGACCATGAAGTTGAAAAGTACTTATGGAACCATGTATCTCGGAAATTTTGAAATGTTTACAAAACATGTCATAATTACCCATTCAATCATGCGTCATTGATGATAATGGAACGTAGCCGATATAACAACTAGCTGGAAAATGTACCAAAATCTCATCTTCGATACCCTCCTTGACTAAATCTCTTACAGCTGGTCGAAACCTAGATTCTTTCATGGTTTTCCTCTTCCCCAATCATGAAATTCGACACCTGACTCATTCCACGATCAGACAACAGCTCTACCGTCAGAAAATCCCAATAGCGTCCAAAAATCATTTCTGCATTACTAATGTTTCACAATGACTCTTGACTGCTCTTTTGAGTGATTTCAATGGAAAGAGTAAAGATGGCCAATATTTACGTCGAGTTCTTGGCGGAACTCACCAAGTCCAATTTTATCATTTCTGAGTCGTACATACATGGGAAGATCGGCCAGAGCGAGCTCTATCAGCTGGTAAAACTCGAAGTCCATTTTGCATTATTTTCAATGTTATTTTCTTTTTCAAACATCAAAATCTCGGCTGGCTTACCTCACTACACCCATGTTGAGCTTATGAGGACTTGGTGAATAGCATCTTGTTTGTGTTTGGCAGGCAGAATTCACCATCAGTTTTTTTATTCCACTGTAAAATTACTATAATGAGACTTGATGAGTCCTGCCAAGAACCCGAGAATTGATGGATACTGCCATTAATGTCTTGGTATTATCTTAAAGCCTACCGCACTGTCTCGATGGAGGTCCTTTGCACATCAGCAGGTCCACCACCAATCGAGCTCTTTGCTGAGAAGAGATCAATGATGTTCAAAGCAAAGAGGAGAGGATGGTAACGACTGATTGAGACTTTCAGACGCTTCTTGCTTGAGAAAATGAAAACGGAATTACTCTGTGTGAGCTATAGAAATTTGACGACCGTGTGTTTATACCCGACCTTGGTAAGTAGATGAACCGAGACCACGGTCAGCTGGGGCAGGTGAGGAGTGGCCATACCTGCTTGAATAAGTATCTCCATGATAAGTAAAAGATTGCTGAGCGGGCAGCGTGTTTCCATTGGGGTGGGGTGGTGAGCCAGAGCACACCTTATTTGAGTATGAGACGAGGAGGTGTGATGTGAGCGGGGCAAGCTTAGTCAGTCAATGTAAGAGATTAGGGTCCATTGAGCGATTGCTCCGAATAGCCCGGTAGCCAACACGCTAAGTTCCAGAGAAACATGGGACCAGGTGTCTGCTTTCAGCAGCAGCAGACACAGAATGGAATAGGCAAATACAGAGCCACGCTACGGCTTTCTCAACTCCTGTGTTCCATTCATACACAGACGACATTCTGCAGGAAGAAGATCAAGCAAAGCGATATGAAGAAAGATCTAGAATAGACTTCGTCAGAAATCGAGCTTCAAGAGTGTCTGATTCTGATGTATGTAAGCTAGTTTAGGCGCCTCAGGCACTTCAGTTTAGTGGTTATCAGCCGAGGAGATTCTTCCAACATTGAAGTTGTACCCGAGAGGGTCGATGTAAAATTAAGGCATTTGCAACCCGCACCATCTCCTCTTTGGAGGATGGACGGTTGAAGATGTAACAGAAGTGATTATCTCAATGTTTTGTTTTTTCACTCTTCTTGATTTGAACGCTTACTTTTTTTCTTTGAACCAGGTCACACGCAGTGATGTGCGTGCGTAGCGAGAAAATGTTGAGAAGGTGGGTTGATACCCTCTTGGCTACGCCACTGGTCACATATTTTATATTGATGATGCCCAATCGAGATCTATAAGACTGATTAGCCATATTCGATTCACGATTATGTCACTGCTCATCGCGTACGAAACTCCGCTCCAGTATTTATGGTTGGATTGAGCGCTATCCGGTCTCGTCTCTCCACAACTTACTCATTGATTCAATAACGTCTGACTGTCAAACCCACTTTCTTCTTTTTTATCGCTGTCAGACCTTCAGGCAAACATTAATAAAATCATCGTACTTTTTTTATCCATCCAATCGTCAGTATCGCGCTTTATTTAGTTCAAAAAACCTTTCAGAACTTTTAATTAGATCAGCTAAGGCTACCACAATTGTTTTTTTCTTGAGAAAAGAAACTCATATGGGGGAAGAGAGCGGGAGGATAACTTCCTATTCAATGAGAAGAAGTGAGATGTGCCTTATTACAGTCCACTTTTTTTTTCACTCATATTCCATGGTTTTTACACAGGAAGTCAATGCATACCATTTCAACACAATTGCTCACCTCATTCTGCAGACATATATTTTTCTTTAATTGTAGAAATTCATTTCACGGGGAAGGGAGGGGGAGAAATATCAACAGGAGTTCGACTCAGTGCCTCAGAGATCAGCACACTTCTTCAATGTTCTCAACCACTTACGGTCTCGATATCGAAAATTCATCATAAAAATTGCACCACCCCCTCTCAACTCGATTCTGTCTTACTTTTAAATTCTACAAGAAGAGTAGAGCTTGTGAACAGTCTATACAGGAGAAAGAGTGGGTTGATGACAAGGTAGGAAGAGGACTAAAACAAGATGATTCAGTACCACTCAAGGTTTATGGCTTACCAGAGATTCATGAAGAAGGCTTTCCTTTGAAATCCATAGTCTCAACTACAAAGTTGCCCACAAAAGCTCTATCAGTTTTTCGCTTCTTTTCAAGACAATTTGAAAAACGATAGGATGAACAATACGTTCTCTACATGAGGTGTTGTCGGAGGTAAGATTGAATGATCTTGACCTGATGGTGTCATTCGATGTAGTAGCTCTGTTACCGTCAGTGCCTCAGGACTTAGGCCTCAAGTGATTCTTGAGATGAAAACTTACACTCCAATAGGCAGGCATACGTTTTGAAACATCCTAGAATTTTGTCTCTCATCAGGTTACTGCTAATATGAAGGCTTTTCAAAAGAATGATTTGGCTATAATATAGGTAGCTCATTGTCTTCTGCAGGTCGTTGCTGAATTAGTCGTGGATTATTATACGAAGCAGTTGGAAAAGCGTGCGGGTGAAGCAATAAAGTTCAGGACAAAGCTTATGGATGACAGTGTCTTTTTTTTTTTTATTTTGAGGGACAATACATTTTATGCTGTTCAGAAATTTTTACAATAATGACATCCACCATAGAATTCAAGGTATTACGAACATTATCCTCTCTTTTGAAATCTGTTCTAATCTTGTACTGGAATACGTGGCTTAGTTTATTTTTATTTGAGGAAGCGCGTCATTTCGTAATAAAATGAGGTTAGTGGATACAGGGGAAAAATTTCCTCAAATTGACACAGAATTGAAAGTTTGACGTCTCTCTTAAAGTTTGCAGCTCGTATGGAAAATTCTGTGTCTTGGATGAGTCGTAGGCGGTGTGAGAAAATTTGACATAATTTATGCTGTCATGCACATGCTTTGTTTTTCGAGGAAATTTTTCTATGGCATTGGGTTAATTTGGGAACAGAAGTGGGCGTCCCACAGTGGGATGGATGCCTAATCTAGGTGGCCAAAATTCAAAAAATGAAGGTTCTTAAAAATACCCAAATTGTTTGAAAATGTTTTCTACATCATCTAAGCTGTCTGAATCAAATACGGAAACCAGCTACATAACGTGACAAAGGCCCAAAACATACAGTCAAAGACAGCAGTCTACACGTTGGCGCTACTTTTTTATCGTGAATCATTTTTTTGGAGATCTTGTACTGCGGGATATCGGGACGCTGGTACACTTCATCAGAGTGGTATTCAAGGTGATGGTCGGTGGGAGTGTTTTCTACGTCTATTTACTTATTTATATGTTTTGAGCCACGATCATTGAAGTTATTTGAACCTTAAATGAGTATTTTTTTTTCTATATAAAATTAAGTTTTTCGGATATTTAACTAAGGGTTTAAAAAGGATTAACCAAGATTAATGGGATCTGTCGACGCACAAAGTTTCTTTGAACCTTGTACTTTCAAACTACGTTTTACATGTTTGCCCCTTTTTGCCCCTTTTTGAGAAAATGACGCATTACTATCCCGCTAAATGGCAATTTTCCGTATAATTTTTAGTCCCTAATCTATATCAGAAATTTAGTTGTAAGTCAGATAATATTGAATCAGTCATAAATCTTTGTAGTAACATCGTTTTTTCAAGTCTGCTATATTGCAAAACAAATTTTGAAGTCTTTCAGTCAAAAACTTTATCTACAGTAGTTGATCTAAGAGAAAAAAAGCGTTTTATAAATATTATTTGAGTAATATTTGACATTAAAATATAGTCTCATCCCTAAACTCGGTAGGAGGCGGGCTCAAACCTAAAATCTGATTTCAAATTTAAATTCCACGAGTTCCAAAATACCCAGATTTAAGTTTTGAATGATTTTCACCAAAACAATGAACATTAAAATATAGCCTCACCCCTGAATTCGATGGAAGGGGGGCTTGAACCTAAAATCTGATTTCAGATTTGAATTCTACAGGTTCAAAAACCCCCAGATCCAAGTTTTCAGCAACTTTCATCAAAACTATGAATTTTGGCCACCTAGATTGGCCATCCATCCCACTGTGCGTCCATATCTTTCTTTCAAGTATCAAATGGAGATTGTATACGAGGAAAAACGATTCCTGAAAATGATCCGGCAAGTCTTACAGGAGTATGGAAAAATTTCGATAATAGAGTCAATCTTAAAACAAATACTCGGAAACGGAACCGAGAAAAAATTTAGGAGAAGACCTAAAGACACAAAAATTCTTGCCGAAACTTTTTTCATTTTGTTTTTCCACATCTGTTAATTTTGTTCAGATTCGACTTCGAGAAAAGAAAATTTAAACGACTGTCATAATTTTTCACCCTTCGGAGACGACGCTCACGTAATACCGAATAATTCTTCCTATGATGCTATTCTATTTGAAAAGAACTAGGTGAAACTGTTCTCATTCAAAGAGAAAAATAGTTCTGCGCTTCCATTATCAAACACGAGATATCGAGTCGTAAAGAATTACTTTATTGCATCTTACCCCTTCATTTCTAAATCTTTCTGTTGCGGGCACGCATGAAGACGACCAGCTTCCCCTACCGAATTCTTTTCGACAAAATTGTATCGCTCTTGCACTGGATTGCATGGTTGCACCAGTTCAATGCTACGCGACTAACTTGATTAATTAATTTCTTCGATAAGCTCGCAACGGCGTGAATGAGAGGTACCAGTTGTGCTCGAAGAATTATGGTACAGTACATGCCATTTATTCAACATCCAGCATTAAGAGCCCGCGTTGCACCGGCTCTCAAACAATCACCAACATTAAGGAAAGCCGGGAAAAGAATAGAAGGGTATTTATTCTCTCTGGACGCCGCGATAGACGTAAACATGCAGTACACCCTTAACTTCGTAAAGTTGACAGTCGACCACTGCACAGCATCGGTATCCCGTTTGTGGAACTATTGTTAACGCGTCCAAACAATGAAATACGATGAGAGTACTCCCTTTAATTTTTTTTTCCTCTTTCGTTTCGAGTAAGTACCCTGTTTACCGAATTTACTTGTGGGTTCAACCCCCCGTAAGACGGCGTGGGAAAGTCCATCAATGTATTCGAAACCTGGTTTAACGTTCCTTTACCTGACACGAGTGCGCGCGAGAAGAAAAAAGGTCCCGTGTGGGAATCCACGCCGCCCCTTAAATCCGGTACTCGGTACGCGTCGTACACAGATTTTTCGCGCGAAGAAGACATTGGAAAATGGTTGTTTATTACGCGTATCTTTTCATCGGTTCTAACGGACGGAGCTGAAAGAAATTGCATAGTTACTTATTCGGTATCCAGCGAACGGATCGGTGATGAGCATCCTTTTGTTGGATGATGATTTTTCCCCCCTTGTTTTTATACTACGACAAATTTCTCATGCTTGCCGGGCCGCGAGAGAATGCAATTCGAGGGAAGCGGACAACATTCGCGGTGGGTTATATCGAAAAGAGAATTAAATCCATGCGTATAAGATCGGTGACAGTACAGTGAAAGCCGAACTCGATTCGTTCGAGACTGTCAGTTTAAAAAATTAACGCGATCACTCTAACACAAAGAGATACTATTGTTTTTAGAGAGTTAGGTAGGTGGTTCAGCTTTCGGTACTATACTATCGTGGCTCGATAGGATGTAGATTTCGGAGATAGAATAAATATTCGATATTATTTCTCTCATTAAATAAAATTATGAACTTCACAAGGTGTTAAAATTTTTAAATGAGATTTTATCGCCCGAACTTGCTGGTGTGCTCGTACAGATTGATGACGTTCAATACATGCTAACAATGAATACAATGATAACACGAAGCTTCTTCAGAGGTCTCGGTGTTTCAAAAGTACTATCAAATTTGAATTGAAAATAGAGAATGAGTTTAGGGAGGTATTGAAGATCGGATTTCAAAGAGGAGAGGAGGAAGTTACTGGGAGAAAGGATAGATGCATAGATTGGAAGGTTAGGAGTTTGAAAAGACAAAGTGATGAAGTTTGCAGTCAGTACGAGAGTGCGGAAATTTAGTGGTGGTTCTGCTGCTTTTGTGTGAAGGCTTGGATGGAGGGAAGTTTAAAAAGCTCCGAAAGCCATGCGTAGGCTGGATACTTGAATAGTATCGAGGAGTTTGATTTTGGACTTACTGAATCGAGTTGGGAGCGAATAAGACTTTTGTATAGTTGATGCAGGAGTTTGCGGTTACATCCTGTCCGGGTGTGGGAGAGGTACTTGATGATATTGATAGCGTTTAGGCATTTAGCTTTGAGTGACTTTATATGTGAAGAGGACTCGATATTTATTAACGTAGAATACGTTCTTTCAAACAAAATGCATCCTTCAGACAGGTTTTTAGGAGAAAATGAACAACATATTTTATAATCAGAATATTGATAAGTTTCTCTCCCCTTGCTCATACAGCTGAATGGTCGCAATTTTGACATGTTTAATGTTTTTTCGCTACTCCCTGAATCTCAAAAATGCGTCCGGGCGTCCGTACGGATGACCTTGAGACTTGAAAAATTATTAGACACAGTATCAAAAACACCAGGGAGCTGAGAGAGCGATGAGACAAACAATCAACCGGTATCCTTGGACGACCAGAATATGATTTCTATCTTCATTTTTTTTTTCGTTTCTGTTTTACTGATTTTATAGGGTTAATTTTGTGTAATACTTGGTACTATGGTATTATTTTTATAATACATTTATTTGATGTTGTTTGAAAACGTTGTTAGAAGAATAATGAGTTAACTCGCATTGTATGCACGTTAATTCACTGGGCAACATGAATATGCACAAAATGTGCTAACTTCAACGCGCGCTAACGGCGTTATTTTCAACTCTACAAAAATTATACAAGAGACCTTTTTTGTGTAAAATTTAATAGGAAACAACTTTTGTTTCAAACATTTTCCCCTATAACATTTTTTTGTAGGAAATTTTTGCAAAAAATTGCATTTTGGGGCCTTTGAAGCCTCCTGGTGGACGAAGCTCCACCGGATGCGCTGTGGACTTTTAGTATGTTTATGAGGGAGCCATTTCAGAGATATTTCCAAAAAAAATCTCTGATTAGATTTATGTCCAGAATAAAGTCTAATTTTCCTGGACTACAAAAGGTTTTTTGGTGTCTAATAGATGCGTCTCGACGCCCTGAATTCGAATCTGTAGTTGGATTTTCCGTACCTCCAACGGTTAGCGTTTCATGGCCGAAAAAATAATTTTTTGGAAAAATGCCCCATAAAAGGCATTCTTGGTGTCTATTAGATGTGTCTCGACCTCGTTAAAAGGGAAATTTCTGAAGAATTTCTATTCTTACACGGCACTAAAATGGTACAATATTGTGAGAAATCCAAATTCAACATCAAGTGCTAGAAATAACTTATGGTATGAAAGAATTTCTACAGGTTATTGTATCTCAGTAGTGGATTAGGGAAAGAATCAGTAATCATGTACCTAAAACGAGAGAAATGAAAAAAATTGTAATCAATCAAATTTCGGACGACACAGACAAAAATCTACTTGAATGATGATTAAGTTGGATCAAAATGAAGAAATTGTTAGGGTGGGGGCCACAGAGCTATAATGTTGTCTTGCGCGAGAAGGTATTCAAAAACCTAAGTCGAAGTATCGGTGGTAAAAATCGGAGAATGCGTTGTTGTATTTTTTCGGCTCCCGTACAAATGGTAATGGAAGTATGCAGCGCTTCCTAAAGGGCTTAAACATTACGGAAATAAAAAAAGGAAATCATAAACAAAAAAACGCACAAATGAACCAAATTTGGGTTTCTGTCGGCTTGCCTGTGAATGAAAGATTACAAAAACTCGATTTCTCTTCATTTGTATTGTTCCATTAGATCACCACAGCTCAAGAGCCGTGACTGTGTGCTAGCGATTCTATAAGATTAACTCTTCGAGGAGGGAGGGGGGGGTAGAAGGAATGACTTTATTTCTTTGGTTAAAACATGTCAAAATATCAGTCAATGGGATTTCAGAAGAACAACTTTCTCTTTTGCTTTATTTTCGGCATTAGGGACAATAGATTAGTTGAAGAAGAGAGGAAGGAGAAAAAAACATACAATCAGTTTTTCACCGGATGAAATTTGCCAGCGTCATTCATTGCGACCCATTATTCATCAGACTTGTAAAAGGAGTGATTTCCCAGCTGCCTTTATGATTCAGACTTATTATTGGTCGAGGGTTCCAATGACAGAGGCTTATCTTTGAGCTTATCTTTCCACTTTTCATCACCGGTACCTTTGTCATGACTGGTGACTCAAAAACCATCGTCATCGTTGTAGAAGAGCCAAACTTGAGTTCGCAGGAAAATTTGGTCTGGGATTTTAGTCTGTGCGTTTCTGTCGTCAGTGATGGCTGTTCGTGAGTGTTTTTAAAATTTGAGAGGCCCGTGTATGCCATCATAATCGCGCCTCTAATGTTCTAAGTTTATTTGTGCCCGTAATTTTGATTTTTGTTTTTTTTTTTCTAAATTTGATTCCAGTGAATGTGTTTTTCCTGGATATTATTTGCCTTTTGTAAATTTTTTTCAAGAATTTCATTGTGCTCGTCTTTTTTATAATGGTGTATAATGTGCTACAGTATATGAATATTATGGAGGATACCGTATCACTGATGATGATGTTCTAATATCAGGTAAGATTATTCATCACTCATTACTCTCTCATCTTCAAAAAATTGAACTCTAGATCATGAATTTGTAACGTACTATTATCATGACCCTTGATTCTGTACTTTGTATGGTGGATATATTGGCTGGAAACGCTATAGAATCAGAACAAAAGTATCTTACATCAAATCTATTGTGAAGTCCTTCAAAACCACAGCTTTTTATAGAGAAATGAACAAAACCAAATTTATCACATTGTTTTTTGTAGAATTTGAGGAAAAAAATTCAACTTATATTTGTCAAATTATTGTGATTTCAAGTGAGATGTGAGTAATTTGAGAAATATGCAGAAAAGTTTGAACTTCCAAACTGTGTGCATACATTGAGGGAGGGACTTGCAAAAGTTTTGACTTTGAAAGGGAAGAGTGATAGAAAAAATTCCTACCATTGAGCTTTGTCGGACTTGAAACAATTTTGACCCTGATCTACATTGAAAATTTGATTACAAATGTGAGAGGGAGAGACGGGGGGTTAATTCTATGAAGATTACTAGGCTAATATTCCTTGGAATTTCTTTTTCTAGGTTTGAAGTGTTCCGGTTGGTAAGTGATTTAGAACTTCTTTTATTGCATGTCAGGGGTATCCATGATGAAGGAAGGAAGGTGAGGAATTGATTCAAATTGAATTTCATTTCATATTATGCTGTATGAGCTCAATTTTATTGTGTACATTGTATTACATTGATGACATACCTAGTGCGAAGAATTGATTGAAAAATAATGAATACCTAATTTTATTTCATAATGCTCTATGAGCTCAATTTTATTGTTTTACCTACATTGTATTACATTGATGACATACCTAGTGCGAGGAATTGATTGAAAATGAATAATTTTATTCCATATTATGCTCTATGAGCTCAATTTTATCGTTCACATTGACAGTGATGAAGTAGTGTGAGGAATTGATTGAAAATGAGTGATTTTATTACGTGTATTATGCTCTATGAGCTCAAGTTTATTGTTCACGTTCATGTTTACGTTCATGTTTAAAAGTTTTACCTGTTGGTGATTGTTGAGCTAATTTCTAAATATTGATCATTGAATTTATCGCGTTTGTTTCGTCGCATCTTTTGAGATGTGCTTGCGCCCGGATGAGTTTGAGAAGGAAAGAATGATGTAGATGGAAGAAGGGGAGAGAAAGGATACTCTTCTGAGAGACGCACACATCGTTTTTTACGCGCTTGTGAAGTGGTTTATGGTTTATATTCATATTTATTTTGTGTTCGCGATTGAAAAGCAAAATCAAGAGCTACCTGCCTAATTCTAGTAAGTTAATCAGTAAGGTAAGTCCAATAAGTACCTACAATTTTATACTTTATATTGTTAATAAGTGAGTGATTCATTTGCCTAATCCTATAGATAAAAAATTGATGTTTCTTAAACTTTACCTGTTCCTTTTTTCCTTAGGATGCATAACTTTCATTTTTTATTGCATGATTTTCACTCATCAGAAATGAATTTTTGTTACGCTGTTTTTTTCTAACAATAGGTACATACGGTACTTAATTATCAGTTTATGATGCATGCTTTTCAGTTTTTGGGGCTAGTTGAATTATTAATGAGAGTGATATTTTTTCTTCGCTGTGTTCTTGTCCTCGTCATGTTCTTGTCATCGTTGTGTTTTTGTCATTGTTGATATTTTCTTGTTTTTCTTGTTCTGTCTTTGCGTCGATCTTGTTCTTGTCTTGTCAATCTTGTTCTCGTTGTTGTCGCTCTTTTTGTTGGAGTTCTGTTCTTGTTGTTCTCGTCGTTTTTGATGTTCTTGTAATTTCCTTGGTATTGAGGTAGGTCTATGGCGACTTTGTTCAGGAGATTAGGGTCCAGATGTATCAGTTTTTTGAATTGTCTTCCTTACAATATCGTTTTGGGTGTGTAATTGCGGGTCTCTGTTCAAAAAGTATGGACTGTTCATGTTTTTCTTAATAATGCATGATTTTCAGTTTTTGGGGCTTGTTGTATCAATTTGTTTGCGTAAGCATGATTGGAGGCAATTTTTATTTTTATAATTATTTTATTTCTAATCAACTTTTCAAAATCAAGCCCACCCAGGTATCTCATCTTTTATTTTTTAGGCGTCATATAGGTTGTCTCAAGTCTTCTTCTTTTTTATTGCATCATTTGTAACAAAAAACTTTTTATTTTTGATAACTTTTTTCACATATGTAATTGATTTTTTTTTTTTTTTTTTTTCTGTGAAAGAGTTAGGGTTAGAACTGGCTTTGGCTTCTCCAGTTTAGGTCTACAGGGCGGGAAGTTCGAGCTACCTCCACGTGGTGCTTCCCGGGCAACAGCGCGAATGTGCAATGAGATCTACCCACTGCACAAAGTGTATCAGAAAATTGTCATACCATAAGTCTGCGACCTGTTTTGAAATTCCTACAGGAACTTCTTTTGAGGATAGAGAGAAAGAGTTATTTGAAAAAAGAACTTATCATTCTTTTGGGGTATCGTGGTTTCGATAAGAGCTCATTTCCTGAGAATTCGCAGAGACTGCATCCTGACTTATCTCAGAAACTTGAAAATTTTTAAAGAAAATAATCACGATAATAGAAAAATGACACTATTAACCACAATAAAAATTTATTGTGGTTAATAGTGTCATTTTCCTATTATTGGAAAATTTTGATTCCTGTCTTATGTAGGTACGGGAGGGAGAATTCTTCGAAAAAGTCTTGACTACTGGACTGTATATATAATAGGGATAGATTTGGAGAAATTCCGACTATGAAGTTTCATGAATGAAAAGCGAGGCTTCAAGAAATTTTGAGATTTGGGAGGACGGCCTTGGAAGAATTATGGTCATCGAGCAACAAAATAGACCATGAGGATGTACGCTTGGAAGAAAATTCGATCAATAAATTGATCCCATGAATGAAATCTGACTCACAAAATAAGTTTCTTGCTTCGTTGTTGATCACGAATATGAGATGTTGAAGAAATGTCGAAGGGTTATTGACGTGTAATATTATTAGAAAATGTAACCTTGCAATTTTATCATCATACTACTGTATAACTGTATGGAATGCCAAGACATATGGCCAGACTAATGGTTGATATCTGTCTACAATCTTTGCTCAGTGAGAACTCGGTATGTTCGCTGTTGGCTGACGCTCCGCAGGGACAGGTGAAAAGCCTGGACTTTTGTACTTCTTTCTAATGGAAACCTATTTCGATACAATTATTTATTCAATTTTTCCATGTATTCGCCGTTCACGTTATGTGAGATTTCGAACTTGAGAAAACAAATGGATCACTGTGTATTTAAAACTTTGGAGTGAACAGTGATACATCATTCACAATTTGAAATAACGAGTTCTATTCTTTGTTTCCTATTTTCTTATTTTAAAGTAGTCTCTCTACAAATAAATTTCTTTAATCTCATGTGAATTTGGCCTTTCTAACATTTTAGGTTGAATGAATATCTTAGATGTGTTTTTCAGATGATCGCCAAAAAAAAAAACACAGTAGGAATTTCAACATCGGTCCATTGACTTTGGTACTTTGACGAGGGACGACTCTGATATCATCATAATTGCTCTATGGATCCAGCATAATTGAAAGCGATGAAAACTTATCGCAATGAAGATGTATAGCAGCGAAAATTCACGTCAATCAAAATTATAGCAGGTAAAAACAAAGTAATTATTAATCGCTAAGAAGTATTTGTTTTTCGCGCGAGTACGAGGCAATAGTATGATGGATTGAGCCAACTAGTGGGAAATGTTCTGAGCTACTTTTCTCAAGTTTCTAACATGTTTCATGTTTTTGCTTTGACCCTACACTCATTTGAAAATTTGCGTGCGCGTGCGTGCGTGCAGATGACATCGAAAATGGAGAAAATTGTTGTCCATCATCGGTTGTATCGTATTTGAGGAACAAGGCTTCAAATATTAGTTTTCATAGTCTAACACTGCATACTTTGGTCCCAATTGGCTACAATAATATTGCGTCGTAATTGGTTCATCCTCCTATGTGCTGCATTTCTATTGGATACCAGGTTTGCTGATATCGTATTGGTCGGTTCTGTTTTTCCTGTCTCGTATAATGATAGAAAATGTTATGGAAAAATTTATTCGATTCTTCAGAATTTCACTCATCTTTTCTGTTTCAGGAACAACAGCCTTCGAGAAACGACTCCACGCTCACGTTAACATCGAGGCAATTCGTCTCCTCAATAACTCTACTGATACTTAAGCGTAATCGTCTGATGTACTAAGATATTTAACATAGATAAAATTATTGCTAGATACCCTCGGGTAGTTGTGATATAAAAAGTAATAAATACTTGTTAAAAAAAAAAAAAAAAAAAAAAAGGAACAGTTCCGAATTGATAAGAAGTACCGGGTATGCAGTCTCCATCCAGCGCAATACCTTATATCTGCTTCCATATTCAGCTATATTCACCTGCCCCTCGCTTTTCATCCGCTTCTGTCCTCTCGTATCCTCATTGCGACCCAAAATCTAAAAACCACTCATATATGGCCCTAGTAGAAACCAGTTAGCTGTCAAAAAATATAGTGCTACATACTTCACAGCCAAAAACCAAGCTACTCTTGCTCTTTATTTCCTTCTGTCTCGATGTGTGTCATTATCATCTTCCTTTACTATCATGCTGAAACTTATTGAATCCAAGAAATTGATCTTTTGACCTATCTCTGAAGTGAATTGAATAGGCGGTTAGAATGATGCGAGGAAACTCAACAAAACATGGAGTAAGTCAACGAATCCAGTCTACGCTATGTCGATAGGGATTTTTAGTTGACAGTAAAATCTAATTCCAAATTGAACACTTGACTTAAAATTTGAACGACATTTTGACGTTGATTACAAGTCTTTTGCCGATGAAGGAATTCTAGCCTTTTTCGCATCTGATAGGTTTTCTTTTGAGCTGCAATAATCTGGTTGCACCTTTTTTTCTGGGACTGCAATCTGAGTCACTGAAACAGTTTCTAGGCCGTAATCTGGACGCAATATTTTTTTGGCCGCGCAACCTTGTCGAAGGGTTGGGCCACAAACTCCTCTTCTCGGCAATTCATTATACAATGTAAATCTCTCTCATCCCTTTTTTCTATTCCAGCTCCTCATTCGACCACCCTATGATCCAACAAATCCTCATTCGTTTAAACTTTCCAAGTTCGAGCTAATTCTCCACCTGTCCTCTGTAGATACCTGGACACGTCATCTTGAAAGAACATAACGCAGGGGACCTTGCTGAAGGAGAATAAAGGTACAGTTTCATATTTTCTTTTCATTTCTAGCAGTCTCAGCGTTAATCTTCCACCACCAAGCCCTCCCCTTCCCCCGCGCATGATCTAAAATGTTATTACTGCAGCCTCATCCTCTCCTACTGGCATAGTTTTTGATGGTCCTGCTTATCCTCTAACAAGCTTCGATCTATTGAAGAAGCTTCGATTTCTTGGTCTTATTTGCGAAGAGGTCATCCTCTCCTTTGACGCCTCTTACGTTCTTCATGCTTACTCTGCAATGCTCAGTTTGCGCAGCCCTCAAGAATATCCAGCTTAACCAATCGCAAATCCCCATCAAACAACCATGAGGAAATTATTATCACCATGTACACTTTCCCATCCTGCCCACTCCGATCCCACGACCCACACGTATTCACCGAGTAACATACCAATAGTAGTAAACTGAAGAGTGCTTAGTTTAGTTCAAATAAATTTTTGGTTCTTGACTAGCGTTATCTGTACAGTACAACTGAAACGAAAAATTTAGTTCTCGACAATTTCGTGACCCGGGGATAATATAAGTCAAAATTGAACCTATACTAATGGCTCGCACGGTTGATATTTTCAAGATGCAGAAAATTATCGCATCCGCAGAGGTATTATAAAGCCAGAGATTATAGAGTTCCCATGGATTCGAGATCGAACTTCGCGTACACTGAGATGAAAATACATTTTTAAAACTCATCTAACCTGTCGTCTTAAGGTACAATTTAACACCATTCAATCGATTTCACCAGCACGGCTGTATACACTCTATATTATAGTCGAGTTTGCAGCTTAGAGTTTCCAGTTTTTAACAAATTCTAGAACTCGCCGACGTTATGACTCCAGTCGCCGGCGTTTCAGTATCGTAGGTTCGCTGTAAACTTGTAATTAAGCTATTTAATTGACGAATACATGGTTTTCATTTACTTTTGAACAACGAGCGACAGTAAAAGTCGTGAGAACACTCGTCCGGCGTGCTCTAGCTGAAGACAACATTTCCTCCGTATAAAATCATCGTGATTTATTCGCCAGTTAGTGAGAACCATGTCAGTATTGACTGAATGCTGATCTATATTTTGCTCTAGTCGCTTCAAATGTTGATACTTGGTATATAAATCAATCTTCGAAGGCAATTAAAACATTTGCCGGACGAATAAGATTTATATACGGACTCGTATTGTTCCGATAATTAAGTTCTACGTTTAGCAGGGAAATATCGCCGATAATGATTGCTTCATTTTCCGGTTCTTCTGCAATAACATCGTTCGTTATAAATTATTTTCAATTCAATAATATTTACTATGCGAGGGAGTTACGATGTTCTCATGTACACTTAACTCTCGATAATGCGCGGAAGCTGTATAATTATCGCGAGAGTTTGCCCCGAATTTGTCGCGTATATGACTTTCGGCGTGTACATCAAGATTGCAGGCCTTGAGGTCACGCGAACGCATTTCTGTACTCACGGGAGCTACTCCGCGGCTACATATTTACATGTCTTCTTTCTATATCTGCGGTGGACACAGACAAAGAACGTCGTGTTTGTATCGGAATATAAGGTAGCGACGCTGGTATTATAAGAATGTTATTATTTCGCTTTGAAAAGAAGAGACGAGACGGTTCAAGTATTTAATTACGGTATAGGAAAATGATTTCTCTTCAACATGCCTATACTGACTTATCGCGAAGCGGACGGTTCTCATTAGATTGAGTTTGATTTTTTCCTCTGCCACTTTTTACCCCCTTCTCCGTCAGTCCACGCTCAATTGTAGAATAAAAAATTATAAACCATTATTATAATTCTCGGTGGGTTCTGTTTTCAAAGCCGAGATTAATAGGTGTTCGTTTAAGAAAAAAAAGAAAAAAATCTGGCTACTGGAAAAGTCCATTAAATGTACTACGTATCGACAACATGTTAATTATTAATAACAAAAAATGATGATAAATATTACCTATAGCAACAAGAAAAAAAAAACTGTTTATATTTATTTGGTCTCAGTTTTTCTTCTCGCAACTCAAAAGCTTCTTCATCTCGATCAGATAAACAGTTTTCAGAATGTTAGCGCATAAAGATAATTTCTTTGTTGACCTGACAATGATATACGCTAAACAATGATCTACAAGATGATCGGAGGGCACGAGTCAAATACTTCCGGTGAGCAATAATGGGCATACGCGAATAACTCTCGAAATATCAACAGGAGGTACCTTTCCATTTCATTACACGCTTAATAGCTGGAAACGTGAAACTGGCGTGCGCTAGTAATTTTGATTTTCAAATGAATATCACGCGCTTTTCTTACGAATTTAGGATTCTGACTACAAGCTTGGATAGAATCTGGAGCACACATTGAGATCGGTACAGGAAACATAAAATCTAAGCCGTACATAATTATAATTCATGGCTATTTATTCTGAATAACTGTACGCTTTAAAGACGTCAGCAGCGCAAAATTTAGAACCAGCTTGAAAACTTTGAGCGGCCAGTGGAGGCGGTTTTTGAATGAGTTCAACATGCGCTATGTTCAAATCGGAAGAGAAATGCTGCTCAGGAAATGAGTCCGAAGTATTTGTATTATTTCGAACAAGGGGAAAATTCATTTCTTAGGACTTTCTTCCATACCACGTCAAGAATATTATTCTATTTCTTTTCTTGCTGAGGACTCAAGATAAAACCTTTTTCTCATAAATCCTTGAAAGTTAGTTTTCTTACATCCTATCCTCATCTTCTTCAAACCCTCGGAGACTCTTTATCAAATTTAGGAAATTTTCAGAGCTTGTTGCTCCCTACTAAATTTTTCAAATCCTTCTCGCTTGGGCTGGACTTTCCCATTACCTAGCCTGAATACTCAGTTCACTAGCTCGAAAATTGACCCAAATTTGACATGAAGATGTCTTTGGACTGGGAGTAGTTCTGAAATGACATCGTAAGACAGAAAATTTCCACCTTCACTACATTGGGACCTGTATTCTTAGCCTTCATTATACAAGCGCTTTTCAACCGATTTAGAGGTCGTGGACCTCTCAGAAATAATTGATTGTCTGGAAAAATTTTCAATCGCAGCCATTTCTTTAGGAATCACACGGTGCATGAAAAAAATTTGATTAGTTCAATATAAAGTTAAAATTACCGGTGAAGGAAATTCAAAATACAAATTCATATTTTTGAAAAAATTTTAAGAACTGCTACCTTTTGTCCGGTTGAAAAGCTCTGCATTATATACTAAGCCTAACAACAGCTTGTCTGACATAGACCTAAAATCAGTGTACTAGGATAGCCTTCATTACAATAAAGTCTTTCTCACGACAAGTTTAATTATGGAGTCTCGAGGAAATACATATCCATGATTTAATGTTTTTCACGAAAGGGAAAATCACTGATTTTTTTCCACCTCTTCCTCAATTTTTTCTTCTCATTTTCCTTATTTTTTTTTTTTAGATGTCCGGGTATCTATGGTCAACCTGCAAAAATTTTTCGAATCTCAAATTTACAACCCATACACTAAGGCCCGACAAAACCGGGTTTTCAGCTAAGACTTCACACTAATGGTCTTCAGAAGAGCCTTCGACCTCCCCTTCTCCCGTGTCACAGAATTTAACGCGACTAAAAATTCGACATCACTCAATGAAGAATTTACGAACAGAAAAATTTTGCGTCCACACCGCACTATTTTACTTGCGTGGTCATCATTTTCAATGGATGTGCACGTCCGGCGATTTCTTGCCATTTTTCAAGTCACTCTCATGATGGGTAAACTGAGCCACTTTTGAAGCAAAGCACATGTTAACAGAAAGCTTTTGACTTGTTTTATATCTCTACTCTGCCCGGACCCCTAATTTGAAATTCACCCCCCCCCCCCCCCCCACCAACATCGATTTGACTTAGGTAAGCTTTCGGGAAAACTTTCGAAGAATTCCGATAATGGTCTTTCTTAGTCTTGAATGATTGGAAAAAATATCAGCAAAAAACGAATCAATGGAAGCTCGACTAGGATTCAAAAACGATACAGAATTTGCAACTCATTAAATGGTAAAATATTTGTAGTTTGACAAAAATTGGAAATTGCTTTCAGTATTTTAAGATGCCCAGAAACTCTTGACCTTGTGAAATTTTCAAAATTTGTAAATATGTAGGTGGAAGTAGAAGAAACAATGGCGCCAGATAGTCATGGTTTGAATTTTGTGATAGGGAAGCCTTTTTTTTTTTCGAAATAAGTACACGGAAGGATATGTAGAATGTTTTGAACTTGAAGTTTGCCAAATTCGCAATTTCAGGACTAGGTTCCTCTTCTTACCGTTTTTACTGGTACTCCAATCGTTTACCGAAAACTTGCGAGTCAAGTTTGAGTTGATCTCTCCCATCCCCGCCTCCACAGATAATTTTCGAGGAATCTTATGACTTAATTCAGAATAGACTGCATACTATGCTAGACTAAGAATGAGTCCCCGAAAGCTAGCCAGCTTATTATAGGTACTAGAAAAGTTTAGTGTGCCTTTAAGCGCTATCCAAAATTATTTTGTCTTATTGGCTGTTAGATCGAGTAACTAAGAAAGACATTTACGTGAAATGCTGCTCCGCCAGAACATTTTTATTTTCATTCCCCGCCCTCCTCTTAGATCAAATTTCTAGATAGAGCACTGATTATCTTCGAGGTCGAGTGAACATTGATACAGAAAACTGTAAGAGAGGAACAAGAGTAAGAGAGAGAATTGACCAGTGCGGACCCCATGAATCTCATAAATCGTCGTGAAGTTGATGTTATTCGTGCTCAAGTGCTAATTTTTTTCCATTTGTCGAGTCACTTCCATGATGGGTAAACCTAGTCACTTAGGAAGCAAAGCACATGTTGACAGAGAGCTTTTCGCCAAAAGTGGTCAAGTTCTGAATGTAGCTACTCCCACTCCGATTTAGAAATTGGAAAGGCGATATCCCCAGTCATAAAAACTTCCTCATCCGTTTACATTTCAAGCAGGTAACATAAAATGAAGACTGTTCGGGCGTTAGTAGAGGCGCACAAGCCTCCTTCCACATTCAGGGACCATTTTCAGCAAGGGAACGAAATTGAACAGATGTGACACTAACTAAACCATTTTCGAACATTTTCTTTTTTAGCTTGTCTCAATTTCTAAATTTAAGCAACAGGTTTCGTCTTTATTCTATTCTGAGTACAGAACGGACCTAAGGGAAAAAACAGAAAGTAAGAATTTTGAAAATGAAGAGCCACTGCATCTTTGAAGACAACAAGAGATCCGCTTCGTCTCAACTAGAAAGTCGATTACTCTTGAAAAAATTTCAAAAGTTGTCCGACAAGTGGACTACCTCCAACGAATTTCAGACTCACAATTATGGAATGTGGACTGCCGTGGTGGCGGCGAATAATGTAGAGGGAACAATATGCGACTGTCCAAAATTTGTCCTGAAAATATTTTACAATCGTTAAGACATTCTTTTGTCATTTTCCGAAATACATTTTGAAGTATGTACGATTCTTTTTTTGGCGTTCCGAGCTTTATTTGTTGTTACTCTGTTTATTTGAAGGTCAACGTTTTGTTTGGGCGTCATTTCGACACTTTTTGCTGCTGAAACCTCATTTTTTGACTTCGTTTAAATGCATACCATGCAGTAAACTAGGGTAAACCAGGCCAAGAAACAGTGAAGGGAGAGGAGAGGGTGATCAAGTAGAACAGTGAGCCCGTCAGCTAGCTAGCCTAACATAAAGAAAGCTTCTTCCAGTTTGCGTCCCGTAGGTAAATGTTTTAACCAGTTTGCGTCCCGGTGTAAACGAGAAAATGCCCATGTTGCGTCCCATTTAAAATATAATGCCTGTCTAATCACGCGCGTCGACCTGCGATAAGACTATCTTTTATTCGTCATCGAGACTGACACTCGAGACTAAGACTCAAGCTTGAGACTGAGACTCGAGACCAAGACGGAGACTCGCGATTGAGGCTCGAAGCTGAGACTCGAGACTGAGACTTGAGCTTGAGACTTGGCGCCGAGACTCTAGACTGGCCTTTGAGCTTAAGACTTGAAACTCGGGACTGACACTCGGGACTGACACTCGATATTGACACTCGAGGCTAAGACTCAAGCATACGAATGAGGCTCAAGCTTAGACTTAAGACTCGAGATTGAGACTCAAGACTCGTGCTTGAGGTTCAAGGAAACTGAGACTTGAGACCTGCCGCTTCATGCAGCAGCCAGTTCTAAGTCTGCTTAAGTGGGAAGGAAAATGAGCCTGGGACGCAAAACATACATGTGGTTCCTTCATAATTTTCACTGGGACCCAAACTGAAGTATCTTGGCGTCCCAAGGAGGAACACGGGACGCAAGCTGCCGAAACCGATACAGAATACTAGATATCTTATTGAGTTGAGAACTATTGATGCAGGGGAACGTTACTATGACGTCATGGGACTGAGATAAACGTACCGTGATCGATTAAAGTCCAACAATACTAGCGAGTGAGCCCACCAACTGGTTCTACTAAGCCTAGTATTGCTCAGCATATAGTATACTAGGCTATTTTGGGCTTCAACTAGGCGTAGCATGCAATCAATCCTAAATTCTGCTAGTCTGAAAAAGAAAAATAGGAATGTTGATTACGTCACAAATTGATAACGTCACGGATGTTGATGATGTCTCAGGCACGTTCAAGCTTATGACTTTACAAACTAATGACTTTACGGAGGGTGCTGACGTTACAAGCAGGTTCAATGGATGATGATATCACAAGATTGAATTCCGAGTTGATGTCTCCCCTCCCCACCTCCCTCAGATAATTGGAATCTTTGACTTAATCCCAAATAGACATCATACTTTGCTAGACTAAGATTAGGGATGAATGAGTGGAGCGAATGAATCTCGAAAACTAGCTAGCTTATTATACTAGAAAAGATTAATGTGCTTTTAATCGCTATCCAAAATTATTTTGTCTTATTGGCATTTGGATCGAGCACATGAAGAAAAGATTCAAAATAGTCTCCATTCATTCTGCTCCGCCAAAACATTTTTATTTTCGATCCCCTCCTTCCTCTCAGCCCTTATCATCTTCGAGGTCGAGTGAACATTGATACAGAAAAGAGAGAGAGAATTTTTCTTACTTCATTCTTGGATTCTTTTCTTATTGGACGAAGATGAAAGAGGTCGAGCATGAGAGAATCTGCCGTGATTTGAATAGATCTACGTCATACGTTGCTTCTTCCATATACTACGAATTATTGTTCCTCCAAATCGATCACAATATTTCTAAATTCTCGTTGACGTACACTTCACACGAGAAAATTACGCGCGAGTTAGATTTTGCTGGCGTAATATGTCACGCTCTTTCACCCTCACTCGCTGCCCCAGATACATAAATGACGAATTTATAATCGATTAGAGCGATAGATGAATCGAATTTCCTTGTCATTTATAATTCAATATTTCCATATATATCGGCACGCACAATCCGTAAATACATAGCGCACTATTACAGTAATTATGATAATACATTGATAACATTCGATTGTATTACACCTAGGTTGTAGTGAATATCAACCTTTGCCATACGCATTCGCAGCGTATTTATGTACCATTTCCTGTTGTCAGTGTTCCTCATTCACTTCTTAGAAAATTCATTATCATCGTCAAAATTTAGATGCAGAGGCGCAGACAAAAACGTGTCCACGTACTTCTACGTTAAAGATGCATCTTATACGCGAATGGAAGAAAGTATATTAAAAGAAATGGATTGTCTACCGCCCCCGAATCGGTTGCATCGAACTGGTCTATGTGCGCCGGTGAGTGGTGAGTTCTCGGCCACCCACTAATAGACGGCGAACCACTTAGTTTTTAAGATAATCGTTCTCTTATCTGGTCGTCCTGTTGCGTCTGACTTGTGCTGTGTTATGCTAATTTCTTCCTGTTACTTGTCTGAGTTGTATTAATATGCGCAAATAGGCATATTTCCCTTCGCCTCGCTATATAGAGTATACTCGCACTCTTTCGTAATCTGTACCGGTAAGAAGTACACTATATACAACCATTGTTCCTGTCCTACGAAGGCTCGTATTAATATTCATGAGTATTGTTCGCCCCGTTCGGATCGCTGTTTTATTGATACATACGAGTATATCCGTCTGTACCGTAAAGCTTCAGATGTGTTACAAATATCAACACAATAGCGATTACCGTCATTAGGTCTAGGTGTTGAAAAATAATTTTAATAACTACACGCTTCCATCAGTGGAGGAATGGCGCGCGTCCTACCGTAGAGTCATAAAGGATGGTTCGCGGCTATTGAAAAGAAATAAGTAGGGAGAAAAAAATTCTAGAGATTCTCAGAAAGTAACGGAATCGCATTTTTTATTGTTTTTTGACCGAGATACCGAGTCGATATTCAATAAGTGGAATTATATCGCCACATTTTTTTCTCCTTCTGTACGCACTTTACTATTGCGCGCTCGAGTATTTTAGATTTACGTAACGAGTAAAAATATTATCTTCGTATTAATCGTCACAAAACCGGTGGCTGGGCTGAAACGGATTCGTTTCTGTATGAAAGCGGATCGATTGACCGCTGCGCGCTGTGCCGGTGTTCGCGTCGGCAAAACGACGACGTGTTGTGGTTCTCGGCAACAATAATTAGTCATTCGCTACGGTTATGAAGTGACTTCTTCTACGACAAGATTCAAACTACCGTCCTGTACCCGCGATAGACTCCCGCGAGTAATTTCAATAAATATACGCTTTCTCAATCAAAATTCACTGTTCTGATTAAAAAACTTATACTAGAAACGCGTATTGCGCAAGAATATCGTATCACATCGGTTCGCTCGCGTCTTTATTCTACTCCGCCTTTTGCTCTGCAGTTGTAAAAGATGTGTCAAAATAACCCATTTGCCGATGAATGTGCCACCAAAGTCGACTATCAGATCGGTTCCTACGGCGGAGATACCTTCGAATTACAAAATAATTGATTACGTTGAAGCATTTACGCGCTCTCGGATTGTAGATTTTCTCTACTTTTAAAACTTTTCTCTTGTTAGTCGTATGGAGTTGTGACATCTCATTTCATACAGGCCTAAATGATGATCTCTGCTGTTTCTCACAGTTACAATCTCATCTTCGGTATAAGCCTCGTGGTCTGTCGGTGGGATCTCGGTTTCAGATTAACTGGTCGCATACGTGGCCTTTTTTACAATTTTATTTCTTGAAGCAGGGTAGTTGGCGAGTCATTAGGTTGGTCATTATATTACCGAAGTATAAATTATTTGTTCGTGAACTTGTCAAAAGTAGCGAACCTCTTTTAATGTCGGAGTCTGTCTTCGCCTTTCAGTGTACTAGGCTGTACTAAGCCTAACATGCGATAATTGGGGCTTCATATACTGCATGTTGGGCTTTAATTTCATCCTGTTCTTTCAATATCATACAGGCTTCCGTCATAGTTTTGTTACCATGACGCCATCAAAGAATTTACGCTAATTAGATCTCTGTGCTAGGCTTGACATACATTATACTAGGTTCATCTTCAAAACTTGACTACTTTCGCAACTCTGTAAGTCAAACGGGGCTGACCTAAGCGCAGCTCCATAGCTCAACATATTCCTAATATTTTGTACACTTGGGCCAGAAAGAGAGAAAGAAGAGGCAGGGCTTAGTGTGACGTCATACACCTATAATAAGCGTATATTGTAGGTTTATAATGGGCCTAAGAGAATGGAGGTGAACTACTGGCGAGAGGAAGCTCAACATACAGTACACAAGACTTGCACTGGACCAATGGAGATGACGAGCGGAGTGTAACCTTTGAGCTACTCAGCGTGACATACATCGATCTCAGAGTTACTCACGAAGAGGATTGCGATCAAGTTTGGCAATCGACTGGTAGTATGGCTGACCTTGAGAGATAGCTTATCACTACAGTTATACGGTCCAAATTAGGGGAGGTCCCCCTCACGTAAAAATTTGAAAATCTTCATCGAAATGTCACCAAATCTCGATCGTGGGAAAGTGGCCGACCTCAAAAAAATGAGAAATTATGGATGGCCTTCGAAAATGCGCAGTATTTTTTATTTTTGTCAAACTACAAATATTTTGTAATCATTTAATACGTTGCGAATTCTCCACTTTTTTTGAATCCTAGTCGAGCCTCCATTGATTTGGTTTTTGACGATATTTTTTCGTCAAGACTAAGAGAGGCCATTTATCGAAATTCTTCAAGAATTTTTCCGAAAGCCTACTCAAGTAAAATCGATGAGGAGGAGAGGGGTAAATAAGTCCGAGGAAACTGGTCATAAGAATTTTGGATTCATTCACACGTACGATAGTGAGCCGAATATTGAATGAGCTCATTTCACAATGCGTTCATATTCTGGGCATATAGAATAGTGGAAATTTTTGTCCCTAATCTTAGTCACCTGTAGACTGCAGTCTGCTCGATTAGTGTAAATCGAATAAAACTAGAGAGTCAGTCTATAATTCACCTCGCAGATATGAAGCGCTCGATTCGAAATAAGTCATAAAACGCCTATTATAAGAATGTCTCGATCAGGTTAGTAAAATCGAGCGTTTGAGCGATCGTAAAAGTCAGTACCTTCTTTTATTTTCGCAAGTTGGTTAAATTGAGTTGTACAACGTGTACAGTGGTCGTAAAAGAAAAAAATTGGTCACTTTTTATAAATTATTGTTCTTACAAGCGGAAAGAAAAAAACTTTATTTAGATCTGAATAAAACTGGGAAATATTGCGAGAAGAGAGAGAAAAAAAAAGGTAGTAATTTTTCGTTCATGAACCGTATTTTTGTGTAAACGAATGCCAACGAGCCGACGAGATATGTACTTCGATTACAAATTAATAGAAGAACTAGGTGAGTTTTATATTATTATTGAGCATAACGCAGTCAGTATTGATTTTTTATTGTCGAAAACCAGTACGACGGTTTTTCAGAGATGCGGTCGAACGACGATAAACTTGGCAGCGTACGCGTGAAATTTATTATTTTCTTCGAGTGCTAACTCGAAGTTATAGGCTAACCAGCGAACGAAAATAACAGTTCACGACGCTAATGAAAGAAGAGGAAGTAAAAAAAAAGAAACAGCTGTAAGGGCTAATTGAATTAATAAATTTAATTCATCCAAAATTTTGCGCAGACCACCGAAAATTTTCGCGACGTAGTCTCGTGGCTTTTTAATTTTACCTATATCGTCGCTCATTTAAATTCTCCATTTTTTATGTATCGTCTAATCTGTACGTCTGGGTCTCATATACGGTAGTTCTTATTCCAGACGTCTGATGTAAAGTCAACTTCGTCCTCCCCATCCAGACGCAATTTTGAAAATTTCTACATCGTAAATTGAACACATTATTCCTGACTCGAGACGTAATTTTCCCGCAAAATGGCGTATACGTGGTGTTCATACGAAACCTGTCGAATTAACCCAATTATTATGAATTTAGGTTTAATTATATGCGAAAAATTATTCCCCCGTCGAACCTACTGAAATGTATTGAGTGACACCCCATCGTTGAATACTACACTCGTTCTAGTCGTTATCCTATTTCGATTGTGTAATAGGGACATGATGTATTATGATTCGAGACTAGTGTATGATCGATCGTTCTTCATTCTTTCGAGCAAACTGATAGTTTAAGCATTGATAATTCGTGAATTTTGCATCGTATGCCGATGCCATTCAAATTGTTAGCTTGACTAATTTTTTTTCAACTGTAGTTTTTTTCTCCTAGTACTTTACGTATGTTGGATGTCCTAAAAATAATACGAGTGCACAACTTTCCTGATGTATGATCATGATATAAAACTTTATCGAGGAATTTTCAGTGTAAACTTCAGTCAGACTGGAACAAAGTGAGAGAATAGAGTAATACTAACGATGTACCGCTAAGTATATCTATGAAGTAAAATTGTTCAACCAAGACAAATACAGCAAGGAAAGGAAGTACTTTGAACATCATCTGGAAGTAATGCGAGACATGTACGAACTCTTATCACCTTACTCTGGTAATGCCAATTTTCAAATCCGGAGTACGTTGAATGAAGAGACTATGACGGGAGATATAATCGGATTTCGTCTCGCACTTGTATTCACATCATTTTTCTTATTTCACCTCAAAACCGTGGAACTTATGTGCAAAATCAGCCATCATCTGAGGACTTAGGAAGGGAGGTATTCTGATCTCCTCGGGAAATTAGGGAAATTCCAATCATCAAGATATACATAAATATATGGAGGGATGGACTTGGAAAAATCATACCTCAGAATCATTAAACGTCGAAATCCGACTAACTCAAAATAGGATACGAATATACTGTAATTCAATTCTTCCTTCGATTGGTTCAACGGCAAAATATTAAATTCTACGTGTAAACGTGATTTTTTTCTCGGTCTATAATGACAAAAATAAGGGAGCTAACAGTACACGTGATTTATCGAAGTGCTTAGTGGGTGATGAGTATACTTGGGTTTACGGCTGCGGTGAGCAATTACTGAGTTCTTCCCTTGGTCTACGAATTTGAACCGGTTGGGTTGGGATTTCCTTCACAGGTCAAGAAAACTGAGCGATGAAGCGTAGAAACGTTCCTGTGGATCAAGTTTGAGAGGAGGGCGAATCTCGTTTAAGTAATGCATAAGGCAGATGTCGAATCTATCAGTCTTCAACGTGGTTCGAGATGGCCCTAGTTGTATATAGTGTTGACGGTATTGCTTTGTGGTTCACCTCTGGTGAGCTACTAGAGACTTCTGGAGGGAATATTGCATTGTATGGGCGCCAATCTGAAGAATTTTGTAGCACTAATAGTATGGTCAATAAAGAATTTTTATGGACCACAAATGTGACAGAGGGTTTTAGCGGGGAACCCGCTATCCATTTTGTTAGGGGATTACATCCTCAGAAAATGCCCGCGTCCGGGAGTGAACTGCGCGACGTGACGCGACGTGACGTGACGTGTGACGCTTTATGACTTGATCAATGACCTTGACCTACTTTGCAGACTTGAAAAAAATTCAACTTCCAGCCTTTATTATATCAGGCCACCTAGTATACAGAATAGTATACTGAGAAGAGCCCCACCAACTCATTTGCCGAGGGAACATTTTGGCACCAACGTGAATGCAAGCGCGTTCACATTTACCCCCCCCCCCCCGCATTTCATAGAAAAAATCGTCAAACAAAAGTTGTTCCTCGTAAAATTTTCTACAAGATTCACTATTCATTTGTTACTCTATGTTCATTGTTTGGTCTGAAAATTTTCATTTCAGTACCTCATCTTGTTCTCACAAGCCATCATTTTTTGCGTTATATCGGATTAAATAATTAACCTGAAAAAAAAAAAAAACAGAGCTCTTATTGTTCCACGTTGAGAAAGTAATGAGCGTGAATATACTGAACGAGAATTCCAAGAAGTGAATCTGGACGAGAATTCGCTGTAAATAAGTGCCTGTAAGTTCTACACTGTAGGCTCGGTTTACTCGCTGGTTCCGCGATCTTAAAATCTTTATTTAGTGTCACTTATTCCTGATTTGAAGTTACAATTTGGGTGATGAAACTGTTCTCGACACCAACCAAACGTCCTCTCTCAGGATTACCCGGCGAGCTCATCTCCAAACTTAGCCTATGCGCAGAGGCCTTACCTCCCCGTCTCTTTCAAAAACTTTTCAAACTTTCTATTCTGTCTTCCAATTTCCACTACTTCCAAACTTTCTATCCTCTGTCTTCTGATTTCACTACTTCCAACTGACAAACGAATCTTTCTCCTTCACAACAACCAACCACCCACCAAACATATTTGTCACCGACTCAATCAGCAGCAACCTTTACATTCGACTCCCCTCCCGACTATCCTTCAACCTAAATTTATACGTTTCGACCTCACAGAAAGCCTCATATCCGACAAAATTGTTATACTTCACGCATTAGGAAACTATTTCAAGAATATCCTTGTTACACACTTTGCCTCTCCATTGGGTCTAAAACTTCCAATAAAGCAGCTCACCTATACTCTGTAGACTGGAAATAGTTTCACAGCGCATCCACAACATAGGTTCCATATTTACAGCTGAACCTGTGAGCCTATTCACTTGCCTCACCCTCCTCCTCCAATTACCCCAGAACGGCAAATTCCTTCTTCTTACAGACTATTTTTCTCTCTTCACTACACTCCCTTACAGACTTTTACAACTCTAACCCAATCATGCAACGCACCCCTCTCACACTTGTCTCTCTAGACTCAATTAACACAAAAATAATCTTCTTAAGGACCTCCAGGCACGTTGACCTCTTCAAACATGACGCTGTTGATCAAACAAGATACCTCCTTCCGCGAACAACTGATGATTCCACTGTCCTATCCCTAGACTATAAAAATCTTTTCATTCAATAAATATTTGAGGGGGGGGGGAATGTTTTGTATCAACTAAGTATTCATTTCGATTACATAGGAAATTCTTGAACCGAAAATATAATTTTTTGAAACACTACAAATAGCTTAACGTGGGCAAAATATTCGCCATTTTTTAACCAACCAATAGACGTACAAAATCACCTCAAGTTAGTAATGAGAAAATCTTCTTCAGTGAAATTATTTTCTTAATTCTTGGAAAAATTACAAAAAATGCAAAAAATTAGACCAAAACTGTCAGTGTAATCCGGTAAAACGCAAAAAAAAAGGCTCATTAGAACAAGATAAGGTACTTAAATGGCAATTTTCAGAGCGAAAAATGAGCGTAGGGTTAGAAATGAATAACGAATCTTGTAAGAAATTTTGAGAGGAACAAGTTTTGTTTGAAACTTTTTCCTCCAAAATGCTTAGTTTTCAAGAAAATTGCGAGAAACTGAGTTTTATAGGTAGAGGGAGACCGCGGGAAACTTTGCAGAGGCCAGAGCGAATAGGACTCACCGGTATTTCAATCAAGGTTTTATCCTGAGCATATTACAAAAAAGACCTTCCGTCATATTTATGATCCAAGTGTCATTTTTCATTTTTATTGACTGGACTATAGTCAGACGGTAGCGGTAGGTTCTTCGGTGACGGGTAAGACGCCGGTTGAACTGAGGCCGGCTGAGAGCTATAAACGTTGATCCGTATCTGAGGCTGGCCATCCTCGGTTATAGTTCTTCCTAGTTGAGATACCACAGTTGTTGGGACGCCACTGTAACTCGTCGTGAGGACTCATTACTCAATTGATGAATGGTTCAGTAGTTTCGTTATGGCAAGCGTTTTCAATGAAAGAACAGATGATTACAATTTGGCAGTGGGGATACCTGCACACTGAAATATTTGGTTATGTTAACCATGATGTCAACGGTTCTAGATGGTTGTCTGAAGGTGTTCAAAAGTCGGTCTCGCCCAACAAGAGCAAGCAGTTTGGGCATTCTGACAGGAAATTGTTTTCGGACTTGGCTCCAGCAAGGTCTTATGGTTGGATGCGGTCTTACACCAGACATATTTACCGCAAGATAGCGTCTTACGACCACCCCTATACCTACTGTACACCAGAGAAATACTAACAATGACACAGTAACAGCCACATTTGTAGATGGTCCTGCAGGACCGAAGGTCTGCGAGAACCAAGGAGAAGCCCTCATAAGATCCAGCGCAGACTGAACCCAATCGAAAAGTACACTTGAGACTGGACGATTAAATTTATTGAGCGTAAGTTGATCCACACATTACACACGCTGGGACACGCTGACAGCCATCACTGAGTTTATCTCGGGACCGAGCCTAGAGTCCAGGCAGATTTGACTAAATATCTAGATCCACATTTAGACTCGAGAATGACCTGGAAAACACACGTCAAGATGAAAGCGAAGCAAAAGAAACACCGAACCCGACACTCACTAGTTAATGGGAGGACACTTGAAGCTAAATGTATCCCGCAAATTCTCACTGTACAGCAAATTTTGAAGCCAAGATGGACATTTGCGTTTCAAGCATCTCTCATCCTGGAATAGTTTGCTTTCATCTGGAGAGTCTGATATCCTTTTCCCAGAATCAGTTGGTTCGAGTATACATTACCCGACCTATGGTCTGTGGAGTCAATTGTATCCTCCTTCTCCGGGCAGTTTTGAAAATTTCTACATAATAAATTGAAAATATGATTTCTAGCTTGAAACGTGATTTTCTCGCATAATGGCGCAGATTATTATGGTGTCTATGTAACCTGTCGAATTAACCCAATTATTATAAATTTAGGTTTGATTATGCGAAAAATTATTCCCCCTTCGGGCGTACGAAAATGTAAATGACACCCCGATGTTGTATACTGCAAACAAATTAATTAATTTCGCCGCTTCGCTCCGCGGAATAAATGAATTTTCCAATTTGTTAATCAGAAAATCGAGCGATCGTGCGAAAACGAGTGCCATTATGTATAGTCACCAACTTAGTTAGTGTAATCAGGAAAAGGAAAAATATATACTCTTATAAAACCGCAAGCAATACACTACATATACACGAGAGCCAGCGTTGCAGTAAGAATAATAATGAAAATAATAATAATGTATAATGAAACAGCGTGAAATCGCATACTGCGTTTATTACGCGCAAAAAAATTTTCACGAACTTTGAAGAGCGTAAATAGTTCCCGCTATGACGTCTTTTCGCTATCCCATTTCACACGGGACCCTTCAACTTTTTTCTCTCTCTCTTTTTCACTCCTTACCAAAACAATGGCCAGGTCAGATTGCTCAACTCCCTTACATATCTTACTTCCGAATTCCACCTGGTCCGTTGTCTTCCTTGTTCCGGAATAACGCTGTGCGACGGTGACGTTGAGTTTTGTCGTAAACATAATTCCGGCTGACTAGTTTCGTTACGAATATCATCGATCAGATGTTTTCTCACTACTTCGAAGTCCGTAGAAAAAGGGCGAAGTAATCGTATAGGTAAGTACTTTTACTTCACAGTAAGTACCGCGGTGTATACGCGAAATAATAAAAGGGCGTCCCCCTCGTCGATATTAGCCTCTAATACGAATAATGCTGCGTGACTTTATTGAAACAGGGTGAAAGAATATCGTCCGAAGTGAGACAGAAGAAAATAAATTTGCAAACAATTTATTAAACAACTATAAAAACTTGGGTATTCTCGAGTGGGCCGAAGTAAAAATTCCCACATTCGTCTTCTTGTACATACGTACTGTACTCCGACGACGTAACCTCCCTAATGTCTTGGAGGTTTCATTAACATCACCTGCGGTGGCGGCTTATTCAACAATTTCCCATTCGGATTATTTATTTTAAATGGTAAATCCGCATAGAGTACAGAAATGAAAGGAAACGCGGTTAGGGTGGACAGGATAAAATAGAATCGATATCGTTGTATATTTTGTATTAAAATTCGTTTAGAAATGGCTTATTTTTTCCCCGAGGTTGTTATACTTTTAACGAAAATCCTTTTAGAATCACGTTCTTAATTATTTTCATTTTCGTCGGTAAATTTCCATGAATCGCGAAGAGGAACGAAGTAGGTCACCAGGGTATATCGGTCTACTCTGACGTATTTGTGAATAAATATATTTTATTTTCTTCGAAGGTTAATATTTAACCTTACGTCATCAATTCGGTTTTGGAAATCAGAACAATTCGATCGCAGGGTTTTATCAAACGAAATCGTCGCAGGATTTTCCGAACAAACTTCGCAGTCGATTACGTATTAAAAACGGTAAATGTTAACAAAAGTTTCTCGGAAGTTATAATCGACTAAAACGAAGAACCTCAATTCTTATCTAAAATTCTGGGGTAAGAGACAAAGTGGTAGGTAAACATTTTTCATTTGTAAAACTTGAAGTAAACAATGAAAACAGGCTTCAACTTTTTCTGAGAAGAGCTAAATTCTAGGCAATTTTGATATCTCATAGGCCTCCTTTTCTCTCTAATTACATCAAGGTCCTCAGTGTCCTTCTCTTCCTGGTAGCCATAAATGATCTTCCAAGTAAGACAGATTACCCAATCTCTCAAAGACTGTTCGCGGACTACAACAGCCTCGCAATCTGTCCCCCAGATCCTGATAGGGCTTAGTGACTCTTACAAAAAAACGCTAGACAATATCTTAACACTTTCGTCGGAACGTACATTCCAATTTTCCTGAAAAAAAAAAAAAAAAAAAAAAACATTACAATTTATCTTCCACAAAAAGAAGCTCCTTCCATCTATTCCACCCCTCATTTCTTCAAAACTTCGAAATTAAATTCACAAAGTCAGAAAAATTTTCAAGACTCTTACTTGGTCAAAATTTATCATGGATTACTCACATTCAATTACTAAAAGCCAAATGTCTACGTGCAATAAATGTTCTGAAATATCTCTCCCATTACCGTACAGGAGTCAACCGAAAATTACTTCTAAATCTATACGAAAGTCTTTGTTCAATCTCGGGTGGATCACGGATCCCCTATCCATGATCTAGCCAGCGCGACTACTCTATCGCTACTGGACACAATCCACGTCATCCACTCGAACATATTCTCACTCTCCCCCCCCCATAATTTCAGCCACTCCTCCCAGATCTACGGATTTTTGATCCTTGAAAAAGATACAGGTTTTTCTGCTGATTTTGCGTAAAATACGGTTTTCTTGCGTTCAGGGGAAAAGTACCTTGGACACTAACATGAGAGATACTTTTCTCCTGGTCATTATACTCTGATACTGCAGTCTTCCGTAACATTGAGTCGATTAAGGGAAAAGTACCTCAGGTAATCCTAGTAGAGATATCTTTCTCCTGATCGGTATTGATAGATCGGTCGAAGTATGTCAAAATCTGTTTTTAGGTCTTCTCAAATTGAAGGATACGGATTTTGGAAAACATCATCTGGCAGCACTGTCCGTGACTTTTCACCATTCCCAACATTCGACTAGATCTTACAGAAATTCCTAAACTCGATAAATCAGTCTTCAGGCAACAAACGTAATCTAGAACTACTTGCCCCAACCATATCATTTGTCGCATGTGCGGCTCCAATCACAATCGCAAAATAGGGTAAGCGTTCTCCATAAATGGAAAAATATCAAGATGTCGTTTACGAAATACCGCGTGAGTCTACACAGTTGAATTGAAAGGAATTCTAGCCTATTTATCACAAATCACTCAACTTCAGCCAGGACAAAATTATCTTCCACTAGGGTTGGACTGATGGTACAATAGCATTCGGGAAATATTTGCACCGGCCGGCCCTCGACGTTAACTTTTAAAAATCACAAACATTATCAAAACAGCATCTGCTTTGTCCTTTTTTCCTCCTTCGGCTGACCGGCCCGCCGGCCCAGAACCCACGCGGCCTATCGGGAAGTTCCCGATTCCCGACCCATCAGTCCAATCCTGTCTTCTTCTACTAATGGATTCCCTCTCCTCTCTTTATGCTATGACTGATCCCTTCTCAAACGATCGTTTGATCCAACGTATTTTCATTGCACTTCATATCATTCAATCAATAAACTCTCACCTCACACTGGCTTGGATTCCGGGTCACGTCAATTCTCCATTACATGATGCTATAGATGAAGCAGCCTAAGAAGCCACTTCGCTACCAAAAATATCCGCTACATTTATGATGACAGGGATCAACTGTCGAACTTTATATGATGACAGAGGGGGCATATTTTATGATAGGAGAGGGAATTGGAAAATTTCTAACGATACCAGCAAGCAGGCCTCTTCGAATTGGTATTTCCTACATCCTACCTTGCACTCCCATTTCAGTGTATGAATACATTTGTGACTTCATAACAACTTAGGTATACACTTCACTCTGGTGGAGAAGACCATATACTGATACTAGCGGACTTTAACCTTTTAGACATTAACACCGTTGACGACAATTACCTGTTCCAGAGTAATTGAAGTTGTTTGTGGCTGTTTCACCATAAATTGGACAATTTTATTGAATATAATTGTTTCAAAGAAAAACTACCTATCTTTGATCTTCTACATCATCACTTTAAATAAGACCAATGCTCTCCTGATGGCGGTTCGGTGGATACGTCAACTAAACTTTGTAGGGTGAACGAGGTGGCGCGGACGTAGCGTAGCTTGAGCGCGGTATGTTATGCCGGGCTTCTAATATGTCTTTCCCGGCTTATCACAACTTATCCTGTAAGCTCCAGTCTTAAATGTTCAACTTCGGAGTAATGGAACGTCAAACGAAGAAAACAATAGAATACTTATTTTCGTAAAACTTAAGGGGTATATTAAACGGCACTATAGAATAGATTATTTGCACAATAGATGAGCAAACAATAAAAAAACAGTTACGAGCAATAAAATAAATTGTTTCAACTATAAGTGTATTAACACTCAAACAAAGTGAATGAGCATTAATGTCAAAGGAAATGAACGGTAATTGTGGTCGCAATAATTTTTTCTGAATGAACGATAAAATTCCATATGCTGAAAAATCTAGAGCTATACCTAAAAGTATTATCAAAGGACGGTACATGCGGACGCATAAGGTTCGACATTGAAGCGTTGTTTTCAATGTAGCATCAAAATTGTTCCTAGAAAAGTGGAGGGCAGTTAAAGACAACAAAGTCAAGGACTGTATGGAATACTTTCACCGCAGCTGGCTGTTGAAGAACAATCAATGGTTTTTGGGCGCAGGAATTGGGTACCCACTCACGAATAATGGACTGGAAGGGACAAATTCAACCATTAAACGTGAACACACCCTGAGGGAGAGGTTACCTGTTGGCCAGTTTCTTCGCAAAGTCGACCAATTGATTACTCAGTGGTCAACAGATCGTCATCCTAATAGCACGAACTACAAACCATTTGCTGATACGCCGGCGATCCCTCTGAAGGTATGGACAGCAGCGTATCACTGGGCGTTAGAAAACCGAAAAATATTACAACGGAAAGGTACAGGCTACACGCGTTATTACATAGCGGCGACAGGGAAACCTTCAATTACTACCGTGATATTGAATGAGTATGAGAGGAAATTGGGAGCCTGGCAGAATTTCAGCGAGTTCAGAGAATATTATCATGGTATCTGGATGGTGACAGTACCCGACAACGTCGATGAGGATTGTTCATGTACATGCCCCTCATTTACGAAGTACGTTGTATGTAAACACATACTTGGATTGAAAATCCGGCAAAAATCTATTCCAGTTCCTCAGGAGGCTAAGCAGATTCCTTTGGGCCAGAAGAGGAAAAGAGGTCGCCCAGCAAAGTCAAAACGTGCGCTAATTATCCAATAGATATAACTACATAATATTATATAAAATGAAATGTTTTTTACTGTGGCTTTTAATATAATCAAACTAAATTTTTAAATGTTTATTTTAATTTTTTTACTGTGTCGTAAATATTGGCAAAAAAATAATTCAGAGGGGAGATCTTATTTTTGTATTGTGGAATTTTTTTACTATCATTCAATTTATTTTCTTACCGTTAATATAATATTTTTATTGTGCAATATCATAATTAAATGTTGTCTTCTTAAAATATTGCTGGATATTATTCATGCTTGTGATTTCGATCTTTTTTATTGTTTATTTGCTCTTTTCTATCGGGCCGATAAATGGTAACCAAAACTTAATGACGCTCATTTTTGAACAGAGCTATTTTTCTCCTATCTGTAAGCGTTTCTGAAATTTGATGAAAAAACTGATTTGTCACGTTATTTTACCACCTCTCCATTCTCTTGAGAGAACTTTTCGTTATATTCCTTCCTAGAATTTGTTCCGAAGTTACAACCCCGTCACCACAAGTTCCATTGTATCAGAAAATTTTTCAGTATTTTGTTATTGTATGTCACTTACGACTAGTAAATGAGTTTATATAACCTTAATTTCGAGTAAGGATAGCGAGATTAGATAAGTATTCAATGAAAGTTGCAATAATTATGATGAGACAAACGAAGAGCTTTGAACTCTGCTATGAGAGTTCAAGGTAGTGACAGACGATCACACAAAAATTAGAGGGAAAAATTCATAATCCTAAGTTTTAGCCTTATTACTTACTTGTACGTAAGAACGCTATTCTCTCCTCGCTATCTCAAATAATACTGCCCGTGCACAGCGACACGCGACAAATTTTTTAATCAATGATATATTTCCTTCATAAACTTTTCGTTTAGGAAACACATGTTGAAAGTAAAATTGAATCGAAAACCGTACTCCACTGTTTCACGCGCACTTTTGAAAGTTGATTTATACAGTATGAATGAACACAGGGCTACAATTTATGATCCCAGTTAATTTCCGAATTTCGCGCAAAATGACGCAATCCTACCACGCCCGGATAATCTCTCCTCTTGAAATTCACACATTTATATCAATTAGTGCGTTTCGTATGAACACACAATACTGTACGACACATAATGCATATTTGCACGCGCACAACATAAAAAAACAATGTTGCATGATACTTTTATTAGCCGCGAATCCTTTTTGTTGGCCTAGAATCCGACGATGTAAAATGTGATGCGCCACAGAATAACCCATTCAGAGGTGTTCGCGAAAGCGTTATATAAATCAAGTCAACTAAAGAGATGGATCAAGTGAGAACAATGATGCTAGTGTTTCAGAATAAATATTCTGTTCAGAAGAATCGTGACTCCTTTTATTGCCAGCAAAATAGAATGGAGATTGTTGTGGGTGATACTAGATGCATGTTCAAAGCTAACGAAATTTTATTTTATTTACTTTCTTGAAAAATTTTCTCGAATCGTGTAGATATCAGAATTTGGATTAACCTTCGTGCAAAATTCGTCGTGAAGCGATAAACTAGACGTCGCATTGTTTTCCTCGAAGTAGAAATAGAAAAATCTATGGGAAAAGAGGGAGAAGAAGAATTTACAAAATCTGAAGACAATGAGGTATGCCTCTCGAATTTCAATTGAGGTCGCACGGTTGCACAAAACCCATCTTGACTTGGGAAAATTTTGACCTCAGGATGCGACCTGTACATAAAAGTCTTAAGTCATCAAAAGGGTTGGGGCAACGAACTCGATGATCTTGACTCAAATGACTTTCAAGTCATTAATAACGTCATAGCAAGTATGAGACATGAAGCACGACTCTCACTTCTTGCATTTTGCAGGAAGTTTTCACACATCAATCATCTTCACTCTGACTCCTATGTCCGCAAGTACGTTTTTACCTATTGAGTAGCACTCGGTGAGCCCAATGGCCAATGTCTCCAAATTCCTGTGTTTGTATCCGTACCTTAATTCCGGTTTGAACTTCTGGTTAAACCCATCCTAATTTCTGGATTCGCATCAGCCCCAGCTATATGTATACAATTGGTGTATGAAATTGGCCCTGTTTTGGCGTTTGATTAAAACAAAATTAGAGGCCATTGCAGGTTTGCGCTCGCGATGACGTTGGCGCGAAAATGCCCCCTCAGAAAATGAGTTGGCTGGGCTCTTCTCAGTGTACGGAATACTAGGATCTGATATAATGAAGGCTGGAAATTGAAATGTTCCAAAGTCCCTAAAGTAGGTCAATGTCATTGATGACGTCATAAAGTATCCCGACTGGAAGTTGAAATTTTTTCAAGTCCCTGAAGTAGGTCAATATCAATGTCATTGATGACGTCATAAAGCATTGCGGCTGGAAATTGAAATTTTTTCAAATCCCTTAAGTAGGTCTAGGTCAAGGTCATTGATGACGTCATAAAGTATCCCGACTGGAAGTTGCAATTTTTTCAAATTCCTAAAGTAGGTCAAGGTCATTGATGACGTCATAAAGCATCCCGACTGGATATTGAAATTTTTCCAAGTTCCTAGAGTGTCAAGGTCATTGATGACGTCATAAAGCGTCAAACGTCACGTCACGTTACATGACGTCACGCAGTTCACAGAAACTCCCGGACGCGGACGATTTCTGAACATGGAACCCCCCTAACAAAATAGATAGCGGATTCCCCGCTAAACTCATGAATGCGGGCAAGCTTGCGCTTCCAGGCCTTCTCGGTCATATTCCATACTTTACCAGAAACAACAATCTTCTCACGTGCATTCGCCCGCTTCAATAATACCCAGGGCTGTAGCCGATATGCAGGACAATCTTCTCGGTCAAATTTCATTCGCCACTAGAAACAACGAACGGCTCTCGTGACCGTGAGCGGGGTTTTGAACGATCTCTATCCGCAGACTGACAACAGAGGACAATCTTTTTGGTCATATTCCATTCACCGCCTAAAGCAACGATCTTCTCACGTGCATATTCCCGCTGCAATCATACGTAGGGCTGAGTCGATCTCTCACCGCGGACGAACAGCACAGGACAATAGTCTCGGCGATATTTCTTTCCCTGCCTGAAACAACAATCTCATCACGTGTATTCGGCCGCTTGAACCACACCTGGGGCTGAAGCCGATCTCTCACCGCAAACACACAATATAAGACAAGCTTCCCTGTTGGGATTGCCCAATTGTGCTATTACAGAAATTTCTGCATATTCACCCTCTTCAATTGGGCCAAAGCTTCTTCAGACTGAGACTTTTGCCATTCCGTAAACCATCGCATTCGTAGTCTTTGATGGGCGGATTTGTACCCATTAAGATTTAAGTTCGCACACCGATCATTTTTTATTTGTAGGTTATTACTGTATACGCGCGAACGGTGCGGTGGTTTCGAGAGGTTTCAACGTTTGGAAAATGATATGGGACCATGCGGAATTTTTGAAAAGTTTGAAACCGGTTGTATACTTTATTTCTATAATAAATTAATTTTTATCTACATCACTAATTACTTACGTTTGTTTCTCAATCACAAAGTATGTCGCCCAGGGAAGAGGAACAGTTTCACGTTATATAATCTCAAATGGATTTTTCAAAATCGATCGTATTCTTTGTGATCGATGAACAAATATTGAAAATTTCATCGTTCGGTTTTCGAGTCCAGCTTGACCTATAGAACTGGATTCCAAGCGTAATGGGTAAATATTCATTTTGTGGTCTGAAAGCAATTAAGAGTATAACGAAGAATCGTCATTAATGCAAATACTATATACAATCCACATCAGCGACATTTTATGCACGAAAAAGTCCACGGTACCTATGTATAAATAGAATCATTCCAACTGTAGGTTGCAGTCTTTCAACGTTGTTTTCTGCTCTTATTAGGATCACTACTGTAAGCTTTGTTCACTCGTTCTTTTTTTGAATTAAATTCAGAGAATAAGCGCGAGCAAAGGCGTGATGATCTCCTAGACTTACGTGAACTGGATGAGAAATCACCGGTTAGTGCCTTTTTTAAAAAGTTTCGTGAAGAATGCATGCACTCACTCTTCGTCTAATCGATTGTTGAATGTTGATGACGCGTTTTTTCTCGCTCTTTTTTTTTTCTCAACCGTACATTTCAAAAGGGAATATTAAGGTACACCATGCGACTGCAGAACGTCGTTCAGCCAGCATGTCTATCTTGGTAACTTTGATCGTACGAGGTTAAAAACCGCAGAATCCGTACTGTGGCATATTTCCTTATGTGTGCACTTCGCGCGCGTGCCTGATTTGTGAACCGAGAAAACATCAATACAGGTTTCGTCTGACTATACCTCGCGATCGTGCGGATGTTGACAAAATCTACATCGCATCGGCTGTCGAATACAATATGAAGAAGCTACACAGTCTTAGATACAAAAGCGTTCGCATTACAATAAATCACAATTGGTGTTCCCGAAAAAAAAACACGTCGTCTTCTTTTGTATAGCTTAATGATAACTTCCAGACTTTTTCTATTTTCTAGCACTTTATTCGTTTATCATTTGAAAATAGGGTACATTATTTCGAACATAGTTCTCTCTACGTTCACTGAATTATGATTTAAATAAAACTGTTTTAAGAACTTGGAACGATAGGAATGGAAAATCCATTCTTTTATTTATTTTATTTTAACGAGCTTTGAAACTACAAATAGGTTATACAATATGCCAATATAATTAGATTAATTACAAAGTAAGTTAGGATACAGCCGTTTTGGATACAAGTAAGGATAGATGAGGGAGAAAGTCAACTAAAGGGTAAAGTGGAATATATGTGTGAGGAGTAAAGTAAAGTTTGTGTAAATGTTTATAGAGTGTAGTAGTTATGCATTGTAATTTTGTACACTTGTAGGTGTCATATGTGAGAGTAAAAGCCAGTTAGTTTGAGGTATTGTAGAGTACAGGATATAGGATATGGTGTTGAAATTGTTTTTGAGAGCTTGAATGAAGGAGGGGGGTGCTTTAGTGGAATTGCGGTGAGCTAAAAGTTAGGGGCAAGAAAAAAATGTTGGACTGTTAGATTGCCAAATTGAAGACGGGAAAGAATGACTTCTTCTCGTCTTGTGTTCCTAATGGAGGATGACTAGGGGACAGGAAGTTTTCTGATACTGAGGAGATTGTTGTTAGTTGGATTTTTCCAGAGGGTGTACCAGGATTGAGTTATGAGCGAACAGCAGTGGTTTTTGTAATCAAGGGCTGGCAGGAGGGAGTTGTCAAATATTTTGTTGAGGGAGGTGGTAATTTTGGCGGCTTGATCAACTGCATCGTGTTCTTGAAAATTAATGTGACCCGGTACCCATACGAATATTATTTCGGAGTAAATTGAGTTAAGTGTGAGGAGTGTTAGGAGAATGCGTTGGGTGAGAGGGTCAGAAGTGTATATATCAGTAGTGAGAGGAGTGAAAAGAGTGAGTCGGCTAGGAGAAGGAATTCTCCATTAGGGGGAAGGCAAGCGAGATGAGAGAGGCAGGAATATATGGCCATGAATCCAGCTGTAAATATGGAGGCGATGATGTGGCGGATGCGGTGTGAAGTGATTTTTCCAACAATGGAGTATGCATAAGCTGTTTTTTTGGTTATTTTAGATCCGTCACAGAGGCAGAGAAAGTGGTGCGGGTAGTCCTGAAGTAGATTTCTGGTTTGATGGACGTAAGTAGATTTATCACTTTCGGGGATTGCTGTGAGGTCGAGACGTATTTTAGGTGGGCGGATCACCTAGACATAGGAAAGATTCAAACTTGAATTTATTCAAATTTTGCAGGTATTGAAATTTTTACCATTTAATTCGGATGTTTTTTCCTCTTGTTTTTAGCGGGGAACCCGCTATTTATTCTGTTGGGGGGATTGCATCCTCAGAAAACGTCCACGTCCGGGAATTTCTGTGAACTGCGTAACGCGACAAGACGTGACGTCACGTGTGACGCTCTATGGCGTCAGCAATGACCTTGACCTTGACCTACTTTAGGGACTTGAGAAAACTTCAAATTCAAGCCTTCAAAATCAGGCCTAGGATTGTGGGCCATACTCAGAATACGTCCACGTCCGGAAGTTTTTGTGAACTGCGTGACGTGACGTGGGGCGCTTTATGACATCATCAATGACCTTGACCTACTTTAGGGACATGAAAAAATTTTAACCTCCTGCCGGGATGCTTTATGACGTCGTCAATGACCTTGACCTACTTCGGGGACGGAAAAATTTCAACTTCCAGCCTTCATTATATCAGGTCTAGTATACAGTATACTGAGAAGAGCCCAGTCAACTCATTTTCTGAGGAGGCACTTTCGCGCCAATGTGATCGCGAGCGCGGGATGTTGCGGGTTCCCCGCTGCCATTGCAAACCAGCAATGGCCTCTAGATTTTTTTTTTTTTTAAGAATGAGAAACTGTACGGAACTGCGACTCATAACCTCTGATTGTGAATAACTCTCCCCTATTCGTGACAATGATATGATTTTAAAGCACCAACAGTTTTTAATTTTCATCCAGATCACTTTTCTCAATTGTAATTTCTAGCGCATTGGTCGAAAAGAAATGGAGATATAAGAGTACACTTTGCGGACTTTCTTATTAAATTAAGTAGGACAATATTTTGGAGGAAACCTAAATTATAAAATGTTGATCTCTCCTCTGCCGTGAAAGAATTTCTGATGACTTTTTAGTTATGTATGCAAAAGAGATACGCATTCCTACCAATGAGAAGAACACAAACTCTTTCCAAGATTGGTCAGAGTAACCTGAATGTAAGATATTTTGAAAATGAGGCGTAACCACTCTCTGAAATCCTATAACAACTCACATCGGATCAAACAACTATTATTTATTCTCACTCTTTTGCAACCTGTCAAATACACGTGGTTGAGTACCCTGTTTTTGAGGAAAGTAATATCAAATAATGTCTAATGGACAGGTCTCTCAATGGCCTGTTCTACGCCCAGTCAACCAGGCTCGGAATCAACTCAGCAGAGACCCTATTATCTATAAGTGGAGTTGGAATCCACAAGAAATCCTCCCATAGGTTCCTTATTCTATTTGGTATCGAGCCCTCTTGCAGCCTTCGAGTCCACAAGCTCCTCGTAAGTCATCAACGAACGGCAGAATCCAAGCCCGCCTACTTTCCATGGTTCGCAACACCCTCGCTCCGGATCTACAGATACGCAATCCAGTTGCTACTTAATCCCATATGCCGACCATAATTCGGCACCTTTGACTATAAATTTGTGTGGTAATATCACTTAAGACATCCAAACCAGAAACCTTCATTAAGCCAGTCGTACGCCACTCTAGGTACATATCTATTAGATCAAGTACCATACTCAAGTCAATAATTCAAGCGCATATCAATGCGAGACAAAGACACGGCTCGAACTAAGCTGGCATATCATATCGTCTCATACGATGCGCCAACGCGTGAGCATCATCACTCTCTGTTCATCAAGAAATCGTTGATTTAATGTACTTTGAATGTCACTTCTCTCATTCATTTGTACACCCTGTCCGTAATTCATAATAATAATCTATAAGATATACGTTGCATAACATAATACTATAAATAGACGTACTCAGTGAGCACTCCTCAATGTGATGGAATTCAACTCAGTCAATCAATGTCATTAATTCGATCGGCAATAAAATTACGGTTCATAGTTATTTATTCAGATTTACATATGGATTGGCTAAAATCCATAAGTATGGGGTACCAATGCGACCTGTGGTTTCATTTAATTCCGCACCGACCTATGAGCTCTCTAAGCTCTTAGACCTATGGATTAAGTCCACTGTAGACTATCGCTCACCATATTCCGTTTTGAATAGCCACGATTTGATACAAAATATCATTAATATTCCAGCGCCAGAAGGCTCCACATTTATTAGTATTGATGTCAATGCATTATATCCTAACGTTCCACATGATCCTACCATGGAATTCTTAAGGAGTAAATTAATAGAAACCCACACCCCGGACTTCATAATAGATGAATTGCTTGATTTACTCAATAAATGTATGGAACCACAGTTCTGCAAATTTAATAACCAATATATTACCAGTTTCCGGATGGGATGGGAGTCCCTATGGGCTCCCCCCTCGCCTCCACATTAGGCGAGCTATTTATGCATCGTTTTGAACTTGAATTTTTTGATATGAACCCTGACCTCAAGAACTACATGTTATATTGGAAACGATTTGTAGATGACATCTTAATATTATGGAACGGACCAGCAAACTCTATCCCAAGGCTTATAACTGCTCTCAACAACTTATACCCATCCATCAAATTTAGCATCGAATACGGCGGAAAAGAAATCTCCTTTTTAGATGTCAAGATCTCCATTATCGACAACAAACACACGTTTGATGTATATAGGAAACCTACGGCTACTGATATCTGCACTGATAAATCTTCCTACTGTCCCTCAATACATAAAACAGCTGCTCTTCATTCGCTCATACACCGACTTGTCACCTTTCCGTTAACTAATGATGAATTTAATAAGGAGTTACTGATAATTCATCAGCTGGCTAGAGCCAACGGTTTTCACAATCTCAACATAAATAACATAGTAAAAAAGAAGCTCACGAAAAAAGCTCTAAACTTAGCTACTGCCCTTCCTCGTCAGCAAGCAAAACGAAAGAAGAAGCGGTGGATACGTTTACCTTATTTAGGCAAACACTCTTCGGCATTCGCCAAGCTCATTAGATCTTATGGCTTTTATCCGGCATACTATAACATCAATTCAACTATGACACTTTTATGTAAACGCAAAGATCCAATTCCTCGCTCTGAGAGAAGTGGTGTCTACATCCTACCATGCAATACTTGCAATTCGGTGTACATAGGTGAAACCGGCAGGGCATTTAGCACCAGACTACACGAACATTTGGACCAAAAGAGCTCAGTCTCTCCTTCTTCGATTCATCTGAATACCAATGGGCATGTTTTCAAAGCTGGTACCGAAAGATTATTACATCTTGAAGACTCCTTCCGTAGGCGTCTAGCTCTGGAAACGCTGGAAAGCGCTCGCTATGAAGCAGCTGGATACACTACCCTAAATTATTCTCAGCCCAGCCAAGGAGTCATCAAATACCTCTTTCCTCAATAGCTTTTTCCTTTTTTTCCTCTCGTTCTAGTCCTTTTCATCCTTTTGTTTGTCTTCCTATGATTTTCCTCAAATTTCCTCCTTTTCTTCCTCCCTTCTGTTCAACCTTGACTCCATTTCTCTTATGACTTATTTGTATGTTTCCAGCTATGATTTTACTCGTTTTGATTTTATCTTATTTGTGGTGATTATAATTTTAATCGTATTTAATTGATTAATTTCAAAAACCATTGTCATGTTTTATTCAGATCTTCATTTTAGATTGGTTTTACTTTTACTTTCACCGTTCTAAATTTGTGTACAGACTTGTTTAAACCATAATGTTACTATTTCTAGTCCATGCTTGTTACTCATCTACTATTTACCGTCATGTACTTTCGTGGTTTTGCATTTAGTTCTTTCCTTCGCTTGATAATGGTTCATCCCGAAAGCGCGCTCGCAAAAATTGTTTGTTTTACGGTGATTGTAAATTTAGTTTATTTTAGTAAATCAGTCAATCAAATTCTTTTCCAGACACACGTATACGCACTAATTAATACCTTATTCACACACATACACTCAATGAAAGTTTCAAATGAAAGCTAATTGCAGCTTTACTCCAAATAATTTTAAAAGAATCATTTCACAAAGGACGAGACAACAAACACAAATATCAGCGAACCGTACACACGATGTATCCAATTGGAACTCTTCACCCACAACTAATATTTCAACCCAGCGAGGTATCACTTTTTTTTCACAGTGAAGGGAATTGTCTTCCTAACAATGTCTCTTATTCCTTTATCCTGAACAAAGCAGCAATTTTTCGACATCTACCTGCATTTGCAGTCGAATGCATCGAGATGTGTCGTGTACCAAAAACCATCAAAAGTCTTCACTAGTTAGGTTCGCTGCATTTTTACGGGTATAAAGAATTGTTTCAGTGATTCTCACTTTATTCGGACTCAAGTAGAGTATCTCAACTTGGAGCGCGCAAGTTGGAAGGATACACATTTAAATTTACTCAGATATTTACATCGTTAACTTATATTATAATTTTTCTCAGGAGAGAAGGGAATGGAAACGTGAAGGAATAATTCTCAACTTTTTCAGGAAAAGACATCTTACACAATTTTCGCAAAGATATGTATGGGTGTTAATCTCGAGTTTAAGGAGAACATCGCAAAAAATAAAATATCACGATTGTAAAATCGATGAACTCTCCAGCAAAGGATTCTATCTAGTCTTCAGAATGAAGCGTAAGAGGGGTCAAAATTGCCCTTGCGGATTAGCATTCTGAGGGATAGAAGGCAAAATGGAAGTTAAATTTATTCCGATAACAGTAACCGATATTAACGTACACGGCCTCGTTATTCTATAATGCCAAGAAATCAGGGTAAACTATACGATTTCTACCACTCCTACATGGGTTGAATGTCAGCCGCATAACAAGTGTAGGAAGTACGGGTATTTGAAGGATTTCATTTTGCACTGTCGTTACACGGCTGATTGACTTGAAGTTAAGCGCCTCTAAAACTATAGCCGACTATTAACACGAAAGATTGCGATAATAAGGAGTGGTCAACTTACAACTACGAAATAGAGACCGGTAATAATTTACAGTTTATTATTTAGAGCACCGCGGACGAGTTTCCCATTGACAAGTCCTATTTCAAGTGATGTAATAGATAAAAAATCAATTAAAAGAAATGCGGGAATGAGAGCACGCGCGCAAATCTTTCTGCAACATTGCAAGACTCGGCGAATTTCTATCATATTATGATCTGCTTCTAATGCGTTCACGAGCATGAGTTATGGAGGCGCAGCGCGATATAACTGAGTTTATACATTCTTGAAAGAGTCGGCACGAAATTTTTTGCTAACCGAGAAGAAAAAAAAAATGTGTAGGTACCAATAATATTTTAAGACTAGGGAGATGCGAAAAGTATTATGACACGTGAATAAGACAAGGCTATTTATTCCAACGGTTACCATAGACATAATGGGTAGGACAGAGGTTGTCATCGTAGTCGTGGGGACACAATTTACGATAGTTGACGATCACTTGGCTTCTACCACGTTCTACATCACGCACATAGACCAGTAGTAACAGATACAGACAGTGAACTTATTTATCACTTTTTTTTTCTCTTCGTTATTTCATTCGTGAGTTTCCTTCAATATTATTTTTTGAATTATATTTTTTCGAATAAGAAAATCTAAGATAAATAATTATACGTAGTGATCAATAGACGGAATGATTTCCGCTTTTAAATTTCACGAACTTGATTTTTGTAGGATTCGACATTGAAATATTTGACTGAATCCTACTCGTGTAATCAAACGTGAGCAAGCGTTCTTGATACAGGAAACTATCATTTTTAAGCGAAATGTGAGCATTCCTTCGTTCACCACCCGTGGAATTGTCCGCTTTTTTGGGAGACTGATAGTCCCTTAGTTATCCTTTTAAGTAGAATGCCGGACGCTGGAAGAAATAGTCTGCAAAACTCATCTTACGAGGTTGATCTTCTGGTGAGCTGTACCCAGTTTGAGTTATCACTTTTCAACCAGAAAGGAGGGGGGAAGGGGGGTTGTATAATTTGAACGTTTATGCAGAGGAGAAGGACTTGAGGAGTAGATGAGATATTGGCTTCAAATAGCTTGGATACCGTTAGCATGCAAATTTCAGCAGTTATAAGCAAAAAGAAGAATATAAGTACAAGTACATAAGATGTATATTATTCCCTATCCATGAGAGTAAGCCTTCTTCTTCCTTTTGGCTTCTCTCCCGGAATTTTTCAACCATAACCAAAGCAAATAGTGAATCCTCTCTCCTCCTCTCCAGAAACTGTAATTTCCTTCAGATGACCATTATTGTCAACACCGGTTCCTCTATACCGCATCTAGCTAGCACTTCTACATTCTTTACTTTTTCGGTCCACGCTATGCGTTGCATCCGTCGGTAGCACCATAGTTCAAACGCGGTTATTCTAATAAAGGACCACCGAATACCGAACCATCTTACAGCCTATTCGATGACAGAAAACTGATAATCGCTTGCGTCGCATGTGCAGCCACCCATACCCGTCCTTCACATTCATTTTGATTCCTCCAACACTGGTATCGACCCTTTCGAGTGTAAATTCAATATTGAAGAATCTCGTCAGCGAAACTCCTCTTTTCCGCAGCTGCCAAGTTGCGCAACCAGATACACATAATGTGTACATTGGATACGCACAACTTGGAGTTAAATTGCTGACGGAGTCTTTTCTTCTTCTGTCTTCATGTCCTACACCTGGTCTTTTTCTTGCAGATTGTCGCAAGTGGATGATGCACGGGTAATGAGTCATAGCGTAATTCTAAATTTACTTATTTCATTCCGTGTCCATCTTCTTCTTCATGACTGTGGCTGCCTATGCAGACACCTGGTTCCATGATTCTTCGAAACTTGACATGCTGTTTACCTACTCGGAGCAAGCGCTTCATCAACCCCCATATCTTGCAGTAACCGACTAAGCTTACTTCGCTCACGCCTCACACTCAAATAAGGTGTGCTGTGTTCCATCAACCCGCCTTAATTACAATGCGAACTTGTTGCCTGTTCAACTTGTCATGAAGGTATTTGTTTAAAGCAGCCCTGACTACTCAACCCCTGCTTCGAATGAAAGTTCTGTGACCATGGTCTCGGTCCATTCGATCATCAAGGTCACATATAGTATCCGAATCGTCCATTTCCCCAGCTCAGTGCTGCCAGCTGATATTTTCAAAACCCCGTATCCGCCATCTTTTGTAAGAACTAAAAACAGATTTCTACAGACTTCGACCAATTTATCAATAACGATCAGGAGAAAGGTATCTCTCACCAGGGTAGTTGAGATACTTTTCTCTTGATCGACTTGATAATTCGGGAGACCGCGGTCTCAGCTCATAACGACCAGGAGGAAAGTATCTCTCATACGAGTGTCTAAAATTCGTTTCCCGTAAGCGCAAGAAATCCGTATTTTACGCAAAATCTGTAGAAAAACTTTTATATTTTTCGAGGACCAAAAACTCGTATATCTGGCAGCACTGCCCCAGCTCTTTCTGAGAAATTCATGCTTCCACTTCGAGAGCGCTTGACTTTTCTTGCTTGATTCGTGAAGCCTTTGAACATCACCGCTCTGTCTTCAGCAAGGAGCTCGATTGATAGTGAATGTGCTGATACAAAACGAGCCTCCGTCGAGACAGTGAGGTAGACACTAACACACCTTGTGCAAGTCCTTGTTGGTTTTTTCCGCCTCTTTAATTCCGTAGGCTATCTTCAAAGAGATACTCTCCTGGGTTTGTCATGAGGCAACCTAAATAGGTTTTCTCCGCCGTTACCAGGAAATGGTGCCTAAAGCTCGGCTTCAAATCAAACCAGATGCTCACATACTTCATCAGTTTTTAATCTCGATTTCCCTATTTACAGCCAAAAAGTGGGTGGACTTGACTTTTGAAAGGTCGAGAATAATATTACCTCTGTCTTCTTCACTGTGACTTTTATTCTGGCTGACTCGACCCAACGTGTCATTGTCTTTAGGTGCTGGTTTACCCATCTCTCCGCCGCTGTCGTCCACATAACAGATAATCTTGACGCCTGGTGGCATTCGAAGTACCACAAGAGCAACCCAAAGAGTGACCCTGGTGATACCCCAAAGGTAACTGGGTGCTTTACTGAACCAGCAAACGTTTCTTCTTAAATTTCTCGGCAGCTAAGCTTCTCATGCTCCCTCCGTCAGGCAACCCACTCACTAGGAAATCCTAGCATTTTTTTCACCTCCTTGAGAAGAGAATAATCTTGAATTCTTGCTGTCAATCTTTCTGAAAATAATGTTGTCCAAATTCTCCCTCCCATTTTCTCTAAAAACGATACCACTCGACAAGAAAGTTTTGACGGATTTCGAAATGCAATTTCCAACTCCGCAGTAATATTCGCTGCGTTACTCGGTGAACATCGCACTTCTATAACATCATCCATGCACATGTACATCGTACGAAGTATGTAACATCATGTAGGATTTCTTCCGACATTATTCAATAATATTTTTCTTCTCTACCGATGTACCAGTATACGATTATTATTTTTTGCTGAAATATGACAAATAATTCACCCGAAGTGATAAAAACGTCCACTAGTGTGGGAATCGGAAATTTATTTCGATGTCCCGGAGTCTGCGTCGCGAGCGAAACCTTCCTCTTTTTATCTCGCTTTCTTTCTCTATTCTCTTTATTTAAAATGTTGATTTATTGGATTTAAAATTTTGATTTATTTCGGACAGTTCGACAGGTTTATGTTTTTTTAATTAGGCTGCGAGGCTAACGGAACAAGGAACCGCATCACGAAAGGTGGACAAGACAACAGATCACATACGCGCAGTACCTATAGTGTTCATGCAAATATTCTCGTCTCGTATTACTGTCTATTCGTGGACGTATTTGATTAGTTATTTAGGGTGAATAATGTTAACACGAATCTTGCGAAAGTACAATATTCGTTAGTCAAATAATAATAATAATTTATCATCCTTCATTGATGATATGCGAATTTGCTTTATTTCGTTTTCATTCTTTCACTATACGCCACTATTCTGTAGTGAAACTACTTATCGTTTAAAAAAAAACTTGAAAGAAAAAAAAAGATGCTTGATTAAATCACGTGTCCCCTGTTCGACTATTTTTTTGTCTATGATTTATATTGTTCGTGTGAGGTTTTTGCCTTGATACGAGCATACTTGTAGAACATAAGAACACCTTACGAGAGCCATTTATAATAACGCGTTCATTGTCCTTTATTTGAATTTGCGTTGCCGACGTCACGTTCTAGCGAAATAGAATCGCGAAAATTTGGCCTTTCTTCGAGTGCGAGAAAAACAAGAACAAAAAAATATCTATTCGTCAAACTGCACGCGAGCAGAATACGGGAGCGGAAAGTTTCCAGATATAATCTCACGCCATTCTGTCTTGCAAGTAATCGCGATAAACGATAATGGAAATTAATTACATCGATCCGGCTCAGTTAAATGTCGTTTTTATCTATACAGCATCATTATTGTGCTCTTCATTCATTGATTCATTGTACTGATTGGAATATGTTTGCCTCGTTGATATAAACCATTTGAATCGCTAGAATCCTCACCAAAATATCGTTGGAGAGAAGTTATACAGATCATGACAAGCCAATTTGTGACACGAATATTATTTCCTTACAACAATAGTAAAGGTCATCCTGAAATTTGGCTTCCAGTTAAATTGTGATGACTGACCCACTGAACGACAGAGATCAACACTTTCTATTTTTCATTCATAGAGAAGTTCTTCACTTTAACAGATGGAATTTTGTATACGACTGTGTTTCCACATCCTGAGCGAGGATTTGGAATTCCTGAAAAGTCCATTGGGTGCCTTGTCCCATCTATCAACTTACAAACAGATAAAGGTTTTCTATGAACAAGTCACTACAAGTATATCGTGTTACTCGTCAAGTACAACTTTAGGAGAGTCAAAATGGGTTCATCAAGTCCATCACAGGATATTTCATGAATGCAATATGAATGGAGCCATTAAATATCTTTGGAAGTCCAATATTATGGACAGCGACGTCTCATTCCATTTATCCAGGCGTCTCTCCATATCATTGTCCCAATACATATGAAAATATCCAGAGGTGAGAGAGGAAGGTGAGGGATAAATTTGGGGGCAAAAGTTTTATATCCTCGCGGTACATATAAAACAGCCAGGTCAAGGAAACTCTCTGAGTACACAAGTCTTAGGACTTATGAAAAATGTCCCAGCGCAGCCAAATAAAAAGACAATGACTTTAGGGGGTATTGGATTTCTTGGCGCAGCCAAAAAGATAGAGATCACAATAGAACTTTAATCAGAGGAACGAGCAGGGCTAGAAAAAGACGATGAGTAATCTCTAATCATTTTTTTATACACTGTACATAGATTTGCAGTGTCAGTTTTATAATTCACAGAGTTATCACGTGTAATATTAATCACTTCCAGCAATTTCCTCTTTCTGGTATCGTCTTCACGAGCAAAAATACTAGTATTATCGAAATCAAATACATGTTTTTCTTCTTTAGCATGAGTGGTCAGAGCAGTACGACGAATCTGGTTTTGGACGTCGGTTTGGTGTTGCGATAGTCTCACCTTAAGAAGTTGAGAGGTCTTGCCTGCATAAACTTGTGGACATCCAGAACATGGGATACTATAGGTTTCATGTCTTTTCAAATTTTGCCCAGTCAGATATGTTGTGGATAATGCGAGACAAAAATATTTGAGAGTTCCAGTGTCTTTCACCGACTTTTCCAATTGGAAAAGTGAGGTATTACACCCGTAGCAAGGTGAATAGGAGGAGGGGGCAATGAACTCTCTCGACGTTTTAGAGGTCCTAGATCAAAACTAGCATAAAAAAAATTTCAGGTTTCCTTAGATATAATATGTTAAGCCGAATCCGTCAAATTGCCGATTTTGTAAAATCGGCAGAATTTCTACTTGATCTGTATAGTACCTACATGATATAACGTTGAGAATATTTGCAAACGAATTCATGTGAGCACATCTGAAGCAAATTAAGGTTAATTAACCCGATAACATTTTATTTGTTGGCCAGGGTGAAATGATGATATCTACAATGAGAACTTATAAAAGTGATCCAGAGGTCAAAATTTGAAACAACGTTATAAAACTAACAAAATCCAAAAACATGGGAAAAGAACTACTATAAAACAATTACTAGTAGATATAAAAGATATTCTTGTGTTGCCACTTGCCGAACCCTGAAATTCCATAATGAATAAAGGACACCAGTCAACTTTCGAATTAGAGGTAGGTACATGGAATGCGTGTATATCACGTTTTGGTTGACGCCCACAGGTACCTTGGCTCCTTACTTTAGCTCGTTACGTGTTAAAGTAATTGGGGGAAATTTTACACGCATTCCACACATTTCTATGTTCGAAGCAGTCAACACGACAGTCAAGATTTTTGCATACGTTTTGTATAGGTACCTAAAAATCTCAGGAATTCTGATAACTTCAAACTTTCTCTCTGTGTTGTGCAATATAGAAATTTTAATCTTTTTGAATCCTTCAAGTTTGTTCAGTTCCGACTTATTCGTCACGGTACGCGGAAGGGAAGTCGTATTACCTATGAGTGTGTGCGTGTATGCTCCGTCGGTGAAATCATTGGAAAGTGGATATACATCCTATTCCTTTGTCGGCAAGTGGGACATAAATCCACGTACGTGATTATTGGTAAATATCTCTGAAACTCATGCTGTTAACAAGAATTTGAAACAACCATCAGAAAAAAAAAAAAGTAAAAAGAAGCCGCAGAGCGTGATTTTGTTTGAAAAAGAGTACAAAGAGTACTAATTTTTGAGAAAAGAGTACATTTTAGCAAATTCAAGGAAAAGAAAGAGTACTCTTTTTTTCCGCTTCAAAAGAGTACGTGTACTTTTGAAAAGAGTACATCTGGTCACCCTAAGCTTGTACAATAATTGTTTCGTTCTAATTCAACTTTTTAAAAAAAATAATACCATTCTCCAAATTGTTGTTTTGGATATACGACAATCTCACCAACTCACTTTGTAGGGCAGTAGGTTCACCCCTAACTAAGAACAACAAAGATATGTTTAGAACGTACCTTTTTAACGACTTTTCCAAGTGGAAAAGTGAGGTATTACACCCGACCGTTCAGGTTTCCTTATAATTATATTTATTATTCATTTATTTATATTTTATTTATTTATTTATAAGATTTTTTTCTCCGTCGAACTCCTCCAAAACTGCCCGACAGATTTTCTTGAAACTTGGCCATATTGTAGTAGTATATCTGAAGATGTGCACCCGCAATTTTTTTGAGAATCGGATGAGTCGTTCCTGAGAAATTCGCAAATTTTTAATTAATTTCTCACTCATTAAGAGTAGTGGCTCACTTTACATGAAGCAAATTCCTATCCTTTTGTTATCAGTGCGTCTATTGTTATGAAGAACCTCTTATTTGACAGAAGAACCTTTTATTTGACAGGTTCATTCTCGACAAAGGGTTCATTAAATTAGTTTACAAGAATGTTGAGGGCTTCTTTCGGTCAAGTTAGATTAGGTTCAGTTATTGTTTCCTCGACTTTTCTCAAAATATCAATTTTTTCCTGATAGTTGTTAATAGCAGTGATCCTCTTAATGAGTTTTGATTAGTCAAACGAAAAGTCGTGTATTACTCACGCGATTGCATGAGTGTTTCATGAGATAAGCTTACTTCAGAATATTATAGGCTAAGGCTTTAGAGCGGCACACTTGCTTGGTCTAGGATAAGTCTACTTTAGTATACTTCAGGCTGATAAGGTTAGGCCTCACTCGCTCCGCTCGTTCGTCCCGCTTCTTGGTCTAGTACAAGTCTACTTGAGTATATTTCATAATGTAAGCGGACCAGGATTGACGACTTATGACGTCACCAACTTATAACGTCACCAACTTTTGACATCACCGACTTTTGACGTCACCATACTTATGACGTCACAAGCTGATAGCTTCATAATGGCTCTCGGAGTTTTCTTAGCCTAGTATAAATCTAGCCTACGCCTTTTCATTATATTAGGATAAGTTAGAAACTACAGAGCTTGAAGTTTTCCAAGTCTCTATACTAGCTAATAGAGACGTATATAAGAGCCCGGAATTTTTCCAAGTTCCATACTCTAGTATAAGTCTAGCATACGCCTTGTATATTATTTTAGGTTGAGCTAAACTACCGAGCCTCGGACTCGGACTCGCAGATTTTAGAATCACTCCTGAAAAAATTTTCTCGAGATTTTCCTCTTTCGAGGGAGGGGGGCATCTCGGACTCGGACTCGCAGATTTGAGAATCATTGCCACAGTGAAAATTCCCATAAGGATGAGACCAGAGCAGAGACATGAAACATGTCAAAAGATAGATCATTCTTAATGTCTTTTTATTGTTGCTCGATCCAGATCGATCTTGATTCTATCGATACATCGATTACTAGTCTGCCTCCACACGTTTGTACCCATCTTAAGTCTAGTATTATGTATATCTAGTATACTACTGTTATGAACTTACTGGCCACCAAACTAGAGCACCAAACAAAACTGAAGAGTTAAGCCTTTAAAAGTAGATGCACGGCATACTGTACTTCACTTCTTATTCTACGAAATTCGTGTGCGGAAGTTCTCTCCTGCGAAAGTCGCTCTTCGTACGAAAATCGTGCTCTCCCTCTGCTGCGAAAATCGCTCTTGGCTCGAAAATCGTGCGCTCTCTCTTCCCTTGCGAAAATCGCTCCCGGACGAAAATCGTCTGACCCCTTAAACAGCTCCCTTTCAGAGACTTCCACCGTTGTGCGTTGCCTTTTTACGTGTATAATTCGTGTATAATTTGTATTGGAATAAAGTAACTGTTCCACCGAAATTCGTATACGTATTCAAAACACTACTAGCTTTCGGCTCTTTTTTTGTCTCCTCGGGGACTCGCAGATTTCTGGATTGGGTCGAGGGTCCGAGATTCGGTAAGTGAGAGTTCGTGACGTCATCAGTTTGAATTTTCAGCAACCGTTGTCAAGCTTGTGACGTCATAAGTTGGTGACGTTATCAAAATCCCTTTCTTTTGACGAAGCCTAGTATAGTCTAGTATTGGTGCTGAACCGCGCGAGTATGCTAAGCCTAATTGCCTATTAAACCTAATTTAGAGCTAATACAGGGTCCGACAAAATGATGTGAACAGCCAACCAGGGAACTTCACGAAATCGTCGCTTAGTCCTCCCGGAGTTTTTCGTTCAACTGTTCACATCATTTTGTCGGACCCTGTATAGCTAAGACAGGAAACTGGAACTCGTCCTCGCAAACTTGGACTTGCATATTTCTGCATTGAGCAGAGAGTTCGACATTTTGAAAGGAAGTGGCCTCTGATCGCGGTCTCACAGGGGGAAGATTCGGACTCGTAGATTACCAATGATTTACCATTAACAATTTGTAATAAAAATTATAATTAAGAGGAAAAGAGTTTTTTCGTGGTAGGCAGAACTATCATTGAAATAAAATTATAATAGCCAAGCATAAGCGATCCGAACACTCGACTCCCTTCAAAAAATTATTAGTGTATGTAGAGTGTTGGTAACACTGATTCTTTGTTCCATTGTTACAAAGTTCATGAAATGATGAAAAAGAATAAACTTTTCCTACTCCGGTCGTGGGCATTGGGCAAGCGAAGAAAACACATTTAGAAGCCGGCAATGAGGAACCCGCGACCTCAATGTCAGTCTTGAAAATGATGACGTAATAAGTTGAACGCGCTCGCGATCACGTTGGCGCAAAAATGCCCCCTTAGCAAATGAGTTGGCGGGGTTCTTCTCAGTATACTGCATACTAGGCCTGATGTAATGAAGGCTGGAGGTTGAAATTTTTCCAAGTTCCTAAAGTAGGTCAAGGTCATTCATGATATCATGAAGCGTCACCCGTCACGTCACTCACGCAGTTCACAGAAACTCCCGGACGCGGACGTTTTCTGAGGATGTAATCCCCTAACAAAATAAATAGCGGGTTCCCCAATAAAAAAAAAAAACTTTGTAGGCCTAGGCCATACAAGTACATTGACTAGATACAATAGGCTCACTAGTACCAGCATTTTTTAGATGAAAGGATCCAGGGTGGACTACTTGTGACGTCATCAGACAAGCATTCAGCATAAAAACGTATATTGTTTGAGAGTTGTTAACACTTCCAAGCTCCAGACTATGCACATGGAAAAGACTTGGAAATAGTTTTGATTTTAAGGCTTGAAGGAGAGAACGCTTGAAAAAAAATTGATTTTGAAACTATAGATGAGCCCAAGTCATTTTCACAATCATGGATTTATTGCTCGAGACCCTAAAACTCTTCGTTTTTCCCTTCAGTAGGGAACCTGCTACTTTTTTCAGTGGTAAGTTCTCAGGACATCATGCACCCGGTTCAATGACCTTGACCTCAATCGAGCTTTGAACCTTTATTAAGGAAGTTCGATTTCTCTATTACGTCATACCTAATCTCAAAAAATGGAACATCGCAAACTTCCAGCTGACTCCCAGCCCGAAAACATATACTTATTCACGTCAATATGAACTGCGCACAGAGAAAAAGTTTGGCCGCTTATGCTAGGGTATGCGGAACCTAAACTGGACCTAAAGATAGAAGTGTAGCCTATAAGATTAGAAACAACGGGACAATAGAGAAAAAAATAATTGTAGTTTGCTGAATCTCATGAAGAACAAAGTCAAGCGTCTAAACGACCTTAGGTACGATAGGTCTCGGAGACTCATTAGAATCTAGAAACTTCAAAATATTGAAAACTTTTGAGACCACCCTGCGAAGATAAAGCCGAAGTTATGAATGGATTCCTCTTCCTATAGCTCTTTTCGCCAGCTTTATAAACGCGATTGCAACTGTTGATTTGAGAAAGCGAGATGAGTAATCTCAACCTCGTACACGATGTAATTTGCTTAATACATTTCGTTTGTCGACAGACTAACTCACAATGTGAGTATGTCATTCCGTATCTTCTTACACCTAAAGTGTTGGTCTTATGACCTAAACCGGTCAGATACCGAATAGATTAACTCTTTTTTTTTCGCGATTCCGTAACTTATTGCTTTTATCTACGAAATACGTCCATTTAAAGCAGCTATACAACCTATTACTACACGAGTACAGTGTGTCGTTGTTGTTTTTAACGAAGAAGTTAAGCTATTATCTTTACGAGGCTCTGCATCAGAAACCAGCCATAGATGCATTTTCATCGATAAATAAGTGCACGTCTGTATATTATTTTGCTGTTGCCCGGCCCAGTGAAATCACGGCGCTGTAATTACGGTTAGGGCGTACAATTAATCGACCATTAGTTAAAGACGGTGCCTGGTCCGCACAATACAGATAATACGTGAGATTCGCGAAAATTACCAATCAATAAGTTGTAAGAAATAAATCATAATTAGAGAGAATACACGAAACGAGTAAATAGCTAGTATTCGGCAAAACGAGCCCACTATATTTACGTCTGCGGGAACTTCGGTACGCCCTCTAAATATTGACTACCTATACAGGGTGAACCAAAATGATGTTACCACTTGAACGAAAAACTCCGCGAGGATTCCGCGAGAATTTCGTGGAGTTCCCCGGTTGACTGGTAACATCATTTTGGTTCACCCGATATACATGCATCTTCTACCAACGACGCGGAAGATTAATCTTTGTTGTCATTTATTGAAATATGAATACAAGTTTTGGAAAGTTTGCGAACGCTATAGCCCGCGAAAAACGTTTCCAACAAATTCGATACGATAAGAAAGCAGAAAAAATTGCTACACCACGGCTTATGAAAGAGAGAGGAAAAATTGTTTTACGCAAAATTTTGGAATAGGGCTAAGAACCTGTTTAGCATGGACTATTATGCAAATTATAGAGATATCAAAAACAGTTAATCGTCCGGGTCTTCGCCCCTACGTCATCATCAGCAGAAAAATGGACACGGAATGTCATCATTATTATTTTTTAAATTCACGCCCACGTATTCCTTTCAACGCAGTGAGCCATACAGAAATTTATTTGTTGCTGCGAGTTCACCCAGGTCGAATAGGCAAGAGCAATGTTTACGTTGAGTAAGAAATGTTTCCAAATTTAAATTCTCGGTAATTTGTTGCATCTCATCGAAAGGGCAGCTGCGGAATCATAAGCATCTAAGTAGAGTATAAATGAGACTGCAGGTGGTATATAGCCTATGGTCTATTTAGCGTTTTTATTCAAGGGACAAGTAAGCTCCTCGATAATTTTACATGTATTTCTTTTCCAGATTAAATGTAGCGCGCGGTTACTCACCGTATAAGATTATACTCGCACCATCCATATTTACATCCATAATCATGGACATACCAATTTTTTGTTGCATTACATTGTCATAACGAACATAAATTTACATTTAATTCCTGGATCATATATCATTCGGCTCCTAGTACGTGGTCCGAGTTGAAATGATTCTTAGATAATTCGTAGTAAACTTTAGCAACGAACTAACCTTAAAATTTTACATAAACACCAAGATTTCTGATTTCAACATTAAAATTGTACAAAAATGTCGTTGGTGAGAAATTGGAACTCGGAGGTTTGAATCCCTCTCTCCATGTCACTCTCGCTGAGGATGGGGAAAGATGATAGACAACATTCGGTCACCATTAGTAGTCTACAAAAACTACTACGGGTTGCCCACTCTTCTGAGAGTCACAATCTTATTTCATAACCAAAGATAATGTAGTGTGGGAACCACCTCAACTATCTACCAAAAAATACAAGCCCGACCGACGTACAGTCCGTCGTAGTTATGTTGGAACATCATAAATGGTTTCTCGAGAATATTAGAGGTGGTTCTCCAGGAGCGTAGAAGAGATGGTTTTTGACATGTTCATGTCTTTGCTCTGGTCTTATCTTCATGGAAATTTTCATTGTGGCAGTGATTCTCAAATCTGCGAGTCCGAGTTCGCGAGTCCAAAGCAGTAGTTCATCCTAGTATAATGAATAGATTTATACTAGGCTAAGAAGACGCTGAGAGCCATTATGAAGCTATTAGCTTGTGACGTCATAGGTCGGTGACGTTATAAGTCGTGAATTACGTCATAGGTCGGTGACGTCATAAGTCGTGAATTGTGGTCCGCTTACAACATCTGAAACATACTGAAGCGGGACGAACGAGCGAGTGAGGCCCAGTAATCTCATCAGCCTGAAATATACTAAAGTAGACTTACACTAGACCAAAGGTTCATTAGCCTAAAATATTACAAAGTAGGCTTATACTAGATGAAGCGAGTGTGCCGCTCTAAAGCCTTAGCCTAGAACTCTCAAATATTTTTGTCTCGCATTATCCACTACATATCAGATAAAGGACATAAAACATGATCTTTATCTTTTTGGCTGCGCAAAGAAATCCAATACCCAAAACGTCATAGGTCGGTAACGTCATAAGTCGTTAATCCTGGTCCGCTTACAATTTCTAAAATGGATACCGGGTTCCTTGATAAAAATCCCGAAAAAAAATATCCTAAAAATGTTGTATCCTGATAACATTTGCCCTGACTCCAAAATCGAGATAGGATCTGCATGTGGCGTCGTCACAATCCATGAAGTCATCGGTTAGTGAGGTCATAAGCTTGAATTTGCCCTCCTTCATCTTCATTCTTGGTTTAGTATGTAATAGCTTTTGAGGACTCGCTTGCTCTGCTCATTCGCCGTGATTTTTGATTTAGTAGGGTAAGCTTATAATTCTGGATCAAGTCGAGGATCCATCGCAGTGTCCTTGGAAGGAAGGGGGGGGATCAATTTGAATTTGGGATGAAGTGTCAGCAGAGACATTGAAAAGAGATGATACAGTCCTAAATTTTTGATAGCCGATAGCAAACATAGTGAAAACATCAACCAGTTTAAGCCTCATTGTGACGTCATCATCCGTCATGTCATAAATTTGTGACGTCATCAGTTTGAATTAGCCCTCACTCGCCTTCTATCTTTGTCTATTAAGAAACGTCGGAGGTGTTTTTGTGTGAACGTCAAAGATTGTATAGGTTGTAGTGTCACAAAATTTTTGACCCGCGCTTATGGCTGGCAGTCTACGTCTTCAATTTCTTTGGATGGCGTTTTTCGTCTTCATTTCTGAATACGTACATTATAGATAGTTACAACGAATATGTCTCTGTTCTCTGTCTTTTACTTTATTTCTCTCTCTCCTTTTATTTCAAACCTCGATTTGCAGCGCAGGTAGTGGCGTCACTTGGTCGCATCGCACGGCTTTTCGATGAATAGGCAGCTACGCCGTTTATATAAAATGAAAGTTACTCGACGTGTCGTATATCTTTTTTTTTTGCTGGACAAGGGCTCGCGTGTGAGTGTTTTTAGGTGTCTTTACGTGTGACGAATATGCCGAAGCGAGGGTCGTTCACTGAAGAGGTTCTCCATCCTTTGTTCTTTCCCAGTCCTGGTCAAAATATTGACGTTCCTTTATATTTCCTCACCAAACATTTCTTCTCGAAAACCAAGATGCTATTCTTTTCCACCCCGACTTCCTCTGTTCTCTTCTAATAAAGTTGAATTTTTTTTTTTTTAATTTATGACTCTGACGTTATCATCTTCCATCAATGCACATTCTCTCAGTCCATTAGGAATTGAAGGCTTTTTCAATTGGTTTTATGATGGCTCGCTAGTATCTTTTCGTCTCTCTCGCTTGGTCTATTTTACAATCCTCGATCCTTTTTGCTTTTCTCTTTTATCGTTTCCGACAATTCCACATCTCTGCCCCTAGAAGAGAAATTTTTTCGCTACGATCCACAATATTTTATTCTAATGTCGATTGACGAAAAAATAAACCTTTAAATATCTCTGCCCGCAATTTCTTTCTTCACCCTCTGACTTCTTGTAGACTATTGATTCCAACTAGTTGGCTGGAGGCGGATACGAGAAATTGACTTCTTATGGACATATCAAAAGAGGCTTTCTTGGAGTGGGTCATTTCATAGAGGAAGCTTATGCTTCCGTGTATCAACGCTGGAAGGGTGTACTTCGAGGGGGATTAGGTACCTATTGACCCAGAGTAAAGATAAATATGTGTTTTCAACTCTGGTCGCGAATTTAATTGTCAGACATTAGTACAGGGTGTAGCATAAACATATGCTACGCCTAGTTTAAGCTAGTATAGCCTAATATTCTGTAAGCTAGGATTGGAAAACTGGGACTCAGTCCGACATCAGTCCAGCCTAGCATAGATCTAGTGTAGGGCTAATGCTAGACCTATTTCAAGCCTAGTATAGCCTAACGGGCCTGTTCAAACAGGATTTGCTGTTCGCCGTGTCATGTCCGGTGGACAAACTTCGGTTTTCATGTTATGATGGAAAAGGGACTTGGAAAAATTTTGGACCTCCGAGCTTTATACGATAGCAGGAGACTTGAAGGAGGCCAATTCGATCCATAGAACAGGTTCCCTGCGTTTCTCGTCCAACTTTGTTGAGGAAGCCATCGTTTTTCTTTCACTCGACAGCAAAGAGTCTGGCTCAATTAAATTCATGGAAAATAACAATCATCCAAAGATTTTCAATTTTCTTTTGATGAATATATTTATAGAACAAAACCTTATTTTCACGTTTTTTTAAGAACAGAGTTCGGCATAAGTTTGGAAATGATTGACGACGTGCCTGTGAATGATAAGCTGTACTGAAAACGAAAGTTGGGCCAATCACGTATAACGGTCGCTAGCACACACCACAATGCTTAGAATTTTGTTCAAAAATATCATCTCGTGAGAGATAAAGTGGGCGAAATCGTATTTTGATGACCCAATTCATTCAGTTGCAGTTGCTGGAAAATTTTTCAACAAAATGGGTGAATAAACTTACACATACTGATTGACGACGTGCCTGTGAATGATAAGCTGTATTGAAAACGAAAGTTGGGCCAACCACGTATAACGGTCGCTAGCACACACCAAAATGTTTAGAATTTTGTTCAAAAATATCATCTCGTGAGAGATAAAGTGGGCGAAATCGTGTTTTGATGACCCGATTCAATCAGTTGCAGTTGCTGGAAAATTTTTCAACAAAATGGGTGAATAAACTTACAAATACGTCGTACCTGCCTCGGTGGACTCCGTCAATCAATATTCGATGACAGCGATCCACGATTCTGCTGCCCTCTTAAACTTTGATAGATAATGGAGTGGTGGTTATGTTATTAGTCGAACTCTATTTCTGTTCAAGAACGGAAAAAATGTTTCTGAATTCACTATCACCATTTTGACAGGGCGCCCGTTTCCTCGAAACAGATATGTATCTCATTTTTGTTCGCCACGTAATATTTGTTTTGTATTAAAAGCATTTGAAGGACATTTTTATGATTCCCGGACATTTTCCTGAATCTTTTACCCTGAAAACCGAAAGCCTGAATAACTTTTCCCTGAAAATTGTTTCCTGAAAACTTCTTCCTGAACGTACAATTTTCCTGAAAAAATCATCCTGAAAAAATCATCCTGAAAAAAAAAGACCTGAACAACAAAGAACCTGAAAGCTATCCTAACAAAAAAGTTCCTGATTTGACATCATCCTGAAATTAAGAAACAAATGTTTTGTCTACGTATACGCTGACTAACGCACGAAAAGAAAAGGATTTCGATGATGATAAATCATACATCGAATTGATCGAATTGAATCGCTATTTTGCGATTCTATGGAAATTACTCGGGAGTGGAACGTACGCGGTTCTCTCACATTTCTCCTCAGTTGACCTTCTTACCAAGTCGGAAAAGTGACAACCGTATACAAGGGACCGCGCATCCTCCCGACCGAGAAGAGGTGACTGCTGAAGAGATCAAGCAGAAAATAAGAGACGAGGCTGTTTCACGTCCTGAAAGAACTCCCGCCCAAATTGTACGTGATGCAATCTCGGACGTTGACGAAGGCGTGCTCAGTCAGCTTCCAGAACAGGAAGCATTATTGCGTACGACAAGGAGGACACGCGCAGCTGAACCTCCGCCGAACCCTCGGAAGCTGTCACAACTAAGGGACCTGCCTGAATGATACAAACAAACCTTGGCAGGTGAGCGCTTCCTCCTGCACGACTCTCCCTCCTCGTAGCCAAACACCACCCTGACTTGGTATTCGGCAATAGGTGAATTACTCCAAAAGGAACAGAGTTACACCGAAACATGTATCCTGGAATTGAGATTAGGAAAGCGAATCAAGGCCATGCCTAAAAAAAAGTGGGTTGATCTGCAGGACCGAATCCAAGGTCAAGTGGCATCGTGCCACGATCACAAAAATGACGACACTGTAAGCGAATACCTTCGTACTTCAGCACATTCTATTAAGTTGTCGTCGTTATTGAATGTACTTTTCCAAGAAAATTCATTCAGTAGAACAACCTTTCAACTTTTTTTTCAGGATATTTCTTCAGAATTTTGTCTGTTCAGGTTCTTTTTTTTCAGGATAATTTTTTCAGGATAATTGTACGTTCAGGAGAAGATTTTCAGGAAACAATTTTCAGAGAAAAGTCATTCAGGCTTTCGGTTTTCAGGGTAAAAAATTCAGAAAAATGTCCGGGAACGCATTTTTATGTATATGAACGCATTGAATTGGACGACTAGAAAGCGTCAAGTGACGCCAGAAATGATGAATTCATATTTCTGTAATAGAAGTAGTATAAACGAATCGCCGTCTTCCAATCAGCAATGTAAGTCAATCGCTCGCGTTTTATTAATTTTACGAGGTAATAAGCATTATCTGCCTTGCTACTGCTGCAAGCTGCAAAAAAAAAAAAACTATTTTAATATCTTCAGGTACCACGTGAGTGTTCTTTCTTATGAATAGGTGCGCCCAGTTTGGTGAGTTATGGTCGTTAGAAATGTCGAAAATATCCTGAAATTTCATGATGCGAAGATGAGGAGACAAAATCTCGTTTTATGACAATCATTCGATTAGCTTCGTTTTACATATAATTTGTTGCTTATTTGTGAATAAATTTTCATCTACGTTTCTTCTTATCGAGAAAATTGTTCACAAAATTTTTTCATCGTTCCTCAATTCAAAAATTTTGTTATTCATTCTTCCGCTACGATATTTTCGATTAATTGCAATGCTTCTCCAATTTTCATCTCTGCAACTATTCTATTCAGGTTCTTCCTATCTTTCAGTCGCCATTTCGTATCAGTCGAGAACTAATCCAACATTTCTTTCTGCATAAATGCTATATCTTCGATTCCCGCCTGTCCTTTTTAGTAAATCAGAAGGGCCCTGATTATTATTTTTTCTTTTCGTTGGTCGCGAACGGTACCCATGGTTGATGGTCATTACATCGGCTTCCGAACGTTGTTTGCTATCATAAAAATCACCGAAATATTGTAGAGTAGGTACGTGGAAGTTTTGAGGGCATAGAATTTGAAGAATACTTCCAAAAAATATTTTCAAGGAATCGTGAAAGTCGAACCTATCTGTGTTCAAAATTTGTAATATTGAAAAGAGCAGACATTCTATGACGCTATAGCAACCTCCCCTCGGGCTTTGCAGACCTACGTGTATACCCACCACAACTTTTTATGAGGACAGGTCATACGAAAATTTCCATAATTTCAAACGTGTTATTCGATCTTTCTTCTTCCATAGTATCTTCCGTCGACATACTCAATAATACGCATAATAAGGACTCATAATTGTATTGATCCTTATACAATGAAGCAACTGTGGATTGTCTCTGGACAATAGACCTATAGGCCTGAAATTCATACAAATTAGGTTCTCCCCAGAGAAAAACGATCGGAAAATTACAAAACTTTCTCGTCTAAGGTGAAATATACTCGTAGTTTGGCCAATAGATGTGAAGTGTGTCAAAGAGAATTTTGGCAATGAGATTTTGTCCGGTACCAAACCAAATTCGATTTTCTCGGTGTTGGAAGTGAGAAGAATAGTTAATTTTCCGACCATGCGGTGACGAACAATATTGAATCGATTTTGAAGTACCGGACAAATAATTCAAATAAACCGAGTACCTAGAAGGAAAGTATTTGATGCGTCAAGTCTAAATTCCAGATCGTCAGAAAATTCATTACAAAAAACAATTTCTAAGTGCAATTTCACCCAACAAATTACTAATTTGAATAAAATCGATTTTTTTTTTGCAGATTAAGAAGTTCATCTTCTTATCATGTTTTCAGTTCTCGACACCTGGGTCAAAATTTCGAGCTACTTACCATTAATATTCGAAAAAACCTACGATATTCTGAAAAACCCCCACGTTAATTCAAAAACACCACCTCTAACCTTCCGGAAAAACAGCTGACTGGTAACGTTCTAGAAAAATATTTTATGACGTTCTAGGAAAACTGGCCTTCTAACGTTTCAGAAGAAAACACCTCTCCAATGTTTCAAAAGAACCACTTTGACGCTCCAGAACCACTGACTACCTCCGATAGTCAAGAATGACCGCCTGTAATGTTCCATGAAAATCACCGATCATATTTCAGAAAAATTAACATCGACATCTCAGAAAAACCACATTTGATGTTCCAAAAAAAAAACTACCTATAATGTTCTTCGAAAACCACCTTTGATGTTCCAGAAAAACTACCGGCCGGTTACGTTCCAGAAGAACCGTGACACAACGCAAAAACTAAGTGTCTTCTCCAGAGACACGTAAAGTAGCATTTTACATGCTTGCTTTCTGCACCTCAATCAATTTTACATTAATTCAATCGATTCCATCGCGACTCTTAATACGTCCATTTTGGTCTTAGTTAGGTCCGCCTTTCTTCAGTACATCTTGACTTAGTATAAACCATTCTGTATGTTAGGCTAACTAGTTGAAGGGCTCCTTCTCAGCCTTGTAGGGGTGTAGTGTTTGTGCGAGTATTTTAAACTAAGTGGCTCACGGGCTCCGCTCGTTCGGCCTCATTTGTAGCTCAGATCTTTCCGAGTCTTTAAGGTCAAGGTCACTTGTGACTTTATTGACCGTAACAAATAATTTTATTTAATAAAGCTTTAACTTTGTTCCCCACCACCCTTCAAAATGTTTCCAAGTTCTCCACCTACACCTACCAACTATAGCTCGGAGGTCAAAATTTTTCAGAGTCCCACTTTCTGCCAGACAGTGCCTTCTTTTGAGTCCCAAGTCTGTCGGACGGTGCCCAGCGCCTGTCATTTTTCTTTGATTTACGACACCCCCCCTTCTCATAAAACAAGTTCCCTTTTGTGACCATTTGAAAAGCCAGGACGACCTACTTAGCCAAACACACAATATATGAAGCCCCAAGTATACTGTATGTTAGGCCTAGTGTACTGAAGGCAAAGAGTACAAGTCCAAATTTCCTCAAGTCGTTAAAGTCAATCAAGGTTACTGATAACATCATGAAGTGTAATAAGAAACGTAACAATTTTTTGTGACACCTTTTCGCGACGATTTCCGCCGTAGTAGCCTGGATTGAAAAACTTTTGGGATACCGTCACAAAACTGTGAAGGTTTTTAGCAGGGAACCCGCTGTCCATTTTACTAAAAAGATTACATCCTCAGAAAACGTCCGCGTTCAGGAGTTTCTGTGAACTGCGTGACGTGGCGTGTGACGCTTTATGACATCATCAATGAACTTGACCTACTTCAGGGACTTGGAAAATTTCAACTTCCAGCCTTCATTATATCAGGCCTAGTATTGTTAGGATGATTACATCCTCAGAAAACGTCCGCGTCCGGGAGTTTTTGTGAACTGCGTGACGTGACGTGACGTGTGACGCTTCATGATATCATGAATGACCTTGAACTACTTCAGGAACTCGGAAAAATTTCAACCTCCAGCCTTCATTATATCAGGTGTAGTACACTGTATAATGAGAAGAGCCCCGCCAACTCATTTGCTGAGGGGGCATTTTTGCGCCAACGTGATCGCGAACGCGTTCAACTTAAATTTACGTATCAGTGTCCCGATGATCCGCGGTGGCCACTACAGCAGGACGCAGGCTGAAAAGTAAAAAATTTACATTGAGCTTGTCATATCAAACGAATCCCTTGACCTCATCTGAAGAGCTCCCTGGGGTTACACTAAACTTAAAAGACATAAGAGAGGTGATTTTAGCTCGTAAATTGAAGATAAACCGGAAATTGGAAGTAAGATAAAATCAAAACATGAAATTAAGAGAATAAACATGAAAAATAAAAAGAATAGAATAAAGTAGGAGAATTAAAAAATTGAAGAAAATTTTAAAAAAAGTACTTCTGACACTTGCAGTTTGGAGTATGAGTCTTAGATTATTTAAGATATTTTGGCTATTGGATTTCTTCGCGCTGCCAACAAGATAAAGATCATGTTTCATGTCTTTTCAAAATTTTGCCCAATCTGATATGTAGTGGATAATTCGAGACAAAAATATTTGAGAGTTTTAGGCTAAGGCTTTAGAGCGGCACACTCGCTTGATCTAGTATAAGTCTACTTCGTAATATTTTAGGCTAATGAACCTTCTTGGTCCATTACAAGTCTACTTTAGCATATTTCAAGCTGATGAGATTACTGGGCCTCACTCGGTCCGCTCGTTCATCCCGCTTCAGTACAGTATGTTTCAGATGTTGTAAGCAGACCAGAATTCACAACTTAATACGTCACCGACCTATGACGTCACCGAACCTATGACGTCACAAGCTAATAGCTTCATAATGGCTCTCAGTGTCTTCTTAGCTTAGTATAAATCTATTCATTATAATGCTTCGGACTCGCGAACTCGGACTCGCAGATTTCAAAATCACTCCCCTGAGAAAACCTCGAAATTTTTCTAAGTGCTTTTCGAGGGAGGGGGCCTCGGACTCGCAGATTTGAGAATCACTGCCACAATGAAAATTTCCATAAGGATAAGACCAGAGCAAAGACATGAACACATCAAAAAATCGGAATGAGACGGACGAGGGCATGTCAGTTTGATGATGGTTATGGATTCGATGACGGCATTCAAGGTTGTTAGATTACGGTGGTATTCATGCACAATGAAGGCATACGTCTGGAGCTCCTTGGTGGTTGCGGGGTCTCCATAGCGCGTCGATGGTTTTTTCTTGAAAGACTTCCAAGGTTTGAAAACGTTGACCAATTTTAGATCGCAAAGAGTCAAATCCGGCAAGTGTGGGGGTGCTGAAGCAGTGTAATATGGTTTTTTGCTAGATATTGGCAAATAATAACTGCCAAATGAAACGGCACATTATCGTGATAAAGGATTCAACCATCGATAAATATTGACAGAAGCAAAAAAAAAAATGGAGGACGAAAACGAAGACAACTGATGAAATGGGCCAGAGAGGCGGGTTTCTCAATTTTTCTAAACTTATAGTGTAGGTCTGTCCAGCCTATAGCATACGGTGGCTATCTACACTAGACTAGGAAGATGTACAGACGCATATCCCGGAATATGGTGGAGAGCGCTTCAAGGCAAACAGATGAAGGGATGTGGGCGGGGGCGTTGAATGAGATAAAACTTTATTGATAAACAAGGAAACACTCGGCGGTACCTTGATATTTATTGGTGGTCACAATGTTCTAATGTCTTTTATACCGTTCAACGAGCCGGAGCGCGACGTCATAACTCAGAATTTAGTCAGTCTTGCTGCACCGGGGAAACCACCTAAAAAGGGTACACATTCAGGGCATTCTACCAGACAAGTCGTCAATTCTTATGATGTGTACATCATTTTTTGAGATGAAAAATACGTACACCAAGAGAGAAAGATGAAGATGAGAAGACCAAAACAAAGGAAAAGGCGAATTTTGCCATCTGTCATCGACCAATGCAAAGCACGAACTTTTGATACGAATCTCGATGTGTACCTAACGCGGTAGAAAATCGTAAACCAAATAAACTTTAATCTGCTATCGACGTCACATTATTCAATTTCGTTTTATTCGTGATGAGAGTTTTGGCGACGCTACTGAATTGTCGAGGTTAGTTTTGTACGACTCGCAGTGCGTATTTGTGCAACTGTCGTTGATCGTGTAGAACACGTAGTTTATCGTAGAAAAGTTCAAAAATGACATAATAAGGTACATTAAGTACGTACACCGCGTCTTTTTTCCCCTCTCGCTTTCCCTGTTCCTTCTTTCTTTTCACTTTGCCGGCAACTTTCTCAAGACAATTAATTACACGTGTTCGAAATACAAGTGTGCACGATTTCGGCGAGTGAATGCTTGAATATATCAGTCACTCGAGTAATTAACGATGCGCGGAATTCCTAAAATTGTGAAATGATAAATTTTGTGCGCGTGGCAAAAAATTACAATGTTGTATTGTACTCGGGCTAATAAATAGCGTACTCGATGATTTTTCCTGTCACAAGCGGAAAAAACAATTGCATGACACCTTTAGAGAGCACGCAGTTCGGATGGAATGGAAATCAATATCCTACACAGCTGAGGAGTAAACAAGTAAATTGGATTCCTGCCATTTTAGAGCACGTGGCCGAATCAACGGCGCGAATAAAACATCACCCGTGTTTATTATTTTGCGCGGTCAAGTTTGAAATTTCGATAACTCGTAATTATTTCGGATCTTGACTCGGTGGCGCTTACGGATTTTTTGTACAAATAGAGTACGAGTAAATGAGTACCCGGTGAAAGTGGTACAGTCATTGTTTTTATATATAGATTTGCACGCTCGATAACCACGTGGTCGGATGACTTTGCCGAGGTACGTCGAAATTTTTGTGGATGTTCTTGCGAAAGTATTTTGCATAACTAACGCTACCCACGATCGCGCCTCGACTACAAAGACGAAGATGAAGTTTTTTTGGTGGGCTTTTATTAATTTTTAAAGTTTTGGAAAAGAGGAACGCGAACAAAATCATCGCTGAATCCATACTAGAAGCGAAAAGAAAATTGAGAAGGATAGTCACGTGCATACCTTTCGACTTGAGTTTTTTTCGACGTTCGAAGTGATCATGTGACTTTTGCGCCAGGGGGTATTGTTTTAAAAAAAGTTTTCGAGACACAGCTTTTTGAAACAGTTAATGATCCTGATCCCTAATACCTGGTAATTTTAACAATGATGATAATTTGACCGGCTTTCGCCAAATCGTGTACAAAGAAACTGGATGTTTGAAAGGCGGCGCGAGTTGAAGCGGAAGCTTCTATTGAATCTATTAAAATCAGCCTCTGATCCTAGGAAAGTTTACGCTTCAAAAATTTCGCTCTCTTAATATTTCCGCCATGTGACTTTGTTTTTGGCTTATTTTGATGTCACTAATCAATATTCACTCACAAAAATCGTACTGTTCCCGTTTTTGATTTCATCGATTCCAGCGCTCCTAGCACATGACCGCGTGCGCGTGGATGGAAGTCTTGTTGAGGGGGGAGGGGGGTTCCTTATCTAGGCACCTGGCTGACCGGTCCAAATCATAGAATGAATTTATCACGGACTAATGTTGAAAATCAGGAAATTAATATTTGGTGGAAAATTATTACGTCAAAGATTTCTTCGTCGACCATCCATTTTCTGCTACTTTTCAAATCCGAAGACTTCTCTAAACCCTCGGTTTATTTATGATCGCTTACATCGCATTTGCAGCCGCCCTACCTTGATAGTCGAAAGGGAGCGAGTTACGTTTATGCATCAATTCTATTTCCTCCAACACTGGTATCAACACCTACGGATATATTTTATTGGGAGAATTCCATCTGCAAAACTTCTAATTTTGAAAATTTTCCAACAAGCCAATATTAGTGCTCCACTATTGAATTCGAAAAGGAGAGGTTTAAGACTAGGTGAAATTTTTAGCCCAGGTTTAGAAATAATGAGGAACTCTGTCACTTGCTCAACATAAAGATTTCAGATACTTCGAGAGTGTCGAGCCTTCCGTGAAAAAAACAACTTGGGATCTCTAACACAATTTCAAAGACTCAAAATAATTTTGAGCTCTGACTCCAAAAATTACCACTCACGGATTTGAATTTTTTGCGGGGAACCCGCTATCCATTTTGTTATGGAGATTACATCGTCAGAAAACGTCCGTGTCCGCATCCGGGAGTTTCTGTGAACTGCGTGACGTGACGTGACGTGTGGCGCTCTATGACATCATCAATGACCTTGACCTACATTGGGGGCTCGGAAAAACTTTAATTTCCAGCCTTCATTATATTAGGCCTAGCATGCAGTATACTGAGGAGAGCTCAGCCGACTCATTTTCCGAGGAAGCATTTTTGCGCCAAAGTGATCTCAAGCGCGGATGGTTGCGGGTTCCCTGCTGCCATTGCAAACCTGCAATGGCCTCTATTAGCAGGGAACCCGCTATCCATTTTGTTAGGGGGATTACATCCTCAAAAAACATCCGCATCTGTATCCGTCCGGGAGTTTCTATGAACTGCGTGACGTGGCGTGACGTATGGCGCTTTATAACGTCATCAATGACCTTGACCTACTTTAGGGACTTGAAAAAATTCCAACCTCCAGCCGGGATGCTTTATGACGTCATCAATGTAACTGGAATATTGATATGCTCAGCAATCTGTATCATCTTTAGTACACCTCCGTACGTTTGATACGATATTGTGATTACGTTGTATGGTACAGAACAGTAAACATCTCTTAAAACCTCTCTTCTGATCCTGTGATTTACATCAACGACCTTGACCTTGTCCTACTTTAGGGGCTTGGAATAATTTCAATTTCCAGCCTTCATTACATCAGGCCTAGCACGCAGTATACTGAGAAGAGACAAGCCAACTCATTTTCTGGGGGGGCTTTTTTGCGCCAACGTGATTGCGAGCGCGGGAGGTTGCGGATTCCCCCGGTGCCATTGCAAAGCTGCAATGGCCTCTAATTTTTTCGTCTCAACCTTGGATATCTATAGTAGGTAATTTTAAAATGAGTCTCGTCGATGAGAAAGTAGATCCTCAAGATTATACGCATGCATTTTTCAAAACGGATACAATTCTTAATCCAGTATTCACCATAAAAGTGCAAAGCATAGCAGTGGGTCACTTGGTGTACCACGTAATGATGATAAATAGTTTTGAACTTCATAAATTTGGAAACATTTTGAGGCCTGAAAGATAGAGACTTTTCAATGAAAAGGAAACCACTTTCATGCGCACGAATATACATCATATTATCAAACAGCAGCTGTTAGGAATTGAAAAAAATACAAGTATATTTTTAATAATGACAAGTGGCCGAATTTTTAACACAGTTGTTATAAGTTGTTTACCAACAACGATACGTTGTACGATTTAACCTGCATTTCCCATCCTTCTTTCGATTTTGAGGAACAATACAGAATATCTCACACAAAAGCTTATTTAGGAATAAATTTTCCTCGTCGCATTCCAGAGAGATAAAAAAAAACACAAATCGATTCCATAAATTTGTAGAACTGATGTAAAAACGATAAATTTGAAAACGTATTTATCACATAAAGTACAAACTAGGACTAAAAGAGCTTGTATTGGAAATATTTATACAAATACGTTTCATCATAACCGTTTGGCTTTTAATCAGCCATGACAACTGTTAAACGAATACCGATAAGAATCTAAATACATTTAAAAAAGTATAACTTGCGCTGTAGGAAGTCGAAAATGTATTTATGTAACACGAAGTTTTGCTAAGGGGGCGATTTTTCACGACAAAACCGGAATGCATTCTTTTAAAGGTCATAAATCGACGAGATAAAAGTCGACACCTGCAAACCCGGTACCGAGGCTGTCGAAAATTTCGAAGCCAACGTCCAAAATTCGTCAATAATTGCGGCGCATCCAATTAATCGATTTCGGTACAAGATCTAGATAAAATGTACTTAATTCGACGAGCATTAAAAACCGTTTCGATTAATTCGCGTTCTTTTTACTTCGGAATAGATGCATTCATTTTTAAAGGAACATGTTTAAATTTCCAAAATATATGCGAGAATTAAAATTAAATCTTGGCGAAGCAGATACGAGTACGGAGTGAACTTTCAACTCTATAGGCAGAAAACGATTATTGTTATGGTTATGATAAGGTTAGCGAAGAGAGGAGAACTTGAAACTGGAATGAAAATATAATTGGCGGCGAAAAGAGTTTGACAAAGTCTACACACCTCAGGAAAACCTATAGTATTCAAACCTTTTCCTTGATAACTGAGAGACAAGAATTTTCTTGTTAGACCTAACTGCCAAAGGAAATTAAACGCAGGAATGAAATACCCTTGAATTCTTCAAGTTGAGACTCAGAAATAATTCTATCTTCAGGTTCCTGAGGATTCATCGCTCAATATCCAAAGAGCGTATCTCTATTAAAAAAGAAGCAATCAAAATGTTTCATTGCAAGTCATTAAGTCATTTACGTTGGGTACAAAAAAATCGAGCATCCATTTAGGTTTGTGTCTGTATCGAACCAAGGTAACTTTCTTAGAATTGGCGAATCTAATGTCGAAGCCCTCCCGAAATCACTTCTTCCAACTTTCGACCCATTTTGCGGTTCCACATCCTCAATACACGTACATCATATTCACAACTGAGTCGAATGGACAATTCGAGCTCAGTCGTGTAACTCAAGTTTAAACCGTTCGTAGCATTAATATTAATGATGATTGTAATCTAACTTAGCACCAACTTCCTACTTTATTAAAATATAGTTCATTGACTTAGCGCAGAGCAGAACGAAAGAGCACTACCGTAGTAAACTTGGAAAAATCTCGTTAGATGGTACCGCAAAATTTTTCGCTTTGTAAAAGTCGTACATTCTACGATTTTACTCGCAGATATTTTCCGCGCCGCGTCCGCGTTATTCGCGCAAGTTAAAGGCAAAGAAACGTAATATTCTGGTTGAGGATATGCACTCGGAATTATAGTAAAAAGTGGAAAATTGTGTATTATATGAGCGTCAAATGGTATTATTTAAGGGAGTGCGCGCATGGTATACGCTTTATGTATAAAACTGCAATAACTGTATGTCACCTACGAAAATTACACGAACACCCGCTGCGAGTCTAAATATGATAAATGATACAGGCAAAAGCTTAAACATACAGTTTGAGAATAGAAAAGAAATTCGAGTCGTATGTTGATATTTACATAGATATTACATACAGTATGTATAAGTATTATAAATAATCTTTAGAAGCAGTGGAATTATCGCGTTTGAAGATGAAACCTGTACGCGAGAGTATCGCGGCTACTAGAATGCAGAAGATCGGGAAATATTTTACGCAATTATTTTCCTTTAATGAACGTTTAATTGGTACAAGACCAGTTTCCATCGTTTCATGAGTAAAAATCTTCATCTAGAAACGGATGACCATCCACTCGATAGTTGAGATAACCGACGAGTCTGTTTTTGAATGCGTTTTGCATTCTTAATCAATAACAGAAAAAAAAACAAGTATATGATATTAATAAAAAAAAATGAGAAAAAAAAACTGGAAATACTTAATAGTAATAATAATAACAATAATATCTTTATTGGTTTCCATGTACAATAACCAACAGTTTTGAGTAAGCACTAATTGCAGGATTGTATCGAGTAAATTAATTGGGACAAAGTACGACATTAAGGTAAAAAAATAATGAGAACAATTATAGATATAAAGTTTTTTTTTTCTATGAAGACAGATTCTTCACTCAGGTACATAAGGAGTGTTATGAAAAAAGTGGGCAATATTAGAGTAACAAATAGTCCATTTACGGGCTTGATTAGTATTTAAAATAGTACGGTGAAAATTTTGAAGCAAACTTTCAGTTCTAATTTTTGCACAATAAAGAAGAGAATGGGCTTCAAGTAAATGGAAAGAGAAAAAAATGAACAATAATTAAGTTATATTAGTTTCTTGTATCCTGTCACGGGTAGTAAATGGGGTTGACATTGATGGTCTCAAAGCTCTGCCGCAAGGCCGGAAAAGAGCATGGGGAGGTATAAGGAATTCGGACAAACTTCTTTCTCTTAGTAGCTTGGAAGGTAGGCTTGAAAGTAGTAATTTTTTTGAGAGTCTTGCTAATTCACTTTATAGAAATCATACTACCGATGTCAATTTGTTCCAGATTCGCTCACGCTAGGTGCTCAAGGATGGAGAATTCCTTATGGAAAACTAAGGGTTTATTCAGTTCTACATGCTAATATTCCTGGACTATCAGCGGCATTTGTAACTTGAAGTTACTCGTTGTAGTATCCTCCCTCGACTACTAAAACTTGTATTCAGGCAATTTGAACGAAATTTTTCGGCCGTTGATCTTTTTAACGCATAGGAAACGAGGACCACAACGAAATATAGGAGGAAAACTTGTTCCCATATCGTGTACGTTTCATTTGGCGGGGTAAGGATTCTCTCGAGACAGAGAATAACATTTTCAGTTACAAACGCAATAACTAGAAAACTCGACAAAAATAACAGATATATCCGTTAAACGCGGAATATTTATTCAAACGATCTTCTATCGATGTCTATCTTCTGAAAAAAATGTCATTACAACATCGACGAATTTTATTTTCAAGATATCTGCGCACGATTTCCAAAAATTTCGCTGCACCTTTTCATGGAAACCATACATAGCCGTAAATTATAAACCCAAATTGTTTTGAATATTTTCATTACTAGAAAACTGCACACGTCTCGCGTCTTATTTATGAGCATGTTAGTATAATCTCCTATTAAAATAAGGAGCGCTGAAACATCAAATAAGTGATGAACGTGCTTGAAATCATCGTACAGGTGATTCCACATAATATAGTTCACGGTTGACAGTAATCCTTTTTTGCTTTCTTTTTAGCACCAATGCGAGGAGGGTAAATTTGGCAAAAATGAATAATACTTATTCCGTTCGAAATAAGTAGGTCACATTCGATTCGTTTGGTCGAAATACGCCGATTTGGTTGTTCACTCGCTCCATGGAATAATTTGGAAAATAAATAATGATGTCTCCAGTAACAATATTTATGGGTGTGAATAATTGTGGATAATTACAATTCTAGAGCAGCAGTGACTGCTTCATACATTAATCATGAAGGTATAAAAAGCTAAACGAGCCGAAATAATACATCGATCAAATGGGAGCCATATCCAAACTCAATAAGAAGATCGTGTAGATGGTGGACTACAATATATGTGACATTAAAAGTGAGCCACAATGTACCATCGGTTAGTCATAAATTATGGCTCAGCAATTGCAAAAATTCTTCATTTAGATGCGTAGTTTTTGTCTCTGATTTATTACCATTAGGAACATGATGAAGAATTTCAGTATCGTTTCCGATATGTGAAGTGTTTTTTTGGGTTGGTATCATTTAGGCGCGAAGAACTGAAAAATCGAGTAGGCGCCCATTCAAGAGGGCGCAAGAACAATTGGACGCTTAGGCGCGAATTAATTTTTTTTATTACAATGAAACAATTTTTTAATATTATTTGAGCTATTTTATCATTAATTACCAGTATTAGCAAGGGGAATCACAATAACTCTAACTGATATTAATTTTAAAACAATATTTTTCAACCCTAGAGGTAATGGAAACCCTATTATATTCCAACATTTATTCTCATTTTTTGGTCATCCTGAAGTTTATATTTTAATTTTACCAGGATTTGGAACTATAGCACAAATTATAAATCAAGAAACTAATAAAATTAAGAATTTTAGAATAATAATATCATTTATTAATAGAATTTTTAAGGAAATTAATTCATAGTTAATTAAAAACAATACTTTAAATTTAAGTTACTTACAAAAAAAATATATATTTTAATTAATTGATAGATTATTAATATTTTTATTAATAATAAAATTATTTAATCAATTTAATTTAAGTTTCGTAATAATAAAAAATTAATTCAATTATTTTATTTTTGATATTTTTTTTAATCAATAAAAATTCAATATTAATATTTATATTTTTTAGAATTATTTTTTTTTATATTTTATTTAGGCATACTTTTAAAAATTTTATCAATGTTTTTTTTTTTTTTTTTCAATTTTTTTCCATAAATTATTATAATTATAATTCAACTAGAAATTTATCAAATTAATTTTAATTAATTGAATTTAAAAATATTTATAATTAAAAAAATAAATTTTCTTTATTCTATTAAATCAATATTTATTTAAATAATACTATAAATAAATTTTTTATTGCAGAGGGAACAGGATTTAGGCGAACAAAGTTACAAAAATACGTCACGGCGTCCAAATGAATGCGGCGCCTAATTGTCCGCGCCTATATGACCGTAACCCGTTTTTTCTAATTAACCCTCCCTCTCAAAATTCACTTCTTACTCCCCCTTTCAAAAACAATATCTGCGAGCTAGCTTTTATATTGTCTTCGTGGCTACGAGCGAACATATTGAAAAGAAATAAAGACGCGGCTCATATCATTTGATGTTAAAAGTATGTTTACTCGCATCCCTGTAGATAAAGCTGTTGCGCTCCTCACTAAAATTTTATCTCTTAATGTCGTTTCTCCACCGTACATCAAAGAATTCGAGACACTCCTCAACGCCTGCGTCTACCAAAACGTCTGTACTTTCCGTCGCTCCCATTTTAAATTTCCTGATGGCTTACCTATGGGCGCTCCTTTGTCTTCTACTTTGGCGGATATTTTCATTGATCATCTGGAGAACTCCATTTTGGACGAACACCCTCACGCTCACTGTGTTAGATTCTGGGCTCGCTACATGGATGATGTTATCTGTATTTGGAATGGCTCAGATTTAGCACTCAATGAATTCTTTAATTCACTCAACGACTTTGAGCCTTCTATCGACTTCACCTTGGAAATTGGAGGAGATCGGTTAAATTTTCTCAATCTTAGTATCCGTCTAGTTCCTGAGCTTAACGTTGTCCGACTTGTATTTGATATTTACCGGGAGCCCACCTACACTGGCATTTCTATTCACAACTACTCTCTTCATCCGATCCATCAAAAAATGGCCGTTGTTAATGCCGCTATTCACCAGCTTGTTCCTCTTCCCCTTGAGCAGTCCGCCTTCCAAAAAGAAATTGGTGTAATCAAAAGGATCTGTCGCATCAACAGTCTTCCTCACAACATCGACCATTTGGTACGGAAGAAAAAGCTACGCCTCCTTCTCGCAGAAAATAACCGGCCGCCTCCTCCTCCTCCTACCACAGGGCAAAGGATTCGCTACGCCAGACTTCCCTTCCTTTGTCCATCCTCTTACAAGCTTGCCTCTGAGCTTAGGAGATTTGGAATTCGAGCTGCCTTCTATCCATTGTGTATCCTAAGTAACCTTAGCAGCTTAAAGGACAGTGTTTCCTCCCTTAAAAAACCGGGCATCTACGAAGCACACTGCGAGCGATGCAACGTTTTCTACTATGGTCAAACGGGTCACCCTCTTCGCCAACGTATCATGGAACACCTCTTGGACCACACCAATGCTATGAAGGTTTCGGCTAGAGATAACTTATCTTTGGATTCTCTTTCTGTGGAATCTGCGGTGGCTGAACATTGTATTCAAGAAAAGCATGGCTTTGATAACATCGTTTTCAAGCTTATTCACCAGGCTGATAAAGAACGTTCGTTACATCGTCCAGAAGAAACTTCCGTTCTACAAGCTTTTTCTAATAATAAAACGGTTCTAAATGATCTCTTTACGTTCACCAACTCCTTTCTTAACCATTACTTTTGTATTTTCACTCCCTTCGATAGTATTAGTCATTAGTTTTAGTCATGTTTATACACCGCTCTTTTAACCTTCCTCCGACTTTAGCGGCTTGTTTCAGTTCGCACCTGATGATGGAAAAGTAATTACATCCGAAACCGGTCGTGTCTTTCCTCGAGTTTTCTTTCTACATCAAAGAATTTCTCGTTGTTACGTGTTGTATTTCAATCTTTATTACTTTTCAATCTGCGAGCTAGGCTGGAAACTACTGCGGGGGGTGGGGAGCTTAGACTTTGGAGAAGTTTGCTTTTAATGCAGTGCTGCCAGATATTTTCAAAAATCCGTATCCGTAGGACCTAAAAATACAAGTTTTATCTATACCGATCAGGAGAAAGGTATCTCTCATATGAGCAACTGAGGTACTTTTCCCTTGATCGACTCGACATTACGGGACACTGCAACATCAACCTATGACGACCAGGAGAAAAGTATCTGTCAAAGGTACTTTTCCCTTGAGCGCAAGAAATCCTTATTTCACGCAAAATCCGTAGAAAAACCTGTATTTTTTTCGAGGACCAAAAATCCGTAAATCTAGCGGCACTGTTAATGTTGTAAGCGGACCATCATTGACGACTTATGACTTCACCGAACTTATGATGTCACCGAACTTATGATGTCACTGAACTCATGATGTCAACGCCTTTCCAATATAATAGGATAAGCTAAAAACTACAGAGGGGAGGGGGGGACTCGGACTCGCAGATTTGAGAATCACTGCCACAGGGAAAAATTCCCATAACAATGAGCCCAGAACAAAGACATGAAACATGTCAAAATCTGTAAGATGCTATTAGACGCTAATTTTCAAGATGCGATCAAGAAACCGAACGCACGATCTTGGCCTACTTCAAGGACTTCGAAAAATGTTTACCCTCGAGCTATTGCCCTGGTAGCAATGTCAAAATTTTCATGACCTAAAAGTCGGTCAAGGTCATTTTGCTAACGCTCGAGGACATAGATTGTTCAATGTTTCTCCATCTGCTCTATCTTACTGTGTGCCTTTCTGAGTGTCGAAACATCGATCACTCATGAAATGTTCCCCGTTCACCTCATGATTTGGATGGACTCCTTTGTTTATGGTTTTCAATCATAATATTAATTGTTACTCCTTGTTTTTCCGGTAGCCAAACTATACGTCACCGAGTTTTTTATTTATTCGTCCCTTGAAGGAATAACGATGATGAATTTTGAATATCACCTCGGAAGGACGTGCGTAGTACGCGTACGCTGTATACAGAGGCGATCTCCCGTTGTAGCTGCGTGCGATGTAGTTTTAATAAATTGAAATCGTATTCGTGCCGGACCAATTATAATACGGGCGCGACTAGCGACGACGATCAATTTTCTGACGCGGTAGTGCCTGCGAAAGTGAGAACAGAAGCGGACCTCCACGACGAAGGCTGCTACCACCATACCGCGTACTAACTTTACGGACCAAAGAAAAAAAAATTCTACATCTCTAATCCAAACGCGATTACTCGGATGTCTGTTCAATTTAACGGACGTTTTTTTTTCTCCTTTTCTTTCTTCTGAAATGAAAATGGAGAAAGATTACAAAGAGTGGGCGAACATTTACACACGTGTAATGGTGTTACACGGATAACATAGAATGCGAGCGTCAGTCCGGCTTCGAAACTAAATTAACCTCTTGTAACGTGGGAAGGATAAATACTTTTCAAAGGTTACACGAAGTACTCCAAATCAGCGGTTAAAGGAATCACTTCGTAAGTAGGTCTGAAATAATTTGACATTTCGTTCTTCAATAATGAGCTGTAATTTCTCGTACTTTGCTGAATTGATGGTCGACGGTATCGTCGTTGGAGGACGGCCTCTTTGTTGCACTTTCGTCAGGTTCAAGAAAGTTTTTCAAACGAAATCTTCATTAAACCGTAATAAAAACTTCCTACGAAGAAGCCTAGAATAATTCTTCGTATTCCGTAGACTCGGTCTCACAAAACCTCAACGGCTTCTACTGAAGAACAGCCCCAAACTAAAGAGCAACTTCGACAAAATATGCTAGAGAGAGACATCAAAAAATAGGGATACTAATATGTAAGCATCCTCCAAATAGTACGCCGATAGGTTGAAAAAAGTGTACAGATTGTCGAGGTAAATCCATCGCAAGAAGGGCACAATATCACTGAGGGGTCAGGAAGGTTCTGAGGACACCTCATGAGAGAAGATAAAATTCTCAGCCAAAGACTCTTTTAGGGAAAAGAGGAGAAAGAAGCACTTCTCGCCAGAAGTGCAGACAGCAGACAAACGCTTTCTAAGCACGTCAAAGCTATGAAGTGGAATGCTTCTAAGAGAAAATGATTTTCCAGAGAATCAAGTAATATAGCTGAAAATGCAGTGGAAGAGGGCACAAAGAGAGGAGAATAACAGCAATATAACGGTTGCTCATTTAATACCAGCGCTCCCGCAGCAGAAATGACCAAAGGTACCGTGAGTAAAAGGTCACACGAGAGCCACACTGGTAAACTTTTCGGGCGCGCTAAAAACGAGCTGCAGAGGTCAATTCATAGGGCTAATTTAGCGCGCAATTTGGTCAGTGCAGTGGACTTCTGTTTTCTACGGACTGCAAAGGGCGAACTAGTCAGGTGCGTATTACCACAAGATCCTAACTGTTCCTTAGAGCGTTTGGGCTGTTCTTAATAAATCCCAAGAAGTGCCTCAATTCCTGAAATTTAACTGCAAAAAACACTTTGGGAGTAGAAATGTTCTTCCAAAAAAAAAAAAAAAAAAAAAAGGTAAACAATACGATTTAGAAGACATCCAGTAACAAAATACTGTTAGTCTAGTTTGAAAATACAAGTTTATAAAATATGCTCTCCGCTCTCCTGATTAACACCGATAAAGAGCTCGTAAAAAGACAGTTGCGAGTTATTTTCTTCATTGATACCATGTACGTTCTTTCATGAATATGCAACCGCAACACAAATATTCTTGTGTTGATAATCTCGTGCACCGATCAAATTATAAATATTTTCTTAAAAGAAATATACAATAGCGGATTTGTTTGAATCATCTCCGATTAAATGTATTTTGCATTTTTACCAACATTAACGGCAATTTTTTTTAATGATGTGAAATATGTCGCCTCGTCGCAAAACTGACACGCTCAATTCCCTCGGAAGTCGAAATTTGATATTATTCTACCTAATATAAAGACTATTAAAGCTAGGCAGCCGAATTTATAAGTTTCATTCCTGTTTTAAAAGAGCCATAAAGAGTAGATACGTACATAAATTTAAATCGCTCCAATAAGAGAGAAAAAAAAATCCTAAGAATATCACGTTAAAATTTTGGATGAATATAATTTCAACAATTTTGATTATTCACGATATCGTTATGAGGCACATAAAATAATACACATCTTATTTGATAAACCGAGTGGCAATGGGTTTGTAATTTTATTGATTTGAACTACTCACGAATTGATAGAGATTTGAAGTAGAGGAAATTACATTCTCGTTCTCTTCGATGAAATACAACCCATGTAATTCAGTTATTTTTGTTGATGCAAATGAAATTTAGAACAGAAAAAAATTTACCAACTTGTAAAGAATTAGCTAGGCATTATATTGTTCTTAATTCGAGGATTCACACTGTCATCCACTTCTGCAAATCTTACCCTGACTTTTTGAACGCCAGAAGAATTGCTTTCGCTGACAGACTACCGCCACTCAATTAAGACTGGGTTTTCTGCTGACCTATCATCATTCGATTCCCTAGAGGCTTGTCAATGTGTTGTCATAAGAATTGAGCTCCGCAACAGACGCGATGATTCCTTATCCGAGAAATCTTGCTCCGAAAAAAACAAATTTTCAATACCTATCATCGATTGTGAAAGTGGTGAATCAATCGAATTAATACAAGACTTTAAGTTACGCACATTATGAAAAAAGTGTTGATACTCAATGAGTTTAACCAAATACTAAAGCCTCAGAAAATGAGAATTACAACGAAGCGCTTTCGACTAAGCAGTCATCCTCAGCGAAGACATGAACACAAATGACTTGAAAAAAAAAGGAGAGGGCAGTTAAGAGGGAGAGACAATGATTAAAAGGGGTATTGGATTTCTTGGCGCAGCCGAAAAGATAAAGATCATGTTTCATGTCTTTTCAAAATTTTGCCCAACCAGATGTGTTGTGGATGATGCGAGACAAAAATATTTTAGAATTCTCGGCTAAGGCTTCAGAGCGGCACACTCGCTTGATCTATTTCGCTTCTTGGTCTAGTACGAGTCTACTTTAGTATATTTCCGGCTGATGAGATTACTGGGCCTCACTCGCTCCGCTCGTTCGTCCCGCTTTAGTATGTTTCAGATGCTGCAAGCGGACCAAGATTAACGACTTACGACGTCACCGACTTATGACGTCACCAACATATGACGTCACCAACTTATGACGTCACCGACCTATGACGTCACAAGCTGACAGCTTCATAATGGCTCTCAGCGTTTTCTTAGCAGATTTCAGAATCACTCCTGAGAAAATCTCATATTTTTCCAAGTCCCTCGCGAGGAGGGGGGGGGGCTCGGACTCGCGAACTCGCGAATTTGAGAATCACTGCAACAGTGAAAATTCACATAAGAATGAGACCATAGCGAAGACATGAAACATGTCAAAACCAAAACCAACATCGAGAATGACGAGAACAAGGAGGAGACTAATAATCGAATTGTGACTCATAAACAAGCTCGATCAGACTTTCTTCCGGTATATGCCTGTTCAGCATGATAAGACCACCAGTGTTCTTATGACGAATGATTTCCATATGCTCCAAAGCTGTACGCTTAAAATACGAACTTCCTTTGTGAAGAAGCACCTCGGATCCCTCCTGGGAGCTGTGCCCAGTAGCAATGAGATGACCAGCGAATACCGAATCTCCCACTTTACCCTTCTGCCAGGCTACCTTGTGCTCATCGACTCTAATCTTGAGCTGGCGACCGGTCTCCTCAATATACACACACTTACCATCGTTACATTCTAACTTATACATTCCACTCCTCTCATCTTCAGGAATTTGATCTTTCAACCTAACAAACAACCCTTTGACAAAGACAGGGTTGTAGAACGCAGGTCGAAAGCCGAAGGGCCCGGCCTAACTGAAGAAAAAACTTCCCCAAAAATGGGAGCCTAATCCACCGTAGTTTCTCTCGGCTAATGGAGCGGGGGAGGGAGGGAGTAGCGTCGAGGCATTTTCTAGTAATCTTCCAACGTACCAACGCGTCCAAGTCCAACTGAATCTCATTCACTCTGGCTCGATGTTTTATGGTCCGTAACTCCTTTCTGAAGGCAGTTCAACTCAAAGGAATGTCGGTAAGTCTATGGACTACGGCGCTGTAACGCAACGTATTTGTGGGCAACAGAGCAGAATGACGACCCGTGGACTAAAACATCGTCGACTTATCTTCCCTATAAAGCTCAAACTCATGGACTTCGTCTTTTTCGAAGACAAAAAGATCCAAGAAGTTAATCGAGGAGCCTCCAACTTCCAAAATAAACTTTTGGATGAGTACAGCTCATTAAGATACGTGAGAAACTCCAATCAGAGATCTCAGGGACCAGTCCACGTACATAGTACGGCATCTACATATCTGCGTCAATAAATGATATTATTCAATGAAGGACGGCCAGAGGGAAAGAGGTCGTATTCAAACTTGGACATGAACCCTTCAGAGATGAGGGAACCTAAACGCGAACCTACCTATAGGAATATCCACCTCCCCAGGGAACTCATAGAATTAACCATTGAATTTGCAGAAATTAGGAGTCCAACACATCTTCAATAAATCGAAGAACTCCTTCAACTCGCTTCATGAGGAGGGTTCAAATTCACCAGGAGTTCGCCCTTCCGCTGCATAGTGACAGTCTTAGGGATGTTAGGAAAGAGGCCTATACGACGTCGAAAGAACAATGTGTCGGGCCTGCAGAGAGAGGCTCATTTTTCAGGCTATTGGCCAAGGTAGAAGAATTCTCAACAGAGTATGGAGACTCAAAATCGACGCGGGATTTGAACCAACGATCCAAGTATTTGGCAAGGGCGTAGGTAAGTGAGGAGATGAACGAAACAACAGGCCTGATCGGCATATCCTCTTTATGGATCTTAAGTAAACCGTAGAGGAGGGGGGGGCGTGGTGTTTAAACCTTTTTCCTATTCTGATGAATCAACCTGAACGAGTACAATCACCACTTATTTTCATAGAATCAATGAATAGGCCTATTTTCGTTCGTAGAATGATGACGGTGTCAATAAATTATCAACCGTATTATGGTTTCCTTTTCAGAAGATATTTATTTGCATTTTTTAAATAAGAACTCATTCTCGGAAATTTTTCAAAGAGTAATTTTTTTTGGCCTGGTCTTTTTCTTCTTCACCGTATAATCTACGAGGAGGATTAATTAAAATGAGGACAGTAAAAAACAAACGTGACTTAATGTTCTGACCGCGTTTGATAGGACGTCGACGGGTTAGGTATGGCAGATTTTCATCACGGTGACAAATTTTTATCCTACGTCTTCGGAAGAATATAATTATCAAATAATTTCCCTCTTTTACTCGAATAAACGTTCATCTCAATTTAATTATATCGCGGTTCAGATGATTCCAAATTAGAAATGTTCGACGATCGAATTAAACTCTTCTTCGCAATATTGAACAAACCGACAAAGAGAAATGAAATAATCAAGACTAAAAAAATGATACCTCCAAGTTACTAGATATTCCTCATTCACATCTAAGACAAAACACGGGCAGAATAATGGAAGTTCGTGACTGCGCTCTCAGCAAACACGCACCTATACATGAAGTGATTGTGCTAACGAGTGCTTTCATTATCAACAAATCATCGCGCTTTAGTCAATGAAAATTTACTATGAATGAAACGATACTGACCACTGCGTGAGTTTATTTGTAATTTTAAGTATAGGTACTAAATAACATTTCAAGTTTAGAAACAGAATACTAATACCTACTTCCTGATGATAGGGCGGATAAAACTTGCAGTACGTACGAAATTTTAGTTTGAAGACCTAGTCAAACATACGAACAAGAGCCCCAGACTTGGAAATTGGTAATATCCAAGCATCAAAGTGATTCAACTTTGAGAATCTTCAAGAATTATTGAGATCTTACGTCAGTCGAGGACAAGCAAGATCCAACGTTTGATATAGCCTACCATGACAACGATTCAAATTAATTTAATATCGATGGCCTATCAGTATTTAACTTTTAGTTCATCGTAAAATCATTTTGCGGAAGAATTGAATTTATTTTAGCGGAATTATGCTAATCTAATTTCAAGCAGTTGACAATCGATAATACGAAATAACTTATTCATTTACTATAAATTTTATGCTCGTATCACCGAAGCCAACGCTAGCGCTGCACTTTGATCATTGATACCATTCGTCAAGAATTTACATCAGGCGTCAAATCAAAACGTGATATAAGAAACATCAACCATCATCTCCATAAGATTATGCACCGTAAACATTTATCGTCGGCAGTCGACCGAGTCGAGGAGGAAAATAAGTCGGAAAAGAGGATCGTTAAAATTCCAATCGACACCGAACCCATTTATATAGATAGGCTACGATTTATATCGCATTAAAATCGAGTGAAAGTATTCATTATTATTATTATTACCTTTTTTTTTTCGCGAGCCTGTTATCGTCCTCGAAGAGTTGAAATATTTGCGTTGTGGGAGCTATCCGTAAAACCCACGATAATTCGTGACCCGATCTAATCATCGTTTGTTAATTTTTGTTAGCACAGCTTATTATATCGTCTCACCCAAAATTGATAAAGAGAACAGAAAATAAACGTATAGAGCAAAATATGACGCCTACACACTTTAAATAAGGATTTCATACATTTTCAAGAAGTCAGGGCAAAAAAAAAGTATATAAGACGCGACGTTAATTAAAATGTGAACATTGAACTTTTCTCTAGTGGACGATGCCGGTAAACTGGTTTTTCGAGTAATCCATGATCTGTTTTTTTTTTTTTTTTTTGAATAATGCATTCGCGTGTTTGTAAATTTGATGCGCATCAAAATGAATTTAGTTGATTAAAGCTTCTGTTTGAAAGGCTCATATTTCGAATCGTCTTCAAGTTTTAGAAGTACTAGAAAAAGATTCATCATTTATTTGTAAAGGCCTCCGGAACTCGGACGAGAGCATGCAATAATTATGATCTCTACCTAATATCTCAACGTAACGAGATCGTGTACATACCCAACGCATCGAGGGAATATTTAAGGAGAAAATATTTTCTAGGTGTTAATGAAGAAGAGGGCGATGTTACGTGTCAGGCGAAGTTGTACGACTTGAATGCACACCCGAAAAGTTTATTATCCTTTTCAACGAAAAATTCAGGTGGCAATTTGCAAGACACAAAATTCAAGTCATTTCTAAAAAGTTTCGACGAATTTTCTCAATCTTCAGAATAAATTTTGCACAGAAAGGTTCAACTTGAGGCGGTATAAAAGCAGAAATCTGAATTTTGCTCCAAAAAATTCTTACAAAATCAGAGAATAAACGAATTTTTCATGATTCTAAAGTGCCTAAAGGAGGATGACCACGGGACGAGAATTTTTTTGATGGTGTGGAGTTTGTTGTTAGTTTAATTTTTCCAGAAGAAGTACCAGGATTGAGTTATGAGGGAACAATAGTTGTTTTTATAATCAATGGCTGGAAGGAGGGAGTTGTCAGATATTTTGTTGAGGGAGATGGCAATTTTGGTGGCTTGATCAACTGTATCGTGTACTTGAAAATTAATGTGACCCGGTATCCATATGAATATTATTTTGGAATCAATTGAATTAAGTATGAGGAGTGTAAGGAGAATGCGTTGGGTGAGAGGGTAAGAGGTGTATGGATCGATAAGCGTGTGGAGTGAAGAGAGTGAGTCGGTGGGGAAAAGGAATTTTCCATCAGGGGGAAGTTGAGCAAGATGGGAGAGGCAGGAATGAATGGCCATGAGTTCGGCAGTAAATATGGATTCGGTGTGAAGTAATATTTCCATCAATGGAGTATGCATAAGCTGTTTTTGACATGTTTCATGTCTTTTCTCTACCCCCTAAATCTCGAAAATGCGTCCGGGCGTGCGAAAATGGAGGGGAGAACAGAGGCTTCTGCAGACAGGCTGAGTTTAGGGCTGGTGCGAAAAGCTCCTAGGGCGATTCTGAGGGAAGAAGTTTGGATGGGGTCAAGTAGAGCGAGGACGGTTTTGGTAGCTCAGTTATAAATTGGGGGCCCATAGTCTAGTTTTGAGCGGATGAGGCTTTTGTACAGTTAAAAGAGTAATTTTTTGTTGCAACCTTTCGATGGATGGAATATATGTTTTATAATGTTGAGTGCGCGTGTGCATTTGGCTTTAATGGATTTAATCTGGGGGACCCGGGTAAGTTTTTGGTCAAACTGTCAGCCAAAAAATTTGCCATGGTTACGTGATAGAATTTTGAAGTTTAGTAAAATTAGGGGAAAGATCGAAGGGATAGGGTTCCTTTTTTTGAAGATAACCGAGTAGGTTTTTGAGGGATAAAATCTGAATCCGGTTTTTGAGGTCCATGTGGTGATTGAGTTCGGGGACTCCTGAAGGAGTCTGTGGGCTCTTTGGGGGTTAGCGGAGGGGATAGAGATGATGAAGTCGTCGGCGAAGAGGCATTGGGTGAGAGGAGGTTTGACGTATGTAGTTATAACATTAATTGGTATAGTAAAACACTAAAGGCTTTACCTTGAGAGACTCCATTGTGAACTGGGAAAGGGGGGGTTATGGATTCTTACTGAGAGGGTTCTGTCGTCTGGGAAGGAGTTCAGTATACTTGGGAGGTGACTTCGGAGGCCAATTTTGTGGAGTTCAGTGGAGATGAGGTATCTCCAGACTCGTGGATAGGCCTCCTAAAGGTCGAAAAAAATAGAGTGTAGAAGGACATTGTTAATATTTTCTGGCGTAGCCAAATTAATAAAGATCATGTTTCATGTCTTCTATAAGGAAGCATGCTCCGATCGTTCGCCCCCATCTCGGTGTTCTATAAGTCAACTTTAGTATATTTCGGGTTGATGAGATTAGGGGGACGAACGAGCGGAGCGAGTGAGTCTCTTGGTCCAGTATAAGTCTACTTCAGAGTATTTTAGGTTGACTGCTTCTTGGGACTCACTCGGTCCAGTATAAGTCTACTTTAGAGTATTTTAGGCTGACTGCTTCTTGGTCCAGTATAAGTCTACTTCAGGGTATTTTAGGCTGACTGCTTTCTGGGACTCACTTGCTTTGCTCGTTCGTCCCGCTTCTCGGTCCAGTATAAGTCTACTTTAGAATATTTCAGGCTGACTACTTTTTGGGACTCACTCGCTTCGCTCGTTCGTTTCGCTTATGCTAGTATAAGCCTAGTATACCAGTAGTTTACTACACGATCAAAGAAAGATTGAGCACGCACATATACACGCACGCACGCACATTTCCAACAAAATGAAGGTAGGGCTCGGTGAGAAAAAAATCGTAGAGCAAACGAGATAGCTTTGGACTGGATACAGTATGAAGGATTCCTAGACTTATTATAAAGTTAGTATGAGCAATTAGTCCAGTATGACAGTAGTTTACTGCACAGATTCAAGAAAGATCTAACATAATTAGCATAAACAGAATCTAATATAAACCTAGTACAAGACCATAAGTCTAGTATCAAGTAGTTTACTTAGTATAATGGTGTCTAGCAGAGCTAATACAAGCCACCTCTTGGGATAAGTTTATAATAATTTGAGGAACGGACTGGATACAGTATACAGTTTTTCTAGACCTAGTATAATGCTAGTATAAGCCTAGTATACCAGTAGTTTACTGCACTGATCAAAGAAAGACCTAATATGCACGCACATTTCCAACAAAATTAAGGTAGGGCTCGGAGAGAAAAAAATCCTAAGTCCCAAGGTCACCTGCACGCACGCACGCAAATTTCCAAATGAGTGCAGGGTCAGAGCAAAGACATGAAACATGTCAAAATTTGCACCGTTGATTTGGGATTGAAGATCGAAAAGGGGTTGTAGAGTATTCCGTCCTTTCCTGAAACCATCCGGAAGGGGGAGAGGATATTGTTTGTTTCTAAATACCATAGCAGTCTTTCGTTGAGGATTTTTTGAAATAATTTACCGAGGACACTGGAGAGGGCTATAGGGCGGTATGAGGCAGGAAGGAGGGGATCGGAGTTGGGTTTCAAAATAAAGAGGATGATGACTGTTTTCCAAGATTTCGGGTAAATGTTTTGTGTGAAAATTGAGTTAAATAAGGAGAGGAGATAAGTGAGGGAGTTGAGATGGAGTTTTTTGATCATGGCTGCATGGATTTGCTCAAGTCCGAGGGAGGCGTTTTTCACATTTTTATTTATATTCTTGATATCTCTCCACATGGAAGAGATTGACACAGGACGGTTTAATCCCGGTACAAATGAGCTCCAGGACTGTTTCTTGCCAGAACGGACTAGAGTTCTTGCTTTTGCGCGGGCTTATTTGTATAGTATCAAGTCGGATTGGGAGCGGACGGACGGCTTTCTCGCGGGTTTTGATGACTTGATTAATTTCGTCCGACCACCAAGGTACCGGTACTTGGTTTGCTTTCTTTTTTCCTGAGGTTTTTGGTATGGGTGACTTGGAGTTCGAGGTGTTCGGAAAGCTCGCAGAAAGTTTCTTATTATTTCCATCCAATATTCATTCTCGTATGAAAATGCTCATAAGGGCGTTGAAAGTTGGAAAATTCTGCAGAACAGGAGACTGTGTGGTCACGACACTTTTTACCGCCCTCCTGTTTCGTATATCAATGTTTGTTCTTTACCATACCTTGCAATATATTTTATAATATCAAGCTTATAATAATTCCAAGTATTGTACATGAGAATACAATTTTTTTCTGTATAGTTCCTTAATTCAAGCGGAATATTTACGAATGAACTGATGCAGATTTATTTTACTTGGCCAGTGTACGAGATATATATTTTTCTGTCCCATAAATAACTTTTTTCTGTCAATGGATAATATGGATAACAATTACCTGCATGAAGTATTACCGTATTGAATAATGTCCTTTAACGGAAAATATTAGCATCATTTTTCATGTGAAAAAAATTTATGCGGGGATTGCCCATCTTATGCTTTGGTAACTTAAACGATGGGTAATGGCGGTAGTCGTCAAATTATTTACTATGTATATTTCGCGGACAGCGATGTAGGAATTTGTGGAAGTTGTGACTACTACTAATTGTGGCGTTTTATTCTGCCGATGTGCAACTGCATTTCACCGAGTAGAATGCGGGTTGTAAATTATTCCGAATTAAGTTTCTTCACTCGTGTTAATGTGTGTGTGTTGTGCTTAGATATAGAAATGGATACTCGTATAGATAATATTCGCTATTCAGTGTACATACGAGATTACACCGCTGATTTATTCATAAATTAATAAAATTATAGCTGCGAATATTGTGCGAATTAATTCACCTACTTTTATTATCGCACATTGAAATGGAATTACACTATAGGCTCGTATACAGACACAGGCAGCTTCCGATAACCGGAAAAATATTCTCAGTTTCGAATTCCTTCGCATGAAAAGTAAATTTTTTCTTTTCAAAACTCATCCAACAAGCCATTTGTAGGCCAAATGCAGTCCGCAAAAGCTGATCAAACGACCCAAAAAATTGAACAAGGATGAGGAATGATGACGCTCAAAAACTAGACAAGTTGTGAATGACGTTTTTTGGAAGAAGATTTTCTTAACTTGCGGTACCTTACAGCGGGCCAATTCGAAAACGACACTTGATAAACCCTGCTGTATCTATGCTTTCATTTCCTCTAATTAATTTTTGTATAAATCCTCCATTAGATTTGAATCTATACGATCGTTGATGAATCTTATTTGAATAACTTATTACCATTACTGATCTGTCGTGAAGAAAGCTTTGGAGTATATTGGGAAGTTTGCCTCGAAGGCCGATTTCATGTAATTTAGAGATGATGAGGGGACGCCAGACCCGGGAGAAGGCTTCCTGAGTAGAGGGAAGATTTGAGTGGAGACGAGTTATTGATTTGTAATTGGAGGTCGAGAAGTGGTTGGGAGGTGTTTCGTCCTTTTCTGAAGGCCCATTGGAAGGGTGAAATGAAGATGGATTCAAGGTACCAGAGAAGTCTTTTGTTTAAAATTTTTTGGAAAAGTTTGCCGAGGACACTTGATGAGGCTATAGGACGGCAGGAGACGGGAACGGGGGGTCCTCGTTTAGTTTTAGGATGGGGTTCAAATCGCGGCTATTCTGCTGTTTAGACTGAGTTTAATCAGCCGTACTGCATTTAAAAACTGAATATAGAGCCGAATCTGAAAATTACCTCATTTGCATTCACAAAGTACATTAAATTTTTAGAACATTGCAATAAATTATCGAAAAATTCGCGTTTTTGAATGAATAGTTGCACATTTTGCAAATCAAGGAAGAACACCGATTACAAGTTTACAAGGTCGCGTAGTACTTTAGGCTCTTTATGCCAACGTACCTACAAACACAAATTCATATTCGTAGGTACGGGTATTTTTCTAGTTCACTTCCACACATCGGTTAATAGATTTCCTTGACTTCGTGCCTTCCTTCGGACATTATTATTCAGAACGATCGTTTCGGATGTACACATTTACGTACATTCTCATTATTCAAATTTAAGATATGCATAACACGCGAGAATTTATGGCGACTATTATACGAAAAGGTCTCTTAATTTCACGTTCGCTCGCACGTTGTAGACGTATTTATGTGTGAATCGCCTTTTGCCTCGAAATTTTCGGTAGTGCAATAATTATTTGTTAGCAATATAGTAGAACGTTGTCTCCGTTGATTTACGGATCGAAGAATTAGCCCTCGGGGTTGATATACTACCGGTACCCGTGATTAACAACGAGTCTATGATTTTATTTCATTTTCAAGGAAATAAATTTTCATCGGGCGAATATGAACGCATCAAAGAGGTGCGTAGGCGCATTATTGTTTCTGTAAAAATGATTATAACCTCACGCCCGTCTCCAGCACGACATCATTCGCATCTCTTTAAATTCGGATCGGATGGACGTCGATCGAAATTCGACTTTTATATACTATTTGATTAGCATACACAAAAAACACCCCATTTAATTCGACTGTAAAGGAACTGGGTCAGGTCTTCCGTGAAGCAGCTCTGTCGTCTGCAAATCGATCGACGATCCAGATAAATATTCTGGAAGTAAAGATCTCAAAAAGGAATTAAAATTATCGACCAAACCTATACGGTTGGAGTGTTCGCAATACTACTCTCGATTTGCTCCTGTCATAATTTATTAGGCGTAATGTAATAAATTTCAAGTCAAATGTAATTATACTTTCGCGATAATAAATCAACTTAAATTTTAATAAAAAAAAAATATTATATGTTTTCAACTGGTTTCTTCTTTCATTTCGCAACTTCTCCGCTTCTCATATTTGTACTCATTCTGTAACGGAAAATGAGTACGTATATTTTTAAGGATCCTTTCTAATCACGGGCCGCTTTCTTGCTTACAAATAGTCTTCTTTTGTGAAGGTATTTTCGAGCATTATTCATTGCAGATTTTATGGGCCAAAGCAAAAAGATATACGTCATTCGACACGACTTCCTTGAATTAATTTGTTCGATTTGCCCGAACTCGCAGTCGTTAATTCCACTTTGTATGGCAAAGGATGAAAAATATTTTTGAAGAAATTTCTCATTCCGTCCATGCATGTAAAATTTACGCGTGCTTCTACAGACAATTTCACACTTCTAGAGCTTTTGTTCATCGAAAATACCCGGAGTTTACAATTTATTTCTAAGTATGTACAATGGAGACCATACTCAATTATCTAGAAAGAGAAAGGAAGAGATAACCGAGCAGAATAGAATAACGACAAGGGAAACGATTAGCTGCAGTTTCGTGACTGGGAAAGTTGAGTGAGGGTTAATGAGGATTTTCGAGTTGGCCTAGGAAAGTGAAGCTATGAAAAAAGAATTTAATGCGCTGATTATTCGGCCAGGTTGGGTAACAGACTAGAGCACAAATTACCGAGTGCGTGAAAGACTTGGCACAAAATAAGATACATCCATATTCTCTATTGGCAAAGGTGCGTCAATGACATTCTCTACCTACATGGATTGGTTCCCAAAACCTCAGACAGAGTTTCCAATGAAGCCTTTCCAATAGTTTTTTTTTCTCACCAGAGAAATGGGGGAACAAACCTGTTGTAGAATTTCATACCATACAAAGAAGATGACGCATGATTTCGACTTCTTCTAATTCCAATCGTTTGAGAGACAAATTGAAGTTAAATTTCCGATTCTTCCTCACGAAATTAAGTGATTGGAAAAGGCTAAAATGTGAAGAAGACTTAGCTCAACACTAACCTTAATCTGTCTGGTAGTCTTGTCAAAGTAGGAGGCGGGGCGAACTAGACATGTGATTTTATAAACTTCCCCACGAGAAATTTCATTTTTGGTTCTCACAAGAAGACGCCTACGAGTAAACTGTTTGTGGTAAACATGACGAAAACCATAGTGGCATGGAGTGCGGTAGAAATAACAGGAAAATTTCCCAGACTCGAGAAGTTTAATCTAGTTTCCACTTTTCTATTTCTGTAAGACCAAGATATTTCCTAATAATTTTTTAGCGGAGAATTCGCTCTCTCTCTCTCTCTCTCTCTTTTGTTAAGAAAGGAAAGAAGAAGGAATGAGATCTTGTGACCATTCAAATTTATCCTCAGGAAACGTCTGCATCCGACTCCGGTGACGTCGTCAACCTAAGTCAAATTCTGTTATGTTCAATAAAAAACGTCCGCGTTCAACTTTGATGACGTCAATAACCTGAGTTACGGGAGGTTGTGGTCGGTGGACAAAGGAATTGAAAACAAAGAGTTTATGGGTCATAAGGCGAAAAGATGACTCATTAATAAGCGTATCCTCTGGTGTCTACTTTTTGGAAATACCAAATTGATGGCACTCCGGCACAAAGAAAACCGTGAAGTCAAAAAATTAATAATAAGACAACCCCCCCTCCCCTGGGTGCTGTCTCGGCATCTCCACGCCACACCCGTACTCATAGTTGCAGTCTGGTTTACGTTTGGTCCAATAATGGTTAATTAACCGAAAACCTCAGCAATTTTTACAAGGAACCTGTTTTATCGAGAGGGGGGGATGGTCTTTCCAGAAAAAACGTCCGCCGTCCGCTGTCCGAGAGGCAAAATGACCTGGAGGCTTGAAAAATTTTTCCGTTCTTCTCCTATTGCCTATAGCTTGGAGGTTGAAATTTTTCCAAGCCTCTCTCCTATCACCTATAGTTTGAAGGTCAAAATTCTTCGACGTCGCCCATCTATCACCAATAGCTCGGTTGAAATCATATCATATATACTAGCATAAAGCAAGTACAAGGGGAGTTCTAGCCTAATTCAAGTCCAACATATTTTTTTCAGATACAGTATTAAAAATCCGTAGATATCTGGCAGCACTGATAGCCTGATTAAAATAGCTCCTTCAAGTAATGCAATTCTCCGTACACCAATTGGCCTAGCCCCTTCAATGAGCCTGATATACAACTTTTCAAACACCATAAGATTCATAAAACAGGTTCCCTAGTGCTTCCTCTCATTTAACTCCGTTGAAGAACCCGTGAGTTTTTTGTATTTCTGCGACCTTGGTAAAATATGAGTAATTGAATCACATGCGTTTGTCATGAGTTCTGATAAGACACAAAGATCAGATTGAAACAATTACGACATAGAATACCAACGAACAAAAGAAGAGGTGGCGAGATGCTGGTGACCATGGAGGATGTCCGGTGTGAATATTCATGATTCAGGCTTTCTTCATGATACGATTACTCTTAAACGTGGGGAAAAGCCCGGCCATACCGTTTATTCGCGAAAAGAATCAAATTTACAATTGGAGAACCGAATCAGAGATTTATGAATCAAGAATGAATTTCTTCTCTCAACCGTAAACTATTTTCTAGTCTAAGGTACTATAGCGGGTAGTCTCAAGCCTTCACCTGTATTTTCTGGAAATACCAGAGCGAAAAGGGAATATTAATGCGACTGGAAGTCCAACTCCTCATGTAGCTTTAACTGATGGGTCAGCATCTTCCACTTCTCTCACAACTGATAACTTGGCACTACCTTCAGCGACTGAGTATCTGTCACCATCCAAACGGCCGTGTTTTCAGTTGTGAAGCACCTTCATTGAGAATACTAGTGAACTAGGCTAATTCACCTCCCTAGGAGAAGGTGGATTTGAAATGACGTTACTACTGGATTCCAATTTTGATGTATATTATTAAGAAACTAAAACGGGAGACAGGACGAAAGTTCTTGGGATCAAATCTCTAGCTGGTGACTGCATTACGTTCACTTCTCTGCACGTACAAAAAATTCATTTTTTTTTATCTTGGAACCTCAAATTGTTCTTTGAAACGTATTTTGAGGGTTGATCTCACGATTCAAGATAACTCAAAAGTTTGCAAGTTGATTCAACTTTGATTTAATTTTCAAGAGCTCGAAATACTCATCTGCATTTTATGTTTCCACTTGTTTCCACAAAGAAGAATAATCAAAGCCGAGCCGATGGACTTTCACGGATAATAAGCGCCTAAAAACACAACCCAAAATTCACTAGCCCCCTTTCGATCGACGACCAATTAATTTCTGACACTCCTCTCGACTGAATGCCAGAGAAGTCCGACACAAAATTTGTATAAAAAGGTGCTTCCAAGAATATCGAGTAAGCCTCCTGTACAAATGAAAACAAATTCTTAGCACCTACCAAAAAAAAGTTAAATTATTTTCTGGTAAAATTTCGAAAGTTTTTGTACAAGAATGTGCCTCCATTAGTACGTCATAGAAAGATAGAATAATCAACCAATCGCGTACGATTCCATCCAATTGACCCTCTTTCTTTTTGCAAGCACCTAAGATTTCACTCAGATACTTTTCGTACAGGTAGATCCGTTCTTATAACTACCATAGAAGAATATTCTCTATGGAATTTTGCTACGTGAGTTATACATGCTTTTCATCAAGATCACCAAACGAACAAGAATGTCTCATCAATTCCACGCTTCGGTAAGAAATTTATCGAGAGCATATATGCCAAACGAAGGCGAATGCATCTCAAAAGCGGATAAAGTTTTTAATGCACAGTTTACAGTGCGTACAAAGTTAATTGTTGGCCGAGCATAGCACGAAAATTTTGGTACGAAAGAATTTCAAAAAGATTCGGGTAAGATTAAGATAATAGGAGTATTAAATTTCTAATTTTAAATTTATACTACAAATAAAATCCAGTTTCCGACAAATTTCAACTTCGGCAAAAACGCTTCCATCCCAGTATTAAAATACTTACGTTCTTCTTTGAGTGGACTTCTCAAAGAATGAAAAAGAAGAGAAAGAGAAGAAAAAGAAGAAGTCGCGAGAAAATATAATAACTCCTAGGCATTCGAAATTTATAATAGTATTTCATATTTAGTTTTTATTATTCACTCGGTATTCAAATTATTTATGATTGCCTATCAAGCTATGAAAATATGGCAAATATGAATACGAGTAAACGTTAATGGCCTATAAATAGGGTATGTACTCGAGCCCACAAACGGTACCACATGGATTTCTATGGAAATAATCTCGAACACGTGTAAAGGAAACGGCTCGATGTTTATCAGAAAAAATGGAAGAAAAAGTAGCTGCTTTCGTCGAAATTTCGAGACTGTAACGCACTTCGAATCTGATAATGGAGAGATCGGTCGGAAATTGTCCGCGAACTCGAATTTACGCGCGCCGTTGACCACATGGACCACAATTCTCTTGGAAATCTGTATATTAATATTCTATTGAGCGCGTTGCATTTGTCATTTAGAGTTTGTAAAATAGTTTTCTACTCAGTAAAAGTGTCGTTCCAAAAGAAATAAAAGTTGCGCTTATGCGACAAACATTGTTGTGAAATTTTTGTGAATTTTTACAGCCGTATCACTGAATATCAATTGCACATCATATTTTTCCTGCGCACGAAGATATTTGGAGAATTTACTTCGATCGGATATGGTGTTAAATTTTAAGGGTTCAGAGCCATTCTTATTATACCCGCATGCATTATTTGTTCGAAGTGACTTTTTTTTTTTGTAATAATGACTCGCACAGTTCCTCATAGTCATCCATGGAAACTTACGAATTTAGAACTATATGAATTGCAACTGGTGTTGAAAGCGCGGATGACAGCCGGTCATCTCGGCTTTCTACTTCAGGACAGGAAATACAGTACATCGCGATATCCATTGTAGTCTTATTCAGAACCAATAATTTTACGAGTTTTAATCGCTTTCCTTCAGAGGACGTTTTTATCCTCTTTTTTTTTTTTTTTTTTTTTTTTTTGAAAATCTTAGATATAGAAAGGAGCACATCGTCGTGGATGTGCGGGAAGAGTTGGATTTACTCTTTCTATCGTTACGATTATCCTTGCACGGAAAAATTGTTTCATTTATGAAGCAAAAACCTAGTGGATACATTCTTCAATTGCGACAACCAAATTATACACTTGGACACATAGCGATGACAAGCGTACTCAAACCTATGCAGAACACTTGGAACAAAGGTTCCAAATCAAAGATTTGACAAAGACGTGGATAATTAACTATCCTCTGGTCGAATCAATCCTCGCTAAATCTCGGTTTGCACGGTACTTAGACTTTGGTATGTTCTGAAACCGTAGCACTGGCTAAGATAATTATGTTACCAAAAGCTGATGACTCTCTGGAGGAACCCAGTTCATTCCGACTCATATCACTCGTCCTAGTGATGTCCAAGAAGAACCGTACATCCTGCACTTCATGAAAATTGCTCAAGATGAACAACTGATTCCCAACCGCCAATTTGGATTCAGAGCCTAGCACTCTACTGTGGAACAAGTATACCAAGTCGGTGCAATTACAAGGCAGGCCCTCGAAGGTAAAAAGTGTGGTACTTCTGTTTCTTTAGATGTTGGTCAAGCTTTTGACTTAGGCTGGATACCAGGACTCTTGCACAAGATTAGTCAACACTTCTTAGCAGAGCACGTAAGAATCCTACCATCCCACTCCAGTGATACAGCATTCCATATCCATTATTGAGAAGCCAACTCTATGACCCAACCAACCGCACCAGGGGTACCCATACAATTTGCCGCGGACGATTCGCTCCAGACAATTTGCTGCTAGTCACATTTGCCGCCGTTTCAATACGCCATAGGGAACATTATATGCAATACTTCATACACTACTAATCTCTACCCCAGCGCTTTCCAAATGGTGGTCCGCGAAGCCTCAAAGGTCCGCAGAAAGCGAGAAATTTAAGACGTAAATTGCTTGTAGCTTGTAGCCACTTGACCCATTATGAACTAGATAGAAACTTTTTTAGCAGGGAACCCGCTACCTATCCCTTTTGTTGGGGGTACTCCCAGGAATTTTTTTGCGAGCAAGAGCGCGTCCGCAAAGGTTGATGACGTCACAGAGAAGTTGATGAAGTCAGAAGTTGATGACGTTACGGAGAAGTTAATGACGTCACGGAGAGGGACTTGAAAAAATTTCGACACTCTGGCCATAAATGATATGAAGTGGACTTAGGCGTGAGCGCGTTTGCGAAGGTTGATGACGTCACGAAGAGGTTGATGAAGTCACAGAGAGATTGATGACGTCACGGAGAGGTTGATGATGTCACGGAGAGGGACTTGGAAAAATTTCGACACTCCAGCCATATATGATATGAAGTGGACTTAGTAAAATTCCTATCTCCGAGCTATAGATGATAGAAGAAGGACTTCAAAAAATTTCGACTCTCGAGCTATATATGATAGGAGGGGGACTTAGAAAAATTCTTACCTCTGAGCTATATATATGATAGAAGGGGGACTTGGAAGAATTTCGAATCTCGAGTTCTCCCCTTGATAATGGACTTGGAAAGTTTTCAAGAAAAATTTTCATACCTTTGTGGTGATTGAGAAATCTGCTGGTCTAATGAATTCGAGACAGCGGGACAGCGGGTTCCCCGCTGCTATTGCATTACTGCAATGGCATCTAATTTTTCATTTGCTTCTGCGCATTCACTTTTCTATTTCTAAGGGCCCCAGCAGCTAGATTTTAGATTGATCTCTGAGGAAAATGATGATGAAGTGAACTCTTGTGATTGTGAAATACGGCTGAATTAAGATTGCAACCGACTTTGAATGCGTCCTGCGTTTCAGATTGCGAATGTAGCTGCGGCAATATCAGTCGAGGTTTTTTCGACAGTTTCCGCCTAATATCAAAGTCCTTTAGCTGTCTGACTCATACGAGGGATCGGCGGTGTTGACCTTTGATGCACTAAAATAATCGTTTTTTCATTTTAATCAAAACTGTATTGATTCTACAGAAGACATTATCAATTCCTTTAGTTCTTTTTCGCTCTTGGTAGTTGTTAGCTCGTTTTCATTTTGTTATTCTCTCGACCCGATCTTCTTCTTTCAAATCGAAAAATTCCATTCATACTTGATCCACCGAAAAGACAGAGATATTTTTCAAAAATTCAGTCATTCGCCACTGTACAAAATTTGAGAGAGGCGAGAGAAAAGAATAAGTTCATACGGCGGAGATTATCTGACCCATTCAGAATTTGTGGTAAAGTTTTCGAGATGCTTATCTTTTACTTCACCGTTTTCACGACAGTACTCCCGTCGTGCTGATGTCGATGATTTTATACTCATATAATTTCTGGATAAATAATATGACTTAATTACAAATCAATTAGAAATGTCATTAATAACCGATCGACGTATAAATCATTAGCAGGTACTGCATGTGTGCCGCATTAATATCAACGCTACCTAATCTATACCAGTACGTTATATTCTTTATATTATATTATATGAGTTAACCGTGTACTCTAATTACAGACATCAATTTTTGCCTTTTACTCTTATCATTCTTTCCTTTCCTTTTCTAATAATTCGAAGAATTCGAATCTAGTCTATGAACTCGGGCACAAAACTAACCAGTCATAATTATCTAGATCACTTGTGGCAAATTTTTATGAAGTCTGATGTATTAATTGATATCGCGAAGTATACAGTATTACATTCGGAAAAATAGAAATTTTTAACGAAAAGGTAGAAAGTTTCCATATTGCAATTAGATTTGAGAATGCGGCAAAATTGGAAAAATCGGTGATCACGTGAAGATTTTCACTAGCGGAAGGGTGAATAGCCTCGTAAGGATTTGAATGGCCGAAATTTTCAACCCTCTGAAGACATTAAAGGGGAGTCGTGGCCTGGGGACAGAACGATGTCTACAGTTTTGAGCCAATAAGGGCCTTGGAAAACAGACAAGCTTATCTCTGAGTAAAAATTGTACACGAATAGAAGAATGAATCCCAACTTGGACCGCGGTTTCGAAGACAAGCACTCAGTCAGCTTGCCCTGATCTTAATATTAGTGTATGTAGGGATTGCTTGTGTCGCTTTTGCTGTCACCCATTCTTCGTAGTGGTCCCCCAACATTTGTATCGACCCAACCGGGTGTAACTTCGGTGTAGAAAGAATCTCCTCGGCACCATTGGCTCGCAAACTAACACTCGCTCACACAAATCAGGCTCAACTTGGATCTAAATTATTATCGAAGTCTTTCCTTCTTTTTCCATATCCCTATGGCTGACCTTCTTGCAGAGTGTCGTCTCTATGCAAACAGCGCACAGGTCTTGAGTAGGCCAAAGAGTAGCTCTGAATTTGCTCGTTCCATTCCGTGCAGGCGCACTGGTTCAATGCTTCTTTGGTGGCTACCATCAGGCTACTCGGAGCCGAAGCTTCATTGACCCCAATCTCAAGTATTGACCGACTAGGCTTGCCTTGCGGGTGCGGATGAATATTCGACACATAGAACAAGTGTCGAATATTCATATGCACCCTAAAGTTCAGCTGGTCATGGTGTCGTCCGTTTCCCTTCCTCACCCTGAGCCCCATTTCTCCAGCAAGGATCGTCCAGCGTCCTACTTGACTCGAAAAGCCTCGTGATCCGGAGTTGCTCTTTTCTCTGATTTCAGTGCTGGATTAAGGCACAATCATCACATGTAACTGCTTGTGTACGCGCGCCAAAATGTCCGCGCGCAAAAATTTTTTCGAATAATTAAAAATGAATGAAAAAAAAAAAGAAAGGAAAAAACTTGGAGGCCATTGCAGGTTTGCAATGGCAGCGGAGAACCCGCAACCTCCCGCGCTCGCGATCACGTTGGCGGGAAAATGTCTCCTCGGAAAATGAGTTGGCTGGGCTCTTCTCAGTATACTGCATGCTAGCTAGGCCTGATATGTATAATGAAGGCTGGAAAATCAATTTTTCCAAGCCCCTAAAGTAGGTCAAGGTCAAGGTCATTGATGACGTCATAAAGCATACCGGCTGGAAGTTAAAATTTTTTCAAGTCCCTAAAGTATATCAAGGTCATCGATGACGTCATGAAGCGCCACACGTCACGTCATGCAGTTCACAGAAACTCCCGAACGCGGACGTTTTCTAAGGATGAAATTCCCCAGCAAAATGGATAGCGGGTTCCCCGCTAAAAAAGGTCAGCGCGTGAGTGTGCTTGTGTCCGCGCGGAAGCCAAGTCCGTCGCTGTCTGCTTTGAACACCACCGCTCCGAGTTAGTGGATACACTCCATCTAATGACATCATGATGTACACGCCATCTAAGTAGTGTACCGTTTTAGTATCTAGAGCACACTAGCGTAATATATGTCTACTGAGCCGAGGAGGTCCTTGGAGCACACAAGCAAGGCCAAGATTTTAGATGCCTAGATCATATATCTGTACAAGTAAGGCTAAGATTGTAGACGTATATAAGTTGGTAGTCTAGGAGATTTAGTCCATCTGATGATATCATTAAAGAGACTTTGGCACAAAAAGATTCTTTATCTGCAACAAGCAAGGTTACCAACCCTTACGAAATCTGCACACGAAAAGGACGAGATTTAAAAAAATTAGTGGTTCACGCCATACTGGTATAATGACTTAGTAAAAAAGACAGATTTGACTTGTTCTGGAAAGCCCATAAATGTTTTCGTTTTCTTATTTTTGCCGTCGATGGGTTGTTCAAATTCCGTCCTTCAGTTTAATGTTATTCATGGTCAATTTTTATTGTTCCTTCTCTGTGTTTCTTTCGTCGGAAGATTCGAAAAAAATTAAACCTAAGTGGCGAAATTCTTTCCGCTTTCAAAATTAAACTCTTTTTCTAATTATAGCATCGTGAGTTCGATGTTCCATTCAGACGCGAATATTTGATGCATTCAAACATCAATTCATAATAGTTTCGTCGCTTTTAAGAGATTATTTTTTTATGCAAGATTCATAACATCGTTAGAATTTCTTACTTCAGCGTCTCTCGAGCATTAGGCTCGACTAGCATCATCACGTGCTACTTATAATAGTCTATATTTTTAAAGTTATAGCAATTCGGAGTAGTCTCGTGTATGACCAAAATTAAATTTTTCATATTCACATGCGACCTACTGAAAAGCCAAAATCTTGTTTATTAATATCGTAATGTTTTCTAACTAATATCTTCATTCGATATCGCCTTTATGGAGACTCGATAATTTTCGTTTTATAGTAATAATCTAATCTAATTATAAGTTATTGGATTGGGTCCGACTCTTAATCTAAAAGGTGGTCACTGCGTATGTATATTAGAACAGTAGATACCGACGACAAAACTTACGGTGAAGAAGCTGGAAGAGGGAAGAAAAAAGAATATTTACTCGTATTAATTTCGTCATTAGGTACGGTATCGTAAGACGCGTACAACTTTACGTACGATCAAGAGAGAGAATAAAAAATTGAATTTGACCAAACTCGTGTAATAATACGAATATTGTTGTCATCGAATTCTTTCTAATAATCTCTTAATTTTAAACAGGCATCCTAGTTTTTTTTTCTTTATCGTCATCATTAGAGTCCTAGGATTTTTTGCGTTGTGGTTTTTCCATACTCATTTTTTTTTTTCTATAATGCATTCTGTAGAAACCTCTCCGATAAGTTTTGATGTTATATAAATAAATTTATTGGTATGGTAAAATTATTGTAGCAAAAGAACGACTGGTATACACGTCACCTGATGAAATAATTTAGGTATTTTTAAATTCTTTGGGTTTATAAATGTTTCTTAAAGCTTATAATCAGGAAATAGTTCTCCTTCGAATATTAGTTATTACCAAGCCTCTGAAACCCATATTCACACATCCGCCCTCTTGGACTCCAAAACAACCAAATGTTCCTTTTTGATCCACCCGAAATCCCACCATGCGATAACTCATTCGTCATATCAAAGCGAAATTGGCAAGATTTCTGGACCATACACCATGCTTTACGGACGCTTCAAAATGAAACTGGCTAGGCCTATACGACATAGATGGGACCCTAGTTTCTCGCTGCATACAGGACAATGCGTTGTATAAACGGCTATATTCTCTTGTCTTTCTCAATTACTCTCAAACTTCCAAATAACAGATTCACTTTTCTCACTTTACTCCCTTTTGGAAATCTCTACCACAAATTCACTCACTCAACGAATTGTTCACTTTGGTTAGTCAACGCCCACATCATATTTTCATGGACTCCCGTTTACACTGAACTCGACGTTGTTGATGAAATAGCGAAACAAGCTATCATCCTAATAACGTCTACCTGCCTCCGACTCTGAAAATCCCTACCGTTCCTCCATTCTGCAATTATGGAATAATTTTCGGAAAAATCAATCCCTCAACAAACTCCCGCTTCTTGGTCATTGTTCATGAGAGATTCAAGACGAGAGGAAACAATTCTCTCTCGTCTAAGAATAAAATATGCAGGAGTAATCCATTCAACAACAATATTATAACGCCCCCGTCTTGTCCACATTGGAATTATGCTACAACTGCTGCAGCAAAGGCTGGCCTATCAACGAGGCCACGTATCATCGCGTGTGCCGCGATAAGCGTTCGATTGCATTGTATGACTCCGAGAATGATGTTTTTAGTCGATAACAGACAGAAATCTATTAATCCGCCACTTTTTCTCTTGATCATCCGTCCTTTGTCAACAGTCCTTCATTTCCTAACGAAGCCCTACGAAACAATTCAACCATAGTCACATCTACTCTTTTTTCCTACATTTCCACTTCCTTCCGACCGTCGAGCTGATAATCTCAGCTACTATAACAACTCATGGGAAAAAAATCTTTGATTATTGCATTAGACAGTTCAAGTGCACGAATCCGGGAAAAGAAGTTCGTTTTTAAACGCTTCAGTTTCGTGTAAAAATTGCATCTCTATTGAGGTTTTCGAATTACTAGTTCATAACTTCGAAACATATTTTCTATTACCGCGCGCACGTTTGCTGCCGACTTCGCCGATTGATAATTTCATTTGTAGAAAATAAATCTTAGAGATAAAAGTCAAAGCACTAAGTTACTGAAGTTATTTGTCTGCTAATCGAAACGCAGACGAGTATTGTATGTTTTTCACACCTTAGTAAAAGCTGAACATGAGTTGCAATATTCTTTGCTGTATGCTTAAACTTGTAACCGGAGCGTGAAATCATAATTCATTGTTTGTAATATATGGATCCAGTAGCCCCTGTTCAACCTGTTGACAACTTCTAGAACATTTTTGTCCGATTTGTATTTATGTAGCGCTGTACTGGCGGAAAACGAGTGGAGTAAAAAGACCCGGTAAATCAAATTCGACAGCACAATTAAATTCGCGGGAAGATCGGACGCAAATAAAGAACACGTGGTCTAAGGTAAACTTGAAATGATTTATCGTGTATTTATTACGCACCTAGTTGTAATTATATTCATACCGGATAGCAGTACTTATAAGCTGTGTAGTACTGGACTCTATTATTCGTTCAAGTATCCTGATGTTCACGTTTCTATTTCCTCGTGCGTCTTTTTCATAATATTGATTTTTTAAAAGGCACCTATCTTCTTTAATACTTAACCACTGATATTGAACAATTAATTACGAGGGTACTTAACTCGTACTATAAGTGAGATTTTATGCTACGTGAATGTTTTTTCGTCTAGGAGACATCTCACCGTCTTATGTTCAATTAATTTTTATTGATTCTTAATATTCGGACAAAAGGATAGTCCGATAAGCTTAACTAGTAGCTCTTGTTGGACTCCCTCTATCTTCACGAGTGTTATGAAGAATTCTCCCGCCTTGAATCTTGTTGAAAAATTTTGTCCTCCCTAGTCTCCTAAGGACACCTTTTATCAAACTTTCTTATACTTCTCGATGTGCAGCTTTAATTCTTGTTCATTCCTGACCATTCTAGGTAGTATTCATGGTGGATTTTGTCCATAACAAGTTTATAATCAAAATCTCGACGAGTTTTGTTGCTCATTTTGTACTATGCTCTTCTGGGTGATGAGAGCCCAGAGTCTGCAGTATCAGGGATCAGTTATTGTGCAACGATTCTGTGTTCAACGCTGTCTGAGTTTAATTCAAATACACATAGCAAGCGTTGCACGGGTTTATTATGAATGAAATAATGATTATTGGGTCTTATCCATAGGCACTGAATATAAAATCCACTCGCACAGTCTTCCCTGCGCTTATTTTGATTTTCCATCTGTAGCCAAACTGACTGTTTTGGTGACTGCTGGTTGCTGTGGTGTAATGGATGCACAACAGAGGATCGAGTTTGCTGCCGTGTGGTACTCCTGCTGTCTTGCCTGTTCAATTATACGTCTATGCCGACGGCGCAAATCGGATCGTCTAAGGCAATGTATTCTTTTCTAGGAGGGAAGGGGAGCGACCGGACTCTCCTTGCGTGTACTCCACGTCTTTTGTCTTATTGTAATTTTTCAACGTATTAATCTTTAGAAGTTGTTTTGTCAGGAAATCATGTAGTGTATATGTCTGACAAAGTAAAGATATCTCTTTTTTATCAAACATCAATCCCGATTATATCCATTATTATGTCAATCTCGATTAGATCGATGCGTCGATCTCGACTATATCTATGAATCGAATTTAATTATATCGTTATACCGATCTCGAAGATCATTGAAGACGTCATCATTGCTGCCAAATGATGATTTTATTTTTTCTAAGACCTAAAAATGGTTTTTTATGGACTTCTACTGATTCAACAATCGCGATCAAGAGAAACATATCTCTCATAATCCTGACTGAGGTACTTTTCCCTTGATCGATTCAATGTGTGATATTAGCTTCTAACAACTAAGAGAAAAGTATCTCTCATAACAGTCCCTGAAATACTTTTCTCTTGAGCACAATCGACCCGTATTCTACAAAAAATTCGTATCTCTTTTCAAGAATTAAAAATCCGCACATCTGGCAGCCCTGGACGTCATAAAGCGTGACGTTCGTTCCGTTAGGAACGTCCAATTGACCCCCCCCCCCTCCCCTCCTCCTCAGACACATATACTGGTCAAAACCGGAAAACGAAGAGAGAAAGAGGAAAAAGGCGGAAAAGCGCGACTTGGAGAGCCGGTTTTTATAGTACCTACATTGAAGAAGTAGGAAGCAAAAAAATCATTCTGGATACCTTCATTCTGTTTCTAGATTCGCCATTGGGAAATTAGGTAGCAACGAAACAAACTGAGATTGGAAACGATAGGTGATGGCAAAAGGGATGGACGAAAGGAGGATGGTGAACTCGATACTCCCAGGATGAGAGAATTTAGCCTCAATAGTGCCATACTACTTACCCAGCCATCCGTCATGTATTCGCTTTTGTCGGTTGCGACGCAGTGAGTGCAGGTTGCGTATCCTCAACACCGGAATGGACCCTTTCCGGTATAAGTCGAGAGTTGGAAGAACCTCCTCAGCGACCCTCCTCTTCTACTCGGCAACCGCCAAGCACGCAAAATATTAGGACACACGACAACAACGTCACCTGGCATATAATAGATCGTGTTAGGGTCTCTCCTTCCTATTTCTTCAAGAATGGTCTTCCTCTCCTTCCTGCACATCTGGATATGGATGGTACACAGGTGTCGAGTGGGCCATAGCGGAGTTCTACATCTGCTATTCTATTCCTGGTCCACCTTCTTCTTCATGACGGTGGCTGCAGATGCAAACACTTGGTTCCATGCTTCTTTCAAACCTAGAATGGTGGATACCAGGCTACTCGGAGCAAGCGCTTTGTCTACTCGAATGTCTTGAAGAGACCGACTGAATTCATTCCGCTCATGCCTTTATGTCTCACACCCAAATAAGATGTGCTATGGTTCATCATCTCCCGCTTGGTTGCATTGCAAACTTATTGCCTGCTCAACTTCTCACCATGATATTTGTTAAAGCAGATATGGTCGTTTAGCACCTGTGTCAGGTAAAACTTCAGCTGAGCATGGTCTCAGTTCATCCACTCATCATGTACTAAAAATGAAATTTTGCGCTTATTCGTTTCGAATTACCAACATGAGCTTAAAACGAATCCCAGAATAGAATGTCCTCTAACATTACTGAAGAAGTTGAAATCTGAAAAAATTGTAGGCGTGAGATGTGAGGGTTTCGAGCAAAGCTTTGAAGCAAAACCTTACCATTCCGCCTTCCAGAACATCGTTGATGCCGCGGATGAAATCATCAACGGAAGTGATGTTGAAGACATGATCCCCTCTCAATCATGGGTCTGAAAATTTTCAATCAGTCATACCTTAACTCGTACACTCCACTAAACTCAAATTCTACCATTGCTCAGATGAATTCACATTCTGTTACAAGATACCCAGTAAGCGATATCAAATCGAGATTAATTGATCAACGAATACGAAGAGTAACAGGAAGAGAAGGGTATTGGGCAGTACTTTCCGTACCTACGTCATCTTGGTCGAGTACTAATTACACGTATCCGTGGACGAAGCTCTGCAATTTGCACATTTGACAAAGTGCATTTGAAATATCATTAGTCGTAAATGTAAAACGCGTGTCATATGTTTAAGAATGTAGAAAATGGTTATAGTGTATTTACATTCTAGGCGACCTGTATTTTATTACGAAGCTTCGCAGATGAGCGAATCACTATATAATTATAATCTGCTGGGCACGTTCTGCGCACGGAAGAAAAAAAAAATGTAGCGGACGAGCGAGCGCTTTAACGTCCTATCATCTCTCGATATCTACACGTAGCCACTTCTGCTGGAGTATCGACAGAGATGGTTGAAAATAATATTTCTTTTTCTGTACAGCTACGGAAACTTAGAGTGGATTGCAGAGGATTCACGAACGAGTGGACGAATATGCAATTTATCTGAACAAATTTTCAAAAACTTCCGACTTCATTTGTATGGGCGACGATCGAAGAGTTTGAACTCGGTGGGAGGAGGCCAGACCGTGGGTTTCATATTTTTCATCAACGAAATAAGTCGAATAAAGGAGTATTCGAGTCATGATGCTTCTGCGAGGGATTTGTTTAATCTATGCTATGCTGATTGACTTTCTGCAATATTGCGTAGCTAATTGAAATCGTACCACAAAAGTTCACGAGCCCCCATGTTATACAACCCGTTTCCGACGAACGCTTGCCGATGCAAGTGTGTTAGGCGTGATTACTCCTTAAAAGTGAATCGTCCTCTTGACCATTCTTACGATTTAATATGACGCGATTTTACTATTTAAAAAGATGTATTACTTCTCAGTAAACAAAGAAAATCGAGGAGTGACAACTCGAATAATTCCCCGTAAGTGAACCCTACTGACCATAAGATTCCTTATTCGCTGTAAAGTTCTCGATATGTTCAATAATTTCGCGATCAGGTGATTTTAGAATTTTAAGCAGCAGAAGTTGGAAGTGACACAACTCTCACCTACTCCTACTGAAGACGTTTTTCCGAAACATCACTTGGAATAGCAGGATACAGGTAACTGTACGTCTTCGATTCTACGCAAAGCTCGATAAGGACATCTCGATGAATCTGAGAAGAAGATAAGGTATAGATTAGACTAGTCGCTAGTAATTTCTAAATAATGATGAAAGTCATAGTAAGAATCAAGAAAAAAACTTTAAGGTACAGCTGCGAAAAAAAAAATAGATGAATAATGCGGGTTTGAAAGTCGATTCTCGCTTTCACTGCTGCGAAAGCTTTTTTTTTCTGTTTTTTTTTTTTGCAAAATTGTATAGGGGCTCTTCCATCCGTTAGGAAACACGAGCCCCAGAAAGATCAACGATACATAATTTGTATTCCTACACGTGAATGCGAAATGATGTTCGAAATTTCTAAATTCTTTCCTTCGTATAATGTTAAAAGATTAGCCAGTTTTTTAGCGTCATTTTGTATGATTTTTTTCGAGTAGCCTACGTTGCATGTTTTTATTCTATGTTTTTTCTTTCTTTTCTTTTCTTAAGGAGTTTTAATTACCGGTGGTGTAAATAATAGGTTTGCTTAGAAATAGAGCGCTGTTCTTTTGTGAGTGTGTTTTTTGTACAGTGGACGGACATCGCCACTGGGAAGAAAAGGCGCGGGCGTTTATTTAACCATTTTTATTACGCCTTCAAACCAGTGGAATTTGCTAAAGGCGCAAGCGACTGGCGCCTCGCGTCTAGTTAATTGTTCGTTCATTTTACCCCTTTATATTCGAATACTATATTTTCTTAGTACATGATATTATTGAACAACAAATCTGAACATTAAATAAAGAAAAAAAAAAAGAGAAAAGAAGAAGAAATAATAAGTTTATTTATGGATCGGTACTTTGAAAACAACCCCACAGTGCGCCATTTAATACGCTGTAATTACAAGTGTACGCAAGAAATTCGTTAGCTCATTGTCTACGGCTGATTTTCGTCAGAACCGTTAGGAAACTGTGTTTGAAGTTTCTATTGTATCAGTTGCCTAAGTCAAGAAGACGATAGTTGCTACACGTATATTATTTGGCAATCATCACCAAAAGTGCAACAAATATTAAAATTAAAGGAATTCTTTCAATATTCATTTTTGAGCTACTATTTTTAGATCTGCTTTCAAAATTTCTCACGCGTTTTGAGGACTGAGTATCTTTAGTGTCTCACCCTTGTAAACTTCATTCTTCTTGTCTTCATCTTCTTCAGCCTATCACCAAAAACATTACTGAATTTCGTCCCGAGTATTGTAGAATTGACGAGCTCATTATTTACCTCGTAAGATGCTCCCGGAGCACTGTTATTAAAAGTTAAATTTGGACGGAAATTGTTCAAGGGTCCAAATGGGTCACCTCAGTTTCACCAAGAACACTTTCACCGACGGTAATTTCACCGAAATTTTAAAAGTTTTTCCACCAATAGGTAAGTTTATCGACGTGAACTTTCACCGAGGGCAATCCATAAATCATGAAACAACTTTTTTTGTCGATAAATGTGGAAGGCAAAAATAATTTTCGACAGCACAACATTCAACAAATTTTAATTCCAGCTACATATGCGCGACTTCCTTATAAAACTATAACGACCTACATTCGCTTATTACGGGCATTGCGTAGCGCAGATCCAGCACTGAACTCTGAAATTGTAGTCAGTGATTTCGAAAAAGCTGATATCAAAGCTTTCGTGAAGATATTCCCAGGCTATACGGTGCACGGATGCTTTTTTCATTTTTGTCAGGCCGCCACATCCAATTCTGAGCAGCTCCGGCATAGGTACGAGCATTATGCCAATTTTGATTTGCGTATGAGACATCTATCTGTGTGCGCTTGCATTTGTCCCACCAGATGCAGTAGCGGATGCTTTTGATTCATTGGTTGCTCAGGATATCATACCGGAAGAAGCGAGTGGAGTGCTAGACTATTTCAAAGACACGTGGGTCGGAAAAAGGACGAGGGAAGGTCGTTGAAAGCCGAGTATCCCATTGATTTTTATACCGAGTACAAATTACGAATTTAGAACTTTTTTGGAGAATTTGGACAAGAAACTCATAAAAGATAAGGAGATTCATGTAATGAGGGACCAGTCCAAATTGAAAGCATTTTTTGGTAAACGAGATGTTGTGTGAAGCGAACGAGAGCTTCTGCATCTTAAATTTTCGATAGAGGTTAAGGAGGTAGGTTGTATCAGCCTGGTAGATATCGGAGATTCTTTCCTCGATAAAATTACGGTTCATCATTATTTGAAAAGAAATAAATGAAAATAAAATTACAATCACCGTATGATGAACCGCAATTTTATCCCCTAAATTAAAATTTTTCTATGCTAGAGATAACATACAATACACTAGTGGTTCCCAACCTCACGGATTCGACCCCGGGGGTCCGCAGAAGGTCTGAAAATAATTTCTATAATTTTTGTTCAAGAAAAAAATTGTTGTGGAAGGCGTTCTGGACAAGATTTTATGATATTTTAGGGCCAATTTCTTCAGCTTGGAGAGGGGGGGGGGGAAGTTGTTCTCCAAATCCCCCTCCCCTTAAATATGCCACTGATTAGTGCTTCTTCATTCCTATAGCATTTCTTTGGAGGGTGTCGAAACTTTCGACTTTGATAAATCAAAATTCATGAGGTAGTCGAAATTAATTGGCTGCAAAAAGTTCTGTTCAATTTGTCTGGCATTATCATATTCGACGTCAGGGTTAAAGAGAAGTAAATGTTTACATTTACGTTCGTTGATCTCGTGAGAATCCGAATTTCGACGATACATAATATTTACATTCGCGTACCTATAGTAACTCCGTATTCCGTTAATCGAAAAAAGGATTCGACTGATTTGAGATATTGGAAAATCATGGATGGAGAATCTTTAGGAAACGCTCAAGTACGTGAAAATTGTATATTAGTAGACTTAAGAAAGCCTCGAACGAACAGAACTTTCTCAATAGGCGTCTAGCTCTTGCGACAGGGCTCAGATTTCCCTTTAGTGCCGTCGCACTCTTGTACGACTAATTTAGTCAATCATATATTCGGTTTCATCGTGACTCTTTATACTAAGGGTAAACTTCGATTTGCCCGCAGGTTTCCAGAATCAGCGCCACTAATCACGAACCGAAGACAGAATTTGAAGTTTATATTCTTACCGTAATGTAAATTTACCTTGTAATAAAGTATCATTAAATTTCGTTCGTTCGAGGTTTCGTATGTTTAATTTACGTTAGCTACTAGTTCGTATAGAAGTACGGAGAAAAGCCAAAGTCTAGCGAAGACGATTGATATTATCCACGTTTCCCTCTAATTACAATCGCGAAAAGAGTAACGATTATAGGTCGATTTACGTGAATTTTCCTTAGAGGGGGTCCGTAAAAAAAAGGTCGTAGCATTGGAGGGGTCTGACATCTCCAAAAGGTTGAAAGCCACTACAGTACGCTAAATTTTATTCCTGGGATTTGGAAAAAAAACACTCACGCAGTCGCGTGAGTAATACACGACTTTTCGTTTGACTAATCAAAACTCATTAAGAGGATCACTGCTACTAACAACTATCAGGAAAAAATTGATATTTTGAGAAAAGTCGAGGAAATAATAACTGAACCTAATCTAACCTAACCGAAAGAAGCCCTCAACATTCTTGTAAACTAATTTAATGAACCCTTTGTCAATAATGAACCTGTCAAATAAAAGATTCTTCTGTGGAACAAAAGGTTCTTCATAACAATAGACGCACTGAAAACAAAAGGATAGGAATTTGCTTCAGGTAAAGTAAGCGACTACTCTTAAAGAGTGAGAAGTTAATTAAAAATTTGCGAATTTCTCAAGAACGACTCATCCGATTCCCAAAAAATTGCGGGTGCACATCTTCAAATATACTACTACAATATGGCCAAGTTTTAAGAAAATCTGTCGGGTAGTTTTGGAGGAGTTCGACAAAGAAAAGAATCTTTCAAATAAATAAATAAAATATAAATAAATAACTAACATATACATAAGGAAACCTGAACGGACGGGTGTAATACCTCACTTTTCCACTTGGAAAAGTCGTTAAAAAGGTACCTTCTAAACATATCTGCGGTGTTCTTAGTTAGGGGTGAACCTACTGCCCTACAAAGTGAGTTGGTGAGATTGTCGTATATCCAAAACAACGATTTGGAGAATGGTATTATTCTTTTTAAAAAGTTGAATTAGAACGAAACAATTATTGTACAAGCCTGCATTTCATGATTTCTTATCGAAGGAATCCGATGGTCGTTTCAAATTCTTGTTAACAGCATTAGTTTCAGAGATATTTACCAATAATCACGTACGTGGATATATGGCCCACTTGCCGACAAAGGAATAGGACGTATATCCACTTTCGAATGATTTCACAGTTGGAGCATACACGCACACACTCATAGGTAATACGACTTTCCTTCCGTGTTTTAATGTAAGCTGGACAGGTTGGAGTTGGACACTCACGTACCGTAACGAATAAGTCAGAACTGAACAAACTTGAAGGATTCAAAAAGATTAGAGAGAAATGTTGAAGTTATTAGAATTCCTGAGATTTTTAGGTATACAAAACGTGTGCAAAAATCTTGACGGTCGTGTTGACTGCTTCGAACATAGAAATGCATGGAATGCGTGTAAAATTTCTCCCCAATTACTTTAACACATAACGAGCTAAAGTAAGGAGCCAAGGTACATGTGGGCGTCAACCAAAACGTGATATACACGCATTCCATGTACCTATCTCTAATTCGAAAGTTGACTGGTGTCCTTCATTTATTATGGAATTTCAGGGTTCGGCAAGTGGCAACACAAGAATATCTTTATATCTACTAGTTATGGTTTTTATGTGAGAATTACGAGAAGAAGATCGAAATACTGGAGCTTCAGGTATAGCGGTGTACTTTTTGAGACACTTTTTTTGTGCTACCGTATTAACCATCTCAAAATTTATACTCTAGTTACAGTTGGTACAAAAAGATGTTACTGTGGAACAAAACAATCAAATTCTGGAGCAGGTGTCTTGGACTTACCCTGGCAGAGCAAGAAATATGCAATATTAACAATATTAATTATTGTGGTAAAAGTCCAAAGAAGGGAGTGGTATAAAATTCTTTTAAATAAGGTAACTTGAATGGTAAATGTCTTGAAAATACCAATTAAAATTAGCTAATTATATTGAACAAGAAACAAAGGTTCAATTAGGTACTTGTTTGAGGTACTGTTGCAGTTCTCATGAACTATAGGCCCATAAATGCAGGGATGTATTTAGGAGAGAATTTTAACTTTATCCAACCTTGATTTTTCATTTAGGAGTTAGTCCTTCATTTCAAACATGACCCTTCCTTGTGGATATGCCTCAATATCCAAATGAACGATCAGGCAAACTGTATCTTTCAGACAATTGGTGCAAGTGTGAATTGTGATAACAAACCATTATTTTATGTGACTTTGAACTCGTCTTTAAAGAAAAAAAACACTAGTACACGACTTTTCCTTTAACTAATCAAAATTCATAAAGAGAATCACTGCTACAAACAACTCATAAATTTTATTCATTCTCTAATCACCTTCCTTTCCTGAAGAACAAAGTCGGCAAATGGAATTGGAAATTCTGATAGTCACCAAACAAATTGTCATGAATCATAATGAAGATTTTCCATTTACATGGGAAACAAAATGTTTACCGGATCAATCACAAATAATTACTATCAATCAAGCTCATTTAATCGCCAAACAAGTAAAAGGCGCACATCTTCAGGTATGAGAGTATAATTTGCTTGAGTCTGGAAATAATACATCCCAGTAGTTTTAGGGAAATCCGCAGACAAAAACAACTTGTAAGTCTGAATATAGGCCTAGAATATTATAAATAGGTAAAGAAACCTAACTTTATTGCAGATTTAAAGTGATTTAGGACGTACAAAATGTCAGAAAAATTCACTACCCCATCCTCCTTTCAATCTTTTTATGAATAAACAGTACTTACCTTTTGAGATAAAAAAAAAATAATAATAATTCGATAAAATAAAAGAATAAGAGCTTCACAATTACTCTTTCCCATACGTTTTTCCCAGTCTAGTATTGTTCTATTATACATCTTGAGCCGTGATCACCTACTGGTATCACTAAAAATCGGTATTAAAGCCAAACAAGCGTCCAATCACTCATCAGTCCACCCCTCACCATCCCTTCTCTCAAGCTCCGACCTTTCCAAACGCTTTAAAAAACAAAAAAAACAAAAAAATTACTCTTGACGAGCCAGAGCCATCACGGTGTAAATCGTAAACTAATTCAATGAACCCTTTGTAAAGAATGAACGTGTCAAATAAAAGGTTCTTTATCACAATAGACGTTTTGATAACAAAAGGATAGAATTTCCTTCTCGTAATGTGAGCAACTACTTGTGATAGAGAGAAATTTCTCGAATAAAAAAATTTCAAATTTCTCAAGAACCACTCATCCTATTCTCAAAAAAAATTGCAGGTGCACATTTCTAACCTAACTCAACCTAAAAAAGCCCTCACTGCACTGTGTAAATCATTCTTGTAAATTAATGTAATGAACCCTTTATCAAAAAACCTGTCAAAGAAAAAGTTCTTCATCACAATAGACGCACTGATAACAAAAGGATAGGAATTTGCTTCAGGTAATGTGAGCGACTACTCTTAATGAGTGAGAAAAATGCAAATTTCTCAAGAACTTTTCATCGGATTTTCTCAAAAAATTGAAAGCTCAGATATAATACTACAATATGGCCAAGTTACAAAAAATCCACCGGATAGTTTTGGAGGAGTTCCGCGAACAAAAAAATCTAATACATACATACATGAAAAATGCACTTGGTTAGACCAATAGCCCAACATATTTCTGGAAAAATCTATAGAAGTACGACCCGAAGGAGAGAAGATGAGGCGTAGTATGACGTCATAAGCCTATACGAAGCCAAGAATTGGGGCTCCCGCCCAAAATACTCTAGGTATACTAAGCTAAGAAAGATTGGAGGTTGGAGACGTTACTATGACGTCAACATGACCGAGATAGACGCATCAAAAGTCAATATGATAGGTAGAATCGATATATTAGATCGAAGTGTAGAAAGCAAGCATATTAATCACAAATTTTTTTTTTACGCATCTCTGGAAAATACATTTTATCCTCTGTGCAATGTAATGTATTTTTTTTTTCTCCGAGGATAAGGAATGTGGATAAAATTTGACCTCGAGCCTCATGGAAAAGTGAAATCGCATACTGAGCAAATAATGTGCGAACAGCAATCTGACGTCAGGAATAAAGACATTTTCACATTTTGCAGTGACCTTTTAAATGAAAAACTTTTCTCAGACATGAAAAATGCCGATTCTCAAGGGAAATAAATATGATAAAAGAAAAGTGAAAATATCTGAGATAACTTCCCTTATAATTTTATTTCATTATAAAGATGGAGATCTGATTTTTACAAAAATTCGATCAATAAACAATATTTTCTCCTAGGAAAAGAAAAGACATTTCTCCTTTAAGAAGTCAAGGAGCGGATACAGGCAATCCTAATTATGTCATGGGATGTTTCAGACGAAGCACTACAATTATGATTTGGTAAAAATGAAAATTTCGAAGGTAAAATATTCCACCAAAAGGGGCCCTTCACCTCATCCGACTACACTATTTGTCTAAACATTGATATTTCGTGTCAAGTGGTTCATTCCTCGAGCGTGGATTCAAGAGATTGGTGCTGTACTACTTACACCTCAGACGCAAAATGATTAATCTACCCGAATCTACGGATAAGAAGATATTTTGATTCTAAAAATCAAATTTTCAATCTAAAATACATAATCGAGATTGATACGCATATTGTAGGTACATCCCGGGGTACGCGAGCACGCGTATATTGTAGCAGAACGGCACGGCGCTAAGACTTCCAGTCGACTCAACGTGACACACAATAGCGTTATAAAGTAATAATCAAAACGTCACTATGGTTTAGCGATTAATCATTTTGCGCGATCTCTAATACAGTACATGTTAATACTAGAGTCATTACAAAGCGAAGAAATTAAAAATCATCCTTGGCGTTTGTATTGAGAGAAATTAAAATAAACTTCCCGAGCGTTGGTATTGGCTTCTTCGGCGTGTATGTATATGTATAGGTACATCGCCAGTGCATCATGTTCAAAAACATTTCGTGTGCAACTCATGGAAATTAATAGCCAATTACATGTAGAAAATTATTACTTTCGAAGAATTTCTTGAAGAAGCGCCGGCTTTTCTGAATTACTCTTTAGCACCCACCATCGGTATTTACATCAATTGGCTCTAAGAATAAGTGTGTGAAGTTATGAATAACCGTTTCAATATTATACTACTAGTCTATGCTACGATTCCCTGTTATTATCCTATAGAAAACCTTAAAAATACGAGTGGTGGTGTATATTCGAGAACGGACTTCGTGACGGTCTTCCTTCTTTACAGAAATTTTAAACTTCGTCTCACCTTTCCTCGTCGATAATTATTTACTTTTGCTTGTGGATCTTGCATATCATAAAAGTCGTGAGTATGAGTCTGGATACGAAAATTATCCTTCTAGATGGTTGGTGGCTGCTCATACAGGTGTCAATACAAGATGTGGAACAAATCTAATTTTTCAATAATATCAGTAACAACATGCTTACCGCAATTGACGAGCTCGAAAAATGGTCGATTCCTTGACGTCATCCAGTCTACTGAAGTACTAATCACTCTCTGAGAAAAAAAAAAAACGGACCTTTTGACTATTTTACTTGGCGTGCGTGGATTGAAGTAAAGTTCGTAAAACTAGTAATTGCAGCATAAAACCACATCATAAATCAATGAATAATTGTGTACTTATCTCTCGAGATTTTTGCACTCGAAGTGAAGTAATTCACTGCAGAGTCAGGTTATTATTTTATTGCCTCATAGAGAAGACAAAATAATATATGCATTTTTCCGTGTAGAGTTTTCAGGCGACATTCGGTAGGTAAAATATTTTCCAACTAAAATCTTCAACAATTTTTTAATCAAATGAAATTCAGTATCGCAAGGACCATTATAACGAAGATTTGTAAAAAAAAAAAAGATCATTTATCCTAATGGGAGTTCAGACAGAAAATATTCAGGAAGATTGTACAGATGCGTCGAGGTCGTCATATCCCAACAGTAGATATACACTTGAAGAATCGTGGATCAATTCTTTCTGGAAACGAATTCGAGAAGTAAGAGTATAAAAATTCACAATGGAAGAGAACGATGAGATCATCAACTACTTGGACCTAACACTCATTACACCAGGGAACAACAGAAAAGAATACAAAATCTACTGGAAGCCAATGCACACATCATTCCGAGAAACTGCTACCACTACTCCGAGCACAAAATAGCGGCGATTCCAAACTACTGCTACCGAGCAATTTCTGTCCGGAGGAACAATGAAGAGAAGAAGAATGAAATTGAAATAGTAAAACAGCACGATAGGTGGTTTCCACAATTTTACGAGACATTGTCTTAGATGGTTGCCTAAATTGCAATAGTTAGTAATTTTCCAGCACTCGATACTCTTTTGACATTGTTTGCTTTGTTTCCACACGTTCCCCTCCAACCTACCCGCGCGCGCATTGAGGAGTTACTTCTTGAGGCGGCAGTCCCGCTTTCTCTGATTTCGAAATTTAAAACCCTCCTCCAGTGCTGCCTCAGCCCCAACATATGTCAGTTCAACAACTCTATGTTCAAACTTCCTACTGACATAAGTATCCCTATCGGATCACCACTGGGGTCTCTTATCTTCGAAGTTTTCACGTCCTGATCTTTCAATCAAAGCTCCCTCTCATCAACCACATCTTCCTACGGCGTCGATATGTCGATGACATATTGTGTGTTTGGACTGGACCTACCCAAAATCTGTATGACCTCCTCGCTGTCATGAATGATCTTCAACCTTCCATTCAATTTACGATCGAGATCGGAGGCTCTCAGATAAACTTTCTTGACATCACTAGTCTTGAAATAGGCATCTAGAGGATTCTTGTCAATGGGTCGTCCTATTGCCCCTTTCCCCATAAAATAACAGCTTTCAACTCTGTGTCCCTCCCCCTCAAACCTCAAGCCTATGCTAAAGAGGTCTCCATCCTCAAGTATTTGGCCACGCCAATATGATTAAAGTCGACGTTGACGCCTTTATACGAAAAAATGAGGTTGAAGCCGCTCTCCAGCAAGCTACTACCCTCCCTCCTTCACTCCAGACAACTAAGAAGAAAAAGTTCGTCCTCCTACCTTACCCTCTCAGATTGGTGTAGTACTCCGAACCATCAATAGGGTTCCTTTGTACTATCTTTTCTTTAAGATAAGGTGGCTGTTTCCAAATGGGAAGGATCCGACTCCCTCCTCATCTGAGAACGGTGTGTACTTGCTCCGTTGTAGAGACTGCCTTGTTACGTACGTCGGTGATATCGGGAGGTCTTTGAGCGCGAGGATAACTGAACACGTTATGGCCTATGAGAATAACAACCCAACAAAATTGATCTTTGCAAAACACCTTCTGGAAGAGTGACGCTGACAAAGCAATATTACACCTGCAAACTAACTCCCGCCACCAAAAAGCATTGGAAAACAGAAATAACAAAAAAGAAGAATCACCACGCCTACCAATTTATAAATCACGCGATTGTAGAAGATGAGCTCATCGAAAAAGCCTACTCGCAATCTACCTATGTGTAATCTTCAATTTCCTGAGTTTTCCTTCCGCTGAATATTTCTCGCTAACGTCTCTTTTAACAAGGAAATACTGAAAAGCTCAGCACCTTCACCAATGACTTTTCCGCTGTGACAGGGAACCAAGAGCCAGCTCATACATTTTCAACTCCATCCAAAACTCAAAGATGGAGCCAAAATTGTGCTGCGAGGCAATTATACTCGTTCAATAAGACTAGCACCGATCCAGAGGCTTCGGCTGTCAGTCGCAAAGGATTAGGTTTTATTGTCTGTGTATCGTCTGATCCTCATGAAAATTCTACAGAATGAACGATCATTCCACAAAATACCAAATTCATCTTGAGGCAATAGTCAACAGAGATTGGGACGAGCAGGAAGGAAGAGTCATTCAAAATTTGCGATAAAGCTTGAAAGCCGTGTCCGCGCGCGAATAACGGATACGTTCAAATTCATCCGCTTCCATTCCTCGCCGATAAATATCTCACGACTTAAGGTTACCGCAAAATCAATGTCGCGTGACGTTGTCATAAGACTGTATAACTTATCCACCTCTCATATAGTTTCAACGCCACAAACTAGAAATTCATTCAATAAGTTGCATTTCCTGAATACGTTTTCATCCTTGAGCGGATATGGCACTCAACGACTTTCAGACGCTGAAAGCCATTGTAAATTTACTGCGCGAGCGTATCTACTCCATATAATACGTATCCGCTATGTCACGCACTTTTCGATAACAACATAACAGTGACAACTGGAGTCTGCTATCATAACTTATGCGGGACTTATGCCGTTTCAATGAAAAATCGGAGGTCCTCAGCTGAACATCGGCTGTATACAGTATTTTAATACGTGTTTGCGCTACCCGAGAAGATGATTTATCGCTGAAATGGTCAAGGTCGGAAGAGCTCCTGGACGCCAGACGGTCTAGCCGATCGTCTAGTGATTCTCTTTAGCAGTGATACCATTATATCAATTGGCAACAAAGCTGACGAAGGCGTGCATATAGGACCAATTTATTATCATTTCACTCTATACTGATTAAATTTTACGTAGGTGAGAATTGCATTACGCCACGTATACATCTTGCACACATTCAGACTAGCTGCTACTTGTCATTATAGCGAAAATTTATGCTCAAATGCAAAATACGTTACATATAAATATATTAACGTTATTTGCATTTATCGATAAGACTTATTTTAAAATAAGATCAGAAATTTGACTTATTTATAGCGACTAACCATCATCGGTGAGGTGGATTGGTTTTACATTTCTTTTCGAACTCGCTCGCTTTTCGCTAGCTCTGTCTTTTCGTCCAGCTTTTTCTCTCGCTCTGGGTATATAGATTACTTTTCTCCCTCACTGAGTACGGCGTGGGCTCGTGACCATATTGATATGAACATATCGTAGGTACCACTGGAAATTATTTACGTCTCATGTACATCTAAATACATATGTACTCCAATTCGTTCTCTTTTTTTTTTTGGTAATTGCATCGGCGAGTTGCATTGATATAACTTGAATACAAAAACCTTTACATATTATCAACGCGACGCTTCGAAAGACTGCTACGATGATCAGGTTTGGAAATATCTCCTGAATCCCCAACAATCATGGAGTGATCCGGGTAAAATATGACCTCACAGTTGTGGGTAACTTTTGCAAATCATGGATTCAGGTTAGACGATTATGCAGATGTTTGAGAAGTAAATTTTCTTCCAAAGATTCTGCACGTTCGAAAATATGCTAAAATCGTATGAGTTGTATCGTAGTTCGAATTATAACAGTTTTCTTCATACCTCAACACGTTGAGAAGACATTATTTACAACCCTTTCTCGCTCTCATTGACTGACCGGAAGCGACCTTCTACTTCTACAAAACGTAGGTGAAAAATTTTTCGTCTTCAAAAATAAAATCACACGAAATATTCCGTAAATGAAGTTTATTTTCCATCCTATACTTCTAACAACAACGTATTTCTCCAACAAACCTACATAACGTCCCAGTCGAAACGCGAGTAGGCCCCTAAGCTTATAATCATATTCTCGCATAATAATTACAAAACCCGATTGCACATTTCGAACTGTCGATACACATTGTATCGATGTTCTGACATTTCGTTTCTGCCACATCAAGATGGTTATCAAGTGGATATAACTTAAGAAGACTTGAAAAACGAAGCGGTTTGTGTGGGACACTCCAAACCGATTCCAGTATACCGACCAAACGCTTCTTTTTCTCTCCGTCAAAAGGAAATAATTGATTCGAAACGTAAGATTAAGTGATAAGTCGAGGTATTCGGTACGAACTTCGATCTAATGAGTGGAGGTCTGAGTGAATATTCAAATCTTTTCGTCGCTATAAACGTGTATATAGCGTGGCTTATCTAGAATCACACTTTATGCTAATCTATACACCGATATTTGTGAAAAGAAAGAAAGGGACGAAGAAATAAAAAGAAAAGCGTAGAACCGGTCAATAATGGTGACACGCTATACATAAAAACGTGGAGTCGGTTAACTTATATAGAATTTGAAATTAATAAAAATAGTTTTACCCGATGCAACACGTGGAAAAACAGTACTCGATGTAATTGCGTTCGCCTCATTATGGAATGTGGGTGTATGTGAGATGGTTATCAAGAATCAAACGCTTGTCGCAGCGGTAATTATTTTGGGGGAAGACAAGTAGCCGATTCAATGCTTTTCACAGAGTGAATTACTTGTAAACCATCTTATTACACGTACAAAGTACTATTGCAATTACTTCACGTGTTTCTCACGTGCGTGGTTTCTCCAAATCAGGTAAACAAAACTCAATAATCTACACAAAACTCGCTGATATGTGCAGCGAGCTGGTGTCCGAAAAAATCCAGTTTTTCGAGTAGTTCTCGGTCTTAAGCGGTTCACAACAACTGGTACGATAATTGAACGTGCAACAGTTTTTTAACCTGGAGCGCTATTTTTCGAATAAATGATTTACATTCGCCAGCGAATACGCACTAAAATCAGATCAATTTTCACGTCAGGACGGTACTTATTTAGAAACGATAATTAATATTGTCCACGGTTTTTTTCTTCTTTGTTTCCTATTTCGTATAGGGTTCGAAGAGGATTCCATAACGTTTAATGATAAGCCTTTAATAAAATTAAATTACCCACCGGAGATAAGATGTTGCCCGTCTCTCATATCTTAAAGGCACACGGTAGGTATGGCACGATGAAAATCGAGTGACTGCATTTTATGGTCTCAAGGACCCTCTTTCTTCTTTCTTCATGACGTACCGTACCTGAATGGATGGAACGATAGCAAAAATGATTTTATTTTCGTTTCATTAAACACGACAATCTCCTGTTTTGATGCTGAATCAGCAGGTGAGAAAACGTGATGTTCTCTCTTGGTAAGAAGAAAAAGAAATTAAATTAATACTAAATGCTGCTAGATATCACTAATTTATGCTAGAGTGTAATCTTACATACACACAGTGTATAAAGAGATCTAAGGAATGTATCACGAGAAGCTTTTATGAATTTATGTAGCGTCGACGAGATTTATATGAAGCACGTAACTTATATATACTATTCAGTTTATGGACGAGGTTTGGTTTCACATGTTAAAAAGCTTACACCGAAATGGTATACTCCGCTATGAGACCAATATCTCCCTTACTCTACCGCGAAGGACGGCGCACGCGTATTTAGATCGAGATATGAGATGCAACAGTATAGAGCAATGCATGAACGTGAAGATTTATTCTCATAAAAATGGAGATAAAGTGCAAGTGAAAATTCATAAGTATAATTGTAGAATAAGAATGACGAAAAGTTTCACAAATTTCATCATCAATCCAAGTCGATGTTTGTAGAGAGAATTGCCCGGTTAATGGTCAAGGCTTCTGCATATTTTAAATTCTAAGTCTTATGAAAAATTTTCTAGTCTCTGAAAAATATCTTCTAGCATTTATCAAAAATCAATATCATGAATACAGATAGTGATGCAGGTTGAAGATTTCCTCATGAACTCAACTCACGAATAGTGCAGCAAAATTACCGCAAAAAGGATCATTGTGCTTTGAAAATAATTGTTTGAAATTTAATATTTGCCGAGTATACAAAAGAAAATTTACGAAGGATCGAAATTTTATTTCGGCGAATTTTGCTCTAAGACAATACTTTCTCCTCAGCTTTATAAAAGTAAGTCATAAGTAGAATTAAGATTTCCGTGCAGTAAAAGTTGGTCCAACGTGCAGTGAAAAAAATACAATAAAAATCTAAAGCCACACCAAATACTAAAACCAAAAGAGAATCACAAAATTATCAAAATCAACCGAAAAGCGATCAGAATTGACCACAATACCTTGAGCACAGGATAAAATGATCAAAATAGACAGTCAGTGGTCAAAATCGGACAAAAAATGACCAAAAATGATAGAAAATTACGAAAATCGAGAGAAAACACCGTGTAAATGACCTGAATTGTCAGAAATTATCCAAAATTTTTGAAAACCAACCAGATTAGATGTGATCAGAAAATCATTGAATCAATAGAAAACAACCGTAAGGAACAACCAAAATCCACCAAGATAACTTTCAAAATTGACCAAAAAATGATGAAAGATAACAGAAAGCGATCAGAAGAGAACAAAAATCGACCAACCTCAATTCGATGTCACGTCGACCCATATTTTCAGTAAGTAGTGGACATAGAATCGACGTCAATTTACCGTCGAAGTAGTTCCGGGGTCTGTCGACCATAAAAGACTGCAAATCAACGTGGAGTCGACTCCGCTGCAACCTGAGTCCTGCAATTGACGTGGAAATCAAGTCGATCATGAGTAAATAAAATCTAATGAACTTTGAATCAACATAGACAAGAAGTCAATCCGCATCAAATGATTCTAGTACGTACTCCAAACTGACATCAAAAATGACTTATAAAATTTTTGCTCGTCCCAAAATGAGGTTCAAATGAATAGAAGTCAACTTTGAATAATTTTATGCCAACTGCTCGACAACCGGGATCTCGCTTCTCAGAATTATAGTAAGTCAATGCCTCATTAAGTCACCGTGAATGCGTAACTCATGTGCGAGTAGTGAAGCTACAGAAACAAACAGGTCAGTATGGAATTGAAATCAAGCTGATATCATTAAACAGAATTCAAATTTTTTGTCAACTGCAAATTGACGTCGATTTTTTCATTGACCAGAGGTCGACTCAATTTTGACGCCGACAATAAGTCATCCTACAACCGATTTCCAAATTGACTCAAAATCAACTTCAATTTCAAGTCAATTCCAAGTCAACAATAAAAAATTTTCTATTTGACCAAAAATTGGCCATTTGTTGCCGTCAACATCGAGTGCACAAATTGTTCACATTTTACTCATATTGATCACATTATTTTGGGAGTCAAGATTTGACATTGAAATGCAGTCAACGTGATATTAGATAAGATACCTCCTTGGTCGACAATATTTTGAATTCAAATCAACGTCATCATGCAGTCGATATATCATTGGCTTTATTTTTATGAATTTTGGCAAAGATGTCAATTTGACATAGAATTTCAGTCAACTTTGAAATCGACCCCAAGTTGACGGTCGACAAAGAATTTTCTTAGCCTCAACATTTTGGTTCTCCGGGCCGGATGCAACGAGCTTACCCGAACTTTCATAATTTACGGAAATATTTGTACTGTGCGATTCATTACGTCCTTGCCAGTCTTGAACCGCGTATTTCCGAGTAGTGCATCCACAAGTCTCTGTACGGCCAAATAAAATTGACCATAATTGACCTAGAATAAGAAACAACGGCCAAAATCTACCTGAAATGTTAAAAATGAACCAACCACAAAAAGCTGAGATCAACCATAAAATAACCAGAGGTGACCACAAAAATTACCACATCAAACAACAACCTGAGAAGAACCCGCATGATGAAAATTCTACGACTAGAAGTGGCTAACAAATGTTTCATAGGAGAAAATAGAACGATGAAGGACCAATGGACGGAAAAGGAACGGATTTATAAACGATAGGCATATCCAAAGTCCAAGGAAACCTTCCAAATTATGTCTCCTTCAATTTATTTTACATCATGGCAGAAACTATTCGCGATCTTTCTATTATGATAAACAAATACGTATATTAATATCGACACGCTTTTTGAAAAATTCCAAATCGAAAGCGCCGTATCTCAGTCTTCATACTCATTTTTCCAGAAGAATACAAAATAATAATGATTCCAGCGCTTTGCTCTGTAGCATTGTAATCGTAAATCCGAAAAACGTCACCTGCTTTACCAACTTGAACGTGCTGAGCTCCGTCGAGCGTTCGAGAAATCAATTCTACTGTAAGTGACGCTATCTAGAGAAGATGAGGTGCAACGAAAATACCGCGTGATTGAAAAGAGGAATATTTTCGCCACAGGAAATTCTCATTCCGAAGAGACGGTTTCGTTCACATTTTACGTACCTAAGTATTCTCGCAACGATGGATTGGTAAATTTTTTGACATGTCTTATGTCTTTTCTTTACTCTCTATCCCATTTAAGACTCGAGGACAAAATTCGAATGAATAGCCTTGTATTCTTGAGGATAAGACTCAGCGAAAGATTTATTTTCAGGTTGCCGAGATTTTACAGCTCAAGCCCCAAAGACGAATTCGTGATTGGGGGAAAAAATACCATAGTTTCCTTGCCCGGCCACATTACTTGAGAAACTTGGAGAATTCAAACGGGAGCACGAAAATCTCTTGAGTTATCGATGGTGAGACGCAGAGAGAAACCTATTTTCATGTTCTCAGGTATTTACAGATGCTTCAGAATCCAACTATTGAGACTAAAGAAAGAATATAGCGTTTTCGCTCAGACGAAATTGCTGTAGAAAATATCCTAGACCCAGTGACAACTTTCAAATTCTGATCTACAGTGCAGCTCATATCATACTAGGTCTAGTGGCATTCATACCACAAAATCCACCCACCCTTAGGGCGTTTTGAAGTATTCGAACTTTCTCCAGCATAGCTATAACCGACTATAATTTCCTTTTCAGAATAAATTGCTGAGGAAATTCAAGAATTTGAGAAGCAGGCACTAAATAGCCTTGCATTCTTGAGGATAAGACTCAGCGAAAGATTTATTTTCAGACTGCCGAGATTTTACAGCTCGAGCCCCAAAGACGAATTCGTGATTGGGGCAAAAAAGTACCATAGTTTTCTTGCCAGTCCATATTACTTGAGTTAAACAAGGGCACAAGATACCCTTGAGTTATCGACAGTGAAGGTTTTACCATAGGGCTAAAGGGCGGTAAAAATTTGAGAGCGGCCAAGGGCCGCAAATTTAGGAAAAATGAAGGAAAAGTGTTGGGAAAAAAATGAAATGAATTAAAATATTTTTTATAAAATGTTCGAAAATCGGATTCAGTTGACAGTTGGAATTCTGAACTCACAATCAGATGGTCGGCGTAGCCCAACTGCCCACAGCGGCAATTACGCTAAATCCGCTACTGGTTTTGCATGAAGCAAAATATTTTCTACCCTCTTATTTTTCATCATAGTTTCGTCCAGCACGTATAAATAATTTAATTCTCGCGCACAACAAAAGCTGAAAAATGTCTCAATTATACGAATCCAAACATCCAGCGAAGAGAAATGCGAGCAATGATATAGAAAAAATACTTCGTGTTTATTTCACCATTTGCTCTCGGTTGATGGTCGTTATTTTGCAATAATCACCCCAATCATATTGGTATAATCGGAACGTAGAACCGTAAAAATGTTCTTGTCTACTGTACTGCGAAGTCCATTTTGGTCGCAATATCGTCTGTATGGAATGCCATTAATACTTTATAACGTGACGAATGTCTCAGCGGTATTTCATATACTTTTTTTTCTTCCTTCTCGTTTTCTTCGCATCTTTCTTTCAGGCCATTCACATTTATAAAAGAAAAATATTGAGCCAGCTTTTCGCTGATGTAGTTCGAGAGAACTATGCTCCTTCGAATATCATTAGAAAATATTTAATCGTTAAAAGGCGAACTCGTCTATATTCATTTTTATAATTTCGTTCTGTAGATATTACAGATCGATTTCATACTTGGGAAAAGAGAAAAAAAGGAAAAGGAAAAGACAAGATAGAGCAATTGCGAACCTGCCTTATTGGACTTGAAGAACGAACCTAAAACTCTGAAATTTTTATGGGTAAAACAGAATAATGAATAAATGGTCGATTTTTTCTGGTAATGAAAATTCTCCTGCTACAGCTAATTGCTCTCACTAGCTGTTTATTTTTCAACCCATCATAAGTGAACTATCTTTCCATCAATTTTTCTGAGAATTCGAAAAGTGTTTCCAATCAATTCATCATCAATACCCATATAATCGCTTTTGTCGCATGTGCAACGCTGCTCTTCCTTCATGGTGGAATTTTGTTTCCTCCAAAATAGGAATCGACCCTTTCGGGTACAACTTCCGAGATGGAAGAATCGCCTCAGCGACTCTCCTCTTCTTTCTGCACTTCTAGATGTAGATGGTACACAGGAGTGCGTGGTGCTGCATTTGCTATTCTATTCCTGATCCATCTTCTTCTTCATGCAAATGAGCCTAGCATAGTGAATATGAGGCCATTCGCAGCAAGAGCTTCATCTACTCCAATCTCTTGAAGAGACTGACTTCATTTGCTCCATTCTCGTCTTCATCAATACCCATAAGAGGAACATTAACATCAAAAGAGAAAGATTAAACAAAAATATTATACAAATTAATAAGTTTCGAAATGAGTCTAATTTTGAGAAAACGAGAAAGAGACACATAGAGAACTAGACAATAATACGTAGCGCCCCCAAAAGGTCGGAATTTCCACTGGTCCCTAAAACCAGGTCTTGACTCCTATCCTCCCATCAAATAACGTCATAATCGAGTGTTCACCAGCTTTTTTAATAGAAATTCTCCCATAAAAGAAGTTCCTAGTTGAAAATAGCCAATACACCGGTTTCGAGAAGATTAAGGACGGATGTTGTCAACATTAACAAAAATATTCGTGCAATTTCTTGATGCTTTACGATTTTAGAATATCAATTGAAATTGAATTTACAGGATAGAAACTTGACCCAGATTTTCTTATTTTCGTAAAGCTTTCATGTAAAATAATAATTGGAAACTTTCCCGACATCCTCGTTAAAAATCGTTCAAGCAAACCGTGATAACGCCGAAGAATATGACATCTTCAAAGCGACCATCAAAAAGACAAAAATTTTGATGCAGCATTGACCACTCTGCACCCCGTATTCAAAGTCCCTGAACAGTCAACAACAACAACAGTCGTCAACGAAAGTCATATTTGTAGACAACTCGAAACAACAAAATTGGATTATAGGTATTATATTTATCTAGTCTCCCCGAGTCCCGAAGAGTAGCGACACTGACTCCATTATTCTCATCTTCTGATAATGCATTCTACTGTGCAGTTAACAGCTATAATTTTAGTCTATATGGTAAATTTGACGGTCTGCATTAGGAACTGAGACACTTTCGTCCTTTATTCGTTCAGTATCCCTATAGCATAAAAGATGGATTTATTCTTCTCGTTCGAAAAGTATAGCTCGTAATATCGCGACTCCGGTGAAATTCTTTGCGCCGCGATCATGGTTGCGTTGGAGGGTCGGCGTTTAACAAAAGAAGTTTAGCCAAAGGAACTCTTGATTTTTGTGTGTACAAAGGCGAGCGAACGAGTAAAGAGTGTCATTTTGCTTTCTTCCTCGTTTTCTCTCTCTCGCTCTTCCCTCCATACAATTTTTCTTCTCTCCTCTTGAAGTGTAGTTTACTTAGCTATATATATATGCTTTTGAATCTGGCTTCTTTCTGGGCTTTTTATGCGACCTAAATGCAAAATTGAACACTCTCCAAAGGGTAGAGAAGTTTTACATTTGATTTAACATTCATTCGTCGTGGGTTCTGTTCTCGTCGAATTTACAATAGTTCACTACAGATACGACGTTGAAATGAGAAACGAAAATTGTTTTCGACGCGATCTTCGCCTAGTTCAACATCTAACGTAGATTTACTAGATTGCAAAGAAGGACTTGCTAATATTTACCACCCGTTGCTCGCTCGGTGCCTAAATTTTTTAAAAATCTCGTCTTTAACGTTTGCGGGTAACTTCGCAGGCGTGTTTTGTCACACTGACAGATCAACCGAAAATGTGCTTTTCAAATAAGCGTTATTACGTGGCGACAAACACAAACTTGAAACGCTCATTTATTTTCGTTGGAAAGCACGAATGTAAAAATTTGAATATGTCATAGAGGACGATGCGACGTACGGTTTTTCAGCGGATTTTGGAAGGGTGGATATTTACTAAAGTCTACGCTCCCTGATATCTAACAGCGCATTACAATACGAAAACACAGAAATACGTGGTAAGTTTTTATTCGTCTCATTTCTGTTGTTCATCTCATTCGTCAATGTGATTTTGTGTGATTCGAAGGACCTAATTTCTACGTTACCATAAACAATGATCAAGTCTAGTCTATTCTAATGTCATGCAGTGAAATTCAAATTTATTAGTATCGTTAATTTTCCTCCACATTGGAGGATTTATTGGAAAATGATATTTGCCTGAATGTTGACAGGAAAAGAATGTCGCGCAAGAGTTTTAGGATACCGTCGAACGAACACAATGTTTCCAACGTGATTATTTATGTAGTAAGTATAGTGTACAACTCAGCTTAACGATGTCCTGGTCAATGCTTTTCATTACCCTCACTCCAATAGCGTCGAGTAATTCTATAAATCCAGCGCATATGTATACGCTATTGTAAGACATACCCGTCATTAATAAAGTATTGCACGAAATTTAGAAATGGTAGTTGAATCTATTTTCGTGTCGCACGAGTTATTATACTGAAGCGTAATGCATGGAACGTGCTGCACGTACCACAGAATATGAACGGGCAAAGTTTGTAAAATATAATGAAGAATATGTTACACAAAGTAAATCACGAGTGATATCAATTGTGGAAATGACGCAGACTTTTATTGAGTTCAAAAGATACGAACTTGAACTCTTGTAAAACAAGATAGACGGCAGAACGAGCGGCCGATTGTATCATGACGTACTGCCGCAAATGTGTGATTACGAAGCGAAACACGACCCCGGAAATATGAGTTACTAGCCATCTCAATCGAACAACACTGTCGGAAGAATAGTCTACTCATTGCGCGAAGGCGTTCTTTGGGTAATTGAATTCATGGAGGTACCAACAACGAGGAAAATGTTTATGAGCAATCGTATTAGGAAAGGAAGAAAGAAAACATACTCTACTCTAGATTGGACATTTCTGGACATTTCCAATGTATATAATGAGAAGGAACTATTGCGGATTTGACTAGGGACATTAATCGCGAATTTTTGGTCGAAATGACTGAGTAATATAAATTATGATTTGTAGTTTTTTTTATTTCTTTCGTTTCGTCAATGAAACTAAAGTCTTTAGTCATTGTGATTATATTTTTTAACTGGACCGGCTTACTATCTATTTTTTTAAATATCACTAAAATTTTTCTCGGGGTACTAGATCAGCATTTTACAAATCTAAATCGAAAAATCACCCCCTTATTTCTATCAGAAAATTCAATATTGAATCGGTTGCGACAATCTATCTTGATGGGTGACCTCTCTAAATCGAAAATTATTTTATAATTTCAAGGTCGATCATAGTTCTTTTCAATTGCAAGGAAGAAAAACTTCCATTTTCCCGAATTGTGCAAAATGGAAATATGTGATTTCAAAAAAGTTCCGGATTCAATGTTTGCGCCATAATATCGTCGGTTTTCCAAAAGTAATCGTGTGGAATATGGAACACTTAGAAATATTTTCAGCAGTTTGTATCAAATCGAAACAAATAATAATCGGATGAAAATCATAATATTAATACGTATACCTTCAATAGTTTCTAAGATTCAAGAACTTGATCACTTACCCACCTATACTTAAAACACTAGCTCTTGCCTTATACTACAATATTTAGCGCGCGTATACCTTTTGAAAGATATTACCTCAGTTTTTGAGGTGCATAATGATGGACCTTTTTGACATAATTCTTTTTTCTGCCCTGACCCTTAATTTGAAATTTTCCGAGTGCCTCCCCCATTTACCCTACTTCCTTCATCCCCCCTTCACCCTCGTTACCCCGTGGGTGATTCAAAAATTTGCGAGTTCGCCCCGCGATTTCACCTTGCCCAGTTTATATACTGGCTTTATACTAGCTCTATGCTAGGATTTTACCAGTCCTAAACTAGACCTATAATAGAACGGAGAAGAACCCTCCCACCTCCAGGATTTTACTCGTCTTAAACTAGGTTACCGAGCGTAAATCTATTGGCTTGAAATACCTTGAATAGAACTATACATTAAACGCTGGTAAAACTGGCCCTTAGACCTAACACGTGAGCCGCTGAACCAAGCATAAAGCAAACCAGGTTAACAATGAAAACGAACGAGTGAAAACCTCACAAAAGAATAGCAGACATGAAACATGTTATTTTTTCTATTTGGCTCCGCCAGAAGATTTTTTCCCTTCAAGCTACAGATTCATTAACGACAATTTTTAAAGTCCTTGAAATAACACATTGAAAACCAATTAGATTAAATACCAGACGTCTCCGAAAAACTAATCAAGGCGTTTCTTAATTGAGTTATTCGAAGGCTCTCGCACGGATTCTCGCCTCATACAGTATTTGAAAACTCTCCCATAGCCATAAAAAACACTATGAAAAAATGAATACATAAGACGATAGTTCTAATAGTTCATCAAAGTCAAAAACAATACGAGTGTAACATCTGAATAAAAAATACATTCAAATTTGATAACGTCGTTTATTGTTCCGAAATATCACAAGACTTCAGTCCATATTAATTTCATTTACCTCTTAATTTACGATCGCAAAGGATCAAAAATCAAAAAACAAGCCTCATGTAAGAACTTTTACCCTTGTTAGAACAAAGCTTTACGGAAAAACTAATCCGACCTATAGGGCTCATCCAGTACTTCAAATTGTATATTGATTCTCTCTCCTCTCATCAAGTTGGTAGTCTTCCCAACATTGCTTTTATGGCGAACTGCTCTAGAATGAAAATGAATACCTATGTAATCCAGCAACACCCATAAAATCAATGTTGGGGAGACTACCAATTTTATAACAAGTCAGGAGAACAAGTATGCAATTTGAAGTACTGGAAAAGCCCTGGGAAAATTATAGGGTCGCTAGTATCGTTTGATAAGAAAAATCAGAACGAGGAATTTAGAATGTGCTCTACGTAAACTTAGTGTGTTGGTGTGCAGAATTAGTTCACTTCAAAAATGCGCTTCTAGCGCTACCCGGTCTGAGAAGAGACCACAACAAGAGAACATTTTCAAAATGATAGACCGACGTTTGCCTCACATCCAATGATAATTTTGATTATAATGTTAAGAACTCAGAATATCCTATCTCGTACGAGGAATAATGGAAAATTGGAAGACAGGCTTCACATCAATTTTACCTACAATTCACGAATTATACCTTGTGTTTTAGATGGAGTAAAATATTTCTAAAATTAATTCAACATCAACTGCCAATTCCTTCTCATCTTGATCGTTCACCGAAGTAAAAACTGTCGTATTGTGGGACCATTTTTTTTCTTCTTTCACTAATTTCTCAATCAACGCGGTGAACTACTTTTCTCTGAGGCACAGTGGATAGTTATTGATGGCGAAATCTGGGAAAGACACTCAATTTTATAGGCGAGAATGGTGAGATTTTAATTTTGAGAAGATATTGAATAGGCAGCATCACTCAATACTCATTGCTGGCAGTTAGGCAGTACATTCAAATCTGTACCTATAGGCTACTTCGCTGTACATACTAGTGATGGGCGATAGTCGATAGTCTCATGCTATCGATAGTTCCGATAGTTTTTCCCAAAACTATCGATACTATCGATAATTCGAATGGAAAACTTCGATCAGGAGAAAAGTACCTGTGCTACTAGTGAGATTAATACTTTTTTCATGATCCTCATTTTTTTGCGGAAATCCCGTCAAGGAATGTATTCTAGTGTTACCAGATGATGGACGCGACTGAGAAATACCTCAAAAACGTGTCCCAACCCCCAGAAAGCACCTATGTGACCAAAAAGGAACGGTGAATGATCAACTATTTGACATTCCAGTACCTTTCTCTTTCTTTCAAATGTGTTATCAGTAAATTCCAACCAATTTCGTGATTTTGATAAAAAAAGAGAAAGTTTTGAACTAGCGATAGTTTCTCAAACTATCGACGATAGCGTCGATGGTTTTGACATGTTTCATGTCTTTGCTCTGGTCTTATCCTTATGGAAATTTTCATTGTGGCAGTGATTCTCAAATCTGCGAGTCCGAGTTCGCGAGTCCGAGAGCCCCCCCCCCCCTCTCGAAAGGCACTTAGAAAAATTTCGAGGTTTTCTCAGGGGAGTGATTCTGAAATCTGCGAGTCCGAGTCCGCGAGTCCGAGCCCCCCCCCCCTCCTCTCGAAAGGCACTTAGAAAAATTTCGAGGTTTTTTCAGGAGAGTGATTCTGAAATCTGCGAGTCCGAGCCCCCCCCCCCCTCCCCTCGAAAGGCACTTAGAGCGGGACGAACGAGCGGAGCGAGTGAGGCCCCTTAATCTCATCAGCTTGAAATACTGAAGTAGACTTATACTAGACCAAGAAGCGGGGCGAACGAGCGGAGCGAGTGAGGCCCCCTAATCTCATCAGCTTGAAATACTGAAGTAGACTTATACTAGACCAAGAAGCGGGGCGAACGAGCGGAGTGAGTGAGGCCCCCTAATCTCATCAGCCTGGAATATACTTAGGTAGACTTGTACTATGAGGGATGAAATGTTTTTACGAGTCATATTATCGAAAGTAAATAATTTACAGACACGTAGGGTTATTTAAAAAGGTTTTTTATGACCGGTTTCGCGGAACAACAATAAAAACGTTCGCATCATCAGATATTTACAAATAAACTGGTACAGTGAAAATACGAGCGAAAGAGATAACGAAGTTCAAATCATAGAGGTGACTCAGAACTACGCGTGCAGAGTCGTGCAACGAGGGTAGAATTACTCTGTAGTTGAAGGTCGTTAACTAAACGTACGGCATTGTTACGATAATATTTACATATTTCAACCTCCTCGAGCTTATCAAGAGTTCTGCCTTTATTCTTCCGATGTAGTAGAGATACGTTCTTCTCACGGATGAAGTTGTGGCCAGTCTCAGCGAGATGGTCAGCGAAGGCACTTTTTCCATTAGCACAATCTGTTTTGGACTCGTTCCTCAAAAATTTTAGGCGAGATCTCCAAGAGCTTTCGTGCTCTTTCACGCGGGAGTCTAAAGAACGGCCGGTTTGGCCCACATAAACAGAATTACAGTCGTTACAGCTTAAAAGATAAACACCACTTTGCTGGAAGAGGGGGGTCGGATCTTTAAGTTTAGAGAAAGAACGTAGCAACCCAGCTTTTTACACGCTACATAATCTACGTTCTTTCTCTAAACTTAAAGATCCGACCCCCCTCTTCCAGCAAAGTGGTGTTTATCTTTTAAGCTGTAACGACTGTAATTCTGTTTATGTGGGCCAAACCGGCCGTTCTTTAGACTCCCGCGTGAAAGAGCACGAAAGCTCTTGGAGATCTCGCCTAAAATTTTTGAGGAACGAGTCCAAAACAGATTGTGCTAATGGAAAAAGTGCCTTCGCTGACCATCTCGCTGAGACTGGCCACAACTTCATCCGTGAGAAGAACGTATCTCTACTACATCGGAAGAATAAAGGCAGAACTCTTGATAAGCTCGAGGAGGTTGAAATATGTAAATATTATCGTAACAATGCCGTACGTTTAGTTAACGACCTTCAACTACAGAGTAATTCTACCCTCGTTGCACGACTCTGCACGCGTAGTTCTGAGTCACCTCTATGATTTGAACTTCGTTATCTCTTTCGCTCGTATTTTCACTGTACCAGTTTATTTGTAAATATCTGATGATGCGAACGTTTTTATTGTTGTTCCGCGAAACCGGTCATAAAAAACCTTTTTAAATAACCCTACGTGTCTGTAAATTATTTACTTTCGACTTGTACTATACCAAGATGGGTGCGAACGATCGGAGCATGCTACCTTATAGAAGACATGAAACATGATCTTTTTCTATTTGGCTCCGCCAGAAGATTTTTGGTTATTCTTCTTTCTTCACTTGAAAAAAGTCATGTGACAGTCATGGCGAGGATGTTTCACAAAACTATCGTTTTTCCCGATACTTTTTTTCAAAAACTATCGATAGTATTGATAGTCTATCAATAGTTCCCATCACTAATACATACGTTGGCATTCTACTATTGATATAGACAGTTATTATTTATCCCAGCTCGTCATGAGGCGCTAGAGGCATTCTCAAGAATGGAAACAAACACGTGAAGTGGTGGTAAATTTTAGGAAAGCAGCGGGACTATAATGCAGAGTCGCATCAAGTCCTATCGCTGCCCTAAAATTTACCGGCACTTCACGCGTTTGTCTTCATTCTTGTGTGATGTAACAGCGTATGAGTAGAGGCAAACGAGCACACACATACGAACCTAGACTTCATTTTATGACGAATTGACACGGCTCTACCAAGATAAACGAGACTCGAGACGAAAGTTCCATCATCAAAATCGTATCCGCGACTCCTATCTCAATTCCTTTTCGTCTTAGGGGACCAGCCTTAGCTCAATCAGACGAGCATGAATACATCTTTCTGAAAGCGTGAGTTACTAAAGATAGACCACAATCAGTTTTTGGTTCACCATTTGAGATCACGCAGGTTATACGAAATATCTTTGTAGTTCACAATTAAGGTTAGCGTTGTCATTGATTACGAGCTCTACTGATCCGCCAAACCGAAGAAAATAGTTTGTCGTACCTAGTAATCATAAATTTAGTAGGTAGCTATAAGTGTCTACTTTAATCGATTGCGTTAAATTCGTCGGGATCTGGGAAATTTCGGAAAAAATAATCTTTTTATAATACATGCAGCGAAAGTGCCGCGTATTGTGTTCGGTTTTTGAAGCGAAACTCGCCGTTATCAGAACCGTGGCGAAAATGTTTTTCCCGTGGCGAAAGTGTTTTACCCGTAGCGAAAATCGCGTCAGTGGTGCCATTTAAACGATAATTGAACATTAAAACTATAACAAATTCTACTTTTGAGGGTCTAATTTTGCTTCATGTATTATAAAAAGTACTGTTTGTAATTCGTGTCGAAAAACAATATTGTAACTCGCTCACTATGCTCGTTCCAATATTGCTTGTTTTCGCCACTCGATACAAAATGTACTATTTTCGATACTATCGATTAAAAGGAAAGAATTCGCACTCATTGATTCACGTATAGATTTTCACAATTTACAAATAAATTACCTAGCCAACATAATAGCCAACGACCAAGACATGGTACCTATGTGAGGTGACCGAGGGAACCGTCCATCTATCATTAATAAATATAATTATGCGTACTGTAAAATAGCAAAGTTGAATTCGTCGATGTTATTGCTAATCCAAATTTCGGTAACTCCGATAACATTTTCCTCTTTGTCGAACGATGGTAAAGCAACTAATACTAGCTACGCCAATTGAAAGCGTGTCCTCCAATTTTAATTATCATGAACTCGATAAATGGTACCCAAGAAACTTGAGCGTGAGCAACTCACAAGGCACCACCCGCGAAATTAGAGCTCTTATTTTGAGATTAAGACACGAATCCTTTTCTCAAACTGATATTACGAAAGGACTCTACACGCCGAATAGTACCTAGTTCGAGGATCAGTTTTATGAAAATTTCGATCGAACATTACCTAGTAGAAGTTAGTACCTACACGTCGATCTCGACATTCATTATCATTTTAATTTTATAAAGAAATTCTCACTTGAATAGGTACTTCTCATTCGGTTTTTCTATGACTACATTTTCACTCGTAATATTAAGTTACCGTATTTGGAACTCTCGTTATCGACGCTCGAAAAAGCTTGAAATGTACCCCTTTTTGATTGTTAATAATGAGAGTTCCAAATAATATTACGAGTTCTGAATTAATTTTAGACCTGTACTGTATCAAACACTCATCTAACACTTTGAAAGATTTCATGACCACTGGTTTATTTTGTGGATTGTAATAAGGGCCAGTTGTCCAATCGAAAAGCGTGAGATCACGTGATCGTTGAACTGCGGATCAAAAGATTTGATGACTGGCCGAAATCGCGCGATCAACGAGTTGAACTGCAGTTCAACAAGCTGAACGACGATTGTACAACTGGCCCTAAGTCGCCTCGGAACCTAGATTTTCGTAACGCGTATTTTCTCTGTGTAGAGCGTACCCTTAAATTCTCCAAATTTGTAATCATGAAGTATCTTACCTTTGACCAGTATATGTGGCATCAAAAACCGACCGAACAAACACCGCACTAGTCCACTAATGTGATAAGAAAAAACGAAGTAAGTATAGGCCTACTCAATTATTTGATATTCAATTATTTGATTTGATTAGTAAAAGTTGAGTGTCTATCGTGAGGCAAATTACAATGACAGTTCTAGTTCTTCTTTCAAAAATCTTTTTTCATAAACAGCACAGTCATCGTGCTCTATATAGTCATCAATCATCATTATGGTGAAATTAATAGATTTGCAAAGTGCTTGCTGCGCTCGCATCAACCAATGGTAGGGCTTAGCTAGGCTTAGCCATTCTGCTCTGCCGTCCAAAGTTAAATTGTCGTATATGCAAGAACAACGATCATGGAAAAGTATCAAACTAGATTGAAAAATATGTTCGGAAGAAAATAAGATCACTTTATGTAGCTCTCTAACATTAGTTTTTAACGTAGAATTCAATGATATTAATCATTTCCTTCAACAAGCTCTCGATTCTCAGATACGGCACTTCACATTGCATATACGACAAAAAAATTGTCGTATATGCATTCGATCATCATAGTAGTAGCGTGTGAATACGAATCTTCGTCACTAACACAAGCGAACCTTTGTCACTAACACACACGCAACAAATGCTCGAAACACCCAGTTTCGGGGATCGTTGGTATTGCGTATACGACAATTTAACTTTGGACGGCAGTGCTGTATTCGCGAAATACATCGAGTGATGCGCTATCTATTGGCGGGCTCTCTGATTGGTGAATTGAGACAAGAATTAAGGTGATGTGATGGTGCACGGCGTGGATGGTGATGAAGAAAGTTCTGAAAAAAATTCCAAATGGGGTTATTCAGAAAGAAGATTTTGACAGCTACAATTTTTGCTCTCTGTACTTTTTGATAGAAATTCATATTAAACGAGTTAGAGCTGATTTTATGAGTGTATCTTCTTATGGCAAAAAATACACGATCACCTTTTCGTCCAGTTTCTGTAAATCGCCACCTGCAGCGCCACCGCTCTGTATTTCGCGAATGAATCAATGAACGCTGATTTCAGATTTGTATCCCATCCAGACGGGCCCACGGCAAGCGAACAAACGTACCATGCTTTGTTTACCTCGCGTAAGCCTCGCGTTCTTTTATTATAAGGGATTTTCTATCGATAAAATTTGAAGAATTTTGAATTTTTGCAAATTGAATAGTGAAGATATTATCCATACGTTTCAAATCTTGCAGATTGAATTGCACAACATGGAATGTGATCGGGATTTCACAGACAACGGATTTGTGTTGAATTCGTATTTTATACCCGAGGAAATCCTAATTCGTCTATTAAGCTTTTCAAGTCCTCTTGATTTGGTTCGATGCCGGCGTGTGTGTAAAACATGGAAGTACATAATCGATGACAGTGAAGTATGGAAACTGATGATAAGTCGCTCTAACATGGATTCTCTGTCAAAGTTCCCCGCCAAAGAGCGTGAAAAGTTAATTGCTAATAATCCGTGGTATCTCAACTATTCGATTTTAAGCATGCCGTTCGAGAAGAACCTCCTCCTGAATAACTGTGGTCGAGGTAAACGTTTTGAAGAATATTTTTTTCATTTTCGCTCAAGTTTGTGAATAGGGTTGTAATTATTGTTGCTTTCAAAGTACGATACTAACTCAGAATTATGGCTGTTTACTTCGTCTCTTGGTCGCAACATCTTCTGTGTGGACAGTAGGTACTCGCGAAACCTCTTTTGTATTGTAAAAAAATTATCCAAGAAAAACTTGTGCATTTCACGGAAGGGATTGCTGATGAAATACAACTTTCTCAAGAAAAATAAATATTTGGTAGCTCTTTAATTGTGAAATCTTGTTTTGCAGAAAAGTTGAATTATTGGAACGTTACTCTACCACCCCTCAGAAAAAATCAAATGTTTTGGTTTGTCGAGCCTGAACCTATCTTTACCGGCCCTTTGCCTAAGAACGACGACTTCGGATCAAATACATCTTGTTTCTCCACTTCGTTTGTATTATGCAGGAAACACCAAGAAATTGATCTACTCGAAAGAGGTTTTTCGAGTAGAATTCTGGATGAATTTCAGCCACGTATTACAGTAAGTGAATGGTAAGCTTAATGTTTTCTTTAGAATTCAATTGATTTTCTTTTTCATGATTGTGAATATCGCCTGATGATTTAATCTATATAATATTTGCAAACGAATATTACTGAATGAATATGATGATAAATGAAAATCATCAGATTGCTGAGCTCAAGTTTCAATGAATGAGGACATGTGCGATGGTCCATGTGAAGTTTGCTTGCGTGTAAGATGTGAGTGAACTGGCAGCGACTGATAATTTTAGGAACCTTTCAACAGGACTGTGGGTGGCTTGAATTTTCAAGGAATATCTTGTGAAGTTTCTTCGTCGTAGGTCTTTCTTCATTCAACGAAATCCAGTCTAAACAGCGTCGAGTACAGTTTCCTGTTGAAAATCTTTTGGAAAGAGAGAAACCGATTTTAGAAATCTGTATTTATCATGAGAGATGAGAAGAGCAGCTCGAATAAAAGTATTTTTTAGCTGGTATCGTCATTCGGCTCTATGTTCAACACACTGAAATTAGGTATCAATACCGGCTCATCAATATCTAAGTCATGTTGTACGAATGCGAGTTCAGGATACGCGAGTGTAATGATTAATCTTCGATCGTCATGTGTATTATTTTCTCACGAAATATCTTCTGTCCTCGTATTTTATATATTCATCATTTCGCATCCGATGGCGATAGATTGCGCTACTCATCTGCTCGTTAATTTGTTCTGACGATCTTTTATTTACGCAGTATTTTCACCAGACGATTTTCTGTATCAGGTATACCGGACGATATGAGTGCGGTTGCAAGTACACTTTAAGAGTTTTTCTGTTGGACGGAAATCGCGAAAAGATCCTAGCAGAAAAGTCGGTCGAGAAACAAAGATTACGATGGGAAGATCAGGAATGGAGGAAGGTAATTGCTTATGGGTAACTACATATGTAGTAGAACGAATATTAGGTGGTTTAAAGACAGAAATTTTTTTTTTCAATCTTGTCTATACAGGTGACGATAGATTTCGAAGAATATGGTCGGGGATTGCGATATGTTGTTTTCGAGCACGAAGGACAAGATCACGGCCGTGGACAAGATACGCAATCTGAGCTACCTCTGATTGAAAATTATGGTAGCAAAATGTCTGGTGGTGAAGTGAAACTATCTTTTCCTCAAATTGCAATCTTGGGATGATCCAATTTACAAATTTCTCAATATTACTTTGAATTGGCGTTTTTTTCTGATTCAACCGCGAAGGGCCTTTGCATTTCCGTCAAAACAAAGAACAGTTGTATTTTTACTGTATTATGTCAACTCGTGAGAGTACTCACATTAATATTACCTCTACCGAAAATAAACTTTGAGTGCCTATCTAGAGTTTTTAATGTAGAAGTCATCCTAGTGTTGGATTATATGCATTTTTTGTTTTAATTCTTTGTCTATTGAAATAGTATTTTATGAAATTGCGTTTCATCAAGATTGTAGAAATTTTTCATAGTTGACCACCCGCGTACGTCGGTTATAGACCGGATGGTAGGCCTATATGTGATACGCAACCCAGGGTAAAACGCTTTGCAAATCGGATTATTTTTGAAAACTGGTGGCTTCGTTCTCTTTCAGTATCTGTGCTGCATCAGAAGACTTTGATTTGGAATGTTGGATGAGAGAATACCAACTTATATAATACTCAACTTTTGATTTCTCCAACAAAGCAATATTCTGCATCAAATGAAGAGGAAAAAGATTTATTCATCATTTGTCGAAGCTTGGTGGTCTGGATCCTATTCTCCTAACACTTTAGTAGCTTTGCCAACCAGCATGTCTGCATCCGCTGACTAGAATTGGAACGCTAAGATTATAATGCCAATTCCTAACCGCAATACACAATTGAACCTGATTCCTGAATGTATTAGGCCTGTTTTCACAAAGCTTCTTTAGAAGTAAAAAATTGAGTTTTCAAAAGTTGCTTCTAGGTTTTCAAGAAGTCTTGTGTAAATGGTTTCTGGACGTGCACATAAGAAGTCAAAATTTGTCAACTTCTATAACAGTTGAGTCACTCTCACTTCTTCTACGACTTCTACAGTAGCTCACTTCTAGAAAAAACGCCGCTTCTTGCTTCCTATAAGAAGCCTTGTGAAAGGGTGCCGGCAGAATTCATTTCTGACTTGATATTGGATGTTTAAAGTACCCTACCTTACCATACAAGCTGAAGTAGAACGCGATCTGTAGATAGATATCTTTTGTATAGGAGGCAGAGATTCTAGCCATTTATTTAATTGACTGTTCAACGATTTTTGATATTGAATGCGTGAAAGAAACCTAAGAAAAAGAAAGGTATTTAGTTTATAAATATAAACATACAAGTCCTTATTTCTTCTTTGTTTTTGAAATATTTATTTTTTCTCTTGAGGGAAATAACACGGCAAACTTTTTTGTTTGGAACCCAGTGGTAAGTTAGGGCCTATGCTGTTATCAACAGTGAGTCAACAAAAAAACACGCCCCATTGCCTATCATAGATGTTGCACAAAAACGATGAACAAAAACAAAAATAACAAAATTTCTTGCTCTTGGTCTAAAATTTGCAAGGCGAGGCAAAGAATGCGCCCTCTACATTTACCGTGCGGCTATTTCCAGAAACTGGATAAAAAGGACATTTTAAAAAATTGTCAAAATCTGTATTTCTGTTTGTTTTATTTTATTCTTCTGATGAAAAGAAGTAAAAACGGTTATCATGACTAGTACTTAATTTTCAATACTAACAAAGATAGGGCTTGTGCAAACAGCATTGTAAGCTCTTTATACTTCAATTTTTATCCCCTTTTGGTCATCAACACTAACGCTGCCTACAGTCGGCTCGCCTCGCAAATAAGGAAACAAAATGCAGTAACAAAAACAATGGTAGATTGCATGTCAAGGCTCAGAAGTGAGTGTTTGCAGGTCGAGTGCGAGACTTTGTGGTGCAAGCGCTAGCGAGTGACGCGAACGCTTAGACCATACAAGAGATAGACCGAGCATAGTACGCAAATATTGAATAAAGATCATTGGACCTTGCGTAGGCAGTGCGGTTGACTGCGGAGAAAGAGACAGTGTGTCTCACTCCTCCGCGCGTTCACCCACTACGCCCATTGTAAACAAGGTCCAGTGATCCTTATTTTCTTACCATGTTCTCGCGTCAACGGTTAACGTAGGCTTATATGGCCAATGCTCGGTCTATGTATTATATGGTCTGAGCGCGAACGAGCAAGGCCTGCAAACTCACTTTGAGCCTTGTCCTGCAAGTTATTTTTCAATACATATGCACGGAAAAACAGCACTTTGATGAACACCATTTCTGCAAAACTGTTCACTTTGCAGCACCGTGTTCTGTAAAGTACTTTTTGATCCGCTCTTTTATCACGTCTGCAAAAACAGAGTTTCAGACCACAAAAATGATCCACAAAAACGCGTTTTCTGTGCATTTGTATTACAAAAATAATTTTGTTCCAACAGAAAATATTGGAAAAAAAAAAGGAAGTACCAAAACCAAGATTGGGGATGTCTGGGCAAAATCAATGCATTTTATATGAAAACAAATAACAAAAATAACGACATTTTTTGGGTTGAAATAAGGAAACACAATGCAGTAACAAAAACAAAAGTAATATCGTTTTAACAGAAAAAGAGCTAAACCTTTCTGAAGAACATTCCAAAAAATATTTCAAAATTGAAGTCGTGAGAATTAATTTTTGGGATCATGTTTTACGCACACCCTTAACCGTTCATCTCTGTCATAATAAGATAAATTGTACAGCCAAATTGACCATTTGGACAAACTCCATTTTCTCTAAATGAGATTTATACGTCTAATTCAAATGTAATTAATCGTTTCAAGACATTCTTCTATTGAACAATCCAATCATCATACTTACTAGTTTTTTGAGGCAAGCATTCCTTTTCCAATAATGGCACTTTTGTGTGTTAGGTCAAAAGAAAAGGGGAATGTTTGTTTTGACGCAATTGAAAGAAAATCATTTTTTGCGCACTTGTTGAGCGGAAAAGATGTATTTTTCTCACATTTTGGGTATTCCGGCATTTTCTTGGAATTTATGGTGCTTTTGGCATTTATACCTCTTTTTGGCAATTTTTGGTACAATAAACTCTTGCTCCTGGCCTCCCACTACCTTGATCCGCACTTATCTTTCGTCAGCACTTCTCTACCTATTTTTAAAACAAAGTGGTAAACGCCGAGGAATCCTTCCTCTAGTGATGAGGTGTTTTGTAATCTTTTTGGTTGAAGACCCGCACTAACTTTTTAGGTAGGCAATAATCGACAAATCTACAATATATGGGATATTTTTAAAGAAAAGGATACCGTTGTGAATTCCTTAAATGGCGGAAACGGTCAGTACAAAATGATCAATGTTTCACCAAACAGAAACTAGAGAGAACTACTCGGGAAATGAATATTATAGGTACCATAGTGGCGTAAGAAAATGATGGGTACAGCATATTCTTCTAATTAATGTTTTTTCATAACAATTATTACTCTTATTCTTTGCTTCACTACTTTCCCACACTAGATGTACCAGTTACCCTTGTATGACATAGTAGGAAAATGCCTTCGTAATGTTCCGTCTTCAGCAAATTTTCATATTTTACAAATAATTCTACACATGATAATTCTTTTTTAGCGTGGCCAACATTGACGTCAACCTTGGAAACAACCTTATTATGCAAACACTAAGAGCGAGTAGTCCGCAGTCAAAATGACTATGACAAACGTACAGTCTGTGCTGACATTTCTCATCCGTTTGTACATGCGAACAATCAACATCGAACATATCGCCAGAGTGGGGCACAAAGCTGCACACGCGGTAATTACATGCATTTGTAAACGGCCTATACCCACTGAACGGAAAACATAATTATCCGTATTGTAATGAAAATTTCATCCGCCGAAAAAGTGATGTTTCTTTATTTTTCTTGCTACGACGAAACTAATATATGAGAAATGTTCTCATACATTGATGACGTCACACGTGACTGCGTAAGAAGAATTGTCCCGATAGAAATTTCGTTGCGGGATGGCTAAAAAAAAAAACCGTTCGACTAACACACATAAATATTGTACATTCATTACGGAGGGAATTTTTCTTTCCAGTCATCTCCATCGACGTCGACTGTTGCTATAAAACGTATACTGCTCTAGACTACGCGCGGCGCTCGGTTTCGCTGTTTAATTACTTCCTTGTATCAACAATTGACAGAATAATGTTTTCATTACTGAAAAGAATATAAATCACACGAGTTGGAGGTAGAGAGAAAAAAATCAGTTCTCGTTCTCGGCCATTTGACATTAAAATCACGTAATATTAAGAGCGTCTATCGAAAAAGTATGTAGATGTAAAATGCAAAACTAAAGGATTGTAAAAATTTTTCTTAATGAAAATGACATTGAATTGTCTTCCAATAATGAGTACTTCTCGTTATTGACGTTCAAAGCACTGTTTTTTTTTTTTTTTGTGAATTATCGTTGAGAAATTTCTAGCCCTTGATTTATGTTTACTATAGACTATGAATCTATTGATGTTGTGTACATATAAGTTTAATCATCGCGGGTACCAAAATGGGCATGGTAATCTAATAATTTCTTGAAAAAAACGAAGCACAAGAAAGAGCAACTTTTTGAAGGTGCTTTGTAACTGTCAATTGACAACTTACACGGAATGAATGCCTGAATAAGGAGTACCCGGCATCATCTTTTTGGAGGGCCAGAAGTTACATAAGATAAAAACCATACCTTTTATTTAACTCCTTTATCAACTCCCATCACGGAAGGGGGCGTCCGAATCGCTCTTCTACAGACTATATACCACACCCTTATACTTCATAATCATTTTCTCATTACTAACCTCAAGGTTTTTGTCGTAGTTTCTACCCTGCGTAGCAAAACTTGAACTATCTCAGATTCGTTTAACCTTGAATCTACATTTCAATTGTGTGAATTTCTTTCCTCTACTGTAACTTATGCTCTCACATTCTCCAGTGATCCTCATACTTTCAGCGTTTTGAGTATTGGTGATTAATGAACTTTGATCCTGTGATAAACTCCGATGGTCCGAAGGATAGACACAGAGCACCGGGAGAAAAAGTTGAGATTTGAACGAGGTAGGTCCATGTTATACAAAGTCATCGGTAGGTAAGTCGTGCACTTCAGATACTGTCCCGGTAAATAATTTCGCACCCGGTGGAAACCCGTAGAGTACCCACCGGAAAAGGTACCCAAAATCGGGTATGGAATACCCTTGAAATCCCCTCATGAATTAATTGAGAGCAAATCAGAGCATTGTACGAGGACCAATCAGAAACGTCCTATTGAGGGTATTTGTACTACCCTGTATATACACGCGTTTTCACCTGGAATCCTGCTACCCTCGTGATTCCCGCTTAGCACCCGCAAAATCCCCTCTTCGCAATTTTGTTTTTTGAAATTATGTAATATTATAATTAAATATTGTACAATAATTTTTTTCTAAAAAGGAATAATTTTCTTCGAGAAGAAATGAAAAAAAAAATTATGTATCATTTGCGGAAGGGCAATTTTTCTACGGGCTTCACTGGGGCTCGAACCTAGTCCTATTCTATCTACACCTATTCCTACAGCCCTAACCACTACGCCACCTTGCTAATAACTAAACGAGGTATATTTTCATGAACCCAACTACTTGTACCCTCTGAGTCTATTTATCAATACTGTATAAGAAAAATGACTTTTTTTTTCTGTTTTTTTTTTTTTTTTTTTTTTTTTTTTTTTATCGAGAAAAAACTATACTTTGTATACAGGCGCAATACAGAATTCAAACAGCGTAGGTACTTGAAACCAAGTTTCAAGGAAACAAATTTCTGTATTTTTTTTTTTTTTTTTGTAACTTTTGTAAAATTCAGTCCTGCGGATACCTAATTATTGAATTGAGGCAAATTATAGAGCTAAGGCTATAGTACATGGTCGGACCCAACCTTGGGTCGGACCTTGATAAGTTAACAAAAGTTGAAATTATATGGATCAGCCGAATATATTTGCTTGGCCCGCGTACCTACGTCGAACAGTCTTATGTAGAAGTCAAGTATCAGACCAGAAATTTGCACCAAATTATACTGCGAATTTACAATTCTTCCCAAGTACCTCGAACTTTTCATGTGGAAGTCATATTTTAGATTGAGAATTTTTGTAATTTGAACGGAATTTTCAACAACTTGAATGAATTTTTGCATACCTAATTCAAATTTTTGTACAGTTGAACAACAATTTTCCCGATTCAAATTTTTATAAAGTGAAAATATTGGTAGATCGCTAAAAAAAATTGTAATTGGTCCCTTTTGGATTTAATTTATTGATTGTTCACAATTGAAAATTTTTCCAAGTTCTTCAGTCCTTTAAAATACTTGGGTATTTTGGGTATTTTGGGGAAGATCGCGGGAATTCTGGGGGTATCTAAGGACTTCTTGCTGCGGGTATCCTGAGACCCTTGAAATTCCCAGATATTTGGAAGGAGGTTTGGGGAATTTGAGGGGTATCTTAAGAATTCTCGTTGCGGGTGTCCTTATAAACTCTTTAATACCTGGGTATTCTGAATGAGATCGTAAGAATTCCGAGAGTATCTTGGAATATCTGCCACGGGTAGCCTATCCAGATAACCTTTAAACACCCGGGTATTTTGAGGGAAACCGGGGAGGAAACCGCGGGGATTCTGAGAGTTTCTTGGAATACCCGCCGCGGTTATCCAGATACCCTTTAAATACACGGCGGCGGGTATCCACATACACTTAAGATCCCCGGGTATTCAGGAGGAAACCGCGGGGATTCTGAGGGTATCTTGGAATACCCGCCGCCGGTATCCAGATACACTTAAGATACCCGGGTATTCTGGAGGAAAACGCGGGGATTCTAAGGGTTTCTTGGAATACCCGCGGTGGGTATCCAGATACACTTAAAATACCCGGGTATTCTGGAGGAAACCGCGGGGATTCTGAGGGTATCATAGAATACTCGCCGCGGGTATCCAGATACCCTTTAAATACCCGGGTATTTTGAAGGAAACTGCGGGAATTTTGAGGGTATTTTGGAATACCCGTCGCGGGTATCCAGGTACCCTTTAAATACCCGGGTATTCTGGAGGAAACCGCGGGAATTCTGAGGGTATCTTGTGATTACCCATAGCGGATACCCTTTGACCCTTGAAATACCCGGGTATTTTCAATGAAATTATTTATCGGGGTGTTTGAAACGTTTTCCATCAATAAACTATATTTGACGTTCTTGATGGTAAAATTTATTGAAAATGAACAAGAAAATTCGTCGAGTTTCTGTGAGAATCTTACCGCGTTTCTAAATAAGAGCCTGAAGCATCATGATTCTCCAAAGCAAAAAATCAATGTCGTTAACGTTTTCATCGATTCCCATCATAGAATCTACTCCAGAGTTTGAAAAAGATGTTCAAAAAGTCCTCCAACTCCCCGTTCGGACTCTTAAAGTGCTTTCAAAACGCCTAATCGAGTTCAACTGGAATCCTGTCAAGAAACTGTTCGTAACTTTCTATTTTTTTTTGCCACCTCTTAAGTAAAATGTACCGTAAAGATCAGAAAAAACACTTGGAAAACTTTTTGATCTCCAGAAAGAATGCTACGACAAAGTTCTTGGGGGTGTGCTTCACTCGTGAAATTGAATATTACTGGCAAAAGTTTCTTACTGCTTGAGATTCCATGATCTTTCTACTTTCTTGATATGTTCTTCAGAAAGGTTTAACTGGAAGCGGTATAGAAGCAAAATTTTAAAATTCTATTCCATACGCCTTTTATTTCACTTCGAAATCATCAAAAATTCGACTATTTTCGAACGTTTTAAAATTATTTTAAGAGCAAAAATTCGGATTTCTGCTTCTATACCGCCTCGAGTTGAACCTTTCTGTAGAACATTTCTGAGGATGGAAAAAATTTGTCAAAAAATGGAGCTTTGAGAAGTATATTTCAAAGTCTTGTAAAATCATCTCTCAAAAGGACACTACCCTCGCACGCCCGACTAGCGTCGCGTACTGACCGCTGGTATGCCAAACCTTGCAGGGTATTTAGGGATGTATATGCAACTTATCGTACACCGTTTCAAAGCCACTCTAAGTAACTTGATAGACCTCGACTGTTCTTTTATTTTTAATTTGAGAAGTTCTGAACTTCTACGGTGCTCTTCTAAGCACCTGATTTCTTATGATTTTGTGGCCTATTTTATATTAGAAACAATTCTAATTTTGATCATTTAAGGGTGTGCTTCGCCCGCTGGGAAACTCCAAAATGGAGTGCGATAGGTTGCATAATATACATCCCCAAATACCCTGCAAGGTTCGGTGTACCAAGGTCACTACGCGACGCTAGTCGAGCGTGCGTGGATAGTCCTTATAACAAATGACATGAAGTAACTTCACAAAAAAGTTTTTCAAAGCTCCATTTGCGTAGGGATTTTTTTGATCTCCGGAAATGTTTTACGGAAAGGTTTAATGGTAGGCGGTATTGGAACAGAAATCCGAATTTCTGCTCCAAACAAATTTTACAGCGTCCGAAAATGATTAAAGTTTTGCCAAATTCCATGTCCAATTAGAAAGGTATAAAAAAAATTCAAGTTCTGCTTCTAAACCGCCTCTAGTTGAATATTTCTGAAGGACATATCAAAAAATTAGAAAGATTTATTGAAAACTCGAGCAGTGAGAAACTCTTATGGTCCCTACATGTTTTTGATGCTCGTTTTTACAAACAAAACACACCCTCATACTGAATCAAATTGAGTTTTTTGTTCCTCAGACGTTTGAAAATACTCGTTTAATATACGTATCAAGAACAGAATGGCTACTTGAATCTCTTTCTATTGCATGATAGAGCTCCTAATATTTTTTTATCATAGTTGTTGAATTGCTCTACTCTGCCGGTGTATATGGTGTGCTGAAAGAATTCAGATTAAAAGAGCATATCAAGTCCTTTAATGGTGACTTGAAAATAATAAATTTTTGCTACTTAAATTATATGAAGAAAAACTGACCTTTGGCCCCTCTTTGTCGCAACGATTTAACCAATCTGTAAAAGTGAGAACTACTATTCAATGAAAAATATTTACAAATCATACAGTTTTCATGTTTCTCTTATTTACTCTTCGATCATTTGCTGTGACGTACGAAATTGTGTCATTAAAACTTCTCAAGGTTCTGTATAGAACTTTTCAATTAAGTATACATATATACGTGCGATCAATGATAGTAGGAAACTTTTCCCATTTTTCGAATTCGATGTTTTAAGAAAAGAGATTAAGGTATGCACTCAAATTTCGAAGGACTGAAACGGCCTCAACTTCCATTTAGGATAATGATACGCGGCGGTGCTGTATTATTTTTAATGGCAAAAGTCTTCGTATCATTTATACGGAGCACTTTGGAAAATGTCCCGCATTTGTCGAAGAATCGGTGCAGCTATTCTCGCGAAAATCGATCTCATTCGTTCTTCGCGTTTTCGATATAATGGTCAAAACTAGCAGGAAATATAATAAAAACGTGTATTATGTGCAGGTGTGTACAAAGAGAAGCAGAAAGAAGAAAAGAAAACGAATGAGCTCCGAACGCAACGCACAGACTGATAAATGATTCTATAATGGGACGTAACGACTTGTGGGATTTAAAGACATTTCACAAATGTTAGATGCTTCAAAAATTATTTTTCGAATGGTGCAGGCTATTTTGCGGTTAATAGAATAACCAGACGACGTCGCCATTTTTCATATTTACTCGTCCTGTGAATTCAATTAACATTCGAACGTGCGCTGAATGAAAACTTTTCAAGTCGTAAGACTGGACTGGAGGATAAAAAAGAGCAGGAGGATTAGAAAAAATGTACGCGTACCTGTTTTAATGTTCGAAAGTCAACTTTCACGCGACGCATATATTGCGAACATACGTGTGCACGAATACAGCACATGCACTTATATTTTCCGTCCATAAAAAGTTGAGTAACTGTCATTTAGTCAAATGGCAGCAATCTGTTTACGATTTTGCGCATATATTTGACCGCGAGAAACTCTTAGGGGTTTACGAGTGTCGAGTACGCATATTATTCTTCGAACTGGCTGTCGAGGAAAAATATTGTCCGCAGATCGATCAAAAGGTTTCTAAATAGAATGGACTTGAACAGAGTTCTTTATCTGTTTACGACATGCTACCAAAGTGTTTCGTTTTAAAGTTTACGTCCCCTTCTAGGAGTAATGTAAAATTTTCATCGAAAACTACATCATCAGGGAGGCTTTTTGCTATGAAGAAGATGGTGAAAGTATTACAAAATATATAAGTGGTACCTAAATGCCGGCTCGTGTTTATCTTCACATGTATGAGAATAGTATTTTTGGAACCATTTGGATCACTGAGCTACGCACTCAGTCCCTGAAACTGAGATTCGAGTGCACGGGTCGTGAAATCAGGAACTGGGAACTCGACCAAGCTGACCAAGCTAGACTCGTGAATTGCTAAGTGTGAAGGGAAATCTGTGACGAAATTGCTTTGCCTGGTGGTGAAAAACCGTGTACATATATTTTATAATTCAAATGCAAAATAAAATAGAAACATGTAAATAGTATCTATTCAAAAGAAACTTATTCAATTCTTGGCCCTATTGCCTGTAGAAGGCTTCACCTGCAGTCTTGGAATCCTAGTTTATCCAAGTATACTTAGATAAACTATAATACGTACATTCGTTTCCAGAATTTCGCCCCTTTACGATCCGAGCTTTTGTGTGTACTCTGGTTAGGTTTACGCTTCGGAAAGTTACGTAAGCTGCTGAATCACTGAAATACGTAGGGGTAAGTGGCGTATTGATTTTAGTAAAGTGAGAAAAAAATTCTATTTTTCAACTTACGAGTGACGTCATTATGTATGATTCAACTGAATTTGCTCATACGACGTAATTTCGCGACAAACTGTCAACCGAACAATTTCGTAGAATGAGAATTGCTCGTGAAAAGATTTTCATCGAAGTTCGTAATTTTCAGAATTACGCCGACGTCATCCTACAGGTCAAAAAATTGTTTTAATCTATTCGTCCGGTTTCCAGTTCAAATATTTTTAAATTCGTGAATAAAACATCTTGGAACTGAAATTTTCGGTTTTTTATTTTTTTTTTTCCTGTCACTTGGAGGAATTGGAATTTTATTGAACAAACTGTCATTGCATCAAGTACAATCAAACCCGCAACCAACGTCCATTTGTGGGAGGGACAGGGGATCAAACGTTGTAATGACTGACTCTTAGTTCCAATGGATTGTACTTTTGGATAGAAGGGCTCGTGACACATCCAGAGGGCTCAGTCTCCTGGATAACGGGCCGTTTTTTCGCCATTGAGCTGTTCTTCATTGTAATTTTTAAAGAACAGCGACTTGCGATCTTCTTTCTCTTTTCACGTTTGTTTTGTACTTCTTTCCCCTGGTATTGAACTTCGTCCCAATCTCACCAATTTAGATGCATTCGCACTGTTTGTAACTCGGCTTTTACACTCCGCCAGAGCTTCCCTTGTACTTTTCCTCCGCTTGGTCAATGCCTTCTCTTTTCTTCATGGGTGCGTTGTCATGAATATCCCCATTCACATCATAACCTCTGAATGTCTTTATTACCTTCTTTGGTTCTTTCCCTCGTATGGTACGGCTAAGGATTACTTTCTGACCGCGCTGACATAGATTCCCTTTTTCACCAAGACTCTCTCAACTTTGCTACCAGAATAGACTTCTGGCTGCTGCGATCTGCTTTACTATCTCAATTTCCCTCCTTCTCTCCTCATGCTTCTTCAAGACAAATTGCGTAGTTGTGAATCGTCGCTAACTTGTGCCTGGGAGGTGGCAGCAGTCTCTTGAGATCACGGTATCAAAGTGCATTGGCTTCCTATAGATTTCCTATTCCATCCTGTTGTTTTCCCATGTAATGAGTGTTAGGTCGAAATAATTGATGATCTCATTGTCTTCTTCCACTCTAATTCACCTCATTCGTTTCCAGAAGGAATTGGTACACCTGTCTATTAGTGTTTGACCACACAATTAAGATATCATATACATATCTAGCACAGTGTTGGATTAAGTTTCTGAAAATCTTTTTTACAAAATCCATAAATCTCCGCCAGTATCAGTGACAGCGGTCATCCCGTCGCTGGTCCTTTTCTTCTAGCTGTAGAACTTGTTTTTATCGGCTGTAGTTCTAGTCCACGACCTCTTCCATTATTTCTGTGTACTTCCCGTGGTACCTGTTGCGTCCTCCTTTGGTTCAATACCACCCATGTTTATCCCGCCCGCAAGGATACTCGTTTATCGTTGTCTCTTGATTTCCATCTTCTGCAATACCTCCATCATCTCCTTGTTGTTTCTGATGTTTCGTTTAGGTGCGAACTGGTAATGTTTTTTCGATTATTTGGCGGCAATCTGTGCTATCTTGTGACATAGTGATTGAATTGATTTGACACGGTTATCAAGGTTGCGGTGATTCATAATTTATTGAATAAATGAACAAATAAAAATAAATAAAAATAAAGTGTTCAAATGCACCCGCACGGTTGAATACAAAGTAATACGCGAGCGCGCTTTGGGCAACTGCCATTATCAAGCTTTAGAGGAAGAATAACGAAAAAGAAGAGAGGATTACGTAGTAAAAGGAGACAAGAAGGAACAGGAAGAGACGAGAGGAGGATGATAATGGCAGTTGCCGAAAGCGCGCTCGCGTTGTAAAGTCTCCACTTTTTTTTTGTACATGCAAATGTGTGTGTGTAAACCGGTACCGATAAGTATGGCTGCTCTTTCCTTCTCTCCTTCTCTCCTCCTCTCTTTTTTATTTTTTTTATCTTCTATTTTCTTTCCTTATTTCGTTCATGGTTTTTCCTATCATTAAATACTCTGTATTCAATGATTATCCTTGTGTTATCCTGTCCTCATTCCACTCTACTTGATTTCATGATCATATTTGGTCATGAATTTAGGTACTGTTTTCCTATTCGTCAATCCTAATGTTTTGAGATGGAGAGGGTATGCTATCTTATCGTGTAATGTGAAGTTTCGGTCGACGAGCGTTTCGCTCGCTGCACGAAGACTTCAGTATGGTTTACAGATCGTGTGGCGTCCCCACATCCTGTACCAAATTGTGACCTATCGTCGGGCCTGCTCCATGCTACTTTCGCAGCTGTCGTGTGTTAGATGAGTTAACCATGTTTGTGAATTTTAGTATGTCAAAATCTCTGGGTGTAATCCTCTCTTTGAAATCCATACCAACTCGTCTGGTGATTTCTTGCAAGATGAAGTGCGTACCTGAGTACTGCCTCTGGATACCGATGAGGGCGTAAGTCGAGTTCAGTTCACAGTCTAAAAAGTAAACGATAAACTAGTCGCTGCTGGGAGTCGCTTCCTATTGCGCGTAGCGGAGACTTTAAACCGAGAAGTACATGTTTTTGTCGTCGTTTTGATCATGTCAACTCTCACAAAGTATGGGCGTAGACCCTGTTTTATGGAATTTTCGAAGTACTACATCAAGGACGGACAGTCGTTGGACGGAGGAAGCGCTCGACATCCTGATATTTATGCCGATAGGCGGATAATTAATCGAAGTATCGTTATCTATTATGGTAACGTACAATATTTTTCTAGTCTTACGACGTAATAAATATTCATGTGTTGTAATTTCTACCTCGTTATTTCGATACTTCCCCATTTTAATTATCTAGAGCGTCAGGGTGTGCTCAGCTGTTCGTTCCTTTAAAATTCCCTCTTGGCGAATTTTGTATGTGGGAGTGTTTTCTGAGTCTCAAACTAAGTTGCGGATCTACCTGGGGAGGCGGAGTCATTTCATACCTTGTCCAACTTTGAGCCATTCTCATGTGAGAATGTAGGGTCTCCATTCCATGTCTTTCAATAGTTTTTCTTTTGTTTTTTTCTGGTTCTTCTAAATTTTTCTTTTTAGTTGGTCGTTTTCTTTTTTTTTATTGGACTGACCATCCACGTTCGACAGATAGTTCTCCTCCCTCCACTGGGACTACCGTAGGCGAGTAGATGAGAAAGTAGTCTATCTCCCTATGAAGAGTCACAGTGCCCATTCGGTCATTCAAAGTTCATCAAAGTCCAGCAGTCGAATCAGGGACAGTACGTTCCTTACCTAGTGAATCCGTTCCCGGCCCGCCTAGAGATTGCTCATGTTCCACCACTGCTTAGCTAGTTACGGCCAGAGGACGCCTCGAGATAGAGATATTCTCCTGGGTGTGTCGAGTTTCGTGAGACACTATGGTAGAATCAATTTTTCTTCTTTTGTTTTTCGATCTTTATTCTAAATTTACCCCCCATAAGCGAAGTAAGAAAAAACCTCCATCTCGACGTCGGTGCTACGGGAGATCACTCTTCGAGTGAAAAATATAGAATAGGGTTATGTCGGTGTGGACAGTAAAGGGATACACCACAGCGTATTAATTTTTATTCAACCGTGCGGGTGCATTTGAACACTTTATTTTTATTTATTTTTATTTGTTCATTTATTCAATAAATAGTGATTGAATACTATCAACCAATGATCTTATTGGACAATTCTTCGTGGAGTTTCACTAACCACTTCAATTTTGGCCAGGGCCGGATTTAGAAGTTCAATGCCCGGGGCCCAGGTTAGTGAAGTCCCAATTTTTTTTTTCAACGTCTCGGGTTTCGCCCTCACCCGTACGACGTTTCAAGGACATGACAGAGCAAATGTGGGGCCCCCTTTTTGTGAAGGCCTGGGTCTTTGGGACCCCAGGGACTCCCCTTTAGTCCTGGCCCGATTTTGGTGCTACTGTGTTATATCAAGCGTCCTTTCACTATTAGATGTATTGTTGTCTTTTCTCCGTAACCACTACAGTGTTGTCTTTGTCTGCCTTTGTCAAGATTAAGTTTTTCTTATGTCTGATCTTCTCCTGTAGATGTTCAATTTTCCTCTGTAGTACTTGCGTCCCGACATTGGTTTGGCACATATTATTTTTGATGTCCAACATTACTTTTCCAATTTTGTTCAAGACTTTTAGTCTCACGTCATATTCCATTGTTTGGCAGCTAATGGATTTTGTGTGGGAAATAAAAAGGGCGGGAATAGCTAGAGTGACATTGTTGCAGTAGAACACGGACTGAAAAAACTCCATCCAAGGAAAATATCGAGATGTACAAAGGAAATATAAATTTGTTCGATTGATTTACGATAAAAACGAATTTAACCAAGTTTGTAACGAAAAGTATCATTTTGAGAAAGATTGGCGGGAGAAATCGAAATGTGTCGACTATGGATTTTCCTAATAGGTTTGTAGGCCGAATATTACTCTTCAAGTCGGTATTGCGGATTTCCGACTCTCCCCACCGCGTGGAAAAAATAAAGCCCAATGTTTTGGAGGTAACACTGTATGAATTTTACAGAAAAAAATTAGATCAAATGTTTTGTTGTGGAAACATTTGAATTCCTCCCAAAGTCACCCGCTACGCCTTCCCTCTAAAAGAAAACTCACTGGTTCTTTAACGGAGTTGAACGAAGGGAGGGAGGGAACCAGTTTCATGGGGTACCTTCGAGATATACAGGAGGAGACCTAACTAAGAGCGTAAGAGCGTTCTGTGTCTTATGGTGTTTGAAGTGTTTCATATCTGGCTCGTTAAAGGGGCTAAGCCGATCAATGTATATCTAGTTACTTGGAGGAATTATTTCAAGTTTCAGGCTCCAAGCTATATATGATAAGAGGGGAACTTGGAGAATTTTCGACCTCCGAGTTTTTCTGGCCGGCGGACGTTTTTCCGACCCTCCCCCCTCGATGAAAAAGGTTCTCTGTCAACATTCTTAAGACTAAAAGTGAGTCGAATCGTTCTTGTTGCGTTCTTAGCAGATTACCCTCATTTTTGTCTCCAACATCCCTACTTCTCTCAGTTTCATGAAATAAGAAGCTGATTCTATAGATATTTCGCCTACGTTTCTAGAAAATTCTTCAAGCTAGGATTTTCGAACGCGATATTAGAAGATGAATCTGTGAATTCAGCCTTTATCACATTTGGGAACCTCCGAGCATTCAGAAAAAACGCTAAACAATATCAATAGGAGAAATTTGCAGGCATACGACACAGTATTGAATATGAGATACCACGGATCTGACATATCGCAAAACAAATGATGAGGGAAAATTATTGACAAAAGACACATATTTTCTAGATGACTCATGCCGCATGAGCTAGGTTCTGAATGAATCTTTCTAGTGACCCAAAAGGTGGGTGCTCGAACCTCAAGATGCAAGTTATATCTCCACTCTTTTACAGATTTGGAGAAAGACAAAGGACAAATAATTTATTTTTAATAATTACGTACTTCGAATACGAATGCTATTAAGACGGACGAAATAGTTGTATTAAATTTTATTACGTCTAGGGCGCCTGGCGAAAAATGAGGGTGATAACTTTTAAGATGATGAGAACGCGAATGGCTGTTATTTCAGTACGAAAACACGTACATATTAATCCAGATCGTGCGTAATATTTCGGTTCGGTCGATTTCGTACGCTCGTCTGCTACACGTTTTTGTAGGTTGTATGACGCGGCTGACTGAAGCTCGTCAAAAGCACAACGTTGGGGTAAGTTCGTGTAGAGCGGCTTTTCGTCCGTGCTTCCCCATATCACCGTCATTAACGAAGTTACACGATATACAATTTTTTATTCATTTAAATGGGCGTCGATTCCGCGGAAAAATTGTGCACTCGCATTTTTCTGCAGACTAATGATGATGACGGGCAGATATAAATGACACCAATATTTTTCATTATCGCCGCGTATATTTCCGGCGCTGATAAAATTATTAAAAGAAACTCGCCGTCGAAGGGTCGGTGACGGTGAAAACGAGACGAGAAGGCGATGAAAAAAAATTATATGTATAGCGAAGCCGATTTTACAATTACGTTCAACTTTTTTGAAAGAGTTATCGAAGAAAACTCGTTTCGATATTTTATACTCGAACCTTTTGGAATTTATTTTGCAGTCGAGCTTTTTTAAGACAGACATCAATCTCCTATGTTTTGAAGTAGCTATAGGCTTTGATAACACTTGCAACATAGCTGTGTAATTAATCAATTCATTTTCTCCCCTTTTTCGTCGTGGTACGTCTACGGGGGTAAGCTGATTTCATACGATGAGATGAAAATTTTGCGGACTGCCGCCGCCAACATTCGCGCATTTGCGTACCGCCGTCAGCGTTCGCCGTCAGAGAATCGCAGGACTCTATTCGAGCTGAATTTTTGCACGCGGGATTTAATTTACGAAATTACGTTTTAAATGTCTGAATAGACGAGGCGAAACATGGTGAGGAATGAATTTACAAGATTCTCGCACAAGCATCGCGGCATCGGCACCGTACGTCTGAATCGTCTTTGGTAAACGCTACAGATGATGCAAAGAGGTAACAAATGCTCGTTTCTGTTGGCTCGCGGAAATTCGTTATTTTTACTCAAATTAAATTATTAAATAAATATTTACAATGGTTTGTTTGAAAGTTACTTCCGCCTTGTGTTGCGCTAACTTTCTTCTTCCTTCGCTTCGTCAAAATTTAATCACTCGTTGATGGGTTTTCATTAATTCGATTAATTCGTCAACGTTAATAAACGCAAAAACAACGTAACCAAAAAGAAGGCTCTTGAAAATGAAGGAAAAAATTGCCACGTACAAAGCTGTCGTCGAGAGGGCTGGAAAACGTCGCGGAACTAAAATTTAGGAATTTTTAATTACAGTACCAACTGGTATCCTCGCTTTTAAATTTTTAGAAAGTCAGAAATGCAAATAATTATCTCTTATTTTTATGTATTCATTACATGTGGCTGGTAGGGTAGCTCAAAGAAAAACATAGTTACGATTTAATTATTTGACCACGCCAAGTATGATTTAACGCACCGGTACGACTGAAAGTATACTAAATTCTGTGAATCGTAATTCAGAAAGATGATCGAATGAGTAACGGGCAGCACTACTCTTGTTGCGGCGCGTCATCCGTATCTGCTAGTGCCATTCAAGATAATTTTCATTGACAGAAGCGCATACGTACGTTAAGCGTGATTCGATACATCATGAGTCATTCATAAAATTTTCAACCGTACTGAAGAAGATACTCAATGCAAGTACACGCGCGGAAGTGATCTCATTGAGACTGCATTCATCGATTCGTAGAGCACGTGAATGTACTTCGTGAGCGAACTATAGTGCCTATATTAACGAATGATTCGAGTGATGACGATTATTTGAGATTGAAAAAAAAAAACCTCAAGTAGGTACGGTACGCGTTTTTAGCGCGAACTGAAGATATCTAAGAATGACGTTGGACTTCAATTCGATGAGTTCAAAGTAAGAGCGTATATTATTGAAATCTACGCAGAAAAATGCCCGTCAACCACTGTCTCTCTGGAAAAGAGTGGTTCCGAAGAAGTTAGGGCTGTAAGTAATTTCAGGGACTTGGTCATCATAGATCAATTTTCAACGTATTTTCTCGTTTGCAGTGAAAACTGTTGATCAAATCAGAAAGTTGAGAGTCCCAAGGAATGCAGGTCAGCGGAATGCTCTCGAATTTAGTAATTTACATTTACGTATTCTAACCTACATAGCTGGCGCACGCTTCTTTATTCGCAACTATGGCTACAGAACTAAGGTACTCGACATGACAAATACTTTACATCTTCCTTCTTTAGGAGGGGTAGAGGGGATAAAACTGTTTCCAAATCTACGGCCAGCGTGAAATTTTGGTTCTTAGCAATAGGGAGTGAAGCGTCCCCTCAGCCCCATTTGAGCAGTCGTCTACTTTTTGACTTGTTTCTTGTCTTTACTCTGCCCTGTCCCCTAATTTGAAATTTTCCGAGTGGCCCTCCTTCTCCCAAATTCGCGCGTGCCCCCCCCCCCACCCTCGTTACTCCGTGGATGATTCAAAAATTTGCGAATTCACCCCGCGAGTTCACCTTGCGCAGTTTATATACTAGCTTTATGATGGCTTTATACTAACTTTATACAGGGATTTTACCAGTTTCAAAATAAGCATAATAAACCAAGAAGCCCTCCTCACCGGATTTCCCTAGTCTTAAACTAGGCTTATAATAGTAGGTCCGGGCGTAGTGCCCAGTTAATATACTAGGTTTATACTAGTTTTATGATAACTCTATACTAGCTTTATGCTGGGATTTTACCAGTCCTAAACTAGACCTATAATAGAACGGAGAAGACCCTTCCCCCTAGAATTTAACTAGTCCCAAACAAGGCTTATAATAGAGTGTCCGGCAGTGGGCTAATCATCAAAAATTTTCTCGCGGAGCCAAATAAATAAAGATCATGCTTCACGTCTTTCCTATGTCATTATATTGTTGTGGAGTGTCAGTATGACCGTGTAAATGAGAATATTTCAAGCTAATAACTTTTGAGGAGCTCATTTGCTCCGCACTTTCACCCCCTCCTTAGTCTAGTATGAGTCCACTTTGAACTATTTCAAGGTGATAGTTTCTAGAGAGCTCTCCTCGGTGTATAGTTCCAGTTACGGTATTTTGAGCTAACAGCTTTTGGGTAGCTCACTCGCTCCTCTTGTGTGCTCCCTTCTTGGGTTGGTAGAAGCCTACTTCAAATAATTTCAAGCTAACAAGATTTAGGGGTAGAGAAAAAACATGAAACATGTCAAAATACAGTAGACTGTATAAACGGATCTAGTAACTTTATACCAACAGGCTTAGGCATTCTATGTATTGTATTTATTTTTTGAATTCCCAATTGAATTGGCCTTAACTAGCTACTATAGTAGGTTTAGCCTTCTTTATATGGAAAACTAGACACCTTGTTAGGGGGGAACCCGCTATCCATTTTGTTAGGGGGACTAGTCCGCGCCCCTGTCCGCGTCCGGGAGTTTCTGTGAACTGCGTGGCGTGACGTGTGACGCTTTATGACGTCATCAATGACCTTGACCTGCTTTAAAGACTTGCAAAAATTTCAACTTCCAGCCTTCATTATAGCAGGCCTGATACACAGTATATTGAGAAGAGCCCAGCCAACTCATTTGCTGAGGGGGCATTCTCGCACCAACGTGATCGCGAGCGGGGAAAGTGGCGAGTTCCCCGCTGTCATTGCAGACCTGCAATAGCCTCTAATTTTTTTGAAGCACTTGTAGGCTTACTAGGATTTTAGCAGTCTTAAACTAGAATTATAATAGATATGGAAACCCCCCTAGGATTTTAGTCTTGAACTAGACTTATACTAACCCAAGAGGGGAGGCGAAAGAGTGGAGCGAATGTGCCTGAAAGTTAATAGCTTCTGCTCGTTCACCCCCCAAGAGTTATTAGCTTGGAATATTTCAAAGTAAACTTGCCTTTGGAGTATTATTTTTCAAAGTAGACTTAACTAGACCAAGTGAGCCCCCTAAAAGCTATTAGCTAGGAATATTTCAAATTAGACTTATCAGACCAAGGACGGGGGCGAACAAGCGGAGTGAGTGAGCCCCTAAAAGCTATTAGCTTGGAATATTTTAAAGTAGACTTATACCAAACCAAGGACGGTGGTGAAAGAGCGGAGCAAGTGACCTTTTCTAAAGCTACTAGCTTGAAATTCTTTGAAGTAGGCTCCCATCAATCCAAGGAGGGGGCGAACGAGCGGAGTGAGTGACCTACCCAAAAGCTATTGGCTTCAAATACCCTAACTGGAACTATACATCAAGCGCTGGTAAAACTGGCCCTCAGACCTTACACTTGAGCTGCTCAACCAATTATAAAGCTAACCAGGTTAACAATGAAAACGATTGAGTGACAACCCCACAAAATGACAGTAGACATGGAAAATGATCTTTTTCTATTTGGCTCTACCAGAACATTTTTTCCAATTTGTAGCTCAGACTAGTTAGTCCTTTGAAAAATTTGAAATGATGGATAATGAGAGTGGTTGAAAAACATTGCAATCTTTAGATGAGTAGGTAGTAGGCCTATATCGCTGAACTTTTTTCTTTTTTCTTACCAGTATATTCTCTGGTATACTAGTCCAACGTCTTCTGCAAAAATTGGACTGTATGTGAGAGTTCCCTATCGATTTGTCACAAAATTAAAATTGTGCTGTAGCTGTTTGGATGATCATTGGCATCAAGATGGATTTGAACTCGCTCACCTGAATTCCTCACTGCCTTTTCTGTCCTATTACTTCGAGTGTTGTTGAATGGTAGCGAACTTCGATTTTAGGTAAGAATTCAATCGACAAGTGAAAGTCACTGTCAGGCATTATCAAAAGGGACTGATTTCACTAGCATGCTGCCTAGGTCATTATTTAAATCTCTTTTACACCTTCCATTTTTCATTAAAAAACTTTTAATGCTTAGGCTACTTTTTTTCTTGATGCCTCATTACTTTATTACAAAGAGGGTTGGTCCTTTGAGAAGTTTTGTCTTTCTATCTTCAAATAAAATGCACAACAACTCGGGTGTATTCAGCTTCTGCTACCCAGTTTGAATCTGATGCCATCTGTTCTCAGATCCTTTATAGATCTCCACTAGAATATTCTGACTTAGCTTTACACGTAAAGAATTGATAATATCTAGTTGAATCCATCACATGCTAAGTTGATATTACTCACCTCTGTATGACTTTCTTCTTTTCCTTCAAACATCATAAGAAGTACAACTCATTCAATCTGCAGAAATTGACTCATAAATTTTTTCCGCTCCTAAATGAATTCGTCGCCAAGTTCAATTTCGCAACGAATCGTGAGCATCGAATGATTTACGACGCCTCCGTTTAAAATTCTAGCTCTTTCAAACTCACATTCAAGCGTATTAATTCTTTTCAGTTCATTCATCAGATTTGTGCATTGTCCGATGCGACGAGGAAAACCTCTTTCTCATCCACTACCCAGATGAATTGGAAAATTGTCTCCGTAAAATTGCAGTATAATGAACTCGGTTAAAGGTGAGTAAAATATTTCATTGAAACCCACTTGCTCCGCCAACTAACTAGTTTCTGACATGTCTTATCACGTGGCTGACACCCTTTCTCTATAATTATGTTTCAAAGTTTGTCCCCCTTGACTTTGAAACTCGGAAAAGTATTTTTTTGACTCCGGATTTCGACCTGTATGAACTTATGGAGGGGAAAAAGAACCAGAGTATCTCCTGATCCATCCGTACGTCTCGGCCTTGCCACTTCAACGAAATTTTGAACTTGGAACTCGACCTGTTTACGCAAAGAAGATGATAGCTGGTACCACCAACCTCCACATCTTCAAAGAGGTCAATGACCTGCACCTTGATCTATTTTAGGGATGTGAGACATTTGAGCTTTCCTTTGGTCATCAGTGAATGAAGGAAACTTTGGTATCTCCTCTCAAGTCGTTGAATGTTGAACAATAATTTAGCCTCTGATCTACTTCAGGGGCTTCGAAAAATTGAGATCCGTGACTGAAGTTTGTGGAGACTACGTCGTCACTCGCGTAAGAAAAAGGAGCTGTTACAAAATCGGTAATGAGCGAAGTAATTTTTCGATTGTAACCTTCAAAACTATTTCTCCAAAGAACGTCATAACAGCAATTGGTAGAAGACAAGGTCTTCGTTTTTTGCACCTCGCAGGAAGTTTTCTCAGTAATTCGTTCAAATGTGACAAGAATAACATTAGTACGTGATACCAAAATGAAGAAACACGGAACAACAAAAGAAAAAAATGAATACCAAGTCCGAATTTGTCGAATAACGACAGCTTCATATCTCTTGTTATACCGGATCTCAAAAAGAGTCCCCATACATCATTTATTTTAGATCACGCTTCCCTTTAAATTCCTTTCGGATAGTAAGTGACGAGACTATTTACATAATATTTTCAGATTTCACAGTGAAAAAAATAATAATAATAATGAAAATGGGGGAAAAAGTCGACAATCCAAATAAATACGACGCCTATCGTTGGTTTTTAATGCTGGTCTGTTTTTTCTCTCTCTCTCATCATTTTCTACATTCATTTCAGCCGTTAATTTAAATAACAATACAAATATTTCCTGAGCGGAATGCGTAATGTCGTGGAAATTCTCGATGGCGTTACACAATTATTGTTTCAAACGCGAAATTAGGAAATAATGAAAATTAAAATTCCACACTACCGACTAGAAGAACAAAATCGTTTTAATTTTTTTTTTACTGATAATTTCCTCATCTTACGATTCCATTGTAGAAGATTCCGTTCGTTTTTTCCTCCACCTTGCGTGTTCCTATTCTGCACTCACGGGCGTAAGTAAATAGATTGGCATTCCACAATCGTCAATAACTGGGGAACCTTTTTTTAGAATTTATTTTCGCTCGGCTATTAAAAATCTATGACTGTTCCGTCCGGATGCGTATTCTCTAGCCTCTGCCATAAAATGAGAATTTCTCGCGAAGAATTCTTAGATGATTTGTTATTCTTTATGAAACACTCTTTCCTTTCTCGTGCTTGATGATGAGTGAGATTTCAGTATTTTGAAGGTATCAGATTTTGGTGTCGATCAATTTCCTCCAAAAATTTTTCATACAGAATAAATCACTTTTTCCTAATGTCTTTGAGCACCCTTGTAATGCATTCGGGGGAATACGTCAATTTTTACTGAATAAATAATATGCACCCATAGCTACAGCAGTGTCTACGTTAGCTGCCATTATCAACAATATAATTAATCGCATGAGATATGACATATGGAGACGAAATTTGGGGTTTTGTTAGATACGCTACCTAGTTCTCTTGACTTCTTAGAACTTTACCTTTTATGCTTCATCAGGTAGGTAATTTCTTTAAAAATGGAACAAGTTTGCTTAATGTATTACCTATGATAAAATCTGAATACAAAAATAAACTTATGCAAAACTGTGTCATGTGGAGCAGGTTAGATTAGACGTACACATAAATGACAATTCTGTCATTTCCAAATCAACGTTATCAAAATATTGTGATATTTCCATAGCACGCTATCTCATTCTACAAGATTTTAATTGAAGACGACAGTTCACTAGCGTTCTGATAAGAAAAAACTTATATACCGCGTGGTATTTACTAGGCTTTAAAATTAGAATTGCGTTATTATACTTTTCTTTAGGTATACACTAGCTCCTCACGACGCTAGTATGATTATTACGTTAGGCAGATGAAATGTTAGTTGTAGGTACAAGAGCTCATGTGTAATTTAGTAGTTGGTGAAAAGTAAAAATACAATAATTACGAAATTATGGTGACGCTCCAAAAATAGACACATAATACTGCATCTAATACTTGGATTATCATCATCGGTACGACGTGGTATACTTTGAAGAAAATATTTTCTCAAAGCATATCGAATTTATGAACAGGTACCATTTTTGTAGATATTTCAAATTTATATTTTGTGTCGTTGACCAAGCCAGTCTTGAGAAATTTTTTCAACAAGCAGGTTGATATTTGAAAATGAGTGGTATTTTCTACCTTCAGTCCTTAGTTTCAATGGTAGGCCTATAACATCTCGCTGAACAACAAAACCCTCCAGCTCTTCTGGGCAATAAATTTGAGTGATTTCGCCTCATTTCAGGTAGGGTTTTTTCGCACGAAATAAAAAGTCAGAAATCAATAAATGACAACTCACTTACGGACCGTTTAAAACAATACCTAACATCATCTGAACTTTTTCCTCTCATTTGATTATATCCGTCATAATATCTAAAATAATTTTGTTTCTTTTTCTGTTTCTTTAATCAATTCATTTTTATTCTTTTCATTTTGTTATCCGCACCCATTCTTAAGATGTTTACAGCTACACCAATGGGCTATTTGCTTGGGTAAAATAGAATAAGTAAAATAAATAAAAAAAAAAAACGAAAAAACGGGAAAAACAAAAACGGAAATGTAAAACAAAAAAATCACGAAAAATTGAAAATTAATCCAAACACAAGAAGGCATAAATTTTACTTATGAAATACAACGAGAAACTGAAAAATTTTTCTGAATAAAAATTTACTGAACAATAAAAGCGAGTTTGGCTTTAATCGGCCTATCACGTTTTTTTCTTTTTTTTTTTTTCTTTTTGGCACTGTAACGTCATACGTTCGCCGTTTGCCGGTGCCTCTCAGAAATTTGGATAGGTTTTTTTCAGGAATGGATGTTTTGCAACTTCCTGTTGCCACGAAGTACTTACTCTGTACAACTTTCTCTTTCGTGGGGGCGCATTGGAAAATTGCTTTATCAGCTGCAGCTTATTGATAGGACGCTGTCCGTAGCGGAAAAGAGATACCTAGTATTAATGTCGGTGAATGGAATGCCATTTTTCGAATTTGGATCTCGTTTTTCCGACCATAAAGATACATAGCGAGAGACTTACTATGATGCTCGCACACAACGAAAAACTAGTCCAGACTGCAGCGAACCAGTTTCAGTTTCTATTTCTTCGCTGATTGAAATTATTATGAATTTTCTTACATTTTGGAATGATCTGCACTCAAGAACAAATTTTATGAGAATATATATTTATTGCATTAGTACACACTATGATTGTAGTTTTTTACATTCACAGTAAATTCTACAACGTATTTTTCCTCAGAAATGTCGTATACTATTTTTTAGAAGGAAAATTACTGCAACATTCCTAATTTTTTAATTTCGTATTTCGTGAGCTGTACTTTTCGTTAAACTAGATCATTTTTTCGTTCTGCTGGTTTTTGTTCAATAGCTTTCTTCTTTTCGTGCAGTTCAATATTCCTCCACCATTTCTTGTAGGTATCCATAATATTCTAGAAACATTAACAGAGATGATTAATTAGGCGCTTATATTGCAACTTATAGTGTGTTTATTTGGATTCACAATTGCCATCACAACTGTACCATTTTAAAACCCATCGTGAACACATCTGTAGAGCTGGTCAGTTGAGGGCAAAGAAATTTTTTGAGGTTTTCCTTGAACACACGGAATTTTTGTGCTATCAGTTTTTAGGATTTTAAAAAATGATATAATAGGAACGTGACCATTATCAATTTTTTTCATTTCGCGCTTTAAAGCGAAAACTTTTCGACTTACCTTGAGAACGGCTGCTACAATGGTCACGCTGTGCTAGAAGTCTATTGTCACGTTGAGCATCCATAGATTAAAATTGAAAAAACAAATAATCAAGTTGTTGGTCTAAAGTGTCCTATACTTGAAAAATACGGTTAAAGATTAACTGCCTACGAAATAACTAATATTGTATAATCAATTAACACAGTTGAATGCTTACGTTACGTACACGTGAAGTAAAGAATTTTAGCATTAATCATAATTTTTCAATTCACAGCCCGTTTGAAAACTTTCACGTGAACATGAAACGTCATTTTGGCTGACGTAAATTCAATTTCGATTGCTATACACTCGAGCGTTTCAATGAAAGTAAGAAGAAAGAGAAATCGTAAGGAAAGGTGAAGATAAATTTCGAAATAATATTTTGAGTAAAGAAGGAAATAACGCGGGAAGTTTTGAGGAAAATGTAGTCACCGCTGTAAAGGTTGTCGATTATGTTGGAAAAAAAAAATCGTTTCATTGATCACAAATGAATTTTTATGAGCGAATTCAAGATAAGAAACGAGAAGAGATTTTGAATTCGAAATTTTTCATTTTTCCGGAGTAGTCTATAAATTCTCACCTTTGATTGAGGTAGATATAACCAGCAAAAAAAGGAAAATTAAGAAAAAGGCGTTAATTATGTACTTACTACAGAGGTGGTTTTGTGTGAGCCAGTAGCATACCAAGCTAGAAAATCTTCGACGGGGCTCTTGAACAAATTTTATGCCATACTTTACCTTATTCTATTAGTTCAATAGTATTTTATAGCAAATTTTTCAGTTTAGGAAGAAAGAATTCTTTCCTTTAGCAAGCACCTCCTTCCAAAATTGGTTCGTTTTTTACAAAACTGAACTTCTTCCAGGGAGAAACAATCGATCGAGGCAAGAAATAGAGAGAATTTTTGGAAAGAGCAAGAATCGTGAAAATAGAGCTTGAGGAGAGATGATATCATCATAAACTCATACGATGTATATCAAGCTGGCATGTATATAAGAACAAAGATGAGTCAAAGTCAAAGAAAAAGAAACAATATCGAAACAAAAAATCGGCACATGCGACTTTTTACCTCTGATTGAAATTAAGCATTGCACTTAAATCCTATCTTCGGCACGCCAACTTACTCTCGATAAAGCTCACACGTCCTCACCATCCCTCCCTCTATACTCCCATTAATCTAGATTTCCTAGCTTTTCTCAATGCTATCTTCTGCTGCTCTTCTCTTCATTCACTGGTAAATCGTATTCACGCTCTCATCCAGGCGAGTAGATACGGGGGTGGGGGTGGGTGGGTGGGGTGGGGGTGAGTCTCAGTGTCACCCCCCTCGAGCAAAAAAAAAAGTTGTTCACTTTGAGCGCCGCTCAAAACCCCTCCCAGAATCTTCTTCTATCTACGCGCCTGCTCTCATCGCTATACCTTCTGTCCTTCGATTTACATCCCAATATACTTCATGTGGGTACCCGGTCACAAAGATCAGAAAAATTAACAAAGCAGCCAAACAGGCGACCAATCACCAATCAGTCAACTCTTCTTTCCTTCGCTCACGCTTCGACCTCTCCAAACACATTAACGAGTTCGTTGTCCAAAACTGATTCACTCATTGGTCTGACCGCAAATCCATTCAACCAAGCTAGCTCAAATTGAAAATATTTCCATTCAATGAGACTTTCTAGATCAACTCATTTGTAGAGAAGAAATAATTCTTCCCGGTACTCGCCTCAGAATAGATCACAGTAATTTTACACGCACCTAGGCCTACCTCACGCCCCTTTTATAGCAACATTGCGAAATGCATCGGCTTCAAAATTCTAGTAAAATACGGAGAAAATGAATTTCAAAAAACTGAAGAAAAAAAAATCGTCATATTAAAGAGGTCTAGAATGATTGGATAATTACAAGAGTTGATACATTCGTAGTGGGGTGCACAACTTTCATTTCAAAAATGATGTCTGTTGATTTTTCGCCTCACAATTTAGGCGCGCGCAAAATTGACGTCCATCTTGTAGGTACACGATAGGATTTTTCTTCTCAAATCTTATACTACGTATAAATTACAAATTTCCTCTTTTGGTACATCACACACAGAGGTTAAATTTGATAACTTCAAAAAAATAATATGATTTTTATTGCAATGATTAAAACTTTGCTCCACGTATATGATAGTTCCCGTATCTCCCAAATTAAACTCAACCTAGTTCCGGAGTTTCATAACACTCATACTTCACCTACATGAAAGCAAAATAAGTCAACGGTGATTCAACGTATTCTTGCAGAAAAAGTAAGTATATTATATCACAAAACTGATAACAGAATAGACGTATTAGTCTGCGAGTAAACAGGAAAGTAAAGTCATGCCTTGCATACAAACCCGAGTCGGGTGTTGTTTTGTTTCTCATTTTGTACTGTTTATCTAGGTTAAATTGCGAGTCCTTTAAATCATATTTCTTTGAAATAAATCAAGTAGGTAATAAAATTTCCGCCAAAACCGTAATATTTATAAAGTAAAATTAGCAAATGATTACGTACAAAATAAACGGATGACAGCTTGTTTAAAAGAGCTTTGAACTCCATTACAACAGATATTATACGCACCGGTATAATTATACAAAACGTTTTCAGTATAAATGAACGCGTATGTATTTTCATCAAATGTCACAGGATTGTCCAACAATGATTTAATTAAATCGCAAAAAAATCCTGCCTGTTTGGAGTCTTCTCGTTTGAAACGTGAATATTCGCCGTTCGGAGTACGGGGTGAATGAAAATTCATCAGAAAGCAACGGAATTTTGTGAAACGGAACGAAAGGGAAAAAATTATAATTCGGTCTCATCCGTCACATTTCAATGATAAATTATTATTGTAATAGGTATTAATTAAATTAGATTAAACGGAAAACGAGGTATCTAAATTTTTTCATTACTACTTGTGGGAGAATAAGTACCGGTACCTACGATGTAGGCTATCCTAATGACATGCTAAAATCTGAAACAAGATCGTAGGTACTGTCGTTTTCATTCGAAAAACACTAAAGGCCTACTGTATTTGAGGAAAATTTTGAGAAAGATTGAAAATACAACGAAGTACCAAAAATATTCTGTATTATTTCGATATGCGGTGATATTATTTTTGAAAAACTTTCTTCCATTTTTTAATGATACAAAAATATAGGTGAATCGTTCTATATTCCTTACTCACTCCTTCTTCAGAAAGTTCTGTATGATGTATGATTATGAGAATGTACCTCCATCTATAGAATACCTACAGCGAATAAATACGCGATGATGCATAAACTCAACTTCGTGAATATTTCAGCGGAAGCGAGTCGTAAGCATCATGGTTAGTTATCATAATTTTTTCTCATTTGAAAAAGAATCGAAAAAAGAAAAAAACGTTGATATTCTTTATTACACTATCAATACGTCTCATTTTTACTCTTCAATCATTTTTGTTAAATACCTAGGTACTTATTAAATAGACGGTGTCTTTTTTTTTTTTTCGTAACATCTGTACTGCTCTCACACAAGAATCTTACTGATGATATGTGAATAATTCAGAGAAAATCGATATTATAAATTTGACCAAGAAATCCTTAATTCTGTACAAAAAATTGAAAAGTTTGATACAATCTCCTCTTTACGATGTAACGCATTCATAAAATTTATTCGACTACCTATGTCATCTTTTGTGGGATTGGTGATTTTATACTTACACTAGGTAGGTATTTCTAATTATGGATAATTTAAAATATTTTTCAAAAATTTTTTCGATCATCTCAAGAAAATAAATGTCATACAAACTTTACATTCGGGTGTAAAATTTAGGTATGGTCGGGATAGAACTGTTCATTCACAGAAATTGAGCCACAAAGTTTTTTCAATTAATGCCATTTACATATCATCATTTTCAGTTTTCTGTGCTCAAATGCGGAGGAAAAATGAAGAAGAAAAAACCGCGAATAATAAAATTGTATTCATCGTTCGAAGGAGAATAATATAATAAGTCAAAATTAGTATTTATTGAGTTCAATCTCACATATATGCAGTTTTATGTGCGCCAGTATTTCGCCACAGAAAGAGAGAAACTTTGAGTATGGAAGAGACCGGCCCTTACGTTGTTTAATGGTTTCTCGTTTAATGGAATTTTAGTTCAGATATAGAGCCTTTCCTGTGTAGGCATGCTTGGTATGCGTTAATGGAAAACGTGCCCTGTATCCTTCCCTATTACTTACCTTTAATAAAGATGAACTTCTGTCTTAACGACTTTTTCTTCATCGTTTCATAGACTGGCACAATACACCCAGTATTTTCGAATTCTTCTGTTCGTATAACCTACCTGTTTAATTTCTGTAGGAGAAATAGAGATAGTGCGGAAATTTTCATATCATTTTACCAATGTTGATGTAGGTACTGTTATATCTACACGGTCGTAAGCGTATTCTAAAAAATTACTTCATATAACTTGAAAATACAGTTGTGCGCATTTTCTCGACTCTATCTGAAACAAAGTACCCACACATCAAGGATTAGAAAAACTCTTCCTGTACAGTAAGATGATGAAATGTTAATTCTCCCAATTTTCTCAGGCTTCAATGTTTTTTACAAAGAAAATAAGGGGAAGAAGAGGTCATGAAATAAATTACTACCTAGCTAATTTGGAAATATCTCATCTAATAGGTACCTCCACGTACCTCTGACCTATTTTTAGACATTTTTAGAGCAAGATCAAATTGAAATTTATAAATCCTATTTGATCGTTGGAACATTTTTCAAACAGATTTCTAGAATTTTAGAAGTTAGCTTTCAGCTAGCTGTCATTCACTGATTCCTTGTGATTTAAAAAATGGTATGAAAAATAATCTTGAATCCATCATTAGTTGGCTTGAAAATCAGCATTCAGCAGAAAATACTTTTCTTTACCTGTTACATCCGTAGGCCTACATTGTTACATCACACCAATTCATCTCTTTTCTCCTCATCTGCTTTCACTCTAAACACCACCCATACTGATACCTACAGTTCTGGACAGCTGATAACAAAAACGGGAAAATTGATGGGTGGTTCATTCTCTATTGATCTTAAGGGTATGCTCTACCTAGTCACTCACACACAAAATACACGTGTATAACACAAAATGGTGTGTTGCGGGTGGCGATTTTTGCCCACACATAATTCTCTATGATCTGAATAATGCTCAGAATTCTTTCAAACATCGAGTAATTATCAGGGGTGTGAACCGTTATTATTTTTTCTTGGATTCCGCTTCCATTTTGTTCTCCAACTGAATCGCCGGATCCGCTTCCTTTTGGTTCCGCTTCCAAAAAGCAATCGCCGGATCCGTTTCCTTTCGGTTCCGCTTCCAAAAAGCAATCGCCGGATCCGCTTCCTTTTGGTTCTGCTTCCAAGCAGCAAGCACCGGATCCGCTTCCTTTCGGTTCTGCTTCCCAGCAGCAAGCACCGGATCCGCTTCTTTCGGTTCCGCTTCCAAGCAGCAAGCACCGGATCCGCTTCCTTTTGGTTCCGCTTCCAAGCAGCAAGCACCGGATCCGCTTCCTTTCGGTTCCGCTTCCAAGGAGCCTGGCGAAAATATGCCTAGATCGCCACCCGATCGCGACTCTTTCACGCGATCGGAAAGACAGAATCTCTTCCCTAGCTACTCGTGCTAACGCTATTCGTAAAAATAACGCGGATCCTCGAACGAACAAACTTTATTTATACTCGTATTTACAACGCGCGGCGTTACATTCGAAACTTAGATTTTACGTAGCCGTGACTCGCGGATCCGTCCGCCGCCCGGATGGCTCATACGCGACGGTCTTGATGTCCTGCGGGCAAATCGAAGTCGACCCTTAGCTATCTCGGTAAATAACACTATTCTAGAGTAACTTTCTACCGTAAAGCTAAAAGAGCGTTCGCAGACGCTAGTAGAGTTAAGAGAGCGTACGCAGACGCTAGTCAGGCTCATCCACAATTTCCACCCAATGTAGATCGTAGACGCCTAAGAGAGAAGTTTCGTTCGTCCGAGGAGAGATCCACTGAGAGGCTAATATACGATTTTCACGTACCTGAACAGCAGGGTTCTCGTCCCCCATAACCAAACTTCGGCCGGCTAGATTCTGCTTCACACGAGCACTTAACAAAGCGAATAAAGGCGATAGGTACGTAACAAAATATCACAATCGTAAGATCAAAACAACAGACTTTGCTCTTGCAGTCGCAAACTAAGCCGGCCGGAAGTGGGCAACACCTAAGCTCAACGAACCGAACGAAACTTTTCCCAGCCAATGAATTTTGAGCTACATAAATTTTGTCTCGCCTAAACTTGAATACCACCTATAATTTTGTATGCCTAGAATTTCGATCGCCGCGATCGTATCGAAACTTCGAAAGTTTCGACAGAGCCATCGCAGGATCCGCTTCCTTTTGGTTCCGCTTCCAAGTAGCAATCACCGGATCCGCTTCCTTTCGGTTCCGCTTCCAAAACCCAAAAATTTAGGTCCGGATTCCGGATATCATTTGGGATAGCGATTCCGGTTCACACCTCTGGTAATTATTCTCGAGGTTGAGGAAAATGCGGCTAATTAGTAATTACCTAACGGCTTACAGAATGTTCCGAGAAATCGTTAGGAAACGTTCAAAGTTACGTCTAAAATAGCCATCTTTAAATCGTCAAATACCGATTAATGAATGAAATTAGGTACCTAGTTCGTGTAAACCAATTAGCCGCATATTTCTGAGCTTCAATTACAAAAATCCGCAGTTTCGAGGTATTTGATGCACTATTGAATTAATTATCTGTGGGCAAAATTCGCAACACGCAATACACCATTTTGTGAGTGTTGTCGAAAAATGTACCATTATCGATCAAATGGTACCACGAGATCGAAGTATCGAAACATCACTACAAAGCCGCCAGAACTTCTAAATTCAAACACTCTTGGCCACTTCTCTATATTCTAATCTTAATTCCTAATTCATAGGCCCTTTTCGACCATATTTCACTTTCGCGTCAGAAAATTGTACTTCATTATTTATATTATTCGATTTTATACCTTGTTTCTTTCTATTAAAAACTTCTTCTACCATTTTATCAAACGAACGCCGATCAAGAGAATGATCTTACCTCCGACCTGGTTAGTGTTTAGACTATTTAGGCCCTAAGACTATTCAACTTATTAAAGTTTACGATTAGAATCGTCACGAGCTCAGATCTCCTGATTTCTTTCTTCCTTTCTGGCTGGCTTAATAGTGATCAAATCGAAGCTTCGTACTTACTGAATTGAACTCAAGTTCACGAATTTATTATACTAAACCTAATATAGCTCTAATTCTAAATTACTAACTATCTTATGATACTGACGGTAGAATTTTCTTCTGCCGTTAGGTAACACGAAGACGAAGTTAGCCAACGCCGATAGATAACTTCTTCTTCCGAAGATCGAAGAGTTCTTCTTTATCTTATTTCGAATTTATTTCCTTCGAACCAACTTTATAAATTTATATATTCGATCATCTAAACTTTATATTCGTATTCCATTATATTTTTTCTTCCGTTACTCAACCTGTGTTATATTTATTATCTCGGTAACACTGTGAAATTTTAATCGAATGAGTCGAAATTCCATGGCCATGGAAATTCTCGACCTTACACGCTTCCACATCGAACTTTCAACGCTACCTTCGAATGTACCATGCTTCGAAATTTTCGACTGTCTTGGTGTTAGTAACTAGGTGAAGCATACCCTTAATGAATTTTTGTAAGAGAAGATGATCTGTAGAAAATTTTACGCTGTACAAATTTGAACCTTTCCATTTTTCTTCTAAACTTCTTTGTTCCAAAATTATTTTTCGAGATTACCCGCTTAACATTCTAATAATGGGGCCGAAATACCCAGATCTAGTTTTATTGTAACGCTCCTAGGCGGCTGAAGGCTCAAACTCTTCATCACTCAATTAACCAAAGAATAAGAAAGTCTCTAGTTTCTATCACGGTTTTTATCACTCTATGGAACGCCACAAGATGACAATGACTAATAAGTACTGCGCGAGTTTGTTTTTCCGTGGGTTTTCAATACGTTTTCGCGCTTTCAGTTTTCAATTTCTTCTGTTTTAACCCTTCTATTAGGCACTGATTCTCTGGGCACTGATTGTACTGAAAATGACGAAGATTGCAAAACTGCTCAACAGTCAACATCAATAAAGTTTCATCCAGGCTTCACTTAGATTTCAGAATTTGGGATTACGGAAGAAAGCGAATAATTGTAAGACACCAAAATAAGTATATCAATCAACATCTAGATACAAGCTGAGGAGTATTGTCGATAGAAAATATTGATATGCGCTAAAGATAAGTTATTTATATCGAGTCTTCAATTGGATAACAGTAAGTTCTGTATAAGATCTATCATTCGCATGGATACGTTACTCCCTTATTTTTTTATGAGATTTTAGACATCGGAAGAAAGCGATGACACAAAATGTTGGTATTGAAACCTTTTTGAGATCAGTGATGTTCAAATTGGGTCGCCGTCATTCAACTCTCATAGTGGGTAGTCTACCTTCCCCATTGTTATTTGTATCCTTTCATACGAATATTATAATCAAAATATCGCGTTGGAGGTTCATTCGCGGATTATATGAGGTTGACGGTATACTCATTTACGCTTCATCATCACTTCTAAAACGATCGAGAACGATCACTGGACGTTATCGCAAAGATCCTTGTTGGTTGGTCCCGCGCTCACGAAATTTCCCTGATCGCGATTATATCAGAATTTTTGACTTGATGTTCGATTCTCGTTCATCCTACCGCTGTGATTTTATATTCTCATTTACAGGTCATTCCTTTCCAAAGGAAAACATCGATTGTACTTTCTTTCGCAGATAAAGATGAAATAACATTGGAAGAACGTTGCTAGCAAGATATGGTGACTCATTACAACTCGAACCTCGAGAACGAGAAAATCTTTGAGCTTAAAACAGCATCTACCGTGTTGTGAAAATGGTTTCAGTATACCTAGCCCTCAAGAGGACTTCCGATTTACCTCTTCACATGTATCAGGTAACTTTTCTGCGTAAATTTGATTTATAATGTGAAATTCCTGAAGTGGGAATCAATTAAGTCAATAATTATACTAGACGAGCATTTTTGCTTAATTGCGTCGGTTTTTCGAATATTAGGTACGACTACCGGGACGTAATCGATTTAGAATCGTTGTGCGTGATAATGCGTAGAATGTAGTGAGTGACTAAGTGAGTAGAAAGCTGGTGGAGTTGTGTTTGGTTTTATTTAATGAAATCAACATTATTGTCATGCTTTGAAGTTTTTGAAGACTCTCTTAGATTTTTTCTTGTCTTGATAGTCAACGATGATAATATAGCTGGGAAATATTTGCATTATTCTTGGCACTATGAACTCTTTTCCATAGGTACGATTTGAATGTTTTTCCAAGAATGTATCTTGGTTCGATTTGCTGTAAACGTTTGGAGAAACCACTAACAGCAACTTGTTTGTTATCTTGTCTCTGAGTAATGATGAAGTGTACAAAAATTGCATCCCTCTCACGTGCGTGCTTGATTTTTCAATAGAATCAATGCTACCTACGTATAGACGCGTTGCAAATAGTGTTACACCGGCTTAATTTTGTTGCACTCTCATCAAGAAATTTCAATGGCATAATTGAAAAATTTGATGTTTAGATGAGTTCCGGTATTAGCTTGTATTTTAATCCAACGTCGACTAAATCTCCACGCTGTCAGTATTCACGAACTCTAGAATTCTGATTAAGTAATTATTGTATAGTTGTAGCGTTTCACTGTTCACGATGATGTACAAAAGATGAACTTGATTTTGTGATTGAATTCGGTGGAGGTGATCTCCGGTAAATTCTACTTGTTGATGAATCGTACCCTCTTTTCTTCATTTCCTCAGACTTTGGTTTCAAATCGCGTGTTTTCTATATCCGAATCAATAAAATTCTCGTATCTTTATTTCCTCTCTCTCCTCATTGTTCAGAGTTTACGCTTCGCTAAAAAGTTTTCCCACGTATTCAAAAGTGGCGTAGAATATAAGAGACAAATAACTTCTTTCAATGAGTGTGTCACATGATCGGTTCACAAATTAACATGTCGAGACCTGTTTAATTTACGTAATCAAAAGAGAAGAGCATAGGAAGAATTAGACACTGCGTCCACGACAGTTTCTCGGCGTATGGGCGAAATTAAAGGATATTACTGAATATGCTGGCCTGTATATTTATATGTGGGCATGCAGAGGAAATGAGTAATTAAATTTATTTTTTCGAGTACGAGACGAAGAAGACTTCTGGTAGACTATTTGTAGGCTGTAGTGTACAATGTTATCTCACCACTCAATGTAATACGTGATAATTATTACATTGTGTGTTGGTGAGTGTGCTAGTTAGCCGTACCACTAATTTCTAATAGGTGAATAGGTGACATACCGTACCGTCAGGTCTTGGAAGATGCACAGCTTGTCTTGTCTCTGAATACGCCGTTATTGTTGCTTGACCCTCGCGCTACGCAATAGAATATTTTAGCTGTAAGGCTACTTACTTTTGAACCAACTTCTGCGTGCATCCCATGTCTTATTATTTTTTTCACACGAGACAGAGAAGGAGAGCGAGAGAGAGAATGAGAGAGTTGTTAGTACAGAACGTAAATATTTTTGACAGGAGCGTCTAAATTTTTTTTCAAGGCCGCTGCAAATGTGTTAATGGTTTTCCACGTTTTCAACGTAAGGTTTGGTTTTAATTAGGTCGAACAATGTACGTAATATTGAGAGGAATTTTTGTTTCAGATTTCCTCAGGCTTTAGTTGTAGATTTTTTAGGAACTGGACGAGGCCTCTGTATAAACGGAGCGCTATTTTAGTCATTCTCTTCATCATCATTCTTAAATTTTACAATTTACAATTATTCTGACATTTATTAGTTTTTATTCGATTTAGATCCGTAAAAATGAAAATAAGTTGAACTTTTTCGACGGTGAAAGATGTCAATGATTGTAATTAAAATTTAATTTCTATCGACAAATTTACTAACATTTCGAAAAGTCTCAGATTTAGGTTACTTATAAATCTTGTCTATTCACGATGCAGCAGACAGCGTGTCAATTATACTTCTTCGTAGGATTTTGCGAGAACATTCAACAGTTCCAAAATGAGATGGATAAATGTAAACAAAAAGGAACAGTACAAAACATCTCTGAAGACCATAACTGTTCATTTGAGTAGAAAAAGAAAGAAAAAATAAAATAAAACGCGAAGTACTTATACAACGCGGTAAACGAGCACACAAAAAGAATTTCAAAGCGATGTAATATTGTCTGTGTTAGAGTGTGGACTATAGCAGTACTTATCATTTTATTTGAGGTTTAAACATTTTCTTGTTCTTCACCACGTCGAGCGACGTTAATTTCCAAGATAACGAAATATCCGTGGGTATTATCATGCCACTCTTAATTAATACTAATGATAACGATACTCTTCAATTTGAATCAATTACGAACAATACGAAAAATTTTACGCTCAGGCTCGGAATGATGGGATACGACACTTCGTTCTTGAGAGACGTTTTTCATTTACGAGTTCTTCGGCTCCTTAGACCTACATTTTATGTCGTCACGTGTATCACTTTTTCTGTATCTATTTTTAAATAATATTTTGGATTGAAAAAATTTTATGTTTTTGATTGCAAAAAGATTATTGTATCTTCTCGCATGTGAATTGATTCCATTTTCGTATGTATGTAAGCAATGGATTTCCGGAGTGTGCTATCATCAAATTTTAAGACTCAATTTTGAAAATCAGAATTTGACAGAGTTGGATGAGCCTCTTCAAACTAGAGAATGAGAGTCAGTGTCTACGGAATTTTTTTTCGAAGAAACAGAGTAAGAGAAAGATATGAGAAAACTATCAGGCGGTTCAACTTGACACGCTTTGTCGTAGTTTATCTATAAAAACAAATTTTACGATCAGATAGGCACTAAGAGAAAGGTTCAGTCATCATTTCCAACTTTTTAGGACAACTAGATTTTACTACCCGAAAATAGTCCAACTATTGATAATTCACTAGCCTTTTCTGAGCTTAAAATTTTTCGTTTACTAACCATCCCTGATGCTGCTTTGTGACATGACGCGCTATCCAGTCGTACCCTTATAGTTTACCTCTTTCATTCGTCTGTATTTACTCATCTAATTGTAAAGCACATTGTCGAAACTAATTCCACTCAAATTATTTTTGAATTTTATTTACGTCATCCGGAAGCATATCAACGCCTTACTTTTACTAATTGAGCATCTAACTTTTATCCAAATTAGGCGATTAGACTTTTTTTTTCTTCTCCGGGTTCTTTAGTCCGGACGGACCCGGTTATTGGAAAATAAGACCTGGTTATAACTAGCTCTAAGGGTTTTAACATCTTATAACTAGAATTAATCCGGTTTTCGAGGTTACGGACTTTAACCGAAAGCGCGCTCGCGGCTTCAATTGTGATTCTTTTCTGCGGTTATTGTACATTACCTCCAGCTTACTCATTGAGTATCGTGGAGTTTTTCTAAATCTTATAACTAATTTAAATAGGTGCTGTCGTGTTCAAAGGTCGCCCGCAGAGACTTATCAAGATCATCTATGCCCTGAACGGGTCTCCCTATCGCCCTACAGCTATATTGGTCATCTTTCCAGTTGGCCTGAATCAGTCTAAACAATGACCTCTCAGGTGACAGTTGGAGAAGAGAAAAAGAGTGCTCTAGTCATTCCCTACTCCTGCTCAAGTTGGCCTAGACAGTAATCTCGAGTAGGAAGAGAAAGAAAAAAACTTATACTAACATGCAAGTTACATTTATATGTGCTGCACGTGAATTGCCCAAGACAAGGGACTTACACGGGCAAATCTTATAATACATACGTAGAGAGTTATTATATACATTGTGGGTATTAGTGATCGACATCTTAGTCTATGCTGAAATAGAAGAAAATGTTGATCCACGCTGTTTGTTCAGTACTCCATTTTTAGCCTATGGTAACAGGAAATAGCTGCAATTCCAGTACTTTTGCATTCAGGTGCGGTGTGGTGGTGATTGTGAACAAGTACATTCATGTGATAAATATGATTTGTTATATCTTTGCCTATGCTGAAATAAATGAGAGAACGATATCCTGCTGCTGCGTGTCTAACTCCTTCAACATTCAACTTGGGTTACAGGAAGTCGCTGTCTCTTCAGGCTGATAGGCGCAACAGCAGGTGGGAGTGATGTGATTGGTATAATGTATAGATATAATACCTCAAATCCTGGTGAACCTTCGTTGTTTTATCCGCTACCGCCCGATGGCATCTTGAAGTTCGGTGCGAAAGCCCTGCCTCGTTGGTTACAGTTGTTCGCCGACTAGAAGCGATTGTCCGACAACGGTTAGCCCACCGATTTACTGTGGTCTTACATCTATGCTGGGGTAGATTATGTGGAAGTGTGGTTTCTCCGTCTTTCACAACTTCAGCATCACTTCATGCATATAGGGTATATGGGTGCCCTTCGAGTCTGTCCCAGTCCATTGGTCGACCAACCATGAATTGCATGTACTCTGTCAACACGTGTTCGGCTGTCTCGGGGTACCCAAATTCACATGCTGGACAGACTTTGTTGACGTATTTCACGCGCTTTAGGTAGGCTTTGAAGCAGGCGTAGTCAGATACTGCTTGCGACGACCAGAATGTTGGCGGAGCCTTGATTCTTAGCCGGTCATGGACGGTTGAGAACTACTGCTGGAGCCTTTTCTTCGGTGTTATACTTTCCCAGTCTTTGTTCCATTCCTCCGCGGTGGCGTTCTTGAAGGCCTTGGCTACTTTGGCAAGGGAGACATGTTCGCCTTGAAGCACAAGGCCGCCTTCATCATCGGTCTCAACGGTAGGAAGGTGTCCCCAGTGAGTGACAGGCATGCCTTTCGAAAGAAGCCATTTGACTGACCTCTCGATTATTTGAAAGTGGAGTGGTGGACTGGCTGCAAGCACGCTTTCGACCTGGTTGTTTACGTCCTTGTAGCTTCTGCTGCTTATAACATCACAGCGGCGTTGGAAAGGATGAGATGCTGCCGATAGGTCTTCTGTCGGAGTCTGCTATACCATATGGATGAACAGTACTTTGGCAGTCGAGAAGATCAGTCCCTGGAATATGACTTTTCGCGCCTTGTAGCTGTACCGATACAAATTGCGGGCCAGTTTCTTGAGGAGAGGGATACGAGTCATCATTCTCTCCTCCATGTACTCGAAGTGCATCTTGCACTTTAGCTTGTTGTCTATCATCACGCTCATGCACTTGATTACCTTGGGCACTTTGATGGTGTGATTAAGCACGTTAAAGATGAGCATCTCTTGACCATTTCCTCTTTGGTAAAGTGGTTGTTGGTTCTTGAGCAAGATTTCCGTCTTGCCAATGTTCAGGAGTAATCCGGAGACTTTGGTGATATAGTCTTCCACTTTATGTTTTAGCTCTTGTCTGGTAGGCGACTAAACCTCTCAAAATGAAAATAATTTCACAAATTTGTAGTGCAATCGCTAATGAATTAAAATTTTATTCAAAAGCTATTTGATTGTAGTTCCTTATGCTGTAAATTGCAAAATGACTGCTGAATTGTATACAGGACCATGAACATTACTTGAAATTTTTTGACGTAATTTAACTTCGCTTGGTCTAGGTGGCTGCTTTCGAATGTGGAATAGTTTGATTTCTACTACAAATATTCTAATTCTCGCTCGAGATAGAAAATTACAAAAAAAAAAAAAAAAAAAAAATGAATCCAAAAAACAGAATTATAAAACAGTCGTTAAAATTATTTCAACATATTTGAAAAAACCACGACGTGTAGTTGTAGGGAAAAAGTATCCCTCTCGCACCTTGGGTGGTCAAGTGAAAAAATTAATTACAATTTTTATTTTCAACAAGAGTATAGCAGACATAATATATGAATAGATGAACGACGGCGATGGAAACTGTCAACGTGTGATGAGATTGTGTACAAATCAAAAACCTGTTGTTTTGAGTGGCATAGGATATCTGAAGTTTTGAAAATTGCCAGATTAAAAATCCAAATGTCAGTAAATCATGAACCCTCTTGTGTTTTTATTTAGATCAACAACAAATTATGACTTATGATACATGTTTAAGTGCGAGGAAGAGGGCACGCTTTTTCTCTAGATATATAGAGGGCTTTGTGATACAAGATAGACTGATGAAACTTTGTATGATAGTACTTCTATAATTGTTGGTACTTCAGGTGCAATTTCGTCTTAAAAAGCTATTAGGTATTATCTTTAAGTTGATTTTCTTAACCTTCTCGATCACTTGTTTTCAACTGGTAGTGACGCTTGGTTACTCATAACATTCTTGTGACTGACAAATCAATGTTAGGGAAATTGCTTGTCGTAAGCTTTTTTGTGATTTGTTCAACCAATACACACATGAAAAATGCTTCACATCAGTTACTAGAATTTATATTGAAGTCCAATCCAATTCAGTTGTAGGGGGAATAATATATAGTTCGTAGAGAAAATATTTTCAATAGAAATCAGCCAAAATTGATACTTGATGATCGAAAATCAATACTAAAACTCCTTCTTGAAGGGATGATTAAGTTTTGTGCACAATTGTATATATTCAGCGGGTTTCATGTTGACAGAGGATGATGATACACAAAAAACCATATTGATGCTCTCTCTTAGTTCCTGAGATTGATCTTGAATCGTTTGGTTGCGACACACGTTCCTCCTTTCCTACTCCATAATAACAGTTATAAATCCAACTGACCGTGAAACTTCATATTGTAGCGGGTGATTGTGAGATCAATACCACGTCTCTGTGCGTATGAACTTGGCCTCCCCTTAATGAGAAAAGGCGTTGAAATTTTTCTGGAAAATGTGAGAATTATTTCAGTTATAGATCGTTGGATCTACTTGTATTTTTTAGAAATACACGTTATATTCTATGCCATTATTGTTCGTATCCTCTGTAAGCTTACTTTGTCGTTTTATTCTATCCGTTTTTGACAGTCTTCATAATTTTTTTACTTCATGTAATTTGCATTACTGCTGCGCTGAATTCTATTTCATTTTGTTTAGTTTCCAAGTTACAGCGCTGGAATCGAACCCTACGATGTTTATAGATTCACTAAACGATCTCTCAAACACGTCAAATTTTATGCCTTGAATTGATAAACTGAACGCATTCGCTACTCTTTTATCAAGAGAGCAATATAGGGTGTATTTCTAAGGAAGGAGAAAGTATAATATTGAGACAGTATAAGATTAGGAAATTTCCGATTTTTGTTTGATATTTTTTAACGATAGAGGTTGTCGCATATCGGTTCGAGTTCCTGAATTTTTTGATTGAGACGCTTGATCGCCTTGTGTCTCGAAAATCGGAAAACGAAAGGAAACAAGAGGTGAAACTGAAATGTGTACCACGGCCGTGTGTGTACGCGTTATAAATTATAAAAAGGGAAACAAAGATGACCGGATAGTGTGACGTGATCACAATTCTCAATGGTAAACGTTTGGTGCATTTACTTTTTACAGATTACATGGTGTGTAAGTTTATGTTGTTCTGTACCTACAGTAATATATAGGCATTTCCGGCGACTCGATCAATCTTCAATTTTATATTTATGTACTCCTATTTTCGTTCCAAACACTATTGGAAGTTCTCAAAATAGGTAGTCACCAAGTTCTGTTTGTGTATCTTTTGCAAAGGTAGAGATAGTCTATTTGGTCCGACCAAAAATAAATGCTGATCTAGATGTGGGTACGACGTTAATTTTCACCCACGTTTTTGAGAATGTTAATAATAATAAACTTCACCTTCTGAGTACAAAAATATCTCCTTGTTTTGGATGCCGATAAAACGAATGCGTTTCGAATAACAGATAGCCGCCTAAAATTCTCTAATTTTGTCTCACTATCGATTGATGGAAAATATTTCAAGATCATCGTACCTTTCTTTTTTTCTCTCCCTATTTTGAATTGTCGTCATACATAAAGGTTCACCTTGAACAGGGAAAAGGCGGGCGTGTGCAGTTTAAACTTTAATAAGCTAGTCAAAACGTTGATGACTGAGCATCGCTAATTTAGTAATTGTAGGTAAAGTATCTTATTTATTGGAGATAATTTTGAACAAATGAGCTGACCAATATCGTTATGTTGACAAATCAGTACTCTTTTTGCAAATACTAGTTCACAATATTTTTTTGTCGTTTGAAAGCTTTCAACCGTGAGAAATTTTTTTTATGCTTTCTGGAAGTTTTTTCTTGAAATACTTTTCATCAAGCGGCTACTTTTGATAAAATTGACTTCATGAAAGAGAAAAAGTTCATCGAGCAGTTTTTCGCTCCTTTTTGCGGACGGAAATCTTCGGAGTTTCGAAATTTTGAATGGATTTTCAGGAGATTCCGATTGTGAGAAAGCTGTTGATCCTTCTTCTTATTCTTTATGGTGCGATACACTCCCATGCGTTGGCTACTACTCAATTTCTAGACTAATTCCCCGTGCTCTTCAGAAGAATTCGCTTACGCCCGTCAAACCACTCTACTGCCGCCGAAAACTACTTCCTTCCTCGCAGTCTCTTCCCATCAATCCTTCCGTACAACAGCAGTCTCAGAACCTCCTAATTTTTGCTCTGTAGGAAGTGCCTCAAATATCCAGTCTTGCTCTGCTTTACGTTTCTCAGCAGTTCACAATCAGTCTCCGCTCGCTCCAAGACCTCAGCGTTTGAAATTTGGTCGGTCCACGGGATTCTAAGCATTTTCCTCAGCGTCCACATGTCGAACGCCTCTCAGCGGCTTATAAGATTGACCTTCAGTGATCAGGTTTCCGCTTCGTGGAGCAGAACGAACCAGATATAACACTTAACCACTCGCAATCTTATGTCAAGGGAAATGTTTCGATGTAGCAATGCTATCTCCATTTTCTTGAACGTTGTGCGCGCGATGCCACATCTTATTTTTATTTCTACATTGGGCATTGATGGTAGATTCTTGAATCTAGTTACTTTTTCTTCTGTTCTCTGGTTCAATGTGGTTTGTTCTCTTCCGACGGCCTTAGTTTCGTTTTTCCTCCATCTACTCTCACACCGTACTTTTGATCCATTATATCGACTATTCGTTGCATGTCTGCATAGCCGAATCATCTGCACATTGAAAGTTTAGGATCTGCTTACCATTTGCCGGGATTCCAATTTCTTCTCCCTTCAATTTTAAGCTGAAGACTTTCTCCAGGTACAATATTAAATCATGACAAGAGTACGCATTCCTACCTGACCTCTCTCATTACCTTGTAAGGCTTTGTCCTCTGGTCTCCTCCGATTCTCCACCGCATACCGGCGCTGGTACAAATTTTGGATAATTTTTATAACTGCTGGACTGTGTCAAATTCTTTTTCATAATTCAGGAAGCATATTGATAGTTACCGTTGGTCCTGTATAAATTTTCATTACAACTAACACCTCTCCGATACCGAGCCCCTACCAAAAGGTGGATTACATCCTTAGAAAACGTCCGCGTCCGGGAGTTTCTGTGAACTGCGTGACGTGACATGACGTGACGTGTGGCGCTTTATGACGTCATCAATGACCTTCACCTACTTAAGGGACAAAAAAATTCAACATCCAACAGGGATGCCTTATGACGTCATCAATGACCATGACCTTGACCTACTTCAGGGACTTGGGAAAATTTCAATCTCCAGCCTTCATTATATCTGGCCTAGTATACAGTATACTGAGAAGAGCCCAGCCAACTCTTTTTCTGAGGAGGCATTTTCGCGCCAACGTGTTCGCGAGCGCGAGAGGTTCCGGGTTCACCTGCTATGGCCTCTAATTTTCGCTATGGGTACAGATTTCGAAATCAGCCACTCTGTAGGGTAGATCCCGAATTGTAGATTTTATTAGACTGCTTCGTGAGAACCTCAAAGTCTATGTACAGTATTTGAACTGTTCCGCTGGCAATTCATTGGTACCCGCTGTTGGCGGGCTTGTATGTCCTACCGTGTCTGGAAGATCGCTTCTTGTGTCTGTGAACAGGTTCTCTGCGTATTCCTACCATATTGTCAGTATTTCGTCTCCTGCGGAGGGCCCGTACGTTCTAGTTATTATTTTCCTTAATCTTTTCAAGGAAATTGACTAGTTACCGAATTGAATTTTGCGTCCTTTATTTTTCCTCTGACGTTTTTCTATACCTCACTGTATTTCAGTGGATCCCAACCGTGGTGGACCCCTTCAATGCCCCGGTCTTTTTTTTTTGCGGATTCTCTACGAAAAAAAAAATTGCCCTAAAATATCATGAAATCTTGTTCAAAACGCCTTCTTGAACAATTTTTTTCTCAAACAAAAATTATTTTCAGACCTTCTGCGGACTCCAGGTTGGGAACCACTGCTGGCTGTATTTGGCGTTATCTCCTCTCAGTTTTGCCAGCCGTCTAGTCTAAGATTTCATCAGTGATCCATTTTTTGCATTTTCTCTTTTCCGGTTTTCTCAAGGTTTCCCGTGCCGCTTTAATTGCACCATTCTCAATGTTGTTCTTTGCTGACTGAATCCCATCTCTTTCAACTTCCCCTACCTTGGTTTATTGCATTTATTTTATCATAATTCAGCTTCTCCATATCGATTCTCCTACTAATTTTCTTCCTTGTAGTTATTTTGAATTTTACGGGCCCTTTGTTTTGACAGGGTTGTGGTCAGGTTGGCTGGTAGAGCTTTAGTCAGTAAACTGCTATCCGATTGCTGCAATGGTTTTACCTTCGCTGCACGGCTGCCTCTGAAACAACTTTCTTAAAACAGTTGATGTAGCCTTTGCTTTGGCTTTGCAGGTCGTCGTTTGCGCTCCAATTGCACCCTCAACTTATTCGTTTGGGTAGCACTTGCTCTTACAATCAATACAATCTCATTTTTCTGATGGCCGGTATACATCTCTACCATCTCGTTTTTCTAGGCAACAGTTGTTCTCAGGATCATTCCGTGCATGTGAGCCACACAATCTGCGGGGTTTGCTTCAATAGACATTCCGGCGATAAATCGCCTGCTGCGGTTATGTCCTCGTAATTAGCTCCATCATTCCTCAATTCAAAATTCTCCACATAACCGGTTTTATCGAAGGGGGGGGGGGGACGTCCGCCATTTTCCAAGTTCTCCACCCATCTAGCCATCATATATAGCCCGGAAGTCAGTGTGGCTCTTTCAGTCAACTAGATATGCAATGCTTCGTACACCCATTAGCTCCGCCCCTTCAATGAGCCAGATATGTAACGCTTCAAACATCACAAACTCAGATCGCTCTCCTAAGGTACCCCACGAAAGAGGTTTCCAGAGCCTGGACTTGGTTTGCTTTGCTTTCAATAATTCTATCTTGAAGAGAAGTTCTTGACGTAACTTGTCTCGTGATAGTTCATGCAGTTTCATCACCCTCATACCAATAATCGATACCGGTAACTGGAAGTTCGGTATTTCTACTCAAGATTCTTCATCCGGTGCGAATACCCAATTTACTCTGAAGTGTGATATCTTGAATTCCACTTCTGACACCAGTGCAGATGGATAAGAACGATGAAGAACGGCTACAGATAACCGAGCTTATTATTTCCACCAAAAATACACTACACTTCTAGTGCACTGGAACACCGTACGGAATTGTCGATTCACATGAGTTGCAGATCCAATACTGCTTGTTAATCCGGCTCTTTTCCGGCGGCGGACACTAAGCATTCCAGATATTTCCGTGAACTTCCAGACGGGATGAAATTATTCAACGCAATCTTCTCGTCCTCTCTCGATTCTTCATGTTTTGCTGTTAAGCCAGTAGGCTCCCAGGTAAGAGCCAGCGGCTCTCTTGTCAGGAATCCCCCCCGCGCCTCCCACCATGGAAGCTAGGAACGTTTCCTCTTGGCCTCAGAGCTTTTTTAGGGTCGGCGCGCTTTCGCTAGCCGACCGTATTACAATCACTTTTTGTCGTCATCGTCGTCCTCGTTTCCTCCTTAGTCTCCTTCACGTTTTCTCCGTTACCTTTTCTATCTTACCTTAGATACACAACACAATGGAGAATACCCTTTTTATTATTATTATTTTTTTTTTTTCTTCTTTTTATTTCCTTTTCCTATAATAAACTGCAGTATTCAGGTAGCGGAGAAAATTCTTGTCAGTGCGTTTTTGACTTTCTTGGTAGAATGTATTACTTTTGTCAAACGCATTTTCTTTGACTATCTGTGTGGAACATATCTTCTCTATCTCTTCGCATCCTTATTATTATCATTCTTATTAGTTCTTCTTATTATTTTTGTTTTATTTTCGATTATTTAGAAGATTAGTGGTTGTAATTTTATTATTTCTATTTCAAGTTCAATTTTTTTTGATTTTGAATTTGTTTTTTTTTTTCTTCTTGTTTTCTTGATTATTCTTATTTCAAGTTCATTTTGTTTGTTTTGATTTTGATTTTGATTTTTTCTTGTTTTCTTCATATGGCAGAATCTGGAGGTAAGATTTTTGTTACTTCTATTATTATTATTATTATATTCCCACAAAGCTACAGTTGGTCACTGTGCCCTTTTTTTTCCCTAAAGTGTATTGTGAAAAGTTTACCTTCAGGTTTTTTTGTGGGAACAGTGTATGATAAAAATAAGTGTTCTTCATGTCCCTCTCCAGTCGTGAAACACATGTATAATTCTGCGTTCAGCTGACAGAAGCCATTTAAAGTTATGCTCATCTCAATTTTTCAAAGAATCTAGTATACCTTTTAGCCCAGGTAACAATGCTCTGGATAAGGAAAAAAGTGAAGGCAAAAGATTTTCCTCTGGAATGTATCTTAAATGGTCTTCTGAAGTGTATTGTGAAAAGTTTATTCTCCGGTTTTTTGTGGGGAGGGGAGAGGAGGTGATTCAACCTGCAGCCAAATTCAGCTTTTTTCAAGTTTTTATTTATCGAGTTTTCCAAAAAAGAATTCATTTAGCCGACCCTCCTAACACCTCGCCCGAGGTGCTTGTTTTTTTTTATATATAATTTATTTATTATATGGACTATCATTTACGATATTTACATATTATACTTTTGACAAGTTAATGTTTGGTTGACAGGCTATAAGTTACAATGCACAATTGCAATAGTGAACTTGTTTCGATTAATTATTAATATACTTTATTACATTAATTACATTACTCTCACAGCTACTGCCATTACGTGATGTTGGCTATGGCTTTTCTTCTGAGCCTTTGGTTGGCTGGGCTGTCGAGGAGTTGTATCGATTCGATGTTCTGGCGTTCATGTAGGCGGTCAACATATCTGCTTGTAGACCGCCCTATGATTTTTTTGACCGTTTTGATTTGGAGCTCATTATGCAGCTGTTGGTTAGATACGTACCATGGTGCACCCGTCATTTTACGTAGAACGTTGTTTTGAAATCTTTGAATTATTTCTATATTTGAGTCAGCCGCTGATCCCCATAGCGGGATGGCGTACATCCATATAGGGCACAGAATTAGTACGTAGAGTAGGCTTTTGTTTTCAATGGATATATGACTGCGTGATCTTAGCATCCAGAACATTGATTTCAGTCTGAGTTTTAGCTGGTCGCGCTTCTTCTGGATGTGTATTTTCCAATTGAGTTTGGAGTCCAAATGTACTCCAAAGTAGCATGAGCTGTTTTCTAGTTGTATCAGTTCGTTACCAATTTGTGTAGGTATGTATTCGCATGGTCGCAGGGAGAAGTCAACTCGGATTGTTTTGTTTACGTTCATTTTGATTTTCCATTTTGTGGCCCACTCAACTATTTTGTCAACTGCTTTTTGTAACTTTCTCGTAGCAATGTCGTAGTTTTCATGTGGCGAGATGACCACAGTGTCATCGGCAAAGGTTGCTAAGAGCGTGTCTTCCTCTTCTGGGATATCAGCGGTGTATAAGATGTATAAGAGCGGACCCAGTACGCTGCCTTGTGGTACTTTTGCAGATATCGGTTTTATTAACGAATCGGCCTCACCGTGGTGGATATAGAAACTTCTTTCTTCTAGATACGATTTTAAGATTTGCACATGCTGTTCCGAGAGGTGTTGGCTGACTTTATGGACTAGCCTTGGAATCCAGGCCCGGTCAAATGCCTGGCTTACATCAAGGAATACCGCAGGGCCGTATTTCTTTTCTTTTAGCGCCTGTCTGATTGCTAACCCTACTCGGTGTACCTGCTCGGTTGTGGAGTGGCTCTCTGAATCCATACTGATGATTGGGGGGAGCTCCTTTTCTTGGACAATTGCTGTTAGTCTGACAATATAGATTTTTTCAAACAGCTTCGATATAACAGAGAGTAGAGCTATCGGTCGGTATGAGGCTGGCATTTCAAGATCCTTTCCTGGCTTTAGAATTGCAATTACTCTTGCTCTTTTCCATTGGCTTGGTACGTACCTAAGTCTGAAGACGGCATTAAAGATTTGAGTCAGCATGACTAATCCTTTTCGCGGAAGTTCCCGGAGAATGCGCGCTGTGATTCTGTTGTGTCCAGGAGCTTTACGTGGGTTGAGCTTTTTCCATATGGTGACTTTAACTTCCCTCGGACTTGAAGGTTTGATTGGATCGCTGCCTTGAAAGTTTATTTCAGGAGTAGAAGTGGGTCCAATGTCATTTGGTTGGAATGTTGTTGCTAGATATGCTGCTAGTGTGTTAGCTCGGTCTTGATCACTTCGCGCCCATGAGCCAGTGTCTGTACGTAGTGGCGGTGAGTAGCCTTTAGGTTGTCGCGTGGCTTTTGCAACCTTCCACAGCGAGTAGTCGGTATCTTTGGTTGCTCGTAATGAAGTCACAAACTGCTTGAAGTTTTCGTCGTTGTGCTCGCGGATCTACGTTTGGTTACTTCCTTTGAAATTTTGTTGAATACTGTTTTGTCAGCTTGATTACGGGTACGCTGCCACTGGTGTCTTGCTTTTCGTCGCTCTTTGACCAGTTGGACAATTTGCTCAGGATAACTTGGTGTGCTTCGTTCTATGGGTTGCTGTACAGGGGTCGCGGCAGTAGCTGCTGCTGTAATGACTGTCGTAAGTGTGTCAACTGCCTCTTCAAGCTCAGCTAGCGTTTTCAGTCTTATGCGAAGGTTAATTTCGCTCACTTAGTCCGTGCGTTTGTTCGTAAGCTTCGGGGCTATCAGCTTGTGGATTATGACTCTGCTGAGGGTTAATACTATTGGTGTATGGTCAGATGAAAGATCGCTGATATTTTTAATGTCGGTATAGTTTGATGACAGTCCTTTGGCAATGAAGAAGTCAATACAGTCTGGCTTCTTGCGGCTGTCAGTAGGCCAGTATGTTGGCAACCCGTTTGATAAGCATCACGCGTTGTTTATTTCAACAGCTTATTCTCGTTCTTTTCCTTTGACTGTGGTGAGTCGCGAGCCCCAGTATGGATTCTTCGCGTTGAAATCACCTCTCACCAGCCATTTTTCCCCTAGGCTCGCAAAATAGTTATTATATTCGCTGGAATTGATCTTGTGCTTTGGGGGTGGCGTCAGAGCTTCGGAGATATCTCTTCGAAGAGAATGAATAGTGTAGGATATGCTGAAACAGATGAAGGATACATCACACCCCTAGCGAAGAGCGAGGTGAATAAACGATTGTAATCCTTCTTGTATTTTCTGAACACGACGACAAAATCTAAAATTCCTCTAGAATTACGTATGTACTATTAATTCATTGTTTTTTCCGCTTTACCTAGATGCTCGCATATGGTGATAAGAATTCATTGTAGTAAAATATATCAGAGGTAGCGTTTCATACGATAGATGATGTACGTTAAAAGAATCCCTAGTGGTCGTGTAACGTCAATGTATAAACACGATTATATGTGTCAGGTTACGTTCAGAATGTGGTTTACAATATTCACGACCAATTACTAGTTTTTAACGTTTACCATTTATGACAGAATGTTTGTCTGTACGTATAGCGAATACACACTGTTGTACAGTTATAAAATAAGAATGTTAAAAGAGACAGAAGGAGGAGACGCTGAAAGAGAGAGAAAAAAGAGCTAAAAAAAAGGGAAAGAAAACAGTACCGAGCACGAAGTCGATAAATGAAAGTGCTCATACAACGTTTCAACGAAATTATTGCTGTTAACGACGACGACGACGATCTTCTCTAAATTTATTTGCATAGTATTTAACGCGAAAATTTCTTTCCTCGTCAGCGTTGCTGCTACGCCAAATTGAAGGGCAATTTGCTTGAAAACGAATCCAAAAAAAAAAATTTCCTTCGGTCTTTGGCGAGGACGAAAAAAAAAAGAAAAATTAACACGAATGATAACGATACGATAATAATAATAATCCTATAGAAAGAAAGAAGGAAAATATCGTATAGACCTAATAATAATGAAAACGACTAACGGCGAGGCGTTCTAGGAGGATGAGAGCTTCCTTTAAGTGCGCGGTGGTGTTGTGAACGGCACAGGCTGCGTTCCCGACTTACCGAGAGGAAAACTGAGCTTACTGCGAACGCGGAGCTACGGCTACCGGCCGACGCGTCGCACCGATGTAGGACGTATTTATACGAAATGGGACTCGTGTTGTGTCGCGTCGCGCCAAAATTGTCTATAGCGGTTGCGAGCTGGCGCAATCTGCTGTTCGGAAATACGAATACGCGTGATTCTTGGCGGATGTGAGTCTACAACTTTAAACCTGACGCTACTCGCTACAGTACCAGCTCTAGTCATAGAACCGAGGGTAGTGTGTTGAAGAATTACAGTTACGATAGTAATAATATTCCGCTGATAATATTTTTTTTTTTTTTCTCCGAGTTCGTATTATTGTTACGTTATTAATAAGTTTTTTTCTTATTATTTTTCGTCGTTGTCGTTCGTTCTCCATTCGAAATACTTGGTTCTTAAATTTGTCACGTTTATTTTTCGTGGTTTTTCATCATTATTAATTCTTCGACTCCGTTATTTTATTCTAAAAAGAAAAATAAATAAATAGTAAAAATTCGTATTTAACGTATCTCGTGATAAGCTACGCGTAAATTGATACAGTATTAGTCATAAGCTGATTTATTCCTGGAATACTCGCGTTATTTCCAACGGTTTTCATCAATTTTCGCACGTTTCATTCGCGAGCGTCCCGGTTCGGTTTGTTTCTAAATAATTTTTTCACGGTTTCAGTTGTTACGAAAAGAAAAAAAAATCGTCATAAATTATTTTTTCGGTAAAGTGACCTCACCGGCCATGTATGTATTAATGTGGTCCTGAAGAAAAATTTGTATATTTTTTTCACCGTGAATCGGTCGTCGAAATTGCAGTGCGCGAGTGTGATATTTATATATTGCTCTGGTTTTGATATTATACACGAAGATTTCTTCGGCGTTATCATGGATATACTACCTAGTGGAAACATCTTCTTGGAATTGCAGGATATCCACGATACCGGCTATTTTTCGGCGCAGTCGTCGCTCGAGGAGCATTGGCAACAGGTCTGTATGATGATTAGTCATCCGTAGTGTAGAGCGAGACAGCATAGAAGGTTCTGCGGGTCAAGTTGAATCAAAGTATGTAAGAAAAGCAGCGGATGAGTCATTCGCTAGATCTAGGGAAATTATGTCAGGTTTAAGCTCTTTTCCGCACCTCTCCTATCACTTCTTATCATCATCATTGGTGTCGAGAACTGGAAATCGTTCAAAATCTTACACCTCGTGGGGCAATCTATATGTCTGTATCGTGAATTTCAAATCGCTGGGATGATCTTCACTCCCGTCTAAAAGTTCTTCATGGAATGAATGTTGAAGCAACAATCATTGTTATGTGATTTTCTTATCATGAATATAGTGCGCACAGTTCAACACATCTTATTATACATTATAGTCGTGTGCTGTATTGGAAAATTCTTTTATAGTTTTGAAAAATGGTATCTCTCGTATTATCTGTGAGCTCATGTTACATCATTTTCTTAGTTTACCGGCGCCGTTTGCGACGTTGAAGTATACGTGTGCGTATATCATTTCCTTTATCATCGATTGAGTTCGCAGGTCATTCAGATACCGCGTCCCGTACTTTTTTTCGTTATATAGTAGATCAGCTGCCTCTTCTTGTTGAAATTTCTACTAAATTATAGAATTTTTTACCGCTTTAATTCACGTAGTCTGAACTTCTCATGTAGTGATAAGACTAATTAACGTCTCTTATTCCTCCTCGCTCTACCCATGGCCTCTGTAATTTTGAGAATTCCTTCAAATCTTCGTCTTTGGTATAGTCGAGCCTCAGGACATGTTGAACATATTGGTTTTCTCAGTGGCAACTCAGGATTCTCTATTTTCATGAAGATACGCGAAATCTTTCAAAACTCACGTGTTCCAGCTTCGATGTGAATCCCCCCCCTCCCCTCTCCCTTACTTATATCCAGGTTTCTTGAGCTCAGAATTCATTAAAGCATCTTGAAGTTCATCAGAATTTCGTATGTCCTCATCATGAATGAAGCTCTGAACTTGAAATCCAATTTAAGATACGGACGTTCAAAGTACCCTTAATTGAGGAAAAGAAGGATTATAAGAGCAAAAATTCCCCGTTGAATGGTAGAAAGGCTCCAGGGCGCTTGGAATGCTATCTTTGCTCCTTGGTAGACATCAAATTCCCCCGTCTACCTCCCACCCTCTTCATCCTATGCCCAAAGAAGAGAAAGGGTACATTTTCGGTCTAAAGGATTGTGAGTTCAAGCTCAAAGTTAGTCGAAATTGCTTATGAGTTTATCCAGCCCAATCCTCTGGTATATCTTTTAGAGCACTCCTTTTCCTCTACCGATACCAAACATGGAGCTTTTTCCCGGCGCCTTTTTCTATAGTTAGTAATTAGTTCTTGCGCAGGATGCGTGCAATTTCTCTCTCGTAGACAGATATTTTGAATTACTTCTGTCGTAAAAATGCTAGTTACGATGTATGTGACTCGAGCGCATAGTTTTAGGCATATTGTATTTCTACGTCCTCCCTCATCATAAATAGAATGGATTATAGCGTAAATTCGTATCAAAAGACACACGAGTATGGTCGCGCTGTACGTGTAGGTAATACTGTAGCTGTGTACGGTCCGTTATCGGGGTACGTTCCTCACGTTCTTTCTGTTCACCTTTTCAAACATCACTTTTCTCTCGTTCACGTGTTGTAGAATTCTTTCTTCGGTTTCCGTTTCTGCAAACGTGGACGGTATTTCGTTACAAATTTATGCTGAAAATTTTTCGATAACAACTGCAATGCGCATATAGTGTACAGTATACTCTCGGAGCTTCGAATGGTTATATATCGGGTACCGGTTTTTCACTTTGCTCTATTGTATAGCCAATCTGGAGCATACTGCAACGAGTTTATCGCTACAATAACTATTAGACCGAAATTTGATATAGCAGGTGTACGCTGCCATATTATAATATAAACTTCGCAAAGAGTGCGAATGTACGCGATGTTATTATTTAGCGTGTTGTTTACGGCGTAAAAAGACGTCGAAAAATGCAAAATTTTGCACGAATATTGCAACCAGTCGAGTTGGATGACTCGACAATTATTATTATTCGATTCGAATGTAAGCTTTCAAGTTTTTAAATCATCGTTTGCCGTATTTAGCACTCGAACGGTGCTGATCAGATCTGCCTATGTCCATATTCTCTTTAACTACCATGCGATAATCGTTCCAGATCATGTACTCTCGTAACAGGTTGTAGATATACTGCAACGTTCATTAACATTATTGGTCTCCGTGCAACCTTTCATAGTGTGCGCATATGGTGATCACAGAGTTTGTACCGATCCGTACTCATTTGGCTTCGTTCGATTGAAAAAGAACGATGCGGTGTTTGTCGACGATGAGGTCTAAGTGCGTGCTAAATACTTGAGATTACTCCTAGTGCCAATCAAACAGACCCGTACTCCATAGCTTAAGTCTTCTGTGAAAGTTTGAGTGTCGCACACCCCGGGGGGTTGTTCAGCGTTTGTTTATCACGTCTGCTTTTCTAGCTTGGGCTAACGAGGGATGAAAAGAGTCTTCTCGCGCGTACATAAGGGCTAGGAAATCGGTATTCGGATAGCTTTATTCGGTAAACATACATTGAGATTCGAGAATAGTCACCACTCGATACGTCATGGAAAAAATAATAATAAATAGATTTCTAATATCTGTGACGTCCTACTCTTTCCTATTGTGTATAAGAATCTTGTGCTCTGCTGTCGACATTCTCTTGTGACCTCTTGATTTCAATTTGATCGTAATTTTCAGGCACTTCGAACGTATCTGCATTCTCACAATTACAAGAAGTATGCCATAATGAGGCCAGTGAAATCTCTATCTTATAAACTGGCAGCGTTTGCTGAAGTGGTCGAACCCTCAATCCTACTAGAATCGAGCCCTGTGAGACAGTGCCGGTTTGCCACGAGATTTTGGTCGAAGACAAGCGTGAATTAAATAAAGAATTACCTGAAAGCACTATCTGATCGATACATTCCACCACTTCAAACTCCGTCTAGGGACTGTTTTTCAGGGAGAAGAGGTTGAGGCATAATCTGTCTGTCTCTTGAGGCCTCAAAATCTGGAATTTGGGAGGCAATAAAGACGTGAAAATGTTTAAACGTTGAAAATTTTACAATCCGCCCAGATAATCTGCCAAAATTGTCTCTAGACCTGCCCTAAATTCAGTGAAAATTAGAAACTTCCTGTGAAGTGCCAAAAATACAGATCGTGTTTTATGTCTCTTCACGGTTTTTGGAATTGAGAAGGCCCCGAGAGGAGTTTCTAATCTACCGAATTGAAAATCCATTTCTGTATATTGATGGCAAAACTTAAAATTCTTCTTAGTTTCTGTGGTACGACAAGTTTCCTCCGTCTAGGGACTGTATTTTAGGGAGAAGAGATTGAGGCATAATTTGTCCGTCTAGTGAGACCCCAAAATTTGGAATCTGGCCAGGGATGGAGACATGAAAATGCTTAAACGTCAAAAATTCTGCATTCCACCAATTGGATGATCTCCATTCCAGATCATCTCTCGAACTTGACTCTAAACGTGCCCTAAATTCACTGAAAGTCAAAAATTTTCTGTCGAGTGCCAAGAATACAGATTGTGTTTCTCGTCTCTTTACAATTTTCAGAATTGGGAGAGTCCGGAGAGAAGTTTCTAGTCTGCCGAGTTCAAATCTATTTTCGTATATTGGTGGCAGAACTAAATTCTTCTTAGTATGTATGGTATGACAAGCCTCCTCCATCTAGGGACTGCACTGTTTTTCAGAGAGCAGAGGTTGAGGCATAATCTGTCCGTCTCGTGAGGCCTCAAAATTTGGAATTAGGGAGGAAATAGAGACGTGAAAATGTTGAAACGTTGAAAATTCTACAATCCGCCAATTGAATGATCTCCATTCCAGATAATCTGCCAAACTTGACTCTAGACCTGCCCTCAATTCAGTGAAAATTAAAAACTTTCTGTCGAGTGCTAAAAATACAGATTGTCTCTCATATCTCTTCACGATTTTCGGAATTGGGAGAGCCCGGAGAGGAGATTTTAGTCTACCGAATCCGAATCCATTTTTGTATATTGGTGGTCAAAATCAAAATTCTTCCCAGTCCCTAGGTAGGACAAAGTTTTCTTCGTCTAAGGACTGTATAGTTTAAGAACAGAAGGTTGAAGTATAATTTGTCCGTCTCGTGAGATGGAGGTGGGGGGTAGAGAGACATGAAAATGTTAAAACGTCAAAAATTCTACATTCCATCAATTGAATGATCTCAATTCCAGATAATCTCTCAAACTTGACTCTCTAAACCTGTCCTAAATTCACTAAAAGTCAAAAACTTTCTGTCGAGTGCCAAGAATGCAGATAGTGTTTCATGTTTCTCTACGATTTTTGGTATTAGGAGAGCCCGGAGAGGAGTTTCTAGTCTACCAAATCTGAATCCTTTTTAATGTATTAGTGTTTTATGTTTCTCTACGATTTTTGGTATTAGGAGAGCCCGGAGAGGAGTTTCTAGTCTACCAAATCTGAATCCTTTTTAATGTATTAGTGGCAAAAATCAAAATTCTTCCCGGTCCCTAGTTAGGACACAGCTTCCTTCGTCTAGGGACTGTAGTTTAGGGACATAAGTGTGAAGCATAATTTGTCCGTCTCGTGAGACGAAGGGGGGGGGGATTGAGAGACACGAAAATGTTGAACCGTCGAAAATTCTACATATCCTTTTTCATATATTAGTGGCAAAAATCAAAATTCTTCCCAGTCCCTAGTTAGGACACAGCTTCCTTCGTCTAGGGACTGTAGTTTAGGGACATAAGTGTCAAGCATAATTTGTCCGTCTCGTGAGACGAAGGGGGGGGGGGATTGAGAGACACGAAAATGTTGAACCGTCGAAAATTCTACATTTTACCAATTGAATGAACTTAATTCCAGATAATCTCTCAAACTTGACTCTAAACCTGCCCTAAATTCACTGATAGTCAAAAACTTACTGTGTAATGCCAAACAATACAGATTTGTGTCTCATATTTTTTCACGATTTTCGGAATTGAGAGAGCCCGGAGAGGACTTTCTAGTATACCGAATTGAAATCCATTTTCGTATGCAGTATTGGTGACAAAATTCAAAATTCTTCTTAGTATTTTTAGTATGATAAGCATCCTCCGTCTAGGGACTGTCGTCCGTCAGCTGAGGCCCCAATGTTTGGAACTAGGGAGGGTATAGAGACATGAAAATGTTGAAACGTCTAAAATTCTACATTCCACCAATTGAGTAATCTCAATTCCAGACAATCTCTCAAACTTGACTCTAAACCTGCCCCAAATTCACTGAAATTCAAAAACTTTCTGTCGAGTGCCAAAAATACAGATTGTGTTTCATGTCTCTTTACGATTTTCAGAATTGGGAGAGCCCGGAGAGGAGTTTCCAGTCTACTGATTTCAAATCTATTTTCGTATATTGGTGGCAAAATTCAAAATTCTTCTTAGTCTCTATGGTATGACGAGCTTCTTCCGTCTAGGGACTGTATTTCAGAGAGAAGAGGTTGATGCATAAGTTTCCCGTCTCGTGAGGCCCCAAATTCTGGAATTAGGGAGGAAATAGAGACATGAGATTGTTGAAAAAGTCAGAAATTCTGGTTAAAATTGTTCTGGAAATACTGTACTGGGAAAATGAACCGCGATGTACGCCGGAAGAATGAAAAACACTAGACTGAAAGGAAATATTGGTTCGGAAAGGATGGAAGAGTCTCTACCCAAATTAACCTTCATCATTTGTACAAATCGTAGCCGACTTCAACTACCAAAAAATCTTGCACATAACGTTTGTCATTTTCTTACAAGAAAATCAAAATACAGACATGTAATGATGGTCATGGAAAGTCGGAACGTGTTCGGCCAAAACGAGATCTATAAACCGAGCTATTTTTGCACGCTCCTCTCGAATTTATTAACCGAAGTCGGTTTATAACTTTTCGCAATCTTATACCGTTTTAAAAAGGTCCTCGAAAGAGACAGAAAAAAATTGACCATTCGAGAACGAGTCAACTTCATTGATAAAATAAAAACACATACGTTTCAAATTTCACGGCTTAAAGAGAAATTCGAATTCACGTTTTTAGCAGACGTAATAAAAATGATGATTGATGTGCGGCCCACGTGTCTTCAACCACAGCATAAGTATACGAGATATTTATAGAATGGGTTTGCAAAAGCACATCCTCTCTCTAGTGCAGTGACGATATGCAGTATATTTCAGTCGACGTTCGGTAATTCTGAACGTTGTTGAAATTAATTTTATTTTTCTTTTTAAAGTATAACTTCGCAGAAATTGCCGACAAAAGCGAATAAATTTCAAACCGCAGGTACCTCAAGTATATGAGATGCGTTTAAGCTCATCGCGGCTAATATAAGGATTATCGGAAAGTAACGTATTACTTTATGTTCCCTTTCCACGATAATGGATACGTGTATTCATTAAGTCAATATCATGCACGTGTGGTAGACTGGTCGTTCCCAAGATGAACGATGCAGACTGCATCATGAGGAGAAGATACTCGGTGAATGAATAATCGTAGAAGTGAAGGTAGAAATGTGAAACCAGAATTCAGAGATCCAAAGGTAAGAATACAGCGGTTTGATGAGAGAATGCAACGTACCTTATTTTTCAAGGTTAGAAATTCAACACGCGAAATCCGGCTTTAAGCGTACGTATTAGCTGACTTGACAAGCAGAGGAACACTGGTTATGGCAGACGTTAATGTATCAATTGCGGAAGGCGGCTATTAGATACGAATATATGCATATAATGCATTATACACTCACGCACTGACGTAATATCAGTAGAAAAAAAAAAAAAAATTAAAAACGTATATTTTTGGCTAGAACGAGAGATGTTCTTGAATTTTTTCAATTTATTTCAGGAAATGATGCGGAAATATTAGGTGTAGATAAGTTAGAATGAATAGTTTAATATACGCCTGTATAGGAATGTTTAAAACTTTAACATTTTTTCAATTCCTAGCATTTTATTATTATTTTTTTTTCAAATAAATCACGAGCGTGTATTGTAAGGTATGATGTAACTCGCTATTACTCTCGAGACAGAGATAAACAAGCACGTCGATGCGAACATTAATCGTAGAGCAGATCACCTCTTTCAGCATATTTTCAGGACATTTACCTAGAAGAATTTAAAAAGTCAAAAACATGGATTTTCGTGCACGTGATAAATTTTATTTATTTATTCTTTTTTTGGGAAAATCTAGTTCCTCTCGACACTCGATTGTCCAGTTATAAATTGTTTTCTCGTATAATTAATTTAAAACGTTGGCTCATCGTGTAATTAGTCCGTAGAATGTTTTCATTACTCAAATAACACGTAACAATTTTCCTTGAGAAACTCGTTTGTCCCTTTTTAGTCATCACGATTTCTTGCCGCATCGAAAGCGTCTTTGTGACGCTTTTTGACTCGCGGGGTGAGCCGCTTTATCCATCCCCATTTACGCACTCTAATTGCAGTTTGCTGATTGATTGATTTAGTGACGTTAAAGTCCAGACTTTCCGACAGTACAAGAGTTCGTACAAGTTATTCTGGCATTCATAGCAGCGGCCTCTACGGATACCTTAATTTGCAAATGAGCCGCGAAGACCGACCAAATGAAAGTGAATCTGTCAAACCTTAGGAAAAGTCAGTTTGTGAATTCCAACTCTTGGAACATTAGGTATTGATTATTGAATTGTATTGATTTAGAGTATGGAGTTCGTCGACGGAATAGATTGTCATGTGCCGTGGAGGTTTTTGATTTCTTTCTGTCACTTTTCCGTTCCAAGACTAACACCGTTTCTTGCACTCAGTGATGATGGAGATCTTTATCAATTCAAACGTCCCACCTTCTGTCCTAATTGAGATTTTTAAACACTTCCTTCTGATAGGGATCTAACTTGAACTAGGAACCGCTTATTCATACGCGGAGGTTATAGAGTTGCGCACGCTCTTGAAAATAGAAATATCCCCACGTTCAAATTCCTCGTTTCAAATCTCATACTATCAATTTTCTCGCGATGTCAACAAGTCTTGTTATCCAACGAAATATGATTCAGTAATTACTTACTTCGTCGCGGGTTTAAAGTCTTCCGCAGGTGCGGAGCACTGAACCTTGCGAGTTGGAGTTGTGTTGAATGTGTTTAGAATGAGGCGCACGTTACGATGAATGGGTAAATAAAAAAGTACGAGTACCACATGTCTACCTCGTAATTCGCCTTACGATAATGAAAAGAAATACGATTTCACCTATAGTGTGATTTTCGGTGAAATAGTTCAACTGTTAAACCTGGAAGTTTGTCTTCTTTCTCGCCCTCGCGCCGTTGTGTTCTGCGTCGATTAGTCATCTTTATTATTTTTACGAAATACTCTTACTGTTTTTTCTGCGTCGTTTTTCGTGTTTTATCAAATCAAATATGTAACTATATTACACTTCTATTTTTAGTACCTCGCATTTTATGCCCAAAATGATTCATGTTGAATAAGGGCCCGGTGGATTTTTATTATTTAATATGAGAAAGCAAATTCTGTAGTGGCTGCGTAGTCTTGCCTACAAGTTCTTTTTCTTTGGTTCAGGGGTCAAAATTCTTTGACCCCTAAAGTAGGTCAAGGTCATTGATGCGGACGAAAATTCTCCGAGGATGTACCCCGAGTAAAAGTGATCGCGAATTCTTCGCTGAAATAATTTCCAAGTCTCTCCTCTCTCGAGGTCCTCCTCTATGAGCGCTCAGGACTAAGGAATTTTCATGTCCTCGTGAAAGATCTTTGTTACTGTTGACGTCACAAAGACCGTACGCTTCACAAATTCGTGGTCTTCCTATGTGGAGATTCGAAATCTCTCTTCTCCAAGGATCGGAGATGTACCCTAATGAGATTAATTGCGGGTTCTTTGCTAAAAATGTTTTAAAGTCTCTCCTACCTCGAGGTCTTCCTCTTTTGTAATTCAACTCACAAAATTTTCCCAATTCCTTTCAAAGGTTAAAGTCATTGATGACGTCACAGAGACCTATCCGCGTCCACGTTCGTGACTAAGCGGTTCGCAATTCCTCCTTTCTGAGAGTCCTTCTTTATGGAGTTCACTGTTTGAAATTGTGTGATCCCTAAATTAGGTCAAGGTTATTGATGATGACATGAAGGACGTTCGCGTACGAAAATCCTCCGAAAACGTAGCTCAAATACTAGTCTAGAAATCGAAGTCCTCCTCTATGGGAGTTGAAATTTTCCAGGTCCTCTCCAAACGTTAAAGTCATTGATAACGTCGCGAAAGTCGTACGCGCCCATTTACGAGGCCCTCCTACATAGAGGTACCAAATCCCTTTTGTCTGTGAATTCTTCCCTGTAGAGAGTTTACTACGTGAGCCTGTTTCGTCTCAAATTAGGTCAAGGTCATTGATGACGCCATGAAGGCCGTTCGCGGACGAAAATTCTTCGAGATGTACTCCCAGTAGAGGTATTCGCTATATTTCCAAGTTTCTCCTCTCTCGAGGTTCTTCTTTATGATAGCTTAGGACTACGAACTTGTCAGGTCCTTGTAAAAGATATAGCTTACCAATGACGCCACGAAGGCCGTATGCTTCCACATTTGTGACCCTCTTGCGTGGAGATTCGAAATCTCTCTTCTCTGAGCGTTCTTCTCCTGGAATTGATTTTTCCCTGAATTAAGTGAAAGTCACTTATGACGTCATAGAGGCCGTTCGCGGACGAAAACCCTCCGGAGATGTACCCTTAATAAGAGTGATCTCGAGTTCTTTGCCGAACATGTTTTCAAGTCCCTCCTCCCTCGAGCTCCTCCTCTACGGTAAGTCAGGTCTCAAAACTTTTCCCGGTCCTTTTCAAAGGTCGAAGTCATTGGTGACGTCACAAAGACCATACGCGTGCATGTTCTTGACCAAGAAGGGTGCACTCACCAAGAGCTTCAAAATTCTTCCTTCTCAGAGTCCTTTTCTATGGAGTTTACTGTTCGGAATTGTTTAATTTCTAAATTAGGTCAAGGTCATTGATGACGCCTCAAAGGCTATATGCTTACTCTTGCGTGGAGATTCGAAATCTGTCTTCTCTGAGGGTTCTTCTCCTGGAATTGTTTTTCCCTTGAATTAAGTGAAAGTCATTTATGACGTCGTAGAGACCGTTCGTGGACGAAAACCCTCCGGAGATGTACTTTTCATAAGAGTAATCTCAAGTTCTTTGTTGAACATGTTTTCGAATCTCTCCTCTCTCGAGGTCCTCCTCTTTGGTAATTCAAGTCCAACAATTTCCCAATCCTTTTCAAAGGTCAAAGTCATTAAAGATGTCACAAAGACCATACGCTTTGTCTACGTTCGTGACCAGGAAGTTCGAAATTCCTCCTTCCTGAGAGACCTCTTCTATGAAAAGATTGTTTGACCCCTAGCCGTTTCTAACCAAGTTGCGTATAAGATTTTTCTTCTTTTACGGTCCAAAAGTGAAGACGAGTGCAGTTTTGGAGACCACAAGATAGGTAAGGTACGAAATGAAAACGAAAAAAAAAAACTCTACTAGCGAGTTGCATCAGTACCGCGCTATTGAGAGGGCGCTAGAAGACATTGAAGAAACAACATGACAATTTTTTTCAAAAGTTTTTGAGAAGTACGCCATAGGTCGAATGAGAGTTACGACCAGTTTTCTCTTAGGCGTTGTGACGGAACCACACGAAAGTAAAAGGGTTCGGCGATTTTGTATTTCGCTGGTCCGGAGACAGGACTTCTAGGGGGGAAACCTCCATTCTGTTCGCGTTATGTTCGTATGTTGACGTCGTAAAGAGTATGTACCAAGTTTGATAGAAGCTTTTCTTATAAGGGCACATTGACCATTCATATCCTTCTGCACTCTATACTGTATTACAACAACCCAATTGAATTATTTCATATTTCAGAAGATCAATTCCAACTTAGTTGATTGAATCAGACTGAAATTTTCATAATTCTTGATTGATAGGTTGATTTCTTTGGAGATAGATTCAAAACCCTACGAAATAGTTGTAAAAATAATATCACTACATTTCACGTTGTGTGAATGAGAACTGGTCTGAAAAAAGAATTCCATTGAATTCTTTTCATATAAAATGAATATCATGTTCATTCATGAGTACGCACGAAACTGATCAAAACATGATAAGAGAGATTACGTGAGAATAATCTTCCAGCTTATCGTAGTTTTGTACCGAATTCTTAATCCGCCCGAGTTGATGTATTATCGAATATTATTATCTTTTCAAAAAGACAGAATCATTTGTTCTAGTTTAATTTTGTTGGCTGTAGAGACTTTGCTGTACTGTAGAATTGCTCAAAGAGTGACTCTTGCGGTAATATTATTTTTTTGTTTCCTGAAGTAAATTAAAAGCGAAAGTAGATGATCGTTTCAGTAGTTAATTTCAGTTTGTACGGCGAAAAAGTTCTATTTTTTCGACTGATCAATCTCACCAATTTTAATCCCGTGCGACGGCATTTAGAAAGAAATATTAATGCAGGATAAAATCGAAAAGAGGATATTCGAGTGTCGCGTTCCAGAAATAAAGGCGTTTGCATTCGGTGAGTCGACTTATATGCATAGGCGGGTGAGGAAAATGTAGACATTATAACGTTGTCAGTCATTGGGTTATGAGGTCAACGATAATAATGGAATTTTAAAAACAATATCGTCACGGGGCAAGATGTAGAGGGATGATAATGAAGAATGCCGAAGAGGGTGCGTTGTGTATGTATGTGTGTGTGTTGTCGCTCGGTGTGTAGTCGAGTGCCGGGATTTTCCGGTGCCGTGAGTTCGCTAAGGGAAGTTTTAGTTGGTACGTAGTAAACGTGACCGTGTAGTCGAAAATAAGGTTAGTGTTGGAAAAATCAATTTTATAAAGTGTTCGACGTCTGTATGGAGGCGAAACGATTACACGGTTTGGGCTTCGTTAGGCATACTTTTCTCTTTATTTTTCACACACGTAAAGAAGACCGTTGTACGAAGTTGAAGCTTTAATAAGCAAGTGTGTGTCTTTTTTTTCCCTTTCCCAATACTATTGTCCAGCTTTTCGGAATGGTTGATAAGTATTAATCTGCTGATGCGTTCTGTTGGGGTTTCTTCTTTAATGCCATCAGATCTCATCGTCGATATTCATTTGATGAAGAGTACGTGATATTAAATGTCATGCTAGAAAAATATTTCATCGTAGAATTTATTGGGAAAACTATAAGAATCGATGTACCACAAATCAGTTTTAAATTTTCTTTCATTTTCTATGCGATTTAAAAAGGTTAATTCTGAGCCCTATTTTAAAAGCCTGAACTAGGGCGAAAATTACTAGATGCGATTCTCGGAAGAGATGGAGTTTTAATTATTTTTGATTTTAACAATTTATTCGATTTGTTCAATCTTTCATTTCCTGCAACGGTCATTTATGGTTTTACTTATGAATTGAAAACATTGTTCGAAGCCTGCATTTCGATAGGACTAAAACCTAACGAAATTTCAAATCTGATTTCATACTTACCGTTCGAGATGAAATCTCACTGATGTATGTTGAATTCCTGAAGTCAGATCGTGCCGAAGTTTTTGCGAACAAGAAATCAAATCAAAGTTTATCTTTTGAAATCGAGCTTCCATCTTATAAAATGGCAAAAACGAATTTCGTTATTGTTCTGAAACCTGTGAAATTTACCGCTCTAGAACTGAAGTGGTAGCGAGAAGATTTTTGTCATAAATTGCTTACAAAATTCTGCTAAGATCCTGTGGCGGATTTAAGTTATATGTCGCTGAAGATATTTTAAAGAATGAAGAATTGCAAGAAACGAGTTCGAAAGTGCTTGATGAGAACCTCGATAAAATAAAAGTAGGCTATGAGGTCTTTTGTTTTCGGCTCGAAGATTTCAAGATAAATTAATGAGGGTTTATCAAGTTTGTTATTGCGGGAAAATTCTTCGAGCATCAGTAAATCGGGCTTCGAAAAGGGAGCCTTAGGCGCGGTCTGACATTTTTAAAATCAAGAGAAAAAGTAAAATTTTTCCTCTCATTTGACAGCTATTCCCCCTTGAGTACGAGGTTAGTACTTAATATAATGTTGACATTAAAGTGTAGCAGATCTAAACCTTCGAAGTCGAGGCTTCGTATGTTTTTGGAGAGCAGCTTTTCAATACGACCCGGACTGTCTTGTGTTCGTATCTTTGTGCTTTTCATAGTATTTCTGTGTATCATTAGCATGTGCGTGTCCTGTAGACATTGTGACTACTAGAATAATAAAATAATAATCGATAATGTTATTTGAGAGCGATGATCATAAAAATGCTTAAATGATAATGAGGGTCTACTATAGCTGTAAAATTGCGAAAGTAATTTCACATATTTTTTGTAGAATTTGGTCGTTTTCACGAAATAAAATAAATTGGGAGCCAGTGTTCGATCTCGTCAATTATGAAATAGAAAGCAATAACTCGTATTCAGTAACTTATGAAATAATTTGTCCCGCGCGGTTTTCGGGTGCGACGGTTATCCTCTAGAGATGTTGAACACAATCAACGTAATTCCACCCGTCTCGTGGAACTCATAATTCATTCATGTCGGAAGATTCGCTTCATCTTCTTTGAACTTGCACCGAAAAGTAAGAGCTGTACTGAGAATAGCGATGCATCTGAGAACTTTGCGGTTTGTCTTCATTTTCCTGGTACGGGTCGAAATTTTTCAGTGAGAAAAAATATGAAACCTTCGATCTTGTCGGCCTCTTTCATCAATATTTGGTGACGGTGCACAAAATAAATTCAAAGTTTTTTAGATTTTTCCCTCTTTCAGAGAGAGATGAAGTATACCTCAGAAAACGAATTTAGTATCGCAGTGTTACTTGAAAAGTTCTGAAATCATACGTACTTCTAAATCGTCGCGGGAGACTTAAAATAAGAAGTCTGTTCTGAGCCTTTCGTTGTTTCTGGAAGACTCCTAATTCGCTTTGGAGTTTGCAGGTATAGAATTTTCCTCTCGCCTACATGGTTTACGAATGATCCTATAATCCTTTTCGTAGAATTGAACAATTTGCATTTTTGAAATGGTCGATGGTGTGAAGAGAAAGAAAATATTGGAAAAACGTGGACTTCGCAAAAACAAAAACTTTGAACATTCGGAAAAGAAGTTCCATACAATGACTCTCTCGCATATAGCCCTCCTTCTTTTCAAACTTCTTCCAAGTTTCTAATGTAGATTGAACTCTCTTACGAGTATGTCGAGGTCATTACTCTTCCATCGTCTTCTAAATAGTGAATTCCAGAGTAGAAATTTGTCCAAAGTTCTTGAAGTATTTCAAGGTGATTCGGGATGAGGATCGTGAGGTCAAAGTTCTTCGAGTGTAAAGAGCGAGGGGAGTGAAGAGTCCCTAACCTCCTCCTATTGCTCTCTGAAGAGCAGAGACGGATGCGGGCAGACAGATTCGAAAATTAAAAAGGAGATTGCATCAAGTCCCAAGGAAAATTCAATACTTGGGAGGAGCGGTTAAAAACAGACATGAGAATTTACGTCATTTATACTGTCTGATTTGCAATCTACAGTAGGCATGACTTGACAGAAAAAATAGATGCCATTAGAACCACTGCCTGCCTCTTGAAAAACAGCTAGGGTGGAATTATGCACGTTTCTAATCCCACAACACATTAAACTCGGAACCTTTTTTCGGATCAAGGAAACACTTCCTTTGAAGCTTTCGATTCTTTTTCATCTTTCTTCTGTTTCCTTCCTGGAAACGCATTCTAAACTACAGAAATATTCTAAGGGGTGAAATAAGTCGCATCTTCTGACAAATTTAAGTTTTCTTATAATCTAACTCAGACAAATTCTTTCTTAGCAGCGTGACATAACCTATATGACGTCATCAAAGTGGATCGCGGAAGTTCTCCGAGAATACCCTTTTCTATGCAACAAAGCGACATCATCTATGTCAGATGCGGATGTTTTCTGAGCATGTGCCTTCCTTGAACAAAACAGATGGCGGCTTCCCTACCTGAGACATAAAGAGGAGTCTTGGCCTCAAGTGCTAATGCTCCTCTGGGCTCAGCCTATGTTTAGTCTTGAACTGCATCCTAGCCTGAGTTTAGAACTTTTCCACCTCTATAGAGGTTCGAGGCTCAAAATTTTTTTCAAGTTTCTTCTTTTAGAAAACTCATAGTCCAAACTCTCCTCATGTTTCCTCTATGAAGGATCCGAAGGTCGATATTTTTTCAAATCCCTAAATGAGGTCAAGGTTATTGTTGACGTCACAAGGGTCAGACGACACGTCTTCAGAATCCCTCGCTCCTTCATCCATTATTACTTGGATTCAGCTTGAAGTCCGATCTCGTACAATTTCTGTCAAGTGGTCTTGCGCGGGGGGAGGGAGGGAAGAAACAATTTATGCTATATGACTTTTGACATATCGCAGAGCCGTAAAGAACTGGAAATTTTAATTTCTTTTTTTTTGGCTGTGAGTCACGTTTAGTTCCGGCGCTTCTTCGCGACAGGCAATTGTGCCTTCTCGCGCATTGAAATTTGACAGCCACTCAAGATACGTTGCGTGTCGCAACAAACCGCGGTAACTAAATATGAATACTGCTCAATGATATGAGGAGCTATCGATGAACGAAAAATGTCATTGTATTCTGTATGAAAAATACTATCATTTAAGAATACCCTCTAGAGTTCATGTTCATTCCAAAAGTTTCTCATGTGTGCGATGAATTTAGGCTGTGTGTGGAAGAAGCCAATTTGGTGATTGTAGAGAGTAATGAGAATCGAAGAAAAGATGAGGCATGTATCATGAAATTAGGAAGGAAGCGTTGACTATGTGTGACATTGATGGATTGGATCGGGTAGTGACCTGAGGATGACTGGTCGTGGTTTCGATGTGCAGTGTTTGTAAAGAGAAATGGAATGGATTGAAGTTTTCGATGACGTGTTTATATAGATCACTCATACAATACCAAAAATTCAATCTCTTCATGTCTGTCAATTAAGGCCAGAATAAGGTTGGGTCATAAAAGGTCGACAGAAAGTTTAAATTCTGAAAATAAGCATCTCTTCTAGAGGAAGGACAGAATCATTCTAAGTTTTCAATGAAACTATGAGTACGTATTAAGTGTGATGTCTCCAATCTTCTAAATTTTTCTGATAGCTTTCAATGGTCTTAAATTAATCTCATGCCTTGCGAGCATTCGAAATAGAAGTAGCCTGTTTCTTATTCGAGTGCTTCTTCATTGTTTCCTAAAATATTGATCGACCTTCCTTCAAGCAAATATTCGGACGACGGTCTTTTTTCGTTTTTCGAGTTTTATAATCTTTCTGTCGTTCACAAATTTTTGTACGCACATTCGGATTGGTCTTTATTGTACTTCGAGGTTTGAGGAATAAAAACCGAGGAGAGAGAACGATCTATGTTCGATTGAAAAACTTACGATCGTATTCCATTTCCGACTCTAATTTTTCTGGTTTTGATTTCACAATCCCAGTGGATTCATCAAATCAATATATTTTTGTCCTGCCACTCGCGAAGTTTGAGCCACGCACCTCTGAATTGTAGGAGTCCGCGATTCAACTACCCGCCAAACCAAAAATCAGATTTCTCTTTCCATAATCCTGTATTATTTTACACATTTTAGAAATCCGCGCAATTACCAGTGTTTTATTTCCATACGTTGCGTTGTTCCACCAAAAGCTTTTTCACATTTCGTGAAAGCTTCACCTCCTAAATAAGCCTTTACCATAAGGTAATAAATTAATCGTCGCCGCACGAAATACAATATTTGTATGGGCTGGCACTAGATATGTTTTTTTGTACGGCGTCAGTGGCCGCGCTAGTTGATGCTGTACGCGGTATCCTTTTTTTTAAATGGATAAAATATGAATTAAATAATCCACTCCGTGTTATAATAGTATAGTACATAGTGGTATTCATTATGATATTACATAGTGCTCCTATAAAGTGTAGTCTCGTATACATAAAGCCTATTTGTGGATATTTAGTTGAGTGCGGTCAAATAACGAGTATCGGTGGTTCGGCACCATCGGCACCATAGAAACCTGTTGCCAGGAGTTTAGGACCTCTACGTCAGTTCGGTGAAGTGTAACGACCGAGTGACTTCTAATACATGAGTGCACGGATACGCCGCCGTCGGTAGTGAGCTGGAATTACTTTTATTTACTACGATATCGCTAGCCTTCGGTGATGTAGGGTTATTTTTTTGGGCTAGTCCCGTATGACAGATTTTGTTTCCCTTTCCCCCCTCTGAGATGAAATTATAATGAATCAAGCGTAGATATTTATAGTCGATCTTCGGAAATGAAAAATTGTGCTCTTTGCCTCCGCGTAAAACCTGATGTTACCTGTCCGGTAGGTTGCCAGAAAGCAAATTATCATCACTGCATTTATCTCGGTTTGGCCTGAGATTTTACCTATATACGCATGGAAATTCCGTCGTATATCGAGTAGTCGATTAATATTTCTTCAATTACATCAGCAATAAAATATCTTCGCAGAGATTATTAGTCGAGATCGCGGAGCGCGATGTATCGTGTGCCCGATGATGCTAACGAGTACGTAATTCGTTTCGAAACCTGCTCATGCTTCTTCAACTTTTCCCGCGTTTTTCTATAACTCGCTTCCACTTTCATTCTCACGTGACTTTATAATCTCGCCCACTCAAATTTTCCGTACATGTAGAGCTATGAATGTTGTTCAGATAATCGAGTTTTCCTTCGATTAATCAGTTTAATGCCGAAGTGTTAACATGTTTGAAAAATGATATTTACAGTTCTCCAACTAATTATATAATTGGTCACGAACTAGCGTCTTCTTTATAGTAAGGTATAGGAGGGAGGAAAGAGCAGAGAACAGCGAAAACTACCGACGCCGTAATTAGCTAATTACTTTTCCGTGTGACGTTCGACAAATGGTTGTAGAGAAGAAGAAGAAGAAGAAAAAAAGGTTTGTTAATGAAAATTTGACCGTGTATACCGGAACAGTAAATTTCGATGTGCGTGTACTCGTGAAATGTACAAAATACGCAATTTTGCGAAAGTATGAAAATTCAATTAGGAAATTTTAACGCTATTTTAGATCGCTCTCGCGTGACACTTTTATTTTTTTGAAACCGAAATTAAATTTTCAGAAGGTGACTGTGTCTTCTTAGTTTTCGTTCGTACTTAAAGATGATGGAGAAGGAGAAGAAAAAAAAAATGTTATAAAATTGAAATGTATAACCGCTTCTGGTATGCGTTCGACGAAAAACCTGTTTTCATAGTTTTACCAGGGAGTTCAGTCATCACATGAGCGAGAAATTCGTTCCACATGAGTTTTTTTTTTGTTTATACATACGAGTACCTGAAATACATTACTTACTATAAAAGGTGTAAGTAACAACATTGTATCATCATATTATGTACAATAATTATAAATTATGTTAGGAATGGTGGAAAAATCGTATACAGCGAAGGCGTCGTCGCGTAGGAAAAGATTGTATTATTGTGCTACATTTTCATGCCTAAGTAAGCAAAACGCGTTTTTAAAAAATTACGCAACAGCGCTGAAAAAATGAAGAAGAACGAATTTCGTAGGAATTCATCGACTGTAGTTTTTCTCGAAGTACAGTAACAAGCTTAGATTTGCATTTTAATATTTTTGAGGTGCCGGCGCGGCAGTCTTTGAAATAATTATCGATGAAGCGAGGTAGAGATTTTTGTAGAATTTTCACGCTCGGCGCGTAGGAAATTTTTATAGGTATAAAAACGTTAATAGCGGCGTCGAAAGAGCACGGTCACTTAGGGCACTTATTAAGGTAATGAGTATAGTCCGTATATTCCGACGATAACGAAATTAAATTTGTTTAAATAACATAATTACCGCTACGCACGCTTTAATAAAGTTTTTCGGTCGATTGTTCGAGCTCCCCATTCGACTTGAAGCTATATGCTAAATTTTGCGCAAAAATTCCGCTCGACGAACGTTTAGTGACTAATTCCTTCCGGAGAGTGAATGATGATGGTGAGCTAGCAGAGGTGACATTCTTAATTAATTTTTAGACGGGTATTATCCCAAAAAGTCTCCTTTACATTTTCTGAATGCGATGTAGGTGTGACCGATAGTACGAAGGTTATTAAAAATGGAAATTATACATGAGCGAATGTTAGGAATGCCTGCGAATTAGCTAAGGTCCAATTTCTTACTTTTGTCGTATCTTTTTGCTGGAGTTTCAGCCTGAAATGCGTTACTGTTTGCGTGACCTTGAATCTACTTTTATAATCTATACTATTCTAGAACACTGGGTTTATATTAGCCTTATACTACGCTTGGCCGATATTAGGTGAACTAAGCCGGCCCACCCTGGATATTTAGGACCATATAGGTGCGGATTTACGGGGGGCAAGGGGAACGTCCTCCCCCCAAACCTCCAAAATCGGGCTGAAATAACGCAAATAGAGCAAAAAATTAGATGGAGAACCCGCTGTCCCGAGTCCATTAGACCAGCAGATTTCTCAATCACCACGAAGATATAAAAATTCTTCTTGAAAACTTTCCAAGTCCATTATCAAGGGGAGAACTCGAGATTCAAAATTCTTCCAAGTCCCCCTTTCTATCATGTATACAGAGTTGGAAAGCTAGCTGAAAGCTGAAAGTTTAAAGCCGAAAAATTTCGAGCCCAAAAAGCCGAAAGCCAAAAGCCGAAAAAAATTTTTTGAGTCGAAAGCCAAAAGCCAAAAGCTTTTTTTATTCAGCTTTTTTACATTTTCACGGTCCCTTGACTCTTGTTTAGGACCTGCCGATAAGAAGACGGAAAGAGTTGAAAGCTGAAAGCTAAAAGCTGAAAGCCGGAGGAGTTTTGACCCAAAAAGTTGAAAGACAAAAGCCGAAAAAAAAATAATAAGGTGAAAGCCGAAAGCCAAAAGTTTTATGTTCGAAGGTTAACAGCTAAAGCCGAAAGCAAAAGTTTTATCTTTAGGCTTTCCAACTCTGCATGTATAGCTCAGAGGTAAGAATTTTTCCAAGTCCCCCTCCTATCATATATAGCTCGCGAGTCGAAATTTTTCGATGTCCTTCTTTCATCATCTATAGCTCGGAGGTAGGAATTTTACCAAGTCCACTTCATATCATATATGGCTAGAGTGTCGAAATTTTTCCAAGTCCCTTTCCGTGACGTCATCAACCTATCCGTGACGTTATCAACTTTTCCGTGACGTCATCAACTTCTCTGTGACGTCATCAACTTCTCTGTGACGTCATCAACTTCTCTGTGACGTCATCAACCTTCGCGGACGCGCTCGCGCCTAAGTCCACTTCATATCATGTATGGCTATAGTCCGTTTCAGCTAGGAAAGCGCTTGATTATCCGTAAGTAAAGGGGGAATCAGCCAATCAGGAAATCGCGTGATAGTAGGGTATGTTATGATTGGCTGGTAACCCCTCGCAACCCGTCATAGAACTCAGGACGAGGGTATCTGTTGACCGCCTTCTTATCTGAGACAGACTATGGAGTAATAGAAAGGTTGCCAAAATTTGCAATGCTCGTAACAATTTGAACTCACTGGTTTGAAAAACGAAAAGTATTTTTGGAATATTTGTTTTCGTTAGTTAAAATTGGTTTATTCCAAAAATAGTTTTCGTTTTTCAAACCAGTGAGTTCAAATTGTTACGAGCATTGCAAATTTTGGCAACCTTTCTATTACAGAATGTCTCGTAAATTAGTGGAAACCACAACTCGTATAGACTATGGAGTGTCGAAATTTTTCTGAGTCCCTCTCTGTGACGTCATCAACCTATCCGTGACGTCACCAACCTATCCGTGACGTTATCAACCAATCCGTGACGTCATCAACCTATCCATGACGTTATCAACTTTTCCGTGACGTTATCAACTTTTCCGTGACGTTATCAACTTTTCCGTGACGTCATCAACTTTTCTGTGACGTTATCAACCTTCGCGGACGCGCTCGCGCTCAAGTCCACTTCATATCATATGTGGCTATAGTCCGTTTCATTGATTATCCGTAAGTAAGGGGGAAATCAGCCAATCAGGAAAACGCGTGATAGTAGGGTATGTTATGATTGGCTGGTAACCCCTTGCAACCCGTCATAGAACTCAGTACGAGGGTATCTGTTAAGCGTTTTCTTATCTGAGACAGACTATAGAGTGTCAAAATTTTCCTGAGTCCCTCTCCGTGACGTCATCAACCTATCCGTGACGTTATCAACCTATCTGTGACGTCATCAACCTTCGCGGACGCACTCGCAAAAAATTCCTGGGAGTACCCCCAACAAAAGGCATGGCGGGTTCCTCACATCAGCCCCTGAACTGGACACCTCATTATACCTGCTCTATCTTCCATTATAATTTGCTCGCGGGAAACTTGAAGCCACCAATTGAAAAACAAGATTCCATATTCCATCCAACCGAACAGACTCGTTATAGATGTAATAGACAAGAGAGGAGATGTAGATAGGAGAGATTCCTAGGTTCTTGAAACACTTATAACGACGAACAACTCCTTCCCCCAATAGATAAGTACGACAAAAATATAATCCCTAATTCACAAGCGGAGCGGAACACCGACCTTAATACAGCTATAAGATCCCCATAATTTCACATATCGTCGCATCGATAACTTGGACAGAATTTTCCACTCCAACTCCTTCCTCCTTGTAATCGTAATTTGTGCGCGCATAATGCTTAGCCTAAATCAATGAGCATGCAAACACGTGACAAGAGAAGATATAGAGTCACCAAATTCGTAAAGAATTGGATCTTTTAACGCAAAACGAAGTACCCACCGTTACACCTTGCTTTTAGGAAGAGAGGAATTTCGCGTCCTCGCACAGATGTAAATAATTGACCCATAAATCGAAATATATGTAGTAAGCGGAGAAGGTTGTTGAGAAGAAACGTTTGAAAAACGATCGAAACGAGAGGAAAGCAGGCGAACGAAAAAGTATGGAAAATTTACGATTATTCTTTTCAAATACGACACGTATAGAATTTTTATTCTTTCCTCCTTTTTTGAGGGAGAAACGGAAATACTACGAATTTTGAGTACGTCTTTCATTCTTGTTATCTGATAGGTACACTTAGGTGAAAGAAACTACGATACAAAAAGTACTGAGAAGGGCATAAATCGCTCTTCGTGTACTCATATGAAAAATAATGTTCAAGTTCAAGTCCATTAACTCATCAATGATTATTCGTACATTTGTCATCGTTTGGCGTAGCTTAAGGCCTACGTTGTTTGAAGACGTTGTTCTCTTGGGGACAAATGTCGTGTTTTGTCGTTGGCCGAAAAATGGTCAACCAATCTACGATTCATCAGCCTGCGGTTCTGTGTACAATAAATCACGTTGCAACGCGTGTACTTGCCTCGTTCCTCCCAAAAAATTCATCGAAATATTAAGACCTAATACGCGAATAAAGCGATTGGAATCGAGATAATTGACGCGATTGACCACAAAAACCTCGCAACTTGCGCACTTCTAACGCGTCCTACCATTGAGCAATGTAGAGGCACTTAACTGCGGACGAATTCGTATCAATCCTCAGGCGACGTATCATTCTCCAAGTGAATTCGCTATACACCAAAAAGAAAAAGATAAATTTGACGCAAAATTGGAAGCTGTTGTATTACAACATTAAACAGCGAGCGAGATCGCGTATATAAAAACAACGAGTTCAGTGTCGCCTTATCACTTTTAATATTCGTCGCATTCGTTCGAAAATATTACGAGAATTTGTTGCAACACGTGGGAATATTCGGTATTATACGGAGATACCGACGTTCTTGGTTAACCTTCGTCAATTAAACGGTCATGTTAGTTCGACAATACAATGCTGACTGGGTAGGAGGCGGTGACTGGAGAGCTAAGTACGAAAATGATTTCATTTGTCATCGTATGCTGTTAATTCTCTTGCGTGCTTCTCAGTCTCACTCTTCGCATTCGGGACCGCAGAATCCAGCTTACATCAATAACCGCTTCATTGCTATTACCTTCGACCTTCTTTCGAGGATATGGGCGAGTGAAGACAGAGTTGCCACTTCTCATAGCACTCGTCCACAATTTTTGCGAGAATTTTTTTTCTTCTTTGGGGAAAAATGTAAAGCAATTCAATGAAATTGATTATTTGTCTTCAACAAACAAAGTCACAAGTTTCAAGTGACTGACTTGTGTATTGGCTCATGATGACAGAAGGACAAGAATACATCTCAGTAGTAACAATTTAAATAGGCCCCACCGTCACAATTTCGTTACAATTTGCCTTCATGATACAACACAAGCATGAAATGTTGGACGTTCAACGACTCAAGATCTGAAAATGAGCCACAAAAGGTAGACTAGCTAAGCTTTTGAATACGCAAAATACTGGCAAACGAGTCTCGTTTAAAGCTACTTTCCTAGTCGTCGAGCGTTTTCTCTTTCGCAAGCTCCAATACAAGCAAAAAATCACGAGGACACAGGTGTTACTAAAGCTCTCACAAAAACGACCACTCGTCCCAGAATAATGCCCACAGTCGAGCGAACAGATTCATTATTGTCCAACTACGTAAGGATGTATAGGAAATTTCAAATTAAAACCGCCGTCCCGGATGAACGTCGAACGTCATCCGAAGTGATAACTATCTAGCCATTATGTGGGCTATTTATATTTTTCTCGCTGCGAACCGCGGCGACCTTTTTTTTCTCTCATTTATTTATTCATTGAGAGGGAGAGTTCGACGCATGAAATGCTACCGGGGTCGATCTTTCAGATTCCAGTTTCAATTCCAGAATAATGATCCTCCATTTTCGTAATTAAATTTAATTTGCTCAGAAAATTCGATTGATGCGCACAGAATGAATGTTTTCTTTTTCTTTTCCGAACAGGGTCAATTGTTGTCGCTTTTGACCGTGACACCACACAATACCGTAGACTTCTTGACAATCCAAAACGTTAGGTTTGTCTGCTCAAAAATTATACACATATGAATCAAAAAAACATTCTCACAATAGAAAATAAAAATTCTCGAATAACAGTCGCGTATTTTGATCACATATATGTATAAGAACTCTCAATGATGATAGAATAGGACGGAAATCACGAATTTCTAGTAAAATGTGGGATGTTGTACCATCAGTTTCTTGTCGCGCTATGTACAAGAGTAACACACGGGTGGTCACAACACGTATTATATTATAATTCAAGATATATTCTAAAGGGTGATTAAAATTGTCAAGATGTAAGGGTGGTGAATGCGAGCGCAGTGAGGTATTTTCCTAAGCGAGGCGTTTTTAATACTTTCATCATAATTTATTTGACTTCTTCGCTTCAGGTGGAACTGAATTATCAACACGTACAGGATAATATAGAGGAACGGTTTTCGAACCCTACATACTGTCATGGTTTCCGATAATAAATACGTAGTAAACTATTCGTACTTACATAACAAGGTGATGAAAGGAGGGATCGATAGTTTGCTACGCTCTGGCGCGAGTATAAGAAAGGTGTTTCTAGAAACGAGAAAAATTAATTTTTTCTCGAATATTTTGTCCTATTCTTCTCTGTACTGTGCTATTACTGCCCAAAATAATTCCTTACTCACTTCGTTTATCGTTAGTTAATGAGAAGAATGTCGATGAAGATGACAAGCAGGAAGTTGTTCTACCTTGTCATAGAAATCGAAATATTCAAGATCGAGTCCGCACCAATATGATGACGTTGAATTAATCGTTAGTAAGAACTTCTGTTTTACGAATAGAAAAGACGCTCCATTCCAGCCGAAATCGGGATAGGCTTATTGAGCATCATTATCGAGACAAAGAACGAATATTTCTGATTATAAAACTTTTGAGCAAATCCAAAACTTCTAAATTTGGATGGATATTTTTCAATCATTCGAATGGATCACATCAGGGAGGGACATGAGTGCTCAACGTTTTGATAATTTTTCACGATGTCGATAATCTGAATTACTTTAGTAATTGTGAAAAATGATTCAAAAAAATAATAAAAAACGTGTTCCTTTTTTTCTCATGATACTTATCGTACAAAAAGTTTACAAGAATTCTTGAGCCATTCTCAGATATCAGCGTCTCTCATCGCACGTACCCATTTAAAATGATAAAATTCCCTATGGCTGGGTACCATTAAAACTATTGTAAGAATTAAGCGCGGCATTGATGTATCACACAATCACCAATCATCGAAACATTTAGCGGAAACAATTTGCTTTACATCATTAAAACAGAAGTAGGAGACTTTCGCTTTTTCGGCATTATATCTAATCTCGAAACATTATTCAATTGGATAACGAGGAATCTCCTCGCGAAAACTGTTGAAACGTTACGATAAGACCGATAAGATGGGAAAACCTTTTCGAGGCAACGATATTCTCGCGTGCGTTCGATACTCACAAAAGTCTATAGATTAACTATCATTCATCCGTCGACCTTGAACTAGTTTCAGTTTTATTGTTATGGAGAAGCTAACGTAGAACGCCTAGCTCGAAGAGAGATAACAAGGCTTATTCTGAAGAAAACGTGTCTGGACCCTCTACTTTGTTTACATAATATGATAGCGCGAAAAAAAAAAGTTTAAATAATTCTGTTCTTCGTTATTTGCTATCAAATTTTTATTGAGTAGGAGATATTTCTGACTAGAGTAAATTGTCTTGAACGAAATCCATGAATGATACGAAGTTATTACGAAATCCGTGAAACCAAATCATGAGGTCACGGCTGATGAGAAAAAAAATTAAATTTCGCGAGCTATTCCCGGGCTATGTATTATGAATCCAATTATGACCTATATCAACAATATTGATCTAAGAGACCGCATCGGACAATTTACTAGAGTATTTTTCATGATGTCAATTGATCAGTAAAATTTTTTTGCATTCCTAAATTAGATCTGAACCTAGAAAGTCGAAATTTTTCCAGTGTCCCCATACAAGTTCGAAACCTTCTCTTTATCAATGACTCGCCCAAACCTCTCTCTTCCTTTTGAAACCATGATTTTACGAAAACACGATGAGCATTTTTTCTAAATAATCGCATTGGAGATTCAACAAATACTAACTTGAACTATTCTCATGCTGGTTTCCTGTTGAAATCATAATGCGCACCGGAGGTTGTCACTGACAGAATAGGTGTAAGAGCACTGATGGCCAATTAATTCTTCCAGCTAATGGTTGATTTTCGCTTCGAGCTGTATTCTGATGTCACCGAGAAACTTGACTTTGAGTCGTACAAAAGAATTTGAGGCTGCGACGAGCAGGAAGACTTGGGACAGATCACTTTTAGGACAATCAGCTTGAACGAAGAAAAATAATTCACGAGTTCTTCAACAAAGTTAAACGAGGGGAGGCAGGGAACCTGAAGGGCGTTTCGAGTCTTACAGTGTTTGAAGCGTTGCATATCTGGCCTTTCGAAGGGGCTATACCATCGTACATCTAATCAACTGCTGGGACTACACCGACCTCTGAGCTATATACGATAGGAGGGAGACTTGAAAGATTGTCGACCTCCGGGCTTTGTCCCCCGATAAAACAGGGTTCCTCTTAAAAAACTTGAAGATGCTTCGTTTTCTCCATTGCCCTGCCAAATTTTCGCCGAAATATGACTCGAGTCCCGTAATGATTCAGGATTCATTACGACGATATAAGGCGTACGTCAATTTTTCTCGCACCACATGAGTCATTGTACATACACAGAATCGAAATGACCCATTTTTCAAAGCAGAGGAAAAAAGTAGATTCAACGAGAAGAAAAAAGTGTTACGACGATACCGCACTGATACTTCTTGAAAAATGTATTAGCTCACGCAATTCTATGCGTAGTCGAGATTACTAAGATAATGTACAATATTATGTAATTTTCGATAAGACGGTGTTGAAGAGGCTATGATATACTTTGGAATTTATCACAACATTATGAAAATAGTTATCAATTCGAGTGTATTGAAGAGTATTTCACAATATTATACGTACATTTATCTAAAATATTCCGCGATATCGGCGCGAAAGTTGTAGCTTTTGAAGACGCACTCGTTCGAGTGTCATCCGTACAAAAAAATGCTACAAAGACGAATAAATAATGATCATGTCATTATATATGCCCTACGCATTTGAAATTATTTCATCTTTGTCTTGAAGTAAGTCAAGGCCACACCTACCTAACAGCATCGTAAGCGGGTCGAAATCTAAGAATAGCTCTACGTGGACTTACAAACTTTGTACAATAGTTTATTTTTTTGGAGCTGGAAACGGAAATGACTTGCTCTATCTGTCAACATGGTAGCCTTGTTGTACAGTTGAACTTCGGTATCACAGTATGTGAGTGGAAAAAAGAGGAAGCCGTTCTCTCTAGTCTTTTATCGGGCTACCTAGATGCAGATTTTTTGCTGCCTTATTAACCGCTGATAATGGATGAGGACTGTATTAGCTTGAATGTTCTCTTACAGCTTCTTTGCGAATTTTCAGGTCCCAAGCTCATTGGTTCAATCGCTCCGCTCGTTAGTCTAGTACAAGTCTAATAAGTTGTACGTTGAGTGTTCGTTCGTCGCGTTCGGGCCCGGTATGAAACTAGTATACATCAGTACGGGGCAAGCCTAAATAAAAGAGAGTACATTTAAACTAGTTCTAGTACCGACCCTGCAGGTAGGGAAGCGTAGGATCGAGTCGGTGAAACCAGAATACACAGTAGGAAAGAGAGAGGCTACATTATTCACAACCCCTCGACAGTTCAGTCCAACCCCATTCGCCGGCAAGGTAAAGCTGAGCTGCAGACGCCATTTCCTAATGGCCGTGGAAAAGCTAGGCAGGATAGTGACCTACCAAAGCCACCTGATGACAAACCCTGGAGGGAAAATCACGATGAGCACCGCATTGTCGATCCTCTAATAAGGTGCCCTAGTATGAGCCGACTCTACTATGAAAATAGTTTACCGAAAAAAATCATCCAACGATAAGATGTCATAGAACTTATCGTACTGCCTCGCCGAAGGCTCTTTGTGTATAAGCACGTTCACAATCAATCGAGCTACTAGCTAAGGAGAGAGCGGTGGTTAGGAGGGGTGATGTTCAAACGAATAAAGGAGATTGCGATTGATCAAGAGGTTTTACGGATCAAGCAGAAGGCCAGGCGTTACTAACTCTAGAATTGGAGACCGAAAACTGCTCGGAGAGAGCTAGGGAAATGGACTACCTGTGGGTCAAAACGCGATTTCCGAGACCATGGTTGGCTAAACTTTTACCAGACACAGGTGCTCAGCGGTCATGAGTACCTCCATGAGACTTGAATGAAAGTTGAGGAGGTAAAGTATGTACATTTTTATTGGAGGCAAGATGATGGACTACAGCACACCTTATCTGAATGTAAGACGTGAGCGAGGAAAGCTCGGTATTAGGATCGATGAAGCGATTGCTCCGAGTAGCTTGGTAACCACTGTGCCTAGTTCCGAAGCAGCCACAGTCATGTAGAAGTTGAACACGGAATGGAATAGGGTAATGCAGAATAACGCTGCAGCTACACCTGTGTACCGCCAATTTTGAACTGAGTTGTGTCTATTGAAAGTGTTTGAAGTTTGCGGGTCTGGAGCCACTGCAAGTTCGCGGCTGCCAAGGTGAATGGGTCTCGCCGAGGATATTTCTTACATACCGAAGTTGTAACCGAAATGCTGTTGGAGGAAACGAAATTAATACACACACAATCCGCACCCATTCCACGATGGAGGATGGGTTCCGCGTCAGGACTAGTAAAAGAGATGTAAAAGAGGATAATAGAAGAAACAAACCAACAGAGGACTCCAAGCAGTGTAGACGCTTCCGCTGTATTGCAGGAAATACTATTTCAAGATTTGCTCTATAATCTTTGTTACAATAAGATCCCAAGGCTCAGAAAAAAATTGTTCGAAATTTTTTTCTCGGACTCCTCCAAAGATTGTTTGATATCTCCTGTGGTCGTTTGTGATTATCCAAATCTCAGATTCAAGAAAATTACCTTACTATACTATATTGTAGAATTTTTGCATGATTCGCACATAAACGGCTTCGTATTCGGCTTCATTGGTATAATGTCTGTAATCTATTCCACTCGAATTACTCATTGTTATTTCCGATTAACCTTTTATTAATTTCATTTCGCCGCGATCTCGTCTCGAATGAGGGAATCTAAATTCGCAAAACCCGATAACGCGGTTCGGTGTATATATATGCGGTATTTTCTATTGAGTTGCATCCATCGTCGACGAGCAACTTACCCTCTCTAATGCAGACGAAAAATATTTTACTATAGACTAGCGAGTCTTGAAATTGTGTCTTTTCTCGTGCAGTCCCTTTCCTATTTATTACGAAAATCCCCGTTTATACGCGAAATAATACCGAGAATCGTATTCCGAGATCGGAAATACGAGTTCATTCCAGACGCAACGTATTAATATGAAATATTATGTAATACAGGAGACTACATTCTTATTACCGTATAATCATTTTGAAAATATACGAGTATACCTAACTTTGCCTGTCTGAATGTAACTTTGTTGGAAGGTGTGGTCCGTTCCCCGATGGGAACGGAGGTCGGGTTAACTCACGAGTCCATGAAGACACGAGAGAATCTACTCAGAGGATGTAGAAGCCGACAACACTCGAGCGAACGCGTTAGACGTGTTCGCGAGAGGTTCACACCACAAGTACTGACGAGTGAACGAAGACGAGTGCATAGCGTCGACGGTGTACAAGCGGGAGGAGTGGGGCCCGCCTGCATACCAACACACACGCTCCAACACTCCCCGTCAGGCGCGGCCGGACCCGGACAGCAACACCGTACGGACAGCTATTGTTGGAAAGTATCTGCGTAGGTAGGCAGATTCCAATTTTGAACTCATAGATTCAAAATTTTAAGAAACCACCTGGATTTGAGCTGAAAAGGTAGATTCTAATGTTGGAGGAGGTGTCCAAAGTCTAGAATCTATCTTATCTGTTTGAAATATAAAGGTAGTCTTCAATTCCAAGGATGGAGATCGAAATTTTTGAAAGTCTATCTTCAATAGTTTCATTTTTATGGACAGCTTCCCATTTTGAACTCAGAGATTCAAAATTTTGAGAAACCACCTGGTTTGAGCTAAGGATGTATAGATTCTAATTTTGGAGGAGGTGACCAAAGTCTAGAATCTATCTTATCTATTTGAAATATGAAGGTAGTCTTCAATTCCGAGGATGGAGATCGAAATTTTCGAAAGTATATCTTCAATAGTTTCATTTTTGTGGACAGCTTCCAATTTTGAACTTAGAGATTCAAAATTTATGGAGACTATTCATTGTTCTAGTTTGAAGACTTCAACTTTCCATTAGATTAAGATAAGGGAGTTTAAACATAAAAGAATAAAAACCCTGTAGTATTCAATCTTAATATCGAAAATTGAGACTTCTCACATCACTAGTGTCAATATAGATTTTAACCAAAACACAAAAAAATTTGGTAAAAAAAAATTGGAAAGATTCGAGCAAATTATGAATGAGAAAATGAAAATATAAATATTTTCATCATAGGAATTTCACAAATAATTAACAGAGCTCGAAACAAAAGGAAAGAGATGACTTGAAGTCATAATTTATTCCTTTTTTTTTTTTTTTTTTTTTTTTTTTTTTTTTTTTTTTTTTGGAAAAAGAATTCAAAAACTTTAAATAGGGTCGAACTGATGAATGTTAGTAAAATACATAAATACAGAAATCGACCACTGAGAAATATAATATTCTCAGGGAATGAAAAATCTGCTCAAAATCTCAGTTGAACTACAAAAAAAAATTTTATAGGTAATTGAGAAATATCGAGATTAGATTTTCACAAAGTAACGTACCGTGATGAAAATCAGAAATGGATCGTAAATTTACAGATCCTTGAAAGCAACTGAGCGTTGGAATCAATGATTTCCATGAAGAAATGATTTGGAGCAGTGAAACCCCTCATTTCTTGTCTTCTGTAAATGAGATTATGAGCAAGTTTTTGGTAATTACCTAGGTACTGCAGGTGATCTTATTGAAAACTAACTGTTCACAACATGATGTACTTGCTCTGCTACAGGTAATGCTCAAGTGAAAACATCAGTGATGTTTTCTTCACAGGGAACCCTTAGAAGTTGTACATTTTTATTTTGAACTTCAAACGAAAAGGAATCACGATTTTGTGTTCCAAACTACTGGCTAAAGTATAAGGTACCCATCTATTATCCTGAATAGGATAGGAATAGGGCAACATTTAGCCAAACAGTCTCGTGAAGATTTCAATGATACAACTTTACGACAGACTACAGAAGCAGTCATATAGGTCGGTTTCAACGGACAACAAAACTACGTAGGTTTACTTCTTTGTTCGCCACGGGACGAGATGATTTATACATTACTATAGAGAGCACACCCATGATATGAGTCTGGGGTATACAGTGAAGTAACTGTGTAGCACTCTATATTATCTCGACGCAGACGATAAAGCAGACCTTTTGAGTAAGTGTCTTTGACCATTTATGCTATAGACAGCTTCCCAATCTGACGATATCGGGTTTGTCTGGGCCCTGGTGACAGTGTTTACAGCAAAAGCTATATTTGGTCTTGATGGATAATTCATGAGGAACGTAAGTAAACTTACTCCTTCACAAAAACGAGTTACAGAAGAATATGACTTGATATTCTCTATACTTTTGTTTTTGTGTAGCCTCATTGGTCAGCATAGGAGAATTTTGTTGGACGGAGATCGAAGTGTGAAACCGTATTTGCCTAGGAGTTTTTGGTTGCGGAAGACGTGGTCGATTGTAGTCGAACTGAATTCCCAAAAACTTTTGAGTGGCTCCTAGTTGTGTAACGTCAATTTATTCTCTCAGTTTTTCTTTTATTTCTCTAATCTTCGCTGGATTATTACCAATCAGAATAGTATTGTCCGAGTAGCGGAGTAGAGAAAAAGAATGACTGCAGAGACGTTGATTTTTGTTACTATTCAAGTGAACATGCAAGATTTAAAAACGCTTTAAATCTGAACTTTTTCGGTAGATAACAAAAATTGTTTGTAACATCTCTCAGAACTGACATCCAACCCGTACTTCAATCTTTATAGTTTGAAGACATGAGGGCTCGAATCAATTTCATCAGGGCTGAAAGTGGTGGTAGAGATCATATAAATTGGTTCGTTGAGGACGCCATACAACAAGGCGACCTTAATATCAATTTGATCCATAGAGTACCGTCTGAAGACCATGTAAAGCAATACGGCTTGTATGTTGCCGACGTCAGTCATTGGAGCATACAATTCCAATACGTCGTATGCCTTAGGGTCCCTGTATCCCTTTGCTACAAGACAAACTTGATGGCGAAAGTTAGAGGCCTCATTCTCGTTTTATTTTGTGGCATGGCTTGTAATTCCTCTAGAATTGCACTTGCCATGTCGCAGAGACAGTGAATATAACTGCTTTCTCAGACGACTGGGGAACGTCTATAGTATTCAAGTTGAACAGCACCCAATGTTGTTATTTTATTTTATTTCATTAATTTCAGGATCAGTGAAATTACGTGAAAACGTATTGATTCCATAGCTATCTTTTGAATCGACATGTTATTTCATCGGTTGTACAAAGATAGTATTTGGTTAACAACATTTTACAGCGTTGGGCATCTCTTCAGAAAGCATGGTGAAGTCATCATGTCATTGAAAAGCATGATACTCTTCAATTATTGTATGATGGCTTTGTGGAAGATGAGAATGATTGTCATGAAAGGCCCACTAACTAAAAACTTGATTAGTTTTCAAATCTGGTGAACTGATTACCCTTTTTAATGAGGTAGGTGTCGAGCTCACTCATCAGATCTAATGAAAATTTAACACAAGTTTTAGGGATATTAATGGATACTTTCGAGGTCGCAGTTCTACGTCGTTTTTCTCAGGGAGGGTAAAACGGCTCTTCTGCTTCAGCTTCAGCTTTGTCGGAAAAAGACTTCCGGCATTGAAGCTTCATCGGATCTTTATATGATACATTTTTAAACGACCCATAGAGATGACCATATACTTAAAACTCAGTAGTACATGATACATTCAAAGCATTCTTTACAATTCCAGATGACGGATCAAGCACGAGTTCCTCATCCTCCGTTAGCCCTGAGAAAAATGTTCTCATAGGTGTGTGTTTGTCTACCTTCTTTGAGAGAGTCAGATGGGCAACACACCTACGATGCATAAAAGATAAGGCAGACAACTTTCACCAAGTAACGGACTTGATTATAAGTTGACTTTTAGAAAAATATTGTATATGAGTGATCCATAACATGCAGCAAAGGCCTACATTCTTTTAGGCAGGCCTGAGTCTATCAGCATTGAATGGATGACGTTGCTGATTTTATAAAAATTGTTCAGCAACTCCGTTCAATGGACTACATAGGTAAGGTCTCCTCTACAATATTCTTAGTTCTTAGTAAGCGGGTGACACTCGAAGTTTCACATACGGTCTCATTGAGTATTCTTAAACGCTTTGTGCAGTAGTGGTAATCTATCTTTTGATCTATGCGAGAGAAAAAGCCTTTTGAGTATAAGTCAAACCTTAGTTTCATCAGGTATGATCTACACATAACCGTTTTGAGTGTAATAATCAACTATTGCTAATAAATACTCATCACGGCTAAGGGATGTAGGAGGCAAAATCGGACTTAAACATGACAGTGTGTAATAATTAACTCTGACAGCTTACCGGCTCGATTTTGCGTGCGTAGATGACATAACTTTTTCACTTATGCAACTTTACAAGGGTGGCAATCTCTAATTGCATATTAAACTGGAATGTTGTGTAATTCAAGAACGATTTTCTCCACCTTCTTCATAACTTCAACGTTTGGTTGTCCTAGTCAATAGTGCAATGATTTTCATAACGATCCACAAATATAAGCATAGATCCGATCTCATGTTCTTCCAACTTTTTCAAGTCTTCTACAGAACATTGGAATACAGATGAGACTTATTTGTATAGGTTAGTTAGGTCAGCACTTACGTCGTCAAATGAAAAGCTATCATCAGACAGATGTAATGATTTGGTCCTCCAAACTTTCATTTTGAAGTTGAATTTTTTCATTTGTACAATTCAATCTGATCATTCGCCGTTTTTAAATAAAAACAGATTATTTTCAATATAATCCTTGAGAACAGATCGTACCAACGTCAGAGATATCGTTCTTTTCCAAATTACATACCCACCAACAGTGAAAGGGAAATGATGATTATAATATATAACTGGATATATTTCCGTTCTACAAAGGTCAAAGACTCAAAAGATATACGGCTATTTTCCCATAAGCAAAAAATCTTCTTAGATCAAATAAATTACCGCTATTTAAAAAAATCCATATTTCTCCTACTTGCGTATTTTGCATCAAGTCTTGTTCGTTGGGATTAGCAACGGACACTTGGTGCGGATGCAAACAGAGTTCACACATTTTGTAAATTTATCTGACAGAATAGAGTGGCATTACAGCCAAAATTGGCAAAAGCCTCAGTGACGGATGTAAAATACTTCCTATGTCACCAATTTGCATCACACCAGGATTGAGGTGTTCGTATGCAACTAGCCCACTTGTCGCAAGGTATATAGAACTATATAACAGATTTGAGTAGAGAGGTAACAACTGCAGATTGAAAGCCTTTTCAGTAAGCAAAGCAGTTCAATTTATACATGGTTCTTATTACGTTAAATGTGCAATTAAAAAAAAATAAATAAATAAATAAAAAAACGGTAGTCTACAGATTGGTTGTCCAGTGTATTGCTTTTTGAAATTTTATTCAAAAGTTGGCAATTGCTTGGCGCGGCTTATCGCACTTGAACAATAGACGCGCTACTCACTGGATGATTACATAAGACGTCATGTTTAGGGCAGGCTTTAAATTCAATTCAAGATGTTTAATGCACAACTCGAACAATAAATTGTTGAGTTTATTTTCGTTTGAGTTGAACTTGCATCCGAAGCCAAACACAATTTTTATCTGCTGTTCTTGAACGTCAACTTTCTTCTATGCAATTTGAAATACTTTACAGGAGCAGGAAACCAGTCTCAAGCAGTATTTATCTCAAATTGTCAGGATTTTAGAAAGACTATCTGGTAGTAGAATAGAAAAAAAATTAATAATCCTAATTTCTACTATATTCAGTATTCGTATTTCTGAATCATGTAAAAAATGACAGTTAGAACGAACTGAAAGATATTCCCAGATTTTGTATTGTAATGTTTCCACGTTCAACAGCAGTAACTCATGTAATCTTAACAATCTTATTTCATGAAAAGTGAGATACAATGATCTAGAATTTGCATGAAAAAAAAATAGAGTAGTTAGAGAGGCACTTGTAACGATCTTAAAAGTACCCACTGGAATCAAGACCTGAGAAGGAAGAGTTAATAGTTTCGGCGTTCATTGCAAGTAGAGGTCGTCAGCGGTTTCCATAATTACCACTTTACTTTTGTGAGCAAATCGTCGAAAATATTTCTTAAATTTGACAGAATTCAAGTCAGAATAAAATCCAACATAAATTTATCACCCTATTATCAGGTAATGTTCCAGCTCAATTAATAATCGCTTGTCTCTCCTCTTCTATCTTGTGATCTTCAGATATTATCTTTTCTAAACAAGAGAGGGGAACGGCATTCAAATCTGATTCGAAAAATTTTCTGTTCCGCTTACTTGGGTCACGTAATGTGCGCTCTTGTTCGGCGGGCAAATTCTGTTTCAGATTTATAGTCGTTCCAATTTCACGTAATATTTAAAACCTACACCTCACTCAAATCTGACAAGCAGGTATAGTTTTCTTTCGACTGTTAAATTTTTATTAAGTGGCTAGCTTTGAGAATCCCATGTCTTATCAATGGTTGCCCAGAGGCATTATTGAGTCGTCAGAGATCAATACTATGTCATCTCATATCATTTTATTCCTTCAAGAAACAAAAATAAAAGTTTCTTTCAAGGAACGTAGAGAATACTCGACCACAGTCACTAACCTACAATACAAGCAAGGAACATTTTCCGTGAAGCGCGTTTCCACAAAGCGCAAACGCGGCTCGTTTTGTAGCTGGTTACCCGAATGTTCGACTGTGCGCGAAATCCCTTTAGCGTAGGAAGACAAAGTGTACCATATAGGTTTATAGTCTCTGACGTTTAGCTCAATACCACAGCGACATGGGTATTTCTACATAGTAAAAACACAATATTGGATACTTATTAGGAAAATGTACGACGACAAATTCGAGCGGCAAAAATACAGCTCTTTGATTTGGATGCTCTTTGTATACGTATGCTGTAGTTCAACGAGTACAGCAAATGAATTTTATACTATTGCGAAATTACTCATCTTATGCAAGAATGTAACGAATCAACGATAGATAGACCAACGCAGTAGAGATGCCAGTCGTGGTGGTATACTACACACACACGTGTAAAGTGGCGCGTTTTCTTTAATCGGTCTATCACGCCGCACGCACGTATGCTAACGTTTTGATTTTCTATTCGAGCAGATGAAATTCACAAACAAATAAAATTCAGGCATGAACCACTACAATCACAAAGAACCCTTACGTCGCATGTACTTGTTTATTACAAATTTGCACGACGATGGCACAGCCGAGCCGACACATGCAGCTCATACGCTCCGTCATCCTGTGCCTGTGTGTTTGCTTAACTCAGGGCTGGTGCAATTTTCATTGCGTCAGCCATGTACCACGATGGAAAACATCGAGTTGAGAAGCACCAAGAATTTACACACATTAGTACACGATGTGACTTGTTATGCCCGGCTACACAGAATATCCCTTCATGTGTAATCGTCGAGCGTCAGCACCGAGCAATCACGTCTAAGGTTTAAGGAAACCGACAGCGTGACGTGTACGGACTCGTCGAAATTTTAATTTAGAGAAAAGAAAAATTCGGCGTTTTCGCGTCCAAGGGAATACGCCCTTACGGCTTTGATTTAAATCAAATCATTATCGCCGTTGATACAGATTTTGTACGTAAAATACGAACGATTTGAAAGCGTGTGACAGTGAAGGACTCTCTCTTCACCGTACACACGATACCCGAACAACGAGGAACGTTGAATATTACGCGCACTTTCAACTATTTTACTCATTTACATTCGAATATATAAAATTGATCGAACTCACTTTAAAGTAGCATCATCAAGTGTCTGTCTCAATTGAAATGTCTACCGTCCAGAAACATCGGAATAATCCTCAGACAATCGCATTTCTCTCATGCTCTTGATTTAGGAAGACAAGCTGTACCACTTATCCGTACTCCCACGATGCCATGAGTTCTCATATGACCGATATACCAGTAGAAATTTACATGGAAATCACATCACGAATCGATAATTATCATAGAGTCTGATTTTGAATTGGACACGGTATCCTTCGAAGGCAATCTTAGGTGCAGAGATGGAAGCCAGTGAGAGAAAGAGAATCCATTTAAGTATCAACTACCGCACCTAAGAAAGTTATTAGCGCTGAGAATAAAAATTCATTAGACATTTATTTGTGGTCGCGACCAACTTGAACCCTTTGATTTGATTTTTCTCGAAATTGGTGGCCACCGGTGAGAAAATTTCTAATCAGAATTCAAGTATAGAACAGAAGATACACGCAACACTTAGGAAAGCGAGTATTTTCATCCGTTCTCAGTTTTTCACCTCCCGTATCAAAAACGAACGAAAAATATTCATTCGAATGCGAGAGAAGTGAAGAGAAAATTTATTTTAGAAGTTATAAGTTTCCGGAGTAAATTCGGAACTTCATTAAATTATCTCATCGATTAATGATAGTATTCGGCATGCATTGCAGTCGGATACGTCAATCATGTCAATATCGTATAAGTAGTATTTTCTAGAATACTCGATATGAAATTAATTCTAGTGATTTATTCCCTCCATTTACCGATATGCGTAAGCGAAACACTCGGATTCTTATTTTATTTTGAACCCTGTCTAGCTCATCGTGCATAAGACGGAAAACGATGCATATTTTGTTTTAAAAACAAAACCTTTGAAGAGAATAAGATCGTATTGAATTCATTATATCGATTTAGGAGTTCGTCTATTCACTAACTCCCCGTTAACCGATAGATTCATTGTTCTCGAGCTAAAATATTCGTATCTTTTTCGTAAAAAGAATCATTATCATAGCTCAATTTAATACTTTTCCTTCCGGTAGATCTCACCGAAGCGATCTGCTACCATGTTGGAAGGTGTGGTCCGTTCCCCGATGGGAACGGAGGTCGGGTTAACTCACGAGTCCATGAAGACACGAGAGAATCTACTCAGAGGATGTAGAAGCCGACAACACTCGAGCGAACGCGTTAGACGTGTTCGCGAGAGGTTCACACCACAAGTACTGACGAGTGAACGAAGACGAGTGCATAGCGTCGACGGTGTACAAGCGGGAGGAGTGGGGCCCGCCTGCATACCAACACACACGCTCCAACAAACTTACGTATCTAATACGTCGAGATCGCATTTTTCCATGTACTACGTTTATTTATACTTTGTAGTATATGCTCGAGATTTTTTCGGTCTTCTCGTCTTTCACCTTCTTTTGAGATACTTTTTTTTTTTTTCTTCTCATTCATAACGTAATTCGTTAACGCGTACGCTCGGAATTACCCTACATTTTATTTTTGGCCCACAGCTTAACTCGACTGAAAATATTTGAGGCGCGTGTTTTTTCTTCCTTACGTTCGCTTTATCAACCTCCCCAGAAATTCTTTTCAAACTAAAATTCCTTTTTTTTGGTACTACTTTTTCCATTAACGCTAATCTATTAGCCCTTCATCTTCGTACCGTTCTTCTTCTCCGTGGGTGCCATTTTCTTCTGCTCATTTTTTTCCTGCTCTGCTTGTATGCATAGAATTATTCCACTTTATTATGAATGTAATCGTTACAGTAAAACAAGCTCTTACTAATTTCTCGCAGGAGAATAATATCAACAAAATACTCATCCTCGAGAATGATATACATTATTACCGGAGTTTAATTATCCAACACGCCTTTTTCGCACTACACCTGCTTTCTTAATTTTACGAGGATATGGAGACCGAACGTAAATTTCTAATTTGCCGCAATTCTCACCTTAAATTCTTATATACGGGAATAAAAATTCGCGAGTTTTTCGTATCATAGTTTACCTGGTCAACTCGACTAATAAAAGATGTGACACTATTTTGTAGCTCAGATGTGTTTCCGGAATGGGTGTATCTATACGATCTGCTTTTGCTGATTTCGTGGTGTTGATAGTTCTGATCTTTCGATGATTATAGAGATTACCTTAATGTGAATGAAGTGTAATCAGGCTTCAGTAAGGCCGCGTAGGCAACTTCATTGAACAAAAATTTGAACTCATTTTTATCGTCGCCAAAAATGATTAAACTGGTTGATTTTTTGAATGCCTTTTTTGAGCCAGATTCATGACCTGAAAATTATGTGGAAAACTGTTTGATGAATGATCCAATTAGATCGAGTGTACGTCTACAAAGTAAACGTGAACGCCTGGAAGTGCGGTCGGCGGACGCTCCGTAAAATCCTATTTGAGCACGGTGTTAGTAGGAGATGACGTCATCGTCGTCTGGCCTCCCTAGTGTGGGTGGACCCGGTTCCAGCTCTGTGATGATGAGTGTGCGTGTTAATAAGTCCAATTCTTGATGTCGTGGTTTTTCTGCAGCGAACTAGGAAAATGCAAACCTCGCTCAGCAAACAGTCCTGTATTGTTATTTTGGTTTAGGGTCCAATTTTTCCACGCGGCTATTCTTACTTGCTTCATCGAGGTACCTTCTCCGAAGATATTTTACCTCCAAACTAGAATTTTACTCTGGACTAAGCCATATAGGGACTATGCCAAGAATGAGACAGTAGAGAAGGAGGCGTAAGACTTCGCTACTTGTTGCGTCTAGCATGAGTTGGTGCAGTGGCACAGAGACTGCGACGTTTGAGACTACACGTTGGATTAATTAGTTTTGTTGGCACAAACAAGGCTCAGAAGCCCTACCATTTTTTTGACTTTTTCTCTAAGACCTTATTTCAAGATCCGATTCTTTTCGGTTCCGGTTCTTAGGCCAGGTTTTCAGATCCAGTTCTGAGAAAATTTGGTTTTAGCTCTGGAACAGCTTCCTTCCTAACTTGGGTTCTCGCCGATGTAACCCATAGAGGATTCTAAAATTCAGCTTTCCTCGGTTCCGGTTCTAGAACTGAAAAATAATGGTTCTGCAACCGTTACTCCTCTGGGTTTCTAGCTTTGGCTTAAACACCCTCAGACTCTTATCTAACGCTGTATCTATATTGAAAAATTGTTGCTTGTTAACCTCGCTAGTTGTAGAGGGGCGACAGGTCCCGTTCCTCGATCTTACTCTACAAATTGATTCTCATTAACAACATAGCCGTCCAATTTGCTCCACATTTTTCCAAATGGTGCAACGTGGGTACCTTAATAACTAGATCATTTATTGGTGTCAATAATGAGACCGAGTTCTTGCGAGATCTGCAAGAGTAATCTTATATCAACTTGGTAAAACATCCTTCATGCGAGCACTGCATTGCTGAGTATTTAAGATCTACTGCTTTCGAAAGATTTCTTACTTCTCGTACCTGAGTACACGCGACCGAAGTACATTGCGGAAAAAATCGTTCTGAAGGGAAATCATGACTTATATTCTTGCTTTTTGTCCGACATTCACCTTGATGTTCAGCGGCAGTGTGTGCTACCTACTCAAAAAAAAAGTCGTGCAGAAATTAACGTGCGCGGATTTGTGTGGTGATATTTTGAGGCAATTGTGGGTGTATGTGAGTTTCAGACATTGCTCCGATCTTTATACTCTGACGTAGTATTTTACCCGATTTATGGGGTCCGCTTCATCCGCTTGATTTGCTTCCCTTTCCAAGGTTTGACATACAAATGAGTGTTTCGATGGAATTTCGAGATTGTAGACAAAGTATTCTAAACGAGGGCCCGTATATTATAAATCTGCTGCACGTTGTCTTTGCTGTTATTTGAAGTACCGAGATCATAAATTGTTTGTACTTGTGACCTTCTTAAATACAAGTCGAAAGTGGAATGTTGTTTGAGCAATCATTCAAGTTCGATAACGAGTGCATGTTAGAATCATCGTAGTAGGCCGTATACAGTAATAATGTTGTAAAATTTGACAATTTTTTTTTCTTTTGCTTGTATCATTCGACAAGTTTTCGCAGAAAATCAATGAAAGGTATCAATAATACGCAAGTAAACTAATTCACGACAGCACTTCTCGTATGAAGTCATAAAATTTTATGCGATGTTGCGCGGGATGAAAGATCGTCGTTAAATAGTATCTTGATTATACATTACAGTATGTGTACATCTTCTCTATCGCTGATTCTTATTGAACGTATTTTTTCCTCGTTCGCTCGATGTGGGTTTGAGGAAAATCAAGATTTTGGATACATCTCTTATGGTAAATTAATCGTTGATTCGAGATAAACTTGAGAGTAGATGTAATGCTTTTGACAATTATGTGAATCGAATCGCTTTATATCCTTCTTTTAATCGTCGAAAAAATTGTACGCGTCATGTTTGAAAAGATTCTTTTGTGTGTATTTCTCGAATTTTTTAGATTTTCTGCAGATTACTTCCGAAGATAAGTTCAGTGTGTTTGAATGCCCTAGTTTTTTTGAGAGCTTAATTTGCATTGAATTAACTATCTCTCTTGAGAAGATTCACGTATGATTGCGAAATAATAAATTTCTTGGCTGAGGCGCTGTTGTCTTTCACTCGCAGAAAAAAGTACTATAATTTATAGAATACATTCAATCTTTTCAAACGGACGAAATTGACTTGTGGTTAGAATTGTCAGCGAGTACTGAATCTCAAAAATTCTGAACAACTCTGCGATTATTTCATACTCAACCATGATTACCGAGTGATCTTGTTATGTTATTCATGGTACTTGTCTTCTTTCTGGTCTAGACCTCATTCTGCGAATTGGGTCCGTAAGTCCATGCTACTGTGACTCTAGGGCTTGGAAATAACTTCCGTTTAGTCCCTGGAATTGTATCCGTGCATTTTCTTAGTCGAATCTAGAACAAAATTTTACTGCGCTATGCGAAATGACCACTTGTCAGGCTAGTTTCATCAATTTTTACCTTCAGCTTTTGCCATCAATTCGTTTGAAAAGACTGCCTTGAACGCTTCCTTCTCCAGGCTAGTTTGGTCAATTGTCTTTCTCTTTTTCTGCCAAGGTATTGTCTTCGCTACAGAAGGGTATTTACAGACCCTGATCGCCACAGGTACCTATCCTGTAGCAGCAACCGGGGAAACTGCACGAGCTCTCTGCATCATCCACGTGCAGTCACACCACCACCGTCACCAACCACCGCCAAATATCTACGGCAAATAATACAAGACCAAGCGTACTACATCTTTTCCAGGAAGCATCCAACCTCCCCTCTCTCCTTCCTTTATAATCGCGAGTGACCCTGTTGAAAGGATTGAACTATTTAGTTACCTAGGAAAAATTGTGAGAGACTCTGGTGACCTGGATGCCGGAATGGCCCGCCGAATTCGGAATGCTGTAGCAGCGGTCTCCAAAATTAAGAGTCTCTCTAGGTAAAGATCTCCATGCAGCCAAAAAGGTCTCAGTGTATACTCTACTGCTGTATGGGAGCGAAACGTGGACCTTCTCTAAGTGACATATCATAGCGCAGAAGAAGTTTCATCAGAGAACAGTGCGGCGGATATTAATTATCAAATGGCTTGACTTAGTTTCAAGCGAAGAATTACTTGAGAGCGTAGGATGTGAATCAGTTGAACAGCTGGGCACTCTTCACGGTGGTTCGGATGCGTTCACGAAATCCTAGACTGGTGCTTCCCAAAGCAGATACTATATGATACGGTAACCAGGGTGGAAAAGAGAACTACGGAAGGACAGACCAAACAGTGCGAAGACACCATACTCGCTGCCCTTAACAAATGCAATCTCGTCGGAGCTTGGAAGAAGATCTGCTAGGACAAGAATTTCTTGAGGGCAGTTTGTCAAAATAACATCTGCGAGTTCCTTCCTGCTGGTGGCAGGTAGCCTCGCAACACGGAGCCTCTTATTTGCGCGGTTTGTGGTGGAAGCATTGCATCCCGAATCGGCATGTGTGGTCACATACGGGTGCATGAGCGGAGGAATGGAACCGAGGTCTTGACAACGACAACGACGACGCCAGCCTTGCATCTGCTTCTACCCGAAAATCTCACAGAACGACCCTTGAGTTCTGCCAAAATATTCCCAACCCCAGGAGGCCATTTTGCGCAGAAAGTTGTTTTTATTCTAAAAATTGTTTCAATATTTTGAAATTGGGGAACAAAATCGGAAAATTTTCAAGATTATGTTTCAAAATGAAATTCAGAAGTCTAGGTGATTTGATTTGCGCGGTTCTACTTATGAAGATGAAGAAAAAAAAAAAGAGTGTCTCTGTTGATGTTTAGCGGAGTTGAGCTATTTAGCCTCATCTCCAGCGAGTTATTTTTCCTGTGAAAATTTCGGTATTGCTCCGTTCTCTCGCTAATACTCTCTCTCCACAGATTATTTTAATATTTCTGAACCACCCGTACTGTGACGTCAAGATAGAAATATTCCTCGGTGGCTGTATTCTCATTCTATGTTGAGTTTCTTTAATAAGCTTATCAAAATGGTTTCGACCGACTGCTATGAGTTGTCAAGTATGAAATTTGTAGAGTTCTAACCTTATATCTTTTTAATCAGTGGCAGGTGAAACATAGAATAGGGCAAGTGTAGTACTAAATTCTGGCAACTTCCATACCCACGTACCTTTATTTTTCTATACGAAGCTCGAAGCCAAGTCCCACTTTCTGTGTAAGAGTGAAGAATACGCAACTTCTTCAAAATCCTTTTTCTGTGAGGATTTCAGTGAGAAACTTTTCCAAATTTCTTGTTCAAGTCACAATAAATGCACCTCTAACAAGCGGAAAAGCAGTAGCGAATTTCCCGTTGAAATAGAGACGGAGCACCGGCCTTTTTTAAAAAAACGAAAAACTTTCATAGTAATTGTAAGGTTTATCCTAGCATTAATTTCTGGGTCGTATTTACTCTGTGGAATATACCGAAGAAAACTCTGAAGGAACTCGTTAATTTTTTGTATGCTTTCTTTCTGCAAGAGTCTTATGTGGCATTCAGAGTTCATCACTATACGAGAAGAAAGGAAGTATGCACGCATTGTGCGTGTATCCGTCCTTTTTTTTTTTTTTTCTCGCCGGAATTACCTCATGGTCCATATTGAGACTATTTGTGGAACGACACAACAGGAATATAGAGTTCGTAACGATGTAAGAGAAACGTTGTATAGATGCTAGACTGATATACACGAAATATCTGTCGAAAGGAGGGTGTTTCCTTTAGTACTCGTTAACGCGGCAGTTAAAGAACTCGGAAAAATCTCGAGATTTGTATGCTAGACAACGAGACGTGTTTTCAAATTTTCACAATATCGTATAGCCTACGCGTTTTCTTTTGCGGACGGAGGCCAAAGTGCTGAGCAGCACGAGAAAGCAGTAATTTGCGCGTATACCGGATATTTGTTTTTCCGGATGCCGTTTCTCGTAATTAGTAGCGTGTGTAATGCGAATAAATATCCCTATATTGGTGGTCGAGTGCCGCTTCAGCGGCTCAGCGCAAGTTAACATCTATATGCGATTTCGAATAATAAATGCGGTCGTCCGATTAATGTTCAATAAAGTGAAAGAGAAACATACGCGAAAAGGGGAAAAATTGGCTGCGCGATTTCGAAATTACACATCTCTTCGATTACGCTTTCCTCGTAAAATAAGGGAAATTGGAAAGCCCACACGTTTGTCGGTCGTATACGCGATCTCGAGATTTTTAATGAAATAGATATATAGCGGCTGGTGATCGAATTTTGTCATATCAATCCGTTCTATGGAATGTAAAGATGAATTCACCTTGAGTACGAAAACGTGCGAATCATGAAGCCACTTATTGTTCTCGCTTTTAATATTTGAAGAGTGATAAGTTGAAAATGCGAAAAATTACCCGGTGAGGTAGTTTAATCGGGTTGCAGGCTCTTCAAAACGACGATATTGTTACGACATCCAATTTTCTATCGTATCGCTCGATGGAAATGTGGAATAGAAAATTTCGCAAGCCCACTTCTCGATGAATATTGATCGTGGCACTTTTGCGAAATTTCTGGGTCGATGATATACAAGGTAATCGAGATCGTGTGCAGTCGTTTACTGGGTCTGAATTCTTCTTGTCGACAGACTTCGACTGAGAATGTAGTCCAGAATGACATCTTAGTTTTTAATGAAGTGATAGGAGCTGGGGTAATTTTTTCCAAAAAGTTCAGAAGTTATTGATGGTACGCGTGGTGATTCAAGCAGATTGTTTTCTTCAGAATCAAGTTTTACTCACTCGATATTTCTAATGAGATCATCTTCCTTACTAACTCGAAAAAATCTTTCAAACCGTAGAGTAGTGACCCATCATACAGTTGGGGCTATACAGTGTATTGTATGAGGCTAAACCAAGTTGAAAGTGTAGCCTTACGTGCAGTATACTAGTAAAATAGTGGAGTAAGTCCATTAGCTAGTTAGCTATTGGTTCGACTCTACTATGCTAGAGCTTGGGGGTGTACCGAAACATCAACATATACTTGGTTTTACTACGTTGAGGAGAAGGGCTTGGAGAGAAAAATGAAGCGAGTGGGCCCATCGGTCTAGAAGCTAGGCTTATATTTGGTTAAAAATATTGGCGGAGTGAGCACTCTTCTTCGGAGGAAGTCCTTGACACAGGGATTCCATTACCACTATTATCAACTGGTTTCATTCCTCCGCTCATGCGCCCGCATTGTAACCTGTTCCTGTCTTGGCAGATCTCTTTCCAAGCTCTGTCGAGGTTGCAGCAGTGTCTCTGTTAAGCTTGGTCTGTCTTCTTGTGGTTCTCTTTCCCACGGTTAGTTCGATGTATCGTATCTGTTTGGGTAAACGTCAGTCTATACTAGGGTTGTACAGCACTAGGTTCATACTAGGTGTCACTTGCTCCGCTCCTTCACAAAATAGACTTTTACGAGTTTGAGAATGGGGCAAATGAGCGGAGCTAGTCCGCCTAACGTTTATACATACTATTCACCATTTCTTTCTTTTCGATGTAACTTCGTGGACGTACGAGTACTCTATTTGACTTTCCTAAATTGACATTTTCAGTATTTTACCGGCACCTCGCCCCACTATTAGAGATCCACGAGGCGAGTTACCCTTTGTTGATGGATTTAGAATCTCCAAGCCCTGAACCAAATCTAGAACTCTTCGTGACCGAGTTTGAGTTTCCCAGTCCCAGCGTAAAATACTGAGTCGATCATGGGAAAAGTATCTCAGCTACTCTTGTGAAAGATACCTTTCTCCTGATTGTTATTAATGAATCAATCGAAGTCCGTAGAAATTTGTTTTTAGGGCGGATACGAATTTTTGAAACTATCATTTGGCAGCACTGATGCTGCTAGGATGCCACATCTACGGATTTTTGGTCCTCAAAAAAGATACGGTTTTTTTTTCTATGATTTTTATGTACAATACGAATTTCTTGCGATCAAGGGAAAGGATACTTAGACACTCATACGAGAGATACTTTTCTCCCGCTCGTTATGGGCTGACAGTTTTGTAATACTGAGTCGATCATGGAAAAAGTACCTCAGCTACTACTGTGAAAGATACCTTTCTCCTGTTTGTGAATAATGGCTCAATCAAAGTCCCTATAAATTTGTTTTAAGGGCGGATACGGATTTTTGGAACTATCGTCTAGCAGCATATAGTATATCAGATATCAGCTTTGAGTATGAATAAAAATAACAGAGCGCGCTGTTACGCCTTCAATGTCATTGAGAAAGCTTGAAGAATGCTCCGAGTGTTTTTCTCAGATTCGGCGTCAAGTTTCATGTAGCAATTGACAAGAGCTGCATTTTCAATTGTAGGAGTTTGGGACTTCTTATCTGAACATAGGACTCTATGGCTCACAGAATTTTTCTTGTATCTTGCTCTGGGTTACAAGACTAATTTCGTACGAGAGTCGACAAAATCGCGAACATTGCATTATTTCTATTTTTTCGGCCATGGACTGCTCGTGGGCTTTTCAGAAGGTACATTTTTTGAGTTATTCCACCATTCTCAAAACTGATCATAGATTGAAAATTGGCCTTGTTGATACGCTCTTCCTTACTTTTTTGAATGAGATGAAGATTCCGCATTAGGTCATTACGAATCATTTTAATTCTGTATTTTTTTAAATTTATTGTGCCATTCTAGGAGAAAATTATTTCCAGTTAAAGATATTTTATAATAATGTTCGTTGTCGTATTGGACTGGACTTCGAGAAGCATTATAGAAAGAGAGTGAGCCTAAAAGTGCGTACCCATGTAATCAAAACTATTATAGGTGATGACGGAAAGACAGCAATGCATATTAAAAAAATGTTACCATAATCCTGTCTAATCATTATGTTGGATTAAGACCTTCACCGGAGGGAAGGAGGGGGTTGTGAAAGCCTTCGAATATCTCATATTATGTATTCTTAAGAAATGGGATTTATACCCGTATAATTTTCTTCGCGTCAGAAGTGAAGATGTGTGAAAACTAATTTTCTGCTTCATTGATATTTTGAGTTGTTCGATGATAGATACCATCCTCTCAAAATTGATCCTAAAGAAAAGGATTGCTATGAATCCATTTTTGCCAGTTGAATGTCTTCTGGAATTTTAAAACGCCACTCCTCGACCGATTTTCGTTTACAGGGTATCAATGTAAAATTAGAACGTATAGTACTTAATGATTTTGTCACGGCGACGAAGAAATTCAAGTATTCTAATGTAGAGATACAGGAATACTCTCGCGTTCATCAGTGTCAGTATATTCTAATAAATTAAGCTTCTTTCGTAACTGGTTCGATGTGAATAGAGTACAACATATAGGAGCGTTATCGTGTAGCTTTACGGCACTAGAAAATGAAAACATGAAATCGATGTTCCATAAGCTTTATTTTATGATTAATGAAATCGTGTTGTTTTGTTCACAGGTGAGTTCTCATTTTACTTGCGAGTCTATTTGCTGCCGATCTGTGTAGGCATAGTGTACAAAATAACGCGGTACGTAAAAAAAAAGATCATACGCTATTCGTTTCTTTTGTTAATTTTTATCTTTATTCTTTAATTAATTCGATCTTCACGTTATACAAAAGCGTTGAAAGAATCGAGTTATTTCTTGAAAGAAAAGAAACTGAAATACTTTTTAATTTATAATTATTCTCGTGTTGAGCGTCGTATGATTGTGTAGAGGGCATGAGCGATCTTAAATTGCTATCATCCCTCTGCAGTGTGTGTGTGTCGATAGAGAATTTCGCTTCCCTCATACTGAGCTCACAGTGCTCTATACGAATGTTAATTATTTTTCAGCGAGTGGAGTGCATTGCCCATCGAAAAGAGTAAATATTTCGCTGTCTACGTTACAACGATTGGCTTTTTAAACGCCCGACGTTACTTTTTCGCGATTATCAAGAATACTCACTAATTCTCTTTTCGTGCGGTGTTGATGCTCTTTTGGAAGAGTCTGTTCCGTCATCGTCAATTCTGATGTAGACGCTACGAGAATGCAGAAGACAAGTGCGAAAGAAAAAAAAGAGGAAGAGGAATTGAGTACTGAGAGAGCGAAACGAGACAGTGAAATAAAATCTTTAAAAGTAGTCGAGATTAATGAAAGAAAGAAGAAGAAGAAAAAAAGTAAAAACTTTTACGACGTAGAAAGGAGAGGAGGTATCGAGAGACGCTGCAGCCAGAAATAGGTGAACCATGGCCGAACAAGTGGTTTATTTCGAATAATAACTTATAAATATGGTAATAAGAAGACCCTGTCTAGGGAATGCGGACATAACCGAAGGGAGAAGACTATTAAAAAGGATTTAGTACGCTTCGAAATGAACTTTAGAGGGTAAGCTATTCCTTTCGGCTAGTATAGCCTATGGGTTGTATGTATATGAACTAAACTGTGAAAAATAGGAAATGAAACAAAATGCAAGGCGCGTAGTTTTTTTCCACAATTTTTAGAGCAACCACTAAAATGTTGATTATTAGGCGGGTGCGGAAAAAAGGGAGGAAACGTTTTAACAGAGTCTTGAAAATAAACAATGACCATAATCGAGTTATTATTTCAGACACATCGAACTTATTTCCGCTATTGTGTTCGAGTTCGAATGTAACTTCAATCATAATAACGACGATAATGGTGATGTGGTCGAGAAAAATGATGAAAAGAATGGGAAAATAGGAAATCTTCGGCTAAACCAACAATCCCTGTTCGTCCTCAATGATTGACTTCTATATGAGAGAAACGAAAATATTGTGCGTGCATGTCGCGGTGAAAATTTTATTATCACAGCCTTTTTAATTCATGATTGCAACTTTTCATTGTTAGGTTGACCCGGACGAGGTGAATAATATGATAGTTTACTCGAAGTACTGAGTCATGTATTAATTTCGAGTTGTTCATGAGCTTGTATCGTCTATTTTTTTTGCGAGGTCTCAGTTTCGGGGAATTTCAGAACCCAATTCTTTCATCAACGGTATAAAACTTTGAAGAAGCGCATATGGTTATCGCGCGACCAGCTGCTAGCTGCATATTCGGCGATGCAACATCGTGTATTGAATTTTTGTAACCTTTCGAAAGCCAGCATGTTCTTTCACTTCGGTAATTAGTTCGATTCGTCAGTGACTGTGGTGACTAACGATGCCGTGTCAAATGTTGACATTTTTCTCGAAGAGATTGAAGATAAGCGTGCGGAACTTCGAGGTTTTACTTCTCGAATTCGTGTCGCAGATTGTTCCATCTTTTTCATGAAACTAAAAATCTTGAACGTAGATTTGTGCTACAAACCAGGCAGTTTGACAGTCGTCTTTCTATTCGCAAACCGTTATTTGCTCCTATAATTCCTAAATTTTCTGATCTTGAAAGAAGAATGGGTATGATGCTTTTGAGCTTGATTTATGCTCGATGCGCTTTTCTTACTCTTGTTTCCTCACCGATGATGTGACTCCAGAAGATAGCTGTGACATTGAAGACCTTGGATCTTTTGAGGAGATTGTATGATAGATTTTTGAAGAAATGCAGCTGTTTGTCTTCATAGAATCGTACAAAATTTCGAAGATCACCCAATTTTTTCAATAGGGAGGATTTTAGACCTCTTTTGGGCTGTACATCCATTCCGCTACGATGCCACACCTACGGAAGACACGGGGTTTTCTTTTTCTATAGATTTTACTTACAATACGGATTTCTTGCGATTTAGAGAAGGTACCTTAGATACTCGCACGAGAAATACTTTCTTCCTGCTCGTTATGGGCTGATACATTGAGTCGATCAAGGGAAAAGTACCTCAGTCACTTTTATGAAAGATACATTTCTCCTGATTCTTAATGGATCAATCAAAGTCCGTAAAAAACTGTTTTTAAGGCTTACAAAAAATGGCGGATACGCGGATTCTTGAAACTATCATCTGGCAGCACTGCCATTCCGAGCTTTGTAGAAATGTTGAGTCATTTGAGTGATTTTTTGGCAAATTTCATTTTACCTCACTCTGTAGACGTACTGGTACATGTCTGAATAGGAACACTTGAATCACACCTTGCTTGCACAAAATTGATTGAAATTGTTTTGCATAATTTTGGTAGAAGAAAAACGTAAGGCCCAAAGAAAGCGAGTTTATCCTTCAAAAAAGAAAATTCCTGTAAACGACAGAACAGGCAAATATCAGATTTTACCTTGATCTAGCCTAAAAAAATGTTGTATAGTCTAGCCTCGACAAATTCCTGCAATATGTAGCCTAGAAAAATTCTATTCAGTCTTCGTAATTTTAGGCATTATTTTTTATGTACGGGGGGTAATAATAGAGAAGGAGGGCTGTTGGTAAATGAAAAACTCGAGCAAAAAATTTAGATCACCTCGTCGGGATCCGAATCGGATCCCGACGAGGTGATCTAAATTTTTTGCTCGAGTTTTTCATTTACCAACAGCCCTCCTCCTTCGTGATTTTGAGTTGATGACGTCAGTAAAGTCGGATGCGGATGCGTTCCTGAACGTTTTCTGAAGATGCCCGTTCCCTCGTAAAAAATTTACAAGCTCTTGCTCAGGGAGCAAGAGTTGTGGGAGACCCGCAACTCATGGCGTGGGGTTGAAGATTTTTAGTTAACGTGGAATGTAGGGGTATAATTTTTATGCCTGGAGTCAGTGAAGAATATGCAAGAGCAGATATGAAGAAGTATAAAAGGAACTTGTAGAAAATATGAAGGAAATAGAGTTCCAAGTCCCATAGTGGGCTATAGAGGAGCCAGGAAGTTTTCTAAGTCCCAGCGATACGCGTACGCGAGAAATATGAAAAGAATATGTAGGAAATATGAAAAAATAGAGATCACGAATTTTCTTAAGTGACATAGAGGGCTATATAGATGCGCCAGGAGCAGGAATTTTTCTCAGTTCCAGCGTTGAGAGTCAAAAGAGTGACGAGAAACTTGAAAAATTCCGAATTTTGAGCCATTTCATAAGCCTGCTCCTATCATATGAACTTTCAAACCAATTCGCCCCATAGTACAGATTTCCGGCGCGCCTTGTTCAACTTCGTTAGGAAGCCGTCAGTTATTCCTCAGTTCCTAGGTACTTAGATCACGGTAGGTCAGGTTTCGCCGGACGGCGAGACACCAAATTCCATCCCCCGCCCCCTCAAAACAAAACATAGAACTGGTTTCCAGTTGATATGAAAAAGATGAAGGAGCACACTCAGGGGAAGCTTGTTTCAGCTGAGATAAATTGATGAGTCTTCCTTTTCCATAATACGTACATCCTTACTTTTCTGAAAGTAAGTCGCGGGCAGGTTAAGAAAGAAGAATTCAATAACCAAGAACGAAGTCTCATTGGAAAAAACACCAACAAGAAAAGACGCATATCGAAGCAGAGTTAAAAATTGATAGAACACGTAAGCCGTTAGGTCAACTATAATGACACGAGAGTTGCAAGTATGTTGGTATTGCTTAACGACCATGTATCGATCATCTTAGAAAGTTTTCAAATAACATATTTCTGGAACAGTGAGGCTACGTACCACGGAGGAAGCAACTTGCACTTGGCAGGGTTATAAGAGCAGTTCAATGGAGGGAAGAACGGTCATCGTACTGCGATCGCGTATCGTGTAGATCTTTCAGAAGAAGTTTGACTGTGAGCGACTGCACCATTAAGTCGATCAAAACATACTGACCTTCATGCTCGACCGAACATTGCAGTGTCGCCCTTAGAATGAGTCTAAAAAAAAAAAAACAGTATCGAGGACCCTTATACATGCATAAGTTTGAAATTCAATTCAGTAACTGTCCACACATGGTAGTATAATTAAAAATCTGTCGCGGCGCTCTAAATATGATATGTACGAAACTCATCTGAAAAAAAAGAGTCGGCCTTTTTCGATGAAAACTTTATCATTCGACGATGCAGAGATGGAGAGGGAAAATAATCATTTCATTTTCCGGATTATCAAATTTTTGCAAAACAACATGATATCGAAATTGGACCAAACACGCGACGTTTTTTTTTTTTTCTCTTGTTTCAGCAAATTCTGAAATAATAAAATCGTTTCGCCGCGAATACGATACTTTTTAGAAGGCGAGTCGAGAATGAAAAAAAAAGGAAGAAGGGGGAAAAAAATACGAAACAAAACGTAGAAATGGAATTAGTTTTCAAAGTTGAGAACGTAGCGTGGAATCACCAGACTGTGAAAACCAAATTCCCCTTTCAGGACACCCGGTATCACTTCGCCTGTCCACCGTTTGTACGGTCGTAGTTCCGGTTTTGGATGGAGTCCCCGCTCCCCCCTGCGATGTGCAATGATTGCAACGTTGAACGCGTAGTTACAAAAAAGGAACAAAAATAAACCATAAAAATGGACAATTTGTAACATGTTAACGATCTAGCGGTACCTACCCATGTTGTTTAGCATTTTCTCGCGAACAGCAATACATACTTCATGTAGTGAATAAAAACGATGTTCGCGAACTTCATTTTTTCGTCTTTACTTCGCATTTATTTAATGCTTTTTTATTTGTTTTTTCTTCCTTTTGTACTCGTCGTTTACATAATACTGAACTTTCTTACAACTAGACGGGTGTAATAAAACAGTTAACCTAATGTTACTGTTACGCTCGATAGCCGATATATATACATACATATTATGTGAGTTCTTAAATATTCTTCGACTCAGGTGTTAATGGAAGTGGAGGGTAACAAATCAAGAGAAACCTTCGCAGTTACACAAGCACCTCGAGGCGAAATAAAATGAAAATTGGCGATAGTAAATGTCAAGACAGAACAAAGACAATGCTGTATTCTTTCTAATTCCAGTCAGTAGGTCGTTGTGCATACGGTATGTACGATTCATGTGCATATAGGTACTGCATTCGAGCAGCGTTCGCGCCGAAATGAAGCAGAAAATATTGTCACGTACTGGTTTTGAACTCTGTGGCCGACTGTTGGTTCTAACAATTAATCAATCTGAGAATTATGACTCGAGACGTACGATACGATCGTTTTAAAGGTTATCAAAGTTTCCCGTATCCCGCGTCAGTTTCCCTTCATATTAGCGTCATGCTGCGCCATCACTTTTCATCGTTGCAATAACGAATAACAAGGAAGCTCGACATTCAATTAGAATCGGCCACTATGCACAAGTTTCATTCAACTTTGTACGTAAGCATGATATTAAACACTCTAATCAGGGTGAACGAGTGCGAGAGTGACACAAGAGTGGTGAAATGATGGATGGAATAAGTTCAGGCAAAGAAATCAAAAATGGTCGCGTGATATACTGTAAGAACAAATACGAATGTCGGTAAATATGATTCTTCGATTTTCCTGGAATTTATCAATAATAAGCTTGGAAGAATATGGATCAGATTTTTCGAACGCCTCTGTCTAGTAAAGAGCTTCCAGAAACCCAGAAGCTGGATCTTGAATTACTGTACTCGTCCACCACTGAAAGATTGCTTACATTTTGAAACTGTGATAGACCTTTCGTAATCTTCTTTTAACCTTGGCTTCAAAAATAAGTACTTTAACAATTATGCAAAATTTGGTCAGTCTCGTTCATAATGCGGTATCGAGGATCAAGTCCGGCTAGGGAAGGTATTATTTTCCTGCGTAACATATGCGAGAAGTGTGAAGGCTGGTTCAGCAGGACGCTGGACCAGATCCAAAGCCATTCTGTCTCACACATAAGGCTGTTCGATCGTTTTATACTGTCGGTAAACCCTACACCCACGATTGAAGGCTGATAAAGGTTCATCGGCTTAGTGACGCTAGCACGTCCCACGATGTTTGAAGGGAGTTTTCGTGAAGAAACTTGTTACGGCCAAAGCTTATCCGTTGGCGGGTATCGAACCTCCGACCTTTGGATTTCAAAGCCGAGATCCTACCACTGAACCACTGAGCCCAAGGGATACCTGTATGATACCGAGTTATTCCTCGAATCTCAAGGGATTATTGATTAACTCGGGTCATGTGAAGTTGACTTTGTGTAGTGAAACTAGTCCCTAGGATCATTCGAGAAATGAGAAGTGGAAGTTAATTCTGGTGACGAGTTCGCTGCTCAAGACTTTTGATGATCAAAAAAGCCACACTTCTCATTTTTACACAATCACTGTTCAGAAGACACACTTCTGGATCTTGCGAATCGTCGCTTAATTTTCTGCCATAACCAGAAGGAAACAGATCTGTTCCATCGATCATCGAAAAACTTTCGTTCGTCCCTTACTCGCACAGAAATTTTTGTTTGTAATGAATTTAGGACGTTTAGTTTCGATGCGCATCAACAAGTTTTGAAAGCCCCTCGAAAATCGCGCGCTCTGACCCCGTCGTGGAAGTGTAGAGAGAGAGAGAGAGAAAATAAACTTTCCAGATTATGCAAATACAAGCGTGCATAGATCTGTGCAGCACGCGCATAACTCCCTCGCAAGAGGGTAGGATATAAGCCGTAAACACGAGGAACCTATATTATACTTTTCTGTACATCACGTATTATACCCACAAACAGGTATGATTCGTATTTTTTGCAGACTGAGCGAATAAGTTTCACACAGTGAAACACATTTCGCATGCACTGGTAATGAAGTTTACAATTCATTCCGCGGCGAATTTTCCTCACATGAGGACTATACAGTATACACTATAAGTATAAACCGTATTTAAGCCTACCTACTAATTACGACATGCATAAGTAGACGGAAGAGTGGATCCGAGTTTCCATCGGTTTTCGAGGGTTCACCGAAGGCGGTACATCATAATTACAGAAGTGCAATTCACGTATTTATGTATTTACATCTCACTTGGTCAAACACTCAAACTGAATTTGCAGCAGTCGTGTGAATGTTATTTCCAGACTGCGAGAGAAATACGAAATCACACATTACAAGAAACGGGTCTCTTTTCTCGATTTTTTGAGACTTTTCCAGAACACATTCGAACTTTGCCCTCAATCCTCTGGCCAATGACTGAGAGCAGCCTTGCTTTCCTTCTAAGTCACGTGAAGTTTAGAAAATCTTTGCGATTCATTGTAAATTACAGAAAAAACTTTACAGAAACGCATAAAAGTTTATTGTTTATATGTGACCGCGGTTTCGCGATTAGAGGTGCAATCGCATCATCAGACAGAACAGGAATAATTCGAAATTGATGTAACAAACGGAAGAAGAATAAAACGACTCGTACTGACTATGAGTCAGACGAGTGCGTGTACATTCGTGTAAGAAGATTCGAAGTGGTGTATTGTACATCGTTTACTAATTTGACATTACGATTATTATTATGTAAAATTATTTCGATCTCCTCCAACATATCTAAAGTTCTGCTCTTATTACATTCGTGCAGTAATTCGACGTGTTTATCGCTATTATAAGTATGGCCTGAATCAATTAAGTGATCAGCGAAAGCACTATTTTTACCCGTATAATAACTGTCTTCGGTGGTATTGGGATTATTTAAGAATTTTAGACGAGCTTTCCAAGCGCTGTCATGCTCCTTGACTCTCGTGAGGAGAGACCTACCAGTCTGGCCTATATAGATAGTGTTGCACTCCCCACAATTAAGACGATAGACACCACTTTTCATCATTGTAGGGGTAGGGTCTTTTAATTGGGAGAGCCTACGGAGACTGTATAATGTATAAAACGCAGGGCGGTAGCCTATATGGCGAAGAACGCGAGATATTTTGTAAGAGGAGTTACCAATGAATGGTACTCTAAGCCACCGAGTATTATCGTGGATGTGATTGATAGCAATTAGTGAAGAAGTACGTTTTAGGCTATCGGTATGGAGTTTCTTTTTAATTACTTTATCAACGTCAATAAGTATGTTGTTAATTTTAGCTATATGTTTAATCGTGTTGATTTCTTTATTAAGGTTGTATTCACTGAGCGGGACAGTGAGCGCCCGGTGTATCATAGATAAGTAGGCTGCTCTCTTATGAGCATGAGGGTGGAAGGAGCGCTGGTTGATGGTAGAGTCTGTGGTGGTAGGTTTCCGAAAAATATCAAAATCAAAGTTATCGTTAAGGGTATGCCTGGAATTTTTGCTTTTAATGGTAATCTTGAGATCAAGGAAATTTATAGTCTGACCTCCAAGTTCTAAAGTAAATTTAATATTGGGGTGATAGGAGTTGAGGGTGCGGAGGAGAGAATCACGTGAGGATTCACACCCGTTGTAAACACAAAAGATGTCGTCGACGTAGCGACCCCAAAAAACTACGTCATACATGTACGGGGAGTTATTAAATAGATGGTTTTCAAGAGCATCTAAGTAAACATTAGATATAAGTGAGCTAAGGGGGGCTCCCATTTGTAGCCCATCAGAGAAACTGTAGGTATGGCCCCTGAAATTGCAAACATTGTGTTCGAGACACATTTCGAGGAGTTTCATAAATTCTGTGACAATAGCATATTCAAGGTTGGATTCTGTTAGAATTTTCTCAATGAGCTTTAAAGAAGGTTTTTTAGGTATATTGGTAAACATGCTAGTAACATCGAATGATATGAGGTAGCAATTAGGAGGAAGGGCCTCAAGCGGCTGAAGGCGCTGTATAAGGTCAGCAGAGTTTTCTAGAGTATATTTAGGCTGGTAATTTGTAGCGTTATTTTTGAACCAATTAACCAAATATTGTCCTAGTTTGTAGGCAGGACTAGTAAAGTATGAGATCACAGGACGGATAGGCTTATTGGGTTTGTGTAATTTTATCTACCCGTAAAGCTGTGGTACAGAGGGGTTCATTGAACTATCAATAAGATATTTACGAGTATAACCAGCGGGTATGACATTTTTAGAAGTTTCAATAAGACCTTTTATATCGGAACGATAGGTAGCGATTTTGAATTTATCATCTATAGAGGCACCATTACATTTGAGGAAGTCTTCCACTTTTCTGACATAATCTGAATTGTCAAGGAGTACAACGGTATTGCCTTTATCGGCTTTAGCAATAACAAGGTTATTGTCTTTTATTTTACGACGGGCCCTGCGTTTTATACATTATACAGTCTCCGTAGGCTCTCCCAATTAAAAGACCCTACCCCTACAATGATGAAAAGTGGTGTCTATCGTCTTAATTGTGGGGAGTGCAACACTATCTATATAGGCCAGACTGGTAGGTCTCTCCTCACGAGAGTCAAGGAGCATGACAGCGCTTGGAAAGCTCGTCTAAAATTCTTAAATAATCCCAATACCACCGAAGACAGTTATTATACGGGTAAAAATAGTGCTTTCGCTGATCACTTAATTGATTCAGGCCATACTTATAATAGCGATAAACACGTCGAATTACTGCACGAATGTAATAAGAGCAGAACTTTAGATATGTTGGAGGAGATCGAAATAATTTTACATAATAATAATCGTAATGTCAAATTAGTAAACGATGTACAATACACCACTTCGAATCTTCTTACACGAATGTACACGCACTCGTCTGACTCATAGTCAGTACGAGTCGTTTTATTCTTCTTCCGTTTGTTACATCAATTTCGAATTATTCCTGTTCTGTCTGATGATGCGATTGCACCTCTAATCGCGAAACCGCGGTCACATATAAACAATAAACTTTTATGCGTTTCTGTAAAGTTTTTTCTGTAATTTACAATGAATCGCAAAGATTTTCTAAACTTCATTAATACGGCTAGTACAGCCAAAATCAAACGGAAATTTCGTAATTTACGCGAGAAGATAATCAAGTGTTCGTCACATATTGCCTTTCTACGCGTGTGCATTCGTGATCAACTCCAACCAAAATTCATCAATTTTCGGCTCAAATCACAACACCCATCTACTCAACTTCGGCTGCAGAATTGGCTTGTCAAGAAATGGCTTGATACAGAGATCCGTCGCTGGTATAGCATAAAAGATTTCCATACCCGACTAGCTTACAGATGCCACCTCCGTTTGACCGAGGAGCTCTTGTTTTCTCAGCTCAATAATATCATCCAAGATATAGACGAGTCCTGTACCAAATTACATCACCAACTGGCTATCAAGAAAGAAGCTAAACTCAACTCTCTTCGTCGAGCTAGAACACTCTCCAGTCAAAGTGTTGATAATAGTTCTAATGTTGTACCTACGTTCTATGATAGATTAACTAATCTTAGTAGTGTAAACATAAGTGATAGTGAAAAAACAATCTTAAGCTATGGCCTGAAACATGCCCTCCCTCCCCCCATCAAAAAAGAGAAACTAAAAACTATTATTGTGGCCGACATAGCTGCGGGTTTAAAACGGAGTGAGGAAGTTGATATTTCCAGTTTAAAATCTATTCTCGGTTCCTCTTTCCACCCTCCAGTTATTGATAATGAGACTAAAAATACTATTTCTTCCCTCCGTCGTAAAATAAAAGACAATAACCTTGTTATTGCTAAAGCCGATAAAGGCAATACCGTTGTACTCCTTGACAATTCAGATTATGTCAGAAAAGTGGAAGACTTCCTCAAATGTAATGGTGCCTCTATAGATGATAAATTCAAAATCGCTACCTATCGTTCCGATATAAAAGGTCTTATTGAAACTTCTAAAAATGTCATACCCGCTGGTTATACTCGTAAATATCTTATTGATAGTTCAATGAACCCCTCTGTACCACAGCTTTACGGGCAGATAAAATTACACAAACCCAATAAGCCTATCCGTCCTGTGATCTCATACTTTACTAGTCCTGCCTACAAACTAGGACAATATTTGGTTAATTGGTTCAAAAATAACGCTACAAATTACCAGCCTAAATATACTCTAGAAAACTCTGCTGACCTTATACAGCGCCTTCAGCCGCTTGAGGCCCTTCCTCCTAATTGCTACCTCATATCATTCGATGTTACTAGCATGTTTACCAATATACCTAAAAAACCTTCTTTAAAGCTCATTGAGAAAATTCTAACAGAATCCAACCTTGAATATGCTATTGTCACAGAATTTATGAAACTCCTCGAAATGTGTCTCGAACACAATGTTTGCAATTTCAGGGGCCATACCTACAGTTTCTCTGATGGGCTACAAATGGGAGCCCCCCTTAGCTCACTTATATCTAATGTTTACTTAGATGCTCTTGAAAACCATCTATTTAATAACTCCCCGTACATGTATGACGTAGTTTTTTGGGGTCGCTACGTCGACGACATCTTTTGTGTTTACAACGGGTGTGAATCCTCACGTGATTCTCTCCTCCGCACCCTCAACTCCTATCACCCCAATATTAAATTTACTTTAGAACTTGGAGGTCAGACTATAAATTTCCTTGATCTCAAGATTACCATTAAAAGCAAAAATTCCAGGCATACCCTTAACGATAACTTTGATTTTGATATTTTTCGGAAACCTACCACCACAGACTCTACCATCAACCAGCGCTCCTTCCACCCTCATGCTCATAAGAGAGCAGCCTACTTATCTATGATACACCGGGCGCTCACTGTCCCGCTCAGTGAATACAACCTTAATAAAGAAATCAACACGATTAAACATATAGCTAAAATTAACAACATACTTATTGACGTTGATAAAGTAATTAAAAAGAAACTCCATACCGATAGCCTAAAACGTACTTCTTCACTAATTGCTATCAATCACATCCACGATAATACTCGGTGGCTTAGAGTACCATTCATTGGTAACTCCTCTTACAAAATATCTCGCGTTCTTCGCCATATAGGCTACCGCCCTGCGTTTTATACATTATACAGTCTCCGTAGGCTCTCCCAATTAAAAGACCCTACCCCTACAATGATGAAAAGTGGTGTCTATCGTCTTAATTGTGGGGAGTGCAACACTATCTATATAGGCCAGACTGGTAGGTCTCTCCTCACGAGAGTCAAGGAGCATGACAGCGCTTGGAAAGCTCGTCTAAAATTCTTAAATAATCCCAATACCACCGAAGACAGTTATTATACGGGTAAAAATAGTGCTTTCGCTGATCACTTAATTGATTCAGGCCATACTTATAATAGCGATAAACACGTCGAATTACTACACGAATGTAATAAGAGCAGAACTTTAGATATGTTGGAGGAGATCGAAATAATTTTACATAATAATAATCGTAATGTCAAATTAGTAAACGATGTACAATACACCACTTCGAATCTTCTTACACGAATGTACACGCACTCGTCTGACTCATAGTCAGTACGAGTCGTTTTATTCTTCTTCCGTTTGTTACATCAATTTCGAATTATTCCTGTTCTGTCTGATGATGCGATTGCACCTCTAATCGCGAAACCGCGGTCACATATAAACAATAAACTTTTATGCGTTTCTGTAAAGTTTTTTCTGTAATTTACTTCTAAGTCACTCCTCGTTCGACTATCAATTGAAAATCTGGCAGTAGCAGTCATTCTCATCTGTCTTCATTGATTTAAATCAGCTGCACTGTTCGAGAAATCATAGATCGACCATCTTTTGCGTTGAGAAGACTTTCAAGCGACATGTTTTCCGAAGGAAAATGAGTTTGATAAATGAATTTGCTTTATTTATCTTTGCCAGGATTAAGAGGTTTAGATTGTTTGTACACAATAATAAAATTTGTTCTAATTACACATAGATGGCAGTGTAATAAACGGCTTATGAGTTTTAGCATTAAGATGTTTATCACGGTGAATCATAAGAAATATCTCCTAGCCAAGGTGAATGGAGCTCCGTTCTGGTGCACAAAGTTATGGAAGCGAACCTCAAAGGTAAGAGTAGAGAAGGAATTACGATTTGCAAAACCTTGTTGGAGGAAGTGCAGGTTGAACTCTTCTCTTCTTAACTGAAATCTTGGTATTTAAGCGGGTGCGTTCGATTGTCTGAGTATGAGCGCCGGTGACGGTCTTGTATCAGTAATCGACATGGGCAAGAGATCCTACTTTGCAATCACTCTTGAGGAAGGTAGCGTTATCCCGTCGTTCAACCACAAAATAGTGGCAATCCCCGTAACCTGAGACCAAAGACCACTTGAGTGGATAGAACGCCTCTGCTAGTAATTAAAGTAGTAGATCACATTTTGTTGGTCACAGGACAATACATTATGGTAGAGCGCCAAAAAGAATCGTCACAGTACTCGAAACTCATTTCAGCATAGCATTTTTCTTCAATTCAACGAGAATAATGTTGATACAAATTTTGGCCCAGTCTTCGGCAAAAGTTGAATCTCTATCAGAAATGCGCGTATTCTTCCAGTCAAGTTCGAATAGATTAGAATACATTTGAGAGACGCACGAGTCCCACGTACTGAAGAGCTTGGTTCCTCAGTCTTTATATTACTAAGAAATCCCACGAAAAGTGAAAAAAGCATACAACAAGCCTTTTCACAAACCTTTGAATTTTACTAGAAACTCGAATCATCTCTTCGTTTCAAACTTCGTCATCGTCGTATGCTGACTACGAATCTACGAGCTGGGTAATCTTCCTCTTCATACGAAAAAAAAAATTCATCAGGTCCTTTACCTATGGTAGGGAGAGGATGAAACACGAACCAAAACGATGCAGTAAGCGTTTTTTATGCAGGCACATGTTTTGCTTCATGATACACAACAACGTATTCTGCTTACAGTCAACACTACTTTCAAATGTTCATCACGTTATCGAGACAACCAATACTTCCGGACTGTGCAATGGTATACAGTTTAATCAGGAATGCACCCGCGATGGCTAACGTCGACGCATTATAACTATAAATAGTCGACTGAAGTCGAAGTACTCCGCAAACATATATTTTAATAATAGATGAAAGAGAAATTGTAAATGATAAAACTACAAATGGTAGAATAGTGGAACCGTGTTGGTTTACGAGCAGTTTTGAAACTAGATTTTACTGGAAATTGTCACTGATAAAATTATTTTTTCGTTCGAAAAAAGAAAAGAGGTTTAAAGGAGAATTTCAACGAAGGTTCTTTACGCTACTTCTACATGAAATCGATCAAATTCATTCGTATTTTTTGAACAAATTTTTCGCGTTTCTCGTTAATCATCACACCGTCTGCATTTTGTTGCATTTTTATCTCTTAGTCGTCGTTTTGAGTACTTTTCTATGATTCAAATTTACCTAACCTACCGCTCTAAAAATTTCAACAAAATTATTCAAATATCTGGGCTAAAAATGAGCCCTCACAGTTACTTCTTCCCTCCGTGTTGAACTGCATGGTCCCGGTGACATCGCCCTAAAAATAATTTAATGCGCCATCAGGATAAAACGGAACAGCTCTAGCCGATATTGTTGATGAATAATTATCCCTTCGCCAACCAAATGATTTTTCTTCGGTGATCTACCATGATTTAGTTCACCTCATATGTTATCTAAAAGTGTAGTAGTAATTACGTAAAAATAACGATACTTTTTATCAATGTCTCCAAACCTTTCTCTGTCACCCTCGCCATCTCTACCGCTCGCGCTCGGTCTGTTGAAATTAACTCACAGCATTTTACGAAAAGACACCTCGAATGACGCTTTTTGTATCAACGCAGAAGAGTCTTCGCATGAGAAATTCAATTGACGAGTACTCACTCGCTCTCAGAAAAATTTACCCCATCTCGTGAATGATAAAATTACGAGCGAGTAAAATAGATCGATTTTCCTATGGTTGACGTCGCATATAGCATATTAGAGCTCCCAGAGCACAAGTGTAAGCTCAAAAGAAATTCGAGTAGAAAAAAAAAAAAAGCGAAACCGTGAGTCTCAGGTTCATTCGGTTTCACGAAAATCAATTTCTGTCATTTTTGAAATACATGATTCGAATCCATCAATGGTCCACATGCTTTTCCCAGCAAGTTGACTTGTGCTCTGGAAGCTTTGGTCTTCTATGTGACGTAATGGAGAATCGATCCATCGAATTTTTGATTGTTTTACACCAAATAACTCCACTAGTTCGCGAAAAAAAAAAAAAATCGATTCGAATAATGCAGTTGGAATTAGTCCAAACCGTGCGAGAGAGAGTAGAAACGAGAAAGCGATCCCCATTCATCTATCAATATTTTGGGTTACGGTCATTGGGCGCCGACGATTAGGCGTAACAATCATTCAGACGCCGTGACGTATTTTTTGTAACTTGGTTTGCCTGAATCTTGTTCCCTCTGCAATAAAAAATTTATTTATAAAATTATTTAAATAAAAATATATTAATTTAATAAAGAAATTTTTTTATTTAATTATAAATATTTTTAAATTAAATTAATAATGTTTAATTAAATTATAATTATAATAATTTATTTTAAAAAATTGAAAAAAAAATATAAAACATTAATAAAATTTTCAAAACTATACCTAAACAAAATAAAAAAATCAATAATTCTAAAAAATATAAAATAATATTGATTTAAAATTTTTATTAATTAAAAAAAATCAAAAATAAAATCATTAAATCAATTTTTTATTATTATTGAACTTGACTTAATTTCATTATCAATAAAAATATTAATAATCTATCAAATAATTAAAATATGTATATATATATTTTTTGGAGTAACTTAAATTTAAAGTATTATTTTTCAAAATTAATTATGAATAATTAATTTCCTTGAAAATTTTATTTAATAAAAAAAAATCAATTCGCGCCTAAGCGCCCAATGGTTCTTGCGTCTACTTGAATGGGCCTCTACTTGATTTTTCCGTTCTTCGCGCCTAATTATCCGCGCCTAAATTATACCAACCCAAAATTTTTGTGGACCCGCCCAGTATAGCTCGAAAGTCCAAATTTTGAAGTCCAACTCTTGGAAGTCGAAAGTTAAATTTTTCAAGTCTATCGCTTGTCATATATAATAGCTCGGAAGTGAGAATTTTCCCAACTCCAACTCCTTTACTAGTCCTTTATAAGGATGAGTTAGCTTCTTCCGGATAGCGGAAGGCCTAAATTTTCCAAAAAACCTCCCATAGAATAAATTCCCTTTCAAAATCTCACTTTATTCGCCATCCTCCGTTTTTCTCACTGTGGGATTTTGAAAATTCCTCCGAATAAACTGTATTAAGCGTTGGAGATTTGAAAAAATTTCAACCATCTACGGAAAAAAACTTGAAAAATTTTGATAATCGAGTCTCATTATGACAGGAAGCGCACTCAGAAGAATTTCGGACCTTTGGAGACTCGAATTCTAAATTCAATTCTCAATATTTGAGCCGAATTCGTCTCGTAGTACAGCTGGAATTCCCTAAATTCCTTTTTGAACTCTGTTGAGGAAGCCGTCGCTTTACTTTCAATCTTTTGATGCCACCTCGAATCTTGAAAACTAGAACTTTTCCGAACTCTCCATCGAAATTTTTTGATGTTGCCTGATAAGGACGCAGTTCAGGTATCCCTGCAGAAAAAATAACACGAGTCCTGAAAAAATGTATTTTATTCCTGGAAATATGTATAACTAAGAAAAAAATACATGTACGTCTCCTTATACCGTCCTCTTGAATGAAAATGGGAATAATGAAAAGAAATTTGGAGTATTTTTGTAAGTTTTTGCCAAAATATTGCTTTTGACATCATGTTTTCTAATACTCTGACGCTTTCGCTAAAAATCTTTCCTTATATAGACTTCATTCAGCTGCGCTCCTTCGAGGGGGGGGGGGAGGGGCTCAAAGAGGTCCCTCCAAAAAAAGAAGGAGAAAATGAGAGGCCAGGGGAAAGAAGTAAAGTCGGAGAAAAGCAAAAGAGGATTTTTCTTCTTTCTCTGCTTGCACAATATCAAAAGTCGTTCACTTCCCCACTGAAAATCGCATCCTCCAAGTCGGCCACTGCTCGATTGATAGTTGAGAGAACAGAATACTTCTTATCAAGTTCAGTATCATGCCCCTCTCAAACTTCAAAGTGCCTCTACTAGTTTTTTTTTTTATTTTTTTTTTAATAAGTAGAATACGACAGAAAATATGTAATTTTTGTAAGTAGTTCATTTTTTGGGAATTATTATAACACAGTATTTTTATTAAAAAGTTACAAAAAAATTACTCCTCTGAAAACGCATTCAGTCTTGGTTCAAAACTATACTCGAGTTTTGGAGGTCTGTACGTAAATATGAAATATGTGTAGTTTTCATTGATTTTATGTAAACTGGCAAATCAGACTAGAATGTGATTAAAATTTAGATGAATAATATTCGATTTTACGGAAGGACCCGATTTTATCAATAGATTATAGTGTTTATCGTCGTGAACGTTTCCGTGGTTGTTCGGAATGGTGATATGTATGACGCAATACAGTGACTCACATGGAAGAAAAAAACCAAAGACGACGGGTAAAAAATCAGATAAAAAATGGAAGTTTAATTTTAGTAAAAAGCGGATATTGCTTCACGAGACAAAACAATCGTGATTCGAGCGCCGAGGAAGTCCAAAACACACACTCGTGTACCGCTTTCTCACGATATAATAATAATTAATGTCTACCGTAGACTTTAGGTTTATGGATGTAGAGTGATGACTTTTATTTACAGACCACTAATTCGATGAACTTTCATACGTACCATTAGCTTCGAGTTCTTCTTATTCTTACTTCAAAATCATTCTCAGTGATTTGTTCGGGAATTTTTCTGAAGTTCAGTTATTACCGCTAGCTCGTTTTCAAAAAAACTATCACAGATACAGGACTTCCCCATTCTATGCATTAAGAAGGATGCCTGAGTGTTTCCCTCGAATGCTGATGGTGGAATCACGTTCATCCTTTCTCAGTCCAGCCCGAAGCATTGGAGCGTTCGAAATCTTGACCATTTTTGAATTGTTGGAGACAGAGAACTTACAAAGAGCACGAGATATGAATGAATTCTGAAAAATTTCAGTCGTTTAGAAAATCTTTCTCACGCGCCTTAATGTTCCCAATAAGACAAATAATCTCACTGCCCAAGTCTGAAATCTTTCATGTAAGCGAGCAATATTTTTCATTGCGCTTTCAACAACACTGAAGGTCACCAATATTTATGTAAGGTAGAGACGCTATGAATTTGGACATAAGGTTCGAAATTAGACCTCTTGCGGGGATGATGAAGTGAAATTTCGACTCCAAATTACGACTCTATAGACAGAAAATATCACATTGAAAGGCTGTTCCCCATAGTTAGTCAACACGCATTCGTGCAGCTCATTTTATTTTAACCCTACACTGTTGACTCGAGAGTCCAGTGCTGTGCGGTTCTATTACTCTTTCTTCAGGTGGATAAGCCATGGAGAATTATTGTCTCGCAGTATTCCACTCACGAATACCCAACTATTGGCTCACACATCGGGTGAGAAGAAAAAAAAAACAATAAATTTTAGTCTGAGTATCGCGAAAGAGGAAAAAAAAATTCAATTCCAAAGTTGGTGATCCGTGCGAATGCCTCGGATTTGAATGCACACAATAACTTTAAATCCGCGTGCGTAAATCGACTGTTGTCGGAAACTTTGAAAGTTTAGTTGTAGTGGTATAGGCATTCTGATGTATATACCGACGCTGTGTTATTAATTCCTTCGCGTATCGAATATAATATTGCTCGTCTGCGAAACATTCGCGATGCAGATTGAAATGCGACGAACTTTTCATTCACTGGTTGCAAATTCTCGATTCCGAAAGAAGAAGAAGAAGAAGTACAACTGTCACGCAGATTGTAAGTTTTACGTATCATCATCCACCCTTACCGCCGAAATTCTTGATACGCATTGCTTCCAGCTCACACCCCTGTTCAAAGTCATCCAATACGTCGCGTTTCTATATGTATGTTTTCGAAAATTGAAAAAAAGCGTGTTCGTTTCACTGTACGAACATGATAATGAGGCTGTTCGATATTCGGTGTAGGTTGCTTTACTCGCGGGGATGCAAACAAAGAACATTTTTTTTTTCTTCTTTTTCATCGTGTATGAAATATAGGCCTGTACAGGATGTATGTTTAGCAATCAACGAAATTCTTCATATCGACATTTGATCTCGCGGAATCGAAGTTGGCGAAGAGGTGCGTATTGCGAATTCGTAATTTTACATTTCAATTTCCGAAAAAATAAAAGGAAGTGGAGTTTTACCGCGTTCGCTATGAGAAAATTTATATTATGAAAAAAAACTGTCGGTACCAGGCGACGCGAGCGAGAAATTGGAAATCAGACATGTAAGCAATGAGAATATGAATTTGTGAGAAATAATTTGAAAGCTTCAAAGTAATGTAAAGTGAAAAAGATATGGATACGAATTTGCTAGGAGTTGGCACCTGAAATCACGGCTGTTGAAATTGAATTTTCCTGGAGTTATGATAAATAAAAATAATATGGATTATCTTTCGACTTTGCATGTGTTTAGACAAAATTATCAGTCGTCGAAACCGCCTGTGTAACTTGAAGGAGGAAGTTACTACCTGACGTACTCATCTGTTTGAAACGTTAGCTCGTATAAATCTTCAAAATGGGCCAGAAAGTTTAGTTCTCGATAAATACAGCCAACACAATTGACCTTTTTTGTCTCGACATTTTTGAGAATTTTTCGGACGATAAATTTAGGTCATGAACATAAACTTTCTCGGAGAGCAAATCGTCCATAAAAATTATCTACCTTACCTTGGTGAGAGACCTTACCAAAAATAATGATGACTTCCTCCATTTATCATAATGTGATCTAAAATTCATTGACCCATTTCTTATGTTTCCATGGGAAAAACACAGAAGAATTTTCTTTTCCTTTAATCTCGAGAAATTAGTTCGACTTTTTATTTTCAGTCGACATCTTGCTGCTTCTTTTATGACAAGAACAAGTCAAATTTACTTTTAGAATTTCATGGGAAAGATGATTACAATTTGAGATTTCTAGAATACAGATTCAAGTGAACTCAGTTTTTTCAAAATCGTTTTTTTTCGTGTACCTATTGAAGAGAACTTCGCGAATATAGGTGAGCCCCATGAAGAAGGGTCCTGGAGAAATTTTCCGTAGCACCTGAATGATTGTTCTGGATCCCAAGATCAATCGGAGAAATCAATGAGGAATTTATGGATAGTGATAAAACTTTTCAAAATGAGAAAAACTATTTTGATGACGAAGTTTGATTTAATAATCTGCTAAATCGTAACAATGAAAGGAATTTTACAATTCCTTTTTTTTTTTCGTATAATTATGCACAAGTACATAATATTCATTGTGACCGTCGGTCAGTTCTTTATACATGATAATTCAAACCTATACTCGAGTGTATTAGTAGACTTCTTTATAAAACGAACACGCCACTCGTAGGACGTGGTCTACCAGACTTAAGACTCGTGCAAATACGAACCACAAGATTTATTAAAATTTTACAAGACACGGGAACGCGGTAAGAATTTTACGCTTGCCGGGTATTACTGTTGCGGTTACGTGCCAAAAGGCTGGCTGGCTTACGATTCCGCGGGCGTTGGTAACACAATGGATATGCAGGATTAAAGAGTGTAGACCGTACAGCTATACAGAGACTGTATGTACACTATATAAACCGTCAGGATTCTGTTAACTAGATGTATATGGTAACGCAATTAACGCTCACTATAGGGTATGATTACATCGTAGGGAGATGTCTGGCTTAATGCTCAATTTGAAAACGAATTACAAACGCAAAATATCCTCGTCATCCTACGTCTGCCAGAAACGGTTGCATACTCTAATGTCAGAAAATAACTCCGAAAGACCGCGACATGGAGCTCTTCGGCCCATACATCAGATTGTTCGATCGTTGTTATTTACGAAACTCTGTACACTGACTTCTCGCGCAATTTTTAGCTTTCTCAAAGGAAAGTGTGATACTGATATTGGCTCAGAAAAATAACATAAAATGATTCTCAGATTATGGTGGTCGAATTAGTACGACTACGTGTACCAGTAGCACAGTTTTTGGGAACCCGCGATGAACTATGTCGAATCGATCGAGACTTTGCTTCTTTCTAAGTCTTAAAATCGACCTCAAGTTGACGTCGCCGGCGATTTATCAACTCCGTTTCGACTCCTTTGCCTCGTCGATTCCAAGTTTATTTCGAGTCGACGTCTCCGAAATTGTTTATTGACCTGGAATCGACTGCTTTGCTACGTTTAAAAAATATTTGCTGGTCGATGTCGTACAGTCACCCTTTGTAACGTTCTGTCTAAAGGTGTCTTCACTACTCGCAGACACAATTTGCAGTCACAACAATATAATGAGAGCCATTGAGTATCTCAATCATGCTTGACTAGTGCAGCAATGATCACGACGTCGATTTTCAGCCAGCATTAAAATCTAATATCAGAAGTCGACTGAAGCTCAAAAAAAAAATTCTAAGGTAGATTGAGACATTGTGAAAATTATTTTCTGTCTATCGTTTGAAGATCCTCATGGCCGAAAATTCGAAAATTCTGTCAAATCGCCTTCCGGCAGGGTTGCCCAGAAGTGAGACGTACGCGGGCCAAAAGTTATTCAGAACTAGAACACTTTATTCTCTAATCTATTGTACTGTTTTATTGATTTTTTCTATGTTCCAAATGTCTCTCGCGCGCCGCACTTTGGAAAACCCTGCCTTATAGCCTCTTCATAAATCTATTTCAACTTCTTGAATTGATTCCACAACATAATTTCAATTCTTTCTCATTGTGTTATAAATAGCCCTATAGTTTTAAAAGTACGGATAAAAACCGTAAGAAATATTTTTGAATCTTTTTCGTTGGCTTTTCCTCAGTCACAGTGTTGAAGATGAATGTATGTTTTTTGACTATAATGGTTCAAAAACTCAATTTTTTTGTACTGTTTCCTTCTTTTACATTATGTAGCTGGAAATCGCTCTCTCAAAGTCCCTCCCCTGTCAATACCTATAGTTACAAATTTGATTTTTTAGACCTCCTCTCTCGGTCATGTATTGCACTTCCCCAAAGTCTCCATCCCTCTTCGTACCCGTTACACCCATCCTATATAATATAATTGGAAAGTCAAAGAGTTTTTCTGAGTATCTTTCCCTCTTCTTATAATAGAGCTCACAAGTCAACTCTCTCGCCCCTAGTCTGGATTTTCCTATCATAAGCCTATTCATATTTTTTCCAGCCGGATGAAGTCACGGACGAAACCCAAAAATATACCTTCAACTAGCGTCCCACGAATCTCGTCTTCAGTTATGTACCCTATGCATCAGTGGCACCAGAGAGTGATGACGAATATCGAAATTTCAGAAGTGATCATGTTTGAAAAAACAAATTGAGGAAATGCATTCTGCATAGTGTACGACCTTCTGGCAAAATTAAGATTTGCTATGACGAAAATTGATAATAGACTTAGGACTGCTTTGTGCCTTATAATCCTTCATTATAATGTAAAAACTACGACAATATTATACTAACATGTCTGCGCTGGAAGCTGCAGAAAACCCAGCAAGGTAAGGATCTGTACGTACTCTGATTTGAAGAAGGGTGAAAGAGTAGAAGTGCGCGCGAACATAATACTTCACACAGCAATCTTCAACCCCTAATCAGGACACGATACCGAGTGCGGCGGGGAAAAAGTAAGTGAGTTGCTGTCTCAATTCACGAAGTTAGCGATAAAGTTCGTTCGACATTCGTATGTATGTACAGTAAAAGTGTGAAATCGTGCTGGAAAGGGTAATGCGCGCTACAACAATAAAATGGAGAAACGAATCAAAGGAAGATGGAGCGCGGGTGAGAATATACAACAACTAGAACGGAAAAGATAGAAAATGATTGTAGAGGAGATGAGGACTCATAGTAAAGGAAAAACAAGGATTTCGGTGAAATGTAGAAGGAGAGCGCGATTTAAAGGGAACCGAGCTCTCTAACAACTCGCTACCGACGTAAACTAAGTTACGCGCGTAGAATATAAATTGGACAGGTTACGTATGTTTGGCGTATACGTATACCTGCGTGGAATCCCTCGTGGAAGCGTCATCGTCTCTTGCCAAAAAATACACCTATAATTTTCTTTTTTCCCCTCGCCAAAATGAAAATATCAACTAATGAACGAAAACGATATCTGTACACGTTATATTCGAGGGATACTTTCGCTCGGCAGAAACACTAGCTCTCCTCATAATTATCATCTTCCTAACACCATAAATGTGGACTTATTTGGTAAGTCGATCGAATTTGGTATGCTCCAATTTCTTAGCGACAACGTAAAGGCTTTCGTAAGGATTTGAAATCGGCCTGAACTTTCACGAAAATAGGCTGGGTCTGTTTCGAGAAAGACATTAAGAAACATACGTTTCATGATGAAACCATTGATGGTGTGGCGACACCAATAATTTGAGGAGTCTCGTGACTACGGTCTCTATTCTTCGATCCTTGACGTTTCTTTGGCTCAGAGTTCAAAGTCATCCTCATTTCTCCAAATTGAAGACACTCTGAGTATTCCATTTGAAAAAATTCTTGTTCTATGTTCCAACTATTCTAGTTTATTACATTTACAACAAGAACCTGTTTTCTATAAGACTACCTACTCTACTTTTATACTTTATATTTTCCATATTTCTTACGTTTTATTATTTCAATGAAAAAAAAAAAAACGAGAAAAAAAAATTAAGTGGCTGCCAGCTTACGTGTATTTGTATGCATCAATAGTAAGAATAATGCCGCTACAAGCGCTATTTCCATGACGGTCGAGTGGTTTATGAAGTGTCGGTGTAAACCATTGAATAACGACATGAAAGCAATTTGGTTACGAACCGTTACTAAGGAGAGATTCTATCTGATTCATCTATATTGACGTCATTTTAGATAGGTTATGGTTTACGATTTTCATTTACGACGGCGTGCATCTACGATACGTGCATGTACCATGGGCCGTACTTACGGTACCTCGATATCGTGAGATACGGAATGAAAGGTTTCAAATGGCATTCGAGGTAACATTTACGCGACTGTCAAAAAGTTCCCTTGCTTCTGTGGAAATTGATGCAGCGTGGTATTGTGTAAAAGCGGATAATTTCAGAGGACATTGGATGAAACTGTAGTGACCGCCTAAATGAGGAAAAAGTTTGGCTACGTGATTACACGTTTAATTTTGTACACAATTATACCCAATGAAAGGTAGATCCAACGGAAATTTCATATTCATTGCCATTATTTATATTATTTCATATCTCTCGCTTAAATCGAGAGGAATGGCGAAGCGAAGGCCCAGTTTTAGGCCTTCCTTCTTATTTTGGAACTTTCAGTCACACCTCCGCAACGGTAATTTCTCCATCTATCAAACCTGACTGACACCATTTTCGTGGACTCCCTCCACAACTTCATTTTCTTTCATTACTGCTACGCGGATCACTTTCAAATTTTGAGGCATAGAGTCTTCTGGAAGACGTGTTGTTGGCTTGTTTTAGATCAATGCGCGTTTTTAAATTTTGACGAATCCTCAATGTTACGGAGAGAAACGCTACTCGCCATAAGTCGTGTTTCCGATAAGCTATAGTGAAAAGTTTTTCAATTTGAACTGGATTTATTTTCTGTAGCATTACGAAGGTCCTGGACATACCGCTTGGCCATTAGATGACGGGTGATGGGAAGCTGAGTTGATCTAACCTCGTTTATTGCCCATCGAAATGCTTCTTACTCTCCCATAATTGTTATTTCAATTATTACCAATGACTAGCTATGATCAAAAGCTCTACGTGTTCTAAATTTCTCCCTACAATCATCCTCGCATCATGTAAGATGTTAGAATTTTCGTCAAAGACTGCAGAGCAAGAATTGTTTGGAAAGACATAATATGTTAATAAAGTAGCCTATCGATAGAATCAACAAGGTGAAATATTTCCCCACTCGTATGATTGCGGAAATCAAGTTTATAAATACGACTTGCACTCGTTGGTCAAGTTGAGAACTTCGAAAAAGTATGTTTAAAACAAAATGGGATAGCACTTCTCGACGAAATATCATTTAGTTATCTGTGTGCCTATTCAAAATATTGAACTCGCTATATAGACTCGAATTTTTACGATACAAGAACGATTCAATATACCGCTGTTTCCATTCGAAAATTCAACGAGTTCGCAGTTTTAACAAAACTCTATTATTTATTATATGCTTCGTTTTAAATGTTTGGAAAAGTTGTATCTTTTCTCGGAGCTTAGGTCCGTGCTCCACGTTTCCGTATTATTGGATGCAAAATTGCATTATAAGTTCGAGACTAATAAAATACGTATACTGTGGAGATATTTTACGCAACACGGTTTTGTTCGGTAATTTGATAATGAGTTTTGTTTGCAAGTACACGGAGCGTACAGTTTATTCGATATACTCGTACATATACAATAATGGTGTATTAAGCTTGTACGTCTGATTTCATTTAAACTGATGAATTCTCCTGTACATACAGTATGCGTGACGTCGGAAAAGCAGGCAAGGTTCAGCGGTACGGTTTTCGTTTTTCCTTTTACTTTCTGTAAGGAGATTACGAGCCATGATTGGGACAGTTCCATATGAAGGAACTCAGGGAAATCAGAGGATTCTTGATTCTCGGTGAAAAATTTCTCAAAATATAAAACCAGTTGCAGAGTGGGGTTGATTTGGCCAATTGTGTCGTTGATGTTTTGATCATAGTATTGAAAGTACTGAAAAAGTTGTGTCGCACGTTGCACTGACATTTTCTGCTACAATATCTTCTATTTTCAGCAAACTTTCTCCCTCATCATACGTCACATATTGAAAGTTTACAAACAGCTCTTTTTACAAAGAACTCAGAAAACGTATGTATTGTGAATATATTTGGTGTTTTTTCATCATAGTCATTTGCAATTCTTGTTTTTATATGGTTAGAATAAAATTAACAGATTTTTTCTTAATTCTGTGTTAATTAAAACGTGAAGAACTTCCATGATACTTGAAAATTATACCTCGATTACTTGAGTCTTAGTGGATTTTTTAGAATTAAATTGAGAAAATTTGATAAAATCGGAAGAGTCGTCCCTGATCGAAATGTTATCCCGATTCAAGTCAGAAAAAGTGTGTGAAAATTGTCAAAAAATGATCTTTGCTTTGTATCATCTAACATATATCACATGAACGGACATGCTATACTTATTACGTTGAGAGAATACTTGGAAAGCCAGTGGATAAGACTCCAGCTTTCATTCTGTGAATTAAAACATTATAGGCTTCCAACTTTTCACCTTCTTCATCCCAAATTTCTATTGCTTTTCGCTTCTGGTTTTTGGCTTTTGGATCTCTTCATTGAAATTCTTCCTTTTGGCCTTCAATATTGGGATTTATTTTTGGCTTTCCGCTTTCATCTTTTTAACAAAAATTTTTCCAGCTTTTCGCTTCAAACTTTCAGTTTTCAGCTTTTGTATTTTTGTACATTTTATGTAAAATGGCAAAAAGTTCAAATTGGCTTCATTATGGTGTTATTTTGAATTTTTATTGGGTCTATATAGTACAGCTTTTACATTCTAACATACACAATGCAAATATGCAAGCGTGCTGCCTAGCGTTGACCTATCAGAATACTAGCACGGTAAACGCATAGAAAAAAGCTGAAAATCATCTAGAAGTTTCAACTTTTTCCATCCGTTGAACATGCTAGTGACTTTTGATTGGTCAGCGTAGGGTCAACGCTTTGTAGCAGGTTTGCATGTTAGCATCGTGTGTACCAGACTTATCCCGTTCTCATTTTCAGAAAGCAGCAAGTCAGTACAGATCAACACTAGCGCTGACCGACCCAAATATAACGGTCAAAACTTGGTACCTAGGAGGCAACTTGACTACATGCAATATGGCACATATGAATATCAACGTATGAGTGCTTGACTTTTTAGAAAGCGATGACCAACAGGAACCAGTGAACTCAATTCTCCTGTTTCGTACTGGATGGAATGCCCTGAACAAAAAAAAGTTCAATGTAATCCATCCATCGACTTGATTAATTATAGACCGCACTCTCTCTCCTTGTTTGCACATGTTGGGTTCAGCGCGCTTTCCAGTCAGTGCCATACTTGTAACTCAAGTTCATTGAGCAATTAAATAACCAGGCAAGAACAATTGATAAGTTTGATCTTATTGCTTGTTGCTTACACTACTCAGATTCTTTCCTTGTGTAATTTGCCTCAAGAGCAGCCAGGGAAAGAGCAACAAAATTCATCAAACTTTTTGTTTTGTTTAGGTGCTGTTGCTTGTGCTTCTTATATAACAAATATTTATTGATCATTTACACACTGATTCATTTACATTTTTACATTCGTTCCAAAGGCAATTTTGATGAAAGTTCTTGCAGAACAAACCCATTGCAAACCTTTCTTCTCTTGATCTCACAGCCTGGCACAAAAGGCATAGGCATTTTTTAAAACTAGTCATCGTGTCAAATGATATTTTTGATCATGAATACATCACCACAAAAAAATGTACTTCCTCCCAATTATTTGAATACAGGAGAAAAAATGCCGAGTGCGTGTGCTCGTCATTTTTACCCTACAAATCTTCAAAAAAGACGAAAAATGATTCTCCCTGTACCCTTTACAGCTCTCCAAAATTGGATTTATCTGCTTACGCGTTCACATACTCACCCACCTCGTATTATGGTGCGGATTCCTAACGTGAATTCACTCTTTGAAAGGTCGAACACATTGCGTCGGATGAAAACGAGTAAAATATCGATTTTCAATGCGATTCGACTGCAGATGGTAGACCGTCGTTTTGCTGGACGTCATTTTCAAAACTGAAAGTCGTGTTCGACTCGAATCCAAGACTTTGGTATTATTTTATTTTTCGCCATTCGAACCCCCTATCCGTTTGCGATCAGGCATCGTGCGTCCAGAAAGCTGGAAAATAAAACAGTTTCCCTCTAATACAGTTCGTTCGATGACTGATTTTCACTACCATATCGGATCTCGGAATTTTGAAATGAACGTTTGTTGCAAAGAATGGGGCCAGAAAGAGAAAAAAAGATGTCACCGATGTTTTCGATTGAATTGAACGTAATCGAAGAAATAATATTTCCGCCTATATGTTGTATACGTGATTTCGTGCTGCGAGCCCAAATACGTGCGTGTACGAACGCGTGCCCTCCGTAAAAGTTGAATAATAGATAGGAAAAAAAGCATTTTTCTTTTGACACGTTCTCTCGAAATTGCCGTCGTCGCGAGCTTCTCGAATGTGAATTCACGTACCGCAGGGTTGCCGAAAAATAATTATCTCATATTCATCCTAAATGGATGGTAGGCTGTAAATGCGTTTATTATCGGTGAGGAAGAGAGGGAGAGAGATACTTTGAACGTACTGTGCAATTTTTGAAACTGCTGTTGTTGCACAGACTCGGCTCTCGCAAATGCTATTGCCGTTATTAGGCACGCACAGATCATTTGCATAAGAAATTACTACACATTAATTTTACGTCCGAATAAGTTTACGAAAAATGAAGTGCTACTAATTAGTTAATGCTCTATCTCTAGTCATAATCCTGTCTCGAGGCTCGGTGAGAAGTATTTCTCTTTCCATTTCTTGCATACAGTTCTGTCGTTTGTTATGTACGTTGAAGAAAATTCTCCCCTCTTCAATTTTTTTTCTCATTCCCTGTCTTTTACTGAAGTAATTATGTTCACAATATAATATATAGATGATGTTATTTTATTTTTTTTTTTCGTCTCCTTTTTGTCCTACCATGTTTATACATATTAATCAACTATTTAAAGAAGTTTCTCCAGTTTTTTTTGAAACATTGTTAATTTTCATTTTCGTGGTGTTTCCAACGTCGCCGCCTCTTCATTGTAACTTTTTTTCTCTCGTTTTTTTCTTTTTGGAATACCTTCTAACTTCTAATATTTGAAGACGCGTCCTCTGTACGACCTGTGAATATTCAATGGGTTAGTCTCGAGCATAGCGCATCGTTCACTTTTCCAAATTATAACTTACAATGGTGACAATGATGTATTGAGAGTATTACGAGATCGCGTATGGTATAATTACAGTATTCTTACTCTAGTCTACAACAAATACTGGTAATTAGCAAGAATTATTCGAGGGTTTTGCCGCATACTATTGCACAGGTCTGAAGAAGAGTCGAAGTATAAATGAAATTCGAATTCGTGAAAAAAGTTCATAAAACACGCGCTTTACTGTGAGTTGTCGGTGAAGTATATGATCTATGCTATATAGCATTTAGTATAATGAAAAAATATCAACAGCGTGAACGAATCTTCCCGGTGGGATTTTTGTGTCACTCGACTCATTCATCGAATAATATTTCGCGAGTATGAATTCACTCAGCCTTGATTACTTGAGCCATTCGGGAGGAGACGATAAGATTCTAGGGAAATAGTGTTTCGACTCCAGTCATTTGAAAATTGATCCTAGTATTGTCTTTAGATGTCAGGACCTGGACAGAGTGCATTTGTGGGAGGGGGGAAGGGGGGGTTATCATGGAAGATTGAAGGGAAAACTCTGCACTTTTTTTTTTTCATGTTCAGTAGTGTAGTTGTAATTTCTGGGATGGGGATTGTAATTTCGGCTGGGCTACTCTTGGCTATGGACCTGCTGGATTCTGATTCGCATAATGCACGAGTTATTGTTCGTATACTGCGCAAACTGAAAAGACTTGCCGCCCTTATCTGGGTCTGGCCTCTAAAAGATACCCATTTTATGACGTCATCAGACAGATTTAGGTCTGATTTCTAGTTATTATTGCATATTCGAAGTATATTAGCTGACGGGCTTCAATATAAGCCCAGTATGCTGTATGTTGATCCAGTAACATGAACGCTAAAGATGCAAGTTCCGAAGTATAGCAAAGGTCGACATTTTTTGCATCCTATTTCCCAATTTCAGGCTTAGTAAGAATTTTCAAAAGCACTCGCCGACGGGAAAGCGGAGGGTATTTTTTCAAGGGTCTCATTTATTACCCCAGGCAAAAAAACAACCAAAGAAGGACCTAATTTGACCAAAATAATATTGAAAATTGACCTAATATATACGGTCGAGAGATCCTTTGAAAGTGTCAAATCTGTTCATGAACGAAAAAGTGCAACTTCAAATATCATGAGGGGCCTCCTACGTACATGGATCATCCAGATTTTTGATTGGATTTAGCCCAAGGTTGCAGGGCATTTTTTAAGTAAGAGTTGTGTGGCCAAAAGGCCACGTAGTGGCCTTATTTGGCCACCCAGTTTTAAAATTTATGCCACAAAATTCCATTCGTGAAATTTGAAGAAAACGCAAAAAAATTAATAAACATGCTATCTTTTGGTATATTTTCAGACACTAACAGTAAATTATAATAATTATAGGTACCTACAATATTTTACGCACTGAAAATATACCAAAAGATTAGCATGTTTATTAATTTTTTTGCGTTTTCTTCAAATTTTACGAATGGAATTTTGTGGCCAAAATTTTAAAACTGGGTGGCCAAATAAATTAATTTGGCCACGTAGTTCAATTTCATTAAAAAATGCCCTGCAAGGTTGGATAGGTTCACTGGAACACCGGGAATTTCCCGGTGCGCCTTTCTACTGTTGCGCTGTTTGCCGCCTTTTAGAAAAGAAAAAAAATTACTGAAACATTTACATGTTTATGTCAACTTATTGCAAGACAGAAACCTGCCGCCTTTTTTCTAATCTTTCCCGATTAAAGAAAAAATGCCTATCTAACCCTGACTTAGCCTACTTGTTACCAAAAAAACATGAAAATATGCAGTATCAAGAAAATTTCAGATCTACTGACTCATATAACGCCTCGACTTTCAAAGGTCATTTGAGTAAGTTTAGATGAGGTCTTTCGTGCGATGTAAGAATAAGTTGAAGGAGCTTCTGATGAACAGAACTGACTGAACACGAGGAACTCATGAACGTTGCGTCCGTCAGACTGAAAGCAAAATGCGTTTCAAAAATTCTAATAATTCGTCCGTATGCTTCTGCACGCTTAGGATTTTTGTAGTGCGTATAATTTGGAACGAGGCGAACCAGGGTCGGAAGGTTGACAAAGTTGAACGAAGAAGAAAGGAAGTAAAGGAAAAAGAACTATTAATTTCCTAGTGATAAAAGCGATGTAATATTAAATTTACGACTTCGCTCTTGGCAGTAAAGACACGAGTGCATGTTAGAATGGAGACAAAAGTTAATCTCTGATTAAAAGTTTATGACTTTCGCGCGTCCTGCATTTTCACGGTGAAAAGGTTACGACAAGATAATTGGGAAAGGTGGTCAAATTATTATAAACGACCAACGTTAAACAAATAGTCCCTTCATTCTCTTTTGAGGAAGTAGAGAACACGTGCGAACATATTTTGCGAGCTCAAATCTCCCCAGCAGATCAATTTCTGATAGTCGTAACAAAGAACACATTTTCCGTGGTTCTTTTTAGAGAGATTTTTACGAACTGACACCAAAACCATCCAAAGAGTTCTCCATTCAGTGAGCTAAAAGGCTCGTAAAACAAAATGAAAACATTCAATCTCGTTCTAGGAACGAACGAGGAGGTTGCAAAAATGAAAATTTGTCCTCTCGATTTCATCTGTCGAAACCGTGTTGCACCCAGTTTTACGCATACGAGGACAAGAAAGTTACGTAAGCTCACCCTAGCCTCTAAACCTGTTGTGCATAGTGAGGTAATAAGGGAGATAATGTCGCTTCAAAATACACATTTTTCTTTTTTGAAGCCCGGAAGCGAATCCACACCCGGAAAATAAATACATTAGGTATTCTACATGGATGCACTCTACCGTTCTGCATTGCTAGACAGTCTAATGAGATCCTCTCTTCCAAATGTAACAAATGCGTGTACGAGGACCCGATGAAGTAACGCATCGACCTTGGTGATTATTTTTCTCGGTCGAAAATTTTTCGCGATAAATGTATTATGTTCGTTACCGCAATCGCGGCCATAATTCCTGTAAACACAACCGTACATGAGTCATGGGGATCGGTTGAATGATACGAAGGACAAATATAATAACCGCTGAGTGAATACATCGTGTTTTCTTCAAAACTTGTCTTTTACACCGAGTTCAGTCGCTATAGAAAATCAGCGAGCACGTTCTCTCGAATTAAGAATACCTACGTAAATGGGCGCGAATGTGTGAGCGTGATGATGCAGTTCCGCCGGAAAATAGTAAAAATGAGTACCGCGTGGTTGCGAGAAAATTCGAGCAACTCGAACTTGCATTCAACTCGGTCGCGAGAAATGCAAGGTACACACGCTGCCTGCTGCAGTGGTATTTGACCCTGCTACAATGGCGGTAAGTGGAATCGAGACAAGTGCCTTTGTACGATCTTCGAGTAGAGTGTATATCGATTTAAATTTTCTACCACTATTCATTTTTTAAAAAACGGATGGAATTTCCATTCAATCATCAAAGCAGTCTCTCTCTGCACGCGTACATGATAAAGAAAACGGGAGTGAAAAAAAAAAATGAATCGCGTGTTTCAATAAACGCTTCTAATAATAAAAACGTTTGTGTATTACGGGAAATATTATAAATTACCATTCTCTGTAAGCACAATTCATAACCTCTTCACTTTACATTCCAAATACAATAAATATTCTGTATAAATTCATTCACGATTTCTCCTTTCTTCTGACGAGCAGCAAAACAGTTACAGTGTGACATACTCGTGAAAATTGTGGATAATTCTCATTTAGCACTTTCATATTTGTCATCTAAATTTTAACGATGAGGTAATCAATTACCTCTTCATAAGGAGAAAGTTCATTCACAAATCGTGACTTGACTACGAGTACGTGAGAATGGCTGTTTTTAAAGCGCCAGCTTCAAATTGATTTTTGACCATCCATCTCCAATGGAAAGGATGACGCTTTAGCAGCGAGTGACTAACTACCAATAATTCAAAGTAGGTCACAAGAACTTCGATCGACAATCACAGTATGGTAACTTTATTGCTCAGCTCTGTTTGTAATGAGTTAAAAAAATGAAGGATGTTACGTACAAAAATTTTGGATTGAGGTGATACGCTAAGCTCTTATAAAATGTTGGGAATATTGAAAATAGTCTGCAAAGTAGCTGAACACGAGACATCGATGAGAGGAAGGATGGTTCAATAAGAACTCGGTTGCGATTTTCGTCCTCCTGGCTAAGGAGAGAGCGGGGTGTTCGAAGCAAAGAAGAGGACAACAACATATCAAGAAGCTTCACAGGAGAATTAGGAGGGCAGGCGATCCTTTCTTGAGAAACGGAAAGCGAGAATGGCTCAGCGTGAGTTATAGAAATGAACGAACCGTGAGTTGATGCTGCAGGCTTTTGTTGAAAGGTTGAATCGAGACAATGTTCAGCTGAACTCTCATCTGACGCAGGTGTTGAGCAGCTATGGCTGCTTCAATAATAGTTGAGGAAAGTCAAGTAGGTAGTGTGTTCGCATTGCAATCAGAGGCAGGATGATAGACCTCACCTCAGCATGCCTTCTTTGAATGTGAGGTGTAGAGGCATTAGCGGAACAAGCTTCATTAGCTAACGCTTGCTCCTAGTAGCCTGGTAGCCACTTGCTATGTTCCGGAGAAGTATGCAACCAGGTGTCCGTATTTGCAGGCGCAGTTAGTTAAGAAGAAGATTACCTCGGAATGGAATAGTCAGATGCGTAGACATGCCATGGACCTACTACTATACAAACAGACGATACACGGCAGGAAGCCGACTAAGCGTAGGAACACGGAGGCAGGAGAAGAGACATCAACAGCAATTCACCTATAATTTGAGTTTGTTGAGTGTCTCAAAGTTCGCGTGCATGGAGGCACTGCAACGCCAAGTCGAGTGCGATGTACAGAGGAGATTCTTATGACACTCGAGTTACATTGAAAAAGGTCGATACTGGTGTTATAGGAAACAAAATCAATGCATAGGCAACTCGCGAAGGCTGGTCGCATATTCGACCCAAGCAGCGAACTAAAAGGTAACACGCATTGCGAAATTCCGTCACAATTTTGACGTGGACCTGTCTTTGGGCTGGAAGTTTGTTAGAAACCTATACAAGATGCAAAATGCATGACGTCATGAATGACCTTCGCTACTTCGGGACTTGTATCCTTGGTCTTCATGAAATTAGGTCTGACAGAACATTCTGAGAAGACATAGGGCCGTCGTTAAGGGGTGGCGAGTAGGTATCACCGCTTCAGGCCTCGCGCTACTGTAGGCCTCGCGCTGGCGAGGAGAAGAAAAATTGAAATTCTCTAAATTGTAAAAAAGCCTCTTGTGAAAATTTTGCTTTAGGTCTCAAAAGTTTGGCGACGACGCTGAGCTCGAGTCTCAGTCTCGACTGTCAGTCTTGAGTGTCCTAGTCTCGAGTCTCAAGCTCCAGTCTCAGTCTCAGTCTCGAGTCTCGGTCCCGAGTGTCAATCTCGAGTCTTGCAAGTATTAATACTCAAGTTAGCCTCAATTCTGAAGCTTGAGTGTCAGTCTTGAGTACAAGGCTCGAGTCTCAAGCTCCAGTCTCAGTCTAGAGTCTCGGTCCGGAGTGTCAGTCTGGAGTCTTAGCCTCAATTCTCAAGCTTTAGTGTCAGTCTTGAGTACAAGGCTCGAATCTCAAGCTCCAGACTGTATCTCGAGCTTCGGTCCCGAGTGTCCGTCTAGAGTCTCAGCCTCGATTCTGAAGCTAAAGTTGCAAGCTCGAGCCTCAGTCTCTAGTTTCGTTCTCGACTCCCAGGCTCAAGTCTCAAGCGCGGGTCTTAGGTTCGAAAGTCAGTCTCGAGCCTTCGAGTCTCAAGCTCAAGTCTCAGGCTTGAGCAGGACCTTCGCCTGGGGGTGGTGAGTAGGTATTACTGCTGCAGGCCTCGCGCTACTTTAGGCCTCGCGGTAGCGAGGAGAAAAAAAATTAGAGGCCATTGCAGGTTTGCAATGGCAGTTGGGAACCCGCTACCTCCCTTCAGAACATGAGTTGGTTGGGCTCTTCTCAGTATACTGAATGCTATAGGCCTGATATAATGAAGCCTGGAAATTGAAATTTTTCGAAGTCCCTAAAAAGAATAAGGTCAATGTCATTGATTTCCAAGTCCTTAAAGTAGGTCAAGGTCAATGTCATTATTGACGTCATAAAGCATCCCCGCTGGAAATTTAAATTTTTCCAAGTTGCTAAAGTAGGTCAAGGTCAAGGTCATTGATGACGTCATAAAGCATTCTAGCTGGAAGTTGAAATTTTCAATTTCCTAAAGTAGGTCAAGGTCATTGATGACGTCATAAAGCGCCACACGTCACGTCACGCAGTTCATAGAAACTCCCGGACGCGGACGCTTTCTGAGGATGTTATTCCCCTAACAAAATGGATAGCGGGCTCCCCGCTAAAAATTAGATAGAAATGTCCAAATTCAAAAAAGACCTCATGTGGAAATTTTGTTTTGGGCCCCAAAAAGTCTGGCGACGGTGACACTGTTTTTCAAAGTTTTCGGATGGCTCAATTCTGCTCATTTACAGGATGCTATCTTCTCTTTACTAGTCAATTTTCTTTGGTCATCTTTTGTCCGATTTCAATGGCCTACTGTCTATTCGATCGTGTTCTGGTCATTTTATGCCGTGTTCATCGTTTTGTGGTCAATTCTGGTCGCTTTTTGGTCGATATGTATCTTTTTTGATCGTTGCACTCTGCATGTTTTTAAGTTTCTATTGCACATCTTGATTTTTGTTGCACGTTTTATTCGCATTTTTTAGTATTTTTACTGAACATTCGACTAATTTGCACTGCCCAGAAATCCTAACTCTAGTCAGGAGAATACAATCAATTTAAAATCGTGAGTGAACGAGCGTCGTTGTGCGGAATAAAGGAAAATATCGGTTTGTTGACAATTTTCTCGATCTGTATGGTCAAGTGCACAGATTTAATATGCGCTGCGGCGTAACCCTGAAAATTACTATTATGACAGTGTAAATTACGTTTATTTTTCTTTCCTGGATTGAAATTAAAGATGAGGTAGATAAAATGACCAAACAATTTCGAGCCGATTGAACGACGCTCCGTCTGTCATTTTATGCTGTTTATAAATCCATTTCCTAGATCATTATTCCTAATTGCATATAGCCAGTATATACTTCCAAGTTTCGTCATTCCTTTTTCTGGTTCCTCTTCATATTTACGTGTTTCCTAAACGCAGTCTTGAGAAGTGCCAGTAATGACTGTTTTTTTCATAATAGTCTAATATTTTAGCTCTCATTATTTTCTTCAGAAGAAAATTCCGGTATAGCCACTAGTTGACCTAGAAAAAAAAAAAAAAAAAAATCAGAATAAGTAACGTCTCCCTAATTGATGAATAAATTTGGATTTTGTAAGGAAGACGTCATTTTTGAAACATTCAAATTTAACTACTGTTGTATTCGAATTGCATGCGAGAGGAGACAGAAATGGAGTCAGCTGATGCGTTCGAATGGCTTTCTTGGTAATGACTTGGACACAAAGCATATCGCAACTTTGTCTGCTGAACATCGGTGAGCGACACAATTCACGGTTTCTCGCTCTCGTCCACTTGTGTACGTTTTGTACGCGAGGTGATTCGACGCGACATGAAAATATTTGGCAAAAAACTTTTCACCTATTTTAAGTTTAATTCTTGGCGCGTACTTTATTTTCTGCTTCAAGTAGCACCCAAATTACAATAAACTCTCGAGACTGAACGATCAGTCAGGCGGCAACGTCTTTTTATCTGTAGACACTCTCTACACGATATATTTTCTTGTTTCTCGGAGAATTTACATCTTCACTCATCATCGACAACTGGTAGACTGCCCTGGGGTGGGTTTTTGTCGAGTATTAAAGATGATGTTCACCATTTTATGCCAGGAGCTTAACGATCTTATCAAACTTAATCCGTGTCACAGGTAGAAGACGAGACATGACAAGACAACCGAATATGAGAAAAAGAATTTAAATGCATTAGATTGATGAAGAAGAAGAAAAAAACTCTGCATCATCTCCATTTCATTATCTCGTTTGTATCAAGCATTGATATCTCGCAATATATTGCCTAGACAACCAGCAAAATGCATGTCATCTTATTCCTATTACGGGATCCTTGCGAGTTCATCAGATGGGAAGATGTCCTTAGGTTTCTGTCAGTGCATAGTGTCGTAATTCCGAATGAAAATCAAAACGGAAAAGAAGCGAAACTTATTGTTTGTTAGCAGTTAGCCGTCCTTCACGCATATTATCAGTGTAACGAGTAATGTAAGGTGACTGTAATAGAGATACTCATTCATAATACGTACGTGAGGAACGACTGGAAATTAAATTCAATTTTATAAATTCTGCATTCTGTGAATAAACTGAACTTATATACCGGAGAGTCCCACACATGTACCCTTCGATGGTGCTGTTTATGTTGTTGTACGTTTCGAACAATGTACGATATTAAACAATCCGAATTATAATATACGCGTGTTGAAAAGGAAGGATTTCCGTCATGCATTGGACTGTAACGCTGTCGTAGAGAGTAATATGTGTTTAGCTCAAATTCAAGTGAACTTCGTGTACTTAGATTGGCATTTTGAAGGCTGTATGTACGGAGTATATTTAGTAGATGCAAAATTTCCCGCGTGAATAAATTATAGTGCAGTGACGACACGGCCTTAAACTGATTTTTCATTCATTAAATCGGATCTGTATCTAAACGTATATACTCGTACGTGTACGCTGGTACGCAAGACACAAACACACATTATAATAGCTGTTCTCTAGCGGCAAGTTTATTGTTTTCATTCATTGAAACCGAGAGGAAAAGTGTGTCAATGAAACCAGAAATAAGCGTAAAATTTCGACCAGTTTTTCTATTTTTTTTTTTTTTTTCTTTTTCGTGCAATTATATAATCGTGGCGAGTATAATGATTGAGAGGTTTCGCAGGATGTGGAATCTCTATTTCCTTAAACCTTGTCTCAGTTTCTTCGTGTTCAGAAACTTGCGGATGGGAAATAGAGGGGTATTTGAAGTAGGAAACGGCGTAGGTTAATAATGTGACAGTATTTTGATGCGAGTCTGTAATATTGTATACAATTGTATGGTTTTAAATTCTAAGATCACAGTGAATTTCCCAAGCTCAGTTGAATCTGTGACGTGAATTAATTATCAATTGAGGTGCTGGCGAAAACTCGGGTGCATCATGATTAGTTTGTGGATAGCCGAAGAAATCCATGAAACTTTCATCAGAAATAGAAACACAAATAGATACTCAAAACTTTCCCCTACTTTTTCGACGCTGACGTCATTTCGCTTCTCTACTACCTCTGCATTACTCCGCTTGAACTCAACTCCACCATCCACAAAGACCTCAAAAAAACCACTCCTAGACGGACTATATTCTTGCCTTCATGCTCAAAAACTTTCACTTTAAATACATTAATCACCTTTTTTCATTCTTCCACTCAATTCTACAGCTTGGTTTATTTATACCCTTTAGCCTGGAGACTAGCTACCGTCTTCCCAATGCTCATCCTGTTGTCAAATTGCTTTAATTTCTGTTTTAGGTGAACTCTTTCAATAAAATCAATATGAGAAAGTATTCTGGTATCCCCCTGTCAATATGGTTTCCAATTTCGACTTCAATCTCCAAATCTGAGAGTCATTCTGTAACAACTCTACTCTTTACCCCATATTAATAGACCTCCTCGGCCACTTACCCTTCCTTCCCCAATCTCTTCTTGATGACAGATTCATATCTGCCAGAATTCATAATCCTTCTTCTGACTCTCTGAGAGATTTTTTACAGACTACAGCATTTCAGTATCTCCCTCGCTTATACAAATCCCAAACGAGACTCACTCTCGATAAAGTCTCCTCGCGGGAACCTGTTCTGTTGTGGCTTCTTTCTCCTGCTCTCCTCCTTCAGAACTCACAGACCAGCCTTTAAACCTCTACCAAATTCCCTGGTCTCATCGTTGATACCTGATACTCCTCGACCCTTCTCATCACAGATTTAAAAACCTAATATCCGAACTCCCTGATAGTCCTTAAAGGTGCCTCTATCCCACACTCGCACTTATTGCAATCGCAAGCTCCCTTTTCTAATTCGCTCTCAAATGGACCACGGGTCCCCCTACAGACTAATAAATCTTTCTTGAAATCACTGAATGCTGTGCAATCTACTGCGTGACGTTCAGCCCTTGGTACTCTGCGCACCAACATTACGCTCAAGTCAGATATCGCTCCTCCAAAATTCCGCTCATTATCGCTTACCGCCAATTTTTTTGCATCTCGGGCCAGTCTCTTTAACTCACAATCTTTTTTCTCCCTCTCAGTTCCCAAAATTCCATACTTCTTTCATTAGATTCATTTCAAGTTCAAGTGCTTTATTCTTATCTACTCATGTACCTCTCCCTGGATTTCCAAGACGCCTGGTATTCGCCTTGACCTGCCCAACTCACCAAAATCGCCCGACTTAATTTACTCTAAACACCTAAAAAGACATTAGTGCTAATGATTTTTCCTACCACAACTTGTGCTCTACAGATGGATCCAAATTGGGTTTCAAATGATAATATCTTGCACTCCTGTAAGAAAAGCTCACCCTCCTTATATTCTGCAGAACTATCTGCCGTAGATTCCTGCTTTATTCACCTCTCTCCTCTCCACCTTTTCGACTCTCTTTCCTCTCTCTAACCTTCCAACTCCATCGTTCAACGCATTCTCATCGTGCTACCCATTTTACCGTCTTATCTATCTTCAGTTCTAGTTTCCCGGTCACATGAACCTCCCTGAATACGACGCAGTAAACTTAGCTGCCGGGCAAGCCTTGTTTTCCTCCTCTATCATTGGGTTACCCCTTCTCCAGCCTATGACTTGAAATCATTCTCCAATCATTGCATCATGACCCAAGCTCTTGCCCTTTTAATCCCACAGAACCGTCCTCTTGACCTATTTTCTTCTGTGAATACTGTTGATGAACCTTCAATTTTTTATCCATATGGTAACAGATTCAAGCATTTTTCAAATTTCTCCTATCATGAGAAAAACTTGAACCATAAAATTCCTGCTTCTCCTGAGACGGTCAGAATAAGTATCCGCCGTTCTATCAAGCTCGGCCACTGCAAATAGTTGTAGAGTTTCTCCACGCCAGCTTGGTGGTTCCTCTTGGAAACGTTGACTGTGATTTTTCTCTTCCTCGCTGTTTTCAGTCGAGCGTGGTTCATTGTAAAAAGGGGTTAAGTTAGACTGGAAACTTTCTATCCCCGATCCGGGGCACAATTTGGAAACAACATTATATTGCGGTTTTGCGGAAGCTAATCGCATTTTCGGCGAAAACTTCTGTTCTCTAAATGAGTCGATATTTCAGCTGCAATTGGTAAAAAGTCATACTTCTCGTTATGAAATGGCTGAATGCCAAACGTAACAAATCAGTGTGAACTGCTATCGAGTTGAGCTCGTACATCGCGAGTTAGTTCTCGTATTTTGTTTTTTATTCCGTTTCTGAATTGACCGTCGCGTCGACCAGACGTGTGATTGGTCAGGCGTTTCTGCGTAAAATGGAAAAACATTTTCAACTTTCGTATGCAGTAACAATGAAGAACATTTGAAACACGCGCTCGTGTATACGAAAACAAAGTCGTCGTAGGCCGACATTATGTTTATTTGTCTTCGAAACGACTTTTGTAGCGTAAACGACTTCATGTTATGTCGAAGTCTCGCAAGCGTACAGAACAATCTTATCGCCTCGCAAAGCTTTAATGAGTTTTGGTTGAGCGCAGCTTATAGTTTCTGCGTGTGATACTTTCCTAATTATCTGGCTCCAAGTTCGTTCGCCTCATTTGTGTATTTAAGACTTTTCGATTTCACCATTTAAAACGAAGCTTGCGAGCATTGATTGTCACAACAAGCAAAACGAACGGCGAGAATTTAAAATAAATATAGGTACTATAGCATTCTTCATTTTTGTTACGAAATCGCCGCAGACCAGTCGCATATTTCCGTCCACTCGATAGATTGGGTTTACGATACGAATGATGTCAAACACGTTACGATTTAAGGGGTCCAGCGCAACAGTATACCGTATACTCGGGCTCATTCATTCCTTATCATTAGGACGTGCCGACGCGGATGTTTTACAATGAGACCATAACTGTAGTAACAATAATAATTAATATTTTACTATGACCGACGACAAGTTTTCGATTACTGAACAATCCTTATCGGCTTTATGAGAAAGTTAAGAACTTCGTTGTGTACATTGATTTACTGGAATGACTTGTTCGGAACGGCTGCTGACAATCAATCATTCAGAGTCGATGAAACAAATTCAAAAGCTTTTATTCTATTGTTTTCGAATTTTCGTCTTCGGCAATGTAAGTTCTTGTTCTCCTTTCTGTTTTTCATCGTCTATAACGCTGTAGAATGGTGCCACTTTCTGAAAAACAGGGGAAACGGAGCCAGGCCTGACGAGAGGAGAGGAAAACTGGGGATTTCGACCCGTGGTCGGTTTACAAGGGAAGAGGGTGGGAGCTCGCTGTGTTCCTTGCCCCAGACCCGACTGGAGCTCTCGACGAGCCTGCACAAAGTCTATACACCTCTGGGAAGCCTATGGTATTCAAACCTTTTCCTTGATAACTGAGAGACTAGAATCTTCTTGTCAGACCAAACTGCCGAATGAAATTGAACGCAGGCATGAAATACCTTGAGTTCTTGAAGTTGAGACTCAATACCCTTGTCAGACAAAATCTCTGGAGAAAGCTCAAGTGTGCAGACGCAGACTCCCTTTTCCCTTGTGGTTTGACGTTGAAACCCAGAAATTAATCAATTACCAGTTTTTCAAGAATTCTTGGCCATAGCTCGAGACCCAAAGACAAATTTGTGATTGGGTCGAAAAAATACGAAAATGCTCGTGTCAGACAAAATTGCTGAAGAAAGCTCAAATTTGCAGACGCAGACGGCCTCTACTCTTGTGGTCTCAAGTTGGGCCTCAGAAATGACTCTATCCTCAGGTTCCTAAGGATTGGCGATTCATAGCTCGAGACCCAAAGACGAATTCGTGATTGGGTCGAAAAAATACAAAAATTCTCTTGTCAGACAAACTCTCTAGAGAAAGATCAAATGTGCAGACGCAGATTTCCTTCACCCTTGTGGTCTCAAGTTGGGCCTCAGAAATGACTCTATCCTCAGGTTCCTAAGGATTGGCGATTCATAGCTCGAGACCCAAAGACGAATTCGTGATTGGGTCGAAAAAATACAAAAATTCTCTTGTCAGACAAACTCTCTAGAGAAAGATCAAAAGTTCAGACGCTGAAACTTTTTACCCTTGCGGTTTGAAATTAAGACTCAGAAATTAATCAATTTCCAATTTCTCAAGAATTCTTAGCCATAGCTCGAGACCCAAAGATGAATTCGTGATTGGGTCGAAAGAATACAAAAATGCTCTTGTCAGACAAAATGTCTCGAGAAAACTCAAAAGTTCAGACGCTGAAACTTTTTACCCTTGCGGTTTGAAATTAAGACTCAGAAATTAATCAATTTCCAATTTCTCAAGAATTCTTAGCCATAGCTCGAGACCCAAAGACGAATTCGTGATTGGGTCGAAAAAATACAAAAATTCTCTTGTCAGACAAACTCTCTAGAGAAAGATCAAATGTGCAGACGCAGATTTCCTTCACCCTTGTGGTCTCAAGTTGGGCCTCAGAAATGACTCTATCCTCAGATTCCTAAGGATTGGCAATTCATAGCTCGAGACCCAAAGACGAATTCGTGATTGGGTCGAAAAAATACAAAAATGCTCTTGTCAGATAAAATGTCTCGAGAAAGCTCAAAAGTTCAGACGCTGAAACTTTTTACCCTTGCGGTTTGAAATTAAGACTCAGAAATTAATCAATTTCCAGTTTCTCAAAAATTCTTAGCCATAGCTCGAGACCCAAAGACGAATTCGTGATTGGGTCGAAAAAATACAAAAATTCTCTTGTCAGACAATCTCTCTAGAGAAAGATCAAATGTGCAGACGCAGATTTCCTTCACCCTTGTGGTCTCAAGTTGGGCCCCAAAAATAACTCTACCTTCAGGTTCCTATGGATTCATAGCTCAAGACTCAAAGATGAATTCGTCATTGGGTCAAAACAATACAAAAATGCCCTTGTCAGACAAAATCTCTAGAAATGCTTAAAAGCCCGGTTTACCAAAGGAGAGGATGAACATTTTTTCTTCGGGGGGGGGGGGAGGGGGCTGCTGTGTTTCTCACCTCGGACCCGACTGGAGCTCCCAACGGGCCTGAACGGGGCATATTCCTCCTTGCCTTTTATCTCTAGCCCTAGTTAACTACATAGTAGGAGTACGTAGGACTAAGTAGCTTAGCCTAGTATAATGAAGGCGTAGGATACAGGTCTCGTAGTAGCGAAGGCGGAAATTTTTCCAAGTCCATTAACTAGGTCAAAGTCACTGATGACGTCATCAAGCATGGACTTCGAGACAATTTCCCCAGGAGTAGTTCCAGCAGAAAAACCATCAGAATCTTTTCCCTACTGTTTGTTGTGCTAATTTGCTGGAGGCCTAGTATTCTCTGGATCAGAGCTTAGCATACACGCCTAGTACACTGTATGTTGGGCCTAGTAAAGGCCGAAATTTTCTCAAGTTCTTGAAGTAGGTCAAGGTCATTGACGACGTCATCAAGCGTTAAAAAAAACGGTGACAGGCGATTTTCCCGCGAATATTTTCAGTCAAAAACCTTTGAAAAACTGTGACGGGTTTTCCAAGAGTTGCCCCTATTCTATAAGCATTCTAAAATGCTGAATATCTTCTCTCGTAGTCAATTTTAAACGATCTTTTGTCGTTTTATCGAGCGTGATTTTCAACTTTGTGACCCTCGAATAAAATCAAGACGTCAAATAAAATGTAGTGGCCCCTTCGCCCTCTCAAACCGGCCACAAATATCCAGAAAAAATTGTGTAAAAGTTATAGGATTCCGACTTGTCGTATGTCGTGTGTTAATAATTTTCTCCTCTAATATTGTGAATCTATTGATGGCAGTGCTAATTGAATTTTCCGCAAAAAATTGTAAGCTTCTTCTTCGTTTTAGGAAAATGTTTAAACAGACTCTACATCAACGGCATAGGCCGTGAAGAGAAAGATAAATGAAAATTTTGAGATCTCCCAAAATTTGAAAAAAAAAAATTGAAGCTGTCATTGTTATCACTGATAAAATTGAGGACCTATAGGTATTCTGATTTAGTGAAGTGGTTTTATGAAGTGACTCTCAAATTTATCGCTTGCAAAAGAATTCGGAGCCACTTTGACCCACTAACACGCACAGAAACGACACCTCTATAGGTCCTTAATGAAATATATGTCTGATAAATTACTATGTCTGAAGGTGATGCGAGAATGGAAGGCTCGGTATCATGAAATTTGAGAAATCCCGTAGACAATTTTTTATTCAAGTGTATATGACGGATGACGCCACGTTCAAAGTATGCGTCGTCTACCGTTCGATGATCATCGTGTATCGTCAAAATTTACGATAGCTTTACGAGAGGTGAAGTCAGTCACGCAGATGAGCGTGGTACTATAAAATTTTGTTTTCGTATACCGTAACGAGTATACAATTTTGATACCTTGTGGGATTTTCCTGATAGTCATCGATACTATCCAAGTCAAATAGACGTTCATTTTCTTTTGAAATATGAATAGGAAAATTAATTATGCGCGATTCGCGCTGCTCAAAGGAAATAAGATTTGACTGATACGATGAAATCACCGTGCAACGTGTCTGTAACAATGCAAATTGTGTGCGAATTGACGAGTGACATCATAAGCGCTGTCTTATTTTTTTTCCTGCATAATGTCGTACGAATCCGATAATCTTGTACGGTATTAAAAAGTGTTCAGATAATGCCGTACAAGAAATGCTAACCACGAAATTAAAACTGTAGAAGATAATCGTCTGTAAGTCGAATGTTATTGTCAAGGTCATACGACTCCCGTTTCGTCTACAATCCCTTGCGTATTATTACGTCAGAACTTCACTTTTTTTACGCTCGTAGTTTTAGTAATTTGGTCAGAAAAGTATACTAGTTTTCTGAAATAATGACTAATCATGCTTATATTCTTCTGTTACAGGTACGTTTTTTCTGAGAAAGATATACTTGCACAGCAGTGAATGTTGAGAAAGTCGTGTGACCGCCGTAAGTGTACACCTACGTATTACAAGTTTTTAAATTCGCTCGTGAATGAGGATAAGAAAGAAATAAAAAGAAAAATTATTCCCACGATGTCGCGAAAAAGATGGCAAACAAAAATATGAGAAGAATTGTCAGTGTTTTATGTTCATCGAAAATGGAATAGACCATCAAACATTCCTCTCTTGCTACAGGCTGCCTACCTTATTTACGAAAAACCAGTTTTGATCAATCACGTTCACTTTCGTCACGCTACCCACAAAAGATCGATAAAAATTTACACGGCGTCTTGTACGTATATTATTGGGTTGATGGTCGAGAGTGTGGTCAAGTTTATTGACTTCTGTTTCCTCTCAGTTCGCGCGTTCGCGTTTTCTGGACAAATTTCGCTGTAAACATGATGAATTGCTGGTTCGCATTTTGTGTACATACGATAGCAGACAGTCGAATGAGAGAATGTATTATGAATATTCAGTTTCCGAATAAGCGCTCGACGCTTCAATCTTTCTAGATTCGTATCATCTCCGGTGTCGTTTTTCACGCGACGTTGTTGCATTCCACGCCTCGTATGGCAGACGAGATCTCGTACCTGAATAGTACGAGCGTATTCTCTCTCAGTAAGCGTATTTCATTCATTAATAAAGTTCACATTATTGCTGCATTGTCTTTGCATAACTTATGTATACGACTACTACAGTGGCGTACTCGTTTTTTGTCGCGATGACTGTTATTCTTTTCATTAAGATCAATTTATACAACCGTTTCGCGTACGTGTGATACTTGCGCTTCTAAATGACGATGATCGCGCTTGTCACGGGCCGGAGGGAAATCATCATGATCTAGCATGACTGGAAGGTATCATAATTTAGATTCTAAGATTACGATGAATATTCGTACGGATTGATTTGACTGTCGTGAGTTTCTACATCCGCGGCGTTGCTAGAAATTTGTGCAGTCCTCCGTGTACCACAATTTGCGTCCGTATGGCAGTTGAAGCCTCGATGGACATACTTTTCTGATGTCTTGACCGGTACCTCGTCAGTGAAAACCCGCGAGGCCAAATTGTCCCACCTCCTTCGTTGATGGACTTGAAATCTTGAACCCTCGACTTAAGGCCAAGTTAGAGTTTCCTAGTGCTATAGGTTTAAACGAGGCTTAATTGGATTATACGAGCTTTAAACTGAGTCCAGTGTGAAGGTATCCTACGCTATACTAATATTGTACTGCCGGATGATATTTCCAAAAATTCGTATCCGCTATTCTTTCTAAGACATGAAAACAGATTCCTGCGGACTTCGAACGATCAATCTATAACGATCAGGAGAAAAGTGTCTCTCATATGAGTAACTGGGGTGCTTTTTTCTTGATCAACTGAATGTTACGAAGGACAGCGGTATTACGCTCTTACGATCAGGAGAAAAGTATCTCTCGTACAAGTGTCCAAGATACTTTTCCCTTGAGCACTTACGCAAAATCCGTGGAAAAATCTATCTTTTTCGAGGACCAAAAATCTGTAGATCTGGCAGCACCGTACTAATACTAGACTATAGGCCTACTAGGCTTGAACTAAGCTTTGTATACAATATATTAGATTATACTAGGCCCCCTAGATGAACTTTTCCTTGATCTAATCCAGAAATCTTCGAATTCGAGTTCCTCAAGCCGAGCTTATGTAGCTTACTTCCTTCCAGTAATCCTCAGCAATTGGTGTTTTGTGCATGTGAGACGTTCTCTGTTCCAGAAGGATACCGCCTCCTCCGTTAGTTGAGCCCAAAGTTCTGGGAAGCTTCTTCTTTCAAGTATCTAGAGTAGTGTCTCCCCGTGCAGTGTTTCTTCTACAAGTGTTCGTATCGCAACTTTGTACTTCAGCGGAAGCCAGCCACTCATTACAGTGGCTCGCAAATACGGCGCTGCTCGGTGCGACCGGCTGTAGCACAGGATTATTGAACGGTGGATTTGGCCCACTACGCTTGCGTACTTCACGCACGCTTCGATAGTGCCGTCCAGTATGACTGCTCCGGCTCTGGTGTTGTATCCAAAGGTATTATGGTATCATGTCCGTCGACTTGTTCTTAATATACTTGATGGAGACAAACCACAAGGTTCCATTATACGCAATCGACTTGAACTTATGCACTCAGACAATGAAGTGCCTCCCAACTTGTATTTCCGCGGCCAGCGCATTCGCTTCCGGTCGTTTTGAGAACACCATCAACTCTATTTTCTCCTCTTCAAGCACCGAATCCGCAATGGAGGTTGGCGATCGACCTAGCAATCTTGATCTTCGAAACGGCGGACCCGAACAGCTCAATTGATGAACATCCAAACCATTTTCTTAAATCATTCATCCAGGAGTTCTGTCCACCTGCGTTCAATTCGCTATTTCATGTCCGTCGCATTTGGTGCAATTTCACGTTCTACTTTTGCTCTCGGCTCATCTTTAGAAAGCCTAAACAAGATCTAGCATACAGTATACTAGCCTTATACTGGGTCTATGCTAAGCTATTCTAATTTTAGACTCTTCAGAGTCTCCTCCCTCCCCGTACGCGCGTATGCCTCGCCTCACTAGTACTAGACTATACTAGGCATAAACAAGGCTCAGCATACAAAGCACCAGATTATAAGAGGCTTCTGTCAGAAGAGAGCAATATTGGACCAAGATGACGATGTGCGCACTCTTCAATGCGATCTAGCTCAAGAATTTTGGGTTTAGATGCGTAAACATTGAACCAGTATTTGTACTAAGAGTCATTGACAGAATCGTTCATGCCTATGACTGTTTCATTGTTTGTCTAAATGTCATTAGAATACAGATAGGGCAGTGGCGTATCTAGGATTTCCTTGAGGGGGGGGGGGATTTCCAAAATAGGAGGTCCAAAGAAAAAGAATGAAATAAGAGAAAAAAAAAATCTCTCGTTTTCTCTCGGCACGTACGTTAACGTACGCAAGGCAAGAAACATAGAATCCCAATCCCCCCCTGGATACGCCACTGAAATAGGGTGAGAAGTGAGAAATTGGCAATATGCTATACCTACCATTCGGGGTAGAGAATACATTCTCAAATTCAGGCGTAAACTTCTAAGGCGTTGTCAGATAAAGCGTAATCATTGGGGTCGGTTGATTAAAGACACCAATTGGCATATGAAGATTGGCAGTGCGCAAGTCGATAACATTCACGAGAAAGTGGTTTACGTCTGAGTCGTTGAAAAAAGCGTCACTTGAGTAATTTTCAAATCTAATTTGAGTACCTATGAAGCCGAATTGATCTAGGGAAGCGATAACAATAAATGAGATTCGACTGCCCATTCCCATCATCCAGATTTTGAATCAGAATTAGAGTTCTTTGCACGCAAGGTTTCATGATCGAACCTCACAAAACATGAGCAGGAATGCTTGGAAAATCAACGAATTGAACGATGGCGCTCTCTATGAGTATGTAATTTACTCTTGATCAATAATTGCTTCATTGCAATTGACTGAGAGCTACTTCACTTCGGAAAAAGCGAAGTTTCCGGGTACATTTTTGAACGGCGAAGGCTCATCTTTCAAACGTGTATATGCGCCAGAAAAGATCATCAATGCAAAAGCTCTGTAATCCCCCCCCCCCTATTGAAACGTATAAGTCTCTACTTTTGAATCATAACTCTTCATAGTATATTCCTTAAGCAATATACGTCGAAATTCAATGCCCACAAGACGTTACTGAATCACCGGTAGCACTTATCAAACATACCATACGTGCATATTTGTTTGTTTTTTTTTCTTCGACGGTAGAAATATTCTTCGAGGAATACCGTTTGAGGAGACGATACTCACTACTCGTCTTCAGGAACTCTTCGCGACAATAGAGTACCGTATGCCCTCCATAATTCAACAATGCTCACCTTTCAGTTTTGTACTGCTAGTTAAAGTCTTCTCATTTCTTGTATTCCTCGTATTAACGGTAATTATAAGAATATGTGCGAACTCTAAAAAGTCAGAATAAGTCATTCAAAGTCGACGCATTTCATATACAGAGCCGAACGAATACCGATACCATAATAAAAATAATAACAACAAAGATCGACGAACACGGTAACGCAGCGCTTACGCTGCGCATTCTGATGCGATTAAAGCCCGTTCGCATTGTGAAATATTGTGAAAAACGCGTGCCTCTATGCAGCGTGAGTTCGCTACTCCGAACCGAAGGCAGAGGCCCGGTTCCCGATCAATAGACTGAAATGAAAGATGAAAATCTGAAAACGTTTACACATTTTATTGTTCTTCGACGAGCGTCATGCCTGCTAATGATGATCGCGCGATGACTCGCGTCATTTTAATTCACTTATAGATAATAATAGAAATCACCTAGTTGAGTATATTTAAATTAAGCTTTATAATTAGTCGCGTCAGAATATTATTAGTCGCCAAGAGCGTGCGGATTCCTTTAAGGTAGGAACGTGCCGAGTGCCATTTGCTGATCGATGATGACAATGATGACGACGCGACGATGACGACGACGACAACGGCGGCTGCGGCGACACAGCGACAATCCTATCGGGCGAATATCCTACGATGGAATGCGTTCTATTTCGAGAACGCGTTTAAAACTTTTTCCAGCCACGGTATTACAGCACAGCTTCCCGCATTCTTCTTCTTTTGAATTTTCATTTTCGAATCTACGTACACGTATTAACGAGTATTATACAGGAGAGAGAAAAAAAAAGGCGGGCTGGCGTGCGGACGCGAAAACAATAAAAGCAGCTGCGAATAAGGTAAACTCAATAACGATAATGAACTGAGAATTCGTCATTAATGCGGCCGCGGAAAGACGTAAATGAACTTATAAACGATGCTGAAGTGAGACTTGCAACGGCAAGAGTCTAACCCGCAAGCTGAGAGAGCGGAAATCATCGTATACTTGACAATTAATGACTGGAATTTTTTAGTTAGTGGAACATTGAACCACACCACGAAAGGAAAATATTCACAACTTTATTTTTTTCTTCTTGCGGCTTCATTCTCCATTATACATTCCTTTCATTTCTTTAGCGACCCTTACGACTGACGAACCTATGCATTTTGACGTACTTAAATGCGCAAACATTCTGACCTTTTTTTTGCGGATTCAAGAAGCCGCAGGTGATTACTAAGAGTGTTGAAAAAATTGGAAGGAAACCTTATGTGTCGCTCCTGGACTTATGAATTGATACGAATTATCGCTGGTTCCACGGGATATGGGTTGTGAAACGCTTTTGCTAGTTGTTGCCGAGCGATTGTGCATAGAAGTTGGAAGCTCGTAATGAGTATTTATTTGTGGTACACAAATTTGACATGTTTCGGTAGTAGGGTAAGGCCTCGTCGCTGCGCTTCTCTCTCTAACTGATCACTCTTTTAGTATCGTTTCTTTCTTTTTACGGAATTGTGATTTTCCTATTCAAATTTCTTGACTAATTGTAATTCGGCTTCAATTATTCGAACAGCAACTTCAGTTGTTGAAATTCACATGTTTTTGAAATGGATCTCAGATCTGCGACTTGTGATTTATGATCTGCGATGAATCTTAACTTGGCCCTGGTAAAGTCAACTAAGACTTATGTTCAGGAGAGAATCAACAAAATCATTGTTGGGTATCTGATCACTTTGAAGAATGGGACAAAAGAGTAATGAAATCAATAAATGGTTTTCATCTTCAATCTCCTGTGCACAAGGTTCCCCCTTTTTTCGTCCAAAGACATTTTGGTCCATTTTGCTTTTTGTCTACGAGACATTTTGTCCAATGAGACATTTTTCCCATGACGCTTTTCGTCCTAGAAAAGTACGCCCAAAATTTTTTGGTCCAAATTTCATTCACGACTTTATTTGTTAGGGGTTTGTTGGGAAGCATGCTTTCGTACAACACGAGAATATCTCGATGGTATGGCCTTTCTGCGTCCCCCTGCGAGGGCGTCCTCTTACGTACGTCTTTTCAAAATAAGACGCCAAACCGTCGACGTCTTCATGAATCTTTTTCATAATGTCGTCAAAAACACTCTGTTTGTCGTTCAAGGAAATCAAAGATAAGGCAAACCGTAGAACTACAGGCTGTACTTAATCATGATCGTGGTACGTACCTCTCAGTCCACAGTAGGTGAGCTCTGTTTTACGGACCCGCGTACCTTTTATGTACAGCTTGAAAGTTCAAATTTTCTCAAGTCTTCTTCAAAGTTCTTTGATCTCTACGGTCAAGCTTCAGAAATTGTTTTGAATCTCAAGCTCACAGCTCACGTTCTTATGGAAACCACAACTTTTCGGAAAGACGGTGGTCGGTGAGAATTTTTCCAAGAAAGCATCCCTCAATTTAAAACAAAAACAAATGGCAAAGTGAGAAACAATTTAGTGACTATACAATAAATAGGCATGCAGAATTCAAATCCATCCGGGCGATAGCGTAATTACGAAAAGGAGAGAGAGGATACCGTGAGAGAGACAAATTGAGACTGCGTTTGGTTCATTAGAAGTCGGTCAGAATTTTGTTCTTTCATCCGTATTTTGCTCCGTTCTGAGTCTCAGTAGTTTTGTCGTTCTCCACATTCATACGAAAAGTACCATATCAATATCTCAACTTGAGGTTGATCCTAAGATGACTTTTTTTCCAAAAAACAGGGAATGGAACATTGAGTATACTTTCAAAGTTGTATGTAAAAGCAAAATAAATTTTTTCTCAATTTTATTCCATTCAGTTGGACTTTTGTTCGATTTTTTGTACTTTCATTCGCTTTCCGATACTGTACTCCGCCCTCTTCTATAGTGGGCCAACTAGCCATGCAATTTTGCCAGTTTTGATGGGCGCGCGGCGTAGCGTCGGTCGCACCAAAGAGACGTACTCATCCGTTTAATTAAAAGCTCCGCGAGAATGACCCTATTTTTTGGGCATTGAAAAGAAAAAAAAATCGCCTTCAGTCCGTATGCTGTACAAAAATTGCAAAAGATATAAAAATTTGAAACCACAATCTCCCTTCGCGTAAAAAAGACATTGACTTCCGAATGTCTGTGCGTGCTAAAAACGGCAGCGCCAGAAAGAAGAGAGAAAGTTTGTATAGAAGGAGAAATAATGAATGTTGACGCGAGGCGAATGGAATAAAAATAAAAAAGAGATTAATGAGCGGCGTATAGTCTAATATGTCAATTAGGCCTATATGTAGGCACATTATAATAGCAGAAGCTCCCTCATGAATGTAAGTATAATCGCGTACGCGTGAAACGTTATTCTCTTATTTTTTTTATTTTCCACCACCATACGGAGGATTCCTATATTCTTAATGCTTTTCATTCTTCTTCTATTTAAATCGATAATGACCTAACAATAAGTCTTGAATGCACTTATATTTGTGGAGAAGCTCAATTATAAAATGAAATTCATACCAACAGTACAACATGGTGTTTCACACATTTCCAAGCGTTGGCACGGTTGTATATCCAGTCATTGAATACTTGGATGTGTGAGAGTACGTATTTTAAATGCTGCCTTTAACAAAGAATGAGATAACGGTACATATGATTTTGTATTACCCGAGGAAATTCAGTCAACGCAATTCCATCGATGTCGAGGGTTTCCTCATCTAATCCAGAGAACTTTGGCTACAATTTAGGGAGATAATATTTGTACAACTTCACGTTCAGGTAAAAGAAATGCCGCTTCAGAAAAACTTGGCAAACTTGATGGAAGACTTCAAAACGTTTTAGAGGAGAGTACCTATCGCCAATTTGTTCATATTGTTTTAAGCATTCACATCTGTAGGCAATCTATTTTTATCGAGCATTTTGGATAATATCTCGATTCACTTCTCGGAATCATTGGAAAGCTTTCCTTTCCTCTATGAGGCTCCAAAGGCAGACGATATTCATCATTTATTTGATTTCAATAAAGTTTTTCGCACTAGAATTAGTAAAAAAGTCTTGTTAAATACCGAAGAAATTTCAAAGAATTATATCATATTTTACTACCACCGAGAACATTATTATAAGTGCGCGAAATTGAGGAAAAAAAATCAACGGAATTTCATTATCAAGTATTATCTCGCGTACCGAAGAGCGTGACAAAAGCTACACGACTCGGCAATTTATTTCTAATATACAATAACTTTGATGTGCAATATAATCGAGAAGGGGTGAATCTATTATTATAGGATGGTTATTTCGCGCATTTCAAACAGTAAGCAGAAGAAACGCTAGCTGCTCGACGCGGCGACGATGGCTACAAAAGGAAAATCTTTTGTAAGACAATATCCTCCAACCAGAAGCAAAGCAAACGATGTGGTTTGATATCGGAGTTGGCGCGAGTGTGAATTCTTTTAAATTTCCGGTGTCGATTCAAGTCATTAAGGCGACACTCACAATAAGGCTTCCAAAGAAGCAGGTTAATTGAAATATGAAACGTTGCCAGAGTGCGGTTACCTTTTCATAAAGACTTGTTAATTCCCTTAGTTTGCCTCAATTTAGCTGGCAATTTTCCTCCTCGAAGCCTGTTACATCGCCCAACATTTCCATTAAAAAGTTCGATAATTTTCTCACCTTCGAGAAGCGGTATATATATAAAAGCGAGGATGAAAAGAAGGATTGCGAAGGAGAAAAATCGACGAAAGCGTTAAGAAAGCTCTTCAAAAACGTCGGATATAGAAAACGAAGCGCCGCACCAGGAAAACTCTAAACAAACTGAAAATTTCCATTTGTGCGCGGAGTGAACATGAGGATTTGACTTCTCCGTGTAACCATTTTCATTAATTCATTTTCACGACGCGCTTCATCCGGAACACCTATAGCGAGAAAAATGCAAATTGTTTTTGATCTGGAAGTGAAAAATTAGCGCGAATAAGAATCGGACTGAAAATTTACGGCGTAAGATTTTCAACGGTTATAAAGTCGACTGAGAAACCCAACAGATCGGATTTCTCACGAAGTGGAACAGGGACAAGCGGCCTAAAAACATGATACAGCGGCTGTGTGAAATGATGGACTTACTTTGATGTCCGGACGTCGCAATGTAAGCTTATATCCCGTTGAACATTCGATGTCCCCACGACGAAGACGCCCGCATTATGTCTCCTTTAAGTACATATAAAATATCCCTATTTTCCCAAAATGTTCACATGATGGGGGCAAAACTGATCATTCTTCTCGTTTTCTTTAATTATATTTTATTTTGATGGACGAGCTGCTAGCAGCCTATCTTTGGGGCTACGAGCTCGGCGAAGTTGTGTTTGAGAGAGAGGAAGTTAGCTTGATGTAGGAAATTCAATAGATTGGGGATGGAGGAAAAGTTGTCTGATTGCGCCTCTGCATAATTAAGAGGAGAAATAAATTTTCTAATAAGTTTGTAAAAACCGGAGTGTGAGAGGAGGAAAGAGCGGTTGACTGATGGGTGTTCAATAGCTAGTTTGGCTGCTTTGTCTGCATTTTCGTTTCCTGAGATACCCTCGTGACCAGGAAACCTAAAAATGGGGAAGATGTGAAGGGTGACAATGAGAATGTGTATGCGATTCATGAGCGGACGGGAGAAGGTGCGGTTGGAGATGGTTTCAAGTGATGATAGGGAGTTGGAAATTACCAAGAACGAATTGAGGCGAAGAGAGGAGGGTATAGGCCGGCGAGGATATGTTCTAAATAATAAAGATTGCTAGTAATTCAGCGGTGAAGACTGATGCAATGTTGCGGTGTCGGTGAAAGACTATGGTATGACCTATTGAGTATGAGAAGTCGGTTTTGTTTTGATATTTACAACCATCGGTGACAGGTAGCGTAGGGTTGGGGAAGGTGTTGAGAATGTTTCGAAATGTGCCCGGTATTCTGTGGAAGTTGATAGACGAGGGAGGCATGTGAGGTCACGAATTATTTTGGGCGGAGGAAACAGCCACGGAAGGGTTAAGGGAACGGCGTGATCAAGACAGTGGAACTTGAAGGAGCGTGTTAATTGGAGTTTGAGATTGAAACATAGATTGGTCATGGAGTTTCGGTTTTGGTGAGGGTGGAATATGCGATGGTGGACTGGGATTTGAGGATATTGTAGGATAATTGTGAAGAAGTGGGTTGTTAGTTTGAGACGTCGATAACAGAGTAGGAGAAGTCGGCGGGACTTATTCGGAATGCTCCAGTAGTTATTCTGCTTATTCGGAATGCTCCAGTAGTTATTCTGAGAGCAGAATTTTGGACAATGTCGAGTAGTTCTAAGTGGGGGGAGAAGGTGCGAGACCGTTAATGGGTGAGCCGTAATCGAGGGTGGATCCGACTAGGCTCTGGTAGAGGGAGGGGGGAGATTTTTCGGTTACAACCCTCGTTAGGGTATTGAATGCTCGAATGCATTCTGAGTTGGTTAGTTTGATGTAGGGAATCCAAAAGTGATGGTTGTGGAAATTGAGGCCTTGAAAAAATTCGAATACATGAAAAACCAATTCCAACAGAAGCAAGAGTCTAAATTTTCACAATTTTTTTTCAGTAAGGTCGAATGAAATACGATGGAAATCAAAGCCATACGATCGTAATTTCAGCGACGACATTTGTGTTATACTTATTTTTCGTATCCATACTTCCTGCGATTTACTCTCGATAACTTTTTCGCAGCACTCAACGAGCAGAATTTACAGTTAACATATTATCCAACGCTGGAGTGGCAATCGGCCAAATTGTATCTAAACACTCTGGAGTAGCGATATTTTCAATTATGTACGTCGCGCGCTACTCATTTTTTTAAATTAAAATATTATTCCCAACCTCTTATACAATGCTAGCGAAATCAGAGAAATAAAAATCCGTTTTCAAAATGTTGATATCGAAACACACAGAAATATTTGGAATGGAACACACGATGCTGTATAAGGGATATAATAATGGGGTTTCGTGTGGCTTTTGTAGAGAGTATTTGTACATATACGAGCGTGCCTGCGGATAGTATCGGTATTATTATACGTTGACTAAATAATACTACACGAATAAACAAGTGTATTGAACGACTAATGAGTCAAGAAAGGGATGTTATAAAATACACAGTACCTATTTCTCGGAATCAGTTCTCGTGTAGTGTGTACCCTCATGTCCCGCGGTAATCGCGAGGTCCTTAAAATTACAACTTCGCTACTTTACAGGCGCGTGTCCCGTCTGCGCCTCGGCGGCGAAAGCTTTCTTTTTTCGACGACCCTGATACGAGCACCTATTGTAAATAATGACGGTCGCCGAACAGACAAAGTACGGGTGTGAAAGGAACCCTGTGTAGAAAAGAATGTAAAATAGTAAACATTATACGGTAACACGGTTTCTTTAGCAATGCTATATTGTCCTTGAACTATCCTTTTTGAAGGCAAATGGTGACACTAAATCAGAAACTTTCTGGACTCTTAATTTAGAATTATGGAAAGATAGGATAGACTTCGAGAAGAGAGATTTTGAAAGAAAGCGTACTTTAAGCGGTCAAATGTTGTTTTTTTTAACGTCGAGACTGTATAATATTCGTGTACCGAATGAAAACGTGAATTCTACTCGTAAAATGAAGCTTGTAATGAAAATTAGCCATTTGGAAAATAGATAATATTTTCACAAATGAGATTTGAAGGCGTTGTAATTGGGAGGAGGAGAGATATCCTTCCGCTTGCTTCACTCAAAAAGTATGTTCAAAGTGCACGCTTTTTCAAATTTGGGAGGGTATACCTGTCAATCCTCCCACATAAATTTACAACTCATCCGATGACACTTCTCTAACGAGAATTTAAAAAATTGTCCTCAAATCTCACTTCAATTTCAGAATCCGCGAGTAACGGGTTTGGAGAATTTTCGAGAGTAGATGATTAAAAAATCTGCGAGTACACCAAGAAAAACAAAAACTCCTATTTTCTTCAAGGAAACCCTAAACTCCGTAAGTGATTCAGGAATTTGAGAGTACACCTTTCAACCTCCTAGAATCTGGACAAAATTTACTGGAACTTATCGAAAAAACTTCCTGGAATTTGCTGGACAAACTTTCCTGGAGTTTACTAGACAAAATACTTCGTAGATGATCCACAAATATGCGAGTACACCTTTTATGGTTTTGGGTTTTTGTTATACTAGACCATACCTCTCAAAAGCTATTCGCTTGAAATATTCTAAACTGGACTCATACAAGACCAACTGCGAATGAGTCTGCAAAAGCTAGGTCCACCAGAACATTTTATCATTGTTTTTCTGTTAGTACACCAATCAGTAAGGCTTTTTTCAAGATAAGAAACAAGAACCCCGTTGTGCGAGGTCTTGAAAGGATCGCTTACTGTATTTATCAAACAACATTCTGTCTCATTCCAGAAAAAAACATTATTCTGCACAGTTCCACAGTTTCTCGTTAACGGGCATTTCGTCTTGAAAAATTTGTCTAATGACACTTCGTTCAACTTATTTCGTCCAATCATTTTTTGTACATGGGACATTTCGTCCAGACGACATTTTGCTCAAAAATTTGCCCAATGACACTTCAACGAACTTTTTTCGTCCAGAGGATATTTCGTGAATTTTTCACGTACTTCGTAAAACCAAAATATGGAAAGCTAGGAGGTTTGATGCGAATTTATTGCTTTTACTAGTACCTATATGCATGAAATAAATGGAGATTAGGCTTGGTTTTGATTCCTAGGTAGACGATGGAAGAAAGGAAGGAGGATAAGGGCAAGACGTAAATAGGGTGGCGTTGAAGAAATTCCTGATGTGCCCGACAAGAGACTTCCCTTGCTCGTTTCAATATTAGCCGAGTTAATGAAACCAACTTCCAAACGGTGAGAGAAGCTGCGAGTACTTCTTGTTTGCTGAGGGAGGCACCCATCAAAATGTTTGCTCTCATTGTATTTGTACAGAAATACACTGTTGAAGGGGCTTAGGTAGGCTGAAAGCGCTACTTGAATGAGTTCTGTTACTGATAGAAGAGCGTCAACTAGTCTTAGAGTGAGCTAAACTAAGGGAGGCAGGTTGAGGCCGATAGCCGGATAAAAAAGGTATGGGTTATGTAGAGCTAAAGTAGGTGAAATGCGTATAGCCTAAACATGACGCTAAGAAATACTCTTGGAGGTGTATAATAGCTTATCGAAACTGATTTATCCTTCCAAAATTCCCTCCCGTTGGCATATCCGAAGTTTTGTAGATCGCCACTCTGTGTGAGAGAATACAAGGCTACTCTTTCATCTCCATGATCACTTTTTTGGTCACTTTCGTTGGGTTCACCAATATCAAGAGAATCAAGAGGGCCAGGCATGATGTCACAAAAGTCATCTAGTTTGGAGCTGAAAAGGTCACCGGTTGAGGACTTCACCAATGTCTTGAATGAAGGAAATTTTGGTATGAAATAACATATTATTCAGATATTTGAAGGTACGTTATAATATCAACATGAAGAATTGAAACGAGACATATCCATCTTATATTTTCATCGAGGGAAGAAATTTTCTGTCATGGATATGTCTTGAGGCTGGGGGTCATTCTGAAATTTGTGTACCGAAAGTACGAGGAAGAAATTACGTCATAAGTTGATGACGTCAGGAGTGACCTTCACCTATTTTAAGGACTCGAAGAAATTTTAATTTTTGAATGTAGAACCTCCAGTATCCTTACCTGTCTTATCCGCATCTCTCTGTAATTCAAACCTGGACTTTCACTTTCCTTGAACCAGACTGATGTCGAAGCACCAATTGGCCTTCATTTAGTTTTGATTGATTGATTTGTCAAAAGTCGATATGCTTTGTAGGAACAATCCCTAGTGATTTTATGGAGGCCTTTATCGATGTTTACTTTCATCGAGAAATTTTGAATTGCCCGTTTCAGAAAACGATTTAGGCTATTATTTCATATATGTCTTAAGGGAAAGACCCCTACCTTTGTTTTGGTTCCCGAAGGATCGATATTTTGTTTCATAATTCTATCTCTTCATCTTGCATTCTCACAATATGTCACTCTCTCCATTTTCCCCCTTCGTCAATTCGGATGTATCTCTGTGTGATTGAGTTTTTGTGATTATTTCACTGTTGAAAATTCGTACATTTTACAAATAATTTCAACATATTTCCTAGGCAAAAGCATCAGTAAATACTGATCCTTGGGGAAACAGAATCTTCTATTTCGATGAAAGGTATTTTCACGTGAAAAGCAGTGGAGACCCAGCCAAAATGTGATTTATCGACGTCAAACCATCCACTGAGTCAGGTTCGTCTGACGCGATTTCCCCTTCATTTTTCATTTCCACGTCTAATATTCCTAGACTGCTCTTCCTTCTTGCTAAACCATCCTCGACCCTTGAAATGCACATTTACAGACTATATTCAAGCTGTTTGATCGAAATTAGGACTAATTAGAGGCTTTATGGAGATGCTTCGTGCAAATATTTCGCTTCGACCGCAAGAGATACACATAAGGTCTTGAATTCGCTTCCGCTGCTCGCCTGGATTGCTATCTTGTATGCTTGTTTCCGTATACCCTCATTTTCCGTTTGATTCATGGCCTAAAACTGATTCTGACGAGACTGTCTTCAGCCATACATCAATGCATGCGTATGGTTGTGCTTCTTCGTAATTGAATAGCAAGCTTTTTCCTCGTTTCGTTCCTGACTACGTCTGATGCAGTGATCTCGCTTCAGGAAGTTGCGAATCGCTGCTGCAAAAGCTCAGCGTGTACCCACGTCGTTCGTCCGCGTATAGACATAAATGTCAAGTATCTCGTCGAGCTTTATTCTACCACCTTGTCTGCGGCGTGTATTTATATTATACGCGAACACGCATCAATAAATTAAATATAGAAAACATTATTCATTTTGAAAGGACGTGAATTACGTGTATTCATTATGCAATTACAGCGAATGCGACGATATACGGCGCTAGAATAGCTATCGTATTCGGCGTCCTTATCATTTATACACGCAGTCTGTATTCAGTGTACGACCACGCATTACGTGAATATCAGTGTATCGGTTTTATATCGGAAGGAAAGAAAAAAAAAAAAAAAGAAAGAATTTGACACGAAAACGCGTGCCAGACACGCCAGTCGGTGTGTTTGTGTGCAATTCACAACGCTTGTCGCGCGTGATGTCTGCCGTGAATATCGGCGGACGAGAATGCACTTCATAAATGAGATAGAGATTTGAGACATTCGCGAGTGAGTAGTTGCGTCGCTACGCAAAGCACTTCGCCGATGTATTTTCCGTTCGTATTGTACGTACGTGCATACGTAATGCAACACTATAAATATTATACTACTGTGTACCCCGGTGACACCGAAAAGGCGAGGTTTTTCATTGTCCGCAAGTACACCAGAAACTTACGAAAACAGCTCGTAATAAGAATACGTACTGTTTGAATAATAAATATGATATCATACGTATGTACGAACACATAATCTTGCATTGCTGATTCAAGTTACACTTGGTTTGCGAAGCTGCACGTTTTTCCTTTTGAAGTTGGCGAACGTGTTTGTGAACGATTTCCAAACAATGCGCCGTGTGCATGCTGTCATAGTCAAAAATATTTATGAGGACATCATCTCTTAAGCTTTACTTTGTATTTTCTTCCTGTGCGTTTGGTTTGAGATTTCCTTTCACATCGCCGGATCTAGAGCATATGGGGAGACCCAGGCTACTGCCTAAGAAATGCGGTGACGAAGAGTAGCTCTATGAGAGAAGGTATCACATCTTGTACCTTTAGCCGCCATGAAATGCTCTATCCGTTATCTGGCTCTTCGATAAAAAGAAAATTTTCAAGTATTTTGAGTAGTGGTGCGGTGATCCCCTTTCACCTATGAAAAGACTCTCTCAAGAATCTGCCGTACGAAGTTGAATTGACGTACCTGCAAAATAACGATTTCGTTTCTCCTGCATTAGTTGATGTTATTAGCCTCATTCTCCAAATCGTAGTTTTGCAGTTACGTTAATTCAACTTTGTGTACGGCAGATGAGATGACAGAAAACTCTCGTATCTGTTTTTCTTTGGCCGTTTTGAAGAATTGCTCTTCGAGACGGTAGTGTTACCGCACCGCTGAATTTCCGGGAGGTAGTAGTATTGCAGGTTCAACTGTAAGCAGTAAGCTCTCATAGTCGAAGGGAGGACAGTGTTTTGAAACCAATGGTAGTATCCTATGGAAGGCCGAAACTATAGATTCATACCCCGTGCCTCCGTACGAGAACTAATTTTTATTTGAACATCATTACGGCTTCAAATTTTGAAAAATGCTCTCGATAGTTTTCCTCTTCATATCTGAATTGATTCGTTCAATAATTTATCGAATAGTACGAATTTTAATTTAAGAAATACGCGAGGGTATCCAATATTTCATGCCTGTTAGCGTTGCTGCGGACTTTAAGCGCATGGCTCAGTACATCTATAGTTCATTCACGTAGCGAGCTCCTCGAATACGAGTATGAGTGCGCGAGTCAAAGGTCATATTGGAACGATGATTATGCTGTTCGTAGTTTTCTACTCTACGAGATATTTCATAGTGTAGGGTTAAATTCGTAAATTGATTCTGCCCGATGCAGCAAGTGTGTGTGCTTCTAGCATTTCATTACCTCGTGGGACTGATTTATATAAGGTACACTGAACGCTTAACATACTGAACTCTTATCGTATTTATGGATTGCGGTTTACTCGCGAACTGCTGATTTTTCGTTTTTCGGTGTGAAGATACGACTATATCATAACAATAATATAGGAGTGAGGATGCGGAGATAATGAAAAGTCGTGCGGTGTATCTCGTAAGAATTCAAGTGTCTTATAACTAATATGCCTGACCCATACCTTTTATTGAATCATTTTATAAGCATCACCTTCCGTTTTCAGGATGCGGTACCCGCACTTTTCATTTTTTTTCTTTAGTAGCATCGCTGCTGGCAAAATGATGCTTATAATTGTGTATAGTCGAGAGTCAGTTTATTGATGAGCAATCGAGGGTTGTAAGTTCATATCGAATGTATGACGTAGTTTAGCGACGTATTAATCGATCGCCTCTATTTGTGTGTATGTATTTCTTCAACTGTTCCTCGGCTTGATTGTAATCAGTAGATGGTCGACCCGCGTTTACACCAATGACTGTATTGACCTTACAGGTAAGACGTATAAAGATTCTAATTCTTGAAATTGTGAACTTTTTGGTAAAGGTTATTTAGACAAAAATTTGAGTATAGGACCTACTATTATTGTCCCGAAAGAAACAGTTGATCTCTATATCAGCGAAAATGATCTTTGTGGTTTCTAACTCTGGCGAAACGTCTATGTGAGAGAAGAAAAAGCATGTCTATATTACGTATGTGCTAGGAGTTGATGAAAGACTGTACCTTCAGGGGCTGCGGTAATTTTTATGGCTGAGTTCAAAGCATATGGAACTGCTGAGAAACAGGGCCTTCATTGCGAAGGTTTTTTGGACGTCCTTGGTGACATATTGTAAAATTTGATTTTATTCTCACCTCTTTTTTCTTACCTTGCCTAAAATTTTTCAAAATTCATATTTTTGTAGTTGATACGTTAATATATCCTTGATTGCGTAAGATTTATTAAAGAAATAAAATGATCAAATCAAATTCCCGCGATTTGTTGCGACGCGCAGTGTATGTTCCCGTGCTCGCGAAATTCGATAGCTGGGTAACATACGCCGCGCGTCGCAACGAATCGCGGGAATTTAATTTGATCATTTCTCGAAAACCGGAGCCAATTTCGAGAAACGGACAACGGCATCGTGATCAGCGTCGAAAATACTTCTAGAATCGTACTATCTCGTTCTTGCATTTTTCAATTTTTTTATTTTGTTGTGTAGTGTAATCAGCCTAAATCACGTGCACAACTTTAGATATAACTATGACTATAATTTGTCCATATGTTGTGAAAAACCACTCATTATTTTTGGAGGAATTGAGTTGAAATTTCTTTTATTAATCTCACAGTGATCCAGGACCTCTAAAACGTCAAGAAAATTCACTCCCGCGCTCCACCATCACACCTGACCAAGTTGACAGAAATGAGCAGCACAATCTTGTTTCCTACGTTAAAAACACGAGAAAATATTATGTTTGAAACATTCATGGTTCTAGAAAGCTATTGGGCAGCGGTTCGTTAGCTACGCGATGTATTCTCTTTTTACTACACATATCTTTGAAACGATTGTATGCGCCTATAACGCTTTAGCGCAGTCTAAAGTTTTTCATTAATGACTCATTAGAAAAAGGGGGAATCTACTAAATTGAAGTTCAAAAGCGACAGTGGAAAAAGGTCGTAGGCTTTGTAGCAGAAAGGTTAGTGCAGAGATAATTGAGTTTTTCTTGTGAAGCTCAGTGATGGTGTGGTTTTGCGGTTCGTATACGAACTCCTCAATTATAGGACATCAGAAAGCGGAAGCGATTGTTATTCGATATTTTCTCAGGGAATTTTTCCATCGCTTCACCTAGCCTTTGTTTCATTTCGAGTCAATTATAATCTATTGAAATTGGAGTGCAATAAGTACAAAACGTTCAGAAGGGACTGTACCAGGACGCAAAAATGATTTAATTTTTTAACTACTGGAAAATTGAGGTTATCGACTATTACGGTATGTAGTAGTATTCGACACGTGTCATTGTTTTTGTTTTTCGTGCGTACTCGGAAATGAACTTTGTTCAACTGTAATAAAGGAGTGTAATACGTAATTTACTAAAACGAGAATTAGTCTAGTTTTCAAGTGAACGATTCAACGCTAAAATTGATATCTGCGTGACCTTACAGCTCTGGTATAATATGGCTTGTCAATACGTAAATTTTAATGAGCCCACAAATTACTCGCATAAAAACGTATCAGTTTCGATATTTGGGTCATACGATGGTAGTCGGCGGTGTACGATTTCAAATACTCTAGCAAAGTATAAAGAATGTCGATTATTATAGTTTATACGTCGGAGAGCGGTCGTCGTCGAATTTTACTGAGGGCTTACATCAAAGTATCGTACAAACACGGGAGTAGAGAAGTTTGATTACACAAAGAGTCGCGTTATATCGCAAGGGATAACTATATGGTCGGAGCGACGCGTACCTTCTTGGTTATCTTTTTAGCTTATTCTCTGTAAATGGAAACCTTGTGTGTCTACACACTCCACAGGGTCTAGTTTCTATTGTGTATACTGTATATGCAGTGACCCCATATACTCACATGTAGTATGGTACGTTAGCTTTCGAGTCGTTTGTAGTGGACAGAAGGCGGCGGCGTAATGTTGGGAATGCGAAAGTCTATCCTTACAATGTAATACGTTCCGACGGGACGATCGTGCCGAATTTATTTTGAGGGAGGATGGGAAAATGCGTTGTGAAAGCTACCGGAATGACGACAAGGAAAGTACGGCGCGTACAAAGTAATTGATTAAATTAACAGATAATGAGCACGTTAGACCGACACGGAGCGGCGAAGTTTGATTGCGCGAGACCTGTGATAGCGTCCACCCTGGTATAGGGTCTGCACGTGGTCACCAAATGCAGTTACCGATACACGTAAATCTTCATTTAGTAGGCTGTTCAGGTTACAACGAAGTTGACGGGAAAGTGAGTGACTTTCCTATATCCGTGATTCATTTTGTTCGCAGCGAGGGGCGTATTACGTTTTCCATTCTTCTGTATCTTTGCCGTTCGGCGTGTGTTCCTTAATGGCGGTCCTATAAATTTGAGATCGCTGTCGTAACGCATAAGTTGTCGAAGAGGTGGTCAGCGTTTCGATATAAATTCCCAAGTCGGATATTTGCAAACCGACGCCTCGTGAGAGGTAGAGGAATATTACTCAGTAACGAGCTTCAAAATTTGATCAAGTGTCGCAGGATGTAGGGAGGAATTTTGCGAAAAGAATCTCCTAGAAGACCATCGTGTACCCTTGTATCGCGGAATGGAACTCGATTGTAGATGCATAGTGGTGCGCAAATTTGAAAAGTCGAGAGCTTGCTGGCTCAAGTGTCAAATATTTTGTCGTTTACTTTCTTGAAACACTTTTTCAACATGTCTTGTTAAAAAATTACCGCACGCTTTCTTGTCCTCTTAAGATGGAACCTCTTCCTTTATTTTAATTCTTCATTATGGATACAAAATACAAATGCTGTATAATTTCTTAAATCAACTCGTTGATCTTTCTGTTGTGGTGATGTAGCATCACATTTCTTTCATCTTGCTGTTCTGAAGTTCTTGCCCTAATTCATTATCAATATAGATAAGGATAGAAGAGAATCTCCTGGCCCGGGACTTAACATCTTCCTTTAATCATTATTAATATGAAGCAAGAGAAATAAAGTATTAACGCGCCATGTCTAGGAGTCTTTTACCTTGACTGAAAGACTGGAGATTCGCGAAGTTGATGATCGGACGATTGCTGAGAGACTATCATTCTTTCGCAGCTCATTAGGTCCTCATTGAAGATGTTATTGAGTCTTCTTTCTACAAATAGTGTTTCAGTCCATTTCTAAATCATTTCGATGGTGTTGCGGAAGAAGGGCCAAACTGCTTTTTGTATCATGTTTCCTAATACGTCATCGTGAATAAGAAGCTACGTTATCGTTGGTTATAAGCAAAAAATGGCTCAACAAGAAATTTGAAGTCTTGGGAACACTGCTAGCAAAGTATATTTATCATTGTCGCTTGGTAATTCCGATTTATACAAGATTAAACACTGCAGTCGACAGATTGGCCCTTTTCATTTATTTCGATTGCAATGGAGTATATAAGAAAAAGGGCCAATCTGCCACTTCGGCCCTGAAATTATCACGCACATTGGCCCTTTTCACTACTAATTAGCATGCACATAGGTCCTTTTCACTACTAATTAGCACGCACATAGGCCGTTTTCACTACTATCTTGCAGTTTGGCTTCTCGTTGTTTTCGTGTTTTTGATGAAATCAGTTTGGCCCTTGGAGAAAAAAATAACAGTTTGGCCCTTCTTCCGCAACACCATCGATTTCTATGTCAGGACTTTATCTGCTTGTAAGACCAGGAATACTCTTGGAAACACTGTCACGTTTTTTCGACAGTTCCTGACCAGGACTACTCCTGGGAAAACCGTGACACGTGAGATGACGTCATCAATAACCTTGACCAACTTCAGAGACTTGCAAAAATTCCAATTTTCTCTACTTTTATGATACTGGCATAGGTTATATCATGCCTTACATGTTATATATTAGACTTAACATACTTAGAATGTACAAAAAGCTTCATATTATACTACCTATCCAGCCCTCCCCCCCCCTCAAAAAAAAGTTGACTTGACAAGTGAGTTGCAACAGAGTTGACATTATCTGACCTCTTACCGACGCGACGATGGTTCATTGTAAATTTTAACAGAATGGGAGTAATTTTGACCAAGACCTAGAAGAAAGTCAATTTTCAGTCGACGCTATTTGCAACTCAGAATTCATTACGGACCGACAGTCGATATAGTTTATCGGACTGTATAATTTAGAACAAATGTGAGCATTCAACTTTCTTTTTTTCATCTTGTCAACTTCATGACATTTCAACTTCAATCATGTAACCGAAATTCATCTAAAATTGAAGTCCTTCATTTTGCCTTCACCCCTGCAAATAATGTCTTGACGATTGTTCAACTGCAATAATCTTACAGTATTGAGTTGTGACGAGGGAGTTCGAGGTCTCGATCCAGATCTTCGATTCGCATTTTGGAATACACTCAGTCTGCATCCACAATACAGTGCGTTGTCTTGTGTGTGTTTGTGAAGTGTATCATGGATGACCATCTTCCTGGTTGGTCTGTGTCGAAGGGCAGACCTAGAACGAAGATCTGTTCTACGTTCCAATCTCAACTTGAGATTCCTCGCGAAAAGCTTCCATGGAAAAAGTTGACGAACATCGAGCCTCCTCCAAACTTGTCGTTCGTGTCTATTTTCGAATTGGATCATAATGCTGTATTGTAATTTTACTTCGTGAAGAAATGTCGTCTCTAAATGGTTGCTGATTTGAGAATTGAAATACCAATCAAATGCATTAACAATCTTCCCTGGATACATAAAAATTTATAGCATTTCTCCTGAAAGGGATGAAAACGATATCGCAGACACGTGGGTTCGATACCATTTAAGATGTACTTCCAGAGTGTATGCATGGTTCGAATTTAAAATCGTCCGGAAAGCTTCCAGCATCCGTTTATTTATAGTGTAGTATACTTTACATAGTGACTCATTAATCTGTTGGGGATCATTCGGCGAACGACAAGCATGTGTCCTTTAATTGACTCAATCTCAGCACGCAGGACAATTCAAAATATGATATAACTGATTTCCCTTTGACAATAGAATTTTAATATTTTTTTCGATTCGCGAAGTAAGCCATCGTCGCTTACATTTCCATCCTGAAATTATTTCCACTCGCTTTATCGTTTTCTGCTCGTACACCAAAATCGACTGTAGCAATAACGCGGTAGTATGGTAATCACTGTATCCGTGTTGTGCGATTATGGGATTCGAGGACGATTATTTAAATAGTATTTACGCGAACGATTGCGTACAAGTTGGGTGGTTTAGCTTTTACAGCGTGTTGAAAGTAGAAGGAAAAAAGAAAGAGAGAGAGGGGGAAGTCGGCGGCGCTCAAGAGCAAAGAGAATGGGTACCGGTATATTTGTGACTGGGGGAAAAAACTGGCAAAAAGGACGGAATGAGAATTCAAAAAAGAAAGAAAAAGGTTCGGAAAAGGACACAAAATACTTACGAATCCTGGGGATTTTTTACCGGTACTTCGTGTGAAAGCTTTTCAGTATACGAGTATATCGAAACAGTATAGAGACTGAAGTAAGTCTGATGCGAAGCGTGCACGTACGGTTACTGTCGGCAAAGTTTTTAATAATTGTTTTGTTCCTCGTAAATACGGAAAAGAGTTGCAGGCGTCAGGGCGAACACGTAGAAAACTGTTAAATCCTTTCAGCGCGCGTTATACCACGGGCCTGTACAAAATGCATACTGTATACAGTTCCCTACCTTCGCTAAAACAAATTTTATTGCTTAAAATTCGCTTGTTCTCCGATTCTTACCTCCGAATGTTGTACAGCTTCTCTTTTCGAGAAATAGAGTGCACGAAGTATTAGACATTTGTACGCATTATTTACCCATCTGTAAAGTATAGCGCAGTAAACTTGTTGTGTATGCAATGACCGCCATTCTCTTGGTCCGTCCGCTAGAGTGAGAGAAAATTATTGTCGCCAGTGTCGGAAGGATTTTTCGAAATATAATGTAATTAGAGATGTAGAACGTAAGGTCAATACGAATTTTGCCCCACAAGCCTCTCGACGGTCTCATGGTAGTTTCGCTGATTAAAACAATCATAAATTATCATTATGGTCTTGTTAAACGATGATGAATCATGGAAACAAAGATCATTCTGTAGTTGTGTTTAGCACGTACGTAGATATGTGTTATGAAATAACAGTATTTGTTATCCTTGACGCCTTTCTGTCGTTTGGGATCGCTTTGATTGAAAATATGCCGGATGAGGAGCGATAGAAGAGGAATAAGTAATTTATCATTAGTACGAGTATGTGTGACAAAGTAGTACATGGCACGATATTATGGTGTTGTAAATTGAGACATTATCTCGTGGTTATTAGCCTATATTATTATCTTGAGATGGGAAGAACGAGTTGGTCCAGTAGTCTAGTATTCGAAGTGAACATTTCGAGATGTCCAATCATTTATCAGCGGAGAGAGAATGTGAATAAAACTGTACTATGGTGCTGTGAAATTCGTATTATGTATATTTTCATCAGCATGTTGAAATTGATTTTTCTAGTAGTGATGCAGCTAGAAGAGTTCGAAGGTTTCTTTAAGATGGGAGGATGAGTTGTTCTGATATTCAAATTACACATTTCGAGTCGTTCATCAGCGCGAGAAGAACGCGGACTTAGTGCCGTGAGATTCACTTGTAACAAACTCTGGATAGTATGCATTTTTTCTGATAGATTTTTGAAAAAGAAAATACAGAATTTTTTCAGTTTCCCGAGCTAAATGGAAGCTTCCGTCCCCTCAGGTAACTGGAAATTTTGGCAAATGTCCGAATAACACCAGAGCCCCTTCTCTCCTTGATGATTACGGTTAGCTTCGAAAAACTTGAAAAGTGTAAATCTTTTTCCATGAGCCAGCCTCGACTACAATCCAGAGGAAAATCGATGCAAAAGTCTGTAGGAGATGCAAGAATGTAAACCCAAAGAGGTGACAAACTGTAAATTGAAAATCGATGGACTGAAAATTGGAAGACGGAAATCCGCAAACTGTGTAAGCTGAAAAGTCTGCATGGACCATAATTTGATAATTTCATTCTACCCTCTTGGTCCTCATTGAGGAAGAGGGCATAGATTTGAGGTATTCATGTCAAAAACTTCAACAATAGTGGTGAGGTACTTCATGGTAGAAATATCTTCAGGGGCGAGGCGATGAGCTATAGCGTTGGAAGCGTCTAATCGCCCTGCAGAGCACCAGCAGACTGCGCTAATGTAGAGCTCCGGAAAACGTAAACGAAGGCAAATAAGCTTTGAAACTGTCCCCCCCCCCTCATCAACTTCCATACCTTAATCAGGTTACGAATTCTGTCACCAGAGTACAGCCTTTTTGCTCTGAATGACGGTGGATAAAGACAATGTATCCGTAGTTGTGATGTTCCTTAAGATATTGTACTAAATTCGTGATTTCTTGCAGAGACTTCAAACTTCTGCGAGCTCCTTCGCGGTTTGGGAGTGTAAGATTTGACGCGAGATTCGATTGAAATTCTTGTTGGGCTGCCTTTTGCTCTTGGCTTTGTGTAAAACATCAATAACTTTATTTTCGACTTCGTCAATTGAGGGCGCTAAACAGAATGACCTTTCTGAATATAAACCAAGCTCACAAGTCTCTATTTTCATGTTGAGCTCCGACCCTGTCGAATAAGCGCTCCCTCTCACTAAAAATTCGCATTACCTGTTCAGCGATCATAGAATTCTATCCCTGGTTTACGAAAAAAAACTTACCGACTGTGAAAGTTGACGCATACCAACGGTAATATGTATGTTACGATAAACCTATATTCTGTTTTTTATTTTGTTGTTATTGTTATTGTTGTTGGAATATGTACGTACTTGTACTTAGTAAACTCAAAAACTAGTAATTAATGCATTCAACTCGAATTGTCTGCTTTGTAGAGGGGCGAAAGTACAACAGCTCGGCAAGTACACTCGGTATGCATAAAAAATTAGAAAACTACTTGTATAGTATGCGCGCATAATTGTCATTCTAGTCGAGGATGCAGTTAATTAGCAATTTTTGGATAATTACTTTCTTTTTGTTACGGTGGCCATTTCAAAAGTACAGCTTCAAGAGATAGAGGGGAGAAACGGACAGAAACTGTCACAGTAGAGATCACGCGTGTAAAATATTAAAATACATTTTACTGGAAGTTATTTACGTCTTTTTTTTTACCCTCTCTAAAGTATATTATCGAAAACAATACATCGAGTAGAGACTTGTAATTGTCGATGTACGAAACATATTTCACGTGAAATTTTATTTCTTATGCAAATTAGTTATATTTTTGGAAATTCCTTTCTCTTCGTATTTGGACGCATCAGAAACGTGAAACTTTTTCCCATTTTTCACTCGACGACGTCGGGGAAATATTGCCGCCGAGTTCGATGTCACTCACCTATAGAATTTTTAATTTCGATTTTTATCCGCGTATATTCACCTGATTTTTTGGCTTCATCGTGTCAAAAATATCGGAAATTGAGCGCTCGATAAAGATCGTACGCGTCAACGTTCGTGTTAATTACTTTTCTCATTCAAAAAAAAAAAACGCATTTCATTCAACGTTGCTTGTGTATTTTGTCCGCTTGCCAATATTTACACGTTCTCATATTCGATAGATCCACACACTCATCATGTATGTTCTGACCGACTAACTCTGTAAACTTTTGTTAACCTTCTATTATGATGCACTGCATCCTCTGTTCGCGAATTATTTCATTGTAAATAAAATTCCCATTGACGTGAAAAACGGGTGTGTGGTCCATAATTGCGCGTTCCTGTATGATAATTGATTTTACGTATGTATATGTACATTGATTTGAGATGAATGGGAAGTGAATATTTGCAAAATTTTGTATCTTGTCTAGTGGTCTGTACGAGCATTAATTCGAGATGAATGGGAAGTGACTGTTTGCGAAATTTTGCATCTTGTCTTGTGCTCTTCTGTCGAGTTATTCTTCCGGTCCACTCACTTTATTCGCTGCTTCTCTCAGCTCGTCTCGATGTCCAATTCCGATAAACCATGAAGACCTTTTCGTCTAGATAACAAATCGGTTGTATATCGACAGCGAAAAAGTCGAGTGCACGACCACAAGTCCACAAGACACAAGTTTATTACGCTCCGGAACCGCTATGACGCCACGCTTTTAGCGCTCCTGGTGGCAAAAATGTAAAATTTTGAGCTCCCATTGAAATTCGCTTTAACCGGTTCTTTCAAAGCTATCAATTATTTGAAAATACCGGCCCCACCTTCCTCCTCTCCCCTCCCCCATCACCTTGAACGGTAAATCGCGAGCAAGGCGAGCAAAAATTTTTTTGTTTGAGGGACGGCAAAAAAAATTTTGTACAGGGCGGCAGCAGACCTAAATCCGGCTGTGGAAGTCGAATCCATTAATATGGCTCAATTTCAAGTCGACTTCTTCGTCGACCCCATGATCATAATACTGCTCTAATGCGTCGATCAAGGATCAATTTGTAGTGTACGCTGTTCGACTTTCAATCGACCTCAAAACGACCTCGATTCAGAGTCGATGTACAGTCACCCTCTGTTGGGTGACTTCGCTACTCGCTGATAGAATGTGTCGTCATAATCGTAACATGATTTTGCTTGACGGGCGCAGCTAAGTTCGAATCCACGTCGATTTTCAGTCGGCATTTCTTCACCTCAATTCTGAAACCCTCTTAGATCGATCATTTGAAATTCAAGCAAAGTCAACGTCAGTTGACGACGCCTGAAAAGTAATCGACGCCATTGAAGACGTTTTTTATCCCTTTTTTATATGATGCGAGCCCATAAATAGCAATTCAAATTTCAAGGCTTTGTGGTACATATTTTGAATGGAAACTCTAACGCACCAAAAACTTATCTTACCTCAGTGGGCGCTACGACTGGCGCAACTAGAAACCTTCGAGTAGAGCAACCCCTCAACGTAGTGTTTTGAAAAGAAGAGGCGTTTGGTGCAGCAGCCGATATATTCATCTCCAATTTGAAGTCTCAACTTGAACAAAATAAGAATTCAATCGATAGCGTGAAGGTATAGCCGGAAGAAGAATTCATCCCGAGCCAAGCTCGACGCCTGACATGCCACACCATCTGGAGAATTTTCTCGTTCAAAAGCTCACCCTCGAAAACTTTCTGGAGAGCGTATGATATTGCACGATTTTGTTGGGCAAACCTGTTTGAAAAAAAGGTCAAAAATATTGATTTTTCTGTATTATGTACCTATTCATTTTCGTTTCCCTATCCGCTGAGTGTTTGTAATACGGTATACCGAAGCTACGTCCATCTGGCCTCAGCTCGCATTCTTTGAGAACCGTGCCTACTTCGGTTCGCGTCGTAATGCAAAATTATAAAAACACTCTGCTCCAGCATCCTACCCCAGGTCTCATGGTTTTTTTTTCCTCCTCTTAAAAAGTTAAGAGGGTAACTGGCGGATTTTAATTTTATATTTTCGAAATTTTATGGAGAATGAAAAACTTTATTGTTTAGTTTCGCACACGCACATACGTACATGTAGACTTTACATTGCTCAAAAATTGAGCTATATGTGTGGCTCGTGTAGGCCTTTTAAATTCTCTCGATAATCATATAGACACGTATAAAATGTCCCGTAAATGTACGAGAAGCAGCGAGATGAAACACGTAAACAAACAAAAGTGAGCCGGAAAAAAAAAACTCGCGAGAATGAAAGTCGAGACCAAAAGTTAGGATTATGTATTTCCATTTTTTTTTCTTTTTTCCTTTTATGACGATGACGATACTATATAACTATGGACGATAAAAATTACATTTTATTGCCGAAACCGACGTTAAAAGACTTTTTCACGCCATCTAGACGAAGTTGTAAATACCATATAAAAGTTGATAAATGCTTTATAAATTTCATCATCGAAATGTTCCCGTCGGCATTAGGGTTTTGTTGAACACTACTGCTGCTTCTTTGTAGACTATGGCATTATCAAACAATATTTTCGCACGTTTTTCCTCCTTTTGTCGGGCGATTGTTCTCTTGGTAGTTTCGAGATGATGTGTTCGGATTTTAAAGAGGATTGAAAACGAAATTTGTCATCACTAAGGAATCTGTTGATTTCCTGCGAAAGAGGGCTCTGAAAACGTCTTTTGATTTATCGAGTACGGTGGTTTTCGAGGATTGAGGATTTGTTTAACTTATCCTCTTATCGGGTTTTCAACACTCGCGAAAAACTGTATCGTGTAGTTTGTCGTAATATTTTGTTTGGTTTAATTTAATGTGTAAGAATTAGAGGAAGTTCACTTTTTGACATTCGTGTCCTATCGCGCAGAAGTGCGGTCCTCGTGTTGATGAATTGACAACTTCGTATTTCATGGAATAGCATCGCTTCGGGTACTCGACTTTGAAAATTATCGATGAGAAATTACGAACTTACAGCAGAAGCGAAAACCTAAGCGTAAAATTTAGGCTTTCTACCTCGGTGTTTGATTACGTTTGAAACCACTAGCAGCCGTTCGTCGGATGTCTGATATTAAAACTTTTGCCCCACTTTGAAATTACGCTGCTATTGTTCAACAACGTTGAAAATGGAATAGAATTTACGCTGATATGTTATTAGTTTTCACTAAAAAAAGGGTGCCATCAGTGCATGTGTCTTTAGACGTGAGAAAGTTTTACTAAATTGACTGTTTTCTTCAAGGTAGGCATTTTCATTGCTGTAAGTGGTTGAAAATGGAACATCGGCCGATGAAACGCTTATCTAGAGTGAAAATTTCGACAGGAAAGCTGTTCTGAAGAGGGGATATTCTCTGTCCACCGACCGCGTAGAAAGTTTCGACCCCAGCGGTTTGAATAACTGCATAAAAAATGAACAGGGAATAGTGGCTCCAAAAGGGACGGGGATTCCGACCCAGGGCTGCCAGATCTACGAATTTTTGGTCCTCGAAAAATATACAGATTCTTCTGGGTGAAATACGAATTTCTTGTGCTCAAGGGAAAAGTACTTCAGTGCATTGTTTGAGAGATACTTTTCTCCTGGTCACTGAGGCCTGTTACCGTGGTCCTCAACATTTCGTTTCTCCTGATTGTCATCGATAGATCGTTTCTACCAAGTTGATCGCCGAAGCCGAGAGATGGAAAATAAATCGGAAATTTCCCTTACTTTTGATTGTTATAAAACCAAAACGCATATTTTTAGTAACTAACAGGGGTAATTTTTTCTAATTGTCTCGTCGGATCTTATGCGCTCGGGAACGAAACTCCCGTCTTGCCCTCTGTTGCTAACTTTCGCTACTCATTAATTCTGGTTTCCTCAACTCGCTGCACTGACATTCGAAAATGAGATACACGCGTAACGTTACAGATGAAGAGAGCAAACAAATGAAGTTACGAAATGGAGCTCTCTTATCGTTGACGCTTTTTCACGTCAGTTTGCCTTTCCTCAAAAAAGCATAAAGCACTCGCATGCTTCGACGGCAGCGCGGTAATCTTCGCTGATTATAAGACGACACCGAGGCGGTTACACGTCACGAGTATACGAAACACTTTTATTCACGCACACATATCGAGTAATCTAATTTTCATCTTTTATTCTTTTGCTTTTTGTTATAGGTAAGAGCGAGAAGGAAACAAAATAATACGCGTTGATTGTAAATTCCGTGCACGCAACAGTAGTCAGTGAAAAATACAGCGTTTTATTTCGCGAAATGAACTACGGTTGCAAGATGTAAATAAGTGGCATTTTCTCAAGTACGTAAAAAAAAAGTTATTTACACGATTTTTCAGTATGGTTGTTTTTTCGGCTACACGACGAGTAAAACACAACTTTCATCGTGCATAAGCAAATATTCGTAGGGACGAGGGATGTTTGTCGGGAATTTAAGGCACGTACGTAAATAGATGGAATCCGAAATTGTTACGCGTTCTTTTGAAGCGATGACAGAGCGAGCTACGCACCAGATGCTCAGAGGTTCGCTTTATACCATTCAGAAGTGGAACCAGCGGATTACAAGGAGACGCTCGAATTTCAGTACAAAAATATTTCGAGATAACGAGCAGCCATAAGCAAAACAAACCGAGAGAAAGTAGAGAAAAGTATACGGAGAATGTTAGAAGGAAAAATTTCAAATTAGTTTAACCAAGAGTTCGAGTTTCTTGGAATATACGATTGCAAATTCCGAATGAATGGCTTCTTCGACGAGGCATAGATACCTACCTGAAAAATCATATTGAGGAATTTATATCGTTTTCGCTAAATTCGTGATCAAGTTTGAGGGCCGATGCGTTCTGAATTGAATTGTATTCTCATGTCATTTGATTTTTCATCAATTTTGCCTCTCAGTGTACTGGAAATGCAGTTGAGAATCTAGGAAGACTTGAGTTGGGCTGGGTCAATATCTAGCTCCTAATATGCTCAAAATTACTTCAAATTTTTGGCATCTCTATTGCCTAAAGGCCTGTATACATCGAATCTGTATTTGATGTACGCTCTGCATTCTATTTAGGTCTTCCCTCCTCTATTATTTCATTAATATTCCTACAAGAAAAAACAAAAACGTAAATGCTGCTCGCGGAGAAACAGAAAATAGCGTTTTCCGAAAGCAATATCGTGGTCAAAAACATCCACTTCTGTGCAGTCATCTATCTTTTTGTCGACTGAATTTTCCTCGTACGGTGAACACGAATACGCAACCCAAGTACGCGCGCCATTTCTGCTTTATTTCACGCAATGCAGAAAAACCTTTAAATTGTTATCGTTGTATGGAAACGTCGTTTTATCAAAGAAGATGACATAAGAAATGGTTTTATGTGCACGTATGTAATTTTGTTTTTTCGAAGAAGATGGAAAGGAGCGTTGCGTTGTGTCGTACACACAATAAGTAAATACAAGGAAAAAAAAAAAGAAAAACGCGTTAACAAAGAAAGTGAAGAACTGTTCTTTTGATAAATGATCGAACAGACTGACTCCGTTGAGTAACAAAAACGCACTTTATAAATAAACATTTATTCCAATTTTTTCGGCCCTGTTAAATGATTCATGTTTCCAATCACTTTCTGAAATTGTATATGTCTCTTTCTCACCTTCTACCTTCTTTCATTCTCCTATTTTTTTCTCTTTCTACTTTCAATTTCGCTCTAGAATCTTATTTGGAACAAATTTGTATCGATTAATGAACTTATTGATGCACTTAATTACATATTATTGGTATTCGCTTTTGTCTCATGTGCAGCGCCACCGCGTTCTCCATGGTGGAGTGGGTGCGGATTGCTTATGCATTTGATTTTGTTTCTTCCAGTACCGGGATCGACCCTTTCGCTCTAACTTCAGTGTCGGAAGAATCTTCTCGGCGAATCCCCTCATCTACTCAGCAACTGCCAAGCTACTTTGACGACCGGCAAGTTGCAATGCCCCCCTGGCACGCAGAAAACACTAGAACACACAACAACACCACCACCACCATCTTAGATAATAAACTGGATTGCTATTGGCTTGTCTTCATTTTCTTCCTTATTCAGAGGTGGTCTTCCTCTTCTTCCTGCAAATCTGGATGTTGATGGTACACTAATTTGGAGTGGGCCATAGCGTGGTTCTGTATTTGCCTATTCCATTGCCGATCGATCTTCTTCTTCATGACGCTGGCTCTGCAAATGCCTCCATGCTTCTTCGGAACCTAGCATGGTAGGTACTAGGCTACTCAGAACAAGCGCTTCATCTACCCCGATCTCTTGAAGAGACTGACTAAGCTTATCCCGCTCATGCCTCCACGCCTCGCACTCAAGTAAGGTGTGCTATGGTCCACCATCCCGCCCTTCGTCGCATTGCGAACACGTTGCCTGCTCAACTTTCCTTAACTTGCCGCAAAGGTACTTGTTGAAGCAGCTATGGCCGCTTAACACCAGCGTCATCTGAAAGTTTAGTTAGCCATGGTGTCGGTTCTTTTACTCATCAAGGTCGCGTATTAACATACGGGTTGTCAACTTGGCCAGCTCATTCTGGGCGATTCTTACTTTCTATTTCCCAAGCAAGAAGCGCCTGGCCTCCTGCTCAACCCTTAGAGTCTCATGGTTAATTGTTGTCGTCTTCGTTTCCCAGCAAGGAGCTCAATTGGTGGTCAACGTGTTAATACACAAAGAGCCTCCATCGAGACAGTGCGGTAGGCACTAACACACCTCAGCGCAGCTCTTCTTCGGATATTTACCATCTCTCTTCTTCTGTATGGTATCTTCATGGAGTCGGCCCATACTGGTGCACCATATTGGAAGATCGACGAGGCGGTGCTCATCGTGATCCTTCTTCTTGCTTCTCTTGATCCTCCTAGGTTCCTCATCAGGCAGCTTAGGTATCCAACTATCTGGCCTGCCTTTTCTTCTGCCTCAAGCTCATCGTCGAGTCAAACCAGATGCCCAGGAGCGTCATTTGCTTCTTGGTTGCTATTTTCACACCTTGCAGGCAAAAAGTGGGTGGACTGAACTTCCGACGGCTCGTGAATAAAATGGCCTCCGTCTTACTAACTGCAAGTTCGAGTCCAGCTGACTCAATCCAACGCGTCACTATACCTCTAGAGCCCGGTTTACCCTGCTCTCTACCGCTACAATCGTCTCGACAGTGCATATCATCAACGTGTCATTCGCATACCAGATAAGTTCAACACCCGGCGGCAGCTTCACCTCAAGTATCCCGTCAAATGCGACGCACCACAACAGCGGCCCAAGGATCGACCCCTGTGGCACTCCACAAGTAACTCGGCGCTTCATTGTACCAGCAGACGTCTCTGCTTGGATTTCTCGCCAGCTAAGATAGCTGCTGATCATCCTGAGCAGGTATGAGGGCTTTTCTGTGTCCATGAGGATTTCCAATATCCTCTCCTGTAGTATCGAGTTGAACGCATTTCTCAAGTCGAGGCTGACGACAGCGCAAAACTGACGCGTAGCAATCGCTGACTCGGCTATCCTCCTTGCCATGCAGCACTCTTGCTGTCTTCAATGGCCTTCTTCAGCCTTTTGCGAGCCAGCTGGTATCCAGAAGCAACCGCCCGCGCCCCTTCGCGGCCTCTACCACGCTCGTATATCCGGCGCTGACGTTGAACTCTTTTCTCAGCTCGGCAATCTGGTTGTTCCACCAGTAAACGGCTCTCCTCTTCTTTGGTGGACCTTGCCTAGGTATGGCTGCATCGCATGCTTTGTTGACAGTTTATCATCCTTTCTGCTGCCACCTCTGCGTTCTCTTCTCGCTCTTCTCCTTGGTCCTATCTGAGAGGAAGGTAGCTAGCCTTTAGACGGTCGCTATTCAGCTTCCTTACTGCCCATTTTCTCACCAGCTTTTGTAGAGCAGCGACCTCAACCTCCCGGCGGATGGAAAAGTTGATATACCGATGGTCACTCCCAGAAAGCACCTTATCCAGTACCGCCCAGCCTTCTATTCTTCGGGTTAGGCACATATCATTGGTATACTCCAACTGATAATTTGCACTTGTCCAACTCTTACTTTACCGACTTTTCGCTTGCATTAGCATTGGTAGTGAACGCTTTGCTAACGTTACTAACGAGAGATAGACACGTTGCAGCAGTTGATCTCAAAGCTACCGAATTCCATAGCAGACTGAAAAGAAGGTTAGGAACTATTTCGAAATTGGAGGAATTCGTCGGCTCTATTCTAAGTACCGTTCCAAAGGCAAAGGACTTTATCGACTTACCTATATCAATGACAAGCATGGTTAAGAAAACCAGGCTGAGAAGTAAAAAGCCTCTTTTTAAACCTCTTCACAGAGATTCAAGATCCTATATGGGTATAGCCAGGTCTTTTGGGAATTCGTAGAATCGTTTGTCGAACTTACGGAAATTTACGAACAGAAGTTGAGGAGATTGAAGAATCCGGGAATTTCTTCATTGGAAACTTGAGCGACCACATGTAATCTACCCAGGAGGAGGCCTAGAGAAATTGCGGAAATGAACCCACAACGTCAAAGGAAAGAAGAAAAGACGAATTTACCAGAATGACACGTTACTTACTTCCTCTTCTTCTGCTCCTTTTCCGGATTTTCAACAAATAAATTTTTGTGGTTTTCCAATTCTACACGCCTTTCAATAAGCTGTGGAGAAAACCCTTGAAACATTGGACGCTTCAAGAGTGTGCTTTGTATTGAAACTAGCCATGCAACGAAGTACAATTCTCCATTTTTCCCCACAGATATCGACAACTACTGCGAGAACACGTTATCTTCCTATTGGAAAAATACGACCGCAAATTCTGGAGCAGGCGAATCATTCTCGTCCTTTTTGTTCTACCGTAATTTACATATTGTAGCAACATAATGTTGAAAGAGATCATGTTCTTTTTCTTCCTTCTAGTCTCACTTTCTTTCGCTCTGAGAACAAGGTCGTCCCCTCGAACTTTTACTTCTTCTTTTTTTTACGTTTCATAGACACAATATGGCGATGTGGCACGAAGAGTACGCAGTAAAACGCGGCCTCCCGTTTCAGACAACAACCCAAATATTTGTATTAATATCTTTTTCCGAAGGAGGCGAAGTTTTTTAATTTTCCTAGTTGCACTCGTATAGTTCGGAAAAACTTTGCCGCACTTGGCACAGTATACACAGTATAGCTGCGAGCTGCTCTGGAGATTATATCGAAAAACGAAGGAACAAACTACACACAATATACTTAAAAAATATCCTACGTGCATGTGGTGAAAAAAAAAAAAAAGTAACGAAAGGAAAAAAGATTGTGGAAGTGAACTAGGCTTTCTTTGAGAAAAGTACGTATAACTGCGAATGGAAGGGAATGACAATTATCAAAAGGGAGAAGTTTGAGCGATATTCGAGAATATAAAATACGACACGATGCCTCCAAGGAGTGTTATACCAGTGACTGTGGCAGAACTTTGTAAAGCGCAGTTCATTCTCATTCTTTTCATCTGGCTGACGAGTTACTCGAGAAATTAAAATGGAAGAAAATTGAAAAATACTCGTAAGAACCAGCACAAGAAAGCGTTCTTTTATCGCGTCTTTCTCCAAGAAGTTGGTGATTTTCTTCCTAATTCGAGATAATGAAGAATAATATGAGGTGCGTGTAAGGAGATCCGAATTCGCATCCCGGGCGCATACGTTGATCGTTATCAGATAGATCAGAAAAAAATGGAAATAGATTATCTGTTTAAATGTTCATCTTTGAGCTATATATAATTATTGAAGAAGGACTTGGAAAAATTCAACTGTTTCTTGAGCTGGATATCTTTTGAGAGAAGATAGGAATTTGGGGAATTTTCTGATGTAGCTCCAGAGTCTGAATTATTCCATACAGCTTGCTCGGAACTCGGACTTTTTATGAGTCCTCCTGGTTTTCACTTTTAAAAAAGGCAAAATGTTTCCATGTCTCCCTCCTTTGATGTACGAATAGCACAAAATTCAAAATTTTCCGATCCCATTACAGCTCAGAGGCCAAAATTTTTTAGAGTCCCTTTTTCACTAACCCGCGGCCGGCCGTTCTTTCAGCCACTTGTAACCTTTCCCTCAGATACTGGTGGCCAATGGTATTGTTCTACTTTTTGGTCACTGGTGGCCGTTTTCTCGTCTTCTGGTGGCCGACCTCTCAGCTTGCGAGAAAGAACGAAGTGAACTTCCCTCCAAAGACCTGAAGGCAGCCTTTCAGCCAAACAATATTCAATCTCGCCTACTCAAACGTAAACCTTGGGGACAGCGAAATTATTAAGCACGCTTCTACGATCAATTTTTGGTGAATATTCATTTCGAAAACCAAACAAGCTACACGTTATGCTCCCACAAAAACGACGGAAATTCGAAGTTTTACGCTACATTTGACCTAAAACGGATTTTAGAAATCATTCTACAAAACTGTTTTTATTTAGTTCGATTTTATTTTTGGTTCGAAGTTGTCCAATATTCGAAAACCACGCGACCAACCGAGCCGTTTTGTACTCATTTTATCGAAACTATACTCGTATTACACAATGAGGTGAGGTGAAACGACTAAGAGTGATTTTTCGGTTTGAAAAAAATATTAGAAAAAAGGGCACGGATACTCATCGGAGAGAAAACTCGGGTCTCCTATCTGGTGACATCGCAACTTTTACAATTTAGAGTTTTTGCGAGATAAAGAAAGATTTTCGCCGAGAGAAGGATAAAAACAAGAATTGAGTCGACGGAGAAATATTTTTTGCGATTGGAAAGTTTTTTTTTGCCCTCTTTCTCTCTAACATTTCTTTCGATATTCTTGAAAACATTGATTACAAAGTTACTAGGAAAGGCCAAAAATTGGAATTTTCCTGCGTCATTTGGGCGATCACTTTAAATTTTCTTCTTCGAGCAATCAAATATTACGAAAATTTACTCGAACAAATTTGAAAAACCACATTAAATATTATACGTATAGTCACAATTTTTCGAACCTACAGAATGTTTTTTGTCAGCCTCTACGATTAAACAAGCGTCCTCTTTCGACTGTTCATTTCATCGAGCCGTCCACATTATTATTGTTCCATCCTCTTCCTTGCTAGCGAGGAATATCTCGCAGTGATTACAAACGACTTTTTCAAATTGGACGCACAAATTCATTTTCTTGAAGACGAGACGAGAAGAGGAAAAACAAAAATACTATTAACGGCGGAATTTTCATTCCGGAATGCCGAATTAATTCGAAAAATACGAAGGGGGGACGAACGTAACAGAGACCTCTCTCGTCACCTTCAGCTTTCATCATGTTGTCTTTTGTTTTATGTTTCTTTTTTTTTTCTCCTATCTTTTTCGCCTTTTAATCATCGGTTTTTTAATCGTGGACGTGAAAAAACCCTCGCTGTTCTTAAAATCATTACACTCGCGCCAGTTCCAAATCCGAAACAATAATATAAGAAAAAGAAAAGTAAATATTTTTTAATTCTCGCCCACTCTCCCTCCTTCAAATCGAAGCGCGCGACAGAAAATACAACTTGAACGTTTTATAATTTTCATTGCTTCTCGCTAACCATGCTTTTTGTACGTTTATAATTGAGAGGAGAGGTACAATCTGATACAAAAACAAAAATCTCGAGCCTATGTTTCGCAAATTAAAGTGATTTCCGAGCATACATCCACCCGAATGCTCTGCGATCTGAATCCTTTTGTTTTTTTAAATTTCCACTTTTCTCTTTGGATTCGACGCCCTCCTATTAATCTCATTATGTATTTACAATGGCGCATCGAATGATTGGAAGAAAGAAAAGTACAAGAAAAAAGAAGTCATCTTCCACATGTATCAGCCTATCGAAGGAAGTAATTTCAGCTTAAGAAAATGTGTTCTCTTCTGTGTGTTTTCAATCTCCAAAGAACAAAATTCTCCTAATTATTCTAAAAAGATTGTTTAACGACGATAAATTCGCTTGCTACCCAAGAGCTATAATTATACCCGATAATAAAACGTATAATACAAAGAATTACAACACTGTAACGATCACGATTACAGGAGCTTAGGAAACATTGAATAAAGTTCCGAACACATATACCGTACGAGTAACTTTATGTGCGTTAAGATACACAAAAAGCATGCAAACCTTACACCACCAAGTTCTTGTCAATTACCGGGTTTTCTTTGAGCAAACTACGAGTACGTAAAAGCTTTTGAATTTCAACGCATTTAAATCCTATAGAGTCGAAATGAAATTCCCGCAATTAATTTCCAAGATTTAGTTCGCGCAGGAGAGTGCGAAAAAGTATTTTTTGAAGTTGATAATATTTATTGGAATGCTCTTGTCACCATTTAAGGTGTTTACCAGGTCAATAAGTCCAATAAAAGTTCACTATTTCTTTGATGCAAGTCTAATAAAAATCACGAAAAAAATGCCCGAGTATAATATTTGAAAATTCTTCTTAGTCTGCATTAATTTTTGGACTTCGCTTTTTTTTTCAAATTCCGATGGATACTTGAGAAGAGAAACTAAGTTCGAAAAAATGATTCCAACTTGGAAGAATTTTCAACCACGTATTGCCCTCGAAAAAAAATATTGAGCAAAAAAGCAAAAGGAAGAAACAAGTCATTGAAGGTCCAATAAAAGTCTAATATTTTTCATTTTTGAATCTGGTAGACACCCTGCCATTCTCCCAAGAATTTATAGGACTGGTTATAGTAGTTCACTGACCAATTCCCAGGTGTTGTAAATCGCGAAGAAAGAAACTAGAAAAAACTAAGAAGAAAATAAGGAAATGAGAAAAGTATCCAGAGCGAACGGGTATATGCGATCTATAGATCTAATCTAAGAATGAAACTTCTTAATTCTGGCTCAACTTCCTGCTTTGGACCCTGAACACGACAAAGAACTTATAAGAATTTAAAATTGTGATATCTGTAGTCGAAAATCAACTTTTACTGATAGAAGAGGTTGGAAAAATTTTACTTTTCAACCCTTACACAAGGAGAAGGGGAGAGAATCATGAATTTCCACCCCAATACACTCACAAAAAGAGGAACTCTGATAAAATTCAAACTCCGAGCTCGACCGGTGAAATTTTGGAAATCTTTAGTTTTGCGCTTTGAAAAAAGAGAGGATAAACCAATCGGAGACTCCGGAAATTGTGAATTACTATGGCTTCGTTTAAATGTACGAGAGTTTCTGGCTTTTAGCCTCCTTGAGGTAAGAAATTTGAAAACATTTTGACCGGCTTGAGGTCAGTGTTTTGGCTTTACCGCGCCAGACTGCATGCTATTAATGATGAGACCAGCGCACAATTAATGTGCTGAATGACACATAAGTATTGCACTCTATTTTTAAAGTTCAAGTTTTTTGCTATTAGGTTGATGTAGGTTAGTTTTTGATAATTGGTCCACTGACGTTTGCACTACTATAATATAAAATAAAAGGGGATCCCTTAAAACGGATCCTCCTTCGAAATGAATAAATAAATGAACTGTTGGAGTTGTAATTTATGTGAACCTGCCTCACTTCTTCACCATCGCCAAGTTCCCCATCCTTCTATCCTTTCTCCTCACCGAGAAAAGGAGAAGAAAGTTCTATAAGTAGTGCACTCTTACCTCTGTTTCTTTGATGCAGATTTCCTCAGATAGTTTTCAAACTGATAGAGTTGTAATTTAGGTGGACCTTTCCACCATCCTCAAGTTCCCCCCTCCTTCTATAATCTTTCCTCACCGAGAAAAGGAGAAGAGAAATCCCTTGAGTAGTGCTTTCTTGCCTGAAATTTGAGTTTTGTACTGTTTCTTTGACGCAGATTTTCTCAGATAGTTTTCAAACTGATAGAGTTGTAATTTAGATGGTCCCTCCTCATATCCCCACCATCCTCAAGTTTTCCCTCCTTCTATCATCTTTCCTCACTGAAAAAAGAAGAAAAAAAAACCAAAAGTAGTGCACTCTTACCTAAAATTTGAGTTTTGTACTGTTTCTTTGACGCAGATTTTCTCAGATAGTTTCCAAACTGATGGGGTTATAATTTAGATGGACCCTCCTCATATCTCCACCATCCTCAAGTTCTCCCTCCTCCTATCAGCTTTCCTCACTGAGGAAAGGAGAAAAAGAATCCCTTAAGTAGTGCACTCTTGCCTGAAATTTGAGTTTTGTACTCTTTGACGCAGATTTTCTCAGATAGTTTTCATACTGATAGAGTTGTAATTTAGGTGGACCTTCCTCATATCTCTACCATCCTTAAGTTCCCCTCTCCCCTTCTATCCTCTTTCTTCGACAAGAATTGTGATTCTTTTCCTCTTTCCAAGCTAGAACATAATTATGTTTATTCATGTGTATGAATGAAGCTTCTCCAAATTGCTTACTGATTCTCCTACGTGTTATCAAGTTGTTAGTGTTCTTAATATTTCTCTTAAAGTGAACTGCTTCAGGATGAAAATGAATGTGCAATTCAGCAACAAATGTTAGCAACCTTACCAACATGATAACATATAGGAGAATAAGTATACAATTTGGAATACTGGGTGTAGTCCTCTTGATATCTTATTTATTCACATTTAGCATGGCTTGTAAAACGAGATATGCGCTTAGTTATTGTTGTGGCTAGATCCATTCCTCCTACAGCCCAGTATAATCCTATGATTTTATGACGCCGTCTTGATTCAGTTTGACATTCTGTAGATAATTGACTCTGCTGGGTATTTGGAGGCTCACCTCTTTCCTCCTCTTTATCTTCTTTGTTGTGATATCGTGTCGTTGTTTTTGATTCTTCTGTTACTCTGAAGCTGAGTTTTCAACCAAAATCATCTGAAATTCAAGAAGTATTGTTCTTATTATTGTGAGTCTAATGAAGCTTCAGTTTTCAAGTGATGAGTAAGAATAATTTCCAACATTGAGAAAGAAAGAGAGACTTGTCACAACAGTTTGTCGTGGTCAGACGTTCGCAACAATTTTGTTTTCTTGAATTTGGATAGGGTGAGTAAAAATGAAGGGATATTTTCTATCGTTTTTTTAGTCTTGGAGGATTTTTAGTTCAACAGTTGTCTTCTCTTTCCTCCTTTCTGCTCCTTCCAAGGAAACAAAATCTTGAAATCCTAGCGAAAGGAAGAGCATCCGAACAATGTCCTCTTCCGCAGGCGCGGGTTAGAAATTTGAACATTTTATTGATAGAATTTTTGTGAAATTGTTGTACCAAAACAGCAATTCAACCCGTGCAAGTAAAATCGTTGATTGTTTTATTTATGCAGAACAATATTCTTCGCTAATATGTTTGAAGTGCCTTGTTGAAGACTATGTGAGGAAATACGAGAAAAAAAAATGTTCAGGTCCGCGTCCATTTGAAGGCATCTTTCTCGTTTGTTGAAATTTGTATTTTGATATATGGGTCGCATATTTCAGAGTGAAGTAAAAAAAAAAAAAAAATACGTGCGTATTAAGAGGAAGGGTGAAAAAATGCAAATATAATTTTGTACATTTTTAAAGGATGAGTTGCGTTGCCATGTGCAGTATCGTTATCATTCGTATCCGTGGTTTCCAGATATAAACGCTGTTTTAGTCTCTGTAGTTTTTCCAGCGAACGCAATTTATTTTTTTCCGTTTTTTAAAAAGAAGGGTGTCCGGTGCGAAATGGGAGAGCAGAAAGAAAATAAACGAGTAAACGAGACCCAGATAGACTTTCGCAGACAGACAGACAGACAGAGGGGAAAGAAAGTAATACTACGAAGAGAAAAAAACCGAAGAGAACATTCATACAGTATTATAATAGAAATTGTTGTACATCGAATTCTTTTTTTTTCATCCTTCGCTACTTCTTTTCTTCTCGAATATTTCGCGGGTATATGCGCGCTTGTTTTCAGACCTGATAAAAACGAGAAAAGTGACAATAATCTCGAAAGCTCTACTTGTTCTCGAGTTAATTTACTGTAGCATTAAACATTTTCCTAATAAATTCGATTATAACTTTTTTGGAGAAGTACGTTTCCTTTTGTATTCTCGTTCTTTTTTTTTTTCTTTCTCGCCTCTCGTTATTCAAGTATGTAATTATTATTTTCCGTCCGCTATCCACCGAAGTGAGAAAAATATTTTCACGGGACATTTCGAGGTACGGGAATAACTTTCAAAAGAGAATGAAAACAAATTAGAAAAGGATGTTTTTGGGGCGCGGAAAAATATAAAATAAAGAGTGTAATACGAACGTAAGCGACTGGGGAATTTTGCGATAGAAATTATGAAATTCTGAATTTTGCTTCTGCAGTAATAAAATGAAACTGAACGTTGAAAATACAGCCATGATCAAAAGAAGATGCTCTCGTAATGAAGTCGGAAAAATAATAATTCTCGTTTCAATCTTCGGAGTTTAGTCCACGCCGGGACTTGGTGCGAACATACAGATCGAACAAAATGACCCAAGTTTTGTCTTGATGTGATACATAACTTCATTAAGATAGAAAGATATCGAATGGAAAATTTCGAATGAATAAACGAACTTGTCGAAAATTCTTAATTCGAAGTCAGTCAATGATAGGGGTGTCTCGTATCGCGGGAATTTTTGAAAGATTTTGAAATACTTCAAAGGCAAGCTAATGATTCGAAGATAGAATTATATCTTTGATTCGGAGGTAGAACGAAACACGCGAACGGAACTTGCGAAAGGGAGATTGTAATCTTTTAGAATGTTTAATCAAAATAAAGTTAACGAGATTATACATCGACGGTGGCGGTGACATTTACTACATGGGGGAAGAGAAAAAATTGGAAGGGGAAGAAACAAAAAATTGATTCATGCTAATACAGTTCGTGTACTTGAATAAGGATGGCGAGGAAAACCTTATACTGAGTGAATCGCACGTGACCTGCCCGGATTAGAGTGACCACGTGGATTATGTTTGAATATCCTCCAAGGAACTGAGAAGAAAGAAATTTGGAATAGGACTGTATGAAGAGTATATAGACATAGTAGAAATGTAAGTCACGGAATGAATGAATGAAAGTTAGAAAGATGATATAAAAGCATTTCTAAGTTTTACTGTGACGCAGTATAGTAATAGTGATTTCTTTGTGTGAATTTGATTCTTGTATGTATCAAGAATGTAAAGCTTTGCTCTCGGCGAACGATTTGGTTGCCGTTACCCCGTAGTTCCCCCGGATAGAAAAAGTAACAGGGTAACTATGTTCAATTATTGGACTATCTTGTTGGAACATCACCTCTTTCCAGCAAAATATGAAAATGTCTGATCACCCTGTTTAGTCCATCAGTTGTCTTAGAAACCTTGCTCATATTTAGAAAAATTTGAAGTAACCTTGTAGAGGCTTTCTGTTACTTTTCTGTCGACCATCAACTTGAGAGCAACCAGAAAGCAGTCGAGGGTAACTTCTATTAATTGCCCTGTTACCCTCAGTTACCCTCTCTAATCAACCTGTCACCCGCAAAACAACCAGAGGATTATCACTGATAACTCTAGAGAACCACCTTGTTAACCTCAGTTGCCTTCTTCAGTTCCCCTATCACCTGTAAGTTGACAAAAGGCTGATAGGAAGGAAGCATGTATTATCCGCAGGTTCTCGCAGTGTGCTAGCAATGCCATTTTTGAACTAGTAATGCGTTGTTGTCCATTCATATTAGGAAAATTAGTGTGAATAAATAGCTCCATTTTTGAATAAATGAAGGATGAAAGTTGAGTAGTTGCAAAAGTAGTGCATAATATACTTGTCACTTGCAACACAAGTCGACGCAAGCGTCACCGGCTGTAAGATGTAGATATTGCTGGCCATCAAACTTAAGATTCTTTTCTTCAAATTACACCTCAGAATATGGATCACGAAGTCATTGAGTTTACATGAATATGAACCCAATGATCCTCAACTAGGAAAGATATCAGTGGATGATGGCTGAAATACTCTGACCAAAATGCAAAAATATTTGTCCATTGTCAAGTACAGATCTGTACAATTTCACAGTTCCCTCAATTTTTTCAAAACTGAAGCATCATAAATTGTAAGGTGTGGGTAACGCTTGCATTGTGGATGATAGGCACAAGTTATCATACATTGTACTTCCACAACCATTCAAGTTTCTTCCTTTATTTGTTCAAGAAAGGAGCTGAAAAAAATGTATTGGACTTGAACTAGGCTAAGACTCCCCTTGTAGTATACGCGCTTTACACTAGTATATAATATGATAGGATTTCGACCGAGCCATAGCCTAAGTGATAGACGGGCGACTTAGAAGTATTTTGACCTTCAAACTATAATGAATGGTACAAGCTATAGGCGATATGAGAAAAACAGAAAAATTTTTCAAGTCTCAAGGTCATGTTACCTCCCGGACGGCAGACGTTTTTTCAGGAAATATCCCCCACTCCCGATAGAACAGGTTCCCTGTTAATACATTGAACGACCTGCACCGGGAACTCCTTTGGGCGCTGTTGCTTCCTATTAATGCGATGTAAATCAGTACCAATCCTTACCGCTAGGAGAGCTACAGCCGATTTGAATAAGATGTGTGACTTTTGGTTCGCTAGTACTAGTCCTTGCCGCTAGAGTACGAAATTTCACTGGAGTTTCAAATACTGGTAGTTTGGTGTATATGATTAAAGATATCGATTTTAAAATAAATGCAAGTAAGATGCATTTGTAGTCGTGTATACCGATTTTAAAAGTTTGTTCAGATAAATTTCTAGATTTTCCATGTCTCGATTTTGTATGCTTTGCTCAAAAAACGAGAACGCTCGCGAGATCGCAATTTTTTTTTCTTTGAAATACTTCATCATAATTTACATTAAATTACATGGTTGAAGCTTTTGAGCTGTACAACCAAGTACTCGTAATATCAGAAGGTCGTTCTCACAAAGCCGGAAAAAAAAAAGAGATTTTGTTTATAGTTTGAGTTTTGAATTACACATTCGATTTAGAATTTTCTTTCCCTTGTGCTCTTCATTGGAATGTAGTCACAGTTTAGAGATGAATGCTGTTTTTTTTTTCATCCTTCTGTCTTTGTCTCTTTTTTTCTCGTATACTCCTTCATATATACGTTACAGACTATATCAGAATGGAGAAAAAAGCAATTGCGTAGAAAGTTTGACATGTAAAGTTAGTCGAACGAACTTCTAGTATCTCAGGTACAACGTATACGTACTACTTTTTTTTTTTCAGCAAAGAAGTAACAAAAGCCTTGTAATGTTCTTTTTACGTCGTTTTAATACAACCCTTGATCATGATATTATTTTCGAGTTAATGCTGTAGCAGCGGATGCGTCTAAAAGTTTTCAGACTCGTTTTTTATTTCGTATACATAGTTATTTTTTTCTCCTTTTACTTTCCACGTCTTTTACATTTTTTTTTTACCTCGACCATTTTACTACCAAACAATTTCGGTGAATAGAAACAAGTCGGGTCGATGTGTAAAGATGAGAATTTTTCTTGTTATAGTCCATCTTGATTCGTGATTAAACGAGAGTTCAGTAATTGACAGCTCAAGTTTTCAAAGCACGATGAATATAATAACCTCAAATTTTTCTACGAAAAGTTTGTAGAATATATATTTTTCGGTGTTGAAGATTTCTAAATTTTTCATCTCCAAAAAGGGATTCTGAGAGCAACTTTTCCACATCAGGTACTTGAAGCATGTATTAATGAAGAAACTCCGGCCCATGGACGAGTGTATTGTTGGCCCAAATTGCAATTTTTTCCCCCAATTTTGATTAGTTATGTTGCCATTAATTATGACAATTTGAAATGTCAAGTATGTGCTGAGAGCGCTCATTGGAGCTATTTACTCATTAATTCTGTATAAATTTCAAGAACTTTGTGATTATTGATTCGATGGTGCACAATGATGTCCCAGCAGAATAAAAATTACTTTAATATGAATGATTATTTCTTCTTTCAAAGGAAAATGATAGGGCTACTTTAAAAAAGCAAAGACTAATCAATGGACCATAATGTTCTATGCTCAATTTTCCACCAACCCCGTTTTTTCGCTACGGTTCGTAAAACGAAACTTCATACGAAATATTTAGGTGTTTTTTCGGATGAAAAAAATAAACTAACCAAGTCCTCCTAATTGATAAAAACGCAAATTCACGAAGGAGAGTCTTCTATTTTAAGATTGACGCGAATTTTTGCTCTTCTTTGTGGGTCTCTGATCTCGAGATCTCTCGCGGAGGGGGCCCAGAATTACTCTCATAATCGTTGTCGTAGGGTCTTTTCGCTTTTTCTTCAAATTATCTCTCTTATATTATCTCAAGTTGAATCTAAAATCGAGTAGAAACTTCGTACACTGCTTTGGTGGTAGAGTTGCATAAACAATAACTTGACCATTCGTAGAAATATGAAATGAAAAATCGTTCAAAGAATTCCTTTCTAGCAATTTTTACTCATTATTTTCTTTACTTTTGTATACCCAGGTTGTCACGTATTCATTAAATGCTGTAAATTGTGCGCGCACGTTTTATAGTTTTTGAAACAGTTCAAGTTGTAACTGACATAAAGTACATTATTTATTAGACAAGGGCCCAATAAAGTGCTGTACGAGTGTTAATTCACTCCTACGATATTACATTATTGCCAGTTTTTTTCACTAATTTCTACATAAAAGGTATAATGATTGATATATTCCGAAAATCCGTGAGGGATCAATCGCACATTGTAATCAGTTTAGTTAGCCCTACTGACACAAATGTGGCCAGCAAATCGATAAAACTAACTCATCGTAAGAAAAGTTGCGAGAAGAACTGAACTTTGTTCCCTTTTATTATTTACTGGACATAATATGTCAGTGCTGTACATTCATGGGAAAAAATTAGAGAAGATAGGATGTTTCGTACGCGCGCTATTTTTCTCACCATCATAGCCTTTCTTGCCATACTCGTGAATGGGAGTCCCGTCCCTTTAATCGTGCTCAAATGGAAACAAAATAGTTTATGTAATAATTAATGAGTTATGAATTGTTGCCGCTCATAAATGTTGCTAGTACGTTGTTTTGCCATGGGGAATATATTTATACGACTTTGTGAAACGTATTCTTGTCTCTGTGGTCGTTCCTTTCCACGTGGATTTGTATGGTTTTTTATGGCACACCTACATTCTTTATTTTTATTACAGTTCCTCCATTGATGGTAACGAGTGAAGAAAGCAAAATATTTTGAGACGATGATGTATTCTGCGAAAGATTACGCGAAATTCTTCGTATTTTCTTTTGCGTACGTCTGATTAGAGTACATAATATTATGTGATTGAACTGAATCGTACTTCGAATAAACAAATTTTTCAATTCTTAGGAAAGAAGACAGAGTGTTGATTTTACGATCACATCGCGCTTGGTTCTAGCTGGATTCTTTTAGGGGAACATCATGGGCGGTAAAAAAGATCATTGTCAAGAATGAAAGAAAACTGATTACGTTGTTGGACTGGTCGTGGGCATACATTATATGCAACCTTAAGAATATAACATAATGAACAAAGTAGATATGCCAAACGAAGAATGGCCTGGAAAGATTTTGGTGAGGAACTCTGAATTTGATACGCGGAGAAATCATCTTATACGGCAATATCATGTCCGTACAGAAAAGAGTTGAACAAAGATTTAATTTGTTTAAGTCGAGAGTGAAGAAGCTGACAAGGAATTTTTGAGATACGGAATGAAGAAGAAGTACAAGGAAAAAATCTCCAATGGCCTTAGTTTGTCATCTTTCCTCTTCAACTGAGCTATCGGTCGTGGTTTTGGAAGCACTACGTTAGCGTTGAAAATGCAGTAATTAGGGCCTATTTTTCGCGTCTACGACAGAGAAATGAGACGAAAATGAAATCAGAGTCGATTGTCATCTAATCTCTACAGGTACTCTCACTTTTTCTATTTTGAAGGCACTTGATATATCTTTTTTGCCTCAAATTTTGAATGCATTTCTGATATTCGGAGCGTACGCATTTTCGTTTCATTGCTTCCTTTCCGTGGTAAATACTTCGCAATTATTATTTATGATTTGTGTCCCCGTTAACAGCCGTTAAATTACCGAGGAAAACAGACTTGAAACGTGCGCGTTTTTCCGCACTTCTGATTCACACCAATGGTCGAAAACGACGCATAACTGGACACGAAGTAAATGCTTAAGGACACTTGTTGTCATAATGTGTTCAGTGACTTCAAATCGACATACTTTTGAAATCATTTAGTATCGTATGAAAACCAGTTCCTTCTGTGATTTGCCATTACTTCGAGCGTCTCTCGCAGAGCCTGCCGTCTGTCAAGTGTACCACAACCATCTAGTACTGCACTTACGGTTTTGTGTTACGTATTTTGTATCTGCTAGAGCTTGGCTATGGCAGTAAAGTTTTTCCTTCTTTTAGTGGATTCCCTAGCTCCATTTAACGAATCTGAATTGTCCGCTCTTGTTTGTTTTTTCATCCCCGTAATTGGTGAATCAATTTTGGCCTTTTTCCTGTTCAATTTGTTGATTTATCTCTGCAGCTGTTTGGGCACTCAAGCAATTACTATCGAAATATTTTCTCACATCGTGCTTATCTCTTGGAACTTCCTCCAAAATTATGTCTGATGAATTTACATCTGTTATTTCCAACTCTCGTTTGTCCTTGTCAATTTCAACAGCACCCTCTTCTACTAGGCCTTTCATTTCGTTTCACCTGCTCTCCTGGACTTTCATCTTTTTTGACTTGTTTCATGTCTTTACTTTTTCCTAACCCCTAATTTGAAATTTCAACAGGGAACATGTTTTATCAGGGGGGAGGGAGGGATGTCTTTCCGGAAAAAACGTCCGCCGTCCGGGAGGCAACCTAACCTAACTCAACCATGACCATGGAACTTGAAAAACATTTTTGTTTTCCTCCTATCACTTATAGCTTGGAGGATGAAATTTTGCCAAGTCTCTCTCTTATCACCTATAGTTTGGACTATCACATATAGTTTGAAAATTCTACCTAAGTTTGAAGTTCAAAATTCTTTTCGACTTTCTCCTCCTTTTTCTAAATCCCTCTCCAATAGCTTGGGCCTCCTATCATATATACTGCTAGTATAATACAAGGAGGAGTCCAACCCTAGTTCAAGTCCAGTATACTGTATGTTGGTGAATGATTTCTCAATAACGTTCATAAGAATGGTATCTCTCATACTTTCAATAGAGTTACTTTTCCCTTAAATGACTCAGTGTTATAGAAGAGCAGTATTAGCCTGTAATGACCCTGAGAAGAGTATTTCTCATACAAGCGACTACAGCACTTTTCCCTCAAGCTCAAGAAATCCGCATTTTACGCAAAATCTGTAGAAAAATTGCAATATGTCGGAGGATTGAGAATCTGTAGATCTGACAGCACTGATATCCCAATTAAAATAGCTCCTTCAAGAGACTACATATGCAATACTCCATTCACCAATTGGCCTAGCTCCTTTAATGAGTCAGATAGACAACGTTTCAAACACATAATGAATGAAAATGACAAATGCATGAACATAGAAGTACTTTCTTCCCTTGTATAAAAACTGTGTTACCTAATTAGATGTGTTGACTATATTGTAATCCACTCTACAGACACAACCAACTGGTGTATTGACCAACAAGTGACTGACTTCTTTCCCGTCACTCATTCACAATCAATCTTGAGAGCAAATTATCATCCATTGTAGTCAGCTTACAACTTTCCTGAGTGCATAATTTGAAAATGTGCTAATGTGCTGTGTGGCAAATCATTGTTTTGTTCTTCTCAGATACAAATTTTATGAGAGGCTGTGATCATATAAGTAGGTGTATTGACGTTCTCCTGGTGTTTGACATTTGTCAAGTTACCCCATATGAGCAAACTGACAACCTGAAAAACATGCTGAGCACCAGAAAGACATAAATACACCTACTCATGTAACAGATCTCCACTTGAATGAGGGATTTAGTTTTTTGTACTTGGTAAAACTACACTCTTCAAAACCTTGCGTATGTTCTCGCCATAACTGTCTCATTCCCTCTGTGCTACATCATGATTGAAAGAATGAGAGAATTTTTGCTCTCTACCTCATCAGTAGACTGGTTTTTGTAACCACATTTTGCGCCAGAGATTCCAAGTTCAAATCTTATTGGAAAGAAGAAGAGATATAAGCATCTTTTGTTGTTATACAAACATCTTATTCTCTTTAGTGGAGCTATTGTGAAAATCTGTTCTGCTAGTTCAACTTCACCTTCTCGGCTTCTATGTACATTGCTCATTGATTTTGGTGTTGTGTTCCGTCGTTTATTATCTATAAAAGCTTTATAGGTGTCATCATTCCTATCCACCGGCTTTAATTGTATTTTTGTTCTCTATTCTTCATTTGCAGGAGATTTCCGTCTTTTCTATCTTGTTCAGTTACAATGTTCTCATCTTCGAAGTTCTCTATGAACCTCTCTCCAAACGATGAATGAAATTGCGAGGGGTCATGATGACTGCGAATCCCTCATTCTTCCAATTGATTGCAATGCGCTCAGGCTTACCAATCTACGTTCCAATTAGCTTCCTTTTCATCAAACTCTTTCATTTGCTTAATTGCGATAATTTAGTATCTCGAAAAACTCTATTCCATCATATTAAAACGAGTATGTTCACCCCTTTTTCAAGCCTTTACTTCAAGTCAATATGAGATTAGAATTTTGAGAAATTAAAAATTGAAAGCGGCGTAAGAAAGAGACAGAGAAGAGTTTTCTCAAACTTGGCCTAAATCCTGAATCGCAATAATTAAAAATAATCGAAAAGCATATCAAAGAGCTCGCGTTTCGTGTACTTAACTGCTGATGTTGTTGTGGGCTATTGTTAATGAGAAAGATGTTTTTTCGCTTCGGAAGAAACAATCAATGAGCGTTTGAGAGATTACGTCAAAAGAGTTTGCTCGGCGTTTTTTTTTCTTCCTCCAAATTAGGCTATTAGTAATCCGGAAAACGAATTCACGTTCTGCGGTGTAGAACCTTTCACGTAAAGTTTTTTTTGCCTCTCTATCCTTTCGGTAAGAGGGTTGGAAGAAATCAAAAAGAAAAAAAAAAAAAGCTGGTTAACGATTTTTTCTTCCGTGTTGCTATTTCACCAAACAAACAATCAACATCTTTAAAGAAAAAAAAAAAAAAGTTTTCGAAAACTTATTCATGAATTTCATTCGATTTATCGTATTCAAACTTCCACAGGGATCCATCTCGCTCAACATTCGCCTGTACGGGATGAGCGAGCTTCAACTATTGGTTAGTGGTAGGGGCAAATTATGAAATTCTTGAAAATTTTATGGGTAAGGTACCTATGAATCGTTTTAATTCTTTAAAAAAAAAACGACAAAAAAGTCCGGACAAATATAATTAAAAGAAAGGGAGTAAAGTTTACGATTCAGTCGTACGTTTGTGGGGAAAGAAAAAAGAAAGTAAAATTGAGGTCATTTGCTCGCAATCTTGCTGTGTAGAAAATCTCATCATCACTACGGTAATAAATGGAAGTAATAAACATTGGCCTAATATTTTTCTTGCAGAAAAGGAACCGTCCAGAAGTGTCGTAAAACAAAATCATCTAAACCCTATAGTGTAGTAATAATTAGTATGAAGTGTCAGTGCTTTGACAGTAGCCTCGAAATTTTGATTATATTTTTGAAAATTCTCGCCATAGCGTGACTAAGAACGGCCCTGAAAACTACTTTCGAAGCGCAATATCAGACCCTTACAGTCTGTATTTTTAATAACAGATTTTTTTTTTTGAACTTTTTTCTCTCCAACATTCATTTACCTTCTACTGTATAGATAAGCTTTTTTCGTCGTCGTTTCATTAAGAAATTTCTCGAAGTTCGTCGACCCGAGCGAAAATTAACAGAATAAATAAGATATTCAAATTTTTGTGAAATCAGAAACTTTATTCACCTTTCCTGCATTTCGCTCACAGAAAGATTCGTAAAAACTACGAATCGAAAGTTTCCTTTGTAAAGCTCGACGACTCGTATACTTTTCGGTTTTCATGTTGCAGTATGTCGTATAGCGAATGGATGGGTTATGATAGGAAATAAAAGCTAAAAACTTTTCATAGTATAAGATCTTCTTTCGACTGAAAAGACGAACGAATGGTCTGAAATTGCGCCACGATAGCAGCTCTCCCATATTTTGTTTATTAGGTGTTCTATAGTATACGTTTTGCATTATCTGATCAGTCGACGAAGTCTTAGGTGAACAACCCTGCAGGAAATGAGCGCAATGAATTCAATGTCTTGAGATGATATGAATTCCCACTACGGATCATTTGATTATCCTCGAATAAGCGAGAATTGAATTATTGGTCGGAGTAAAAGACGATTACGTGCTCGCGAAAATGGGACTGTGCCGTGATCATTTTTGAGGTATTTTTCTCGAAGGACGAAGCTTTGATTATCTAACGTTGCTGATCATATCTGAGATTGACCTCAACTCACAACGTGTGATGCAGCTTCAAAAGTGGTCAGTTTTGGTACATACAGTCTTGACTTTCCGATTGATTTTGTATTGTCTGTTCTATCCACTAAACACTTGAATTGTAGAATTCTCAATTTCATCTACGTGAAAATCCTCCTCCTTCATCCTAGCTAGGGCTTCAGTCAGGCTTCTTGTGGAATACTTACTAGTTGCAGAATAGGTTTGAAAATATTGAATGATTGATACTTTCTAGGACCTCTCGCGCACAAATTTCAAACTTCTGAAATGATCATGAACTATTGAAAGTATTTCCAAAAGTATTTTCAACGCTGAGTGAATGCCATTTGCCGCTTTTGTCATTACCTCTCATTATTGCGGAATACTCATGTTGAGTCACCGCGGTCTGATACGGCGCGTAACGTATCTTATCGAGCTATAGAATTTCGTTGCGCAAGAAGGTACCCTTTACCTGTTGGGATGAAGCGTGGGAACACCCTCGACAGTTCATGTTCAGTTTGAAAGTTTGAAATGTGTTCCTGTGTGCACCACAAAATGCTTAGAAAACTTCATCTTCCATGTACAGAAAGTTGCCTAAAATTCTCTTCAAAAGGTACTATAATCTTAATCACCAAATGTTCTTCAAGAAGGTGCTAGAGAGCTAGGATGCTAGATCTACGGATTTTTAGTCCTCAAAAAAGATACAGGTTTTTCTTTTTTTATAGATTTTACGCACAAAATGGATTTCTTACGATCAAGAGAAAAGTACCTTAAACCCTTGTACGAGAGATACTTTTCTCCTGCTCGTTGTAGGCTAATACTGTGAGTTCCGAAATGTTAAGCCGATCAAGGGAAAAGTATGTGAGCTACATTTATAAGAAATACTTTTCTCCTGATTGTTATTAATAGATCAATAAAAATCCGGAGAAATCTGTTTTTAGGTCTCAAAAAAAATGGCGGATACGGATTTTTGATACTCTCACCTGGCAGCACTGCTAGAGAGGTATAGTGGAAGGAAGGACTGTAAAATATAAGGGTGAAAAGATAAGAGCGATTAAGGCGCAATTAGAAATACTATTCGCGTTATGAAAGACTGAGAGATCGGCTCTCTCTGATAGATTTTCCGAATTGAAAAAATTGATTTCTAGTGTTTTTCCGGGAAGGATTGAAGAGTAGTAGCAGTCATTGAGTTCGTTGGTCATAACCTCTGACCTTGAGATTCGAAGAAATTACAACCTCTATGAATGAATTGCTGGATTTGGGAGTAGCTCCATTCTCCTCAGCACAAACAAATTTCCTCAACTTGTGTAATTTCCTTGTCCTTTTCTATATGCTCTCGTTCAGCGTTTCTACAGCTCAAAGTTATTGTTGAGCTCTCGGCAGAAGTATGCGTTACCATCTCCATCGTATTGTAATCCGATACAGGGACAATTTATTAGTCATCTATGGTAACAATCCATTTGTTTCATCTATTTCTAATCTCGTATTTTCGCTGCTGTATATAATCCAAAACCGATGCTTCGGTATTTCTATTTGCGATAGTGACCCCAAGATTGTAATAAGCGATAGAAATAACGTAGACGAGTAAACAATGAAAACAATTTCTTTTTTCGTCGTATATTTGACGAGCGATTACTGGAAACGAAAAGATATGTACAGAACATTCGTGGAAACGGAACATGATTTTATAGCATTTGAGTAAACACATCCAAACGATACGTACGTGCAAAAAGGAGGCACATTTGTTCTACAAATTTATTCGTGCGTGATAAGTCGAGTGATGTTGGACGTTTTCGCGATTATTCGGGGTTTGTTTTTGTACTGGATGTACATTCGGCACATAATATCGTGCCTACTTATGAATATATTTTCCTCGTTACTCTAGACGAAAACAAAGTCTATATCAACTACATGAGCGTCTTCAGGGCTTTTGAGCGATTGACGTAGCAAGGAGATTGCAAATAATCTAAGTTAGACTTGTCGAGCATTCTCTTTGATGAGTTTTCTTTTCGTGAGATATTTTTGTGCATTTTTGATCGCGTGTTACATGAATTTCTTCAAGACTTCGAAAAGATAGTGCATGAGTCTTCAACTGTGGGAGTCTAGGTTCAGGTAGTCGTGTGAAGAGACTTAGAGCTCGCCACCTAACTAAACGTTCTCCTGATCTAGTATAAAATTAGAGGAGAACGGAAACAAAATTACGAAATGAGGAGGTATCTGTGAAAAGGGTGGCCTGTATTTCTTATTAGACGGGCGCTCTTTCTATCAGATACTTCCTGAAATGTATTTGAGACAAAAGAGAGATGAGATTGTTATTGTCAGCGAGGACGAACAGATGTCACCGATTTCAATGACCAGAGGACAGGGGCGTAACTACAAAAATTCTCAAAGGGAAGGAGAGGTCACACAGGGTCTTCAAGAGGGAAAGCAAGCCCCGGAAGAATTCATTCGAAAGCCAAAATGAACGCTTTTCGCTCGCGATTTATTCTCGAAACGCGGGCCCGGCTAGAAACTCCCTCCCTCCTCTCTGGACAGGCCTAAAGGCACATGATCATTTGACAACTTCAACTAGAAAACGACTTATTTATTTGAAGTGAAAAGAAATATGAAAGCTTTGAAATAGTACAGCGTTGACGAAAATAGCTGTAGAATTATCCTAAGAGCCAACAGGAGATATTTCGGCCCTTCTGTATCCCTCGACGACGCCAGTGACTAAAGGTCATCTAGAATACCAAGGAATGGTCAATCACTCGGAAGGAAGGATCTCCTACTTCGAAATCATTTTAAAACAAGTTGGAAAATGGTACCTCTTTTAACCTTGTTTCTCCTAGAAGTTGATGATAACATAATTTAGAGCGCATTGACCGTTAAGATGACGGTGGGGCACCCGAGAGAAATGAAGGATTGTGTTTCCGTGGTTCACGTCTTATTCACCAAGATGATTCTTAGAAGAGATTTCTGACTCTACGTTTGTCTCCTCTTTCGAGTCGTAATCTTGATGAGCCTTATGATAACCGGAATTTATCACACGAGAGACTCCAATTGCGTTCGATATGCGCGCGTGTATGTTCTAGCTTACGAAATCTCTTTTACACGTTGATGTCGTTACCAATCCTTGTCCCCGTTTTAACTATTAACCGACGAACTCTTCGTAGAATACCATAGCATAAAACAATCGGACGTATGACTCCGGCGCACAGGGCTCGGTTCTAGTGTGTAAGTACTACTCGTACAGTTTATACACAGCTGAGGAACATACAAACCTATATATTATAGATTATGATATTCACCGGTAAATGCGGTACACTTGTACCTGCGGTATAGGTGCCAGCAAAAGTTTATACTCGTAATAGTATGTGCCGCTGTCGTGATGATAAACGAAAACAAATGTAACAGTGTAACAAGGACGACGAGCACGCTGTCGGGAGCGAGGTAAATACCCGAGACGGATGATGACGAATAACAAGTACCGTATACAACATACACCACTACTGTGATGATATAATAGAAATAAAATAAGGCAAACATTCAATTCACGTCGAGCACTAGAATGTTTCTTTATTATTTATTTTATTTCATTTTTTTCTCCTCCAGCGATCTTTCCTGCAACAAGCCTTATCGGGATAATTTTTTCTTCTTCTACAATGCTAGGTCTAATGGTAATCTCGTGATTGATTTTTTTAATTCATTTGTAGGCACGTGCGTTCTTCTTTTTAAACATTTGAAATGTGGTTATGATTTATCGATATTTTATTTATGTCAATTCTCAACTATACCCAATCATTATATTGTGAGATTATGTAGCAAAAAGAAATAGGAAAATTGGAATTTTCCTATTAGTGAATCTCAGATTCTTATTCACTAGAATCATATGTTCACCTTCTTGTCCCGTGGACCTCGCTAAGAAGATAGAGTCGACAACTCCCTCAGCTCCCCAAGGTGCCTCCTGTAATATCGTTGATGATTCTTCATCAATGTATCAAGAGAAGCTATACATGCGGAAAATGAATATACACATCTATCCCTACAAGAAAGTTATGGTATGATCGTGTGATAGTGAGGGAATACGTACAGAAATGCGCTGACTGCTGATTTTGAACTGATCACTACTGAGATCATAATACTGTCTGACAACTCTTCAATGACGTAAAAGTCGATATTTTCAAAACTGGGAACGTTGCTGCTGCGACCGACGTTTTAAGTTTCATATTGTTGACTTTTGAACTATCAAAATATCGTCAAAGTCGTTCGGTATATGCTTTCAAACTACGACGACATCGGTGACGAGTTACAGAATTATGTAAATAAGTTCGAAAATATGTAACTAAAATTCTTTTTTTGAATGCTTCCTAATGGAATTATTATTTTGGGATCAAGAAACAAAATTTCCGGCAGAGATGAAGAACAAAATGAAATAGCACAGATTTAGATCTCAACTTCATTCTTTGAATGTATGATTTTCTCAAATATGAATCGCCCGATACCAGTTCTGAAACCTGTAGGTGATAAAGGACTTCTTATGTGATGCCATGGGCCCATGACAATCTCACTTAAAAAAAAAATAAATGGATGATGTCTGTTTGATTCTAGGACATACTCTAGATCCGTCATGACTGGAAGAATCCTTGGGAAATTATGTTTTTTGCTGATATTTAACGAGGCAATCCAAACGATCACAGTGTGAAATGAATTTATCTACTCGTTTTTAGCAAGTGGGAAAATAGTTTCATACAAACATAATGGAGTAACGAGAAGAATTCTAAGGACCTTTCAGTTATTTTAATACATGTTTTGGTGTGTTTGGAAGAAAAATCTAGACTTTAGTACATTACCGTAATTATATACAAAGCTGACTTCCCTTGACAGATTTTGAAATGAAAATTTTTGCAAGTTATCTGTCCTCTCAGACATGTCTAATAGCTCAATAATGCTCTGTACGTAACACTGAGTTGAAACGACTAGATTCTAGAAGCATTTTTGATGTTGAGTACAACACCATGGATTATTGTACAATGATTATGTGAACTTGCCGCAATTCTTTGCCCCATGTATTGCACCTTCTTCAGCTACGTCAGTACTAGACCATTTGCTAGTTTTTAAAATTAGCTCTGGTTATTGCGCAATGATCACGTCAACTTACCGCGACTTGTTGCAACGCTTGACATACCTTCTCGAGCTTCACATCCTAGGTATTTTTAACGCTGAGTGCAATACCCATTTACAGTTTTTCAGAATTGGGTTTGGTTATTGTGCAAGGATCACGTAGATTTCTTGCAACTTGTTGTGACACATGGCCTACCTTCTCAAGCTACAGAATTTTGCAAGCGCGTGAGAAGATATACTACGCATTGCGACAAATAACAATGATTCAAAGTAATCATTGCACAACTACCAGTGCCAATTTAAAAAAACCGTGAACGGCATTTTATTCAGCTCAAAAGTATTTTGAGAATTGCATAATTTAGTTTATGCGTTTCAGTACTTCTTCTCTTAGGTGTAAATTCAAAGTATAAATATTTTCAAGTCCCCCTCTCCCTCCTCTATTTATGTAATGCTTAGTGACATACATTTTTGTGGGTTCACCTCCTTGTATATGTAGCTGGGGTGTCAGTATTTTTTGTATCCTACCTTATTTTTGGAATTTATGTGCGCTTATGAACTTGAACTTGGAAAAAATTCTGAATCCAGCTCGCCCCCTGAACAGTGCTGCCAAATAATATTTTCAAAAATTTGTATCCGCCATTTTTTATGAAACCTAGAAGCAATTTCTACAGACAGTGACTGATCCATCACTAACAATCAGGAGAAAGGTATCTCTGAGAAGAGTAACTGAGGTACTTTCTTTTTGATCAGTTCAATGTTATGGGAAACTGTAGTATTAGCAGGAGAAAAGTATCTTTTATATAAGAGTCTAAGGGTACTTTTTCCTTGGGCTCTAGAAATCTGTATTCTAAGCAAAATCTGTATCATTTTTGAGAACCAAAAATCCGTAGATTTGGCAGCACTACCTCTAGACTATCTCAAAATTTGCGTGTGCGTACGCTGTACAAGCAATCCCAAGGTTTGCGTTTATTCCAGGTGGAATCTCTATTTTATAGAGGTGAATGAGCGGAGCAAGTATCAGCTTGAGCCTCGCATACACTGTAAACTGGGCAAATAATAGACATGTTTGTTCTGGCACTCTGTAGCACAGAGCTTCATTTCTCTTACTTTTTATTCAATTTTAAAAATCCTAAAAAAAATTAGAGGCCATTGCAGGTTTGCAATGGCAGAAGGGAATGCTTGCAATGACGTTGGCACAAAAATGCCCCCTCAGAAAATAAGTCGACTGGGCTCTTCTCAGTATACTGCATGCTAAACCTGATATAATGAAGGCTGGAAATTGAAATTTTTCCAAGTCCCTAAAGTAGGTCAAGGTCAATGTCATTGATGACGTCATAAAGCATTGTAGCTGGAAATTAAAATTGTATCAAGTCCCTAAAGTAGGTCAAGGTCATTGATGACATCAAGCAGTTTGCGGATGTTTTCTGAGGATGTAATTCCACTACCAAAATGGATAGCAAGTTCTCTGCTAGAAAACATGAAGATCTATTTCTCTTGTTTTCAATTTTTAAAAATCCTCAGAGAAACATCATGAAGGGCAGTGATCAATTTTCCAGACCTAGTGACCAATTTCTCCTAATTGTTATTTAGTTTTAAAAATTCAATGTGCTAGAGAAATTGTTCATTGCCCTTCATATTGCTTTTCTCAGGATTTTTCAAACAAAAAAAGAATTGAAAAAGAGAGAGAAAATGGTCTCTTATTCTTTTTTTTAGAATTTTCCAAATTGATTGAACAAAGAGAGAAATGAGGCTCTATGCTTCACAGCGCCAGAACATACATTTCTTATCTACTTTTACATAAAACCTAAAAAAACTCAAGAACTTCGAAACGCCTTGTCACGAACTTGAAGTCGCATCCTCAAGTTCTTTTTTCACGTTTTAGATGATCTCGCATAGGAAATTTTTTATACATATTTCGGTAAATATTCTCTATGTACCTATCCTTTGCTCGGAAAAAACAGATAAGAAACGAATCAAACCTGCGGAGATGAGATACTTACGAAGAAAAGCTGGGCTTACACTTAGAGATAGACTTTAGAGGAAATAAGGAATATCTAGTGATAACACCAATAAAAATATGCAGAAGGAAGTAGAAAGAGCACTCGGGAAGAGTGGAGGAGCAACGATCACCGGAGGTCTTTCTAAAATACTCTCCAAAAGGGAAGCGACCTGCAGGAAGACCAAGATATAGGATTTTGGACATATCTGGATCCTCGGACAGAACTGGTTCAGGCACACTCCGGCAGACAGGACTAGACCCACCGCGAAACGAAAACGACGACGATTTATCCTTTGATTTTGAATAGCGTTTAGGAATTGCATAATTTGTGTAAAATTGTTTTGTCAATAAAAGGAAAAAAATCATCATTCAATTTTAGGCATTCAGTTTTTGATGTTCTGAATTTGGCTATGAGGACTAGCTTCGGATTACCTAAATTTTCAAGGCCATTCAAGAGCGTATCCTTTAGATCCTGTTTACATTTTGCAGGTTTGAAAAAGTAAGAAGCCCCATCGCGTTGGGTTACTTAAGTTCATGAGCGCTCAATTTCCTTGAGTTTATATTTCCTATTTACCAAGTTCTTCTGCCAAAATTCCTATTATTCATCTGACAGACTTTCTGGAATTTTCGTTCATCGGACACTATTATAGACGTTTGTAATTCATTCTGACTCACGCGCGATGTAAACAAGATCCTATAAGTGACTCGTTTATAACGTCGGAATTTTAATCGTCCCGTGTGAACTGGGTTCTGATTAATTGTTAATTAATGACCTCATCAATTCTCATTTCCTGTCGTTAACAGAATTCCATCGTATGAGTGAACAATTGACCTCTTGATTTTAATTATTCGGTTTGGCACTTCGCTCGATCGTGTAAAGTGTTTGTAACGTGAACTTGGCGTGACTATTTCAAAATCGGTTTTTTTGAAGATCAAAAATAGTAACTGCAATCATGATTCAAATAAGAATATTGCGAAAGTCTATCGGGAAATTATTTAGCGCGCTTTGTAAGACAAATGTTTTACTGGTTACGATTGTGCAATTATTACTCAATCTGTGTCACGATCGATTGTCTGTAGCGTCCTGTGTGCCTTGGGATGTTGTGCTGTTATACCGTTTGACAGACGATGGACAAATAATTATAATGTACCTGAGCTCGGTTTACTGTAGCAATGTTAGAAACGCGTTCCATATAGCGACAACAGGCTACTGACAGTGATGTAGTGTGCGAAAAGTGCGATTGTTTTGTTTTTACATGTATGTATTCGAGTCTACCGAAAGAAATGCGGCGAAATAGGGAGGGAAAAAAAACGAAAACGATGAAAATGAAAATTCACACCCTCCAGTAGAGAAAAAATGTTTTCAAACGTAGTCTATGTGAGATAACACACGTGAGTAATTTGTACATGAATATTTTACACGCTGTGTTCAATGTAGATACGTACGCAGGTTTCTGGATACCGAAGTGGGAGAGATTTGCGCCGGATAAAAAGGCCGGAATGAATAAAATCTCTATTTTCCAGCCGCCATCGCGTTTTTTTTCCATATGTCTGCGTGAAACTATCGCAGAAATATACGTATACAACGGTATAATATATAACTGGATAAGGACTTTATAATTAACCCGAGCAAAATATTATCTTCTATGCGTTTAAGTCGTAAAAAAGTATAACTTTCTAACAGACTTCTCGTCATTTGTTTCTTTGTTTCAGGTAAAGGAACCTTCAGTCTGTGCATACATGGGAGATTTTTCTTTTTTTTGATGGAAGAAAAAAAGAGACAGTTGTTCATCGGCCGTGGAAGACGTAATATAAGAGTGTTGACGGAACACAATTATTTTAATTTGGTTACAAACGAACGGAGGCAGATGAAGACGAGCTGAAAGAAAGTAGGTGAGGGAGAGGCGAAAGAACAAGAGGTAGAAAAAAGGTGGAGGAACGAAATGACTGCGAAATTGTATATGCAGCAGAGATGGTGAGAGATATAACTGTTTTAATATTATTATCGAAATGAGGAAAAGCACATCTGCACGCGACATTCTCATTACGCGGTCGGTAAAAGCTACCTTCGCGAGCTTCTTAAGGGTAGAAAATATTGTATAGACGGTACTCACTGTAGGTGTTTTCCTTTCTCCGTTCCCAGTGCCCTTCTCATTGTTGCAGTTTTAATTTGCATATTTCTCTCTTTCTGGCATACCGAAAAGCATTAATTACCCCGGGAGAAGGTGTATCTATACTGTATGTAAACTAAATCATATAAATGTGCAGTTTGCATATTCATGACGCAAAACATGCAAAATGATGCGATGGTTCATCATCGTAAATTTTTGGAAAACTGTAAAAATGATTGCAGAGTTGTACTATCGCACGTTATGCAAGTTTTGAATTCTTAAAACTCGCGAAGACGAAGATAAGCGACAGCAAAAATGAAAGTATTCGTAACTATATCTTTCTTACTGGGACACCTGTGCTTTGTGACGTACTTCTAAAATCACAATTAAGGCTAAAAACTGAGAAATGTGATTCTCGAAAGTTCTAGTTTGTTAAGTCGAACCACGGTTACCTAACCGAATGTTTTTGTCGTGATTGCCTGTAGAGTATTTATTTTCGAGCTTTTCAAGGTGTAAATCCATAAGAAGGACGTAGAAAATAATCACATATCCGCAAATAAACAAAACTCCGGAAAAAAAAAAAACTGAATTTAGAAAGTTGACTGAAGTTCTGTTCCCTTGAATCGACTTCAAAACGTCATAAGAAAGACTGAATTCCTATAAACTAGGGTGATCCATTCGAACAAGTCATATTTTGAGCAGTCCGTGACGTCAGAGGAACTTTCAGCAATGTCCTAGTGTTGACATTGCTTTGACGCACTTTGGAGTCTTTGAAAAATTTTGATTTTTGACCGAGGGGAAGGGGGTGGTTACCGAGAGGACACGAAGAACTGGGATATAATCAGAATCCTAGACGAGGGAGCAGGCTAGTTCATCTATATGGAACTACTCTTTCGGATAAAACTAGCCTAAGATAGTACTAGTTGATACAAACATATCAGGAAGAGAGGGTTGTAGCTACGTGCCATTTCTTTTACTGTTTCGAAAGAAGGGCTTGAACTCCATCGGACTTCAATAATTTTGATCTAGTTTGTTGGCCCGAAAAATTCATACAAAATCTTCGACTTATGCTAGGCTCGGTAGAAAGGGGAGCACTCCGACTCTCTTCCCTGGACTAGTTTGATCTATTGACTTTTTCTTCTGCCCCAATGATGGTTTACGAACATTTCGGCGTTCCTGTTTCGGCTCATAGATGCAAACATTTTCTGACAAAGAGGTCGACCTACGAGCTTCCTGCAAAACTAAGGAAACTTTGTAATAAGTGAAAGGGCCCCGCCTCTCTAATTTGTTGTAAGGCAAGTTTCCTCCTATTTACGATTTTTTCAACTACTTGATGGATGTCTAGAGCGTTGAATATGAACATCCCTATTCGCTAAGAAATCAATGATGGCTCTTCTCCACTACGTTATTTGTTCTGACATCACCATTTACTAAGTTCTCGTAAACAATTCACCACTTTAGGTCGTCTTCTAGCTTCTCTTTCACGATGCGGAATCCAGCCCGAGCCGCAGGATTCATCGACGTTGTTCCTCAACCCTTGAAAGCAAGCCTCAACATCACGCACTGGAAGAGAGACCAGTGCAACTATCATCCTGACATGTAAATAATTGTAGCATTCTGTTGGTATTTCTTCTGCAGCCTACATCTGTGAATCTGCTCTTGAAGATTTTGCGACAGGCGGAGTGAGCCGCCTCCCACCAACTTAGGCGTAAAAATGCGCGGAATTTCTTTGATAATGATCATTTTGAAATCTCAGATAAATATTCCTCGTGTAAGGTTGTCGCTTGTGTTCAGAGATTGGACGGCTTTGAACAGAGCGCAACCCTGCTGCTTTCACGTACTGAAGGCGTTATCAGATACTCTGAAGCTCTAGATGCCTCTGTACTGAGATATTCTTCAAAATAATGATGAATTGAACGCTTTTTGCGGCCTTTCTGTGCATGAGAGACATAAAATATGAGCTTTTAACAAGGAACCTGTTTTATGATGGGTTATTTTGGGAAAAATATCTGGTGTCCGCTGACCTACAACCTAACCTAACTTGAGGAGAGTTTGGTGAAAATGACAGCCTATCTCTCGGCAAATTGTGTGGTTCCCTAGTAGACTTAAGGGACTTGAAAAAACACATGGATTCTGAGCCGAAGTCATGATCTTGTTCGTCGGTCGTTTCCCCGGGAAAGACTAACCCGCGGCTACATTGCGGTTTACGAGAAGGTAGCAGCTCTGACCTACCTTAGAGACTTCGAAAAACCTCGACCGTGGAAGTGGCTACGGTAGGGTTTCGAAACGGTTCCGTACCTGTTTTATAGACTTACAAAAATTTCGACCGTTGATTTCTGGAAAAATGTGGGTTGAATTGTTATTGACATGTTTCATGTCTTTGCTCTGGTCTCATTCTTACGAGAATTTTCACTGTGACAATTATTCTCAAATCTGCGAGTCCGAGGCCTCCCTCTCCCCCCCCCCTCCCCATTGAAAAAAACTTGGAAACATTTCGAGATTTTCACTGGAGTGATGCTGAAATCTGCGAGTTCGAAGCAGTTTCCAGCTTATCCTAATATAATGGAAAGGCGTATGCTAGGTTTATACTAGGCTTTCTCAGGAATGATTCTGAAATCTGCGAGTCCGAGTTCGCGAGTCGGAGGCAGTTTCTAGCTTATCCTAATGTAATGAATAGATTTATACTAGGCTAAGAAGACGCTGAGAGCCATTATGAAGCTATTAGCTTGTGACGTCATAGGTTCGGTGACGTCATAAGGTGGTAATGTCATAGGTCGTGACGTCATAAGTCGTTAATCCTGGTCCGCTTACAACATCTGAAACATACTGAAGCGGGACGAACGGGCGGAGCGAGTGAGGCCCAGTAATCTCATCAGCCTGAAATATACTAAAGTAGACTTACACTAGACCAAGAAGGCTCGATAGCCTGAAATATTCCAGATCAAGCGATCGGGCCGCTCTAAAGCCTTAGCCTAGAACTTTCAAATATTTACAAATATGTCTTGCATTATCCACAACATATCTGATTGGGCAAGATTTTTAAAAGACATGAAACATGATCTTAAGCTTTTTGGCTGCGTCAAGAAATCCTGTGTTTCGCGAGTCCGAAGCAGTTTTTAACAAAAAACGAGCTGAAATTTTTTTTTCTTGAAAAAACGACTCCTTTGACCTACTTCAAGGACTGAGAGAGATTTCGACCGTAGAAATATACTTGAATACTCCAAGGTGGTGTGGAACGAAGTTCATATGACTGCTGCATTCTCGCAATGACAAAATTATGAGTTCTTGAATCCTCATAATAGAGGTTCCCTGCTCGTTTCAATTAACGCATGAAGTTATGGAAAGAGAATACTCGTAGTTTGCTACGTGACGAAAATTTTCCAAAATCTGTCCATGTAAAGGTTTTAGACTCGAAAATCTTTCAAGTTCATTTTTAAATTTTTATTTCCTATAATTCTTTTCATAGTTACCTTCCCTTCTTCTGAAACTCCAGTAATAATTTCATATGAGCATTTTTTTAGAGTAAAAATTTGAGATACATTGTTCGCGAGAATCTTTTCGTCGGTCATCCCATAATGAATGGTGCATGCAATGAGAACAAAAATGACTCACACGATACGAGTCGATCTCACGTTACATTCCATCGTTTTTTATTAGCTAATAATTTCGAATTACGTAGGTAGTTATAAATATTCGTAACGCTCTGTACAACTATACTCGTTCATCGAAATTAACGGTGTGTTGAAGTTTCTCTCGTTCGTTCGTTCATTCATTCAGTTATTATTTCATTCATTCATCCTCTTGAGCGTTCATTAATTCTTTAGAAAAAATGCACTTTTATTTCGAACGTGACCTCGCTTTTCTAGTTTTTTTTTTTTTTTCTCCCGTACGATTGGTGAAAAAAAAAAAAACGTAACCTTGACTCTGTAGTATTGTATAATTCACATCGTGGAGTAGGTAACACAATTCATGAATTCTCTTTCGGTTGTAACTGATTTTCGGCGGTGATAAGTCAAGTGACGTCCACGTGAGAAATACCGGTACATCAGGTAGGAACGTCAGAGATAAAACTCGGTCAATAGCATTCCAGCGTATTTCGTTCAACAACTACTCGTTCGTCGATATACGTTTTACATTGATCCAGGGGTGGTACATTTCTTTTTTTTTTTCGTCGGTAATAACACCTTTTTTTATTAGATAATTTTATTTTATTTTCTTCTCATACAAATGCTGTAAAATATTTCAAAAAGTCGAAATTATGACTTCTGAATTTCTGAGCCTGATTTACGAGCACATTCCATCAAGAGACGGTTGAATTTTTGGTTGAAAGATTCGTGAGGATGGGGTGGCCATAGCAAGACCAAATTTCTTCAAACTTTGCCTTTCGTTGCCCAAAGATGAGGGAAAAGATAACCTGATGGTAGGAATTATTTCAAGTTTTGCAATTTATCAAATGATGGAGAAGAGGGAGAGGAAGGCTTAGAATACTCAGGATTTCGACCTAATCCAAAAATCTGGCGAGGCCGAGTTTGAGTTTCTCACTCCTAGAATACAGTGTAGTAGGCTATACTAGCTTCAGACTAAGCCTATACCATGCTATTCTAATACTGGAACGCACTAGGTTCAGCATACAATATGTACTAGTTTGAGTTGAGCTTTACCTGCGGCCTCATTGATGGACTCGGAAAATCCTCGAATCAGAAATCGGCAAGTCCAAGTTTGAGTTTTACTGCCCTAGTACACAGCATCATACCAGCTTTAAATTAGGAGGCGAGGACTAGGGATACGGGGCTTAGAAATAAATCTATCTCATTGACCATTACCGAATAGTAATACATCTTTTCTAAATGGTGACCGGAAACCTGTTTTATCGAGGGATCTCCCGGAAAAAACGTCCACCGTTCGGGAGGCAACATGACCTTGGGAGTTTTCATCCTATCGTCTGTAGCTTAGAGGATGAAATTTTTCCAAGCCTCCTATCACCTATAGTTTGGACTATCACCTACAGTTTGATGGTCAAAATTCTTCCAACTTGCCCATCTATCACCTATGGTCGAAATTCTTCCAAGTCCCCAACATTCTTCTATGGCTTGTAGATCGAAATTTCTCCAAGTCCCCCCCCCCCCCCCCTCCTATCATAGTTATAGTATAAAGAAAGTATCTGCAAGGGGAGTCCTAGCCTAGTTTGAGTCCAATATACTGTATGTTGGCATGGCACCGCCCCTTCAATGATCTAGATATGCTACGCTTGAAACACCATGAGACTTAGAAAAGGCGTTTCCAGAGTACGTCATAAAATGTGACCTGTTCCAAGATAAGAGCTCTTAGCATCAAGTACCTGTTCCAGGGAAAGGGTAGCAGTGGCGCCAGATCTTTTCAGAAATCCGTATCCGTCATTTTTCAATCTAAAAACAGATTTCAACGGACTTTGACCAATTTATCAATACCGATCAGGAGAAAGGTATCTCTCAAACAGGTAACTGAGGTACTTTTTTATTGATCGACTCATTGCAGAATCAGTCTATAACGACCAGGAGAAAAGTATCTCTCATAATGAATGTCGAAGGTACTTTTTCCTTGAGCGCAAGAAATTCATATTTTACAAAATCCTTACTTTCGAGAACCAAAAATCCATAGTTCTGGCAGAATTGAAGGGTTGTAATTAAACTTCGTTTTCGCTCTCCTGGGAGATTTGCGGTTTGCTGCTAGTTGCCCTTATCTTCGAACAGGTCACAAATATACTGTAGACGCCCGGACGCAAATTCCGGAATCAGGGATAGGGCTGAGATTCGACGTTGAAAATTTTCCAAGTCCCAAGGTCGTGGCCGGACGCCCGGACGCATTCTTGAGATTTAGGGGGTAGAGAAGAGACATGAAACATGTCAACAGGTTCCTTGCCACTCCTCATCGACTCCGTTTTAAAAAATCCGTGAATTTTGTTTTCAGGGAAGAAATACCCCCCAAAAATTTCCGTGTGCTTGCCTACTAGAATAGACCTACCCTATGCTTTACGAAAACTGGACCAGTGTTCCTCAAACTGTCGATCGCGATCGACCGGTCATTCGTCATGACGTTTTTAGTCGCCAACCTTTTTGAGAAATCGTACAAGAATGTAAGGCCAAAAACTAAATACTTTTGCGTCTGTTGCGTCTTACTATTTGGTTGTTACTTTAGTTGATCGCAAAACATGTCAGATTTTGAAAAATAGAACGCGTCTCGAGCCCTGTATAGTCTCATATTAGTGTAGGGTAGCGTAGGCATATGATGGGCCTATTTTCAAGCTATAGTATAGCCTAATTAAGTCTTGATTAAAACTAGTAATACCATATGGAGAAGTAGGAATTTCAAACACGGCCTCACGTATTTCCAATAGTGGGGTAGGGTGCCTTTGAAGACATTAAAAGTGCCAAAAATGGAAAATTCAAATAACTATACCTATACCAGGTGGACTACCAATTAGATGGGATTGTGCGCGAAATCTGTTGTCGCTCAAAAAAGCGAAACCTTGAGAGATGTTTATTTTGGATTTGCAAAAGTTGTATGAATTTCATCTGTGCAATTCAAGTATAAACCCAACTTTCTACGACTTTCTTGAGCGAAGTTATTGATCAGAATGTGCCCCGAAAATTGACAATTTTGCCAATTCAAGAATTCCCTCATTTTTCAAATGTCTATACCTTTGGACTGGGGTTTAGTCAAGAATCCGTGGGTAACGCTTATGACGTCATCAATGACCTTGACCTACTTTAGGGATATGAAAGAATATTGAACTTTAGCCTCCATTATATACTAAGCCTAAACTAAGCTATTATAGTAGGTTTAGCCATGACCGTGGCTTAATCTGCAATAGATTGGCCTAACATACAGTATACTTGAATTACCTTACAAGACTATGAGGGGAGGGGGAGCCCCGAAAGCTAGTTAGCTTAAAATATTGTTTACCAGATTTAAACTAGACAAGGAAGTGGTCTTATTATAGCAGCCGAGTATGGAATCAATACTTCGAGATCAATATATCGATTTAAACGAGATTGATGTATTCTTACTTTGTATTTCTTTGCAAACGTTCGAAGACGTGCACTTGATTCAACGTTTTTCGATGAAGTAGAGAAATTTACTCCGACTTGATTTTTTTTTTGGAATCAGCGCTTCAATCAGAAGAGACTCGGAAAGTTCCATAAATTTTCCATCTTCGAGAACCTCGGCAAATTTGACATGTTTTGGTCCATAATTTAGCCCACGGAAGTCGTCCAAAGTTCGGTAGGAGGCTCACGATAAAATTAAGGTACAAGTCTTGTACATTCGAAGTCCCGTTTTTACGCTAGAACAGATTTAGAGTATAATTCAATGGTAAAATCGTTTTGCCCACCCGGGAGTTTGATTGCTCTATGGATAATCAAGGTAGACCGCATAGTCAGCGAAACAGTATATTCAACAGAATTTGAAAGCCGGCATGTCGTCTGTGTAGAATCAGGTCTACAGCTGATAGCTGTATCTGTACTTTATGACGTCATTGTATGTTAATGACGTCATTTTACGCGAAAAACGCGCCCTGGTCGCCTAGAATCGAAGGAATTTTTATCAGAAGAATGGTGGATCTAAAATAGGTTGGTGTTTTAGTTATCGGATCGGACAGATGATACAAAAGCCTTGACAAAAGTTCAATAATTTCGTATGATACACATAGACAGAGTTTTGATCAGACATGAAGTTTCAATTGGAGCTAACGTAATCCAAAACCAAACTCGATTTCTTCTTTAAACAGAATACTCATTGATTAGCGTATCAGTGAGAAAGATGAGCAATTTTTTTCTTAAAATTTTCCTCACAAAACAATATTCCGTATTATTGAGATAGACGAAGAAGCAACAATTATGGCGGGCTTCGAGGTCTCAATACTTTTTATCGTCACGGATTCCAGTCGAAATTTACTTCACTTAACGGCACTCGCGTATAGAGAAGCTGTGACAGTATTCCATATTGCTTTTTTTTTCGCGTTTCCTACGGAATACACAGCTGAATGATTTCAAATTGTCCTTAGAAAACGTCCTTGAACGGCGGATGCGTGCACATAATACTGTATTAGCACATTGCGAAGAACTATAACCCTGTTCGTGTTCGTGATATATAATCATAGTCGTCGATATATTGCATAGAGAAGTCGACGCATTGCTAACGGAATCTGTTGCCCCGAGTGGTATAAAGCCTTTATTTCCAATTACATGTGACTGAACGAGAGAGAAAGGGAGGGTGTCTGCGCGCGCGTGACAAAGAGCGAGCGAGAGTTAGCGCGTGAGATCGAGAGAAAGGGTAGACAGAATGTGACAGAGGAACGGCGGTATCTCCTGCATACGGTTGGTGTGCGAAATTTCAATTCTTCCTCTCTATTTTTAATATCATCTCGACTCGTTTCGTGTAAATTATATGCGTGAGGGAGACATCACGGTTGTGTCAATTAACTTGTACGTACGAACGTACTGTACAGTACGTATTTATTACTACCCAGCTTTCGTATACGCAAAGATAGCAAAATAAAAAAAAAAATTCATGATTAATACGTTACGTAACCCAGTTCAGAAGGTAACGGATTCGATATTGTCACCCGGTTAGTGATGAAAATCAGATTTTTATCTGTCATTCGTAGTTATTTACGACATTATAAATGAAAAAAAGTGTTACAAATGAGAAGGAGAGAGGAACGCTTAGCGACGTCGCCAGAAGGTAATAATAGATTCATGTATTATCCGACAATTGACTAATTAACCAGAAGTTAGTTTCGATTTACCGCACGATCAGTTTTTGTTTTAATATATCGTGAAGATTAATTATTGTAACTTTTCATAGGGTTATCGCAGGGTAATCAGCATTGATCTCACGTAGTGAGCCGTGTAGAAAGTAACAACTTTTTACCTTGCGCCTTTTCAGATTTTACTAGGTAGTATATATCGCCAGTTGGCTTAAGGTATTTACTGTGTAGTCGACGGAGTCCCGGCGCTGTACGCGAATGTACTCTATTGCATACGAACGTGTTATGAATGAATTTGCGGCCAAATTGACGCTACAGGGTAAACGATAAAACAAAATGTAAAAAACGAACGTAACGTGATCAAGATTAGAGATGAAGAGAATGGACGGTATCGTATATACTACAACGACGTACAAGTGTATAATTATATCGTGGCTTTGTTTTGTTTTGCACTTTTTTTTTTTCTCGAATAAGTATACTATGTACATGTCTAATGTACAAAGTAGTTATTGGTCATCGACGTCCATCAATTGTCAAAACCGAAAATAACTAGTTTGTAGTCAATGAAGGTATAGTGGTTTGTCGGAAAAGGTTACGAGTTATCAGTGCCGCTTTCGCACGTCGTCGGAATTGTTACGTCTTGAGGCTACGAAAATTGATAGTACTCATGTTTTTCAACGAGGTATTCGATTTTGTGTGATTCTAACTTTGAAAGTTTTTTGAGAATTTGTTTCTAGCAACGTTTATTAGATAGAGTTCGCTGAAAGATTAGGAAATGAGATCTAAAAGATAAATATGAGAGCTACAATTTTCATTTTTCTAGATTTTTCTGTATAAAACAGTAGTTAGAGCAGTAGAATGGGTCTTACATGTTTAAGGGTGTGCTTTTCCCGTTGGCGAACTCGGAAACGGTGTTTGATAAGTTGCATGTACATCCCCAAATACCCTGCAAGGTTCGGTAAACCAGCGGTAACTACGCGACGCTCGTCGGGCGTGCGTGGGTAGTCTTTAGAACGAATGACATGGAATGACTTCGCAAAACAGATTCTCAAAGCTCGATTTTTCAACTAATTTTTTCGATTTCTGGAAATGTTGTACCGAAAGGTTTGATGGAAGGCGGTATAAGCAGAAATCCGAATTTTCGCTCAAGAAAAATTTTATGACGTCCAAAAACAGGAGAGTTTTTGCCTACTTCAACGCCTAATTAAAAAGGAAACGATGAAACTTTAAAATTCTGGTTCTAGAGAATACAAAACTGGAATTGCGTTCAGTGGCGTAGATGGGGGGGGGGGGGAATTTGAGGGATATATCCCTCCATCGCAATTTTTTAAGTGTCTCTCTTCCGTTCAATACAGTGATTTGGTCTAATTTTTGCGTAAATTATGGAAAATTTTAGGAAATATCCTTCCCCCCCCCCCCCATGAGAAAATTGTATCTACGCCACTGATTGCGTTTCAGGCTAGAATGCTGCTTATGCTGTATGCTAGGCTGTTGGCTGCATCCATTCATCTTGTGAGATTGCCTGTATTTTTTGGATGTTCTCAACTATTTTTGTCCTTAAATTCCAAAATTTTGCTTCGTGTGTCAAAATGTACACCTTTTGGTCGCCGATATACGTAGTCGACGCTAGCGCTGCACGGCCCGAATTAGCATTCCTACTAACACCGCAATTCCTCCATCCACCAGTTCTGACACTTTCTTGTCGTTCTTTTATCAACCTTTCGAGACTCCTCTTTTTAATGTCTCCACGAGGCACTCTAGCCGTCTATTGGAAATCTACGAGTTCCAATCTGAATTGATTTCATTCCCTCCACCTTCCCCCAGAAATATTGTGAGGAACCCTTGACTCGATCCAGAATAGTTAGCTTATCAACTAGGAACCTTTTTTTTTCGGAGAAAAAGTCCGCTGTCCGCCATCCGGCCAGCCTTCAAACCTCAGAGAACGAAAATTTTCCAAGTCCCCTCCAATCAGACGTAACTCGGTGGTCGGAAATTTTCTAGTCCCCCTCCTATCATCAGGCCTGACGGAGGGAAGAAGGGATTGGAGATTCGTTTCCCCGGGCCCGGCTCTGTTAGGGGCTCGCAAGGCTCCTAACAGAGGCGAAAAAATTGAGACCATTGCAGGTTTGCAATGGCAGCGGGGAACCCGCAACCTCCCTGACTTACCTAGGTTCCTTGAGTTCCTCGTTCAACTCCCTTGAGGGAACCGACGTTTTTCCAAGCCCCCCCCCCCTCTTTCCTATGAAATCTAAATGCAAACAATGTCAAAACCTAGCTCTAGGCTTCCTTATTTTTCTCTTCTCATATAATATATTACTCGAGAGTGAAATTTTTGTTAGTCTTTCTCCTATCATATGTGACCTGTTCCAAGATAAGGGCAACTAACAGCAAAACGCAAATCTCCCAGGAAAGCGAAAACGCGGAGTTCAATTTCTTGCCTTCAGTGCTGCCATCTATCTATGGATTTTTGGTCCTCAAAAGAAAGGATTTTGCGTAAAATACGAATTTCTTGCGCTCAAGGGGAAAGTACCTTTGACAGCTGTGTGAGAGATACTTTTCTCCTGGTCGTTATCGGCTAAAACTGTAGTCCTCCAAAAACATTGAGTCGATCAAGGGAAAAGTACCTCAGTTACTTTCATGAGAGATACCTTTCTCGTGATTGGTATTGATAAATCGGTGAGTCCGTCGAAATATGTTTTTATAGGTCTTACAAAAAATGACGGATACGGATTTTCGAAAATATCTGGCAGCACTGCTACTCTTTCCCTGGAACAGGTACTAATTGATGCTAATAGCCCTTATTTCGGAACAAGTCACATTTATAGCTTAGAGCCTGAAATTTGTTCAAGTCCTCCTCCTCCTCCTATCATATATAGCCTAGTTTCCGAGTCTTGAAAATGATGACGTAGTAAGTTGAACGCGCTCGCGATCACGTTAGCGCGAAAACTCCCCCTCAGCAAATGAGTTGATCGGGCTCTTCTCAGTATAGTGTATACTAGGCCTGATATAATGAAGGCGGGAGGTTGAAATTTTTCCAAGTCCCTAAAGTAGGTCAAGTTCATTGATGATGTCATAAAGCGCCACACGTCACATTACGTCGCACAGACCATAGAAACTCCCGGACGTGGACGTTTTCTGAGGACGTATTACCCCTCACAAAATGGATAACGGGTTCCCCGCTAAAGAAAATTCTTGGGGGGGGGGGGGCTCGCTAAGTTCCTTGCCCCATACCCGACTGATGCTCTTGACGGGTCTGCCTATCATCTAAGCCAGTATAAAGTTGGTATAATGCAAGGAGGAGTCCTAGTCTAGTTCAAGTCCAGTATACTGTATGTTAGGCATAGTAACTAGATATGCAAAACTTCATTGGCTTAGCACCTTCAATGAGCAGTAATGCTCTAAATATCGTCTCTTCAATGCGTCAGATATGCAACGCCTAAAATACCATTAGACTCAGAAGACCCTTCTAGAACACCCCATAAAACAGGTTCTCTGCCATCTCTCTTTCAACTTCGTTGAAGAACCTGTGAATTTTATACTAGACCAAGAATGAGAGCAAAAGTGCGGCGCAAATGAGTCTTTGCAAGCTAATTCGCCTTATGGAAAGTATCCTGGACTGAGTATGAGGACGAACGAGCGGAAGTAGCCTAGTATACAGTTGATGTATCGATGCAATCAACATCAATTTATCGATAAAATGCCCAAAGATATTATTATACCTGATTCAATGGAGCGGAGAAATTTTAAGCTTAATCAAGCTATACTATAGCTTGAAACTAGGCTTCGCATATATGCCTATGTTACGCTGTACTAATACCAGGCTATACTTGGCTTCCCGTTGATGCACCTGGGATCCTTGAACTAATCCAGAGACCTGCTTGAAGCTGGATGAAGCAACTGTAAAAAGATATTAAAAATGATCTTCATATATTTGGCTCCACGCGAGAACATTTTTGTGCGGAACTCTTCTTTTGTAAGTTGGACGAGATTGTATTTACCGAATTGTGTAAGAGGGAAAACTAACTCGCAAACGAATACCTGCGACTTTCAAAACGCGAAATAGAATTGCTCATACAAATTGATAATTATTTGCAAGTACGTTCGTGACGAAAGTACTAAGCCAATATTTCTGCCTACGCTACGACTGAAAATGGCTTGAGTGAACGAAAAAAAAAAAAAAAAGCCTAATGACTTATGCGTTCCTGAAGTTCGTAAGCCGTACAATATTTCGGAGGTTGAAGAAGCCCCATAAAATTTCAGTGCATGTCATCGTGGGTAGCAATATATTTGTTACTTATACGGTACCATATTGGCATTTTGATGATAAGCGTTTTCGTATCATAATGCAGCACTCAAAAACTTTGTACAGTAAGTTTTGAAAAAAAAAAATTGTGCGCCAGAACTTCGAATTCTTAATGATGATGAAAAACTGAAAAGTTCTTTGGAGTCTATTATTCAAGGATGTATTCGACATTTGCCCGAATTTCGCCTAAAAAACTTCATCATGCTTAAAATTTTTTTAGGAAGTACTGAGCTTTCCGCGAAGCTACGAGTAATTATAGCAAAATAACTATCGTTGAAATGGGTCTAGAAGTGAATTGTGCAGCGGATCTCCAGTGTTGAAAAATCAATCCTTATTTGCAGAATATTAGATTCGCCAATATTACAAGAACCCAAATACTTTGTAACATACTACTGTTGATGAATAATTCATTTGCCGCATAATGATCCAAATGTTATTTCTAATGGATGACTTCCTCGTAACTGTAATTAGGTCCCCTTTATCAATCAAATTATTTCATTTCGAACCCGTTCCAGGCGGCGAGTGGATGGTCGAGATTTTAGTGAAGAATTCGACTTTCAAAACTCCATAACATGGTTCGCTGAATCAACAGCTCTTGATGAAACTTATGATAGCCCTTGAGGGTACAGTTTATGACCTGGATATGCGCTTCATTTTTCTTCCCAAATTGATTTATTTTGGACTGATATTAGCGTTTTGTACTCGATTTCATTCGCAACAAAATGTTTATGTTCGTGTGAATGCAAAGCTACGCGTCTTGTCTCTGTACATGCTTATTGTGTCGTGTAACAGATTGTTACTTCCAGAATTCTTATTCACGGTCCGTGGAAAATGAAAATTTTACAGTCGGCTACACAATTCGTTCGTGTATTTAACCGTGTTGTAAAGAGAAAAGAGGAGAGGGACGTAGGAGTAAACAGAAATGCACATACTGCATAATAGTGGGTCGTTAAGTCCGTGAAAACGTCAAGTTCTGCAGTTCGTACAGGATGAATGTAAGATTGTGCGTACGTGTTCATTGTCTATATGAAGAGGACGGAAAGAATCGAACAGGTTATTACATCGCGTTTTTGTGTATGATTTGATTGCATTTCTGTCCAATTTGAGGAAATAAGTGAGAAAGTATGGAAAGTTATCATTAGTCTTTGCAGCGAAAACCCCACGCTATTCGCTCCTACTCAAAAATGGGCGCAGTACGGGTGGAAAAGAGAAGAGGAAGAGGAGCCATAAAGTTTCTCAAAGAGGTAATCCTCTACATCTAGATAGACTGAGGAAACTGTTCGATGTATGACCCTTCATTGAAGCCTCGCCGAATTTCTTATTTTCTGTTCAGCTCGAATTAGTATTCGGAATGTTATCAGTAACAGCATTGGGCTTTTTAATATGAGGTATGATGGATATTGCGGAGAATTACTTTTATTGCAAAGTAAATTGAAAACTGCATCGTCAAATATCGAGAGCTTACTTTTCAGTTAAATGTGTTTGGTAACATCATGGGTTGTAATACAATTAATTATACCCGATGCAGGACTTCAAACATCAAGAAAGAGTATTCCTACGGCACTCTTCGAAGATTCATCATCTGTAGGGAAGAAGTTCTCGCTTATTCATATTTCACACGTATTTTTTGTAAATTATAATTACCGATGAATATATCTTATCGAAATATTGCGATTACATAATTTTAAAGGATTGTAGCGGCACGACCGTTCCCCATTTCACGAATGTGAGTGGAACTTTTCACAGCTAGTCGATATGTATGTCAAACGAGCTTAATTATAGGACTTGTACCGATTCATCGCCCTCCTTGCTGGGTACCAAATTTTCGAAATTGATAGTTACGTTGCTTACTCGCATATCGAAAGGCCGCGAAGGTGTTTCGCGGGTTAATAACTTAAGATAATTTTGGTGTACGCCTTCACGTATTTATGAACTGACGCCCGACCGCCCGATATCAAGTTAAACATTACGTGTTAATTTAATATGTAGTTATTCTAGTACCGTTATCAGATCATGATCTGCGAAGACCTGTTGTCGATTTTGGAAGTCGCATTTTCGTCCTCTCTCCCTACATAGTGTGTGGAGAATCGAAGTCGTGTTTCTTTTTCTTCGTCATAAATTTATTCTTTTGGAATTTTAATTGAAAGAGGTCATCAATTTGAAGATCATCACCTAATAAGTATGGGGAATATTAAACTGCACGAAAAGTAAAGGCTTTTGAACGAAAAATAGTAGCACGAAAGAATTGTCCAAAATAACGAAATAAGGAGTGGTGTCAACGAAATGTTCAGTGCCCGAAATTTTTAACCTTTTCCCCAAAAAAGAAAAAAAATACACGAAATTTTTGTAACGTGCTCGTCAAAAAAAAAAGAAAAAAAAATGAATCTATTTAATGTAGTCTTAACGCGTAATCGACGCTGTGAGCTTATCGTTTATCCAGATACTTTGTACTGGTACAAATATGATTCAATTCCTTTGCTTACATCGACTTGACTACCAACTCCCTCTTTGTCCTAATTTTCTTCACACATTTAAGCGAAAGACATGTAGGTACCAAAAATGATTCTCATTCTATATGATCAGTTCACAATATTTGTTGTTATCGTGCAGTCATTTCCTACAATATTTTTCATTTTTTGCCACGAAACACATTTTTGAAAAATATTTAAAGAAGTTTTTAAAAGGGGATGGCAAGTGGCGAACGTTCGACGAATTTACAGACCAAAAATTCGCCATCTGGACCAAAAGTGCACAACTCGACATGCACATGCCCCCGTTTCCTGAAAAAATTTGCTCTTTAAGCATATGGTGGGGATGTGCATTCGATAGAAATTGCTCACAGCGCCGCCTGAGGCCAAACGGATACCCCTTGGCCAGAAAAAAAAACGTGGCAGACCGAGTAAAGCGAAAATAGCCCTCATCTTGCAGTAGGCCCGGAATTTTTATTTTGTAACTTATTTCATATTGAAGCTGAACGAGCGCGGAGTAAAATTTCATTTTTTTCAAATTTTAATAATAATGATAATAGTAATAATACTACGCCGAAAAAATTATTTCTAAATTCATTTTTTAAAAATAATTATTCATTGTTTCTTTCAAATGTTTTAATTTTTCGGGAAAACTTTCAACTTATTCGTGATTTTTTTGTTTTTTCGTTCAATGCACTCTTTTTATGTTCATGCACCATTTATTATGTTCACTTTTTTTTTTTTTCGTGAAATGATTCTTAACCGCTTAAAGTATTTTTTTTTTTCGTTATTTCTGACTTTTTATTTCGTGCGAAAAAATCCCACCCAATAAGTATTAGTTATTGGGTTGAAAGTTTCACCATAGAGGGTAACTCAAGATCGACTTACCGCTTCTTTTATTGTCTCAATCTCTTTCAAACTTTGTACAATCTTTAGAATTCAGTTCTTGTGACGTCTAAAATCGTCTACTTGTAAAACCCTTGAATAAAATTCCACCCACTACGCCTATTTGGATGAGTCCCTACTTTTGATTCGTGACAGCAGGTCCTTTTGATGTGACCCATTTTATTTCATGCAAAATTCAAGGGAATGCAAGAGATTACACATAAGATGTATTTTTACTATTTTCTCGAGTTTCATTTTGAATGTTAGCGAGCACCCCTGCCTTTTTTTTTGTTTTTTTACGGGAATAATTTTCTGTATTTACGGAAAGGTGAGATATGTATCAGAGGCTTTTTTTCGTTCTACGAACTTCGTCTCTTGGTGCCCATATTACTAGCAAAAACTCTTATCGTATTTAACCTCATTACGACCGTATCTTTACGTTCTCCTCGTAACAATTATTATTTATATTTGCAGACGTTATAGTTTTATTCGCGAGATTTCGGCAGAACATTAAAATTAGAATAACGTAACAATTTTACTTGTCAGATAGCAGATAAAATATGTCTACTTCGTGAATAAGTACCTGTATCGAAATTGCGAAGAAAATGTTTTAGTACTATTCATTTCAATCACTTGATAATTAATATCGATGTGTACCTTGTCAAAATCTTGATTGAGCGAAGGTTGTGGAGACTGAAACACAGGCATACGAATCACTTCTTTTCGAGGGAAGAGAGGCTGAAGTGTTATAAAAATATTATTGTGTCTTTAAAAAAAATTGGTTTTATGGGCTTCTGAAGAGTGCGTCCCTTTCAGAAATTATGAGTATTTTAAGATTGCTTCGAAGAAGAAGGGCTTCGATAAACCTTGTTCTGAGATGAGATAAGAAATTGGAACGACTTTTTCCAACGTAGATGGAAAACATTTGAAGGTGAGACTTGATTCAAAGGCTCTAGTTCACAACAGATTCAATACGTGCCGGATAGAAGCTCAAAATTTCAATACAGAAAGTTATTCTTTCTTCTTGGTTGCATGCCAGATTCGCGCTTATCGAAGCAAATGTTAGACGGTGAGCTGGCCGTGGGAGGGTTCAAAGACGCCATTCATGCTGCACTCGGAGGCTGCAATCTCGACAAAGCTCGAGAAGAGATCCACCATAGGACAGAAACGCCTAGAGGATAGCTTGTCACAATAACACCGGCATCTTTCTACATTTTGGAGATAGGCAGCTTCGTTTGCGGGGTCTGTGGCAGAAGCACTGCACACCTGGTTGGCAGACTCATGAGCGTAGAAATGAAACCGGTTGATATCAGAATTCCCGTATCGAGGCCTTGCTATGCAGACGACCTACTGTTGCATAACTGGTACTATTTTGCTAAACGTCCTGCTTGAATAAAGATAGAATACTCCTCTGATTCGATTCGGTTTTCTGAAATTTGCCCCAGATGGCCGTGTAATAATCGACCCTAAGGTCACCAATCTGAGTGAAAAGGAAAAATCCCGACGACGGAAAGCTTGATTCGTGTTGACGAATCATATGTTGGGCTCCGAAAGAACCTCGGGTCAGCATCTCGTGGTCTTTAAGGACTCAAGATGGGACCATAAACGAGAAATTGAAGAAAGGAAATCAATCGTTCGTTTGCGAGCATACATCTTTTTTTTTCGTTTTGTTTTGTTTCTTTCATTTGCAATACTTATAGATAGTTTCACGCACGCCTAACGGGAATGTTTCATTAAAATACTAGTTTTTCTTAATCGTATCCACTAACTCGATAAGTTCCATTGATAGCATTCTTCAGCGATGTATGCGCGGTAGTACCGTAAAGTACGACAACTATTTCAAGTACATTTTTTTACCAATAGAAAAAGTATTGGATTTCTTTATCAAACGACAAATCTTATTATCAATGCATGGTGTACAGTCTCAAACTGCATACCACTTTCCGCACTGAGTACCGACGACGGCACAAACGGTCAATATTATGAGGTGAGTGTGCGTCACCGTTCGCGCCATCAATACGCGCTGGGAGTCATGTGCATTATTCCACCACCATGCTGCACTATGCATCGGCAATAACAGACCACGAGTACGCTTCGGTCTACAGCTAAAGCGTATACGAATCCCGCCAAACGCTTGGAAGGTTATCACGAAATATCATAATACGATATTCACGAATACTTTACGCATTCCATCAGCATCACTTTACGCGTTTCAAAACACTCGATACTTTTTCGCGCTCGTGAGATGAAAGAAAATAACGAAATATTCTTTTATCAAGCACCTTTTACAGCTTTTCTATACGGTATAAGCTTTGAATGCATACCGACATGCACTCGAAATTGGCTTCTGTCCAGAAAACATACATTCTCGTTTAGTGGTTGTAAAAATGTGCGAATATGATCGTAAAAATCTCGCGTACAAACGTATTATACTTATCGTGTATGCGAAAAAGGCCGTACCGTTTATTCCGATATTCCCGTGGAATGTTCAGCGGGAGCTCTTCCCACCCCCCTCTGACGTGTTCACATTAATGAAGAATATCAGGAGGAAAAGCGATGGAAAGTAGGTAGAAGTCTGGTAGAGCACGAGCAGATTCACAAAGGGTAATAATATTAGCCGGTCGAGAAATGACAAGTTTAGCGCGGAAACGACTTTTATTTGGTGTAACTAACGAATAACTGATTCAAAAGATAGTGAATAATACCGCATCAACACCGCCCGCGATGTGCTTTCGCAAACAAACTTTACCGAAAGCAATTACCGTTAACCGTGGAAGCGTGTGGAAGGATGTGCGGAAGGAACATTTTCCGAGCCTATTGAAGGCCTATTCTCGGTTAACGCGTCTTTTTGTCCATCTGTGCAGACGATGCAAATATTACGACTCGCAAACGACAGCAGACTAATCGTAAAATTTCGACACAAAACGTTATATTCATAAAGATAAAGATCACGAACCTGTGGACGAATTTCTGTCAACTATTATAGTCAATTAAGGCGAAGGAAATTTTTGCTGTACTAGATTTGGATAAACTTTAGGATGTTCTTGGGTTGAGGAAATACCGCAAGTGAGAGGAATAAATTGATGATGCGATTTTTCGAATTACGATTAAACATATTGGATATACCGAGGGAGGGATACTCCAGAGTGTGAAACTGGGTGGTAAATATACCGCAGAAAGAAGAGAAAAAGGCAGTTTACTCTGTGTAGTATACCTCCTTCGTTTTAGAAGAAATAAATTTGGAAAAAGTGACTATTGAACCGGACTTTCTGGGGTAAGGGATATGTATGGAAAAATGTTTTGGCGGAGCCAAATACATGAAAATCATTTGTCATCAACATCCATACTTGATTCTGACTAGCTTTCGAAGACTCATTTGCTTTCCTCAAGTCAAGGATTTCTCCCACATTTTCTGAGGGAGAGAAGGGGAAAATCAACTTAGATTTGGATTTACAGATTTCCGATAGACGGCTGGGATGCTGATGCCGGTAAAGACAGTGAGAAGAGGAAACCCAGTCCCATTAGCGAATCTTCGGTAGTGGATAAAGCAGTCTTTCTCAGCAGGTGTGCCGCGAGATTTCGATCACAAACATAAATTAATGTGACTAGAAAAAGAATTCAATCGAAAAATTCATCATAAGCACTATGTATGTGATCGAGGTGTTCCAGCTTTTGAATGATGTCAATTCCCATTGGGTCTAAATCTGTTCTGACTGTCATGAAACTCGAAAACTTTCTACAGATCGTATTTCCTAGTTGAAGCCTAATATAGGTTAGTGGTAGTATAACGTAGCATAGGCATAAGGTGCGCCTAGTTTAAAGCTAAGATAATCCAAATTAAGGCTATATTGCGAAGATCTTCTGCCGTGAAGGTCAGAATCACTAAGTAAATTGAGTCAATAAGCTTTTGTCTCCACTTCAATGCAAAGTGTAGGCAAAAGCCTTTCATTTGCTAGTTTGAGTCTAAATATACTGTACGCTTTGATCGAGAAGCTTGAACTCGGCCCCACAGATTTACAGATTTCTGGATTAGGTCGAGGGATCGAAGATTGTAAGTCCATCAACGGGGGCCATTCGAGGCCAGTAGACTGTGTATGCTAAGCTATTGTAGGCGCAGTATAGAGATAATCTCTATTATGATCCAATTATGGAGAGATCAAGTAAGAATTTGAGCCCAGTCTGCAACAGTGCTGCCAGATGGTCGTTTCAAAAATCCGTATCTATCATTTTTTGTAAGACTTAAAAACAGATTTCTACGGACTAGGATTGATCCATCAATACCAATCAGGAAAAAGGTATGTCTTATAAAAGTAGCTGAGGTAATTTTCCCTTGATCGACTCACTATTCCGAAACACCAAAGTTTGAGCCCATAACGAGCAGGAGAAAAGTATCTCGTGTTGTAGTGTTGAAGGTGCCTTTTCCTTGATCGCAAGAAATCTGTATTGTATGTAAAATCCGTAGAAAAAGAAAAGCCCGTATCTTTTTTGAGGACCAAAAATCCGTACCTGGCATCCTAGGTCTACAACTAGTATAGCCCAGTGCTGCCAAATCTAAGGATTTTTAGTCCTCGAAAAAAATACGGATTTTGTGTAGAATACGGATTCCTTATGCTCAAGGGAGAAGTACCTTCGTCACCATTATGAGACGTACTTTTTTCTTGGTCTTTATGAGATGATATCTCAATCCTTTCTAACATTGAGTTGATCGAGCGAAAAGTGCCTCAGTCACGGGTAAGAGAGATAGTTTTCTCCTCTGAAAGTCAGTAGAAATCAGTTTTTAGATCTTAGAAAAAATGGCGGACGAATTTTTGAAAATATCTGGCAGCAATGGTATAGCCTCGCCAAGACTGAGGAACTCGCACTCGGCCTCGCAGATTTCTGGATTGGATCGAAGGTTCAAGATGCCACGTTTATCTACGAGGGAGGGGGGGGGGGACTCGGCCTCGGGGATTTTCATGGTGCCAGTATAGACATCGAAAGTGTCTTACTGGATTTTCTCGAATACAAGCTGCATTGATGAAACCTGTAGACGTTTTAGACCTCTAGAACTGGGGTACGGCTCGATACTTCATAATAACAGTACTTATATCGACACTTTCCACAGCGTCATAATGTGGATGATTTTGTGACGTCATCGAAAAGACTTTTGGCGCAAAAACGTACTTCATCCGCGAGTAGCAGGACTACCAAACGGTTCGGCCGCGTATATAGGTTCATGTGAAGATGAGTGGAAAAAATTAACGAAGTGAGCTCATATTCGTATGTTCTCTGTGAAAAGAATTTCTCTGTTATAATACCAGTGACCTGCTACCTTTGTCATCTGAGCTAAGTTTCGAGTAAGTCTTGTTCAACAAACTCGCTTTATTAATAGTGATAACAATATCGCAAGCAATGTCGATAATAGCAAATCTAAGTTAGTGGGCTGAATTTTTCAGCTTTCAGTTCTATACTTCGGAATTTTCATTGGCTTATAACTCATCATCTGTAAAATTTTTAAGATTATATCGAGAATTCTATATAAAGTAATCGTATAGACGACAAGCAATAAATTTCGATAGATTATGATGTAAGAAGCGAAAGCGAAGATGTGAATTTGAAAGAAAGAAGAAAAAAAAAAATAGAAGAAAATAACTGATTACCGTTTCTTTCTCGACCTTCAACTATCATGAACGAATATGGTATACTCAAGCTGACGTTACCAGTTCATCAGTGAGTCAGAATCGACCTCCGTGATAAAACTCAAGTTTATAACATCATATTCTAAAATAGAAGAAGTTGTACCCAACGTACGAAGAAATCACCATGAAACGTATGGTGCTAATACGGGTATTCGTACTCTCACCAATAGATTTTATTCGGTAATTTAAATCCCAAATTGCACATACTTCGTACGTATTTAAAAACTGAGTACGCATTGTACTTTTGAAAAAAAATTTCATCCTGGTTTTTGCTTTGAAAATTTGTATGTGGACTCTTGAAAGGAAGAGTCGCGATAATATTATGGTCGCCATCAGAAGATAGTGTTTCAAAATTCATTGAAGCGCAGACCACCGCTGATGCTACGATTTCAGGTAGGTCTGCAAGTGCATAACTCGTCCTTGAAGACTCATTCTCCGAGACAATTAGAAAAATCATTCCAGCAGAATGGATGTCAATTGTTAGACGAATCTTTCCACTGTTGGCGTACATACTAAACGCGTTGAAGTCGCTGACATGCGAGCTAATCTTCGCGCGATGAAGAAATTAATATAGAAACGAGAAGAAAAACAACACTACGAACGACGAGTCTCATTGTTATCTTCTCATTCTTTACGTTTATCACCTGAGGCGACGTTTGCCTCGACAGCCAGGCCACAAGCGATAAAATGACGAGAGGAAAAAATGTTGAAAAATGCGTAAAGTACGCGACTATGTTCAGTTGGGTACCACGTGACACGCCAAAATATTACCGCGATCGCATCAATAGAGTTTATACAATGCACAGCAACATCTTCGTCGTCGAAAATCTATCGTAATAGCCGGTTGTGTACAATAAAAAAAAGACTAAGGAATGTGACAGCGGCCAGCGTTGCTGGAGAATTTTCGGCGTGAACGAAAATTCCGAGCATGCGACCAATGAATAAAAAACGTGCATACCACAACGAACAATCTCCTTTCTCGCACAAAAAGCTCACTCATATACAGGAGGAAACCAGAATGAATGTATACTGTATAGTGGAAATGAAGGAAATTGACGTGTACAAATTGAACGAGTTGGGAAAGACGAAAATAGGAAAGAAATTTCAATGACCAGTATTCCAATCCCTCATGTATGAGTAACGTCATACATGGCGGGAAGTTCAAGTTCTACTCTTGGAATAGTCCAATCAATCGGTAATAAGAGCTATCACGGAGTAGGAACATGAAAGAATTAGGTTTATTCGTGATCTATGCAATTAGTAAGGATCTAGAGGTATTCTCGTCCCTAAACCATTTCCTCGTAAACTAATTCGCAAAACCTCTTCACCCGCCTCGTTCATTTACATTGGCGAGAGATTCCTAGGTCCTTACCTTAGAGAGACGGATATTGTCTTTCGGTCACTTAGAAACTTTTCCTCTCTTTATCTCCGTAGTTGTTTCTCGATGTAGACCAAGATAGATTGAGATAAGAGTAGAATCACAGATCGTAGTGTCCATGGTTTTGTATAGTCTACGAAGAAGAAAAATCGTTCAAAACCTCGCATTAATGTCAGTGAATTTTATACGAAACTTATTTTCTGAACGGTTCATAATTTTTCCACGATTAAATCTATTCATCAGAAAATGAATAAATTGAAATTATTTTTCCGCAAGAAACCTGCTAGGTACATCCTCAGACCTGTATTCGCTTACGACCTTTGTGACGCGTCATCAATAACTTTGACCAGAAAATTTGAATCTCCGAAAGAAGAACGCAGACAAGAAGGGTACGCGGGTTTCCCGCTGTTATTTCGGAGTCTCTAATGACCGTTAAATTTTTAGTATTGCATAACAGTTTGCAATTCAGTCAATAGTTCATTCGGGAAACGTACGCTCGTATATCAAAGTTATAGCCTTGAATTTAGCATTTTTTCAGGCGTGAATGAAAACCTTCAACTTCCTCCGATACACTGGCGCAATTTTATCCGGGAAATCAAGCTCGTAATTTCGTACTCTCAGTAATAGGTCGGACCACTTTCGAACGTCCGAATCGAAATTTTCGCGATTTGTTTATTTAGACGGGCGTTAATGGCTTTGTAAGCACATATTATTTATAGAAAAATAAGAGAAAGTAGGTTTTTAACCTCGAATAATATATTTTATGTAAGTTTATTTTTATACGCGCTCACACAACGTGGCACTAATCGTTGTCCTCAGTCCGTTGGACAGTCTTATGTTTGGGTTCCTTTTTTTTCCCCCTTCGTTGTTTCCCTTTCTCTTTCGATTTCATTCACATTTTCCTCGTGCTCTACTTTCTTATTGAGTTATACTCATTGTAAGTATAGTTTGTCATGACAACGAGGTTTAGAAAAATATACACGTGGATTTTATATATATATAATTGTCGCCGCAGTCTGTTTCAATCTACTGTGAACTTGGGGTCGGTCTTTTGAAAACATTTCTTGGAAAATGATACGTATACGTGAAGTATAAGTCCACGTGAACAGTTCTTTTTTTTCGCTGTTGTTTGAATAGCGTTGTAATTTTTACTGAATACATTGTAATGTCAGAATACAAAGTTTGATCAAGAGTATTGCCGACTCGTGATGTACAGTATACTCAAAAAAAGTGTCATTATTGGCTCCTGATTTAATTTATTTCTCCACCTACTTATGTTGATCTAATTAGCGAATACCTTTAACTCGTAAGGGTGGTAATATTGAGAATGTTCATAGTTTTTTGAAAACGAGAACTTTTCTGGTTTTTAAGCTGATTTTGGACTTGCTAGCTGAAGATTAAGCCTTCGTATCTTTTAACTCTAATTATGACGACGTTTCCCTTTTGTGAAATGATACCCGCCCATCGCTCTCTCGATTCCCCCATAGATCAATCTCCCAATAATTCCAAAAGAACTGTCTACCATCATTAAAGAAAGATTCAAGAATTCATCATCCGGCCAAGAGAACATTCTGTCAACCAACCATGCTTACAAATTTTCGCTCAAATTCACTTTTGTATCTCCTATTTCTGTTCTGCAATGTCATTCTCGCTCATAATATTTGCCTTCCTTTTCAGGGAAACAGTTATTATACTTCCAATCTTGAAACGCAACTCTGATCCTCTCTCTCCTGCTTCCTACCAATTAATTGCGCCCTGTGAAACCTAATTAACGCGTATTATGGTGACCTCCTCTCTCCCTCCTTATACGGGTTCCGGAGAGAGCGAAACGACGTCCAGGCTCTACCAGACCTTCAATCCGAAATCAAAGACGCCTCACTCCGTAAAGCTCCCATTTTCTTGATCGTTTTTGACCTTCACGGAAGCCTTTCTCAGGATTTGAAGGCACTATAACCCCAGTAAATTATAGAAATTCGGATTCCTTGGTAATCGCCCAAAGATACTGCAGAGTTTTCTTTACGACACAATCAATCTGAATACAAAATACACCCCCCCCCCCGCCGCCACCAGTACAAAATGGTCTGAGTTTTCAGTGTCTTAGTTTTCCTGATAACAATTAACGACTTCTCTCACTGCGTCAAGTTCCAGATTACACTGCACCTCTTCGGTGGTGATTTTAATATTTCGCATCTGATCCTTCAAACATCGCAGAGCCCAAAGGCTTCTACATTCAATCGTTACTTCAACAAAATTTTGATATCCCTACTCGGGAACATAAAATGCACCTGTGCACTAAGTGTGATGAAATACATGTCACATCTATCGAAAGGATGCAACAGGAAAATCCCCCTGTAGCTTTACAAGAGACTCATACGCTCTTGACTGGACTATGGAGCTCCGGTCCACTATCTGGCTTCTAAATCATTCCTCAAATTGCTAGATCTCATTCTAAGCCATTCCCGTAGATTAGCTCTGAGTGCCTCGCGCACGAGTCCCGCATCGAGTTCGTGTGCAGAAGTCGCGGAACTCCCTTCATTCTGTAGAAGGTTCATTCTAGCCTCCAACTTTGTGTCCTCCGTTCTCAATTCCCTTCACTGCCTCTCTATAAGCCTGTATTTTCCACAAAGTGAGCCAGTTACCTGTCTCCTCAAATAAACAAAATTAACTTTCCAATTTGAACTATCCCTCATCGATCCATTACAAACCATCCTCTCGCTCTCGTCCCCCGGCCTGGACGTTTTCTGATTCCTCCGTACGATTAGACCCAACACAGATTCATTCTCTTTAGTAAACATGTTTACATACGTCATAGAGGACAATTGCTGAATGAATATGCCAGCCACTTCGCCTGTCTCGCTGACGATTCGAAAACCAAAAATAAAAACATAATGTGACTTCTCAATTCACGAAGTATTAGTATCTTGCCGTATCTGTAACGCAACCTCCATATTCACATCAGAACATCCATGGCCATTCTATCTTGCTCATCTAAACTCTCCTATCTTACAATGGAATTACCTAAAGTTAATATATTCTCACAGATTCACTGTCCTCACGCTACTTTCTCACGGACGCTTACAACACCAACCCTCTTATCCAAAGAATTTATCTCACACTTTCTAACCTCACACCATTTTCACATTCATCTTCTTCTTCATGATTGTAGCTGCAAAATCAGACACCTGGTTGCATGCTTCTTTGGAACGCACTATGGTGGATACTCTACTCGGAGTTAGCGTTCCATTGACCCCAATATCTTGGAGAGACCCTCCGCGCCTCGAACTCTTATAATCCTGCCCTTGATCGCTATGCAAAACTCATCCGTTCTTAACTTCTTGTTGAAGCAACTATGGCAGCTCAACACCTACCTCAAGTAGAGCTTAGCAGACCATGGTCTCGGTTCATCCACTGATCAAGATTCCGTACCCTCCCACGACTCGTTCATTTCCCTAGCTCACTCTGACCAATTCTCGTTTTCCATTTCTCGAGCAAGAAGCACCCGGCCTCCTGCTTGACCTGTAGAGCAGTGCTGCCAGGTGATAGTATCGGAAATCCGTATCCGCCATTTTTTGTAAGACCTAAAAACAGATTTCTGCAGATTTTGATTGATCCATTGATGACGATCAGGAGAAAGGTATCTCTCATACAAGCAGCTCAGGTACTTTTCCCTTGATCGGCTAAATATTACGGAACATCCAGCTTACTTTTCGCTTGATCGCAAGAAATCAATATTGTACGTAAAATCTATGAAAAAAGAAAAACCCGTATCTTTTTCAAGGACCAAAAATCCGTAGATCTAGCATCCTGGCTGTAGAGCCTATTTACCATTCGTTCTCCTATTCTCCGCTCTAAAAACCACCTCTGTCTCCTCAAGTCCTCAGCAAAGAGCTCGATTAGTGTTGACCGTGCTAATACTCAAGAGACCTTCTATGGAGATTTTGCGATAGGCTATCAGACACCTCAGGGTAACTCATTGTTAAATTTTTTCCATATCTTTCCTTATGTAGGCTATGTTCATTGAGTCAGCCCATATTGGCGCACCATATAGGAGAATAGAAGGATCGACAACACAATGCTTTTCATTGTCCTTCTTCTGGCTTCCCTGGCCTTTTGAGGTTTATCAGGCGGCTTAGGTAGTTCACCACCCTGCCGCCGATGATTCTTTCATGGTTTTTGTTTTTACTGAGTAAGTTACAACAAAAATTGAACAACCTATATTCCAGTGAAAAAATTTTAATCGTAAAAGGTATGGGAATTCATTTATCTTTTTTTGAGATCACCTCATGCGAAAGCAAACTCGTAATTTGATGTCGATGAGTTAATTTGATGTCGATGAGTTGCGACAGAGGGGTCCTTGAGCTGCATTTCTCATCAGGAGCAGTAAATTTTCTTAATTTGAAAAAATAACTCCTCAAAAACTCCTTCGCCCTCTCTGTTCCTCTTACTATCCATCCTCAATAAAAGTGAATGAACATCCATCATGGATGGTGATGTGTTAGCAGTGAATACCATCCTAAAACAGTATGTCTGTATTCTTCAAACAATTTTACCGACGTGAATGGTTTTTTTTTGTTCCATGGAAGAGCAGGAAAATTGCAAACGAGATAAAGGAGTGACAAAATCATGGTAAATTGAATCGGCTACAGCGGTTTAGAGCTTAGAGCACGCAAATACCAAGTAAAACGCGAACGTGCGAAAACGCTGAACCGCAAGTCCTTTCATTTATGGACCTGATTTACATCGTATTTGTAAATTATCCATAGATTATTCTTCTCCGGTGCTCGCCGCCACGCCGTTAGAACACCGTCGTCCGCCGATTAGCAGAAAATGCTTTGTATTCGACGACTTTATTTTACAATATAAATACCGGTGTTGTATACAGTGTATAGCTAATATAAATGTAAATTGTGTCGAGGAGAAAATATTAACATCTCGAAATTATATCTCGCGTTTCGCGCGAGCTCTCCCCATCGTTGTATATGTTTAACTATAGGTGCTCGGGACTATCAACTTTAATTTCGTTTGTGACATCGATAAGAATCAATTTGGCGGATTTTTGCAACCCAAACTGAATCGTTCGCATTCGGAAAATTATAGAAACGTCAGAATTTTTAGCGTCCTCGTAGGTGAAAGAAATCTTCTACACGTATGTTTTAAGCGAGGGCGATGGAATACGAGTGGGTCTTTTATAAATAAATTGGTACTCGGTGTAATGAAGTTATATACCTACGTTAAATTTACTTCTTTTTTTTTCAACTGTTTCGGATTGGGATTTTCGAGTCATTTCGACTACAATCAAAGACTTTTAATTTTCGAGCTGTCATTTGCAAAATTGTCGTAAATAAACGTAGGAAGGTGCGTGTTGTATCTTACCTTTTTTTTTTCTTCTTTTTAATATTTCGTTTCAAGACTGTTTTTGATATTCTAAACCGTTAACTGTTTTTTCTTTTTTTCTCCCATTATTGTTCTTCTGTTTTCTCATCTTTTTAATGATTGTTTTCCTCGTTACGAAAAGACTTGTAAATTGTATGGGTATCGATTTTAAAAAGCGAAAAAATTGACATCGGTATTAATAGCTTTTTCTTTTTTTTCTTGGTTGGAAGTGGCATTGATAAGAGGAAACCTATGTACACCGAAAATGAGTCGTAGAAAATTTTTAGCGAAAGCATCGGTGTTACAGAAGTGAAAATCGCCTATCACGACGATACGCTGATGCGTTCTGCATTCGTTCGAAGCCTCTGCATATATGAACTCGCAATTTTCAACTTTTATCAAAAAGTGCGTTCGCTGAATGAAACATACGAAAGGGGGCTTTCTAATAACAGAAACGACGCCAACCGCGATTATCAAAATCGAACATAAAAATACCATTTTCTCTATTTGTTTTTCTTTTTTAACTCGTCTCTTCGTTTTTCTATTTACGCTCTTCAACGTAGTATAGAATCCCTTTCTTTCGTAGGAAACTTTTATTAACTTATTTCTGTTTTTAAGTCGAGATATTTTTCCTGTATTTGTTCTCTTCCTTCTCCGCTTTCCACTCGCTCCTCTTTTATTTGTTTCTTTTGTACGCGTATACACTTTCGTTCCTCGTATACACACACTGATTTGAAACGAGCCACTATTTTGTTAAAGTGGACTTCGATGCGAGTGGAGATCCGGCGAATGAAAATTTCAGAGCGTAACAAAAAAAAGAGAGAATAAATAATCTTCTATGACTAGTAAATTTGCCATCGATGAGCTCATGAATGGTGAGAAGAAAGAGAGAAGAGGAGGATAACAGTGGATTGCGTCTGTTCCTGATTGGTGCCCGTGAAAGATTTCATGACGAAGAAATCTAAGTAGATAATCATCGTTTGACAAATTATTTATTTAATATTAATGTGTATTGTTTTTTTCTTTCGATGTTGCAGGTAAGGTTCGATTCCAGTAACATTTTGCGCTTGGTCTCGAAAGATGCTTTGTAATGACTGACACAACAAGAATTTCGTGAATTGTAGAGAAAATTGGCGTACGAAAAAGTAAGAAATACGTTATGCCAGGAACTTGTTTTTCCTAGTTCTACACGTCAGAATAAAAATTTCTCGAAAAGCTTTTGATCGTGGAAAGAGCTTTCTAAGTTTTTCGAGGTCATTAAATTAAAGCACACATCATTTTTTTTTCTCGAATGAGAGTAAATTCACTTTGAAGCTCTCGATATCATGAATCTTTCGTATCTTGAGTATTGGTGACTGGTTTTTTTTTGAATTCTGGACTCATCATGTTCCTTCTTTCTTTCCATCTTACCGTGATCTTGCCCACTCTGCTCAGGTCACTGCTCCTTTATCCTCTGTTTGGTCATGGTTAATCCGCGTCACCGATTCTGACGTTGACGTCATACTTTTTGAACTCTCAATTGCCTGTTATGTATGAACTCAAAGACTGCCAAATCGAAATGCTTTTCAAAGTCTGATATTGGATCCATATACCATTTGGAATCAGAGGCTTGATGACGTCAGGGTGCCTTGAAGTTGTCGTGATATTGAAAGAGGGAAGGGAGTAGAGGAAGAAATTTACTCTACAGGAATGCTAGATCGAAAACTTTACGAATTGAATACTCGATGAAATCAAACTTAAGGTAATGAGAAATTGGTCATTTCTATTTTTATTGATCCATATCAACAAATTTTGTGCGCATCAGGAAAAATAATATGCACTCGTATTGTTCAATTTTTCGCGGACAACGAGTTTCGTATGTGCGTTCGCGTTGGAAAAAAAATGCGGTAATTTTCATTCGTGTGATTCAAAATTTAATTTTCGATTCCATAGTTTCTATTTGGTCGTCCTTCTGGGTAACCAAAATAAATTTCAATTTACAATGCTCGAACATTGTTCGGTATATTCGGTGTAACTATTTACATGTGCTTCTGCAGCGCATATAGTTCCTGTACCTCTATATTCTTTTCAATCGCGTCCGGTGACGTATGGAAAACTTTGATCAATCATAAAGTTTAAAAAGTGAGAACCTTTTTTCCAAGTCGCACGTACTCGTATACAACTCAATTTAATACGGTACAAGAATATCAAGGTCTCGCGCGTGCTATAGTTTACTAAACTGATTTTTGTTTTCATTCTCTCCAGCATACCCTACCGGTATAAATAATATATTATTTTTATACCGAATAACTCAACGACGCGCATCGAGAAAGACAGTGACTTGATTTTTAGGTTTGTTTATCAAGTTACGGTCGCTTGATTACATTCTAATGCGGAGGGACGTTCGATAAAGGACGTATATATAGTTTATACGAAGACCGAGACGTGACGGAAACGAATCGCGATCAGGGGATCAACCCTGACATAATATTCACACTTCGTCGGCGACTATACTTCGAATTATATTTTCATCGTGTACACGGTGTATGTCGCCCTGTAATGACAACAATGGAAATTATATTACCGGAGAATATCCGAATATACCGTTGTTTCAAGCGCACTCTACTTACCTCATGTACACAATGATGACAAAGGAGTTTTTACAGCCTTCGAAGTTGATTATTGAAAAAATTTTTGTCTGGTGTGGCTGGCGTCAGTATATACGATGATAATTATGCCCACTGAGTGGTATGTCGCGTCACGTTGCGCCTATATGTGTGTAATTTATGAGTATCGTGTGCCCTTTGGAGGATACTTTTGTCCGAATATGTAAAAACAATGTGAAATTTTTTAAAACTGGCACTCCTCGACCTCGTGATAAAATTTGACAAATTCATCGAGTGTCTGATGATGTGCGCCCCTGTAAACGAAGAAGAAATTGAAAGAAAAAATTTACACTTGTTCTGTGGGCTTTGAACATGTGATCATAGTCACCGAAACGTAAAGAGTAACCAAAATAAAAAAAGAGTGGTAGTATAAAGTAAACGCAGCTTCAAGACCGCAAAGATCCAGAATAAGCCCGGTCGAAATTTCCCTTTGATACTGCACAGTTCGGAACTTCGTCCCTTTCGGATAGCTATAGTCGTGCAAGTGGAGATAAGTCTTGGGTACGACCTGTCGAGTCTAATCTTGTAAGGATAATAGTTGAGATATTCACCTCGATTGCCATACCCGTATCCTCCCGCTTGTCAGCAGAGCGTAGTTTCTATGTACTTGCATACCTTCCTCTAGAGTCTAGACCTTGACTGAGCGGTTTTGAGCCTCAGTGTTCCGTCGAAATTCAATTCCCTTTTATTCAGCTTTCCTGTGGTTGTGGATAGATTCATAAATTCGGAGGGAAAAATATTGTTATTGGATTAGATTCGTCGCGTGAATTATCGACGGGCAAACTTATACAAAAGTTGGAAGCGACTCAACGAGAAGGAAACAGAGCTAACAAAAAACGTCGAGGTGACGAAACATCTCAACGATAAAGGAACAAGAAGAGGTGGAAAGAGGTAGATAGAGAGGAAGAAGAAAAGAGAGTGAAGGTCCTTATAAGGGAGAAATAAACCAATTGACAAGGCACAGAAGGAGACGAGACGTGTTCACGGGAAAATCTCGAGTTGAGCCTGCCTTTTGTTGTTGCTATCGCTTCTGTCGCGTAGTCGCTTGTGCAGCACCGCCCTTCATCCATGGTGGAGTGTGGGCGGGTTGCGTATGCATTTGATTTTATTTCCTCAAATACTAGTATCAACCCTTTTGGGTATAGTTTCAGTGTTGGAAGAATTCCCTGAGCGAACTCCCTCTTCTACTCGGCAACTGCCAAGCTACTTTGGCAACCGCCAAGTTGCAATGCCCCCCTGGCACGCAGCAAAACACTAGAACACTCAACAACAACACCCCCACTATCTTAGATATTATACTGGATTGCTGTTGGCTACTCTCAATCTTCTTCCTTCTTCAGGGATGATCTATCTCTTCTTTCTGCACATCTGGATGTGGGTGGTATACAGGTGTCGAGTAGGCCATAGCGTGGTTCTGCATTCGCTTATTCCATTCCCGGTCCACTTCTTCATGACGGTGGCTGCAATTGCCGACACCTAGTCCCATGCTTCTTCAGAACCTAGCATGGTGGATACCAGGCTACTCGGGTCAAGCGCTTCATCTGTCTCGATCTCTTGAAGAGACTGACTAAGCTTGTCCCGCTCACGCCTCCACGCCTCGCACTCGAATAAGGTTTGCTCTAGTCCATCATCCCGCCCTTGGTCGCAGTGCGAACACGTTGCCTGCTCAACTTTCCTTAACTTCTCATGAAGGTACTTGTTGAAGCAGCCTTGGCCTTTTAGCACCTGCGTCAGGTGAAAGTTTAGTTAGCCATGGTGTTGGTTCTTTTACTCATCAAGGTCGCGTATCAACACACGGGTTGTCAACTTGTCCAGCTCACTCTGGACAATTCTTACTTTCCATTTCTCAAGCAAGGAGCGCCTGGCTTCCTGCTTAACCCGTAGAGCCTCACGGTTAGTCGTTGTCGTATTTTTTGCGCTGAACACCACCCCTCTCTCCTCAGCAAGGAGCTCGATCGGTGGTGAACGTGCTAATACGCAAAGAGCCTCCGTCGAGACAGTGCGGTAGGCACTAACACACCTCAGCGCAGCTTTTCGTTGGATCTTCACCATCTCTCGTCTTCTGTATGGTATCTTCATGGAGTCGGCCCATACTGGTGCACTATGTAGGAGGATCGACAAGGCGGTGCTCATCATAGTCCTTCTTCTTGCTTCTCTCGGTCTTCTTAGGTTCCTCATTAGGCAGCTTGGGTATCCAACTACCCGGCCTGCCTTTTCCGCTGTCATCAGGAAATGGTGCCTGAAGCTCCGCGTCGAGTCAAACCAGATGCCCAGGTACTTCATATTCTTCTTAGTCTCGATTTCCACACCTTGCAGGCGAAAGGTGGGTGGGCTGAACTTCCGACGGGTCGTGAATAAAATGGCCTCCGTCTTGCTAGCTGCAAGTTCGAGTTCAGTCGACTCAATCCAACGCGTCACTTCCTCTAGGGCCCGGTTTACCCTGCTCTCCACCGCTACAATTCTCTCGGCAGTGCATACCACCAGTGTGTCATCTGCATAGCAGATAAGTTCGACACCCGGCGGCAGCCTCATCTTAAATATCCCGTTAAATGCGACGCACCACAACAGCAGCCTAAGGACTGACCCTACGGCACCCCACAAGTAAGTGTGGGCTCCATTGTGCCAGCAGACGTCTCTGCTTGGGTTTCTCGGCAGCTGAGATAGGTGCTGATCATCCTGAGCTGGTATGCGGACACTTCTGCGCCCTTTGAGAGCTTCCAGTATCCTCTCGCATGGGATCGAGTCGAGGCTGACGACTGCGCAAAACTGACGCGTAGCTATCGCTGACTCGGCTATCCTCTTCAGCCGAATCTCAGCATCTGATGTACAGCGACCAGTCTGAAAACCGTACTGACTACTAGAGATTATATCTCTTTCCTTCAGATAGCTCTCAAGAAAATTGGCTATCTTTGTTGTTACTATGGCCAGAATCTAACCAGACGAATGGCAACGTTTCTTCTCGTAAGTTTGAAGTCGTTCTTAGAAGTCTTGAATTAGATACTGCGGCCTGTCTGGCCGAGTTAGATGGAGTCGCAGGAACCACAACGCCTGATCTCTATCTCTCCCAGAGGGATGAGCGTCTTTCAAAAAGAGCCCAAGTTATAGAATTCAATGTTGAAGTTGTGATGTTTCACGAACCAGAGGTCTAGAAAGGACCTGCGGATCCGGCGTAACTTCTTTGGTGAAGAATCAGCAAAGAGAAGTATCGCAGAAGAGAGGCAGTGAGTCGATGTTTAAGCTAACATCTCTGATAAAAATTTCAATTATACCAATCGCAAATTTGTTGAAAATATTAATTCTTGTCAATTAAGTAGTGGAATGTAAGTAGTCGATTCCATGGGTAAAGTTTCCAGACATATTGCGGTGATTGACTTCTTTACACCTGCATTTAATATTATGAATTTCAAAGAAAATTCGTCGAGAGATATTTTATTCGTCTGCGAGAGAGCGAGTTTTTGGTTCGAATTCTGGTCAGGTATTCGTGCGAGAATTAATTCTGAAAATCGAACATTAAAGCCAAACAGGTGACATTTGCCGGAATTAATGAGAATTATATGTCGAAACAGTCCTCTCATCGAGGATTAATTTCTGAATGAAGCATAAAAATTTCAATGGGCCACTTATGTAACCGCAACTTCGATAATGACCTCGAATTTTAGGTATATCAATCTCAGGTCGACGAGGTTTTTAATTATTTGAGACGTACGCTAATGTTGAGCGTATATACTTAATGTCGCAATTCAGGTCGACTGAAATTTTAGATTTTGCCAAAAGAAAAATCCCAAATTTGATCTTTGATAAAGAATCTAGAGAATTTTTCCGAGTTTATGGTGACATTCAACCGTCTCGATGAATAATTTATCGCGTTAAGCGTGTAAATCTGAGACAATGGTTGCGTGAATTTTCGCGTACAATAATCAGACTATTTCAATGACAGCATTATACCATAAGTTGTTCTAGATTCTCTAAAGAGACGTCGATTAGTCTACCGCGTATAATAAGTGTAATTAGGGAAGCAGACGTTTAACGAAATGAGTCGAAAAATGATTGTGGCGGTGCTTTTAAAATCGGTTATGTGCGTAAATATCCTGTGTAAAATTTTGCTGTCTAGGCTTTTCTTGGAGCGCCGACACCGCAGTATCCGAAGACGCGCCGCTTCATAAATCATAGCTGCGAGAAATATTCTAACCAAATTACCCATATCGGTTCCACATTAACCTTTCGTATACATATACAGCTTTGAAAGTTTGTCTCGACTTGGGAGAAAAGTTACGCAGATACGATCCTAAGAAATGCACGCACAGGTAGGCAAATATGCGAACCCTTCAAATTGTCAGGTTAATAAAGGATTTTACCGGGCGTCATTAACATAGTTGAACTGTTCATTGAGGATCATTTGCGTAAGTAAGCTATCCCTTGATAAGTACGAGTGATATTAAGCTATGCGGGGCTTAATTATTTCATGTTGTAAAGCGAAAATCAAAAAAATTGGCGTGTTTTGTGTCACGTCGTCAATTATTTCAAATTTGAAAAATATTAGAATTGAAGGAAAATTAGTAGAAGAAAGTCGGTGTACGAGGATACGAGAAGCCAAATGAATTATATATCGGTCAGGTCTCGTGCAAAACTATCGCGGACTGCACGCATTAATTCATTCGTCGAACATATTAGCTCGTTACCATGGTTGCCGAATCAACTACAACTTGGGCATTATATTTCATTTTCTGCAAAACTGTTTTTATTTGAAAAAGTTTAAGGTACACAATATTACTTACATGCACATACAGACTTCATGGTTTCTTTTTACCCTTAACCCTAACTAACACTTCTCCTGACGACTCATCGGTGCATGTCGACAGCTCGTATACTACTACAAGGTAAATATTATGTGTGCACCGGGAATTTAATTAATTTACCTCGCGACGACGAAGACGGAGAGTGGTATTCGTCTACAGTCAGTTTTCCTTTCAACAATTGGGTTGTATCTGAAATTGAAACTTTTTAATATTGGAGAGGTTATTTCCAGCCTCTATATGAAAGACAATTTCCTTGTGTAATTTTCTTCTATCCGAATCGAAAAAAGTCAACTTTTTAATTGATTAGATTCTTCAGTTCACGGCGACGTTACAACCAAAGGTCGAAAATCAGTAAATGCGTACAATTTCATGCGACAATAACTTATGTTTCATGCATAATTTGTTTCCTTATGAACCAATTGGCGTTAGATTTTGCTCATCCATTATGATCAGTATTTTCATCGTACCTTTTCTGATGAGGTGAAGAATTATCAAAAAGCTATGTTTTTGGCTCATCTCACCTACAAGACCTTGGAATGAGCTGAAACGTAAAGGTGAGATGGGAATGATCGATGGAAATGGGTGTAAAACATTTTGTGCCAATTGGTTCTTAAGGGAAGGAATAATACATGAAAAATTGTGCACACTCATGATAAAATGATGTAATACGTACTTTCTTGTTTTAGCGGGAGACTTGCTATCTGCTTTTTAGGGAGGTGGGCATACTTGGAAAACGAGCGTGAGCGTCACTGTTCTTGATGATGATGATTTTTAGGAGACTTGAGAAAATTGAGACTTGTAAGCTGTGTATGATAGAAAGAATTTTTGGAATTTCGACCTTTCTTGGACTTACACTTGATAAACTCAAGATTATTAATCAAGTTTTATTTATTAATAAAGATTATCACGTCAAGTTGATAATTAAAATATTTATGATAAAATTTATTACTAATTAAAATGACTTTAAAAATATTAGAAATTTTTCATAATAATATTAATTAATTACTTTTATTGTTTAAAATGAATCTTCATTTATTAGTTCTAAATTTAATTCATTTTAATCTACTTTTATATTATAATTTTAAATTTTGATTTGAATATTTCAATTTTGATTCGATATTCAATTTAATTAATAAATATAATTTTATAATTAATTTTCATTTTATGTAATTAAAATTAATCATAAAATTATATTTATTACTTGAATTCAACATCAAATCTAAATTCATTTATTCCATTCAAAATAAATAAATTGAAATAAATTAAATTTAAAACTAATGAATAGAAATTTATTATTGATATTTCTAATAAATTTTTATAAATTAATCTTTTCCATCGAAATTTTATTACATGATTTGATCGATGTAAATGAGATTGGATTTAATCTTGATTAAATTTTATATTATTGTACAAAAGGATTAAATATATTTAATATTTCATTACTCAATACTTGAATTTAATATTTAATCAAAAAGTCATGATATTATATTCAATTTATTTAATACCTTTGATCCATCAAATAGAAATATTAGAATTAATTTGAACAACGGAAAATTTATTTATAGAAATGGTTCCTATTAAAATTTTGACTTTTGAGCTAAGTATTCTTCTATGACGTCATTAAGTCATGAATTCGCAGTGGCTGATCAATGACGTCACCAGATCGTGACGTCTCACGGACTTCTCTATGACGTCATCAGATGATATTCAAATTTTTTTTCAGAACTAGCGTTAAATTTCATTTTCTAATCAAGTGATTACGGAAGTTGGGACGAATTTTAATTTTTTAGAGTTTTGGCAAATTGCTCTTAACATTTTGGTTCTGACATTTTGCGATTTTGCGCTAGAACACATTTAGTGCAAACTCCCATTCAACTGATGGTAACATCATTTTGGTCCACTCGGTATATGATGATAGGGAGCTATATGTGATGGCAGAGAGACTCGAACAAATTTCAATTGTCGAGCTTTATAAGTAATAATAAAAAGGGACCTTGAAGACATTTTGACTCTGGAGCTCTATAATTACCCATGATGAGGAAAAAATTGGAAAACTTCCAACTACAGTATCAATCAGACCTAATGCATTCACTCATAAGACTAGCCGTTTCTCATACGGAACTGCGAAGCTTGCGGGTTCCCCGCTTTCATTGCATTGCGGAGTGAGCGAAGGTATCTATTTTTTTTTATATGAGTTCCTGTGTTTCGAAAAGTCCTTCAATATTAAACTTTACTCAGGGAAACACAGTGTCAGGGTAAAGGGTTTACCCTCGATCTTCGAATGAGATTGCAATATGTGTCATATCGTACCTCAGAAAGACTTACTCATACATTTTCATATAATAATCTTGTACGTTTCTATTTTCTGGGATTCCCGGACATTTTCCTCAATTTATTGTTCTGAAATCTGATATCCTGTTTGTTCATAAGTGAAATTACGTCACAAGAGATGACAAATCCAAGCCTAAAATAAGCCTTCATCGATGAAAAAAAGAAAAACTTTCATCAGAAAGAACTCTGCGAGGAAACTATAATGGAATGAAAATTAAGGGTAGTCAGTCAGTTCTCCACAACTATTCTAGAGTACGATCCCTGTACGCTATGAGATCTGTGTTGGTCCCCCACCAAAATTGTATTAAAGTAATATTTCCATACATCAAAGTCAGCCTATAATTGATTTAAATAAGTTATGAAAACTACATTATAGGAAAGTCGGATGAATGCTGTGTACGTAAACCAGAAAAAAAAAATATATTCAGGAGGGGAACTGAAAGGCCGCTGAATGCGACTTAGTATGTATGCAAATTAATCCTTTTCGATATAAACGAAACTCTTGTACGCTGAGAGGTCCGTAGGCTTTTCAAGATTGAGTACACTATCGGTACAACGTCGATATGAAAAATACGTACGTACGAGTGGAAAACGAAATTCCCGCATTGATAAAACGATATCCATTAAACGCAGAAGTTAGTTGTAGAAGCGTATTAATCAACCGAAATTGATTCTAAAAATTATCAAAGAAAACCAATATTTTCTTGTTTTGACGTAGAATCGCGGCCTATGAATGCAAAATTACGTCATTGATTGTAGTTTCATTCAACAGATGGCTGTAATTGTAAACGTTTTCTCGGCCTCATTCGCCCTCAACTAGACTGCGATACCCGAATGTACAATCAATCTAATAAAAATCTCGCCCGGAATTATTAGACACAATTCAATTGTTGGTACTGAGATCGACCCCCGGTGCATACCCCTACTCTCAGCCTCTGCGCTGAAGGGGTAGACCACCCTCTCAAATACTGCTTCCTTGCCCTCAGTGTTGACATTCTTGCATCTATCGCCCAGTTCACCCAGCTCTGTCAACATTATCCTCTCCTCCTCTCTCTTAGATCTCAACCATGTCAGCTTCTCAAATTGAACTCTGTATCCCCTGTCGTTTCATGGATTACCCCTTTCCCAGATATCCAACTCGATTCAGCTGAAATACTCGAACCGATGACTCGTGATTACCTTCTTTTACGCGATCATTTCAAAAATGAAGAAGCGCAACAGGGTAGTAAAAATTCAAGTATCTTTATCAAAAACATCCATTTTGGTAAGTTTCGTGGTATTTTGGTCAGTATTTATGAGAGACTGAAAGTAACTCGATTTGTTTGCTTTTGAGCATCTCATCAAAGATGTGCATTCAATGAAAAGCGCTCAATGTGCTCATTATGTACCTATCTGGAAGATTAATTTTGCTTCTCCAAAAACTTTTTCGTGTCTTGAAAATTCGAAATCTTTTGTCTTCGTTATAATGTTATCTTTATTTACCACTGATCTTTATAGAAACTGTTGACAAGGAACATCTTGAAAACCACACTATCCCAGTTCAGACTTATTTTTATAACTTGTATAATGCACTTCTACAAAGCGTCATAAAAATAAAACGTTGGCTGTAGTAAAAATTCAGTCGAATATTAATATTTCATTAAATGAGTCGTAATTCTTAGTCTTTCGCGAAAACTATTATATTATTTTGTTCTACAAACGAGCTTTAAGGACTCATGATTGTCAATATAATGAGAAAATATTCCCAAGCACTTCTATGTGATGATATTCTCGAAATATATTAACTGAAAAAAAAAATTTATTACGCCGTAAATTAACACCCGAAGTATTCAACGGAGCAGGGAATGAACGTGAAAAAGGTTGTTCGTACAAGAAAGTTAACGAATCTCGGAAGTATAAAAAATTTTGAGAATCGTTTTAGTATAAGCTCGAAATTCGCTCTTTTAATATAAATCGGTGCTTTTTTGTATTCAAATGTACGAAATTTTATCGGAATACTTTAAAAAGATTCGCAAGCTATATCTCGCCAGAAATTATAAAGCGAACTGAAACCTTATCTGTATTTTCGTTCTCGGTGTAATTCTTTCGCTTCGTTCTGGAGACACGGTTCAACGATGGAATAACTTTTTTTTCCCCCTCTTGAACTTTGGAAAAAGAATTCTTGTTACTGAAACTAGAATTTTTTTTAATCGAATTAAAGTTGATTATTGAAATTTTCGTTGAAACATCGTTCAAGAGTATTGGCTTATACAATTATACCTGTTCTCTCTATCGAATTTTTCGAAAATATTGTCGACTGAATCTTTCTTCTTGTGTGTTTTTGTACAACGTCTTATAGGTTCGATCAGCTTGACCTTCCATCCGAATCTGTGCGGTGGAGAAATGTGTATTTTGTTTTCTGTGTGCAATAAAATTTGGAGGATGTTATTCACAGAAAATATGTATAGCTCACTCTACACGGGTAGGAGTATTCTTATAGGGATTAATTTGACATTGTGTTCTATGTGGTTTTCTAGTACTAAATATTTAGGGCTCTGTGTTGAAGGATAGCGCCCATCCCTTGAGGGACGGACGAACGGGTTAACTCTCAGTATAGGAGACTGGAGAATCTACAGAGGTATGCCCTCGAGCCTGACTCAAGCGTACACGAGACAAACGTGTACGCGAGAGGCACGCACGGGAGACACTGTCATACGAGTACACACGTATAACAGAGGTACTGAACGCAGAGTCGAGAGGGACAGCGACCAAGAGGTACGGCCGCGACTGTAGTCTATCGTGCACTGGTCTGAAAACTTTGATCAAAAGTTGTTCAGAATTTTGTTGACATATTGTTGAAGTCACCTCATGTCGACATCGATATCAGGTCAATATGAGGTCAACAAAATATCGACCGCCCCTCGGCTTGTTTGCCTCATTGATTTTAGATCGACTTAGACTAATTCCTGTATTAAACTGACATCAATGGCTGTGTGCGTCATTTTCGAGTCGATATATCCGAATTTCTCCATCAGCCTAAAATCGATTGCTCTGTCGCGTCAATTAACAACCGATTTTTAGTTTTTTGGTAATGTACTCTGTTCGACTTCACGTCGAACTCAGATCAACGTCCATGTGAAGTTTATTCTAATCTCCAAATTTTCTCATAAACTTACGAAATCGACTACTCTGTAGCCTCGATTTCAAGTCCATTTGTGGTTTTCTGGTAATGCACGTTGTTCGACTTCAAATCCACTTCAAATCGACGTCTATATTGAGTCCATTTGGAGTCGACTCGTAGTTCTCTAGTAATGCATGACAGCCCATTTGAAATCTACTCTCAAGCGACGTATTTCAAGTCGACATAGCCACCCGAAGTCGAATGCTTTTGTGGCGACGATAATCAGTCGATTTGTAGTTTTCTGGTAATGCACGCTGATCGACTTCAGATCACCGTCGATCTGGATTCGATACAGAGTTCTTGGGTAATGCATGTTGGTTGACTGATTTGTTGCGTCAATAAGAGTCAATTTGTACAGCTCGCTAGTAACGCACGCCGGTCGACTTCAAATCTACGTCGATTCGGAGTCGATTTTACAAAATGTTTTGGCCTGAAATCGACTGCTGTGTTGCGTCGATGAGCAAATGTATGCTGATCGATTTCATAAATGAATTGAAGGTTGAGGTCGCGTCGATCCGGAATTGATCTTCAGTGACCCTCTCCAAGGGATCTGCGTGTTCGGTGACTTCATTATTCGCAGACGAAAAGCGAAGTCATGATTTATGAAGACCATTAAGAATCTCGAGCACGCTTCACTACTGTAGCAATGATCGAATCGACGCGACGCAATGTCGACGTCAATTTCCAGTCGACTTCTATTACCAAAGGTCGGCCTATTTTTGTCCTCGATTCTGAAACCCCAACAAATGGTGCACTCAAAATCCTCGCATAATTTCAACGTCGATTGCATGTCTTTTTCTAAAGAATGACGTATAATCGATACAAAACCAACTTCGATTTCCTACAATACCAGGAGTCACCTCAATTTCGACAGAAGCGGCTCATTTTGAGTATTCGTGGCCGCCATTGAGCGAAACTAAAAATCGACTCATAACCAACGTCGATTTTGAGTCGACTTTTGGTCGTGATAGCAAGAAATCGACATAATCTAGAAGGAATGCATCTTTCAGCTGTATATTTTTCCAGCAATTTTCAACATTTCTAACCTCAAAAACTTTCCATGACACATTGACTTTGAATCATGTTAATAAAATTCTCCAAAATAGAGAAAAAGGTGTACCATAGATGAAATATGAGAAATCTTTCAGTGAGAGATTTGGGTCTGGAATTTTGTGCGTGTACAAGTAATTCTTCAGTACGTCGATCATTTCTAGATAAAAATACGTTCCACTTGAAACTGACTGAAGGCGCTCCCCACTCTACACTCCAAAATGTATGAATGAATGCAATGCATAATAGACTTACTAAAGAATTGGAATTTCGGCACCCGAACGTGCTGCGGCGCTCCGCGGTTGAAAAACTCTGATCTATCCTTTAATTGATGCGACAATCATAACGCGAATGCTTCAACCCACCTACTGCGTATAAAATTTTAATTATCGCGAAAAGATCTTAAAGTTTGAAAATTCTTCTTTTTATGTAAATAAGTAGGTACTAGAGGATTTAATCTTTCAGTCGATTTTGTACCCCATCAGGTTTCGCGTCACAGATTTTTATTTCGTAACCAATACTGCGCGCGTATGGTACGTGTATACAATTATTTCTCCTTCCAAGGTAGAAGCACATCGTTCGAAGGTACTTCTTGATATTTTTTCTCTCGACATTAAACGTTCCAGGACATTTGTCCTTTCCTTTATTAGTTGATAAAGAACGAAATAAAAAAGACAATTTAATTATCTAGTTCTCGGAAACAGTAATTATTTAGCGAGCTGAAAAGGTCTGCATTTATCACGTCCGAATCATTATATTCTATACGAAGTGGTTATTTCTTGGCTCGAAGGGTGCGGAATTTCTTAATGAGGAAACATAATTGCGGCGGAAGGAAGGCATTTTCCTCGTATACGCACGCATTATAGAACCTGTTAAAATGAAGAAAGTTAATAGAGTTCTGTAAAGCTAAATTAATTGTAGATACTCTATGCTAAATTAAAAATAGATCGTTTCACCTTTTGGTGTAATGGTGGAGCATATTTTCTGTAATCTTGTCCTCTTTTCCTTAGACTGAATCAAAAGTCAGTTTTTATGAAGGAAAGAATTTCGAGTGTCTGTATCAAGTACATTAATTATTTTAGACTTTGACATTATTTTGATAGGGTTACCCTTAAATCTCTATTAGTCTCCGTCAATACACGATGTGAAAATTTCCATGTATGCACCTACATAGTCATTTTAGGATCTGTTAGCTGTCCGAATCAAAGTCTCCGAATACTCTCCTCTTAAATGGTTATTCCGCTTCTTACCAATTGATGTAAGTAACATTAAAATTTGGACACCTCTCTGTATCAGTCGTGACGTAGTCTTCGTACAACTGAATCACATTTGATAAAGTTAAAGCTCGGTGGTTTTTACTAGTTCTATACAAAGCTCTTCTATCAACGTCGCTCTGTACTTCGCTGCACCGTACCGGTTAGAACCATCCAAAATTACTTACTTCCATAACCTTTTCCTGTCCTTCTTGATTTCTATTTTTGGTCTGTTACTGAATATTTTGCTTCTAAAATAGGTCACGTTGTTCTCGTTCGATTCGGAAGATAAGGCGTACGTATCTTCTATAGACGTTATCTAATAGGACAAGCTCTTTTTTCTGCTTGCATTACTTTTTAAGGATGGCCAACGTTGAAAGGGAAAACGTTGAAAAATAAATATTCATCGCTGACATTTTACTTTTAAATGAATTCTGCAGAAGTCATGGTTCTATATAAACAGGAGAGGAATTTGAATTGAGGTAGGAGAAGAAGAAGATGAGAAAGACAAGAGTATACGAAGTTCAGTTCAACGGTAGGATTTCTCAATTGATGACCGGTAATGCTGGACCTTGGATCAGATTTTGGGTCCAGATTCAGGACCGTTGCGGTAAAGCGAAATTCGGTAGAGATGATATTTCTCACGAGACGGTCATCATTTTCTCCTCTATAAACCTAACCTAACATAAATTCGTTCGCCTGGGGCGGTAAATTAGGCAAAGACGGCCTTGCAGATTAAGAATATTAAAATGGAGTTGAAATAGAAGAAAGCGATCAGAGCGTGAATTCAACAGCTTATGTGTGGATGATCAAGAATGAATCAGAGGGGCGAGATATGGTGAGAATATGTGAGTCTTATAGAAGGGACGGTTTACAGGATAAGTTGGAGTTTTGAAGGTTGGATTCAAGCGCAATGCTTAATTGCAGGCAGAGGTGAGAAGTCCTGTGTTGCTTACGCGGCTGTGTAAGCACTTTTTTTTCTTGAAACTTTCATGACCGATTCTACGGCAGATGATAATGATTTCTTCATGAGTGATGATTCGATCGAAGAACATTTTTTTCTTAATCCCTTCAATATAAGATTGCAGAGATATCGACTAGTGTAGAGAGCATTTATGAAATACTGATAGGATTACCGTACACTTTCCCGAAGCCGTACTCCCGAAACCAATTTTCCCGAATGTTTAAATTCCCGAAACCCATTCTCCGAAAAGTTTAATTTCCCGAAGTCATTTTCCCGAAAATTTTTTTCCCAACACCCAGGATCGTGAAGAATTGCGTGAATAAAATTGGCGTCACCTTGAAAGTTCCGTCAATGAACCACGTTGAGCTACTGCACAGCAATTCCAGATTTTCTCCGCTTTCACCTCTTCCTGGTTGGGAGCGTGTGAATGTACAAGTCGCATAAGAAAAGTGGGAAAAGACTGAGAAGACCCTAATTTTGAAGAATGAATCGGGATTTTCGCCTAGAGCTAAGAAGTCGAAGGGATCAGTTGTTGGTCTTCTTTCTGCCATTTTTGTGATCGGAGGGTGAGATCGGTCCAAATGCCCGAAGTTCCGATGGAAGCGCGATTAACAACTTCGTTCTTCGAGAGCTTGATAAATCTGAGATAAGAATAATAAAAGTCCTGGTTGGGAGAAGAGTGCAATTCATTGTGTCGTCTTCGAAGAAGAATAAAAAATTTTAAATCATTTATAACAACGTAAGACTGTATTCAGGATTGTGCTTTTTTGAGAGAATATTGTCTCAATAAATTCTTGTATGTGTCGTTGTGTCAATGTTTGAACGGAAAAATATTTCTCGAGGAAATCGGAGAACGGCATCGGTCATCGAAGAAAGATACCGTTTGCTCGGCCCGGGAGACCATGAAACGGAAACCTATATGTCTTTAGATTTCTTATTTTATGTCAACATCGCTCTCCTTCTTATGTTATTGTAACGCTACAAAAGACCAGAAACTTTAAGCTTTGTACAGAGTCAATGACAAGACGTTGGAGAAGTTTTTTCTCGAATTTTTCAATATTTATTTGATGAGCTTTTTATTCCATATCTCATTGAATTCTCCACTCTTACCATGTAAAGTGTGTGAATCACTGCCAGATACTATTGTACCGGGAAGACCAAGTTGTATTATGCCACTTAACGGAATCACGTTGGTTGGTCAACACCTCGATAACTTCGTGAATGGCATTCCTGAAATTCTTGAAGTATTGTGTGTATTCGCGCGTTCACTTCAGTTTGCTGAAGACGACAATCGCTTCTGTCGACTGAGATAGTATAGTAACATGCACTAAGTACGCAGGTAGACCGCATGAGATGACTTTTATTGTTACGTTTTTTTTTCTCTTCATCATTTTATTTTATATAAGGTTTACGACTGTGGAAGAGAACGCACACCATTCTATATAATTCATGTAGTTTGTAACAAACTGTGTTTTGTGCGCATAACACGTGAAGTTGTGCACGACAATCAAATTGAATGAGGAATTTCGTAACTGCCCGAGTTTTGCCTTTATTACACTATCATCTTCAGCACGGTTACCTCTTTCCAGAAAATTCGCGAGATACGGAGGGAAATCGAATAATTTTGGTCTATTAAGAGGTGAAAAAGTTTTGGAATTTAGCAAAAATGACCTTTCCACTTGTTTACGACTTTTACGGAGATTGAGACGCGCATAGTGAACTTCGCAATTGCAAAATATTTCGGCTTTGTGTGGGAATTCGATTTATTATGATCGAGATTTAGCTTCACGTACTTACGCGATCCGCTTCAATGTTCCTTTTTATGGTTGTTGGCATCATGCTTGATTACGTACCAGTCTTTAATTCGGAACCTAAAATTACATCAAATGTCTACTTCTCCGGTGGAAGAAAGGAATTTCTGTTTCCTTTTAATAGTCATTGTACGAAAGCTTTTGTTTAAATTTATTCGTTTGAGGCTTTGTGGCCTTTTGACACGAATTTCTGTTCATAAAAATAATTCAAGGAGCGTTTATGATCTACCAAATGTTTCACTTGTGGAAAAAGAGAAATTGTTGAAGCTGCAAATTAATATATCCCTTGGAAACGTACTGGATACACTGAAGAAAATTTATAGAAATTCGTTCACTTCCAATCAGTTCATTAACTCTCTTCAAACTTATTTAGTAAGCTACACCTGTTGTTTAGATGGCCAAATATGAAACAAAGGCTTGGTAAATTATCTCATATTGACGCTACTTTACTGATATGAAGTTAGTAAGTAAGGTGAGCCTCGCAACAGGCATAATGAAAATACCCGATACTAATCAATTTTGTTTTCTATTTAATGTTTCAGGTAAACTTTAACTATTGACGTTGATTTGGTGAATCGAGAGAATTTGACCCTCGTAATATTATCGAAAAAGACTGAGTCGTCAAAAGAAGTCTACCAAACCATTTTTGGTCGAGAAGGGTAATTTGAATGTTCTAATAATTCGCAATTAAAATACAAAATTTAGGGCTCAAAATTCACCTGGGAATTATATGAACCAAGGATGTCACAGAACGATTAAAGAATATCTAAGCATAACTTGGAACCTTCTGTCGATGTCTTTCCTGCGACAATGGACGTTCAAAATTTCTTCTTCCTCGCGTATGGTTCATTATGGAAATGCGAGTGCTTTTAAATTTCTATTAAAGTAAGGGAAATTCATGGCTATTGTAACTTACAAGGCCGTGAACTTTATAAGCTGAATCGCAGTCATCTCTCTGTAGCAGAAGGTTAGCAAACTGAAGAATAAGATAACGAAAAAGGAAAAATCAATGGAAAGTTTCAACTTTTTTGTTGCCCTGAAAGGAATTTTAAAGTGGCCGAAGAGTAGAAATCTCACTTTGGAAGTCAGGACTAGATGTACTAAAAGTACTGCCGTTACGGAAGAAGAAAGTTACAAAGAAAAAAGATTTCGGGAGAAAAAAAAACTTGCTTACACAATTTTGTTCAGTTGTGAAGGACAGGGTAGAAAGAAAATTTTCAACGTTATATTCTAGCTGAGTCGCCTTTTCAGTCATACTGCTGCTGCTTCTGCTCCCTCTTCAATAGTTTTTGTAAACATTTAGACAACGACACTTTAGCGCGAAGAGGTAACGAATTACATTTATCCTATCCTCGAGGTTGCGAACCATATTAGATTCGTCAACACTGAAGATAAGCTCGAAAAATAAAACGCGAAGTGTTAGGAAGAGGAGACGTACGGATAAGAATATGCTCCTACCTAAAGTGACTGTATGTGAATGAAAAGAATGCGAGGTACTCAACTTTTTTTTCCTTCTCTCGTGTACACAATTTCGTCGTGCGAGACTTGCGTCTAGGAAAGAATACGTGCAACAACGAAGTGCATTAGTGTCACTTTAGGCTGAGCAATAAAAGGGTAGTATTTTAGCCTAGCTGAAATTATCTTGGTTTCTTGTTGGGAACTTATTAAAAAAATTAGTCAACTTTCACGACACATTCTTTGTTACGTACACAGTACAAATTGAAGCCGTCCACCAATATTGTGAGGAAGGTTTAGTAAAGGAGGGCAATTTCATTCTGATGTACGAGTACAAGCAAAAATTGTAGGAATATAACGATTCCCTTCTTGGAAAAATCGTTTATCCAACTTTTCGTTTATTGCGCTAGTGAGAAAAGCTCACGAGGCTGAAATTCGATACGTCGGAGGCACGAACTGCAGGAATTTAGCGGGTGCTTGATATTATTATTTTATAATGGTTTCGCATCAATTTATACGGAAAAGAATAAGTTGCAAAAACCAGGATCATCTTCTCATTTCTCGTTTCAGATTTTTTTCTTGTATCTTTATGTACAACGATATGACAGTGAAAATATTCAGCGAGACTAACGCACGTTTCCGGAATTTACTTCTGGGCGAGTGTGCTCTATTGACTTTATTAAAAATTTAGAATCAAAATTAATTAACACGTATATCATTTAGGTGAGCCTTGAATTAGGAAAAATTCAGTGATACGCTCAAAAACCTCAAGTGTTGACTTGAACATAAAAAGTGTGGAATAAAAATAATGTAATGAGAAGATAAAAGGTGAAAATAATTGAAGCAAGTAGTGAGAAATAAATGAGCGACATCATGAAAAAAAAACAGGTGAATAAAAAATGTTAATTTAAAATAATTTTAAAATTAGAACCAGCATTAAAAACTGAAAACGGATAAAAGATTGAAACTTGATAGACAATAAAAAAAATTTTGAAAGACATACGGAACTTTCAATGAAGTTAATGAAGAGGAGGGTCGGGAGGTTGTTTTATAGGATGTACATGAAATAAAAATTATGAACCAAGATAGTTAGAAACGATAGTCAAAATTGCAATAGTCGACTTCCCACTCCATACGTGTTCAAAGTTCGAGATGAGTTTCTAGCTACTTTATAAAGGGTTTAGAATTTGGAATTTTTAAAGAGGAATTATTTTGGTTTCGAGGGGTGTGGGTGCCCGGGAGGATACTGTGCATGTGCATACAGGGCTGGATGAAGGGGAAGGGGTGAGGGGTCATTGACCTCAAGCTTCCGCTTTTTAGGGCCCCCGCAATTGCAGTTCAAGAACCAACCATCGATAAACAATAAAAAACTCGCAGCCCACATACTTAGCTGCTCGGAATTGCCTTCATTAACTGTGTTGATTGAGGCAAGCAGGGAACCTGTTTTACAAGGGATTTTTCATCAGATACAGGTCAATTTTCGAATTTTTTACAAGTCCTTTTCCCATCATATATAGCTTAGAAGTGCCATCACTATCTGATGACGTCACAGAGCTAGTAAAACCACTAATACAGTAGTATAAAGGAAGCCTAAGACCTAGTACAGAGCTAGGACAAACTGCTACTATAAGCTATTATAAAGATCTTGTAAGCTTATGGTATGAAGGATGCCTGAACCTAGTATAAAGGAGGATTGGACCTAGTATACGCCTAGTATAATACGTAGTATAAACCTAGTATAATATACTGCATGAAGCAGAGAGACCTAGTATAAAGGAGGCTTGGACCTAGTATACGCCTAGTATAATACGTAGTATAAACCTAGTATAATATACTGCATGAAGCAGAGAGGATAAGTCCCCCTCCTATCACTTCATCAAAATTTTTCTAAGTCCCTTTTTCTTGCCGGACGGCGCCCGGCGGCCGGCGCCCGTCATTTTCCTTCAGTTTACCCCCCGATAAAACAGGTTCCCTGTTAAAATTACGTACAAACTACGATGTAGAGTAGGTTGGGGAATCCAGAAATCTGCTAGTTAAGAAGAGGAAAAGAGAGGAACTTTGATGAATTCACCAGCTTTATGACTTTGAAAAGAGGTTTGAACTGGTTGAAGGAAGAAGAGAGGAATTTTTATGACGTCACAAGGAGGATTGCAGTGGTTGATGCCTTCACTGTGCCCTTATTTGCTGTCGAAAATTCGCAAGTTTGGGACTGGGTTTCTCCTTATGTCTTCTCCAGCAGCCCGGCCGTCTATTAGAAATCTTGGAGTCCAAGTCCAAATTGATCCCCTCTCCAAAAAATCTTCGAGGAATCCTTGTCTTCGTCCAGAATAGTTCGCTTATTATACTAGACCAAGAATGAGAGCGAACGTGCAAAGCGAGTAAGTCCCCGGAAGATAGTTAGCTGAACATGCAGCATGCTAGACATTACGAGACTAAAACTAAGGACAAACGAGCGGAAATAGCCGAGTGTACAATCGGAATATCGATTGAGCGCCCAAAGACAAGTATCGTGAGTACAATTCAAGTGTACAGTAGATTCTTGATGATGGAAGATGCAAAAGTTGATGAAATGAAAGCGAAGTTGACAACCCAATGTGTTAACCACAACACCTCCATCTTAACGGTTCACTTGGAAACAGGTATTTTAGGCGTAGTGCGCAGGTCATTGTTCAGGCAATACCAGTAAGATTTAAGATAGAAAATTTTCGGCACTGCCGTCAAATTACATATTACAATTTTTATTTTAAAAAATATACCCGACGTTTCGGACGGAACCTCCGCCTTTTTCAAGGGTAAAACAAGACTGAAGACAAATATAAGTACAAGTAGGTCGAAGAACGAAAAAACAAATCAAGTATGACTAAGCTTTAAGTACAGGGTGAAACATGCTGTTTAAGTTATAGGAGTCAGCTTTAAAATTAATAGAGTGATCACAAGTTTTGATCTTGATGGCTTCCAGCATTTTTCTTTTCTTCTCGTTTTTTTCGTAGCCTAAAATGGTGGTATTATCGAAGTCGAAAGCATGACCTGTGTTAGCGGTATGTTGGCAAAGAGCAGTATTCTCAAGCTCGTTGGTAACATCCCTCTTGTGTTGTTTTAGTCTCTCATCTAACAACTGTTTTGTCTCACCAATATATACTTTATCGCATTCAGTACAAGGAATGTTGTAGACTAAATTAGAACGATAAATAGTGGGGACAAGGTCTTTCAGTCTGGTGAAAAAAATGTTTGTTAACTTATGACAACTAAAAGTAACGCGAATATTAGGAGTAAGTTTTTCTAAATGTTTCTTTAAAATTAAACTAGGAACGCCAATGTAAGGGATTGAATAAAATTTAAGTCTATTAGGTTGGCTCTTGTATCAGTCCCACTGCATACTTCCCTCTCTGTTATGCACATTCACGTTTTTCTCACTTCTTACCATCCTATCCTCCTTCTCACAACCTAGTTAGCGCGAACAGGCATCACCGACCCAGTATCATACAGGGATTCGCTCCAAAGGAAATCTCGCACCCTCCTGCAACCAAAGCTGGAAGCTAGCCCCTGTTACTCGCATCACCCAACGCAGAGTTGGCGAAGTGCACGGTAAACCACCTATGTCTATGAAACGGCAACTAGCAAACATTAATTCCCCGAGTGGTACCTCAGCTTCGCTGAGAAATCAAATCTACCGCCGGGCATTGGGCCCATAGATTTGGAGGGTCCATAGTTGGATTCGGAGTTCCAAATTTGGGAGGGTATTGACACCGAAATCGACCCGCTGTTGCAGGAGCAAGTGACTGCACAACGGACGAACCCTCCAGAAGAATTGCTTCAGTCATCACTCTCACCTGACCCCGCTGACATGAAGTATGATATCAGTCCCACAGATGGCGAGCAGCGAATCAAAGAAACATCGCCTACAGTAAGCATACCCAGAATCGATGACTATCCTCCTCAGGTACGCACTCAACAAGCTTGAGCTTACAGCTTTGAAGATGCAATCAGTGGAACTACCCCTGCAGACACACCCACACTCGGTCACACTAACCCAACAGGCACAACATCCCACACCCGTGAACAGGGCAGCCAAACTCTTTTGCTTCCTTCCTCTTGGTGGACTTGGAATCTTCTACCTAATTCAGGAATCTACAAATCCATGAGAGAAAGCGAGAGAAAGAAGAAAGAGTGAGTTACTGATATTGATGACGTCATAAAGAGGTCTGAGCTGGTTGATATCTTTACTGTACCTTACATCGCACATTATTTTGTCTTGATTGGTAGCTGGATTGAATGATCTTTATTTCTTTAGCTTTACCAAAACGTTTGGGATTGCTTCGCTGCTCTTCTTCCCTCAACAATGATTCCACACTACATTAAAACATACCCGACGAGGTAGCTCATTATCGATACAAATTGCTTAGTTCTCACGAAATTTGAAGAAGACGTTCATTCTCGTGAAATTTCCGAGTTCGATGCTTTGAAATTTTTGTAAACTCGAAGATACGTCGACGCTTTGGAAGGAACTACAATTCCCGAATTAGGAACACTTACTTGAAAAATGTTCCTACTAGAGCTCCAAGTGTGCACAATACCTGCTGCGACGACAAAATAAAATCGTAATTTCTATAGTAATCGAATAGTCTATCCCTCGAAAATATTTCAATATATTATTCTCACAACAGCTTTCTCATCGATTTATCTTCCGTATACGACTCGGCGCGGGAGAACGCGAATAGCGAATACGTGTTTTAAAACGGCAGATAATGTATTCGCCGCGAATTGGAATGAGATGCGTGAATCGGTTAAAAATTTTGGTCACATATTTGCACAACCAACAGATGTCTTTTTGCGCTTCGTAAAAGAAATATTAAATATAACATTCAGCAGAAATCTTCTCGCTATAGCCATTCAGATACCCAATCATATACGTGCGCTCCAGCTAAATTCACTATTCCGCCGTGTTAACAAACCTATAAAGCAGGGGAGGGGAGCGCTACATAAAATTTGCCATCCCTTCGCTATATCTTGGAATGAAAAATTGGCAACAACAGTTTCACACGAAGCTATGGAAAAAAAAAAAAAAAACGGGAAATTTCGCGAAGGCGAAAAAGGTTCGAGTGAGAATGACGATTGCCAAGTACGCGAGTGAAGTACGGCAAACGGAAGCCCACAATTCATAAATCAGTACCTCAGTCCATTTGAATACTTATTATCAAATTCTTACTCGTGCGCGAGTACGGCTTATCATCATGAATAGTCCTGGGAAGTATTATTTTTATTTCAAAGATATTGAAAAGCGCAATGTATCAAAACCCAAAATAAAACGTCGGAGAATTATCTCTACCATCTTCACAATTTGCTTTGATCTACCCCCACCTGAAGTACAGAGTCAAACAGTGAACATTATAAATCGATGTTGAGGTACTCGTGGGTCAAATCGATTGATGAAAAAGCCATCGTTCAAATTTCTCTTCCTCTTTCGCGCGAATAAAGGTTTCGCGCTGTGCAAAATTTATCACCTAATTTCGACGAGGACGGTCACGACAAATATATAGGGCGCGCGTCCCCTTCGTCGGTAGGGAAAACCGCTGGCAATGACGAGAATCGAAAGTTCTCAAAATAACGAACAGAAAGGAGAGTGGAAATGAGGCGCGCGAGCGAACGAGTATAAGAAGAAATTCTCACTCTCGAAAAATAAAAAATAAGTGGCTTTTGTGTCGAAAGTCGCGAACTATACGAGCGAGAAGGAAAAAAGGAGAGAAAAAAAAAGGAAGGTAGACAATTGAAAACTCTCAAAAAAGAATTCTGCCTCCCTCAAGTTTGAAAGTTTGTGTTGACACGAAATTATTGTCGAGAAGAAGGTATTTCGCGAAAATTGAAGAGACTCTACGCCATATGTTTGATCTCACCGTAGTAGGACGCGCGTGCCCCTCTCCGCCTTTCAGCCTCCTTGCTACCGGTGTAAACGGATGAATGCGGTGCGGCTTCGTTCCCGTATCCGAGAGAGGACCGAACGACATGTCATCACGCATTTGTCACCGAACGTCATTTTCACTAAGACCTCCATTATGTTGTAAATATTTCAAGGACGAAAGAAAAGAAAGCTTTTGCGGTAACGCGCATTACACGTCTAAACAAATTCCTCTCTGTTGTAAATAAAGTTGGATATCTTTTAATAACGCCAATTTTATACGTACTGTATGGATATTTTTTCCACTCTCTCTCTCGCTCTTTTGTCGAGAACCTGCCTGAGTCCCTCTCATTTCCCGACGGTAATGAATGTTCTCTATGTTATTCGCAGTGTACATAAGGATATACAAGACCACGCGGCGACGACTACGAGACAAATAACATAAACGAGAAATGATGATCCCTGTTCGTTTTCTTACATCCATTTGCACCTAATTCACTTTCATATAAATAATGAGACAATTTAAATTCTATGATGTACGCAAAAGTGAGAGAAAATTTTGTTAAAAGCTCCGACGTCGCAGTTGGCCAGACTTTTTTATTCGCTGTGAGAAAAAAATAAGAAAACGCAACAAGTTTACAATTATCTATCGTCCGGCGTTTGAAAATGTTGCTAAATAAATAAAAATCATTTTTAATGTCTTTTCATAGTTGCTCGATCCAGCTCCCAGTTAAGACCAAAAAATTTCTGATAGCTGAGGCATCAACCAGCTTGAACCTCTTCGTGACGTTATCAACTTGGACCTGTCTGTGACGTCATAAAAAATTAGTGTGTATTTCTTCTTCCTCTTTCGGATTGGCCTCTGGACTAGCCCATGGATTCCAAGTCTATCAACAGAGAGGAGGAAGGAGGCAGAAGGTCCGACCCGAGTAATAGCCTGGTATTAGTATAGCGTGCCAGTTTAAATTTGGTGTAGTTTAATATTAAGCTTTGGCTGTTGGATCTGTATCCTTCAGCTCGACGATCGTCTCTCCCTTAGCAGTGTATCTTGTTTTCACTGGCATAAGTCCCTACTCCGTCAGAGACAATTTCTCGCAGACTGTCTTGAGGAGATCAGCACACTTCACTTCTTCTGAAATTCTCTTCAGTATTACCGCCTGTCCTCGTGGGCGCCTCTTCTGAAAAAGCTGTGACTGTTGTGCGTGGGACTTTCTTCTCACATGTTCTTGCCTAATAGGCAACTTAGGAACTCTATTACGATGTTGTCGCAGTACCTAGCTCCGGGTGACTTTCTCCCCCGGATTAGGCGTAGAGGCGTTTGCGCTGCTCGAGAGCCTTGCCTATTGAGGTCCTTGTAGCTGTTGTCGCATTTGCTTTGCAACGGTTGCTGCTGCTGACGTTGAACCTGATGTTGTTGTTGCAATTGCTTTCGTTATTTTGGCGGCTATTGCTGCTGCTGCTGCTGCTGCTGCTGCTGCTGCTGCTGCTGCTGCTGCCGCCGTTGTGACGGCTTCGGTTTTAAATGCTGTTGTGGAGTGGTTGCTGTATTGGCGCATTACCTGTCAGTGGAGTGTTCTCAAGTCACTTCCCCGATTAGGAGGTTGATCTGCCGCTGCTGCTCTTCGCAATTTAAATGCAGATCTTCGGGTCTGTTCTTGGTAAAGTCTTTAACTTGCGCCTTCAATCCTAGAATAATCGCCTTGGTGCTTTTTGCTTCTTCAGTTGTGCCTGCAGTTTTGGAGCAATCTCTTCTGATTGGGCCATCTTCAAGTCTCTTTCAGCAATTGCCTTTTTCAGCTGTTCAACCGTAATCTGGAGATCCGCGCTCATTTTTGACAGTTTTCCTCCACAAGTGTGAGGGAAACTATCGTGTGAAGACCTGTTGTTGACTCGTTCCTTTTGTGTACCTCTGTTGATGACTTATGACCACGTTTTTAGTTGATTTCTGCATGGTAGATCTAGTTCAAACCTAGTGTAGCTCAGTATACCATGTACCAACCCTAAGTAGGTCTAATGTAGTCTAGAATACTGTGTGCTAGGATTGGGAAACTTGAACTTGGCCTTGCAGATTTGTGGATTAGATTGAAGGGTCGAGAATTTCAAGTCCAACACGCGGGGAGGGAGACAACTCGGCCTCCCGTATTTCCAATAATGGGATGGGGTGCCGGAAAGATAATAAAAATGGTGAAAAATCGATCAAAACATTCATAGTATACATATTTTCAAAGCAAATCTTGGCCACTAATGAAATTTAAAACTTTCCAAATCCTCAAGTTCATATTATGTACTGTTTGTATTGTCATTAAGAACATACCCGTAAGATACAATAAAACCGGTGACTAGTTTCACGAGGATAAGCTTCCGCGCATCATTAGCCCGAACATGTATACTATTGTAACTTCCGGAGAAACAGAATCTCGCACCTGTTAATCAAAAATCAAAACAAGCTAGTGATATAGAACGCATTACAGACAATATTGTGAAGTTGTGTTTTGAGTCGGATCTTGTTGACTATAGTGGAGAAGGAATCAAAACCTTCTCAAGTATGTTCTTTTGAGTGTCCAATGTGTGTCCGGAGGCGATTACGACCTAGCGATGACAGATCGCGCGGGGGGTGTACAATTATCGAGTGGTGTTCTTTCATATAATCGCTAGCCCATGTGACTGGTTGTAATAATATCCACCATCATCATGTTTCTGATAGCTAATAAGCAAGTTCTCATTTTCATGTAGAAGAAAAATTTTCATGAATACTTTTTTATACTTACTCTCGGTTCATGTAATCACGAGATTACCCTTAGTCGGATTCACACGGTCGCACGATACGAAAAGACATGCACTCGTAATACTTTCAACGAAATGATTATTCAACATCGAATGTAGAGAGAATAACTTCGATATGTCAATGTTTTTTCCATTTTCATATCTTCATTTTTCAGGTTCACATTCGATGAACCGCGCGACGAGAATTAATATACGACGATCTGAAAAAGAAAATCATCAAAAAAATAATCCCGTGACGGATGTTTTGTCATCTTTTTTTTTTTTTCATTAAAAAAATTATTCCGGTATTATATCTTCACATTGTTCTATTTAGGCCTCACAGTTGCGCACGTAATCCACCATAAGGAAAATAATGATTTTAGATTTGAGTTAGAGTAGACGTGGTGCGGGCGTCACGTCGCTAATGAAATAAAAATATTTTCAAGTATTAGGTTTGCTTCGTCAATTGCGGATGGGGATTGATGATACGATTTATTTTAATGAGAAAAGTACTTTTTGTCCTATTCGAAACTTCATTTTTTTCATATTTTTTCAAGAAGGCCTAATTTGTCGCGGTCAACAATCGCTCACAATTCTGCCAATCATATACTTGTAGAGTTTCTCGGGTACATCTAAAGACACACTGTCTAGTGCAGAAAATGATTATGAACTTGTTTATGTCAAAATGAGTAGGGTCTCTAGCCGTCCTGACTCGTCGATAATCGTCGTACTCGCTATGCTTCCTGCGACTTTCGCTTCAGTGTGTTTGGACTGTGGAAACGTACGTGTTCGTTCTCAGGACGCTCAGCATCCGCAGATCCTCGAGAGCTCCTCGGTTTATCAGTGGATTAATTTATGTTAATTCAGTGATAATTTTGGCTTATTCAGATCAAAGTTAGTCTAGGAAATGGAATTGTTGTCTTACGAATTATTTATTCTTGGAAAACCCAGATAGTTTTAAATAGAGATCCATTGGTGGATGAGTCAAGTGTTATATTATAGAAGTATCCAACTCCTCAACCTTATTTATTTTCAACTTTGGGAAGTGAATGTATAGACCGCATGAAGAGTCGTTTTTCTTCTCTGATGAATTTTGAAGAGAACTGCTTAGTAAAGGTAACTCTAATTTGAATCCAAATGTTCTCTTCTCTTTGTCTGTTGAATGTGATATTCTTGCAATAGAGCCGGCTCCGTCTTCTTCATCTATTTGTAACGAAAGAGTAATGTAAGAGATGGTGGGGCTTGAATTTTGTAAATATGTGACTGTGGATTATCTTTTAGGAGAAGCGCAGCGAATAGATGCAGTGAAAGACACAAACGGGTAAAGCGTTGAAGAGGGATGAAGTACAATATTTCGGTTTATTTGAGGTTAAGTGAGTTTATTTAAGAGACTTTGAATGTAATCCATCTAGGCTAGAAAAAAATTTTCTTTCATTCCAACTAAACTTGTAAAAACAGTGTTCTTGCAGAAGGAAATGTTAGAAAACAATTTCAGACTTATTTTCATTGATATAAATTGAATAATATAATGGACGTACGATAGTTCCTCATTGAAATGCAAAGAACAAAACAAAATGGATATAAGATACCTAGATTGTGATAATAATCCGATATAACCGGACTTATGATAGTTCTGTTCTATAATCATGAATTCATATCTAGGGACAACAACTTCTGCATCATTTTTCCTGAACATAATTATTCTGATTTCTATTCTCTATTCTCTGTTGTTCGACTCTTTTCACGGAGAAAGATTGGACGAAAAAAGAATAAAAATGGGATGGATATTTTGAAGAAATTCGACTACAAATCGCGAAAAACGGTTTTTCCTAAAGTCTCTCCTATAGTTTATTTCTTTTTTCAGTACATTAAAAAGACATTATCGTTATACTCGAGATCTCTGCTAAATACAATGGTTATAGATTAGAATAAACTGTTTGCTCTACATCAATTTATTGTTCGAAGAAAAGTAATAAAAAAAGAAAATTTTCTTACTGATTTTGTTGGTTTGCGAGGATAAATTAGGAGTTCGCACCCCTTCTGGTATTTCTTGTTAGTCGTCGTCAAAAGTCCAGGTGGCCTTGTGTAATTCTGAGACCATTTTCGTGTTGTTTATTTGAGATTGTACACGTATACCGTGCTCACTATGAGCATTTTCTATTTGCGTGTTTGCGCTGTATCTGAAGGGCCTTCTTATTTCTCGTTTCCTCGTCTCTCTATGTCAATTGAGCAGATTAACGGAACCCTATCTCTCGTGTACCATAGAAATAGAAAATGTAATTTTTTGAAAGCTTTTAACCTTTGTATATTGAAAGCGATATGTCTAGATTTCTCTTACCCTGGTTTATATCGCTCTTCTTCAATTACTTTCGACGAAGTAAAAAGATAAAGTAGGTTTTTCCGCGTTTCAGTCTGTTTCGACTCGTTATCTTTACCTATATCCTCTCCACTTTTTTGTGCACCGCTAACAGCATACAAGTGCCGCGTAGGTACATTTTTTTTTTAATACTTTTCATGTACGTCCTCTGCAACTAGTCTGTCGATAACACTATTTTATCTATTTTCTAACCTACCTATTACTCGTTGTCCCTCCTCTTAGAATGTCTGGAACACTTGCCCTGTTATTTCCACACTCTCAGCCCTGGAATCAAAACTTAAAAGGCTTCGAATTGTTTTGATCTGATCTATTTGAACAGAATAGTAATTTATATCGAAGAATGTTGATCAAGTTTTCACTAAAGAGTTGTGTGTTGCAATTTACTTTTTAGCTCTTGTTTTTATCAACCTGCCATATGACACTACTAACTTCCGGTTGTAGCTGGTGATTGGTTCGATGTACAAATGCCCGGCAAATGAATTTATTAATATTTCACTGTGACTAACCTGTCACAAACTAATTAATAGTGTGTCATTCTCCTTGCAGACTCATGTAGGTCGTACAGTATTATGCATAATCTTGAAATCTCGACGTCTATATGCCGTGTTAATAGAATTTCATACGTAGATTCTTGAAGGAGTAACGAGACAATTTGATCATTTATCCGCGTTCTGTACGTTTTCTGGTTTTTGGCTTAATTTTAGCCGATTCGAAAATTTTTTTCAATCCTCCTTTGATACTTAACGCACTTCTAGCGCAACTGAGTCTGCTTCCGTGTGAGAAGAGGAATTCTGCTGAAATTTAGAAACAACACCAAAAACGTCATTAGGCCATGACTTGAAGTAGGCTTAGGTAAAATATTGTACACTTGAACGTGGTCAAGATTCTAAGAGACATACCCTAGCCACCTGAGTGAACCTGCCATATAATCTTGACCGTGTAACTGGGTCAGGAGAAGGAATGAGGCTAGCTAGGACCACATCTACGGATTTTTGTTCTTCGAAAAAGATACAAATTTTGCGTAAAATACAGATTTCTTGTGCTCAAGGTAAAAGTACCTTGGCCACGCATATGAGAGATACTTTTCTCCTGGTCGTTATGGGCTGCACATCGTAGTCCTCGTAACATTGAGTCGATCAAGGGAAAAGCACCTCAGTTACATATGTGAGAGATACCTTTCTCCTGATCGTTAGGGTGAATGTTTGTAAAAATTTGTTTCTGGGTCTTAAAAATGATACGGATTTTTGATTATATCATCTGGCAGTACTGGCTAAGACTCTCGAGACTGAGCGATAGGCCACATTAAGAGCCTGAGAAGAGGTAGAAGTCGAAGCTCCATGATTTTTTGGCACTAAAAATCTTATTTTAGGCATCCAAAATAATAAGTTTGGTATTTTTCGGTAACTAAAAAGGAGAAAAATTCGGCAATTTCCGTATATCATCAATCCTCCCCCCCCCCCCGACTGTCTTTAATTTAGATAAGGATGAAAGTGGGATGCTTTATGACGTCATCAAGGACATTGACCTTGACCTACTTTAGGGACTAGGGAGAATTTCAATTTCCTGCCTTCATTATATCAGGTCTAGCATGCAGTATACTGAGAAGAGCCCAGCCAACTCATTCTCTGAGCGGGCATTTTCGCGCCAACGTCAGCTCCCGTGAGTCACTTAGCAAGGCAAAGTGAGCTCGTCAGCTAGTCAGCCCAATATCCAGGTTATATTTACGCTAAGAAATATCCGTACTAGTGAAGGGAAGGTTACTCAGACGTCATCATGACCGAGATAGACGCATCAAATGTCAATATAACCGGCAGAATCGATACAACATGATTGATAAAATTTATCTATTGCGTTGAAGAGTAGGAAGCAAATCTCTGGAGGAGACATATTGACCTCTGTGCTGGCTTAAGTTTTTTTTCCTCACTTTTTGGGCATCTGAAAAGGGACTTACGAAAATTCCGACCATCAAGCTATACCGGAGGGACTACAAAGATTTTAGAACTAAAACTAGGAGCTTGGACAAACCTTGACTCACGAAGTGTATTCGATGCAAGAAGGGCTCGGGGAAATTCCAACCATCGAAAATATCAAGACTTGAACTTACAAGAAAATGCAGATGCTAAGATTTGATTCAAGTATCGGAAAAACTTGGAGTTTTAACCGTGATTTAGAAGAGATCGCATCAGCACATGTTTTTGAATACCTAGACGAGCTCGATGCGTATTGTTGAACTAATTTACGAATATACTGACTCACAGTTAGCCATTACGTCATTTTCACGGCGAACAGAATTGTTTTATTTTGGTTTACTCAATATGTTTATCCAACTAGACGTAAGCAAATAAGACTATTGATACTGAAAATAGATAAAGAAATTTTTCACGGTAAGCAAAAACAGATTATATTTATTTCCTAGAAAAATATGAATTTTATACCTCGTTTACGCGGCGTCTAATATTACGTTATGACAATTAAAATCCGTGAATATTCATTATTCAATCATAACAATGGTTGTTCTACTGAAACTGAATCCTAATCAGGCTGACTAGTCTACATGGAGACAAGGTAAACAAATCTTGTTCAGTACACATGTAGAATTATCTTCCGATCTTTGCATCGTTGCTCAGTTTCATCATCCGAGTTCGAGTTTAGAGAGTATACCAAATTTCATATTGATTCTCCTACGTGTCTTCAAGTTGCTAGTATGGCAAAGAGAGTGAGTACGCAATCCAGAAACACCCATAAAATCGATGTTAGAAAGACTGCAAACTCGATGACAAATAAGGCGAATGAGTATGCAATTTTTCTGACACAATGTACACTCGTAGAGTCGTATTCGAATTCAAACTTCCGTTTTCCGTCTGGTCAAAATTTTTGATTTTCTAATAGCTTTACTTCCTTTCCGAAGGCTCGAGAGCAATCATGAGCAATATAATGAAATCCCTATCCCACGATAAGGGAGGGAGGCTGTGTCGAAGGCTGATAACGACACGATCAATTTGGCTCGGATTGGAAAACATTTCCGCGATAAAAAGAACATTACCGCAATTACTCTCCCTTATGCGGAAAGGTTACAAGATAATCTCGGATTTCCCGCGTTGCTGCGGACCTTTTCATAATCCGCTTTTCTTATTTCGGTGATTTGTACTCGTTAGAATGAACGAAAATCACGTTACCGGACACAAAAGTGAGAAGATTCCGCGTTTAATTATTGCCAACGCGCCACGCTCGACATGTCAACATGTTCTCGTTTCAACTGGCGATGATTAAATATTTGCCGAACGCCGAGACGAAATCTAAAATGGTAAAACCCTTAACTGCGATACACATATACGATATAATATTTATATTCGCGCTTCGAGTCTCTCTTTCTCTCCCCGCATTCTGAATAATGTTGCGTCATTCTTAAGGGTATCATTTAACGCGAAGTTGTTTGTAAAAGTTATGTACGTATTTTCTTACGCGAGCGTCGCCGAGCCGACGATACCTCGTATTATATTTCCGTTTGCACATTCGCATCTCGAGTAAAACTACGTATACGTTCATTCGAACACGTAAGGTTACTCGTCATTTAATTTCGGCGGTACCGTCATCATTTACTCGCGCAACCCTTATTCGAGCACCCAGCATCGAGCGCGGTACGCGAACGTGAATGCCCTTGAGTTAGGAAAATATCGACTTTTCCATACACCTTCTCCCTGGACCGTACGCATATTCAGCTCCTCATTTCCATTGAACGCTTGTTTCGCGCTAAAAGAAATGAAACGCTATTTCGCGAAATCCGGACACCTGCAAAATATTATCATTAGTAATAACGGCCCCGGTCAACGTGCGCGGATTTAATTCGAAACGGTGGTTAGTTCTCTCGCAAAGCTCATTATTCGCTAACGCATCCAGATGCGAAGATACTCGCATGCGTAAACACGAGCCTCCGCAAGGTAGAGATGGTCCCGGGATCTACCTTTCCACACGCTTGCCATTATCGTATTTCGGGCGAGGGCCTCGGATTACGTATTTTGTATTTATTAAAATCGCGCATACAGGTAGACGAAAACTTGTGCCAGTACGAATAGGTCACTTAAGAGATGAAACAATATTTTTCTGTCCAACTAAACATTATTAATGTGGTCCAGTTCGATTCCCCGGCACTGTACTGCACTTTGTTCCCGTGCGACTCCATGCACGGCATGGTTCACCTCATTTGTCGTTAACGAGCTGAAGCGATACAGCAGCACCCTATAGCGCGCGCGACCTCAGCGATATGCAAACGAAAATACTCGTTATTCTCGATCGGCAGCTTAATGAGAGGTGGTTTTTCGCGTCTTCCGCAAAATTGAGGAATGGCTTAAAATTTCTATCGGTCAGCTGCACACTGCAAACTAATTACGGATTTCGCCACTCCGTCTATCTCATCTCGCCTATTTATTCTCTGGTTTAGACTGCCAATTTGTACGATACAAAGAGCCGGTCGTTTCACCTGTGCCACGGAATAACCACCTGTTATCGCGAGAAATTTACTGTCCGAACTCGAGAACAATAATATTGTATTTACACGTTATAAACGCGTTCGTAATTATACTCGGAAGTTAACGTTGGTGGATGCTCATTTCAAGGTTTTCTGGGATTTGTTTTTATTCATTATCGAATATTGTAAATTAGAGAAGTATGTAATTTTGAAAACGGAAGATGTTGCAGAGATTTTATCTCTAAAGTGTTTATTCGGTGTAATGACGTGAAGCAAAAATAGGAGGCTGGGATATAAGCAGCGCAAACGACTAAAAAAATTGAATTTACAGAAATGAAAGGAAAATTTGAATCAGAAATTCATTTCAAAATGTTTCAGATCGTAAGTAATGCACCTTCATCTTTGTTTTTTTTTTTGACATGTTTCATGTCTTTACTCTGTCCTGACCTTTAATTTGAAATTTTCCAAGTGGCCCCTCCTTCACCCTACTTTGCGCCCCCCCCCCCTCTTCACCTGCGTTACTCCATGGGTGATTCAAAAATATGCGAGTTCACCTTGCCCAGTTTATATCATAATAGCGTTATACTAGCTTCAGGATGGCTTTATACCAGCTTTATACTAGGATTTTACCAGTCTTAAACAAGATTTATAATAGACAAAGAACACCCCCCCCCCTGAAGATGGATGACTTTTTTCAGAAGTATGGACAAATTTAAAATCCCAATATTTATGAACTGAGTGCACTACTTACACCACAGTACACTCGACCAAGAGTATTGAAAATTGGGAGTGAAAAACAGGAAGTGAAGATGGTAAACCTTTTCAGAAACTCAAAAAAGTTCAAGTCCCAAAATGTACAAACTAAGTGCACTACTTACACCTTTCCACACTGAAAATGAGTACTAATATCAGCGAGGGGGCCGAAAATTGTGACTGAAGAGCATGGAGTGAAGAGGGTTGACACTTTTAAGGAACTTGGACAAATTTCAATTACAAAATGTGTGAACAAAGTGCACCACTTACACATCATGACACTGAAAATGAGTTTTCAATATCATCGATAGGGCTGAAAATTGTTGACCTTTTAAGAAACTTGGACAAATTTCAATCACAAAATGTATGAACAAAGTGCACCACTTACACAGTCATCATGACACTGAGAATGAGTTTTCAATATCATCGATAGGACTGAAAATTGTTGACCTTTTCCAGAAACTTGGACAAATTTCAAATCCCAAAATATTTATTTCATTTTATTTCAGTTATTTTACAGCCCCCTCGACAGCTTGTAGCCATTTATGAAAGAGGGGGGTTTACAGATATAGTTGCCTAAAACAATGGGAAAGAAAAAAAAAAACATAAATGAAAAATAAAAAATGATGCTGGTGGTGCGGAACGAGAGGTGCGACATACATCAAGGATCCAATTCGGAGCAGGAGAGCGCGAGAGCAATTTCTGAACTTAGTGCACTACTTACACATCATCACACTTGAAATATGTTCCAATGACATCGAGGGGACTAAAAATTGAGAGTAAAGAACAGGAAGTGAAGATGGTTGATCTCTTTCCAGAAGCAAGTCAGAAAATGTACAAACCAAGTGCACTACTTATACCTCATCACACTCAAAATAAGTTCCAATGTCAATGAGGGGGCTAAAAATTGTGACCGAAGAGCATTCAGTAGTGAAGAGGGTTGACATTTCTAAGAAATGTGGACAAATTCTAAACCCAAAATTTACAAACTAAGTCCACCACTTTTTATCGGCTATATTTTCTGCTAGCGTTACAGAACCATTCGTCGTGCCTTAAAGAATTTTTATAGGCTTACAAGGGTTATGTTCAATTCAAGTTTCTTGTTGAAAAAATTGCATGTTTTTCTACGAGTATTTTTTTTTGGGGGGGGGGGCTTCAAAGAAGCACTAGGAGCTTACAGGAATTACGTGTTCCGAAATGGAGAAGAAAAGCCATTGAAAGATTACGAGAATTTTACCAGCGAGCAACTTTTTTTTACAAGTCCACCACTTACACTTCATCAAACTCAAAATGAGTTTCAATATCTTCGATGGGACTAAAAATTGTGACTCAAAAGCATGAAATGAAGATGATTGACCTTTTCCAGTAAAATGGACAAATTTCAAATCCCATAATGTATCAACTAAGTGCACTACTTACACCTCATCACCCTCTAGATATGTCTCAATGATATCGAAAAGGACTAAAAATTGTGAGTAGAGAGTAGGAAGTGAAGATGGTTGGTCTCTTTCAGAAGCAAAACAGAACTAAAAGCACCACCTACACCTCATCACACTCAAAATGAGTTTCAACGTCATCGAGGGGACTAAGAGTTGTGACTGAAGATGGTTGACCTTTTTCAAAAATATGGGCCAATTTCAAATCCCAATATTTATGAACTGAGTGCACTACTTACACCACAGTACATTCGACCAAAAGTACTAAAAATTGGGAGTGAAAAACAGGAAGTGCAGACGGTTGATCTTTTTCAGAACCTTGGAAAAATTTCAAGTCCGAAAATTTACAAACTAAGTGCACTACTTACACCTCATCACATTAAAAATAAGATTACCTGTCATCTATGGCAGGGCTGGGCATGGATCGGATCACGAATCGCGGATCACGAATCACAAATTTGCAATCCGTGATCCGTATTCGGATCATTTTTCCATTTGAATTGATTTTGATCCGATAATTGGATACTTATTACCGGTAGTGGAAATTGTTGTGGTCTAGGATAGAAGTGTTCTCAAAATTGGGTGTGTAGTTTACTGTCCACAAAACGGGAAAAGAAGCAAAGCCACCGCGTAAAATTTTTAGTACTCTGTTGTACTCGATAAAGGCCTCATTCCTCCCCCCTCCCCAGGGTGAAGACTATATTCTTTTTACTGCTCTAGCCAAAGAATATTATTGTCTTCGGTGCTTCACTTCCTGTTCATGTAGATGAATCTCAAGTTGGATGGTTGAGAAAGTCTCTCGTCCAAACCTTAGAATTATCGAGAGTCTTTTTTATGTTCTTATTTTTTTTGAAAACATACATGCACTGTTGCATCGTAAACTATCTCTTTGATTCGGAATGCATTACCTGTTCATCAAATTCGTTAATTTGATTCGCCATTACTCCGAGTATAGTTTGAATAATTCACGGCGGCGATATTTTATTGAAACTCAAACAACTTCTGATCGTCGTAAAAGAGAAACTTTTCTATTTTACTCTATTACAACTTATATTAGTCCCTAGAGCATAAAGATTACGCAGGAAAACAAGTTTCTGAAGAACGTGAAATAATTAATCCGTTTCGTTTCCTTTACACGGTGTGTAGTTTACGTCTTCGTCGACATGCGTACAGAAGCTCGAGGACTGCAGCTTTTACAGAAGATAATGTTCGAAACGCCGATGCATCGTATTCGAGGTCTATTTATGTAATGTGACTCACCGTGTAATGTCATTATTTTGAAAGCTTTTTCGCCCAAATATGTGCGGTTGTTTATTGCGTGCGTACGTGGCAAAAAAAATGGCAAACGGTGACACGTGCTCCGCTGTACATTCTGAAAAAAAAATCAGAATGCTCGTGACTTTTTTGCAACGCTTACGAAGTGGTTTCAAAGCCCGCGTCGTCTAAACGTGTAATGACATTTCACGGAGAAGGCAGTGTTTTTAAATTCATTTTGAAGGAAAATACCTTAGCTCGTAGTCGAAAATATTTTGTCAAATATAGATTCTAAGTATTAGGAATTAGCGTCACTATCCTTTATCCTCATGTTTGTTTAGCTTAGCTTTTCAAACATTCAAACATTTCTCTTTCGAAGTAAAAAATTGAACGTATACGTACGAATGCTGAAATTTCCACGACCTAATTCTCGAATTGTTCCATGTTTAACTTTTGTACTTTGGTAAATTTCTCGTACGTTGGAAAAACGATAGGTATTGTTTGTCATTCTTCCCTCCCATATGAAGTTTTCTTTTTCGAAGTTACATATCGCACGAATGTGTAATTGACCAAGAGAGACGCTGAAGGATTGACTACGTACCTGTGTTTTGCTCGTCTGCCTGTCGCTTTTGATTGCTCTTGCGGTACAAGCTTGTATAATTGAGTCCTGTTGAACGTGTGTAATTTTTTCTGCCTGGAAAACAAATTCCGTGTAATTATAGTAAGAACACAAAAATCTTCGAAAATTTTAAAATGATAATCAAGCTGATAATGGATCTAAGTATTAAAATACTACTTCTTTATAATCAGACCGAGGGGAAAATCCCCGAAGACTACTCCGAGTTGGTGAATAATTTGAACGTATCAAGTTGCCACCACGACAAAGCTTCCTTCACGCTCGATGATTTTTCGCTAGTTAATAATAAGTCGCACAAATTGAAACATTTCCGCGGCCTACGGAGTGCAGCTCTGGTTCTCGTTCAATCTCCCGAACGAATTCTTCGTCCTGAATTCGATTCGATTTTTCAGTTTACCAAGAAACGAAGCTGCGTGAACAGAACCAAGTGTCAAGTTCTTCGCTAAACACACAAACTAGGTAGTCGAGGCCGACGTCTGAAAGTTGGCTAGCAGATTTTAATTATAATGTAATTCAGTTATAGTGTAAAAGGCGATTTCTATAGGCGTATCGGTGAAGTCGATTCATCTCGAACGACGCGTAAAATACGATGAAATCTGTTATCCCTTTGGCATTCCCCAGAGGATCAGACAACCGACAATGCATTCGATCTGATTCATTAAAATATACGAAATTCCTCCCTTACCCAGACAAGATTATTTTATCCATATTACTTCGCTTCTAAAATTCAAAACTCTATTGTCCGGCTGCTTCGTCGCGTCCGACTCGAGTGTTGAACGCCGAGAAGGAAAAGGAAACGGTTTCTATTCGAAAAAGTAATTATTCGTAAAAATTACGATTGGTTCGACCGCTCGTCAGAAATTATGATTTCGTTTTGATGATCTTGAGAACTGAACAGAAGGGAAGAAAATGGAAATTCTCTGGACACGAAATTGAAATTATGATATACATATTTTGAAAGGGGAAAAAACTGGGGCGAGAGTGTAGGAGAACTTATAGAAAGATGAAAAATAATGGCGAAGATGCACGAGCGATTCTGGCTTACCTTCCGACTGCTAAAAATATCACGGAAAGGGAACTTTTATTAAGGAAAAAAACAGCAAATGATTACTCGTTCATTAAAGCAATCCATCATAACGAGAGGTGGTTAAGTTGAGAAACAGTTCGTCCGGCTAACCTAAGACGTTTCTTGCTTTATATTGAAGAAAAGGATGAGAAAGTAATTTCTTCACCGCCTACAAAATAAAAAAAAAAAAGCCGGAAGTTCTCAATAACCTATATCCATGGAGAACTTCGTGTTATTTAATCATTTTTTACGGAAGGAAGCGATTTTTCTTTATTATTTTTTTCCCTTTTATTTCCTTCTCTTTTTCATTTCTTGAAGTATCTTGTCGGCACTTGCGCTTCTGAAGTATTGCGCGGCGAGTAGATCCCCCCTTTTTTTCACGAATGAGAAATTTTCGAACATGATATTACAAACATTTGCTGCCTTCTCTGTTCCACGTTGGCGAGGCTTTCCCAGGGAGATACAAATTCATTGGCATTCATAATGCGGTTTCTTCAATAATACACTAGAATCCATTCAATCCTAATTTTTTGAATGGACGACCATATCCGGTACATGAGAGGGAGAAGGAAGGCGCAGAGAAGACTTGCATAGCCATAATTTTGAGTCCTTTGATAACGTCATAGGTTAGTAGAAGTGGTCCTCTCAGGTTATAGGAAACAGTTATAGGGGAATGTGACGTCATCAAAGGGGGTAGACATGTGTATTATTTTAAATCTGAGGCTGGAGCCCATGAGACGCTTGGAAAGAAGCTCTGCCACGAATGTATCTCTCTTCTTCTAATTCGTTCGATGCGGAAGTCCAATCCAAGGTAGGATCTTCTCCTTACCACGAGAGAAGAGATTGACCAGCTTCTACTAAGGATCTGTGAGCCAAACAATGGCTACCCCACATCGTCGACTACCTTCTACTTGATCCAGTAGCGGCTTCAAGCGCGACGTTCATGTAATGAACATCAACGGTATGCGATACAGCCAATGAATGTGCACAATTTCACGCTTTGATTCGTCATCGTCAGATACACTCGAAAGCGATATCATTCACAGGATTTGGCACTCGAGATCCACCAGTGCCACAGATACGTTCAAATAGATGAACTCCGTGCAGGACAGCCGCAAGTCGTTCACAGGCTTTGAGCTCATGAGCCTCTCCAGTCCCCCAGACACACTCAAAACAATTTAGAGGCCATTGCAAGTTTTCAATGGCAGCGAGGAACCCGCAACCTCCCTGGTCCTCCTCCTATCATATGCGCTTCTCAGTATGCTGTATACTAAGCCTGATATAATGAAGGCTGGAATTTGGAATTCTTTCAAGTCCTTAAAGTAGGTCAAGGTCATCATTGATGATGTCATGAATCGTCACACTTCACGTCACGTCACGTCATGTAATGTCATGTCACGTCACGCAGTTAATTTAATACATTCCTCGTAGGTACGAGCCATTTTAATACTGATAAAATGAGGTACGTGTCTGTGTACCTCATTTTATCAGTACGTCGCGCAGTTCACCAAAACTCCCGGATGAGGACGTTTCCTAGGTCAAGGTCATTGATGATGTCATGAATCGGCACACTTCACGTCATATGTCATGTCACGTCACGCAGTTCACCAAAACTCCCGAACGCGGGCATTTTCTAGGTCAAGGTCATTAATGATGTCATGAATCGTCACACTTCACGTCACGTCATTTCATGTCACGTCACGCAGTTCACCGAAACTTCCGGATGAGGACGTTTCCTAGGTCAAGGTCATTGATGATGTCATAAATCGGTACACTTCACGTCACGTCATGTCATGTCACGTCACGCAGTTCTCCGAAACTCCCGGACGCGGACGTTTTCTGAGGATGTGACCCCCCTAACAAAATGGATAGCGGGTTTTCCGCTAAAAAACCAGTTGAGCTCCATGCAGGACAGCCAGGACGAAACTAGAAACTGGACTTGCGCATTTTCATGAAACAAAGCGCAATTACAGCTGCCTCAGAGGCCTGACCACCCATTGATACGATTGGCTCTTGGCCTTCGTAATCTCCGCAACAGGCGACGGATTTCTCCCCAACTCAGCCCGTCTCTGATAATTATTCAAACTATTATTTCTACCGTTAAAGTGTAACCACTGCCAAGTACGGAAGCGAGTAACTCTCATGCTTATGGCCTGTCATCTGACTGTCGTCCGAGAATAGTTCAGGGGGTTGGAAAATGAACTAGTACAAGTTGAATAATCTTGAGATCGTGGAGTCGAACTTGGTTTCGCGGATACTCGTATATGCCCTTGCCTATTAATGCATCTGATACACTTCCCCTATCGTTGACCGAATATTTGTCTCATCCTCACAAGATTTTCTCTTCGTTGATCAATTTTTCAGTAACTGTATTTATCAAGTACCCATAACTCGAGAATTCTCTTCTTCATCGTCAATCTTCTTAGTTTAAGCGAATGCTTCCGAGGTATGATGACCTAAACATGTTTCTTGTACTGGTTCGAGTAGCTGTATCCTTCATTTTACCCCGGGACTTGACACGTTGCGAAGAATATTTAAACCGAAAAGGAAGCAATAAAACACTAAATTTAAGCCATCAGAACAAAAAGAAAACCTTGATGCAGAAGTACAATATCCAGTTTCCTTCATTTCTCTCTATTAGGGAGCAAAAAACGTAATATTCCTATTTGGCGAAATTAATAACGTGCTTGTTTACAATTTCTTTCTTTCAATTCTCTTTTTTTCTCTCGCGTATTTCTATTAAATAAATAATATTTCCTGCAATTTGAACATTTTTTTTTTTTCGTCTCTTCATCCCAGCGCAGATTACGCCGTATCCCGGAACATTGTATCAATAAGAGAGCGAACAGGGAATTCGCGAGTAATTTTTTCCTTCCTCTCTTCTTTTTTTTTTTTTATTTTTATTCATTTTATTTTCGCAAATTCCACAGTGGTAATTTCAAAACAGACGTAGGAGATACTCGGCGAAAAGAGCCATACAAATCTAGTGCGAGCAAACTACGATGGAAGAAGTACGTATACGCAGTATAAACCCACGAACGTGAATTATATAAAATGTATGTACTTTTTTTTCTTTGCTCGTTACGCTCATACATAATGAAAAAGACGAACATGGAAAAGAGCAAAAGAAGAAAAAAATTAAATAGCATTCGTTCGGGGGATGAGAGATATTGGCTTCGTTAGCGAAACTTAGAAGAGGCCAATTTGTTGAAAATTTTCAACGTCTATGATTTTTAATATGGCGACAACTTCATTTAAAATTGAAGACGTACAAAAGTATGATTATGTGTTGAAAATTGTCTGACGCTATTTGTGTTAATAAATGTGCATCGGTGTAGAACGACTGTCCCTTTCGCTTACATGTTCGTCACGATGCAGCGCAGGATCAAACGTCGTTTCGGAAGAAATTCCCGAGCAGAGCCAGCCATATCTAGAGGAATACAGTAGTGTGCCTGTGATGTCTGAAAGTGAGTGAATAAGGGTGAAACTTCTCATCATTGTCTGGTTCGAAGCTATTGAATCTCAAAAGAATGACAGCACAGTGAGCGAAGATCATCTTATGAGTAACTCAAAGCACGGTGTGACTAGGAAATTGAAGGTATCTATTTATTTATTTTGATAAACTTCTTGATCCTGATCAATGATACGGTGTTCATAACTCCACATGTTTATCTAGAGATAAGGATAGATGGTTTTGCTTTCGTTCACATGCGTATGACGTCATTGAAAGAATCAGTTTGAATTAGGCTGCTGCTCTAACAACCTGTCGATCAGAAATCTTAAAATCAGGGCTGGAAAGCTCATTGTATTTGGCTTTCATATATGTTTCTCTTATTTGCTACCGCTTTTGCGCTTTGTTCACTTGGACTGACGTCCATCTTCCGACTTTTCAACTTCTGGCTGCTGCAATCTGTTGGGTATCAACCAAGAGCTAAATCAAATAATACAATTCTAGAGTAGCAGTTTGGTTGCTATAATATATGAGAGAAACCAGTAGTCCAATAGAGTTGATAGTCATTTTGTAAGTTTTCATTATTCGTCGGCCGTTCGCCAATACTGTATGTAGTGATTAGGACTGTAGCGCAAGCTGTTGTTTTGAAATGGATTTCTACTGGTTTCTGGTCGAATGGGGCTTTTTTGCAGCACCAACTGACTTCTAACTGTCTCGAGCAGCCAGATGAAACTTACTGCTGCTTAAGTCATTACTAGCTTTGACTTTCCAACCCTGTCCGAAATTATAACACCAATCGAGATATATCGCTCTCCGCAGCCGCTATAAATATGAGATTTTTATTATTTCTATGTTTTCTGGCAGATAATTCAGGTCATCGGGTCAGTTAGCCTTAAAACAAGTATTGTTCATCTAGTTCAGTTCTATCATATTCTAAGCCAAGAGATACAGTCCATCTGATGATGTCACGGGGTAGGTAAGTTATGATACTACAGAGTCTTCTGATTACAAACATACTCTATCTGCGAGTATCAATTCAACCAAACGCTTCGAGCTCTATACGCACTTGGAAGAATTTCGACTCTCAAGCCATAAATATGAAGATATACAGGAGGTGCACGTTATCAAGGAGAACTTGCAACGCTTCAAAAAACCTTGGAAATGCAAAATGGAAGACTTTTTCAAGTTAAGGAGCAATCATCAAAAATGAACTCATCCGGAAATCAAAGGCAGGAACTCCTACAGTGATACTCTTCGTTGTGTCACATAACGCATATAATCATGACTTCGTTTCATACGAACAGATGACTGCAGGTGAACTAGGCCTATATTATGTAGTACAATAAAAGAAGAAATTTTATTATCAAAAATGTTTTCCTTTTCGAATCTATTAAATCAACTCGCAAAATTTATTCATTCTATTCCTTTTCCTTCTTTATCCGGTTGAGCGATCCACAAAAATATCGAAAGGAAACAAATAATATAAAGTAGTACGTTAGTTATCTCGTATCTGATGAAGTAGATCATACACGAGAATGAGAAAAACGTTACGCGGAGAAGAAAGCAAAGTAAAATGAATAACAGTGTAAGCGGGTGAAAGCGAAACAGGGGAGAAAAAAAGCGGGAGAAATGTTGCGAGAAACTGAGGCCTGTTCTTATTATCCTGTCTACGAAATACAAGCGCCTATTATCGAACTTTTCCTTCCGTATTTTTCAACTGTCAAAGTCAAAATAAACTGAACGTCATTCTCGTCGGAAATATATGTATCACCCTTTGCGCGAGAGGTTCGCTCGTATTACGACGGCGCTTCGTCTTTTAAATTTAACATGTAATCGCGAAAAATACAAGACGAAAATGCGAATGCAGAATATTTTATTTGATACACTAGACCCCTTCGAAAAAGTTATACTGCAAAAGGAATGAGTTACCTTACGATGGAGGGAGAGAGATGAGAGGGACCTCAACCGCGCGCCGAGTTCATATCGTACCGATTTCGATGATTTCGCTCTATAACGATATGGTACAATTCTTATTTTCATAAATTACTCGAAAAACAAAAACCACGAGAGGTTACCATCCGTTTAATTCTTGTGACACGGGGCGGGATAGAAATGGGAAACACGTTGACGAATAGTTCTGCACGATATTCTCCGCCGGCGCTATCATCGAAACAAGGTCGTTTAATCGATTTCGTTTTTCTTCTTCGTCTCTCTCGCTTTGATGAGTTACACGCGAAGAAACACGCAATGATCTTCATTTTTCGCTGAATTTCAGATAACCTTATACAAGGTAATTCGACGGAAAATGATCCCGGAAAATGGTGAGCGCACGTTATTCTATATTATGCAAACGATTTACCCGCGTTTGTGGTTCTTCGGCTTATGCATATTGAGAGAACGACGTAATGGAAAGTTTTTGCGGTATTATACTGACCAAGCGTTTACTTTTTCTCAAATTCGTATTTGTAATCTTTTGACACTGCACTGAAGTCAAATTGCTTTACAAATTGTTTGAAAAACGCATTCGTCGCTCATAATAACTCCACCACGCTTTTGAATAACGATGATTTTGTACTATGCACGAAGTATACTTACAAGATAGCACATCGAGAACTGAAAAGGGTCGGTACTGCCATTCGAAATAGAACACAAATACGTTCCAACTTTAGAGAATTACCCAAAGTTGCTCTTCTAGAGGATGGATAATGATTGAGTTATCATATCTCTGATGTGCCATATAGTGTTGGAAGGAGTGGACTAGACTCGTCAGCCTCACACACCGACCCCGAGTGTGTCACCGTGAGTCACCCTGAGTAATACTAGCTAGCGTGAGATATACTCGACTACCACCGGCTATCGTCAATCTTTCGATACATGTTGCAGGGTAACCACGAGTGTTAGAGTCTCTCTACCGATTATAACGGTATGACTAAACCAAAATATAATTTCTGCTTTACTACGTCCAACAACCTTCAATGATATTTGCACATAATCTAAGTTTCGTTCAGGGGTTTGAAAAGTTTGCATTACACCCCAGCACAAGAAGAGCACCGCCTTGTCGATCCTCTTATATGGCGCCAAGTATGGGGCGACTCAATGAAAATATCTTAGAGAAGGAAAGAGATGGAAAAGATCTTACAAAGAGTTGTGCTAAGGTGTGTCGGTGCTTACCGCAGCGTACAAAGTAATCAAGATTACGAGTACAATGAGGAGTTGTCTGGATGGAGGACAGAGAAGACATACTGTCCAGCGCATGCGCAGTGACGCAAAATTGAAAGTCTATTTGTTGTTGTCTTTGTCTTATTTGGGTGATTTTGACTCTTTTAGCCGTACAGTAGAGTACCGACATAATGTTTGAAGACTGTGCAAATGTACCAGCAAGATTTTTTTATTCTCTGTTCCTCTATTGATATTCTGAGTTCTAAGTAAAAAATATGTAGAAAAACGAGATGTATTCCATAAAACGAAGTCAAAAAGTCCGATATTTCATCCAGCTTTGGATTTTTGTCAATAGTGAAATTCGGAACAGAGTGGAATTAGCAAAAATCTGAATTGAAAGAATGCGTGTGCAAAACAAACACCATTGAGAGCTCCCAATTGCGTTGCAGGCTAGTGTGAAGCGCAAGCATGAGCGTCCTAAACTGTTCTGATTCAACCAACAAAATTTTGTAAGTACAAAGCTCAAACTCGTGTCAGCACCGCAGGCGCGCTGCAGTGGCTAGTTCTCTTATAAAATATGTCTCCGATTTGTTTGTGATACCTCTTGGCAAAATTCGATTTTCAATTCTAAAAATCCATCATAGTCCTTATCTCTTTTTTTGTGCTCATGTTGAAGGATTTCCGCATCTGCGTCTTTTCTGGTCATTCCGTCGATCATCGGTGTATGACATACTATTAATTAATCAGAACTTCATTCAGGTACCCACAAATAGAAGAAAGATCAAGATACACCTGCATTGGCCTCTTCTCTTAGTAGGGTGTCTTCCTATACTGAATGAGAAATTTCGATGACTTTCTCGTGCTCCTTTATTACTTACACTATAAACTGCGAGTAACTTACGTATTTTATTGATGGAGCTCATTTGAATTTATGAAGGTGAAAGGAGATTAGAAGTTGACTGATCTTCACGTTGATCGATTAATCACGCGACAGTTGTCCGAAATAAAAATAAGGTGCAGCGCATACGGATTTGCTGTCGTCTGTTGTAAATTTTTAAAAACCAGAAGCAAGTCGCGAAGGACTCCTTTGCTAAAACTGTAACTATATGTTTGTCCGAATCGTGCCTCCGCGGGCACGAACTCGTGATATCAGATTTATAGGGGTAAGAACAACTAAATTGATGGCATTATGTGCTATGATGACATTTTTAAATTTTGAAATATTATATGATGTATTTATAAATCAGAGGGAGGAGACGTACAGAATTGATGACACAAATAATTTTACGAGTATGTTCTCGAAATAGTGCATAAAATATAAATATTTTATTTCTTCGTGAATCTGCTGTGATAAATCCGTACGAATAGTTCTGTAAGACTCGTTCGAAAAAATAATGATGATAAAACGCTCTTAGATTGTGTCGGGTGAATGACTATTTTGAGAAGTAAGAAAAAACTTCCACGAAATACGAAAATACCTTTAAAAAATACTGTATTTTTTTTTCTGACTCATTTTTATTAGCTGATTATGGGTCCTCGCTGTATGAATAGGTAATGTATTTAACTTGAATTGAGCACTGTTTTTTTGTTGTAGAATACCTCTACAACGAGTCGATTTTCCAGTAAATACGACCATGTTATTTTCTCTATCACGTTCGTAGCTTTGAACATGAGCACACGCGTTTTTCTAGAAATGTCGGGCAATCTTCTACTTGATATCCCACAGTATTTCGATCTGCCTGGATTACTTCAAGAACTTTTCATCAATGAAACATATCTCTCACCCGTCACAATCTATCTGCTTCTTTTCTACAAAACAAACATAATTTCTCGACTCTGGAAATGTACTCGCACTCTGTCAATATTGCTGTAGGAAAGGCCGAAACACCTTACAAGCATTATTTGACGTACAGCAACAAATCACTGACGCAGAACTCACCAAATCTTCTTCTCTAAACTATCTTTTTCGATCTCTAGCAAGCCTTCCCTCGCGTTTGGCGCCACTACATCTGCCAAAAACTACACCAAATGAGCTTCAAGGGAGATCTACCAAAATTACTTCAAAGCTTCCTCTACAACAGAACTATTATCGTCAGGATAGAAGACCAACTGTCTGTTCACCAAACCATCCAGAATGGCGTTCCTTAAGAAGAACCCCCTCTTTCTAATAGCGACCAATGATGTCAGTCTATGTGTTTCTTTTCCACTTAGCCAGCGCCTCTTTGCGGATTACTACAGCATCCCCCTCTATCTTTGAACACTTACAGAGCTGCATGCCTCCTCCAAAAAATTAGAGGCGAAGCAGTGGGGAACCCGCAACCTTCCGCGCTCGCGATGACGTTGGCGCGAAAAGGCCCGCTCAGAGAATGAGTTCGCTGGGCTCTTCTCAGTATACTGCATGCTAGACCTGATATACCGAAGGCTGGAAATTGAAAGTCCCTAAAGTAGGTCAAGGTCAAGATCATTGATGACGTCATGAAGCGCCACACGTCACGTCACGCAGTTCACAGAAACTCCCGGACGCGGAAGTTTTCTGAGGATGTAATCCTCCTAACAAAATGGATTACGGGTTCCCTGCTTTCCCATTCTCCTGGTGATGAAGAAATAATCACTCAAATACGAAAGAAAATTCGACGATTTTTTGGTCAAGAAGAAGTTAGAAACCTATGAAAGTTGAGCAAATCCTGTCAAACCATTCATTCGCAGTGACTAGGAACTGAGAAAATATTCTGACCAATAGAAAAAAATATACATAATATGAATTGATATGTGGTTGTCTGCTTATACTGTTAAAAGGCACAGCTGAACTCGTTTTTTTAATTGAGTAGAATCTTTTTGAAACAAATTCCACGGATCCGTCAAGTTCCCTACTTCGTCATGATCCTCGCGACTAAGTTCGATATCTCTCGTACTCCTGAAAATATACCTCGCGCAAACGAATGAGAAAAAAATATCGAAAGAAAACGCAGAAATCAGTCGGGGAATTTTTCAAAAGTCTTCATGAACTCTTATAAAGTTATATTATATCCGTGTAATCTCGTTTTGGATGTGGTATACACAGTTCACCATTTTTCTACCAAACCATAAACTGTTCGTAAGCTGGCGGGGGGAAAAATTGAAAATCCAATTATTTCGTATTTTGTCGCTCTTGTCGCCGTTGAACGCGCGCTACGTTTGTATCCCATTCGCACGGTACACAGGAAACAAAATAATAAATAATACACGAATGTACGATACACCCATTCGCTCTTCTACAGTTTCGCCACAAGCCAAACTATACTCGTACTTTTTGTTACCGTTTTCTATGGCCATAAACACCGAATCCACTAACGAAGTGAAAATTTTGTGTAATTTGTTTTCCGCCACTCGTAGGGCAAGAGACGAGTGTCTTTGAGGTACCCACCTAACTAAATTCGTGAATTTAGTATAGGTAGTCGAGGAGAGGGCGCCCGCGAACACATCGAAGGAGAATTGTTATCGAAGTTAGGACCTAGCGTTAAATTATCGTAGCGACGACCAGCTGAAGGTAGAAACTTTATTTTGCGGATAAAATATTCACTGGAATTCTATACGTACGTCGATTATCTCGGGGTTATTTCTCAATTTCGTCGAGAATATAGAGGATTTGAGGCGGCGCGCTGTTGGATCAGGAAATCAGCTTCAAAAGTATAATATTCGCCGCAATTTTTGACGTTTTTAACCCTGTTCAGTTTGACAAAGCTCGATTATTTTGCGAGTATTGCTCTGCGAGACGGGAAGTAAATCCAGGGTTAATAGACCGGAGCTGCGAACCGTTCCTTAGGACACGATAATATTCGTCTCAATTCTTTCCTCTCGTAGACTCTCAACGCATGATCCGAAGACAATCAGTTTTCTTCTACCCATTCCTAGAAATGTTATTGTAGTTTGACTCGCAAATTGCTATAAAAACCACGGGCTCATTCTCACCAACAATATTGCTGATTCTGTTTCTTAATGGGAATCCGATGATTTCCCTTGAATTGATCTCTTATTCAAGTCGAATACAACTAGTGTAATAGCTTTTGAACGCTAAGAAGCACAAAGCTCGCTTTAGTTTTATAATGCGGAGTGTGCTTTATCGACATGAAGAAGCATTCAAAAGACGGTCTTAAAATTGAACGTTCTTCGGCAAATTTTCCTTAATCATCAACGAGTAGATAGAGGCCAGTCAAAACCAAACTTTTCAAGATTGTCCAAGTGTCCTCATCATTGATAAAAGTCATGCAGTCGGGTACCAGAACTCTGAAGTTTTTTTCCGATGCTAATTTCTCGGAAATTAGGTAGATATTCTCGCGACCTTGATTCATTTTGAAAAGGTGGAAGAAGAATACTGCTGCCTACATCATTCTCACATCAAACTCGCGAGAAATTTTGTTTGCAATGTAAGTACAGTTGGGAAGATTTTTCATCGCCATCAAAACTGTATGCCCTGTTTGATTTTGTAGACTGGCAACCGAATTAAGAAATACTAGATTGGCCCGTCACTAACACGAGACATGTGCGAGCTTTTACTTCAGGCTAATACTCTATTCTCCAATTTTTTCTTCCCGATAGAAACATAATATCGTGATTGGTATGCTTCAGTACCTTTTGCCTAGAGTCTAGGAATAGATTTTCCCGCGAGGTTTTTTTTAAGAATCATGCCATCGATACAGCGTTTTTTTCCCTTGTTATTTTTGGATTTCCTTATGACCATGACATTCAATTGTTTGAACCATTTCAAATTGTTATCTATTTCACCAGCTGATTTCGACAGTACAATATACTATACCTTCGTTATGAGAAAATAGATTCGACGAAGTAATTGTATTCCAAGTGTAGCTGGTACTCGGTTCACGAATGATTTTCTTCTCAGTACGTGAAAGGCCTAATGATACGAACAAAGGCGGGTTCAATGGTTCTCCTAAAATAGAGACACCTTCACCTTATAGAGAGACGAACATCAAAGTATAAATGAATACGGTGAACCAGGTTGTTTAGAGTGTCGCTTTGAATTAGTAATACGAAATACAAATCTACTTGAGGTATTCTCAACCCTCTGGGAAATTGACGATATCGTCAGTAAAACATTCAAAAGTCGTATAGTTGGAAATCACACGTTCCTAGAAGGGCGATTGGAACTTGTCTTACAGAATGTCGAAGATAGAATTGTCTCTCTTTGAAAATTTGGATAACGGAGAGGTACTATGGAATTGACGAAATTCGACAAATTATATCCTTTGACGGAGAACTACCTCTGAATGGGATTGAGAAGTATGAAGTTGCTAGATAACTACTTGTTTTATGCTACTTTTAATTTGAAAAATAACTAATTACGATGCTCAGTTTAGGAAGTTGAAAGTTGTCGTTTGGAACGTACTTTTTATTTCAATCTGTTTCTTCTGAAAAGATCAAAATCTGCTTGGTTGAAATTTTCTTATTTGTTGCGTAAAATGTCGTATGCAGCGCGCTTTACAAGCTTATCAGAGACCGACAGTCTCTCTGGTGCTCATTTTATCACATATTTTGAGCGCTTGCTGCATAAATATCGTATTCAATGTTTACGCCGATTGCGGTGATGGTAATTTTTGTGACTCTGGCAAAATGATTCTATGAAAAACCTATTCCGTGGACGGTGTATATCCACTACCAGCTGCAGTCCGGCCCTGACGTTTTTAATTTTTCTAATTCTTCATTTTTCATCTTTCCTGCCGCAGTTCTATTTGAGGGGGGGGGGGGGGGTGCACGGCGATACTCCCTACTCGTAGATCCGCGCCTACGAGAGCTTCTCCAGTTTTATGAGTCATTCCACCGCGGTGGGATCTTGAAAAAAGTTTGTAGAGACCTACATGATCTTAAGAATATAAGTCAAATAGCTTCGATGCTTTTTACACATGCGCAACACGGTGGGCAGTTTCTAGAAAAATCAGAAAGCAGGGAAACGTCTGGGAATTCTGAGTCCAAGGAATTTTTTAAGATACGTCAAAAGAAGTTCAAACTGGAACTTTTTCCTCAGTCTCTTTTTTTAACGAGGAACCCGCCATCCATTCTGTTAGTGGGATTACATCCTCAGAAAACGTCCGCGTCCCGTCCGCGTCTGGGAGTTTCTGTGACGTGACGTGACGTGTAACTCCTTATGACATCATCAATGACCTTGACCTACTGTAGAGACTTGAAAAGATTTCAACTTCCGGTCTTCATTATATCAGGTCTAGTATACAGTATACTGAGAAGAGCCCCGTCAACTCATTTGTTGAAAGAGTATTTTCGCGCTGACGTGACCGCGAGCGCGTTCAACTTATTACGTCATCATATTCAAGATTTGGAAACTAGGCTATATATGATAGGAGGAAGACCAGGGAGGTTGCGGGTTCCCCGCTGCCATTGCAAAGCTGCAATGGCCTCTAATCTTCTTTTTGCTTTTCAGTGAAGATTATGGTCTGGGAAAACCTGGAAAAGTGAGAAAATTCCATCTTGAGGAGAACATGGCCACCCTGTGTAATTTTCCACAACTTTATTCCTATTTATAAATGAACCCATTGCGTGTAGGTCCCAAGAACGCATATGTATTGTGTGAGCTTTTCCGGGATCTTTTTAAGAAAAAGATAGAAGAAGAAGAAAAACGCAGGGAACCACCCCTAAATCCAAGATCATAAAGATGACTGCGTTCTCTTTGGTCTCATATCCTCCTGTGATTACTTATTCCAGAGTCCGAAATCTATGTCTCAAAGGTGTACATTTTTCAAAGTTGGAATTCCAAATATTCCAGCTGTTGAAGTCTCTTTTTCTTCTTTCTTCATGTTCAATAAATGTGCCGCTTCTTCCTTCACAACTGTATGTGGATGGTTCACGAGTGTTGAGCAGGCCATAGCGTGGTTCTCCATTTCACTGTTCCATTCCAGGTCCATCATCTTCTTAAACAGACACCTGGTTTGATGCTTCTTCAAAACCTAGCGCAATGGCTACTGGGCTACTCGGAGCAATTGCTTCATCGATTCAAATATTTTGGAAAGACTGACTGCGCCTGCTTTTAACCTTTGTTCTGGTTCATCAGGCGTTCTTGGTTGCAATTGTTGCCTGCTCAACCTTCCTCAACTTCTTATGAAGGTACTTCTTAACCGCTTTACACCTGCGTCAGGTGAAAGTTTAGCTGACCTTGACCTCGGTTCATTCGCTCATGGAGGTCACGTATTATTAATATAAATTATGAGTCGTCCATGTACCCAGTTCACTCTGAACTATTCTTGCTTCCCATTTCTCAAGCAAGAAGTGCCTGACCTCGTGCTTGACCTGTGAAACCTCTTCATCGGTTCTTGTCTTCCTCTTTGCTTTGATCACCACCGCTCTTTTCTTTGCCAGGAGCTCTATTGGTGGTGAAACGAGAATTGGAAAAAGTCAATTGCAGAGAGAGGAAAAGTCATTTAGCGCATTATTCATTATAATTTGTCCTTTTTGGGCAAACTAATCGGGAAAGTGATGTAAGAAGTCGCATACAAGGAGCACAGTGATGAACATCCTGCCGATTCGAAGTCGATTTCGTGTATTGGGTTGTCGGAATAGTTTTGGCAATTATCTTGTAGGCTAGAGATCACCAGTTTGAGGTCCACTAGGGAAGAGTAGAAAGTTGTCTTATTAACGTTTTAAAATCATATCGAAATATTGGGGCTGCTAGCTTTCCAAACATGTCCATGATTTCTTTCACTTTTCCAAATACATCCATTACGTGTGCCTCACCATGCCCGATACTTCCTCCTCAATCTGCAGAATTCTACATCTTCGATTACCATCTCGTTGACTTATTTGAATAGTACGATAGGTTCACTTTCGAAGACGATGTGTTCGAGCCCTATATGGATAATGATCCAAAAATTCTTTGAATAATTTCGAAACCGTCGACGCTTTCGAGTCTGTTACATGTGCACGCTGGAATCAATATTCATTTTGGAAAAACGCGTACTATAAAACATCCGCAGCGCGTTGAATTGATTTCAGAAAAGAGAATAATACGCGCTACGAGAGGAATGCGTGAAAGGACGAGATGCTGGAAATTCACACAATAAAAATTCGTACATGTCGAAGAGAAAATGGCATATTGAAAGAAATGACGTGGTAGCTGAAGCTACAAACATAAGGAACGTATAAACGTCGTTCCCTGTCTAGTACACGGAGAAGAAGGAAACGAAAAAGCGAAGCTGTCTCGACATATTTTAATGAAAAGTCTCTTGTTCATCAACCGTGGTGCAATGCAAGTCGGCAACAGGTCGTGTTATACGCGTAGTATTCCAGTCTGTGAAGAACTCTTGTTTCAAGTACTCCCGTCTCCTACAAAAGAATACGTACTTCTACATCCTGCTATCTTTACACCTCTTTAATAAAAATACTCCATTAAGAACAAACTCGTATTGCATTTTACGAAAAGTTGTACTATAGGACTCGCTTTGTCTTCATATATGTTTAGTATTTTTCACTCTTCGACATCGTGATCAACATTTTTCACGCACACTTGTACGACACGCGATGAATTCGACGAAAAATTAACAAGGCGTCTCTCTCTCTTTTTTCGTTCGTGGAAACCCAAACGTCGAATTACATCGAAAATAAGGGCAGATTCGAGGCCGCGGCCGTAAAGTTATATTTTAACCCCTCATACAGACGAAATATGGTGCGAGTAATTACTATCATTATCCAAGAGTTTTTCTTTTTTTTTTGGCGCATTTCAAATTAACGTTGAAACCTTTAAATTAATTTTTGCACAAGAGACAAAGAGTAGGGGAAAAAAAGGTGCCTGTACACTGGTCATCATCATCTGACTCTGTATTTAGCCTTTAATTCACAAGCGATAAATAAATTTACCTAGACCTTCAACAATGGGCTGTTACATGTGCTGCAAAAAAAAAAAAAGCACGTTACGTCGAGAAAAAAAGAAGGCAGGTAGGGAAAGAGAGAGTTAAAACAAAAATTGGGGGAAGCTATTCCCTGGATAACGCTGAACGTAAATTACATTATAAGGTTTACTTTAGAAACAGTTCTACTATTCTGGGAAAGTCGACGTTCTAGCGGAGCGAAGACGCGCATTCGAAGCTGTCTGCGGCGGTTGATGGAAGAGGCACGGTCACAGAAGTTCAGCCTGGCCTTATCTTTCCTTCGTTAGAGAACGAATATAAGACTGCGGAACAGAACCCACCGGATATCAATCAAGCGCCGCTGCTAACTGGCTAACGGTCTGGACATTTTATCCTTCATAAGTTTTACTGATGCTTCGTTGTCGCTTATCTAATGTGTTTTTGCGGTGCGTAAAAGCGAGAAAGAAAGTATCCTTATATGTATACGTCATATACTGGTAACAATTGCTTAGCTGAGAAAGAAAGTGAAGAAGTTAAGGCAAAGCGAGAAAAAAAAAAGGAGAAAGAACTTTAATAGTCGAATATCTATACGTACACTCCATTTTCGTCGACCTTGTATTATATTCGACGGATGGCACTTGTGAAACGTTTGTTTCTTTTTTTTTCCGTCTCCCTCTTTAAAAACGCTTCTAGTAAAAGGTTTGAAATGCGAACGCTAAAGGCGTTCTTTGGTTATCTTTTTACGTTTTTGAAAACGTTATTTTGATAGATGACGCGGAATAGGTTTGAATCGTATACGACTGAGCGAAGACAGATGACCTCAAGTGGAAGGGGGAAAAGACTCAAATTAGAAGAAGCAAAGGCGTGCACACAGTAAATGGTTACGGTCGAATACGGATTTTTGCTAATAATGTTTTTAGACGATTCATACGATTACAATAATGGGGTAGGGATGCACAAGCTCGCTGCTCGCAAATTTCATCACAGTGGCGAACTTTTTTCGTGGATAAGAATCTCGAAAGTTTCGCTTGAAGGCTCGAAAGGAGATCAGCTCCTTCCTCACTTGCTGAATAGAAGAAAGAGCTCCCTTTGCGTCTTACAGCTGAAAGTGGTCCTAACATGACTCATTGAACTTCCTCATCCACTCACTCAACTAGTTTTCATGTCTCCATTATCTTGTATTGCATACTGTTCCGAATTTCTTACTTGAGAAAGTTTTCTTTCGACAATAATAAATTGAGTATCGAGAATGACTCTTTCTCATTCTTCTACCTAACTCACCAAATCATTATCCTTCTGCTGAATAAATTTTATAGCGATCATGTATAAATTAGCTTGCTTTACCAAGCATGAAAAATTATGAATTTTCATCTCTTTCCTTATAAGAGCAAATATGTTTTGTATTCATGAGCTAAAAGAGGAAAAATTTCTGCGATAGCGCCCCTAATCACTCAAGAAACTATACTGGCTTTGTAGTACGAACGCATACTCTAAACCCTATCCACCTTTCATCCTTCCGACATCTGATGCGCAGCACTGGGAAGATGTACAAATTTTCAATTACCAAATCAATGGATTCTGCTGTAGCGGCAATTTCGGCGATAGTAATGATGTTTTCAAACTTCACATGATTTTCCCTGTCGCACGTAGCAATTAAGCTCTCCTCCCTAACTGTATATTTCGGTGCGGGAGACGAATGGGCTCCGAAAAAGCGATGTTGCTATCAACAGCGCAGGAAGAAACGTTATATTGTTATACGAGCTGAGAGCCCGTGTGTCGTATATCGACGGCTTGTTGCTGCCCTTTTATTCCCAAACGGTTCTCTTAATATAAGAAGTAAACAATGAAGGCATTCTCTCAATTTAATTAATGCTAGGCAACGTGGCTGCACAAGGCGTTGACACTACTTACTCCGCGTTCCGTGCGTCGCAAAACCGACTTTTGACAGTCCTGGCCAATCACTCGAAGAAAATGTAATATTCCACGTATTCCCGTCGGATCGAATGAATTAACTTTTTCTTCGTACGTTAGCAGTAGAAATATGTTTATTAATCTCGAGGAATGAAGTCATTGCCCGCGAAATATCAGTTTAAGAAAAATTATCCCGCGACAGAAGGGGAAAATTACGCGAGAGCGAGTCAATATCGGCCAAAAAGCAGCCTACGATCCGGGATATATATTAAAACTTATAATATCGCGGTACGAAAAATTTTGAAAGAACTTCAGTGAGAGGGAAAAAAATACGCGGCACGCGGAGGAGAAGGGCGAATGTTTATGAAAACACATACTCTGTCGATGAGTCGACGGTAAATATAGCTGATTTGGTAATAAATTATTTTATATATTTTGGAATACGGAGGATATGGATGCAGGAAGTGCCGTGCAGGATTTTCATCTTAAGCCAACAATGTATATTGCTTTAGGGCGTATTAGCAACACGTGATGAGGATGGGGGCGGGAGTTCGGTAATGTACTTTCGCGATAACACGTTCAGTGTAGCACAAAGGCAGACATTTCGTTCACTTGTTTACATGGTCGGCTTTTCACCTCGTAAAATGGATTTTTCAATTTCATACGCACAGGTGAAAAAAAAAATGACGAGATTCTTACAGAAATGATAATACAGGGATTTTGTCACATCCGATATCAATATGTTCGGGTTTTTTTTCGAATAATTCTCGCCAGTTTTTTTCAAACGGGAGTTTTTTGTTCTTCAAGGTCAAACGAATGACTTTTTTTGTTCAGTGGGTTCGAAGAGAAGCTTAGATCCCGTGACGGGTACAATCCTACTTCATTACTCAGCTTTACAAGAGCATTTTTCGGTGCTACTCCATCATTTGAGGTGCCGCTACTGCAGAGCAAGGTCTTGAACTTCATATGCTATTGACCTTTTTTGTGACACAAAATGTTGATTTGGATATGAGAATCGCTTACGTCGCATGTGCAGCGCCGCCCCGTTCTCCATGGTGGAAAGAGTGCGTGTTACTTATGCATTTGATTTTGTTTCTTCCCGTACCGGAATCGACCCTTTCGGGTATAACTTCAGTGTTGGAAGAATCTCCTGGGCCGCGAACCCTCTCTTCTACTCAGCAACTGTTAAGCTACTTTGGCAACCGCTAAGAAACACTAGAACACTCAACAACAACACCACCACTATCTCAGATAATGAACTGGATTGCCGTTGACTTTCTTCAGAGGTGATCTTCCTCTTCTTCCTGCGAATCTGGATGTTGATGGTATACAAGTGTCGAGTAGGCCATAGCGTGCTTCTGCAATGGCCTATTCCATTCCCGGTCCATCTTCTTCATGACGGTGGCTGCAAATGCAGACACCTGGTTCCATGCTTCTTCAGAACCTAGCATGGTTGGTTCCAGACTTCTCGGAATAAGCGCTTCATCTACCCCAATCTCTTGAAGAGACCGACTAAGCTTGTCCCGCTCACGCCTCCACGTCTCGCACTCAAATAAGGTGTGCTGCATACCATCATCCCACCCTTGGCCGCAGTGCGAACACGTTGCCTGCTCAACTTTCCTTAACTTCTCGCAAAGGTACTTGTTGAAGCAGCCATGGCCGCTTTACACCTGCGTAGGTGAAAGTTTAGTTGACCATGGTGTCGGTTCATCCCTTCATCAAGGTCGCTTATCAACTCGCCCAGCTCATTTCGGGCAATTCTTACTTTCCATTTCTCGAGCAAGGAGCACCTGAACCCGTGGAAACCCACGGTTGGTTGTTGTCGTCTTTTTTGCTCTGAACACCACCGCTCTCTCCTCAGCAAGGAGCTCAATTGGTGGTGAACGTGCTAATACTCAAAGAGCCTCCGTCGAGACAGTGCGGTAGGCACTAACACACCTCAGCCCAGTGCTTCGTTGGATCTTTACCATCTCTATTCATCTGTATGGTATCTTACTTGTGCTCCGTATAGGAGGATCGACAAGGCGGTGCTCATCATGATCCTTCTTCTTGCTCCTCTCAGTCCTCCTAGGTTCCTCATGAGGCGGCTTAGGTATCCAACTACCCGGCTTGCCTTTTCTGCTGCCATCAGGAAATAGAGCCTGAAGCTCAGCGTCGAGTCAAACGAGATGCCCAGTTACTTCATCTTCTTCTTGGTCTCAATTTCCACACCTTGCAGGTGAAAGGTAGGTGGACTGAACTTCCGACGGGTCGTGAATAATATGGCCTCTGTCTTACCTACTGCTAGTTCTAATCTGGCCGACTCGATCCTGCGCGTCACTTCCTCTAGGGCCCGATTTACCCTGCTCTCTACCGCTACAATTGTTCCGAAAGTGCATACCACCAGTGTCTCATCCGCATAGCAAATAAGCTTTACACCCGGCGGCAGTTTCACCTTGAAGAAATCGTTAAATTCGACGCATCACAACAGCGGCTCAAGGACCGACCCTTGCGGCACCCCACAAGTAATTGGTGGCTTCATTGTGCCAGCAGACGACTCTACTTGGATTCCTCGGCAGCTAAGATAGCTTCTGATCATCCTGAGCAGGCACACGGGCACTTCTGCGTCCATGAGGGCTTCCAGTGTCCTCTCCCATGGGATTAAGTTAAACGCATTTCTTATGTCAAGGCTGACGGCTACACAAAACTGACGCGTAGTAATCGCTGACTCGGCTATCCTCTTCAGCCGGATCTTAGCATCTTATGTGCAGCGTCCAGTTTGAAAACCGTACTGGCTACTAGAGATTGTATACCTTTCCTTCTGATAGCTCTCCAGTTGATTGGCTATCACTCTTTTCAGGAGTTTCTCAACATTGTCCAGCAGACAAAGTGGACGATAAGAGTGGTTTATCCTTCTTATCGATCAGCGCTAGCCTGACTCTTTTCCATCGCACAGGGAACAGTCCCTCAACAACTGCCGCATTGAATGTACCAACAAGCAGTGCCGGATCAACTGATCGTATGGCGCTCCAGACTGGATATTTGGAATCTCACCCGAGCCCGGAGCCTTCTAGTACTTACCCCGCAGTCTATTGATTGCTGCATCCACATCCTCGGTACCTAGGAGGGATATACCGTGCTCTTCTACTATTGGTAGCGTTACCATTGGTGGTGGCTGCTGAGGGAACAAACCATCAATGATTCGACTCACAACATCCGGCTCCCTTCGGCTCATTGCTGAGAAGCCCTTTAGTTTCTTCAGCACTATAAGGCTTTCCAAAAGGGTCGTCCTCTGCCATCTCACATAGCTTTCGCCATGCAGCACTCTTGCTGTCTTTGATGGCCTTCTTCAGCGTTTTGCGAGCCAGCTGATATTCAGACCCTTCACGGCCTCTACTACACTGGTATATCCAGCGCTGACGGTGCACTCTTTCCTTAGCTCGGCAATCTGGTTGGCCCTCCTCTTCTTTGATGAACCTTGCCTGGGTATGGCTGCATCGCATGTTTTGGTTACAGTCTTTATCATCCTCTCTGCTGCCCCTTCTGCGATCTCTTCTTGCTCTTCTCCTTGGTCTTATGCGAGAGCAAGGTAGCTAGCCTTCAGAAGGTCGCTATTCAGCTTTCTAACTGCCCATTTTCGTACCAGCTTTTGTGGAGCAGCGACCTCAACTTCCCGGTGGATGGAAAAGTTTTGATATGAGAATAAAATCATTGCAATTACTCAGTTCTTATTACTCAGTTCTTATTAGTCAATTCATCGAACTCATTCTACAAAAGAATAAGCTTAAAAAAATTAGAGGTCATTGAAGGTTTGCAATGGTAGCGGGGAACCCGCAACCTCCCGCGCTCGCGATCACGTTGGCCGAGCTCTTCTCAGTATACTGCATGCTAGGCCTGATATAATGAAGGCAGGAAATTGAAATTTTTTCAAGTCCCTGAAAGTAGGTCAAGGTCAAGGTCATTGATGACGTCATAAAGCATCCCGGCTGGAAGTTGGAACTTTTCCAAGTCCCTAAAGTAGGTCAAGGTCATTGGTGAAGTCATAAAGCGTCACACGTCACCTCACGCAGTTCACAGAAACTTCCGTACGTGGACATTTTCCTCTAACAAGATGGATTGCGGGTTCCCCGCTGAAACCAATGATGTATGATCCCCAAATACATTTAGATCCTACATTTTCTTCTCGCAATTAGTACTCGCTCTCGTTATCCACTAAAATTCTGCTATCGTACACGTTCGGCATAGATCTTCATCACATTTCTACGAATCTCTGAATATATTCTGCAAAAACCGTCTACCAAAGGAGTCAAGCTCCTCAAGAGCTCATCATAATTATACGAAAAAGGGGCTCGAAAGAACTTCGATTCTCAAACTATAGATATCAGGGTCTAGATAGAGGAGGCAGCTGAAGGAGAACGTAACACCATCAAACGGACTTGGATTTCTTCATGTTTTCAGATTCCCGGCTTGAGGCTTAAAACTTATAATTTTTTGTATTCCTATAGAATTACAGTAATCTTGTAAACATTTGATTACGCCACAAATGTGATGAAAAAGTAAACGATATACTCGTACTTTCCATGCGTTCATAGGTCCATATCTTGTAATAAAGTTGGAGAGCTTAGTAGTAAAATATAACCGTGTAGTAAGCAATAAAACCGAAGTAAGATGACGCTACAGACATTTTGTTAAAACTACAAATATTTAATTTCGGAGTCCTGAAGACAGAATGTAGGTCAGAGTTCATGTACGAATAAGAAAACGCAAACCGCGATATCTCGTTGAATACCTGTGTTCCCATAGATCCAAGAATTGAAATTTCTCATGACGATCATTTTCTATCTCTGTTGGTACTTGATACATTTATTTACTGACCCAATTCCAACCTTATCCCCTCTTTTTCAAGAAATTAAAATTTTAAAAAATGAATGTAAAGACTAGTTTTTTTGAGAGTGAATGCTGAGTTGCTCGCCCTGAATCAATTCGCGTACAAAAAATTAATCTAGCCCGATTTGATTACGATTAAGCGAGGCGAAATAAGAATACCCGAGCTTTACTGCGTATAGTACTGTCTCTAACTCTATGTACGAGTTCATAAAAGCTCTCGAGCAGTCGTACGTTTCAGTTTGGTTATTCCAGTGAATATGAGACTTTTCAAATTTACATGCTGCTATTCTCCCTCTATGCTCGTTGTTCTTCTTAGAATAGACTTACGCCGGAAAATGAAAATTTAATCTTCATAGGATTACAGTCGGCTGAGACACAGAAAACACAACGTAATAGAAGCGTATATTTTCTATTTGCGTTACTAAGGCAAGGCTATGTGTAGAGTCTCCCAGCGTGCCTAAAACGAAATGAGAAATAGAAATGCGCGAGAAAAAATGAAAGAAAAAATTACTTCCCCAGAAAGCAGATAGAAGAGGATGGCGATTCATGAAGAATCATTTTTTTTTTTTTCGAACAAAAATTTCGCAGGAGTATGGATGCTGAGAACACGTTGGTCATAAAGTGGAAAACCTTCGTAGCGCGAATTACTATTTTCCTTTCTTTTTTTTTCGACATCCTTTTGTTATAATTTGATTGGAAAAAACTTTACTTTAAAATGACGTTATCGTAGAAGTAAAAAGTACCGACCTGACCAAAAGCTGTAGGACGGCTAAACGAATACTCATCGCATTCGCTCGTGTATTGTGGAGAAAGGAACCGATTTTTAAAGAGTTATTCTCGGAAGAGAAATGAAGTTCGAAAGTTCATCTTATGAATGTGCGCATCAATATTTTAAAGTTGAACACTGATGTCAGTCGGAATCAACCACCATTTTTATTGTTTGAGCCAAAACTACTCGTCACATTACAAAGACTGCAGGGATGTTTCTAAATCTCGCTTCAAAATTTCGGAGGAAAAAAACAGCGATGGACGAGGAAAAATTTGAAGCAGAAGGTCCGTAATGTTGAAACCGAAATGGAATTTTCCCTGTAGATGAAGCCTACTCGTTAATCATGTATATGAGAATCTAAATTTTTTACGCAATGACTCCATTCATATCGATTGAAACGTTCATTATTATACTCTCATGTCGGACCACTTCTAACTAGCCTCTTGAGGTACATACTTAAGGCGAATGATGGTCCCAACGAGCCCAATTCAAGTCTAAGGAAAATGATATTTTTTTTATCGTAATCCGATTCTGTTTCGTGAGATAACCTCACCACGGCCTTGATTTCATTTTAATCGTTCCTATTTTTCTGTTCCTAAGTTTTCATAAAAGATGGACTATTTCTTGAGACTGAGTTTTTGGAATGAAGGTTTGCGAAAATTTTGAACGTGTCTAGGAGATTATGTGACGCCCTGTGAGTATAGGGAGACTTTAAACCGGAGATCGTTGATCAAGGAGATTCTCTCATCAGTGTAAACAGACCTCGTAAACAATATTTCATTAAGGAAGCCAAGTCCTGAGATTGAAGTGCTTGAAAACAAAGGAGTGTGAGCGGTAATGACCTCAAAGATGATCATAGTTTCTCCAAAACGTCGGTCGATCTCATTGTAAGATGAAATTTTCTCTGCCGGTAGAGCCAATACTATTTTAAAAAATTAATTGGCGAAAAAATTTACCCTTTTGAATTCTTCCTTCTCGGTCCGAGACTACCCGAAGGTCATTTTTTATTCATCAGTTTACTGTCTTGCAAAGGGTTGAGGATTTTATAATGAACTCAGTCGAGTAATTTTCGCTCAGTTTTTCTGAGCGCAGCGTACCTATTAAATTGAAGAAATTTCGTCCTAGATCGAAGAATACCTCTCGCATCCTTCTATTGAAACTAAGTTTGTAATTCACTAGCTGGAACTTCTCTGCACTCTCCGACGTGAATGAATTCCCGTCGACGAAAAAATTCTGAAAAAGACTGGGATGCGTTTTAAACTGCTCTCTTCGTTTTTCACGTCCGTTCTCTATCTCGCCGTTGTCTCTTTCATTTTAAACGCATCATTTATTGAGCCAATTTACTCCTTCGATTGTGTTGTGAAATAAGAAAAAAAGGTTAAATTTTAAATTATGAGTACTTTAGATACTCTGGCTTCAAATTGTCGTCGTCTTTTGCGAAATTGTAATGTCCTCTTAGAGAATCTATACTCTAATGACCACTTCAATACCCATAATTTATTCGCAGCATTGAGAGAATACAATATTCAATATCTTCTCGAGATTCGCGAGTAATTAAATTTTCTTTTCATCGCGACATTTTCAACATTCGTCTTTTCGGGTTTCTTTTTCCCTTTTCTTTGTCGAGCGCATTTTCTTTTTTTCTCTCTCTCTCTCTCTCTTTCTCTGTCTTTTTTTTTTATTCTATTTATTGAGTATTCAGAATACGGTTTTTTCGCTGCAAGATGGTGTTTACACAACAACTTACTATCTCTATTGTTCCCGTGTCTCTGCAGATATTCTTAAACTACTGAAGCGTTTACTATCGTCTCGGCGTATCTGCTTACGAAAAGTAATTTGCATGAACGACGGTGAATGTTGAAGGAATAGTGGCTGTACAGAGTAAACGAATCATATCCCCTAGATTCAAAATAGTGCAGTTAGAAAGAACTTTATTTCGTACCGTTATATCTCTCTTATTTTTGCACTTGAAGAATAATCGTATGCAGGAGTGAGAGTGCGAGACGGAGAGAGAACCAAAAAAAAAAAAAAACGAGCGACAAGTGTTCCTCAGTTAATATTTTCGCGAAATGAATAAGGAGTCGAAATTGGCCCAAGTTCGTGTCTGGTGAATTACTAAAGTTGGTAGATGAAAAATGAACTTCTTTCTCGCCAATATGGTCGCGTAAATCAGTCCGGAATTGAATATTCGAATTTGTTGGGAAATTGATTTATATCGCGCATCTGGAATTACTCTACAGCAGTCACGTGTTTTCGTGTACAGCAAGCGTTTGACTACATGACGCCATTTAGACGTATGGGTAGGGTTGTTGTGGTCATGATCAGCGGTGCGTAGTGACCGTGGGAAGTACTCCCTGATGAGCCGCTAAAGTTGACAAATTATGCAAAAATAGTCATTATTCGCAAATTTGATCTGCAATAAAAGCGAGAGAAAAAGGAGGCTCATTAGGTGGCAAATCATCCCTAGTGTAGCGACGCTACTAGTTTCAAATCTAAAGATACGTGTCAATTCTTAGTCGACTTATCATTTTTGCCAAAAGTCGACTCGCTCCTTCTTACCATCGACGGACTCCTAGTGACATGAATTGATGCCGACTACAAATTGACGTCGGTGTTGGGTCGATTATGTGTTCCTCATTGGCAACAGACGTCACAATTTTGTAGATTTCACGTGCATAATTCGATAGAGTTTCAGAGACAAGGTCAAAAATGAGTTGACTTTAAGATTTAGATTCTGATGTCTACTAAAAATCGACATCGAAGTTGCGCCGATTCGTCCATTGTTGCACACTGGTCGAGCATAATCAAGACTCTCAATGTTCCCTGATTACGCATTCTGTCTGCGAGTAGCAAAGTCAACTAACGCTTCATGGAGGTTCGAAACAAGATCGACGTCGACATGAAGTTGAATGATAATCAAACCAGTATTATAATCCCAAAAAACTGAAAATCGATCGTTAATCGACGAAACCGAGCAAATGATTTATCTTTGAAAAAATTTTGGAGAAGTCAACTCAGAGGCAATCAGAAATTGACAAGTTAAATCAGTTGAAACCGAGTCGACATTTTTCGACCTCATACCGGCGTCAATGTAAAGTCGATTCCGACAATATATCAACGTAATTTCGACTAAGACTTTGAAAGAAAAAAATTCTCCTCGGTTTGACATCGATTAGAGATCAATGCCGGGTGTTGATCGACAATCGAGGTCAAATCAAGGTCGATGGTGACGTTATAAGTTGAACGCGCTCGCGATCACGTTGGCGCGAAAATGCTCTCTCAGCAAATGATGAGTTGGCGGGGCTCTTCTCAGTATACTGTATACTAGGCCTGATATTATGAAGGCTAGAAGTTAACATTTTTTCAAGTCCCTTAAGTAGGTCAAGGTCATTGAAAACGTCATAAAGCGTCACACGTCACGGAACATCACGGCACGTCACGCGGCGTCACGTCACGTCACACAATTCTTAGAAACTCCCAGACGCGGACGTTTTCCGAGGATGTAATTCCCGTGACAAAATGGATAGCGGGTTCCCTGCTAATAAAAATCAATTGTCTCACCTCTTTTCTACGACATTAACCACCCCTGTGGCCCTCGGCTCTGTTTTTCAAGAAAACTCAATAAGACATTATCAAAGATACAAATGGAAAAAAAATTTGAGGCCATTGCAAGTTTGCACTGGCAGCGGATAACCCGCAACCTCCCGCGCTCGCAATCATGTTGGCGCGAAAATGCCCCCTCAGCAAATGAGTTGGCTGGGCTCTTCTTAGTATACTGTCCACTAGGCCTGATATAATGAAGACCCAAATTGAAATTTTTTCCAAGTCCCCAAAGTAGGTCAAGGTCATTGATGACGTCATAAAACGTCACGGCACGGTACGGCACATCACAAAACGTCACCTCGCGTCACGTCACGTCACGGAATCCATAGAAACTCCCAGACGCGGACGTTTTCTGAGGATGTAATCCCCTGACAAAAAGGATAGTGGGTTCCCCGCTTTAAAATTTCTGAAGCTTGGAGTGATCTATTCCCTAATCCCCCCCCCCCCCCCCTGGATACACCACTGGAGGTTTTCACCCGTCGACAAAAATCTCAACCGCACCTACCGTAAGATAGCTCCCCTTCGCATCTTTGTCTCTCATCTTTCCCATGGTAGAGCGTCCTCATTCTTGTCCGAGTATGTCCGTCTTGGCATTCAACATTCCTCTACGCACCCTGAGCCATGCTTTGTCATAAGCGTGCGCTACTGGATGGCCTATCATCTTGAACTGATCTTGTATGTTGTCTTTATCACCATGTATCAATTAATTCTCGATCCAAGCCCCTTTGCACTCTATGTAATTGCGTGGATTTGCGATCGTAAATCGACTTAATGTTAGTTACAAAATATGGTTTCAAAACTAACTTGTCCTTTCAATTTGTTTGTTTTCAGACATGCTACGAAATGGAACGTTATCTTAAAGAAGAACCAAAACTGCCTTGCAAAAAGTTATCTAATGATCTTGACACGCCGTGGAATTTGTTTACCGCCCCGGTGCCGTGGACTAAAGTCGAAATGGTCGACTCGTTAATCGACGACCTAAATTTAAATAATAGTGACATAGAAGCTTTCAGTTGCGCCAGTACGAATTACAGTTGGGAATCGCCGCTCAGTTGTTCAGTGCGCGTGAAAAAGGAGCCGGACGACGATCTGGAGCCGATGTCGCCGCTGTCCTCGATCCACGTACGAAAAGACTCGAACGAATTCGATAACATGATGATCCATTGTACGCCGAAAATGTTGAAAAAAGCGTCGAACGATTACGATACGTTAAGTTGTACTGTGCGAGTGAAAAAAGAACCGGTCGACGAGTACGAGTTCGACGACGCCACCTTCGACGATCAAAATCGTTTCAAATTTAGTTTCGTCGGCCGAGGATCTTCGGTCAACGAATCCATACTGCCAACCCTCACCCCACCGTCCAGCCCGGAATCGGGTTTAAATAATAGTAGCAGCAGTAGTAGCGTCGAAAATTACCGCAGCGGTACGCTGCTCCGAGCAAAGAATACCGTTACCGGTGGTCGCGCCTGTTCCAAGAATTTTTTCTCGCAGAACGGCCACAATACATTGTCAGTTACCGCGAATCAATCCAAAGTCAACGGCAATGCTAGCTGTAAGCAGGAAACGATCACGTCGACTGCTACGGACGCGAAAAGGAAAACGCACAAATGCCTCTTCAGCGGTTGTAAAAAAGTGTATACCAAAAGTTCGCATTTGAAAGCGCACCAAAGAACGCATACAGGTACGTACTGACCACTTATATCTTCTAGAATTAATGTGATCATGTTGCTGGAAAAGAAAAACAGAAAAAGTCCTTCAAGGTCACGAGAACGAATCAAGCGTGAGCGATCGTGAGAAATTTATCCAACTAGGAAGGATAGAAATTCGAGTGAAGGTTGGATGCTCATTCTGGTGGGAAAGATTGAGCTTGTAATGATTCGAACCTCGAACCTCATGGACGTAATGTGGCTTAGTTTCCAAAGCTCTATGGTTGGGTTAGACCTGGAAAAAGTCTTCAAACCTCTACGTGAGAAGAAAAACTATGTCGCCACCACGGCTCATCTTCTCCAAGTTGAGGATTTTTATCTCATTCTCTCCTTTGAATACTGTCGCTACTTCCTCCTCGGTGACGGACTTATGCTCGCTACCTTCTTGCTAATCATGGTTTTTAGCTGATCTGGGAAGGTATCAACGCCTTCCTCTGGAGAGTATGTGTACTCTAGCACGATCTCCCCAGCCTTGGTGACCAGAAAGAGCATCTACATTGATGCCAAGCGGGGTGACAGACAGTCTTGCACAATAGCTGCATATGATAGTAAGCCCTTATCTTCATTCTTCCTCTTCAGCACCATCGCGGCTCTGGGCGGATTTCATTTCTTCAACAGCTGGAGCTGCTGTCGTGTCTTCTTTTGGTTGCGATGCCTGTTTGGTATATTGGCTCGGTTGCAGTAGAAAGTTGAGAGTTCTGCAAAAGGGGGGTACATCACTTGCCGTAACTGCCTGCAGAGGTGCCTAAAAAACTTTAGCTCGAAAGAAGTAAGAAGCTGAAGGCAGCAAAAGCGTCGTAATTCACATGGGTGCTGAAATACCAACACTTGTTCAAAAGAAATCAATACTTCAAAATTCAATTTCGATCGAGAAATGATTCGTCATCCTCCTCGCTGGGGTCGACTCTCTCTGAAATTTCCTCCTGGCTCCGTGCTCTAGGCGATGAGGACTTTGAAAAAAGTAGCGGTAGAATTTCGAAAAATAATGTCCAATTTATAAAAATTCCAAAAACTTTCAAGCTATTAACTTCTTCTGAGTCATAAACACGGTCTCAGACTCGAGATTATCGAATATGATATTTATTCTAGTTCTGCAGATTTTCAACAGTCCGAAAGACACAATGAATTGTATGAAGTACAGAAAGAAAAGAAAAAAAACGTGACTACGGGAAAGCTGGAAGGACATCGTATCCGAAAAGAGGGTTTTTTGAAAAAAGAAAAAAAGTAGGAAATCCGAATGGAAAAAGAAGCGTAATACTGGAAGCCAAAGCAAACTGAAAACATCCCGACGAAATCTCTATCTCGTGCACATGCACGTATGAGCCGCAGACTTGGTTCGCGTGCTTAAACATTATCTTGAACTGCTGCTTTTTGGATCATAAATCTATTTCTTACGATTTTTACCGTAATCCGCTTAAATAGATGCCTTTTTTGCCAGCATGCTCCGGTTCCAGCGCGCATCATAAATAACTTCTACAAAAGCGGAATTTCAAGAATGCCGACTTCTGCGGTCTTTGTCGCGCGCTTCCATTATCGCGAAGTTGGACGAGACGCGATGTACGAGTCTCTTTCCTCCGCAGCTCCCGTCTTTTTTCTTCTTTTTCTCTCTTCCTAATGCACCCGCTATCGTTTAATTTGAATTTAGGTACTGTTAAATTATTTTCCTGTTTTCTCGTAGTTTTCCGTTTCGTTTTCGATTCCGCACGCGGTACGAAGGAACGATATGTACGCATTCGAATGAGACTTCGGGAGGATAGGAAGTGTTTTTCAAAAGAACGTGAATATTTTCACGAGGGTGCGGATATAGTAATTTGGTATAGTCTGCCGTTTGTTCAAGTTCAAACAACTCGTGGTCTTATAATAAATGCATGTGTAATACATGAATTCTCATCGTACAATTGCTTGAGGTTGATTATCTCTCAAAATATTTGATAATGTTGAATATTGCCTGTTGTTTTATGTTGAGAGTGTCTTGACTTTTTTTTTTTCTTCAAATTTCAACTCAATCGTCGTGCCACAAGTGTAAATGCTCTATTACGTTTATGGACTGGAATTTAGAAGCACGAAGTAAATAAGCTGAAACCAGACATCCTTGAAATTGATTATTTAGTGATAGACGTGCGGAAATCATCCAGAATTTTGCAGAGAAGCTCAAATCCCACGAATTTTCTCCGATTCTACTTTCGATTCTCCTTAAGTTGAATAATTTTTGTAAATTTCAAGTTCCCATTTATGGCTCTTTTTCAAGAGTTTGCTCCTATCCAGCCGCTAGCTTTATGGCTGTAATATTCAATTCACTCATTTTCGTTGGAAGAATTTTATGTCTTACTAGCTCACCAGTGGTACTTTGGTTGTCAATCTCATTTTTAAATAATCAAAAATTTTAAAAAAATGGAAGGGTAATAACTATGGTTGGCAACTATTGTTTGTCTAATAATTCATCCATACTATCCATAATAATCATTGATAGTCATAAGAAAAACTGTCGGGACTATTAATAGTCTGGATAGTACTTACTTTGATAAAAATTCTGGGACTATCAATAATAGCATGAGACTATACTTAATATTGTTCTTCACTATAAATAAAGTCATCATGTGAGAAAGTGGAGGGATTATCTGCAATACTTGTTTTTATTGTATTTGAAATTTTGGATTTGAATAAGATATGTTATGATTGCTAAGCACAACCAACCTGATCACTGAGAAGAAAATTTAAATTACTGGCTCCCTGTTGCACTTCATTAGAAAACATACAAGAGGGAGATGAATGCACAAATGATTGAAAATAAATGCATGGGATTAAGAAATCCATTTCAAAACTAATTCAAAATTCATCTTCCTTTATAGATAGTTCAAATGTTCTGTAAATTCCTCTCCTATCATACAATATTCTGCATCCTGTAAGTCAAAATTCCAAGTCCAACTTCTTCGTTGGTTGAATGTTTTCAAGTTCCCCTCCTATCACATATACCGTATTTCCAGGAATATAACCCGCCATAGAATATAACCTGCAGGCAAGTTTTGAAGACCTCTTGAAGAAAAAAAAAAAAAAATCTACATAGATAAGCCGCACCAAAATTGATATTCAAATTGTAATTTTTTGTCTAATATGCACGTAAATTACAACATATTTTTGGGGAAAAAAGGGGGAAAAGTCTGAAGCTATGTATATTTTCTTCACATGAAATACAATTACGTAAATTGGTACACACAGCCGCTGATATGTAAATTATTTCAAGTTCCTTTCCTGTCATATATACATAGTAGCTCAATATACAAAATTTAATGTCTAATTTCTTTAGTGATTAAAATTTTTTTCACGTTCTGTTCCTATTATGTATAATTTAAATACTGATAATTCTCAACGTTTTAATCCTGCCATAAATAGCTTAATTTATAAGTTTTCTTTCTGTCATACCTTGGCTGAATATTGGAAATTTTACCTCAGCTCCCTTTATTGCTGCAAATTATTTTCAGGTTTCTTTCCAACTATAATCATGTTATCTGAACTTCTTAACTCTTTCATATCCTTCTTTCTGACATTTTATATACCAGGTAGTTTAAATTTAGAATTTATGTTCCAGCCCCCTATACCTCATACAGTTCAAAAGTTGAAAATTCTCAATTACTGTCCCCATAATTTATACTCAATACTCAATAGTACAAATTTCATAAAGTTTGGGTACCTCATAAATAATTTGTATAATATGTATACAGTATAGCATTGGTACCTATTTAGTTTCCTGAGTTCAACTCCTTCAATTGTTCAGTTTTTACCAAGTTTTTCTTGAATTATACAAAGTACATATAGTTTGTAAAATGGAATGTTTCTAGTTCTGCTCTTGTTGAATACAACAATTCAATATTCAAAACTGTCAGCGTAATTTTTTTAAGGGTTGAATTTTTTCCCAGTTCCTCTTCTGTCACAGGTATAGAAGAAAACCTAGGGATTGCGACTGAAATAATTTAAAACGGTTAAGATTATTGGTCCAGTCAGCTTCACAATTTAAAATGGTCAAAGGTTATTGGTCACATAGAGTATTTTTCAAAACAGTAGAACGGTCATGACCATTATTGAAAAATGAATTGGTCATATGGGGGAAAAAACATTTTTTGGGAGAAAAAACATGTTTTTTTAGCTGAAGAAACAAGTTTTTTCTTGTTCAAAAAACTAAAATAACATGTTTTTGAACATAAAAACATTGAAAAGATAACTGTCACCATAACTGTTATGACCAATTGACCAAAACGTTTGAACGGTCAAACGGTTACGATCAGTCCCTCATTTTACTTGAAACGGAATTGGTCAATTGGTCAGACAATCTCATTTTGTTTTGGTTAGCGGTCATATAACTGCGTTATATTAACAGTTATTCCGCAACTATCCCTAAGAAAACCTTACATTTTTTCAAACTCCTTCCCTTGTCATAATAATACATCTAACTCAATATTTGCACTTCCAATATTCCAATTACCTACTTTGATAGTTTAATTTCTCTGTGAAGTCCTCTCCTACAATATTACAAAGCTCAAAAGTCGATATTTTTTTATATTTCCTTCCAGTCATACTTGGTTAAACATATTAATATTTCTGGTCCAACTCACTTGATGGTTGTATGTTTTCTAAGTCTTGTTTTCATCATACAGCTCAATCATTGATCATTGGAATTTTTTGAAATTTCCCTTGAACCTAAAAGAAACTGATTTTCAATTTTTTTTTTTTTTTTTTTTTTTGTCATACATATATAGCTGGAGATTGCAAGTTACCAATTCTCTTTAATTCAACAAAAACAATTCCACTCCGAAATAAAACGTCAGCAGAAATGATTAAAAGGGGCAAAAAAGTAACTATCATCATATCAATTCAATATCTTCTTATAACATTTTCATTCAAAACATCAGAGCCCTCACGGCATTTTGTATTTTCAACATTTCATACTTTTCAAACCTGTTGTCAGCCATTTCCTAAACATTACGGCACTGATAAATACACTTGCTTCTTGCTACACAACAGAGACTGACTACACTGATTAGTGATTGTGGTTAGGAGTGTTTTGATTTTGACAGAAAATTTTAGTAATACCATTCTCCAAAACGGTTGTCAACTATAATTCCAAAACGTTCCAGCATCGAGAAGTACGCTGGTTTTGAATTTTTGATAGTTTCAAGTGTTTCGACGCCGGACGGAAACCAAACCGGTTGTCAACTATTTCCAAAACGTTCGGGCATCGAGAAAATACGCTTGTTTTACATTCTGTGCCCAGATAAATAGAAACTGGCGGATCAAAAAGTCAAAAAACAATACGTTAGCCGTTTAGTGATAAGCGGTTAACCAGGAAAATTAATAATATAGATTGCTCTTTTTAGAAGTCTCGCGAGAATGAATTTGTATTCACACGTTTAGAGTCATCATGTACTCGTACGGAATTTATCTAGTCAACATTACAACGGATATCCTTTCACGCTGATTTGTGCTTTGTTTCAAAACCAGAATTTGACAAATTTCAGAAATCATTCAGCCTTTATTCGCTTAGTATAAATCGTTCTTGAACCACCGATTGCATTCGTACAAGAAGAAGAAATCTATGAAACGTCGAAAGGAATAAAAAGAATTTGATTGTTATGACAGGATTGAATGATTTTACTGTCCGCAATTTGATGACTGTCTAGTCGTGCTATTGTCCTTGAAATAGGTCGGGGCGGATGTATGCAGGACGATAAATTTCTATCAGACTACATTTTGGCTTAAGAATAAGTATTATTCGTCGTGAGACTATACCTTCTTTTTTTTTTTCCTCGATGATAAACGAGCGCGAATTATATAAGTTGTACATTGTCTTCGTTGAAATTATTTAACGCGTATGCACTTGATCCTCGGCGCACGTGCTTTAACGATAGGACGTAAAAGTTTTATAGGCTCGAACAGCCATCCACATGTCTTGCTGTCTCATCACGAATTACTCGGACAATCATTCTTATAAATATGTTCCTCGATGAGTGAAGCCTATAAAAAGTGAAAATTTGAAGACAGACTTCAAAACATACTTCGGTCGTCGAATTTTTGCTCCGTTTCGTCATTCTCTTGTCGCAGTCGTATCGACGATTCCCCGGTGGTTCAACGAGCCAAGCGAGATGTGGAAATACCAATTTCGTATCATCTGTCTAATTAGTAGACGTGTGAAATTTTCTGGCCTATTTGAACTCGGTAGCGAAGGACTCACTGATAGTGGTAATGTATGGAAGTTTGGACCAAGACGGTAATGTGATATTGAATCGAAATCCTTTCTTACGACAACTGAAACTCTCGGAAAATTCAAGATTGCAATACTATCGAGCGACAAATCATCAATGTCTTCTGATAATCTTCGATTGCGAGGAATAACAATCCTTAAGCATTTTCAGAACTTGGAACTCGAGTTCTTGGCGATTTTCTTGACTTCATTTTCCACGTCTAATTATATGATTGTGAATGAATTGCATCTTCACCTTTTTGGCACAACTGCTTATGTAACAATGCAAACGCGCAACCGCTCTGTCAAATCTGAATGAAAAAGAACGAGAGGCTTCGTATGACTAATAAGTTGAATAAAAGTGTTCAAATAACGTCATTTCCCAACCCCTAAAGACATATTTGAATAATTGTGACCTGTTCCAAGATAAGGGCAACTAGCATCAGAAAGCAAATCTCCCAGTAGAGCGAAAATGGAGTTGAATTGCTACCCTTCAGTGCTGCCACAGCCAGAGCTATGGATTTTTGGTCCTCAAAAATGAGAATTTTGCGTAAAATACGAATGTCTTGCGCTCAGAGGAAAAGTATCTTAGACAGTCACGTGAGAGATTCTTTTCTCCTGGTCGTTATAGTCTCGATACTGCAGTCTTTCACGAAAATCGAGGCGATCAAGGGAAAAAGACCTCAGCTACTCCTACGAGAGATACCTTTCTCCTGATCGGTATTAATAAATCGGTCCAAGTCCGTTGAAATCTGTTTTTAGGTCTTACAAAAAATGACGGATTCGGATTTTTGAACATATCTGGCAGCACTGATATCCCAGAAACAGGTACTTGGTGCTAATAGCCCTTATCTTGGAACAGGTCATTTAATTCTTTATTTCACTTCTAACTTAGCTCTGAGCAGCGCATCCTCCCGCTCATTCTCGGATATCCGTTCGAAAATTTGAAAGAACTCTCGGACAGTTTGTAATACAAATTTTTAGCTTCATACATGGACCATCATAAGTTGCATTGAAACGCAACAAGTGTACATCAGAGAACTAATCTTTCGGGAGACTCGCAAATATCTTCAACTTGAAAAAATTTTCAACAACATGCATTATTATCGCAAAAATCGAGCGAGAAATTCTTGAATTCCATCTCTATCGCGAGAGTTTTGGAGGCGATATATATCGCGCAGCGAACAGTTATTACGTGAAAAAGTACTACTCGGAAAAAAAAAAGTTGTTCGATTATTACGTTCGTCTTTTCGCGTTTTGATTTGAATTTGCGCGACATATTGCATATAATGTACTTTTTTCCTCCCAAAAGTCTTATCGTCGCGCGTCGTGTACCAGATAAGTTTTACTATCCTCACCTCTATAGCTTTTTGTACAATACGATATATATAGAGAGAGCGAGAGAAAAGAAGCAATTTTCCTCGAATTTAGTAATAATTCAAAAATTAGTCCCCATACAAAACGGAAGTAAGAAGTGGAGACGGAAAATTAACCGTTTGACTGGGAAAAGATAGGAAGGAGGAAAAGGACTATAATGTTGCCGTGAGAAACAAAAACGCGAAACTAGCGTTATTTAAATTTTTTTTTATGTTTAGATTGCCATCTCTAAAGAACGCTGGTAGTCTGTCGTTTAAAAGCAAAGTGTAGTTTTCGTTTCACGTTTTCCCCCTTCTTTTCCTGTTTCTTTTCCTTTTCTCCCCCATCATCTCGTTCGTTTTTGAATTTTTCGTCGGCGTGCGTTCCCGTGTAACGTAGGTGTATTTCTTTTTTTTTTTTTATATATAACGATACGATCAATTCTCTGATTGATTCCTGTGGAAAACAAAAGGGCTATAGAAAGGAAGAGGAGGAGAAAAAAAAGGTAACAAAAATGCAGACATGAAAGTTCACAAAGACAGAGAGACATACAAAAAAGAGTATAACGATATCGTTGTAGCGCAATTCCCCGTCCAAAGTGAACACACGAACTGTGTATGAAAGGTTTTGTCACCGGGCAAACATGACGAATGTGTTTTCCTTGCGTTATGCTTCCCGAGAAATCGTGAAGCGCTGCTACAAAAAAAACTGTACAATCGAACGGAGTTTTAGTAGTACAATAAAATCTTGCACTAATCGACGGGTGGTATCGCAGGACTTTAACTAAGGTATGAATGAAACGAAGGTCATTGTAGCAGTAAATGAGCCATTGACAGCTCGGATGAAGGCAAAGTTGACGACAAAATTACATCGGCACTATTGGAGAATTCCAAGCACAGAATCTGTACAGGATATGGCAGCTCAATCTGCCCACACAAAACCACACTACCCTATTATAGTCTGTTCACGTTAAGAAAGGGCTACTCGAGAAAGGGTATAAGTTTGTACCATTTTGTATTAACCATTTAAATAACATGGTACTAACTGGTACAAACCTCTTGTGTTACATAACTTTCTACTTTCTTTTGGCCCTTTCTTAACGTGAACAGACTATATCTGGAGCTATTACAGTGTTTCCTACAGAGCGTAAGCTATTCATACTCACTCTACCGAACCTATACAATAACTGTATCTAGAAGTCCTAACACTGTTAACCAGTGAGGAGATGGTAGGGCAGTATAGTTTCACTCGGGTAAAGATCAGACCGCCATATTGGACCTAAGAGAGACTAGCGGAAAGTTTAAACGACGCCACAACATTGCGCGGAACGACGTGCACAAGAGGCAGAGGTGACAAGCTTTAGCTTAGCTTTACGTTGGCCGTAGCGTTAGCTACGTGTGTTGGCTAGCCGTTAGCTATAGCCGATGAAATTTCAGTTAACTAGACCATTTTTCGGTCAATTTCGCGCTAATTAGCATGAATTAACTGAAAAATGTGATTAGCCATTAGCTAGACAAATATTGTTTCATTAGAGCTAGTAAGCTTTAGCCGGAGCTTTAACTAATGACTGTTGGCTTATCAACTCTGGCAAGAGGGTATGCATGTTATTCCGCGCATAATTGCGCGGTGTCGTACAAACCTTCCGCTAGTCACTCTTAGGTCCCATAAGGCGGTCCGGTATACCCGTGTGCAACCATTCTGCCCTGGAGACGGCTAGATTCCGCATTCGGTATTTCTTCCCCCTATCGATCACCGCTCACAACCTGTACAATTTTAATAGAGATCGTGGCGCTTCGAGGAGTTGAATATCTCTCCTCTGCTATCAATCTTTTTGATAGCACGAAACAGTACCTCACGTTTGCAGACTACAGAATCATACTTGTGTACCCGACAGTACCTTCAACTTCAGAAATATCATAATACTGTACCTTTTAGAATGATAGACTGTGCAGAATTATTAAATACCAATCACAATTCCCAATGAAAAACACTTACAAACAATATGAACTGTCGTACATACCATGAAAGAAGTCAAGCCCATTTGTTCTGTTCTCCAAAAATACAAGATCCGAAAATCGACATAAGCACCCATCAATCAGATCTGACGATAAATTAATTATTACATCGACTCGCATGCGTACCCAACAGCTCATTAATTACCTAACCTAAAATTTCATTTTTCCCCAGTTTCCTTCTCATCGTTTACAAAAATACAACAGGATTATCGTCACAAAAGAACGACATTTTTTACGCAAGGGGAGGAGTTCTTCGATTTCGCTCAAAGAACATTTCAACGTTCTGACGAGCATCGTTTACATTATAATGTAGGTAGTAGGCTATCGTAATTAAAAATTTTAATACTTTTTGAAAAGAAGAGAACGTCTCGCAAACATAAAGAAATAAGCAGAAGAAATAATATTTTCTGCAAAATATAAAACGAACGGAATGAATGAGAAAGAAATGTAGAAGAAAAAGAAAAGAAAAGTTTATTCTGCGGGAAATCGTAATCTTTTCAGAATTACTGTAGGCTGTATATCATTAAGAGAGTAAGATTCCGAAACTGACGCATTAAAGCCTACTTTACCTATACTTCCAGTTTTTTTTTTTTGTCTTTTGCTTTTTCGATGAGATTTTTTGTTTTCATTTTCATTTCTACGTCTTTCTTACTTAGTTTTCTACTTTTTCTTATTTGAAATATCAGACTTCGTATTTTGCATTATCGCCATCTTTTCCGAGCTTTGTGACATTCGTATTCACCCTTTCGGCGCATAGATCGAAGTATTATTATTTTTCTCAGATCATTGTTCGCAAACTTTTCTTTTTTTTCATCTCGAAGATTCTTTGCCCGACATAACGAATTCGTATCAGAAGGTCGTATTTTAGGCTTTGACATTTAAAATAAAATTCAAATTTTCCTAAAACCTATGTACATACGATACGATTATTCGGTTGAAGTTTCTTCTCATGCATAAAAAATTAAGTCGTATTCATATTCCGGCGTATTTCATACCATTGCAATGCACCCGAATGGAGCATGTACACACTCCTAACTTCTGTCTTTTTTTGAGAATAAACACGAAAACACCATCATTCATATTTATTATTAAAATGCTCTGTCGAATCTTTGATACGCGTCGCTCGCAGTTCGAATACGCATCTACGATTTTAACGAGATATAGTATTCCCACTGATAAAAATTATTGTAGGAAAAAAAGAAAAATGATCGATAATAATAATCAATGGTACTCCAATATTCTAGAAGTACATTATAATCCCTCCTCCCTCCTCTCATCATCGCATCCCCTTCTACGGGTGTTCTTTTTTTACCATCTCGCCACATATTTTATTCAGCATTTCTCTTTTTTTTCTTTATGGCCCATAATACTCTTCCCACATCTGATTCGTGTACATTTTTCTGCAGACAGGTGTACTCGAAATTCCAGCTTTTATTTGAATTTTGTTCGTTCTGATGCTTCACTATAGCACTACCTCGAAGATTCACAAATTCGGGACAAGTGGCAAAGAAAAAACACAGCTTACTGATTGGAGCAATTTCCCGTTGAACCATGTTGACTGTCAATTTAGAGTCGATCGACTCTAAATTGACTCACTAAAGTCCAGATGAAAGTGATTCCCAACTTTCAGACTCGTTCTTTTAGTTCGCAGGTTTTAGCACAGGCGCGCTCAGGTAGTCCAGAGACAATTTGCGACACTTGCAAAACTTGACCTACTTTCACCTCGATGTTGATGATCCAATTTAAGCGCAACTAACCACTATCTTACAGAAACACTGCAATCCAACTTCAACTGACCGCAATTGATCTTTGAGGATCAAGGATTTCTTATCTGAAAAACATTGAAAGGATACCTTGGGTCAGTTTGAGTCTGCTTTACGTTTTTTGATTGGTCGCCCTTTTGTTCCTGAGAGCTGATTGTGGTTTGTTATGATGCGTTTGACTTATGCCTTCAGTCATAGTCGACCAGTGGATTAGATAGCATTACCAGAAAATTAGAGTATAACGCCTCCGGTGCTCTTACTTTCCGCTTTGTTGTGAGCGATTTCCCAATCCATCAAAGATAAAAGACACGATTCTCGCGGTTGTAATCTGCAGGGCGCCAACAGTGCAATTTTTTGAAATAATAGCCCATTATATTGTTCTCCTGGCGGGTTGACTTTTTTTCAACGATTTATGAATGACATCAGTATAATCTTTGTGATCTCAGAGAATGTGACACGTAGTTTCTATCAAATTGCCATTCCGTTTTCGATCCGGTTCTTTCAATTTAGCTTGTGTGTAACAGGGCCTTAGTTGGATTTTTTCTAATGGGGGGGGGGGGCAAGAGGCTACGGGGGGCTTCCCGTTGCTATGGCCCTGGCGTGTGATGATAGATGACCGTCTTTTGCGACCAATTACACTCTCTTTATAGTTGCTCGAGTTTATGAAGCTACGTTTCCAAGGTAATAGACGTCTTTGAAGGATCCAACTAGATGCGCGATCAAGTTGATTATGTTCTGGAGCGGAGTTCACAAAAAAGTTGCTCTATAATTCCACCAGGTGTTCTAGTTTCAGGCAAGTTTTACCAATGCTATGGCGGTAGTATTTTCATCACTGAGTGTATAATCCATATCTATACCTCAATCTGACGCATCTCCTCATGTGACCTCCTCAGCAACGACCTTGGTTGTCTGCGGATTGAAAGCCTCCAGCTTTGCGTGATTGATCTACAATCAGTTTTCTCAGCATCTAGCGTACATTTCTTTCGTCGACCTCTTTGCTTTCCGCTTATAATATTTATACTTCTTCACGCCAGTTACTCGTTTCTTTAGCGCACTTGAACTTTTATCCAGCTGTCCACGCAATTAGGACTTTTGTCATCATATTGCGTCTGGTGCGCCCTTCCAAGATTGCCGTTTTGCAATAAACAACTTTCCTGCTGCCGTAGACGGCCATCCCGTCGCAGTAGGCGGTATCGGACCAGTCGAAGTATTCGACTAATTCAAACTCGAGGTGCTAGTACCTAACATTTCATCATCATCTCCACCCTCCACCGCAGAAATGACATTAGATCTTTGGATGTGATTCCCGACTTTCAGGTATGTTTTAACATAAGCGCGCTTAGGAGTTTCAAAACCAATTCGCGAATTCTGAGATTTTTATTTCTCTTTTTAGGCAAGTACTAATTCGATATCTACTCACTGAAAATCAAGAAAAGACAAACAACATTCATTGAGTGAGAGAGGTGTAAGTAGAGCACTAATATTGAAAAAGTATTCATGTTTACTTTCTACTTTATTAGTTACTTTTACAAGAGTACTTTCGGCTGTTATCCTCTCATCAGTCTTGTCGCTACTGGGGAACAAGGCCTTAAACATGAGTTTTTACAGTACAACACTTTGATCTCATTGGCTATTGCAATGCTGTGCTGTGATTGGTTCACTCTTAGAAACTTATTCTTACAGTACTATGACATTGCGTTCTTATTGGCTATAACAGTGATTGGTTCATTTTCAAGACTAATACTGCGTTGCCATTGGCTTCCTGGTGTCCTGCCATCATTGGTCAGTTCTGTTCTTCTCTTGTCCACTCACTAGGCTGAAGAATTTTTTGCTGTCAAATGTGATTACATTGTTCAAGAGAAAAGCTTTCCTCTTTGCTTTTGCAATCTCCATTTGTTTTCTTCTTTTAGTGCGACTCTCTACATGTATGACTTCAAATATTCCATCTCCACTGTGGTGTTCTTTGTTACAGTGTTTGCCAAACAGTGACTGGCCATCTTCTTTCTCCCTTGACTTTTCGTGCTTCTTCCTCCTGATCTCAACTTTTCTCCCAGTCTCATCCATGTAGATGCCCTTGTATTGCTCACAACTGAGCTTGTACACTCCACTCAAGCTTTCCTTGTCCTTTGTTTCCGTCTGCGGTCATTGCTGATTCTCTGCACCATAGGTGGTTATTCCGTATACCCACATTTACGTCATAGCCATTTAACGCCTTCATCACTTCGTTTGTGTACCTCCCTATGTATGGTATCCATCCGAAGTACCTTCTCACCTTGCTATCATGGGTTCTCTTCTTAGTTTCCATTTTCCTAAAGACCCCTCCACCACATCTCTATGGTAGCAATTGGCTTCTGCAATCTGCTTTCTATCTCGATTCCTTTTCTGTTCTCTTCATTGTTCTTGAGTACAAACATAGCTCGAGTAGTTCTGAAATGCCATCAACTTGTGACTGTGGTGGTGGTATAGGAATCATTTGGGATGATGGTGTCTGTGTGCGTAAGTTTCCTGTAGATTTTGTATTCTATCCTGTTGTTATTCAGTGTGAGTGTAAGGTCCCTGGTTCTCGAGTTGCGACACAACTGATGATGGGATGACACCCGAAAGTACTCTTGTAAAAGTAACTAATAAAGTAGAAAGTACACTCGAAGACTTCATCGACAGGCAGTATGTCAATCAAATCACATGCCAACAGTCTCAAACTCATCCTCCGTCACAACTGAAAAAATAAATCATTATTTTTTTCACATCATCAAGTCGAAGAAAAACTTCAGAAGGTGTAGACATATCCTAGTTCCGATCAATATATGAAATTCATTTTAATACCATTACAAAAAAAGAATACTAAAATTCGTATTCAATTCGTCCATCTTCTTGCTCTTTTCTCTTTCCATCTCTCTTCTCTCTCTCTCTCTCGCTCATTTTTTCTTTTTTAAGTTTTTTTCTTTGTTTAAACAATACGGAACTCTATCTGGTTCTGATTACGATAGAAATATCCGCTCCCTACAGACGTTCTGAATGCTGTATGAAATTAATCACATCGTGTTCTGTACAGTGTAAAAATTGTCTGTATAAATTGCTCTTTCAAACTTTTTCCTGTCGAGCAGTGATTACATTGTATTTGTATTATCTTTTTTTTTTTTTTTTTTCGAATTTGAATTTCTGGATGGACGACGAAAAATAAATCAAATATTTAACCAGAGAATCGCGCGCAGGACGAGATACGGGTACAATTTTTTTTCGTATTTAAACTACAATCCATTATTATCCGAATTAGTAATAACGAGATCGGAGAGGAAACCTCGAACGTGTACAAAAATTGAAACGAATTGAATGAATGCAGCGAAAAAAAAAAAAAGAAAAGAGTAAAACTATAATACCTATATATAGTGGAACATAAAAAGAAGACACAATTCAATATGGAAGGAGAAAGACAGACATCGAATAAAATGCCATTCCAAACATAAACTACGAATTTATCAAAAACATTCTCTGTATGTTAATCAATGTTTAACCTTCCAGTAACAAGGATCGCTATTAGATGAGATAATTCAATTTTCGATTGGAACGAAAACTCCTCCAGTGCGACAAGTTCGATAATTCGACGGAACAGAATTTAGTATTGTTCCATACTGTATTTCGTTTTTTTTTCTCAATATTTATTGTGTATTGCTCGTGCAATACGTCGCGCTGTACATAAAAGTATAGTTGACCATAATTAGAATACAATTTTAATGTTGTTTAAATATTCCAATACGGTTTGTCGTCGTGTTTTTTTTCATACGATTTGTTTCTGCTCAACTATGAAATCACACTCACAGTTTTATCGGTGACTGATTCGTCTGTAAAATTGTGCGTGACTGAAAAGTAAGTTAATGATACTGATTTACTCGGAAGGTGAGACACGAGCTCATGCTCAGTTCTCGCTTAGGAAACACACCATTAAGAAATTCTTTTCAATTTTTTTCAAGACCCACGAACGCTGGTCTGCTATCGTGTCTTTCAAAACATTCAAAAGTTTGACAATTGCGTACTTCTAGAAGAGGAGGGGTTGTCTTTCGTTAATTCTAGTTCTGTTTATTCAACTTTCCCTCAGTTCCTTGTCATGAAGCTTCCTTGGCGGCGAACTCTCAGTATAGTTCCAAAGAATTTATGTTTGTTTTTTTAAAATATAAAATCCATGATGACAAATTGACTCTGAGTGATTCTCACTTGAAATGTTTGAGTGGTCTTATTGATTCTTCAGTGGCGTACCTTCTCGTGAACATTAGAATGAGAGAGCCTTAACTTGGACCTCCGTAAACCTATCTATCCTGTACCTATTACCTTGTATAACCGCGTCCAGTAATGATACACCCACCATAAACATCCTTCTAATCCTTGTACATGTTTGTGTCCTTTCCGTCCAAGGAGGTCATAAGGAGACTTCAAGTCAGTTCTTGAGTTGATTGCATAGGAAGGCAGTAAGACAGGAGAATGACTCAAGTCTTGATTACTGCTCACACTCCCTTAAGCCGATGTATGGTGCTACAGATGGAAAGAAGTGCGCTTCCATAGATGCCCCAATTCAATTTGAATAATACGTGAGATTTGGTTTAGTCTCGATTTCCAACTTAGGAAAGAAAAACTTGGCACCGGGAAAAGGAATGGAAAAATTCAAAGATTGGAGTCTGAAAAGAAATTAAATCGAATAATGAAACAAGCCTGGCAAATTCAGCAATATCGAACATTTTCAATTAAAAAAGTAGTGTGACGAAGCGTCCATGAAGAATATTCCAAGTAATGCTATCCCTTCTCAATGAACACATCCATATGTTCGTGTACATAGATAACTTTTTCTTCCCTCCTCATCTCTCTCTCTCTTTCTCTCGCACGGAAAAAATAGAATTCAATACACGACGTGACCCCTTGAACACGAAATTTACTTTCAGCGTGCGGAGAAACAGCGACGCAATATTTCAAAAGATACTTCTTCCGCCAGCAATGTAATACACGCTCGATCCTTTCCGTCCGTGATTCCGTGACGAAGAAATTAAAAAGTTTCGGACTCGGCGACCGCAACCCGGTTCGCGTAAATTATTTAATTAAAAAACACTGCCGACTAACCCTTAATTTTTTCCATATCCTACGACCGCATAATGCTGCAAGTTATTTTTTTTTTCTGACCATACGAGTGACTATATTATTTAATGCAAATACAGTATAATCTTTTCGTTTACGCCGTTATTATTGTACGATCCATTTTTTTTTCCGACGAGGGTCCCTTCTTCGTAACGTCGGCAGAAATGGATACGCGGTAAATCTTTTTGTCTCGTTTTTTGCACTATTTTCAGTATGAAAGAAAAGTGCACACCGTATACACAATTTTGCTGTTTTCTGATATGCCATTTTACTCTCACGCCTACATGTGCGTCACGCTAATCGTTCGCTATGCAGCCGCAACGCTGACTGCCGGTAATGCGGGGAGAGAATGTCTTGATTAATTGACTACCAGCGACAGGGCCCTATTTATAACCATCACCGCGTTAGAGCGCACGGGCACTTTTCTTGTCCCGGGCCGATGTTGCAGAGGAAGCCGGTAAATGTTCGACTGCCGACAACTTTTCTTATTACGTTTTCGTTCTTCAAATTTTACAAGGCTCGATGAACACACTGCAGTCAGCCACCCTGCACCTAGCGAAAGTAAAGAAAGGGAAGGCGTCTTGCTGTAAAATATAATGTCAAAGTTCAATATTTCAAAATCTATAAATAATGTATCACCTCGACGAGTAACGATGCATTTATTGAATTAAAAAGAGAAAACCCTACGACGTCGTCGTTGGAAGTTTCGCACTCATTGTTGTAACCATATTTCTAACCTTTATAAAGTTGGAAGATTTCGATGACGGTTTTCTTTACGTCGTAAATTACTTTTTTCTTCTGACGTACCCTACGAAAGAAAATTACAAGAACGACGGGGAAAAGCGTTAATGAGGTAGGACGATGGAGACATCGACGAATATTTTTACCAGTTCGAGAGGTCCGTGAATTTGTATCCACGATTGTTGATATCTCTTGATTCTAGGACTCGTTTGAGACATAATTATGTGGATGAAAAATCTGGCCTTAGTATAAGGATGATGAAGTTCAAGTTGATGTAGATATGAATAGATGTAAGTTTCAAAAGCTCAGAAGAAACAAATACCGGTATCTAACCTGGCTGGAATTCATCTTTCTAGACAACCACGACTGAAAGAGAAAAAGTTTTAGCATTGAAACGTTCAAGTCTGTCGTTTCGATAGAAACTTGGATCCTAATTAGACTTCAGAACTCGGTAGTGTTTAGACTTCGGGAAGAGACACAGCTGCGACCTACTTGGAAGAATATGATCAATTTTCTAAGGTTGACCGAGGGTATTTGAAGAATCAGAGAACGAGAAGAAGAGAGAAAGAAAATTAGAGGCCATTACAGGTTTGCAATGGCAGCGGGGAATCCGCAATCTCCCGCGCTCGCGATGACGTTGGCGCGGGAGATGAGTTGGCTGGGCTCTTCTCAGTACATACTGCATGCTATACCTGATATAATGAAGACAGGAAAAAGTTTCTAAAGTAGGTCAAGGTCAATGTCATTGATGACGTCATAAAGCGTCACATGTGACGTCACGCAGTTCACAGAAACTCCCAGACGCGGACGTTTTCTGAGAATGTAATCCCCCTAACAAAGTGGACAGCGGGTTCCCCGCCAAAAGAATATGAAAAGAGGAGCTCGGGGTCAACTGTCCTGACATGGAGAGAGATGTCTGGGCTAGATAATAGGAAAGGGTAAACTAGGCGAAATGATTTATAAAACGTGGATGAGGGCAAGGGGTTTGACTTATTTACGGGACTCGGAAAAATGCTCGGAAGTTTACTATATCCAAAAACTTGAAGAAGGAGGAAAAGTGGTGGGCGTGGACTGTGAAAAATTTAAACATTCAAAAAGATGGCTCAAAAACTGAAATCAAAACGGCTGACGCATATTCCATACACGGATCCATTGTTTCTCATTGCATTCTGAACTACCTTCTTGTGGCCAATTTCTCCTCCTCGCAAATTCACTTTCTTCACTTCACTCTCTTGACCCGAATAAAAAAAAATTCTCATAAACTTTTCAAAATCCATGTAATTTTAGTGAAATTTCCATTTCTTGGTACGTTTCTGGCGCCCCCCAGAGACTTGGCGCCCCGGCAACTTGCTCATGTCGCCATATGGTAGGCACGGCCCTGAAGAAAAGGAAGGTGTCATGAAGAAAATTTGACTCTATTTTGAAAACTATAGAAGAAGGGAAAGAATACTCTTAAGGAGAACTTGAGCAAGTTCTCCATAAAATAGGATAAGGAACCAACCTTCGAGAAGGGGGAGAATTGAGGTGAGAGTTTTTCATCTTTTCATTCTTGATTCCTACCCAATTCTTGACTTAAGTACGACTATTAATGGCGGGAAAGTGTAAAGTGAAGATCTGTGCGACCAAAATTTTTAGCCTTCTAGTGACGTCACTTGACCTTCTTCACGGACATCCCCTTGGATTTCAACCTTTCGATGACGTTACAAAGTGGAAATTATCTTCAACTATTTTAGGGACTTTCGTAAAGATCTCATGTTTTGAGCCAATGGTATGATCTGATAATTTACACACATGAAGAGATCATCAGAGTACTGCAGCCGAAAATTCCTCAGCTTTGGCTTTCGGCTTAAACCTACGACATTGAAACGTTTGGCTATTGAAAAAATTCAGCTGGCTTTTGTCTCAATTCAACTGCCTTAATTTAGTTGATTTTCAGCTGATCAAAGTTATGATGTCTTCCTCTCAGCCTCAGATTGGGTAGTCAACAGTGACGTCAGCGAAGCTTAGGGTAACGGTGAATCATAGGACAGCCTACTTTGTTGAATGTCTTACCTCTAAAACGGGCATTGGAGGGAAAAGGGTCCTTATAATTATTGCATTCCAGAACCATGTTGCTCGCATCCACTCGTATACGACGTTCTGTATCGTGTTTCTTTGCGCGATTTCTCAGTATTGTTCAGCAGATTTTTGAAAAATTGTTGCAATAGATTGTAATCTTTCGATAGCAAATGGATTCTAAATAGTCTTTAAAACCCCAATCCTTTGAATTAAACAGTAGGAAAAGAGAACTGCCCGACGAAATTCAAAGAAATGAAAGTTTACTGTCTTCAGGCTCGTGGATGGGTGAGAATTCTTATTACTCGAAAAAGAGAGGTAATCGAGGGGTGTATCATTTTGGAAACCCAGTATTAAATCGTATAATGGCTATTATTTTCAGACACGAAAGACTTCATTTCCGCATGCCGTCGTAATACATCGTGGATAAACTTTTCAACATTGACCCACTAACCGAATTTACTAATTTATACTGTTTCTGAAACAACGCACTCGCACATTATCACCTAAACGCAGTATATTTTTACAGTAACTTGACGAAGATTAAAGTCGAATAGAATAAAAAAGAAAACACGACTGAATTGCATGAATAACCTCTCCGTACGCTTCTCTAACGATGTGACGATTTTTAATCAAATATTTGCGCGCTTTACTTACCTACTCCTTTATTTTACCCAGATTCCATCGGATCTTTGACGGGAAACCGCGGTATCTGTGAAACACTTCGAATGGGTTCGATGTTGCTTGTCAAAGTCACTTTCTTTTTTTAGTGGTGCTGTTCTCTTAATGATTGCACTTATTACATCAGGGAGTGAGGTTGTATTCATAGAGTACTCGGAAAGTGGTAGACTTTTATTGGTCCACGTGTGAAATTGGCATCTGAAAAGTCCTGCACATCATTGCATTTTTTATAACTCTATGAATATTTTGGCGAGTCTCTCCCCTGTTGCGGTCCAAGTCTAAAAATTTTCGGACTATTTTGTCTCTTATAAAGACCTTTCTTATCAATGCATGCATCGCAAAAAGAAGTGAAGTCAAGAGACTTTTGATGGAATTTTCAGCACAGAGGCCGAGGTCTTCGAGATGATATCCAGTCCGTTACAAACTCCGTGAAATCAAATAAAATTTTATGACATCATATTAGGTATTTAAAATTTTTCCTATAGTTGACTCGTTTTATTTTCTAAATGGTCGCTTAATCGTATTTTGTTTTCTTTTAGCTTCGTTTATTTTCGATGAGATTTGTATGGTGTGCTTTCGCGAAGTTGTTGCAGAGCACGTGCTCAATTAGAGGACAAACTTGTTCAAACGAGCTCAAAGCTCGTTCTTATCCCTTGGAAAATGATTTCTTTTTAATTCCTTTGCCAGTAAATAGGCTTGAAAATGATATTTTCTTTTAACCAGCACGTGCTCGTGCTTATTTGCTTCTTATCCTCTCTCCTTTCCTTCTCCTAGATCCTTTACAATACGTAAGTTCTACCTTATTCGGTAGAAGTGACAGTAAAAGGAAGAAAACGAAAAAAAACCCGAAGGCAATATTTTAATCGCGAATTTCTCGTCTTGATCATGAAAGGAGCTGATAAAATGAGCTTATAAACCGAGTATTTTGTACTTCTCTTTCATGAAAAACTGAAAAAAAAAAAAAAGAATTCACGATTGTGCTTTCCAAACGAATTATGAAAGTTGAGAGACGTGCGGCAAGGAAAGAAAGGTAACAGAAAGGAAAAAGTAACGAAGTAATGAGGCAGGGAACGAAGGGGGAAAATAATCCGAAAATCACGAGGTACGCTAGTAGTTTTAAAGACTCGACATTTTTCTTTGAAGCTGCGTAAGCTAAGCCGCATGATTTTTTGACGTCGCAAAAATGAGTGAAAATTTCCTGTTGAATAAATAAAATACACTACGAAATTTGTTGTACACAGTGGCTTAATTATACTATGAAAATTACATTGAAGATAAGTTAGACTCAAACCGCCTACACCGCATTCGATGCGAGATTACGCGAAGGTTCTCTTGCAGAAGAATCGCATCGGTAGAATACACAGTATGCGTTTTAAATCGTGACACGGTAACTTTTCGAATTATTGTCGTACTTATTCTCGATTTTAAAATCTATAATACTCCTATTCCTTTATCCTTAAACCGCACGCTTACGATTTTATTACGGCGTTTAATTGCACGCCTCTTAAACTTCTTCAAATTAGGCGGTGCTGTGCGAATGAAATTCACGACTTTCAAACTTTCACGAACCGAATCTCTGTGTCAATGAACAACATTTTTCAAAGAGAACAAGATTGCTCGTTCGCTCTACCACCCTCGCAATTTCGACTTTTAAAAAACGGAACGCGCGCGGCAACTGAGAATGGAAGTCTAATAATGATTCATCTGTAAAAGAGTAGCGTCTCGCGGAAAGTTGAACGTTGAGAGTTTAGATTTCTGTTCAGGAAGAACAAGGCGGGAAAATGGTAACATTTTTTCACCTGTTTGAAGAATATGATTGAGTGCTCTGTAGAAAAGAGAGTAGAAGTCCTTGAGTCTACAGCCAGCTGAAAGCCAGGAACCGAATTTGGCTGAATTTTCAGTAATAATAACGAAAGTGGAAAATCAGCTTCATTTAAACTTTTGTCAGCCTTTTCAGTTTTTTTTTTTAGCTTTCCTGTTTCCCGAAAAATAGGAAAATGCATTTGGTAGACACCCTGTACTTCAATCGCGCTCATGAGGCCCTATTCTGGTATTTCATCTTGTGAATTTTTTTTCGTCAGCTCCAATTTTTGTAAACTCTTTCTTCGTAGATCTTTATATTACGAATTATCCTCTGATGATTTCAGTTCCTAAAGCATACCTACATGTATGTATGATTCTCAATGTTCCCGTCACTGAAGTGGATCAAAGTCATCGCATAACATGATCAGAAAACTTTACGCCAAATATTTTGAACTCTGTCAACAGTGGCGGATCTGGAAAAACAAAACGGGGGGGGGGGGATTTTTTTCTCATCCTTTTCTTTTCGTTTTCGCGTTTTTCCGTTATTTTCCTTATTTTTCTGTTTTCTTTTGACATGTTTCATGTCTTTTTTGACACCCTAAACACTTCCGAAAATTTGCGAGTCCTTCTCTAAATCATGACGTCATCAGAAAACCCAACGTTATCGAGAAGCGTTTAAGGATTTTTCGACGCAAACTTCAGAATCACTCTTCGTCACAAAACATATCCATTTTTCTGTCGCTAAAATAGGATAGAGTCATCCATTAAATTGTAACATCATAAGCAAACTTTATTGGAAACATTTTGAAGTTCTTTAATCAGGTCTGTTCTGAGAAACTATACTGTTAAAGCACCTGGAGCACTCTAGTTGATGTCTAGAAATGATTTGCTTAATTAATAAAAGAAAATCGGGTCAAGGTTACTCACTACACTATGACGAAGTTCAGAATGATCTTTCGTCTTCAGAAATACCCATGTCAAGAAGTATCAAGATGGGTCCAAATAATTACTTTTTTTGCTTGCTAAAGCGGACCTAAATCTCAACGTTGGAAGTCTGTCTGTGCTCTGATTCGATATTTCCAATCTGCATTCTGTCCTTTACAATTGCGAGTCCATGAAGTTCCGCAAGTATGGAGAGATTGGCTACTTCTAAAGTTGATGAGATTCTCCCCTCTGCCTCTTCATGTGCTCATATTCCCTGCGGTTTGGACTATTTGTATTGCAGATGAAGTAAGGCGCTCATGGATTGATAAACTATAAGACTAGCATTCAGCAATGAGACTGCATTCTACAGAGTTGACTTCAAAGTCCTGCAAACTTTATTTGCCTCCCAATATCCAGAGCGTAGAGTGTATGATTACAACTGACTGATACAGTATAATTACGGTATTCTTTTCTATATCAGTATATCTCAAAAAGAAAAAATTGTCGCCAAAATTCTTCAGCGCTTAAAAATAGAGGGTAACTATCATTAACTAAAACGGCGAAAAGGAAATTAGAGGAGAGGAAAAAATATACCGTGGCGTGAAATGCGAAAGCTTGAATTTAAATTCAGCGCCGAATACCAATGACAGGGTGGGACAGCGGCGTACACAGCGTCCATCGTGCACCCAGGCGATGGGTTTGTGTGAGCTCGTAACGAATATGAATGAATATTTGCGCTGAATAAGAATATTGTTCTATCCTTCAGTTCGCAATTATAAAGCGTTATAACACGACGGTGTTTTCTTGTTTACGAGTAGAATAATTGCATCAAACGATTTTAACCGAGGTGCCCGATACGACCCTTCGCTTATTAAATAGCGACGCGCAGGCAGACAGAGTGAGAGAGCGTTCAATTTCCATCTCTAATTGGAATTGTTTTGCGTCACTGAGAAATTAATTCACGGGGCCCGAATTAAAAGGACCTGAAACTTTTCGCCCGAGCAGATGAAATAGATTTCCAACGCGGAAGAAAACTTTCTTATGACTGACTTCGAAAGATTCTTCGTAATATAGATTACGGATTGTGAAGGTATTGCGCGAAAGTACAACTCTTTTTTTTTTTTCTTTCACGAAATACAAGAAGATGATCGTTTCTTCCATTCTTCTTTTGCACTCTCATTTCTACTTCTTAACTTTTCGTTCTGTATGCCAAACGAAAACGGTATTAGAAGTTGTTAGCGCGAGGTCACATCGCGCGTTTCGAAAGCGATTGATTCCTATCGCCCAAGAGACAAACATTATAAATAGAGGTAATAATTGTAGTAGTAAAAACATTCAATGAATCGGTGTCTGAACGCGCCCTTTGATGCTGTTCTCTCGTTTAACAACTCTTAAATTTCCCGTTTAGATTCTCTTTTTCTAGCTTTTGAATTGTTTTCAACTTTTTCTCATAAATTTTACGATTATGGTGTTTCTTAATTTGCGATTCACGACACACAATTATATTATCGTAAGGAAAAGTGGAGTAACTTTCTGAAATTTTGCTAACCATCCTTATCACCTTTTACAAAGATCATCTTAGTCTCTCCCGTGGCAAACTTTGGATGAACATTTTCAAACACGGATCATCATGTCCGTATATTGTCATAAAACTACCCTCTTGCCACAGCTGATGTCCGGCTCCCTCTTCTGTAAAAAGAAACAGAAGTCATCAATGATCTAGCCAAATCTTATACATCCCCGAGGAATTAACTTTCTGTGACTCGTGTTGAAAAAAGGGTGCTTTTTGTAGGCCGTTTTTAATAGCAAAGAAAGTCTCTTTGAGCACACTGGCCATCTCTATTCTTTTCTGTGCTTTGTTTTATTTTACAATCCGCTCATATTCGCTCTGCTTTTCAGTCATCAGTAAATTCTTTTTTATTCACATTGGATTTGGCGCGTATTCTTCGAGTACATGACATTTCCCTCTCCCCTATCAAGAAGTAATGAAGAACAAGAAATCGCTTCAAAAAAGCAGATCTTGGTTGATGACTTTAGGGGTTTCGAATTTCTTGGCGCAGCCAAAAAGATTAAGATCATAATTTATGTCTTTTCAAAATTTGGCCAAATCAGATATGTTGTAGATAATGCGAGACAAAAATATTTGAAAGTTCCCGTTTGAGAGATCATTAAAGTGTCTTTTATGACATAAGTCTACTTTAGAATATTTTAGGCTAAGGCTCTAGAGCGGCACACTCGCTTGGTCTAGTATAAGTCTACTTTGGAATATTTCAGGCTAATGAGCATTTTCGGTCTAGTGTAAGTCTACTTTGAGAAATTTCAGGCTAATTAGCCCTCTTGGTCTAGTGCAAGTCTACTTTAGTATATTTCAGGCTGATGAGCTTGAAGGGCCTCACTTCTTAGTCTAGTGTAAGTCTACTTTAGTATATTTCAAATGTTGTAAGCGGACCAGGATTGACGACTTATGACGTCACCGACCTATGACGTCATCAACTTATGATGTCAGTGACTTGTGACGTCACCGACTTATGATGTCATTGACCTGCGACGTTACCGACTTATGACGTTACCAACTTATGACGTCATCAATTTATGACGTCATCGGCCCATGACGTCATCAACTTATGACGTCACCAACCTATGACGTCATTGTCTTATGATGTCATTGTCTTATGATGTCATTGATTTATGACGTCACCGACTTATGATGTCATTGGCCTGTGGCGTCACCGACCTATGATGCCATCGACTTATGACGTCACAAGCTAATAGCTTCCTAATGGCTCTCGGAGTTTTCTTAGCCTAATATGAATCTAGCCTACGCCTATGAGAGATACTTTTCTCCGCGTCATTATAGGCTGATACTGCAGTCTTCCGTAACATCGAATCGATCAAGAGAAAAGTACCTCAATAGGACTTATGAGAGACCTTGAGTTGCGTCGTATATAAAATCCGCCGTTGCATTCATCGAATGAACAGTTGAAAATATTTTTTGACGCATCATATTTATTATTGTGGCGGAGGCATTGATAGCCATATATTATTGTTAGCTGATATATTTGATGTACAGATAGTATCAATGTTTATTAGAAATAATAATAGGAGGCATGTCAGAAGGAGAGTGTGATGCGATCAAGAGTATCCATCTCTACACCCCCTCCCATGCCGACTATGTTAGGAAATGAGAAGATTTTGAAAAGCTGTGCAGTACAGAGTACTCACAAACATTTTTCATTTGGGACTATGTGCAGTACACAATACTCACAAGAACCCAATCAGTAATCAATCAATTTTCATCTTATTTATTTTTATATGTATAAATTGTAAGAAATGAGGTGCACCATTATTTTTAACAGTTAATTTTCTTTCATAGTAAAGTCATAGTAAAGGGAGTAATAACAAGATAATAACATAACATTAAATTAAGTTAGGCTAATAATAAATATACGAGTACAAATAATTTCTAAAGCTATTGAAGTAGATTTATAGAATATTCTAGAAGGAGGTCTTGATTTGAAAAATGTGGCATCAGTCTGAAAAAAAATAAGGATGAGAATAGAGATATACAAGTGTATTACGAAAATAGAATTTTCTCCAACACTAGTGTACCCAATGCTCATATCTATATGTTCATCATAATATTTTACTCGAGTTATTTATTTAGATATTTGTTTGTAATGTTTGCATTTAATGCTTGAAATTTTTCTACCGCAAGTGGTTTTGTCAGAATGTCAGCTAGTTGTAATTTTGTGTCAATTTTAATGGCTTTAAATAGCCCATCTTCGAATAATTTTTGCTTTTCTAGATGTTTTCTTTCTAGGAATTTCAATCTTCCTCGAGTTGAGGATCTGAACCTGGTTATCATTTTTACAAATATCGGATGCATGTCTTTTTCCGTTTCCAAAAACATTACTAAGGTACTTACTCTCCTTACAGTCATTCTTTACATGGCCGAATCGAAAACAGCTATAACATAGTTTCGATGGATACGGACAAGAACCAGGACCATGGAAATAGATCAAGCAACGTGCACATTGGACTTTACGCTTTTCGTCGCGGCTCATCCCTCTCAGTTTTTCGATTTGTTCCCTCGTGTACAGGTCACTCATTGACAATCTCTTCTTCAACATTTGAAAAATTGTAGGTCCCGAATCCCTACTTTCTTCGTTCCTCTTGACTGACAGACTGAGATTTGGCTTTTTATTATTTAGGAATGACGAATTTGACTCTTCAGTTTTCCGCTTAAACGAGAATGATGAGACTGATGAATAACTCTGCTGGCTTTTCTGCTTTCGAAGTTGAGAATTATCTACATCAAGGAATTGGCGTTTAACGTATTCGAATTTCCTGGACTCCTGCGGAAGGTTGCGCATCATATTGTAGAATATGGCATACGGGTGCCCTACGTTGTATCGATCATCAATTTTTGCAAGGAAACGTGCAATCATCAGCTCTTCGTCGAATTCGGTGCCTAGCTCTTTGTATTCTTCCATACGGTTCTCAAAATCAGTTACAAACTGTATCGGGCTAAAATGATCACGAAAATGGAGCCGATTGTACCTTTCTTCTAATAGAACCGATTCTTGAAGTTTTTTCCCAGAGAACATGATCTCCACGTATTTGAGAGCAGAGAATGCGGATTTTTTTCGTATAATTGAATTGGCTATCTCCGAGGATAAGGTAGCCCTAAGATACTGTAATGCCTGCGCATCATGCATAATGCGCCTGTCTTGAGGAAGATGAGCTGTAGCCGGTCCCCCATACTCTTCGTCAACGTATTCAGTGAGCTTAAATGACCGTAAGCCAAGGTCTAATCTGGCTCGCCACGGTACATAATTTCGACTTCCTACCAACTTATCACTCTCATTGATCTTGGGGATCGAAAACGTGGGCATCGAGCTGGACCCACCAGGTTCATTGTTATTATTTGAAGTCGATTTTAAGTTCAATAATAATGGGCCAACGGTTTCCATGATCGTTTTTTGTAAGGAGGATTCGATTTGAGTATGAATAAGTTGCTTTACCTTGCTCATCATCTCCTCCTCCGAACTTTCCCCATTTTCTAGAAAATCGTCATGATCATTTTCATTATACGCGCCCGAAAACTCCCCATTGTCACCAGCCGCACCGCCAATTAGGCCAGTTTCTTCTTCGTCGAGTACATCATTTCCTTTTTCCCTGGTTGATCGGGTTTTCGGCATCGTGAAAACACTCGGTTTAAACGAAACGAGAATTAAGGGCGAATCAAAAGAAGGATCGGTAAAAAAAAAACAAAAAGCTCTGCTACCACCTTGAGTTGCGTCGTATATAAAATCCGCCGTTGCATTCATCGAATGAACAGTTGAAAATATTTTTTGACGCATCATATTTATTATTGTGGCGGAGGCATTGATAGCCATATATTATTGTTAGCTGATATATTTGATGTACAGATAGTATCAATGTTTATTAGAAATAATAATAGGAGGCATGTCAGAAGGAGAGTGTGATGCGATCAAGAGTATCCATCTCTACAAGAGATACCTTTCTCCTGATCGGTACTGATCGATCGGTCAAAGTCCGTCGCAATCTGTTTTCAGGTCTTACAAAGAATGACGGGTACGGATTTATGAATATATCATCTGGCAGCACTGGATTCCCCCTCTCTTGGATTCTTCCATGTAAGTTATGTTACTTCTGCTTCAAAAAAAGAGAGTAGGAATCGGAGATACAGTAAGATTGGAGTACGTACACGTTTACTCGAGAAATTTTCGACTCTGGTGAGTTCATGTACACTCCTCTCGAATGTTTTGCAAAAATTTAGGAATGTACCCGATGTATTAATTGTGAACCAGACAGACTTCTCTCTTTTCAACTAAAATAAGGATTGTACCGTAGTATGTTGGTGGGTATTTTAGTTCATTGCTCTTTACAGTTCATCAAAATAGTATAATTCTATCTTGGAAGAGGATTTAATTCGATCGTAAAGTTTTACGGACTACCTTGAAAGAATTTTATCGCGCGAAGGTGAGTCGAGCGACTTTGTCACATTGAAAATCAACTCAAACGAACTAAAAATATTGTTATAACGATGAGAGACGACCTTCGGAGTTGGAATTTATGAGGAAAGAGAGCCCCCCCGAGAAAGAGAGAGAGAGAGAGAGAGAGAAATGTGAGAACATTACAATCTTTTCTCTCAAAATAAGATACGTCTACCGATGCTTCAGTAAACTGCGTACGCTATAATCTGTTCGAGTGTTCTGATAACAAGTTCGCATTCCGTTTACCAAGGGATTAGATTCCTTATAAATGGGATGGCAAAGAGTCGAATTTTTTAACCCTCTACCTCATGCCTCATATATTGACTGAGCTACTTTATGGACGGATACGTTTTTTCCCCTCAACGTTCGTGAACCTTTCTCAACATCACAGTTTTCTTACATATTCGTATGTATAGTACTGATGTAGTATATGTACCTACAATATACTGTAGAATAGAACGTCGACTGAATAAAATCCATTACCGAAGGAGCTCGACTGAAAAACCATACACTCTTCGCTATACACACGTGTAGGCTGAAACCAAGATGTAAAAATATTTTTCGAATATGTCTAGCGCGTAATTTGTTTACAACAAGTTCACGAAAACTTTATAGTTTTTCCTTTTTTTTTTCCTTCTTCAAATTCGCTTTCGGAAAAAATGAAAATACTGCCGCAGTACGGTCTGCCGGGTTCCCTAAGCGTAGTGAAAACATGAAACAAAAAAATAAAAAAGGGGGAAAATAAAAATAAGGGCCTTACCGGTCTCTCCAATAATTGATTTTGTCTCGGCTGAAATGTTGTTGAAATTCGAAGATTTTTTAAATTACCAGAAGAACTTTTGACCCCGTGTTTAGCGCGCGTCCTCGCGCGAATTCGTTTGAAAAGTACAAACCAATTGAAAAAAGTTAGAGAAACATGCTTCATTTTTTTACGGTGTGCTTAACAAATAGATAAATAAATAAGAATATCAAATTGACCTATACGAAAAAAAAAAAGAAGAAAACTTGAAAATTCTATTTTTGTTCAAAAAGTCGGAATCGAGAAGTGATGAGAATTTCAAAAAAGTGTCTGAAAAACTTTCTGTTATTATCGAATTTGTTGAAGTTTGAAAATTCAGAGGCGAAACTTTGAGTTTATCGTTTAGTTTTTTTGGTGAATTTGAACAAATTTCATTTGGGCCTACAACTGTTTGTCGACCAAAACAAAAAGAAATTCCAAACAAATTTTTCGAGCGCTTAAAGTTTAAACTCAACTGCTCCCTTCTTTAGGTCAGACTAGCTTTGCCAAAGATTGAGAAGGATGAGAAAAATTGGTTCTGTTCCATTCAGTTCTTCAGCATTTAAAAAGAAAAAAGCCTGAAGTGCAGTCATCCAATAGAGATGAACACAAACTAGAGAAAAAGTATTTTTCACAAGTGTGACAAAGCCCCAATTCTCTTGATCGTTCCATCTGGACTCACATTTCTTCCCAATATTTATCGACCGAACTAAGCCAACTGAATTGAGCCAAAAGCCAAATTCGAGGTCGTAAGTCTGAACCAAAAGTGGAAGCTGAAACCTTCGGCTGCAATACTCTTCAGCAGAGGTTGACTGGCGATGGTGAAGGTGCTCGCAATCTCTAAAGCTACATTGAAGAGGCTGAACTGGATGCAGAAGTGTCGACCAGTTTTCTTCTGGGTCTTCCTACACTTCTTTTCCCTGTTGGCATGTACTGTTGTACCATCTTGGGCAACCTAGTTTCCTCCATGCGTCCCACGTGTGATCTCCATTTTCTCCTATAGGCTTCAATTTTCTCGACTATGGTTGTTACTCCGAGCGATTCCGTGACTTCTTTGGATCTTTTCCTATTCATCAGTGTGACACCAGCTGTTCTTCTCATAAGCCTCATTTCTCCAGTGGTTATTCCGCGTTTGTCCGTTTTCTTCAGAGCCCATACTTTGCAGCCATAGATTTATGTAGGTATTGCCAGGGTGTTGTACACGCGTGTTTTACTTCTTTCCATTAACGCGCGTTTGTGTTTTGACCTAGGTTACACCGCCGCCTGGGTTTCCGATGCATCTACGATTACCGAGGCCTCTTTCCTTGGCATTGCGAGTGATTACCAACCTTTCCGAATATATTGCGGGGATGTCATACCTTGCGTCCGCGTTGGGGTTTCTCCCTTAGCCTTTGGGATTCCTTTCCATTCACCACAAGGCAGTGGTTTGACCTACTTTCTCCTTTACTATTCCTCAGCTCTTCTGCTTCCTAGGAACTCGCACTTGCAAGCGAGGGAAAATAGGAACTCCTTTGATAACGAATTTGGCCGGGTTCTTTAATGAAGTTTTCGTTCTCCTATGGTAATTTCACTCTCGGAGTTTCCTTCTCCTACGTCCATCCACATCCACATTCTTGGCTTACAGGGCCGCCGCGTGAAGGCTGTGGAACTATGGGCTTGAGCACAGGAATGGTAGCTGGCATGGATGGCCCTAGCAATCTGTCGACCTTCATGGTCGATCTTCCATTAGTGCCCTCTTTCATGTGAGAATTGAAATTGAAATATTGAAGAATCTGAAATTTTTCCGAGTCGGTTGTATATGATAGAAGAAGGGCTTGAACCAATCCCCGTAGAATAGGTTCGATTGAAATTTCGATCTTCCAAACTACATATGATAGGAAAGGGATTTGATGGAATGTCGATCTTCAACGCTGTGACGTCACGATCTATGATGACGTCATTTTGGCTGAATGGCGTACGGCAAATTTTTCAAAAAAACTCTCATAGAACAGGTTCCCAGTTGAAATTTCGCTTTTCGACCCTGTGATGTCATAGGTCAGTAAAATTTGAAATTTCTTCCCATTTATTATATTATGTGACATTTCGACTTATGACCCTGTGACCTTACGATCTGATAGGTTCTCGTTAATACCGACGGAATTTCCACGTCGAATATTGATGTACTTAGAGATGTTCAGTGGACTTGAACATTTGAAATACCAGGAACTGACTCAATTTGATATCAATTATGAGATGATAAGAGAAGTGAGCGATTGAGTTTTAATCAAATTCCGATCACGTGAATTTCAAATTTTGCGGAACTGATCCGACGAGAAAGCCGTATCAATTCTTAGTTTATTCTTGATCAAATGTGGGTGTCGATTGGACGTCCGATTGACGCGACGTCGATCTGAAGTCGATATGTTTATCAATTTGAGATTTGGTTTCCCTACGTTTCAAGATGTTTTTGAAAGGAAGGATTTCTTGGCGTTGCCAAAAATATGAAGATCATGTTTCATGTCTTTTTGCCAGTCGTCTTAAGCTCTTCATAGTTCAAAAATTTCCGAAATTTCTAGCTTCTTGTTCTAGTATAAGTCTACTTTAGAGTATTTTAGGCTGACTGCTTTCTGGGACTCACTCGCGGCACTCGCTTGATGTAGTATAAGTCTACTTTGGAATATTTCAGGCTAATGAGCCTTCTTGGTCTAGTGTAAGTCTACTTCAGTATATTTCAGGCTGATGAGTTTTTTCAGTATTATTTTTGATTTTAATTATATTCTATTTTATTTTATTTTTTGATTTTATTTTTTTTTTCATCATTTTTTTTTTAGAGAGGATGGTACTCGCAAATTTCTCAATGACCTCTCAGACATTTATTTTTATTTTCGATTCAATTTAATTTTATTTTATTTTATTTTATTTTATTTTTGTTTTATTTTATTTTATTTTTGTTTTATTTTATTTTTGTTTTATTTTATTTCATTTTATTTTTGTTTTATTTTATTTTTATTTTCATTTTATTTATTTTATTTTATTTTTATTTATTTTTATTTATTCTTATTTATTTTTATTTATTTTTATTTATTTTTATTTTTATTTCATTTATTTTAGTTTTAGTTTTATTTTTATTTGTATTTGTATTTTATTTTATTTTTCTTTTATTATTTCTTTTTTTTTACCAAAATTCTTACAAGTCCCAAGGTCACAACCGGACGCCCGGAAAATTTTCAAGAATCAGGGGGTAGAGAAAAGACATGAAACATGTCAAAAGGATTAGACTCGGCTCAAACCCCTCTTCCTCTCATGCTCTCGGAAGAAAATTTGGCAAAGGATGAGTGGTCTTTCCAAGAACTCCTCTCGATCCCTCGCCCATGGCGGTTTGTTCTCCTTTTTCATCAACTCTTTCACGAAAGCCATACTCCAGAAATCGAGTACCAAATTTCAGTTTATGAAAATTTGCAACACGAATGAAGTAAAATGCGCCCATTGCAGTTTAAATCCCTCTGAAGTATGCGCGCACAATTTGTTCATTCTTTTAAAGAAGATTGCCTCTATTTACAAATATGGGATTCATTCTATCGTTTCTGTTGCTCATCTTGTGTTCTCGTATACCTATATGCAGTATTTTCAAATTTTTATGAATATTACAAGTACATTGACTGAATAGATGATGGTTTAACTGTAAATAACGGTAATCAACAGGGAGGAAAAGGAGAAAAAAAAAACTCAAGTTTCACTACCCATATACAGTGTAGTACCTCTATTGCAGTCAAAAAGCACGTGTTTAATGAGCTGTAACTAGGTATCTGATGACTGAATAAACAACTCGTTTTTTCCCCTTTTCGTATTTCGAAGCACTCGTGGCGAACCGTCGAAACGAAGTTTCATTTTCTTATTTTTATAGACCACCTTTTTCGGTGCTTACAACCACATCACGTTGTTAGGAAGAGTCTCAAGTACACACGTAACGACCTATATTTAAATAAATTGTTTCGATGACGCTGCAAAAGCGAATGCGTAGGGAAAAAATTGTATAGATGAATTGTTGGAAGAACTTGATAGCTAGTTAGGGACGAAAAAAAAAGAAAAAGTAATTTATCGATGTGAGTTACGCGAAATAGATGCTCTTAATTTAGAAGTTCGTGTATGACAAGAGCATGGGTCAGACGTCAGAGTAGGAAGTTTTGTTGAGAACAATTTTCAAAAGCTGTTTTAATTCGAGTAACGTAGGACGTTGCGCGGCACTTCCATAATGTAATGTACGTGTACATCGACTCGAGCGCCACTCGAGTGGTTATTTATGTGCTCGAAAATGGTGATTAATTATTTCTTTTTTCTGTTTTTGTTCGCAGGTAAGTGTTTGAAACATTATTCATGTGATGTGAACGCGTGGCGCCTAGTTCCTCCGATAGTTGCCGCCATCATAACGGACTTATAACAAAGGTTGTATTCATTTTTCATACGATATGTCCTTACGTAGAGGAGCGAGCTTTTTGCTCGGCGTATATGCGAGCGAGTTTTGCTCCGATTCCGCTGCATTTTCGATTCAAATTTATGTCACGTCTATCCTCCCTCGAACCTCTCACGCGAGGCTGTTGAATCTCGAGTTTCGTAAAAAAAAAAAAAAGGAACTTCGACAGTGCGAAGGGTTGCTGGTGAGATGGCCGAATATAGTCGCAGTGATGACTCGTACATTTGTAGGAGTATTTAAAAGAAACAGTCGTATCAAATGAATTACGCGAATCGATTTAGAAAGCTCAACGTGAAGAGTGTAGGATTTTGAATTTTAAGTAAACGCAAGAACGCAGACACCGAGTTCGACGAAAAACGTGCGAATGATGTATTATGAAAGTTTACACGATGTTAGTGAGCGAGCTGCCAGGCTGATAGTCGGTACAAAAGTTCGAAACAGAGAGCCCGGATCCAAAGATCGTTATGACAATATGGGCGCGAGTGTTCCGCGGCAGCGCGACGGATTAAGAAAGAAAACCATCGTTTTACTTTTTCGCCGTCGTGTGTAACTTATCGACGAAGGTTTCCGAAAAGTTGAGAGCCGCGCGAAAGGGAGACAGATGGCGAAAAGAAAGCAGAAAGCGAGACGAAGATACAAAAAGGAAACGGATAAATGGCGTAGAAATTATTTTGGAGTTTTTCCAGGATAGCTCGTTTCGCATTGCTGAATGCACTCGGTTCTTCTCGCGGTGAATTGACTGTCTTGTTAATCTAATTCGTCAGTCAATTCGAGTAGCAGAGCTGGTGCGAGAGAAAATAGCTCTAGATGGTGCTACCAATGCTCTACGACCTATTAAAAAAACGTACCACAAAAGCTTCTGAGCCCCCTGGACTGTAGGATATGCCTCACACCTACCTGTCCTTAACCTTCTTACTTTCTAGTGCAGAAGTTATTCATCGAATGAATGTATGTACAAGGACCAGGAACCGATTTTGGAAATTTTTAATTTCTGCGCGAACGACTCCGCCGCTGGAACAACAAAGCAAAAGACTTGTTCCTTTATCCTTCGATATAAAATATTTTCTATGCCACTGACACAATATGTCATCCGAGTTCGCGAAAAAGCCTTCAGGAAACGCCAACATATTTACGAAAAACGGGAGGAAAAGACCAAATATAGAGGGGGAAAACGTGCGAAAATCATAATAACAATAGCCAACAAACGAGCCCGTTTTTTTTTTTTCAAAACTCGTAGCTCGCGCGAGCTTTCGCTTTCCCCCAATTTTCCGACGCACAGATTATTCCTGTCAGAAGGTTACATTGCGCTTGCAAAAAACGATGATGGAAAAAATAATAATAAAACAAAAAAAAAAGCAGAGGAAGTAACAAGCGACCACCTTTATAAACTGATGAGTAATTAAAAGTAACTCGGCGCAGTGTGAGGAGGAAAATACCGTCGCAAAAATACAATAAGTAGTGACGCTACGTTTTTACAAATTTTTCCATCTAAAATCGCTTCAAACTGACGATTTATGAAGAATTGACTGGTATAATACAATTTTACGTTACGTTGTTACGAAATACGATGAGTAAAGAAGACGAGGGAGATAAAATACAATAAATAAAAGGACAACGACAAGGGGGAAATGTACGAAAAAAAAACCGGCAGCTATGAATTTTTGAAATTAGTCGCGATGTAGATAATTTTATCGACTCGTCGAATAATTTCTCACTTTTGGCTCCACACATTGTGATACTGTGAGCTTCGACTCCAGACAATTAAGGACAAGAAGAAAGATTATGAACGACGAGACGTTTTCTGAATTTCATAAAGCGGCAGTTATAGTGAAAAGAGAATGTAGTAAAAATCGCTAGTTACCGAGGATACGTCGAGGGGTAGATTGTGAGTTAAATACGCACTTCCCTTGTTTGCTTTCATTTATTTTAATATTCTTGGCAGGTCTGTTCTCTAAGAGCGTAAATGAAGGGTAAGAGAAACTTTCGTATCGATAACATGTCAACGAATAATACTGTACGATGGCATAAAAGATTTCCGTTGCCGTATAATCTGGACGTAAACTTTTCGTCGCTTAATGACGAAAAATATTGAGGTGTTTGGATACTGGATGCATCTTTAGTCCTGATCTCTGAAAACACGGTGATAGAAGTGTTAATAGGAGAGAGTGAATGTGGCAAAAATATTGTAGGCCCTCGCTTTGCTCCAGTCTGCGTCTTCTCTCTTCTTATCTTTTCAAAAAATTTCGCGTAACCAAAAAATGAAATTGCTCTCATGTAGCATGCGATAAGTATTTTCGCTCTATCTTTTGAAATATCCAGAAAAATTAAGGAGGAACCTGTTTCCTAATGGTTTATACGGAAAACAAACTTTCTCCCTGAAATTGTGGCTCTAGGGGAAAGGAGTGGCTCTGACCTATTTTATGCTTTTGGAAATAACGAAAGATGGCTATGGTTATCAAGAGATAGATGGACCTGAAATTTTAGTCTCCAAGCTGTATGGGAGCTGGAAATTGTGTTGGATTTATTGATTGATACATTCTTTCTCTCTGTGCCAATTTTGTAGACGTTTGATCTCGCTAAAAGACTTTGTGAGGGGGGGGGGGGGGGAATGTGAAGTGATTGAAACTCTCCGGAAAACATGCAAACACGATTGTAGGGAAATCACTGAAAACTGTGTATTGCTTCTGAGAGCCACCTTGCAAATTCGGACTTTGTCAGCAGGTACGTTCTCGTTCTGAGCATCAAGTGATGCCTGTGATACCCTTAACTCTGAACTGATAGCTTGCAAACCAATTTGATACAGTCAACATTCCACTTGTCCGTTCGCTTCAGGATGGCTTGCTGTTGTCCAAATTTTAGGTTGTTGATTTATGTATGAGATGGGATTTAAACTTCCAGCCCTAGTCGCTGGTAAGCCTCGCTTTGCTGATGGAGAACCAAAAAGAGATCATGACGCGAAGAATAATATCAGCAACGTTTGTATCTGATATACTATTTGTGGGTTCTGCTTTTGGCCACTTGGGTCTGCAACCAATCCCGGTTACTCCAGTACTTCTGTTTTGAGATGGTAGCAGAAAGCCTAGAACGTGGTATTCAAATTGATTTACCTCAGCAAACTGTCCTAGCGCACTCGAGAGATGGCGCGTCACTTTTTTCAATTCTAACATGCTAGGTAAGCTTGTGCTGATTTGCAATAGTCTCGAAACTGTCGGCCGTTTTTTGCAAGCATGTCTCAGTTTTTCTAAATTCTAATTTGACCGTGTAATTACCTACGTACTTTATACCGAAATAAGTTTGTATCAGAAAAACTCGAGCCGATCCAACCAATACAAGTATTAAAATTGATTCATTGATATACAAGTAATATTATGAAGAAAACGAAATTGAATTGCACTTTATTATTTACTAAATCTTAAGATTTGGGAAAATAACTAAAAGAAGTTTTTAAATTGTTAATATCATGAATCTTTTTGTTTAAAAACATTATTTTTTGAATATAAAGTTTAGATGAGACCATTATTTTGACATCATAAATACAAAATGAAAATTTATAAATTGAAACTTGAAAAGAATCATATTTTATTAATTAAATTTATCAAGAATTTAAATGAAATTATTGAAATGAAAATTTCAATTTTACAAAATGAAAATGAATTTATATGAATAAAAGTTTGTAAACAAATTTAAATTCATTATTTTGTTTCTAATTTTATTAAAATAATTAATTCAAGTATCATCAATTGTGAGTATTCATTAATAAAAAATTATGAAAATATAATTTTTAAAAAAAATGAATTGAGGACCGTTTTTCCAAAACTTGTGAAGTCCATTTAGCAAATTTTTTGTCTTTTTTTTTTTTTTTTTTCTTCTTTTCTTTTTAGTTTTTCCCTGTTTTTCTTTTTTCTCTCTTCTTTCCTCTCCTTTCTTCTTTTTGGCTGATTACCAAATTCTCTTTCTTCTTCTTCTCGGCCCTAAATTGCCCCTAAGGCTCTTCTTTCTTTTCTTTTTTCTTTTTTCTCTTTTCTTTTTTTCATTTTTTATTACATTTTTAATTAAATACCTAAATAATAAGAATCCTCCCCCGCTCGCCCTACTAAGGGCACAGGGGGCAGTATCTGCGTGAAATGTACTATGAATATAATTGTCAAAAAAAATATGTAAATAAAGCGCTTTGAAATTGAATTTGATTATCATATAGTACTACCTAATTTTTTTTTTTTTAAATAAGAAATTAAGTAATATGAGTAATTAAGGGGATGCCTTTAAGCAAAACACAACCAACCGACATGATAACAATCTGGAGGTTGGGCAACATGTTCATATACTGTGAGTGAAGATTGTCCTATTCCCCAGATTGTTGTCATATTACTTGGTTTGGTTTTGCTTAAAGGAGCCCATATTAATGAAACACCTTGAAATATAATAATATGTACTAACTTGATTAAATTTTATTGGGGTAATATAAAATAATTTTCTTCTTCTTTTTTCATTAATTTAATTAAATTTCAAATCACTTGAAAGAAACAGGATCATTAAATAAATGATTTTGGTTTATTACCTTGATGTTGAATTATAAAATTGAATTAGGATCTTTATTAATTTTTTCAAAATAATATTCATGGGAGCTTTTCAAGTGACCATTAAAATTTAATTTTGTAGTGAAAAAAACATCAATATAAAATATAATTCTATAAAATTAAAATTGATAAAAAAATATTATTTATCGATTAAATTTATAAGATTATTTGAATTTTTTAAATCTCAAATTTAATAATTTTTGTTATAATAAATAATTTTTTTATTGATCAATAACTATTATGATTAATAAGTAATTAATTCTAATATTTTTATTCAATGGATCAGGTATATTAAATTAATTGAATGATATTTTGATAAGTTTTCTGAAATTCTTTTCCTGTGCACGCTCACCTTATGAGGAATGATTTTGTTTCATGGGTATACATTATTCTAATGACGAGTGCCAATTAATTCTTTGTGGATTATAAGTAATACGTCGTTGAAAATTTTTTTTTCTTGTCTATATTTTTTATCCCCTAGGGAAAATTTATTTTCATGGTCATCATTTTAAAATTCTGCTATATCACTCGTTATCTCATGCCTCCTATAATTTTTCTCAGGCCGATAAATGAATCCCAAGTATAAAATTATCCTATTACAAATTTAAAATGTCAAGTATTTTCAAATTTTTTTTTGATTACAACACACTAATTATTAATCATATTACAATTTGTAAATTTATAATTAACATGAATTATTATACTAAAGCATAGAAATATTCAATTTAAATACTACATAAATCATGATAATCATATATAAATTCATAAATCGATTAATAAGAAAATTATTGAACCTAAATCTTATTCATTCTTGATAAAAATAATTTTTAAATCAAAAATAAATAGTACTGAAATTTTATAATGAATAATTCTAATTATTAAATACTATCCAATTCATTTTAAATCTAAAATAATTGAATGACGAAAAATAAAACAATATACTCAAAAAATTTTCGTAAAATTATCTACCTTTTCATTCCATTTTTTAAACTTATTTAAAACTTATTATTTCTGTTATTCGAATATCAATGCATACTTACGGCGAATGGCACTGTTTTCAGCGTCAAAAATACTTTTATGTTACCGCGAACAACTTTCTTTTTGTTAGACAATGTAATGGATGCTCATCACCCTTCGAAATCGATCATTAAAGTCAAAACCTAAGAATTTGCCAAGAAACGGATTTTTTGCCTGTTTCAACGAAGGGAGTTGATGAAAGAGAGTCAGAGCCAAAGGGCTCCCTGGTTCAAAAGGCCCGTATTCATTAGAAATCCGCAGGGAAAGGCGAGGCAAAGAACAATGACGGTGTGGTTCCTGTGCTGGCAGACTTCCCCCTTCTTTTTGAAAATTTACTGCCACATTCAAAGATTCTTGTGTTTTAGTGCATAGACCTTTGAGCTACGCTAAAAAATGGTGGTCTGCGATACTCTTAACAGATGAAGTCGAACGCTAGAACCAAAAGGCCCGATTTTACATTTCTGTACTACCCTAGAACGATTTGACGTGCAGATCATCAGTCTGAAGATGTACTTCAGAGGCAATATCGGTATTACTTGGCAATCAGTAGCGCGTATTGAATTCTCCCTCTTCATCATATTTATACGCGTATATGAAAAACGTGAAAAAATTATATCCACTGGACCGCTGGAAAATGAGATCGCGCGATTCCAATCTGTTTTTCAACGCTCGTCGTTATTATGCATTCGCTTATCGTCGCTCGAAAAACAGAAGAGAAGAACGATAAACAAATGCCGATGAGAGCGAGGGATGAAAAAAAAAACTGATGATAATAAAAATAATACTAATAATAATAATCGTAAAAAAGGAGAAAAAAAAGATAGTAAAACAAGCTCGTATTCGTTGTAGACGCGCGATGAGCGAACAATGTCTATTTTATTACTTATTTGCTAAGTTCCGGAAAGAAGCAATGAGCGTACTAAATTTTACATTGTATGTTTGCCGCGCTGAAATAAGTTGATATCACATTTCTTCCCGATTATTATTATAGTCTCGTGGCATTAAGAAACCGTATTATGAATTCGGGTTAATGCGCTGTTCGTATATATAATATTGTACACGGGACCGCTCGAACATTATCACTCGCGTATATAGCGAAATATATAAAACGAAACAAGAACCCCCCAGCGAAAAGATGAGTAGCTATGTTACCAAATTTTCGTTTATGGCTGATTGCTCTCGCGAATACCGCGCGACGTCCGATTGCGTTTACAATCGTTAGCGTTGGGACGCGTGTGCTTCTCGCACACTATCGTCTATTGGCATCGTCGCTTCACACGGCGGTCGACGACCACACCGACGTGTACGAAGTCCGCAAAACCCATTCGATGTTGTTAATAACGAGCGAAACTGGTCTGATATTTTCTTTTGAAATCCCGTCGTTATCATCCATTCATCAGATTGTTCGATTTGTCATTCAATTGGCGTTCAATAAACGACAACTTTCCCATTTCGGCGGCGGCTGAATTACAAGCGAAGCCGCACCCGGAATCCCGCAGCTCATAAAGAATTCTGTCAGAAGAAAGCATTTACGCCGAAATCGTTCGAAGACCACGATTCCGTAAGTCCCTCCGTTCTCATATTCCTCTCTTTTCTCTCGTATCGTACTGTCGAAACAATCAGCAGCTCCTAATATGTTTATCGCCTTGCTGGGCGCTTTAATTCCTCACCATTTCTTCATCCGGCCAATCGATGAATTGAGCATCGTGGTAACGAAAATGGTAGTTTTATGTCTATCCCGAGAAGAGATAAAAAAAGAAAATCAGGGGAAAAAATCAGAATATAAATTATTAAAAGAGGCCGGATTAGGACGCTTTTGTCCTTACTATCTTCTGTTGAGAATAAACTGCAAGAATAAAGGGAATCTACGTGTGTGTCATACAAAATGTTTCAACATATGTGATGTGGATAAGGAATGAAACGTCGTCGTGCAGGAGAATACGAAAGTAAACAAACATTAGCATTTTTGCTGGTGACAATAAGAGCATTTTAGCTGAAAGGAGGAAAATAGAACTTCGTTTCTTGACTATCAAGGATGGAAGTGATGAATAAATTTTTAGTCGCTCTCTTGTCGGATTCGTTTTAGAGAAAAAAAAATGCCGGAGTTGGTATTTGCAGATGGAAAGTACTAATCGTTAAAATAATGAGTTGGCCTTGTACCATAATGAGCGTTCATATTTTAGAAGGGTTCACCGGGTACAGGCGCTGACATCCCTCGACGAATTGATTATCCGGAAGACTTTAATATGAGTCTCGGATCTTATAAGATTTTCGTCCTAACCTCAGCGGCTTTCTTCTCGCGAGACACTTTTCCTTATTGGAGAATCGAGACGATGAATTTTTGTTTTTAATTTCATTTCAATCTTGCACACACATCATCAGTAGAGAATGACATTCGATGCACCGAATTCAATTTTACGCGACATCCCGATTCCCTCGATGACGACAATCGCATTTACCGCAGTACATTATTCGATGAAGAAGGAAAAATTGCGAGACTGTACGAAACAGACTAATATCACGTCGTCGATCTCTTCTTCGGTTTGCTGCGTGCCGCTACTCGGCCCGCATTAATATCTTTTAGAATTCTTCCTTTAGACACGTTTCCAGGAAATTCAAATTTTCCAAAAAGAAAAAGAAGTTCGATTTTCTTCCCTGATTTATAACAATAACAAGATTTTAAATTACTTTCGATACTTCCAGCAGATGGCACCGTTATATCGTATAATAACGCACGAGGTTGATGAAAAGAAAAACAGACGTGTATTATTGTTGTATAGTACGATGAATAAAGATGGAGAAAAATGAGAAAAGAAGAAATGAGGCGTACTGAACGGTGAACATCTTTTCCTTCCCTCTCTGTCTCTATTTTTCCTTTACCTCTGGTCGTCGTTCTATCTATCTAATCTTCCTTTTCTTTTGCCCAAGACGGCTTATGCTTGAAAATATCAGCTCGCATCGCGTCCGCTTTCGTCGAGCGGCGTGTAAGTGGCATTCAGGAAACATTTGCTCTTTTACGCTATCAAAAATTAAGTATCAAGCTGACTGGAACGGCGGTGTGAATTAAATGATTTAACAAAAAGAGGGACGGAAAAAGAAAAGTCTTACCTTAGTGTACCTACATTGGCGACGCGAGACTTCTACGACATTTTCTCTTTTTATGATGAAACTAATATTTTATTCCCACTTGACTTCCGTGTTACTGGAATGAAAAAGTGTGCCCTGTTAGCAAGATTTTCGTCGTAGTCAGTCATCGTGGATTTTGCTTAGAATGAAATTCGTTTGTCCGATGTTGACATTGAATTGGGTGTGGCGGTGCATATGACCGTATTCGAAGCTTTTTGAGAGGCCCACAAACGAATGCAGTGTACTTGTTGGAGAGAGGGAAATGATCTCTATCACAATTTATCGATCCAGCCGATCTTGAGCATGCGACTATTGAACGTACACTGGAAAACTTCTTTCAATAAATCTCTTTGCCGTGGGTTAATCCTCGAGATAGTTAGAGAGGCTCGAGGGAGTCTAAGGATACTTGAACTCCAGATCAACGTCGATTTGAGGTCGACCTTAGCTAACGACTGGTCCCGTCAGTTATAGAGTGCAATCCCTTAATTTCTGTCCGAATCGGTAGGTTCGGCAAGCTACCACAAAGTGTGGCATTGTCTACATTCGGCTGCAGTCACAATGCTGTTGTCCTGTCAATCGTTATTTGGGACTAGTATTTATCGCGTCTCTTTGTTTGGATGCGATGAAGGTTGTACCAAACCTGTCTGCTCAAATCAAATTCGGGTACCTTCTTGAATGGATCATCTACCAACTCGCTGCTGACCGATCTCGCCTCCTTCCAAAGTTTGTTTCTTCTGGCATCAGCATTTCCAGCAATGACCAGTTTCTCTGCGGTCAGCAAGGCGGCAAGCTTTCTTGAGCGCAGTCACTGTGCTGGCTTATTCTGTATTTGTTTAGCTCCTCGTATATTTAATCCTTTACCGTTTCAAGGACTCCTCTTGTCGTTCCCGGTAGGGGTATGTTCACGAGCACCGGGAGCTTGTCTGCAGAAATGAATTTTAGAGTGCCCGTGATGATTCGCATCGCGCTGCGCTGTTCAGTTCAACATCCCGCTTCAATGTGCGCGCGTTGTCGAGCCAAAGTGGACGGCAGTAATTCGTGATGGAATATATAGCTACTGTGCTTTGGATATCTGCTCTCCCCCCCCCCCCGCAAGGCAAGACAGAAACTTCACCCTAGCTTTCATCCTTTGCGCAGTTCCCTATAGGTGGTTTTTAAAGATGAGGGTGCGGCCTAGTGTAATATTTAGGTACCTTGGGTTCGGGTTGCCATTCTTGCCAATTGTACACTGAGGCCTGTGTTTTGATCAGGTGTAGCAGTCGTCGATTTTCTCTCAGTCTTTCCCAATGTCGGACGTCATTGCCCTGTGTTGCACGATAAGTCCCTGAGCGTAAGATTGGGATGTCGGGAGCGGGGCAACACTCATCTCTGTAGGAGGCTATTGTTTGCGACCTGCCATCAGACGGGCAGTGTGTACCACATACCTTCTGTCTGTTCTCATGTTATCTACCCGTAGAAGTGCCATTATTCGTTTACACAGTATTATTTTTGCAACCTTCAGTAAGCCGCCTTCCCGCCATACTGCATCATATGCGCTGTCAGGTAAACAAAGACTACTATGGTTCTTGGGCACTTCTGGAAACCCAACTCGATGCACCAAGTAAGAGCCACCAGTGTTTGCAGCACGGTTTACCTGCCTGGAAGCTAGCCTGGGATCGAGGGAGGACTCCATCTGCATCTGGGGCAATCTGGTTGTTCTATAAATCGTTTCATTACGTACATGGGTTTCATAGTAAGGAAATTGGTCAATGGTCTCTGAGGTTCTCTTCGGATTTCTTCATTGCTACTACTTTGGCCTTTCCGAAGATCATTGCTTATTGAATAGTCTAAGTAGAAATTCTTTTGCATGAAAATTCATTTGGCACTACCTTTCATAACAATAAAAGAAAAATTTAGAGGCCATTGCACGTTTGCATTGGCAGCGAAGAACCTGCAACCTCCCTGGTCCTCCTCTTATCATATATAGCCGAGTCTTGAGAATGATGACGTAATAAGTTGAACGCGCTCGCAATCACGTTGGCGCAAAAATGTACCCTCAGCAAATAAGTTTGCAGGGCTCTTCTCAGTATACTTTATACTAGGCCTGATATAATGAAGGCTGGAAGTTATTTTTTCAAGCCCCTAAAGTAGGTCAAGGTCATTGATGATGCCATAAGCGGCACACGTCACTTCACGTCACATCATGTCATGTCACGTCACGTCATGTCATATCATGTCACGTCATGTCACGTCACGCAGTTCACGGGAACTCCCGGACCCAGATGCGTACATTTTCCGAGGATGTAATCCCCCCCTAACAAAATGGATAGCGGGTTCCCCGCTAAAATATACTTTGACCAACGTTTTGAATGCATTGCATTCATCCTCAGGGTTGAACATGGGAAGGTACGGCCAAATGAATTCTCGTGTCATATTTCGCTTCCCCAACTAAAATTCTTTTGGTTTTTGGTCTGCATTCTTGATGAATTCTAACTGAATATTATCCAGTCCTGGACTCCCACCGTTTCGGATCATTTTGATTGCGTCTGAGAGTTCCATTATTTAGAATTGGGTGTTTGTTCCAGCCTCTCCTTGATTTTCATCAGGTCACGCTCCTCTGTGAATCTTGACTTGACCAATTTGTGGTAACCTTTTTGCGATTTTGTGTGGTGTGATTTTGGTGTTATTCATTTCTTTGCTCCTGACGGATCCCAGTTTTTTCACTGAGCGCATTGCCTTCCTGTGTGGGTGTGTGAAGTCAAGTCCCTCCTTAGTGAAAGTCCATCTATCTCAACGTTTTTCTTTTAGGTGTAACGATGGTTCGACCGCTATATCTGAGTCGCCAGTACCCTGAAATTTCTCGAAGTTGATCGACTCAACGAAGCAGCTGATGCAAAATTTGAAGAAGTTGCTTCGAAGTCGGCTTTAGATTGGTGTTGATCTGAAGTCTACCAGCGCACATCACTACAGAATGACTAATCGACTTGAAATCAACTCAACAGAGCAGTCGATTCCTGTCAGGTCTATAGAAGAGTAGATAGAGATCGACTTGACATCGACTGCAGATCGACTTTGAATCAGGTCGATGTAAAGTCAACTAGCGTACATTACCAGAGAACAACAAATGAACTTGAAATCGATGCAACAGAGCAGTCGATTTCATGTCGATGAAAAATTTAGAGAAGTCGACCTGAAGTCAACGTGGCAAATGAGTCGAAATGTCGACCTCATATCGGGGTTGAGTCAGCAGATGATCTGAAAGGATGTCAGTGATTGCGTGTAGAAATGATATCGAGTCTGTGAGAAAGAGGAATGGCGCTGGCATTGGTGGTCTGGAAGGTCATCCATGGTTCTGAGACTGGAGAAGATGGATTGAAGTTGTAGGTTGGGGTTGGAAATGGTTTGGTCTCGTATGCAGTAGGCAAAGCCAGTGCTGGATCGATTTTCGCGTTCGTTCTGGAAACACAGAACTGGTTCTAGAAATTTCTTGATAACCGGCAGCATTGTTTAGATGGGGCAGCAGGTGCTTCTGAAAAGTTGATAGATTGAAGATGCAACTGAGGGTGGGTTGTAGTCAGAAGGAAGTGTTGATGATGATTGATAGTACGGTTTTGTATGATGGGATGCGGTTAGTTAAATTTTATTCGAGATTCGTTTTGATGTTGTGGTAGGAGCGATGCTGGAGAGAGTTTTTGGAAAGCCAGATTGTAATTTTTTCATTTCAGGCACGAATTTTAGCATGTGTGATCAGCCAATGATTGTCGTCTCAATGACCTATTTGATCGATATGATGACCATACTCTGTTCGTAATTGTATTAAAAAGTACAAAATGTGTTTCTTCGCTTATTTGTATTCATTTTACCACCGACGTATCATTTCGCCTAGTTCGTTCCTTCATCATCGTTATACTTTTCGAAACAAATTAAAGGCCAAATTACCAACGCTCTATTATCTCGTTAATGTTGAAAATTATTGCTATGCAAGAATTGTTTTCAGGGGTAGATGCGTCCAACTGCGCTGGGTCATTAATTTTTTTTTTCTTTTTATTTTCTTCCCCCACCACGTTCTTCTCCGCACACTTTTTCATTCTACGTTTACGAAACTCGAAAAAAAAACACATTACAGCACGACGACTACCGTCATGTTTATGAGGCGAGCGTCGCGACACGCTACCAGACGAAAGAAAACGAGACAACTTTCTCAGGGGATGATTTATATGACGATTATGAACTATCCACATTATGTTTTTAATGTCTCATTTTTATTACATCGAGTACACATAGCATTGATGTCGAGTCGTATACAGCACCATTTATTATCATTTTTTCCCTTCTTCTCCTTTTTTGCTCTTTCTACAGCATTTACATTCGGTATATTAGCGTGATTAGGATATTATGAAGAATCACTTCCAGATTTTTCGATGAGATCGATGGGGAACGTCTTCAACGAGACGACCGCAGTCGAACTCGCTGCGGTTCAACCGCAATATACCGTGTACACGTTTATATCGTCGGTCGTGTCATTCACGGAGTTTCCGCGAGGAATTTTCTTCGCGACCTTCTTTCGTATTCTTATATCCGAAGTGGTCGGAGAATGATTATTAAAATTCGATAGGAATCTACATAAGAGGGGGAAAAAAAGGGATAAGGAGAGCACGGCGCGGATATGAGATATCCGAGCATACTTTTGTTGAAGTCGATATAATCTAATACACGCGCCAATTCATTACTTAATTAATTTTTGCATATTCAGCGCGTGCACGCTGTTTCGTTCGTGGTACGCTTGACACAAAAATTAAGGGTGTCTAGAACAATCCGAACGTGTATTTTAGAGGAAAACATTAAAGATTGCGTTACACGTGCAACGCTTTCCGTGAAACATTCGTACCGTACCTGCTTAGCGTGCACGCGATCTACGTGACCTGAGAAATTTCTCTGGTTAATCCTTAATGGAGTTCTGTTTTCACGGAAATTAACACCTCAGAAATTTGAACCATAATTTTATTGTTTGCGAATAGGATCGTCGTCGGAATGGAGAAGAGGCCGGAATTAAGGGTGGCTGAGAAGGGACCACGCTGCGCTGAATTGTCATTGCTGAACGCGCGAGTCTAGTTCTAACTATAGAGGATATGTAAAGGAAAGATAAGTTCGCTGTACCAATACCGAGTCAATGAGCATTAACTCGTGCACAATAGAACTGTTTAGGTGCTACCGAGTAAATTATCGAGTTCGGATGTTTACTGCTGACACTAATATATGAAAGAGGGTATTTTCGCAACGCTAAAGGATCGTATCCCGTTTAGGAGTGTCGAAATTTAGGAACTTCTTTCGCGGTATTGTGGCGGAATAAAGATTTACCCGAGCATATGAAACTAGTTTTGCGCGACCATTGTCATTTTCTGTACAATACCCTCGAGTACGGTAATGTTCGCAAAGTGTGATCCTCAGATATACTTGAGGACTTACGTTAGAGCTCACGCCCGCCGCTGAATCTTTATTTTCTAAAAGAACGATGTGCATTCCGCCCTGGAAAATAGGTTCCTCTAGCAAGGTTGGTGCATCTTCGAATGTCCACGTCCGACTAGAAAAATTTGTATTGAAACAAATTCCTTTCTTGAGCCTTGCACTGCATATGAGACCAAACGCAGACTTCAGAACATTCGTTTCCAAGCTGAGGGGAAAGCTTCGAAAGAGAGGAGGAGACTTACGTGACAAATCACGCTACAAAATTTGTAAATTTATTGAAGATATACTTATAAAGGTCTAACGGTCCTGCTTTGTGCAATAGTTGTATTACGAATTGAAATATCTAGCCCTATTTTATTTCTCAGCAGAATACTTACTCATACTGGCTTCGCAGAATCGAAATTTAATTAGTGATCAAGCGTGAAAAGTTATTTCCTATCCACCGACGAATAAGTAACCCAATTCGCAAACGAACGTCTTTTGATCTCATTCCCTATCTTTCTCTTTGTCGCTTCTGGATACGTATCTCGTAATTCGAATTACTCACGTCTGCACCTCTAATCTGCGAATGCTTAAAATAGAATATCGTAAATTGAGTTAAGACTATATCGTCTTACATAACCTCGACGACGAAGACGATGTCGGCTATAATCATGGATCGTACAACTGGCGGCGCATGATATTTCGTCGTATTCCCGATGTAAACTTTTTGAAAGGTAAAATATTGAAGAAAATTAGAGTTTCACAATCAAAGATGGCAAACGATATTATATCTCCGCGTGTACTCGGTCTCTATACAGACGCCTTTTAATACTCCGCGGGTCTGTTCCTGTTGTAAAGACTGAAGGCTTATCATTATGTACATATTGAAAGCACTTACCGTCGCTACGATAACTTTTTAATTTATATTAACGGTGCCGTCGGAGCGAAACTCTCTAGAATTGAGCCTTCGCCAAGCGGATCGGTAAATCAAATTAATTCACTGGCACATTTAAAAGCTTTCCTTTTATGATCTTCCCAGTTTGTAAATATCGCGGGGATCCAATTTTTCCCCCTCGGTTATTATTGAATTTCGATTCATCCGCGCGACCCGTACGTCGCGAGTAAGGTTTAATTTGACGATTACAATAAACTTAATAAACACCGACGACTTTTTTTTTTTCCTTCTCCGTTTCCATTCGTTTGCGTTCGACGGAAACGTCGAAAACATCCGATAACTTTTCAAAAGACCATTAAGAAGACAATGACGGGTGTACAATTGCAATGCTAATTTACCTCATCGCGTCAATTGGATGTCTTTCTAATTTAGTTAGCACGTCTAAAGGCTGGTGTATGGTTGGACTCTCCGGAACTAGTTTTGTACTGTATCTGCTAGTATGTTGTGGTTAGACCTTAGACCATATAGTAACATAGACCGCCGAAGCAGTACGTAAACGACGTAATCAGTTGTCGGAAGACTGGAGGCAAGAAATAAAGTTTTTGGGTCCAACGTAGACGTTTCGGTTACCGACGGGGTGAAGACAATTATAGACGACGCCCATTGATACGTTTAACGCTGTAGGACCCAGAAACCTTATTTCGTCTCCAATGTTCCGATGTACTTCTTATCACTTTTGGCGGTCTATGTTGCTACCTGTATGGTCTAAGGGTTAGACTTTGAGACATTACGGCGAATTTTCACGCAATTTGTAGAAAGATTGATGGCTTCTTATCTTTTGGTCATTGGTCTTTGATAGTCTAGAAGCAATTTGTCATAGAACGAGTCGAGAGTTTTCAAGAGATTTCGAGGGTCTCTTGAACGAAGAGAATCGTGTAAATATTATCTGTCGAGCGGTATTTTACTGTAAAAATCAGGCATTATTGTTTATTTTGTCTTCTGCGTTTCCGCGGCAAAGATTGGGTGTTGGGTCTTTTTCGGAACTTTGCATGGTGTCCACCGGGCTCTCAGGAGCAAGTACTTCATTGATCCCAATATACTGAGCTTGCTCGGCTCACGCCTCTACAGATCAACCCGTCCTTGATCGCAATGTGAACATATTACCTGCTCAACTTTTCGTATTTTCTCATGAAGGTACATGGTTGCTTCATACCTGCGTCAGGAGGAAGTTCGATTGACTATGGTTTTGGTTCGTCCTTTCATCGAGGTCGCTTATCAACACACGGGTCGTCTATTTCTCCAATCCTCCCTGAGCAACTCTTGCTTTTCATTTTTTGAGCAGGGAGCGCCTGGCTTCCTGCTCGACCCTTGCAGCCTCTTGATCAGTCGTTCTCCTCGTCTCTGCTTTGAACATCGTCGCTCTCTCCTCAACAAGAACTGCATAGGTGATTTGCAATGAGCGTCCATTAAGACTGTTCGGTAGGGACTAACGCACCTTAGAGTCACTCTTCATCCTTACACACCTTAAAGGAAGATCAAGAATACAGTACTCATAATGATCTTTCTCCTAGCTTCTCTTGACTGTCCTAGGTTAGTCATCAGGAGGCTTTGGTAGGTCACTACCTTACCAGCCTTCTCCGCTGCCATCCGAAAATGGTGCTCGAAGCTCAGCTTTGAACTGAACAAGATGCCCAGATTCTCCATTACCTTATGGATTGTGATTTCCACTCCTTGCAGGCTAAATGAAGGGAGACGGTGGTCTGAAATTCTTTGTCCTTTAGTGTTGGGCAAAAACCGGTATTTTAAATAACCGGTATACCGGTATACTGGTATTCAAAAATTGATGTAACCGATGTACCGGTTTTTTACCTTTGAAAGAACCGGTTAAACCGGTTTTTAGCCGAAGCTCGAAAAATTTACATCTTTGCCACCAGGAGCGCTAAAAGCATGTGTCTCGTAGACTCGTGGTCGTGCACTCGACCTTTTCACATCAAGCAACATTATGAAAAACAAAAACAAAAAATGATTAAAACAAAACAACCTTAAAACGAACGTCGAAAGTGGAAACGTGTGAGTTGCAGGCTTGCAGCCTTGCAGTTTCGACGCTCCGAGTAACTGACCGCTCTTTCCAATCATTGAATCATCGATCATTGATTTTCAGACTTTCTCTCCTGTCAAATCAGCAAAATAGATGCTTCCTTAGTTATAGGAAAGCACCTGTTTCGCTGATCGGTTTATCACTGACCAGGTCTGTTTTCCAGTAACGGGTCAAACATTGTTGGAGCGCTGGTTAACCGGTATTTCGTTCAGATACTTGGTTCAATACTCGGTTATTCACTCTGGAAAATAAACCGGCTATCCAGGTTTTTCAGCGAGCAAATAACCGGTTAAACCGGTAACATAGCCGGAGCTGCCCAACACTGTTGTCTTTCGTTCTGCAAGTTGACACAATTCAACGCGTCATTTCCTTCCTGACGTGTTTTACTCTGCTCTCTACAGCTACAGATGTTTCGACAGTGCGTACCAGAAGTGTGTCACTCACAAAGCAGGCCGCTTCGCCTTGGAAATCCTGTTAAATGTGACGCACCACAAAATCGGCTCAAGAATCGACCTCTGCGACGCCTTGCAGGTAAATGGGCGCTTTGCTACACCAGCAGACAGCTTGCTAAGACTTCTCGGCAGTTGAGAGATATGCAGGCACTTGTGCGTCCATCACGGCTTCCAGTATCCTTTTCCATAGAAACGCATTTCTTCTTATAATAGTTGATAACTCGAAGAAAATCCGATGAACCTAGACTGAAATTAAACTACTACGGCATCGTTCGCCTTTACTACGGTGGAATCTAAACCAAAGACAGTAACTTTATTCAATTCAGCATTTATGTAACCTTGGATAGGCATAGTATTTTCGACCGGTGCAATCCCCTTTTCTGATGGTGCTGCGGAGGCCTCGTGGTAGATCTTCCTCTCAATTTGTATAATTCTCCCTCCTCATAAAGAAATAATGATTCGGTCCGGTATCGAAAGTTTACGAAACTAATAGCTAGAAATATGATTGAAAAGGTCATTAAAGCTTCGAACAATTCGTAACGCCAACTCTCTCGTACTACGAGAACAAGAATATTATTGAGTATCTGCAATGCAAACGATAGGTAAGGTTGGACCGGACCGGATGAAGTTGATCGAAATGTTGCATAACGAGTTCGCCGTTAAAATCTAGTTAACGCTGTGAATGAAAACACATACTCCGAACGCCGTAAATTCGACGTTGCGGTATAACAATAAATAATAATCGTTTCAGAAAGTTTGGAAATTAAGTACGCGTAATTCATAAATTATTAATTATTGTTTCGTCAACGAGAGGGAGAGAGAATTAAGTATTTGTTATAATTATGTAATGCGAATGCTCTCGAATCCGTCCGTATTCCTCGCCAGAAAATGAACGAAATCGGGCCTCGACTGCGCTCGTTCGAAACTAGAAAATTTATTTTCGCCGTCGAAAACGTTAAACGAGCACGATATGATAATTCGAAATTTTCGTTTCGAATTCCAATGAGACCACCTCAATTTCGAACACTCTCCATCTCGGCAGGTACTACGCTCAGATGACTCGTTCTCTTTGGCAGTCTTTTTTTTTTTCAAATATATATTATATAAAATAGTTCGAATATCTAATTTCCAATTCGAGTCAATTCATCATTCTCACTGGCAAGGCGGTTGCATCGAGCACGTAAATTATAGCAATGAAGTAGAAAACGTTTTATACGAGAATATCGAAGAATATTACGGGGGAAAAAAAAAAAAAAAAAAACTTTAGATGTTCGCGAATACTGGCGAATATTACTCCTGATTACACGAAGCGGAAGGCTTATCATGTACGTTATGTTAAATTTTTGAAAGCGTAACACGGAAATCCTCTCTACCTGACACGTTCGCGTAGTTGACTTAATTTCTTTTTATTTTTTATTCTTCTCATATTCTTTTGCCCTCGTCTCTTCGTCGTATAACAGTTGATATACTCCATCGCGTATTATCGTACAATTTTCTTCACGATGCGAATGCCGAATTTTAAATAACAGCGGAAGAGTTTCGATGATGCCTGGATGGATTACGATTGGGCTTATCTATTTCTCGCAGGGAAGAAAAAAGAGATTTTGACGTTCATCGACGGAGTTGAGGCGAAACGTGGCCAAGTTATGAATACGTATTCCGTTTTTTCTCCACCCTGCGAAGAATGTGTAACAGGCGTATCGAACTTGTTTGATGCTGTGGATTACATTTTGGTCTTCATTTTCTCGGCGAGCTGCGCAATGTGTAAATGTTTATTTGAAAAAGACTGAAAAATTTGGAAGAGGAGAATGGAAGGGAAGAAATTAGGTATCTACGTCGAGCACCGTGACAGCGGGGATTCTAAATTTCTTCAGCCTTTGAGGACGACTCGTTCAGATGACTCAGCTAACTCTTTTTTCTACACCTTCTTGAGTTGAAATGTGGCTTGAGACGTTTACAAAATCTTTCTAATACGTCAGTCGTCTAAAAAGATTCTATACCTTCCTCGTCATAATGAGCTTTCCTCTGGATCAAATCCCTTTTCCTTCTGTTTCCCAGTTTTAAATTTCATTCACACTCCTTTGATCACGTCACAGACATACCCCGACGGGCTTGAGGCCAACAATTCTTCAACGTTTTCTCTGTTCTTTAGTCAAAGGTTGTTTCAATAAGGTATCTTGTCATTTGGGAGATGCCTTAGTGAACACGTCCTTCATTCGTCCTGAAAAGGGCGAGGGCTATTTGGAAAAATGGGATTCGTATCGCTTCATATCTACTCGCACTTGCACAGCATTCGTCCCGTCCACCAGATTATTACAGATCTCACAAAATCATATTTTCTTCCCGCTCCAACTGGCTTTTATTAGTTCTTTGTTGGCGATTTACTATCCCCATATAAGCGGGTATCATCTTGGTTGATTTTTCCTAGCAATTCCGTTTGATGCGAAATTCTTGGTCTCGCTGACTCCTACGAACTGATTTGTAAAAGAATCAGGAATTCTTTTATGTCTTTCAGTCTGTATAAACCCGGAAAAAGTTTTGTACTCGTACGAGTAAATTGCCAAAATTTCAGAACTGATTCTATCCATAGATCATATTGTTTATCGTCATTCCTATTTTATATGGTTCGGCGTTAGTTATAAAAGTTGATTGAAACTGGAGAACAGCCGGAAACGTGTAGGAGTATAAGCTACCTATGAAAAATTTTCGAGAAGAGAAATTGAAGTTTATCGTTGGTTTTTATCTTTGACGTATTTAGAATTTCAAAATTTCTCCTATCCTCTTGTTTATTTCATTTCGAAGGCGACCCCATAAATTGTATTTTCAAGATTCCTGCGTTGATGCATTCGAACTATCGAAAATTGTACCGATAAATAGAAGACAGAACTTTCGAGACGACAAATTTTTCTATTATTTTCAACGTACGCACTCGAACAGTAAATTGTGTTTTAGGACTTTTGGTCCCCATACCTACAACCTTATTCCGTTGTTGTTCGTGAATGCGATGATCTACTCGTCAGTATTCTTTCATTTAGAAACACGGGCGATAAGCATAGAAAAATATAAAAGAAGAAAAAGTACGAGAAGATATTACAACATTACTTTACTGGATACTCTTTGAAATACTCTCTTTAATATTTTCTATTTACCGTGGTTTCTTATAGTTTCTCTCCTTCTTTTTTAATTCGAGTGGAATATGTGGTAACTCACCATGATTTCACCCGCTGAGCTGCTTTTCCGCATTGCGTTATTCTTCGATGTAGACTGGAATATCGCACCACCTATTGAAACATTTATCAGAGTAGACGCTTCCAACTTTCGTATAGTTACTTTCTTCTCTTATTTTTCTCCTTTTTTTTCTGTCTTTTTGGAGCTTATTATCGCTTCTCTCTTTAAACTTTTATTCGATGAAAACTGATGAACTTCATTTTCTGACCACGTAACGTTGTTGCATGATCGTCGAATAATTTCCAACAAAAACCTGAACATGAAACGCGTCTCTATTTTCTTCGTGTTTCGGGGCGAAAATAATGAAAATATTTTTTCCAAAAATTTAATTCGTCACCGTCCCCTGCGGCTCTTTCCTCTCGCTTCGTGAACTGACGTTCGAATGCGGATTTTCTCCCGATTTCTCAACGCCGCGTTTACTCTTCCAACCTCGTCGATAATGGCGTTGCGGAAGGACATTCGCTGAGAATCTGAGGTGGATTACTGAATGACAAGTACAAACTATACGCTGTTATCTGAATGAGGAAACTACATGAAGACGCAAACGCAACGCCTATATCTCGAATAGTAATCTGAATTCAATTTCTATGTCCTGTCAATCTCATGTGTTTTCGAAACGAATGTATTCTGAATCGCGGGATATGCGAACGCCAGAAATAGGTACTCGTATTTAATTCCACGCGCGCTTCTCAGATATTGCATTTGTCAATCGATTTGACTCGACTATTTGTATTCTCTTATATGCTGTAGACTATTCCTATTTTCTCATGCGCGCGTAGACAGCGGAGCGATTTTATGCGAAGCATTTGTATACGAGAAATATTCGCGCATTTCGTGCACTTTTTACGAAGCAAAAATTCTTTACATTGCGTATCGCCGCCTCTCCAAAATTATTATGTACGTTGACTTTTTCTAGCTGCGAATTAGTGAAGCGTTCATCCTGTCTTTAATAGCATTGGTTACGGGCCTTGCTACCCTGTTTCATTTTCGAGTCGAGAAAGTTGAAAGTCCCTAGCCACGAGGAAATGCTGCTGCCGAAAGCTTATAGGCTCGTTTTCACACAGTAAGGTGCACATACATCTTATGGAAAGGAACAAGGAGATATTACGACACGATGCTTGAACTGCCCTAGTTTTAAAAGTGATTGACAAGGATCGCTTATACACGAGAGATTAACAGATTTCCCCAGGAAAAGTATAATGCAGAACTACGTTGTAACTGTAACGGGGAAACTAAGTGAGTAAGTAGGTGATGTGTGATCAGGAATCGGCTGATGCTGATTTCTGTCTGTCTATTGTTGAAGCGACTGTAACTCTTGTAAGCTTTTTTGAAGCAGTCAATTTTTTCCTGGCCATCAATGCAGTAGTTGATATAAATAAATTTTATTATTGTATGGTATTAAATTAAACGATATAATACTATAATAATTATATTAATGAATCACCTTGACAAAAATTGTATTTATTTACAAAATAATACATTATATGAACTTAATTGAATTTTTGTAAGGTAATACGATTTTTTAAAATGAAATTTCAAATTACTTCATGGATAATAATTAAATACATAATTTCAGTTTATTACCTTGATGTTGAATTTAAAAATTTAATTAAGATTTTTATTTTTTCAAAATGTTGACTATAACTTTTTAATTCATAATTAAAATTGAATTAATAAAAATGAAATTGGTATAAAATTAAAATTGATGAAAAAGATATATTCATTAAATAAATTTATAAAATATATAATTTGAATTATTTTTTATATTAAAGTTAATAATTTATGTTACAATAAATTTTTAGTTGATGGATAATTTCAACTTATAATAACAATATTATTATGATTAATCAATATTTAGTTCTGATATTTTTATTTAATCGATCAAATATCAATGAATTGAATGATATTTCTGTGAGTTTTTTCTGAATTTTTTTCCTGTCCATGTGCAATTTGTGAGTAATAATATTGTTTTATGGGTATACATATTCTAATGACCTGTTCCAAATTAATTTCTTGTTTATTATAATGATATGCCGTCAAAAAAATTTTTTTCTGGAAAATTCATTTTCGTGGTCATCATTTTGAAATTCTCCTATGTCACTTCTATTATCTTGTGCTTACTCTGTACTTCTCTTGGGCTAATAAATGGGTCCCATTTAATATTGTTTTTTAAATTTTGAAGTATGATTTATTATTATAACTCGATAAAGTATGATTTTCGAAATGTTTTCAATATTAATATAATTTCTCATTCAATTTCTTCATTTTTTTACTCATTATTTCATTTATTTATCAGTTTAATTTTTTTCCTATATAATATTATTGATAAGGATTATTAGTCAATTGATTCATCCAAAGTTGACTTTCTTCATATTTCATTTAATTAATCAATTTCTTATTGATCATTTTATTCATTATGATTTCATTAATTGAAAAAGGTAGATATTACTATGAACAACTGAATCTTATTATTTTGTTTTTTTGACAAATAAATATTTATAATACATAACGCACAAATACTGCCCCATGTGCCCTTAGTAGGGCGAGCGGGGGAGGATTACTATTATTTTTAAAATTATTAATGTAATAAAAAATAGAAAATGAATAAAAAAAATAAAACAAAAACAAAAACAAAAAAAAAATGATAATGATAATTTTTTTTTATTTACAATAATCAAGCTTCAAAATGATTCATGATTGGATTTTAATCCAATAAATTTGAGATATTCAGAAATATAATATTTTATGATGATTTTAAAATTTTTTTTCTTTGGTTTTTTTTTTCTTTTTTTTTTTTTTAAATGAAATTTCAATTTTATCATCTTCAATAGTAATCGTCTCAAAGTTAGGTAGATTTAATATAATAGTTGACAGTTCAATCATTATTTCTTCAGCGTCAGATCTAAAGTTGAAAATTGCTATAATGGTAATTCGTATAAACTTTCCTTTATCAATATAAATTATTGAAATATCATTTGTCACATTATGAGCGTGCACAGGAAAAAAATTGAAAAAAAATTGATTAAAATATCATTCAATATATTTAATATACCCGATCCATTAAATAAAAAATTAGAATTAATTACTTATTAATCATAACAATTAATATTACAAACCATAATTATTGATCCATAAAAATTTATTTACTATAACAAAATTAAGTTTAATATAAAAAATAATTCAAATTATATTTTATAAATTCAATTGATGAATATATTTTTTAATAATGGAATTTTACTGATAACTCAGCTAATTCAATTTTATAATTTCTCCAACATCGAGGTAATGAACCAAAATCATTTTTTTTATTCATCTTGTTATCTTTAAAATAGAGAATTTCAAATGTAATTTAAAAGAATATATATTATATTTTTTTATTTTATTCCAATAAAATTGAATTATATTAATGATATATATTATTTTTTATAAATGAATAAAATTTTTGTCAAGGTGATTTATTAATATGATATGGTATTATATTGTTTAATTTAATTTTCTTTAAAAACTTCTGTACTATATTATGATTATAATTAATTGATTCATTTATTTAATTATTTTATAAGATTAAATCATTTTACCCCTTTGATAGCCAAGAAAAACATTGACTGCTTTAACAAAACTTACAAGAGTTATTCCTGATCACACATCACCTAGGTACCTAGCTACTCACTTAGTTTCCCTATTACAGTTACAAAGTAGTTCTATATTATAGTTTTCCCAGGGAAATCTGTTAATGTCTTTTGTATCAGCGATCCTTGTCAATCACTTTTAAAACAAGGTCATTTCTTTTGCTTTTCTGTTCTCCATTTTTTGTGCAATTTTTCTTTCTGTGCTTTTTTAGATTCCCCCAATTATAATACGGTGCAAGTATTTTGAAATAATTATGGTGGCGTTTGTTTATTTATAAATGGATTCTTTGTGGGTTCTGCATTTAATAATGTAGAAATCTTTAACCTAATTGTTGGTCGAAATTCTCTTTTGGAATTATCAACAATGTTGAAAATCATCTGAAGCAAAGAAGGTGCAAATATTTTAACGTGGAATCATCGCACATAGCCAGGATCTTGCTACACCCTAGAAGTCAAAAAAGTCCTACAAAGTTATAATTGAATGAATCTCTAAGTGGAGGACGTGAAAAAACTATCTATTTGATTATGTGTGAAAGTGAAAATTGACTCTGGGTTCAAAACCGTCTGAACTTTGCCAGAGTCATCGATCCTCCTCAGACAACTTCGTTCAGCCTTCGAACCACTTCAAAGCCTCCTCGGTTTTGGATAACAACGTTCACCATCGAAAATTTCTGATACTTCCCAAATTAGGTCAAGGTCATTAGTCCAGATAAGGCACGAGCGTGCGTACACGTTTTCAAGCTCTGTAGATCAGACGAAGGTCTTTCTCCTAGCTAGGTCATAATCCCCCATCCCTCAGATAATTATGATCCTCTTCGAGAATTCCTTTCATGTCACTAAACCACGTAAAGGTCATCCATGTAGCCGGATGTAAAAGTGATAGCAAAAAGATGTCGGAGGCGTGTGCTTTTCTCAATAAACTTATAATCTGTTTCATTGAGAAAGTGTGTTTTTAAAATAAGTAGCTATATTGAAGTGGCACAATTTTTTCTGTCTTCTGGTATTTTAATTAATTGAATGACAGATGCTTCTTTCATAAGCGGTCGTTATATTTCATACACATCACTTATAACTCGTCGGTGTGCGAGACTTCTTTTCCTTATTAAAATTCGTAATTCACGTTTGTTGTGTAATTATGATGCAAATACAGTTAGGCTGCTGAAAGCTAAATCATGAAATATGGACGAAATCGCGTCCAAATATTGCGCCGTGATAATTTGATACGCTTCTTTAAACAATTTTTTGCGATAATATTAGAGCGCACTCGTATTTGCCATCGTGATAGAAGTTTCATTTTCATTTTTAATTAAAAATACGAGTTGTCGGCACGGATGTGATGAAAGTGGGTTTTTTTTCTGCCTTCGTTTTTTTTTCCTTTTATCCAATCAGGCGTTATTAGCGAGATACACGCGTGGCTTCAGAATGTTTCTGAGCTTATCTCGAGCCCGACGCAACCGAACTTACGGTAGCTCACTGTTCCTTTTTTAACCTGTGCACCCGTCAACAAATAATCGTAATAACTGAAATATAGCATCTCGATGAACCCGCGTATTCCAGATAAATCTTTCGTATTACGTCGAATGCAGGGTGGATATCGCGTTTCTGTCGGACAATCCGTATCTGTACGTCTTACGATTGTACCGCCGAACGTGAACGTGCAGGGATGTCGTTTCTGCGGCTCACTACTACAGAGCAATTCATACTCCCACATCATCCTATACAATTTTCGCAGCATATGTGCGGAACACGTGGACTGTGGGCTCGATGTTGCTTTTTTTCCCGTTCATTTTCAAAAATCAAGTGCACGGGTTACGATACAAACACGAGAGGGTTTATGTAGCGTTACCACTTTTCGAACGCCTCACAAAATCGACAAGAGTGAATGAGCGTTATGGGCCCCGCGAGGAAGCGAAAATATGGGAACCTGATGTAAAGATAGACCGTAGAGTACTTTTTTAGTACCGTGCACATTATACTAGCTATTAAACAACATCGCCAGTATCGAGTATGTTTCTCTTATCTGTTGGGGAAAAAAAAGTGCACGGTGGTTTGATGAAAAATGTTAGCTTTCAACCTTTCACTCTCTAGAAGCGCTTATGAAAAATTTCGATTTTGATGGAAAAACCCTCTTGATTGATTTACGTGTCTCTGCGTCAAGGAAATTCGCCCTTAGTGATTCTATATTGGCTAGTTAGATTAAGTTAGCCCGCCGAAAGATAAATCTAGCCGAATTAAGCTAGAAGCCAGTACCTTCATGAGCCGAAAGTCAAAGGAGGACGAATTTTCTTTAGGTTGTCGAAAATTTAGGATCTCTTTCAACGCTTTTGTCAATCAAGAATTTCAGGATATGGTTTCGTATATTTTTCTTAATACTTTGTGAAAAAATTTGAAATTCGAAAAACATATAGAAATAGGTATAGCATAAGTGCAGAAATAAGGAGGACTTGATACAACATACGAGCAGCTTTGCCGAGGAATCTGTCGAAGAAGCGATCTGGAAAATCGGTATTTCGATAGGGGAAACAGAGCTCTAATTCTCTTGATCGATTCTCGCGCACCTTGATGCCTTCCGTGTGTTGCCATTGCAAAGTTAGAATGTGAAATCTGCTTATCGGCAGAATAAACGGGTAATAATTCTCACTGAGATTGCCATCTTGTTATAGCATTCATGAAGCCGTGAACGAAACACGTGTCTCATCTTTGTACCTATAATTCTATTTAGTATAGGTCCCACTGCAACGGGATTAGCAAAAGAACGAAATGTGAGAGACGGTAAAGACCTTGCAGGAGGAAACCCGAAGATGAGGCGGTCAGTGGCACTTAAGAAGGGAGTATGATACGATTCTAGCAGCAAAAGAATTTCACATTAGCGAGGACATGCACGTGACGTGCCTAAGTTCTCATCCTTAATTGTCTTGATGAATATTCGTTCTTATAAGACATTAAAGGGAGCCGAATTTGCGTTTCTTGAAATTTCCTATTATATGAGTCTGATTTTAGTATTACCGAAAAATCCTGTCAAAAACATTCTTCTTCTATAAGAATGTACTTCCATACCCCTGAGGCAGTCATGGAGGCAACATATTGGAAGAAGCGCAGTAGGAATTTTCGTAGTCCTTCCTAAGGCTCCCTAATAACAATAACAATAAAATTCTCGAGGCTATATATTCATTTCCACCAGCGTGCAAACAGCCGAATGATATCCAAAGAAGTCATCGAAGTATCTCGCACATTTTTACAACGCAGAAATTCTCCAGATTCTCCCGCCGCCGCCGCCGCTTTGCCTTCGCGTCTCTTTCCAGCTGCGAATTAGTACCCATACTGTTATTTAACCACGTCGGCTGCGGAAATGAGAGGAAGTTTGTAACGTTTCGAAAAACCAACGAGGAACGGTATCGCAACCCTCCCTCATTTTCGAGTCGAGCGCGAGTATTGATGGAGTGTGTGCCGTGTCCGAAGGGAGTTCCAGCGCTTTTCGCTTTCGAAGAAATTCGAAATTTTAAGGTGCGACTATTACGCTCGGCGAAAACACGTCTGCGACGCTACCCCTCCTTCCTGGGAGCTGTAATAGGCGCGTACGCACGTCTTCGCACAGTTTAGATGCACCCGCGTCTTCGTTCTTCTACCGCGCTCGGCGGGGAAGAAATAAGCAAATCTTCGGCAATTTCTTATTCCTCATAAAAGATTGTTAAATTGTGATAAAACATGCAGACGTGATCAGAATGTGAATGGTCGGGTAATCAGTGGGGCGTTCGGAGAGTATTAGGCGTTATAATATAGGTTGCCAACGCGTTCCGACGAGAGTTACGAAATCGTAAATTATGTCGCTGTAGTATTACGGGTGTTTGTAGTGAACGGCGTGTAAACTTTTTTAATTCGTATCGAAATGGAGGGGAAAAACAAGACAGGACGAGTTTTATTCGCGATGGATGGTCATGTTGGTGATACGGTATTAAAAGGCGAAGCGGAAACACAAAGTTAAGCGCCTCAATTATGTTTCGTCCTGCAGCGAGCGTAGATTTTCTATCGCCGGGTATCATCCGCCGCGCCGCCGTTGGTTTAGAATGGGGAAAATTTGGAACCGTGTACGCGACGATGTGCGAGCGCAATTTCAAAATTAGCTGTGATTTGTACTGGAGAAGATAGACTTCTTAAAAACGATTTATTTTACTTTCACGTTTTCGGGATTGTTTGTAGGTCTTGAAATGGTGTAGAGGTGAAGTCGATTTTGAAATGAGGAGAAGACTTTTCTTATGAAGATGTCCAGCTATCTCGATCGTTCACTGAGTATTGCATCATTATTGAGGACTAGTTTTGCAAGTTTGAATTGATTTGGAGTATCTAGGCAAAACTTGTGAATTTTGATTGCATTTGCTCACGCGCTCCTCTGGATCCTATCATGATGAACAGGGTTTCTTACTGTTATGGAGGCATGTAAGAGTTTTTTGCGGCGGTTTTCATCGGTACTCATATCAGTGATGAAGTGTAAGTAGAGCTCATGACGTCTTCAGAAGGAGATACCATTTCTAGATCTTTCCAGGCCGGAACTACACCGAAATAAAAGAATATAAAAAATATCAAAAAGAATTTTCCCTTTTCATTTAATTTGCTGTGTATTGAGTACTGTATCAAATGATGTCCGAAAAACTCGTGGAGTAAATGAACCCTGCGATCGCCATCAAAAGCGTGCTTTCAATATTCTTTCTAGTTTCTTTAATCAGGGCTCGTTCGCGATAATTCTTGTATGTATCAAATTTAAACCTTTTTCCTAGATTAATCTGAATTTTTCAGCTTCTTGATCGCATTCATAATATGGTGTGAACATTTAGCCAAAATGTAGGGTGACGCCACTCATAGGCATTCCTCGCATTCCTGAAAGTAAACAAGGGTAGTTCCTAATGACGACAGGAGTAAAAAAGAAGGCAAAATTCTTTTTAACCGTTAAAGTTACTTTTACAATCTTGATGCGCGCTACTGTATCCGCTTTACCTGTTTGAAAAAAAAAAAAAAAAGGAAGTAAATCTTATTCATCTCCGCCGTTATACAGTATAACTCTCGGAAGTTTTTAATTAAACGATACTTTTTCCTAAAGCTAACGAAAACTGAACGTAAATTGAAGAAGGGTCCCCTATTTTCTGTGATTTGCGATGATGAAATGAGTATCCGAGTTCCGAATGCAACCGGAAGGCAAAGCGCATTTTAACTACTCGTATAACCGTGCAAGTTGTTGAGGAAAGCAACAAGTAGATTATTTCACGATACGATAGAGGGTCGTCGTCGTTTTGGAACTAAAACAATGAATGCATATGGCGTTTATTACACATCATTCTGCTCGGTTTTTCTCTCCCGTTCTTTCTTTTACGTACGAATCTTGCGCGCATTTTCTTCAGCATTTTATTTCATTTCGTACATCTTGTATGATAATTTCACTCGAATAGAGAAACGAGGAATAATTTTTGATTCATGATAAGCTGGTGATGACGGATTTCTTGAGTTATCTGTTACAACTACGTATTTTTTTTTTTGTAGGAGTGTGTATTTCCTTTGCTTGAGAATATGACTCAATCGCATTTCAATGTGAGTGCGATGAGGTTTGATTAGAGCACTGAACATTTAAAATGACTCAGGTTACGACTATACTTTATTAGTTAGCTTGAAAGAGCACCTACTTGCATGTGTGACCCTATCGTTAGTTGTATGGCTACTGAAGGGCAAAAGCCTTGAACATAGTTTCTTGTAACATTATGGTCTTATTGGCTGCGGCGTTACTGCATCAGGATTGGTTCACCTTCTAATCTACCGATAGGCTACCAGGAATACTGTCATTTTATTGGTCGTTTCTGTTCTTCCTCTGCCAAACAATCTTTAGCTTTAAAGAGTGATTACATTGTTCAAGATCTGACTCTCTTCATCTTTGCCTTTGTAATCTCCATCTGTTCCCATATATGATCTCAAATCTTCCTTCACCGTCGTACTGTTTCTTAGTGCCGTGTTCGCTAGACAATAACTTCCAATCGTCTCTTTCTTTTAATGTCTCATGCGCCTTTTTCCTGATGTTGAACTTTCTCCTAGTTTCTCCAATGAAGATACCTCCGTACTGTTTGCAACTGAGCTTGTGCTCTCTTCTCACAGTCTTCTTGTCCTTCTCTTCCGTCTGGTAGTTGCAAAGTTGCTTATTCTTTTCACCAAGGAAGGGATTGTTATATATGCCCGCATGATCACTGAACGCAATTATGATCTTGTTGATTTGCTTCCCTATTTGGGTTATTGATTTGAAATACTTGAATTTTCTCAAGCACTCTTTCCATCACGCATCAGAGTAGCTGTTGGCTGCTGTGGGCTGCCTGTCTATGACAATTTCTTTCCTCTTCTTTTCATTGTCCTTCACGATAGAAATTGCTGGGTAGCAGTAGTTCTGAATGGGAGCTAACTTGTGTCTGGGACGGTGGTAGAAATCCTATGAGATGATGCCGGTTTGCGTTGGCTTCCTGTAGATTGTATTCTATCTTGTTACACTCCAGTGTAAATGCTACGGCCAAATTGTTGATGGTCTCGTCACCCTTTTCCCCTGTGGCTTTGATGCTCTCATTCATCGCATCAGTTTTCAAAGGGAATTGAACTCAGGCTGTATATTAAGGCTGATCTCACACACTTATGTACCTAGCCGAGTGTTTCATCGAGTATCTGAACTTTCTGCGTTGTGTTTTCCGTGTCATTCAATAATACCTTAGCCACCCTTGCTAGTTCTCTTTTTAGGCTGTTGAACTTGTTATTAAATCAGCAATAGCTCTGATCCACGATCATCTTCACCATTTTGACGTACCTCATCCCGCCAGGATTCTCGCAGCAGGATGAGTAGTTTTTCCTTTAGTATGGTGTCGAACATATTTGTCATGTCCAAGTATACCAGTTTATTGTTACTCTTGATTACCACCTTGTCCAGTAACTCTCATCAGCTTCTTGATGGCGGTTAAACAATATCAATAGATTAATTTCATTTAAAAAACAGAGAAATTGAAATTTTCATCATTTTAGATCAAATTTTTCAATAAAATTATAAAAATATGTAAAAAATTTAATAAATTATTTTAAAACTAAAGGATATTTTTTTATATCCATACCTATTATTATTGGGAGAATAAGAAATTGATTAATTCCATTAATAATTTTATCAATAGATTTAATCTATCCACAAATAAATAATCTAAGATTTTGATTTTTATTCCCTTGGAATGATATTTTTTATTTTTTAATTCAATATTACGTTCAATTAATAATAAATTATCAGACTTATTGAGAACAATGAAATCAATTATTATTTTTTACCAAATTTAAATGAATCACAAATTTTTAATGATAAATATATTACAATTTGAAAATTTTTTATGTATATTTTAATAATAGTAATTATTTGAATTTAAAAAATTAATTATTGGAAGTTCATATAAATAGGTACTCATTAAATTTTAATAAATTAAAATTATCATAATAAGCAAAAATATTACCGAACTTTACCGATTTTAATTTAATATTTGATCAAAATTAAATTAAAAATAATGATTTTGTACATCATGAAGATTGAAAATAAATTTATTGATTATTCCATTTATTTGATTTTTAAACTGATTTAAAAAATTTTTTTATAAAAATTTTTATTAAATTATATTGAATATAATCTTAATCTAAATTAAATAATAAACGTAACAAAAAATTTAAAAAAATTTCAAATATTATTATTTTTAAATATAATTTATTAAAATTTAATTTTAAAAATAAATTTATTGAATATTTCTTTTATTTTAATAATAAATTTTTCTTTTTGAGCATAATAATAATTTTTTTTTTACAATTAATGAAAATTTTTATAATTGTGACGCGGACCGCGAAAAGCGACCTAAATTCGGGAAAAAAAGAATGTCAGGGTTACGTCGCAAACTGCATTTCGTCATCTCCCCCATTCAAAGAGCTATAGAGATCCAATTACGTTTTTCCCGAGTTTAGGTCGCTTTTCGCGGTCCGCGTCACATGTTTAAAAATTCAATCATTTTTCTGATTACTATATCAATTCAGATCTGATGCTGTATTAAAGTGTGAACTGATAGTTTCCTTTCATGGATCAGGTGGCGATCTTTGCTATCTTGTGACATCGTAATTGGATGCTGTTGACCAAAAGTCTCATCAGGCAACTTTACTCTGTTGAATTTTGGTGCTTTTAGATTCATCTCCAGGGTCATTGCCAGAAACATTGTTCTTTTTCGACATAGTTTTCATTATGTTCTGGTATTTCTGGGTCGGGTCATATTTCAGCCCTTGGTATCCATTCTCTGAAATGCATGTGCTAGCTCACTTTTTGGATGTAGTCTTTTTTCTCCACCACCTTTTCCGTCTTTTCTGTGTCTGCCTTTGTCACAATCTCTCTTGGATTTTCTACCGTAAATTTGTGAACTAACTCTTCATTGCTGGCATTGTGTCACAGGTTTGCCGCATATGCTCCTTGATGTCCATCAAAATTTCCCCAATTCTCTGGTCTCAGGTCATATTCCATGGTTTGGATTACTTTTCCGCACCTAGTGGTCACTTTTTTCAGCTTAAACTGTGTCAATTTGTCTGGTTGGTTTTACTTGTTACCTTTTTCTATCAGTCCTTCTTCTTCCGGGAAAATGTCGCTTGATAGGTTATTGGTTCTGGGACCAAAATTGTACTTCGGTACTTTTTTGTCTCCACTTTCGTTTTTGTTTCGGGTCAGTTCGGAAAATGTCTTCTTGATACATTTGGTTTGGGATTCCACGCGTCGACCTGTCGAAAGATGATAGATTAGTCACTTTCGTCATGATATTCGGAGCATTTGGGAAGAAGGATCTTATACTCTAGATTGAAAAAACTTGCGCATGTTCGAACGTGCCTTCTTAAATCAACATTCCCGGTGAAAAATGTCCACGCTTAACTTTTAAATCTACAGCCCTCCTTTTGCCAATCGCATGCGTTCCTTTCGCTCGTGTCTGACTGAATATAACCTCGAGGACGAAAGACGAACTCAAACACGCCTAATTAAAACTTTATTTCTGTTTTCCAGACTTCTAACCTTTTTTCTCCTTCAGTTTTTTTTTTCACTTGCTCTCTCGCGTTTTGATTCTCATGCTCTTCGAAACTTGAACAAACCAATTGGAAATACGAGTAGTATTTTGGACCTGAATAATAAATATTCGTACGTACTCTCCGAATCTATATACAGTGAACGTCGTAAGTTTCAACTGTACAGGTCATGTAAGAGTGCTGAACCATAAATTATATCGCAAAAATACTTTAGGCAACGCTCTGTATCGTGCGCTAATACGTATTTTTCGAATATACTGTCTCGTAGAAACTTTTACCGTCTCGCGTGGAAGTTGCTCGTTCTTAAATCAACAAAATTTAAACTCGAATTTACAAAACGTCTGCGATTTATATGTACTTTTCAATTACCCCTGAAACGGAATGAAAGAAAATACCTGTACGTAGCGAAATGATAATATATACAGGTACCTATGTATATATCTATTGTCGTTCGCGGAACACGAAAACAAAACAAAAAAATGTAAATTTCTAAATGACAATTCTTCGTTGTCTTGTGTTTTTCGCGCTGCTATGAACTTAGTTGGAAACGCATTAATTCGCCGAGGAAATCTCGCGCGTCGTATTTTAGTGCGAAACGCGAAAAACAAAAATTACTTATCGCTTACGGACAAAGCGGATACCGTTTACGGATTCGCGAAGATGGTCGTTATTTCGCGCCGACACAAATCTCTCGGTTTTTCTCGTATATTTCAGCCCGCGTCGGGCTAGTTCATCGGTCATTACATTCAAAGCGTTACCAGAAAATGAATGAGGGAATGAAACGAAAGCCGGAGGAGATATACCTACCCGATGAAAATTGATGAGCTGTTATATGGTTCAACAACCTTGGCGAATCAATCACGAAAATTACTTTCTATGGAAGTTTTGATTCGAACGTATGCGTTATAACGATTTGAGGAGTATTTATTGTTCGGCTTGCTAATATCGCGAAGGTCTTGCATGAAGTTTCTTCGAGCTTGCTTCTTATTCAGGTAATCTGGGAAATTCCTACTCTACTTTTTCATTCATATAGCTCTATCCGGTTCCAGGTTTTTTGGGACAGTCGTTTAAAGCCGCTTACTATCTGTTCTCGCTGTAGGCTTGTAGTTTAATGAGTTTCATTTGTTTCTTTGGTTCTGTGGGTTTGATTCCATTTGTCTCTTTCTGATGAGTCGTTTTATTTGTAGGTAGCTTCTTATCAGGGGGTAGAAAGGGATTCTCAAATGGATCTAGAAACGGGTTATGCCGAGTTTACGGGTGAGCGTTTTGAAGACGAAGAAGTGGGTCTTAACAGACGGAGTGAGTAGTAAAAGGCGATGACCACAGGTGAATCATGACAGTTAAGGAAGTCGAGATGGCGGCCACGGCTGGAGACCTTGTACAGTCCAACACCTCTCCGTTATTACTAAATGTTGATGAGTTTCAACGTATTCACTTCGAAAACCAGAAATCTTGCATCCTTCTTGTCTCTTCAATTCCTTCGAAATGAGAAGAATGCAAGTAGGTGAAACAAAGATCGCGTCACAAAAGCTTCCAAAAAGTTTGTAGCCGCTAGTAAGCAGTAAAAAATGCCCCAAATCCGAGTGAAATGGTTGTGCTCAAAAGTCTAGCAATGTTACAAAAGTCACAAAGGCCTGAAAAAAACGCTCGAAACTGTTTCCTAAATACTTGACCCAATTTATCATCAAAGCGAAAAGTGTTGAAACAACAGCCGAAGAGAGCAATGGAGCAGTTGGGAGATTTCCCAGGACAAACATTTGAGAGATTTGGTCGCAATTCAATGCACTAAGTGACATGTTCTTGTAACATAATTTTGATCGGAGGTGAAGAGCTGACAGAGAAATTAATTCAGATCGTGGACCTACAAGATTGAAAGTGAATCTACCGATTATTTGTTTATGGTTACAGAAATGCTATCAGTGTATTCTACATCCAAAATTCATTTACCAATCTTAAGTACGAGTCGACTTTTTTCTTCTCTCGACTCCGAACGCTTCCCCTTCTTTTTCTTTCGTTATTATACCATTCTCAATCTTTAATAGTTTCTCGTTTCTGGTGTTTAGCGTATTCTATAATACATGCAGTTCTGGAAACGCGTGAGACGCGTAATTCTTTACGCCGTCATCATGCCGAAAATACTCATTTACATTGGCGAAACTTTCGACCCGCGATAAATTTTCCCACCATCGCGCCTAAAATTTCCATAAATTCGTTTTAAGGGTTCCTCAGGTAGTACAAAGTGTGCCGGTAACGGGGTGAAAAAAGATCCGACGGCGAGAAGAGAGGGAGGCGTAGTATTTCCGAATCGGAAGATGAGTGGAGATGGCGAAAAGAAAAATTAGCGAATGAAGCCGAACAGCGACCAAGCGTAAGCGATGGGGCTGTGGGTTACGCAGTGTACATTCGTTCTTCGCCTTCCCGCTTTATTGCGAATAGAAACAATAAAATTCCTTCTTTATTGCCCTGCCAATTTATACGATAGCGACCGGAGCGCCTCACTGCGCCTTCCTAGTCTATAATCTGCGTCTAAGAAAAAAAAAAAAAAAACTAAAAATAACGTCAGAATACTAATAAGTTTTTCCTTGTTGGCCTAGTATTTTGTTTATTCGTCCATCCGCACGTAAAGGAATAGAAAGCTTCTCGGTGTGTTTTTTGGTTTGCTTTTTCTTCTCTTTCGTTTTTTTTTTTTTTACGTTGACGACTTAGCGTCGCGTTGTGAATACGTCCTCGAACGCTTGTTGTGTTTTTCTCACTTTATAAAACCAAATACTCTTCTGGCGAGAAGGGTAAAAAGAGAGAAAAAATAAAAAGTATAAATCATTTACGCTTTCAGCCTCTTTGTAACGGTTTTCTTTCTAGCACTGTTCGCACCGCCGTGTTCTATAATCCTCGTGAGGCGTAGATTTACTTGGCTAGGCTTTCTCTTATGCAACTGGGTCTCTTCAATCATGTAAGGTTTCGGAATTAGAATCTCTCGAGAAAATTTTTAGCGAAATCGTGTTACGAGTTTGTGGTCCGTACCTGTAGCACAGGAGTATTGAAACTAACTTAGCCAGGAAGGACGGCACGATCAACGTGAGAATATTGAGTACATTATCGTATCACCATTGCTTCTATTAAGCCAAAAAATGAAACTTTTAGTCGGAAAATTTCAACTAGAAGCAGATTTGGTAATCACGCTGAAATCGATGTAATTCTTTGATGGCACGGCAATATTTCGAAAGCGGAGTGTTTGTGAACTGACCATTGAGCGATGTTTATCGGAGAACTTGGGAGCGAGGGCTCTCTGGTAAATGCGCGGGAACTTGCTTACCTATCCGACATTACTGGTAGTACCATCTTTGGCTACTCATAATATGGAAGAGCAGCGTGTTCGAAAAGTGGTATGCTATGTAGGAGCCACATTTAGGCAATTAGTCATACTGCAGCCAAGGCGTCACGTACAGGTAATATAGGCAACTGCCTATAGCGGCAAAATTGTGAGGATGGCAATTGTAGCAGCGCCGTCGCCAGACTTCTTGGGGACTAAAGCAAAAGTTCCACATGAGGCCATTTTTCAAATTAGACAATTTTACCTAATCGTAGCGCGAGGCCTGAAGCGGTAATACCTACTCACCACCCCCCGGCGACTGCCCTGCTCAAGCCTGATACTTGAGTTTGAGACACGAGACTAGACTCGTGACTGACACTCGAGATTGAAACTCAAGCTTGAGACTAGAGACCGAGACTCGAGATTGAGACTCCCGTTTGAGACTCGAGCTTGAGGCTCGAGACTGACTTTTGAGCCTAAGACTCACGCTTGAGACTTGAGACTAGGACTCGAGACTGACACTTGAGCTTGAAACACGAGAATGACACTCGAGACTGAGACTCAAGACTGAAAATAGAGACTGGGACTCAAGCTTGAGACTCGAGCCTGGGACTCAAGACTGAGACTCGGGACTGATACTTGAGACTGAGACTCGAGTCTGAGACTCACGTTTGAGATTCGAACTTGAGGCTCGAGACTGACGTTCGAGCTTAAAACTCGCGCTTGAGACTCGAGGAGACTGAAACTCGAGGCTGAGACTCGGGACTGATACTTGAGACTAAGATTCGAGATTGAGACCCACGTTCGAGATTCGGCTGGAGACTGGCATTCAAGCCTGAAACTCGCGCTTGAGACTCGAGACTGAGACTGAAGCTTGAGACTTAAGACTGACACTCGAGACTCGAGCCTGAGACTCAAGACTGATTCTAGAGACTGAGGCTCGAGCTTGCAACTTGAGCACGAGAATCGAGGCTTAGATTCGAGATTGAAACTTGGGATCGAGACTCGCGACTGAGACTAGAGCTGACTCAAGACGGACATTCGAGACTGAGACTTGAGCTTGAGACTCGAGACTGACACTCAAGGTAGAGACTCGAGCTCGAGAATTAAGGCTGAGAGTTGAGACTGACGCTTGGGACCAAAACTCGAGACGGAGACCGGAGCTTCAGACTCGAGCCTGAAACTCAAGTCTGACTCTCGAGCTTGAGGCTCAAGATTGAGACTCAAGGCGGAGACTCGAGCTTGAGAATTGAGACTGAGACTCGAGACTTGAGCCTGAGACTCAAGACTGATTATAGAGACTGAAGCTCGAGCTTGCAACTTGAGCACGAGAATCGAGGCTGAGACTGGAGCTGACTCAAGACTGACATTCGAGACTGACACTCAATGTAGAGACTCGAGCCTGGGACTCAACACTGAGACTCTAGCTTGAGACTCGAGGCTGAGAGTTGAGACTGACACTTGGGTCCAAAACTCGAGACGGAGACCGGAGCTTGAGACTCGAGCCTTGGACTCAAGTCTGACTCTGGAGCTTGAGACTCAAGATCGAGACTCAAGGTGGAGACTCGAGCTTGAGACTCGAGACTGACACTCAAGACTGATAGCCGAGACTGAGACTCGAGCTCAGCGTCGTTTCCAGACTTTTTGAGACCCAAAGCAAAATTTTCACGAGGCTTTTTTACAGTTTGGACAATTTTAATTTTTTTTTCTCCTCACCGGCGCGAGGCCTACAGCAGCGCGAGGCCTGAAGCAGTAATACGTATTCACCACCCCCTGACGACGGGCCTGAATCGAAGGGGGGAAAAGATGAAAATCTCAGCATAAAAAAGTGATTTTCTTTACACATTGCAATCTGGTTATCCTTTGTGTACAAGGGTTGGCAAAAGAAGTTTTGTGTAGGGCGGCATGAAACCCTACACCGGGGCTGCATACTGCTTGACTGCAACCCAAATTGCGAAGGATGGCGCAAAGTGCACTCTCCACATTTGCTACGTGGCCTTTTCCGGAAACTTGACAAAAATGGGACGTTTCACCAAGGCTGAGAACCGTTATTATTTTTTTCAACGGTTCCGGTTATAAATGTTCTTTGACGAAATTGTGGGATCTAGCTCTTTTTGGCTCCAGTCCCAGAACCTAAATCTGGGTTCTGGTTCCTTTTCGTTCTGGTCCCAGAACCTGAATCCAGGATCTGGTTCCTTTTGGTTCCAGAGGCCAAATTGAGCATTCGATTCTTTTAGATTCTGGTTCCAGGGACTTGAAAGTACCGTAGAAGAACCGGTTCCTCTAGTGGTATTTGGTTTTGGTTCTCAGCCTTGCTTTTTTCTTCTCTCTCTCTCTCTTCCTTTATTTGTTTGTTTCTTTGTGACTTTCTTTGTTTCTTTATTTATTTGTTTGTTTGTTGACTCTCACACTAAAATTGAAATTGTAGGATAGTGAGATATCAACGTCCACCAAATCAATTTGATTTGCTCGTATTTTTTTTTTTAATATTGACATTGTGTCAACTACTTCAATTTAAAGTGCAAATATTTACTTTGATTAGAGAGACCCTCGATGAGTGATCCATATTTGTAATCCATTCCAATGCCGCCACTTGTAAACGCAGGTTGATCTCATTTATTTGCAAAAGGAGTAAAGAAGTTTTCATTTGTTCTCTTCGCGATTTTAGTGCCATAAGCACCTAGGCTCTAATTTCCAATACTTGCTCTCCAGTTCAACCTGACGTAAAGTGACAGTCATCACATTATTTAGCCGCCTATACAAAAATAGTAACAAGAATTCTGTTCAAAGAATAGCTGTGATTGAACTAAGATTTTCATGCAATTAATACGGTTCTCTAAATTATGACCAAAGACACCAGATGGATACATACTCAAACTTGTAACACAAAGGAGTACCTTGAAAGGTAGCCACAGAAACGAAAAATTTTGCCGGAGCGCTTTCGATTAAAAAACCATTGTCAACGACGACATGAAAGCAACTAAACAATCTAACGGCTAGAAACAATGAACCACCGAGGAAATCATGATTGAACTAGCGAGTCATCACGATGTGAGTCACTCTCATAAACTAGCTCAATCAAACCCTCATCAGGTATGTACCTGTTGAGCACGTTAAGGTTATCGTTATTCAAATGGCGAATAATTTCAATATGTTCGAGTGCTTTTCGTTTGAATTCTGAGGACTCTCTATGGAGGAGGGTTTCAGATCCCGCTTTATAACCGTGGCCACTAGCCAAAAGGTGGTCCGCAAATGCCGACGGACCTATTTTCTTTAACTCCCACTTCTTAATATGCTCATCTACACGAATTTTGATCTGGCGGCTAGTCTCACCTATGTAAACTCCATTACAATCATTACACTCCAATTTATAAACCCCACATTTTTCGTTCAAAGGGATGGGATCCTTCAGCTTGATAAAAAGACTCCTTACAGTGTTAAGATTGTAGTACACTGGGCGGAAACCGAAGGGGTACCTTTTGGCTAGTGGCCACGGTTATAAAGCGGGATCTGAAACCCTCCTCCATAGAGAGTCCTCAGAATTCAAACGAAAAGCTCTCGAACATATTGAAATTATTCGCCATTTGAATAACGATAACCTTAACGTGCTCAACAGGTACATACCTGATGAGGGTTTGATTGAGCTAGTTTATGAGAGTGACTCACATCGTGATGACTCGCTAGTTCAATCATGATTTCCTCGGTGGTTCATTGTTTCTAGCCGTTAGATTGTTTAGTTGCTTTCATGTCGTCGTTGACAATGGTTTTTTAATCGAAAGCGCTCCGGCAAAATTTTTCGTTTCTGTGGCTACCTTTCAAGGTACTCCTTTGTGTTACAAGTTTGAGTATGTATCCATCTGGTAAGATTTTCATTTTTTCCTTCTGCAATTGTCACTCTAGGCAGTTGCTTGCATTGCCTATGCGTCAAGCCGAGACTGTTTCCTAAACATTGTTCGTGAGAAAATTGTTCATAAAATATTGGTCTTTTCAGCAGACTTGACTATTCCATTCTTTATGGAAAGAGGTTTCACTTTGCTCGAGGATCAACAAGTCTCAAGGGCAGAAGCAAGCGTTTAGTCTATATTCTGAAATAATCTTTAGTAACATCAGAAAGGTACTAAGTTCAAACAAATGTACTTCATACCATTGAACCCCAGCACGGGATAATAATTGAATACAACCATTCACATCAAGTGTACACGCACTGTAAATGTTAGTAGAGGATGCAATGTTGTCATTCCTACAAGTTGTGTATCTAAAGAGGACGGTAAGCAACACAATTGAAGTGCTGCTCTTGTCAACGTCATGAACGTTCCCTTCTGTTCCGTTAAAACTCGCAGATACTGATCAACATACTCGATGATAGAGAGACCGTAGCTCGCTCCATCTTGTTGAGACCGATTATGACTAGGTCTGAGTTCCCTTTCCCTAACCTTTAAAGTCTCTAAGTACAACAGAATTGAATGTCTAGTAGCTCGTTAACAGCGTCCTCTATTTGATTTGAATGTTACAGGTGAAAAGCCCTACAAATGCCAGTGGGATGGATGTACGTGGAGTTTTGCCAGATCAGATGAGTTAACGCGTCACTACCGCAAGCACACCGGAGCCAAGCCGTTCAAATGTCAACAATGCGATCGTGGATTTTCACGATCAGATCACCTGGCGTTACACATGAAACGCCATAATTAACGGTAGCCGTTTTTTTAATCGAGTACGTTCTAGCCTTAGTGTGTAATATTTATTATTCTCTTTTTCTTTCCTTCCTCTCTCTCTCTCTCCTCTCTTATTCTTCTTTATTCACGTCTGATATCGTTACTTGCATACAAAAGTATTCAGTTCTATCGTATAATCAAATAAGCACTGCTCGTCGAGCGTAATTTCCAATTTGTAGAAGTACGTATACGAGTACGATCTACAAGCGAAAGAAGACGAACACTTATTAGGTTATAAGAACGAATATGTTTTTGTCAAATGTGCAAGTGGACGTGTAATTTGCATTGTTTCATTAGTAGTCTTTATAATTAATAGTTAATTGTGTTAGTCGTGTGTAGTTTATTTTTCCTTTCTTTCATGTACCTAATTTCTTTACTCGAAAAGTTCGTACCCTTCCGAAGGAACGAAATGGGTACATTCATCGTTCACATCCTCACGTAATCACCCACTATTTCACGTACGAAGAAAAAAAAACAAAAAAAAAAAATGTAAAAAAAAAAACTGCTGTAAAAAATAACGAAATGCATCGATAACGATACGACTTTACGGAAATCTTTCATTCGTTCATCGCAATTCTCTTTTTCGTGTAAACATAATACGTAATAAAATAATTTGGTAATTTCGAATATTGCGACCGATCGACTTATAAATTATTTTATTCGTTCTTTTCGAGCTTTTATTCATCGTACATTACGCATTCCCTCTCACTTTCGAGACTGTTTTCTTCCATGGGACGGGTAAGTTCAAGTAACCCGACTATTTGAGGAATTATTAGGTTTTGTTAATCGATCATTTCATTTTTTTTTTTTTTTTAGTGCGAATTATTCCTTTTATACGCCATCCTCTATTTTCCTCGTGTGATATTTGCCATTATTGGTGCGATAATGACGTACCTATCTTCGCGTTACACTGTACACTGAACTTTACGTACGAAGGTCGACGGTCATTCTTACTCGTATTATGAATTCTATTTGATAGCAAACGTTCACCTTTCTACCTTTCTGTACCATCGATACCGTTTGAAAACAGTCCCTCGATCGTGAAAAATTGAAAAAAGAATATTGAGCGAGAAGACTTGGTGAAGTAGAGGAGCAATCGGAAAGTTTACGGTTTATTGTGAGTTATGAACGGAGTGAAATGAAAATTAGTGCAATACGAAATTAATTGAGGCATGGGTTGGTAATTAGGGCCCTTCTACTTGAAGCGACAGACAAGCTTGGGACTGTCGACCACCTTCAAGTTGAAGTTGCGAAGTTGCGGAATCTGTATAGTGTTGCTGCTTATGTAGAAGGGCACGTCAGGGTTTGTTGGAATAGCCAGTCTCAGGTTTGTTGGCAGAGAGATTGAAGATAGATATTTCAGGAAATAATATAATTTCAGACGAGAGACCAAGACTTCTTCCTTGCCGACGTCGTTGTAGTGAAACCGATGTTTACTAATTTCCCGAAGATCCTTGTGTAGTATTCCTCCCAAGTTCCTCCCAGAAGATCACCCTGTTTGATAGTTGATTATTTCAGAACGATGCGAAGGTCAACACGTGGGCCTGATTGCCATCATTCATCGGGTTCTAATTGAAAATACCCCATCCCCCGAATGCAAAATTTAAAACGGTACCTTTGGCTGATTCAATTTTTTTACTTTTGAATTCTGGGTACCATTACCAAACTTCATTTTTCGCTGTGATTTGAAAGTGCAGACGGCCCAAAAAATCGCTCGTCTATTTGAGCTAATATTTTGATTTGTTTACGTAAGATGGTGGTCCTGAATCAGTAACGTAGACAATTTTTTGAGAGCAATTTTATGAGGAAATCTTCTTTGGATGGAAAAGGAGTTCGAAGAAAATGTTTTTCCAAGCGAATCTATCAGTTTTGGGCAAGAGGTAATTGGCTACGCAACTGCTGAATGCTGGATATAGCAGTAGAAAACGGCAAATGGTGAAAAAATTGTCTAGAATCGCTCTCACAAAGATGAAAAAAAGAGAGGGGGGAAAACAGAAAAAACATGAAAAACAATAGTTAGTATTATATCTTATCATTATTGGAGAAAAAGAAGAAAAAGTCTCTGACTGGCTGAAAATCCCACTTTCTCGACCCTTTCTTCCGCCCGTACAACTTCCGCAACCCCCTCCCCCCGCCCTCAAGAAAAATCATCCGAAGAAACTAGGAAAAATATCATTCTCATCATTGTAAAGTAAAATTAGCCGAAAAAATTTATTCCTGCATCGACCTATGACAATTCGGAACTAATTTCTAGAAACGACATTTGAAATCGATACTGAAATCGATTTCAAAATTGATATTTAATCGATAGTTAATATCAATATTTGAAATCAATATTGAAATCGATGTTGAGTCGATATTCAATATCGATATTTGAAATATCGATATTCGAAATTGATGTTAATATTGATATGTATTGATTTGATGCTCAAGATCAATATCTGAAATCGCCACCCTGTTTCAGTAAACCTACCCGCTCTGTGAAATATTCTTGCATTGACTTTGAACGATGACGATTTGAAACTAATTCCTAGAGTCGACACTTGAAATCGATATTCAACATCAATATCTGAAATCGATTTCAAAATTGATATTGAATCGATAGTTGATATCAATATCTGAAATCGATATTAAAATTGATGTCAAATCGATGATCAATATCGATATTTCAAATCGATATTAATATCGATAATTAGTTGATGTTTAATATCAATATCTGAAATCGATATTAATATTGATATGGAATTGATATTGATATTGATATTGATATTGATATTGAATCGTTATTAATATTGACAGTACTCGCATTGTCCCACATAACGACGTAGTTCAGTGTGCCTCTTCAAGTTTGGCAAAAATACCGTTTCTTGTTGATTGAACCGCGCGTGTAATCAGCTATCCTAGTGGATGCCCGGCCCAAATTGTCCTGACAGTGTATTAGATTCGTTTGACCACCTGTCGTGAGAAAAAATCCTTAGGCGTTTTAAAAACCAATCAGCGTAATGGGTTAACTCGCATCTCTGCTAAAACATCCCTTCCGTTAATTGGTTCTCTGACGCCTGAGGATTTTTTCTCATGACAAGCTTTAGCATCTTGGGGTCGGATCGATAGTCTCGATCGTTTCTCTCGCAGGAACAACAGAAGTGGGTGGCGGTTTCTGTACTCGTAGTCGGGTTGCCCTTGTCTTCGGCTTCGATGGAGGTCTCCTGATTGAAAACTAAGAAGAAGAAGAAGTAGACAACAAGAAGAAAGAAAAAGAAATTGAATATGTGTTCTTCAAGTTTAAGAGTAGACCAATTGTGTAGAGAAATTTTCTGAAGCCTTATAGTAAATTTGCGAAATAATCCGACCTTTCCCAGTATCTAAATCAAGGTGGACCCGAGTTGTCTCATCGAAGGTACAGGATGAGGCGATTAGGAGAATTTAAGAGACGATAAGAATCAATATGAAACCTATTTCGTGGAGATAAATCGGGCAGGAGAGTGAATCTTTTTGTTCAAGCGAGAAGCGGCTGCTCTAAATCCATTTGAAATCACGGTTATAGGAAATGAAGATCGGTTGCGTGCTGGAATTCATCTTCAATTTGAGGTGATGATAAGGCACAAGTTCTGTAGACAAAGAATTAGAGTAATTTTTAGCATGAAAATTTCGTAAGCAAGTTTCTACGATCATTTTACAGGCAACGAAGTCTAGACGTTTTTTAAATATTTTAGTTCAATTTAACGGTTCGCGAAGTCTGCGAAAAATTGTTCCGCCAAATTTTCACGCATTCGAGACCCTCGTTTTCTTCTTCTCTAATAAGCGCTGATAATTGAATAAATTTTGTCTCGGCCGAACGAACGTCCTTTAGATAAATTGTCGCCGGAGATTTTCAAACAATATCGAATTTATTTTTCGAGAGTAGGTGGGAGCGAAGTTTTCACAACGCCTACCAAATCATCGAGTTTTTGCCTCGATTAAAAATTTCTTCAAATATTCGGGTAGAAAAAAAAAAAAAAAGTTTCGTTTTTACTTCGTCGGATCACATTTTACGTTATATTTTTGCTGAGTTTTCGAAACAAAGGACGATCGAAAAACATTCGTTATTTCCACGGTATCTGAAAACTACGAACATTTTAGCAACTTGGAACAATACTCAGAAACGAGAGAAAAATGACAAACGTTTATAAATTTTCGACCTCTCTATCCTTAGTGATGATACTTTGTAGTACAGTGTACAGTTTCTTCTTTTTTTTCTTTCGATTTCAAAATGCGCGAATTTTCCGAATGAAGAACAAATTCCTCTCTGTCCTTGTTACACTATATCGCAAACAATAATGCGTGTTACATTTTTTTATTCGGAAAAAGAAAAAAAAAAAAAGAATGCGTAATAAATTTTATTACATTTTCACCCCATCAGAGTCGACGAAACGAACTGAAATTCGTATTGTAAAATTGAAGAGTCTGTGTACGGTAATAAGAACGAAAATTTAGACAATGAAATTTTTTCACCCTCGTCAAGCGATGGCGCATCACTGCCATTTTCCTCCCCCCTTTCTTTCCAACAAAGCCTTTGTTTTTCCTTTCCTTTCTTTCCTTCTTTTTCAGTTTAGTCTGTAATGCTCATCATTGCGAAACGCGTGTATTATTCTCGAAAAAAAAAAAAAAAAAAAAATGCTGTCGAATATAATTCCGAATAGAATTTAAGAAATTCGAATAAGAGAAGAAACTAATATTACCGAAAGGAAAATCGTAAAATCGTTTATCGTTATTTACCGTGCGTATCCGTTTTTCTTTTTTTTTTGTCAACGCGTAAATTTATTTTAAATTTTATGTTATATTTCTATTTATATTTCTTAGCCTGTATGTATAACTTATCGAAATGCAATTTAAAAATTTCATATTCCGTATTCATTATAATACACGTATACACGTACGCTATAGAATTTTTTCCCCTCTTCCTCGTTTTTGTATTTGTACATACAGAGTCGTTGTAACATTTTAATAGATTTGTAATAATAAAATAAGAAAATCAGTCGAAATCAAATGTTCAATACTGTTGTTAAATCGTCGTTTTATTTTTTATCTAGCTTATTTATTATTTTACGTTATCAGTGTTACTTGTAACGCATAGTCTTGTTGATATTACCGCAAATTTGTTTTAGTTACATTTTAATTATACCTGTATTGTATTTTCCTCTTTTTGTCAGAAGCGAAGACGACCGAGAGAGTAAGAATTTATACTAAGGCAACGGGTAAACGAGCTCAATATTTAAACTTCCTCTGTTCCCACTAGCTGATATTCCGTACAAACCTTCTTTATTCGATTGAGGAAACCGTGTTACACTCGTCTTTAGAATTCAACTTTTCAATATCGATTACAAAATTTAATTTCATGGCCACGTCCTTGTGTCTGTTCCTGGATCGTTGAGAATATAATCTGGTGCAGCTGTTTTTCAAGCACTCAATAGTCAAGAACTTCCGCGTACAATTCGGAGGTCACTTTCTTTCATCACTGCAGAAACTGATTGTATCCTTCGTTCAAAAAGATTCTGTGAACTGAATTGAAAGAAAACTATGTAAAATTGAAACGTCCTCCCGTCATAATCATACAACAACGTGCCACCAGCCCAGTCATTTGGAGCTGACTTGAAAGGAAGCTATCCATCTTCCATTATTTGAAATTTCAAACCATCTTCTCATTACTATTCTAACGACAACTTTTCCACCAGTATCTATTGGGGTGATAGTTGGAGTTTTTCTGTCTTTACACTAAAATCTTAAAAGTGAAGTCTCCTTCTTTCGACCAACATTTTAATCAGCACCTATCCACCCTGTATCTTTGTGATGAATTTGTCCTCCTACTGGTGATTTTGAAGTGCACACGATCGATTCCTCCGCCCAATCTTCGACCTACGCTCCACCCCCTAGCCTCTCCGTAGACTTAATTGCCAGTTTAGTTGAGACCTGAATTTACTATAAATTAACATTCAAATTTGCCGCAAAAGTGACTATCAATTGAAGAAGTCATCAAGCAAGGAACAGACAAAAATTTAGGTTGTCTTTGTTTCTAATTTTGGTAAAATTTCTGTCTCATCTTTCCTATTGAGATGTTCTATATCATCATATTGTTGGTCAAAGGTAGATTACGTTCTATCATGGTTCTCGGAAATGGCTGCCTTGATCAGCGCGAAAATTCGAAACTCATTTTCATGGTTTAAATACAAATACATTTCAAGTTGTAACTTGGTCCGGTCAGTAGAACAAATTTTATCGCGTTTTAAGAAGAGCGCACAACTTGCACAATGAAAGAGGAAGGTCGGTGTTAGAGCTGATGACCGAAACCGAGAAGTACCGCATTTGCTTTATGAATGAAAACTAGAAAGAATCCGTTCCTTCAATTTGTTCCAGGAACCAGAACTAGAAAGGACCATTATAAGATGATCAGAAATTCAAATTTTCAGGGTCAGTTTCTTTTCTCCCAACGCCAAGAACCATGACCGGAACTGTTTCCAAAACCGGTATTTACGGTTCCTGGAACCAGAACCAGACTTTGGAAGCTGAAAGATGGAACTTGAGCTCTTATTTTAGCTCTCTTTCTGCAGTGTAAAACTTTTGACCTTTGGTTTTGGACTAATTTTTTTCTTTTGGCTTCCAACTGTTGTTGTCGAAAATTCTTTGGCTTTCAGCTTTTAGCGTTCGACTTTTTTCAAAATTCTCCCTTTTTTGTGGGGTGGGGGGGGGGTGTCCTGTAATAAGTACTCTGCTCTAACATACAAAAGAAGATTTATGTATAAAATGATGAGAAAAAACCGGTATTTTAAAAATACCGATGTAATCAGAACCAAAGGGGAAAAATCGGTATACCGGTTTTTAACTGGTTTTGTTTTTGTTTTTTTTTTTTTGAGAACGACACCGCGAAGTGAAAAAAGAGGATGCAAATTTGAGTGCGATGTTCGGGTCATGTGCCGGATTTTTAAAGCTGCGCTGTTTTACGTGCGGTCTGCCTTCTGTAGGGTGACAAACGAGAATTTAAGATTCGGTGATTCAAAAATCGAGAAAAAATGATAAAAAATATTGAAAATTAATAATACCAAAAAATACCGGTTTTTCACAAAAATACTCAATTAAAACCGGTTTTCTAAAAACCGGTATTTTTAGGTTTTTTTTTTTTTTTTTTTTTTAATTTGGTTTTACCGGTTTCAGTACTAGTTTTGCCCATCACTAATGTATATCCAAAAAAAAAAAACAAAAAACAATTAAAAACTATGAAAGCTGGGAGGTACAGGTTTTGACTTTTGACTAATTTTTGGTTTTGACCTCTGTCTTTTTGGGCTTGAAATTTTTCGTCTTCTGCTTCAAACTGTTGGGCTAGCTTTCCAACTTTGATCAGAACCAAAAAGAACCGGTTTCTGTCAATTTGATCCAAGGACCGGAACGTGAAAAAGACAGTTGAAAACATAATAAGGGTTCTCTGCCCTGATTTTTCAATGTGAACGGATTGACGTTGAACAAACTATATCGTGTGAAAAGAAGGATTAATTTGTTCGAGAAGCGGTTTGTCTTGGTGGACAGAATAATGCAACCTCACATAAACTTCACAACAAGAGTGGTAGGGCTTTATAGTGTCTTAAGAGCGGGCTTGCTGTGTGAAGGTGTTGTGTGTCAGCTGGCGGCTGCATACTGCTTAGTGGCATGATCAATGGAATGGGAGCGTTCACATCAACCACTGTACACTGTGAACTTGTCACAGGTTGATTTTCAAATTTTTGGACGTTGAAAAAAATATTTACATTGTTTGTGCTTCAATTTAAATTGACCGGCAAGATGGCTGCGCCAAGGTGGACAATTCTAAAGTTGACAATATTTGAAATTTACTAAAGCGTGTTTTGCCGAACGGATCAAGTCAAACCTCAAAGTGTACCCAATGATCTCCGAATATTTTGCTTTGATTAGAGCAGCCATTTTTGGGCCAACTCTTCTGAATGCCTAACTTGTAACCTAAGTTTGAACCTTTGGCCAAAAATATTGAATTTCTAGAGACTAAATTTTCACATACATCATCAGTGGAATCGAGGTTAATCCAAAATAGTCTCTTATTCTGTATCGATGTTCATGACAGATCAAGTCAATTATATTTGTTTGCGTTACACTGCCATTCGCAGATAGAGTGTGCTTTCACTAATATTATATAGACTAGGACTGATAGAATCACGTTTTCTATTTTGAAAGTCAGCCCAACTAGATATCCGGTTAACGAATGGCTCTGGTGACTTATTAAAAAAAAAAAAAAAAGTTACTCAATATTGACATCGACTTATGATCAATTGAAAAATCTTGGTGAAGAAAAATTTGCGTAAAAATTGATGTCTATTTTGATCGATAAATTACAGATTGAAGTTCTCGCACTTTTGTACGGGCTTTGTGCCAAAAATTTACCTAATTTCGATAATATGATTTTCTGGCAAAAAATAATTGCCCACCCGTGCCAATTTGTTAGCGATTTTGATGCCACTCAGCAGATTTCAATCATGGGTATAGGTCTCTCTGGTAAAACTGGCAACTGAGCTGTAGGTGTGAAATTTTACTCGTAGGCTTAATCTCTCTCGTGAGGAGAGCAAATCAACCCCTATATCTTCAAAATGGCTACAACTTTTAATCTCTCAAAAGTCTCATAAAAATCTATATTGTCAAAACATGTTCGCATGTAAACCATCAGTGTGGCCTGCAAAGTCGGTAGTTCTTCAAAGTACGTCGAAAACGTGTCAAAATTTCTGGACTTTCTTTCAACAACTAATTAATGTCAGTTTTTCTGTCTTTATGCAATCGAATTTCCTTTGGTTAATATTACATCAATACATTTACCGAACTGAAGTTAATCTGGGTTCACTCAAGAGGTCGGGGAAATGTTAGCTACTCAGATTGACTTTTCTTTTTCAGAGCTCTTGTATCTTTTATCTTTTTCTTCTCAAGCTATAATCAATAAATTCGTCCATCAGAGAATTACAAAGAGTGGTAGAAGTTCATGCCAATTTCGTTCAAAAGCAAGGTATTAGAGTCCTTCTGGATTTCTTGGAAACATTTGATTGGTGCATTTGACATCGTAGAAATTGACAACTTTTTGTCTTTTGTTCGTCAGATTCAAAATTCATTTGGACTTGGCGTTTGCAAACGTAAGCAACCTTTTCTCAAGTAGATCTTGAAAACACTGCCTTCTCTCTTGAATGGACTCATATTCTGAAGCTTAGGGAATTTTCATGTCCTATGATCGTTTTTTCCCCTCCAGATTATGGTCTCATTCAAAATCAATATCTGAAATACCCTCACTTGGCTCCTCAACAAATCTTGAACCTTTCTTCTCAATTTTCTGACCAGATTATATTGGAAATTTTAATATCATCATTGGCCTATGGAGTCACTTTCTTCGCCCCCCCCTCTCTGTCTTATGGACGTAATTGAATACACGAAAGCGTCTACTCGACAACTCTTGGATTATCAAAATGATTTAATTCTCTTTTCTTCCAACCTCGTCTGAAAAATTAATTTCATCTATTCTAGAAAAAAATTGTTCTGAATTTTTGCTCTCTTCCCAACTCCGGGCTGAAAATTCGCATAAGACGGTCGATGAAATAAATGACTAAAAGTAAAATACCCTTCTTAATTTTGATATTAGATTACACTATCGGAAAGGAGAATTGTAATGCCGAACTTAATCAGTACTTGCTATTTGATTTCACTCGCGCATATTTTCTCATTAGAATTACGAAACTTTTGAAAACTACTACTATACGCCAGGTATAAAAAGTTCAAGAAGAAAAAACAATCCATAGTTACTCTCTGACTCGATAGAACGATCGATGTAATTACTGGTTAATATTTGTACAAAGAATTTCACTCGAAAGGCTCGTCTCATTTACCTCGGTCCAGCCTATTTACCACAGATTTTTACTCTCTCGTCGGATTGACTGCATAGTTCGTCTCTCGTATTCTGGCTTCTCAAAAAATGTACCTCCTAAGTCTTTTTAATGTGGATATAAATACCAAATTTTGTAAATATTATACAGTCATTGTATTCTGCAATAACTATTGTTTTCGCTTCAGTCATGTGCAATAAGCTCTGTGCTTCTCGGGGAGAAAAAAATGTAAAAAAGAATCATCCGAACATTTTAGTGATCGTCATTCTAGCGAATAAAAAACTTCTTTTAAGGGCTTAATTTCTTATATCGGTTCGTAAATTCCAATATTTTTTCTATTTTCCCCTTCCTACTGCTTTTTACGATGTACTTATCGCAATTGAACGCATAAAAAAAAAGAACGAGCTGTTGATATCACTGTTTGTTTGAAAAAAAAAAAATTGATTTTTTCAGTCCCCCTCCACTTTTCTGTGTGATAGCGATTCGTTCGCTAGCAACAGATTTGTTTTTATATTTTATTTTAATACTTTAGTATATTTTTAAAATAAAATTTTTATTCGTATACCTTTTATTGATATTTCCCGAAGGTTTTTAACGTTACGAATGTTTTATTTTATAAGCATAGCTAACTTCGAAGTTGTTAATGTTGAGAACATTGCCATTGTGATTTTTAAGTTAAAAAGTGGCCTGTTTTTTCTTTTTCTTTTTTTTTTTCTTTTTCTTTCTTGATAATTATTATTACTACGATTATAATTATTATCATCATTATTACTATTATTATTATTTTTATCATTATTCTTTTTCTTTTTTTTTGATGAAAAGAAAAAAAAAAGTTATCCAACAAATTTGATTGTTTATTTACGATATATAATTTGCAAAAATAAACAAACCATCTTCAATGTCGACAAAAATGTGTACATTATTTCTTTAGATGTGGATGATACTTTGGGCTCAATAACAGTATCTTTATCGAAAGTAACTTAATTCTGAACTAGCGTAGAGTTTTAACGAAAACTTTTCAGAGCTATTCACCTTGGACTGGGATCAATTTCTGAATGAATATCTACTCCAAAATTTCTTCAATCCCTCCCCCCTACCTCCTCGTACGACTCTATGGTCGCAAATTTTCCAAGTTCATAACCGCCGGCCGGCAAAGCTCGGAGGTCGAAAATATTCCAAATCCCTCCTATCAAATATAGCTCGAAGGTCGGTGTGCCTGAAAGTTAAAATAGTCCCTTCAAATCACCAGATATGCGAGGCTGCATACATTATATAGCGTGGTCCCTCTTAATGAGCCAGATATGCAACGCTTCGAACACCATAAGACTCAGAAAGCCCTTCCATTGTATATAGGTTGGAGATTTTTCCAAGTCCCTCTACTATCATATATGTATAGGTTGTGGGTACCCTACAAAATAGGTTCCATGCCTGAACTACCGAGACAGAGCATGACACAATGAGGAGTGAGAGAAATGCTGACATCAAGAGAGTTGATACTTGACTCCCCCATTTCTGAAGTGAACTTGATACTGGGATAAAGGTCATTGACTTACTGAAAGAACGCTCTCAAAATCATCCCAAAGGCACAATGTGTCATTGATACCAATAGATGACGTGCCCAGCAAGGAAGAGCCCGAAATTGGAGCTTGTGCCTTTAAGACTCGAGATTGAGACTCAAGCCTGAGAATCAAGAGCAAGACTCGAAACTGAGACCTAAGTTCGAGACTCGAGATTAAGACTTGAGATATGGACTCGAGACTAAAACTCGAGATTGAGAGATTGAGACACGAGACCGAAACTCGAGAATGAAACTCGACATTGAGACCCGAGACTGAGATGCGAGATTGAGACTCGAGATTAGGACTTCATACCGTGCTCGCTCAAGACTGAGACTTGAGACTAAGACTAGAGATTGAGACAGAAGATTGAGATTCAAGATTGAGAATCAAGACTGAAATGCCAGACTAAGATTCGAGACTGAGATTCAAGATTGAATCTTGAGACCAAGACTTGAGACTGAGACTCGAGACTGAGATTCAATATTCAGATTCTGTACTGAGACTAAGAACGGAGATTGAGATTTGACTGATACTTGAGAGATTGAGCCTCGAAATACCAGATACCCGCTCAGGATGATCAGCAGCTATCATAGCTGCCGAGAAATCCTAGCAGAGACGCAGAGACGTCTGCTGGTACATTGAAACGCGCAGTTACTTGTGGGGTGCCGTAGGGGTCGGTCCTTGGGCCGCTGTTATGGTGCGTCGCATTTAACAGGACATTTAAGGTGAAGCTGCCGCCGGGTGTTAAACTTATCTGCTATGCGGATGAAACACTGATGGTATGCACTGCCGAGACAATTGTAGCGGTGGAGAGCCGGGTAAACCGGGTCCTAGAGGAAGTGACGCGCTGGATCGAATCCGCTGGACTTGAACTTGCAGCTATTAAGACGGAGGCAATTATATTTACGACCCGTCGGAAGTTCAGTACACTCACTTTTCGCTTGCAATGTGTGGAAATTGAGACCAAGAAGAAGATGAAGTACCTGGGTACCTGATTTGTCTCGACGCCGCACCATTTCCTGATGGCAGCGGAAAAGGCAGGCTGAGTAGTTGCACGGCCGAGGTAGTTGGATACCTAAGATGCCTGATGACTGATGAGGAACCTAGGAGGACCGAGAGAAGCAAGAAGAAGGCTCTTGATAAGCATCGCCTTGTCGATCCTCCTACATGGTGCCGCAGTATGGGCCGACTCAATGAAAATACCTTTTAAGAGAGATGGTAATGATTCAGAAAAGAGCTGCACTGTGGTGTTGTCTCGACGGAGGCTCTCTGCGTACTAGGACGTTCACCACCAATCGAGCTCCTGATTTGGGTCGATTTAAGGAAACCTGCCGCCCTTCACTCGCAACGCCCATCGAGTTTAGTTCGCCCGGATGATAAGTATGGTTGGAGAGGGAAATCCTCTGCAAGTAGGCGTGTTGAAGATTGACACTTCCTGCCTTCACATCATTCACTTCATGGTCATAAGTCCAGCTTGTGTCCATAACCCTTCTCTCCATTCTTGAACTGCTGAGCCTTGGCGTCACCTTTTCCATAGTTCTTTCACAACTCTTTTCATGTAGTCTAGACTAAGTTTGACTAGGAGCCCGTTGTGCCAGACCCGGTCAAAAGCCTTGCTGACGTCTAGAAAGATGGCTTCACAAAACATAGGGCCTGCCAACATCCAAGTTTCCTATTGTTTGTGAGTGCGGGAAAAGCCGTTTTAATAAAAATGCACAAAACAGGTTCTCTGTTGATACAAATTACGTACTTTTATAGCTGCAGGGAACTGTCATTTGAGGATTTCTTCATGCTTCTTTGGTTTTAACGTAAATTGTGGAATGCTGCCAACTGCAATGTAGACGAGTGCGAAACCAAAGCTGTCCTCTCCATTCAACCAATAATATTTTGCGAGTGATTTCGCGACTTTTGTCTGCGTCAACACCCCAGTAGCTAGTCTTGTACATAACAGATTCAATTTTCGGGAACTTGAGAGCTTTTAGCTGAAATGAAACCCAAGAAGAGGGTCTCGATCTACTTTTTTTGGGAGTTTTGAGCGATCATACAATCGAAAAATCAAGCGGTGACTTTCAGTTCCTGTTGCAATTATAATTTCTTTTCAATCGAACATGAATCAAAGAGTGGTAGACGGATTGAACAGCAAATAAATTGCAATTCATATGCAATCTTTTTGTACCTCGTCTATCATCTCTGAAACGAAGTTCAAGCCTTATCTTTCGCTCATATAATTAAAATCAACGAGAACGAAAAACCGATTATTCATTGGCAACAAAAGCGTCGAATAATGAGAAGGAGAAAGAAAAAAAAAGGCCTATATATAATTTACATCTAGATCTACGTCAAGCTTCTTCTACTCGTGGCGGAAAAACGCGCGGAGACGCGCGCGTCAAGGTAAATAATTATACGCGAAATTGACTGCAAAAAGGAGCTTGAAATTAATTACACGCTGAAGAAAAGGCAACAAATTACGCAAAAATTTTCAGCCATCTGTTTGGAAAATATTGAAAAAGAGGCGAGAGAGAAAACGGCGGCTTACTATGTACTTGTGATTATGTACCCTGCGCCGGCTTTCAGATACAATGTTTAAAAGGAACTCAGTGTCTGTCACCTTTATCAAAAAACAAAAGCGGGACGTAACTTATATTCGAGTTCATTAACGCTTAATGGAGAATTGTATACGCTCACAAGCCGCGTTCAAAGAGTATACAAATGGTGAATGTCAAGGTATGTAAAGAGATACAGAAGGAAAAAAAAAATAAAATGTTCCCACAGCGATACAACTGTGATATTTCAAATTTTCTTGTGACGTTGTACGACGTATCGTCTTTCGTCAGAATGAGGGTATCCGTTCCACAAAGGATGAAAAGAACAGAAATGAAGAAACGTGGATGAAATATATATCGAGCATGGAGCCAGTTTAAATTTCCGTGACCAACTTTTACCGATTTTACAATTAATGAGCAATTTGCCACGAATAAACGAGATGGATTAGTCAATTACAAATTTTCATAAGTCTCTAAACTAGGTTAAAGACGCGTTTTTTTTTTTTTAGAATCACAGTTGCTTGATGATGTCAGAGTACTGATATTGACAATTTTTGACATTTTCAATTTCTTTTATTGCCATCCCAATTTACTATTAAAAATATCCCCCCCCTCCCCGATGATGGACCAATCTCAAGTCTCAGTTTTGAGTCTTCGAGTTTTATTCTCGAGCCTCAGTCTGGAGTCTCAGTGTCTCGGGGCTCAGTCTCAAATCTCAGTCTTAAGTCTTGGTCTCGAGACTCAATCTCATATCTTAGTTTCAAGTCTCAGTCTGAGCTTCAGTCTGGAGTCTACATTTTCTCGCACCTTACAACACGGGTAGAACGCGTACTGTCTTAGTAGAACACGCTTTCATTTGCGTAGATCACAATAACGTTGGTATAGAATGTGTACGATAACAGTACCCAATATTCATTTCGATTCAAAAATGAGATAATTTTGTTCAGCCTCACTATGGGTCAACCTCAGATACCGTCTACTGCGAGGAGCATACAGAAATCTTGTCGATACCACAAAACACACCGCACTATCTCAGATAATCTTTTGTTTTTATGACTTTGGATAATCCGTCTTTTAAGATTAGGCAAAACATGATCATTAACACAGTCAGACTTTTCACCTTGTCTGAGTATTTAGATACGATAGAGAAAAGCCACTTCTACCCATGTTACCTGAACACAAAGTCGCGGAAATTCGTAGTCCCGATGCGCGAAGTCGAAAATCCCCAATCGCCTAACTACATTATCAGCGACCTTGAAATAACGATCTTCTAGTTATTCGGTCTATTATTTTACCCCCATAAAAGCGGGTATACGGAGCTTCATTTTCGCAAATCCGACATTACATTATGCAAAGAGTAAAACTACGCGCGCGACCAATTCGGAGTATTTTCTTCGAGGAATATAGGCGTATAAAATTTTTAGATTTTCGCATATCCGCTGCACAATGTGTGAACGGAGTATAATAAATATTGATGTTATAGGGCCTACCAGAGTTTCGAAAACAGATTTCATACGGAAATATATTATTGCATGCAAACGTGTTCATATTTATTAGTGCGGAGAAGGAAATTTTATAAAAAATGGGCGAAACATATCCGGATGTAAGTTTGGCGAATTTATGTAACAACCCGGAATCGCTTGGTTATTCAGCAGGAAGCAATTCTAGAAGATTTGATTGTACACTGTTCTCATCTTTCCGGCCTGCATAACGTTTCTTTACGTGGATGAACCCGGCAGAGAAATGGGTGGAAATTACCTTTCAAGCTATAAACGCACCATAAATTGCGAATTATGAGCCCCGATGGACTAATAGCGTTCTTTTAAAATAGTCTATATAACTCGCCGTTTTGACTGCACTATCCCCATTCGGTCTGTTACCGTATTACAATACTCCTTACGAAACTGACCCTTTCGTTTTCAAAACGCAGCCTATGGCTGACTACCTGAATTCTTCTGAAGCGCAACGAGCCATTACTAATCTGATAAATTAGAATTTTTTCTTTCTCAACGTAAAACTATTCGAATACTTTGCAAGTTTTTACGATTATAGGAGAAATTATACTTTCATATACCCGGAAAATGATTATGTCTTTTTAAAAAAAAAGTTATATTGCGAAACGAAATGAGTCTTTAATTTGTTACATTATCATGACATTTTAGGACTAATTTTGACTTGAAGAAAAGGTGGTAAGGGAAAACTGAGCGAAAAAATTTTCAACAGATTCCCGGCAGGCCAAAATAAGCTAGTTACTGCGTTGGGTTGGTAAAAAGTTGTTTACGGAGTTCTTTGAAAAGGAAGGATGACAATTATCTTGGATTCGACCACAGCTTTTAGTCGAATTCATTCACACATTTTTTAGCTCTTCTACTACCGTAAGATTTGGAAAATACGAATTTGTCTAAAGCATGAAAAAGAAGATCCATAAAATTTATAAAAATCGCTCTCTGTGCGAAAATCGTACTCTGCGAAAGTCACTCAGACGAAAATCGTCTGGTCCCCTTGGCGAAAGTCGCTGGTTAGCTCCCTTTCAAAGCTTCCGCCGCGCGCCGTTGTGCGTCTTGTGCTTTTGTTTGTGTATAATTCGTGTCCAAATAAAAAATACCTGTTTTACCGGGGTTTCGTTTCTGTCTTCTAAACACATGTACGCGCAATATTATTAGCTTTATACTCAGGTAAATGATTGAAGCTAGTGAGCCCGTCAGCTAGGAATGTCAGTCTTAAATCTCAGGCTCGAGTCTCAGTCTCAAAACTCAGTCTAGGGGTTTCTCAACATTGTCCAGCAGACAAAGTGGACGATAACAGTATAGCAGGCCAGGTGGTTTATTCTTCTTATCGATCAGCGCTAGCCTCGCTTTCGACATTTTCATGTCTTTGCTCTTTGCTCTGGTCTCATCCTAAGTTGATGACGTCATAAGTCGATGATCTCATAAGTCAATGATCTCATAATATTTTAAGGAAGTAGAAAACAACACACGCGTAAAGTTGATATTTATTATTTTCTACTTCCTTAAAATGAAATTCCCGCGTACCTATGAAGAGAATTTATTATTTAATGATCTCATAAGTTAATGACGTCATAGGTCGATGACCTCATAATTCAGTGACCTCATAAGTCCGTGACGTCATAGATTGCTAACGTCATAGGTCGGTGACGTCATGGGTTGGTGACGTCATAAGTCAATGACCTCATAAGTTGATGATCTCATAAGTTGATGACGTCATAGGTCAGTGACGTCATGAGTCGATAACCTTATAAGTCAATGACCTCATAAGTCGGTGACGTCATAGGTTGGTGACGTCATGGGTTAGTAACGTCATGGGTTGGTGACGTCATGGGTTGTTGACGTCATGGGTTGTTGACGTCACAAGTCAATGACCTCATAAGTCAATGACGTCATAAGTCGATGATCTTATAAGTCAATGATCTCATAAGTCGATGATCTCATAAGTCGATGATCTCATAAGTCGATGACGTCATAAATCAATGACTTTATAAGTCAGTGACCTCATAAGTCCGTGACCTCATAAGTCCGTGACGTCATAGGTTGCTAACGTCATAGATCGGTGACGTCATAGGTCGGTGATGTCATAGGTCAGTGACGTCATAGGTCGTTAATCCCGGATCCCAGCATCTGATGTGCAGCGTCCAGTTTGAAAACCCTACTGGCTATTGGAGATTATATCTCTTTCCTTCAGATAGCTCTCCAATCGATTGGCTATCACTCTTTCTAGGAGTCGCTCAACATTGTCCAGCAGACAAAGTGGACGATAAAAGGATGGGAGGGCAGGTGGTTGATCGTTCTTATCGCTCAGCGCTAGTCTGGCTTTTTCCCATCGCACAGGGAACAGTCCCCCAACAACTGCCGCATTGAATGTATCAAGAAGCAGTGCCGGGTCAACTGAGTGTATGGCTCTCCAGACTGGATTTGGAATCTCATCCGGGCCTGGAGCCTTCAAAACTTTCATATATATGAAGAATACATCTAGCGTTGTGCATTAAAACAAAGTTGCCCAAAGTCTCATACAACTGCAGTAGCGCATCCTAAAAGGGACTCTCAAGACTTTTGATAATTTCAAATGAAGAAGTAGACAGGAAAGTTCATGACGCAGAGCAACTTTCCACAAGTGAATAGGAAAATTAGATGACATATCGGTAAAAACATTCTCCAGCTATTACGAAACAAAGAATCAAGAAAAAAGAAGAATCGCATAACAGGTGTTTCATTTCACGATTTTCCGTCGTTATCTCAATCTAAGCCTCGATTTAGAGACGTGAAGTTGTTTTGTTTTGCATATATCGTATTTAGGAAGTATGGTACGATGCGAATGTAACTCATTTTCTTCTCATCAATTTAAATACATCAAAACAGGCCTACCTTACTCGACATATTAAAATAACAAACGAGCGATGTTGCAGAATCCAGCTGCAGAAAAGCGTGTTTAGCCAAAAAGGCATTAAAGTAACGTTACAAAAGAGTTATTCTTCTTTGACAGACGCTATGATGTTCTCATTCATTGCAAGAGAAGACGGCGCAAACTTTTCTTCGACGTGTATTTCCTTCGTCGAGGGAAAGAACAAAACAAACTTTCATTATTTCTTGCTGACACCGAGGTTAATATGATCCACATTCATAACATCGCCGTTGTACAACGAATTCCTTTTTCTTTTCTGCATAATATCATTTTTATCACGATCGAAATCATAATAACGCTTGTGTGCAAAATCTTTTGTATTCGATGGTCGATAAGTCGTATATGTCAGAATCGACTGCTTGCGTTAATAATCGTTCTTACTGTTCCACGAAGGAGGAAAAAAAAACTCTTCTATTTCTCCATACCGCGGTTTTCATTGAAAAAAGTGGTGAACAATTAGAAAATGTGAAATTAGCGTCAACAGAATTTGATCAGAAGAATGGAGAGTTTATAGAATTCAACAAGACCTAAGCCAAAACAATTCAACTTCAGCCTTGGCCCTGCCTGTAGCGGAAACATTAGCGCACGTTGCTTGCAGACTTCATAGACCGATTTCCTGTGATGTCACAAGTCAAGCCCTAATACTGCATCAGTGGTCCTATATCGGGAAACGCAATTTCTTTCTTGTGGGAATTCAAATATAAAAACGGATTTACATTCTGCTCGGTTCGGAGCCAGGGGAATCAAGTCAGCAGTGTCAGCTGTTGAATCAGTCCATTCAATTACTATGCATATTAGGTAACTAAGACTATTTTTGGAACAGAAAGTCGAACTTTTGAAGAAATTAATTTTACTCACCGGTACGTGCGATCGGTCTTGAGATAATTCGCACCATCAACAAAGGACTTCGACTTTTTTTATTTCTTACCAAGTTTCAGCTCAAATAATTAGTACTTACTCAAACTGCTGCAGGTAATAGTATAGTAGAATGATTCGACAAAAATCTACCATTCTGTGCTTGTTTCTCTTACGTTAAAAGTCACCGCGTGATTAAGACAATTTAATGAAATTGATGGTTCCCATTTCTAAGAGGTTCGAAAAGCGAGGCCGGTCGAATTTGTCGTCATTCGACCTCAGTAGAGGCAAACCATCGGGCGTACAGACAGAAGGAAAAAAAAAGAGGAAATAGCCAAGGTTTTGTAGCCATGTGGTGTATCAGGAAGGAGAAAGATTTCGCGAGGTAATATTTTCAGACTATGTGACGGGCATTGAACCGAGGCGCGGAGGTAATCAAAATTCCAAAAACGTACTTACTGGCGATGAAGTAAGACTAGGTGCACTCCATTTTATTCGCCGTCGTACAAGTCCATCTTTACAATGTGACAACGTTTCCTACACGGTGCGAAGTTTTACCAACCTACAATTTCGCGGCGTCACCTCAATGGGAACATACACATTTTAGCATTAATATTTACTTTATTTTTTCGCCTTTTCTTTCTTATTTAATTTCAAAGGGATTATTTGTTTTTGTTTTTGCGACTCACTCCGTTTTTGTCGTTTGTACGGCGCAGTCTCACGTAAAAATGAAGAAAAAGAGGGTGAGATACACAAAACTTCAAATATTTCGTATTCTCTACTTTTTTTTTCACTCTTATTTGATATAAAGAGAAAGAAAGAAAAAAAAAAAGAAGTACCATTTGAATAATCATATTTGTATTAAGGGATTGGAGACGTGCTCGCGGTTCAGTCTGAATCATTTTGACGTGTTGTTATACTCTCTCAGGCAGATTTTTACAATCGTACAACACTCGAATACTAAATAAATTAATTCGCAAAACTAAAAAGGTAAATTTTATAATCTCGAGAAGCAGATTTTTTTCTATAAAAGCTCGAGGAAGGAAAAAAAAATGACAATAAGTATACGATAGTAAGGAAAAATTTATGATAATTTCCATCCTAGAAAAACGGTCCACGGACGGAATAAGAAGGCGGAAATAAAAGGTAAACGACGTAATCAGCGTCGATTATTCCGCTTGCATCCTGTATGCACGCGAAGTTTTCAGCAAACTTAATAACCGAATTAAGTACACGAGTTAAGGAGTAAAAATAAGTTCTTAAATTTGAACCGCAAACAAATCGTAATTCGTAATTTCGATCTTCTGATTTGACGCTGTAAACTACTTTACTGGTTCGTATGGCAGGATATTCTAAAATAAAACTCGGTCTGTCCTGACGCACAAGATATCGATTGTACGGTGTTGAATCTATTGACTTACCTCGGCGCGGCTAATTAATTGAGTTTGTGGATGTGTCCAAATGAATCGAGTTCTACAAAATAAGCCGGCCAAGCGACAAGCCAACAATCCATAAAATGAGGTAACTACAGGAGATCTCTCACTCCAAAATGACGTCTGGCTGCCCAGTAATGGCATCTTGCGCTTTTGGACAGAGCGGAAATTTTGACCTACTTAAGGGACTGAAGATGTGTCTTTCCTGGGTCTCAAAAAAAGTATTACAATTTGAAGAGAAGAACAGAAAATGCTATGTAATGAGGAGAGATACCAGCTTGCAAAACTACTGACAGACCTAATGAAAAAGCGATTGCGAGCAAACGGCAAACATCAAGATAATCAACCTGTTGATAAACGGTCAGGATTAATATTTCCCGCTTTGAAAATTTTCTATCTATATGCACTGCTGTTAGAGTATGAACTTTGCGCTTTTTGAAAGGGATACACTTTATCTCCATGCAATAGTTACTCGTTAGTCGTTTTTTCCGATGTTGATGTAACGTTTTCTCTTCTCACTGCTCGAGTTTGAAGAAAGAAAAACAGTATTACGATAGCGAGATAAATTTGGATGTACAAAACTTTTAATTGCATTAGTAAAGTTATTACAAAGTCTACAAGAATACGAATGAAGAAAAGAGTAAGACAGGAAAAGAGAGAGAAGGGGGAAAAAAAGACGTACAACAGTCGCACGTGCATTTAACTACGCAGTTGCTACGTGACAAGAGATTTCTGTAATTTAGCAAAAGCTTTCAAACTTGCTCAAAATATAAAATCCGTCGCCCATTCTATTCGTTCCTTAAAGTTTAATAATTTTTACCCGCGCGCTGACCCTACGCGCGATGATAATGGACGCTACCGTTTTGCCGTTTCTTTTTACCTACGTGCGATTAAACGTCGTCTTTGTACGCTCCACGTGAGAAAAATAACACGTGGATTTTTCGATAACAATGTCTAGACGACGATACGTATTAAATATTTCTAAAGGCGGAAATCGTGGACCTCCGGCACACTCACCCATGTTATGAGAGAACTATGAAAAAGAAATAAATCTCGGCCGTAATCCAGATGAGGGGAATTTGATCACGGAGCGTCTCCCTTCGTTGCAGAATATTACTGGGTTAATTTTTCAGTCAAAACTTTGAATTAACCAGAGTAACCCAACTTAGTTGCCGATTAACGAGGTAATCCCCATGGTTTGCTCATTATAATTTGTACATAAAGTTATAAAATCGTACCACAGATTACAATAGCGTCGCCGAGGACTAGAAGAGCTTTTGTAGCCTTGCGAGGAGTGCGAAGGAAGCATGCGAGTCGCGCCGAGGTTCTTAATGGGGCTATATTTTGGATGTGGACCGCAGTTCTCACATCGTGAGCTTCAGTGCAGTTAACATGTCTTCAGACAGAATTAACGCGGTCCGAAATGTTACGGCTCGACTAATTATAGAATGTGCCTGCTGGCTCAAATGCCAGCAGGCACAGTTGCCAAGGTTGTGGATCTCCAACCAATGGGACGCGGGTGCCAGTTGGCCAAAGTGGAACTGCCCATCGCAGCAGCCCTTGATTTGGTTCAGAAGGGCAAAATTGAGGTAGGATGGAGCACCTGCCGTGTGAAATCCCTGGAGAAGTCGAGGCCCATGCAACGATGCTATAAACGCCTCCAGAAGTGGCACATAGCAGCTGTCTGCACCGATGCCGTCATTGGCAGCGTATGCTACAGATGTGGCATGGAAGGACATCAAATTCGGGATTGCAAAGAGAAACCTATAAGTGCCCCATCTGCAGCCGGATTGACGGTCACCCTGCAAACCACATTGTGGGGAGCAGAGGGTGCGCATGCATTCAAGCACATGGTGCTAGGAGACGACGAAAGTAGGACTGATGGCAACTGGACTATCCTTCCTACAGTGTAATCTGGAGCACTGCAAACTTGCGCAGAATCTTCCCTGGCAGTTTTTAGCCGTGAAAGGAACACATGTTGTAATTGCGAAGGAGTCCTACAACGTAGCGGGAGTGCAAGGATGGTACACAGACCGCACCGGCTTAGCTGCCATCGATGTTTGCCCAGAGTGTCCAATTGCTCCGGGAGAGGTTGAAAGCGGAGAGGAGTATGTTGTTGTTAAGATGGTCGACATGGTTGTCTACAGTTGCTACTTCTCGCCAAATCGCCCCTTCCCAGAGTTTGAAGAAAGCTTGTCCAGACGGCGAGGTGAGAAGTTCATTGTGGCAGGCGATTCTAATGCCTGGTCAGAGAAATGGCGTTCTGGCCGGACTGACATCCATGGGTATGCCTTGGGGGAGTGGATTGCCTACAATCGGCTGGAAACGGTCAACGTGGGCAACACTCCTACCCGAGTGCATTAAGGATACGGATCCATTATTGACGTCACCTTTGCTTCAGAGAGCCTAGCCCGTAGAATAGAGGGCTGAGCAGTACTGGATAAGGTGCTTTCTAGAAGCGATCATCGGTATATCAACTTCCTCATCCACCGGGAAGTCGAGGTCACCGCTCCACAAAAGCTGGTAAGAAAATGGGTGGTTAAGAAGATGAATACACATAACGTGGTAGACATCTATTAAAGAAACCCAATATGATCTTCATCCTTCCCTATATACTGCACTATTCAAAAATATCGTAGAGTATTATACTTATATTCGAATTGTGAAATATATACAATGTCGTTTTACCCGATTTAGCGTTTATATTATTCCGTTGACAAAGTATATAATACAGAGAAAATTTATATTTCTAAAAATGAACTACGGTATTTTCTATTTTTATACTCTCTCCGTATACCCGCTGAAGTTGACCAATATGAAAGGAAGGTACAGAGATATAGACTATAATATACTCGTGGCGAAGAATAGAATAAGGCGGGAAAGGACGAGTAGAGGGGAAGAAATAAAAAATAAGGTACGAACGGCAAAAATAAATATAAATGTTGCGGAATAAATCGTAATAAAATTGCGACAATCGACGAACTTTTTTTTTCAAATTCCACGGCGAGTTTTCTTTTCAAAGAGCGAGAGATAACGTAGCTGCATTTATTCGAAATATTTGTCTTCATCCTAGACAAAATTGCTCCGTCAAGAAAGACCAAATTCATTTATATTCACCCCTTTTAGACAACGTGCATTGTAAAAAGAGCCGACCGCGATTTATGAACTTTTGTGGATAATATTTAGTCGCCTTCTGCGGTGAAACGTTCAATAATATCCTTTCGTCACCGCACCGTCTCACTCCCGTCCCGGAAAACCTTAACAGTTTGTCGAAAAATTTTCCTGTTTTTTAGTGACTCTTTTTTTGCCCCTCATATTATCACGCTTCATCTGTATAACTCATGTAGGAAATACAATACATCGCGAACGCATCATTTATTCTTTTTCTTCATCACGAAATATTCTGTACGAGAACGATAATTTTTCTCGAGTTAGAATAATGCGGAAGTACTCGGGCTGTACGTATTCACTTATTAATGGAGTGAGAAATGTGGACGCTAATTCAGTTCAGTGATTCGTAAACAAAAATCGGAAGATACGTCACAAGCCTTTGCGTAGATTTAGAAATCTTGAAAAATGAAGATAGATCATTAGAAGGCCTACTCGGCAGGAAGGAAAGCTACGAAAGCGGTAACGTACCGCACTTTATGCCGTTGCACTTGGTTGTATCATAATGAAGTACATACATTGTTTTCTGAAATCACTCATCCGAAGGAAAGAATCCCACTTGAACTGACGCAATGAAAGTTAGTTCATCCTCGAAGAACCTCCGAAATAGGTCGACAACATACGAATTCAATGAAATTGACCGCAAGATAACTCTTATGAGACCATTAGTTTCAGAGTGAATAAGCGTAACTGAAGCGTTGTCTCAGCAAGCTAATTTCTAGACATACATCGTGAAAGAAAACAAATGAAATTTATGCCCGAATATTTTCATCCTGTTCAGAAATGGAAACAAGCTCTTATCCATGAAATATATGATTCGCTCTGTCGCATGTGCAGCGCCGCCCCGTACTCCATGGTGGAGTGGGCGCGGGTTGCTTATGCATTTGATTTTGTTTCTTCCAGTACCGGAATCGACCCTTTCCGTTATAACTTCAGTGTTGAAAGGATATCCTCAGCTAACCCCCTCTTCTACTCAGCAACTGCCAAGTTACTTTGGCGACCGACAAGTTGCAGTGACCCCCTGGCACGCGGAAAACACAAGAACACACAACAACAACATCATCTTAAGATATAGTAAGTTGCTGTTGGAGTCTCTTCATCTTTTTCTACCTTCAAGGATGATCGTTCTCATCTTCCCGCAAATCTGGTTGTTGATGGTACACAGGTGTCGAATAGGCCATAGCGTGGTTCTGCATTTGCCTGTTCCATTCCCGGATGACCCTCTAGGTTTGAAGTTGAGAGTCAGGAACAAATCTATTTTCAGATTCTCAAGAATTCACAGCTCCATGGGTTCTTGAGAATCCAAATATCCAGACTCGACAGAGATCCCCTATAGATTCTGCGAGACAACATTCCTCCAGCAATATTCGTGATTATCTACAACTTGAGACCCAGTACAACTTTTAAATTCTCATCTACAGGGCATCTCATGTCATACGTGTACTAATGGGGCTTGCTCCACAAGAACTGCAAACCTGAGGAAGTTTTAAGGTATTCAAACCTATTTCTGGATAACTTTTGTCCAACTAAATTGGTAGAGAAAGCTCAAAAGTTGTGATGCAGGAATGAAATACCCATGGGTTCTCAAAATCGGGACTCAGAAACCACTCCATTCTCAGGTTCAAGAAGATCCACAGCTCGAGACCCAAACACGAATTTGTGATTGGGGCCAAAAAATACAATAATTCCCTCGTCAGAGCGAATTTCTCAAAAGTTACAACGTGGGTATAAATGACCCTCTAGGTTTGAAGTTGAGAGTCAGGAACAAATCTATTTTCAGATTCTCAAGAATTCACAGCTCCATGGGTTCTTGAGAATCCAAATATCCAGACTCGACAGAGATACCTATAGATTCTGCGAGACAACATTCCTCCAGCAATATTCGTGATTATCTACAACTTGAGACTCCGTACAACTTTTCAATTCTCATCCACAGGGCATCTCATGTCATACGTCTACTAGTGGGGCTTGCTCCACAAGAACTGCAAACCTTAGGAAGGTCAAGGGACTTTAAACCTGTTTCTGTATAACTGTGAGACTGTAATTTCCTTGCCTTACCAAATGTTAACTATACGGCACCAGGCTGCATGCTATTAATGATGAGACCGGCGCACAATTAATGTGCCAAATGACACATCAGTAGTGCACACTTTTTTAAAAGTTCAAGTTTTTTGCTATTAGGTTGAAGTAGATTAGTTATCGAACTGATAAAGTTGTAATTTAGGTGGACCTTCCTCATATCTCCACAATCCTCGAGTTCCCAACCTTCTATCCTCTTTCCTCACCAAGAAAAACGAAAAAAATCCTGTATAAGTAGTGCACTCTTGCCTAAAATTTGAGTTTTGAACTATTTCTTTGACACAGACTTTCTCAGATAGTTTTCAAACTGATAGAGTTGTAATTTAGGTGGGCCTTCCTCATATTTCCACCATCCTCAAGTTTGCCCTCTTGGGAGAAAAAGGAAAAAATCCCATCAGTAGTGCACTCTTGCCGAAAATTTGAGTTTTGTACTACATATTTCTGTGACGCAGATTTTCTCAGATAGTTTTCACACTGATGGAAATGTAATTTAGGTGGACCTTCCTCATATCTCCACCATCCTCAAGTTTTTATCTTTCTATCCTCTTTGAGACGCTGAGATAAATTACTCTTGGATGCTCAAAGGGGAGCCTCAGGAATATTTCTACCCTCAGTTTCCCAAGAATCCACAGCTTGAATCCCAAAGACGAATTTGTAATTTTTAAACTCAGCAAAGAATATACTAGATTCCCTGAGACAACTTTCCTTTCGCAATATTCTTGGACATCCAGAACTCGAGACTCTGTGACAAATTTTAAATTCTGATCTACAGGACATCGCATGTCATTTTAGTCGTCCTGGCACCCGTAGAATCGGCCTTGATCTATTTACGCTCGTTTTTGTACTTATATTGTTTGCAATTAGCGCCCAAGGGGAAAAACAGAGAGGTCCTTTGACGAGTCTTTACCTGTATCTTATACAAAATTATCGGGAGGAAAATTTCTTTCAAGTAAATTTCTCCTCCTTCAAATTTATAGCCAAAAAACCTGCTGTGTTGGCTTTCTTTCATGACAAAAAAAAAATAGACTATGCAGATCAGTGTCGGTTAATATTGATTCACCTCGTAAAATTTTCGTATTGCGTAAGCTTTTCTCTTTCGAAAGAATCTAGAAATATATCTCTTCGCCCTCTTGTCGAAGGTTTCGCTTTTCGCGTCGAGCATTTTCACCCTCGCCGTGTCATCTACGTAGAACGTTATTTATCAGCGCTCGTATCGTAACCTGGCGGAAATATAATTCGCCAATTTTTCATATTCCACCATCAAAATGTAGTATCGTTCTATGTATATCCGTTCATTTCTTCCGTTCTACAATGCCGAAACCAGAACAGCTGTATGGGAATGAAATTACTCGGCAGAGGCCGATTTCGCTGAAATTCAACGAAGCTTCGAATTGTTTCGCCACAAACTCGTGTTTACATATTACGCGATTTAACACCAAAAGATGAGTAATAAAGTAATGATAGTGTTTCTCGATGACGAAACATCGCTTGGATGACCTGATTTATGACTGTCATCATACTTGTCAGGATAAATGAATGCTATTATATTAAAAGGCCGAAATATAATGGGTCTCGTCATCCACAAGATACACGAGCGAGGATGGTGAAATGAAATTCACATCTGTTCTTCCGGGGCGCACATTTCCTCTTATTTTGTTCATCATTTTTCATAAGCATCTCCGAATATATGAGTTGATGTTAACGAGGATTCGTCTTTGCGTAAGATTAGCTAGTCGTCTCACGCTCCGTAACTGCGGAGACAAGACCGTATTAACGCTTCGAAGTTTAGGATTCAGCTGCGGAGGCTTTTACTTTCCGTTCAAAAACAAACTAGTGCTTTCGAACAATAGACGAGGGTGACGACAAAGTCGAGGGATGAGAAAATCCAGTCAAACCTTCAACCCGAAATTTCTATTTTATACACTCCCTCTCGCGCACATCGCGCGAGATTGTACTCACACCGATATGAAAATTTTGTTACTTCTCCCCCACGTACAAAATTCCTCGTAGGTACGTACTGTTGATTATTCGAGATCAGATTATCGTTGAGTATGATCAACCAAAGTGTAATCGCAAGCAAATAAAATTCGTTGTAGTTAATCGCAAGCAAATAAAATTCGTTGTAGTTTACGGTCAACGCGGTCGAGAAATAAAAACGTCAACCCTTACCGTAGGTACGCGACATTATCTTTAGGGTCAGTGACGTGAAGTCAAAGGGTGACATGATATTTCAATTACCGTGACACTTAATCAACTTTCGAATGAATAATTATTAGTTATTAGTACCCAGAATAACGAACTGTATTGAAAGAGCGGTCATTCAGTCCATACAAATTTAATTTCACTATGCTGGTCCTTTTGTTACGTGTGACTTCAATTGTCGATGTCTCAAGAATTGAATCTGTGGTTCAGAAAGCTTTGATAAATTATTGAAGAAATCGATTTTCGAGAACTTTCGTTTTGTTCCAACACAACCATCCGGATAAAACAAATCTCGTCAACATCGTGAGGAAGATTGTTAATCAGAACTGTCGTCAAACTAGAGATTATGACTAGAAGCAGACCACAAGTGATTCTTGCAGAGAGATTTGGAGAAACAAGTATAGGTATTGTAGCTTGTATGATAAGATGAGTTGTCGGAGCTGAAACGTGGCCTACCTACATTTTGATTGAGAGGACTGGCACCAATAAGAAAACATCAATTGAAAGGGGTGAAAAATATAGGTAAAAAATTCACGCCCTTCAACAACTACGTCAGTAGCCCCAGAAGAATATTTCACTGGCACTAGTATCACCTTGCGTCTGATCTACTTACCTGAACCGTGTTTGCATTCTGGATTTTCAATGAAGAAGGGACAGCCCTACCTCACCTGAAATTGAAAATTCGCGAGTACACCCCCCTCCCCTCTCTCGACGGACTTAGTATTTTTCTTCTCGTAGGTGATTGAAAAAACTACAAGTATCCATGGCAAGGTTGAAAGAGGGAGGGGGTAGTCAATTTTCTCGACATTTTGGAGATCCTCGACCACTTTTAATCTGTAATAATTCGAGGTTTTCTTGTTTACAATATTAAAGACCTATATTAAAAGTTTTTTTTGTCTGTGGCTCTTCCCAAAACTACTTGAATGTATTAATTCGAAACTCAAGCATGTTATAGTCTCATATCTGAAGATGTGCACCCACAACTTGCGAGGGTCGGATGATCTCAAAGTAATTCATTTATGTGTTTCTGGTTGACCTGGTAAACAGTTTGTTTCCCATGTAAATGGAAATCATGGCAGTTTGTTTAATGACTATCAGAATTTTCAAACATTTTCCGGCTTTTTTTTTTCAAGAAAGGAAGGTGACGAGAGAACACATAAAATTTATGAGTGGATTGTAGAAGTGATTCTCTCAATGAATTTTGATTTGTCGAAAGAAAAGTTGTGTTCTACTTACGCAAATGCGGGAGTTCTTTTGGCATATCTCATGTCTTTGCTCTGATCTCTTATTTTGAAATTTGCGTGTACGTGCTTGCAGATGACCTCGGGACTCATGATATTTACAGGGAACCTGTTTTATCGGGGGTCTTTCCGCAAAAAACGTCCGCCGTCCGCCTCCCGAAAAGCAACCTAACCTAACCTTTTTTTTTTTTTTTGGCATCTCTCAGGCACAGGCCCTTTCGGACGTTGTGCCCGCCCCTTACCTATGGGGATACATTGTAAAATTTAAAAAGAAAAACATGTAAGCATCTTAAATTTGAAGCTTAGGCTTGAGACTTCGGAAATTCTGTTCCATGAGCTAAGACTATGTGCTCTGAGTGACCTCACAGGGATGCGAATATGCTTATGAATACGCACTGTTGATGGTGCGTGACGTCATAAAAAGATGGAAACTCAATAAAGCAACTATCATTTCGGACAGTGCTACCAGATCTACGGATTTTTTTTCCTGAAAAAATAGATTTTTCCTCAGGGTGAAATGCGGATTTCTTGTACTCAAGGGAAGAGTACCTTAGTCACTGATGTGAGAGGTACTTTTCTCTTGATCGTTTTAAAGTAATATCACAGCCCTCCGTTACGTTGAGTCGATCAAGGGAAAAGTACCTAAGCCACCAGTATTAGAGATACCTTTCTCCTGATTGTTATTGATAGATCGGTAAAAATCCGTTCTTAGGAGTTGGAAAAAATGGCGGATACGGATTTTTGAAAATACCATCTGGCAGCATTGATTTCAGACAGCAGCCCTTCAAAACAGATTCCCTGTGCTCTTCATTCAACTTTTTCAGAAAATAGGTGAATTTTTTTCCGAAATCGATACATTAAACAAATTATTTAGACGTCGTCTACTGGCGACTGGTTGTGTAGGTACTTGTGATAAGCATTTTATTAGACTAGTCACAGTCGAGAATGAAATTTTGGAAGGCGAGAAGGGAAAAAGAAAATATTCAAAACCAGAAAGAAAAATTACATCATTTTACCCTTTGAAAATTGCGAGGTATTTCGTTTTTCTTTATCTCAAACGTTATTCGAAGTCTGATAAATTACATCGTTAACGCCGGATTCGATCACGAGGGGGAGAGAAGAAACTTTTCGATGTTTTTTAGTTCTCACTGTATGTGTAATTGTATAATGAAAAATACCCCGGATTGAAAATCATTCCGTATGGACGTTATCAAAAGCGGATCGTCTTTTTTTCAATTTATATACATAAGGCGAAACTTTTAACCACGAGTTGGCATGTGACAGGCGAGGCTCAAGTAGAACAGGGTTGATGAATTTGAAATGAGATCCTACGAAATGTTAAGCAGGCGTTCGATAAGTACAACAATCACCGTGGGATTAAAACAATTTTCCTTGTGTTGCTGTCTGCGCATCCAGCTACTGTATCACTTTTTTGCTTTTTGGTAGTCCCACAATGCCTAATAGTTTTTAAATTGATTACTTGGCTTTGAATTAATAGTCAACATAAATATAATCAATTATAGTATAAACTACAGAATACTTCTTTGTTCATACTTTTGTTGAATGGAACTTGGCTACAGCTTCTAATTTATTCCATCATAAAACGACGCCGTGAGACTCGCTTATGTCGCATGTGCAGCGCTGCTCCGTCCTTCATGGTGGAGTAGTTGCGGGTTGCATATGCATTTGATTTTGTTTTTTCCAGTTCCGGAATCGACACATTCGGGTATAACTTCAGCATTGGAAGAATCTCCTCGGCGAACTCCCTCTTCTACTCGGCAACTGCCAAGCTACCTCGGTAACCGCCAAGTTGCAGTGCCTCCCTGGCGCGCAGAAAACACAACAACACCACCTCTTTCTTAGATAATACACTGGATTGTTGTTGGCTTTTCTTCATCTTTTTTCGTCCTCAGGGGGGAAAGGTAGGGCTTAGCATGGTGGGTAACAGGCTACTCCGAACAAACACCTCATCTACCTCAATCTTTTGAAGAGACCGACTAAGCTTGTCCCGCTCACGCCTCCATGCCTCGCACTCAAATAAGATGTGCTCTGGTCCATCATCCCGCCCTTGGTCGCAGTGAGAACACGTTGCCTGCTTAACTTTCTTTAACTTGCCGCAAAGGTACTTGTTGAAGCAGCTCTGGCCGCTTAACACCTGCGTCAGGTGAAAGTTAGCTGACCATGGTGTCAGTTCATGCACTCATCAAGGTCGCGTATTAACACACAGGTTGTCCACTTGCCCAGCTCACTCTCGACAATTCTTACTTTCCATTTATCAAGCAAGGATCGCCTGGCCTCCTGCTTAACCCGTAGAGTCTCACGGTTGGTCGTCGTCGTCTTTTTTGCTCTGAACACCACCGCTCTCTCCTCAGCAAGGAGCTCGATTAGACACAAAGATTCTCCGTCGAGATAGTGCGATAGGCACTTACACACCTCAGCGCAGTTCTTCGCTGGATCTTTACTATCTTTCGTCTACGGTAAGTAAAGGTATTTTCAATGAGTCGGCCCATACTGGGGCACCGTATAGGAGGATCGACATAGCAGTGCTCATCATGATCTTTTAGCAGGGAACCCTCTATCCATTTTGTTAAGAGATTACATCCTCAGAAAATATCCGTGTCCGGGAGTTTCTGTGACGTAACGTGACGTGACGTGTGACGCTTTATGACGTCATCAATGACCTTGACCTACTTTAGGGACTTGCAAAAATTTCAACTTCCAGCCGGAACGCTTTATGACGTCATCAATGACCTTGACCTTGACCTACTTTAGGGACTTGAAGAAAATTTCAACTTCCAGCTATCATTATATCAGGTTTAGCATGCAGTATACTGAGAAGAGCCCAGCCAACTCATTTTCTGAGGGGGCATTTTCGCACCAACGTCATCGCAAGCGCGGGAGGTTGCGGGATCCCCGCTGCCATTGCAATGGCCTCTAATTTTCTTCTGGCTTCTCTCGGCCCTCCTAGGTTCCCCATCAGGCGACCAAGGTATGCAACTATCCCGCCCACCTTTTCCGCTGTCATCATGAAATGGTGCCTGAAGCATTGAGTCAAACCAGATGCGGCCAGGTACTTCATCTTCTTCTTGGTCTCAATTTCCACACCTTGCAGGCGAAAGGTTATCATCTCTCATCTTCTGTATGGTATCTTCATAGAGTCGGCCCATACTGGTGATAGGAGGATCGACAAGGCGGTGCTCATCAAGACCCTTCTTCCTGCTTCTCTCGGTCCTCCTAGGTTCCTCATCAGGCGACTTAGGTATCCAACTACTCGGCCCGCCTCTTCCACTGCCATCAGGCAATGGTGCCAAAACTTCAGCGTCGAGTCAAACCAGATGCCCTGACACTTCATCTTCTTCTTGGTCTCAATTTCCACACCTTGCACGCGAAAGGTGGGTGGACTGAACATCCGACGGGTCATGAATAAAAATGGTCTCCGTCTTACTAGCTGCAAGTTCGAGCCCAGACGACTCGATCCAACGCATCACTTCCTCTAGGGCCCGGTTTACCTTGCTCTCCACCGCTACAATCGTCTCGGCAGTGCATTCCACCAATGTGTCATCCGCATAGCAGATAAGTTTAACACCCGGCGGTAGCTTCACCTTAAATGTCCTGTTAAATGCGACGCACCACAACAGCGGCTCAAGGACACCCCTGCGGCACCCCACAGGTAACTGGGCGTTTCAATGTACCAGCAGACGTCTCTGCTTAGATTTCTCGGCAGCTAAGATAGCTGCTGATCATCCTGAGCAGGTATGCGGGCACTTCCGCGTCCATGAGGGCTTCTAGTATCCTCTCTTATGGGATCGAGTTGAACGCATTTCTTATGTCGAGGCTGACGGCTGCGCAAAACCGACGCGTAGCTATCGCTGACTCAACTATCCTCTTCAGGCGGATCCCAGCATCTGATGTGCAGCGTCCCGTTTGAAAACCGTACTGGCTACCTGAGATTATATCTCTTTCCTTCAGATAGCTTTCAAAGCGATTGGCTATCACCCTCTCCAGGAGTTTTCCAACATTGTCCAACAGACATAGTGGACGATAAGAGGATGACAGACCAGGTGGTTGATCGTTCTTATCGATCAGCGCTAGCCTGGCTTCCTTCCATCGCACAGGGACCCATAACTGCCGCATTGAATGTATCAACTAGCACCTGGGTCAACTGAATGTATGGCACTCCAGACTGGATTTGGAATCTCATCCGGGCCCGGACCCCTTTATTTAAAGACTTTCTCTTCTCTAGAAGAGTTTGTTGGCATCAGATTTGAGTGACGGTAAGCTTCATTCATTGCCGTTAGGTGTGAAGTAAGAATATCGAAGAATTCAATGTCAACTCGCAGAAATCATTATTTGCTTGTTACATATACTATGATGATCGTATTGGTGTTGGACGCATAAAAGAAGTGTTTATTCGTCCTATGAGTCTTTTCCTTCGCTCGATATAATCTTGAAGGTACATGCATTACGAATTTTAATTAGTGGTCTTGTCCGACTGCTACTCTGCTAGTGCGGATTTTTCCACTTTATATCTTTTCACCGAGTACCTGAAAATTAAATTTGTCTACAGACGCGGGCTCAGTGGAGACTCGAGAAGACGTTAGATGAGTTTCGATACCAATGTGTTATTCTAAAACACAATCCCGTTTTGATATTCAGCACAGTAAATGATTCACGTTGAAAAGAAAGAGAAATACATTAATCTATATCTAGAAACTGCGCTTCGGCACAATTACGTGCTCTCGTTCGGAAATTAATAATAGGATATTTTCGTATTCGGCTTTCGATCTTAAATCGCGAACGTTGACGAGCGTGTGTACGTAAAATATGAAGAGAAAGCAAGACGCGAGGAGTGGGAGGAGGCAAAAGGGTTTTTATGTAGTTGGAAAACGCCATCCATCTTGTCTCCGAATATAGACTTAAGTCCTGAATTATACTTCTGATATCTTTTTCCTCATATGCTACCTCGATTCACTTTTTCTTTTCGTCCCTTTTTGACAGTAAAAGCACGTATTTTTGTACACAGAAATTATATTAAGTGTCGGAGACGAGCTAAATAAGTTCAAACTATATACGTACGCATAGTCGTATAGTTAGTATGGGTTGGCGTTCGCGAAAGTTGAAAACTACTCCCTGTCGAGGTGAAACTATAACATGAACAGCGCGTGAGCTAAGATTTTCGGACATATATACAGAGTATGACTTAACGCGGTGCTTTTTCTTAAGCCGGACAGTTTTATTAGCATTCGTACGCCGTACGCTAAGCAAATCCATTTGCCTTCGTAGTCAGCGTACGACGTCTGGCGGACTAGGTCTGAGTACGATTTGCTACCCACCAGATTAAGAATTATTAACACCAACCTTCTCGTAGATATTGAAATGAGACGCGAAAATAAGCGCACCACCTACGTACATTCTTCGAAGAATAATGGAGCTTTTGAAACGTAGGTACTCTGAAACTCTCAAGATAATACGAATGGGAGAGAGATGAAGAATCATGCAAATGGCGAAGATCTATCCAATTTTCAGACAAGTCTCTAATTTATTGGTGAGCCATGATAAGAATTTTCAAGATAATTCAAAGGCACCAAAAAGCTACAGTTGTGATAATTTGTTTAGAGTGAGTTTTTGACACTAATGACTGACAGGCAGCTGTATTTTCAACAATTTTTTACGAGAAAACTAAAATGACGTTCTGAAGGTCGCTCTGAGTAGCAAAGTACCTTGAAACTGGCACCCTTGTTCCTAAGAACCCTCTTTCGAGTACGAAAAGTCTACCGCCGAACTAGCACTCCTCTAAAAACTAGATTCGATAGAAAAACAAAATTTTATTCCTCCTTTTCTCTATCCTTCTTCTTCATGGATCTATCTCGGTAATTCCAAAGCCGAAGCAAACTGCCTCCTGTTTTTAAGAGTTATTACAAGACGATGTAATTTGGAACAACATTACATGAAAATCTGCAGAACACCAACATAGATTTGATCAAATGAAAATTAGATATCTCATTTGTTGCGAGTCAATGAGTTTAAATGGTTCTGTAAAACAACGTTTCCTCTGAGATTACAACACGCAAATCATCCACCAGTACATTTTGATAGGGAGGGGAAAGAAGCATGAATTGTGCACGTGGATAGCGCAAAAAAAAAGAGATTTGAACACGTAAACAGAAAATTTTTGGTCTTTTTATTGTCTCGTCTGCGTCACTTTTTGTCTATATCTGCCGTCTTCTTTGTACGCGGTGTTACGAGTTAACATCATTTTAAAAACTTGCTCGAGAAGAGCCCTAGTTTTGTGGTATCATAGTTTCAAAGACATTAAAGTTTGTTTAAATAGCGCTATTAAACTTAAAATACGAGTCAAAAACTCTATACTAACCAACCGCTCTCGTGATGCAACGTATTTTCCAATTTTAACTTTCAACCCTACAAGTTTCCCCCGGTCTAAATTTTATAAACCTCCAGTACTGCAGTTTGCCATTCATTTTGTGCGGTACGCATCTCGACGAAGTATCGTCCTTACCTTAGTCTTCATGAAAGTTTGGAGAGTGTTTTTTATGTAACTGTAGTTCTTACAGTATCGAGAAGTATTCATGCTTCCTGTTTAAGATTTAAATAATGTTTCAATTTTTTTTTTCTTTTCCTCTTCAGTATCTTCAATCCAAGTTATTTTCAACCCCTTGAAAAACTTTTATTCAACGTACTGAACCACGAAAACGAAAAGATACGACTCAATTTTAACGAAACTATTTTCGTAATGATGTTCTTCTTCTTTTTAGTGGAAACTAATTTGCATGCACTATGAAGAGCATAGTGGGTCTGCGGTGAAGGACAACGAGCAAAGGCGGTAGAAGAGAAATATTTTACAATGTAATGATCTTCAACCTTTTCAAGCTGACGATACACCTTACCAAAACATGTATCATGGTCACGACCCCATCAACCCTCTTTTCGAAAAATATCTCAAATTATATTGTGAATAAATGTAATCATGGAATAGGTAGGAGTTCGAATTTTACTGTTGCCAACTTCAATCACCCTAATGTTCTAGTTTAATCAATCCCTTTGCTCTTTCACACAGTACGTAATATTTTAATTGGTATGGAGTCATTCAAATTCAAACTTACGACGTGTAGAGTCAAGTATTAGCTTCCCTTCTTGAAGAGCAACTCTTCGTGACTGAGTTTGGGGGGGGGGGGCATATACGTAAGTCTTTTTGTCATCTCTGCCGTACAAAGTTGAATTGACGTATCTGCAACATTCAATCTGGAAAATAAGGCTGATGACATCAACTACAGCAGGCGAAAAAATCTTATACCGCTGTTGTCAAAACTCTATTTTGCCCTAGGGTGTAAAGGTAGCCATCGCGATAAAGTCTTTTTGAGTATACTAAATCATTCTCTGCTATAAGGTCTAGAACTTGCAACGTTGGCTTTTAGGAAGTAGCGCTAAGACTCCAAGGGCTAAGGGAAGGATTCTTCACCGAAGTTCTTACGTTTCCACTTTCTTTCTCTTTTCTTGCCCGATAATGTCGAGTCCACTCCTTATGGTTGCAACTACTGAGCCACTCATCCAACTCGGCTATTCTGCATTTTACGAACAATACTCAAAGTATACAATTGTTCAAGCTAACGGTCCTTGTCTTTAGTCCCCCATTCTGATTTTTAGTCCAAAACCGGGCTGAATCGTTTGTGCTACGTTTGTGCTGAATTTTACCGTTGACATTTTCGTTTCTGCTGGTCTTCTTCCCTTCTAACCAGTGCTGCCAGATTTACGGAGTTTTAGTCCTTGCATTGACTGTACATGTATCAGACAAATACTCGTATTGTTAAAAAAGTTTTCACTTTGCTGGATATTACCACGAGATCGTGCTGCGTCTTAACCAGCAGAGTGAAAGAGACGAATACTCTCTTACCTCCACGTCTTAACACGCAGCACACTCTCGTGGTAGTATCCACCAAAGTGAAAATTTTCATCTGTTTATTTCATCTTAGTTGCTTTCCGAGTCATGAGGGTTCAAAATCTCACAAGCTGTTTGATGAGTTCGTTGCCAGTTGGACTGAATTTCCTTTTTAACAATACGAGTATTAGTAAATGGTCCTAAAAGAAAATACGTGTTTGTACTCAAGGAAAAAGTACCTTAGTCACTCTTATGAGAGATACTTTTCTCTCGGTTGTTTTAAAGGCTAGTATCGCGGTCTCCTGTAAGATTAAGTCGATCAAGGACAAAGTACCTCAGTCACAGATATGAGAAAGACGTTTCTCCTGATCGTTATTGTTAGATCACCGAAAGTCCGTACAAATCAGTTTTCAGGTCTTAGGCAAAATGACAGATACGGGTTTTTGACAATACCGTCGGTCAGCAGTGTTTCTAACTGTTGGGGGGAGGCTTTTAAGTCTTGTAAATTAGGAACCGGACTTTGAAGAATTATAAAAGTAGGCCTTGGAAAGCAAATGAAGGTGAGCGACTCATTTAGATCACAAAAATGTAAACTCGACCATTGAGGTATATTAGGGTTGGGAGGGAGTGGGTAGGTGAAGAGGTTTTGACCAATTAACTGGTCCTATTGAATCGAAGAAACCGCTGCGCTACGGTGTACAAGTTTTCCTGCTTACAGACGTCACAAGCTGCGAATAAATGAAGTGCGTTTCAAGTAGGAGTTGTTGAAGAAATATTGAAGGCTTATTGACGCATAATTAACAAGGAATCCAACCTTTGCGAATTTATTATCATATAACCTTATAGAGTACCAGACATATGGCACGACTATTCTTCAGGGCCGTCGTCAGGGGGTGGCGAGTAGGTATTACCGCCTCAGGCCTCGCGCCGGTGAAGATTAAAAAAAAAAATGAAAATTGTTTAAATTGAAAAAAATCTGATGTGAAAATTTTGCTCAAGGTCTCAAAAAGTCTGGCGACGACACTGAACTCGAGTCTCGGTCGCTAGTGTCAGTCTTGAGTCTCAGCACGGCCACCTCTAGTACAGGCCGAACAACTGTAAATTCGGCAACAGTGACACGCCGTCCTAAATTAATACAGGTGCTTATGGAGTGAACCACTATAATGAGTTGTAACTCAGAAAATAGGACGTTTGAAGAAAAATTGCTTAGAACAAAAATTGTTGGCCGTTAAATTTTCTCATTAAAAGGGTCAACTCGATTTTTTCATGAGAGATGTTTTTCTACTTAGAAAACGTCGGACGGCAGCAACGTTGCCAGGCTCAGTTGTTTGGCCTGTAGTAGAGGTGGCCGTGGTCTCAGCCTCAATTCTCAAGCTCGAGTATCAGTCTTGAGCGTCAGTCTTGATTCACAGTCCCGAGTCTCAAGCTCCAATCTCCGTCTCGAGTCTCGGCCCCGAGTACGTGTCAGTCTTGACTCTCAGCCTCGATTCTTAAGCTTGAGTCGCAAGCTTGAGTCTCAGTTTCGAGTTTCAGGCCCAAGTCTCGGTCACGAATGTCAGTCTTGAGTCTCAGCTTCAATTCTCAGGCTCGAGTCTTAAATTCGAGTCTCAATCTCGAGTGTCAGTCTCGAGTCTCAAGTCTTGAGTCTCAAGCTCCAGTCTCCCTCTCGAGTCTAGGTTCTGAGTGTCAGTCTTGACTCTCAGTCACGATTCTCAAGTTCGAGTCGCAAGTTTGAAGCTCGAGTCACAATCTCGAGTGTCAGTCTTGAGTCTCAGGCTCGAGTCTTGGTCCTGAGTGTCAGTCTTGACTCTCAGCCTAGATTCTCAAGCTGAAGTCGCAAGCTTGAGTCTTAGTCTCGAGTTTCAGGCTTGAGTTTCAGGCTTGAGTCTCAGTCCCGAGTGTCAGTCTTGACTTTCAGCCTAGATTCTCAAGCTCGAGTCTCAAGCTCAAGTCTCAATCTCGAGTGTCAATCTTGAGTCTCAGGCTGGATAGGCAGTTTCAAATGTCAGTCTCCAGTCTCAAGCTCCTGTTTCAAGCTCGAGTCTTAGTCTCAAGTATCAGTTTCGAGTGTCAGTCTCGAGTCTCAAATTCGAGGGTCAGGCTCGAGTCTCAGGCTCCAGTCCCCGTCTCGAGTCTCGGTCCTAAGTGACAGTTTTGACTCTCAGCCTCGATTCTGAAGCTCAATTCTGAAGCTTGATTCTCGAGCTCGAGTCTCAAGGTCGAGTATCAGTCTTGAGTCTAAGTCAAATCTCAGTCTCGAGTTTCAGGCTCCAGTCTCAGTCCCAAGTGTCAGTCGTGACTCTCAGTCTCGATTCTCAAGTCGAGTCGCAAGTTTAAAGCTCGAGTCACAAGCTCGAGTCAAAATCTCGAGTGTCAGTCTTGAGTCTCACGCTCGAAATCTTGGTCCTGAGTGTCAGTCTTGAGTGTCAGTCTTGATTCACAGTCTCGAGTCTCAAGCTCCAATCTCCGTCTCAAGTCTCGGTCCCGAGTGTCATTGATTCTCAGTTTTTAGTACATGTCTTGAGTCTCAGACTCGAGTTTCAGGCCCAAGTCTCGGTCACGAATGTCAGTCTTGAGTCTCAGCCTCAATTCTCAGGCTCGAGTCTTAAATTCGAGTCTCAATCTCGAGTGTCAGTCTCGATTCTCAAGTCTTGAGTCTCAAGCTCCAGTCTCCGTCTTGAGTCTAGGTCCCGAGTGTCAGTCTTGACTCTCAGTCTCGATTCTCAAGTTCGAGTCACAAGTTTGAAGCTCGAGTCACAATCTCGAGTGTCAGTCTTGAGTCTCAGAATGGAGAGTCAGTTTCAAATGTCAGTCTCCAGTCTCAAGCTCCAGTTTCAAGCTTGAATCTCAGTCTCAAGTATCAGTCTCGAGTGTCAGTCTCGGGTATCAAACTCGAGGGTCAGACTCGAGTCTCAAGCTCCAGTCTCCGTCTTAAGTCTCGGTCCCAAGTGACAGTCATGACTCTCAGCCTCGATTCTCAAGCTCGAGTCTCATGCTCGAGTATCAGTCTTGAGTCTCAGTCTCAAGTTCGAATCTCAATCTTGAGTGTCAGTCTTGACTCTCCGCTTTGAGTTTCAGTCTCAAGTCGCCAGCTCGAGTCCACGTTTTGAGTGCCAGTCTAGCGTCTCAGTTACGAGTCTCAAACTCCAGTTTCAGTCTCGGGTCTTGGGTCTCGGTCCCGAGAGTCAGTCTCAGCCTCAATTCTCAAGCTTGAGTCGCAATCTTGAGCCTTAGTCTCTAGTATCAGTCTCGATTTTCAGGCTCGAGTCTCAGTGCCGAGTGTCAGTCTTGACTTTCAGCCTAGATTCTCAAGTTCGAGTTCCAAGCTCAAGTCTCAATCTCGAGTGTCAATCCTGAGTCTCAGGCTGGAGAGGCAGTTTCAAATGTCAGTCTCCAGTCTCAAGCTCCAGTTTCAAGCTCGAGTCTTAGTCTCAAATATCAGTCTCGAGTGTCAGTCTCGAGTCTCAAACTCCAGTCCCCGTCTCGAGTCTCGGTCCCAAGTGACAGTTTTGACTCTCAGCCTCGATTCTGAAGCTCGATTCTTCTTAAGTCTCAGTCAAATCTCAATCTCGAGTCTCAGTCTCAAGTCTCAAGCTCGAGTCCAGGTCTTGAGTGTCAGTCTTGTGTCTCAGTTACGAGTCTCAAGCTCCAGTCTCAGGCTCCAGTCTCAGTCCCAAGTGTCAGTCTTGACTCTCAGTCTCGATTTTCAAGTTCGAGTCGCAAGTTCGAAGCTCGAGTCGCAATTTCGAGTCAAAATCTCGAGTGTCAGTCTTGAGTCTCAGGCTCGAGTCTTAGTCCTGAGTGTCAGTCTTGATTCACAGTCTCGAGCCTCAAGCTCTAATCTCCGTCTCCAGTCTCGGTCCCGAGTGTCATTGAGTCTCAGGTTTTAGTACATGTCTTGAGTCTCAGTCTCGAGTTTCAGGCCCAAGTCTCGGTCACGAATGTCAGTCTTGAGTCTCAGCCTCAATTCTCAGGCTCGAGTCTTAAATTCGAGTCTCAATCTCGAGTGTCAGTCTCGATTCTCAAGTCTTGAGTCTCAAGCTCCAGTCTCCGTCTTGAGTCTAGGTCCCGAGTGTCAGTCTTGACTCTCAGTCTCGAGTCTTGGTCCTGAGTGTCAGTCTTGACTTTCAGCCTAGATTCTCAAGCTCGAGTTGCAAGCTCAAGTCTCAATCTCGAGTTTCAGTCTTGAGTCTCAGAATGGAGAGTCAGTTTCAAATGTCAGTCTCCAGTCTCAAGCTCCAGTTTCAAGCTTGAATCTCAGTCTCAAGTATCAGTCCCGAGTGTCAGTCTCCGGTATCAAACTCGAGGGTCAGGCTCGAGTCTCAAGCTCCAGTCCCCGTCTCGAGTCTCGGTCCCAAGTGACAGTTTTGACTCTCAGCCTCGATTCTGAAGCTTGATTCTTGAGCTCGAGTATCAGTCTCAAGTCTCAGTCAAATCTCAATCTCGAGTCTCAGTCTCAAGTCTCAAGCTCGAGTCCAAGTCTTGAGTGTTAGTCTTGCGTCTCAGTTACGAGTCTCAAGCTCCAGTCTCAGTCTCTGGTTTCGGTCCCGAATGTCGGTCTCAGCCTCAATTCTCAAGCTTGAGTCAGAAACTCGAGCCTCAGTCTCTAGTATCAGTCTTGAGTTCCAGTCTCGAGTCCCAGCCTCAATTCTCAAGCTCGAGTCTTATTCTCTCGCGCGATCGAGGAGAAAAGAAATTGACTAAAATTGTCTAAATTGAAAAAAGGCGCCATGTAGAAATTTCGCTTTAAACCCCGAAAAGTCTGGGGACGCCACTATTGCACAATGGGAACTTAAATATTTTCTGGCACGTTGCTGATGGCTGACGCTCCGTAGGAACAGGTGAAAAGCCTGCGCTTACGCAAGACTTTCTAAGGGAGAACTTGTTTGATATATATTTTTTTTCAAGTTTTTGGTATTCATTTCAAGAGAGATGGTTTAGCTTGAAAATAACTCACCGGAGGATTAGAAATATCATTTTAGCTACGAATTAGGTAAACGAAAATGCTACTTAAAATATCCCTCAATTTTTCTCTTATAGTACCCAATTAAAATAGAAAGAGGTCAAATAATTCTGGAAGGATAGTGGATAGCGAAGATAATTCAACTGCAGATATTTTTTTCCAATCTTGGCCTGATGAAACTTTTTACCTTGACCTATTTTTGGTAGATAAATCTGTATGAGCCTGAAGCACGGAGTTGAGAATATTATAATTTTGTCATTATTAGAATTTTAGAAAAACTTTCATTTTCAATGAAATGTTGATCCCGTACGGTGGATATACGTACATGTAAGTATGACAAATCCTGTTGTATTTGTAGTCTTTTGCAGACAAAATATTTTGCAAAATAATAAGCTATGTGAGAGCAGTTTCGCCCTCATTTTTCCCTTAGATACAAGTAAGTGAAATCTCTGCCTATGAATTTATCACTTAAATTTGAACTTCGCCTGAAGTAATGCAGGACTTTTCTACAAAAAAAAGTTCAAGAGCTCCTATTTAAATAATTTACAGAGTAAAATCTCATTGATAGATCTTAAGTACGGCTACAGGTAAGCTGAAATCAATGTACGTATTTTCGCAATAATTTATCATTCCTAAATATCATAAATTGAAAAAAAAAAAATTGATGAATTGTTATTTCCCATCAAATTATGCTAGGTCGGCGGCAAATCGAAAAAATATTTAAGGTAAGCCTATTTTTCCCCCCTATCGTCTATAAAAGAAGGTTAAATATGATTGCGTTGTGTTTAGAGCAATGACCTAAAGTAACCATGGAAACTGGGTATGGATTTACGCATCGCATTTTCCGGGATGTTCGCGAAATGCGTATATAAATAAGCCTAGGCTTGCGAGCTTAATAAGACTTCTTACGTTGTGTGCTTTCATTCTGTTGTGTCTGTCTTCACCCGCCGCACGCCCCCGTTTGGGCCGTCATTTTACAGACTGCTCGATGCTTTATGTTGACGCGGCGCGATATACAACCTAACCATTCCAAATTTCATAGAGACGTTCCTCTCCTACAATTTTATCCTTTGATAGTGTATACGATTTCCTTATGCTCTTCTCCGTACTACAGATCTATGATGTGTATACTGTGCGCTATAATTTTCATGACGTGTTTTCAATTTATTTTGTTGAAAATAAAAAAAAAAAGAAACAATCAAATAGGTGATATTTTTGAGGAATCTTCAAAAAATTTGAAATAATTCTCTGACTCTTGAGAAATATATTTTAGAGGAGTTATTGCTTTCGGTGGGTCTACAAGAGTGACAGATTAAGGAATTAGAAGAAAATTTAAGCTGGAATGAAAAAAAAAAATTGTATACGATCCATGGGCCTACCCTGGTAAGTCGCAAGACCTTGATAGCCTATCTGCTTCAAAAAGAATTTTGTTTTGTGAAAACTTCAAACGTATGCACAAAACTGACTACATTTACGTGACTTTCGCAATTTTTCCCCTCGGAACATTCGCGATACTTACATTACGTAGGCAAGACATTGAATACAGTGACAATACCGAGTCTAACTCTTAGGTAAGTATTATGGTTCTTCTAGGGACGATAACCTGACATGTTTTGAGCGTGACACTGATACTCGTATAATAAGAGTTAATAAAACGAAAAAGACGCCCGACAGCCGCTGACTTTGTACTGGAATTTCCTACGTACAAAGCCGAGGTACGTTTCGCTGTGTTCACCAACAGGGGCCTGCTAAGCTTATTTTGTCATTTTGAGTGATGAATAAGTTTTGCTGGTCATCGTATTCTGGTCGTCTAGAAGGAGACTGCAGTGCTGTACGAACAGAAGTTGGCTATTCACGCGCGCTGAAACAGAAAAACATCATGCGGTATTCGAAACTATTGTAAGTAACTATTTTCTGTATGGCATTTGGCATTCAATGGAAATATTCGAAATTATTATCAATGATGCTTGCGGACATACGGATAGAAATTTTAGACGTAGGGTAGGAGGTCAGAGGAAAAACATGAAACATGTCAAAAAGTACGCTGAAAAATAAATTTGTCGAGAGACATTGACCTATTATCCTATACAGCACATCAGGTAACCTTGTACTACCAATGCCCTTCCAGAAGATATTTTTATGCATGTCTAGTGGTCGAACTTTTGAAATTATCAAACTGAGAGAAATTTTGATCAGCAAGCTATACATGAATGAAAGATGGAGGAGGCATGAATTGTAGAACGAAAGGTGTGGGGACTCTGAGCTACTTTAGGAACCTCGAAAAATTCGACCTTGGAGCTATACGTGAAGAAAGTCTTGAATATTTTCGACCAGTGGAGAGGCTTGAAAAAATGTCAACTTTGAAGCTAGGAATAAAACGGAGGGGACGTGGAAAGATTCTAACCTCTGAGCAATGGTGTTGAATTTTCAGTAATTCAACTTCGACCTCCCATGTCGAAGATATTAATCAATTATATATTCATATCGTAATTATGAAATAATTTCATATTCATAAATAATATTCCATCAGCTGTCAATCACTATACCGCGCCAAGAAGCCAAAGCGAAAAGCTCGCCGTTCTCTTTCCTGATTGGTAAACCCCCACCAGTTTCAATCTCACATCTCGATTAAACTGGTTGGTCAATAGTTCAACCCGCTTGTATAGGGTTAGAAAACTTTCTCTTTTCGTTCCAAATTAGCGGTAACGTGAACGTGGCTTGTGTTACACAATTTACTTCGGTTTATTCGTTCGTCATAAGTTTTGTATTTTGTGATATCGTTTACCGTCATGGCAGGAGAAGATCAGGTCAGATTTATTCTTTAATGTACTATTATTACAATTTGTATTATTAGCAAGGAAAATTTTTCTGCCGGTCGCTCGTCAGCTATATAATGATGTGCACTATCGTAAGGCAATGGCGAAGCTACGGGGGGGTGGACACAAGCTCACCTGAAGAGAAACTGGCCCACGTTATGGTGATCTAGACTGAATGAACCTGAAGAAATATTTAACTTTCATTTCGGTGTACAAATATAATTAAATTTTGTTTAGGAAGAAACTCACAAGTAGCCGCGTCCCATATTGTAACTAGCCAGTAAGATAATTTTTCATCTCATGAGCGACAGTTTCTAGAAATATTGGTCAGTATTGACCCACGCTAAAAAAAAAGCTAGCTTCGCCTATGCCGTAAGGGTGAAGTTGATGCGTACATGCACAAGCTCGCCCAATGTGCTCAGCTGGGTCGCTATAGGCTTCTCAACGCGTGCTGGTTGTTCGGACAATGACAATGAGAAGCTCTTTCGTATCTATAGTATGCTGAATTTGGCTGTAAAAATTTTGTGTACTCGTTTCGTCAATCTTTGAGCCGTGAGAAGTTCTCAACCTCACTCTCTCGCTCTTGTAACAACATAGCAGTGTTACCCAGTCGCATAAATTGGTGGTTACTAACTTGGGGCAACTGTAAAGGTACTCCAGTGCGTGTTAGATTACATCCCCCCTTGCCCTGCGCTGGAAAATAAAGCTTTGTCTTTACTTTACGCACTGGAGCAAGCCGCACAATCGTTAGCGAATATTTCTGACGTCATTAGACTGACGGTGTACATTTCTTATGTCCCTGCGGTGCTCTCTCTCTCTATCTGCCTCTCTCGCGGATCACGCTGGCGACATTTTCCTCGTCTCCTGAACTGGTCCTTTACACACTCGTCGTCTTCTCCTCGTCATTCTACCCTCCTTCTATAATTCTCGAACCTCATTCCGCGCACGCGACCGTGATCCGTGTAGAGTAGTCGATAACCTGTACTATACATTTCAGTCTCTACATACATTTCGTCTTCGACTACTCAATCTCTTCTTGTTATTTCATTACGCGGACTCGAACTTCCGCATCCCGTTAGGTGCAGACAAAAAATCAGGAGACCTACTCAGAGGAAAATTTTCGTATTACTGTATTTCATCGAAACAGTTTTTCCTTCATAGAATGTGGTAAGAGGTGCCCTCAGAAACTGGTCACAGTTTTGGATATTGAAAAAATCAGGTCAATTTTATCTAACTGCCATTAAGTTCTCTTGACACGACCGTAAAATTTCGATAGGGTGTGTTGTACATTTCGGGAAAAAATGCACGTTACCGCGACCCCCAAATAATTGGACCCGTGCCAAATTTTCGGTTGTCTAATCGAAAAGAAGAAAATTTCACCGTCTTCGACATTCTCTCCGTTCACGTCTGTATCTTCGATTACCGTTATCTCGTTTATTCGAGTGTGTATTTGTGTGAGTGGATGTAATGTTTGAAACATGTATAGATTTCACCAATACACGAAATGATAATACAGACTCGACGTATAAAAAGTAAATTAAAATGTATTGGTTTTCTGGCAAGAACATCGGGCAAGTCTCTGTGTCCAGTCGAGCGTGTAACGTAGCAAACAGTAATCATTGAATTGACCTATGCGAAAGCCAAAGAAAGTTGCGTCTTCACTGCAAAACAAACACGCTGTATTAATGCACTACGATCGCACCAAAGTGTAAATTTTTCAGTCGAACACTCCCTTTCAACAGATCCGAGTTACACGCACAATTCAAAATGCTTTTTCTCAAATTAGAAAATGTTGGTAACCGAATCCACATATTTTCTTGGTCATTCGTAAGCGCGAGGTAGAAAATTTAATTCGCAGAAGTCACGATGAATGTGAATGTTTAACGCTATACTCGGCTAAAATGCTTTCAGCGCAACTGTAATTTGGTCATCTATTCTCTGTCATCTTCACACTCGTGGAAAATATTTTCGAACGAAACATTTATTCGCAAATATACTGTAGGCTTTTCTGCTTTTCGCGTTTGCATGTTACATAAAGATAACACTACTCTTAAACAGTTTACACGTTCTTTACGATGAGGCGGCAACAGCCGAGAAAACATAAGGTGCCGAAAACATACGGATGTCGTCGCATCCCATGAAAGACGTTTTAAGAAGCTTATCAAAAGCGCTAAGAGACGTTTGAAGATATTAAGTGTCGACGCGCGCCTCGCCTAGGATTCTTTACATCGAAATACGCCACTTTGTCTGCTTGTAATCCTATTAGAGAGACAAAATGGTTTTATTTATTCTCGTTGATCGAATAAAATTAATTTGTTCTTATTTTTATTTTCATTTATTTTTTCACTTCTAACGCATAAAGCCGACTGTGTGTATTCCGAAAACGTTTTCATCTATTTTGAGCTAGAATGAAATTAAAATCGGTAGTATAATATTCTTGCTGATTCATCTTTAAGTAGTAGTCACAAAAAGGTTTATTTGCGAAGTTTCTCTCATGACGTTGAGCCATCATTTATCTCCCCAAATTGATATTATTTGCGCTAAATAGTGTAACCGCCCATTCAAAGATAACAAGCACCCCGTCGCAAGAATTATTAAAAGAGTCGGCCGATCGTTTCTCTTGCATCTTGGTTACAACTTACAAGCTTTTTCAAAAAATAGTCTCCTCAATAATAATGACTTCAGGGAGTATTGGATTTCTTGGCGCAGCCAAAAAGATAAAGATCATGTTTCATGTCTTTTCAAAATTTTGCCCAATCAGATATGTTGTGGATAATGCGAGACAAAAATATTTGAGAGTTCCCATTTAAGAGATCATTAAAGTGTCTTTTATGACACAAGCCTACTTTAGAATATTTTAGGCTAAGGCTTCAGAGCGGCACAATCGCTTGGTCTAGTATAAGTCTACTTTGGAAAATTTTAGGCTATTGAGCCTTCTTGGTCTGGTGTAAGTCTACTTTAGTATATTTCAGGCTGATGAGATTAGAGGGCCTCACTCCTTGGCCTAGTGTAAGTCTACTTCAGTATATTTTAGATGTTGTAAGCGGACCAGGATGACGTCATCGACTTACGACGTCATCGATTTATGACGTCATCGATTTATGACGCCATCGATTTATGACGTCATCGATTTATGACGCCATCGATTTATGACGCCATCGACTTATGACGTCAACAACCGATGACGTCATCGATTTATGAGGCCATCGACTTATGACGTCACCAAACTTATGAAGTCATCGATTTATGACGTCATCGACTAATGACGTCACCAAACTTATGACGTCACCAACTTATGACGACACCGACTTATGACGTCACAAGCTAATAGCTTCATAATGGCTCTCGGAGTTTCCTTAGCCCAGTACAAATCTAGCCTACGCCTTTTCATTATATTAGGATAAGTTAGAAACTACAGAGGGAAGGGGGGGGGGCTGGGACTCGCAGATTTGAGAATCATTGCCACAGTGAAAGTTCCCCTAAAGATAAGCCCAGAGCAAAGGCATGAAACATGTCAAAAAGATATTTTCTGGTGGAGTCATAGAAATAAAAATCATGTTTTATGTTGACTAGTATCATGACCTGATTGATGAGACCACGCCGACTTTCTGATGGAATCATGGCTTCGATCAGGCCGGCTTCCGGAATGTACAGTACGTGTTCAGTACCGTAAATCCATCAGTATTGAGGTGACAAATTATTTCTATGTGTTCAAGGGCCTTACGCTTAAGGTAGGAACTCTTTTTATGGAGGAGCCTTTCCGATTCCTCACGGAAACTGTGGTCATTATCGATCAAACGATCAGCGAAGGCTGATTCCCCCAGGTGTTCCTTCTCCCAAGACTTCACGTGTGCAGCTACTCTCAGCTCCATCTGGCGGCTGCTATCTTGAATATAAAAACCCCTACAATCCTTACATTCCATCTTACAAACACCTCTCCTCTCATAAACTGGTATAGGATCTTTCAACCTCACATACAACCCTATCACAGTGGTAGGGTTGTAAAATGCTGGTCTGAAACCAAAGGGGCGAAGGGCCCGACCCAATTGGAGGGAGAACTTCCGCAGGAGAGGGAGACTGATCCAGCGCATACGACGGTAACTGATCGTGTCTCGGGAGAGGAAGGGGGTAGAATCAAGAATTTTCCTAGTGGTTTTCCTCCGAACCATTACGTCGACGTCTAAATTGACCCTATTCACTTTAGCCAGAGTTTTATAGTTAACAATTATTTCTTAAAGGCAGCCTGACTCAACGGAATACGAGTCAATCTGCGAACTAAGCTATTAAAAGCTATTATCTTATGAGCAACAGGACAGAATGACGCTCCGTGTACCAAGAAATCCGTCGTAGTATCTTTCCTGTATATCCCAAACTCATGGATACCCGACCTTACAGAGATCGATAAATCCAAGAAGTCGATGGAGGTTTCCCCTATTTCCAAAGTAAATTTCATGGAAGGGTAGCAGGAATTGAGATATCTCAGAAACTTACCAAGGAGATCTGGAGGACTAGTCCACGTGCACAGAACATCATCCACGTACCTGTGCCAATAATGAATAAGACTCAGTAGCACCTGATTCGAGGGAAAGAATTATGAAAACTTCGAAGATGAGGGAACCTAGAGGTGATCCAATGGGATCCCTCCTTCATCCAACTCAAAAAACTTCCCTTTGAACTTAGAATAGTTAGGGCACCAACAGACATTTAGAAGATCAGTGAATTCTTGAAGCTGATTGTGAGGAACATTGACCTTAACGAGTAGAGCGCCCATACGCGGCATAGTAACAGCTTTGGGAATATTTGAGAACAAACCAACGACATCAAAAGAACAGATGGTCGTGCCAGGGGGGAGACTCAACATCCCTCAAAACATCGCGAAGGAAGCCGAGTTCAAAACTGAATGAGGAGATTCGAAATCAACAAAACTTGGCAAGGAGGTAGGTAGTGGAAGAAATGAATGAGACCACAGGTCGCATGGGGATATTAATCTTATGCACTTTAGGCAACCCGTAGAGGAGGGGGGGATGTGGTTAGGAACAAGGAGGGCTTTCTTCACCGCTGGGGTTTTGATAATACCCTCACACTTGTTGATGACTCTCTTAACTTCCCCCATTTGCCTAGGGAAGCTGAAATTCTCGCTCTCTTTAGCACCACATTGCTGGAGCACTTCGTGGACCTCAGAAGCATCACCACAGCATTGCCCTTATTAGCCTTTTTGACGATCAGATCCTCCTCATTGATCTTCTTCTTTGAACCTTGGAGCGAGCTTTAGGCCCTATGTTTCATTTTCATTTAATTTTTTGTACCTATTTCAGTAAAAAATTGATTGTTATAATTACATATTATCATTTTTATTATAAATTTTGTCAGAAAACCACGAGAAAGATAGAAAACAATGAAAAAAAAAACTAGTGAAATACCGCATTTACAATGGAATCAGTATGATTGCGTGAATTTGCAATCGTTAGAAGCGTCGAAACAAAATGAAATGAGTTGAAGTAGGTAAGTATAGTATCGTACGAGTAAGTTCTTTGTATATTTTATTCATTCGAATCCTATTCGTTGAAAGTGATAGTAAGTCGGATGTGTAGCACGTAATAAACGAGTAAGTATAATTAATTTCGTTAAGTACCTATCTACCGTAAGGAGAGTAGATACTAAAAAGTTTCTCATGCAAATTGTATGCAAATTGCATTTATCTCGGACGCACCGTTTCGAAGTACATATTTTTGAGTTGAACGTGCATCCTAAAATTCTACGCCTTTTAGCTCGTAGCCATTGAAGAGACATAAGAGAAGTAACATACCACGTTTGCCTAAATGCTACAGACACCTATAGTGAATTTATTCTCGACAAATTCCATAAATTGTCAGGTTGGGTGAAGCATGTCCTATAACACTTACATAGCGATATTTTTTTTCACTACTTTTGAGTTCAATGAAATGAAATAACTTGGCTTTTGCCTCCACTTTTTTCAAAAATTTAATTGCGGACGCGTTCCGGTACGCACAGGGTACCATCATCAGCGCACGGTAGTTACTGAAAATACAGTAGCTGAAAAAGTACGGACGACAAAAGTAGGCTGACGAAACAAAAGTGCAAAACAGAACATGCTAAAAAGCTATTGATAACGACGATGAATAATCGAGGAATACACGTCACGCATGTTATTAGAATTAGATTTGAAATTAAGGTTATTTCGATATCTTAAAATATTCACAACTTCCAATATTTTTCTCTTTTTCTTCACGTCCTATGACAGCTACATTATCGAAGTTAAAAATGTGCCCTGTCTCCAGAGTGTGAGAGGAAAGAGCAGTGTGACTACTCAGATTCTTTACATCGCTTTTATGTTGGGAGATTCTCGCACGTAGCAGTTGACAAGTCTCCTCCACATAAAAGTTGGGACAGCGACCAATAAAATGGCAGGAAACCAGTTAGCCATTAGGAACACCGTATTTAGCTTTAGAATGAGAACCAATCACTATAAGCACTAAGCAGCATGTTTTAGCCAATAAGAACGCATTGTCTAAATAGTGTAAGAATAAGTCTCTGAGTGAACCAATAACAGCACAGCATTGTTACAGCCAATAAGATCACAGTGTTATACTATAAAAACTCTTGTTTAAGGCCTTTTCTTCAGTTGCGACACAACTGATGATGGGATAACACTCGAAAGTACTTTTGTAAAAGCAACTTGTAGCGTCTCAATATTTCGTCCAAATTTCTTCGCGACGATTTTTTGATCGTCTCATGATTTTAGGGTTGAGCGGTCAATTCTTTTCTTTCTCTATACTGCGTGTAGGACTCGGATGCGTTTTTCGATAGTTACGTTCCTCGTAATTCGTTCCGGGCCTGCATTGTCTCCTCTAAAATCTTTATTCTTTAAAAAACGTTTTCTAAATTCTCTTCTCTCTCGCTATCAGATTTAGCCTCGTGAACTACGGTGGGACGACCTACATTACCTGCTGCATCCCTGGCGAGTGCGTCAGGTTGTCGCCTATTTTTTGTGGTGTTGTTCCATCGAAGTCTCTCGATGCTGAATCTCTGTTCCTTTCTCTTTTTCCTATTACTCTCTCTGTCTGTTCGTACTGGTTTTTTTTTATATTTTCTTTTCTGGAACCCCTCTACTTGATTCAACCCTAGAGTTACTTTTTCGGTGGTGTTCTTCTTACATCATTGAAAAAGAAGACGTCGAAGAAACCTCGCGAGAGTAGGTTGTAGTTCTCTCGCTCCGTGTTGTTATCTGTCATACGAACGCACGTGCTCTGTATTGGCTTTTATTTTAAATTTTCTCGGCCTTTGGCCGCCCTTCCGATTAAGTTAATCGTGAAAATTCGTTTACTCTCCGAATTCTTATCTCTCATTCGGATGATGTTGCTCTAAAAATACTCGTATCGTTTTTTAAGGCACCGCGAGTGCCGTGAAGCTGTGAGCAATCTTCTTATTTTAATTCGAACTTATACGTGAAGTTTTTCCGTGCTCTCAATGTGTTCGATCTATTCATTTGAATCGTATTAATGGGCTGTTAAGCCATCCTTTGCGGGACCATCCCGCCTTCCGAAGCCACAATGCCGTGAGTTCACCTGCCCGTTCGTTCTAGCCGGTCTCCGATGGCCAAGGAGACCGTGCTGATGTTAATTCTGGTCATCGTTACCGATCAATCGTTTGCCGTTGCCGCCGCTGGAGCTTATCTTTAATTATTTCTTTTGTTTCTAATTTTTACTAATTTTCCTACGATATCTTTTTTATTTCTTATGCGAACCTGATTCCTCTTACGTCATTTTATTTTCCTAATTATGTTCCGCTCATTCAAATTCTCGGGACATCATAAGCACCCTCTCCTTTAAATGTATAGGGTTACACTTTTTATTTTTCAGCTTCCGGATCGTCGAATTGTGCACTCTTCGCCTTCGGAGCTACGTACGGTACGTACTTTTTATTTTCGTGCTCTGCCACACTCTTGGTCTCAAAATTGAGCTTATTTTACTTTTTTGGGGCGGAGATCGAACCTATTCTCTCCGCGTATTATTGTATTCTGGGATTTTATGAACACTCACTCGTGATTCTTACTTATCTTATTTTAGGGCTTGGGGCACATCTCGATCATTGATTTTACCCGATTTCTCGATTTTATTACTTTTACTTATTTTATTTTACTCTTCTGATCGAATGTGTCCCCCCCCCCTCTTTTATTGGCCTTATTGTTGCCACATTTTATTTAGGACTGGGCTAAGTCGCCTGTGAGCGCACCCCTCCTCATTTACTTATTGCTTGATTTATTGATTTATCTCTCCGAGTTGAGTTATTCATCCCACGATTTTATGCTATTATTGCTATGAAGGGAGGTTCGATCTCCCATCCGTCTTTTCCTATGTGGAATATTTCTTACACTGAGGGTTACATTCCCTCGAGTTTTTTACTTTCTGATACTCAAAATCGCTGATGTGATTGTCCCAGGGATTTTTTGAGTGGCTTTGGCCTTTTTATTTGATTATTTTACTTTTACAAAGTGCTGTCACACGTATTTTATTTCGTTGTACGAATTATTATTTTCCCCGCTATTCGCGGCTTTTTTACGTCATTTGACTTTTTATTTTTATTCGTTTATGAATATTTCTGGCGTTATTGCCCCTTTGCACAAGTTTACGTGCCTCTTTATTATTTTATCTTTATTCGTTTGAGCTATCCGAATAAACTTTTCTTTTTCCCGCTTTTACTCTTTTTGTTTTATTTAGGTCTGCTGAATATGCCCTCTAAATTCAGCTAGGGGTTGGAGTTTTCCTGATTACGCGCACTCCTCCTTCCCTGAAAGCGCAAATATCGTAGCTCTTATTACGTTTTTGGGACTTCTGTAGTTTCTCTCAAAGATTGGACTGAAGCTATTTCCCTTATTTACAAAATTTACTTTTCGACCTGTTTTGAGCATTTCTGGTCTCATACAAAATCAAAAAATGTTCTGGCATCCCTGGTTCTTTCTCTCTCTTATGGTGAGACCCCCTTTTTTGGCTCGGTCCAGTGTTTGAGGCAGATTTCCCTTTTCCAGTAATTTGTGACGCTACAAACTATTAAAATAGAATTGTACATTTGAAAAGACTTTTTCAATTTTAAACGCTCTACTTACACCTTTTTCCACTCAATATGAGTTTCAATAACTACACCAGAAGTTTAGATATTCAATGGTATTAACATCATCAAATACGCAACGCTAGTTGGGCGTCCGTCGATAGTCCTTCTAATGAACGAAAATAATTTCACAAAAGTAAAATAAAACAAAACGCAAATTTAAATACCCTTCCTCAAGATAGTACATCGGGTGAGGCAAAATGATGTTACAAATTAAATGGGAGTTTGCGCTAAATCCGCCATAGCGCAAAAACGCAAAACGGTAGACGTACAGTTTAAATGTACCTACAAAATTTGTATTTCGATTTTATCTTTGATTTGAATCAAAAAAGTCGTAGAAATTTCGGATATAGCTCAAATTGAAAATAAAATTGAAGTACCTACAAGGTACATTTATTATTATACGTCCAACGTTCTGCATTCTCGCGCTATGACGGATTAAGCGCGCACTCCCATTCAATTTTTTGAAACAATTCAGAATTCTGCTCCCATACCGACTAGAATCAAACTTTTCCAAACAAAACTATTGAAAATATACCTTATATTTGCAATAATGTTGTAAAGAGAAAAATGCGTTTATTAAAATACAGAATATAGAAAGGAAATATTGAATTATGAATTATAATTAATATTGTTATTGTTCATTATTAAGGTATAAGTTGAATAAAGAATAATTAAGTATCGATAAATCGGTGCCGACCAAAGAGGAGAATGATGAGTTCACGGAAGAAGAAAAAATAATTCGAAAACGTCAAATTGATGACGAAATTGAGGAATTACAAAAGAAAATTAGAAAATTGGACGAAGAAAGATTGGAACTCATTGTTAAAGAAAAAATGATTTCTAGTAGAAAAAAAATTGATTAATGTTTAGGCCCAAGAAGATTGTCGATATTGTTTTTTCTTCTACCTACCTACATATTATTATAAATAATCTAAAATGTTTAAGATATTTTTCCGAGAATTTAACTTTGGAGAGAATTCACAAACATACCTACATATTATAATGAATAACTTATGAGAAGAAACCCGAAATTGAGAAAGTCCAGTACCTACCATAAATCGCCAAGAAGAAGTTCTCCCAGCTATACTTTTTTCCAATCTGATCGGGAATAATACTTGCCTCATAAGATGGGTAAAATTGGACTATTTTTACGCAGCCTATGAGCTTTCATTTTCCCGTTCATAAAGTATATTTCAACTTTATTAACCGAAAGATCTCGCATCTTCCTATTTATATCTGCGGTCATTGCAATTTTTACTTTCGCTTACTCTTTGAGTCCTCTACAATTACTGCTCAAGGCAAAGGAAGGCGCAAATAAAAATTTTTCGACTCATTGTGACGCTTATCCTACACTGTGTTACCCACAGTTAATTTTTTTAAAACGTTTTTCCAGAGCTCTTTATGTACCGAGTACCCGATCAGAAGCATAATTTCTATTATGTCTCTAGTATCATTCTCTTCAATCGTGAGCTAAAATCATCAAAGAAATTACTACGATGAATATCGAATGCACATCGTCAGCAACGTGCAACGCGGCCACTGGCACTAATATCCTTCCGGTGCAATTTTACCAAGCAATTTTTGAAAACTCGTAATAAAAAAAAAAGAAATTACAAACGAACACAAGTATCGTTACTTAATTTGCTAAGAGTATTACAAAAGCAGTCGACGTGGTAGTCATCTCGAAAGTGAAGAACAGCCATCACATACGATTTCTACGCAATGGTACAGTTCGAATTCAGCCGAAGTCGTACAGGTATGGAAATTCGTTTGAGTTTCCCATGCCGAAGCAATATGATAGACATAATGAAGCTGAAGCTGAATAAATCGTTCGTTTTTCAGTATGGTAACTATCCCGGCGAAAACACCGTTGACATTCAGACGTACCGATTGGACATCGGAGTTTTTCAGACAACTCTACTCAGTTTCTGTCTGACACTTATGTTATTCTTCATTTCGAAAGTGATCAGATTAATATTTTAGTTTATTACTGGTTGTCAAAAAAAGTGAATTCGTTACACTTTCATGAATACAAAGAGAATGTGTTTGGTACGTATTTAATTTAGTATACGATTTATATAAACGTCGTTGCACTTTACAAAAGATGATTGCGTCAGTAAAAATATAGGAACATCGAAAAATACCGAACGAAAGACACGTAGATTTTTTTGATAATTGGAGCTCTTCATAATGATTACGTACATTATCGCGTGAAACGCTACAAGTGAATTTTTGATCTCTTTAATCGTACCCCGAGTACAAAATCTCTCACATAATAAAAAACAATCGCATCCTCTCGGAAATTAACAGTATTAGATGAATGGTATCACTCAAATTCCACCTTCCAAAAACAACTTAGAAAACTAAAAATGAAAAAAGAGGTCGTTATAAGTTGAGGCGAAGTATTTCCAACTGTAGTAAAATACAACCAAGATTCATATCAAGGTATTGTAAGGATTTCGTCTCCAATTCTTCGTCGATCATCTCATTTGTAATGGACGACATCGCGCCGTACGATAAGTTCGAAGACAATCAATCTGTAATATTATTCAATAGTCAGATTACTTATGAACCGGAATCAATACCAGATTTTGGGATTAGTGAAAGAACTGAAAACAACTTACATTTCGTTCGTCCTTTCACGTCCACTTTAAAATGGCCTCCGATATAATGAATGGTTTCTCAATTTGCCGCGTTTTCGTTTTCACATGAACTCTGTAGCTTTTATCGCAATCATTTTGACGGACGTTGATTCGGTAATTACACATTTCATTACCAGAAGGAAGTTTTGATGCGAAGAAATCAGGTCTGATATACAAAATTGGTACTTTGTCGTACTTTAGACAGCTTTTTAAGGTAGAAATGAGTTTTTTTTCGTATGCATCCATCCTCCGCAGACCACCATTATGAGTATCTTGCCAATAATTAGCTCCAACGTTATCCAAAACCACAAGTCTAATTTTGGGATTCGACGATATCGTAAAACGTAAATTATAGAAAGTAGCGAGTAACTGTTGACTATCGTAACATGGTATATATATTAAATTCTCCAATGACTTCTCCACTATAGATTCCTTATCAGCTGGACTGAGTGTCGGTGAAGGTATACAAGCAATATCGACACACTTTTGTAAATACTGAGAAAAGTGTAAGATATTAAATTGAAACGCAATATCTAGAAATAAAACGCCAGTATTTAAAGTTTCAAAAGAGATACCTTCGAACGAATCAACGAGGATTGCCTGCTTTAATAAATGCATCAGCAATTTATTCTTCAGATAAACGCTATCGGCCATTATTTCTACTACATCATTTTCATTCAGTTTGTCGATGAACAAAACATCTTCGAGGTTTCGAATATCAGATTCCGGATTCTTAATTCTAGCGAGAAACTGAAGACCGGATTCAGTTTTTACGTTACTCATAATGTAGGGAATATCTTCGAAGGCGATTGAAAAATGAGTAAGAAGTACACCCCGTATTTTGAATTTTGATAAGAATTATTATCAATCTATTCTGATATTTCAATTTTCGCGGTAAAATTTGAGTGAGCACGTAAAATCTCTGCTAGAGAGCGCTAGTGCGCTACCAAATCAGCGGTGGGGCTAGAAGGTGGCTACAAAAGGGAAACAGATTCACAGAATCTGTTGAAAAGAAACCATCATCATTGAAATTTTCTTCTCATCACCTTTATTTTTTCAGTTGTCCAAACCTCCATGTAGCTTCAAATTTGACTTCCTTACACTCATTCTACATTTTCAGTTATTTTCAAACATAAATCTTCTTCGCATTCGAGTGCTCTTTGGGAAAAATTTGATAAAAGAGGTTGAAGGAAAGACCGTGACTCCATAAGTTGGAAAACTATAAAAGTCTCAACTTCTCCAATTTTGAACTGAAAAGAAAATTTTTGATCGGAAGAAAATTCTTCGTTTCGAAAATGTTGCTACTCTTCAAGTACTCTACAAAAATCAAGATGATGATTATAATTTATAATACGAGTACAGATGTATCGTAGATTTTCGGATAGCTGAAATTCAATTCTATCTGGTTCCCAAGATCCTGATGAAGTTTCATAGCAACATTCAGACAAAAATTACCGTAGAGTAGGTACCTAACACAAAACAATGAATTAAAAAAGTGAATAAGGATTTATTCGATACAAAATTACCATAACCTAAATTACTAGGGATGATACCGGGAAAAATTTCTTCAGAAACGTGACTCCTGAAAACAAGAAGTGTATGTTTGGCGTAAATTCTCCCGTCACCTCAAAACATGCATTTGCATAACTTTTTTTTTCTATCTTCTTTTCGTCCGGGCTCTCTTTTAGTTAAATAAATTGTGGAGACGATAATCTGTTTTTTATTTTCGAAAATTCTTAGTACTGTTTTGTTTTAGATCATATTCGTAAGTTTTAGAGCCCTTTATATAGCTTGTTTTGATATCATTCAAGATGTTACTCGAATATTAGTTTTTCTTCTCTCTCTCTCTTCATCAATACTACATTATATCTTTTCTGTTGGGTACACATTTTGCCACATAAATAGTGTTTGACAAACGTGACATATCATCGATCATGATGGAGTAATTCAAAATCTTTCTCCTTATCAGTTCCAGCAATGATTATCAACAAATAATTCGATAATATATAAGAAGAATCGAGAATTTGCAGATGTTGGTTTTCCGAACACGCACATTCGTCAAGTATTTCGACGAATGTGCTTGCGTGAATACCTACAGAGCATAATTTACTTCACACATGAATTCAGCGATAAATTTGTTGGATCGAAAATAAAATCCCATTTTCCAACATCAATATTTGTCAAAAATCATTTGCACTGCAAATTTTCCTTTTCACATTGACAGGCTCGAAACTGCGTGCGATGATAAATTCAATCAGACAAGTATTATCGAACTTCGGAATTTCATGACAATATGCAGGTGTGATTAAAATTTTCGAGAACGAGAGTAAAATAGAATTCTCTACATGAGTGGCATACTGTTAAAGATACTCAGGATCACACGTTGTACTCAAACGTACACAAGTAAATCCATCCAAATTCTGTTGGGCATTTCAATTCGATCATTCGAATCCCGGTGATAAATATACGGATGATCTATTTTTAATCCTTCTGTTTCATTTTCGTAATTTTATTGATTTCCAAATCAGAAAACTTCAGGATTGCAAACATGGCGTTCAACATATGGGTTCTCATTTTTGAATCCGTAGTCAGGAAATAATTCAAAAGAACGTTCTTTAGATACGTGTTATTCAATTCTTCGGGACTGTCCCTTTGTTTTTCGTACCTACAAATAGAATTTAAAAGCTATAACAGCCACAGCACTTACAAAGAATTAAATTTAACACAAAGTTCATCAGTACCTTTCCATATGTTGTTGAAGTTGAGCGTACAATTGCATTTGTTGGAATAATTCTTTTTCTACATTGTGCACTTTCATCTGCAACTCGTTATTTTCTTTACGAAGTCTACTAATATCACCATCTTTGCGGGCGCTTTCTTCGAGATAATAAATAACAGTCGAATTTTGACGTCTCCCTCCGCCTCGAATAGATAATCTTCTAGTCTATAATAATGAAAAATGAAATAACGCGTATTTTTCACTTAAATTAAGGAGGTACGAAGAAAAATAATGCGATGTCAAGGATTCATACATCGTTAGAGGTTGAATCTTCGGACAGTTGAAAAGCCGGTAGACAGTGATGCTGCATGTCGACCATTTGCTTTTCTTTCTCTTCAATAATAGCGGTAACTCTTTCTCTTTGTTTTTGTAGTTCAGATTCCAATACTATAGTTTTGTTTCGGTATTCAGACTCCAGAGAAGTTATTCTATTCTTCCATGATCGACGTTCCTCTTCCAACAACTGGAAACAGTAATTATTGTTAGAGAGTATGAAGAAAAAGAGAAAATTTTTTAATGTGAATGGTGAATGACCTTGTTTGTTTCATCTCGTTGGATTTCAGCATCTTGTTGCAATTTAGCTATCGTCGCTTCAGCTTCTAATAATTTTTGTTTATGAGCGTGAAGTTTTAGTTTGATTGTCATACTATTTTCGCTGTTTCTGCAGACATAAGAATTAGAAGAATAAAATTTCTAGACAAGGTAATGAAATTTTTGGCGAGAGTACATTTCGACTGACAATAAAATTAGATACTATATTGATTTAAAGCGTTATTACCGATAGCCAATCTATCAGGAAAAAGTATTTTCATTATAGCTTACTCATTCTTAGGATGTTTCTGAATGTATTCTTCAAACTGCTGTTTCAAGTCCAGATACTGTTGTTTGTATTTCAAATCTTCATCATTCATCTGAGTTTCTAATCCATCTAGAAGTAATTCTGCCAAAAAAATCACCAATATTTACTAGCTAAAACTTCTAAATATCTGAATTAATAAAATGAAGAACAAACTTCGTAAATTTTTCAACTGATTCGAATTTTTACAGCCCAACAGAAGTTGATGTTTTACATGTTGTAATTGCTGAATTAATGTTTCTTCATTTAGGGTGGTCCGATCATCCTCACATTTGGTGTTACTATTTTCTATCTCCAATTGCATTAAACGATTCTGAAGAAGAAATTCATAAACAAAGTTTTCGAAAAAAATTGACGAACAAGAGACTAATAAGACGAATCTCACTTTCAATTTCAAAATAGTTTGTTGATCATCTTGACGATGCCTATCATATTTACTCGCCAGGTCGGAGAGTTGTACGAGTTTTTGTTCCAGTTTCGATACACGATTCTCATGTTCAGTAGCCAATTTTCTATTCCTCTCCTCGGCTTTCAACGCTCGCAATTGGGCCTAAAAATTTTTTTCTAGTTCATTACTTCATACACGATATTGAGAAGTATAAGCCTTTAAAAAACTAGACGTTCTATTTTTTCCGTCCGTAAAATCATATTACAGAACACTGATAGAAGTATCTGACTTCATTTTCCAGTATCAAAAACAATTATTTCAAGTTGAGTCATTATGGATACATATTGTTTAATCTTATCGAACTTTACTTGTTGAATAGCATAATTGTGTTGCTCCTTCATTATTTGTAATTCGCGTTTCAACTTTTCCATCACAAACTGAGGCGTGGTTTCGTTTTCTAATTGCTTCTTGACATCGTTAATTTGCGTTTGAAGTTGTTGTTCATTTTTCTTACTTTCGTTCAATTTCTCGGTAACACTTTCGAGTTCCTCTTCCAATTTTTCCGCCGCTATTTCTTTCTCCTCGCGTTTCTTACGTTCTTCTGTAATCAACTTTTGCAATTCTCTGAAACAAAATTAATACAAGAAATGAGAATTTTATTTTTAACGTGTTTGCGACGTACATGAAATATACTGTAAACTCAAAAGTTCGCATGATCGTAATTGAGCGGTCTACATTTTACATCAGATTACTTTCGTTTTTCTGTATACCTTATCGATTCTAAATATAGGTATAATATACACGATACTCCGCCGGATAAGATTTTAACATGTCGATACGCGGGTGAGCTCGATTACGAGTAAAATTCTTATCCGTGAATTTCATAAATATTTGGAAATTTTATATTACCTGATATTTGAAGTAGAATCTAATTCTTTCTGACTAATTTGTAGGTTCGAAAGTGGTTTTGCATTCTTGACATTCGTCGACGAGGATGACAAAAGTTTGATTTCTTCCTCTAACTGTATGAAAAATAACGGTGAAATTTACTAAAATTCCAATTCTCAATTACCAATGATTTCCAATTTTGAAGAAAAAAAAAAAGAAAGAACATTATTAAAGAATAATTTTTTTTGTAGGAGTTAATTTTTCAGGATGAAGCCTCGGGCTGGAGGCGGGGTGAGCGAAGCACATGATTGGGGCTAGAGGTATAAGGTTTTTATAGATCGATTTTTTTTTTTTTTTAAAGCCTGATGACATCATAGACCTCACTGTGGTAGCTCAATGATGTGAGGTACTTGCCTGAGAATTCTGCTGCACAAGTTTCTTCCTTTCTAATTGAAACTCGGTCTCAAGCAGTCGTTTTTCTTCAGCCAGTGAAGAAAGCGACTTTGCAAGTTTCACAACTTTCGTATCCAATTCATTCTTCTCTCTCTGAAAAAATTAGCGAAAAATTAGTAAACGCCTTGGCTGGAGTTGAAATTATGGGAAACTGATAGTCAAGCTCACGTCCGAAGCATGTGTATTTTTATCAGCATCTTTTTCCGAAGTTTCGATTGAGCTGGTAATAGTTTTCAAACTTTCTTCCAGACGCTCTTTTTCGGAAATCAATTTTTTGTGCGCTACGACTACATCTGCAAGAGAGAATTTGCCAAAAATGAAGGAACATGAATGAAAAAACAAGAAAGATAATGCTATCAGAAATTCTATATCGTACCCTGTAATCGTTTCTTATATCGGTTCAGTTGTTCTTCTTGTTCATGCACTTTTACCGTAAGCTCTTTCTCGGTTTTGGTGGAGCCCATTGCGAAGAAATGCTAATAGATTAGATGAAATCCATTTTTTTATAGGAAGAACTCCTGAGCTACGTCTGTAAGGTTGATCTAAAATATTTGAAAGGCGAGGCTTAATAAAACGTAAATTCGATTTGACGCGTCAACATTAATTTACGAGCGTGAAAAATGGATAATTTATTATCAGCCTACGCGTGCAAGCTTGTTGACAATGATAACGGAATATCGATACTATCGCAATCGAACATCGATACTTTGTTGTCATTCATTTTGTTTATTTTGCACTCTTTTGCAGCCGCTACGCCTTCGCCGCAGTCTAAAAATTAATTTCTGGGGTGCCTGCTAAATCCTGGATCCTGATGGGTTTGCAGCGTGTCCTGCGTGTGTGAATACCTTCGAGTTCACATCACATTCAAGTGTTCATCAATGTTTACTGAAACGGAAACCCGAAATTTTTTAGTTAACCGCATTTTGTAATCATGTTAGCCACCCCAGAGTCCATTTCAGAATTAAGGAAACAGTTCTTCGATAAGGTGAAACAAGAAAATAAAAAGGCTGCGAGTAAGATTTTCATCTTTGAGTCTCGGTTCTTTAGGAAAACGATGTCTTCGGATCGTCGGAATTTCTCGATTTTGTAGTTGTATTGAACCTGCCTTCTATCATTCCAGATTCCTTCCACTTCAATGATATCGAACGAATCAAACATAACGATAATTGGTTGGCCCGTTTCATCTATCATCATGAGGGTGATGTCAAAGAAGCTCTTGCCATGTTGTGGGATACTTGCGAATGGCGAAAATGCATGAGAGTCAACGGTGAGAAAAGTTTATTGGAATTCACCGATTCATGCTCGAAACGTATGTCTAATGAATTCCTCGGACTGATCGCTTCTTCGATGATTTTGTAGATATCTCGGAGCAGAATACTAATGTTGAATATCTATCGGATGGCTCTCTCTTCCCATATGGCTGTGATAAAGATGATAAAGCAATGCTAGTGTTCAAATGTAAAATGCATGTAAAAGGTCAAAAAAATTTCGATGAACTGAAAAGATGCTTAATCTACTGGTTCGAACGATTAGAAAGGTATATTGCTCAACTTCTGTCTACTTCTTTGCGAGCTATCCATTTTTTAACGTTACGAATTTTTCGATCAGGCAAACCAACGGTGATCAAATTACCATATTTTTCGATATGGCGGAAACAGGTCTAAGCAACATGGATATGGAATTTACGAAGTATTTGATCAGTTTAAACAAACTGTACTACCCATCGTTTTTAAATTACATCCTGATATTCGAAATGCCATGGGTTCTAAATGGTACTATGAAATCGACTTGTCGCCGGGCAATCTTTTTTTTTTTCTTATTAATACATCTCACTGGTTGTTCGTTTCGAATCGTTTTCAGCGGCTTTCAAGATAATCAAATCCTGGCTACCGGCGCGAGCGGTTCAAAAAATAAAGTTCATTAGTAAAGGCTCTATCAAAGAATACGTCAATCCGTCTAAAATGCTGCCACATTGGGGTGGAGATGATAACTTTGAATTTAAATTTGTTCCTGAAGTACGAATCGAGTTCACTAATTTATCGTGTAGCCCTTCTTCGAGCAAATTGGATGAAACCAAAAAAAAGACTGTAAGTTTACTTCCTTTGTATCTTTAATTAGTGGAGATGATTTTTTTTTTAAAATGGTTGTGGTATTGATGTATCACGTAAGGTGAATTTGGATAGGGCATTTAATTTGATGCAATATGTTTGAACTGGAGTTCGCTTATCGCGTCTTATTTTTCTACGTATTCGACAATTTCCGTTGTCTTCGAATAACAGTAGCTGTAATGCAAAAATCATCAACTCTTGACAGGAAAAATTTTTTCGTCCGTCACACTTTATAGTATAATTTTTCCAAAACGTAAATTTTAGTGGAAGCTTCAGAACCTGGAAAAGGTTTGTAGGAAGTGAAGATATTTCTAGAAAGTGTTCTTTATTTGAAAAGAAAAAAAGAAAGAAAATCATGTTCAACTTGTGTTGATAATTCAAGGACTGATAAGCTGTATACGATAATTTGAGATATCACCTTGTTGAAGAGAGAAACTTTTGTAGATCAGTGACCGAAATCTATTGAAATCTGACACATTTTTCTGTTCTTATTGACAAAAGAATCGTATAGAACCCATTAAGCGATTTCAAACTTTTCTAATCACTGATGATTTAAAGTAGTGATGGTTACTCCCAGAAGAACTTGTTGAAATATTCGGAGTCAGTACATATTTTGCATTAGCAGCGGAAAAACCACTGGTCAGCCTTTTTCCCCTTCGTAGACATCATTGAAAAACCTCTTTCCTTTAAATCTCTCATGTATCAAAGTAACGCGCTCAAGTTGTTGTCAAAACTTGAAGGTGGAGTTGACAAATAGAGAAAAACATTGGGTAATGATGCTCTTGAGAGTTGACTTTCCTCCATAATTCGTTAGGAACCATAACTTATTTATTTTAATTTTAAATTCTCTTTGAACCGTATAAAATTCTAGATCATTTCTAAATTTTTATGGTAAAATTTCACGTCAATTCTAGTTGCACAAAAACAATGTTTATTAGAAAAATTTCACCATGTTCAGACTTGTTGATCATAATATTTATTCAAATTGGAGTTCTTTTTGTGAAAGATTTTTGTTTCACCTGCGTTTTCAAATGATCAACTTGACATAGCACCATATCAATGTAGTTTTTGACGACCCATGTTCTTATAAAGATTGTTCTAGTGACCATAATAATGTATGTTGACTGAGAGAATGGCTTCAATCTCCTCTTTGAAGGAGAGTCGAGATTATGGCTAATATTCTTCAATCCGCTAAGCATGCTACGCCTCTTTAGTTTGTCTTGCTGTTATTATCAGAAATTTCTGAATGCCTCTAAAATTCAAACTTGATCGAAAAAGAATTGAATTCACCTCCCACAAGAAGTTCATCCTGGTTTCAAGTGTCTTTGATAAGATTGAAATCTTTTTAAACTGAAAGGAAAAGGTTTCATTTAGTTTTCTGGTGAAAATCATCTCACTACGCAGTAAAGCTGAACTTTTTTGCGTTGAATTTCCCTGCTATCAATAAATTTTCAATGGTTGATCAGCGATTAAATACGATGCTTTAATGTGTAATTACATCTGTTCCTTATATAACCGAGTGATTAGTGATTCATCTATTTTCGAATGGCCAGGATCGAATTGTGGATTCTCATCGTGAAAGTGGTTAAATACCATGATAATACGATCGTTAATTTTTCACTAGCTGATTTTTGCGTAATATGCTAAATACTTTTTCAATATTAATGAACAAACATGTTCGGTAATTAGATTCGTTTTTAGTGTATATATTGTCACGTCGCTTATGAATTTTCATATCTTAACCGATAAGTGGAACGTTCTGAGTTCGTAGAGCGCTATTGGGAACGAACTTTGTACCTATTTTGAGCGTATGTTTAAGAAACAAATAACGTGGGTACCTGCTTAACTAGCGTCGAAAAGATTTATAAGTTCGCCTAAAATTTGCTCATTCAGGGAATTACAGTTTGATTGAAATTGTTGGAAAAGTTTCTGCTATCGCGGCGTCGTGTGTTTATGACTCAGAGTATGGAAGAAAACAACGAGGTGACGATTGTATACATTTTTTAAAAGTATTTTAATTGTAATATTGGAGTTACAACTGAGATCGATTCCAGTAATAAGTCTCGAAGCATTAAGCTTCCAAGCGCGGACTTACTTTATCTAGTTCGTGATGTACGAGTCAGTCATTCCCCTCCATTGTCGAAGAATTCTTTATCGTAGATAGCAATCTGAAATGAAATCGAATAGTAGTTACCTAGTTTCATTGTACTTTGATCTTTACTTAGTAGATTATTTGCATCTTGATGCTGTTACGATCTGTATAGCTTTAACTAGACCGCTCTCGACGAAAATAAAAACTTTGGAGGAAGAATTCCTGCTAAATTCAAATGTTTGTGTCGATCACAAAAGATTCGGAATCCGTGACTCAATAACGTTTTTTCTTTCTCTCATTTGACGTCATGTGCTTACCATTCGTTGTGTGATGTTTACTGTCATTCAACATAATTTCTAAGAAAATATCGGTTTTCTGTTCGCGCACTCTCCTTGAAATACTATAGTCTAATAAATTGATTTTTTCGATCGTTTGGATCTCATGTATTTGAACTTTGTAGGTGCATTTCGCTTTAAGCCACTCCTCTAACGAAAGTTCGCCAATATCCACTACGTTCAGAGAAATGCGTTCCGACAGCCCATCGACAAGTACGTACTTTTTTAACATCAAATCATGACCTATTTCAATTTATTCTGCTCGAGTAAAAAAATGTATGCCATTTTGTTACAGCTACGTTGATTAGAGTCATTCATCCAGATACTGTCCATTTCAACTGGACCGGGTCAGAATTCGTGGGTTCGATAAATGTAGAGAACATCAGTAATCAGAATGTGTTGTATAAAGTGAGTTCGTCGATTGAAGCTCGCGTATCTCTTCTATTTTGAATGGATTTAATGCAATATAATCGAATTTCTTAGATAAAAACTACATCACCGGATCGATATCGTGTGCGACCGAACTCGGGTCTCCTTCAACAAGGTGTTTCGACCAAAATTATGGTCGTTTTGCAAAATGGTTATCAAGTACAATCAATACTGAAGGACAAATTCCTCCTTATGTCAATGACGATTGATCGTGAAGAGGCCACTCAGCAAGAAATTGCTGACATATGGAAGGTAACTTGATCTGAATTAACTTACTGGGTATTTCAACTTGGGTTTGATCATTCCGACCAACTTTTCTCGTCTCATTCGTCAATTTTTCGTTTCGATATTACTGTTGTTGATATCCGTGATGATTTTTTCACCTTTACTTAATGTTTGCTTTATTGAAACGTTCTAGCAATCGGAGAACGCTGTCGTCGAACAGCACAGACTGAAATGCTCTGTTGTTGAGCCCTCACAAACAGGAGCGTCGGCTAATGGTAGCGTAACAACTCACGGGTTTCTCGATGATCTCACAGATAGAGTAGAACATCTAAAAAATTCGGTAAGACTCTCATCAACATTCTTCAATTGTGCAAATTCGTCCTTAATTTTAATCAAAATTCTCATTCATATCGTTTCAGATGTACCAAATGTGCGAATGCAATAAAAAATTACACAGAGATTTATCATATCGGCAAAATGTGATAATAATTATTTTAATACTTCTAATCCTATGCGTGGTGATGTTATTATTTCTCGTATTGAAAAATCCGTCCCTGGACTTGCCAAAATCATTCGCGTCTTCAACTTGCCCCGCGTCATCCTCAAATGAACACAATTAAAACAAAAAAAAAACTATATTGTTGCCTATTGTTTTTTATTAGTTTTTTTTTTTTTGTTGTTTTATTATACACCTTCATTTATTGATGGTACGTTGGTTACCGATTCTTATTTATCTCTCTTTCTTTTCCTCTTCGTTTTTCATTTTTTATTATAATTTATTCTTCTCGATACAACATACGCATTTATACGTTTCCTCTTAAAACAATATCGTATTACTATCAAATTTGTTCTTATCAATTTATTCAAATTCAAATTATAATTTTCCCTCTTGCCGCGAGTTTATTAAAAAATATAATATGAATTATTTGTGTTTTCGCGTGAATTTCATACGTATCCTCAAATTTTTTAGCAATAAGAATTTCTAGAACTAAGCGAGTTGATATTAACCTAAGAGAACGAAAGCATCACAATTGTATCGATATTCGCTTCGCTCTACGTTTTGTAATGAAATCAAATATCTAACGATAAGTTGAAAACGAAAAATCACAATTTAAGAAGGAACGATATTATAACGTAATCTGCATTACATTCCTATCCTTTGAATTGTTTTCGATGTATCTTTCATACCATTACTAAAGACTGATATCCGTATAATAGGTGGGAAAATTTTGTGATCCCAATTACTACGTCGAACTAGTCCTTCAGCACGATATTTATAGTAAAAAATTGTGTATTAGTATCCGCCTTTTCGCTAGTCGTTGGGAATTCGCAATAAAGCAGGCGAAATTGGTGATATTTTCGTCGATGGAGATGACAATCCCTAACTTTTTAATAAATTAGTAGGTATCGAATATTACTTTCAACTGAAAAATGTAGTAGGTACAGCTTTTTGTACATTGATTGAGAAATTTAAAATAATATAAAGTAAATATTTTTAAAGGTATTTTGATAATCATCAACCTAAACGTTGAGCCGAAAAGAATGTATCATACGTTTTACTCAATCGTGTATTGTTCTTCTACAAATAATATGGCTTCCAAGAAATCTCACTTTTTAAATTTCTTTTTTAAATAATTATTTTCTCAATTGTCCTGAATTATCATTGCGAGTGAAAATTTGTTGTTGTTTTTCCAATGGAAATTATATACGTAAGGATATGATGTCTTATATGAATTTAATATTATTCATTTAAAATAAAACTTGAATAACTGATGACGTTACGAATGTTCATTCGCCATTACACTCGCGGTTCCTCATAAATTGTGTTTTTGATGGGGAAATATCTGGCTGTCGAATCGAACGCTCAAATACGTTCAAAAGAAAAAATGGTTTAATGGAAGAAATGTGTCACAGTTACTAAAAATGGCAATTTTTAATTTCGCCTTATTCTTATCATTATTCTATATACAATGAGAGATAATATTCATTTTTTGGTAATTTAGAGGCGCGGGAACTTTCGTTGAAAACCCTCCTTCAAAAATGATAACATCCGAGTAAGTAATCCGTATTTCTGATAACGACTACCAGCTCTCGTATGGATCATCTGAAAGAGAACCCCTTGATGAAATCCCTGTGAATCATTTATTTGTTTTTCAGTGAAACTTGTGGGTCGTTCAGCTCTAGTAATACGTCGGATACATTTCCTGGCAATAACATCAGTAGCAACAAAGGTATCGGCTCTGGCACATTGAGCATTTCTACTCTATTATCTTATGCTTTCGAATATAAACTCGAGGAGTATCATGTTTGCAGATGAAACCGTTTCGACTTTATTTTCAAGTTTATTTAACAAGACAAGCAGTAGCTTACTGCCCACCCCTGCAAATACTGTTGCCGAAAGTAAAAAGAACACATCTACGTTTGAGACTGATGGTTTAGAGAAGATCATAAAGAGTTCATTTGATTTTCATAGTAAGTGCTTCTAATTTCTAGATTATCGTGCTATTTTACGTTGAGATATCCACCCCAAAAGAATTGATTCTATCGTGTAATATCAAAGAGCTGACCTACTTCTTAATTTTCCTCTTATAATTATACTATGGATAACACGATCTATTGTCACATTGCTTCCGTAAATTTGGTAGTTTGGAAATTAGATGAAATAACATTTTGAGAGGGAATGTTGCGTGAGTGTTCATAGATCGATCGGAAAACTGATGGATTCCTCTCGTATTTATTCCTTCTATACTGCGTTTTTTTTTCTGGTCTTTGAGAAATCATACTTCGTGTTGACCTACTCGCCTTGAAACGTTGATGGACGCAGTGAGCCTTCATTGCCTGTGTGTGCATCTAATGACCGGCTCTATGCCTATTTCATTTTAATCGAATTAACAACTCGGATTTTGTGTCATAATCGTTCGTGAGTCATTTTTTCGCCATGAGTTATTACAGCTGGCGACTTTCATCCGTAAGGCCCCTTATAATTCGAATAGCACTGCGTAAATCGTATTAAGTAAAGCTGATTTAAATCATAGTTTACCAAAGAATAATCAATTGTTTGAAAATTTAGGCTTGGATCTAGCTTAATATTAGGGATGGGAATTGAAATTTTCCAATTTCTCCTCATCTGGAGGGGAGAGAGAGCTGTAATTGTTGGAAAATGAACAGCTACAACTTTTTTGTGCTCGCCTTTTATTCGATATTTTTCTCTATTTTTCCTCGTTGAGAGATTGTTCTCTCTCCCCCTTTAAACTTGGAACGCTCTTCGTGATGACAATGTTATAATATTTTTTTTTTTTAATTACAGAAGTTTCATCAACTTTCGATAGTAGTACCACAAACGAAAATGATACTTCGTTGCCTCTCTCAACGGATACTGTTATTCTGGAAAGGAATAAATCACCACCTGAAACGAAAGCTCCGACGGTATCAATTTCAACGTTATACACCGATGATATGTGCGAGGAGGGAAAAAGAAGTTTAAATGGTTTAAAACTTGTAGACGCTGGAACTTTGAGACGGGTATGTTCTAGTTCCAAAATACCTGTGAGTACAAAGCGGTTGCCAAACACGTTACTAGACAACCAAAAAAAAGAACGTGCTTGTCGATGGACTGAAAAATACCCGAAAAAGCAGCTAATTTATGACAAGGAATCTACGCATAAACGAGCTGAGAAAACCGGTTCCAAAAAATACGATCATATCAAAAGTAAAGTAGCAGCTTACATTCATCGACCCACAAGAACCGAGTTAGCTGTGAGGGGGAGCGCGCGATCTATGTCACCTATCGATTGTAAGTCAAAGATTGATCACTCAAGCGGTGCTGGAGAAGGAATCAAGAGGATGAGCTCTAGGACGTCGATAGAAACTTACACCTGTGAATATAAAATGGTAAACTTGATCCTCTTTTAATATGTATTCATTGAAAGTTTCTTGCGTTTATATCGAATCACGAATTTTTGTAGCCCTCTGCAGATACGAGTTTCAATCTCGATAGATCCGAAAGCTCAGGCGATCCTAATCTGAAGATCCGAAAACATGTTGAGCTGGCGTTAGAACATAATCGGAGGAAACTAGAGAAAGAGCGTATGATAGCAGAACATCATCAAGTCATTGCTAAGCAACATCAACAAGTCGTGGAGCATAGTGAAAAAGCGAATGAAAGCTTACAAAAAGCATTTACTCTTTTACTTTGTAAAATGACGGAAAAGTCGTAGCTTGAAAAGCGAGTTCTCTAGAATCTTTTACTATGAGTTCAATTTTTGTTACCAAGTTTGTACTTCGGTTCGAACGAAATCATAATGAAAGTAGGAGCGGCAATTTTATAAGAATGGTTTGTAATTCAAACAATTTTATAAAACGATAGAAGACGCCGAGACTGAGACGTTCTTGAGTGTGATTTGTTATTTTTTCTTTCGTCCATCAACATTATTGTTCGCTATGATTAAACTTGATTGTATTTGGTCGTACGTGGCCTCTGATACTTTTCCTTTGACCGATTCGATGATTGTATAATACTTGACAGATTTTGTTATAAATGAATTGTTTTCATTATGTCATACAGTCTATAGTTAAACATTGGGAATGAGATGTATAATGAAAAGCAAAAGAAGAAAAAAAAAAGGTCCTGGTGGCTGCGGTAAGTGCTTACGCGGTTACAGGGTTGTCACTGTTGTCAGCTGGTGGAATAGGCCTATTGTATTGTAGCAAATCCACAATTAGCATTTTAATTTCTATTCGTCCGGGTCGAGCTCATTAAACTCATATAGCAGCAGAAAATTGATTATGAGGAAGAGTAATTTTATTAATGCAAATATCCCAAAATAGGTACACAGCTACCTATATTATGGCACTCTTAGTCTCTTACACAGCGCCTCCAGAAATTTAAGCCTAGGGTGAACTTTCATATTTCTTCACTTTGGATCAGACGTTGAAGTTCCTTTCAAGTCCCACGTCTCTTCCTCGACTCAATTCCCTAGTTCTTTACAGAACAGAGCTGTGAAGCAAGAAGAACGGAAACGAACGCGAACGAGTTCCCTCACAAGTGACCGCGCACGAGGCACGACATTCTTGAGAACGCCGTCATGCCTGCAACCACGCTGCAACACGCTGGTAAAAGTTCAGCAGTAGTGGTAGTGTAGAGTGTAGTTAACAAAAACATCAAGGTCCAATGATTGATAATTTATTGATATGCAAAGTACAATGCATTGATTGTCTTGATGCAGAAAGTATGAATAATGAACCTTAGACCTAATGTTTTCTACTCGGAAAGCTTCTAGCATTCACGGATCATTAAAGTTCGATTATTTTCTTTCATTCTGCATTCATGTGTAGCGGATTTTAGTTTTTACAACAATTCTTGAGCAGCACGTAAACGATCAGTTTTGAGTGATAAGATTGATATTTTGAAGATCCATTCAAGTGTATAAAATGTTTTTTGCTGTTAGAAGTACCGTTCGATTTTGCTCTGCAGATGTTTCATGATGGTTAAAATCTGGGGTCTGGATGTATCGACTTCGTTTCTTGAATTCACGTTCGTTTCAAAAAACCATGGCTGGTAAGTTTAATTTAGGACCTGCTCTTCATTATGTTTTTCTGAAATATGATACGAGCTAATCATCAACTACTATGAATTTTATGTGATTTAGGTAAAAATTTCCCGGGGTTACCTCGCGTTACACCATCACCAGAAGAATATGATCTTCAACGTGTGTTATTGGTGTCAAAAACCACCCGGTTTGAAATAGAGCTTCAAAATAATCCACAACTTGATGAGGGTAGCTTACGCCAACTTGTGACCCAACGTGGGCACAGCTCAATTGCTACAACTCACGACGAGCACAAAAAGTTTCAGAACGACTTGATTGATGCGTTGAATAAACTGAACGTGGAGGTCAAAATCGTGAACAGGTATAGAATTTTGTTATTCTTAAAATTTCTCATTCAATCGTTCAAACAAATGTTTTCGTAACGTTCTGTATTTAGGTTTGAGCGCCCTGTTGATCTTATTGACTGGGCTGATACGGTTATCAGTGTCGGTGGTGATGGCACCTATTTGATGGCCGCTAATAAAGTTTCTGATCAAAGTAAGCCGGTTATTGGATTAAATTCTTGTCCGAACTCATCTACAGGCTACCTGTGTCTTCCTAAACGCTATTCAAAGGATGTGTATCAGACGTTGAGTAATATCAAGGAGGTGTGTTGATGTCAGTTGATAGTCTGAACTTGTTGTAACAGATTAAATTCAATTGCCATCTTGATTGATAATTTCAGAGACATTTCACTTGGACGTATAGAACTCGGATAGGAGTAACTCTTGTGGGAGAAAATCTCCAAAAATGTAGCCAACCTGTGCACGAATTACCGATTATTATGAAAAAGTAAAAATCTTTTCGTATTGTAAGAAGCGAAACTTTGAAATTGGTATAAACCTTTGGAATGCTGATGACTGATCGTTTATAATCGTGAACTCGTTTCCAAAGATCAATCTCAACTTCAAAGTTATTTGTCTGTATACCGTTAAATTTTGTATCTAATACAAATGATCCAATTTTAGAGATTGTGAAATTCAGGATCATGATACATATCCAATAGATTCTATCAATGAGGCCTATGTTGTACCGCACTTAGCTCTGAATGAGGTGAGTTTCCGAAGATTCAACTTTATACCTGACCTCAATGGTTTGTGAGACGTATTCTTATTTTTCAGGTATTCATCGCTGAAAGTGCTCCAGCAAATGTTTCGTACCTAGACATTGCTTTAAATGATGGCAAACCTATTAGTACGAAAAATTCTGGTTTCCTCGTGTGTACTGGTTCCGGTTCTTCGTCGTGGAACTTCACAATGAATCGTGTTTCACACGAAGTTGTTGAAAAAATTTTCAAACTCAGTGGTCATAAGGATACAAACGTTGACGAAATCGTTGAAAAATACAACAACTCATTACGTTATGCTCAAGGTACGATATCCAGTCCGATTCATAGTTATTACGCCGTTATTTTCAGTTCATTATTGGTGATGAAGAAATAATATTTCCTCTTCTCATCTTTCTTTCCCTCTGTTTTCGTTCCGAAAACTACCTCAACAGGAATTTATAATTCAGGAGGTGAAAAATCTGTCGGGACTGTGATTCAAGATTGATACATATTTTTCTTCTTTCATTTCAGATGATGAAACGATGGATTACACCATCCGTGATTTAATTCCAATGCATCTTTGGCCAAAGATGCCGGATCTCCCGTCCAAAGGCAATGCTTCAAAAATTTTGATCAAGTCGCAGTGTCGAAACGGCAGTCTGGTCATTGATGGCGGTTGTTCATATAATTTTAATACGGGCACAAGCGCAATCTTGGAAACTAATCAGAAACACGTACTAAAAACTATTAAATTTTTCGATGATGTTTGAAAATCCGTGTGACCGGTGTGTTGATTTGTAAATGATCTTGAAACACATTTGAGCTTTCGAGATAAAGACTCAGGAGTTGATGTTTGCAGAACTTTTATTCTTCGTACGTACTTATTCGTAAGAAATTGTTCCTATGAACGCGCATTTTCTTGAACTTGCGATAACTGTACGTAATACAGGCAATAAACACTTGTGATAACTGTCCGTGATGAATACTCCTCCAGAGTATTTTGCTTTTTCTTGTTTTCATCATACTTACACAATTTAGTATTTATTGTTAAACTTATAGGTCTATAATATTGTACTGTAAATCAATTTTAATAAATTATGTTAATTTTTGTTTATCATTGATTCAACGGTATTAGAATTGTGAAGATCATTCAGAGCCATAGGGCTGTATCTCCACTTCATGAGTTACGAACTCACGTACGGCATGGTCAATCTATCCTGACGATGAATGAACCACGAGAAAAACCTTCACGAACAGACACCAATATGTAGAGCTCAGTTAGTACCGATTATAGGTTTTGGTCGAGTTTTGAAACAGATCTTCTTCGTGACAACAGATTTGATGGTAAATTCCGCATCGTGATCAGTTTTCTTCCGTTCCATCAACGCTAGGGGTTTATCAAGACTCTGTACTTTGCCATTCAGTATATGATGGCCAATGATTAACACAGGTAATGTTGTACCGTCCTGGAAAGAATGATGAGAAAATTCAAAGAGATTGATGATGAATGAAGGAAATTTCAACACACATTTTTGTAAATTTACCCCTTGATTTTTGAAGTACAGATCACCAACAAACTGTGAGTCTAAGAAAGCGTTCGTTCGACATTCCAAATCGCCCTGAAGTTCAATAATAGCTATTTCTTCTTTCTCTTCAACTGAAGACGATCTGTAGACAATCAATTTAAGATTGTAACTTTCTAGTACAACGATCTAAAACCATATCAACAAATATAAATAAAGCCGTGTATAATTCGAGTTCCTTCAATACTTACAGTTTTATTAATATTGGCATTATGAGAGGATTATTATGTGAATAAAACTAGCGTCAAAAGATCTCATCAACTTGAGTTGAAATTGAAAAGAATGCAGAGTTCAAGAAACCGCGAAATTTCCCGAATACTGATGATAACTCAGCTGTTGATAATGAGACGTGGTACTGTGCTGGATGCTTATTACTGCTGACAACCTCAGACTTCAGACTTCAGGTTTGACTTTGTTCAGATTTTTCGATGATAATACCAAGAAATTTCGAAAGAGAGACCTTCTTTCACTCTTATTAAAATGTTATTTCTCCTGACAAGAAGAATTATTAAATCGAGGAAAAAAGCGTTCTTGGCAGCCCCAGATTTACGTACAGGCCCGCGAGGCCGGGGCCTTAGGCGCCTCAAGATTCCTAAATTTGGTATTTTTATGAAGTAAAAACCCAAATTTAACATTCAGTTCTTAAATTTAGAATTTTAGGCGCCGATGGCATGTTGGCCTCAGGCGCTAGGAAGGGTAAATCCGGCCCTGGTTCTTGGCGCAGAGCGTCGAAAGAAAACTTTAAAAACTTCTCTATGACAATATTGACAAAAAGGTCTGCAGAAACGCATGACTTCTTCAGCTGATTTCTTTTTAGTGCTCAAGAATGAAGGAACATTCTGTCTTGTTTCATATGAATAAGGTCAGTTCACCGCTGATCCTAGGAAATACGTGAGGCTAAAATTCCCAAGTTTTTTCTAGCCTCTTTTCTTGTGATCTTTCATACTCCCAATCTATTATAAAGTATAAGTGTTTATTGGAGCCTGTCATGCGCAGAATTTAGACCGCATCTAGATATTAAGACGAAGTGAGATATTATTTCTGCACAAATCCTCGATAAAGTTTCACTAAATAAATAAATTCTCTTTACAATAAAAAGTACTCCGTCTGATTTTTCAAAAAAAAAAAATAATGATTTATTATCTAAAGAACACAGGAAAATACTTCAGAAATTATCGGAAAACGTATCGCACGCGGATAGAATAATATGGTCGCGAAATTATTGATATTTTACTAATTCTTACAAAATTGACTGAATGCGTACTTATTTTTATTTCCAAGTAATTTTTCAATTCGATTAGATCGTTAAATTTCTATTATTTGATGTTGATCACGAGGAAAGGGCACGAATTAGAAACGAGTAACCATAGCGCTATTAGTTTTATACATAAAAAATTCGAAAAAATCTTTCGACATCATCGAATCACGAATAAGCAAGTGAGAGAAATCTAAAAAAGTGCTGATTATTGAGTCGGCCGTATAATCCCATCGTAATCATCATCACATATTAGTTTCAAAGACTTCGAGAACCCAATGAAGGCATTGACAAAAACAAAAATCTTCACGTTTTTCGGAAATGGGTTTTCAATATATAAGAAAATTCAATTCTAATGCATGACAGAAATACTTTTAAAACTGTACATAACAACTTGACGAAAGCAAAAAGCATACTGTAAATTAAAATCATAAATAATGTTTACAGAGGAAGAGATTAAAAAATTTAACAAGACATGAAAATAATGAACATTCATTGAATGGATGATTTCACGAAAAGCGCTCTCACAACAATGGGAATGAAAAGTAAGAAGTTCAGAAATTGAAAAACACTGCTCCGAAGTAATCAATACGTGATCGGACACTGTAACTGATTTTCGAGAATCGAAATTCAAGACAAAGAGGATATAATACTTGGCTCTATCTGCGACAGCGCATCACCAAACTTCGAAAAATGTACTATTTCGAATTTCAAAGAAGTCGCGTTTCTCAATCGAACATTAAAGATACAAACCACGAGCGATAGATATACGTAGTTACGACACAAAACAAACAACAGCGAAAGATAACCAAATGTATCTCATAAGGTTTTCCAAAAATTAGGATTCAACGTTAACTTCCTTTCAAAATTTCTATACCAATTCTCAAGTACGTTAAAAGGTATAAATGAATTGGAAGCTTTGTCTACCAACTCGCTATAAGGTACAGCAAAACTGGAAACGTACTCAAACAAATTCAGCAGAATTTTCTTACCAAATTCTGCTGATACAGAAGGATTATTTAAGGACTTATTCTGCATGACGATATTGTGCTGTTCAACGATGTCAATTGGTTCAATTGAAATACCGATTTTCGCTGTAAATTTTCCAGGAATTTCTTCTCGTATGGCAAACGAACTCACGTGATTTCCGTTATCAACCTTCTTCGAATGGGAGATACGAAATATGGCTGACGGTTTAATATTTGAAATGGACCCCAAAAGTTGCCACTCATCGCTCATGCCAGTTTCTGCCCAACTAATATACACTGAAAGAGTTGAAAATATTAGTATGACTCCAGTAAATGCGTACACAAATAAATACGACACAGGTCGATCAAAGTTGATTTACCTAATCCTGCAGTTCCTTCGGGAAATGGTATGGTACCGGTAAGAAACACAGCAATGTGATTCATGTTGTCGGCGTCGCAAACAGTTATCGCAAAGTGAGTGGCATCTATCTGAGCGAAGTCAGTTCTCACCTACGAATGAGGTAAGATTTTACTTTCTCAAGAAACTTTACGAGAGCCTGAGCCTCTCTGAGGAATTAATTTTAATAGGTATTCTAGTTCACAAAATTATACTTACTAATTTTCCACTTGCTAAAAATCCGAACATGGTCGGAACCACAGCCATAATGATACTTTTATCAAACTGTTATGCAGGTCAGCTTTAAAATATAGAGAAATCTGAATATCTTTCAACTGTAAATGACGATGAAAGCCTTTCAGAATAGCTATCCGAATTTTTTCATCGTAAACAAAAATTCCAAAATACTACACTGTTCTAGCAAATTCTGCACCCTCTCGTTCCAGCTTTGACTTGATAATATTCCAGTGTTACCGTACGTTAGAAAGTGAATAAAAAACTTGGTCAATATAAAAAATTACTTGGTATTTAGCATCATAATTTTGTAATAAATTATTCTTCTTAGGGGTTTGATTCTCTCTGAATTCGTTGATGGGAGCTTCAATGACTCAATTACTTCGGCGGTAAAATGATCTAAATAGGATAATTATTGAATATCGAAAATCAGAATACGCTTTTTTCCTTCCGGTGGTTCAAGAATCCTGTGACATGATCAGGAGGAGGAAGAGACGGAGAGGGATGGGTTTCCTTATCTTTCGAGTTTCGGTCATGTTTCATGCCGTTCAGAAATCAGAGAAGAGAATGGTCGAAAATTTTTGAAGAAGTTCTATTTTTGATCTGTCTCGACTCCCGTTGTCAATTGAAAGATCAGTAATTTTTACAGTCGTGATGTCAAGACCGTCAACATAATATTCCCGTAAACTTTATACATCTTGAAAATTGATTGTTGACGCGTCCATTTGAGCCGGTGCGAAACATCGTATCCGTATTGAAGACTTCCATCTGAAAATAATGCTGTAAGTGATAAATTCGTAAAATAATGAATATTTTACGTAAATCTAAACTCTGTGTTTGCCGTATTTCAAGAAGTATATCTCGTTCTCTGTCTTATCGAATCGAACAATTGCACCAGAGAACACTCATCAAGCTATCCGGCGACGATGTTAGAGCTTATATTCAGGGCCTTGTTACCAATGATGTGAATCGTTTGGAGAACAACGAATGTGCTATATATGCACATTTTTTGAACAATAAAGGCCGTATACTGTACGACGTTTTCTTGTGTAAAAGCGCGCAGAATGAATTATTGCTTGAATGTGACACTTGCATTAGAGATGATATTATCAAACATCTAAAAATGTATCGCGTTCGAAAGAAAGTTAACATCGAGCAGTCTGATGAGAATGTATGGTCACTAATCAATGATTCGATACTGTCTGCGAACATCGAGAATTGGTCCTTTGAAGATGACGCTAACTCAAAGTACGATCGGATAGTGTCGGAGCTTCGTAACAAAAATATACTAAGTTTTCAAGATCCCAGAATTCCCTCTGTTGGTCTGCGAATATACTCTTCGATGTCGCAGAACCTTACTAATATGCTTGACGAATGCAAAATTTCTACCATTGAGTCTCAGTATTATGTCGTATTGAGGTATAAACTTGGCATCGCCGAAGGTGTGAGTGAAATACCTGTCGGTAAATGTTTTCCCTTGGAGATGAATTGCGACTATTTGAACGGTGTTAGCTTCCACAAAGGGTGCTATATTGGTCAAGAATTGACTGCCCGAACACATCACACCGGAGTTGTGCGTAAACGAATAATGCCATTAACTCTGTCTTCTGTTCCAGACCAAGAAGTTAATTACGATTCGGTTATCGTAACGGAAGACGATGAAGTGGTTGGAAAACTGAGGGGGATTCACGGTGAACATTGCATATCGTTGTTGAGGATATCGGAATCTTTGAAGAATCCTGCTAAATTGAATTTAAACGGCATACCAGCGTCTACGTGGAAACCTTTCTGGTGGCCCTCCTGAAAAAGAGATACGTGAAAGGGCACTATTTCGTCGTAAATCTTCGGCCATGAGTGCTTCTTCGAATGTGAGTAATTGAATGAGTGACTGTTTCTTTACGTCGCCAGGTACTTTCTTACTCGTCTTTTCTTACAGTTCTTACTCAAGACGGCTACAACAAAGTAATGGAAGCTGCTAACCACATTGCCAAAGATTCATTTCAATGTTCTCAGTGTGCATTGAAAGAAGATTACGATTATTTCGGCAAACGTCCTCCTTTCAACAATAAAGTAATTTTCAAAGAAAATTGCTACGTCATGAAAGATCCGTTTTCACCGCCGAACAAATGCCAATTTTTAATTCTCGGAAGTAACTGTTCACGTTGTAAGAAACCTGTATGCTCTAGCGCCCAGTGTAGTCTTTTTTTTACGAAATATTTTTGTAGTCAATGTGTACGTGATAATCTAGAAAGTTTTCCACCTCAAATACAATCCAAATTTGCAGCAAAAAGACAATCATGAGGTGCTGCTCTACGCTACTTCTAAAGATGTGATATGAAATGTATAATCTTTAAGGGCTCGTTTGTACTATAACCATGACGTGTACGCAGTTAATTAATCAGTCACTTTTTTCGTGTTATCGATTACGAAATTTACTTAAGAATATAATTTAAAAATATAATACACTGATAAAAAAAAATGAATCACAGTTATGCACAAAATTTTTACTATTCTACTTAAAAATACTTTTACTATCATCATAATGATTTAAAAATCTTGCCTTCAAGGCGCGCTCTTCTTCGATCGTATCGAAAGTTTTTTGGCCATTATTTTCTTCTTCAAGTCGGTGACGTTCAACTTCTTTTTCTAGAATACAACAAACGATGCTTCAATGCAAGTTCGATAAAAATGATTTTGTGGTGATGGAAGCACAAGCAGTCTTCTTTATTTTTATATCGAAAGAGGAAATACGATAGTTACTCAGTATGCAGGTTGATCTTTTTGGTATTAGTGAACAATAGAAATGAGAAAATAATTTTAAAAAGGTGAATCACCCAATGATCGTGAAGACCCAAGAAAAAGGAACATAAGATTTTTGTAGATTCATAATGATAAATCAAGCCAAAAAATTATTGTACCTACAGCAAAGAATTTAACCTTTGTCGTTGTTCCAGAATATGAGATTCCAGCATATTCATGATTTCAGATTCTGAAGTGTGCTCATGTTCAACTAGTATCATGATACCAATACGAAGTGTTGAACGTAGAAAAACAGAGAAGTTTAATACAACGGAAATTCAGTAAGAAAGAATAAAAACTGAGGAAATCTGCTGAACTCACAGTCGGGACAGAAAATCTTTGCACCTTCTGAGACAGTAGGGAGGTTCTGTTATCAAGGGAAAATAACCGATCTTGAACGTCCTTCATCAACTGAAATACTAACTTCCATTCTACCTACGACTTTCGGGTGATCAGAATGATAAACTTCAGTATGATAATCCACTTTCAGTCATTGAATTTGACATCATCTTAGTCACATAACTTCGATTCTTCAAAATATCATCTCGCAGTATCAAAATAATATTTTGTACAAACCTTCTTAGGTCGTCCTTCTGAAGTCTTCGAGGATTTACTCTTTTTCACTGGAAACATTCCTTTGTTGGATTCCAATGATTTCTTCTCTTTTTTCTTTTCAATTTTCTTCTTTTTACCAGGACTAAACAAACGTTGAACGCGTATTTCTCTGCCATTCAATTTTTCTTCATTCATATTCAATGCTAGTTCCACAGCATCGATAGACTAAAAAAATATTCACATAAAATCAAGAAAATCGATATTTCGGTCTCAAAATACATTTTTTTTTTTTCAATCGACTTACTTTAAAGTTGACGTAACCAAAACCTTTTCCTGCGCCAGTTTTGGCATCTCTTACTACACGAACATGGGCTATTTCACCGCATTGTTGGAACAAAGAAAATAAGTCATCGTCTTGGACTTCTACGCAAACGATACGAACAACGTAATAACCAAGTAGGACGATAGATAAGTAGCAAAATAAAGCTCCAACTTACCGAAAGGTAAATTACCCACAAAAACACCTTTTCTTGAATCAAATTCTTTTTCGTGAGACATCGTAACCCGCAGTCGATTGCCATCGTACAACTCTCCATTCAATTTCAGAGCATTGTGAGCTTCGACATCGGTTTTAAATAACGCGTGAACAATGAGAGGAGGATGGTTTTCTGGTAATTTGCCCTTGATCAAAGCTATTTTTTTAGGAAGAGCTGACAAAGACTTCACACCGCGTGTCCACATTTTCTCAACGGTCCCGTATTGTTTCAATACTTTCAGAAGTTTTTTCTTCTTAAAATCTACAGGCAGATTTCCAATATAGATTGTCCTCGAATCACGACAACTTTGCGGTTCTGTCAACAGCGGTTCGCTCACCGAGGTATCCAGATTATTGTCGTCAGCTACACTGAAAAAGCAATGTCAAAATTGCCGGTAACGATTTAGGAAGTCGCTGATCTTATTTATTATAGATAATTCATCATACTTACTCAATATTGGTAACTTTTTTCTTCTTTTTGGACTTCTTCACTGATTGGTCGGGTTCTTCTTCACTTTTCGAAACTTCGTATTTCTTTTTGTCCTTATTCTTCTTCTTTTTCGGAATTTCACTGTCAGTCGTAGCAATATCACATTCTTCGGGAGCTGAGTCGACCTTCTTTTTGTCTTTTTTCTTCTTCTTCTTAGGAATTTCACAGTCATTCGAAGCGATATCACATTCTTGGGGAGCTGATTCAACAGTATCACTGGATTCTACGGCGATGGAAGAACGTTTACGATCACGTTTGGATTTCTTCACTTTAGAAGCGACATCTTGCTCTTTGAGCGGCGTGCTACCATCCAGAGAAGCGTAAACGGATTCCCTTCGACTCCTATCAATCGTATTCTTGGCTTCTTCTCCAAATATATTCTTCAATTTCTTTACTTTCTGCTTAACATTGTAGGTACGTTCGCCCTTAAAATACGTTTTCTTCGAGTCAGATTTGAGGAACTTCTTCAACTTCATTTTGGTTGATGAACTAATATACTATACGTCAATAATTGTCTAGAATAATAAATAAATATCGTAGGTTAGTTTCAGAGTATCGTAAATGGGTGAAGCATTTTATTTAGGTGAACTTACCCTTAAAGAATATCTAGTCAAAATATTATTGAATAATGCGAACGTTACACAAAGGTTTTACACCAAAGCATACATAGAAGCTGAAGCTATTTCCTGTACGAAATAGATCAGATACCAGATGATTAAGAGTCGATATTTTCCAGTTTAGTTTGGTCAATAATTTTCATGCCGGCATAATTTAGTATCGTTTGCCTCGTGTTCTTCGTTGCCGCAATGCCGCATGAACTTTTGGTGGGGTGTAATTGACGTGTCATGGAGGAAGGGGAAAGTAGGAACTGGTAATGACAACTGATAAGAAACTGCAGCTGCTATCACGATCACAACTCGTGCTCGTTTCCTCGATTACTCTATTTTTCTATCGAAATTCGAACGTTTTTCACCGCTGCCTTGTCCCAAATAATGGAGTTGAATTCTTCAGAATTAGGAACCAAAGAATAGTAAGCATAATTCTGTGACTTACTCAATGTACTGTAAATAAATGCGTTGTGACAAATTACTGTGAAGTGAGAAATGCTGATGAATTGAGTAGACGCATAAGCACCACTAGCTCATCTCTCACTTTACATCCCCAAGAGCTTATCATCATTAATTTTTCTCTTTTCTTTCTCTCTTCTAGTTGGGAACGTGCGTATCATTCAGAATTGAAGAATTTCAATGATCATGGTGATATCGGCGAGATATGGTTCGGCGAAGAAAGCATATTTCGTGTCTTGGAGTAAGTTCAAATTAATTGAAGTTTCACTACTTTTGAAGTTCGAATACAATCAAAATATTTTCACAGTTGGTTGAAATCGCACGACCTCCTCCAGAAAGACGGACCGATTATAGATATAGGTTGTGGAAACGGAATGATGCTTGTTGAAATGGTGGGTACTGGGACTCGACATTATTCGTATTGATGAGCAACGCTCTTGTCATCGTAAGCTAATCATCTGACTTTTATAGGTCCGTGAAGGATTTAAAAATCTTGTTGGTATCGATTACTCAGCAGAAGCCATCAAGCTAGCGTCAGCTATTGTCACCGAACAGAACATGGAGGCTGAAATTTCTCTAGAAGTGAGTATGACCAAATTCATTGGTCACCAATTTTCTCATCAGATATTCGGAAAACGTTGATTTACTCTTAGTAGGTATGTGATCTTTTATCGGATGGATGCGGTAAAGATCGTTTCTCCTTGGCCTTAGATAAAGGTACTTACGATGCAGTATCGCTGAATCCGATAAATCCTTCGGAAAATCGATTACTGTACGTTCAACGAGTACGTGAGCTTTTGAAACCCGATGGATTTTTCATCATCACGAGTTGTAATTGGACTGACGAGGAACTTCTTCAGCATTTCAAAGCATGTGAGTTTCGTTCATCAACATAAGTTTATTTACCCTACTGGATGAATTTTCATTTTGTTTTTCGGTTTCAGATTTTAAAGTTCATTCTACCATTCCTACACCGCAGTTCAGTTTCGGTGGAAAGACCGGGAAATTAGTATCGTGTCTAGTTTTACAAAAAATTAATGAGATTGGAAATACGTAACTGGATTTAGAACAGAACGAAATATTATAAATTTTTTACATGAAATCTTACTGAAAAAGAGCAGAAATTTTTTTTCTTTGTTGTTTTATAATCTATGTTTCCCTATGAATTTTTCTTTAAGTCTGGAAAAGTCGATATGAGTGAAAGGAAAATTTATAAAATTTCATAGTGGATGTATTGATGCGTTGAACAATTCAAAAAAAAAAGACAGCTTGTGGCACATTATGGCGTGTACATAGCTGGAAAGAGATTATATTCAGCTCTCTTTATAATTCATTGTTCAAATAGATTTGTCCATGCTAAACTAACACAACTCGCAAAATCACCAAACAAAACCGTCTTAGGTTTTTCCAGCTTACCATATTGCATACTTATTCTCCTATGTATTATCAATCTGGTTGTGTTTTTCCTCTTCAACACCTGATAGGTCAATGGTGTTGACTGTTAAGTTGATGTTGAATCAAACCAGGGAAGGACACGAATAGCGAAAAAATGATCCAAATCGCGGATCTTGAATCTTTGGTCTCACAGCGGATCAATTCACGGATCAGGAATTGCATGATGGAAATGTTCCGCCGGATCACGGATAATAGTTATTTTTTCGTGATCCGACGTACGGATCAATCACTTGCGAATCAGAACATTTGATCCGTGATCCGTAAATCGCGGATCGCGGGAAAAAAATGTGTATCTTTGGGACTTTGGATTCAATAATCAATTTTCAACATTTCATGATTTTAATGATCAAATAGTTTTAAAAGAAGATCGTATTTTTGTACCAGGAGGCAGGAGTTGTACCTCACATAATCACGTTTCACGTTGCATGTAGACCTTCTTTTTTCTTTCAATCACGGATCATTTAAAATTGATTCGGATCAAAATCAATTCAAATGTCAAAATGATCCAAATAAACCGCGGATCAAAACGCGCGCGAAAAAATGATCCGAATACGGATCACGGATCACGGATCACCAATTTTTGATCCGTGATCCGATCCGTTCCCGGCCCTGAATCAAACTATGAACTAACTGATTGATTTGCTGTTCAAATTTTTCAACTGACTGAATAACTGACTGACTGTTGTCTGAAATTATCGAAATTTGACCTAATTTAAATAACTTACCTACAACTAACGAATTAACGACTCACAACTTGAAACAAAAGAAGTGAAGAGTGAACTTGACAGAAAACTACCAACCAGCAGAAAGAGTATTCCTATCACTTATGAGAGAGCACTACTTTTGCTGATTGATCAACATCTGGTATTTGAACCTCTCCATTTTGCTCTTGAATAATTGTATTTTGCTACGGAGCTGCATCCGGCTCCAAATTACTTTATTTAGCTCTGAAAGTGCTTTGGTCTGTAAGTTGTACTGTTTCAAATTAATCCTAAATTAATCGTTATTACCTTAATAACTCGGTATTCAAAGTAAATACTGAGTTACATCTAACCAGTGGCGCATTTACAGGGAGGAAAGTTGGAACTACCCCCCCCCCCTCCCTCCCGGAGGGTTATGGTTTTAGTGATTACGTAATTCTCAAGCATATAGGTCGTTGAGCATGCACAATAAACTTTTTGGTAGTAGTACTTTGTCTTTGAAAATTTTCAGACCCCCTGGAAAAATTTTCTAACTAACTAGCTTGAAGTAGCACAACACTGTACACACAATCACCAAGTGCCATTTAAAAATACATTTGACGTACGGATTGACTAACTTACTTTCAAAAAAATCAATCATTTTTGCGACTTGATTACTCTGCCCTTTCATATCAAGTCAATTTCAAGGGAATGAGCATATCCAATAAAAGTTATGTAATAGTGCTCATGGAGGTGAAATTGTTTACTGATTTGGTGATATATCGTTTGGGCAGCGCTGTCTCCTCTGCTTTGGGGCTATAATTTGTTTTTTTCTCATTCAAGACTGTCCAGAAACAGTTCTAGAGAAAGATCTAAGAAGATTTGGAACCTCAATATCTGCACAGCGAGTAAAATTAAATACCCACAGTTTCTTTTCGAAAACTTACAACATCCCTGGACTAAGTAAGGATCCCTACACTCTCAACCATAATAACCTGAATGAATAACAGCCGAACTTGGACCTTGAAAGGAACTTTTGAGTTCCTAAACTATTTCAGGACTTCTTCCGCTCAAATACTGTGGAAATAGAAAATTTTTTGCATTCCTAAACCAGGTTAGAGTTTCTTTCTCTCGGATGAATACAGTATGCAAAAAAAAATATATGGTGGTTTGTCTCCCTCTCAAAACTATGGCCTAGTTTTCTGTTTATAATAAATGCAAGAGAGTACCGTTTCTTAGGTTTATTGGTCAAGGCGAGGAGCCGGCCACTTTTTAGCGACGGAGCTTGAGGCCTGCGCCCAAAAAGTAAGAAAGGGTAAGGTATGGGGGCCAGGACTCAATTTTAGCTCCCGGCTCCCGCTCTTCTGGCTCTCTTGAAAACCAAGTTCTCACTTCTAGTTCTAGGTGTAGGTCGCGTTTCTCTAAAATTCAGGGCTGCCAGCTAAGCCAAAGCCATTAGCCGTTAGTTATTCAAACTGGAACTGCTAACGGCTAATTGGCTAATTCTTCATCTCCCCCTTCACTTTTCTTTTTAGAGTGATCCCCTTCTCTACTTTAAGCTGTCAGCTTTCAACTTTTAACCGTTAGCCATTCTATTTTGCATAAAATTAACTAGCTTTTAGCTAGCCAATGATACTGAATTAGCCGCTAGCGGATAGCCAAAGCCAATCAATTTGAAGGGTTAGTTTTTAGCAAGGCTGTCACTTGCCCGCATCGCGGGAGCCCGCGATTTTTGGTGGAATTTTACGAGCGCGGGCACGGGCGTCCGCAAAAATGAGAATTTCCGTGCCCGTGCGCACCCGCGTGTTTTATTTCATTTTTCTCAGTGGTCGTGGCGCCCGCGTGCGAGCTCCGCCCGTGCGTTTTAATATTTGAATTTTTTTTTACTTTCGTCAGCGGTGGCTCCAGAGTGCAATGACCAATGAGTTGCCAAACCAAAAGCCAAATTGAAAAGAAGAAGAAGAAAAAAAAAACTTGTTCTTAGTTTTTTTTTTTTTTTTTGCTGTGGTGAGGTAATGATAATACATTGACAATGAATGGAACACCGGCAAAATTCGCACATTTCGGTCTCCGGATTTTCAACAAAATTGAAAAATTCGGCTGTAATCAGTTGCACGTTGCGGCAGCGGCAGTTTGACTTTGTTATTTATTTTTTATTCTTCTTATTCATAGGGGGCGCAAATCTGACAGTTTAAAAGCAAGGAGCGACCTGTGTGCCCAGTAGCAAGAATAGAATACCTATTCTCGTAATCGATACAATCAAACAACGATCTGCAGAAAAGAATGTCTCATTCATTTTGGAGAAATACTTTTCTGCAGATCGTTGTTTGATAGACTTTCCGTGTGGCGTGCGCCCGCAAGTTTTGAACTTTTGATGAAATATTAACAAAAAAATGAAAAAAATACAAAAATGCAGATTTTCATTGCCCACCCGCCCGCGCCGCTATTTGACACCCGCGGGTGCGGGCACGGGCACCCGCGATTTCGTGGGCAAGTGACAGCCTGGGTTTTTAGCTTAGTTTTTAGCCAATAGAATTGGCTAAGCACTCAAGCAGCCATGCTAAAATTTGCAGGTACCAGTCACAAATACATCAGCAGCCGAGTGTGGGTATCTAAATGGCACTTCTGAGGTACTCTAAAGTGGCGTAAGAACAATTAATTTGCCTGACGAACCTCTGAAAAGTTACTGTAATGGGAAATATAATGAAATTCTATCTTGCGTGGAATTAGGTCTGCAGCTGATGGCTTAATTTGCATTAGTTCTTCTCTACTTTGATGACGTCATTCTTAACCAAAAATGCAGAAATCAAATAAGAGTGTAGCCATCAGCCGCAGGCTTGATCTTTAACAAAATGGAGTCCTATTATATGTCCTGTTATAGTGTCTTAATTCATAGTCTCTAAATTAAGTCAGAGCCCTCCCCTCCCTCGAATAGCTATCGTCATCTTTGAAGAGAGCCCTATTCGATTAGGATTACAAGGTTCTGTACAGACGTTTTTCTTGAATAAGCCCTTATAAAACCGGTTCCATAACAAAAAATAATACTTGACTCAAAGGTACGTGCATTGTGGTCCGTTTCAAGAAACAGTGGTGAGGTCAAAAAATTTTTGAGAGGGTGGGGCGGGGGGGGTGTGAACAAGAAAATCTTGAAGGTGAATTTTGGACAAAATTTTGTGCAATACTCAAGCCTTTTCTGCTGTCATCGTGATATTTTGAGGCAAGTTTTTCTGTTTAGGAAATCTCAGACTCCCTTTCTCCCCCTTAGTCATTGTAAGAAGAGTCGATTTCTGATGCCCGAGGACGGAGAAGAAATTGAAGAATTCGAACTCTAGTTACTTAGGAAAGAGGAATGAGCAAATGACAAGAAAAGGTGATAAATTTGTATGTACTAAAAATATGAAAGTAAGACTACGTATCATGCATCAGATAACTCGACGAAACGAAGGAAGGTAGCCTGAAAAATCAAAATTGTCTCAAGCACTCTATCATGCATTACAGCTTCCAGGTCGAAATACTTTTAGGTCCCATGCGCCCTCATATGCAGCTTAAAGGTCAAAATTTTATCAAGTCGTAAGTTTCGAGGTCTTAGAAAAAGTAGTAAACAAGGAGAAATCCAAGTACATAGATCTAAAACGGTAGGCCACAAAATTTTTGGTTTCCGTCAAAAACTCGATTTGGAAACTCTACAGAATGCTGACCAAGTGTAGGGGAAGAAAAGTAGCAAGCTAAGCTGTCAGAGAGAATTGATGGAAAACTAGTAAAACGCATTATTTAATGAAATAAGTTCCTCCTGCCATAAAGTAGCTCTCCTCAATTGACGTACGGTTAAGGAGAATGGATCACAAGGGCCGTGGGGGTCTTAATTTATTATCACTTCATTTATTGGCGCATCATATTGTCAAATTACAAATTTAAACCGTAAAAGTGATTAAGAATTTCCCTTTTCAACCCCCATGTACAGTACCGGCGAACCGTAGATAAAGCAAACGTTTCCATGATCAGGTGATTTTACTACATACTCCCTCGAATCCGTGGAAGTACTACACAATCACGACGAGTAAATTACTTGAATAAGGATTGCGTGCAAAAAAAATGAATATTTCAATGTGTCGTGCGGTATTGTACTCTTGCATACATTGCGTAGCGCAAGTCGTAACAATGTTCGCCCTTCGGAAGCTGACCTGAGAGTTTTCGCGCTGTTCGCAGATGCGCTTGCTCGTAGATTTTCGCCAAATCCTAGTCACGAAGCAGTTATATTTTGAATTTGAACAGTAAAAGCTTATTCGTTTCGAGACCCGCATCTGTTGTAGCCGAGGTTGCCGCGACGGTGAGAAAAATCCTTCTCCGACGATGAAATTCGTACGAGTGCGGAGAATCTCTGTTTTACGAATTTTTTTATACGACGAATAAAATGACGAATTGATTAAATTTCACTCTCGAGACCGCCGCTATTTTAGTTTGTTAAAATTACATTCCAGTGTGACTAGGTTCAACGTATTACCGAATTCACGTGGGTAAGTTGCAACGTGCATTATTGCATCTCTCGTAAAAGTAGGCTAGACTCGTTTTCGTTGTCATCGGGTAGTTTATCTTGAATATATGTTCGTAAAAAATGAAAATCGATATTTTATAATACGTATTATTGTTATCGTAATTAAGACCCTTTGGTCAGCTTGAAATAATTCGTATTTTCAAATTTTATGATCGAGTCGATGATGACTGGGGTTAAGGAAATGGGATTCTCCGTTCTTGGCAACCATTGGGTATGAAAATTCTGCGAGGGATTTAATTCAAATTCGTCAAAACTACTTTTTTTGGCTTCACCTACACGCTAAAATGCAGTTTAGAATACGTTTTACAAAGTCTAGTCCTTACCAATGAATGGTAACAGGAAGTAATCAACTTGTCTAAGAGTACGGGAGCTCGAAATAAATTACCCACCCTCAAAGCGATCTTCCTGCTTATGACACACTCCTCGCCTCGTCGCGTCATTTTGACCATTTATACTGCATCAATATCTATGCACTGATTCGTCCCATTTTTGAACGACCTATTTTCCTCAAAAATAGGGCAAATGATATCAGACGTGGAAATCTTTTAATACCGCCAGGTTGAAGATTCCCTCTTCTCATCCTCCCGATTGTCATGCATTTTCATGGTTTCTATAGTGGGTGGAGAAGGGACCGCCTCTTACACGAACCAATTCTCGTAAATTAATGTCATGCCGGACTGCGATGTCACTTAGTGAGTCTAAATTCGAAAAAGATTTAACCTAATACTTCTCAGGAAAGCTTCGATATTTCTTTTTGGATATATTTTGGTGTCACAGAACCGGATAAACTTTTTTATTTGTGTGGAATTGAATAGTCTACTTCCTTTCTTTCTACTCCGCCTCCTTCTTATAGAGAGAAAACCTACGATTTGAAATATTTATCAGAAACGATACGACTCGATATCGTAATAGTGGACTTACTATAAAGCTCAACCAAATGTACCCATGTGCGTTTAGAACACGGAAAGTGATTTTAAACAACTTCCTTTTCGTAAGGGCAAACGCACCAATTATTGACTTCGGAAAAACGTCCAAAAAAGCGCACCTACATATAGACATCCAATATAGCGAATACGAAGTGGAACAAGGTGAAGAATTTAAAAGGGTTGCTTTAGATACCGAAGAGAAAAATTTCACGGTATGTACCTTTCTGTAGCGGAATATATATATCATTAGAACAGAGGGTTCGGTAATTTGGTATTCTCGTGCTCTTTCACTTTAAACATTAATACGTCCGCCGAGAGAAGATAGAAGCTTCTTGTACAAAAACTGTTGTAAATTTAAGGGAGAAAAAAAAAACTAGGTCTGCAAATTGAAGACTTTTGCCCCATTGGGAGAGCGTTCCGAATGAATTCGTTAATGATAAAATTCGAAAACTTTCAACATTCTCCGAACTGGAGCGCGGTATAAAAATTTATCCAAATTACGTATCCTTCTAGCTTTTTTTTTCTCATACAATGTAGGCAGTAGTTTTGCTCATTAAGTTTCGCTCTTCGTAATATCGTTCTTCATCTCGTTAAACAAGATAATTTTTCTACATTGATTAATCTTCTGATGACCTCCATTAATCATTCCTTAGTGCGTGGGAATGGTTATTTTTCCGTAACTATTATTGTAGAACTGGGGGGGGGGGGGGGAAATGATGAACCCTAGATAGCAATACAGAACGAGAATATTTCCGGGTAATGGCGTCATGCAGCAAATTGGTGCGAGATTTCTGGTTTAACGGATTTGTAAACTCCTTTAGCATAGCCCAAAGTGCCGTAACATCTATTTTGTTGACTGTGAAAAAGGTCTTCGTCGGTATTGCAATATCCGTGTACGAGTATAATATTATGTGTGTTTTCGCGTGCTATCCGTATACTCTTTCATCGATATTAGAGTACGAGATTTAAAATTTGACTGCGAAAAAAGTTTTTTGTGCATTCGCGGGGAAGTCTCATTCCAGTTCGTTCTTTCGAACGAGATAATAATGCTAATATTTTGACCTATACACGTTGGCACTCTTCCTCCATTGATCCACTTGATTTTTCCTTATACCTCTTATTTTTATGTTAAGCAGATATCTCTACCAGACTTTCAACGAAATTGTTTCTAAGGCAGGGAATATTGGAAAACTTTTCAAGCCTCTTCATGCGGTAAAAAGATTTTCTCTTTTTTGTACGGGTGCAGCGTTCTTCTCTTTCTTCTCTCTCTTTTGATACGGCACGTGGATACAGAAAGCAGATTTTATCTGAACAATTACGAAATTCGTGAATATATTTGAATCGCGGAAGCTTCGAAGTACCTATATTTGATATTGTGCGACTTACGAGGGGTATATTACAGCACACGGTACAATAACCCAACCCTCCATTCACTTAGCTTCACCTTGTGGTTAGGAATCAGTGTAATAGGACAGGTCTTCATCCAGTAGTTAGTGTCATTATTACTACAAATAACTGGGGCTCATTTAAAATTTTTATGAAAATCCGGAGCAAAAATTAATATTAACATGACTGCAAGAGAACAGTTTTGGAATTTCTGGCATGCATATGCGCGCTGATTTCCTTGAAAGAAGTGTTCTGCCTATACCTATTTCAAGACTTTCCCCGAAGAACTTTTGGTTTGCAATTGGGGAAATGATGGCACAACCCTACGTGCGAAAGAGATGCCAATTTTGAAACCTACTCTGACAGCAATGGCGACAGTATTTTGACTCATCGTTGACACTAATTGAACCATATTTTGGCGTCATCCCTATGACAAAGACTGTCCACTTGCTTAACACCAATGTGACTTACTTCCAGCTGTTCGACGTGTCAGGTGATGCTAGGTTTCAAGCACTATGTCAACAATCTAACATATCACTTTAGTCATCATTCTGATTAGAATAGATCAACTGACTACCAGAATTATGATCAATACTTGTAGTTGTTAGTTGGGCTGGACAGCGCCAGCGTCGCGCAGCTTTCTCACTAAGTGGGGAGATATTGAGATGGGTAATCGAACTAAGACGATCTATGGGGAAAAAATGAAAACTGAAAGTATCAGATGTGCCATGAAAGATGTTCACATCAAACCCTCTTCATTTAAGAGTAATACCAAATTTTTTATGCCCCACCATAGTTCAGTGGCGGAAATGGACCGGACATTTCAGGAGGGCCACAGCCCTAGAAAGTAAAAAATGCCCCCCTCAAGCAATTTCCGCCACTGCGTAGTCAATCCCTATTTTCAAAATCTGCCAAAATATTCTCAGCTCTGTTCAACAAGCGATCCTAGCGGATAGCCGAACCTGATGGCTTGACAAGTGTCACTGTCACTGGAGGTATGATTTAATGTCACTAATTCGACACAAAGTATGAAAAAGGATGATACTCAAAGAAGAGTAAGTAATTACAAAAACCGCAGAAAACGAGAAAAATTACGAAGCGCTTTCGACTAAGCAGTCATCCTCAGCAAAGACAATGAACACAACTGACTTGAGAAAACCGAAACCAACCTCGAGAATGACGAGAACAAGGAGGAGACTAATCATCGAGTTGTGACTCATAAACAAGCTCGATCAAACCTTCGTCCGGTATGTGCCTGTTCAGCATAATGAGACCACCAGTGTTCTTATGACGAATATTTTCAATATGCTCCAAAGCGGTACGCTTGAAATACGAGCTCTCTCTTTGTGAAGAAGCACCTCGGATCCCTCCCGGAATCTGTGCCCAGTAGCAATAAGATGGTCAGCAAATGTCGGATCTCCCACTTTACCCTTCTGCCAAGCTACATTGTGCTCATCGTCTAATCTTGAGCTGGCGACCGGGTTTCCCAATATAAGCACCCTTACAATCATTTCATTCTAACCTGTACACCCCACTCTTCTCACTTCGGGAATTTCATCTTTCAACCTAACAAACGGTTGTAGAACGCAGGTCAAAAGTCAAAGGGGTGAAGAGTCCGGCCTAATTGAAGAGAAAACTTCCCCATCATGGTCTCTCACGGCTAATGGAGCGGGGGAGGGTCGAGGAATTCCTAGTCATCTTCCTACGCATCATCACTATGTCCAAATGAATCTCATTCACTCTGGCCAGGTGTTTTATGGTCAGTAACTCTTTTCTGAAGGCAGTTCGACACAAAGGAATGTCGGGCAGTCTATGGACTAAGCTGTTGAAAGCAGCGTCTTTGTGGGCAACTGGGCAGAATGACGACTCGTAAACTGAAACATCAGTCGATGTATCTGTTCTATAAATCTCAAATTCATGGACCCCTTCTTTTTCGGAGACAGTAAGATCCAAGAAGTTAATTGCTTCCCACCTCCAAAGTAAACTTAATAGACGGGTACAGCTCATTAAGATACGTGAGAAACTCCAAGCAGAGATCTTGGGGACCAGTCCACGTACACAGCATGGCATCTACATATTTGCGTCAATAAAGGATGGCCGGAGGAAAACAGGTTGGACCCAAACTTTGACATAAACACTTCGGAGTTGAGGGAACCTAAGGGCGATTCTATAGGAATACTAACCTCCTCAGGGAGCTCATAGAATTTACCATTGAATTTACAAAAATTAGGAGTCCAACAAAACTTCAATAAATCGAGAAACTCACTCAACTCTTCATGAGGAGTGTTTAAATTCACAGTAGGAGTTCACCCATCCGCTGCATAGTGACAGCCTTAGGGATGTTGGGAAAGAGGCCTACGACGTCGAAAGAACAAAGGGTCGAGCCTACAGGGAGAATGTAATTAGTTACTCTTCTTTGAGTATCATCCTTTTGAATAATGAGTAGCCGTAACTTGGAATCTTGTATTAATTCGACCCAAAGTCTTGATGTAAAATTGACCAAGCAACTTTCTAGTTTCCTAAAGACAGATTTGTGACACGAAACTGACATTGCATTGTCGACATTTTCTAAGGGGGCATGTGATCGCAAGCGCGGGAGGTTGCGGGCTCCCCGCTGCCATTGCGAACCTGCAATAGTCTCTAATTTTTTTGATGTACTCCTCCTATCATATGTATAGGTATAGCTTGGTGGTCGGTGTATATAGCCTGATTAGAATAGCTCCTTCGAGTAGCTAGATTTGACCTGTTCCAAGAGAAGGGCGGTTAGCATCAACTACTTGTTCCAAGAGGACAGTGCTGCCGGATCTACGGATTTTTGGTCCACTGCTAGCAGATAATATTTTCAAAAATCCGTAACCGCCATTTTTTTCAAGACCTGAAAACGGATTTCTGTAGACTTTGAGAAATCTAACCATAACGATCAGGAGAAACGTATCTCTCACACTGGTGACTGAGGTATTTTTTCCTTGATCGACTCAATGTTACAGAGGACTGCGATATCAGGCCACAACTACCAAGAGAAAAGTATCTCTCCAACCAGTGACTACGGTACTTTTCCCTTGAGCGCAAAAAAATACGTATTTTATTCAGAATCCGTAGAAAAAGGACCAAAAATCCGATCTTGCAGCATTGTTTTGGTCTTTGAAAAAAATACAGGTTGTTCTACGGATTTTGCGTATAACACGGGTTTCTTGCGCTCAAGGGAAAAGTACCATGGGCACTAGAATGGGAGATACTTTTCTCCTGGTTGTTATGGGCTGATACTGCAGCCTCCCGTAATCGTAACATTGAGTCGATCAAGAGAACAGTACCTCAGTTACCCCTATGAGAGATATCTTTCTCCTGATCGATGTTAATAGATCGTTCAAAGTCCGTCAAAATCTGCTCTCAGGTCTCACAATAAATGACGGATGCGGATTTTTGAAAAATAATATTATCTGGCAGCACTGGAGAAGGGTACTTAACAGCAAGCAATTGAACTTTGTTTCCGCTCTTCTGAGAAGTTTGTGTTTTACTGCTAACCTTTTCATGGAACAGGTCACAGATATGCTATGCTTTGTACACTAATTGGCTTAGTCCCTCTAATGAGCCAGATATGCAATACTTTAAATACCATGCATAAGACTCGGATGGCCCTTCTAGAGTACCCCATAAAGCAGGTTTCCTGCTTCCTCTCATTCAACTCCGTTGAAGAACCTGTATTTCTAAGTTCTTAAAGTTACTCAAGGTTACTAATGACGTCATCAGGCGTGAGAAAAGTTTTAAGTCCAGGTCCAGTGAAAGAATGGTCAAGACACCGTGACGGTTTTTCTACAATAGTCCCAATTTCATCTTATGACTTATGAGCATATAAAATGCCAACATAAAATGTTAGAGCGAAACATATTGAAGTCCTCAAAATCAAAGTGTACTTCAAAGTACATCAATATCAAGTCACCAGTTTATTGTTGTGTATCGCTCACGTGAGCTATGAAAAAATTGACAGAAACCCTCAACGAGGTCACTGTCATAATTATTGTCAGCTGGTTTTCTCTTTCCAATTGAGGAAAGGCCGCTTCTCCAGATCGTTTTTGATTTCCAAAAGTTCTGAAGTTTCGTCTGTTACTTTGGGATGTCCATTACTACCAAGAAGTAGGAAGATGATATTGCAAAAGATGGACACAAGCTGCTTCCGAACTGCTAAGGAATAAAAGAAATGCTGACTCATGCCGATCACCTCATACCCGTCAAAATGTTTACATACCTACTCCCTGTGCAGGCATGTATCCTAGTATAATGCTAAACTTACGGTACATGTTGGAAAAGAAATAATGTCGGTAGAATCAGTTACAGGCCGGTAGACTAAACTAGTCAACGTCGCAATCAGCCTCCTTTGATAGACGTTTCGGTTGGCGTGCGGTGAACTGTTACGGTACCGCGCTTCATCCTCTATCACGACTTTTCATGTTCAAATGATCATATCTCGTTTTCTAATGAATCAATTTCTGCGATCTAGGGCTTAAAAAAAAAAGGAAAAGTTTCATTCTTCAAATTACATTCTCTTCATTTTTTCTCCAAAAGGCACCATATTTGAGAACGAATCAAAAGTTTATAATTTTTGGTTTATTTCCCATAAGAGCGCATGTAAACGTCAGCCTCTTCGCGTTGTTGTCGTTTTTCAGCCTACCGGCCTGCCATGGTAGAATGCTTAAGATAGAGGGCTATATTGGAACGATACCAGGAGCCTCAATTTTACACAGTGTAGATGGACAATCCCTGTGTTCACAGTATTTCCAAGCGTAATTCCAAAATTAGAATTTTGTTGTTTTGAAAAATTAAATTATGCGTTTAAGGTCGTTCTTCGACGGTGATGTGGCCAGGATTCGAAAAAGGGAGAAAATTACGGTCCTTTTTCTTCAGTCTTCAAAAAATTTTGCATAACAAAATCCGTATTCTTATTAAAAACCTGTGTCAAAAGAGGAAAGTATGTGTCCTCTTTCGCAGAAATTATAAAATTTATTCAAAGCTACGAGACTTCATTTCATAACATTTTATAGTTACCGAGACCCGGGTAAGTTTTATTCTTCCATTCATCTACTCAGCATGAAACCGTCTGAAAAAGCAACATCTGTCAAAACAACAATACCCATTTGAATTATTTCATATTCCTCCGTTTTTGATCGTTGAATTTGGAAAATTGTCATTCCAATATCCTGCAACGTTACAAATTCAGTCTCGCTCTATTCTATTACTATCGATAACTGTATACATTATTTAGCTAGAGAAGACGTTTCAGTATCGTCAAGACCTTCACACGACTGAAACGAACGAAAATAATGAACTTACTGGCGTAGATGAAGTGGCAGATATCTTGCATCTTTTCCTGTATTCCCACAGCTACGGTACGTTTTCATAGAATAAAAACATTATTCCGCGAATGTTTATTTATAAGATAATGTGTTTTCAAAATTTGAAATTTTCGCTGTGCAAATGTCAAATAAAACGTAAAACGACTGCTGTCTCCAGATGTACGAATAAAATGTGAAGCTTATTCCCTTTCTTTTTTTTTTCTCAACGTCGTTGTTTTCTCGGCTATGGATTTTATACCTTAAAGAGGATTTTCAGAATACATCAACTTTAATCCTTTTTTCCTCAGAAATTCGCTATAATAGAAACCCATCTCTAGAAATGACTTTCGAGTAATTGAAGTGCATCGATTATCGTGGTCTATTAAGGTGGAATCGATTCAATTTCTCACATTCACTGCCTGTTAGAAGAAAATGTTTGCAAGACAACCAAAATCTAATAATTCAAGATAGTTACGTCTTATTTCAACTAGTTTTGGCGATCTTTCCTACACGCCACGTCCTTTCAAGCTTTTTGATTAATCTCAATCACTTTTGAAAGAGAGTGCGGCATACGCCTTTCGATCTTTCTTCCTTCTTTAGTTTGTAATCTAGAAAGTATTTAGAGCGAAGACATTACATAAATATTTTAGTACCTAACTATGATAATTTTTGATAAGCAAAGGAAGCTCGAGGCGTTTAATTAACGCTAAATTCGAATACGTAAAGTCTCGTACGAGCAGGGGTCGAGATGAAAACTTTTAATTTACAAAAATTAATTAATCAACGACGTACTCCATTCGCTCAACAATGCACAAACTTTTTGGAAATTAACGTCAAGAGTTGGTACTCTGCATATGAAGAAGCCTTTAAATTCGCAGAACATGTTCGGTTACAAAGTTAGCATCTATGTTTTTATACTTTCTCGGGCCAAGATAGACTATATCGCTGAAGTCGACGATAGAGATGATTCCAGAAGATGATTTTAACAAAAGTAACAACAATTTGTAAGTAAGTCGGAAGTGTGAAGAATGAATAATTAATGATTTGAATTTCTGAAGACGATTGTACCCATTGTAAGTCTGCAGCATTTCACTCTCAAGATGTACCATGACTTTTATTATTCTGAAGGAGGGATAAACGTCATCTGTCAGAGTGTCAGAGTGCTTGACTTGGAATTTGACGGAAACTTATTATAGGAGAGGGCATCTAAGAACGCTAGAATCTAAGAAGGGGGAAAAGCTCTATGGGGGAGCCAAAGGAATGAAGATCATTTTTAACGTCTCTCTATACTTATGATTGAATCGGACCAACTCGGACTTGCAGATGGGGGGCGGTGAGGACGATCAAAAATTTTCCAAATGTCTATGACATCATCAGAAGAGTTTGGTCAACACATTAATTACCTTGTTATTCTCCTCAGCCCAGTTAAATTATGTTTGGCAAAGGTAGACTAATATTTATTTATTTATTTATTTCGAGGGAGATCCCCTTTCACCGACTTTTAGGAGGTATTGCAATCTTGCGCGCGGTGGAATTTTTGGTGGGGGGGGGGGATGTTTTCTCGACGTTTCAGAGGGTCTAGATCACGATTCTAACATTCGTTCAAATTCATATGTATGTATGTATGTATGTATGTGTGTATGTACTTTTTTTTGTACCTGAATGTTCTCTGTATCTATTCGGTCGATTTCTATGAAATTGCGGGTTAATAAAGTAGTGAACGTGAATGTGTGTGTACGCTATTTTTTTTAAAAATCGGATTAATAGTTTTCGAGTGGTGAGTTAAATACTAGTTGGTTAACTAGCGCTTAAGGCTTGATGGAATCTTCATAGTTTGTTACGAGGTATTTCTTTTTCTTACATGGGGGTGGGGGCGAATGAATGAATAAAATATAAAATGCTAGGCAAGCTACAAAAAAGAAATTGTATCGGAGAACAAAGTCATTCGGCATTGTTATTTTATCATCGATTATTTATATAATATAAATTGCTAGGCAAGCTGCAAAAATGAAATTGCTTCGGAGAACGAAGTCATTTGAAGTTGTTAACGAGCGATTTGAGAAAGTAGTGAAGAAAAAGTCGGTATTGCTTTCGCGCTGCGAAAGCTTTTTCTATATTATAGTGGTGCCGCCAACAGTCAGGAGACCAATTAAAGGCGACACCACTTTACAAACTGAGACTTGAGCCTGAGACTCGAACTTGAGACTCGAGCTTGAGGATTGAGTTTTAGAATCAAAGCTGAGACTTGAGACTGAAACTTGAGACTGACACTCAAGACAGACTCGAGCTGCAGACTGAGACTGGAGATTGAGACTTGATGCCGAGACTCAAGCCCGACACTTAAGATTCGCCATTCAGAGCAAAGTGGCTGAACTCTGGTGGCAGAAATTGTAACCTGATTAAGGTATGAAAGAATTACATTACGTTTATGGGAAGAAAAACAACGCTTTATACCTTATTTGCCGTTTTTTACGTACCACTTTAGCGCAGTCTGCTGGCGCTCTGAATGGCGAATTGAGAATCGAGTCTCAGAATTGAGTTTGAGAATTGAGTATGACAATTGAGGCTGAGACTCGAGACTGACACTCGGGACCGAGACTTGAGACTGACACTCGAGACTGACACTCAAGCCTAAGAATCAAGACTAAGACTCGAAACTGAGACTCGAGCTTGTGGATTGAGTTTGAGAATCAAAGCTAAGACTCAAGACTGACACTTGAAATTGACACTCAAGACAGACACTCAAGACTGAGATTCGAGCTTGAGACTTGAGCTTGAAACTCGAGACTGAGACTTGAAACTGAGACTCCAGCCTGACACTTGAGATTGAGACTCGAGCTTGAGAATCGAGTTTGAGTATTGAGTCTGAGACTCGAGACTCACAATTGGGACCAAGACTCGAGACTGACACTCGAGACTGACACTCGAGCTAGAGACTTTAGCTTGAGACTCGAGACTGAGACTCGAAATTGACACTCAAGCCTGAGACACATGAATAAGACTCAAGGCTAAAACTTGAGCTTGAGATTCGAGACTGAGACTTCAAACAGAAACTCCAGCCTGACACTTGAGATTGAGACTCGAGCTTGAGAATGGAGTTTGAGTATTGAGTCTGAGACTCGAGACTGAGACTTGAAATTGACACTCAAGCCTGAGACACACGACTAAGACTCAAGGCTAAAAATTGAGCTTGAGATTCGAGCTTGAGACTTGAGCTTGAAACTCGAGACTGAGACTTCAAACTGAAACTCCAGCCTGACACTTGAGATTAAGACTCGAGCTTGAGAATCGAGTTTGAGTATTGAGACTGAGCCTCGGGGCTGACAGTCGAAACAGACTCGAGCTTGAGGATTGAGTTTGAGAATCAAGGTGAGACTCGAGACTGAGACTCAAAATTGACACTCAAGCCTGAGAATCAAGACTAAGACTCGAGATTGAGACTCGAGCTTGAGTATTGAGTTTGAGAATCAAAGCTAAGACTCAAGACTGACACTTGAAATTGACTTACAAGACTGGCACTCAAGACTGAAACTCGAGCTTGAGACTCGAGCTTGAAACTTGAGACTGAGACTCCAGCCTGACACTTGAGATTGAGATTCGAGCTTGAGAATTGAGTTTGAGAATTGAGCCTGAGACTCGAGACTGACACTCGAGCTTGAGACTCAAGACTTCAGACTGAGACTCGAGACTGAGACTCGAGACTGACACTCGAACCTGAAACTCGAGACTAAGACTCGAGACTGAGACTCGATATTGAGGCTCGATCTTGAGAATCGAGTTTGAGTATTGAGGCTGAGACTTGAGACTGACAATCGAGCTTCAGATTTGAGACTCGAGACCACGACTCGCAGTGCCGTCGCCAGACTTTTTGAGGCCTAAAGCAAAATTTTCACATGAGGCCTATTTTCAATTTAGTTTCAATTTAGACAATTTCTTCTCCTCCTCGCCGGCGCAGGTCGTACAGTAGCGCGAGGCCTGAAGCGGTGATACCAACTCGGCATCGTCTGGCCACGGCTCTGTTCTTCAGTTACATTTCTGATGTGGTATGAAGAAATTGCGAGAAAAAAGGACGCTCAAGTTATCAACCACCCACAGTATATATTTGATTACACTACTGAACAATTAAAAATTTTTTCTCTGTATCAAAAATGAAAATAGATGATTCTTGAAGTTCTTTTCACGCTGAATTCAACGCCGTTCTCCGTTTTTCGAACCGAGCTCAAGTTTTCTCGTAATCTTCTTCTTTAATCGTGAGAAATTGGCTGCATATCGTCGCGGAACGAGACGCGCGTTAACGCGCGTCTACGTGTTCGGATACTGCTACCGTTGATGCGCTCCGCGATGATCCGCGGCAATTAAAGAAGAAGATTACGAGAAAACTTGAGCTCGGTTCGAAAAACGGAAAACGGCGTTGAATTCAGCGCGAAAAGAACTTCAAGAATTATCTATTCTCATTTTGGATACAAAGAAAAAATTTTTTATTGTTCAGTAGTGTTACGGTATACTCGAAATGTGTGATTATTTTTTTAAAATTTTCTTAACCTCCTGGGGTCCCTTGGCTACGCCACTGATTTGATGTTGATGCAGATCTATGATGCAGTTTCAGAAGGTAAAAGAAATTTTTAGCCACAGAAATTCTTGCCTCATCATTCAACTAGAAAAGAAAAAGACCCTCTAGTGTCCAAAATTATCCACCACTTGTCAAATCATGAAAAAATGTCATTGAGTTGCCTAATGGGTTGGCAAATTTAGTTAATGAATAAAAGCTTATCTGTCGGCAATCTCTTGGCTCCTCTCCCCTGTCAAAAGTCATCACTACATCCTCGGTTCTTTTGCGTTCCTCGGTACCATCCCTTAGGCACGGTTCAAGCATTAGAATAAAAGGAATGGGTGTCGATGAACGGCGCGGCTTCAAAAAAATAAATGAAATTTGATCGAACTTTTCTGTCTTCCAAGAATGCGTTTGATGATTTTTTTCTGTTTCATACGATACTTTCCAAATGTGGAGTGGATGCTTTTGTACAACTATAGATACCTGAACATTTTCTCACAAGTTTCAGTGTACTCGCGTCATATTACAAACGCCGATTATTCTACATGCAAACCGATTCACCTCTATCGTAAGGAAGAAAGTTTTTGAAAATAGAGCATCAAATTCGCGTAGTCTTGAAAAAGTTTTTCATTTTAGTCGGAGTGTTTCGAATCAGCATTTCTGTCTTCGCCAGTGTTATCGCGTGCTTTTTCGAGTAGAATGCTTACCGGGGACTATTACTAGTTCGGCTCAGTTTCTCAATTTCCGCTTCTCGGCGTAAAACTTTTGCATAGACGCCGAGCATTTTGTGTAGAGTAGCTGTTTTACCAAAGGGCAGTTTGTATAAACTATCAAAAGTTTGGTTTCCCTTTCTCTTCACTTTTTCATTTATTTTCAAGTGTCCTTTCTCTTTGAAGAGGTTTCCTATTCATGAATATTTATAAAAGTTCGCTGCCACGTTTTACCTACGTAGAATGTGCTCATTCATAAAGTGTCGACGTGTATAACTTAATGTTGATGTGTGTTATAGCAGTCAATGAATGTAGGTCGAATTCGACGATAATAAATTCATTCTCTTTGTTAATTTTCAATTGAGTTGATATCACTTCTATCAGTATATATCTACGTATGATTTCGCAATTTTAGTCCCTCATATTCTCAATTTTTTATTGGCGTATGAAGAGAGGGAGAGGAGGAAGAAAAAAGAGCAATCTGCTTTCAGTTTATACATACCTATAACTATTCAAAATAAAACTTGTTTCAGTACGTTCAAAACTAACTCCTCGTTCTCCGACCAAATAATCGATTACTTCCATTGTTAACCATGTACCTAAAACAACATACTCATCTACTATTACGTTTGTAGGAGACAGCAGTATGATCACCCGACCCAAGAGAATAGTCAATATTTGATATAAGAGTGGTCCAGCTTACTCCGTGCATGTGGGCAAATGAGTGGAATTCTTGAAGAGTATACTGATGAATAAGCTACTTCAGGATGTTGAAGACGAATGACTAAAAGATAAGCTATATTGGAACCTTGAACCGTTTCAGCAGCCACCTCTCCTCCCTTCGATGATACTCTTGCTAAAGGTGCTCGGACGTTGGAGTGCCAACAAAATGAATTCTTCCATCAACCACGAGCTATGAAAAAGCCCTTAACAAATTCAATCTGCCAGATTCTAATCGGTCAGGCTCTTTTTTTGCCAGTATACTTTCAATGTAAGCACTAACGACTGAATCATATGATTAGATATTTTCATGGAAAAATCTCAGACGACGAATGGCGAAAATTTCTAAATGACCCGCTATAAGAAAGATTCTCCTAAGAAAATTTTTCCCAAAAAATTATCTTGATGTACCTCACTCTATTTTGAAAGGATGTAAGGAAAGAAGATGACAGTTTTGTTAAAATTTTGAGAAATGTTCAACCAGGGAAGAAACTCGGAAAATTTTCGACCTTTGAGCTATGTGGAAAATTTTAATAAATGCCAGGCCAGTTCGTCATCATGCCGTCTTTCGTGATGTCAATTTGCACCACAGGACTTGAGTTTTTCAAGCGTAAGGTGTTGTCATAGAGTACCTAAGTGAAACGACCATTCAGAAATAATTTTGAAGTAATTGAGGAAACTAGGAAATTACTGTACTCACAATAATTCCGACGGAGACATAATTTTCTCATCGCTTCTCGTTCTCCACATAATTCTAATGGCAATAATAAGGAAAAATATAGATACGATTTGTACGACAAAATATCGTTATGGACTATTAACGTGATAGAGAAAAATTTAAAACCTTTGATTTACTCATGTGAATGTGGCAAAATAAAATTCTAATCGAGAGATATAACTGAGACATACATCGAAACAAAAAAATGAACGCAATATTTTTATTTTTTCTTTCCGATTTTGACTATTTATGAATCCTGTTCTTATTCCTTATTTTTATCGTTCGAGAGTTGCATAGTGTAGGTATACGTAGAGTGAATGTGATGATTGAGTAAAATTTAATTATAATCGTGAAATTAGCCGACGAGTATATAGAAGAAGCTTAAGTCTAGCTTGAAATTTTACACCAGCAAAGTCTACGTTGAAAAAAAAAATGGGGAAAAGTTATCCGGCTGACTAAATGTATTTTAAATTAGAAAAATTATAATTTTAATTAAAATGTTTGGAGTTTTTCATCCAAGCATTACACAGCGAAAAAATAACTTTTGCACGAAAATAACTTCTGAGCCGGCCCACCAATATAATACCTAATCATTGTTATTATTACAGTTATTGTTATCATTTATTTGAACATTTCTTTCTCAGTTTGTATTTTTCTCTCGTGAGGATTCGAAGAGATTATATTATTATTATTATTTTTTTTTTATTATCAAGCTATACGACTGCTCATAAAGGTTAACTGCTCGAATAATCACAAATTCTGTAGCGAAATTACTGTAAATAAACGCAAAAGTTGAAGCCACGGGAAGAAGTAGGTGGATTTAAGGTTGTTCGATATTGTTTTAGAGTTTTTGCCTACGTCATAGAGAGTGCGTTGATTATGGAAGGGGAGGCATGAAAAAAGATGACAGACTGTTGAATTTTTCGCATGGCACGTATTACATAACGGAGGGGAATACTAAAATTTGGGTTTGTTATTTTCGCGATTTCTGTTTCGCTCATATTACTTACGAGTAACATTCAGTTTAAAAAATAAAATTTTAAATTCTACGTTCTCGTCCTACTTTTAGCCTCTGCGTCAAAACGGGGGAATACCCTCTCAAATGCCACTTTCCAATTATCACTGCTAATTTTCTTGCACGCACATTTCATCTGTCCTAGAACATAACGTGGTTGACCTCGCCGTCATGATAAAATCATTTTCATCCGCGTCCCATCTCACCCATACCCTTCTTTTTCTAGGTTTATTCTCTATCCTTTCATGCTAATACTGACAACATGGTTTGTTCAACTCCTCTTTTCAAGTCTCACCCTTGAAAATATTGGCCTTTGTCCGTCTTCTTCTTACCTTGCATCTGCTCTTCGCATAAATTTTGATACGTTCACCAATTCCTTCAACTACATGCGCTCCATCTACTTCCCTCTGTGTCGATGTAATCTCCAATTCTTCCATATTTTGAACCTCACTTTTCACAAACTCTCCAGAATTTGTATTCCAAACTGATAACATAGAGTAAGTAAAAAGTGAGAAGAATTTCTTGGCGTTGCCAAAAATATAAAGATCATTTTTCATGTCTTTTTGCCAGTCGTCTTAAGCTCTTCATAGTTCAAAAATTTCCGAAATTTCCAGCTTATTGTTCTAGTATAAGTCAACTTTAGAGTATTTTAGGCTGACTGCTTCCTGGGTCTCACTCGCTCCGCTCGTTTGTCCCGCTTCTGGGTCCAGTACTAGTCCACCTTAGTATATTTCAAGATAGTGAGATTACTGGGACTTCGTTCCGCTTCTTGGGTCCACTTTAGTATACTTCAAGCTGATGAGATTACTGGGACTCACTCGCTCTGACTTGAAAAAAAATTTAAGCCTCTTATACCTCTCTATGAGCTAATATAAATAGACTCAGAGAATTCCGGGCTCTTCTATATCCTTCTACGGGCTATAATAGGGACTTGAAAAAATTACAAAGTCTCTTCTATGTGCTAGTATAGAGAGTTGGAAAAATTCCGAGCTCTTCAGTGTATAGAGCTCTTCTATACCCTTTATTGGCCAGTATAGGGACTTAGAAAAATTTTAAGATTTTCTATACCCATCTTATACCCCTCTATGAGCTAATATAGAGGGACTTATAGAATTCCAGGCTCTTCTATATTCCTCTATTGGTTAGTATAGTGACTTAGAAAAATTTTGAGCTCTTTTATAGAATTTGGAAAATTTTTTTGTTCTTTCATTGCTAATTTTAATTTAATTTAAATTTAATTCAAATTTAATTTTCATTTAATTTAATTTTAATTTGATTTTAATTTAATTTTAATTTGATTTTAATTCAATTTTAATTTGATTTTAATTTAATTTTAATTTGATTTTAATTTAATTTTAATTTGATTTTAATTTAATTTTAATTTTAATTTTATTTAAATTTAATTTAATTTAATTTAATTTTATATTTAATTTTATATTTCATTTTATTTTTGCTCGGGGGTACTCGCAGATTCCTGGATAATCTCCCAGGTGATTCGAAGGGGGCAGGGAAGGAGGTTTATTTAAATTTAATTTTAATTTAATTTTAATTTAATTTTAATTTAATTTTAATTTAATTTTAATTTAATTTAAATTTAATTTAAATTTGATTTTATTTTATTTTATATTTTATTTTATTTTATTTTATTTTGTTATATTTTATTTTATTTTATTTTGTTTTATTTTATTTTATTTTATTTTATTTTGTTTTATTTTATTTTACTTTACTTTACTTCATTATGAAGAAAGAAGAATACTTCGAAAAAATGTCTTCTTTACTCCAAGATACCACCACCTACGAAGTAATAGATAGAAATCCCACCTCAAAAATCCAGGGTGAAAATAACGACTTCGTGAAATCAATGTTTGAAAAAAATCTCATCGACTATAACCTAAATCGCTATCTTACATGCAATGATGGTCTAGCGCCTAGAATATACGGCTTACCGAAAATCCACAAGGAAAACTGCCCCCTAAGACCGGTCGTCTCTTTTGTGAAGGCACCTACGTACCGTTTATCGCAGTTTATAGCTGGCATTCTAAATTGTGTCCGAAATGATGATATAAATATACGTTCCTCAGATACCCTTCCATCCAAGTTATCAACCATCTGCATGGATCCTACGGACATCCTCATATCCTTTGACGCCATTTCTCTGTTCACCAATGTTCCTGTCGACCTTATTCTAACCTCTGTGTCTAACCGTTGGGATGAAATTCAACATCATACACCTCTCGACCAAGAGTTGTTCCTGGATATCCTCTCCTTCTGCCTGACGAATGGCTATTTTCAGTTTCAAGGTAAATTTTACTCGCAGCTACACGGTGTAGCTATGGGTGGCCCCTTGTCATCTATTGTTTCAGAACTTGTGCTTGATGACCTTTTCAGAGATAACTACACATTTTGGCGATAATATTAAATTTATGACTAAGTATGTGGACGACTCTTTGTTTGTGATTCCTGACTGTATTTTTGACGAGCTTTTTAGATTTATTAATAATTTTCATAACCGTATACAATTTACTAAACAGAATGATCACACTGCTCTTGCCGTCCATTCTAAAGAAATGTGTCATACCTTTAATTTTAAAAATGTAAAAATTCTGGCTAACGAATGTAATAACCGTAAACGAAAGCTAAGAGAAGTCATTGAGATCATCAAACGTTCAAACACTGTAAACTACAAAAGCGATACGGCGAATTTCGCATCTTCGTACACGCCTGTTATCAAGAACGCCAAATAATTTCATGTAGAACACTTTTACTTTTCTTTCTGATTCATAGTTTACACTTGCTGTATTCGATCAGTTTATTTCTTTTTCAGTTTGTTTCTGTACCCGATGAAGTCGACTAGCTTCGACAAAACGTTGTATAAACAATAAAATCTGTGCGGGAAAAGCCGTTGTTTTTGTTTCAATTTCTTATTATTTTATTTTATTTTATTTTATTTTATTTTAATTTAATTTTAATTTAATTTTAATTTAATTTTAATTTAATTTTAATTTAATTTTAATTTAATTTAATTTAATTTTTTATTTTATTTTTACTCAAGGGGCAGATTTCTGAATGACCTCCCAGGTAATTCACAAAAAATTTTGTAAATCCATTTTAAAGGGGAGGGGGGGAGGGGGAGGGGGGGCTGGGGGTTGTTACTCGCAAATTTCCAGAAGTGTATAGGGTGTCAAAAAAGACATGAAACATGTCAAAACTCGCAGGGTACAAAAAGGGGAAAAAATTATATTGAAGGTTTCTACTTTATTTCGACGCTTTTGCAAATCCGTCCTCAAGATGTACGTTATTACCTCATAGTCTAGAACAAAAGCTCGATTTTTTATTCTGGATAAAGTATACCACAGCAAATGGTCATTTACGTTCCCTGGCGTCATTCACCCCTGTGCATTTGATCCACCCTACAGAGAGTCCCAATTTGCGAGCTTAAACACGGCCTACTTTATATAAGGCCGTAATGTAGAAAATGACAACAGCGCGCATGTGGATTGTTATCAGTTACGTTTCGGGGCGGTTCACGTTCATTGGTGCGGTGTAACGATGATGAAACTGTACCGCACTTCGTCCCCTATCCAATTTTTAATTTTAAACCGATGATAACTTCTCTTATACTGCACCAATTTTACTGAAATAGGGCTTCAAAAATAGAGAATTGTTTGCTCTTCAAGTTATATTCTCTTCATTTTTTTCAAAAACAGCGTTTTAATTGCGTACGAATCAAATCTTTGGTTTTTTCTCACTTTTTCCCATAAGCGTACGTGTAAATCTGTATCCACTACTTTTCAAGTGCGACGTTGTGACATCGCTGCATTACGGCCTTATATAAAGTAGGCCGTGGCTCAAAGAATATGCCCTCCAGCAGTAAAACAAATGACTGTTTGCTGATTGGTGTTATTAGGTCAAAAAGGTGAAGATGTGTGAAAAGTTCAACAAAAAATCTGGAGTTAGACTCACCTAAAACATAATTGCAAAAACTACAACTCTCATTCTCTGCATAAAATAATATTCTAAGGTAGTGGAGTTGATTTTATGTGTATAATCTCTTGTGGTCAAAAATCCATTGATCGCATTGGCAGCACTCTGTAAAAGCTGTGTAAAATCTCTGTCCATGAGATAGAGGAGCTGCAGTAGGCTACTTTGACCACATTGTGGTCGAACGCGTTGCGGATATCACACACAGAAGAATGCTTGACAACCGATGGCAAACAGCACGGGAAAGGCAGTAGTCATTTCTGCCAAACAAAGTTGAATTGACGGATATCCAGATAATGAATACGAGAAAAAGAGACTATGATTAAGTATACCCATAACCTCTTTTCCTCGTATTCATTATTTGAATATCCGTCAATTCAACTTTGTACGGCAGATTTGATTTAAGATAGAACGTTGCGACTTAGCAGTACATCCTGTTTGGACTTAACTGCCAAAGAGTCACTGCAGGTGGCAAATCATGGAAGCTTGACCCAAGAAGGTAACAATTATGGTCCATGATATTGAACCCCAATACGTTCTTATGGCAGAAAAAAAAATTGTAAACTCATAGGAATTGAAGATCGCGATACTATCGAATTAATGCGAGATTCTAATACGGCTATTCATTATGTAGGAAAGGTTGATACTCTTTTTTTTGGAGTAACTAGATACAAAAATTGCAAAAAATACTAAACTTACGAAGCGCTTTGGACTAAACAGTCATCCTTAGCGAAGACAAGAACACAACTGACTCGAAAGACCGAAACCAACTTTGAGAATTGACGAGAAACAAGGAGGAGACTAATCATCGAGTTGTGACTCATAAACAAGCTCGATCGGATCTTTGTCCGGTATCTGCGGCACTGAGGTCTTTGGTGTTGACAGATTGCGGCTAATTGACGCAAAATTTAAAAAAAAATAGAGAGACGTCCTCGCCTCCTATGAGTTAATAATCAAGAAATATATTGATTAAGGTAGTGGGTAGAAGAAGGGCGATATCGCCATAACGCTCTTTTTCCAAAGATCATGATTTCATGCATGGCGGTCTCAAAGGAAGGCCGGAACATGCAGATCTGGCAACAGCTAAGTAGGCCGACCGGTTTACATGTAAATTAATGCAAAATTTTGAAAATTGAGTTTGATACATTTTCTGATAGAGAATTTAATAGCCTATCATTTTTGTTCTCTTCAATCTTTCACCAAATTCAACAGGTACTCACTGATTCTCAAAAAAACACTTTTCCCCCATAAGAGCACATGTAAAAGTCGGCCTACTCTCACAGCGTTGCCGTTCTGTGCATGTTCCGGCCTTCCTTTGAGACGGCCATGTTTCATGCCCTGCTATCATTAGACGTATCTTTTGAACCTAACTTTTTTTTTCCACTTTTTGAATATCGCCCTTTATTTACCCACCAAGTACCTCAATTCCTTTGCATCTAATTAAGTAATATGTAGTGCGATAATTACAAAATTTTAAATCTGGCAGATGTCCAGTATTTGCACCTGTATTAACCTGCGGGTTCTTGGTTTATAACGGTATTCAGGTAGATTTTATTCTAGAATTAACCGGTTAATTGGTCAATAAACAATGAGAAGTTTTTTTCCTGTAATTTCTTCGCGTGAATTGTCAATAAATTAATTTTTATATTATTCTATAAAATTCCAATTTTTTATATACTTATTTTATTATGTGGGGATGAAAGTCATCGTTTGATCTCTGGAAGTATTTTTTGGAGCACGTTGCGTTTTTTCAAATGAACTATCTCGAAAAAAGGAATTGAAGAGAATAATATTTTCCCTTCTTGTAATTTCCTACCTACAGAAACCTCGCCAGAAACCTTGTGCCTCTAATACTTCTGGATGCAAAGTGTCGAAACTACTTTTATATAACCTCGACAGAATTGTACAAATCTCTATTTGTATAGTCTTATGGACATTCTACAAACAAAAAGATTCAAGACTGGAAGAGATTGACCAAATAAAAATGATGGAGCTACTCCAATTTTTTTTGGTAATATGCTGTTTTCATCCACCACACCTAAACGAGAACTGTACAAATTTCCGACAATCGACCATAAATTTTTTTTATTCTTTTGAATTAAAAAGTTGGCGCATTTTCACTGCGGGCAAAAAACATTACGGAAAAAGTTACTGTAAAACTGAGAACATAGAATGAAGTATCTACCCCTTAATTCAAAGCTCTTCAGGCAACATATTTAGCTATTAGTACCTTATGTTACATACGAAAACTTGCCCTTAATTAAAATTTTGGAGCTAGGTACCAATGAAGGAAAATTCTCATTATGAACAAGAAGAAGGCCATGTCATCTCACAAATTTTCAAGAAATCTTTTTCGCCAAGTACAACGGAATGCTAAGAATACGGTTTTATGAAAAATTTTTCGCCTCACTTTCTACAGATTGCAATCTTGTCGCGAGGAATTTCAATTTTTAAATGTCAATCCAAATACACCAAGATAGCAAATACTGACGAAGGTTTGCCGTCTAAATTTTTCAATTTTCCTTCGATGTAGAAAACTAGGGAAACGCATGAAATTATCTGATGTGATCTTCACACTCTCTGCGACGACGTTTTCAGAAAATCGAATTTTGGCCGTCGTTCAATGTTTTTTGGAAGCGGGACATTCTATCGCTTCCTGATAAAGTACCCTACTTTTTTATTCCTATGCGACGCCTTGCTAGTTGACATACATTTTTTTTTTTTTTTGTCTGAAAAAGCGTCTCACGTATCGAATGTTACCTTCATCATTCAAAAGTTTACGGTATTACCAAATCTGTGGGAAAAATGAAAATTAAAAGAAATCTTCGCCCAGTTGATAATAAATGTTACTTCAATCGTCTGCCGCATTTTACAAATCACAATACCTACAATTCTTTGAGTCCTGTGTTGCTGAGTTTTGGAATAGATATTTCGACGTATCTATTTCCTCTTTACATTAGATACGTGAACCTCTATCGGTTCTCTGAAAAAACTTTTAAACGAAATCATGTAAATATTCGTAGGTACTATAAAAAGCGAAACAGAGCGAATGGAGCGTCATAGAGATTCAAACTCTACTAAGAAACCCGACTCCTTCGTATGTGACGTTCTTCCTGACTTTCTTTGACATTTTTTTTACTCCATTTATATTTTAAAATCCTCTACCTTTCCTGCAATTGCTCATCGTGTCCAGCATTGCGTTTTCACGACCTCTACAGTAATTCAATTATGCCTCCTTCTTGAAAATGGGTGGGTGTGTTCTCTTCCCTCCCCTCTGGCAGCTTTCCCACGAACTTTTTTCCTTTATCCGGTCATTCTGAACATTTCGCTAGTCTAGAATTTATTTCCGAGGTACACGCGCTCATTTGCCAACTGGAATAGTTCTCGTAGAAATTTGTTCCATGCGTCGTTACGCTAGGATACTTTTTTGTTGGTCTTTCTATACCGTAGGTCCATGCATTATTATCAACGTGTGTTCTTATAAAAAAGTAGAAATTTTCGATTAGAACTTGTTCTCACACTTCTGATCTGCTCCCTACTTTGGGCTTCTGGAACACTTCAATGATTCTACTTAATGTACCGTCAGACATTTATTCAAGCAAGATTTTACTTCACGAACTGCTCGTAGTTTTCTCACTTTTGTAAGTAAGGCATCAAAATTTTGTCCCTCACAAACGAGCGAAGCTCAAGTCTCTAAAATGCGAGCCATTCTCCGTGCGTCATCTGTCCAGAAAATATTTATGACAAAAAGTTTTGATGAAAACTCAAGAACCCCTTCAGGAATCGTGGAGGATACGAACGAAACAAAACTTGGGTAATTTTGTCGTTTTAGTGGGTTATTTAGCTCGAGAAAGAGTTGTTGATATCACGCGTACGTATACACCCACAGAAAAATTTAAGGGTGCGTATCCTGAGGTGGCGTCTCGGTATCGAAAAGCCTACAGTCTAATGTACGAGTAATATCATTAATTATATGGTACAGTACTTTCAAGCATGGAGGAAGCACTAGTTCGCGGTTTGCGTTCGTATTCGCGTATATTTTTAGTAATATAACAGCAAGGCTTGTTCGTATTACATTATTATCTCACATCACATAGAATCATAAATATTTTCCGGTACGATTTTATTAGTAGATAGCGGTTAATCTTCTCTTTTTCTCATCTCGGCGATGAAAACAGAATCTGTCGCCGTATAATGCGCTTAATATATTAAACCCCAATGCGGCTTCCTCCCGTAAGGTGGCCGTATTTCGTTCCGGCAAAACTTTCTTAATAGAGCTCTAATTGCGAGGCGAAAATCATTTTCTGGAGAAAATATTCGATGTGATGATATTATACTCAGGTCGAGCCGGAATGAAGAAAGAAATGAATAAATCCGCAATTTTTTGTCGACTCAGGCGATAGAATTGAGAAATCAAGTCATGCTACGAGTCAATTTTCCATCAATTATAGCGTCCCAGATCGGCAAAATACAATTCAAGCCGCCATAAAACTAAATAGGCTTGCAGTGTACTGAAAATTCGAGCTGCGTGAACGCATATTTACGACCTTTGAGTGGAGCATACGCGTCTAAAGTAATCCCATGTTGGCCCTTCGTTACCTACTCCAGTTAAAAATCGGATGAGATAGTGTATATTGTCTTCAGCCGACACTTCGCGGTATGTGCACGGTATGTAAATGATATTGTTTCTGTCTTTATTTTGATTTATGATCTATCAACATAAATTTCATTTTGGTTGCAAATTTCAAAATTGTCTCGCGATAGAAACATTAATTCGACTTATTCGCGCAGATAGCTATGATAAATTCGTTTACTGGCGTGGCAGAAAATTCTATCATACAGCCTAGTCTTCGCCAAATATTGCATGCATTCATCAAAAAGGAAATTTTTTTCGACAAGAAGCGTTGTAATAACAGTAAAAACGTTCATTTTTATTTTTTCTTCTAGATAAACATTGTAGTGCTTTCTGATAGAGGTACCTAAGTGGATGATAGGAGAACAGTTTACTACGACGACAAAAAAATATGCGAGTGCCCTGCTAGGCGAGGAAAGTGGGCCACTCTGAAGATAAGAAGACAACTCTTAATGCATTAGCATAGTCTCCAAGTCGAAAAAAGTGCAATAAAATACATTGTCTTCTTTGGCTGGTAAAATTGAAACACAACTCCTATCATCAGTCTTGAAAAAAAAAAAAAAAAAAAAAAAATACGACTACAACCTTGAAATTTTGTAGCCGAGTCAAGAGAAAATGGCAGGCGCAGATCCAGAACGTCATTATGAGGGGAGGGGGGGAGAGGGAGTGAAATTTTTTCTTTGTATAACTTGGGAATTTGGAGGATTTCTCCAATTCCCCCGTCGTGGATCCACGCCTTTCAAAGAAGCTTGTAATTCCAATAGCATCAGAAAAATACCCAAGTGAACGGAATAGAGATAGTTTAGCGAATCTAGCGGTAATTTAAATATTAAAAAGAATGATTTTGACAATTAATTGGTTATTGCGCTCTATTGACCGGTTTTTTGTTCATCACAAATAAACCGGTTTTTCAGTTAAATTTCACCAGAATAAACCGATTAATTGGCTTTATAACCAATAACCGCCCATCACAAATTTAATCAGCAAAGCACAATAAAAATACTCTAATTAGTTGGATTTCAATAAGTTACTCTGTTCCTGTTGGTGTTTCTTTGTTATTGTTACGTTTTTTCCACGTTTGCTGAATTTTTCAAAGATTATAGAACATCGAGAAATGTAACTAGAAAAATGAATATTTTTGAATATTATAGAGTTTAATAAAATTTAATTTTTTGGCCAAGTCCGAGCTCTCTATACGTTAATTCCTGATTTTTTAACAATTTTTTGAAAAGCAGTGAGATGCCATAAGACTCATGTGACCAGAGTTGGAAAGCTAGCTGAAAGCTGAAAGTTTAAAGCCGAAAGCCGAAGAATTTCAAGCTTAAAAAGCCAAAAGCCAAAGCCAAAAGCTCTTTCTATTCAGCTTTTTCACGTTTTCACGGTCCCTTGACTCTTGTTTAGGACCTGCCCATAGAAAGACGGAAAAAGTTGAAAGCTGAAAGCTAAAAGCTGAAAGCCAAAAGCCAAAAGTTTTATGTTTGAAGGTTAACAGCTAAAGCCAAAAGCAAAAGTTTTATCTTTCGGCTTTCCAACTCTGCATGTGACGTAGTGGAAAATTGGTCTAATCCTAGTAATCAAATTGATGATGATGAATGAATTGGATGATTGTTTGTTAGTACCTACCGCGCTGTACGGATCAAATTTTGCCTATGGAAAGACATTCTGTAATTTAAAGATCCGATGCTCACGCAGCAAGTTTGGTATGTAAATTCACCGTAGAATAATATTGATGATGATTTTGATTTTGTTTCCATCATATGATTCCTAGTTGACGTTTATAAAGCAAGTGGTTTTTGAGGTGGCTGTTGTCATTTGAACTGAGAATCAAAATGCAAATAACTCTACACAGCATTATATCTTGTCGCTGTAATAGTGGGTCAATGATCGAGGTGTTTACATTACATCCAGCATTGGTTAGAATCTCAGAAAGATATAAGCCCATTTGACATGAATAGTTTCTACCATGCAACCTATTTCATTATCTTACCATCCAATTTGAGCGTCTTCTTTATAATAAGTAGGTAGGTACCTACATAAAATTGATTTGATTTTTTCGAATTCTTCCCTTAGGTATACTACCTACGAAAAATTGGATCGAATAGAAGGAACGCAGGTGCTGAGGAGCCATACATCGAAAGTAAATATTTTCATAAACTGTTTCGAAATTATTATAGTGTTCTAAATATTTTGTTCGTTACATTTCCAAATAACAACGAGTAATGACAAAGAAAATTGTATTCACGCTCGCATAGCTCGAATCCTTGGAAAATCATGGATTTTTCAAAAGATTCTCTTTCATGTATTTCGCTCAAGCGAAAAGTCGATTTTATAGCTCATTGTACCACACGCAAAAATTATGGTAAACTTTGAAACAAACTTTCGTTTCGTACACGAGGGTGCGAAAACGCGGGATCGTAATATTCGGATCTTACAATGAAGAGGAGAATAAATATTTTGTAATCTTCGGAAATTGCTTCGTAATTAATTTTTAATTGTATAAAGCTTACGAAACTTCATTTAGTCTCGGTAAAATAAATTTAAACCTTATCTTGGTGAAAAATGTTCAGAAAAGCTTCGTTGATCGTTCACCTATTTCCTTGAAAAATTTTCACGTTCTTTCATGGCGGCGCCCTTAATTCAAATTCGAGCCAGTCGCTTTTGTATTTTTCTTTCTTCTTTCTATCGTGGTTTACCATGATTTCGAAACGATAAAAAAGGATTGAAAGTTTTTTAGATGAAAATCGAGAAAATAAAATAGTAGGTACGTATGTAAAAAATTGTGTGGTCGCACGAGATATAGTGAGAGGAACAATAATAGGCCTAAATGTTTGTTGTCGGAGCCCGAATAAAAAGTTCGAAACGCCTAATAGGGGCCGATATCAGTTATATGCGAGCGAACATGTAGTGATACTGGGTGATAAATCACCTGCATCTGAGGTGTAGCTTGTCACTATTCCCAAAACAGAAATCAAACACCATATCTACGCGAGTACCTACTCTTGCGTAATTTTTCATACACAGTCACTTAATTATCGATTTATTTAGTATTTTGCTGTTCATATACGTATCGCCGATGAATAATTCCTTATTAATATTCCATTAATGGTCAAAAGTGCGGCTATTCCCCAAATATTTTTTATAACGGCAGATTGATGAATTACTCTCATTTTCGCCGACCGTTTTTGTATAATGTGGAGAAGGACAGAATGATTACGCATAAAGTTGTAATTTCATCGCATATTCCTCTGTATATGGATTTGATATGGCCAAGCTTAATTATATATAGTGCTTAAATAGTGAAAAAAAAAATCGATTCTATTCAATCCATAAAATTGTGCGAGTGTATTCGAGTAACATTTTAAAATCTGTTTCACTAGAAAATCGTAAACTGTTTCCTTTTGTAAACCGTGCTCGTGTACAAAGGAAGTGCGTTAGAATTGAAACAGAAAATACTTACTGGTGTGAGTTACGGTAGTGATATTCTTATAGTTTGTCTTTTTGGCAGTAAGCCAATGTTGACAGAGCTTTTCATACACTACGTTTGGAATAGAGTTACTAACTTTTCCTCGAACGTGGTAGTCGAAAAGAATTATGAATTTTGGCTCTTCTAAATTCTTTATTACGAGACCGACAGTCTGGATTAAGGGATAATTATCCTAAATTTTGATTGGGAATTGAAATGGCTGAAATTTGTCTATCACGATGATTTGCAGCTTGTTGAAAATTTGAACACCTCATGATACAGAATTTCCTTGCGTATTTGGATTCGGAGATGCTGGTTATCGTAATGCAAGAAATGCTAAGTTGGTAATATGCTTTTCTTGAGTAAACTAGAACTAGGTGAGCGCCTCTGTTCCCTTTGATACGGTAATTGGCTGTTCATAACTTTTCCAGTTCCGAATTCAGTTCAGACTGGCTTACCAGTCTCTAGAAAACTGGACAAGGTCAAGGAATTTGAGTGTTCACGGAAAAGTCCAGAAATAGGAAAATTGGCAAAGGTCAGAGAATATTTGAAAACATACCGCATTCGTGAATAAAAAATTCCATAAACGGAAATCTAGGGTTACGAATTGATTTTTTTTTCAACGGGAAGGGAGGAGAGGAGGAGTTATAATCTGAAAGAGTCAGAGAAAAAATTCGCCATCTGGTCATAGCTTTCTTCTCTTTGAGTAGCCATCTTCATTTTCGAAAATCTTTGAAGTTTCTAGACAGATGTTTTCCAGATGTTCATCAATAATTGTACATTGACAAATTAGCGTGGAGTATGGGTAGAAGGGTATAGTCTCCTCCCATGATACTAGTGCCTATTCTAGATTCGTCGAGGTTGTGTATGCTTTATGAATATTAATCCTATGACATAATCAGGTAATCAGGGTAGTTCCTATGTTGTTTAATATCAGTCCGGATTAAGGGTGTCATGTCGAGTTCCCCGCAGAAAGAATTATGTTTCCGCTCCTCATTTGTGCTTACTCTATAATATATTTCTGAGCGTAATATGGACTAGTGTGGTGACAGCCTTTGACGTCATCAGGGTATTTTTCCTGTACATCGAGGTCAGTTGGCATGATATTCACAGTCTAGTGAGCGTAGATTCAGGAATGAGGAGAAGAGAGTCCACGAGTGAGGTTAATAAGGCTAAACTTGGGCTATACTGGATGTGCGCCAATGCGGCCATGTGGACGTGAGTTGTGCGTATAGGGTATAATTGAGCAGAATTTCAACGTGTCTTACCTATCAAGCAATTATCTCTTTTGGATCGATAATTTTAGCTAAATCGTAAATTGCTAACGGCGAAAGCGAATTTCATCAGACTAGCGCGTTTGTTGTGACAAAGTATGCTGTTCATCCTGTTATTCGCAGATGTGAATCTACAAACCGTCAGCTCACTTCTCATGTGGTGTTCTTTCTTGTCTGCAACAATTAGCGACCATGCATGAGAGGTTTTTGTGTCAGCAGGCATCCTAAAATTATGTCAACTAGCTAAAGTAATAAGGAAAACATTGACTGTAGAAGTGGTCACATAACAGAGTCGATAAGCGGTCTCTCCTCAATGTGCTAAAGAATTTCTCCCATCCTTTCAAGTATAACAAGTTTTATTCGTCTGAAGAAGAGGCAGAATTTTTGTCATCTATGCCCAATCAACGTGCGTCAGTATAAGCAGTAGGTAGCTTCTGTTCAAGCCTGTATATCTTCTACATGCGTACTGTTTTCAGAAAGAAGAAGAGCGAGAATCATTGTATATATTTTTGCGTACACTATCATCCTACTATGGCCATTGTTCACATGATCCTACTTTCCAACTGCCACCTCATTTTCGCTCTGATACTGAATAATCTTCCCTATGATATAACTGACGCTGCAAAGTTTTGACAAATGTCAGTTGATGAAAAACTTGGAAAATTTTCGAGCAAATATCAAGTTCTAGTCAACAACTATAATTATGAATGTGTACGAGTTTAGGTGAGTTACACACAATCTTTCCTCATACGCTCAAAGAAACTCTGGCTCAGTTGATGAACAAGCAGAATCTTATTGTTTGCGTAAATACCTCAGGCTACCGGCCTCTAATGATTATTTGTACAATATTCTTTGCTATAAAACTGTAGCCCACTCGAGTCAACGTCGACTCTGCTGGCAGTAATTAACGAGCGGAGTTCCACACCTTTATCACAGTTTACCTTCGCGTGTTTTATTGGCACATTTTTCTCTCCTTGTGTTTAATAGACTCGTACGTTCTTTTCTGTGGAAAATAGATACGGAAAAATGCTATCGATAGCAGAAAACTGTGAAAACAAAGTTAGGCGGCGATAAAAAGCGACGAAAGTGTATGTACACGCATCCTCTCGAGTAGGGAATAGCGTGTTGAATTAGTCTATTTTGTCTGCGAGTTCAAAATGTCTTCGTTATGAGTAGTGAAGTCATCCCGTTAACCGAGTGCTCAGAAACTTCCCTTATCTTTTAAGAGAAGAGAAGACTGTCGTATGAAAAGCGCCCATTTACTTTAATTCTTCTTACAATAGGTTCTAAGGGCTTTTTCCATCACACGAAGGAAGTTGAAATGCTCGCTCGAAACGAACCTGCTCGCGCGCTGTACATTCTCACGTTCGTGTGAAGTATTTGTAACTATACTTTCTTCAAATTTATTCATCCTTTTTCGTGTCGGTATAAATCTTTCATCGGAATGCACTCGAAATCGGAAAGGAAAACCATGGTAAATAAGTTTCTATTCATATTGTAGTTTTTCTCTTGAGCCGCCTCATAAATATTATGTAAATTTACAATCACGTCTCTATTTTTAACGAGCATTCTTCAGGCGCAGAATACCTTTCAATATTTTCGGCCTATAACGAAGAGTACAATCAAATGATATTGAGGTACAAGTTTTGGGGAACGTGATTTAACTGAAATTATGTATAACAGTGAAAAGAAAAAATCTCAGATGAGACGGAGAACTATAAGACCATTTACGTTGGGGTCAATTTGAATTTGAGATGAATAGGTACTGAATTTTTGTTAGCATTTCGCAGGAGAAAGAGGAGAGAAAGAATACAAAATTCAATCGTTTGAATCTTAGAATTTCCTCAGCCGTTGTCGTAAAAAATAATTTCCTCGACTTTCATTTTCTTCCATATAAAAGGTGGAGCGCAGCTGAGGTAATAAAATCGGTTTGATGAAGAAAATCGTTCGTGTCATTTTATTTATTCTTGCTGTACTTACTATATGTTTTTCCATTTTAACCGTGTTATTATTGCGCAATAGTCATGTCTATAGGCTTTCCTCAGCAAGATGAAACAATGGCTTGCAGGAGGAAAAAAATTATTGTAATGAAACAGCAGTCTAGAAATATTTTCCAGAGCAACAAATGTGATGTTGAAGGTATTTCTGGTTGAAAATATGCTATTTGTATATTTCGAAATTGGGTACCTCGCTACAAACGATCTGATTGTTGGCGCTTCTTGACCAATTCCAGATCAGGTGAACTGCTGGAAGATGATCGATAACAAATTATCATTTGAAATTCGACTGAAGACATTGGAATTCAAGGAAAAAATTTTCATTTTGATCTTCTTGCTCAATATTGTGCCAGTACGTGAAGAGGTTTTGACATATTTCATGTCTTTTCTGACACCCCATACACTATTGGAAAATTGCGAGTACATCCCCCTCCCTCCTCCCCCAAATTATGGACTAGAAAAAATAATGTTTGAAAACAATTTTTATACCTGCTGGTGATTCAGAAATCTGCGAGTACCACCCCCACCCCCATACTATCTGTAGTATACTTACTCGTATAATGGACTTGAAAATTTTTTGGTTAGGTTAGGTTAAAGGACTTTTAAAAAAATTTCATATCTGGCAAGTGATTTAGAAGTTTACGAGTACCATCCCTCCTACACTATTTGTAGTATACTTATAATGGACTTGGGAAATTCTAGACCATGAATGGGGGAGGGGGGGTGAACGAGCGGAGCAGGCCACAAAAGACATCAAACATGATCTTTATATTTTTGGCTGTACCAGAAAATCCATTCCCTTTTTTCAAAGGATAAACATGTTAAACAGTTTGGCACAATTTGAGTCAGCTGTGGGAGATGTCCTGTACCTTCTAAAGTTCCGTGTGTATAAGAGTGAAGTTTTTCCGCCAATAAAAGTGGCGAACATACATTGCTAATAAATGTGACGAAATGTGGCAAATACTAATTGCCATTCAAAGTGGCAAAGCCATGTACTAATGAAAGTGACGAAGATATTATATTGTCATCCAAAGTGGTGAACAAGTATTGCCATTTAACATAAAAGAAATACTCAAACGGGAGAGTAAAAGATGCAAAAACCGTAGAAAAAATTAGACGTCGAGCGCTTTTGGAGGATGAACCATCATTGTGACTAAAATGAAAGTAACTGAAGAGAAGGAGGAGAGAATCAGGTCATTCAGATTGATCTAACGAGCAGGGCTGCGAATCTATGTTATTTTTTTCAAGGATTCTGCTTCAATTCATTCTCGAACTGAATTGTAGGATCCGCTTCCTTTTGGTTTTGCTTCCAAAGAGCAAATTCCGGATCCGCTTCCTTTCGGTTCCGCTTCCACAGACCATTTGCTGCATCCACTTCCTTTTGGTTTCGCTTCCAAGAAGCTTCTGCCGTATCCGTTTCCAACATAGTCCAGTCAATAAAGGTTTTTTATAAATCATAAATGTGACGGAAGCTTTTTTTTTTTTAATGTGCTCTGGATGACCCCCCCCCCCCATTTAAAATACTGAAGAGTCCACAGCGCCACACCCCCCGGAAAGTCCCCCCGTGGCTCCCTTAACCCCCCAAAATTCAATTTTTCTCAATTTTCTCGAAAACTAATCATTTTAGAAAAAAATGTTTCAAACAAAAGTTGTTCCTCGTGAAATTTCCTACAGAATTGACTATTCATTTATCTCTGTAAGTTTATTGGTTAGTCTGAAAATCGCCAATGAAATGCCTCATTTTGTATTAACAAGCCATTTTTTCCGTAATACTGAATTATGTGAATAGTTTTGGTTCAATTGTTTGCGCATATTTCGTATAAAATTGAAAATATTTACATGCATGCAAACATTTAGGCACTACAAAAGTTTAACCCCCCCCCCCCCCTACCTTCCAAATAATTACTCACTAAAAATATTATTCACATACAAGATTCAAGTGAAACAAAATTAATTATTGTCTATGGAAAAGATATATACAGACATGGGAAATAAATACAAATACAAAATGTTATTAAAAATGGAGCACACACAGTACAACATTTATAAAGTACAAAGTAGAGACTACTATGAACAGTTTGAACACTATTTCAGTATTTCTCCATCTAAACCTAGTCTAGGCAAATTACGGCAATTTCCAAGAAAAAAAAAAACAAAGAGGCCTAGCCAAGGTCTGATTGCTGGAAGTTGTAGAGAATGATGTCTGAAACAACATACCAAAAATCCCACCTTGTCCCCCTGGAGCTTTTCCACTTATGGGGGTTTCAACCCCTCAAAAATCTGTTTTTCGTAAAAATCTCGCTAAGTTTGTCTTTTAGTGAAAAAATACATCCGACCAAAATTATTCCTCATAAAATTTCCTATCAGATAGTGTATCTAACATCTAGCCTGGACTCAATAGTTAGCCTAAAAAGTTATCAAATATACGCAAATACACACCTATATTATGTATTCTATACAACAATGTTAACCAATACACTGACTTCTAAACACAACGTGGGCGTATGTTGGGAATAAACATTTTCGAGTGATTCCAGTCACACACGAAGAATGAGCTGAACCATCCTGAGGTGTCAATGAAACATTAATGACCTTATGAAGAAATGAATAGAAGTATCAGCATCAATTGTAATTTGTTACTAAATGCTTCTTGTTTGATATTCACTCACTAGCACAGCGGACAACTTTTCAGCGCAGAAAGAGACCTGTTATATGTAAAACACGACTAAAAAGTTCTATTTTTCATCACTTTCTTCAAGACTACATCATCAAGACTTGCCAACATGGAGATGCACTCATTCTCACCTTTGTCTTCTTCGCTCTGCGTTTTTGCACCTCTACGTCTTTGTCGGAGTCTTTGTGCACCGCTATTTCATTTCCATTAAGACAAGTTCGACCAAAACAGAACTTATACTTGAACACTTCAGACCTGGATAAAGAACAAGATATCTCTCGTTCTCTCAGACCCACAATCCTTCATTTACATAGTTCAATAAGGATTTCTTGGCGATACCAAAAATATAAAGATCATGTTTCATTGTCTTTTCGCCAGTCGTCTGAAACTCTTCATCTTTAGAGTATTTTAGGCTGACTGCTTTCTGGGACTCACTCGCCCCGCCCGTTTGTCCCGCTTCTTGGTCTAGTATAGGTATAATTTTTTACAAGTCCCTAAACCTAGCCTAACCTAACTTCACATAAAATTTTTCCAAGTCTCAAGGTCACGGCCGGACGCAAATTCCGGAATCAGGGGTAGGACTGAGATTCGACGTTGAAAATTTTTCAAGTTCCAAGGTCATGGCCGGACGTTCGGACACATTTTACAGATTTAGGGGGTAGAGAAAAGACATGAAAAATGTCAAAATAAAATTATTAAATAAGTACCTCATGAAATCATCTGTCAGATGTGATTAATGCAGAAAATTTGCAGATTCTGTTATCCAGATAATACAGCAAGCAATCGATTTCAATTTTTGTACACTTTATTACTCTTTTGTCCAAATAGCAAAGGCGTAGCCAGGGAGAAAATAGGAAGCTTGGCGATATTACATCCCTCTTTATGGATTGACAACATTACAGGCAGTCTGCAAATTCGCCCACAAAATTAAATCTGAGAATGAATTGGAAAATTTAGCGTTTGTCCAGTCAGCGTTTCAATACATTCCTCCTCCTCTGTGAGATGCTCTCGTCACGCCTCTGTAGGACTGGTTGGGTAAATGTAGCTGGGATCTACAAACTATCTTACTGTTTGCAATAAGTGGAATAATGTAGTATTCTTACCACTTTTGCGACAAGTGCAAGCATTATTTTCGTAGCCTTTTTCACAATCACAAAAAATTATAGTTGTTAGAGACTATCTGAAGCTGGTGGTCTCATTATGACCATTGGTTCAAGGACTCTTCTATTGTGCTTCTCTAAAGAAAACTGACATTGTCAAAATAGTTCGGCCAAATTCATAATTCCATGTCTTTGCTTTTTCTTGATCGCACTATCTCACATTGAGGGTTGCGGGCTGTGACAGATTTTTTCAATTAATAAAATTTATAATAGTAATTATTATTAATTGTCCCCAAACACGAATGTTTGTCAGGAGTATTTCTTTCAGAAGTTAAGGGAGAGGAAAAAAAATAAAAGGTGCAGAAATACAAGAAGAACAAAGAATGAAGAGAAATTGGGCCGACTCCAAGGTTTTCTCAGCTCTTTCGTTTTGTAGTCGAGTCCAATGAATTTAGAGCAAAATAAACACTTCGTTTTTAAATTTGTAAAAAGCATCTCTTCCATCTGTTTTATCTACTGGATCTTCACGAGATGGCCCTGCTACAGGATCCCATCGAAAATGTTTATGCCCAGCATACGCCCACGTTGTGTTTAGAAGTCAGTGTATTGGTTAACATTGTTGTATGGAATACATAATATAGGTGTGTTTTTAGGCTAACTATTGAGTCTAGGCTAGATGCTGGATACACTATCTGATAGGAAATTTTATGAGGAATAATTTTGGTCGGATGTATTTTTTCACTAAAAGATAAATTTAGCGAGATTTTTACAAAAAACTGATTTTTGGGGGGTTGAAACCCCCATAAGTGGGAAAGCTCCAGGGGGACAAGGTGGAATTTTTGGTATGTTGTTTCAAACATCATTCTCTACAACTTTCAGCAATCAGACCTTGGCTAGGCCACTTTGCTTTTTTTTTCCTTGTTTGCTTCCATTAATCCCCGTACAAACCCTCTTACCTGTGAGAAACATTCCGACAGAAGAATATTGTTCGTTTTTAAAAACTGGTCCTGAATCGCCGCGTATCAATGCTGTGAAAGAAACAGCTGCCGCAATTTCCTATACAAACGACTTCTTTTCTGTGTATAACCCTACCGCACAATACATTCACGCTTATTACCATTGTAAGAAAGAACGGTGAGAGCTGTACGATGATTATTCGGAATTTTTCAAACATTTAGATTGAATATTGTCAGGAAAATTTTGATGAACAACTTCAACTTCAAAGATTTTTCTCTAAATTGTCAATTTAATCCGGTATTATCGGAAAAAATGGCTTGTTAGTACAAAATGAGGCATTTCATTGGCGATTTTCAGACTAACCAATAAACTTACAGAGATAAATGAATAGTCAATTCTGTAGGAAATTTCACGAGGAACAACTTTTGTTTGAAACATTTTTTTCTAAAATGATTAGTTTTCGAGAAAATTGAGAAAAATTGAATTCTGGGGGGTTAAGGGAGCCACGGGGGGACTTTCCGGGGGGTGTGGCGCTGTGGACTCTTCAGTATTTCAATTGGGGGGTCATCCAGAGCACATTGAAAAAAAAAAGCTTCCGTCACATTTATGATTCATAATTTTCATTTTTTAACCTTTATTGACTGGACTAACAAGCTCCTGGCTCCTTTTGATTCCGCTTCCAGAGAGCAATTGCTGGATCTGATTCCTTTTGGTTTTGTATTTTGATAGAAGAGTCTTTCAGGTATTGCAGTAGGCAAAACATATCGGTTATCCTTTATTTTTTAGGAATATCTGCTATTTTTCACAAATAAAGTATTGGTTACAGCTCTTTGGCCAAATTTCGAAGTCCGCTTCCTTTCGGTATCGCTTCCGGGGATCAATCGTCGGATCCGCTTCCTTTCAGTTCTGCTTCCAAGAAGCTTCTGCCACATCCGCTTCCAAGGACCATTTACCGGATCCGCTTCCTTTCAGTTCCACTTAATTCCAAGATCCAAAAATTTAGCTCCGGATTCCGGATATCATTTTGGAAAGCGATTCCGGTTCACAGCCCTAGTGACCAGCGTGAATCATGAACAAGTTTGATCAAGCGATCTCCCGGAATGTAAGTACAGTACGTGTTTAGTATAGTGAGATGACAAATTATCTCCATGGGTTTGAGGACAATACATTTGCAGTAGGAATCCTCCTTATGAAGGAGTCTTATCAATTCCTCTCAGAAACTGTAGCTGCTGTTGATTAAATTATCATCGAAAGCTGATTCCCCAGGTGTCCCTTATTCCAAGACTTAAAATAGCGGCTGGTCTTACCAATATAAAAGTCTTTACAACCCTTTCATTCTACTTGTAAAAATCGCTTCTCATCAACGGGTATGAGGTCCTTCAACCTCACAAACAACCCTTGAACTGTGGTAGGGTTGTAATATACAGGTTCAAAACTGAATGGGCGGAAGGCTCGACCCAATTGGAGAGAGAACTTCTCCAGGAAAGGAAGACTGATTCAGTGTATACAACAACCATGGATCGTGTCTTGGTCAAAGGAGATTGTAGAATCAAGAAGTAATTTTCCTTCAAACTATCACGTCAACGTCAACACCAGCCCCAGTCACTCTGGCCTGGTGTTTTATTGTCAACAATTCTATCTTGAACGCAGCTTGACTCGAGGGAATACAAGTCAGACTGTAAACTAAGCTATTAAGCTGCTATCTTATGAGCAACAGGACAGGATGACGCTCTCTGAACGGTCTTTAACAGAGATCGATGAATTTAAAAAGTTGATGGAAGATCCCCCTGTTTTCAAGATAAATTTTATGGAAGGGTAGCAGGAATTGAGATACTTAGGAAACTCACCAAGGAGATCTGGAGGACCAGTCCACGTGCATGAAACATCATCAACATACCTTTACCAATAATAATATAACTCAGTAACACCTGGTTTGAAGAAAAGAAATCAAGTTCAATTTGTAACTACTCAAGTGGTCTCAGTCGAATTTAGCCGCTTCATATTTTTAAAAATTTTGAGCAGATGATAGCAAGGACGAATTAATCAATAACGTTTTCAAAGTTTCTCATTATTTAGACATATCTTATTGAGTCGGTGTTCAACTTGCCGTAGCATGAAAACTTGCATCCAGAGAGAAAGAAGAAAGCGGTGTATTTGTTTCAAAAGTTTCCTGCTGTTCATTACTGATTTTCTTTTCAAGTCAATGAGAAAGCACTTCTCTCTTCATCGTTCATAGGCATATTATTTTTTTTGTTTTTGAAAAGTCAATTACGGTAGACGAATTGTTTTGTTCTCCTTCTTCGCGTCATTATGACTAGAAATTATCCACCAGTCCCTGTGCTAGTATTATTGCTTACTTAAATATTTTGTTTTCGATCCCGTGTAACTATAAAGAAGTTCAGCTTTCACTGTTCATTTATTAGTACGTGACAGCACGAAAAAAGTATAGGCTGTATCAAAATCCAGTCTCGCATTGCTTTATCAGTTACAGAGAAAGAAATTTGAAAGTTGAGAAAGTATTTTACTTCATCGGGTACCTATATGTGAGAAAGAAAAAAAAAAAGCATCCCTGGATTCGCATGGGGCGAGCAAGGTCATCAATGATTCAGAGATATTCGAGAGAAATACGCGGTAAAAACTTCTTGCTTTCGCTATGCTGCTTGTTTTTACTACAAAAATCGTCTATTTTGGTCAGCGCCGAAAATTTTGTGTGTATTATAAGTGATCTGAAATATTAAGCAAGACTACCACATAGTCACACTCACTGTTATTTCTTCTTTGTTCCGTGATCCAACAGAGTACATTAGTCAATTTTCACACGTAAAGAAGATGACTGGATTGCAGTCCATAGACAGTTTATGGAATACATCTCTAGAACGAAACATCTCAACAACGAATTCTGGAACTATTTGAGTGATTGTAACTTTGATTATTGTGCTACATGTATGAAAGAGGGGAAGGGAGAAGGATAAATTTTAATTTTGCGGAGACTGCATAACTTCAGGGAAAATTTAAATAGGAGATGAAAACATTCCTTCCACTCAACTATTCGAATATGCAGAAGGGAACTTGTCGCGATCCCAAAGGATCATCAAACGTAAAAATTCCCCTTCCTTCTTCGTCTTATGCGATTTTCCATTTGTTTTACGTATCCAATTAATCTGAGACGAGTCATTTTGAAAATTGTATCGTCAATGTTGAAACTGGAGTACCTTCGACGAACAACCCTCCGGACGTGATAAATTATTTTGGTACCAATTTGCGAGAAATCACTGAATGAAATTCAAACGATTCCCAATTTAAATTTGATTAGCTTTCGCTCTGTACAGGTATACACTTTGACGTTGAATTTTTAGTACGCGTACGACCGTATGTTGCAATGATGTATATCTATTTGCCAGAATAAAAAAAATGAAAAATATTGTAAAGCCGGAAGGAATATTTTATCCGCAGAAACGTATGAAATCCGCCTGATTCGCCGTCACTCAATACTATCGTAAACTGACTAACTCATTAAATATTTACATTTATTGCCTGCTTTTTGGAAAGCAAACGCGAATATCATTTGTAAAGCTGAAGTAACTGTCCGAAATGGATGAATAAGTAAGAAATTTATCCTTCGTTTAATAGATTAGAGTGTAGCTTAGACAACCGAGTATTCTTGGATGAAATACAATAGGTGTAGATGAAGGTGAACGAGGAAAGTTGAATCTTGTCGAGCTAGGTTTTTGAGAGGGAAAATGCGAGCCTACTCGTTTTTTCCTTCGTCAATGGTTTTGTGGGAAAAATAATATTAATGAAACATTATTCGTAATTTGCGAGATATACTACCCCCAAAAAATGAACATTATATCTTCCGGAATGTTGGTCAATTTGAATAAAATTACACTCTATTTTATGACAGCCCTGACCGAAATTTTATTTTAAAAAATTCAAATTTTTTTCACTCTCGTAATATTTTATTAAAAAATTATATCTTATTTCTTTCGACGCCAATAAATTTTATTCCAACTTTAATATTGTGGAAACCTTTTAAATTAAGGGTGTTTTTATTAAAAATTAGTAGAAGATGTATATAAGTTTTAAGCTTAGAAAATTTAAGGAGCTGGCCATAGATGAGGATCACGACTTTATTGAATTTTTCTTAAATCCTGAGTGGTGATATCTTATTTACCGTCCAAACCGAAGTGCCTCTAACTTATCGTCAGAAAGACAATTATCCAGCCTTCAAATACTGGTTCCTATGTGTTTAGCTTCCCTTTTCCTTTTCTCCAAGACCCAGCGTTAAGGGTCACGAATTTTAGAACAGCCAGGAATTTCTTCAAGTCCCAGCATACAGGGTCAAAAAGATCACGAATTTTTACAAGTCCCGTAGACGATTATAGAGGAGCCAGAGTCATGAAGGTCACGAATTTTTACAAGTCCCATGTAGAGAACTACAAAAAGAACCAGGAATTTTTCTTAGTCCCAGCGTTACGCGCACGCGCTCGCGTATCCGGACAGAATTCCTCTGATGGCTCCCAGTAACTACAGGGGTGGTGGGTCTCCCGCCAAAATATAATAAATGAAAAAATGAACAAATGGAACAAATGGAACACACTTACATCCACATGCACTCTGAACATTCACACAACGTCATGCCCACTATAGTCTGTTCACGTTAGAAAAGGGCTACTCGAGAAAGGGTATACGTATTTCGTACTAACTTCTTAAATAACACGAACTTCTCGAGTAACATAATTTTCTACATTCTTTTGGCCCTTTCTTAACGTGAACAGACTATAAAGATGGGTGAAAACTGGAAGTTTGAAACAAACCGTAGACCGGAAATTGTCCCTGGTTGCATTTCAAATTTTGGAAATTTCGGCGCGGAATTTGAAAAACTATCGATAGTGCCGGATGTACCTCCGGAGGTGACCAATTGAACTGCAGAAGTTGAACAGTCATTGATGTCCATTGTTTTGTAGTGATTAGTGAATAGTCAGATTTAGTCACCAGTCACATTTCTACAACAAAAGTTCAACTTGGTTAAGATTAGGCACGTACAAAAAGCGTCCAACAAGTTACTAGTATCAGTTTGGGTGTGCCTGGGCACTACACCTGATCATAATTATCAACTATTAAGTGACACAGATTTTTCTAAAACTTCAAACTATCGGTTTCTTTTCAGTTGTTGTCTATAATACTTACCGGTTTTTCCTCCAATGGTACAACTACCGGAGAGGAGAAACAACCGGTAATATCGGTTGTACCTTTGGAGGTGATCCATCACTAGTGCTCACCCACTCAGTCTGACCCAAGCAAACTCGACAACAGCTGTTACATTCAGTTCTCTTGGTCACAGAACGTTGCCCTGTACTCTTATTAGAGCAGGCAACTAAATTTTTCCAATTAGTGGCGAGCCAAAAATTTTTGCTTGCTCCAATCGCAATTTCCTAATAATCAATTCCCATGTAAGTTACTCTCTTGTGACGGCATCAACCCATAACAGTCTCTACCCCAACCTTGATGACGTCACCATTCTATGACATCATCATTCCTCACTCTTGGACGTTTACATTTTTATGACTCGTCCTCATCATTTTCCTTAAAACATTGTACACTTTTGTGACGGTTTTAACCCATATTGGGCTCTATCCCAAACTTGATGACTTCACCATTCTGTGACATCATCATTCAAGACTCCTGGACGTATACACTTTTATGACGTCATCCATTCTTGATGTCACCGCCTCTAACCTTTAGAAATTTACACATTTGCGATGTCATCAATATGGGACTGCTCCAACCTCATTCTTGATGACGGTATCAACTTGTGACTTCATTGCTCCAAAACCTAGGACTCCACACTTTTGTGACGGCATCAATCCGTGACGTCATGACCTTGTTAAATATTTTGGATATCTCCCTCACAGAAGACAAATTACTTATTGGATTCGCAAGAGGACACGCCGCCAGAAGCGCTACTTTCCACGTGACACTAGAAAGTGATGCAAAAAATTTGCTCTATTTAAATAACATGGGCAGTGATTTTCGAAAAGTTTGTTCTCGTTAATTTTGTAATGATTTGGGAAAATGAGATGTACAAAATATTGGGTGAGGTTTCTGCTATTAATTTTCAATGTTTCTTGGGTAGGTTATCACTTGAATTTTCAAGAAAAACGAATAAAACAAAAATTCTCCCATAAGACGCAATGAAAGCGATCACCTTCTAGAGACAAGCTTCTGAAGAATTCCGCTCAAAACTATAGAGAGCGACTTTTAAGGTCCCCTCGCGAATCAAAGACCCCAGTACTCCTCAGAAGAAGTACTTAATCGGAATTTTTCGTAGTCTTTCTGTCTTTCTTTCTTTTTTTTTTTTCATTGGATTTTCTATGACTAATTTGTGCTCAAAGAATTTTTCAAAATGAGCACAGGAACCAATATTGTTGATTCCCATCAAAACAAAACCCATGAACTAATTTTCTCAAAATTTTTGCTTGCTTCGTTTGCAATTTTCTAATAATCAATTCCCAATACGTCGCAAACGCGCCTCCATATGTCACATCCCTAACATATGCGTCAGGGGAAATGCCGGCTATGATTCTTATGGGATACTGAAATGGCTGCCTTGAAGCCAGCAGCAGATAATAGGCATTCAATCAAAATCGAAAATGTTGACGTCACAGGAAATTGATCTATTGTCAGTATGCAGCAGTTATACAAAGTATTTGAATTGAGAAACAAAACTTCTTAGATATCATCAGGTCCTCCGGCTGAAAGTATTTAACTGAAGAGTCAAATGAAGGGTACACGGGAAGAAGGGGCTTTGTCCACTTTTTGAAAATTTTGAGTTAGATACTGCTTCCTAAAGAAAAAGACCTGCTCTTTCACATACAGCTATCAGAATTGCACGAAAGACTCGTTTTCATACCGATAAACACACTTCTTGAAATAGTGTACAATGGAAAAAGGGAGAATGTCCATGCGAAACAGCGAAAAAAGTGGGAATGTCCATGTGGACAAAGCCCCTTCTTCCCGTGTACCCTTCATAATGATATCAGATTGTAGGAAATTTCATGGGAAACAATTTTTGTGATTTTACATCTATTGGTAGATTTTCGGAGAAAATTAAGGGGAAAAAACAAAATTTTCCTCACGTTTTGGCCTTTCAAGAGCCACGTCTAGGGTCTGAGAACGGTAAATTTTTTATCATGTTTTGACTACCTCAAACACAAATCTAAATCTTTGTTTCCAATGTTGTCTATATTGGGGTCCTATTTTTCCTTGACTCTATTCAAGAAATGAAAATTGGTTGTAATTCAGTAACTAAAATGCTTTTGCTCCTTATTCGTTCTTTTTTGACGTTACCCATTTGTACTTAGGGTATTCGGAGATTGGATTAGCCCTTGTAGCATTGTAAGTCATTTATCTCGTGTGATTACCAAAATACCGCGAGACCTCATTTAATCATGAACTCTAGTTAGTAATTTATGTACTTCCGATTAATCCTTTCAGCTGTTTAACTGATCGAATCCAATAAAAATGCCGAAGATCGCTCGGAATAACAGAAAAAAAAAACGTATTTACTATCGTTGTAGTGTAAAATTAAGTAATTTCCCGGTATTATCGATATACCGCAATAATAACGAGTAGCTGTAAGTTCAAACCTATTTAAGAGAATCTAAGAATATCGTTGATATCGCGTGGATTTATGAATGGTGCTGTGTGGTCTCGCACATTTATTGACGGTTTGGTAATTGTTGAGAAACAAGTGCTCTAACGAGACCACGTTTCGTTATGTTTACCCGTTCGCAATATTTTTACGAGGAGAGAAAGAAAGTCTACAGTATTATAGGGAGCTGTTAGCGGTACGCTGTAAGCTAGTTAAGATTAAGCGAGAGAAGAAAGTCATTAAAAGTTTTTATTTGCGGTTTTTATCTTCTCTATTATTATTCGGTGTGAGGTACACATGCATGAACGACCACAAAATACGTTGTTCGTTTCATGAACCCTCCTTACTCATCGTCTTTTGTTAAAAGTTTAGTTAGAAGTATGAAAAAAAAAAAAAAGAAAAAAAAGGCCATCTTTGTAAAGCCGGAAGTAAATATCACCAGTTTTGTACGTATTTAGTTATCCTAGAACTGCTCTCCTAATTCAAGCGAAAAAAAGTAAAACGAACTTGATGTTCCGCCTTGAAGTTACTTACCTACCTTTTTCAGTGGATGCCAATTTGAGTAACTACGGAACAATAAGCGGTTCGGGGCATATTACGACGGATGAGCTTTTTTTTTTTTTGCCGTACAAAAGTTGGTTAAAAGTTCTGCTCAATTTGTTCGTAGAATGAGACCAATATTGAGCTAAGAGGCAGAGCAGAAAAAGAAACTTTGTTTTTCTGTCATGACAGTGACGTTTGAATGAAAGGAGCATCAAATTAGAATTCTGTTTTTATTTCTCTTTACGCTGGCGTTATCGATTTGTTTATACCGTAGGTGTCACAACGCGAATCAAGAGAAATTATTTACAATATCATAGTAGGCTACAGATTGTCTGCGGATCTTAATTTTTGTGACGAAGTGAGCCTTTTTCGCTGAACGAATTATATTTTTGCTCCTTTCCGCTTGGAGTACTGAAGGACAAATGTAACGGTCCCCACGTTCATAAAATATCAATTTTTTTGCATCGCTCTAAAATATTTCTTTTTTTTTTTCTTTTTCGCAAAATACGATGTATGATTTTGCGAAATTGCTTTTTAAAATGAGAATTCTAATGAAAAAAGGCTGACGAATTCAGCGCTGTTTGCAATTAATTATTTAAAAGGTAGGCTCCTTTTTGTAGACTTTGATCCATCTGAAAATGTTTTGCCCTCATTAAATTATTCGTTAAGTTATTTGAATTGAGTAGTGTCTTATAAAGAAGAACAAAAGAGGAAAAATATTTCTATAATTAGGCATTGAATTTCAGTGAAAAATGAAAATAATTGCCGGCGATTACGTTGAGGTGATTTCATGACACTGTTTCTTTTTTTTTCCGCTTATGTCGCTTGTGCAGTGTTGCCCTTCCACCGTGGTGGAGTGGGTGCAGGTTGCGTAAGCATTTGATTTCGTTTCCTCCAACTCCGGATTGACCCTTTCGTGTATTACTTCAGTGTTGGAATAATCTCCTCGGCGAATCCTTCTTCCCCATAGAACCATGTCGACCGTCGATTTAGGGTCGATTTCGAGTCATAGGCAATGTCGACTCCAAATAGACTGTACTTCGACGTCAAATCGGCATCTTTACTGAAGGCCATAACATTACGGTCGATTTTGAAGGTAAATCGACTGCTTGACTACGTCGATTTGGAGTGGAAATATCGTCAACTTCGATAACATTTTGTTCAATATCATGTCGACTGTATTTCGACGTCAACTCTCAGGCTACCAAAAATGTGAACAATTTGTGCACCCGATGTCGACGGCAACAATTAGTCGATTTTCGGTCAATTACAATATTTTCATCGTTGACTCGAAATTGACTTAGAATCAAAGTCGATTTTGAGTCAATTTAATTTGGCCCTAATGTTGACCAAAAATCGACTGGAGGTAGACTCATTGTCGGCGTCGAAATTGAGTCGACTCCTGGTCGATAAAAAATATGACAAGGTCGACTCGAAATCGACGTCGATTTTTGGTTGACAAAAAATGTGCTTTTATCAAATAACGTAGACTTGACAGTTAATAAGGAGTCTATTCTCAGTCGATCACGGAACTGAGGAAGTTTACTCAGAATTGACTTGAAATCGACGTAAATCCTTAGTCTATAAAAAATTTGAGCTCCGTTTAATGATGTCGACTTGATTTCGACTCCATATCGACCTGTTTTTTTCTGGAACTTCACTACTCGCAGATATGTTGTACATTCATAGTTACTTAGGGAGGAATCAACCTACTATATTTTTGAGAAGCAAGCTACCGGTTCAAACGGTCGAGCAACGAAATCAACTTCATATCGACGTCGATAGGGAGTCGATTTTGGGTCGAAAACCACCGTCCTCCTCGAATCGACTCAATAACGACGTCGATTTTGAGCAGTATAGCAGACTGTCCTCCCAAAATTGACTTGATAACGACGTCGATCTTGAGTCCTAGAAAACCGCTTACTTTAAATCGACTTGATAACGAGGTCGACTTCGAGTCATACATTGGAAACCAACAAGTCGATTTGACTTCGATTTGCAGTCGACTTACGGTCGACATACCCCAGAACTATTTCGACTGGAAATCGACGTCGAATTTTGTGTCGATTACTTATCAAAATAATGAGTCGATTTGACGTCACATCGACGTCGATTAAGGGTCGACATGGTTCAACGGGTCTATTCGGCAACCGCCGAGTTGCAGTGCCCCCCTGGCACGCGGAAACACGAGAATACACAACAACAACATCACCACTATCTTGGATATACTGGATTGCTGTTGGCTTTTCTTCAACTTCTTTTGGGACGATCTTCCTCTTCTTCCCGCACATCTGGATGTTGATGGTACACAGGTGTTGAGTAGGCCATAGCGTGGTTCTGCATTTGCCTATTCCATTCCCAATCCATCTTCTTCGGAACCTAGCATGGTGGATACGAGGCTACTCTGGACAAGCACTTCATCTACCCCTTGAAGAGACCCACTAAGCTTGACCCGCTCACGCCTCCTCCCCTCGCACTCAAATAAGGTGTTCTCTGGTCCATTATCCCACCCTTGGCCGCAGTGCGAACACGCTGCCTGCTCAAAATTCCTTAATTTTTCATGAAGATACTTCTTGAAGCAGCCATGGCCACTTAGCACCTGCGTCAGGTGAAAGTTTAGCCGGCCATGGTGTCGGTTCATCCACTCAACAAGGTCGCGTACTAGCACACGGGTTGTCCACTTGCCCAACTCACTTTGGGAAATTCTTGCTTTCCATTTCTCAAGCAAGGAGCCCCTGTCCTCCTGCTTAACCCGTAGAGCCTCACGGTTGGTTGTTGTCGTCTCTTTTGCTCTGAACACCACCGCTCTCTTCTCAGCAAGGAGCTCAATTGATGGTGAACGTGCTAATATACAAAGAGCTTCCGTCGAGACAGTGCGGTAGACACTAACACACCTCAGCGCAGCTCTTCATTGGATCTTTACCTTCTCTCGTTTTCTGTATGTTATCTTCATGGAATCGGCCCATACTGGTGCACCATATAGGAGGATAGACATAGTTGTGCTCATCATGATCTTTCTTCAGGCTTCTCTCGGCCCTCCTAGGTTCCTCATCTGGCGGCTTCAGTATGCAACTACTCTACCCACCTTTTCCGCTGTCATCAGGAAATGGTACCTGAAGCTCAGCGTTGAGTCAAACCAGATACCCAGATACTCCATTGTCTTCTTTTTTCAATTTCCACACATTGCAGGCGAAAGATGGGTTGACTGAACTTCCGACGGGTAGTGAATAAAATGGCCTCCGTCTTACTAGGTGCAAGTTCAAATCCAGCCGACTCGATTCAACGCGTCACTTCCTCTAGTGCCTGGTTTACCGTGCTCTCTTCCCCTACAGTCGTTTCAACAGTGCATACCACCAGGTGTCATCCACATAGCAGACACCCGGTGGCAATTCACCTTGAAAATCCCGTTAAATGCGACGCACCACAAGAGCGGCCCGAGGATCGACCCCTGCGGCACCTCACAAGTAACAGGGCGTTTCATTGTACCAGCAGACGTCTCTGCTTGGATTTCTCGACAGCTAAGATAGCTGCTGATCATCCTGAGCAGGTATGCGGGCACTTCTGCGTCCTTAAAAGCTTTCAAGATCCTCTCCCAAGGAATCGAATTAAACGCATTTCTTATGTCGAGGCTGATGGCTGTGCGAAACTGACGCGTAGCTATCGCTTAGTCGGCTATCCTCTTCAGCCGGATACCAGCATCTGACGTACAGCGTTCAGTTTGAAAACCGTTTTGGCTACTTGAGATTATATCTCTTTCCATCAGATAGCTCTCCAGTTGATTGGCTATCACTCTTTCCAGGAGTTTCTCAACATTGTCCAGCAGACAAGGTGGACGATAAGAGGATGGCAGGCCACGTGGTTTATTCTTCATATCGATCAGCGCTAGCCTGGTTTTTTTCCATCGCACAGGGAACAGTCCTCCAACAACTGTCGCATTGAATGTATCAACAAGCAGTGCTGGGTCAACTGAGTGTATGGCGCTCCAGACTGGATTTGGAATCTCATCCGGGCCCGAAGCCTTCCAATACTTACCTCGCACCTCCTCGGTACCTAGGAGGGATATGCCATCCTCTTCTACTATTGGTAGCGTTACCATTGGTGGTGGCTGCTGTGGGAACAAGCCGTCAATGATTCGCCTCACAACATCCGGCTCCATTCGGCTCATGGTTGAGAGGCCCTTCAGCTTCTTCAGCCCTAACTTGTAAGGCTTTCCAAGTGGGTCTTCCTTCGCCATTTCGCATAGTTCTTTCCAAGCAGCACTCTTGTTGTCTCGTATAGCTGTCTTCAGCCTTCTACAAGTCATCTGGTATTCAGGTGCAACTGCCTGCGCCTCTTCGCGGCTTCTTGTATTATACTAGCATATAGGATAGAAGGTGGACTTGGAAAATTTTCGACTTCTGAGGTTTGCTGACCAGCGGATATTCTTTCCACCCCTCTCCTTATATTCAAAACACGTCGATTCCCCTGAGAAAGCCTGTGTCGAATATCGCTATCTTCGACTTTTGATGCTGACATGACGCAATCAGCTGGTGAAATGATGGATAGCAGATGTTTACAAGTTGGGGCTAGAGACTCCGTTGCATGATTCTACCCAAACGCCCAAAAGAAACTCTGTAGAGCGCCTGCTCACCCTGCTCTATGTTCTATTTGTCAGTTGAAATTGCAGTAGTCATCACCTTGGATAGGTGTGTCACTCAATTCCGTGTTTGAACCGCTGATATTGTTGAACGATCGTGCTGTATGTTGCGTTATTGTGGTCGTAGCTATCGGTGAGCTTTGCGCTTGCTACGTAGATTGTTTGTCGGCATTTTTGGAGTGGCTAACCACAGATGAATCCATATGACATGGATTTCCAGATGGAATGAACGTTAGATTATTCTTAGATCACGTGCTCGCTGGTCTAAGCCTATCCTTGGTTCTGCTCTCTCTTGAGAGACGCCTAAATTATCGGTTTGCTTCCTCTCCCCAGGGAAACCACCTTTCTCTTGCGGTTGAATAATTGCGTTCAAATTTCCCTTCTTTATTCTCTTCTGGTCGACGTAATTTCTTATGGGTGACCAGGGTAGCAGTGATGTAAAGATGAAGTAGCTTATAGCCTTCTGGTTGGCTGAGCGGCTTTAAACCTGTATGTTTGCTAGCCTTCTAGACATATGTTATGTTGCAATACCTTTCTATACAGACAGTCTTTTCACTAGTAGAGTTCATTGACTTCAGATATAACTGAAGTTGAGCTTTATCCACGCGGCTTCGTAGTCTAGGAAGAAGGAAAGAAGACCTAAGTTCTAGTTTAGCGCCACGAAGAAGATCGCTTCCTTTGCTTTTTTTGTAGTATTCACTGTGCACATTGAATAAAACTCCTCGAGCCTTTTCCTTTGCTTCATTTGATCAACGAAGCTGAACTAGTAAGACTTCCACTGCCCTCGAACTGGATTAAGGCTGTCGGCCTTCTAAACCTTATTTAAATCATCATGATTGGCGGTCTTGTTCGATTTTTACTCTCCTAGTCCGGACTTCTCCGCAGCTTTAGCCCAGCTAGTACATTGGATTCCGTGTGCTCAAATGCTTTTCCTTTTGATGTACATAAAAAATAACCTTGCACGCATCATTACGAATGAGAGGTTACCGGAAAAAAAACAACAAAAAAACAGTCGCTGTGTATTATGAGAGGAACAGGAGAGAATTATTTTTATAAAATTAGTAATGTAGTCGCTCTGATTTCTTAATCCTCGATGTCTGAGAACTCGCTTTCGATGACGACGTTCCTTCTACTGTGAATTATGTATGACATAGAAACGAAGAGAAACAATAAGTAGGTCGCGATGTACATTCTGTTTGTCTCGGATTTTGTTCCGCTCGATTTGAATAGTCCAGCAATGCGTGAACTTGGTGTAACATTAATATCAATGCTACACGGAAGTAAAGCCTCGCAAATTCGGTGTACGTTGAAACATCGTGTTCAAGAGTAATCCTTAAAGAGGTCAGGGAAATGCACGATTGAAGAATATTTGCTATCGTATCCTGAATCTTACGCGAAATACGTATGAGGGTAGAAATTCATCATTATAGATGAAAAGTGTTCTTTATTGGAATGTTTCGCATGTTCCAATATTCCACGGCGTTGTCATGCGAACTACATATTATTAAAAACCGAGGTTTCCTCGTCTAATATGCGGGTACGTGTATATATGTAGCTTATATTTTTGTCTTCCCACGTTAACTCGCCCGAAGTACAATTCGTATACGTTCTTGATCGTAATCAAAACGTCGAGCGACTTACAAATTATCTTCATTTATTCAATGCAAATATACGTTGTTCGGAGGGAAGATAAAAAACCGTCATCAGTCACGTTGCAAAGAAAAATTGCATAAAAACGAAAACGTGTAACCACGGCGAAAAACTGATGCGAGTAGCTAGCGTATTTGGATTAGATTTCAGAAACGAGAGGAACGATAGGATGATTATTTTAATAAAACTTTCAAACTTTAAATGCGCCTCTTTATGGCGAGGTCGTTTTATTCTTTACGACAAAATAGAATCAATCGCGTCACTTCATTTGGAGTGCTGAAATCTTGATGGGAGAGAACTGATTTTCAAAATTCCCATCGCTCCTACACGTATCTTGTCTTGATATCTTATAGGTTTCAAGCTTCTGTGAGAAAGCTGTTACAATCTTGTACAAGGATGGATATGTAGTTTATAGTCGGAGAGTGAGGAAGGAAAGTAAACAAAAAAACAGTGAAGTAATAATGAGACAGCCTACTTTTATCTCCTCCTTGAAATCTTTACACTCGGTTTTTAGTTGTTCACAATCATCGGAAGTTTTAGTACTTTGTTTGAAATTTGGAAACATTTACTCACGCCGAGCGAGATGAAATAGACCTGCTTGAAAGCCTCTTCTTCCGAAAGCACTATCGATGTAAATAATGATTGGAATACTCTGTTTGCCCGTTTTCGTATCGATAGAGCAACACCTTTCATGAGAATTCTATCTAAAGCCAAGACTAATGTAGCTTAGGGAATTTTAATTCAGCTTTTTGAGTAAAAATATACTCGTCACATCTGTACTGCATTGTTCAGAGTGTAATCGCAAAAACTTTGATGGAGTTGATTCGGATGTTTAGGGTACGCTTCAAAATCACGTCCCGTTCTTTTGCGAGCTGGTCGAGAGACGGCGACGTACTTTTACGTAAAAAGCATCTGAGGAGGTTTTCGTGTCTTTCTTTTTGGGTCGGCGAGGCGTATCTCGCTGTTCCATGAAAATTTTATACCGCGAGTCGGCGACGATCACCACTGATTTTTTTGACATTTTTTACGTCTTTACTGAGCCCCAACCCCTAATTTGTCCTCTCCTCCTTCACTCTCCTTACCCCGTGGGTCATTCAGAAATTTGCGAGTTCACCTTGCCCAGTACCTAGGAGATCGAAAATTTTACAAGTCCCCCTCCTATCATGTATACTAGTTTAAAACAAAGAGTTGTTCTAGCCTAGTTCAATTCCAGTATAGTGCATGTTAGGCATCAGCTTATTGACATGTTTCATGTCTTTTCTCTACCCCCTCAATCTCAAAAATGCGTCCGAGCCTCCGCACGGATGACCCTGGGACTTATAAAACTTTTAACATCGAACCTCAACCCTACTCCTGATTCCGGAATCTGCGTCCGTACAGTCTTTAGCATCGGAGATAGAGTTATACAGTTCTCTAGAATAGGAAATGGCATTCTACTATCATAAATGCGTATACAGTATACTGGAGATGAACTAGGCGAGGACCTCCTCTTGTATTATACTACGTTAATACTAGCTTTATACTAGGATTATACTAGTCTTGAAGTGGACTTATACTAGACGAGCAGACCAAGAGGCGGGCCCAAACCAGATTGTTGTAGTGGGTTTAGCTTTCATCATATAGGCCTAATAATACAGTTTGGTACTAAACCCTACGGGGGGTGAGCAGAGTGAGTGAGCCCAGCCTAAAATATTGTATACCAGACTTATACTAGACCGCATGAAGGCCTTGAGTGAACCTCCAAAAAGAGATTCATACTAGACCAGTGAACTCCTCAAAAGCTATGATTTTGAAATATGCTAAACTAGATCTATCAGTGCTGCCAGATCTACAGATTTTTGGTCCTGGGAAAAGGTACGGATTACCTGACCGCCAGCCGTGTGTTGAGTGGATATCTGTGTTCTGTAGCTACTTGGATTTTAAGGGTTTGGGCCGCTTCGTTAGATCTCGACATCTTTCAAAAATTCAGCACTTTTGACAATACTTTATTCTTACCAATAACATTGAGAACACAAGAGACTGTGGATTCACTTGAATTTTTTGCTTTCTCTCTCTCTCAATCTCTCAATCTCTCCTGAAGCTCCTCTTTTTAAATTTGGTCTGGCCTATAAAGATTCCTATAATACCTAGCTTAGACAAATCCCTCCAACTTAGATCGATGAAGTCATCTCCAAGTGCTGTTCCCAACTTTCTCTTCGTATAAGTAAAGGTCGATGATCGAAAATATCCCAAGTCTCTGGCAGGAAAGTCGGATAGCTTGAGAGTTGAAAATTTGGTCCAAAGTTAGCTGGCTCGCGCTCGTCTCATAGCTCGAAAGGCAAAATTTCTTCAAATCCCCTAACCTCACTGTGGTTTCCTGAATGTGCCCGGGTTCCACGCTAAAAAAAAGTGAAAGTGAGAACACAAGCCTCAAATTCTGCAACCCCATACAAACAGTTGAACTTGAAATTATTTTGTAAACTCGAAGAGAGAGGAAGAAAGAGAAAATGAGAGGAGAGATGTTCAGAACCAAGTATCATGACTCATGAGGTTGATGAAAAAAGTTTCACTGTTACTAACTTCGGTACTCCATCAAAATTACTCACACTCAGGTAATCTCTCTTATCTTTAATGAGGTTCATCAACTTGTCGTCGATTTTATTCGTCGAAACTTCAAGTACTTTCCAATCAAGTGAAGTTGACTTTACTCAACGAGATGCGCCTTTATACGACATCGCGAGAATGAATAGTTGAAAACTTTTACTTTTCACAAAATGGTAGAATATAATCATTAAAGCCAACTTCACTCCCTAATATACCACCGTCGAAGGTCTACCCATGAATTGAAAGAGTACCACATCAATTTCCAATATTAATTTCCATTTTCCAAGCTCATCAGCGCGCGAACATATATGAATACGAAAGTACTACAGAATTACTAATTTTGCTTTTTCGAATAGCTGAATTGAGTAAAAAGAGAAAATGACTTCGACGTGCTACCGAGCATAATTTGCCCTACAGAACATCATGAAACGAATTTGAGGGACCATCGCGATATTAAACGAAAAGATAAGAATTGTAAAATCGTTTATCGATTCGGTTTTTATAGAGTTCGCGCGATAAAAGTATTATCTAATGCGTGTATCGACAGAAAAGGCAGTCGGGCCAAGTTGAGAGAAATGTTTTCTAGGTAACAACGAACGACTTACGTACGTGTCGAGAATAGTACGAATAAACGTCGCGGTCTAATTTGGTAGTCACAAAGGCAACTAAACGTGTCATTAGGAAGCGCAAAACACGACGTTAGCGAGATGCGATTTTCGCATCGAAGATAGAAATTACGTGCTTGAAAATTTAAGTGTTATTCTTTAATAGCCTACGTCGCTAAATTAATGCGATGTCGAAATCAGTACGATTTCGAGTCAAGTTTCTTATAATAGAAAATATAACAAAATTTGTCGTTACACCGAGAAAATAGGTACTCTGGAAATGCGAGAAAAAAGCGTTAATACGGGTAGTTTTCGAGTAAAATCGCTTAAATGTGATAATTTTCGAGCGGTAACCTTTTGAATGGTCTTTCTCGCAAAACCATAATATAATACTGTGTACAGAAGTTGTGCACCGTCGAAGTTTAAAATCCTTCTCTCTCTCGTACTGATAAGCAATGTACAAGCTCGAGGATTGCTTTGTAATCGAGCTATGAGAGCAGCAATGACAGACCAAATCATTGCCTAATGGTCTGACCAACAGTTTGATAATGATGTTTATCTACTCGTACGGATGATTTGGTTAAGGGAAGAAGGCGAAAAATGCGCTGCGTTTGAAACGAGCATGATATAACTACAAACGATTTTGATAAACGGTCGCTCTTATCTCCTTCTAGAACACGAATTTCCTACAAACGGAAATCTCCGAGCTATCACTCAATCTACTTTCTTAATTGCTTTTTAAAACGCCGCTGCAGAGAATTTTCTAATTCAACGAGCGAAACAGTTAGATGAATCCTGCGAAACCATTCGATTATTCTCTCAACACGGCGGGTGAGTCGAGAAGTTGTAATTTGAAATTTATTTCGGAAATTTTAATAGTATTCTTTATTGCGATCTCAATTTCTCGGCTCTTTACGAGGCGGAGAAATGCGACGAATTCAGAGGTGAGAAGAGAAGGAACATTTCAGTATCAAGTCGAACAGAAATACAAGAAATGTAATGCTTTTTAATACTACCTCGAGTTATGTAGAAAGATACCGTTACATCATCTATTCACTACTTCTGTCGCTAAATGAATTTATAGGTATACTGCACAAGGTGGTAAACTTCTTATAAAATGACGAATTCTTGCGAGACTTACTGCAGGTTACACAGAAGACGGATTTAATTAAAATCCGCAAGGAATAGAGAAAGTACATAAAGGATTCTAATGACTGCGGTTTTAATTTTTAGTTTCATTTCGTACTTTATACGCTACTCCTACACTCCTATGACAGTCGACAGGAAGAAGTGCATCGTTAGATTATTTCAACTGAGTCAATAGAGGAAGAAAGAAAATGAGGAGAGATTCCCGTCGGCTTTCAAATACGAAAAACAAGAAAGTATTTTGTTAATCTTGAAAGAATTTCCAACTCTTAGAACAGTAGGTACTTCAGAGTTAGTTTTCGTTATCAAGTCTAATATTCCTTTAGAAGTCATACATATGGAATTTCGTACGTAAGCGCAAAACGGTAAAACTCGGGCTTTTCCATAAAATATAGACAGCCGTGCTTCAGATCAGCTGAAGCAGGTTTATATGGCCAGTTCCACATTGAAGAAGCGTTTGGTTGCTCTTTTACTTGTTTCCACACATTTTCTACCGTATATCGACCTTCAAACAGGAGAGAGAAGATTTAGAACAAGCACTCGATCGGCTACACATCACTAATGATCGTTCGTTTGCATCAATCTTATCATCAAGAATTTCATGATAAAGTTTCAGCTCCATGTCCTTAGATCCGACCTTGGTAGATTGAGTTCAAGTCCCCGGGTACCAATTACGCAGGACTTACAATGCGTTCGATTTCCGTTTCTAAGAGGTAAAAAGTCGTTAGCCCTCTCTCCCCGACCTTCGTTCAAACTGAATTGTGCACAGAAAACAAGGAATCAAAGCTAGTAAAGTAGATCTTTTCTAACAATAGGACACACGGACTAATTCACGCAACACAAGAGTGAGACCAGTCATCTCAAAATTTTGTTGCAGGCGATTTCAATGCCTGGTCAGAGGAATGGCGTTCCGGCCGGACTGACATCCGTGGGTATGCCTTGGGGGAGTGGATTGCCCACAATCGACTGGAAACGGTCAACGTGGGCAACACTCCTACCCGAGTGCTTCAAGGATACAAGTCCATCATTGATGTCACCTTTGCCTCAGAGAGCCTAGCCCGAAGAATAGGGGGCTGGGCGGTACTGGATAAGGTGCTTTCTGGGAGCGACCATCGGTACATCAACTTTTCCATCCACCGGGAAGTTGAGGTCGCTGCTCCACAAAAGCTGGTAAGAAAATGAGCGGTCAAGAAGCTGAATAGCGACCACCTGGAAGCCGCCTACCTTGCCCTTACATGGGATTAAGGACAAGAGCAAGAAGGGAATGCGGAGGTGGCAGCCGAGAGGATGATCAAGACTGTCACCAAAGCATATGCGACGCAGCCATGCTCAAGCAAGGTCCACCAAAGAAGAGGAGAGCCGTTTATTGGTCGACTAACAAGATTGCTGAGCTAAGAAGAGAGTGTAACCGCCAGCTCCAGATATACCAGCGTAGTAGAGGCCGCGAAGAGGCGCGGGCGGTTGCACCTGAATACCAGCTGGCTTGTAAGAGGTTGAAGAGAGCTATAAAAGATAGCAAGAGTGCTGCTTGGAAAGAGCTTTGCGAGATGGTGGAGGAAGATCCGTTTGGCAAGCCTTACAAGTTAGTGCTGAAGAAGTTGAAGGGCCTCTCAGCCATGAGCCGAATGAAGCCGGATGTTGTGGGGCAAATCATTGACGGCTTGTTCCCACAGCAGCCACGTCCCTAGTGTATTTTGCGTGCCAGGGGGGCACTACAGCTTGGTAATTGCCAAAGCAACTTGGCGGTTGTCAAGTAGAAAAGGGGATTCGCGTAGGAGATTCTTCCAACACTGAAGTTATACCCGAAAGGGTCGATTCCAGGTTGAAGGAAACAAAATTAAATGCATACGCAACCCGTACCCACTTCACTATGGAGGAAGGGGCGGCCTTCTGCAAGTGTGACAAGCGAGTCATCTCAAAATTCCTTACTCTTTCATCGACTGCATCAACTAAGGCTACCAGAAAACCTGTTCCATGAGAAGAGTCTTTCTTTTCTGTAATCTATTTGGATTGACTACCAGGTCAATATTTTTTCGAACCTGTGCTCTCACCAAGACATTATTATTGTCTTTTTGGGGAACAGGAAGATAGACAAAGAAGCATCTAAAGAGATAGTCTTAGCACATACCTACAGACAAGCCCCACCCAATCTAAGCGAAACGGAGAAGAGAGCAACGACATAAGAAAAACACAACATTCTGAAGGAAAGCGGTCGTAGAAGAGTAATGACTTAAAGATGAAGAAAAGTCCCTTTCTTCCAGTTGAATTTCATAATGGGTTACGATCGATATCAAATGATTAGGTGGGTCTCCTTTGCCCCACCTTCCCTTTCTGTTTCCCAACGAATGAAAGAAAAAACACAGTAATTAAGTTTTGATAGCTTCTTGACTCGTTATAAGTAAAGCTTAAAATTTTCAGCAAATTTAAATTATTCAATCGCAATTGTCACACAGAAGAGGCAACTAATGCAAATTTTGACGTCTTCCAGGGTAATAATATGGTTGAAATCGTTTCGTTTTTTCTGGTTTTCCCGCAGCTTGAAATAATCGTAATGTTTCCGAGATACACGATTCTCGCTTCCGGACGGTACTTCATTCATGCTCATTTTCATAATTAAGAACCCGACAAGCTTTTTTATTCTAATTATCGCATCGACTACGTTTCATTTAACGACCTACAATATTCGCCACGAGAAGCCTTTAACCGCGAAGAATTTCTTTATCGTCAGCGAAACGCTTAAATAGCGCACGGTACAACAGCGTGGAACGTCATGGGGTACGAACTGCACGAGAAATTATCTGTATATAGTTTCCCTGCCTTTATACGGAACCCGTCAAGTAAGTTGCCCAACTAATTCCCCGTGAATGCGAACTTGGTAGGGAGAACAGACAACGCGGTATACATTACAGGCCTAACTTTAATACTGTTAACAGTAATCCACTAAACCCAACGCGTGCGGTCCACTATCGTTAAATGAACGATAACTATGGTTTTATGTAACGGCGAAATGGATATTTTGGTTCCGTTAAAATGCACTGTAAACAAAACCATTATTCCTATCATAACAAACTCTAATAATATTTACAATATCTGTCCGACTTCGTTTCCCTGGACGCGAGTAAAGAGAAGAAATTCAATATGAAATCTGGAAAAGAACAAAAATTTCATACGTCCCGCGAATAGGCCAATTAGAATCACGACGAAATTGTCTACATAATGATGTGGATCGACGCGGAGGCGGATATACGTTCGCTATTGAATCCAGTCTCCGTCCTCATTAAGATATAGCGTACACATCATTATAGCTTCAATTGCACACGACTCTGAAATCTGAGTAGCAATTGAATACATTTCGTCAAAGAAGCAGGTGGAATATTGTGAACCATCGTATTATTATATTTTTTCCAAATGATGTCGTGAGAAGCTTGTTATAAGCGAATGTACACAATGAGTCAAGAAAGTTTCTGCCAAAGCACACACAAGTCTCGTGTTAACATCAATTTATTGAAAAAATTGCTTAGAAAAATCTATACACACGCGAAATGTTGTCTCAAAGTTTTCTCAGGGTAGCCATTACAGTAACAGGTTGGCAACCCATTGTCATCTAGATGAGAAACCGAAGTTCTTTTGACAGCAAGCTAGGCTCATCTTATCCACCATCATTTCGAGAGAGTGAAAAAGGTACACCCCGTGATATTAGGGTATGTCTACCGTAGTACGTATTTTCCTCTTCCAACAAACTGTATCATGGAAATCAAAATGAAGCATTCGTATACCCGTTAACAGCGGAGCCGCGAAGCTTGTGGGTTCCTCGCTACAATTGCAAAGTTTACAATAACCTATAAATTTCTTTTCAGATAAACTTTCCGTGACTAAAACTCATTCAAACTCTTCTTCTGTTTCTGGTCAGGGCGCAGAGCTTGGAATTTTTTCAAGTCTATCTCCTTCCATCATAGGGCTGAAGCCTGGGTTCAAGCGGAACGTGACTGTTTTTTCCTAGCTTAATTGAATCAAAATGGAGGTGCTGTATCAAGTACACTGTCCTTCCTCTCGTGACTTGTCACTTTTCAAGTTGGTCATCCAATTCTGCTTCTGTTTTTCTCTCGTGTCATTTTAAAACCCTTCTTCTGTTCCACTGGTAAATCGAAATTTTTGACGTGAGGAAGGAGGGAGCAGAAATACTGCTATCCAAGAAATATTTGGAAGATCGCAATATTGTGGAGTCGTGTATACAATTTCTAACTTCTTACAATTTTCCGTCTTTCTAGCGAATTCACTGGTTCCGGGGATGGAGCGGAGGACTCCTTTTCCGAACTATGTACGGAAACGAAGAGCAAATTTCTACTTCATGAAGGTTAGGGTCTCTAACCTAGCTGGAAAAATGATCGAATATGACGACCAGATCATGACAAAAGGAGGAATACTAATTTCAAATAGTGCCTCTAAATTGCTATGAATTTGACCGAGTTGTTAGTTTAACGAAGAGAAAATTTTGCTTTTTTATAGTGTTCCATAGAACATGCAAGTTTCAACTTCCTGAAATTACGAGTAATAATTATGTTTCTTATGGATTTTTCGAATACCTTGCACTTACGCGGAGATGAAACGGAAGCATGAGACTTCGTTAAATATTATATCACGCAGGTCGCACTAAAAGCATAAACCCTTTTTCGAGTCAACATAGAGATACTGCTGTGCGTTAATTTAAAACAAAACGAGAAAGAAAAATATCGTGAAGTTCACCAACGGAGAAGGTCTTCAGTTGGATGTAAAATTTGATGTATACATTTAATTCGCTTTGAGAGTGATCTCCGTCGACGAAAGAGAAAGTTTTTTGGAGCGAGAGGGCCAACAATAATCCGAAAATTACCGACCACCCGAGCGGAAAGAGCTTTCTATGTAATGAAAATTTTTACTTGAAAATTTTATTTTCCCATTAATTTTGGATTAGATTCAGGATTATTTGCAGTATCAACTTCCAATAATTTGTTGGACTTTTTCCTGTTAGACCTGGGCTATTACTTTTTATAACTTTTTCTCTCTGCTTCATCTTTTATCATCTTTTTATTTCTACAAAAAAGCAAACATCCGCGAAGTAGAAATTGAATTTCTAAGTAAATTCTTCACCAGCGTTTTAGTATCCACCTTTATGGTCACGTGTTTCACCACATGAAAGTGATGTGAATTCTACCATAAGTTGCGCAAGCTTTGTTGAGGTTAGGTGAAAATTCTATTCTTGGGTAACTCTTTCTTTGAGCAGTTAGGAGCCTAATTTTATCATGGAAGCATTATTTCAAAAAAAAATGCTATGCGGCGTGCGATATCTAACGAACACAAAAATGATCCAAGTCCAATATTATTTAAGATTAATCGTTTCTTCGAAATTACTAAACATAATTGGAGTGGAAATGAATTACGATCATGTAACAAGAGGATAAATTTAACAGGAATATTTTTCTATAAAAGCACTACACGTGTTTCGTGCCGGCTTCGCGACACGTCATACATTTGATTGTTGTGTACAAAGAAATGGCCAGTCCTTAAATCGGTCAGATTATATCATACATGGTATGGATTGGACTTGGGAAATTTTCGACCTGCGAGCTATACAGTATATGACTGGAGGGGGACTCGAAAAAAGTTCGACTCCCGAACCATGATGTATAATTGGTGGGAGATTAATAAAAATAAAGAAACTTGAAAGACAATTTTGACTCCCAAATCTCAATACATAATTCGCTCATGTCGCATGTGCAGCGCCGCCCCGTGCTCCATGGTGAAGTGGGTACGGGTTGCGTATGCATTTAATTTTGTTTCCTCCAACCTGGAATCGACCCTTTCGGGTATAACTTCGGTGTTGGAAGAATCTCCTCGGCGAACCCCCTCTTCTGCTTGGCAACTGCCGAACTGCCGTGCCTCCCTGGCACGTAGAAAACACAAGAACACACAACAACAACATCACCTTAAAATATAGTAAATTGCTGTCGGGGTTTCTTCATCTTCTTCTCTCTTGAAGGATGATCTTAGTCCTCTTCTTCCTGCAAATCTAGGTGTTGATGGTTTACAGGTGTCCAGTAGGCCATAGCGTGGTTCTACATTTGCCTATTCCATTCCTGGTCCATCTTCTTCTTCACGACGGTGGCCGCAAATACAGACACCTGGTTCAATGCTTCTTTGGAACCTAGCATGGTTGATACCAGGCTACTCGGGTCAAGCGCCGATCTCTTGAAGAGACCGACCAAGCTTGTCCCGCTCACGCCTCCACGCCTCGCACTCAAATAAGGTGTTCTCTGGTCCATCATTCCGCCCTTGGTTACAGTGCGAACATGTTGCCTGCTCAACTTTCCTCAACTTCTCGCGGAGGTACTTGTTGAAGCAGCCAAGGCTGCTTAACACCTGCGTCAGGTGAAAGTTTAGTTGGCCATGGTGTCGGTTCATTCATTCATCAAGGTCGCGTACTAACACACGGGTTGTCCACTTGACCAGCTCACTCTGGGCAAGTCTGACTTTCCATTTCTCAAGCAAGGAGCGCCTGGCCTCCTGCTTAACCCGTAGAGCCTGACGGTTGGTCGTTTTTGTCTTTTTTGCTCTGAACTCCACCGCTCTCTCCTCAGGAAGGAGCTCAAATTGGTGATGAACGTGCTAGTACGCAAAGAGCCTGTGTCAAGACAGTGCGGTAGGCACTAACACACCTTATCGCAGCTCTTTGTTAAATCTTTACCATCTCTCGTCTTTTGTATGGTATCTTCATGAAGTCGGCTTGTACTGGTGCACCATATAGGAGGGTCGACAAGGCGGTGCTCATCATGATTCTTCTTCTTGCTTCTCTCGCTCCTCCTAGGTTTCTCATAAGGCGACTTAGGTATCCAACTACCGGGACTGCCTTTTCCGCTGCCATCAGGAAATGTTCCCTGAAGCTCAGACCAGATGCCCAAGTACTTCATCTTCTTCCTGGTCTCAATTTCCACACCTTTCAGACACCTTAATACATAAAAGAAGAGGGATTAAATGGGGTTACGGTCATATAGGCGCCGACAATTAGGCGCAACAATCATTCAGACGCTGCATTCATTTGGACGCCGTGACTTATTTTTTGTAACTTGGTTCGCTTGAATCCTGTTCCCTCTGAAATAAAAAGTTTATTTGTAAAATTATTTAAATCATTTAAATAAATATTAATTTAATAATGTTTGTTATTATGAATATTTTTAAATTAAATTAATTATTAAATTTTTAATTCAATTATAATTATGATAATATTTTTAAAGATTAAAAAAAAAAAAAATTAATAAAATTTTCAAAACTACATCTCCTAAACAAAATATAAAAATGAATAATTCTAAAAAATATAAATATTAATATTAAATTTTTATTAATTGAAAAAAATATCAAAAATAAAATGATCAAATTAATTTTTTATTCTTATTAAACCTAAATTTAATTGAATAAAATAATTTTATTAATAATCTATCAATTAATTAAAATTTATAAAGGTAAATTTTTTTTCAAGTAACTTGAATTTAAAGTATTAATTTTTTAAATTAATTAGGAATTATTTTCCTTCAAAATTTTATTAATAAATAATAATATTTTGATTAATTAAAATTATTGTTAGTAATTTATTTACCCTGTATTAAAATCAGAATAAATGTTGGAATATAATAGGGTTTCCATTACCTCTAGGGTTGAAAAATATTGTTTTAAAATTAATATCAGTTAGAGTTTTTAAGAGTAGTAATGGAGGTGGTTCGTATCAAAATTTGTCCACTAATTACCCAACTTGTGTTGTCTTCAACAGGCAACAAACTTGTCTAGTTGGACGACTTGTAGTTGGGCAATTGTATAGCACTGGTGGTGGTGGCATAATTTATCCTTCCTCCCCTTCACTACTTTCAATATTCTCAAAGATCAAATTAAAGGTATCCGCGCTGGCCCCTGTTATTGGAAATATTTTCGACCATCGAACTAGACTTATGTATGGGAAGCAATTCGAGAATAGGACTCAAGGATGGCGTCGTCATTTTGTGACTTCATCAACCCAAGTTGGAAGAATTTTTCTAAGCTAGATGAAGTTCACAGAGAGCCCTCAAGAGATATTTTCTGTTCTGTATTGTATAACATGATAAATACTTGTGTTTCTGAGTTATTGTCTCATGATGTATGTATGACAAAAATAAAATTTCTTCAAATCCCTTCCCCATCATGTAGTATAGCATCATACCCATCTATGTGTTGTTCTCCTTGTTGATTATTGATATTGATCAAGTAGTATGGCTCGAGAGTCAAAATTTTTCAAGTCCAATCCAGTGCTGATAGACCTACGGATTTTTTGTCCTTGAAATAGATACGGGTTTTTCAAATACTTTCCTCCTGTTCGTTACTAACTGATTCTGCGATCTCTTGTAATATTGAGTCAATCAGAAAAAAGGACTTCTGTTACCACTATTAGAGATACATTTCTCCCAATTGTTAAGAATAGATTGATCAAAGTTTGTAGTTCAGGTCTCACAAAAAACGGCAGATACGTATTTTTGACACTATCATGCACTGGTGGCTGTATGATAAAAGAGGGACTTGGATCATTTTTGCCAATGATGATGGACTTGAACCATTCTTGTTTTGATTAGGCACCATGCGGCGCACAGAAAGTTTCAACAGAGAACCTGATTCCAACAATTGAACAAGTCTCTGGATACTTCCCAAAAATGATGACGTCACAAAAGCCAAATACCTTGGGAGTTGAAATTTTCAATTGACCCCTGGTCCAAAGTCGGATACGGACAAGCCCGCGCTTGTCCCACCATCATATAGCTTGAGATTTAACATTTTTTCCGAGTCCCCTCCTATCATGTATAGTACAAAGGTCGAAGTTTTCCAAATCCCCTCCTATCATCATACATAACTTGAGAGTTGAAATTTTTACAGGGATCCTGTTCCATGGGGAACTCTCCGCAGGTTGTGCGCCGTGTGATGTGCGGCAAAAACTGACCCATGACGTCGAGGATCACAGGAGAGCGACTTAGAAAACGTGAGACTTTAATTCCAAATTCAATTCCTAATACCAAAATTAATTTGACCTATAGAACTGGTTCTCTGCATACCTTGTTCAAATTTGTTGAGAAGGCCGCTCTTGTACATAAACAAGGATTCTTTTGTTTTTCAGATGGCGCCAAACTTTTTTAGGTTTTGCGATACCATATTCAAATCAAAATCGCTAATTTTATAATCCCTGCATCTCAAAACACCTCTCACTCTCTTTGAGCTACCTAGAAGAATCAAAACGTTGATGAAATCTTTTATTCAGCATATGATAGAGCGCAGCACCGATGAAGAGTAAAATGCTGGAACTACAATCTCGTCTATTGTGCATCGGGATAACATTCTGTGCCAACGAGTTTGAGTAAGAGACTCGCAACAGAACAATACTGTATAGAAAGGTGTACGTGCTTCCCATTACGTCTCCTGAAATCATGAATCGTTGCTGCGAGCGAAATTTCTACTACATAGGTGGTGGGTTAAATTCCACGCCGTGTATTCAAATCAAAATTGTACGCGCATTAATTTTATTTAAAAAAAAAAAAAAAAAAAAAAGAGTACTGTACAATGGTTTGGAAAGATAAGCCCGGTGAAAAAAGTAAAAAAGTACCTTTACAATATACGACAAAGATTACAGAAAATTTCATTGTTTCAATTCTGCGCTCTGTTACGTGCTATATTATATAGCCCAGGCTGTAACTCTCGCTGCTCCATATTTCCCTGCAATAAAACACCAACCACGCGGATGTTAATCATAATCATTCTTCATTGTCGTAAAAACGAGATAGATTCCGCCGTTCACATCTCCTTTTCTTCATTCTCTATAAGCTGTTCTTTTTTAGTAATTTTCACATAACTTGTATTCCACTCCTCAACGTATACTCACGATGCACGTATATATTTTTTGCAGCGTCCATTTGCCTTAATGGTTAAAAACACTTATTCGGTGAGCCGAGTGAGTAGAAGATGTCATTAACCAGAAAACAACGTATTCTACTTAGTTTACTTTTTTTTTCTTCCCCTTTGAAACAGGGCCAGGGAATTTTCTTCATCGTATTTTCCGTTAGAAATATGATTTCGATATTGAAAAAGACGTTCGCATTTTGATGTACATACCGGCGCGAGAATTCACTCGGCGGTACTCTTTATCTATTGCAAATGTGAAAACGTGACAAAAAGATTGCGAAAGTCGGATAACGAGGCAGAACTTTTCCTCCACTCCTTCTCCCTTTTCCTTCTGTTTAAAGAAGCGAAGAAAAGAAAAGAAAAAAAAACCGATCCCGAAAAATTCCGAACAAAGGCATTACGTTCGCTTTCTTATTCCATGCGTTTAATTTATTTCACGTCAACTTCACACCAAAGTTCTCGGCAAGTTTAAATTAACGTTCGGTCAGTTTTTCTAGAAACTTTAATTTTATTTAAGACGTTTAATGAAAATGTGTACGTGTACCGATTGACCTAAATTATATTTCTGAGGATTCGAAAACAGTTTGAATTGCTTTCGGATTCCTCTTCTAAAGAGTACCCGCGCAACGTAGACTCGAAAATTATATCGAAGAATTCAGACTTTCGTTTTCCCGCTCTTTCTTTAATTGTACGAGTGCCGCGGATGATTTAAACTACACAAAAGAGCATTTCTTTCTCAGGGAGCTTTCGAAAGAACTACCTACTTTCTTTTCGAGTTTTCATTCATTTCTTTATTTAAATTTTACTTGAGGTACATCTGTACTGCGGTTAAGAGAGTAAAAAAGGTGTATGAAATTCTGCCATGGTCAGCGGCGAGACGAAGACTCGACCAACTTTATCAATTAAGTCGTTAATCCATACCTCACAAACAAAGCGGGGGTCACGTAGTGGAAGTGAGCCATCATAAATCCTGTAGGTGGGGCTAAATTCCGCTAGAAAAAACAATTTCAAATTCTGTTTGATCTCACCTTCATCACAAGGTTTAACCCAAGATGAATGGTAAAACGGGGGTGGGCCCTGTGTTAATATGCGACCTTGATGAGTAGATGAACCGATACCATGGTCAGCTAAACTTTCACCTGACGCAGGTGATTAGCGGTCATGGCTGCTTCAACAAGTACCTTTGCGAGAATTTAAGGAAACATTAGCAGGCAATGTGTTTGCACTGCGACCAAGGGAGGGATGATGGACCATTCTTTTGTACTGTATTCTACACATTATCATTCGATGCAACGTTAAACTCGCAGATGGCATTTGAAGATTGCTACCTTTCACTGCGTCTGTAGAATAGAAATGAACAATGGTAGAACTGTCTCACTCACTCATCGTTTGTTGTGCCGTGTTCACCGTGCTCTTGTAAGGTTTTATGTAATTCGTTTTGAGAACAGGAAAGAAATCGAGAAGATCATCAGCCATTGCAACACTCTACCATATAATTATTTTTCATTTGGAATCCAAAATTTGTTATATTCTTAGAATTTAAATAAACAATTATCTTGTATACCAACGGTCATTTTAATCAGTAAGCCTGTCATTATTTGGTGCATTCTTTTATTTTTCAGATATTTTTCGGTGTGATCTATGTGTGAACGGATAAAATCAAATAAAATGTGAACCAAAGTTATTATTGCGGCGGTGGCGCTAGAATCACGAATATGGAAGCGTCAACACTATGACGCGTATGTTTTTGGTTCTATGTCAACTATTTTTGCTGATGATAGATGGTGAGTGTGTTAAAAATATTTTTTTGTATTGTTCTTCCTTTATTTTATTTCATAGGGGTGCTAAAGGGCTGAGGGCAAACCAATAATTTTATTGACTCTGGATCAAAATTATTGATTAAACACCCAGAAAATTAGTACATATACTTCCCTTATCAGAATAGACCATTTTCCTGGTGACGTTAAGGTTGTAAATCAGTCTTACCTGTTTGGCTCAGAGACTTTCCGACTTCCATGAGAAAAGCGCAGAGAGCAATGATCGTGTTGTTGGGTGAATAAGGAGGACAGCTTAGGAAATTCGTGCTTGTGCTTACACTCGCCTGAAATGCAGTTTGGAGCTCAAAAATGGATGTAGACTCATTCTCATAAAATTTTTCAATTTGATTTTTTGCTAATTTCACTTTGTTCCAAATTTACATTATTTGTAAGAAGGCGGATAACTGATAAGATTAAGGGTTTATTTTGTAAGATGAATCTTATCATTTTACACTGTCACTTCAGAGGTCAAATCACAACGGAGAGAGGAACACAAGATAAAATGTCTTGCTTGTATGTTTGCGCAGTCTTCATTTAAAACATTTTGTACTTTATCAGGGTCGTAGCCAGGGGGGGCGAAAGGGGCCTCCCCCAGCATTTGCGTTTGCCCCACTGGCAATGTGACCAAAACAAAAGCAGAAAATTTTTACCATTGTTTTTTGAAAAGTTTGCCCCCCTTAAAAATCTCTATGCCCGCCTGAAAATCATAGTCTGGCTACGGGCCTGTACTTTATCGTTTGATTTAATGGACCAAAAATACTGGAATACCGCTCAGGACGAAGAAGACAACAGAAGAACAATTGACGACTCTACTTTGTACACTTGATCTTGCATAGCGTAGCGCATGCAGTAAACAGATAGAATTATTTTTCCATCCTGTTCTTCTTTGCTCTTAGCCTTCCTTTGCGTGAAGTGGTGTGTATAGCGAAGACACAATTTCTAATAAGAACCGAGATGAGGATACTCTTAACAGATTACTTTCAGTTGTAATTTCAGAGAAATTATGTTGCAAATTGTGAGCGCCTTTTACGTCGCGTCGCGTCCTTTTCTAGGTTGAAACTTTGATTATCAACTAACGAAGCTCAAACCCATTTCATAGTGAAAAATAATCCTCCTCTGTGGTTATCTAAAGGCCTCATGCACACTTGACCTGAGTGATTTTTTTTTTGGACAATTTAGGAGCACTGTGCACTTGACTCAATTTTCCAAAAAAAAAAAAATTAGAGGCCATTGCAGGTTTGCAATGACAGCGGGGAACCCGCAACCCACCGCGCTGGCGATCACGTTGACGCAATCGGCTGGGCTCTTCTCAGCATACTGCATGCTAGGCCTGATATAATGAAGGCTGGAAGTTGAAATTTTAAGAATAATTGAATCCTCGAAACTACGAGCCATATTGATTTGAGAGAGGAGGAAGCACAAGGCACGTAACAAATGAAGCATTTTTTGTCGTGACTCACAAAACTATAGATGATAGGAGGGGGAGCTCAAAAATTTTCCAAGTCCCAAGGTCATCTAGGTGATTAAGGCTGTATAACTGGAATATTGATATGCCTAGCAATTTGTATTATCTTTGGTTTAAGCTAGGACCCCTCTTTGTTAGTCTAGTAGCTTTATACTAGTATATAATTAAATAGGCGGGGACTTGAGAAAAATATGCCTAGCAATCTATATTATCTTTAATATAAGCTAGAAGTCCTCCTTTATTATACTAGCTTCATACTAGTATAACTGGAATCTTGTGAGCTATAGATGATAGGAGGGGAGCTCAAAAATTTTTCAAGTCCCAAGGTCATAGGTAATTATGGCTGTATAACTGGAATATTAGTATAAGCTAGGATCCTTCTTTGTAGTATAGTAGCTTTATACTAGTATATAATTAAATAGGAGGGGACTTGAGAAGAAAAATGACCTTGAGGTGAGCTATAGATGATACAAGGGGGAGCTCAAAAATTTTCCAAGTCCCAAGGTCATAATTAGGCAAGGAAAGTGCCTCCCGGACGCCGGACGCCGGACACTTTTTCCAAAAAGACCCCCTGATAAAACAGGTTCCCTGTTAACACAAAATATATATTGTCGAGAGTAAAAACACAAAAATTTTTTCTTTTTGAGGAACTAAAATTTTGGTATTTTTATTATTTGCTAATTTTCTACCAAAAAAAAAAAATTTGTGTGTTTTTACTCTCGACAATATATATTTTGTGTTTTGTGTGTCACGACCAAAAATTCTTCATTTGTTACGTGCCTTGAGCTTCCTCCTCTCTCAAAAAAAATTGGAATTTTTCCAAGCCCCAAAAGTAGGTCAAGGTCATTGTTGACGTCATAAGGCGCCATTCGTCACGTCACTTTGCGCCCGGGACGCGGACGTTTTCTGAGGATGTAATCCATTAACAAAATGGATAACGGGTTCCCCGCTAAAGCCAAATGAATAAAGATCATGTTTCATGTCTTTTCTAGTAGCTAGTGACTTTTGGGGACGAGTTGGCTTTTGGGAGGCTTTCTTGCTCCGCCTCCCTACTGGATCTAGTATAAGTCTAGTTGATGACCAGTATAATCCTGGTATAAAGCTAGAATAAATAAGTCTATTTTAGAACATTTTAGGCTAAGGCTTTAGGGCGGCACACTTGCTTGATCTAGTATAAGTCTACTTTGGAATATTTTAGGCTAATGACTTTAGGGGGGCAAACGAGCGGAGCGAGTGAGCCACGCATGTTGGGCTAGGCTAGAACTACTGCGGAAGGGGGGCTCGGACTTTGGATCTTGATGTTGTAACAGGATTGACGACTTATGACGTCACCAAACTTATGACGTCACTGAACCTATGATGTCACCAAACTTATGACTTCACCGACTTAATAACGTCACCAAACTTATGACGTCACCAAACTTACAACTTCACCAACTTACAACGTCACCAAACTTATGACGTCACCAAACTTATGACGTCTCCAAACTTATGACGTCACCGAATTTATGATGTCACCGACTTATGACGTCACTAAACTTACAACTTCACCGACTTATGACGTCACCAAACTTACGACTCTACCGACTTATGACGTCACCAAACTTATGACGTCTCCGAACTTATGACGTCACCGAGTTATGACGTCACCGAACTTGAAATGTCACCGACTTACGACTTCACCAACTTATGACGTCACCGAACTTATGACGTCTCCGAACTTATGACGTCTCCAAACCTATGACGTCACCGAGTTATGACGTCACCGAAATTGAAATGTCATCGACTTACTACTTCACCAACTTATGACGTCACCGAACTTATGACGTCTCCGAACTTATGACGTCTCCGAACTTATGACGTCTCCAAACCTATGACGTCACCGAGTTATGACGTCACCGAACTTGAAATGTCATCGACTTACTACTTCACCAACTTATGACGTCACCGAACTTATGACGTCTCCGAACTTATGACGTCTCCGAACTTATGACGTCTCCGAACTTATGACGTCTCCAAACCTATGACGTCACCGAGTTATGACGTCACCGAACTTGAAATGTCATCGACCTATGACGTCACCAAATTTATGACGTCACAAGCTAATACTTGTAGCTTTATAATGAATGACTCTCGGAGTTTCCTTAGCGTAGTATAAATCTATAGCCAACTCCTTTTCATTATATTATTGAGATAAGCTAGAAACTGCAGAGGGGGGGGGGCTCGGACTCGAATTCGGACTCGCAGATTTCAGAATCACTGCCACAGGGTAAAATTCCCATAAGGATGAGCCCAGAACAAAGACATGAAACATGTCTAAAATATCACTTAGGTCAAGTGTGCTTGAGGCCGTCGTTATATTATGAAAAAACACGAATGTACACAAAGACACGTAACAATTTTTATTATTCCGTCTCGCGCACAAAATGATTAAAGTGGTCAAAATTTAGATTAAAATAATAGATAAATTGAATGGAAATTACATGAGTTTGATAATAAGAAACAAGAAAAATGAACAGAAATAAAATGATTAAATTAAATAAAAATTCGCGAGACTAGAATGAGATCACGACCGGTTTCGATATGTATCATATCATCATCAGGTGAATACTGAGAAGCGGAGAGGTTACAAAGAGAATTTGAATGAAAAGGTGAGAATGGAGCCAGGTTGAGTCATGTACACGTAAGATTATCACAGCTGTTCAAGACATATCTCACTATTGGGTTGATGAATGTGCCATCTAAATCGTTTAATGAATGGTATTTATCTACGTTGAGAAGATTTACAGTCTCTATTTCTTCCAATCTGTCCAATTTTTTTCCTTTAATGCAGGTGTGGAGAAGTTCGACCTTGATTTTCTCTGGATCGTGGTCGAAGACAATGCAGTGTAGACCTACAGCCGATTTACCAGGATTTTTTGAGTATGTTGCAGCCTTGTGTTCGCGAATTCGAGTGTGTAAGGGTCTACCTGTCTGTCCTATGTACGAAGCGGGACATTCTCCGCAAGAGATTTTGTAGACACCTGATTTAGCTTCGAAAGGAATTTTGTCTTTGACATTTGAAAGTTTTGATAAGTTAGTCATAGGATAGAAAACTGGTGTGTAACCCAGACGACGTAAATCACGTCCCAACATTTCAGATGGTCTGCCAAGGAACGGTATGCGTATCCATTTTTTCTTTTCATCTTTTTTGGAGGGGGGTTGGGTATTTCGTTCGGAAAGAAGTTTCTTTATAGTTTTCCTTTTCACTAGTTGCCTAATGTTGATGTCCAATCCATTCATGCCAGAGATTTTCTCTATTTGAGAGATTTCTTGTTCAAAAGATTTCCTTGTTAATGGAAGGGAGACTAGTCTGTGGATTGCCGAGTTTACAGATGCGAGTTTGTGAGGCCAAGTGTGGTACGACGATTTATGAATGGATATTCCTGAAAAGGTAGGTTTGCGGTAGATCTCAAATTCTGGAACGATATTACAGTTGGAAGGCTGGAGTGTAATTTTCAAGTCCAAAAAGTTTATGGTGCTTCCTCCAATTTCCATTGTTAGGGAAATAGAGGGGTGGTATGAGTTAAGTTCTTTATGAAAATCTTGAAGTTCCGTGTCTGATCCATCCCAGATACATAAGATATCGTCAACGTATCTCTGCCACGAAATTATCTTGTCGGAATGTGGGGATTGGTTTAGTACGGCTCGTACCTATGAGGAGAAAATTCTATTCGTCGTTATATTAGTTGTAGCTTAGCTCTTATGCCTATAGAGGAGGAGAAATTTAGCTTAGGACTACATGTTTATAGCCTGGCTTGAAAGTTCTGAGCTCAACCTGTCTCTGAATTCACTTTTACGAAGGTTCATTGCTCCGAATTTTTTCAATAATGCCAAGATCAGAATACTACGAAATTTTCCCAAATCTCTATGTCAGGTAAATATCATTAATGACGTCACAACATTTTCTGAAGATATGACCCACATAACTTGAAATTAGTCTGAACATTCGGATACAATGTTTTAACAAGGAACCTGTTCTGTGGGAGGCTTTCTTGAAAAATTTCCATGCGCCGTCCGCTTTGTGGTGTCCGGTGGACATATTTCGACTTATTCGAGCTATATATGATGGGAAGGGGACTCGGGAAAATGTTGAACTGCGGACTTGGCGAATTCCGCCGTTGAAGCTATATATTATGATGGAAAAGGAACTTGGAAAACTTTCGACATAAAAAAACTCCCCTCCGTTCCTCGATTATTCATAAAACAGCTTCCCTGTGTTCCTCGTCTAACTTCTTAAAGAAAGCTGTCGTTTTTCTCTGAGCTGCTCATAGGTTTATCGTTTGAAATTTCTCCATCTTCACAGAGACTGAGAGCTCAAAACTTCCTGTATAGAGGTTCATAGCTCGAACTTTTCTCGAACTTGAAATTTTCATGTGTAGCTTAAAAGCAATTCTTCAACAATACAAATGTGGGGAGAATTTCGAGTCGATAGATTCAGCGATTTTCAAAATATATGAGAAGAAATGGACAATTTTTCTACTTTATACCTGTATCCAGGGTGCGCCAAAAAGATGTGAAAAGTTGAACGAAAAACTCTGGAAGGACTCCGCGACAATTTCATGGAGTTCGCCGGTTGACTGTGAACATCTTTTTGGCGCACCTTATATAAATGAAACAAAAAATTCGTCTGTCTGTCCTGCTTAACCTATCACCTATTGAAGAAACTAAGAAAATAATGGCGTGATACTAAGAAAAATTACAAAGGGGCTTTTTAGGACAATTTTGTAGAAAGATGATGGATGATTGAAAACAGCAGAGATTGCGGTACATCTACCTTGGCGAAGAATCCGAACAAATAAATTGATTTGAAAATAAAAGAATTGTCATGAATGATTACAAGTTACTCCGAACTCATCATCCCCTATCACAATAAGCCCCAACAAACAAAATTACGAGTCTAATAGGAAATAGCCTCGAAAAGGAACAGAGTTGATCGCGAATATCGGAAAATTAAGACACAGAAAGAAACCTTCCGGAAAAATTCTTTTACTCAAAAGTCTCATTCACGCGCTTCGGAATTTTTTTCCTCCTTTCTTTTGTCTTTCACCGAACTTTTTACGTTACATTTAATTTATATTCTCTTTACAATCGACGCCAATCACGAAATAAATGTAAATACTAAAGGCTTCTGAGACCAATGAGAGAAGAATGAGCTGTAAGAAAAAGTATAAAACGAATGAAAAAAAAAAAAAAGGGAAAAAATAGCTCCAAAAGTATTTTATCAATGTCTTCCAGATTGCAGGCGGCACAGTCTACTAATAACGAAAAAAATAATCAGGCATTTCGCATCATTAGATCTTTTTCTCAGACGAATACAAAGCCCGCGGAAATATACGATGAGTATAAAGTGTTACGCAAGATTTTTTACGAACATTTTCCCGGCTGTGTACAATAATTCTTATTAATACATGCCTTTTGGAAAATTGCGAAAAAAAAACCGGACGGTTTTGCCGCAAAATTTAAATATACAAATCTAAAACGGTTAACCATCATCATCTCATTATTTTTAAGACGAAATTAGGTGAACATTGTTTGGCAAGCTCAAGCCCGTCCTACCTTTATCGCATTGCGACAGACGCGTTTAATAATTTCCTCCTAAATGGTTCAATAACCTTGATTGAATAATTTTGTCCCTCATCATGTCTCAACGAGTTGAAATTCCAACGTGATTTTGGTATATAGGCTCATTACCCGAGGCGAAAATGCTAATCTTAGCGATTCCGCTTAGAGAAGCATCGAGATACCTGAACGAAAATTGTGAATGCGTTAGAGACGTGATGACCTATGCTGTGTAGGGACTTGTAGCTTGAATACCTCATCAAGTTGGTAATTGTATTCGAAAAGACCCTACCCTACAAATTTTTTGAAATTCAGAAAATTAAAGAAAACACTCATGCTTCTAGAGATGTATGGTCTTTTCGAAACTTCCTTCTTACTACTGAAAGACGCCTTAATTGGTTTTTCAGCAGTATAGTGTAATATTTGTAACTCGTTTCTATAGTTTATTCAGACCATTCAAGCAGGAAGATGTATCAGAATTCTCACTAAAATTAAAATGAAAATTGTAAGGATGGTAATTCAAACACTACGAAAATGAGTATGTGGAAAAAATAAAAAACGACGTAGGAAAGAGCTGAAAAGATGAAGGAATAGCGGAGCCCGAGAAAATATTCACCGGCCTCATGACCCAAAGTATTTTAGAATTGCGGGAATGGTGAGCATTAGAAGCGCCAAAAGATGAGGCAGAAGCTAACTTATTTTCCCCAAAGACTATTTGTGTCGTTTCATCTCCGAAGCTGAGTAGTTGACGAGTTCATCCGCTCTCAGCTCATCGGCTTCTCCTTCCCAATTTTTCCCCCCTCGTATCTCTCCCCTTTTCTCAGTACGCCCCTGTGGCTCTTTCTCATTCAAGGAACCTTCTTATGGAAGCATAAACGCCGTCCTGTAGCCAGTTGACATTCGATTGTGACGTCATTAAAAACGAGTATTTTGACCTATTTTAGCGCTTTCGAGTTATGTGTATGTGTGGAAGACTTGGAAAAATTTCCAGCTCTGAACCTCTATGGAGACAGTCTTTGGTCTGCAAAAACAAACTGTACCTTCCCTTGGAGAAACTTCTCCCTTTTATCGTTCGTGAGCAGCCCACACCTGTATCGCTACAGTTTCGATCGATGCCAGGCTAACATATGAGAAGATGTATCTCATCTGTAGCGGTCAACTTGTGTTACTTTCCTTGTATCGACAATTTTTTTCATCTTTTATCTTCAAAGTCGTAAAAATTTTCATTAGATTTCAATCTGTTCGAGAATCCATGTTCACCGTTGTTTTTCCGAAACCATTCGGGCGTATTTTGCTCTTTATACGTAATAGTGTGGAATAGCATAGGGACAATGCAGCAATTCACCAATGAATTATTGGTAAAACGTAGTTCTGCATCCTCCAGAAAGAATAGAAAAAGGAATATGTGACCCGATTTTGTATTAAAATACTCTACACTATGCCTTCAACACCCTAAATAGGCCGAAACGTGACGGTATTCTGTTCACGTTAGGAAAACGTGATTCTGGTAAGAGCAGTTTTTTCACACCTGCGTGAAGACTTGTATTTTTTCTTGTAGCATTTCCAACGTACACATGATTGCGTTCGAAGAATAAATTGTATAAAAATTCTCCTCCTGTCGAAAAAGAGAGTGTTCAAATTCAGTGCATTTCCGAAAGACAAGAGGAGCTATGAAATTGGGTACAATTTGATGAAAAATTGTAACAATCATTCTTATTGAAAGATCGATGTCGTCTCCAATCATTGAATTTCATCTAAAGCTGCTCCTTTTATTACTCGAGTATCATACTTTTATTGTTCACTCTTCGCGTTTGGTTGACGGGGACACAATAAACATGGACAAAGCGTTTGTGGAGGCGGAGTTTTATTTTGAGTGAAATTTTATGTAGTTTAATATCGAGCGGAATTATCAGAAGTATTCTAGAACGTGCCCCTGGATTCGTCATTTAGAGCGAAACTCTGCAAGTCATGCAGCGTGCGGCACTATGAGGGCAGTATCGAATTTTCAAATATTCGTCACTAAATTTATTTGTTTATATGAACTGAGTTCCGTATAGGCCGGCCGCAAGTGACAAGCCAACAATCTATAGAATAAGGTCTATCACACGACTACAAGAGATCTCCTTCTCCAGAATTATAGTCCTGTCGCTTAGCCAGCGTTTATCCAACTCGGTTCATATCATTCTTACATTACTGCAGTTGATGATAGAAGAATGTTATCATAATACATAATTTGAACAATTAGTTTTAATCTACCCAAAATATGCGAACTTCGTTTTCCAAAATTAGAGTATAATTGTCATTAATGGCGAAAAATTTTCTTCATATTTTATCAGCGCTCTCTAAACGGTGAATCAATTATGGTCTTGTATTTTGTGGAGGTATTTCCGGATGACGTTAACCCTATTTCTGTTTCTAGGTTGTTCCATGAACCCTGACGCAAAGCGACTTTACGATGATTTACTTTCAAATTATAATAAACTGGTGCGTCCTGTCATCAACGTCACAGACGCGCTCACAGTGCAGATAAAGCTGAAGTTGTCTCAACTCATTGATGTGGTAAGTGAGTCAATACGAAGATACTTTCTAAGTCTATACGGTCATAAATTAGTGTCAGATACGGTCGAATCGTGTGCCATATTTTCGTATCGAAGTACACGACATTCGTCTCCGCGTGAATGAAAGATTAACGTTGCTCTTGCTAAGTTCAACCCTTGTCCATCTGAAGAGAGAACAAAGTTTCATTATTTTAGTATCCGCGTAACTTTTCTCGAATAACCGAAGTTTATGGGTATGCCAGAGATTTCCGATTGACCTCTTAACATTCGTGTCATCTGGAACGAGTTCAGATCACTTTTTTTTAGTAAAACTTCACCTTCATTATCTACCAGAAGGATGGAATCGTAAATTTTATCGAATGGATGCAAAAATGTAATGAACTATGTAGAATAGTTCTCGGAAAATTCTAGCGAATTGCCTCGCGTCGCCGGATAGTTATTAACAATAAGTGAAAAAGTACGATGGCAGGCTAGCTGTGACTTGAGCTGACCTCAATTTTTTGGATTAAATTAGAATTAGTATGTAGACAAGGGAGATACAAGTCTTTTTCTATGATTTTGGCTATTTTGGCAATTCTTTTTTCGGGTGAAACATCTTCTAGAAAAAAAGTCTAGTCTTATTTCTAATGTAGCTGTGGTAGCTGAGCTAGAGGCTTTCTTTGGAAAAAGTGGCTAGAGGTTGCCATGCCGGTTGCTGAAATATGGCTCTGTTGTTATTGGCAGAGGGTGAAGGAGGATTCCCACTCGCCGAATCTTTGGTGCATATTCGAGTGTCTTTTTTGTCGATACGGTCAGAACTTTCTGCAACTACGCAGTCTTATCGAATATATCCAGTCCCACATTCATTACAGATGTCTTAATTTTGTGCTACCTGTGCTCCACCAAAAGTCTGGCCAGACTGCTGGGACGAGCAATCATCATCCTTTCTTTCATATTCTGCAGCTATCCTGTATCCAAACCTATATAATCTTCTTTTCTTGCGGGAAGTGATATGTTTCTGCTGCTGCATACGCAAAACGGGCCGGCCGATGTTCCTCTATGGGCACGTGTGTGACGGCTTTTCCTGACCGTTATGTACAGTCCCGTTGATGCCAATGCCTTGAATGTGTATGCCACCAGGTATCCTTACGTCAATCTTAACTTTCCGTTGAATTTAGATTCTGTGCTGTCCAGAAAGACACCAGAAACTGTCTATGCATCGTTCCCCACTTGAGCATCAAAATCGTCCATTAGAACTAAATTCTTTGGCCTGAGGAAAGTGGTGACCACGCTTCTCAGTTCGTTAAAATTGTAGAACTTTTCCTCGAACTCGGCTTCCGTTCTTTCGTTTTCAGCGTGGGCGCGTGAGGGTTTGTAGTCTCTTTCCCGGCGAGGTAAGCCCGAGTGTCGACATTCGCGGAGAGAGCCATATTGGTATTGAATCCACCTGCTCGATTACTCTCTTAGCTTTTTTCGGAGAACGTGTAGTGATTTTCTCGAAGAGTGCCCTCTTCTGCAAAGCTTGTCTCGCTGAAAGCAGCAATATGTGGGTAAAATTTCTGTAGTTCGTTATCGATCAGAGCAGTTCCCTTTTAGTTGGGTCAACCGAGGTTCCACGTGGTGACATTTTGATGCTTCATTGAGGTAATCCTGCCACAGGCCCGACTAAGAAATATTTTACCTCCAGAATTGAATCTATCTTTCGATGAGGGAGACTGAATTGACTGCGCCGGTGAAGGAGAAGTGGGAATCTAAACCAGAGTTAGTGTGATGGCACAGAAACTGCGACGACTGAAGCTACTGGACAGAGTAAAATAGACGATAGCTTTCCTGACTGAAGTTGAGGACGTCGCCACTTGAGTCTGATACCTAAGACATTGTGGCACCGCCCTTAGGATTGGTGCTCTGTCTTTACTCGGTTCAGCCGGGCCATTTCCTAGACTGGATCTCGTACTTGCCTCAGCCGAACCCCATCCAGCGCATAGCTAAAGATTAGAGACATGTCTCTCTCTTTCATACTTATTTCGACTGTATTAATCTTCTCGGTCAATGATCATGCACATCACGCTTCATCTTATCGTGTTGTACAAATCTAATACATGAACCTTTTTCCCTCAACATTTTTTAGGGTTAAATGAAATACCTCGACGATATATTATTTTTTCAGATTTTATTTTATTTTGAAATATTTTATCAACAATAGGATCAATAATAACTTTTTTAATTTCAAATTATTTAAATTTAATGAAATAAATCTATTAAAAAGTATTTAAAATAAATAAACTATTAATAATAATAATAATATTTTTTTTAAATAATTGAAGAACGAATTTTATTAATTAAAACAACTTGAAATTCACTTTCACGATTAAAATTCCTTTATTATTTTATTGATTAAATTTAAATAGATGAATAAATTTCAAGAAATATTTTTTTGAATAATAATTATTCAAATATCTATTGGGTACAGGTTAATTTCATTTTTTCCGATTTTTTTTAATACATTATTATAATTCACAAAAATATTTCAATTTATTTTTTAATAAAAATTTTTCTTTAATTAAAATTAAATTAAATTTATCAATATCTCTAATAAATTTAATTATTTTTTTATCATCAAGTATTACTTTTATAATTTTTATTAAAATAAATGAAAATAATTTTTTAAATAATAAATATATTTTTCAACTATTAAAATAAAATATTAAATAAATATTTTCAAAAAAATTAATATTCAAAATTAATCAAAAACTCACAATTTAAAAATTAACTTTTTTAAAGGAAATCAAGAATTGAATTTCAAATTTAAATCCACTTATTTCATCTTAGGATCAATAATAACTTTATTAATTTTAAATTATTTAAATTTATTAGGTTTAAATATAAATAAATTATTAATAATAATAATAATAATAATAATAATAATGATATTTTTTAATATAAATGAAGAAGGAATTTTATTGAATAAATTTCAGGAAAATTTCCTTGAACATTATGTATTCAAATATTTATTGGGTACAGATTAATTTAATGTTTTTCCGCTTTTTTTTATTCATATAATTCACGAAAATATTTCAATTTATTTTTTAATAAAAATTTTTATTCAATTATATTTAAATTGAATTTTTTAATATCTTGAATAAATTTAATTATTTTATTATCATCAAGTGGGTATTACTTTTATAATTTTTATTAAAATAGATAAAAATAATTTTTTAAATAATAAATATATTTTTCAACTATTAAAATAAAAAATAAATATTTTTAATAAAATTAATATTCGAAATTAATCAAAAATGAAAATAAAGCTAAAAGCTATTAAACTCACAATTTGAAAATTAAATTTTTTGAAGGCAATCAAAAATTAAATTTCAAATTTAAATCAACTCAGAAAATCGTGATCTATGATTGCATTTTCTAATCGCAATAAAAAAAATACTTAATAGAATACTAGCAAATTCCTCCGCCATTATTAATGTGACCGAAGGTCATTTCAAAATAAAACAGAAAAACTACTACTCCTGATGTCTCCGACTCTGAAAATTGATTTTTTTCCTTCGTTTTTTTCTGTCTTGCTCTTTGAAATGGTTCCCCCGAATCGTATTCCATTTATGAGGCATTTAAATTTAAACCAAATTTTTCCTTTCAAAACTGAAGGCAGACATGCATTTCGAACTTGCGGTCTTGTCGCTGAGGGACTCAGTAGCAGAGGGGAAAAGTAAATAATATAAAGCCCAATACGTTTGTTGTAACAGCTCACGAATAATAGTAAGCTAAAAAACAGATCGTATCCTGTCCCGAAAGTCAAAAAAATTTCAAGACTGTGCACATAATCTGCTGACGGTAGAAAAAATTCTCGAAAAATTTTCCTGTAGCGTGCTAGTCTGGCTGCAGTAATTGTTATCGAGATCCTCTTTTTTTACCCTTCTCTTTTCTTCGACTTGGATCTGTTTCATAGGAAATGAAAAAAATTCGGACTTAGTTTTGTAGTACAGAAATATTAGTTGCTCTCCTTTCTCCCGTGCGGAAGTAAGATCAGCTGACGTTTAAAAATCTGAAGCAAGAAAAAAACGCATAATAGAACGAAAATATTGCCGTCGATAATGTTTTTCGTAAAGGGCGTTTTTTTTAGCTGAAATCACAAGTTGTCAATACGATTTACCCAAATGTAGTCGCGTATGTTCTGCCGCTATAAATAGAGAAACTATTTATGAGGAAAAAATAAAAGGAGGAAAAAAAGAAACGGAAAAAATCTAAACGCGCATCTAGTCACTGACAAATATCTGCCAGAACATGATGCGAGTTTTTTCGCTACATTGTGCCTCGTGTAAGTACTTTAATAAAATATAAACGTTGGAAGCCGTTTTTTATTCCTTCTTTTTTTTTTTCGCTCTCCTTGAAATGTTACCCACAACAGTACTCGTTTTTCTGTTCAGTCAACAACTCATTGCTTTAATACGCTTTTGATCTTCCAGCTTACCTATTTTTCTTTTCCTCCTTTCTTGATGATATGTCATTTTCTTAACGTACAGTAAACGATTCCAATTATTTGGTGATATCTTTGTGAAGAGAACAGTGAGTGTTGAGACAGTAGCTTTATTGAGCATTTTTTGTTTTCTCTCAATTCGGAATTCGTTATCTAAAGAAGAGGAGGCAAAAATTACTGTCTGGGTAGAGCAAATATTTATACTATGGAGCTCAGTTTTTGAGCTCTGCATAGGCAGAATCGGTCGTGGAAAGGAGGAGATGCACACTGCCTTAGAAAAAAAAATTGGAAAGTAAATCAATTTTGAACGCGAAAAGAGACAAAAGAACGAAGGATGACGTCATCTGTCACTCGAGATTTTTACTTTTGCATAACTTTTTCTAATTTTTGTGCAGCCTTTGGCAAGAGTGAGTGACCTTGAAGTCATTGATCTTGGATGTTAGCAACTTCAAAAACTCAAAGGCGTGGTCAGATAGGGCAAGAGACACGAGTATTTGAATAGCAGAATTGATGCTTGCCATTTTGTGAGTCATAGGATGATGTGACCTAGAGTGATTGAGACTCCAGTAAAAGTGGCTCCGCGATACACGGCGAACTCGGCTCGGAAGGTGTTCAGTCTTTCAACGAGGGTGATGGTAAGATCCAGGTAGTCGAGACGATGACCTCCTACTTCAATCGTGAATTCGATGGAAGGATGGTAAGTGTTCAGGGAGAAAAAGTTCTGTAGACCAGCATCTGAACCTCGCCAAACGCATATGATGTCATCAACGTATCTGGCCCAGAAGCGGATGGAACCAGGGGGAGTGAGCTTAGGGAGACCATCTGGGAATTTGTAAACCTACTTCCTGAAAACGCAGATATTATTTTTTAGACATAATTATGCTGATCAGTTTTTTAAATTCCATGATGAGGGAGGGGTGGAAGTTCTTGCGTTGCAGATGTTCGACCATAATCTTCACAGTCCGAGAAACTGGAATGTTGGTGTACATGCTTTTGACGTCAAAAGAAACTAATTTCGAACCTGGAGGAAAGTTAAGAACTTGAAGTTGAGAGGCGAGGTCGGTGGATTTTTTGAGTACGTAACGGGGATTGAAGTCAACGGTAGAACAGAACCAACTGGCAAGGTATTTGGCGAGTTTGAAGCTCGAATTTGAATAAAAAGCAACTACTGGTCACATGGGGTGCGAAGGTTTATGTAGTTTGATTTGACCGTAGAGTTGAGGCAGCGCAAAATTCATTTGGTACAACCGATCTCGATAACCTTGAATAACGAGTGTAGAATCATCTATGGCATCGCAAACTTTCTTATTATATTGATTAAGGTTGAACTTCATTTTTGTAGCGCCAGCCGAGTCGAAAAATGCGTGCAATTTTTCCTCGTAGTTGGAGTTGGAGAGAAGAACTAGCGTTTCACCTTCGTCAGTTTTGATGAGGAGCAATTTCTTTTCGCGTTGTCGGCTCCGTAATGAGGAGAACGATTTGTGATCTGAGGAAAGAGGTTGGTGGACTTGAGCAACCAGGTGACAAGTACGATCAGAGTTTAGTCGGAGATTGGTTCCACTTCCTACGGCAAGGTCGGAGAGGATGATAGATTTCAAATTATCTTTCTTTGACGCAGGAGGGAGCGCAAATTTTTTTTTTGCCTCGATGAGGAAGAGTAAGCTCGGAATCTGGGTGTTGCTCCTGTGAAAGGTTGACAAATGACGGAGCGAATTGAGAATCCTCAGTACGTTGGCTGGCTTTTCACTTACGTGAGATTAGACTTTGTAGTTTTTGAAGTTTTTGATCACGGAGTTTATGGAAGTTGTAGGATTGCTTTCGATAGGTAATTTGTTGAAGCTGTGCGGTCATCTTGGTTTAGGAGTACAGAGAGACGATTGGCAGTACGGTGGAGAATGTTTTGTAAGATAGCTCTTTTGCGATGTCAGCTACGACGTTCCGAATCCAACCACTTCTTGATAAGTCACTTTTCAATACGCTCCTTGCGAGGAGAAACAGGAAGAGATGAACGGAAAAAAACAAATTTAGGACGTAAATCAAATTTTATACATGTCGTTATGAATGAGATGTGAGAAAGAACATTCACTAGTTTTACAGCACTCTTAGTACAAAAGGAAAAATGATCCGCCGTACACGCAGAATTAATAAAAAGTCTCGATCCTTTCACAGTCACACCATCCTATGACTCACAAAATAGCAAATATCAATTCTGCTATTCATAGACTCGTGTCTCTTGCCCTATCTGACCACGTCTTTGAGTGGGAAGTTGCCAACATCGAAAAAATCTCCAAGATCAATGACCTCAGGGTCGACATTCGTCTACTAATTCGTAGGAAGAGATTGCGATATCTTTTGACCGATACTGATTCTCCTCTCGACCGCCCTCCAAAGAGAGAAAAATGGCTTCGACTCTCTTTCTTCGGCAAACCATCCGAAAACTTGGCCTCCGAGCTCCGAAGGTTTGGTTACCGCACAGGCTTCTATCGGTTAACGTCCATCTCAAATCTGATTTCACTCAAGGACCCCATTCCTAAATTGGATTCAGATGGAGTGTACGAGGTTTCTTGCGGCGAGTGCCCCTCAATCTACATTGGACAGACCGGTAGAACCCTTCGGCAGCGACTAAAAGAGTACTGAACAACAAGACATTGCTCTCAGACGAACCACGCTCCACAAAAACTGACCATCTCTCTCCTTCACCATTGCAAATAAAGCTCGCTTATGACTAGAGTGCGGATTCCTCGGCATTTGCCGAATAAGTTCCTTGATGGGCATATTGATGTGAATAAGGTACAAGTCCGTTTCATGGGGTAGGGGGGCTAGAGAGAAATTTTTATTTTGCCGAATAATGCCGAAAATGGAATAAATGCCGAAACAGGGGCTAATTGTCGAATAGTGCTGAAAACGCACGTGATCGACTAAAATTCAGCGATTACAAATTACTTCTAACTGACAGACGAACCCAATTTAAGCAAGAAAACGTTGAGAGACATCTCAAAATACAATATAACACCAAACTGTTATTAAAAAAATGACTAAAAAACTTATGTTTACAATTTAATTGAATTTTCTGCTGAAATGTTTGAAATATATGTGTACTTTTCTCTATTTTTTTTTTATTTTGCCGAATAATGCCGAAAGCTGAGTTTTGAGTGCCGAATTTGGAACGTTATAGCGCCGAAAAATCCGCACTCTACTTATGACCCAGCTTGAGGAAACCGAAGCCATCGCCGCCAAAATCAGAGTAGACAACCTTTTACTCAATGATCTGGAGACAACCTTTCTGAACCCGTTTTCGTTCTCCGCTACGAGTCACCGGCCTGAATCATCATTTTCGCTTTTCTTTGATCTTGAGTAAAATTTAACGAGGAATAATTCTTGTTACTTTGCATTTTTCCGTAGGATGCGAATTTTCCGAGATATTGTCGAAAAACGAAATTTGGGGGGCTAAAATGTGCCACTGAAAATTTTCCTATCCACTTGGTGGGTGGGATTTTTTTTGGTTGTTTCTGACACCAATCCTGACACATTCCAATAAACTCCTGCTTTCTAACAAAATTGTCTTTTTTAGATAAATTTCATGTTCAATTTGCCTATACTAATTACAAAATCATATCTACACCACTGAAATCCACTCCTGAAGATGGATTTTATTTTACGAACTCTCAAAGCTTTTCATTCATACAAGCATCTACAGAAAGTTGTTGGGTTGAAGCTTTTCTCACGTAGGCACTAGCTGATTAAAAGTCGTTAGGCTGGAACTCGCACCACTTGGTCTTGAAACTACGGACTACACTTGGAGCAGTAATTATAGCAGGGTGGGATAAAGAATCTATAATTATGGTTGTAATTCTCGATGCTCAATATTTCCCAATTCCCTCAACTACTAATCAAAATGAATTTCCAATTGGGATCCCTGCACCCAAAGATTTGTAAGTTTGTACAAGGTGAAAATAAACCCTTTTATTTAATGGCGACGCGCAATGTTCGAAGAAAACCACGTAGATAAAAGATTGAAACGATAAACGTCAGTAAGTCCACTTTTGTCTTGGAAACCGTAATAGAAGCTTTCGACTTTAAATGAACAAATGTAATTCCAATTAAGCGCTCATTGCGAAAGCTTTTGTTTGTTCAAATTTTGTATTGATCAATGGTAGGAAACCAAATGAATCGTGTATTTGCAAGCGGAAAATAACACCTCAAAATTACCTAAGAATTATTCATGAAATTCTTAGTTTCGACACTCTCGAAAACGGTGTGAAAAGTTTTCGAATTGCGGAATTATATGTTGACGATGAAATTAACAGAGATTTTAACCGGGAAAAAAAGAAAAAAAACGCGTTGTCGAAGGTTTTACGCTAAAGAATTGTTCGTCTAGAGCTTTAATAAATATGATATCACTTCATTCATCCGTATTCGGTGTCGTATCAGTTACCATAAATCATTTGAAGTGATTATAGGAAACGTTCGCAAAGAGAGAGAGAGAAAAAAAAACTGGCTGAATGAAACTAAAACCTAGTTTCTATACGACACACTTTCATAAAATAGGGTTCGCGTAACCTAGATGTATAGTATAAGGAAAAAGTGTACGTTGAAAATCAAACGTAGGGTCAGAAATCTAGCGAATTAGTTCACATCAGACAGCCCTATTCACTATACTATACGGCTTGATAGGGGGGAAAAAAAATTCAATTTTGTATTACAGTACAGGAGGCGTAAAGCATAAAACCTAACTCATTTGAATTTTGTGCCACCCCTGGATCAACTGGCAAAGAAAGAGGCTTTTGTACTAAATTTCGCATTTAGTCGTACAACTGAAAGTTTGCGTTTCAACTTTTAGTTTGACTCATTTTCTACACAGCTTATAAATATATATATATACCCATCGGTTGCCTCTATATTCTCATACCAGGGCTCGAACGTAAAACTTTTATCGTGGTGAAAAACAATGCGATTTCGAAGGTTTTCTTCAAGTTGCGACTTCGAAGATAAGAAAATAAATTTGGAAAACGAATTTAATGTTGTTGATTCACGACGAGTAACTTTTAGCCTATAATTTAAGCTACTCGTGCGAACAAACTCCACAGCCCGGCCCCGTATTAACAAAATGGGCTTACGCGTTTATAAAAATGTTAAATATATAATAGACGCGATAAAATTAGCGAAATGGAAATCACCGACGTTGCCGTCTATTAAATTTAAGCTGCATTCGCTAATTTGGGCGTACCTCAACTTTGTAACGAATTCAGTATACCGCAGGTAATAATATGAGATGCGATTTTGGAAGGAAGAGAAGAACATGACGCATACTATTTTATTTTTTCTTTTTCAATTCAAGCTCAATTCGTTTGAGGCTGTAAATAATCAAGACAGAGACGCTGAGCTCCACAATATAGCGGGGTGTCTTTGCACCTTTGGAATTATCCCTGATTCTAATTTGAATAATTTTCTTCTTTTTTTTCTTGGCTCTATGAATAGTTCTAATCATAGTTCACCTACACGAGCCTACCCTGATGGAACGACCCCCAAGGCTACGACGCCGAGAGAAAGTGAAATTTCTCAACAAGATGAACAGAAAGAAAGAAACCAGTGACTTCTACATGGAATGTTGACCTATTTTTGAAAATATCTCTCTCTCGAGGCGTCTTCTCAGCTTTTGCCAGTTACAGTATTCTATTTACGAATTCCCCGAAGGTATCGGTGTCCCTATCACATCGGTTCCTCCCTTGGTTCGTGGGTTTCTGATGTCTTTTTCAAACAGTTTGACAAGGAGTTATTCCAGTCTGGTTTTCACATCCTCCACCATGTTGTCTACTGGCACCGATATGTATCTACGCCACTACTCTTCCTCGTATTATATTAGCTGTATCCTAGTATGCATGATAGGAGGGGACTCAGAATGAGTGATGAGACGGGACTTCGAAAAATTTTGACCTTTGAGCTATAGGCTACAGGAGGGGAAAATTTCGAGCCCCAAGCTGGAGGTGATAGAGGGGGGGGGGATTATACGAATTTTCGAACTCCAAGCTATATCGACTTTTGAGGTTTGTCGAACGGCGGACGTTTTTTTCCGGAAAGACCCCCTGAGAAAACAGGTCAACTGTTAAAAGTTACAAAAAATAAAAACTGAGAAAAATTCATTATAAAATATCTTTTTCCATTCTTATATAAAATCTGAAAATCATTCTTTAAAAGTATCCGGCGGGCCGAAATAAAACAATCAGAAGAATTGAGGCTTTGCTCACTTGATCAAGAGTATCTATTCTCCAAATCGTATCTCTGTCGGAGTGTCGGTTTCTCAGCGCTGCACTTTACCACGTTTGGTCTTTTGCGAATCACGAAGGGAGAAATAGAAGTTCAAGGAATGAGTAATTAATACGAGTTGAAATTTAGTCGTGATTTAATGAATAAGAATAAAATCATAGACGGCTTCCTCAACAAAGTTGAACGAGGAACGCAGAAAACCTTTTCTATGGGTCGAATTGGTTTTGATATTGAGAATTGAATTTAAAATTGAAGTCCCGTCGTATTACATAGATCGAAAGTCGACATTTTCCCAATGTGGAAAAGATGTTCGATGTCCGCCGTCCGACAATCTAACCTAACCCAACTATAGAAAGAGGATCTGGAAATATCTCGTGAGTTTGAATTTTTCAAAGTCCACATTGGATTTGGAAAATGTTGACGAGGTTGGGAAAAATTTTTGAAAATAACCTCCATATAACAGGTTCTTTGTTAAAGAGGTAAAAAACAGTCAGGAAATAGTAGATTTCTATACAAGTTGGAAAAGTAAGCGATTGCCGATGAGTTGCGACTGTTGCAACACGAGCCTTGGCGAGTGCTGCAATCGCAACGAGTCGCAAGCGCTTACTTTTCCAATGTGTATTGAACGCTATTTTTTCTAATAAGTGCGGAAAGCGCATTTTTCGGAAAGATTATTGCGAATTATAACGACTAATATACAAACAGTGAAGAAATGAGATTAGAAACAGTGAGGAAATGAGTGATTTTCCCCATTGTTCCAAAGTGCGTTATAGCGTAACGCACGGTTGGGCAATCATCAGTTTTGCCAACGCTTTTCACTTGGGAAAGAGCGCGCTTTCGTAGCCCGTATAAGTAAAAAAAAATTTACAGGCTCTTGATCAGGGATCAAGAGTTGCGGGAGACCCGCGGCTGATGATGGAAAGCTGAGTGTATAGAAGAGCTCAACATTTTTTCAAGTCCCTTTACTAGCCCATGAAATTTTTCTAAATCCCTGTACTAGCCCATAGAAGGTCACGAATTTCATCAAGTCCTCGCGTTACGCCCGCCAAAAGTTTGAAATTTTTCTAAGTCATTATACTAGACAATGAAGGAGTATAGAAGGGCCCGGAATTCTCCAAGTCCCTATCCCTATAAGGATACAAGATGAGTATAGAAAAACCCAAAATTTTTCCAAGTCCCTACACTAGCCAATAAAGGGGTATAGAAAAGCCAGGAAATCATTCAGACCCCGCATTCATTTGGACGCCGTGACGTATTTTTTGTAACTTGGTTTGCCTAAATCCTATCCCCTCTGCAATAAAAAATTTATTTATCAAATTATTTAAATAAATACAAAAGAAAATTTATTTATTTAATTATAAATATTATTTTTAAATTAAATTAATTAATCAAAATTAATTTAATAAATTTTTAATTAAATTATAATTATAATAATTTATTTAAAAAAATTGAGAAAAAAAACTTTAAAATTCTCAAAACTATATCCAAACAAAATATAAAGATAAATAATTCTAAAAAGTATAAATAATAATATTAAATTTTTATTAATTAAAAAAATATCAGAAATAAAATAATTGAATTAATTTTTTATTATTATGAAACATTGATTAATTAATTTTATTATTAATAAAAATATTAATAGTCTAATCTATTAATAGTCTAATCTATCAATTAATTAAAATATTATTGTTTTTTTCAAGTAACTTAAATTTAAAGTATTAATTTTTTAAATTAATTATGAATTAATTTCCTTAAAAATTTTATTAATAAATGATATTATTTTACTAAAATTTTTAATTGTATTAGTTTCTTGATTTATAATTTGTGATATAATTCCAAATCCTGGTAAAATTAAAATACCAACAAATCAGAATAAATGTTGGAATATAATAGGGTTTCCATTACCACTAGGGTCGAAAAATATTGTTTTAAAATTAATATCAGTTAGAGTTAATGTGATTCCCCTTGCCAATACTGGTAATGATAAAATAGCTCAATTAATTTTTGAAAATTGAACGCGTCTCCAGAAAAAGGGCCTAACTTAACTTGAGCCCTTTTTTTTTTTTTTTGCTTTTTGTTACGCTACACTCATTTTTTTTTATCACGCTGTAAAATTACAAAGCGCTATCTATCGTAAAAGAGGAGAAAAGAGGGGTTTAAAGATTATCCTGTAGTGAAAAAGATGGAGTTAGGAAGGGAAGAGGAAGAGAAAACAATTTCCAGTGAAGTCCAACTGGTCAATAGCTCTCCAAAATGAACTGGTCGTCCTAAGGAACCAGTTAAAAGTCATTTTCCACCTGCTTTTGCATCCTCAAAAACCAGTCATAGCGTCGTTGCTCTAATACCTATTGTAAAACTAGAAAATAAAGATGTCGTCCCAAGGAAGCATTATAAAAATTTTTCCACCCATTTTTTTCTTCCCATTTTTGTATATCATCATTTTCATTTGACAAAATAATAAATTCACATGAAAAATTTGCATTTGTCACTACAGAGAGAGATTTTATCGCAAAAATAACAAACAAAAAAAAGTCGTTTGAAAAAGGGCCTAACTTTGGCACTTTTCAGGTCCATAATATATATGGTCAATAATTTGATGCGAGTTCCATTTTCTATTTTGATTTTGAATTTAGAGCGTACACTCTTTCATTTCATTCATCAATCAATCTGCTAGGAGCCATAGTTTTCTCGGGGTAGCGTTTTGAATCTTTGAGCACGTTTTTCTCAAAACAGGTTTTTTCAAGTTAGGCCCTTCTTCCGGAGACGCGTTCAATTGTTTCATTTTAATAAAAAAAAATTAATTCACGCCTAAGCGCCCAACTGTTCTTGCGCCCACTTGAATGGGCGCCTACTTGATTTTTCAGTTCTTTGCGTTTAATTGTCCGCGCCTAATCGTCCGCGCCCAATTGTCCGCACCTAAATGATACCAACCCGAGTATAAGATGGGAATAGAAGAGCTCGAATAGAAGACGACGAAGCATTTTAAGTCCCAGTGTTACGCCAGAAAGCGTGACGCTTTCCGACGTTATGCCCCACAGCGTTATGCGTACGCAGACAGAATTTATCTGATGGCCCCCAGTAACTAAACGGATGGCGGGTCTTCCGCCAAAAGGTTGATGAGCCAGTATTCGCCCTGGACTTCCTGGAGAAGTCGGTATAGATCAACGTCCTGGTCTATCGTCTTTCCAGTATGGCTGGACTTGAACAAGGTTTAGCCTCACGATTTCCTAGTAAGGCTGGCTTTGACCCAATTCCCACCACCTAGTGACTTTTTAGTTGAGACCGGAATGAGCTGAGTTCAGCTTAACGACATTTCACTGAGGCTAAAAAGAGCTAATTATAATTTCTGATAAAACTGGCATGGGCCGAATTCCAGCCTAGTATGTATAGTCGGAAAAAGCCAAATTTTAGCCCAACGACTCCCTGGAAATGTTGGCTCGGATTCACTTCCCAGTCATTATCACTAGTAAGTGCCAACCTAGCGATTTTTTAGTTAGAACGATTTTTAAGACTCCCAAGCGAGGGTGAAGAGAGCCGACTAATTTCAGGTAAAGCAATTCCAGCCGCATAACTTTCCAGCAAGGCTGTAACAGGCCGAGAACCTATTTTATGGTTGGATTTTTGATGAAACTTTTCGCCGTACGTTACCTAGCTGTAATTCATGTGTAATTTAGGGATTTTCAGTTTCAATATCTTCCAATTTAATAATTGTACTCATTGTAACAAATTTTTCACAAGTCCGCCTTTCACACTCGTCATCCTTGAAACTTTTTTCTATCGAATAAATGTTCGCGCTCTTTTTAGATTACTCTCCAATTTTGTTTTGAAACATCTTCTTCCCTAATACAAATTCGGTATTTGTTTCAGAATTTGAAAAATCAAATAATGACTACGAACCTATGGGTGGAGCAGGTAAGTTGACATTTTTATTTATTTACTTTGGAAAGATTATACGAAAAATCCTAACTTGTACGAAGTCTAATCAAAAATAGCCATCACCTTGGTGGAAAAGAATAGACTTCTCATGCACCTAGTTAGCCTATCTTGTATTCTCTTAATGGACTAGATCGTAAAATATCAGTGAATTTTCGATGCAGAAAGGACTTCGTCGTTAATTTCTAGAAATATTAATTTCTTACGTCTAGACCTTTATTTTTTATTACGATATTTCAAAAAACCACAGATAAAATGGTACTTAGGAAACATTTGATGCGTTTCGACTGAGATAAAAGTCGTTTACCTAAACCCGATAAGCCTTCATGAAGTTTATTCGAGTTTATACGAGTGCAACGTACAAAGTCGTTTCAACGCTCATTATGCAGCAAATTGTCAAGTATGTTCGAAGAGGATTATATGTTTTTATCAGTCAATTTCTCCGTCGAGAATCTCTTATCACCTCGTTTTTCTCTTTTGATAATTTGTTGAATTACTATTTGTAAAAAAATATAATGATACTTCATCTTTTTTCCGTTTGCCTCCGTGGAAACACCCACCAAATCTACAAAAATATTCTGAGGGGTGAAATAGGTCACATTTTCCGGCAAACCCAAGTTTTCTCAAAGTCTATTTTTTTTTTTTTGGGGGGGGGAGAAGGTTTTTAAGTTTGCGGTACATAGTAAATATTGTATTGAACTTAGTCTAGCCTAGGAAAATTCCTCTACTCAAACCTGGAAAAACTTTTCTTAGCAACGTAAACTGACCTAGCTTAGGTCGATGACGTCATCAAAGTAGAATGCGAACGTTTTCTGTAGGTGCCTCAGCGTGACCTGCCCTCACTTGGGTTGATGACGTCATCAAACGCGGACTTTTTTTACAATGTATCTTCCGCAAACAAAACTGCTATAGCGGGTTCTCCGCCAAGAAAACAACGGCCGGGAAAGATTTTCTAGTCCTCTCTACTTTATTGAGGTTAGGTTAGGTTTATGCTCCTTTGGTGTAATTGGGCTTTTTCCTAACATCCATCCCCAAGGCTACTAAAATCCAACAGATAGGGGACGTGCTTATAAAATCTGGTGTCCCTCATGAGGAATTGGTCGAATTTCTCGATTTTCTGAACGTCTGTTGGTCACCTAACTTCTGTAAATTCGATGAGAAATCCATTGAGTTCCCCGAGGAGGTAGGTTTCCCTATTGGATTTCCCTTGGGTTCGCTTACTTCAGCAGTCTTTATGTCCGAAGTCGTGTTTGATCTATTTTTCTCGGGCCGGGTGTTTTCGAGTCACGAGACACAGGTACATTGACGACATTTTGTGCGCGTGGACCGGTCCTGCGGAGCTCTATTTGAGCAGCCAATACCCTTCCATAGAATTCACACTGGAAGTTGGTGGCTCCTCTATAAACTTTTTGGACTTGCGCATCTGTGTCATAGTCGGCGTCCATTAATTAGGTATTTACCGAAAAGATACACCGACCAATATTGCTATCCACGGGTCGTCCTACATCGCTTCTCTCACATCCCTCTCAGTCAGGCCACTTTCTAGAAAGCACAAAGCACCTGGTAAAAGTGAATTAGATCAGGGTGAACATTGACCTTATGGTTTGTAGGAGGCTCACAAGGAAATCTCTCGATTCTACGATCTCCATTCTTCGGCAATAGGTGGATTAGGCTACCGTTTCTTGGGAAGTTTTTTCGGAGTTGGACCGCGTCCTTCAGCTCTTTGGTTTTTGGCCGTTTTTTCCCCTTATTTGTTAAATTAAAAGACCCTATTACGATGGTCGAGAGGAGGTGTTCATGGGGTAGCTTGTAGGGATTACCCCGGCGTATACTTAGGTATGAATAGCCATCAACGCCAAATTAGAGTGGATGAGTACGAAATAGCTTGAAGGCTTTTGCTGATTACTTAATCGAAAGTGGTCACGTAGCTTTTAAGAGGGGTCCGAAGTTGTCCTCCGCAGATAGAATTCGTATTTTAAACAATTGGCTCTAGAGGAAATCGAAATTTTTCGACGTCGGAATAAGAAAGACATCACCAAGTTGAACAAGTATAATTGCTGAGGAGGGATCGATTGAGAATGATTCACATTTTGATGACTCGCTGGTTCAGTCATGGCCTCCTTCAAATTTACTACTTGTTTGGTGTTGAGTTCCAGTCACTTTCTATGCCTCAACAATGGCTGATTAGCCGAAAGCGTTCGGTGTGTCTACTTTATTGCGGTTTTTGTATCTCATTTGTCTCTACTCATTTGGGTATATTTATTTTATAAATCCCTCAAAAATTTGTGTTCGATCGGGTTTCCGGACTGGCTATCTTTATCTTCTTTGTCATTGATGGATATCTCCGAGACGGAGGTGATTCCATGGCTAGTCGTTCTTCCCGGCTGCAGCTTTAAAACTTGTTATTAAATTTGCCTTAGTTCTCTAGTCATTTTTCCTCCCCATGTCCTAGAACAAGACTTCTGCCTTTTAAAATATGGCGCCATTGCGGAGTTGATTTTTAAAATCCTTCGGTGAGATGAAGCTATTCATGATCAACTGTCATGAATGATTCGTCTAGTTTTGACTCAAGTGTAGTTTTATGATTTCTGATTTTTGAATCACACATCATTTTGAGTTTTCTGGACATTATTTCCATATTTTTGTACGGCACGTTCTCCACAAATACTCAACATTCTTCGCTAAATCATCATCTGTGGTATTCTAAATCGGATTTCCTCCCTTCAAAAATAATCATTGTTTTATTGTCAATTTCAAAACCTGTTTTTAACTTGATAGAGAAGAAATATCTGAAATATGTGTACAGTCTTCATTTATTGTTAATCCATTACAGAAACCATCATATCACAATTAGTCTGACGACAGTGCCATTAAATCGAACACCATTTCTTTCAAACTGAATGAGAAGGAGAAAAAATGAATTGCTTTTTTCTTAATTTTTTCCCCCATTTATATCTTATCATTGTTTCGATGTTTACATTTTGACAGAATGGAAACGAACGTAATGTCGTCAAGTATTCTGTCGCTATATAACCTTTATTGCGGCGGGTTTACACTCCAGTCTGGCAACTGTAAGAGAAAAGGACGCATATTTCGAGAACAATAAATCTATTTACACTGGCGGGAAACCTACAAGAAATGAAAAACCCTTCTAAGATATTTTAAGCGACTACCGGGTAAAAGTAGACTGCAAAAGTAGATCGCGTAAAGAAGAAAAATTACGTTTTGCGACAAAGTGCTTCGAGCGCAAATTATCAATTTTCAATCATTTCATTCGACGTTAATTTGAAGGAAGAAAGTAAAAGGGAAAAAATACAATGTGATGGAGAAAAATTTCAACGCTTTGTGAGCAGTAATTGTAAAATTTTGTAATTTGGCAACTAAATTGGCGACCATCGACTATGAAAGTATCTTTTGACCTACTCCTTTTTGTTTGTAAGCCTTTTTATGGATACTAATCGGAAATGACTGATATTTTTCAAGTCTTCTTGTGACAGGAAACCTGTTATGTAAGAAAACATTTGGTCAAAATACATCCTGGAGGGTCGACAAAACCCAAGTGCTAAATTTTTTGCATTAAAGAAAATTGTGTGCGCCTTGAGAATCAACACTCTATTGAGAAAATTTTCTATATGATGAAAGCCAAACCCAGCAGCCTAGTTTCTTCTCTTACTAGACCTGATATACTGTACATCCAATTGTATACGTGAACCAATTGTATACATGAATTCTGGCACCACTCTGTATTTTATGGTTTGGATTACTTGTTTGTAGCTAATGACCATACTTCCAAGCTGACACTGGTTCAGTCTCTTTGGCTACACGTACTTAATGCCTTTGTCCAGCAGTCTTTTTTCCTATGTGAAGGTGACACTTAATAAGTTCTTGGTTCTGGAAGCAAAGTTGTGTTCAGCTATTGCAGTCTTTTCCTTTTCTTTTCCTTTTCTTTTCCTTTCTTTTGGGTTAGTTCAACAAGCCTTTTCTTAATCTGTTTGGTTTGGACCAAGTCCAACATTATTTGCAAAAATGGTTCAAGTCCCCCATCTATCATATATGTATAGCTCGAATTGGACCTAGAAAACTTTTAACTTTCAAACCATACTATATGATAGGAGAAGAGCTCAGAAAAATTTCAACGTCTAAGCTATGTATGACAGGAGCCATAATACTAGATAGGAAGGGACTATAGGGGGTAAATTTCGACTTTCAAGTCATGATATGCAAGAAAAGGGGAACTTAAGTATGGAAAAATTTTGGCTTTAAGCCATGATAGGAAGGAAAGGGACTTCGAACAACTTTTATAATACTAAGTCAAATTTCAGGATTTTCAATATTTCAATTTGAAATCAACCTGAATACCAAAGCCAATTTGTCCCACTGAACAGGTTCCCTGCATTCCTTGTTTCCAAGCCCATCTTTCATCTTATACTGTAGCTCATAAGTCGAAATTTTTTCAGATCATATCCAAAATAAAATGATAGGAGGGGGACTCGAACCATTTATGCAAATAATGTTGGCCTCAATTGGACATCGCACGGCGAATTTTTTTAAATAACCCTCCATAGAACAGGTTTGCTCAATTTTAAAATTTCAAGCTGATGCTTCATTTTCATAACTTTTTAATGAATCTGCATACGGGATCAAGTTCTGCTTTTGAATATAACGGAATTTCGTAGTTTACATATCTTTTCATCTGTCGTGTTTGTGTACTGTAAAGATTATAATTTCTGAAAACATTCATAAAAGAGGCGCCAAGATAAACAAAAAAGAAAGAAAAAAAGTAAATTTTCATAAAACAAAATCAATCATACGTGAACGTATACATCTACACATTACTTTTGCAGAAAGAAAAAAAAAACTCCTTCAATTGGATGATACATTAAATCCTATTTTACTGCTGTACACATAGAAAAGTTATCTTTTCCTCGAGGAAGTTTTGCGCGATGACTGATTTTCCATCTTTTATCTCGTTTTCTTTTTTCCTATTTCTTTTTTTCTTTTTTCTCTCCTCTCTATTCCATATTTTCAGTCGAAACTTTTCGAATTTCTCTGTTTTTCAAATTCTGCGTCTCATTCTATTTGTCGCGCTAACAATCATTTTACAAAAATTTACAACGCTAACCTGAACAGAATAATAAATTATGACTCGCGGTAAATATGTCCGATTTGATTAAGATATATCGTGTGTTTGGCATCCTATACCGTACTAAGGAGTCTAGGAGAAGAAATTTCAACGAAAAAGGAAGTTAGAAGTCAAGTGTACACTTGAAATATTCAACTCTGGAACGGCCTTATCTTCTACTTCTCAAGAGCAATCTTATATTATTTGCATTACTACTTGTAGTTGCATGAATCGTTTTCAGGAGGAAAGTATGATTCTGCGAATATAGAACTCAGCTCGACTAAAAGGTGAACCAATATACGTGAGGGTGAATTTTACGTGGCTGGCCGTTAGTGTGGGCGAATAGAAAAACCGGCAAAAGGATTTACTAGAATAATGTTGTTTCTTTTTTTTTTTTTTGAAAAAGCAAAGAACAGAGCTAAAGTTGACAGATACATCCTTTTGATATATTGCCGGTGATTTGGTTCGCTCTGAAAGGTAAACCCGTACTGTAGACGGCAATAAATGCTCTATACGGCAACCGATATTGTAACTGTATACATCACGGAAGCCGTTTAGATGTTGATTGCGCTATGAAAGTATTGTTTTTGACTGCGTTTCTGCGCCGTGTCGTCTGTGTGTATATGTGGGTGTGCAGTTACGCTATACGAACGCCATTTTACTAATTTTTGCTGTAGACACAACGCAATTAATTAAAACACAAAACATTTGTAGCAATAATACTGATGACGAAATTGAATGACAAACGTCCGGCGAAAAGTCGACACGTGTCATTTGCAGGAGGTTATAATTATTGAAATTAATATTTTTACGAAATTTATACGGGACTTTGCGAAAGGTTGATCGAGTACACATCGGAATGAAAAATCTCAACGAAAAAATTATATTTTGGTAAAACGTGTTTGGGTCACAAAATATAGTATGTAATATTCATTTCCTTACTGCCCAAAACGAATGAGCCCGAAGTATTGCAATTTCTATCAACATTGAGGCTGGCTGGCTTCGTTGGCTACGGTTATAGAGAGTTGAGAAGCCATAGCTTTGAAAGCTGATATTCTTCGTAATCGTTTTCCTCCATGGAAAGACACCAAAACCATTGACGCGTCATCATGGCTGCGGATGGATTACAGCGAAAAAGAGCTTGAAGACATACAACGAGAAGACCGACCTCACATTGATAGAAACAAACTGTGTAATAAGCAGTAGCGTATTTAGGAATTCCTCGGGTTCGAAAATTTTAGAGAAAAAAAATTTCAACATTTTTTGAAAGTTCTCCGGAGGGAGGTGGATAGGATGTCCCTATCCCGGAAATACGCCCCTGAGTGTGCAGAGAGTTTTTAGGCTGGGTCGGAAAGTTGATTTTATCTTTGAATTTTGCCCCGCGCCATGTATTATGGCCTTATTTCATACCTTAAAGGCGTGGGACTTGGAAATATTTAGGCTTCAGGCTGAGTAGGAGAATTCGCTTATGTCGCATGTGCAGCGCCGCCCCGTTCTTCATGGTGAAATAGATGCGGGATGCTTATGCATTTGATTTTGTTTCTTCAAGTACCGGAATCGACCTTTTCGAGTATAACTTCAGTGTTGGAAGAATCTCCTCGGTGAACCTCCTCTTCTGCTTGGTAACCGCCAAGCTGCAGTGCCCCCTAAAACACAGAACAACAACATCACCTTAAGATATAGTAAAATGTTGTTAGAGTTTCTTCATCTTCTTCTACCTTCAAGGATGATTGACGTCCTCGTCTTCCTGCAAATCTGATTGTTGATAGTACACAGGTGTCGAGTAGGCCATAGCGTGGTTCTGCATTTTCCTATTCCATTCCTAATTCATCTTCCTTTTCATAAGAGTAGCCGCAAATGCAGACACCTGGTTCCATGCTTTTTCGGAACCTAGTACGGTGGATACCAGACTACTCGGGTCGAGCGCTTCATCAACCTCGATCTCTTGAAGAAACCGTTCAAGTTTGTCCCGCTCACGCCTCCATGCCACGCACTCGAATAAGATGTGCTCCGGTCCATCATCCCGCACATTTCCTGCTCAACTTTCCTTAACTTCTCGCAAAGGTACTTGTTGCAGCAGCCATGGCGGCTTAACACCTGCGAGAAATTATTTCTTCGATTTTACGTGACATGTTCAGTTGTCGTGACTGTCCGGCGTGCTACGTAGGAGAAACCGGCCGGGCCTTCCGTACGAGAATCAACGAACACGTCTCCGCCTATATTAATAGCAATTTTACCAAGTCGGCTTTCTCGAAACACCTCCTCGAAAATGGACACCTCGGAGGAGATGAGGTACTTCTACACTTCGAAGACAACGTCCGTCGGCGGAAAGCCCTTGAAATCGTCGAAATCGAAAAGTTGAATAACCACCACGCTTACGAACTGGTCAACCGCGTTCTACATGAGGATGACCTCATTCGAAAAGTCTACTCCTCTTCGCCGCATTACGAATGCACTGACGTGTGAGGCGGCTTTGTTCATTCATGTTTTGTCTTAATTGATAAGGACGATTTGTATTTAGTTCGTTAGTTTTTCATTCATTCTGATGATGACTGTGCTAGTCGAAAGACGTCTTAATATATTAAAAGAAAAATCTTATACGTGCTTTGCAATTTCTAATTATTCAATCCTTTAACACCTGCGTCCGGTGAAAGTGTAGTTGGCCATGGTGTCGGGTCATCGACTCATCAAGGTCGCGTACTAACACACGGGCTGTCCCCTTGCCCAGCTCACTCTGGGCGATTCTTACTTTCCATTTCTCAAGCAAGGAGCGCCTGGCCTCCTGCTTAATCCGTAGAGTCTCAAGATTGGTCGTTGTCGTCTTTTTTGTTCTGAACACCACCGCTCTCTCCTCAGCAAGGAGCTCGATTGGTGGTGAACGTTCGGATACGCGAAGAGCCTCCGTCGAGACAGTGTGGTCGACACTAACACACCTCAGCGCAGCTCTTCGTTGGATCTTTACCATCTCTTGTCTTCTGTATGGAATCTTCATGAAGTCGGCCCATACTGGTGCACCATATAGGAGGATCGACAAGGCGGTGCTCATCATGACCCTTCTTCTTGCTTCTCTCAGTCCTCCTAGGTTCCTCATCAGGTGACTTAGGTGTCCAACTACCCAGCCTGCCTTTTCTGCTGCCATCAGGAAATGGTGCTTGAAGCTTAGCAGCGAGTCAAACCAGGTGCCCAGATACTTCATCTTCTTCCGGTCTCAATTTCCACACCTTGCAGGCGAAAGGTGGGTAGACTGAACTTCCGACGGGTCGTGAATAAAATGGCCTCCGTCTTACTAGCTGCAAGTTCGAGCCCAGTCGAATCGATCCCACGCGTGACTTCCTCTAGGGCCCGGTTTATCTTGCTCTCCTCCGTTAAAATTCTTTCAGCAGTGCATACCACCAGTGTGTCATCCGCAAAGTAGATAAGCTTAACACCCGGCGGTAGCCTCACCTTAAATATCCCGTTAAATGCGACGCACCACAACAGCGGCCCAAGGACCGACCCCTGTGGCACCCCACAAGTAACAGGGCGCTTCACTGTACCAGCAGACGGACAGCTGAGAAAGCTGCTGCTCATCCTGAGCAGGTATGCGGGCACTTCTGCGTCCATGAGAGCTTCTAGTATCCTCTCCCATGGGATCGAGTTGAACGCATTTCTTATATCAAGGCCACCGGCGGCGCAAAACTGACGCGTAGCAATTGCTGACTCGGCTATGCTCTTCAACCGGATCCCAACCTCTGATGTGCAGCGTCCAGTTTGAAAACCGTACCGGCTACTTGAGTTTGTAACTCTTTCCTTCAGGTAGCTCTCCAGTCGATTGGCTATCACTCTTTCCAGGAGTTTCCCAATATTGTCCAGCAGACAAAGTGGACGATAAGAAGATGGCAGGCCCGGTGTTTTATCCCTCTTATCAATCAGCGCTACCCTGGCTTTTTTCCATCGCACAGGGAACAGTCCTCCAACAACTGCCGCATTGAATGTATCAACAAGCAGTGCCGGGTCAAATGAGTGTATGGCGCTTCAGACTTGATTTGGAATCCAATACTTACCCCGCAGTCTATTGACTGCTGCATCCACCTCCTCGGTACCTAGGAGGGATATACCATTTTCTTCTACTATTGGCAGCGCTACCTTTGGTGGCGCTACCTTTGGTGGTAGGTGCTGCGGGAACAAACCGTCAATGATTTGACCCACAACATCCGGCTCTATTCGGCTCATTGCTGAGAGGCTCTTCAGCTCCAGCACTATCTTCTAAGGCTTTTCAAACGGATCGTCCTCTGCCATCTCACACAGCTCTTTCCATGCAGCATTGTTGCTGACTTTGATGACCTTCTTCAGCCTTTAGCAAGCCAGCTGGTGTTCAGGTGCCACCGCCCGCGCCCCTTCGCGGCCTCTACCGCGCTGGTACATCCGGCGCTGACGGTTGCACTCGTTTCTTAATTCGGCAATCTGGTTGGTCCACCAGTAAACGGCTCTCCTCTCCTTTGGTGGACATTGCTTGGGTATGGCTGCATCGCATGCTTTGGTGACAGTCTTAATCATTCTCTCTGCTGCCACCTCCGCATTACCTTCTCGCTCTTGTCCTTGATCCCATGTGAGAGCAAGGTAAGTAGCTTTCATGCGGTCGCTATTCAGCTTCCTGACTGCCCATTTTCTTACCAGCTTTTGTGGAGCAGCGACCTCAACTTCCCGATAAATGGAAAAGTTGATATACCGATAGTCGCTCTCAGAAAGCACCTTATTATACAGAACCGCCCAGCCTTCTATTCTTCGGACTAGGCTTTCTAACGCAAAGGTGACATTAATGATGGACCCGTATCCTTGATGCACTCGGGTAGGAGTGATGCCCACGTTGACCGTTTTCAATCGATTGTAGGCAATCCACTCCCCCAAGGCATACCCACGGATGTCAGTTCAGCCAGAACGCCATTCCTCGGACCAGGCATTGAAATCGCCTGCCACAATGAACTTTTCATCTCGCCGTCTGGACAAGCTTTCTTCCAGCTTGCTTAGAAAGTCTTCAAACTCCGGGAAGGGGCGATTTGGTGAGAAGTAGCAACTGTAGACAACCATTTCGGCCATCTTCACAGAAACAAACCCCTCTCCACTTTCATCCTCTCCTGGAGCAATTGAACACTCTGGGCAAACACCAATGGCCGCTAAGCCCGTGCGGTCTGTGTATCATCCTCGAACTCCCGCTATGTTGTAGTACTCACTCGCAATCACAACGTGCGTTCCCTTCTCAGCTATAAACTGCCAGAGAAGATTTTGCGCAAGTTTGCAGTGCTTAAAGTTGACTTGCAGGTCCTTGTTTTCCTCTTTTCCCGCTAGGTCGAATCCTTCGGGAGGGTTGCGAGATAGCACCAAGGCATCCTCGAGTTTCGCGTCTATCAACTCGGCTGCACACGGGGCACTCAGGTTGCTGTGTTCACGTGCCTATCTTGGCCGCATCTGTAGCACTCGGGCCCAATGCCTTCATTGGTACATGAGACAGCCATGTGTCCTCTACAGAGGCACTTATAGCATCTCGGCTGTGTGTTCTTCGTCTCCAGGGAGATCACTCGACACACACTCTAGCCAATCTTGGCCTTCCCATCTTTGAGTGAGTAGGAGGGTAAATATATTGGAAATTTAACCTACTTTCCGGTTTTATTCATTGTTTCTCAATAACTTTCATTCCGTACACGAATCCATGTAGAGAATCTTGAAATGTGGAGAGCAGCTGGAGAGAGCTTGAAATGGTCACTAGTCACTGTACCACCAACATCTTTGGCGTACTCGATGTCAAACTAGGATAAAGCAAGCTGCTATCGTTCGCCCCCAAAAGCTATGTGCGTCCGTGCTAGTTTGGAAATTTGACCTACCTTCCGGTTTTATTCATTGTTTTTCAATAGCTCTCATTCCATACACGAATCCATGTAGACAATCTTGAAATCTGGAGAACAGCAGGAACTGTACGGGGCTGTTGGTTCGGGTGGTCAAAGCCTTCGAACCATTTTTTGATTGTTCAGTGTAGTAGTGATATCTGTTCACTAGGATTGTATTTTTGGGTAGGAGGACTCAGCTCTCATTGGCTTTCATCCCTTAGATACGAGATTCAATTTGAACTCAATATGCAGAATGAAATGTTAAAATTATTCAGTTCAGAGTTTGTGTGAGTACGCCTGGTATGGTTATAGAGTTAAAGCAAGAATTTAATCTTTTTATCCCCTTTAATTGGAAATAAGGGAGAGTCAAATTATTTCGCAAAAATGGCTTCGTATTTAACGGAAAAAAATGTCAATTAAAATTTTTTCAGCCTTCATACCTTACCGTTATCTATCTTTTACTCAACATTGATCTCTATTCTTTTTATTTTTTCTTCCATTATATTCCTACCAGCATAAAGCCTGAAGTCGGTGTATCCTATTAATCTCATTAGGAGGATCTTCTTCGTCTTAATCTGTATTAAATCAGGTTTAAATGTCTCGAGTACTCGATATTCATTTCCATTACAGTGTAGGTCGTAAAAATTTCTCTTCGTCGCGCAAAATTCTCCTCGATATCTCTGTACGGAAAGAGGAAAGAACAGTATTATTTAATGATTGTAATACAGCGAAACGGCGCTCAATCGTCATTTTCTATAAAATTTATTTTTATCAAGCTTATAGTAGGACGACGAAGCACTTTTTGCTCAGGGAACTGTGACCATCGTAGTCGTTCGAGGAGATGATATAACTTGGTCGATTGCACACAATTTTTACTCGTTCCTCCGTACGAATAATCGAGTATTTCCCGAGACCCAAGAGGTAGCAGAAATAAAGATCGGTATAAACGTCCGACAACAGTCGGTTCGCCAAAGCGTTCTTTTTTTTCACTCTTCATCGCGTGTCGAAAATTTCTGCTTTCCAATGAAACAATGACGACAAAATTACGATATTAAATTTTATTTGTAACGGACCGATATTATTTTTTATAGACGGCCTGCTCCGTTGGAGCTTTGGTCAGCTTGTATAAATAATGTATGTGTATTCTTAGCCGCAAACGCTGCGAGGAAATCCCTCTGGGTGAATGCATTCTCTCGTCGATGGATATTTTTACCTCGCGTTGTTTCCATTCTTCACGCGATTTAATTGAAACTCTTGCACTGTTGGACGTTTTCGAATGAACTGGACGACGTTTTTTTTTTTTTGTAATATTCGCAGGAGTTTGCTTGTCATCATCGAACTTAATAGACGAGACGTGTTCAAACTCGGACTTACAAAATTTGAAGGAACAAAAATATCTCTATACTCTCATTTCTTTCATTTTTTATGATTTATAGCAAATGCTCGATCCAACTCTCCTTTCAGGGCAAGTTGAGTGGCCTTTAAAACTTCATGTTCGTTCCATTAATTCCGTTGCAATTATATTCATATTCGCAGATTTTAATCAAATAATATTTGAAACTCCTAACCGTATTATTGAACCAGGATGATATTTTTCATTTTTTTAAATCATAATTTTCAATAAAATGAAAAATTTTCAATATTAAATATCTTTATTGAGAAAATTTTTGATTCATACCCATTTTAATAATAACAATAATAATTCCTTTATTCCTCATTTTTGAATTAATAATTTAACAAAAATAAAAATAAGAACACCCTGAGCGAGGGCGGTGGGGATTAATATCATTATCATCCAAAGTAATACTACAGACAATAAATAAATAAATGAAAAAGTAAAAATAAAAATAGAATAATGAAATGAATAAACGAAAAAGAGAAGAAAAAAAAATAATGGTAGAACAAAATGAAGAGAAAAAAATAATAAATGATAGAAGAAAATGATGAATAAAATGAAATAAATAGTAAAAATATAGATAAATCAATAAATAGAATAATGAATAAATAAATGAATAAATGATAAATAAATAAATACATGAAAATAATTGAAAATTAAGTGAACAGCACAACAATAAGACATGAATGAGACGAGAATGTTGAATAACAAAATGAAAAGAATGAAAACAAACAAGAAAGGAAAAAGAAAGAATGAACAAAAATAGAAACAAAAACAAAGTAGATAAATAAAAAAAAATGAATAAATAATAAACAGAAAACAAAAAATAAAAAACAAAAGAATGAAAAAATGAATAAATAAATGAATAAAAATGAAAACAAGATAATTATATTATTGGTAATAATATGTAATAATATTTTCCTCAACAATTATGAGAAACATTTCAATTTATTTCATTAGCTTAAAGCCATCTATAAAACTTCATATGTATTATAATTTGTAAAGAAACTGATAATTGATTTTTCAATATCGTCATTTTAATTTATTTTCAAAAGATAATTATTGGTAAAATCAATAAATAAAATCATTATAATATAAATAATAAATTATAGTTCTTATTATTGAATCATAATGAAAACAAATAACAATAACTATACAAATTCATGGAAATAAATACGGTATGAAAAAAAAAATCATAAAAATTCTGGATGATTTTGAAAAGTTCTTAAAATTGTTAAATTAATGAAGAGAATTCCAACTAAAATAAGGTAATGTATAATTTTCAGAAGAAGTAAAATTTGATCCAATGGATCTCGGGTTCAGAACAACATAATCTTGAAAGAAGGTTTCCTCCCTGTGCCGTCTAGCCGGCTTTGGTTTTCTATCAGGGTTTTCATTCACGTTCTCCACTACCATACCTCCACTCTCCTGCATCTCAAGTACCCGTACTTTACTGTGAGGGACAACGGTGGACCTTTTCTATTTACACAATTTCTGTATCGAAGTTTCCTTTTCCAATTTCCTATTTGAGAAGGAAGGGCGAGGTTATTATGATGTGATCCTGACCTTGGTCGACTTCATCCAAGTTTAGGCCTATATGATTGGTGGAATCGATTAGATATTATGATGAGTAATAAGTATTCGAGATGGAACATGCATAAACTACACTACGCATCTTAGGATGAGACATAATTATTAGTTTCTACTTTGGACTGTTTTTCTACTTTTTCAAGTTTTTGGATACCTTTGGTAAACCTTGATAAATTTGTTCAATTTTCTGAAGTTGGACACAGCATCCGCCAATAAACATGGTGTGCCCAATCCTAGATAATTGACCAACTTGGAGGAAGCTACATTTCGCTCAAAGCTCCGCAAGCATCTATTTATAGTAGGTCGTTTTTGGAATATTTCTAAGAAATTTGGGAAAGCGAGCCTGTAGACAGAAACTTGCACAGACGTGTCCCGTTCTTTCTTCTGTATATTATATCAGAATTGACCCTACAGCTAATTTTTACACACTTTGCTTTTTCAGCACTTTAAGGATCGCAGCACATATCATTCGAATGCAATTTTACTCAATAAAAATCGACTTAATCTAAAGCACCGCATGTACCGAGAGTATGTATATGTAAAGAATAAGCGAATGTACATGCGATTCTGCTTTTGGCGGATATCAATGCATAAATGACGCAGAACGCGGTTTATTAAATATACGTATCCTAATTGGATTCTTCCTCGTATTCCTCAGAGACTCTTACTCGCTAGAGTTTCATAAGCTGAGCATTACTTCCATTGTATTTCGCATATGGCACGACATATTATATTATTCTGCTTCTCAGTTCACTTATTTTCCATTTCTATTCCACTAAAACGCATAACGTTGCTCTGTATTATATGTAGTCTAATATCACATTGCTTTCGGGAGTGACTAATTCATTTTCCGAAGGTCGCACTCGATGATATAGCAATTTACTCTTCTTCTTCACTTTTGGCAGCCAGAGAGTCTTTGATGAAATGAATCGACTCGTACTAGTTACTAAAAACATTCTTGTATCTTCTAATTTACACGTGACACGAAGAGGTGGACTTGAACAACAGAATTTTTCTCTTAATTTCGAGTGTTCTTCGCTAGTATGACTTGTACTCTCCTTTTCAGATTCAATCTCTTTTCCTGTTCTCTCGTTTCTCCTTCGTGAAATATTTCAAATTCAACTTCCTCCGTAGTGCATTTTCCAAGTAATTACTCGACCCGAAGCAATTAGCTGTTGCAGTATCAGTTAGACATGCAAAACACTCAAGGTGCATCGCATTGCCTTTCCGATCAATTTAGAGTAGATATTTTGGCGCCGGGCTTTTTGGCACCGATTTTAACCGAGTACTCTAAAGGGTTCTTTTTGGCGCCAGAAAAAATTTTTCCTACATGAAACAGGCTAGGTAATTGGTAGACTCTATCAGCCAGTATTATAACGTCTTGAATACTTGTTTCATTTTTAATTCTTGAATTTTCAAAAAAGGCATACTTTATCAAGCTAACTTCTGATCAACTTGGATTGTAAGTGTATAATCATTCTCTCCCGTAATTAATTGAGATTAAGAAGAAAAAGGGAAAACAACTGCCGGAATGAAGAGATGACATTACATCGTGGGAGGTGAAAATCTATGTATGTAAGAACGCACGCATTCTCCTACTCGCAGGTTTCATTCTACATGTTGACGATATAAGCCATTTCAATTGTTATCTTCCGAGAGCAGTATGCTGACCTGCATTTCCTGCGGGACTCTCGACTTTTTAATTTGATTCAGTGGTTTCACTGCATCGACATGATTTCTTAAGATTCTACAATCTTACATGTATAAATTACCAAAATTGTATGAGAGGAGAAGGATGCGAAGAATTTTAGTCTCCGTTTTCGATGAAAGATGGATGGCTAATGACGAGACTTCCAAATTTTCAGAAATATCTCCTTCCCAACGAACAGATTTCCTGTTGGAAGATGTGATGGGAGTAGAAGTGAAAAGAATCTCAATTTCAGGAATACATATTATGAAGAAAAAAGGAGACCTGAGAAAAATTTGACCTTATCTCGAGCCCATAAAAGAAGAAGAAAAAGATGCGGAAAAGAAATTCAACTTTCGAGATCGCTTCGCTTGTATTGCTTATGCACACGCCCGAGCTCCCAACATGAGTGAATGCGACTTTCGTATGAATTAATTTTATTTCTTCCAAAACCAGTATCAACCCTTTCGAGCATACGTTCAGTAATGGGAAAAAATTTTCGACGAAACCCTCTCTTTTTGGCAACTACAAAGCCGCAATGTCCCGAGGTATGCAAAATATAGTGTATGCTCCGGACTCAACGAGAACTCTTTTCTTATTTCCTCAAGTCCCCGTGTTTTCTCTTCCTCCTGCGGAGTCCGTTCGTGGGTGCTGCACAAAAGTCAAGTGGGCCATAGCGTGGCTCTGCATTGGTCGATCGCATTCTTTGTTCATCTTCTTCTTCATAACTGTGGCTGCAAATGCAGACATCTGGTTCCGTGTTTCTTGGAATCTAGCATGGTGGCTCGGGCTTTGCGAAGCAAGTATTTTTGCAGGGATCGACTAGGCTTGGTTCCACGCCTCATACTGAGATAAGGTGTGCTCGCTCATTTTTCCTTAGTTCCTCATGAAGTGCTTTGTTGAAGTGGCAAATGGTCGCTTAACAGCTGCGCCAGATGGAAGTTCAGCTGACCAAGGTATCAGTTCATCCGCTCATCAGCAAGGTCACGTTTAAGCGCGCTAGCCGTCCATCCCTCTAACTCACGCTGAGTAATTCTTACTCTTCATTTCTCAAGCCAGGACCGCCAAACCTCCTGCTTGACCCGTAAAGACTCTCGACCAGTTATTGTCTTCTTTATTGCTTTGAACAATACATGCTTCTCTCGGTCCTCCTAGGTTCCTCATCAGGCGGCCGAGTTGTATCCAACTACCTTGTCCGCCTTTTCCACTGCCATCAGGAAATGGTGCCTGAACTTCAGCTTTGAGTCAAACCAGATGCCCAGATACTTCATTTTCTTCTTAGTCTCGATTTCGACACCTTGCAGGCGAAAGGTGGATGGACTGAACTTTCGACGGGTCGTGAATAATAGCCTGGCTTTTTTTCCATCGCAAGGGGAACAGTCCCCCAACAACTGCCACGTTGGATGTATCAACAAGCAGTGCCAGGTCAACTGAATGTATGGCGCTCCAGACTGGATTTGGAATCTCATCCGGGCCCGGAGCCTTCCAATACTTACTTCGCAGTCTATTGACTGCTGCATCCACCTCCTCGGTACTTAGGAGGGATATATCATCCTGTTCTACTATTGGTAACGTTACCATTGGTGGTGGCTGCTGTGGGAACATGCCATCAATGATTTGGCCCACAACATCCGGCTACATTCGACCCATTGCTGAGAGACACTTCAGCTTCTTCAGCACTATCTTATAAGGCTTTCCAAATGGGTCTTCCTCGACCATCCCACGCAGCTCTGGCCATGCAGCACTCTTGCTGTCTTTAATGGCTCTCTTCAGCCTTTTGCGAGCCAGCTGGAAATCAGGTACAACCGCCCGCGCTCCTTCGCGGTCTCTACTACGCTGCTGGTATATTCGGCGCTAACGGTTTCACTCTTTTCCTAACTCGGCAGTCTTGTTGGTCCACCAGTAAACGGCTCTCCTCTGCTTAGGTGAACCTTGCCTGGGCATGTCTGCATCGCATGCTTTGGTGACAGTTTTCATCATCCTCTCTGCTACCACCTCCGCATTACCTTCTCGCTCTTGTTGATCCCATGTGAGAGCAAGGTAAGTAGCTTTCATGCGGTCGCTATTCAGCTTCCTGACTGCCCATTTCCTTACCAGCTTTTGTGGAGCAGCGACCTCAACTTCCCGATAAATGGAAAAGTTGTTATACCTATGGTCGCTCCCAGATAGCACCTTATTATACAGAACCGCCCAGCCTTCTATTCTTCGGACTAGGCTTTCTAACGCAAAGGTGACATTAATGATGGACCCGTATCCTTGATGCACTCGGGTAGGAGTGATGCCCACGTTGACCGTTTTCAATCGATTGTAGGCAATCCACTCCCCCAAGGCATACCCACGGATGTCAGTTCGGCCAGAACGCCATTCCTCTGACCAGGCATTGAAATCGACTGCCACAATGAACTTCTCACCTCGCCGTCTGGACAAGCTTTCTTCCAGTTTGCTTAGAAAGTCCTCAAACTCCGGGAAGGGGCGATTTAGCGAGTAGTAGCAACTGTAGACGACTATGTCGGCCATCTTCACAGCAACAAACGCCTCTCCCGGAGCAATTGGACACTCCGGGCGAACACCAATGGCCGCTAAGCCCGTGCGGTCTGTGTATCATCCTCAAACTCCCTCTACGTTGGAGTACTCACTCGCAATTACAACGTGCGTTTCCTTCTCAGCTACACCTTGATGCCCTATTCTTCCGCTAGGTCGACTCCTTCGGGAGGGTTGCGATACAGCACCAAGGCATCCTTGGCTTCCAACTATGTGGCCAGTTTCGCGTTCATAAACTCAGCTGCACACGGGGCACTCAGGTTGCTGTCTCCATCAACTTTAAGGATAAAGCTGAAAAAGAGGTGAGAGGAAATCCGATTTCATTTTGAGCCTGGAACAGAAGATATAGAAAAGTAATTTCCTGAAGTAGTATCATGAAATATTTCTGTATCCCACCGCTGGGTTTGGATCGCCAAGAGTGATTGATTTTAGAACAAATCGATAGATTTGCATTTTTTGAACGAAATATGAAATAAAGGCTTTATCTACAAAATTGATGAAATTCGCTGGAAGAGTTGTGACATGATCTGAATTTTCACTTTTTCCATTGTGGTACGTCTTCGTCATACTAAATAGTTGCATTTTCTTGTATGTTTGCAGACGTGGCACGATTATAAATTGACGTGGGATCCCAAAGAATACGGTGGCGTCGAAGGATTACACGTACCTTCCGATCATATATGGAGGCCAGATATTGTTCTTTACAACAAGTAAGTTAATTAGCTTGGATCAGCATTTACTGTCTTTAAAATTAGTGAAAACACGAATCCGCTCATCGTCGAGAGTATTTTTGGCAATTTGTACCTTTCTTCCTATTCGATACTTATTAGTTTAACCTATTTTTATGGTGGAAAAAAAGAAAGCTTTTCGACAAAAATTTTGGGTTAGCTTCACGATTGTTTCACGAGTGCTGCCAATTTTATGGCGAATAAGAAGAATCATTTGTTACAGCGTGTCTCGAGGAAGTCTTCTGCAGACCCTTCCAAAAATGATATTAATTTTGTCTGTCTTATCCGGCTCTTGTGTCCTATTCTTTCATTATTGCGACAAAAATGATCTCGCTCCCCTCCCTCGTTCATGTAATAATTTGTTTTTCTTGTAGTTGAGGTAATTTATTTTCAATCAAAGCTCCCATTGAGAGAAATAATGTGAGTAAAATTTATCGAAGAACTGAGAAATTTCGTACGGTACATTTTGATGGGAAAAAAAAGAAAACTTTAATCCCACCCGAGCCTCTGTCGGAAAATAGGAATGTTTTCATCTTTGTTCCTCGTCATTTGTGAATCAACAGTATCGAATCAGTTGAAATGAATTGAACTTCTCGATTAAATTCATTAGAAATGTCGATATTGAAATTCCCGTTGAGGTTAATTTGTATCTTGCCGCGAGTGTATCTTCGTTGATTGAATTTTCATGATTTGAACTAAAATTAAAATACGACCGATGCCAATTAGAGCTGCCGAAATATATTCGACTTCTTAACGATATTTTATGTAATTCGTAATACCAGCTTTTGAATATTTATAGCGCGGATGGTAATTTCGAAGTTACGTTGGAAACAAAGGCCACGTTAAATTACACCGGCCGAGTCGAATGGAGACCGCCTGCCATTTATAAATCTTCATGCGAAATTGATGTAGAATATTTTCCATTTGACGAGCAAACGTGTGTGATGAAATTTGGATCATGGACGTACGACGGATTCCAGGTACCGAATCAGATTATGTTCTTCTTTTTTTCTTTCTCTTTTATGGTTTGTGAGCATATTTTTCTGCTTCGCGGTGTCTACGATTTAAAAAAGTGCATACAGTAAAGCGCGGACAAGGAAAAAAAAAAACGTAGAGAAAAATTTTCCCTGCTACTTCGGTTGGGTAAATCGAAAATCGCGACTTATTTGTTTCAATACCTCGGTAATGTCATATACAGATGTGGGTATACATCTCTGTGAAAAAAGATACGATCTATAACTGGGTGAAATTCGAATAATAAACCCGGGCTTTTATTCGTTGGAATAATAATTTGATTAATGGATTTAATCTCACGTACGATGACGAAGATTTTTTGCTCTTTTCATGTAGCAGAATGACGTGAATTGAAATTTATGTCATTTTCATGGTTTCAAATTTGAGAAATGCTCGTGCGAGCGTCTTCCGGAGCTGACTGTTTGACAAAAAACATATTAGGCTTTACGTAGTAACGTTAATCCGTGCGCTCTTTCTTAGTCCGTGCTGTTTATTAATGTACTCGCATAAACAAGAAAACCGTGCATAGTATAATTTCTCGTTTATAAATATAAATAAAAGAAGAAAGCTTCTCTCCTCTCAGCAAATATTTGTTTATCATAAGCGAGAATTTTTCTTTTTCACTGCAGTTTTACTAACGTTGAAAATTAAAGTAGGATTCATCATGCTCGTGCACTTCTCACGTTGTCTTATCAACTGAAAACGTAAAGTTGCTCTAATCTAAACATGTATTCCGAAAGTATGTCATAATCCATCTCTCAGCTTCTTTAATTCAACAATTATTTGCTAAAATGTAAATGGAAAGTATGTATCGAGAAATATAGCGCCGCGCCGATATTAAGTTCAGTTTCTCCAGCCCTTTGTATTCTTGCGCCGTTAACCAAAGCTACCTAGTCATATCGTTCATACGACGTCCCTTTTTTCTGCGAAGAATCATTAAAGCTCCATGTATCGCCCAAAAGTTGGTGCATTATTTGTAAGCACATTTGCCTCAAGTTTAAGCCCTAGTTATTTTGAATTTATGGAAGCGGACACGTTAATACGCAATACTGAATAAAGAGAGAAAAAGATTGTGAAACAGGGTAATTTCTACTCTTCATTTTGTTCGTTGTCACCTTCCTATGAGGCGTAAGTGGATGAAATATGGAGACGAATTAGTAAAAAAAAAAAAAATGCCTGAACTAAAATAAGAATTGCAATATTTCAAAAGTAGAATTCTACTTTATTAGTTAGGGTATCACATCATCGCATCAGTTGTATCGCGACTGAGGAAAAAGACCTTAAACATTGGTTTTGGTAGTGTGACATTGTGATCTCATTGGCTACAACTATGCTCCAATGTAATTGGTTTATCCGTCTGTGTGCTGCGTTTAACTATTGGCTAGGAGATTTTCTGTCATCCTATCAGTCAGTTCTTTTACCGTATTACTGTTTCGTCCAACCACCATCCTGAGCTGAGGAAGATAGCCGAATCAGCCATAGCTACACGTCAATTTTGCGCAGCCGTCAGCCTCGACATAAGAGATGCGAACACTTCGATTTCATGGGGAGGATACTGGGAGCTCTCATGGACGTAGAGGTGCCCGCATATCTTCTCCACATGATCAGCAGCTATCTTAGCTGTCAGGAAATCCAAGCAGAGACGTCTGCTGGTACAGTAAAGCGCCCAGTTAACGGGATTCTCATGGTGGAGCTGTCATCAAGCTTTAGATTAGTCTGCTGCATAGATGATACGCTTATGGTATGCACAGCCGAAACCACTGTAGCCGTGGAGAGCTAAGTAAACGTAGCACTGGAGGCAGTGACGCGTTGGATCTAGTCGGTCAAAATAGAAATCGCAGTGAGAAAGACAAAGACCATATTACTCACGACCCTTTGGAAGTTCAGTCCACCTACTTTTTGCCTGAAGGCTGCAAGGTGTGAAAATCACGATCATGACGCGGATAAGTATTTGGATATCTGGTTTGACTATATGTCCTGATGGTAGCGGGAAAGGTTGGCGAGGAAGTGATCTACCTAAGCCACCCGATGACAAACCTAGGAGGCCGAAGGAAGCGAGAGGGATTATAATGACTACCTTCTGTCGATCTTCCTATTATGGTGCCCCACTATAGGCTGTCTCCCTGAAAATAGCGAACAGAAAAAAAGTGATGGAAAAGATACGACGAAGAGTCCTGCTGAGGTTTGTTGGGGCCTACCAGATTTTGCGTATCAGTAAGTTTGAAACCAGTATAGCTCCTTGCTGAAGACAGAACGATAGTGTTCAAAGTAAAGAAACGAACAACGACTTATCAGGAAGCTTCACGAATCAAGCAGGACGCCAGGAGTTCCTTGTTTGAAAAATAAGAAGCGGAAATTGCTTAGAATGAGATAGGAACATGGGGACGACCTTGAAGAGTGAATGAACCGAGACCATGATAGGCTGAGCTACAATTAGTACGTTCATTAGGAATTCAGGAAAGCTGAACAAACAACATGTTCACATTGCTCAAGTTCGGGATGATAGACCACAGCACACCTTATTCGAAAATAAGCAACGACCGGACGGTGGAAAAGGACAAGAGAAGCTTAAGCGAAGCGTGCAAACCTCAAGGCAAACAGAACATAGGTATCAGCAATGGTAATCGGCAACTTTCGAAGTCATGCATGCAGACGAAAACCGTATAGAGAGCAGTGCTGTCAAATGATAGTTGAAGTTCAGATATCCGTATCCGCCCTAACAACAAATTTACTGCGGACTTCAATTGATCCATCAATGACAATCAGGAGAAAGATATCTTTCATAAGAGTAACTGAGGTACTTTTCCCTTGATCGACTCAATACTACGAAATACTGCTTTGTCAGCCCATAACGAACAGGAGAAAAGTATCTCTCGTACTGTTATCTAAGGCACCTTTCAATCCGTATGCTACGTAAAATCTATACAAAAAAATCGTCTGGCGGAGCCAAATAGAAAAAAATTATGTTTCATGTCAAGCCCAGTATAGACCTATATAATCAAGCAGCTTAGGTCTTTGGGCGTTTGCAAAAAACTGCCGTACAAAAAATAAAATGACGTATGTCCCATGTTATTCAAATGGAACATACGTAATTTATCTTTTGTACGGCAGAGAAATTCAAAGTCAAGATCACTTATATCAATCTCGATTATATAGATACATTGATATCGATTATATCGATTAGATTGCATCGAAATATCGATTCTATATTTTACTGGCCTTCCACTTCAACAACTAGTATACTGTATTCATTAGGTCTAGTATAATGAAAGCTCAAAGCCAGAATATAGCGATCATAAAGCTAGTATAAACCTAGAATATAAATTGGGCAAGGTGAACTCGCGGGATGAACTCGCAAATTTTCGAATCACCCACGGAGAGACGAGGGTGAAAGGGAGGGGGGGCAGAGTGTAGACATGAAAAAGAAGAACCCGAATCTTTTTCAAGGACCAAAAATCAGTAGATCTGGCATTCTAGATAGAGAGAAAAAAGCCCTGGAAACAGACGGAGGTATTTAATTTTGTTTCCTTCAACACCGCAATCGACCCTCTCGGGAATAACTTCAGTGTTGGAAGAATTTCCGCGGCGACACCCCTTTTCTAATCGGCAACCGCCAGTCCGCCGAGCTTCTTTGGCAACCGCAAAGTTGAAGAGCTTGGATTTACTATATTGCTGCTGGAGTCTCTTCAACTCCTTTCTGCAAATCTGGATGTGGATGATGCACTCGTGTCGAGTAGGCGGTAGCGTGGTTCTGCATTTTCTTATTTCATTCCTGGTCCATCTTTTGACATGTTCATGTCTTTGCTCTGGTCTTATCCTTATGGAAATTTTCATTGTGGCAGTGATTCTCAAATCTGCGAGTCCGAGCCCCCCCCACCCCCTCGAAAGGCACTTAGATAAATTTCGAGATTTTCTCAGGGGAGTGATTCTGAAATCTGTGAGTCCGAGTTCGCGAGTCCGAAGCAGTAATTTATCCTGAGCGATTATGAAGCTATTAGCTTGTGACGTCATAGGTTCGGTGACGTCATAAGTCGTGAATTCTGGTCTGCTTACAACATCTGAAATATACTGAAGCGGGACAAACGAGCGGAGCGAGTAATCTCATCAGCCTGAAATATACTAAGGTAGACTTACACGAGACCAATTCTTCATGACGATGGCTGCCAATGCAAGCACCAGGTTCCATGTTTTTTTTTAAACCTAGTATGGTGAATTCCAGACAACTTGTAACGAGCTTTCAATTCGTTCCCGATGATGGTTTATAAACTGTTGGCGCTCATCTAATTTTTTTGCGTTTTTTTTTTTTGCATCTTTTACTCTCCCTTTTCAGTATTTCTTTTCGGTATTACGCCAATCTCTTGAAAAGACCGACTTGGCTTGTCCCGCTGACGTCTGGTATTTGTTGAAGCAGCCATGGCCGCGTAGCGACCGCTTCAGATGAAACTTCAGCTGACCTTAGTGTCGATTCATTTACTCATCAAAGTCGTGTATTAACACAAGGTTTGTTCATTTGCTCTGCTCAATTCTGGCTATCCATTTCTCGAGCAAGGAGTGCATGGCCTCCTGCTCAATTGACAGGAGGTTGCCTATCATGATCTTTCTTCTGGCTTCTTTCAGCCCTCTTAGGTTCCTCATCAGGCGGTTTAGCTATTGAACTACCCTGCCTGCCTTTTCCGCTGATATCAGCAAATGGTGCCTGAAGCTGAGCGTTGTGTCAAACCAGATACCCAGGTACTTCATTATCTTCTTGGTCTCGATTTTCACACTTTGCAGACGAAAGGTGGGTTGATTGAACTTCAGATGGGTAGTGAATAATATGGCCTCACCTACTGCAAGTTTTTAGTTTGGCCGACTCGATCCAACGCTCCACTGCCTGTACAGCCCGGTATATCCTGCTCTCCATCGCTACAATCGTTTCGACAGTGCCTACCACCAGTATGTCATCCACATAGCAGATAAGCTTCACCTGGTGGCAGTTCCAGCTTGAAAATCCCGTCAACTCGGGCCAGTAGTACCAGCAGACGTCTTTGTTTGGATTTCTTGACAGCTAAGGTAGTTACCGATGATCTGGAGAAAATAAACGGACACTTCTGCGTACATGAGAGCTTCCAGTATCCTCTCCCATGGAGTCGAGTTGAACTCATCGACTGTCTTCAGCCTATATAGCGCCCAGTTTGGAAACCTATCGTTTACTTGAGATTCTGTCCTTGGTCACTTTCTTCATTCTTTAAAAGTTTTCCATATTGTCTAGCAGGCAAATTGGTCGATAAGAGGATGGCAGCCAGGTTGTTTCGATCAACATTAGTTTTCTTCCACCGCACAGGGAAAAGTCCGACATCAAAAGTATCCATAAGCCCTGTCGATTCAACCGGATGAATTGCACTGGAGACTGGATTCGAGATCGACTTCAGACCCAGAGCCTTCCAATATTCACTCCACAGTCTATCAACTGCTAGATCCTTCTCTTTGGTATTTGGGAAAGATACGTCATCCTCTTCTACGATTTTTAGCATAATATACTAAAATGCTACTCACTTCAAGCCGTGATGTCATCACCCCCAGTGACGTCATCACTCCTTGTGATATAATCGACCTCAGACCTCATCATCTCCAACTTGGGATGCATGCACTTCTGGAACATCATCAACTCGTGACGTTACATATTTCATGTGAAATAACGTTTTCTGCTCATGACGTCATTAATAGTTTTGAGAGATGGTTTCGAAGGCTAATATCCTTCCCCAGCTCCCATGTATAAGATTGAGTTCGAAGCACGGAATTTCTTCAAGTCCTTAATGTGAGCCAAAAACATCTGAGAGAAAATCCCTGAACTCCCTTGTGCCTCAACCATTTTCTTTTTCTTTCTTTGATGACCCAGTCCCACTTGTGATGTGTAAATTGAATTTCATGGTCAAAATTTTTTCAAAGTTCTCCGTCACGTAGCCTAAGTCCTTCTGCTTTACGAAAGTAATTTGAAGTCAGTAGGAGAAGTACGTAATTATCAGAACTAGGAAAGTCAGGAATTCCGCTGCTACGTGAACACCTGAGAAAAAATGTTTCTCAACTTCTCGTTCAACTTCTGTCTGCTTTGTCTAACATATCGAATATGATAGACTTTCGTCTTTCTCCGCGGGATTGATCAACAGACAGTAAAAGCATTTATTACGTTTTAAAGCCTTATAAAAGTGTCGAGAGGTGCCATAAGATGAAATGGTAAGTTAGGTACATTGAACTCTAGGTGAACAGCTGTCAACACCCTCGCAGTGCCCCAGAACATACTGAATACACTCTTTCACAGATTTTGTTCTTATCCCCCTTCATCTCTCCCTTCCCAACTTGTCCTCCACTGTTGTTTAGCGTCATTCTCAGAAACCATGGTGAATCGAACAGATTAAGTAGTAGAAAGTGAGAAAAAAATGTTGGATGCTGATAATTTTCCTCTGAAAAATGTCCAGTGCTTCTTTAGCCCCCCCCCCTCCGTGTCTTCAAGTTTTATCTTGTGGACCAGAGACAGAGTCATTGGTAAAGAAATAACACCAGGCGATCTTTTAGTTAGAGTTGTGACCCCAAAAGGCACTAGCCGGGTAAGATGGGGTAAATGGCCTTGACCGGAAAATGTACCGAATGTGGGTGAAAATGTTGGCCCCAATGAGAAACTTCAAAATCCAAAAAATTGGACCCATCCGTTCACCCATTGGGGCTGCAGAGCCATTTTTAGGCCAAAAATTCAAATGGCTGTATCTCGGGTAATAATGATCGCAGAGCGATGAAACTTCTAGACATTTTAGAAGATGTAGACGTGCATCTATGATATTTTTTCCAAAAAAATTCATTCATATTTTCCCCACTTTATCGCAATAACAAAACTTCAAGCTTAATTATAAAAAAAAAATGGGGGGGGGGAGGCACCTGGGGATTTTCATTCATTTGACGCGTCATACCCTCCACTAAAACATACTTGAGTACCATAGCCCTCGGTGGGGTGGAACAGTCCTAAAAAAATCAATATCTGATGAATTCCTACGATTTTTTCATCAATAGCGGGGTAAGCTATCACTGCTACCGCAATAGACCGCGTAACATCAATAGCCAATGTTCGGGCTGCAAAATACGCACTACACTTTGTGGAATGATACAAATATCTAGCTAGACAAAAATCTATTTTCTGTATTTCATCTATCCATTGGATCGACTCTCGTCGAATTACATCTTTCAAGCTTGAAAAAAAATTGTTGACAGATTCTCCAGTGGCTGGAACAGTCTTGAAATGGTAAATAATCAAGGAAATATAATTTTTTAACCTGGAGAACGGTGACTATCGATGTTTCGTTCATCAATTAGGCCAATTCTTATGTGAATACATCCACCGAGTACGAAAAAAATAGTGAAAAAATTCTCCAGTTGTTGGGGGCTCTGGAAATAGTAAAAAATCCAGAAAATTCCCGTTTCACTACTAGAGAACCGTGATTATTGATATTTCATTCATCAATTAGGCCAATTCGGATGTGAATACGTCCGCCGAGTACGAGAACAATAGTTCCCAAATCCTCCAGTCGTTGGTGGCTCTGGAAATAGTGAAAAATCCAGAAAACTCCAATTTTACTACTGGAGAACCGTGATGATTGATATTTCATTCATCAATTAGGCCAATTCGTATGTGAACACGTCCGCTGAGTTCGAAAAAAATAGTAAAAATATTCTCCAGTTACTGTGACGCTTTGAAATAGTAGAAAATCAAAGGTACAAACTCACTTCTTACATTTACTTTCTTTACTTCATTTGTCTTATGCCGAAGAGAGGAGATGGAAAGGATTGTTTCTGTTGAGGGCCCGCGGTGAGAGAATGACGATTGCCGCGCGTTCAATCCGAGAAGTAGGGATAGTGCAGAAATTCTCGTTGTGGTGCCAATGGAAGCAAATGGTACGGAAAAAGATGCTTTCTGTTGTGAGTTTGTTGTGAGAGGACGGCTAAAACTCTGCATTTGATACCATTTGTTTCCATTGGCACCACAACGAGAATTTCCGCACTATCCCTACTGCTCACATTGAACGCGCGGCAATCGTCATTCTCTCACCGCGGGCCCACAACAAAAACAATCCTTTTTATCTCCTCCCTTCGGCATAAGACAACAAGAATGTTAGCGTATTCTCCTGTTTCGATCGAAGGCAAATAATCGCCGTCTTCTTATTGGGAGTTCACGAGACCTCTTTGTCATCTTTTCCTTCCATTTGTATGAGAAAACGAGAATTTTAGCGAATTTTCACGCTTTAATCAAACACCGGACGATCACCGATCTCTCAACGCGAGATCACTATAGAAGACAATCCCCTCCCTTGTATTGCCTTACACATGAATGCCAATTTCAGAAGGTTTGTCACCTCATCTCGAGAAAGGATTCCTCTATTCGATGCAAGTGCAGGAATGTTAGTAACACAGTTTGTGTCACAGCGACTCAAGTAAAAAGATGAATGAAGTAAAGAAAGTAAATGTCAGAAGTGAGTTTGTACCTTTGATTTTCTACTATTTCAAAGCGTCACAGTAACTGGAGAATATTTTTACTATTTTTTTCGAACTCAGCGGACGTGTTCACATACGAATTGGCCTAATTGATGAATGAAATATCAATCATCACGGTTCTCCAGTAGTAAAATTGGAGTTTTCTGGATTTTTCACTATTTCCAGAGCCACCAACGACTGGAGGATTTGGGAACTATTGTTCTCGTACTCGGCGGACGTATTCACATCCGAATTGGCCTAATTGATGAATGAAATATCAATAATCACGGTTCTCTAGTAGTGAAACGGGAATTTTCTGGATTTTTTACTATTTCCAGAGCCCCCAACAACTGGAGAATTTTTTCACTATTTTTTTCGTACTCGGTGGATGTATTCACATAAGAATTGGCCTAATTGATGAACGAAACATCGATAGTCACCGTTCTCCAGGTTAAAAAATTATATTTCCTTGATTATTTACCATTTCAAGACTGTTCCAGCCACTGGAGAATCTGTCAACAATTTTTTTTCAAGCTTGAAAGATGTAATTCGACGAGAGTCGATCCAATGGATAGATGAAATACAGAAAATAGATTTTTGTCTAGCTAGATATTTGTATCATTCCACAAAGTGTAGTGCGTATTTTGCAGCCCGAACATTGGCTATTGATGTTACGCGGTCTATTGCGGTAGCAGTGATAGCTTACCCCGCTATTGATGAAAAAATCGTAGGAATTCATCAGATATTGATTTTTTTAGGACTGTTCCACCCCACCGAGGGCTATGGTACTCAAGTATGTTTTAGTGGAGGGTATGACGCGTCAAATGAATGAAAATCCCCAGGTGCCTCCCCCCCCCATTTTTTTTTTATAATTAAGCTTGAAGTTTTGTTATTGCGATAAAGTGGGGAAAATATGAATGAATTTTTTTGGAAAAAATATCATAGATGCACGTCTACATCTTCTAAAATGTCTAGAAGTTTCATCGCTCTGCGATCATTATTACCCGAGATACAGCCATTTGAATTTTTGGCCTAAAAATGGCTCTGCAGCCCCAATGGGTGAACGGATGGGTCCAATTTTTTGGATTTTGAAGTTTCTCATTGGGGCCAACATTTTCACCCACATTCGGTACATTTTCCGGTCAAGGCCATTTACCCCATCTTACCCGGCTAGTGCCTTTGGTGATGCGATTCTCTCAGCTTTCACAACTTTGGAACATATTCACATTCTCGCCGACGATATTACGCTTTAATCGGATATGTTTACATTTATTCCTTTCTCTCCAACATCGCTTTTATAGTTGAAGTCCAAGTTGATTGATAATCGTCTCATTTTACTCGAGTATCGAGTTTTAATGAAAACTTGTTTATCGTCAATTTTTAGCTTTAGGGGAGGTCTCGTTTTTGACCGTTCGATAAAGAGAAAAATATTGACTTTGAAAAGCCATAGGTTGCCGTGAGACTACGACAAAGTTTATTTTTATTTTATCTTTTCGTATATCGTGAGAGTAAAGACCATCAATTCAGCTTACGCCTACTTTCGTCGGACTTCATTCCCTAATTGTATCGTTGCGATAATGGTTAGGTACCTATTCGCTTTCAAGGAATCCGAAAAGGGAAACGAGTGAAATAAATTTTTGAGAAGATTAGGTAATTTAGAACAGAGTCTTTTCATTTATTTTACTTTACATACATCTTTTTCTTTCGCAGGTTGATTTACGGCATCGAGATGAGGAAAAAGGAACCAACGTCGTTGAACGAGGAATCGATTTGAAAGAATTTTACACATCGGTCGAGTGGGATGTTTTGGCTGTTCCCGCGGTTAGGTATGGATAATATTATTTTCACTCTACATTCTGCTAAAACACGAGCGTTGAAGGACATTAGAATACTAGTTGATTGATAGCTATAAAGAAACATTTGGCACAATTTCGGGAACCACATACTTGAGTCTGCTCAGAAATCATAACCCGAGTAAGGCTAATGCTGGTATAGTCTATGTATAATAAGAGTGATGATGATACGGACTGTAACAATAAAAAGCTTCAGGAAAATAAACCTAAAAATGAATGAGAAACAGAATCATCGACTAAGTATAAGCAGATACAAATAAAATGGTTTTTCTCGCTTTTCGAATGTTCATTGACAGTAGTTTCGTTCCAGTTTAATGGTTACCATAGAAGATAATTTACTAGAATATCTACTTTTATAAAATTTTATTCAGCCAATATTCCTCGGTTATAAGGAGTACAAATACGGTCATGATATTTTATACATTGTTCTTCATTGTTCATTTAATTGGACGACACTTGCGGTGAAAAAAATCTTACTCGAGGAAATGGTATACTTTACAAACCGTGCGGTTGTTTGTTTTTTGTAAAACATTTCCTCGCATATTCTTTCACCGACATAAAATGGGAAATGAAGCTCGAGTATACCAATATAACAGCGCAGCAGTGGCGTTCGTTCATTTTCGAACGGCTTAATAACTTAATTATAACCATCAAACGCTTTAAAAGGGAAAATTTCGAAAACTTATGCTCGCGGTATTTTTGTAATCTTGTAGAAACGAACAGAATTACAAGCAGGCAGCTGCTGTACGAGATACGAACTGACGCGCACGATAAATTGACGTGGAATCAACATTTCAAACATTTCATAGGTATTTGACAGCATCCGATCCGTATTCTTCTCTCGCGCTCCGTTCTTTCGATGCTTCTTTATCTCTCGTTCTCCAAACACTGAATTTTCGGTTTCGCCCGCGGGCAATAATTGACGAATTTGTTGGTACACGAATACAAAACCTTAAAAAGATTATTGTGACTTATATGGGGAAACCAAATGTGCTCATGTATGTCGGTTTTGTATCCTTTATAAAACGATACTTATACCTCCTGATAGCAAAAACAAAGAACTGCGTCTATTTTAGAACGTTGGAGTCAGCCCCATTTTTTTATTGTAACTCTAAGAACCAATGCGTTTAGGCTAAATTACATGAAATCTCAACCTAGCTAGGTGGATACCAAGCTACTCGGAACGAACGCTTCCTCTACTTCAATCTCTTCTAAGAGGCTGACTTAAGTTGCCCTGCTCAAGCCTCACTGTCAAACAATGTGTGCTGTGGTCCATCATCCTGCCCTTGATTGCAGTGCGAATTCGTTGGCTGCTCTACCTTCTTCAACTTCTCATGGAGGTATTTGTTGGAGCAGCCATGAACGCTCAACACCTGCGCCAGGTGAAAGGTGTCGTTTCCACCTCTCATCAAGGTTGCGTATCAGCCCTCAGGTTGTTAATTTGCACAGCTCACTCTGGGCTATTCTTGCTAGCAAGGAGCTTGATTGATGGTGAACGTGCTAATACGCAAAGAGCCTCTGTCGAAATAGTGTTGTAGTTATTAACACATCTCATCGCAGCTCTTTGTCAGATCTTCATCATCTCACTTCTTCTGTAAAGTATCTTCTGGAGTCGGCCCATACTGGGCCGGGGCACCATATAGGAGGATTGACGAAGTGGTGCTCATTGTAATCTTTCTCCTGGCTTCTCTCGAGTCAATCCAGATGCCTGAGTACTTCATCCGCTTCTTGATCTCAATTTCCACACCTTGCACATGAAAGGTGGGTAGACTGAACTGTCGACGGGTTGTGAATAATATGTGTATGGTCTCTGTCTTATCTACCACAAGTTCTAGTCTAGCCGACTCAATCCAACGTCTCACTACCTCTGTAGCATAGTGTACCCTGCTCTCCACCCCTACAGTTGTTTTGACGGTGTATAACCACCTGCGTGTCATCTGCTAGGCAGATGATCTTCACATCTGGTGGCAGCTCCACCTTGAAAGTCCCGTTAACTGGACACTTCACTGTACCAGCAGACGTCCCTGGCTGGATTAATCAATAGCCAGGATAGTTGCTGATTATCCTGAGCACATATATAGGCACTTCTGCGTCCATGAGGACTTCCAGTATCCTCTCCCATAGAATTGAGTTGAACGCATTCCTTATGTTGAGCCAGACAGTCGTGCAAAACTGGCCTGTAGGTATTGCAAACTTGGCTGTGCTCTCAGCCTGATTCCAGCATCTGAACGTACTCAGGTATAGTGAAGATAATACAGATGGCCAAGCTTATCAAGATTTTGGCCATATTGACTTTTGAAAGCGTCCCAACATTGCTCTCTAAAATCTCCTTTGTAACTCCAACATTCTTGCGACATTATTGGACTATTCAAATCAAGTAGAGCGCTATAGTGCCTATTTTCTGACAAATATTGTTCTTTACTTAGCTATTTTGTCTCACAATGAGGTCTTTATTGTTGAGAAAGGCCATTTGGTCATTCTGACTACAAATTTATTTTCACCTTTGGTTTAGCTAAGACATTTGCTAGTAATTTTCAATTTGAGTCAAGCACTTGACCATTTGTTCTTGGTAATGACCAATGCAATTTCTAACAATAAAGCAAGTGATAGAACAGCGCACATCTTGGCTTGTCTAAACATGTTTCAACATTTTCTAACCTGTCTTGACACATTTTGAAACATTTTGACATGTTTTGACATATTTTTACAAGTTTTAACCTGTTCTAACATGTTCTCATATGTTCTAACATGTTTTGACATGTCTTGACTTGTTTCAACATTTTTTAACACGTTATGACAAGTTTTAACACATTCAGACTGCTTTTGACACAATCTTACATGTTTTGACACATATTTTGACATGTTTTTGCATCTTATGACATAGAATGACAAATTTCAACATGTTTTTGCCACATCCTTGTGAAGCTTTCACACATTTCAACATGTTTTAACCTGTAATGACAGGTCTTTGAACTTCCTTACACAATTTGACTTGTTTTGACACATTTTAACATGTTTTGACATTTTCTAACGTGTTATGTCACATTGCAAAATGTTTTGACACATTTCAACAGGTTTTTACATCTCTTAACACATTTCAATATGTTACAACATAGTAAAACCTCCCTCAGTGGACACCTGTGAATAGCAGACACTTTTTTGGGAACAGGGACATTTTGCCTTGTATTACTTATAATGGAGAATCCTCTAAATACAGGACACTCTAAATAACGGAGACTTTCTGTTCAAATTTTTGACATTCTTTGGGGATTTTTTCTCTTTTTTATGCTCAATTTTTGGCCTCAAATGAATAAATTATCATTTAATTCCTGTGTCAACGGAAAAATGTTGCTTCTATTGTCAATAATATGTATTGTAGATAAAATTCAAATGCTACTTATTTTCTTTGCCTGTACAGCTCGAAATAGATTTATTTCATGAGTTAAGTATAAAATGCCACCAGGGCGACCGTCAGGTAACTTTGACTGACTATTTCTGTCGCAAATCATAAATTCATACTGCAACATTCATCAGAACATATGAAATGTTACAACAATTTTTTGTCATACCAGACACCTCTAAATACCAGACAAATTTTAGGCAACCGCGAGTGTCCACTAATTGGAGGTTTTACTGTATAAGTTTTGATTTGTTTTAACGCATTTTGACTTTTTTTAAACATATTTTGACACAATCATTTCAACATGCTCTAACGTAACATATTCTAACATAGTCTGACACATTTTAACTTGCTGAAAAATGTTTTGACACATTTCAACACATTTGACATATTTAGATATGTTTTGACACAATTTAACATATTTCAACACATCTCAACATGTTCCAACATATTTATGTTGACATGTTTTGACACATCAACACCTTTTCATGCATCTTGACATGTTTCTACATGTTTTTTCAACAGTTGTAACACATTTTGACATGGTTTAACATGTTTTAGCACATTTGGATACATTTAGTCATCTTATGACACAGGGTGACCCATTTTAATCTGTTTCAACATGTTTTGACATGTCTTTGACAGGTTTCCACCCATTCCAACACATTTCAATATGTATTAACCTGTTATGACACATCTTAACACATTCTAATTACAGGCCTGCCCAACCTTTCACAATTTGCAGGCCGCATCCATTTCTCCTGAAATTTCTGCAGGCTGCAAATTGTATACCTATATTTAATAACAATATCATTGTAGAACTTTGATTATAAAATCAAGAGTTTTCAATTACTTTTTGGGATTCTTTTGCGGCCCGCGGGCCATAGGTTGGTCAGGCCTGTCTAATATACAATTCAACTTGTTTCAACACATTTCAACATGTTTTGATGTGTTCTAACATGTTTTGACACATTGCAAAATGTTCCAATATTTTTTCACACATTTTGACCTGTTTTGACACATTTTTTGACATGTTTTGATTTGTCTTAACACATTTCAACAGTTTTCAACACATTGTGGCACGTTTCAACATGTTTCAACATTTTCTTACACGTTTTGACGCGTTTCAACATATATTTTAACATTCCAAGTATTGAATTGTCTGGACAGAAATATAAATCAATTATGAGAGAATATGTCCGGCACCGCCGTCCAAAATAAAAATGAATAAATAAATGAAATTTATTTAGACAACTATCATTATCCAGTTGTCACTATCAAAACATTGGGTCTTTTCAATTTTTTTTTTAAATTTTTTAATTTAGGTACTAATAAATAAATTTCATTTTTTTATTTATTTTATTTTAGACGGCAGTGCCGGACATATTCTCTCATAATTAATATTTTAACATATTTTGACATTATTGAACACATTTCAACACATTCTGATATGTTCTAACACATTTTGACATGTTGCAAAATGTATTGACACGTTTCAACACATTTTGATATGCCTTGATACATTTAAACATGTTTCAAGATTTTCAACACGTTTTGACACATTTCAAATAACTGATCAAGCTTGTTTATGAGTTGCAACTTGATGATTAGTCTCCTCATTGTTCTCTCCTTGCTCAAGGTTGGTTTTGGGAGTATAACCTCTTTTTCATAATGAGTAGCCGAATTGCATATTAATTTAAAGAAATTCACCTGAAAGCTATTTGCCTGAAGGGACATTTACCCAAATGTCATTATCTTGAAAAATACCAAATACCTATGTAAGCCAAATATTTGTTCAGGTCTTGATTTTGGGACATATTCTCCTTGGGCCACCAGAAACTCTCATGGTCAATTTTTCAAGAAGTTTCTCGCGAGCCCCCGTGAAAACCTTGGCGGACCTTTTCTGGCCGGGGAGTTCCTGTCACCCAACCAGGTCAGCACGGCAAGGGTCAAATTAGTTTCTAGATGATGATAGATGCGGACGCAGGTCTATCTCAGGATACATTCTCCCAATTTAAGCTCAAGTGCTGAAATCTAATAAAATAAGTACGACATAATTTTTTACCCCTCAATTCCCTATGACCAAAAATTGAGTATTTCAAGTCTCCAAGAGTCTTATTTTCTCAGCCTTCAAAAGTACGTCACTTCTGTCGAGGAATTATTTCGACTCTATTCCAACTTCTATATAAAATGATTTAAGTCGATTTGAAGTTATTCCCCGCTCACCTAAATGTCGCGCATCGTCTGTCTGTAGCATTGTTGAAGTCAAACAATGCAAGTAAAAACTATAAAAAAAAAAAAAAAAAAAAAAACATAGAGGTAGCCTACAATGAACTTAAGCCCCAATAATTCAGGCTGTAATGAAGCTACAGCACTGTCTATCGTTGATAGCTCAAAAAATTCCCTAAATCAAGCTTATTTTGATCACGAAGTTCATTGTGAAGATTTACGATGTTTCTTTTATAGTTCATAGTTCGCGATCGAAACTTTCCAAGTTTGAGTAGTGGAGCACGAGTTGCGGTTACGTTAAGCCTTCAAGTAGAAAATCGGCTGCGCTCTAAATTTTAAATTTCTCATTTTCAACGATAATGCGATAAAAAAAAAAACACAATTTTCGTTATAGATAGAGCGTTTTTTCAGAAACAACTCACGAGCCAAACGCTATACCGAATAATATTTACAAACTGTGGTAACTATACTTAGTCGTTACGTAATTTGATAAATGATTATCAATGCGCGGTACGAAGAATACGGACGAGATTCAATTTTGTATTATTGGCACGTATATAACGCCTCAAACTACAGGTATAAGTATCTTCTCATCTTTAAAATGACGCTACTCGAAAGTGTATCGTGCAATAAATTTGCATTTTCAAACGCGGAGAGAAAGAAAGAGAAATTGGGCACGTTGAAAGCAAAAATAGGTTTCGGTATAACATTTTCGAAAATCTCTCGCAAAACTTCGACAATTTTAGTTACTGCTCTTTTCCATGTTGTATTAGGAGCGCGAAAATGTATCTTTTGTTGTAAATTTATTGAATAACCGCGCGTCAGTAGTTGAAGAGGGTTACTAAGGCGATGGGACCACGCGTCTCGACGATGGCACTTCGACGAAAGTTTGCATCAAGACACAACGACGACGGAGTTCAAAATTAACAACGTAATTTCTACGATTTTGAAATCAACTCATCATTTTGGTTTATCGGTACCACCTTGAACTAGTAGCGCCGCCGTACAATCGTTGGAAAGTTTTACATTGTAGACATTAGGTGCAACGAGCCAATTTCATGGAAGTTGCTGGCAAGTTAAAAACGATACGGTTCATAAGTTTTGAATGACTTTTAAAAGCAGTAAGGGAAACGGCAGGCATAAGGAAGGAGACGAGACTAGAATAAAGACTAGCAGCATTTATTTGAATACACGCCGACCTTAGTGTCATTAAATAGAATTACTAAAAATGCGTCTGCTCTTTCTTGTACAACGATGGAGACGGGTACCTGTATAGAATATTTTTGATTATATAAAGTGTGTCTCTTATTTTCAATTAGGACAGACGAGGCGTGTTTATTTTGGATTTCCTCATCATAATAGTATTGTTCGACTTTTTTTTTTCAGTTATTTTCTAAATTTTCAAAAATTTCTCATCTATAATGCCACAATAAAAGCCGATTAAAACTCAGACCTTCGAAAAGAGGTTTTATTAGTGAGAAAATTCAGCTAGAGTGAGACTCGGACTTGGACTTATTCTCTTGAAAAGAAGAAACTCAGTCCCTTTGCCAATTTGTGATAGCGGATAAAATAAGACATCAACCGATTTTAACCTCTTGGTGACGTCATCATTATCCGTCAAATCTGCAGGTGAAGTCATTAACGTCCATGACGTCATCAGTTTGTAAGTTCATCAATATTCCTCTCTCTTGACAGAAGCTTAGTATAATCTAGTACACTGTAAGCTAAGCCCAGTATAGTCTAGTAATAATACGAGAGATACATTGTCCTCGTATTTACGAGCCATTTGATAATAAGAGGAGAACGAGAAATACAGGACATCCACGTAACACAAAATTATTTAATCGGACGGAAGGAATCACAAGGTTAATTACATAAATAAAATAAAATAATACAAAATGAAATTAATTTTGGTCCAAAAGAACACGCGACGTGTTTTAAGAGGACTTGGCGTTTCATTTTCAGGCGGTGTACTGAAGTAAAGTTAACGGATGACGAATGCAATAGAGGAAGGAGAGAACTAGAAAAACGATCATGTAGGTTCATGTAAATTGAAATTCAAGCAATACTTAACGATAGGATTATTAAACGTATGTTCGAGATCATTTAGACATTTTTGGTCGTCTTCCATGAAATTGTTGACTATCTCGATCTCTTCGAGTCGGTCTAGTAGTGGACCTTTCTGGCAGGAGTGAAGCAGCTTCACTTGGATATTATTGAAATTGTGGTTGTTCCTAACACAGTGTTCAGCTATGGCGGATGAGGAGGTGGGTTTTGAAGTGTAATCGCGGTAAGCTAATTCGTGTTCATAGAGCCTGTAAGCTACCTGCTACATACACTTACTACCATATTTGTTGCCAGTGGCCATTTTGGCAACATTAGTAGTAGGAACCTGCGTGGGACAATTTTGAGGTTGTTAGGAAATTTTGGCAATTACAATTTGATGTGTCGCAGGAGATTTGATATTATTGTGATCATTTGAGGGTATTTAAAAAGGCTGTGGATTTAAGAAGCCCAGGGATTTGACGAGGCAAGCGATTCAAAAAGTCTGAGGTTTTGAAAAGCCCGAAAAGCCGAGAGATTTGAAAAGTCCGGGGATTTAAAAAGCCTAGAAGCGTGGGGATTCAAAAAGCTTAGGGATTCAGAAAACTTGAGGATTTAAAAACCTAGGGATTTGAGAAGATCGGGGATTCGAAAAGCTCAAGGATTTTGAATCCCAAGGATTTAAAAAGTCCAGGGTTCTCAAAAGCCTTGCGATTAAAAAGTTCAGGGATTCAGAAAGCTCAAGGATTCAGAAACCTGGGCATTCAAAAAGTCTGAAGATTTGAAAAGCCTACAGATTGAGAATCCCGGGGACCTGAAAAGCCCTAGGATTTAAAAATCTCAGATTTAGAAAGCCCGAAGACTTGAATATACTAGTATATAATTAAATAGGAGGGTACTTGAGAAGAAAAATGACCTTAAGGTGAGCTATAGATGATACAAGGGGGAGCTCAAAAATTTTCCAAGTCCCAAGGTCATAATTAGGTAAGGAAAGTGCCTCCCGGACGCCGGACCCCGGACACTTTTTCCAAAAAGACCCCCTGATAAAACAGGTTCCCTGTTAAAAGCCCCTGGATTTGAAACGCTTCAGGATTCAATAGGCCCAAGGAGTGAAAAAGCACAGATTTAGAAAGCCTGGAGATTTGAAAGGCTTCAGGATTTTCATAAACTCCGGGAATTTATAAAGCCTGAGAATCTAAAAAGCCCCGGGATTTAAAAAGCCCAAGGATTTGAAAAGCCTGGAAATTAAAGAAGTCCGGGAATCTCAAAAGCCTGGGAAGCTTGGGGGTTTGAAAACCCCGGGGATCTAAAAAGCTTGGGGATTTAAAAAGCTAAGGATTCGAAAACCTGGGGATTCAAAAAGTCTGAGGATTCGAAAAGGCTAGGGATTTGAATAGCCCAAGGATTTGAAAAGCCTTGGGATTGAAAAGCTTGACGATTCAAACATCTCTACTACTCAAAAACCTGGAGACTCGAAAAGTCTGGGGATTTGAAAAGCCCACGAATTTAAAAAGCCAAGATTTAGACAGCCCAGAGATTTGAAAAGCCTAAGGATTTAAAAAGCCCGGGATTCAAGAAGACCGGGGAGTTGAAAACCCTGGGGTATTTAAAAAGCTTAGGGATTCAGAAAGCTTGAGGATCCAAGAACCTGGGGATTCAGAAGGTTCGGGGATTTACGAAGCCCACGGATTTAAAATCGCGGGGATTCAAAAAGCCCAGATTAAAAGAGCCCGGAGATTTGGAAATCCCGAGGATTTAAAAAGCTTGAAGATTCAAAAGGCCCGGGGATTGAAAAAGTCTTGGGATTCAAAAGAACCAGATTTAGAAAGCTCAGAGATTTGAAAAGCCTCATGATATAAACAGCTCCGGGGATTTAAAAAGCTTAGGGATTTAAAGAGCTTGAGGATCCAGAAACCTGGGCGTTCAAAAAGACTATGGATTTGAAAAACCCAAGGATTTAAAAATCCTAGGGATATGAAAAATCTGGGCCTTTAAAAAGCCCAAGGATTTAAAATCCTGGGGATTTAGAAAGTCCTAGGATTTAAAAAGTCCTAGGATTTAAAAAGCTTACATTTAGGAAGCCCAGAGATTTGAAAAACCTGAGTTTTTGAAAAGTCCGGGGATTTAAAAAGCCTAGGGATTTAAAAAACCTGAGGATTTAAAAAGCTCGAGAATTCAAAAATCTGGTAATTCAAGAAGTCTGGGGATTTAAAATGACCAGAGATTTTAAAAGCTCTGGGATTTAAATAGCTGTAGAATTTGAAAAACCCAAACTTGGAAAGCACAGAGATTTGAAAAGCCTGGGGATTTGAAAAGCCCTTTGAATAATTCCTAATTCATGAAGATGCTATTTGCGCGTCGGACTTCCGTCTATACTTTTGACATGTTTCATGTCTTTACTCCACCTCGACCCCTAATTTGAAATTTTGCAAGTTCTTTCCCCTCCCCTCGTTTCTCCGTGGGTGATTCCAAAATTTGCAAGTTCTTTTTGGCCAGTTCATATACTAGGTTTATTTTACTAGCTGTAGAATAGCTTTACGCCCTAGCTTCATAATATTATGATTTTAATAGTCTTGAACTAGACTTTTGATAGACAAAGAAGGGCTCCCCCCCCCCTCCCGTTTACCTTCGTTACTCCGTTAATCATTCAAAAATCTGCATATTCTTTGTAAAAAATGTGAAGAACTAAAATTTTTCAGACGTTCTGGTACCTGCGGGCCTTCCAAAGGATCTAGGGAGAGGAACTTTTACAGTATGTGTACAGACTATTGCAAAGAACAAATTTCAGCAGAAAAAATTTTGTCCTGAATTTTGTTCACTGTGATAAGAATAAATCCCATGGAAATCTATCACCATATGGCAAGTGACAGTAGTCATTGGGTGGGGCAGTTGTTGTCGATAATTTTTCAGATAACAATGCCTCAGTGCGTTAACACTGGCCTAAGAATAAAGCAAACAGGTGATGGAAACTCAAAAGCTAGGTTTTTCTCTACATATTTGTATAACTATCTCTCAGAAAAAAACAAAACTAAGCTTTCAATTTTGTAACACTCATCCATCTAACGATAAAACATACACAGTATTTCAGTTTTTCCCATTTCTCTCATCTGATAACAAGATTTTGTTTCGTTTTCGACGTAATGCTCGTCTGTACCTCACCCTGTCAAGTAACAAAATGCAAAAAGCTGTCGGCAAATTAGACAAGACGAGATACTTTCCCGAGTCATTAATCATACCGAAAATTGTACGTTTTTCGAAGTCTTACGACAGGTAATTTCTTTCCCGACAACATTACGGACATAAGTTTCACATTTTGTTAGTTGTTTCAAGATATTTGCCACAAAGTATACAGTATAGGTACAGCGTGAATATTAGTGTATAGGTAGCTCGAAGATCTTATTAGGTGTCTTAAAGGTACCTATCCGTTGACAATCTCACAAACTTCTGCGGAATACGTATCGCCGACAGCGATGTCGACAATTCTGAAATCAGGTAAAGATAACAAGCCATCAATATGAATTTATAATAAGATTTTCACCACTTTCTGTCTATCAGGGTATGGTAATGCATCGAGAAATCTCTGTCTCACTCGTTCGTCTCTAGATGAAAATGGAGTTCTTGATGATTTTCAAATTTATAATTAACGATCATTTGCGATAGTATCAAAATGAAGGTAACATCTAAATTACTAAGACGCGAACAATGTTCTTGTCACATCGGCGTGCTGTCTTGTTCCAACATGAGGTATGTCGAAGAAAAATACGAACAGACGGTATAGAAAGTTTTCCAATTCATTCGCTCCTTTTTGAGAAATAACTATGGCGTTCCGACGAAATAATTATCTTCTAAAATGCATCACACACCGCAAGGGATTTATATGTCGCTCCCGTATGTATAATTTTTACCTAGTAACATTTCAACCGTTCCTCACCTGAGTTAACGTTTGAAAGTTCGGAAAGACGAGAAGACTCGATAAACTCGAGATTTCTATTTCTCGTCTTGGCTGTTTTGGCGCGAATTTAGGGAAAATAATATATGAACAACGGAAGGAAAATTTATTGGAAAAATTTTTCAGTAAAATTTGGACAGAAACTAGAGCTTTATTTTCGAAGCAAACCAAAAAGCCATGAGATAGGAAGATATCTGTGATAAACTCAATCGAGGGAGTTTTTCACTCTGGGGGGAATAACACAAGGTCTTTTCTGAATATCATGATTCATGACCTTCAAACTAAAATTCGCAGCTATCTTTCATTATGAGAAAGTTCCACAGGAAGCAATAACCGTAAAAAATGAGTGAAAATTTGATGAAGGTTTGGTAGTACTATGTAAACTTTTCGCACTTTGAATATTAGGTTCTTGACGAACTGTGGTTTCCTATTCCGTGTCATCATTTATAATGAGTTCACGTTTAATGACTGGTCAAAATGTTTTCTATTTCGGTATAATGTATTTAGATGCTTGTGATTTTTCCACGAAGGGCCTATTATTACTTTTACCAGAGGGACATCCTCTGAAAGTGTTGGAACATAGTTCAAGGATAAAGAGGAGAGAGACTTATGAATTAATGATAAACGCACAAATGTCCGCTTCTGTCCAGTGGAGTCTAAACTTTCGGGTTAATTTTTGCTCTCAAATGTTCAACAAGACGCCAAAGTCGCTCTGACGACGCAGTGCTTTCGAGTTGAGGGATCGTTTTTATTTCATTACCGCGGGAAAAGTATCCCATCTAATAGAAGCAGTTTTCAAAATTCCATTTTCATTTTCTAAAGGTGAAAGAATTGAAGACACAAAACTTGCAAATTCACTCTCTACAAAGCTATCATAATTGGGATTCTCTCATAAGATCGTGAAAAAGAGGAGAAAGTGCTTATAGTTCAACAAAGTTTCATCGGATGTCATCCGCTCCGACATCTTTCCTTTATGGGGTAGAACAAGTCAAATTTGGCTGTAAGGATTGTGACTGGAGGTTTTTGATAGAATCATTATGCACCATGTTTGATTTTCGAGGATACAGCATCAAAGTCACAGCCGAGCGCAGTAGTGGCTCGGATGATTATGAATAATATTACCTTCATACTGCTCTCTCCTCAGCCAGGAGCTCGAGGGTGGTGAACGTGCTAATACGCAAAGAGCCTCCGCCAAAACAGTGCGGTAGGCACTAACACACCTCAGCGCAGCTCTTCGTTGGATCTTTACCATCTCCCTTCTTCTGTAAGGTATTTTCATTGAGTCGGCTCATACTAGGGCACCATACAGGAAGATCGACATAGCGGTGCTCATCATGATCCTTCTTCAGGCCTCTCTCGGCTTTCCTAGGTTCCTCATAAGGAAGCTTAGGGTATCCAACTACCCTGCCTTCGTTTTCCGCTGCCATCAGGAAATGGTGCCTGAAACTCAGCGTTGAGTCGAACCAGATGCTCAGATACTTCATTGTCTTCTTGGTTTCAATTTCCACACCTTGCAGGTGAAAGGAGGGTCGACTAAACTTTCGACGGGTCGTGAATTGCCTCACTCTTATCTACTGCAAGTTCAAGTCTGGCCGACTCGATCCAACGCGTGACTTCCTCTAGGTCCCCGTTTAACCTGTTCTCCACCGCTACAGTCGTTTCGGCAGTGCATACCACTAAGGTGTCATCAGCATAGCAGATAAGCTTGACACCCGGTGGCAGCTTCACCTTAAATATCTCGTTAAATGTGGCGCACCACAACAGCGGTTCCAGGACTGACCCCTGTGGCACCCCACAAGTAACAGGGCGCTTCACTGTACCAGCAGACGGACAACTGAGATAGCTGATGATTATCCTGAGCACGTATGCGTGCACTTCTGCGTCCATGAAGGCTTCCAGTATCCTCTTCCATGGGATCGAGTTGAACGCTTTTCTAATGTTGAGGCTGACGGCTGCGCAAAACTAGCGCGTAGCTATCGCTGACTCGGCTATTCTCTTCAGCCGGATCCCAGTATCTGATGTACAGCGACCAGTTTGAATATTGGTGTGATATATTGAATTTACACCGAACTGTCGATTTTTAGCCTTGTAAGAAAGAAAGAATGACTTTAGTAGGTATTGGATTTCTTGGCGCAGCCAAAAAGATAAAGATCATGTTTCATGTCTTTTCAAAATTTTGCCCAATCAAACATGTGAATAATGCGAGACAAAAATATTCGAGAGTTTCCGTTTAAGAGATCATAGTGTCTTTTATGACATAAGTCTACTTCAGAATATTCTAGGCTAAGGCTTTTGAGCAACACATTCGCATGATCCAGTATAAGTTAGTTTAGTCTACTTTGCAATATTTCAGGCTTATGAGATTAGGGGGCCTCACTCGCTCCGCTCGTTCGCCTAGTGTAAGTCTACTTTAGTATATTTCAGATGTTGTAAGCGGACCAGGATTGACGACTTATGACGTCACCGATCTATGACGTCATCGACTCATGACGTCACCGAACATATGGCGTCACCAAACCTATGACGTCAGAAGCTGATAGCTTCTTAATGGCTTTCAGCGTTTTCTTAGCCTAGTATAAATCTAGCCTACGCCTTTTCATTATATTAGGATAGGTTAGAAACTACGGAGGGGGGGGGGGCTCGGACTCGCAGATTTGAGAATCACTGCCACAGTGAAATTCTCATAAGGATGAGCCCAGAGCGTAGACATGAAACATGTTAGGTTAGATATCTGTTTCCTTCAGATAGCTCTCAAGTCGATTGGCTATCACTCTCTCCAGGAGTTTTTCAACATTGTCCAACAGACAAAGTAGTCGATAAGAGGATAGTAGGCCAGGTGGCTTATCCTTCTTATCAGTCAGCGCTATCCTGGCTTTCTTCCATTACACAGGGAACACTCCTCCAGTAACTGCCGCATTGAATGTATGAATAAGCAGTGCCGGGTCAATTAAGTGTATGGATTTCCAGACTGGAGTTGGAGTCGTATCCGGGCTCGGAGCCCTCCAATACTTTCCTCCTAGTAAATTGACTGATATACCATCCTCTTCTACTATTGGTAGCATCAGGCGCGCACCGAAGGGGGGGGGGCCTTAGGCTCGAAAAATAAATCTCTTTTTTTAGCACTAGAACGTGAGTTGAAGATATCTTTTTAAAACTGTCTTATTGCTAAGTGTCTCTTTTATTGAAAAAAATTAAAAATGGATATTTGAAATTTTTTTCCGGCCAAGAGAGTGAATCTGAAACTAATGAGGAAGACGGTTTTTCCACTTCGAATACAAATACATGAGGTAGGCTCAAATTTTATCATCTCAACACGGAAGTTGAAGCTATTGAAGGGGGAGCACCATCTACTTCAATTTTTTTGGACGTCGCATTGTTCAAAAAGTTGGTGAAGAATACCGGAGAAAAATTGATTGCTCTGAAAAATGTAACCTAACCTAACCTAACCTAAGAATAGCTCCCCCCTAAAGAAATTTCTGTGTGCGCGCCTGGGTAGCATCACCATTGAGGGTGAGTTCTATAAGGCAAGAAGTCATCAATGATTTGTTCCCCAACATGCGACTCCTATCGGCGTATTGCTAAGAGACTCTTCAGCTTCTTCAGCACAATCTAATAAGGCTTGTCAAATGGGTTTTCCTCCGTCATTTCGCAAAGCTCTATTCAAGCAGCGCTCTTCTTGTCTTTAATGGCTTTCTTCAGCCTTTTGCGAGCCAGCTGGTATTCGGGTGCAACTGCGTGCGCCCCTTTGCGGCCACTACTACGCTGGTATATCCGGCGCTGAACCTAACTATTGATTAATAAAAAGGAATTTGAATTATTTGTTGTCGATAAAGCTATCAATTTCACTAGTTTTACTTCCAGGAAAGTTCAAACTTCTTCTCATCCAGACTTCTATAAACATCGAGGAATTTTTCACTGCAGTCTAGAAAGTTTATTATGAGTCATCGAAAATCTATTAAATTGCGGCATTAGCACGACAGTTCTCTCTTGTTGTCAAAAATCTGCCCGCTAAAAAAACGAATTGACTCTTATTCGTTTTTCCTCACGTGAACAATGTATCTCCAGTATTCTACGTCATCGGAAAGTATGAGCAGCGTTAGGAAAATGAGACCTTGACATTCCGAGATTTTGTCGGAATAAAATCTGGAGCCGGCGAGCTGAAGAGTCGCGAAGTGCCGAGTTTTTTTTGTAATTGCTTTTAATGAACGCTAGGAAAACAATTTTATATGATACTCCATGTCCTTTCAAGTGTGGAAATCAAACTCTCAAAAACTTGGATAGCGAAAATAGATAATAATATTCAAATGAGTGGGGAAAGGATTTCAAGAATTTTCATCAAGATAATGCTGTGTCTTATGTAAGAAATAAAAAACTTTCGTTCTATTTTCCTCCCTGAAGACGTGGAGACACAAAATTATCAATTTGTAGATTTCAAACATAGCCTCAAAATGTTCTGAGGGCAATTGGAGCGAGTGCACTTATGACAACTTATTTAGCTAGGCAATTTGATAAGTACGTCAAACTTAACAGGCCTAGTTGAACGATTTTATAATCAATCGAGTTGTACGTTTCTATCAAACTAACGTACGGTTGGTTCAACATAAGACGTGTTGACGGAGTGCAACGGTTTTATATCGTACACTTGATTTGAACTACCATTCCATAATATTATGAGAAATCGCACGACCACCAGCAATATAAAGCTTTTGACTCATTACCCGTTTACGCTTCGAATCGCCAAAATTGGAAAGTTAATTTGGAGAGGAAGAGACTCGTCGGCCTATATCTTCCGCAAAGTTTCATTTTCAACTTTCGATGAAAAGCGCGTAAAATTTTTATAGAAATTTGAACGTACACAATAACACCTTCATGTTCTGGAAGATATATCGAGTATTTTCTACATTAATCATCTTTTGATACGCGGTTTTCGTATACGGCACATATGCCTGTGGTTGACCGTGAGATCCGTGGCAACCGCTTAAAAAGCTTCCATGCTGTATAAGTAGCGTATAAAATTCTACGTAGCTCGATTGATCCGACGAACGCTTCCAATTTACACAAAAAGTGAACCGATGTGTAAGAAGAACGCTCACGACGCAGCGTAAATAGAATTTCGAGCAATCATTTATTGTCGCGGGTCTCTTTCGTTAGTCATTATTAATACGTCAGCATCCGGAAATGTAACATAAAAATAATATATTCTTTTCTCTTTGTTCCGTTCTGCTCGACTGTACTCATTCTCGCCATGATGTAGCTCATTTCTGACAGATAGTCGCATTGTTTTCACTTGTACGTACTTTTCAAAAATCTTTAATACACACGCAAAAAAAAAGTATACTTTTTTATCGAGCGTTTCAGTTCGTGCCCAGCGTGTGGTTCGTCTCTCTTCATATTTTTTCACATCGCGGAAACTCTTTTCTCTCGCCGCATATCGATATTTTCATAAACGCGTGAAAATGAAAATATAAGTCGCGTTTCCTTCTCTTTTGGGCTCGTTATGCTAATCAAATTGCCCGTTTTCGAAAGTTCGGCGACCATCCTCCTATGCTGCAATTTAACGCGGACAGTAATTCTCCATCCGAGAAATTGTTTTTGTCTTTCTTTGCGAATGAAATAAGGTTCGAGAAACTTAATAACTATATTTCCAGTCTACACTCGATCGGTGAAGGTAATGCAGCGATCTCTTTTCTGCATGACTAACGAGCCGAAGGGAAAACAATGAGTGAAACCGTCGTCGTCTTCGTCTTCGCCGCCGCCCGTATTCCGTATCCGGAATAATAAAATCAGTCGACAATTTTTTGCGCTAGTTTACCCATATTTTCCTTTAATTTGGACGCGGTAGACTCGACACATATAGAGGATTTATATATATACAACACCATCAGTTCGTCGAATGAAGGAACTTAATTTTTAAAAAGGAGAAATGGAAACATATACTGACGGGAAAACATTTTCGCGAAAAAATTCGATGCGGAAAATTGGTACATTTACTCTTGGGAACATTCCGTCTCGTAGATAATGAAAGTTTGTAAGATTGAGGTAGCTGGATTTAAGCGTGAAAACTTTCGTTCGTTCGACGGCCAATTTTTTTTTCTCTTCTTTTGTTTCTCGAGTCATTAACAGAAATAGACCTGTGCACCGGAAATAGTATCCGTAAAATAGTTCGTTCCCGAAGCGAGCATTTTTCTTAATTGCTCAGTTCCGTCGACATATTTTCGAAAAAGATCGATACAGTCTAGCGTATATTGGAGTTCTTTTAAATTTCACGAGTCTCGCTCGCTTTAGAAAAAAAAAGAATTTCGAGACTAAAAGCTTTACTTAGTTTTACCTGGAAAACTATTTTTCATCCGTTTAGTGTGAATTTAATAAACTGTTGGAAGAAAAAAAATCACGACAGAATGGAGTTTGAAAGATGAGCAAAAAAATCTTGGTCGGTGAGTTTGAATAAAGTCGCTCTTAAAAGTAGGAGTGTTGATGATATGGCAAACTATATTCGAGTGGAGAAATTCTATTATAAATTACACAATGCGCTATTAACTCGAATTTTGAAGACATTTATGATTAATTAAATTCTTTATTACATCTTGAAAGGCGTAGCTAAATGGAAGGGGTCGATATGGCCCCGAGGGGTGAAAAAGAACAAACATAGTTTTTCGAAATTTTCGAGTGTGGCGGCCAGGGCAGAATGAGGATTTTACGTGTTTTCTCGAAGCCATTGTAACGGAATCAACGCAAATGCAAAACCCCTCCACGTTCTTGTTCTTCCGTTACAGTGCCCGGAAGAAAACTGAACGTAAGACTCTTATTTTGCTCTTGGCCACACTACTTGAACAATTTTACGAAGAAGACAAATCAAGTTATCTCGTAGGTACATAAATCATCCTCATCCGCTACACCCGTTCATTCTTAGAATATTGAAGGTACGATTTGACATTGATGTCTTATGTTGAGAGTCATTCTGAAATTTGTATCACGAAAATGACGTCGCGAGCTGATGAAGTCGTAGGGATTTGGAAAATTTTGAACCTTCGTCGCTTTGGGACATGTATTCTTCATTAAACTAGGTCCAACAACAGCCTCGATCGAAGTAGGATTGACATAGGCATAACGTACACTACACTTGGATAACAGAGAAGCAGGGTTGTTGGTTAAGGGAAAACGCAGGCGAAAAATTTAGATCACCTCGTCGGGATCCGAACCCCCAGATAATATTTTCAAAAATCCGTATCCGCCTTTTTCCGTAAGACCTAAAAACAGGATACCGATCAGGAGAGAAGTATTTCTCATAAGAGCAACTAAGGTATTTTTCCCTTGATCGACTCAATGTTACGGAATACTACAGTATCAGCCCATAACGACCAGGAGAGAAGCATCTCTCATATATAGGTGTCCAAGGTACTTTTCCCTCGAGCGTCAGAAATCCGTATTTTACGTAAAAACCGTAGAAAAACCTGTATATTTTTCGAGGACCCAAAATTCGTAGATCTGGCAGCAGTGTGTTAGAGGGATGTGGAAACGTTGATAGAGCAGTGGAGAAGTGCCCGACTGCTGGATCATTTTCATATCACTGAGGGCTGAAAGAAGGTGCTAGAGTTTGAGAGCTCGGCAATTTCTGTATGGACAATTCTCACCGAGAAAGAATAATCGTTTTGCGTCCAGAGTTCCTAATAGAGGACGACTAGGGTTTCAGAAGGCTGTTTTTTGCGGAGTATTTTTGTGGGGTGTTGACTTTCCTCGATTGAAAACTGAAAGAGTAATAAGAGTTTCTACAGTGGGTTTTGACAGTTATTTTTGTGAAGGATGTAGCATCCCTAGCCACTTGATTGGAAAATCGTGTTTAGCTCGATTTATGTGGCTGAGTACGGACAAAGGGGCAAAAGGAAATTCAGTTTCTGGGTCAGGTAGAAAGGGAAAATATAAATTAATTTATTGGGAACTAAGCGAATAGCAGTTTTGGACCTATGGTTCGACCGTGGCTCTAAAGGTCTGACCATGGGCCCATAAGAAAGTAATTTGCGTGTCCATTGAGTTCATTGATAGGATATGCAGGGTGGGGCAAATCGAGACTGACACTCGAGACTGACACTTGAGCTTGAGATCTGAGATCGAGACTAGAGCTTGAGACTTGAGACTAGCACTCGAGCTTGGGATTCAAAACTGAGACTCGAGACTGGCTTTTAAAGATTAAGACTGAGCTTGAGATTTGAGACGGACACTCGAGACTGAGACTCAAGACTGATTCTTGAGTTTGCGACTGAAGATTGAGACTCAAGATTCACACTCGAGATTGAGACATGAGCTTGAGACTCGAGATTGAGAATTGAGGCTGAGACTCAAGACTGATACTCAAGTCTGACCTTTGAGCTTGAGACTCGAGCTCGAGAATCGAGGCTAAGACACGAGACTGAGACTGGAGCTTGATACTTGAGACTGACACTTGAAGACTGAGACTGGAGCTTAAGATTCGAGACTGAGACTCGAGCTCGATACTCAAAACTGATACTTGAGTTTCAGACTCAAGATTGAGAATTAAGGCTGAGACTTAAGACTGAAACTCGAGACCGAGACTCAAGTCTTACACTTGAGCTTGAGACTTCAGACTGGGACTGGCGCTTGAGACTCCAGACTGAGATTCGAGCTCGAGAATTGAACCTGAAACTTGAGACTGACCCTTGAGCTTGAGACTCGAGACTGAGACCGGAGTTTGATACTTGATACTGACTTTCAAGACTGACACTCGAGACTGAGACTTCAGCTTGAGACTCAAGACCGATGATTGAGTTTGAGATTCAAGATTGAGACTCAAGACTGAGACTCAAGCTCGAAAATTGTGGCTAAAACTTGAGACTGACACTTGAGCTTGAGACTCAAGACCGATAATTGAGTTTGAGATTCAAGATTGAGACTCATGATTGAAACTCGAGATTGAGACTCGAGATTGAGACTTGGGACTGGGACTGGAGCTTGAGACTCAAAACTGAGACTCGAGCTCGAGAATTGAGGCTAAAACTTGAGACTGATACTTGAGCTTGAGACTCAAGACCGATGATTGAGTTTGAGATTCAAGATTGAGACTCAAGACTGAGACTCGAGCTCGAGAATTGAGGCCAAAACTTGAAACTGACACTTTAGCTTGAGACTCGAGACTGAGACCGGAGTTTGATACTTGATACTGACATTTGAGACTGACACTCGAGACTGACACTTGATCTTGAGGCTCAAGACCGATGCGTGAGTTTGAGATTCAAGATTGAGACTTGAGATTGAGAATTGTGGCTGAGACGTGAGATTGATACTTGAGTTTGAGACTCGAGATTGAGAATTGAGGCTGAAACTCAAGACCGAAACTCGAGACCAAGACTCAAGTCTTACACTTGAGCTTGAGACTTGAGACTGGGACTGGAGCTTGAGACTCAAGACTGACACTTGAGACTGAGACTTGAGCTTGAGGCTCAAGACCGATGCTTAAGTTTGAGATTCAAGATTGAGACTCGAGATTGAGAATTGAGACTGAGACTCAAGATTGATACCTGAGTTTGAGACTTGAGATGGAGAATTGAGGCTTAAACTCGAGACTAGATTTCGAGACCAAGACTCAAGTCTTACACTTGAGCTTGAGACTTGAGACTGGGACTGGAGCTTGAGACTCGAGACTGACACTCGAGCTTGAGAATTGAGGCTAAAACTTGAGACTGACACTTGAGCTTGAGACTCAAGACCGATGCTTGATTTCGAGATTCAAGATTGAGATTTGAGATTTGAGATTAAGAATTGAGGCTGAGACTCAAGACTGACACTTGGGACCAAGACTCAAGTCTGACACTTGAGCTTGCGACTTGAGACTGTGACAGGAACTTCGGACTGAGACTCAAGACTGAGACCCGAGCTTGAGATTCAAGTTTGAGAATCGAGGCTGAGAATCAAGACTGACCCTCAGGACCAAGACTTGAGACTGACACTTGAAGACTGAGACTGGAGCTTGAGATTCAAGTCTGACACTCCAGCCCAATACCGAAGACTGATACTTGAGTTTGCGACTGAAGATTTAGTCTCAAGATTGAGACTTGAGACTGACACTCGGGACCAAGACTCAAGTCTTACACTTGAGCTTGAGACTTAAGACTGATACTCAAGACTGACACTTGAATCTGACACTCAAGACCTAAACTCGAGCTCGAGAATTGAGGCTAAGACTTGAGACTGACACTCGGGACCGAGACTCGAGACGGTGACCGGAGCTTTAGACTGGAGATTCAAGGTTGAGACTCAAGACTGACACTTGGGCTTGAGACTCGAGACTGAGACTGAGACTGGAGCTTGAGAATCCAGCCTGCGACTTGAGACTGACACTCGAGCTTGATACTCAAGAACCTGAGTTTGAGACTCGAAATTGAGACTCGAGCTTGAGAATTGAGGCTTAGACTCAAGACTGACACTTGAGACCAAGACTAGAGACTGATACTCGAGACTGAGACTGAGACTCGAGCTCAGCATCGTCGCCAGACTTTTCGAGAACTAAAGCAAAATTTTCACATATGCCATTTCTTCAGATTAGACAATTTTAATCGTTTTCTCTCTAGTGATGGGCGATAGTCGATAGTCTTATGCTATCGATAGTCCCGATAGTTTTTCCTGAAACTATCGGTACTATCTATAGTTTGAATGAAAAATGTCGATCAGGAGAAAAGTACCTGTGCTACTAGTAGGATCGATACTTTTCTCCTGATCGTTATTTTTCTGGAAAATCTCGTCAAGGAATGTATTCTAGTGTCACCAGATGATGGACGTGATTAAGAAATACCTCAAAAACGTGGCTCCTCACCTAAAAAGCACATATGTGTCCAAAAGTGAACGGTGAACGATCGACTATTTGTAATTCCAGTTCCTATCTCTTTCTTTGAAAAGTGTTATCAGTAAATTCCCACCAATTTCGTGATTTTGATAAGAAAAAGAACAATTTTTGAACGATCGATAGTTTCTCAAACTATCGACGATATTATCGTCGATGGTTTTTTACAAAACTATCGATAGTTCCCATCACTATTTCTCTCCTTGTAGGCTCGAGGCCTACAGTAGCTCAAGGCCTGAAGCGGTAATACCTACTCGCTACCCCCTGGCGACGGCCCTGATAGTATCGATGCGGTTAGGAAAAACTATAGGGATTATCAATAATCCCTGTAGTACCTTTAAAAAAAATATCGTAGCTATCGATAGAATGAAACTATCGACTATCGCCCATCACTACTCAGATACCCATTACCAACTCATCATCCCCTTTAAGTGCAATGTAGTGTCACAAAATTTTTGATCCGTACTTTTGGCATGTTGTTTACGTCTTCAATATCTTCGGCAGGCAGTGTACATCTTCAATATCGAATGTGTACATGCAGATAGTTACAACGAAAATTTTTTTGTTCCTCTGTCTTTTTACCTTCTTTCTCTGTCTCTTCTTTCGAACGTCGATTTGCAGCGCAGGTAGTGGCATCACTTGATCGCATCGCACGGCTTTTCGATGAATAGGCAAGCAACACCGCGCCGTTTTTATAAAAAATTATTCGACATGTGATGTACCTTCTTTTTTGCTGGACGAGAGCTTACGTGTAACGAATATGCCGAGGCGAGTATCGTCCACTAAAGACATCTTCCATGTACTGCTCTTTCCCAGTTCATTGGTGACTTTGTAAATCCGCCGACTTACTGGAGCAGGAAATGATCTAAGCTGCTGGACTTGATAAGATCAGACGTTACAATCCCTCCGCCATCAGTCAATTGAACTATAATATTTTGGATGAATTTGTTTCTGTTAATTTGTACGCTTTTGAATGAAGCACGAATGTCATAATATTTGTACAAAAGTTTTCAATTTCATTTGAGCGAACTTTTCTGACCAGAAATTGCAGCAACACCAAATTCTCGACGTGTAATCTTGTCTGAACTCTCTCGTAATAGGATTTTCTACGTCCTAGGGTGCCAGAATTTGTGGGTAGGATCGGCTTAACATGGCAGATTAATTAATTAGAAGTTTTGGCAAGTTATTAGATGTTCGTTAACTGTTATTCTCGCAGCACAATCGATCCGTTTTGTCGAGATATTTCCACTGCATCGCTACAATGTAAACTACTAATCGGCGATGTCTTCGTACGACGGACGAGATGACGACATTTTTTTCATGCTCTCGAAAAACGAGGGAGAATTTTACGTTTTAAAAAAGGTGAAATACTGCCCGTGTCCTTCAACGTTCAAGCTCATTCTTTAAAATTTTAATATAAAGTTGTTGTAACGACTCTGAAAAGGAAGCGAACTACTACATCTTTTATTTTTATTCCGTTTTTTTTCCTCAACAGGAACGAGAAGTTTTATACATGTTGCGATGAACCGTACTTGGATATCACCTTCAATATTACTATGCGAAGAAAAACGCTCTTTTATACTGTGAATCTCATTATACCTTGCATGGGAATATCCTTCCTTACCATTTTAGTATTTTATTTACCATCGGACAGCGGCGAAAAAGTGAGTATTACCGAGCCCGCGAGAACTTCGGATATTGAGATAATGGAAATTTTCAATGTTTAACCGTGTTTTTAATTTTGTAGGTCAGTTTGAGTATTTCCATTTTACTGTCACTCACTGTGTTTTTCTTGCTGCTGGCCGAGATCATTCCACCTACTTCGTTAGTGGTTCCTCTTTTAGGAAAGTTCGTGCTTTTTACGATGATTTTAGATACATTAAGGTAAATCGAGATAGCTTTATTGTTTCTACGTCCGCCTTAAGCTATATACCGTAGCTTTTGCCGGGAGAATCGAATTAATGAAACCTCGACTCTACCCGTATATAATTTATTTCTCGTAAATTGATTTGATTGAAAGTAAAAATAAATCGAGCGAACGGTATTCTTTTGATGGTTTTTAAACCAATCCGTATAAAACAATATATATGTATCGTTGGCCCGTATAGCTTTTATTTAGTATTTGTTTTCCATCCGCGGAACGGGCTGAAAACGACTTCTGAAAAATAACTTTCGCGTATCTAAAAAATGCTCTTTCGCTAACAATTCATCCCCGGCGAGTGTATTATTATAGCGGCGTGGAGACAAATTGAGAAATGAGGGACGAAAATACCGACGCGGAGATTTTGAATTATTTATAGGGCTTCTCTCTCTCCCGGTGAAAATGTCCAGATAAAAGTACGAGGTCGAGTAATTTTTTTTTTTTTTCTTAAAAAAATAAACGCCCTCAGGCGAAATACGTAAAGTATTAACGCTTGAGTAAGGCGCGTGGTAGGAAATTTTTCACGTCTCTAACTCGGAAATTAGGACACGCCGCTGATGCGGAAGTCAATTAGAATAATGCAGCATTTTCTTGTTTCAGTATTTGCGTTACTGTAGTTGTATTGAATATACACTTTCGATCTCCGACCACTCATGTGATGGCTCCATGGGTTAAAAGAGTCTTCATACACATCCTTCCAAGATTATTGGTGATGCGTCGACCGCAATACCACATGGAACGAAGAAAGTGAGTATCGATACTGTCCCCAGAAGACGTGAAACTCCAACGTATTCGAGACGTGATAGAAATTTCAACTTTCGCTCTTTTTTTTTCTTTCATTTCTTTCTTATAGCCTGGTGAATTCGTGTCATAGAATAATGGTACGAACGTGTAACGGACTAGAGTTAAGGGACTCACGTACATACAATATGAAAACTTCTTCTTCCGAATTAATCGACAGTCAAGACGTCTTCCCGCATACAGAGCCAGATGAAGTTCAAATGTCATCGAGGTATACACTCGCACCCTTCACCAATAATCGAATATGAAACACTGATGAACATTCCGTTTTTCCTATCTTTGTGAAACAATAATCTCGATTGATTTTTTCTGTCTTTTCACGCAGAGAATTTGAGAGTGGTTCTTTGAGGAGTAGTTGTCGCATACACGGACCTCCTCCTCCATTACCCCCTCTGGGTTGTTCGAACGAACCGCCTTTGTCGCATGGTGTGAATGCAATATTGGATTGTGGTCATCACGCTCATTGGCACCAATGCCCGGAATTACATCGTGCTTTCAATGGCGTCCAATATATCGCGGATTACACGAAACGAGAAGAAGATGCGAATAAAGTAAAGTGTTTCATTTCCGCTCGTCTTGAAATGAAAGTCGAATTTTGTGTCGCTATATCCCGCCGCGTTGTGTTGATAATATCGCTCTGATGAATTCGCTCTTGACTGGAAGAAATTTATGGTTTCTCAATTTGGAAAAAAACAGTACTGTCTGGTCGATACATCGGGACTTCATGATAGCATTAGTTCCTATATTCTCTTGTTCCAGAGCAGAGAGCTGTAATTTTCAGTTCAGGGCAATTTCGACGATGCACTTGAAAATTGAACTTGACACATTTTTATAACAAACGTAAATCGGATAAGGATAAAAAAAAAACTTGATATTCATGATGTGGGAGAGGGATCAACGAACGAGTTTTTGGTTGGAAGTGATTGGAAGAGGAACACCATCTTTACCTGAGCCAAACCAGGCTAAAGAAAAAAGGAAGGATTTCTTGGCGTTGTTGCCAAAAATATAAAGATCATGTTTCATGTCTTTTCGCCAGTCGTCTTAAGCTCTTCATAGTTCAAAAATTTTCGAAATTTCCAGCTTCTTGTTCTATTATAAGTTTACTTTAGAGTATTTTAGGCTGACTGCTTTCTGGGCGAGTAAAGCCAGTATAAACCTAGTATATAAAAACGGGAAAAAAAGTTTTCAAAATTTTGCCCAATCAGATATTATGTTGTGGATAATGCGAGACATAAATATTTGAGAGTTCTAGGCTAAGGCTTTAGAGCGGCACACTCGCTTGATGTAGTATAAGTCTACTTTGGAATATTTCAGGCTAATGAGCCTTCTTGGTCTAGTGTAAGTCTACTTTAGTATATTTCAGGCTGATGAGATTATTGAGCCTCAGTATGTTTCAGATGTTGTAAGCGGATCAGGATTAACGACTTATGACGTCACCGGCCTATGACGTCACTGACCTATGACGTCACCGAACTTATGACATCACCGAACCTATGACGTCACAAGCTAATAGCTTTTTAATGGCTCTCAGAGTTCTCTTAGCCTAGCATAAATCTAGCCTACGCCTTTTCATTGTAAAGATAAGCCTTGAAAATATAAAAGAAGGGCTATTTTATAGTACACATACATCATAATTATATAATGTAGACACCTAGTATAAAGAAAAAGAGTAAAGGGGTAGTACTCAGATTTTTTAATCACCCACCAGGTATAAAAATTTTTTATCAAGTCCTTAAACCTAACCCAACCTAACCTCACCCAAAATTTTTGCAAGTCCATTATAAATATTAGGATGGCACTCGCAAATTTCTCAATCACCTCCCAGGTATTTTTTATTTTTATTCCATTTTTATTTTTATTTTTATTTATATATTTATTTATAATTATATTGATTTATATATTTACATTCTTATATTTATATTTATGTTTATATTTATATTTATATTTATTTTTATTTTTATTTTTATTTTTATTTTTATTTTCATTTTTAATTTTATTCTTATTTTTATTTCATTTTTTTCAATTTTTTTTTTCATTTTTTTCTATTATTTCTTTTTTTGGAGAGAGGATGGGTACTCGCAAATTTCTCAAAGACCTCCCAGGTATATAATATTTTAATTTTTAATTTAATTTGATTTAATTTTTCATTTTATTTTTATTTAATTCTTTTAAATTTTTTTTCGATGGAGGGTGGTACTCGCAAATTTCTCAATCACCTCCCAGGTATTTTTTATTTTTATTTTATTTTAATTTTATTTTTATCTTCATTTTCATTTTTCTATTTTTTATTATTATTTTTTTGTCAGAATTATTTTTGATTTTATTTATATTTTATTTCATTTTTTTATTTTATTATTTCTTTTTTTGGAGAGAGGATGGTACTCGCAAATTTCTCAAAGACCTCTCAGGTATATTTTTTTATTTTTATTTTTAATTTTAATTTAATTTAATTTAATTTAATTTAATTTAATTGTATTTAATCTAATTGTATTTAATCTAATTGTATTTAATTTTATTTAATTTTATTTAATTTAATTCAATTCAATTTAATTTAATTTAATTTAATTTAATTTTTTAATTTAATTTAATTTTTTAATTTAATTCAATTTTTTAATTTAATTTTATTTTATTTTTCGAAAGAGGGTGGTACTCGCAGATTTTTCAATGACCTCCCAGGTAATTCACAAAAATTTTCCAAGGCCACTGTTAGGGGAGGGTGAGGGGGGGTGGTACTCGCGAATTCTCGATAGTGTATAGGGTGTCAGAAAAGATATAAAACATGTCAAAATTGCACCCTCGTTTCTTTTTCTTTTTCTTTCTTTTTGTAATCTATGATTGAGGAGAAGATACTCCACCCCTCTTGGCGGCCATGCTTCATTTCCACAATAGTAGTGTGTGGCTACAGCGCCTCGTGATCCCATAACGATTGGGAGAAAAGTATCTTTCATGTTAGTGACTGAGATACTTTTTCCTTGAGCACATGAAATCCGTATTTTAGGCAAAATGTATCTTTTTCGAGGAGCAAAAATCCGGAGATCTGGCAGCTTTGTGTATCCCTCTTTTATACTATTATAGTATTACAAGTCCAAGGCTATGTTGGGCTTACTAGGTTCCTTTCTACCATAGACTTATTCCAAGAAGAGGCGTGTATTAGTTTATACTAGCTCTACTTGGCTTATGCATTGGAGGCTGATACCCGATGTAGTACGTTAGGCTATAGGCTTATACTAGGTCTAAGTCCCTTTGTATAGCTTCTTACTAGATACTCCCACCTCATCGACAAGCGTAGGCGTTTGAGAGAATATTTGACATGTTTTATGTCTTTACTCTGCCCGACCCTAATTTAAAATTTTGCAAGAGCCTCATCTTCACCTTCGTTACTCTGTGGGTGATTAATAATCTGCGAGTTCACCCCGGCCGATTGATATACTAGCCTTATACTAGGATTTTACGAGTCTTCAACTAGTCTTCAACTAGACTGATAATAGACAAATAAGCCCCTCCCCCCCTTCAACGAGACCGTCGTTACTCCGTGCGTGATTCAAAAATGTTAGAGTTCATCAAAGGATCGAGACGGTATAAGAGGATCTAGTTTATACTTGCTTTATTTTACTAGTCTTGAGCTAGAGTTATTATAGATGGAGAAGGCCCCCTCACTCCGTGGCCACCCCGCCCAGTTTATACTCAGTTTAGCTGTAGCTTAGTCAGTATAAACCTCTCGTATAAAAGGACCCAGTTTATACTGGCTTAATACTAGGGTTTTACTAATCTTGAAACTTATACTAGATCAAGGAGGAGGGCAAACGAGCGGAGCGAAAGAGCTACCCAAAAGCTATTAGCTTGAATATTTTCAACTGAACTTATACTAGCCCAGAAGAGCAGTACATACTCGTAGTACATCAGTACTGGCAGATCTGTGAATTTTTCTCCCTCGAGAGAAAGATAAAGTACAAACTTTTCTACGGATTTTGCATAAAATACGTATTTCTCGTGTTTAAGAGAAAAGTACCTTAGTCACTCATATGAGAGATACTTTTCTCTCGATCGTTATGGGCTGAAATCGCAATTCCCTGTAACATTGAATCGATCAAAGGAGCAGTACCTCAGTCAGTGGTATTAGAGATACGTTTCTCCTGATTGTTAGTGATCGTTATGAGCTGATATCGAATCTTTTGTAACTTCGAATCGATCAAGAAAAAAGTACCTCAGTCACCGGTATCAGAGATACGTTCCTCCTGATTGTCATTCTCGGATCAAAGAAAGTCCGTTGAAATTCGTTTTCAGGTCTTGGAAAAAATGGCGGATACGGATTTTTAAAAACATCATCTGTCAACAGTGCAGTGTTTTCAAGGAGGCGAGGGAGTTGTAAGACATTTCAAGATGTGAAGAAAATCTCGCGGGTTCTTTGACAAACATGAACGAGCGGGGCATGGAACCTGTTTTAGGGGGTACCTCCGAGCTGTATATGATAAAAAGGTACTTTTCTCCTTGTCTTTATAGGCTGATACCGCAGTCTCCCGTAATATTGAGTAGATTAAGAGAAAGATACTTCAGTCTCTCAATTGAGAGATACCTTTCTCCTGATTATTATTGATGGATAGGTGAAAGTGCGTAGAAATTTTTGGTTTCAGATCTTAGTAAGAAGTAGCGTCAGTGGCGTAGATACGATTTTCTCATGGGCGGGGGGGGGGGGTAAATTTTTTTCTAAGTAACGCGAAAAATTGACAAAATCACTGCATTGAACGGAAAAAAGACCCTAAAAAAATGCGATAGGGATAAATCCAACTGATCCCCCTCCCCCTTATCTACCCCCTGCTAAGCATGTAATCAGTATTCATTTTGTGCATTTCACTTACATGGTCACATCCACAGTCAACAACCAAATATTTGTACATTGAGAAAGAGAAAGACATGAAACATGCTTTTATACTAGTATATAGGGTGCGCAAAAAAGATGTTAACGGTCAACCTGGGAACTCCACGAAATTGTCGCGGAGTCCTCCCAGAGTTTTTCGTTCAACTGTTAACATCTTTTTGGCGCACCCTGTATATGATAGGATTTCGACCGAGCTATAGGTGATAGATGGGCGACTTATAAGAATTTTGACCTTCAAACTATAGGTGAATGTCCAAGCTATAGGTGATAGGAGAGGGACTTGGAAAATTATCATCCTCGAAGGGTGATAGGAGAAAAACAGAAACATTTTCCAAGTCCCAAGGTCATGTGGCTGTTTTCTCCGGAAAGATCCTCTTCATAAGACAGGTTCCCTGTTAAAATCTCTGGCAATATTCGAGATTTAGAAAAGAAGGAAAAGACACGCATTTTTAATGCTTTTACAAATTGGGGACCAGAATTATTCAATTTTCAGCCAAAATTATTTGATTTTTGACCAAAATGAACACATTTTGGAGATCAAACGCATCAATACAAAATCTTGGCAATTTTTAAAACAAAGTTCCTGATTCTTTAATTTTGAACTAAAACTAATATTTTCAACAAAAAGTTTCCAGTTTTCACCAAAATTGCTGATTTTTAAGCAAAATTTTTGCACGTCTCATTTCGAAGATGATTAAATAGGCGAAAATTTCGGCATTTATCTCCTGTTTTGCAATTTTGGGTGAAATAAAACTTTTCTCCCTAGTCCCCTTCACTGTGATTCGAACTTTTAATTTAATAAAAACTCTTCGCCCCTTCAGAAAAAAAGTGACGAATTCCGGAAAATCTGGCCTCTACTGAATGAGACTGGAGTATTGTGGAAAAACCGTCACCGTTTTCTGTCGATTTTAAGGGAAACCCTGTTTTGTGCTCCAGAGGTCTTTTTGGAAATTTTGACTCCCTACCGTTCGGCAAAAGCTTACCTTCCCTAATAAAGGAGTTGAACTTGAGAAAATTTTGACTTGCGAGCTATGTGCAATAGAAAGGAACTCCGGAAGATTTGGACTCTTTAAAACACAAATTTTGAATTCAATACTCGATACCGAAACCAATTAGACCCGTAGAACTGGTTTCCAGCGTTCATTGTCCAACTTCGTTGAGGAGGCTGACGTTTTTATTTCAATTTCTGACTGGGACTACTCATAAAAAAACTGCCACGAAAAACCGACGCAAAAAAACAGTTTCGATGTTTTGACGGGTTTCGTATAGTTACTGTGGACTAAAACTACTCCTTTAAGATTTTGAGGAGTTTTTCTGACAACTTTTGACTAACATTACTTCTGAGAACACTTGAGATTGGGAATACTCTTGGAAAATCCGACACGAAAAACCGTCACGGTTTTTGATGGTTTTCTTACAAGTTCTTGCGGGGAAAACTCCTGCAAAAATCGTCGCAAAAAAGCGTTTCGAAAATTGTCGCGGTTTTTTTCACGCTCGATGACGCCAACAATGACCTTGGCCTACTTTAGGGAGGTAAAAATTTCGAACTTTGGCCTTACACTTATACTAGACTGAGGAGGAAATGATGAGCCAGCGGAATGAGTGAGCTCTCAAAAGTCATGTAGCCCAAAATATTGTATTCTAGACTTAGACTAGACCATAAAGTGGGGGGGGGGATGGATGAACTTTTGTCACGCTTGATCACATCATCAGTGGCCTTGACTTGAAAAAACTTTGACCTGTAGGCCTATACTAGCAACCTTTTGTTCAAGCGAAAAAGCCTGTAAGCTAGATAGCCTAACTCACAGAATGCTAGGCTTATACTAAACCAAGGAATACTGGTGTAGGGGGACGTTACTATGACGTCATCATGAATCAATGTAACCGATACATCAAATCAAAGTACAGAAAGCAAACATTATAAAAAATGCAACACTGGGTGTCTCTGGAGGAGATAGGTTACCCCCTACCGTTTTTTCGGGGAAGGGGTGGACAATTATAAAAGGGAACCGGTTTTATTGGGGGGCTTTTTAGAAAAAAACGTCCACCAGCTCGGAGGTCGAAAATTGTTCAAGTTTCCATCCCTATTGTATAGATATAGCTCAGAGATCGGTGTTTATAGCCTGAAAGTTGAAATAGTCCCTTCAAGTAGCTAAATATGCAATACTTCATACAATAATGATACAAATACCGACGTTACGTTCTACCGGAAGCGTCTTGCAGTAGGTTTTTGGACGCGTCCTGCCAGCAGCACTGTCCAAAAGACTCTCTGAAGGACAAAATTATCACACACATGTTCGCGTTACCCACATCTTAATTGAAAAACAAATAGCTCAAGCACGGACAGTGACGTAAAAACATGTATGCTTGATAACCAGCGTCCTTTTAGAAGTACAAAAATTTTCTAAAAAGTTGCATTAGCCAGAATTGACAAATTTTCATTTTTTTTTTGCGCTGCATCTACTGATAACACTGAGTCTAACGATAATATTCTTGTTCTTCTGGTAGTACATGGTTTTGAAATACTCCTTACCAATCACGTACTTACAGTTCATTTTCAAAGCATTCCTAAGTCAGAACGTATCTACCAGACATACATCTTGTGTTTCTTGTAAATTGAGTATCCGTAAAAAAACATATTTTATTTAAGGAATGTATTTAGAAGTTATCGAGGTCATCGCCTAGCTTCGCAAAAGCTGTATAAAACACAGACGTAAAATTCACCAAAGGATGAGTCGTATTTTCTCATCCTTAATACTGACCAATTATGATCACCATTTTTCATCAACTGATTAAATGTTCGCGCAATTTACCAACTCCAAAGTCGATGGAGAAGCCTCCCACCTTTTTCCCCATTCTGAGTGGTACCTACTTTCATGTTATCAAGTTTAGACGTAGGTATCGATTGAAAACAGTATTGACGTGAACGATTCTATATTCTCTTTTTGGTGCTTTTCTAATGAATTTGAGAGTAAATGTTGGAAATATGGCCACGAAATTGCATGCTTATTCTTGCCACAGTAGACCTGTCGTGAGTTTAGTACTAAAAACACTGTCTGATTGAAATAAACAAAACAGAATAATAAAAACATAATCGTCCCAAACGTCCCTCATCAAAGAAGAAAGAGAGCAAATTTTTCTAATGATACGTTTGCCTTTTTTTTTTAAAAAAAAAGATCCGAGTTCGTCATTCAAACATTTTGTGAACTTGGGTCTGTATTTATAATTATTCGTCTGTTTCACATTATAGATCAAGGAAGACTGGAAATACGTAGCAATGGTTCTGGATCGATTATTCCTGTGGATATTTACTCTAGCGGTAGTCGTGGGTACGGCTGGCATCATTCTTCAAGCCCCCGCTCTCTACGATGATCGAGCGCCAATTGGGGTACAACTATCGGAGATCGCTGCGATGATGGCCAGAAAAAATTTCACCAAACTCAGACATAACGTACCGTGAAAGTCACCCTTTGCTCAACTATACGATACTGCGCTATTTATTTTTCGCGCGTCGAAGACGGTGTCAACGTTTCGAAAATGGCGTGTTTTCTAATTCTTATTGGGTTTTCCGAGTTAAATGGGAATAATAATTTTATTCTAACTCTTAATAGCGTTCGTGTACGAAAATGTTCGAGCATAGAATTTAAAGTACCTTAGGGAATACCTCGTAATAATTTAGCTGTTCGTTTACTGTACCAATATTTGTTTTCGTTTCTTCTCTTTTTTTCTTTTTTTTTTTTTTCTTTTCTTATTTCACTCAATCGGTTGTATTTATACTGCATGTTTTATAGATACAAATACCTTTGTGCAATACTTTGTTTAGAAGACCGTGAAAGTACTGCGAAGTAAAAGATTTACCTAATTTTCCACATTTTGATAAATGAATTCTGACGAAGTAATACAGCATGTTGAGAAAATTTCGAACGAATTTTGCTCATTTCAAGTTGGAATAAGGAGCGGAACGCAGAAATGATGGTGCAATAAAATTTCGATTGCGCGGAAAAAATACAGATTGACAAATTCTATCTCGCAAGACGAGGAAAATTGTAATTTTTTGCTCATTGGACCGAAGTTTCAATGCTAAATTCTTACTGGGGCGAGGCTTTGATTGCCTTGGGTGGTGAATTCTCCTATTTCTTTCAAAAAATTCTCACTAAAAGCAAATATTTGGCGTTTTGAAACCCATGAGGTTGAAAGGGTTGCCTACAAGATCTGTCCGCAGGAATTATTACCCCTTTGTGACGAGAATTTGGCATATCTCGTCACGAGCCTACAATTGCACGAAACGTGACCGAAGGCGAGCGTAACGTAAGTAAAAACAAACAAGCCACGATTCGATATTTTGATGAAAGACGCGTACGAACTCCTCCACATTTTATGTATAAGCAACCCGAAAATAATATGGATTGTTCTGCTCATCACACTTGTACTCTGACGAGCTTGTGCTATTACACGTTAATCAGTAAAAGCCTTTCAATGTGATCATTCGTGTACTTTGTTGTCAAACGTCGATCGTCTGTGCTTCCGCCCACCGTCATACCTTCCTGATTCACTCACGCAACCACGGATCACTGCCTGTATCGTTGCCCGATCGTTGCCAGGATCGGTCACGGATCCATGCTCGGATCGTGGTCCGGATCGATGCCCGGATTGTGGAGACCATCGTGTTCCGGGCGTCGAGCCGCTTCCAGTACACTATCAAAATGCCATTTTTGGATAACTTCTCAAAACAGTCCTTTTTTGGCCATAAAAATGCATGAACCAAGTGTATACATGGCCATAAAACCTTGACCGTTTGAGATACGTCATATCCGACAACACCATTGTGTTCAGGGCGTCGGGACGCGCCTAGTTCACTATCAAAATGCCTTCTTTCGACAACTTTTCAAAAAAATCATTTTTCGACCATAAAAAGGAATGAACCAAATGTATATATGGCCATAAAACCTTAACCGTTCGAGATACATCAAATCCGACGACGCCATCGTCTTCAGCGCGTCGAGACACATCTAGTACACTATCAAAATACCTTTTTTTGACCTTTATTCAAAAAAATCATTTTTTGACCATAAAAAGGAATGAACCAAATGTATACATGGCCATAAAACCTTAACCGTTCGAGATACATCAAATCCGACTACACCATCATCTTCAGGGCTTTGAAACGCATCTAGTACACTATCAAAATGCCCTTTTTTGACCTTTTATCGAAAAAATCATTATTGACCATAAAAAGAAATGAACCAAATGTATACATGGCCATTTTGGTCATAAAAATGCATGAACCAAATGTATATATGGCCATAAAACCTTAACCGTTTGAGATACGTCAAATCCGAATACACCATCGTCTTTGTCACCGGTCCGGACATCGATAAAGATAGAAATTTTGGAATTTTTGAAGGAATTAAAAAAAAAAAAGATATCAACCCATAAACCGATCCGGGCACCCATCAGGGCACCGGTCCGGACACCAATACAAATAGAAATTTTGAAAGAAATTAGAAAAAATATTTTTTTGAAAAAATTAGAAAAAAAAGGACACCAACCTGGAAACCGATCCGGGCACCGATCCGGTCACCGGTCCGGACATCGATAAAAATGAAAATTTTGAAAAAATTCAACAAAATATTTTTTCGAAAAAATTAGAGAAAAAAAGGACACCAACCTGGAAACCGATCCGGGCACCCATCCGGGCACCAATCCGGTCACCCATCCGGGCACCGATCCGGTCAACGGTCCGGACACCAATAAAAATGGAAATTTTGAAAAAATTCAAAAAAATATTTTTTTGATAAAATTGGAGAAAAAAAAGGACAACAACCTGGAAACCGATGCGGGCACCCATCCGGGCACCAATCCGGTCACCCATCCGGGCACCGATCCGGTCAACGGTCCGGACACCAATAAAAATGGAAATTTTGAAAAAATTCAAAAATATATTTTTTTGAAAAAATTGGAGAAAAAAAGGACACCAAACCGAAAACCAATCCAGGCACGCATCCGGGCACCGATCCGGTCACCGGTCCGGACATCAATAAAAATAGAAATTTTGGGGAAAATTCAAAAAAATATTTTTTTGAAAGGATTTGAAAAGAAAAGACCCTAACCTGGAAACCCATCCGGGCACCGATCCGGGCACCGATCCTGGCACCGATCCGGTCACGGGTCCGGACACCAATAAAAATGAAAATTTTGAAGAAAATTCAGAAAATTTTTTTTTTGAAAAAATTTGAAAAAAAACCGATCCGGGCACCCATCCGGGCACCGATCCTGTCACCGGTCCGGACATCGATAAAAACAGAAATTTTGGGGAAAATTCAAAGAAATATTTTTGCCAAAAAATTTGAAAAAAAAGACACCAACCCGGAAACCGATCCGGGCACACATTTTGGCACCGATCCGGTCACGGGTCCGGACACCAATAAAAATGAAAATTTTGAAGAAAATTCAGACAAATTTTTTTTTGACAAAAAATTTGAAAAAAAACCGATCCGGGCACCCATCCGGGCACCGATCCTGTCACCGGTCCGGACATCGAAAAAAATAGAAATTTTGGGGAAAATTCAAAAAAATATTTTTTCCCAAAAATTTGAAAAAAAAGACACCAACCCGGGAACCGATCCGGGCACTGATCCGGTCACGGGTCCGGACACCGATTAAAATGAAAATTTTGGAAAAGATCCAAAAAAAAATTTTTCTGAAAAAAATTGAAAAAAAATGATCCGGGCACCGATAAGGTCACCGGTCCGGACACCAATACGATCACCAGTCCGGTCCGGTCAATAATGACGAATGAAGATTTTGTAAAAAATTCAAAAAAAGATTTTTATGAAAAAATTTGAAAAAAAAACGATCCGGGCACCCATCCGGGCACCGATCCTGTCACCGGTCCGGACATCGATAAAAATAGAAATTTTGGGGAAAATTCAAAAAAATATTTTTTCAAAAAAATTTGAAAAAAAAAGACACCAACCCGGAAACCGATCCGGGCACCCATCCGGTCACGGGTCCGGGCACCGATCACACCGATCCTGGCACCTATCCGGTCACGGGTCCGGACACCAATAAAAATGAAAATTTTGAAGAAAATTCAGAAAAATTTTTTTTTGACAAAATTTTGAAAAAAAACTGATCCGGGCACCGATCCGGTCACCGGTCCGGACACGGATCCGGACACCAATAAAAATGGAAATTTTGAAGAAAATTAAGAAAAATATTTTTTTGAAAAAATTTGAAAAAAAAACGATCCGGGCACCGATCCGGGTACCGATCCGGGCACCGATCCGGTCACGGGTCCGGACATCGATAAAAATGGAAATTTTGAAGAAAATTTAGAAAAATATTTTTTTGAAAAAATTTGAAAAAAAAACGATCCGGGCACCCTTTCAGGCACCGATCCGGTCACCAGTCCGGACATCGATAAAAATAGAAAGTTTGGGGAAAATTCAAAAAAATATTTTTTGAAAAAAAGTGGAGAAAAAGGACACCAACCCGGGAACCGATCCCATCTCCGATCCGGTCTTGAGTCCGGACATCGATAAAAATAAAAATTTTGAGAAAATTCAAAAAAATATTTTCTTGAAAAAATTAGAGAAAAACAGGACACGAACCTGAAAACCGATCCGGGCACCGATCCAGTCACGGGTCCGGACACCAATAAAAATGGGAATTTTGAAGAAAGTTCAGAAAAATATTTTTTTGAAAAAATTTGAAAGAAAACCGATCCGGCACCGATCCGGTCACGGGTCCGGACACCAATAAAAATGAAAATTTTTAAAAAGATCCAAAAAAATATTTTTCTGAAAAAATTAGAGAAAGACAGGACACCAACCCGGAAACCGATCCGGGCACCCATCCGGTCACGGGTCCGGGCACCGATCACACCGATCCTGGCACCTATCCGGTCACGGGTCCGGACACCAATAAAAATGAAAATTTTGAAGAAAATTCAGAAAAATTTTTTTTTGACAAAATTTTGAAAAAAAACTGATCCGGGCACCGATCCGGTCACCGGTCCGGACACGGATCCGGACACCAATAAAAATGGAAATTTTGAAGAAAATTAAGAAAAATATTTTTTTGAAAAAATTTGAAAAAAAAAACGATCCGGGCACCGATCCGGGTACCGATCCGGGCACCGATCCGGTCACGGGTCCGGACATCGATAAAAATGGAAATTTTGAAGAAAATTTAGAAAAATATTTTTTTGAAAAAATTTGAAAAAAAAACGATCCGGGCACCCTTTCAGGCACCGATCCGGTCACCAGTCCGGACATCGATAAAAATAGAAAGTTTGGGGAAAATTCAAAAAAATATTTTTTGAAAAAAAGTGGAGAAAAAGGACACCAACCCGGGAACCGATCCCATCTCCGATCCGGTCTTGAGTCCGGACATCGATAAAAATAAAAATTTTGAGAAAATTCAAAAAAATATTTTCTTGAAAAAATTAGAGAAAAACAGGACACGAACCTGAAAACCGATCCGGGCACCGATCCAGTCACGGGTCCGGACACCAATAAAAATGGGAATTTTGAAGAAAGTTCAGAAAAATATTTTTTTGAAAAAATTTGAAAGAAAACCGATCCGGCACCGATCCGGTCACGGGTCCGGACACCAATAAAAATGAAAATTTTTAAAAAGATCCAAAAAAATATTTTTCTGAAAAAATTAGAGAAAGACAGGACACCAACCCGGAAACCGATCCGGGCACCCATCCGGTCACGGGTCCGGGCACCGATCACACCGATCCTGGCACCTATCCGGTCACGGGTCCGGACACCAATAAAAATGAAAATTTTGAAGAAAATTCAGAAAAATTTTTTTTTGACAAAATTTTGAAAAAAAACTGATCCGGGCACCGATTTGGGCACCGATCCGGGCACCGATACGGTTCCGGGTCCGGACACCGATAAAAATGAAAATTTTGAAGAAGAAGATCCAGAAAAATATTTTTCTGAAAAAAATTGAAAAAAAAGTGATCCGGGCACCGATCCGGTCACGGGTCCGGACACCAATAAAAATGGAAATTTTGAAGAAAGTTCAGGAAAATATTTGTCTGAAAAAAATTGAAAAAGAAGTGATCCGGACACCGATCCGGTCACCGGTCCGGACACCGATAAAAATGAAAATTTTGAAGAAGATCCAAAAAAATATTTTTCTGAAAAAAATTGACAAAAAAGTGATCCGGGCACCGATCCGGGCACCGATCCGGTCACCGGTCCGGAAACCGATACGATCACCGGTCCGGTCAATAATGAAAAATGAAGATTTTGAAAAAAAATCAAAAAAAGATTTCTATGAGAAAATTTGGAAAAAATCCAATCCGGGCACCGATCCGGGTACCGATACGATCACCGGACGGGTCAATAATGAAAAATTGAAATTTTGAAGAAAATCCAGGAAAATATTTTTTTGAAAAAATTTGAAAAAAACCCGATCCGGGCACCGATCCGGTCACGGGTCCGGACACCGATTAAAATGAAAATTTTGAAAAAGATCCAAAAAAAAATTTTTCTGAAAAAAATTGAAAAAAAAAATGATCCGGGCACCGATATGGTCACCCGTCCCGACACCAATACGATCACCAGTCCGGTCCGGTCAATAATGAAGAACGAAGATTTTGAAAAAAATTCAAAAAAAGATTTTTATGAAAAAATTTGAAAAAAGAACCGATCCGGGCACCCATCCGGGCACCGATCCTGTCACCGGTCCGGACATCGATAAAAATAGAAATTTTGGGGAAAATTCAAAAAAATATTTTTTCGAAAAAATTTGAAAAAAAAGAAACCGACCCGGAAACCGATCCGGGCACCGAACCGGGCACCCATCCGGGCACCGATCCGGGCACCCATCCGTGCACCGATCCGGGCACCCATCCGGGCACCGATCCTGGCACCTATCCGGTCACGGGTCCGGACACCAATCAAAATGAAAATTTTGAAGAAAATTCAGAAAAAATTTTTTTTGACAAAATTTTGAAGAAATACCGATCCGGGCACCGATCCGGTCACCGGTCCCGGACACCGATCCGGACACCAATAAAAACGGGAATTTTGAAAAAAATCAAGAAAAATATTTTTTTGAAAAAATTTGAAATAAAACCGATCCGGGCAAAGATCCGGTCACGGGTTCGGACATTGATAAAAATGGAAATTTTGAAGAAAATTCAGAAAAATATTTTTTTGAAAAAATATAAAAAAAAACTGATCCGGGCACCGATCCGGGCACCCATCCGGGCACCGATCCTGGCACCTATCCGGTCACGGGTCCGGACACCAATCAAAATGAAAATTTTGAAGAAGATCCAAAAAAATATTTTTCTGAAAAAAATTGAAAAAAAAGTGATCCGGGCACCGATCCGGTCACCGGTCCGGAAACCGATACGATCACCGGTCCGGTCAATAATGAAAAATGAAGATTTTGAAAAAAAAATCAAAAAAAGATTTCTATGAGAAAATTTGGAAAAAATCCAATCCGGGCACCGATCCGGGTACCGATACGATCACCGGACGGGTCAATAATGAAAAATTGAAATTTTGAAGAAAATCCAGGAAAATATTTTTTTGAAAAAATTTGAAAAAAACCCGATCCGGGCACCGATCCGGTCACCGATCCGGTCACGGGTCCGGGCATCGATAAAAATGGAAATTTTGAAGAAAGTTCAGAAAAATATTTTTTTGAAAAAAATTGAAAAAAAAATGATCCGGGCACCGATATGGTCACCGGTCCCGACACCAATACGATCACCAGTCCGGTCCGGTCAATAATGAAGAATGAAGATTTTGAAAAAAATTCAAAAAAAGATTTTTATGAAAAAATTTGAAAAAAAACCGATCCGGGCACCAATCCGGTCACGGGTCCGGACACCGATTAAAATGAAAATTTTGAAAAAGATCCAAAAAAAATTTTTTCTGAAAAAAATTGAAAAAAAAAATGATCCGGGCACCGATATGGTCACCGGTCCCGACACCAATACGATCACCAGTCCGGTCCGGTCAATAATGAAGAATGAAGATTTTGAAAAAAATTCAAAAAAAGATTTTTATGAAAAAATTTGAAAAAAGAACCGATCCGGGCACCCATCCGGGCACCGATCCTGTCACCGGTCCGGACATCGATAAAAATAGAAATTTTGGGGAAAATTCAAAAAAATATTTTTTCGAAAAAATTTGAAAAAAAAGAAACCGACCCGGAAACCGATCCGGGCACCGAACCGGGCACCCATCCGGGCACCCATCCGGGCACCCATCCGTGCACCGATCCGGGCACCCATCCGGGCACCGATCCTGGCACCTATCCGGTCACGGGTCCGGACACCAATCAAAATGAAAATTTTGAAGAAAATTCAGAAAAAATTTTTTTTGACAAAATTTTGAAGAAATACCGATCCGGGCACCGATCCGGTCACCGGTCCCGGACACCGATCCGGACACCAATAAAAACGGGAATTTTGAAAAAAATCAAGAAAAATATTTTTTTGAAAAAATTTGAAATAAAACCGATCCGGGCAAAGATCCGGTCACGGGTTCGGACATTGATAAAAATGGAAATTTTGAAGAAAATTCAGAAAAATATTTTTTTGAAAAAATATAAAAAAAACTGATCCGGGCACCGATCCGGGCACCCATCCGGGCACCGATCCTGGCACCTATCCGGTCACGGGTCCGGACACCAATCAAAATGAAAATTTTGAAGAAAATTCAGAAAAATATTTTTTTGAAAAAAATTGGAAAAAAAGGACACCAACCTGGGAACCGATCCCGTCACCGATCCGGTCATGAGTCCGGACATCGATAAAAATGGAAATTTTGAAGAAAATTCAGCAAAATATTTTTTTGAAAAAATTTGAGAAAAAACCGATCCGGGCACCGATCCGGGCACCGATCCGGTCATGGGCCCGGACACCAATAGAAATGAAAATTTTGAAAAAGATCCAAAAAAATATTTTTCTGAAAAAAATTGAAAAAAAAAATGATACGGGCACCGATATGGTCACCGGTCCGGACACCAATGAGATCACCGGTCCGGACACCAATAAGATCACCGGTCCGGTCCAGTCAATAATGAAATTTGAAGATTTTGAAAAAAATTCAAAAGAAGATTTTTATGAAAAAATTTGAAAAAAAACCGATTCGGGCACCGATCCGGGCACCGATACGGTTCCGGGTCCGGACACCGATAAAAATGAAAATTTTGAAAAAGATCCAGAAAAATATTTTTCTGAAAAAAATTGAAAAAAAAGTGATCCGGGCACCGATCCGGTCATGGGTCCGGACACCAATAAAAATGGAAATTTTGAAGAAAGTTCAGGAAAATATTTTTCTGAAAAAAATTGAAAAAGAAGTGATCCGGACACCGATCCGGTCACCGGTCCGGACACCGATAAAAATGAAAATTTTGAAGAAGATCCAAAAAAATATTTTTCTGAAAAAAATTGAAAAAAAAGTGATCCGGGCACCGATCCGGTCACCGGTCCGGAAACCGATACGATCACCGGTCCGGTCAATAATGAAAAATGAAGATTTTGAAAAAAAAAATCAAAAAAAGATTTCTATGAGAAAATTTGGAAAAAATCCAATCCGGGCACCGATCCGGGTACCGATACGATCACCGGACGGGTCAATAATGAAAAATTGAAATTTTGAAGAAAATCCAGGAAAATATTTTTTTGAAAAAATTTGAAAAAAACCCGATCCGGTCACCGATCCGGTCACGGGTCCGGGCATCGATAAAAATGGAAATTTTGAAGAAAGTTCAGAAAAATATTTTTTTGAAAAAATTTGAAAAAAAACCGATCCGGGCACCAATCCGGTCACGGGTCCGGACACCGATTAAAATGAAAATTTTGAAAAAGATCCAAAAAAAAATTTTTCTGAAAAAAATTGAAAAAAAAATGATCCGGGCACCGATATGGTCACCGGTCCCGACACCAATACGATCACCAGTCCGGTCCGGTCAATAATGAAGAATGAAGATTTTGAAAAAAATTCAAAAAAAGATTTTTATGAAAAAATTTGAAAAAAGAACCGATCCGGGCACCCATCCGGGCACCGATCCTGTCACCGGTCCGGACATCGATAAAAATAGAAATTTTGGGGAAAATTCAAAAAAATATTTTTTCGAAAAAATTTGAAAAAAAAGAAACCGACCCGGAAACCGATCCGGGCACCGAACCGGGCACCCATCCGGGCACCGATCCGGGCACCCATCCGTGCACCGATCCGGGCACCCATCCGGGCACCGATCCTGGCACCTATCCGGTCACGGGTCCGGACACCAATCAAAATGAAAATTTTGAAGAAAATTCAGAAAAATATTTTTTTGAAAAAATTTGAAATAAAACCGATCCGGGCAAAGATCCGGTCACGGGTTCGGACATTGATAAAAATGGAAATTTTGAAGAAAATTCAGAAAAATGTTTTTTCGAAAAAATATAAAAAAAACTGATCCGGGCACCGTTCCGGTCACGGGTCCGGACACCAATAAAAATGAAAATTTTGAAAAAGATCCAAAAAAATATTTTTCTGAAAAAATTAGAGAAAGACAGGACACCAACCCGGAAACCGATCCGGGCACCTATCCGGTCACGGGTCCGGACACCAATAAAAATGAAAATTTTGAAGAAAATTCAGAAAAATTTTTTTTTGACAAAATTTTGAAAAAAAACTGATCCGGGCACCGATCCGGTCACCGGTCCGGACACGGATCCGGACACCAATAAAAATGGAAATTATGAAGAAAATCAAGGAAAATATTTTTTTGAAAAAATTTGAAAAAAAACCGATACGGGCACCGATCCGGGTACCGATCCGGGCACCGGTCCGGACATCGATAAAAATAGAAATTTTGGGGAAAATTCAAAAAAATATTTTTTTGAAAAAAATTGGAGAAAAAGGACACCAACCCGGGAACCGATCCCGTCTCCGATCCGGTCTTGAGTCCGGACATCGATAAAAATAAAAATTTTGAGAAAATTCAAAAAAATATTTCCTTGAAAAAATTAGAGAAAAACAGGACACCAACCTGAAAACCGATCCAGGCACCGATCCGGTCACGGGTCCGGACACCAATAAAAATGGGAATTTTGAAGAAAGTTCAGAAAAATATTTTTTTGAAAAAATTTGAAAAAAAACCGATCCGGCACCGATCCGGTCACGGGTCCGGACACCAATAAAAATGAAAATTTTTAAAAAGATCCAAAAAAATATTTTTCTGAAAAAATTAGAGAAAGACAGGACACCAACCCGGAAACCGATCCGGGCACCCATCCGGTCACGGGTCCGGACACCAATAAAAATGGAAATTTTGAAGAAAGTTCAGAAAAATATTTTTTCGAAAAAATTTGAAAAAAAACCGATCCGGGCACCAATCCGGTCACGGGTCCGGACACCGATTAAAATGAAAATTTTGAAAAAGATCCAAAAAAAATTTTTTCTGAAAAAAATTGAACAAAAAATGATCCGGGCACCAATATGGTCACCGGTCCCGACACCAATACGATCACCAGTCCGGTCCGGTCAATAATGAAGAATGAAGATTTTGAAAAAAATTCAAAAAAAGATTATTATGAAAAAATTTGAAAAAAGAACCGTTCCGGGCACCCATCCGGGCACCGATCCTGTCACCGGTCCGGACATCGATAAAAATAGAAATTTTGGGGAAAATTCAAAAAAATATTTTTTTCGAAAAAATTTGAAAAAAAAGACACCGACCCGGAAACCGATCCGGGCACCCATCCGGGCACCCATTCGGGCACCGATCCGGGCACTCATCCGGGCACCAATCCTGGCACCTATCTTGTCACGGGTCCGGACACCAATCAAAATGAAAATTTTGAAGAAAATTCAGAAAAATATTTTTTTGAAAAAATTTGAAATAAAACCGATCCGGGCAAAGATCCGGTCACGGGTTCGGACATTGATAAAAATGGAAATTTTGAAGAAAATTCGGAAAAATATTTTTTCGAAAAAATATAAAAAAAAACTGATCCGGGCACCGATCCGGTCACCGATCCGGTCACGGCTCCGGACACCGATAAAAATGAAAATTTTGAAAAAGATCCAGAAAAATATTTTTCTGAAAAAAATTGAAAAAAAAGTGATCCGGGCACCGATCCGGTCATGGGTCCGGACACCAATAAAAATGGAAATTTTGAAGAAAGTTCAGGAAAATATTTTTCTGAAAAAAATTGAAAAAGAAGTGATCCGGACACCGATCCGGTCACCGGTCCGGACACCGATAAAAATGAAAATTTTGAAGAAGATCCAAAAAAATATTTTTCTGAAAAAAATTGAAAAAAAAGTGATCCGGGCACCGATCCGGTCACCGGTCCGGAAACCGATACGATCACCGGTCCGGTCAATAATGAAAAATGAAGATTTTGAAAAAAAAATCAAAAAAAGATTTCTATGAGGAAATTTGGAAAAAATCCAATCCGGGCACCGATCCGGGTACTGATACGATCACCGGACGGGTCAATAATGAAAAATTGAAATTTTGAAGAATATCCAGGAAAATATTTTTTTGAAAAAATTTGAAAAAAACCCGATCCGGGCACCGATCCGGTCACCGATCCGGTCACGGGTCCGGGCATCGATAAAAATGGAAATTTTGAAGAAAGTTCAGAAAAATATTTTTTTGAAAAAATTTGAAAAAAACCCGATCCGGGCACCAATCCGGGTACCGATCCGGGCACCGATCCGGTCACGGGTCCGGACATCAATGAAAATAGAAATTTTGAGAAAATTCAAGAAAATATTTTTTTTAAAAAAATTGGAGAAAAAGGACACCAACCCGGGAACCGATCCCGTCTCCGATCCGGTCTTGAGTCCGGACATGGATAAAAATGAAAATTTTGAAGAAAGTTCGGAAAAATATTTTCTTGAAAAAATTAGAGAAAAACAGGACACCAACCTGAAAACCGATCCGGGCACCGATCCGGTCATGGGTCCGGACACCAATAAAAATGGGAATTTTGAAGAAAGTTCAGAAAAATATTTTTTTGAAAAAATTTGAAAAAAAACCAATCCGGCACCGATCCGGTCACGGGTCCGGACATCGATAAAAATGAAAATTTTGAGAAGATTCAAAAAAATATTTTTCTGAAAAAAATTGAAAAAAAAAATGATATGGGCACCGATATGGTCACCGGTCCCGACACCAATACGATCACCAGTCCGGTCCGGTCAATAATGAAGAATGAAGATTTTGAAAAAAATTCAAAAAAAGATTTTTATGAAAAAATTTGAAAAAAGAACCGATCCGGGCACCCATCCGGGCACCGATCCTGTCACCGGTCCGGACATCGATAAAAATAGAAATTTTGGGGAAAATTCAAAAAAATATTTTTTCGAAAAAATTTGAAAAAAAAGAAACCGACCCGGAAACCGATCCGGGCACCGAACCGGGCACCCATCCGGGCACCGATCCGGGCACCCATCCGTGCACCGATCCGGGCACCCATCCGGGCACCGATCCTGGCACCTATCCGGTCACGGGTCCGGACACCAATCAAAATGAAAATTTCGAAGAAAATTCAGAAAAATATTTTTTTGAAAAAATTTGAAATAAAACCGATCCGGGCAAAGATCCGGTCACGGGTTCGGACATTGATAAAAATGGAAATTTTGAAGAAAATTCAGAAAAATGTTTTTTCGAAAAAATATAAAAAAAAACTGATCCGGGCACCGATCCGGTCACGGGTCCGGACACCAATAAAAATGAAAATTTTGAAAAAGATCCAAAAAAATATTTTTCTGAAAAAATTAGAGAAAGACAGGACACCAACCCGGAAACCGATCCGGGCACCCATCCGGTCACGGGTCCGGGCACCGATCACACCGATCCTGGCACCTATCCGGTCACGGGTCCGGACACCAATAAAAATGAAAATTTTGAAGAAAATTCAGAAAAATTTTTTTTTGACAAAATTTTGAAAAAAAACTGATCCGGGCACCGATCCGGTCACCGGTCCGGACACGGATCCGGACACCAATAAAAATGGAAATTTTGAAGAAAATTCAGAAAAATATTTTTTTGAAAAAAATTGGAAAAAAAGGACACCAACCTGGGAACCGATCCCGTCACCGATCCGGTCATGAGTCCGGACATCGATAAAAATGGAAATTTTGAAGAAAATTCAGCAAAATATTTTTTTGAAAAAATTTGAGAAAAAACCGATCCGGGCACCGATCCGGGCACCGATCCGGTCATGGGCCCGGACACCAATAGAAATGAAAATTTTGAAAAAGATCCAAAAAAATATTTTTCTGAAAAAAATTGAAAAAAAAAATGATACGGGCACCGATATGGTCACCGGTCCGGACACCAATGAGATCACCGGTCCGGACACCAATAAGATCACCGGTCCGGTCCAGTCAATAATGAAATTTGAAGATTTTGAAAAAAATTCAAAAGAAGATTTTTATGAAAAAATTTGAAAAAAAACCGATTCGGGCACCGATCCGGGCACCGATACGGTTCCGGGTCCGGACACCGATAAAAATGAAAATTTTGAAAAAGATCCAGAAAAATATTTTTCTGAAAAAAATTGAAAAAAAAGTGATCCGGGCACCGATCCGGTCATGGGTCCGGACACCAATAAAAATGGAAATTTTGAAGAAAGTTCAGGAAAATATTTTTCTGAAAAAAATTGAAAAAGAAGTGATCCGGACACCGATAAAAATGAAAATTTTGAAGAAGATCCAAAAAAATATTTTTCTGAAAAAAATTGAAAAAAAAGTGATCCGGGCACCGATCCGGTCACCGGTCCGGAAACCGATACGATCACCGGTCCGGTCAATAATGAAAAATGAAGATTTTGAAAAAAAAAATCAAAAAAAGATTTCTATGAGAAAATTTGGAAAAAATCCAATCCGGGCACCGATCCGGGTACCGATACGATCACCGGACGGGTCAATAATGAAAAATTGAAATTTTGAAGAAAATCCAGGAAAATATTTTTTTGAAAAAATTTGAAAAAAACCCGATCCGGTCACCGATCCGGTCACGGGTCCGGGCATCGATAAAAATGGAAATTTTGAAGAAAGTTCAGAAAAATATTTTTTTGAAAAAATTTGAAAAAAAACCGATCCGGGCACCAATCCGGTCACGGGTCCGGACACCGATTAAAATGAAAATTTTGAAAAAGATCCAAAAAAAAATTTTTCTGAAAAAAATTGAAAAAAAAATGATCCGGGCACCGATATGGTCACCGGTCCCGACACCAATACGATCACCAGTCCGGTCCGGTCAATAATGAAGAATGAAGATTTTGAAAAAAATTCAAAAAAAGATTTTTATGAAAAAATTTGAAAAAAGAACCGATCCGGGCACCCATCCGGGCACCGATCCTGTCACCGGTCCGGACATCGATAAAAATAGAAATTTTGGGGAAAATTCAAAAAAATATTTTTTCGAAAAAATTTGAAAAAAAAGAAACCGACCCGGAAACCGATCCGGGCACCGAACCGGGCACCCATCCGGGCACCGATCCGGGCACCCATCCGTGCACCGATCCGGGCACCCATCCGGGCACCGATCCTGGCACCTATCCGGTCACGGGTCCGGACACCAATCAAAATGAAAATTTTGAAGAAAATTCAGAAAAATATTTTTTTGAAAAAATTTGAAATAAAACCGATCCGGGCAAAGATCCGGTCACGGGTTCGGACATTGATAAAAATGGAAATTTTGAAGAAAATTCAGAAAAATGTTTTTTCGAAAAAATATAAAAAAAACTGATCCGGGCACCGTTCCGGTCACGGGTCCGGACACCAATAAAAATGAAAATTTTGAAAAAGATCCAAAAAAATATTTTTCTGAAAAAATTAGAGAAAGACAGGACACCAACCCGGAAACCGATCCGGGCACCTATCCGGTCACGGGTCCGGACACCAATAAAAATGAAAATTTTGAAGAAAATTCAGAAAAATTTTTTTTTGACAAAATTTTGAAAAAAAACTGATCCGGGCACCGATCCGGTCACCGGTCCGGACACGGATCCGGACACCAATAAAAATGGAAATTATGAAGAAAATCAAGGAAAATATTTTTTTGAAAAAATTTGAAAAAAAACCGATACGGGCACCGATCCGGGTACCGATCCGGGCACCGGTCCGGACATCGATAAAAATAGAAATTTTGGGGAAAATTCAAAAAAATATTTTTTTGAAAAAAATTGGAGAAAAAGGACACCAACCCGGGAACCGATCCCGTCTCCGATCCGGTCTTGAGTCCGGACATGGATAAAAATAAAAATTTTGAGAAAATTCAAAAAAATATTTCCTTGAAAAAATTAGAGAAAAACAGGACACCAACCTGAAAACCGATCCAGGCACCGATCCGGTCACGGGTCCGGACACCAATAAAAATGGGAATTTTGAAGAAAGTTCAGAAAAATATTTTTTTGAAAAAATTTGAAAAAAAACCGATCCGGCACCGATCCGGTCACGGGTCCGGACACCAATAAAAATGAAAATTTTTAAAAAGATCCAAAAAAATATTTTTCTGAAAAAATTAGAGAAAAACAGGACACCAACCCGGAAACCGATCCGGGCACCCATCCGGTCACGGGTCCGGACACCAATAAAAATGGAAATTTTGAAGAAAGTTCAGAAAAATATTTTTTCGAAAAAATTTGAAAAAAAACCGATCCGGGCACCAATCCGGTCACGGGTCCGGACACCGATTAAAATGAAAATTTTGAAAAAGATCCAAAAAAAATTTTTTCTGAAAAAAATTGAACAAAAAATGATCCGGGCACCAATATGGTCACCGGTCCCGACACCAATACGATCACCAGTCCGGTCCGGTCAATAATGAAGAATGAAGATTTTGAAAAAAATTCAAAAAAAGGTTATTATGAAAAAATTTGAAAAAAGAACCGTTCCGGGCACAAATCCGGGCACCGATCCTGTCACCGGTCCGGACATCGATAAAAATAGAAATTTTGGGGAAAATTCAAAAAAATATTTTTTTCGAAAAAATTTGAAAAAAAAGACACCGACCCGGAAACCGATCCGGGCACCCATACGGGCACCCATCCGGGCACCCATTCGGGCACCGATCCGGGCACTCATCCGGGCACCAATCCTGGCACCTATCCGGTCACGGGTCCGGACACCAATCAAAATGAAAATTTTGAAGAAAATTCAGAAAAATATTTTTTTGAAAAAATTTGAAATAAAACCGATCCGGGCAAAGATCCGGTCACGGGTTCGGACATTGATAAAAATGGAAATTTTGAAGAAAATTCGGAAAAATATTTTTTCGAAAAAATATAAAAAAAAACTGATCCGGGCACCGATCCGGTCACCGATCCGGTCACGGCTCCGGACACCAATAAAAATGGAAATTTTGAAAAAAATCTAGAAAAATAATTTTTTGAAAAAATTTGAAAAAAAACCGATCCGGGCACCGATCCGGGTACCGATCCGGGCACCGATCCGGGCACCGATCCGGTCACGGGTCCGGACATCGATAAAAATAGAAATTTTGGGGAAAATTCAAAAAAATATTTTTTCGAAAAAATTTGAAAAAAAAGAAACCGACCCGGAAACCGATCCGGGCACCGAACCGGGCACCCATCCGGGCACCGATCCGGGCACCCATCCGTGCACCGATCCGGGCACCCATCCGGGCACCGATCCTGGCACCTATCCGGTCACGGGTCCGGACACCAATCAAAATGAAAATTTTGAAGAAAATTCAGAAAAATATTTTTTTGAAAAAATTTGAAATAAAACCAATCCGGCACCGATCCGGTCACGGGTCCGGACATCGATAAAAATGAAAATTTTGAGAAGATTCAAAAAAATATTTTCTTGAAAAAATTAGAGAAAAACAGGACACCAACCTGAAAACTGATCCGGTCCCGGGTCCGGACACCAATAAAAATGGAAATTTTGAAGAAAATTCAGAAAAATATTTTTTTGAAAAAAATTGGAAAAAAAGGACACCAACCCGGGAACCGATCCCGTCACCGATCCGGTCATGAGTCCGGACACCAATAAAAATGGAAATTTTGAAGAAAATTCAGAAAAATATTTTTTTGAAAAAAATTGGAAAAAAAGGACACCAACCTGGGAACCGATCCCGTCACCGATCCGGTCATGAGTCCGGACATCGATAAAAATGGAAATTTTGAAGAAAATTCAGAAAAATATTTTTTTGAAAAAATTTGAGAAAAAACCGATCCGGGCACCGATCCGGTCACCGATACGGTTCCGGGTCCGGACACCGATAAAAATGAAAATTTTGAAAAAGATCCAGAAAAATATTTTTCTGAAAAAAATTGAAAAAAAAGTGATCCGGGCACCGATCCGGTCATGGGTCCGGACACCAATAAAAATGGAAATTTTGAAGAAAGTTCAGGAAAATATTTTTCTGAAAAAAATTGAAAAAGAAGTGATCCGGACACCGATAAAAATGAAAATTTTGAAGAAGATCCAAAAAAATATTTTTCTGAAAAAAATTGAAAAAAAAGTGATCCGGGCACCGATCCGGTCACCGGTCCGGAAACCGATACGATCACCGGTCCGGTCAATAATGAAAAATGAAGATTTTGAAAAAAAAAATCAAAAAAAGATTTCTATGAGAAAATTTGGAAAAAATCCAATCCGGGCACCGATCCGGGTACCGATACGATCACCGGACGGGTCAATAATGAAAAATTGAAATTTTGAAGAAAATCCAGGAAAATATTTTTTTGAAAAAATTTGAAAAAAACCCGATCCGGTCACCGATCCGGTCACGGGTCCGGGCATCGATAAAAATGGAAATTTTGAAGAAAGTTCAGAAAAATATTTTTTTGAAAAAATTTGAAAAAAAACCGATCCGGGCACCAATCCGGTCACGGGTCCGGACACCGATTAAAATGAAAATTTTGAAAAAGATCCAAAAAAAAATTTTTCTGAAAAAAATTGAAAAAAAAATGATCCGGGCACCGATATGGTCACCGGTCCCGACACCAATACGATCACCAGTCCGGTCCGGTCAATAATGAAGAATGAAGATTTTGAAAAAAATTCAAAAAAAGATTTTTATGAAAAAATTTGAAAAAAGAACCGATCCGGGCACCCATCCGGGCACCGATCCTGTCACCGGTCCGGACATCGATAAAAATAGAAATTTTGGGGAAAATTCAAAAAAATATTTTTTCGAAAAAATTTGAAAAAAAAGAAACCGACCCGGAAACCGATCCGGGCACCGAACCGGGCACCCATCCGGGCACCGATCCGGGCACCCATCCGTGCACCGATCCGGGCACCCATCCGGGCACCGATCCTGGCACCTATCCGGTCACGGGTCCGGACACCAATCAAAATGAAAATTTTGAAGAAAATTCAGAAAAATATTTTTTTGAAAAAATTTGAAATAAAACCGATCCGGGCAAAGATCCGGTCACGGGTTCGGACATTGATAAAAATGGAAATTTTGAAGAAAATTCAGAAAAATGTTTTTTCGAAAAAATATAAAAAAAACTGATCCGGGCACCGTTCCGGTCACGGGTCCGGACACCAATAAAAATGAAAATTTTGAAAAAGATCCAAAAAAATATTTTTTCGAAAAAATTTGAAAAAAAAGAAACCGACCCGGAAACCGATCCGGGCACCGATCCGGGCACCCATACGGGCACCCATCCGGGCACCCATTCGGGCACCGATCCGGGCACTCATCCGGGCACCAATCCTGGCACCTATCCGGTCACGGGTCCGGACACCAATCAAAATGAAAATTTTGAAGAAAATTCAGAAAAATATTTTTTTGAAAAAATTTGAAATAAAACCGATCCGGGCAAAGATCCGGTCACGGGTTCGGACATTGATAAAAATGGAAATTTTGAAGAAAATTCGGAAAAATATTTTTTCGAAAAAATATAAAAAAAAACTGATCCGGGCACCGATCCGGTCACCGATCCGGTCACGGCTCCGGACACCAATAAAAATGGAAATTTTGAAAAAAATCTAGAAAAATAATTTTTTGAAAAAATTTGAAAAAAAACCGATCCGGGCACCGATCCGGGTACCGATCCGGGCACCGATCCGGGCACCGATCCGGTCACGGGTCCGGACATCAATGAAAATGGGAATTTTGAAGAAAGTTCAGAAAAATATTTTTTTGAAAAAATTTGAAAAAAAACCAATCCGGCACCGATCCGGTCACGGGTCCGGACATCGATAAAAATGAAAATTTTGAGAAGATTCAAAAAAATATTTTCTTGAAAAAATTAGAGAAAAACAGGACACCAACCTGGGAACCGATCCCGTCACCGATCCGGTCATGAGTCCGGACATCGATAAAAATGAAAATTTTGAAGAAAATTCAGAAAAATATTTTTTTGAAAAAATTTGAGAAAAAACCGATCCGGGCACCGATCCGGTCACGGGTCCGGACACCAATAGAAATGAAAATTTTAAAAAAGATCCAAAAAAATATTTTTCTGAAAAAAATTGAAAAATAAATGATACGGGCACCGATACTTTCACCGGTCCGGACACCAATGAGATCACCGGTCCGGACACCAATAAGATCACCGGTCCGGTCCGGTCAATAATGAAATTTGAAGATTTTGAAAAAAATTCGAAAGAAGATTTTTATGAAAAAATTTGAAAAAAAACAGATTCGGGCACCGATCCGGGCACCGATACGGTTCCGGGTCCGGACACCGATAAAAATGAAAATTTTGAAGAAAGTTCAGTAAAATATTTTTTCGAAAAAATTTGGAAAAAAACCGATACGGGCACCAATCCGGTCACGGGTCCGGACACCGATTAAAATGAAAATTTTGAAAAAGATCCAAAAAAAATTTTTTCTGAAAAAAATTGAACAAAAAATGATCCGGGCACCGATATGGTCACCGGTCCCGACACCAATACGATCACCAGTCCGGTCCGGTCAATAATGAAGAATGAAGATTTTGAAAAAAATTCAAAAAAAGATTATTATGAAAAAATTTGAAAAAAGAACCGTTCCGGGCACCCATCCGGGCACCGATCCTGTCACCGGTCCGGACATCGATAAAAATAGAAATTTTGGGGAAAATTCAAAAAAATATTTTTTTCGAAAAAATTTGAAAAAAAAGACACCGACCCGGAAACCGATCCGGGCACCCATCCGGGCACCCATCCGGGCACCCATTCGGGCACCGATCCGGGCACTCATCCGGGCACCAATCCTGGCACCTATCCGGTCACGGGTCCGGACACCAATCAAAATGAAAATTTTGAAGAAAATTCAGAAAAATATTTTTTTGAAAAAATTTGAAATAAAACCGATCCGGGCAAAGATCCGGTCACGGGTTCGGACATTGATAAAAATGGAAATTTTGAAGAAAATTCGGAAAAATATTTTTTCGAAAAAATATAAAAAAAAACTGATCCGGGCACCGATCCGGTCACCGATCCGGTCACGGCTCCGGACACCAATAAAAATGGAAATTTTGAAAAAAATCCAGAAAAATAATTTTTTGAAAAAATTTGAAAAAAAACCGATCCGGGCACCGATCCGGGTACCGATCCGGGCACCGATCCGGTCACGGGTCCGGACATCAATGAAAATAGAAATTTTGAGAAAATTCAAGAAAATATTTTTTTTAAAAAAATTGGAGAAAAAGAACACCAACCCGGGAACCGATCCCGTCTCCGATCCGGTCTTGAGTCCGGACATGGATAAAAATGAAAATTTTGAAGAAAGTTCGGAAAAATATTTTCTTGAAAAAATTAGAGAAAAACAGGACACCAACCTGAAAACCGATCCGGGCACCGATCCGGTCATGGGTCCGGACACCAATAAAAATGGGAATTTTGAAGAAAGTTCAGAAAAATATTTTTTTGAAAAAATTTGAAAAAAAACCAATCCGGCACCGATCCGGTCACGGGTCCGGACATCGATAAAAATGAAAATTTTGAGAAGATTCAAAAAAATATTTTCTTGAAAAAATTAGAGAAAAACAGGACACCAACCTGAAAACTGATCCGGTCCCGGGTCCGGACACCAATAAAAATGGAAATTTTGAAGAAAATTCAGAAAAATATTTTTTTGAAAAAAATTGGAAAAAAAGGACACCAACCCGGGAACCGATCCCGTCACCGATCCGGTCATGAGTCCGGACACCAATAAAAATGGAAATTTTGAAGAAAATTCAGAAAAATATTTTTTTGAAAAAAATTGGAAAAAAAGGACACCAACCTGGGAACCGATCCCGTCACCGATCCGGTCATGAGTCCGGACATCGATAAAAATGGAAATTTTGAAGAAAATTCAGAAAAATATTTTTTTGAAAAAATTTGAGAAAAAACCGATCCGGGCACCGATCCGGTCACCGATACGGTTCCGGGTCCGGACACCGATAAAAATGAAAATTTTGAAAAAGATCCAGAAAAATATTTTTCTGAAAAAAATTGAAAAAAAAGTGATCCGGGCACCGATCCGGTCATGGGTCCGGACACCAATAAAAATGGAAATTTTGAAGAAAGTTCAGGAAAATATTTTTCTGAAAAAAATTGAAAAAGAAGTGATCCGGACACCGATAAAAATGAAAATTTTGAAGAAGATCCAAAAAAATATTTTTCTGAAAAAAATTGAAAAAAAAGTGATCCGGGCACCGATCCGGTCACCGGTCCGGAAACCGATACGATCACCGGTCCGGTCAATAATGAAAAATGAAGATTTTGAAAAAAAAAATCAAAAAAAGATTTCTATGAGAAAATTTGGAAAAAATCCAATCCGGGCACCGATCCGGGTACCGATACGATCACCGGACGGGTCAATAATGAAAAATTGAAATTTTGAAGAAAATCCAGGAAAATATTTTTTTGAAAAAATTTGAAAAAAACCCGATCCGGTCACCGATCCGGTCACGGGTCCGGGCATCGATAAAAATGGAAATTTTGAAGAAAGTTCAGAAAAATATTTTTTTGAAAAAATTTGAAAAAAAACCGATCCGGGCACCAATCCGGTCACGGGTCCGGACACCGATTAAAATGAAAATTTTGAAAAAGATCCAAAAAAAAATTTTTCTGAAAAAAATTGAAAAAAAAATGATCCGGGCACCGATATGGTCACCGGTCCCGACACCAATACGATCACCAGTCCGGTCCGGTCAATAATGAAGAATGAAGATTTTGAAAAAAATTCAAAAAAAGATTTTTATGAAAAAATTTGAAAAAAGAACCGATCCGGGCACCCATCCGGGCACCGATCCTGTCACCGGTCCGGACATCGATAAAAATAGAAATTTTGGGGAAAATTCAAAAAAATATTTTTTCGAAAAAATTTGAAAAAAAAGAAACCGACCCGGAAACCGATCCGGGCACCGAACCGGGCACCCATCCGGGCACCGATCCGGGCACCCATCCGTGCACCGATCCGGGCACCCATCCGGGCACCGATCCTGGCACCTATCCGGTCACGGGTCCGGACACCAATCAAAATGAAAATTTTGAAGAAAATTCAGAAAAATATTTTTTTGAAAAAATTTGAAATAAAACCGATCCGGGCAAAGATCCGGTCACGGGTTCGGACATTGATAAAAATGGAAATTTTGAAGAAAATTCAGAAAAATGTTTTTTCGAAAAAATATAAAAAAAACTGATCCGGGCACCGTTCCGGTCACGGGTCCGGACACCAATAAAAATGAAAATTTTGAAAAAGATCCAAAAAAATATTTTTCTGAAAAAATTAGAGAAAGACAGGACACCAACCCGGAAACCGATCCGGGCACCTATCCGGTCACGGGTCCGGACACCAATAAAAATGAAAATTTTGAAGAAAATTCGGAAAAATTTTTTTTTGACAAAATTTTGAAAAAAAACTGATCCGGGCACCGATCCGGTCACCGGTCCGGACACGGATCCGGACACCAATAAAAATGGAAATTATGAAGAAAATCAAGGAAAATATTTTTTTGAAAAAATTTGAAAAAAAACCGATACGGGCACCGATCCGGGTACCGATCCGGGCACCGGTCCGGACATCGATAAAAATAGAAATTTTGGGGAAAATTCAAAAAAATATTTTTTTGAAAAAAATTGGAGAAAAAGGACACCAACCCGGGAACCGATCCCGTCTCCGATCCGGTCTTGAGTCCGGACATGGATAAAAATAAAAATTTTGAGAAAATTCAAAAAAATATTTCCTTGAAAAAATTAGAGAAAAACAGGACACCAACCTGAAAACCGATCCAGGCACCGATCCGGTCACGGGTCCGGACACCAATAAAAATGGGAATTTTGAAGAAAGTTCAGAAAAATATTTTTTTGAAAAAATTTGAAAAAAAACCGATCCGGCACCGATCCGGTCACGGGTCCGGACACCAATAAAAATGAAAATTTTTAAAAAGATCCAAAAAAATATTTTTCTGAAGAAATTAGAGAAAGACAGGACACCAACCCGGAAACCGATCCGGGCACCCATCCGGTCACGGGTCCGGACACCAATAAAAATGGAAATTTTGAAGAAAGTTCAGAAAAATATTTTTTCGAAAAAATTTGAAAAAAAACCGATCCGGGCACCAATCCGGTCACGGGTCCGGACACCGATTAAAATGAAAATTTTGAAAAAGATCCAAAAAAAATTTTTTCTGAAAAAAATTGAACAAAAAATGATCCGGGCACCAATATGGTCACCGGTCCCGACACCAATACGATCACCAGTCCGGTCCGGTCAATAATGAAGAATGAAGATTTTGAAAAAAATTCAAAAAAAGGTTATTATGAAAAAATTTGAAAAAAGAACCGTTCCGGGCACAAATCCGGGCACCGATCCTGTCACCGGTCCGGACATCGATAAAAATAGAAATTTTGGGGAAAATTCAAAAAAATATTTTTTTCGAAAAAATTTGAAAAAAAAGACACCGACCCGGAAACCGATCCGGGCACCCATACGGGCACCCATCCGGGCACCCATTCGGGCACCGATCCGGGCACTCATCCGGGCACCAATCCTGGCACCTATCCGGTCACGGGTCCGGACACCAATCAAAATGAAAATTTTGAAGAAAATTCAGAAAAATATTTTTTTGAAAAAATTTGAAATAAAACCGATCCGGGCAAAGATCCGGTCACGGGTTCGGACATTGATAAAAATGGAAATTTTGAAGAAAATTCGGAAAAATATTTTTTCGAAAAAATATAAAAAAAAACTGATCCGGGCACCGATCCGGTCACCGATCCGGTCACGGCTCCGGACACCAATAAAAATGGAAAGTTTGAAAAAAATCTAGAAAAATAATTTTTTGAAAAAATTTGAAAAAAAACCGATCCGGGCACCGATCCGGGTACCGATCCGGGCACCGATCCGGGCACCGATCCGGTCACGGGTCCGGACATCAATGAAAATGGGAATTTTGAAGAAAGTTCAGAAAAATATTTTTTTGAAAAAATTTGAAAAAAAACCAATCCGGCACCGATCCGGTCACGGGTCCGGACATCGATAAAAATGAAAATTTTGAGAAGATTCAAAAAAATATTTTCTTGAAAAAATTAGAGAAAAACAGGACACCAACCTGGGAACCGATCCCGTCACCGATCCGGTCATGAGTCCGGACATCGATAAAAATGAAAATTTTGAAGAAAATTCAGAAAAATATTTTTTTGAAAAAATTTGAGAAAAAACCGATCCGGGCACCGATCCGGTCACGGGTCCGGACACCAATAGAAATGAAAATTTTAAAAAAGATCCAAAAAAATATTTTTCTGAAAAAAATTGAAAAATAAATGATACGGGCACCGATACTTTCACCGGTCCGGACACCAATGAGATCACCGGTCCGGACACCAATAAGATCACCGGTCCGGTCCGGTCAATAATGAAATTTGAAGATTTTGAAAAAAATTCGAAAGAAGATTTTTATGAAAAAATTTGAAAAAAAACAGATTCGGGCACCGATCCGGGCACCGATACGGTTCCGGGTCCGGACACCGATAAAAATGAAAATTTTGAAGAAAGTTCAGTAAAATATTTTTTCGAAAAAATTTGGAAAAAAACCGATACGGGCACCAATCCGGTCACGGGTCCGGACACCGATTAAAATGAAAATTTTGAAAAAGATCCAAAAAAAATTTTTTCTGAAAAAAATTGAACAAAAAATGATCCGGGCACCGATATGGTCACCGGTCCCGACACCAATACGATCACCAGTCCGGTCCGGTCAATAATGAAGAATGAAGATTTTGAAAAAAATTCAAAAAAAGATTATTATGAAAAAATTTGAAAAAAGAACCGTTCCGGGCACCCATCCGGGCACCGATCCTGTCACCGGTCCGGACATCGATAAAAATAGAAATTTTGGGGAAAATTCAAAAAAATATTTTTTTCGAAAAAATTTGAAAAAAAAGACACCGACCCGGAAACCGATCCGGGCACCCATCCGGGCACCCATCCGGGCACCCATTCGGGCACCGATCCGGGCACTCATCCGGGCACCAATCCTGGCACCTATCCGGTCACGGGTCCGGACACCAATCAAAATGAAAATTTTGAAGAAAATTCAGAAAAATATTTTTTTGAAAAAATTTGAAATAAAACCGATCCGGGCAAAGATCCGGTCACGGGTTCGGACATTGATAAAAATGGAAATTTTGAAGAAAATTCGGAAAAATATTTTTTCGAAAAAATATAAAAAAAAACTGATCCGGGCACCGATCCGGTCACCGATCCGGTCACGGCTCCGGACACCAATAAAAATGGAAATTTTGAAAAAAATCCAGAAAAATAATTTTTTGAAAAAATTTGAAAAAAAACCGATCCGGGCACCGATCCGGGTACCGATCCGGGCACCGATCCGGTCACGGGTCCGGACATCAATGAAAATAGAAATTTTGAGAAAATTCAAGAAAATATTTTTTTTAAAAAAATTGGAGAAAAAGAACACCAACCCGGGAACCGATCCCGTCTCCGATCCGGTCTTGAGTCCGGACATGGATAAAAATGAAAATTTTGAAGAAAGTTCGGAAAAATATTTTCTTGAAAAAATTAGAGAAAAACAGGACACCAACCTGAAAACCGATCCGGGCACCGATCCGGTCATGGGTCCGGACACCAATAAAAATGGGAATTTTGAAGAAAGTTCAGAAAAATATTTTTTTGAAAAAATTTGAAAAAAAACCAATCCGGCACCGATCCGGTCACGGGTCCGGACATCGATAAAAATGAAAATTTTGAGAAGATTCAAAAAAATATTTTCTTGAAAAAATTAGAGAAAAACAGGACACCAACCTGAAAACTGATCCGGTCCCGGGTCCGGACACCAATAAAAATGGAAATTTTGAAGAAAATTCAGAAAAATATTTTTTTGAAAAAAATTGGAAAAAAAGGACACCAACCCGGGAACCGATCCCGTCACCGATCCGGTCATGAGTCCGGACACCAATAAAAATGGAAATTTTGAAGAAAATTCAGAAAAATATTTTTTTGAAAAAAATTGGAAAAAAAGGACACCAACCTGGGAACCGATCCCGTCACCGATCCGGTCATGAGTCCGGACATCGATAAAAATGGAAATTTTGAAGAAAATTCAGAAAAATATTTTTTTGAAAAAATTTGAGAAAAAACCGATCCGGGCACCGATCCGGTCACGGGTCCGGACACCAATAGAAATGAAAATTTTAAAAAAGATCCAAAAAAATATTTTTCTGAAAAAAATTGAAAAAAAAAATGATACGGGCACCGATACGGTCACCGGTCCGGACACCAATGAGATCACCGGTCCGGACACCAATAAGATCACCGGTCCGGTCCGGTCAATAATGAAATTTGAAGATTTTGAAAAAAATTCAAAAGAAGATTTTTATGAAAAAATTTGAAAAAAAACCGATTCGGGCACCGATCCGGGCACCGATACGGTTCCGGGTCCGGACACCGATAAAAATGAAAATTTTGAAGAAGATCCAGATAAATATTTTTCTGAAAAGAATTGAAAAAAAAGTGATCCGGGCACCGATCCGGTCACGGGTCCGGACACCAATAAGATCACCAGTCCGGTCCGGTCAATAATGAAGAATGAAGATTTTGAAAAAAATTCAAAAAAAGATTATTATGGAAAAATTTGAAAAAAGAACCGATCCGGGCACCCATCCGGGCACCGATCCTGCCACCGGTCCGGACATCGATAAAAATAGAAATTTTGGGAAAAATTCAAAAAAATATTTTTTTCGAAAAAATTTGAAAAAAAAGACACCGACCCGGAAACCGATCCGGGCACCCATCCGGGCACCCATTCGGGCACCCATCCGGGCACCGATCCGGGCACTCATCCGGGCACCAATCCTGGCACCTATCCGGTCACGGGTCCGGACACCAATCAAAATGAAAATTTTGAAGAAAATTCAGAAAAAAATTTTTTTGACAAAATTTTGAAAAAATACCGATCCGGGCTCCGGTCCGGACACCGATCCGGACACCAATAAAAATGGAAATTTTGAAAAAAATCAAGAAAAATATTTTTTTGAAAAAATTTGAAATAAAACCGATCCGGGCAAAGATCCGGTCAGGGGTCCGGACATTGATAAAAATGGAAATTTTGAAGAAAATTCAGAAAAATATTTTTTTGGAAAAATATAAAAAAAGACCGATCCGGGCACCGATCCGGGTACCGATCCGGGCACCGATCCGGTCACGGGTCCGGACATCAATGAAAATAGAAATTTTGAGAAAATTCAAGAAAATATTTTTTTTAAAAAAATTGGAGAAAAAGGACACCAACCCGGGAACCGATCCGGGCACCGATCCGGTCACGGGTCCGGACATCGATGAAAATGGAAATTTTGTGAAAATTCAAGAAAATATTTTTTTAAACAAAATTGGAGAAAAAGGACACCAACCCGGGAACCGATCCTGTCTCCGATCCGGTCTTGAGTCCGGACATGGATAAAAATGAAAATTTTGAAGAAAGTTCAGAAAAATATTTTTTTGAAATAATTTGAAAAAAAAACCGATCCGGGCACCGATCTGGTCACGGGTCCGGACACCAATAAAAATGGAAATTTTGAAGAAAATTCAGAAAAATATTTTTCTGAAAAAAATTGAAAAAAAAATGATACGGGCACCGATACGGTCATGAGTCCGGACATCGATAAAAATGGAAATTTTGAAGAAAATTCAGAAAAATATTTTTCTGAAAAAAATTGAATAAAAAAATGATACGGGCACCGATACGGTCACCGGTCCGGACACCAATAAAAATGGAAATTTTGAAAAAAATCCAGAAAAATAATTTTTTGAGAAAATTTGAAAAAAAACCGATCCGGGCACTGATCCGGGTACCGATCCGGGCACCGATCCGGTCACGGGTCCGGACATCGATGAAAATGGAAATTTTGAGAAAATTCAAGAAAATATTTTTTTAAAAAAAATTGGAGAAAAAGGACACCAACCCGGGAACCGATCCCGTCTCGGATCCGGTCTTGAGTCCGGACATGGATAAAAATGAAAATTTTGAAGAAAGTTCAGGAAAATATTTTTTTGAAATAATTTGAAAAAAAACCGATCCGGGCACCGATCTGGTCACGGGTCCGGACACCGATTGAAATGAAAATTTTGAAAAAGATCCAAAAAAAATTTTTCTGAAAAAAATTGAAAAAAAAAAGTATCCGGGCACCGATACGGTCACCGGTCCGGTCCGGTCAATATTGAAAAATGAAGGTTTTGAATAAAAATCAAAAATAGATTTTTATGAAAAAATTTGAAAAAAAACCGATCCGGGCACCCATCCGGGCACCGATCCGGGCACCGATCCGGTCACGGCTCCGGACACCAATAAAAATGGAAATTTTGAAGAAAATTCAGAAATATTTTCTTGAAAAAATTTGAAAAAAAACCGATCCGGGCACCGATCCGGGCACCGATCTGGGCACCGATCCGGGCACCGATTTGGGCACCGGTCCGGTCACCGGTCCGGACACCGATATGATCACCGGTCCGGTCAATAATGAAAAATGAAGATTTTAAAAAAAATTCAAAAAAAGATTTCTATGAAAAAATTTGGAAAAAAACCGATCCGGGCACCGATCCGGTCACGGGTCCGGACATCAATAAAATGGAAATTTTGAGAAAATTCAAAAAAATATTTTCTTGAAAAAATTAGAGAAAAACAGGACACCAACCTGAAAACCGATCCGGGCACCGATCCGGTCACGGGTCCGGACACTAATAAAAATTGGAATTTTGAAGAAAGTTCAGAAAAATATTTTTTTGAAAAAATTTGAAAAAAAACAATCCGGCACCGATCCGGTCACGGGTCCGGACATCGATAAAAATGAAAATTTTGAGAAGATTCAAAAAAATATTTTCTTGAAAAAACACCAAACTGAAAACCGATCCGGTCACGGGTCCGGACACCAATAAAAATGGAAATTTTGAAGAAAATTCAGAAAAATATTTTTTTTGAAAAAAATTGGAAAAAAAGGACACCAACCCGGGAACCGATCCCGTCACCGATCCGGTCATGAGTCCGGACACCAATAAAAATGGAAATTTTGAAGAAAATTCAGAAAAATATTTTTTTTGACAAAATTTTGAAAAAATACCGATCCGGGCACCGATCCGGTCACCGGTCCGGACACCGATCCGGAAAAAATGAAAATTTTGAAAAAAATCAAGAAAAATATTTTTTTGAAAAAATTTGAAAAAAAACCGATCCGGGCAAAAATCGGGGTACCGATACGATCACCGGACCGGTCAATAATGAAAAATGGAAATTTTGAAGAAAGTTCAGAAAAATATTTTTTCGAAAAAATTTGGAAAAAAACCGATCCGGGCACCAATCAGGTCACGGGTCCGGACACCGATTAGAATGAAAATTTTGAAAAAGATCCAAAAAAAATTTTTTCTGAAAAAAATTGAAAAAAAAATGATCTGGGCACCGATATGGTCACCGGTCCGGACACCAATACAATCACCAGTCCGGTCCGGTCAATAATGAAGAATGAAGATTTTGAAAAAAATTCAAAAAAAGATTTTTATGAAAAAATTTGAAAAAAGAACCGATCCGGGCACCCATCCGGGCACCCATCCGGGCACCCATCCGGGCACCGATCCGGGCACTCAACCGGGCACCAATCCTGGCACCTATCTGGTCACGGGTCCGGACACCAATCAAAATGAAAATCTTGAAGAAAATTCAGAAAAAATTTTTTTTGACAAAATTTTGAAAAAATACCGATCCGGGCACCGATCCGGTCACCGGTCCGGACACCGATCCGGAAAAAATGAAAATTTTGAAAAAAATCAAGAAAAATATTTTTTTGAAAAAATTTGAAAAAAAACCGATCCGGGCACCCATACGGGCACCGATCCGGTCACCGGTCCGGACACGGGTCCGGACACCAATAAAAATGTAAATTTTAAAGATAATCCAGAAAAATATTTTTCTGAAAAAATTTGAAAAAAAACCGATCCGGGCACCAATCCGGTCACCGGTCCGGAGATCGATAAAAATGAAAATTTTGAGAAAATTCAATTAAATATATTCTTGAAAAAATTAGAGAAAAACAGGACACCAACCTGAAAACCGATCCGGGCACCGATCCGGTCACGGGTCCGGACACCAATAAAAATGGAAATTTTGAAGAAAATTCAGAAAAATATTTTTTTGAAAAAAATTGGAAAAAAAGGACACCAACCCAGGAACCGATCCCGTCACCAATCCGGTCATGAGTCCGGACATCGATAAAATGGAAATTTTGAAGAAAATTCAGAAATATATTCTTTTGAAAAAATTTGAAAAAAAACCGATCCGGGCACCGATCCGGTCACGGGTCCGGACACCAATAAAAATGAGAATTTAGAAAAAGATCCAAAAAAATATTTTTCTGAAAAAAATTGAAAAAAAAAATGATACAGGCACCGATACGGTCACCGGTCCGGACACCAATGAGGTCACCGGTCCGGACACCAATAAGATCACCGGTCCGGTCCGGTCAATAATGAAAAATGAAGATTTTGGAAAAAATTCAAAAGAAGATTTTTATGAAAAAATTTGAAAAAAAACCGATTCGGGCACCGATCCGGGCACCGATACGGTTCCGGGACCGGACACCGATAAAAATGAAAATTTTGAAGAAGATCCAGAAAAATATTTTTCTGAAAAAAATTGAAAAAAAAAAGATCCGGGCACCGATCCGGTCACGGGTCCGGACACCAATAAAAATGGAAATTTTGAAGAAAGTTCAGGAAAATATTTTTCTGAAAAAAATTGAAAAAAAAGTGATCCGGGCACCGATCCGGTCACGGGTCCGGACACCGATAAAAATGATAATTTTGGAAAAGATCCAAAAATATTTTTTTTAGAAAAATTTGAAAAAAAAGTGATCCGGGCACCGATCCGGTCACCGGTCCGGACACCAATACGATCACCGCTCCGGACATCGATAGAAATGAAAATTTCGAATAAAATTCCACGAAAATATTTTTTTGAAAAAATTTGAAAAATAACTGATCTGGGCACCCATCCGAACACCGATCCGGGCACCCATCCATTCACCAGTTCGGACATCGATATAAATGGAAATTTTGAAAAAAATTCCAGAAAAAATTTTTTTGAAAAAATTAGAGAAAAAAAGGACACCAACCCGAAAACCGATCCGGGCACGCATCCGGGCACCGATCCGGTCACCAGTCCGGACATTGATAAAAATAGAAATTTTGGGGAAAATTCAAAAACATATTTTTTTGAAAGAATTTGAAAAGAAAAGACACCAACCCGGAAACCGATCCGGGCACCCATCCGGGCACCGGTCCAGACATCGATGAAAATAGAAATTTTGAAAAAGATTCAATAAATGATTTTTTTGTAAAATTTTGAAAAAAAAAAGACACCAACCCGGAAACCGATCCGGGCACCCATCCGGGCACCGATCCGGTCACTCGTCCGGACATCGATAAAAATAGAAATTTTGGGAAAAATTCAAAAAAATATTTTTTAAAAAAAATTTGAAAAAAAAGGACACCAACCTGGAAACCGTTCCGGGCACTCATCCGGGCACCGATCCGGTCACCGATCCGGTCACCGGTCCAGACATCAAAATAAATAGAAATTTTGAAAAAGATTCAAAGAATGATTTTTCTGAAAATTTTGAAAAAAAAAACATCAACCCGGAAACCGATCGGGGCACCCATGCGGGCAGCGATCCGGTCACCGGTCCGGACACCGATACGATCACCGGTCCGGTCAATAATGAAAAATGAAGATTTTGAAAAAAAAATTCAAAAAAATATTTTTTTGAAAAAATTTGAAAAAACACCGATCCGGGCACCGATCTGGGCACCAATCCGGTCACGGGTCCGGACACCGATGAAAATAGAAATTTTGAAAAAGATTCAATAAATGATTTTTTTGTAAAATTTTGAAAAAAAAAGAAACTAACCCTGAAACCCATCCGGGCACCCATCCGGGCACCGATCCGGTCACTGGTCCGGACATCGATAAAAATAGAAATTTTGGAAAAAATTCAAAAAAATATTTTTTTGAAAAAATTTGAAAAAAAAGGACACCAACCTGGAAACCGTTCCGGGCACCAATCCGGGCACCGATCCGGTCACCGGTCCAGACATCAAAATAAATAGAAATTTTGAAAAAGATTCAAAGAATGATTTTTCTGAAAATTTTGAAAAAAAAAACATCAACCCGGAAACCGATCGGGGCACCCATGCGGGCACCGATCCGGTCACCGGTCCGGTCAATAATGGAAAATGAAGATTTTGAAAAAAAATTCAAAAAATATTTTTTTGAAAAAATTTGAAAAAACACCGATCCGGGCACCGATCTGGGCACCAATCTGGTCACGGGTCCGGACACCGATGAAAATGTAAATTTTGAAAAGAATTAAAGAAATATTTTTTTGAAAAAATTTGAAAAAAAACCGATCCGGGCACCGATCCGGTCACGGGTCCGGACACCGATAAAAATGATAATTTTGGAAAAGATCCAAAAATATTTTTTTTAGAAAAATTTGAAAAAAAAGTGATCCGGGCACCGATCCGGTCACCGGTCCGGACACCAATACGATCACCGCTCGGGACATCGATAAAAATGAAAATTTCGAAAAAAATTCCACAAAATTATTTTTTTGAAAAAATTTGAAAAATAACCGATCCGGGCACCCATCCGGGCACCGATCCGGTCACCGGTCCGGACATCAATAAAAATGGAAATTTTGAAAAAATTCAAAAAAATATTTTTTTGAAAAAATTAGAGAAAAAAAACACCAACCTGGAAATCGATCGGGGCAGCGATCCGGTTACCGGTCCGGACACCAATAAAAATGGAAATTTTGAAAAAATTCAAAAATATATTTTTTTGAAAAATTGGAGAAAAAAAGGACACCAACCTGAAAACCGATCCGGGCACCCATCAAGATTTTTCGAAAAAATTTGAAAAAAAAAGGGCATCAACTCGAAAAATGATCCGAACACCGATCCGGGCACCGATCCGGTCACCGGTCCAGACATCGATAAAAATAGAAATTTCGGAAAAGATTCAAAAAAAGATTTTTTGTAAAATTTGAAAAAAAAAACACCAACCTGGAAACCGATCCGGGCACTCATCCGGGCACTAATCCGGTCAATCGATAAAAATGGAAATTTTGGGAAAAATTCAAAAAAATAATTTTTCAAAAAAATTTGAAAACAAAAGGACATCAACCCGGCAACCAATCCGGGCACCGATCACGTCACCGGTCTGGACACCAATAAAAGTGGAAATTTTGAAAAACATTCATAAAAAGATTTCTCGAAAAAATTTGAGGAAAACAAAAAAAAAACAGACATCAACCCGGAAACTGATCCGGGCACGTGTACAGTCACTGAACCAATCACAGGTCCGGACACCGATAAAAATGGAAATTTTGAAAAAAATTCATGAAAAGATTATTTTGAATAAAATTTGAAAAAAAGAGGACACCAACCCGGAAACTGATCCGGAAACCCATCCGGGCACCAATCCGGTCACCGGTTCGCACATCGATGAAAATAGAAATTTTGGAAAAAATTCAAAAGAAGATTTTTTTGAAAAAAATTGGAAAAAGAAGGACACCAACCCGGCAACGGATCCGTGCACCGATTTGGGCACCGATCTGGTCACCGGTCCAGACACAATGTAAAAGAAAATTTCGAAGAAAAATTGAAAAAAAAAATTTGAAAAATTTTGGGGGAAAAAAACGGACACCAATCCAGAAATCGATCCGGTCACCGATCCGTGCACTGATCCGGGCACCGGTCAGGTCACCAATCTAATCACCGGTCCAGACACCAATAAAAATGAAAATTTTGAAAAAAATTTCTGAAAAAATTTTTTCGAAAAAATTCAAAACGGGGTACCCGGAAACCGATCCGGGCACCGTCCGGGCACCGATCAGGGCACCAATCCGGTCACTCAGAAAAGTCCTTTTTTGGCCATAGAAATGCTTGAACCAAATGTATTATGGTCATAAAACCCTAACCGTTTGATATACGTCAAATCCGACTAGACCATTGTGTTTAGGGCGTCGAGAGGCATCTAGTACACTATCAAAATGCCTTCTGTTGACAAATTTTCATATAGTCCTTTTTTGGCCATAAAATGCATGAACGAAATGTCGGCCTATACATGGCCATAAAACCTTAACTGTTTGAGATACGTCAAATCCGACCAGACCATTGTGTATCGCGTAGAGGTGCACTAAGCATGCAAATGAAATTTCAACCGAGATCTCTCTCGTGGAGACATGTTAGTTTCTGTGCAGTGTCACGGTTGCTCCTTCCCCACTTGATAGGAAGCATCTTTGTCATTTTGAGGTGATTTTTGACAGGTGAAATTTCTATCGTATCGTTTCTCAGATGTCTCTGAATACATTTATGAGATATTGTTCTTCAATATAACAAGCGATCAAGACCTCATGAAAGATTTGCGCCGAAGAAAAAATAAGGTAAATTTTTTGAATTCGTTGAAAAAAAAAATGAATATACTTTCTCTCACACTTATATTCGGAATACAGTTTACTTTAAGCCTAATGAAAGCCTAATGATTGATTCCAATTTCTATTTACAAACTTAATATCTATATTTATCGTAATCGGTAGTATTTTCAGATCACACACACAAAAAAAAAGAGAGAAACATAAAGTAATCACAGCACACTTTAAATAATGATCGCGCGAATAATTTTTCCTGTCATTAAAATTTTTAAGAATATGCAGATAGCTTTCTAGAAAAACATTCCACCTTCAAAAATTTTACAATAATAATTATAAAAATAGATAGTAAAAAAAAATCATTTTCGCTTAAATTAAACACTACAATAATTACAAAATATCTATATTTCGAATTGGAAATCGTCTCACATTTTTTGATGTTCATATCATTCGATAAAATACATCGGAAAGTTTTTCGTAGTGCATTGAATGCCAGTGTATGTTGTTGCTCGCCGTCTCTAAACCTTGTTTTACGCTTATTTCGGCCTCTTTCAGGTACTGGGACATGGACGACGTGAAACCTTGGAACTATAAACACGAAATAACATGGTGAATCACAGGATAGGAATGGAATAAGACATAATATTATTATGATAGTTTCATGGACACTTGATATAAGTGACAGTCGGCAATCCGCGGAAAGGTAACTAGTTAATTGAAGAAAGTCACCCATTTCTACCGATCGCCTATTGTCATTTATATCGAGTGTGCATACAATTGTTAAGTAACCGAAGCATACTAACTTCATTCAGTTCTTCTGATGTTGTAATTTGATTAGTCAGTACTTTAACGTAGCTACCCATTCTGCTTGATTTTGATCCATGACTGAAAAATTTTGAAATTACATTAATAAGAGCAGTATAGATGTTGCTGGATACATGAGACAAGATTTTGGGCAACACCTCACGAATGCAACTCAATACAAAGATACTATGAAACATCGAAGAACGAAGTTCGAGTACGATAAAACAAACTTATGAAGAGGAAAAATTAAAAGTTGAGTAAATGAATGGTCCCTAAATTTGTATTGATAAGATCAAGAATTCACTCCTGAAATTTTCTCCCAACTTTCTTCCTACCCTCCTACAGAAGTCTCTGTCTGTTGTTTGCCGAATAGCTACATTGCTTTTGATAAGCTTCTTCGCTTTTTTCTTTGTTTTCTCCCAACTAATGGTTGTAATAACATCTATTCCCATGATTCAAGCGCCCAAATTTCTCGGCATTTTTCACTTTTTTTCCTCAATGGACGGGAACATTTTAATCAAATATGAGCACGATTCACAGCAAGGGAGACTGGGGTAGAAATTTTTAAATGCCAAAATTGTGCCGGAACGACTGTTTTTGACTGAAAATTATCGTCTTTTCTGCCCGCAACATCATAAATTCATCGACGCAAAATGATTTCGTCTTTGTATTCGTCATCGCTTCATTACTGACGTGCATAAAAAGTCAAGCTTGACGAGTAAAATAATTTTCTCTTTTGAACTATCTGTATGACGGGGTGGGAAAGTTGAAAACTTTTGTGGTCAGAGCGCACACTAGTGGAGAAAATTGAGAAAATTTTGCAATATCTACGAAAGAGGGAAGGACTTGGAACCCCTATTTGAGGGAAAACGGAAAATTTTATAGAATTTCAGCCTTAGATTTTATATACAAAAAGAGGGGTACTTCAAGCTATAAACTTCAGGGAGGGAACTTGGAAGAATGTCGACCAATGGATTGTAATCGACAGTCAAAATTGAAAAGAATAAGGTCAGGGGCTTGGGGCTGAAATTTTTCTAATGGGCTTGAAGGTTGAAATTTTCCGAAGTCCCTCGCCTATCACCTGTAGCTTGGACTATCACCTATAGTTTGAGGGTCGAAATTCTTCTAAGTCGACCTAGCTCGGTCAAAATCCTATCGAATATAGGGACGATGGTGTAGTCGGATTTGACGTATCTCGAACGGTTAAGGTTTTATGGCCATGTATACATTTGGTTCATGCATTTTTATGGCCAAAAAAGGATTTTTTCGAAAAGTTGTCAAAAGAAGGAATTCTTATAGTGTACTAGATGCGTCTCGACGCCCTGAAGAGCGAGTATACTACAAGGGGCGTCCTCCTCTGGTTTAAGTCCAATTGTGACCTGCTCCAAGACAAGGGAAACTAGCAGCAAAACGCATATCTCCCACAAGAGCAAAAACGGAGTTTTAACAGGGAACCTGTTTTATCAGGGGGTCTTTCAAGAAAAAGTGTCCGGCGTCCAGCGTCCGGGAGCCAACTTCCTTACCTAACTATGACCTTGAGAATGACCTTGGGACTTGGAAAATTTTTGACCTCCCCCTCTTTCCTATTCCCTCTACCTCCCCCAAGTCCCCTCCTATTCAATTATATACTAGTATAAAGCTACTGTACTACAAGGAGGGGTCCTAGCTTATACTAGAGATAATAGAAATTGCTAGGCATATTAATTTTCCAGTCATACAGATATAATGACACTACACCATATTATGAACTCTGTTCCACACCACCAAGGAGGTCGAGTTCACAGTGCATTTTTTTGTGAAACTCGTAAAACATGTTTTATTGCTACCCTTCAGTGCTGCCAGATCTGTGGATTTTTGGTCATCAAAAGTAAGGATTTTGCGTAAAATACAAATTTCTTGCGCTCAACGGAAATGTACCTTAGACACTTTCATGAAAGATACTTTTCTCCTGCTCGTTATGAGCTGATACTGCAGTCTTCCGTAGAAATCGAGTCGATCAATGGAAAAGTACCTCAGTTACCTCTATGAGAGATACCTTTCTCCTGATCGGTATTGATAAATTAGTCGAAATCTGTTTTCAGGTCTTACAAAAAATGATGAATACGGATTTTTGAAAATATCTGGAGGCGCTGCTACCCTTTTCCTGGAACAGATACTTTCATACACCAATTTGCTTACACCCTTCAATGAACAAGATATGCAATGCTTCAAACATCACCCCTTCAATAAATTCCAAGTCCCTTTGTAATGACAGCACTGATAGTCTGATTAAAGTAGCTCCTTCAAGTAACTAGATATGCAATACTCCATACACCAGTTGTCCTGGCCCCTTCAATGCGCCATATATACAACGTTTCCAACACCATAAGACTCATTCCCTGCCTTCTCTCATTCAACACCGTTAAAGAACCCTGAGTTTTTTGCAAATGTGTAACTTATCACAATTTTGATATCATCAGATCGTGACGTCATGGGGTCGAAAGTAAAAATTTTTCCAAATCGGTTGCCATAATTTATGAGGAAAAACTTTTGGAAAAATGTCAACCCCCGAGCTGTATATGAGGGGGTACTCTGACCATTTTGGAATACAGCCTCACACACCATTAAGTTTCTTAAAAAATACTCACTAATTACGAATATTTGCGAATTCCCTCTTGAAGAAATCTTTCGCGATGAAATAACCAATCTCATTTGAAGCTACAGTGGCGAATACAGAAACACTGTCTTGTTTACGAATTTTTGTCGGATCTAAACTCCATTGAAGGTATCTGAAACGTATAATCAAATATTATCGTCATTCGAAGAATGAGCGAAAAACACGAAAATATTGATGAAATCTTGAACCTATTAATATTTTAAAACTTTGATTATGGGTCTCAGGAATCTCTCTTATTCCATTATTATTTTGCTCTCTTATTTCTTCCCTCAAACTCGCCTTTTGTAGGAGCTTCATACGTGTTACATTTACCCCTCCCTCTTTTCTTTTACTCGCAAAATTTTTGAAATTTTTCTAAACGCAAGACTCTAAACAACCCGCTTGAAAAAAGTCGTATTCAAGGGCTGATTCGAAGGTCCATCTTCCGGGAATCGCCATACCTTGGTAAAATAATTAGAAAAACTGCAGCTGCTTACTGAAATTTAGGTAGGTACTTGATTGACACAAAAAAACAAGTTTACCTTTGAAGCAACCAGAGCTCCTTCACGCAGCCTAACGACGAAAGAATTTCCGCTTTCTCTGTCGCCAGATTCGATTGTTCGTAACGTTTCCACAGAAATTCCCAATATTTTTCGCCTCCAGTCTTCAGCGCTCGACAGTATACAACGTGCCGCAAATCACTGGGAATTCTATTAGACAATTCGCGAGACATGAAGTTTAAATGAAACGATCGATAATTCGAAAACGAGACAATCTTCTTACTTACGGATTTTTTTCATCTGGGTTCCTCTCTTCGTACCAAGTTTTGAACAGCTCGGTCGCCTGTTCTTCGCAATCTGAGACTCCGTAGTGACAAGACCAAGAAATAATCAACGAATGCTGCTTTATAGCTTCGTAGTCCGTAGGGAGGTCCGTTATTTTACCAATTTTTGCGTAAGCAGGTTCCAAAATCTCTCGAAGGATTCTCTGTTCAAATAAGAATTTGAAAATAATACAATTTGCGATTCAAAGCAGGTATTTACACTTAATCAATATGCTATCCTAGAAATGAAGGGGCAGAATTGGTCGATTTCCGCAGCGAATGTTTCAAATATATCCATAACGACTAACAAAATTCATCTTCATTTTTATGGCACATGTATAGTGGGCCTACTGATATGCAGTCTTTTGTACAGCAAAGTATGAGAAGAAAATCTGGCTAGGGTCATGATCTCCAGGTATTCGATTTCAGTAAACGCATGCACAGAGGTGCGGTGTTCTGGGTTCTTATAAGAAACGAGGAAAGGATTCTGTATCTTCTTTCCTCTTTCGTTCCTCAAAATTTTATACATGTACGGCATTTTTTCGAGGGGTAATTTCAGTCATCAATTTCAAAGTGATATAGAATCACCTATATGAGAACTTTAAAGGCTCTTGGTACGTGAGTCAAAAATCGTTAATTACCTTGAAATATCCAAACGTAGGAGTGCGTGAAAGCATTTGATTCACTTCACCGAGTCCATTAAGAGCAGTTTTCCACGGTAGATGATCGGTTTCGTGTTTCAAATATGACAAGAAATTAAACACCATTTGATAATCCAATTGTCCATTCCATGCTAAAGATAAACCATCGGAGATCAACTGTACACGACTCAAACCGTCTATACTCTTGAAAGCTTCTTCATCCATCAATGAATCCCTCAGCATCATCCAATTCTTTTCGTCGTAATTTACTCTGTATAAACCTTTAAGAAATATATATATAAGGAAAAGATTATAAAATAAGAATTGTGCTGAAGCGCATAAAATTTCAAGATGTATATATGAGGGATGGGGATCGCGACTCGGAAAATGCTTAAGGACTTGAAAAATCGTTGACCTTCGAGGTTTGCCGGTAGGCCGGACGTTTTTCCCGGAAAGACCCCCCATGAAACAGGTTCTCTGTTGAAATGGTCTCTTGAATTCCCCGTGCAATTTTAGGCCTAATTTATCTATCTCTGAGACCGTTTAAGATGCGTCTCAGTAAATGTAAGTTTTCAAATAGTATACAAACGACATAATTCTCAATTCCATCTTGAGTTGAAAGATTCTTGAAAAGTTGATCTCTCAATATACCTTGATCTAAGCCTTGATTGAATGAACGAATGATATATCGACGCTCATAGACTTCACATCTGCGGTAAACGATAATCACTTTACCCACACTATTATACTGAACAAAGATGCAAATTCCGTTCATTGTTCACTAGCGAAACAAGCGGTGTTAATTAAACCATGTTCATATATATTTAAGCTGTGTTGCTGCGGTTTTTTTTGGCTTCTAACCCGAGGTCATTCACCTGAAGTTCAAAAAGTTGATCACCTTTCCTGCTTGTTTTACCGCATTCGTTCTTTTTGTCACGAAAGCGGCGGCTCTTCGCATATCTTATTTATCAATGAGATTTGCTATCAAATCCAGTAATTCTTATTTCGAGAACGTATTTTTTTAATTATTCTTACCAGATGCTTTAAGATTGAATAATAACCATCGATCTTTAGTGGCATCAGTCTTGAAAGTAATTGGTCCGTTACAGGTGAGCCATTTTTCTGGTTTCGTATCTTCGAATTTCAACTCTCTGCTATCAGTATAACTCAAAGGCACCCACCAGCATGGAGATTCTGCTTGACGCGAGTTCTTATTATTCTTGCTTTCGACCGCTGAAAGATATCGTTCCTGTGTAAATAGATAAAATGTAATCAATATTCATCTAGTAATCAACGGGAGGACAAGATTAAAAACGTACAAGTTTTTATTCCTTCGAATTTTTGCTCCTCTCCCGCGGAGTTTGAATTTGGGACCTTCCGCGTTCGAGGCCAACACTTCTAGGGTAGAATGCTGTTTCGTACACGAGAGATCCCAGATTCGAACCTGAGTAAAAACTTGCGGTGTGTTCTTCAATGATGTTTCTCTCCCCTGGATTAATATCGCTGTGTACCGCTATGAGCATCCGCAATCATTTCTCCTCAGTAAAAATTTTCACTCTTAAACAAGAGCTCATGTCGGAGTTTTTGAGGAAATTACACAGGTACCAATTGAAAGGCAGAACTCACCACTTTTTCTCTACCTCAAACGAACTGCACCCTCCAAAAATTTGTCAACTTGAATACACTTTTCAAGATAGACATCTGATCACCAACCTGTGACACAGTTACAGTGTTCTTCTCGTAATCTCGAACCACCGTCACGAGAGGAAAACCAGTTTGCACAGTCCAGGTATCCATGATCATTTTAACCGTAAGATTTGATGGTAAAACACTTTCTGCGTGTGCCGTCTCGGTCAATGCATCCCATAAATCGTCTTGAGCAGCATTTCCGTATTTATGTTTCATCAGGTAGTTGGAAACGCTCTTTTGGAATATGTCTTCACCCAAAAACATGTTCATCATACGAATAAGAAACGATCCTGTGGACACAAAGGCAAAGATAGAAAATATTGAAGAGATAGAAAAACAAACAAAATTGTGTAAAGAGGAAGACCTCTTATTTTCAGCGAACCTTTCTTGTAGGAAATCGTGTCAAAAATCTGTTCGATCTCGCTCGGATGTCCAATTGGTACGGAAACAGGATGCGAACTCTTCAGCTCATCTAGAGATAGTACCGTCATAAAATCGGACATAGATGTCGAGTCCAATGAATTCCATTCTGGGAAGACCTACAAATGGATTGAAAAATTTTAGACAGCGACCACCATTAATTACTCGAATTTGATGAAAATAGAACTTTTTTGGACGATGTCATCATTGGACATTAAGAAGTTACAGGATGCTCTCGTCTCTCTTAAATTGACCTAAATTCTTGACAAAAAGATCACAGCTAAACTTTCACCTGACGCAGGTGTTCAGTAGCCATGTCTGCTTCGACAAGTATTTTGGCGAGAAGCTAAGGAAAGTTGAGCAGGCAACGTGGTCGCACTGCGACCTAGGGCGGGATGATGGACCAGAGCACACCTTATTTGAGTGCAAGGCGTGGGAGCGTGAGCGGGACAAGCTTAGTCGGTCTCTTCAAGAGATCGGGGTAGATGAAGCGCTTGTTCCGAGTAGCCTGGTATCCACCATGCTAGGTTCCAAAGAAGCATGGAACCAAGCGTCTGCATTTGCAGCCACCGTCATGAACAAGAAGATGGGCAGGGAATGGAATAGGCAAATGCCAAACCACGCTATGGCCTACTCGACACCTGTGTACCATCCACATCCTGATGTGCAAGAAGAAGAGGAAGATCATCCCTGGAGAAGGAAGAAGATTAAGAGAAGAGGATTTTGCTTAAGAGAAGCCAACAGGAAATCAGTATATCTGAGATAGTGGCGGTGTTGGTGTTATATGTTTTAGTGTTTTCTGCGTGCTAGGGGGGCATTGCAACTTAGTAGTTGTCAAGTAAAAGAGGGGATTCGCTGAGGAGATTCTTCCAACACTGAAGCTATACCCAAAAGGATCGATTCCGGTGTTGAAAGAAACAAAATCAAATGCTGACACAACCCGCGCCCACTCCACCATGGAGGAAGGGTGGCGCTGCACAAGCGATGGAGGCGATTCAACTGAGTGAGACGCTTCCTGGAAAAATGTTGGGTCGTCCAAGATGACAGCTTGTAAATTTCTTTGGGTTTCTTAAACTTAGAAACTCAATATATTCAGAATGTACGATTATGACGTCATAATTGGACATGAGAATAGATAAATTATAAAATTTCACGAAAAAATTTTTCAAAGAATAGATAAGGAGAGGAGAGGAATTATGACGGAAAAACCTTCTGGTCCAAGCGAGAATCAAAAAATAATAGTCTTCCTTTCATCAACTTCCCCCTCCAGAGATCCGCGGTTCTTTCCCATAAGCATTAGTGTGTGTTTGAAGCAGCCTAATGTCCTGGTCTCCAAACCTTTTCATTCACAAGGTGGAGCTTCCATCTGAAGGCGAAATGTGACGATCTAATCTCAGAGACTGGCAGCGTAGTGGTTATCGCACTCGTCATGAAAACGAGAGGTCACGGGTTCAATTCTTGCTCGGACCAGGAGATTTTTTAGGTCATAATTCCTCTCTTATTCTTATCTATATAACTCTTTTTGAGCTTCCGCAATTACCATCTTCATTTAGACAAGAGAAAATCCCACGAATTTAATTATATCTTTGTTTGCTTTCATGTGAGTGAAACCCAAGCAATGAGAATAGTACCTCTTCTGGTGTTCTTAAGGTTAAGGAACTTCATTTATTCAAATTGTCCAATCATGACGTCATCATTAGACATCAAAAAGTTGCAATGAGAATTTTCTCATTCGTTCTAAACTGAATCAGACTTTTACCAAAAAGATCTCTAGCACTCCAAGATGAGATCTTGTAAATTTTGTGCGGTGTCTCGAACTTCTAATCCTAATACAGCTGGAAAGTCCAAACATGACGTCATAATTGGACATCATAAAATTACAATGATTGGAATATGTTCATTCGACTTAAACTGAAAGAGAATTCCTTTAGAGAAGTCTTGGGCCCTCGAAGATGACCACTTGTAGAGGAGCAATAAGTGGGATAAGTGGAAGGAATGATATTACTGTAGTAGGAAAAACTCAGGCAAAGCTAAAAGGCAGAGATGGGATAGACTGGGTGGGACACGTCTCAGGATAAAACGAAAAAAGATGGTCTTGCTGCATGGAAAATTGTGTTTTTTATAAACAGGAAGAAAAAGAGGAAAACCAAAAATAAGGTGGGACGAGAACATGATAAAATGCGGTAAGAAGGACGTCACTGACAGTAGTTTTTCTCCAGTTGCGTATTTACGGGAAAATTCCCTCCTTCAAGAGGACTCCCAAAATCCTATAGACTCAGCAATTCCTTGTTATTTTTGCCGAATGAAAATTATTTCTTCGAAAATTTGTGGACTCGTTCGGAGATAATTTCTAGATATGCCCCTATTTTCCTCCCTAGATGACCTTTAAAGTTTTTCAATATCTGGTTACCAACCCTATAAAGCCCAAGATAGTAGGCGTTGTTTCATTTTCCCTGATAGACCACATTTCTCCTGCAAAGCCCCAGGCTCACAATCTCTATTTGCATGTCTCGTATACCCGTGTATAAAACTCAGCATTTGAAATTTTTTCGCTTATTTTCTCTTCTGTAGAAATCGAGTTTCAACATTATTTTTCAAGTCTCGCGACACGAAAATCTCTCCAATATCTTTTCTGACAAAAAGAGGCAAGCGAACATCGAAATTTCCGACCTCTTCTTTCTCGCAGGACTTAGAATTGAGGATTCTCTTCAACTGCGAAGAGCAAATCTTGGCAGCTGTACTCAGTCTAGTAATCAATCCGAGGTGAATTTCTCTCGCGAGTCTCAAGAGCAATGAACGAAGTGAAGTGTTCGTTTAATTAGAGAGAGATGAAATCTCCGTAAAGGTATCATTCGTCTTCCTTCAACTGAAAGGAAATACGCACGTGATGAACTCCGAGTGCGCCAACATACGTTGCAAATCCTTCATTCAACCATAAATCAGTCCACCATTTCATCGTTACCAAATTTCCGAACCACTGGTGCGCTAACTCGTGAGAAATAACGCTAGCTATACGGTGTCTATTGAATATGGATGACGAGTTCGGATCGTAGAGCAGCGCAGTCTCCCTGAAAGTTAAATATTAGCTATATAAATAAATCACATCGAGCCTTCCGTGATTGTCTATTCTACTCATTTGTGTTACAACAAACAAGTATAGGTATAGTCAAGTGTGGAACCCATTTGTCGGCTGATGCGGAATATACAAATACAAACTAATAACCAGAGAAAACAAGATTGTAAACTGAAAATTTTCGCAATAGGAACCATTCGTCTTACCTTTACGTATACCTACTCCGACTCGAGTAAGTTGCCTAAAATTCTACCTAGTACGCGTTATTCCTCATCATTAGTTGGCAGTATTTATGAATGACATTCAAATAAAATTGACGAAAGAAAGAAAGAAAAAAAAAAGGCTCATAGTGGTAACAACAACTATCATACCAGACATTCTTAGGCGGGAAGGTCGTCTGCACTCGTCTACTGAACACAAACTCGTTACTTACCTTACTATTAAGTTGGTAAATAAAAAATCGCACGGTGAATGAATAGCCGTGTGACCTGTTGTACTTAACGATTATAATTCTGAATGCTCTATCGGTTATGAGCGATATCAAACATTCGACTCACGCAGCGTGTATCGAAAATAAATAGGCGATTGAGAAATTCTAGCGATTGGACACTGGGTACGGGTATCTCTAGCGTACTGTGCCCCGAAATATTTAAATCTCCTATCGACCTACCTGTACGTAATCAGACCCCAGTTCTCCATAGCACCCGCGTTGAAATCGGGGATAGCAGCCATATCTTGTTTCGGTAAGGGATACTTTGTATCGAAATAAGTCTCGAAATAAGATAACACCTTCGGACCAACTTCCTTGGCTAACTCGACTTGGTTCAGGGCTTCTTTCCTCGCCCAAATACGGAACGTAACGTTCGAGCTGGTCTTCGGCGCTTCTTTGTATTCGAACTCCGACACCATGAAGGCCACCAAGTACGTTGACATTGGAACGGTTTCTTCAAATTTGTCTAAAACCCAATCCGGTTTATTCTTCCTGGAAGACAATGCGGACAAACATTTCAAATACAGCTTTTTCTTTATGTTTTTTTTTTTTAAACGAATGAATTTAAATGATAAAATTTACAATGCCTTGCTCTCCTTTAACGGCATATTGCTGATGGCTTTCAAATTTTTAGCGTGACCTATAGCAATTGTGAAAGTTGCTTTCAGAGCTGGCTCGTCAAAGCACGGAAATGCTCTTCTCGCATCAGTCGATTCAAACTGTGTCACTGCCAACCATCTGGAAAAATATTATAGCGAATTTAGGACAAATTTTGAGACTGTATTTTACGAGTAAAATCAAATGAGATGCGAGTATATATTTTTTTATTGTTTTCATCAACTCAAGAAATATTTTTTCACTTAGGCATTCTCTCCTTAAGAAGATTATTTCAATAAATGGGAAGGTAGACAACAAGTTCACTGTCTTTCCTATGTATATCTTGTACTCTTTCCCTGTAGCTGAAAAGGAATTTATTATTTATGGGAGGTAGAAGGATATTTTCGTAAACATGTTCACCCTGTGATTTCCGTTCCAACAATCAAATCAGTAACTCTCATTAGTCAGCTTAAAATCAATGGTTCTTTTTATCTTCTAATCAATTAATTTGAAATTTCTAATTAGAATACAAAAAATAATCATGAGGTTTGGCCTGGACAAGGTCAAAAGCTTGAAGACATTTTGAACTATGACCCTTATTCATTCAACTCAAGAACTTTCGAAATGTGAGACGATGAGAAGTCTTACACTTACTCCCTGCATTTCCTAATCAAAATTCAAATTTTTATCTCATAACGATATTGGGTGCTACTAAAGTAGGCGTGGAGTCTCCTTTCACTTGCTCCAATCACACCTGAATCACTATTGCTGGCGGATGTGGCGAAAGGACGAGCCCGACGAATTCCTTGCATTCCTCGAGGACGTGAGAGCAACATTTACGGAATGAATGACTGACATTCATGACACATTGACATAATGGCTCGAATTCATGACAATACTTCTGACAAAACCCTTTCGAGGGTTGATTTTGGAAGACGTGCAAGTCGACCTCCTCTTGGTGTCTTCTGGGTAACGCTAACGGGCTAGCAAACAACCTTACGATGATGGAACACACTGCCGTCGCCGTAGATCACAAATATTGTGGTAGACCGCGTACTTGAGCAGTGAAAATGACGATGGTGTTCTTGGCCAATGTGGTGCTTAGGAAAACGTCTTTTCAACTTTCCTAACCGGGCGTGTTATCAATTCTTGTGAATTCGTCACTAAAACTCCCTCCTTAAAAAGATTGCGCCTTGAGCATAACCCGTACTCCATGGGTTACCTAAGGTCCATAAAACAGGTACCCCGATGCGTCCGGTGGTCTTTTACTTGTCCTCCCCCACGTAATCTCAAGCAAAATTTTTGGACCGTTGGTTCAAATCTAGACTTGATTTTGAGTCACCTTCCTCTGTAAAAAAAACTCTTTTGGTTGACAGGCTCAAAGACGATAGTTTGCCTTCAGGTTCGACCCTGTGTTCTTTCGATGGGGTTGGTTCATTTCCGAACATCCCAAAAGCTACTGCCATGCAACATATAGGTAATTTACTTCCTCAATATCTGCTGCTCTCCCAACTTTTGTAAATTTGATGAAAAGTTTTTCGAGTTTCTAGAGGAGGTTGGTATTCCCATTGGCTCCCCTTTGGGCTCATCTCTGAAGTTCCAAATTTGAAGTTGATCTTTTCTCCTCGGTCCAAATGCTTCTGAATCACGTTTATTATTGGCACAGGTATGTCGACGATGTGTTGTGTACGTGGACCGGTCCCTGAGATCTCCTATTGTAGTTTCTCAAGTAGCTCAATAAACAATACCCTTCCATAAAATTCCCCTTGGAAGTAGGTGGTTCTACTATCACTTATTTGGATTTGACGATCTCCGAAAGAGACAGCGTCCATGAATTTGCCATTTACAGAAAAGATACTTCGACCGATATTATCGTTCACGGCAAGTAATTTTGCCCTGATGCTCATAGGTTCGCAGCTTTCAATAGCTTAAACCATCGGCTGACTTGTATCCCGTTAAGTCGCCCACCTTTCATAAGGAGCTGTTGACTATAAAGCACTTGGCCAGAGTTAATGAAGTCAATTTGGACATCGAACTTTCGGTTCAAAGGAAGATCTCTCGGAATAGTCTCGATTTGACCACCTCCTCCCCTAGAGATTCGTTCACTGACAATAGAAAGCACTGGATAAGACTTCCATTCCTCGGAAAGTTTTCCCTCTCAATTCGGTCGTGTTCTCCACCCTTTTGGCTTCCGGTCCACGTATTGTAGTCTTAATATGGTTAAAAGTCTATTTGTTAGGCTGAAGGATCCGATGCCTCCAACCTAGAGGAGCGGTATATATAAGGTGGAGTGTAGGGAATTGTAAGGGAGTTTATATGGCTATCCCTCAGCTCAAAGTAAGAGTCGACGAACACAAGAAGGCGTGGAAAAAAAAAGACATGGGTGAATCAGCTTTCACGGACTATCTCATTGCCAACGGTCATGACTTCGAAGAGGAGTTCACGGTCCTTCTCCATAGAGGGAATATTTTCTCTAAACGTAAAGCGCTGGACAACTGAAAAATGCTTGACAAGTATATATCTGATGAGGGGTATGATTGAACTAGTTTACGAGTATGATTCACATTGTGATGACTCGCTAGTTCAATAAGCCGGCCGACAAATCTCACAGATCGAAAATTTTCCGTTCCGCTCCCCTTTCATATATATATATACTAGAATAAGGTCAGTATAATACAAGGAGAGGTCCTAGTCTAGTACAACAATTGGCTGAACCACTTCAATGATCCAGATGCGCAACGCTTCAAACATTATGAGGCTCAATGAAAAAACCTAGCTCCAAAATACCCCATAAAACAGGTTACCTGCTTCCCCTCTCTCGTTTGACACGTTGCATATCTAGCTCATTGAAGGGGTAAAATCAATTGGAGTATGAAGCATTGCATATCTAGTTCACTGAAGGGGCTATACCGTCCTCTGAGTTTTGCCGACCGGCCGGACGGCGGACGGCTCGATGAAACAGGTTCTCTGCTAACAATTTGTTTCTTTTCTAAAGTCCTGAGTAAGACTACCCTCGAAACCCCGATATGGTGCCCTATTTCACGACCTGTCCCCGCTTTGAATGCCTGAAGCTATTCAGACTCCCCTGCTTAAAATCATTTTTGGGACTTGTCACACAAAAAATTGCAAGTAAGGTGATCTGTTTTTCAGAAGCGACGACCGTGAAGATCCGCAATGACACGCTGCAACCCCCGTAACTTTGAAGCTCAGGTAATTTTAAAATTCTTACTTGGTTTTATTCGACCTATCGACGTAGCTGCTGCGATAAAAGCCGGCCAAGCCTTCGGTGAGATTTCCTCTGAATGGTATGTACAAACGATACGACGAACCTTGCACCAACCGCTGACCCAACATGATGATGTAGAAGTCATTTTCCTTAGCGTAAGTATGAGAAGTAATCGGTACATCAACTGTTTCGTTCGCCGTCGTAATTTGCTTCAATAGCACGTCTTTTTCAATGATGTCCAATTCTTTAGAATGCAATATGATTTTATTACTAGCTTTCACGCATTGTACCTGAAATTAGGAATGTACGAATCCATTAGAGAGTTATTCGAAGTGACCTCTGTTTTTAAATAGACTCTTGATGAACTTCGAATACTTTCACTGCTCTGATGGTATAATAACTTTAATAATTAGAGCGAAATCAACGATTTGAACGAATTCTGAACGACAAAATTTTTATGTGTCACAGCTTCTTTCAAATCATGAACAATAGCGTAGCTATCGAGACTGGGAGTTATACCTAACACACCTCTTTCTTGTATAATGTTTTTTGAGCTGCGTGACGTGATATGACAACGTGACGTGTGGTGCTCTATGACGTCATCAATGACCTTGACCTACTATAGGGACTTGATAAATTTCAACTTCCAGCCGGGATGTTTTATGACGTCATCAATGACCTTGACCTTGACCTATTTTAAAGACTTGAAAAAATTTCAATTTCCAGTCTTCATTATATCAGGCCTAGCAAGCAGTATACTGAGAAGAGCCCAGCCAACTCATTTTCTGAGAGGGCATTTTCGCGCCAACGTGATCGCGAGCGCGGAAGGTTGCGGGTTCCCCGCTGCCATTGCAAACCTGCAATGGCCTCTAATTTTTCTTTATACAGGGTTTTCGGTCGAAATATCTTCGGTTGAGAGGAAGAAGAGACGCGAGGTGAGATGAAATTTCCTGTTTTTGAATTGCAAAGAGAAAGAGAATGTTAAACACACATATATTCAATTTCCATGGCAAAGCAAATTTCCCTTCCCCATTCCGCCCTCACCCAAACGAAAGATAACAGCTAATAGCGAAATGCTCTTAAAACTACTTCTTGACAGTGAATTATCCGTTCAATGGCCCGACCTATAAACCTTTTAAACAGAAAGAAAACATATATGGCTACTTGTTCCACTCAAAAACGGCTATCTTTGTCATTCTTTGTTTACGTATGTACGATTTTGATCATCTCAGTTAACCTACGAATAGGCTCTGCATTGTAAAAATGGCGTGAAAATAAATTTGAACTACATCGTTATCAATTTTGCGTTTTATTCGAAATGAAAAACCATGAGCTTGGCAGACAGACAACTGTGCAGAAATTGAAGTTCAAAAAAATTAAGAGTTCTTTAATAGGATTTCCGCATTTTTATACTAGTGTGTGCACAGTGTACTGGAGTTCATGGCACTCAATTTTTTCGGAAGTTTCATCAATCTCACATCTTCATAACTCCCTAATCCGCGTAACAAATCATTGCACCGCGGTACGAGTAAATTTTTGCGAAATTTCACGGTCTTTTCTCTTTTGACATAATTTGTTCTCATACACTCTTCGACTCAGATGCGCGAAAAGCAAAAAAGTCGAAGTTATATCAGATGAGATTACCTTCAATTTATTTACTCGCTAAATTCGATTAAAAAATTTTATCGAATTCTCGGTGAGGTCATATCGTTATTTGGTGATATCATCGACGCATTTTAAATGTACGAAGAACCTCGAATGTAATAATCTTACTTTGATCAATACTTTTCCTTCGAAACTGAAGCTAGACGGGTCCAAGTTCGCCAATATTTCCAGGTTGTATTTTTGAGGTATTACATTGTCTGGAAGACGATACCCTTGAGCCGCTTGTCGTCTACGTGAACCAGTTACTGTCGATATTATCAGCAGACAATAAATCGTCATGACTAGGAGCAAGGCCCATCCTCTTGCACCCATTTTCTTGAACCACTGAAAAATCATCAATTTATAAATACATTTAATCTAAGTACCATTTCTTACAAAAACTTTAAATTGAAGACGAATAACATGTCTTTTAATGATTGTAATTAAATGCTGAGTGGTCGTTAGTGGATTTAGGTCAACAAAATATTCCTAATGCCGATGTTTTGAAAATACCTCGTTTTTAAAAACTCTGAATCATGAAACTTCCTGAAAAAATATCCCTAAAATCTAGTCTGGAACTAATGCAGTATCGAATGCAATAATTGAGAACTAGTAAAACGTTATCCTAATTTAACTCGAATTCCCGCGGAGTCCAATAATCGCTACTCGTAGACAATTGTTAGCTAATGATGAGTGCATGCTTTAAAAATACTTTTTAAATATGAAATAAGGTAAACAATACTTCTTTAAAAATCTTCCTCTCGGGCTCGTCGGTCCTGATGGCCACCATAATATCGCTCGGATATTTGGACTAAGCGAACTTTGTGGCCGAAAATTGTTGATACAGATAACGAGTCACAAATTAGAGAAATTAGAAACATTAGCTCGCACACTTTGCGTTAATTACTGTTATTTAAAATCATTGCAAGACGTACCGAAAATTAAAAAAACATCCGAACTTGTTTTCTCACCTTTTAATACTCTATGAGGTAATACAATTTCAGTACAATTTCGAAGTATACTTTTTGACTTCTTAAAGGCTTATCTTATCCAATATCTATATCCAGATAAGAATGGAAACTGAATTGAAGATGAATTTTTTTGTTGCATTAATGGATAAGGTATTCACTTTTTTGCGAGTATTTAGGAGTAATATCTAATTAAGGACTTGGAAAGAAAGCACCTGGTTCAAATCTTTGCACACTCATTTTTGCTGATAAAACTGGACATTTCACAATAGCCCGAGAACTTGTTTTATGAGTCTTGTTTCTCTTATTCCCATCTGAATGGATTTTTTTTTTTTGGTGTTATTATAAGATAGGAAGATAATAGAGCATGGTGAATGAGAATTTTATTGGTCGGAGTACATCGAACATTGAGCAGTAAGAGGTATGTGAAATCGCAATTTTGCATCGCATCGCGGTGAAAAGAGATAGCTAAGTTTGCAGAAAAGAATCGACTCTAAAATAGTAATTTTCCAATTTTAAAAGTCGATCATTCAATTACGATTATTAGATTTTAATATCGATTACTGTCCTCTCAGTAAAATTTTTCCATGCTCCGCCTCTTCCTTCTTTTCTAAAAGCCTGTTTTCTTTTCACCTTTGACCCATCAGAGAAATTTTGCTGAGTACTATTATTTATAATTAAAATTCCAAGATTGAAATGTTTCTACGTCCCACTCTTCGCATGAAATTTCTACATAGCCTTGACTTTGCCCGGAATTTGCGATTTTGGAAATTATGTACTCAAGAATTTGACCTGATATATTGTGAGAAGAGAGAGGCATCATGTCACGCTCCTGATGGCGAGTTACTCTAACCTACATTGGCTTGAAAATATTTTCATCGTGGAACTCAAACAACTTATAGGAGAAGGAGAGGGAGACTGAGGCTAATCCACTCGTCCTTGAGAGCCTAAAACAGGCATGCCCAACCTATAGCCCGCGAGGGGTCTTCATCAGGCCCGCAAGAACCCAGTTGAAGAAGTAGATAAATTAAGAAATAAATACGAAAAAATTTCTTCATCATTAAATATTGGAAAAATTGGCCCACCTCCCTTCTTACCAAACTCAAAGTGGCCCGCTAGCCAAAAAGGTTGGACATACCTAGCCTAAAACCTTGAACCTATTTCCTTTACCTTCAACACAGGAATAGACCGAGCTGTCTCTCAGAATATTCAAGCTCAATAGAGGAGCATGTTTGACCAAATTCTTCTCAAAAAATTTCAACAGGTTTAACAAGGGATTTGAGCTATACCAAATCCTTTCCTAGAGTTTTCGACAATAACAAGAAATCTACCCTATTCGTACACCAAATCCTTTCCTAGAAGCAAAATTTTCACATGAAGCCTATTTTTGATCTAGCTAGACAATTCTTAATTTTTTCACTCTCGCCGGCGCGAGGCTTAAAGAAGCGCGAGGCTTGAAGCGCTGATACCTACTTGCCACCCGCTGGCGATAGCCCTGCTCAAGACTGACACTTGAGACTGAAACTCCAACCTGGGACTCAAGACTGATACTAGAGACTGAGACTCGAGCTTGAGACTGAGACGCGAGTTTGACACTCGAGACTTAGACTCAGGGCTGCGACTCAAGACTGACTTTCGAAACTGAGACTCGAGATTGAATTTGAGCTTGAGAATTGAGGCTGAGACTGACACTCGGGACCGAGACTCGAGACTGTGACTGAAGACTGACACTCGAGATTAGGACTCGAGCTTGAGACTCGAGCCTGGGACTCAGGACTGATACTGGAGACTGAAACTCAAGCTTGAAACTCCTTGAGAATCGAGACTAGGACTCGAGCTTGAGGCTTGAGGAGATTGAGGCTCGAGACCGTGACTCAAGATTGAGAATTGAGTCTGAGACTTGAGACAGAGACTCGAGGTGGAGACTGGAGCTTGAGACTCAAGACTGATACTAGAAACTGAGACTCAAGCTTGCGACTCGAGTATGAAAATCGAGGCTGAGAGTCGAAACTGGCACTTGAGACCGAGACTCGAGATGGAGACTGGAACTTGAGACTGGAGCCTGAGACTCAAGAATGAGACTTGAGCTTGAAACTTGAGACTGAGACTCGAGCCTGGGACTCAGGACTGATACTAGAGACTGAGACTCGAGCTTGCAACATGAACTTGAGAGTTGAGGCTGAGACTGACACTTGGGGCCGAGACTCGAGACTGAGACTCAAGCTTGAGACTTGAGATTGAAACTTCGACTTGAGAAAATTCTGAGACTCAAGGTTCAGACTCCAGACTGATACTCGAGACTGAGACTCAAGCTTGTGACTCAAGACTTACTTTTGAGACTGAGAATTGAGCTTGAGAATTGAGGCTGAGACTGACACTCGGTACCGAGACTCGAGACTGAGACTGGAGCTTGAGAGTCAAGCCTGAGATTCAAGACTGACACTCGAGACTTGGACTTGAGCTTGAGACTTGAAACTGAGACTTGGGTTTGAGACTCGACCTTGACACTTGAGCTTGAGACTCAAGACTGACACTCGGGGCGAAGACTCGAGCCTGGGACTCAAGATTGATACTAGAGACTGAGACTAGAGTTTGCAACTTGATTTTGGGAATTGAGGCTGAGACTGACTCTCGGGATTGAGACTCGAGACTCAGACTGAAGTTTGAGACTGGGAGAATGAGATTCAAGACCGACACTTGAAACTGAGACTCAAGCTCGAGACTCAAGCTTGAGAATTGAGGCTGAGACTAACACTCGGGATCGAGACTCAGACAGGAGTTTGAGACTCGAGTTGGAGACTTTAGACTGAGACTTGGGTTTGAGACTCAATTCCGATACTCGAGACTGATACTCGAGCCTGGGACTCAAAACTGATACTCGAGAAACAAGAATTTTGCTTCAATATCAAGAAAATATACCTATTCACAAAATTATTGCACAATTTGCTAATTGCTTCCCGTTCTGCCTATGTGCCACATCCCCTGCACTGATTTACGTGTTTGAATATTTTAATTTGATGTATAAATCGACGCGATAAATCTTTATCCTCAATAAATAAAAAGAAATCACGTATAAATTTCATTTTTTCTTTATCCTCAATTTTAACAAGTCCGCTCATACACTCGTATTTTCTCTCTATAGAATTGACTCTACTTTCGCTGGAGTCGAATGCAGATTTTTGCCTGTAAATCCGTGAACTTTACATGGCTGTCCTAAATTACGTCGTTAGCTTCCAAAATTCACGCATGCAAATCTTCTTTCCCTTTTGCTTGAGAAATTTCGACTTCAATTCGTGAAAAATGACTGTATCCAAAATTAACGAGGCAAATTATCATTCCTTTACGGCGTAGAAGTCTCCGCATTTAAAACAGTTACACAAAATAATCATTTTCTGGACACCCCATAAAGAACCAAAGTAAAGGATGATATGGAAAGATTTGAACTATATATCTTCATGATACTTTCATAAGAAGTCCAAGTTCATCGCATCCAGTTTTTTCTCACATTACTAATGTCGATCGTTAATATGTAAATTTTTATTACTACGAGTAATACTTTGTACACGTGTTCGCTCTCTGTAAGTATTAGTTCGCAGAATACATATACATGCTAACTTCGTCTTCTGTCGGACTCTGTACTGGGTAAATTAATCAAACAGAAGAGCATCCGCACCATTTACAATACATTAATCAAGATTAACCCAAAATTACATTCATCGGAGAAGTTGAAGGAAGGGGGAGGGCAAAATTCAAATATAGGGAGGGTATAAATTTGGAGTGTTACAAAATTATGGTATATGTAGTGAATAAATCCTGGAATCAGGAGAGGGGAAGGAAGTTGCTGGGACGAACTTGAATTTTTTCCAATGCTTTCTCTTCAAAATGTCTTCTCGTTGCCCTATGCCATCATACATCAAGCTCACCGACGACGTAAATTCTTTCCTTATTTTGAACCTCGAAATAAGAAGTCAAATTTTCGATTTCAGCTATCCGCGTATTAACATTAATGATAACTGACGGCAAAATGCGAAGCAATTGAGTTCGATGTAGTAAATTACTTTACTTCTCCATTTATAAATTTTTTCCGTACATCTGAGCTATTTACGTTCGTTATACACGATTATTGAGACGTAATTTTTCGTTAAGCGTGTAATGAAAAACTATACAGTATACTTAGCGGAAAAAAGATGGACAGAATTAAATTGTATCGTGAAAAATTTTTACCCCTTATCTTCTATAAGTTCTATAGTTGACGGGCAAATAAGTCTTGGAGAAGAAAAGTCGAAAACTTTCGTTTCTGACTTGGATTGTATTTCTATCCTTACTTTATTTGTATTCCTTCATCTCCGTGTAGTACAATTTTTTCATTTCGAAACTTTTCTCTCTGCTTTATTTATCCTGTCTATTTGTATTTCGGTGCGATGCCTGCTTTCATAGTCTTCCGTCTAATAGTTTTCTTTCTCTATATCTTTCTTTCTTTACTTCGTATTTTCTCCTCTTTGGAGCCGTCTCGATTCATATTCCCGCTCGGGCCAGATGATTTTCTCGTCATAATTTCTCGTCTACCCCTATCTCTCTCCCGCTTGCTGAGATAATGAAGATAATTATTTCGAGTCGCGCGCGTGAAAAACGTAGGCGACAAATTTATATTTTCATTGTTTGTAATTAATATAGACCTAATTTTCTATAAAAAAAAAAAAACACTGGAACGTAGTACAGTTTTAATCTGACTAGGGAATGAGGGTTTTGGTAAATTAGTTATCACAAATGAGAATTTTTATGGAAATGGACATCCGACTCCGAACAAGCCCCTCAGAACATTCGATTCTGGCCAAGACACACTGATGACATCTTGTGCGTCGGGCATGGCGCATAGGCTAGCGTTCTCAACAGTCAACAGCCAGCCACCAAACTAATCTGCGAAATAGGAAGCTCACGCATCAACTATCTCGACCTAACCATTTCATGTGCCGCAAAGACATTTTTACTGGGCTGGGCAGTATTTTAATCCACACGCTTACGGAACGGCAGTCTATGAACACAGCTTTCCATCGCATGCTAACACTATCCCCTTCGACCCGGGCGACTGAAACGTCAGTAATCAAAAAGATCGCTGCAACGAGCGTTCTCAATGTGAACATAATGGATCAATTTCTCCTTGCTGGAACTACTCCTTTCTTCCTCGTCAAATGAAAAAGAAAAATAGATTCGTCAACCCATTACCGTCTATTCGGATACAGGACTAGCTTCTACCCGTTGGCCAGCACCACCAACCTGATTATTCTAGAAGATCCCCCCCCCCCAGGACATATCCAAGGTAATCTGGTAGGAAACTGTGCCTGCGGCTGTCCGATTACTTCGCTGCCATCAAACCTTATCTGCAGCTCTAACGAACCACGGTTGGTCAACGGGTTATAACATACGGCGAGCCAAATGTCAGCTGATTCACCTGTGCAAGCCTTGAAGAGGGCGAAGCGATAGAAACCGTTAGCAGGTACAACACCTGTGTAAAAATTTCAGGGTGGTTTCGTTCATCCATTCATTTGATTTCATCACAATTATTCCAACTGTTGACGGTCACTCGTAACCTCACGTTCTCCACCATCGACATATTTGTTTCTCACCCCCCCTCTCTCTTTCGACGGTCTCAATTCCTGTTGGTCGAAACCAGTCAACTTTGAATTAACTCACAAATTTTTGCTAGTTTTTATTTATTTTATAATTTACCTCTATTTCACGACCCTCGCAACTAATTTTCGGAATTTTTTATCGTTACTTTCTCAGAAGTTGTATGGTTTTATTTTAATTTTCAAAATTTGACTCTCTTCTCATTTGTGATGACTAATCTACCAAAACATTTCTCTCTGGTCCTTAATTCCTTGTTGAATTAAAATATTGTGTTTTTGAACCTACTGATCAGCACGGTTCGCACCTACAAGAAAACTGGTAATTTTTCAAGAAATGTTCTTTCCTCGTATCATGTGGAGATGAGACAATTTTTCCCCTTAAGTTCATGAATGTACATATTTAGTATTTGTATTATGGGAGAGAGAGATTCCCGCGTTGGGTCTATTGGCCCGTAGGCATCTAGGAAGCTGAACCAGTGCTGCCAAATAATATTTTCAAGAATCCGTATCCTCATTTTTTCTACTCCTAAAAACAGATTTGTACCAATCTATCAATAATGATAAAGAGAAAGGTATCTCTCACAACTCAGGTACTTTTCCCTTGAGCAACTCAATCTTGCAGAAGACTACGGAAAAGTATTTCTCGTACTCGTGACTAGGGTACTTTTCCCTTGAGCACTAGAAATACGCATTTTACGCACAAAAATCTGAGCTGAAGTAGATTGGGATGAGTCAGTCAGCTTCCTTCTTGGTCTTCTTCTACTTAGTTTGCATATTCCAAATGAAGATAGATTTGAAAATTAGGTTTCGGTATTTTGATTACCTAGATAATGACTTCTTTTCAGCCTGCGAAGTAAATTTGGAACTCAAAATTTTTTCCTTTTCTCAGTAGGGATGCATGCGAAAAGATTTCTTGAGTTCTCCGATGAAGTTACGATGCACACGCGAACATTTCTCCAATAAATGTACCCCGAAACAAAAGCAATATCGAACTTTCTGTGAGCTGAAGTTCCTCAAAAACCACTGTTCGGATCGATAGAAAACGCAGTAACGATGCTTTTTCAAATTCGATATTATGAGGAGCCCTGATTCGTAAATATCGATTTGTATATTAAATGTTTCTGCTACCCGGATTTTGAAGTTTTTCATAATTGCAAAATCAATTATGATTCCCTCAGGTCACCTGGAATGAATTCGTGACACATCATAGGAGCTAACATGTCATCCCGAGAGACACAAACGTAGTGTAGGTATCATTTTTAAGCTTACTTCCTACACTTTGATGTACCGAGTTGGTATCATTTAGGCGCGGACGATTAGGTGCGAAGAACTGAAAAATCAAGTAGGCGCCCATTCAAGTAGACGCAAGAACAATTGGGCGCTTAAGCGCGAATTAATTTTTTTTTTATTAAAATGAAACAATTTTTAAAAATTAATTGAGCTATTTTAGCATAACCAGTATTATCAAGGGGAATCACAATAACTCTTAACTGAAAATAATTTTAAAACAATATTTTTCAACCCTAGAACTAATGGAAACCCTATTATATTCCAACATTTATTCTGATGTTAATACAGGTTGAATAAATTATTAACAATAATTTAATTAATTAAAATAATATTATTTATTAATAAAATTTTTAAGAAAATTAATTCATAATTAATTAAAAAAATTAATCTTCTGAATTTAGGTTACTTTGAAAGAAAAATTAATTAATTGATAGATTATTAATATTTTTATTAATAATAAAATTAATTAGTCAATTTAATTCAAGTTCAATTATAATAAAAAATTGATTTAATAATTTCATTTTTGATATTTTTTTCAATTAATAAAAAGTTAATATTAATATTTATATTTTTTAGAATTATTCATTTTTATATTTTGTTTGGATATAGTTTTGAAAATTTTATTGGTTTTTTTTTTTCAATTTTTTGAAATAAATTATTTTGATTATAATTTAATTAAAAATTTATTTAATTTAAAAATATTAATTTGTAATTAAATAAGTAAATTTCCTTTATTAAATTAATATTTATTTGAATAATTTTATAAATAAATTTTTTATTGCAGAGGGAACAAGATTCAGGCGAACTAAGTTACAAAAAATACGTCACGGCGCAGGCGGCGAGTAATCGGGAACTTGAGGCATTTAAGGATGTCGTTGATTGCTATGAGGAAAAGTAAGACCCCAAATACTCTACCTTGAGGGACACCGTTTTGTACTAGAAAAACTGAGAATACTGTCTTTCGTTTACTGAGTTACATTGTGAGCGTCGACATGCATTTCAAAGTCAAACCAGAGCTTCTGCATGAGTGGCCAAACCTATGTCCTTATTTAAAAGTTGCAAGTCGTTTCGGTTCCTGGGTCAAGGTAAACTTGCTCAAACTGTAGAATTAATGTATAATTATCCAAAAAAAAGAAGTAAGGAAAGTGTAAAGAATTGCATTCTGTTTGTTCTTCGAGAGCCTCGGACATTTCCCTCAAATTAGTTGATAAATAAGAGACAAAGAGGGAGAGGAAAAAGTGAATTTTTTTTCCTGATAGTCCAGTAGCAAAAAGTCGTGAACTTCCCCTTCCAAAATATTATCTACCGAATCGATTCTTAATTCTAGGTTGGAAGATTCTAATAGAGGAACTCTACCTATTCTGTCTTCAAAAGAAGTCCAAAATACGAAGAATGGGTCTGAAATTGTGGAGTGATCTGGAAAGAAGCTCTTCTAAACCCGTGAAAGATTCTAGTGTACCTTAGTTCCGCAAATTTCAATCAGCTGACCAACTTCCTTACTTTATTCTCGAAGAATCTCGAAACTGGAGGAAGTAAACAATTTAGGAGTGGTGATACAAAATCGGTACAAGCTATGTTTCAATCCTGAAATTTGAAATGGGAAAAAGTGTAGGTATTTTGAAAAATTTCGAATATGGAGAGGTATGACCTCGCCCGGAGTGTAAACACATTCACAAGAAGAGAGACTTTACTCGATATTGTACACAAACGAGACATCAACTTGCTCTTCTGAGCTTCATATTATACTAGTTGTGGAGGAGTTCGTACGCGTCTTTCTTCCAAAATATCGAATCGTCGCTTGTTTGTTTTTACTTACGTCACGTTCACCTTCAGTCACGTACCATAAACTGAAGGCTCGAGGCGAGATATGCCAAATTCACGTCACAAGAGGATACAAAATTTGGGAATGCTGGTGCAAAATCATAATAAAACTGGAGAGGGAAGCTTTGGTGATAAACCTGAGAAAGTTATGGTGGAAACTTGTCTACAGTGAAAGAAAAAATAACGAGTGGTGCTAGAAAAGCAATGACGATAGGAGACCGGCGATGTCTTCTTTCTTGAGTCGAGATCGTTTCAACGTGTCTTCCTTTGTCTAGCTGCGATGGCCTTGTTCCCACTCTACTCTACGGTCGACATTTTTTAAAACCTCCCTGATGACGTCCCGTTCTCAGTCAAGTGACGCACGTTTCCTCTCTGCTCTTCAATCAGAATTCGTAAAGTCTCTCAAACAAGTCAGCTATCTTTCTTCTCTGCTCTTGATAAAAGTTTCCCCGGCGACATCTCAGTTGAGTCCCTTAGGGCCGCCTACTCCGGGACTAAACTCAGATATTAATATTCAGGTACCTGGATTTCAATAGGACTCAATTCGAACGTGTGCATTAATTAGGGCCGCAAACTCCGCGACTCAACTCGGTGTAAAAATGTAGTTTGGGACTCAACTCGGAGTCCCCGCTTTCGCCGTCTGTCATCTGGGTGAATTTTTTCCCAACAAATCGACGACAACCCTTTGACCTACTCGAAGGAACTGGAATAATTTCGATTACATCCAATTAGAAAAATCAGTTCCATTCTTTTGCCTGGACTTCCCTAATTTTACTCTGAAAAATTTTTAATGGCCATACCATCATTGTTGGAAATTGGAGGGATAGACGAATTTGGTTTTTGAGAGCTTTTGAAGAGACTAAAAAGATTTGGTAAGAGAGAAATTATAGGGACCTGAATGTATAAAAAAGAAATGTAAATAAATGGTCGAATAAAAATAACATCTGTTCACAGGAGAGTGGGGGGGGGGGAGATTTACCGAGAAATTAAGTTGAAAATTTTCCAGTCAACAAATTTGGTCATCCAACTCTTTTTAGCTCAAGGCAGGACTTGAATACTTAAAGTTGAGATCTTAGAGAGATATTTCACGTTTTCAACAGAGCTGAGACAAAATATGAACTACTGAACTCATTCAGGACCGGGTAAATACTCATGAACTTTTGGGTCAATCCACCCGCCTCTTTCTCCTCAATATGAATTGACTTCAGAATGAGGTGCGTGACAAAAAATTCCGGACTTAGAGGGAGCTAATTGCTGAAGAAAGATTAGTGGTTTATAATTTCAATCGCCGGGTGAACAAAAAAATGAAAGATCTTCAGTAGTACTGGTAGTATAAAGATGTACCGAATGTAGTCTATAGTATTTGACATGACTCCGGTTTACAAAAGCTATTCAAGATTTCAAAACCAAAGATTGTTGAGATCTTATTCTTCATTCTATCCGGAGGCTCCATCATTTTTTTATCGCACTAATGGTAATTCTTCTTTGATCGTCTAAGATTGGGGGTTCCAGGTACATACGTACAAAAATAATAGAAGATAAAAAAATACGAGCTCCTTTTCCAAATAGAATTTCGAAGAAATCACGACCGTAAGCAACGCGAATAAACCTGCCTTATTGACAAAATCGGCAACAAGCACGAAGAATTCGAATAAACAGTACACAAACGATGGAAGAAGCCTACAATATCGAACCGGTTTCTTGACAACTGTTATTAGCTCTTGCACATCAGCCTGAGAATAGGACCTAGTCTCCAGACAAAACAAAATCAATCCAATATACCCGAATTTAACGTTATAAAAATCATGCCAGGTACTTTAATTCAGAATCAGAGAAGAAAGTACATTTGTTTACTCACCTAGAAATAACCCACTAGAAATTGATGAAATCGACAGGAAAATCAATGGAAAATATAGAAGAAACAAATAATAACAAAAAAAAACTAACAAACCAAAACAATAACTCTTTCATACGTTACCTAGACGATAAGGTAAATTAACGTAGAATTAAATTCTAACAGAACTCGTATAGGCCTAAGGCAAACAAAAGTTAAATACAGGTTAAAAAAAAAAGTAAACACGCGATATTGGAAGAAATGAAAAAGTTCACGATTGACCGCGTATTCGATCGACACTTCGGCAATCCATTGATACCGCGATATATACTTGCACAACTAATGGAACTAGTCACAGTTCACAGCAGCACGCTGTGGGATTGAATAACTTATTGTCGTTGCAGGCACAGGCAAAGATTTTACAAGTAATTATACAATATTGGTGAAACGTGAAAGTTTTCCCCTAACTACATCTCTCTCCCTACTACTCTCGTTCGAAATTTTGTTTATTATGTTTTCTGGTTGAACGCGAGTGCTCGTCTTAGATAAATGGACAAAATTTTCGAAACGCGAAATAGAACGTCGGATTTTCGCCGCAGAAAATATGAAATCGTTATCAGATACATCTAAGAAGAAGTTGAAAACATCTACAGGAAATAAATAACGTAATCCTACCCTTAGAAATAAATACTGATATAATTGGCGAGGCGAAGAAATCGGATACTCGCACTTTTTCAAACTGTCTTGAAAAACTCGATATAGGAATGTCAGGGAAAAAATAAAGGGGGAAAAAATCGACGAGCCGCTAAAAAAAAAAGTGTGGCCACTTACACATAAAATACGTGATTTACTTCTCGAATTGCAAATGTCGTATAGCTTGTGACAAGGTTATTAACCAGAACTATTATTGTTAAATAATTTACTATCTTGACAGAGGATTCTGTTGAAAGTTGAGACAATCCAAAAGTTGTACTAATGAAAAAAGTAACAAAGCTGGGTTTGCGAACAGCATCATGAAAATCATTAGAATGATGGGAAAATAAATAAAGTCGCAAAAGTAATGTACCCACTCGACTCAATAAGAGTATCTTTCTGGAATTTTGCCTAGCGTGTTGAAATAAATTTCAAAGTTGATCTAACATTATTGCTTTTATACTTTTCATTTTGCTCTGTTTCAAATTCTCATGAAAGGCTAGCCGTAGAATGGACAGTTCATCGTCCGCATTATCAGCACCACCTTCAAGAAAATGAAAAAAATGTTTGATGTTTGTTGAATAACGCGAAACCTCTTGAGACGCGAAGGAGAATTTAATAAATGCGTGTTCTTGCTCTCCTTTGGCGCGTCTTTGATTCGTGTATCTACGTTTGAAGATAAGACTTTTAGGCGTACTTGTAGAAGCAATTTTTTTCACCTCTTAACAGAAAACCTGCTCGATTGGTGTTTTATTCCCTCGTAAATATCTGACTTCGACTACCCCTTCGGGAATTCTTATCCTCTTCTTTAGTTTGACACTGAAAAAGACTTTAACGTGAAACTAGATCTTTAAAATAGACTTTACGTCACGTCCAGTGTCTACCTCTACAAACAATCGGATAAAAGTCCCGAGCCTCCTACGTAGCTCGGAAAAAGAATTTTTCCAGATTTCGTAGCTCTTATGTGTAGCCTATAGAACTTCCAATTATGGAGACTTTCTAATCATTTGAAGAGACAATTTGAAAGTAAGAAAACTCTCCCCGATTTTGAATCGACCGATGAGAAATAAGTGTCGAATTTTTGTTCTGATGGAGCCAAATTTAATGAAGGTCATGTTTCATGTCTTTCTCTTTTTCAATATAATAGGTAGTATTTTGCTGTTGAGTGTCAGAATGGCCGTGAAAATGGTATACGCAGAAATGAATACTGATAGACAGCAATCTGTATCATCTTTACTATATTTCGGCACTTACCAGAGTGGTTGCACTCATAAGTCCAGTTCAGAATAATATTTTCTCGAAGGCATGGTCTTGAATAAGTCTACTTTTCCAACCAATAGCCGCTAGGATATTTCAAGCTGATAGCTTTTGGGTACCTAGCTCACTCGATCCGTTCGTTCGCCTTCTTGTAAGTCCAGCTTACAATATTTCAAGCTAGTAGTTTTTGGGAACTTCACTCACTCCGCTCGTTCGTCCCCTTTGGTCTGGTTGAAGTTCAGTTTAGAATATTTCAAGCTAATAGCTTTCAGGTACTTTGAGCTAATAGCATTTGGGTAGCTCACTCCCTACCAGTGCTGCCAGGTGATAGTATCAAAAATCCGTAACCGCAATTGTTTGTGAGACCTAAAGACAGATTTCTACGGATGTTGATTGATCCATTGATAACAATCAGGAGAAAGGTATCTTTCATGAACGTAGCTGAGGTACTTTTCCCTCGATCAGTTCAATATTACGGAACATTGCAGTTTCAGTCTATAACGAGCAGAAGAATAGTATCTCTCGTACTAGTATTTAAGGTACCTCTCCATTGATCGCAAGAAATCCATATTATACGTAAAAAGAAAAACCTGTATCTTTCCCTAGCTCCCTCCACTCGCTCACCCCCTTGCTCTAGTGTAAGTCCAGTTCGGGTTGTTTCAAGCTAATAGCATTTTGCGGACATGGTCTCTAGTGTAAAAAAAAACTGACTAGCTAATGTACGAGGGGAAAGAGAGGAGGGGTCTCTTTCGTCTACTATAAGTTTAGTCAAAGACTAGTCAAATCCTTGTATAAAGCCATCGTAAAGGTGAACTTGCAGATTCTTGAATCACTCACGGGGTAACGAGAGTGAAGCGAGGGTGCCAATTGAAAAATTTCAAATTATGGATCAGGGCAAAGTAAGGACATGAAACATGTCAAAAGCCCAGTATAAGGAGTGCGCAGACCTACCACCTTTTTGGTCTTCTTTATTGTATATTACTATTTACCTAAAGAAGGCCAACCTGATTAGATCCGTTTATACAGTATGCTGTATTTCTGATAGTTAGCCTACGCCCGGCCACCCTATACTAAGCCTAGTTTAAGACTAATGAAATCTTAGGAGGTAGGGTCTTCTTTCTCAATTATAAGTTCAGTTTAAGACTGGTAAAATCTTAGTATAAAACTAGTTCGAAGCCATCATACAGCTAGTATAAACCTAGTATATAAACTGGGCAAGGTAAACTTGCGGGATAAACTCGCAAATTTCTGAATCACCCACGGAGTAGAGAGGGTGAAAGGAGGGCCTTCGGAAACTTTCCTATTAGAGGTCGGGGCAAAGTAAAGACATGAAACATGTCTACAATCAAAGGCAGAAGCTAAAATGTGAGTCAAATGATTCTGCTAAGCGAAGGACACTCTTCAGAAGGCCAATCCCAAGGAGCCGGCTGCTCTCCAAAGAGAGAAATTAAGAAGACACAAGACGATATGGAGCCTGCTTGACTGCTTTTCAGCTAACAAAAAACAAATTGAATACTGGTGAGCAGTACAGGAACAATAAGACCCCAATCTATGGCAATCATTCTTGGAGCAACGGAGATCAGGACAATAATTTCCTTTAAGTAGCTTGGTGTCAAATTAGATAAAGGCCTCGACAGGCTGCATCACTCACACGTCATTTTCAAGAAAGCGGCAACGGTGATGCCTAAATTGAGTGCCATAGCTGGAAACGTCTTTGGGTACAGCATGGAAGCGCGACGGTTCATGTTCAATGGCATTGTCGGCGCACAACTTATGTATGCCAGTGTACCTGCTGGGTACATAGGCTTAAGGAAGGTTGTAGACCATACGCACCGATTAAAGATGCTGTGCTATGGTCGGCTGTATCGCAATATTTCATACTTTCCGGCCCCCACTATAACAGGATGGCTGAGCATGAGCGATACCCACTGCTCCAACCTAATGGCTCAACTGCAATTTTTTCAAGGAAAAGGAAACTGTTGTTGATTCATTCTGAGTTATCAAGGCAGTATTGGAAAATCCATCGAAAAAATACGATTGCAACGTTTCTCAGACAACAAACCGGCATTAAGTTGTAACCAATACAGATTTTGGTCAGGGATTTGCGCTGAGGCTGCCCTGCCAAGTATACAAAACCAATAGCCGTAGTATCATCCGACATGAAAAAAACCTCTAGTAACTTTGATTAGTCCTGACTAGTACATAAACTTGAGAAATACTATTGCTCGCATCAAAGACTACTTGAGAAACAGAAAATTGCGCAGCAGAGAACGATCATTGCATATACACAAATAATGCTCACTGGGTTCAAGTACATCCTCCATCCTCTGGAACGTTGGTTTCAACTATTTCATGGAAAAATTTAAAAAGCAATACACTGATGACGTCACCGTCCTATTGACCCCCCCCCCCCCTAGCCACTCCGAAACTATAATGAGGAGAAGTTTTTTTGATAAAATAAACCAAGTAATGTCTCTCGTAGCGGAAACTTGTCTTGAACTTGACATCAACAACGCTGACATCCTCAGACTCAATAGCCTCATCTTTACATAAGAAAAACTGGAAATCAAAGAATTATCTCAAAAATAAGTATCGCTACCCTGACAACAAACTTATCGTGATGCATACATAGAATATATCTGCGAGAATTCAACTTAAAATAGCAGCAGAGTGCCAGAACACTTACTGATTCTCCAACGAAGCAGAAAAAACTACGTTCAAAGGCATAGTACACACTTTCCTTAAGTATAGTTTCTCCGCATTAGAGGCTCATTAAATTGTTCAAGTCCACGCAGACATAATCATCCGTTGCGGTCTTCTATATAGAAGTGCCAGCCACCTCTCCAGCGCAGTAATTACAAACGCCGTTTCATTAATCTTGGAAATAATTTGTCGCCCACGTATTATCATTCAAAAAAAAAAGGATAGTTTTCGATGAGGCTCATCCTGAAAGTACGGGAGCAATAAACGTCAATCTGTAAGAAAGTATTTTAAAAAATACATCAAGAAGCCATCCAGAAATGGCAATCGTGGAACGATGAAAGGAACTTATACCGAAAGTCGGGAGAGTCAATCTTCCTCTTGCAAAGGTAAGGGACAAATATCCAAAAAAGTACCCACATTTAAAACGCATTGATGCAACACAATGTATTTTGTACGAAACAGAAATTTGTGCTCCCCGGTGTAAGTATATGTGCGAAAGATTACTATACGTATCTTGGTGGAATATTTGTTCCTAACTAAACGAGATTAAACGATGCTAACCTACCCTCTAAAAAATAAGCTTTCCTTTCCTATTCCCCCGAAACCTTATTTCGAAAAAATATCGGTACTTACCCCGTAAAATAATTTCATCATTCTATCGCTTGATTGAAATGCTACTCTTCTACTCGTTCTATGAAATTTTAGAACGCGTCTTCGTACATCCCGCTCATTCGAATCACCAACAACACCAAATTAACGCTCTGTACGAAATTCGACTTCTCGCATTCCTATCCGCAGCAGTTTTCAAATAAACCTAATACTCGACCACCAGAATGAGAAAATACATTCAGCATGTGAATAATTATAATTAATGAGTTCTACAAATGATCCAATCCCCACATCCAATGTACACATCTTCCGCGTGTAGACTTCTATCTCACTTATTATAATTGTTCAATCATGTCACCATATCGATACAGTAAATAGTAAGCTTTTTAAAGGGCACTATCATATACGATACTAACCTCGTGTAGTCTTATTGTAAAACCATAATAAACCTAGTCTGTGCTGGCCTATTGATGGATTTTTGCCTGCGCGCGTATCGTAATTACAAAGATTTATACTTAATAATGATTTTGAGATGATTAACGAGGCACGCTATTGTGCATCTGGACAAGGCAGAGGAGGTAAGAATTTTCAGGTATGTATGATATATCATTAATGTCTTAAAGAAAGAAAGACGAAGAATAAAAATAATATGCGGAAATTCGAATAAAAATTACTGTTACTGTTTCAAGTACAATTTGTACTCGAGTCACTACCCTGTACCATCTTTGCATCCGTCGCACGTATGATATTAAAATTGATCACGATTGATTCAATGTCGGTGAAGGATATTAAAAGCTGAACAAAAGAGGCTCCGCGATAATTAAGGTCACTCTGCGTCTGAGTTATAAATTTAGAATCAGTTTACGCGATCGTAGGTATTTACGATTATCCTAATATTTCCTAGTCGAAAAAAGCATTTGTGTTCTTAATAGACTGCAATGGGGTTTGAAAATAAGAGACCTTAAAACTACCTCACGCTGCGAACTCTAGCAGTACATTTTGAGGTAACATGAGGAAATACGTAACATCATGGGAATGAGCCTTTCCAATGTTTCGTTGTTTTGGTAGGTTCATCTGCAGTCTTGAATCGGAGATGGCGTGTAAATTGCGTTTTACATTGGGTCAAAGCTCGAAATATTCCCAGTCCCCAAAGTAGGTCAAGGCCACGCGTACCGCATTACGTCATGCTAGTAGAAGGCGTACTACTTTATACAGGTCTTTGTATTGACTTGGAATTCAACATTTTTAGGTTAAGGACTAATGGTGGGCTAACTAGCTACCTATTGAAAAGATTGTTTCTTAATGTAACTTACTCATACACATGTACTCACCGTAGGTGTCTCATGAACGATTACTAAGGGGTGTAGGAGTGTAAGAAATTAAACTTGAGCTATACCTATAATATATTCAAGAAAGTTCGCGGTCACAGTTACAAAGCAGTGTTATAGTGTACTTAGGCACAGCGGATGAAAATTGAGCTAAAGCGGAGTGTACCCAAGGGCTTTGTTGAACACCACCAATCATTACTTTTGAAGAGTAGAAAATTATTAAACTACACGACACAAGCACGCAAGATTTATACTTGAAAACTTGTGACCGGTTTTGAAGTGACAAACAACTTATCCACGGACTGGAGCAAACAAACGAGGAAGGACAAAGGCAGAAACAAAAGCGCCTCAATGAAAGGAAGAAGACAAGAGGAGGAGGGGAGACAAGAGAAAAATAAAAGGAGATGAAAGAACGAAATCGGAGAAAAAGACAATGTGATCACGCTGAGACGTTGCAACAAGTTCTACTTCTTCGAGCTTATTCATGAGCATATTTTTCAAGCCAACCTAAATTTGTACCATGCCCCGAATCAATTTACTAGACTAAAAGAGTTAATGGGATGATACCAAAGATAATCAGTAATTCATCATTCAATAGCAGGAACCAAAATGAAAAAAGAATCTTGGCAGATCTTGTAGTCTGGGATGCAAACAGCTTGATTTGGGAAAACAGAGACTAGGTTCAGATCACAACGAGAGATCAAAGACAGTCGTGATGGCATTTGAAATTTTCTTTCTCACGTAAATGCACGCGAGGGAAGTTCAACTTGAATGAACTTGTTTTGTGCGATACAGGGTGCGTCAAAATAAAGAAATAGAAATAGTAAAGCATACTGTAGCAGCCAGTGACTACTTTAGAGGCGTGGTTGAGAAAGTCTTCAGGAAAATGGAAACAAAGATGAGAACCCATGACAGCGCAGTGAGAAAGTACATTACAACAAAGAACAGCACAATGATAAAGGAGTATTTATAATCTTACATGTAGAAAACCAAAAACCGCTTCAAGAGAAGGAAATCCTGGGAACAAAATAGAGATTGCAAAGGCATAGGGGAGAAACGCTAGCTTTTTGAACTAATCAAGTTTGACTGTGAAAGATTATTTGGGTTGGTTGTTGGACAAGGTAAGAAAAACAGAATCGACCAATAGGGTAAGAGCATATCTTTATCTAGGCAAACGAACCAATCGCCATAAAATTATTATTACAACAGGACAATGTAGAATTATTTTAGTTTTTTATTTCTTTATTTTAAAGAAAAAAAATAATAATAAATAAAATGAAATAGAAAAAAAATGTAATTGATGTTTATTTATTTCAAGGTAAAATAAGATCAGAAAAAATAATATATTGGAGCGGTATTCTGTTCAAATCTAAAAAATGTTGAAAAAAACATTAATTTGTTGAAGTAATACTATTAATGAAGTAATTATTTAGTTTATTTTATTGAGAATATCAAGTATTATTTTTTGTAGTTTTATTTGTAATATTGAACTTTTTTAAAATAAAAATTGATTTTATAAAAAAATTTCAATACTTCAATCATTGATTTGATTTAATAATTTTTATAATAAATTTCAAAATAATGACAATTATTTAAATTTAATTTATCACTTCAATTTCAAATTATTTAATTTATTAATATCAATAATAAACTAATTATATTATTTTCTTCATAGAATTAATATTCATTTGATAAAGATTTTTAATTTGAAAAATAATCGTTGTTAATTTAGGAAAATTTCTATTTTTCAATTTCATTAACGCTTGATTAATATAGAATATTTTTTCTTTCAACATGACTTAAAAAATAAGTACTGTGTTTCAGTTTTATTGTTGATAATACTTCATTTCCAATCAAACACTTTTATAAAATAATTATTCAAAGTTCTTGAATGTTTTTAAATTTTTGGAATTAATTTTAAGAAATAATTTTCTAAGAAAGGGAAATGATTATTTTACAGAACTTCATTGGAAACTGAATATAATGAACTACATTAATAAGAACTGTATTTGATTAAATCAACATTAATTTTCAAATTAAGAATAAGAGTATTTCAATTTAGGTATTCTTCAACAAAAAATTTTATTTTATTATATTTGAATAATTTCTTTTATATCAATAAAGATAATCTTTCCATTATCTTCAAAAATTACCTTTACAATTTTTATTGAAATTAATAATATTGATAATAAATTCCTTTTTTAAAATTATAATTTCAAGAATTTATTTATATTTTTTTATTTGATTTGATTATTAACTTAATTAATTCTATATAATTATTATTTTTATTAAATCTGATAGAAATGAATAAAAAAATAGTATATCAATTTCATATCAAGGGAATGTTGAAAACAATAATTTACATTTTCAGAAGTCAAGTTCTGGTGCACCCGGTGTATGATAGTGAGAGGAAAAATTTCCACCATCAAAGAGGTTTTGTTATCAAGCCACACAGTATACCTATATGATAAAAAGGAGACCCAGAAAAATTTCAATTTTTTGGGATTTCCAATTCTGAATTCATAAAACAGGTTGAATTCTTTTTCAACTTTTTGAGGAAGCAGTTTATTTGTTAGGGGGATTACTTCCGCATCCACATCCGCGTCCGGGAGTTTCTGTAAACTGTGTGACGTAACGTAACGTGACGTGACGTGTGACGCTTCATGACATCATCAATGACCTTGACCTACTTTAGGGACGGGAAAAATTTCAACTTTCAGTCGTGACGCTTTATGACGTCATCAATGACCTTGACCTACTTCAGGGATGGAAAAATTTCAACTTCTAGCCTTCATTATATCAGGTTAGTATACAGTTAACTGAGAAGGGCCCAGCCAACTCATTTGCTGAGGGGCATTTTTGCGCCAACATGATCGCGAGAGCTGGAGGTTGCAGGCTCCCTGCTGCCTTGCAGACCCGCAATGGCCTCTAATATTTTTATCATCATCACAGTCATTGTGACACATACACGCTTAAGAAAAGATAAATACTAGAATCCTATGTCCCGATGAAAACAAGTAATTTGATTTTTAATGAAAATTCATCATTTCAGCCAGAATGTCTCACCTGATAGATAGGAAAAAATTTACAGGCTCTTCATTAGAATCACAAATTTTTGTAAGTCCCATAGAGAGCTGTAATAGAAGAGCCAGGAATTTCTCCAAGTCCTTATGTGGGGGTATTGAAGGGCTGGAATTTTTTACATGTCCCTATGAAAAAGTATGAAGAATAAGGGTCAAGGATTTTTCCAAGTCCCAGCGTTACGCACACGCGTATACGAGGACAGAATTCCTGAGAGGGCCCCCAGTAACTAAAGGGATGGCGGGTCTTCCGCCGACGCCTCTTAAAACCGGAGTTACCAGTATAAAATTCCACAGCGTATACGAGTGTGGTACAAGGGACTAAGGATTGTGCTCGCAATACCCCATGGGACTTGTTATATTCGGCATCTACTCGTCCATCTTTGCCTCTCTTTTCACATAAAATGAAAATTCATTTTCTTGCTAGTAAAGCCAGCATTAGAATATTCAACCACCCTTATTTGAAAATTTCTCTGGCTCGCCCTAGTTAGAATAAGCACAAACATGAACGTTCAAGGCACCGTAGTTCATACGAAGTTTTCATGAAAATTCTAATAAGGAGCAGCCATTGATTCTGGGATGTTGGACTATAATACTAGTACGCCCGACTAGTTGAAAATTCTCTAAATCAATTTTTGGGGATAGTAAATCTCGTAGAACCAAGATCACTCATACGTATAGACAATATAATTGGAAGGCATCTCTTATTTTGAAGAATACGAGGCGAGGCCGGCTTATAATAAGTGATTGGTACTGGTACCCATTTTTGTCATAAAGAATATACTCCGTGCACTTCGGCCATGAAACACGATCCACTGAGAACGCAATCTTTCAAAGTCTTACAAAGGTGCAAGGTATACTTATCAAAAATTGACGCTTAAATTCAATTCGTCGCGATGAAATCAATTATCAACTGACCAACATGACTGTGGAATAAACTATGCTCAAGTTGACTTATGAACTAGAATTAAAGTTTAACTACCTACCTACTTTTAATACCTGGGTGCTCGAGTCTGTCACAGTTAATTACAACCGCATATCCTAATTCGTAATTTTAATTGGAAGTGATGCTAACATTGATCGCACGGAAGCCTAAGCCATTCTGATTTCTCGTCTTGTAAACTCTCAGTGTTGAGGCGCAGCAAGGAAATATACAAGAGATATGACCTTTGATGGGTCGACGTTTCTAGAATTTTTTTCCTTCAATTTGTACTGAGAATGAATTTTCATGTGTATTTAGCGTACTAATGATCGATAATTCTTTGCAGTCGAGAGCATTTTCGAATAAATATTCTCCAGCTTCGATATTCGAACTCAGAATCTGTTTATTTGCTACTCGTGCGCATTCGGTGGTTCCATACACGAGCAATAAGCTATATTGCATAGCGTATCCTAACAATTCGTAGATTATTACGAGCATTTATTGTGAGCGAACATAAAACCCGCATCCATTTCAAAATTATAAAAGTAGACCTACACTGTACGTAATTGTTTGGAACACAATTATCGCCTAATTCCGATATAGGCTCAATATATTTGTGCATATAAACGGGGCGCGTAGTGCATTATAAAATAAGAGAACTCAAATGAACACATTAGGCCAATTTATAGACACGTCGACGTTTTCGCCAGCACACTCATTATTATATGCAATGAAATTCGAATTATTACGTATCTCGTACACAACGATAATACGATTGTGTATGTTGGTAGGTATATAGGCTGACAGGCCGAAAAAACCACAGTGGGTCTTTTAACGTATACGCTTATTAAGATGCCGCGTTAGCTCAAGGTAAGAAGGAGATTATCTTCAAAATTTAAAACAATTAAATATCTCGCAAGTAATTAGAAAATTTAAGAAATTTTATTAAAATTAAGTACAGAATACTTAGTTACTATAGGATAATGGCAAAACGATAATTAAATTATCGATCGATCCGTTTCATTTTCATCATCCGTAATTATTCGAGACAAATTAAGTTCAATGATCGAAGCAGACCGCGTGACGAAATGAACCTTCTCGTACCCTATCGAAGATGATTAGTATAGGACATGCTCTCTAGGTGCAAGAATAGCGAAATCTATACAATAAATAATATAGCCTTAACAATGATCGACGGACGTTTACTCGCGTGCTCCGTACAAAAATAATGCACGTTTACTGTAATTTGCATTTCGAACGTAGGAATCATCGCAAAAAGCACGGTTTTATTGGACCTTTTATTGTTACTCGTCTATACTGTTGCTTTCGTTCATTACTCGCTTCAAGTGGGTCACACTTGAAACGACAACCGAGGAACCAAAGGCTGACGGTCGTACAACTTCTGCTTGATTTGAACTGACAATGTTGGAGTTTCCCATTGAGCAAGATTTGACGACCTCTGGATGTTCTTGGAGGTACTTTTTGATATACCTGCCCATCACTACCATCGGGCGTTCTTGCCAATCATTTAGCGTGTTCTTCGACTGACGGATCTAGAAGTTGAAAGAAATTCAACTAAATTATATTCGGAAAATTTATTGTTACCGGTATCGACTAATTTTAAGGTATTTCCACATTTTGAGTGGAAACACGTCATTATCTCTACCAATTCTCTCCTCAATTACATAAATTGCTGTAATAACGGATGAGAAGACGTCTTGTAGAAGGGTCTTCGAATGCGTTATAATTCTGTTATTCTAAAGTTACGCTGAAAGAATTTGCGCCCGAAACAAAGTTCCTAAATGTTTTCTGAACCGACTCATGGATCAAAATGTGTCGAAAATCTGCAGCCAAAGTTCCCATCATTACTAAGTATAATATTTTTGACATGCAAAATCGCGTCAACTCTTTTGACATGTTTCATGTCTTTGCTAGTGACCCTACTTTCATTTGAACATTTGCGTGCGCGTGACATCTTTCTTTGACTTATACTAGCTATATATACCTGCTAGGTCTAGGAATCCTGTATACTGTATCCTGTCTTAAGCTATACTAGGCTCCTTTATACCACAGGCTCATTTTAAGAGGAGGTATTATTAGTTTATACTAGCTCTACTTGGCTTATCCTGGAAGGTATTATATGTATACTATGTCAATGGGGCCTAGATCAAGGCTTCCCTTATTCTGTAGGTTTTTTCATGGATGATTGAGAAAAAATTCATGGGTTCTTTAACGGAGTTAAATGAGGGGAGGCAGGGAACCTGTTTTATGAGTTTTATGGTGTTTGAAACGTTGTATATCTGGCTCCTTGAAGAAACTGGGCCAATTGGTGTATGAGGTATTGCATACCTAGTTACTTGAAGGAGCTATTGACTTGTTTCATGTCTTCGCTCTAGCCTGACCCCACCCCTTAATCCCGAAATTTGCGTCCTTACGTCCGTACAACCATGACCTTGAAACATGGAAGAATTTCTACTCTAAACCTCCCCCCCTCCCCGACCTTGTATCCTAATTCCAAAATTTGCGTCCGTACGTCCATCTTACCGCTTCTGTATACTATTACACAGTATACTGGGCTTATACTGAGAAGGCTGAACATACGGTATCCGATGTTCCGTAATATTATACAGTATACTAGGCTAAGCCTGTAGAAGGGGGGTGGTCGACCAATCTCTCTCTGACTCGTAAGATAGTCCTGAATTTTCAAAGCCACTTTTCGAAATGTTCGTCAGATAGGAAGTGTTTGTAGTCGCTGTAGTACAGTTCTCTAGTATAGTGAATGGTATTATACCATCATAAAGATGTATACAGTATACTGGAGATGAACTAGACAAAAGCAATTAGCCTAAAAAATTCAAAAGTAGACTTATACAGTAAGCCCTCCGGAAGCCATTAGCCTAAAATATTCTAAAGTAAACTCATACTAGACCAGAAAGGGGCACGAACGAGCGGGGCATCCTACCTTATAGAAGACTTGAAACATGATCTTTATATTTTATTTGGCTACGGCAAATTTTTTTTTTTTAGCGGGGACACCGCTATTTATTTTGTTGGGGGGACTACATCCTCAGAAAACGTCCGTGTACGCGTCCGGGAGTTTCTGTGAAGTGCGTGACGTCATGTATAACGCTTTATGACGTCATCAATGCCATTGACCTTGACCTACTTTAGGGACTTGGGAAGATTTTAACTTCCAGCCAGAATGCTTTATGACGTCATCAGTGACCTTGATCTGCTTTAAAGACTTGTAAAAATTTCAATTTCCAGCCGCGATGCTCTATGACGTCATCAATGATATTGACCTTGACCTACTTCAGGGACTTGTGAAAATTTCAACTTCCAGTCGGGATGCTTTATGACGTCATCAATGACCTTGACCTGCTTTAGGGACTTGGAAGAATTTCAATCTCCAGCCGCAATGCTTTAGGACGTTATCAATGACATTGACCGTGACCTGCTTCAGGGACTTGGGAAGATTTTAACTGCCAGTCGGGATGCTTTATGACATCAATGACCTTGATCTGCTTTAGGGACTTGGAAAAATTTCAATTTCCAACCGCGATGCTTTATGACGTCATCAGTGACCTTGACCTACTTCGGGGACTTGTGAAAATTTCAACTTCCAGTCGGGATGCTTTATGACGTCATCAATGACCTTGACCTGCTTTAGGGACTTGAAAAAATTTCAATTTCCAGCCTTCATTATCAGGTCTAGCATGCAGTATACTGAGAAGAGCCCAGTCAACTCATTTTCTAAGGGCGCATTTTCGCGCCAACCTCATCGCGAGCGCGGGAGGTTGCGGGTTGTTCTGCGCTGCCATTGCAAACCTCCAATGGCCTCTGATTTTTTTCAGTCAATTTCTCTGGTGAATTTTAGCGTTGGATCCAAAGACAATGGTTAAAAAAGTTTTCGAAGCACGAAAATGAATCAATAAGTCAAGGCGTCCAAAAAAGATCAAAATTTTCCTAAAATGAAAAATTGCTAAAATTTTTAAATTTTACTCAAGTTTCCTCTTAAATTGTGCGCAAAAGCGGATCAACGAACCTAAAAAAGGATCAAAGTTCCCCCAAAATGAAAAATTTCTCACATAATCAAATTGTATTCAATAATTGAAATTCAACGCTGAGTCTGAAAAGAGTTGTTCGAAATGACCCTATGAGACTTGAAATGAAAGAGAGGTCCTTAAATAGGTCGAAATTGCTGCGTAATCCTTGAAATTTTCATCAATTCTCCAGGTCAAGATTTCCCTACGAAACTTCGAAATAAGTGAATACGCTTGAGAAGGTTCAAAATTTTTCCAAGCTGGAAAATTCCGTGATCTACGAAATTCTCAAATTTTTCGCTGAAATTTTAGCACTGTGCTTGAAGAAGATGTCGAGATGACCGAACAAAGTTTCGAGATGAGTGAATGAAATGTTAATTTTTTTTCAAATCCGTAGTAAAATTGAGCGCTGAGTCCAAAAGCAATTCAAAATAACCTTCAAAAGCTTCAATATAAGTGAATGGGCTTGAGGAAGGTCGAAGTGTTTTCAAGATGGAAGACCTGCTCAAAAATTTCTCTTAAATTTTCGATAAAATTTAGCGCTAAGGCCCAATGGCGTAGTTAACCAAAAATTTCGGGAATTTCAAAGGGGTTAACCCTGGGCATAAGTACGCCACTGCCAATCATTTTATGTAGCTCCAAAATGAGAGAATGGCTTCAGGAGGTTCAGAATAAACTTGTATTCTTTTTCTGAGGACATCTGAGACACCTTCAAACAACGCTAGGACCCACATCTTCTGCTTTCGAGACACCCATGGGCACCTTCAAAAATTTGTATGCCCCTAAACTAGAATGAGACCTTGCTACCTCTACCGGGATATCTATGGTATCCTTCGGAACTTCATAAATTGGGCTAGGACTTTCCCTTTCCTTTATCGAAATTCTCATGATGCTTTGAATTTGTAGAGTATCTGCGCTAGATTAAGACCCTTTCCTACTTATATAGTCTCACCTGACACACCAAGAATCTTGAAACACTCACTGAGGCCGGACAGTTCTCGACGTCTCGTCATAAAAACGAGTTTCTTGAATACTCTCTCCGGTTAGCACTATGAGAATCCTTCACACTTACCCCCTTACGACTTCTACGGCGAGTTCACAGCAGAGAACGGGCTTCCCAGTAAATTTCAGTTTTACTCGGTTCATTTTTACCCTCTTTGAAGCAAAGGTTAGGTTCGGATGGTAACCAATTTTCACTGCGAATTCACATCGAAGGTCCTAATTTTTCCGATATTTCTCTCTCTTTTCTTTCATAGAAAAAAAACTTCCGCGAATTTGCCCGTATCGTTGGAACTATGGGCTCTCACCGCAAGCTCACAACATAAGGCGAGCCTCTCCCTCCATCACCTCGAACAAGGAGACTTTCCGCCCACCATTTACTCGCATCGATGGAATTCTAGGCTTAACCGATCTCCCCGCGAGCTCACACTAGTGGGTGAGCTTCTTAGGAATCATTCCTTCCATCGCCTCGATCAACAAGAATTTCCGCCCATTTGCCTAGCCGACCTCTTGTCGTGAGTACACAACAGAAGATTAGCTTCTTGGTAACATTAATTCTTTGCTGTTGCGAACACACCGAGAGGACAAGACGATGAGACTTTCCGTTCAATTGCCTGCACCAAACACCCAGAGACTCTCATTGATCTATTACCGCGCGAGCTCACGAAACGTTTCCTCCATCGCTTGAAAGAAGAATTTCTGCACATTTGCCCACTTTGGTCTGACACGGGGCTTTGGCCGATTCCTTATCACAACTTCGAAAAGTTTCAATATGACAGAAGGAGACTCAGGAACGTCAGTTTTGGCCGGACGGCTCAATTTTTTCAAAAAAAAAAAAAGAAACATAGAGCAGGGTTCTTGTTGTAAAGACAGCATAAACGAAGAATTGAGAGAACTTTTTTTGATAAGATAAATTTGGTTAACTCGGTATCAAGAATTGAATTGCCCCCCCCCTCCACGGAGGAAGTCAAAAACGATCCAAAATGTTCTTTACCGTTATAACTCAAAATCACAAAACAAAACCCCGTAAAGCCCGCCTTCTCTTAGCCACAACACATAACAAATCGATTAAAATTTTCTTATCGAGATGTGCCTTTAAACCCTAGAATCTGATCTTTGCACTGATGCCCCAAATTCTCGCTCCATGGCAATATTACGAGATCTTTTTAGCAACATTGTTATTTTTCTGATCGCACCTCATTGGGATTCACGATGACAATGACTTCAGAAAATGTATGTCTTCTTTTTATCGAAAAATTAAATGCCCTCTTATGATACAGCTTTACGACCACTTGAAATAATAACCAGAATGTGAGAAGGAGTTATAGCAAGAGTTTTGAATTTGCGTTCATAAATACGCTCACCTGTAGGTAAGTGCACTCAGGAAACACCACGTAATTTAAGATGGCATGGCACATCAATACATCTAGTCTCACAGAAAATAGCTCTTGGTTTTAAGAGACTATTAACGTGCAATTATAATTCAAGAGTTATAACAATGATGGTTTTTAATGGTCATGATGCACTCACTTGGTCTCCTTTCAGCCGATCAAGTAGAGTCACGCAGATAACAGCTGATTTAATACCAACTTGATGAGTAATGGCTGCTAAAGCTAATGCTTCCATTTCTATGTTCGTAACACCTTGACTTCTCGCGTGATTAAGAAACGCGAATTTATCTTCTTCGGAATAGTAACAGAAAGCGCCATCCAAACGACCTTGACCTGTGACGAGACAAATTCTCGATGGATATTCATAACACGACGCGTGCCATCAAGGTGTACATACCGGCATACCTTCGTAAAAATCGTCCGTTGATATGGTTTTACCGCCGATAATTTCGAAATCATCTTTTGGTTCTCGTAACTGAATTATCTCCTTAGCTAACTGTTGGTCTAGAACAGCGGGTCGATCTACTGCTTTACCGAGAATGGCCTGAAAGAAGAGCGCGTCAGATTATTGTTTTGAAATCTCACTATCCAAAAATTTTTAAGCTCATCATCACGTGCCTTTCCTAATCGTAAAACCCGAATTATTCACTCATAGTTTACAGTTTGGTCAGTGTGCAAAGAGTCCTACTTAGATTAGTCACGTGCCGAAAGAATACTCTTTGTTTCAGCGTTTTAACTTGTGGCAGTTGGGCTACCCTAACTGTATTTCCTTATTTTACCATTAAGATGTCTCGTAATTATGAGGAATCCCTCCAACTCATTGAATTAAGCTCAGCATACAATATTGTATTAGGCTAAGCTTAAACTCAGGGACCTAACTAGCCTTTATTTTTTTTGGGGGGGGGGAGGGGCTGTGAAAATATGCTCAAGAATTATGAAAAAAAGAAAATTATTTTCTACCTGAGCCAAATAAATGAAGATCATGTTTCATGTACTCAACGTTTATCTCTACGGACGCACTTTGGAACAATTTTATTTTATTAATTTATTTTATTTTTTGTACGCTTCTTGGTCTAGTACAAGTCTACTGTAGAATCTCCGCTCCTTCGTCCCGCTTCTTTGTCTAGTATAAGTCTACTTTAGTATATTTCAAGCTGATGAGATTAGGGGGCCTCACTCGCTCCGCTCGTTCCTCCCGCTTCTTTGTTTAGTACAAGTCTACTTTCGTATATTTCGGGCTGATAAGATTACGGGGCCTCACTCGCTCCGCTCGTTCGTCCCGCTTCTTGGTCTAGTATAAGTCTACTTTAGTATAATATTTCAGGCTGTTGAGATTACGGAGCCTCACTTGCTACGCTCGTTTGTCCCGCTCCTTGTTCTAGTATAAGTCCAGTTTAGAATATGGCTTCCTAAAGCTCACTCTCCTAGGTTTAGTACTGTATATTGTATATTAAGTATATATGATGAAAGCTGAACTCACGTGGGCCCACTTCTTGGTCTGTTCTTAAGCTTTCATTTTACTGGACCTGATATACTGTATACTAGGTCTATAGTGGCTAAGCTGCAGCCTAGTATAAAGGACGCTTCAGAAAGGATACAGTATACAGGATTCCTAGACTTAGTATGAAGATTGTGTGTTAGTTTACTGCATAGATAAAAGGGAGACCTAGTTAGTTTGTCCTCCTTTTCCTCTAATATAAGTCTAACTAGTAAAATCGTAGGGAACCTGTATTATGAGATCTTATGGAAGTGCCTTATAAGTCATATGGTGTTTGAAGCGTTGCATATCTGGTCCATTGAAGGAACGGAGTCAACATACAGTATATTAGACGAACTAGGCTAGGAATCCTAGCTTTATACTAATAGTTGATAGGAGGGGGACTTGGAAGCTAGTTTTATACTAGCAAGAACTGTCTTACAAGTCAATGAAAGATTGGTCAACTCCCTTCTAGAGCCATTCCAGGTTCAGTATAATGAAGCTTAGCTAGTATACTGTATATTAGCCCTAGTATAATGAAGGCCTGTATCCTATATATTACGGAACATTGTATACCGTTTATTCAGCCTTGACAGTATAATCCTAGTATACTGTAAATTTGTATACAGCAGAGGATTGTACGGACGCAAATTTCGGAATTAGGGTACGAGGTCAGGAGGGGAGGTCTACAGCAGAAATTCTTTTAAGTGTCAAGGTCATGGTTGTACGGACGTACGGACGCAAATTTCGGAATTAGGGGGTAGGATCAGGCCAGAGCTAAGACATGAAACATGTCAAAACTTACTTATGAAAATTGTATCGTATGTATTATTATTATTGGTACCACCCTGCCAGATATTTTCAAAAATCCGTATCCACCTCTTTTTCAAACACGTGATTTCTAAGGACTTTCAGTGATCCAACAATAACAATCAGGAGATACGTATCTCTAATACAAGTAATTGAGGTACTTTTTCCTTGATCGACTCAATCTTACAGAGGATCGCGATGTCAACCTATAACGACTAAGAGAAAAGTATCTTTCATACGAATGACTAAGGTACTTTTCCCTTGAATACAAAAAATCCGTAATTCTAGCAAATCTATATCTTTTTCCAAGGACTAAAAATCCGTAGATCTGGCAGCACTGATTAGTACTTATGCGATTCTGCGAACCTCTCTTTTTTGGAATCAATTTTTTTTGGAAGAAGGCGCGACCACCCTAGGCTTTCCCTTGATTACATCCCTGCTTGAATTAGGGCCGATATGCAGTATACTAGACTATATTAGCTCTTTACTCGAGCCTAAACTAGGCCTGCAATATCCTAAAGTATATTAGCCCAACTAGGCCCAGTATGGCTCAGCATAGTAATATTAGGTTTCAACTAGTAGGGAAGAATGTGAATGACGTCACAGGTAAATTCAAGCTGGTGACTTCACAAACACCCGACGTCACGGATCGTGATGACGTCACAGGTAGATTTAACGGATGATGATGACTTCACAGGGAGGTTTAAACTTGTTGACAGGGCTGAGAACAGTTATTATTTTTTTTTTGGCAGGGGTTATAAAGGTTCTTAGACTAAATTGTGGGATCCGGTTCCTTTCGGCTCCAGTTACAAAACCTAAAACTGGGATCCGGTTCTTTTCGGCTCCGGTTCCAGAACCCAACTATGGGATCCGATTCCTTTTGGTTCCGGTCCCATAATCTAAATCTAGGATCCGATTTGTTTTGGTTCCGGTTCCTAAACCTCAATCCGGGATCCGGTTCTTTTTAGTTCTGGTTCTAGAATCCAATTGTCAGATCCGGTTCAAGAACCCAAATCCCGGATACGGTTCCAGTTCTTTTTGGTCCCAGTTCCAGAATCCGAATCTGGGATCCAGTTCCTTTTAGTTCCGGTTCCAGGAGCCAAATATGGCATCCGGTTTTTTAGGGCTCCGGTTCCAGGAGCAAATACAGGAGGAGAACCGCTTCCTGTAACGGTATTTGGTTTCGGTTCTCAGCCCTGCTTGTTGATGTCTTTGCTGTGCTTTCATCCGCAATCGAAAATTCGCAAGTTTGGGACTGGGTTTCCTCTTTTCAATGTCTAACGTCACTCCAGCCGTCTATTGGAAATCAATAAGTTCAAATCCGAATTAATCCCCCCCCCCCCAAAGAAAATTTTTAAAGATTCCTTGACCTGATTCAGTGTAGACTTACACTAGACTAAGAATGGAGACACCTAGGATAGAATCGATACATCAACCTATCAAGATATGTGAAATAAGGGCTGTTAGCATCAAGTACCTGTTCCAAAGAAAAGGGTACTCAGCGCTGCCAGATACTTTCAAAAATCCGTATCCGTTATTTTTTGTGAGACCTGAATAAGATTTCTACCGATTTATCAATAGCGATCAGGAGAAAGGAATCTATAATAGGATCAACAGAGGTACTTTTCTCTTGATCGACTCTATACTACGGGAGACTGCAATATCAGCCTATGACGACCAAGAGAAAAGTAACTCTCATGTAAGTGTCTGATATACTTTTCCCTTGAGCGCAAGAAATTCGCATTTCCATAAAAATCCTTACTTTCGAGGACCAAAAATCTATAGATTGACAACACTGAAGGGTAGCAATTGAACTCCGTTTTCGCTCTCTTGAGACATTTGCATTTTGCTGCTAGTTTCCCTTATCTTGGAACAGGTCACATATATTGAAAAAACGCCCAAAGACACGTACACGATTCAATGTTTTTCCATAAAGCGAATTTTACTCTTTTAGCTTCAAACTAGGCTTAGCATAATTATGCCAATGATATGCTGGTATACAATGCACTGGATTGTACTAGGTTCCTACTTTGTTCCCGTTGAATAACTTGAAGAGTCCTCGACCCAATCCAGAAATTTGCGAATCCAAGCGAGGAATGGAGAGGAATAAAATAGAGTAACTAATTTTTGATGCCGTCAAAGACAGGTCTCAGCTGATGACGTCACGAAGAGGTTTAACAGGGGCGGCATCTTCTGTTCTTCCCGTGTGGTGCAGAGCTTTATTTCAGTTAGCCTCTCACCCTGAGGCCCCACACCCCGTTCCCCGTCGCGTTGAAAAACCGCTTCGTTGTGTAACGCATTTTGGGCACGGAACCACATCGGGTGCCGGCCGTGGGCTCAAGTTAGTTGATATCTTTACTGTGCCCTCATACGCTATCGGAAATTCTTTTGTCTTATCTGGGGTAGCTGGATCGATTTTTGACAGATGGGACATCACAAGACATAAATGTCGAAATAGATCGGGTAAACTTGGAATTTTTATAACAGCTGTACAACTAAAAATACTTCCTCATGTTTCTCGAGTCTTATGTTTTCTTTTTTCTCTTTTTTTCTTCGGTCGGGAGGGTCAGGCCTCCTTGTTTGATACGAATGATAGAAAAAACAACCACAAAACACTTGAACAGAGGCCTCAATATGGAAATCCCTAATTCAAGAACACTGATTTTACTGGAGGACTTGAAAGAGTTTTTTTCTCAGCTCTCAACAGAGAACAAACTTGAAAAATTTTCAGGTTCTGTCTTTCCTACTCGTAAATAGAAGGAAAGTAAGGAGGGAAGGGGTCCTAGACGATAATACCTATTTTATTTGATAACTCACCATTCTGTGGCAGGATTTCAATTCTCCGTTCAGTGCTTCCGTAGTCACTACTACTGAACCTGGCTCGACTCCTAACCCTCCGCACGTTCCCAGTCTGAAAAACAATGGACTCTTGACACCAGCGTGGAACATCAACTTAATTAACTCATGAAGCAATATACTAATGGACGGCATACCCATTCCGTGCTACAAAATACACACGACACGATTGAAAATATTATTACATTTCATTCAAATAGGAATGTTCCAAAACGAGGAATACTCCTCAATTACTCCACAACATTGACTGGCATTGTCACTACAACAAATTTTGAATTTTACATCCTACCCTCCAGTAATATATCAAAAAGTCTTGGAGCGCCCCTATAATCAAATCATCCAGGCCATTAGGCGCCACTTACGCTCACTGACAGCACTGGGCCAACTTTGAACATGGCGTATCGATTGGACTTTGCACTCAAATCTTGCAACATGGTACCCGGACAGATTTTGAATCCCATTTCTTGCAATATGTAGTAAGCAAATTTTTCCATTCGATTTGGTGTCCCTCCCATACAGACAAACTGAAAAAAAAAACACAAAAATAATTTTTTTAAATTTCAATTCTGCAAAGCTGGCAACTGAATGGGAACACCTGCACGCAGACCAAAAAATGCTGCAAAACACTGTAATTCTTCATCCATTTTAAAAACTGTCTGTTAAAGTCAGATGTATTACAACAATAAGATTTTTTGAAATAAGAGATTTTATTTCATATTTTGGGTAATGAGGGAAGATACTAGAAGTGAGTGTCAAGGTTTTTGCGAAAAATATCGCTTCATTTTTCAGAAATTTTTTCCTCTAACATCAAAGACTCTAAAACTCCTACCCTTATCCTACACCAGAGGCTTAAGAGGGAAAAGTAATAAACCAGAAGTAAAGTTTGAGCCTTCTAAAAAGGAATGCTCAGATTTTAAAAATCTATCAAGTTTCATATCTCACACTTTTGGGCAGGTTAATATTAATTTATGAACTTCTGGGTTAGCTCAAATTATAAATTTAATTTTTACAGGGCGATTCGGTATTCATGAATAATGAAACTACAATTCAGTGGATACAGCCATCGATTGCGCAGTAAATCTTCTACGTAGTATTCCTCGTTCCATACTTTGTTACTCTTGGGACAAGCGAATAAAACTAGACCATAAACTCGCTAATTCTCGACGTCGTGTTTATAGTTTTCTTGTCTCTATAGTGAACGGAAAATTCATTTCTTCGCTGAAAAAGAAAATATAAAAATTTTCTTATAGCGGTTTACTTTAACGTCACCGAACATTTCGACGAGATCGTGTGATTTATTTCCTAAGGCCAAATGATAGAGTATGTCTTCCTCATCGCGTTTTATTCGGTGATTTTTCAAATTAAATTCTTCGTCATCCTCAGACTGGCATCTTTCCGTTCGAGTGTCGACCATAATTGACGCGTGTGACGAATCCAAGAGTTTATTTTGACCATTTGATTTGCATCTATTGAAAGAAAAAAAAAAAAAAAATACAAGCGAAATTAATACTTTTTGAGTACCTAGCCTACTATCCAAAACTCTATATACCTCGCATATCAGAATAAAAACGAAAGTGATTAGGTCCATATAGGTAAACCTAAATGAAGGAGTGTGTCGGCAAAATACGTCAAAGAACACGGTGACGGTCATCAATGCATTAGGTTTCGGTAACTTACTTTCATCTTCTCTCCTTTTATCTGCCTACTATTTAGAATTTTGGTGAGGCCGCGAGTAGTTTTCTTTTTTTTTCCCAGTTGGTAAAACGAGAATTTTGAACCACGACGCCAAATTGTTGATTACTGATACCCAAGTAGTACTGATAAGATTGTTTTTTGATAGTAAAAGTGTCGTTATCGAATCACACTATTTACAAACCATTAATTCTTGGATAAAATAAAACTACACAATTTCATAAGAATGTACCTTTTTGCTTTTCGGTTGTCTTTTCGGAGTTTGAAAACTTGTAAAATGCCTTTGTAATTTTATATCCCATGAAAAACAAACATCAGATGCTGCTACATAAGATACAATACTGTGGAATCAACTTCGGTCTCCCCTCAATAAAATCTAAAAGACTTTTAAAGGTTAGTTCAAAATAGCCGCGCAGGATTAGCTCACAATCTTTTCATCAGTAAATCTTCTCACACTTTCCCCTTGAATAATCCCCCGCATGGTTGTAGATGTTCAGTATTACAGTAGATCAGGTTAAATAACAGGATCTCCGCCACTAATAGTTCTTGCAACCGCCTTGGGGAGCAGATATTTGTACGTTTTTAGCGGGGAACCTGCTGTCCATTTTGTTAGGGGGATTACATCCTCAGAAAACGTCCGCGTTCGGGAGTTTTTGTGAACTGCGTGACGTGACGTGTGGCACTTAATGACGTCGGCAGTGAACTTGACTTATTTTAGGGGCTTGAGAAAATTTCAACTTCCAGCTAGGATACTTTATGACGTCATCATTGACCTTCACCTTGACCTACTTCAGGGACTTGGGAGAATTTCAACTTCCAGCCTTCATTATATCAGGCCTAGTATTGTTAGGGGGATTACATTCTCAGAAAACGTCCGCACCCAGGAATTTCTGTGAACAGCGTGACGTGATAAGTGGCGCTTTATGACGTCATCAATGACCTTGACCTACTTTAGGGACTTGGAAAATTTCAACTTCCTGCCGGGATGCTTTATGACGAAGTCCCTAAATTAGGTCAAGGTCATTGATGACGTCATGAAGCGCCCCACGTCACGTCACGCAGTTCACAGATACTCCCGGACGCGGACGCAGATGTTTTCTGAGGATGTAATCCCTCTAACAAAATGGAAAGTTATTGAAATTGTACCAAGTCCCTAAAGTAGGTCAAGGTCATTGATGACGTCATAAAGCATCCCTGCTGGAAGTTGAAAATTCCCTAAAATAAGTCAAGGTCATTGCTGACGTCATAAAATGTCACACGTCACGTCACGTTACTCAGTTCACAGAAACTCCCGGACGCGGACGTTTTCTGAGGATGTAATCCACCTCCGCTTTCTGGAAACCACAGTCAGTAACTGCCAAAATACTTCTCACGTTAACATTCACCACCTAACGTATCACAATTCTTCTTCCTCTCAGACAAAATCACTTCAGCTAGCTACTACTAGTTCGATTTCAAATGAGCAACAAGTGCTCGAGCACGGGTAGAGAGCCAAATTGCTACTGTACTGTCTCAACAACTGGAAGAGCCTTCACTTTACCACCTTATCTAAGGTTGGCCGACCCCAGCATCGGATTTGTGATTTAGCCCTTGATATCTTCTGGACCAGCATTCCACCTGTCCTTCAACACCTGCCTCTTGGCCTACAGCAATGACATGGACCCGTCGGCCCACATTCTATACCCGGCCGGGAACCATCAACAAGATCATTCTCTGGTGTCAGCACCACGAGAATCACTTTCCGGAGTCAGAACCAGAGAGTTCCGTCCTTCGGCATCAGCACCGCAAGGACCTTGGTTCCAAGTATCTCACCGAGAACTGTTCCAAGAACAGCATCGAGAGATTTCAATGAGGTTCCTCCGGTAACCAATACCCCCTCTGAAAAAATCCCAACTCAACCCTATGCCCACAGTAAAAAGACCCATCAGGCACGTCCTCACGGCGTCTCGATAACATTTCATCGTATTCTTCAATATCACACGTGTGCATCAAGTTCCCCAATTCGGAATCAACACCAATAACGGTTTGTTCATTATTTTCTCTTCTCTCATTGAGATTATAGATAACACCTATTCGACGCTAAACTACATCATAATTGTTACGACTAATAATCTAAGAAAGAGAGTCAGTGACTACTCACCGAATACCAAATCGACAAGCACAAACACAATACAATCTTCACACCGCACTTCCGAATAATATGCGACGTACCAAATAATACCTTGCAGTTAGAGCACTACTTGCAGTATAGTGGAACTGGAGTACACGTACGTCTCGAGGCAGTCGAAAATCAAAAAATCACATCTACCCGACTCACAACTATTGTGCTCGTGATGTCATCCCTGCTAACTCGTCTACAGCCTTTCTTCTTAGCTTTTTACCCCTACCATATATGGTGCATTCAGATAATATCTGTGACGAAGATGCAGCCTACCTATTATATTCGCTGTTTGGCGCCAGCAAACTCGGAACCAGTTTCAATCAGTCGCGGTGTGACTTCTTATTGTTCTCATGAAGGCGACACACCAGAGTTCCTTCTCAATACCTTTTTCCAGACTGGACTGCTCTTTTATAGCTAATACGAGTTCATGCGTATGTTACACTTCGAAAATATACACATTATTTACACTTGATAAGAGGGTGAATCGAGAATACGGTGAGCTGAACTTTCTCCTGACATAGGTGCCACTTCAACAAGTAACTTCATGAAAAGTTAAGAAAATATTAGCGCAGGCGACGTGTTTGCATTGCGATCAAGGGCTGGATGATGAACCACAGTGCACTTTATATTTGAGTTCGAAGCGTGGAGGCATGAACAGAGCAAGCAAGAGTTCGGAGTCGATGAAGCGCTTGCTTTGAATCGCCTGGCAGCCATCATGCTCACTTTTAAAGAGACAATAGGGAACCAGGTGTCTGAATTTGCAGCCATAATTATGAAGAATAAGATGGGCACGCTGTGGAGTAGGGCGATATGACTTACTCAACACCCATACACCATTCACAGACACTCTGCAGGAGGAAAACGAAGCATAGGTACATGAAGACTCAAGAAAAAGAGACTTCGACAGCGGCTTAGTTCCAAGTTGTGTCTGATGGGTGTATAATAGTTCGCCTGTCTGGAGAAACTACATCTTGCCGGTTTCCAGAGAGAGAGAGAGAGAGAGTTCAGCGGAAGAGATTCCTCCAACACTGTAGTTCTACCCTTAAAGGTCGATATCAGTTTTGATACCTAACGAAATAAATGCATAGGTGCAGAACTCGCACCCACACCAACAATGACAGATGGATGACAGCACAGGCGACCTAAGCGATTACATAAATAAGATCAGAAGATTGATGAAGTATTTATATAGGCAGCGAGGAAAAATCCCTGTTCTCGCTGTCATCAAACCTTGAACCCACTTTCCATGTAAATGCGTCGCCATTTTGCTAATCTTACATGAATTATTTGGCGAGAAATGTACGTGACGTCCATCATTAGGCAAAGTGTGGTTCTTAAGAGAGCGAGGAGTTGAACCTAGACTTATGAAAATTTTTTAAAAATAACCATGGTTATCTAAGGGAGACGAATTTTCGACCCAGTCGTAAAGACATCATGAAAACTGAAGATGTTATTAATTTCTGACCTGGGCATGAAAACCATTCCGATAGAATGAGAGCGTACAAATGTAAGTGCGAATATCCTTCAGGGAAAGTATTCACTTTTATATTCATGGTCCCATCTTTACAAACGTTATTGTGAAAATTAGAACTTATATTTACTTACTCAGTACTCCAAAATAGTCATTTACGTTATCATAATCCAACTTTGGAATACGACTTATGTTTTATGGACTTTTTAAGGCAGAAATTCAATAATATAATATGTAGGTATTTCACTTCACGAAAAATATGAAAAATAAATACTCGATCTGTGGTGGGCAGTAAAGAAGTTATACGTAATGAGAAGCTTCAAGATATAACTTACACACCCGCTGCTTGATTACACAGAAACAACGGTGCAGTTCACGCACAAACTCATTACTTAAGCCGATTTTGAATGACTGCTGATCTTTGGAAAACTCACCCTAACTTAATCTAGCCTTCCTATGGCCGCCAACTTTACACGAGAACACGTGTATCCGGGCACATTCTACAAAAGGTGTTTAGATACACATTATTAATTAGTCTTACAAGGTAGCGACGTGTTTTTTTCTTCTACAGGATCAGTGGCTCCCCTTATCGAACCATGTACGCTAGCCCTCAGTAATATTACACGCTAAAGTTCAAAATTTAAAACTACAGGATCACTCTACTAATTGTAGTGGAAGCATTATAACGTACTTTTACTTCAATTTCCATTGTAAATAAATAATTTACGGACTTGGAGTTGAGGCGAGTGTGCTGTGACTAAAGAAATTTCAAGACTTTAGTTCTAACAGGAAAAAAAAATCGGAATAATTTGGAGGAATACTTAGTATTGTTCTGTCTTTCCTCAGTAATACGCACAATTGCCGCTTTATAGGTCACTTATACTACGATTCAACTTTATAACAAGATTTGAAAGTTATACTCAAAAGGCTTTTTCTTTTACCCTTTGAGTATAACTTTCAAATCATGGATGACCGTAAATTACAAAAACGTATACCTATCTTCTATTTATACCAAGACTTGAAGAATTATCGATGTAAGGACCCAAGATGAGAATTATTTCGTAACAAATTAACCGCGACCATTTACGATAGGTATATAGCCTAATCACGAAAAAACTAATGAGAAAAATTATTACATACTGTAATTGCGAAGTAAAATTTTGATTTTGTTTACTTATAATACAGAGAAAGATTCACAGCCTGCGAGAACACAGAATTGTCATAAAGTATCTACTTACGAATAAAAAAATCTCGTATTCCACCAAAATTTGAAATAATTATTCTTTTTAACTAATTAGGTAAAATTGAAAAAACACTATGGTATTCGAAGCAAAAAAACAACATAATATTTTATAAATAATGAGGAGCAAACATTTTTGAACCTTCTCCGACCAACTGATAGGCATTCATCGGGGCTGCGCAATCAGTTCATTAAGAATAAATTTATATTCGTTTAGAAAACAAAAATTTCATCTCGAACTTATTAATTGTGTGAAGGCTGAATACGGATCGTAGCACAGTCTATACGCTAGAATTCATCACACAATTTCAAATAAACTAGAGGTAGGCCTACCACATTTGAACTGTCATCAGATATTCATACATGAATAAAGTCAATTGAGTAATTCACGATCAATATTAATAGGTAGTAATCAGTATTGTTATTATACTCATGGAGAAAAAAAAAAACATTATTGTGTTGTCGAGGCGATACCTTACTTTTAACTTTCAAAAACTGTGGTTATAGGTACAACTTAAGATTTTGATTTTCTTAAATAGTAGCTCACCAGGTAGTTTTGACGATTTATTTTCATGAAATTTAAGTCACATGTTTTCTGGTACCAATTCTGAAACGCCTAATTCTGCGCGTTCTAAGAGGGATTCTCGCTGTTGAAACTAATTCCCAAAAAAATGGTTTTCAAAGCCTCTTTAATCATAATTAGATTTGATTTGAATTCAGAACACAATTTTCAATAACTTGATTGTATTATTATCATTATTATTTTTTTTTTTAATTTTATATCGTAGGTAAGTACGTCACTGTTGATTAAAAGGATGGACGGAGAAGATACAGAAATCTAGCTGTGAGTACAGTTACAAAAAAGTTTTAGTACCGGAACAGGATTTTTATCGGTTAACTGTCGAAGCAGGTCAACTGGGCATACCTATCAATTATTCTCTTCCTCATGTTATGAAAACCTAAGTCAGAATTTTAATTTAGATATTTCAAAACAATATTTGACTAAATTTACAATTTTCCAGTTTAATAAAAATCATCTACTTGAATATAATCAAAGCATACTATGAGGTAGGTAGATACTGAATAAATTCTTATATAAGGTGAGCAAAGATAGAATTCTACGTATCACGACAAATAACGCGTATACACTCGAGTAATTTAGATCAATAATCGCCAAGACCTACAAGAAAGTATTATCACGAGAAAATGTAGACCGATCATATCCAAATTTGAAATTGAAAAAAATATCATCACGAAATAGGATAACTTATTTTTCTTCTCACAAGTATTCCCTATTCATTTTATTTTCGTTAATACGATATCAGAATCTTAAAGTTGAATCACGGACAAACATATACTGATGTAGTCAATGACTTCAATAACGTTTACAAAGATAGAAAAATAGAACCTAGTTTGATAAATAGCTAATTAGTAAGAGGACAAAATAAACGTGGAAAATTGAAATGTACCACGTGAGTGTACCCGCATGAGGAATTATTAGAATGTGAAAAAGAAAATCCTTCGATCATCTTCCTTAAAATACGTCAAGTATTTCTTCTCTTCAAAACAACGAAATAAATATACTGTATCTTGAAAATAAAATAAGAAAGACTCCACACGCACTCATTCGATAAAACTAGCATAATTCGCTCTTTTGGAATATACCTTCGTGATGATCCTTATCATGACGAACAAAAGATTAAATTGACGAAATATGTTCAAAACCAGCGAGAAAAAACGTTTATTTCAGAAAAAAAAAGAGTACAGTTCAAGTAATTATCTGCACCTTCATAGCGAATTCATCACCAACTTGAGAAAATCCCTTTTAAACTGAGTATTATCACTACCTATACTTCATTAATTTCACGAATTCTTCCCCATGAGCTAATATTTCAATAATATTGAAATTGAAATGATGAGTCTGATCGTAAGAGTCATCCTTCATTTCAAAACAACTGAATATTAGGCCTACCTACCATTTTCAAATTACAGAAATCATTATTATTGAATCTTTTTTTTTTTTCTCAATTGCCATGTAGGTATTTTCATAAATATCCAAATACTTCATAACTACCGTAAATAGGTAACAAATAATTAACAAGGAAGAATCCTGAACTACAGCAAAACAGACAAAATTCTTTGATGACGGAGAAAATAAGTCAAAAAATAAAAACGTACTTCGGGAAAAAAGTATTTGAATGAGAATATTTCAATTATAGATAATGATCATGACTCGATCTCCTGATTCTTCTTGCATGAACTTGGATTGTCTCGGGCTTTTTAACCTCACAGAGCAGCAAAAATAATGATACTAGGTAGGTATTGGTAATTTCAGATGGACATGGGTGAACATTTAGTTTGCAATTTACGTAGGTATTATATCATTTTATATAACGAACTACCAGTACTTACCGTTGCTGTTGTATTCTTCAAATATTATTTCGGGTGTGTCCCCCAAGGAAAAATATATTCCCCAGTTATTTTAGTTCGCATAAATATTTTTCACTCGTACATAAAATGAGCCGAAGATTAATTGAAAAGTCTAGGTATTTTAAACTTTTAAATTTATAAACGTTATATGTTATTACTTTCGATATTCATAACGATTGAAATGATATAAGTTGAAGAAATACGGAGTACGACAATATTCTTAAAATATAATTTGCTTCAATGAATGATGGAGAGGCATCAATAAATTGTCAATTCCTCTCAGAACATAATTTTTAGCAAAATGAAAATTTCACTATGATATAGTAGTCAACTAAAATGTTTTTTTTTTTTATGGAATTTGGAAAAAAAAATTGAAAAAAAAAATTAGGCCTATCTGATATTTAGTAGATGTTCTGCGAAGAGTACTTATTTTTGAAAGCATTTCTTTTTCTCCATCAAAAACAATAATTGATCAAAAAAAAAAAAAATCATCTGATGTAGACTTTTTCAATTTCAACATTTTTTCATTATAAGATGAAGAGACTCGTATGTATGTGAGAGAAGCTTGACAATTCCTTGAATATTTTCTTAGATTAATTTCAAACTACAACCATATGAAAGAATTCAATAAGAGTTACCACGGTTCTTTCATCCTGATTATTGTTCTGTAATTACGATTTCTGGACGTTTTTTTAGTTTCGCTGCTTCTTTCGAGAGCACGAGGAATCAGTGAACACCGCGGGCCTCTTTATCATCTTAACAAATACCACCTGAAATTTGAAAAAAATTATTCAATTAATGATTGCAAAACAAGTAGGGGCTCCTGTTTGTAGATCTCCTTACGTCGTCGTGAAAAGGCTTTAAATTAGCTCATTGACTAAACCAGGTTTAATTTAACAGGCCACTGCCAATGCGAATGAAAATTATCGGACCTATCACTTTACTTTAGCGTGATACATTAGTCTTATGACTTTGTATAAAAATATAGTGACTGAGGATGAGTTCCATTCCACGCTCCAAAATTTTAATCACAAATAAAACCAAAAACCAGCTTCGCATTTTTTTTTTTTTTTTTTACAGAACGCAGCCAGTGGCTGCAAGCAGCGTACCATGACACTAGCGCTATCGAGTGTACGTGTGTGCGACTAAGGCGCTAGAGGTATTCTCACTCAATGTAAACAAACATCGCAGTGGAGTGCGCGGGTTGGTGCGCGGGATGTTCCCATCCCAAAATCCGAAAAATGAAGTGGAATTTACACGTAAAAGTCCACTTCATTTTTTTCGTCTCTCGGATGGGAACATCCCGCGATGTTTGTTTACATTGAGCGAGAATACCTCTAGCGCCTTAGTGCGACTGATGATACTATTTTTGCAATGTTTACGTTTCTTATCAGTTTGAGGATCGATTTCGCATGAGAGAGAGAGAGAGAGAGAGAGAGAGAGAAAGAGGGAGCGAAACACCATATGATATGATCAACTCGCGATTCGTCAGCTGATGATGCGAAAACGGAAAATTTTGCGCGCAATCGTGCTTTATTAAATTCCTGAAAATTTTCATTTTTCTCTCGTTCAATTCACTTGTTTGGCGATGTCACTTCCTGGTTACTGGTGGAATTATTTTGTTCGGATTCGTCCGTGTATGTCAAAAATATTTTTCTCATGCTTATTTTATACTTCTGCATCGTGGAAATATGTACCAAATAAACTGATTTTGAATTTTATCATAAATTAAATTTGGTAAAATTTTGACAAAATATTTTGATAAATTTATGAGCATAGCAAGATGAGACAAATTATTTAGTTAGATATGTTGTATTTTACTTTTGTAAGTTATAACGTAGATGATATATTTATTTGTTCCTCTAGGCCTATAGTCGAGGAGCGATGAAAATTATCAATCGCAAAAATAAAGAATAATCGAACTGTGAATCTTCCAAGAAGAATCGGCGCAGAAAAATGCTTTCTCCCAGGTAGTAAGTATGATGCACGTATGATGATAATAATGATTAGATATTCATGATGTACAATATTAATCGAAATTTTTCCGTAGTATACGCCACTCATCGGATATGGAAAGTAGGTAGCCTATTAAAGATTCGAAACTCACTTCTGGAAAGTTGGTAAAAGTTTTAGCGTTCGCGGATATAATTGAGTATGATTTTATCAACTGTGCGTTGTTTCTTTTTTTTTTTTTTTTTTTTTTCTTGAAAATTTGCAAATTTAGCAATCGATAACCGAGAAGAAATCTACTCAAAAATCGTCGATAAATTAGGAATTATTCGAGAAAATTACGTTGGAATTCAGAACTCTCGTGCTGGCGAAATGTACGAAAGCTAATGAGTCCGAATGGAATCGAAGAAAGATTATACGTCTTACTTGATCACTTGCAAATGTCAACCCATCTGTACTTTCTTTAATATCAGCCTTCAATATGCGAAGTTACAAATTTGTAAATAATATGCTCTCGCTCGGTGATGGCAATGGCCGTTCGTCCTGACTGATGTTTAACTGGTTCCCTCGTGATAAAAATTTGCTTGTGTGGATGACCTCCTATACGATTATTCGAAGTGGAAAAAAATTGAGATTCATTTTTTTGTCAGTATGATTTTCCGGTCAATTCTCACTTCATTACTCAGACGCAAAATAAACCTCCTTGCTTTTTACAAACTGGGTCAAATATTTGAGATGGAAAATTGACTACAAATAAAATTCTGATCGGATATTAGTTTACTGTTGGAAGATATTGAGTCATATTCTAGACATTCTGTATAGTTTCTGGCCCTTATGAATCTCCATTGCATTGATAATTATTTATAATCAAGAGAGGTACCTACTGTATTTTTGAAATTTTTCCTGCCTGAATATTTTAAAGTCAATCAATTTCTTGCTCTTAAAGCAAAATAAAATCGACTTCATTTCTGTCATTTCTCTTTTTCCCCTTACGTGTATGATTGAACTGAACAATACAGCAGAAAGCTCTATTATTTTGCTCATCATCTTATCGGTACTTAGTTTATTTTACAGTACCTACTTCATTTTATTAAGTGAAGAACAGTAACGAAATTTTTAAAGGAATATTGTATGAGTTGTATAAGAATTTTCTTTTCGTCGACCTGATCGAGGATAACGCTTGAGCGTCAAAACGTTGTCTTTTTTCAATATTATCGAAGCTAGATAAAGTGCTGCCGAGTGTTTTTTTTTATTTCTTAAATGAAGAATTAATCTCGAACTTTAAAGTAAATCAGTTTTTGAATTTGGTCTTGCTAGATTTCTTTGTTTCTTGTTACATTTTCAGACGTCAACAATGATACCTAAATTCTTGTAGGTATAGTCAAGTAAAATAAATTTCCCTTGCAAGACGTACCGGTATCTTGTACAGGCTGTAGATTATACATCGAACACTAAGATTATCAATCGCAAGAGCCGGTATGAGCATACAGTCTTTTTAGGCTGAATATACAAATGGTAATTTTCTTTCGTACACGTTCACATACGAGACAATGACTCTGCTTGGAAATAATTGTATTTTATGGAACGCAGGTAGGTACCTACCTAAATACATAGACATATTGTACAAAATTATGAGGTATGTCATGAACTCACTCGTCGTCTTCGTCCTCAGTTGACATTTTTGGATACGATTTTGTGAAAGCTATTTTCGGATGTATTTTTTAAAGGATATTATTTCTGATTTTTCTTCTGCGTTACGAACTTCAATATTACGTACTAGATAATCCACGAAGAGAGTAAAAGTTAAACGGTTTGGAGTTGATAACGCTGGACTAAATTTATCAGAAGAGAAACCCTTGCTCTAGTAAGTGACGAAGCACATGCGCGCCTCGGATTATGGCCAAGAAATTTACCATGCCGGCAGGCGACAGTTACAAGCTCTCTGTCTTAAAAGTTTTCGAACAGTGCTGCCAGATTAAAAGAAATGAAAGATACTTTGTATCGGCGGGTACCACGTGCCACGACGTGCTGTTATGAAGAGGGTACAATAAACTCTTAATCGACAAAAACGTCAACATTGCAGCATGTTCAAATAGAAATAACCGACCAATGATGAGATTCTTGTGATAGTTTTGCGCAGTAACTCTGTAATTACTTCATACAGAGTACAGACTCCGCGAGGTAACTTATTAAATTTTATTATTAATTAAGAATAAGCAAAATGAAGTAATGGATGTACAAAATCTATTCGAATATATATATTTTTTTTTTTCTCAATTTGAGGAAATATACCTAGGCCTAATTCCATGAAAGGATTCTTCAAACCTTGAACATTGAACTCGTCCGCAAAGTGGTTCGACCTATAATATACTGTCTCAGATAAGGATTACATAACGTTGAACATGACTGCGTGTAAACTATTTATTTACAGATTCACACTATTGATAGAAAGATATACACGAGTTCATATTTGAAGAAAATGAAACTAAAGAGCAAAGTAAGATTCCCGATCAGCGTATTTACAAAGACGAGTGAATTATTTAGGCATCAAAACGCCATAATAATATAATAAATATTTTCATAATTTACGATGACAAAAACGATCACAAAATTTTTTGATGTAGTCTGCAACAATAATCTGAGGTCTTTTCTGCCACAATTTCATTTCTGATTCCGTTGGAGCTATCTGAAAGAAGAAAATGATCTTCGATTAAAGCACAGCACGTACCTACCGAATGGTAATTGGGTAGATGAGAAATCTATATTTCATAAGAGAATATTTTTACACGGTAGCATTTTTCAATTTCCTCATTAAGTAAAGATAACGTACGAAAGTATTCGAGAAATTGCAATGCCGGTACGATAATTTAGCTCCATTTCTTTCAATGCGGAAATTTTTAGATGTATTGCTTGGTACTCATCAGAAACTTACTTCTCCATCCGCAAAAGCATCATCCACGACAACATTGATGACGGCAGATTTAATTCCTACTTTATGAGTGATTGAAGAAAGGGCAGTGGCTTCCATATCCATATTTAGAACATTATGCGATTTGAGGCGGTGGAAGTATTCTTTTCTATCTTCATCTGAATGCTCGCAAATAGCTCCTGCTTTCATTGCAGTACCTTATAAGTGAAAAATTAAGAAGTTTAGTTTGGTCAGTCTTATGCAGAAGTCAGACGCTATACTGTTATGTATCCACCTGACCAACTAAATTCACCTATCCAATTTCCCTTTCTAAGCCTCTTACTCTATTTTATATTTAATTTTGCACTTTCGTACGTATGTTTTTTCGCCTCTTTCCGATAATTCACGGCCTCGCGGCCTTCGCCTTCAACTTCTTGTTCCCGATAAATCTTTTCTTACTTGTTCGTCTATGCTAATTCTCTAAATCCATTATGTTAATTCATACAATGCGTCCATACCGTGTGGTACAAAGTTTTTATCGATACCATTACCTATTGATTTATTATGTTGTGCACTGAAGATTAAATAAAATTGAAGTTTCTCTTCAAAGTGTTTTCGCTTCATTTTATTTTTCGTAAATTGACGTTTTTTTCTGTTCAGTTCATAACAATACATTGAAAATCAGTTTTTGTTCATATCCGGTTGTGCAAAATGTTGTAACAGTTGGGAACAGAGGAGAATTGTGACGTTTGTGACGGTAATCACCCTTTTAAAAAGCACAGTGATCCCTCGTTGTGACCCAACTGTGACGCAAATGTGCGCCGTCACAATCCTGTCACGTGACGGCATTTTGCACAACGGGAAGGTGAGTAATTAATTTTCTCAAGATATCGAGAAAGCATTGAGTAATCGAGAACCCCATAAGTAATCAATTAAACAGATCGATAGGCCATTGAATTGAGATTTTGTATTGATTGTCAGAGCCGGCGTTACAGATTTTATAGCCTTGTACCTTGCCTCCTTCTCCTCCATGGAAAAAACTTATGGTACTAATTTTACTGTCATTCAATGAAATTGAGTGAGCATTTCAATTCATAGAATTCAGCAATTAAAACGGTGCCCAATAAAATGCTGTTCTAGCAGAGTCGGAGTCCTGAGTCTTTCGTCCATCTACATAAATTATTACTCTCACAAAAAATTATTTATTTTTAGCCATATCAGAGGTCACTGGACGTCCTTCATTCTTTGTTGACCAAACAAGGCACGGTATCGGAACACTCCTTTCCCCCTGTGTTAGTTCCCACTTACCTTCATAAAAATGCTCATTGCTCACGGTGCTTCCTAGAAGGACTGGAAATTGACTTTGATTTTCAGCGATGGATTTCAATTCTTTCGCCAAGTTCTGATCTAACACACATGGCCATCGGTTTTTCTTCCCTAAAATTGGCTGAAAATTAAAATTCAGTCTGATTACTACCGGTACGTATTAAAGAGGGTATAAATAGGCCTAATCATTTGAAAAGTGAATGAGAAAGAAGGGCTTCATTATATACATGTGTAATTTTCAAAAAATTGACAAAATTTGGCTCGCTTACCATTTCAAAGCAAGGTTCCAAGTAATCATTCAACGCTTGATTGGCGATCACTACTGAACCCAAGGGAACGTCCACACCTCCACTAGTTCCCATTCGTATGAAAATTGGATCGCGTACTTGTGCGTATTGCATCAATTTTATGAGTTCGTGAAGAAGAATCATGATTGAAGGCAGTCCCATTCCATGCTAAATGAAATTATGCAAAATTAGTTTGTATATTTGACTTTTTTAATTTTCTAACGTTCACAATTGAACATATAACACTAATTCTTGATAGTGCCCGAGTTAACTTCTGTGGGGCCTGGGGCCAAATTTTTGAGGAGTCCCCAATTTTTGTTTTTTTTTTCTTTAGGGTGAATATTTTTTTCGCTCGCAATATATATACACATTGGGCTAAACTGGTCCAAAAGCATAGCTCAAGATATACTAGGCTATGGAATATTGGTGGAGGCGAAAAGCGAACAAGCAAAGCGAGTGAGCTTAAGCTTACTGGATAGACATATTTATACCTGACTCAATGTTCTCCATAAAGTGGAAAAGTTTTCCTACTTCTTTATCTAGAACGAAGCGAGAGGACTCAATCCATGTGTCTAAAAAGTACCCAAGTTTTTAAAACAATTCTTATCTGTAAGTTTCAAAGCGAACAAGAACTTGAAAACCTTGAATCCAAAGCATTGCAAAACTGGTAATGAATAAATAGCCTACATTCAATTTATTATTATGCTCTTGAATCCCATAATAAAATAACCTTCAACAACATAATTACCTTCGATACATTCACACAAATAAGCTCAACTTTTTTTCAACCACATCATCAAGGAAAATGTGAAGATTAGGTCAACACAATACCTATTCTGTTGGAAAATGTTTGTGACGTCAGATCTACGACTCTTTTAATTTTTTTTTTTGAAGTTGATGAATCGATATAGTAATTTTATTTTTGACAGAATTAATTATGTCCTCTAAGTTACGGCACATGATTATTTATTGAGTTAATTATAAATTAGTTTACAAAAACCGCAGATTTAGATAAAACTAAAAAATAATACCCACAAAATAAAAATACAGAAAATTATGACGATAAATTTTATTTATTTTTATTTTATTTCATTTTATTTTTTACTTTCATCTAAATCTGCGGTTTCTGTAAACTGATTTATAATAAAAAAGAAAAAAAAATATATTTTTGACGCTTTAGAACAGACAACGCTGTGGATGAAATGAAGAAACTAAAACTATGCGGACAGATGCGGACCAATAAAAATATTCCTCCTGATTTGTACGTGTGAAAATACAGATCAATACACTCATATAATAGACCGATTCCCCGTGACGTCAACATCTTCAATTTTGGTGAGTGCTGCTGGTTTTTGAACAGCAATTTTAGAATCTCGTAAGAATTCATAAAAAACGTTTTGATCATTCTTTAGTAAGTATTCAAGAACAAGAAGAACAATAGCAATTGAAGTTACATATTTAAACACCGCAGGACTCCTTGATTCTAAACAGAGATCTCAAGTACTTATATAAGGAACACCTTGTTTCTGAAATATCTGTATGTGATCGAGTTGTTCCCAGTGTATTCTAATGGGAAGTAGAAACCAATGTCACGATTGGCCCAATAATTGTACAGTTACAAATTTGGATACTTCGACTCACTATTGCTCCTTACTATCAAAACTTTGACGTCACCGGGGAATTGGTCTTGGTCCATACCTCCATACTCGGGAGAGCATTGAAAAATAATATGCATTCAAGCAGATTGCTGCCAGCTAAAAGCCAAAAGCCAAATTCAGCCGAATTTTTACCGATAAGAGCAAAGCTGAAAGTTAGCTTTATTGAAACCTACCTAGGCCAAAAGTCAAAATAAGCCAAATTGTTTCAGCTTTCTTTAGCTTTTTCAATTTTTTGCAAAACACAAAAATGCAGATAATACTTATAAGAATCATAGATTTACAGTAATATTTCTTATTCATCTCGTAAAATTATTTCAATTTTAAATATCCAAAAAATCAAAATAATTATGTGACGTGGAATAAAAAAACCGACCTTACTGCCAAAAAAAAAAAAAAAAAAAAAAAAAAAAAAAAAAAAAAAAAACGCGTTTCAAGTGAAGCAGAACAACATGCTCCACTTTAAACGCGTTTTTCTAAGTTTTTTTTTTTTTTTTTTTTTGGCAGTAAGGTCGGTTTCATTATTCCACGTCACATATAAAATAGGTAGTTATTTCCAATAGAACAGAAAATAGTTAAACAAATGGATTGATTGAACTGAAAGGAAGCGAGGCTGAGATCCGGAACCCGTATCCAAAACGGGATCCAAATCCGATCCTTTACTTTTGGGGTCTGACATCCGGATCCGAAAAGATCCCGTATTTTTTTTTCTGTGAGATCCGGATCCGGAAAGATCCCGTATTTTTTTTTCTGTGGGTTCCTGATCCAAAAAGATCCCGTATTTCAAGATCCAACTGAGATAGAGGATATCCTTCAAATTGCCCAATAATAGAAGATCTGTTGAAAAAATAACGGATATCCTCTAAAAAACTCCAGAAACAGCGGATATCCTCTATTTTTTTGAGGGACACACGTTATTTTTTCATGTAGATCCTAAAAAATCCTGATTTTGTTTTTTATCAGGATCCGGATCCGAAAAGATCTTGTATTTTTTACCTCGGCAAGATCCGGATCCCAAAAGATCCTGTATTTTTTTCTGAGAGATCCGGATCCGAAGGGATGCCGTATTGTTTTTTCATTTGGGATCTCACCCCTGAAAGGAACTGTGTAATCGATAAAAATAAAATTCCACAGAAAATAGCCTGTTTCAAAAGTTTCTCCATAGGAGCCAATGTAAAAGTAGTACAACCAGTGTATTGCAGCTGAAAAATTCAGCTTCGGCTTTTGGCTTCAACTTTTGATTTTGAAAAATATAGCTTTGGCTTAGGCTTTTGGCTGTTCAAAAAAAAAATTGACCAGCTTTCGGTTTTTTTTTCAGCTCGCTTTCGGTTTTTCAATTATTGGGGAAATTGGACACAATTAGGAGAAAAAGATCTCCATAAGGAGTACAAATTATAGTTTCTAAAAAAAATCAGTTGATTTTTGGAATATTTTTTTGAAACTGTATTAATTGTGTTTCTTTCTCAGTTTTTCTCCTCTCTGAACTCTAGAGAAAAAAATATATATATATATTAAGAAAGTTACTTTACTGTCTTTTGTTTCAAATTAAAAAACATGGTTTTGAACAAACTTTTCAAAATTTAGAGGAAGCCAAAAGCCAGTCAAAAAAATTTAGCTGAATAAAGCTTTTGGCTTCCAGAGGTGTGCCTAAGCTGGCTTCTGGCTCCCCTCCTATCAATAGAAATGTGACTGAATTTTGCTTTCGGCTTTTAGCTTTCACCTGCCTGCAATACACTGAGTACAACTATTTTGTTACAATCGCGTCCTGGTGTCAAGAAATGAACTAATAAGAGTGTGGCTTACATTTACAAGTAAAACTTGGAAAGTGGTCAAACTATCTGTTCATTCCCTTTTAGCCAACTATTCTAGCCAATGTCAAAGATGTAAACAATCAAAAACAATCACCGGAGTCAGGCGCGCACCGAAGGGGGGGCTAAGGCTCGAAAAATAAATTTATTTTCACACCACTAGAACGTGAGTTGAGGGCATCTTTTTAAAACTGTCTTATTGCTGAGCGTAAAGTGTCTCTTTTATTGAAAAAAAGTTAAAAATGGATATTTGAAATTTTTTTCCGGCTATGAGAGTGAATCTGAAACTACTGAACGTTCTGATCAGGAAGACGATTCTTCCACTTCGAATACAAATGCATCAGGTAGGCTCAAATTTTATCATCCCAACACGGAAGTAGAAGCTATTTAAGGGGGAGCACCATCTACTTCAATTTTTTGGACGTCGCATTGTTCAAAAAGTTGGTGAAGAATACCGAAGAAAAATTGATTGCTCTGAAAAATGTAACCTAACCTAGGAGTAGCCCCCCCCCCCAAAAAAAAAAAGAAATTTCTGTGTGCGCGCCTGACCGGAGTCACAGACAGAATGCATCACAGAAATACAGCGATTCTGTATTGAAGTCTAGAAAAGTGCAAGATCATCCAGTTCCATTCAATATGAACACAACTATAATTGGAGTTAAGGAATCTTTCATACGTGCAATAAAACCCGGCCGACTCTCCTGATCGTTTTTTTTTTTTTTTTTTTGTACATCCAATCCTGCAGAACCTTGATCAGCCAAAAATCAGTAAAATTAAGCCAGCCAAATTGGGATGTTGACCTGAGTTGCGGAAGTTGGTAGCACTGTATTTCATCACAACACTGCCTTGATTAATCAAAATCGTCCCCCTTACGTAGCAGCGATCTATTGGTCAATTGAAATTATCCCCCTTACGTTCACCAATCACGTCAACCGACACTGCTGCTATCTAACATTGGTTAACATCTCAAGGCCGAAAGCCATTATTGTCAAGGTTGTAAGTTTAAGCCTTTTGGCTGTAGTTCTCTGCATTCAAGTGTCTGGCTCATTTATTGTTTCAAAAGCGATCTCGATTGGTTTGTTCGCACAGTTACATTTCTGACCACACGCACCACTATAGATCTTCACAAGTAAAGTCCTACATTCAGTTCACAACCGTTGATCGAAGTGAGGGTACCTAAAGAATTTCTTACTATTCTACACAGAGGGAGATATAGGATGGAAAATTTACCAATTTAAATGTATGAAATTTTTTTGCCTTACATAATATAATAGCTGTAGCGGAAAACGACACGCCGTTTGTCTATAAAATCAACAATAACAATGCTTACGTTCACGCAAAGTACACAGCCAACTTTGAACATGGAAAAACGGTGGCCATGACCGGTTAAATCTTGTAATCCACCGTCTGTTACCGGATACTGAAGTTCTTTGGCGAGAAACAGTGCGAATTCTTTCATTCTGTGGGCTGTACCACCCATACAAACAAACTACAACGAACGAACAAAATGTCAATAAATCAAAAGATATATTATGTTAATCTCTATCCTAGGTGATGTAGCGTACACAGACGATTCTTAAGAAATGGAATTGTTGAACTTCAAACACGATAGACCCGTTACTTGATATCCGCAACTGAAGAATGCAGAACTTACTGCACATTCTAGACATAAATTAGACCTGTCTCATTACCTATGTACTTTCGTAAAAGTAAAATCAAAAGTCGTGGACAAAATCGTTCAGTAATTAGCGAAGAACCTGTAGGTCTTATATCACATATAGGCCCAAGTAATGGGGATAATTAATTTTCTTACCTAAGTAAATTTCGACTGTTATAATTTCCATAAAATTAATGTGACATACATAATCACTAGGTGTACATTATCACCTACCTTCACATCGTGAAACATAGCTTTTAAATCGTCCTCTTTATTGTTCAAAGTCAAATGGAATAGAACGTCTTCATCCTCATTGATGTACGGATTTTTAATATAATTTACCTCAGAGCCTTTTTGGCAGATTCCATTAAGTCTCGGTACGCTCTCTTTCATCTCATCTTTTTCTTTGAAGATGAATCTAAAATATGAGAGGTACCGTTAGGATAAAAGAAATCATTAAAACGGAGTTTCTGTAAAGTTTGAAATTTAATTGCAATTCAACACACCGCGAAAAACTCAACACGTAATTATTTTCAAAAATTTCAACAATCGTAACACGTTTTTTATAAATATGACAAATGAATAACTTCAATAATCAATAATGAAGCGGATCAATTGAGTTTGTTGAAGAAAAACAAATTAGGAAAAAGTAGGCTCGGTCCATTACCCATAAAAATAATATTATTTTCTGTACGGTAACGTACTTACGATATTAAACCAAAAAAAAAAAATAATTGTATTCTAGTTTTAATCAGCTTCACTCATATCCCTCCTTTCCATTTGAGGCTGGGTTTTAGTAGAGCACATGAACAAGGCAAAAGATCTGGCAAGAGCAGTTTTAGTCACCCATTTAAATAATACCCACAAAAAATTGAACATAACGTTTTCAATTGCGACAAAGTCCATTGAATTTTTTTTTTTTTTATGTACAGCCAAAGAGCAAAAATTCTTTCGATCGAAATTATTCCTAATCTTCCGATACACGGAACGGTTCGAAATTTGTATACAGGTATCTCTTTTACAGTCGCTGTAGGTATTTAAAAATTTCTCAAGTTTTTCAAATACGTCCCCATACAGTGCGAAAAACAAAATTTTTAATCAAGTGGATACTTACTCGTGGTAATATCCATTAATGTCGTTCATCTTACAATTATTGCCGAGCACGCACAAATAGGGAAAGGTTTCCCTCGAAAAAAATCTCCAAGTTGGACGTAGGAAACACAGAACGATTCGAAGTAGATGCTATACTAACGCTTATTTCACCACATGACTGCAGTCTTCCTTAAACTAGACATAATACGCGGTGGTAGGGTTAAACATAAAGAATACTGATTGATGATTCGTCTACGAAGTTCTATCACCTTTACCCCGCGATAGCAGAGAAAATTCAGACTGATAAACGTCACTCGGTAGAGCTACTATCTTATCATTATTTATTAGGTCCATAGCTAGTATAGGCCTACGTGTGCGTAGATGGAAAGAACATACTTTTCATTAGCCTATACCAAGAAACCACATCCGTAAACATTAATATGTTAATGCATTAGAAATTGTTGTATCTTTTCAAATTTTCAATTAGCCTGAAAAATAAATGGATAAACGATGCCAACATTTCCATTATTTCCGTAAGCATTGAAACAGGAATGTAGATTTTCGATTATATTTTACGATTTATGGTGAGATAACGCATTCCGTCAAATTGGTAGGGAACATTCAGCTCATTGAGAAAGTGAACAAATTTCCCCAAGGACGGCTCCCTTACGGAATTAGACGATAATTTTGGGAGGGAAAATTGGCCACTTCTTTGATATTTGTCAAGCAAAAAGAAAAAAAAAACTCATTCGCTTTTTCTTTCTTTTCCTCCTTTTTTTTTGGGGGGGGGGAAGCGGGTGTCTATTCTCTCATGAACTTCTTCATTAGGGTAGGTCAGTGTAAATCGGAAACGATTAGAGACAAAGTCTCGAGCTGGCTCAATTCGTTCACTCAATGAATCGTTGGTAAAAGTAAATCCGTTCACTTTATTTCTTGTTACGTCTCTGCAAACAATTTCGAAAAAAAGCTCAGATTATTTTCAGTAAAGTGCACAAGCATGTAAACTGCATACGTAAGATGAGGATGAGTGAAATGCACACACATGTGAACTGCAGGACCACACACGTTCAAGTGAGATGAAAGAACTTGACGTACTTGAGAATGATTCGTATAGCGATTTCATACATAAAGAGGTAATTGACCGGTAATCGACGACTATTTACATCTGGATCCTTTAAATTTCATTGCATATTCGGTTATTTTGGTAGGAACATCAACTTTTAATTGTCAAGAACTGTTTAGGTAATATGACAACGTGAATAAAACACACGTAGAAAATCTACGACAATAATAAGTCGGCTACTTTTCGTCTAGCGTCTCCGGATTAATACATTGCAGTGCCCAGGAGAATCATGTAATCATTTATCACATCCATATTTAAAATTCATTTTCTGTCTACTGTGGTTTTTTTTCTACGTATTTCTCGTAAGAATATTTGCAGATTGCTTGAAGATGATTTTTTTATTTTTTTTAATCTTTATTGCTTGCTGAAATATACATGATTGTCTGCAATTCAGGTACTCTATCGTTTTTTGCGTGTGCAATTTTTGTGCAATTTACGCTAATTCAAATGTGTGTGCAGTTCACAAATGGGTGCAATTTACGCACATTGTGTGTGCAGTTTACTTTCTCCCGCACAGTGATCTACTCATAAATAGAGTCGAGACAACTTAATTTCTCTGTTGCTGGATACGATCTGATCAAGAGGTTGAGTTTTTCTCTCAAAATTAATTTCACCGTCTTAAGGGTTAGGATACCCAGTCTACAAGTGGGGAAAATGTACACTATTTGGTACTCAATTTAAAAGTTAAAAGAAATTAATAAGAGAGACTGAAATAGACCTACATCTAACAAAAATTTGTCTATACGAGTATTTGTCGCATTTTATGGTCTGTATTTCAATTCATACCCGCTTCACCAAATTCGTTGAATTCTGCAAGTATGCGATTAAACTAACGGTATCATTTCCTGTCCATACGTAATGTATCTTGAAAACATATAATTTACATCGAGAATTCGACAACGAGAAATAACAATGATTTCTCTAATTTAACGAATTGTGACGTGATTGGTGATGAAATGAAAGTATGGAATTAGCAACAGAGTCAGGGTCCAGCTATCAATTTGTTTAATATTATTTGAAATATTTTGATTACCAACACCTTTCATTGTGTAAGATATCTGTATGCTCTCCGCATCACAAGGGTACCTACACCTACCCTACAGGATCCTATTTTTAATTATCTGTTAGTACAATTTTCGAACATCCAATCAACTGGAAAATAAACGAAAGTAAGCTCTTTTTCTTAAAACCACAATCAATAACTGCCATTAACTACCAGTGCACAAAATACTTCTCACGCCGACCTTCACCAGCTAATGTATCGCAATTCTCCCTCCCCTCAAACAGGTAATACGAAAAACCGTTTCAGCTGGCTACTAATCCGACCTTAAATGATCAAGGAGTTCCTGAGTACGGATACAGAGCCAAAATGTCATTATACTGTCCAAACAACTGGAAGAGCCTTGAGAGCCTTCACACTACTGCCTTATCTAAGGTTGGCCAGCCCCAGCATCGGATTTGTCATTTAGCCCTTGATATCTTCAAGACCAGCATCTCACCTGCCCGTCGACATCTGCCTCCTGACCGACATAGCAATAACCTGAACCCGTAAGCTCACATTCTGTACCTGGCCGGGCACCATCAACGAGATCATTTTCCGGACTCAGCATCGCGAGAAACACTCTCTGGAGTCAGCACCAGAAAGTCCCGTACTCCGGCAACAGCATCGCAAAGACCACGGTTCTCAGCATCCCGACGAGAACCGTTCCAAGAACATCATCTAGAGATTTCACTCAGATAATGGAGAAGATCACCCACTTCTTCCGAAAACCAAAACCCTCTCTCAGGAATCCCAACTCAACCCTAAGACAAGACTCGTTCTCCTCTTTAAGTCAATCCAGAGGTGCGTACACTTTATCCGAAGGTCCTCCACATTGACCACTGTAGAAAACACCTAAGGCATGCCCTCACAGCTTATGTAATATAGAGGTCATAAATTTGTGATAAGCGAATATTCTTGAATCGCACGTGCTGGTTGAAATTTCTAATATTCCTCTTTCTTTTCGTTCGCTATTATACATTAGTACAATAATTCGCTATCGTCCAAAAATAGTCTTTGCACAGAAAATACTCACAAAATTGAACTTTCTACGATTCTGTAACATTCTAACAAATTATTTATCCAATTCTTTAGATCAGTTCCTGGCGGACGGCGAACAGCAGAAGGTCAAAACCCAATAACCTACTTTCCCTGTTAAGAAGTGGAAATTTTCCACAATCACTCACTAGATTAGAGTAGGTCAGTGGGCAGCGAACAAAGAGACGCCAACATTTTCAAGACCCCCCCTCCGCACCAAATAGATTCCCTGTCAAGATTTCAACCATCGTTTTTGCCGGACTTTTCAGAAATATTGGAGAAAATTTCAAGCTTATCTAAATTAGATGTGGACCCCTTTTCTGGAAATGTAACTACTTACTCTCAAAATAAGTAAACTCATTCGTATCGTCTTTCATGAACCTGTGAACTTTTACCTAGTAAATAAACTTTTATCATTATTCTCTCGATAAAATAGATACGGATGGTTCATTGTAATAGGTGTGAGTATTTTTCGAGTACTTCCTTGTTCAAATCAAATGGTCCATAAGAAATTGATGAGTTATCAGATGAAATTTCGTCATTCGACTGCATATGAACGAAACTAAAATTGAATAAACATTGTACGAAGATTACAAATAGGGTAATTCAAACCTGGTGAGAATTTTTCTCCTATCATTATTGAATTGCGTAAATCAAGCATAGTCTTATATCGTCCTCATCATAATATTTCCATTCAAGAAAAATCCGATATTCCATAGCCTTTCTTCGACAGCCTCGTATATCGATTTTTCAACGCACGTAATCAGTTTACGTAAACAATCCTTCATCGTAAATACGTACAGCGTATTTTTCATCTTAGTTACGTTATCATATAACGTCAGAAGCTTCGTATAGGCGATCAAAATACCTGGGTACTCGTATTTTTCGGCAGATCTAAGCTTGCGACGATTTTACAAATGAGAAATTTTTTCACTCGACTATGTATATCATTTAAAATCATTCGTTTTTTTCCCGTCAAATTGAAATATTCCAATAATTCATAGAAATTAAACAGCTGTAGAATTTTCAGAAGTTTCTTTTATTACGCTTACTGTATCAGTGTTTCTGAAAAATATAAAATAAATCAAGAGCTAATTTCTATCATTTCACGCGGACGAGCGTTTCTTCTGGCTCGAAAAAATACAATTTCTGTAGGTAAATCGAAGTTCGATTTGGTCAGGTCGTTGATAATTGCTTCTTTCTGCCAGTGTTTGTCCCTGAAATCAATTTCATTCTCTCGTTAACAGAATGTAAACAGTTATAATTCAAATATTTGTTGTACGCATGACAAACAAGGGACGAAAATAAACTGGTTTCTATGTGTTTAGCTTCCCTTTTTTCTTTCTCCAAGTCCCAGCGTTAAGAGTCAAGTGGGTCACGAATTTTTCCAAGTCCCCATAGAAGGCTATGGAACAGCCAAAATTTTTTTCAAGTCCCAGGGTCATGCGCGTGCCAACGATATCTAGAGGAACCAGGAATTTTCCCAAGTACCAAAGTTTGACGTGCCCAGACAGAACTCCTCTGAGGGCCTCCGGTAACTAAAAAGATGGCGGGTCTCTCGCCTTCCAGGTTCAGGCGCTGAGAAACGAAGGTTAAAGCAGCAACGGAAAAAAATTACAAGCTCTTGCTCAAGGAGCAAGAGTTGTGGGAGACCCGCGACTCATGACGTAGGGTTCCAAATTTTCAGCGTTAATTTCGGTCTAGAATTGAACCAAATCTTTCATGTCCTAGTTTTCCAAGTCCCATGACTTTGAAAAAAAATATGATGTAAGTTACATGAAGGAAATCTGAAGAAATAAGACTGAATCACAAATTTTTTCAAGTCCCTATGTAGGGATATGGAAGTACTCGAAATTTTTATAAGTCCCTATGTAAAAATATGAAGAAAATAAGGGTCACGAATTTTTCCAAGTCCCATAGAGGGCCATAGAAGAGCCAGAAAGTCCCCGTACAGGAATATAATGGAGCTCAAAATTTTTCTAAGTCACTATACAGGGTATTGAAGAGCTTAAAAATCCAAGTCCCATAAAGGGCTATAGAAGAGCCAGGAATTATTCCAAGTTCCAGCGTTAAGAATCCTGAGAGAGCCTCCATTAACTAAAGAGATAACAGGTCTCTCCCCCATGAGGGTCTAGAATTTTTCCAAGTCTCATAAAGGGATATGGAGGAGTCGGGAATTTCTTCAAGTCCCAGCGTCAAGAATCAAGAAGGGCCCTCTGTAAGGAATATGAAAAGAATAGAGACCACGAATTTTTCCAAGTCCCATAGAGGTTTATAGAACACCCAAACATTTTTCTAAGGCTATAGAACAGCCAGGAATTTTTCCAAGTCCCAGCCTTGCGCTCACGCGGCAGAATCCCTCTAAGGGCCCCAAGTAACTGAAGGGATGGAGGTTCTACCGCCAAAATCTTGACTACAGTCTAAAAAAACCGGGTGACTCCGGGATAGTGCTTGAAACTGCGACCGAATTTCACTCAAGAGTAGAATTTCCAGAAAAGTGAAACTGCCAATGATATGTGTCTTAAATTAGTTTCATTTCAAACATAGTTCGGCTTATGAAGAGGTTTTGTTCTAAATAGCATCTATTACACAATGGTCTGCTTGTATAAACTACAGAGGGAGTAGATCAGTGGGCTCTCATTGACTCCTTCTGCTCATTAACCATTGTAAAGCATTATTGCCGTATAAAATTAACGATGAAATGTGAGATTTCTTAAAAACTCATCTCAAAAACTTCTCAGGGACTTTTTAATGTACCTTTAAGCTGCTTTCAGTGACAACTCACACGACAGTCACGAAGTATCGCAGTACAATATTCGGTGCCCCTTTGAAGTCCAGATACTTGCTCAGACACGAGAGCACCTGGACAATCGCCATCATTAGCGTAGATAGGATAGATTTGGAAAGTGCATGAGGCTCATTCTAGAACAGAGTTGTTTCTCTAACACACCTCTCCTCCCTATTTTAGCGGGGAACCCGCTATCCATTTTGTTAGGGGGATTACATCCTCAGAAAACGGCCGCGTCCGAGAGTTTCTGTGAATTACGTGACCTGACGTGTGACGCGTTATGACGTCATCAATGACCTTGACCTACTTTAGGAACTTGGAAAAATTTCAACTTCCAGCCACGCGTTATGACGTCATCGATGAGCTTGACCTACTTTAGGGACTTGAAAAAATTTCAATTTCTAGCCTTCATGATATCAGGTCTAGCATGCAGTATACTGAGAATAGCCCAGCCAACTCCTCTTCTGATGGGGCATTTTCGCGCCAACGTGATCGCGAGCGCGGGAGGTTGCGGGTTCTAATTTTTTTCATTTCTGTTTGTTTTTTCCCCCTTTCGAACGAAGACGAGGACTTCTCCAAGGTTTTCCCTGCGTTTACATCCTCTTACGATTTCACTACTATGAATATGAAACATAAAACAACAAAACTTACGCCTTTAATCGTATCCGTGACATTCGTCCTTTAACCTCTTCAATTTATGCCGACATTTGATAATCTCAGGCTGCGAATCGATGAGAATATCGTTGGTGCAACGCTTGATATTTTCTTGGAATTTTTTACACAACGAACAAGGACTAGGTGAAAAAATGTCTTCACTTTCGTATTTTGGAGTAACCGAAATACCGTAAATTAATGATTTTGGTGAATCACACGAAGTTGTTGGAGTGCTCAAAATGATGGTCTGTCTGTGAAGACTCATGAAAGATTCGCGCGAAAAATATTCTCCCAATAATTCATATCCTGATGGTAAATATAAAAATATATTATGGAAGTTTACGTTAATTTATTTGCTCGCAAAAGTTAGCTTTGTACCGACCAACTAAGTATTCATGAGAAGTATACTAGTGTATGATAGGTTCAAACTATCTAAGTTGTAGCTAAACTGAGTATAAACTTGGCGGGGTGAACTCGCACGGAGTAACGAGGGGGAAAGGGGGCATTGGGCGTCGAGGCTCGGTCAAGACATAAAACATGTCAAAAATTGAGGCAGCTTTGGCCTCTTGACATTCCATGAAAAATGGTCATAAAAAAATTCTACAAATTAGATGACATTACAAAACCAATTATTTCAAATTTCTTATTTTCTCCCCCATACCGCCATTCAAGTTCCCGCTTTCAAATTTGCCAAAAATAGTAATCACACACGCAGTTAGCGTTCCTAGCAGATGGCTGTCCTAAATAAACCTTGTATGACGTACGTTAGGTAATGCTTTTAGCCTAGTTTAGCCTACTTCTTAGTAAGTATCTGACGGATTCACTCATTTCCCCCTTCTCTTCGCCCAGTATGTATAGCCATTACACTGGCTAACTAGTTCAGCCCCCTCTTCCTCTAAGTAAAATAAATTGGTTTACGTATGCCTAGGACATTGATGACGTCATAGTAACAAAATCAAGACAGAAATCCAGACTAAAGTAGCATACTAGAGGTTTTGAAATATTGAATGTATGGCTGGATAAATCATACCGCCCCCGATCTCACATATCAATTAGTCTAGTATACAATATGCGGGCAGAGCCTTTTTTCTTTCTTTTTTGATATCATATATGGTGTTTTAAGAAGAGTTCACCACATTCCCCCTTCCTTTCAGCATTATCCGAAGATTAATCCCTCTTCATAACCAGGCTCCCTGAGGTCAATGTTACTGATTACGTCATATGTAGGTATTGATACAATCAAGATCAATCGATATGTCGATACAATCGAGTGACGTCCAAAGCAGAGGTATTATAAGTTTCAGTCAAGTTGAACAATAAAACTGAGTGTCTGCTCTGCTACTCCAATTTGTTGACTAACTGATTGAACAATTGACTGATGAATCAAATTTTTGGACCGACAGAATGACCGACTGGCTGATGCATCCGATTTTTGAACTGGCTGACTGACTGATAAGTGAAATTTTCCGACGCGACTGACCGACAAATTGATTCAATCAACTTACAACTAACTTACGACTCAAAACTGAAATAACCAGAAAATCGGCAGAAAGGGTGTTCCCGACATGGATTCAAGAGTACGATTTTTGCTGATCCACCCACCTATTTTGCTCTGGAGCTGCTTGTCAATTAATCGTTATCGATTCACTGACCTACCTACGACTGGCTGACTGAAATCAGTTCAGCACACAATTGAAAAGTGACTGACTGAATTAGGCTACTTAAAGATATGTTCAACTAACAACTGACGAACTCAATTTCAAAGAAATTTGAGGGTTTCATTACGACTTCAACTTGAACTTAACACCCTTGAGCCAAAGATGTATACGCGATTTATTATTTTTTTCCATGAAGTGGAAAAATTCATTTCTCTAATTGGAATTTGGATTCCGCATGTATGAATGCGATACATCTACAACTTGACCACCAGAGGTCGTCCAAGAGAGCTCGAGACCCGGGCATCATCCAAATTTGTAGTTTATGGTTCGCCTAACGCAGCTGAATGAGTGGTGAATCTGCAACACTCAACAATTCACATAGTGTAGAGCTATTTGCAGATCTCTACGCGCACTCAGCGCATTAGGCGAACCTAAACTACGAATTTGGATGACGCCCGTATTTGTTAACGTTACAAGTATAGCGAAGACGACCCCTGGTGAACTTGACAGAAGAAAGTCACCCACCCTCCACCTCCTTTCCAACCTCAAATATATCTAACTTATCCAGGGGAGCAAGAGACAGAATCACTGTGACACGTCTTGTGATAGTGGTAAATGATGAATTTGTGACGCCAACTCCCTCCTGTTGATGACGTTATGGAGTTACATTGGGAACACTCTTGAAACTAAAAATACGGAAAATGACGTGCAATAATGACAGTTTTAACCCGTCGAAATCCTGTTTCTTGCACAGTGCTGCCGGATCTAGGGATATTTAATCCTTGAAAAAATACGGATTTTTCTACGGATTTTGCGTGAAATACAAATTTTTTGCGCTCAAAGGAAAAGTACCTCAAGTCATTTGTATGAGAGATACTTTTGTCTTGATTGTTATCGGCTGATGTCGCAGTCCTTCATGATATTGAGTCGATCAAGGGAAAAGTACTTAAGAGACAGATATGAGAGATACGTTTTTCCTGATCGTTATCATCAGATCACTGAAAGTTCACAGTAATCCATTTTAAAGAGGAACCCGCTATCCCTTTTGTTGGGGGTTCCCCAGAAATTTTTTTGCGAGCGCGAGCGCGTCCGCGTCCGCAAAGGTTGATGACGTCACGGAGAGGTTGATGACGTCACAAAGAGGTTGATGATGTCACAAAGAGGTTGATGATGTCACAAAGAGGTTGATGATGTCACGGAGAGGGACCTAGAAAAATTTTGACACTCTAGCCATATGTGATATGAATCGGACTTAGACGCAAGCGCGTCTGCAAAGGTTCATGACGTCACAGAGAGGGACTTGGAAAAATTTCGACACTCTAGCCATATGTGATATGAAGTGGACTTGGGCGCAAGGGCGTCCACAAAGGTTGATGACGTCACGGAGAATTTGATGACGTCACGGAGAAGTTGATGACGTCACGGAGAAGTTGATGACGTCACGGAGAGGTTGATGATGTCACAGAGAGGGACCTAGAAAAATTTCGACACTCTAGCCATGTATAATGTGAAGTGGACTTAGAAAAATCTCGACTCTCGAGCTATACAGGGTGCGCCAAAAAGATGTTAACAGTTAAATGGGAATTCGGACTAAATTTGTTGTAGCGCAAAAACGCGAAACGTTACATGTATACTTCAAATGTACGAAATGTGTGGCTTAATTTTATCTTTAATTTGCGCCAAATGCGAAGTTTCTACGATTTTTCTGAGCCGAGTTATGGACCAAAATGAGCCGAATTTTTGCAGCAGGGGTTCCAAAATTGTGAATTATCTGAGAAAGAATGTTTCTGACTTGAAGAATTGAGTTATTCCTTATTCTAGACTTCATTCTTAAGTAAAATTTAGCGCTGATTCCAAAAAAGAGGTCAAAATGAGTGTACGAAGCTTCAAAGTGGGTAAATGGGCCCAAAAAGGGTCAAATTTCCCCCAAAATGAAGAATTGATCAAAGTTTTAAATTTTACTTGATCTGCAAGTGAAATTTCGCGCTGAGTTCAGAAAAAATGGTTAAAAAATTCGGCCAAGCACCCAACTGAGTCAATGGGCCCAAAAAGGGTCAAATTCCCCCATAATGAAGAATTGTTCAAAGTATGAAACTTTACTTGATCATCCAGAGAAATTTAGGACTGAGTTCAAAAAAAATAGTTGAAAACCTATGTGAAGAACCAAAATGGGTATCTGCCCAAAGAAGGTCCAGATTCTCCCCATTTGATAAATCGCTCCACAGTTGAAATCTTACTTGATTCTCCAAAGAAATTTACCGTGGAGTTTGAAAGAAATGGTCAAAAAGTTCAGAAGTCTAGTACGTTTACCCGCCTCAATTGCATCGCAGGGCTCTACTCATCCTTTCACCGCGATCTGTCACGGAGGGCGACACCCTCGACATTATTCCCTTTAGTGGCTAACATAACAAGAACTCGCTTTCTGTTGTGAACTCGCGGTGAGAGATTGAAGAGGGCCCCGTCTTCCATCCAGAAGGGAAAACGTACAGAAATTTGCGTTGTGTCGTCCGCTAAAACGAACCGAGACTACGAAACTCGCTTTCTGTTGTGAACTCGCGGTGAGAAATTGAGAAGGGCCCCGTCTTCCCTCAATCGCGTCGCGGGGCTCTAGTCAATCTTTCACCGCGATCTCTTACAGAGGGTGACTTTTCCGACATTATTCTCTTTATCGGTTAACACAACGAGAAGTCCTGTACGTTTACCCGCCTCAATTGCGTCGCGGGGCTCGACTCGTCCTATCACCGCGATCTGTCACGCAGGGTGACACCCTCCACATTATTCCCTTTAGTGGCTAACACAACGAGAAGTCTTGTACGTTTACCCGCCTCAATGGCGTTGCGGGGCTCTAGTCGACCTTTCACCGCGATCTCTTACAGAAGGCTGCCCATGCGACCGACATTATTCTCTTCTTTGGCTAACACAACGAGAAGTCTTGTACGTTTACCCACCTCAATTGCGTCGCGGGGCCCTAGTCAATCTTCCACCGCGATCTCTTAGGAAAGGCGACCTTCTCGACAGAGTGATTCCCTGTAGCTCGTCTGCTGTTATCAGCTCGCCGTGAGAGAACCATCAGACCCTCCCAATTCCCACAAGCGGCCAAATTAAGAAAAATCCTCCCGGGCTCACGCGAAGCACAGAGTAATACCTCGAGGCTCAGCTGCCGTCACAAGCTTGCGGTGAGGGAATCATCATACCCCTGCATCTTGTACAGGCGGCCAAAATAAGAAAAGACGAGCTACAGGGAATCACTCTCTGTTTCGCGTGAACCCGGGAGGAATTTTCTTATTTTTGCCGCCTGTAGGAATTACAGGGGTCTGATGGTTCTCTTACGGCAAGCTGACAACGGCAGACAAGCTACAGGGAATCACTCTCTGCGAGCCCGGGAGGACTTAATATTTTTGCCGCTTGTAGGAAATAAGGGGGTATGATGGTTCTGTCACTGCGAGATGACAACGGCAGAGGAGATTAACAATATCACACTCCAATCTGCGCGGGACCAAGAGAATTTTCTAGAATCCTTTTCTTGTTTTCTTTGTACGCTACTTTTTGCTCGAGAAGCAAGTAAAGATTGAAAACTTGAGCAAATTTATGCTTTGGGGAAGTTCTGACTCTTTCTGGACACATGGAGCCGTTTTGGTACTTCCAATAATTTTTTTAATTATTTTTCTTTGGACTCTACGCTAATTTTTGGTCAAGAACCAAAAGTTGGGTAATTTTTTGCTTCAGGGATGTTTTGACCCCTTTTAGGCCCATGAACTCATTTTGGTGCTTCGAAGAATTTTGTAAGCATGTCTTTTGGACTCTGTGCTAAGAATTTGAAAGTTTGACCCATTTTCCAACCCGGGGAAATTTTGACCCTTTGTGGGCCCATGAACTCATTTTGGTGCTTTGAACAATTTTGTGAGAATTTTTTTCGGGCTCGGCGCGAAATTTTAGTCACAAATCAAATAATTATAATTTGAAAGTTTGACCAATTTCCCAACCCATGGAAGCGCGAAATTTCAGTCACAAATCAAATTATAATTTGAAAGTTTGACCAATTTCCCAACCCAGGGAAATTTTGACCCTTTTTTGGGCCCATGAACATGTGGTACTTCGAAGAATTTTGTGAGAATTTTTTTTAGATTTGGCGCAAAATTTTACTTACAAATCAAATTATAATTGAAAGTTTGACCAATTTTCCAACCCGCGGAAATTTTGACCCTTTGTGGGTCCATGAACTCATTTTGGTGCTTTGAACAATTTTGTAAGCATTTTTTCCGGACTCGGCGCGAAATTTCACTCACAAATCAAATTATAATTTGAAAGTTTGACCAATTTCCCAACCCGGGGAAATTTTGACCCTTTTGTGGGCTTATGAACTCATATTGATGCTTCAAAGAATTTTGTGAGAATTTTTTTTGGACTCGGCGCAAAATTTTGCCTACAAATCAAATTATAATTTGAAAGTTTGACCAATTTCCCAACCCGGGGAAATTTTGGCCCTTTTGTGGGCCCATGAAGTCATTCTGGTGCTTCGAAGAATTTTGTGAGAATTTTTTTCGGATTCGGCGCGAAATTTCACTTACACTTCAAATTAGAATTTGAAAGTTTGACCAATTTCCCAATCCGGGGAAATTTTGACCCTTTTTGGGCTCATTCACCCATTTTGCTGCTTCGAAGAATTTTGTAAGCATTTTTTTCGGACTCGGCGCAAAATTGCACTTACATATCAAATTAGTATTCAAAAAATCAAACAATTTTCTGATCTGGTGAAATTTTGACCTTTTTTTGGGCTCATTCACCCATTTTGGTGCTTCAAAGAATTTTGTTACAATTTTTTTCGGTTTCTCCGTCCAAATTCACATAGGAAACAATAATCTTATCATCAAAATTTTCAAAGTTCAGGTCAATAGCGTAAATTAATTAATTTTCGAGCTCTATTTTGGGAACCCTGGCAAATTGTTGAATTTTTGGCACATTTTGGTCCATAACTCGGCTCAAAAAAGTCGTAGAAACTTCGGATCTGGCTCAAATTGTAGATAAAAATGAGATACAAATTTCGTACATTTGAAGTATACATGTAACGTTTCGCATTTTTGCGCTACAACAAATTTAGTCCAAATTCCCATTTAACTGTTAACATCTTTTTGGCGCACCCTGTATATGATAGGAGGGGAACTTGGAAATCTCTGAGCTATTATGTTAGAAGGGGGACGTAGACGAATTTCTAATCTCGAGTTCTCCCCTTGATAATGGACTTTGAAAGTTTTCAAGTAAAATTTTTAGACCTTTGTGGTGATTAAGAAATCTGCTGGTCTAATGGACTCGGGACAGCGGGACTGCGGGTTCCCCGCTGCCATTGCATTACTGCAATGGCATCTAATTTTTCTCTTTGGTCTTGGTTTTGAAAATATCATCTGGCAGCAGTGTTCTTGCATTCCCGGCCCGATCCCTCTTTATACCGAGGCCCCATCGGATGAGGTCACTGATTACATCATGCTACGTCCTGGGTGAAAGTTTTTTATGTCCCTTAATTAAGTCATAGTCCTTGATGAAAACAGCTCGTCGTTTTTCAGGACGATTTTACCATTAAAAAAGTCGAAGAAGGGGAGAAACTGGTCTCTTTGTATGGACAATTCTCCCTTTGCGATCTATTTGTACGTTTTCGGAAAAATTCATTCTATCAGAACAGACAAAATCTAGAAAAGACAATAGAGTAATGGAACTAAAAATTGAAGGAGAACCTCTAGCGGTCATGAATGAAGGAGAAATACCGCATAAAATTCTTTAGAAGAGAGTCCATTTCATAATGCCGAAAGCCGGTCGGGACCCCCTAAAAATAGCTTTTAATTCTCAACTCACCTGAACAACATGGTTCCAAGTCCTCTATTTGTACAGTACTCCCCGTAATCAGGTTTTTAGATTTTTCTCTGAGATCTGCGTGATAATTGCAACAGGGAAGAGAACTCATACTATCTCTGGCAGATGTAGCGCTCATTATAACTTCTTGTTCGCGTCTTTCATTCATATAGTCTCTATTCTCTGCAATAAGAAATGTTTCAGTGAAAGAGACTCGAATACGAATAATTCAAATTCTATTCATCAGTGTGAAATTCTCACCTAAGTAAGACATTAAAGAAGAGCCATTAGACATTGTTTTATCGTTATGGAGGGTACAGCTTAAACATTTTATCCGCTCACTTTTTTGGATCTCCTTATCCATTTCCGTATCCAAGCACGGGCCTTTCTCCTCAATAAATACGTCATCGTTCTCAAAATCTAAATAAGCATTCGGTGGCGTGATTTCTGGATTAGGTTTTGTTTTCCGACGACTTACACTATTGGAGCTCTTTTTCGAGCGTGATTTTGATCCACTTTCGCGTTGAAGTTTCCCTCCGAGGTTCGTTGAAACAAGTTTTTCCGCATATGCGCTGCTAGATGAGTTTCGGTGTGATGAAGTTTTTTTAGAAGTTGTCGATTTATCATCTACCTTTGATCCTTGAGCCGGTTCTTTTGTAGTCTCGTTCACTAATTTTTTCAATGCTCTTTGATGCGACGTTTTAAAAGTTAACTCCTGGTTAGCTCCAGGTACACGAGGTAGGTAACCAGAAGAACTTGAGCTCATTGACTTTTTCAGTAAATTTTGGTCCGATGTTTTAGGGGTTGGGGTATTCTTTTTGCTGGCCTTACAAGTTGAACCTACTGATGTCTTCGATGTTTCTTGATGTGATATTTTGGAAGTGAATTTTTGCAATACTTCATCAATACAAGGCATGCAACTCAAACCCACTGACTTCTTCAAAGTATTTTGATCTGAAATTTTCGAGGTCGGGTCTTGCGCTGCGCCACTTGCACATGGTAAACAGCCAGATGAATTGGAGCCAGCCGATCTTTTCAAAGGGTCTTTATTTGATGTTTTGGAGGTCGACTCGTGCGCTGTATCATTCATAAAAAGTGGGCAGCGACATGAGCTCGAGCCAACTGATTTTTTCAGTGTTCCTTGATCTGATGTTTTAGTGGTTGACTCCTGCACGGCGCTTTTGGTAGGGGGCATACGGGTTGACGAGCTTGAGTCCACTGACTTTTTCAGAGTGCTTCGATCTTCTGTTTTAGAGGTCGATTCGTGCGCTGTACCATTCATTGAATGTGGGCAACATGAGCTCGAGCCGACTGATTTTTTCACAGTGCCTCCATCTGATGATTTGGAGGTTGACTCGTGCGCTGCGCTTCTTGTACAGGATGTACTATCGGATGAACTCGAGTCCCCTGACTTTTTCAGTTTACCTTGATCTGACGTTTTAGAGGTTGACTCAAGTACTGCGCTTTTTGTAGAGGGTAGACGAGTTGTCAAATTTGAGTCCACTGACTTTAGATTTTCTTGTTTTGATGATTCAGAGGTTGACTCGTGCGCTGCGCTTTTTAAACAGGGTGCACAGTTGGACGAACTTGAATCTGCTGGGTTTTCTGCTATCGATGTTTTGACCGAAGATTTCTGAGCAACATCAGAATTAGAGCGTTGACATGCACCTGGAGCATCTACATCAGAGACACTTCTTCCTTTGCAGTGATATTCATCACTCGAAGTTTGAGTATTTGTCTTCAAATTCGATGATGCGCTCTTGGTTGGATCGGTTGTACTTACTTGAGATGGAAATGTTTTCTGTCCATCTAATTGGTTTGTTACAGATGGTTTTATACAATATAAACCAGATCGCCTTTGACATTTAGCGTGCAGATCGGGCGTTTCTTCTGATTTCCGAGACTCTTCAGTTTTAGTTGAAGTTTTGTCATCAATTTTTCTTGAACATGGTTCACAGATTGAATCTTCTCTCGGTAAAGTGGAAGCCAAAGATCCTTCCTTCATAGTTGAAGTTTTGTTATCAATCTTTCTTAAACATGGTTCACAGATTGAATCTTCTCTCGGTAAAGTGGAAGCCAAAGATCCTTCCTCTTTCACCACATTGGAACCACTTTCTTGCACTGGTTGTGATAGACCTTTCGATCCAGAGTCTGGAACAGAAGATTCAGTCTTAATATTCGTATCAGAAGTTGTAGGAGGCGTGCTTGGAGTTGTCGTTGATGCTGGTGCTGTTCCTGTCAACGGTTTTGGTTTGCAACCGTCAATACCACACGCTGATGGAATAGCTGTGCTCGCAGATGATTTTTCTTCTTCATCGTGATTCTCTTCGCTGTCAGTTCCAGCCGATGATCTTGTCTGGTCCGGTTCGGGCTCTTCACTGTCCTTCGATTCCGCAAGGACTGAACTCCTCTTATGAGCTTTAAAAAAATTCGGTGAAAGGAGTTGTTCATTCCCTTCTGTCTCACACTCTGTTATTGGACAACGTATACGAACTTGCAAGTCCGGATCATTTAATTTATCTTTGATTTGCCTTTCTGTGAGACCAGTCGAACATACATGCGGAGTTTCATTTTCTACTACACCACCAGCAACAGGAGGGACATCATTTTTTGAAGTGGATGTCTTGTCGGTTTTACTATCAATATTCCGACAGGAGTTGGGACAGCTTGAGTTTGTATCACTGGGTTTTGACGGGGTTGACTTACTTTCACCACTCATAATTTCGGTGGGTTTTTCCTCAAGTTTTGCTGGTTGTGAAGGTGGGCAAGGACAACCGTCAGGAGTTGACATAGGAATTTCGGTGGGTTTTTCCTCCAGTTTTGCTGGTTGTGAAGGTAGACAAGGACAACCGTCAGGAGTCGACATAGACTGAGGAGAATTTTCTGACGTCGCAGAATGTTGCTCGGTGGTACCGGGTGTAACTTTTGAATTTGGGCAAACAAGTTTAGAGCAGTTTTTAGCAGCGGGTAAATCACGAGTGCCATTTGTTGAGGGAATTTTGGTTAAGGGATATTCCGTAGTTTGCGCCGAACTTCCACAATTTGAGGATACATCCGTCTCTTCTGCAAACGAAGAAATACTAGATGATCTCACTGACATAGTTGAGGATTTTTCGAACGTGCCGTCGGCAGCATCACCATACGAAGAGCCGCAAGAAACGGAAGAAGAATTCGCCCTCAAATCTGTCTGAGTTTTATACCTGCGACCGAAACCAGAGCAAGTTGCACTCGATTCTGTAGGTTTTGGATTCTGTTTCGTCTCAAGCATTGCTTCTGATGTTACGAAGTAAGGCACCGTATCCTCACTTCCCATTTTTGAACGACCTACTCTCTCAGAGTCCGAGTCACTAATCCAAGGTGATGCCATTGGATGGGTTGTGGCTATATAATTTTTATCCACCTCTTTTGAGCTGCTCTCAGATTGCATCGATATCGATTCGTTTGCCATTATTTGTGTTCGCACAGTTGGAGCAAATCGGACATCTGAAGAGCATTGTTTTGATCTTCGGACTTTCGTATGGTCATCCTCCAGTTGTAGAGACGGAAAAGCTAATTCGAGTACAACGCCGCATTTCCAACAAACTGATTCAGAGGATTCGGAATACTTGTTCAGGCTCTCGTTTGATTCCGCCGAAACGTGAGCTCCACATTTTGGACAGAATATGCTTTCGTTATCTTTCGATTTTTTCGATATATTCATAATCACCGGAAAGTTCTGCGTCACATTGCTCGGTATGTTAGATGTATTAAGCCCGTCGTACCAATTTTCAGTTTCGGAAGCATTACTCGCTGGCGAGGTAGCCCTTCTACCGGAATCGGACCATGCACAAGTGGTACGTAATGGGCGGCCATATCCAAATGCTCGAAATGCAGTACGAAAATATGTTTCGGTCAGGCTTACGGTCTGAGGATTATCATGAATTTTGATTTCTCGTGCTCTCGAAGACGTTTCCATTACTAAATGACGTTTTATGAAAGCACTCACGAGGCTGAACAGTCTTATTTGCCATTCGTCGAATATTTTCGGCTGAATCAACGACTGTAAATAAAAATCAAAATAGATTTAAGACCAATGCCAGAGGAATGGTTGCGAGATACCTCTTGATTTCCATAAAACATTTCAAAAAAGAAGCTCTTGATCTAGTTTAGGAGATTGGAAAAATAAATAAATTAGGAGCGCGTCGAGAAAAAGGAACAGTCGTTCTTCCCTACTTCAAATCAGTGGCCATTTTAAAAATGAAGCAGGGGGGTTACAGCGTTCAAAAACACCGGACCAGGAATGAAAACCAATTTTTGAACAGCTTAGACTTCGACTCAGGCTTATGAGCTATCCAACAATATCAAGACGTAGCTTACGGCTCTTCCCTCAGTTCAACAGCTCATAATAACATCATGCTTTTGGCTCCAGAACAAAGGAATGGATTTTCTGGCATAGCCAAAAATATAAAGATCATGTTTCACCTCTTTCATGGCATGCTCCGCTCGTCACCTCCTCCCCCCCAGCGCCGTCGCCAGACTTTTTGGGGCCTAAAGCAAAATTTCCACATGAGGCTTTTTTTCAATTTAGACAACTTTACCTATTGTTTTTTCTTGTCGCCGGCGCGGCGCGAAGCCTCTAGTAGAGCAAGGCCTGAAGCGATAATACCTACTCAGCACCCCCTGGCGACGGCCCGGCTCAAGCCTGAGACTTGAGTTTGAGACTCGAGCTTGAGATTTGAGACTGAGATATGAGTTTGAGACTCGAGACTAACACTCGGGGCTGGGATTCGAGACTGACACTCGAACCTGAGACTCAAGATTGACACCCCTCGAGACTTGGACTTGAGCTTGACACTCGAGACTCAGACTCAAGCTCGAGACCAAGACTCGATACAAACATTTGAGCCTGAGACTCACGCTTGAGACTAGAGTTTGAGTCTTGAGGTTGCGACTCGAGCTTGAGAATCGAGGCTGAGACTCAAGACTGCCACTTGGGACCAAGACTCGAACCAGAGACTGGAGCTTGAGACTCGAGCCTGATACTCAAACTGACACTTGAGATTGAGACTCGAGACTGAGATTCGGGACCGATACTCGAGCCTCACACTCAAGACTGACACTCGAGGCTGAGACTCAATCTTGAGACTACAGACCAAGACTCGATACAGACATTTGAGACTGAAACTCGCGCTTGAGACTCAAAACTAAGACTAAAGCTTGAGACTTGAGACTGAGACTCAAGCTTGCGACTCCAGCTTGAGAATCAGGCTGAGACACAAAACTGACACTTAGGACCAAAACATGCGACAGAGACTGGAGCTTGAGACCCGAGCCGGAGACTCAAGACTAACACATGAGACTTAGACTCGAAATTGAGACTCAAGCTTGAGAATCGAGCTTGTGAATTGAGACTAAGACTCGAGACAGAGACTGGAGCTTGAGGCTGACACTCAGGCCTTATACTTGAGATTGAGCCTCGAGCTTGAGATTCGAGACCGAGACTCAAGACTGAATCTCCAGACTGATACTGAAGACTGAGACTCGAGCTTGCGACTCGAGCTTGAGAATGAAGGCTGAGACTCAAGACTGTCACTTGGGACCAAGACTCGAGACAGAGACTCGAGCTAGAGACTCGGGACTGCCACTCAAGGCTGGGACTCGAGACTGAGACTCGAGCTTGAGATTCAAGCTTGAGAATTGAGCTTGAGAATTGAGCTTGTGAATTGAGGCTAAGACTCGAGACAGAGACTCGAGACCGAGATTCAAGATTGAGACTCAAGACTGACTTTCGAGACTGACTTTCGAGACTGACACACGAGACTTGAGACTGAGACCCGAGCTCGGCATCGTCGCCATATTTTTTGAGACCTAAATCCAAATTTTCACATGAGGTTTTTTTTCAATTTAATCAATTTCATGTCTTTGCTCTGGTCTTATCCTTATGGGAATTTTCACTGTGGCAGTTATTCTCAAATCTGCGAGTCCGACCCCCCCCCCTCTCTGTAGTTTCTAGCTTATTCTAATATAATGAAAAGGCGTAGGCTAGATTTATTCTAGGCTAAGAAAACGCTGAGAGCCATTATGAAGCTATTAGCTTGCGAAGTCATAAGTTCGGTGACGTCATAAGTCGTTAATCCTGGTCCGCTTGCAACATCTGAAACACACTAAAGTAGACTTATACCAGGCCAAGGAGCGGGGCGAACGAGCAAAGTGAGAGAGGCCTCCTAATCTCATCATACCTGAAATATACTAAAGTAGACTTATACTAGATCAAGCGAGTGTGCCGCTCTAAAGCCTTAGCCTAGAACTCTGAAATATTTTTGTCTCGCATTATCGAGGGGAATATTGAAGGTTAATGAATTTTGGGGGGTCTCACTCGCTCCACTCGTTCCCCGCTCCTTGGTATAGTATAAGTCTACTTCAGAAAATTTCAGGCTTATGACTTAAGGAGGGCTCACTCGCTTATTGGTCCAGAAGTCCACCGACTGACCTGCTCTCGAGGTTGCCTTCATTAACGTTGTTTTAAGGGAGTCATGAGCGTGCAGCGTTAACCTTGTTAATGTTATTCAATACAGCTTGATCTTTGTTCCTCACCACCCTTAAAAAATTTTCCAACTCCTCTTCCTATCACCTGTAGTTTAGAGGTCGAAATTTTTCCAAGTCTCACTTTCTGCCAGACAGTGCCTTTTTTCTGAGTCTTAAGTCTGCCAGACGACGCCCGACCACCCGTCATTTTTCTTCGATTCACAAAATCCCTGTTAAAAACAACTCCGGAGCAAAATGTTACTGCTCCGGAGTTGAGCCAATAAATTTTCGTTCTATGACTGGCTTCAATAGCTCAGTAAAAGTTGGCAATAAGTTGGGCTTAATCAAGTTATAAGTTGTTCAAAAAGCAGCTTAGGTTTCGGCTTCAGCGATTGACGGCGCAAACTTCCCATCCCAGCACGGGACACAATTTAATTTCAATCTTCAGAAATTGGACTCGAGCAAATTTGAAAATAAAAGTTAAAGGTAATGTGTAGTTTGAATGATATTTACGCGTCTATCTTCTGCCATTTTGTTATCAATTACAACCGTAACCAGCGCAGACTTTATTCCTGCTCGACGAGTTGTCGCTGCAAATACCGTAGATTCCATTTCAGTATTCACAATACCTATATCATGGAGCAGCTTAAAAAATTTGACACTTTCTTCTTCCGTGTACTCGCAGATAGCACCATCCAATCTTCCAGAACCTAAACTGATAAGAAAAATGACTTCAATTTTTCGTTGTTTCATCGTCCTTCTCGCCCTCAATTTGGCCCTCCTGTGAACTTGTCCGCTTTATTAATCCTCATCTGCATCTTTAAATACAGTCCAAGAGATTTTTGAAGCCTGATGAATGAGAAGGTTAACTGAATTTGCCGTATCGACCTAACTTATTCTTTACACGGACTAATTTGGAATCTTTTGACAGTGCGCACCTTCATAAAAGTCATCGGAGCAATACGTCGAACCTATCGTTACGTCAAAATCGAATGACTTAGAAACTGATTCCAGTTCATTGACCAAACTCTCATCCAATTCGGTTGAAAATTTCATCTTCTTTCCTAAAACAAACTTGAAATCCAAAAACGAAATAATTATGGTGATGAATTTCCAAAACGACGTTCAAGTCTAATTTTCCAGAAAATAGCAAAGGTTGACCCTGTATTCACCTGAGCCCAAGATCGCAGTCATGGAGGGGATAAATAAAACTTCTCAAAATTTAATGGAAGAAAGTAATTGTAGATGACATTTTATTATATTAAATTCTAACACCGAGTGAAGCTTCCTTGATCCTCTTATTTCTGTTTTCGCCAGTAAAGGCCTTTGAATTCCCGAGCTCAAAGGGCTTCAACAACAAACTTAAAGCCGCTTCTGATCTCCGAGCTTCATTTGGTAAAAAACTACCCATGTAATTCCCATTTGGAGCCCTCTTTCTTTTTTGAGTCTTTGAAGCCCTTTGTATTAAAGGGGGGAGAATGCAGAAACGGGCTATCCTAACTTTGGAAACACTACTGAAAATTAAGTTTACGATTTCCCGAATCTTCGTTTTTTTGACCCTAAAATCTGTTCAAGAGTTTGGGCGAATTTCCAAAAAATTACGAGCTCTGTGGGACGCTGCTCCGTATAGTCCTAGCATGTAGGTCCTGGGAAGCTCCGACCAAATACAATTTTTGAAGCACTGCAGTAAATTCTCGAAAATAAATAAAATAATATTGAAGAAAAATTTAAATAGATTTTGTCTTCTCACCATTTCGTAAGAAGTTTCCAAATACTCGTTGAACACTTTTTTTGTGACTACTAAACTGCCTTCTGGAAGATTAAATCCTCCGGATGATCCAATTTTTATGAATATAGGATCTTTAATACGGGCATGATAAACCAATTTAATTAATTCATTCAATACGATTCCAACTGATGGCGTACCTGTACCATGCTGCAATATTTTGGAAGAATGAAGTTACCATTACTTTCTGTCGGGTATAAAGTTTTCTAGCTCAAATTGTTATTTAAAATATGAATACCTAACTACAAACATTTTATTTCTATGTAAATAGGTATCGCATTTTTGAAACACTTACGCTGACAGATAAAATTGGTCCAACTTTGAATATGGAGTACCGATGAGAGCATCTGCTAATATTATTCAGCGTAGTGCCTGCGGGTAATTCATATCCAATGTATTTCATTAAAAAGTGAGCAAATTTTTCCATTTGTCTGGGTGTACCTCCCAAAACAATAACCTGAAACACCAAGAGTATAGCAGTTGCAAATGACTACCGAGGGTTATCACCCCTAAAAATGGTCATACCTTGACGTCCCCGAACATTTTAGGAAGATCGTGAGACTTGCTTCCAAGGGCGATGTGATACAGTATATCTCCATCATCATTTTCGAGAAAGGGATTCAACTTCGAGAGATCCTTGTACGTGTATTTATTTTGTGATATATTCTCATACTTTTCCAAAATATCTGGTAAACTCGCCATCACTACCATCGATTAATAGAAATTTACACTCGGGGTCAATCATTAAGGTCGTTAGGTGCTATTGAAGTGCACTATAGTGAGCCTGATTGAAGAAAGCGGGACCTAAATGAGAACAAAAAAAATCGAAAGCTCACGGATTTCTAATTATTGTTCGTACAAATAATGAAGAAACAATCACCAGTTCAAAACTTTGTTTGATATTCTACTCCACGTGATTCGCATTCACTTTTCAAACACGTTAGACCATTTCTTTCTTTACTGTGAATTTGAGCCACTGATAATTATGTACAGAGATATTGACTTCCTTGTTAAAAATGTACGATACCGGTATTTATCATTTCTAATAAGAAAATAATATTGTGAAGTTCAATTCTCATACTGCTGGCCATTTATTAATTTTAATGTTTAATGGGTGCGGTTTCTCGTCTGTTCAAAGCGCTTCATGTTTAAAAGAGTAAAGAGAGGACCGAAGGGACAAAATTAAAGCAATCGTTTCTTAATGCATTACTAGCAATTAGTTACTATAATCACAGAGTAATGTTAAAATTTACAGGAAAGTAAATGGGTCAGGGACTCGGTAGCCATAGTGTATAGAACAAATTTTTTTGTCTTTTGATGACGTCACGGACAGTGGATGACGGTTTACTTGCAGCAGTTGGGGAAGAAGTCATTTCACCGTTGTATAATGGACTTTTGACTAAGAAATATTTTTCAAGATCCCTCACATCCCTCCTAACAAAGCTGCAACTTCTCAGTCACCTACACTCTTGCAAGTGCCTCAAATAATTTCATGCAACTACAAGAGGGCTTGTGGCCCTGCTTATGTGTGTAGAAAAGTGGCATTTGCAATGTGTCATTGTGCCTGAACACTCAATTTGAATCTGAAGAAGACGGAGTAGATGGTCCTGCCATTGCTTGATTTATCTGAAATTTTTACACAAATGAACCAGTTTTTTTTTTTTTTTTTTTCTCATTTTTTATTATTTTGTTTCCAAGTCTGATCAGAATTTCTTCAAAAAATAGCACCAACTGGAGAGGAAGGGGCTTTTAAGAGGTTATTTGAGGATTAAGTTTTCAGGAAAACTGGAAAAATAAAGAGAACAAAATTTTTAGAGTGTAAAATCTCTGATAAATCATCTTTTATAAAAATTGATTCAGATCCATTTATCATTTTTATTGTGCTACTAGCAAAACCAGGACAGCCAAATTCACTGGATTATATCCTCTTGTCAATTTTGTGGTTGCAACTTGCGGTGAAGGATGGAACTAACGCTAGTCGTGAGAGATAATATGACTATGAATTTGTGTATGTTATTGTTTGACATAATATTTTCTTGTAAGACCTTGGAGATTGAAGAAGTTCAAAATACGTACTTCATTTACGATTTTTCTTCTTTATATATCATTCAATTTGAATATTATAAATTCTAAAATGAACACGATAATTTCGCTATTTTATTTCACAATTTTTTTCAAACGAAAAATACAACGCGTTTCGGACTTCGTTCCGCGTCCTTCTTCAGGATGAAACATCGAAAAAAAATTGTGAAATAAAGTAGTAAAATTATCGTGTTCATTTTAGAATTCAAAAATTGGATAAACTAAAATAAGTACATAATATAATATCGTTTTCATCAACAAAATCATTTTAAGCAAAACGTCTACAATTCAAGTCCAATCATCGACAAAGTATTCAAATTCTTAATCTTTTTTTGAAATCAAGTTGGATATTTTTATTTCGTCAATATCAAAAAAATTTATCGAATGGATAAAAAAATTATTCGAAAATTTTGATAGTAAAGTAATATGAAATTAGCTGCTACATGACAAAAAAAGTGAAATGAAATGAAACAAATTATCTAATAAAACACGCACTTACAGAAAAAAAATACATTCGGTTTGTATATTCAGGCCTATACTTGATGTGATTGTAAGGATTTCTTCATTTTGTGCTAACGTGTCTATCATGCTGAAAGAACTTAGAAATCAACTGTATCTCGTTCAACAAGTTTTTTTTTCAACCTGTTTCTGATATGAGGAAAACTCTCTTCTCAAAATAATGATAATTAGACTTCGCCTTTTTCAGATAATATTCATTTCTTTGTCTGCTATTGAAAATTGATTACGGTAGGCAAAAAAATAACAATAATTAATAGCAAAGATTATTATATCTCCTGTAACTGGATGTCAACATGATTCACCAAAAACAGTGAGTGCCGGTGCCGGTATTTAAATGTAGAATTGTTCAGCGTATTGAAAGTTGAAATATCCTCAGATCAGTATGCATTATATACTGAATAAAATTTAAACAAGAAAAAAATGAAATCAATTACAGAGAAAGATGGCGTCATTTTCCACTAAACAAAACACACACACAAAAAAAAAAAAAAAACAAACAATTCGACGTTTCGATACATCGTGTACCGTACCATCTTTGAAAGCGAACGTTCCTGAAGATAATACGCAAGGTATCAAAACGTCGAATTGTTTGTTTCTTTTTTTTTTTTTTTGTTGCTGTCCAGTGGAAAATGAAGCTATCCTTCTCCGTGTAATTACTATAAATTACCATTGAATAGTATAAAAAAGTTTGGAATTGGATATTATTCATCTTTCATAATTATTCCATACAGCATATTTTGACGTATTCCAGTAGGTACCTACCTACGGTTTCGAGAACAATTAAGATGATCGAACTTCTAAATACGAGATTGTACTTATATCCACACTGAAGGAAATGATATTCTATAGAATACCTCATTCGACGATTTAAGACGCAGGAAACAAAACTTGAAATTCAAAGTTTGTACGAAGGAACTTCGTCAATACCTATCTAATCTTATAAAATAGAAAAAGATTTTTCATTTTCAATTTGTTCTTCCTCTTTTTCAACTTTGTTACTCACGAAATAAAACAATGTAAATGGTTTATTAAGAGTGTACAAAATTATTTCATATCTTTTTGTGGAAAGATTAAAATCTGATGAAGATTGTTGGAAACAAAAGAAGAAAAAGTACTAAAGGAGGTACTGGTTAAAAATTGACATTTGTATCGCCAAAAATGGGCAGTCGATTTTATGGGAACCATAATTCTGTGCATTTTTTCTTTCAGAGCGTTGAAGCAGCCTATCAAGATTGTAAAGCCGATGAAAATAAGCCTCTCAAAGAGATTCAAGTCGCAAGTGTTTTTTAGCGCATAGATCGACCCGTATTTCAACATCACTTCAACAAAAATGAGGTACGCCCCTATTCTCTTTCTAATTGTGAGTATAGGTATACATTGAACAGAATATTCCGTATTCCTAACATACTAATACTATAATCTTTTGAAGTCAAGCAATTACAATTTCATTTTTGCTAAAACTAGAGTTTACTAATGCATTAGAACCAATAGTTTATTAGGTATAACAGCTAATAATAATCATCAGAGAGATAAACTCGCGAACATACCGAGAGCTCTAAGTTCCTCTAATTTAACATTAGGCTACATTTTTATGTAAATACATATACTACCTAGTACGAAAGTTTTATCTGTTTTCAGCAGATATCACTGACCCAGATGGACAGAATTGTAGTGTAACTTCTAGCCACTAAAAAAAAAGAATAACAACCTATTTTTCCCTTTATTCGTAATATTGTGTAATTAATACGAGCACTTAACGCTTAAATGATTGCGTCTCAATTCCATCAGTCAAATTCTGCGCATGATATCAGGAGGCAGCGTGGGTCAAGGCGATATACTTTTCCGTATCCATACAAAGACTCTCAAAATATCTAAGAAAAAATAAAATATAAGAAATGAAACGAACATAAAAGTATATGCCTACAGGTAACTACAAATATGTATGTCCTTCGCCTCAATTTGGGTTCCTTTATGAACTAGCCACCGTTTGATTTGTTTATGACCCTTCATTCTTGAAACCCATCGGAAAGACTCCGATTTTAAAATATTGGCGAGAACGATAAATACAACAGGGCTAAAAGGAAAATAACGTTGCTGTTAGGCGCGGCGCCATCGCGCCAGCGATTTTATTTCATGTACAACGTTAGTACGAAGATGACCTTGTACTGAGTTGGTGCGGGTTCCCCATGCTCGTCCTGTATTTTTTCAGATCCCATGCCGGTCTGTTTTCACTCGTTTCACTCACTCCATCATTTCGAGAGTTCGTATCGCGTATATTATTGTAGGCAGTGTGTTCACTTCAGCGACTTCGCGTCTCTGCTTTGGTACTTTCTATCGGTATCTTGGATTGATACGCAGTTTCCTGATCGTATTACCAATTCCGGTGAGTATGAATACTCGGTACTCTTATTTTTGTTGAACATTATCGTAGAAGCTACGTTGAATTGAATTTATTCTCATCACATCAGTCAGAAATATTGTTTAAAATCTCTGATAATGAACTAAAGTACCGTAATAATGAGTCTCGAGTAACCCTGAGTCTCTTATCTCCTTCGTGGAGAGCTATACTGTACCTTCGATGTGAACGATGTGTTTTCAACCCGCAAATATTGAATGTTGATTATTCATACTAATATTCAATTACGGAAGCACTTGTGAGCTTTGCATGGTGTATTTGGTTCAAATATTTTTAACCGATACCGAATGTCAAAGCCCTAAATTCCTTGTGTATGTAAGTAGGCTACACGTTAGGTGAGTACATTTGTATCGAAACGCTCGAAATGAAATTCTGATACTCTTCGTAGCTGTCCAAATAAATATACCTATAAGAAACATCGAAAGTAATTTATATTATGTGAAAAGGGCTACTTATTCGTATCCAAGATGAACTCTGTATGGTTTACCGGTACCTAAATTATGTACTGTTCTATTGAACGTGATACGGAATTTAAAATTATTTAGCTATAAATAAATATAGGTACGTAAATTCAGGAATCTCCACTACTGAACCTATACTCTGTTCGAATTCGTTTCAAGTCGATTCTGATTGTCTCTCTGGGTACGATATTTTTGCCAACGCTAATATTCGTACTTACCGTGTTCTGATTTCAGAAAAATCTCCGCAACTCGCCCAGCGCAGTAATTAGTCCTACTTATTTCAATTGTTTTGGAATTCGGCTTCCTCTCAATCATGGCATCGTCATCGTTTATGAAACTTAATGGATGCTGCTTTTGCTTCAGCCTACGTACTGGCACATTAGCAATACTTTGGTTCAACATGGTTTGTATTCGTGTTTATACGTATCACACTATATAGGTACCTACCTTTCGATAAAATTGATAACCTTGCTTGGCTGCCATCGAATTTCTGATCAAGTACTCATCTCTCCCAGGTGAGAGGAAGCACTTGCGAAAATTTTGAAAATAAAAAAAAATCATTTTTTGTGATAGCCTAAGAGACATCAGTGGCGAGATTATTCGTTATTTTCTTCATCGTCGAGGAAATTTCTTGTACGAGTTGAATTACGATGCGATCAGGAACTGGATTTATTACCTCCATTAACCTCAGTTTGAGTTAAGATGGCGACTTGAATTAAGCTTAAGCGCGCCAAATTAACCGCTTGAGTGAAGCCCGGCCACCAATCAATAAACGATCGAGTACGATCAGACAAACAGTATCTTTCGGACGTTTGGTGCGGGTGTGTTGATGACTGTGATGAAGTCGAGTTCTCTGAGTGAGTTGTGATAAGTTTAGTAAACAACCATACAAAACTACATTCGATCTAGGAAGTAGAGGCTTTGTTTTACGTATGATGAATACATTTCTCTGAATTGAGGCAGAATGAATGTTGGATGCACGGATACATCAAAACTCAAGATCGTACGATGCAAGGGTCAAAATTTTGACGTAAAACACCATCCCGAAACGCCGATACTGCGAGAAAAGGAATACTTGTATCAGAGAACTAATATTATGATAATTTGATTGTTCATTGAAAAATCTTTCTGGTATCCAAGGTCCATCCACATCTCAATTAGCCATATTATTAACGCCATTTAAAGAAAGTAGGATATCTTCCTGATCGTTGATTTGTTCAAATTTGTAGGTTTTGATAATTCTGCTATGTTGTATCGTCAATTATATGAATTCTGATCGATGATATTGAATTGTCTACACAAAAAACTAAACAACTGATGATTAGTCCGACTTTGATGGATTCTCTTTCATTCATTAGTAGGTTCAATTGAGCTAATTTTATTTTGAAAAAAATTTGCAGATTTATTATGTTCTCGTTATGACAAGCCTTTCAATGACGTTACATCGTAAATATACGAATGAATCGGCATGGGAATGTAAGTATACTTACTATCAATACGGTACCTACTGAAAATCTTCTCTCGCCCCGCGCATTCCAGAAAATGCAACGTGATGGAGTAATTTAACCCGAAATGTTGAATGGGTCATGTTTTCGATGTTGAACATCGATCGATTCATCTGCGGTTTTCAATCATTATATGTATGATACCCCTCGAGCCCAATGACTCCCATAAAAAACACATGCGGATCAAAGATCATCATGTTACTGGTTGGAAACAAAAAAAAAAATTGAAGAAATGAAAATTCAATTTTGAAGTACCTATGATTATTAAAATTGTAATATATTCGTTTCATTCTTTGAAAAATATTGATTAATTTTATTGGTGATATGATGATCCTTTGCTTCGCATGTATTTCTTATGGCAGCCACTATGTTCGAAGGAAATATTTTGGGTACTTTTGCAAACATTTTATTATGTGTATCGATCGATTTTCAACGTCGAAAACATAACCCATTGACATTTGCACTCATCTACTTTCTCTTGCCAAGAGTTACTCTATCGGCATTCGTGTATTCGAGATGAGGGCGAATGGTAGCCCCTTGACTTGAGGAAATAGTAGAAAATGAAGGGTTTCTGTAACCTCCAATTTGATGGTTCTCATTTTGTCTGAAGATCTAGAAAAGATTTTGAAAGGTAATTTACATTATTTACCTTGTCTTGTGGTTAGAAATTTCCTTCTTTTGAAGGAGGGGGGGTCAAACATTTTAATCATAATAGACTACTAGCGCTTATCGAATCATCTCCCTTGGGATGGCATATCTATTGATTATCAAATACTATCTACTCTCTAGTCAATGATATACTAAATCTTTCTCTTCACCCGAGTGCAGTAAATCAGTAAGATACGCTTAGGATAATCCTCTTATCCTCCTCCGTTCTAATTTACTGTATCGCGATCCGTATTAATGCGCCCCGTATGTTTTTTTCCAGATTTCGCTGCCGCGCTTTATTTTGAAAGCGTATTAATACTTGGATTTCTACCGTCCTTCAGCGCTTTATATTACGGAGTTTATAAGGTATGGACTTGAGTCTCCACGAAATCTATTGAAATTTTAACTTCTGTCATTAATACATCTATTTTTCTCTTGTGCATAGAAAAAAACGGAATACTTACAATACGTCATAGCTCTCGGAGTGTTCTTCACGGCAATTATGATTATCGTCTTTTCAGCGATTTTCTACATGTATTTGAATCGAGCAGAGCTTTTGCAGTCTCTTCTTGATCAACTCTACAGACGCTCTGATGCCAACGCTGACGTTAAAGTTCCATCAGCGGGAGTTTTTACTCTATCATGGTTTATCGGTGTTTCATTCGCGAGTTGTTAGTATTTTTGTTTTTTCTCTTTAGCCAGGAATAATTTTAGGAATTTTGCACTTTTTCGCCGTTCTGAAAAATTTTTCCATTGGTACCGTTCTAGTGGGAAATAAATCTACGGAAATACTGAATTCGAACATTGCGAAAAGATGTTTCGCCAAATTTTTTGGGTGAAAAATTAACTACTGGTGTTGCTGTCTCCTTCAATTCTGCATCATTTCCGTGTTACCTAGTTCTTTGAGATCGTTTATTACACAATTTTATAACAATTTCTAGAGTGTACTAAAAGTTTTCTGTTTGTACTTTGGTTTTATGTGAGGAGTACAAAACGACTGAATAGAAACAGAAACTCTGAGGAGACCAAAAATTTTGAAATACAGATACATTAAAAGATATACCTACTTTTCTCCTTCCAAAGTTCTGCTAATGGTGGATATTGTTTTCTCTCTTTCCAGTGATTCAGTGGTATTTCACAAGTGTAATATACAACTACTATTTGCAGTTGAAGGAAGAACTGAGACCGTATTCTGCCGGCTACTCCGCTTCTCCTAAAGTTTGAGTTTGACTTTTAGAGAAATATAACGACTCATTGCTCGCAAATAATTTTTTTCCATATTGTAAATATTACATTACAGTATTTTTGATTTGACTCGGCTGTGTCATCAATTTTTTTTTACTTCACTTATGTGTATTATTCCTGTGACAATTTTTACGTCCAATTGAAGGAAATTCACTTTTTTAAACAATGCAATGCTTTCATTATTTTTGATACATGTTTGATTTTAATATCGGTGTATGTTTCACTTCTATTTCGTCTTGTGTAAGCGAGATGGATGTGCATTTTTATGGGTATAATTTTTCATTTTAACCACACATAATTATAATTTGTTTATTTTTTAAATGTCTCATTTATATTGCTTTGCACCAGTGTACATGAGGTAAGTTGCTTATACATATTTGCGTCCTTTCATTTTGATAAGTCTGAAAAAAATATTTAGAATTAAAAGAGATATGCGAGAATGTCGTTCGATCCAATTATCGTCTCTCGTGTATTGATCTACTTTTTAGACTTATACTTTCAGTTCGAAGAAATATTCTGTAAATGTGCGAATGTTATCGACACGAATTGGGTTATTTTCAACAGAGTATTCAGATTTTCAATACCAGTTTGAAGTCTAAAAATTGAAAAAACAAGTGTGAACCTACATTTTAAAAAATACGTGATTTTTTCGGTTCTGAGACCCAAAAATCAATGATCAGATCTGGATATCAATTAGGATCTGACTATGGACCTCCAAAAATAGCATCTTTTAAAATCAGGATTCCATGGAGAAAAAAAAATGGGATCTAATAAAGAACTGAAGTACAGGAACTTCTTAAATCTGAGTCTCCCGATAGAGAAAGCGGAAAGATACACCGAAACTTCCGGATTACGGATCTCGCCAATAAAAAAGAAAAAATATAATTATATAGATGAGATTTCAAATTCGGAACTTAGATCTGAAAAACAGAAGATTGAATCTGGATGTCAAAAGGATCTTTTTGAACCCAGATGTGACACCTGAAAATAGAAGATCAGATCTGTGGATCGGATTCACGGGTGGAGGGAGGGGATTCCGGGACAAATCCCGACTGAAAAAAATCAAGGAGAAAAAATGAATAAATTCAGGGAAAATGGGAAGTTTGAAGTTGGTATTTTTTTTCTATTTGTCAACTTCATCTCATAGAATCTTTTTCCAAGTTCGCCTTAGGATCAGGATCATAATTCGGATCTGGCTCATAAAAACCGAAAATACAGGATCTTTTTGGATCCGGATCATGCCACGAATATGATACAACTGTTAGTTTTGTCTTACCTGACGGTGATAGGCTACCGAAACGTGGTAAGCAAATGAAGTTCATCGCTAGTGGCTGGTAAATAGGGCCAGTCATTCATTTATTTAGAATAAAAGATCTTCTGGGGCATGGATTTGACCAATGAAAGAAGGACCTCAGCTAAAAGAATGAACGATCAGATCCAGACCCTTTATAAGCAGTTCAAGTCGTTCACTACATGGTTTTCTCAGGCATAATTAGGCTCATTTCGAAATGTCACGGAATAATTACAGAGAGAACATTTTTACTCATCACCTTGAGAAACTGTGACAACACTTCAAAAAAGGAAGGTTGAACGATTAAAAATTTTACTCTCTTTCTCTCTCTTAATTATTTCTTCGGTGTCGTAAGAATAAAAAAATTTTCGGCAACTTCTCAAAAAAAGTTTTATTATAATGATATTATGAGGAGGAGAGGGTACAGACACGTAACAAATTTAACTTTAAGTGGAGTGAAGATAGTTTAATATTTTATAACTGAAACACAGAGTAAAAACCAAGAGTCAAAAATGAAGTTAAAAATTTTGAACAAAATAAAAAAGAAAAAATATTACCCATGAGGAAAATATCGAATTTATTATTATAATGATGCTGAATTTTTCAGAACTTCGGACAATAGCACACCAAAAGACGTCCTCTTATAGTATAAAGATTCGGAATTTAAAATTTTCAAACGAAGTGCAAAGTTCTCATCTTGAAAAAAGTGCCCTGGAGCAAGATTTTCTAAACAAATAAGTGTAAATATACTTCGCAAGTATTTCAAATGCTTTCATGTCCCGAAAAGAAGTTTGTTTTCTCGGACTCCGTACACTGAATGACAATCTCATACCTCCTGATCTCACAGAACTTGACCAAGACATGTATTTTCATTAGAAACAATAATTTGTATTTAGCTTGTCAACAACAAAAACACCCATCAGTAGAATGAAAATACTTTAATAAAATCAATAAGACGAGGGAAAAAGGAAAACAAAATTAGATTGAAACATCAGTCATCCATCAAAGATGAACTGCATCATGTGCATCGTACTTAAATTTCAAAAAAATTCGAATTCTGTTTCCTGAAGCTCGGCATGTAGATGGCAAAATAAAGTTCACCCAGATTATTACATTCTATCATATTACTGAATGAAAATAATAAAACCGATTCATCTCCTTTGACGTCATAGCTACATTTCAGCAAAGGGCAAAATGATTTCCACGTGATTATCTGCACGTAGGGATCAGAATAGGAACCACAAAAAATACCGTAAAACCGTTTCAAAAGTCACAATACTTGGCACCAAAGCATAGGTAGGTAATTGAAAGAAAAAAAAATCATGAAATCATTAAAGAAATATGTTTTAGAAAACTAGAACACCAAAACCGAAAAAAAAAAAAAAAACTTCAAAATGACGGGTTTCGGTGATGCATGTTTTTTTACTCTTTGTTAATTTCGTTATCAAATAATATTTATGTTCACCAAGTTCAATGATATGATATGACTGATGATTTCAAAAAATACAATGAAGGAGAATGGTAATTTCTAACAGTCAGTATTTTGCACAATTTCTCTAGCTGATGTCAGTGCCTACTAAATTTTCAATTTCAATCATAAAAATTTGTTCTCACATCAATCAAATTAGTCTAAGTTAAATTCTTCTTTTTATAAGTAAAAAATTTGTTTTTACTTCAAAAATCGAAAAGAAACATATTTATTTTTCGAAAAAGCATGTATTTTTTTTTTCTTCTTAAAATAAAGTTTTAAAACAAACCGAAAACTAAAACCGTTTGAAAAAGTTTGGGTTGGCATCAAAATTGAAACAAAATGAATCGTTTTTCTCTTCGGTTCTGATCCCTACTAATGGGGATTGACAATTTTCGCATATTATTTTGTTCTGAGTTGCTACAGGATAATCTTTTCCGCCACAAAACTGAGAAAGTTTGACAGCATTCAGAAAATTCTGCAACGATCTGTAGCAAAATTCTGAATTCAGAAACTTATTGCGTAGACCTAGCTGCTTCATGAGATTTTGTCAACTTCACTGCTGAAGCAGCGGACGTCATATAAGTATCTGTTTCACTAAATATTCAAAATTTATGTTCTTTTACAGTAGATGGCTTTAAAATTGAGAATCTGCCCTTTACTACAGAAGCAGAGCTTCTCTACGACTGTATGATGTAGCTAATTTGTATTATATTTCTGTTTTACGGCAGGTAAAGACTTCATTATGCTGCTATGTACAAATACAGTTTGGATCCGATGCAAGAATTTTTTATGTGACTCATTGCAGTTCAAAAATTTATGTTTCCGGTATTTCCAATGCATATCTTCTTTAATCCTTCTTGCATGAATTAATTTGTTTTTTCGGAGTTTAAAAAAATATCTTGCAATTTTCTATTAGAGGAATTACCAAAAAATTCTCTTTGTCCATTAAAGCCTCACATACACAATGGGCAATTTTTGAATGTTGCATGTGCGCAACGTTATGCAGAAAATTTTTTTGCATTCTATCAGTCTGCAGCAGAACGCGGCAAGTCTCTTTATCCTGTTTCTGCGTAGCAACGAGTAGCGTCTAGCTGCAGAATATTAGCCAAAAATTCATCATGAGGGAGTATTTCAAAAGAAATAATAAATAAAAAATTGATACGCACAATCTTCAAGACTTTCCTACACATGACAATGGATTTTTCCTTCTCAAGTTCATTCCTTCTTTCAAGTGTGAATAAATGATCGAAATGTTTTTATGTTATTCCTACAATAATTGTGAAGCCGTTGAAATGCTGACTTTTTCTTTTTCTGGATACATTTATTCATTTAGCCCACAGGTATCAGCGATGTGGGTGCTGTGACGTCACGGAAAATCGATCTACACAGACGTATTTTCAATGATATCGGTTTAAATCTTCATTTTCCTGGAAATTACTTTTGATGGCGAGGATAGATATCGTCAGAGCCTACTATTGAAAATCATGTTCCCATAAACTTGAAGAAATCTCTTCCTGAAAAGAAACGGTTTCCTCACCTCAGCTCTGCGAAAGAAATCTCACGAAGAAATACGCTCAGTGAAATTATGAAAAAAAATTTATTTTTGGTTATATCACTTTCCGGTTTTTTTTTCTTTTTTCTTCCACAATTTTTCTAACAAATATTTACACGAGTTAAAAAGTTTTGTACAAAACAACTAATGAACAGAAAGAATAATTACGAGTGGTTGATAAAATAATAGAATAAATACAAACTACATTACCTTAAAATGAACCGATAAAATAGGCACAACTATGTAAGAAACCTCAGTCGTTCAGTCTGTGCGGCGACTGAAATGTAAGTAATCGATATAGATGACGATCGACGAAATTAAATTAACTAAGAACTACAAAATACATCCACAGAGAAAGAAAAATAGAATCAGTAAAAATTGTCTTACTCGAATAATAAGGTAATTCAGGTCAACTGCTTTAATGATTTTACGCTTATCACACCAGTCTTTTCAAATATACGTTGATTGAGAAAAGAAGAGAGAATAATAATTTCCAACATGGCGAAAAATTTCAATTTTATTTCTCAATAATTTCCTAAAACGCAAAAATAGAATTTCCGAAAATTCTCTTTTGAAACAACTTGATAAGTCTTGATTGAATGCTGCAATCTGCTCAGCACTATACCCTGATTAACCTACGAAACTCACCACTGATTCCACTTTATGTGAGCATTTGAGCCACCAAATCTAATTCAATTGATTTACCCTATCATATATTTTCGTTTGATATGTTTAAAATTCTGCTGAATCACGAGACTTTGAAAATAGTGACGTCCGTTAACACATGAGGACGAATATCATTGCGATGTGATGCACAACTAATTTAGTTTTTAGGTTTGAGGAAAATAAAACAAAAAGACAATGAAAAATCTTAAAAAGCAAAGTTTGTTTACAGAAAAAAATGCCAGCTATTTGAAGAAAAAGAAAAAAAAAATTATCGAAATCAATAAGTCATTTTGAAAGTCGTGTTACACAAAACATTGATAAATAAAAACAGCCATACTGAAATATAAATTTAAAAAAGACATACTAACATGACGTGCTTCCCCAGTAAATACAAATAGAAGTATTTCATTAAAATTTTCTTAGAGAAAAATTATACGTGAAAAATTAACGTTACATTTGTACGCATCCGATAAGACCTTCAGCCAATTCAGAAAATTAGTTCTTGTAGAACTTTCACAAACAATACAAATTAAATGACTGATAAAAAACGAAACAAAAACAAAACAGTTGAAATAAAAATGATAATCATAATCATTATATAATTTCAAAACTGCGGCATGAATGCAATAAAATAGATTTTAAGGTGTACTGGTAACGTAATCGGTATAAAATACAGTCATAAAAAAAAGATAAAATAACAATAACCTTTTTAAAAAATATAACTCGTTAGAATGATGAAAATTTAAAAATTAATAAATCCTCATCAATCGAAAAATGAGATTAAAATTAAAAACATGATAATCCGTTTTACATTTACAAATATTTTCTTCAAGAAAATAATACAAAAAAATGAATAATGTAACGGGGTGCCCTGTGTTTCTTTCAAAAAGATACGAACGTTTTCTTTTACAGAAAAAATGACCATATAAATTGATAGGAGCATCTAAAATAGATTAAAAAATTCATTCCGTTTTCACATAATAACCAATCTACATTCGAATAATTATTTAATAATTTCTTAATGACTAGATTACAACAGGTGTTGCGAACATCATAGTCCGCCTTTAGTGTAAGGATATCGTGAGGATAACAAAAAGACGGTTTGTCGAGACTATCAATTAATTTTCTCTTGATTTTCAATTTTTTTAGACACGTTTATAAAAATTGAGCTATTACGAAAACTAAAAAAGAACTTTCTAACAATTTTTCAGTCATGAGCGTCGGATAACTAACAAATATCGAGAAAAAAAAAACATACCTCTAATAAACACGAATAAATTATTAATAATAACGCAATATACGCTGGACTAGTTATCATCGACATCAAATGCAAATGTGATTAATTTTTAACTGCATATTATTGAAAAGAATACACGATTTTGATTTCCAAATCTAACACCCAAAACGATAAAGAAAATTAATAAGTTGTAATTTTTTTTACGGATTGCATTCGCGTTTACGATGTATAACAATGCTCTCTGAAACTCTCGATAAATAAATTACAGGTGGGCTGTACGTACGATTGATTCAGATAAAAGGAGACGAAATTTTTTTTACTTGTTCTAGCCACACCGTTCACATGTCAGGAAAAGAAATGTGGTTTCCAATTCCTTGATTGGAAAAAAAAAAGGGAACCAAACTTTATTTTGGGCCCAGGAACGACAGTGATGTCGGATAGGCTTTCTGCAGTACTGGAAAACATTTCAGTATCAAAATCTAATCTCTGAACAATTGTTCAGAAAAATAAGAATCATGATTAAAACTTAATACATTGTGAAGTTCTCAATTACGATAATTTCGTTCTCTATAATACAAACAGAAATGATCAAGGTGAAAGTAACCTCGAATCGAGGTTTACTTCAAAATTTTTCTTCAAATAAATCAGCGTCGCAAGAACGAAATTGATTATTGCCCCGAGAAGCTAGGTAAACCATCTATTTTATAACTCATTTATTATAAATCAGTTTACAAATCATTTCTCTTGAATCTCTGCACCTAACTTTTTTCAAATTATATTAAGTCATTGTTAGTACTGCAGCGAACCCATCCGACATCGATAATTAAGGATTTCAATCTCTCCTCGTCAATTGCAACTCTCCTGTTAGCATTTTTCATGAATCGTACTTCCATTTTTCACGCATTCTACGGTCCAAAAACTACCATAAACTTTACACCTAACATACGAGTTTCATTCGGAACATCCACTTTAAATCGTACCGTCTTGAAAAATAAGATGAATAGAAAGTAGTAAAATACATAGAAGAAAAAAAAAAACGCGGGCAATAAACAATAATAGTAAGGACCGAGAGAAAATAATTATACGTCATTTGCGAGACAGGATTAAATATCACCTACACGGCGAGAGTAGGATTTCTAACCACGTCGGGCATGCAGTTATCTCTTGTCGATGATACTTCGGCCCCCATCCTTTTGCGAAACTTATTCTAACGGAATTGGGATCGACGGGGCCGATCGGTGAACCATTCCAGTACAACGGACGTTTGTGTCTGGCACCGGGATAGAACACTCGGAAACAGTGTCCGGCTGGAACTCTATAGACCAGAAACGTCCGACAGTCGGGTCGATCGAGCGAGGGTGAATTAACGAACACTGGCCAGTCACTTCGATTGTATACCCATATGCCATCGTTTTCCAGACTTAGCGTAATACCTGCACAAATTAAGGAAAAGGTGATTAGTTATTTGGGTAGCTCAAGTCACAATCTAGGCATAGTTAATAATTTCTTAAAGCCTAATGAGAAAAATCAGAGTGTACTATGGATTCCTTCGCTCTACTTCTTCGCCGTCACGATTACTCTCAGTCGATTTGACGTTAAACCAATTTATCAATAACGATCAGGAGAAAGGTATCTTTCATACCAGTTACTGAGGTACTTTTCCCTTGATCAGCTTGATGTGACGAGAAACAGCGGTTTCATCTTATACAGAACAGGAGAAAAGTATCTCTCATACGAGTTTCTTGAGTTACTTTTCCCGTGAACGCAAGAAATCCATATTTTACGCAAAATCTGTAGAAAATATCCGTAGATCTAGTAGCATTGGTCCATCTTTTGTTGAAATTGACCTCACGCCATTTCGCCTCATTTGCCTCGTCAATTTGGAATTTTACATCGACCTGAAATCAACTTTTCAGCGGGGTCGATTTCTAAACGATGTATAGTTTCCCGGAAACGTACGCTGGTTGACTTCAACCACGTCGATTCCAGATCGGCTTTCAGTCGACTCCTTCAAATTATTTTATAGACCTGAAATCAACTGCTCTGTTGCGTCGATCAGCAGTCGATTTTCAGTTTTCTCGGAATTTATGCTGATTGACTTCAAATCGACCTTAAATAGGCCTAGAGTCGATGTTTAGTCACCCAATTGTAGCAGCCCGTCTCTTTAGAGACTCCACTTCTCGCGGATAAACTGTAGTACAGGCATAATGAGGGTCACTAAAGAACTTAACTGAGGCAATTGTCAATATCACAATCCCGATACTGAGTATCGACTACGTTTAACTCTGATTTCGACACCCTGTCAAATCGTGCACTATTACGAAATTTTGACGTCAATCGCAAGTCTTTTGGCTAACGAGTGACCCATAATCGACCCAAAATCAGCGCGGTCAGCGTCTATTCTCAGTCGACCTCAATCTACAATACCGGGATTTGACTCAATTTCGACGCGACGTCGACTATGAGTTGATGGTGAAAAGGAGAAAGTCATTTTGGATTGATTCGCGATCAACTTTCGGTGGAATTGAACTCTCCATGACTTTTGGTCGGAATAGCGAGTCGATATGGTTCATCGGACCTCAAATCAAAACACTATTATCAGAAAGAATGTTTCCAAGTCCTCACCTCGGAAATATGGCTTGAAAGTTGGAATTTCCCAGATCCCTAAAGCAGGTCAAATATTCCACTTTCAATGATGTTACAATCTAAGGTCAAGGGACGGCGGCTAATAGTGGATCTATTATCAGGATTTCATATTATGCTTATAAGATTCAGGAAAAACTATTACAGAAAACCGTCACGATCAGGTTGTTTCGGTTGATCAAACAGCTCAATAGCCGATCACATTTTAGCCAAAAATCCAATCAACAGCCAATCTGCCTTGAACAACACTCAACCTAATGGCTGCAGCTCAAGCTAACGGCGATAGGCTCATAACCCTGACGATTTTCTGAATGAAAGTCCTCCTGTAAAAATCTCATCGCACGGTTTTTCGCCACGCTTGTGACGTCATCAGCGATTTTGAGCCGCTACTCCAATTACTAGCCCGTTGAACCATGTCGACAAGAAATCGACCGAGAATTAATTTTTCTCGAAGTCTCGATCGACATCGCGTCGATATATTGTTAACATCGACCTCACTTCGACGTCGATATCCGGTCGATTTCGAGTCGACTCATTTTCCACGACGATTTCAGACGACATCCCCAAATTTTTGGTCAACCAAAAATCGACTGGTCCGTTGGGTCGATTTCGAGTCAATTTGTAGTTTTCTGATTACGTACGCTGATCGACCTTACATCGACCTCAAATCGACGTCAGTCTGGAGTCGACTCAATTTTAGTGAAAAGAAGCAGTCGATTTTGGGTCGAAATAGGCGGAACTAAATCGACTCAAAATCGACGTCGATTTCAAGTTAATAGGGTTTAACACGAGAGGCCTAACCTACAGTATGCCACGCAGCAGCCAGCTGAAAGTAAGAAGCCGAATTTAGCTGAATTTCTACTGACCAGAGAGAAGCTGAAAGCCAGCTCTGTTCAAACTCTTCTAAGCCAAAATAAGTTCAACTCTTTCAGTTTTTCTTTTCTAGCGGGGAACCCGCCATCCATTTTGTTTGGAGGATTACATTTCAGAAAACGTCCGCGTCCGGGAGTTTCTGTGAACGCGTGACGTGACGTGATGTGACGTGCCGTGACGTGTGACGTTTTGTGACATCATCATTGACCTTGACCTACTTTAGAGACTTGGAAAAATTTCAACTTCCGGCCCTGATTATATCAGGCCTTACTGGGAAGAGCCCCGCCAACTCATTTGCTGAGGGAGCATTTTCGCGTTAACGTGATCGCGTTCAACTTGTTACGTCATCATTTTCAAGACTCAGAAACCAGGCTATATATTGCTTACAAAAATTTCACTCTCAAGTTATACATTCATGAGAAGAGATAAAGAGGGAAGCCTAGAGCAAGGTTTTGACATTGTTTGGATCTAGATTTCATAGGAAGGGAGGGGGGGAGATTTGGAAACCCGTCGGTTTCCTCAACGCAGTTAAACAAGGAACGCAGAGAACCAAGGTAAATCAGGGAGGTTGCGGGATCCCCGGTGTCATAGCAAACCGGCAATGGCCTCTAATTTCTTTTTTTAGCTTTCCCAATTCTCGCGAAAAGGGAGAATGCACTGTTTCAGTATTCAGATTTTGAGTTCCTACTGTTCCACTCTCCAGGTAGGCCAGACAGGCTTTGAGGAAAGATTGATTTCGGTTCGGGGGGCCCTTAAAGAAATAGGACGCACTCAACTTTTAACGCCATCATTTCCGGACTTGAGAAAGTTTCAGCTTCTGAGCTTTTTATGATCGGAGGGGGATTGGGAGAGCTATAATATGATAATGATAGGGAGGGGACTTGAAAAATTCACGGGTTCTTTAACGGCGTTGAATGAAGTGAGCCAGGGAACATGTTTTACTGGGAAGTTTGAAAGGGCCTTTCATTCAGTTTTATGGAGTTTAAAGGGGTGCATATTTGGCTCATTGAAGGAGCGATGTTTAGAGCACTGCATATCAGGCTCATTCGAAGGGGTAAGTCAATTGGTATACGAAGCATTGCATATCAAATTACTTGAAGGAGCTATTCTAATCAATTGATCTCCGAGCTACATACGATAGGAAGGGATTTAAAAAATTTTCGACCCTTTAGGTTTGTCGGCCGGTCGGACGGCCAACAGCGGATGTTTTTTCCGGAAATACTGCCGGCTAAAGGTTTTGTGTTGTAATTTCAGCGCGTTCAACTTGTGATGTTACATGCTTCACGACTTGGAAAAATTTTAGTCCATAAGCTTCACTTGATAAAAGGGACCTGGGAAAGCTTCAGTTCCTAAGCTATAAATGATAGGAAGGGGACGGGGAGAGAGGAGGAAATTGGACAAAAATTCATACTTTCCACAGCGCAGTGGAACTTGTGGGTTCCCCGCTACCATAGCAACATCTGCAATGGTTTCTATCTTTTTTTATTATCATTATTCCATGGCTGCTGGAAATATGCACCTTTTCGGTTTTTCACAGGGCATGCTCCCTACTTCACGGCGGGGGTTTTCCACTGAACCCCCTCTTTCGCCACCCAAGAACCTGATATCATGTGTACATGAAAAACGAAAGTCAAACTTCCAACTGCTCGAGTCTCAACCTCGTTACAAGCTTGAGTTTTAGTCTGAAATATGAGTCTCGAAAGTCAGCCTCGAGTCTCAGTCGCAAGTCTCAAGCTTGAATGTCAGTCTCGAGTTTCAAGCTCGAGTCTCAAACACAAGCCTCAGGCTCGACTTCCGATACACAACCTATTCGTAAGAGGTTCACCGAGGATTCTCGTGAATCGTTTCAAAAACTCGAAGAAAAATAAGCCGCAAATATTTCAAAATAAAAAAATCAACTCCTCGTAAGTGAAAACTTTTTTACGACTTTTATTAGGTACTAGCGCGTACGACACTCAAAAACGTAACTAATCCAGAGAACAGTTCGCACCTTCTTTTCGCACTTTCCAAAACCCCATTTCCTATACACCCCACAAAATACCACTTAATGGGCTAATAAGGAAGAATAATCTTTCGACAAACTGTCGGCAGCTCGAGCTTTCGGAAGACATAAACTTGCAAACCGTAGACTGTAACGCCCCTACGTACCACGTAACGACGAAGTCATTTTACGACACACCGTAAAAATCCACGTAAGTTAAAAGTAAACATTATTCTACCTACCTAAACCTATTTTATTGCGGTTCTTATGAACGGATTCTGCCGGCGAAAAACTATGATGCGTAAGCGTCTCCAAGCTCAAACCGTCCGCCTGTAAATCGGTCCAAAATATATTCACCGCCGTATTTTGAACCGGATACAATCGTCCTACTCTTTGCGATAATTCCCAATATGCCAGTTTACACCACTCGTTTTCTTTCATATCGTCTGAAACACATGAAAATTGAGAAATTATTATTAATAACCGTCGTGCACTCTTCTCTTCGTATACTGCATCGAAAGTTTACAATATGTATGTATATGGAAAATTTAATGCTCATCAATATAGTCGAGCCACGCGAAATCAGTCACCAGCCCTCTTTTGCATGATCAGATTAAAAAAAAAACAGAGGAGTATCTCGTGAATCTATCTACGCTTGCTGATGTAAGCGAGTCTCATTAAGATACAATATTGCTTCACGAGCAGGTCATGATAGTTTGCACTTGTCGAGGCCCTCATGTACTTTTTCGCCATCACGCTATTACGGCATCGAGGTGACTAAAATTGCATTGAATTTGTACAAAGAGAGTCTACTGGTTAAATAACTAGACCAATCATATTATACGAAAGTGGGTGAGGCTTTATCCGAACCATGATACGTGTTTATAGTACGGGCTTCTGTGATTCCTCTACATCGCCAAATCTCATTCCTATGGATTGAAATTTGAATTCTATGATACACTGCCAGGTGATGCGGCTGATATTACATCGAGAAGGATGAATTGCCTAGCCTGCCATCCTCTTATTGACCACTTTGCTTGCTAGGGGGCAAACTTTTAAAGAGTGTGATAGTCAATCGACTCGGGGGCTATTTCAACGAGAGAGACTAATCCCAAATAGTCAGTATACGGTTTCCTAATTGGTCGCTGGATTCAGGCTGAAGAGGATAGCCGAGTCAGCAATATCTACGGGTCAGTTTTGTGCAGCCTCAAGATAAGAAATACGTTTCACTCGATTCTATAGGAGAGGATATTGGTAGCTCTTACGAACGCGGAAGTGCTTCCAGATCAGCTCAAGATTTAGCTAACCTCAAACCCAAGTAGAGACGTCTGCTTGAACGGTGAGGTGTCGCAGGGTCGGTCCTTGGGCCGCGCAAGTGGAGCGCCGTGAAGGTGAGGCAACCAGAAATAGAACTCATTAACTTGGAAATTTGAAAGCCTGATCTCCCTCATCGCTGCGTTTTTCAATGTAAAAAAACGGTTTTTCGTTTCATTCGCACGTTTATTTCCCCTCGATTATTATTGATAAATAAACGAATAAAGAAACGACAGACGCTCTCACATCGACGTCACGAGCAGATGCTCGGCGAGATATCGCAACCGTTCGATCCGAGTTTCGAACAACCGTGGCATACAAGAGTATAATATTACAGTCATACACAAGACAACGGTAATTACAGTAATCGCTATAATTTAACGGCCTTGTTGAAAGTGGCGCCTGACTGGTGTCACGAGAAAAGCAACTTCCTGAAGAATATCATGGTCTTTCTCGTTCTGCTTCCGTCCTCGTTTTGTCGATTCGTCGACGCCCGTGTCGATAAGGTCGAAAGTATGGAAAACTCTTTGAATTTTAACGATACTTATAGGATTCGTCGCATGCAAATTTCGTCGTCGGTAATTATGTTCATTGAATGTACCAACAGCCATTAACTAAACTCGTCGCGGTGCCATCAATACGACGAGACGACGAGAGTGATTCCTTTCTTCGATAATTAACGCATCACAACAACTCGAATTCCTGCACACAACATATTAGCGACACGAAATAGCCGGGGCAACATTCGAATTCTCGTTCACACTGGCAAAGCCGCCGCGGTTTCGGAAATTAAAATTCTGAACGAATACTCGACACTCATTCCTCGTCGAAGTAAGGTGAGAGAATATTGCACCGACAAAGCTGGACCTCGTTCAGGGATGAATCCAATGATTATGCTTGGTATATGCATTGATCAAGCTGCGAGAGAGAAAAAAGCTCAGTAAAATTGAAATTTGATCCACGGCCGCGGTCCGTATTTTTGCTTTCAAAACACGACCCACACTAATTGACTCAGTTGAAACGATGCGCAACGAAAAACGTGACCTCATTCTTACTGTCAATCATCGCCTCTTTGAAGACGGAGCCATACGGTTTCAGAAATAGACATAAATTTACACAGAAATGAAATTCCGATATTCTCGTGCCCATCACATTGGCACTGTAACGTCGAAGGGGCGCTTACTTATTGAGAATACGGAAAAAGTAAAAATCTCAGCGGTCCTTCGACCATAAGCAAAGTACAACTCGGGACTGGCGCCACAAAGAAGAACGAAAAAGATTCGGGAAATTTTTGATAAAACCAAACAGGGAATGATCTAGTAAAAGGGAGGGGGGAGGAATTTGAGGATTATCCAAAAACTACATGGTCAAAGACCGCACCCGCTCTTGGCTGCGATTCTCGCGACACTTGAAGATTCCATAGAGATCCATATTTCCTCAGGAAACTCAAATGTACAAAAGTATGAGGACCAACAAATACTTGGAAGGTCAAAACACGCCTCCAGATTTAAGGAGCATGACACCCATACGTTAAATAGCGGTGGCTTCGGGTATATCCGGAAATAAACCAATAAAATGAAAAACAAAATAGATGTCATTGCAGTAATGCAATGGCAGCGGGGAACCCGCTGTCCCGCTGTCCCGAGTCCATTAGACCAGCAGATTTCTCAATTACCACAAAGGTATAAAAATTTTTCTTGAAAACTTTTCAAGTCCATTATCAAGGGGAAAACTCGAGATTCAACATTCTTCCAAGTCCTATCATATATAGCTCAGAGGTAAGAATTTTCGCTAGTCCCCCTCCTATCATATATGGCTCGAGAGTCAAAATTTTGCAAAGTCCTTCTTCCATCATCTATAGCTTGGAGGTAGGAATTTTTCCAAGTCCACTTCATATCATACATGGCTAGTGTCAAAATTTTTTCAAGTCCCTCTCCGTGACGTCATAAACTTCCCCGTGACGTCATCAACCTTTGGGAACGTGCTCGCGCCTAAGTCCACTTCATATCATAAATGGCTAGCGTGTCAAAATTTTTCCAAGTCGCTGTCCATGACATCATTAACCTCTCTGTGACGTCGTCAACTTCTCTGTGACGTCATCAACTTCTCACGTCATCAACTTCTCTGTGACGTCATCAACTTCTCCATGATGTCATCAACCTCTCTGTGATGTCATCAACCTTTCTGTGATGTCATCAACCTTTCTGTGATGTCATCAACCTCTCCATGATGTTATAAACTTCTCTGTGGCGTCATCAACTTTTCCGTGACATCATCAACCTCTCTGTGACGTCATCCATCTTTGGGAACGTGCTTGCGCCCAAGTCCACTTCATATCATAAATGGCTAGCGTGTCAAAATTGCCCAAGTCCACTTCATATCATAAATGGCTAGCGTGTCAAAATTTTTCCAAGTCCCTCTCCATGACGTCATCAACCTCTCCGTGACGTCATCAACCTTTCTGTGACGTCATCAACCTCTCTGTGACGTCATCAACTTTCCTGTGACGTCATCAACCTTTCTGTGACGTCATTCATCTTTGGGAACGTGCTCGCGCCCAAGTCCACTTCATATCATAAATGGCTAACGTGTCAAAATTTTTCCAAGTCCCTCTCCATGACGTCATCAACTTCACTGTGATGTCATCAACTTCTCTGTACGTCATCAACTTCTCTGTGACGTCATAAACTTCCCTGTGACGTCATTAACCTCTCTGTGACGTCATCAACTTCTCTGTGACGTCATCCACTTCTCTGTGACGTCATCAACTTCTCTGTGACGTCATCAGCTTTTGCGGACGCGCTCGCGTTTGCAAAAAAATTCCTGGGAGTACCCTCAACAAAAGGGATAGCAGTTTCCCTGCTAAAAAAAAAAACCTTGAAGTCGAACCCAGAGAAAGACTTAGATCCTTCCGGCTTCAGCAGGTCTGCCAGAGAACCCGGGTTCTTCGCAGAGTAGGGAGAGTCAAAATCAACATGTGATTTGAACCAGCGATCTAAGATCTGACTGTATATAGGGGTATCCTTTTCACGCACTTTAGGCAGATTATAAAGGAATTTATTCACAGACGCATAAAACTGAGCTTGAGCTATGAGAGAAAGAATCAGAGCGCTTTTGCCCGTGATTTGAGGATAGAGGATCAACCCTTCTTGCAAGTAGTGAGTCATAGTAAAATTTTGTAATAAAAAACGATGGTTGTAGCAGAAATGATCTGGATAGCATACACTGGAGGATCGAATTTTCACAAAAATATGATACGAGACCACAATTCACGGCCACTCAATAATTCTCAAAGCGATTGGACAGAATGAGCAATGCGAGATTCAGGAGAGCAAGTTCGAATCCATCATAATACTAATGACCACCCGCCCAATGGTCGAAAAGTTTGATTTTCCTCTCCTTATCAATCGAAGTCGCTCCCGTTCTCCTCCCTCCTTCCTGCTAGACTTTTGAATGGCCGAAATTCCTCTGTCTCTCTCCCGAATCATGATTAGTTCGAAAGCCCCCAAAAGAGGACAGATTTCCCCTCTCCCTCTGGAACCACAATTTATTCCCTACCTGCTGGGCAGCGTGAGCGTGAGATTGCTCCAGAAAATTTCAAAGTCGTACACAATATTTCTTTCATTACATTCTTCATTTGCGAGACACTCGCACCAAGAACTCGAAATAAGAAATTTGCTTCTCGCGTTCCCATCAGAAGTCTTTCACATATGTGAGAACACTATTGCATAATTCATTCTCATACCTTTTCGTCGTCAACTTTGGTACACTCTTGTCGGATTCGTTCCTTCACTACTTATCATAATGCTACTTTTATGGCTGGCAGTATGCATTTTATTTACTCACTACGACTGTGGAAACGGCGGTGTTCTACACTTATAGAACCCGATGGAATCAGTTACTCTGCAATAATTCTTCCTTCTGTGTATAGATGTGTTTTAGCTTTTATCAGCGTATCCAAGACCGGTCTCTGGTAAGTGTTGGTTTATCGTAAGAAACAAATTACTGATTAAATATTCTCGCTGTAACAGTAATCTACTGTACGCAGTCGTCTTCATATTTGAAGTTGGTAGGTAACTGGCTCCATTTCATTGGAGACTTGGGAATCATCATTTATCATTAAAGATTATAGGAATAAATTTAAAAACGCCGTTCATAAAGCGAAGAACATTAACGTCATCGTAAACAGAGATTTATCCATTGTTCTTTATGGTGGAAAAGACGATCGCAAATGATCTTGTTGAGAGATTTAACTCGTGATCACTCGTGTCAACATTGAGATATTGTCGGTACGTATCAAAATATTCACAATGCTTTAGTGTACTGACAGGAAATAGGAGAGACCGCCGTGGTGCTTGCAAAACTTCCCATTCACAAGAGAGATGTTGTTATTTCGGAAGGACAGGTATCCGTACGTAGGAAGCGTGTGAAACATGGAAGATATCATGATCTCGTGTATAATGGTCGTTGAACTAGTCGAAAGTTTATTTACTTAGCACTTTATATTTAGTGTGAATGTTGTAAAAGAGCGTGTGTGTGTTCACACGTGTACCTGTGAAAATAGTGTCATTATCTCACGTTTTTGGAGTTGGAGTTTTGCCAGCTAATCCTTTGATTTATTTAGTCTACTAAAAGGCGGTATAACATCGTTTCTAACTTAGTGACAATTACGAGAGTTGTTTTAATTGATTTCGATTCCTCGATCGTCATCCGAAGAATTTGTCTAGTCCGGCAAATTGTAGAATTCGTCCGAACAAATTATTCTTTGGAAACTTATTTTTCATTAGTGGCGTCATTGTATATGGAAGTGGCGCTTCACTCAGTTATTACATAACCGTTCCAGCGACGATGTGACGGCTTTGGATATTCGATAGGAGACGATGATGCTGGATAAAAGGAGGTTGGTTAGACGACGAAGAAAGAGAGTGCTTCATAAAAGAGGAATATATATTGATGAATGAGAGTGCTAGATAAAAGTAATAATGAAAGAATATATTTATAAAAAAACGATGCCTACACTACTATGAAGAATAGGTGTAGCGTTCGGATGAAAAGAACCAAAACTTATTCTACTAAGTTCATTGGCATTCTGGTTTAATAACGCTGCTCTTGAATGTTATGAATAGAATAAAGAAGTTTTGAATCAAACCTCAGTTTCATTCATGATTGGTGATTTTTTCTACAGTATATAATATAGTATATACTTCTATACATTGTGGCAAATATGATCTTTGGCGGCGACGCCGAATATATGACGACGAGAGAGGCACTCCTCGTCCGTGCCGATTTATTGCACCGGATGTACCAACCACTTCGACATTATACCTAAATGGATTTTTTTTTCTTAACGCTGGCTCCTATTATCAAGAGTTGGGTCCATTATAATTTTTATCTGTACAAGCCGTGAATACTTTATGTTGTGGAAAAAAATGGTCGTTCCTGCGCGGCCTTACATTCATATAATTGATAAGAATGAGTCATATTAAAGTGCGAAGAAGGTTATCCGCTGTGTATAGGGTAGAATGTTCTCCTTCTTCTTTATTAAAGAATTCCAGAAATGTTACGTTCTGTTATCCAACGCGCTCGTATGTACCGTACAGAAAAACCTGTTACTCGGTGCGATGCCATTGTCAGTTATTTCGAAGAAGAAATTTGCCTAATCCTTCGCTGCGAGGAATAGAAAAATAGAGAATCTGTTACCATTCTGGCTGGTGAGAAAAATAAGATTTCGAGCCTCGTACTCATCCCCGGTGTACACAATTTGGTTTCTTGACCTTATTCTATATTTCTCGGTGAGTGGCAACAGTTCTCATCGACTTCGTCGGGAAACCGGTTCGGTATGGACTCTTTTAACGTGTCGTACTCGGATGAATGAAATTTGACAATTTATAATCGCTGCAGGTAGTATTAAAGTTCGATCAATACAGTTTTTGTGTGCTAGAAAAGTCACACCTTTCATGAAGCGTGTATCGATTGGGAACCACTGCGTCGATGATGACTACTGGCATGGGAACTGATTGTATCGAGGAGTGCATTATTGTTTTCCACGTTGTAACGGATACCGATTGCATTTAAAATACTCTAGATGATGATGGATTGATTTGATACCCTTAATAAGTGTACGCTTATGCGCTTACCTTCCATTTGCATGAATGACGTGACGTAAACGCCCTGAAAAATATTGTACTTATTTGTACGTTACTTGTACGCGCATTTTCAGGGAAAAGTGGATACTTCGAGAGGAGCAGCATTTCTGATTTTATCGTTTTAAATGGTTTTTTCCGCCGGACGAAAATGTGAGATGCAGCTGTATATATACGCGGCAGCGATCATTATCTTCGGCGTTAAGAATATTGTGATCAAGTTATAACCCGCATACAAAAATTCCATTTTAATCGTTTTTTTAAAAGCTTCTAGTATCATGAAGTAATAGGATCGTTTCTCGAGACCGTGCACATGTACTTGTATACAGGATACAAGTGTTCTTCTGAAGTGGTTCTGATCGTATCGTTGTAAGGGTATAATAGCTCACCCCGCCCCCTTTCATGAGTGGAGGCTTTGTGATGAGCCGCGTTCTCATCGTTTTGCGGAGAAACTACTCATTCTCGAGATGTGTCAGGGTTGGAAGTCTTCAAAGCAGGATATTTTACATAGTCGAGTAAATCAACGTCATCATATTGATACGACATGGTATACGTATAGTGTTCCTCAATTATTCTCGACAGTTTTGAGTGCCGTGAAATAGACATGATTGGAGTGAGGATCTCCGTGCCGTAAAAAACACTGAAGAATGTTCTGGCGTAGCCAAATAAATAGAGATCATGTTTCATGTCCATTTGCTCATTCGAGTCGACTGTATGTCAGGCTGACTAGATTTTGCATCCTTAGTCTTGAATACAAACGAATTTGACGTAGGCTACTGTAGGCTATGCTCAACAGCATTGAGTATGTACTGTATTCTAAAGTCACTAGCTCTAAAGCGTCGCTAACACTAGCGAGTTACTCGCAGCTATTCGCTCGATTTGGGACTCGGAAGGGACCTACTTGCTATCGAGTCGTGTAAAGCACTCGCAAAATTGGCAAGTAATTCGCAGCGAGTCGAAGGCAGCGTTTCACTCGCTAGTGTTAATGACGCTTAAAAGGCTTACTTGCTCTGCTCTTTTCCCTCCATTTTTGAATAGCAAGTAAAATTTCACAGAACAGTTTCTCAATAGATAGCCTTAATATAAATCTACTACGTTGGGCTGACGAGTTTGCTTCTCTTTTTGGCTACTCTATTTCCAGTATACGGTCAGTGTACACCACGTCTAGTAAGCCTAACTAGCTTTTCGATACTTAGTTCAGTGTATGAATAGGCTAGTATAGCTACGCTGAATAGCTAGAATATTGCAAACGAATGGCTTCTGGCTCACCCGCTCCTTCCGTTCGTCCCCCTTCTCGGTCCACTATAAGTCTAATCTAGTGTGTTTCAAGCTAATCGCTTTGGGAGCACATTCACGTTGGTCTAGTTGAAGTCTGGTATTCGCTTTTCGATTTTGTGAAAGAAGGGCGGCATGCAGGTGTACTCGCAGATTTCTGAATCACCTAAGGGATTGAACTCGAAAGCGAAAATTCTGTCCAGTAATTTCCAGAAAACTTATGTTCTGGAAATTTTATCCAGTTATTTCCCGGAAGAAAGTAGAATTTTTTTCTTTAGGTGTACTTGCAGATTTTTCAATCACATACAGGAGGAAAGAAGTCGGTTGACGAGGGGAAGGGGGGGGGAGGTGTAGTTGCGGATTTTCAAATGGGAGTGAGGTAAGGCTGAAGATCCAAAAGCTATAAGCTTGGAATAGACTTATACTTGACTTTTGAGAAAGAGAAAGACATGAAACATGATCTTCATTTATTTGGCTCCACCAGAACATTTTGACATCGTTTCATGTCTTCGCTCTGGGCTCATCCTTATGGTAATTTTTCCCAGTGGCAATGATTTTCAAATCTGCGAGTCCGAGTTCAAGTCCGAGAGCCCCCCCCCCCCCCCGGTAGTTTCTAGCTCATCCTAATAAATAATGAAATGATGTACAAGGCGCAGGCTAAGAAAACTACGAGAGCCATTATGAAGCTATTAGCTCGTGACGTCATAAGTCGTCAATCCTGGTCCGCTTACAACAATACGAGCAAACTTCTTCAAAGTCCGAGCCTTCCCCCTCCCCCCTGCAGTAGTTTCTAGCTTAGCCTAATATAATAAAATAACATACAAAGGCGTAGCCTGAATTTATACTAGGATAAGAAAGCTCCGAGAGTCACTATGAAGTTATTAGCGAGAGAGGGAGAGGGGTGATGAGAGAGGGGGGGAGAGAAAGAGCCCTGAAATTCGCGTGCGTACGTCCGTCCTTACAATTGACCTTGGGTCCTGAAGCTTTCATCTTACAAGGCCTGGTATAGTTTTAATCCTTTAAATTCGCGACTGAGCTCCCAAAAGCTATTCGCTTGAAATATTCTAAACCAGACTTATACTAGAGCAAGAAAAGGGGCCGTCCGTCTGCCCGTACAATTGACCTTGGATATCTGAAGCTTTCATCATACTAGGCCTGAAGTCATTAGCCTAAAATATTCCAAAGTAGACTTATACTAGACCAAGCCAGTGTGCCGCCCCAAAGCCTTAGCCCAACATATTCTATTGTAGACTTATTTAGTCGATATTTTTTATTTTCATTTTATATTTATTTTCATTTATTTATCTATTATTTTTATCATTTTTTTCAGAATTATTTTTGGTTTTCTACATATTTTATTTCATTTTATTTATTAATTATTTTTTGGAGAGAGGATGGTACTCGCAAATTTCTCAAATACCTCCCAGGTATATATTTTTATTTTTAATTTCATTTTCATCTTATTTTATTTTTATTCAATTTTTTCTTTTTTTGGTACTCGCAGATTTTTCAATCACTTCCCAGGTATTTTTTATTCATTTTTTTTTTTTTTTAAATATCATTTTTTCTTTCAGAATTATTTCTGATTTTATGTATATTTCATTTTATTCATTCATTTTATTTTATTTCATTTTATTCTATTTTATTATTTTTTTTTATTATTTCTTTTTTTGGATAGAGGATGGTACTCGCGAATTCCTCAAAGAACTCCCAGGTATATATTTTATTTTTATTTTTATTTTCATTTTCATTTTGTTTTATTCTATTTTTATTCAATTTTTTCTTTTTTTTTTGGTACTCGCAGATTTCTCAATCACTTCCCAGGTATTTTTTATTTCTATTTTTTTTTTCTTTTTTATTATTATTATCGTTTTTTTTTTTTTCTCAGAATTATTTCTGATTTTATTTATATTTCATTTTATTCATTTATTTCATTTCATTTCATTTTATTTTTATTTCATTTTATTCTATTTTATTATTTTTTTTATTATTTCTTTTTCTGGATAGAGGATGGTACTCGCGAATTCCTCAAAGACCTCCCAGGTATATATTTTTATTTTTAATTTCATTTTCATTTTCATTTTATTTTATTTTATTTTTATTCAATTTTTTCTCTTTTTGGTACTCGCAGATTTCTCAATCACTTCCCAGGTATTTTTTATTTCTATTTTTTTTTTTTTTTTTTTTTTTTATTATTATCATTATTGTTATTTTTTTTTCAGAATTATTTCTGATTTTATGTATATTTCATTTTATTCATTTATATTATTTCATTTCATTTTATTTTTTTTTCATTTTATTCGATTTCATTTTTTTTTTTATTATTTCTTTTTTTGGATAGAGAATGGTACTCGCGAATTCCTCAAAGACCTCCCAGACCCAGGTATATATTTTTATTTTTAATTTCATCTTCATCTTATTTTATTTTTATTCATTTTTTTCTTTTTTTGGTACTCGCAGGTTTCTCAATCACTTCCCAGGTATTTTTTATTTCTATTTTTTTTTTCTTTAATTATTATCATTTTTCTTTTTCAGAATTATTTCTGATTTTATTTATATTTTATTCATTTATTTTATTTCATTTTATTTTATTTTTATATAATTTTCATTTCATTTCATTCTATTTTATTATTTTTTTTTTTATTATTCCTTTTTTCGGAGAGAGGATGGTACTCGCAAATTCCTCGAAGACTTCCCAGGTATATCTATTTGTAATTTTATATTCATTTAATTTTTTTTTTTTTCTTTCGAAAGAAGGTGGCACTCGCAGATTTCTCAATGACCTCCCAGGTAATTCACGAAAACTTTCTAAGTCCATTATTAGGGGATTTAGGGGATGGAGGAGGTGGGGGGGGTGGTACTCGCGAAGTTTCAATAGTGTACAGGGTGTCAGAAAAGACATGAAACATGTCCAAATTGAACCACGAACGCTTTCGGTTCAACAGCCCTAACTATTGTAAATTCGAAGGGAACTTCTTTGAGTAGGAATCCTTATTTGACCACCTTTAGGCCCCCTCATCTCCGAAATTTCCACGCCTAATTTTGAACTTGATCTCTTTTCCTCAAACCAGGTGGTACAGAGTCATATTCACTAATGGCACTGGTACGTGTATCATGTTCCAAGTGCTTGGCTTGGTCCTCCAGATCTCCTTGGTGAGTTTCTGGGGTATCTCAATTCCTGCTACCCTTCCATAAAATTTACCTTGGAAAAAGGGGAAGCCTCCATCAACTTTTTGGATATATCGATCTCTATCAGATCGGGCGTCCATGAGTTTGAAACATACAGGAAAGATACTACGACGGACGTCTTGGTGCACGGAGCGTCATTCTGGTCCTGTTGCTCCTAAGATAGCAGCTTTTCATAGCTTAGTTCACAGACTGATTCGTATTTCACTGAGTCAGGTTGCTTACAAAAAAGAACTGTTAACTATAAAACACCTGGTTAGAGTGAATAGAGTCAACGTTGACGCGATGAAAAGAACTCTTGATTCCACCACTTCTCTCCCCTGAGACTTGATCCGCGATCGTCGTATGCGCTGGATCAGTCTCTCCTTCCTGGGAAATTCTCCTTCCAACTGGGTCGGGTTATTGAAATGACCACTCAGGAAATGTTGGGCCTTAACTGTGACTTACCTAAATCAATCATAAAGCTCAACTTCTATGACCGGTCTGGTTGAAGATGGTCTCAAGCAGTCGTCAAAGTTATTTTTCAAAAAACATCGAGCGCGTTTGATCTTCGATTACTATAGCCGCTAATCCATCTAGCTCACGAATCCAAAAATTCATTTCTGCCCCTGTTCTTATCCTTGCTAATATTGTCCCAAAGTTTGGATTGTCCGCACAGAAACCATGACTAACTTTCCGTCTTACCAAACTGTCATTACGGTTCATCATTTTCATTCATCGAATGCCTCGTAGTACTCAAAATTCCGATTTACCGAACGTATTGCAAATTGAAGTGGATTTCGTTTTACGAGACGGAGACATGAGTATGACCTCTGAAATCAATTGCCGCGGACGGCGCGACGCGTGAATTTCAGGCGCCACAAGTTCCATAGTGGCCGGACGTTTATCGTTGCGCTCATTTCCTCTCTAGTGTATTTACACAATAATAATATAATAGTCTCCCTGTATACGATTGCGGATTTAATAACATCTCTCCTCTATCGTCGGCGGTGCAGCTATGTATTTGTAATTCCCTATCATCGATATTCGCGGTTTATACTGTATCGTAGAGTAATTCCGGATCAACGCCTCGTATAATAGTAATGATAGTAATAAAAATGGAATGTAATTGTTGAAAAACAGTTCATTCAGAATTGATGAGAAAAAATGGATGAAATATCGAAAGAAGCCCAACGTTTAGAACTCGGGATGAGAAGACGGAATCGTCGTTTGTTTCTTTTTTTGGAATTCCTGTTTTCCTGTCTTGTTATTCTTCTTACGCAAGTGCATCTCGTATGTGCAGTAGAATTCTTTAGCTCTTCTGCAATTTTTTACGTTTTCCTGTTGTTCGTATCAACGATGTCGACCGCTCGGTATTCTCGTGCGTATATTTTGTATAATATGTAAGTCCCGGCACGATTTGAAATTACTTTCCCGGAAAATATCGAAGAACATTGAAAATAATGCTCAATCGGCTCGTTTTACTGCATACTCTTCGATTGATGTGTGCGCGGGAGAATGATTGCCTGGAATGTTTTAACAAGACTTTCTAATTGTTTCTGATGATACCGAGAATGCTTTAATTCTCACGATTTCCACCTATCCTGTTTTCCTCAACAATGTTAGTGTATACGAGGCACGAAAGACAAGTTACGTCTGAGTGTGAGAGGACAGGAAGAAAGCAGCTGAAGCATCATTAAAGAAAACTCAAAAAAAATTTTATGATTTTGAATTTGAGGTTCAAGACTCTCAAAAGTCAATATTTTCCACCAATACAGCAAGAGAGATGAACAGCACAACAAGAAAGCTCAAATTTTTCAAAACGGAACGATAGAACACTAAGCCACTTTGTGATTGTCATCACTTAGATCGATATTCGATACACCAAATGAGCGTTCATTAATAAAAAGAAAAAACCCTATTTTTTTCTCTCTCGATCAAATCTGTAATAATTAGATACACACGCTAAGCGTTGATCTATCGTCCGTTCATTTCCAACTCTAATAATACCATTACAAAACCTACGTTTTACAACTTTCTCGATTCGGAATGAATTTTATATACTTTGATAATCACGTGAAAACAAACATACGAGCAAACATATCAATTAGCGTTCGCGCTCGCCATTCATTGATGACGATCTCGACCAGCTTTTCGAACTACCAAATTTGGAACGCATAAAGAACGAGTTTACGAGTCCATTACTCTATAAGGTGGATTACGATTCTTTCATTAATAATTAGAACTTCTTCTTCTCCTCTCGATTCGGATGCGCACATATTCGTCGGAAATCACGAGCACTTTATCGCAATACGTCTCGCATCATAATACACATCATATCCTCATTTCATTTTTCTTTACTTCAATAACCTCCCATTCATCACCAACGCCGATATTTCGCCCACCATACGTACTCAGGAATACGCCTTATCTTTTACCTATGGTAAGTACACTTATCGAACATCGAAAAGCGCGGGATCGAGCAGAGGGTATATAGACGTCGCTAGACGACTGTTTTCAAGACATCCGTCAAACAGACGGCGCCTGTTAAAATTAATTTACAAAGTTTTTAAGGCGCAAAATATTCGGACGTGTACACACCATAAAAAATGTAGGTGCCTCATCCCACGTCCCCAATCTAACAGAGGCGCCCACATTAATAAGCCAACGGAATCTCTTATAAAAAATAACGCCGCTTCCAAAATTCTCGGCGACACATAAATAAATATTCATCATCCGCTGTGTAAGGATTTCGTGAAGTTCAGCCTTCGCAAAACCACGTGTAATGGATCGCCACCGATCGCGGCGAGGCGGTTACAACGCGCGCCCGTCGCCACCGCTCCTAACCGGCGGCTCGCTACGGCTCCATACCCAACGTCTAATCATTTTCAAAAAAAAAAAAAAGAAAGAAATCAGCATCCTACCGTTGAATCACAATAAGAAAGTTCCTTTCGAATAGAGGGAGTTGATCAGTTATCTGAAGTATTTTCGCGCGACAAAATGGAAACCTTAGGAAACATTGAATGGGATTACGAAGAGAAAATATTGCTCTAGAATAAAGAACCGTAACCATCTGATAATTCGATTACTCGAAACGCCAGCCGAAGATCCTGAACGAACACGTACACAAATATAAATATCACCAACTAGACGAGACTAACGGACTGAACGGTATTGTGTTCCAAGACTTTCCACAGGATATTAGAGATTTTCTGTCTCATTCTTTAGAAAGGGTAGAGAATAGAGGTAGTGTTTTTTTTCCTTTCAAACAATGATACTCAGTTGGACACATACGGCGCCATGTAATTTCAGGTAAGAATAACACAAATCATTCGGACAATAATATTGACTTCGTCACACGAGCAAAAAGAAATTCTAGATCATGCTGCTAGAGGCGACGAGATACCGTTTTTGCGTTTGAACAACGAACTGGGTTGCACACATACCATGCCCGAAAAAAATAGGGTAAAGGCGACGTAAATGTGGTAGTCGCCAAGAACTCGATTTCCGGTACTCGCACAAGGAAGCGAAGAGTGCCAGCAAAGGAGAAATTTTCGGAGATCATCCTAAACAGTGGACAGATAATTCAACTCATTGATGCGAGTCCGTATTTAGAAATCCCTCAATCTAGTTTCTAGTAAAATTACTGCATATTCGAAGTATGTTGGGCGTTTTGTTTGGAACAGACATCAACCAAGAGGAAGAAAATCGATTACACGGGAAAATTGAAGCAACGACCGGTTTTGGAGCGGTCAATCATCAAGTAAAGGCAACTAAAGAATATCGAACGAAGCAAATCGTGAAGAAAAGCATCTTATTTTTGAGGGAAGTGGCCCATAGGCAGGATGTGCTGAGTGAAGGCAAATTCGTGAGGCTGTCGATTGCTAACAGCTAATTCATGTTCTTAAAAGTCCTATCTGGGCACGTCTTTTGAAAGCCGGGTAGGACCTTTAGGGATAACGAAGTGGCAAAGAGCGTTGCTGTAAAAGGCAGTCCTGGAGCCATAACTCCTTAATCATTGCCAAATACGATGAATATGGCCCAGATAGGCCTCACTTGACACAATCAAAGTCTTGGAAGGAGGTGCTTCTCCACAGGTCAATGACTTCCCTCCTTCTACGCACAATTTTACCAACAACAATATCGATGTTGTTGGAGAACGCAATTTCTTTGAGGAAGTAATGAGGCTAGCCAAGCCTATGCCTGTGAGAGTCGCGCTTTCATGATAGGCGTGGTGGAAAGAATTCTCGCGGAAAGTTCTTCCGATGTGGGCAGTCTTCCGAAAAATGTCAACATTGAGCACCAGTCTCCAAAAAATTCGAGAGGAGACAGACTTGAAGGTCAGCGGAATGCCCACAGTAATTATTCAAGGCTTCATGGAAAGCGCAAAGGGAGTCCTCATTATGGTCCACATATATCCGAACCAACGGTGAACATTCGGTAAACATTCGCAGTAGAGGTAGAAAACTGATGAAGGCCAGGTTCAAAAAGAAATAACTACGCCCAGACACAAAAGAGATGAGGAAGAACCCATAGGTAGATCATCTGGAAACTGATAATTGTTGCCATAGAAATTACATACGCTAGTCTGCGCTGGTTCTATGTACCGCAACCCGGGAACCAATTTCCTAGAAGACCCTTAAACTCTTAGACGATAACTAGAAGGACAACAACCTTACTTAGCATATTGCACATTTACTCAATGGACTCTTCTACCAGTCTGTTGGTACACATGTGCGTGATATCAAATGAGGTCAGCTTAGAAGACTGCTCATCGTTGAACTTTGTACGTTGAGCTATGCTTTTAGCTACTGCACATGAGGAGCATGTCAGGCTAATTGGCTAACAATATTTCTGAGCCTAGAACACTGAGTATTAGAAAGATAAAGGCTTAGAAAAGAAGTCCCGAAGAAGCGCGCGGGGGGGGGGTTACTGACTTGACTCCCATGCAGCCCTAAGACATACCCGTATTGAATCAAAATTACTTCAGATAAAATGAAAAGTCAACGCTTCCACACATACTTTTGTCGTCTTTGGGAGCGAAAGGAGTCTCAAATTGAGGAATGCTGATCAACTAAGAAGATACTCGCACTCGTGTGGCCACAAAGTTCTGCTTTTTTCACAAACGCCATTACCCGAATTATAACTGGAAGATGAAATTTTGTAGATCACAACATAAAAAAGGGAAAAAAGATGACTTTGTATGAATTCCTTTCAATACATATGATTTCAGATTGCTCTACAGACGAACGGAATTTTCACCACTCATTTGCGAAAAAGGAATCTCCAGAGGCCGCTACGATGAGAGTCAAGGAAATGAAACATGGTATTTGTACCACAGGAAAAGAGCAGAACAAAATCATTTGTATCAACTTGAATATTGTTCTCTACGAAACATTGGAACAGGAAATAAAGGCTTTGGTACTCTTCAATTTCACCTGTTCTATCCTTTTGTTGACAAGATCACCTCATCCGAGCAATAAACTGCAATCTGCATTTTATTACACTTCAAAGCCGGCCTGTTAAGAGCTCCAGTCGAGTCCGAGATAAGGAACTTAGCACCCATCCCCCCCAAAAAGAAGAATTCGCCTCCTCTTCTTGAAAATAGGGTGCCAGATCTACGAATTTCCAGACCTCAAAAAAGATACGAGTTCTTCTTTTTCTGTAGATTTTACATACAATACGGATTTCTAGCGATCAAGAGAAAGGTACCTCAGACACTGTGATGAGAAATACCTTTCCCCTGCTCGTTATGGGCCAACACTGCAGTTTTCCGTGATATTGAGTCGATCAACAAAAAAGAACCTCAGCTACCTCTATAAGACATACCTTTCTCCTGATTGTTATTGATGGATCAATGAAAGTCCGTAGAAATCTGTTTTCAGGTCTTACAAAAAATGACGAATACGGATTTTTGAAACAACCATCTGGCAGCACTGTCTGCGGGTCCCTAACAGAGCCGGGCCCGGTGACAAAATCCCCAGTTGCCCCCCCCCGACCTGCTTCAAAGTGCGCAAAGGACACACTTTGATTTTAATTGCTAATAGAGTTGTTACACGGTGGATATGAGAAACTATTATCCCAAAAATATATAAAACGGAGGCGGAAGGAGAGGAGGGTGAATTGGTGCAGAAATATCAATCAATGTCTCGAGCGTAATCAATATTCACAACTGGTTGAAATTGAAAATCAATCGTCATTCCAATACTCAAATGAATATTTCTACCAAAAAAAACACTTCAGATCGATAGAAAAAGACTCCCGGCACCTTCAAAGGACCAGAATCGCCGAACATATTTGTCAGTATACAATGGAATGTCGGACTACAGCCACAGGCTAGCAAAAACTGTACTTAGTTCGATACACCGTGACATCTACATCCTCAAGACTCAATCGAAATTACAGGTTCGATAAATAATCCCTATATTTCGGACAAGAACCCGCAATTTGACTTCTGATTCTCAGGAAGAAGAGCTTCATTTTCGCAATCACGTTTCGACACAACATTCTGGTACAGCTCGACGAAATGTGCCGAGTAATAACAGAGGAACGGAGTGAACGCTATTACGAGCGATGCACTCGATCGAGTGTTTCGCTTTCAGAATTGGAACATGGGCTTACCGCCCGCCGCCGTCACCTCACTCGAACGTCATTGATAAAAAAACAGGCAGGTGTCCGTTACGTGTAAAAATGTTGTAAACATAGTTAGCATGGGACAGGTGGGACAGGTGAAGACGACCGAACATCGAGTACGAGGCGAACGGTGGCGCCTACTCGTCACCCTCTGATAAGCGCGACGACGCCAATTGCCAAAGAGAAGAAAAGAATACGTTCACGTATCGTTAATTAATGCCAAGAACAATGAACTGAGGATTACGGTAAAACTCAGCGATATTAAATGACTAATGCCATTCGAATATCTCGAGTAATTGGCGCCATATATGAAAGCGTCTCTCCGAACACAGACGATACAGAGTAAAAAGGCGGCGACGTCGAGGAGGAGGGCGAACATGCACGTAATATATAAGAAAAACAATAAAAAGAGAAAAAAAGAGTAGTACACATGTAATAGCGGAAATGTTGAAAATAAATGCTAAACAGCGTGTACGACAGTAATGTAATGTGCATTATTCGGATGGAGAGGCGACGTTCGTTTCTTTTCGCTTCACAAAATATCGACGAGCGGCGAACAATTGACATTAGCGATATTGGAAACCGTGTGCGTCGGATGAACCCATCTACTGAATACGAATTTGGTGACAAGAGCGAACGATAAATTGCGTGAATGCGGTATGTTTACTCAGAGGCTGCCGCCGGGCCGTCAGTCGGCGACACAATTAAAATATCAAGTTTCATACTAGCGTACATATACTTTCCACATAAAAGCAGATGATGCATAAGGTGGAACGTAAAGAAGGAGAAGAAAAAAAAAATTAAGTATTCAAATTACAGTACACATGAAAAATACTAAGATCAATATCAACAGCCAACATAAAAGAACGTAAGAAAATTTAAAATACGGTTCTTTGGCGCCACTCTTCGCGGCCACAGATGAAGGAAAACGTTTGACTTGTACGAATATATTAATCACGAACAAGATTAAGCGAACTACGTCCCGATCAATAAACACGAGCGATCGAAGGACGAGAGAGCGGTCCATTCAGATTCTTTCAACGATCGATAGCTCGATGATGGGATTCGCGATCGGAGATGGCCTTCCGCCAAATTCTCACTTCACATTTTACAATCCCCGCGGTGTGCACAATATCATTTACAAGATGATTTGCACAAATAGGTCATGAACCAGAGAACTTTCGAGTTGTAACAGAACGTGTATGTAGAGATAGAGGAAGGCTTGCCCAGAAGGGTATAACAGGATGAGGATGGTCAACGTGCCCACGAGAAGAGTGTTTGACAAGGTCAAATCTGTAGACTGAATGAGGGTTTCACATCCAATAATTTTCTCCCGAACACTCTTATGGAACGACGCAAATGTATCATCGCCGATACCCTTTTACGTTCGTCTTGTTCCGTTACAATGCCCGGAAAAAACTGGACGCAAAGCCCTCATTCTGTACGTGACACACCACTTGTGAAATTCTGAAAAAATATGCACCTTAGTCTCTGACGTTGTACAGGAAGTGCACCAAATATGGTAGATGCAATTCTCGGAAGCACATTGCCCTCTCCCTCGTGACCCAGCCACAGTTGAAATTCAGTCGGATCAGAGGCAAAATCATTTTCTCCGTACAGTTTCGCTTTCTTTCAGTTCGGTCCTCTTAATTATGCAGCACTCTGAAGTATCAATCTAATCGCCTTATTTTTCTTATTTTGCTCTTCGTGAGCTCAAGTTTTTCGAGTCTCCACTAGGCTAAACCAGCGGCACGAATTAATTCCAGAGTCAGAAGGCGATACATCATGAGGGCGCTCCTCTAGGTATGCACTGGCAGAAAAGGAAGACGATAAGACTCCCGTTGGACTGAGGCTACGCTGGTCTATTTTCAAAGAGACATCCACCATGTATTTCTCAAAGGGAAAAATCCCTACCATTTTTAAAAATTCGGCTCTACAAAAAGAGACTTGAATATGTACTGCCTAATTTTAGAATGCACAAAATTAAAGTCAACTTCTAGCAATTATGCAGGACATAGACATTTCTTCAAAGCCTCTCATAAATCGTAACAAGATCTCCAAATTTTTTCCACGGTAAAAAATTTAGTATCTGTGACTAGCCCAAGTACAATTTTCTTCTGCCGGTCTATCCTGTCATCATCTACACCTCCTGAAAGTTCCCTTCCCAATTTACTACCGTTCGAACGCACATTAGAAGCTGACAAAGCCATCATGAACCGCCACACAGGATACGGTCTGGATGAGCGCCGTCAACGTGTTAACTACAAAAGAATGGGAATCAAAAATGTTGTGCAACATACATTATCATTATGTGTACGCGGTTGTCCTCATTGTCGTTGATGTACACGCATTGCACCAATGTGCATAATATTTCTCGCGCGCACCATATCGGCTCGACATGACTTTCACCGAACCGCAAGACACTTCCTCCCGATACTTATCAACCGGATATTCATCGTGAGATGGTATAATAATCCATCTCATTAACCGATCATGACGCCATGTGGAACCACGACAGCAGGTATGTACGCTCATAATACGCGTATATATAAGTAAAATATCAACCACCAAAGGCAGCGTTTGTTAATTCGACTTTTAAAAAAATACTCAGAAGGCGTTTTTACAAATGAGAATAGTATTCATCCGTGTAATAAAAATTCCAAATTATATATTCCAACGATGCAGATTATCATCGTTTCGATCATTTTTTTAAACCACAGCTGCTTCACCGAGATAATACGTTACGATATGCTTTAGTTCACGTGGAAACCGAACTGAAGGACTTATTTTTGTCTCTTTGTCTAGAGCGTTCGATGGCAAGGAGTGACGATATATTTCGCGGGTTGTAATATACTTCCTTCCGAGAACTTTACGAGATCGGATTGTCGAGTTTTCGTGAGAAGAAAGATTCATTGCAAGAGAGAGAGAGAGAGAACTCTTCTCAAGCTTTCGATCCCGGGGAAACATTCAAAAAGCCGTGAATGTAGTTCTAACCCAGAGAGAAAAGCTGTTTGGAACCATCCAGCATATCGTACTGCCCATCAGGGAATAGGAGGGAAGCTAGTTTCATCTAGAATACCAACCTCGCCCCTACCCAGGCCGATCAACATAGATTCAAGCCACCACGCTGTCGTGGTGCGTTGCATCGAACGGGATCTTCAAGATGAAGTTAAGCTTGTCTGCTATGCTGATGATACACAGGTGGTATGCACGGCTGAAACAACAATGGAGAGCAAGGGGAACCAGGCTCTAAAAGCAGGGATGTATTGGATCTAGCCGGCAAGACAAAGCTCGGAGTAGCAAAGACGGTGGTTGTATTATTAACGAACTGTCGGAAATTCAGTCCACCCACCTTGTGGGGAAATCATAATCAAGAAGTTGAGAAGTATCAGGTCACCTCGTTTGGATCGAAGCTAAGCTTCAAGTACCATTTCTTGATGGTAGCGGAAAAAGCGGACAAATGGTGACCTACCCAAGCTGCCAAATGACAAACTTATGAGGTCCGAGGAGAGCAAAGAGAGGGATCATAATGAGGACTGTATTGTCGATCCTCATACATGGTGTCCTCATATTGATCGAAAACCTACAAAAGGAAAGTGATGGACGAAGAGTTGCACTAAGGTGTGTTACCGCCAGTGCTGCCAGATGATACTATAGAAAGTCTGTATCCGCCATTTTTTTGATGACTTGAAAAGAATTTCTACGCACTTTCAACGATTTGTCAATAATGATCAGGAAAAAGGTATCTCTCACATGAGTGACTGAGGCACTTTTTCCCTGATCGACTCGATTTTATAGAAGACCATGGTATCAGTCCCATAACGACCAGGAAAAAAGTATCTCTCATGTTAGTGACTAAGGTACTTTTCTCTTGACCACACAAAATCCGTACTTTACGCAAAATCTGTAGAAAAATCTGTATTACCGCCAGTAATTTTTCAATAAAAATCAGGGAAAAGATTTCTCTTACACGAGTGACTGAGGCACTTTTCCCCTGATCGACTCAATTTTTCATAAGACAATGGTATCAGCCCATAACGACCAGGAGAAAAGTACTTCTCATGCCAGTGACTAAGGTACTTTTCTCTTGAGCACAAGAAATCCGTATTTTACGCAAAATCTGTCGAAAAATATAAATCCATAGTTCTAGCAGCACTGGTTACCGCCTACTGCGCAGTCTCGACAGAAGCTCTTCGCATGGCATGTTCATCACCAAACGAGCTTTTTGCTGAGAGGATAGGATAAAAACTGATCCATGAGACTTTAGGGGTCAAGCAGTAGGCCAGACACTCCTTGCTAGAGAAATGAAGAGCGAGAACTGCTCAGAATGAGCCAGAAAAGCGGAGATAACTTTTGTGGATACATAACATCAACAAGTGGATGAACCGACTATGATCAGTGGAACTTTCACCTGACACCGGCGTTGAGGAGCCATGGCTACTTTCACAAGTACCTCCATAAGAAGTTCAGGAACGTTGAGCAGGCAACGTGTTTGGGTGGGATGATGGAGCACAGCAAACCTTACTCAAGTGTAAGGCGTGAGCGGGGCAAGTTAAGCCGGTTTTTCCGAGATCTATGAACCGCTTGCTTTGAGCAACCTGATGACCTCCATGCTAAATCCCAGAAAAGCAGGGAACCCGGCTGCATCTATAGCCACAGTTATGAAGAAGATGAAAACGGAATAGAGCAGGAAATGCAAATCCACGTTATGATCTACTCAACATCTATGTACCATCCACATGGAAATCAAGCATAGGAGCATGAAGAAGCACTATAGACTTCAACACCGACTTAGATCTAAGCTGTATCTAGTGTCTGTGCTGAAGTTTGTACGCCTGGGGCAAAACAGCTTGGCGGTTTCCTTGATGAAAATCAAGCATAGGGCATGAAAAAGCAGAGACTCCAACACCGACTTAGTTCTAATCTAGTGTTTGTGCTGAAGTTTGTACGCCAGGGACAATACAGCTTGGCGGTTGCCTTGAAAAAGGGGCATCGTCGAGGTTTTCCGACACGGTCGATGCAGGGCTTGGAAGAAACAAAATCAGCGCGTAAGCAACCTGCACGCACTCCACTATGGAGGACCATGACATACATTCAAAATCAGTCACGGGGAACCATTCTCTTCTACCCAACCTACACCAAGGTGAGTTGTTTTGGATTGAACCATTAAATGGGGCGTCTTTTGCTCACGTCGACCATCCTTTCCTAATCACTGATCATTGCCATCAACTAATTCAGCCCTTGGTTTTCTGGAAATAGCAAATCTTGACCTGTGTTTTCTTTGGTTTTGGTCTCATTAAATACTTTCACTTACAAGAAATTTTCGGTTTGGCCCACACGAGCGATCTCGAATGTTGAATAATTTTTGCTCGCTACCTTCAAATTAATACAGCGCAAACGATAAGACGTTCCAAACGAAAAAAAAAAAAACACGCGTTGAAATGAGGAACGAGAGAATTTGCAAATTCTACAATGTTTGGCGCCTCTGTGCATTTAGCAAACAGACGCTAGACGTGTCGTAACTGGCGTGCCCATCAAAATATACTCAACATTCGTTAAATATTTCGTCTCTTCATTTTAAATGTGATGCATAGATACGGTATAAATCATCGCAAGGAAAGAGAGAGAGAAAAGAAAAACGTAGAAGTGTCCTTCAGATTTCTTTCTACTAAATCGACTAATCAAGAGGGAAAAAAGTACAGAAACAACGGAAGATCTAAAAATAATGAACCCGCATACACCAAATGGAACGCGTTTTAGTGATAACCATTACCATTACTCACGGACGTATACTGGCGCCCAAATATTTTACTGAATAGTCATTACATAAGAATTATCCATTTTAAACGTATTCTAATTGTACTAATTCGTAAAGTAAGCGAGTTTCGTCATGTATGGAAAACTTCTTTTGCTGGATTTCTCATCGAGAAATACGTGCGAGATAACAATTTCGGTAAATGTTTTACAACCATCTTAATGACGTTTACGTTTGCTGAACCTCGAATTGAACTGAGCCAACAAAATGTAACTGTGTTTCTCTGTACTGAAGATCAATACTTATTTTAATACCAAAATCAGAGAATTCTTGAGGTGATAAGGTTCTGAACTAAATTATATGCGATACTCTACCCTTGTATGTGATGCGAATGAAGTTTAAAGCCAATTCTACAAATGTGGAGAAATGTGACGCTCAACTCAGGCCTCGAACTCCCTTTACCATTCCATTTCAAAGAATTGCCTTTGAGCTAAAACTCGGGAAAATTCAACGCATTGGGCTCAAACATGCGTATGAAAGGCTAATACTATAACTCTGATCCAAAGAAAAAAAATTCTAGATCTAGACTGAGATTAATAATTATGTACTCAACAGTCAACCCGGTAGTTCGTCTAAGCCTCATTAGAAAAAAAAAATCTCGGGAGAAAACGTAACCAGAGAGGGAATCTCGTCGCACACCGTCACCATCAGGAAGTAACTCGAATGAGTCGTTAAGGGCGGAGGGCAGATTCATCATGAAAAAATCCACAGCAAAAAGCGACGATTTAAAAAATTGGACCAAAAAAATTATATCTCAACAAGCGAATCGTTTACACTCAAAATCGCTGGGCGAACAACTAACACTAACAACATCGTTATTTCTGTCTGCCCCGAAACTCGGCTCGCCGCGACGCTTTATATTATTTTTTTTTTTTCTCTCCCCGTTCCATAAGCAATAATTAACCTTTTCCTTATTGCTAATGTCATTGAAACTAATCTGGCGCCCGACGTTCGTGACGTCAATGAACGCCAGCACTAAATAATCATCGTAAATTCGGCGTAGTCTTATCAGTATTCTGCAGTTGCACGAAGCGAATCTACGGTTAAACGCAAACAACATCGCTGCCAAATCACTAAAACATGTAATTTTCTGACTGTTCTCGGCGAAAATTTATTCATTCGTAACTCTCGCTAGACGAATATTCACCCGAAAAGAGAATATTGAATAATCGTAACGCTTATCACCGTCAATTTACTCGGATGAATTATCGTTTGAACTTGAGAGACAATTGATTTACTTTCCCGGACAACGGGAGCCTTGAAATTGACGAGGTGAGATAAAATTGAGTAATGCTCTCTAAAAAAGAGATTTTAGCTCATACACTCGCTGGGTTTACAATTCAATCAATTTACTATACGCCACTAACAGCTGGAGCCAGTCTAAGAGAAATAACAGATGATAGTACTTGACTTCGGATCCTCCCTCGTGCTACGCGAGAGAGAAGTTCAACGTTCCACGACTTTATATTCGGATCAAAACATTCGTTGTCGCGTACACAGAATTAAGGACTTATAAGAAGTCCCAGTAACCAAATCGATTTCGAAGGTGAATGACGTCGGAGACGATCGGTATACCGATACAGACGCGAGCAAGAGCAAACCAGAAATGGATAATTAGGTTTATACAGCCTGTCAGTGGGAAAAGAAATCGAAGAAAAAGTAGGAGTGATTTACAGGCGCAGGGACTCAATTATACACAGAAGAAGAAAAATGATGTTACGTGCATTCGAGCACATCTATTAGTAAACCTCGACGCACAGGGTATTGTCGAACAGAATCTTTCTTAATCAACGACCAACAATGCGCCTAGAAGTACATTTTTCAAATCGACCCAAACGACAGCAGCTAAGAAGAACCGAAGGAAACAAGGAACCAGTTGTACACCGGCGCCACAAGTAGACGCCACCTGTTTATCACCCGCATAGATGTTCACCCTTTCTTCTTCTTGCCTTCGAACATCCTCGGGCGTCATTCTCGATATACTGACATCAAACTCGGAAGCCGAAATTCGTCTCGAAATATTTTCGCTAAAATTATTCGAGCCCGCGGATATTAAATTATACGCGCACTTCGGCCGTTGAAATGTAATGGTGCATGTGAAAACGCGATTATATAAGCGATGAAATCGGTGACATCCATTGTTCGGGAATGAAAATAGATGATTTGTTCGACGAAATGACCCGCGTGAACACCGAATCTTACTTCCTGACCGATACTGTTTAATTCGCGCCAAAGTGGAAGAGATATAGTAGGTGACAACTTAATGCAGGAAATGCTAAAACACGAGCTACGAACCAGCACGTGTGCATCTTCATTTACATCATTAACTTTTCCATAGGTAGTTTGGTATGCGACCGCTTACAATCAAAAGTATCCGACCTACTTAGGTACGAAATGATAAAAGTCTATCGATGAACAAAATATTACGAAGATAAAATGAACAAATTATAACGTGTACGAAATCAAGATTACTCAGCATGTATTCTCGTATAGTACCGGCGGTAGAAATTGTGCGCATGAAGTTGGCGAGAACAGCGACGGGGAGAACTTAATTTTATAATTTACTTTTCAAGGTGCTCTGAGCCTTAATAATTTTAAGGTTCCCGATAGCAGTCATTCTCTCACATGAAGACGACCGGAGGTGAGCCTAAATGATGTTCTACTTTCAGACGAATTCGTATTCGATAAGCTCTCTTTGTAAGACGAAATGGCTGATGCGAACACTTCGGGCCATTTCCAGAAAGAAATTATAAATGAAGTTCTTCCCTTCGCTTCTTTCGCCTGCTCTATACAAAAAAATGTTGAAAATTAGCTGGAAGAAAGAAAGACCGTTCACATGCACGTATAGGTGGATGATCGCAGACTCGTCAAATTAGCGAAACAAAGTATTTTATCGACAAGGCTGTAAAATTTCAAGCATTTATCTAGGTGTAGGTCGTCGTTTTTTTCTTCAACTTGTATGTAACGAGATGAAAATTGGGGCGATTACATTCTAAAAACAATTCTTCTGATTGAAGATTCCAACCACAACATCAATCTCAGTAAGTTGAATACTTCCGCAGAACTTTCGGCATGAGGCAACTAGACTTCAAAGTGAATTAGGACAAAAAATTTCAAAATTATCCATTCACAAAAAGAAATCAAACTTTCTACGAGTGATTGAGTGATTGTCTCCGAGTGATCAATTTACGTCTCTGTAGTCAAGAAGTTTGCGGGACAATAGAACTAGTAAAGACTAGAGCCTGTAGTCCTCCCCTCCCGTCAGTCACTACCCTAAATCTCTTAGTATCACTGATAATTTTCTAGTCTAGAACGTCATCATCACAGTCTCTATGTAAGTCAAGGTCGATTGTGATCAAGAGCGTGAAGTCAGGGAGGCGAAACCTCTTACCACCTTCCACACTGTCTCAGTATGCTGAAGCTCCCGCGTCGAGCTATTAGAGCTAGACTTATGGAAAACCATTCTAGATCATTTGGCAATACATACCGATAATTTACAGCCTATGACGTCATCAATATAGTCCTTATAAGTCAAGGTCAATTGGGATACGGAGCGTTACCGCAGGAGCTAAAGAGAGAAGCAAACAGAGTATTCCAAAGTATTCAAAGTAGACCTTGGAAAACTTGAGATACTTTGGAAAATTCCAAGGCTTCCAAAGTATTCAAAGTAAATCTTGGAGATTGGATACCTTGGACATTTCCAAGGTCCTAAAGTGAATTTGAGTACTTTGAGAATTCCCGAGGTTTTGGAAGTATTGAAAGCAAACCTAGGAAAATTTGGAAACTTTGGGAAATGCCCGAGGTTTCTGAGGTATCCAAAGTGAACCTTGGATAATTTTGAAACTTTGAAAATTTCAAAGGATTTGAAAGTATCCAAAGTAAACCTTGAAAAATTCGAGAACTTTGAAAATTACTGATGTTTTGGAAGTATTTAAAGCAAACCTAGGAAAATTTGGAAACTTTGGGAAATTCTCGAGGTTTCCGAGGCATCCAAAGTGAACCTTGGATAATTTGGAAACTTTGAAAATTTCCAAGGTTTTCAAAATATCTAAAGTAAACCTTGAAAAATTCGAGAACTTTGAAAATTACTGATGTTTTGGAAGTATTTAAAGCAAACCTAAAAAAATTTGGAAACTTTGGGAAATTCCCGAGGTTTCCAAGGCATCCAAAGTGAACCTTGGATAATTTGGAAACTTTGAAAATTTCCAAGGTTTTCAAAGTATCCAAAGTAAACCCTGGAAAATTTGGGTACTTTGAAAGTTACTGAGGTTTTGGAAGTATTCAAAGCAAACCTAAAAATATTTGGAAACTTTGGGAAATTCTCAAGGTTTTCAAGGCATCCAAAGTAAATCCTGAAAAATTTGGGAACTTCAGAAATTTCCTGAGGTTTTTGAAGTATCCAAAGCCACCCTTGGAAAACTCAAGATATGTACTTCAGAAATGTCCAGAATTCCAAAGTAAACCTCAAATCTTTGGATGCTCTGAAAATCCAGAGGTTCCCAAGGTAGATATGGAATCAAACTCAAACTTACATCGATCTGAAGTCATTGTGCTGTCATCCCTCTTAGTATCCTATTTTATGACTCCGCTACTCGCAGACAGGATGCGTCATTATGATTGTAATTATAGAGGGGGCCATCCAGAATTGCTCGATTAAATCGACGTCTACTTTTACAGCATCAGCCGACTCATTTTCAACCTTAATTCTGAAACCCTATCAGATTGTGCATCTGAAATGGACGCAATGTCGATGTCGGTAGCAAATCTATTGCCGACGACTGGAAGTACTGAGTGATAGGGTGTACATGTACCTTTGCCGCACGTTTGCTGCAAATCTGTATTACCATAGGCAAAGCAAGTTCCGCACTACTGAAGGTACTACTTTTTGGATCACAACAAAATGAACCTCGAGTTACTGTTCCTAGAGGGAGCCATATGAAGAACTGACATGCACCACACGTACAGGAATACCCATTCAACATTGTACGGCAACTTTCCAGAAAAATTACAACAGTTTATGCAGCCACATTAAGGAGTCCAACAAATTTTCCCAGGATTCTTCCATCACCCGTCCAATGTGTAGATTAGCAAACTCTACATAAGTTCCTTTACACGCTGTAATTTGTTCATTCAATATCAATATTATAAACTCGCGCGGGGTGGCGACGGTCCATGGATCGGAGATTTAGTTTATTATTCCTTCTTTCCCTACCTGAATTACATTCCTCACTCAAGATTTCTTTTCTGACTATTACACTCTATAGTAGTACAGTAGTAGCTGACGACGTCAAAGGTCAAACAACGAGCCCGTCGAGGATGTCGACACGGACAGTAGTATTCGATACGAAGGAATTTCGAAATTCCTTCCGGAGATCTAATGATAGGTTTCCTAGCACAAAGTATTTCACATTTTTTTACAAGCTCGCAAAAGGGTACGGTACCAGAACACAATCGTTGGTCCAAAAAGAATTCATCTTTCAAGCCTCTGTGATTCATTTTTCGGTCGACAAACATATAACCCTTGTCAACGCTATCGTTTTTCTAGCGTTTACTACTACTCCCATGTAGACTGATGTCTGTGAAGATTTCGAAATAGAGAGAGAGACACGTACGAGGAGGACCGTATCGAAAAGATGAAATAACCGAAGAAGTGAAGCGAATACCATCGAACAGATATAATACTGAAATAGGAAAGCGAACACACACTGACCAGACAGTGATGACGCCGCACGTCGTCCGTCTACCGTAACCAGCCGTCGCTGGTTAAAAAGGAGGTATATAAAGAAAACGTAAACGCCAGCAGATGTTTAAGAATCTCGCGAATGCACTCTTCGGTAGAATACACGTATACAAACAAAAACGTACAAAGACAGCCGCACAAGTACACGTACACACGCACACACTCACACAAGCATACTCAACTGACTCCATAAATATTCCGTACCACATATTACGAGAGATGGAGCAGCCCCGTTAAGCGCGCGCAGATACACGGCACTGGCGCCACTGTAACCTGAATTCAGACTCCGATGTTTTAAAAAGAGTCTCTCAATGAATTGTTAGACACGAATCACGAAAAAAGAGAATACACGATGCAACGAGCACGTCGGTAGAACAGAGAAGGAAGTATTAGGTTCCATCTTATCGGCTGCTACACCAACCAGTTCGGAAATTTTCAACGGTATCGCGTCTAAAATAATGAAGATTCAATTCCGAGACTAATAATACGGTAGAATTATGGTATTTTGACGTATGTGGGCGAGTATGACAATCACGTTAGAATTATTTTGTCGCGCACGGCACAGACGAATAATGATTCTTGTAAGGTGAAAATTACCAACGAATGAATACGGAGAGGATGAATAAATTTTTCAACATTTCTCGAACTTTGAAATTAAAAATCAGTGAAGGGCTAATGAGATGCTACGGGCGGGTTGAACTGCCTGGACGAGATCAAATGTCATTCCACTGCTGAAAAACTGAATAAGGTAAGAAGGAAAGAAAAAAATATCATCTTCCAACACATTTTTCAAAACGTTCATTAAGTACATCACATATCACCCGGACCGGACAAACTATTGCAGTAAGAAGATTGTCTGATCGAAGAATTTTTCAACGAACATTGCCAAGGAGATTCACCAGCCGAAGAGTACTCCAGGTATAAAAGACACAATGATGGCCACAAATCAGATAGATCTAGATCAACTAAGTTGTTTTCCATTCATCGACTTTCGAAAAACTTCCAACATTCCTCCCAAATCAATATCGACCTCATTTTTCGGAAATACAACTTAGTATGTTCAAATCTGAAGTATAAATCAAGAATCAGGGAATTTTCTTGCCTCTTGGCAAAATAATATTCCATCAAAATCAGGACCGGTCAGCCCCTAGAATCGTTCTTTTGAAAAAAACTTCTATTAACAATTCCATAGAAGACTATCGCAGCAATCTTAGCGATTGACCATTCCAAATGACAACCTTCATGTGATCAAATGACCAACTTTTGCCTTTCCGTTTCACAGGTGAAGATTACTAGCTTCCAGTTGTTTAATCCAAGACAGAGTGATGGGAAGGAAAGTTCAGACGTTCACAAGGATATTATTCAAGGGGAAAAAAGAACAAAGCCCACTGGAAAGCGGCAGAAATTTGGGTAGTTTGTACTCTATGCAGAAAAGAACAACAATCGCGAATTCAAACAAAGATTCACACCACAAATGTAGTGCAAAAAGTAGCACTGACCCTCCAAAAGATGACAGAATTTGACAAAATCACCTTTGAGATCTTTTGTCAAGGTGATCATTCGTTTCTAATAATGAATTTACCCAACTTTCCAGGTGAAATTCCTAATTTTAAAAGGGAAACGAACCTTGGCAAGATCTCAAAATCTTTCCACAAAGTGATCACTTGTATCTAATAATGACTTCTCCAGACTTTTTCGATTTTTCCGACGGTCTCTCAGGATTATTCATCTTGATACTAGAGACTGATTCCAAATGCCCTTGCTTCAAACGGTTGTCTCATAACTGCCCGACTTTTCCATTGACCAAAGAAAATTCCCGATTACTAGTCTTTCCGGAGAAGTGACCACCCCTCGTTCGAGCTTTATAACCTTTCAAATTTTGTCTCATTACTTTCAACCCAAAAATACGACCGAAGATTCCGGCTCAACATGGAACAAGAGTGGAATCTGTAGACCCCAGCCAAAATTTCCTAGGATCTATGCCGCAAAATTCACAGCTCAACACTGAGACTAGAATTCATCTTCCCTAAGAATACACATTTCTCAGATACGTAGCGAAATTTCATACTTGTAGCAATTCACTCTTCATTTAAACACCTGACGTAAGTTCCTCTTCTCAGATCGCGAAGGACTGACTGGTCAAAGACGTTCATCAAAATAGAATTCCATACGAAGTACAGAGCATTTAGCAGTCCACGGTACAGAATTTCTACATTTCAGCGTATTGAGAGCATGATACAGCGTACACCAATTTGATACCTTCACCTAAACTCGGACGACTAACGACAGACTTTGTAAGAAAAACAATCTCCATTGTCTACAGCTGTGCACTCTCTATAAAGAACGAGGACGCCAACTAATCCTGTGGACTACCCACCCCATGGAGATACTGTTGCACCACACATATCGTAACGTTCGTGTTAAAACTAGTACGAGGGTTGTGCAATTGTTCTTCGGCGCCACACAGCATAGTGTGTCATCGCATCATATCCTTCTGGCGCCTTTACTCAATCCGCAGAAGAAATGTCGCTACCAGCGGAGTAGTAAATGCTCGCGTAAGATTTCTTTTGCACTGATTATTCACGAATTGCGTACACCCGCGGAGTTGGAGCCAACCATACGCACCCAACGATTATTAGTACCGACCGCTGATAATTACACAATTGGGCCGGAGTCTTTTACGTCAAATGCTGTCTGTACATTTCTTCCGATGTGTCATACAGATGCGTCGCACGCACGAATACATCAAAGAGAGTGGATTTCACGTCTCAAAAGAAATTACACCCACTAGGTCTCTATGCTCACAGTCCATAATCAAATTTAGAGAAAGTCCGTCACAGGAAAAGGGCTCCTGATCTTAGATTTACCGTGACAGTTGAATTGCATTGAATAACTACATTCCACCTTCGGGAGACCTTGACTGCTCGAGACACCGGAAAAATTTCGCAACAATCACATTTTGGAGATGCAAACACATCACCAGAAAACTCAGAATGCCATCTAGTGATTCGAGGCGAAGTCGGACAGGATTTTCTCACGAATAATAGAAACAGTATCCAATCAAACGTTCTTCAAAATCATTAGCAGGATCGATTTTTCGGGGCATTCGTATCACGAGACATACTTTATAACGTTTTTTGGCGTTGCACTACCCGATCGTGAGTTGAGAACCACTACCCTAAACAATCCAAAACTGCTTTTAGCGAAATGAGCTCGCAAGAAACCAAAGAGAGACTCTTAACGCGGCGCAATTATTTTTATCATTATCATTATTATGAATGGCGACGTCGCACGGCAACTTCGTTTGACAATATGCCAAGGTGGAATTTTAAAAAATAATAATAAATGTTAAAAAATCAACCGAAGGAAAAGAGCAAAAAAACTGGAATTGACCAAGATGACGATTCAGAGTTACAAGAAGAACTTATCTCTATGACTAGTCCATGATAATCGTGAGACCACACAGATGTCAGGTGGAAACCGGTGTTGCCAGTAACGCGCTCCGTATATAAAAACACATCGTACTCGAACGTATTATAGCTTATTACGAGAAAGACGAAACGATTCTAAGAATCATGTGTACACACAGAGACATAAGAAAAACAATGATGCTCTTGTTTTTTGAAATATACCGTACGCACACCCAACCACCAACCTAATAATAACTTTTATCCAGTCACCAGCGGAACTTTGTATGCACATCGGTAAGTATACGTACATACTGTTTAGTCTCTTTAAGTTACCGAGGCCCTTTTCTCGCGAAAGTGAAAACGAAGTCGACTTTTCCTCGGTCTCAAGTTTCTGCATGAGGTAATACATTATTACATACAATATAACGAAGAATCATGAAAATTGTACTCACTTTCACCATCTGTGCTGAACGACCCCTTCACTTTTTCATGATAATAAAAAGGATTCGTACATAAAGTATGGTGTAGATGATTCGAATAAGATAATTCGTAGTCATCGTTCGGAATGCAATCTATAAACAGAGGAAATTCTAGATTATTACGGACCAGCTTTCAAACCTTTGCAGATTTGCGTATTTCAAGACTATTTTTGAACAGTATTATGGACTGGTCAAAAAGAGGATCAAAATATTGTTTACTCAATGGTCAACTTGCAGTGAGCGATGGCATGGGAGGGCGAAGAGAAATAGGAGAGGAAATGCCAAACTCCATAGTACTTTTATGCACCTTACAATCCTCATTTTTGAAATACAAGGACTCTTGACTTGATACCTGTAAAATTGAAAGAAACCGACCAGTACTACACTTCAATGGCTGCCTGGAGGAGAAATTTCACAAGCTACGATCAGTCAAGAGTATTCTAAAGCAGGTCATTGAATTCCAATATATTTCCTGAAACTCACCTGTAGAGACTTAGTTAGGAATGCCACTTTCCACACTACACTCAAAAGTGATAAGATTTTGAAAGTTTCAATTTCTAAGAATGAGATGTACAAAAGTTGAAGCAGACTCTACTGTAGTAGCTTCCTACTTCAATTTTACTAGAAAAAATAACCAAAGAAAATATGTTGTACAAAAGCTTCGGGAAAATTCCGCATAGCAGCGCACGCATCGCCTTCATTGGCAAAGAGCTTCTTAGCACCACAACCCTTCATAGATCGAATTCTTTCCAAGTCCCTTAATGTACAGACAGCTTGATGGTCACGATTTTCAAAAGCCTCACTCTCTCACGCACCGGTACCTGAAAGGTCAGAAATCTTCCAATTTCTTGAACTCCGTCAGAGGGCTCTAGAATAGTTTCCCGACCGATGCTCCTCAAATTATGATATGATCTTCGCGATACGTTCTCACATTAGATACCCCTCCTGAAACGGGTTCACTGCTCGCCTCCTTGGAAGTAGCTTGTGACGAGCTGCCATTGAAGTGTGGTGTGAGTCTTGCTTTTCCTTTCAATTTTAAAAATCAAGTTAAGAGTCCTTGTATTTCAAGAATGAAGATCGAGAGATGCATGATTTCTCTCCTATTTTCATTGCTCACTGTCAGTCAATCTCAATTTATACAATACTTGTGTCACAAAATGATAATTTGTCCAGGGAAAAGAATCTTCCCGGAGTAGAAGAAAGGCAAATGATACAACTTCGGAGCATTGCTTCTTGCTCTCCGATACTATTACTAATCACGTAATAAATAGTCTACATAAGATCCGGCACAAAATAACCACACTATTGACCTCTGAAATAAATCGATGTATTTGAGTTCATTTCATCCGTACGAATGAATCAATTTCAGGAGACAATCGTCCGATTTTTTGTGCCGATTCCACTAATGAATTTAAGATACGTACTCAGACTATCTGATGAGCTCATTTTTTCACTTTGGAAACGCCTATAGGGCGGCGGCGGAGATTCTGTAACAAAAGAAAGAAGAAAAAATTAGATCATTGAAGTGATTCCCACATTAAGCGTACGATACGATGATCCTAATCTCTACGATATAATGCGTGAATTTATGCAAATACTTCGCGATTTGCTTAGATAGCGATCTCGATAGCTTCAAATCACTTTCACGCAGGCTGACAAGAAGAAAAAACAACTTTGATACAGGGTTGGGACGAAATTTCGATTTCGTTATAAAATAGGTGTCTACAACAGTGGAAGAAATTTATTTTTTTTGTATTTTCGATAAACATTTTAGCAGACATCCTTGGTATAAGTATACTGTTGAGCGATCTTAAGGAACGTGATTACGGTGAAGAGGGTGGTTGAGCGTTGAGAAGGTGATTGTTTCTTCAGCTGATCGCTGTCAGAAGTAAAGTGCATGACCAGGAATGAGAGAGCATCAGAAAATATTTCGCTGTTTTATAAACTTCAAAACTTTTTCGAGCTTCCTGGCCTACTTCCGAATTTCCATAATCTTCGAACTGTAAATACAACTACGATAATCTTGATAAATTCTTCTCCACATCTTTCTGCGATGGTTTAATACTGAGGGTTATCAAACACAAAATAACTCAGAAGTATCACTCCATGTAGACTGTTGCAAGATGGTCACTTCCCTTTCAAAATCGGATACCAATCGCGAGTCACCATACATATACCACAAAAAGCAGATAACGATTATTCCGATACGAACGCAAAATACAGCGATAAAATGAATTTTTATTCCATAATCCAGTCTGATTTTTCAATCGTGAGATTTACCGCGTTACCCACTAATTGAGTTATCAACAAATGATTGCTCTCATCCGCAATGATAGGAAAGAAGACGTCTCGGTTAATAGAGTGATTAAATGTTCATAGCTCATAAATTGCATTCCCACGCTCACTGACTCTTGGATATACTGACACAATTCGAAAATGATTCATCTAGAACATAGATGATAACAAGTGCACCACAAATGTGATCAACTACTGTCGCAATATTGTAGATCAAACAAATACGTAGAATCTAAGTAGAAAATGAGGGTGATATCATTTGCTCGACAGATTGGAACTACTCTCGGGAGAACCTTCATCGTTTTTCGATTGAAGCTCCAAGGAGCGGTTTTTTATCACGCTTGGTGACATCACTACTTTGCGGACTTTGCAAGTTATACTTGACCTATACTAGGCGCCTGATCTTGTCGTTAGTTGTATACTACTCTTATACTGTACTAGGCCAATCATAGCCTCATACTAGACTAGAGGCATGGTGCTACCATTAGCCCTAATTCAGCTAGTTAGCAGAACAAACAGTAAAGAGAAGACCTGGACAGTTTTTCCACTAAGACTATTCTAGAGAAAATCATCCTTTATTCATGCTTGATGACGTCATCAGTGACCTTGACCTACTTTAGGGACTTGAAATTTCACAGATTTTTTCATCGGAATTAAACGAGGGGAGACAGGGAACCCGTATTATGGGATACCTTGGAAGAAGATTCTGAGTCTTATGATGTTCAAAGGGTTTCATACTAATCGCCAAGCTATATAGGAGGAGGGGGGGGGGGCTTGGATAGACTCGCGGGTTCTTCAACTTATGCCCATCTGACCATTTGTTATAAGGTATCATTATTTCATGAGAAAAAAGGTTGAGAGAGGAGTGAGGAAGGGACAGATAAGGGAGAGGAAAAATTTCAACACATGGGCGAGACACGCCGACGCCGCCGCTTCTGCGTGGATTGTACAAATGAATCTTGTAAACTAAAATAAATGAAAATTGAAGTTGTGCACTTTTGTCTTTATTATTTGAGAAAAAAGGTGGAGAGAAATGTGAGAAAGGAAGGGATGATGGAGGGGGAGAGCAGTACATGCGCGAGACACATGAACACCACCCCTGTTTGGATTGCACAACTAAATATTGTACATAGAATAAATGAAAATTGAAAGTTGTGCACTTCATCTTCATTTCTTGGGAAAAAAGATCGAGGGAAAGGTGAGGAAGGGAGGTATGAGGGAGAGGGGCAGTACCAACATATGTGCGAGACACATGAATGCTGTCCCTGCTTGGATTGCGGAAGTTAGTATTATAAAATGAACAAAAATTGTAAGTTGTGCACTTTTATCTTCATTTCTTGGGAAGAAAGGTTGGGAAAAAGGTGAGGAAGGGAGGGACGAGGGAGAGGGGAAGTGCCAATATATGTGTGAGACACATGAATGCAGTCCCTGCTTGGATTGCCTTGTATCTTTATTCCTTGTGAAAAGTGGTTGAGAGAAGAGTGAGGAAATGTGAAAATTGAGATACCGTCTTACTTCAAAAAAAGTAGGCAACTGGTCATACTAATATAGTAAGAGGTAATAAACAGACTTGAAAAAAAATCATCCTCATGGCACAGCACTGGTCCCAATGAGTTAACAGGAGTTGAACAAGGGAAGGCAGAGAACCTGTTCCATAGGGTACTTTCAAGCAATATAGGATAGAAATTGGACTTTCCCCTATTTTCGAAAGAGAGCCGGAAAATTACCTACCCTTTTCTCCCAAGAAGCCGGGTCCTTAACTCGAGAGCTATATGGAGGAGAAGGCCAAAAGAAAGGAGGAAGCCAGGGCTTCCACTTTCTTGAAAACTCAGTGAAACAAGGAAAAAGAAGAGAAGAAAGACGGGGAGAGTAGAGAGAGTCGGAAAGGAATTCAATTTTTTTGCAGACCCCTTTACAAAAAAATTGTTTTCTCTCTTGATTCTAAAATCAAAGCTCTTCTCCCCCCCCCCCGAAAAAAAATCGATCGCTGAGAGGAAAAATGAAACAAAAAATCGGGACGTTTTTCGCGAACTTCCCTCTCCCCCTCAAGAGAAGAGGGGTAAGAAGGAGTTAAACCAGTGAGTTCTCTCTTCAATTTCATATTTCTTTTGAAATTTAACCTCCCTTCTCTTGAAAATTAGACGACACCGGATACCGTTGGATGGCCAGAGGAGAAGAGGCCGGACACTTTTTTGTTATTATCTCTTTTCTTATCTCTTTCGAACTTCGCCTTCCTCCTACGGCGCGTCTTGATTTTTGGCAACAAGAGGGGTTGACAAGGGTTCGTCCTACCTCTCCTCTTTCCTTTTTTTTTCCAGGAAAGGGAGGTGGAGGGTTGGGTCGGCCGGAAGAGTTCTTCACTTCCTCCTTCTCTTTCAGTTTTTTCGATTTCTTTTTAAATTGGGGCCCTAGCAAAAATTTGGGGTGAGAGGAAATTTTCCCCATCCCTCGTGCATTTTAATATCATTTTCACTTCCGATTTTCGGATGAAATTTCTCCCGTTTCTCGTCTTTCCCTCTATCTTTTTTCGGGAGGGAAAGGAGGAAGGTCTCGAAGAAATTTAAAAAAAGGGCTTTGTTGATTTTTCCGTGAGCCCGATCAGTCCGCTAAAAATTTCCACACGGAACGAAAAATCCCCTCCCACCAGAAAAATTTCCGATTCCGGGTCATCGGGGAAAAACTTGTCGTTTTTTGGGGAGAAATAGAGAGATCCTTCTTCCTGAAAGAGTGGGGAGGGGAAAGGAGGGAGGTAGAAATTTCGACAAAAATCCGAAAAAATTTTCACCGGAAAAATGAATTTTTACCCCTTCAAATCTTTCTTCCGTCTATTCGCCGAGTCAAAGAAGTAGCCGTGCCAAAATTTTTCAATTTTCCAAATTTTCGAAGGAAAGGGAAAAATCAGATACTCAACGAAATGGAGGAGGGGGATATTCCTCATTTTGAAATCTGATAGGCTCATTCAAATAATTTCTTCAGAATCAGTGCTGAATTTTACAAACAATTTGAGTAAAATTTGAAAGCCAAGAAATTTTTCATCGTTTGGACCACAACTCGCCTCAGAAAAGATTCAAATCAAAGATAGAACTGAGACAAAAATTTTGTAGATTTGAAAGACAGTATATTGCACCTGATCAAGGCTAAGAATGAGAGCGGCTTTATAATTTGTCCAAGAATGCAAGGTTTATATCAAGCTCAGAAATACTGGTGAAGGGGGACGTCACTATCAATGACATCATCATGACCGCCGTATCAAAAGTCCATACAATAAAATCGATAAATCAAAGTGTAAGAATATGAAGTGCTACACTACGAGTCTCGGGGGCGAAATACCTTAGCTTCTACGCCGAGTCAAAGTTCTTCTTCTTCATGGCACACAGGTTGTTGGTTCCTAATGGCTTGCTCCCCTTCCACAGAGATTTTCAAAATGAACAAACAACTACTACAGTCAACATCATTTTTTCTAAAACGCGAACGAACAGAAAAGTGAAGCAAAAAATTGCCCCGAAAAATTAATTTTCCAATAAATATTGATAGCTGATATGATGACACAATGACTCGCAGAGAAACTTACAAGGTTAAAACATCACAACTATACGAGAGACCTCGTTAGCAGCTCAACACGAGGTCGTAATGAAAACCAGTAAGCAGTGATTCATATACTTAAACCTAGAAATACACGACATACCGCATCGATGAAGTTGGTTGGAGAAAGAGAAGGAAGAAGAAAAAATATCATCACGGCCAAAATTAGCTCTGCAAAAATTGGCTCACGAAAGACGTTTAGCGTCAATAGATATTCTATACATTCGCATAATCAAACCATGTGACATCGAATAAAAAAGTTCCCCAGGTAGCGTCCGTCCAATCTTGTCCGACTGCAGAATTTCAATGAACTTCCTAAACTAATCCGCCTCGAGCGCAACCATTCGCAGAGCGTAGAAGTTTTTACAAAGATTGTGCCTCTATAGCTCATTGAACAATTCAAATATATCATTTTGCAAAAACATATTATTATGGGCACATCCGACATGCATCTATTTTATTTGAACGATATTACATTACGAATATCTGACGCCGATGATTGCTTACGATCGCTACCAGAGTACAGTAAATATCAACAATTGCGTTCGACAGTCCTTAAATAACGATGAAAATTAATACTCGAGCGCAATTCGATAGCACTCTCTTCCACACGAGAACTGAAAATGCCCTCATCATTAATAGAACTGCTATACACTTTAGTACACCCATCGCAACCAAGCCGTCGAACAAAACGATTTCTCCTGCACTCTCCGGAAACACCGTCCCCAGCGTAAGTCTTCGTTTACCATCGCGCATGAAGAGGGTAAGACCCTTGAAAATGCGAAAGGAAGGAACGGTTAGGTTAATATTAGACGCACAATCTGCTCTTTATAGCTCTAATAAGATATTATGTACACGTATACGTAAAACACGCACGAGATTATTTCGTACAATATTACCACCTTGAAATTCGTAAGATGAAAAGGAAAAAGAACGATTATGACAGAGACAAAAATTACGAGTACATATGCAGTCGTCTAAATGTGACATTCGTTGGGTAGAAACGACGCAAAATCACGAGAAAAATATTACAATTTTCTGTAAAAAGTAGTAAAAGTTCAACGAACACAAGAAGTAGCCAACACGAACGAGTATATCTCTTTATTCCGCCGTACACAAGTTTTCCATAAGATGTCTTACCAGAGACAGACAAGACAGCAATTTTAGAAAAATTTTCCTCTCGTTATGCGTGTCGCAAGATCTCAGAACGATTTCTGCTAGTACTTAAGTAAAATCTGAACCCTCTCTCAAGAAGATAGACAATTACACGCACGACGATGATCGATATTTCGTTTCGCATTTTTACCTATTTTCCAGACTGGAACGATCGAGGAAGACATTCAACACCCAGAAGAGGAACGGAGGGATCAAATAAGAAATATTGCATTGAAAATTCTCAAGAAAGGGAATCAAAACAAACTTGGAAGTAACTTTTGCAATAGTACTGTGACCTACACTAACGTTTTCAAACGTACGATTTTGTTGTACATGAGTCATCGCGAATATAGTCGTCATTTCTTGATACTATCGAGTCAGACTATTTCCAGTGGCAGCTCCTTTATCATATCGCAGTCGAAATACCGTCTTGCATAGAATATACAACCTAACGATAGCCGTCATGCCTCCCTTATTTTCTCACCTTTTTGAGGGCATCAATATACAGCAATAACGATTGACTACAGAGAATAAAGAGATAAATATTTCAGACAACAAATGCTCCAAAGACCGTGACTTCCAATGATATCGACGAGCAGATGAGATATTGATAGGATACAAAGACAGAATGGAGGATACAGACATTTCCCGACTGCCTCACATTCTGAGGGATCAAGTCCGAGAGAGGCTAGGAACTTCAAATAGGTCATCCCTCATTCAGCTTTTAGAGACAGATCCGCGAAATTCAGGAGAACGGGGTCCAATGCTTTCTTCTCGTCTGGAAAGGAGGCAGAAGGAAATGGGGAGAAATAGAAAATCAAGTCGCAAATTTCCCTACGTCAAAAAATTCAAATTTCCTTGCACAATTTTTGTTGGATTCAATCACAGAGAAAGAAACTTTACTATTTCCTGGTTTTTGATCACAATTGAAGATTCCCGTATCCCACCGTACAGACACATTTCCAAATTGTGAATATCCTTTTCAAAAATTTCTTCAACTCGTACCGCAAGAGTCTGTTATTCAAAAAGCAATCACCTCGGGCTGAGAATTCATTTTCTTACGTAAAAAGACATTAAAATTTCCTAATTTCATTGTCTTTTCCTCTTCTCCGGTCGTTTTTGACATGTATGTCCCGATCTGGACATCATTTGTGTCCGTAATGCCGTTCCACCGGACTTGCTAAACTTTCATTTCTTGATGCCGGATTCCTGGATTGGCGTGTGTACGTCCGCACAGGTAGGAAGGTTAAGGATAGAAGTATACTATGATACAATTGGAGCTCATACATCGACCCGTGACCTACTAGGGAAGACAACATATCAAACTAACCTAGCGGAAGGGGGAGCGCAACAGGCTGTCAATGGCCTCTTCACTTTGCTCTGGCCTGTATACATAGTTTCGTACATCCTAGGGTAGCGTGATCCATGACCTTGAGAAGAGTACTTGGGGCGAAGACTTGCTAGTTTTATCATCTTTCTTCTTCTTACCAGTCCTCTTCCCCAGAACTCATAAAAATTGGATTTTCTTCAGCATCGGCCAAAAGTCCTTCCTTTTTTCATGATGGCCTAATTTGGGTCAACTTCAACTTGTACAATTTCTATACGTTGGAATCAAAGCCGTCAAAAGCCAAAGAGAGCCCGCGGCAAAATCCGCCAAAAGTTCATCTTGAGATTGTTATTCATAATCTTCTCAACTTTCCTGATTTCTCCACAAACGCAGATCCCCTGAAAATCCCAGGCCCGGGAGAAAAATCAGGCAAGGTGAATGTGTTGAGAATTATCGATAAAGCCCATCCCAAACTGAGAGCCTCATCGATAGCCTTTTCCCCAAAGAGTATGAAATCAGGAAAGTGGTGTAGATCCGAAAAAAGGGTAGGTACCCCACCACTCCAGGGGCCTATCGTCTTGATGATCTAGGATCAAATTTTTACCTTTTGGAATATTTTCATGAAGCACACTTACACATGAACCAAAGATACAAGTATCAGTTAAGTTGGGTATCTTCTGGTACAATTTTTCAAACGGAGTTATAAAATCCAAACTTGAGTGAGGTGTTCTATTGTAAATATAACAGGCCGTTTCTATGGCAAAATCCCACAACCCTGTAGGAAAACCGCTGTCACATAGAAGAGCTCTTGCCCTATCCTGTATTGTGCGGTTAAGACGTTCGACTGCCCCATTATGTTCATGGCAAAATGGCTCAGACTCATCACGCACAATATCATATTTTTCAAGTACAGCAGTCATTTTCTCTCCAGTAAATTCCATACCTCGGTCACATCTAAGAGTTTTAAATTGACCGGGGCCAGGAAATTGACTTTGAAGAAATCTAAGAGCCTCGAGCATACACTGGGCAGTTTCTAGCCCACTTTTGGATTTTAACATAAAAACTTGAAGAAAACAAGTGAAGTCATCAACAACACACATGACATAAACATATTTGGTTTTGAAATGTTGATGGAGTTATTGGACCCATTAGATCAGTGTGTATAATCTCACAAGGTCTTGAGGCTCCTTCTCTGTCTTTATCAAATGTTTTACGGGTTTGTTTTGCACTTGCACAAATTAAACAGTTTTCAATAGTTGAATTGCACATCATTTCATCAACTCCCTCACTTACATATTTCAATTTATGCACTACGCTTAGGGAGATATGACCCATTCTTCTGTGCCACAACTCTCCTTGCTGTTTTAGTAAATCTATCTGTTCTGGAGAAAGTTTCCTTACTAACTTCCTTGTACAATTATTGTTACTTTTACGTCCTACTTTAAAATGGGATATTCTATTTTCAGAACCCCTATTAATTGAGTTCCACTTAGATGAGTTTAGCTTGGGACTACCAGCTTCATATACATTTGACGTTATTTTTCTCACATTACTAATTATATCATTTATTTTAAAATTCTTAGATCCACTATCACCTATTACTCGACTCTGTAAATAGTATAAATTTCCATACATTTCAATGGGAGCAATTTTCCTTCTTAATTTCTTGCAGAATACAAACCCACTTAATGCCTCTAATGTAAGTGATGTTTCAAATTGTTGATTCATGCTAGCTACACTTATTATAGGTTCATCAATCTCTGGTATAACTTGCACATTTTTAAGTTGAATTATTACTTTACTCTTCCCAGAAACTAATAATATCAATAAAGTACCTTCTCCAACTGATAATGCACTATTTTCTTTGCCTATAGTTTTATTAGCACGTGGTACTTCAAACTCATTATATTCAAAGAAATGATGTTCATCTCCAACTGCAAGGTGCGTTGGAGCACTATCAACCAAACAGACTAGAGACGTATCAAAAGCGTCACATATTGTAGACAGAACAGAATACTCACTTTCTTTTTGAGGACAATTTCGAGATTTGTGTGAGGGATTTCCGCACTGGAAACACACTCGTCCCTCATTTGGACAGTTATCCTTATTGTGGAAATACAGTCCCCACTTCCCGCACATCAACATTTTCTTTTCTTCAAAAGTCATACCATCCAATGTTTTTAGTTGAGTCAGTGAGTACAATGGATGAGTTTTTGGTTGAGCCGTATTAACTGTATTCCTTGCCTTGAACTGAGTTGCTTTACCATTATTTGTAGATTTGCCCTAAAAACTGGATTTCTGTGTATTCTAATAAGTACGACTAGAAAGACATTTCAGAAGATCATTTCCTCGCGAAACAGGGAATCAACCATCCTATCTGATCGTCAACATGGCTTCTGTCCAGGACGCAGCACTATATGAGGACTGCCACAGACAAAACGTGGTCAATTTTGTGGGGCTACTTTGCCAAGCTAGGGGACTCGATCACCATCCGGCAGAAGTGGTAAGATACTGCCCCTCCCGGAAGAATTACCGGAGGCCTAAACTAAACATTCATCCCAAAAGTAGGATACACAACACCAGAGCTTGACCTCTATACGGCCCAAGCCATCTCTGGCCATGGGTGCTCCCGTGACTAGCTGAATGAAATGAGGGAAGTCACCAGTAAGTCACCAGTGGTGACTGCCCTGCAAGCCCTAAAACTAGGAAAATAGCAGAACACGCAATATGGTTGTTCCCTAAATTTTGCAAAGAACTACCAACTTGAAGAATCCAGAAGTTAGCGCATATTTGAAACAGACTGGCCTGGCGTTATGGACCACAAAACGTGGGGAAGAACGTGAAAGAAGAAAATTATTCTGATTTGAAAATGTCTGTGAATCACAGCATCGCAAGAAAGACCTACCTTTCTCCCCCTCTATAAGGCCTAGGTAAGTCGGTGGGCTAACCGTTAAGACAACCGCTCCTGGTAATATCCAACTTGATATCACCAGGCAAGGCACGGTGCGGGGTGGGTGTTAAGTCCAAAAACAACGCTGGAGATGACTCCCTTACCAAGCAATTTAGCAACAAGTCAACCTGTGACATGAAGACCAGATAGGCCAAAGAGTGAACAATCCAGTTCTTCTCCTCCACTCACCCTGACAACAGCTGAAAAACTCTGCTGAATGCATGTGATGTTTGATAGGGTGCAGTGGGGGAGGGGGGATGTACCTGATAGGAAACTTAGTATTGATATTGTGCTATACTTAGGTATTGCATTACATTGTTGAATGATTAAATTCAACAAATTTCAAGACTCTCTCTGTCCTCAATTGAGCAATGTATTTTGTTAACTCTATTGAGAGACCTTTTAAGGAATAAACTTCCCACCGAGAAAGTTTACTAAAAACGCCGGGCAGGCAAAAGATTTCAGGTTTGAATCCTGACGAGGAGGTGAAAATTTTCGCTCGAGTTCTCATTCTACTAACAACCTCCCTCCTTCAGAAGTTCACTTCTCGAGATCCTTCTTGAAGATCTTCTCTCATCGTCGATCTTATTCGGCTCAAGCGACAAAATGGCCGCGAAGAGAAGAAAGTTACGAGGATATCTATGAAACTATCTTCAATAAATACTCAGCGTCTTGTAACGATACTGACGCGAACACAGTACCATTCTTCCGAGAGTCTTGAGATGAAAAAATGACCTAAAAATTGGTTCTACTCAAATATAAGCACACTTGAGACAGTCGTACGCACTGGTAAGACAAAGCAGGCAGAAAATTTCTTAATTACCGTATTTTTCACCCAAATTCTTTTCACGACCTTCATAACTTCGAACAACAGTCTTTCCCATCATTACATTAATTTCATACAGTCAGGGTCATTAAGCGACATTCCTCTCGATCTTGAAATACGCACTACAACAGTCAACAGAAGAGCTCATTCATATTCCGAATACTTCTCGTGATTAATTATTTCATTTTTACACGGAAAAATGAAATAAGGCAATAGAAAATTCTTACTGATCTTTCCTGTCGGATTTCCTCAGTTCACGTCTGTTGTTTACACTCGATAGTGATTAGACAAGAATAGTAAGTATCAAAGCAAGAAATTGAAGCCCAGTATCCGTGATTGAATATCGTCCCACAGAAAAATACGAATTATTGAAAATGATTACGAAGCACAAAAAACAATCTGCGCGTTCTCGTCACAATCGAAAACATATAAGGACGAATAAAACCAGGGCACAAAAACAAGAAACTATTCGCTGAATGCACACTTCGCAACAGTCTTATCGTCGATTCAATGGTATCGATTAGTTTACATCTTCATCATGCACATTGTAAGTAAGTCGAGTCTTTTCTAGTACGTGCATACAACCTTTTAATAATGAATCGTAACCTTCGTCATAGAAACAGAAGAATAATAGCCTTTCCGGAGTGATAAGACACGTTGAAAAAAAGAGCTATTTGAGAGAGAATTTGTTGTTATTCGGTTGCCGTACGAACCACAACGTCGATCAATATCACCACAAACACCAATCGATCGCATTACATGAAACAGCCTACCGGAATACGTCTCCTTTTCCAGGATACGTATACCTATACTCACAAGAGGCGAAGTAGAATGTGACTTAAAGGTGGTAGTACGTATATGAAACAATACGTGTGCGACCTTCCGACAAAATTTCTTCCTTTTTCTCCCTTCTACGAACTAGAAGTTACAAAGATGCACAACCCCTCCGTACAATTGGACACACGCGCGCTACCTTCGCATTCCGAAGTACTCATCAGTGCGGTGACGATGACGTGTACTCCAAAATATTTCCAGCAAAAATGCGTTCTGCATCGGGTCGGTGCATTTTACACGAATGAAGTTACACTTCACGCTAGTATAACCACGTGTATTCGACGCTCCGGCAACCTCGATCCGACGAAGAGGCAATTAAAAAATGATTTTTAAAAAATACAGTATAATTAGAGTCAACGCGGTATAAGAATATAACGCTCGTAAATAAGAATGCTGAAGAAACGACGCTAATATCAACATATTTCTTTCCATAAAATACGTTGTTGAAACGCTCAAAAATGTAGAAATATTTAGGGAACAAATAACAAGTTGAGAACGCAGCGGGAAAGAGGGCACCATCACGATGCCCAAAGAAAAACCGCAAGACGATTCTCGTAAAAAGAAACGAGAAAAATTTATAAAAGAATACGGCGGTTTTAAATAATCAATGGGCTTACAGAGAGGGACAAATACCAGTAACGATAATAGGATGCAGAACACCGATATTACAAAAGGAGTAAATATAATGGTAAAGACAGGAATATTAAGGAGGAAAAAAGAAGAAAAAAACTACGAAAATGAAGAGCAAGGAAGAACGAAAGCACGTTACAACACGACAATCAAGATCGGAGAGCTTCTTTAATGGTTGGGATTTGAACGAGCGCAGTTTGGGTTTCGTTACATAATTACATCATCCTATAAGAGAAACTGGTTTCTCAGCCGATTAACTGATTGATCGCGCAAACCAAGTATAGCTTTTAACCCTCTAGCATTTCTGGAAATGAAACCGTCTACACACGATGAAAATTTGTACGCAAGATAATATGCAAGTTGAAACCACGTTCGCAGTAAATAAGAAATGCGACTAATATCGAGGCACTTACGAAGAATTATTCAGATTTTTCATCTAGGAACCTCGCTCAAACCGGAAATGTACATCTAAAAGGAATAAAAATCACAAATAGCTACAGGGAAGAAAAAAAAAAAGATGGCACCAAATATAGATCATTATATCATAATTAATGACGCGAAAAAATTTAAATGCAGCACGATCAACAAGTATGTCTCAGAATTTTACATACCACAATATACGAAGTGACTATTAGGCGAAAAATTCTTCAACAGAAATGATGCGATTTGAAATTCTCAGGATTTTCTCAGATAACAATGATGACATCCGAAACATTTGATTGTGTCATATAGGAATGTGAGAATCAATGTTCTCTAGCCGAGTGACCCCTAATTCGAGACTCGTCTCTTTCATCAGAAATTCGTGATATCATCAGCAGATCCGAACTGCAAGCCCGTCAAAGTACGAGATAAGGAATACTTCAAATTTGAAGCCTCAAAGAAGAAGACCGAGGAAAAATTTTCAAATCCGAGTCTTTGGGCGGGGATCGGACGGAGAAGAAGCAAACTCTTCAAAATTTCGAGTAACGAGGCAGAAATAATGTCAGCTTGTTAGCCAGCATGGAGAAAAAGACTCAGAGAAATCCCGACCTGTAAGCTACGAGAGAGGAAAATTTTCGGGCAAGAATCTAAACACCTCGATTCTCCCTTTCTTCCAACACTTTGATGGTGCGAATGACAATTCACGCCGGGAAGCTCACAATGATTCAAAGGTACATAGTTCTCTTATACTTTCTCTGCTTTCGATATGTTTTGCAAAATCAACAACCACCCTCTCCCTCTAGAAGGTCAAAGTTGATAGATATATTTGACCAATGGAACTGTTTTTGTAGGGGAGGAGTAGGGGGGGGGGGTGTCAGAACATGTAACAATAACACAAAGACACATCAAAGTCGGATGCGCCAAAATCACAGCCAGAGCAATGCACGATCAATTACAAATAAACATTTCTGATATCACCTTTTGCTAGTCCCTCGAAATCCTAGTATCTTATGGACAGTCAATTCAAGTTGATTAACAATGATCCAGAAAACAAGTGCGTGGATAAGTGCACAGGAAGAGACTCACGTTTTGATTTCCCTTCACCCCTCACAGAAGAGAAGGTAAAAATTTAAATTAATAATTGAACTTCGCGCACAGACCTGGCACAACAGTTCACCAGGAAGAGACTCAAGTCGTTTTCTCCTTACCTTATAGCATTGAAAAGCAGAATATATCAAGCCGTAGAGGCTAGAGGCAGTCCACGAGACTAATACTCGCAGTAGAAAAGACAAGAGGCCATATTATTCACGACCCATCCAAAGTCGAGTCATCCGACGATCGTCTAATCACGATTAAAAAAGTAATAGGGAGCTAGTTTAGCTGAGCTTCAGGCACCATTTCTTATTGAGCTACTGAAGCAGCTGGATGACGAGGCAAGGGAAGCAAGAGGAAAGGTGGTCGTGAACACCGCACTGTCGATCTTCCAAACCATGATACCCCAGTATAGGTGGACTCCATGAAGATAGCCCACAGAAGGAAAGAGATGGCAAAGACCGAAGTTGCGCTCGACCAATCAAGAGGCTCCACAGGTCAATCAGGAGGCCAGGTGCTCCTTGCTTAAGAAATGGAGAGCGAGAGTTGCTCATAGTGAACCAGGTTGGACGACCCTTGTGTTAATACAAGACCTTGATGAGTGTATGAACCGAGACCATGATCAGTGTAACGCAGCCTTGACTGCTCCATCAAGTACCTTCATAAGAAGCAGGCAACGTGTTCGCATTGCGATCAGAGATGAGGTGATGGATCACAGCACACCTTATTTGAGCGTGAGCGGAGCAATCTTCGAGCGAGCAACTTCAAAAGATTGAGATGAAAATAGGTCTGGTGACCATCACGTCAAGTTCCAGAAAAGCATGGAACCAATTGTCTTCATTTGCACTCATATTTATCAAGATGGCACACGGAATAGAAAAGACGAACGCAGAGCCACGCTGTGGCTTACTCAACATCTAACCCTGCATAGGAACATGAAGACGGGATACAAGATGAGAACACTTCACAGAGAAAGTACAAATACCCCTCTATTGCTTCTTCTTGCACTTACCGTCCAAAGTCTTCCCTGTATTTCAACATTCTAGTTTTGTAATCAAGAAAACAAAACGGTACAACAGCTAAGTTTCGTATGCGAATGAGGAAATCGAATCAAGCAGCTGTCGTCTGTACCGCAGGAATGTATTTGAAAAAATAGATTCCAAGAGAAAAAGAATTGAATGGTAGAAACAAAAGGAAGCCTCTTGTCAAAATGTTAGACGGATAAGAAAGGAAACAATTTATAGAGGAAGACCCACACTTGAATATTAGTTCAGAAGCTTCAATCTGATAATCAGACAAGACCATTTTGAGGAAAGTTTTTTAATATTCAGGGCAGGGGGGAATAACAAACTTTACGTTATAGAAACAAAATATCACACCAAAGACAGTGGAGTGAGAATTTATCCAACGAAAGCGAAGAGACGAGTTGAGTGAAGTAGTAAACTCTCGAACAGCAAGTTTCTTACTTCATGTTGTTGATATGAGATATTTCAAGACAGGGGAGGGAGTAGAGTTTGACCAAAGGAATGTAAATCGCAGATCAATGATGTCATTCCTTCATCTGGTCATGAGAGAGGAGGATGAGATCTCTCTCATCCCCGCTGTGAATCGAAAACGAATATACCTGGATTAGTTAGTCTCCGCGTTTCAAAGTTTCCTCTCACCAATCTTAGACAGTGGCAGACTTGGCTTGAGCGCGGACCAAAGCGGGCGTAATTTTGCTACCACATTATAAACTGATAATTCATGAGTCCTTTTTGATACAAGCACAATCTTTTGCTCATAGATGAACAAACATGACCTGTGGCAAAAGACGCCAGCTATAAGCAGAATAATTATTTCGTCATAATATGAAGTTGGGACAGGGACTCAAGTTCTAGAATATTTTTTAGTTTGTTGTTATGTCGAAACGCTCAGCTGTTTTACTTTTCGTGACAGACTTTTCATTCGGAAGTGTCGTCACTTATACTAAGAAACGATTTCTTTATAGCTTCCGTAGAAGTAATAGCACAGACAACTTCCTCTCCTTACTTCTTTTGTAGATACCCACATCAACTGAAACTTGAAGACTCTAGACAATATGAGATTTATCTAATTTTAGCATCAGTATTATGTTACGACCGAATTCTCTCGTTTTCAATTCTGCGAACGCAGTTTTTCGATTCTCACACGAAGAACGAACGTTCATTCTTTAAAGGGTGGCGGCCGGCGGCGATTTTGGGTCACTCTAGATACAGAAGATAAATGAAGATCATACAGCTCCATCACTTTCGCTTTCGGAAATTTCCCGACTGCCAATTCACGTCTATAGTTTTCGTGTACTATTTATATTCGTTGGTGGCGCTTAGCAGGTAACTAAAAGACATAACAACCAACTTACAGCCGTTTTTATTAAAAAAGTGTATCATAAATACGCACGGTTGACAGTTCATTTTTACATGAAATTTAGCGCAGTCGTCACGTTGTCGGAGCTGTAGCGACGAAATGGCGCTAACGCATAATCAGGCCACATACTACTAGGGACCGAAATACTTTCGCCGTACAGTGTTATTATTCTTTCTAATTTATCGTGACTAAAATAATTGAGTTTATAAACACACACACGCACACATACATACACGGATTGTACGTAAGCGTCGATTCAACTTCTTCGACTGCTTCCAAGTTTTGAAGTTTTCGAACACGCTGTCGGAATACATAATAATACGTTACGATAGCTTTCCAACCTAGTACCGGTGCCCAAGAGACGGAATAATGAGCGACAAGAAATTCGTTTATATTCACGTAATTCTCGACACAGGAGTTCATCACTACCTCATGAAAAGGGAAAACGATGGTATAAATAGCACGTAAATATGGTCACCGTTTCAGTGATTCAAAATGTAAAATTGGTCATTGCCAAATATCGAAAGGTTTGGAAGATTATATTCTGAAAAAGTGATAGACAAAACAGAAAACATTCAGAGACATTGAGAACCACATTCGCACACATACTAGGTAAATTTTATTTTCCGATATCTATCAGAGAGGATCGCGAGCAGATTGAAACGTGACGGCAGATTATGTATCAAGGATTTTAAAGTAATGAATTGTACGTTCAATCTCTCGGCTGATAACACATAATATAGTTGTCTCTTTCTCACAAAATCCAAAAACAGGAATACTAATGTTTTTTTATGTGAAAAGTATTTCCAATCGAAGTTCTTGGAACTCTGATCTAAATTTATCAAGGTTAAATGCAATAATCGATCGATGTCGTTATTTTCACGAACAACTTCAGGTCTTGCTCCCAACTCCTATCATCAATCAATTAGCTTCATATTCATAGTTTTTTGTTCATCTTCGAATCAAACAGAATCCTAATAGATATGAAGTCGAGTTGACTTCAGAGGTAGTCCAACTCAAGAAATATAGGGTAGAATTCACACGCCTGTATACCCATACTTCTAAGCAATTAATCGATATTACAGGATTGGATCATCATGATGCGGTCAAGTACGAACTGAGACTCGGGCAACATAACGACACTTCCTCTCACTGTAAATTCTATTCAATACATTCTACTCCAGGCCAGAGAACAACCAGTAGACTAAGAATCAAGTTCTCAATCAGTCCGCGCCGGATTGGTTTCAAACTCAATGAAGCCTTGAGAGGTCAACCCAACCTGAATATTTTCAGGTCAGGTCAAGGCACCTACCCTAGGGATGGCAACGCAACGATCCAGACAATCACAGCGGTGGCGTCCCAAGCACGGGTCAGTGTGGCAACCATCAATGTCACCGTATACGTCTTGAAGCCCCGGTAGTGGCAGTTTCTGTGCCACCCGACCAACTCAAGACAGGTGCGAGAAATGGGCGAAGTAGAGCGCTCCATCCCTCCTTTGGCGCTCACATTCACACAACTGTTCCATCAGGCATCGATGGAACAAACATGGTATAGACGGAGCACGTGAGACATCATGCTAAGATTGAGCCCTCTGGCACACTCCAACAAACAGCTTCAAATATAGACCTAACGATCAAAACATACTGACAGATCCACCTATCTTCCAAAGTGACCTGTAAATTGTCATCAAGAGCCACTGTCGCGCGCCTCATTAAAGGGGAGCCAGACGACAGCGACACTTACTCACATAACTACAGTCAACATTCGACTGGATTTTCCGTCTCAATAATGAAAATTCTTCCACATACCTTTTCTCTAGTATACATTAATCTACAAGGAGGTAGACTTTCTTCTAAATCTATGAAGTGAATCAGAGTCCGCTCACCCCTCGCAACCATAAATTACCTGAAGGTCGGCAAATGTGCAGCCACACAACAGGACTTTATTCAGCATCTACCCTATTCCTTTAATATTGAGACCCTCTGACGCCAAGGAGGCGGTCGGAGACTCCAATACACTTTCGCATTTCATGCACAGTGAATCGGCGTGGTTTGACGTGGTGTGAGGTGGGGGGCGAGGGAGAATTTCTGATAACTCGGCTACAAAAACGGTAACTAAATTATTTAGGTCAATTTCCACAGCGAATCTGTTATAATGTACTAGAGTTTCTAGAGTTCAGTAGCAGGGTATCTGCCATGACTTATTCATCTTTACCACAATTTTTCAATACTTTTTTCTATGTTATCATACTAGCGTCTCCATGAAAAGGAGGGACTTTAGGATTGCAGAAATTTTTTACGGCAGGGAAGAAAATTCTTCATGAAAATGGGTTGAATAACAGTTTAGATTCATTAATACTTCAAGATTTTCGTAACTGCCAATCAATAGTTAGGACTTTTTCACGACCTTCACGGCCGGGAAGGGCTCTTAAAGGGATTATATTATACCGGGTCACAGAAAATTGATTACTTTTTGTTTTACGAATCAGATTCGAAAATAAAGCGCTCAAAAGAACGCATCAAGGTATCGAGGACTGTGAATGAAGGATTTCGACACGATACGTGAAATATGACAAAAGTTGAGAGAGTTCTGCAATTCGATTAGAGCAAGTTTCGTCAAGCCGAGTGAATTACTGAATTTGCTCAGTAAAATACATGCAATTACGAAATAATTCTTTCGAAAGTTTCGCGATTTCCGAGCAGGTCTCAAACATACATTAAAATTAAGACGTAATGAAGTAAAGTATTACCTGGTTCGCATAATCGACTCCAATGATACGGATTACAACAAATGTAAACAGGATCAGAGGCGCTCGAACAGGCTGGCATCCTTCTCAATTCGGTGGTGCTTCGGACATCGGGCCATCGCCAAATTTGACAGCATAATAAATGAGGTTCCGATATAATCTCTCTAGGCACAAGAACGCAGGTCGATGTAGCGCCGCCACCTTCAACAGCCTTAACCAGCATCTCAAGCTGATTGTCCTTTAGCCGTTTCAGGACGGCGTTCCTCAACAGCCATTCATCGGACATGCAGCTCGTTTCTTCTTGACTCCTGGTTTCATTTCTCTTGATTCTCGCCTTCCACAAACGCTTAGCCAGACAGTTTCTTTTCCGACGGAACATAAACATGAAACCAGGAGCGTTCTCGCATTTGGTGTTCACGACCTTTAAATACAATTCGGAAATTAGTACGGCCAACCTCGACGACAGGACACCCTCTATTTTAAGGATCGACGACGACTTTCGGTAAAACTTTCGAAAAAAAATTGGTAATTGATACGATCGAAATGATATGCACGTTTTTCATAACATTGAGAACACAAACTGATATGTAACATTGACAAACGTAGGAAGAAATGGAAAGAAAAAGAAAAAATTATTGCTATAAAATTGATTATCACATTATTAATTTCACGAAGATATGTAAAATTTTGATCAGTTCTCGTCGCCCACTACATACGTGGATACCAGCAACACTTTTTTTTACAACGAGTAATTGACATAAAATCGGGGTATTTATTCCGAACTTAACTTCATATTGAAAACATTTTTTCTTTTCTATAATACATCGGATGATTCGACCGACTCGAATTCACGCGGAATCGTACCAACTACACAAGTTACCACTGCACTGAGACTAACGAGTTTTTGAAATAGAAAAGCAGTGCAACGGCGACAAGAAAGCTAGACAGCCAAGGTTCGTTGTCTCGCCACTTAGCCGCGCCACCGTTGGCAGCCGGCTACTATAGTAATTATCACCACGCAGCCACGTTGCCACGCATGCATACGTTCGTACACCTATAGCTATGTTCGATTACGATGCAATGCATTTTCACGGAAACGGAATGAGAGTTCGTCAAGCAAGTATCACGTGCGGTGACGCTACGTTGGATTAACGTTGAATTAAAACAAAGGCTTACCTTCGAAATTAATTATTTTAATTTGTTCCTACAAATTATTTGCCCGCTTTTCGTCATCGTTATTTATTATCACCATCATCTCCTGACACATCTACCTTTATCATACCATAAAACAATTGTTTTCGTTCTACATTTCCAATTTTGTCATCCACAAAATAATAAAATATCCGCAAACAGCTTAGGTGCTTTTAAGGGGTACCTTCTTGCTACTGGAACGGAATTCAAATTGGTGATATTGAACACCGTAGTGTAATGCCGTTCCTTGAAAAGTCTATTTTCTTCGAAGGTCGAATAGAGTATGGGACGCCAGATTTTTTGATGGTTATTCAGGTGTCGAGGATAATATGTGGGTTGAGTCAGCAGGGAGCCAGGGACTATAATTTTTGCGAATAATCTATGAATCCTTCACGCAATATGAGTTTGTTTATGCCACCTTACACTTGAGGTTTTTAATTTTAGTTGAGTATGTGATTGTCCAAAAAATAAGAAAATGGGTACAAGAATTTGGTCTTCAAAAATTCTTTGGGAATCCTCCTCGTCCTTGGTGACGTCAAAAATGAACTGGGTTCTGAATCTGATGTTGGAATTCCATGGAGCTTAAACAAACTTTTCTCAAGCGGAATTTTCTAAAAGACGAAAAATGACTTCGATAATACGCTAATACTTGAAAAGAAGAATACAGCCTTTGAGTAAGAGAACGAAAATCGGAATTAAAATGAATTGCATTCACTTGATATAGGTAGTCAATTTAATTTTCCCCGACAATGTTCTTAGAGACATCGATAAAGTTCTAGGCACCTGTTGAAAACAAATTAGCGATACTATTGCAGAATATTGCAATAAGTACATCACATAATATAAGGGGAATCATTACCTCTAATCAATTAGTGCCGTCACGAGATCTAGGCCTATATAACCCAATCATGTTTTCGGACTTGAAATATTTTTCAAAATACTTGCTTGAGAAAACATTAGTGCTGTTAATCGGATCTCCGGATCGGGAATCGGGATTTTATCCGTTTTTTTTGGGGCAAAATTCACGCTCCGGATCTTTTTCTGCTGCTCCGGATCAAGATCCGACCGGATTTTTATCCAAGATTCGAGCCGGATCTCGGTTTTATCTGTTTTCTTTTTTTATAAAAAATTGCGCTCCGGATCTTTTTTGCTGTTCCGGATTCAATCCGGATCACGAAAAAACCACTCCGTTAACAGCACTAGAAAACAACAACCGAAGTACGCTATAACAATGATATCATTGAACTTTGGAAATTACTTCAAACTACGAGTCTAAATATCACAAATGTCCTCCTATTTACCCTATCAAAAAATTTATGTAAATGTACCTTCAGCAGCTGATTTGGTGCTGAAACAACTACTGAAACGCACAAAGTACTGGTATGACGTATTGTCAGTAGTTGTATCAGCATCATATCAGCTGCTGAAAAACTGTGCCAAATTCGGTACTACTTTTCAGTAGCTAGTTTGGTCAATTTTTTTGGTAGGGTACACATCTCATCCTCATGCGCGTACAGGAGGATGTTACGTGAACTGTGCACAAGTCGACTACCCATTTTCACATTACTTACTATGAACACTACTCAATCATTATCATTTAGAATATCTAAGTGCTTTCCACAATAGTTCTAATCTCAGTCCTTACATAGCTTCACTACCATAGTTTACTTTTTACACTCTCATATTAGCTGGTGATTTCTACTCTTCCTCAACCAAATGCGCTGTAGTGTAGATTTAAGCCACATACTCATCTTGCACAAACCCTTCTTCCAGCATCTCAAATCTCATCTCCATTACCTCTTTGAACTGAATCCTTTATCCCTTCATCAAAATCTCAATCCTAACTTAATACCTTGGATACCTATATAGCAAAATTAGACAGCAGCGTCTACCAAAAACTATACTTGGAGAGATCACGTAGAATTTTGATAGCACATGAGAAGCCAAATTGATGGCTTCAAATTGATATCTAAAACTAGTTGGGCACACTGTATTCAATTCAGAACTCTTGTATCTTTCCACCCCCTCCAGATGTTTGCTGCTGAATTGAAGGCTATCCACTCTAGTCATTCAGAATGTATTTTCTCAACCCAATTAGCATTTAGGTGCACCTTACTATTCGACTCAATTTCCCCTCTCGCCCCAGCACAATATTTTTACCCAACTTATCCAATCACCCAAAGTATTTGTATCTTTCATCTATCCGACCACCATCAGTATCATTCACTTAGATCCAGGGTCACATTGATCTTTCCAAACACAATTTGGTTGATCATGCGACCAAAAACTCTACTCTCCTACCTAGAATTCTCAATCCTTTTCACTCGTCACGATCAGAACAAAAATCCTTTTGTAATCTTTTTTGTCTGGTACGGTCTTCAGAAAAATCAGTTTAATAATAGACTTGGATCAATTGAAACCTTAGTCCTCAGCAACCAGAAAATCCTGTCTTGAGAAAGTCATATCTTCTCCTATCAGGATTAGCCATATCCGCTTCACCTAATGCCACCTCTCTGCAAATTTATTTTCCAGATAGGCAAAATGGAATAATTTTGTGAGCTAGGGGAAAAAAATTTCCAAATTTCTAATTGGTGCAGCAAAATCATTCAAGATACAGTGCATCGACCTTGTCCATAACCTTCCACAAGATGAGAAATGTTATTTTTCTGTTGCAATTTATTCCCCTTCACGTCAAGCGCGTTGTTGAATGTTTAGGAGCCACGACCGTCCGTGCTCGAACACGTGCAATTTTCCTGTAACGCTGATGCTGCTAACGTTATCTCTCGGCGAAACTACAAACTTCTTTCGGCGGGCAAATTTGAAAGAATAAATTAATCTCTGCCCAAAAAGTTTTATGAAGTTGACTGATCACACACGAGTTTTTTCCCGAGAAAATAGATCTCAGAATCAAACTAATGAAATTACCCATCGAAAATTTAACGTACAGCGGGAAATAACAATTGCATAGTATCGATTTCTTTTTTCATGGCTCAAAACGATTTCGTAACTTTGAAATATTCTGATAAATTTGAGCAAAAAGTATGTTCGAAATTCAGTGCTTCGTGGGACTTTTATAAATGCTAAATAGCACAACCAAAATTAATTCTCAACCTTCGTGAAAATAATAATATAAAAATTATGAAAAAATCTGGTACTCACTTGTCGGACTTTCCTTCTCGGAGAAAAAACATCTGGAGGATAGATTAGCGTATCAAGCGCCACTATTACCATTTTAAGAACTCTCGTGGACTTCTTCATCTATGAATAAATAAATAGAAAAAAAAAAAAATCAAATTGCGATTTACTCTTAAGAAAATATTGGTTCTGTGATTTACGTGTCAGTAGCACGTAAGAGAGGCCGACAGAAATCAATTTGAACAAGAATGTGCGAAAAATATTGCCGAGGATAATTTTCAATATGTAAAAATATAATTCATTAAATAGTAATTCAAAACATTCTATGAAACGAGAATTCGCACTGAAGAAATCGACAAGATGGAAAAAAAATTAAAAAATTACGTACCGTACCTATTCATGAATCTTGAGTACAGAAGATCTCGAAATTAATAATAATTCATTATTTTTGTTTATTCATTATTAAAAGATATTCGTTAATTGAGTAATTTTTATATAAGGCTTTCAGAGATTAGAAATAGTTTATTTTCATCATTTTTTATACCCGTAATTAAGATCAGAATCCCAAAATGATAATACGTACACATACCATATGCAAATAAGCTCGTACAAAAGAGGAAAGTGTATAACAATTTTAATTTTGAAAACTTGAGCTAGACCTCTCTAATTGCAATAGGTGATATTGAACTGAATTATGATTTTCGTCCACTACTGATTAAAACTAGAAATTTGCCTAGATTGGAGACTTGCTGTTGCTAGATTGCAGTGTAAAACTAGATTATGTAAGGCGAAAATTCATATAATTATTTTAAATTTAGTAGGTATTATTATTATTATTTTTTTTTTTACAATCATCCTAATAAAATCCGATTAACGATCTTTCAAAAATATTAGATTAAATAAATCATTGCCTATTAGGGACCTAAGGAGAAAAATTTACCAGAGAGAGAATTTTTAAAAATGATTCAAGATAATCACGTGTGTATGCATTGTACGCACAAATTTTCTTCATAAACTACAAATATTTTCCTCTTTTTTTTTGTAACTTTTTCATGGATACGTGAATTTAAAACGTCACACTGAAAGAATCTAAAGTGCATTTGAGAATGGAGAAGTGAAAACTGCGCGGAATAGCTAGAATTGGAGGAATATTTCGTGGCAAACAATTATTGCCGTAAATAATATCTGTATTGAACTATTAAATACGTTGCGGAAGATACACTAAAGTTTTAAACGTATAATTTTCGGGAGGATCGCGTGAGTACTTATCAAAAAATTTCGAATAAAATGATTAAAAGAAGTCAAAGACTATCAAATAATAAAAATATGTAAAATAAACGATTCGTCTGAGCATCTGCTGATACGTTCGTTTAATTCCATTGTAAAAAAGGCGGTTGAACCGCAAGCGAAATTTTTTAGTACCTGTTGATAAACGCATTCTTTGAACTCATTCCACAAACGCTCTCGCTTATTGCAAGCTTAGCGTAAATTGCTCAGGATATTATCATCATGGAGACAGATCCTATAATACGGCTAAGTGTAGGTGTTCGCAAAACAATATAAATTCTAACTGAACACGTTTCAATTTCTTATTGTTTTCAGGTGGGCTTTAGAAGAAGTGAGACGGAGAGCGGAATAAAAATTACGTTTTAGATATCCCAATCAATCGGTGTTTAATTTTCTACGTGTCACTATCTTCTATTTTCTCATATTTTTCGACCACAGATCATACCTTCATCCTCCAGGACAATTAGCCGGAGGGAAATTGAAATGAGATCGTCGAGAGTTCAAAATGTTTTCCATGCAATAAAAGTAAGAAAAGAAGGATTAAACATAGAGAACTTTGTATTAAAGTTGATCCGATTAATTTTCTGAGGTAATTGAACGCCGAATAAACCCCTCTCGGAAAATGGAGTTAAAAATCTGTATCTAGAACGACTTGTTGAAGTTTAGACAGTTCAATGATCATTTTGAGCGGGGTAGTGAGATATTTTCATAGAAATAATATTCACTAAAATTCTTACCTTTCATATTTCTGTCTTTAACTTTCCTGCAAAATTTCACTTCGTCACCTCAATTAGAATTCCGCACGTATGTTTTCGTCACTTATTCATTTCAAAAACAATAAAACCCACGGATAAAGTTATCAGTCTACTCTCAATTCACGTTTCTTCTATAAATTTTTAACCGGTTTCATCAGATGGGACGCGGAAAATAATTTGCACTTCCGGAAATTTTTTGAATTCCGGAACATATAAGCACACTTCTCATTAATTAGAGTTCTACACGTAGGAGTACATTATTTACACTACCGATTTTTTTCGAATATCGACACGATGAAAATATTTAAAGACGAAACACGAAAAAAGCACGTTGAAAGTATTTTGCCGAGGAGAACGACACCATTTTCACACACGTTGAGTGGCGTCAGAAAACGCACTGAATATACGGGACTACGAGTCCTCTATTTTCATAACAACGTGCGACGAGAGGGTTTCTTATACTTCACGAAGTAGTGCAGACGACATCGGTAGCGCTGATTACTCTGTTGTCGAAAACGTGCAGTTCATTTGGAATCAAAGGATGAGGAACGTACAAGATGAATCATCTGTACGAACGGGAATGAAAGTCGTTCCCTCAAGCCTGCAACGACAGAGAATTATCCACATAATGTTCCAGTGCACGACCGTGCCGAATGACATGGAAATTACTGGGAAAAATTTAGATATTTCTTGACACATATGAGACCTCTCAAAATTTTACGAATTTTCATAATTGAGTTAGGTCCTTTTTGTGAAAATAGAAAGTAACGAAATTAAATTTAAAATGATACTTATTCATTCATTTTTTGGGTAAGAAGTTTAGCAAATAGTTGAACGACAACGTGTAAGTCGGCAAATTCGTCTTCCTTCGATCAATTTTCTATGTGGAGTTTTACAAGATTAAGAAGCTAGATTAAATTCTATTATTAAACTCAAAAATGGAAAAATGGAAGACTTTAGGTTGTTTCACCAACTACATTATTTTGCTGGACATACTCTCTTGTCAACTTAGGCAGCCATCATTCCCACAAAACAGTGACGTAAATACAAATATTTTTTTGAGGTACGAAGAGGTGTCAAACAGTTTGAGAAAAAAATTCAGTCAAGAATCTAAACCAAAAAAAAATCAGTCATATATTCTATCTACATGTCCTTGGTCATATGCCTCATTAGGTTAATCAAAGCTTTCCAAATTTCCAACAATAACTTGCAACTGCTCAAACAAATGTACATCTAAGTCAAAATCATACCTACGGAAGGTTTACTTTTGAAAGGGAAGGAAATTGTTGATTCTCAGCTCCACACAGTTCGCCTCCGATTATTGCGGGTCTACAAATTAATTTTTGCACTCAATTTTGAGTCCCAAAAAAATTTTCATCCTAATTAAGACGATGTAATTTTGACGTCCGTTGTGATGTCAAACAGATTCAACATTATGCTGTATAATGGGTTTTAAAAGTGCCAGAAGAAATCCAGTATCTAGGCTTCCATGGTACTAGCTTTATGCTGGGTTATAGAAGGGAAGGGCAAATTTGCAGATTTTGAAATTAGGGCAGGGCCTTAGCAAAGATAGGAAAATATTGGAAGTTCACTCAAAGATATACAATATACATAATAGCTAGTTTGCTTTGCAAGTAAGAAAAATTGTCTAATGAAAGTTTATTGACCTGACAGAGGAATTATTGGTTCATATTTGAAGAAGGGTTCATCAATCTATGAGTATTTGGCTTTCATATACATACTCAGTTGTTGTTGTTCTAGTAGTCAAATAATAAAAAACTATAGACAAAATAACATAGACTATGGTATTTGTATGGATAAAATAAGGTAGCAGTACAAAAGTGTACATAAAGAGTGGAGTGACCTCAGTGCTTCTATGGTGCAGTATACTGAATATCTCTCACATTGGTTCTTTATATGCTGTATTACGTAATCACAAATAAACAACTACGATGAAAATTCTCAAAAACGCCAGTTTTGACCAGTCTTTCTTTTTGCAGGATGACAGCTTTGAGCATAAAGTATAGGAGACACACTACAACATAATTAGCCCCATATTCACAACAAACTAGCCCAAGATAGAGCCCTATCTGAAAATGGACAAAGCTGCATTGCTCTTGACGTTGAATATAAGTTACTTGTACTCTTGAAAATAATTTTTCTCATGTTTCCAAAGAAATCACTGTATTGGGCCAAAATGTTATACAATCATAATGAGCCTAATTTTAAATTTTCATACTTACTATTCATGAGACCGCTTAAATATCTGACCATAATAATTTGAAGAGTTATAAAAAATAATGATGATGGCCATTGCAATCAACACAATTTTTTGAATGACTTACACATTAGCATACAACAAAGAAATGGAGATGGCGTAATTTGTTCATCATGGTTGGATTTATAACTCTAAATTTTTACCTAGAAAATCAAACAAATTGCAGTATCCAAGGCTACAAGTTTTAGATGTTTGATGAGTATAATTCTTCAGTTTCCCTGACATCCATTAAGATTTAAATCTGTGGAACAAAAACAAACAAGCACCTCGGGCGAGGTGTTAGGAGGGTCGGCTAAATGAATTCTTTTTTGGAAAACTCGATAAATAAAAACTTGAAAAAAGCTGAATTTGGCTGCAGGTTGAATCACCTCCTCTCCCCTCCCCACAAAAAACCGGAGAATAAACTTTTCACAATACACTTCAGAAGACCATTTAAGATACATTCCAGAGGAAAATCTTTTGCCCTCACTTTTTTCCTTATCCAGAGCATTGTTACCTGGGCTAAAAGGTATACTAGATTCTTTGAAAAACTGAGATGAGCATAACTTTAAATGGCTTCTGTCAGCTGAACGCAGAATTATACATGTGTTTCACGACTGGAGAGGGACATGAAGAACACTTATTTTTATCATACACTGTTCCCACAAAAAAACCTGAAGGTAAACTTTTCACAATACACTTTAGGGGAAAAAAAGGGCACAGTGACCAACTGTAGCTTTGTGGGAATATAATAATAATAATAATAGAAATAACAATAATCTTACCTCCAGATTCTGCCATATGAAGAAAACAAGAAAAAATCAAAATCAAAACAAACAAAATGAACTTGAAATAAGAATAATCAAGAAAACAAGAAGAAAAAAAACAAATTCAAAACCAAAAAAAAAAAAATGAACTTGATATAGAAATACTAAATAAAATTACAACCACTAATCTTCTAAATAATCGAAAATAAAACAAAAATAATAAGAAGAACCGGAACTAATAATAATAAGGATGCGAAGAGATAAGGAAGATATGTTCCACACAGATAGTCAAAGAAAATGCGTTTGACAAAAGTAATACATTCTACCAAGAAAGTCAAAAACTATCTCCGCTACCTGAATACTGCAGTTTATAATAGGAAAAGGAAATAAAAAGAAGAAAAAAAAAAAATAATAATAATAATAATAATAAAAAGGGTATTCTCCATTGTGTTGTGTATCGAAGGTAAGATAAGAAGATAAGAAAAGGTAACGGAGAAAACGTGAAGGAGACAAAGGAGGAAACGAGGCCGACACTGACGACGACGACGACGACGACAAAAAGTGATTGTAATACGGTCGGCAAGCGAAAGCGCGCCGACCCTAAAAAGATGTGCAATATAACAAATAACCTACTCAAACTCTTTTGAATTCCCTAATGAACATGTCTGAGGCACAGTAGAGTAGTCATAATATAAAACCACATTAAGTGGTACTTTTGTGACGCCATAATAATTTGCCAAAACTTCAAGTGTCCTGGAGCAAGTGCTATACTTATAAACATGGTGAAAATATGTGGAAATTGCTCTGAGTGTGATTCGCAATATCTTAAAACAAGTTCTTGGTTGTATTTAAAAGCCCACCGGATATAAATTCGCATTCACACAGGCATGCCCATGACTGCAAGGTATAGAAGGGGAGAGGAGCTGTGCTGGAAAATTTCTGAATTATCCACGGAGTATAAATTCGCACGCGCACTGGCACAAGCACGCGCACAATAAAGTTTTTCTCGAAAATTTTCCAAGTCCCATAATTTGGGGGAGGGGCTACGCGCAAATTTTCAAGTCGGGGTAAGGCTGGGCTGAAAACGTGAAAAATGTCAAAAATTTATGAAAGAGCTTGCTGCACTAATGTTCTTAAACTGAGATGAACTTTGTGCATCAAGTAGTTCCCGAGTAATGAACAAATAAGTAGAATAAATGTATGTGAGTAGTCAGGTTTAGTTGATTGTTACACCACAAATTTTTTCAGATTTAACAGTGATCAAAGAGGATTTACAAGAAGCTTGATTTATCAAGTATTTAAAGACCTTAATCAGCATTTTGGGATGAGTAGGATCTCAGATGCAGGCATTCAACTCTATAGAATTTGGTTTTTCAAATTTATTTCAAAATACCATAAATAGACCAGGGGATGAGAGTTGGGGTCGAGAACAATTTCCTCTTTTGCAAGGGAGGAAAAATTGACGCGTTCTTCAACGCGTTCTTTAACAGAGTTGAATGAGGGGAGGCAGGAACCTGTTTTATAAGTCTTATGGTGTTTGTAACGTTGTATATCTGGCTCATTGAAGGGTATAGGATAATTGGTGAATGGAATATTGCATATCTCTGTTACTTAAAGGAGCTATTTTAATCGGGCTATCAGTGTTGCCAGATCTACAAGTTTTCAATCCCCAAAAAAATGGGATTTTTATACGGATTTTGAGTAAAATGCAGATTTCTTGGACTCCAGGGAAAAGTACCGCTGTCATTGATATGAGAAATACTTTTCTCCGGGTCATTACAGGCTAATACTGCTCTTCTGTAACATTGAGTCGTTCAAGGGAAAAGTACCTCTGTTAGAGGCATGAAAGATACCATTCTCAAGATTGTTATTTAGAAATGATTCATCAACATACATTATACTGGACTTGGACTAAGCTTGGACTCCTCCTTGTATTAAACTAGTTTCATACTAGTATGTATGATGGCAGGCCAAGCTATTGGAGAGGGATTTAGAAAAAGGAGAGAGACGTTGGAAAGAGTTTTGACCTTTGAACTACACATGGTAGTCCGAACTATAGGTGACAAGAAAGGCACTTGGAAAAATTTCAACCTCCAAGCCCCTTAGAAAAATTTCATTCTCCAAGCTATAAGCGATAGGACAAAAATAAAAATTTTTCAGAGTCCTATGGTCCTGTTCAAGTTCAGTTAGGTTAGGTTGCCTCCCAGACGGCGGATGTTCTTTCCAGAAAGACCCCCCGATAAAACAAGTTCCCTAGCTGTAAAAATTCAGTTGAGTTGGACTCTGTCTGCACCTTCCCAAAAAGGTTGTCTATGATCAAAAAATATTGACATGTTTCATATCTTTGCTCTGGGCTCATCCTTATGGAAATTTTCACTGTGGCAGTGATTCTCAAATCTGCGAGTCCGACTCCCCCCCCCTGTGGTTTCTAGCTTATCCTAATATAACGAAAAGGCGTAGGCTAGATTTGTACTAGGCTAAGAAAACTCCGAGAGCCATTATGAAGCTATTAGCTTGTGACGTCACAAGTCGGTGACGTCATAAGTCCGGTGACATCATGAGTCGTCAATCCTGGCCCGCTTACAACATCTGAAATATACTAAAGTAGACTTACACTAGGCCAAGAAGCGGGACAAACGAGCGGAGCGAGTGAGACTCCCTAATCTCATCAACCTGAAATATACTAAGGTAGACTTATACTAGACCGAGCGCGAGTGTGCCGCTCTAAAGCTTTAACCTAAAATATTCTAAAGTAGGCTGATGTCAAAGACACTTTAATTAATGATCTCTTAAACGGGAACTCTCAAATATTTTTGTCTCACATTATCCACCACATATCTGATTTGGGCAAAATTTTGAAAAGACATGAAACATGATCTTTATCTTTTTGGCTGCGCCAAGAAATGAAATACCCCCTAAAGTCATTGTCTTTTTTTATTATCCTTTGTAGTAAGATTCAGTTTGAGGATTTTTGTACGTGAGGCTTTCTTGGTAATTCCCTGACTTTGAGATACTTTTTATTTTTCTTATTATTTTCAATTACCTGTCAGCTACACAGAGGCTATTCTTTATTATAGTTGACCTATCATTTCTGCACGACGAAAATGGTCAGATTAAAGGAGGTGGGAGGCGATGTTTCATTCTACATGACTTCTCCTCGGTGCTGAAGATAAAATCAACTTCATATTATTGATGTTTGAAACCTCACGGGTATGGATTTAGGGATGGGCAAGGTAAGCAGCTGTCTAGAGCGGCAATCTTTCCTAATCCTTTTCCCTTCATCGTGAGAAATATGACAAGGGAAAATGCTGCAAGCAGTGCTGAATATACAAATTGTTGAGCTAACACGAGGGCAGAGTATACGGGTGATGGAGCGGCAGATTTTTGTTGGTGGCAAATTTCTCCCAATCCCTTGGAGAAGATGGAAAATGAAGCAGAAGGTTGAGAACTGCCTACAGTGGCTGAAAGAGTGTGACCCCCCCCCCCACCCCCTAAATAATGTATCAAATCACTCTTGGCTAAAGTATTCATTCCAAATCGGCTGGAAACGATATATATCAGTACTTCTATGATGATCTACAGAAAAGAGGAGGTTTCTGAAGCAAACGTATAATTTCAAATTCTTATTCCATCCGTCAAATAACCTAAATAACCTCCTGACACACGTTGGTGATATGAATTCTGGCAGCGCTGAATTGTGGTTCATCCTACTGTACAAACTTCTCTCGAAAATTTCACCGACTAAACTTCCATTACTGACCAATCTCTTCCCCCTCCTCTTCCCTAGTTTTCTTTTAAGATTTGTTTAAGACTATAGTATCTTCGCAGTCTAGATTGGAGTATAGAACAACAAGATTATTACCGTATCCAACGCGTTCATATTTAATATTATTCTGTATCGAAAGCATAACCTACAATATTGTATCACCATATAATAATCATGTAATTTCTTTTCCATCAATTCTTGTTTCTTCAAACTATCTTGCGGTAGGATCTCGGTGTATATTCGGACAATCGACGCGGCGTGGCGCCCACGAATGATTTTGATACGCCGCACTTATACAGTCATATAGTCAACGGCGAACAACGCAGAGACGCCACCTGTTTAGTTTATGGATATACGAGGCGCCTCAGAAATTTCCATCCTTTATAATGAGATCGTACTTCGAGTTCCTAATTTAATCCAGTGGAAATGTACGGGTCATTTTGTGGCTGTAAAATATTTTATTTTTTGAAAATTTAATGTCGAGCCTATCACAGATAGATATATACGCGAACAAATTTAGTAGGACGAGCGTATCGAAGCTATATCGTAAAACAGATTCGTACTTTCGCACGACGTTTCATTCCTCGCTGTTTCATTCAATTTTTTCCTGAAATTTATGTTTTTCCTGTGCTTAATCACAGGAAAAGAAGTCTGATGGAGGCGAACAAAATTGAAAACTGGAAAAAACGATTTATTTTATCAACTTGAGAATTTGATTCGACAACCTACTCGTACATCTTCATTTCCTCTCCTTTTACGAGAATCGTCGATTTCATCGACACAAAAAAAGAGATGAAAAAAAAGTCTACCAACTAAATTATCAACCTACCCACAAAATTATTAAAGTCATCACCTCCTCCTCCTACTACGTGACGTTTCTGATTCCAGTCATTCTTGTAGGTATACAGGTATATACTCTCGTCAATTTGATAAACGCTCACACATGATCGAGTCTATATTATATTTTTCTACGTATATGGACTCTAAGTAATTTTCATCCATGTCAAACAATCCGCCGTCGCTATTTGCGTCCGGCGAGAAGAAATAAAATTATTCTCATACGTACCACGTTCTTCGACTTGATATACCGTACCATTGCATTACAGTAAAGCTACATGTCTACTGCGTCTAAACATGTATTATGAAAAAAAAAAAAAATACATAATATTATGGTACGTGTGTGAGTGTCTCTAAAAGGCGCCCTGTAATATTGCCGCCAAGTTGGTGGACGACGCTTTCGCACATTGGTGCCAGAGGGGGTGACGCCACAGCCGATTTAACCCTTAATCTTTACACTTCATTTTTATCCTTCCGATTTCCTGTGTCTTCTCATATTTCAATATTTCTTATTAATACGTCCCTCTGTCCGACTATCGCAGTACAAGTTTTTACAATATACTTTGGACATCTAAAAGCTATTACAACATTTATTACTGTCGTACAATCAGGGAAGTATTTTGACGAGTGTGAATAGAAGAGAAGAAACTTGATGAGCAGCAGAGGAGAAAAAAACTAGTTCGAACTTCGCGCGTACAACTATAAAAAATATTTTAATCGCGTTATATTTGAGGTTTTACGATAATTATTTCTGAATGATTGTTTTAAATTTCTACTCGTCAACTTGTGTCCTAGGCGAGATTGATAATGCGCGTAAAAAAAAAAAAAAAACAATTCACTCGTGCCGTATCGAAATTATAGATTATCGTGCGTCCACAAATGATGAAGACGCGACGACGAAAATTCAGGGACGCGACTGCGATGCCAAAAGTCTGCGGCGCCCAAATTTCAAAGGCGCCTTAGATTTCCCTCTCTATTTGTGCGTATTTTTGAATTTTAACACCGAACCATGCTGAGTTATTTATTTAGTATGACATGACACACGAAACTTCGAATATTTTCGAAGAAGTCGAATTGTGACAAATTCACTTTCGACTCCACGAAGAAGCTCGAAATAATAGTTTATTATGCTTTCTTGTTTCCGCCAATGATTTATTACAATCGTAATTCTACTGCATGCGAAAATTAACTGGAGTAAATTATGAATAGTGCTCAGCTTTTAACAGGGAACCTGTTTTATCGGGGGGTAAACTGAAGGAAAATGACGGGCGCCGGGCGCGGGCCGCCGTCCGCCGTCCGGCAAGAAAAAGGGACTTAGAAAAATTTTGATGAAGTGATAGGAGGGGGACTTATCCTCTCTGCTTCATGCAATATATTATACTAGGTTTATACTACGTATTATACTAGGCGTATAGGTCCAATCCTCCTTTATACTAGGTTTAGGCATCCTTCATACCATAAGCTTACAAGTTTGTCCTAGGTCTGTACTAGGTCTTAGGCTTCCTTTATACTACTGTATTAGTGGTTTTACTAGCTCTGTGACGTCATCAGATAGTGATGGCACGATGATAGTGACGTCACAGATCCCCATCGTGACGTCACCAGATCGTAACGTCGTGTGACGTCATCAGATTATGACGTCATCAAATCGTGACGTCATCAGATCTCCGAACTGATAACAGGATAGGCCTACCGGAGGTACCACACAGGCTGTAAAAATAAATCAGATTATGACGTCATCAAATCGTGACGTCATCAGGTATATACTACGTATTATACTAGGCGTATACTAGGTCCAATCCTCCTTTATACTAGGTTTAGGCATCCTTCATACCATAAGCTTACAAGATCTTTATAATAGCTTATAGTAGCAGTTTGTCCTAGCTCTGTACTAGGTCTTAGGATTCCTTTATACTACTGTATTAGTGGTTTTACTAGCTCTGTGACGTCATCAGATAGTGATGGCACTTCTAAGCTATATATGATGGGAAAAGGACTTGTAAAAAATTCGAAAATTGACCTGTATCTGATGAAAAATCCCTTGTAAAACAGGTTCCCTGCTTGCCTCAATTAACACAGTTAATGAAGGCAATTCCGAGCAGCTAAGTATGTGGGCTGCGAGTTTTTTTACTTTTTTTCGAGGAATGTTTACTTACCACTTTGGAAACTTCACGCCACAGGTGGTGCTTATGCTTATTTCAAATGATGTTTAGAATCCGGAGAACTGTGTCTATTGACTCATCCTTTTGACTTAATGCTGGCTTAGGGAGTTAGGATTTCTCAAATCTACAAAAAGGAGAGAAGGGAAATAAATTAGGGTGACGTTGACATGTTCGTTTAGTTGCTATTTGCTCCCTCCATATACATTTATTTTTAATAGAGAGCGAGATGGGGTGGGTATGAGGGTGAAACTAGCCTTAAAAAATAAATCAGCTCCCCCCCCCCCAGGAGCAAATTCGTAACTCAAGTCTTCCGCAGATCGCGTGGTTTTCATCTCATGGGGGAGCATACCACCATCCCAGGTACAAATTAACGGTGATTCAGAAGTACTGCTATCGAGCCATTTCGGTCCTGGAGAACAATGATTGTAGTAGTCAACGTCAACTCTAGAGGCGTTGTTGAGGGAGTCCTCGGAAAAATGGATACAAGAAACGGGGACCGATGACAGCATAGAGAGTACAACCTTAAGTACGTTCACGAATTTGACTTGATGTTTGATAACCGTCGTCATTCATTACCCAGTCGAGTCATGACTGATGAGGACAAAAACAACTGTTACCTAAACGCGATGAAAGGTGTGTTACCAAAACTGGAAATTATGGAAATTTTCAAACATTGAAGAGTTTCAGACGACTGGCGAAAAGACATGAAACATGATCTTTATATTTTTGGCAACGCCGAAAAATCCTTCCTTTAAAAAAAAAAAAAAAGTATTCTTTTAAAAATTCAACCCACCCTTCTAAAGGATGCAACAGGAAACTCCTTATTCAACTTTACAAGATCCTCATCCGATCTCGTTTAGACTACGCCCCCCCCCCCCGTCTACAATCCAACTTCCAAAACAATTCTGAAAATTTTACATCCTTTTCAAGCCCATTCTCTCGGAATGGCTCTGGGTGCCTTCCGTTCCAGCCTAAGACTTAGTCTATGCGCAGACGCAGCTGAACCACCTCTCCCATATCGCAGACTCATCCTAACTTCTAACCTTTTAATTTTAATTTCTCAATTCCCACACCTACCGATCTACAACACAATTATAGGGCCATGGCCGTCTTTAGTTTCAGGCCGGAATATTCGAAACTCGACAACATTGCACGGGGCTGACATTTGTACAGTCTCTTATGGGAGAACATCAAAAAACACTCTTTGACACAAATACGGTGAAGTTTTTGAAAAAAATGAATAGAATGTGATTTGAAGAACCAACGATTCTCGATTTTTTGAGCCACGTTTCGTTAAGATTGATCAACTACAAAGCGAGTTATTCGCGTTTTTGAAAAAAAAGTCAGACAGAGGGCGAAGCGCGGTACATGTACTGCACTTCGCCCGCTGTCTGACTTTTTTTTTAAAACGCAAATAACTCGCTTCGTAGTTGATCAATCTTAACGAAATGTGGCTCGAAAAATCGAGAATTGTTCACTCTTTCGATGTATGAATCAACTTTTCCCCTTCGGAATCGAATACTATTCGCAAATCAACGATTAACGTGTTTTTTGAAAATTTTGCATAAGAGCGTGTATAAAACTCGGCCCCGTATTTTTTGTCACCGCGACGTTGCCAGCTTTAATATTCCGGCCTGAAACTAAAGACGGCCATGATAGGGCTCTTCCACCAATGCATGCTGCATATCAATTCCCCTGATTCTTATCGTAATGGCAGTGAAAATAACATTGCTCTTATGTGTAGAGTTGATTGCATACATGAAAACCATAGAGGTGTTACGTTTCATAAGAGCAATGTTATTTTCACTGCCATTACGATAAGAATCAGGGAAATTGATATGCAGCATGCATCGGTGGAAGAGCCCTATAATGTTGGAGATTTAACCGTGGATGTTTTCAAATCATAAATAAAACACGGGAAACAATTGGCACTGCCATCCACTTTATTAGAACATTTTAAATACACTACGTTTCGACGACTTTGTCGTCCTCTTCAGGTGTAAAAACTAGAATGAACAGTGCAGTGACGAAAGGAAAAGAACAAGAAAAATAATGAAGATGAAGAGAAAGAAAAAGAGAGGGAGGAATCAACTGGTTGAGTAATGTTGAAGAATAACACTTTTAGTCTTTTATACGTGTCGGCGAGTCCGTCCATATCGCTTTTAAAGTTTACACTATGACGATCTTTGATAATATTAATGACTTCCAAAATTTTCCTCTTTTTCGTCTTATCCTCTCTTCCTACAATTTTGGTTTCCTCGAACTTGAATACATGGCCCATTTCAAGGGCATGTTTGGCCAAAGCAGTGGGATTCATTCGGTCTTGAACATTTTTCTTATGCTGATAGAGACGTGCTTTTAACTTTTGGCATGTTCAGAACAAGGAATGGAATAGACAACACCTGATTTTTGTTCTTTACGGACTCTATCTTTGATACTTGTGAAAAAGGTTTCTCTGTAGGTGTTGTAGCTGCCGAAAGTAATGATAAAGTTTAGGTTGAGAGAGCGAAGATGTTTCCTAATGATCACACTGCTGTGGCCTACAAAAGGAATAGAAAAAAACTTAGGATTATTGTTCACAACATTGCGAGGAGGAGGTTTTGTTACATCATAATCTAGAACTTTTTTAATGAAAAAATTGGGATATCCGTTCATCCGAAGGGTATCAGTTAATTTCTTAAACATGAGGTCATGAAAAATTTTTTTTCTTTCTCTTCATCTTCATTATTTTTCTTGTTCTTTTCCTTTCGTCACTGTTCATTCTAGTTTTTACACCTGAAGATGACGACAAAGTCGTCGAAACGTAGTGTATTTAAAATGTTCTAATAAAGTGGATGACAGTGCCAATTGTTTCTTATGATCTACTACACAATTTCCCACTCAAAAACTAACCATCTCTCATCGTCTTTTACCAAACAAATCCGTTTCCGTCTCCAACAATCTCTCAACTAACCTTTTTTAGTTCACCCCTTGCAGCCTATATTTACACTCTCCCCTCCTTGGACCTACTTGATATTACACAAATCCCTAGTAGAAAAAAATCTACCTACGTCACCCACATCAACCATATGATTCAGGAATATCCCGACCACACAATCTGTTTCACAGACGGATCCAAATAGAGCTGCCTACGCTTATTTTGTGGATGGTCTCCTTGTCTCTCATCGAGTCCACGACATAGCGTCGGTTTATAATACTGGACGCATGGCCATCCTCGCATGTCTTTCTCACCTCACTCAATTTCCACCGAATACCAGCTTTCTACTTCTCACGAACTCATTATCCTCACTTCATTTACTGCTAGACCCTGACAACTCACATCTACTCATTCACCGATTGTACGACGTTTTCTCTAATACATTTTCTCTAAGAACAAATTCTCTAAAATCAATTTTCTCTAACACCATTTTCTCTAATGGCAAATTTCTCTAACGAAGAATCCTCTAAAATCAAGTTTCTCTAAAGCCATTTTTTTCTAATGGCAAATTTCTCTAACGACAAATAAACTTCTTCGGAACGCACATGACGAACGGAATGATCTTGAAGATAATTTTGGAATTGCCTAGCACACGGGAGAGAGTTGAATACCTCGGAGTCATCATATACCGACGAATCCAAAACGCCGGGTTGCAGGCTGAGTACATGAATCTAGAGAACCGGACAATAAAGAGATTCACACACATGCTACTTGCTCTAGCATTTGTCCCAGAGGCGGATGTCGCTACCAGTTTCACCGAACTACGTCGTGAGTGTCTTGAACAACTCCGAGCGGTGTTCGATGACTTCAATGAGTATTACATAAACGGCCGCCGAGGCCGGCGGGCAGGAGTGGCGCCGAGGTATCCAATAACCTTAGGGAACCAATATGAGACTGCCGTGAACAAATCACACCGAACAAACAATATGTCAGAAAGGTGGCATAACCGTTTTAGATTATTGTAATAGGCAAGCACCATCCGGACCTGTTCACTCTCCTGGAAGAATTCTAATAAGAACAAGGCTTCATGGAAATATGTGTGACGGAATTAGCAGGAGCGACTTGCAGACACGGGTCGAAGCCATTCCGGGCGAGAACAACAACAGGCCCAGGATGGAGTACTTGAGAGCAATTTGCGTCAATGTCATTATCTCGTAAATTAACAAAGTGTGCAAAATAATAAATTTATTTTGGAGAATTTGTCGTTAGAGAAATTTTTTTAGAGAAATTTGCCATTAAAGAAAATAGTTTTAGAGATAATTGATTTTAGAGAATTTGTCGTTAGAAAAATTTGCCATTAGAGAAAACGTCGTGAAACCGCAACATTACATTCATACGGATACCGGGATACATTAACTTACAACAACATGACCTCGTTGATACAGCCGCCAGAAAAGCTACCACCCTCAGAAGAATCACGGATAAATCTCGCCTACCAGCTTCAAATCACAAAAATCACTTCCGCTCTCTCATTACCCTTACCCAACAATGGCATTCATCTTGGAAAACTCAATCTCTCAATAAACTTCTTCGCATGAAAAAGTACCCTACACCTTGGGCATTTGGGCAAGCTCCAATAGAAATTCACAAAGAGAAGGAGTCATCCTCACCAGACTAAGAATAGGTCACACCCGCATAACACACTCTCACTTGACCAACCCTCACATATTATCCCCTCCATCTTACCCATACTGTACAGAAGAATATCTCCCAACTGACCATATGTTCTCATGCCCTCATTTCCAATTAGGTACTTCGTTCTTTACTTCAGGTCTCTTCCTCCATCTTACAAGCTCTTAAAAATGATTGCGATACTGTTTCTCTGTCATTACAATACTTACGCCTCACTGAATTCTACTTTGTCATCCAACTGTTCTACCTCAACTGACTCTTACAACTCAACACAACATACATTAATAAATAAGTTTGTTAAAAATATTTCTACCTAATTTTCTCCCCAACTAATTTAACTCACTACAAATTATAAGCGATCAAGTAATAAGTCTGTAAATGATCCAAGCTCTTAGCACTTTGAGCAGCTTGTAGCTCGTTAATTAAATAAAAAATAAATGAATAAAAATTATATTCACTTGATAGGAGATTAAGAGGACTGCAATTTTTGTTCCATAGGTACATTATTCACAAAAAATAATATTTGAGAAGGTTCAGTCGATTTTATCAATGGGTTGTGTCATGGCGAAAAACATGGTAATCACCAAATGGTGTTGTTGTCGACATTGTAAGCGATCACAAACTTGTCGCAGCGCGATCAATACAATAATTTCAAATTGGTTTGAATGATGTGCGTGTGTGTGTGTGAACACCGCGCAACCTTACACCCTCCTTCACACTTGTACGTGGCTGTAGAAACTACGGAGCACTGATGAGTACCTACGTCTGTTCTGTACCAGTTCAACAGTAAGATCATACGGGGAGGCATGCACATCAGAACGTTGCACAGAAACTCACATACAAAGTTTGCTGCTGGGAGTACATATAGTGGAGCGTCGTTGATTCGCTATCTCCTGGTTGGAGGGTGATTTTTTGACATGGGATCTCAGTGTTCACCGAACACTCTGTATCTCTACTTATAGACAAACATCATCGTGTCAGGCACCATACATGCGAGTGAGAGTGCCCAATTTGTAGTACGTCCATGCAAAGGCAGTGTGAGAAAAAGTGCGCATCTGTGGTCCACGCCTTTTTAATCGCGTACAATACATTCAAGGAAATTTAGGACTACAAAGATACATCCGCGCTATGAATCTTACTTAATGCCCATGCATGATAATAGAGATCGGAGAAGTTGCTCAGCTCAGGAAGAATACCGATGAAGCAATTGGCTGTGTAAAATAAACGCCATTAAAATGAATTTGATAGAATTATCTAATGAACGCGGATGAATGGATAAAAAATTTTCTGGTCGCTTCAAAATTTTAGCCCCTTTCCCATACGTCAGTTTTGAAAGCTCGAATCCACTAGCCTTCTCTGGGGCCCAAAGAATTTTTCTTTTTCGAGGCCCAAAAATCCGTAGATCTGGCAGCTCTGACTTGAACTAGGCCAGGACCCATTTGAGTTATGCTTGCTTTATACTATTCCATATGATAAGAGAGAGACTTGAAAAATTTTCGACCGACCGGGAGTGCTGCTAGATGATATTTTGTTATAGCCAATCAGTGATCTTCAGAGGATCGGATAAGTACATCAAAAAGTACTTATGTGAACTAAGTAATAAAGCTTAATACAGTAGTAGACCTAAGATTTTTATATTAGACTTGTGCTCTACTTACACCTTCTCTCACTCAATATTAGTTCCGATGATCCTGCCATCGAGCTATTTAAGAAGGGGGACTAAAAATATTAAGAAGCACTGAGTAAATATAGACCATCAAAAAGGTTGGAAATTTTTACCATCGAGCTATACATTACGGGAGCTGGGTACTAGAAAAAATTTCGATTTTCATGTTATATAATACATTAGGAGAGAGCCTTTGAGAAATTAAACCAAGTTACTAGTACCTATGTGCAACAGAAGAAAACTCAGAAAAACTTTGACTTTTCAAGACTCTCACTCTGAATTGAAATAAGTTCCCTAAATTCCTTAAAAGCTGCCGGGTTTTTCCATACCTCTAAAATAGATCAGACAGGGGTTCTTGTTCATTTTTTTGAATAGCCTTCGCACCTCTCATAACCTTGAGGGGAAAAACACTCAACATGAATACTAATCTAATTGCCATCCTGTATGTATTATCAGAGGAACTGTTTTAAGGGAGGGTGGTCTTACTTTGCGAAATATGTCCGGTATCCGCAGGTCCACAACGTCACCTAGCTTTAGACAAGGGGAGCTTGGGAATATTCCGATTTTCGAGAAGAAAACGACGACAACGCAGGGAGCTGTTGTATGGGTCGGACTGGATATTGAGAATAACCAAAAATTTTCCAAGTCCATTGTAAGTATACTACAGATAGTGGAGAGGGGAGGGGTGGTACTCGCAGATTCCTGAATTACCTGCCAACTGCCAAGTCCACTATTTGAGGGAGGGAGAGGGTACTCGCGATTTTTCAATAGTGTATAAGGTGTCAGGAAAGACATGAAATATGTCAAAATTATAAATAGTATATTTTAGTAATCTTAAAAAACTTTTAGCTCTTAAACACATGGAAGAACTATGGATAGTTACGACTTTTGATTAATTAGCAATTTTCAAAAGTTAGTTTATTTGCGAAACATCGCATGACTGTATTTTGTAGTGATTCTGATCTACAAGAAAAGAAAAAACTCACTTTTTATATTAGCCTTCTATTATCATTATTTCAAATGGCTAAGTAGCCTACCCAATTCTATGCAATTACAATAAGCGACTTCTATACCGTTTTCACGCAAAGAGAAAAAAGGATTCGCAACGAGAGATGCATAAATTTAGAGATTAAACTGCAGAAACATAATTTTTATGACTGTACTCATTACTTTGGTCTAGGTATAAGTACATCCAATCATTTCAAATGGGTCAACGCAACTGAAATGAAAAAGGATGTAAAAAGAAGAAAAATTGTTGATAACAGTAATAATAAGAAGTTGGAAACAACAAAATCACGCCTCCATTAACGATTTTGAAATCCTTCGTGTAAAGTTCTAACTGAGGTTGTTAAGATAATGAACGTAATATAAAAATTTTCAGTATAAATGATATTTCAAAAAGTCGGTGGACTCTTTTCCTATATTTCTTTCTTCTCACACTGTGCATTATACTCACATAGTGAGGAAAAAAGAAACAAAATCGTTGACTTTGGAACATGCTTTATTGGCTGGTAGTTTGGGGCCAGCACGTCTTGGAGCCATACGGCGTTGGTGGTAGTCCCTTATATTGCTGTTCGAACACATTATTAGCGTTAGCACGATGACAACGGAAATATTCAGCAAAGAAGTTTCTCCCTCTAGCGGAGGCAAAAGTATTGTAACAGTCAACTCGCTCCGTTTCAAAGTTGTACCGCACAAGGAGAGGTAGAAGTAGACGCGACTTATCCCAATACCGTATTTATCGTTATGAATGAAATATTTTTTGCGCGCTCAATTAAAATTAATCTCTCGAATCAATCGTGGATCTTGCAGTCAGTTCGTTGAAATTTGTTTACAATATACTGTGATTTATACTTGTGTTATAAATCCATCACCTTGAAAAAACGTCGTACTCTGCTCATATATGAGGGATAGTTTTCTTCGCTTTCTTCCTCCACTCTCAAAATGATTCAAGATCCCAAGAACTGTATTTGTTTCTAAAATTTATAATTTCTTTATTTTAAACAACTTTCCAAGAGAAGCAGTTTTTGGCCATTCAATATTTATGAGAATAAAATTGATTGAAAAACATAGAAAATTGTGTTGTACTGTATGTAAAAATCGGAGGCGTAGACATACCCCCTCCCCCACCAATGTGACGGGAGGTTTTTTGTTCTTATAATGTGCTCAGGGTAAGCTCCTGATTAAAATGCAGCAGAGTCTTACGCGCTCTGGCCAGCGCAAAGTCCCCCGCGGTCCTCCTTTACCTCCAAAATTCAATTTTTCGCAAATTTTCTCGAAAACTAAGCATTTTATAGGAAAACGTTTCAGACGAAAGTTGTTCCTCGTAAAATTTCCAACAAGATTCACTATTCATTTGTAACCCTACGCCCATCGGTCGGTCTGAAAATCCCCATTTAAGTACCTCATTTTGTTCTTACAAGTCATTTTCTGCGTCACATCGGATTAAAGACAAAAACCTGCCACTCGCGTCTAATTTCCTTTTTCAAGGTGGTTATTACAATTACGATAAATGTTGTTTCTCTCTTTGAATTTGAGAAGCCGGACTGCGATAAAAGTCACGCTTACGACGTTCATCAGAGTTGTCACACCAAAGTTATTTCAATCTAACGACTTTTGGAACGTAACATATTCTGTAACCTGGATAATCTTTACAATCCATGCAGTACAATGAGTACGCTCACTACATTTGGAACAATTTTTTTTAGAATTCATTTTTTATCCGCCTGTTGTAATATCGATAGACAGAACAAGATAAACAATCTGTATCTTGCCCGGAGGTATGTATTTGAAGAAAAGGGTGTCATTTTCATGTCTCCTGTATTCGTACACAGTATAATAGATCAGTAGCATTAAATAATAACAGAAAGAAAATACACGAGATGAAAAGTCTCGAAAACAAAAAAGAAGTAAGGTACGTTAGATGTACGAGTAGAGCGTCTAAAAATGTGTTCTAAGGACAGTATAATACATACGTCGTACTAATTATTCTTCAGACTATTATTATAGTCTTATTGGCTGATTCAGATGGCGCCATCACGATCTGCATTCATTGTATGAATTTTCTTTATCAGGGCTTTTTATTACTCATGTAGACGTTCATTGATGACGCGAATTAATTTCGGGATAGCCGACGGTTTGCGTGTTCTCATTAAACATTTCGCGTCTCGATATTGACGCAAGTTTGATACGAGATACGCGACAGCGTTCTCCCGAAGGGTGAGAGTGAAGAGCAGGAAAAGAAAGAAAGAAGAAGAAAACAATCTACCCTAACTGGAGACTTAGCTATAATAATAAAGTGATATCGTCTGAATATACAGCATAGTTTGCGTTTTCCTATGTAGGGTGCTTTTTGCGTTCTTTTTCCAATGCTCAATACCTAAATCTCATTAAATTTATTAGCTATAGGTCTACGGTATTTATTGTATTGATAAGTTGATATGGAAAATTGTATCAATTCAGTTTTAAAAGGAAGAATAATACCTATAAATTATTCGATAACGTCGTCTTCTGCGGAGGAATCGATTCCTCCGGAAGTGATTTCGTTTTTATCGGAAGTAGCCTTTGCTTTTTACTTCAATTCATTAATTAGTCGAAGACTATAAGTAGTATAAGTCGTATTCACGAAGAGAATTGTACCGCAGAGGAAATTGGAAAACAAAATAGTGATCCATAGGCTTCTTAAAAATATGATTCGATACCTACTACAGTGAAAAGGAAAGTGGATTCAATCACCCGGTGGAACATGACAGAAAGTAGTTATGCGACAATGCACAATTAATCCAGGGGGTTGTAATCCAAATGGAAGGAAAAGAGTTCCTTCTTGACTATGGTAATCATGAAGAGTAATTTGTGAGGTGAAATTCGTAAGAGAATACAGTCTTTATTTACTCCATTTATTTTTCGAGTCGGTGCCGACACCAGCCTGAGGGATTGCCACCAACACCACCCTCATACATGTAATAGATTATATCTCAAAATAATAAGAATTACAATAATCATATTATTATATTAATGATTCATGAACAAGAGAACACTCTGGCCTATTTTAGAGGATCGATAAAGAATTTTTAGAAATCACGCAAGTATAATTTTTATAAATAAAAATTATACTTGCGAGATTTGTAAAAATTCTTTATCGATTTGAAATGTATCGCAAACTAAAAACTACCCTTTTAAGTTATTTTAGAGGCTCAAAAGATTTTTGGCTCGAATCTTTCAAAACTCACGGCATTATAGTTGAGCAAAACATGGAGCCTCTTCTATGGAGAGTGTGTAATAGTGCGCAATTACGAACTGTGATGAAGAAAAGCAGCCTGTCACTACCAAATATAGGCTAGCTGCCGCAAAACTAGCCTTAAATGCCGATCATCCAAAAACCCGTGGTCCTCCTCGCTCTATTTGAGAGCCAAACCCGATGGAAAGTGGTGAACATGCAGGAACTACATAGCCTTTAACGCAGTTACAATAGGCGACCGTTACCCTCTCTGACACGCAGTTAGAGGGTGCTGAAATTCACACATCCAAACAACATGGAAAAGACAGCCGTAACCTACGCCTTTAGTCCTCTTTGAATTCTTGATCATGCCTTTCGGGCTCAAAAATGTGGCAGAGGTACATATTCCGGTGTCAAATACATGGAAGACTTGCTCATTGCCACAAAGATCAGAGAAGAACATGAAGAACGCGTCAAACAAATACAGGAACTATACAGATAGCGGGCCCAACCCTATCGGCAAATGAATGCATCTATGTACAAACGTTTCTGGATTTTTTACGCTATCTAGTCACACTACAAGAAGTTGCATCAACCAAGAAGCAAGTCCATACGACACCAAACGAGTCACCGTGATGGAAATGAGGGAATTTCTAGGACTAGTCAACTATTACCGGAAGTGTATCCCGAATGCTGCACAAACTCAATAACCTTCATATCAAGAGGAGAGACGAGCAGAGCTAAAATGAAAAGTCGCCAAAGCAGCCACTTTCAACACACCCACTACAGAGCGTCCTCCAGGATTAGTTTTCTTCTATATCCAGATTCTTTTTATTTTGCTAATTCTAGGTACCAACTCTATCAAGGGTTACGGTCATACAGGCGCCGACGATTGGGCGCAACTATCATTCAGACGCCGCATTCATTCGGATGCCGTGACGTATTTTTTGTAATTTGGTTCGCCTGAATCCTGTTCCCTCTGCAATAAAAAATGTATTTTATAAAATTATTTAAATGAATATTAATTAAGTAAAGAAAATTATCTAACTATAAACATTAATTTCAAATTAAATTGATAAATTTTTAATTAAATTATAATTATAATAATTTATAAATAATTCTAAAAAATATAAAAAATATTAATATTAAATTTTTATTAATTAAAAAAGAATATCAAAAATAAAATAATTAAATCAATTTTTTTTATTATTATTAAACTTGAATTAAATTGATTAATTAATTTTATTATTAATAATCTATCAACTAACTAAAATATTTTTTCTTTTCTTTTTTTGTAACTTAAATTTTAAGTATTAATTTTTTAAATTTATTATGATTTAATTTCCTTAAAAATTTTATTAAGAAATAATATTATTTTAATTAATTGAATTATTGTTAATAATTTATTCAACCTGTATTAATATTGTTTGAGATTAATAAATTATTAATAATTATTAATAATAATGATGGAAATGAATATCAGAATCTTAAATTATTTATTCGTGGATGATTTAAATTTATTGATAAAATTATTAGAGGAATTAATCAATTTGCTATTCTTCCAATAATAGCAAAGATTATATTAATGTTACTAAAATTGTTTTATGAATGGAACGAAGGGTAGTGTTGTTCTATGGATTGTATTGGCCTCCTATCGTACATAGCTCGGAGGTCGAAATTTTTCTCTCTTTCCTGTCATATATGGCTTCAACGTCGACATTTTTCCAAGTCCCTTTTCTATCATTGAAATTTGTCTGCCGGACACCACACGGCACAAGTTGCAAGGCAAATTTTTAAAAAAAGCCCCCCATAGAACAGGATTCCTGTTTTAAAATGAATCGATTTGGGGCAGATCGGTAGGGAGGGACAGGCCATGGACTCTTTTCACATACTTTGTACGGTAAGCACCTAGTCCAGTCGTACCCCCCAAAACAGGTCTGTCGAGAGCTCCAGTAGGGTCCAGACCAAGGAACACAGAGGGACCCTCAAAGAAAAATTTTCGCCCCCTCCCCTTGAAAATAGAGGCCGGACCCGGGGGTGAAATCCCCAGTTGCCGCTCCCCCTCTCGTCAGGCCTGGTCTCCGTCTAAACTTTTGAACTATTTCCAGCAATTTTGGCAAACCAGGGAATTATTGTATTTTTTCGACCCAATCACAAATTCGTCCTTAGGTCTCGAGCTATCGATATTTGAGAACCTGAGAATTAAATTGTTTTTGAGTCTCAAGTTCAGGAATTTGAGAGTACTTTATGCGGGCGTAACCGAATTGAGTCCCGAGAGCGGGGAGTACCTTTTTTTGATGGGCGATGCCGAATTGAGTCCCAAATCATCGTTTTTCGCCGAATTGAGTCCCGAGTTGTCGGGAGGGGTGGTAGAATAGTATCCGAATTGAGTCCCGAGTTGTCGGGGGTAGAAAAAGGGAATGTCTTCATGTATCGGCGGTACACAACCGAATTGAGTCCCGAGGTGGCGGGGGTATACGACCGAATTGAGTCTCGAGTTCACAAATGATTTTCATTTTCCTTCTCGCTTCAACAGACCCAGGACTGTCGATGCATGCATCGATGCGGTTTAAAAATGAGTTGGCACGTGGCTATGTTTTGAGCACATTAGTACCCATGGGAGGTACTGGGCGTGGAAAGTAATCGGGTGTAATCATCTTTTAATAGGCAGAAGCAGAAATTTGAAGGATACGCGTTTAACGAATTCAATTCTCGACAATTCGCCAAGATCACGCCGCGTCATGAGTTTTGCGACCTCAGCCTCTTTTTTTACTGACCCGGTAAACAATCTGAAGGACTCTGAAGCACTCTGAAGCACTTGGGAATTACTACCCCTGTTTTTCCCTTTCGAAGCCTGCTTGAAGCCCGCTTGAAGCACTGAGAAGCCCAGTTGAAGCCCTCTTGAAGCTCGCTTTAAGCACTGAGAAGCCCAGTAGAAGCCCTCTTGACGCTCGCTTGAAGCACTGAGAGGCCCAGTTGAAACCCTTTTGAAGCCCTCAGGGCTTCAAGAGAGCTTCAATGGGAATTACTACCCTTATGAAGCCCTGATCAGTGCTTCAACAGGTGCTTCAGACAAGAGGAATGTTTACCGGGCGAGCTTATACGTTTCTTCAAATTGCGAATGTCAGGGATTTTGGCGTAGGTGTCGCATTGGACCTCGAGAAGAGTGTCTAAGCCCACAGCAGAGGACGAAGGGAAATGAATGAATTCACCAATCTTCTCAGACTTAGTACCGCGGACACTTCGGGACTCAATCCGGACTTTGCCTCCTTCTACCCCCGACACTATGGGACTCAATTCGGATACTATTTTACCCTCCCCTCTCCCTTCGGGACTCAATTCGGTTATATACCCCGACACTTTGGGACTCAATTCGGCTATCAAAAAGGGCGTAACCGAATTGAGTCCCAAAGTGTCGGGGTATATAACCGAATTGAGTCCCGAAGGGAGAGGGGAGGGTAAAATAGTATCCGAATTGAGTCCCATAGTGTCGGGGGTAGAAAGAGGCAAAGTCCGGATTGAGTCCCGAAGTGTCGGCGGTACTAATTCTGAGAAGATGGGTGAATTCGTTCATTTTCCTTCGTCCTATGCTGTAGGCTTAGACACTCTTCTTGAAGTCCAAAACTCATGACGAGGCGTGATCTTGGCGAATCGTCGAGAATTGAATTCTTTAAGCGCGTATATTTCAAATTTCTGCCTCCGCCTAATAAAAAATGATTACACCCGATTACTTTCTACGCTCAGTACCTTCCATGGGTACTAATGTGCTCAAAATATAGCCACGCGCCAACTAATTTTTAATCCGCACCGATGCATACATATCGACAGTTCTAAGTCTGTTAAAGTGAGAAGGAAAATGAGAATCATTCGTGAACTCGGGACTCAATTCGGTTGTGTACCGCCGATACATGAAGACATTCCCTTCTTCTACCCCCGACAACTCGGGACTCAATTCGGATACTATTCTACCACCCCTCCCGACAACTCGGGACTCAACTCGGCTAAAAATGATGATTCGGGACTCAATTCGGCATCGCCCCTTTATGCTAGCGTCCAAACTTTTCAATCCTCTCTTTCAATTTTGTCTGAGAAGGAAAGAATCTTTTTCAGTCATCCAGGACGAGGTTTGATCACTTCAAACCCTCCGCAGAGGTGGGAATTTAGTCTACTGAAACCTACTAGGTCTCGTCTAACATGAAATGTTCTCTAGATCAGAATTTTACAATATTATTACTGGGTCTCAAGTTCTGGATTTTGCAGTATTTTGCCAAAGGAATGTAATCTGAGGGAATGTAATTGATTCTTTGCTGAGTGTCGATGTATTGGATCTTGAAGAACCCACCGAGCTATAATTCTTGAGAACCTAAAACTAGATTTGTTTCTGAGTCTCAAATTCAAACTTTAAGGGTAAAGCCTGTATCCGTCAGGCCTGTCGAGAACTCTAGTCGGGTCCGGGGCAAGAACACAGCGGGCTCTCCAAGAAATTTTTTCGCCCCTGCCCCTTGGAAATAACCCCCCCCCCCTTCCGTCAGGCCTGACCCTCAAAATTTGGAGAACTTCTGAAATGTTCCTCATACGGTATAAACATACAAGTATCCATGAGGTACGAACAATTTTAACTACGACTTGAAAGAAATTTCAAAAATTGTGGAGTCTAATCTACATACTGACAAAGAAGATTTTCGCCGCACGAATAACCTTATAAATAATTCGTGTCAACTTACTCGAAGACCTGAATTTCAATAAAAGATAACTCTACCTACCTCGTATCTTTCTCTTATCCGGAAGAAAAAAACCGAGCTACGAGATGCTTGAATTTTCTAATCAAAATTTCATTATACTCGGCGTACCTTCATTTTGGTACTGGTAGCTTCAATAATAATAGGTAACAATAATACCAAAAATAATAATAGGAACAGCGTGTTATCCGTCATTAGCGTACATGTAAGTGACGCTCAACTCTTTTATTACACTTCCAAAATTCGTATAGAGGTCGTCTAAAGGCCTACGAAAAACTCCTCGCGTGATTACGACACGCAAATAGCCTAATAATCCTAATAATTGTCATTCGTTTTCGTATAGCCTTTCTCTGAATTCATTTACAGTTGGCGGCGTCAACTTAACGTCGAGACAATGCCAAATTACAGTTCAAAGTTTCAAATTGTTCCGATAGTAGTAATTGGACAATGAAGCCGATCGCGTCCGATACGTTTCGTACATACGTACGTCTCTCCTGCTACTGTCGGAACTGGTTTAGTAGAAGAGAAAAGTTTACTGGAATAACAGCTGGATTGGCGCCAACGCGCCATTGTAATGACAGGTCGCGAACATGAGCCCATTTCCGAGCGCTTGACTCGTCATAGCCGAAGCAATATAATACAATAATCAGCATTGAGATTACGCCTTGAAAAGTACACAGTCACATGCTATTCGAATATTATTTCTGGATATAACAACGGGAAAATATAAGAGAGAAAGAATACCGGTAAATAATGAAGTCTGTATTGTTTAAACGTATACTAACGAAAAAAAAAGCAGACGACCTTATTACAAGTACCAAAAAAGAACAATTATTATAATAACAGTTATTATTGTCATTAAACTAGCTATCAAAAACCGCAGCACTGACTGGAGGACTTGCTCGAACTAGTAGTTCGATTCATTAATTGGCTTTGCTCGCCGAGGCCGTCAGTCGTGATTTGTTTTCAATTACGCGGCTCCGTGTCGCTTTCTCGGTGACAATGTGTCGTTTGTAGAACTTTCATTGGTTTATTGGCTACATCTAATCTGAATACCGAGTGATTTGTGTTTCGGTCGCACACTACTGCTTGAAAGAGTAAACTATAGGACTACAACGGAGAAGTGGACCTTACCCAGACTGCATTTGACTGATATTCTGTTCTATAATTCAAACTCAACGAGATGAACAGAATGGAGTCGCGTCTAAAACTCAATCAACTTACGTAAAAAATTTGAGAGGAAAAGTGAACAGCAATAGATTGAATTGGGGTAAAAGAGTGGCGATGCCAGAGGGAGAAGAATGGATAGAAGCAAGCGTAGATCCACACGAATTGCTGCGGAGCAATGTTGGCCCTTTTCCTTCAAAGAATTGGCCCATCCCTTGCATTATTTCTCCTTGACATTAGAAAAATATTTCCAAAAAACTTCATTGTTTGTATATGAGGTTCAAAAACTGTGCTTCAGATAACTCCTTTTCCTTTTTCTTTGGGTGCAGGCTGCGGATTATTTCAAGCGAGCCTGGCCCTTCTCGACTCCTTGTAACCACTCCTCTGGACTCCGGTACTCACCTAATTGTGAGATCAGCGGAGATGTGGTAGGAAAGTTGAAATTAGTCTACGCGATCTACTTTTAGGGATTTGCTTGCTATAGATACGAGGAAAGGATCATCGAACTAAAGATGAGTGGAGTGAAAATTTTGTTGAGAGAAGGGAACCTAGCTGTTTTATGATATTTATGTTTAGGGAAGATGACTGACGTAAAGAAGGACTGAAAGGCAGGAGAACGAAAATAAAAATTATTGCAAGTCTCCCTCTTTTGACGTGTTTCACATGATCCTCAGGCGGAGTTAGCCGGCTGTTACTGTTGTGCCCCTAAACTTTTACCGTTGTATTTTTTCATCACCTCATGCTGGATTGAGGGTAAAATCTGTCCTTAAAATTCCTTTGGAGGTCTCCCTGTTCACAAGCTTGGTGAAGGACGTCTAATAATTTCAACCATTGAGCTGTACATGGTAGGAGGACGCAAACGAGCGGAGTACGAGCCTGTAATTTCATCGAGGCAAAGATTCATTAGGGACTCAGTTCACCGAGAAAATGATTGATTCACGCCCACAAACACACATTCTGCGAATTAGGTAGGGTTACAAAACCTTCAATTCCAATTTATTCAAGAGTTATTTCAAATTTTTCTGTTTTCTACCATATACCGTCATGGTTTATAGAACACTCCTCCGCATTCTGCAGAAGTGCCGAAGTTACTATTGAACGAAAAACGCGCGTTATTCGCCATCCCGGCAGATACCAGCTTTGAATAGAGCTCAGGGCTGAAGACTCAGAACACTTCTTTTCCTGTATCTAAAACTTTGAGCCAAGTCCCCTACTCTCTGTAGAGTCAGAGCTCACATTTTTTCAACTCCTGCTGAGCTTTTACGGACAAATATACTCCCAAGACTCAACGAACTCGTTACTCTACACGTCTATGAGGGTATATGTCTGAATAAATTTACTAAAAGATAGTATGAAAGACTTTCAACAATATGTATCGAAAGGGATCTGTTGCTCAGTTCAGATAAAACTTCATGAAACAGGAATTACTGCAAGTTACCCAAATGATTTTCTAATACGATATGAAGAAAGTTTTAATAATATCGTTCTTATTTCATAATGCCATACAAAGTCGTAAAGAAAATTCACTAATAAAAGCGCCGATTTCAGCCGAAAGAAGAGTTCGAATCCGCCAACATACGATACAACGTTGACGTAGATTATTCGCGCCTTCTTTTCTAAAGATCGCAATGTGTTCGTCATTAATAGAGAACGTCAAAGTGTCGAAGTGTGGCTTTAATTGTTTGACGTTTTGACCTCGAAGAGAAGAGAAAGGGAGAAGTATCGACGGTCATCAGACTCGATTCTTTCCCTCTTTTAAATATACATCGAATAAATATTCACTCAATAGGGTTGTACAGACTATGGCGGAATTGCGTCTTGGTGGCGACCAAGACGCCGAAGGCACAGACCGGCAAAGGACGCCGTGAGTATTGGCGTCGTTTTTCCGAAAGAATCAGGGCGTCGACAACGATCTAGACAAGACAACAGGCAGACGCTATATTCCACTGTCATAATATATTTTATAAATACACGGATCGCCATTTTTGCCGGTATTTATGTACGTACGGTAATGCTACTGTCGATGACTTTGTATACTGCACGTAGTTCACAGCCAAATAGACTGATATGTCTTTCTTTTCTTTTATTTTCCCCCTCTCTCTCTCTTTTAAAGTCATACTGCTGATTCCGACGAAGATCTGTCTGTACCTACCATTGACGCCGACTACGTTAAAATTTTCCAGAGTTCATCGTGCTGGAATTTCGCTTCGTTGTTCATGCAGGGTTAATGCGTTTCATCCCCCTCTAAAATACCACTAAACTTGTATGCGACAACGATTTGATACCCGCCCGTTACTCAATATCACTGCGTGATTTCTCGATATTTTTCTCCTCGTCGTCAAGGAGCCAATTGTTACGTTCTCAATTATTTGCCTAGTTCATCAAAAGTCTTCCGTTGTAGACGAAATGTTCCTATTTCCATGCCCACTTTTTCAGCTAACAGGAGTGGTCCAAAATTTCATTGATCAGAATTTCTTCAGGGAGGAGGTGTACCCCCGGAATGACGCCTATTGGTTCAACCAGCGAATTAAATAAAACTTTTTTTTTTCATTTTTTTATATCAAAGAAACATCTCTTGAATCGCGTGAAAAAAAGACCGCATTTTTATCCTCACAAAATATTAAATTTTAAAAATTGAAATAATTATTCTATTGCCAAGTTCCTCCTCATAATGGTCCCAATCTCCTGAAAATATCAGCTCAATTAAATATGTAGGTACCATTTCTGCGAGTGTTTCGTGTTTTTGAAGTAATTGATCGTGATTATTTTCATCTAATTTCTCGAGAATACTCGAAAATGTACTCATCAGTAGGCCTATTTATGGAACAGAAAATCTGCACCAATTTGAAAATGCAAAATATTTTAAAAAGCGATTTAGCTCTTTAAAATGCTCGAAATACTTTTATCTCCGCGTTGCTCGAGTGTTCATAGTTCGTTCGACGGTTTAAAAATTAGATTCAATATGATTTTGTATATCTTTTGATTTTTCAATTTTTCATTTGTTTTCCCTCGTTCTTAATTCAGATGACCTATTTATTTCAGGAAATCATTCGAACAGGTATTGGTACTGTATTTTTGAAAAAATGGATCTCAAAATTTTTCCAAATACCGTATCAAAATGAGTCTCGGGATAATATCGTTGAGTACCTATTGAGATTCCTGGTACCTACCTACTTTATGAGAGTCCTCAAAATGTTAATGTCATCAAGAAGAGATTTGTCAGAAATCTTTTTTCATTTTATAAATCTTAGAAAATTCATTAGATTTCTAAATCGACTCAGTTGAGAAAAAATTTTCGGCAAAAGTAACAACGCGAACGCGATTATGATATACGCAATCAGAATCATCGGTAAGCATATTTTGTATCCACGATTTACATACCTACCTAATCTAATGAACGAGACTGTATGAAATAATATTAGCTATGAAGTCTGATGGCGGTTGAATCAGCGCTGTTGAGCATACTAATATTCTAAATCTTCATACATATTTGAAGTGTAGAAAACTATTTTTTTTTTTTTTTCTTAACTACATAGAGATAATGGAGAATAATTTTCTTTGATTGTTTAATGATTCGTTGATATGAACTCAAATGATAGATTGGTCGTTGTTTTTTCTCATTAGTTTTGTTTTGAATGTAAGAAAAACTCTACCCACGAATATACTTACTATAGCATTCATTACTTATGTCTCTGTTCAGTTAGACGTTGAGGCTGAAAAAGAAATTGGAAACATGTGTCTATAGGGCATGACTACGAAGTTCTCTGAGAGTATTCTTTCAGAAATAACGATGCTTGAAGTAGCTTTCCTGGGTTTCTTGGTCAATTTTATCATTGTGTTAAGCTTTCGTTCTTACTTTTTTTCCATCTTGTCATTTTCCTGTTTACTCCTCGAATTGCATAAAATTACAGAAACCGTAAATTCAACTCAAACAAAATTACTATTATGAGTTTTAAATTCCAGATAAAAGATCTTGAAAATTTTCCGTGGAGTCGTAAAATTCTACTTCCTGTTTCGTATTTAAACAGGCGCCGGTAAATAAATTGATTCTCTATAATTCGAGTATAATTCGATTATATTGGATGGTATTTTCAATTTTTTGTTCCATAATGAGTAGGATCAAGGATCTTCCGTTCTCGAATCAGCATTACCTATAACGATTTATTAATGAAGAAGGGTTCCCAAGTGTTCGATAAACTAGTATCTATGACATTATCTCCGATTAAAATCTTTCATCATATCCACATTGAAGATGATGAACCTGAGCTTTTATAGAAATATAGATATAGCTTCCATGTTTATTGATTTGATTGAAAAATGTCTCCGATACCGTTCTTAAAGTCTAGCGTATCTCTTTTTAATCCCCTGTCAACTGAATGGAATAGGCCTGATTCAATTTTTTCCTTTTAATTCTCGCTTAACGGACTTGGAGTTTTGCTGAAATTGGAATTCGACTTCAGTTTCCTCTAGCCTGTCATGCGTTTCATTTTTTAAAGTTTGTGATTGACTGATTGATTCAGATTAGATCCTGTGACCTGAAGTGTTCTTGAATTTCGGACTCTTGAGATCTTTGACTATACAAACTTACTCGTTTGAAGTTTGTATTAGTCAACGCTTGAGATTGAGAATGTGAGCAGAGCCTGAAAATCGCTGAAAATCAACCAAGCTCGAAGCGAACAGCTCACAGCTGTGAACATCGTAACACGGTCGCGAACGAATTACGATCTACGAATTTACGGGCGCATATTATCAAATGGAGAACTTTAAATTTTTAATGGAAATAGTCAATCAATAATGAAAATATCATTCTGTTCTGGTTCTATAAAATTGATCTTTTATAAATTTCAGTCAAGTAAAGTGGACAAATGAGGATCGCTCATCGCTGAATACGAAGCCGCGGCTCACAACGGTAGACTCACAAACCGTCCGCTCAAACCTAAACCTTGAAAAAAGTTCTCTGATAACTTTTTTCGTTCATTGATAATGACGAATGAGTGTAATCGTGTACTATCTTTTGAAGTTTAAACAGTAGAATACGGGACCGACTTACGTGTACCAGCCGTAGTCAGAAACTAACTGATTTTTCTACAAATATTTCACAATGTCCACGTTCGTGAATTGCTGAATTTTGTATTCGGGTGGATCGAAAGCTGTTCTTCCTTCAGAGTTTGTCTCATCGCTTCAGCAATGGGAAACAAACTATTGTTCTTTTTGATTGCACTATGGAATTTCAGCCCAATTCGTAGTGTAGAGTTGACGTTCGAGTTGTATGATAACGCTAAGGATTGTTTTTACGAAGTAATCAAGGAGAATACTACAGTTACGTTGGAATATCAGGTAAGTAATCATTTTATTTACCTCAATGCTATCATCGAGCACGAATGCCGGCAATGATATGAGATGATTTGTTATAGGTCGTTACAGGAGGTCAGTATGATGTGGACGTAGAGATCCAAGGCCCTCATAACGAAATATTGTATCAACAATACAAATCGCAGTTTGACAGCACCACATTCAGTACGAAAACGGCAGGCGTATATGCAATGTGTTTCAGTAATGAATTTTCAACATTCTCTCACAAGATTGTATACATGGATTTAGTAGTTGGCGAAGAAAAACCGTTCCCAAGGGACAGTGAACATATCACTGTCATGACGCTGGTTCGTTGACACTTTTTTTCATTTTTCCTCTGAAAGTTACCTGGGTTCTTAGCTAATGCTCCAGTAGACAATGAGATCTTCATATTTTTTGCAATAGGTATTCCCAATAGTAATATCGCATGGAGATTTCTTAGAGCAAGTATGGTACCTCTTAATTGAGAATTCACGACGTTGAATCTGATTTTTAAATCCCCCTCATTTTGGTTATTTTCCTAGTAATTAAGAGTTGGACGGGCCCGGAAAACTATATTTCTTCATCGTCAAGCCGTGTCAACAGTTTAATTTAAAAACTTATTCATTGATTCAAAAAATTGCTTCAACTTTCACAGATGGAAACCTCTTCTTCAGAAATACATCGGAAACTGTCCAAAATTATCGATTATCAAACACATCATAGGCTACGAGAAGCCACTAGTCGCACTCGAGCAGAAAATTTAAACCAGACTGTATTTTGGTGGTGTTTGGCCGAAACTTGTGTCATCGTGGTTACCATGCTCTGTCAAGTTCTGATCGTCAAAAACTTCTTTAATGATAATCGGTCGTATCAGCGTATGAATCGACATTGATTATTATAGATATCTTTTACCATCTCCTTCATGTATTTCCTATGTATATTGTTTGAAGACTGCGATTTATGAAGTTGACCGCCGCGAGAGCTGTCAATGGACGGCATTTTTCCAGACGATCAAATGTTTGGTTTCGTATTTATCGTAAACTTTGGTCGTGGTTTATTTTTTTTTCCCCTCCAAATTGCATCAGCGCACCCGCATTGCACGTATTGCATGCTATATCAATATTTCCCCATTCTTAAAATGTAATCGAATATGTTGATAATTCTTCCAACAACATCGCAATATGAATTGGTCGTGCTCGATATTTTATAGATTGTGTGGAGTCTTTTGTTAGGTTATTCCCTGCATGTCGATCACATGATGCAGGTTCTTAATTTTAGGCTACAGATGTTCTACAGTTTATACAAATAAATTTTAATGAAACACAAAATTTTTTCTGAGCACTTTTAAGTTTTTGTTCTGAACATTTAAAGTCTCAAGTTATGAACGCAAAGCTGTGGAATAATGAAAGTCACAATAAATGTTAAAATATGACATAGGTGTGCTCTTAAAAATTTTCCTTTTATTTCTTTATAATGTAGAACTTTCTATTGTTATTTGCAATTATTGTTTGTATATTCTATTGAAATTGTTTTTGAGGCATTTATGGCGATTATTTCTATCGTTTCGTCATTGATTATATCTCGAATTCTGTGATTGAATTGTACATAAATTATTATCGTTTGTATCCATTGTAAGCTATTCTTATTTTTCCCTCGTAAGACAGAAATAATAATATTGTGTGGAATGTCGTAGATTTAGTAGTTATAATCTAGCGATAAAATATCTGGCAAAAAATATCCTTAGAATATTGAAATGTGATATAGAATTATAGGATACATATTTTACGGGAAATTAAAGTAGATAAGTCAATCAAATTTTATGGAAATCCGATTACATAGGTGAACACACCTTCAACTCATGATTCTTGTTTCTTCCAAGTAAAACTAATGCTGGTTCAACACTGTGCTTATTTTTTCAATAATATGCTCTTCATTATTATGTATTTTGTGTGTAATTTCCGCGGCAATTACGTCCGGTCCTCTTTCAACCATAAATGGTGAATCGACTACAAACATTTAGGAGATTTGATGATGAATGAAGACTGCAATCAAAGTTATGCTTAGGCTTAGAAGTTCCGTTTTATTTGAAATTTGTTGATCCGTTTTCCTTCTCTATAAAATAATTTTGTTGCTATGGAAACTCTGTTGTGTGGTCGATCGACGGATAAAATGCCAGATCACTATCGAATTAATCCTTTCATAACTGGTTAGAAAAAGATTGCAAGAATCGTCCGAAAAATTTTGTTGTTAGACTCATTGAGGGAATCAGTCTGCGTAGATTTGCTGGCGGTCATCCTACACTATTTCTCATTACTTGTGTTCGAAAAAAAAAAAAAATAGAAAATGGATCTAGGTCTTCATGGAAACATGGAATGTAAAAATAACGAGACCTTCGATGGCGGTAAGAATGAACAATAATCGATGGAAGAAAAAAAAGTTTTTCTGGCATTTGTATTCTACCAGGGAGAATGCGATTATTTTTTGAAATCTACGCCTTAAAATTCTTACGACTTTATTTGTTTAGTTACTAACTGAAACACCGGAACAAATAGGTTTCTATAATCTCTGCATGAATATTGTAAAAACAGTCGAACATTTGAATAGGCACTGATTTGGAATTGATGGGTTCGATTTCCCCCAGTTTTGCTGTGTTTCATTCAACACTTTTTTCCTTCCTCTCAAATTATTTTTCGATAGCGATTCGCAATAATTTATTTCAAATATTGAAATTTTAGGAAATCAATGATTATGAATATCCAATTTTGAGCATGAAATTATTAAATTATTGAATGAAGAAATAGGTACAAAAATAAGTATACCACGGTGGTATCATTTTCCCTCTCAGTCTTTCGTGAGCATAGAGAGTATATTACGTATGACTGAATTTCGTCATACAAATAAAGCTTCTTCTTTCATAATCATCATCAATTTCTTAATAAACGAACTAGCGTAGTCGAAATGTTCTAATAGACGAATTTTCGTGTTGGTAAAGCCTTATAAATTCTTTTTATTTATTGTGTGTATTCTTGCACTTGAATACTCCTTAAATTAATTAGCCTACTTTATTCTATATCAAAGAAATACAGATATGAATTGCTAAAAGAAGAGAATACATAAGTCGGATACTACTTTAAAAAGCTTCGGTCTATTGTATAAGGTCGGACAAAGGTAAAAGTATGTACCGGTAACTCATTACAATGAGAGTTGGATGTAAAATTATAAATACGAAAAATAAAACATGGGAGATGGGCTAATACATAAGTTCAGCAAATTGGTGCCAGTGTTAATTTTATCCGGAAAAAAAGAAAGATGATATGACAGTAATCAGCTGTTCACTCACTTTTTTGGAAAGGATAGTACTTAATAAAAAATTGTTAATGAGTAAATATGAAAAATTAGGTAGGTACTAGGACTACATGCCGCTTTTAAAAAATAATCGAATTGAGAACTGAAAAAGGAATGGGTAACCAATCCAAATTCTCCATTTACTTGTCGGCTAAAGCACTAATCACATACTTACTTACTTAATCTACCATTCACTTGTTCTTTGAATAATGAAATTCATAACACGTATAGGGTCGCTCTCGAACAACACAAGACTTTTTCAATTTTCTTCGAACTCAGTCATGGCTGTCTCTAGTATCAGGCCGGAATGTTCAAAACTTATGACAACATTGGATGAGGCTGAGATTATTATTCAGTCTCTTGCGGGAGAACATCAAGAAACTTTTTTTGTCACAAATACGATGAAGTTTTCGAAAAAAATGAAGAGAACGTGATTTGAAGAATCAACGATTCTCGATTCTTTGAGCTAGTTCTCGACTTCTCGTCAAGATTGATCAACTACAAATAAGCGAGTTATTCACGTTTTTAAAAAAAATTAGACAGTGGACAAAGCGCAGTCAAATAAGGGCGAAGCGCGGTACATGTACTGCGCTTCGCCCACTGTCCGATTTCTTTTCTAAACGTTGATGACTCGCTTCGTAGTAGATCAATCTTTACGAGATTTGGCTCAAAAGATCACGAATTATTTAATTCCTTCAACTTTGTACTCATCAACTTTTATTGAATACTATTCGCAAATCAACGTTTTATGCGTCTTCTGGAGATTTTTCCAGAAGATCGTATAAAATACTGGGTCCCGTATTCTTTCCTGACTGCGACGTTGCCAGCTTCAATATTTCGGCCTGATACTGAAGACGAACCTGACTCAGTGACATAATTGATCGAGATTAAAAATGAAAACTCTACGTTCTTTTATTTAACTCTGCTTCTCTATTCTCATTTATCTCGCTCTAACTGATTTCAAAAATTCATTATTTATCAATATAACTTGAAATAGGTACCTGAAATATTCGAGGTACCTAACTTCGAAAGGACAACCTGGGAGGATACAAAATCAATGAAGGTATAGTGACGTGGAATAGAAAAACCAACCTTACTGCCAAGAAAAGTCGACGCTGGAAAACGCGTTCAAAGTTGAGCATGTTGTTCTGTTTCACTTTAAACGCGTTTTTCTGCTTTTTTTTTTATTTTTTTTTATTTTTTTTTTTGGCAGTAAGGTCGGTTTCTTTATTCCACGTCACAGTTATCAAAAAAATGAAAATCTGTTTGATCCGTTATATTTGGTACCTACCCAATCAATATTTCTAATCGTCCTAGATCCACCGCCGAAAAAAAAATCAAATAGTTTGCAAATAACTAGATATAGGTACTGATTTTTTGTATCATATTTCAGTGTAGAAGTAGAATAAATGATGATATCCTGACAAAGTTCTTTTTTTTTTAGTTCATCTGAATACAGTTCAGAAATTTCCTCATTTTGCCGCCATACTTTAAAGGGTGAGGCGATGAAACTATTTTTTTTTTAAAAGAAAAAATTTCCCACAAAAAAAATCAATCAGTATTCGGTTGTTGCGTAGGTATAGAGAAACATTGGGCCAGAATTTGAAGATTCGACCAGAATAAGCTTTAGCAAGCCCCAAACTGCTAAAAACGACTACAAAATACAAAATAATAGTAACTCATCAGATTACATCCGCGAGAAGAGTATCTTTTAAGGGGAAAATGTATTACCTAGGCTACTTAGAATTGGCAACAGATTGGCCTAATTCAGCAATTATTGTCAAAAAACAGGATCCTTGATATTAAAAAGTACTGACCTTCAGAGTGCACTTAGGGAGAACTTCTACCGTATTCTTTATTTTTTTCTTCCCGGCAAGATGGTTTCTTACTGCGAAGGTGCGTTTTTCTTCGTTCTTGTCTTGATTTGAAGGATTCCATCAACAGATGCTTTCACAATATGAGGTACGATGTCAAGGAGTGACTCCCCTGTTGAGCTTAGACGCATTATTGGAGGCAGGTTCTTTAGGAAATTTGGTATAAGCTTCCATCCTCTTCACAAAGATACAAGTGTAGATAATCCATTCGTATCCCTCCACATCTTTATGTACAGAACTCTTGCCGTGAAGGGAGGTGGTTCCCACGAGAGCATTATAAATCGCTCCCTGAAATCCAAAATATTATTGATTATGACTGCCGATTCCATCGTCTCAATGTTGTCGTTCTTCAGCATAGGATTGCTGATTGTGCTTGCAAATGTAGGCTTATGTGTTGGCGATTCTGACGCGTTCTTTTTCTTCAATGATCGTTGTGGATAAAACCTGATAAATTATTGTAGCAGTTTTTGGCAGTTCACGGCTTTGTAAAACTCATTCCGGAAGCATCCTCAATTTCTCACCCATCTTCCCGACTACAAGACGACCAAACTTTGCTTGATCTTCTTCATAGACAGCTTTTTCTTCTTGTCGAACCATGGAATTCATCGCCTCACTCTAAAAAGTATATGCTGGCAAAACTTAAATTGGACTTTCTGATGTAGATCAACTTGAAAAAATCATGTCAGCATGTCATCTACTCTGAAATGTGATGCAAAAGTTTTGCATTAAGTATTGAGAGAAATTAAAATGAACGAACCGACAGTAATAATGATCCCAACTTACCAACTGCGGTTTGGCTTTTTTGACACAAGGTCAAAGCAGCAAATCTAATTGCGAGCCTTGCATCTTCTATGTTGCTCATAGGTAGCTAGGAAAAGCGTGTTGACCGAGAGAAAATTTTGAATGAGTCCATTCAACTGCGTAAGTAGATATTACGGTGAACTGCAGCCAGAAGAAGTACCAAGAATCTTATCATTGATGAGATTTCTTTGTAAGCTATCGTTAGTGTACCACCTAAAAAATTTTAATCAAAATTCTCAAAAAAATTCAATTAATTTTGACGAGATTTTCAGGATTATAATCTTAACGCACTAGTCTATCAACACTTTGATGAAAACAGCGCAATTTATAAGCTTTTCTTTTTCTACAAACCTGACCATTCACTTCCTCAATTACTGTCAGTGATTGAATTTTGATGCGGAAGGATAGTATGACCAAACACCAACACATATCGAGAAAATTGTACGTACATAGGTATTCACTGAGAAAATTTATCAGATTTAGAAATTTTTCGATGATTAGAAACTACAGCGATTTCAGCGCATTTATTGGGTAAAACCAAAATTGTCAAGTCACATCCTCTAAGCTGTAACAGAAAAGACGACAAGCAGAAACAGGCCTTACTTAGTTTTCCGGACTGTAGGTACCGACGATTCTTACAGCACAAACCTACACTAAAAAAGATTTTTGATTCGACCGGAGTCAGGGGTGGCAACTTTTGTACAGCAAGTGCAGCCAGCTGCTACCCCATGACATAGTTCGCTATATTCTAAATTTTTTGAACTCCTGCCTTTGCAAACATTAAAAATTTTTCCCAAGTCTTCAAAAAAAAAATCCTCCTAAGTGGTTTCCGCGGTACACTGAAAAAAATTAGGTGGTCATCGCTTGCTGGAGTTTTGATTATCGTTCAAAAGCTCAGGCTTTGCACCTGTCACTGCGGATCGTCAGGCATCAGCCAAAAAAGTTGTAAAATAACTGAGTTTCCCACTGAGCGAAAATCTCCAACAAATATCGACCATAGTCTTGCCTTATATTTGACATCCCTATACAATTATATTGTAATAAATCCGCAAAGGTTGCATTTTTCAATAATTACGTCTCAATAGGCCTTCTACGTTTCTTCAAAATCTCCTATTTAAAACTCAATTCGTGACGTCTGTTTCATCAACAACGCTAATTGAAGCGAGTGAGAAACCTTTTTGGGAGGTCGATTTAAATTATAGGATCGACTTATTGGTCAAAATTTTTTCAAGTTTACATCCATCCTCATGATCTATATAGCTTGATGATTGTATTCTTCTTCTTCTTCTTCTAAGAATTTCTCTGAACTTCGTTCCTGATTTATAGGACTTGATGGTCGGAATTTTCGAATCTACCTCCTCCCTTTTCTTCAAAGGAGGCTCGATGATAGAAATTGAGTTCTTCTTTTTATATCATGTTCAAACTTTGGACTTTCCCGAAAAATCTCCTTCTCCTCATAGTTACAAAAGTTCTTGAGATAAATCATACAACTTCTGCAAATTCTCCGGAGAAGAGCTCCTCTTTCCCTTAAAGCCAGGATTCACTGGAAGAATAATGAAAGTTTTTCTTCTTCCAAATAACTCCTCCTCTACATGAAACAAGTTCCTGATGTTAGACACAGGTCGCAGACTTAATGGCATAACAATATGGCCCAAAATGCTATCAATTTGGTCATCTTTTATTGATATACTTCCGTTTTCCTTAGAATCAGCAACTTTCAGTATTTCTTGTAAATTTTTGAAGTTTCCTGCCTATCAAAGAGTCAAGTTTCTGGCTCCATCGTAAGCTTCTCGTTCCTACTTAGAGCTAAACTGTGTCCTCTAGTAATCATGATCCAAAGTTTTTGTAGATCTGAATTGAGGAGGGGAGTGAAGGGATTTTGAAACAAAAGGTTTATTTTTCTTTTTTTCCAGATTACAATTATATTTCTGCGGACCTGTATTCATCAGATAAGGGCCTACGTCCTCCACCCATCACCAAAGCCTAATCCTGACCTGTTATTAGGAGAGGAAATGGACTTGGAAAAGTTTCAAATTTTGAAGTGTAATAACCATGATGGATGATGAGAGAGGGACTTGAAAAAATTCAGACTCTTATACGAACCTGTGGCTGAGAAATCAGAAAATATGTAGAAGTTGTCATTGAGAATCTTGCATCGGTTTTTGGGGCTCTTGCCTCGGCAAGCCATGAGTCCTTATGCATCCGCAGGAGAAAATTGAAAAAATAAATAAAAACTTGGAGGCCATTGCAGGTCTGCAATGGCAGCGGGGAACTCGTAACCTCCCGCACTCGCGATCACGTTGGCGCGAAGATGCACCCTCAGCAATTAATGAGTTGACTGAGCTCTTCTTAGTATACTGTATACTAGGCCTGATATAATGAAGGCTGGAAGTTGAAATTATTCCAAGTCTCTCAAGTAGGTCAAGGTCATTGATGACGTCATAAACCGTCACGGCTGGAAGTTGACATTTTCCTCAAGTCCCTAAAGTAGGTCTAAGGTCATTGACGACGTCACGTTACATCACGTCACGCAGTTCACGCAGTTCACAGAAACTCCCGGACGTGGATGATTTCTCAGAATGTAATCCCCCTTACAAAAAGGATAGCGGGTTGCCTGCTAATAAAGTTTCCTACCGATAGGTACGTTGTGACGTCACGGTTCGAGATAATATATTCTGGGTCAACTATAAGATATTATTTTCGTATAGCATTTTCGAATCTCTGAGCAGCCCTGGAGAGTTTTATTTTTGTATGGAATTTTTCTAATTTTCGTGCAGCCTTTGAAAAAGTTTTTTCTCCTCGATACCCCAATAATGGTGATTTACCTACCGCATGTATTCTACAACCGTAAAGGCTGTTATTATACTCTTTGATAAATGGAACTCAATTTCTTCAGTTGTCTATCATATACTATGATTATTTGCAGGGGTGCTTTCGCATTTTGTCTCAGGTTCTAGATCTGAGTAGGACAGATATGTGAATCTCTTGGCTTGCTCAAAAAATACAAGACAGGGCTGAACAACCAATACACCAGGGTGGGGGGAGTAGCCACGTGACCGCAAAAAAATAAAATGAAAGAAATACATATCATCAATTTTTCTTTTCTTCAATTATTTGTTCGTCTTTAATTGTTTATTTTTTTTATCTTTTATTTTTATTTTTTTATTTTTTTATTTTTTATTTTTTCATTTTCACTTTTTTTATTTTCATTTTTTATTTTCATTTTTTATTTTCATTTTTTTTAATTTATTTTCATTTTTTTTTTATTTATTTTCATTTTTTTTATTTATTTTCATTTTTTTTATTCATTTTCATTTTTTTTATTTATTTTCATTTTTTTTATTTATTTTCATTTTTTTTATTTATTTTCATTTTTTTTATTTATATTCATTTTTTATTTATATTCATTTTTTTAAATTATTATTATTATTTTTTTCTCTTTTTCATATTGTATTTATTTATTTATTTTATTCATTTTCTATTTATTTATTCTTTTTATTAATTTTTTATTTATTTATCTGTTTCCCTTTTTGCCTGCTTTCTTGTTTGTTTTCAGTATTTCATCTTGTTTGTTGGGCGTTATCATTGTTCTACATACTTATTTATTCATCTTATTTACTTATTTTTTTATTTTTTCTTCTGTTCTCAAGAGGATTTTATTTTATTTTATTTATTTATTTATTTATTTATTTATTTTTATTTTGTTTTTTTTATTTTTATTCTTTTCTTTTTTTCTAACTTTAGATGATAATAATCCCCACCGCTCTCGCTCAGCGTGTTTTTATTGAGCATGCGGTGGGTGAAATTGTATATTTTTGTTAATTATGCCCGTTAAAAATGAGGAATAAAGATATTATGACTATATCTTGACATAAAAAAAATATAGATTTTTTGAGCTCTAGTTCTCAATTGGAGAAAAAAAGCCCCAGATTTTTTGGAAAAAATGAATTTCTGTTATGTAAGACTGTCAATGAGAGAAAAAAAACTCAAGCGACCCGAATACTGAGGCGCATGGCGACTCGATTTTCGCATTGATTACATTTCATCGAAATATTCTCTGATGATTAATAATTGAGAGATTGAAAATGATAAAATGAAATGAAGTAGAAAAAAATATCAAAGATAGGCTTTTTTTTAACAAATTTTGTTTGCCTTGATATTTAATTTTAGCGTATTTTCGCATTCCGTCGAAGTATTTCTGACACGGAAATAAAAGCGTAGTGCGGGGTGCAAGTTGTACTGTCTTTAGTCCGAGCTTGTATGAATATTTGAGGCCACTGAATTGTCTCTTAGTTAATGACACCGCTTTATGGTTTAATTTCCCTATCAAAAATATAATGCGAGAGTATGCTGAAGTTATTTTCTAATCTTTCGACGCCGTACAAAATTTGTTAAAGACATACACCCATCTCTGTGATTTTTTTTTACTTTTTGCAGTCATGAGCTAGCTTAGCAAATTGTCTCCCTTTTCTTAGCTGTATGAAGCTTTAAAGAAAACATTGCCGAATATAAAGTCTACGAAATTCACAAAATCAGCAAAAAGAGCCCACCGATTTCACGTAATCTGCGGTAAGCGTGCGGACTGCGCGTATTCGGCAGAAGGGTTGCCAATTTTACGAAATCAGCAATTTTACAAATTCTTCGTCGTAATTCAATGATCATCAGTTCGTTCGTTTCCTTCTAAAAATAGCTGAATGATACTTACAGATTTTGAAGCCTACTTTTTATCAATAACACTTTCTGTTAAATATGTGAAATTAGTTCGAGCAATGTCAATGATCACAAAATGTTACATTTTTCCCCCTGCGAACTTACTCCGAATTTAGAATACGGTACATGGGATGCATGGGATCCTTCCTAGAGATTATAATTCATCGTTCAAAGATCTAAATCGAACGTGGGTTTGTGGGTGGTAGAAACGCTTCCCTATGGAGTCCGAGCGGTACAGTACTAGTACAACAATGATGAGCAAGTTCCCTCTTCCCTGTTCCGGGCTAGCTAGTAGCAGCACAATACACACTAACACACTTAGTGTACCTGCTACTCACTACTACGAAGCCGGATTCACCGGAGCGCGGGAGCACCAGTTGAATTTGTCGCTCGTTGAGTAAGGTTGTGGCTACCTGCTAGCATGTGTGATGTGGAAAAAAAGGCTAATATCTCTGTGTTACCTTTTTGATGATAAAGTGAAATTATTGTACGGCATAGAATTGTTCAAATAATTCTTAAACAACGTTGAAATAAAACCCGCGCAACAGTCGGCCTTAAATCGCAGCGAAAAAATATACCCTTATGAAAATTACGCGTATTTCGATAATCGCAGTTTCTCGTGTTATAAATAATAGTTAAAATGAAGTGATGAATGGAAATACTTTTTCGTGGTGTAATCGTGTATCGTGTTGAGCCAGTATGGGTGTTTCAACCGCCAATTTCGAAGGTAAAGAAGCCCACGAGAGTCTCTTGAATCGCCAGGAGTCCGAAATTCGTCTGCTGGAATTGATGAGGAAATGTCTTTCGTTGAAAGTGAAACATGATAAAGATTACGCGTCAGCTCTCAGCTCGGTCGCTTCTCAGGGCCAAAAAATTGATAAATTCGAGGATATGAAGGAGAGTAACATATACAAAGCGTGGAAGGTGCTGATGGAGGAGCTTGAAAATCTGGGCAAATTGTTCAAGTCGAACGCGGAAATCATTGAAAAGGATACGCTGAATAAACTCAATACCATGTGTCTGGAAAAGAGAAAAGCTAAAAAAAACTACCAAGATGAATACAACCGATTTTGTCAACAGTTTTCGAGCGTAAGTTGAAATTATCACCAATCCTTTTTAAATTAAGATAAATTTCGTCGACCTTCTCTCCCCTGACAGTGACGTCCACCCTCCCCAAATGATAAAATTTCCTCATTTATGTTCGTAGCAAAATTCATTCAAAATCTTACTTTTTGGAATCCCGGATCGTGAAGTTTCCATGAATCGAAGTCGTCCGGTCGTTTTCTATTCTTTCTCGTTGAAAAGAAGTCGAACTATTATACGATATTCTAAAATTATTGTTGGTATTGTTAAAAATTTCTATAGTTTTTCGCTGATAATAGTTAACGGTCTCATTTTCTTCGTTGCACTAGGAGCCTGTCTTTCAAGTTCAACGAGTGTCTGAGTCGTGGACTATAGAGAAGATAGAATTCGTCGACTTTTTTCCATCCTCCTCCCTTTCTTTCTTTTCTTTTTCTTTCTTTACTGATAACCTGTTTTTAATTTCTACCGAGAATTCGATACCGGTTATTATTTCTGCTTATTCATTTTTTCTTCACATTTTGTGTCCCTTTCTTCGCAGTTTTTGCTTTCATTATACCAGAGACGACATACCATCTGATGAAGTCCTGCGTTAGCGGTTTATAGGTGTCGACGAAAATTGCCGAGCGAATACCAATTTTTCTCGCTTATATTGTAGCGCATGATATATTGTCTCGTTATTCAGTCAGTCCACATCGACGCGAATAAATATTAAGAATACTAGGATAACAATTATTTCTTTGAACCGTGTTGGAAATTTTACCACTCTGCGCTAAAGCGGCGTGTTAGTTTTACTGATTTCTTCATAACCGCGTACCAACGGACACGAGCGAAATAAGTTAGTTTCTTGTGGGCTGCGTTGAACAACTTCTTACTCAGGGCTAAGTGAGCAGTTTTTATAATTATTTTGCACTTCGCTATCTCTTTCGAGCGTTTGTTGTAACGTCGCCAATTATTCATTGGACGGTTTTCAGATCAATAAATGGGTGACATACGTATTCTTGTTCGGACTGTGGTATACGGACGGGAAGACATCGCATTCTTGTCTCACGAATAGTTTCTCGCTTTTAATTTGAGACAGCCTTTGAAAACGAATCGGGTATAAAAGTACTATGAAGAAGTTAGAAAGACTTTCGAACTTGGATTTCTTTCTAAAATCGGTGCGTTGACAAAGACGCCAGTTTGTATCTGCAGATCTATTTTAAACTACGACTCATATAGCCGGTAGAAAGTGTTGCATTTATAAATCGTGACACGTTCTCAGATTTTTTGCTCGACAGCTGCTGCATTTGAAGTCAGAGGTGATCTGCGCCTTTAATCAACAATACTGCGAAATTAAACTCATTCTAGGGGTTTTGTCCGATAAAATGCTAGTCTCAGAAAGATTTCGATGATGGTTATGAAATTTAATTTTTTTTTACGAGTATTCTAGCTTTACAATGGACTGCTTGCTTGGTGAAAATACATATTCATATTAGTACCGCGTCGAGCCTTTCAGAAATGACTACTATGTTGGAAAGATCTGCCCGGCGAAACCCATTCCCTTGGGAACCACAAAATTACAGTGCCCTCGAGCTCGGAAACGTTAGCTCACTCAATCGACTCAACTATTGAGTCTCTTCTTCTTCCGTCTTCATGTTCCTATGTTCGGTCTTCTTCCTGCAGAGTATCAAAAGTGTGGCTCTGCATTTGCCTATTCATCTTCTCCTTCTTCATGAATGTGACTACAAATGTAGCCCCCTGGCTCCTTGCAGCATGCCAAGCTACACGAAGCAAGCGCTTCATCAACCTCAATCTCCTGCAGTAACTGACAAAGCTCGCATCGCTCACGCCTCCACGCCTCACACTCAAACAAGGTGTGCGGTGGTCTATAATTTCGTCTTTGATCTCAATGCAAACACTTTGCCTGCTGAACTTCCCTTAACTTCTCATGAAGGTGCTTCTTGAAGCAGCCAAGGCTGCTCAACACTTTAGATGACTATGGTATCGGTTCACAAACGTATCAAAGTCTTGTTGTCCATTCACTAGGCTCACTCTGAGCAATTCTCGCTCTTCACTTTTCAAACAAGGAGCGCTTGACCTTTTGATGGACCAGTAAAGCCTCTTGCTCGGTCATTTTCCTCTTCTTTGCTTTGAACACCACCACTCTTTACTCAGCAAAGAACTTGATTGGTGAACGTGGTAATACGCAAATAGGCTCCCTCAAGATCTTCTTGCGGTACTCACCAACACACCACCGCTCAACTCTTCGTTTCCAGCGTGCAAAGATTTTCTTCATTTTGACATTTTGTGACAACCCGCCATAAAAGGCTCCGTGTTGAAGTTTTTGCCACAAGTCTCTTTAAAGGAACTTGTGGCAAACATTTTAACACGGAGCCTTATGGCGGGCTGTCACAAACTGTCAAACTGGAAAAAATCTTTGCATTCCGGATTTGATCTTTTTCACCTCTTTATCTGCAGGCTATCTTCATCCACTCAGCCAATTCTGGGGCATGATCGACAAAATGGTGCTTGTCATGATCCTTCTCCTTGGTTTGTCATCAGGTGGCCTAGGTAGGTCCGCCTTGTGAAGCGAACCACAAACCCAAATACTTCATCACCTTCTCAATAGTGATGTCCACACCTTGCATGTAAAAAAAGGGTGCACCGAACTTTCGACAGATCGTGAATAGTATAGCTTCCATCATAACTATTTCAAGTTCTGATCTGGCCGACTCGATTCTTCGTGTCGCCCTTGCTCTACATCGCTACAGCTATTTCAGGAGTAGCTGATAAGCTTAACGCCAGGTAGAAGCTGCATTTTGAAAATTTTGTTGAATGGAAAGCACCACAATAGGGTCCATAGCCCAACCTTGTAGTACTCCATACGTTACTAGGCGCTTCACTGTACCAGGAGACGTCTCTGCTTGGATTTCTCGGTAGCTAGTATAGCTGCTGATCATCTTGAGCCGGTATGAAGACACTTCTGCATTCACGAGTGCCTATCCGCTTTTATGGAATCGAGTTAAAGCATTTCTCAAGTCGAAGCTGACGGCTGCGCAAAACTAACGCGTAGATATTGCTGACTCAGCTATCCTCTTCAACCTGATTCCAGCGTCCAGTTTGAAACCCGCCCTGACTACTGAAGATTATGTCTCTTTCTTTCAGATCGCTCTCGAGTCAATTCTTTATTACTCTCTCTAGAAGTTTGCCGCAACGTTATCTAGCAGGCAAAGTGGTCGATAAGAGAATGCGAGCCAGGTGAATCCTTCTCGATCAACGCCAGTCTGGCTTCCTTTCATTGCACAAGGAATAGTTCCTCAGCAATTACCACATAGTGGTATATAGTAGGCGAAGTACAGAGGGCGGATCGGGAAGATTGAAAAATTGGACGAAAAGAGAAGTATTTTACTGTCAAATTGTCTTCTCAGTCGATCTGGGATGAGCTCCTCTTGTCTCGATTGGTTGTAGGATGAAGACCAGGTACTGGATTTGCATTCAGTTCTTCTCAGTTTGTTATTACCCGTTGTCCAAACTGCCGTCACGTGATGGGATTGTGACGGCGCACATTTGGACTCACTGTGCTTGTTAAATGGGTGATTGCCGTTACAAACTACAGTCACAGGCGTCACAATTCTCCTCAGTTCCGAACTGCGACGATATTTTGAACAACGGGTAGTTAGATATTCCCAAGAGAGGAACCAACTCTGTGAAATTAAGGAAGAGTGATACCCAGAGGATAAGGCCCGTCATTTCAGGAAAAAATATTGCTTGCTTTGCTACCTTGTCTACCGAATCATGTTCTGGAAAGTCATCATGACCAGGAATCCATGCCAGTGTGATATGAGAGTTTATAAATTTAGTTGAGTGGAGAGCCAAAAATATACGTTGGATGAAGAGATTAGTTGAGAAGGGATCGGTGATGGCTTGTGGAGACGAAAGGGAGTCAGTCCAAAGAAGATAATTTGGTTCCGGTTGTAGTTGAGCAATAGGAACCGGCGAGAATTCCATGTATTTCTGCTGTATTACGCCGACGATGACTTTAGTTTCCGGTGAGCTCCATCAAGCTTTTCTAATGATATTTTGAGCCGTCTGTGAGACACAAGGTATGATTCGCGTATTCGTCTACAATTTTTGCAATAAGTGGTCGTAAATTGAACTATTTGATTCAAGAATTTCTAGCCGTACATCCGGGATAGGTGGGGTAGTATGCATGGTAGTAAGAAGAGAACTCAAATTTTGAGCTTACGATCGAGGTACGTTTTCAAGTTGATACGGATATGTTTTATCGGTTGGCGATTAAAAATCGGATTAATATAATAGATCAGGAAATTGAAACATCGAGATGAGGAGGTTAGAAGAGAGCGTACATTGACGAGACGGATTCTGTACAAAAACCTCTGAGACTAATACTCATTCTGAATGCTCCCAGTGCTAGTCTGAGAGATGAAGAATGAACCATGTCTTATAAAAGGTCCATAGCTCAATTTAGACCCAGTCAGACTCTAGTACGGATTTAGGAAAAGCAAGGCGATTATGTCCAAAAAATTTTCTAGCAATTCATGGGTCTTTTCAGATTGGAACAGCGAAGCGAAAGGCTGTAAGTATTATAATTAAACTTATAAGGCTCCTAATGAAAAATTGGACGTGTAGAAGAGACAAAGGGAAGAAGGCTACGAGCCCTCATAGGTGGCCCTAAGGCTACTGATAGAAGAAATTTTCTCAGGGTTAAAATCAAGAAAAGAAACGATAGTAAAATTTCCGTACATAAAGATCCGCGAGTGATAAGAGATTGGATGATAATGGTGTATGAAAAAAATTTTGAAGGTGAGAAAATACCCAACGGAAAGTTATAGCGCATAGGACCAAGCCAGTTTGAGAGCTCGAAGCAAGACTAGAATGAAAAAAAGTGTGCAAAAAGTTTCACTTGTTATTATTGTTCAAAATGTTTCTTACTATTTTCCGTACGATTAGTTCTCTCGCAGGTTGGACTAAATCGTCGGTTGTGGATAAAGATACCGGTATACCACGACATATGTACATGGAAGAGTAAATGAAAAATATACTGCGTGCTGGATGCTTCTTTCTTACTTTTTTTTTATCGTAATAAACACATTACCAGACAGAAACAAGCGAGGTCACGGCCATGCTATCGAGTTATAACCTGTTGTTTCTTGTGTTCTCATTATTGCTTCGGCGGTTATTAAACTTTTGGCTAGGTTCCATTCACCTTCCTTCAATCTATTCGTATTACGTGTGCATCGTGTGCCTAAGATGCTGTCATCTTTCTACCAAGTCGCGCTCTCTTATATACCAGAACTTATAAACGGTCTTCATTCAATTTCTTCTCACTAACAATCGCGCGTTATTGAATAGAATTTTGTCTTTCGTATACTCGCTGGTCTAAAAAAGAAAAAAAGGAAAACAGTTATTGTTATACGAAGCTTTTGTCAGAATTGACGGTTTTGTAATTTTAATTCGTAATGATGCAGATCGTATATTGTGCTTTTTCTCAACCGTTGTCGCATCACTTGTAGACAATGGAATCACTTGTTCGTGAATTTCAAACAATTTCGTGTACGTATATGTGTATTATGTTACTGAGAAATTACTCTTTCGAGGTCATCCAAATTATAGGATACTTTGTTAACGATTCAATTCACTTAGGACCGTATCAAAATAGATTAATAAAAAGTTTGCTGAGAAAACTATTCAGCGTTATAGTAATTCATTAATCTACCGATGGTAAGCACTTAGGCCCTACTTCTTTTCTGCATCGATTGCTCGAAAAAAATTCAATAGGAAATCGAAAATTTAATCATAATAATTTTGACCACCCCTCTTCACTACGACCCGAAGTTAGGAGTGCTGTAGAAATTTTTCTCCTGCTATAGTTACAGTATTAAAGTTAAGTACTAACTTTCCTAGGAGGACGAACGTTTTGTAAAGATCAGAAGTCGTGATTGAAGAAGGAGGGAGAATATTACCACCAATTCTTTAGCAAATTGCCTCACTCTTACTCTTGTTGAGGGTATGTCCTTGGAAATTTCTGCGTCCACGTCACGCTAGTATAAGAGATTTCCCGTACTCCAGCCTAGAAAAATTTTGATATTCGCTATTGGGTGGTGGAGTCGAAGAAATTTGTTCAACTGCAATGCTCATCAACTTTTCTAAAACAGTAACGGCGAGATGCTGCACTTGGAAGGTCATTAAAACGAGCACGATTTTTGACAGAGAACTCGCTATCTGTTTTATTCGGAGAGGACACATCATCAGAAAACGTTCATGTCCGATTCTGATGACGTCATAACCTAAGTAAGACTAGGTTATGTATCGAAAAATGTTCTGACAGAGCCAAACGGATGAAGATCATATTTCTTCAGATGCCCTACGTATCCGAGGTGACTCGATTTTGTCGCTAAAGTGGGTCAAAGCAACGCCCATCTTTTAGCGTTATCAGAAGGTCGAAATCTTAGATTATCTTGTGGGCTTATAGAAAGCGCCGTATGAGAGGTATTTTGGCTCAGAAGTCAGGTTGTCTAGTTCCTACAATTAGGTCGAGGCATAGTAGAATGTATGTAAGGTTGACTCACTGACGAGCTTTTGACGTGTTTCATGTCTACTCTGCCCTTGAAGTTTTCCGAGTACCCCCCCTCCATGGGTGATTCAAAAATTTGTAAGCTCACCCCGCGAGTTCGCCTTGTCCAGTTTATATACTAGCTTTTTGATAGCTTCATACCAGGATGTTAGGAGTCTTGATCTAGAATTATAATTGACGGAGAAGCCCCCCCCCCCCTCTAAGAATTTCACTGGTCTTAAACTAGGTTGATAATAGGGTGTCCGGGGGTGTAGGCTAATCATCAAAAATACACTATATCAAATGGATGTAGTCAGTTTATACTGGCAGGCTTAGGCATCCTACGTATTGTATTTGAAGACCCCTCTTCCCCCTCGTACTCTAGTAAACTGTATAAAAGTAGCTAGTCAGTTTATACTAACTGTATACGTGCCCACAAAAAGCTATTAGCTTGAAATGTCCTAAGCTAGACTTATACTAGAGCAAGGAGGAGGGCAAACGAAAGAGCGAGTGAGCTACCCGAAAGCTATTAGCTTAAAAGACCCAAAATCTATTAGCTTAAAATATCCTGAAGATTTTTGAGAAAGAGAAAGACATGAAACATGATCTTTATTTATTTGGCTACTCCAGAACATTTCTTTTTTCCGAGTCCTGCTCTTTTCACCTATAGCTTGGAGATCGAAATTTTTCCAAGTCTCCCTCCGATCATATATAATAGTATGAAGCGAGTTTACAAGGGGAGTCGTAGCCTAGTTCAAGTCCAATATACTGAATGTTGGTACCGCCCCTTCAATGAGCCAGATATGCAACGCTTCGAACTCCATGAGACTCAGGAAATGCGTTCCTAGAAAACCTCATAAAACAGATTCCCTGCCAACCCTCATTGCACTCCATTAAAGAACCCATGAATTTTTTTTTGCTTCGCTCCTCCTCCTCCTTCTCCCCCCCCCCCCATTATTAGCCTAGTATAAGTTTAGTATACTGTACGTGCAGTCACCAAAAAGGTCTAGCGAAAATGTTCAAAGTCTGAGGTCTAGGGACGATACTAAAACTAATGGTGTCGAGGAAGGAGAGATCGCATGTTTTCATTACACATGTTCCATAATTTATGCCTCAGCTCCCTCTTTTTAGTGGGGAACTCGCTACATCTTTCGTCGGGGGACGTTCTCAAGAAACTTTCACGAGAGTATCCGACGCCTCTCTCCTTCGACTGATGATCATGCATGGACCAATACATCATCAAAATAGTCCTCGAGTAGGTCAAGGTCAATTGGAATGAAGAGCGAGACGTCAAGTCAAAATCATCAAATTCTACTTTTTGAAGTCCCAAGATCTTGGTCACACAAATGTCCCAATGCAAATCCAGGAAACAGGGCAGAGGCTGGCAAATGAATAACATGTGATGTCAATACGAGGAAAGAGACGAGGAGAAAATTCGTTTGTTGAACTGTGTATACATGAGAAAAGGGATCTAGACAAATTGAAAGTATCTCAAAGGTACAATTCTACTTTACCAGTTTGCTTACAATGGTAGTTTTGGATGTTGCCCTATCATCATTACTAGTGAAGAACAGGGCCTTAGACCTTAGTTTCAAGGTGATCCAAGTGGTCATAACAATGTTGCATTGTAATTGATCTATCCGCCTTCGTACTCCGTTTCTATTTGCTGTCAGATTTGCTGTCATCCTGTTGGTCAGTTCCGTTCTACCTGTCTCGTCTAATCGTCAAGCTGAATAATCCTTTATTATCAAAAGTGATTCCACTGATCAAGGAGCTAGCTTTTCTTCTCTTTGGCTCTTTAACCGTCATCTGTTCCTCGAGTTTCCTTCTCTTCATGTGGTTTCCTATCCGTACGACTGTGAATATTCCTTCACCAGTGCGCAGTGTACTGTTTTTGATTGCAGTGTTTGCCAAACAGTGACTTGCTATCTTCTTTCTCACTTGATTTTTCGAGCTCTTTTCTTCTGATGTCGAACTCCCTCCCAGTCTCACCAATGTAGATACCTTCGCACTATCAGCTGGTACCCTCTGCTCAAGCTTTCCTTGTTCTCTACCTCCGTCAGATTGTGGCTCATTCTCTTCGTCATGGATGGGTTGGATCTCTGAACGCCTTCATCACCTTGTTCAAAAGGATACTGATTCGGAGCACTTTCTCGCTGTGCTGTCATGGGTTCCCTTCTTTACTTCCATTTTCTCAAAAATTCCCTCAACCATGCCTCTAAAGCAGCCATTTTCCGCTCCACTCAGCTTTACTATCTCAATTTCTTTCCTTTTCTATTCGTTAGTTTTCAGGACGGAAATTGCTCGGTAGCTGTAGCTCTTGATCGCCGCTAACTTGTGCCAGAGGTGGTGGTAGGTGTCGTTTGGAATGATGGAGTCGGTGTGTGTAGGCTTCAGCTGTAAATTTTGTATTCAATCCTGTTATTCTTCAGTGTGAGTCTTAGGTCCAAATAATAGATGGTCTTATTGCCCTTTTCCGCTGTGAATTTTATGCTTTCACTCATCGCGTTTGTTGCCCGAAGCAATTGGTCCACCTGTTGATCAGTACCTTACCACTCAATTAAGATATGATCCACGTACATATTTTAATGCTTGATCGAGTTTTTGAACTTGCTGCCTTTCAATAGCTTCTTTTCCATGTCATTCATGAATACCTCCGCTAGTATCGGTGACAGCGGTCATCCCATCGCTAGTCTTCTTTCTTGGCTGTATTCTATCCTGTTATTCTTCAGTATGGTCTTATTACCTTTCTCCAAAGTGAATTCTCAGGTGGTATTGGTTTTCCTGCCCATTACTGCCTGAACACGCAATTAGGATATCATCCGCATACCGGTATCTAGCTCTGTGTTTGATCGGGTTGCTATAAGAATATTTCCACTAGTATTCGTGACAGTGGTGACCCCCTCGCCAATCCTTCTTCCCATTTTTGAAATTTGTTATTGAATCAGCAGCAGTTCTGACCCATAATTTTTTTCACTATTCCTTTTTAACTTGCTGCACTCCACTTACTTTTCATCGCAATCAAGAGCTCCGAGGATTTAGACAAGACTCTCGAGCGACATATTCAAGACGAGGAGAGGGACCTAGAAAAATTGTGACCCTCGACCAATTCATATCGATGGGCTTCATCTCAAAATAATTTCTGGATGAGGGAAAGAGTAGATTTCTAGACAGAACTATTCCAAACTGGCTAGGAAATCAGTCTCCCGAAAGAGCTCTACATTCGAAAGACAATAAATTTTTCAATGTTTTTGGTTTGTTCAATTAACTTTTGTCGAGATTTTTAGTATCAATCTTACGATTCAGTAGTTCCATAAATTTTGCTCGGGGAAGAAGTTTAGGACTTGAAAGAGATTTGAGCGGCAACTTTCATGCAGAGAAAAAGGACTTATTACCGCAGTTTTTCAATATCGATTGTTATCTTCGAAAGGCTTTACAACTCCTTTTCTCGACTGAGGAATCTGAAAAAAATTCGAAAAAATATTCTCATTAAAAACAGCTACCCTGTACTCGATAGAATCAATTCAGGTTTTTACTCTTTCGAGTATTTATCAACCCTGTTCCACTTTGTTGGCCCTAAATTTAGAAATTCGCAAAACTTTTTACACGAAAAATATTACAGTATCTACTTCTTATTCACCCTTGGTACGAAAATGAATGAAAAAATTAATCACGATGAACGTAAGCACGCTGAACATTTATAAGTACGAGCACACGTAGGTGTGATGTTGGTGCGAGTGTTACATTTGGTACCACGTGAACTAGCGTAAAGACTTTTACACTTGTCTGTACCTGGTTTTCGTTGTTTTGGTAGTTCATATTCTCACGATGCGATACTGTGAAGAAGAGAACAGTTGTAGACCTGGTTGCTCTGTCAATACATTCAGTCAGCGGTTCTCAAACTGGTTAATATAATTGGGTTGTGTGCTGCTGTGGCATTCACACCTAACAGTAGTGCAGGTACTATAATAAAAGGATTTGATGAAGAAGAAATTAAGAATCTCGCGGATAAACTGCATTGAGTGAGGAAATTTTTCCTTTATTTGTGATAAATGATGACAAGTTTACTGTTTTTTTTTTTTAAACATTGTTTTACTAACAAATAAATTGGAAGATGAACGAACCGTCGTCAAGTATTATATGTTTTATGAAACTGGTTTTTGTGCGCGCATTCTGAGGTAGTGAACTAATACAGTACGCTGTGGTAGACTTTTTATCGTCTGTATAAATTTGAATAATGGTTTTTGGTAACAGAATTCTCTTCAGTTGCCTTTGTTGGTGTTTGAAAATAACAAGCAGAAAGCGAACATTGAGGAAACGTCGTACTCCTCGTCTGGGCTTCCACGAGGGCGAATAAACTCAAGCGTAAAAACGTTTTCTCATATGTTAATTTACTGAGCGGTGTTGACTTCATATTCTTCAAGGGAGGTCTTTGCAAGTTTTACTGATCTCTTACTTCTCTCTTTCTTTTTCTTTTCCTTCTAAAATGTAAAAATGCAGTGTTCGCTCTTAATAGGTACGTAACAATATGTTGAAATTCATTTCTTATTAATGTTGAACGTTTATTATATTGAAGTCTGATGCACCGCGTCTATTCGATATCGTAGTCTATAAAACAGTGCTAGCGAGATGGAGCCAACTAATTTCAGGGAGTGCATTCGACAGTGATATAACAGCCGATAGGCTGGCTATGGATACTCCCTGTGCGAATTCACGAGAGCATGTAAGGGGTGTATTTTCTTTGATTTTACAAGAAATAAGTATAAAAATTGACAGGAGGAGAGGTGGAGTAAATATTTGCTCATCTTTAGATCAAGAACATTTTTTTAAAATTCGAACTTTCTTCTAATTCTTCCGATAGCGTGGGAAGTGAGAAGCATCGCTGGCAATGGCTTAGCTAGGAACTGAAGAAGAGGATGATTCAATTTTTGGGTAAATGGGGTGAAAAGGAGACCGGTTTTCTAATCTTTTCAATGGGAATAAGAGGCTTGAAAGATCTTAGATTTTCGAACGACAAGTCTACTTTTAGACTTTCTTTAACGTGGCACACCGACATTATAAATAATAATACAACAAAGGTATAGACGCGCACAATAATATTAGTCGAGTATACACTTTATGCTTCGCTGATTGGCTTACCTTGGCCCAGTCGCGTCTTAGCCTAGTGAATTTCTAGTATACTGCACGTTGGACTGCGTGAGATACTACGGACGTACAGGAGACCTCGGTTTTTTGTTGTGAAGTTTGAGTCTTCCTCATGCTTGCAGGGACACGTCGTATATGAATGAGTGTCGGAGATCTCTGGCCTTTGGGGTACTTGACGCGGAGACATGCCGTGTTTGTATCTACTTGCTGTGACCTTTGAGTTTTACAAGTCTCTAATATCCTACTACAAGTCAACTCCATTATATTCATTGATGACGCTGATCTGATTCGATTTTCATAATGAATCATTTCCGATTAAATCGATTACATCTATCTCGGCCATGATGACGTCATAGAAATATCCCTTCTACCAGTCTTCCTTAGTTTAGTGTGAACCTCGCTACGAGAATCTTTCATTCCGTTCGTAGGCCCTCATTCTTGGGCTAATATAAGTCTAGTGCACTGTATGTTAGGCATGGATAAGTAGGGAAAACTGACTACTACCCCCTCCCTCCATATTTCCGTAGGAATAAGCCCCACTTTTGTAAGAACATTACACACCATGCCTGTCCAAATAAAAAATACCCCATCCTTCACGCCTGTGTTTGCAAGTACATAGAGTCATGACTGGACTCTCAGTCCTTAAGTACTCACGGTGAAAAGAAACAAGTCAGGACGACAACAGAACCCCCCCCCCAATGTTGGTCAAAGTTGAACTTGATTAGCATCATTCCCCTGATAGTCGATGTATGATGCTGCAGAGGTTGGTGACAATCCTCGGTACATGTATTTGGAAAGCAGTGCCGCCAATGGTGTGGTATCAAACACAAACACACCCAGATTTGGTAATGCGACTTGAAGATCAGCACGTCTACAATCTTATACCACCTGTCTTGGTATTTTGTTGTAATGCTTGAAGTGTGTAGAGCTGCAATGGGAGTCCCAGAATCATTAAGTTGTGTTACTAAAGCATCGTCAGTTGCTGCACGAGGAGAGCATTATGGCACAGTAACGCGCCAAACAACCGCAGAACTGACACGGACATCCCAACAACAGTACACCTGTGTATGAAGTTGTAATTGACGGTGGAAGGCAGACTACTCCTTTTCCAATCTACTTTTGGATTGCATGGGTAATGCTGAAAACCAATACATCTCTGAACAGCATGTCGAAAGTACCACAATACGTACCAGTGCTGCCCTGAGATATATTGAAGGTCCCGTTCTTCAATGATGGCTATCTATATAATTAAAGAACGAGCTGCATGGATCGATCGCCGCGGGAAGAAGCCTCTCCAAGGGTATAACTAGGGTGAACCTGAAGTGCAAACGCAGCCAGAAGTCGATGTCACGTTTGCACTCTTGGAATGAGTGTAATGCAACAGTCACTCAACCTTAGGTTGAAAAGAGGATCACGACACTTGGCTAAACGTTCTTCCATCCTAAACCTCACTCCAACTCTCAACCAAAAAAAAAAGAGGTTCAGTATGATGAAAGTGACCGATTCAAGGCCCAAAGTGGCAGAGGCCAAAATTATTACAAGTCCCTTAAGTAAGTCAAGGTCACTGATGACGTCATTAAAAGCGACAAATAAAACCAAAGGCGGGTTTTCTACGAGTGGTTCCAGTCAAAACACCGTCAATAAACTGCAACGGTTTCTGGTGAAGGTTTTTGCCAGAGCAGTCCGAGCTGTTTGAAGGCATATAAAATACGTCTTGCGAGACAGTTTTTCAAGTCTTTAGCAGTCTTGAAAGCATATAAAATGCTAAAAATTGCTACAATCTGTTTGTGTTTTTTTCTAGATGCCTAAAACAAAGCTGAAAGAGGAACTCAGGAACTGTAGGAACAATTGGTTTCGATGTTGAGGATTGAATCCGAAATGGGAGTTTAAAATCTTCTGAGCCCTCCTCCTATCATCTACAGTTCGATGTTTCCAATTTTTCAAATCCAACTCCTTTGATGGTTGGAATTTTTCAAATCCTTTTTCTATTATGTACAGCTTGAAAATTCCCATTCCCTCACCCCTTTATAGCTCAATGGTGGAAATTTTTCCAAGTTCCACCATTTCAAATAAACGAGGCTTCCTTAATGAAATTGAACTAGATATGCAGGGAACCTGTTCTAGGGGACGAATCGGTTTAAGTGAAGTTCTTGAAAGTTCAACTGACGAATGTTTAGCTTTATATTATAGTACGGGATTTTTCAAGTCTCCCCCCCCCCTTCCTACTATATGTAGCTTAGAAGTCGGAAATCTTTCCAAGTCCATTATTAGGGTAGGTTAGTTTTTGCCAGACGGCGGGACACCAAAATTTTCAAAAAGACTCTTCCATTGAACTGGCTCCCTCATAAAATCACGTTTGAGCTCTTCCTCTTGATTACCCTGATGAGACCGGCGTTATCTATGACGAGTAAAAGACTCGAGGCTCACAAGACTCAAGAAGTCGCAGCAAGTAGTCACAGACAAAGTATATTTTGAAGGTCATAAAGTGGCCCAAGCTTAGCGAATTTTGGTTCTGACCCACATCCCTACAAACAAGAGGAATACTCTGACGTAACAGTGAGAAGTCACAGATTGAGGTATGTCTCCGAGATTGCAAAATACCTCAAAGAGGTTTCCGGTACTATCACACAATATGACGGGTCTTTTTGAAAGAATAAAGATTCAGAGATTCAGATTGATAAGCTAAATAGACTAAAAAACGTGTTCTTCACGGAGATAGAAGTCCTTCATACCGACATACCGACCATCTTACATACGATACTCCATTTCAGAAATAATTAAATAATAATCATTCTTCGCCATTGAGCTATAATACATAAACTAAAGCCTAGGATGCTATACTCAGTGGGCACTCGATGACCAGCGTCTAGTTATTCATATATGGAGGAGACTTTTAAACAAATACAACGATCAAAAATAGCACCACTTGTACTACAGTCTGCGTTAGCGGAAGGGTTGACGCCTGTTAGGAATGCGTTTTCGTCCACGTTGACCATTTATTCTTACCCGTTGTTGCTGCAAATAGTTTATACACGAACCAACTACCAACTAATCATTCAAGGACATCTACTCTCGATCACTGACGTCAACACAAATGATACTGAGTGTATTAAGACGACAGGGTGTTTCGGTAGGGTGGGTTTCGTTGGCTTTGTTATTTTTTAGAAAGTGGAGACAATACTATTAGGTTGAATGTGCTGTGGTAACAAATGTGACTCCAGGTAGACGTCAGTAAAAGACACCACGCCTCTTTTAGAAGGACACAATAATAATACGCAACATACGCTAAAATACGAAAACTGTGAGAATGAAAATGATTTTTATTTCACGGCTCTGCCACTTTCTACGAAATCACAAGAATAAAGCGACGTAAAGAAATGTTCTCGGTCTCCACGTATGATATAAATAATCCATTACGATGAAATATAATTGGCAGATTTTTGAGATTTATCTATTTGAATGCTCTCCTTACAGATACCTCGTTCACACTGCTACAAATTTAATTCACTTCAGTACGTCCTTCCCAATCAGAGAATATCCCGCTTACTTTTCATCATGAAGGGGAGATGAAAGCTGGAGTGTATTCAAGGAAGAGAAGTGAATCAGCAAAGTTTACGGACTCTACCACACGTTGGAATATTGCAGACTTCTTTTTTATTTAAAAAATTTAGGGCGTCACCTAGCTTCTTGGTCTTACCACCTTCGATCCTGGAATTCTTTGTCTAGTCTGAAAACATGTAAACAGCAAAGAATAATAATTCCTTGGATAAATGCATAGGTAGTACCTATCATTCCATCTTCATTCTGCGCATTCCAAATGTTTAGTGGAAAAACTTATCACATCATCTAGTTGTACAATTTTGCTGTACATCATCACTTTTTCGGCTTATAAAAAAATCTGCTGATATTTTTCTTTTCACTCTATTGCCCACTTGCATGATACACTGTATGATGACGGATACCTCCTATCACTAACGAAAACGAAACGCTTATAAAAGAGAAGGTTTTGTCGTGTCAGCAGATTGAGTACTGCTGCGCTTAATGGCCAGAGGCTCAGCAAATCTTTATTACCGACTTTAAGACCGGTACTGAGCTCGAACAGTTTTACTGCTGTCGATTGTGTTCAGATGCTTAATTCAATGAAAGCTGTAAATGCATTTATCGACCTTTTACCTATTTTCTGTGACGAAGTCATTTTATTAATTAGTCCAGAATATGGCGAAGCATCGATTAAATATTGCGCTTACCGTACAGGATGTTAAATCTTCTTTCGCCTGCAGCTTTTTGTAGTATAATCCATTTCTTTAATAGTGGAGTTGTCTACGAATGAATGGCATTATTGACCACCTTAAGATGTCTGTACGAGAAAGAAATTTTCGTACCATTGTATCATTGAATTATTGCAACAAGTACACCGTACATTATCGTATATGAATGCGGCGAGGAGATAGTCTGAGGTTTGAACTTTACTCGTAATGTATCTGTCTGCCTGTCATACTCGTCTGATTCTTTTTTCCTCGTCCTCTCTCTTTTCCTCTGGTGCACAAATGTAAATGTTGAGAATCGGGTCATGCTAGTATGTAACATACTTCTCTTAAATGATAAACCAAAAAGAGTAATGATTTCCTAAAGATGACTATCTATTCAGTCGTGTGTAATGAAGTCTTACTTGGTCTTCACCCGGGTGCGAATGTGTAGAACGTTTGATGATCATCAAGATTCGACGTAGGAGCCATCAAATTATGGTTTCTGTCATTTTGACTGAACTACAACTCCCGTCGCAGTTTCAAATTCACGCAGCCTACTGTTGACGAAATATAAGTACCCAGGTAGAATTTATCAACAAGGAATACCGAAATATTACAAAATAATGTCATAATGTGTACACTGAATAGCATATGAAACGGATTGCCCGAATGGTAAGCCACGTTTGACAAACTGTGCTTTGAAGAATACCGAACCCGGGCTGCTTTTGGGCCCTTAGGAATAAGAAAAATGATCCAAAGAGCGCGCTTTATCTGTTATTTGATCATTCAAATTGAATCGACCGGTGTATCTATCACGTCAGAGTATGATAAAATAAAATCACCCGGGATAACTTTTCGGAGAAATTACAGAACCTACGAACGTTTCGGCGAGTATCTTTATTGAAAATAAAAGAGAAACGTCCGCAAATACGAAAACGTATTTAATATAAGGCTGACGAACAGGTATAAAAGATCTACACGGACACTGCTCCGCTGTCTAGAGCCCACACGCGCTCTTCTTAAAATCTACACATCCAGCGTTTGAAGAAGAGCGAGAAAGAGAGGAAAAAAGCTAACCGAACAGTAACGATGATCACAATCAACGCTTACTAGTTTTTAGAAAAATGGAAGAACCAAACGCAGTACCGGTATAGATAGGTACTCGAGAGAATTTATTATCATGACAATTGCCAGTAATCATTCCCTAATTTACAGCGAGTACCAAGCAGTTTGTAATTATTCATGAACACGACATCGACAGGAGTAAAAGGACAAAGTGTGAAACTCTAGACGATTTTACCAGAACCGAATGTACGAGTAGTAATTTTTTAAAGCGAAGGAATCTACGTCGAAAAAAATCGGATGTTTCTTTAATTCTCGAAATTTGTAAAGCATCTTCCTATCTAAAAATGTATACTAAATAAGTATTCTTTCATTACTTCTTGACCAGTACTAAATAATTAGTGGTTCTTCCTTTTGGGAAAAATATTGAATCATGGATCTGTGTGTTGATTACTGATAAATCGTTGTGTCGTCTCAACACACTCCATCAGCATTTCTTAGCCTGGGATGATTGAAATTGTGGCAGTGAGGCCTAGTATACTGTATGTTAAAGTCTTATATACTTAGTTTAAAATGGAGGGCGAGATTATAGAATGATCTATATTGCATCCATTATGATGAATGGTACAGCATACTAGGCCTATTATATAATGACAGTAGCAAAGGTCGAAATTTTTGTGTCCCCCAAGTAAATCAAGGTCTGGTGAAGTCATTTAGTCGTAAGACATATATCCAACTCGAAAAAAGTAGTGTACTGTTTTCTGCTAAGGGTAGAAGATTTTGAATCAAGTCTCTACATAGCAGAGCTAAAACAGTAGAAAGAAAATGACAACAGGATTTAACATCCGAATATTTGAATCCTCAGATACAAAGGTGGCAGAAGACACGTACCTATTAATTACGTGTCTTGTGCCTCCTCCCTCTTTGTAGTATTAAACATTGCTGAGTCTGAGGGAAAAGTTCTTTAGCAGGGAACTTATTCTAAATTTTTTTGACATGTTTCTTGTATTTCCTGAAGTTTTCTGAATCCTTGCCTTAATTCCAAAATTTGCTAGTTCATACCACCCCCGCACCCCCTAATAATCCTGTTTACTGTATCCCTTCTTCCTCTTTATAATAAACTATGACGTCATCAGCCATGACCTTGAGGTTCCCATCTAGCTATGACGTCTTGAACCGTAACCCCGAGTGTGATTTTGAAATTTGCGAGTTCACCTCCCCTCATCCTTGTAATCCCTAAGTGGTTTAATACACTTTTTATTGTGGTATGTTGAAGTTATTATTTTAGACCTAGTTTTATGAAGGCTAGTAATCGACCTAGTATAGTTTAGTACACGGCATAGCCCACTATGATGGAAGCTAGGGAGTAGGACCCTAATTTTGAAATCTGCAAGTCCAGAGACCTAGCATGAGGAAGACTCGGGCAGTATTACTATGAGGCCTAGTATAATGGAGAATGTTTGAAGGCTAACGAGCGGAGTGAGTGATCCCGAGAATAGAATAGAGTAAGGAAAAAAAAAACAAACTGTAATGATGACGTCATGGGCAATCGTCCCAGTCACTGCTGATGTCGGCTCGAGCTAATGACGTCACTAATGTTGATGGGTTACACAGCTTAACTTACAGAACACTACGCCTATGTGAGAGAGCTTTCCGTAAGCTAGACAGCACAAAATGCTGGGGACAAATGGGTGGAATGAATGAGCCCCCTTTCCCTGAGCTAGATGGCATATTTCATAGTATACCACGCCTATTTACACGTCCAAGAATGGGACGTACGCCTTTATGAGAAAAAATTACAAACTAGGCCATGATTTCATTACCGAGTAGGCGTGGCTCTAGACTACGAGTCAGGTCTTTTACTAGTAGTAGACAGGATCTATTTGGCTCTGCTAAAAATCTCTTCTTTTTGTATATCTCTTCCTGGTTTATGTAATTCGAGGGTAATACCTTCGCTAAGCCCCCCTTGCCTTCATAGAGATTGACAAACGAAATTTTTTCAAATTCTTCTTCTGATTTGAGCAGCTTGAAGGCAGCACTTTCTCCAAGGTCGCCCACTCCCTTAAATAACTCAATTGTGAAAGTTTTTGACGTGGTCATGTTTTGACATGTCTCGTGTCTTTGCTCTGCCCTGACCCTAATTTGAAATTTTCCGAGTGCCTCCCTTCACCCTACTTTGCGTGTGCCTCCCTTGACCTTCGTTACTCCATGGGTTATTCAAAAAGTTGCGAGTTCACCACGCGAGTTTACCTTCCCCAGTTTATATACTAGCTTCATAATGGCTTTATACTAGCTTTGTACCAGGATTTTACCAGTCTTAAACTAGATTCATAAAGAAGCCTCCCCCCCCCCCCCCTTTAGGATTTAACTGCTCATAAACTACGCTTATAATAGGGTGTCCGGGCAAAGTGCCCACTCTTTATTCTAGGTTTATACTAGCTTTTTAGTAGCTTTATACTAGGATTTTAGCAGTCTTAAACTAGAATTAATAGACGGAGAATCCCCCCCCCCTTCTTAGAATTTCACTAGTATTAAACTAGGCTCAGAATAGAGTGTCCGGGGGGCGTAGGCGAAAATACAGTATACTGTATGAAAGGAGCTAGTCAATGTATACTTTAACTGTATACTTGCTCACAAAAAGGTATTAGCTTGAAATATTCTAAGCTGGAATTAATACGGTCCGAAACGTTACGGCTCGACATATTGTATGATACTCAAAGGAGTAACGAAAGAAAAATTACAAAGACCGCAGATATGAACAAGAAGATGCGAGATCTTTCGGTTTAACAACCATCATCGGGCAAAGATAGACATATCTGCGGTCTTTGTAATTTTTCTTTCGTTACTCCTTTGAGTATCATACAATTCTAAGCTGGACCTATACTAGAGCAAGGAAAGGGGCGAACGAGCAAGAAAATCAGCTACCCGAAAGCTATTAGCGTAAAACACCCAAAATCTATTAGCTTGAAATATCCTGAAGTAGACTTGTACTAGATTTTTCAGAAAGAGAAAGACATGAAACGTGATCTTCTAGCGGGGAACCCGCTATCTATTTTGTTAGGGGGATTACGTCCTCAGAAAACGTCCGCGTCCGGGAGTTTCTGTGAACTGCGTGACGTGACGTGTAACGCTTTATGACGTCATCAATGACCTTGACCTTGACCTACTATAGGGACTTGAAAAATATTAATTTCCATCGGGAGTTTCTGTGAACTGCGTGACGTGACGTGTGACGCTTTATGACGTCAACAATGACCTTGACCTACTTTTGGGACTCGGAAAATTTTCAATCTCCAGCCGGGATACTTTATGACGTCATCAATGACAGAGCCTAGCCAACTCATTTTCTGAGGGGGCATTTTCGCGCCAACGTCATCCCGAGCGCGGGAGGTTGCGGGTTCCCTGCTGCCATTGCAAACCTGAAATAGCCTCCAATTTCATATATTTGGCTACGCCAGAACATTTTTTTTTCTGAATGAGCTATCTGATAAGATATATCCTAAAGTCTATCCGCCAATCGGCAGTTTTTCCACCTTACCTTGATAAAGAGCTTGTAAAATTTTAACAGGGAACCTGTTTTATCAGGGGGGGTCTCCCGGAAAAAATGACTGCCGTCCGCCGTCCTGGGGGCAACATGACCTTAAGACTTGGAAAAGTTTCCAAGTTCCCTCCTATCATATACAATAGATCCAACAGAGGTCAAAAATTCTCCAAGTCCTCGCCTATCGTATAAATATCCGGCTGAGGTCAAAAATTTTTTTTCAAGTCCCTATCATATACATATACAGTATATTAGTATAAAGCCAGGATAATGCAGGGAGGGGTTTTAGCCTAGTTTAAGTAAAGTATACTGTGTATTAAGTCCCCTTCCTATCATATGTATAGCTTGGAAGTCGTTTAGTATAGCCCGATCAAAACAGCTCTTCCAAGTAACTAGATATGCAATGCTTCATACACTAATTTGCTTAGCCCCTTCAATGAGCCAGATATGCAATGCGTCAATTACCGCCCCTGAGTCCCTCTTGTATCATCTTGCAGCACTGATAGCCTGATTATTTTAACAGGGGCGAGGGGCTGATTGAAATAGCTCCTTCAAGTAATTAGATACCAATGCTTCAAACATAGTCCCTTTAATGAGCGAGATATGCAACACTTCAAACACAATGATCCAATAAAGAGTCCTCCCAATTTACGCCATAAAACAGGTCCCCTACCTCATCTCATTTAACTCCGTTAAAGAACCCGTAAATGTTTTCATCTCTTCTTTCCCCCTTTTCTCCCTTCTTCTCATTCTGTTGACCTAGAGGTTTGGAGACATTTCAACTTTCGAGCTACGTCTGATAGAAGGAGGAGGGGATTTGAGGTATGAAGTTGTTTCGATTCTTACAAGGTAGGGTAGGGTACAACAATTCAGCCTATTAGCTGCCCCTCGACTCTCTCTGGTTAGCTATGAGGATATCTGAACATTGGAAGATTTTCAGGAAACCGAATCGGGGAATTCACATCTAACACACTGACATTCATTAACTAGTTGAAAAAATCTTAAAGAGGAGAGGACTGCATTACAACAAAGTAGAGGGGGATGAATAAACCGTTTAAAATACTGAAATACGTGGTCATCCATAGTAAGTGGCTTCCAATCATGACAAAGTTTTCCTGGATCTATGTAAGACTGGTGACTCGAACTCCTCTTTGCGTCCTCTGGGAAACGTCAATAAATTTACAGAATTTTTGCACCTTTGCGCCGAAATGTCATCCGCACCCGAACAGCTACGCCGAAATATCTGTGGACCGTTCTGATGATATCACACCTTCTTCTACGTAGAATTTTTTCTCTATGCTCTGAAAGTGACATTTCTAGCTCGTCGAAACGCCGTAATTGAGTTTTAATTTATTTGTGGTAATAAAAGCTTCCTAATTCGAAATTTTTCCATGTTCGCTTGATGACATAAAAGTCCCTCCTCCGTACAGAGATTTATGCCGAAACTTTCAATATTAAATGCTCTCGTTTTCACTTTTCTAAATGTAGTAAGTATTATAGCTTCTAATCTAGGAGTAGAGAAAGTTGATGGTTCGATTAATTCTTCAAAGGTAGAGTGGACGAAATTCCTCATTTTGAGACAATATTTATCCATATTTTAGAACTATTACGTACTCGATCGTCTTATTCATTCTCTCATGTCGCTCACTTCGATAGAGCTGCTAATTTCAAAACAAAATAAACGAAGACTGCCGATGACTTTGTTCCTATACAAGTAGGCTGCACACCATGATTCATATATGAGTCGGAATCACGCAGTTCAAAACTGGTGGTAATAACAAGCGTAAAATATAACCTGACTATAGAATGGTCTCAGAGAATTTTAAAATCAATTCTATTCAAGTTTTCTCATCCGGCGCTGTTGTGCTGGGTATGGTACGATGCGACGTACCGACTATCTTAATTCAAGGTGAGATAATTCTTGTGGATGTCTATGGCTCTACGGTGGTATTGATCGCCGGTTGTACAGGTTTGCTACCACTGAGTACTGTGTGACGGGCCTGTGTAGCGCTACTAATACTTGTTGGATCACAAGTTCCGAACCTTTTGTCCAGACTTATTAATATTCTAGATCATTATTATTATTATATTGTAGTGTTTTCCAGGGTTTAGTATATACTTCGTTCTCTACTAATCACTTGTGACTCATCTTCCTCCAGCCATTACGAGTTTGATTTCATGTACCGGTATTTATTATTTTCATTTCGCTCATCGAAGAGGGAAAAATGAACAAGTGATTTATAATAACCATAAATACGTTACGGATTTAGAATTCGAAGAATGTTACCGCTATATAGGTACCTACAGTACTTTATGAAACACGTTTTTTTTTGTTCCTCCTTGGAACGTTCTTTTGTAGACAGAAAAATCCCAGCATCGGTAGATAGCTCATACGCACTGTACGTGGTAAGTGACAGTTGACAGTACCACTGTACTTGCACTGGTTGAAAAATGGATAAGGAATTAGGAAAGTTTCATCTTTGTAATGAAACATCTTCTAACTATATTATTCATCATTGATGTTATTGTTTAGCTCCATTGTGGCGTGTTTACAAAAATTTATGTGCAGGGTAGGCTGTTGAATATTCAACTTGTACCGAAGAAAATTCTTCATAGTGATCAAAGCACCAATCAGTATAATGTCGTGAGGGTATTTTTTTGAAAAAATAATAAGTTTTTAACCTTCGAAGAGTGCTACGAATGTCACATACTAGATGATATAACATGATAGATTGATTCGATCGCATTGATATCAGGTTTCGAGAAACTGTTGTAAGGAGCCCGGACGTTAGACTCGAAAGCGGCTGCCTTTGGTACGCAAGAAATACGTACAAAAAACTGGCAGCTCGCGAACTAGCTTTCACTAAGTTAATCAAGGAAAGCAGGGAAACAATTTAGAAGTAGAATTTCGAGAAATAAAATCGATGACTAAGTCACGGATCTCATCTGAAAGACGTCTTTTCTGACGGTGTACGAGCTCGACGACGTTGACAATCAAGCCTCAATTCCGAGTTGAAAAACTTTCTGAATTTCTTTGGTACAGACAGTAAATCTTACCTACCAATTTTGGTAAAGTCACAATTTGATCAGAAGCCTTTCTCTTGTTAATTGTTAAAAGAGTACAAAAAATTTCGTTTTTATGGTTGAATTATTTTTTTGCGTTTGACAAGGAGCGCACCTTGATTGGGACCGAGAATTTCTTAATCTTTGAAAAAATTGATTTTTTTTCAAATCTCTACTTAGACCTCTTTATGCTCCCTTGAGAACTCTTAGAACCTATTTATATGGAACATGTACCTTTTGATTTATCAATAACTTCAAAATTATTGATTTTTTTTTACGTTGCTCGAGCCTCTTTATCAAAAAATATTCAAGTAGTTGAGTCATCGGGAATTTTCCTGAGTAGATAATTTAAAAATTTCCCTGTCTCTTCAACAATATTATTAACAATCCACTTGGCTGTCTTCAACTTCATTGGGGGAAAAAAATTGGCATTAAGAAAATTGTGGCTCATTTCGTGAGCTGCACACGGCGTCTTTCTCATTATCTACATCAATTGAGGTGAGCAGAAAGCCTGTTTTATTGGAGGATTTTTGGATTTCGATTTCTTTAATTGCTTTGATCGATTTCGATGATTGATTTTGAGTAGGTACCCCCTTCTTATTGATAGTTTGAAATAATTGAAGTAGGGAGGTGCACAGACACGTAACAGTAAATAAAACACCTTTTTTGAACAAGAGCGGTTATATAATCATAAAACGGAACATGAAATATTAAATTTTAAAATTTTGCGAATCGAGCGAAAGATAAAACAATAGAGTTCTAAACAAAGAGTCGAGAATGAAATTTGTTGAATACGGGTCGAAAAAGAATCCAAAGTAACTAAAGTATATTAAAATAAATAAACAAACACGAAATGTTCGAAAATGTTCGGCTGAACGATGAAAATTTTGCCAAGTTTTCTTCCTATTGGAAATCAAAACTTCTCTAACCCCCTATTTCATACATATAGCTTGATTATCAAAATTTCTGAAAATTAAATCGGAATTTTTCCAAGTCTCCCTCATATGTGTAGCTGGGTAGTTGACAGTCTTTCAGGTCTTTCTCTTGACCTACTTTAGCTCGGTCCTCGGAATCTTTCAATGCCCGCCCCCTCATGTACAGCTCTCAATTGGTTAAAATTTTTCAGAATCCTTCCTTGTACACGCTTTTCAAGAAATTGATATTTTATAGGTCTCACAAAGAATCGGAATGAAAAATGGCCTTTTTCCGCTCAAATTTTATCAGAAACTGTGCCGTTTAACTTGTAGAGTTCCTTAACAAGTTTAAGGATTTTTTTCTTACATGCTCAAAGCCTCAAAAGTCGAAATTTTTACCGAGAACCCGAAGTCGGAGGAAATTTTGCAATCCTGAGGTTGGCTGATGATTTACGGAATCGAAATTCATTTTCTTCTTGATAAAAGTCGCGATACTATCTCCTCCAAAAAATTTTCTGGCCACGCTGTGCCGACGATATATTCTTTTTTTTACATGTAAACTCATGGTTCTTACGGAAATGGAATGGTGACTCATTGTTTGGTCTGGGTTGCTTCATCTGACGTGTGCACGATAAGATATTAATTTTAATTAGCCTCGCGAAATGAAGAGGCAGTCATGCTAAAAAGAATGCGCAAATTGGATTGTTCGCGGATTGAAAATCGAACAACTGTTCGCCCGTCTCGATGTTGTATTATACCTTCAGAATCTTCTTTTTCATAAGAGAATCAGTTTCCATGTTGGATCAGTGGGGTCAACTTTTTGGTTTATGCCCTGGTATACGCAGGAATATTCACAGGCCTTTGATAGCGACCGAGATTATCTCCGCCGCACAACGTGCAAGACGACGATCAGTGGAATGAAACTTTTCTCAGCTTTCAGTAGGGGATACCAACACCGTATTCTCCTGATCGTAATTTTGTAGATACGTAAATCTAGGTTGGTACCGCAGACCTATGAGCGGCACTCACAGGAGGCAGGATGGTCTCATATGAAATTGAATTAATCCTAGTTCTCTTGTTGAGGATGCGTGTAATTCTGATAATTTTGGTTCCAAGAAAGTCTTCTAATTCAAAGGGAGAGTTGAGCATCTCGTAAGGCAAACCATTACTGCACTATTTGGGAACAGTACCTGGATTCGGTAGGTACATCCCTCAGAGCCCGCTACTATCGGTGATACTCTCCCAACCCCATGTCCCCTATCAATGTAGTACTCATTTTGCTTTGAAAAGTACATAGTTTATATTCTCTTCCCTCTGTAATGACCAAAATGTTCATCGACGATTCCCGAAAATGTAATTTACTATGTGTATTTGGGCCAGCCAGCCATCCGCTAGAACCGCTAACTACGCACGTGGCCGTGGTCAACAGTAATTATATTTTTGCCTGGAACTGACTAAACTATGGTGGTGTATGAAAGAAAAATAAATAATTGTATGAAGTGGAATTGAAGGTTTTATCATCGTGCTTGTAGACTGTTTCCTTGGGATATCAAAAAGCCAGATTATACTTCATCCGAAAGTTATCTCAATTTCTTCTTTTTTCTTGAGGGTAAGGAGCCGGCTCCCAAAAAAATGACTCCACTCTCAGTTTTTAGAGCTGAGAGATGAACTGAGCTCGGGCTCTCAGAAACGGCTCCTGGCTCTCTTAGGAGCTGTCTAGTTCTTTTTAAAAAAGCCGACTCTTCTAGCTCGTAGTTCTCAAAAATGACGCTCAGCCCTCAGATTCTGCTCTAAATCTTGTCAACTCTTGAGTACGTTTGAGCCTTGTGCAGCTAAACCGCTTTAATGCTTCACTGCTGCTGGTTGGTTGAAAAACTAAAAATATAAAAAAAATTAGAGACCATTGCAGGTTTGCAATGGCAGTGGAGAGCCCGCAACCTCCCGCGCTCGCGATGACGTTGGCGCGAAAATGCCCTCTCAGAAAATGAGTTGGCTGGGTGCATGCTAGACCTGATATAACGAAGGCTGGAAATTGAAATTTTTCCGTTCCTAAAGTAGGTCAAGTTCAATGTCATTGATGACGTCACTCAATCTGAAGAATGTCTTGAACTCGAATGAAATTGAACAAGGAAAAAATTGCTCACAGCCTATTACTCTGGAAAGCTTCGCAGCATCGGACGTGTTACTCGCAATGTCTCAATTGAAACCAAAACAAAGCACAGGACCAGATGGGATACCACAATATATCTATAAAGCTTGCCGAAAATTACTAGCTGATCCGCTGACCCATGTTTTTAATGTTATACTCAATACTAACACGGTGCCACGCTCCTATGTCATATCCAAGGTGACCCCCATCCCAAAGGAGAACGAAACCCAAGACGTATCGAACCATAGACCAATCGCTGGCCTTCCCACGCCCATGAAAATATTTGAATCGTGCCTATTTCGAAAGTTATATTGGCAAACGACTCACAACATACCATCACAGCAGCATGGTTTTGTTAAAAAAAAGTCCATACTTACAAATCTTATTGAACTTAGTCATCATATAAGTCAGGTCCTAGATGAGGGGGGGCAAATTGATGTTATATATACGGATTTCCAAAAGGCCTTTGATAAAGTGGACCATGCTAGACTAGTACAAAAACTAAATGCTATAGGATTCTCAAGCAACTTATTGAAATTGTTTTGGTCTTATCTATGGGAAAGAAAACAATACGTCGTGTATAAGGGCCAAGAGTCACGTTTATATGATTGCCCATCAGGTGTTCCACAGGGCTCAAATTTGGGTCCTTACTTATTTTTATTATACATGACTGATGTTGAGATGGCTCTTAGGGATGGCTCCCATCTACTGTATGCGGATGACCTTAAACTATATACAACAATCAAAAGCTGTAGTGATGTTGAACAACTTCAGGGTGATTTAAATAGACTAGTTAAATGGAGTGAGGAAAATCGGTTGCCTCTTAACGTAAAAAAGTGCCTATCAATAACATTTACTCGGAAAAAGACCCCGATTCAGAGTACATACAAAATCAAAGGTCAACCACTTCAGAGCGTTAACACTGTGCGGGACCTAGGTGTGATCCTTCAATGCAATTTTAAGTACGATAAACAAGAAATTAAAGCCTTAACAAATGCGAAACGTAATATGGGGATATTGATGAGGCAATCAAAGAATTTTGTTAAAACGGAGACTCTTCGAGTACTCTACTTCTCACTGGTGAGATCACACCTGGACTTCGCGGGCACGATATGGAATCCAGTAAACAAAAAACATGTTCAAGATGTTGAGCGGGTTCAGAAAAGGTTTCTCAGGTTTCTTTATTACAAAGACTTTAGTTATTACGATTATAGAATATCGTACCGAGAACTAGTGCTGGGATATGAGCTCACAACCTTAGAAGTAAGACGGGACTCAACGCTAGTCCTCCTATTAAGAGATTTGCTGTGTGGACGCCTTGTCTCTTCCCCTCTACTTAACTACATACATCTGGCAGTCCCAATGAAAAAGACCAGGCAACAAAATTTATTTAGAATACCACGCACTAGAACCTCGAACTTTGCTTCTTCTCCTATGAACCGGGCTATGAGGTTGTACAACGACATCTCGAACATAGATTCAACGCTGGATATTTTCTTTGATAACCGAAAAAAATTCACTCAAAAAACGATAAACGCATTGCAGGAGCTGAGGGAGGGACGGGGTACCGAAACGTCGTGATGTTGGCTACATAACCGGTATTGAAATTTTTCGCTTTGTTTCATTTTTCCATTTTATTTTCATCATTTTCATTTTCATTTTTTTTTTTTTTTTTTTTTTTTCTTTGTTTCATTTTTTTTTTATTTCATTTTATCTTTTTTATTTGTTTTATTTTATTTTATATTTTATTTTATTTTATTTTATTTTTCTATTTTTTTTTGGTTTGTTGTACGTGTTATTATTATTATTAATTTTGTAAAGTGGTGTCGCCTTTAATTGGTCTACTGACTGTTGGCGGCACCACTATAATATAAAAAAAGGGGATCCCTTGAAACGGATCCCCCCTTGAAAATAAATAAATAAATAAATAAATAATAAAGCATCTCGGCTGTAAAGTGAAATTCTTCACAGTCCCTGAAGCAGGTCAAGGTCATTGCTGACGTTATAAAGCATCTTGTCTGGAGGTTGAAATTTTGCCAAGTTTCTAAAGTAGGTCAAGGTCATTGATGGCGTCATAAAGCGTCACACGTGACGTCACGCAGTTCACAGAAACTCCCGGACGCGGACGTTTTCTGAGGATGTACTCCCCCTGACAAAATGGATGTGGGGTTCCCCGCTAAAAAATGAACAAGACAAGACTAGTGAGGTGAAAATTGTGTAGTACTTGGAAGCTTAATCTATTAATTTTAATTCTATATAACTTTTTCAATGTTTTGTGACAAACTTATGTCTCGTTTGAAGAACTACAGATACCAAAAACGATGGGCTTCTTGTCCGGAGCCACTTGGAGCAGCTTTTCTTCGAAAGAGTCAACAACTCTTTTCAAGTGTCACTCTACTCCTTCTCTTTTATGTGGCTTCAGGTCTCTGCTTGGAGGTCTGCTCTCCATCTTCAACTCTGCTTTACCCCATACACCACCATAATCAAATTTCTGGTATCAAACTCTCCTCACTCAGTAGAAGATTGACCCAAGTTTGAAAGAGCCTAGGTTGAATTTGAGTGTCGTCAACTTATGATGAACTAGAGCTGGAGTCGAGATGAAGTTTGATCGAAGTCAGGCTCTTGAAGATTGGATGGAAGGCTGATTGAATGACTGAATTGTATTTGATACTTTATATTTGTGACTTATTTTTAAGATCCAATAAGTAAATGCTATAAAAACGCACATTTTAATAGGTATGTATTTTTTTTTGATTGTTTAGTTATCGGAGGAAGTTATCAAAAAACGAAACGATTATTGCCGATACTTGGAAGATTACAGATTGCTCAGATCTAGGTTCGAGAAACAATACTTTGAATGTAAGTACTCATTCGACTATCACCATCATTTTCATTTAGAGTGTCAATATCTATGAATGGCAGGCGTATAACGTATGCTCAAATAGCCGCATTCTGGATAAACATATTTTTTAGGGCCTCTGATACACAATTACCGGATCTCCTGCGTTAAAAATTTTTGTTTCATTTGCTTGTGAAAATTGAAAAATACGAAATCTGTATCACATCAAGACTTCCGATATTTCTAGTTCCATGTGCCACAAAATCTAGGTGCCTTTTTAATTTTCGTTTCCCTCTTCCATTCTCGTTCTCATTTTCTTTCTTTAATTTTAATTTTTTAATTTTTTTTTATTATTTTTTTTTATTAATATTATGTTGAAAAAATAAGAATAAATAAAATGAAATTAAAAGAAAAAATTGATAAAAAAATATATATATTATCTCTTTTTTGAAAAAATGGGAAAAAAATTTAAAAAGTAAAAATTAAAAATAAAACAAATATAAAAAATTTAAAAAACCTATTTTATGAAAACAGAATAAAAATAAAATGAAAATAAAAAAGTTGAAGAAAAAAAGAAAGAATTCAAGAAAAAGTAAAGTAAATAAGAAATTTAAATAAAAATGAAAATCATTACATAATTATGATCAACTTCTTTCTTCTTTTCAATAAAAAAAATGTAAATAAAACATTAATTTTAAGAATAGTCAGTATCAAAAACTGAAAAAGGTAAATGAAAAAATTCTAAAATTGATATAAAAAAATAATTTGATTCTTTTTGACATTAAAAAAAATAAAAAGAATAAAGAAGAATAAAAAAGAATAAATCCCCTGGAGTCAGGACCAAACTTCCTGGAAAATACCTGAACGAACATTTTGGAATTTGCTGAACAATCTTTCCTAGAATTCACTGAGCAAAATAGCCCGTGGGTGATTCAGATCTGAGTACACCTCGTCTGATTTTGAGCCCAATTAGATGAAGGCTGATATACTGTATAATGGAGGAATAACCAAACCCTTCCCCCCTCCCCCATGCTTCCTGTAGGCTTATTTCAAGAGGAGGCTTGTATTAGTTTATACTAACTCTGTCATACTTGGCTTATACTGAGAGGCTGATACCCGAGACCTGATTCCGTGGGTGATTCAAGAAACTTCCCTCCTCAGTTCCTAGAAACTACTAAACGAACCTCCTGGAATTTGAACCAAATTTCCTAGAAATTAGTGGACAACCTCCTGGAATTTACTGGACAATATACCCAGAAATCTGCGAGTACATCTTGAAGTGCGCGAGTGAGTCTCCCATGAGCTATTAGCTTGAATTATTTTAAGGTAGACTAAACCAAGGTGTAGTTCCTGAACTACAATTGCGGGGGCCAAAGGACTTCTCAGCTCTCCCGTTCATCCGGCCCTGCAGAGACCTTATATCTATTTATAAGAGGGGAAGTTTTGTCTCCTCTTCTCCCAATGATATAGCCCTCGCTATCCACCTAAACCTCAGGTCTATCAACATGTGCTAGCAGTAACAATTTTCTGATATGTACAATATATTTTTTAACCCTCGTTTCAAAGAATGAATTGGTAGGTCGTCGCTCTTTTGTTCTTTGAGAGATCAACTGTCAAAAGTTTTTTAAATTTCGTCTTCCCTAGTGCTACTTCGATGCGCGTGGAAAAGTCAAATTTTTTAATGGGTAACTAACGAGAGAATGAAAATGTCGAATAAGGACAAATTTCATGACAGTAGGCTAAGGGTTGAAGAAATACCGTGTCCTGTCAAAAAATCGAATATTATATGAAATCAATGATACAATTTCTTTTGTACATTCTTTGATGGCTTTGTTTTTCTTCCTGTTCGTGTGATTGCAGTCGGTCATAGTGGTAAGAAATTAGAAGATGTTCGTGAGAAATACCAAAAAGCGTGCCGTAAATTGCATCAAGTACATAACGAATACGTGCTACTGATAGCAGATGCTCAAGAAACCAAACGAGATTTCAGTTCTATTTTATTACCATATTTACTCGAACAGCAACAAACAGTCTCGCAAAATTTCATGTCTACTTGGTAAGTAATAGTCTAGGTAGTCGTTACTTATTCTTTGCCTGAAATAGAGTCCCAAATCCTGCAGTTCAAAATACAGGTACCTAAAAATTTGTTCTATCTGAATGTAGAGTTGGGAGCAACACCTGACTACAAAAAAATTCTCTCATAACCCAATTATTTCGCGGAAAACCCACATTTTTCATGAATTGTCTGGCGTCGTCCAGGTCCATTTTTAATGGACATTGTTACTAGTCGACTCCACTTCACATACAAATGGGTGAAAAGTACATTCGCGATCGTAATCTTGGAAAAGTTTTAATTCTGTCTGGATTTTCCGTAAAACGATACTTCGAGTTGTAAATTTATTAAGCTCGTATTCACAACAGGAAGGAAAGCTCTCCATAACTTTTGTATTCTTGAAGGTTCAAAGACAAAATTTGGCTGCGAGTTATTCCATCACTCATATTTTTGGGCTAAAACTAAATTTTTGGGGCGTACATAGAAATAGAGTCTGTTTTCGAACTCTCATAAATTACGCATCAAAAGTAATTAGTGTTGTATTGCAAAAATTCAATTTTAGTACTGACAATAACCTCGTTACAGAACACTGAAATACGAATGAGTTTTTCGTTTATTTCTATTGTCTACTCAATTTTGGAAATCCCCAGTAATCCTACGATGAGCGAACATTCGAGAAAATATTCTTTCCTCTTATTCATTAATTTTTTCGATACTTCTCGAGATGTTATTTGTCGTCGGCGTGACGACGCATTCAAATTAGAAAAGACCAAAGCAAATACCTACTTATGTATATATTAAAAAATTTCTGACGACCAAGAATGATCTCGGCCTAAGTATATGCTATTTCCTTATGTACCTATCTTTCAGAGTTTCAGTTTTATTTTTCGAGAAATAAGCATGGTATGAAATATGAGAATTGTAGGCCTATACAATATCAAACGAGAAAACAAAAAACAATAAGCATACCTAGTTGTTTTTACGTTTTATACCTACTGAAGACAGTAACTTAAGTATCTATTTGCAAATTTCAATGCATTAAAAATTTTGACGTTCATTATTTTTTTACCAGGCAAATCCTGCTAAAGGAATTAGTACAGTGTTGGAATGTTCCTGCTACACAGTTTGCTGAGTGTTGCAATAATGCAGAAAATGCTATTAATAACATTAAACCACCGGAGGAATATAAAGTGTTAATTAATAAACAGAAGTACGTATACGATAGCTGAAGTTGCATTACGCTATTTGCACTCTTAAGAAGTACGACCAGGGCTTGTGGCAGTTGCCTTCATTTCGAGATTTATACCCGTTCATTCCATCTTTCGACAATCATATCGCATAATTCAATTTTATGCGTTCGTTTTCCTCTCCATTTTGAACCAAAAGACTGGATAGCGCACACTTCTAAGAATTCTCATCATATTTGCCAAAATAATAAAACATATGTCCATTACTCCATTAGTGCACTAGTTAGCGACGATTATTATCTGCAGGAGATGCGTTGAAAATATTTTTTTCATCGCTGCGAGGAGGTCTCCGAGAGAAATTTCTTTATGTTTGGTACGCGAGGCCCCACGTACCACATTAGCGACTGTGTCTCGTGCTGTCATATTATATAAATTTATTAGGTACCCACTATGCATAAGATTTCCTCTAAGAAGTCGAAAATAATATTGAAGTACTGTTTTTCTGGTGCGATTTTCAGCGGCGTTCACAAATCGAACGAGAATTCTGATTTTATTTTTGATAACAGTCTGGTCGAGGATACGACCGGTAAACTCTTACCGAATCAATTAACCGTCGATAACCTGACCGTCGAATGGGTCAGAAAAAAAATGGTCGATTTAGAAGTCATGTTGAAAGAATGTCAGACCAGTTTGTCGAATTGTGATAATTGTATAAATACGGAAAACAGGTGAGCCTCTAGTAGGAGTCTTTATATTATACTCACTGTTGTACAGATTAATTATCGCGAGTATCGCAAATTCCGATCGGAATGCGTCCGCGTATACCGCGACAACGTCTCGTGAAATGAGATCGCGAAAATATTTCAATAACATGCAAAACTTGACCGGATGTTTGATTGCAGCATCGATTTAACGGTTTCCGAATTACGTAGCAAAGAACGTAAACTAACCCGTCAAATAGAAGTTATACGAAAAGCCTTGTCCGAAATCGGTTGCGAAGAATTACCAAATGGATGTGATTTAGATGGCTCATTTGATCAGGCTAATGATATTCAGGTAAGCTATGATTTTTCCTCTACATATACGTAACTTATTACGCACGAGCAGAAAAAGTCATAGACTCTAACAGACTTCGGATAGGTTTTGAGGTCAGGAGTTGAAGAATTTTTAGTATAGATGGGCCAAGGTAGGTACTTGGTCAGAATAGGTTTTGAGTTGAATTTGAAGGCGCCGACTTCGGAAAGTTATTATTGGGTACGGGGTAAGATTGAGGCGGAAAAATTTTGGAAATCATTGCAAACTTTGTGATGGCAGCGGGAATTCCCTTGAAAAACTGAGAGTCTGAAATTATGCATGTTTTTAAAATGCCGAAATACACTACACTTTAAGATGATTTATTTTTAACACCTTCCTCTGGATAAAGAGAACACTTTTTGCGGAGGTTCTCTACTGTGACCATAGCCTAACCAAGCTTAGGTTGATAGCGTCACGAATTGATGACGTCAACCAAGTCGAGCATAGACGTTTTCTGAGGATGCCCCCTTCTATGCAACGTAACGTAACCCAACTTAGGTTGATCACGCCATCAAACTCGAACGCGGACGTTTTCTGAGGATTTGCCCTCCTAAAACAAAACAGATAGCTGGTTCACCTTTAAAAAAAAAAACATTAGATACCATTGCAGATTCCCGCTGCTCCGAGCCCATTTGAGATTCAAAATTCTTTTATGTCCCCCTTCTATCATATATAGCTCGGAGGTAGGAATTGTTCTAAGTCCTTCTCTGTGACGTCATCAACTTCTCCGTGACGTCATCAACTTCTCTATGACGTCATCAACCTTTGCGGACGCGCTCGCGTAATTTCACTTCATGGCTAAAGAGTTGAAATTTTTCTAAGTTTCTCTCTGTGACGTCATCAACCTATCCGTGACGTCATCAACTTCTCTATCACGTCATCAACCGCTTGCGTAAGTCCACTTCATATCATACATGGCTAGAGTGTTGAAATTTTTCCAAGTCCCTCTCTGTGACGTCATCAACCTCTCTGTGACGTCATCAACTTCTCTATGACGTCATCAACCTTTACGGATGCGCTTGCGTAAGCCCACTTCATATCATACATGGCTAAAGTGTTGAAACTTTTCCAATTCCCTCTCCGTGACGTCATCAACCTCTCGCCGTGACGTCATCAACTTCTCTGTGACGTCATCAACTTTTCTATGACGTCATCAACCTTTCTTTATGACGTCATCAACCTTTGCAGACGCGCTTGCGTAAGTCCACTTTGTATCATACAAGGCTAGAGTGTTGAACTTTTTCCAAGTCCCTCTCTGTGACGTCATCAACTTCTCGCCGTGACGTCATCAACTTCTCTATGACGTCGTCAACCTTTACGGACGCGCTCGCGTAACTCCACTTCATATCATACATGGCTAGAGTGTCAAAATTTTCTCAAGTCCCTCTCCGTGACGTCATTAACCTCTCCATGACTTCATCAACTTCTCTGTGACGTCATCAACCTTTGCGGACACGCTTGCGTAAGTCCACTTTGTATCATACATGGCTAGAGTAAATTCCTTGGAGTACCCCCAACAAAAGGGATAGCGGGTTCCCACTAAAAAATAATACTTTTACTCCTCTTTTTATCATTGGTATGAGGCTCTTTTAGTGTTCTATGCTGCATATTTAATCTCCTATACGTGTTAACAATCTGGTCGCGTTTCTAACGTTGATCTGATGGAGAACTCCCTAAAATGAAAATATGTATGCAACCCAGCAACACACATAAGATCAATGTTAAGAAACACTACCAGATTGATAACACGTCGGAGGATAAGTATGCAATAAAGGAATACTGAAAAAGCCTCATGGTTTGCAAGTTGCGAGTTATAATCCTCCGAAGTTCCCTTCTCATCACATACGTGTATAGTATGAAGTCCGAACCTAACTCATGTTGATGACGTCTTCAACTTTGAACAAAAACGCGCTCGCGCTTGCGGAAGTTTTTTGAAATTGACCTTATATATGTCGATAGACATTATATTATTACGTGCGGGGGTAGTATTAGAGAAGGAGGATTGTTGATAAATAAAAAACTCAGGATCCCGAGACGAGGTGATCTAAATTTTTCGCTTGAGTTTTTCATTTATCAACAATCCTCCTTCTCTAATATATGTCTAGTACATCGTATGTTAGGCTTGAACCTCTTATAATGAAAGCAAAGGATACAGGTTTCGGGCGCAAATTTAGCCGTTTTTTGGGAGGAGGGGAGTATTCCATTGTCTTAAATTCTTTATCTGCGTTATTTCAGTCTCTTCTTGGAGATTTGGGAGAAGGGTATATCTCATATCTCCCACCCCCCGTAAATCCGCGCCTGGGTTTCCAATCAGCGTAAGTTGAATCACTGATGACGTCGTCAAGCGTGGCAAGAAACCGTGACAGTTTTTCGTAAAAATTAATTTTTGCAGTAGCATTTCTCCCTCTATTGCTTATTATACTAACTAGCTAGAGGGTTGACGGACGCGCTCGCTGCTTTTAGTCTAGTATAAGGCTGTTATAGGCGTAGTACTACAATATAGGCCTGGTATAATGAAAATAACAAAGGTCGAAATTTTTTCAAGCCCCTAAAGTAGGTGAAGGTCACTGATGACGTCACCGAGCATTGCCGAAGCTGTGAAGATTTTCCGCGACGGTTTTTTCAAGAATCGTCCTAGTCTTGAAAGCATATTGTGAAATTGTAAAATACAAGTCAGAAATTCTAGTTGAAAGTTGAATTTTAGAAACGAAAAAATCGTTTATTGGTTACGATGAACGTGAAACAAAAAAGAAAAAATTTTAAAAAAGGTCTTATATTTTTTTCAATTGCGTAACATCAAGGCCATTTGGAATCAGGGATGTCACGGTGTCGCAAATTTCTAGGTCGTAGTGCTGGTTTTGTGGTAGAACACGTATGAAAACGCCTCAATATTTTGTTTAATTCTATTTACAATTCTTTATACCCGTTAAAAATCGTTGGTTTTTTTTTCATCTTTATGTTTCAGCCACTAAATAGAGAATCTCTGAAACGTGCATCGTTGTCTTCGCTGCATCAGAATTCTTCATCACCGACGTCTCAAAATAGTATTGTAGATAAATTATGGAAACCGTTTCGCAGGAAATCGGCCCCGAATTCACCGGATTTGAGTTCGCGTTGCATAATCACGAGCAGCAACAGCGAACAACCGAGTTCAGGAGTAGGTGCACTGAATATTGAATCATCTCCTCCGATGCCGTTATCTAACAAGAATCTCTTTATACCGTGTGATTTTAATTTGACTAACCAAAGCTCAGAATGCGGGGTAGGTTATCTATTTTGCATGTTCTGTTTTATTTAGGTAGTAGTCCCTAGAAAGACTATTGAGGTATGCCATTAGTGTAAAATCAGTCCAGACAAAAAGACTTTTTCCTCATGTCATCGTTTGCCTGATTCTCATGGTGATGGTAATTGATTTTGTGGCCATGGCGTTGAATGTGAAAACGAGTGCCTATTGGGGAAGAGCCCATATCCCTTATACCTGCTCCATATAAGCTTGACAATTTGCCACCCGCAATACATATTCAATATCATATTGCTGTTGTAAAGTTAAAGGTAGAAGATGTACAATAAAGTATTGCTTATCAGAGTTGTGGTGCCGGGACACAATTTCAATCCTACTATTCCTGTCTTCAATTCATCTTCCTTTTTGCTCCAATTTCAAATATATGCTACCAGAGAGAGAGAAAGAGAGAAAGAGAGATATTTCCAAGCATCACTCATATTTGTATTAACTTTATAACCTAAGAGTCTAGATGACGTCAAGTGGCACGTGTTTTCCTCATAAACAAGTATTTTTATCTGTTTATAGTTTGGATCTTCAATGAGGTCATTAGTGGATGAAGAATGGTTCCATGGTGTTTTGCCGAGAGACGAAGTTGTTCGTTTATTGAGGGTAGAAGGCGACTTCTTAGTCCGTGAAACAGAACGGAATAATGAAAAACAAACAGTTCTTTCTGTTTTGTGGAGTGGACGCGACAAACACTTCATTGTACAGACTACCTCTGAGGTGAATATTTACTGTAACATATTATTATTATTATTATGTATCTATGTAAATCTAAATTTCCTCGTTAATGTAAACAAAGAAGAGGTTTTGCATTTTGGTGCCAAACAAAGTGGCACAGCTTGCACGTTTTGTATTGCCGCTAAATTACTGTGTGTCGCACCAAACCGCAAAACCACTTCTTTGTTTACATTGACGAGAATACGTCTAATGCCTCATAGTGAGGATGATAGGACAAGCAGAAGGAGTATTATGAGGCTAATTAACTACAGCAAACTTCAATCAGAGGCTCTGCTGGTGATTCTGAGATTTTTAACAGGGAACCTGTTTTATCGGAGGGTCTCCCGGAAAAACGTCCGTCGTCCGGAAGGCAACCTAACCTAAGCTGACTTAAACTTGGAAAAATTTTTGTTCCGTTCTATGGCTAGCTTGGAGGATGAAATTTTTCTAAGGGGCTTAGAGGTTGAAATTTTTCCAAGTCCCTCTCTTATCACCTATAGCTCGGACTATCACGTATAGTTTGAAGGTCAAAATTATTTTCGACTTCCCTCTCCTTAAATCCTTCTCCAATAGCTCGGCCTCCGGTCACATATACTACTATAAAGCTAGTATAATACAAGGAGGAGTCCAAGCCTAGTTCAATTCCAGTATACTGTATGTTGGTGACCGTGGTACTTTTCCCTCGAGCCCAAGAAATCCGCATCTTACTCAAAATCCGTAGAAAAATCCCAATTTTTTTCGGGGATTGAAAATCCGTAGATCTGGCAGCACTAATAGCTCAATTAAAATAGCTCCTTTAAGTAACTAGTTATGCAATACTCCATTCATCAATTGAATGAGCCAGATGAACAACGTTTAAAACTCCATAAGATTCATAAAACAGATTCCCTGCCTCCCCTCATGAACCCGTGAGTTTTTTTGGCAACAGCGCTGTATAGGTGATGGTTGACAGAGCTGTTTCCTCATATTTTTGTTCTGAGGATTCTTCAGAATTTTCAAACAGCTGATTAGCCATTCAAGGTTGAACGGAGAAACCACATTTTGCAATTATAAGGCGTTAACATTCTTCGAAACGTGTTGGTTGAGCAGGGTGCAAAGAATCCAACTTGGGGGCAGATCAGAAGGGTAAGCCTTTTTTCGGGAGATTCCCATTTGAAGAAACTCCCTTTCTTGCCTCAGTCTTATCAGATGCAAAATTACAAGAAGAACAAATTTAGTTCTCTTCAATTTTTCACACAATTTAACTGTTCTCAAAATAAATTGATTACATATTCCAAAAAACGCCTGTAGGAGCCTGTGTTATTTTGTCCCCAAGTTGATGCACGTGCTAATCGCTTATACCAAAGCCACATAAGCCTGTTTTTGCCCAAACAGCGCTGTTGCCAAGTATTTACTCTCAAGGCCTGTACTTGAAGTCCACTGAGGGCTAGCAAAATTTTTGAAGAATGACTCTTGAACTTTTATATGTTTCTATGTTTCAGGGGGAATTTAGATTTGAAGGTCCTGCGTTTCCTACAGTTCAAGAACTTATAACCTTTCAGTATCACAATGCAGTTCCTGTTACCAGCAGATCTGGAGCAATATTGAGGCGGCCAATACTGCGAGAAAGATGGGAATTGAATAATGACGATGTGCATTTAATTCAGAAAATTGGGAAGGTAATTATTGAGTGTCAGTGCCATCTAGTAAAATCTTGGTACCTATATACTATTGAGCAATGGTTGTACAATCTAGGTGCAAGGAATATAGGGTACTAGTATGTGTGAAGCACTTATTTTGCTAGAAGGCATAACTCTTGACTGTTTTCAATAGGGTTGTTTTGTGTGACGTCACAGATTGTGCAAAAGTATCCATTCTCCCACAAAAATTTTGTTTGAATTTTTTCTGTGATAAGTTTCTGTACAAAATCGATAAGCTTGTCAACATTTGAAAAAAGATGTGTGGTAACAGTAGGTATTTTATTTACTTTCTGCGTACAATCATATGAGATCTAACATTCAAAAAGCTTGGAGGAAAAACAACAGAAACATCTTTATTGCTCAGGGAAGTCACGTTTAACTGTTTAAGCCATCAATCGCTTAAAAGCCAAAGCAGGCGCGGATTTAGCCATACATTTTGGGAGGGGATATTCCATCGTCAAAAATTTTTTTCCTCGCTTTACTTGGAAAACATGACCTATCTGCGTTTATTTCAACCTATTTTTGGAGGTTTGGGAAGGGATATATACCCCATATCACCCCCTCTTCCGCAAATCCGCATCTGCAAAGCGTAAGCTGATTTTTGAACAGCTTATGCCGCTCAAGCCTAAGTTGTTGGCAATTTCATTGAGCCAGAAGCCAGTCATTCAGCAAAAACTTATTAGCTTATTTTGGAGCCGATTTTTTGCGCTCCAGAGCCGTTTCTTTCTAGTTTCCAAGTTGAATTTTGGTTCTGGAGTTGCATTATTCCGCTCCAAAGCCGTTTTTTTGTAAAGCCAAAAGCTATATATCATGGTTCGATATATTATTGAGCTGTTGAACTAGACAAAAAGCTGGAGGTTAGTCTTTCAATTTTATTGAACAACTTGTGGCAACACTGTGCTCAATATTTGAATTGAACTAGCCTATGTACCTATTAAATCCTTGCAGTGAATATACAAACGTTATTTATAAGAAACGCATGTTGACTTTATATTTGTGATCGTACACAAACTTATAGCCTAAGCCTAAGTTAATTTTCAAGCTGCTGACAAACCACTTGACATCCTTGCTATCGCTCTAGGCTCTACTGCAACTGTAATCATGTAAAGTAATAATGTATAGGTAGTCAATGGTCTGACAATGTTTGAAAGATAGCGCTATGAGATTTTATATTTACTAGAATAACTAATTTATTTTTCATACTTGATTGCACTATACTTACGTTGAATATTCAGCACTTCACTTACGGATGTGATTTACCATTTTTTCATTTTTCTCCCTACCTTGGGAGATACCTACTTTGCCTAGATTAAGTACCTCATAAAAATAAGTCTTAAGGTTCATTATTACATTATATTGAAATTACAAATAAGGCAACCTAGGATCAATTATGATAGTCCAAAAGAATGGAATGGGATATCCTCTATTGAATTTTTATTTCACTTTTGTGAATTTGTAATAATTTATACATTTTCTAGGGTAATTTCGGCGATGTATACAAAGCGCTACTGTTGTCAACGAACGAAGAAGTTGCGGTCAAAACTTGTCGTGTCACCGTACCAGATGAGTATAAGAAAAAGTTCCTGCAAGAAGGCCGTATATTGAAACAATACGACCATCCGAATATTGTGAAGTTCATTGGAATTTGTGTGCAAAAGCAGCCCATCATGATTGTCATGGAGCTTGTCCCAGGTAGCCTATATTACATCATTATTGTGTTGCAACAATTTAACGAAATACTTCGAACGCGAGAATTCAGTTTTTTTAATTTTTATATAATAAGAAAACGTGAAGTACAAAAAAAGATCCGTAATCATCAAATTCCATTGTGCGAGAGAAACCATCCTGAATGATTATAATTATTGTGCATGAGAGAACGGTTTTGTTTTCCGAATTTTTTTCGCCTAATAACTGAAAGTATGAAGTGCCATTCTATATAAAATATATGGGGTATACCGCACTAATTACTGGCCCCCATGATGCTGCCGTTTACCTTCCTTAGTGAAGTATTGGCGAAAAACTAGGTAATAAAACATGGACATTGATGAATACCCATTTTGAGCCCATCATTGTAGTTTCAGTCTATTTAGGATAAACCTCTTCGAATTTATCCTCCAGTTTAATGAATAAATCTGACTTGAATATAACCACGATAGGTATTGATTTTTGGTATAGCACGGATGTAAAGTGCTTATAATTTTATTATAGGGACTTTTGGTGCCATTAATTTGATATAGGTAACATCAACACTTTTGATTTTCCATAACATTTGATGTATAGATTGTACATATTTTTTAATTGAGAAAGCGATAAAAAAAAAAAAAATTTTGAAACAAAATCAAAACTGCTCTCATCCGATTCACTTATTTTTCGATCAATTAATAAACAAAAATCCCATTCTGATTAATAAACAAAAATAATTAAGAGTTTAACGCCTATCCTAACATCCAAATTTGATATTGAGAACTCATTCAATTTTCTTATTTTCTCCAACGTAGGAGGAAGTTTATTGAGTTTTCTGCGTAAGAATTCGTCAACGTTAGCGTGTTATCAGTTAATGTTGATGTGTCGCGATACGGCTGCGGGCATGTCTTACCTAGAGAGCAAAAATTGTATTCATCGCGATCTCGCCGCTCGGAATTGTCTCGTTGGAAATGACAACACAGTGAAGATCTCAGATTTCGGTATGTCACGCGAAGAGGAGGAATATATCGTGTCGGACGGTATGAAACAAATACCAATTAAATGGACGGCACCCGAAGCTCTGAACTTCGGTAAATATTCTTAATTACTATTCCGAATTGGACATTGTTCAGGTCTACAGCATATTGACGGATTTCGGCTCGTCTTAATTTTTCAGGTAAATACACTTCTCTGTGCGATGTTTGGAGTTACGGTGTTCTAATATGGGAAATATTCTCGAAGGGTGATAATCCGTATCCGGGATTAAGCAATACTGAGGCGAGAAATAAAATTGATTTAGGTAAGTAAGTGCATATATACGTAGGTACATTTTATAGAAATGAAAAAAAAAAAAAGTACAGCCCTAAGCATACTTTTGGGAATTGTACAACGACAGGAATCTTAGATGAAATTTTTGTTGTTAAGATATTACTATAGGCTATTTATTGACTCCAACATCAGTGATTTATCCGGCTATTCCATTGCTGCCATCACAAGTTTAACCTTCTGCTTACAATGATTGATATATCAATTTGGGTTTCTAATTTCTTATAAATCTTTATTTTCAGGATACAGGATGCCAGCTCCAGAAGGTACACCCAAAGAGATGTACCAATTGATGCTTAATTGTTGGGAATATGAACCGGAAAAAAGACCGCATTTTGATAAAATTTATAAATTGGTTGACCGATATGTTACTCAGTTCCCGACATGAAAAGTTTTTCTCGCAGAAATCTCAAAATTTGGCCGGGAATTGAACGCTTTTAATTATTGCACCAGAATTCGTTGAAAAGAACGTATAAGTACTTAATACGTATACATTTATGTACACTTTTTCGCCAATTGCTTTTACTTGAAAGTGATAGTCTGTTGGAACGAAAATCTGTTCCAGAATATCCAATAAACTACTGTTGTATTATTATATAATTTTATAGTCGAGTAAATTCTAGATGTCAGAATTTTGATTTGCATCGTCATTTTTATTCACTAGTTTTCTACGCTGTATAAAACGCTTCAATTTGTAACCGAAATTTTCAGTTGTACTTCAGTGATTTACCTACCTAACTTTTCATTTTTTTTTTTTTACTTTCCCTGATTTATGTACTGAGTGTTTTTGTGATTAACCGTAGGTCTTTCATTATTTTATTATTCGTTAAATACTCCCGACATTCTTCTATCTCACGCTATATATGATACCGATAAGCTCATTTAAGTAAGTATTTGTTGATAACTTTCAGCATTTTGTTCCGCATTTTGTTAGATTGACTCGTGTGTATTCTTCTTCAGTATAACTCTCGAAGATTATTATCGTTATAAGCTCAATAATATGTATACTACGGTGCCATTAAAATTTCAATTTATGCTACAAAGTTTTTCAAATTTTGTCTGAATCTCTTACGAGTACTTATGTTTGAAGAAAGTCATTTAAATGTTGGTCAGAAATTATCTCATCAAATCTTCAAGACTGTGAGAGTGCTCATCAAAAGATGAGGAATTGAAATAATTACGTGATCGAAACAGAAAAAGATTATTATTCAAAGATAATCTTTGCCTTCTTTCTCTCTTCTCAAGATATTGTGCAGTAAGTACCGACCTAATTGAGTAACTCACGTGCGATTATATGACATATTATAAACATTCTCAATCAGTGCATAATCTCACTTCATTTTAGGAGGAAGTTGATTCTCAAAGAACACCCAGGTAGTACTTAATAGCTTTTGTTTCGAGTAACTAAGACTTCAAGCTTCGCTGAGAAAGGAGAGAAGTGGTGAAAGATTCTTCATTGTACAATTATTTCCTTCTTCGATGACAATAATGTACCATCAATTTCTCTACATTTCTACAAGATAGTAACAATTTTTGCAGAAGAATTGACTGAGCTCTCTTACTTATTTCGACTTCGTAAATATTCGATGATAGAATGTAAGTACACGAAAAGTACCGCTCAATTGTTCAATTATGATGAACAATTCACGGGAAACCGTACAACAGGTAGAGCTTTACAAAGATGAACCAACGAAAAGTTTACGAGCATTTTATTCATAGGTATTTGTTTATATTTTTTTAAACCTAATTACAATACGTTCATTAGAGTAAACAAATCATAAGTAAGATATAAACACCCTTACAAAGGTACGTATGAACGGATAAGAAAAGACGGTAAAACTTTCAATGAGACTCGCCTTGTTTACCAGCGATCCTTTTAAACTCGCCCATATTGGTGGCAGCGATAGGCAAACCCAAAATCACCAGACTATCGATTCTGGTTGTTTCTTCGTCACCCTGATTGTCTTTTACGAAAATTTGTAAATTTTGAACATTTTGAAATTTCACGAAGCGCAGATTGATAATATTGCCTTCCAAATCTTTCGGCGTTAATGCTAATTCCTGAGTCGCTGTGTTGCTAGTAGCGTTATCAAAATCAATGGTATTCGGAAGATTGATGAACAATTTTACATTTTTTGGCCCGTTACTGGCCGGCGCTTTAATCTTCAACGAATGTACTTTCACTGGTTGCGAGAAAGCTAACGAAAGGATAAGTTGGGGATCACAATCAGATTCCAAATAACTGTTGGCACTCTCTAAGAACGGAAGAAGCGAATGGTCATCTGATTCGTTCAAACATTCGCATTGGCTTTTGTAAATGAAGGAAGCCAAATTCATGAAACCTGGTACGCCACCATCATCTTCATCGCCATCTCCCGCATTCACGGTACCGTAATATTGTTTGATTTTAGATTCGAGCGCACTCGGATCAGCACCTTGAACGCGATCCAGCTTCGTCTTATTCCGATAAAAAATGAATGTAGGCATAGCGGACACTCCTTGAGATGCTGCAGATTCTTTACACTTATCCACGTCGACTTTCAGAAAGGTAGCTTTGTGGTACTTACGAGAAAGTTCTTCAAAAACTGGTGCAATCCGTTGACAGGGGCCGCACCAACTTGCGGTGTAGTCAACAACTACCAATTTCACTCCTTGATTACTCATCTCCTGCAGAAAATGAGCGTCATCATTGATCACGATTAAAGGCATGTTGAAATTGATCTAAAGTTGATACTTGAGAGGAATACTAGGAGAGAACGATGGTTTAATTCATTCAAGAGTATCAAAACTACCTCACTGAGGGAAATTGTTATGAGTCAGGAGACTTAAGACTAGAATGACAGTGCTGATAAAAGAATTGAAATTTCGTATTTGACTTTCTAGAGGAAACGCGATAGTCGAAGCATCGATTACAAAACAAAATACAAACATCGAAACTGCGTACCGGAGGTACGATTCTGCAAATAGTGTATCAAAACAAGAATGACGTAAGACCATTTCTCCTGATTGAGTGCAATGTGTACGCTTGTTTCACTTTCACTTCCCTCCTTATCAGTTATCAGTTGTAGGTCTTGAATTTTGATCAAAATATTCATAATTCATCTTATCCTAGAAACCGTCGCGGGTAATTTCCTCGTGAACGGTCAACGGAATCTATTTCACAATTCTGAACACTTCGGATACCTGCCTCACGATAGAATAATTATAATTCAACGGCAGCTTCCTGTTCTAGTTGCCGCGATGGTGTACTTACATTTTCCCTCCAATCTCACCGAGGAAGAAACCATGTTACAGGCAAAATATCAAAAACTCAAAAGAAAAGTTTGTATTCGAATTGTGTGGATTACTTACACAATGTATCAACATATTGGGTGCGTATTGATTCGGGTAAAATTGTGAATGTTACAGAAAAAGACACTCGTCAAACAGAAAACCCCGCGATCAGAACCTGAACGATCTCCGGTGAAAATATCGAAAGGTCCTAAAATAGAAGCCAGAGATGCTCGAGAAGTTGCAAAGAAATTATTGAAAACGGGTGCAATATCGCCTATCGTGAAAACGCCTAAAAGGTCGGAAAATGAAGGTTTTAAACGTCCTGCAAGGTTCCGGGGATTAGATCGCAAACCGACTGAGGATAAAGTTGTTCCTAGTTACCAACCATTCTCTTCGTCACCAGCAGATGAAGTTGAGAATGCAAATAAAGCGCCTTCTTTCACTCCTCGAATTAAGGTATTTCATGGTTGGTGGTTTCCCGTGCAATGTTTTACACGATTACGATAGTGAATTTTTTTTTTGTAATCGTTCTATAGAATCTGTATGATACTTTCGTTTCGGAACAACAACCCAACAAGACTGTGAAGAAAGAGAAACCAAATATCGACAAAGGCATTAAAACGAAACAAGGTAATACGATATTTGTCTCTGGTTTCAAAATCAACGAAGAATTTCTGAGGAAGACTTTTTCTACATTTGGTATGATCTCCGACATCTCTATGGAGAGTAATAAAGAGTGAGTAGTTTGTATGATACACTAGCTCTCGTTTATTTCAAAATGCTGATTTCAATTATGTCGAACAATAATGTCTACTTTTCAGTCGAGGATTCGTTACGTTTAAAGTAGCGGAATGCGCTGAAGCAGCTATTCGAGAGGTAAATAAGTTATAAGTTTCCCTTCAAGCTGAGCTAAAAGTTGAATTTTTGCTGGAGAGACTTGACCGTGATTTCTGATTTATAGATGGATAATCAAAAAGCTGGCGGTACTCATCTTAAAGTGTCTATGGCGAGGAGGCAAGTTGTGAATCCTTCTAACGAAACTGCTCCTGAAGACTGGAGCTCTATTGGTATGTTCAAATCGATCATTTCGTTAATTGTAATGGAAGTTTAAAATTACCTGAGAAATTGAAAATGAATTACAGCGACGAACTTCGGTCAGAAAGGCAATTACGCGGACAAACGTGAGGCAGTCAGTTATGACGATGATACTTTTGGATCGTGATTGATGCATTTTTGCATCTTGAGTGTTGCACCACTCGAAGAACTTTTCCACTTTTCGACGTGATTCTCCCTCTGATGATGCCTAATTTAAATGGAAACCCAAAAAAAGATGGATAATGATCTCGAGAACGAATTCGAAGATGAGATTTACGACAGGGAATTGTATTTATTTATTTATTTATTTTGTGGAGTTACTTTCCGAAGTTCTACGACGACGTGGTACTCCAACATCAGTTACGTGTTTATGACAGATCTCAGCCTTAAGTTGTTTTTAGAATTCATAAGATTTGATATTGTAGAAATATAGTAGTTCGTGAGTTAATTTTTATTACATGGCTTCAGTTTTCTTTCTGTCAGTCTACAGATCACTGGAAACACAAGATCGTTGAGTCCAATAATTTGTTGGTATCTTGGCGTGCCCGAAACTGCTAGCTTCTTTTTTCAGCTCTTCAATACAGTGTCGTGTTGGGATATGATGCTAAATGCATTGATTTCTGGAAATATTTATAAAATAATATTCATCGCAGGTAACGATTTCTACGAGTAAGAACCTGAAAGTGCCTCATATGCTAGAAAATTATTTCACTTAATATCAAGTTAATACTTGTTCTCATATCAGTGATCTTTATGATTTAGCGAGCATCATTTTTGAGCTGGAAACGTCAATTCGTATTTACGGATCTCACGATTTTATAGTTTTGAAGCTAATTATTATTCAATATTTAAATGGTAGTTTTAGTTTACGAGACTCCGCGAATTATGACTGAGATTAAAGATTTGAGGAGAAGACAGTCTCATAAAATTTGTCTCCAATTTTGCTGAATTTTCTACGTAAGAATCATGTTTCTGTTAAACTGATTATTGTTGGTTCTGTGGTCGTTTTCTTTTCAAGTGTATTGTCTATAAATGATCATTTGATATCAGCGCGATAAAAAAGTAAATCAGAAAATACCTAAAGTTTCTGTTCCGAACTCACCGTTCTAGGCATCATTTCGACCTGTCTGAAAAAACAATTTTCGTTGTAGGTTTGATATTTTTATTTGATTTCCTTTATCCAGATTTGACGGCAGTAAGACCAACATATGTCACATGACGCCCAATAACTACTTCACCACAAAAAATAAGTTCGGATTTCTTTTAACAAATTTAATTTATTGTTTATAACTCAATATTATCAGTCATAATTCGCTACAAGTTGAGTAAATTTTAATAAAAATACTAAAATTCATTTCAGTTCCCTCGACATTGCGAAGGCGTCACACGGGCCGGGCATTTCTTGCAACTTTATTTGTACCCAGGTAAATGCGGAAGAATTTCGTTCTTTTTGAATCGTTCAAGCCAAATACGTCCGACCATTTACCCAATCACCAACGTGAACACTCGAGTGAAACGAATACGTTAGGGAAATAATAAACAGGCATAAATGCTACACGCACTTCGAGACCCGAAAGAGTACTCAATTCATTGTGGTGGTGGAAAATGAAAATCCCAATGATGGTGGTGCACGACTTTTTCATTACTCTGTAGACCAAGCATCAAACAACCAGCTACGATTATGGTAATGACCCATATTGCCGCTTGTACCTCATTACGTTTTTCGCGGTCTTCGGGAATGACCAATTCGAGGAGGGAATTGAGTGCCTCGCCAATACTACTATAACAAATTCGTAATATTTGACACATGAGTTCCGCCAATGTCGCGTGATTCCTTTCGACTGGTGAACGAGGTACGCTCATCTCGTCTCGTTTTTGTACCTGATGTTTACGTCGAGCAGGACGGACAACTGGTGCTTTGACATTCGCACTTCCCGCGCAGCATTCATCATCGGAACCAATCTCTGGTACCATTGACGAAAAACGTGATCTCACAGAGGCGGTCTCAGCCGACTCAATGTCAACATTACTCAATGGCGTCGTTTCTCGTATTGCAGCCGCATCAACTAAGTTGTCCGGTTCCGGGGCAGACATACAATCAAAACAATTCATTGAATTCATCAAGACGTGGCCAGTTTCTGTTTGATCATCATTCACCTGAATGGAAGAACTTTCGATGTTTGATGTTATCAGCCTAGAGGAATCTATTTCATTCACGTTCATTCTGCCAACATTCAGCTCTGAGACATTGAGTTGAGCCGCGGTAATGACACGAAATGGCTCTTCGCATATTTCGGGTTTATTACTTGTAGGTGTACTTGGACATATATTTGTCGACTGAGACGTTAGTGGTGTGACGGAAGTGAGGCCAAAAATGTCAAGCTCGGTTAATTCTGTGTTTTCTGAACGAGTGGCCGTATTCAGACACTCGTTCTTTTCCTCATTTTTTGTCTGCTGATCGCTGACTGTGGAAGACGGCTCCTGATTTCCTTTAACAATGGTATGCTCCTTTTTCGTCTCGGTTTCGGAAATAGGGGTAGAGATTTCCCGTCTTTCACCATCGCGCCCTATCTCGAACTCGCGTAGAGTGGTTCTTCTTTCCCACGAACTCCATGTTGACGTAGTAGTTTGAGGAATGTTGGAAGATTTTTCTTCGCCGTTGCAGTCTTTGTGATGTGTATCATCGTTATTGGTTTTTTTTTTAAAGCACTGACTATAACCCGCTTTATCATCATCTCTCGGTTTTCGTATCGGTCGCGGAGGAGGCGGAAGGGGACGAGTTTTCATCTTCTCGAAAATATCGTACGTTTCCAAACTTTTCGAATCATTTTTGAAATCTTGACCTTCTATAACGTCGTCATCTTCCGTGGCTAAGTTGAAATTCAAGTGCTCCTCTTCGCTAAAATCGATCCGCGTATTCTCGTTGTTTGTGTACACGTTTTCGTGATTTGGTCGATTTCGGCGAGGAGGTCGCGAAGGACTAGGAAGTCTGCGGTGATCTAACGTTTGGAAGGATGGTGGTACGTAATTTGTCGGCGATTTTATACGCGGTAATGTGAAGAAATCGGATACTCTTCGGCTAATACGTCGTGACATCGACAAAGGTTCGATTTTAGACTCGCGTCGCGATTCTGGAGCTCCAATGATAGCGTACTCGTTAGTTGTTCTGGAATCGTTATCATTGAATAAAGCGTAGTTCTTGAAGGATTTTTCCGAGGGCAGAGATTCGACCTCGCGCGAAGTTCTATCATCGTCGGGTAGAGATGCGTTACGTTTACGATAAGGTGGCCGGGGCGGTATATCGGTAGGAACAGTGCTGTTCACGTCATCAGCGAACTCGATCTCCGTGTCAATCTGAAAGCAGAAATTTAAGTTTGGTCAACAATAATTCTTGATGATAAAATCTCTAATGTAGTTTCGAACCCCCCTAGAAACTTCCATTTTCTAGGGCCAAATACACCCCTTCCTTCCATAAAACAGGTTCTTTGTTGATGAGACAAAAATGACGAATAACCGCGTTTCTAATTTCGAACATCACAGCAATAATCTTCCACATGATGATAGTTTTTTCTTGGCATCATTTCATCTGTGGAAAGTACCAATCAAGGAAAGGAATACACAGGCCCGGTTTCAGCTCATCAGCCGCTGTAGGCAGTTGGTGACTTGCCGCCCTACAGCGTCAGATTTTTAGTCTACCCCCACCCGTCAATGTTTTTGTTCAATTTTTTTCCGCCCCTGAAAATTTGCCGCTCTAGGCACGTGCCTAATCTGCCTGTAATGGTAAATCCGGATCTGGGAATACAAATTGTTGTTGATCTGATTGATATTTGCAATAGTCGATGGACGGCGCTGAGCTGGATAGCAGGACTTCAAAACATTTTGACAACTCTGGAGGATGAGGTTAAACGTAGGCTAGGCGAGAACTACCATGATGAATCCTAGCCGTGGATGGAATGTGATGAAGATTGAGCTAAATCTCCTCTGAGACCTTTCCCTGATGTATAATATTGTGATCTGATTGATTGCTGTCCGCCGTCCAAGGGTATAGGATTTGTAAAAATGTTGATTTTGGAGCTGAAAGAAAGGACTTACCTACAAGAATTTTTTAATTTTGAGAGCTTAGGCTGAACATATAGACTAAAGAAGGCGGTCCAGTGATGGTGACTATGTCGCACAACACTATCAAGCGATGGGCCATAGTCGATAGTTTCATGCTATCAATAGTCTCAATTTTTTCCCAAGGCACTATCAGGTTTATCGATAGTACCGATAGTTTCTCGTGAAACTATCAATACAATGGATGAGAAACGTCGACCAAGAGAAAAGTACCTATACTACATATGGAATAGATACCTTTCTCCTGATCGTAATTTTTCCAGAAAAGTCCGACAAGGAATGTATTTTAGTGTTACCAGATGATGAACGCGACTAGGAAATACTATAAAAACGTGGTGCCGCACCCATTGCTCTACTGGTACCGCCTGACTGATCTTAATTCATTAAACTGGCGAACATTACTTCTGATTTTCGGAAGCTGAAGCGGCGCTCATCAGAGAATTCCCACCAATTTTGTGATTTTTATAAGAAAAAGAAAAATTGTCAAACTATCGATAGTTGTTTCTCATACTATCGACGATACTCTCGCCGTCCTTTTCTCACAAAACTATCGTTTTTCTCAGTAATTTTTTCCAAAAACTATCGATTGTATTGATAGTCTGTACTTCGAGATTTATTCGATTTTTTAATTTTGAAAATAGAGTTGAATTATTCAAATACTTTGGCTCCTTAATAATCCAATAACCACTTTAGGTATTAAGAGAGAAGGGTACAAATACTGACTTTGTCTCCCCCCCCCCCCCCCGCCAATGACAAAGAGTGTCATGTTCATAACGTGAGGCCTGTAAATGAAGAAATGTTTACGCTCACAGTAACCTAAACTCGTACGGCAGTGGAGTTCTATTTGTGAACTTCAAAATCATAACATCGTAATATCCCGAGCATTGACAGTAATTTTGAGAGTACAAGTTTACTTGTGTAAAAGTAAAAAGTCATCCGTCTTTTCATAATGTAATTTCTTCGTTTAATCTCGGAGGAGAAGAAATTGAGTGAATTCATTGTCAACATTCAAGAACATGTACTGTCAACAAATAAGTTTGATAACTGTATTTTTTCATTTTAGCGAGTCTAGTCTATCTGAGAGCGTAAAATAATTTAATGAGTAATCGGTCGAAATTATTTTTATTAATTTTTTGTTGGATATGATCCAAAAAATGTAAACTTTTTGCAAAAAAAGAATAATTTGTCGGATGAATAAATATACCCTTGTACGTAAAAGTTTAGTCCTTGACAAAAATTTTCCTCTCTTCCTCGGTCTTCCCCTCTCACCCTTATTGTACTTTGCCCATAAGTACGAAAAATAAAATAAATAACATCAACTTTCAAATACTTATGTGTTGTGTACAACGAAAAGGGAATATTTTTTCCTAACAACAACGTTTGTGATTCTTAAATAATGCGAACGTAATGGAAGAACTAAAAATCTGAAAGAGGGATCTTCCGTAATTTTAGTTTACTCTTTGAGATATCTCCCTCAGTTCATAACTCAGTATGTCTGACCGTAACCGCCTAGAAAATTGAATCAATTGAACTAGAAAGACGTTGATGGCCTCCTGAGCAAGGTTAATCAACGAAAACAAAAATTCTTCTTTATCAATTTTCTTCTTTGCCCCCCTAAAAAAACAAGCGATCCCCCCCTTCCTCCCTCCATAATACTTGAATATTGGGCTCCACCTTTTTGTTTACACAGTCCGAAGGTCGAAATTCCTTCACGTTCTTAGAAATAGTCAAAACGTAATACTGAAATCGACAAAGTGTAAGTAGAGCACAAGATTGAAAAGAATAACCAATGAGGATGAGGAAACAGACAGGGTGCAAAAGAAAAATCAATGACCATAGCACGCAAAACAGCGGGAAAAATTACGTAAGAATTGATCATAAACAGACTAATTGATTTTAGGTTCCTGGCGGAGGCTGGCGCTCAAGTGCAAAACCTTAAACATTATTGTTAACTGTGATCTGATTGGCTACAACAATATATACTGCCTTGTGATTAGTTCTTTTTTCCATGCACTGCGTTTCTATCGGCTACCAGGTGTGTATTATCTTATTGGTTAGTTCTATTGTTCTTGTTTCATTCAATTACCAAGCCAAATAATCTTTCATTGTTAAACGTAATTACATTGTTCAAGAGTTTGGATATTCTCTTCTTTACTTTTGCAACCGGTTAATTGCATTCTATCACCATGCTACAAAAAAAATAAAAATTGCCACCAAGTGTTTGAAGGAAAACTACCTGTTTGCACCAAAACAAAGCATCGGAAGAAACAGGGTGCTGTTAAAGGGATTGAACAAAGTGGAAATTGAGAGCAAAAATGAATTGGTATTTAATGACAACCATGTTCGGTAGGTACCATTCCAAAGGAGGAATTTCTCACCCTGTTGCAAAACCAGACCACAGATGCCATGGGAATTCTGATGGGTTGAAGTACACAAAAATAGTAGATGACGTTGAGGATCGGAACTACTTTTGGTTCAGTAAGAAGTTCTACAGCCAGGAAAGACCACTGTCACCAATACTGGCGGAGGTGGAAAACAAGGTATTGAAAGGCAGCAAATTCAGAAACTCGATCAAACCTCGGAATATATAAGTGGATCATATCTTAATTGTGTGGTAAGGTACTAATCAACAGGTGGACCAATTGCTTTGGACAACAAATGCGATGAATGAAAGCATAAAATTCACAGCGGAAAAGGGCAATGAGACCATCAATTATTTGGACCTATAACTCACACTGAAGAACTACAGGATGGAATACAAAATCTACAGCTGAGGCCAACGCATACAGACGCCGCCATCCCAAATGACTCCTACGACTGCCCCAAACTCAAGTTAGCAGCAATTCAGAACTAGTGTTAGGGAAAAAATTCTGTTCTGAAGAACAATGAAGAGAAGAGAAAAGAAATTGAGATAGTAAAGCACATCACAGCAGCCGAAAGTACTCTAGAGGGTTTGTTGTGGATGTTATTGAGAAAAAACTCATGACAGCACAATGAGAAATTACCCTGGATCAATACCATAGATATAGGAAAGTACACAAACAAGGTGATAAAGGTGTTCAGTGGTCATGAAGTGAAGAGAATAAGCAACGACCAGATGGAAGAGAAAGACGAGGAGAACTTGAGTGTGGTGTACAAATGTAGTTGCAAACAGTACAAATGCAACTACGTCGGGAACAATGGGAGAAAGTTTGACATCGGGAAAAAGGAAGCACGGAATATTAATGAAAAACGAAGGTGGCAAGTCACTGTCTGGGAAACATTGCAATGAAGAACAGCACAATGAAAGAATGTTTAAGTGCATACATTGAGGAATGTCATTAAGAGGAGAAAACTCTCTGAACAGATGGAGATTGTAAAGACAGAAATGAGAAAAGCTAGCCTCATTGAAAGATTACACAAGTGACCAATGCTAAGATGACAGGAAACCGCAGCACATACACATGTGTAGAAAAAAGAACCAATCACAAGGCGGTATCATTGTAGCTAATCAACTATAGAATCCAATGTTTACGGCTTTGTTCTTTGAAAGCAATACAACTGATGCGGGTTGACACCCAAAAGTACTCTTGTAGGTTAACTAATAGAGTAGAACGCGTATACTTGAGATTTTTCTAACAGGGAACTTGTTCTTAGGGGTGTTATTTTTAGAGATTTGCCGTGCGCCGTTTGGCGAAATTTCATACCGTGACGCCCCAGAGTTGAAATTAAAAATTTTTTCAAGTACCTCTCGGAACTTGTAAAAATTTCGACTTTTGAGATATAATACAAGACAGCAGAGGGACTTGGAGAAATTTCGATTGTCAAGCCATAATACCCGATGAACCATGTTGACCCTCGTTGATTTCACATCGACCGGAAATCGACCAAGAATTTTATTCAAAGTCTCGGTCGAGATCTCGTCGACATGTTGTTGAAAACGACCTCACGTCGACGTCGATATCCGGTCGATTTAGAGTTGACAAATGTCGACTCCATATCGACCAGTCGATATCGAGTCGACATCCTCGAAAATTTCTCGACCTAAAATCGACCGCTCTGTTGGGTCGATTTCCAGTCGATTTTTAGTTTTCTGGTAAGGGTGAAAAGAAGCGGTCAATTTTGAGTCGACTTCTGGTCGATATGCAGTCGATTTTGAGTCGAAAAGAGCGGAACTAAATCGACTCAAAATCGACGTCAATTTGGTCCGACATAACGGGTCGATTTCGAGTCGATTTGAAGTTGGCATGGTTCAACGGGTGGAGGAGGACTTAGAAAAAAATGTTAATTTTCAATCGGTATGATATAATAGGAGAAGGCTCTGAAAAATGTTGACTCTTTGGACTTTAATTTTGAATTCAATTACCAAAACCAATTGACCCATAAAACAGGTTCTCATCGTTCCTCGTCCAACTTCGTTAGGGAGACCATTGTTTTAATTTTGTGAATAGTTTCAGCTTAAATAGTAGATCAAGGTCAAAGAAAGACCGGGCACAGGACAGCGGACAGTTTAGAAAAAATTATAGAACAGGTTTTCTGATGAAATTTTGACTAGAAAGTAAACAGGAGCTCCCTTGTAGAAGGGTATGACGTCATGAAGACGTGATATCATCGAGGAGGTCTTCATTGCATTGGAAGGAGATTGAGGCGACAGGTAGTTCAACTCTCGGACTACGATAATGCCTCATTTCAATCTTTCACTTATTATTTCTGGTCATGACTAGGAAATCATACATTTTTCTCAATCTCATCTGACATCGATAATTCATTTGCAGTTTTTGTTTACCTTGAACTTTCACTGTAACATAAAACATGTACGAGTCGTAGGATTTGGAAAAATAGAATCTCGAGCTTGGATTAGGAAAATCGACTTCGAATACTCACGAGGCACAAATTCTACGGTTTGGAGCTGCAGGCGATGACTCGTAAAATTAAAAAAAAATCTTGAAACTTGAGCTCCAGAGGGAGAAAAGGAAACTTGAAGAACTGATCTATGGCAAGATGAGAGCTGTCACCAGAAATAAAGTCGTGACAATGTGAGACGTACTTTCTCAAATCCTTGTATCTCTCCCTCTTTGAGATTCGGAAGGATATTTTTTCTTCCTAAGGATACTTTGTGCTCATGTATTTTTGAATCTCTCGCATCTCATCAAGTTTTCTACTCCCTGAATCTACAGACCTCGGCTTGCAAAGTGAAATTTTCTTCATAAGACCTAACCCCAAAATTCTTACAATTTAGGATCCGGGATACTAAGTTTTTATTTGAAAAATCAAACCAACTGTCCCCCTTTGTCGACAGCTTCTTCTTCCAAGTTGATAAGGCGTAACGCCTGTATACAATTTAAAAAAACAAAGGGCCACTCACCTGGAAGCACGAAGTATTGGCGATCTCGGACGGTGTCGAGGAGTTCTTTAAATGACATCTCTGATTGGGTAACGAGTGAAATCTTCCGTGGGCACTAGTTGGTATCCGATTCTTCTTCCTCTTTGGTGGTAGTGGTGGCTCAGCCGACAAATTCAAATGGATCATCGAAGACGTCTCTCGCAGGTTATATTCAATAATTGGCTCGCCGACAACGTTACTAGTTAAAGGCAAGAAACTGACTGAAAGTTGTTTGGCGTTGACGATATTATTATTGATAGTCTTGTCCTCTATTTCGTCCATATTTTTTATAATTTCTGTATTCGTCGTCGAATTCGAATACGTCCTTTTCTTGCGGAATTTCCTGTTCGGCTTATCTGGTTTCACCATAGGGAACGTATTATAACTATCGTTTGCATCTAAATCGTAGTAATTCTCTTTATTATCCCCCTGAATTTCCGTTTCTCGTTTCTTCTTCCTCGCCATAGTGTATATTCTCGAAGGACGAGCCGGTGGAACAGGTGTCTCCAACCTAGCTAGAGAATTCTTGCGGGAATAATAGTGATTTTCAATTTCGAACGATAACTGACTACGACTTTTTTCGAGGGCTTTCTCGTACTCTTTGAAGTGACGAGTTGTTTGCTCTGGTTCGACCGAATATCTTTCTTGAATCGGCTCTTCGAGGTCCGCATTGATATACGTTTTCGTCATAACTTCTCGCGGACATTGTTGTTGGTCACTCACATTGGTAAAAACACCATCATCAAGGGATTCTTTCGACTCTTCGTTAGGGTCGAGGTTCTTTAATTTCTTTCTCGGAGTTTTTTGCGGTACCTGCGACCTTTGTGATGAAGATTCGTTATTGATACCTTCGTTAAGTGTTTGCGAAACAGGTCCCATTTTGATGTAGTCCTCACTGTTTTCTGGATGGTAATCCTCTCGTAGTCCATCGTCGATAACAAAAATTTCGTTGACTTCCTCGTCTTCGGGCTGCTCGATATCACTCGATAAATTTAGATTCGATTGGTTTAAAAATTCATCCGTCACTTCGGTTATGATGACTGGCTCGGGTTTATCATCACGCCCCGTTGCGGCTGCTCTACCCGCCTTCATTTTACGATCATTTTGTAATCGCTTCAACATTATGTGGAATTTCCTAGTGGTCTTCGCTTGCTGCAAGTCTTTCTCTATTTCTAGTTCTTCTTCAGTCATTTGTTGCTTGTGTTTCTCTTCTTCGACTTGTTTCAACTTTTCGGGAAAACGTTCTTCGTGTAGCGAGATAAAAATAAAGTTCTTGTTATCAATTTCCATCTTTGTAGGCGCTGCTTCCTCCGGTGCCTTCGGCTCGGGTTTTGTGAATTCGTTTGCGATGATTTTTGCTGCCTGAGGGGCATTTGATACAGGATCGTCGTGCAGAGAAATGAAAATTGATTCGGTTACGACAGTGCCACTCGCAATATTTTCCTTTTTTGTTTTAGTCGCCTCTTTTTTCGGTTTCTCCACTTTCTTGCGTTCGTGGAATTTCCAGCAACGTTGAGGAAATGGGCTGCGACGTCGCGCTGATGGAGTCGAGGGTGCACTTTTAGGTTTGACCTCGCCATCGACGCTAGACTCGATTTCCGATTTTCGTCTACTTTTACACGAGTTGAAGATACGCGGATAGGTACCGAAAGAGAAATCGAAAAACTTACGCGATTCATTTTCCGAACTTTGAGATCGTTTAGGTTCACGTTCTTTCACACTGCTGGAGCGCGATCGAGAAAACGAGGGTAACCGCGGCAGGGAAAAACGACGACGACTCGTCTGCGGGGGTGTCTTCATGTCCAATTCACTCGTCGACTTCGATTCGATAGTTTTTTCCTGCGATTTGACATTGTGTTTTCGAAAATTAAATTTGTTCTTTTTGGCCTGCTTGGGTTTCTTTGTACTACCGGTGAATTCGTTCTTGCGTTTCATTCGAGGGGTACTCTCGCTTCGATGCTCTCTCGAAATTTGTTCTTTGAAATTTTTGAATCTTTGTTTTATCCTGTCTGTTTGCGTCTGCCTTTGATCTTGAGAACGAAAGCTCGTTTCAGATTTTGTTTGACTTCGACTGCTGAAGGCCGGCGAAACACTACGCGTTTCCGACATTTCGTATTCAAATTTCGTATGACTTGGAGAAGAACTTCTAAAATATCGTTCTTCCAGTCTGTGCTGCAGCTCCTCGGTCGTAATCTCCTCCGAGTTATTCTCGTCGTCGGAATCTTCTTCGTCGCTTTCTTCACTTTCGGGTACGCAGAGATGACGCTGATCTTGAACGCTTTCAGACGTCTGAGATTCTGGATGGATGGAGTTTTCCTTTTCGGTAGTGATTCTCAACGTCGGTAACGGCGGAGTTTTCCTTGACGAGTCCATCGGAATCACTGGTTCGTACTCGTGCTCTCTAGAACAACAATATTATATCGCACATGAATTTCCCCGAGTAAAAAATTGCACTGTTTGTGTGAAATCGACTGAGCTAATCGCGTTAAACATTATGTATCCAATATTTTCCTCACGGGCGTAGGTTATGAAGTTTGCACGCTGTGTGTGCCAAGTTTTCTATTTATAAATAATCGAAATAATCTTTTAAGCGTAATATAAACTCATGGAGCATACGTAAATGAAAGTCGCTGTTGTATTCAAAGAAAGAAAATTTAATAAGAAATAGAAGAAAACAACTGGGTTAAGGTCAAGATTTAGAGAGCGGTGACCGGAAACGAAAGGTGGAGTTTACTTACGCCGATTGCAGACTGTCAATCCACTGAGCTCCAATTAGTTACTATCAAAATTCTGGGAAGGAGAATTAGCGACAAAATCTCTTTCAAAATTTTCGCGCAGCGTTTGGGGTACACATTCAGCTCACACACTGCCGCGGAATCGCGAGTTATGTATTTTACTTACTCTAAATTACACTCGAATTTATATGCCAAATTCTTTCCATTTGCGCGATACGCCCTACTTTCGGCAAACGTAAACACACTACCTTGAACGGTTTTTCTAAATGCACAGCCAAAATTATTTAGCCCGATAACGCGTGCAGATCACTTTTCCGGTTTGCGGATTTAATACTTTTGAAAATGAGTATATTGGCAAGATGCAAGACGTAAACTCGTGTTTAGGGACCGGATATTTTGCTCTACGAGTGCCGAAACACGATGACTTGATGACAAAATTATTCTCTTCCTTTATTTCCTTCTCTCATCCTCTCTCGTTTTCTGTCTGTCTCTTTCCTGTTGTCGTTTAGCGCTTTGATTATTTTAAACTAATAGAGTTGGATTTTGGTTTAATGTGTTTTTACGCGATATTAATTTACTAACTAATTCGTACAAATATAAAATTAGCAAAGTATATTTTCGGTACCAGAATTTCTCGACTTCATGAAACACTGAATCATGTGTGTGTCCTTTGGAAAGTGAATTTCGATACATCGATTTTATAGATTGTACGAACACATCGTTTTAGCATAGGATAGGGTAGGATTCTGAAAGAAGAGTAAAAAATGCGACGCGCCCCGTGGTATACAGTAATGACGGATATCTTTTGCGATAATTTCTTCGCCTGTACTGTATGTTGGACACGACTACGCTTTTAGAATAGTCTTGCCTAGTACAGAGGACTGACCTAGCTACAGAGCTTACTCACTCTAGCCCTCCGCCAGCATTCAGCCATTCACTGCACATTAGGAATAAATTGGGTTGAGTAGCTGAGCCTAATTCAGCCCAGTCTGGGCTCTATAGGGGCGTAGCTAGGATTAAAATATGGGCGGACACTCTGGGGTTACATCAGCAGTGGTTACGGGGGAGCAAAAAAGTGAGTTTAGGGGCGTCGCCTCTGGAAAAATTTTGGAATCTGTCTTTCTCCAGGAACAATTTAGAGAGCTTTTGAGCGCATTTGTCGCCCCTGAACTCTCTTTCTCGCTCTCCTCACCACCCCTGCTGAGCTTAAATCCTGTAGAAAGAACCAACTTAAAGGACCTGTTTGAATCGTTCAGATGTTCACAAAGGTGGAATGTGATTCAGCGCTGCTGAACGAAGTTGAGTAATATTGTTTTATCTGTGGAATAACAATAGGAGAACGAGGCTTATGTTATTGTCCACTATAAGTGAAAATGAGTCTCACTCTACTGATTGTTGTTTTCCTTAATTCAACTTTATACAATGAAGCACTTTCTTACTAGTACATAAGTTACTTTTATTTTTATTGGTTTTTAAGATGGAGTGTAATATCGATGGCAGTGAATATGTAAAAGTTTTGTAATTGTTGTGACGTTTTCTAAAATTTTCCTGCAATTGTGTCAGACTCAGAACTTTTGACTTTGTTAGGGGGGGGGAGGGGAGCAAAACAATTTTTGGAGGAGGTCAGGCCCACCCGGGCCTCTCTTGGTTACGCGCCTGGGGTCATAAATAATGAAGTAGCAAAGGTAGAAATCTTTTCAAGTCTCTGAATTAGGTCAAGGTCATTGATAACGTCTCTCAAATTTCTTTCTAATATCCGGCCCCAAAGACATAACTCCTATAAATGCTGACACGCGCTAATATTGTACTACAAGAAGTGAAGTAAGGAAGACAAATGGACCAGTGCTACTCTGCAGCAATACTAAAATGGGAGCTGTGTTTAATCATATCAGAGGATGGTTTATTGGTTTTGTTTTTTACGGAGACTAATATTCAAGTAAAAGAGTAGCTATTTTAGTAAAACTTATGAGTAGAGCCCGGATTTCCTGGTTTTTGCCAAGTCATTTCCTGAAGGGGCGAATGACTGAAAATGAGATAGAAGTACATCTCATACCTGAGGGATGCAGGGAAAAAAATTTTATTTTACCGAATAACACTGAAAATGGAGTGAAGTCCGAAAATAAGAATGAAAGCCGAATAAGGCCGAAAATGACCAACTAGTGGAAAATCGTCTAAAATCACGGAATTTTGAACAAGAAATTGGTAAATTTCACCTCAAATCAGGTAATTTTGGTAAAAAATACTGAAATATGATCTCGTCCAAAATTGAAAAATTGAAAATTTTGATTGAAAAATTGTTAGGATTTTAGTACTGATGAGTTTTATCCCTAGAACTCGTTTATTTCGATCAAAAATTACGTAATTATCCCGTTGAACCATGTCGACCGTCGATTTAGGGTCGATTTCGAGTCATAGGCAATGTCGACTCCAGATCTCGACTATAATTCGACGTCAAATCGATATCTTTACGTACTGAAGGCCATAATTTTACGGTCGATTTTGAAGGTAAATCGACTGCTTGCGACTACGTCGATTTGGAGTGGAAATATCGTCGACTTGGATAACATTTTGTTCAGTATCATGTCGACTGTATTTCGACGTCGACTCTCAGGCTACCAAAAATGTGAACAATTTGTGCACCCGATGTCGACGGCAACAATTAGTCGATTTTCGGTCCACAACAATATTCTCATTGTTTCTCATTGTTGACTAGAAATCGACTAAAAATCGACCTCAACATTGAGTGAAAGTTATATCAATTTAAGATTCTATAATCCAGGTCCATTCAATTAGCGGCCTGCGGAGCCTTTTTGAGTGGCCCGCGAGCGATATCAAAGGAGAATAAAAATACATAAAAAAGCAAAAAAATACGTATTTTTATTTTCTCTTTCTTTACTTGTGGCCCGCGCAACTCTCGAACCTCAAAAAATGGCCCTCGATAAAAACTGATTGAATAGGCCTGTATAATCTTTAAAAATGCAGTCGATTTTAAAGGTACATCGACTGCATGACGACGTCGATCTGAAGTCGAAATATCGTCAACTCAGAAAACATTTTGTTCGATATTATGTTGACTGCATTTCGACGTCGACCCCTAGGCTACCGAAAATGTGATTGATATGAGAAAAATGTGAACAAATTGTACACCTATTGTCGACGGCAACAATTAGTCGATTTTCGGTCGACTACAATATTTTCATTGTTGACTCGAAATCGACTGAGAATTGAAGTCGATTTTGAGTAAATTTAGTTTGACCCTAATGTTGACCAAAAATCGACTGGAGGTAGACTCATTGTCGGCGTCGAAATTGAGTCGACTCCTGGTCGATAGAAAATTTGAAAAGGTCGACTCGAAATCGACGTCGATTTTTGGTCGACAAGAAATGTGAACCTTGTCAAATAACGTAGACTTGACAGTTAATAAGGAGTCTATTCTCGGTCGATCACGGAACTGAGGAAGTTTACTCGGAATTGACTTAAAATCGACGTAAATTCTTGGTCTACAAAAAATTTGAGCTCCGTTTAATGATGTCGACTTGATTTCGACTCCATATCGACCAGTTTTTTTTTCTGGAACTTCACTACTCGCAGATAAATTATGCATTCATATAGTTACTCAAGGAGGAATCAACCTACTATATTTTTGAGAAGCAAGCTACCGGTTAAAACGGTCGAGCAACGAATTCGACTTCATATCGACGTCGATTGCGGGTGGATTTTCAAGTTGTAGAAAAAGGCTCACCTCAAATCGACTTGATGACGACGTCGGTAGGGAGTCGATTTTGGGTCGAAAACCACCGTCCACCTCGAATCGACTCAATAACGACGTCGAATATGAGCAGTACAGTAGACCATTCACGCAGAATCGACTTCATAACGACGTCGATTTTGAGCAGTATAGCAGACAGTCCACCAATAATTGACTTGATAACGACGTCGATCTTGAGTCCTAAATAACCGCTTACCTTAAATCGACTTGATAACGACGTCGACTTCGAGTCATACATTGGAAACCAACAAGTCGATTTGCAGTCGATTGCGGTCGATTTACGGTCGACATACCCCGGCACTATTTCGACTGGAAATCGACGTCGAATTTGTGTCAATTACTTATCAAAATAATGGGTCGATATGACACCGATTAAGAGTCGACGGTATGGTCGGAATCGAGTGATTCTGGGTTTGAATTTGTAAAAACACTAAAAACGCGTGTTTTCCCCATTTTTCTTTTTTAAATGCCGAATAATACCGAAAATGCAACATTAAAATGCCAAAACTTTTCATTTTTAGTGCCGAAAAATCCGAGCTTTACTTATGAGAATTAATCAAAAACCTCACCTGACCTACCCAAAACTGTCTGGCCTTGGTACTAATTAATGATTGATGATTGGTTGATAAAGTTGTAACTCACTTTTTGAAACCCGAACCCAACGGCCTTCCGCATTGGACTAAATTTTTTCTAGCTGATAAAGTAAGCCTGCTAGCGTAGCCCAGAAGACACCACGTGGAGGTCGGCTTACATCGACTTCCATCACATACACCCGCCATTATCTCTTGTACACAAAGCATTCAAGAATTTCATTAAATATACATATTTAAAAAATTTCCAGGTACCAATGTTCAAGTTCAGTTGGGTTTCGATAGGAAATTATTGAGAGAGGTGAAAACAATATTTTGCCAAGTGAGTAGGGACTTCAGTCTGCATTCAAGAGGATTGGTGAAGTTTGAATGTCAACACTAGCCAACCGGCAATAAATTTACCGACTGACCCGAAAGCCTGGTGGGGGTCACACCACCTCTAAGCTGTACCCCCCCCCCCCTTCGGAACGCCCTTGTCCAAGTTATCCACGGTAAAGCTACATTTTCCGCGTTTAATCAACCAAATTTATGATGTATTGAGGATTTCTTATGGGCAAATACCGACAGTTCTTCTAGCCGTTCTGCAGGATCGATTTTCTTCATTAATCGGTTGAATAGAATGGTCCGACTTAGTGTTATTGTATCTATGAAAAATTCCCCATAAGAATTACATGGGGAGAAAACGCAAATGCGGATAATTGAGGAACACCGGCGCTTAGTAATGCTTGATGGCTAATCTAGAAGTCATTCTGAAGACAGTTAAAAAAAAATGAACGGCCTGACGGACTGTCATTGCGTTTTTACGAAAAATTCGTTCACGTTCACAAAAAAAGGAACTTTAATTATGCTTTTAATAGTTTTAAATTGTGCTAGGTTCCGAAGAAGCATGGAACCAGGTGTCTGCATTTGCAGCCACCGTTAAGAAGAAGAAGACGGACCGGGAATGGAATAGGCAAATGCAGAACCACGCTATGGCCTACTCGACACCTGTGTACCATCAACATCCAGATTTGCAAGAAGAAGAGGACTGAGATCATTCTTGAAGAGAGAAGAAGATGAAGAAACTCCAACAGCGATCGCGTGCCAGGGGGCACTGCAGCTAAGCGGTTGCCGAGTAGAACAGGGATTTTGCCGCGGGGATTCTTCCAACACCGAAGTTATACCCGAAAGGGTCGATACCGGCACTAGAAGAAACAAAATCAAATGCATAAGCAACCCGCACCCACTCCACCATGGAAGACGGGGCGGCGCTACACATGCGACATAAACGAATAGTTTTAACTCAACTCATAACAATAAGAAAAATCTTTGTGGTAGAACTACAGAACCCTAGTAGAAAGTTTGCAGTCTTGCCACAAAGTTTTTTCTTATTGCGTTATGAATTGATTTAAAACTATTAAAAGCATAATTGAAAGTGAAATTTTGTTTTGTCGTTCATTTAAAAAAAATGAACGTGAACGAGTGAACGCGTTCATGAAATGGACCATCCCTAGACTTTCCACTAGCGAACACTGAAAAATAAAAAATTCTACGACGAAAAAACGATCCTCGCTCACGATTCCAAATCCACGGCCCGACGAATCGTATACCTTTTTCATTTCTCGCCAACCTTCCTTTGTGTTGTTGCTGTTGATGATGAAAAAGAAGGTAAAGTAGATAAGCACATCATTTCAAAAGTAATACACACATGGTCAATAAGTGATCTTATGGGTAGACAATTCTCTGCCTACAATGACATATTAACTAAAAAAGTTGTAAATATTATTTTGCCGCTTTCTCATCTTATGGCCAAATAATTTTTTCAGATAAACCCTTGTCCTTCAGGAGGTTTTTCAAATCGGTGATGAATCTGCGTCTCTTGTTTGGTGGAGCGATAGACTCGTTCATGAGAATTTTATCATTTCTATATGGTATGCTGAACCATTCGTTTATTCCGGTAACAATATCACTGTCCTCTGATGTAGGTGAATTTACATTCATACCTACCAAAAATATACTTTTTTGTTTCTCAATAATATCATGAAATTCCATTTCATTGTGAATAATATAGCAAATCAATTGGAATACAGCCTTCACTGCATCCCGATTACATTTTATCTCAATGACGTGATTTGTTTTGGATGACTTAATAAACAGATCCAAATCTCCTTCCTCTTTTCCATCCTTTCCCCATAAAAATGTCCCGTCTATAAAGTCCACGTCTACCGCTTGTAAAATTGGAATTATTTGATGCGTGGTCATATACTCTGTGAGTTTTAGATCCTCTGTGTGACTACCACATTTGAAAATTATATCATTCAGCACGAGAGCGAACTCAGTTATATTATTCTTTTCCAGAGAAATGCTCAGTCTTGAACGACCTTCTTCCATAAATTTTCCAGTAAGTTTTTTCGGCAATTGATTCAATAAATTCCTTCTTATTTCTGCATTTGGAAAACTCAGGATTATTATGTTATGTTCCCGATCGCAATACTTAATTGTCAAGAATCCAGTGCAAAACATGAACACATGGAGAGGAACCATATCTGTTGTTTCATACTGCCAATAATTCAAGCCTTTTGCACGATAACAAAAAAAATTATCCATTGTAACATTGTCTTCCACCATCTTCCTCTCTATTACAGGAACCATTCGTGATAAACGCATGTAATCTGCGAAAAATTGTTTTTTCAAACACTGACATGTCGATGCCGGGCTCAGTACCTCGACCTTTGCAACCTTTGTATTATCAGAAAATTTGTATCCACCATACCAATTATTCAATTCCTTCAAAATATCGCTATTTTGTTTTCCCTCCTTCTGAGCAAAATTTTTTACATACGGTATCAAGTGTCGATTGACATCCTCCGCTGTGAACCCAATCATAGATGAAAATTCTTTATCAAATGTCAGATCTCGATAACGAGATCCTCCATTCCCCAAGAAACCCAGTTTAGAAAAACCCACCACAAAGACCAGTCTTACTGCGTTCTTATTTTGTGCATATGCCCTGATCTGATCATAAAAACTTGAAAGTAACGTGCTGATATGTTCCTTCAGGGCTTTTTGGCTTTTTTCACATCCAATTACAGGTTTTTCATAATTATCAATGAGAATGCTTACGGGTAAGTGATACTGCTCTTCTAAATCATTAATTAAATTGCCAATATCGAGATAGCGCCGAATTCTAAGTCCATGACTCTCGGCGACTTCTATCAGTAGATTTTCAAAGCTCTTTGTAAACGATTTTGCGGTGCTGCATAGAGGCATTGTATCGAAGTTGAGGTAGATAACAGGATAACGTATCCATTTTCCATCTTCCTTAACGTTGTTTCCGCGTTTGAAAATGTCGGTGTCGGTGAAAAGTTCTTTGTTTCCATTTAAAAACGCATGTAGCATACGCAAGAACACAGACTTTCCGAATCGTTGGGGTCGCGATATGAAGAATAATCGTTCCATACCCATTTCATCAATTAACTTCTTAATGAAAGATGTTTTGTCAACAAATAAATATCCTCCTCTTCGGATCTGATGAAACCCAAGACTTTCTGCTGGTAAAGGCAACGTGGATATTGTTGATTGTGTTTCCGTGTTTGGAAAAGTGATGGAAGTCCCTGTTTCTTTTGGCTCTGTTGGCGGTGTTTTTTCTTTCTGTGGCTCGGCTGTCGTATTCCCGTCATTGTTCATTGTTTTCCCTGTATGTGGCTCGTGTGGTGGTGTCCCATCGGCGTTTGGCGACCCATCATTGTTCGATGATTTCCCATCATTTTTTGTTGTGTCTACTGTTGGTGTTTTGGGTGACGGCGTCTGATCAATGGTCGTTGCACCAAAACGATAAACGACTAATAGAAAAACAACTACGGTGGCTTCAGTTTTCATATTTTTTAAATGGACAAGTCGCTCGGAATCAAAAGAAATGTTGATCTAGAATTAGTCGATTGGTATATACCACGTACATTACGCTCATTAAATGTTATACGCACGTATTGAAGTCGATGAATGATGAAGCTTGAGCTATGATTGCGCGCGTAGGCCGTCGTTAATGAGATAGATAAGAATACTTTATCTAATTATCAAGTTAAACAGTATGTCTGTAGCATTCTCACTTTGTCAGGGGAATGATTTGTTAAAATTTGATGCTGCTAATTTGAAAGCATAATCATGTATACCTATTTTGATATCAATTCTTGAAGAAATTATTTTGAAATGATGCTTATTATAGTGAGTTTGATTAAATATACCTCAATGGATGGTTGCAACGCCTGTCTTTGTGACAATAGAGGGGGCAAAAAAACCCCTCGCCGTCCGGCCGGCCGGCAAAGCTCGGAGATCAAAAGTTTTCCAAGTCCTCCTTGAAAGCTAAAACAGCCTCTTCAATAGACTAGATATGCAATGCTTCAAATACCAATTTTCCAAGCCTCTTTAATGAGCCAGGTATGTAACTCTTCAAACACTATAAGACTCCAAACGCTTTTCTATCAACATCATAAAGCAGGTTCATAAAGAAATGAACTTGGCTTTTCTTGCGCAAACTTTTTAATCGGACTCAACGTTTCGGACTCAAAAGCCGAGTTTATTTCTTCATGTATTTGTATGTTCTGTCCTTGCACGAATAAAATTTCGTTTTTTTTGACAAAACAGGTTTCTCCATTAGAGAACTCGTGTTTACAATTTTTAACAGAGAATATTTTTTACCGGAAGTCCGCCATCTGGCCGGCAAATTTCGGAGATCTAAAATTTTCTGTCCCCCTCCCATCATATATAGCTCGGAGGTCTGTGTATATGTCGTAGGCAGAGTGGAAAATCCGGCATTTTACAAACTGCCTTAGGCTAAATGAAAAGAGCCGGTGAAATGGAAAATTTTATTCAAATTTTTATTCAGCCTGATTATTTTTAGGCAGATTGTAAAGAGCCTACGCAGTGTTAGGCTAATTGGAAAAAGAGGCAGGAAAATTTGATTCATACATCGTTGGTAAACCAGAGTCAAAGTATTAATTTATACGTCATCCATTTCACTAGAACTACTTTCGTATAAGTACAGTAAAAGGTGGAGAGTACTTTTCTTCTGCGGAAAACTCCAAAGGATCTCCAGAAGTCGAATAGCAGCGTACCGTCGGAACCATTCCTGTGCGATAGCATATTTCGAGAATATTTGTAGCTTGGATTTCAATCGAGCGAATTGTACGAGTTTTTCTCATAATATAATATCAGTCTAATCATCTTTTGTAAATTTTCTTTAAAAAAAAAACACATGTGTACCACTCACAAACAGACGACACTCTGCAAGAAGAAAAAGAAGAACCATAGGAATGCGAGGAATGTAGGGGTATTGGATTTCTTGGCGTAGCCAAAAATATGAAGATCATGTTTCATGTCTTTTCAAAATTTTGCCCAATCAAATATGTTGTGGATAATGCGAGACAAAAATATTTGAGAGTTCACGTTCAAGAGATCATTAAAGTGTCTTTTATGGCATAAGTCTACGTTAGAATATTCTAGGCTAAGGGTTTAGAGCGGCACACTCGCTTGGTCTAGTATAAGTCTGCTTCGGAATATTTGAGGCTAATGAGCCTTCTTGGTCTAGTGTAAGTCTACTGTAGTCATTGACTGTAGTATAAGTATTTCAGATGTTGTAAGCGGACCAGCATTGACGACTTACGTCACCGACTCATGACGTCACCGACTTATGACGTCACCAAACTTATGATGTCACCAAACTTATGATGTCACAAGCTAATAGCTTCATAAAGGCTCTCAGCGTTTTCTTAGCCTAGTATAAATCTAGCCTACGCCTTTTCATTATATTGGGATGAGCTAAAAACTACAGAGGAGGGGGGGGGGCTCGGACTCGCAGATTTGAGAATCACTGCCAGTAAGGTTGGGCTCAGAGCAAAGACATGAAACATGTCAAGAAGGGAACATAGCATCACTTATTGTTACATGGAGCGCTAGAATGGCACCTTGAGTAACCTGGAAAGATTTTAGTGACCTATGACGTCATAAGATCACGACGTCACAGGGTCGGAAGTGAAAATCTTGAAAAGTCTCTCTTCTATTAATAACGTGACTCAAAAGTCGAAATTCTTCCAAGTCAGTCGGACTTGTAAACGATTCACTGACTGATGACGTCATCCATCAAAGGGTCAAAATTCAACATTTTTTCAAATCTTCCGGACTTGAAAAAATTTTACTGGCCCATGATATCATATCCCACCATCGAGCTGTATGATAAAAGCAGAACTTGAACTATTTCTGCCAAGGTTCAACATGGACCATTTTGACGTTATCAAATCATGACGTCATAGGATCGGAAGTCAAAATTTTTTCAAGGCTCCCGGCCTTCGAAAACTGTTGACTGATCTACGATCGGATCGTGACGTCACAGGGTCGAAAGTTGAAATTCTTCTCAAGTCCTTTGTCATAATATACGGTTGGAAGGGGACTTGGACTATTTCTGTTAATGATGTTAGAAATTGGGACTCGTATGTATTACATTCATGTACACCTGACACGCACGCGTCTTTCCTTGTTATCCCTTTTTCCATTTAGCCTAACACTGCGTAAGCTCTTTACAATCTGCCCAAAAATAATCAGGTTGAATGGAAATTTGAACAAAATTTTCCATTTCGCCGACTCTTTTCATTTAGCCTAAGGCAGTTTGTAAAATGCCAAATTTTCCATTTACGACATATACAGCCTGAAAGTCAAGATTGCCCCTTCAAGTGAGTAGATTTACTGCTTCATACACCAATCAGATATGCAATGCTTCACACACGAAATGGCTCCACCCCTTCAATGTGCCAGATATGCAACGCTCCAAACACATAATACTCGAGACGCTCTTTCATGACACCCCTTAAAACAGGTTTTCTGACTCACCTTGTTCAACTCCGTAGAAAAACTCGTGAATTTTCCAAGGGGGGATATTTCGAAGAGTAAGTTAGCCTAAGGTGTATCTCTACAGCCTACAAGGCGACACTTTTAAAAACTTTCTTCGCGTTGGAAACGAGTCTTAAAACCATTTTGCCGAGTCTTTCACAATTACGAAAGCACCTCTTTTGTAGAAAGATGTTTCCATATGCTACAATTGATTACTTGGGAAAGATGAATTTCTTCAAGAATCACCACTGTATTGCTGCTGGGTGTATCGTTTAAAAGTCGACAATTTTCGAGTCCTAAAATTGTTTAGCCTATCAGCACCTTTACTCTCGTACAGATAGCACGAAGGTCGAGATTTTTTCAATTCGCCAATTAGGACGGGCTTCAGCCTGCGCTCAAGAGAATTGGTGAAGTTTGAATGTCAACATTTGCCGATTGACCCAAAAGCGGGGGGGGGGACCCCCTACTGGACACCCCTACTCCCTCCTATCGGAATGCCTCTGAGGACGGAGCCACTCGTAGAACGAAAGACATCTTTGCCAATTTTTTCAAGTCTTGGAACCTAGTCATATCCCCCGCCCTTTTGAAAATCATTGTTTAAAGAATGATGCCCAGCGTTCGTTTTCCCGATATGACCCCTCACAAAAAACCTTTCTAAGAATCATCTTTTGCACTCTTTTCCCCCTTTTTATTCCTAAATCGACTTTCTCGTCCTCATGATTTCTCTTTTTGATATCAAGTTGTCATTTTTGTAAGACCTTCGACTATGGAAAATCATCCTCCGATGACGTTACTTTCTGATTTCAATCCCTCCTCCAACTCGAAAGTCCCTAAATTAGGTCAAGGCTATTGATGAAGTCCTGTTTTGGTAACGTCTCATCCTCTCGTTCGTTATATTTCAAAGAGGCCCCCAGAAGAATTTCGACCGAAAAATCTTTTCCAGATGACGTCAAAATTACCGTCAGCTTCCCAGATTTGAATCTTTTCTCGTTTGTAGAGTTCCTAGCTCGTAGGCCGGGTGCCCCGGACAAAAAATTTCTACTTTTGAACTATGTAAGATGATAGAGGATTGGGACAAAAATCTGTTTCCGAATTTTACTCATATGAAAGGAGAGAGACTTGGATAAATTTCGATTTTCAAGCCACACATGAAGAGGAAGGAAAGAGGTATTTTTGGATTATTGAGATGTATAACAGAGAGTTAGCATATTACCTATAATGGCAGGAAATGAAATCAATATATCGGCTGTACCTGAATATTGATATAGAACCAATTATACTCAATCGATGTACCGATTATCTACAGAAAATGAAAGTTTACACGAGAAGCTCCCATAAAGCAGGTTCCCTGTTTGCCTGCCTTGATCATCAAATGCTTTTCTAGAAGTATTTGATAATTCACGGAATGAGCAGCTAAATTGCTCAATTCACGGAATAGGCAGCCGAATTGCCCAATTCATGAATTAAGCAAATTTTTTGCTGATTTCATGAACTAAGCAAAAAATGTTTGCTCATTTCACGTAATAAGCAGCCTTTTTCTGCTCACTTCATGAAATGGGCAGCCAAATTTTCGCTTAGTGCGTGAAATGAGCAGCCGAGTTGACCAATCACAAAGAGAGATCTAAATGAGTAGAAGACGCATCCTTACAGTGGTATGCGTAATATCGAATGATGAACACTGTTTGAGAAGTGGTTAAAAATTTATGTACAATTTTAAGACTGTAAGATGACTAATAATCATCCTCTGAACTGACCAACAAGTTATTGCACTCATTCTTTTGATTTATACCGAAGTGCTTGGACGTTTTCTGGAAGGTGAAATTATATTCTACATTCCTCTTTAATTTTCTGGTGAATGCAATTGTGATTCTTTTGTGGGTGTAATTGTATTTTTTTGTGAGTGTAATTGTAATTTCTTACTGCGTGTGATTGTGATTCCTTTGTGAGTGTAATCGTAGCCTATAAAAATGAGTAAAGACGCTACCTGGACTGAAGAAAGAGACCGCGAGGCGGTAAAGATGTTAGTTGGCGATTGGACGGAACCTAAAAATAGGAGGTTTTATCACATTCAAGAAACTTTTGAAGTGGTGGAGATTGCCGCGCCGGTGTTTGTCGAGTGCAGAGGAAAAAGGACAAAAAATTGATGGCAACAGTCGAAACTATACCAAACATTATTCGTGATATCCCCGTCGCCGTAGGCCACAAAGGAGAAACGAAGACTTTCAAAAAAGTACAGCAGACGTACACGAACATTCCAAAAAGTGTGGTGTCACAGGTAATTAGTCAATGTGACCGCTATACGGAGAAATCCAAGAAGAAGTCTTCACGTGGTGTGGTTGTTCGACCTCTACTGTCGTCTTGTTTCAATGATAGGGGACAAGTCGATCTCATTGACTATCAGAGTTTGCCTGACGAAAATTATGAATGGATTTTGCATTATAAGAACCACTTAAGTAAAGTCTCCTTTTGTCGTCCCCTGAAGCGTAAGTTAGCAGTTGAGGTGGCTAAGGAATTACTTCAAATTTTTTTGACATGCGCCTCGTTAATTTTACTTTTTTCTTACCAATTTTTTTTTCTTTATTTTTACAAAGTAAGAAAATTAATACTGGATTTCACTCAGTATCGTAAATTTTGGTTTCTTATTCATTTTTAAAAATATTTCATCGTTTGTTCAATTATTGTGGATGACAGTTGAGTCACAATCAAAATATTCGCAATATTTTTATTTGTTAGTACATTTGGCATCTAATACTTACTCCTTTCATTCGGATTGGTTGAAATCGGTTGCCCAATTCATGAAATAGGTAAATTTTAAGGTATTTTTTGCTTAATTCATGATTTGGGCAAATCGGCTGCCTATTCCGTGAATTGAGCAATTTAGCTGCTCATTCCGTGAAATGGGCAATTCCGTGAATTAAGCGTAACATATCGGCTGTACCTGAATATTGATATAGAACCAATTATACTCAAAAATCGATGTACCGATTATCTAGACAGAAAATGAAAGTTTACACGAGAAGCTCCCATAAAGCAGGTTCCCTGTTTGCCTGCCTTGATCATCAAATGCTTTTCTAGAAGTATTTTCAACGCTGGATACCGTTTTTCGATATCTCTTCTCACCATTGAGCAATACTCAAGCTCAGTTCCCGCGCTTCATTGCGGCAGGCAAGTATACCTTCTCGCGCATTGATATTTTGTTGCTCATGGTAGCCTAACATAAGAAATACTAGGTCATACTCAACTACGAAATGATGTTATTGTGACGTCATCATATCCGAAATTGACGGATCAATAGTCGATGTAATAAGTAGAATCGACTCAATATGATCAATGGAATCGATTATTACGCCGAAGTGAAGGCAGCAAGCATATAAAATGCCACACTATGTGTTCCTTGAGAAGAATGGTGCAAGACGAAATAGCTCCATAAAAATTATTTCCGTAGTTAGAAAATGAAGATTTTTTTTTTTTTTTCAAGATAAAAAAATTAGGTTTAATATTTTCCCACTTCTTTCTAAAATAAGACAATTTTATCATACTGACTGACCTACCATAACAAGCAATAATTTTAAAAGCGAATTTTTCACGCGTTCAAATGAACCATCAACACTACAAAATAAATATTGTTCTTTCTTCTAAGAAAACAATCATTATTTGTCGAGAATATTTGTACTACGGTATACATCGTTATCTCGCTGGTTACATGATTAAGTTAGCAAGAATTAACATTCATGCTCTAATTGAAAACTAGTATTTACAGACTCGTTTTTCAATTTAGAAGGCGCGGAGCAGATATTTCTGGTCAAACTAGGAGTACACAAGTAAAGTCATCTGAGAATCCTGAAAATAACTCAAAGCCTTACTTTTACAAACTTATTTAATAGGTACACTCATCTATCCACTTAGAGCACTTCTATTGTGTAAGTTTTACATCACCTCCCACGTATTGCATTCTTTCACCTATAAGATGAACTTAATTGGAATATTCGCACAAGTCTATAAATGAGGTCAAAGCCTTCGCTCTTTCAGACTTCAATTTGCAGGCTGGATGGTGGACTTTTCCCCGAATAGAACTCAAATTCTCACGTACGTAATAAAAATTTTTTTCAAAGTTACACCGAAATTTTTGAAAGCCACGGGGCCCCATCTTTCGCATATAGGATAGGAAAATAGAACATTTTCTCAACCTTCATGGGAACGAACTTATCGAGCTATAAATTCTTGAGAACCAGAAAATAGATTTGTTTCTGAGTCTTAACTTCAAACCCCAAGGGTAAAGCCTGATGTCTTCAACTAGATTTTTGAACTATTCCCAGCAATTTTGGCAGGCCTGGGATGAATTATTGTATTTTTTTGACCCAATTACGAATTCGTCCTTGGGTGTCTAGCTATCGATACTTGGGAACCTAAGAATTATAATGTTTCTGAGTCTAAAAGTTGAGAACCCGAGGGTAGGTCGTGTCTGCATCTCAGCTTTCCCATTTTCTGTAGCAATCTTATAAGACAAGTGATCGTTGTATTTTTTTGACCCAATCACGAATTCGTCCTTGAGTCTCGAGCTATCGATACTTGGGAACCTGAGAATTGAAATGTTTCTGAGTCTAAAGTGTAAGAATCCGAGGGTAATTTGTGCTAGCGTCTAAACTTCTGAATTCTCTCTTTTAATTTTGGCTAAAAAGAAAATTTGAGCATCTTCCAGTTATCCAGGACAAGGTTTGAATACTTCAAACCCTCCTCAGATGTGGGAATTTAGTTTACTGAAGCCCCCTAGGTCTTGTCTAACATGAGATGTTCTCTAGATCAGAATCTTATAATTATTACTGGGTCTCAAGTTTTGGATTTTGCAGTATTTTGCCAGAAGGAGTGTGGTCTGAGGGAATGTAATTGATTCTTTTCTGAGTGTCGATGTTCCCAACGAGATATAAATTCTTGAGAACCTAAAACTAGATTTGTTTCTCAGTCTCAACTTCAAACCCCGAGGGTAAAGCCTGTCTCCGTGAGGCCGAGAGCTCCAGTTGAGTCTGGGGCAAGGAACACAGAGGGCTCTCTGAGAAAATTTGTTCACCCCTTCCCCCTCGAAGTGGCCCTCTGGGCCCCTAACAGAGCCGAGCCCAGAGACAAAATTCCCGGTCCCCTCCCCCCCTTTCGTCAGGCCCGTGAGTATATCAGTATAATTATCTCTTGTTGAATTATTTTCCTTCCAAAATAAGGACTCAAAATTTGTGATATGGGAAAAAGTTTGTACGTCTGACCGGTAACACTAAGGGAAAAAAGTCCCTGTAAGGAAAACTTGACAAAAAGTAACACTGCTGCCGTTCAATGTTAAATAGACGTATCTGCAAAACAACAATTAGGAGAATAAAGATCATAAGCCAAGAGTAATCCTATTTTCTTGATCGTTATTTCGCAGGTACGTCAATTCAAATTTGTACAGCAGACTGATGGTAGGTCAATCAGGAGTACACAAGATAGTGCGACTGTAGACAACAACTTCAAGTTTCTTTCATGTTTATTCGCCGCTAAAATTAAATCGTTCATATATTACCTTACATCTGGATAAGATATTTCTTCATTTTTACAAAGTACTATTTCGTATACGTGCATGAAGCAGGCGCTTGGGCGGTAAATTGGTACATAATCCTAGGTACCCAATATCATGTCAGCGTAGCGAGCGTAAAATGCCAAGATAAACACTTCAGGTTTATTGCCTCGCGTCTTCTCGTCAGAATGCCAAATAATATGACGAGTAACGCGCGGACGAAGTCTATATAGAATCCGGCCAGCTTGTTTGAGAATCATTTTATTTTCGGCTAACTATAGCTAACATTCATTTGCAGACTTCATACAATTCGAATACATTGCATTACACTCGTTTTTTTAGCGGTAATTACGGTTTTTTTTGTCTGTCTGTGAATGTTCGTACTACGCGAGATAATCAAATGCCAACGAGCGTATGAGAGTATGACGAAAAAAGTTTCACGAACGCGTTGCGAATTTTTTGGAATTATAAATAACGCAACGTTGATAAGGGCAGAGAGTAGAAAAGCATTTTGTATGCAGTAAACTCACTTTGTTTCAGCCCACTTATCCGAGTCAAACGGTGGTTTGTAGAGATGCGTCCACGGGTATCTGCCTTCGAGTTTCTGTCGTCTAATGTCTTCCCATTGGTAAGTTTTTAATGGGAGCGGAGGTACATCGTTTTCAGGGAAATCTGAAGAAAATAGCAGTAACGTTGACATCAATGTATGTTCGAGGTCACGAGCCAATACTGTTAAAATAAAACTATTTTCTCATTCAGGACTACTCTATCATACCGAATATAAACTCTGTTGCTCCATCTTCTATTTCTCCTCAACTTCTTTCTCATAACTTATTGTCTGGATATGTTTGCCTAGCTTTAACGTCCTCCCTCCCTCCCTTCAACCCTGTGAATAAAGTCCTGAATAGTCCAAAATAAAATTTCAATGATTTAAAAGAACAATCTCAAGTTCAACACCAAACAGAGTATCCTTGATCCAATTTTTGAAAGAAATTTTCTTCGTGCTCGGAAAATACGAGTTTCTTTTTTGATAATTTTGCGCAACATATTATGTCTTAGAAAATTGATCAATCATTCCAGAACGAAAGAATCCGGAGAATTGGTGCTACTGAAGAAGAAGAAAAACAACCATTCTTCAGATTCATACTTGATACACACTTCTCTATATTATTATGTACTAAAATTATTGGATCATAATTCCAAGTAATTCAAGCTTACGTCAGCGATTGACTGAAGTGAGAGATTTTCAAATACATAAATACACCAACAGAAGAAAAAAAAATTCTAAATACGCACGAAATTATGATCAACACGCTACTATTATCACATAATTGCAAGCTCGGTAATAAGAAACTTTTTCACCGTTCAACGTTCAATTTTTTCAAAAGCAGAACATGCTGTAATATTTTTTCGCGGGTACGAAATTGAAAAGAAAAATGCTGGCTACTCAATGCTTACCTGTTACTTTGTCTCCCATATTGAAAATGCAACCTTGCGCATTATAACTATAGAAACACAATAAATGAAATTTTTTCGTACATTTCAACGCGAGACGAGGTTACGCCTGACCGAGAGTTTGCCAGTCGACTCGAATGAGCGAAGTCGTAATTACGAGAACAAGCTGTCAGTTTTGTGAATTAAATTCATGAAAAATTACGCAAACCGCGAGGAAGTAACGCGGACTGATTGTCATTTCTCGAGACGATTTCTCACTTTCGAGTATTATTCAGCGTGAAGGATTTTTCCACCGATTGTATTATACAGTACGTCGGTATTTCGCGTACTCCAGGTATTGTAAATTGTGAGCCGCTTCCATTTAGGTTTTCGATCGCAAAGGAATTAAAACGTTTGCAATTGGCACCGTGTCAAGCGCAGGCGAGTTTGAATTTTAAAAATAGAATATCGCTCTTCGATTTTCCTGTAGAATGAGCAATGGACACCTTATAAAAGTAAAGTTCGAATTATAAATAACGAGAGGCGAGCCTGCGACTCCGGTGCTCATTTTGATTATGATAGTTGAACCTACTGTCAAATTACAAAATCGTCATTACTCACTATAATTGATGAAAATCAGTTTTCTTCAATAGATATTTTAATTGGGTTTGATTTTTTCCTACCTTCATATTGGACGCCCGCGGGTACGTTCAAAATCATACTTGGCTTTTCGCTATAGGAGTCTTTTTTTTGTGGGGCTACTTCAAAGAAAGAAAACTTACAAACACACCATTGCCCGCAAAAATTCCAAAACATTCCACTTCATTATTTGTAATGATTCGTAGCAAAAGTTGTACTGCAATTTTCACTTACTGAGCAACATTTGTAAACGGCAAAGGATAAAAATTATACACAAAAACTTGTCCAGACTATATTAGCTCTAGTCTAGCATAGGTACGGTACTCTAGAGCCAGTTGGCTCTATACTAGGGCCGAAACTAGCCTGCAGTATAGAGTATGTTAGCCCTATGCTAGACCTAGTATGGCATAGCATATAGTATACAAGGCTACATTAGGCTCAAAAAAGGCGTAATGTTCGACAGAATGCAGAAATCCGCCAGTCCACAAGAGAAGAAGAAATGTTTATGACTTCACAAACTAGTGACGTTGTGGATGTTGATGACGTCACAAGCAAATTCTAGCTGATGACGTCACGAACTAATAACATTAGGCATGGTGATGACGTCACAAATAGATTTGACGAATGAAGATGACGTAACAAGAATGCTTTCACTATGCTATGCTACTACTTGGTATTAAAAATTCGCAAAATTGGGACTAGGTTTCTGGTTTTTGTGATTGGCATCCCACCCGACTATTGGAGAGATGCATTGCAGTACGAGTATCCGCCATAACAGAACTGCATATCCATAAGAGGCAATATGAATTTCGGAAAAGGCGAAGTACTGAAGAATGCATACTGGCGGCAATCAAACAAATGGAAAAAATGTCGAAGGCAAGCGACGTCGCTAGATAAAGAAGGTGCATTTGACCACTTAGTTTGGCCATGGTCCGTCAAGAAATTGGAGGAATAGCGAGAAATTATAAAAATGTACTCTCACCAAACTCTAAAGAAAAGTAGTTCTTGGCGAAGCCTGCTTGATACTCGAGAGCAAGCGCCCACAGGGAAGCGTCCTAGGCTTACTACTGTGGAATATAGGATACAATTATACCCTGGAGAAGCTGAACAAGAGAAGGACACATATCTATGCCCATACTGACGATACATTGTTCATACTGGCCGCGAATAACATCAAAGACCTGTACGCAAAAGCAAGACAGGATATAGAAAAATAGAGCGTGACATATGGAACAAGGAGGTCTTTCGTTGAATATTGGCAAGACCGAGTCGAGAAGCCTAATAGTCCCACCATTGAAAGTGAAGAATAGGAATGTAATTGAATATCTACGAGCTTACCTAGACGAGAATCTGAGCTGGGAAACACATGTTTAAAAAATTTGCGAGAAGGGTATGAAAATGATTCCAAGGTTAGCAGCAGTAGCACGGAATACCTATGGGTACAGCAACAGTGCAAGACGAGTTATACTGGAGGGAATTTTAGGCACATATATGAAATATGCAAAAGCCGTATTGGCACATCGAATAAATGTGAAGAAAGTAGCCAAGTACGTAGACCGGCTTCATCGTAGCATGCTGTTGTGCTATGATCACCTACATAGGACGATATCCTATGTACCTGCGACTGCAATATGTGACTGGGCACCCTTACGATATGAGATTGCAGTAAGAAGCCTGTTATACGCACAGAAGAAGCACGCCACTCTGCAAGAAAAAACCCTGCTGCAAACAACAGAGGATGAAGGTTTCAATGTGTGGTCAGTAGCTGCACATTAGGCTATATGGAGAAGTGGACAAGAGAATTTGAAGATTGTGAACACGGAAAAACAACTGATTCGAGAGCCAGGGATTATTACACCAATTGAGCCATGCTTCTGGTTGAACCAGAATCTCAGTGGGCAAGGAGCCTTTAAGAGCTACCTCAACAAAATGAAGAGAAGTGCCTCATCATCGTGCTCCTGTGGGGAAGAATAAACAGCAGAACACGTTCTCCAAAACTGTGAGCGGTACCAGGAAAGTAGATCGGACACATGAAACCTGCGGGAAGGAGAAACGCGCAAATACATAAAAGAAGTCGTCAGAAAATTATGGAACGAGGAGAAATCCGAGACAAGGAAGAAACTAGCCAAACAAGCAGTAAATGCAGAACAGCGTGAACCATAATGAGTGAAATATGTACCATGTAAACACTAAGTATAAGGGGGATCTGAGATAAGAGCCCATAACACAACAAAACGCCCCTTCTTATTCATACACTTTAGCACTGCTGTTAATAATTTAAGATGTACGAGACCCGAACCCATCCCGATTCCCGCCTAGTGTTGGGTTGTAGGGATGGGGGTCACAAATCCATTATACTAGGAAAATAAAATTCCCCCACCGAGAACGTTCGGATTGGGTGGCCCTTGAAAAAAAAAAAAAAAAAAAAAAAAGGCTCCAACAAAGCGTAGTCTGCGACTGAATCCAGAAATCCGCCAGTGCACAAAAGAAAAAGAAATGTTTATGACTTCACAAACTAGTGACTGACGTCATGGATGTTGATGACGTCACAAGGTTGATGAAGTCACAAGCAAATTCTAGCTGATGACGTCACAAACTAATAACATTAAGCATGGTGATGACGTCACAAGTAGATTCGACGGATGAAAATGACGTCACAAGAATGCATTCACTGTGCTTTTGGCCGTAACACGTTTGCGCAAATTCAGTAAAAATCGAGGGGAAAAAAAAACATGTTTGCGCACAAAAAAATGACCCATATGCGCACATACAGTTACAGTCGACGAAGATGGACAGCACGTTTGCGCAAACCGAATATGAAGGAATGATGTCACTGAAAAGTGAGATGAATGATGTGTATAATAAGTGAAGTGCAATGAAGGACTGCGTGTGCCGACTTGAAAGCGCAAGAAATTTCCGGCAGCATTATGGACCTCACCACCACTTTAAAATCTAGGACCACGAACGCAGTTGAAAGTTCTCACTCTCATTACAATGGCCTGTTTTATAAGTCTGCTCCTCATATTCATCTCGTTATTGACTCTATGAGCAGTATCCAAGTCGAAACGGATCTAAAACTGAATTCTATTAAGAAAGGAAAAACGAACCCTCGCGGGGGAGACAATGATGACAAGAAGGTCTCAATGATTGACGTGTACCAGCAGTACACCCGAAAAGAACACGACCGGCTGCATTACCTAAAGCTGCTTGGGTATCATAATCAGCAAAAAAAAAGCCAAATGAATATATTCCTTACCGACGTTCATTTTTAATCACGCCTGTTCAATGCAGTCAGTCCTAAGCCTGATACAAGTGAGAAGGGAAATGAACGTTTCAGGATTTGCGCAATCGTGCTGTTTCCATTTGCGCAAACGTGCCTTTCTTGTTTGTGCGCAAACGTGTTGTTTCTTCGTTCCTTGTGCGCAAACGTGTACCGCCCGTGCTGGTGCTTTTATTTGGCATCAAAAATTTTCAAAATTGGGACTAGGTTTCCGTTTATTGTGATTGGCAACCCACCCGTCTATTGGGAATCTGCGGGTCCAAATATTCACAAAATCTACGAGTCCGTTGATTTTCCTCTCCTCCCTATGTAAAATTTGTGAAAAATTCTTGACTTGATCCAGAATATTTAGCTTACTTATACTAGACCGAGAATGAGGGCGGGCAAACGAGCGGAGCGAGTGAGTCGGCACGAATTCAAATGGGCACCGCCGTTTGGGCGCGGGGCTCATCTGGGCGCCAAAGGGGTTTTTGTAATTAAATATTTTCGCCGTCTCCTTATATCATATGCAATATTAACGACCAAATGGAAGGACGAGTAGAGCCTCAGGCTAAGGAGTTGAAGTACCAAAGATGTGACGAGCGCTTCTATACATTGATAATTGAGAACGACGAAAGGGAGACTATAGAGCAGGCATGGGCAACCTTTTTGGCGGGAGGCCCGTCATCTGTTTAGTTACTGGGGGTCATCAGAGAAATTTGGTCCGCCTACGAGACAAAACGTCGAAAAGCGTTGGGCGTCATATAGGCATTTTGTTGGGAGAAAACTTCGAAAAGCGTTGGGGGTCATATAGGGAATTCTCCATTAACGGACTTGGAAAAATTTTGAGCTCTTTTGTACATCAGTATAGAGCTCTTCTATACCCTTTTTTGGCTAGTATAGGGACTTGAAAAATTTTCAAGAGTTTCTATACTCATCTCATACCTCTCTATGAGCGAGTATAGACGGACTTAGATAATTTCAGGCTCTTCTATATTCTTCTATTGGCTAGTATAGTGACTTAGAAAAAGCGTTGGGGGTCATGTGGGGAATTCTCTTTCAACTAGTACAGGGATTTGGAAAAATTTTGAGCTCTTTTATACATCAGTATATTTGTTCCTCCATTGCTATCTCCATTTATTTCAAATTGAATAAATATCCCTTTCACATGTTTCCAAATTTACTCTTACAATCTTCAACCCTAAACCATGAGTCGCGGGTCTCCCGCAACTCTTGCTCCGTAAGCAAGAGCCTGTAAGTTTTCCTTCTGCGGGCCACATTGCAAAGTTGGTAGCAAGGCGTGGGCCGAATACAAAAAATACTTCGATAAAAGTTCTTTTTTTATACATTTTGTAAAATGTTTGTGATTTTGCTGTGGGCCGGATTGGAGCCCTTCGCGGGTCGGATCCGACTCCCGGGCCGTAGGTTGCCCATACCTGCTATAGAGTACTTGAGAGAAGTGGCTGACAATTTCCCTAGATAGTCGCCTCTGAATGAATGTGTGCTGTGCATGAATGTGCTTTGTGGGTGAATTTTGACGAAGCAAAGCCTATGTTTTGTGGGTGGGAGACGTTGTAAGCTGACCTCTACAATGTGTCTCTTGGTTTACGCTTACAAGCAGTCTCTAGTGGTGACAGTAATTTCTACATTTTGTTTCTGCTTTTTCACTTCGGCGCCCAATTGAGCTTCGAGGGGGTTCGAGTCACAGTCTCGAGTCTCAATCTTGAGTCTCAGCCTCAATTCTCAAGCTCGACTTGCTCTCAGTCTCGAAACTCAGTCTCAGTCTCATGGGCCAGTCTCGAGTCTCAGTCTCGAGTCTCAGTAGTCTCGAGTGTCAGTCCCAAGTCGCAACCTCGATTCTCAATCTCGAGTCTCAATCTCGAGTCTCAATCCAAGTCTCAGACTTGAGCAAGGCCTTCGCCAGGGAGTGACAAGTAGACATTACCCCTCCAGAGCTCGCGCTACTGTAAGCCTGGCGCCGGCGAGGGAAAAAAAATTAAAATTGTCTAAATTCAAAAAAAAGCCTCAAGTGAAAATTTTGCTCTAGGCCTCAAAACGTCTGCCGACGGCATTCCGCTTCCGCATTACGCAAATTCCGGCTCATTCGGGCTGTTTTACATAAGGAAACGTTCGGGACTTCCGTTTTCTTTTCGTTGCGGCAGGTTTCCGGGATGATCAGGGTCCGGCTTAAACAATTTTTACTGTATTGGCAATCTACGTCCAAACTCTAGGCGGCCTACCAGCGTACAAGTATCCAAGTATGAGTGATTTCAAACCGAAATATACCGTCGTAAATTTTTACGAACTTATTTTCCTTCAAACTCTTATTCTCAATCAGGTAAGTAGAATCTCAGAATATTTTCAATTTGACCAGGTTAATGAAAACGCTTTTGGACAATTGAGCTCTCTTGTCCTGGCGTTGAAGTGGCCTTTGGGTTGAATATTAAGAGCTTCGAGAGGGAGTTAGGTTGATCATGGTACGTGACTCAAGCTTTCATTTTCGGGGAACAGCCTTTGAGCACATCGTCATCAAACCGAAAATCGAAAAATCCCCGTAAAGTTTGCCCATAAAACAGGTTTTTTCTCTCTTTGATTAACGTACTCTGAAAGAAACCCTGCGATCTTTTTCCGAGTCTCCCTTTTGTTTCATAAGACAAGGAAATCAAACTTTTCCAAGTCCCTAAATTGGATGGAAAATTTCATCTCTCTGAACCACAATCCTCCTTTTCATATATGTAATGGCAGAATGTAGTCGAGTTCCCTTTTTGATATGAATAGCTAAAAGGTCGGAATTTTCCTGCTGCCCTCTCCCCTATCAAATTGCTCGAAGGTGTGAAAATTCTTTTAAATCTCCAAAGTGTATCAGAGTTTCCAACTTTCGTCTATGAACAAGAACATTGCGAGCATAAATGAAGAAAATGACTGAAAAATTTTAAATTTGTATTCGTCAGGTCCAATATAAACTATTAAACTATATAATTATTATATTTACGTCGTACAATATGGAATGAATAAATAAGTTGTACTGTATAATATGTGTAAATATTGAGAGAGTAAAGGGAAACAAGAGATAACAAAGTTTTGAACCCGATAGATTTAAACGAGTTATTTTAAGCACAGAGTGGGTTTACAGATATTTTCGAGTTCTCTTTTTCAAGATTCCTAATATTCGATATTGACTCTCTGATTGCCTTCAGCAGCATTGACCACTGGGAAAACCACGTTGAAAATACGTCAGCGGCATGTTTGGCAAAACAGAACGCTTACACGGAGGTCAAAAAGAAGTACAAGATATTAAAAAAAATATATCCGAGGTAAGATCGCCAAACCTGATACAATTATCGTTTTAAAACAGTCAAACTTTTAATCCCACAAGAAAGCCTCTCTGGCTGATAGAATAAGGATAATATGATAATGAAGTAGTTATATGAATAATGTGTATGCGGAATTGATAAGTAGGTACTTGACAAGAAATATTGAAAAGTAGCACAAGAAAAAAAAAAAAAGATATTTACTATAATATCTATGAGGAGATAGAGAGAAAAAGAAACGGAATTCTACCATATTAGTCATGGAGTGATTGGAAGATTCTTGGAAAAACAAAAGATATTTTTCATGATGTAAAATAAATATTTTATACATATAAATGAAAAAAAAAAAAAAACATACGTTGTACATAGAAAAAGTTGAAAGAGCACATTGAAACATGATATTTAAGAAAATTCTTTAGTATAATGTACATATATGACTATAGATTTATCAATATTACACAAAGTGAATATTCTGTAGCAATACATAACATTGATCTAGACGTAAATACACAATAGCTACTTGTATCACACATATCTTGTGTGAGAGAGGGGGGGGGGTGTACAGAAATTAAATCGAGAAGATTAAATTTTACGGTAAAATACATTGTACTATTGTAATGAAAAAGTACAGTACAATCGTAACACCAAACGTATAAAATTCAGTACTCTTATTTACAGGAAAAATGATATATATAAGTATTGAGGCAAAATAAAAATAGGACTTGTATATCGTCCTGTACTTGAGAAGGCTGATATATTTCTCTATACAGCAGAAGACGGTAAAATATGTAGGCCTATAAATATTAGTTACGTTTAACAGTTTCTATAAACTATAGACATTTATAGTAACCTTGAAGACAATGAACATGTTATTACTTGAAAATGAGTATTTTTGAAAATTGATTAACACAAAAATAAATTAGTTTATTGACTAACTTATCAAGTAACTGATTCCCGCAATGACGAACACAGCATTTTTTTTTTTTTGTTTCACTTCTCAAGGATGCGCGGGAGTAACTTAAAAGTAGATTACAAATTACAATGAATAAAGAAATAATACTGCAACAAATTTTAATGGTCCACTTTGTCACTCTGCTGTCGAATGTAATTGGGCAGTCACCTGCGAAGATGAGGAGGGTGGATGTGTGAACTGGTTACGAATATCCAGATGCGTAGCAAGGTCGTATACGAAGTGCTGTAATACGGGATGATCCAAAAGCTCACTTTCCGGTAGAGGAGGGTAACATTTCGGCCTGTAGATGTGTGACTATGGAATTGAAATAGAACGTTAGGCATGAGACAGTTTTCGAGGTAAAATCAAAGGGTGATTTATTCTCAAAGACTAATCAGACGAATTAGGTTACTAACAACCTCGAATATGAGAAATGTCTAAAGTTTAGTTACAATTTTTACAGTCGCTTAGAAAAGGGTTTAAAAAACCGTTAATAATGCGAAGACCGGCCAACAAGACGAAAAGTTTTCATGACAATCAGCCAACAGAATAAGCTTTGACTTTTTTATTCACTTTCTCACTCCTCTTTGAGACTTTTTTCATCAACATCATTTTTGAAGACAAAAAATACCATCAGCAGCCGCAACACGTTTTGTTGTCTTCATTCGTTAATGTGTCAGAGGTTGAATAGAAAAATAATTCATCGACCAATATTTTTTCTAACGAGACGTTTCTTACTTCTCGAATTCCCCAGTATAAAATTTGCTCTTTCGAATACGCCCACCAGCATATTTTATGTCTGTCCTCATCAACCTGAAGACTGGAAAAAATTTCCGAGTCTTTCCCAAAGTTTCAAGAATACAAAAATTTTGGAAATAAATTGCTGACAAGCCAATTCTTGTAACGAAAATTTTCAATACTGCTGACTTATATGAAAATTAAGTAATACTCGAGCTTGCGATAAAGAAATGCATTTGAGAAACTAAACCGGCATTTTACATTCTTCCGCATATTGAAATTCTTACCTTGAATAATTCGTGATTTTTCAAGACAACGTGACAAAATATGTATCTTAAAATCAAAAGTCTTAGAAAATCGTCTCCGAAAAACTGAAGATAGGATCTCTCTAGAAAACCAAAAGAAAAGTTATTGTTAACAGAATAGTTTTTGAGATGAAACAAAAAATTTTCTGCTGCAGTCAAATAAATAAAGATCATGTTTCATGCCTTCTATTAGGTAGTATGCTCCCCTCGTTCGTCCCCTTCTTGGTGCAGTATAAGTCTATTTTAGAAAACGGGAGGGGGAAAGGTAAGCCGAAGGGGGAGGGGTAAGAGGGGGGGGGGAGTGCAATCGCACCTGGAGCTAGTATCAACCTGAGGTGAACTCGCAAATTTTTGAATCACCCACGGAGTAACAAGGGTGAAGGATGGGGGGGGGCGCTCGCCGATGAAGTGGGACTATCTAATAAAGAAACCTAGCCTTGGAATAAGCCTGTGCTATACTGTATAGGAGCCTGGTATAGCTTTGGACTGGATACAGTATACAGGATTCCTAGACCTAGTATAAAGCTAGTATTAGCCATCATAAAACTAGTATACACTGATCAAAGAGAAATCGAGCACGCACACACATTATCAACAAAATTAGGGTAGGGCCCAGAGAGAAAATTTAGAGGCCATTGCAGGTATGCAATGGCAGCGGGGAACCCGCAACCTCCCTGATTTATCTGACGAAGACATACTCAAAAAATTAACACGAACGGAGTACTCGATGGAGTAAAACGTACGGAGTAAGTTGAGGAGAGCCACAGAAAAATACACTTACACCGGAGCGCTTTCGATTAAAAACCTTCTGTCAACGGAGACAAGAAAGCAACTAAACCAGAACGACCTAAGAAGTCATGACTGAACAAGCGAGTCATCACGATGTGAATCTTATTCGTAAACTAATTCAATCAATCCCTGATCAGGTACGTATGTACCTGTTAAGCACATTTAGGTCGTCCTTTTTCAGATGGCGAATAATTTCGATGGGTTCAAGCGCGATACGTTTATAGTAAGAAGTTTCTCTGTCGAGGAGGGCTTTGGATCCCTTTTAAAGCTGTGACCAGTGGCAATGAGATGGTCCGCGAAAGCCGAATCACCCAAATTACCCTTCTCCCACGCCTTTCTATGCTCATCTATTCTGATTTTAAATTGACGGCTGGTTTCACCTATGTAGACCCCATTACAGTCATCGCACTTTATTTTGTAAACCACGCTTCTCTCGTCAATAAGGATGGGGTCCTTCAATTTAACGAACAGGCTTTCAACAGTGTTAAGGTTATAATACACTGGGCGAAACCCAAAGAGGCGTCGAACATGACCCAACTGAGACGAAAATTTTCTCAAATACGGGAGCCTAATCCAACGTTTTCCACTGTTGGAGGTCCGATTGCGGGGGAGGGAAGTAGTAGAATCAAGGATTTTCCGAGATAACTTCCTGTGAATCGTAAGGTCAATATCTAAACTGACCTCATTCACTCTGGCCAAGTGCTTTATAGTCAAAAGATCCCGTTGAAAAGCGAGCTGACCCAACGGGATACTGGTTAACCGGTGGATATAACTATTAAAACCGGCATATTTATGAGCAACAGGGCAGAAAGAATCGCCGTGGACAGTAATATCGGTCAAAGTATCTTTTCTATAAATGGCGAATTCATAGACACCCTCTTTATTGAGATAGTAAGGTCCAAAAAATTGATAGAGAAACCGCCTACTTCCAGTGTGAATTTAATAGAAGGATACAAACTGTTCAAATACTTGAGAAACTCCAAGAGGAGGTCTCGGGGACCAGTCCACATACACAACACATCGTCAACGTACCTGTGCCAATAATATATATGATCCCAAAACACCTGACCAGAGGAAAAGAGATCGAGTTCAGATTTAGACATAAATACCTCCGAAATGAGGGAGCCCAGAGGAGAGCCAATAGGGATACCTACCTCCTCCGGGAATTTGAAAAATTTGCCTTCAAATTTGCAAAAGTTGGGGGACCAACAAATATTGAGTAAATTGAAAAATTCTGCCAATTCCTCATGGCAGATATTTGATTGAACCAACAGCCAAAGAGACCGAGTTCTTCACAGAGTAGGGTGACTCAGATTCTACTCTGGCCTTGAACCAACGGTCCAAAAATTTCGCCAAATAGTACGTGGGGGAAGAGACAAAAAAAACGACAGGCATTGGGGTGTCTGTCTTATGAACCTGCGGTAACCCATATAAGAAGGGAGGCACGAGGTTGGGTTCAAGGAGCAACTTTTTGAGCGCAGGGGTTTTAATATATAAATTCGCAGTCATTAACAACACGTCTGACCTCTTTGACATGAGTTGTAAAATTGAAAGTATGTCTTCGTCAGATGATTTTGGCCATGACTTGAGGAATCGAATTAACTCTCCCTGATTTACCTACGTGCCCCCCTCCCTTCCCTATGAAATCTAGATCCAAACAATGTCAAAACCTAGCTCTAGGTTTCCTTCTTTTTCTCTTATTACATAATATATAGCTCGAGAATGAAATTTTTGTAAGTCTTTCTTCTATCATATATAGCTTAGAGTCTGAAATTTGTCTATGTTCTCCTCCTACAGGGCCGTTGTCACGGGGTGGCAAGTAGGTATTACCGCTCCAGGCCTCGCACTACTGTAGGCCTCGCGCCAGCAAGGATGAACAAATTAAAATTGTCTAAATTGAAAAAAGGCCTCAGGTGAGAATTTCGCTTTAGGCCTCAAAAATCTGGCGACGGCGCTGCCTCCATATCATATATAGGCTAGTTTCCAAGTCTAGAAAATGACGACGTAATAAGTTGAACGCGCGCCGCGCGATCACGTTGGCGCGAAAATACCCTCTCAGCAAATGAATTGGCGGGACTGTATTCTAGACCTGATATGTGACCCGTTCCAAGATAAGGACAACTAACAGCAAAACGCAAATCTCCCAGAAGGGCGAAAACGGAGTTCAATTGCTACACTTCAGTGCTACCAGATCTATGAATTTTTGGTCCTCAAAAGTAAGGATTCTGCGTAAAATACGAATCTCTTACGCTCAAGGGAGAAGTACTTCGGGCAGTTAGATGAGAGATACTTTTCTCCTGATCGTTATAGGCTGATACTGCAGTCTTCCGTGAGCATCAGGTCGATCAAGGGAGAAGTACCTCAGTTACTTCTATGAGAGAAAGCTTTTTCCTGATCGGTATTGATAAATGGGTAGGTCCGGCGAAATGAGTTTTTAGGTCGTACAAAAAATGACGGATACGGATTTTTGAAAATATGTGGCTGCACTGCTACCCTTTCCCAGGGCCAGCAGAGCCGGATTTAGGTCTGCTGCCGCCCTGTACAAAATTCTTTTTGCTCGCTTTGCTCGCGATTTACCGTCTAAGGTGACCCGTGGAAGGAGGGGGGAAGAGGGGTGTTGGACAAAAAACGGTAATTTAGATAATTGATAGAACCGATATAACGGTTTTTTGAGCTTTGAAAGAACCGATTGAACCGTGTTTTGACCGGAGCTAAAAAATTTTACATTTTTGCCACCAGGAGCGCTAAAAGCGTGGCTTCATAGCGGTTCCAGAGCGTAATGAACCGGCTTTGGAGCGTAATAAACTTGTGTCTTGTGGACTTGTGATCGTGCACTCGACTTTTTCACTTCAAACAACAAGATTACAAAAAACGATTGAAACAAAAAAACGTTAAAAACAAACGTCAAAAGTCAAAACATGCAAGTTGAAGGCTAGCAGTCTCGCAGTTTCGACGCTCTGAGTCACTGACCGCCGCTCTCCATCAAATCATCAAAATAGGTTCAGGAAAGCACCTGTTTCTCTGATTGGTATATCACGGACCAGGTCCATGACCAGGTCAGTTTTCCAGCAACGGGTCAGACATTGTTGAGGTACCGGTTAACCGGTATTTCATCCGAATACTCGGTTAAATACTGTACTTGGTTATTCAGTCTAGGAAATTTTCCGGAAATTTTTCAAACTCCCTAAAGTAGGTGAAGGTCATTGATGATGTCATAAAGCATCACACGTCTCGTCACGTCACGCAGTTCACAAAAACTTCCGGACACGGACGTTATCTGAGGATGTAATCCCCCTAACACAATGGATAGCGGGTTCTCCGCTAAAAAATTATAAGTCCCAAGGTCATGTGCACGCACGCACGTACGCGCACGTAAATTTTCAAATGAGGGTAGGGTCAGAGCAAAGACATGAAACATAACAAAAAAAAAATAATTATGTGATCAATTTAATATCTTACCAACGGCACTTCTAGTAAACAGCGTACTCGCTTCCGAAATGAATCTATTCACCAGCGCTTGACATCGTTCCCAGTGATGTACAGGAAGCGCAGTTATCTTACAGATAAGACATAAGGCGGTTAGAGGACTATGCAGAAACAGGGTAAAAATATTCCCATTGCGATGGTAACCTGTAATTGAAAATTGGAAATCAAGTACAGATCCATAATTTGTTTCCATCAGGAAAAGGAAGTTCGATAGAAAGATTCATCAATAAAAATTATGAATACAGGGGGGAAAAAAATTCTTAGGAAGAAGTAACTACAAATTAAAAAATTTTGGATCCTTCGAAGTTAAAAACCCCAAAATGTTGTTTCTAACAGTTGTACATTTCTTTTCTCGCCCTACAATTGCCTCTCTCCGCTCTATCTTAAATGCCCCATCCACTCTCACTCAAGCTCTAGAAAATAACCCGGGAACAATATCTCTCTTCCTTGAATGTTTACGTCACACTGGTTTCTACTTCATCATATAAAAAAGAAATAAAAAATTAAAAAAATGAAAACACTACTACCACCATCATTATAACATCCTTCAACAACCTAAATTTAATCATTACTTTATTATTTTATTATAATATATATTTTTTCTTTAATTATAAGATGTAACTTGCGCTACATTATACAAAAATGAATTGTAATCCATCGAGCAAATAGCCCACTAGGTAGGCTAGCTAAAATGCTCGTAAAAATAAATTTTAAACAAAATTCGATAGACCGCATACATTCCTGTCAAACATTAGAAATAGTAATCTCCGATACCTAATTAAAATAGACTATAAAACCAAAACAATTGTTAAATAATTTAGGTAAATTTATTCGATAGGTTAGCTTGACACAGTCTTATCAAAGTTGCTTCGAACTCACCACGAAAACGCTCTGGTACCTCTCGCGGTGACATAAGGACAACGAATGGCTGACCAAAATATTGATGAACATGTTCAAAAGCGCTACTATTATTTGAATCGACAATGAGAAACAAAGGTTTCCGTATGAAAGGATGCAGATCACCCGGATATAAGCTGTCAAAATAAAATGACAATGGTATTAATAAATAATTATTCTATCGACATTTAAAGTACAGTAGTAAAAATATTATTTCCTCCGTGTTGAGACAGTTCAATAACAGGTTGTCTGATCCATAGAAAAATGGAGAGGAAATAAAATGGAACATTGGAATTGCTATTTTTGACAGCGAACAATTTTTTTCAAACACGCACACGATAGTTTAAGCTTGAATGTTTTAAAAATGTAATAAATCACCGTAAAATAATTGCGAAAAAAAATTATAATAATAATAAATGAGTTGTGTATAAATAGAAAAAAATGAATAGGCCTAATAATTATTACTCTGAATCTTTGCAGTCTGAGTTTGTGGGATGACCGTTCTAACCTAGTTTACGCCCTCCGCACAGCTGAGCATAGACACTAGCTTACCGCGAGTCATCCCATTGTCCCCAATCAATGGCCAAACTCAGAATTTCGTCTGTTTCCTTTTTTAGACCTTGCTCATGTTTCTTATATCCCAGCTCATATAAGCTTACAATATAATGTCCCCATCTTCTAGCTAAAAGAATTAAAATCTTTTCAAGTTTTGTACTTAGTTCCTGGAAGACGACTGAAAGCAGCAGGGATCACTACAAGCCTAGTCTCCAATAGCCTGACATCATACTTCAGACTCTACCTTTCCTTTGGCCCTCATATTAGGGCAAACTCCTGCTTTTTACCTAACAAACTCCTCGTCCCCAACTCCCTAGTCTCCAATATTAGTCTGAAATCAGACGTGTACTTTGAGCTTTACTTTTTCTTGGTCCTATAATCTTGGACCTAGGTTATATCCATGAATTCAATAGAAGAATGTTATAGATTATAATTACCAGTGTATTTCTTTCACGTTCACCGATCCCTTGTGGCCTACGTCTATTTCTTTCTTACTACTTGTGTAGATGCCACCCAAATCGTAACTCACTATTAAATTGAACATTTTTATCGTTAGGCAACATAGCAAGAAAGAGAACTCGATTGTAAAATGAAATTCACAACTTACAGTCATTGCCACACTTCGACGTTGGATTACATCCATCGGCTGAAATATACATCAACAGTGCTCCGTCGGATGGTAACTCTTTAAACCCTGAAAAGACGGAGACTAGCAATTAATCCATTGACTAATTTAACGACATTATTGTGAAAAATCACGATCAACTTCACTGTTACCTCAAGTATTATTATGAATCTCAGAACTAAGTATAAGAAAATGAATCGGTGAGTATCAAAGAAAAAAGTTATAGAATCTTCCAAACTACGACCCATTGTTGTTTTAGAAAAAGAAAAAGGTTTATTACGGATGTATTTTCTTCTTCTAAGACGGTGAGTATTAGTTTATGAGGAGAGAGAGAGAGAGAGAAAAAGGACCGTACATACAGTACATCCTTCCAGTCAAAGAAAGATTTGAAGCCACAAAAACCAAAATATTGTAGTCCAAAGTTACACTTTTTAATGGCTTATAACAGCGCAAATATCCCACAAAGTACCTAACAAAATATCATCTGATGGGCAAGCCTCTTCAGATGGAGAATCCGTAAGCCAAATAATACACCGTTACACTTCCAGAGGTATGATATGAAATTCTATCGCAATTTTTTGTAAAAACTTGATCCTCTTTATTTCGTAGACCGTACCTGTTGCTAGGAACATTAATATCTGCGTGATGCTCGGTTTATATAGAAGATACTTATGGGGATTATCACGTCTCACTTTATCCGGGTTATCGCCATAAGGTGGCGGAATACCACTGTAATATCCTCTGGCACTTGAGAATGAAAAACTTTTTTCCTGAAAATACAACATATCGATGCATTAATTCGTATAGAAACGTGATATTCTACGATTTGTACAAAGTGTCGCCTTACGAAAGACTGTCTGGAGGGCGGCGATGCGTGATGATTATGCTCTTCTGGTCTTCTGTTACCTTCTCGTTCCAAAGTTTGTACCATTCTGAACATATCTATCGTCATCTCGCTGTACTTCACCTGTAATGATGGCTCTACTATAGATTCTAACTTTTCATGAAAAATCAGCCGTTATCTTAATAAGGTTCGAGCCTAAAAATAACGACTGCCCCTTATTCCGCCTATATACTGATACGTACTTGATCGCTACAATTTCCTACTAATATTATTTCCTGCAGCGTCAATGACATTTGGCTAGTCCTTTCGACTGGCGGCGTAGTATGATTTGATAATCTGAAAAAGACAACAACATAAGTACACAATTGCTTTTATTGAAATCACTGATTTGATAAAATTATCCCCTCGAGTTTGAAGAAACACGTTCACGAGTCGACTATAGTACGAGCATCCTTTTTATTTTTCAAAATAGCAGGCGTACTCTCTCGTAGATGAAAAAGCTTTAGCCTATTTGTCAAGTATATCAGAGGGCAAAACGTCAGAAATTCCTTTGAATGTAACACAGTGTATTCGTACTCTACACATTTTAAACGTGTCATTGAAATCGATAAAATTTCATAAAACAAACAAACACTGTGCTCGCATATTGACCTCCTGTTGTTTTTCATTAAATTCGTCTTCTTGCAGAACTGAAACGTAGAATTCCCATGAACCTCGCTTTCAACATTACCCCTATATTGACGACTAATTCTCGCCATTTATTCGAAATCAGGTATACTGGTCATATTTTGTGGATGGTAAACAAAGAGTATACTTAGGTGCTGTTCAAGAATATGAGATTTCTCGTCGCCAAATAACTAAAAAACTGCTCTGGCTGCAGATTCATATTTCAAAGGATTTTCACAAATCCTCAAAGGTCGTATGTGATTGCCAGCCATATTCGTAACTTTCAAGAGATTGCTAAGAACTTTCCACTCAAGCATACATATTTTTTTAACACTATAAAACCCTTAGAACAGTCCCTAACATGATACTTATTATTTGAATGAGTCAATGTGTCGTTTCTTTCTTAATCGAACTTACAAGAAAATCCGAAAAAGAAGATATTTTTGGTAAGTCTTAGTTCCAATTTTCCTCACACCCTTCCTGCAAAAAGTATTGACGAGTAACTAAATGAGTCTGTGTGATGGGCCAGAGAAGGACTGGAAATATTTTGAGATAAGTCATCCTCAGCCCACTTACAGTTCTGTCCTATAACTGGGCCCGAATTGCTGCGACTCTCCCACATTGCTTACCAGTGCTTTGTCTCAAACTATTGAAATAATTATATGTCAATTTTTCATCAATTTTGCTTTCAAAATATCTAAAAAGTGCAGATCTACTTCATTACTTAACTTCACAAAAGTACTAATGGTCACTGCTTCATCATTAGAATACAAAATATACAGAAAGTCAACGTACACCGATACCATCATTCCAAATGACTCAAAGCCCCACCCTAGACACAAGTTAGTGGTGATTTGAAACTCCTGCTATTGAGCAAATTCTATCCTGAAGAACAATGAAGGAAAGAGGAAAGAATTCGAGGTAGTACGGCAGATCGCAGTAGGCAAAGGCTATACTCCACAAACGTGGTTGAGGGAGTCTTTGAAAAAATGGAGGCAAAGAAGGGGATCTACAGCAGCATAGGGAGAAAGTTCTCCGGATTTGTAACATGTATAGGAAAGTACACAAAAAGGTGGTGACAAAGGCGGTTCAAGGGTCATAATGTGAATGTGGGCATCTGTAACAACAAACCCATAGTGAAGAAAATAAGCGACAACCAGACAGAGGAAACGGATAAGGGAAGCTTGAGCAGAATGTACCTTTGTACAAGCTCAGTTGGAAACAGAGCAAATGCATACACATTGGTAAGACTGAGAGAGTGTTCAACATTAGCAGACATCTGAGGAGAGAGAGGATGGCAAATTAATCTTTGGGAAACACTGCAACAAAGAACGGCACCATGAAAATGGAATATTTGAGGTTATAAATGTACAAAACTGCATAGAGAAAAGAAAACTCCGGGAACAGAAGGAGATTGCAAAGACAAAGAGGAGAAAAACTGGCCTTTTGAACAGTGGATAATCACGTTTGACGATGAAAGAAGAATTGGTTTAGTGATTGGACAAGACAAGAAGAATAGAACCGACCAAGAGGATAACAGCAACTTTGATGGCCAAAGAAACGCAGGAAGTTATAGCCAATAAGATCACAGAAAAAGTAAACTTTGAGGCCATCTTGTTCTTCAGGAGGGATACAACTGATAAGGTAAAACCCAGAAGTACTCTTGTAAAGCTAATTAATGAAGTTGTAATAGAATTGTACACTTGGGATCTTCTCAATAGTCTTTGCTTTACTTACACCTTATCAAACTTGACTTCACTGCATTAATCGTCTTTTACCTCACAGGATAAGTAACAAAATTTTCGAATCAGCTGAGGAAGTCAAATTAAGAGGATGACAGAACTATCTTTACAATGAATCTTTTTGCGGAAAAGACCCGTTAAAAAATACAGTATTATGTACGATGTACGTCTTGAACGATCTATTCTCATTGATGTGGCAAAATAAACGCTACAATGGTAATAAACTAGGTAACAAAAGTTAATGCATCACCTATGCGATAGGACAAGCGTATTTTGATCTGCATGTAGAATATTAACAACAGTATCGGCAGCGACGAAAGATCTTATCTCTTGCAAGACTACTGACCATTCCATTTGATCATCTGGTTCGTACGTGCTTGTATACGTCACTATTTGCAGATCCAGTTCCTGTAACAATATAAAGACAAAGAATTAAAACGAAGTAAGGCTGGTAGGAAGAAAAATTTTAACATCAAAAAACCTATTTCGCGAGGAGGATCAGGCAAAATGTTGACTCCGAGGAGGGACAAACGCAACTTGCAAAAATTTCGATTTTCAAGCTGTCGTTGTCATGGAAAAATTTGTGATGACTTGAAATATCCAAGTGGGAAGAGGGGGAAGTCTTCAAAAAGAACAGGAGGGGAGCTTTGAAAAATCTCGGGATTAACAAAATTGAAAATCAATCCCAGTCAATTATATGAATTGGACTCCCCGCCCCTTCCCGTAAAAACCTGCCCATCCCAGGCAATGGAGAAGACCGCGCGAATTCAAAACCACTTGACAAATCTCCTGTCTCAATAAGGAAAGAAGGGGGAATAGGACAAAAAAATTTCCTGACCCGAGCGTTAATCAAACCCGCCACCTCTTGTTTTCAGGACAAGTACAATGACTGCTATGCTACCACGCCCAAAGGTTAGATCATCCTGATTCGCCTCCAGGTGAAAGTTCCACCTTGTGATAGGAAGGGTACGAAGACCACAGTCCATTAGACTGTTGTACCGCAAATTCTTACCCTTATCAAATTTCTCCCAATTTCTTAGTAATCTCAAGTCGACATGTAGTTCTTTGGTAATGTAGACGCTGGCAGACCTCAAATCGATATCTGTATAGAATCGATGAACAGTCATCCCTTGAAGCATTCTGTTTGTTTGGTGACTTGCTACTCGCAAACAGAATGTGCAGCAACATCGAGGTCGATTTTCAATCGACATTGAAATCTGATATCGGAAGTCGACCTTCACTCTGAAATCCTATAACGGATTTCAACGTAATGTTGACGTGATTGCAAGTCTTCCTCCGATTAATGGCGTACAACTGACCCAAAATCATCGTTCATTTTGGTTGGTCATTACACCACAGTGGCGTGGATAAGAGGGGGGGGGAGAAGGTTAGGGGACATATCTCCCCTCTTGCAATTTTGAGCGGGGAACCCGCTATCCATTTTATTAGGGGGATTACATCCTCAGAAAACGTCCGCGCCCAGGAGTTTCTGAGAACTGCGTGACGTGAAGTGACTTGTGGAGCTTTATGACATCATCAATGACCTTGACCTACTTTAGGGACTCGGAAAAATTTCAACTTCCAGCCGGGATGCTTTATGACGTCATCAATGACCTTGAACTTGACATTTCAACTTCCAGCCGGAATGCTTCATGACGTCACCAATGACCTTGACCTTGACATTTCAACTTCCAGCCGGGATGCTTTATGACGTCATCAATGACCTTGACCTTGACCTCGAGAAGAGCCCAGCAAACTCATTTTCTGAGGGGGTATTTTCACCCCAACGTGATCAAGAGCGCGGGATGTTGCGAATTCCCCGCTGTCATGGCCTCTAATTTTTTTGGTCTCTTTTCCGTTCAATATAGTGATTTTGTCTACTTTTTGCGTAAATCAGGAAAAATTTTAGGATATATCCCCCCCCCCCCCCTCCCCTTGAAAAAATCCAACCTCGATTTTGAATCGACTCCTAGTCATTTTGGGTTGATTTGTGGTCGACATCCGGCAGTAACGGTAATCACAACAGCTCGAGTCGATTGGAATCGATATGTAGGCCTGAGATTGAGGCTGTGTCCGGGTGGGCCTAGCCCTCCGAAAAGAAATCTCAGCCCTCTCAAAGAAATCTAGATAAGAGGGGGAGGAGGCGAAGAATATTGAGGGCATAACCGAAAACTCAAAGCCAATCTCAGGCCTGTCGATATGGTTCATCGGGGAATTATTTAAACGGTTGAGAGGATGAGGACCTAATAGCGAAAATCGAATTCTTTTGTTTGAATACCCTAATTAAAATAGGTTCCATGTCAAAAGTCTGAAGAGTAGTCCCGTAGTTTCACAATTTCAGATCGGCAGGTACAGTGGTATTCCGCAAAAAAAAAAAAAAAAGTGTCGAAAAATTACAGGAATTTTTACGTTACGAGTCAATGAAAATAAAAGATGAAAAGTATGACGCGATCAAACTTACATGCAGCAAATCTTCAACTGTACTCATTTTCCGCATCAAAAGACAAACGACTATAAATCTGGCGTAAAATCTTAAATTCTTGACCATTAAATCGGACCTGCGGACAAGAAAAAAAATTGAAAACACAATAGGGAGTAGAATATTTAAAGAACGTACGGTAAAATTTCTTATTCAAATAAAGGCAATTCACGCGTGAATCCTGCGCTAAAGTCTTTACTCTGATGTGAACTTATATAATGAATACAATGAATGCGCCAGTCGAAAAACAATCATAGGATTTGTTCTTAAAAATTTTAGACTAATCTTCTAAACGTTCAAAACGCATATTTATTTCGACTTATCGAGATTTATTCATTTCGAGATGTTACAATGAATTACCGCAGGACATTCCCAAAGGAGTAGTAATTCTGTATGATATACGTGCATATCAACGAAAACTATAGAATTGGTACAATATGTACACAGTAGTGTCGACCGGAATTTTAGTGGACGTCCATTCTTTTATCTCGAGAAAAGTTTTTCCGACATGAACTTCTTTATCAACTAATCGTATAATAAACGATAGATATTTTTCTTGCTGCAATGCGGATTGTTTTATCAATTTTTAAACTACAGTAAAGCACGAGCGTGAACTTCAACAGGGTTAAGCAGACGCCACGAGGAGATCGGGAGAAACCCACAGGAATACACGCAAGAAGAGAAGAAAATAAAATGAAAACAATAAAAATATTAATGTCTAATAAATGCTCGTAGTTCTCATTCACGTATTTTCACGTTTTCCGGCATTTACGATTTCACACGTGATGTGTTATAGCGGATTTGAAAACCACATTAATTGTTTTTTTTGGACCTAGTTCGCAGGGGTTGGGTTTTTCAAGGAATTGGTTACAATACAATTCTATGCATAAATTCTGCGTCAATTTAACTTTGAACGGCAGCGAGCCGATTCATTTCTATACCAGCGAATTGTATCAGAGTGTACGATTTCAAATATTTTTCAAGGTTTTCAACAAAGTATAATGGTAAACCCCACTTCGGATGCGTTCATCATTCATTAATACTGGAAATTTCATGAAAATTATCGTAGGAAAGGGTCAAGAAGGATTGAAAAATCAACGTTACACAAAAGATACGATCTTCCCAACGTTACAAAAAAACTTCTGCATGATTCATTCATAACTTTTTTCAATAAAATAGAACTCGTAAGAAGAAGATTTCAAACACTAGAATGCGAAGGTTTTTTTTTTTTTACAAAAGTAAATAATATTCTCAGGCAAAGTTACTTTTTTTCCTGCAGCAATCATTGTAACGAAAACGTAACGTTATTCAACAAAACGAATAATTTGTTTGAGAAACGTAACAAAAAAATAACAAAATCCATCTTTGAAAATATTAACGAAACGGAAACGAAAAAGAAATTTTTTTCGTTTGCCATCCCTGCCTAAAACACGTGCACTGATGAAGCCGAATTACGGTGCGACGCTAGCGCGCCACTGCTCTCTGACTCTGGATCTTCGAGCTACGACCCTCGTAGCTGCCATGCTGCATACTGTAAGGCTTATCGATTTTTACGACGGTTTGTTTTCTTTGATATCAAAACGTGTTTTGCGGCTCGAATGTATTTCTCTCCTCCAAGCATGCGTTAGTTGCCTTAAATAATTCTGTTATTACGCACTATGGCTGCGCAAATCTGCAATCTAATCGAGCTATTTACTAAAAGTACTAAAGATTCAACATCCTTCCTCAGGTAATCTAACTATCATTTCTTCAGTATACACCGAAAAACCTTAATCTCACCGTATTCGTGATTCTTCTTTCTTTTTCAGAACTCAACCAGAGTTGGAAGACACAGTAAAATCTCTATTGAAGTCGTCTTACGATTTAACGAAAAAGTCGGAAGATAATCATAATCATAGTACTTTGCGTAAGTTGATCGTCAACAATTTCGACGAGGAACAAATATGGCAACAAATCGAAATCCAGAATAAATTTGCGTGTGTCGAGCTTCGTAAACGTTTAAACGTATACCTCGAAGCGGCTCGAAAGAGTAAAGAATCGGCCGCAGGTAAGAAACGTTCGAAAAATTCAGCTCCGAGTGAACCTGACTTCTTTCCCAATTTATAATTCGTGTTCTATTGTATCTTATAGATGGAACAGACAACTCGGAATCCGACTCAGGTAAACAGTAGTATTCGTCGCGAAAAATGCGCCGTGTATTATCTTGTTATGATTTTTGCATGTTTTTCGAAATTTTTAGAAAATGAATGTTCCGAATTGGATGAAAACGAAGACGAAGATACTGAACTACCCAAGAAGAAAAAAGTTCGGTGAGTTGTCCGATCGATTCTTCGCTAATTCAATGTTCGAACTCGCATAATTCCTTTTACGAATATCATTTCAGTTTTGACTTGGAAGATGAAATAGAAGACGACGATTTATTAGATTGTGATGATGATTCTATGAACGAGGAAGATACGGTGAAGTCTAAAACCGAATCAAATAATGTGGAACTATCTTTGAAGAGCGATGGAAAACTTCCTAAAATGATTGAACATTTCGAAAAAAAGGCTCTTGAGGATAAACCTTGGCAGTTGAAAGGTCAAGCTTCAGCAAAAACGCGCCCAGAAAATTCTCTCTTGGAAGAATATCTCGAATTCGATGTTACCACCCGACCAGGTCAGTGAATTGTTTCGCTTGGGACGAATTCTATCGTAACTCTTCTGATTCTCATCTCAGTTTCTCTCCTTTCCAGCTCCTGTAATTACCGAAGAAGCCGCATTGAAGTTAGAGGACGTGATAATCAGAAGAATAAAGGATAAAGCATGGGATGATGTTGAAAGGAAATTTAAACCGGTAGCAAAGAGTCCTTACGAGTTGAAAACACCAATAGTTTTGGAGCAAGAAAAGAGTAAACTGAGTCTGGCCCAAGTGTACGAAAAAGTAAGTCTCATTCCGTGATTTGATTGCAGCGTAGTTGATTTTCCGAAGTACTCACTGAGTTATGGTATTTCTAGGAATATTTGAAACAAACGGAAGCGGCTGATCCTGCTAATAAATTCAAAGATGAAGAAGAACCAAAAGAACATAAACAAATCAAGAGTTTACTCGATTCGTTATTCCGTAAATTAGACGCTTTATCGAATTATCACTACACACCTGTCCCCGTATGTCTTCGTTCATCGATGTAATGGTTTTTCATCGAACTTATCATTCTAATTATATTGTTCACTCTTACAGGCTGCACCAGAATTGCAGATAGTCAATAATCTGCCGGCCGTTTCTTTGGAAGAAGCGATTCCAGCTGTCGTATCCGATGCCGTCCTCCTGGCTCCCGAAGAGATAAAAGGTAATAATAGTATTACCATTTTGCAAAATCTTATGATCATAAAACATCGGATAGATTTTTCTTGCAACGTGAATTCAAGAAACAAGTAGATCAAATTCAAATTTCTTCTCTCGAAGATGGTGCGATCCGAATCTTGAAAGATTTTGGCAGTAATCGTTATCCATAATTACGAAGTGACGTTTTCCGATTCTCGTGTCGGAGACAGTGTATCTTTCTATTCAGATACGGCGACCATTTTCTCCAATATAACCACTGATCATTTTTATATTTTATCATATTTTTATGTCTACATCTTCAGCGCCTCGAAACTTGTGCATCAAGTTGAATTAATTTATATTTTATCATTTTCAGATAAACATCGAGGTGAATTGAAGAGTAAAGACGAAAGAACAAGTACGGATAAGAAGCGAAGTCGAAGGAGGAAAAAGCTTAAGCAGAGACTGCGGAAAAAACGTATGGCAGACAAGAAAATTCCTGAAGTAATAAAAAATAAGAAAGTGAAGAAGTCAAAAAAATAAACTCGTAAATTTTTTATTAGTCTCTTGATTTGAGCTCTTATGGCTTCGATACGTTTGGAACATTGATCGATCGTCTTTCGTTTTCGCCACGGTAAACGTGTTGATATCGGGTGCACTCGTAGTTTTTCAAATTGAGGCAACGTGCGACTGAAGATATGAAACACATTGAAATTTCGACTGAAGAGCAAAAGAGAGAGATTGCAGACCCAGAGGGAGAGGATGCGATATGATCACAGAGTAATTTCATTACGAGGACTCGGAACATTTTCGACTGCAGAGCAGAGAGGGGAAAATTACTTACCTAACTGAGAACCTTGGGAAAAAATCCAATGCCAAGCTCTTCGTAAGAATCAAGTAAACGGACATGAAACATGATCTTCATTTATTTGGCTACGGCGGAAAATTGTTTCAATTTTTGCGTTCGAAAGTTTTGATGTTTTTCTTTTCTTCATTGACTCTTTTGAAGGACTGATGAAGCAAAACTCGACTTTTCAAATTTCAGTTATTCAACCCTAATATTTAATTTTCCGGATTAATGAAATAAAATAGCCCTCGACCTGCTTCGATATTCTCATGCAGCTAAATTATTCGGCGGCGAAAAAGACGCGACTGATTTATCATGAAGTAAAAACATCGAGAGTAGTCATTAAAATCCTCGCACTAATGATGTTAAAATATAGAAAACGTGTACCGAGTAGTAATTGAAACTTTTTGCTCAGGTGTAACGTCATACACTACCGTACATGACATTCCTTTGTAAAATGAATAACAAAACAAACGCAAACGCGTCATTGCCCATTTTTCTCGTCTTCTTCAATTTTCACTTACAAACTGCACAATAGGAGTGATACGAGTAGAGCTATCAAGCCTTTTACAAGGACTCGTTTGCAGTGCACTGTGCAGTGTGAAGTGAATGTTACTTTATTTGTAAAAAAAAGAGGAAAAAAAAACATGTCTACGAGCCCTTCAAAGAACGCATAGGCCTAGATTCGAAATACGTGCCATCTCTTCTAACCATATACACGTATATGGAGCGTGAATTAAAGGCGAACCTTACAATATGTGACGCTCTTCACTCATAAACTTTACCTTTGAACAATTTAGAGTGAAGATTTGTTTAAAATGCCGACATAATCGATATAAAGGATGTTCGGCTTCAGCGGTTTTCACAATTTTCATTCACATTGTCATCGTCGCGAATTCGACGCCACCGTGAAAACATTTCTGACCACCACGCGCTTACTTGATCATCGTATAAGATTGAACTACTATATGTACCTATCTCGTGTACATACTTTCAAGTTAATATTTCACTTACCTATCCTCGTGAACTACTTTGCTGTAATACTGACGTTTGCGAATGGCTGAATAGAAGGAATACGCTTCCCATAAATTATTTATATCACTGGTTCTTAAACTGAAAACATTCCGAACAGAAACTGCATTAGATTCATCATGTCACACATTCGATCGTATAGGTTAACGATGAATGAGTGAAGGAAATGTGTCGGGGTACTGCGATAATTTTTGCGAAGACTCGTGGGAATTTGTGGTCTTTACCCTGAGGAGTAGAAGTTGAGAATACAATTGCAAAGCTGACAAGAATAAAGAAGCTACGGAGCAACATCGAATGTTACATTCAAAACTTCTGATGAAGAATACTACATTCCATTTAGGTAATGAATGACTCGATAGTATGGAGGCTGTTAACTGTACCTAATTTCAATAAGGCAAAATACGCAGTTTGTATACATGGACAGTGTTCAAAATCATTAGCTCCTTAGCACTTTCAGATGATATTTAAGGAAGTTATCTTCAATTTAAATACTTCACGGTCTAATGATAACTATTGATTAAAAATACAAAAAAAATTTTCACTTACTAATAATGATAGTACAATTGACCTATTTTGGAAGCAATTTCACCGATCTGCCAACGTTTCAAACCGTATCTTCTATCCAGAATGTGCCTGAAAAAACAATTTTATAATTTATCAATATCGGGGTACTGCTTCGATATACCTACAGTGATTTTGGAGTGGTAGATTAGTAAAATTCCAAATGAATCGTTCTGAAATCTTGACCAAAAATAAAATCAAAATCGACAAATAATTGACTTCTTTTCGCATATTGTTTGAAATTACGTCGATATATCGTTAAAAGCTTCTGTATCTCGATGTTGACATCAGTTTTATACATCGATTCCATTTCCCCTTGAACACAAAGAACTTTTTCGGGCTCTAGTTTTACCCCTAAAATAAACGACATATTCCGTCATTTACCTCCGAATAGCCCCTGTTTGACTGTAAAATTTTCCAACAATAACCAAATATTGTAATTTGGGGAGATGAAGTCAATCATTTATTCCCAAACTACATTCTTGGCCTATTTTACTTTTTTACTATTGGTCATTATCAGCAATAAATAAAAAATTGAGCCATTGTTTTCAAAAAGGACGAGTATGGACTCTTTGTAGGGAGCGGTTCCAAAGGAGTGGATATACCAGTGATGGTGGTTCTTGGTGGCGTGAGTTGAAGTATATAGATGTACCTTTTCACTGAATAACCAATTAGGTACTTTCCCTAATTTTACGAAAATTTGGTCCTTTTTCTGGTCCTTTACATATCTCCCGGCTTTCCCTAGTTCCTTAGAATTTTCAAAAAACGGGTTATTTTTCAAAAAAAAAAAAAATCCAGATTTGATAACTTTTACTCTTAAGTCAGTTCATTCCGCTCCAGAACCTTTGATCCTTTCTTTTCTCTTTTTGCCCAAAAAATGTGCAAATATGGTTTGAAACAGCATCTCTCATCTGGCACCCCTCCCAAATACCAGTCGTAATGGATGAAGAAGCTGGGAGAGGTCATGAGAATTGAGTTGTTCAAGCTTGGTAACCGACCATCATATAAATTTGGTAGCAATGAATGAAATGGACTCAATTTGTACAGTGTACAAATAAGATCCATTCCACCGGGATGGATTAAGGAACTAGATGGGTGATTTATTGATGATGAAACCAATCAAACTGATCACATATTTTGATGGGAATGATTCAAATTTGTATCTAATTATTTTGAAGCATATGTGCATTGATAGAAAAAGGTGAATAGTCTGAAACTGTGGTGAGGACTAGAGGTAGGGATGGACCTTGTGATTTGAACTGATCCATTTGGACAATATGAAAGATACACAATTGTGCTTGTGGGTGATCACAGAAATGTCGAGGCAAACATTCCAATCAGAAGATAGCTTTTGTTAACGAGAGCAACTGGATGCTTATCTGACACAAATCGGCCAGTTGGACTTGAATTCAAAACATAGTCCTTAGGAGGACCACAATCCATAAAGATATGTCAACCATAACTCGCCAAGAAAAATGCTAGGATATGGAAGGAGTTTGACAACATAGCAAAATTATGCCGAGGATTATTGCATAACGGCAGGAGAACACAAACTCAAAAAAATCACTGGAGAACCACATGAAGCGTCATGTTATGAGAAAGTACTGCAAAAAATATAGATTCAGTAAAGCTTTAAATCATGAAACTAACAATTACTGAAAGAGAAAGAAAGTTCAAGAAACCAAGAAATAATTGTTTCAATTTAAAATAAAAGACCACCAAATACAAGAACAGTATTCAGCGCACCAAGAGTAACCAGAAACCTATAATTTCACCTTTAGTAGAAGAAAACTCCGGAAAAACAATTTGTCTCCCACCTGAAGCCCTGGGAAAAACTCCCTATTTCAACCCTATTTGAAGCCCCGTTAGTCCCCTTGTTCCAGCTTTCTTCCCAGTTGAGATAATGTGGATTTCCGGGCTTCGAGGGCTTCAACAGGGACAAACCTTAGACCCTTCGGATCCTTGAACTGCATTTGGGAAAAACTACCTATTAGATAACATTTGAAGCCCTGTTTCCCCTTTTGAATCCCTGGAGCCTTTTGCATTCAATGGCTTCAAATGGAAACAATGTTTACCGGGACATAATAAGGAATAAATACCGAGACTAAGTTAAAGAGAGATGTTGAATGACGAACAAACTAAAAGTGGATATACCATAGGTGAGTTATTGATGAAGAAGCTGAAAAAGCTGTTAAGAATTGAGATGATGAATAAACTCGACTACCGGTATTGAGATTGTGAAATGGAAACTGACGTCCAGTCGTCAAACGCCGTTTCTTATAGTTCATGATTTAATTCAACGAATAAGCCATAATTCATTTCTTGACAGGTTCAACTCTATAGTCCTGTTGATTTCATGTTGTTATTGAGTCAACCTCTCAACATTTCAATCAAGCTAAAATAAGTTGCAGTACCGCATCAATAAATCTTTAGTGTTTTGGGAATGTAGGCCTATACTGTATACAATCGACCTCGAATGAATGTCGAAATCCTAACAATTCTTTCTTGAAATAAAATGTACGTCTGTTGCAGTCTTGGTGCCAATAAAACAACGATGATTCATTCTTACTAACCTGTGCTGTTGTTGATACTTCCATAATCTTGTATAAACGTCGAATGTTCTACCAAAATATCCTTGCCATATTTTTTGACCACACTGCGGTAGATCTCTGCAAAAAATAAATTTTATTAGGGATTACTGATGGCTCGGATACCAGATTACGAGCTGCGGTCAAAATATTTCTGCACTGGTTAAAAATTGATTAACTGTATTGGATAATGCTGGCGATATGAAGTCAATAAAAATGATTTTCTATTCGAAAATTAATTCACTATAAAAAGTTATGAGCCTATGATGAAATTTTGATTCGAGAAGTTGCCAAAACGATAATTCCCAAGACCTAGAAATATTGATTTCTACAAAAGTTGTGTGAATAACCTCGCTCCATGATGCTTGCCAAAATTTTTAAAAATAATTTGTTTCTAGATTTTGGAAAACGATGTACTATCTCAGGATACATATGCGACCACAAATTGAGCACAGCCTTTGAACAGTTTTTCGTCGATAACCGATGACATTACGCCAGTACATCGTTATTTCAGAAGCTCAGCGCGATCATTGTTTGCCGAATGACAGAGAATCTTGGGGAGGGGGGAGGTGTACTTCCTTCTCGAGAACGCTCACGATGGCGAGACGTCGAAATACAATCATTCGAAAAAATTTCAATAAGTACTAAATTCCTCAGCTAGAAAACTCTGGGAAATCAGTTAGGAAATATGTGTAGGTATAGGCCTCCCAATTGTAGTGCTACGAGGGACTAATCTTATATTTACAGAAACAAATATCCACTTATTTTTTCGGAAAAATATCGTATTTCCGTCATCGATTTACCGCATAATTCCCGCAAAGCAATAATGACGGAAGACGGATTATAAAAATAGTATTTAAGTTGTCATTCTGAACGATGTTCTATGATCCGGAAAAATGATGTATGGTCGTCGTATTCAAAACGTTACCGCGGTAACAGAAATTGTTTATCACGAGTTTTTCGAAGGGAAGAAAATATAAACACCATGATACAAACAAACAATGAGGCTCGACATCCGCGATGACATAATTCGGAAAACTCGCTCTTGATTTGTCGACTTTGAGTGAAGAAGAATAGGACTATAATTTTGCCGCCAGTCAATTTTTCTTTATATTATACATCTGGAAAGTTTGAATCTCTTTTGGAATGGACTGGAGGACGGGAACTGAGGGTTTTCCTGACGCTAAAGCAGAGGACGAAGGAAAGTACCAGCTCCTTCATGTCCCCAGCAACCTACCATGAGTATTTTTCTGATCTAACAAGTGATCGCATAGCCAAAGCAGAAAGACTACTTTGATTCCCAAAGTCATCTGTGTTTCAAGATACCCTCGAATAAAATCGTCGACCATAACCTTGTCATATTGCTGTCACAGTCGTACAACGTTCAACCGATCTGAATTCTGGGGAAGCAAAGATTTCGAAAAACTTTAGTTTGAACCCTTTTTTGGAAAATTGGTTGTTAGTTCCCGATTTCATCTTCCTCTGTTTGTACGGGGACTCGAACTTCAAAAACCTAACCCAAGCTATGCGGCGCATAGTTACCTTTATTTTTACTTTTTTCTATAAATTAGCTCGGTCTCTCAACTCTATTTGCCATTCCTGCGAGAATTTCCATCCTACTTTCTCAATCAAGAATTCGCTCGACGGCTCGAGCCCACCAGTAAGATAGAGGAAGTCATGATCAGTCCTGATTCGACTTTTTCCGCCTTCAACGTCGCTGGTTTGTTTTCCAACATCGCTCACAGTCGCTCAAGTTCCTGGCTGGTTTGTCCCTGAATTCATGACGCTTTTAAGAGTTTGCTAGTAGCCAAAAATCTGTCGATTCGATGGCAAGATTTATGAGTTTGGGGAGGATATCGGCGTCTTAATAGGCTCCCTCACGGTTTTTTGTTAGCTGAGGTGTTCATGGCTGAATTTGGGGAAGCCTTCTTCCCTGAAATTGAGCTCACACCCGCATAACGTATTGGTGTCGTTACGTGGATGACGTTCACTATCTGTGGAGCGGTCCTCCCTCTCTCCTGAATCGCCTCTTCTTGTTCAAACCCGCGATAGAGCTCACCGACGAAATGGGAAGGCGGAAAATCGTGTTTTTAGACCTTTCAATTTCCATCGAAAAGGGCAATCATGCTGTCGGAATTTGTGAGAAGCCAATCAACGTTGACATATGGATCCGAAATTCCTCGTTCTAACCCGCCTCACAAATACATCGCTTATTATTATCAAAAAGAAATACTCAAAAGGGAGAGTAAAACATACAAAACACCGCAGAAAAATTAAACGACGAATGCTCCCGGTTTCGGAACCATCTTCAGGGACGAAATGAAAGCAACTGACAAGACGGAGGAGAGAATGAGATCATTAGGGTTCAAAAGAGAATCATATGCAAGTTTGATCAGGCCGTCTTTCGGAATGTACGTGTTCAGTAACGTAATTCCATCAGTATTGAGGGGACGAATTATTTCTATGTGTTCAAGGGCCTTACGCTTACGGAAGGAATTCTCCTCATAGAGTCATGGAGGAGCCTTTCCGATCCCTCACGGAAACTGTGGCCATTATTGATCAAATGATCGACGAACGCTGGTTCCCCCAGGTGTCCCTTTTCCCAAGACTTCACGAGCTCAACTACTCTCAGCTCCGTCTAGCGGCTGGTCTCACTAATATAAAAACCACTACAATCCTTCCATTCTATCTTATAAACACTGCTCCTCTCATCAACTGGTATGGAATCCTTGAACCTCACAAACAACCCTTTCACCGTGGTAGCGTTGTGAAACGCTGGTCTGAAACCAAACGGTCGAAGAGCCCGACCCAATTCTAGGAAGAACTTCCCGAGGCAAGAAGGGAGACTGATCAAGCGCATACGACGGTCACTGATCGTGTCTGTTTTCCTCGGAACCATCATGTCAACATCGACATTTACCCTATTCACTCTAGCCAGCTGTTTAATAGTTGACAATTCTTTCTTAAAGACAGTCTGACTGAATGGAATACGAGTCGGTCTGTGGACGAAGCTATGAAAAGCTGCTATCTTATGAGCAACAGGACAGAATGAAGCTCCGTGCGCTAGAACATCGGTCGTAGTATCCTTCCTGTTTATTCCAAACTCATGGATACCCGATCTTACAGAGATCGATGAATCCAAGAAGTTGATGGAGGTTTCCCCTATTTTTAAGGTGAATATGGAAGGGTAACAGGAATTGAGATACTGTATTTCAAAAACTCACCGAGGAGATCTGGAGGACCAGTCTAAGCACACAAAACATCATCCACGTACCTGTGCCAATAGTAAATATGACTCAGTAACACTTGATTCGAGGAAAAGAGGTCAAGTTCAAACCTCGACATGAAAACTTCGGAGATGAGGGAGCCTAGAGGTGATTAATAGAGAGCCCTACTCCATCAGGGAACTTAAGAAACTTCCCTTTCCCTTTGAAGTTACAATAGTCAGGGCACCAACAGATATTGAGAAGATCAAAGAATTCTTGAAGCTGATTATGAGGAATATTGGCATTAACAAGAAGATCGCCCCTACGCTGCATAGTAACAGCTTTGGGCATATTTGGGAACAAACCAACGACATGGAAAATGAACTCATCAGAAAAATGGGCTCTTTGTCCTGACTAGCGTAGATTCTGCCAGTCTAGCACTTCAATTCTTTTCCTCTTCATGTTTTCTGAGTGGGCAAGGAGAAAGGAAAACGGGACAATAATCAAGCATCGCTTCTGAAATTATACTTCTTACTGAAACAATCACAGGAAAATTCTGAAATTCGAGATACGAAACTGAATGCTTCTGCTCGTGGAAAAAGTCGACCGAGGACCTGTCAACCTTTCTCATCTTCTTTCGGTCAAGTTTTCAAGATAAGAAAGACGGAGTGACGTAAACGGGTCGCCCAGTGGGCATTATTAAAGAATTATTCAATGCAAAACCATTCCTAACGACTTTTGCTTTCTTATTCAAACCGGACGACGTCAGTCGACCAATAAAAATCCTGACCAGAAGAAAAAATTTCCTCTCCTTCTCTTGTAAGCCCTACGGAGGGGAGACGAATTGAAACTCTCAAGACCATGCTTCTAGTAAGAAAGTCATGCTGAATAAAACCACTCTCACGCACTGATAGTTCTGCAAACTGCATTCAGTCATTCACCCACGTATCACATTTACAAGCACAAAAAGAATTCTACAGACTTGTGCTTCGACTCTAGACTCACAGCTGCATCTAGAGGCCTGGGTCAACAATTGAAGTGTACAGACAACTTTTCTTTTTGCATCAAATAAAGACACTGATTACGTAACGCATTTCTTAAAATATTACTTTGAAAACATGAAATATTTTCCATCAGTCCTAACGAATTCGTGCAAACCATTGTTTAGAGTTTGCTCGTTCACCCACATTGAAGCTGGAAACCATGTCCAATATCTCATGACAAATATAAGGAGTACGTCACCACGAAATTGGTCTCTTGATCTATCTGATATTCGATATGAGTGAAAATCGAACGGAGGTGAAAACAACGGTGAACAAGCTAATAGTAATTAACAAACGAATAAAGTTACAAATGAAGATAGACATTCATAAGAATGTAATAGAGGTTTACCAGGGCTGATTCGAGGCTCTAGGACACATATTCTAAGACCAGCTAATACAAATCACTTCGTGAATTACCCATGAACCTCAGATACAAAGCTCAAACCTTCTTTTCGGTAAAGAGGGTGGAAAGTACAAATACGGTAAAACATAGTCAACACGAAAGTATGCAGAGAAGTTTTTTCCGGATTGAATGAGAAGACAAAATTTGCAACGCGAAATTGAGAGACTAGATTGAGAGGATATACACTGCACTCAATGAAGACGTGAAAACGAATCTTGTGGAATAAGGGTAAGAATAAGAGTGAGGGCAAAAAGAGTGACGAAAATAATATCACCATAGATGTTCACAAAAAGTAGTATTTCTATTGTAGAGAGCGAAATGCTACCCAAAAAAGTCAAACAAGATTAAAATGATCTATCACCACAAATGGACGTCTGGATGGGGTGCCGGCTATAGAAGATGTTATCACTATAGTATCACAAATACGTAGACACTTTTTCACTTATTCAATCTACCTTAATACTATACAAAAGACATCTCTTAACTTGTTTCTCGGGTTTACAATAATTTTCAGACTTATGTCGTTAAGTTGTTCTCTAACAGAATTTTTCTCTCCATCAACTTGTCACTGCTGTTCAAGGCATCAGTTGAGTCAATTTCTGCCTCAAAATCCTGTCGAGATACGCGGCTGTTTGTCCTCAGTTTTGCCCACCTAATTTTCTCACCTAACTCGTACGATCTAGCTACCATTTTCCAAGCTCATATCTTATCAAACGTGTGTATCACAGTAACCAGGTAAACTGCATAATCGTTTTTAAAAACACACGTTGCTCGGTTGAATACACAATTAGTTTGTTTCGTTTAACGTGTACATAGAATAACATAATGATAACCCTAATCAACGCGATACCCACTTGGTGAACGGAAAACAACATTGGAAATCTTTTAACCCCTCGTTCGAAAAGGGGAAAAAAGAAAAGAAAAGAGACAGAGGGCAGAGAAATTGTAAAAGCATGAGTGAGAACAGAATCATTTCGCGCCCCTCCCTAAAAAATAGTAAATACGTTTCTGCGTCGAGTAATTACTGCAGTTGTGCACGTCGCACAACACCAAAATGTGAAACATACACAGCCTCGTAGGTAATTTTTGTAAGAAAGCACTCTTTCTCTGTCGAATATGATACACTTATTTCTATTTTCACGTGCATTCTGGCGTATGATACGGCACGCGTACGAAGTTTTGAGCAATTTGAAGATAAATGAAAGCGAAGAGCGCGGGAGAACAGGAAAAAAAAGCTCGATAAACTTCGACAGCGTACCAATATTTGGTTCAATGCTACCTTGATTCGCAGAGAGTAAATCGTTTCATAGTCGAGAAATAGATCGATTCCCAGTCTCCCAAAAAAAATGAAGGGTATAGAAGAATTCTAAAAATAGTCTATTAACGCGGAGGCACGTGCTCACAAACGAGATGAATTTTCTGTCGAGATAATGAGAACTTGTTACAATTCACATCGCTTGACGTGTATTCGTTGCAGTGATAAGGTCTTTCATAATCGTAAGTAAATGTTAACAGAGTTGATCATTGCACCGACCTGAGTCCGTTGAACAGTGATTTTGATTGCTCCAGAAGATGGGTGAACTCAGCGCACACTTTTCTTTCGTGATCGTCTATAGTTGCCATACTGACAACCATGAAAAGTGTCCGGCTGCGACAGAATATAAAACATATCACAGGACGAGTGCGACTGCTGAAGAAATGAATTCGATTTTACTTATTATCTACGGCATGGCGGAGGCTGCGAGAACTTGACGACAAATATAATTTTACGTAGGTGTACGCGACTTAATAGCACAGCACGATGACTCAGCTCTACAAGACGCCTCCAACATCCGAATTGAAAGTTCGCGCAGGGTTGCCAAAACTATTCACAAAAAAAAAGATTCATAATGATTCGCGCGTTACGAGCTGGCTTTTCTTCGAGCTTTTCCTTTTCCTTTTTATCTTCAATATATTTTTTTTCTTTTCGTACCGCGACGATAATTCACGCGAGCGTAATTAGCATTTTATTTCACCGACTATTCACACGTTCGCAATTAATCATATTCGCACGCACCGAACAGTCCGTTCGAACAGCCTCTCGTGAACGTATTCCGAACTGTCCGGCCGCTTGTCTGTACTCGTGTGTACGCCGCAATACGGTACTTCCCCGCATTTCACACTACTTAGGTTTCCCTAATCGTAGGCAGTTGTAAGGTTAGATACGACGAGAAATACGACGGTAGACATGAGTTGCGGAGGGATTCATTTTATCGATCGCGTTTGTCGCTTTCGAGAATGAACGAACACATGACGATCTCTTCAGACGTCACCTTGGTAACGTAGGGCGCGTCAGAAGAGCAGCGCTGATCCTCGGCTGCACCGCGTACTTTATTACATAGAAAGCGCTAGGGGTATGAGTTGCAAATCTGAGAACGGTCACAAAATTTCCTCTGTATAAACGCTACCCTTATTCTCCAATAAATAAGGAAGCAACCCTGCAGAGAGCGACAGCGTATAGTTCGCGAGCTAGAAATTGGCGTCGACGAATTTCGACGACGCTGATTGAGTCGTTAATACTCACTCTGTGGGGCACGATGGTTGTAATGTTAAGCGACTATATATACTCGTTTCCTATCGCGAAAACAGAAAATTTTTATAACATTAGACATCGCAAAGTTCGTAAGGCATTTTTCACCGTAGATTTTTGCAGAGGGTTTTCAATTCTGCGGAATAATGAAGAAAAAAGGTGTTTCAGAGGGACACGAAATTTCAAGAAGGTTGATACTCCAAAAGTAACTGCTCAAACTGCAAAGTTGCCCTTTAGCTTTTCAGAATACCTTTTTCATAAAATGAACAGGCCTGAGGGAAACGTTTGCTCCAAGAGAGCCTGGCTTTGGTACTCGTACGAGTTAGAGAGTAGTGACTTTCTGAAGGAAGAACAAAAATTGGAGAGTTGACATGGTCCAATAGCTCTCGATGACTATTTCTAGTACCTCCAGAGACATGAATGCAATGATATTCATTATCCATACTGATCAGATACATTTACAATTCAGAGGCGTAGAAATCTGGCCACAAGGAATCAAGCCTGAACCTGATGGACAAAATAGGGCAGTTATTCGTATCTAGCGTTCTATGCAGAATCAAGACCGCTTTCAGGTACGCTATAATTATGTTCTTTGGAGTCGACCAAATCCGAAAAATGTAATTTCATTGTGAATCCCATCATCACGAAACCAGAGGATACTTGCGCAAAGCCTTTAACAACATACAAAATTTTTCTTGATCAAGACCGTTAGGCCTATGAGCCCTCTCCTCTAACCTACTCTAATTACAATATAAATCAAAGAAGTAAGAAACCATAGTCCTCCAAGTCAAGTGTCACTAACGTCAGGTCACGACACCCCTAACCTTTTCGTCCCCGTCCTTAATTTTGACATGTTTCATGTCTTTTCTCTACCCCTACCCCAATCTCAAAATATACATCCGGGCGTCTGCACGAGCTTCACCTTAGGACTTCCAAAATTTTCTAACGTTGAACCTCAGCCCTACCTCTGGCGGAATTTGCGTCCGGTCGTCCGTACAGTTCTCTAGGACAGGAAATATGTAATATTATACTATCATAAACATAATCCAGTATACTGTAGTTGAATTAGGCGAGGATTTCACCTAGTGTTATACAAGTTTTAAGCTAGCTTTATACTAAGATTATACTAGTTTTGAACTGCACTTATACTAGACGAAGGAAGGGGGCGAACGAACGTCGTGTCAGTGATTCAGAAATCTGCGAAAACACCTTGTATGGTTTCGGGTTTTACTGGACCAAGAAGAGGGCGATAACAGGCTAATCACCTAGTATACAGTATATATATACTGGGGTTAAACCAGGCGAGGACCTCCTCGATTTTACTAGTGTTGAACTAGACGAAGAAGGGAGGCGAACTAACGCCGAATCTCAGGCTAATATACTTAAGGAAAGGGAACTAAAAACACTAGCCATAAAGACTGATGAGGAGTTGGGAAATACCATTCTCAAGCTGGCGAAAGAAGAGAAGGAAGCCATGATTGAGCTTGAAAATGCTCATAAAATGAATGATGGATTGAATGTAAAGCAAACATCCAGCATAGCTAAACTGGAATATGAAAAGAAGCAATCTGCGCAGAAGAGTGTGGAATGTACTACCCTAAAAGGAAAAATTCAGAGACTCAAGATGGAGGCAGATGCCAAATAACCAACACTAAGACTAAGCTCACCTACAGCAGGGGATTATTCCAGCCTACAGACTATGGTTGAAGAGGCAGTAACGCGAGCTATGAAGAAGCATATTCCACGCTTGAACAATGATACACCTAAATTAAAGAAAAAACTTTACAGAAACGCATAAAAGTTTATTGTTTATATGACCGCGGTTTCGCGATTAGAGGTGCAATCGCATCATCAGACAGAACAGGAATAATTCGAAATTGATGTAACAAACGGAAGAAGAATAAAACGACTCGTACTGACTATGAGTCAGACGAGTGCGTGTACATTCCTGTAAGAAGATTCGAAGTGGTGTATTGTACATCGTTTACCCTGTACAATACACCACTTCGAATCTTCTTACAGGAATGTACACGCACTCGTCTGACTCATAGTCAGTACGAGTCGTTTTATTCTTCTTCCGTTTGTTACATCAATTTCGAATTATTCCTGTTCTGTCTGATGATGCGATTGCACCTCTAATCGCGAAACCGCGGTCATATAAACAATAAACTTTTATGCGTTTCTGTAAAGTTTTTTCTTTAATTTACAATGAATCGCAACGATTTTCTTAACTTCATTAATACGGCTAGTACAGCCAAAATCAAACGGAAATTTCGTAATTTACGCGAGAAGATAATCAAGTGTTCGTCACATATTGCCTTTCTACGCGTGTGCATTCGTGATCAACTCCAACCAAAATTCATCAATTTTCGGCTCAAATCACAACACCCATCTACTCAACTTCGGCTGCAGAATTGGCTTGTCAAGAAATGGCTTGATACAGAGATTCGTCGCTGGTATAGCATAAAAGATTTCCATACCCGACTAGCTTACAGATGCCACCTCCGCTTGACCGAGGAGCTCTTGTTTTCTCAGCTCAATAATATCATCCAAGATATAGACGAGTCCTGTACCAAATTACATCACCAACTGGCTATCAAGAAAGAAGCTAAACTCAACTCTCTTCGTCGAGCTAGAACACTCTCCAGTCAAAGTGTTGATAATAGTTCTAATGTTGTACCTACGTTCTATGATAGATTAACTAATCTTAGTAGTGTAAACATAAGTGATAGTGAAAAAACAATCTTAAGCTATGGCCTGAAACATGCCCTCCCTCCCCCCATCAAAAAAGAGAAACTAAAAACTATTATTGTGGCCGACATAGCTGCGGGTTTAAAACGGAGTGAGGAAGTTGATATTCCCAGTTTAAAATCTATTCTCGGTTCCTCTTTCCACCCTCCAGTTATTGATAATGAGACTAAAAATACTATTTCTTCCCTCCGTCGTAAAATAAAAGACAATAACCTTGTTATTGCTAAAGCCGATAAAGGCAATACCGTTGTACTCCTTGACAATTCAGATTACGTCAGAAAAGTGGAAGACTTCCTCAAATGTAATGGTGCCTCTATAGATGATAAATTCAAAATCGCTACCTATCGTTCCGATATAAAAGGTCTTATTGAAACTTCTAAAAATGTCATACCCGCTGGTTATACTCGTAAATATCTTATTGATAGTTCAATGAACCCCTCTGTACCACAGCTTTACGGGCAGATAAAATTACACAAACCCAATAAGCCTATCCGTCCTGTGATCTCATACTTTACTAGTCCTGCCTACAAACTAGGACAATATTTGGTTAATTGGTTCAAAAATAACGCTACAAATTACCAGCCTAAATATACTCTAGAAAACTCTGCTGACCTTATACAGCGCCTTCAGCCTCTTGAGGCCCTTCCTCCTAATTGCTACCTCATATCATTCGATGTTACTAGCATGTTTACCAATATACCTAAAAAACCTTCTTTAAAGCTCATTGAGAAAATTCTAACAGAATCCAACCTTGAATATGCTATTGTCACAGAATTTATGAAACTCCTCGAAATGTGTCTCGAACACAATGTTTGCAATTTCAGGGGACATACCTACAGTTTCTCTGATGGGCTACAAATGGGAGCCCCCCTTAGCTCACTTATATCTAATGTTTACTTAGATGCTCTTGAAAACCATCTATTTAATAACTCCCCGTACATGTATGACGTAGTTTTTTGGGGTCGCTACGTCGACGACATCTTTTGTGTTTACAACGGGTGTGAATCCTCACGTGATTCTCTCCTCCGCACCCTCAACTCCTATCACCCCAATATTAAATTTACTTTAGAACTTGGAGGTCAGACTATAAATTTCCTTGATCTCAAGATTACCATTAAAAAAGCAAAAATTCCAGGCATACCCTTAACGATAACTTTGATTTTGATATTTTTCGGAAACCTACCACCACAGGCTCTACCATCAACCAGCGCTCCTTCCACCCTCATGCTCATAAGAGAGCAGCCTACTTATCTATGATACACCGGGCGCTCACTGTCCCGCTCAGTGAATACAACCTTAATAAAGAAATCAACACGATTAAACATATAGCTAAAATTAACAACATACTTATTGACGTTGATAAAGTAATTAAAAAGAAACTCCATACCGATAGCCTAAAACGTACTTCTTCACTAATTGCTATCAATCCCATCCATGATAATACTCGGTGGCTTAGAGTACCATTCATTGGTAACTCCTCTTACAAAATATCTCGCGTTCTTCGCCATATAGGCTACCGCCCTGCGTTTTATACATTATACAGTCTACGTAGGCTCTCCCAATTAAAAGACCCTACCCCTGCAATGATGAAAAGTGGTGTCTATCGTCTTAATTGTGGGGAGTGCAACACTATCTATATAGGCCAGACTGGTAGGTCTCTCCTCACGAGAGTCAAGGAGCATGACAGCGCTTGGAAAGCTCGTCTAAAATTCTTAAATAATCCCAATACCACCGAAGCAGTTATTATACGGGTAAAAATAGTGCTTTCGCTGATCACTTAATTGATTCAGGCCATACTTATAATAGCGATAAACACGTCGAATTACTGCACGAATATAATAACAGCAGAACTTTAGATATGTTGGAGGAGATCGAAATAATTTACATAATAATAATCGTAATGTCAAATTAGTAAACGATGTACAATACACCACTTCGAATCTTCTTACACGAATGTACACGCACTCGTCTGACTCATAGTCAGTACGAGTCGTTTTATTCTTCTTCCGTTTGTTACATCAATTTCGAATTATTCCTGTTCTGTCTGATGATGCGATTGCACCTCTAATCGCGAAACCGCGGTCATATAAACAATAAACTTTTATGCGTTTCTGTAAAGTTTTTTCTTTAATTTACAATGAATCGCAACGATTTTCTTAACTTCATGATACACCTAAGTCAGACTTGGGAAACTACGGAACTAGAGCTTCAAGAGCTGCAATCAAGAGGCTGCCTCCTCTGCACACGCCCACTCAAATCGAGACTAACAACACCCCCTCCACTGGAGCCTTACTACAAGAGGAAGGCCTCTATTTCCCTAGCAATACCAAATTCATGCTGCCACGTGCACCACGACAAAACAAAGAGAGAGCACAACAGAACGGTCCGTTGACAGAGCCATGGATTGATCATAGCACTGCAACATGCTCTGAAGCTGCGGCTTCCATGCCTAGCAGGAACAACAACACTGGGAAACCATACATATTAGTTGGGAGAGCCCCAAAACCGGTGGAGCCTTAAACTAATAGATTGCTTAAACAGAAAATACGGGTTCTTCCAACACATGATCAAACAATAATAGAAACAATGACTAAGCTTGATGTGGAGCATGAAGTGCTGGGGATTGTGGATATCCCAGTCAAGCACCCATCTGGTGTTGCTATGATGGTGGTGGAAACCAACAATCTTGATGCCATTAGGAAAACCTTGGCAGCTAACAGACTCAAGGAAAAAACTGGTATGAATAGACCAAATGTTGATACACAACATACCAAAAAATGCTACAGAAGACAATGTGTCCACCGCAATTGAAAAGAGGACGGGACTGAAGCCGACAAACATCAACCTGGGGAGTTATAAATCGACTAATTTGAAGGTTGCCAACTGCGAGTGCAGCGATGAATTGCTTGACAGAATGAAAAGAGTAGGTACTCTAGAGATCAAAAATACGGAAACCTCAATTTCCTCCGTTCTCGAGTCCATACTCCATAACGCCGTATTGAAGCCATGCGCTAATACGGAGTGTGGCGCTTAATACGGAAACCTCAATTTCCTCAGTTCTTGAGTCCGTACTCCGTATTAAGAGTTCAACTCCGTATTAAAGCCATGCGCTAATACGGAGAGTGGCGTTTAATATAGAAACCTCAATTTCCTCAGTTCTCGAGTCCGTACTCCGTATTAAAGCCGTGCGCTAATACGGAGAGAGGCTCTTAATACGGAAACCTCAATTTTCAGCTGACGGGTAGGTTGCCGGTTGAGCTGGGGCCCCAGCCGGAAGCTTAAAAACCAAATTTGAATCTGAGGCTGGCCAGCCTTGAGTAGGGTTAGATCGTTCAGGCATCTCCTTGGTGAGACACTAACTACACTTGGTGGGATACCACTGTAGCCCTTTGTGAGTACTCGTCATTCATTTGGTGTCTTTTAGTGAGATGTCCTGCTGAAGGCACTAATGACTGCTTCTGTGCACTGAAAAATTCTAGGCCCTCGACAAGTTTCTGAAAATGTAACATCACAAATGAACGGACATGGATGTTTTGTGATAATGACCCCTCATTTAAAAGGAAGTACCAATAACAAAACATAGGTTTGTTGCTATTATCTAGCCTAGACAAATTATTCTGTATGGCTTAACTTAGAAAAGCGATGGATGACGTCATCAAATTTGATTGAAAAAATTTTCTGGCGTAGCCAAATAAATAAAGATCATGTTTCATGTCTTTTATAACATGCTCCGCTTGTTCATCCCTCTTCTTGGTCTAGTATAAGTCTAGTCGAAAATATTTCAGGCTAAGGCTTTAGAAGGACTCACTTACAAGGTCTAGTAGAAGTTTATACCCTAGAATATTTTATGCTGACAGCTTTAGAGGGGCGTTCGAGCGGAGCGAGTGAGCCCCGCTTTTTGGTCTAGTATAAGTCTACTTTAGAATATTTTAGGCTAATGACTTTAGGGGAGCGAACGAGCGGAGCGAAAGAGCCTTGGTCTGGTATAAGTCTAATGATGACCAGGAGAAAAGCATTTCTGACACAAACGAGTGTATTAAATTGACTGCGGTACTTTTCCCTTGAGCCCAAGAAATCTGTAGATTTGACAGCTTTGATAACTTGATTAAAATAGCTCCTTCAAATAACTAGATATGCAATACTCCACGCACTAATATACTGTATTGGTTATCAGCCTCCCAGGATAATCCAAGTAGAGCTAGTATAGACTAATGCAAGCCTCTTCTTGGAATAAACCTGTGGTATAAAGGAGCCTAGTATAGCTTTGGACTGGATACAGTATGTATACAGGATTCTTATACCTAGTATAAAGCTAGTATAAGCCTAGTATACCAGTAGTTTACTGCACGATCAAAGAAAGATTGAGCACGCACGCAGATTTTCAACAAAATTAAGATAGGGCTTGGAGAGTAAAAATCATAAGTCCCAAGGTTAACTGCACGCACGCACGTACGCAAGCACGCAAATTTTTAAATGAGGGTAAGGTCAGAGCGAAGATATGAAACATGTCAAATGCTTGGTAGATACTAGGCCTAATCTCCTTATCTGCAAGAAGTGTGCTAGATTGGGACATACCACAAGAAATTGCCCATATGACGATGACACGGTTAGCCGCCTCAAGGACAAAGCTGCCAGGAAGAGCAGTCCTTGTATAGACTGCTCCGAACATAACCGCACAATTAAAGAGCGGAATGAAGCCAGGTCACTGTATGCGGAAGGGAATCACATAACCAGGGCTAGAAATTGCCCAATAAGAAAAAGATACCTGAAAAAGCATAATCAAGCGAAAATAACAAGATCAAGTAATGATGGCCACAGCAATGAGGCATCCAGTGCAATACCACTGGCAGCAAGCCGGAATCTAATGACAGATGAAAACAGCCAATCAGAGGTGGCCAACAGCCTGAGTATTGATGGTAAGTATTGTACTTTGTTATTTCGATTGATTCAAAAGCTAACCTTTGTTTGCATTTCTCTTCAAAATGCAGCAGCCTTTCTTTTGTAGCTACATGCTGCGTAAAAGTCGACTACAAGGAATTCTTGTTTTCGAAGGCTTTGACGAGGTCAGTGATTTGGGTTTGAAAGGACCTACCGCATTCACCAATGTAGACTGCCAAGCAATCTCTACACTCTAAAACGTCGACACAACGTTTTGATAAGGGGGGGAGGGGGAAAGGCCTGTCTTTGCCATTAGACAACAACATACCAACTTAGAAGTAAGGATAGAAGACTGGTTTCAGACGGTTTGCCCTCAGGAGGTTAGCCAAAACATTGATAAGAGGAGGGAAATAAGGGAGAGGGACTATTCTAGTCTTTTTGGTACTATTGGTGGAGTCGTGCAAGGTTGAAACACAACCAAGGGTATTCTTAAATGCTTTTTCCTTATCACCCCACCAACCAATGTTGACATTGATCTTATTCTCTTTGGCTAAAATTAGCTAAGAGGAGTGCTTTCAGATGTTACCCCATACAGGAGAACAAGGTCTCAAACATAAATTTCTATAAGACAATACTGTAATCTTATTCGCTACAACAATACTGCTTCGTGATTGGTTCATATGCCTATAAGCTGTTTGTTGCTATCCTAAAGGTTGGTTCTGCTCTCTCAGTCTTGTCCAATCACCAACCCAAATAATCTTGCACCATCAAACGTGATTACATTCTTGAAGACTCAAATATCGAATAGTGGTTGATTATAAGTAGGTAGGTACAGATTATGTCAATGGAAATGAACAAAAAGAGTTTTATGTACTTTATTTTTGGAGTTAGAACACTTGTATTTGATGTTTGATGATTAGAATTCTCTCAGGATACTGCTCAGATTCCTTCAGCTTCGACTTTATGATCGATTCTTATCACTTGCGCATACCTATCTCCTACAGTTCCTTAGAAAAATATGTCGCAGAATGCCACGGAGTGTTCATGAAAGCTCTCCACTCTTACACACAGCAGAGAGCTTAGTCGCATTCCGCTTCCTCGGCAAAAAGCAACCACGTTTTCCAAGCGGATTTCGTCAATAGGAATTCTCTTTATTTTTCGACATATGAAGGCTTATTAAGAGCTCCCATTTTTTCCTTTGCGGGGCGAAGGAGGTAGAAATTATAGAGAAAAATTATTACTCACACACACACAGAAACATTACGTACATTCAATTTTCCCAATTAACCTCATCGGGAGAAAGATTCTGCCGGTCATGTACTTTGTTGGCGTATTTGTTTATTCTTCTCCCCCACTCTCTCGCGAAATTAATATAGATTTTATTACAGAATCATATCTGTGAGAATAGGAAAAATATTTACGCTATTTTCTCACGAGTTCGATTATCGCTTTCAAGTGTTCCCTGAATTGTTCTATTATACTTATATGAGCTAGCAGTATTTATTCGATTCACCGTGATATGCTCGTAAATTTCTGAGCACATAATCGTATAGGGAGCCGAGGACAAGCAACTTGATCAGCCTAGCGGAACTGCAGTCACCATTCAATACCATACACGTACACCAGTGTACATATACCAGACTATACAGTATCATATATATAAACCACCCATAACCGATAGCGCGGAGATCATCCAACCCTATAAATTAAATCATCCCTTTGCGAAAACTGTGACCCTCACGCCGAGACCAATTGTTAGCGCGCGTCGCGATACTCTCTCGCACGCGGAAACCTTATCATTCCCCCTTTAGATTTATATAGCCGATTTGCAGCTACCAATTTTTGTTGTTGGTACAGGCGATTGTGTAGTGGGATCGGGCGTCTTTAACTTGTTTGTTAGTTTACCACTCGCGAGGCCGCGAAAAACTAATTAAGTTGTACTGATTACAAGAGATCACGCCTTTCAACAAATATCCGCCGTCAATCCCTTCACTATTTATCAATTGCATTAATCGCCGCCAAGTTACTGTAATATTAGTTCGTTCCAAGTTGTTCTTATCTATTTCAGAGGTATGAAAACTTTGTACCCGCTGAGTCATATCGTATTTCGTTGAGATCGATAAAGGAACGAAGTGTGCTATTGGGCGAAACGGGCCCTGGAAGAAAAAACTCTGACCGATTTTTACAGGCAGTTATCCGCTAAATACGACGTTGGAAATCGTTTTAAATTAAAAAGGATAGAATTACTATTCACCTGAGATCTAAATTTTCTAGCGGCCCTGTCGATAATTTCTCCCTCGAGACAACATTTTAGATCGCTTCGCTGGCAATTGGCTTTATCTATGTATGTAGGACCTTGCGTCTTCACTGCCTCTTGAAGACAAAAGTTCTCATCGCATTAAAAAAGCTTCTCTGGAAAATTTTACAAGAATAAGACTAGATACCATTATTAAGTACATTAAAGAGGGTTCACCGACGTGACATAGTTATCGTTCCTGTGCTTAAAAAGTCTATACACAGATTTCTTCTCCTATTTCCTTTTCATAGAATGGTGAAGAAAAGTGAAATTGAATACATGACTGCAAGATTCTACATCAGGTCAACAAGGTGAGGTGGAAAATTCAGAAAACTCGTGCGTCAATTCAACTCGCTAGAAAAATGTAAGGCTTTTCCAGTACTCCATATTGCATACTTATTCTCCTTATACGTGTAATCAATCCGGTAGTATTTCTTGACGTTAATGTTATGGCTGTTATCGAGTTGCATCATTTCTGGGACTTCGCCATGAGACACACGAAGGAGAATAAGAATGCAACATTGAATACTGGAAAAGCCTTATTTGTATATCTAGCACTCGATACCCATTAGAATTTCTAACTTTCAGATACTCGTGCAGTTTGGTTTATTATATTGTTCGCCGCGTGAAATAGGTACTCGAAAAGTTTCTCACACTCATATTTTTATTGTCAAGTTTAACGCAGAATCGGCGAAACAAATTTTCAGTGCGCGTCGAATTGGGGAACGTGTGCCGCAGTGATCAACATTCAATTAATAACACGAACAGAATAACGGAGTTGGGGTGAAGTGGCTCACATAGAGTTGGTGCCGGTGCCACGTTTATTTTGCAACGAATTGAGCACGAGTACATGACACGCTAATTTTCTATGCTAGTTTTTAATGAAGTCCTATCGCTATGAATAAAGAGGATGATTATGCACGGTACCAATAATAGGGATCTATCATTCGAGTATCGTGTACGCAGGTTTATTTATTACTTTTTTTTGTATGTAAAACCATTACGCATTTACAAAAGCTTGAGACATGGGAATTTTCTGAATCCAACATTGATGTTTATATTTAATGATAGACTCATGCTCAAAACGTGAGAGGGACGGACCCGATGAGATCAAAGAAAAAATTTACAGAAAAGCTGAAAAACGCATGATAAAAATTCTTGTTTTTACACTCTTACAATTTTATGTACAGTACCAAGAGGAATTCGCCGTATTTCCGGATTTTGGGACCTCTTCTTCTATAATATAAAACCTGAGCATCATCCGTTGACTCGTCGTCAGAGAATTGAATATTTCAGCCTTACGACCACCTTCTAAAAATGAACCAACAATAAAACTTGAATAAATTGGTGCGAAAGAAAGTAGAATTTAAAAATACGAAAGCTAGCGAGACAAAAAATATAATATTCAATAACCTCTTGGCGATATGTTCCGCACCACAACATGAAAAGACGCAAATTTTCTCTACTGTTGGGGCTGTTACACGTATAAAAACTTTGAAATATGTGCAGAGGGTAAATTATTATTATCATAGAAGAAAAAACGATGAATTTTAATTCGTCTGGTTAAACGTGCGCGCTATAAAAACTAAAGAGAGCAGCAAAGAAGGGTCGTATGGTAAATAGTATATTCGCATTATCACTTCGTAAAACACACGCAACGAATCCATTATTTTAATGACAGCTCACTGTCAATTAATTATCTCTTCGTCGATGTTAACAGTTCTCATTTATTGAAGCGGTCTGACTCACCTTTTTAGAAACCTTCTCGCCATTTGATACCGTGCTTCATCACTCGCGATGAGGGAGAAATTCATCGCGGTTTCTAGACAGAAAAATGCATGTATGCACCCGCAGTATATGGTTGTGGATAATTTGATTACAGCGGTTTGATTGCAGAAATATCCTATTAGATGACTCTGATTGAAATAATTTCAACTTTTGCTGAAAGTAAAACAGGTGTCCTCAAATCGCATCAGCTGTCTTATCCAGAGACTCTGGGTCATGTATAAATCGAAAATCACGAATTGAGTCCCGTTTTTCAATTTTTACAAGGATTAAATCCCATCACTGGCGGGCGATGTATAAATTGAGTCTCATGGAAAATGAATTGATGTGTGAATTGAGTCCGATGAATCGATGTGAGATCTTCCAAGAACGCTTCATTCACATCAACTTCTCTGGACGGCAGGCTTCTCATTCTGATGCATGAGAAATCCCGTATCTCTAGAAAGGCTTTGAATACTTGGAAGATATGTAGGTGTTTATGGTAAAACATGCCGTTTAATTCCGCATTAAGGCCCTCACGAAAATTTGGACGCTTTTTAGCCAAACCCAACCAAGCGACATGATAACAATCTGGAAAACTGGAGAAATATTCATTTACTATAAGTGGAGATTCTCCTATTCCCCAGATCGTTGTCATGTCGCTTGGTTGGGTTTGGCTAAAAAGCGTTCATTTGTTGTTCGTATAGCGCGTGAACGACAACCAGCCCACATATTTGGAGTAAATGATGCTCCTGAATACACGTAAGTTTTGAGAATATAGTTCACAAAATCAACAATTTTGTCATTTGTAGGAGCTAGGGGCCCAAAATCTTCAACGATGACGTATCCAATTTCACGAGGTTCTAAGAAGGCCAAACCGAAAAAAGCTCTTATGGAAAGAACCTTCCGCCAATTTGCTCCGGTAGATATGTTGCAAAACCAAGATGCATTTTCCTGTACCAGGCCTGTCCTTAATGAAACATGGAACCATGGACGTCTGTTGTGGGCCAAACTTCTTGAACGGCTCCCTGAATGGCTTTGTCAAAATCAGTAAGCGTTGTCTTAGGGTCACAATCGTTGTCTTAGGGTCACAATCGTGCGGTAGATGTGCTTTGAGGTGGCACAATGCTTTTTTGTACAAAGTTTGTGTTTAATGTTCAATCTTATACCTATACGAAAGAGCGAGTACGAACTTGCATGGTATATTACTCACGCTATGAGTGATGTCGGTTAGGGTCAATCATGAGTCAGGATGTGTCATCCTGGCCCGTTGCATACTGCACTGTTCAACATTGATGAATAAATCAGTTCCGAGTTGTCCTGTCTCTTGCTTACACGTAAACAGTTTGTTTCTTGTCTTTCAGCAAGCAAAACGCCACAGGGACGTAGACACGATTTTTGATACAGGACTGAATTCGTACATCTTTTTTTCATCAGGCCTTAATTCGTTGTTTTTTGCATCGGACTCAATTCATGGGACTGAATTCGTTATCGTCCGCATAAATAATGATCGTTTTTATAATGTCTTTCAATTGCTCGATTCAGCTACCAGTCAAGATAGAATGATTTTCGATAGCGGATAGAAGCATAGTCAAGGTATCGATCTGCTTAAACCTCTGTGACGTCTTGAGCATTCGTGATGTTATTTGTTCAAGACGTCATCAGCTTAGACCTGCCTGCGACGTCATAAGACTTTTTTCTTTACTATTTCGGCTTTCATATCACATTCAAAAAAAATACGGGTGTAAAAACGTCTTCGTTCTTCTTCAGGGGTATTCAAAGCCTAATATATTCTAAGAGTTATCTGAATCAATCAGTTCATTATAATTTACTAGGTACCGAACGAAAATTCTTAATCACGCGGTTCTTAATTTGTAGGCACCAATTTATCAAAGGATCGACAAAGTCTTGTGAAATATCGAAAATTGATAAAGTTCGGGAAAATTCGAAAGAAGTTTATCAATTTCCGATATTTTACGAGACTTCGTCGATCTTTCGATAAATTTGTACAAATTAGGAATTTTTTGTGCGGTAGTGCAATATCCTAAAATCTTACGCTGAGCCTATAGCTTGAGCCAGAATAGCCCAGTATAGCGTAGGCCAATGGCTCCCGACCTTTTGGAAATGTCGGAGCCCTTCAATGCTCCGGCCTTTTATGCGGACCCCCAACAAAAAAATGTTATAGGAATAAAGTAGCACTAATTAGTGGCGTATTTACGAGGAGGAATTTAAGGACCAAACCACTCCAGAGCTGAAGACATTGCCCTGAAATAATCATAAAATTTCGTTCAAAATGTCTACAATTTTGTTCTCAAACAAAAATTATAAGAATCATTTTCAGGGCTTCTGCGGAACTTCGGACTCGGCTCCGCGGACCCCTCGTTGGGAAACACTGCCGCGCCGTAGCCCTAACATAGACATAATATGCTAAGCCAAGTTCAAAGCTAAAGAAAGTAAATTCTTCCGTTCCATGGATATGTCCTCGGGCTAATCGATAGATCAATTGTATGCTAGACTGTTTTCGTTTGCTCGCCCCCATTCTTAGCCTAATATAAGTTTGGTATACATATTTTAATCTATAAAGCTTCCGGAGACTCGTTCGCTCGCCTTCATTTTCGGTCTAGTATATTGAGCTAAATATTTTGGATCAAAGTTGAAGAATCCTCGCCAATCTTCTGTGTTTGCGTGAGTGTGACGGGAGGGAGAGGGAAGGGGGAAATCAAATGGAATCTGGACTCGTACATACCCACTAGACGGCTGGGATTCCGGTAAAGATATTAAAAAGAGAAAATCCATTCGCAGAGCGGTTTGTGACGTTATTCATCAGCTAAAAATTTGCCTTCAACGTCATCATCATGCGTGACGTCATCGTCATTCCTTCCTTTTGACAGAAGCTCAGTATAATCTAGTATATTGTATGCTAAGTCTATTTTAAGTTTAGTATACACATAAGTATAGCATAGCATAGGCGTGATTTAGGCCTAGTTTAAAAGTTTAATGCTAAGAGAGTCTAATGGGAAACTTGGACTCGGCTTCGCAGTTTTGTGGATTAGGTCAAAGGCTTGTGGATCCCAAGTTTATCAACGGGAGGGGGTAGTTCAGCTTTACGCGTGAAGACTTTTTCTACATAGGCAACCACGAAGGAAATATCTGGGAAAGAGTGGGAGGCTATAAAGGAAGACCTGGATATTCTCATGATCTTCAGTTCAGAGAAGATGGTCTAAAACTCCATACTTCTTTGGATCAAGTTCAAATAGTTCAAAACTTTTAGAGGGGGAAGTTTTGACATATTTCATGTCTTTGCTTTGACCCTATCCTCATTTGAAAATTTGCGTGCTCGTGCGTGCATACGTGCATACGTGCGTGCAGACGACCTTGGGACTTATGAGTTTTTTCTCTCCGAGCCCTACCTTAATTTTGTTTGAAAATGTGCGTGCGTGCGTGCTCGATCTTTCTTTGATCAATGCAGTAAACTACTATACTAGGCTTATACTAGCTTTATACTAAGTTTAGGAATCCTGTATATGTTGTATCCCTCATTCATACCACGGGCGTATTCCAAGAGGAGGCTTGTATTCTAAACTAGACTTATACTAGAGCAAGAAAAGGGGCGAGCGAGTCTCCGAAAGCTATTAGCTTTAAATATTCTAAACTAGAACTCATACTAGACCCCATGGTGAATCCCCTCATGACTACTTGACCCCCTTGAACCCTATTTAAAACACCAGGAAAATTTATTCTAATTTTGCAAGGCCACCACCAATGGCATAGCCAATCCCCCTTATAAGATATGAAACATATTAAATCTTTATTCATTTGGCTACGCCAGAAAATTTTTTTTAAACTGAAATCTGCTTGAGTTGAATATTGCACCATGACTGTCAAGTTCCCTTCTGAAGAAATATTCAGAATTCTCTCCTCGTCCTCATAAAAAATATACATGAACAAATTTCAAACTTTTCGAATGAACACGAATCTTCAAAGATAGGTATTTCCACTGAATTATTGTCGTTATATTATTCAAATTGGGTTCTTATGAAGACGTTTGCATCTGGGTAAGAAAAAGAAGGAGATTACGTCCTCGTCCATGAAGTGTTTCAAGACAAGAATCTTTGTACTTTTCGTCGATGAATTCAGAACCCACAGTACTTACTGCAGCATTGTCAGCGAAGATTAGTAATTTCTGATTCGAGAATTCGCTCCATTTTGTCAACTCAACTTTGCGTATTCCAAGTTCTGCAGTGCAACATAGCCGGTCTCTAGTTTTTGCCGCAAAATCGATCCGGAAGATAGCGACAGAGGAGCGGATGTTGCATCCGGAAAAATAATCCACCCAACGTGCAGACCGCTCAAAAAAATTGTACATCGCACTGAAAAGCAGAAAAATGATCATAAAGTAGAAAGCTATTTTACGCAACTAGTTTATTTACAAAATTCTAAATACAGTAAATATTAGACTTGATATGGCACCTTTCCTCTTCTTGGTCAGGACAACTAAAATGAGGACGTAGTTATCTGATTTATTGAAGAATTTTTCCTTAGCACAAGGAAACTTTCATTGGAACTGCATATCTTGAATGATTACAATGAGATTTAACAAAAAAAAAAGAAAGAAGAAGTCAATTTTCTATTTGATCACCCTTCAAGTTGAGACCCTATGAAAGAGTCGACGTTGATTTGTCAAAACAGTGCCTAATTTCACCTTCAGAGCAAACATTTTTAAAATAATCGCAAACTCAGAATCATAACTAACGAAACAAATTGAAGAGTAGGATACACACAATTAATGAATTTGTTTGCGTTATTATCAACAATGGAGATTTTCACGTAAGGAATTCCGTAGATGAAATATACATGCTTTCTCAACTTGATCAAAAAGAAATATTTTCCAAAATCGACCGAGTTCGCTATCTGTGGTATGCATTGCATTCAGCAGCCCTATCTCTTATACAAACTCGCATCCATAAATTTTTATAACGAAGTACCTATCATAGCCCAATAACTTCGCACCCTTCCCAGATATATTTCCAAATACTGTCAAAAAACTTTTTCCAAGATCCGCATTTTGTAGAGTGCTCGGGTGATGTAGGATCACCCCTTCATTTTTTTGTTCGCCTATAACGACTCGAACACTGAAATATGCATAAAAATTCATTTTTATTGTACGGAAAAAATGAAGGGACCTGTCACCGGTCTGAAAGAATTACCTCGTCTCCAGTTTTGTATATTCGAAAAAAAAAATCCGGTTTATCAAATAAAAACAATGTGAGTTCACGTTTCGGAATGTCAGCAGAATCCATTTTATATATTATTTTACCGACGCCCCCGTTCATGTATCACGATTTTTTCGCCGACGATTCAATAAAAGGCACTATGTCAAATAAATGTACTTTTTCCTGCAGTAGAAACGACGGTTTAAATACTAATAAACTTTTTTAACGTCCCTCGTTTGCACTATATTTCTATCTTTTGTTGAAACGCTTGGTATCTTTCATTCTCCCTTTATTTCAGGATGGAAAAAAAAATCCGTAATAAATTGAAAAATAACGCTGCTACGAGCAATTCTCTATCAGATCTGTTTATTTTTTGTTTGATACGTTAAGTGACACCATGAAGACTGGGGGTTATGATTCAAAACGAAGCAGAAAATGCTGCACTGCCTGAGTGAAATTTTGCGTTTTTATCTTTCTCTGATAAACTGATACGTCATTAAAACGTCTTTCGAAAATAATCCACGATGTGATTCGAAAATTTGAGTGCTGTTACGACTGGAAAATCTATAACCACCGTTACCCCAATCTCTTGAGAAGACCGACTACGTCTCGCACTCGAATGAGGTGAGTCTTGGTCCATCATCCCGTCTCTAATTGCAATGCAAACACAATGCCTGCTCAAATTTCCGTAACTTCTCATGAAGGTACTTGTTGAAGCAGCCAAGGCTGCTGGCATCTGCGTCAGGTGAAAGTTAGCTGACCATGGTCTCCGCTAATCCCCTATTTCACGGATCGTCTATTTCCCTAACTCATTCTGAGCAATTCTCGCTTCCCGTTTCTTAAGCAAAGTCCCTGGCCACCTGTTTAATCCGTAAAACCTCTTGTTTAGTCGTTCTTCTCTTCTTTCAAACGAACACCAACGCGTTCTCTTCCGCTATAAATTTGATTGGTGGTGAATGCGCTAATACGCAAAAGGCCTCCGCTGAGACAGTGCGGCCACAGCTCTTTGGTGGATCTTTTCCATCCCCTTTCTTCGGTAGGCTGTCTTCATGAATTCGGCCCATCCTGGGACACTGCGGTGTTTCTCATGATCCTCCTTTTTGCTTCTCTCGGCTCTCCTAGGTTTGTCATCAGACGGCTTAGGTAGGTCACTACCAACCCGCCTTTTTCGCTGCCATCAGGAAATGGTGTCTGAAGCCCAGCTTTGAGTCAAAACAGGTTCCCAAGTACTTCATCACCTCCTTTTCGTGATTTCCACATCTTGCTAGCATCAGCCCGATTGGAAAAATCGAGCCGTTTTGACACGTTTGACATGTCAATTTGAAGTCAAGCTTTGACATTTGCCTAGCTCCGCTCTCTGCCAAATAAATTGTCAAACTTGAGCTGTAATTTGACTCGTCAATTTCTAGTCAAAGATTGTCACAACAATGTTTGACTCTTATTTGAATCCAGTTTGACTAGTTAAATTCATGCCAAACATTGACAGTTTTCAAAATGACTACCTGCTAAACGCGCTGTCAAACATTAACCCAATTTTGTCCAGTCAATTGTGAAAGAACCGTAGCGCAGTCTAGTGGTCAAGGTTTTTATCTTCATTTGTGATCATTGAAAACCACAGACATTGAGGTTATTTCTCTATTTTTGATCGTCTGTGACATCACGAAAACAGAAGTTTTTAATCAGCTGCCAATGCCAAAAGACGATTTGAAATTATTGAATGTTAACGGTCGACCGTTTTGTGAAATTTTTATCATCGTAGAATATATCTACGTTTTGTATCCAGACTGAGCTCAAATGAGTTAAATGTCTTCTAATTTGAAGCGTATTCAACGGCAAAATCGCCAGGACTTGCACCGGTAAGTACTTTATTTTTGTGCATTCGCATCTCGTATACGTCTATTTCAAATTATTCTATTTATTATAAAGCGTCATTATTTTGTCTCAAATAGCTCTGACCCTGCACGATTTTACATAATTCTCAAATGAAGATATCATCCTTGGAAACTTGATCGTTTTGATCCTTGCGTTTTTATGATAATGGCATTTTGTTTCGAACTACACCGAACACAAAGGCCGGAAGAATCGAGTGAGTATCCTGTCTCGATTTGAATATTCACTGTAATTAATTAAGAATAATATTTTTGCAAGAAAAAATATGTATAATAATTCTTTATTACAAGCCGTAAGTAAATTTGAAGTTCGGAGCGCATCCGTGTTATTCGTTGTAATTTATTTGTAGCAAAGCTCTATTATCTATGGTCCTGACGATTAGATAGTATCCGCGCCGTTCATATCCATTTCTTAAACAACATAATATTGCCTTTGATGAAAAATATTTATTCTGTTTCATGAAGAGAAAAAGCTGAAGAATGGCTATATTGCTGACATACGTAAAAGACTTTGAATTACCTAGATACGAGTACACGACATACCGCTATCAACCAGTACCTATTTTGCTTATTCGAACGAGCAACGAGCTGCTTTAAAAAAGTAAGAATATTCTCCTTTTCAAATTACCTCAATATAATTATGTAATTTATTTTTCAAAAAGGCTCGTTCGCACCTTCCTTTATATTTGTTGCCTCTAAAGAAAATTACTAAATTCGATTGAACATTTCCCTGTTCTATTTCAGAGGTAGAAAAGAAGAACTTCAATTGCTGTACTTGTGTAGACGTAGGTACCTACGTACAAGATTTTGAACTACCTGTAAAATTCAGCGGCCGTATTTCGTCGCAAACTAGCGGCCGCACAAGAGTAAGAATTACCTGTTTCATTCAGATTCTTTTACTGAGGTGTACTTTTAACAAATAGCCTTATAATTTGGCCCTGAATGGCTAGGTTACTCACAATGATATTGCAAAAAATGATCAAATTATTATAGGAAACGAGGAGAAGATTGAATGTCGTTGAAATAAATTATGAAAAGGATATTTTTGCCATTTGAAATTTTTTTTGCGGATGCGTTTCAGATAGTCACTTTTGAAAGTTATGTTTAGAGACCAAATTCCTCGGCATTTGACACTTTTTTTGTAGAGAGGGTGAACACAATCTGACCAAATATGAGTGCAAGTCATGGTGAGAGGAAACATGAGTAGGAATGTTTTTTGCCTGAATTAACCGATAGTGTAGAAAATGCCATATCAGTCCAAAACGCCGAAACAGTGCCAATCTTTTGCGCACCCAACGTCATTGATTAATCGACACTATATCGAAGAACACCATGTTTTCTCTTATCTCTAAGAAAACACGTGCATCAGCAACTTTTTTCACCTTTGAAAGAACTGAAAAAAATTTTACAGACGCCATAATTTTCATCCCAAAATTGTCAAAATAGAACTGATTGTGATGCATAATTAACAATTTTTTTGATCCCCTTTTCATTTGGAAAATTTAATTAGGCCTAGGTTATTAATTTGTAAGAATTTACCTATTCTTCAGTTTTTTTCTTAAATTTGTAAAAAAATACCGATTCTACTTATTTTGATGCTCATAGTAAATTTTTAGTTGCCGGAGAATCCAGTCTCTAGTCATGTTATGCCAGGATCAGCTTATATGAGACCAGGGTATGAGAAAATTTCTAATCTATTAATAATTACAATCTAATTTGTGTATAAACGCTTGTTCTTCATTCATTTTCTTGAAAACTAAGGGCAAAAAGTTTTCATTCTATTCAATAGGAGGAATGCCTGCCTCATTTTATTGATGTGTGAAAAAATTATAGGAAAATTACTCGCTACAAACTTTTATTTCAAGGACTTATTTGAGAAAATTTTATTCAAAACTTTTTCAACTTGGAGTTTTAAAATTATTTCAAGAATAAAATTTTAATAATAATTATTGTGATATTTCTTTTTCAGGTGTTAGCGTTGTCTACCAAGATATTATAATCATTCAAAAGTACGCGATGTTCAATCATTTTTATGATTCTTCAAGTGAAATTCAGTCACTTTTCTCTCGTCACTTTTGAGCAATTTTTGTACCTCAAATTGCATAATGAGAAGTTTGCCATTGGAAGGAAATGATATTGAAAACTCGAGCCTCTCATTAGAGAGAAGTCTCCTCCTATGCGGTTATGAAGCTCCTGTTGGTTGATACTGAATTTAGAAACTACGCCTGTTCACCAAATCAAATATTATAATTTTCTTTTCCTTCTGATTCATTGAGAATTCTTTGTCAGAATACTATTTTCATCTAGTATTTTTAGAAGAAATTTTGCTGAGCTTGCTTATTGAATTAGATCAAAATCATTATTTATTATTAGACTACTACTGCATATTTTACTGGTTTTAGGTATTGAGAAAAATTGTCATCATTAATTATTCTATATTATTATGTCTTTTGTTAATTATTTATACAAAGCATACAAGTATGTTCTCCATATAGCCTATTGTATGAAAGAAAAATTCTTTTTTTTTGTGATTAGAAATGTTCTATTTTTGAATTATTATTAAAAAAACCATTAGCTAGGATAAATTAGGCAATAAATTAGGGCATTTGGGTGAAATCTTCTCAAAGCGTCATAAATTAGTCAAAACAAGGTTAAAGAAGAATCAAAAGGGCGTCAAATGTTGGTCAAATAATGGTCAAACAGTCAAACATTGACTAAACAATTCTGTGTCAAAATGCTGTCAAATTGTCAAAATAAGTGTCAAACCTTAGTCAAAGTATGACAAAGGAACAGTCAAAATCTTGTCAAACAGTCAAACAGCAGTCAAACATTGACTTGACAATTCTTCGTCAAACTGGTCAAAATACTGTCAAACAGTGATCAAAACATTCAAACATTGACAAGATATTTCACGCTCTCTGATTGGTCAGAATTGATTGTCAAACGTGTCAAAATGAGTGTCAAAATTCTCATTTTTGACATTTGTTAAATCTTTGTCAAAACGTTCCAATCGGGAGGTGAACTTCCAACGGGTCGTACATAATATGGCCTTCATTTTTCCAACAGCGAGTTCAGATCTGACCGACTCGCATGGAAAATTTTTTGAGTTTTAGTGAGTCGTGGGAGCTCTATCATAAATAAGAGGTTCGAAACTGTTTTCATCCTCACAATAATACGCATCGTATCAGTTCGAAAGACTTCTTTAGGTGCGAAAAGCTATTCGTTGCAGGCTAAATGGCAGATCTTTGCAAGGCGTGGTATAACAAATACATTCAGTTTGGTAATTCTAATATTTTCCAACTAAAAATTACGGTGAGCCTATTTTGGAACGGCATATCGAGTCTCTTCATTTCATTTCTAGTTATCGTAAAACTCGCCGAGCATCAACAGTGCTTCGTTTTAACGCGATATCACAATAGAATGTGCTCCAGAAAGTTACAAAAGATAAATTCTATCCGTTTTAGTCTTAGTGTACATCTCTCTCGAAATTTTCTAGCGAATAAGAGGGATCCCCGATATAATATTCGTGAAACGCGCGACGCAATTTAAAACGAAAAACGTTTTTCATCTTCGTTCGGTACATACACATAAAACTTTCGAAATTAATTTTCAAAGTTCATCTTTTTCCTAAATGTTCGCGGAGGATTACTCCGAGAAAGTTAGAACAAGCGAACGAAACTTTTAAGTAATTTAACAGACAAAGAAGTTCCCCGAGTAATAAATATTTGACACTCAATGGCAGTAACAGGGTTATCTAAAGTAGCCTACTTTTCTACACGCGTACTCAGAAATTTGAAAATCGGATCGTGTAGTTTTCTTCAACGGTCAAATTTACGAGTGCACAACCTGCGGAATAACGGGAAGTACGAGTGTGAAGAAAATGTTCATTGAAGGATATCAATTTAATTGTTTAGACAATTTTTTTAAAAAAGGAGAATGATATCTTCAATATGACTTCAAAGGTATTTTTAACGCTGAAAATGATTCCAACTGTTTTTCTTTTCTACTGTCACATCTTCATCAAAATCGTCTTCGAATTTTGTTGGCTTCAGTAATTAGCCGAAAACGTAGATCAGGTTCGATTTAAGGAGCTGGTTGATAAATAGTCTTCAAAAAAGTTATGGAATTGCGGGGTGGGTTTCTGCCAGGACAAAGAGACGGGTTGGTGGAATGGAGAGAATGTGTCGATGCCGATGGGCAGAATAGCAAGGCTCATCAAACAGTGGGATAGTTTGAACTTTGACTAGTGCCAGTTTACACACGTCAGGCAAAGAACTTTAATTTCTCATTTTTTGGGAGATGGTTTGATGAATTTGAGTAGAATGATACCAATCAGTGTGATTCATGCGAGATTCATTACCAACTGCAGTATAGACTCGCACTTCATTTTCTCATGTATAACATACTAAGATTACATCACTTATTTTGTAAGAAGATCAACCAGAGGAAAAACGAGGTTCCTTGATATTTGCGGTATGAAGAGGGTTGGCTCTGAACTAATTTGAAATAAAAAAATATAACAAACACCCGACTGAGAGTCTGCTCTGACCGGGACCAAGAGTAGATAAAGCCGTAGACTATATTGGGAGCATTTGTTTCCCTGATTTTGATCTGCAATTGTTTAAATAAATTTTCCACGAGCAAAAACGGTATCTTGAAAGTTGGGTGAACGAAAAATACTTTAGAACTTGTTACATTATCGCCAGGTGTTTCTCTACTAAATAATGTCTATATTCATGATTGTAAATATTATCCTACTTTACAATAACAATAGCAATCAGTGAGTAGCGTTTCAGTGACCTCACTCAACTAACAAGAGTGAGCGATCATGAACAAAAGCACCAATATTTTACTGGGGATTATTAAAAAGCACAGGAAAAAGAAAGGTTGTACGAGAAATGAAGAACAGGGAACTAAAATAAATGAATCTAGCTATCAAGAGGAACCACATGCTACGCGAGAGGCTGCCTGTGGGTAAGTTCCTTAACCACGTTCTCAAATTAGTTACCATTGGTCTGAGCGGCGCGATCCAGCTTCCGTTAATTGCCACCACTTTGCTCTGACACCAAACATACCTCTCAAAATATGGACGACCGCTTACCAGTGGGCGGCGGAAAACAGGAAAGTACTACAGCGACCGTACGATCAACCTGGTTATGAGAAGTACTTCACATCTGCAAGCTGGAATACACCAGCGACGAAGAAGATGTGGGCATCTTTTCTGGCGAAGCAGGGACAATGGGCTTCCTTTGAAAGTTTCAAAAAAGATGGTCCCAGCGTTTGGGAAGTAGTGGTTTACCGTCCCAATATCACCAAATCTTCATGTACATGTCCGTACTTCATGAAGAACTTCATATGTAAGCATGTTGTAGGGATGCATGTGCAGCTCAAGTTGGTGGAGGTCCCCTGTGAAGCTCAAAATATATCATTGGGACAAAAGCGAAAGCGCGGGAGGCCACAGAGGGCTAAACGTGCCCTCCTCGTACAAATGATTTACACTAATTTTAAAAAAATTAAAATTTTGTAATTCTGTACTTCAAAAGTATTTTTCAAAAAGACTGCATAATTATGTCTGTAGTGGGTTAAATTTTTTTATATATAAATTTAATATTTTGTGACTCATTTTTAATTTTTTCGTCGAATAAATTTTACTGATGTGTAATCCTTTTCATTGATCGTGACTCCACTTTTTTTAATCAGGGCTTTCATTTTGTGTCGTCTGACATTTTTCCTTCTTGTTAGTTTGACAAATTTTGCAGTTCATTTGTCTTTTTCTTGTCGTGCCGATAAATTTATCCCTAATTTTTTTCAACGAAAACTAAATTAAACAATACTAGAAGACCAGGGCTGCTCCGCAGCAATAATAAAATGTCAGCTGTGTTTGATCATATTAGAGGATATTGGGTTTTGTTTTTCACAAAGACTAATATTCAAATATAGGATTAGTTATTTTTCGTAAAATTTATGAGAAATAATCAAAAACCTCACCTAACCTAACCAAACCTGTCTGGCCTTGGTACTAATTGATGGTTTATGATCGTTTGATGAAGTTGCAACATATTTTTTGCAGGGGGTACAGCTCCTGAGCTAGATTGAAAACATTTCATCATTTTTTAAAATATGGATAGCGATAGGCCTATTATTCTAACATATGCTGTTCTCTGTTCATACTTAAATTTATATGTTTGTTTGTGATTGGTTGAAAGGGCAAGAACCAATAGGAATTGCAGGGAGTGATAATTGTAATGAAAACTGAAGTTGAATGTCCGCGCCTAGCTCCACTCTAGTGCATCCAATTTAAAAGTGTAATAGCCTTGATACCTTGAGTGTTCTTAAACCGACACCATTTCTCTGACTCAATTAGAACCGGACTTATGAGGAAAAGAATGTATGAAGACTCTCACCAAAAGACACTTGAAACAGCAACTGAAGTTGAATGTCCGCGCCTAGCTCAACTCTAGTGCATCCAATTTAAAAGTGTAATAGCTCAATTTAAAGGTCTTGATCCCCTGAGTGTTCTTAAACCAACACCAATTCTCTGACTCAATTAGAACTGGACTTATGAGGAAAAGTGTGTATGCATACACTTACAAAAGACATGCAAAACAGCATTTTTGAATATGAATTAAGAAATACAAAAAATTGATGAAATTGAATGGTCCTTGCGTCATCTAGGCATCAATACCTTTCATTTAAAAAAAAAAAAAAAAGAAGCAAATCGGTTGAGTAGAACGCCCAAACGAACTCGGAAAAGATTTTACAATATTTTTTAATATACCTATATAGATAATACTATTTTATATTAATAAATCACCTTGACACAAATTTTATTTATTATAAAATAATATATAATATTTAATTAATTGTTTTATAGGGGTGGTATAAAATATTTTTTTTTATTTTCATTGAATTTAAAATTATGTTAAAGATAATGGGATGATAAAAATATAAATGATTCTTGTTTATTAACTCGATGTTGAATTATAAAACTGAAGTAGGATCTTTATTAATTTTTCCAAAATACCATAACTTTTTAAATTATCATTGAACTTTAATTAATAAAAATAAAACTAATATAAATTTTATAAAATTAAAATTGATAAAAAATATATTATTTTATTAATTAAATTCATGAGATATATAATTGTAATAATTTTTAATATTGAATTTATTAATTTTTGTCAAGATAAATAAATTTTTTATTGGTCAATAATTATAATAATATAATTATTATGATTGACAAAACGTCGGTCTTTTTCCGTTTTCAATGAAGTGATATTCAGAGTCGATTATTTTGTATTCCTTTAATAAGTAATTACTTCTGATATTTCTATTTAATGGTTAAATATAATAAATTAAATAATATTTTAATACTGTTTTTGAATTTTTTCCTGTGCACGCTCAACTTGTGAGGAATGATACTGTTTCATGGGTGTACCATGTACATATTCTAATGACGGGTGCCAATTAATTTCTCGTGGATTATAACAATAATACTGTGAAGAGTTTTGTTCTTCTTGTCTTTAGTATCTTTTACCTGTGAAAAATTAGATTTCATGGTCATCATTTTAAAATTTTGTTACATCAATCTTGTGCTTCCTATTATTTTTCTCAAAGCCAATAAATGGGTCCCCATTTTAATGAAGAGAATATGATAATATTATATCAAAAAATGACTGAAATTAGATTAATAATTATATGCGCTCATAATTTACTCCAAAGTTATTCAATTACTTGCGCAAGCAATTTATCAAACACTTTATTATGATGTGTTTTAATGAGAAGTCAAACTAGCCTAATATAAGATGAATAAAAACAAATAATGTTCTTATCTGAAACTTAATATTATTATTATTTTCTATTGACATCAGGATTACATAATCTGGACCAGGTATAATTAATTATTCATGAATATAATTATCATCTCCCCAGTCAATGGTACGATGAATCAGCTCCTTGGATAGAACATATTTTTTGTACATTCACTTATATTGTTTATTCTAGGCTTCTGTTAACCACAATAGGTGAAAATCCCCTCCCTCCCCCTCAGGAGTATTGACTCTCTTATCAATGCATCAAAAATGAATAAAAGTATAAACAAACATTAATCAACATATTAATCAGTAGAAGGAGTTATATTGAAGGCAAAGAAATGAAACAAAACAAAACAAAATGGAACAAGTCAACAAAGAAACAAACCGGGAACCACAAATTATCAGAACGACAAATCAAAAACACAAATTGCTAAAAACCTGAATTGCCAGAACCTCACATCACCAAAACCACAATTTGCTGCAACCATGAATTGTCAAAACCGCAAATTGCTACAATACCTAGCTGCCAAATTGCTGCAAATTAAATTTCATTGAAATCCACCAAATTTTCCCTATTTGGTAGAAAACTTAATTAATCTTAGTAAAAAACTCAAGAACTACAATTCACACCCTCAATCAATCATAGTATCCTATGATGTGATAGGTCTGTATCCTGATGCACCCCTCCCACAAAGAATGGAGAGCATTTGTCAAATATTATTAGACTCTAACTTCCCTATTTGATGCCTATATTGAAGAATTTCTCTCACTCCTAAAGTCATGTTTTGAACCTGATATCGGTAAATTTGATAACACGTATTGCCTTCTTGCATCCACAATAGCTGAAACTTTCATTAACCCGGTTTGAAGAAGCTTCGGGAAATAATCCTGTTTTCAGCATTTTTTATTGGTTCAGATACTTTGATGACGTTATTTGTTCATGGGAAGGTGGACCAACAGATTCAGAAGAATTTTTAAATTTTATAAATTCGCTTCATTTTCAACCTAACCTTCGGAGAATGTTAGATATTTTAAAAATGATGTTGTCTAACTGCTGGTTTGGTAGTATAGTTTAGTGTCATAGGCCTCTTTTAGAAACTATAGATTATAGGTTATAAGATCAGTACAAAATGCAGTCCATTGGTCTAATCTCCGATTTTAAGATCAGAGTTCTTGAAAACCTGCCTGCATCAATAATAATGGTTTAATTTCCTGAACGATACTCTCTAGATTTCACTATGAATCATGGTCATTCGTTTTCTCACCCGGAGAAGGGGGAGGGGAGGCTAAATTGATCCTCAGAAGTTAGGTGTAAAAAATTCTCCAAGAACACCCACAATCTCAAAATGAAAAGTTTCCATAAAATAAAGATTTTGTCTCCCAGATGATATGTTTGGTTTTCGTGTACTTATTTTGTGAAGAGATCATTTTTAGAAATTAATTCTAATCTCTCATAGGTACAATGTCCTTCCCTTCAAAACTTATCGTTGTTAATTTGTATACTCGAAGAACGAAACATACTAGCGGTTAACTTGTTTTCTTTCTTTATGAACAAAATTGGGAAACACCGACTATCGCCGAGACGTTTACGATTCTATAAAGAATACCTATTTTAAATGCAGGGATAAAATAAGGGAGAAAGAAAGGAGTGATTAATTGTATATTTATGTATTCATAACATTGTTTGCCGAAACTCGGTATTATTTAAATTGAACGTGCCTTATCTGAATGTTTTTCCTTTCCCCGGTATCTGTCGTCTTCTCGACTATAGTATACGAGTACATAAACCAACTACAAATCATCTAAAATACGCCTGTAGACTACTACACTTTCTTCATCAAAAATCAACCAAAGGGGTTTACCTTAATAAATTCGTTCGACGTTCCCCTGCTGCCGTCGGTGTGTAGGCGTCTTTTTTTCCTATCATTACGATCCGAAATTACGACTTTTCTAGAGCGACGAACGACGAACCGAATTTATTATTTTATGATTTCTTTCTCGTATTCTATATATCTCGAGTACATGTAGCTGCATTGCAACGATATTATACAAGTAGACGTGGAATTGGAATCTGTAATTCGTATCACACGATTCGTCACATCATAAAAGAAAAATCTGTACAAAGGAAAATTTGATTTCCATTCTCTGTGACAATTAAAGCATATGAAAAAATGAAGCAAAATATGCATTTTGACGAACAGTCGCAGGAAACACGCATTGATGGAACTTCTACTTTAGGAACAATCGTTTTGCGATCGCTTTTATTTATTCGTATACTCGTACAAGTAAAATGCTGCTGTTAACTTCAATCAAAATCGCGACGACATTCACAAACGAAACGGCGTCTTTTTGTTCAGCAATATGTAGTGCCATATTACGTGGTAATTGTAATATGGACATTTATACATAACGCTAATCTGAATGGTGTGGGTGTTTTTGCCTACTTATAAACATCATTTAATGGATATTCTTGAGGTAGGTACTCGATTCCATCGAATTTTGTATACATTTTCAATTCTACTGACAACTGAAATGCTCATTCTAGAAGGATTATATTTGGCAGGATGTACTTATTTCAATTTTGACACGAAGTTCTTGCATACGGGGAAAGTGCAGTATTCAATATTTTTAGACAAAAACTACGATACCTAAATTCATATCACAAACGATAAATAATCAAGGAAGAGGAAAATTATTTTATTATTATTAGTATTCACGGATGCTTTGAGTTCATGTAGCGCTATAGTGAAAAAACTGTGAAACAGCAGAGGTATCTCCCAGAGACATAACTATATATTATGTAATAAACTTGCTTCCTATTCTTTGGAGTAATGGTTCATCAATGGAGAACTAAGAGACTAAGTATAATTTCCTAGTTCGACAAAACTGCTAAAGACAATTCAAATACAGACATAAAATACCTTTGGGTTCTTGAAGTTGAGACTCAGAAATAGGCCTGTTTTCAGGCTACCACGGATTCACAGCTCGAGACCCAAAGACGAATTCGTGATTGGGTCCCAAAAATACAAAATTGCCCTTGTCAGACCGAATTGCTGGAGAAAATTGAGAAGTTTAGACGCAAATACCCTTCACTCTTGGGATTCGAAGTTGAAACTTGGAAATCAATTATTATTCAAGTTCTCAAGTACTCACAGCGCGGTGGGTTCTTGAGAATCCAAACATTTAACCTCAACAAAGTAGTCAGAATTTTTTATGACAGAAAAACTATTAAGCAATATTCTTGTACATCCACAACTTGGGAATCTGTGAGGAATTTCAAATTCCGACATGCAGGGCATCTCATTTCATACTAATTCTAGTGGCACATGGTCCACAAAGTCTGCAAACCTGAGAAAAGCCCGGAGTGTTCAAGCTTTTTCCTGGATAACTGAGAGACTCTAATTTCCTAGTTAGACATATAACTGCTAAAGGCAATTCAAAACGAACAGGCATGAAATACCTTTAGGTTCTTGCACTTGCGACTCAGAAATAGGCCTGTTCTCGGGCTACCGCGTGAAGATGTATATAATTGATTGAGCGGAATAATAATTAAAGTAAGAAAAGTTGCAAACGTTTTGAGTTTTTGTTTACAACTGATTAAAGAGAGAAAACACAATCTTCATCTCCACTTCGCCGATTTCCTTGAGATTGCGGCCCAAAGTGCAAAAAACGTCCACTTTGCGGCCATTTAAGAAATGAAAAACAACCACATTGCGGCCTGGAAGTGAATGTTCGGATGAGAATGGTATAACAGTCCATTCGGTTTATCATTGAAAGACTCGCACGCATGCGTTGTTCTGACTATGCTGAAAAATAGCCTGCCCATACGTAAGGGAGAAAGAGGGCACCAGGTCGCACAAAATTCTCGTACACGTAGCTAGTGATTTCCTGAACTGCAGGGTGATGGGGTTCCTTCGTTAAGAGTGCAAGTTCAAATATGAAGATTCAATCAATCAAACATGACGAGGTCAAACACGGAGACATACGATCAATCATCTGGGGTGAGAAAAGAATGACATGTATGTCAGAAGGGACATACCCCCAATTCTACTTTTGCAGGAGTTGCAACTGACCATAATTTTAGGCCGCAACTCAAATCGATACATGGGCCGCAAAGTGTACATCACCGCGGGCCGTAATCTGCCAACACCGGATAATACGGAGTGGTAGTCAAGTACATTGACATTGATCATCGTCGTTGGTTGACATGAATTAAGCTACGGAATACGAATGTTATTATAATAAAGATCAGTGCATTTCATAGGCGGCTCTGGACACCGCGGATTCACAGCTTGAGACCCAAAGTCGAATTCGTGATGGGTCCCATAAATACAAAAATGGCCTTGTCAAAGCAAATTGCTGGAGATAATTGAAAAGTTTAGACGCAGAAACGCTTCTCCCCTGGGGTTTGAAATTTGAAACTTGGAAATCAATTTTTTATTCAGGTTCTCAAGTATTCACACCTCAAGATTCAAAGACGAATTCGTGATTGGGCCTCATAAATACAAAAATGCCCTTGTCATACCACTATGCTGGAGATAGCTGAAAAATTCTGACACAGACACGCTTCTCCCTTGGGTTCTTGAAGTTGAGACTCAGAAGTAAGCCTGCTCTAAGGCTCCCACGGATTCACAGCTCGAGACCCAAAGACGAATTCGTGTTTGGGTCCAAAAGTACAAAAATGCCCTTGTGGTACTAAATTGCTAGAGAGTATTGAATAGTCAAGACGCAGACACACCTCACTCTTGGGGTTTGAAGTTGAGATTGAGAAATAAACTTCCTAAGCAATATTCTTGAATATCTAAAACCGGGAACTCAGTGAGGAATTCCAAATTATGTCCTACAGAATATCAAATGTCATACTAAATCCAGTGGCACTTGGTCCACAAAGTCCAGACAGCTTAGAAAAGCCTGGAGACGCACTCATTTTTAATAGAATTAATTTTCTAGTTAAAGTATAGGCCTACTACATCTTGAGAATGTGTTATGACATGACCTAAGTGCATTGAGTCTGGTATATTATTGGTTAACGTATGAAGATGCGGAGGTCAAAATTTTTCCAAGTACCAAAAATGAAGCCTCGTAGACTTTATGTTAGCTTCAAAATAGAGAAAGCCTCGTAGCTCGTTTACCCTTATTTGTAGCCTCGTACAGGTGTATTGAATTGTATGTTAGGCTGCGTGGCTCACGGGCTTTCTGAGCCCATTCTAGTTCAGTGTACGTATGATTGGTATACTGCATGTTAGGATATGCATGGCTCACTAGGTCAGTATAGTGGGATAGGCTTAGTATAGAGATATGTAGTAATAAGATAAGCCAATTAGCCGACGTACAGTTTATGAAGCCCCTTCGCACATTGCGTATGTTGGGCTAGCATAGCTGAGTATACAGTAGGTTGGGTTTAGTTCAATAAAGACGAAGAATACAGGTTCCAAAATAAGACCGGCAAAAACAATCCAAATCTTATGAGCACATAGAATATCCTTAGCCTTCATCATATTAAGTGTGAGGGCCAGTTCGCCAAAATACGCGCCAAGTATGACGCAGTTTGAGCCGAGATTAAACCAATAAGCTCCTGATTTTGGGCAAATAAAGTGTGATAAATCTAGTTTAATTAGAGATCTCAACTAAAACGACGCACAACTCAGTTGATAAAGCCCTAACTTACAGTGCACTAGGCTATACTGGACCTTACCTACAGTATACCTGACTTCACTGTTATAAATTATATTGTACTAAGCCTGATATGCTGACGTCATGAGTGACCTTGACCAAATTTGAGGACTCTGAAAAGTTTCGCCATTTGCAACTTTAGGATCTATATCCTCAGTTTTCATTTTACTGAGCTTGAGATACTCTAGGGCTATACCTACTCTAGGGATATCATAGAGTATAAATTAGATCCAACCTTTCAGCTTTTTTTAGACTTGAAAATTTTGCTCAGAACGTAGGTATTATGACGTCATCGGTAACCTCGAGTAAATTCAGGGACATGCATATAATATTGTGGATTGGAAAATGTATACGGCTGTTAATTAATACGTTATTAATAATTCCCGCCATATGCAAATTGACCGTAATAAAATATGAATGATAATTCAGAGTATGAAAGTTCATCGAGAACAATAGCGCAGTGGAAGACAAAGAACACATAGGTCAAGCATATGAAAGTTTATTATAATTGTCTAAACTAAATACATTAAATTAAGCAAATCATGAAGGTTCTTCTGAACACTCAAGATTCTTCTCAGGGATCCATGATTTACGCTTCGCCTTTCTTTGGATCTGCTGACGAAAGAGAATAACAAATCGTCAGACTTTCCGTCAGAACATGGCCGCCTCGAAGGAAGGCCGGAACATGCACATAACGGCAACGCTGTGAGAGTAGGCCAACTTTTACAAGTGCTCTTATGGGGAGAAAGTGGTTTTTTGAGAATTAGTAAGTACCAAATGAATTTGGTGAAAAATGGAAGGGAACAAAAATTGTAGGCCATTAAATTCTCTATCGGAAAATGTATTAAACTCAATTTGCAAAATTTTGCATTAATTTACATGTAAACGGTCGGCCTACTTAGCTGTTGCCAGATCTGCATGTTCCGGCCTTCCTTCGAGGCGGCCATGGTCAGAACCAATATAAATAATTAAATTATATTACGAACTCCGGTGCGACGAGCAACTACGGAAAAGTCCTTAGCAAGCTCTATCAAGATACTTGTCATAATATTCCCATCGAGGGTTGGATCGACCAATATCAAAAATATATAATATAGGTAACCGTGCCTTGCACAATACAGGGGCAAAAGCTCACGGAGCTTTGCCCTCATGCATTTTGCCCAACGAGGGCTTATAATTGTAACGGTGGAGGGGGAAGAGAGTCCGCACAGTTAATTAATACCGATTAAATAACTCATATAAGATCATTGACCAATAGTTTACTGACTAAGGTTAACTGACCTGAATTCTTCAAAGTAGAAAATATATACAACGGCACACTTTAGGACGGCAGATCAAATATCGCGTTCGAAACAGATACCAAATTTATTACAGCAACCGAGAACGTGAGTCAATATTGTAGGAGGCACGGCCTCAAAAGAATCAAGTACGAAAAGAAGACGCGAATTCAATGTTGTGGGAGGCACGGGCTCAAAAGCATTAAGTACAAAGTTTGGACGAAAGATGCGATCATTAACTCGATCAGAACTGAACTGATTTTCGACCAGGAGATGCTCTACGAGAGAAATCTACTTTCAGGATCGAAAGGTATCTGATTGGCTGATCGTCCGGACAAAGGAAACTTTCTCTTAGAGTTGAGTCTTTTGTCCGGAAACGACCTATTTGGAAGAAGGGTCAGGCGGAAGGGCTCAAAGAGATTCCATACCGCCGTGAATTCCCTGATTATTATTAATTATGTTTCTCATAATTTGTCATATTTCATAACTTTAAGAATTATGAATATTCGATAATTAATATATGTCGATTTTTCGACAAATATACTACACACTTACATGGGTACAAACAGGAGGGAGTAACGTCATAGGTAACAATTTTTGGTTTAGGCAGGTATGGTCAACCTGCGGTGGAGCGCCTGTGAAGAAATTGAAGCTCAAGAAAAATTAATTTCTCGGGCATTTTTAGCTCGAATCACAACTGATAGGAATCATCTTGAAATACAGAGAGAAAGGTTTCAAAAATTAAAGTCTAAATTACGATAGTTCCATAGAGGAAAAGGGACATTCAAGACTTCCAAGGAGAGGGAAATGATTTATGACACATGATTGATAACACCGGGGATTGTTGGTTCCCCGCTGCCATTGCAGAAGGTGCGATGGCATTATCATGTTTCAACGTTTTTAGCGTTTTGAGCTCAAAATTTCTTGATTTTATGTATTTTTCATCTCATTCTGAAATCGTTCCAATAGATTTACATAATTTCGGACAAGAATTCGAAAAATAAAGAAGAAAAAGCAGAACAACAACAATAGTAGGAAAATTTGTGCCCTCACATAGACATTCCGCCCGGGCCTTTCTTTTTCAATCAATTTCAATCAATTTTTTTTTCTTCGAATTACCTACGAATAAAAAATATACTGTATTTTCTGCGTAGGCTTACAACTCAGTTTTCAATAAAGAATTTATTTTCTCAGTCAACATTCGTGTCACGTCAATATACGTAATGTGTATATTTAATTTCGTTTTTCGTTGGTAGGAGAAATAAAGAAAAAAGGCCCCGTCGCTCCTTACGAGAAACGAGGAAGCAGCAAAATATTGCACGAGAGTAGGAGCTTTTTTTTCAGTTCCATTTTCGGTGTCTCGACAAATCAGATTTTCGTTAGCTCGGAGACAAGTTTGTATCCTGCGATTGCAGATCATCGCACGCCGAATACCGCGGAAAAAGAGAAAGAAAATTCGACTGCTTCACGGTATCACAATACTGTAACTTTCACCCTCTGCGAATACGTGGGAAGCGCGCGCATTCTCCCGCCTGTTTTACGCCAATCAAGACCCCTCGCGCTAACGAAAGCAGAAATGGCGAGCCAATCTGAACGCAATAACCGAGTTGATTTGGTCTTCGCGCAAAATTCGTGTTTCCAAAAAGCCGAGGTAAATTTAATTATCAGATCATTAAAGATGCCGCACTCAGGAAGGATGATGTCGCGCGGGGTACAAAAATGGCGGGGTCGGGACAATAAACGTTTCCCCTTCGCGGTATTGCAATTGCCAGCGTAATGGTTTTCCCTGTCATCATAGCGTCCGTAAAGGAACGGACCACTTGCTTTGGGATTTCCGTGAGAGTTTCGTGGCAGAATAGTGTCCTTGTTATCAGAGGACGCAATTTCCTTCCGTTTTTCCGAAAAGTATTTTCCGGACGTCGCGATTGTTTTTCCATTCGAAGAAAAAAATATAAAAATAAAGTAAAACATTAAATAATATAAACTTGGAGTGACAATCAAAAAAAAAAAAAAAACCGGAGAAAAATCTGATTTTTTGATAAACTTTCCTCGTCGAAATTCGATAGTATACGATAATAATATTCACGAATATTGGAGTACGATAACATTGTGTAGTATGACTGAATTCATTCTACGAAGTACAGTTTTTTTTTACGAGAACTTTCAGCTCGTTCTTCCGGTTCGTGTGCACGTATTGTGATATCAAACAAAAATTTGTGCTTTGCAACAGTTGAATTTGAAGATAACGAATATCATCTGGTGATGGTGAACAGAAGAATACGATCGTGATTCATGTGTGTCGACAAACTGGACCAAGTTTTTTCAAAAATTGATAGAAAATGTGATACTAAAGAAGGAGGATTGTATCTACCAGGTAAGAATTTACAAATTTTCTGCTGTAGCCCTGATCCAAAATATTTATGTGAATAATTTTCAGTTTTATAATTAAGTATTGAATTTACAAATTAGTTACAACCCAGACTGTATAAGATAAAATGAGGTCTGTTTCTTGGATAGTGGTGCAGCGGAACTGCAATTCTCAAATGGTAATAATTGGATTGCTCAGTACCAAGACTTTTGGAAACAGTATCTTCCAGAGAAATTATCATTTCATTAGGATTCCGATCACCGAGAAATAGGAAACTAAATTGCTGACTTTTATGTCGGATTATTTCAAACCTAATACTCGTCTCAACCTTTCGCGATAATGATTCGACGGGGCTCCTTCTTCAGGATTTTATAATTTATTGGAACCCAAAAAAATTTCTACATTCTCGTACCTTGATAAAACGTCAGCCAATTTTAGCACGCACCTATTTAATAAGTGATCAATAATGAATTCACCAATTGCAACTATTTGAAAACTAACTCTGCTGCGGCCAAATAAATGTGAGATCTTCCGTGGTACACTATTTTTTTAAATATTGTAAAACCATGAGGGAGAAATATTTCTTGGAGTTTCTCGAGACAATCTCTCGCCTTCTCGTTCTCATACCATCTAGTAGGTATCACTCCAACAAAAAGAATGAGAGGGAATCGGGAACCTCTTTGACACTAGAGGAAAGAAAGATATCTCTTAAGGAAATGAGTGATATTGTGAAGATGTTGATCTGGATCGAATGCGGGAAAGTAGGGAATAGGGATACCATCATTACCCGAGGAAATTTTCAGTATGTTTTTCGAACGTTTTCACTCTTATTTTCGATGTTCTAATTCACATTAGATACACTTTTTGCTGATTGAAACAAACTTACAAACTTTTCATCATTATATTGTCACTTTCATCATTTGCTGCATTTACTACAGGTCAACTGATATGATCTATAGCTAAATGAATTGTAAAGCTTTGAATGATTCATCAACCGATTGAAAAGGAGTCACGAGCAATTCATATTACAGACATTTTTAAATTTTTTGCATAAATCAGGTAAAATTTTTGAATACCTCGCTCTAAATTTGAAATGATACTCAGATAATCAACTATTTTACGTATAGGTACCAATCAAAAAATTTCTCCTTCATTCTAATATTCTTCTTGCATAACTATAATAATTGACATTAAAAAAAAAAAAAGAAGAAAAAATAAGAAGTAAGCAAACATCATAAAATGAATAGAAAAAGATCGAGATTTCGGTGAAGCTTCTCCCGACCACGACATTCAAGCACGATGTAAAATTTTTTCATAAAAATTTTGTACTTCTTTTATGAGACGTAGGTATACAGAAATTAATCTTCTAGCGTCTTTTAGGACTGTCAATCATCATTTCGTAAATTTTTAGCTTCAATTCTTTCTCACGATTTTTTTAAGGAGTTATTCAATTATTAAGATGATTCAGCTGGAGGTCAAATGTGAGGAAAGAAGGGTTTAAGGCCTCAGTATTGTACGGAACAAAGTGACTCTTGAAACGTAGATCCAATTGAATTGTTGAACCAGCCGTTTTATCCAAAAAGTAAAATGGCAGAATTTCAAAAGTTTGAGCTTCAATATATGATTACAAGTAACAAGCAGCACCTGAGTTCAAAATTACATAAGTTATTAATTGAGAGATGAATAGGAATCAGTGAAAACAGGAAAATTGGTACAAGAATTATCATGTTTGTAGCCACTTATCATGCATCGTAAGCATAAGCTAGCGACCATAAAATTGAATTTCTATTGAAAATTATTCTTCAATTTGAACTCGCCCTAGACTCACCCTTCAGAGTGAACCTCCTGAAACCCACTTACACATCCGTCCTTCCTCAGGCCCTTAACAACCAACTGCCCATTTTGATCTAACCCAAATGTCACCATCAGACAACGTTACATACATTCAACATATCTGGGCATTTTGAGCAGAATTTCTGGACCATATATACGATGCTTCGCGGACGGTTCAAAACTCAAACATAAAACTACCTCAGCCCACTTTACACATGGAACCTTAGTCTCTCACCGCCTACAGAATTTGTGCCTCTTCACTTTTCTAAACTTCCTCCAAATAACAAATACCTACAACTCACAGACTCACTTCTTCGCGTTACTCTCCCTTGGACATCTACGCCACAAATCCCCTCTCACGCAACGAATCCTCTTGACCCTACAATCGCTTTTGCCATTCAGCACCCTGACATGTTTCATAACTTTGCTTTGACCCTACCTTCATTTGAAAATTTGCGTGCGCGTGCGTGCAGATGACCTTGGGAATTACAATTTTCTTATCTCTTGAGCCCTTCCTTAATTTTTTCAGAAATGTTGCTTGCGTGCTAGATCTCTCTTTGATATCAGTGCAGTAAACAACTACTGGTATTCTAGACTTATACTAGCTTTATACTAGGCCTAGTAATCCTGTATACTGTATCCCTCCTTTATACTAACATACTAAGTCCAAAGCTATATTAGGCTGTTTCATACCATAGGCTGTATTAGTTTATACTAGCTCTACTTGGCTTATACTGGGAGGCTGATACCTGATACAGTGCATATATTATGCTAGGCTTTACTAGATACTCCCTCCTTATTGGCAAGCGTATCCAACATTGTATGTCATTAGGGACTAGATCAAGGCTTTTATACTATACTGGGGCTAAAAGCTTCATTGTATTAGGTTTTTGACTAGCTTTATACTAGGATTATACTAGTCTTGAACTAGACTTATACTAGACCGAGGAGTGAGCTCCCCAAAAGCTCTTATCTTGAAATATCCTAAACTGGACCTATACTAGACCGAGAAAAGAGGCGAACGAGTGGAGCGAGTAGACCCCCAAAAGCCACTAGCTACTAAAAAAAGACAAGAAACATGATCTTTCTTCATTTGTTAATGCCAGAAAATAATGTTATAGATTCGGGTCACATCAACTTTCTGAACACGACGCTGCACTAGAGTTGATGAAGCAACAAAGCAAGCTTCTAACCTAAAAAAATTATTCATTATTCTCGTCTACCTGCCTCTGACTATAGAAACCACTGCTGTTCTCACATATACCAATTGTGGAATAATTTTTGGAAAAATCAATCCCTTGATAAACTGACAACGAACTCCTGCTCCCTGGACATCCTTCATCAGAGACTCCAAACAAGGAGAAATAATTCTCTCTCGTCCAAGAATAGGACATACTCGAATAACCGATTCACCCTTATTCAACAATAATATCATAACACCCCTTTCTTATCCACTTTATCAGGAAGAAAACATAGATATTTCCTGAGCTCAACTCCTCACCCTCACTCAATTTTTTTGGCGGGAGACCCGCCATTCGTTTAGTTACTGAGGCCATCAGAGACATGCTGTCCGCGTACGTGGAGCATAACGCTGGGGGACGTAACGCTGTGGGGCATAACGTCGGAGGGCGTAACGCTGGAACTTGGAATATTTCGTCACCTTCTATTCGGGCTCTTCTATTCCCATCTTATACTCCTAAATGAGCTAGTATAGGGACTTGGAGAATTTTCCTGGCTCTTCTATACCCCTCTATTGGCTAGTATAGTGACTTAGAGAAATTCCGGGCTCTTCTATGGACTAGTATAGGGACTGGAGAAATTCCTGGCTCTTCTATAGTTCTCTATGGGGCTTGGAAAAATTTGTGACCCCTTCGACCCTTAACGTTGAGACTTGGAGAAAAGGAAAAGGGAAGTTGAACACATAAAAACCAGTATATTCTTCTGTATTTACTACCGAGAAAGGATAAATTGTAACCTACTTTGAAAATAAATTATAGGCTTACATTCCACGTAAACTAATAATCTCGAACCCTCCGCCATGAGTCGCGGGTCTCCCGCAACTCTTGCTCCTTGAGCAAGAGCCTGTAAATTTTTCCTCTCTTATGAAAGCCTTACTAAACAACTCATACACGGTACTATACTTACGCCTTCCTCTCACATTTACCCTCCTCCTTCCACCCGTCAAGCTAATGATTTTAGCGTTTGAATCGCTCATAGTCAGAAGAAAAAAAAATTTAGACTATACTCTTCGAAATTGTAAAAAGTATCAAATCTATGGCCGTACATGGGAGAAAAATGAATAATTTGGAATAACTCTTGATGGAAGCGGAATTGAAGGTCTTTTCATGCTATCTAATTTGTAGAATGTTCGTTTGTGGACATCTTTTGCGGGATTTCAAGAAGCGAAATTTGCTTTATTCGAGTGTTATTTCAATTCTTTCATTTTTTCTAATCCATGGCCATATTTCTTACAATTTATCCTCGCTGCAATGCAACACTAGCGCTGCCCGGTCTGAATATGACATTTTTGTCAGGAAGCATCTTTCCTCTTTTCCAAGGGCTACCTTCATGAGATAAACAAAGAATATCATGCATTAACAAGATGGAAACTGAAATCCGGATCTCGATTATTACTTATTTCAAGATTTCTTTAAATGCGATTTTTTTTTTTTTAGTATTTACCACAATCTGTAAAATTACATTAATTGATATTTTTGACATAACACATTGGCGAGCCCAATGGCTACCGACCCCTAGAAATACAAATCAAGAACTTTCTTCCTTTTTAATCAGCGAATTTCAGGGCTATCATCCAGAAGATTGATAGCTAGGTGGTTGGAGTGATTTTCTAGGCGGCTGCGATGTTTTTCAGCTTGTCGAACGATTTCATCCTTCACAAGTGGACATCCGGTATACTCATGAATTTCCATGACCCTGGTAAACTACGGCGTATTGACGATGGACCTTAGTATTTTATTCTAAGCGTGCTGGATAATTTCGATATTACTGGGGCTAGCCGTTCCCCATATTTCAACACCATAGAGCCAAATTGGCCTGAAGACCATTTTGTATATCAGCAGCTTATTTTCGAGTGATAGTTTGGAATTCCTTCCAATAGGTCAATTAAGTTTGTATGACCTGAGATTCATCTCGCTTCGCAAATTTTTAATGTGGTCTTTCCACGTGATTCCTTTATCGATTGTCACACCTAAATATTTGGCTGAGTCTCTGTTCGGAACAATTTGACTATAGGTATTTAGTTTCCTTGTTTGGTTCCAAAGGTAACCTGACTGAATTTATCGACATTGATTTTTACTTTCCATTTTTTGAACCATTGTTCCATCTCATAGAATGCATTTTGTAGTCGCTGGCTTGCTATGTCGTTTTTTTGGTTGCTCTTTTTCCTCGTAAATATATTTTAAGACATCTGTCGTAAGTCTACCCTTGTTTCGTCCAACTTTTCCAGCCGTTGCCTCTCAATCCGAATTTTTGAGCTGTATTGAATAGACATATTGTGTAGATCGTCATTAAAGTGCCGATGAATTTGCTTTTATTACACTTGCAAAGCATCTACAAGTGATCCAAAGTCGAAAGTTTATCGAATTCGAAGCCATTTATCACAGAACTTTTTATTCGCTACGTAGAAAATGTGTTTGCAAAACACCCTCTACTGCATTCTTAAACAGTGTTCCAACAGAGATAGCTACGCGGTCACAGTTCTGTAACGTCTCTCCTCATCCGTCCTCTTTCGTCCTACGACGACATTTGCATCTAAAGAAGTCCATCGATGGAATCTTCAAGAATTCGTAACTGTCCATTGTCATTTTGAGCTTCGCATAACCTACCGACTCAATATTACTAATTTCCGAGATTTTAAAAAGATACGCAAGTGACTGGATTTACTCGAACTTTATTTTTCGCTACAGTAGAAAAAAAACTTAGGTAACATTGAAATATTGGTATAACATGTATAAACAGGGTGTTCAATTTTTGGTAGTTTTAGTACGATGAGACTATCGAAAGTACATTGAAACATAGTTAAAATTAGATAGGCCTAACATCAAATTTCGAGCCTAAGTGTTAGACGCAAATATTCGAATGAGAAAATTTTCTTTCCTCCCCTGAATAAAAGCCTTCTCTGCCTCATCCTAAACATCTAGGCTATACGAAAAAAAAAAATATTGCAAATTACAAAAGATTCTCGATGTCTTCATGATATTTATTATCCTCTACATGGCTTAGAAAAAAAAAATTACGAGTCACCGTTCGCGCAAATTATATTTCACGTTTCGTAGGTAATAATGTGTTCTGGTTGGCAAACTTTGTTGTCTTTTGTTGTGAGGGTGAATGGTGTTAATTAGAATGTAAAAATGAATACTACGAAAACTCCCAACATATTTTTTTGTCGTCCCTTTCTCTCTCGCTCTCTTTCTTTCTTTTTTTCTTCTTCTTTCTTTCGACTTAGAATACGATGTACAAAAATAATATGTCGTAAAGGCGAAACATTAAGCGTCATGATGAATAGTCGCCCAGTTCCGGGACGGCAAAATTTCATGATTATTTAATATTCATCACGAATTAATGATGATAAATTTTTGACGCAACAACTTTCCTCATATTTACCATTTTTTACCCTCTAATTGTATCACTCTGATATAATAAATCATAATTTCTAAGAACATTTAGAATTTTTTTTTCTTTTCGCTAAATATTTATTCGTGATTTCTTTCGAAGTTTTTGTGAGTCTTTAGAAGAAATAAAATCTTGGTGAAAGCTTGACAATACCCTCAACACACTAATATCAAGCAGAAATATTCTCACACATTCAGTATCGACACATTTGGCGCGACCAAATTTGAGAGTAACCTAAACTTCTTCGCGATGAAACCATACTACTCTTTACTTTAGATCGAGTTATACTTCTCAATTATTTTTCTGAATAATTTCGAATTCAATCAAGATCTGCGCTAGAAACCACATTTTCCCCTGACGTCATAAGCATAATTAGATCTTATAGCACAACTGCAATCGTCGTGTAACTAATTGAGAAATACTTTTCACTCTATATTATTTGAATGATGTGTAGGTATCATCACAAAAAATTTCCTCTTCAAATTAGCTTTTCCTCATCCTCGTAATATCTTCCGCGTTGCCGCATTCAAATTGTTTACTCGTTTTCCTCTCCAGCTTCAGACACATTTTTTTCATCTCCATACCCACATCTCGTTCACATAACTTAGTACGACGTACCGTCTCTCTTTCACTCTCACTACGATCCAAACCAGATCAGCGAAAGGTGGGCCGAATTCCTTTCACCAGCTACTTCCATGAGCAGCAAGATCCATAAATCATCTTCTACATCCTTTTCGTAATGCACAGAACATCAACATACGTGAAATTCAAAATCACGCCTACTCCCTCAATATAAAAGAACAAGCGCCTTTGACTATTTACTTCATATTTATCTGACCACTTCTGCACAGTTTTTGTTTTCTTCACTTTTTTCGGTTGCTGGAGTCGAATTCACCGCAACCCCGCATTCAAACTCTATCTCGTGATCTCTGACGAGGAACGTTATCTAAATTGCGAATAAACTCCTTTCTACTCTGTACGATAATGGTGGAGAAATGATCTACAAAACTTTTTCACATATTTCGAGCGTCGCTTTAACGAGTACGGATGCTGCGAAGTCCGCACGCAGTCATTGGAAAATATAAGCAAGTATTTGATAAGGAAATACGTTATAAAAAAAAATGAAAATGGGTCCGCAAAACCATTCCGAACCTACATGAATTTGTGGCAGAGAAAACGAGGAAGGAAAAAAGATGTTTTAGAGAAAGGGGAAAAATGATGGAAAGCCTTCGTTGTTTTTCGGTTGAACGAAAAAATGGTCTTTTGCCCGAGCTGGAAGCATTAAACCATTCATATACGGTATATTAACTCTATGTGGTGGACATTTTTCCGGCCGAGGTAGATTCGGTCTTTTTTTCGAGGAAAAAAATAACAACCTATACCGCTGCATACGCGAGGATTACCAAAATACCGGTGAATCGCGTATTTCAGAAAGGAAATTCATTTTCTCAGTGTCGCGTAACATTAGTTACCTCTTCGTGTACAAGACCCAACTTATTTGATATCTATTCGAAAAACACGATTTAGTCAACTATCATTTCTGTTTGAATGCAAAGTTAACTAACTTGTTTTATTTTATCACATTGACAAGAAACTTCTGTTTGTTACATCGATCGGTTGATACCTTCGACTGGGGGGGGGGGGGGGGAGGATTTGAATAATCCTTCAAACGTGGCTTTTTTTCGATCGTCTGACCACAATGTTTGAGGACCCTTAATTTTCAATCTCACCAGATCAAGTTCCGTTTCCACATATGAGCTCAAAGATGACGAATGATGAAGATGTTTCGCGGTGTATTCATTGACCCAGATTTCTGTGGCCAATTCTATAGTGTGTACCTTCGATCTTGTAGCGTATCTGTCTTCTTTGGCCTCTAATCGTATAGGTCGCTTATCAAGAGTTCTGAACATTCAGCCTCTCGAACAATCCGTGAAACATGTCTTCGAAGTTTTTTTTTGGCGGGGAATCCGCTATCTGTTTTCATGGGCGGAGCATCCTCAAAAAACGGGCGCGTCCGCGTCCAACTTTTGTGACGTCATCATTTTCGGAAAAATATTCTCTATGATGATGATAGGAGAGGGACTTGGAAACTGCATGAAACAAGACCTTGTATAAAAATCTTATAAAATTACTATACTGCATGAAGCGGAAGAAGCGAAATTAGGAACGCTTGATGACGTCATCTTTGCCCTAGACCTATTTTAGGGAGGCCTAGTATAATTCATAAAGGGAGTATAAACGAGGCCTAGACATAGTATAAGCCTAGTATACAATTTGTATACTGCGTGGAGCGAAAAAAGTCTGATGCAGTGCTGCTAGATCTTCAGACTTTTCGTCCTCTGAAAAGAATACGGATTTTGCGGAAAATACGGATTTTCTGTGCTCAAGGGAAAAGTACCTTAGATAACCATACAAGAGATACTCTTCTCCTGATCGTTATGAACTCATACTACAGTCCCTCGTGACATTGCGCCGATCAAGAGAAAAGTGTCTCAGTTACTCGTACAGGAGATACCTCTCTCTTGATCGTTATTGATAGATTGTTCAAAGTCCGTGGATATCTGTCGGCCTCATAAAGAATGGTGGATGCGGATTTTTGAAAACATTTGGCAGCACTGGTCTGATGACGTCCTCAGTGAGCTTCACATATTTTAAGGACTTGGAAATTGTTTTGACTGACCCTGACGTCACGATCTGATGACGTCATAGGTTAGTTTTCGGTGGACGGCAGCCCACGAGACTGCTAAGCTTGTTCTTGAGGAACGGAGTAGCCTCAGAAAACAGGCGCGTACGCGTTAGACTTTTGTGACGTCATCATTTTCGAAAAAATATCCGCGATGATGATGATAGAAAAGCGACTTGAAAGAATTTTGATCTCTAAACTACATTATGATAAAAGGGGGTGTCGGAAACATTACAGAGGGGGTTTAGGTAACATTACGACCTCGGAGCTAGGAGGGAGACTTGGAAGAATTTCGACCATTCTTCGATTAGGACTATTTTTACCTCTGAAACTTAGGAGGGGTTGGACTTGGACTATTTCTGCTGATTTGGATTTTTCCCTAACAAGCTCGCAGGTCTCGACAAACGCGTTCATGATTCTTTGCCCCCCGGCTCTATGCGCGCCAATAGTACTAGGTCGTCAGCTCCTGGAGTGCCGTTACAAAGTGACAGACGAACTTTCAATCCAATGAGTCTGAATTGTCTTCTCTCGTATCTATAGTAAACACTGGTGCCTTCATCCAGCAGCACTTCGTCCACCTGGGTCAACACAGTCATCATGATTGCATTGAAGAGCGGAAGGGCCACAACACAGCTTTGTGATCTTTCTCCAAGGTACTCCACGCTTTCAGAATGATTGAATGGCAATGCTTTCTGTAGTTTGAAGCAGATATACGAGCTTTGTCAATCATTATTACGAAAAAGGTGACCTGTTTAGCTGCTTGGTCGACCGCATCGGGTTCAAGAAAATCGATGAGGCTTGGGATCCACATGAATGTGATGGTGCTGTTGAATGAGTTGAGGAAGCGTGAGATGAATTCTTCGGATACAAGAATTGTAGAGCGAGGACAATGAATGTACAAGGAGGAAATATTTTAGTGATAGATGGAAGATGGTCGAGTTTGGAGAAGCAAACAAGAATGGCCATGAGCTCTGCGGACGGATTTGGTAAGATACTAATATTCCATCGATGAAGTAGGCGTATGCTGTTCTATTTTTGATAGGGTGGATTAGTTGTGGTATTGATTTAGGAGTTGTCTGATAAATGTAGAATCTGTGCGAGGCCTAGACGTATGGAGGGTTCAAAGAAAGTTCAGTTGACGAAAGCTCATAAGCTGTATACGATGATGGGACCACGTCCGACGCTTTTGGAAAATTTCAACTCTCAAGCTATTCGACTTTTGTGACATCATCATGCATGGGGAATTTCTCGAGCTACACTTACGCGTAAGGAGTAACCTTGAGAACAGGACTTAAGGATGACGTCATCAAATCAACCTAAATTAGAAAAATTTGTCTAGGCTAAATATTACTTTATGATAGGAATATTTGTCTAGGTTAGATTACAGGAACTTTTCGAGGCTAGAACAAATTCAGAGACAGCCTCCAGGAGATATTTACCGTTCCGTATTGTACAGATCATAAACATCTCATCGTATGTACTGAGATGTAGTACAGATAATACAGATTGCTAAGCATATCAATATTCACTCTCACATGGCTAAGGCCGCGCTTACAGCAGTTTTCTTTTTCAAAGGATAAACTTGCCTTCCACCAAAACTTATCGGTTTTGTACATCTCAGAGACCTAACACGTCAACTCACTGGAACATGAAGAAAACAAAAATAAGACATGCTGTTTTCAAGCTTAAGGGTTCCCCACTGTCACCCTCTTAAATTTTTTCCAATTCTTTTCATCATTTCTATGATTATTCATAATTCATTATTGAGTGTAAGTTATGCACGACTATCGCAATATTTTCATGTTTAATTCGTAATCTTACGGTCTTATTTTCTCACATCCAGGTATGTATGAGAGTTCCTGTTCGTATGGGAGTGCGTTAGACCTAAAACGAGTTGGAGCTGGTCCCACTATCAAAACCGAAGAATGTCTAAGTCCGAGTTCAACAACCACGGATTGGACAACCGGCTGTACTTATCGATTTGCCTGTAATTCGACTTTTCAACAATTGAAACAATCGGTCGAAAAAGCGAAAGCCGCTCTTCAGGACCGCAGCAGTTATCTGACCTCGGCAAGTGCTTTCGCGGACTTCGGTACAGCTCCTTTCTGCACTCCAGGACGGACAACAAACCACCATCACACTCAACTTGATCTGCTGTCCGATGAACTGAGAGATGACGTTTTACACGAGAAAAGATCTCACGGTAAGCATTACTATATCTATCAGATAATTTTCCTGAGACAAAATAATTTATTGTTCGGCCTGTGAAACAATTCGTTTTCCGCCGAAGATAACATGATACATCGACCGACACTTTCTTTAAGAATCCACTGTTGCGAGTGTAGAAAAGTGAAAGAGAGAAAAAGAGTATACATCATAGATATTTCTCGTTGTTAACTTAATAGCAACTTGCGCGAAAAGTGCGATTTAATACTCCGAAAACACTGAGGCGTAAATTTCGGGAAAATTTATTTTATTGTCTTGTGCGCTCCGTCGATTTTCGATGTATAAAATAGTCCCCAAATAACTGGTGCGGACGGGCGGATGAGCCGAGGTATACGTGATAGAATGAAAAGAGAGAAATGGATTCCATTTTCCATCTTCTGTTGCCCGTGATCCCTTTTCTTTAAGTCGCTAAGCAGCGCTTTCCTGGAGCGAATCCCGTCGGGGGTATTCTCCTAACCAAAATACCATCGGCAAGATGAATGTATTTTCCTCACGCTTCTATACATCGCGTTGCTACGGTAACGATGAACTTTCGTTGTAGTTCCACATGGGGGGGCACAAAACTTGACAAATAATTCACTTTCTTCGTGGAAAACTTATACTTTTTAAGTAACACTTTTCTTACCGCGTGTACGTTCGTATAATTCATTTTCTTACATCTCGCGATTCGTTGGTACGCGGGAGAATAAAAACAAGGGAACGAAAGTAAAGCGGGAAAATAGATGAAAGTCGTGAATTTATTGATAAACTTTCTTAAGCAAACTCTTGGTTTTCGACCGGCTCATGCATATTTACACCGGAGAAAAAATTTTCGTTCTTCCGTTATTGCCTATCTCCAGGACTCTTTCTCATGATTAACCGAATTCAGAGAAATATTCTCTATTAAATATACCGGTAACCTGGAAAGTTAGTTTAGGGATATTGACTAGTTTTATCGAGTTTTGCCGCATAGAAAATTAGTCGAGGACTGATATTTCGACGGTAGGACGGACGACGCGTAGTAGGAAGAATGCAGTGCAGATAAGACATCTCATTCTAGTTCACCAAGATAAAACCAAAAGAAACTTGTGATTTGAATTTGTTGAAGAACTCGATAGGTACGTTAACAATTTGACCTATCAAAATTTCTAATATATTTCACAACTTTTTGGGGTCTACCAATTTTAAAAGTTTGCTTGCGCACATGGCTTACAGAAAATTTCTATCTCAGCATGAGCAGAAATCTCGTCAGCTGATTAGCCGAATATGAAGTATATTACCTCTTGACGTTTCGGAACCTTGTAAAATTTCGAGTTCCGAGCCAATATATCCTAAGATACGTTATTAGTACAGAGAACTGAACAGCCTTTACTTCAAAGATTCTAAGCTCTACAAGCCTCTGGAAGCACAAAAGCTACGCCAAGATTTGAACCCGCCAATGACGTCATAAGGTGGGCGTGGCCTTGTCCTATTCTCGAATGACGTCATCCATTATGGGACATAAAACATAATCTCTTTCTTTCTTCTTGAATTCCAATGATATGATTAACGTGCGTATGAATTAGGATCGAAATTTTAATTTCAAATCATGGAACTGTAAGATATCAAAAAAAGTTACAAAGAGTTATTGAGAAGAAAAACATTAAAATACCCTCCAAAATTATCATTCGAAAATTCAGGCTACCGTTGACGTCATTTTTGTCAAATATTTCATTTCTGAACGTCTCTGCCTTGAGCAAAATTTAGTTCCACAGTTCATGAAATGGTACTGCGCCAAACAACGTAACCTGTTTCACAAAAAGGAAACAAAGGCACTCAACGATCTTCAGAAAGAGATGGTAAACAAAACGGCTCCTTTAACCTCATCTCCAGTGCCAATAACTCGTAAATTTTACCCACGCCTGGTCAATCTCACCAATAATGGGCTTGAAGTGGAGGAAGTTGACGAAATATCAGAATCGAAAGCGATAGATAACCTTTTGGCGGGCCTGTCCATGAGTTTGAAAGCACAGCCAGTGGAGACTGTAGTGGAATAATGTGCCAAGGCTATTTCGTCAAATCCGATGGAGCCTTTTTTTCCCCTTGATGGGCCGGAGGCCTGGGGTTCCCGCCACCACCACCAAACGGCCATCCATGGGAAGCACCGATACCATTTTATCCCTAGAACTGTGACCAATCCAATTCAGGCAGCTCATCAGAGGAGTTCGCACCCGGACTTGCGGTCGTCATGTTCGCTCTCAACATCTGATCCCTGCAGCACGAACTCATATTGAACGCGACTCGGCGGATGGATCTCCTGGCCGCCCGGACAATTCACGCACGCCGCAGGGTTTCCGGTCACGACCCTTCGATGCGTCTGCTGTTAGATGCGAGAGAGTTGTCCATTGCCGTCTTCAAGCCCACAAACCTTCCCTTGGTGCAAACAAAAAGAGTGGGCCAGGATTTGCCCCAAGACATGTTGATGGGACTTCAACCGTAAGCTTGTGAGAAATGGTCAATACATACCTGCAAATACACTATTTGCATTCTACAGGCAGAGAGGAGGGTGACGATACTTATACACTCTCTCAGTTGGGATATGATGGGTTTTCCATGTATGGAACTGGATTAGAGTATCCTAGTCCTGCAGCGCTATTCCTTCACCATTTCTGGGTGTACTGGCTATACAGGATTTCGGATACAAGGATGAGATTAGGAGTTTCAGTACACTCCGCGCAAAAAGATAAGTCGGTCCCTGTCGAATGCTAAGTCGGAAAACTTAGGAGGAGAGCATTCTAGTCCTGCAGCACTAATTCCTTTCCATTGCTAGTAGTACTGGCTATACAGGATTTCGAACGTGTTGACAAGATCGGGTTTTAGCGGGAAAATTCTGCCTAGAGAGTTATGTCGGTCCTTGCAGATTATTTAGGATAGTTGTTTTCTTTGGTGTTTTGGAAAGTGACTATTCTTCAGTCTAGATGTACTGGCTATACAGGAGTTCAGATACTAGGGGTGCACTCTACGCAGAAAGATATGTCGGTTTTTGTCGAGCGCATATGGAATGTTTTGTACAGGATGTAGGTATTCTTTTCCTGCAGCTCTCTTCCTTTTCAGTACTGGCAATACAGAATCTGAATACAGGGAACAGCCTGCTCTGAAAGTCAGGTCGATCATTGCTTATTGTTACAGAATTGTTGGTTTTGAATTGGATTTCAGGATCTCAGTCCTGCTGCGCTTTTCCTATCCTTCCTGTTTACTGGCTATAATGGGTGTTGAATGTGTTGGGCGTTGTGATTGGGTTTTTCGGGGGAAGCACCCCACTCAGAAAGATATGTCGATCCTCATGAGGTGCGTGGTGGATGATTGTGAGTTGAAGGCACTTTCAGCTTTTAGCGCTCTTCTGTACCGTAGGCGGTAGTACTAGCATGGAAGCTTCGAATGCAAGGAATAATCTGTCCACCAGAATGTACTAGGTAGGTACACGTCTGGGAAAGGGCCCTGTGCCTCGAGAGAGCGTGAGGGTTCCGGGGTGCAGAACCATTACAGCATCTGCGGCAGTCACCACCACAGCACCTGCTGCAAGTTGTTACCAACAGAGTTGCCATTTAGGTCGGAATGGGTCGTCACTCTCACAGGGATCTCCAGTAAGGCATATACAGTGCAAAGTATTGTTTTTAGAAATACTAAATCGGCCTCTGCTCCCCCCTTTCTTCTGGATCTCCGGAATTCGACTGTGATTGCACCAGCAAACTGGAATATATTCAGAAATCAAACTATTAGCTTCCATTCTGCTGCCCATCTTCCAGCATATCGAAATGCATACTTTCATTAGAATTGACAATGTTCTTCTCTGGAAGGCGAACGAGTGAACCGAGTCACCTAGTTAGCCCAACATACACCCAGTTTACTTGAAATAATAGAGCAAAATACACAAGCTAAGTTGAGAAGAAGACGTCACAAAGCAGGCGCGGCCTCGAAATGTATATCACGTCATTTACTGCAAGAGATGATCGGCCTCGCCAGAACTGTTATAAAATGGAATTTGATATTCACTTTTTCGTCGATTTTCTCCCCCTACCCCCAAAGAGCTTTTAGAATATCCTTAATCTTCCTTCTACTTGGAAATAGTTTCTTCAGGGCCATCAAAGCATGACACAGATTACTCGCCACTCTAACCCATTGGCTAGCAGAAGCTGACCAAAAGGGAAAACTTTCATTGGACGACAAAATAATAATCTCTAGAGATAAACTTCAATACTTTCTTGTCCACAAAATATAATTCAAAATTAGTTTGGCCGACGTTTCGAACGATCGACGTTCTTTATCGCAAAGACTCTTCGTAATGAAATTCATCTCTATTAACTGATAGATTATGATCAAAGTCAGCACTGTATACTTCAATTCTGGTAAAACTGGCCCTCGGTTTGATTCTCTTTGTTGTCATTACTACCTCCGTCTTACATCCCAATTACAACTGATGGCATAGTTCAAAATAACCCACCATGAAACAGGTTTCAGTTGAGATTTTTAAAAACCAGAGAGCTTTCCCATTGAAACAACGAGCAAAAACATAAAACTCGTTCAATTGAGCTCAAAAATCAAAACCAGGGTTCCTTAGGAGAAACTGATCGAATAATACACCATAACGACTTCTAAGTACAATTCGTTCCAACTTCTAAAGTGAGGATTCTGGACGATAAATATTTCGCATTCGTTCGCAACAAACCGAAAACTCATTAACTCTCAAGCGCTAACAAGTTTCGTAATTAGGAAGAAAAAAAGTTGTCCAAACTGCTGCAGTCTTCTTATTATACAGAGCAGCAACAACGAAAAATCAACTTCGTCAAAAAGAAACGAAACCGCAACGTAACAATTAAAAAGAAAAATTACGAGAAGAAAAGAAAACGCGAAAAAGGGGAACCTTAAAATTGTGCACGGGCCTTTTTTGCATCTCCGGTATTTCCCTTGTAAACTTGTTTCCTTCCGGGAACCTTTCGCCAGTTTCGTTATTACTTAGCACTTCTTCGTTCGAAGATTTCTACGTACATCCGACTCGTATCTGAATTTACTTTTTTTTGTACGAGCGTCTTTTTTCTCTGAATGAACGTGCTCTTGGGAAGGAACATTTTAAACTGCGATTAATGTTTTCTCATTTGCATACAAATTTAGTTCGTGTCTTTTGTTTGAAGAAAGGACTCGTCGAAGTGTGACTCTTTGTTTGGTATCGCGGTCGCATCCTCCGTTATGAAACGTCGGCATTGAAATTAAGAAAAGCTATAGTCCGACCGCGAATTAGCTTCGAGCAATAGTGAAATAATCGTATTTTAGTTTCTGGAGACTGCGACTTTTCGAAGAAAAGGAAGGTATTATTACTGATGATTCAGTAAGAGTGAGGGTGGAAGTGACCTCGAACTTTGAGAGGAGGAGGTTATGAAAATACCAACTTCCGCCGAGGATATATTTTGACGTCATTATAACATGAGGCAATGTCAGGATTCTGAATCAAATACTCCTACTTATTCTCATTCACATAGCAACTTAGGATGAGTATAATTTTATTGTACGTTTGTCATGTTAGGGACACTACACCAAATTGATAAGAGAATGTACAGACTGAAACATTTATCAGCATCGTATCTTGAGGGCCGAGAACTGTGTCTTCGATGATGTTATAGAGCGACACGTATACTGTCTTACAAAATTAAATTTACGTATCTACAAAATAAGACTCTTGGAGAAGGGAAACGCTTCAACTTTTTAAGGTAGCACTGAACTTAATAACTTTTCATACGTGGAAAATTCACCAAGGCATACTCAACTTGACATACTGATTTCAATAGGAGGGGACGAGGTAATAGGAGAAATTTAGTGCAAGCAACCCAGAGAATTCGAGATTCCCTTCTAATGGTGTAGGTTCATGATGGATTGTCCATAATAAATAAATTTCCTGCATAGGTTGTCTCATTTTCAAGTATTGTATATAGCTCGGGGTTGAAATTTTTTCAAGTCGCGAAAGTTAGTCAAGTCCCCTGCGCCACAGTTTGAGATGACGTTCTCTAGCTGATTCCCACCATGTTAACACAAGCTTACAAGAGATATGAGCATACATAACCCATCACACTTGTAGGGTAGTTTTTAATGCATTTAGTTCGATATCAAACCTTCGATAATAATTACTATTGTTATCAATGTACTCTGTTCACAAGAGCTCGTGGATTGATCCTCGATCGTGACGACTTTATCAGCGTACTGCGAGTATTCATTTCTTTTTTTTTTTTGATATAAGAAATATCTTCACTGACGACTGGTCTTTATCTTTAATACTACAACATCATAACTTCTGCCTATTTCAGGGATAACCTCCATGAGCAAGAACTCTTATCAACATCTTTCATGCTCTATAGCGGAAACATTGAGAGCGGCTAACAAAACAGGTAAGGCAATATTATTATTTTTTCGATACATACAATTCTTTTTTTTTTAAAGTACAGATTCGCTTTTATGAAGGGAGCCGGGATATAAAGGCGGCCTAATGCATTCGTATATAGCGAGAAAAATAATCATTTCGCGAGTATCAACTTCTTGAAAAAAGAGTCGCGATAAATACGTGTTATGATTTGGAAAGCAATGTAAGTACTATTTGGAAAAGTGACGGCGAGCGGTGCTCGAAGCACACGCGTCTCGGTAATAAAATATATACCGTACATGTCTGCGCGTATTAGTTATTATGATTGTTACAATCGCGTGAGTGTTCGCACCATTAATCATAGTTTCGACTGGGTGAGAACCATCATTCAAGTCATAAAGCCGAAAAAGATGGGAATAGTGAAAATATTACGCGTAAACAGTCGGGGCGTGCCGTTTGACTTTTGCCCTCTTTGAAATTTCCTATCAGCGCGTTGATCTTTTTTCGTAAAGCAAAAGAACGAGAGAATATGACTAAGACGGGAGGAATTTTTCTTATTCGAAAATATCGGGGTTTTGAGTTTCGAGTCCTACAGGCAGGAGTTGAGAACATTTTAAAATTTTTGATGTCATCCATATTTTGGCTGTTGGCTGAGGAAAGAACTTCGACTTCAGAAAATTTTGGTATTTCAAGCTCTGAACGATATAAGTTACGGAAAACTCCAAACTCTAGACAGGAATTAGTTGAACCATCGAGTGCAGTGAAAAGAAAAGAACTTACAAATTATTAACGGGTTATGGAAAAATACCTCACTTGGCAAAAATTTGAATTCCAAGCCTTGTAAAAGTAAAAATACCTGAAAGTAACAAGATTTCGAATTTTGAGCACTGTCAAAGTCTCTTTTACAAACATAGTATACCTTGATGAGCACCTCGTTAATGGTGCCTATCAAATTTTAATTTATGAGATTCACTAAAACATACTTACATAGTGTCACATTATGATCCAATGAGCTCTGGCTCGCGAAACGATCGTTCGAATTCAAATTTTGTCTGGCATCCTTGTTGTAGGCCTAAGGCTCGTGATTTTCTGGCCCCTCCGACCTAAAACATAAATTATGATAAAAATTTTGATAAAGTATTATACTTAAGGTGGACACTCTGCATAGTTCAAAGATTTATTGGAAAAATAATCTGGCTGAACCAAATAAATCAAGATCATTTTTGTCTTTTTATAGTTGCTCAATTCAGCTACCACTTAAGACAAAATAATTTTCTATTCACCAACTTTTGGGGACTCACTCTCTTGGTCGAGCATAATGAGCTGACCATTCTAGATCAAGTCAAAGGTTTCTCGAAGGGAGTAGATGAACTCGGACTTTGACACGCAGATTTCCAATAGACGGCTGGGGTTTCGGGAATGACATTAAAAAGAGGAACCCCAGTCTCAAATTCGCAAATTCTCGATAGCGGATGTAGGCACAATAGAGAATTCAACCAGTTTAAACCTTCTGGTGGCGTCATCATCCGTCATATCTCCTTGTGACATCATCAACATCACTTTCTTTGAACAGGGAACTTGCGCTATTGGGGGGGGGGGGGAATTCAAATAATGACGACTTTGGGAATGAAGAATGCAGGGAACCTGTTCTGAATTGAAATCGACCCACTGACCTATGTGACGTCCAAGGGGCAAATATTGGAATTCTTCCATACCCACTTCTGAGCCAACAGACAAATAGGTATAAATTTGATGGCAAAACTGTGTTATTGTATTCAAACACATTTTTGTCAGGGTGAAAGTTCATTTTGATGTCATTAGATCATGGAGTCGTAGGGTTGAGAGTCAAAATTTTACCAAGTTTCCTTCCTATCATACAATGATTACGGCGAGAGACTTGAAAAATTTTACTAATATATATTACGTCATCAGATTGTGACGTCATAGGCTCAAAAATTATTTCTCGAAGTCTTATCTCCTATCTTATAATATAGCTTGAAAGTCAAGATTTCTTCAAGTTCCTTGCCATAAGTACGATAGGCAAGGGACTTGGAGGAAGTCCCCCGCCTATCATATGATTATTGCTAAAAGGTCAAACTTTCTCCAAGGGAACTTCTGAACTGTGAACTATGTATGATAGGTAAGATATTTACACAATTTTTGTTTAGGCCAGGTCACGGCGCGCGACGTACGGTAAATTTTCCAAAAAAGTACCCTATAGAACAGGTCCGCGCGCCGTATGATGCGCGGCAAAACAAGAATGGTTCAAGTCCCCTTAAAGGTTGGACTTGAAGGGATTCCGACTTTCGAACCATAACAGGCTATATGTTAGGAGGAGGACTTGGAAAAGGACCTTATGAGAAAATTTTTACTCTCGAGTAATATGACAGAAGGGGTACTAAATGACAACAAGACTGAGTCGCTGTGCGCCTCAGTATCCGAGTCTCTTGTTTTTGAAAACTGCTATGCAAGAATAAAACAAACTCACGGGTTCTTAAACGGAATTGAATGAGGGGAAGCAGGGAACCTGTTTTGAGAGTCTTTTTGCAACGTTGTATACCTGGCGTTTCAATCAACGATCTCTAAGAAGAAAACGTCGAATACAACTTAGCAGACAACATAAAGAAAAGTCAAAACGCGAAAAAACTTGAATTAAAAATTTGATGTCATTCTTGATTGAAGTGTACAGACATCGTGAGCGAGTGTGAGAAAAAGGGGATTTTCTCATTTAATAAGATGGAATTGTTACTAGAACTGGTCTCAAGGATTTCAATGCTCTCTACAATGCGCGATGTCTTCTTTCAGTACTTTCTATATGTACTAACCTATCTAGGTCTAGTTTGAAGCTAGTATGTGATCCCATTAAGGCTAGCTCAAGCCTACTTTACAGCTTAATACATCGTATGCTATGGCTGGGAAACTCGGACTCGACCTCGCAGATTTATGAATTAGGTCGAGGGCTCGAGAATTCCAATTCCATCAACGGAGGGGGAGGGAGTCAACTCTGCCTCGCGGTTTTTCATCGGTAGAATGGGGTAGAATGCCGATAGAAAAATTAAAAATATCAAAACTCAGTGCTCAAAGACGTCTGAAAAATAGGTCGATTTTGGAAGGAGAAAAGTTCTGTCATCGAGACATATCGTGGCAACTGTACTTCAACACAGAGCATCTATCAAATCGGCGATAAAATTTACCGAATTCGTCGAGACCTTGGAAAACTCAACTGTTGCTTCAAAACTCTACAACCTACAAAGCACATCAAAATAACTATAAATTTTCTATTGTATAAATTTATTGGCAATAAGCTAACGCTATTGTGCTAGTCTATAACTCTCGTTGGTACATTCGCGCAAAATTGATTCATACTTCGTTTTTTTTACGTCCGCCATTAAAGCAAAAATTAACTACGACGACGATAAAAATACGTAGCTTATTTACAATAGATGATATCTATTGTCATTCAATTTCGAAAACGAGCGACCCCGATGCGCTACTACACAACAATTCGTATAGTCGTCTTGACTCGTTGATAATTGTTTGATTCGTCGGGTCGAAAACGCTTTTTCAAGCGAAACTCGCCGAAGAAGACCTATCATCAATGTAGGAAAGGCTTTCGGTCTCGTCCATGACTAATGTGAAGATTTCCGTTTCAAAATTAAGAGCGACGCACGACTGCTCCATTTCCTGGGAAGCGACTCACCACACGGCGTACGCTCGGCCACCAGTTCGCTCGATGAGCGACTGCGATCGTGCGATTCACTATCGTGGTATTATGCGAATGGAGCGCCAACAGAGAGACGATTTTTAGGGATACCCTTAGAATACAATCGGCGCCCCGAGATAGTTCATTTTTCGACACGCGTACTCGACTGGCGCAACGATGATTTTGCACTATTTCCCTTTTTAGCCATTACATTTCACTCTTACACCATTTAGCAATTAACAACCCTTAATAATGTTTATGTAAACTGTGCTCGTCGGCTTCGTTTGTTTTGCTAGCGGTTTAATCCAGCTGCTTCTTTCGCTTAAGCAGTCAAACTGAATACGTTATTTTCGAAACATGCCAATAAGTTTCATTGACGCGGTGAGTAATTGCCGATAAACCATCAGATTGAATAATTACTTCGAAAAAAATGGAAATAAAAGTACGAAGCGATTTTCTCATACCCACGATACGAAGTTATGAGCGTGGGTTACTACCTCGCGTGCATTTGGCGAGGAAATATTATTGGATGACTGATGACTTTGGCTACGACGACGCACAGTCTACAAAAATTAATATTTAGGCGAATAAAAGTCGAAGAAAAACTCCGCAAGAACGATGGTTCATTTTTTTCAAGAATATTTTACACATCCAAAACATGTCACGGGTAATTCGCTACTCGTCCTACTTACTCAGGTCGTCTTCGACTCGTTTTCGAAAATTCTGGTGGTCAACTGCAAAATTATTCAGATTTCTGGTAACCGTCTTTCGTCCTCTGCTCTGTCTTATTTCGCAGGATAGTCGCCAAAAAAACGCTCTCATTTGGGAATTTTCAAGATTAAATACAAAGGTGATTTTGATCTTTATTATTAGTTGATAAATATGTATCAGAATTTATGTCAAGTTATAAGTATTCTTAAAACGTTCAAAAGTCATAAGCAGAGACCGGACTTTTTGGCATTAAAAATAGAAAATTTCGGCACTTAAATGTTGCATTTTTGGCAATTTTCGGCCTTTAAAGGAGAAGTTCGAAAAACGCGCGTTTCTAGAGCTATTACAAACTCACGACCACAATGATTCAATTTCTGACCAAAATTGTGAGATTTTTGACCAAAATAAACGAATTCTAGGGATAAAACTCATCAATACGTGATGTGTATGTTTGTACATCAGTCCATAGCTTTTGAACGCATTCGCCTACCAAGACGGAATTGGTTTTGAAAAACTTCTCACTATTCGAGTAAAGCATTTGAATGATTCGGCTCCCTCAGGATGGAGAAATGAGCGAAAAATTTTTTTAAAAAACCGAGGGTAATCAACGTAGTAAACCTGCTACTTACTGTACGCGGTGTTCCAAATGTTCAAATGCGTGAGAGAAAGAGAGAGAGAGAGAGAGAAAAAGACCAAAAAAATTTCAGTGAATCCACAGTCTCTTTAGTTCTCAACCTACACATTGAATGTTATTGGTTGAAATAAAGTATTGTCAAAAGAGAGCTGAATTTTTGAAAAATGTACAGAGCTAGCAAAGCGGCCCCTTAAGACGCAAGATACCTTTAAAATCCAAATAGCTACAAATACAGACATCTACCCAACACAAGGCTGGCGGTCAGGTGCGACCGCCAACCGCTAGTAATTATCTAAAAGGAGGAGGGATTTAGTCGCCTTAGATTGCGTGAATAGTCTAATTTAGGTCTAGAATAAGTGTACTGGAGAACTAGCTACAAGCTCAGATACCTAGCATAGACCTATAGTACTAATATAGACCAGGCCTAAAATAACCCTCGAGGGAAGCTAGTATACGAGTAATAGACTGTATAAGAAGAATATGGAGTAACTCGCAAATTTTTACGAGTTCAACCACGCGGAGGGGTGGGGGGGGGGGTAGAACTCACGGATTTCCGAACTAGAGGGGTCATCAGTAAAGATATGAAAATACGAGCGTGAGTGAAGAGGTTCGAATTTCAGATACCAAATAAGAGACATTTTAACAAAGAACCTGCCCTATGGACCGGCCTTCTAGAAAATTTTGGCGTCCCACCGCCCGTCTGAAAAAATTTCAATACTTTAATAAAAGAGTTGGACTAAGAAAACATGACCCAACCTAACTCAGGTAAAGTCGGACTCTCACGTTTTCTGAAAATACCCTCTTTCTAACTTGGGTTGATGACGTTACAAATTGACAACGTCATCAACTTGGACGCGGGTATTTTAGATGAAACATAACCTCACTTAACTTGGGTTTATGACGTCACAAGTTGATGACATCATTAGAGTCGAGTGCGCACGTTTTATAAAAACTTACGGATTCTTTGACGGAGGCAGGGAACCTGATTTATGGGGTACCTCCGAGCTATACATGATAACGAAGGGACTTGAAAAAATCTCCAAGCTATAGATGATAGAAGATGTTTGAGAAGTTGCATATTTGGCTCATTGAAGAGGCTAAGCCAATTGATGTATAAAGCATTGCACATCTAGTTACTTGAAGGGGCAATTTTAGCTTTCAGGCTAAACCTATACACACACCTCTGAGCTATATATATTATAGAAGGGGAACTTGGAAAATTTGTGACCTTTGAGTTTTGCTTGCCGGCCGGACGACGGACGTTTTTTTCTGAAAAACCTTCCGATAAAAGAGATTCCCTGTTAAAACGGCGGCCTCCTAAACGAAGTTGAACGAGGAACGCAAGGATCCTGTCCTATAAAAGAAATTTAATTTTAATGCTGACGATCGAAAGGCAAAATTTTTCTTAGTCACAATTTGATCATATGTTGCTCATAAGTCTAAAGTTTAAAAGAAAAACTTTTCTATGAGAGGTCTTTTTGAAAATTTCGGTGTTCCGCTGTCCTGCAAAACCTGACTTATGACGTCACCAGATCGTAACATAACAGAGGGGTTCAATCGAGCCATAATGTATGATAGCATAGGGATTCGAAAAAATTTCTACTTTTTCGCCATATTCTCTGAGCAGGAAAGGGGCTAAAAAAAAAGGCCACTTTAAAGCCTTATGAATACTTTCGGAAAAACAAATTAGCTGCTCCGAGTTGTCTTCATTAATTACGTATTTTAACCGAGGTAAACAGGGAACCTGTTCTAAGTAGCTTTCTTAGGTTATACTTTTTAAAACTTTCTCCGGATTCGTCAGGATTCTTGAGGGTACTTTCAGAGGAGGCTTCCGAACATTCTCTGAAAAAATCAGCTCTGTCTTCTTCGTGTCTAGGTAACCCTCTTTTTCTGGCTTCATTTCTGGTCCTAACAGTAACGATTTTTTTTAAATCTTTTGTGTTTCGTGATAAATTCCCCTTCCCTTACTGAGAATATCAATTTCCAACTGGCGTATTTTTCACCCGTGTTTACAAACGAATATATCCACGATAAATTTATAGAGGACCAAATTAAAATTCCGTCATATCCTTTCGTTTCACAATTAATTATTTTTGGTATTTTCCTCTTTTGAATTCGAATAAATAAAATTAAAAATTTTTCATTTCACTCATGCTCTTAGGCTTTTAATCGATGTTATTTCAAACCTGATGATACGTCTGGTAAGCTTGATACTTTGTAAATGAAAAATCAAAATTCCTAACTAATTATGCGAGCGGCAAAGGATTAATACAATGCTATACCTCCGGGAGACACTCTATACGATGGAAAAGAATTGAACAGTTCCTCAAGTAGAGTGCAGAGATCGCAACATTTTCGTCTGAATCACTTCTCTGTTTTCCTCATAGAGTGCAGCATCATCCTGAATACAGTGAAATCAAAAGGGGTGCAAAATAAAGCAATTTCGTAACATTGCTCGCTAGGATTGTAGGGCGCGCCTATGTTCAGTTCGACAGAATTAAGCAAACAATTCATCGAAGATACTCTTTTTTTGCTAATTATTTTACTCTTTTAAAATGTGAATAGGCCTACGTTTTTGCAATTTATACAAAGGAAAAAATTACCCACTATTGATAATTTAAATAATTAGTTTTATGAATTACAAAATTATTTGCCGATACAAGAACTTGAAGCCAAAATTTTTCGACAAAATTTGAAATGATTTCAAAACGAGATCAGATAAGTAAATGCACGAATAGTAAATTTCTCGACCACAATTTTTTTTTCTTTCTTTCTTTCTTGTTGAGAATTTTACATGTACTCGTAATTTTCTGAAGGCAAGGCACCGTAACGTGAAATAAAAGTTCGCTCAGAGTCAGAAAAATAAAATAGGGTTTTTTAGATTCGAAAAAAAATGTCAACAAGCTTTTCATGAATAAATAGAATTAGTCTCTATGTGGAAGAAGTCATCATTTGAATCTTATTGTAGATCACTGATCAAGATTATGCTACACATCTTCTGTCCTCTGAATCGTTCGTCTCTTGCGGGGTTGAAATTTTTACCTCTATTTCTAGGCATAACCAGAGTATATTTGACACTATTCTGGTGTTACTCGTCGGACACCTAACTTTTCCCGTGAAAAATACATATCTTAATTTATTCGAAGTATAAGCCTACAGATGTCGATTTCAGGGCGCAATCGTCAAGTCCCGAATTCGTTTCAGCGGACTCATATAAAATACTCGTACATCCTTGAAGCATGATCTCTTATATTCCCTCGGAGATAACCCGTCGAAACAAAAGCTTTCGTCCTTAATTACGACCATCGGCGTATAAAATGCGAGTAATTTTATGCGTACCCGAATACGCAAATGAAATTTCACTTTATACGTTTGAAAACAACTTTTGGTTTCAGACTGTATTGTTTTCTCTTTTTCTAAATAATATTCAAAAGAATCTGTGTAATTATAGTCTTTGTTATATTTCCTCTCGCACCCAACAAAGGCCGTGCTGCTGATTTAAGTATACAATATCAAAGGAAATTGTAGCGCTGTTACATTCGGAAACATTTTCAAGAGCTCTTTCGCGGATAAGTATCGCGTTTATTCGTAATACCGCCTATATTTGTTTCGAGTGCTCTCGCGCCTGTGTGCGCTCTATATTTTTATTTCTTGCGCTTTGACTTCAACTATCGGCCCTCTGTACTTTCACCGCCGCAGTACTCAATCGTCCGCAAAATACTACAACACCTGTTTGATAGATTGCAAGTTTCAAGTTGATTCAAACGAAAGTACTGCCAATGTACTCTCTTTTCCTTTGGCTAACCTCATTCCTAATACCTAACAGTACACGTCATTGTTTCCGAACGAACTAATGTGCGCCCCTTTGAAAAATTGCTAAAACACTGTACAGCAGCACAGTGCCTACATCGATGCTATTACGCTGATCCGCATTAAGAAATGTGCCAACATCCGCGCGCCCCTTAGCTAAGGTGCAAAGCGAAAAACGTTTAGTGCAATTACAATTTTCGTATCTGCATCAGTACAAGGAATATCGAAACAAGGCACAAGTACCTAAGTGACGAATTGTAAATTTTTGTCCTCATTTTCGGCATAAAATAAAAAAGAATGAAACGAAATGAAGTACACCATCTAAGAATATTGTACCAATAATTGAAAACGAAAATGAATATTTTCGAACATCAACAGTATTTCATTGAAGAATCCAGACCCAAAAATTCAAAAATAAAAGTTAGTAAGTTTGTGGTGCACGCTGTCTACCGATATTTCACTACTAGCAAGGAGCAAACGTTCGTCAAAGAAATACCGATGACGAGGAATGCAGAGTCAGTCGGGAGAACTAAGATTCCCTAGTTTCAGCTGTGTCGCATGTACTGTTTGCTAGGATGTTCTATTGGTAGACAAAGTTATAAAAGGCAATGATGACGACTTAATTCAAAGGAATGTGCTGTGCCCGTTACTACCGAAGATTTTGACGTTGACGTCCGGGTCTCCGCCGGGACACAAATTGCCGCTATCTTTTGGAATGCAGAGAACAGTCACTGTTCCTTTTCGGCGAGTGGCCAACATACAGACAAAACACTTCATTGGTGGATAGAAAACTTTTATACTTTTCTTTTCGTGGTGTTTTCCGGGTAAGGCTAATAGGCTTGGGAGTAGATTACATTGAGCACGAAACTTCGCCATAGCGCGGCTAACACCAAGTTTGTGGAGGAATGCTCGGATAAGAACACCTTCGGCAATGCCAGGAACGCAGGAATTCTAGATTTTATATTCTTGAAAGTCTTAAAAAGTCTCCTTCCTCTAAGTAATTATCGTGATTTGTCTCAAAATTACGCTCCAACTCCTGCATGTACTTTCGTCGTCGTCTTCAGGATTTTCTAGTGATGTCCGGTTCTGATCCATGCCCTCATATTTGTAATATTCCCTCTTCATCTCCTTTTTCAACCAATCTAGTACTACGATGACGTCACGTCCTTTTTCAACTTGTATTTTTTCTATACAATTAATTGACCGAGCTTGAACCTAGTTCGTAGGGGGAATGGGAATCACAATTCAAAGAGTCTTAACATAAAGGCTTTCTCTGGGCCTAGCTTATGTTGCGTGTAGCCTAGCTTCTACGTTCAGAGCAATTTAACTTCGCCTAGTTTGAAGATTCAGAGCTCACCCTTCCTCTAGGCTCACCTTTTCAAAGATTTACAACTCCAACTGATCTCAAATCCTCTCTTTCATAAAGGACTGAAACTCTAAATTTTTTCATGTTCCTAAATTAGGTCAAGGCTATAAAGGTCGGACGCGGCTGTTTTTTGATGATGTCTCCCATTACACAAAATTAGTCTCTTTAACCTTCTTCAGTTTACCCTAGCTCACAGGTTCAAGTTATAGCTTAAAATTTTTCCACCTTCACATAAGTTCACAGCTCAAAACACTTTCAAGTCTTTCCTTCTTGGAAAACTTTCCAACAAACACTCTTTTTTTTTTGAAAAATTCGACGCGCGTCGTTTGGCGAAAACTGACCTATCTTAGTACAATTACTATTTAGGCTATCGAAAAAATTTTCCCTTTTTTCCCGCTTTCCCCGTATCGGAAGTAAGACTTTAAAAAACTCTGACTGTCGAGCCATATTTGAGTGGGTGACTTTGAAAAATTTCGACTTCCGAGCTATATAATTATGAAAAGAGAGGGACTTGAAGAATTTCAACAATCAGAGGAGTTGAACTTCGAAAATCTCGAATAAGTTGTGCATGACAGGAGAGTCACCTGGAAAAGTTTTGATTTTTAAGCTGTATCATGGTAGGAGGAGGATTTGGAAAAATTGTAACCATCGAAAGAGTTTGTTAAGGAAAAGCAGAAGAGGACTACAAAAAATTCAGACTCTCAGGACTCAAAGGAAGCCACCGTTTTCCCGAGTCTTCTCGATGCAGAGGATCGGAGTTCGAAATTTTAAGGAGTCCCCAGAGTTGATCAAGGTCAGTGATGACGTCACGAAGGTGGGATCCAAATACGGGCACGTTAATTAAGGCGCGCAGAGAATGATATGTTCTATAAGTCAAAATGCCTGTAAGAGCCCGCTTCCTTGAACGCAGTTCGACTGTCACAATTTTTTCAAGTCCCCCCCCCCCCCGATAAATGTAACTACGAGGTGTCGAAGTTCGGGATCTAGTTTTCTTCAAATCACAAAAATGTATCTTTCGCTTTTCAACGGAGGGGGGAGGATCATTTAAAAATCATCTTCAATTTTTTCGGGTGACCTCAATTGTTGAATTTGGCGCCGCAATCATTAAGGCGCGGAAAAATTTTATCAATCAGCCTCTCAAGCTAGGATGCCAAATCTACAGATTTTTGGTCTTTGAAAAGATACAGGGTTTTGTCTTCTCCAGATTGCACGTACAATGCGGATTTCTTGCGATAAAGGGAAAGGTACCTTAGACACCCGTACGAGAGATACTTTTCTCCTGATCGTTATTGGCCTATACTGCGGTTTTGCGTATTATTGAGTCGATCAAGGGAAAAGTACCTCAGTTACTCTTAGGAGAGATATCTTTCTCCTGATTGTTATTAATGGATCAATCAAAGTCCGTAAAATCTGTTGTTAGGTCTTACAAAAAATGGGGGAAACGGATTTTTGAGACTATCATCTGGCAGCACTGCTTTTAAGTTCAATAAGCTGCGATTCTCACGACGCTCGAAGAAATAGAAAAGTGTCACAAGGAAGGGATATCAAAGTAGTATCAACTTTGTATGACTTACCATTGGGTTTTATGAATTCTTTCCTGATAGACACATGAAGCTGAGCCATATTAGAATATCAATTCGTGGAGATCTATAAAAATCCTGAGGGGAGATAGGATCAGATCAGAACTGCTTCAACAGGCGCCGATTTTGAGCCACTCGAGTTGTTGTGCACCGTATTTAAAGATATGAAGGCTCATCAAATACTGCCCTTTCTGTATGGAAGAAGAGCATCAAAATTTTTGTCAATTTTGTCTGATAAAGCGGGACTGTTAAGCTCTAACTTCTGGACCAAATTCTTACCTAAAAATATCTGACACAAAACGGAAGTTCTTTGCCACTCAAAGTCCTCAAAGTAATCCGACCGAGCAACTTAGGTGAAGGAGTAAGAGTCATGCTAATGACCATGCAATTTTTATTTTTGTGATGTTTTCGAGGCCCAATTGAACAGCGTTGCACCGTTCACGTTCAATTGACAGTGAATCTAAAGAACCCTAATAACAAAATTAAAACCTCTTAATTTTTAAGAAATGAGAATTTATTCAATTGACACTGCCATTAGATGATAAGGGGTCCTTTACAATGAATAAAAGTTGGCAATCTGGTAATTGAGCAATTTAAACAAGAAATTTTAGTTCCGTTGCCCAAATTGAGCCTTGCCTTATCCTGAAATTTCACAGTCAATGTTGAAAATTTCTCATATCACACTGATGAAAAGTGGAAATCTGATCACTGAATCGCCCTCGTTGCTTGTTGCGCCAACTTTCGTTCATTATACGAGTAAGAGATTACTGAAATTAAAATTGAAAAAACAAATGAAACACGACGTCTCGAAATTGACTCATTCCTTCGTGAGAAACAGCGATCTAGGACGATTCAAGTTACCTCGACTAGTATGCGATTCCGATCCTATCTACAGACCGCAAAGGCTGGGTTCCATCAACCCACTTTCAATCTAGTTTGATTTATTCGAAAAAATCCAATTTTGCCTTTCCCAACGTTCGGAAGAAAAAAACTGCCGAGCTGTGACGGGTCAATAACGAACGAAGTGAGCCCTTCTCAATACCTGTAAAGTTGGCATAACAAAAACGAGAATATACTGTACGCTCTATTATACGTATATCTTGTAGTAAGTCGCACTCGATACCAAAAATACGCTGTCTAGATATAGTGTGTGACACGCGTCCTGGGTGCAGTACTTGAATAGGACGCAAATAACACATGGTTTTATTGTAAACAATGCAATAATGACGGGTGCTCTTTGTCTCACTTGACGCCACTATTCATTCATGGTAGCGCGATTCGTCTCAACCAATTTGAACTTATGCCTCGCAGAGGGGGTATCATTTCGAACGCGACACTTCTCGACAATCAGATTTAATAACAGTCAATAGGATTCATCAGAATTAACTGATCGACGACGGTCGTGTCTATCGAATGAAACGGGCGCCCGCCGCGCGCCGTATTGCGAACGCGTGGACCATTCATAGTCGCCGATCATCTATATAGGGTACAGCTTTTAATATTAGTGCATGTATCTTTTTTTTTCTCACTTTCGAACGAAATAATCACAATAGATGAAATTTTTTATTGTTTGAGCGATTTCAGGGAGAAGAAACCGTGAAAGCCAAAGCGATGATATCGATGGTGATGAGTGCAGAGTGTTGAAGAATTTTATACAAGTTAATCTGTGGGATTAATATTATGAGAAGTGATTTAGCATACTTTCTCCTTCCTTTTGAAATGATAACAGAACATGACAGATAGCTTCAGGTGTCCTGAATGAGTTCATTTATAGACTAGTCAGCATTACAAATCCACAAAGGAAAGAGAAACAGAAAGAATGTACCCGTTTTCCCTTTCAACTGGCCTTCGTCTGCTGAGGAAGACCTTTTCTACAAATCGTCCCGTCCGCGGACGTAATTATTCAAAAATTTATGAATTTGTCCCACAAAACACAGAAACGGAACAGGTATGTAGTTCAAACATTCGATATGATAACGGTATAATAATTTTGCCAACTTACGACTCGATTGCCGCCTTCTTGACTGAAGCGGGCGTATTTTCGTCACGCGTCGTGACATCGCAACGGTGCTCTTTGTAAATGAGTTCGCGCCTTTTCACCCCCAAAAACTAATGAGAGCGAAGCGACAGCGGACGGAAAAAATTTCTTCGCCCTAATCAAAAGCCAAATTCGTTAAAGTAGAAAATTTACAACGAGCTCAAATGTAGGAAATATTAACGGGGAGGTCTTACGCTATTAACTTTTTAGGGAAAATTAAGCAATGTAGAAGATAGTTAGGCGGTTTTGCAGGAAAAGGATTTATACAAGAGATAGTAAATTTCGAAGTTCCGTCTTGTCTTCTATCTTGCGTTGTATTTCCCTGCCGCAATCGATAAGTTGCTATGGTGACACTTCCGCCAGAGAAGCTCGCTTTAAACTTCCAACTAAAAGCTTGAAAGCCGGGTGTCAGATAATATGAAGCTTCTCCGTGCAGAAGCTCCCGGTAGCCGTTGACAACTACTCGATTAGCTTTACGTTTTTGCTGATAACAAAAACCAGCAACGCTCTGGCGGAACGACCTTAGAAGTGGCGGTCGACACAAAGCGCATAATGTTTTGGCGTGTTACGAATTTTCTCCTCTTCGCGACTACCTTCCTGTTTTCTTTAGCTAAGCCATTTGATAACGAGTGTAGTTAGCAGTTGATGAAATTCTGATTTAGACATCCGCGCAGACGAGAATATATACGACTTTCGATCGACTCTACACGCGATAAAATACGGCGGTAGTTTCTCGACAAACTTTCTACTCGTTCAACCCTTCTCGCTGAACGTGTAAATGAAAATGCGATGAAAGTTTTTTGCATGGGACGAATTTTCGTTCGATAAAATTACGAGTTCATGTACGTTCTTTTTGTAGACGCTCCAACGGTTTTAAAATAGTTATATAAACCATTCTTGATTTATACTTGCATGATGAACGCGGTCGGCGTCGTCATAAGCGATGAAGTAAATTTTCTATACTTTTCTGTAACCATTTTCCTTCTTTCCGATGCTTAAAAAGAATGATGATAATTCGTTAATTTTTCGTTAGACAAGTAAAATAGCAATTAATAAAGAAGCAGTCAGAATTGGTAAAGACATGGAGATGCAAAAACCTGAAATAAATTTAAAAGAAAGAAAATGGTTTCAGGAAAATGCATCATTTTTTTTCTTCCTTTTCTTTACTAGCTTATATATATTCGAGTAACGCTCCTTTAAAAACCGAACGAAAAAGAAAGAGAGAAAATGAGAACCAAAAGAAGCATCGAACCGAGATTGGAAGTAATAATTTCCAAACCATTTCATTCGTCCCTGGCCACTCAAACAGAAGCCATTAGCTAATAATTTTCTCCTAGACGAAGAATACAAAGAACTTCGTGTCTCCACTCCGCGTTCTCATCGCTAAATAAGGTTTCTTGCTAGCATTTACCGAAGCTTTTCCTCCATCTTTCTTTCTCTCTCGTTACTCTCTCTCTCTCATTTTTTTTTAAGATAGATTATTTTCAACGTATCGAGAACGGCATTTGATTTTAACGGTTTAATGGAAACCTCTTTATGGCTGCAGAATGTTTTATTACAGCCATCGTTCGTCGCCATCGTCCACCAATTTCGTCCCATTTACTTCTAAAACGTTTTCTCATTTGCAATTAAGATTTGTCAGTTCGCGATGATTATAAATTATCAGTCGATTATGCGATGATTGTGTATGCGTGTATAGCAAAGGTTGACGAGGGACCGTAAGAGGAAAAAAGTGTAAAAGATTCAGAATATTAATAAATTTTTCATGGCTAAGCGCGCGGAAAAAGGAGAAAAATTTTGACAAAACGTATTCTCAATGTCGCCCTGCGGGTACATCTTGAGTTGAATTGATTAGATTTTCCATCAAGGGAGCTAGGATACTTCAATGCAAAGATAACAAATCTTTGGAGTATCACTTCAAGTTCACCTTCATCACGGTCGACACATTTTTGAAAGCTTTTACTTCGACGATTCATAAATGACGCATATTGAGAAGGAAAGTACTACAATATGAAGAACAATTGTCTCTTTACTTGAAGATATAGTTCCTATTTTGAACCAGATTTGCCCAATTGAAACAGCCTCCCAAGAAGAAGCCGATTCAATGGTTTTTTCCCAAATAAAAACAATATTATTCATAACAGATTGAACAATCAAAAAATTATGCGGCACAAACCAGTAGGCGTGTGATATTTATTCTAGATTTCTGATGAACAATTGAAATCACTATTTTGTATTCTACTTGTACAACTAGGAGGGTACAAACAACAATGAGGCGAACAAAATTCAGGTGTTTGATAATGAGAGGGTAATAATTTGCACATACTCTGAATCAACATTACATTTGTATGCCGATTAGAGTCAAAGAATAAAAGTTTTAATAACGATGTATGGTAATCACAGAAAATAGACCATTGAAAGAGGAGTAGAAGAATCTACAGAATATGAATCAGTTTGGAGATCTTCAGATGAAATGAAGAATCAAGTTCGGGAAATTTAATTTGAATTTCGTTGAAAAATTTGGGGGAAAAATGGAATAATCCAACAGGAAGGTAGGACAAAACAAAATGTAGAAAAATCCAACACAACTGGCAAAGAATACAGTCCATGTCTTATTCCTGATATGATATGCGTTTAAGAACGCTTGACTATTAAGCGAGGGTTACTGTTCCTGTCTGGACTAGGCTAGGAAATAGCAATCAGAATAAGAAGTTCTTGCTCGTTCTACCTCTGTAAGGTAACTGTCCATTCTTAAGATGACATCTTGAAACAGGGAACTTGTTTTGTCTTTTTTTTTTGGGGGGGGGGATTTCGCGTCGACCGTCCAACAGAAATTGACCTACCTTAATGTAACTGGGCTTCAGGGGGAAAATTGACATTTTTTTTTCTTACGGGACGGGTAAAAATTTTGACCATCGAACGTGGGGTGTTTGAAGGAATGTCGACTTCATACATGTTAGGAGGAGAACTCGAAAAAATCTTCAAAAAAAAAATAAGAGAGAAAAATTTTCTGGCGTAGCCAAATAAATGAAGCTCATGTTTCATGTCTTCAATAAGGTAGCATGCTTCTCCCATCTTAGTCTAGTATTAGTCTGGTTATATAATGAAGGCTCTACCTACTACAGAAGCCTGAATTAGGGCTAATATAATGAAGTCTTTAGCCAAATATATAGGTCTAGGATTTCTTTGGCGCGGACAGACGGACGCACGAACGCAAATTCCAAAATCAGGGTAAAGGTCAGAGCAAAGACATGAAACATGTCAATACAGAGTTTTACATAACAAGAGAAAAACATTCGATTCTCAACATCGAAACTGAATTCGTTCCATGGAACAGGTTCAGTCAAAAGACGAAACTCGAAAAGCTTCCCCAATCCCTGAACACCCTCGATGACGTCACGCTCTGGTGATATAACAAGCTTGACGTTTGAATTTTTTTCGAATCCTCAGATAATTCATTCGCTTACCCTGTAGGTTTTCATTCAACATTTTTCATATCCTCATCCTGCATGGAGTACAGGAGATTGAGAATTTTTTGTCAATTCTTCGATATTAGTCAGCTATCGCTCTCCTGTAACATCTGTGAAAACTCCTGATAACGTCACACCCTTTCTTTAGACCAATTATCTCATCCTTTGTCTCTTTAGTCGAAATTTTTCTGGACCTCACAAACTAAACCAAAAATGTTTTAGGCGAAGTCAGATTTCCAGATTTCCGGGACGGTATACCATTAACAAAAGTGATATTGGGTTCCTCGCTCATAAAACTTTTACTAATAGAGATTTTATCAATAAAGAAGAAAGACGGCAGTCAACGAACTTCATTTTATTCACAAGCCATTCATTAGGCCAAGCTCAGCAATTCGACAGACGGATATATGTCAAGTGTGAAGAAAAAAGGAAGGAGGACCTTAAGTACTGTCAAGAACATATGACCGTATCTCAGTTGTTTCGTAAACCTTTCGAATGCTGAGCAAAGAACAGAGGGTGAGAAGTTAGGGGAAGAAAAAGGAGAGGTGGACTGTCTGACAAATTAGACGAGAAGGTAAGGTTATAATGTGGTTGTTGAGGTAGATGTGAATCGGTTATTCGAGTATGTCCTATATTCTTAAATAAGAGAGCATCATTCCTTTGGAGTCTCCTATGGAGGATATCCAAAGAGCGAACATTTGTTTATAGTTGGTAGTTCGCAAGGGCTTATGAAAATTATTCCACAATTGGAGACAGAAGGAACAGTAGCGGTTTTCGTCATCGAAGGCAGAGAACAATCAGAAATTTTTATTAGTGTGGTATTGTTTTCTCAGCTGCTTCAACATCAGCGTCAAGTTTGGCCCGCGGTTCACAAGAAGTTGAGAACTTCTGTGAGAGAGCCAGAAAGATAATCTCTATGCGGCGAGAAATTAAATTTCCACCGATGGAGTAGGCATATCTAGTTTTATGTTTGGATTTTGAACAGTCCGCGTGAGGCATAATGTATGGTCCGGAGATTTCATGCTCTGATAGAATGTTTGTAATGTTGTCCGCTGGTGAGATATCGGTGATGTCGAAACGTACCCTAGGAAGGACGGGTATGAGAAAGGATTTCAGGGGGTTTACTCTGTAAGATGAGTTAGGCGCGAGTTCAAATTGCCGACAAATGCGTTTATTGAAGAATGAAGGAAGATGTGCAGACGTTGGACAAAAAATTGAGTCTTAAGGTGGTAAGGAGATGCAGGTGGAATCGGGAGAATGATGAGGACATGAGTTGAAGGTAATAGAGCAAGCAAAAAGAGGTGCGAGTTAATCTTAATTTTTGCTCAATTTGATACACAGAAAATATCTCAACCTAAAATATAATAAACAGGTCCGACAGATCAGCGGGAAGGTAAGGTTTATGTTCCAAACTTCTAAAATAATATGGAAAATATCCCCCCCCCCCCCAGTGAGAGACAATTCTAAATGGATTAAAGACTTTTCATGTGGTACTATGAATGTAGCTCTGACAAATGAAAGTCATTTCGAAAAACGTTGTAAAAATAATAATCGTACGATTTCAACGTTCAATTTTAAAAGAAAGTTCGTTTCTGGTCCCAGTATGACAGGATCCTCAGTAATTTTTTGGTATAGAGAACTGCAATGTGAGATGATGTAAAATTTTGAGCTTTCCCCATTTTTATGACGCGTATTCAAATATGACGTATCTGAGAATCTTTTTCTGTCTGACATTAGGTCACATTGTTGCATGAATACTCATCAATAAATTTCAGGTTCTAATATTTCTAATATAGAAAGATGATGAGATATGGACATAATTTTTCTAGACCGAATACACCCGATTCTTATTATTTCTCGCAATGATTCTTCATGATGATGATATAGAATTTTTTCAAATAAGTAGATATTTTTCTCAACCGTAGTGCATCAGTTGAGCATCTTACCCGTAAACTGAGGAGAAAAAGAATTGAAATGACGGCTGATTATATTACATACAGCACGAGGCTTCAATCAGTAGAAAATGGTCCAAGAGAAAAATGATTCGACTCACTACAATAAATTGTGTAAGCATTGAAAAGCAATTTTATTACACGAATGGCTGTAATGAAGTAAGCTTTGCGATTCCAATTCCAAACATTATAGGCTTCTCTATGGCAGAATATTTCACGAATTATCGAGAACATAAAATTACAAATTTGCTAATCGTGCATTTACTCCATTTTTCTTCAATATATATTCAGTAAAATTTCGCACACGTGAACAAAGTTATAATTTTACAGTCCTTGGTACGTAATATAATATGAATTCGCTATATTTCTCATGGTATCTGAATTTACTATTTAAAGCCTTTCGACTCAACAGCCACAGTTGTGTACCATTATTTGAATATTTTTCTCTCCTCAGCATATTCTACATTCAAAAATACTTTCCAATCTGAATCATGGCACGTCCAGTTAAGAAAAAATTATCACATAAATAGTTCATTTTTGATCTATCTTAGTATCAGAAAATAAGAGTACTTAACCTCGATTACAATAATATTATTCTCTTCTTTTTTGCCCCTCAGTCATCAGTCTCAAACCGGGAAAAATATTAAATTTGAATGCCGAGTTTTAAACCGTTCTTCTTATTACCCGATACACCTTGAATAAGTAGCTTGAAATAGAGCAAAACTCTTCATTCGAGACGAGAATTTAATTCTCATTTTTCCTGCGTGCTCGTCGCATAAAGACATCAAACAGGATTCTCATCAATACATACGAAAACTCGAGGCATACGTTTTCCTTTCTGAAGATCATTCGGAAAAAGAGGATGCGCAGGAAAGACGATATTATATTTTTCGGGTTATTTCGTGTACCGTTAAAACCAATGCGGAAATGCCGGTGGAAATAAGGGGCCGCTGAAGATAGATAGTGATTTGTCGCAGTAAGCCCAAACCGACGTTCCCATTGGTTCTCAACGCTTTCAACCGTAGCTCCGCCTATTCGTCACCCAGCTTCGTGGCGACTCTTTCAAAGAAAACAACGAGTTACACATTCGTCCTATAATACGTTCTAGTGGAAAACATTTTTTTCTCTCTACATGATTATCACGTTCGCAAAATATTATTTTTCTCACGAGAAATATCATTATTATTTTCGTCGTTCATTTTATTCTCGTTAATTTCGATACTTCTTTTCACGGCGCGTAAATTGAAATAATAATCCTAGCTGGAAGACGCGCGGTTCGCGATATACATCCGGAGTCTTTCATTTCGCGTGAAGTTTTAATAATGATTTGAATTTCGGTGTATAATTTCGAGGCGTAATCTCGACAGCTTTTCGCGACATATTCTGCAGGGCCATAAATGGCCTACGAGAAGGATTTGCCCAGTGATGAATATTCGCTTACTCTGTAAACGCGGAAAATTCTCTGTTGTCGCAGAAATGATGCTTGATATAAAGACATCATCTGATTACCTTAGTCGTCCAGGAACTTTTACCAATTTTTCTATGTTTTTTGGTAAGTAATCCAAGGCGGATGCCGTGATAATTTAATTTTTAAGCTATTATAAAGACTTGACATCGATTCACGTCATCTTAATGAAGAACGAAGTATACGGTATATACCTAAGTACGATTCCGTCATCTTTTATGCATGGTGGCTCATTAAACATTTTGGACCTATAATATTTTGTTGAAAAACGCATCATTTTTCTATGGATTCATTTCATTAAATACGTAATTGGCTTTTGTCAAAAACATTTACCACGATACATCAGTTTTTTAAAGTACTATGAAAGTATTGGTTCAATATTCCGGAAAATGATCGCGAGTAAGGAAAAATTTTATTTTTGAAACCCTGCAAATGAGCAGATGTCTGCCCGAAACATATCAAATCTCCGTTATGGAGTACGTGATAACACGACCGACTGAGTAATCAATCGAGAGCTCAGCAGTTCTCAACAGTTCTTCATTAATCTCGGAATAAATGAGCAGTGCACTAAAAGAAACTCAAAATATCGAAAGATGAAGTCACTAAGTTGACTAACAACTTTTCTAAGAGAGAATTGTATCCAACTACTTACATATTTTCGAACTATAGCATATCAATTTGAGGGAAAGCAAGCTCGGGATCAGGTATACGTCACATCAAAAAGATCGAAGAGTTAAATTCAGAAACGAAAATAGCAACTAAACCTCAGCTCCCACATCAGAAGAAAATGTTGGCTGGTTGATCAACAATACCAACAGATATTAGGGAAATTTTAAGATTATAGGTCCAAAATTTTGCTTTCTGACGACCAGAATCCTTGAAATTGAATACGTGATTGATGAGCCAACAGCTGACAACAGCAAGAGAAGGAGAAGGTTTGACATCGAATTGCCGCCAAAGATTCACAAATTGAAATTCCCGCTGAGTCCTGTTGTTGCTCGTATTAATGCTCCCACTCACAAGCTATATCCAAATGCAAGTCTGGAATCCTATATAACATTACAAGGATTACGGTCAGAATATTTGGTCATCAGATGTTATGTAGTCAATTAGGTCAAATATCGCATGCACCAGGAAACGTCGTGTTCTCATCTAACGCTGTAAGCCTTTTTACCACCGTACCTGTAGCCCTTGCAATTGAAATAGTAAAATAAGGCTGGTCAGATCGATCTGTTCTTATGCCGCAAAAAACCTCTACTTTGCGGACTAGCTTATGGCCAGACGAGATTGCGGCCAGTTTTATTTACATATCAAACATTTTGGTTTATCGACATTTCCTCTTACCTAAGTATAGTCCGCTGGAAGTCTAGGTGAACAGACTGCTCATTCAGTACTCCCAAGGCAGCTCCCGTTATCTTTTTGCACGAAATTCGTAGTCTTTTGAACAAGTCCTCAGTCGACTTTTGCTTGAACTAGTAGGCCGTTACCCGAGGCATTAGTGCATTATTTGGAGTGGATGACAAGAATGGTTTTATTCTGGTTTGGATTCCAGTGTACGACCGGCCATCTTATTTAAATGTGCCTTGCCTTCCATCCTATGTTTGTACACACCCACAATACTGATAAGTCCATTCATTCAATTTTTCTCTTGCTCATCGAAAAATCCAACATGAAAAGATGCAATCATTCAGCCTGAGAAAAGAATAACATGTACTCCGTACTTTTGCAGGGATTGCATGCAACTCACTGTCATTTTCGGCCACAAAAAGAACGCCTGAATTCTGAATTCGATGAGCGGGCCACAAAAAGTCATCTTTGGGCCGCAGAAGGTATATCACTATGGACTGCAATCAGCCAGCACCAGTTACTTGTGTTCTCGCCTTTGGCTGATTCAGTTTTCCATTTTTGTGGCTAAATTATACAGATCCCATCATCCGTTTTTGCTTCAACACGAATCAAAACTGGTCTAAGTTATGAGACGAATTGATTCATTAGTTTACAAATGGGTATTGGATGCGATAGGGTCAAAATGAAAGTCCAAACTTGCACAGACAGGAGTAATTATACTCAAAATCCTTAATATGTAATAACTGACCACATGTAGCTTGGAGATTTGTAGGACGTTTAAAACAGTCTAGGTAGTTTTTGAACGATCAAGGAAATTCATTAAAATATGAGATCCATTCTCAAACTGCTGGAGGTTTATGAAGTGCCCGTCGGCTCTTTACAAATTGACAGAATTTATAAACTGCTGGTAACATATATGCAGGTCAAGACATTAGTGATTGTTGTTGAAGCTCCTTCAACCTTCAATGCTTTCTTTATTTTGTATAATGAAACTAGTCAAAACCCTGTATGAACTGCAATTATATTAGACTCACTCTGTCTGGTAAACAATTTCCCTTCTGAAGCCCTAGACTCCCTAGAGGAAACCACCATTGAAACCCTCATTTAAAATCTTGATGATGACTCCCTCTGTTCCCAGCATGTTGAATACCTAAATTTCTTTAGAATCCCGGACTTTCACTGGAAACGATGTTTACCGGATAATTTGGATAGAATTTTTCAACTTCACGTCGACCAAACTCTAAATTTTTTCCTCATTTCATCACGAGCTACACAAGTACATATACCTACTTATCTTTCGAAAATGTTATCTCTTTTGGAATCATCTTGAATTATTCATCTTCCGCACCAAACATTTTGTTGAAATTTGTGCACACCATTGGGAAAGGTCACCTATCCTTGCATAAGCTTGAAACGTTCCTCTAATTTCATAAAGATGAAACCAACTTATAGGTACCTACTCCACTTCATACACACATACACACATTCAATTATCAACATTTGAAATTAGTTCAATCATTTAGCTTCCCATAAACCAGTCAAAAGCTTTTGAGATACAGATATTAGTCCGGAGAAGTTGTAAGCGAGGAAATATTCGAATTTGTCAGCGCCCCAGCTGAAGATAACAATATCAAAGAAAAATATGAAATCCCCGTTAAGATACATGGTATTGAGACATAAAATTACACCGCATAATAAACAAATTGTGCCAATAAGTCTAATAAAACAAAGCTATAATTATTGTTCAGAATTATAAATATGTAAATGGATTATTAGAGGAGAAATTAAATCCTCATCAAAAAGGATTGTGTAGATGAGAATTTTAAAAGTTGGCAGTGTAGTTTGAAACATTTGCTCAAAAACTCAAGAGAAGGACGTTTGAAACTAAGTCCAAGGGCAAAAAAGTCGCGTGGAAAAGAATGAAGAAACGAGTATCTCGGTTCTAGTTAGCAATTTATGAAAAAATATCGTTTGCGCCAAGGTTAGCTTATTAAACGTTAATATATTTTTTTTTCTATGTATGATTTCAGATACTCCATACAAGGGATCATGGAGTGCCCACAGTGTAGCACAGTCTCAAGGTAAGTGGACAAGTTCATCCTTCTTTTATTATTTAGAACTCTAGGTGAAACAGAATTATTTCTCTTTTTTAAGTTTTCATTTGAGGGACAAATACAGTAACCGCGACGTTTTGTAGGGAGTTGAGGGTGGAAATGGGAAAGGCTCTACAAAGAGAGGAGACTAGCAAAGCGGTTCCTCCGCAGGCAAGATTGTTGGGAGAATTGAAGTGATCGTGTCAAAAGATACTATATTCCAAGGGTTTCAATTTCAACGGGGCAAGGATTTGTTTCTTGTAGGGCGATAATGATTGGGTTATATTGAGTATTAATTGTTGTAATTCAGCAAGACGTTTGAAGTAGCCGTACAGATTCTATTGAAGAACTGCAGCTTGGCTATCCTCTCTTAGAAGTCCTAGACGGGAAGAGGTTGTTCTCACCCGTCACTCATTCCTACCTCATCAACCCTGATCTTGTAATTCCCACATCATGTCCTTACTGCGAAGAAGAAACTCAATCGAACATTTCTTTTCTTTTTCTCTACTCGCACTCTTCCGTTTTTTCCTAAATGTTGCTTCCTCCTATTCTCAAGCACTGATAAATGATTTGAAACGATAACCTCCTTCTCACCAAAGTCTATTCTTTCATCTGAAAAAGAAAATATAATAATAATTTGCACACTAGCAATATTGACATCACCATTCTCATCTCCAAATTCCTCACTTATAAACTCACACCTTCTTCAATCCTATTTTTTATAAATCTATTTATTTTAAGATGTATAATTTAACAATTTTCTTTTCATCGATTTCGAACGTATTTGGGTAGTACCGTAGTAAGAAGAACAGATTGGAAGAAGTTTCCATGTTATGGTATGAAAAAACAAAAGAAATAGAACTTGAGACATGTCTTCTTAGAGTAGAACTTCAAATATTAAACTACTAAAAACGTGCATGTGATAATTCAATGAAAATTTTTCATTGCTAATGTAAAGTTTATATTTTCGCACGGAATTTTCGAGAACCATACAGCTTCAGAATCTTCTCCATGATTCGTATTTATTTACACCTAATTCATTGAGAAATTGATTCCTATACCATAGCTAGTTCGCATCATTATACTTCTTTGCGACTCTTCCTTTTCCGAAAAAGTCAGAACGTATTTTTGTAGAAAAACGATCGAATAACAAGGCGGACTGCTCGCTTGTTGAAAGGAGGGGCGTGTGTCGCATCGCTATAGTGAACTGGATTGTGAATGTGGACGTTGCTTACGGTCTTTCAAAGACGGCGTTCTTGATAGGCAGTTTTACTAACGTAATCATCTAATGAATGAAAAGCAATAGGATTACAGTCTGTTCACGTCAACATGAGGATAAAGTTAATGATGGGATCAAAATGAACAGGATGAGGAGCTTACAAAAACCGTTTTTGCACGAGGAATTTGAATACGTTTCAAGCAAGCTTGAATTTTGGGTGGCCGTTAGTAAGATAATCACAATCTTTTATGCGTTTTTGTTTTATATGGTAGGATGCAAGTGAAGCTGATTCTAGTCTATTTTTCGTTTTCATACTTTACAAAGAAAGAAATACTACATCCTAGTTTTTTCATGTTTTCAAGACTTTTGCAATCTAAAACAATCCACAGCGAAAATATGAAAAATCGTGCAAATTATACTCTTAATTTCTTCAACTATATTTCCCTTTTTTCACAACAGAATTTTTCACAGAAGTTATGCTTAATTTTTTTCAAAACACGATAGGAATTTGAGATTTCAACCGGACGCGCGGACGTGAATGACGAATGCAAAATGATACATTGAAAATATGAACTTTGAAGATACAGTCACAATTATACGGATGGAAAGCAAAAATATGGGTAAAAATGATAACTTTTAAAAAAAAAAAAAAGAAAAGAGAGAGAAAGAAAGTGCGTGGTATTACCGAGAGCGTTTAGAGGCAATGCTTGGCAGAACACGAGAATCTCGCCATTGAAATACTTAGCATCGAGAAATGAAGACAAGCAATAACTTTGACGTTTTTTGAATACATAATTTGAACTTATAAGAGAGAACGAGGACAACGTACAGCATGTTTTCGAAGTTTTTCACACACTATACGATTGAGAAAAGGAAGATTGATTCATATTTCATCTATCGAATCATTTTTTGATTCAAAAACTCCCAAAAAGGGATCTCTGATAATCCGAAGTCTCTTAATTGACCAATCGGATACCAGGAAAGTTGAAGAATCTGACTAAATTCGTCGATTGAAAAAGAACAAGGCCCTGACTTCTATGTAGAAAAGCTCATGACCTCATTTACGTATTTTTAAGATTTGGGTTTCCTTAGGTTAATTTTTCTTTTCCAGCATAAATCATTTCCGCAATATTTTTCATCGATTTCTCATCTCTCATGTTTGAACTCATGGTGATAAAAAAATCAATAAAAATGGAATAATTTGCCATAATTTCTTCATTTTGTATTACTAATGGGTAAAAACCGATGGTTTGAAACAACCGGTAGACCGGAGGTAACCAGCAAAAATAACCGATAGTACCGGTTCTACCTCCAGAGGTGACCAATTAAACTGCAGAAGTTGAACAGTCATTGATGCCCATTGTTCTGTAGTGATTGGTGAATAGTCAGATTTAGTCACTAGTCACATTTGTAAAACAAAAATTAGAGGCCATTGCAGGTTTGCAATGGCAGCGGGGAACCCGCAACCTCCGCGCTCGCGATCACGTTGGCGCGAAAATGCCCCCTCAGTAAATGAGTTGGCTGGGCTTTTCTCAGTATACTGCATGCTAGGCCTGATATAATGAAGGTTGGAAGTAGAAATTTTCCCAAGTCCCTAAAGTAGGTCAAGGTCATTGATGAAATCATGAAGCATCCCGGCTGGAAGCTGAAATTTTTCCAAGTTCCTAAAGTAGCCCAAGGTCATTGATGACGTCATTAAGTGCCACACGTCACGTCACGTCCCACAGTTCACAGAAACTCCCGGACACGGACGCGGACGTTTTCTGAGGATGTAATCCCCCTAACAAAATGGATAGCTGGTTCTCCGCTAAAAGTTGAACCTGGTCAAGATTGAGCACTTACAAATAAAAGCATCTAATAAGTTACAAGCATCAGTTTATGTGTGCCTGGGCACTATACCCGATCAATAATTATGAACTGATCCGTGACAAAAGCACCAATTCTCCAGATTTTTCTAAAACTTCAAACTATTGGTTTTTTTTTCAGTAGTTGTCAATAATACCGGTTTTTCCTCTGAAGGTCAAACTACCGGTAGTACCGCTTGTACCTGCAGAGGTGGCCTATCACTATTTTGTATCTCTTCTGACCTTTTTTTCTTGCTTACAAAATTTTAAAAACAGTCATGAATTCTTTCAAGCTCTATGAAAATTAATATCCATTGTGAGAGATTCTAAAGTTTGTAACTTTGTTTAGGGGATTATTTCAATTTTGACAGTCAATATCACCATTTGAAAACCACAATAATTGTAAGCTGTTGCTAGTCTCCTTGCCGTGGCCGCAAAAGGGCAGAAGACTTGAAGAGTCTAAGGCCTCAGAATATGGTGTGAGCGTTGAAATCAAAACGCTCATGCTTACGCTCAACGTTCACACTGTGTCCTAAGTCTTAGAGCCATCAAATTGATATTTGAGTATTGTACTTGAATGTATGCCAAAAGGACCTGATTGAAAAGAGCAACTAATAACCACGGCCATGAACATAAAGGTTGTATGCGTATAACGTTCTACAGGAATTGTTTCATAAATTTGGCTAAGATCCAAAAATTCCGTTTTGGATAGGTACTATTCTCATAATACAGAAACAGCTGCGCAGACATTTAGCAGCATAATAAGCAGGTAATTCAGTGAATCAGGATATTAAGATAGAAGAAATCAGAACAGTGGGAAACTACGAGAAACTGGTCATAGATTTTGAACTACTCGGTAGGTTTCATAAAGTTTTTGAAGTCACCAAGATGGGTGTGATCTACTGTTGTAGATCCTTTTGATCCTTCCTCAATTCCCTAGACTCAGGTTCATAGTGATTGAGGGACACGACAAGGACAATCCAGGGCTATTTTATAAAATATACCTCACGTGGGGGGAGAGGATACTCGTCATAATTGAGGAGTTATCTGTCAAAAGGGCGTCCGATCAATGTAATTCTTATGGAACGGACGCCTTTTTGACAGATAACTCTTCAATTAGAAGCCAGGTTGAGGAAAATATACTTCATAATCCTGCAAAAAAAAAAAGAGAAGATGAAGAAAAACTTCTCAATCTTGAAAAATATACCAGTCACATAGACATTCTGAGAATCACCTTTACACGTCAGAGATTTTTCGAAAAATCTAAATAGGAAGAGTAGCAAACCGTGTACGGTTGTATCCGAATTCAAATTGCATCGAACGGTTATCTAATCCTTTTTACTTGCGGCTTATCCGCCGTTGACGAGCACACTTTGAATTCTTTGTTCAGAGGAAATTGCATTAGCTGGTAAAAATTAAAAAGTAAAATAAGCCAAACCGCAGCTCACTGCGCGCAGCGTCGTCGTTGAAAGAGCGAAATTCGTAAAACAAGCGAAATAAACGAAAAAGGCATCAGAGCGCGAAGAAGCTCATTGTAAATAAGCTAAAGGGTACATACGTGTCAAAGTTACGGACCTTTGTCAATTGTGCATCGAAACGTGCAGAAATTTGTGATAACATTCCTTCGGGCAAGAGCTTTGATGTCTTACGAACGTGTGTGCATGTTTGATGTACAATAGAAAACAAAATCGTTCAAATGCTCCAATATATCGTGTATAACATAACACGTTTTCTTTTCGTCTCATCTTTGTAGGTTTTTGATTTTCTCCCTCTCTCGCTCGCAGGAAAATAAGGATGGTATATTTGTGCGTAAATTGTCGTGAAGAGTTTTTAATGAAGTTCAGTAAGTGATGTTCAGGATTATGTCGAGTGAAAATATTTACGTTTCGAAGGTCGAAGAATCGAAGTAAATCTCGTAATCGACGACTCAATTTTTCGAATTGCATTTACTTTTCAGTTCTCGTTTCAGAAGGAAGAACGAAAAAAAAAAAGGCTAATGAGTAGATAGAGTAATACCTATAGTCGAACAAAAAACACTACAACTGGAATAATGAAGCTTTTATCAATCCTGCATAACGTGCCGTAGAATGTTTTGTATAACTCGCCCCACTCTTTACCGTTATTTCTCTTCTTTCTTTCCGTCCGTCCTTCCTTCCTTCCTTCCTTCCTCTTTTCCTTCCTGTTTCCTTCCTTCGTTCTTCGCGTTTTCCGTTTTATGTTATTTTTATGTTTTTCGTGTCATTGGGCGTGATATAGACTGGAGCCAAGTTCCGCACTAACACCCCATCGTCTTGTCGGCTTATCAATAATTTTTCTATCCAGAAATATGTTTCTATTTTCCTTTTTTTCTCTCTTTTTTACTCCCTCTTATTACATGGTTTCTGCAGTTAATTAATGCTTTGGACTAAAAAAAGAGAGAAGAAAAAAAAATTAGTTCACGACAAACTGAAAATTTTTTGTAAGCTCGAAAGCGAACAGTGAACATAATACGGTATAAATTACGTATAAATTACGTCACAGCCATTTTGTTCTTATGAACATCGCATTAGTTTCGGCTTTTATTGACTAATGATGTTTTAAGCGTCTATTTTCGTCACGCTAAAGACTTTTTTCTCTTTTCTTTTCGTTTTGAATAATATTGTCACGGCACTTTGTACGTAAGATTAAGTATGAAGAATGAATTTTTGGTTCACCGTTTAATCGATAATTTTGTCAATTCAGCCCTCTACAAATTCAGTAGAGGTGGGGAGTAGCACATTTTGTATTCAACTTTGACTAGCAAAACTGTACAGAACGTTAATAATTGTATTCGTTTTCCGATAATTTTCGAAAGATATACCTATTGTAGGTGAAAAGTTTCGATCGATAAAACCTTGTATTAGTGACTGTGAGTTTTAGAGTTACGTGATGAGAATTATTACCCTCAAATTTCGAAGAACTTTTTTACAGAATAGGAGGTTCACAAGTTTGTCGAACTGCATCTTAAAAGAGTATCAATACGCTTCAGTCTAAAGCACAAAAGCAGCTGAAGTTTACAATACTTTTTCAGTTTATAAGAACCAATGTAATCGCACTAATTATAATAAATATATATGAAAAATACAGACATGATTCTTCAACCATAGCACCTTCAACTTTACGGCAAGTGATCACCGCAAGGAAGTTTGATCTCATTTAGCTTATTTATAAGTCGACAATTTTTGTGTAAGGCTGGGTTACTTATGCACCTCCTTTGGAAAGAAAAAACCATTCAAACTGAAAAGTTGTAATGTTACTCATTTGGTAAACGTTCTCATTCTATCAACTTCTTTTAATCTCTGAAGATAATTTCCAGCTCCCCTTTTTTTAGTGGAAAAAAGATCTAGTCAGAAGTCCTGTTCAACAATTATTGAAAAGAAAATAATGAGTTCAAAACAAAGGACATAATGATACAATTTGGCTTATTATCCAGTGCCAAATCCTTGTTCTCAGGAGAGAAGACAAAAAATTCGAAGTTTTTCAAAAAAATAAAAAAGTGTATCAGTATGAAGAGAAAGATCAGGGATACAATCTAGTAAAAATATAACACAAACAAGTAGGCCTATTATAGCTCAAAAGTCTAATTAGGGCTTCAATGTCCACGCAGTTTTCCCAGTAATGAACGAACTGTTGGTAGGTACAAAAAAAATAATAATAATAAAAATTCAGGCATAAGTCGGATTCGACGAGTACACAATGAACCAATCTCAAAATGAAGGAATTGGTCTGTTAAACAGTAAACTTGAATATTGATCAACAACATACACAAACGTAAGGACAAAGAGAAGTTTGATGGAAATCTAAAGTCTCTAAATCATAATAATTCAATGCCCACTGTCAAATAGGCCTATTTGTATAATAAAACAAATTTTTGCAAATTTTCTGTCTAAAGCCTCCTTCAAATAGGTAGAATGGCTTGAAATTGCAGAAATTCCATCCTATTCAATCGGGTGTGTATCACCTACTCAGAGTAGCAATTATCAAGAAGCACAAAAATTGGAAACGTCATTCAAGTTGTTTTCATAAAAAATTTGTCATATGCGTTTGCCGGCCTATCAATAATGAAAAATCACACAACTTATGATCGCATGTAGCTGATGAGGAATTTTTCAAAGGCTACTCAATGAGGTATGGAAAATTTTAGTTCCACACTATCATAAGTCAAAGAAAGAGATTATAGATACTCTTACCTACAGAAAATACTTATCAATTGAAATTATCTAGCCAACAAGACTGTAAGTCTATTTATAGGTAGATAGGTACCTAATTGATGACCTCAATATTCTACCCATGGACAAAACTTCTAAGTCAGTATTCAAATTTTCATACCTGTTTGAAAAAAAAAAGAAGTAATAAATAGCAGGATCAAAATTTCGTAGGTACACTTGGTTGTTTGGATTACATAAACATTTCAGTTTGTTTTCCATTGACAACCTACCTAAATTACACATTTTAGAATTTGATACTAGACTTAGATGTGAATGTGATAGCGGGATTACTCAATAAATATTGGTTACGTACCATATTTGCTTCAACTTGATTGCTGAGAGATCAAGAAAACATTAGAATCAACCACAACAAGGTATACAAGCAGAATAATGCCCGTATTTCATTGTACTTATGAGATGAGAAACACAAACAGCAGCCAATGTTATGCCATATTAACACCACATTACTGACCTTGAATTATCTAGAATCAAAAAAATTTTCGAAACGCGAATTAGGCTATACAACAATGTAATACGATCTTTATAACCTTTTGGTCCATCTACGGCTAGATCGGAATTTTTCTTGACAAATAATATAGTTGAGAATTACCTATAATAAATGAGAGTTTGAAATCATAGCCCTTGGAAATACTGGTACACAGCACAGCGTTTATTTGGAAAGCGCAGGCTGAAGACATTTGTTTTTCTCTTTCCTAGCAACATTAAACAAAGACAATTTAAGAAAGAGTATCATCCGAGGCAAAAGAATCAGTATTGTACTCACCTTGACTAGGTAATATCCAAAAGTGCGGCAATCAAGTTATAAAAGCGCCAAAAAGTACACTGTCGATATTATTTGCCGAGCAGAATTTTCACTTACTAACCACGAAAAACTTTAAACGTGCTCATTGCTCAAGCATAATGTAATCAATCATCTTTGGATAACATATTTCACATTGAAGAAACAAAGAAAAAAAAGAAAAAAAAAACTGAACAATTGAAAATTAAAATTAAGAATAGAGGTATCATTAGATTCAATCTTCCAATGTTATCTCTGCCATGTCCAACATGAGACTTGATGAATTGCACAGCTACTTTTCCATTTTCCTCTTTATATTTGATCATTGAAGGACACGAACCATTTATCTTATTGGAGCCTTGACTCTTCAGCATTTTCTTGCGATTTTCACTTCCAATGTTATCTCTGCCATGTCCAACATGAGACTTGATGAATTGCACAGCTACTTTTCCATTTTCCTCTTTATATTTGATCATTGAAGGACACGAACCATTTATCTTATTGGAGCCTTGACTCTTCAGCATTTTCTTGCGATTTTCACGTTCATTAAAGAACCCATCACGATGACAATAATATTCCTTTCTCTTTACACCTATCTTGTCATTTCTTGCACCACAATTACAAACATAAGTCCAATGATTATCACACTGAATGGTTTTCTTCCATTCAGTAAAATCTAAGGAAAAGATAGCAAGATTAGATACAAAATAAAGTGAGTACCTAATGCTCATCAATAGGCTATATGGTATTTCTTCAAGAAATGAAATTTCTGTTTTATATTTACCAGTTACTGACTCAAAGGTAAGATACTCTTCTTCAATGGTCTCATTATGGACGGTAGAAAGATGTTTCATCAGACCTTCTCGATTGGAATGATTGAAAGGGCAAAGAGGACACTTTATTCTACAAATTTTAAAATTACAAGTTGCATCATTTGAGTTTCCGCCCACTAAATCAATATGAAAACGTAATATGTGTCTCTGCAAATTGAATTTTGAGTTGGTTGAGTAGGAACAATGATGAGATTTCACCTTTTCAACAGCAGAATAACCATGTGAATTTGAAATATGCCTTGCTAAATGTGATTTATTAGAGGTAACGTAGGAACACAAGGCACATTTTTTCTCCATGACGACTTTCCATTTTCAAGTTACTATGAAAATATAGAGAAGGACAAATGGGGTTAGACTAGAAAGAATAGAAACACACAGAGGAAACACACAATGAAAAGAGATAAGTGCGATGAACGTCAAGACAGGATAAGCCGGCATAAGGCGCTAGAGGTATTCTCGCTCAATGTAAACAAACATCGCAGTGGAGTGCGCGGGTTAGTGCCAAAGTGTTTGAAAAGAGGTGTGCTCAGTTCGACTGTAAACAAAACGCAACCCGCAATGCACATTTAAAAATACATGGAACACGGAACTGGGTGACGTCACCCGGTTCCGTTTTTACATTGTTTTAAATGGAGATCAGCTGATGTAGCGCCTTGTTGTTTACATTGAACTGAGCACACCTCTTTTCAAACACCTTGGGTTAGTGCGCGGGATGTTCCCATCCCAAAATCGGAAAAATGAAGTGGAATTTACACGTAAAAAGTCCACTTCATTTTTTCCTTTCTCGGATGGGAACATCCCGCGATGTTTGTTTACATTGAGCGAGAATACGTGAATACCTCTATTGCCTTAGCCGGCACAGTGATAACCACAACAAACAACGAAAAATTCCAAGTCCATCGCCATTCAGAGCGCCAGCAGACTGCGCTAAAGTGGTACGTAAAAAACGGCAAATAAGGTATGAAGCGTTGTTTTTCTTCCCATAAACGTAATGTAATTCTTTCATACCTTAATCAGGTTACAATTTCTGCCACCAGAGTTCAACCACTTTGCTCTGAATGGCGATTGCCAAGTTGCCTCCTATAGACCATCATTCCATTTACTGCATTACACTCTTATCAGTTTTATGCTTGAAGTGCAGGACGCCTGCGTCTGCGTACTGCTGTGCAGTTGATTTGATTGCTGATGGCGAACTGAGGAAATATTAATCAATGATCGATTGACAAGTGATTTTTCAATTTTTCTGTAACCAAATTACAGCATATGGAGTGAACATTAATCTTTCAGATCTTGAGTGAGATTTGTAAATTGAGTTACATATTTCATGAGGCACTACCAGCAAATTATTAAAATGGAAACTATTATAGGCAATCATTGTCTGGAACTCTAGGTCAAGTTTTATCAATTTAATAGGAATATAGGTACGCATGAATTTTCACTCGCAGTGAATTTTCAAGACACTAGATTACTGTCAAGTTTTTCAATCATACAATGAAAACTTTGAAAATAACCTGTGTGGTACTACAATTACTGCTTATTGTGCTTCATATAGGTAATACCTAAGTAGCTTAGTTAGATACAAATACGAGTCGTTCAATGCCTATATTATATTGTCCTCAAGTAACCTTTGAGCCATTTATTTGTAACCCTGTTCATTCAGGGAATTTTATAATACTTACTTGTTCCCAAAATTTGAATCGTCAGTTACAAAAGGAGAATAAAGAGAAGATTGGTATATCTCAAAGTAAACATAGAAGATGTGTAAGAAATAAAGATTTAGCAGAGAGGTCGAGAAGTTTGTTTCAATTTGGTTGCAATAAAGCTTCCTAGGAAAGTATTTTCTTGTTTCAGAAACGCATCAACGAACAATGTAAACTTTCAATCTTTAATTTGAACCCTTTAGAGAACGAGCGCTGAATCGTCGATATTGTACTCTGAAATAAAATATTACTCGTATACGTTTAAAACTTACTCGTCCGTCAAGCTTTCTACTTTTTTCACTCTCCTTTTTTTTTTTTCCTCAATGGATTTTCCCCCAGTTGTGGGTGCAGTAGGTAGATAATAATATATTGAAGAAATTGTTAAAGAAGGAAAAATTTTTGAGAAAATTTCAACGTTATTTCTATAAACCACATACAGAAGGATTAAAATAAAAAGGACTCCATGGAAAATGTTCTGTATGAAGAGCAATTTGCGGTTGAATTCAATTGTACCTACGGTATAATTATATTTTAATCATTTGTGCAAAATATGTATAGGTAACCTTTAAACGCAGCTTTTCGAATTCCTCGTGAGTTGATCACGTACTTAGTTAGTACACATATAATTAAGTAAATCCTTGTAGATTTTTATGATGACATTGATATTAAATTGATGAAGTGTACTGGAATAACAAAATTTATTCTTTTCAAAAGTTGATGCGCAAGTGTAGATTGATTGTATCAGATGTCAGATATCTTGCTCACCGTATCATTTGATTTTGACTAAAATGTTCTATATTCATTGGTTGCAGGTTACGCGAATTCTCTAAGTGGAATGGCCAAGTCTTCCTTAGATCCTCACAGTCACCTTCGTCAACCAGGTAAGACTTTAGTCAATTTCTTAAGACTGATATACCGCCAGGTTGTGATTTTCTGTAAATGAATAGAAAAAAAATTGCCCATCAAGGACGAGTTTTCTCTCGAGTTTTTTTTTTTCGTTCAAAATTTGCTTTCTTTATCAGGTTGTACCATCATGGTTTGACTGAAGGTAGATTTTATTTAGAGAGGGTGCCCAGCACATTTGAAGCATACTTGTCGTCAAGATTAAAACAAAAAAATTAATTTAGGTCCATAAAAAGACAAGAAAATTTTATTAAGTGCTAACACTCTTGGCAAAAAAATATTCTGCGGAATAGGAAGGTCTCATTTGCGAACAACAAATCCAGGTAAATTTGACCTGGTTACCTGGGAGCAACTGATCAAATTTCAAACGGATCAATATTTTCCAAAATATATTATGCAAATGTAATAGATAATTAAACCCCTCAATATAGAAATTTAACAATAATTTTTTGTCAACCTTTCAAGAACTCACGGGTCTGTTAAATTTTTAAATATCTCCGCAAGTTGAAAAAAAAAAAGAATAACGTAGCGGCGGGGGTAATCAAAAATCAGCTGTTACATATTTTGTAGCTAACTATCAACAATGCAGAAAGCGTCGAACTGTGTAGACGATGCATGTCGAGCGTCGTAACAACCACGTCGAAATCCGACTGACTTTCGAGCCCTCACCCAGTAGGGTGAGTTTAAATTGTTAAGTTGAGAAATGCAACGAAGCATGTAAAGTCCACGTGCCGATAATGGACGACTCAACAATATGCATCAATCCGAGCCTCGTCACGAGACATGAAAAAAAAAAAAATAAGACAGAGAGTAATACAGAGTACAGCTAACGGAGGAGGAACACCAAATACGAACACTCAATTGAAATAACTATTTACGAACTGTTACGGCCTTCTAGCTCCAGCGTCCCCAAATTGCTAATTCATCTGCGAGAAAAGCGTGCCGACGGTATATTATTAGAAAAGTTGATAACTTGTAGAATATGCTGACGAGTTAATGGAGTCCAGCGGAGAAGTAAATCATGCGCGAATAAAAATATTATCGCTCTGCTATTTACGCTAATCCATAACTAGTGTACATGCACGCACCTATATGGTAAGTTTTTTATGCTGAAGATCGTTCGAAAGATTGTACATAAACGAGTAACCAGCTCCAGAATGAAAGATATTATAGTTCGCTCGAATTATCGTCTATTGTTTTCTCTCGGAAATACACCTAGATGTTGGATATGCAAATGATTTTACATTTATTCTCTCGCAGTAAAATCACTGTCAAAATATGCTATATAGTGTACCTTGTATATGTAATGAGTCTGCTTCAAGCGCGAGCAAGTAGATCTGTACACATTCTGAAACAAATCACGCAATAAAAAGAGGGTCCCAATAGAAGACGAATTTCCTGCGACCCCATTTTCCACGCTGTGTGACATCGTAATGTTATAAAGTAGCCGAGGTCGAGGGAATAATGCTCTAGTTTACAATTACGAGCGCTGATGGAGTAAATATTGGCGCTTACTATGTATTAGCGTACACCACGTAGACCGCTGGTATTCGATCACGACAGATTATAGGACATTTCTATTTCCCTTATTTCCCTCTGTGGAAAGAAAACGTCGCACGATGACACCGACAAAACGCTTCCCTTGACATTCGTTGCTCCTGCTGTGAGGGCGAAAATCAACCCATCGTCATTAATGATTTTAATGAATGTTCATTTAAAAATCTAATGCAGTTTGAAAAGCGATGCAACACTTGTAATGACCAAAACAATGACAAGTAGAGAGTGTGAATGGTTTGGTAAGATGCCCGAGGGCGTCGTGGGAAAGAAGTGATGTTCAAGATTAGATTATCTGTTCAAAGAGCGTATCTCTGTTGTATGAGGTGAGCTAATTTTCATTCAAGCTTCACAATGTCATTGCGTACAAATAAAATGGGAGGATACGGAGATCATAACTAAGTAGTACATAAAAAATTAGACTCGCTATCTTTCAAAAAATTTACTATCCCTCCGCGTTCAACCGAAAGATTTGTTGCGGTGTATACAGTTTTTATTACCAAATATTCGAATTTCCCATCAAATTCCATGAGAAATGATTCCCTTTAAGCGAATAACATTTATCGCAGACGCGGAGAGACACATTATAGAAAATTACTTCTATTCTCAATAACGACATCATCGTAGCCTAATGTCGAGGAAAAATTATATTTCCATCCTAGTCCGCATACCCTCCTGATTCACTGTATATCGAACATAAATCAGATTTAGAATAGAAAACGGAATCCGCATACAAAGGCGATGCAACAAAAGAGAATAATAGCGTATAACGAAGAGCGAAAATAGCTTTCGGCGTTTGCGGTCATTACGCGCGTAGTTAGCCGTATCATCCTCTGATTGCGCGATTAAATTCCATTAAGAGTTGCTCGGTCGACGAGAGTCAGCCAACACACTCTCGCATACTAAAGAAAAGAAGAAAGAATCCTTTAATGAAGGGATCGTGAGCTAACAAGTACACACATAGGCAGAATGAAGAAGAAGTTTGCGTTCCGAAGAAGGGATAGCTTTTAGGTTGGTTTTCAAACTAAGAGTATCTTGTAGATGTTGACTATTGCCGCTTGTATCTGTATTATGTAAACATCAAGAAATGAAATCTAGACAAGTCCACCCCATTTTGCCTTCACTCGTGATTGATTCGCTCATCGAAGGAATGGTACTGGCTATTTTCATCACATCAGTCTAAACGTAAACTTAAGACTATAAAAACCTTGAATAATTTTCTGGTTGAGTACATATCGTACAAAATTCGATACTTTTAATAAGGTCAAGTTCTCAAATTCAAAATACTGTTGATCGAATAACTTGCCTATACAATACTGGCTATTCTCTCTTAGGAGAATCCGTTTTCTGAAATGACTAAGATACCTATTTCAAGTCACTTAATACTTCAAAGTATGGAAGAAATCTTAGCTGAAACATGCTTCGCTGGACATCCACTCATAGTCACAGAATATATGACAGAGTAGTTGGCAACAATCTGTGTGTACCTATTAATTATTGTAATCCCTGTGGATCCGTGACACGCTTACAGGTAGTGATGAAAGTTGAGGTCATATTCAGACGAAGAAAGTTGTTGTTTTCCCGAGTGGGGCGTCTCTCTCCTTTATGAGTTACTGTTGCTTTTCTGAAGCGAAATTGTCTCAGTTGAAAAACAGAAACATAATTTTAGGCCTTTAGTAAGATGACCTATGTCAACTGCTACAATTTTTTCTTTCTCCGTATCTATAAAGTAGGAAAATCCAAATTTCATGGTATATGAGGGTCAGAACTTTTCCAAGTCTCTCTTCAAATTTTCCAAAAGGGAGCCTCCTCAAATATATGGCTCTAAAGTCGATAGTTTTTCAAGTTTGCTGACTCAAATATCTAACTCGGGAGTCGACATTTTTTCAAGGGATCGTTGCATGTCTTGGGTCGAAAAGGATGCAAAATTTTGAGCGCGTAAATTATAACTTAAATCTTTGATGAAAGACATTTTTACGTCCAAAACATGACTGCTAGGTTCCTCAACGGTACAGAAAAAAGGTGGAGGAATTTATCGCTTTCAAGATCTGGTGGGAAAAATTATCTCGAAATTTCATTTTGTAAGGTCTCAGGGTCAGTGATGAGCGAAAAAATTGATTTTTCTTTTGACTGGGTAGTAAGTAAAAAACAATCTTTTTCTGTTCCAGATCCGTATCAAATGTTTGGCGCCACAAGCAGTAGATTAGCCAGTTCAGGTCAGTTTAATCATTTTACCCTCCAAATAGATTGACTTATTTCACATAACTTCGTTATATGATCGTTTGATGGCGGAAAGTATATCGTGCAATGAATTAGAAGGCTACTCGAGGGAGCAATCAACACTCCCCAAGGAAAATTACTTCTAACCCTAACCTTGTGTACATGGTAATTCTGTACACAATTGTTTATTATAATTGTTGAATACCAAAAAATATTGCGATCGCATTCCTGGCCGTTTTATATTGACGTCTTATCATTCTTCGTTGTATTTTTTTCAAGTACATTTTTATTTTATTTTTTATCATTGTCATTATTACGTTTCATACAGAAAACTAAAAAAAAATGGAGTGGCACATGTGAGGTTTTTTGTTTAAGGTGTGTGGCGTTAAAATACTGATTATTCGTTTGATAAAAAAAAAAAAAAAAGAGGGTTAATTAAGGTTAGTTGTTAGCTATACGCTTGGCTGAATTATTCCCAAGGAAAATATGCACAGAGCGTCATAGTTTGAAAATATTAAAAGTCCTATGTGCACGCGCGCACCCTCTACGGTACTTGAGCGACACCCTCTTTTTTAAAATAGACTGAGGCCGAAAAAAGTGGCCTAACAGAGGCGTATAATGTAACGCACATTATAAGTCGGTATATCGCCAACAAATAAAGGGCAAGTTTTCCGTATGTATCATGTCATATATGCAAATCAGGTATCTGTTCACTTAACCCTGAATAACCTGATACACTTTGGTACAACACGAATGAGTAGCCTCTCTATATCACCGATTGAACCGAATACGATTATCGTGATTTCTTACTTGTGTTTAGGGTGTAGACCGCTACGGTGACACACGTGCATTCCACGTTTTGTTTCTATCACGTTTAACACGTTATCGTTATTCTTTCCAATTGTTTATAAAGGTTCTGGACAAATTCAATTGTGGCAATTCTTATTGGAATTACTATCTGATTCTAATAACGCGAATTGTATAACGTGGGAAGGTACCAATGGAGAGTTCAAATTAACCGATCCAGACGAGGTAGCCAGACGTTGGGGTGAACGTAAATCGAAACCAAATATGAATTACGATAAGCTGAGTCGAGCACTGAGGTAAGTTCGAACGTTAACTGATGCTACAGGTTGTATCGCCAAATGATATTTGTATTTCCTGTTCTTTATCGAAAACGAGATATTACCCAAAACAGTACAGCCATGAGAGAGGGATTTTTATGTGAAAGAAAGAACATTGGAATTTACTGCGAACAACAAATGTGACCTATTCCGAGATAAAGGCAACTAGCAGCAAAACGCAAATCTCCCAGAAAAGCGAAAAGTGAGTTCAATTGCTACCCTTCAGTGCTGCCAGATGTATGGATTTTTGGTCCTCGAAAGTAAGAATTTCGCGTGACATACGGACTTCTTGCGCTCGAGGGAAAAGTACCTTAGACACTCATATAAGAGATACTTTTCTCCTGGTCGTTAGGGGCTAAAACTGCATTCTTCCGTAAACATCGAGTCGATCAAGGGAAAAGTACCTCAGTTAGCTCTATGAGAGATACCTTTCTCCTGATCGGTATTGATAAATCGTTTCAAGTTCTTCATAATCTGTTTTTAAAAAATGACGGATACGGATTCTTGAAAATATCAGGCAGCACTGCTACCCTTTCCCTGGAACAGGTACTCGATGCTAATAGCCTTTATCTTGGAACAGGTCACAAATGTGTACATAAATAAGAAAAAACCTCGGAGTATGGAACATTGGTAACTAGCGGGAGGAGGGGGGGGGTGTACTTCCCGACAAGTTTCTAAATCGTGTCCAGCTCACCACAGACTTCAAATCTGTTTCCTCCATCCTTATCTCTAGGAGCTTACAAAAGCAAAGCTAACATCGTTTGATACTAAAATTCATATACGCCAGCACACCAGTGAAAGGATCCCTGTCAAATGATTTTACTCCTCGAGAATTACGGTCTCCATCGTGGTGTGATTGCTGAATTCAAACATAGAGAATATCTTCCCTCTCAGAGAATCGGTCTATAAATTCGTGGCGGTCTGCCACCGGGCAAACCTGGGACATAGGTGTATGCAAGCGTTTGAGGGGAAACTTTTCAACAACCTTCCTAATAGTCATGTTTTATGTGGACGACATTGGTTTTCTCCATCTCCTCAATTCTATCAATAACAAGCTTCAGTGCCCGTCAACTCAACTTTCTCGACTTTCCTATATCTTTCTTTAGAACTTCACTATTCATATCAAATCTACTTTCAACATCTATCGCAAAACGTCCACGCTGGCCTCACAGATTCAGGGCTTAGAAACACAAGAGCCGCGAACGCGCTTGATAAAAAGCGACTTCTTATCTTCGCTTGAAAATGGTTGTTTAACCGAAAGCGCGCTCGCGGCTCTTGTGTTTTTCTGCGGTTCTTGTAAATTGCCCTCCAGTTTAATACTCACTGAGTATCGTGGAGCTTTCAGGCCTGACTTTACCGAGAGGCGAACTAGGCGGCCGCCTAGGGTGGCCAAATTTTAGGGGCGGTCAGGGATTCCGAAGAAAAATTTTTTGAAGAAGAAGACAAGGAACAAAACCAATAGGTATAACGAAACAACGACTTGCGCACAAAAATATGCGTTTTGTGCTGAATAGTGGACATGTCCATGTTCTAACTTGTTAACCTAACCTAATATAAAATCGTTTGCCTAGGGCGGCAAATTTGGTAAAGACGGCCCTGGAAGCTTTTCCTCATCATTACAAACGGCTTCTAGAGGTGCCATAGAATTCTCAACGGTCTCCTTTATCAATAATATACTAACACGTTTTCCTACATACATTTCTTTCTTGTGTTTCATCCTCTTCTAAGTCATCCCTCCTGTTTTCTCACGATCTAGTTCTTTTCTCTACTTTTCTCAGTACATTTTTCGTTTGTCAGTTGTATTTTCGTGATGAGACGCAAGTTCGTCATAAAAAATCATACTTGTAATATTTATAAACTTCCTCAAATAATGGACTTGGAAAATTTCACGAGAAAAATTTTCTTACCTGTTAGGTGATTCAGAAATCTGCGAGTATCACCCCTCCTCACTCTTTTGGTTTGGTTAGGTTAGGTTCTTATTTCTATTTCCAAGCAGTCAACAAATTTTAATAATTTGCAATAAAAATAATTTTCTATCTGTCTTCAAATTAAACTTTCATTGTAAATTATCTTCATTACACGATCCGCGCAACGCGACTATTTTTACTGACTTGAAATATAGTCTTCAGGCCGCCAAGATGGCCTCTGCAAATTTTGAAACAAAGTTCACAATTTCGAGAGCTTAAAACGAGCTCCCCTAAAGTCATTAGCCTAAAATATTCTGAAGTATACTCATACTAAACCAAGAAGCCTCCACCCTAAAGCAGTTAGCCTAAAATTTTCCAAAGCATACTTACACTAGAGCAAGAAGCGGTGCGAACGAGCGAAGCGAGTGAGGCCCAAGTCATTAACCTGAAATATTGTAAAGTATATTTAGACCAGACCATAAAGGTGAGGGAGGGGGGAGGGTGAACGAGTGGAGCATGCCATAAAAGACATGAAACATGATCTTTAAATCTATTTGGCTACGCCAGAAAATCCATAACTTTTTTTTTACCAAGTTGTAGTTGGTATCAAAATTGGTTACATCTGTGAATCGATCATTTATAACAACAATTTTTGTAAAAACTGCGAAAATTTTGAATGCGACTATTTCCACTATCTGAGAAAAACTTATTGTATAAATTTATGTATCTTTAGTCCTCCAGAATTTGTGTGCAAGAGTTGACGATAAATGGTTTCACTTTGAAACATTTTTCTTACTCGTGATATTAAGATTTGACGTTCACGACGGTACCAAATTTGGTATTCTAGTCAGGTTTTTCTGGATTACACGTTTGTCGAGGCTCCCTCGTCATTTTCCCAGTAAATAAAGAGCGAGAGAGCGCGAAAAAGCGAAAACGTTTAAAAAGTATAGATTGAAAAGAGAACGGAAAGAAGAAACCGAATTCATTAGGCGGCGAGAAAAATTTCCATCCCTCATCCCTATGGGAGTAAACGAATGCAAGTGTTAATTGAAGAACAGCGGTGAACTCTAGGGTAGTATTCGGTATACCGTCACCGGTAGTGTTATTAACGCGCAATCAAAGTCTGTAATCTCGTCGCTTTATACAATGTACAGAACACACCCTCCTGACTAAGAACAGCTATCCGCACCGAGAAGTGAAGAAAACGTGAATATACGACCTCTACCCTGGGGCAGCGATCCCTGCAATTATTTAGTATTAAATGACGAATGCTACTAAATAAACGAACACCATTTCGGTATTCGTATTAACCAATTTCACACACCTTAAATTAGAAATTGTCGCCGTCGAAGTTAGCCATTTCGGTATTCGTATTAACCAATTTCACACACCTTAAATTAGAAATTGTCGCCGTCGAAGTTAGGTTAGCGAAAGGATGAAATAGTGTTTTTTTTTCGAAGATAAACTATGTAAATGAAATTCAGCCCTATTCAAACTTCGGTCACATCCGATGTGATTTACGTTGGTACCTAGAATTTAATACATATACGTTTCAAATTGTTAATTTCATTTTCAACCGATTTGTTACAGATATTATTACGATAAAAATATAATGACGAAGGTACACGGGAAGAGGTACGCTTACAAATTCGACTTTCAAGGACTTGCGGCGGCTACGCAACCAGCCGCAGGAGATCCAACCGCATATAAGTATCAGTCCGATCTATTTATGTCAGCAGGTTACCATCATTCAGCGGCTAAGCTTAATTTCATGAGCCCTCATGCCGGTATACCCTCTACTTCTGGTGAGTTTATTTTCGAGTGCTCTTCACAAATACCAAAAAAAAAAAACCAAAACAAAACAGATGAATGATCGCCTGCATTTGTAGCAGGGGTTATCGTAGTTAGGTATATTATTTTGAATGAACACATTATATGTACGTGTAAATTTGACAACAAATCATAATTATTTATTTATAAGTTTTAATCACTCTCATGTTTATATTATGATGAAATGTCGAACAAAAATTATTGTCGAATTGTGAATGAAAATCACTGCTCGCGCAAAATGAGAGTGTTGTACGTGATTACGTTTCCCGTTCTGTGTAGATTTGGAGACTGACCTACCTGCTACCTAATTATCGAATAATAATTAATTATTGATGAAATCTAAATCTATTCGAATCCACTTAAATAGACTGAACATCAACTCTAATAACATTCTGTTTATTGGCCAATGGCTGCAAAGGAGCAAAAAGGGTAGAGGGAAAATAAGACCTGGGGAGGTACACTCAAAAAATAGTAAAGCAAAGAGTTCATAGCTAGGGCCACAGAAAAATTTAGAAGCCATTACAGGTTTGCAATGGCAGCGGGGAACCCGCAACCTCAATGGTCCTCCTCCTATCATATATAGTCTAGTTTCCGAGTCTGGAAAATGATGACGTAATAAGGTGAACGCGCTTGCGATCGCGTTGGCGCTAAAATGCCCCCTCAACAAATGAGTTGGCAGGGCTCTTTTCAGTATACTGTATACTAGGCCTGATATCATGGAGGCTGGAAGTTGAAATTTTTCCAAGTCCCTAAAGTAGGTCAAGGTTATTCATGATGTCATAAAGCGTCACGATACGTCACGCAGTTCACAGAAGGACGCGGACGTATTCCGAGGATGTAATCCCCCTAACAAAATGGATAGCGGGTTCCCCGCTAAAATGTGACGAAGAATTGGCAGAATTTTTCAAATTGCTTATCATTTGTGGACCTCCCACCATTTTCAAGTTTCCCGAGGGGGTTGGTAACCCCATCAGTTATCCCTTGTGTTCTCTGATCTCGGAAGTCTTTATGTCTAAATTTGAGCTCGATCTTTTCTTTTCTGGGCAGGTGTCTTTGAGTCGTTCTATTATCGGCACAGGTACGTTGACGATGTGTTGTGTACGTGGACTGGTCCACGAGATCTCTTTTTGGAATTTTCAAGTAATAAAATTTACCTTGGAAGTTGTCGTTGGTGGTTCATCTATTAATTACTTGGATTTGACGATCTCTGATAGAAATAGCGTTTACGCTATCTACAGGAAAGATATTTCAACCGATATTGCCGTCCATGGCAAATCTTTCTGCTCTGTCGCTCACAAGTTCACTGCTGTTAACAGCTTAATCCATCGGCTGACTAGTATTCTGCCGAACCAGTCCGCCTTCCACCAGGAGCTATTGACTATAAAGCCCTTGGCCAAAGTGAATGAGGTCAATTTAGATATCTAACTTATTGTTGAAAGGCAGGTCACTCGGAAATTCCTAGATTCTACCACCTCCCTCCCTCGCAATCCAACTCTAATAAAAAAACGTTGGGTAAAGCTACAGTTCTGGGAAGGTTTCATCACAATCAGGTCGTGTCCTCCGCCCCATTGGCTTTCGCCCTGCGTAATATGATCTTAATACTGTTGAAAGTTTATTCAGGCCTGAAATTGGAAATAATTTTTTGCCCTGGCCCGCACTTGGACGTCCTTAATATTTGGCTTGACCCAGTCTGGCCTGAGCAAGGCTTCAAACTCTTTTACCCTGGCCCGGCCTCAATTTTAGGCCTGTTTATTTGTCGAACTTGAAGATCCCACCCAGTTGGTCGAGAGGAGAGGTGTTTATAAGTGGAGTGTAGTGAATGTGAGAGAGTTTACATAAGCGAGACTGACCGTCAGATAAAAATTAGAGTTACTGAACATAAGAACAGTGCTGCTAGGAGATAGTATCAAAAATACATATCCGCCACTTTTTCCAAGACCTAAAAACAGATTTCTACGGGCTTTGATCGATCCATTAATAACAATCAGGAGAAAGGTATCCTTTATAACAGTTGCTGTAGTACTTCTCCCTTGATTGGTTCAATATTTCAGAACACCGCGGTATAACCTTACAACGAGCAGGAGAAAAGTATTTCTCGTACAATAGTCTAAGGTACCTTTCCCTTGATCGCAAGAAATCCATATTATTTTCCGTAAAATCTATAAAAAGAAAAACCTGTATCTCTTTCAAAGACCAAAAATCTGTGGATCTGGCATCCTAGCATAGGAAAGCGTAAGAAAATAAGAATGTAGGTGAATCAGCGTTTGTGGTTTAGCTAATTACTAGCGGCTACTGAAACGTTGTAAGTCTGGCTCATTGAAGGGGCTAGGTCAATTGAGTATGAAGTATTGCATATCTAGTTATTTAAAGAAGCTATTTTAATCAGGCTATCAATGCTGCTAGATGATGAAAGAGCACTTGAAATTTATTGTAGGGGTGGTGTTTGAAACATTGCATATCTAGTTACTTGAAGGAGCTGTTTTAATCAGGCTGTACTCAACAACTTCCAAGCTATACATGTGATAGGAAAGAGACTTGAAATACAGTATGAGCTAGGATGCCAGATGTACGGATTTTCGGTCCTCGAGAAAGATACGGGTTTCTCTTTTTATATGAATTTTTGCCTGCGATCAAGGGAAAGGTACCTCAGACACTCGTACAAGAGATACCTTTCTCCTGTTTGTTACAGGCCGATACTGCAGTATTCCGTAATATCGAGTCGATCATGGGAAAAATACCTCACCTACTCTTGTGAAAGATACCTTTCTCCTGATTGTTATCAATGGATCAATCAAAGTCCGTAGAAATGTGTTTTTGGGTGGACATGGATTTCTGAAACTATCATCTGGCAGCTCTGAGTATGAGCTAAATTTTGACTGAGCTATCGGTGATAGAAAGAGACTTGGAAAATTTTCTACCTTTGTCGGATATATATGTGTAAGACTCAGAGGTTCGTCGAGCAAACTTGTTCTTACGCCGTTAAGATAGTTCAGAGGTGGATTTATTATTTTCATTATTCTTATTATTATTACCACTTGACTATCCGGCTACGTTACCGCAAAATCGATAAGTACCGGCGCTATGACGCTCGGTCGCTTATGTACTCGCCACTTCAAATCTTATCGGCGAGTTTTGATGCGACGCCACCAACACGAAATTGTGAGAACGGCAGCGTTCTTACATATGATAGGAGGAGGCATGTTGCCTCCGGACGAAGGATATTTTTTCCGGGAGACCCCCTCCCCCCCAACGATAAAATAAGTTCCCTGTTAAAACTCGTATTTTAAACGTATTGCGCTTGAACGATAACGTTGATATTATGCTCAACTGGTACATATCTAATGAGGGGCTGATTGATGTAGTTTATGAGTATGATTCACATTGTGATGACTCGCTACTTCAGTCCTGATTTCCTCGGATGTTCTTCTTTCCTGTCGTAGTTGCTTTAGTTTTTCTCATGTCTCGCTTTTCAATCGAGAGCGCTCCGGTGTTACAATTTTAGGTGGCTGTGGCAATAAACTCTTTGCTTTACTCTTGTTTGAAGGTGCCTCCCTTCGGTGTTTCCGGCCATAACTTGGCAAATTGTGTTAACTCAACTTTATCCGGGTCTAAATTCTCAGGAACGCGCGTATCTTGACCATCATTCCCGAAAGTACCCGATTTTTACGCTAGGATATCATAAAAAGATTTCAGATCATATCACCTGACCTACTACCCCATAAAGTGGACCTATATAATGAAATCAATAACAGTCTCTTGATGTTTGCACAAAGAGAAGAAACTTCTCTGCTTTTGACATGCACGTTTTCTCATATATAGCCTACCCTGATTCATATTTACACGAAATTGCGACGAATCTGAAATCATCGTATGCACTACGAAGAAAGCGAAACGAGACTACAAGTAGCAAATAGAGATGTTTGTGTGTTTAGCAATTTATGATAGGGTTTCCAATTTACAATTCAGTTCACCAAATGAACTTCATATAAAAAAAAAAACGGGAAGAGGTGTCGAAGATATAACGTCCTAGACTAGAATAAAGTATTATTGCAAGAATTGGATAAAGAAAATTATGGACGGACAGTAAGTAAATAAAATACGTACAAACAATATTTTTTGATATAGGTACTGTGGAAAGAGCACTACTGATGCCATTCGAGTGCGGTAATTGGTACTAGTAGAGTAAAAAAGGGGAACTTCACACATTCGGCTTAGGTACTGTATTTTTTAGGAGATTTTGCTCGCACGTTTGGTAAATAAATCTTTGCCTACGCTGGTCACCCTAACTGTACGAATTTGGTCGCGTCAAACGAACGAGGGTTGTAGATGTGATGATTGCGTCAAAAGTGCATCACTCACGCGATGATTTGAATTCGTAAAATAAATTTTCATGTAATTGCAGTAAGCTCCGCGCGTTAGTTTCTTTATCTAACTTTATTCGGGGTGACAAAGAGATACGACTTCGAGATTTTCTGCCGACTTTCGAACGCGCGTGATTTCTGTGAATGGGAGTTATATGTACGGTAATTTCGAAGACGTGATATGAACCTATTTAATTTTTGTACAGCGTCACTGGCCGATATGAACAACGTATAAATGAAAATCGAATGCGTGTCAAAGAGAGGAGGACGGAGGGAATCGGAGTGTGTAAAAAGATAGATATACTGCGAACGACATTCAACGAATATTATGTTTACCTCGATATCTAATAATGTGAACATCGTTTTGCGAAAAGGTTTGATATCTCCACAGGGTAAATAACGGTTACGACGTTACAGGAAATTATGTAGGTGCTTTCCTCTATATTTCTCCGTATCTTTCTCAACGTGGCCTCTTGCTACCCTTATAACACATTAGGTGTGTATGGGTGGGTCTGAGCACTTACACGAGCACATATACGTCGTTTAGATATTTTGCAATCGACTATAAATCTCGTTCTTTTTCATCGCGGTAAACATCTTGTCATGGTTTGTTTGACATGAAAGCGTACAAGAGTATATTCGAACCGATTACGTTATTTTATCTCGAAGAAAAAAAAATATACCATTTGATATTACATTCGTGGAGGTTTTCTTTCTGTTAAAGTGTCTGAGTGTTTTCGGCTGCTGACGAAATGGGAAGAGTAAACCAATCAGTACCACAGAAGAATTTCTTTTTTTCTTCAACGAAAATGGAGAATTATTGATTTTAAGAGGTTTTGGTTTATTTCACCAGAGTTTCTATACACGCACTTACACGCTAACATAATTTTAAGGGGAAGGGAGAAGGGGAGAAACGGAAGGTATTTTTATTCACTTTGAAGCAAACGATTGATCATGAATTGGAGGGCAGATGACGGATGTATGAAAAAGTTTTAATTATTGTATCAAAAATTGACTCACATAACTACGACCGTTCCCTCGTATAGTATTTGTATTTACAAGCTGGCGATGTCTTCCAAAATTCGAACGAGTGTAACCGTATGAAACAATGTTAGTATCTCAATTTTACCTCCCTCAACCCTCCATTCCTTCTATTATCCCTTAACCTCCGATCAAAGAGGTGCTTGTCTGACTCAAAGCTTAGATTCGGGCACTAATTCCTGCTTGCAACGGCAGAAGTGGTCACTTGACAACCCCAGAAGGGCCGAAAGAGAGCAAAAAGAGGAGTCAGTGTTGCCAGATCTACGGATTCATGTTCCTCGAAAAAGATACAGATTTTTTCACGGATTTTGCGTAAAATACGGATTTTTTGGTCTCAAGGTGAAAGTGCCTTACTCACATACATGAGAGATACTTTTCTCCTAATCGTTGTGGGCTTATACCGCAGTTCCTTGTAACATTGAGTCGATCAAGGTAAAAGTACCTCTTCTATTTCTATGAAAGATACCTTTTTCCTGATCGTTATTGATAGGTAGGTGAAAGTCCGTAGAAATATGTTTTTAGGTCTTAGAAAAAATGGTGGAGACGGATTTCGGATAAAATTATCTGGCAGCACTGAGAGGGATGATGATAAGCTTTGTATTGTCGATCCTCCAATATGGTGCCCTAGTATAGTGAAGATACCCTACAGAATGAAGGAGAAGGAAAGATGCATGGAAGAGTTATGCTGAGATCTGTTAGTTCCTATCGCACTGTCTCAACGAGGGATCTTTCCGATTAGTACGTCTAACACCAATCAAGAGGACAACGAATGAACAAGAGGCTTCACGGTTTAAACAGGAGACCAGGCGCTTCTTGCTTGAAAAAAGGAAAGCAAAAATAGTTCGGAGTGAGCAAGTGAAATGGACAACCATTGACTTAGGGAATAGCCCAGTTTTCTATGACGTCAATCAGCGGATAAACGCTAGCAGGCTTTGAGTTGCTTAAGAGCTTTGCTCCAGCTGGCATGTTGACTCTCATAAGAATAACACAGTGAGCTAAGATCAACGTGTTCCTAATTAAAAATAAGGAATTTCTTAAATACTACAAGTTGATGAAAAGACGCTGAGAACATAATAGATTTTAAATATATATCTCTGATTCCTTATTTATTTCTAATTTTGAATTATTTCTGTAATGATCTTTGCTCCCAATGTTATTCATATGGGAGTCAACAAGTCAGTTGGAGCAACGTTGGGTAGTTTTGCTACAGTTATTCGATAGAAACCTAATCTGTTTGCGATATTTCGCGATACTATCGCGATACTATCGAATAAGTATCGATATGTGATGTCATAGGAAAACAGTCCTATCGAGACCATGGTCAGCTGAACTTTCACTTGACGCAGATGTTGAGCAGTCACGGCATCTTGGACGAGTACATTCGTGAAAAATTAAGGAAAAGTCAGCATGCAACGTGTTTACATCGCAATCAAGGCCAGGACGATGGACTATTGCACACCTTATTCCCTTATTCAAGTGTGTGGCGTGGAGACATGAGTGAGGCAAGCTAAGTCAGCAACTGGAAGAGGTTGCTGTCGGTGAAACGCTTATTATGAGTAGTTCAGGTAACCACTACGCCAAATTCCTAAGGAGCATAAAACCAGGTGCAGCCACAGTCATGAAGAAAAAATGTTCTGAAAAATCATGCTTCATGTCTTTCTCTTTCTCAAAAATCTAGTAAAGTCTACTTCAGGATATTTCAAGCTAATAAATTTTGGATGTTCTAAGCTAATAGCTTTCGGGTAGCTCACTCGTTCCGCTCGTTCGCCCCCTTCCTTGCTCTAGTATAAGTCCAGCTTGGAATATTTCAAGCTGAGAGCTTTTTGTGGGCAATTATACAGTTAGTATAAACTGACTAGCTCCTTTTATACAGTATACTACAGTACGAAGGGGAAGGGGGGGGGTCTTCAAGTACAATACATAGGATGCCTAAGCCTGCTAGTATAAACTGACTAGATCCATTTATAGAGTATATTGTATTTTTGGTAATTAGTCTACACCTCCAGGACACATATTATTATGAGCCGACTCTTAGACTTAAGAAATCCTAAGAGGGGAGCTTCCCCGTCTATTATAACTCTAGTTCAAGATTGCTGAGGTCCTAGTATACCTAGTATATAAAGCTAGTATAAAGTCATCATAAAGTTAGTATAAAGCTAACATATAAACTGGGCTAGGTGAACTCGCGGGTGAACTCGCAAATTTTTGAATCACCCACGGAGTCACTAATGCCAGATGATATTGTAAAAAATCCGTATGCGCCATTTCTTCCAAGACCTGAAAACGGATTTCTACGGACTTTTCCTGAACTAAAAACAACAATCAGGAAAAACGTATTTCTGACACCCGTGAGGTGGGTACTTTTCCCTTGATCGACTCAATTTTACAGGGTATCAGGATATCAGCTTAAAACGATCAAGAGAAAAGTACCTTTCATACGTGGGACTAAGGTACGTTTCCCTTGAGCTCAAAAAATCCGTACTTTTTTGAGGACCAAAAATCCGTAGATCTAGCAGCACTGCACGGAGTAACGAAGGTGAAGTGGGGGCACTTGCAAAGTAGGGTAAAGGGGAGGGGGGAACTCGAAAAATTTTAAATTATAGGTCAGGGCAGAGTAAAGACATGAAACATGTCAAAAGATGGGAACGAAATGAAATAGGCTAATGCAGACCTATAGAACCATCCTCATGCAGACAAAACTCTGCAGGAAGAAGACGACGCATTTGGTGGCTATATTTCGTCGTAACACAATTTTTATTACTCATAGTACAGTATCATGTTCCTAATCGTATAATTATAGACAGATGAAATCTTTGTTTTTATCGTCACAAATTGAACATCAATCGCCGAACTGCACTTGTAGCAACATTTTATAATACTTTCAAGTAAAACTTGAAGGGTGGATCAGTCTTAGCGATACTTCACATTTCGAATGTTCTCTAAAAGTGAAGATGGACACTGAATTTTGTAGTTAATAGAGAAATTCTTCGAGACATCATTAGTTTCATTAATGAACAGTCTTAATAAATCGGTTTTTTCATCATTCATCGCGAATCACGCTGACTAAAAAACATCTCACCCGTAAATAGATTTTCAGTTCCGCGAAAATCAAATTATGAACCCTTCGGGTAACGCTGTACAGATCACAACAAAAAACAAACTAAATGAAACATAAGGGGTAGCGCAAGTAGAGTTGTATTTTCTACATTTCAAGATTCTTTTTTTTCCTCTCTCTCCTCTACCCAATGATTACGATTTGATATTTAATGCAGCTAACATTTTGAATTTCTTCTCATGTGAAGATTTTATCAATTTTCTTTCATTTTTTTGTATTGCAGGAAGTATTTTTTCATCTCCATCGTCTTATTGGACGAATCCTAGCGCGAATTTGTACAGCAATATTGCAGCAGCCTCAAGTCACACCATGTCACATCATGCCGGACATATGACGTCTCATTTAAATTCATATCCGCATTATGCCTGACACTCATATTCGTCCTCACCTTGGACAACTGGCATTGACGGTCAAATTAAAGAAGAATAAAATGAATACCTAAACGTTGGCACTTACGGTCCCATCTTCGTAATATTATTGTTCATAAAAGAAAATGGTTACCAAGTTTGCGTCTCAGCGGATGTACGTAAACTCAAACATGTTTTCTTCAGTACCCATGTACTCATAATATTGTATACCGTGTAAATATCTCTTTAAGTACCTGTAAGTTTTTTCGGCAGTCTGATATGAAAATCAAAAAACTATTTTATTCTGATCTCTACAAAAAGGTTACGATACCGATTTGTAACAATTAATATCAGCCGATAAAGTCAAATGTCGCGAAAATATTGACTGGTTAATTTCATGGACAGTGACATAGTTGTATAACATCTATGAATTTTATTTTTGTACGAGGGTAATTTGAAAAGAAAGTCAGAAAATTTTGAAGATTTCGCAAAATTACACGTACCATAACTGAGAATCTGTGGTTTATCAATTTCACTGAATTCACCTTTTTTTTTTTTTTCTCAATTTGAATATTTCCACCGCTTTTTCATGTATTTCATTGCCTCTACCGAAAAATCATTCAATAATTGAATTGCGAGTTTTTCGTGCTAATAATTGTGTCCCTAAAATTTTGCAATTTAGTTCAAAACTTTATTCCTGAATTGGAAAATAATATATTTTCTAAGTATTTCTGTAACAGAAAAACTGTTTTTATTCTGAGATTTACCGACTCTTGAAAATTACCCACGCAAAAATGAACAATAATTTATTGTCATGAATAGAGAAAGGATTTTTCGGCAAAATGCCGAAAATCGAGAACATAAATGCCGAAACTACCGTTTTTGCCGAATTTCAGCAAAGAAATGCATAATTTTCAGCGTTAAATGTACTCAAATAAGCAAAAAAATGGTACTTTTTTTTTTTCGTTAATGCCGAATAAAGCCGAAAACTGAATTTTTAGTGCCGAAAATGTTATCATAAATGCCGAAAAATCCTTTCTCTACTCGCAAATATCTCCTACTAAGAAGAAAATTTGCCTCGAAGATAAAATCTGTGTCATATCTTAAAAAATTTCTAATCTACATCATATCGGAGAAGAACTTTTTTCGAGATAAATTTAAGATTCTAATTCGTTTTTAGGTGTTTTTACGGTATTTGTAACCTTTATCAAGTGCAATATTTGTTATTTTTGTTCGTGTATAGAAATATTTCTTTGTGTACAGTTATTAAATCTTTAGGCACCTACCAATATTTTTTTTTTAATTTCACGGAGAAAAAAAGATAATTAGTTTCAAATCTAAATTTGTAAATAATATGTAAATTACCTAATTATTTTGTAAACATACCTAATTTATAAGCATGTTCTCTACATCATTGAGCGAACGTTTAGTGAAACTTAGACTTTTTCTTGTTTTCTTTCTTCTTTATTTTTTTACGATTATGTATATACTTATTTATCATTCTTATGGTCTCTCTCGAATTAACTAAAAATCGAAGGAGGGGTAAGTAAATAAAAAAATCGTAATTTTAATGATGACACTAATTATTAGTATATTTTTCTTGTAAATTTTCTCGCGTTTTATTCATTCTCTTCTTTATCTAATCTACGTACTGTTTTAGAGGTGCTTTTCCTGATTCTAGTCATCGAAGAATTTCTCTTGTTCCTTAGTAAGAAAAGTCATTTTAAATTAGAATAGGTTATGATATTATTATTGTTGATATCTTATTTTATATTGGTACATGGATATCCAAAATAAAAATATTCCAGACTTCAAGTTACCGTTGTATCTGTTTTGTGCTGCAATCTCTGAAACTTCATCATTGCTTGAGATCCTAGCTTGAAATGGAAAACCGAGACTATTTTCAATATAGGGATTAATTAACTTTAATCGTATGAGACTCTTTTTTTCTTTCTTTTTCTTTTCAATCCGGAGAAAAAAGTTAGCTGACTTAAAATAAAACTACTAACAATGCTTTCTTGAAAAGAGAACCAAAATTTTATTCTGAACAATATTCAAAGTAAATCTGCTCACTAATATAATTAAAAAAAATCATCAATGCTGCAATCGTCGATGAATCAAAAATTTGATCACGTGAGTAATCTCTTCCTCGCTTCTTAGAATAGAATCAACATTTGTGCATTCCCCTACTCAAATTTGATACTTATTATTAGAAAAAAAATTCTTAGAACAACATTCACAGATCAATATTATCACTAAATACAGGAGCCAAGATGTATTCTGTAAAATCCATTCTCATTCTCATCATGAAAGGAAATAAAATTGAAAACATTTATATTATGGAACCGTTCTTTCCGCAGTTTTTCACTTGTAAACTTCGTCTCACTAGAATATCCTTAGAATCAGCCTACTTATGAAAAACATTTACAGAAAAAATATCAACAGCAACTCGTTATGTGGGAATCACGATGAGACACTCGAAGTTACAATAATTTCAGAACTATAGGTTCTCTGTTCACGTTAAGAAAGGGCTCGAGATAGTATAAAAGCAGTGTATTGCAGTCAGCCGAAATCCAAAAGCTGAAAGCCAAATTCAGTCAATTAATGTCAATTGATAAGAGGGGAGCCAAAAGCCAGATTAGGCGCACCTCTGGAAGCCAAAAGCTACTGGAAGCCAAAAGCTTTATTCAGCTAAATTTTTTTGACTAGCTTTTGGCTTCCTCTAAATTTTGAAAAGTTTGTTCAAAACCATGTTTTCTAATTAAAAAAAAAAAAAAAAACAGTAAAGTAACTTTTTTAATTTTTTTTTTTTTTTGAGTTCAGAGAGGAGAAAAACACTGAGAAAGAGAAACACAATACAGTTTTAAAAAAATTTTCTCCTGATTGTGTCCGGTTTCCCCAATAATTGAAAAGCCAAAAGCCAGCTGAAACAAAGCCGAAAGCTAGCCAAATGTTTTTGAGCAGTCAAAAGCCTAAGCCAAAACTATATTTTTCAAGGTCAAAAGTTAAAGCCAAAAGCCGAAGCTAAATTTTCAGCTGCAATACACTGTATAAAAGTAGCACTTTGAGAAAGGATAAAAACACCGAAAGGCGAACAGAGTAGGTACCTTCTTTAAAGCTTGAAATTGAAATAACTTTATTGTGTTTTGCTAATTAAATACCCGTACTCCAATTTATTAGGTTCGCAAAAATGGACGATGTTTCGAGTGGTGATGAGAAATTTACCTTCTTTTATCCTTTCTTGTCATACTACTTTGAGCCCTTTCTTAACGTGAACGGTGTATGATAATAAAATTAGTAGGCTACCACAGATGTGCAAAGTTCAGCAAGTTACCTATTTAATATGGCTGAGTTATGAGTTATTGATGAAAACTGATCAGTCCATAAATAGGTATTTAATAACATAAATTCCTGGTAAACCATTTTATCCTCCCAAAAAATTGACAATATGGACATCAATTTTCAAATCGATAATTGAAACTAATACTCTCTCTACAAAACATTTTTCCTGCCTCCTAATTCAAAGTAGTTTAAATGAGAAAAATTTTGCGAGCCATAAATAAAATAAGTCAAAGAGTTCTTTTTAAATTTTTTTTAGTAGTCTCGCGTGCAATTTCTGAAATACTGATTTCTCGTCAGAAAAAGTGAACTTTTACAGTTTTTTATTTTGCTATCTTATATTATATTAGTTGTCAATCTTTTCACACGCGCTAAATTTACTTTCTTCCATTATCTAGCTACGAATAATCAACCTATAAATCTGTTTTCTTCCATTTTTGTTCTTTAAGTTTTTTCATTTTAGCCTCCAGATTGTGAAAACCTCAATTCTTATGCTTTAGTCTCGATTTCATGTCATTTTCTACAAAAATTCATTTTCAATTCTTTACTCGCAGTAGGTATCAAACTTACATTTTGTTGAGCTCTCTGGGTCAAGATGCAAAAATTATTACGTAGGTACTAGATTTTCACTTTCTCATGAAAGTGGAAAATGTTCTTTTTGGGACTTTTGAGTAAGTCCATTTTCCCAATGTGTACGTTTCGTAGGTAGAAAAATACTTTAATTTAATCACTGAGAAAAAAGTCATATGAAAAGTATACCTACACGCGCCTATATCGTGATGTCTAAGAGCTACAATTTAATTAATAGTCGAAGATATGCTGGGTTTTTTTGTAACGCGTTGAGAAAGGAGTAGGCTGTCGAAAATATTACCTCAATTGTATAAAACATTCATAACTTTTTCGCGAAGTTTCTGTGTCGTGCGTTGAATATTTTCCATTCTTGACTGTCTGGACTATTTAGAAAAAAAAAAAAAAAAAAAAAAAAACCAAATAAATAAATTTGAAGTGATCGAAAAACTGAATTTTGAATGGAATTCATTTATTAGTGCGCCTTGTCGAACGTTTTATTTTTATTGGTATTAATCCACGAACGATGACATGGCAAAATTTTATATTTTCATGCTCATGACTAGCTCACGGTCTTCGATGAGACTGATATCTATAAATTACTATTACCTATTTATTTTGTAAAATATGTTTGCATTTCGTATTTTGTTCGTAAGCTTGTATTCAAGATAGATGGAACGGCCGAGACGCTTGACGTAAATAAAATAGAAATAAGGCGTACTCGTAGCATTATTCACGTTTGTAATTCTACGAACTAGTGATGATTTTTGGTTTGTTTCCGTCCTCCCGTTGAGAAACTGTGTGCGTAACGTGTGAAAATGAAAAATCGTGGCAAAATACACCCTCGCAAATTTACAGAGAACGATAAAAATAACAAATGAAATGTTTCTACAAAACGATGACCAAAATTATTGTTTTAACGATTGAATCGTGAAGCGAGGTTGAGAAAATGATGTGCTGTAAACTATAGCCCTATACTGTAAGTAGTGATGACGGTTCTCCATTGTACCCCACTCGCTTATCCAAACATTATTTAGCCGTTTTTTTCCCTTCATTCTTTTAGAGGTACTTCTCGCACTAAAGGTGTCGTTGACCCTTAGGATCCTAGTCACTGAAAGCTTCAAAATTTTTTTTACTCAAATATGATAAGGACAAATATGGTATAAGAATGATCCATGCAGTCCAATCATCCTACCTGTTATAAAACTCGGAGGCGGTAGTACATGAACGTATGAAACGTCCTTGTCTACAAGAAATTGGTATTGATAAGCTCTTAACAATAAATGCAATTGAAACACTGGAGAAAGAAAAAACAATCGGAGAAATTGTCGGACGTAACATTTTTCACCTTGAATTAATATTTTGCTGTTGAGAAAACGTTTCCCTCTCAGGCGGTTGTCTGTTGTTTGCTGCAATTCAACACCCTCCAAGCTGATAAAATTAAACACATTTGTAAAAAAGTGTTTCCTTCGTCATATTGTTTAAAATAATGATTATTAGAAAAAAAAAAAAAAACATTTCCCTCCCAAAACTTCCCCTCATTAAATATCTTTGGTCTCTTGAGGAACTCAAATGTCATCTTGTCCGTATTTTGTGTGCCGTACGCGATGTACAAAAGAGGTATGATGGAATTTTTGTTTCTAGCTGTCTAAATACGTGTTGCAAAGAGGTGTTCAATTCACGCACTAAAATGCACTAAAATTCATTTCATCGGATAAATTTTTGCCATCGCTGTCACAACTGTTTTGTGTTCTTTTTTCGAAGAGTTTTTGTAATAAGGTTTGGTGTGATTTCGTTGGCATAACGTGATTTTTTTTGGTAAAATTGGGGTATATTTGGTTATACTTTTTGGCAGAATCAATTATTTTTTATAAGATTGATATTAATTTTCGCTGAATTAAGCATGTTGAGATGATTTGGGTGAGACTCTTTACTGCCGTATTTGAAAACATCGCATTGAATTCTTATAGTACGTTCAAGAAAATTACACGATGTTTCCATGCAGAATAATTACTACGTTTTTAAGGAAAAAAATTTAAATAACGCCAATTTCTTACTGATGTGGAAATTGATAAAGCGAAGATGAAGGAAATTACGATGTTGAATAAAGCTTACAATTTTTCTAGCGTGGAAAAATATTCATCACATCGTAGGAATACGGTTTACACAAGAATACCGTATAATATCCGGTTTCCAACTATTATACACGTATACCTAGTATTTTATACATTATTATTGGAAATACCCGAGCCCAACGTATACCCTTCTGTTGGTTGATATCGCATACTTCTGTAGAATTCACAGGTAATAAAATATTAAAATATTTGATTATGTTTCTTAGTATTGTCCACTTTGTCTCAAATTATTCTACTATCCTGCTGGATTAGAATATCCCTTGAGCACGATTCACTCAAGACAATTTTTTTGCCGGTGAGGTCTTTGTATATCTTGACTTGAGAACAGAACTTATCGTGAAGTCGAACTCATACAATTTTCTATAAGGTTCTTTTAAATTAGAGAGAAAAAAATCTCGGAATTAGAAATGTGAAGATGTGCTAAAGGACAACCCAATCTCCTCGATCTAACTTCTTTCAGGGCTCAAACCTCATCTATAAAACACTCCTCTAAAAGGTGGTGCATTAGATTGGCTTCCATAGTCTGATTCGGTCTACTAGCGATTTGGGACAGATCTGCCAAAAACCTTTCTTTCATTCTATACATCGACTCGCTGGCGCGTTTAAACTAATGTCTGGATAAACGGGGTTAAGAAAAGGAAATCACACGCGACGATCATGAAGACGACCCGAAATTGAAATTGGGACACATACACAACCCAGGATTTATTCAAGGGCAACATGGTCAACCTCCCAGGACGGCTCTCCATGACAGCATCCCTATCAAAACAATTGACCAAATCAGCTGCTAAAAAGTGGTACCAAATTTGGCACAGTTTTTCAGCGGCTGATGTGATGGTGCTGATACAACTACTGACAATACGTCATACCGGTACTTTGTGCGTTTCAATAGTTGTTTCAGCATCGAATCAGCTGCTGAAGGTACCGAAAAGTGTGCCGAATCCAGTAACTTTTCAGCTGCTGATATTTACGTAAATTTTTTGCTAGGGATGGGGTTCAGGAATTGGACTTTAGAGAGTGTAAGCCGGGAAAAATAGCACTGCACTGTTGAGAAGTAGGCGTACCTAATCCGTTTACGATTATCGAAAGCCATGAACATGACTTGGAAGGTACAAAAGACGCCCGAAAACACCGACTTTGAGATGTTGTGAATAAGTTTTACGGCATTTCCCATCAAAAGAAAGGAAACGTGTTAATGAGGAAATAGACTTTAAAATCGCTAGTCATACGATAGAGCATGCATGCGGTATATAGTGGGAATAGATGAAAGGGAAGCCATTGGAAAAGAATCACTAACATTAGGCCGGCGAGATTAGGCACAATGTTTTGCCCTCTTCTTCAATTTACCAAAACCAAATATTTGGCCCGGCCCAGGTAAGGCGTTGAAGACTGGGTCAGGGCTCAATCTCAAGCCTGAGCAAAGGAAATGACTGGATACGGGAAAATGAAAAGAGAAGGCTCATAGAGTTAGTCACCGCACGATAACAAGTGGATGTATTCAACGAAAATTACGAAAAATTACCGATCAGACAAATATTATCCTTTAATCTTACTTCGTCAACTTTGGCACATTCAACTTACATCGAACAAAAACGTCCTCACCTGGGCAACCCAATCACGTACAAAGAACTAGCACGTTACAAAGACAGTGATAACGTCACCCACAAGAAACAATAATTCAATCACCACGAACGACTTTGTCTATTTCCACTCTGTCTCAATGCAGAGTTTTTTTTTTTGACATGTTTCATGTCTTTGCTCTAGTCTCATCTCTAGAGGAATTTTCATTGTGGCAGTGATTCTCAAATCTGCGAGTCCGAGTTCTCCCCCCCCCCCCTCTATAGTTTCTAGCTTATCCTAATATAATGAAAAGGCGTAGGCTAGATTTATACTAGGCTAAGAAAACGCTGAGAGATATTATGAAGCTGTGACGTCATAAGTCGTTGATCCTGGTCCGCTTACAACATCTAAAACATTTTACAGCAGACTTACACTAGGCCAAGGAGCAGGGCGAACGAGCGGACTGAGTGAGGCCCCCTGATCTTATCAGCCTTAAATATACTAAAGTAGACTTAAATCAAACACTAGAAACAATTGGCACTGCCATCCACTTTATTGGAGAATTTTTTATACACGACGTTTCGACGACTTTGTCGTCATCTTCAGGTGCTCGAGGATGACAAGACCTCCTTTCTCTATACCGGATTTGACAGACATACAGTGTACTTGCACAATACTAGACCTGACATGCTGTACACGATAGGCTATACTAGCCCAAGAGGAGAAGACGAACGAGTAGAGTAAAGGAGCCCGTCTATGAACCAGAAGCCCGGTACACTGTATGTCTTTGACAAAGTAAGCCTTTCTAGATAGAGAAGAGGGTGGGGTTAGGAGGGATTTTATAAACTGACATGAAACATGATCTTTATTTACTTGGCTGAGCCAGAAAATTTTTACATTGCATTGTCTCTAGATATGATCCAAAAACGCCGCAAATAAGCCCGGCTCAATCCTTCCTTGAGACTGGCTCATATTCAACCTCAATTCTGAATCCTTTTCAACTTGTTTATTTAGAATCGATGCCCATATGACCCAGTTTTCAATTTACACTAAATTTGATACCAGAAGTTTCAATAGAATGAAATTCGTGGTCGACTCTAAGACAAATTTTGACCACTCTTCATCGATGATTGGTAATCGAAATCAGGTGGAACTCGTTCGAGGCAATAAAACACCAACGTTAATTCTGAGTTCATTCATAGTCGAAATGATTGGTGGATTTCAGGTCAAATAATCAATTGTGGTTCATGTGAAGTATGGACTTGCAAAGTTTATCTGTTGAAAATTGCCAACCTTTTCAAAGGCCCGTGGCTAGAGCCATGGCTCTAGGCCCCCATCCCCGCCGAAGGAGGATACCAACACCATTTTATTAGCGGGGAACCCGCTATCCATTTTATTAGGGAGATTACATCCTCAAAAAACATCCGCGTCCGGGAGTTTCTGAGAACTGCGTGACGTGACGTGTGGCGCTTTATGATGTCGTCAATGACCTTGACCTACTTTAGGGACTTGAAAAATTTCAACTTCCAGCCTTCATTATATCAGGCCCAGCATGCAGTATACTGAGAAGAGCCCAGCCAACTCATTTTCTGAGGGGCATTTCCGCGCCAACGTGAACCCCAGTGCCTTTGCAAACCTGCAATAGCCCCTAATTTTTTCTTGTTAGACGGGCATTTATTTAGCCGGAAATTCGTGGAAGCGCATCCAACCTTGATGACGTCATCAACCGCCCCTTTGATTGTGTGTTTGGAATTTTAACTCAATTGAATCCAATTTTAATTTTCAAACATTTTATTTTCCACTGATGAATATTTTAATTCATTTCTTTTTTCTTCGTACTCTTTTCCTTCATTTCTCCTAAATTTGCCGCCCTCGCTGCCCATTTTAGCCTTATGGTAAATTCACCTCTGACTCGCACTATAAGTATTAGGTGAGTTACAAACCTTTAAGAGCGTAATCTAATACGCAGATATACATTCTCGTTTATGTATCGTGAGTTTTGAGGATACCCTCAAACAGGTATGTATAAAGTACCTTATTTTTGTCCGTGACAGTTCTTTAAAAGAATAGAACGTGACGATTGTGAAACTTGTATTACACAAATTATATTACTACTATCGTTCTCGTAATCAGATCGACAAAATTTTTTTCTCACAACAAATCGTAAAATTTACGGATCGTGACTCAGAAAATTCGAGAGAAGATTTATGTGGTATTTTGATTGGGCAAACGTCGGCGCGGATCTTACGCAATATATCACCGTTTCTCGCGTATACTATAGGTGCCACCGCATCATCACGTCTATTGCTGCAAACAGTGACACATACAATATTTATTAGATATTCTTCAGCGTCGTATCTATATGCCCTACGAAATGTTTACTCGGTATTTCTTCTAATCCGTCTCTCGTTCAAAGAGATACTCCGGAAAAGATACTACGTATCCGTGTGCGGACGTACTACGGTGCATATCGCGAGTTATTTCCTTCACGATCTGTGATTTTCAACTGAGCGTGCAATCAGTAGCAAATCCAAAATACAATACGGTTGTAGAGAACACCGTGTAGAACAAACTCATTCATTAATATTATTAAAATTGGATGTACGTCCTTGGCAATGAAACGACGATGCGACTCACTCACCATCCTACGCGCGGGTCGTAAAAGCGCGACGTCGTTCACGGGCATCCGCGTGATATCGAAACACACATACCCTACAGTCGTTTCCTCGCAGAAAATTTACGCTGATTTTTGCCAATGCGGTACAGTCGTAGCGTAAATCCGCATATTTTTATCGTCCATCGTATAAGTCATCGCGCGAGTTCAAAGATCGTCAAAACGAATTCGCCAATACTTCTCCGAAAGTTGTTATTCGAATGAATTCTCTCGGAGTGACCGAAGGTCAAAGGCAAATGTCACATAGAATTCGGGTTCGATTAACTTATTTACATGCACAATTTTCAGATGTTCAACGCGCGGCTCGTGTTTTAAAGTCTGGAAAGAACGGTGCAGTTACTGCAAGCTAAAAACTAGAGAAAAAAAAATGATGCAATGTTGGCGAGGAACCCGCTGATTAGTCATCTTCAAAGGTTAAGTACCTCTTTCTCCCAGTAGACATTACTTAAAGACACCCTTTTTTTCACGGGCCTCTCTTCATTTATACAGCTCAAAGATATTTCTACAAGCTCTCATCGTTCTTCCAGAAAAGCAATATTCTTCGATGACCTTGTTTCTTCAGAGTCGACATTTTTCCAAATACAAAATTGGCACGTTCAAGTTTCCTTCTTCGAATACTTATAGCTTTAAGGGTCCGGACTTTTAAAGGAGCCATTCTCCCAAAAGGACAGTTTCCTAAAAGATATTTTCCCAAAGAAGGACAACGTATATTTCAATAGTGTCTACGCAGCCAGTAATTTGTAATGTCCCTTGTCATGATGATTAAATTTCTTGATGTTCCCCAGCACGCGGGTGCAACATCCCAGGTTTGTCTTAAGCAAGATGAGCTGGTAGCTGGCCTGGATTTTTGGCGGCTTTTTCCTTCTAATTTTGCGTTGGAGTGTCAGTCTTTGCCTCCTCCTGGTTTGGCGCGTGTAGGTGACTAGACTCGGCTTGCCCCTTGAAGGGGCTGAGCATTGATGTGCGGACTCTGCCATAGTCCCAGTACCTACGTCCCTTCGCCTTTCTCGAAGGCAGTTAAGTGTAGCCGTCGATGTAAAATTTGTTACCGCGGATTTCTGTCACTCTCTTGCTTGACTGTGAGAAAAAACTGAGGGAACTGCATCGTTGCACACGCGCTCTATGAAGAGTCAAAACAATCCAGTCTATACATATGTTATGAACATATCGTACAAATGAATAGAAAAGATTATCTGGCGTAGCCAAATTAATAAAGATCATGTTTCATGTCTTCTATAAGGTAGCATGCTCCGCTCGTTCACCCCCTTCTGGGTCTAGTGTAAGTCTAATTCAAGACTAGTATAATCCTAGTAAAAGGCTAGTTTCATCTTACACACATGATGAGTGGCCACGGGTGCTTCAACAAGTACCTATACAAAATGGGGAAAGTGGAGCAACCGTCGCCTTCACACGGTCAGGAGCGGGATAATGAACCACAACACACCATCTATGAGTGTGAGGTGTGGAGACGTGAGTGGGGTGAGCTAAAACGGTCCCTATAGGAGATCGGGGAAGATGAAGAACTCACCCCTAGCAACTTGGTTCCATGCATGCTACGCGCAACGGAAGCATGGAACCACATATCTTAATTTGCCGCTAAGGTAATGAAGAAGAAAATGAACGCGGAATGGGAGCGGCAGATATAGAGTCACGTTGTGGCCTCTCACACCTATGTGTACCATCCCTCATGCTGCTGCTGCCTCAACATCAGCACCACCATCAGCACCACCACCAAAAATAGGGCGCTCAAGAGGGAGCGCCCGGGGATAAGAAGAAGAAAAAAGGAAACAAAAATCAAACAAGAAGGAGCAGAGGAAGAGGAAGAAGAGTCCCTCGCTTGAGAAGCCAGGGTCGCGATGCGCTGCTGGTGAGCCCCTAATGCGCTTCCAGTGGCGGCTGAAAGCTTTGGTGGAAGAGTAGACACGCGCGTGTCCATGATACAGGACTGCCTGAATTCCAGGTTGAGTGCCGAGCACTCTTTCGGTCAGTAGGGTGGACACCTGCTGTGGCCTCATTGACGAACATTGCACAGCGCGCGGAACGCAAGGAGAAAATGGAGCCAGGTCACTCTCAATACGAGCCCTCCGAACTACCGACGCTATACCCAAAAGGGTGGATATCGGTCCCGGAGATGCGGTTTTTCGGGGACCTTTTTGGGCGTGCGTGCACGCTCATACGCCCGCGTTTCTTCTCAATAGCGAGTATAAGGCTAGTATAAAACTAGTACAATACAAGGGGTCCTCCTTTAATTCACCTCCAGTATACTGTATACATCCTTATGTTAGTATAGTACCATTCACTATACTAGAGAACTGTAATACTAAAGAACTGTACAGATGCCCGGACGCCCGGACGCCGATTCCGGAATCAGGGGTAGGGCTGAGGTTCGACGTTGAAAATTTTTCAAGTCTCAAGGTCACGCCCGGACGTAATTTTGGGTGGAGAAAAGATATGAAACTTGTCAAAAGAAGTCTAATTGTGAAATGACGTTCAAATTTATTGGCGCTTACTACATTGCATTCTTAGATGCGCTGCTCATGTGCTGGCGAGAACACCGGCGATTGATTTATCAGCCGAAGGTTGAGTGGTAGCTAGAAGGGGAGCGCCTTCTCCGGTGTGGAACAAAACAAAGGTCTTGTGCATTGATTTGCATCAACCATCACATATCCTAGGTGGATATGAGTTCTTCTAGATATTTTTCCTTCCAAGATGAGTGCAGTTATTATACGCTTAGGCATAGGAGGGCGACCGCCACCCCGACCCGTTCGGTTCGACCGGAGAAAACTAGAAACCAAAGGATTCGGTCAGGAGAAACTGTTCTCGACTATAATCCACATTCAAGATAGATAGAAGCGAGTACCACCTGTTGAAAGTCCAATAGGACTACGATAGATGGTGACGCTGGAGGTGTACAAATATACAAATATAAGTACGATATTCAGCTTGATCTTTTTATAAACTCTTGCCCTCCAGAATGGTGGGTCAGCAAAGGCGTAGCGAGAGGAAGGGGAGAGGGTCCAGACTTACCTTAACTTATAAAAACCATCAAACTCACAGAAAAAGGTAAAAATTTTCTAGCTACGCTACTAAGGATTAGACTGATTTCCGTGGGCCAATTTTGAAACAATTTTTCAGATCTCTCCTGAATGAAAATGAATCGACTCCTCATTCAAAAGAGTACTTTTTAGACAATACGGTGGGATTAGATAAAATCGCCAATTTCTCGTGCGCAGATCTTCTACGAAATCAAATCGTGCAAATAGGAACCCCATGAGCCCGAAGCAAGAAAATATTCCTAGATCTCTTTCATTAGGAATACGATAGGCCACAACGCGAAATTCACATCCGTAGTTTCGATTTATCATGTAACTCAATTGATGACTATTCAGCATCAGAAATAACATATAGGTATTGATGAATGACATAACATTTTAAATAACTTCGTCTCATTAGTCAACTCATCAGAAATTATTCGAAGAATTCTCTCATTATTCAGACTTTATTTCTGGAGATTTCGTACTTCGGCATCAGTTATACATCTGACGAAGAGAAGAACGTGAAGGTGAAGCACGGAGATCGAAAAAAATATTTAAAGTACGGTCATATTCTCATGTGTTTTCAAAAATCACTCGACAGTTTCGGACAGATTTTGGTCTTTTCGAGCCAATGGAACTGTTAATTTTTGATTGCCGGATGCGATTACACGTCATTCGCTGGCGAGATGTTTTTATACGTGAAAGCAACTTAGTAGGACTGTATCATCATAATCATTACTCCATTAGGAGGAAATAATATTATTGTATTTTATTTATAAACAATTAACGCAGAGGCGTTATATAATGAAGTCATCGCTCATCAGTCATTAGCATTAAGAAGGAGATAAGAATCGGCCTACGATTATTTATTCCGCTATTACGTACGTCATCGCCATCTTTTTCTTATGGAAATAAGTACATCGGAAATACTAGGTATTACACAGATTATTTTTTTTTATGTTATCTGCAAAAAAGCGATAAGGAAGATAATTTCATTTGATTTCCATGATCTTTGTACTTCGCCCATCTTGAAATAAACAGATTCGTATGGACTGATATTCACCGTATTCTTTCTAAGTAGATGAAAAATTTACTTTGGACGCATGAATAGCGAGTAAATTTTCTCAGAGGAAGTAAAATAAAAATTTAAAAAAATTTGTTGGCTGGTTTTTTAGTTATTTCACCCTAGTGTTAACTAGTTTGTTTTGTCATGTCTTTGCTCTGACCTCTACCCTGATTTTGAAAATTGCATGTGTCCGTTCGTTCGTCCGGCCAAATGACCTCATATACTAGACCTATACTAGGCTGAAGGCTTTATTGTACTAGGCTTTTATAACCACGCTGTCTAAGTAAGTTTAGCCTTCATTCTAAAGGTCTAATATGCATAATATACCAAATTTATACTAGACCAGGAAGGAAGGGTTGACTAGGCCTGTACTAACAAAGCTCACCAAGAGACCCTACCAGACCTATACCAGGCTTAAAGCCTTCACTATATAGGCCTAATATACGTGCATATACCAGACTTATACGAGACTAGGAAGGGAGGCTGAATAGGTCTACACTAACAAAGCTCAATTTCCTAGTATACAATACACTCTATACTAGGCTAAGCTGAGCCTTCATTATACTAGGAGACGAGCCCAAGGACTAAGCTAACAAAATTGAAAACAAGGTTCCATGTACAGTATCTATACTAGGTCCGAAAGGGGAGTGAAGAAGCGGATGCTACACATGAAACATGATCTTTATTTATTTGACTACGCCAGAAAATCTTTATTTTGTAGTTTTTCCTCCCTTTTTGAGAAGCCAAGGTGCCTCCTGGCCGCCACTCATTTCTTGACGTACATTTTCTTATAAGATATGAATTCAATTTTGTAACATGGAACAAAAAAAGTATTAAACCAAATTTAACATTTTTCCTTCATCAGAAACACGGATGTAGCATTTTATATTCTTACACCCTACACATGATATCGATATATATCGATTTTAACAATCATAATAGGCTTTTGATTCATCTATCTCGGTCATGATAATGCCCTAATAACATCACCCACCACCAGTAACCAGCTGACAGGCTCACTAGCCTGAGTGGCTCACGAGCTTACTTGCTTCGCTTGTTTGCTCCCAGTCTTGGTTTAGTATAACTGCAATTCACCGATTGTTAGGCCTACTTTAGGGGGTAGAATGAGCAGCATATCAAGCCCCTCGTATATTCTATGTTGAGACTAGTATAGCCTCGCAAATGGCTCAATTTAGCGTTTAACTGACAGCTGAGCATGTACAGCTTAGAAGCAGCTGAAGCCTATAGTACCCGAAGAATACGGCTAAACACGTTGGCGCGAAAATGTCCCCTTGGAAAATGAGTTAACTGGGCTCTCTCAGTATACTGCATGCGAGGCCTGATGTAATGAAGGCTAGAAGTTGAACTTTTTTCAAATCCCCAAAGTAGGTCAAGGTCAAGGTCATTGATGACGTCATAAAGCGCCACACGTCACGTCACGCAGTTCACAGAAAGTTCTGGACGCAAATACCAACGCGGATGTTTGCTGAGGATCTAATCTCCCTTACAAAATGGGGTAGCGGGTTCTCCGCTAAATAATATGCGGCCATACGGCTTCTTAATTTTAGCTGATCAAAAGCGGCTTTCTATACTTCGAGAATGGCTGTTTAGCCAAAAGCGCTCGGTAGTGTTTCAAAATAGTGCGGTTTGTAGCGTTTCTTCTGCTTTTACTCTCTTGATTCCCTTTCTTAGTGTGTCAACTCTAGTATACTGATGCGCAACTAATCATAGAGAAGGTGTTTTTGACTTGCCACTCTGACACTTTCTATTTGTGTCTTGGGCTTCCTCCTGTTTTTGTAAACAATTTTAAGCCAGCATTCACAGAGACTCGGAGATCTGTTGTTTCTCCATAGCTCCCAAGAAAACTTGGTGCTATCAGTGTACGTGCTCTACAAAGATGTCGGGCTCTACGCTTTACAAAATGTGATCTATCACTCTACTAGAGTAGGCGTTCTACCCGGTGTTTGACTACTAGCAATCGTGCTTCTCGTCCCGGTTACAAGGATTGCAGAATTAACAAGGAAAGTCAAGACAACGGTCATTTTGACGTTCCTGCAGACAAAGTTAAAATGAAAGAACCTGACAACAACTCAAATCAAATTGACGAGGCCCGTTTTGTCAAATGTCGAAAATATAATCGAGGTCGTCTCCAGGAAGGTGATGTGCTGACCTCCACCTTATACGAAAACTAGATGGATTCTGAATCTTTCCAGGACACACCGCTATTTTGTGGGGTTTTGTAAAGTGTCTTCAATTTATTTCGGCGGGTAACTAGCTTACAGATAAATCTCTTTTTATGGGTGGATGGAAGACTTGTAAGCCATTTTCCTTTCGGTATCTTGTGAGTAACGCTAACAGCAGGGGCGTTCCGAGAGGAAATTATTGAGGGGGATGAAAACAATATTTTGCAAAGTGACTAGGAGCTTCAGTCTGCGCTCAAGAGAATTGGTGAAGTTTGAATGTCAACATTTACCTTTGAGTATGAATAGTAATGGCAGCGGCGGCGCGTGAAGTTTGAGCGTCTGTGGCTCGTCAAGATTATGGCGCCTAAAATTTCATTTATATGCTGCTTTTTCTCCATTACTTTAAATTCGACGATTTTTTACTCGGTTTTCCTCAACACTCGGTTTCCAAATGATGAAAACTGACTCTCGATATCCCAACACTCAGTCCAAATGATAAGAACCGACTATCGATACCCTAACGCTCGGTTTCCCCAACACTCGGTCCCAAATGATCAGAACCGACGGTTGATGCGTCAACGTTCGCTTTCCAAATGATGAAAACTGACTTCCAATAATCCAACACTCGGTCCAAATGATGGGAACCGACTGTCGATACCCCCAACACTCGGTTTCCCCCAACACTTGGTTTCCAAATGATGAAAACCGACTTTTAATATCCCAACACTCGGTCCTAATGATGAGAACCGACTGTCAATATCCCAACACTTGGTCCCCAAATGATGAAAATCGACAGTCGATATCCCAACACTCAGTCCTAATGATGAAAACCTACTGTCGTTATCCCGACACTCAATTTCCCTCAACACTAAGTCCCCAAAAGATCAGAGCCGACTGCCGATACCCCCAACACTTGGTTTTCCCCACCATCCTGTTTCCAAATGATGAAAACCGACTGTCGATATCCCAACACTCGCTTTTTTTCCACGAGTTTATATTTTTTCCCCTCTATTTTCTGAGCGCCTTTATTTGCCGAGAGGGTGGCTCGAGCCACTGTGCCACGCCCTCGCGCCGCTACTGAGTAATGGAGAGGCAAAATTTGTTGTTTTTGCAGGTTCTGTGGCAGGCGTGATAAAGCATGCTGTTTCCCAAAATCTTTCGAGTCCCTTAAGTAGGTCAAGGTCACTGAAACCGTCACCAAACTGGACAAAAACCGCAAAGGTTTGTTGTGACGAGTTTTGCGAGAGTAATCTCTATTTTTTAAACCTATGAAATGCTGAAACTATGACGGTTTTTTGGGAAAATTAACAGGGAACCTGTTTTATCAGGGGGTCTTTCAAGAAAAAGTGTCCAGCGTCCGGTGTCCGGCGTCCAGGAGGCAACTTCCTTACCTAACTATGACCTTGAGAATGACCTTGGGACTTGGAAAATTTTTGACCTCCCCCTGTTTTCATCTCCTCTACCTCCCCCCCCCCCCAAGACTCCTCCTATTTAATCATATACTAGTATAAAGCTACTGTGCTTCAAAGAGGGGTCCTAACTTATACTAGAGATAATACAAATTGCTAGGTATATCAATATTTTCCAGTTATACAGCCATAATTACCTATGACCTTGGGACTTGGAAAATTTTTGAGTTCCCCCTCCTATCATCTATAGCTCAAAGATTCCAGTTATACTAGTTTATAGCTGGTATAATAAAGGAGGACTTTTAGCTTATATTAAAGATAATATAGATTGATAGGCATCCTTGTATAAAGCTACTATACTACAAGGAGGGGTCCCAGTTATACTGAAGATAATAGAAATTGCTAGGCATATTCTAGTTATACGAGTATAAAGCTAGTATAATAAAAAGGAGAACTTCTAGCTTACCTATATCAAAGATAATACAGATTGCTAGGCATATACTTAAACTTTTAGCTTACCGGTACCTATATCAAAGATAATACAGATTGCTAGGCATATACTTGTACGCACTGTTACCATCAAATACAAGCGAGACTTTGCTTGTCGTCGTCGAGTGTGTGTGTGTGCGTAGACCAGCCTCTGTTGACGATTTTACCTATTCCTCTATGTTTTCACCACCTTTCTACTCGTTCATCCGAGGTATTATTTCTACTGTTGCCTTTGCTTTGTAGCTCTTTATTGCATTATCAACAAACACGATACGTTTTTGATATTTTTGATACCATATTTTTGATACACAATACGTTTTTGAAACGCTCATAGTCCTTTCTATTTATTATTTTACTACCCTTGTATTCTTGTCTCTCTTTCTCTATTTCTCCATCTTCCTCTTCGTCTTTTTCAAACTAAACTAACGTCGCCACTACGCAATCGTTGTGTTTTTATTTTTTTTGTTACTTCCAGGTTGGAAGAGTTACTTTTCTAATATTCTTCGTTCCCGGTTCATTTTTTGCTGTTCCAGTCCGTCCTAACATTACTTCTCTTTTCTCCGAAGCCTTTTAGTGGACGCTTTCACTCTTTTTGTCTATTTCAGATGTCTGACTTCCCTTTGTTGCTCTTGCATCTCTATCTTTTTATTATTATTATTATTATTATTATTATTATTATTTATTTACAGAACTGTACAAACTTACATTCACCGTAATTTCTAAAAGATATTGACATTGATTCAACTAATTTTTAGGATAATTTGATGAGGGTACAAAACTGACTTACAAGTCAAAAATTTTTTTTACGACAGAGCCGTGTGGTATCGTTTGTATTGTCTAATAAAGCAATAGCTTCCACATTGGTATGACGATGAAGTCTGGCCACGTATTTATTGACTTTGCGGACAATAATTTCTTTAACCGGATCCACGTCGGATCCACGTCGAGTTCCGACTGCAGTTGTTTATTTGTAATAAACCATGGCGCTTTGACTATGGCACGTAGAAATTTATTTTGGAATCTTTCCAATATGGCCAAATTGGAGTCCGCCGCTGTTCCCCATATCTCAGCTCCGTAGCTCCATGCAGGTCGAAATATAGATATGTAAATGAGTCTCTTGTTTCCAAGATTTAGATTAGGATGATTTATTAGCCAACTGTAGTTAATGCGTAAAAGATCCAGCATTTTACGTTTCCTTTGGATATGCTCGTGCCAATTTAATTTGCAGTCTAGGTGGAGTCCTAGATACCGAGCAACACTAGCCACAGGGATGGGTTTACCATCTAGCATTGTGGGAATATAAGAGTGCGGTCGTAAGGCGAAGTCAAGTCGCACCGATTTGCTGTTATTGAATTTGATTTTCCACGTGCAAGACCATTTAGCCACTGCATTGGTTGCTATTTGTAGATCCGCTACCGCAGTTTTGTAATCAGAATTGTGGGTGATGAGCCCAGTGTCGTCAGCGAGCAGGCTGGTCATAGCTTCCGGGGTTTGAGGGACATCCGCAGTGTATAGGAGGTACAAGATGGGCCCCAGTACAGAGCCTTGAGGGACACCTGCTTTTATACAACCGTGTCGAGATGATGCCGTTTTGTATGAGATGAAGAATTTCCGGTTAAGAAGATATGAAAATATGAGATTACATATTCCTGCTGAGAAATGTTCCTTGATTTTGTGTATGAGACCTAAATGCCACATTTTGTCAAAAGCGGCACTTACATCAAGGAAAATGGACGGGGCGAACTCTTTATTTTCGAGTGCCTGCGTCGCCGTGTGCACAATGCGGTGAATTTGCTCGATTGTCGAGTGGCCTGTACGGAAACCAAATTGGATTTCGGGTAATAGTTTCTTATTTACAATTATCGTATGCAGTCTATCTCGGACTACCTTTTCAAAGATTTTTGCCGCTATTGGAAGTAGAGAGATCGGTCTATATGAGCTTGGGTTTTCAGGTGGTTTTCCTTGTTCATAAATAACGATAATTTTTGCAATTTTCCATACTTGCGGTACATATCGAAGTCGAAGACAAGCATTGATAATGTTTGTTAGAAAAACAATGGCTTTCTTTGATAATTCTCTAAACATGATCGGTGTAAGTAGATCATGGCCAGGCGATTTATGTAGACTTAGTTTGTCAATAATTCTGGCTATTTCCATTGGCGAAGTTGGGCGAATTGTTCCTTCGTTTCCTACAGGAAGGGAAGGAATTATTTCTGAATGTATTTCATTTTCTTGAAAAGCTTCTTCAAAATATTCCGCGAAAAGTTCGGCTTTTTCCTCATTACTTCTAGCCCACGACCCATCTCGCTTCCGGAGTGGGGGATTTGGTTGTTGTGGGCGACGAATCTTTTTAGTCGCTGCCCAAAGTGAATAATTTGCCTCCTTAGTCGGGGCCAACGCTTTTACATAGGACGCGAAGGAGTCATTTCTCCACTGTCGGATAGCGCGTGTTGTTTCTCTCGATAAACTGTTGAAGATGACTTTGTTTTCCACTGAGCGGTGTCGTTGCCACGCCTTACGCGCTCGACGTCTCCTCTTGACCATGTTGCGAATGAAGTTAGGATATTCGGTTGCAGATGGACCTGCGGTTGGATATACAGCTTGTACAAGGAATGACGCGAAGTTTTCAGCAGCGGAGTCGATTTCGGCTGATGATGAAATTTTGGTTCGAAGATTTATGAAGCCATCGGTTGTTTCACGGTAGAGGTCTCTATCTAAATTATTTTTTATTGCTATCCAATCCTCTTACTTCTCTCTCACAGTCTAGTTGAAACTCTTTCTCGAAACTTCTTCCTGTTTCAGCTTCAACTAATTTGCTGGGGGTGGTTTTCACCAATTGGCGCTAGTGTCATCTCTTTGTTGTCGATACCTTGTTACTTGAAATGTACTCATATTTGATTGGTCCAGATAAATCGATAAAATATAATTATTTTCCTACAGTGAAACTCATAAAACAGGTTCCCTGCATCCCCTCATTTAACTTTGTTAAAGAACCCGTGAATTTTTTTCAAGGAGTGGTTCTTGTCAAAAAATGCTGGTGGCAAGGGGATCTGAACGAGCAGAGTGCCTAGTATGACTTAGAATACTGTGAAGCGTAGTATACGTTGAAAGCCTTGTACATGAAGGCTACTGTGATTGTCATCATTACAAATGGACGATTTTACAGGAGTAATCCCGATTTTAAAATCATGATCTATAAAATGTTGTGATCCATGCAATAACATTACGTTTCTCATAATGTAGGATATTTGTCGGAAATTTGAAACTACCCTCCACAGTCTTACCCTTTAAAACGGGCTTTTGTATTCTTCAATTGTTGTATTGTGTCCCGTCAACTTAAAACTTTATTCATTTCCGCACTCGCTATTAAGAAAATTCTTCTATTATTTTGTCTTCTAAATTTTTCTCTTAATTTCCGAAAGTGGAATGGGAAAACAATTCTACGTGTTCGATTGAAACCTCTGTAATATCTGTAATCCTTTTCCCGAAGGTCATCATACACTTCCTTTTCAGTATTCCTAACGGGTGAAAAATTCGAAGATTTCCTCAAGAACCTTATAGAACACTATCGAAGGAAAAGCCACTAAATGTGAACGATCTTCTCCCCTCGAAGTTTACTCGTAGATGCCATTGATAACGTCCGGTCGTTCTGTGAGAGTGAATGACGTATGTGTGTGTGTACATCACCTTGAACGTGAATACGAGACCCATGCTCACCGTAGTTTATAAAAGCGAGCGTCTGAAATTCGTATGCGTATTCGTATATCGTCTTCTTGTTGCGAGAACTTGAGTGCGCGTTCATTTTCAAGTGATTTATAGAGCGATCAGTGACAGATTAGAAATTTTTTTTAGTGCTTGGAGTGTTTTTTTTTTTTTTTTCAAAATGAAAACCTTCCTTGTGTTGGCTGTTTATCTTACCTCGGTCTTTGCAGCACCGACCAACAGTGAGTTTATTCCTTCCTCTTATTTATTTATTTATTTTCCAAAAATTCTCCCAAATTTGAAATTTTTTATTTTTTTATCGTGAAGTTTTTGAGATTTAGGAGGGTGACCACAATTTTTTTTCTTGTTAATAATAACTCTTGTTCACCTACATAGAATCATTTCATGTTTACGTCGAGTGGACTCGTATTTTCTATAATATAGACACTCTTATTTACACGTCCTACATTCTTTTAAGTCGTTCTACTCTAGTCGATACAGACGTCCTATTATTTACCTTCTGAAACGAGAGCCAACTAAATAAATATTGAAGAAGAACGCGCATTTCTTGGAAAGTAAACGATGAGCCGGATATGGTTGAAATCTCGGGTTGTCGTGACGTGTTTACATTTTAATTATTGTCGACTGTTATTTGGTTCTTGAATTTACATGCTAGTTAACAGGATGAAAGTTGTGAGAAGGAAAAACTGTACTCTCGACTCCGTAAATACAGAAACAAGAGGAAGAAAGAGGTACAGTTAAAACAAGAGCAGGGTGAATTATATTCATTGCTACCTCGTTTAATGCTACTTAATTCTACTAGATTATTTACCGTAGCAGTATTGCCCGATAAAAATAAATCTATTAAGATAACACTATGAGGCTGATAAATCGTAATTCGGGGAGAGCACGTTTCCTTATTACTGTATAAACTTAGGCGGGCGTTTCTAGAAGACGTATTTCAACATTTTTTAACGACGAAAGCTAATGGAATGATTGCAAAGGGAATGTGGTTATTACTCATCCTGACGGAATTCTTCATTAGGCGCGATTAGGCTCTTTTTTCGTGTCAATATGATCGTCCAATTTTTCACTCCTTGCGTACGTTACCTTTAGCATGTTCGCGGTTGCTTACGCAAGTAAGCCTATATGACGCTCATCTCTGTTTGACGCAAATATCCGGTTTGTAGAGGTTTCCGCGAATTTTACAGTTTCCACTCGCTATCGTATCGATAAACTCTGATATCTATGTAGTATTTCCTATTTGCTATTGTTTACAAAAAATGTATCTAAATTATACTTTTGGAAAACGGCTCTATTACGAGTTTGTAAGACTTTTTCACCCATAGCCCCTACGAGAAAAACAGTTGTTAGCTAAATTTACTATTTATACGTGTTCATTTCTGTGAGATTTGAAAGTGTGAACACCTCGAGGTTGTAATCTCAAATGGATGAAGCGAAGGTCACCAGAATCAACCTTTTCAGGGGTTTTCTAGAAGCTACGAGGTACTTTGCCGGCTGGGGTACATATTTTTGAAAATTTTGAGAGGAGCTACGTTGTGTTTTTCCACACGAAATTCAAACCCGCAGACTCTTTGTGTACGACGATTGTCTGCCTGATTGCTTATCAGGATGCTGTTTTGAAAATGAGGAAAAATGGCAGGAGTTTTTATCCCCGTGAAAATGTACGAGATAGTTTTGAACTTTACGAAGAAAGCACAAATTCGTACACTCGCATTGTCCCCGCCCAAGAAAAGTAGACGTTTGAAAATTGACAGAGTTGTTCCGAGACGATCTCTACCTCCCCTCCTACAAATCTACTTGAATATGAGAAATCCACCATAAAATGTCTTCTACATACTTCAAATCTGAAGATAGCCAATTTGGGTTGTCCTACAACCTTTGTTTTTCTAATACTACAGTAAAAAATTGAGGAAACTCGACGGTCCCTCTTATGAGATTGAAAGAAAAAATTCAGGGAAGCTGTTCTATGGGAGAATTTCTCACTCTGAAGTATACAGATCGATGGTCGGAACTATTTCTAGTCGTTTTCCTGTCATTTTATCGCTTTAAAGTCTGAATTTTTCGAGGCCTTTTACCTCTATAGTCCAAAGGTTGGAAATATTGTAAGTCTCCTCTCTTGACATATATATAGCCTGAAATTCAAAATCTTTCTAAATCCTCATCCCATTAAACGTAGTTCGAAGTCCGGAAGCCAGCAGAGCGAGAGAGGATAATGAGAAAAAGAAAAAACAGAGGACACACCTGTTCTGATTTCTTCTTTCTGGAAATGAAAGAAAAGAACATCTCGGATTTTCTTTAATTTTTTATACAAGAGTGAGAGAGAGTCACGTACCTTAAAATCAGTGCTGCCAGATAGTTTCGAAAATCCGTATTCGTAAGACCTAAGTACAGATTTTGACGGACTTTGGCCGATTTATCAATACCGATCAGGAGAAAGGTTTTTTCCATACTAGCAACTGAGGTACTTTTTCCTAGATCGACTCGATATTACCGGAGACTGCAGTACCAACCTATGACGACCAGGAGAAAAGTATTTCTCATATGAGTGTCTAAGATACTTTTCCCTTGAGTGCAAGAAATCCGTATTTTACGCAAAATCCGTAGAAAAATTTGTATTTTTTTTTTCGAGGACCAAAAATCCGTAGATCTGGCAGCCATGCTTAGAACTGCTCATGTAAAAATGTCGCTTGGACAGCATTTTTCCCAGTTGTCTATCTTGAAATGAGCTAGTATAAGACGAGGTGATTGATCCCTCTCGGACCTAAACTTCAAAGGTATTTTACGACTGAAACAATAAGTTATGAAGACCTCGGAAAAAGTCGAAATATCTTTAGAGCTGACCTCATGCTCCCTCTGTGCGGAATAAGATTTCCAATCAGTCAAAAATGAGAGCCTTGACCGACGATTTTGATTACTGTCCCATCAGGCGGCGCATACTAATAAATCATGCACACGTCGCGTGTGAATATTCTTCACACGCCTATACGAAATTCAAGGAAACAACGAAGGTTGACAAAACTTCTTCATATTGGCCAACATTTACTTTTTGCATCCATTATACGCTATATCTAAAAATACGAGTTTTCTCGCGAAGTAAGGGTGAAGTTATAGTAAGTAGGTTGTACTCGTATATTGTAGATTGTTTACTCTTAATACGTGCAGAATTTATCTCTTCTTTCTCTCATTTTGATGGTAAACTCGCTTTTTGATATGTGCTTTTTTAATATTTCAAATTATTTACCATTTAGTGGCGCGTAAATTGTCTCGAAATTATCTTAACTAAAATCGTGAATTTCATTCGAGAACGCATACGATGCCAGAATATTATAATTATTATCTCGCGTTTTAATCTAACGATATTTTTCTTGGCTTTCATCGCGGACTGTATAATACTCAGCAAAATCACAACTGTACGATTACAAAATCACCTTTAATTATGTTACATTATTACTTATGCTTTATGCTAATCCGATAATATTATCGGACGAATTTATCGTGTAGGTATCGATTAACGCTGCATTATGAATTGGAAAATTACTATCGTACAGGGGATTCGTGAAATTTCTCTTTCTAGAACCTACGAGAAGCAAAAAATCGTTTCGTCAACGATTTGGTTATAGAAGGAATGTTTGCTCGTCGAAAGAAACCTAGGTACCCAAGAAAGAGCATAAAAAAAAACATGAAGAAATCTTGACTATACAGGATGCGCCAAAAAGATATCAACAGTCAACCGGGGAACTCCACGAAATTGTCGCGGAGTCCTCTCGGAGTTTTTCGTTTAACTGTTAATACGTTTTTGGCGCACCCTGTATACTTGTAAAAGAATAAAGACGTAGATAAAGAGGTGTTTTAGAGATTCTCAGAAAGAGGTAGAGGGACTATAAAAATCATTAGGTACCGTTCCCTCATCCTTCAATTGTGGAATAATTTTCGGAAAATCAATCCTTAACAAACTACTCGTCATAAAACGTATTCCCTCGGCCTGGTCATCCTCCTCCTTTGAGCAGACTCCAGATGAGAGGAAACCAGGACCGGCATTTTTTGTTCTTCCCATGTGGTGCAGAGCTGTCTTTCAGTTAACCCTCCACCCCGAGGCTCCACACCCGTTCTCCGTCTCGTTGTGTAGTGCGTCACACCACACAACTTTGTCTGTGAAGTGCATTTTGTGCACGGAACCACACCGGGCGTCAGCCATGGAGGAAACAATTCTCTCGTCTACGAATAGGGCGTACGGAAAGAACCCATTCGCACCAACACAACAACAATTCAACACCCCCTTCTTGTGCACATTGTCAAACAGAAAACTTGACAGTCCACCACTTCTTCTCCTGTTTTCAAGTTTTCCCCCTACGTTTTCCATTCTTTCCTCTCCCATGGAAGCATTACGAAACAACTTAGATATTATTGTCACATGTTCCTTACAGTACTTACGCCTCACCCTTCTTCTTTCCTCGTATTCAACCTCCTTCCATCCGTCAATCTAATAATCTTAGCTATCGAATGACTCGTACAAAAAAAGTAGAGACGAGTGAAGCGCGAATTTGGAAACAAAATACTTAGTTGTTGAGAAAAACCTTGTTTCTAATTATTTCAAGTTTTCTTGATCTAGAATATTTTTGGGGCCGGGTGAAAAAATTTAAGAGATTTTTGTCAATGGGTATTCTTTCTTGGAGAGAAAATTTATTGCGAAACTGATACATAAATAAAGAAAAAAAAATGTTTCAACTTCCGAAAGATGGAAGAACTTTCCTGCCTTCTGTGGACTTTTTTATCCGATCGTTATCATCACTTGTAACATTTTTCTTATTTTTTTGATTACAGTTCGAATTGCACCCTCTGGCAGCATCTGGGACTTCCATTCGAGCATGTTGGATGATTTTGAAGCCAATTTGAGGAGAATGCGAGGTAAATATTGATTTAGTTTTTTTTTGTTTTATCCAATAGTTCAACTCACAGTCTCACTCTCATTTTAATAGAGAAATACAGTCGGACGTCGTTTATCCGCACTAATTGGGGACCAAAGGTTGTGCGGATAGAAAATTTTGCGGTCAACTGAAATTATATAATTCAATGCAAAAGAACATTACTAAGATGAATTTTTTCATCATAGATACACAATTTTGATTACTTTTTAAGCATGAACTTTTTTTTTGATGGCGTTTAACTTCAAAACCACTCTTTTAGGCCATAGTTACTGCACTAAAAATATAAAGCTGTTTCAGATACTGTACTGTAGTTATTATTATTTTTTTTTTGACGTATGCGGATAATTGACGTTGCGGATAAACGACGTTCGACTGTACTATCCATCTCAAACCTCAAGTGCGAATATCATACAATTCGTGGACCATTCTATCTTCGACTTCCTTTTAGTCCTATTTTAATAAACTTTGCCTTCAGAATATTATTTTTTTCAAGTCTTTTCTTTTGGGCTCCACTCTTTCGCGCATCTTCTCAAAATAATTTTCCAGTATAATTATTTATTTACTATGAAACTATTTTCAAGTCCTCTCCTTGGAGCTCTCTTTGTATAGTTGAAGTACCAAAAATTCTTCGTATGATTTTTTGTCTTTGTCCTGATATAGCCGGGATTCCAATTCGACTCAACTTTTTATAGACTGTTTCTATAGACTTGGTTTTTCTTCTAACATTCTTCCTAAATTCTCACCCCTGAATACCAAAAGATCTTCTAAATATCAATCTGGGCCAGACAATAACTGCAATATTTTGATGAAGAGACAAAGAAGAAGAAGAACAAGGAATGTGCGATGTACGAGTATTCAAGACGAGAAAGAAGAAGGCCTAGGAGAGATATGGAATGAGGTCAATAATCGCACCTGAAGAAAATTAATTAGCGATAGAGAAAAAGAGAAGATGAACCTGGCTTAGGACATTACTATTGAAAAAACTTCGTATGTGCTCCAGACGCAGATTTAGAGGGGAGGCAGGTGAGATACTATTACTTTTTCTTTCGTAGGTTCAAAGTTTGGGGCCCCCAATCGCCCACCCTCCCGTCAGTCAGCGTTTTAATTACATCATTTTCATTTACGAAGAAGGTTATTTCATCACTTTCCGTATTTTGTTGACGTCGCAATTTTCGTACATCACGTGAATTAATCTGATGTAACCAAGTCATACTCCTTCTAGAAATACTTCACCTGAAGATATCAAGAGTAAAATTAGATTTTTGAACTTTGGCTTCTAGCTTTTGATTCTTGCACCAAAGATCAACGCAATTTTTGGAACACAAGTCTTCAATTATTCATGAATACATATTATATGGATGCATATCATTTTTGATATGCGAATAAAGGGAAATTTCTGTTTAATTTTAATCGCGGAAATGTACTCATCGTTTCGAAATTCATATGCATCCGCTTTTGAAATTTAAATTTTGGCAAATGACGTAGTATCAATTTAGCAAACTTTCGGCGCAACTAAGTAATTATGGCCATCTCGGTTTTGTTTTTCGTCAATGTAGGTCATTCAAAACATTCGCACATGGAATTTTTGAAATTTTTCGCGTCACGGTTTTTGAAATATCTCGTGGAGTCTAAAACCGGTGTACCTATTTATGACGTTTCTATTTGAAGGGTACGAAGGAGAAAAGATGAGTTCCTGAAGGGACGATCTGGAAAAACAGTTTGCTTTTGTCGCATGTGCGGTGCCGTCCGTCCTCTATGGTAGCCCGGTGAAGGTTGCGTACGCAATAATTTTGTTTCCTCCGACACCGGAATCGACTTTTTCGAGGATAAGCTCAGTGTTGGAAGGATCTCCTTGGCAAACTTCCTCTTCTCACTGAAAAAAAATGTTCTGGCGTAGCCAAATAAATAAAGATCATGTTTCATGTCTTTCTCTTTCTTAAAAATCTAGTATAAGACTATTTCAGGATATTTCAAGCTAATAGCTTTCGGGTAGCTCACTCCTTGCTCTAGTATAAGTCCAGCTAAGAATATTTCAAGCTAATAGCTTTTTGTGGGCAAGTATACAGTTAGTTTAAACAGACTAGCTCCTTTTATACAGTATACTGGAGTACGAGAGGGAAGGGGGGAAGGGGTCTTCAAATACATAGGATGCCTAAGCCTGCTTGTATAAACTGACTAGATCAATCTATAGAGTATACTGTATTTTGATGATTAGCCTTCACCCCCGGACACTCTATTTTGAGCCTAGTTTAAGACTAGTGAAATCCTAAAAAGGGAGGGGGATATTCTCGTTCAAGACTGGTAAAATCTGAGAACAAAGCTATTCAAAAGCTAGTATAAACCTAGCATGTAGAGTGGGCACTACGCCTGGACACCGTGCTACCAGATGATAGTTTCAAAAATCCGTATCCGCCCTAAAAACATATTTCGATTGATCCATTGATAACAATCAGGAGAAAGGTATCTTTCATGAGAGTAGCTGAGGTACTTTTCCCTTGATCGACTCGACATTACGCAGTTTCAATCTGTAATAAACAGGAGAAAGGTATCTCTCGTACGAGTGTCTGAGGTACCTTTTCCTTGATCGCAAGAAATCCGTATTGTACGTAAAATCTATATAAAAAGAGAAACTCGCATCTTTCTCGAGGGCCGAAAGTCCGTACATCTAGCATCCTAGCCTGGATACCCTATTAGGAGTCTAGTTGAAGTAGTGAAATCCTAAAGGGGGGGGGGTCTTCTTTGTCTATCATAAGTCTAGTTTAAGACTGGTAAAATCCTAGTATAAAGCTAGTATAAAGACATCATGAAGGTAGTACAAAGCTAGTAAATGGGCAGGGTGAACTCGAAGGGTGAATTCGCAAATTTTTGAATCATCCACGGAGTAACGAATGTGAAGAGGGGGCACTCGGAAAATTTCAAATTAGGGGTCAGGGCAGAGTAAAGACATGGAACATGTCAACAATAAGGACACCACTTTAGATATGATGGATTGCTGTTGGAGTCTCTTCTCCTTAGATGTTGCAGAGATTCTTTCTTCAAGGAAATGCTAAATCCGACTTCCCCAAACCATCGCTAAATCTCAGAAATTCCAGTTCTGGCGCTCGCTACTTTCCGCAATACATAAGTTATCACCACTATTTTTGGGGAAGACCGTGTCCGGAGTATGAGTACTTTTTGCAAATTAATATTGATCTCGTTCTTCTACGCTTTGTGAATTCATAAAATTTGACCGAGTTATTGGGCCCGGATTTATCGTACAATGGTAAGGAACTCTAGTGAGAAACTACACTCGGCCAGGGAGAACCAGAAGCAAAAAGCTGAACTGATAAAGAGCTAGAGTGACGTGTTTTCGTGTGTATTTTCCACAATGAGAGAGAGAGTAATAGAAGGTAGGATGAAGAAGGGAGGTGTCTTTTTAGTTGTTCGGTACAACTGTGCAAACGCCGTCAAGGAAAACTTCTATCAATTTTTATTTCCGTCGCTTGCAAAATAATGATTCAGAAATTCCTGTCCTCTCTGGTTCCCAATTCCGCGAAATTTTATGAATGAAGATTCTCTCGAATTTCAAAGTACACTCCGGAATGAAAATCAACGTCATCGTGGTATATCTTAGTACTGCATGAAAACGTTTCAATTTAATTCCCACGTATGTCGCGCACAGGTTATTCAACTGAAGTTTCAAATTCTGACTGAAATCGTGCCAACGAAAAGCCATCGTCGTGATTCATAAAATATAGCGTATTGTATATAGCTTAAACGGAGCTCACTATACCTTTTTAACGTGAAGTCAAGTCATCGACTAATTTAGATAAGACGAATTTCGGCTACCGTATTGCGGAAAATGGGTTCCTCATTATCAATGCAAGCTGTTATTTTCGTAGCTATACACGACGAAAATTTTTGCATTTTAAATATTACGTATATTATTCAGCTGCCTATAACGTTATCTATAAAAAATTTCTTAGAATGGCGCATCAAAGCGTCCGCATAATTTAGCTGTATACCGGTAAACACCTCGCAATATGGTGAAGGTCATTACCTATTTATGGGTCATTCGTCAGCGAGAATTTTTATACCTTCTCATCGAATGAATTCATGAAAAAGGAGTAGCTTACAGAATAATAACTGTACACGACAGACTACATTATTATCAAACGTTAACCCTGCAATGGCGTCCATATCAAATGATAGTTGCGCAATTAAAAACTATTTTCATTTCCGCTCGCTATGAGTCATGAAAATATGCGTACTGTAAGGATTTGACGTGCGCCCATCTTCTTAGATTCAATGATGCAGCGAAAAACTGTCCTCAGAGCTATTAATGTGAACTACATATTTGTTTTTTTCCTTGCTTTCAGATGAATTCGACCAATTAGAAAAAACTCTAGAATCGGGTTTCAAATTCGACAACATCGACGGCATTGTCCAAAACGGTACAAACCTCTTCAATCTCGATCCGAAAAAAATGAAAAATGAATCATTCTCCGATACGAAGGTAAATACCGATATGAGCAATATTTTAACCCTTGTCACTGCACACCGGACTTGGAAGAAACAAAACTTGACACGATAAATTAACACGAGTAGACTAGATTTGTACGATAAGACGCTTATCCATCATTCTTCTCTTACCTGCGAGCTTCAATAAACACGCTATCTGTCGTATTGCCTCCAAATAACCTCTAATCTTCCCTCGTTTTTCGGAATAAAATCCTACGGGAGAGGATAATTTTGAAGAAGACTGCGATTGTTTTTCAAGATACTAGAATCTAATGCAAAGTTTCGGTTTCTCACGGCTCCCCGCCTTTGTCATTCGTTTAGTAGTCTGTTATCTTTATCAGATCCGAAGTTCCAGTGTGCTAGTCGAGGGTTGAAGTACTTGAGAATCTAGAATCTGCCCTAAATTCACAAATTTCTTATAGATCGTCGACGGAAAAGTAGTGCATACCGAAGAAAAGGTGATCGCTAACGGTAACTCGGTTGTTCATTTCAAAAAAGTGGAGATAACACCTAAAGGAAGCGGCGTCCCGCCAGCGGCTGATAAACCAAAGAGACCATTTGACTCTTCAGCCTCGCCGTCTACTCCGGAATCCAGCTCTCCCAGTGCATCGAAAAATGATTTGGACAGCGAGCAAGTGGACAACGATGAGAAAACGAAACCGATAGAAGGAAGCATTTTTGGCGACGATAAAGAGACTCCAACTAGAGACGTTGAGGAAGTTGAAAACGTAAGCTTGACACGATCTCGACCCACCCAAAAGATAATCCAAATATGAGACATCAAATTTGTATTTAAGTGCTTCAGAGATTTTTTCAGGATACCATAGTCACGTTTTTTTATGTCCTAAAATTTTATTCAACGCTTACTTTTTTTTTGAGTGGCCATTTTTTTTACTACACTTTAGAATTCGATCTCATATTGAACAGACACCGGTTTGAAAATGAATAAAGATAGTACAGTTAGTTAGGGTCTTAAGATGTTTTGAAATATTTAACGATAATGCTTTCATTATCTTTCTTTTGAGTTTCTTTTTTTTAAATGATATTTTGTACGTTTTTAATTTATACTTTAGATGTACGACGCCATTAAAATGCTTTATTAATATTAATTTTATAATAAATTATTAACGTTCGTGTTGTGAATTGTTCTTCCTTCTGTCACTAACCCTACATAATGGAACTAATAATTTCTGCTCTAAAGTAGCCTAATCTTGATTGGCTTCGGTACCCTTGCGGGTGAGGAACAAAACCATTCGATATTACTGAACACGAGTACAACAGTAATAATGCGCTGCTTTTTTCGAGGAAATTTATGCTGGCGGCTATGGCGTATTTAATGCATTCGAAGCATGGCAAAGTTGCACTTTAAATTAATACTCATTAGAAATTATGTTTTGAAAAGCAATAAAACATCATTCCGGTGTACTGTGAAAGAAGCAAATGCTCAAACTACAACGTATGGGTCATGTGGGAAGAAATATTATCTACCTTCATAAAATTGAGGAAAATTACTTTGATCTTGTCATCTTGTCTAGTTATAATTGTGAGCCATTGTAGTCCCTCACAACTTTTCACCACCCCCTTCTCTCATCTTGTGAGCTATTACTCACTCATATCGAGCAAAATTTATTTTCTGTGTTTTCTTCATAGTTTTTTCGTCTAAAATTATCGCATTCTCTAAAAATTGTCTTTCATTTTTAAATCCAGTCACCTTTTTCCTTTTCAATCTATTACTCCGTCATTCTTGAATACAACTTGCGAATTGTAATTAATTAAAAGAAGTTAACGTTCGAACATAAAACTTGGGAGGTATTTCTTCCGAAGGGACGGAAAAAACGACAGTTGGGTCAGAATTGAAGACCAAGTTTGAATCCATAAGTTAATTTCAGTTGGAATTAGTGGTAAGGTTTGGGACAAGTTCATGTAGTTCGGATTTCTTACTCAGCTTTAAAGACGAGGTAAGTCGTCATATGTTCTTAGAACTATTAACGTAGGTCGAGATTTCTTTCAGTATTTGAGTATACAGAATGAGGCAAAATGATCTTACCAGTTGAAAAGGAGTTCGCGCTACATCTGTCGTAGCGAAAAACCACAAAACGATAGATGCACACTTCAAATCTACCAAAATTTGTAACTCATTTTTATCTACAACTTGCGCCCTTACCCAAATTTCTAAGATTTTTCTGAGCCGAGTTATGGACCAGAAAGTGCCCAAAAATTGATACGTTTTCCAAAATTCTTAAAAATTAAAAATTGTTCAAACTTCCATATTTTATCTGATTTGAAAGTGAAATTTAAAACCTAAATAGGACCCCTTCCCCTATATCATATAGCATATAGCATACTTGTTTGCCTGATTCTTATCGTATAATGGTTCTTCATTTACATCGGTCTTGGAAGGGGAATTGAATATGCAATGATAGCATATCTATTTCCCTGCCATAAGACTAGTGTAAACAAAGAACCATTAGGTACGATAAGAATCAGGCAAACAAGTATGCAATATGATATAGGGGAAGGGCCCTATAACCCTATGAAGCTTGAAAGTGGGGGATTTTTCAATTTCTCATTTCGAAAATTTTTATATGTTAGTCAATTTTTGGCACATTTTGGGCCATAACTCGGCTCTGAAAAGTCGTAGAAAGCTGGGTAGGGGTGCAAATTGAAGATAAGAATTGTTTTGCGTTTTCGTGCTATGCCAGATTCAGCGCAAACTTCCATTTAACTGGTACCATCATTTTGCCTCACCTCGTATTTCTCTGTTCGTTATGGAATGTCATCATTCTCGACTTTGATACCTTCTCACATAATTATACAAACTATACGGAAGACGAAAATATGTCAGTTTAAATAGACACGTTTTCATTAATCCCTTTACGAGCCTCAAACATTCTCCGGTAAAACCGAAGGTGCAGAAATTTGAATTATGTTTTGATTACATACCTATTTGAAGTTCACCATTCGGCGTAATTAAATTTAGATGTATTGAATATTGAAATATCGGGTATTTTGATAAATGCAAATTTTCACAATGAAATAGCAAAATTTTTTGCATGCGTGCCTTCCTAATAGTCGTTCAAGGCTGACAGCTTCACTCAAAATCATTTACCTACTGTCGGTCTTTTTATTCTTTTTATAATTATAATTCATGAGTATCAATTTTACTGTTTGGCTTGTAGTCTCCAGGTGTATTATACTTCGCGAAAATTTTCCGAATTCACACCTACTTCTATCGACGTAACATTCACAGATTTGTACGCACAGAAAATCGTCCGCATGTGAGATAAGATTTACGATCTGGGTCACATACAGTATGAGTAATATCATTGACGCTGATAACATCTATACCTAAGATTAACCTAACTCCCATCACCAAGAGGCTCATGCACCCGCTTTTGAGATAATAATCCGAATTTTAATTATTCCACGAATTGGTTCGCTTGTCTCTGACTCTAATGACTTCTCTAGTACAGCCATCAAACTGAAAATTGAGGTCTGGGTTATTTTTGGTTTAGAAGAAGTATAAAAGAATTTGAGGTTCAAGTTTGGGATCCGGCTCTGACGTTCCATAATACGAAGGTACATAAGTCCACTTTGTTGTCGATCTGTTTCTGGGTTTTTTCATCATTTAGGCTTTCTGCACTCCCTGAACTCTCTACAATATTGGGATGAAATTCTCCATTACGTAAGACACTCTTAGGGTGAATCTGAGTTAGCTTCATTTTTCTGTATTGAATGATATATTGTTCATATGAGCGGAATAAGTTGGCTTAATGATCACGAGAGGTGTTGCAAGTGTAGAAAAAACAAGCATTGCTGAGGTTTTATTGGTTCAAAAATTCGACAACATTAAACAGAAGTTTCTATCAAACTGTAGTGGGATTGTTTCTCAGGTAAAGGGCCTTCTGAGTCTTATTGTGTTTGAAGCGTTCGCTCTTTGAAGACGTGGTGTTTAAAGCATTGCATATCTACCTCATTGAAGGATCTAAGCCAATTAGTGTATGAAGCATCGCATATCTAGTTACTTGAAGGTGCTATCTTTCCACAGCCAACAAGAATGAATCCGTACGCCGCATGTATTCACTAGAATGTAAAGAACTATTAATTAGGCTGACAACAAATACACGGAAGGGTATTTCAAGCTAATAGGTTTTGGGTGGCTCACTCACTCCGCTTGTTCGCCCAAATCCAGCTTAGAATATTTCAAGCTAATAGCTTTTTGTGGGCATAGTCTAGTATGAGCAGCGCCGTCGCCACACTTTCTGAGGCCTGAAGCAAAATTTTCACATGAGGCCTTTTTTCAATTTGGACAATTTTAATTTTTTTTCCTTGGCCGGCGCGAGGCTTACAGTAGCGCGAGGTCTGAAGCGGTAATACCTACTTGCCACCCCCTGGCGACGGTCCTGCTCGGGCTTGAGACTCGAGACTGAGACTCAAGCTTGAGACTGAGACTCGAGAATTGTGGCCAAGACTCGAGACTGACACTTGCGACTAAAACTCAAGACTGACACTCGAGACTTAGACTCGAGACTGACACTTCAGCTTGAGACTCGAGACGGAGACTGAGACTAGAGCTTGAGACTCAAGGCTGACACTCGAGACTGTGACTGGAGCTTTGAACTGGATCTTGAGAATCGAGGCTAAGACTCGAGATTGACACTTGGGACTAAGACTCGAGACTAACCTTTGAGCTTGATACTTGAGACTGAAACTGGAGCTTGAGAATCGAGGCCAACATTCAAGACTGACACTCGAGACTGAGACTCAAGCTTGAGACTGAGACGCGAAAATTGAGGCCAAGACTCGAGACTGACACTCGAGACTGAGACTCAAGCTTGAGAATCGAGTCTGATAATCGAAGCTGAGACTTGAGACTAACACTTAGGACTGGGACACAATACTGGCACTTGAGCTTGAGACTCGAGACTGAGACTGGAGCTTGAGAATCGAGGCCAACATTCAAGACTGATACTCGAGACTGAGATTCAAGCTTGAGAATCGAGTTTGATAATCGAGGCTGAGACTTGAGACTGAAACTCGAGCTCGAGAATCAACTTTGAGAATTGAGGCTGAGACCTCAGACTGGAGCTTGAGACTTAAGACTGACACGCGAGACTTAGACTCAAGACTGAGACTTGAGACTGAGACTCAAGCTTAAGAATCGAGGCTGAGACTCCCGACTGACACTCAAAACTGAGACCCAAGCCTGAGAAACAAGCTTGAGACTCAAGACTGACACTCAATACTGACACTCAAGCTTCAGACTCGAGCTCGAGAATCAAGCTTGTGAATAGAGGCCTAGAATCAAGACTGACATGACACTTGAGACCGAGACTCGAGCTTGAGACTTAAGCTTGAGAATCGAGGCCGAGACTAGACTGACACTCGAGCTTGAGACTTGAGACGTAGACTGGAGCTTGACACTCGAGACTGACACTCGGAACCGAGACTCGAGACTAAGACTGAGAATGGAGACGAAGCGTCGTCGCCAGACTTTTTGATACCAGAAGTAAAATTTTCACATGAGCCCTTTTTTCAATTTAGACAGTGTCAATGTTTTTTACAGTAGCTCGAGGCCTGAAGCGGTATTACCTCTTCGGCACGCCCTGGCGACGGCCCTGAGTACAAGTCTACTGTGGAATATTTCAAGCTCTTAGCTATCAGAGTGTTGCAAGCTAATGGTTTTTGGGTAGCTCACTCGCTTCCTCCTTGGTCTAGTATAAGTTTAGTTTAGAATATTTCAAGCTAATAGCTCTATGTGGGCATTCTGAAACTGGACACTTTGGGTAAGTCATGCTAGTGTACCATTTTAATTAGCTGTACCGAGGCGCCAGTCATTTCTGATGAGAGAAAATGCGTGAGCTGTTTTTTTTATTGTTTCTTGACCCATCTCGTAAACATGGAGTACATGATTTGGAAATTCATCTAATAGTTTTGTGATAATAGGTTGTTTAAAATTTTTATCGTAAATTTAAGGGATTTCAGTCAAAGCGGATGTTAAGTCGCCGAAAGGACCATGGAGGGGTTTACCTTGAGTTGGTGGGTAATGCGTCGAATTTTCTAAATATGTGCGAATAATTATGTTCGTTTGCGTGATGTAGAAAGTTTGATTTGGTATGAGAGAGTGAATCCATGGCTCAGTCGTTTCTGCGCAGAGACTAAATCTAGGACTAGTTTTGTAAGCCCCTGAAACCAATCTTAAAAAAAGACGAATATGAATAAATCTTATGAGTTTTAAAATCGGGGATTAGTTGAGAACGAATTAAGTTTTGGTATTTTAGTAGCACTTTTCAATTACATTTTGGTTTAGACTGGATAGGTAACTTATTTTAGAATATTTATTCTTATCTAGACTTCAATCTTTTTGTAGATTCGCAGGTTGCAGTAAGGATAGCTCCTATGTTCCTCCATGAGATAAGAAATTTGGCAAATATGGTAGGAGTGTCAGCTTTTCTTGGAGGAGAGGGTAAAGGATGCTTAATTTCTAGCGCTCTCCATCAGCTCCAGTTGAGAGACATTTCAATTTCTATACCTGTGGATCATCTTTCCGATTCGTATCCTATAAACGAAATAAATTTACGAATCAAACCCAAAGACCTACTTCCTCAACGAGAGCTCATCTGTTTGATCTACTAACGGCAAAACTATAGATACCGACCGTATCATCAGAATTTTCTGAATTGAGATCGTTTTCATTCAATCTAATAAGTGTAGTCGACAGGTTTCAGGACAATTGTATTCAAATTTTGCTTCTCAACCTCGACTTTCAAATTAAATTTCTCGTTCCATTCACGGTTCGTCTAACGAAATGACTCATAAGGTAACTAATTATGTAGATACGATACAAAAGATGTCGTGTAAATTGGCTTAAAATAGATGACCTCATACGACAATAACTTTTTAAAACGCATTACCTAATGTAATGTAATACCTATTCTCGAGACTATGTTCTTCTGTCATTGTAAAATAGGATTGATAAATGTCACAGTCATAGACTAAATTTTAAGAATCATCTTTTGATTTCGTTTAATTTTGAGCTAAATTTTATGTTTAAAAACTCCTCCTCGTCAAGAGAGCGACTCAATCGAGCAATGTACCCTGTAATTGATGCGTGTGAGTAGAGTGCCTACCTTCACAATTTCAGCGGGGCTCCACAGAAGTATAGTTATTTCTCCTTCATTTTATAATATCATTTACGCGCCGCATAATCAATGAGGTCATAACCCATTCGTATACTACTTATCAGCAAAACAAATAACTTAGTATAATTGTGTGGCTAGAAAATCGCGGAAAAATATTATGGTTGTCAGTTGATACCGCCGGAGTGAATATTATACGGTACCTAGGTTAGGTTAATATCTGCATCCTGTTCTGCCACTGTCAAATAGAAAATTGCCGTCGCCTGTCTCGTATTTGAACAACGTTTATATTGAAATTTAAATGAAGGCTAGGTAATGGAAGTACAAAATGTTTAAATTTCTTTCTCACTCTAGTATGTTCTAGAAAATTTTTTTTTTCAGTTTCGACAACAAAAAACTGTCTATACGTCTGTTCAGATGCACAGAATTATAGCGTAGAACTAATGAATGTCTCGTACCGTAATTGAGAGAATATAATATAATAGACCGGAAATATGAAAAATTTGAGCATGAAAATTCATACACCATATACCTATGATTTCTCTTTCAATTGTTCGAGAAATTATGGTGAACAAAGAAACCACACGTACAAAAGTGATGCAGAAAAAGATGAGAGGGCCAGATGAGTCAGAATTAATATCGGTAGGTAATTAGTTTTTATGACGAAACAGTTGATTTTTACACCTATTAAACCGGTATTAACGATCACCAGAATTTAAAAATTTCTAAATTGTCGTCATCCTTTCCTCATTCAAAAATTTCAATTGGGAAGAAGAATAGTCTACCAGATTTTTGAAGGGGCTTTAGGTCTTTAAAATTTTAAAAAGCCCTCACGTCACTTGCGGAAGAACTATAAAATCGAAAATAAGACGTACTTTTTCTGATGTACACTACGTGATGTGCGATAATATTGCTTCTCGAGAAATTGTAATTATAAAAGGTTCCATTTCTGTCCCCAGATCCAACCTTTACCGCTGAAAGTTTCTGCGCCAATGTACGATGTTAATAATGAAATAGATGAAGATGATCTGGAAGAAAGCAGTGCTAATTTACATCCGTCTACAGTAGTGGATTTGAGTGGCGATACCAAAGTAAACGAAATCCTGTCACAAAATGCCGCGTCTGGAGGTTTAATACAGCCTGAACCAGACGCTGAACTGGTGGATGTGAACACGAACAACGTGAACAGGCCTAATTACTTGTACAATTCTGCGAGAAGACCAATGGGCAATTATAGCCCTTATTATAATCGTTATGAGATGCAACCTTAAGACTCTTGACTTCGGTTTACTCAATGGATGTACGGAAGAGTTTTCAATTTCTACTCTCCATTTATAGCAGTCTCGACTCAATTCGTGGCTTTGTTCTTGTGTTCAGAATAAAATAATTTAGGCACTCTTACATCTCATATCCTATTTTTTTTTGTTCCTATATTACAATTTCATACTCATTAATTTATTTTTCGTATTTCTAAGTATAAGTAATTTTTGTTTTGTTTAAATTATTCATTTGTATTAAGAAACTTTCATAGATATTTGATGTTTGTAGAAGTATTTTGGGTCTTGTATATGTACCTAGGTGAATTGTCGTTTCTTTTTGTCCGAGCTATAAATGACTGGAAAAGCGTTTCCTTCGCTTTCATCAGAATTGCAGCTCATTTCTATGTTTAAACTGTATTTTCTGTTTTTTTTTTCCAAAATTGAAAAATTGCAATGAAAAAAATATGTTGTAAATAAATAGATTTCGTGCGTATTCATGTACAGTAGTAAAAGATCGTTTAGATACCCATAAATAAACTGCTTCTAAAATTGTACACTCCCTATATTTTGGAATAATTACGTAAATTCATGATATTTTTTTATCAAAAAAAGAAACGAACTCGTTTAATGAGGAAAGCATTAATTATTTTCTGCAGCAAAAAAAAAATCTAGGTAAGTAAGTTACGCATAAGCCGAGAAAAAATTATCAGAAGTTGCTGGGAGAACCTAAAGGTAGTATTGTTTTTTGTTTACGTAGGTACCTATTCTACATGTGTTTCTGACTTTTTCACACAAGTAAAATAACCTCACCACCCATTTTCCGATTTCAGAAGTTTGTAGCGTAGGTCCTCCCACGATTTCAAAAATCCTCCTAGTTATAAACAGTGAATTTGTAAGTAAAAAAAGTAAACGATTTTCGATTTTTTGAGCTTGGTCTCCTTAAGGTAGATCTACTAAGGAGCGAGTTATAAACATTTGAGAGAAAAAAAAAAAAAAAAAAACTTGGGCAGAGGACAAAGTGCCGTTTATTACCACGCTTCGTTCTCTGTCTGACTTGTTCTTTCAAAAAAGTTTATTTAACTTACATTGTAGTTGGAAGCGTACTTTGATAGAAAGAATAACTTCGGCTCTTCCCGCACATTCACCAAAACACGCATGAGGTAGAAAATTATTTCATTGAAACTACAGCTACGTTTTTGAGGTACTCGAGTCTTGCTTCCGGCGTTTGATAATGAGTAAGTGTTTTTAAAAGAAATAGGATTACCTATAGGATAATTACAAATGATTTTAATTTCTTAGAAATTTTCGTTCTTATTTACTATTGATCGCAAACTTTTTCTTGGTTAAGAAGAGTGTTCGCAAAAACATTCGAGTGTTATTAAACAGGTGTTTTTTGTATTTTTGAATAAATACTCTACTAATTCCTTGAATGAACATAAAGCGAGTACCCACAGCGTGGTATGTTTGTATGCTTTATTTTGAAGTAGAAAAAAAGTAAGTGCTTATAAATTTTCCAACTCTGTCTTCGCCCTTACGATTCATCAAAAAATTTCAAAATGTTTTCCCGTAAGCCTATTAGGAATATTTATTCAACGTATTTTTTAGCGTCATTTGCAATCTCGATGTTTCGTTGTGCTCGTGCTAGCGCACATCAGGTTTTTGAAGAAGAAACAGTTTCATTAGTTACTTTTCGTAAGTTCTCTTTTCTCCCTATTTCTTAATTTTCTAGCTGGTAAAAAGTTCAAAGTAAGTAAGGCCTTTTTAACTGTTTCAAATACATAATATAATTAAAGAGCAAACATTCGAATCACTCATTTTTTCCTCAATCTTGCACAAAAATCTTTGAAGTTGAATATTAATTTTCACTGATTTGTAATGGTGAATGTAAAACGAGAATTAGACCATGCAATTAATGTAGGTCTACTTTTAAAATCTTGACCAATGGAACAATCACTGTACCACTAAAGTAGACACATCAACTTACCCAATCTCAGATGAAATAATGTTTCGCTTGAGAAAAAAAAAAAAAATATTTTTCAAAAATATAATAAGTATGTGATTTGATGCTTAATATTTAGCGCTTACTGATCGCGCTCCGGACCTCGAAACGTATAAAAATCCTTTTCGCAAGCTGAATCCAAGGGAGCTGTGGAATCTGTGTATGGCTGCAAAGGATTTTGCATTTTTGGACGGAATGGAGTCAACGAATTTCTTTAATAACAAAATAAATGAAGCGGATCATACTACCATTAGTTTCCTCAATAGGAAAAAAGAGACTCATATTCTATTGCGCTGCCCTACTCTCCCGGAGATATTTTTGCGAGGGGCGAATTCGAATAATAGCATAATAAACATTGTTTCAAGAATGAATAAATTTTTGGATATTCATTATGTATTTAACGCCGAAATCGTTGAGTCTGTCACCGAATCATCAGAAAAGATTTCAGGTACCTACGTTAATTCTATTACTTGTTCCTTTCGATTTTACAGACAATTAATTTTTGAAAAAATTTGCGAGAGAGGTTCACATAGGTTGTTAGTTTTAAAGCAAAACACAAAATAATGTTGGATAATTTTTTTTTACTAAAAATTCTAATTACTATCTGGCGTTACTAGCTAATGATAATTCCTAAAAGATATCAACAGTCTCACAAAGTTTCATCTTTCTCCGGAATATTCAGACCTGTAATTTGCGTGAAAGAAAATCAGAAAAGATGTAGGCCTATTATATTTGTTCCTACTTAGTTTTTTCGATATCAATCGTAGACACTACATCTACTTCGTCCTTAAATTATGTTTGAAAAATTTCACAGACGATTATTTCGGTCTCTTCTATCATGCAGAACTGTATGATCTTTGTGTTGCCGCCAAGAAACGTATTCAACATCAACATAGAGTGACTCTTGTTCGTGGTCAAGCAAAACAGTTCAAAAGGTATAACGTTGTCTACTCAGAACAACAAGAAAAGATGTATGATGCATTTCATTGTCCCGTTCTGCCTGAGATGTATTTGCGTCTAGGAAATTTAGGAAACGAATTTACAGCAATGCTTGTCTATATGCACAAAGGACAGGAAACCTAGCGTTTGACTCTGAATAATTGTGGATAATTTTTGGATTCAAAAATACTTGCTGGTAATAAACATGGGACAATTTGTACTTTCTATATAAAACTAAGTAACTAATATAATTACATGAATTCAAATTTAAAGAAAAAATTATTTCCGAATACTAATAATTTAATTAGTAAGCTTGAACGGTAAGATTTTTCCCATTTTTTTGTACTTGGAAATCTATATGTTGCTATCAATTACTACGCCGACGTAAACAAATTTTCTGAAAACTGATTTAAATATTCTTTCATAGTTTTTTGTCGACTTTTCTGTAAGTATCTATTCGAGCTATTTAATTTTTTTTTTGTGACTCAAATTATTGTTTAAATTTGAGTTCTTTTATACCTTCATCACACCTCCTTTTCAGAGGAAAAAAAAAAAAAAACCGACTTCGAATGGGCGTCAAATAAGTTTCGAATTAATCATGTTGAATCTGAAGACGCAAGCTTGCACGTAACATCGTAATAATTTGATTAAATTAAAGTTCTGCATAAAAAATTGCAAATATTGATTGCTTGGAAAAACTTGGTCGCAAATATTAACGCTGGTAAATAATTTCCTTTGAAAACTAAGCGTCTTAAAGCTTCTCTCTATAAGTTCATTGATTCAAATATTCTAAAACTGCGAGCTTGAGTAATTTTACATGTCATACGTTAATTATGATTGTGTATTATTTGAGGATATTTCAATACAATATTCATTCAGTATACCTGCCCCTTTGTGTGCCAAGTGTGGTAATGCTCAACACCAACAGAGCAAAGCATCTTCATCGGTTTGCTAAAAACTCCCTGACGAGCGATTGCAGCGCTTCATGATTGTGTTTTGTCACTATTGAAAAATGAAAACGTCGGAATCTCGGAAACTTTTCTCAAAACTACATGAAACTATGAAACTATGAAACAGCGTGGTTATCAGCAATCTGTGAGCGAAGTGAGAAATCTGTTCACACGTACCGATTCGAAAAATGTCATCATACAATATTAAATTTATTATAAAGAAGAAATTCAGATTATAAGAAAGTTGACACGCTATTTTCAAGTTATGGTGAGTCATTGAATGTTGTTCAATATTCTCCTTGGCAATTTTTACCCAAATAACTGCGTAAAAAGTAGGTAGTCCTACTCATCTGAATATCTATATTCTCTGGTATGTATTCATAGTTTGTATTCGGTTCGTGCATCACTATGATTCTTTGACATTACCCTCCGGTCTTTTCTCGTCTGCAGGAACACTGACGCTATTGCCATGAGCAAAAAAGTCAATAAGAAGAGTGCGGCAGTCAACGTGGAGAAGGAAGATGTCCTCCAGGCGGTTGTCGTCGTAGATTCTTTCAACAAAAATTTCCTACCAGTATCCTCGTGTTCCGCCCTCTTACCGCTCGTCAATAAGAAACTTCTAGACTACTGTCTAGAATGGTTGAATATATCAGGTGTCAACGAAGTCATCGTTCTATGTTCCTCTCACGTCGACGAAATCAGACAACACCTGCAAAACAAGTCTTTCCTCAGCATCGAAGTCAAAGTCCTTTTTTCCGAGAAATGTTATTCTTTTGGAGATGTCATGCGTGCCCTAGATGGATATGCAGTTATTCGTAATACCTTCATTTTACTCAGTGTGGATGTCATTGGAAACTTCAGCTTCCTTCCTATTATCGAGAAATTTAAGACTTTGCTGCAAGTAGACAAGCAGACATGTATGATGCTTTTACTGAAGGAAATTGGTAATCGACGGACCGACCTTCATAATGATACCATTCTCGCGTACAATTCAAAGAACCGCTTGATTCATTATCAAAGTGAGAACTCCAAACACGTGAAACTGCCTATGGACATAATGCTAGATCAAGATTATGTCGATATCAGAAACGACTTGCTGAACCCTGGTGTTGCCATATGCACGGCTGAAATCCCCCTTCTGTTCAGCGAGAATTTTGACTGTCAAACTTTGAATGATCTGATATTAGGATTGTTGATTAACGAAGAAATATCATTGCAAACCGTCTACTGTGAAGTTCTATCGCAGGGTCAATACATGGCGAAGGCCAACAATTGGCCAATGTATCAAGTTATAAGCAGAGATGTTATACGAAGGTGGAGCTACCCTCTTGTCCCAGATGTAACTGAAGGATACAACTATCGAAAAAATAGTATTTATTTAAACAATGTTACTTTCTCAAAAGACTGCAAACTGGGGTTTGACGTAGTCATCGGAAATAATACGAAATTGAACCAGAATGTCAGTATTGATGAGTCAGTTATCGGTAGCGATTGCCAGATAGGTGAAAAGGTTTTGATTGAAAATTCGTATATATTTGATGGTGTTCGAATTGATAGCGGGACGATCGTTCGTTACTCGGTGATCGGAGAAGGAAGCCACGTGAAGAAAAATTGTATTCTGAATAAAAATTGTTTACTTGGACCCGGTGTCGTCCTGAAAGAGAAAACCAAGTGTGAGAATATTAGTTTGATATCAGAAAAATATCCGGGAGCTGAGCGGTTTTCAAAGTATTTGGACACGTGTTTTCAGTACCGGACCAGCGTTGATAATTCAGATTCTGAAGATGAAGAAGTACCTTCTCTACCTACCGAACTATCAGTAAATAATGTACTCGTATTTGAAGATGAAGAAGAATCTTCAGATAGCGATTCAGATTGTATTATACCCGTTGACGACGTGAAGACATTTTACAGCGAAGTGATCGAATCATTGAAGAGAGGTTATATAGATAAACTAAATTGCGAGAACCTCATATTGGAGATCAATTCGTCGAGATACGCGTATAATATAACCGTGAATGAGGTAAATTATAACTTGATACGTGCTGTATTAAATATAGATCTGGAAGAAATGGGAAACGATTTGAAAAAAGTCCTACAGCATACAGTTTCGAAGCTGAAGTACTTCTTGCCGCTTATTCAAAATTATATAAAAAATGATAATGCTCAGTTGGATTGTTTATCAGCGTTAGAGGATGTTATGACAAACTCTTCGAATGTGCAGAAAATTGCATCTAAAGTACTTCAATTCCTGTACGATAGAGATATTCTGAGCGAAGAATTGATTATTCATTGGCACGAAAAGCTAAAAACTGATGGTTTGAACGAATTGATTATAAGTTTGGCACCATTTATCGAGTGGTTGAAAGAAGCAGAAGAAGAGTCGGAAGATTCAAGTTAAAAATTTGTAGTGATGAAGTATGAACCTCATTAGAGGTTTGGTCTCTCTCTCGATTCAGGTCGGTGAAGTGAATCGTTTTTCAAATACTTGTTTTTAACTATACGAATTAATTTCGTAATAAATGAATTGTTGAAAAAACAAGGAACTTTTCTAATAAAATTTTGTATCAACATATTTTTGTACAATTGTTGGAGGAGAGAATAAAACAAAAAAAAAAAGAAACATTCGAGTCACGCTGTACAGAATAGGAAAACTTAAGAAAATAGAATAGTTACGGTTTCCATAACCGTACGAGTCCGTCTTCGCTGTAGGTACACAACAGATTTTGGTGTGGGTGATGCGTTAATCCGATAACGCTTTTTTCATGAACCTACAAAAAAAGGAATGCTATTTTGAATTATCGATAAAATGAGACTCTATGACGAACATAACAAGCGAAGTGTGAAAAAAAGTACAAATTCATACTGCATTCAGTAGCGTAGCCAAAAAAATTTGAGGGATGGTTTAGGACAAAATTCTGAGCAATACTTCATCTTTTTTGTAATTTTGATGGTATTTAAACCATCTTTTTCAATACTGAGGAGGGTTACGACCTACCCCTGGCTACGCACCTAATATACTTTCAACTTGAAATAATTGCACACATTTCAAACACTCGCGTTAGAATTCTCCCTGTGCTCACAAACGTTGCGCAAACGATAGTAGTAATGATACAGACAAGCTGATATGTTGAAAAAGAAAAAACATTTTCACACATCTCTCGGAAATACATTTTTTATTTTTCTTAATAAAGTTCTTTCACCAGCAATAAAACTGAAATTTTCCCAAAAAAATGTTTCTTCTTCAAAACACAGGACGCTTGAGAAAAATGATAAGAATTGAACTGCAAAAAATTTTCGAGGGTGGCTCTCTTTTGCATTAAAAAACTTCCCCTCAACACAAATTGAATACGTTGTAAAATTCAAAGAGTCCTCGACGGACGGAAATTTCTTACGCTTATAATTCATGAGCACCAAAATGACTCATTCTTCTTCGAGCTTAGATTTCTGATCATTAGGTTGAGTCTTCGAAACACTTATCATAATGTACTTCCCATTCGAAAACTTTACTTACATTAAGAGTACGCTCCAATTTTCCAGAAGATGTTGAGAAGCAATACAATACGAAATCCTGACCGACACAATAGATCCATTCACCCCGAGGCGATAGACATGCGCAAATAAATTCTCCTCCTTCTCGTTTACCACTTGAGAAAGACTTCACAATCTGCAAAAATTTGATCGAACAATGAGTCCATGACTTTGAAAAAAGAGCTCTTATTTTGCACTCAAATATTTACCTGCCCTTGCATATTCATAATACTTATTGTGTTCGTTTTATTACACACTACGAAATGTTCCGGATTTTTGGGTAATAGATGAATACTATTGACAGGAATTTTACCACCGTCGAGCAATTCGAACGTTGAAGTACATTCAGTAGATTTCAAATTCCAGATTTTTACAGTACCATCGCTTGCAGCACTAGATTAGATGAAAAAAACATGAAGTTGAATCAGATGCCATTAATCCTCATACCGATTGCTTTCACAATTGCCTCAATCCGTACCTCAATACAGAATGTCCATCGGGTGAAAATGCAGCGTCATTAACGAAAGATTTGTGTCCTCGAAATTCCTTCAACGTTTTTCCAGATTTCAAGCCTTGAATTCTGTAGGCAATAAATAAAGATGACGCATTTCAAAATTGATTTAGAACTCTAATCGTATCGTTGACTCACCTCACAGTTTTGTCAAAAGATGCGGATAGTATTTGACTATTATCCTTAGAGAATTGAAGACACGTAATACCGTCCGTGTGCGCTTTTTCAAAACGTCGTAAACATTGACCACTAGCTATCTTCCACACAATCATTTTGCCAACAAGTGATCCACTAGCCAACATTTCACTATCTCGACTAAAAGCTAAAGACATCACGGCTTCCTCCATTAACATGAAATTTTCCTGAGCTTGATATTTCAGATCTTTTCTCATCTTTCCGGTCGTGAAATTCCATACTTCTATGAAACCATCGACGGACCCAGTAACGAGAAACTGACCATCCGGGGAGAAACGAGCGCACTCGATATAGTTTTTTTGACCAAATTTTATTTGTTTGGATAATTGTGTAGGATACTTTTCTTCTTCGAGATCACGAATGGCGGCTTTACCTCTGAATAAATCAATAGTGGTACCTGCGACAGATATTCACGTTAGAAAACAATCGAGAAATTGATGAAGGATCGCGTGTAATCTAGTACCTGGAGGTAATAATCCCTGATGTTGCTGCCATTTCAAAGCCTGGCCTAATAAAGCTAACAATCGAGAAGATGGTACTACGGATACTTCTCCGGCCAAAGAAGCAGCTATAGCGGCTCTGCGTTTCTCTTTCGAAGTTCCTTCTGGGTACGCCTCTCTAGCGTCAAAATATGATCTTGCCAGAAGATTTTCTGCAAAATTTAATACTTGATGTGATCAAATGAACTCGAACGCCAACAAGCGAGGAGGGAAAGGTTACCTAAATGAATATATCTTTCTGGTTCGTGCTGTTTCATCACTATCATTGGATCAGTTTGACGTAGGAGAGATCGAGCAGCTCCTAATTCTCGTAACTCGATGAGTTCCAGAACAACCTGAAAAAATTATTGGAAATGATGATTATTAGAGAGCGCTTACTACAAACGTATCAATAAGTATTAGGGAGAAGAAAATAGTACCTGTTCATATAAATCTATCAATTTATTATCGGGAAGTTTCAAAGATTGTATAGCTTTTAAAACTGTATCCCAGTGTCCATTGTTGATATCGGCTTGAAAACTGTCGATACTATCTACTGTGTTCAATGATACTCCTGTTTCTTCCTAGAGCAGAAGATAAAGAAATCTCAGTTTACTAGAGATACTTTGTTTGTGGAGGACAGGTTGTAAAACATAATAATAAACGGTTCGTTTCTCCTTGTACCAAATCTCATCAAGGAAGGTTCATGTAATCGTTTTGTTTCTTCTCTTTCCATCCATACACCTAGGTTTTTTTGTGGTCTCTGTTCTCAAAATCTTTCACGATTTTAATCCAAGAACTGTTAGAAACTTTCGATAGACTGGATAAACGTGATTATAAGATGGACATAAGCTTTTTCAGAGGACCTAATAATCGAGTCGTCATTGCTTGCATGCTTTAGATCTCGACCTTTCTTTTCGATTTTGAAGTCTAGAGAGGAAACCCAACTTCCAAATTACCTGTAGTGTTTGCAAGGTTCTCATCAAATTTGATTCCTTCAGATACTGTTGGATGAGACGGATGACGCTGTAACATGAGAGCGAAAATCAAAATGAATGTAACGATGAGACTCAAACTGAATTTGTCGCATTCTATGCAACTAGAGCGACCAATTTGCTATCCCGGTTACGTAGTAACTCACTCAGCTGATTCGATTTCTATGGACATATCGGCGGCTTTTTGGAAACAATCCTCTTGTAAGAAGCAGGCAGAAAAGTTGATATCAACTACTCATTTCGAGCAAATGCCAAATTTCAAGCTTTTAAAGAAGAAAGTTTTAAAGAAAACATTTGCTTCAAAGTATGTATTACCCGAAAACCGCTTCTGTTATCACTACATGCATTTATCATCCAAACAAAACACCGCTTCATCCTCATGGGTGGTGCACGTCTGCACGAGGCTGAATCAACACACGACGTTGATAAAGATGATAACAACTCACGTGCCTCTCGAATAATTTGGAGCTGATTTGGAGTTCTTGAACTTCTGATTAATATTGGAAAAGGTAGAGACCTCAGACTTGTCGAGAGTTTCCTAGGTAACAATTCAGATCTTCTACGATGCCGAAGAGGATAAAATCGAAGAAAACAACCGAAGAACGTCCGACTTTAAAGTTAGATAATGATATCTTCGACTGGGATGCTACTGTATCCAACGTTCAACAGAGAGTTCAGGAAAATGATTCCAGTTCGGTAAGTCTAGTCATCGTTACGTTTGTTTTGAAGTAGGTAAATTTTTATTGAGATCTGTACATTCTCTGTTTGTTTTTTCGTTTGCAGGAAGACGAACAAGAGCCTCCAGTGAAGAAAAAGTTATCGAGGAAAGAAAAATTGGAACAAGAACGTCAAAATGAACTCAAATTACGACAACTGGAAGAAGAATTACTATCTTTGGAGAAGCCGAAAAACGCTGATCAGTTCGATCGACTCTTGTTAGGATGCCCTAATAATTCAGAATTATGGATCAAGTATATGTGCTTTTACGTTCAGGTACGTCTGAATAACGTTGCTTTTGTGAATGTAAGCCCAATGCTATGAAGTTTTGTGCTAGTTTTTAGTATGTACTTGTTGCAGACGGCAGAGTTTGATAAGGTACGAGCCGTTGCTAAACGTGCGCTACAGACGATTAACATTCGAGAAGAGCAAGAAAAATTGAACGTATGGATCGCCCTCCTAAATTTCGAAAATTTGCACGGAACCGAGGTTCGCTTATCTTCCTAGCTTCCTTAAATAAGTTGTCACCAAGATATTTGTGTCTGCAAATTTCAAAATTTTTAATTACTATCTCAGGAAAGTTTATCTTATTGCTTGGAAGAAGCAGCTCGAGTTAATGATGACTACCAAGTGTACTCAAGAATGTTGGATATCTATGTTTCCAGTAAAAAGAAACAAGTACGCGAAAATCCTACTTTAAGAACGAATTATCGCACTTTCAAATTAACTTCTCGTTTCTTTCGTTTTCTAGGAATTGGAAAAATTGATCAATAAGATGTGCAAAAAATTCAAGGAATCGGTAGATTGTTGGTTACATTGTTGCGAATCCTACTTTCGAATTAAGGACGCTTCGAAAGCGCGTTTTTTGTTCCAGCGTGCCTTAACGAGTTTGAATAAGAAAGATCGTGAGTGCGAATTTAAGACAAGCTTCTTAAACCTTGCCAAAATGAGGTAAATTAACCGTATTCATTTTCTTTTCAACAGATATTACTTTTATCAGTCGGTTTGCTTTGATGGAGAACAAGTATAACTTCCCCGAAGAGGCGCAAACATTATTCGAGCATATTTTAACGTCATATCCCGCGAGAACAGATATTTGGAGCTGTTACATCGATATGCTTGTCAAATCGAAGTTAATTACCATTGCGAGGTTAGTTATCGACGATGAAATATTTTCATGCTTTCGATTAATTCATGAGAAGTTTATCAGTATGTCTTTGCTCGAAACTAAATCTTCATATTTGCCTTAAGAGCAAAATTTATCCGTTGATTGATGAATATACTATTTGAGAGTTGAGAAAAAAACTAAAGTTTAAGATCATTCGAAGGAAAGTTTTGTTCTCAACTTTTTTATGAAGTGCTCGTTGAGTGAAGATCACAAAATTATCTTCAAGTGCGCCTACTTTAGGTCTAATTTACTAAAAGAATAAATTCTCCTTCTAATTTTTCTTCTTTGAAGCTGTGTTCTGAAGGTGAGGATAAAAAACACAACGGCTTCATAAAAAAAAATTTTAATTTGCCCTGCGATTTGAATGTATCAATCATTACAAAAACCTGCTAACTATGGACGCTAGTAAGGTCAAGAGTGCTCAATCAGTATGATATTGATTTGAGTAAAACGAGAATTGCTGGTATCGTTTTCATTTTAATGAGGCGCAGCAATGTACGTATTTTAAAAAGTTTGAAGACTCTCTTCTTCCATTTATCTGTTTATTTGTTTTTCTTTTTCAATTTTCAGACAAGTTCTCGAAAGAGGTCGTTGTCAAAAATTACCTCCTAAAAAAATGAGAGTCATATTTGCAAAAAGTATAAAATTTGAAGAAACATTCGGAGATGAGGACTTGGTACGCTCGATTAAAAAGGAAGCTGAAAACTACGTGAAGAATTACTCGAAAGTCTTAGACTGATTTCCAAGGCTGTAATTGAATTGTTTGTCAATGCATGCTGAAAGGCTTTCTTCTTAAGATGATCTCCTTTTTATCAAGCAACTTATCAGGCGTCTTCCGTGAGTTTGTTCAATTGTTGCAGTGCAGGAGCACCGTACAGTACTGATGCTATATGCCCCAAGTAATTACTGTAATTAATCGCGCATTACGTTCATGTCGTTAACGCGTTTTTTTGTTTTGTAAACATTCATTTAGATACGAACGTTTTGGATTAAATTGATTTTCAGTTGACGCATTCGTAGAATTTTGATTCTCCTTCAAGCCGTAGCACACTTCAAGAATAGAAAAGACGTATCTATTCAGAATTCGTTTCAAAATAAACGAAACATGTATTTACATACAAAAGAATACATCGTTAAAAAGGGAGGAAAAAACGCAACAGTAATAACCATATCACAATATAAGTATCATTTCATGTCGTTCATTTAAAAACAATAGACGAACTTCAGAAGACGTACAAAAATTAAAATTACTTTCTAACATACTGACTGATAGATTGTAGGTAATCATAAATATTTTTATTTATAATACAATATCATTATTACTAAAAAAAAAAGAGGAAAATATAAATTCACATTTTCCTTTCTCATTATCAGCGACGAAACTAGAGGAACTAATTGCTGATTTATCGAAATTCAGATGTTTCGAGGGCGCGCAATGCACATGTATAAAAAGGCAATCGATTTTAACTGATTGATTTCTTGGACACCCGGTAGAACATCAAAGCACGATACACATCGCTAATAATTACTTTGGAGCAAATTAGAACGACCATGTGACTGACAATGAAAAAAACGTAGACTAAAAAATGGCACTTTCGAACGTAGATCACGATTAAAATACATTCTTGCAAAAAAAACGTTAAAATACCGAACGTAATAGATAACGAACGAACGTATCACAATTATTGTGAGAATTTAACACGAGCAAAAGAATTATTTTGAAGTGGTAATAATTAATCGTCGCGCGTCTTTGGCACATAAATTTTGATTTTGAAATATTTAATATAATAGTTACTCAATTCTCTTTTTCTCGAAGAAAAAGGTACCGGTTGGTAATCCTTTTGTTTTTTTTTTACAAATATTCATCTGTCGGTCAGTAAAGAGAAAGATATTGTAAGTTGTAATTACAGTTAAATCAATAATGATAATAATGATGATAATGATAACAGGTACGTTAAGGTCTTTCGATAGAAATTCGAAATCTATAATGGCGCGACAAATAGATCAGCCGTCGATGAGCATTGTCAACAGACGCATCACCGTGATACCGCTCGCCAATGAGCACATTTGCTTGAACGACTCCTTAGGATTACGCTCGTTCAATAATTCAGGCAAAACGGTAACTAACGCTATGTGTAGAAATCCGCCGGCTGTGAAGGGTAGGATCCAGGAAGTACGGGCCTCTGAAATACAATGAAAAAAAAAATCATAAAAACTCTTGAAGATGTCATACATGGCTTCAATTATCAAGAATGGTGTAGAACAATAATTGTTCACACGAACCATCGTCCTCGCGGTAATCTAACCTAACCTGGATGGGGGATTCAGAAGAATTCCGATTTCTGAATTAGTGTCTGAGCATGAGGAGGAAGACATGAAGGATTTTCGGTTAGGTCCAACTATAGTAGGAAAACTGTTAACTCTTCAACTGTGAATGTGAAGTAAGAAACTGAGAGAAATTTCAACCCTCGACTGGACGGAGACTTTCGGAACTGTACGTAGGAGGAGAACTAGAAAAACATGCTTCTAATCTAAAGATAATGTATAGGATAAAATTAGCGAAAAAAGAGAAGAGGATATAATATCTCACCGTCAGAAATGGCTAATCTATTTATGGGGACTGAGAAAAATAGTGTTTAGACTAGCGGAGGGGTGTGGCAAAATTTTTGGGTTGAATCCTACGCAGAAGGGGGCGCGAAGTCATCAGGAAACTGATAAGAATTTCTAATGAAGATTAAACGAAATAGAGGGCGTGATGTCACAGAGAATTGGGAAAATAGCTTTGATGTAGAAACTTGAGAAATTTTATCGTCTAAACTTCCATAAATGAGGTGCGTGATGTACAGCGGGTCCTCCGCTGCCATGACAAACGATGCAATGACTCTAAACTCCCATTTCATCCGAATTTTTATCCTCGAAGTACAGCGTATGTTTCGATCCTTAAATATAGGATCCCAAATTCAGAGTTACTCTCATTCGAACAATTTTGCCAGATTTTTCTTTCTAATTCAAAAAGCAAAGTATGAAAGTCAACTATATGGCAGACCGTAGGCCAGCGGTGGCCAGCATTTTTCTTGCTTGATCTACTTTGAAAATTCCAAATCGTTGTGTTGTATGCGAATCAAGTGTAATTGGCTAGCAAACTCTGAAACTTCTCAGCCTTGTCTGGCTACCAAACAAGGTTGAGAAGTTTAAGATTATATAAGGCCCTGCACAGGGGATGAACGGCACTCTCTTGCTCTCTTTTCATTCGGACGGACTTGCGAATAAACGTTGACTGACTCTACTCTCGATTCTCTTCATTCGTAACAGTGACTCATTTGTGGAACACAGCAAAAAAGAAATTAGAGGCTGCAATGGCAGCGGGAAGCTCGCGATCACGTTGGCGCGAAAATGCTCCCTCAGAAAATGAGTTGGCTGGGCTCTTCTCAGTAGACTGCATGCTAGGCCTGATATAATGAAGGCTGGAAATTGAAATATCTCCAAGTCCCTAAAGTAGGTCAAGGTCAAGGTCATTGATGACGTTATAAAGCGCCACACGTCACGTCATGTCACGTCACGCACTTCACAGAAACTCCCGGACGCGGACGTTTCCTGAGGATGCAATCCCCCTAACAAAATGGATAGTGGGTTCCCCGCTAAAAATAAGAAAGGTGCGATCGATGAATCGAATGTAATTTTACAATGTACTGTATTAAGGTTAATTTCACTCATTAACTTGCACCTACAGGTACAAAATCCCAGTAAAAGCTGATGGCTTTTGGGGGGCTCACTTGCTCCAATAGTTCGCCACCTTCTTGGTCTATAGTATAAATTTAGTTCATGGTACTATTCCTATACTAGACGCCCGGACGCAGATTTTTAGGTCAGAGTGAGGGTAGAGAAATTTTCCCAGTGCTATGATCATGGTTGTACGGACACCCGGGCGTGGATTTTGAAATCAGGGTAGGGGTAGAGAAAAGACATGAAATATGTCAAACTTATTTACACTTTTAGAGTAGGTACCGGTACTCACCCACTTCATTCGCACACGCACTGAATGTCAACGCTGTCAAAGCACCAACAATTCCGGCAGATGCTGTATATATTTGAGCCCATGCAGCGTCACCTCGTGTGAAGCCGGCCCTCAAAAGTATGGCAAAATCTCCTACTTCATGCGGTATTTCATGAACTGCATGAGAAAAATAAATAGTTAAAGGAATCCAATCGAGTTTTTCTGTAAGTGTAATAATTTTAAAATTTTATTAGCTTACCAAGAATGGCGAACGTGGTCAATAGGCCGATACGCGTTGACAGTAAGAAACCTCCACCAACCGCCAAACCGTGAGTAAAATTATCAATAGAATTAGCCACGAGGTTGAGGTAACCACTCACCTGAAACAATACAATTCAAGACACATCAGAAACTACGTATTTAATGAAAATTTTTTTTTCAATTATCATGGCTTTGGATCTGCTTTTTCCAGCAGCACAGTTGGAGAACATCTATTTTGTAGACTAGGTGCAGATAATGATTTTACCCACAAGACGAATGCGTGCTCATCCTCGGTTCAAAACTCTTTGTCCATAGCGCAAAACAATCAAGAATGGCGAGCACTTTCGGTTGTCTACAGGTCGTCATTTTGTTTTGTTGCAATAACTCGATCCAGGCACTGATCCATGTCCCGTTTAGTTAGTCCGTTTTTCACAAGGACGTCATGAGCTTAAAACACTCGGCCAGAGTAAATGAGATCGACCTGAACATCCATCTCGTGGTTCGCAGGAGGACCACGAGAAAAACTTTCCTCCTTTGTAAATTGAACAGCGATACTAAGAAACGCCGGATTAGGCTCCTATTTTTGGGAAGGGGAAAGTTCCTTCGCCCCTTTGATTTCCGTCCAGCGTTTTAAAATCGTATCACTGTGAAAGGATTGTTTGTCAAGTAAGAGGACTCTGTCCCTGAGAAGAGCGGGGTGTGTAGGATGGCATGTGAAGGCTGTAGCGGCGTGTATACAGAGACCAGTCGCCAACCAGGCATAAGAGAGTTTGGGAAACGAGAAGCAAACCACTTAAATTACCAGCGGTCAGAAGTCGGTAGCCCTTCCCCACAAGGAAAATTTTTCCTTCAGACGCATCGCGCTCTGATCGAAATAATTCACCATCGGAACAGCGACAATATCATTTGTATTATTGAAGAGAGATGAGGCTACGATGGGAAAATCGCTGAGTCGAAAACATCCAGCACTGCGGAGTGTCTATCAAAATTTAGAATACAAAATCCAGGACATTTTCGGGATTTTTTGGGACTCTTGAGAAAATTCTTTCCACTTATCTAATTGTTGACAGAATTTGACAAATCAAACACGGAAGATGAAAAGCATGATTGAAAAATACTGGGTAGATAGAATCAAAATAGTATAAAATAACTTCCATACCTAACACAATTGTTTACGAGCAGAAGATTCGGTCTTGCTTCACCATCGTAAAAATTTTTGTCAACAATATCTCTGCATGATGCACGATGTGACGTCATCAATACTCAACTACAGTATACAAATATTCTTTCTTAGTTTTTCAAATAAGCAAACCAGAAAAATAAACTATACCGACTGTGTTTGAAGTTAGATTGAAATGAAAAATCTGAAAATTTTCTTGCTAGAGTGAGCTTGAGAAATTTTCATGGAGTAAAAATTTTGACAGGGAACCTCATTTTTTGCACGGATCGTGCCCGTTGTGCAAAATGCCGTCGCAGTTTGGAACGGAGGAGGATTGTGACGCCTGTGACTGTAGTTTGTGACGACAATCACCCATGAAACAAGCACAGTGATTCCTCTTCGTGACCCACTTGTGACGCAAATGTGCGCCGTCACAATCCGGTCACGTGACGGCATTTTGCACAACGGGTGCAGGATTCAGAATTTCGTACCTTGATGAGGTACAAAAAGAAAGGAGGAAAACTAAACTACTTGGAGAAATATGAAAATTTCGTGATCTGTATTCTAGCTAGACATTTCCTCGCAGTCTACAAATCGTAATGTTTGAAGAAATGAGGTCCTCAATATCGTTTAAACTTCTCTACTTTTGATTGGCTCGATTTTCTGACTTTTCTTGTCATTAAAGGATGTTGATGTGTGCGGGTTCACAAGGAATCAAACAGATGAGAAAGGAAGAGGGAAAGCCAGGAGATGTTTACGTTGTCGAAAAGGAATACTCAAAAGTGAGAGTAAAATATGCGAAACACCGCAGAGGACTTTCGGTTTATAAACCATCTTCAGGCACGAAATGAAAGCAACTGACAAGACGGAGGAGAGAATGAGATCATTAAGGTTGATCGAAAGAGAAGTCGCGATGTGAATCATATACAAGTTCGATCAGGCCGTCTTCTGGAATGTACGAGTTCAGTACCGTAATTCCATCAGTATTGAGGTGACGAATTATTTCTATATGTTCAAGGGCCTTGCGCTTACAGTAGGAGTTCTCCTTATGGAGGAGCTTCTGTGGGCATTATTGATCAAATGATCGGCGAAGGCTGATTCCCCGGGTGTCCCTTTTCCCAAGACTTCACGAGCTCAGCTACTCTCAGCTTCATCGGACGGCTGGTCTCACCAATATAAAAACCACTACAATCCTTACATTCAATCTTATAAACACCGTTCCTTTCATCAACTGATATAGGATCCTTCAACCTCACACCCTTTCACAGAGGGTAGGGTTGTAAAAAGCTGGTCTGAAACCAACCAGACGAAAAGTCTGACCCAATTAGAAAGAGAACTTCTCCAGGAAAAAGAGACTGATCAAGCGCAAACGACGGTGACTGATCGTGTCTCGGGGGAGGGAGATGGTAGAATCAAGAATTTTTCTAGTGGTTTTCCTCTGAACCATCACTTCGACGTCGACATTGACCTATTCACTGTAGCCAGGTGTTTTACAGTTATTTTGAATGTAAGGATTGTAGTGGTTTTTATACATAGTGAGACGAGCCATCCGATGAAGCTGAGAGTTCGTATGAAAAAGAGACTACATTCTTCACAGGAAAACAATTAGAACGCATATTCTAGTAGTTCAATGGAGCAAGTTCGAATAGCTCGAGATAGTATTTCTATGAAGGTTGAATATTCTTTAGACAAATACATAACAACTGAAACTTCGCAAAAATCCACAATATTTCTTCCTTCATTTGATATGAATGTTTTCCACTACCACTCAGTTTTCTTTTCCGTACTTTCTCCTTCGTCTCTTTCATACAAATCACTGATTTCTGTCATCACCATATGTCTTACCATATTTCTGTACACATAGAATACTCGATGCAAACATAAAAGGTGAACGTTTCTCGAATAAAAAAATTTTCAACTTTTCAGACACTCGTAGTACGCTACCTTGTACTACAAATCCAGTTTCAAATTATGGCAATTTCCGAATTGTGACAACAAATTATAACGCTCTGAAATTTATGCTACTAGAACATTATACTCGAACCCCTTCAGTCAAAAATGATTTAAGAAAATAAACTGAAATTTATGAGGCACCCAACCTTTACAATATCTAGGTTTGTGAAATAGTACACACACTGTAATGTAAACTCTGGGATTCATTTTTGCCTGTCAAGTCCCATCATTGTCAATGTCGACCAACACAACGTCAATTCCAGACACATCTATTTTCACAAATGAGCCCTCCCATGAAGCCGCCGAACAGCCGAGCGACCGAATCGCTTTCATCTTCGAAATGTTTTCTTAACAATATCTTTGTCGTTCTCCTATACTAGTGTCACTCCGCTATCAACAAAGCACAGAGCATCATATGAAATAGTTTGTACGAGATATAAAGACTCACATGGATATTCGATGGCTTTTTGGTCAATGGTGACTCCGTTTTAACGTCATCGACGTTGTTATTGTTCGTAATGGTAGTCGATAGTTTCCTCAATATTTTGCTATCGTAATTGACGGCCAAATCTTTAGGCAGAAAAGAACTGCTCTTTCTTCTCCGCATTGGTAACGTCGTAATTATACTGGCTGCTTTGGTAGTCGCTGTTGACGACTCGGTCTTCTTGTCGACCTTGCTCGTATTTTGAGCAGTTTCTCCTGTGATAAGCACGATATCCGCACCCACATCTTCGTCCGAGTCCTTGTCGAAAGAACATATCTTCTCCACGATTATGAATATCAATAAGCCAGCCAACACCCATAATCCACAGGCTGAATTTGAATGCGTCTTACCCGACACTGAAACATAATATAAGTCACGATCCATTAATACGGATATATACGTCAATTGTAATGCATATTTGTGAATATTTGAAAAAATCGATGATTCTTCGTTACAGAAGGGGAAATAGATAGACATTCTCTTTATCCCCTTCTGCTCTATGAAACTGTGCTATGTCCTCAGGTTTTCCTTCTTATACAAATTAAGAATTTACGAAGAGTTAAGAAGCCTTGTTCGAGAAAAACTGGAAAGAAATTCAATTGTTGGCGAGGTGTTTCGCTGAATTGCTACTCAGTTCCTTCAAACGTGATCGCGACTAATCACAAGTTCCTATAATTTCGAGCAAAGCAAAGATTATAGAATTTCTCAAGCGACTGGAGAAGAAATTGATGGTATTTCGCTCACCGTCCTGACAACAGTAGATCGAAAATTCTTCTCTTCATTCACAATAGGCAAACAAAGAGCAAAAAGAAAAGAAAAAGTTTTGCGTTCAAAAAGTTCATTCTGTTTTCGGAACTGAAGATGTCAACACACTTCCGTACCCGGATGTAGTAGGGCTATACATCTGACGTTCAAACGTACGGTAGCAAACGGCTAAAAATATACCTTCGAAATTCTGCGCTGAATGAACGACAAAATAACCTTGTATATGTTTCGGTGTAGAATAATTGTTGAATTAGCTACTTGTACAAACGCTCTTAATGAGACGACCGCGGGTGAATTTGCTAATTGTTACATCATAAAACTAGTGATTTACACGCGTTCAATTCGTCTATCGTCTGTTTACAACATTTGATGACAACCTTTGAGATGGCAATATTAAAACATTTCTTCGTAGTCAAGCTCCTTTCATCGTTACGAACATAATTTTTCACATACATCGATTGAAGGTACGGAAAAATTATGGAACAGAAGTGCACACACGTGAGCAAGTAAAATGCGGATATCGCAATCGATCTTTCGAAGGTTATTCTGGTGAACAGGAAAAACTTGTATACCTTTTTCACCCTGAGAGTAGTCATCAATCGAAGACCAGTACGAAAAATTAATATGCACACATTTAGATCAAAAGTGTTTACAGTATTAACTCATAGACTGTGATGCATGTAATTGTCTTTCCGTCTGTAAGCTTGTAAGATGTATTCTTTATTTTCTCCTAACAACTGAGGTAAAATTTATGAATTATATTCCTATCAATTCGCTAACACTTTACCGCCTCGCTTCTACAAGTGCCTTGCCTTATGAAGGGATCGAACCACCCTCATTCGCCGAGAACAAATTTCCCCATTTTTCACTCACTATCATGTGATGACATTTTGCCAATAAATATCTCTAAATAATGAGCGTAAGGACTGGGCAGCTCACAATCTACCGATAAAATTCGACCTTGAGGTATGCAAAACGTTATCCATTCGCATACAAAGAGTGACATTCCACGACTCGAAGGTTCGTTCTAGGTACGGAGTGCTGCAGAGGTCAGTCCTAGGACCGCTGAAGTTGCCACCAAGCGTTAAGCTTAACTGTTATGCGGATGACACACAGGTGGTATACACTGCCGAAACAATTGCAGCGGTGGAGAGCAGAATGATCGAGACTCTAGAAACAGTATGACGCGTTGGATCGAGCCGGCAGACTATAACTTGTAGTAGGAAGGACTCGAAAGTTCAGTCCACCCACCTTACGTCAACAAGGTATGGGAATAACGCTCAAGAAGGTGATGAAGTACCCCCAATTTCCCAACGGCAGCGGGAAGGTGGGCAAGGTAGCGTGGCCTTCCTGAGTCACCTGATGATAAACATCGGAAGGCTGAGGAAAGTAATGAGGGTCATGATGAGTACTGCATTGTCAATCCTCCTATGTGATTCAAAGGAAATAAGGTACAGAAAGAAGGAAATGAAAAAGATCTAACGACTAACAAGCGACGGAGGGTCGTGCGTATTAGCACGTTCACCACCTCTCCTAGCTGACGAAGAGCGATAGTGTTCAAAGCGAAGAACAGGACGACTGATTAAGAGGTGTTATAGGTCGCTCCTGGCTTGAGAAATGAGAGTGAGCTGAGGAAATGGACGACCCGTGTGTTGATACGCACCCTTGATGAGTGGACAAAGCGAGACCATGGTCAACTAAACTTCCATCTAACGCAGATGTTGAGCGGCCATGGCTGCTTCAAGAAGTAGATTAGATTTTTGGGCCCCACAATAATTTTACCCTTATGAAAAGTAAAGGAAAGTTAAGGCGACAACCTAGGCGACATGTTGGACCGCAGCACACCTCATTTAGGTTGAGACGGGGGAGGGGGGTAAGCGGACAAGCTTAGTCGGTCATTGCGAGAAATTGGGGTTATGGAATTGCTTCCTCTGAGTAGTCTGGCAGCTACTATGCTATGTTTCATACCTACATTTACAGCCCCAGTCATAAAGAAGATGGACATTGAAAGGAAAAAGACAAATGCAAAGCCACACTCAGTCTATTCAACATGTACCATCCACATACATACGACACTATGCAGGCAGGAGACCAAGCCTGGGTACATGAATCCACAAAAATACGAGACTCCGACAGAAATTTAGCTCCAAGTTTTTTGCAATGATTGTGTTCAAGTCTGCATTTCTGAAAGCGCTCTAGCTTGGCGGTTGTCAAGATGAGGAGGTTTTGTCAACGAAATTCTTCCAGCACTAAAGTTATATCCGAAAGGGTCAACACCAACGTTGGAGGAATTAACGCAAGGGTAACCCAAACCCACGTCACTATAGAGGACAGGCGCAGGTGGTTGTATATGTCACACAACTTTGTCAACTTGTGTTACAGTGTTGCGATATTTCAAATATGCTTCAATGATGATTAACTTCAAAATATGCTAGATTGTGCAACGCCTTTGCGGCTCCGGATCGATATAAAATAACCTCGGAGTAATGCGGATTGGCTTCAGAGCAGTATGAAGCAAATAAATCAACAAGATTATGATAAAATTCTGTTGATTATACTGCATTAATGCTAGAATTACAGCAAACGCAATTTCTCAGTATTATAGACGAAATTACGTTTTCATCTATGACGTGAATGACAAAACTAGAAATTTCTCCAAAATTCTCTACTTCAACAAAACCTTCTGTCTTTTCACTTGTCAACTACTTCCATCTACAGAAACGGCCGTGGTTTTCACCCTCTTTTTAAACCATAATTATACAGATCGCGTTTCAAGTTTGTTCTCATGAGAGTCAAGGTCAATCAAAATCAGGCCACGGCAGAAAATTAACATGTAATGATGGGCAAAAACCGGTATTTTCAAATAACCGGTATACCGGTATTTAGATATTGATGTAACCGGTATACCGGTTTTTTAGCTTTGAGAGAACCGGTTAAACCGGATTTTAACCGGACCCCAAAAAATTTACATTTTTGCTACCAGGAGCGCTAAAAGCATGGGTTCATAGCGGTTCTGGAGGGTAATGAACCAGCATTGGAGCGTGATAAACTTGTGTTTTCACTTCAAGCAACAAAGTAACAAAAAAGAACAACAAAGCAACATTAAAACAAACGCCAAAAGTCAAAACGCGCGAGTTGCAGGCTTTCAGCCTTGCAGTTTTGACACTCCAAGTCAGTGACTGCTCTTTCTAATCATTAAATCATCTAACATTGATTTTCCGATCCTTTCTCTCATCATCTATCTAATCAGCAAAATAGGTGCTTTCTTAGATATAGGAAAGCACCTATTTTGCTGATTGGTTTATCTTTGAACTGGTTCATTTTCCAATAACGGGTTAGACATTGTTGGGGCACCGGTTAACCGGTATTTCATCCAAATACTTGATTAAATACTTGGTTAGTCACTCTAGGAAATATACTCGTTATCGAAGCTTTTCAGTGAGCAAATAACAATAACCGGTTGAACCGGCAACATAACTGGAGCACTAGAGATCATACGGCTCACAAAGAGACTAGAAAGTTTAGTTTCCCTCTTTTTCCCCATCCACTAGTGTCCGCTTCAGTTCCCTTGAGCCCAGTGTGCAAGAAACAAGATTGTGTACGGGTTTTTTCCGGTTTTTTAGTTCCAAAAACGGCCCTATGTAAAATTATAGATGGCGCCTATGGATTTCATCATTTTGTGACGTCCTCCCAAAGATTTGCCCTCACAAACCCGTCATTTTTCCGGTGTCACAAGTGCGTCTCAGTAAGGCTGTCTCTAGCACACCGACAGGCAGCATATGCCATCATCAGTGTAGTCCCTACATACATTACAATCAATCGAGCACTTTACTTAAGGGAGAGTATGTCCCGTCATCATTTTTGACTAGTATGTTGACACAGTATGCTTTACTGAGATATCATCTTAAAGGTCAATATTTTTCCAAGGCTCGCCTGGACGCAAATTCAGTAAATCAATGTAGTATTGCAAGGATCAGTTTCAAAGTCATGGTCGTAGGGATGCCCGGATGAAAATCGGAAAAAGCTCCTAAAAATTCAACAGTCTCTCCTATCCCATAGGATATCTACTTTAAACTTAATTTTGTCCTTGAGTGAGTGGCTCATATTAAATATTTTCCCCGCCCCATTATTCTTTTATTGTTCAAATGTGAGTACGATAAAAATCTGTTTACGTCCAGTGCTCTGTAAACTCTAGTGTTTCGACCATCTTCTATTCAACTCTATTCCAATTTTTTTTTTTCAGTAGATAATTTCGATAGATAGAGCAAACGAACCAAACGTTTGTTCGTGGGGATAGGATGAGGCTTGTACGACTACGCAATCATTCCGATGAATTAGAAAACGTTTTGACAACACCGATGCGATCGATATCGCTTGACGGCCAGGCAAACAAAACAATTGCCGGGTGAACATACGAGTCGAACGGATGGCCTTAAATGCGTCGATTTATTGATACCACGCCGTCGTCGCGCATACAAGATGTCAGAAGTCACCGGTCTGACTGATAAAAACATCGATGACAATCAGAAGGTCAATTAGGCTTACCGAAATTTTACGAAACTCTTATCTGCATGAGAGAATTGTTTTCTTTTTGCTCCTCTTTCAATTACTACTTGACGCCCAAGCGCCATAATATCACCGATAAAGAGTATAATGGACTTCCCTCAAGTGCGATACTTTCCGAGTCGCGCGTGCAGACATTCAGTACATACGCGAACGACGAAAATAGATTGAAGATTTCAGCGTCGACAAAATCTGCCGATTAAATTTGCACATCCTTTTTCTTTCTGTTCTCTGTACTACTCAATCCTTCGAACTCGATGCGCATTCCGCTTCAAAACCTCACTCAGCACCAGAAATATGTACTGCGTATAAAATACGCTGGCACACTGTACTTTACAGACACGCGCGTGCTTACGTCTAGCATGAAAATAAATGAAGCGCATAAGAGTAATTGTACAGCGTATAATGGAGTGACCTTAATGAGCGAGATTCTCTCTTAAGATATTTCAATTCTAGACACCAAACAATCATACGAATTGAGTGACTGTGTCACGAGAGCTCTCGTGAAAAACTATTCAGGCAGTACTGTACGTCTCAGAAGACAGACTAATCAAAATCGAGAAGTGGCGCTCGATTGTTTGACGTAATGCTACTCGCACGTCCGCAAATGGTTCAATTTAGTTTTTTTCAGGCGTGGAAATATAGCATAGAAATTCTGATACCAATCGAGAACGATATTGCGAGATACGTGAATGGTTCATGTTTATTGCCGCCGATCGGATCATATTTTTAATTCACAGGCTCGCGATCATATTATCATGTCTCTTTTCTAGATACGCCGGCACTTCCTCCGAGGCTCCACGGAAGACCCCGCTCTAAATCATGAGAGAAACAAAGAAAAGCGCGTGCATAAAGGGTCAACAGTTTTACCGCTTCTCTAAGTCTGCGTCAGAACAACATTGTTCACCACTGTTAACAAAATAGAACTCCTCATCAGTTACTTTTTTGAGACGCGTCAACATAAGATCACATTAGGGGTCACTTAAACTCGAAATGGGGTTGATAATACATGAATTAAATTACCAAGAACACAAATTGTGAAAAAATTTTACAACAGAATATTAAATTCCACGAGGCATTTGATGAAGCATTCGTCGTAAATTCCTATTCCCTTCTCTCTCTCTCTCTCTCTACAGAGAATATATTTTTGAGGGTGAAGTTAAAATGTCCACCAGACGTGGCGACAATTCACGTGATCACACGAAAACTAAATTCTAGAGCAAAATTTTCTCATCTTGTATTATTGAGACAGACGGGAACATTTCAATATTTATGAAAAACGATACACGATTTGGAATAATGGGTCACGGTCATCACCGATCGAATAATTTCTCGAAAGTTGGAACGCACATGCTAGCGATCATCACTTCTGTGTGGAATGATTTTATGAGGATTCTTCATTCTACGAATGTTTGCTTCTTATGTAAGAATTTCAAAGCAAAAAAGCAGGAGAAATCAAAAACTCACGAGCTTGCTGCGACTCTTCTTTTGGGACATGACTTCAAACTACTTTGTAACCCAGAATGCAGGTAGATGGTAGCGTCTAATGCACACAAAAGATAGCTTCCGTGGAGTCAGAATGATAAGAGAAATTCAGTGACTGATCCTCAGCTGTGAACCTATTTAGTACTTATTGTGTGAATGCACTTTCTGCTGGCCTCTTTAAGTTTTCTGAAAATGACCGTCATTCATTTTTTCATGCTTAAAGACTGACATGGCCCGTGATCATTTACAACCGTCTTTATCATCACAATAGTCCAAAAACGTCCATGACTAACCAATTGTGACCGACCGCGTAGTTCATCATGACTTAAATACGCTCGTCCCAACCCTCTGACCTCTCCTATTCTGGCATTGCCCACATTCTCTCTTCAACAGATTCAAAGTTAGACCTGTCAATGCATTTCATGTGTTCGGTCATATTTAATGAATAATTTGGAGCAAAATCCACACCACAAGTTTAAACGATGATAATAAAACTAAGAGATGCATTCAGATTTACAGTCAGGACCGTATGGACGAATTCTGGAATTTTGGGGTTTTCCAGGACCGGTAAAAACCTTGAATTAGTGACATAGGTAACGACTGAATATTGCGTCAATAAGGCTTTTCTAGCATTTCATATTGCATACTTATCTGATAGCGTTTCCAACATTGATCTTATAGCAAACTGTCTGGAATGAAAATAAGTAAGCAACCCAGCAAACCCATAAGATCGATGTTGAGAAACACTACCAGATTGATAACACGCATGAGAATAAAAGTGTGCAATGTGGAAGACTGAAAAAGCCTTGGTTAATTCTGGTCCAAAAACGCTGGAACTTTCAATCGGGAATCGTTTCCCAGTATGACATTCTAATATCAAGGATCAAATGCAGAACCACACAAATCTCATCGGTTGTTTAATCATGTTCCTGACTGATTACTGGAAGTGACCAAGTATTTGTTTTGCAACGATTCTCAGTACTTAGAACAAGTTCAGGGAATCAATCTTCGCTAACAACGACAATTGCACTAGCACAAGACCAAGTTTTAGTGACGTGAATAAGCAGTGAATGATCATGAGCAAAAGTACCCGAATCAGTGACCGAGAGGATGCAATAGTACCATTATTGAGTTGTGAGAGCATACAGACTCGCCTAAGAATACATAGGGAACGCTTCGACTAGGCTTAATATGTTAATCATTGAAAGTAAGAAATAAATAAGAGACCCGAGAGGAATTTTCAAGTACTTTTTAGCTTCACAGTTTAATGAGATATCTTCTCTTCTTTTTTCTGGTTCGTCTCCATTGTATGATAATTATGAGAAATGCTCAGTAGTCTTATGGAAGGTCCATGGGACATTTGAGCGAGTCAATAATAATGGGTTCACTCGAGAAGTCACTCACGTTCTGAGCAAAGCTAAAATCAGCGCATCTTTCGCGCAGAGCAGAAGTTCATCTCAGTCATACAATAATGGAACACTGTGAGAGTTTATTATCTGGAGCAGATTTACAGTCAAGACGGAGCGGGAGTGGACCCTCCCTCTGCTGACGTCGTAGACCCTCTAGTCAGCAATACAACTCTGATAACGACGCTGAAACAAAAAGGTGTGAAGGATTCGTTCTCTTGCTCTCACTACAACTTGATTCTGTCTACGAACCTAATCTAGAGTACATTAGAACGTGATCTAGAAACGCAGGTATTTTTTTAGGAGTCCTCTGATGTCTCCTTCTCAATTGAGCCGTAGAAAACCAAATGTGTTTCTTTTTGTTGTTTCCTTCATCCAATATTTGCAACAGAGTCCACCAACTGACCTAAAAGCCTCACTAAAAGAAAAAATTTCAACAAAAATCATTATTCCAGCTTCTCTTCCAAGTATATCAACTTGATCCCAAAAGTTCTTTGTATTACCGAAAATTTTAATTACGCAAATTTGTGAACACGTATAGCTGAAGAAGAGGACGACGTATCTGAAAAGAATTCTTAATTTGTTCTTTCATTCAGTTTCGACCTTAGGAGAAGAACTGGTTTTAGATGATTCGTACAATAGAGCATTCTCGAGTGCAACGCACGTGTCAAAGAACAAATTTCGAGTAGAAACGTGTGTCACTATATAGCTGGACACTACCTCAAACTTTTTGCTAATGAACTAACAGAATTTCTGATTAGTCAATTGATGAGCGGGTAAATTTCATCGCATTGCAGTCAAAATGTAGCCATAACGTAATTCATTTTTTTTTTCTTTATTTTCAGAAAAAATACAATGTATTAATTTATCGAAAAACGCTATCTTGAATTTAGTTAGTACCGTCTGCGTCTTCAATGTACTGTAAGATACAAAATTAAACTGTTTTCTACTGTTTTCACAACAGGAGTTAAACACAGTACTGCAGAACAGACCTTCGTCTATTATTATTTGTATTCTATTGTACAAAATTCACAAATGTACTCTCACAGCGAATACTTTAAAAAACTTTCCAAGCTCTGGGTAAAAGCTGTGAGCTGAGTTGAATCTTCAAAAATTATTGTTCAACCAAAAGAAACAGAACGTATAGAAATTTGGAACAACGTAATTCAATATCTTGCACATTCAGGTGAAAATTGTGAAAAGACACGAAAACTTCGCGTGTATATCTGGGAAAAGAATTGATGAAATAGTACGAAATATATTTTTTTTAAAAGTAACAGACGAAAGCGAAGGAAAATTTGATGAAATGTGGTAACGATGTCCCACACGGTCTGAGAGGAAAATTTCGTGTTTTTTTCAATATTAACAGCCATGTACGTAAAAATAGCGAACTTCAATTACTGACACGTGCTCTCTTTTGAGAAAAAAGTGTATCGAAAATTAGCCTACATTACAAAGAAATCATACCAATCACCTACAGACCCAGAACTGCTTGAAATCGAAATAATTATTGTCAATCTAAAATTCGAAAATAGGTCATTTAAATCACAGATCGAAATGAAAATCAATCGCTGCAAAAAGAGCATGATCAATTTGAGAATACCGGTATGATAATCGAATTTGATCTTTCTGAAACTCGATCATCTTTCTTTCTCGAAATAATGTAAGAAATCTTTCCCTGATTCATCTTCGTGTGTTATCATTCAAGATGAAATTTAAATTCATGAGCCGGGAAAATTCGAATGAAATGCAGAAGCTTCCCCCGTAAATACGCCATCACTGACCTAACCAGTCTTTTATCATAAAATCGACCAGTAGTTTCAAGTGTTGACCGATATTTTTTCTGTTATTCACCGTAAATTTCAGGGCTTCCAACAAAGCTAACCAAAAATTTTAGGGCTTCTAACTGAAAAATTTTTCAACATTCAACAGTTATTGATCAAAATGAAGTTTGACCGATGAACCCGAGGCTCGCTAGAACATTTCAAAACTTGAAATCTCTATACAGCTGAAGTTGAGAATGAGAAGAAAAAAACTGAACTTTAGCCAGTGAACCCTCCGAGAAATCATCTGTTGGCTTGCTCATGAAAGAAGGTTGAATACCACTGAAATAAACACAGGCAGGTTGATCAGATGTCTCGTACTGTGAAAAATTTGCTTTATCTTTCTGTGATAACCGCTCGATCATTCTTCTCGTAATCATGTAAGAAATCTTTCCGCGAGTCATCTTTGTGAGTCTTACTTTCGCTATCAGTCAAGATGAAATTTTACAGCACTATTAGGAAAAATTCAAATGTAATGCAGCGGAATCCAGATTGTACTTGGTCATAACTACCAGCCAGAACTATAATTGGGCTTATATTGACAATACAGCATACTTCTAAAACTCAAAATAGCAAGCAATTCAATGAGTTTAACGAATTTCTTAGAAAAGTTAATTTGAACAAGCATTTTAATCGAGGACCTGTTGAATCCTACAACTAAACTTTCAAGTAAAAGAAAAATTACGAGAATGTGAAAAGATGTATTCAAAAGGAAAACGAGGGCTGCCATCCAAAATCTCCTTTTTGAATGATGTTTTTAGCGGGGAACCCGCTTTCCATTTTGTTAGGAGGATTACATCCTCAGAAAACGTCCGTGTCCGGGAGTTTCTGTGAACTGCGTGACGTGACATGAAGTGTGGTGCTTTATGACGTCATTCATGACCTTGACCTACTTTAGGGACTTGAAAGAATTTCAACTTCCAGCCTTCATGTCCGCGTCCGGGAGTTTCTGTAAACTGCGTGGCGTGACGTGACGTCATCAATGACCTTGACCTACTTTGGAGACTTTGAAAAATTTCAACTTCCAGCCTTCATTATATCAAGCCTAGTATCCTGAGAAAAGCCCAGCCAACTCATTTTCCAAGAGGCCATTTTTGCGCCAACGTCATCGCAAGTGCGGGAGATTGCGGGTTCCCCGCTGCCATTGCAAATTTGCAATGGCCTCTAAATTTTAATTGTTTTAATTTGGTAACAGCCGATATTTTTTTTAAGGAAGTAGAAAACAACACACGCGTAAAGTTGATATTTATTAGGATCGCTACCGGTTTCGGATATCAACTTTACGCGTGTGTTGTTTTCTACTTCCTTAAAATGAAATTCCCGCGTACCTATATGAAGAGAATTTATTATTTATTAACAGCCGATATAATTTCAAATTTTTGTGAATCTCCATCATTTAGGTTGTTAATCTAACTGATGTTCATTTATATTCTTTCCTTGATCAATACAGTTTTTCCGAACAAGATTGTTCAACGAAAAAAAAGCATACATTTTGAGTTTTTCCCGGAAATTCTGCGATATTATTTGATTTAGGATTATTTGTAAGATACAGTTTGACAGTCGGACAGTCACAGGGGGATAGATGATTTGATGGGGAGAGAGTCAGGACGAGGTTTGAGAAAATTTAGTAAGGTATTACAAGGTGAGGAGAAAGCAGTGTGGGTAAGGAGTTTTTAGAAGTTGAGCTCATAAAAGGCACGAAAATGGAGGGGAGATTTGGATGTTTCAGTACAGAGGCTGAAATTAGCACTGGTATGGACTGCCTTAGGGCCATTCTGAGAGCTGTTGATAGAGCGGTGTTTAGTGATTGGAGATGAAACTCATTAGAGTTGCGGTAGATCGGCGAGCCATAGTCCAGTTGGAGACGTTTATATAATTGGAGAAGTAGTCTTTGGTAACATCCTAAGTCGAGCAGGGGTGGGATAGATATCTACAATTATTGGTGGCATTCATGCATTTGGTTTTTAGCGATTCTACGTCAGGGTGTCTATCAGACTCAAAAATGGAGAATATTGAACTTTTACAGGAGCTCCGACGACCTTTTTTGGCGGGAGACCCGCCATCCGTTTAGTTACTGGGGACCATCAGAGAAAATCTGTCCGCGTACGCATAACGCTGGGGGGCAAATCGTCGGAAAGCGTAACCCTTTTTGGCGTAACGCTGGGACTTGGAATATTTCGTCACCTAGCCCAGCGGTTCCCAACCTGTGGTACATGTACCACTAGTGGTACGCAAGGTGTCTGTAAGTGGTACGCGAGATAATAAGAGAAATACAAGCGGGGAAAAAGAGACGGGTCAAGAAAGAGATGAATGAGTATGTATATGCTTTTATGTACTTGTACTAAGACTCATTATTTTGATGGTGGTACTCGAAATTTTCCAAAGTTGCCCAGAGGTACTATGGGACTTGGAGAAATTTTGAGGCCTTCTATATTCTCTATTAGCTAGTATAGGGACTTGAAAATTCCGGGCTCTTCTATGGACTATTATAGGGACTTGAAGAAAATTACGAGCTCTTCTATGGGCTAGTATTGGGAAAATTCCTGGCTTTTCTATAGTTCTTCATTGGCTAGTATAATGACTTGAAAAAATTTTGAACTCTCGAGGAAAATTTTTTCGTTTCTCTATATTGTGGGGAGGCGTGTACCCACGGAACGTGGAAAAAATTTTGACTGTTTTCTAGTCATCTGAGGGATACTAATTATCCCTTTCACATGTTTCCAAATTCACTCTTTCAAAATCTTCAACAACTACGGACATCAAAAATTATACACTATGATCGACATGAACTTACAATCTTCAACCCTGAACCATAAGTCGCGACTCTTGCTCCCTGAGCAAGAGCCTGCAAGTTTTTCTCTTTTGCTTCTTTCATTAGTGCTTAGAAGTAAAACATTGAGGATACAGAAAATATCCACAAAATGAACTAGAACAGTGCTGCCAGATCTACGGAGTTTTGCTCCTCAAAAAGATATATTTTGAGTAAAATACGGATTTCTTGTGCTCAAGGGAAAAGTACCTTAGTCCCTGAGATGAAAGATACTTTTCTCCACATCATTATTGACTGATACTGGAATTTTCGCATCATGGAGACGATCAAGGGGAAAGTATCTCAGTTTCTAGTCTGAGAGATACCTTTCTCCTGATCGTTATCGATGAATCGGTTGAAATGCGTAGAAATTCATTTTAGGTCTTGGAAATGATGACGGATACGGATTTTTGATAACATCATCAAGCAGCAATGGACTGGGATCTCTCATTTCAATGACTGATCAAATAAATTTATAAGACTGTTAATTTAAACATTTAAAAAATTCAATTTAGGCACCTACACACAGTAGGGCATTTGAGGAAAAAGCGAAATCCAAAAAATAATGCAAACTTGGAAGAATTTTCAAATATTATACTCGGGCATTTTTTTCGTGATTTTCAATGGACATGTGGAATAGTGACCTTTTATTGGACTTATTGACCTGGTAAACACCCTGTACGTGAGGAATCTACGAAAAATTGCGATCAAAGGAACGTCCCGCCAATTTATAAGAGTCAAGAATTTTGATTGATAAAACTTGAAAAAGTAAAAGAAGATAAAAGCGACAGTTCTTTCGGAAGATAACGAGGCGAGGCCAGTTTCACCCGAGGAGAAACAAAGGCCACAGTCTGAAACCCATGCAGATATTTCATCTAAAACTTGTCAGAAGAGTCGTATTGCTAGATGGGGGTTTGAAGATGGAAGAGAAATGCTGTAATCATCGGCAAGAAGACTTTGTATAACGGGAAAAGAGGTACAACTTTTGATGTCGTTTATAGCAAACAAAACTCTCTAGACGTTCTCCAGAGGGATGCCGTCGTGAATGGTTTGATGAGAAGAAAGTAGGTCTGTGAGCCGAAGTGCTATGGATTTGACGTACACAAAACTCTGCATTGCGAAGGGAAATCAAGAAAGAAAATCTAATAAATCCTTCCAACAATTGAAAAATAACAGCGGAGATCTATTTAATTCTAGAATAATAACATCTACAGTATTTACTCAGAAGTATACGCGCTATTTCGTGAAAATTCGAAGAATGGTGTAGGAACCTACAAAATAATCTCCGAGTATAATGTAACTAATAAAAAATTGAAAATCAATTTTGTACTATTTCGATATTGAATCATATAAATATGTAATCAGTAAACAACTTTTTCGAAGAATTTTTCGACAATTTCCCAAGGAATATTTTCTCTCGTCAAGGCGACCGAGTGTGGGAGATAATTGGACAAAAATTTCTGACACGCCTACATTACATGAATAAAGCTTTCCAGAATTCAAACTTAAGTTTAAAGGACAGAATATTATTATAAAATGATGGTGAATACTCGTAAGTGAAAATACACGCATTACCATTCACCCTAAATAATTATCAGAGCCGAAATACAGCCTACAAAATCTCGTACGCAAATAATTCTTTCTCATAAGTGTTCACTATTCCTCTTTCATACGTGTACCAGTGGTCTAAAATCGGAGAGGCATGCACGGTTATTATGAATTCATCTATGAAAGTCTGAATAACTTTTTGTGGATAATCGTCAAAAGTAAAACTTCTCTCTTTTTGGACTAAAATATCTAAATAAATTGTATTTAATAGAGTGTAAATGTCAACAGAGTATGTTTTGGCCATCTCAAAAATTGGGCGGATAACAGCACTGTATTCCGGCTTCTTCCTCGTTATTTCCAGGAGTCGTTTATGAATGAGGAATATTGCAATTTTAGAATTTTTCAACCAATTAGAGAGATGTACTTGATTTACTACATTTTGCGTCAGATCGTTGAACGAAAAATAGGTGAGCCCCTTTTCTATATACTTATTCCGGTTAATCCAAAAATCAATGGCTTGAGAGGGGTCTTGCTCGATCAAGTCGGATATTTCATCCAAAGTATTTTTCAAAAGTTCTTGCATCATCTCAATTGTTATTTGATTTTTCTTCGCCTTGATTTGGTCGTAATACATCGCTAGAACCGTTCGATGTATGACGTCGTTCAAAATAACATCCACGGTTTCCGCATAATGTAAATTCAGCCACATATAACTAATACCTCTCGCGTTCTTGATAAGTCTTTTTTCCATCCTTTCACTTTCGTTCGGTGGTAATATGAAGTGATTACCAAGAGCCATAGTAAAAATCTCCAATTTTATAATGTTGATCAAGTATTCGCTCCCACGATTTTCGAAAATAGGCATTTCAGAAACCATACTTCCAAACTTATTCAACAAAATGTTCATCCAGTGGGATAGATTTCCAGAGCTAGCAGCTGTCGGATAGTTTCTGCATTTTGCGAAGTTTCTCGAGGCTTGATCAGAAATGGGATATTTTAGATTACCATCATCGACCTCCGGGTTGTCGTAAGGAGTAGAATAAACCTCTTTTGAAGTACGAGTTAGAAAATCAGCCGAAGTAGACTTGGTCAATTCTATCCAACGAGACTCATCATAAAGACTGGAGCCTCCAATTGAGAATGAAAAAAAGTGTACCACAAAAAATGTAAAAATCAAATATGGTCGGATACTGTCGAACATCATAATATTTTTGAGAACCGCGAGTGAGAATGTAACTCAGGGTCGGAAACCACTAGATTATCGTTTAATCGAATGATTTTATTTGAAAGGAATACAGTATAGCAATACTATACTGCTGTTGACGACATTTTAAATTCATATTATGAACACTAATCCTTCAATTACCCAAAAATCAACGTATTATAAATCATATCAAATATTAGATTAGATTATTTTATATTTATTTGAACGGAACATAACTAATGCAAATTCGAAGCCATCAATTTCTATCCTTGTCAACTAGGCACCAAATGGAAGAATGCAGGTTGCCTATGGTGCGTGAGATATCTTTGTGAGTGATGAGCGAGCATAATGATTTTAATCAGAGTAGAGAGAGAGACAAAGACAGAGAGAGAGAGAGAGAGCAAGCTGAAAAATCATAATACAGTATAACTCATCTTCTTCTCCACAGAATCAGCTCCCGTTCAAGGGAAAAGTACCTCAGTTAAAAGTATGAGAGATACCATTCTGATGATCGTTATCCTTGTCATTCGCTAACTTACAGTATACTGGACTTAAACTAGGCTTGGACTTCTCCTTGCATTATACTAGCTTTATATACTAGTATATATGATAAAAGGCCGAGCTATTGGAGAGGGATTTAGAAAAAGGAGGGGGAAGTTGGAAAGAATTTTAACCTTCGAACGATACGTGATAGTCCGAGCAATAGGTGATGAGAGAGGGATTTGGAGAATTTTCAAGACCTACGAACTTAGGTAATTGGTGGGCGACTTGGGAGAATTTTGACCTTTGAACTATGCGTGATAGTCCGAGTTATAGCTAATAAGAGAGGGACTTGGGAAATTTTCAACCTCCGAGCCCCTTAGAAAAATGTCATCCTCCAACCTATCAGCGATAGGACAAAAACAAAAATTCTTCCAAGTCCCACGGTCATGGTTAAGTTGGGTTAGTTTAGGTTGCTTCCCGGACGGCGGACGTTTTTTTTCCGAAAAGACCCCTCGATAAAACAGGTTCCCTGTCTAAAAATCGATTATTTGCCCACCAAGGTCCTTTTTCTCAACCTCGGACACAAATTTAGAAAATCAATTAGGGATAATATTCATGATAAGAGCCTAAACGCGTCACGGCATGTCTCCAGAATTTTAACTTTTTATTGATTCAGATGTTATCACTACATCATAGAAAGAATTGATCCGTGAGTTGGATGATAGTCTGGTCTTAGGCATTGCGCCTCCGTCACTCGCAGATGATCTAGGTGATGTTACCTCGATACAGACGCACAACAGACAGGCCACAGTTAATTTTTCAATTTCTGAGTCAAGATTGGCGCAACGAAATCCCTAATATGGTTACAACGAAAATCCGAATCCTACATTATATCGCATGATGGATCTCCCTGCCCCCTTGGATCTAATCCAAAGCTTCCAAGGTCGTGCTGTCTTATCTTTGTTCCTCGATAACCGATTACACGAAAGAAATGACCACCAGAAAGAGGGAACAAGGGGCTTCGTACAAAAGAGAAAAGAAAAAACCTGTTTTTTCGAATATTTAACTCTCATAAAATACTCAAAACTTCGCGATCTTCGTCTTAAATTTGTAATCATTTTTTACGACAAGTAAACAAAAACACCTTGTCTACATAAGACGCAGAATAAATCCTCACTTTAGTTGCTTTCCTACGAAACTATACAACAACACAATATTGAAAAATTTAAGATGGAACATGGATCCTCCTCCTTGAGATTATTTTACTATTTTCTACGCGTTCTACATTAATCTGGCATCGATAAAATAGCGATAGTAATTCTAACGACGTATTACCCGTACGTAAATAAACTAAAAATGAATGAGCTTACAAACTCGCACTCTCGATTGCAAGGCTGTCAATATAGCATGTATAATGTCAACAACATCACTAATAATTCATGCACAATTCTCTATTACCGTGTACTTTCTAGCGGAAAATGATATTATCCCGAGTGTTTTTTGGAAGATATCGCGCGGCACGCAATAATTTTTGGAAAGCGAAATTTCGTACGAATTTTCACGATCGTATGACGTCATTGGAAACGAAAAATTATCGGTAACATCGAATAACGCCGAACTTCAGACCTAGTATAGTTGAGAATCAAAACCCGCTAGCTATAAACGAACAAGTGTTTAATTCATTAGCTTCACCAGGAACTATTAAAATACACTAAATTCTCAAACTACTTTTTTTCCCCTCTTCTAATGAATCCTGTACCGTACGTCATGAAGTTGTTCTTAAATTATTATAAGAAATTTCTCATCATGTTTATTTGTAATCATCAGGAAGCGAATACACACAACGTGCTACTTCATCTTCTTATGTTTCGGATTCTTTGTATAGATAGAGACTGAATTGAACTTATTATTCGTAATTCGTATTATCCCGTATGAACCTGCATAAGTTGAATAAATAGACGGCGAACACTTCCGAGTTATCAATCCTGAGGCTATTCGCGCAGATGACCTTAACCTTAGACAGCCTTTTTGCAACCTACCACGTTTTTATAGATAAATTTGCATTCGTCTCGGTGGTGTTGGTGCAACAATCCTCGGTAGAGAAGAGGATCATGCAAGTTACGTTAATCAAGGTTAGAAGATGCATGCGCGACAGTGACGAAAGGAAGATTTTATAATCCTATTCTGGGTGTTTATTGTCTCTTGACAAGAACGAGACAAATCGACAATTTTTTGAAACAAGCGATACAAAAATACGAACGAAATATGTTATATGACACAATTTACGTAAAAAACCGTCGTAGTTGTCAATATTTTATCGTGTATTCTTCGAGTAAAACATTCTGCCGAACACGCAACGTATACAGCATATTCTCAATTTTGTCTCGTTTAATCTTTCAAATATTTTTTCAGAGGAAGTAGGTCGTGAGACACATTGCATAGAGGAAATTCATGAAAGTAAAAAATGTAAATGATGAGAAAAATTATTAATTTCTTTTCGTTCACTCTAGAACTCACCGAAAAATGGTCAAATAGCTGTATTGATTAAGTAGTGGGGTGATGAGTAATACAAGCCATCAAAGTGTAGACTGGAAAGTATAGAAACTAGAGGACAGTAGGGGTCAGACTTCGATCATAGAGGCAATGAAAGCAAAATTCGGGGCCCATTCTTCGACCATATATTACATAGACATGCCATACTGATAAGAAGACAAAAGAAATCGAAAATGAGAAATACCGAAAAGTGGCACTTGGTTTTAATCAGCTGATTTCTCCTGTTTTTGCTGGGAAAAAGGGGCGCGGTTTGGCTTCACAGTAAGGCATGTCCATCTAATATATGGTCGAAGGGCCCATCTGGCACGTAAGGAAATAACCTCCTCAAGTTTTCATAAAGAGCTTAAAGAATTTTCCATCGGCTGATGACGCTCTCCCACATTTTCACTTCTAGAAGTTTTGAGCTTCTATGGAGCTCTTTTGAGAACCTGGGAATTCCCAACAACAGGGAACTTATTCAGGAAAAACGTCTGCTATCTGCCATTCTTTCGGCATGTTGGAGTTAACAGAAGATTGGCTTCAATGTTCTAACTGCCCGGCTGTCTATATAGGGGAGACAAGACGGCAGCTTTGTATCAGGGTCCAGGAACACCTTGATGAAGTCTCTTCTACCCTCCCCCGAAAAAGTTCGGCCTTTGCTGAGCATCTTTCGGAATCCGGCCATAGTTTCGAGTTGAACCAGGCTGTTATGCTCCATTGTGAAAGTTCGTTTCGTCGGCGGTTGGCTCTTGAGCACATCGAGATCGTTCGTCACATGCATAATAGTCGGGTTTCAGTTTTGAATCGGTTTATTCCCGACAATGATCTCATCGAGAAATTCTACTCTTTACCCAACGACTATGATTCATCTTAGTTTCATGTCGCCGCCGGTCTGATTGCGTATGGTTTCTTTAGTTTCTTATCCTCAGTCTAAACTTTTGGTTAGTTTGATAATGACTATTGAGTCGAAAAGCGCTTTATGCTCGTGTTCTGTATTTATTTTTCGGCAATTTTCTCACGTTCAATTTTTTCTTTCATCTTTTTTCTTTTTCCTTTTTTTCTTTTTCTCCTTTTTCTTATTCTTTATTTCAAAATTTCATCTCTAAATTCTAAATTTGTATTTGTGCGGTTTGTAATTCTCAACAATACATTGTGATACCCCAGAAACTTGGAAAATTCTCAAAGGTAAACATAATTACTCACGGGTAGAAGAGCTCAATCTAGTTAGGGGACTCGGAAAAATTTGAACCGAACATTGATTATGGACATCAAATTGTAGTTCCAAAAGAGGAGGATAAACTTCCAATGTAGTTATGGGACTTCATTTGGAATAATTTTCAAAGATGACCACCGAGGGCAAAGGTGCTACTCTTGTACGTTGAGTAATGAAAAAGAATAGTACATTTGAGATCTTTTTGATTTTGTGCTTTACTTACACCGTATCACACTCGATATAAGTTCTGGTTATGGAAGGATATGTGGCTGAATCAATGACAATACGCAAGTAGTGCAGAGGAAGGTTACAAATCTATAAAAGAAGCTCCAACCGACCACCTGATCTTAACAAAGGCAACACGGTAAGTAATGGAGAAGGACGACTACTCACAGAAACTGGAGTCGTACATTGCAAAGACCATATACCGCAAGAGCAGAAGAAAGACCCCGCATCCAGAGATACCAGAACAATTTGAAAACTGCGATGAAAGAGAACAAATAAGTACCTGGCAAGGAAAGGACGTTAGAGGTGAACTCAGTAGCACCAAAATTTAATGGGATTGTAAAACTCCATAAAGAAAATTGTCCAATAAGACCATTTATTCAACCTCCATGTTGCAAGACAGCGAAGGTCGACGCTAGATACTTGAAAGATAACTACCAGTTCGCACCCAAACAAAGCATCAGAAACAACATTGGGCAAGGTGGAAATCAAGAGCAACGATATACTGGCATCCTTAGACGTTACAAACATAGGGATTTCTCATCCTCCTTAGAAAACTACGGACACCATAAAAATCCCAACGGGCCCAAGTACGCAGAAATGTGAACGAGATTGTGGGCTAGAACTATACAGCCGACTCAATAACAAGTTCGACAGCCAGGAAGAAGGACCATTGATGAGATCACCGTCGTTCCCTAAAGACGGAAACCTTTTAACAGATTTTTTGAACCTTAATTTATGCATATCATAAGAAATTTAGGTGCTGTAAACCATCAATTATGTTAGTTGAGTTATAAATATAAACCAAATTCCCATTCTTCGGGAGATTCTGGCGCCCCGGCAACTTGCTCATGTTGCCGTATGGTAGGCAGATTACCAATACTAGCTGGCGGAGATATTCACGAGTGACTTGGGAAACATGATATTGAAAGATAGCAAGTTCAGAAACTCAATCAAACACCGGGCTAGATACGTAGATTGTATCTTAATTGTCTGGTCAAGCACTAGTAGACAGGTGGACCAATTCCTACAAGAAGCAAATGTGATGAATTGGAGCATCAAATTCACTGCGAAAAAAGGCAACGAGGCCATAAACTATTTGGACCTAACATTCACACTAGAGAACAACAGGATAGAACACAAAATCTACAGAAAGCCAACGCACACTGACACCATCATCTCAAACGACTTCCACAGTCACCCCAGGCACAACTTAGCGGTAATTAAGAACCATTGCTGTCGAGCAATTTCTGTCCTAAAGAACACATAAGAGAAGAAGAAAGAAATAGAGATAATAAGACAGATAACAGTGGCCATGACCACTCTAGAGGCGTGCTTGTGCTTGAGAGTCCTTAAGAAAATGGGTGCAAAGAAGAGAACCAATGATAGCACAGTGAAAGAATACTCTGGATCAGTGTCATACATAGGAAAGAACACAAACAAGGTAATACAGGTGTTCAGTGGTTATAATACATAATTATGTGGGCATCCATAACAGCCACTCACGGTGAAGAGAACGAGCAGCGACTAAACGGAAAAAAAGGAAAAAGGAATCTTGAGCGGGGTGCACAAGCTCACTTGTGAACAGTGCGATGGTTTCTACGTAGATCAGACTGAGAGAAAGTTGGTCATCAGGAGAAAGGAGCACAAAAATTCAAGGCAGAAAGAAGATAGCAAGTCATTGTTTGGCAAACACTGCAATGAAAAACAGCACAATGGTTTAGGAATCAATGTCTTACGAGTAGAAAACTGGAGATTGCAAAGGCAAAGAGGAGAAAAGCTTGCCCAAACAATGTAATTACGACTGACAGCGATTCAGCTTGGTCATTGGACAAGACAGGAAAACAGAACTGACCCATAGAATGACAGCAACCCTGGCAGTCAATAAAAACGCAGCACCTAGGCACATGAACCAATCACAATGCGGTATTGTTGTGGCCAATCAGACGACCGTATAATACTATAATGGTTCACAGATTTAGAATATTTCTTATAGATGACTGAATTTTAGGGAGAGGAAACTTTGACCTAAAATAGGAAAATTTTGGAGAAATAGCTCTGACCTAGATTATAGGCTTTCAGTCATCTTTCAATTACGATTGAGTAAGTTGAATTGATGCCTTCAATGGCTACTACAAAAAAATGGCGAAATTAATGTGTATCATATGAAGGGTACAGGGAAAGAGGGGAAACGTCAAAACGAAACGAGATGAAGAAACGGTTCCTTCTGAGAGGTGCAAACGATTCAACTGTCCAGCTCGTTTCGTTCGGGCGTTTCCCCTTCTTTCCCTGTACCCTTCATATCCATTGAGCAAATACATGAAATATGTACACATGTACAAAAGAAACGAAACTTGGGAAACGTCCGATTTCTGCTGCCGTTCGTATGAAAAAATCTTCTTTCAAGGAGGCTGCGTTCTCTAGACGCAGTTTTACAAAGATGGAGAAAAGAAAAAGAGGTTTTGATCTAGTTGAAAGTCCGACTTCCGAGCTATAAAGTTGAAATCAACAACATCAAAGTTGTTGTTATTTAAGCTGTTAGCTATCAAGAAATCTCCGATTGCCTTGATAAGCGTAATATTTCACAATACAGATTTACATTATAAAGGAGATTAAACTTCTTAGCCATCGAGTGAATTTTCATCTCAACTTGTTTATTTTTACACAACAATAACTAAAATTCGAATGAAATTCGAGCACTTACCGCTCATTTCTTATAACCAGATTTAATAATTAACCCGGGATAATGAAGAAGACAGTGTTTCTACGAGAGGACTGAATAAGAATCCCTTCAAACACTTCCTATTACAACCTCCCACAACATGAATATCTTCTCAAATCTTATTTTTGTTGAATGACTACAAATTTACTCGGTACGCTTTTCAAAGAACATTCTTCTGAAATTTTAACTTCTTTTGCTTCAACATCAAAAAAGACAAAAGCTTGGTGGGCAGAGGGTCAATCACAACAGAAAGTTAATCAAATAAAATCGCAAAATTTTGAGTCTTTAAAGAAACTCGGTGCCGTTGTCGTTATAGTATGCGCTCTGGGCTAGCCGGAGCTCAGAACCATGCTGTAGAGTGGTCTTGGTATGAAGTCAAAATTAAAATATTATTGTTCCAATGTCAAGCTTTCAGTCTCAAAAGCTGCTAACCCTCAAGAACTATCCCGAGATCTCAAGATTTCAATAAGAGTCTCGATAATGTTTCAAGATTTCTTCCAAGCCAAAAATCTATTGTAAAATTTAAGAGTTTTGAAAACTGATCCCGAGTTTCACAAAATTTTCTCATATTATCATCTCCAACAAAAGATTTTTCATGATTTTTTTTTGAGAGAGAGAGAAATGAAAATTTTTTTGTCTCGGTCAACAGCCTCACCAGATGACTATTGCTCGCGGGCGTACAGACACAATACACCTGACTAATTCCTTGCCAGAAGACTTACGATTGACACACATCCAACTCTCTATTGACAATAATTTAGACAGATATTTCATATGTTCTACTTCACACGACTGTTAGGTACTAGGGGCAGTGGATAGGCTGGCTTACTCGTCTTCTAGGTAATGCTAACAGGCTTACAAACCATTATACATAGACAGGAGGGGATCGTATTACATTCACAAAGAGCATGATGCATCATTTTTAGACTAGCGGCAAAACGCAATATATTCAATCACACAAAGTGCATTCTATAACGGCCACAGACCCTTAACAATAGCAAAAGTAGGAAGAAATTGTACAATCCTCGTTTTTCCCTCATTCACTCCATTATACGCAAGCACAATATTTGAAATTGCAAAATTATGATGAAATAATTTCACGTTTTATTCGATTCATAACTTTCAGCATTGCCACAGTTCCTGAGTGCCGCGGAAGCTAAGAAAACGATGGGTGTAGTCGAGGAATAGAGAATTTTCAGAATAGGTATTTTTACAAAAGAATTCCAATTTTTAATTCAACATCCTATACTATACAACTCAAAGTTGGAAGGCAGTTGTCGGAGTAGTATCGATTAAAACAGTCACTCTTGATAAGGCGCGGGTACATAATATTGATAGTGGTTCCAAGAATAAAACGTGTTCACTGATGGTATATGATTCTAAAGCAAGTCGCAGGAATTCAACGAAATAAATGTTGATTTGATGGAGCGTAATAAAACTCTTCACCCTCTATGATACCTGACATCTGTTTGAGAAACACTGGCACACAGAGTCGGTCACGCTGATAAGGTCGTATTCGTCAGTCGTTAAAACTCTCCACTCATATACATCGACTATAATTATTATTACAACTCGAGTGGTATGTTCGGAAAATATGACTGACGACATTCGACAACCTAATGTTTGATATACAATACTGTAAAGAATCGAAGCTCGTATCTTTCATTCTTTCTCGCACACATAAAGTAGAGAAGCGTTGACGCTAAAATGGGTGGTTTCGTCGCGCGATGAATAGCAATAGATTTCAATTGTGATGAATCAGTTAACATTATTTTTTGCGGCAAGTACGATTTCAGCATCGCGTTGAGATAGCCTCTCATTTCCGCCATCTTTAACGTTTCTTATCGGAGGATAAAGTTAATTCAGTAATAGAAACGACTGGTAAACAATAGACAACTTCGTAGAATGCATACAATATTCCGTAGTAATCAAAAACAGTCCGTCTCACAACCGTCAATCCTCATTAATGGAGGCTATTTTTACTGCAAATGAAATTTTAATCCTCTTATCGATCACAAATACCCACATACCTTGCAGGCAACTTAGAGCATACCTCCTTACTTCGCTTGAGCTGTACAAAAATTTTTCGAAAAATTGAGAAAATTGACTTTTATCTCTGAAGTCATTCATTGAAATCGAAAAACTGACAGTCTAGACACACAACACAAGTGAGGAGTCCCGGACACCTCTTCTTCATTCGAATGGAGAACAATTAGCGCAAAAATATTCCCCAATAAGAGCATCTTTATATTAGAGATTGCATCAACAAGTTACTACAACTACGGTTTGAGAATGCAATACTATTTTACGTACTTATATTGAAATTACATACTTGGTTTTACTTGCCTGCCCTGAATACACCTGACACTTTTCTGAGAGGGCGAGGGGGGAACGAGAAGAAAAGATTAGAAAGATGAACATGAAAAAATGCTTTGCCTCAACACCGCCAAAGTTTACAGTTTGAAATCCGTTTGTTGAAAAGGGATACGCTTCAAATCCTTTGGACCTTTGAACCATTTTATTGAAATTACACACACCTCTAAAGAGTAAATCATCTTCCAGTTATTAATCCCACGATCAAGAGGTTCAAGATTTGGAGATGGTCAAAGTATTTTCTCTTTCTCGTCTCTGCTCATAGCAACCGCTGCCTATAAATCAACACATGCTACCAATAGAACAGAATGAAAGCAATATTTATCACGTTGTAAATCCACTTTGTCAACAACGAGTAATCTCTAAACTAACTATAAGCACTAAATAAACAAGCAATTCGACGACAATATAAACTCAGAAAGATGAAAAAAACTATTTGGAATGCATTGAAGGAGAAGAAAAAGAGAAACATTGTAGATGATCTCTACTTATTTCGGCTCAGATTATATTTACTCTGTATTAGGTGCGATATTTGTACGATCAAAGTCATCAATATTATTTTCATAGAATATTTTAGTTTTCTTTCCACTCTCTGGCTCCAAGAGAAAGTAAACTGAAACCCCCGAAGTCTACGTATGCTGTTAAACTTTTGTCGTGATCATTTTTTTCTTTCATCAAAATCAATAACTTGACTGAGGAGCAAATAATCGGGAGGAAAAAGAGGCGGAATCACTATTTACTGAGCATTCTTGCGATTTCTTCTACTACCGACGTCTACGAAACTGAATTTCTCGTCTTAAAAACTTTCACTCTCTTCTAGCCTACAAGAAAAATGTTCACGAACTCCAAACAAAGAATCACTTGTGAGGGGTCCAGCTTAAACTTCGTTTTCGAAATCAATTGAGAAAACAAACCCTTATATTTGTTAGGCATCAATTTTTAGCTTATAACGGTTTCAAAATTACCACCGTAATTCTCTCAGGACTCCTCTTCTTCTTAACCAAGGTCGACCCTTTTGAAAGCTTGATTAGCTTACATTAAGGGTGGTGGTTTAACAGTATTTTGTAGGCTCGTACATCAAAATAGCCAGAAATAGTGCCATCGACAGCTTACTATAATTGAAACAAAGCAATAAAGATCGGCCAATTAACAATTTTCTCTCATTTTTCAGCCGATTTTTGCTTTCCTACAATTTACAAACTTTTAGTACTCAGCTAGAAGGATAAAGCACATCGCATGAAATTTAGGAAACCAACGAAAAAAATCCCTTCCGAAGAATCGATGTCCTTGGAACTCCTTAAAACCTCCTCATTAGACGTCTTGCACTGTAAACTTTGCAGACGAATAATTCGTACCACCTGTCCTACAAAATGAACAAACGATATGAAAAAAACTGACGATACAACAAAATTTTTTTTCATCAGCAAACGCTAGACTAGGTTGTAATCAAGCTCACAATCGTGTTGATAAATGTTCGTTGTTCAAATATTCGTTAACTAGTTTCATCAATATTGAAACAACATGTACTTATCGACGGGGAGGAGTGAAAATAAACTTGTCAAATAATACTCGTTGAAAAACCACTTACCAAAAGAACGCGCGTTACTCCACACCTCGGGTAGTAAATGCAGGAAAACGTCCCCTAATAATCCTCCGACCGCAAAGCTCAAAAGCATTCGAAGAGTCTGTGAGCTACCTAAAAAATGAAACTTTCAGTCAAACGTTCAAACGAAAACGAAATGATACTATTTCAGGACACAATCGTGAGGATAAACTCGTTAGACGAGGTTGTCAAGGAGAAGTTCGATTTTTAATACAGAGCGAAGGGATTAATCCGCGCTACTGATTAACATAGACTTCCTCGATCAACAACTTTATGCGTCAAAGCATACAGATTATTTCACGGGTATGTGATGAAATGACTATTCGTCATAAATGATTCTTACTTCCGCTCATCAAAGAGTCCGTCTGATCAAGGGGGATTATCATAAATGGTACAACACCACTCAAGCCTACGACGATTGCTCCGATGACCGATAGAATCCAAGGGTGATAGGTACCGGAGGCGAGAAAAGTAGTTGTGTCGTAGGGCAAAAATTTCTGAAAAGATTCGAATGTTTCCAAAAGGATTGAACTCATTTCGGAGGTTTGGTTGTCAGCGTTCAGAGAATCTACCATTCCAAACATCCTTCAGGCATAAGGTCCCAGAAATGATCCTGAGTGTACTGCACTTATTGCAAAGAACGATTCGCAACACGAGAAAATATTAAAGTGCACAACCCGATAATTTTAAGATTACTATGAATGCTTCTTACACCGCACAGTAATCTTAATTTGTATCAATACGCGATGAGAATAAAAATAAAATAAAATTTTGTGCACTTTACATGGTTACGTTATCTCAAGAAGAGAGGACGTTAATATCACGCTTGATTGATACTATTCGAAAAGAATAAAGTCATCGAAGCACTTCATTAAAATTTCGATCAATTTACGTTCGAGAGATTTGTGAATAATTATAAGTACTCCTACATATCCGCGGGACGCATTCAACATTCATTCTTCCTCTGCGTGCATCATTATCACATGTGACTGAGAGTGTTTTATCTTCACTGCGAATTCTCTGTGTTTTTGTTGTGTTTTCATGACTATGGCAGCCGCGGTACGTTATAAGGAAGGGGAAGAAAGGATCACGTAGACTGCGGTGTACGGAGTACGGAACACGCATCGCGTCGGGCGCCACGACGCTATGAAGACGTCGACGCTACATGCTACAACTACGGGCTTATACGGGCTCAGGCTAACTACATGTAACAATTTGACATGACTCCTGTAGGAACTCTACTGTCTTTGACCATAGAATCATGGGCCATGGCTGCTAATAAATCAGCGTTTCTTCAATTTCTTGCTGAAAGCATTCTTTTTTGAGCATTGATTAAGAAATTTAAACTGATGGGAATCACAATTACCAAGATTATTATATTATTATACTTTCATGATCATTTTCATTCAAATGATTAATTTCAAGATTTAGGCTTTGGTAGCCTGGTAGGCACCTGTTATTGAAGTTGAAATGAAAGTGAAAAAATTTTCAACATCAAGAGGAGAGTGAAAAATACATTTATAGATTATACACACAAGTCTTTGCTTCTATATTCAACTTGGTTTGGTCTACCAAAATTCTGGGAAACTCAAAAGAGTGGAAAGTACAAATTATGTAAAAATTTTCAGAACACAAGCTATTTAAATTCAACTTATAATAAGTAGCTATAGTCCGTTCAACTTAGGATTACAAATGTGACGTCATCAATTATTCAGTAGTGTTCTAGTGTTGGTGCGTTATGAACATGAATGGACGCTCTACTTGAGCACTACTGAATAATCGGTGACCTCAAATTTGTAATCCTAGGTTGAACCGCGCGACTATATAGGGACTTGCGTATAGAGATGTAATTATTTCCTCTTTTTATTTCTTAGATCAAATCTGGGAAAATGCCGACCCAATTAGATGAAAGCATTTTTCTGAGAGTTTTACTTTTGCATTATTTTGTGACAGAGAGCTTAGCTCCAAAAAACAGAATGAGCTTGCCCTATACCGGGTGAGGCAAAATGATGTTACCGCAGTTGAATGGGAGTTTGCGCTGAATCCGCCGTGGCGCAAAAACACGAAACGTTAGACGTATGGACACGGCCGTGGTTTGGATGTACGAAATTTGTATTCCAATTTTATCTTCAATTTGAGCCCCATCCGAAGTGTCTAAAACTTTATTTCTGAGCCGAGTAATGGAACGTGCCAAATAAATTGACTACTTTGCAAAGATTTTTGATATAAAACATTGAAAAAGGGCACTTTCAAGCTTCTTAGGGTTATTTGAGTATTTTTTTCGGAATCAGCGTTAAATTTCACTTTGAAATCAGATAAAATATGGAAGTTAGAACAATTTTTAATTTTGGCTAGGACTTAAATGAATTTTTGATACATTTTAGTCCATAACTCGGCTCAGAAAAGTCGTAGAAACTTCGGATATGGCTCAAATTAAAGATAAAATTAAAATACAAATTTCGTACATTTAAACTACTTATACGTCTAACGTTTCCCATTTTCGCGCTACGGCGGATTCAGCGCGATATCCCATTTAACTGGTATAACATCATTTTGCCTCACCCTGTATACAATGAATGACTCTGTGCAGGGATGCCAAGTCGAGCTAAACCAGACCCAGGGGAGAATATTTCATGGTCTGTAACAGTCTGTAACCTGAATCCAAGCTTCTTGAGAACCCCAGGTCCAATGTAAGAGATACTCTCCCCTCTATCGGCTGCCCTGACTTTGTGAACAATCTTCTTCAAAATTTTTAATTTTTTCTTTTTGTAAATTTGTAGTAAATTCAACATTCTGCTCAGTTTTTCAAATCGGAACTTCATTGTCATACGACCATCAATGCCCAAAAAATCAATACTGATGCAGGGGCAGGTATTCTCACAAGCTACCCTTCCCGCAAAGTTTACTTGGAAAGTTGAGGAAATTGAGAAATTTTCGAGCACGCTAGATTCTTGTACTCATTTCCTTCTCACTCATTTTTATCATTCTTTCAGACTACTTGTAATACGTACATGAAATTTGTACGATTCGATTAGTTGCCCGCGTAAGATTTATTTCATAGTTAGGTAGTTTAGTTGTGCTGTGTGCAATTGTTGAGTTACCCTGTTGTCAATTTGGAGAACAGTTATTATGAGCTTCTACTGATAGTGCGATACTTAAAAATGTACCTTGCAAGTTTCTCTATGTTGCATTTGATCAATCTTGTCGTCTGTCTTTTGTCATCAGTAATACAGTAATTGAGTAGGGTTCTCGCAGAAAGACGTCCATCCCATAAGAAATACATTGTGTGGACGCTCTTCTGCCAGATACATCCTCAATTGATGGAAACAAGTTCTCAGCGAATTGAGTGTGATGTCATTAATTTTCAACTCCAAAGAGGTGTATACTAACTCTAGCTTCATTCTAAATTATCACTAGCTTGTCTTTTAAAATGAAAATACATCATTGACGCTCTTTCTTTCATGTAGATAAACTTGAGACTTACAGACAAGGATTTTCATTCCTTCTAAAATACGTTCCATTCAATCAGTGATTTTTGTATAATTCTCATTCCATTTACAAGCCTAGTCCAGGCAATGAGTAGAAGTACAGACGTTTTTGAAACGTGTGTAGGCTTCCTAATATCGTCGTAGGTGAAGGAAACGAATACTCAAAATGAAGCGCTTTGATACAGTGTAATTACCTTATTCTCATTTTCCATGCTCATTCATAAAAAATTACGATGAATTTTTTTTTAGAATTGCTAAGCTTTTGTGATGGAAGTCCACAGACGCAACTGTAATGACTCTTACAAAATAACATATGAAATATTATACGGAAGTAAATGGGTTTATTATCATGATCGACTCACATTATTTATTAAACACTTATAGTTTTAAATATGTTGAAGCCCGTTTCAGCAGTACTGATTAATGCACCAGGTATTTGTGGATGCCAGTGTAATTCTTTGATACAAGTTTGTCCTAAATGAATGAAAAGCAGTTGCGGAGGTATTTCCTAAAACAAAAAAAAATATATATTAATAATAAATCCCTGGGGCCTGAAAAGCAAAAAAAAAAAAACGATGTTGACTAAAATCAGTATCACTGAGGTACCTTAATTTCGTCGTCACTCAATTCATTATCTCGTTCCACTGATAAATCCCATAGGGAAATCTGATTATCTTCACCACCCGAGGCGAATACGGAACTATCGGTAGGATGCCATTCAACGGTTGTCACAGGTTCAGTATGATGTTTGAAGACGGCAACAGCCGAATCTTTCTACAGAAAAAAAAAATCAAAATGATAACAAAGTTTCCACATCCAAATGCATTTATACATGATGTCTGAAGATGAAACGAACTTTAAATTGTCTCAAATCCCAAATTTTCAAATATCCATCGTCTCCCCCCGACACGATGAGTGGTTCCATTCTATTCCAACTAATAACGTTTATATCATTAGTATGCGCGTCATTTAGAGTGAGCATACATGCTTTACTAGGTGTTGAACGTACGTCCCAAATTTTAAGTCTAGAAATAAGATTCACTTCATTATCATACTATTTTTGATGACCGTAATTTACAAAAATCTTAAAAACGAATCCATACGATTTGTCCACAGAACAAGATGCAAGTACGTTGCTTTCATTAGGAGACCACTGCAGATCTTCCACCGACTTTGTGTGACTCTTTAGCGGACGCAAATCAACATGCCACTCAGCTTCACGAGGTGACCAAACGTGAATATTACTATTGCAATCGCCGGTAGCAAGCACTCCTACGAGCAAATTATAATCAAATCTACGGTAAACTGCTTTTTGTATTTTAAACCAAGAAAAATAAATTTATAACCTACCTGAAGTGGTAGGAGACCAATCCATGGCGTAACCTTCTTGTAAATGTCCAGTGAATGTATACATGGGTTTTTCACTTTCAGACACGGGCGCTTGTTTATGTTTCTTCTTCTTTATGGATCGAACAGCAATAGTAGACGGATTTTCGACAGAGTTCAAATGAGACTTCAAATCCCATATATTAACTTGTCCAACTTCGGACCATGTGGCAGCTAAAATAGTGTTGTTGAACTGACAAGTCTAAAAATTTCAACACCCCAAAACGTATCGATTAGCATTAAATCAATTCAGGCATAATGTTTCACGCTTATATTTACTCACACGAATTCTGTTTACACAACCGTAATGACGGATCAGAGATGAATTCATTCTCGGCGCTTTTGGACTGAGGCCGTCGGCATCTAATTCTTCATCGCTACTACTACTCTCATCGGTCGAGTCATCTTCATTTTCTTTTTCTTTTTGCGTTTTTCTTAAATTCGAAAACTGTAACGGACAATCTTGCTGATTATAAATGATCAGAATTCATTTAAAGAAATTTCGATAACCAAAAGAGGGATTACTTTCATCACGATGAGATTATTTTGATTTCTTTTCATTGCTTGAGTACCAGAGACAATATAACAAGAGTGAGGAAAAGTTCCACGTGAACTCCCCAAGTTATCAGGAATGATATCGAAACTCAGACACGGAGTACCTGAAATCATAATCAATGGAACTAATAAATTATTGAGTCTTTCACGTTTTGGGATTCATCGAGAAATTGAAAAGTTACCGGCATTTGCTTCATGTAACATCACGTAAGCCGAATGATCTGGTTCTAAAATTTGATCTTTTTTCATCTTCTGACCGGGTAAGTAAACCTTGCGCTTTAAAGGCTGACCTTCTCCTTCATTCTCTTCTTCGTCTTCGATGTTTTCCTCTTCGATATCTTCCTCGCCGGATTCGCTGACTTCCATTTCATCAACATTATCGGAACTTTCAGCCTCCATGGTTACACCGTTGAAACTGATTTATACGAAATTTCGAACAGCCTTTGGCTGTCTGTAGATTTATAATTTATTGATAGAAAAAGAAACAGAGAAAGAAATATTAACGAAAAAGATAGCCGAATCGTAAAAAATTCGAACCTAACTTTGTATATCGTTCAATAATCCGGATTTCGAACACGTGTTGAGCATTTCGCCACACCGATATCATTCATTTTTCGGCAACAAAAAATAATTTATGATAACAAAAGAACTGAAAAGGCTTCCTGCTGCAACTACTGGGTTCTGGGAACGACTCGAATCGATTTACTGAGTGACCTTCAACTCTAGCGAGACGCAAAAACGAAAGTGATTCTCTGTTATCACCACGATGAAACTCGTATTCTAGAATCCCGTCGGTGTATGGTACTTTTTCCCGCCGATTTGTGTGGCATTTTCTGTGAATAATATTGATTAACTGCCCTTCTAAGTTGAAATTTCTGAATTGGATTTGCTCTTCCATTCATACTGGCTTATCAAATCCGATTTCCTGATCTTAATGAGTAATCTTTTCTATACATTATTTTAATTACGTTGAAGTCCTATTCAAGTTCAAGATGATGACCCCAACCAGGAGTATGGTCGAATTGACTAATAATACTATAGAAAAGGTGAGTATTGTCGTTATTCCTGGCGATGCCTCGCCGGACAACAACAATTCCTTTCTTCCTCAATCGTTTTCTAGCCTGATGTCACCATGTTTCAGACGAATCACAAAATTCTGGATAAATATTCAAGCTCTGTTGATTTGACTGCGGCCAATAAAGAAAATATCTCTAGCGATGAGATTGTTGACGAATCTAAACTTAAGGTACTGAATATAGATTATTTATTCAAACTTTAGTTGAAATATTACTGAATCATATATCTCTGATGTGTTTGGAGTAGGCAGCGAAAGTTTCATCAGAATTTCATCATTCGACTAGCAATAAAGCTGAAAATAAAAAGTTCGACCCTGAATTAGAACCTTTACTTCGTACTAATCCAAATAGATTCGTTATTTTTCCCATCAAATATCGTGATATATGGAATATGTACAAGAAAGCGGAAGCATCCTTTTGGTCCGCTGAAGAAGTAAATCTCGATAAGGTTGGTTGAACTTTGATATCATTTTCGAAACCATGTAAGAGATTAAATTACTTTCAACTACATTTCAGGATCATCGAGATTGGGAAAGTTTGAAGCCTGAAGAACGAGATTTTATATCGCATGTTCTTGCATTTTTTGCTGCCTCTGATGGGATTGTCAATGAAAATTTAGTCGAAAGATTCAGTCAAGAAGTTCAGGTCACTGAGGCACGATTTTTCTACGGATTCCAAATTGCTATGGAAAACGTACATTCAGAAATGTACAGTTTACTTATAGACACTTATATCAAAGATCCTGAACAAAGGTTGGTGTATCAGCTGAAGCTTTTTTCTCTTCTTTTTTAATGGGGGTATTACAGTTAATGAAGAAGCTTGTTGTTTGTAGAGATAAGTTATTCAATGCTGTCGAAACAATGCCATGTGTGAAGAAAAAGGCTGATTGGGCATTAAGATGGATCGCCGACAAGGACGCTACCTTTGGAGAAAGAATAGTCGCTTTTGCTGCTGTAGAAGGTATCTTTTTCTCGGGAAGTTTTGCTGCTATATTTTGGCTGAAAAAACGTGGATTAATGCCCGGCTTAACGTTTAGCAATGAATTGATATCTCGCGATGAAGTGAGTTTTTGAGACGTGCATACTGGTGATGTACACGTATATTTTGAGAGCTGAAGAGAATTATTTATGATCCAGGGTTTACATACGGACTTCGCTTGCCTCATGTTTAAACATTTAGTCCAAAAGCCAACTATTGAAGAAATAACTTTCATAATTAAGGACGCCGTCGCAATTGAACAAGAGTTTTTACTGGATGCTCTTCCAGTATCAATGATAGGCATGAATAGTGATTTAATGAAAACTTATATAGAATTTGTCGCTGATCGATTACTAGTAGAACTGGATTGTTCTAAGGTGAGTTTTCACAAAAGAATTGTTATAAAAATAAGTATTATGTTACCTGAATTTAAAAATCCCAATTTGATTTAGATTTTTAATGTGCAAAATCCATTCGATTTTATGGAACATATTTCGCTGAACGGTAAAACTAACTTCTTTGAGAAGAAAGTTGGAGAATACCAGAAGAGTGGTGTCATGACAAATAAGTCGGACAATGTATTTGATTTGGACGCCGATTTTTGAAGACGAATAAAGCAGCATTTAAATTAAATGCCTAGGCTTTTGAGTTGTTCCTTGTACAGCTGGCTCAAGTTTGACTTCGATTTTAGTGTCATTTTTTTTGTAAGTTATAGTTTTCTCAGAATAGAATGTTAATCAACCAGAAATCATCGACTTCGTGAAGCGAAAGGAGCTTGCACTTGCACTGTGTTGCGTTGAGCCATTCTCCTGTTGGAATTTTACACATTTTATTATCACAATTTCCTGACATTTTAAAATATTATCAAACTCGTTATGTTGATTGAAAATCATCCTTCTCTGATTTGTTTCTGGTTAAACTAAGGGTTCTAATAGTTTTGATGTAAAATAATTCGGATAACATGGATTTTTACTTTAATTTTTTTATTACAGTTTTATGTGATAAGATTTTAAAGTTGAGAATACGGATATTATAATACTTCTTGGACCTTATGAGGTAAAAGAGTATGCGTATTCTGTCTTTGTCTTTCAATTTATTCATTTTTTTTTACTTCGTGGTAATTTTTACTCTCTTTGGATCATTTTTCATGTTGAAGGAACCTATTGATTTATTATTTGTTTTTATCGATGGATTATCCATTGACTGTGCACTTGTCTATCATGAATATAAAATTTACAAGTGTTCCGAGTTCGTTTTTATTCTTTTTTGTTCTCTACAGTTGAGCTTTTCTTCCTTAATTTTTCAATTATTCTGTCCTATCATCGTGTCCTAAAGTTTGAAGCTATTTGTTTCAGATTCGGAGTTCCACGAACGATATTAGTAATTTTTTTGTAGATTTTTCAAAGGAAAAATAATTAGTCAAGGTTTTGAGTGAGTTCTAATGCCGAAAAAGATTAGGCCTATTTGAGAATTTTCGAGATCAACAATTTTCTCTCATTTCTTTTCTCTTCATAGAAAAATTAAAAAAGAATCGAAATTCGGAAATATTATCGAAACGAATGAATATTTTGATAAAATAATTACCATTTGTTAAAACGCATCTCATATGGATTCTAAGTTATATGTCGCTTGTAAGTTTATTAATATTTTTTCAGTCTTATTTCTAGATTTCGATCTCAGTTTTATACCACAGTCTTGCTCACAATGCAATGTTGGTAATTTTCTCATGTTGTGAAATCGATCAGTTTTGTTCGATGAAAGAAGAGTATGGATAGAGGTTTATGAAATTTAAAAATGATAGATTTGTGAGGAATCCTCTCCATAGTTCGAGATGTATCGTAACGTTCAGGGACGAGTTGAAACGATTATAGATTCATTAGAGAACTTGTAGGGTAATTTTTGACTCGAATCCAACGTCTCTGAAACGAGAGAGAAATTCACATGACATGAAAAACGTGTCAGTTCTGGTTTTCATGTTTTTTTTTCGTAAGTTAATAATTACTTTTTCTTATTTTTCATCCTTCATGATGAAAAGAACATTTCCGATGAAAAAACAAAACATTTTGACAAAATTATAGCGAGAAAGTCAGTGACAGACGTTTCGTTCGTTGGCAAAATTTTTCCTCGGTTTGTGTTGACCGAACGAGTTTTGTCCTTAGTTCGTTCTCGAACCCTAGAACATCCTGATCATAGTGATGATGATGAGAATGTGATCGAAAGGTCATTCGAAAGAAGTTGTAAATTAATGATTCGTGAACCTTTATGAAGGATGTTGTATATTTCTTTTTTTATTCAATACCTAACTAAAAAACTAAAATTACAGTCACCGTATATTTTTATAGAAGAGGAGCGCGAACCACTTTCACAACAAATTCCTGACCAACTATAGACTCCGGTGTTACCAAGGCTCCTACAAAATGCGACCTGATACAAATGACGTCACTGTATGCTTAAGCATTCTTTAGGTATATTGATAAACATGGATTTTTGCAAAGAAGTGAAAATAATGAAGTTTATTGTGTACCGAATGAAACTAAATTCCGTTATTACAGCCATATGGTGAAACGATAACTTATCCTGTGGCCAGCAAGTGGTGTTAAACGAGGTCTCACTTGGACGAGACAAAATTATTTTGTATCTGTATCTCAAACAGCTTTTCCATCTAACGGGTAAGATGGGCAAGGACTCATCCTTCAGCAAAAAATTTAACTTATCTTAGCGGTTGCATACTGTGAGGCAATTGCTCTATCCCTTAAGTTGCAACGGATGACAATAAAAGAGACTTTTCAGCTCATATTTTGTTGAAAATTAATCAGCGATTTTACTTCTTTTTTCTATTCGTTAGGGAAGGAAAAATGGTAGAGTCGTCATTATTGAAAACAATAAACTTGTAGGTGGGTACCAATAAACTAATTTTGTAAACTTGCTGTTATCCAGAAAATTATGGTCTCGCTTCGAAAGCAATGAAGTACCTCGACAGCAAATTAAACATCAGCGGGATGCGAGCAATTATAATAAAAACATATGAATACTTAGTTGGTACTTGGGAAAAAATTTGTTGGATGTACATTCCCAAGATGTAGGTATTATACTTGTAACTAGTTATTACGCAACTTACTATTTTTTAGTGTACCTATCATTACTTTCTATACAAAACATTCGGTTGAAAATTTAGAGTACGGTACGTTCAAGCCCATTATTGTGAGTCCGTCTTGGGGAGCATTTCATCATACCATGCCTTTTCATTTCGTTTTTGCCACAGCATAAAGATTTTACTTTCAAAAAAAAAATTATCACCAGACCATTAGATTACTTAGGCTACGAGGTCACAATGAATGTGTCCTGAGTGCTCAACGTTTGGTCGAATGAAAAAACTTCACGTTACTCATTATCCGAGTCCAAACTATTCTTTTGTTCGGAATTAACGGCGTGCAACCGCGAGAACATGAAGGTGAACAATTTGTAGGCTAGTCGAAGTTATTTTATGCAATCTTAGATAAAATCATCTTGGACTACCTATTTTGATAAAAAGAACTCCCGAAACAGACGTGCAATCGTACGATACAAGCCAACGTGTCTTTATGGAATAGGTACCTATTCGTCATCAATTTTGATCAAAGCGTGTTATGCGTAAAAAATGGGCTGGTCTGACGAGATCTACTGTTCTCGTACTATAGGTACCATTGATTGAAGAAAGTGAAAAGTACGAAAGATGAATTTTCATAAAATGGTAATATTGGGAATCCTTCAACTTTCATCGAGTGTCGTTCGTATAACTCCCGCGAATTTACGTAGAACTTTCCCTGACTTCTGAAGGTCAGCTGTATTTTCTTATGCATATCATTACCTTAGTTCATATTTAATCGTAGTCGTCTCCATTCATTTGAATTACAATTTTTAATTCTACTCGTAATTAAAAAGAACATGTTTTACGAATTTCAATTAAAAACCATATGTACATCTGTCAATCAACGAAATATAGTCTCCAGCTTCTTCGAGGCGGCAGTTGTTAGACGAGTTTGAACTGCGGTTATCCAAACTTATGGCCTAATCTCTTCTTTTTTTTTGAAGTCTTTGATGAGAATTTTTCGGAATTACGATTTTATACGAGCAGACTTCGTTCGATTTTGTGAATAAATTTCATGAACTTAGAATTCCCATCTTTCGAATTTCCCAAACTTTGAGATCTGCTGTAACCTTGTAAATGAGTATTTTGAAATAAGTATTACAAAAGTGCACTGGGAAACAAAAATAGTTTAAAATGACCACTGCGATCGTAGTCTCAGCGCTCCCCTCTGCAAAAGATTGTACACTTTACTAAAAAAAAATAGTTGTTAGTATTTACGATGAAAAGTTGTAAATATTGACAAAATTTAGTCATATTTACTATTTTTTAAAGTGAAGTTGGCAATTTTTTGCCGAACAGAGCGTCAGAACTGGATTCATATTAGCCTATAGTCATTTAAACTAGAGATTTTTTTCAGTGTGGATCTCAGGTTTTGGAAATGGGAGAATTTTAAGAACATGTGAGCGCTTGTTTCGACAATTTAACTTTTGACGGCAAAAGTGTTGACTGTGTCAGCATTAAAGTGTGGTCGTGAAGGGAGTGAGAGGAGTAAGTAGAAAGAGAAGAGAGTGGGCGAGACAAAAATGACCCATTCTGCAGGGTTGCGAAAAAAACGGTTTTTTAAAAAAAAAACAAAAAACACGTTTTTTTTTTGTTTAAAACAGATTTTACGTTTAAAACATGTTTTGAAATATGGTTTTTATTCTCCAGTTTAAAACACATTTTAAACGTTTTCAACATCGTTTAAAACGTGGTTTAAAACAACCTTAAATTTTTTTTTACAACTTGATCAACCCTGGAAGAATTGTGAATGCATATTTACTATTGTTTAAAATAATGTTTTGTTTTTTTTTGTGTGTTTTAAACGTGTTTAAAACATGATTTAAACACCGCCTGTTTGAAACATCGCAACCCTGAAAATTTAGTAACCATATTTTTAGAGATAGGGAAAAAAAAACAAAGTTTTTAATGTTTTAAATGGGATTAAAAAAAAACAGTTTTTAAACAAAAAAAACAGTGTTTTAAACATATTCCTGTTTAAAACAATGTTTTGTTTTTTTCGTGTGTTTTAAACGTGTTTAAAACATGTTTTAAACACCGCCTGTTTAAAACATCGCAACCCTGCCATTCTGAGACAGGTTAGGATGATCCCTTTTTGAGGAAGGTGATTTGATGAATGACCAAGGAATTAGATTTTTCAATGGATTAGAGCTTATTAAAAGAATGATGAGGCCTAATAATCATGTTAAATAGGTGCATCGATGCTAGCGTGCGATTGCTCTGCCACTGTCAAATCCTAGATTTCATCAATAAACAAACAAAATTTTGAATATTATTTAATAGCTTGATACTGTCTTCTTGACGTCAACTAGCGCTCTCTACAAATACTTATTTATCAATTTATTATCAATGTTGTGTTTGAGCTTCTATCTCTAATCATCCAGCACCTTGGATGACGCGCTTTCTTCAAGTACTCAAGTAGACGTCTAGATGATCTTCGGACCTCGAAACTCGGAAGGACTTCTGAACAAAAATAATTTATTATGAATTTCAATTCATTAATTAAACATTCGGTCCAACGCGGGGTGTACCGAGCCGTGTATGAGCTTTTTGTTCCAATTTCTGACGCGCCAATATGGCCCATATTTGTGAGTCAACTTCCGTGCTGCATGTTGTGGTTGTGTGTGGCTGATAATACAGACACAATTATTTATCCTCTTTCAATGTCAACGTGGAACAATATGGATTGTGATTGAAGAACAATTGTGAGATTGTGAAACCAAACAAAATCCTCGATCGGAAGGCGTTTAAATTGTCGAATATGACGAAGTCATCTTAATCTTATGTTATAGGCCTATCCTAGACAAGTATTTTGTTCACTTTGAGAAACACTTCAAGCTCATGCAATATACGAATAAGCAACTGCGAAATTGGAGACTTATATTTCTGCGAAGAAAGTTCTAGGAAAGTGGAAGAATCATGCGGAAATACAGCTGTTCAAAGATGGAGGATATATACGCCAATAAATACTGCTGCCCCGCAGCCAATATGAAGAGGACATCTTCAAATGTTCTTCAGATTGCCAGGTGCGGTTCCCTAACAAATTCTGGCCGCAGGGGTCGTATGCATGATATTTCGTTTTACGTAACTCCGCGCCTCTGTCGTTGAAGCTGAAAATAAGAGAATTTTGGTGCGGAAGTTTAATCTTGTAATAAATGACGATGATCAATACAGTAATGTTCAGAGACTTCATCTGCGGAGTAAAGCCTTGACCGGTGGTGAATTGGAAAACACCTTGGACGATGTATCGCTACTTGACGCCTCAATTCTTCTGGCTTTGGAATCGGTAAGTGGATAGATACAATGATAATATTATATGCTTGCAAATTTGTTATGTTCTAAAGTTCAACAATTTGTTCATGTTAGCAGTCGATAATGATGACATCAAGAATAGCCAATGTATCATATATGAGCATTTTACTTCACTCTTAACTAGATATAGTAAAACTTGCCGCAATTTTAAGGGATGCCGTTAGTGATACCTACATGGAACCAAATTGCTGCAAGTTCAAAACCATTGCTGCTTTTGTGGTTTTAAGCAGGTAACCTTTTGATTGAAGATGAAAGTCTGATAAGGAATTATCTCGACAATTTTTACCAGATCCGTTTAGAATAATTGAAAAAAGAGTTTCCCTATTTTGTCTGAACTGCACTTGAAGCAATAATATGTTTGTTCTGGTTCTCTTGTCCTCCAGTTGTTGTCTTTCGTTGTAAGCTCACAGATAGAGATCGGCTAAGGTTCTGTGGGTGATTCAAGTAGGTAAATTTGCGGAAATTCTTGTTGTTTCAGGCAATGGAGGTAATGTTACCAAGAAGATTTTCTTCTACCGTTGTGTAAGATTTTTAGGTAAGCCAATTTGCACTTGTGGCACAAGCACGTCGCACTAGTATAACATGAGCAGAATAGCTGTCGACTACATTCACATTGTTTATGGTGCATTTGTGGAGGTGCCGGTTTACAAGAGAGTCACATCAGCGGAACAATGTGCTGGTGCACAGTGTTCTCTAAGACAATGATTGAGTAGTCATTCATACAAGGTGAAATTATATGAACTCACTGGCAAACGTATCTGTAACATTTCTTTCATGAAAAAGTTTCTTGATCGACCTTTATTTGGACCACTTAGGTCTTAAGGCGTCACTCTAGCATCGTATTGTCGTCATATCCCCGTCACTGACTTAGAATCCGACCGACAAAACTGCTACTCTTTCATACTTGAATGTGCTGCAGTTGAGCCGCGCGGCACATTATTGCTTCAATACACTTGTAACTTCTGCTTGTGTTCCACAAATGTTCTTCTTTTGAGAATGTATTTTGCCGCGCATTTGCTTGACTACGATTGGCTAATCAGAGGCGCACCTGCGTCACAAATTACCAGCACTTGCAGCACAAGTCTTTGTGCACCGTGTTTCACAACTGTGCCAGAAATTTGTATGACGGAGCTCATGGTAGGTCGATTATATGGTCCCGTGTTTGATCCAGCCGGAGAATGCGCGATAACTTTAGTTGTTCCAGGAAATTAAAGGCATATTACCAAATATCTTGTTCTCTGCAGTGTAATTGCGATTAGAGATTGGTTACAGTCCCAAGATGGAAAGTGTGTGAACATTTCCATGGTGTTTGGGAAGATATGTGAACTAGTTTAACTGAAAAGTCTGCATTTCTCCTTGCCAGGACTTGCAAGCAAATTTCTTAAAACTTTAGGTCATTTCAAGCTAGGAATATGAACTCCTAGGCATTACCCAGAGCAACAAGATTTTCCTCACATGAGTCTGAATTGATTAAACAAGTGACTGCTGTCAATCATTTAGCACAAACTAGTGGTATAGATAAGGGGAGATTGGGGGTTGCAATTTTTTTGTGTCTTTTTCCCATTCAATACAGTGATTTTTTCTATTTTTTTGCGTAAATTAGGAAAATTTTTGTAAAATATCTCTCCCCCCCCCCCTCACGAGAGAATCGTTCCTACAAACGTCCAACAGAAGATGATCTTTGCGATAGTATTTTTCATCACTTGAAATATCAAGAATTTTGGCAAAATTAATATTGTAATGACAATAATTGAGTACGGTTCGATAGAGATTTAATCCTTGTCGTGAGTCATGTACTCCCTGTTCCTCTTTCTATCCCTTGCTTGTGTTTTCCTATTCTTTTTCTGTTAAGATTTTGATTGTGTAACTCTACTCATTCATCGATCGTAGGTGTTTCACGAAACATATTATTTTGTATTTATTGGGGAAAATTTTGCGGCAAATTGTGTCGAGATGTGTCGTAACATTCTCGTCTGATTTGTACCAGACCTACAAATATTTAGCAGAGAGAAACAGTGAGGAGCGATGAAAGGCAATGGCGTAGTCAGAAAATTTTCGAGTAGGTATAAGTTGAACGAAATTTTATGCAATATTTTACCATTTTCCAAAAATTGTTTGTTTGCTCAGTTTTCAAGCCTCATACCCCTCCTTTTCCTGGCTACGCCTATGAAACTGAAACTGAATAAGCCAGACATAAACTTATTTATATGATTGAATGCATGTATGTCTGACTGATTCACCGAATCCCCCACACGTTGTTGCTACAGGATCCAATTTTCAAGGTGTCGCAGCAGACAAAAGTTGATCTCATAGAGTTTTCAAAGAAGTGAAAATATTTAGGTATTGTTACGAGTTTTCGAAAACTCCATGATTGTGATTCTGAATAGTTTTCTGTTTTGAGATTTAAAAAGCTACGAAATAAGAAAGCTTTCCATCGAGTGCATTACGTTTGTTGACTCATAGGTATTGAGACGTAGGAATTGAGTGCTTCTTTAACTTTCAAAAGTTTTTATAGCTTTTACCAGTAGCCCAGATTCGTTCTATATTTTTTGTCTCCTCGTGGCAGTTGTTTCGCTCTGTAAATCTTATTTCATCAAATTACTACTTGCTGATTGGTTTCTATGTGAAAATTGGTAATTCATCTGGCCCATTCTCCCGAAAAATTAAAAATGATGGAAATTTTATTAACGCCTCAGGGAGAATAGGCATTTAGCTGACCGAGCTTTAATTGTATCCGCTTCATTTTCACATTCATAATTACTGTAAACATTTCAGGTTTTTTTTTCTCATCTCCTATTCATTATTGACATGGTTAAAAATAATGTATTTTTTATGCTCGTACATTCAACAATTTTGAGACTATTATTCAATTTTAGAATCTATGCCCAGTATAGAACCTTTTTATTTTACGCGACTTCGAAATTATACGACCACAAACCAGTTCGATTGTATGACTAATAGTGCGAGTAGGTTTCTAGCGTAGCCCACCTGCATAATACGAGTATATTGGTGAAAAAAAAAAAAGAAGAGGAAAGGAGTCGAGTGGGGATAGTTTGGAAATGCAACGAAACTGAGTTCAGCGAATACAAAATGGCGATGTATTGAGCATCGGTTTTTGCCTCCAGTGTGAGTTGAGCATCTTGATCGTGATTATTATGTTGACACGGGTTCACGTACTTTCTATTTACATTTTTCTCTCTCTCCTTCGAGACGTGCATGTTCGTCCACGTTTTATTTTTTGGTGTGCGTGCCGGTTTAATGAATTTTCGAACTCGGTTTATTAATAATATTATTTCTCGTTTTTGAGTTTTCGACGTTTTTATTTCATTAATAAAATACTTACTCGAAATTCGATCGTATTATATTTCATCTGCGGCGTTCTAGTGGTGCTAAGTGCGTGCTGTTTTTGTTTTTCACGGAATGTTTCATTGTATTCTAGATCAGACAAACCGCTACACGATTTCTTTGTTCTTTTGTGGTTTTTTTATCGGATTCTATTTATATTGGCAACTTTTTCCAATTCCAAAATTAGGCTGACGGTAAGCATTGTAGCCACAATATTTATCGTATCTACGTAAATTTCTGTGAAACAGACCGACAGTGATTTTCCTGTCCTCCCGATGCCTATGAAGGTTCTTGAATGCAAACAATCCACCTCTCCGGAAGTCGCGTCAATTGGTTCTTCAGTTCTTCGATATAGAGTGAAAATCTAGCTGTTGATTAAATTTTTCGGTAGAAGTATCGGCTTTCAACCTTCTCCCTGTTGTACGTGATAGGTCGAATTGTTTGATATGAAACTTTCACGACTGCATCGGCAGAACGGCCAGAAACATTTTTAGACCCATGATATAATTTTGCATTGACCACCAAAGAACTGAAGCTCGATAAAGATTATGAAAAGTTCAGGATTGAAGTTTTGAAAATCTTTCAAAGGTTGTGTGCTTTCAATTACTCCAGAAAATTCTTCCAAGGAAAACTCGCTCTTTCTTTTGCTCATTGTTTTTAAAGACTACCTATTCCATTAACTACGTTGACAGATGAATGCAGAAACCGGTTTCTCTTTTGCCCCAGTATCTCGGTATCTTAAGCCTAAGAAAGTTAATGTTCTCCCTCAGTCATCACAGGGAAGTTAAGGGCTCGAATTTTTCACTCCCCCCTACAAGAAGAGTTGGGGGCTCTAATTTTGTTGTACACTAATTCGTGGTGCAGACAGAAACTTGACAAAGAGCGGTGAATAATTTTAATTGGAGAATTTCGGGGCGTTTAAACCACAGAAACTTTTACGAAAACATCGTCTGAGAACACAGGATATTTTGATGGGGACTGTTGGTGTTTTTCAGAAATAACTTTTTAAAAATCTTGTGCTCACCCCTTTTGGGGTCTCGAAAACTGTTGTATGTCTCTGGACTAAAAGTTCAGGGTAGGGAAGTAGTTCTTAAATTGTCAGAAAGGCTCTTTGAGTTGAACAACAATTTTCAATAAGTTGAAAAGTCATCTGATTCTTTCCTCAATAGAAAACTTGAGGACCTGAGGTTTCCAGATTTTTGAAATCTGTCGAAAAATTGTCAATTTCAAGAACTTGGCCATCCCTTTGCCAAATACTTGAAATCAGTAGGCTTCGTCCTTTTATATAATTCAGTCCGATTTTATTTTCTTATTCGTAGAAAAAACAACATACACCGGCTATCCGTCAGAAATTCAGATAGGTACTCGTTACAAAAATGAATTAAAAGGAAAACTTGCAAACTCTAGGTTGAAGCACATGACTAAGCAATCTATTTTCCTGTGCTGTATTATGAGAGCAGATTTCAGACAATAGGTTAGACGGTATCGTAGCCAAGAATGTGGGGCTGAGCGAAATGTGTGAAGACTAAATGAAACCAAATTTCATAAGCTCGTGAACAAATATTGCGAAAACATAAGTTTTTGGTGAAGAAATTTTCATCATGATCAAAGGTGGGCACGAATCGAATCAAGGATCATTATGATCCGGATACCTGACTTAAATTGATGACGTCATCGAAGTAGAACGCGGACACGATGGTGAAAAACACCTTCCAAGTCCCCTTCCTATTGATGCTGTCGGAAAATCAAAATTTTTTGTAGTCCTCCGCCTGTGCTCGAAGACATTCTTAGTTCCTGAACATTTCCAAAATGATGACGTCACAAAAATTGGACTTGAGCGGTATAGTCGAAAATATTCCTAGGCCTGGGCTTTGGGAAAATTCACATTTTTTTCAAGTCCTCTGCCTTGTACGAAAGCTTGATTATTAAAAAATCTCATGGGGGTTGGTACGTAGTTGAACGAGGATCGCAAGGAACCTCTTTCGTAAGAAATAGGGGTATTCAGCAAAATTTGCGCTCTTGAGCTGTTCTTACTTGGACTTAGAAAAACTACTGCTTCCTTAACAAAGTTAAACGAGGAAGATAGGAAACCTGTTCTATGAATAAACGAGGAAAAAGGAAATTAGTTCTATGGATTGAATTGGCCTCCTATCATGTATAGCTCGGAGGTCAACATTCAAGTCCCTTTCCAATCATATAGCTTGAAAGTCGAAATTTTTCCAAGTTCCATCCCATCATATGCAGCTCGGAGGTGGATATTTTTTTAATGCCGGACGGTGGCCTTTTCCAAGTCCCAAGTCCGCCGGACATCACACGGTGAGCGCACGGAAAATTTTTCAAAAAAGCCCAAATTTTGATAACTAGATGGTCGTAAATATTCGAAGTCCCAAGACATACCCCCGAAAAATGACAACCGAAATTTGGGCTTTTTTGAAAGATTTGCCGTGCGCTCACCGTGTGGTGTCCGGCGGCGGACTTGGGACTTGGAAAAGGCCACCGTCTAGCAAAAGGGACTTGAAAGAAAATTATATCTAAAGTAAGATGTAACAACTGAATTCTAATCCAATTGCAATATTCAGCGCGTACGAATTCGAAATGATTCAAGTTGCAGAATCTTCCATTCTTTACGCGTAGCGCTTTCAAAAAAAATTATTGTTCCAGCGAGCAAAATGCGAAATTCTCTTATGCAAAAGAAAGTGCACACTCATAATAACGGCATTAAATTGGCGAGAAGTCAAAATCTACTTTCAATAATTTATTTTTTCTTATTTAACAATATTAATGTGTGTGCCCTCCGACAGCTACGAAGGCCAATTATGTACAAGTTTGTTGAATAATTTTGAATGAATGTCGACGACATCGTTTTGGTTTCACCAACCGCAGCGTTTCAATTTGATGTTGAGATCGTAAGAAAGAAACATTTATCAGGGAAGTTTAATATTTGGAATTAATTTCAAAAATTTCTCATATAATGGGAAAACAAAGATAATTTTTTCCTCAAAGTACAACTTTATGCCTGTGAGGGAACGTTAAAACCGTTGCATAATCATTGGATTTTGAATTCTAGCTTAATTTATCATTCGCTTAATTTTTCTTCAACTTTCCATTTTGTGGGAAAGGTCGACGGTAGTCTAGTTGTAGACGTCTCCTAAAAATATTAGATATTTCCTATTGAATTTGACCGCGAGGGGAGCTAGTGAAAACATTCCTTTTTTGGTTTTGGTTCAATGGAAAGCTAATGACAATATGTTGGTTAAAAGGAAGAAATGAGTGAAAATCGGCAAACCAGAGGTTTAAAAAAATTTCAAAGCAAGGACTGTATGAAAGATCTGAAGCGGGGTTCTGTGTTTAAAGGCCCAGGAGCTGGCGGACTGCGCTGTTGCTCCTCCTTTCTCCTACCGTGAACTAAATTTAGGTTTGGGAGATGCGAAATGAAAAGCATGCTGATGTCGGAAAATTTCTCTAGGTCTCAGACTTATGCACAGAATGGGACTCGAGGACAGTTTGAGCGCGTTCGGTAGAACAATCGATAAAATTTCAAGCTAAAACATGTAATATTGCCTGATTAGAGCCGCACTATCAAGATTTTCGCCTGTTTCTTCTGAATTCAAGTTTATACCAATATTCTTCATAAAGAATTTACGATTTTATCAATAAAATTTAAATCTGTTTCTACTCTATTGATGTAACCATATCGAGATTTTACTCATGAACTAACGAAAATTCTGTCCGTCTAGAATGGCCTTTCGCGCGAGAAGATTGAAAAGATTGTAGTCCTCTACCGCGGAGAAAACAAAGACTCGAGATTACTACACATTACAAACACAGTAGCTATTTAATTAACGTAGCCGACACCAAATTTAGTGTTAACATATTCTCACGCAAAACTGGATCCTAATAATGAGAATTTGCATATTTTCTGAATTGGGTATTCTTCAGTTGTTTGGTTTTTACGGTCGAAAAGATTTTTAGTGAAAACAGATCTCAAGCACGTATTTCCTAAATGATCAAAGTTACACGCAGATGGTAGGAAATTTCGTATTTTCCAGCTTTATGAAGAAAGAATGTCAATTACGTATTTGACGCAATTTTGTGGTGGTGTCAGTCTTTTACTTTGAGGAACTCGTATGAAGTAATTCTCAGAGTGGTATTCTTGAGGACTTTTAAATTTCTCGCATGAGTTGCTTGAAGGAATCTCGACTTAAGAACAAGAAGATAATTGAATCAGCCCCGGCGTCAAGGACGAGCAAAACAAGAACTCTCTCCTTGAGAAATAATCAGATAATTTGGAGGGTATACAGCGAGGGTTTCTACATTACTCATTACCCTTTTGAAATTGAATATAATGAACTATTACGGGGCTTCGTGATACAATTTTTCGAAATCAGGCGAAAGCTCATGGTGCTGTATTACCTGCATGATATTCTACATGGGCATAGAGATCCTGCTCTGCTTCAGGAGACTAGCTTGAGGGTGCCACACTCAAACGCGACTAGCCGGCATAAGAGGCCCTTGCGGCATACACTCTTCGCAAGGGTTTGTAACCTTCATAATAATTTAGAGAGGGAATACAGTGGGTCAGAACTGAATATCCTGTCTCAGAAGGGTGATGACTGATGATTTTCGATCCGCATGCAGGGACATTCTCTACCGGTAACTCGTTGTCCTGCTCTCGTTGAGTCTGTAGGACGACTGTGTGTTGTATGTTTTTTTTTTTTTTCTGGTTGCCTTTGGTAAATTTATGTTGTCTTGTAAGGGTGATGTCAGTGGTAATTGGCCTAAAGGCTGTTGTCGGCATCACCCAAAAAAAGTGGACGAAAGAAACAGAATGAAACAGGCAGCAGCTTGTAGCGGAAAGTTCGAGAGGCGGTAATTTTGCAACCAAAAAAGAATTCAAAATTATCGAGCCCAAAGTGATGAAAATTATCAGGTTTTAATTACAAGGCCAAAAAACCTTGTGCCGGAGCTGATTGACAGGGTGGCTAGTTTCTGGAAAACCAGGAAAAGTCAGGGAATTCGAGTGTCAATGAAAAGTCAGGAATTATTTCCAAGATTACCGGGTTTCCTCATTTTCTTTTTTTTTGGGGGGCCTTTTTGAGGGTCGGGAACCCGCTATCCTTTTTATTAGACCAGTTGTCCGCAATCTTTTATAGCCCACGGCGCCTTTTACAGTCGGAGAAATTTTCGCGGCGCACTTAACCTAACCTAACCTGAGATTTTTCCAAATTTTTTCCATTGATGTGACAAAATTAATCCGTGATACAATTCAATTTGCGTAATAATATATAAAAGTATACCGGTAGATATAATTTGGGTAGGAGGGCAAATTGGAAAGATAGAAATAATGGGACGACTGCGCTTGTTTAGTACCAAGAAGAGTGTCAAATCGTGGCTCTCTTCAGTATTTTAGTCAAAAGGTCGCGGCGCCCCTGACAAAGGCTGGCGGTGCCCAACAGTGCCGCGGCGCACAGTTTGCGGACCTCCGTATTAGACGGTCATTTTCAGAAACCGTCCGCGTCCGCGTTGGCTCATTTGTGACGTCATCATCTTCGGAGAATGGTCCAGGGCCTAGAATTTTAACAGGGAATCTTTTAAATTCTATATAAAAAATATTTCGATTATTTTGTGCGCCGCAGCACGAAAATGAACTGAACGTTCAGCAACGCATTTGAGGGTATCTATTTTATCGGAGGGGGGGGGCGTCAAACCTCAGGGGTCGAAATTTCAACAGGGAACCTATTTTATTGGGGGTATCTCGGAAAAAATGTCTGATGACCTCCCTATTATATATATCCGACAAAGGTCGGAAAAGAATAGCTCCTTCAGGTAACCAGATATGCAATACTTGAATCAATTTGCCTAGCCCCTTCAATGAGTTAGATATACAATGTTTCAAACACCGTAAGACTCATAAAACAAGTTCTCTGCATCCTCTCATTCAAGTCCCTTAAAGAACCCGTGAGTTTTTATTCGAAAACCTCCTTCTATCATTTATAGTACATATAATACAAGGAGTGGTTCTAGCCTAGTTCAAGTCCCGTGTACTGTATCTTAGGCATTAGCTCATTGTAATACGGAGGGCACTTTCTTCAAGTCCCTTTCCTGTCATACTTATAGCTTGGAGCAGTGGTTCCCAAACTGTGTGCCGCGAGAAGAGAACATTTTAGATTACAATTTTTTTGAAAGTCTTTACTAATATAAATTTAAGTATGCTACATGTATAGTTTTGTCTCACTTCTTATCTAGGATGCATTCAAGAGTCATCATGACGAGATGTACTGCTGTTTTGTAAGTATTTTTTACAAGACTCATTCAGTTCTTACTATGATGTATGATCAAGTGTGCCGCGGTATGTAAAGGGGAGAAATACATTGCCGCAAGGAAGAAACGTTTGGGAACCACTGGCTTGGAGATTGGTGTATATGGCCTGATTAGAACAGCTCCCTCAAGTAACTAGAGCAATGCTTCATACACAAATTGCCCTATCCCCTTTAGTGAGCCAGATATGCAACGCTTCAAGCACCATACGACTCAGTAGACCGTTGTACCTCATAAAACAGGTTTCCCACCTCTTCTCGTTGAACTCCCTTGAAGATTCCGTGAGGTCTCCTCGATCTGATTTCTATGTTATCTCGCATAGAAAAATTTGTCTAAGTTGGCTAAAACGATGGAACCTGTGATATATGTTGTTGGGGGTCATTCTCAGGGAACTTCTGTGTCTGAAAAGTCAGGAAATGTTGAGGGATTAGAATTTTTGCAATCGACTTTGATGACATCATCAATCGTTATCTCAAGTTACGCCGTGTAGGACAATTTGTGTAGGCTAGATAATAGTAATAAATCTGTGTTTGGTTATTGGAACTTCTTGGTCAGATGACTGCGGGTTCCCCGCATCTATTGCACTTCTGCAATGGCATCTCATTTTGTCTACTCTTCCGCGAAGATTATGGCCTGGAAAAGTCAGGGAATTTCATCTTGAGAAATAACAGCCCACATTGAATTCGAGTAAGCTGTTGAATTTGATATCACGAGTTCCTCACGCTGTCATTTTACATCAGATGTAATGACCCGCAACTTTTCCTTTCCTTTTTGTGGGCATTTGAGTACGTCGTTTGATCATTCTTTTTTCAACTTCGTATCCCTAGGAAGTATAGCTCCGTCGACTTCAAAGAAATTGAAGAAAAAAAAAACCTGCAAAACGCACTATTTATTCGTGGTATCGGTACTTCGTACTGGTTCTCAGCACGACGCATAAAAACGTGCCAATGTCCCTTGTAATCCATCGTTTGTTTTGAGGTATCATGTGCTATATTTCAGTGTAACATGTTCGCACCGAACTTCACGAATTATGACTCTACTTATGCAAATTCGAACCGGATGGCATTGAAAGTCATAAAACTGTTACAGTTGAACAAAGAAAAGAGTACACAACTAAATCATTATGCACCATGGGAGGGAAAAGGATTCAAGTATGATGAACTTGCTATCTGCGCCAAGTATAAATTTTCATCGTCATAATTTTCGAAGAAGTCGTGAATTTGGATTTGATTTTATGATGCGGTTTCGGTATGCGCTTCTACCGTAATACTCGCGTTGATAAAGGTACTATAGTCTTCAAATCGGCACGACGACTAAACTTTATAAAGAATATAATATACTGGTACCGTTATCAATTTTTGTGCTCGTGAAACGATTATAAATTTGTAGAAGAATCTACTTTTAACGAGGCACCGACGTACCCCGGTACGTTGCCGTTGGAGTATAGTCGAATGTGTGATGAACCTACTGTATTAAAAGATATACGTAATCGGAACTCGAAACCGCGACGATAGTTTTTACCTGTTAATCGTTAACCTACAAACGAATCTTCTATTTTGCAACACACGTCGCGTCATTTTCTTTAATTCTTGTTCATACATTATTCCAAAATTTGTGAATACCTATATACATTGATGCGCGAGTTTTTAACGTACCTACATTACCAATAAGTTGCGGCACATAATTATGTAAGTGGGAAAAAAAATTCTTATTTACAACAAGACCTGCATAAATGTAGGTACGTGACCAGTTCGGATGGCAAAACGTTTCACATTTTCTCGTATTATTGCGAAGAGGATTTTTGCAAAGTTCGATTCTTTTCACATATTAGCCTGTATATAGTGCTGTGTAAGTAGGATACCGGTGTTCTAAATTTCGATTTGAACTTTGAGAACTTATATTCTTGAATATTATTATAGGAGTTTTCAAATTGTTGTGGTTCAGATCTAAATCCCAATAAACTGTATTTGGTAAATTTATCAGTTTGCGTAGTCTGTTTGATCATTATCACTTCAGGAAAACGTAATACAGTGGTTTCTTGTTTTAAAATGATGCTTTCGAAGATTTGTTTCATTCGCCCCCTCATCTCACCTTAATTGTATGTGGGAATCGTTTGTGCAAGTTCGTGCGCAAACCCTACCCTGATGAGAGCATAAAGTTCCGAGGGACGTCTTTTATTTTTCAGTAATCGTGTGTCGTTTGTGCCCGTTTAAGCACTACTCATCTTCCTCAGTGGCTGAAGAAACAGTGCGGTGGTCTTCTCACATCAAAATTTTGACGTATTTTTCGTGCGAGTCGTTGAAAAGAGGTGCAGGAATCGTGGCTCGTCAATTTGCAACTTTGATCAATATTTCACACGAATTGTGTGTGCTCGTTAGTATCCTCCACCTTGTCGTTTGCGTGCACAACTTCTTTCTAGTGGAGCGAGAGGAGGGATCGGAAAATGGTACCTTGACGCCTCCCGCTCCATAAGCCGAGATTTCGACGCTGATGGTGAAATAAAAAAACTCGATGCTGTTCATATCTATAATTAAGTTATGATCAGGTTGAAGTAAATTAACTCTTCCTCTAGCATCTCTTTCCCCCTTCTATGTGGTAGAATGAAAAATAGGAAATTCATTTTTTCCCAATTATACTAATGAATTTTTCTGAGTTTAAGAGTATGAAAATGTAATGTATTCGCCTGATATTACTGGAATACGGGCACCTTCCTACGTACAAAAGTCAGAAATCATTCCAGACCTACAATCATTACTCTAGGTGTTTACACTATTCTTACTTCCTTTCCGCGTCGATATCAGGAAACGAAACAATGAACTGTGATGAGAGATACAAATCGTAATACGATATCGATAGTTGCGGACTCGGTACAGCATAAAAGATGTTTTCACTTTTTCCCCTCAGTATTATTCGTTTAGGTATATAGGTACAACATCATTATTTCTTTTTCTTTTGTATAACGGAATAATCATCGACCTAGGTTTGGCCTGTAACGCACGTGGGTCGTTCGTTAAGTCAATTATGCGAAAAAGCTCGCTCCTCATATGTACGGCCGATTCAAATTTTCGATCAAACTGGTTTCAAAACTGCCATGCCGCGCCGTACACACTATCGTACTAATCTGGTTAAGAATGGGGCACAACAAAACGAACGCGTTCGCAACTTGCTTCGAATCCGTTACAAAAGGAAACCTGTACCTTCGCACGATTAGGCCATGCTTATGTATATTCGTTATTCACTCGTTTCATAATGTATTCCACGATGAGGCCGAGAACAAGAACAAAAAAACGGAAGCGATAGACTTTCTCGAATGTTCAAAAAAAATTGCCTGTTGCTCGAAATCAGGGAGTACACTCGAAATCAATATTTCAACTCCAGAAATTTGTACACCTAACCAACTCAGAACGACCGCGACCTATATTTTGGTATTGGAGTCGTTGTTTGGTGATACTGAAAATTGATTTGTTCGGAAGGAACAAAGATTTACATTGCGCCCATATTAGGTATTTGCCTCGTCATTCAGAAATCAGTGACTTGAAATTTTATATCTTAGTTTTGTTGTCATACCATCTTCTTTTCTTCCTGAATCTTTCCTTTACAAAATCATTTTTATATTCCAGCAGAAGCCTCCCACCCGCTTCTGTGGGGCATATTTTTTGAAGAAGGAATCGTCAAAATATCAATTTACTGCGGGCTTCGAAGTCTAGTTGACCCCTTTAGTTGGTCGTTAATTCTAACTAGTGAAGCTTGATATCGGATCTCATGTAAAGTTTGGAGGTTGAGAAGACTTTTGAACTTGGTTAAGCTGGAGGATCTGAAGTGATCTCACATTTGAACTTCAGCTGAAAAGAGAAACTCGGAAGATCTACAGTATTGGTCAAGTGGAAAAAAGAAGTTGGCTTACAAGAGTACTTACCATGATCAGTTGTATCGCTGCTGAAGAACGAGATCTTAAAGTTGGCATGCTTGGTAAAGGAGGAACTTCTCAAACTGCTGTGAAACAACAGATGCCATGACAGTCCTGGCGGGTTGAAGTACGCTAAAATAGTGGAAGGGATCGTGGGCTAGAACTACTACCGATTCAATAACTTCTAAAGCCAGGAAATAGGGTTAGTGATGGGATCACCCTTGTTACCGATACAAGTGGACATGATTCATGGAGTCATGACAGACGTGGAAAACCAGCCAAAATCGTTCTAAATCCGTCTTTTCTTCCATGACGCTTGAAAATCGGAGAGTTTCCCAGTCCATGTCTCATTGTAAGATTGGATATTAGACATTTTTTCTAAATCTGCCTCAGGATAGATACAACTCAATGATCGTTCCAAGTTCTTCCCTCCTCAGATACTCGATGGTCGAATTTGTTTTAAAGTATTTTTCTTATGTACATATAGCTCGAAATTCGAACATTTTTCAAGCCCTACTGAAAGGCGGCGATTCTAGAAACTTGATCAAACACTAAGCTAAATATCTCAATTCTTTGGTCAGGCACTAATGGGAGTAGACAGCTGGAGACGAATGCGATGAGTGAGCGCTCATGCTGGAAAAAGACAATAGGACCATTAACTATTTGGACCTAACACTCGACACTGGAAAACAACAGGAGAAAACACATAATCCACAGGATACCATAATCCTAAATGACTCCTACCACTATCCCAGGCACCATTTAACGGTGATTCAGAACACTGCTACGGAGCAATTTGAAGAGATAAAGAGAGAGATCGCAGCAGCCAACAACTACTTGAGACGCGTGGTTGAAAGAATGGAAGCGAAGAAGGGAATTCGAAACAGCTCGGGGAGAAAGTACTTACTCCGGATCAATACCATACATAGGAAAGTAAACGAACAAGTGATAAAGGCGTTCATGGATGTGATATGAATGTGGGCGTCCATTACAACCTACCTATGATAAAGAGAAAAGGCCCCAACCAGATGGAGGAAAAGGACAAGAGAATCTTGAGCGTAGTGCACAAGCTCAGTTGCGTACAGGGCAAATGTATCTGCATTGAAGAGACTGGGAGAAAGTTTGACATCGGGAGAGAGGAGTACATCAATCAAAGAGAGAAAAGACGGCTAGTCTATGTTAGGCAAACCCTGCAATGAAGAAAAGCACATGGTGAAAGAATATTTGAAGAACTCTGCGAAGAGAACAAATCTCTGGGACCTGATGAAGATTGCTAAGGCAAAGTGGAAAAAAGATACAATGTAATCATCGTGTTTGACAATGAAAGATCATTCATTCTGATAATTAACGAGACATAAAGAAGAGAAACAAAGCCAGCAGCCAATGGTAACGCAGTATACATGCAAATAAACCGAACACGACCAATCACGACACAATATTGTTGTAGCCAATCAGATTGTAGCGTAACTATTGTTAAAGGTCTCCATTTAGAGCACCGACAGACTGCGCTAATGTAGAGTTCCGGAAAACATAAACAAGGGCAAATAAGGTATGGAGCTGTATTTTTCCCCATCAAAGATAATGTACTTCTTTCAGACCTTAATCGAGTTACAATTTCTGCCATCAGAGTTCAGTTATTTCGCTCTGAATGGCAAGTACAGCTGATGATGGGTTACCATCCGGAAGTACTTCTGTAAGCTAACTAATGAAGTGGAGGAGTACACTTGAGATTCTTTTTGACATGTTTCATGTCTTCACTCTGCCCTGACCCTTAATTTGAAATTTTCCGAGTCCCCCCCCCCCCCCCCGTCACCCTCGTCGCTCCGTGGCTAGGATGCCAGATCTACGGAATTTTGGTCCTCGAAAAAGATACAAGTTTTTCTTTTTTTATGGATTTTACGTTCAATATGAATTTCTTGCGATCAAGAGAAAGGTACCTTAAACACTGGTACGAGAGATACTCTTCTCCCGCTCGTTTTAGGCTGGATGTTCTGTAATATTCAGCCGATAAAGGAAAAGTATCTCAACTACATTTATGAGAGATACCTTTCTCCTGATTGTTATTAATGGATCAATCAAAATTTCTGTAGAAATCTATTTTTAGGTCTTACATCATAAAAGGGCGGATACGGATTTTTGATACTATCACCTGGCAGCATTTGCGAGTTCGCCCCGCGAGTTCACCTTGTCCAGTTTATATACTAAGTTTATACTAGCTTTGTACTAGGATTTTACCAGTCTTAAATTAGACTTATAATAGACAAAGAAGACACCCCCCCCTAGGATTTCTTTAGCCTTAAATAAGGCTTATAATAGGGTGTCCGGGCGTAAGCTAATCATCAAGAGCAAGGAGGGCACAGAGCGACCCGAAAGCTATTAGCTTGAAAGGCAAACTTGAGAAGCGAGTGAGCTACCCGAAAGCTGTTAGCTTGAAACACCCAAAAGCTATTATCTTGAAATATTCTGAAATAGACTTTTGAGAAAGAGACAGACATGAAACATAATCTTCATTTATTTGGCTCCGCCAAAACATTTTTTTCTCTTTCTATTCAATTTTGTGCACTACTTACACCTATCGCACTTAATAATAAAGATGAGACTTTTATAGAAGTTCTTGAACTGTGTAGAAGATGGGCTCGAGAAATTGTTCAACGTAATTTCGCACGGTCGCCTCCGCTCTCTCATATCGAGTCCAAAAGTTTGAAAACTTTCATTTGTCATCATTTTCGGAGCAAGAAATCATGAGGTACGCCTATAGGTTTTGTTTTTCTCGCGCTATCACAAGAACTGATTCTGATTTGGAAACACCTTCGTTGTTCAGCCTCGCACGTGTATAGCCAAGCTAAAGATAGAATATAGATTAGTGAACATAATATAAAATTTATGATAGTTACCTTTACATATATTATACTGTAGATTTACGTCAGGGCAGTGAATGTTTTCTAAAATCGGTTAGTCGCCGTTAGTATCGAATAGTATTATTTATTATAATACCGGATAAGACACGGTTACTCTGACTACTTTCTATTGTTTGAACACTGATGAATGTTGGTAAAAAAAAATAAAAAGAAGAGGTGGTGAGACGTCCGGAATCTAATATCTCGCTTGTGAAGGCGGTGAATTGAATATTGCGTTAGCCCACTACCGTGCATTCTCGAACACATACGCTCGAAACTTATAGCTTACGAGCTACACTATTTTAGATTGGACCTGGAAATTGTGACAAGTGACCGAGAGTCATGAAAAAAGGCCTGAAAAATTAGGACTGACGTAAGTAGCGGCAAGTTTACCTTGGGGAAAATTTGTATATTCTATCAATTTGTTCTTACTTTCTTTCTCTTTCTATTGTCTCCTTTCAGCTTCTGCTTCCCTATGTGTATCCATCTTAATTAGTATCTACTGGATTTTCAACCTTGAACCACTGTCACTAACGGTAATGAAATTGTATCTCGGCGCTTGAGTTATTCATTTAAAAATTACAAAAGTAATATTCAATGGCAGAATGAAAGTATATAACCTTAGGCAGTTGATAACGCGTACTTGTTCTACTGTATAGATTTACGTGTGCGATCTCGGTAGGCTTAATCGTCTCAACTTATGTGTTGTAATTAATACCTTTTCTAACTCATATACATATACGTACGTACATGGATATAACAATGATAAAATTCACGTAACAAACACCCGGACAGAACGATTATTTCAAATAAATTCTACGTCACTCTTGTGAAAATGAAAACGCCTTTTGATAGAAACACCTTGTATAATACATAATACGCATTATGCCGACCGAAGTCGAGTAGAAAAAAGGAGGAAATGGAATGTTTTCTACTCGTTTATCGGTAACTCTCTGGAAAATCGTTGTAAAATGCTCCGACCACATTAGTTTATCATATCGCACCAGCGGAGAAAGTACAAAAATGTATACGACGTTTTATATGTACGTAGGTATATTATATGAAATAAATTCATGCGATGTAGGTACTGTATGTAGTTCCTTACTCCGCGACAAGATGTGCGTAGCATTGTAACTATTAGAAATCAACGCACAAAAAAGAAGAAGATTATCGAGACTGGAAGAAGAGACATAGATTTAACCATGACGAAAGGAGTGACCTTAATAATGACAAATTGTGGAATGTTCCACAGAAAGTTGTAGACCTGTACTTAGCTTGCCTATATGATGCCGATCACGAGTGACTCGTAAATGAATATATCCAGTCTGGTATAGCACATAAAAAAATCAGATCGTGAGACTTATCAGACTACTTACGTCGTGCGATCTAATAAATAATATATTGCAAACGTGTCTCGAAAAGATTTTGGGGAATGGACGATCTAATTTAAAAGCAAACGTGTTTTAAGAATATTTTATTAATATGATAAGTGACTTATTTGCGAAATATAATGTGAATGTGTTCGTACGTTTTGCGTCAGATGAAGAAGATGAACGTTCAGGTTTTCGAGGATTAAGTATGTGGAAGAGACGGTGTTCTTGAAGTGGGTTGAGAAATCATGAAGAATGAGCTCAAATTATCCCTCTTGGACTCTGGTTACCCGTGGCTCTCTCGAGTATCTTGTTTCAATGGAGTAAGATTTGAAAGGTACGTATACGATCGAAGTGAGCCCGTGAAAAATTAGTTCAAATCAGCTTCGTCCTGACAGCCTCATCTTTCGGGCTCCAGTGTCAACCCTTACGTTACAATTTTTTTACCAAACAACTTCAAAGTTCTTTAATTTTCCAACTTTTTTCGACCTACAATGTGAGGTGAGGGTTGACCTAAAGGATCCCCCCCCCCCCTATAATTATGCCATTTCTCACTCATATTATCAGGATATCATGAGGTAGAAAGTTGTAAAGACCTACTGAGTTATCGCAGGAATTAGGTAGAAATTTCAAGCAGATGAAAAAAATACTCGTGTCCTTGGTCTTGGTTAAACAATTTAAAAATCGCCATCAGAAACTGACCGGATTTAGGTTCAAAATATAGTTTTAAATCCTGACGAATGTCTAATGACAAGTCATGAGTGGAATCCGATTGATTGACTTACTCTACAGACTTCATTCAGGGTTCTGTCATTTATATTCGAAGACTTCTCGTCGTCGTTCAATGTCAGATTTCGAAAATTAGACTTTCTCAGGAATTTTGTGACTCAAGTTCTGCCACAATGTATCCAATTCTCTTACTTCATCTTTCTTGGAAATTTATATAAGCTTTTATATTAAAAGTAGCGAAAGATCAATTCAGTTTCTGGGCGAGTTGAAAGAATTTACTCGATCAATTTTATGTTTGCAATCGAGAAAGTAATTAGATCTGTTCTTATATTCGTAGCTACCGTTTTCAATGCAGCGCGTTGTATTTGTTTTTTTGTTTTTTTTTTTTTCAGTCACGACTCCAAACTAGGATTTAGTGCGCTACACAATAAAAAATATAATCTTGCTGTACGTAAAGTATCGATGCGGTGAAATGATAGTAGCGACCTTGAAACAGAAAAATATTCGTACCTTTCTAAAGAAAAAATCACCTGAGGTATGATATGTTAGAACTATTGCGAGGGAGTTTACGAGTGTTATACATTTTATCTCTTCAGCTTTATCGCGATACGAGTCATGTTGCCATCTTGCGACGATATACGAGTATATCGCGGATGTAGCACATGGTTTTTTTTAGCGGTAATATAATATCGGATCGGACACTCAGCCTTCTTAACTTACTACCTATGGGCTTGGATTGACATTTTATATAAAGGTGGGAAAAAAGTGCGTATATGACACGCGAGTATATTGTACAAGGCTAGATAGTTTATCATTTTCTATAAGGAGAACAATCGGTTGGTTTATTCGCTTTACATACTTTGTTACACTTGAGGTGTGAGGACGAGAACATTCTCTGAGGCGATGTACTTGCTGAGGTCAGATAATGCAAAAAGAAACTCGTAGATGCGGTGTGTATCCTGATAGTGAAATGTGTGTATGTTTTGATTCATAAAAAGAAATCATAGTGTTCAAAAAATGCCCCACGATGAACCATGTCGACTCTAAATCGACTAACCATTTCGGTTTAGATCCTCTCCCCCGCCGACCAAAAATGTCTATGGAAGTTGATTCGAAATCGATGCTCCGTCGACTCATAATCGACGTCGAAGTTTAGTCGACTCTCAATTTTAGGAATAGCCGTATTGATGTCTACCTGCTGAAAATCGACGTCGGTGTGGTTGGATTATAGGTATACCTATTCGCCACTCATCGGCAAAATACTGACCATCGACGTCGAAATTTTAAGAGTTTAATTTAATAGGGTTTTAAAATCGAGTTCAAAAATGAAATGAACACTCGGTATTAGAAAGGCTATTGAAGAGCCTAATTATGTTTGACCAGCGCAGCGATGATCGAATCGACGGAATGCAATGATTTTCAGTCAACTTAGGATTCTCTGGGGCCTTTGATTATAGGCTTTCTGCTTGCGAGTAGTAAAGTCACCTAACACACAAAACGCCTGCCTCAAAGTACAATTCCAAATCAACGTCGATTTGAGGTCGATTTAAAGTCGACTAGCATACATTTCCAAAAAACTGAAAATCAACTGTTTATTTACGCGACCGGACAGGCGACTTCTGCTCGATGAAAAAATTTGGAGAAGTCGATTGGAAGTTGACTTCAGATTGTTGTCGATTTCTGGTCGACCAGCGTGCATTACCGAGGGACTACAATTGACTCAACAGAGCGGTTGATTTTAGGTCGTTAAAAAGTTTGAAGAAGTCGAATCAAAACCGACATGATAGATAAGTCAAAATGATAGTCGACATCTCTCATTGACTTGATATCAACGTCGACGTGAAATCAATGTCAACAATATAAGATCGACGCAATTTGAATTAAGATTCATAAAGTCAGAATAATTTGTCTCCGATCAAAAACTGACCTCAAATTGATGGTTAACATGATTCATCTGGATGGAGTGGGATGGTCTTTGTCGATGTCACGGAAGAAAGATGACACATGAGGGTAACCTCATTCCTTTAACGTTGTTGCCAGCAAGGGGATATTGACCAGACAATGGACCTTACCATTCGAAGCGACCAATTTATTAGATCTGGGACAGAGAAATGAGTGTATCAGTGTTTGTAGCTTTTTATAAATACCAAATTCACGACATCCATTCTCAAAAGAAACAACAAGATCTAGAGAAGTCATGTTTAGGGCTTTGCAGATTTCAAATTTTGCGCCAAGATTTTAAATGAGGTTAGAGAAAAGACATGATTCCAATTTGAAAAACACCAAAAAATTTACAAATTAGCATCCCTCCTTGAGGACCCAAGATCTCTCTAGAAGAGTTTTTACCCCAGAATTTAAACAGAATTTGTCACCGCTAATACTTCTAATGCTAAATTCACAGATTAGGTTCGCCTGATGCGTTGAGTGCGCATCAAGTTCTGCAAATAGCTGTACACTACGCAAATTGTTGAGTGTTGGAGATTCACTGCTCGGTCAGCTGCGTTAGGCGAACTCCAAACTGTGAATTTCAATTATGCCCATGTCTCAAGCTCTCTTAAAGGAACTTGGTGGTTTTCACTCAGTTTGAGACAATCAATTATCATAATTTTTGGATATCCTAGAACACTCAGTTTACATAAAGTTTTCAGGCTGAAAAACCTAAAGAAATTTATACATTTAGTACCAAAGATAATTTTCTGGTCTCTAAGTCCAAATACAACGTGATAATGCGGCATCCTGAATAATATGTATACCGATATTCCAATTTTAAAGACACAAAGAAGTTTACATATTTGCATTTCTTCTTGAGGACCCAAGATCTGTCCGGGAGAATTATCACTCAGTTCGAGACACTTGTCTAAGAACCAATTCTCATAATTTTTGGATGTCCGAGGACTCTGAGTTTATATCATGTTTTCAGGTTCAAAAAGCGTATGAAGAAATTTAGATATTATTTAAAATGCCCAACTATGACATCATATTTCGACTTTGGAGACCAAAAAATCACGTTGAAAAACAGTGTTGCAGCTGGCCAAAAGCCGTATTCAGCCGTATTCTTGAACATTCAGTTGAAAGCCATAAGCTAGCTTTATGTTCACTCTCAGAAGCTGAGAGAGAGCTAGAAAAGCCATATTTTTTCTGCTTACCGATTTCTTCCGTTCCCCTCACCCCTCATTTTCACAATAGCGTGGATAGCCAAAAATCGAAAGCCAAAAGCCATATTCAGCCGTATTTTTGGACCTCTAAGCCATATCCAAAAGCCAGCCTTATCTAATAAAAAATTGGAGTAGCCAAAAGCCGAAGCCGTATTTCTCAAAATCATCAGCCTAAGCCGCAACACTCTGTTGAAAAATGTAATTATGATATGTGATCGAAATATCTCATGCGGCTCGAATTGAGTGAACCTTCCCAAAACGATCTTTTGTACCTCAGGAAAAGAGGATTAAATTTCTTCAGGTTTTTTGACCTTGAAACTTCATGTAAACTGAGTGTCTATAGACATCCAAAAATTATGATAATTGGCATGCACTCACGTGTCTTGAACTGAGTGAAGACTCTCCTGGCGAGATTTTGGGACACCTCAAAAGGAAAAATTGCCTCACTTATTAGTGTACTTCAAACTTCAAATACTTTCGTATGTGTAGCACCGCCCATGTCGGAGTAAGTGCGAATCGCGTATGCATTTGATTTTGTTTCCTCCACACCGAAATCGACCCTTTTGGGTACAACTTCAATGTTGGAAGAATCTCCTTGATGAACCTCCTCTTCTACCCGATAACCGCCAAGTTACCTATTCAATTATGACATCATATTCGAGTTTTGGACATCAAGAAAAAATATGATGATGAAAAAAAAAATAATGGGACATATTGGCGTATACTCAACTGTCTCGAACTAACTTCAACCCCTGTTGAAGAGATCTAGGGCCCCTGAGTAAGAAAATTTGTAAATTTCTGGTTGTTTTTTAAACTTGGAATATTAAAAGTTAGAATGCCTAATTGACTCCCTAACTGCAGTGTGTTCTCATTGAATATTGAAAAATTGAGTTATGTAATCATGCGTCTCAAACTGGGTAAAACCCATCTCAGAATGATCTAATGAAGCTCAGGAGTCGGAAGTGTAAATTTCTTGAGATTTTTTTCAACTTGCATGTACCTGTACAAAGTACAGGGTGTTGAAGAATAAGAAATTTGAGGAAGGTGATTGAAAAAGAAGACAAAAATTTGATCTAATACCATGAGGACTCGGACCTCCCGAACTGCTTAAAAATTTTCACTTTGGCATATTATTCTGGAACTTGAGTTTCTAATGTTTGATGAAGCAAAACTAAACGAAAGAAGACTCGTACAGCGCAGCGTCAAGAAAGTTGGTTAATTGTTCGAAAATTCCTTTTCCCCAATAGGGAAGCCGAAATCAAAACCTATAGATCAACCCAGTGTCTTTTCTCACCAAATCTAACCACATAATATTATTAAAATTGTAGAGAACGACAAGTTATCAAACGTTGCGTTGTGGACTAGGTTTACGGAAGCACTATTGTTTCAGTCACAATAACCGATTTCACATCGTTCGAAGTAATCTTTCTCCGGCATAATAGTTTAAAAAACCATTTTTATGGCGAGAAAAAAAAAAGTGAAATAACTATACCTATTGAATTCGATAAAGTGGTGTTAAAATTATTCATGTTAATTTTATAAAATGTTTTCTCACTCGACATAAGATGCGGAAGACTTTTAATAACATGCTTGCGTGTCAGTTGTTTTATTCTCGCGCTGCGGCAGACGGATAATTATTCCAGATTTTACTTCGGCGTGAGTACATTTACGGACGCATATTGTAAGGTCCAGGTTTTTCTTCTATTTTGTGTGTGTATAGTCTTGTGGTATTTGGTTCAAAATTATTTACATATTCCAATGATGAGATGAATTGAATACTGCTTACCGTCGGTGTACCTCAGTCGAGTACGTTCGAGTTGGCATACGAGTACATATGAAGTAAACGAGAAAGAAAGCAAATAATTATGTAGACCGATGAGCGAGAGAATACGAATAACAAGGTGCGAACGACCAGAAGGAGGATTATGGTACAATAGGAGAATGTCGATGACCAACTCTTTGCGGACAAAGGAAGTCGGGTTAATTGCGATGCATGCGGCGTTACGTCCCATGAATTTTCTTACCGGTATTTCGTTTTTTCCCCTCTCCTACATGGATGCGTGTAACATATTCGATGCTTATACAATTCTTCGCGAATTACATTTACGAATGGACGGAGTAAGATATTTTAAAAATATTTGTGGACTAATGTGGCGAAAAAATGCGCGTGATGACGAGCTTATTCTATCATTTATCCGCACTTGATTGTGCATAATAATTATGAACTTTGTTCTAGTGTATTTTTTGTTTCCTCCTCTCGGGGTCTCTTATATTGACGACTTGAATTCAGGCGAGTAGAGATTGTTTGATCTTGATAATCGACTGAGGTGAATCATTTGAAAAAGTCGAAATTGTTTCTGTTTCCATCAATTTCAAAGTCTCTAAATTGAATTAGCGACAAAGCCCTTCGTAGAACCATTCCTTGCTCGACCTTCAAATTTTTCTAAAGGGTGTGCTTCGCTCGTGAAATCGTGCATTCAAAATATGGTACCACAAAAAGTTTTTCAATGCTCGATTTTTCGATGGACTTTCCTAGTTTCTGGAAAGGTTTTCAGAAAGGCTCGACTTGAGCCGGTAAGGAAACAGAATTCCAACACTTTCTTCCAATCGCTTTCTATTCCCCTTAAAAATCATCAGAAATTCGTCTATTTTCTGACGTAAAATTTTTTCGGAGCAAACATTCGGATTTCTGCTTCTATCCCACCTCAAGTTGAACCTTTTTGTACAAAATAAAATTCTTCGAAAAATGGAGCTTTGAGAAACTTTTTGCCAAGTCTTGTGAAATCATTCCTCAAGAGAACTACGCCCGAAAAGTTTCGCGTACTGACCGCTGGTATCCCCAACCTTGCTGGGTCTTTGGGAATGTATATACAACTTATCGTACACCGATTCGGAGCTCGCCAACGGGCGAAACACACCCTTAATCTAATTCCTCTAAGACACTTATCACTGGAAAGTCAAATTCTTTCAAAATCCTTTCCTTAATCTTCAAGTACTTTCCCTTTCACTTAGAAGTGGGACTTCTTCCAAGTCCTCCTTCACCTTCATGTACATCTTCAAATTTGAGGAGTTTAAAATCAACGCAGGTATTTTAAGAATATCATATCAATCCTACTCTTTGTTCTTCATTGAGTAATAAATGCGAATTTGAAGCTCTCGTACATTGGTGATCCATCCGCCAACTCGGTACAATAGAAAACCTTATTATATGTTCGCGGTTTTACTCAAATTATCTTTTTATCTAGAGCTAGATATAGATTACTTTGGAAAGTCTATTGTTGATGTCTTCGTTACTACTCGAAACTTCCTTTCACAACAGATTGAGATAAGTTGAACAAGTCGTTGACTGACGATGCGTACAATATCAACTTTATTTCCTACTCTTTCGTGCAGTTTATTGCAGGCGTTCTTATTGTGAAATACAACTAGGTCCGTGATACTTTTCCTCGTCAGAAGGATCAAATGTCTTCCTGATCTTACCGCGTGGTCACTTGTTGTGGTAACCAGATAAGAATGAGATACTCCTTTCGGTTTCATTAGGTCATCGTTTGGTATATTGTATAGGAAAGAAAAAAAATCGTACCTATTGTGTTCTGCTCGGTGCGCTTCGATTACACGTTCATAAACTTTTCCGGCTTACCAACACTTGTGCGGCCTCATATTTGCTCGATGTAGTAAAGGCGAGAGACTTATAAGATCAACTTGAAACAGTAAATGCGATGATGACCTTTCATTTTCATTGAAAATATCATAACTTTGGACAAAAATTTCAAAGTTATTTCGAACTTCAGCCAATAAAGAAATTGAAAAAAAAATGTTTTTCCGCTCTCTGGAGAAATTTTCTCTTAGCGGGAAACTCGCTGTTCCTTTTAGTAGGCGGTCATTTTCAGGAAGCGTCCGTGTCCGCTCATTTGTGACGTCATCATTCTAGGCCGGGGAATCATCCAGGGTCTGGAATTTTCTCGATCTGCGTTCGACTTTGATTGTTATGTTACCTTGCGTAAACAAATTTGTCTAAGTCAATTGAAGCAATGGAGCCCATTATATATTTAGTTGAGTGTCATCCTAAGGAAAGTTGCGATCTATCAAAGAAGAGGAAGCCAGTGTATTGATGGACCGAAAAAAATTGCTCAACTCCGCCAGGAGAGCAACCATCAGCGTCGGATATACCAGCGTAGTAGAGGCCGCAAAGAGTTGCAGATAATTGCCGGGCAATACCAGCAGACTCGTAAAAGGTTGAAGGCTGCAATAAAAGGGAGCAAGAAGGAACGTTGGAATGAGCTCTGCAGCCTAGCGGATGAAGACCGCTGGGGCAAACCCTATAAAATTATAATGAAGGAATTAGGGGGTTCGGAGCCAGAGGCAATGGAAAGAGTGATTAACACCCTGTTTCCACAATGCCCGCCACTTATGGTTACGTCACCACAAGTGGAGGAGGACGTGCTCCTCTTCAGTACCGAGGAGATTGGTGCAGCCGTCCAAAGGCTGCATGGCAAACAATGAAGAGTTCCCGGCCCAGACGAGATTCCTAACGCTGTGTGGAGCTCTCTCCACGTTGTTTATCCTTCTCTGCTGCAAATTGCTTTTATTAGGGCCTTAGCAAAGGAGGTGTACCCCATACGCTGGAAAAAGGCCAGGTTGCCACTAATCGAGAAGAAGGACAAACCACCTGACATGCTATCCTCCTACCGACCACTTCGCCTGCTCGACAACGTCGGCAATTTGAGCGGGCAGTAGTAACGCGGTTGGAGGACCATTTAGTGTCCAAGAGCTGAACTTCCATCTCACACAAATGATGAGCGGCCATGGATGTTTCAACAAGTACTTTCACAGAATGGGGAAAGTTGAGCAACCATCGTGTTCACACTGTCAGGAGCGAGATGATTAACCGCAACGCACCATCTTTGAGTGTGAGGCGTGGAGACGTAAGCGGGGTGAGCTAAAACGGTCTCTCTCTTTCTGAGATCAGGGAAGATGAAGAACTCACTCCTAGCAACTCGGTTCCATGCATGCTATGCTCAACGGAGGCATGGAATCACATATCTACATTCACCGCTAAGATAATGAAGAAGATAATGAACGCGAAATGAGTCACGTTGTGGCCTACCATCACCCATGTTGCTGCTGCTGCTGCTGCTATCACATCTCTTCTCGGTCAGCTCCAGCACCACCAGATAACAGAAGAAAAAGAGAAGCACAAGACAAAAGCCAACAAAAGAGGTGAAAAAGAGGAAGAAGAAGAATCCCTCGCCTGAGAAGCCAGGGTCGCGATGCGGTGCTGGTAAGCCTCTGGTGGGCTCTCAGCGGCGGGTGAAAGCTCTGGTGAGGGAGTAGATACGCGTATGTCCATGTTACAGGACTGCCTGAATTCCAGGTCAAGTGCCTAGCACTTCTTCGGTCAGTAGGGTAGAACCCTGTTGTGACCTCATTGACGGACATTGCACAGCGTGCGGAACTCGCAGAGAAAATGGAGCCAGGCCACTCTCGATTTGACCCCTCTGGACTACCGACGCAATGCCCTAAAGGGTGGATATCGGTGCCGGAGGTGCGGTTTTTTGGAGACCACTTTGTGCGTGCGTGCGCGCACATTACCACCGTTTCTTTTTAAAGGCGATTCTGAAGAAAGTTATCATTTTTGGGGAAATTTCGAGGCATTAGAATTTTTCCAATCGAATTATATGACTTCATCAATCTTTATCTTAGGTTACGCTATATAGGACAATTTGTGTAGGCTAGATATAATTGCAATAAATCCATGTGAGGTTTTTGGAATTCTTCTAGTGGGTATTACTCTCACTTGGCACTGCAAATAAATTTTGTTGTATGTAGTTATTATATCGTCTATAATTGTTAATTTACTTCACCTAAGAAACAGACCTGTTTCTGTGCAGATTGGGTTAACACTTTGTCCATTCGCTCTTCCGTTTGCTTTTGTTTGGAATCACTCTCAGGAAACGTCTGTGTCTGTGAATCCATCATTTTCGGGGAAATGTCGAGGGATCAGAATGACGTCATCAGTCGTTATCTTAGGTTATGCTATATAGGACAATTTGTTTAGGCTAGATAATAGTAATAAAAACAAATCATCAGCTCGCATTAATTAGATTATACCATCAATAATTATCCTGATTTCTAGAGTAGTTTTTGCGTTTAGTTTTCATCTTCCCTAACGTGTAGTTTTTGCAAGCTGACATTTCAGTCGCGTTATTTATTTTTTTTTTACGAAAAAGGGAGAGTCAGTAGGGGTCGTACAGATATCTTTCGACCCAATACGTTGCCGCGAAACAGGTTCTCCGGAGGAAAGACAGAAAAAACGTAATGTTTCTAATTTATTTTTATCCTCGCCGATTTGGCGTTGTAAAAAGAGGATTTAACTTGAAATTTTTATGAATGAATATAGTAGAATCGCGCTATTATTTTCATTCGCGAATAAATTATCGCTGTGCTTCTTTTTACCGAAGTCGCAGTCCTATAAAAGTCGACGAAAATTCATTAATGAAAAATTCATCTGTTCTCAAGAATGAGCGGAATGTAGTGCGCATAAAAGTTGACCTAGCGCATTTTTTAAGACTCTTCTTTTGTTCGTATTCGAGCTCACCGAAGGGAGTGACTTCAGTTTCACATAAATACGGCATTAAGATGACAATTGCTTTCGAAACGTTTGTACATTTTTATCTCCATTCATTTCTTCGCGGAACCTTTTTTTTTTTTCAAGCATCGTTAAATATAAACTCCAGCCGCAGCAGGTAATTATTTCGCGCGTAAAGCAGACGACGAGGATATAACGAAGAGTTCTTTAAAACATTGGCCTTACTCGCGACGGCTCTGGCAATTGACAGTAATGCAACAGCAAATCACGATAACAGCTCCCTAATTACGTAGGAATAATGTTGAAAATGAATATTAACTCAACGTTTATTTATTGAGGCGGTAAGAAAGAAAAAAGAAGGTACAGCGGTATTCTGGCAATGCACTCAGCTCGAACGCGAAGGGCAATGTACGAACACGACCGAATGGTTCAATCCTCCCGAGGAAGAAGGAAATTTATGAATTTATGATGCATGATTGGTTACCGTCATTTGCGAATTGACATCCATATCTGGCTATCCTCTTAATCTATGTTGTCACCAGCGTGATGTACGGATACAATTTCCGCGAATTTCTTTAGGTTGAATCACCTTGTTGTTAATTTGAGATCGACGCAAATTCGTCTCAAATAGTGAGGGAAATTATTTCGTGTCATGATTCTGGTATGGGTATCGCTTCTTGCCTTTGAAAGAACAAATGAGAATTAATTGATGCAGATCGTGAAAAGCCTTTCGTCATGGCACTTCAATGTAGATGATTATAGCGAAGAAGTCAAAATACTTCTAGATACTGAATCTGAGCCTGGAAATGTAGTCAATTCTCAATCAAGGGACAACAAAGAGCTTGCTCTTCTGGTCTCCAGAGTTTAAAATCTCTGCAATTCAAGTTTCATCCGTTCTCTCTACCATTGACCCAAAAAGTCCATCTTCGGTCTAACGAAAAATTACCGTGCGATAAAATCGTGTGTATTTTACAGCAATGTTACGCATTCAAATATTGTTTTTCAATTCCCGTAATGAGAAAAAAATTGCTCGTTGTTGCAATTCGATTATAATTTAATTTTTTTAAAAATATGTCAGGGTAATATTCGTCGTACGTGAATACCTGTTATCTAATATCGTACGCAAATCTCCACGCTTCTTAACAATAGAAGCTTTAGGTGGAATCGTGACAATATACGTATCGTATCACCATGAGGTAATTCAAAACAACTTTTTGTAGCCGTATATATGCCTATTTCTTCTGATGACCTCGAAGTATCCATGTGTGATAGTGTAGGTGTGAGTGCAATAAATGAAAAAAAAGTCGAGTACGTTCGAGACGCGCATTTCCTGTTGAGACGGTGAAAGGGGAGGCGTCCGAGGAGAAGTTAAGAAGTGTATAAGTAACGCGATGTGCGGGTAGAAAACACCTGGTATATAGTCAACTACCTTTCCAATTATCTGTGCTTGTTCCGAGTTCGAAGAAGACGAAACAAACAAAGAGGTTAGTTTCAACCACACGCGCTGCTTGACTGTAACGTTTCCAAATGAACCGAAGTACTCGAGAATATTTCTTGAGCGTGTAGTTGGATTGTCGAGAAATATTTAATAAAACTTTTGTTTGAAGTTTACAGACGAGAGCTGAACAAATACATATTTTACATATCAGAACCAGGCTTGATATTGCCGATGATTTCTTGCCCTGACCCACTAAATTATTGTCCCGTAGTAAGCCGACTCATCTCGAGGAATAATCGTTTGAGGCTTTTTTATTTTTTTCCATATCTTCCATTGAAATGGAATTCACTTTTGACAGAACTTTCAAAAAGGAGTGTACGTACAGATATTTATATCTTTTGTCGTGGCCTAGTCTAGAGCATGTCCCACACTCTCTTACCTTGTCTGTACCAGGTTTTAATATCGCACCTGCTTATCGGTTACAAAAAATTGAAGTAATGACTAAATATGAGTGAAATATTTTTAAAGAAAAGATTCAAGACTCACCTGTAAATGTACTTTCTATCATGATTTTAGGTAGGTAGATCTAAGTAATAACAAATGAAAAATTCTGCGAATTATCATCTCAAACTTCTTCTTTATTTGTGATTAATTACGAGTCGTAACGTAGAACTGATTTTATTGACTGAGAAGTAGTGAAAAAAATTCATAAAAAGTAAAAGAAAAAGCGCACACTTTCTCGCTCTAATGAAGTTCCATAGAAGGAAATGATTTGATATGGTAAAGATAATCTGCTTGTAATGAATTGTATTGTACTCTGAATGAACGAATCTGTACTAATATAGGCTGTGGGTGATTTTGAAACTCACCGAAGCAATCGCCTAGTGTTCTCTCATTTCTTGAACTGGAAAAATTCGGAAATGATTGGAAATAGAGTTTTTGTTTGTGTTGATAGAACAACTTGGTGAAGGTGATACTAATCTGTACCCTGCATTTGCAAAATGAAAACATAAAAATTGGAAACTTCTCAATCAGATTTGCGCAATGTCAAATTTTAGAGAAAACTAACGTTGGAAGTTTTAAAATTTCACTTTTATATCGTTTAGAAAAATTTGTGGTATCTGCATCGGTACTTTTTGATATCTACGTCCAGAATGGTGGTACCCGCCACCACATTACCGGCGTCTTCAACCTACAGCTAGTCTGTTCACCTCCACTTTTCAACTTTCTCAGTCCCGAGTCCGTGATATCACCTCATACTCCAGCTGGTGTCGACTTACAACAGATCATTTACCTACCTGCGTCACTTCCATTCTCTATCCAAAAATTCTAAGTAGTTGTCTATACCCTTCCCATCCGACCCTTCAAGTTTCCAAATGAATTGCGTTACCCTTCCAATTCCATTTGCGAATAAAGTTAAGAATTTGCTGCTTAATCTCTGTCAAGCTAATCTAAATCGAGAAAAAAATAGATGAGAAAAGTAGAAAAAGTCGCGGTACACCTCTTAATCCTCATAATGAAATTAAGCTTCTGATCCCCTGTTCATAAATGTGAATGACGTGTTTCCCAATTCTTTATCCACAAATATTGGTTTCCTTAATTGGTCTCTTGCCTTTCTCATCTATCATATTTCTATGGGCCATGCTCCAACCCAAATAATTAACTGTCAATTACCAGAAAAGTATACCAGTACTTTTCGTTACCGCTCCCTTTTCCTAGAGGACTCAACTTCCATCTCAGCGTCAACCTGCCCGAGGACGTTGATTTAGTTTTGCCCGAAGTCGACCAGAAATCGATCCAAAATGACTAGAAATCAACTCGAAAATGACCGTTTTCTTTCACCATCGGCTCATCGTCAACGTCAAAATTGAATATCAAAGATTGATGTCGACTAAAAATTGGCGTCGCGTCGGTTTTGGTCCATTATCGTTAAAAGACTTGCAATCGATGTCGAAATTTCAACAGGGAGGCTTTTTGTGAAGGGGGGGGATTGAAGAAAGATAGCGGGCGCTGGCTGGGTGCCGTCTGGTTAAACGTGGGATTTGGAGGAATTTTGACCTCCGAGATACTTCATGGGTGTTTAGTGCACTATTTAATAGGGTTTATTAGTGTCAGATTTCAATGTCGAATGAAAATTAATCTTGTTTGACGTCGACTTGAGATTGTCAGTCCACCAGCATGCATTCGCTGAAAAAAATTTTTTGGCATAGCCAAATGAATAAAGATGATGTTTCATGTCTCTATGAGATAGCTTGCTTCAGTCGTTTGCCTCCCTTCTTGGTCTAGTATAAGTCTTCTTTGGAATATGTCAGGCTGATGGCTTTTGGAAAGCTCACTCACCCCGCTAGTCCACCCCTTTTCTTGGTCTAGTGAAAGTCTGCTTTAGAATATTTTAGGCTAACGGAGTCCCTAGGTCATCTGCGCATGCACGCAAATTTCCAAAGGAAGGTACGGCTCAGAGAGAAAGAAATTATAAGTCCCAAGGTCATCTGTGCACACACGCGCCTGTAAATCTTTAAATGAGGGTAGGGTTAGAGCAAAGACATGAAATACATATGTCAAAATCGGCTGTTAATTGACGCGACAAAGTAGCTGGTCTCAGGTTGATGAAAAAATTTGGACAAGTCGACCACGGCCGTGAGTCGACGCGATATCGACACAACGATCTGGGATTGATTTGAAGTCGACTTGCGTACATCATCAGAGTACTGCAAATCTATTTGAGATCGACCCATAGAGCAGTTGATTTTAGGTTAGTGAAAAATTTGGAAAAGTCGACTTCAAATTGACCTTATTCCAATAATACGTAAAACGTCGCAATTTCGAACAAAATTTCGAAAGAAGTAGATTCTTGGTCTACTTGACGTCGATTATTGGTCGGCAAGAATGGACTTTCACGTTTTGAGATGTGATGATGATCAAGTTGACTTCCCATTTTCAATTAACAAAAAATTATTCCTTCATCGCGACGGCAACTTCGTCTCAATCCTAACAGCCAAAGCTACTCTCGAATATCTTATACTCTTAGAATCTATTGTATCACTCCCATTTCCATCGTTATCCTCCTTTACTGTACCCACCTCCCTATCCGCCTTGACAGCAATTTCTAACGTTTACTCCAATCGTATATTTCCTACTCTTTTCACTCATTCACACCTTTCTTATGATTGTCTATTCTAGATCCTTATAATTAGAGCAGAATATGTAATAAAAAAAGTCAACGAAGCTCTAAAATATCCATGAAACTACCGCGCATTAATCCTCTAATCCTCACTACTGGTTCTAATCTCGCCCACTACATCTAACTCCGAATCACGAACCAGTGGATCCCCCCCCCCCATCCCCCAAAAAAATCACCCTTTTCATTGCCCTCGTTTTACCGAGAACTTCCCGGTCACCGGAATATATCCTCCATCTTCTTCCATCTGTCTCCGTGAAGAAAAAATCTGTGATCTCCAGACCCTACACCGTCTCAGTACGTCCATTTCTCATTCTCACCGATTCGCCATCGAACATTCACTCAGATCAGCCAAACAAGAATCAGTAATCAGTTTTGAACTAATTCCAACTTGGTAACGGAATATTTCGAATAACACCCGTTTATATGACTACAGCCAGTTGTGCGCCAAGAAAATTTCCCTTCATATTTTCGTCATCAAAAGAATGTACGATCACCTATAAAGTGATTTCTGAATAGCCTACGTATAGTTGGTCACCGTTTGCTCGGTTTTACTTATTACTCCTTTAATAGATAAACTCTACGACCTAATCACTGACGTCGAAGAAATGATTAGCATCATTTTCATTCAAACAAATTCTCGAAGATGAGTAGAGTTTTGCAGATTATGAAGCGAAAAGCTGTATACATGGGTGTAAATATCATCTGATGCAAGTCATCGAATTGCTACTGACCTTAGAAAAATGCGGTAGAAAAAAAGTAGGATGAGACAACACATGTTCGGCTTTCTTCATGTACTGATAGTCCTGTAATTGTAAAATATGATCTCCACCTAATATAATTTGGTCTTTACAAATAAGCCGACTGTGCGTATCTTTCTCAGTATCCGGGTTGAATCAATTTATGCAGACTAATTGAAGCCACATCATCACCATCAGACACACGGGCTGTACGGAAAAACATATGGGTATCGAGATTGTACATTGTAAAACTAAGGTTAGGGTCAAGCTCACGAACACTTTCCAGTGTTATTCGATTTTAAACTGCGATATCGATAACCACCTGTACTGGTTGATGTTTCATTAACAGAAAGTGTGTACTATACAGTAATTGTTACGTAAATCTTATTCTTGTGGTGCCCGAAAAACGAGTCTGTCTCTCTTACGAAGAGTTTAGTCGAGTAATGATGCAACGCCTCGAGTTAGAATTTCAGTTAATTCATCTCTCGATATTATAGGGAACGTGTTTTCTAACCTTGCTAATCAGAACTGCATCATAATAATTCATAACGTACCGGTACGTTACACCACATTCATCAATATTTACCATAGGTACAAAATTGATTTTACTTTTTCACCTTTCTCTGTCTCGTCTCGTACTTTCTATCTGTTCTATGGGTACATGTATCGTATTTGACAGGAGCCAATAATGAACGAAATTAATGAAAGAAAAAAAAAAACATATTCGTACACTCCCCAAGTTTTTACCGCTCAAATCATTGAACGGTCAAGTTTCTTATTCTTCATTAGTACCTATATATCGTACATCACGAAAAAATAATTAGTCACCATTAATCGAAAATGAAAATAAGTTACTAAAGAGTTTGATAGATACAAGATATATTTCTTGGTCACGAAGCATTCATAAAAAATTGAGATTGTTGGACGCACACTAAGATGAATGCGTAAAAATGTAGAAGCAATATTAAGCCCGAAAAATATCTTCTTCACCTACGCAACGTTAAGATGCTCCGGCACAATTGTGAGGGTATATCAAAGACGGTAACTGAAGTCTTGAACCTCTCGCTCGAAAATTTGGAAGAACTTTGCCACTAAAAGATAGGAAAATGAGAAGAATTTTAATGCTCTGTGCGAAAAGAGTCCACTAGTCACCATGGTAAGAGCTCCGCGTGTAAAACTAGCTTTCATCTGAGGCACATTCTACGCGAAGGAAGTGGGGTTGATGTCTGATTGAAGGATCATCGGAGTCAATGACGAGTCTCAAGTGTGCACTGCTCCATCATTTCTGGTGTAAGACGGGCCTAATTCGACGGCCAATCCTATATAGAGAGCTCTCACCTTGGCGACTTGTGGTTACTTTTCGCAGAGAGCATCACAATTATTCTATTCTTTTTTGAAGAGCACCTGCTCTGGATTGCCTTTATTAAAACTGTGTTCATTGAGGCAAGCAGGGAACCTGTTTAATGGAGATTTTTCCATCAGATACTGCTAGATGTTCAAATTTTTCCCAAGTCCTTTTCCCATCATATATAGCTTGGAAGTCTACATTCTTCCAAATTCCTTTCCCATCATTTATAACTTGAAATTCAAAATCTTTCCAAGTCCCTCCCCGATCACCTTTAGTCCGGAGGCTGAAAATTTTAAGTTCTTTTCCCATCCCTATAGCTCGGAGGTCAAAATTTTCCCAAGTCCCACGTTTTTCCAGACGTCCCCGCTTTTCCCAATCCCAAGTCTGCCGGACGGCGCCCGCCTTTTCTCTTGAATTTAACCCACCCCCCCCCCTCTTTCTCCCATAAAACAGATTCCCTATTGAAATTTAAATGCCAGAGCAGAAAAGTTATTGCCGATAGCCGTTGAGAGGAATGAGTAGATTTGGCAGGTTTGTGAAGAGTTGCTAGGGCGAAACACGACTGATAGGGGCAATCCAGGTTTTACTGTTCGCAAGAGAGGGCATGAAGGTTGATGAGGGAGCGTGCATCAAGCAGGAAAGGCTATTGAAGTAAACTTCGTGTAGAGCAAAAATAGTTTGCTCTTTTATTTGTGCTGTACAATCAAGGACAAATTACAGATTTCAGTTTTGACAATCATAATATCTAGAAAATTCGTGACAGGGAAATTTGACTGAGAAAGTTTGCCTTGCAACAATTTGTCGGAGAAAATTTTCCTGAGGGAATGGGCCAGATATGGAAATTTGTTTCACAAAAATTCAGCTGAGTGAAAATACTTCTTCAATGTGAGTCAATCAACCTTACCCAGAAGTCGGTTTCTACAATCTTCCAAACTGTGGCTTTACGGCTAGGTCATACGTTTAAAACGATGACTGAAGGAGAGGACCTTGTTTTCCCACTTTGACTAGAACCTATCCTGGACTACTTCGGAGATAAGTGGCTTCGACGAAGTCGTCCGGCTCCTCGACTTCTGCTAGTGTTATGGAACTGTATCAACACTGCAATCCAGAATCTTCCAAAGACGAATAACGCGGTCAAAGGGTGGCATCGTGCATTTGAGATAGACACCGTCCACGCAGACGTATATCAGCTTTTCAAAACCACAAAAAAAGGATATAAGTTTTGATGGACGCGATATGAGCAGCTGTCGGCGGGTGAACCATCAGCAAAATCCCGGTAAAAGTACCAAGACTGCGCTTTAAGACTGCAGACCCGTGTTGATCTATTTGACGACGAAACCGATATTGTCGAGTATCTGCGAGGTTTGGCTCACAACATTTCCTATCAACGACGCCTCTGAATTCTGGATGACGGCTTGACGCTAATACTCATTCTCGACTTACCTTTGTTGAGGGCGGAGGCCTCGACGATGCTTCTGTCAAGGAAGCCGATTTTCCCCGTTTTTTTGGAAGACTATGCAAGGTCCTCTGGGTACAACTAATTGGCTCACATTTCAAAAAACACTTCGGAGTCGGTCGAAGTTTTGTGCGGCAAATGTGCTCGGGTAAATTTCCTCAAATGGCAACTTTTCGTGTCTGGAAAATTCTGGACGACAGCTTGACGCCAATTCTCTCAGAGGCCCATGAAGACAATGCTTCTGTACAGGCAGCCAATTTCCCCCTTTTTTGGAAGACTATGCAAGCCGACCTCCTCTTGTACTAAATGGCTCTAATTTCAACAAAATTTTTCGAGTCAGCCGAATTTTTGTGCGGCAACTCAAATGGCAATTTTTCGTACCTGGCAAATTTTTGGAGGTGAATTTTCGTCAGGCATTTTTGACTGTACCGAAAAATTTAATAAGACGGTATACATTTGTAGAATATTTTGAACAGTTCTCTCGATCACGATCTGATTCCAACAATTCTTTCTTTCACATTGATCAAACGCTCCGCTCATGCAGCAACCTATCTGTTTCTGTAACTTCACTACTCCTATAGATAAGATACATAATGAGGCATTGACGTGCGTTCATCCTCCGATCGATCAGCGATGTTTCATACTGTTTGAATACTCCACCCTCGATGAATAATTAGAAATGGAGTATACCTGTCCGCCACGAGTCCTCAAGTCGGCTGAGGGTGGAAAACTGACTCTACTCAGAGTCTGAGATTCGGACTTGCTCGGAATGCACGCAGGGTAGGACGGAGACTTGGGAGTTTGAACTCAATTGAGGGCCAGTTTTACCAAACTGAAGTTAGCTGCCAACCTCAGGTTAACGTAATCCTATCACCACCCGAAATCGGATGGTCAGGGTTAGGAGAGGTTCAGTTAACCCGAGGTTAGCAGTGAACTGGCGCTGGTAAAACTGGTCCTCAGCGAATTAAAGTCATATTCTTGTTGCTCCGAAGCGAAGAATCGATCGAATGAGGGCAAAAGTCAAACACTCTTCTCTTCATTCGATCGTTTCCTTCAAAATCCACATCAGATTGCTAAAATACACTCGTAACTTTTTGCGATCCGTACAGCGCAGCGTGAAGAAAACATTCGACAGGACTCGTCTCCGTCCATTTGGAGTTAATCGAGGTGAAAATTAAAAGATATACAGAAATAGTTTGATCGTGCTACGCCCAATAGTAGAATTAATTTGGGTAACGCGCGGTGTCTAACGTTTACTCTAACGGTGATGAGGTATTTAATGAGATTTTTTTTCCCAAACTAGCTAGCTCTCATGATAATGAGCAGCGCGGTTGAAACAATTTCCGTCCACATGGTGCTTAATGCGGAAAATGTATTCGTCGACATCTCGCAATTTCCTGCTCGGTAGGCCCGTATTCGAAATCATGACCACAGCACACGAACTGCCGCACTGTTTACACGAATTAATTTTTCTTTCTCTCTCGTTCATTTCATCTTTTAATCGTTGCGCTGGTAGTCAAAAAAAAAGTTGAGCATTAATGTACATACGAGTTTTCTTCACGGTTATCAACAAACGGCAGTCATATCAACATCAGCAACTATAGCTATTCTTTCGATCTCGCATAGTTTACGGTACGATTTGAGTGTTCTGGGTGAGAAAGAAGATGTTACGCTAATTTCATTGTTACGGAGATATTTTATTAATTACCTCGGCACAATATTGTAGTGATGCATTAGATTTGGGAAAAGAGAAATTGTATTTCTCTTCCTAATTTCATTTTCTTTCTATTTATGATCGAACGTATTCGGTATTTCATTTTTATTTCCATATTTTTTTTTTTTCGTGGATGGAGTAACTCATTCGTATGCCGTAAATTTGAATCCGTCTTTAACATTATTTACTTTTCGCTTCACGGGTCAACTTCTATTTTTTTGTAATCTGCGCAAGTCATCTGTACAAAACCATTATAGTAGTAGACTTAAAAAAATTGTGGGAGGTTTAATGCAACCATCGTAGATCTTCACTTTTCTCTTAATATGATGTAGGTAGATAAAGCGAGGAAAAAATCAGATAGTACGATTTATTCATAGCATTGTACGTGCTTTTTATGAATGAATGCAAGCATTCGCGTTTTTGGAATGAAAATAAAAATAACGACTCGTTTTTCTGGATTTGCACGGTTTTTATCATTACTCGCAATGAATGGTGTCGGCATATTTTGTAATTCTTTTTCTCTTCTTTTCCAGGGATAAGCATTCGACAACACGCTGGATGGGCAATCTAGGATTATCTTCTCACGACAATCAGTCATTGCTTAACTGGTGAGTTACTTGAAATTATGCTAAGTCGAGCCTCATCAGGAGGAGATATGGAGGCGAAAAATAATTCGACCCTCGTCAATCACCAATATCAAAACCGATCCCTATCTATCAATAATAGAATCAGAATTTAAAAATTCCTCAGTCGAACAGGTTCCTAGCTCGTCTCAACTATGAAGTATGAAAGACACACTTGAACACAGAACGTCGCATAACCCAATTTTAAAAATGAAGAATTAAATTTCAGTTTTTGAGCAGTTTGTTGTCAAATTAAAGATGACGTGTCGGATGATGGTATTTCAGTAAAGACGAAATTTCTATTACATAAATTTACAGATTGAGGTAAAGATCCGTAGCCATGAGGTTTTTAACAAGGGTGGCGTATGAAATGGGAAGGGGAGGTTCGGCATCAGGTGAAATTGAGAGTTTCAATAAATGTAAAGAATTTTACACGACGCAGGAGAAAATGCTGCGTTATACCTATACCTAAAACTATTCATTTGGATGTTAATTTTTTGTTAGCTAAATCACGAATTTTCACTTCCAAAATTCACAGTTAGTCTTGACCAAATCTCCTTAGCTATGCCCTTTGATGACATTATCTATGGTCGCACCCAAAGGGGTATACGTAAATTTCACGTTCGATATTATTGACCATCGTTTAAGAGCATAGCCTACGGCATTGGACTCGTAATCGGAAAGGACACGTCATCGTGCATTAGTTACATTAGTCAGGATGGAAAGCTGATAGAATTTTGCGGTGCACGTTTAAACATCCCTAGTCACTTAAAATAATCCATCAACTACCTACGACACTAAGAAAGATTTATCAACTTCTCTCTTTCAATAGAATTTCACTTTCCCTAAGAATAGTTTTAGTCGTAGTTCTGCATTCTTAACGGTCGCGTATCTGGCCGATGTGTGTAATTCTGAATTCCGTGAACGATTTTTCTTCTCCATCTCAACAACTTTCGATTTCTGAAAAACGATGCGCCAAGTGCGTCGATGAGGCACACAAATTGTACGTACAAAATACTCGAAGATGGGTATTTTAGAATTAATTTTTGTACACATCATCTAAGGAACTCGTGACGATGATAATCGCTGCGAAATGGACGTTACACATACTTTACTTCTTAACAAGACTATTTTGCAATTTTGTCCAGGATCGAACTTCGAATGGTATAATCCGTAACGTTCTTACCCTATTCTTCAATTTATAGGTTTCAATCTTCTATATGTAAAAAATGACAAACTTTACAAATAACTTTCAAATTTTCCCACGTCATTTTCCCATCCTTGTTAACTTGTTTTTCTTCTCAAAACATGTATACTATTCGTAATCACTCTAAATACCCCCTACGAACTCAGTCGTATACGTAAACAAATATTCAAGAACGTAAGAACTTTTCTTACGTCAGACTTTCAAACAATGTTGCTCACTATGATATAATATAAACGTGAAGATTTCAGCTTACAAACCTAAAATACGATCTCCAAATAGAAAAAATTGCCAATTCACCTTCATTACACTTTTATAGATAAGAAAGAATTGCGACAATGACGACGTTATACGTACCTATAAAAATATTCGGTAAATCTTATCAACTCATTAAATCACCAACTCCTCTTCACCACATAAACCTCAACTTTACTAGGCTAAATAACAAATTAAACAAACAATACGATTACAGTTTTCTTTCTTATTTCACTCTTCATGTTCACCATACACAATACATTTTTCTTCTCCTGCTGACTACGATAAGAACTACTATTCCTTTGAGACTTAAAATATAAAGCGCGAACACCGGGATTTTAATTTCACTTTCGTAAAATTTACATCACGCGGACTAAATGTTGACTCGACTCAATGATGGAAAACGCTTGTCATACGATTATTATGGAATAGGACGATGCGTACATCTTTCGAACGTACGTAGAACAAAAACATTGTCTGATTAATTACTCCCAAATTCGGCGCCACGCTAAGTATAGCAACTCTAAAGTCCGAACAATAACTCATCCGTTCTACTTAGGAAATCTTCGATAATCATTTATCGCAGATTGTAACAGGAGGATATTTCGTAAATTTTGTTGTTGCGACTATAAATTTTAAAATAGAGTATTGCATAATTAATGCTTCATGGGGTCCACAGATTTACAACACCAATGATCACTCTCGAAATTTTCATTCATACAAAATTGAGAAAATCTTGAAAAATTAGCGATTGCTGTAAGAAAAAGTGGGGAAAGAATGTGCGATACAAACGCCATAACTGACTCGCACAAGTGCACAGATACTCAGTCTATTTTACACTCACTTCAAATTCGCCTTATGGTCAGGAATCTCCCAAACACCAACGAGATTTGCAAAAGGATGAGAGAAAGACCGACTCAGTTCAAGGAATAGCAAATCAAAATCCTTCCTCGTAAGATAAGATATTATTGAGTATTGCAGTCAGTTAAAAGTCAAAAGCCGAGTTTTAGCTGAATTTTTACTGATGAGACAGATGCTGAAAGTCAGCTTCATTACCTGTTCTATGAAGGTCTTTTGGAAAATTTGGACGTCCCGCCGTCCGCTGTTCGACAAAAACTGACTTTGACGTCACGATATGATGACGTCACGGAAGAGAGGGGGGGTACGGTCATATAGGCGCCCACAATTAGGCGCAACAATCATTCAGACGCCGCATTCATTTGGACGCCGTGACGTATTTTTTGTAACTTGGTTCGCCTAAATCCTGTTCCCTCTGCAATACAAAATTTATTTATAAAATTATTAAAATAAATATTATTCAATAAAAAAAGTTTATTTTATTTGATTAGAAATATGTTTAAATTGATTAATTTCAAAAAATTGAAAAAAAAAAACATTAATGAAATTTTCAAAACTATATCACCCTAAACAAAATATAAAAATAAATAATTCTAAAAAATATAAAATAATATCAATATTAAATTTTTATTAATTGAAAAAAATATCAAAAATAAAATAATTAAATTAATTTTTTATTATTATTAAACTTGAATTGAATTAATAATTAATTAATTTTATTATTAATAAAAATATTAATAATCAGCTATCAATTAATTAAAATAATTATATATTTTTTTCCTTGAGTAACTTGAATTTAAAGTAATAATTTTTCAAATTAATTATGAATTAATTTCCTTAAAACTTTTATTAATAAATAATATTATTTTAATTAATTAAATTATTGTTAATAATTCATAGTTTATGGTATAATTCCAAATCCTGGTAAAATTAAAATATAAACTTCAGGATGACCAAAAAATCAGAATAAATGTTGGAATATAATAGGGTTTCCATTACCTCTAGGGCTGAAAAATATTGTTTTAAAATTAATATCAGTTAGAGTCATTGTGATTCCCCTTGCTAATATACTGGTAATGATAAAATAGCTCAATTAATTTTTAAAAATTGTTTCATTTTAATAAAAAAAAATTAATTCGCGCCTAAGCGCCCAATTGTTCTTGCGTCTACTTGAATGGGCGCCTACTTGATTTTTCAGTTCTTCGCGCCTAATTGTCCGCGCCCGATTGTCCGCGCCTAAATGATACCAACCCGGAGGGAAGGGGGTGAATTGAGCCACAATGTATATTAAGCGAAGGCTTGGAAGAATTTCGATTTTGAGCCGTATTATATGGGAGAAGAGGATCTTAGAAAAATGTTGACTCTTCGAGATCCTAATTCTAAATTTAATTCTCAATACGAAAACCAATTTGACGAAAATAGAACAGATTCCCTGCGTTCCTCGTTCGACTTCGTGTGGGAAGCCGTCATTTTCAAACTTTTCTTTGTAATCCAAAAATCAATTCAGCTTTTCTGATTCCTGCAAAATAGGATAATGCACTGCTTGTATGTTGAAATTTCAAGTTCTACTGCTCCATTGTCCAGGTCAGACTAGCGTCGCCAAGGAATGAACAAAAATAAGAAAGAAAGATTAATTGAGCTGTTCGTCCCGCGGAAGTGCAGTCGGCCAACGGAGATGAACACAAACTGAAGAATAGGTATCTTCCACCAGTATGACAAAGTTCTAGTTCTATTGATCGTTCCATCTAGACTCACATTTTTCCAAAAAATCAGCCGAAAATTAGCTAAATTAGGCCAGCTTAATTTTTACAAAAGACAAAAACCAAACTTTTTGAGGTCGGAAGTTCAAGCTGAAATCCGAAATTTTCGTCTGCAAAACTCTTGATATATCATACAAGTCCTTAGGTGATTTCAACACCCGGACCGAATCAGCTCTGAGCTCTACCTGGCGCGAATCCATTGATCCAAACCGCGTAAACGCGAAAAGCAAATAGGTATGGATACACTAAGTAGCACAGCTTCTCTTACAAAAGATTCAAATATTCAATCCTTCGATCCTATCACAATTTTATAGCTCAAAAGTCGAAATTTTTTCATATCATGTCAGGGCGAGTCAGTTCTGCCTGGACAGCGAACGGCGGGGCATCCCCCTCCCCTCCCTAATTATCCCAAAGGGTGATATAGATTACGTCATCCGACATATCCAAGTTTCCTTATTATCTAGCTTAGACAAATCGTTTCGAGCAACGTAATTTTAACTAACTTACGTTAATGACGTCATCAAAGTTGGACGCGGACAATTTTTTTTTCTCTTTGTTTTTTTTATATCTAAAGTGGAACTTGGAAACGTTTCAACTATCAAAGGAGTAGGACTTGAGAAAATTTTATTCTTAGGATTCATAAAAATGATGACTTTTGAGACTCTAATTCAATTCTCACTATCGAAACCAAATTCTTCCCTTAGTACAGGTTCCCTGTATTCCACGTTCAACTCTCTAAAGGAAGCCGTCGTTTTCGAGAGAAAAAAAGAAAACATGTTCCTTGTTTAAAAAATAGTGTTAGAGTTAGGCCTCCTCAAACTTTCATGACGGCCCGCCTTGACTACTGGCCTGAAACCTTTCAGAAACCTGAAATTTTTGACTGAAGGACAAAAAAGAGGATTAGCCGACTGTTTGAAGAATTTTCGAACAATTTACGATCCAAGCTTTAATAGAGAGAGAGAGAGGGAGAATGTGAAAAAATTCCAAATCAAAAGCACAGGTCTAAAGTTGGCTGAGCCATTTTACTTGATGAGACTCATCATCGTGAGTCCCACCTCTGATTAGTGCGAATGCTCTTTCTCTCTCTAGCTCTTACTTCTCTTTTAAATCGACTCGGAACTATTTTCTTATAATTTTGATCGATGAAGTACATATTCTAAATGGAGCCTATATCTTCCATTTCCTCAACCCGTGCTTTTCAGTCTTAGGTCGAAGCAATGTTTCATTCTAGATGGTGTCTTCTGACATCCGCCTCTCCAAAAACAAAAATGCTCTTTTTACATGCTACAAGATGGTTCACTCCAAAATACCGTATATTGAACATTGAATAATTAGTAAATCACAGACCAAGAACTTGAACTCGAACAAGGCTTGGTAGAAACATCGATGTACTGCAGAGGGAGGCGGGGGGGGGGGGGGAGTATTTCAAACGCCTTCAAGCTTCTTTTTCCCATATCTCTCTCGAAAACGAGATTATTTACAATTTCAATAGAAAATTGTCGGATACGTAAAGCAAAAAATTCTGGTGTCTCTTCGCACTTGAATGACAAATTAATATGAAAAACGAACTCTAGTATGTATCAGAAAAATGACTTAATGGCCTGGCTGATCTCATCTACCACAGGGGCTGTAGAAGGCGTGGTCAGATGCTACACCATTAAACCAAACCACAAGGTTTCATGATCGAGAAAATAGGATTTCGCTCGCTTAATTTTCTTACTCCTAATTCCCGTGAACGTTTTGCAGAAGTATTTGCAAAGAGTTCTGGTGGACTCTTTAGAGAAGTATTTACATCAAAGAAAACATTCAGGCTCCAATTGCGGAGAGGTGGTGGGGGGTCAAACGCCTTCGAACTTCTGTTTCCTTCCTCTCTCTCGACAGACCATTGTAAAATTTTTCGGAAATGTAACTTCAGAAATTCTGGTTTATATCTCTATCAGGATTGTAGAAGCTTACTCAGGTCTTCCTTTCAAACCAATACCAGCAGGCCGAATCACAAGGTTTCATTGATTTTCTTATTCTTAATACCTGTGGATCAGCATGAAAGGAAACATCGAGGCTACGTGATGCGTTTTTCATGATTCTGGTGTACGCGATTATGATAATTTTATGATCGCATAAAATAATAGTAAAATCAAAACGAGCGGGTTTTATGGTGTTTCGAAAATCTTTTCCTAAATATGGCTTGCGCAAAAGAAGTTCACTCCCGCGAATCTGCGCTATTATTCAAAAACATAATCGCTGTCCAAGGACCGAGTGACCAGCTTTTGTGTAGTCATATATGTATTATCTACTGCTAATAAAAACTAGAATTTTACACTTTAACAGAAACAAAAACAACGAACCGGTTTACAAGAGTTGGTACTCTAGCCTGTTCGGGTCAAATTACGTCACCAATTTGCATTTTGTCGCTTTTTCTTCTGAAGTTTTGTACAAGGGTGTACCGATACCCTACTGCCCGTATGGAATGTAGGTGGTACGAGTATTATTTATGTTGTACGAAATGTATTGGTAACTTATACGTATACAGTACGATATAAATCCTCTCAAATTGATTTCACGTTATGGCTGAAGGCGTAGGTGCTATCGCCGCGGAGAACCCAGTAACATAATTTGACCGAGGAAAACGGACGAATATACGTAGATGGTCGCATTTCTTTTGTACGACGCATACGCACCGTCGTTGTCGTTAAACTACGACTGCGTCCCCCTCCCCCCACACGACGGAGGTCGACCTATAATTACGTATGTAGCGCATTGTGTGACACCGCTTTTACGAACGTCGGTCGCAGGTATTTAAGAAGGAAGTTCGTGAATGTGATAATATTTTCGACGAAAGAATTCGATTCGAGTACGCACCGCGTTTACGTAGGTAAGTTGACTTATATGTACTGTACCTGTGCGAAGGAATGTTAGACTGATCGTCACTCTTCAATTGGAAGCGTTCTGACAATAATATTCTCTTGCACTACTGACCCGATAATACGATCGTGTACCGGGTCAATGTGATTCGCGATAAATACAGTATGTACACAATAAATTACACGGCCGTCTGTACAGTCTTGCAACCATGTGCCCGTGCCAAAAAAGTATTCATTTCGTTCTGCTTCAAACCGTGACAAAACCGATAAGTACTCGGTACGATCTGGTTATCATTTAGAAACGAATGAATTATATGCGATTTCAAATTAGTTGAAAATAGCCGAATGTACTGTTTTCTTAGTGCAAATTTCCTCAAAGTACCGAGATCGCGTGAAGAAAATCATCTCTTTGTTGCTAACTCGTGTACAGACTTCCTTTGGTACAATAGACGCGAGCATTTGATTACGTCCGTATACCGGAAGAAAACAGATTGGATACTTTGTATGCACACGGAGTTGAGGTTCTCGCGGTGCTACTCGCCTACACTTCGTTAAATTTACAAAGAAAGTTCTTACTATGCCTGACGGATCGCGCATAAATGAGATCAACCTGAAATAAACGTAATGGGCCAAGAGGTCGTCGCTAGTTAAAATATTGATGTTCACGGAGCACGATTTTAATGTAACTGGTGCAGTATTGAGAATATTCGATTAATATATTAGGTCTATGTTCCGGAGTAACGAGGCGACTCTTCACGTGACGGAATGGAGCGAAGAGAAAAAAAATGGTCTTGTTACGTAAATGTTGATAAAAGTGTACTAAAGAATCGTGAGTGCAAATTCTGCTCCGTACGTATGTCAATCGAGAAAAACGAGTCGAGTAGAAGCCGCGTTGTTTTTGTATGTACGAATACTGTTACATACTTATTATATGAAAATTATGAAACAAATTGCTTATACAAGTATACCGATGGGTATGTATAAGCCATCGAGTTATATATTAATATTCGACGACCTTTAGAGTTCTTTTCAACTATTCAAACAATCTACATTATAATAAGAAAAGCAGATTATGGAAGACTTGTATCTGTAACTAGGTTACTATGTTAGCAGATTTGTAGCTAGAGTACTCGCACTTTATAGATATCGGGGTTAGCATTAATATTGATCTCTTCTCGTGATGTACGTGGATGGAGTGCTGTATCGTACGCTTGACATGGAATACAAAAACCAAATTTTAACGAGAACTTTGTGGAAGATGTGACCGATGTTACATCCCTTTTCTCCTGAGCGCTCTCTTTTCTCCTAAAGGATAGAGCAGCTTATCACGCTTGGCTGGTGCGGCGTACCCGACGCGGCCCATGATTAGAACAGCGCGTCATTTGCCATGTAGGCGGCCCTTACGACGCGCCTTTAAAAACCATTAGACTGGTGTAGTTTGGTGCAGTTTAACTCTTGCAGAATTACGACACCATACTGTTCAGGTGACCAGCATTTTATTATCAAAAGCTGACTCAGCTCTCATAGTTGAACTCGCGAGTAGACATGATCGACATCAAGGGCATTCATTGAATATACTTGCCCATCAACTCAACTGTTGACCACCCCCCCCCCTTCCCTATAGACTCAAGACAAGAATTGTGGAAAGGGATGTTCCTGAAATGATGGTATGCAAGAATTTATGTTTTTGTGTGTCAAAACCAATAACCTAACTTGATTTTTAAACGGGGAAGCGGACTTATAATGACGGCTTCCTCAACCAAGTAGTTGAACGAGGAATTCAGGAAACCGGTTAAAAGGGAGGAGTTGTGTTTTGTTGATTTTGAGAATTGAATATCTCCTGTCATAATGTACCTAACTTGAAAGTCGAAATCACTTCAAGTCCTTCTGAGATTTTCCCAAGTTTCACTTCCGGTAGCGAAAAAACGGGGAAAATTTAGAAGCTATTGCAAACTTTGCAATGATAGCGAGAACCCACCAGCTTCGCTGTCTCGTGAAAAAACACTAGTCTGGAGTTATGCACGTTTTCAAAATCTCAAAATACACTTCACTTCATGAAGACACATTGTAACACCTCCTTTTGGATAAAGCTCTTGAAGTCGTCATTTACTTCATCTCCCTTCTGTTTCCTTCTGTTGAAACATATGCTGACCTTACGAAAATATTTTAAAAGATAATTTGTAGCCTAAAGAAATTTCCATAATCTAAATTCTTCCAAGCGACGTAAACTCAGGTTGATGACATCGTCTAAGTTGGACGGACTCTTTCTATTCAACACCTAACCTAATTGTTTTCAACAGGGAACCTGTCTTATGGGAGAGGGGGAGGGGTTTCTGAAGTGAATTGATGGGAGCGTCCAGCAAAATCTTCGAGCTTGATATGATAGGAGGGGTACTTTGAAAAATGTCGAATATTGAGCTGTAGACTTTCAAGCTCAAACTCTCGAGCTGGCGAAAAACAGAGTTCAATCTGCATTCAGAAAAAGGATGAACGAAGAAACGTATGTAAAAGAGGTTCTCTGTTTGCCTCGATTAACACAGTTAATGAAGACAAGTCCGAGCATGAGGGTTTGCCCATGGGAACTTGATCCATGGTGCGAGGGTGTAATAATCCTTTTTAGAAGATAGCCCCTGTTAGGAGATCGCTCTCGACGGTGGGTTCCTACAAGTGTCTCTTGTCTGGAGACTTTGGCCTGACAGACAAGGACAAGTCCTAATCTAGGTTTGAATGCCTGCCACTTGGGCTTTCAGCGACTAATTTTCAACAAGATTCTAGCGCACTGGAAGAGTGACACGCGACAGGCAGTCAATTATAATCATTTAATCAACTAGTGGTTGTTTGGTTCGAGATCCGCGTTGGTGTTTTTCAGTCAGAATAGCGGGTTTTCGATTTTCCATAACTTCATCATGGTTAGTTCCATATGTGGAAGGTGATACTCCTGTACTGTGCCAGTCCATCAGTGGTCTGTTTCAGATAAATCGTAGACAAGTCAGTGAAGATGTGTGGAGCAATTTCTGGACCAAACGCGCTAAAAGAGGCATCTGTGGTTCTGTGGTTTCTAGTTTTCAGATAATGTTTGAAGCATCCATGATTCGAGATGGCTCTGAAAGTCCAAAAATTGGGTGAGCGTTTAATGTTGAGTCTGTATTGAATCATTGGGGAGAGTTTTTGTGACCATTTCTTTGGTTCCATGATCTGCCACCAGGGTCGTCGCCACGGGGTGGCGAGTGAGTATTACCGCTTCAGGCCTTGAGCTACTCTAGGCCTCGCGCCGGTGAAGGGGGAAAAAAATTAAATAATTGTCTAAATTGAAAAAAGGGCTCATGTGAAAATTTTGCTTTAGGTCTCCAAAAGTCTGGTGACGACGTTGAGCTCGATTCTCAGTCTCGAGTCTCAATATCGAGTCTCAGCCTTTAATCTCGGTCTCGGTCTTGAGTCTCAGTCTCCTCAAGCCTCAAGCTCGAGTCTCAGGCTCGAGTCTCACTTTTGAGTGTCAGTCTCGATTCTCAAGCGCGACTGTCAGTGTCGAGTCTCAGCCTCGAGTTTCAATCTTGATTTTAGAGAGTTGGTTCGATAGTTTGGGGTTCACAATACTAGGTGTATTTGATGATTGCAAATTCCCGCTATGTTTTGCGGGAATTTGCAATCATCAAATACACCTAGTCTCAATCTTGAGTCTCGAGTCTCGGTCTCTAATCTCAAGCTTGGGTGTCGGTCTCTAGTCTCAAACTTGAGTCTCAGTCTCGAGTCTCAGGCTCGACCTGCCACGTCTTGCTCCATTCTTGCGGTGTGGTTTTTCCAAGTGCTTTATTCATTGCTGCTCCTATCTCGCTCAATATTCGAATTTTTCCAAGCCCCTCTCCCATTACGGATGTAGCTTGAAACTCGAAGTTTTTCCAAGGTCCGCCAGTCTTCTTCAATTAAACCCCCCCTCCCTTCCACACACGAAACAGGTTCTCTGTTGAAAAGTAACCTCCCAAATTAGGTTAGATTTTAGGTTGTCGGAAGCCATGATCTGCGGCACGGCGAATGACAGCCATTTTTCGCGATTTTCCTCCAACCGCCATAAAATTGATGATGACGTGCACAATGTGCCGAAGTGACATTCAGTCGATTTAAGGAAATGGATCTCTTTCACATAAGTGAAAGATATCCTTCTTCCAATTGTTGCAATGTCACGTCACCATCGAAATAGGCTTCCTGTTAAAATTTAGACGCCCGAGTTCCGAGGTATAGGTCTGAAGAAAAGGACTTCGAAAAATTTTATAAAAGGTTCTTCGTATTCCTCGTTCAATTATAACGGTAACCTGCCCTGAGTTATATTTAAGATCGGTGTCACGCTTTGTTTCGACTAGGAAATCGTCCAACTGTGTACATATTGGTACCTGTCCAAATAATCTGTACATCGCCCTCCTATCTTGGTTAGTACGGGTATTCTGAGTTGTTGCATTTTAGTACCTCGTTTTTCAAATGATTCATGAATCTCCGCTAGTTGTGATAATCATAGGAATGAATTTATTGCTAAACCATTAGTTTGTTGGCAAAACCAGTCGTTGAGTCGACCCTGCCAGTAGTTTCGGCTTAGAATTTTTTTTCTTCTTCAAGTTGACATTCTCCATTCCGGCGCAAGCTTTAAATCTTAGTTTATTGCTGAGGCGTTTTCCCGATTATTCCGCACATTATATTTGCGCCATATCTTCGTGATATAATTTTCTCACGTAAATCTAGACGTAATCCATTGCATACTAAACGTAACTCTTTATTTAATGAGTATTTTTTCCGTTTCGTATACATTTGTGTTACTTTTTTCTTTTCATCTGGATATGAAAATAAAGACCCGTAAATCTTTTTAAAGACGAGGAAAAGAGTACCGGTAGTTGAAAAGAATAATAATGGAAGTTATAAAATCAAATTTATTATACTAATCTTTCGTAATCGTAATTAGACAAGCGATATCCGAATTCATTCGTTTCAAAAGCATATATTTGCCAATAGTATACCGCGGAAGGCGGTTCCATTTTCATTTCATTTAAACTTCGCGCAATGACTTCAATTATAAATCTCTCGGTACTTTTTTTTTATGTTTCATTTTCCTCTCCGTTATACTTATTCTTCTTTTAAAAGCGTACTTAAATACTGTATTCTCTGTGAATGTATACGAATACTCACTTTTATGTACACTGTGCGTATGATTCACTTTCTTTTTCGTGACTTATTTACATACATGCGGCAGTTGAAGTATAAATAAGTAAATTTATCCCACGTGTTTGCTTTCAATGGAATTACCGTATTACTATAGTTAAACAGTCATTATACAATATTTTTCAGCAAAGATCGTCAAGCTAAGAAGGAAAAATGGAAACATTCGGTATTATCCCATTCTTTCATTGTAACTGCTATCAATGAAAGCAATTAATGCCTTCACAGCGCGTACAAGTTGCGTACAGGTCGACTCGTTGAGAAGCAGAATCGCTTTAGTGGGATTGTGAAGCAATGTCGGTGCGATAGTTGAAATTAATAGCCGTCGATATTTCTTCCTGTTTGTATATGTTTCAGTCAGACATCGCACGGTGAAGTTACATAGAAAACGAATTACTCGTCCGTTAGTCTTGGTGACTTCAATGCGCGTATACGCTAGTGCGACAAGTTGCAACTTTCGAGTCTTTTGCAAGTTCATGACCGCGTATAGTAAATGACTAACTCGACCATCTTTGTCAGATTTTCTGAAGTAGAACGACGCGACGCTTAATGAGGCATCGGTATTGGTAGACACGTACGCAACAATTAGGGCTGACCTGCGGGGAGGAAAAGTTAGTCGAGTGTTCCTTTATTAAGAACTTGAAATTTCTCCTTGATTCTCTTCCGAACAAAAGAGATTTTGCGCCTTTCATTCGACCACGAAATCACGTAATTCTCTTTTGCAAATTAAATTGAGGATATTGCTGCCCGAACTGTCTGATAGAACTTGAGGTGAAAATTCAGGAAAATTGGATCAAAATAAGTCGGACAAAGGTGAAACTCGTGATGTAGCTCTTGCCCCTCCCCCCACTGTTCTCATAAACATGATAAAAAACAAAACGCGGAGGGTAAGCAGATATTCTTTTACGGTGAGTGATGCTCATATTACAAAAGGGCGGGGAGTGTAATAGATTCCTCAGGGTGAAGTACCTGGCAATCATACTTAGTTTCACCATTTGTTCATGTATTTTCAGCATAAATGCTAATTATCCTCTACCAAGAATAAAAATTTGTGATACTTACTTTTTGAACCTCTGATCCTCCGTTTATAAATATGATTAACGTCGTTTCAAATACCTTATCTAATATTATCAACTTCTACTACATTCTTTCCATTCCACCTGTCTCATCTGATACCAGAATAATTTTTAACTGAGTCAATTAGCCCACAAATCTACCAATACTTCCCACTTCCTAGAAATCCTAAACTCAGATCCCGAAGCCACCCTTTGCTTCACGGACGGTTCAAAATTTAACAATCGAGTTGATTTTCCGTATTAATTTACCTCAGCTTTTCTTTCATTGTCACCGCAACTGCGTCTAAACCTGACAGCCGAATCCAAACCATTTCCTCAATTTTAATTCTTTCTCTCCATCCTCACTCGCTGTCTCTATTGCTTCTGACTCCCTATCCGCGTTGACAGTAATTCCCAATGTTTATTTCTTTCAACTATTCGTTTCAATCACGACGTCCTCCTTCCAACCCCCTCATCTATCTCCTATTCAGTGCGGCCAAACCGTAATTTTTCCAAGACCTGGAACTAATTTATAAATAACGATCAGGAAGAAGGTATCTCTCATACAGGGGACTAAGGTACTTTTCTCTTGATCGACTCGACATCACAGAAGACAGCCGCAGCAGAATCAGTGGTAACGAAAAAGTCGACAATGCTACGAGACCACCGTGCATTAACCCTCGAATTCTCCCCACTATATCCGGTCCATCCACTAAACCTAACTATATAAAAGATCAGTGGATTGTCCTTCGACGAGAAAAATACCCGCAGAATAAATTGGCCCAATTAAACCCATTACCCTCTTGTGAGTCTGGTCTCACCAAGAACACCAAGTTATCACTCACGTCTCTGGGTTGGTCACACGCACGTCTCCTTGACTACCTTTACTTCGTCTCGTGCAAACATTGCAATCTGGCAGTCACATATTCGCATGTCCTACCCTAGTTAGTCTTCATCATATCTCACCTCCCTCAACACTTACCGGTAATATCCTCTCTTCCTCCCATGACATTCTGTGCTGCATCTACGCTGCTAATTGCCTATCAAACTTACAACCCTACTGCAGTTGAGAACCTCCAAAAAGGAACAGAAAACTTTCGACAAGAAAAAACCAAAGATCATGATTGTTTTCATCATATTTGAGGGTGAGGTATTTCATTGAGGTTGTTGTATGATATCAATTTTCATTGAAACTATTGAGCGTAAAGTCGTTGTTGATGGAGAGTTTTTTTACTCTAGTATAGCTTCTGTCGTTTCACGCATTCACACACTTCTTATGAGGTTCTCATCCATATCGGAATCAGTCTCCTTCATTTGGGTCCCCAGTGACCGCGGAATCAGTGGTAACAAAAAGGTCGACGAATCAACCAAAGTACCCACGAGACTACCGCTCATTAATATCCAATTGTTTCTGGTAGATCCGATCTCGCCTCTCACATCCAACTCCAAATACCAGTGAATTGCTCATCAAGAAAAACAAGTCCCACAGCATGAAGAACACCGCCGTCACAAAATTTACCTTACGCCTCCGTGTAGACCACACATACCTGACGCACGCCCCTTTACCCTCTCTTGTGCGAACATTACCTGGATTGTCCTCTTTTAATCCCCACCCTGGCACTTCTCCGCCATATTTGCCAAATCTCCTCATCCCTTTCAATAGCCATTGGCAATAACTTTCCTTCCAATCATGACGTCCTCTCCTATACCTTCACACCCCCAGTTGCCCGCTTGAAGTCCCAGGAAAATTAGAAACTTATAACCATCTTTTTTTATGGATGATGATTTGTATTTCTTCATGCTTGATCATTTCCTACGGTTGGAGAGAAATTGAACAAAAAATTCTGATTCGCTCTCTATGGGGATGATGTGTCCGAATGCTGCTGATTCCTCTTCGTTGAAAGGTAAAGTAGGTTACCCAGTGGATTTATAAAAATCGAGAAGGCTATAATTTGTCTCAACGTTGATTGCATTGTCAATGTGCAAGTTTGGAAATAGAAGAACCAGAAAACTCGTTGAAACCCGTGTGTGCGTATCACAAAGCTCCAGTTATGCAACAGTGAATCACGTGTTCGCCGTTGTCACTTAATTAAAGCAATGTGAAATTCATGCTCTGGAGAGCAGTAATGTTTATAATTCGTGAGTATAAGCAAAAGCGGAAATGAATGGCTGAATACCTGCGCTTGAGTGATCTTGATGCTCGTGTTTACGCTCCATAAAAATGAACCATAATCACGAATTTCGTCAAACGCAGATAGCATCTCATCGCGAGAACTATTCTTTCTATACTTCTTCTGAACCTTATCTGTATCAAAATGTAATGAATGCTGTTTTCGATCGTAAACATAGGACGGGAATTTGTGAAAGAAATCATTTGCACAATTTAATTTCTCATTTTCTTTTGGCCGATTTATGCGCACTTTACCGAGCCTTTAAATTATTCATATCGATGATCATTTTGCCGAACGAAACGCTAGTGGTCTTTTATCTAAGGTCGAGTACATTATTATTAGATTTGCGATACCTCAGTATTGGCTTGCAATCAACAAATTATCTGCACCCTAACACCTGAAATGTATTTAGGTCGCTTTCCGTATCGAATGAGATAAGAAACACGACGAACGTGTACCTGTGTACATTAGGCTTTTAAGAGGAGAATAGATTTGCAATTCGAGTTCAAATACAATTCTTCAATTTGTATTCTTGTTGGCGCCCATTTTGTTTGTAGCATCGTTGCAGTCGTATAAGACATTCGAAGATCCGTAATCTATCCACAGACCATAAGCTGCGTCGTCCGCAAAGGTGATATCTAAATAGGTTCTACGTGTCGTATGAAATGTATTATGCTATTAGCTCCGCATTATAAATCAAAAAATGCTTGTACGTGTATGACCGTTCGTAATTTAGAAAGATCTTGTACAATCTAAAATGGCGGCTCTCTCAATTACGTGTAAATAAATAAATTGTGGTTAATATTAATATGGGTCCGTTGTGGGCGCATCCGGTGCGGCACATAATTTTACATAACTACGCTCATTATCGGATGGAGTAGATGCAGATATACCACAATGAACCAAAATTAAATTTCAGGTATGATCGCTGGGAACACATCGGTCGTGATGATGAGAGACGCAAATTAAGTCTCGGGTTGTTCAAAATTGTCCGGTTTCTTTTTGTTTTGCTTCGTATTTACTTGCGAGAGAATAGGTTGAATCTTCGGAGACTTCCTCTTTGCGATAAGAAAATACACAATTACGACTTTGTATACCTATTTTTTTCTTTTATGATTATGAGTTTGCCGCTGTAGCCCTTTTTCCGAGAATAATTTTTTTCTCCGTCGTACAGAAGCTCAAAATAAGTAGTTTTTACGTTAGGAAATGGTTACTACACAACTAGTAGTAGTGCGAAAAAAGTGGAAAATGACTTTCGAGTGCAAATTGTATACGAGACGTCATTTCTTACTTGTTCGTTCGAGTTTTGTATAGTGTTTTTCACAACAAATGCGCGAAGAGTACGGCAAAAAATCTTGTAAAAGCTACTTTTTACCATAGTGCTGTGAAAAGGAAATTCTATGATAGTATTTAAAGGAAATTCAATCTGACTGAAATTGAAGAGTGAGATGGGTGTCAAAAGAGACAAAAATTCCAATTGAGGGGCAGCTTTTCACTCAAAATTTTTTGAGCCGTCTTCCTCCGAATAATTCATAATTTAAAATTTTGCCTATTTCCTCAAATAATAGAGGGGAGGATTATAAAATCTTCTTAGATCCCTTCTACGTGAGGACTGGAATGAGAATTTATTCAAGTAACTCGTTCACACCATTCGGAAATATCTAACCTAGAGAGACGCTTTTCCATCAATTCAATTGATTCATTATTGATCGCATTCTCTTTTGAGCCTCTCACCCAACTTGTCTACTTGATATTTTTCACAGAAGGTACTGCTCGACTGCCTAGCTGGCCTCATATTGACCAGGCTGCAAGGAACGCCTCTTCTTCCTCAAAAATCTCAGATAACAAAAAAATATTTTCTAGCATCTCTCCAAGTTGAACAATACAACTCAAAACTTGAAACAGGAACTTTTCATAGGCAATTCCTCAAAAGCCTAAGAAATGATATGTCTCACTCACCCTTATTCTCTGTCTAAATTTAAATCCGAACTTCCAATTGCCGGTACATTTTCTCCTCTCGATATTTCAATGGGTCGCAGAGACCTGTTGTACGAGCACGTTGTATCTGAGGAAATTTCTCAGTTCTGCACGCTCACCATTCAGCAGAACATGACCGCTGATTTTTGGTAATATTTATAGGATGAGAAAATTTTTCAATCATTGAGAAACAACAAATCATAGTGGTCTAAAAAATGAATTTATTATTTTGACCCGACTTGCTAGTGAAAGTTGAAAAGAATTGTAGATACGATTTCTTAATTCAACATAGTAGGTAATATTATTCAAAAATATTTTTTCAGATTTCTAAATATACCTATGTTTTGTTTTTGCTAATAACTAGAGCGCGAGTGCTTTTCATAAAACTTTTTTTTAGAAAACGAAGAATATGTCTACGTATTTCTGTATGTTATAACATTAGATACTTCGGAGTCTGGTCTTCAAATAATTACATTGAGTAGAGCCATATTATTGCGGGACAGACGTTAATTATAGGCAGTGCGATACGAAGAGCAATAATAAATACTCGATTTAATTACTTCGAGTATCATTTCGAAAAACTTATTTCGATCTACTCTTTATTACGTCGGGTACCCATGTACGTACAAGTCCCTTTTGTTAATTTGCTGCGCCAATAATAATTCGTCGAACCAAGAGTAAACTTCTAAAACAGCGAATGTACGTGCACGTACATGCAATAACGGTGCATCTACCATAGGCCATTTTTTTTTTTATTGCGGACGAATAAATAAAATAATAATAATGACACTGCTGATACAGAGTAATAAAACTTATTCCGATAAGATCGACAGTTAAATACTATACTGCATATCGTTTTCGTCTTGCTTTTTACGAGTATAGTTCAACAATAATACTCTTGCAGACAGACGTGACTGGTCAAGCACAGGCTACATTGCTTGCGAACTTAATCAACGGTTTCTATTTTCTTCATTCATTTACGTATTTGTTTTTCTTGAACACACCTAATCGAACATGAGTCGACAGAAAGTGTACCTCTTTCACCTACCATAAAACTTTTTCGCGTTAATTTGTTTTATAAAAGAAAGAAAGACAAGAAACAGTTCAACATTAAAACTCAATAGAAATTTATCAATTTCTTTTTCCGCCTTCTCAACAAAACAAATGTCAATAGAAATTCTCAAATGAATGATGCGTAGAGATTTAGTTTGAGTTTCATTCAAGCTTGATAAAAAATCAGAATTTTGAAGAAAATTTCACTTTCTTCTTTCAAAAGAAATATATTAACCCAATACCATGATCATCAGTGTGGTTCTGAAACTCTAGACGTTGGGACCAAATTTCGTTTTCTGAAGGTCTCGATCACTACACGATTCTCAATTTTCGTTCATCATTTTGCTTTAGTGTTTCAAATCATACTACCTTGGCCAGTGGCGGATTAGGCTCCTTGCCGCCCACACGTACTTCTTATCAAGCCGCATTTTCCAAGTAAAAAAATTTGATGAAAAATCGAACTCGATTTTTTTTTCTTTTTCCGCTTGCTTTGCCGCCTCTCAAAAATGTGCGTGGTGTGCGTGTAGGGTAATCCACCGCTGACCTTGGCTGAAGTATGAAGTCAAAAAGATATAAAGTTTCCTTCCTCCTATTCCAAATCTCCATTTCAGTTTTTGTAGTTAAACCTTTCCTGAGAATATTGATGTTTGTTTGCTCAAGGTCGGTTGTATAAAGGGAAGTACAACTTTCTTCAGCTATACAGTATCTAAATTTTTGCTGATTGAATTTGGTGTTTTGTAATGAACCTTGACACGAGAGTGTACATTAACGAAGAGATTTGTACGACCACAATTTTGAATCTAAAATTTTCAAACTTTTAAAAACGTCATACAGTGGGTGTGGCTTCAACCTACTTTGAAGACTCTGAAAAATTTCGAATGCGCTCATAATCATAAAACTTCCTCATAAGCACCCAGGCTAAGCTAAAATTCGAAAGACGCGACCCTAGAAAAAGCGCTTGCGAAGGTAATCCAGTCACAGTATCAGTACTCATACCGAGTTTTTTGTATAGGCTAGTACAAGGGGGAAGGGATACGCAATCCTCCGCTCTTTCTCGGACTAGTTTGATTCTCTGACGACGTCATAATGTGAGCACTCTGAATCACCATCAGAGAGACTTCGGCGTAGGCACGGTCTTGATCTACTCTGAAGACTCGAACAAATTACAATTCCTGACCCAGGTTAGAAAGAGATACGACCGGGAAGGAGAAAGACTTGAAGACATGAAAATCGGGGAAATGAAAGGAAAAGAGAAGAAAAACTTGAATAAACTCAGTAAAAATACGAGTCTTTTTTTCAACACGTTTCATGTCTTCACTCAGGGTCACATCCTAATTCCAAAATTTGCTAGCCCACATGACCCAAGGACTTGAAAAAACTTATCTCTACAACTCAACCCCTAATTTTGAAATTTACGCCCATGGGCACTATTTAATCTATCTACAGACTATATATTATGCGTATCTTGAGGTAGAAAGCTGGTCAGCTTAGGATACAGCAACTGGGCTAGGAACAAAAGGGGAAGACGGGGTTGGGTGGGGTTACACTGCACCAATATACTAGGCTATACTATAGCTCATCTTTCATATCTGATTATTAGCGAGGAGACCGTCATGTTTTGTTCTGGAGGCAGGGTGCATTCTCAAAAAACGTCCGCGTCCGACTTTGGTGGAGTCATCAAATCGTATTGTCATCAATCTAAGTTAGATTAGTTTACGTCCGCGTCCGTGTACGCGTCCAGGAGTTTCTGTAAACTGCGTGACGTGACGTGTGGCAACGACCTTGACCTACTTTAGGAACTTCGAAAAATTTCAATTTCCAGCCGAGATGCTTTATGACGTCATCAATGACCTTGACATTGCCCTAATTTTTTTCCAATTATTTTTATTGTGACAGACAATTTAGTCATGAGAGTGGGGCGAGTTTTGCCATTGGTTTCTCTCCACTTCCCCCCTCCCATGATGAGTTACAATACAAGAATAATATCTAGACTAGATGACTAGATCATAGAGAAACTTAGGTTGCCGAATCCTATTTCACCCATCAGCTTAGCATGCGTCTCCAACGATTTATTTTGTTTAGTGGAAGGGAGGGTCAGGGTTCACCCTAAGAAACGCCCGCGTCCGACTTCGGTGACGTCATCAATCAGAATTTCATAATTGTATACCAGCTATTCTTCACCGAGCGGTGGAACACTCCCCTCTGCCAATGCAAAGCTTGCAATGGCTAAAAAAGTGAGTCCATTAGCTAGTAAGCTTTACTCAACGTATACTGAGCCAAGAATGGTGACGGGAGCGGGGCTTAGAAAGGTAGAACATATCACATTAACGTATTCTAGTTTGACGGCAGCACAATCCCAATTGATACGTTTTATTTCTTTCTTTCTGCTGTCTTGAGACACGGACTGACTTCGTCAAATGACCTCCTCTAGGTCCTGCTTAGTTCCCTCTTTCCTCGTATGTTCAGAGGGCCTCCACTTTGTCACTAGTTTTGGCCATTATTCTCCCTTCCTCCCTTTACAAACGTATACGCGCACCTAAATATTTGTAGCCTACATTTTCCATCTAATTGTCTATCTCTAATTTCTATACTTTTTACTCCATCCTGTCCTAGTTCTCTCCACTCAGCCGAAAATTATTAATTACCGGTACTTGTTTGTGAATTATTAACATGAGTACCTAAAGGTATTTTATATTCCCAGGAAAATTCTCAAAAGTACAACTGTCTTTCAGAGGTAGAAATATTTTATTGCTCTAAAAAAATACATCTATCAGTCGGGTAAATCTTTCCACTATCCTGTCTTCTTTCTCTCTCGCTCTTTTTTCTGTTTTGCTGCAACGTACCACGTAATTCGTTTTCCCCCCGATTATCTTCTAGACTGTCTTGTAGACTGTTTGATCAAATGATAGAGAATTAAAATCTCGGTCTCATATCTCAAAGACGTTCGGCAGAAACACGGGTAAATGAAACGACTAGAAAAATTGAATTTCGCCAATATTCGCCAATTATAATTTCTCGATCAATACCTACCCGAAGATCGAGTTAGTTAAATTAATTAGCAAAGATATCGAGTTTAGTTTTTTTCCTTCGTTTTATTGATTGAATACATGTTTCCCATCTTACCGAAATTGATTACAGAGTATTCTCGTACTTTCCCTTTCTACAACGTATGAGTAGAGTTCTTACATATTCTTAATTCCATAAGATGACATCGAGAAACCACACGCGTTCACATTCGAAGTCTCGTAAGAAGAGAAAGGAAGATATTTTGAAAATTGATTTCTTCTGACTTTGTCACTGATTGTTAATGAAAACATCATTTCTTCTTTTTTTTTTCTTTTCACTCTTTTCCTAATTATTAATTATTTGTTTAGCCGTATGCTTCTCTCTCTTATTTTCCAGTCGAGTTTACTATCTGGACGTAAGCCCTGAGACAGTAATGCCAACTGTGACATATTTGTACCGCAGTTGACATTTTTCTTTTTGTGGCATATTGAAAATTAGCCAGAGACGGCAACTCACAATTTTCCCAAGGGATGTTCAAGCAGTCAAAATCTTTTTTCCAAACAAAGCATGGAATTTTTTGAGGTATATTCGAGCCCCAGAGCAACCCCTAAATTGCCGACCATGAAATTAATGACACATAGTGACACAGTGCCTGAATTCAACAGAAAATACCACATTTGTTGATCGATGTGTTGGAACCACTCCGGAGCTAGTTTATTTTGCTTTGGAGCTAATGCATTGCGTATTCCTTGTAAACATCCGCGCTTAACATCTTCCTTTAATCACCTCCTCCCTTCAGGGCTTCGCGGTAGGCTTTAGTGTGCGTTTGCGACAGCCTCATTTATTGAGGTCTCCGGACTCTCTCCTTCCCAAGGTAGAACGTCCATCTAAAGGCGAAATATGACGGTTTAATCTTGGAGCCAGGTAGCGTAGTGGTTATCGCACTCGTCATGAAAACGAGAGGTCGCGGGTTCGATTCCTGCCCGGGCTAAGAGACTTTTTCGTCATAATTCCTCTTCCTTCCTTAGCTGCCCAGTGATATTGTGCGCTCTCAGCCTATTAGACAGATTCTTTGTTAATACATGTTGATTCGCACTTCTGCCCCCCACCCCCTGAAGGCAAAGCCAACGCGGATTGTCTTGGCCACATTTATTGGAATGTTACCCATGGTCGCCCAGTCATTAATTTTTCCAACTTTTGTCTGCACTCTTGCATCTGCTGCATGGCAGTATTCACGAGTTGTTAGAAGTGCAGTATCCCTAACAAATGTAGCTAGTGTGGTATTGTCTTGAGTTGGAATATCAGCTGGATGAAGTAAGTACGATAGGAAAATACTGACGCTTCTCTGTGGTACTGCAACTGCATTTGGTTTGGTGGAGGAGCTGGCTCCACCATATTGCCGAGATAAGAAGAAAAAATTAGCGAAGTCCTTGTTCATCTTGTAATGGAGCTCACTCATCCAGACCCGATCAAATGCTTGGCTCACAATTTTATTCCCCGGGCGCCTCCTAATCTTGCATCCACGCCGGGTTTAGTTCTGACCCAAACTTTTCTTTTCATCAATGGCTTCTTGGACGCTTCCAAAGTTTTCCGATGCCAGAATGGCAGATCGAGACATGAAACCACATAAGTGAATTCTCACGCCACCCCAAAATATGAAACTAGCTCTCTCTGTATGAGTGGCAACATTTTTCTCCACTTGAAATAGTCGTTCAAACTTGATAATACTGCATGAACTTTACACTTGTACACTCGTATGTATCCTTTAACAAACAGACGAATGGTTTTTTCTGTAATTCATGATATAGTGTGATAGGCTTTCTCATGTGGAGAATTTTTAATTACCTACACCAAATTTCAAAGGCTATAATTCCATATACTGCGTACCATTATTTCGCGTTTTCTCTACTGACCTCTCGGTACTTATAAAACTAGTTTATTTTCGGCTACTGTCTAGTTTTTTGTTCAGTGACACATGCACGTGTCTCGTTGATGTGGGGTCTTAAATAAATTTCACTGTCGTACCGATTAGTAGAGTTCCAGTTATTTTCTCTCACGATATTCATTAACGGCTTTCAAATTGCAGAAACATCTCTTTTGCATTTTGTTCTCGAAGAATTCGAAAATGACTACGCGTAGAAAGCATTCGTTGTATGTTTACAGAAAGTTGGAATTACAACTTATTGAGCCGATATCATTCCACTTATTATACTCGGTTACCGTAATTTTATACGTTGTAATTTAGGCCTACGTAAAATCGAATATCAAATAGGGAATTGCTGTTGTATTTACCATTCTTAGCGCGGCTAATTAGGTGCGTTTGTATGTTCTAGTAACTTATATCATAAATAAATTGACCGGACCGACTTTTTGTATCACTCGACGCTTCTCGTCATCACCGCGAATCCTACACTTGTATACCCGTATAAAAGTGTGTTATAAATTCATTAAAAATGAATTAAAACCGCTAATCGGTACCATAAAACTGATCTTGGACCAGCTTTCGAGAATCGCTAGCGGCTGCTATAAACTTGACATAAAACTTTAAACCGGTTAGATCGACTTCGTTTGTTATTCTTTTTTTTTATTCTTTATTACACGCGTGAGGGCCTAGATAATAAGTGGAAGAAGAGCGTCGTCCGATAGTGTCTCGATCATTGTCCTGTATATTGTAGATTTCCATTTTCTACTTTTGATTTCACGATAAATAGGTGAACGTAGTCGTCGGAAATGGAGTATCTGTACCACAATAAGTTATAAATAAAATATTTTGTGTGGTATGATGAAGTCGAATTCAAATTACTATACGCCACGCGTTGATAATGAATTCAAAAAAATCCTCGCCTCCTATAGTCTATATGCATAGTAAGGTACAATCGAGTAGCTGTAGTCACGTCCCAAGTTTTCCTATTATTGAAAAATTTAATTAATAAAGTGTGTGAAGAAAAGGTATACTGTATACGTATACTAGGCGTATTCGATTTATAATTCACGTCAAGCTTTTTGAGAAGTGATTTTATATCTAATCATTATTTTTGATTTTTGTTTTGTTTTAGTGACTGCTGCCTATTTTCATATCCGTATCATTGCTAATGGAATCAAACTCCAGAGTCGTAAGTACATCTTTCAATTAGTTTTTAGAATGAACTTTATGAGTATAGGACTATAGGTAGGTATTTTACAATGTAGACCCATTGAGATGAATTTGTATTTTCTGGTGCCTCGTATGAGGCTGAATCTGAATAGCCGTCGTCTAAATCAAACAATTATTATTACAGTCATCAAAGGAAGAAAGCAAGTGTGAAGAGTTTTAACCTCCACCTTCAAACTTTCATGGATCCTTGACCACAAAAGTACCCGGGCTAAGAGCCTAACATGGTAGCTTCTTAGTCACATGATAATTTTGAGATGATGGATCACGACAAATTTCGAGGCGAAAAAAGTTATGCGGTAGAAAATGCACACCTGCATGAGGAGTTTTCAAATCATTTAAATGATGGATCTATTTCCATGAAGCATTTTGACAAAACGCGTTCCCGTCTTATAGCGTTGACTTTGATGTGTTGCTAGCAATAGATTGTAAAGGAGAACATAAAAAACGTAACAAATTTTGAGACTATTTCGTCATGTGCAGGACCGTCGCCAGGGTAGGTACTACCGCTTTAGGCCTCGCGCCGGCGAGGAGAAAAAAAATTGAAATTGTCTAAATTGAAAAAAGGCCTCATGTGAAAATTTTGCTTTAGGTATCAAAAAGTCTGGTGACAACGCTTGAGCTTGAGTCTCAGTCAAGGGTCTCGAGTCTCAGTCTCCTCCAATTCAGATCTAGTCTTAAAATTGAGTCTCAATCTTGAGTCACGTTCTAGCGTCTCAGTCTTGATTCTCAAGCTCGAGTGTCAGTCACGAGTTTCAGCCTCGAGTGTCAGTCTCGAGTCACAGCATTGATCCTCGAGCTCGAGTCTCAGCCTTGATTCTCCAGCTCAAATCGCAAGCGCGAGTCTTAGTCTCGATTCTCAAGCTCGAGTGTGAGTCACGAGTTTCAGCCCCAAGTGACAGTCTTGATTCACAGCCTTGATTCTCAAGTTCGAGTCTCAGTCTTGAGTCTCAGTCTCGAGTTTCAGTCTCAAGTCTCAAGTCTCGAGTCTCAAGCTCAAGTGTCAGTCTCAAGTCTCATTCCTAAGTGTCAATCTTGCGTCCCAGGCTCGATTCTCAGCCTCGATTCTCAAGCTTGAGTCTCCAGCTCAAGTCCCAAGCTTGAGTCTCGGTCTCTAGTCTCAAGCTTGAGTCTCAGTTTCGAGTCTCAGGCTCAAGAAGGGCCATCGCGGGGGGGGGTGTGAGTAGGTATTATCGCTTCAGGCATTGCGCTGCCGAGGAAAAAAGATATTGAAATCGTCTCAATTGAAAATAGACCGCATGTGAAAATTTTGCTTAAGGCCCCAAAAAGTCTGGCGACGGCGCGGCGCTGGTCATGTGGGAAAGTCGGTGAGAAAATGACCTTGGAAAGGGGTCAGCGATAATTTTTCAACTTCTCTAGTGAAGATGAGACGCTTTTGAATCGCTTTAGTGAAGAGAGACGAGTGAAGGAAGGAAGGAATAAAAGAGGTCTCTTATTTGAAAAATTTCTAGAGTAGCATACATTGGTGGAGCAATAGTTGCAGTGGAGAGTAGGGTCAACCAGGTGTTAGAGGCAGTGAAGCTTTGGAACGAATTCGCCAGATTAGAATTTGCCATAGAGAAGACGGAGACCATACTCGTTGAAAGTTCAGTCCACCCTCATTTTGCCTGTAAATGATTAGGAAGGTAAAGTCGAGCTTTAGGCAACATTTTTTGATGTTAATGGAAAAGGTAGGGCTAAGCCACCTGTTGACAAAGCTAAGAGGGCGAAGGGAAGTGAGAAGAAAGATTATGATGAGCACCGCATTGTCGATCCTTCCATATGGTGCCCTCGTAAAAGGCTACAGCCCACTTCGTGAAGATAGCCCACAAATGGATGGAGATAGAAAAGATCTAATGACGAGTTGCGTTAGTGCCTACCGCGCGTATTAGCACGTTCACCATCAATCGAGCTCCATGCTGAAGAAAGATAACGACTGATCGAGAGGCTTTATGGGTCAAGTAAGAGGCCAAGCGCTCTTTTCTCAAGACATGGAATGCGAGAATTGCTTAAAGCGAACTAGCTATGTGTAAATACGTGACTTCGTGAGTGGATGGTCTGAGACTATGGTCACGCTGGACTTTCACCTGAAACAAGTGGGCTCCTTCAAGAAGTGTACCTTCATGAGAAGTTGAGAAAAAATGAGAAGGCAACGTCTTCGCCTTGCGATCAAGAGCAGAATGATGAACGACAACACATATTATTTGATAGTGGGGCGCGGGGGCGTAAGCGGGCAAGTCTATTCGGTCATTGCCAGAGATTTAGATCGCTGGTAGCCACTATGCGACTCAAGCGAAAATATCAATTCTAAAAAGCAAAGAGAGAAGAACAAAAGACAGGTACTTGAGTATAGACGGCAATAACCCGAAGGAATTCCCAAGTTCTTACTTCCTCCAGTTTGTGGTGGGTTCGTAACGGAAGTTCCCAGTTGAAACTTGGATTGTCGATCGAAAGAACAAAGGTCGGGGTGAGAAATTCTGGTGCGTGGATGAAGAGGAGAGTTCAGCCTGTGCTCAGTCTGGTCAGAAGAACTTCTATGACTGTGCGTTCATGTACAATCACCCCCGAAGAAGAAAGCTCGGAAAACAAAACTGATAATCATGAGTATATCACAGACTATAAAATTATTGCCTTCTAAATTCAGTTTATCGTCAGTCTCATTTTACCAGCTCGTTCTGTAAAGTCTGTAAAGAAAGGACGAGAATTTTTAAAGTTCATTTTTCAAGTTCACGGTCGCGGGTTGCGATCGTCGAGAACTCGAATTAAAAAAACACTGTAGGCAATTCATAAAACAGCTGTCAAACAGGATAAGCGTTCGTGAACGAGAAACTAATAAGTATAAAAGAAAACGACGCATCTTCAAATTACGATGTGCGACGGGAATTTTCTACGGATGTGGGTACGATGACATGTTTGCACCCTAGCACTTATGTGACTCATAGTAAAATTATACGATGAAAAATCAATGCGGCTAATGAGGCGACTAAACGATTCGCGTTCGGTCTGGAATTATCTTTCATAACTCCGGATGAAAATGGAATGCGAAACGAATTTCGCAAATTATATAACAAGGCTGGTAATGTCGGCTATTATCGAGTGTAGACTTTTTTGCAACAATGTAGGTGGTTATGATAGTAAATTTACATACGTATTAATCGGTTATTTATGCCTTATCCATTATTAAACGTGCGAGCGAATTTGTATTGTACCTACCTCAACACGTTATTCAAGAGGACTGATTTATTTGGGCGAAATGGTGATCAATTTATCGGGTGCCAAATTAACATTCCTCCACATTATGGAAACTGGTGAAGGCGAAACTACTTTCTCGAGGATGACTTTTGTCTATAAATTTGTAATTATTTAATGCGTCTCCGTCGCAGATTGTGCGCGTGGGGGTTTTGTCGCGACAATCGCCTCTTGGTATAGCCTGGGGAATTCTCTCGTCTCTTTCGAAACAATACCTTAAAAATTGGGAGCATATTTGAAGCTCCTATTTGTTGCGAGGAGTGGGATGCAAAGTTTGTTTTCAATTTACGCAAGAATGCAATCGCGTATTTGCGTGTTTTTCCAAGCTCTGTATTCGCATGAAAATGGAAGTGGGTGAAGTAAGTATGGCGAAATTTCAAAGCTGCCCGAAGAAGTGATTACTATAGAATAGCCATAAGGACGCTTGGTAATAGAAATCTCTCTACATTCTTCAAAATTAGGTTTTAACAGTTAGTCTTAATAAGCTTTTTTAACAGAGAACCTGTTCTATAGGCGGCCGGGGGTCTTTCCGGAAAAAACGTCCGCCGCCGGGAGGCAACATGACCTTTGGACTTGGATCCTTACTGCTCTCTAGTACAGGAATAGTGTCATAAACTAAATTTATACTAGACCGAAAGGGGGGCTATTACCTCCTGAATGATTCAGAAATTTGCGAGTGCCCTTCCCCCTCTCTCTTCAACTCATTACCCCGTGATTGATCCAGAAACTGGCGAGTCCACCCCGCGAGTTCGTCCCTTCCCAGTATATTGACATGTTTCATGTCTATTCTCTACCCCCTATATCTCGAAAATGCGTCCGGGCGTCCATACGAATGACCTCGGGACTTGAAAAATTTTAGACGTCAAACCTTAGCCCTACCCTTGATTCCGTGCAAATAACCTCGGGACTTGGAAAAATTTTGAAATCCTGATCCCTATCCTGATTTTCAAATTTGCGTGCATCCTTCCGTCCGTGCAAACGAAATCCTAGACCTATATTCGGCTAAAGCCTTTATTATACTGACCATAAGTCAAACTACTGTAGTAGGTAGAGCCTTCACTATAAAACAAGACTAATACTAGACTAAGAAGGGAGGCTGACGAGGCCTAGTTGAATTTTCTCCTATCGCCTAGCGCTTGGAGGATGAAATTTTTCTTAGGGGCTTGGAGGTTGAAATTTTTCCAAATTCCTCTCCTATCACCTAGAGCTCGGCCGAAATCCTATCATATATACTAGTATTTAAAGCGAGGATACTACAAGGGGCGACCTAGCCTAGTTTCAGTCTTATATATTTTTCAGGCTATCAGTGCTGCAAGATGGGGACTTGAAATTCATTGAAGGGCTAGTGTTTGAAGATTTGCATATCTGGCTCATTGAAGGGGTTAAGCAAATTAATGTATGAAACATTGCATATCTAGTTACTTACAGGAGCTGTTTTGATCAGGGTATACTCGCCGACTTCCAAGTTATAGTATGATGGGAAAGGGACTTGAGTATACTGGACTTAAACTAGGCAATTTTTATGGACGTCTCGTTGTTCGAGAAGCTGGTGAAGAATACCGAAGAAAAATTGAATGGTCTGAATAATGTAACCTAACCAAGAATAGCTCCCCCTCAAAGGAAATTTCTGTGTGCGTGCTTATTGAGATACGAGTTCAATATTTTTAGGAAATGGGAACGGTAAACAGAAGTAGAGGTAGATTTGCCGCGTACACAACTCGAACATTATTTTGCACTGGAGTATGGCCCATAGGTAAGATAGGAAGCCAAAAAGGATGTGGAGGTTGATATGGCTAAGGGAAAGGTGCATGTAAATGGTGAATGATTTGCGTCAAGTTAATAAGGATATCGTAAACTGGGATGCAAACAGATTTTGTGAATTAGGTAAACATTTTTGGGCAGTGATTTCATGATTACGTGATGCCAGATGAGTATGTATTTGCGAACGAAAAAAATTTATTTCATCTTAAATCCATTCTGATGGTGACAGCCGAAGTTATTTGTAAGTCGTTTGCATCGAGAACTTTCGTTTCATCTGCATTTTCGATCAAAAATATTATGATGAACGGTAAAATGGATTGAGAATACCTTGTAAATTAAAGAAACCTGACGCAGTTGTATGTTTGGCTTCTTTAAAGATTAATTAAAGAGCGTGACACAAGTTCGAGTACGACGTATATATCTACTCTAGGTGAACGAAGATAAGAAGAGTCTTGTTTCAGCGAGAGACATTCATGAATTAAAGAAACATCGCGGCTGAACACGGAGAATTCATATAGATTTCTATTAACAAAGTAATAATAAAATAAAATTACTTGAAATACATGTCGTTTGACGATTTTGTGCAGATACTCGTAGTGCAGTAAACCAGTCCACAACTTTACGGAGAGAAAATTATGAAAAGGTACATTTTAGTCGAACGACTGGTCGTACACTATAAAGGCTGGATGTTGACATCATTCTATTTCTTTCTTTCTTATTACACATCGGTTTACTCTTCTAATAAAACATAGTAACCCGGATAAAGAGGAACTGTTTGCGCGAGTACATCGTTCGTAAAATCAATTACAAATAAATATTTAATTCAGTTTTTCGCAGCCATTATATCCTCGTGCAGCAGTAGCATGTACACAGGAGATAATCTGCTGCGTAGAAATAGAATCAGGACAACTAGTAAGTGATGGATAATGAAAAATATGAATTTACAATTCTGTGACAATGAAATATACCTAATCGGTGTAATTTCAAGCCTATCGGCATTTTTCTCGCGTAATATTGTGCCTCGAAGAAATAATTTTTTGACAGTTATTTTACGATGAGTGAATTCTTGTAAATTTATTACGTTGATACGTTAAAAAAGAAATTGGGTCGATTGAGGAAATTCACTCGAACATAAAATTAAAGAAGAGTGACCCGGTCTAAAATTAATACAGTGTCTTCTACGGTAGGGTATAAAATGCAGGTACTGCTCGTTACGCAGGCAAATTGAGACATAAAATGCTTATTCACGATTGCAATATGTTGAAACATTAGCCCGAGATTTTACGTTCATACGGGACGATAATTCTTCTAGAATGTAAAACCAATCGTCGAACCTCTACAGCCCGAACTGTATCACATTTCCTGAATTGCGTGCGATTCATTTGCGAAATTTTTATAATACAGGCTGTAAATGGGTACCTATCATAAATTTACGTTCCTTATAATCGTTGCGTGTATTCGTAAAGACGAAAATACGATCATTCTAAACGATGTAGAACAAATTTGTGAGTAAAATTTCGAAAATAATCTCTTGGAGCACTTAGGAGGAAAAAAGTGAAAATAAATTGTATTTCGGAACTTCGTAAGTTTCTCGTTAACTCGTAGTAATAAAATTCGAACCATTCTCTTGGTCAACATTCCGAGGACCCCTCGTTGCGATGGACTTACACGACGTATACGCGCATACTTCACCAATCTCTTTTCATAATACTAATACTCTTAGAACGACGAGCCTTTCTCTGCAGCACCATTCCTTTCTAGTACTTTTTTTTTCACTTGACCTATCGTGCTCTTCACGATAGAATTTCAATTCTTTTGAATTTAGACTTGCAAATTATCTACACCACTTCCATCAACTCTTACCTATGATTACAGTTTGAACTTGTTTGGGTGGCACAGAAAAATTGTATAGAATTGTTTTGACGATTGTTTCAGATTCCTTTGATTTTTATGAGAATGTATGAAGTTTAAAACCAAATTTTACATAGATCCCAGGTTAAACTACAAAAAATTGCTAAGAGCTCTCGGTTGAAGAGCCATCTTCGGCGCAAACATGAACCAGACTGTAACGATAAGTGAGACTTATTACATTACGGTGTCGTGTGGTCCCTCAGGAACAAACTTGTTGAGTGGTATTATCAGCACGAAGTGAATGATGCCTGTTTTCGATTTCTTCTAACGCCAATCGTTTGAGAGGGGAATTTTCGATGTGAAGTGAGACTTCCAATTCTTTATGAAAGCTATGGCCACGGTGTAAATCAGATGATTATAAAAGGCTGAAATACTATTGGAAAAGACTCCGACACAATGATAATGTTACCTTCATCTACCTGCCAGTCTCACTAATGTAGAAGGCAGGACCATCTCGCTACTCCCTTCTTCTCTTTGCGAGAAATTTCCGCCTCTGAGTGGACTGGACAAAAACCAAAGTTTCGGAGGGTGCGGCTTGAATCACCGGAAAACTTTCCCAAGATAGGTAAGCCCGATCCATTTTTCTTTTCGATTTTTCTGAGTACGGGGAGGAAGGAGGTGATACCAAGGCATTTCTTCCTGGTGTCTTTACTTTATTTTGAGCAAAAAGATAACCCACTGACAAGCATATCAACAGCTGTCCCCTGAAGATACACTGAATCGATGGTGCCCCCGGGAAATATAAACGTTAGGTCTAGACGTTAATCTTGCCCCCCCCCCCCGTGTTGCTATGGTGAAACGCATGGACAGATAAAGTTTGGAACCGTTCAACAAGCGCAGGACGTTATCAAAGTACACTTGCCGATAGAGAACATGGGCTGTGGGATCTGTGAGTAGGTACAATTACGACTATCCTACTTGAATTCTAAAAATGTTGTCTTTAGTCTGTACCTTTTGTTAGATGAATTCGAACTAGGCCCTTTGCATTCCTCATTCAAACAGACAACCTCATTCACCTCTATTTTTTCACGTGCTCTATGCCTTCACTACAAATTCCTGGGGCGCGTCCAACAGGACCAGAAAATGATTGAAACCTCATGTTGAAAAATATTATGGATGAAATTTGGAACGAAAAATTTTAGACGTATTTTCTTTGGACGAAAAGCTTCATGAACAAAATGTCTCATTAGACAAAATATCTCGAAATAGATGGTCTCTGGACAAAAAGAGGTGGAGCCTCCTCGCCCATCTTCGGTGCTCGCTTCGGACCTGGAATGACCTTCACCTACTTGTAGCTCTTCACTGAGCTGAAGGTCTCGTGAGGAACAAACTAAGTGAGCTCTTCGGTGATCTCAGAAACTCTCCCCCTAAGCCCCATCCCTCCAAATAATTTGTAGTATCAGAGCCCTATTTTTCGTCCTATTATTTTGGTTCCAAATCATCAGCATAAGTGGCGCTCTGATGATGGTTTACGCTGCTTTATTTAAAATATTCGGAAATATTTCCCTTTAAGGATAACTGTATATAGTGTCAATCTTGAATACTAGTCTATACAAATTGATTTACCATGTTCAAGTACCGTAAGTCGCTCTAAAGACTTTTCTACGTACTATTATTCATGCATGCTCATAAATGTATGAATAAATTGCTTCTGGTATTGGCCACTGCAAAACTTCTGACATTAGGTCAGGTACTGGTTTTTAGCGTATTATTTTAAAAACGTTGCGCGTCGACACTCCTTAGTATGGTTTCTTTCAAAAATCGATAACAAATAGTTTTTTTTTTCCCAACTAGTTTAGTTGTAGCCTTTTACTTTCTATAAAACTCGTAGATATATCGTTTAGTTTTGAATTATCATTTTAAAAGCGAGTTTGCGAAATAATATTTATCCGCCTTCTTGACAGAATTGATGTAAAACAACGAATCGTGGTATTTGTTCGTTACATAGAAGGTTACATTTACGCGAGTTGAGCAATTACTCGATCGGTTATCAGCGATCACTACTCTCTTACTTGTTACGAAGCAAGTGGTATTATACAAGAAAAATTTGGAGAAATCTATCCTAGGTTTTTGATTTTCAACTTTTTTTTTTTCATTCAGTATTCACCTATATATCGTAAGTGTTTTTAAAATGAAATGTAAATTTGGCATTTTTTTAATTCATCTCTCCTTATGTGCAGGAGTCGCGTCAGTAGTTCTTTTTTTTTTTGAGTGACAGGAATAACGTTTCAAAGAATTCTCGAACTGTTGTGCTGCTTAAAAATACCAATTTTGAACTACATGGATAAGAAGTCTTACTAAAACTGTGTAAATTTTCGAACTTTATTTTCTTTCGGAAGGATTTCGAATAGAAATTTTAGATTTGTGGATGCGTCATTAGGTGGCTTCTGACCAATTCCAGCCTTATGGGTACGTCGTTGGACAGAACGTATAATATATCATTAATTAGGCTCGTTAATGAAGCTTCATGGGCACGTTGTTAGGCCCCAATTCAACCTCTTGAATTAGTCGTCCGGTTGAAACGTGACTTAACACAGTCTGATTGATGTGTCGTTATGCTAATATCGAACACTAAAAAGGTCTCAGGTGTACAATTCTACTTTATTAGTTAGCTTACAAGAGTAGTTTCAGATGTTACCCCATCATCACTTGTATTACCTCTGAAGAACAAGGCCTTGAAGCAGTGATGCTAACTTGAAATGCCGAAGATGTATCGCCAAATTTGTCAACGTTCAACCCTGTCGTGCTGAGCCAGAATCATAATTCTTAGAATAACGATCAAGAGAACTGGGTCTTTTCCAGGCCGACGAGAGACCACTTTCTCTGGATTGTTATTTTAGTATATAAAAATGGGAATGTGAGGACTCGAAAGCAGGCATAATAGACAGCGAGCGACCCTAGCTCTGACAGCTGTCAGGTTGGAAGTCTACCTACAAAGACCTTTAATCAGAAAACCTGTCCCATGAGTGGCTCTTTTGAAAAATTTGCCGTACGCCGCCGGCGGCCTTGAGACTTGGCCGCTTAGACCTAGTATACTGTGTATGGACCCTTGTTTTGAACTTTGTTAGTATGGGCAATACTGAGTCGTGATTGGTCCATTTGCCCGAGTATTGCAGGGGATGAATAATCTTCCGCTGTCGAACATGATCACATTTTTAAAGAAGATAGTTTTCCATCAGCTAGTCCCATTTTTTTCTCTAGATATATGACTTCGAATATTCCTTCACCATTGTGTTGTTTTTCATTAAAATGTTGACCAAACAGTGACTTGTTATTTTTTTTTCTCCCTTGATATTTTGTGGTTTTTTCACCTGGTGCTGATCTCAGTTTCTTCAACGTAGATTCCTTCGCCCTGTTCACAACTGAGCTTTTACACTCCTCTCAAGCTACCCTCCTCCTTTTCTTCCGTCTAATCATTGCTTATTCTCTTCACCATGTTTAGGTTGTTATGGATGCCTACATTCACATCATAATCGCCGAATTCCTTGATCATCTTGTTTGTGTACTTTCCTATGTATACTGTTGATACGGAGTACTTTCTTACTGTGCTGTCATGGGTTCTCTTCTTTGTTCTCATATTTTCCTAAGGACTCTCTCGACCACGCCTCCAGAGTAGCCATTGGCTGTTGCGATCTTCTTTCCAATGTTCTAGTAGCTGTAGTTCTTAGTCGCTTCTAACTTGGTGTTAGAAGTTGTTCATCTCCGTACTGGGTGTTAGGTCCAAATGATTGATGTTTTCATTGTCCTTTTCCTCTGGGAATTTGATGCTCTTATGTATCGCATTCGTTTCCAAAAGGAATGAGTCCATCTGTCTGTTAGAGTGCCTGATCACATAATTAAGATATCTACATATCTAGCCTAGTATTCGATCGTATGAATCGATTCGGTGCAATGTACGACTGCACTTTATGTGTTTAGTCGTCCTCCATTACCCTTGTTTGCTTTTGTCCCAGAGTCGAATCTTCTTCTGTACATTTGTGACCTTTATCTGCATTACTTGCGTTCTGTTTGTAATAGCCAAAAGTACTTTTGTAAGGAAGCTAAGCTAACTAATGAGGTAGAGTCGTACACTTGAGATCTTTTCAAGTTTCAGTACTCTACTTACACCACAACACATTCAGTTTTGATGGTATCGAATGATTTGACTTCATTAGTTGCCAACCATGAATCCATCATGACTTATTATCACCAATTACAATGTACATGATGTAACTAATTATAAAAGCTGACAATAGATTATCGTCCTCAAAGCCTACTCTTACTCAGAGGCGTGCTGAGAGTAAATTTACTACCGGAATGTTGCTCGTCATGGGCCCTTGAATTTAACTCCATTTTTCACATGTTTCATGTCTTTGCTCTGCGCTCATCTTTATGGAAATTTTTCATTGTGTCAATGATGCTCAAATCTGCGAGTCCGAGTCCGAGCCCCCCTCCCCTGTAGTTTCTAGCTTATCCTAATATAATGCAAAAGCGTAGGCTAAATTCATACTAGGCTAAGAAAACTCCATTATGAAGCTATTAGCTTGTAACGTCATTAGTCGATGACGTCATAAGTTTTGTGACGTCATAAGGTTTGTAAAGTCATAAGTTTTGTGACATCATAAGTTAGTGACGTCATGAGTTAGTGACGTCATAAGTTTTGTGACATCATAAGTCAATGACGTCATAAGTTAGTGACGTCATGAGTTTTGTGACGTCATAAGTCGATGACATTTCAAGTCAATGACGTCATAAGTTAGTGACGTCATAAGCCAATGACCGATAACGTCATTAGTTAGTGACGTCATAAGTTGGTAGCGTCATAAGTTTTGTGACGTCATATGTTGAAGGCGTCATAAGTTGGTGACGTCATGAGTCGGTGACGTCATGAGTCGGTGACGTCATGAGTCGTCAATGCTACATCTGAAATATACCAAAGTGGACTTACACTAGGCCAAGAAGTGGGACGAACGAGCGGAGCAAATGAGGCCCCCTGATCTCATCAGCAAATATACTTAAGTAGACTTACAATAGACCAACAAGGCTCATTAGCCTGAAATATTACAAAATTTTTTTGGCTGCGCCAAGAAATCCAATACCCCCAAAGTCATTAGCCAAGATCTGTTTTTTTTTTAAATTATCGTAATTTTATTGCTTTTTAATCTTTTTAATTTCTTGAATTTGCTTCTTCTCCCACTTGCTTGGTGCCCCCAAAATGCTAGGGCCCCGAGAACTCTCCCGGTCTCCCAGCGGCTCAGAACGCCACTGCTTTTACTCGTGGTAAAAATATAGCTATCAAATTTGGAAATATTGACCCCCTTCCCCCTTTGTCTATGTCTATTGCAAGCTTTGTAGTGTAAAATTGGTATAAAATCTTGCTAGTATACAAGTATTCTACTGCATAGGCCTAGTATACTGGCTTTCTAGTATGCGAGTAATATAAAATACTACGAATTATAAATGAAGAACTAGCCTTATCAACCACCGTGATAATATTATTTATTCTTTATTATAAACACTACGTTTTGGCAGCCTCACAACCACCTTCAGCTTTATTTTTAATGTATACAATCATTTTAACCACGTATAAAATATCTTTCTTATTGAATATAAAATACGGCTATAATAAACAAGTAGTATGTAGAGTGAACTTGTGGATTTTTGTATCAAGAGAGGGGCTTCAGTAAAAACGTGAAACATGCCTAATAAAACGGGGGCAATGATTATAGAAACTCAGAGTGAGAACACGAAACTTGGAATTTGTACCCCAACTTAGCATAAATCCAGCACAATTCATTAAGCCTGATGAAGATTGGAAATTTAAGAAGGACGGGAGTCTCTTCTCTCTCTCTCCCAGACAAAATTATGAGGTAGTGAAATAGACTTCTTTTGATAACTTTCCAAATCATGAAAAAAAATTTTCAAAGGGATTATCGAGGGTACATCTTCTGAAATATGCATTTTCTCGTTCAAGGCCTTCCCCTCTTATTTAATTCAACAGCAGTTTTACTGTATTTTTGCAGAAGGTCTCTTATTTTCAAGCACCTATACGAACAGTTCTAGGTCGTTATCTATCATATTTGAATCGAATGAAGAATGAGCTACATCTAATTTTGAAAAAGTAATACAGTCAAATTTCATGCAAACTCATTCGACGCAACGATAGAAATCAAATCCCTATCTCTTATTCTGTATGCAAAATGCGAATGAAGGTAGCTACGAACGAATGTTATCAATCAACTTCTACGTCTACCCATTAGAACGAAAAAGAAAAAAATCGAGAACCATCTGTATAATCTGAAGAAGAATCGAAAAAGTTCCTTCGACGTTCAAAATTATTGCAAAATTAGCCTCGAAAATTCGAAAATTTCAAAATTAATTTAAGGCATGATTCGCGAAGAAATCTCATCATCAAAGGGTCACATCCTGCCTCCGTAGCTTCCAACATTTCGCACGGAATATAATACAACAATTACTAGTCAAAACACTGCGTTGTATTACCATAAACTGTACGATAGTATCAGGGTCGACGACTTTTTCATGATATTTCTGTTATCATCGTTATACGTACCTACGATAGATACAATTTCACTTAAGTACTACCAGCAAAATTTAATGCACTTTCGTTTTACAATTTTTGTCGATCGCCTTATGGGATAAAAAAGAGACAGAATAAGAAAAAAAAAAAAGTTGAACAAAAAAAAGAAATACGGAGTCACTACTACAGAATAATAAAATAACGAAAGTCGAAAAACCAGTCTACGAATTCGTTTTTTCAGAGTTTTGAAAGAAAAAAATAGTAAACAGCGTGGCTGTTGTAGAACAGCAATATTATTTAAAAACTCATTCAGATAAGAGCAATACAGTGTACGAGCTATATCTACGTACAACATCCCATTATCCCCTCGTAGATTGGTGTTAGGAAAATAAAAAATTGAAGCTAATGTCAGCTTTTTCGCTTTTTTGAATAGAAATTATAAATTAATTAACTTTGTCAACATCGTTTGAACTAAATTCTGCTGGTTTGAGAGAGCTTCTCACAATGATGCGCCTAAAAAACCTATCGGATGAAGAGTTTCATTTTTTGAAATTAGCACACTTTTTTTATGCGTGTAGGTCTGTCGAACGAGTGACCATGATTAAACAGAGAGCTTCAAACATATCGCTGCGCATTTGACTCCGTAAATTGAAAGATACCACGCCAAATAGAAATATAAAGAGAGTTTACTCGTCACGACAACGTCGATTTCTTGCAAATCATATAGCGTGCGGACTCAATACAGCTCAGTACTTTTACAGTGATGCATTACATTCAAATGAATGAACCGTTAGTTCAAATATTTCGCTAAGAGCTACGACTTCAACTGAGAACACGAATATTCAAGTGCGCCTTTCATGGGGTCACGATTTTTCAAACTCGACGAGAGTGTATATCTAAATATTTGAATTAGAATCCCTGATTTGATTCCCTTGGGTTAAGGTGGACAACTTATGAAATATCGTAGGTAGTCGAGATGGTTCGAGAAATTGAATTTGAAGGAAAAAAACACACGTGTAGCGTTTATTCTATCATGATATAACGAAGATAGAAAATCTTCGTCTTAATTTTTTGTAAGCCCTCATGTACTGAAGAGAATTTTGATAATTGCTGTATTTCTCGATCATCACTTCGGCGCGAATTTAGGGATTCCCTGCACGAAATGCTCAATAAGTACATAATCTGAGCCTTTTTTGTAGGTTTGGGAAATATCTCTTCTTTATCCTGTCGTAAATCCGCGCTATAAGCAGAGCGTGCCTCGAAGGCTGATCCGCCTGCGAAATAAACTGCTAAAACAACATAAATATCAAAATGTTAATGATTCAATGTCTATTGAATTATTTGTGGTCATTTTAATAGTGTTTTTCATGATACGAGTGGTTGACATTTTGAGCTACAATGGAATGGATGGATTTCAACCTCGGTAGAAACGTAATTTCGACAGATATGTACGTGCAGTATAAAACGTTTAGATTGACTCGCTCAGACTTTCGCTATTACAATTGGGTCCAAATTTTTTAGGCAGGCAGAATGTAAAAAAAATATGTATTAGAAAAGATATGAAACGCCCAGTAAAAAGTATGTAGATTGTAGATAAGTAAAATGTAACCATGGATTAAAACAAGAAGACGAAGATGGAAAAAAATTACTGACGGCCGATCATGAAAAAGCTACTTTTCACCATCACCTCGATGGCAAAGTTTGATGGTTAGTCAAAAAACCCAGAACCTGAAGTCTTTTCATACCTATCCATCATGTTTTAAGCGTCGATTTTTTTCTTCAAGTCTCTACCCTTGAGATAATAATCTAGGGGCGAAATTTCTCTAAACCTGAGTGGGCATGGTAAGTCGTGCTTAAAGGTGGTTTCTTCTTCAAATTGTCTTCCTTTGGGCTGGTCTTTGGTCTTCTATCAGAAATTGCAAGTTCTGAGTTTGAGCATCGAAAGAGAGTGAGACTAGGAGAACTACTTCTCTGTGTAATATCCTTAGCAATCATTCAGAGCACTTCCTAACAATGCTAAGGAAACGTAATAACGTCAATATTAAGAAAGAATTTGTTCCATGGCGAGGAGGAAGCCTTTGCCGTCGATCGTTCGGCGAAAACTGGTCTACCCTTGTCTAATGATGCACTAGGGAACGATAATTCTAGAAAGAAACCTGTTTTGTTGTGAGGTCTTTTTCAAAATTTTGGCGTTTCGCTGTCCGTCGTCCGACAAAAAGTTACCCACTCTAATGAACGAGTTGGACTAGAAAAAACGAAGTTAAACGGGGTGCGAAGAGAAACTTACTGCTCTATGGGTGAAATTGGTTTCGGTATTGAGAATTCAAAATGAAGTTGAAATCTTGAAGAATCAAAATTTTTTTAGTCATTTATATCATGGTTTATGTGGCTTGGAAGTCGAAAATTTTCTAGTCTTCATCCTCTTCTTCTATCATTATGGTTTGAAAGTCCAAAATTTTCCAAGTCCTCCTCTACCATATACCATGGCTTGACCATCGGGATTTCTCTTAGTCACTTTCACATCATGTTCCATGGCTCGGAAGTTGAAATTTTTCCAGTTCCAAATCCTTTATTGGGATGGGTCACTTTTCGCTGCACGAACACGGCGCGCGGCAAATTTTCCGAAATAACCCGCGTATAGAACAGGTTTCCAGTCAAAAATTCGGTGCTGGTGTGGTATGCGCTCTACAGGAATTTCTGTGATCTACCATGAAGAATAAGGTGATACTTGTCTTGACAGATACTATTTTGCGAATGAGTTGCCTAGGGAGTTCTTCCGAAGTTTATTCCGACGAGTGGCCGGCTTACTGATGTTTAACCAACAGAGGCTTCGTACATCACACAGTCAATCACCGGCACAATTACGTCGACCCCGAGACTGGCGTTCACACACAAGCCGTTGAGCATTTTGGCTGGATTCCAAAATCAAAATTATGAAGAAAATGAGAGGTGTGCCTGCCTCCACATTCCAATCTCACCTCAATGAGTACTGCTGGTGAATGTACGGACATGAGGCACCTGACTTGTTCTTGGCTCTTCTAGAAGATATACGGAGGACGTACACCTGACTTGACTATTTCTTACCTCTGGACAAAGACATTCATTGTCCGCTTCTTCAGGACAAAGACATTCGCTGTCGCTATTTTTGGGAAGACTATGTAAGCTGGCCTCCTGGTGGTGTCTCCTGGGTAACGCTAACAGGCTTACACGCTTTACGAGGCATACCACCGGTAGAGCGCATACTACACCAGTACCAAAAATTCAACTTCCGAACTATTCATGATAGACAGGGATGCAGAAAGACTTAGACTCTTTGAGACTCCAATTTAGAATTCAATTCTCAATATCAAAACCGAATTTCTCCTCGGAACTCATATTGAGTGTGTTGATGTGTTAGTATACTGAGACACGAGGTTTTGAACATTAGTTTTTATAGTTTAACACGGTGATCCGATTGGTTACAACAATACTGCGTCGTGATTGGCTCATCCGCCTATCTGCTGCATTTCTGTTGCCTACCGAGTTTGCTGTCATTCTATTGGTCGGTTTTCAAAAATCTTATTTCGTCTCAAGTGTTTCGACGTACTTCTTATCACTTTTGGCGGTCTATGTTACCATATGGTCTAAGGTGCGAACTAGTAATTTTCTTCCGAGAACATGGTGACGTTCTCTGCTATCTTGTAACGTGGTGATTAAATGTTTTTAATCGATGGTCTCATTGGACGGTTCCCTTTGTGAATGTGTACAGTGAGCTCCTTAAATCTTGGTGCTACCGGGTTCATTTCGGGTTACTTCTCTGCCTATTTGCGTTCAGGCGAGAGGCTTGAAAAAGAAATGTTTTTTTCCATAGAAATAGTTATAAGAGTATAAGGTTTCTTATCGCCTCGAATTCGAAAACGCTTCACAAGTGTAACCCATTCGATCAAGATTTTGCAAGCAACTCGGTCATAAAGTTCTTCGATCGGTTTTTTTCTCGACGATTTGATATCTTTTTCTCGAATACTGAAGAACCATGCGAAAGTAAGCTCATTCAGATAACAATCCTCATGATGTAGACTTCTCCCAATTTTATTATCTTGGCTACGTATCATCATTTTGGTTCGTGGGTATTGCACGCTGATTGGTGAGTACGCACAGGCAGTCGTATTTGAACTCGCTAATTTTATAATCTCGTTAGTCGCTGTGACATTTCAACCTACAACCCATTTATATCCAGCGATACTGGCGCCAATTTTAAAATCGATATCGTGTCTTGCTGGAGAAAAAAATATTGAATAATATTTGATATTACATTTCTGAACCAGTTTTACGTACGTGCACTCTTATCTCTTTCTATTCCTACTACGATCGTTTATCTTGTGTCTAGGTGCGTGTACTATATTATATTGCCATTCAATTAGATGATTTCATTAGAGTTTAATAACTATACTGTGTACGTCAAAGTTTCAAACCAGTTTATTCGATATGAATGAGGAGGGTAAAAGCATGAATTTCTTTTGAATATTGTACATATTACCACCTTCAAGAGTTCGCGAGTTTGATCGTATGAAACGCGTTTAAATCTCAACTTATTACATTAATTAATATGTATGTAGGTATATCTTTATTCTTTTCCTCTTAATCAGACGTCGTAATATTTTACGAGCTTGTACTTCACTTCTAGTTTCATTTTTGAATAATTACCTGCTTTAAATCAGCCGCTTGTCTAGTTATGTCTCGTTTTCCAGAAGGTAAGGGAGCAAAAGTTTCAAGTTAGTGGTACGAGGTACGAAATTAGACGAGAACATGTGAAAAAGTACGAGGACTTCCTCTCTGACAGTATTTCGGAGAGGCCTTACCTGTTTACGCCAGCGCTCCTGAAATCAAAAATCGAGCTGCGCACTATGAGACCCAATTCTTGATCATACCGGTCAACCGCTAGGATCGCTGCGATAGTTTTCCATAAAATTGATAAGGAAACCAGGGAAATTGAATTTGTGTTATGTAAAAATCAGTGTGTTAGTGTGTAAGGTTGGTTCCTTCAAAAGGGCAATTCTAGCGCTGACCGGTCCGAGGTATATCTGAATACCTCCTATCCCTAGACTTTTTTTGGCTCTCACCGCTTTCGAAAGGTATTTGTGCATTGCAAACCTGAAATCAATAGTAAGAGAACGAAGCCTTGCAATAAAATTTTGATGAAAACTTGATAGGCCTACTCACGGTCATGCGAAAATTATTCAAAGTTGGATAGATTGAATGAACTCAAATCCCTGAAAAGTTGAGGTTTTGTTTCGTAAAATTTTCTTTCTCCTGTAATATCTCGAACTTTCTTTCGACTCTGCGGTTTTATGGGTGGTTTGAAAGAGCAAATTTTTCGAAGTTTGATTTAGTACCTGCCACCGACAGGGCCGTCCCCAGGGGTTAGCGAGTAGGTAATACCGCTTCAGGCCTCGGTCTAAATTGAAGAAAAGGCTCATGTGAAAACTTTGCCTTAGGTCTCAAAAAGTCTCGCGAAGACGCTGAGCTCGAGTCTCAAACTGTAGTCTCAAACTGGAGTCTCAGCCTTGATTCTCAAGCTCAAGTCTCAGTCTCAAGTGTCAGTCTCGAGTCTCAATTTCCATTTTCAATCTTGAGTCTCAAACTCGAATCTCGAGCTTGAGTCTCAGTCTCAAGTGCCAGTCACAGTCTCCAGCCTCAAACTCGAGTCTCAGTCTCAAGTGTCACTCTCGAGTCTCAATTTCCATTTTCAATCTTGAGTCTCAAACTCGAATCTCGAGCTTGAGTCTCAGTCTCAAGTGTCACTCTCGAGTCTCAATTTCCAGTTTTAATCTTGAGTCTCAAACTCGAATCTCGAGCGTGAGTCTCAGTCTCAAGTGCCAGTCACAGTCTCCAACCTCAAACTCGAGTCTCAGTCTTAAGTGTCAGTTTTAAGCTTTGGTCCCGAGTGTCAGTCTTGAGTCTCAACCTCGATTCTCAAACTCGCCTTTCAAGCTCGAGTGTCAGCATCGGGGGTCAGTCTTGAGTCTCAATCTTCAGTCTCAATCTCGAGTCTTAGCCTCGAGTCTTAGCCTCGGGTCTTAGCCTCGAGTCTTAATCTTGAGTCTCAAACTCGAGTGTCAGTCTTGAGTCTCAGGCTCAAGTCTCAAATTCAAGTCTCAAGCTCCAGTCTCAGTTTCGAGTCTCAATCTCCAGTCTCAATCTCGAGTCTTAGCCTCGAGTCTTAATCTCGAGTCTCAAACTCGAGTGTCAGTCTTAAAAGTCAGTCTCGAGTCTCAGTCTCAAGTCTCAAGCTCCAGTCTCAGTTTCGAGTCTCAGTCTCGAGTGTCAGTCTCGAGTCTCAATCTTCAGTCTCAAGCTCGAGTGTCAGTCTCGAATATCAGTCTCGAGTGTCAGTCTTGAGTCTCAGGCTCAAGTCTCAGTTTCAAGTCTTAAGCTCTAAGCTCAGTTTTGAGTCTCAAGATCAAGTGTCAGTCTCGAGTCTCAGTCTGGAGTGTCAGTCTCGAGTCTTAGCCTCGAGTCTTAATCTAGAGTCTCAAACTCGAGTCTCAAATTCGAGTGTCAGTTTCGAGTCTCAAGCTCGAGTGGCAGTCTCGAGTGTCAGTCTCAAGTGTCAGTCTTGAGTCTCAGTCTCAAGTCTCAAGCTCCAGTCTCAGTTTCGAGTCTCAAGTTCAAGTGTCAGTCTTGAGTGTTAGTCTCAAGTCTCAAGCTCGAGTGTCAGTTTCGAGTCTCGGTCCCTAGCGTCAGTCTCGAGTCTCAAGCTCGAGTTTCAGTCTTGAGTCTCAGGCTCGAGTCTTAAACTCAAGTCTCAGGCTCGGACGAGGTCGATTCCGTTTCCAGCAGATTACGTTCATTCTCTCCCTTGGAAAAGACGACCAGTCGGTTTATTTTTAGTCAATATCTCCTCATTTTTGTATGAAAGTTGAATGTCAGGTTACTCTCGCTTCCTGTGTTGCCAAAGAATGTGACACCCTCGAAGCGAAAGACTTTCTGCCGTCACTTCACGGAATTTAAAACGAACGTGAATCGGGTTTTCTAGAAGATGAACTATGTACTTCATTTTTTGGCGTTCAGGAACGTGCCCCGCCACAACTTCGTTGATCGGTACAATTTTAACGGGCCCACTTTGTACTATTCGATCATCTTACTTACCATTGAAGATACAAAACACGAATTTCTTCCATCACGCTAGGATAACTGTATTAATTTTTGACCTTCCGCGCGATGAAATGTTCCAAAATTTCATCCCAGCATTCTCCTCCCTCTATCTCGTAATTATTTTCTTCCCGTTAATCAGCCAAGACTAGGTCAGAGAGATCGAACAAAAGCGCAGAAACAAAGATGTAGGCTGGTGAAAAGGTGAACGCGAAGAAAGAGGTTGGAAAAAGAAAACTTAATTCATCGAGTGTGAAAAAAGGAGCGCTCACGACGAACAAAAAGTAGCGAGCAATGCAGAACTGAAACCAATTCATATTCACGTTCAGTCGAAAGTATCGTCGTCGCTTAGATTGCGAAACGGGTGCTTCCATTACTGAATTTCAATACGAATTCGGGACGCACTGCTCACGTACCGGAAGGTGGCTGTTAATGTATCCGATGAACGGCGCGAACGTACTGAGACGTGTCTTTGTTTGGGTTTTCCGTATTCGCCGTTTACGCCGTGTTTCTCTGGATATCATTTGAAAAATGACATTATGTACAATATGTAGCGAACCCGCGATCACGCGGCGAACGCGGATGGTTTCCGCGATAACCCAGCGCCAGTTCCCGGACTGTGCATGTTTCGTTTCTGCTGATATTAAATTGAGCCCGCGATTTGCGACCAGGTCTACACGTGCATATTACATGATCTAGTTACGGTACGTTAGCGGTCTGCACGAGTTGCCCTCTGTATACTTGTATGAGTATTTTTGCTGTAGGTGCGTGCAGTAGTTCCATCATAACCTGATAGCCTACCAGTGAACACCTACATCGTGGTAGATGCGCTGTTTCTTAGAATTTTATGGTGCATTGAAGGGTTTTACGTATTATCCCACAAAGTTTACGTGATTCATTATTTATTCGGGGACCTACATACCATAAATAGAAGACTAAATGACCAGACAGTCGTTAATTTTCGGGGTAAGTAAGGAATATTAAATTACTGTCGTGACCAATGTGTGTCTGTATGATCACCTACATCGATGATGAACTCATCTTCAGAGGAACAGAAATCAAGATATGAAATACTATAAGAAATTTTGAGTCATCTTGTATTGTATCTATGTAGATGCGTATCAACGGGAGTAATCGATTAAAATTTAGCTCTTCTTTTCGCCATCCTTTCTATCGATTCATTCCTCGAGGTAATGAATTTCGCTTGAATTTATCTGTATCTGTGAAATATAATAGCTTCATTGTAAGTATATAATATTATCCTCTCCTATAATGGAAAACCTGACGTAGTAAATCAAAACTATTCTAGCGGTTCGTGTCATTGTATGAACTCCACGAAGTACGTAACATTTCTAATGTTCGTTTTAGTCGAGTTTAGTAGCTGCAAAACAAAAAAGTTCCAGTATCTGCGTGACACAAAGAGAGGTATAAGGAAAGCACAAAGAACGTTACGGAATTACCTGTAGCATAAGACCCACCAGTAATTTTAATTATTGTATCCGCGTAATCTAACAAACAACTTTTATCATTCATGCATTTCGCCGCTTTGACGATAATGGTTTTCTACACCAGCGGCGTGCACAACTCTGGCGTATAGGCCTATCGCCTTAAAATGCCATTAGACTTTTCATTATGATTTGGGCAGCTTTATATTACTACTAACGTTTCATATATTATCGTATGACGTGTATTTCCAGCAGCTATAACGAATTTCCGCATCAACGGCCGAGCCGAAAATAAAATATAATTTATCAATATTTATTTTGTCAGCTTCTCCTTTTCAATCGTCCCAATTACGAATTTTTACGATCCTATATTTCTCGCGTGCTGACGTTGTATAGAAAGTGCAGTTCATCTGAATAACTCGCATGTCACTGACGAAAGTGAATTCTATATCGATTATAAACTCGCGATTGGTACCCATACTGATGACGGTGGATCGTGTGGCACATTACACCATTAATTCCGATACGAAAGTTGACGTATTGATTTCGACAGTCGAGAATATCTTGTGATACGTCGATAACTAAGCAGTGCAGTGTCTTCAGTAGAATTAACGTAAACTTACTCGCTTTTTGAACGAAGTAGTCGTGATAGCCCGACAAAATTATCTTGAACTGTGGCTACGAAAGGGAAATGCGTAGGTGTAATTAATTTCTTTTTCGCTCAAAGATACACGAATTGCGCCGTTTTCATCAATCCAGACTCTGCAGTTCGGTTTTTGTGAGACAGAAGAAAGAGTTTCATTCACATTTATGTCAACCCAAGCCTGAGTTTGGTACCTGACAGGCGGTAGAAGGATCGTATAGATATTAGCAATGATTTTAATGTAGCGATACTCAGTGGCATGAATCGCGACAGTGGCAAAGTTATGAGGGAATGGAGTTGAACCTGTCTAAAATTTTTGATATTGCAATAAAACTACTAATCTATTTTTATGTTTGACATGGAACGCACTTCCCGGAATTTCGGTGTAACTACGCTAAATATCCTTAATCGATCGCCAACTTTTTCATTTCAATATCTGGCATTAATCGATCGCGGTTCAAAAAAGGTTGAGTACTGCTGTTTTATTGCACTGAACAGAAAATGAAATAAATTGTCTCAGTCCATACCAAATTAACTCAGTGTATCTTTTCTTAGGCCTCTTACTCACACTGCAATCATTATCTTTTCTCCCGTTCTCATTATGAAGATTTTCCTAACTTCCATAAAATTTCTTCTAATCTCTTCTTATCCTCAGCAAACAATGCTGAAACAGTCATACGGTCTCTCATCAATCTACAGGTAACAATATTCAGTTCCTTACAAGCCATGAACGTAGCGCAACACCGCGTTTCGCCTGCGCACTTAAATGTAAAACACTTGTCTCATGAGAAAATCGAGTCGACCCTCATTGAAAGAAAATTTCAAGAACTACAATACTGTTATTTCCTTTAATCCTCCATGAAACTTTATATTCCTTGAGAATCAGCCGCTGAGGTGATTCCTCCTCATGAAAGCTTATTGGTCCATGATTGTGCAGTTGCCAATTCTACATTCATGGCTTGTAAATAGGTGGCTTTGCTTTTTTTCAACCTGAGGCGTTTTCTGTGGCCTAGCATTGAATTCAGATGGTGAGGTACATGAACTAGGCTCAAAGAAAGGCGTAAGGTTAGAAACTAAGGATAAATAAAGCAATTGATTACAAAAAAGTACTGTGTGCGAGCGATTTCAAAGAAGGAGTTCGAAACTTGAGCCTACAATCGTTGTGATATTAACGGAAAAGCCGAACAAACGATGATCAACGAGGAACGACAAGGAGAAAGACTAAAGACGAATCAAAATGAGTGACAGTTATTAAGAACAGAATGAGCAATGGCGCATGTACAGCTGTCTCACTTCAAGGCCCCTGGCGAATGCGGCGCCCGAGACCCCGGATAATTTTTGCCCTCTTTCCTCCCAATATCGACATTTTTCTCGCCCAGGCCCCTGGCAATCGCCAGTCAACCACTTGGGCCAGTCCGGCTATGATGCACACCAAGTCTTTGAAAATGTTTCAACAATTCGTGAGCTACCAGATTCTATTCGGTTTAATGAGAAAATGTCAATAAAAATGCTCAACCATGTACGAACACTCAGTGAGCATGCGCCATAAAATGAAGAAGTTCATCAATGAAGTCATTAGGATTAATTCTATTTAACACTGGATGAATCGAGTTCTTTAAAAGCCGACCGAGCGATAAGCCTAAGATCCATAAGATAAGGTCATCGCACGAATAGGAGGGATTTCTTCCTTCGAACTGGTACTTAGTCGCTCGGCTGGCCTTTACAAAATTATGTTCTTATTACGATGAACGATTTCAGTGTGTGTTTTAGCCAGGGCTGCTTATCCAATTGTATAGTCTGAAAACATAGTTAAAAGCGAACCCTTCGAATTGATCCGCTGTGGCTATCAGCTAACGACTAACCCAGTCTCATTGGTTAGCTAACAGTTTGCTAACTTTGGCCGAAATAGAATGGCTAACGGCTGAGAGTTAGAAGCCAATGGCTTAAAGCAAGGGACAGGGTCACCCCGATGTCGAGGGTTGAAGCATGGGGAAGAAAAAGTAGTAGCCGTTAGCGATTCCAAGCTAGTGGTTTACGAGATTTGCTAGCTAATGACTTGGTAATTTTGGATGGAAATCGCTCGGCTAACGTCTTCGGCTTAGCTGAGCAACCTTGGTTTCAGCGACAAACATCTGCAAAAAGAATGACCCATAAAGCGACCCTAGATTTTTCAAGGCTAGGGCTAGAAGACATTTCATTTGCCTTCGTACCGATACACAGTTTGAAAGACGAACGATCAAACTTTCGCTTTTCGCTTTCGATTTCATAATAAAACTTGCGCTTTTCGCTTTTGACTTTTTCGGCTTGATTTAGCTTTCGGATTTCACTTTCGGCTTCCAGAAATTGTTTGGCTTTTGGCTTTTAGTTTTCAGCTTTCGACTTTTTTTCTTTATTGTGAAATGCTATGCAACGACCGAGAAAGCTTTACTATAATAAAACTTTCGCGTTTGGCTATTCAGCCCCAATTTAGCTTTTGGATTTTGCTTTTAGCTTCCAGAAATCGTTTGGTTTTCGGCTTAAAACTTTCGTCATTCAAAAAACTTTCTAACTCTGTATTTAATTCCCATACCATACTTTTATTTCAGTTACGCGTTCGTCGGTCTCCTGAAGCACCACGATATCCAATATCCATTAATATTGTACGGGTTGACCCGATTCTGTTGTAATGCTGTTGGGTTGAATTTTTTCACATGAAAATGCGACGTTGTGGTGACGTCACGGGTTCATGACATCACCAACTTTTTTATTTAAAAAATGTAAGGCTTAGCCCAGCTCAATGGGTCTACTTGCTTGCTTGTTCAGTTTCAATTAAACGATCTTGAGTACACAATTCTACTTTATTGGTTAGCTTACGAGAGTGTTTTCGGATGTTACCTCATCATCAATGTCACCAAGCGTGTCGTACCAGCGTTCTATCTTGCAGGCCTCGATATGACCTTAATTATTGATATTAATCGAGAAAGGGAGTTTCACTTCCTTATCAAACAAAACCCTTGTCACATTTTCATTCAATTCCCATTTCAGTCAGTTTCAACCGTAAAGCGCGAAGTCGTAAACGAATGGTTGGGAGTCAGAGACAAATAGCATATCCATAGACCTAATCGGTTCGAAACTATTTTCCTCGTCAAAAGCTATTTGAAAGTCAAATACCTAAGCTATCCAATATTCTCAGAATTCGGTGACTAAGATAAGGCAAGATGGACACAACTTTTAAATCTTAATAGACAATTATTATGATAAATGTATCTTTTTTCCCACTTCCCTCGCATGAGAAACACCCATTCTTTGATTAAACAAACGTGATGTGGATTAGCCTCGATCGAAACACGCTTACTCGAACGAACCGTCGCGATAACGAGAATAAATTTAGTCATGCAGTAAGACGTTTAAATATTACTATTCATTTTTCTAGCGCTTCATATACCGTATTGAAAATATTTTACAACGACAATAATAAAGTGCTCGTAGCTAATAACAAGAATCTTCTATCTATATTAACCGTTTGAGGCAATGGTGTATTTATTTGACAGGACAATGACTCCAGCACTGAAAGAAGCTCAAATAGAGGCGTAAAAAAAAACCACACCCGATAATAATTTCAAGAAAAATAATAAATAAACGAAACATTTAGTGTTATTGCAATTACCTATATTCTCGGTTTAGTAACATCTGCGAATGAGTTTATTGTGATCAAAAAGTTAGTTAACCTTTAAAAACCGCATAATACTTGAAATTGTATCTTCCTATTAGATTAAATTCACGAATCCGAATCTGAACTTCGGAATACAGGTGGTTCAGAATAGAGGTTCTCACTTTAAATCACCTGCATTGCATTGTATGATCGAATTATTTATCCGCGTTCGGCGTGAAAAAATTCGACTCTGTGCGGAAACAAAAAATACTTATGTGCGAATAGAAACGTCAAATATTTGGTTGACTCTTATTTTTCTCTATGGGACAACACTGCAAAAGAAAAAAAAAAAAAAGAAATTCTACATAATTATATGGTGGAAATGAGTGATCATGATGAATGCAAAATTTTTAAGCCAATCGGCTCATGAAGGAAAAATCGATTGGTAAGAATATGAAATTCACAACTTTGACAGATCATTTACCATCCAACCAATAGACGATTTAAAAATTTGAAGAAGTTGGTTTGAAATCAACGTCGATTTGAGGGGGATCGAAAGTCAATCAACGCGCATTACCAAAGAACTACGAACCAACAAAGCAATCGAATTCAAGTCGATGAATTTGTGGATCCAACTTGAAATCGACGGGGCAGAAGAGTCTACTTAGTCGACTCCATTTCGACCTGATATTGACGTCTACATTAGGTCGATTTCAACAATATTATATCGACGCAATTTCGGTCCAGCTTTTCAGAAAAGTAAATTTTCAGTCGATGGGACAACGATGCAAAGTGTTGACCGGAAATTGAAGGTCGACGTGGTTCATCGGATTGGTCCATCTTGAGGAGAAAAGAGTAGAGCTGGTGAATTTGAACTTTAAGACAATGCATTTCCTATTTTCCAGAAAGCTAAAAAAGAGCTGAAGAAATTCGGCTTCTTTCGACTTCTCGATTGAAAACGCATTTATGAAAGCTCGCCTTCAGCCTCTCTCTTATGCGTAAAAATATATCTGAATTCTGCTTTTGTTGCAATACTTCGGTAGTCCAGAGTTTGAAAGGCAAACGATAAAACTCTCGCTTTTGACTTTTTGGTTTTGATTTGAAAATAAAACTTGCGCTCTTCGCTTTTGACTTTCTTTGGCTTAATTTAGCTTTCAGATTTCGCTTTCAACTTCCAGAAATCGTCTGGCTTTTGACCTCTAGCTTTCAGCTTTCGACTTCTTATTTTTAACATGTTTCGTGTCTTTTCTGACACCCTATACACTATCGAAAATTCGCGAGTACCACCCCCCCTCCCCCCCTAATAATGGACTTTGAAAATTTTCGTGAATTACCTAGGAGGTCATTGAGAAATCTGCGAGTACCATCCTCTTTCAAGAGAAAAAAATAATAATAAAATAGAATAAAATGAAAATAAAATTTTAAAAAAATACCTGGGAGGTGATTGAGAAATCTGCGAGTACCATCCTCCCTCATCATTTAAAAAGAAAAATGATAATAATAAAAAAAAAAAAAAAAAAATGAAAAAAAAAGAAAAAAAACCTGGGAGGTGATTGAGAAATCTGCGAGTACCGCCCTCCCTCATTTTTAAAAAAAGAAAAAATAATAATAAATGAAAAAAAAAATACAAAAAAAATGAAAATAAAAATAGAAAAAAAAAACCCTGAGGTGATTGAGAAATCTGCGAGTTCCACCCTCCCTCTTTTTTTGAAAAAAAAAGAAGATAACAAAAAAAAACCGGGAGGAAATCTGCGAGTACCGCCCTCCATCATTTTTCGAAAAAAAATAATAATAAATTTTTAAAAAAATAAAGAAAAAATGAAAATAAAGAAAAAAAAACCTGGGAGGTGATTGAGAAATCTGCGACTTCCACCCTCTCCCTTTTTTTGAAAAAAAGAAGGAAAAAAAACCTGGGAGGTGATTGAGAAATCTGGGAGTACCGCCCTCCCTCATTTTTTGAGAAAAAAAAATGATAATAATGAATGAAAAAAAAGTACAAAAAAAATGAAAACAAAAATAAAAAAAACCTGGGAGGTGATTGAGAAATCTGCGAGTACCATCCTCTTTCAAGAGAAAAAAATAATAATAAAATAGAATAAAATGAAAATAAAATTTTAAAAAAATACCTGGGAGGTGATTGAGAAATCTGCGAGTGCCATCCTCCCTCATCATTTAAAAAGAAAAATGATAATAATAAAAAAAAAAAAAAAAAAATGAAAAAAAAAGAAAAAAAACCTGGGAGGTGATTGAGAAATCTGCGAGTACCGCCCTCCCTCATTTTTTGAAAAAGAAAAAATAATAATAAATGAAAAAAAAAAATACAAAAAAAATAAAAATAAAAATAGAAAAAAAAACCCTGAGGTGATTGAGAAATCTGCGAGTTCCACCCTCCCTCTTTTTTTGAAAAAAAAAAGAAGATAACAAAAAAAAACCGGGAGGAAATCTGCGAGTACCGCCCTCCCTCATTTTTCGAAAAAAATAATAATAAATTTTTAAAAAAATAAAGAAAAAATGAAAATAAAGAAAAAAAAACCTGGGAGGTGATTGAGAAATCTGCGACTTCCACCCTCTCCCTTTTTTTGAAAAAAAGAAGGAAAAAAAACCTGGGAGGTGATTGAGAAATCTGGGAGTACCGCCCTCCCTCATTTTTTGAGAAAAAAAAATGATAATAATGAATGAAAAAAAAGTACAAAAAAAATGAAAACAAAAATAAAAAAAACCTGGGAGGTGATTGAGAAATCTGCGAGTACCATCCTCTTTCAAGAGAAAAAAATAATAATAAAATAGAATAAAATGAAAATAAAATTTTAAAAAAATACCTGGGAGGTGATTGAGAAATCTGCGAGTGCCATCCTCCCTCATCATTTAAAAAGAAAAATGATAATAATAAAAAAAAAAAAAAAAAAATGAAAAAAAAAGAAAAAAAACCTGGGAGGTGATTGAGAAATCTGCGAGTACCGCCCTCCCTCATTTTTTGAAAAAGAAAAAATAATAATAAATGAAAAAAAAAATACAAAAAAAATAAAAATAAAAATAGAAAAAAAAACCCTGAGGTGATTGAGAAATCTGCGAGTTCCACCCTCCCTCTTTTTTTGAAAAAAAAAAGAAGATAACAAAAAAAAACCGGGAGGAAATCTGCGAGTACCGCCCTCCCTCATTTTTCGAAAAAAATAATAATAAATTTTTTAAAAAATAAAGAAAAAATGAAAATAAAGAAAAAAAAACCTGGGAGGTGATTGAGAAATCTGCGACTTCCACCCTCTCCCTTTTTTTGAAAAAAAGAAGGAAAAAAAACCTGGGAGGTGATTGAGAAATCTGGGAGTACCGCCCTCCCTCATTTTTTGAGAAAAAAAATGATAATAATGAATGAAAAAAAAGTACAAAAAAAATGAAAACAAAAATAAAAAAAACCTGGGAGGTGATTGAGAAATCTGCGAGTACCGCCCTCCCTCATTTTTTGAAAAAAAAAATAATAATAATAAATTTAAAAAAAATACAAAAAAAATGAAAATGAAAAAAAAAAAAAAACTGGGAGGAAATCTGCGAGTACCGCCCTCCCTCATTTTTCGAGAAAAAAAATGATAATAATGAATGAAAAAAAAGTACAAAAAAAATGAAAACAAAAATAAAAAAAAACCGGGAAGAGATTGAGAAATCTGCGAGTTCCACTGCCCTCTTTTTTTGGAAAAAAAAAAACCTGGGAGGTGATTGATGAAATATGCGAGTACCACCCTTACTCTTTTTCTGGATAGAAAAAATAATAATAAATGGAATGAAAAAAAATGAAAATAAGAATAAAATAAAAAATACCTGGCAGGAGGGTGATTGAGAAATTTTCGAGTACCATCCTTTGTATACATACTATCTGTAGTATATTTATAATGGATTTTGAAAAAAATTTTGGGTGAGGTTAGGTTGGGTTAGGTATAAGGACTTGTAAAAAATTTTTATACCTGATGGGTGAACAACGCGTGAGTTTCACTAAAGTACGAGTTTCGTTGAAAATCGTGACATATATACTATAAAGTAGCCCTTTATTTATTTTCATGGCTTATCTTAGTATAATGAAAAGGCGTAGGCTGGATTTATACTAGGCTGAGAAAACGCTGAGAGCTATTATGAAGCTATTAGCTTGTGACGTCGTAAGTTGTTAATCCTGGTCCGCTTACAACATCTGAAATATACTGAAGCGGGACAAACGAGCGGAGCGAGTGAGGCCCAGTAATCTCATCAGCCTGAAATATACTGAAGTAGACTTACACTAGACAAAGAAGGCTCATTAGCCTGAAATATTCTATAGTAGACTTATACTACATCAAGCGAGTGTGCCGCTCTAAAACCTTAGCCTAGAACTCTCATATATTTATGTCTCGCATTATCCACAAGATATCTGATTGGGCAAAATTTTGAAAACTTTTTTACCCTGTTTATATACTAGGTTTATACTGGCTTTCTGATAGCTGTATACTATCTTTCCGAGTGCCCTCCCCCCCCTTCACCCTACGTAAACTTATACTAGACCAAGAAGCGGTCCCGGAAAGCAGTCAGTCTAAAATACTCTAAAGTAGACTTATCCTAGAACAAGAAGCTTAAAATTTTGGAAATTTTTGAACGATGAAGAGCCTAAGACGACTGGCGAAAAGACATGAAACATGATCTTTATATTTTCGGCAACGCCAAGAAATCCTTCCTTTTTGTTCCTTTATTGTCTTTATTGTGAAACGCTATGCCACAGCTGGAAAAGCTAAATAAAAAGCGGTACTGTAATAAAACTTTCGCTTTTGGATTTTGCTTTCAGCTCTAGAAATTGTTTGGCTTTTGGCTTTCAAAAAACCTCCAAACTCTAAAAAGTAGTTCCAATGACCGAAAAAAAAATTCTTATAATACAGTGATTGATTGGTTAAAACAAACGCCACCTTAGCGCTCTATTGTCTGCAGAACACTATCAGAATTTTTGCTTGAAACTATTGATAGATATCGATAACGAAGATGTCCACGGTTTGCATCCCTATGAAATATCTCTTCACTGGTCTAGGTTTCTCATCCAACTGTTGCAGTCGAGTGTCGACTGAATGATCTGAGGCTCGACGTTCCTTTTTTGGGGCTATCTAGGATACAATCGCTCATCACGGCTGTTTATCTGTATTCGGCTTCTTATTGGTCCTTATAAGAGGAAATCTGAAGATATTTGTTTTTGTAAGTTACGGTGCGGCTTTAGACTCTTCTGAGTATAAAATTTAATTTAAGAGGAAATCTGCTTTCCATCAATTTCACTAAGGATGAGCGCTCTTCGTTTTTCACATTACTGCTACTGTTATGAAATAGATGAAGAATTATTGTATGTAACAATTTCGACATTATTATGATAACTAATCGATTGAATTCATTTGGCTACTCACACCCAAATCTGGAATGCTACAATAGACCTATACGCGCAGACTTGGCCACTAAAATGTTCTAAAATGAAGATTTCGTCGTTCGGCACGTATCTTACGAGACCTGACGGTGAACAGTTGAAAATTCAATAGCGCAACTAGTACTTATACATTTTAAAATCTCAGATCTGTTGCCTCTCGTGCATAGATCAAAACATCTTATTCCGACACATACCTTCTATTGGCGAAAGGGCATTAGTGACGTTACGTAATTTATATTGTTATACACACGTATGTACATCTTGCCGCAGACTACAGACTTTAGGCTTCACCGGTTACCAATATCCTCTCGGACGGTATTTTGTTGACGATACGGTATCGTGCATTGTAGGAGAAGAAATATATGTTGTGCTATAAATCGGAAAGTCGTGAAACACTTTCTGCGATAATACCTTCATCCGCACCTCGTCTTTCTCGATGTTCCGAGTACGATTGTCGAAAATGATTGTTCGGGACGTAAAAAAAAAAAAAAGACATGAAATATTTGAGGGTCAAATCGAACCGTTTTACGAGTGCACAAAGAATGCAGACGTGCGGATGTAAAATTATTTACAGGTCCAAAGAGTTAGTATACGTGTACGCTGTATATAGTTTGGAGGTATACAAACGACCGGCCAAATTTACAGCAGACCACAAGTAAGCAGTATAACTTTCTCGGTATGCACTACAACATTTTTTTATTAATCTAAAATCGCCTCATCAAATCGTACACGTTATGTGTACAAAATCCGACTATCATTCAGCCGGCTGAGATTAGTCACTCGATACGAATATTTGGGCAGTTGCCCAAAAAATCGATTACTCGTAGGTACGTTCTTGAATTTCCGACGCTCACGTTTATGAAATTCAGCGAGGTTTCGTGAACATAATACGTATACCTGTGCAACACTCACTCGTCGAACTCTACAAAATAAAATACTGATAGATTAAATTTCTCAGCTGTTCTTAACGACGTCGCCCTACTCCCAATTCAGTAGCTCACCGAAAAACGGCCTCTGCTAACGTTACGTAAAAGGCGACTTCCGTCCATATCTCGAATACAGTAGTTACCAACTGTCAGGTTGACGATAACAAATCTTGCTATTCCCCAACACAGTGGCACAGACGTTGAGATCGGAAACAAAGAAAAATTATCTAAAATTATGAATGATGATCCCGAAAATCCCCTCCATACCCCAAGATAGCAATCGGTAATTTTTTTTTTTTTTCAATCTACTTACCAAGTTTTTTCTGACTATATCCAGAGATCAATTTAGGTAAATGACAAGCATTGTATGTACCGAGAATTAGAACCCTAATGGCGCCAGGAAGGGAAGAATGACCACGGTTAGTTTTTGAAACTATAGAAAGTGAAGGAAATATATAATAAGCGGAAGAAAAATATAATCAATGGGTAAACACTGCCAATGTTCTTATAATGATTGCCAATCTACCGATGATGATTTCGCAAACAGGTCGAAAGCTCGAGTTTTCAGACATTCTCGAATGATGTCATTCAAAACCTTTTTCTCAGATGCTCAATGAGTGTGATTAATGAACAACAGATTTTGATTAAATCGATCGAGGAAACGGGAAATTGTATTTGATATCCGAAAGAAGATTGTCGTACATATAATCTCACCATTTGTAGGCCTTAAATATAGTCCGTCGCAAGGTACAAATGCAACAATAAAAACGGCGAATAAAATGGATTTTATAAATTTCAATTTGATCCAATTAGTATTTTATATGCCTAACGTTTCTATAATTACATAACGTTATGAGACGTGCGCACGATGAGAAATCCTGGGAATGCGATCATCGACGTTCGTTAAGGCGGAAAGTAATGTGATCTCAAATGATCGAGAATAAGGGAATCACGAGCGGGAGCGTTAGAGAGCGAAAAAAATGCGCGGTTTGGTCACTAATGAAATCTAACTCTACGGGGTCTTTTGGTCAGAGAAATCTTACCGAACTTATAATTAACCGTTGGTTGGTCTTTAGAGATGTTTTAATGACAGTTTTTCACGATCCGATCTGTCAAAGACGGCGTGAGATCACAGGCTTCGCGGTAACTTCTCTCTAGAGCGAATCTGCTAATTTAAAGTGTCGATAGAGACTCGTGTAGACGTCGAGGCCTCGCTTCTAGAATGCTTATCGAGGTCGAATAATATAAACGCATAAGCGCGGATTCGAGAAAAAATTGCCATCTTTCAATTCTCACGAACACACATTCATATTTCTATCGAAATGAAGCATAAATTAAAAGCCTACAGACCCTTGAGTAGAAGTTTCGATCGGCCAAGGGCGAAATTTCAGTCAACTGATCAATGTCGTAGTTTGTCTTCGTACTGATGAAATTTGTCGTCTGTACCGGTGAGTTCTGAACATTCCTCTGAGGTACAACTCTTACTAATTTATGAGAAGAAAGAAGATGGACTACAAATGCGGTACACATGCGAATAATTTTCAATAGGACTTTCATTCAGCTTCTTGAGCAACTTTTTTTGGCCGTCGAAGAACCTCACGTTATTGAATCAGAGCGCACAATTTTTCTCACAGAATGACAACTTTTTTTCCTGTCTCTTGTGAAGGTACCGTACCGACTGCTAAAACGTCATTCAAAAGGGTCCTCCCGCCAAAATAACTTCGCGCTTAAATGCTTGTCTTTGCTCTTCTTCATGCTGATTCACCACTTCGAAATTTACGCTTTGATAGCGTAGTTTCGATGCGAGTTCAAGACAAGCAAAGCTAGCCGAACGAGACACGAAAGTCGCTCGCTTCTTGTCTTGGAGGATATTCTTCAGAACGAAGGCAGCGAGTGTGAGTTTTAGCAAGAAACCCGCTATCCGTTTTATAAACATTTTCAGAAAACGTCCGGGTTTGCTCATTAGTGACGTCATCATTTTCGGGGAATTCTAGGGACTAAAATTTTCTTGATCTGCGTTTGATCTTGATTGTTAACTTACCAAAAATTTGTCTACGCTAGATGAAACCTGTTTCATTGAGGGGTTTTTCCGTGAAAACGTTCGCCGTTCGCCGTCAGGGTGGCCGAAAAAGCTTAGAAATCGTAAATTTTTCAAGTCTTCCTCCTATCATATATAGCTCGGAGGTCGGTGTAGCCCCTTCGATTACGTAGATACTTGAAGCACTAATTGGCTTAGCTCCTTCAATCAGTCGGATATGCAACGCTTCAAACATCATCTGACTCAGGTACCGTATAAAACAGATTCCCGCCTCCCCTCGTGCCCATAAATTTCCGGAAAGCGTCCGCGTCCGTTCATTTGTGACGTCATCATCTTTGGGGAATTGTCTAGGGCAGTGGCTCCCAATTTTTTGAAGATGTAGGACCCCTCCATCGCTTTGACCCTTTTTTGCGGACCAACTACAAAAAAATGTTATAGGAATAAGTCGTACTAATCAGTGGTGTATTTACGGGGGGGGGGGGCTATGCAATTCTGTGAACCTCTTTTTTTTTTGGAATAAATTTTTTTTTGGAAGGAGGCGCGACCATCCTGGGCTTTTCCTTGATTACGTCCCTGCTTGAATTAGGCCCGATATGCAGTATACTAGACTATATTAGCTCTTTACTAGAGCCTAAACTAGGCCTGCAGTATCCTCAAGTATATTAGCCCAACTAGGCCCAGTATGTCTTAACATAATTATTGTGATATTAGGTTTCAACTAGGCGTAGCATGCAACCTAATCCAGAAGTCTGCTAGTAGGGAAGAATGTGAATGACGTCACAGGCGAATCCAAGCTGGTGACTTCACAAACACATGACGTCACGGATCGTGATGACGTCACAGGTAGATTTAACGGATCATGATGACTTTACAGGGAGGTTTGAACTTGTTGACAGGGCTGAGAACAGTTATTATTTCTTTTAGTAGGGGTTATAAAGATTCTTAGACTGAATTGTGGGATCCGGTTCCTTTTGGCTCCTGTTACAGAACCTAAGTCTGGGTTCCGATTCCTTCTGGTTCCGGTCCCAGAATCCAAATCTGGGATCCGATTTGTTTTGGTTCCGGTTCCTAAACCTCAATCCGGGATCCGGTTCCTTTTGGTTCTGGTTCTAGAACCCAATTGTCCAATCCGGTTCAAGAAGCCAAATCCCGGATACGGTTCCGGTTCTTTTTGGTCCCGGTCCCAGAATCCGAATCTGGGATTCAGTTCCTTTTGGTTCCGGTTCCAGAAGCCAAACATGGCATTCGGTACTTTTGGGTTCCGGTTCCAGGGGCAAATACAGGAGGAGACCTTTCAGTGTAGTTAGAAGTGCTGCTAGATCTACGGATTTCTGGCCCTCGAAAAAAAATACGGATTTTGCGTAGAATACAGATTTTTTGTACTCAAGGGAAAAGTACCTCAGTCACTCTTATGAGAGATGCTTTTCCCTTGGTCGTTATAGATTGATATCACGATCTCTTGTAACATTGAGTCGATCAAGAGCAAAGTACCTCAACCACACGGGTATGTGAGATACGTTTCTCCTGATCGTCGTTGTTGGATCACTGAAAGTCCGTAGAAATCAGTTTTCAGGTATATTGGCAATTTTTTTCTCAAACAAAAATTATAAAAATTATTTTCAGACCTTCCGTGGACCCCCGGACTCGGGTCCGCGGACGCCAGGTTGGGAACCACTGGTCTAGGGCCTAGAGTTGTCTGGATCTGCGTTCGACCTTGATTGTTACATTACCTTGTGTAGAAAAATTTGTCTACGCTCGATAAAGCAATTGAACCCGTTGTATATTTTGCTGGGGGTCATTCAGCAGGAAACTTTTGTGTCTGTGAAGTCTTCATTTTTGAAAAAATGTTGAGGGATTGAAGTTTTTGCAATCGAATTTATCGTTATCTGTTGCAACAGCAAATTGATTAAGTAACGGCAGATTGTACATCGGCAATGGTTTCCAATTTTCAACAGGTAACCTGTTTTATGGGGGTGGGGAGCATAAATCCAAGAAAAATGACGGGTGCCGTCCGGCAGACTTGGGACTTGCAAAAGAAGGTCGTCTGGTAAAACGTGGGACTTGGAAAAGTTTTGACCTTCGAGCTGTATATGATAGGAGGGATACTTGGAGAAATTTCGACTTCCGGACTATGTAGGAGGTGGCCTTGGAAGAACATGTTGACCTCCGTGCTATACGGATGGGAAAAGAACAGAAAAATTTCGACCTCCGGGCTATAGAGGATAGAAGGAGGCCTTGGAGAAATATCGACTTTCAAGCTTTATAATTATGATGGGAAAAAGACTTGGGAAAAATTCGAACATTGAGCTACATATATCTGTTTTTATTTTGGCGTTGCACACAATTATTCTAGTTGGTAAACAATTTATGTCGCATTTAATCTTCGATTATTTTCCGTCATAACTCTCATGATGAAATAAGAAGATTTTCTGGCATAGCCAAATGAATAAAGATCATGTTTCATGTCTTTCTCAGCAGCTAGTGGCTTTTGGGGAGCTCACTCGCGGATCTAGTATAGGTCTAGTTTAGAATATTTCAAGACGACAGCTTTTGGAGAGCTCACTCGCTCCCCTCCTTCATCTAGTATAAGTGTACTTTGGAAAATTTTAAGCTAATAACTTTTGGAAGTCGCCAGAGGATTTCGGGATTGCGAGTGAGCCCCTTTTCAGTGCAGGTCCAGTTTAGAATATTTTAAGACTGGTATAATCCTAGTATGAAGCTAGTATAACAAATTTTCAGCTCATTTGGGGCCAGTCAGTGGCTTTTTGGGGGCTCACTCGCTCCGCTGTTTCGCCCTTTTTTGTGATCCAATATAGGTCCAGTTAGGAATATTTCAGGACTATAGTTTAATCCTAGTATAAAACCTAGTATAATGAGGGCTGCAGCTTAGTATAGGTCTAGTATATAAGGTCATTTGAGCGGACGGACGGACGCTCGCAAATTTTCAAAATCAGGGGTCAGAGCAAAGATTTGATGTCTTCAACAATTCAAGCATACTGGATTATCCACGAATTGCCGACCCAAGCCACGTGGCGCTACTGGTAGTGTACCTGCTCGCGAAGTCAGAAACGTGAGCTTCGAATTCCGACCGCAACCGGGAGAAAAATGGCTGTCGAGCTTAAAAAGGATAGAAAAAAATGTGAGAGCGGTAATGTGAAAGGCTGACGGTAAAATAGTGAGAGCGACTGGAAAAGAAAGAAAATATGATGAAAAAAAGAAAAAAGCTTTTGAAGAAGCGCTTTTGAAGACTGAATTAGACCAATAAAAAACGCATTCCCCCGGCAAGATCGACAAAGCACACGTTTCAGACATAAATATGTAAATACTTGATTTGGGTTTATGAAATTCAATCAGAAGGTGCATGTGAAAGCGACAGGATTTCGAGATGCGACAGTTACGGGAGTTGGCAGTGTACATTTATTGTGGGAAATAGTAGATTTCTATACAAGTTGGAAAAGTAATCGCAACGAGTCGCAAGCGCTTACTTTTCCAATGTGTATAGAACGGTATTTTTTCTAATAAGTGCGAGAAAGCGCATTTTCCGAAAAGATTATTGCGAATGAAAACGACTAATTTACAAACAGTGAAGAAATGAAATTAGAAGCAGTGAAGAAATGAGCGATTTTCCCCACTGTTCCAAAGCGCGTTACAGCGTAACGCACAGTAGGGCATTTTCCTAATACGTGCTATGAAAGCGCGCTCTTTCCCAAGTGAAAAGCGTTGACAAAACTGGTGATTGCCCTACCGTGCGTTACGCTATAAGCGTGCTACGGAACAGTGGGGAAAATCGCTCATTTCTTCACTGTTTCATCTCATTTCTTCACTACTTCTAATTTCATTTCTTCACTGTTTGTAAATTAGTCGTTTTCATTCGCAATAATCTTTTCGGAAAATGCGCTTTCTCGCACTTATTAGAAAAAATAGCGTTCTATACACATTGGAAAAGTAAGCGCTTGCGACTCGTTGCGATTACAGCACTCGCCAAGGCTCGTGTTGCAACAGTCGCAACTCGTCGGCAATCGCTTACTTTTCCAACTTGTATAGAAATCTACTATTCTTCTTGGCCTCTGTTTGGCGTTGACGTCAGATGCTTACACATCACTTAATTACTTAAACGCGATCGAATCTATTTAGCTTTATAATATCTCATCAATTTTTGTTGTTTGTGCCGTAGTGGAATCGTTCCAGTCATAGAATTTCGCTAGTGTGTGATTCGTTTTTCAGCAATCCGAGTCCATTATACTTGATTTTCTCTATCTTTGGTTAAAATGACGAATCTTGAACCATCCTGGCTTAAGCTAGGGGCGTAGTCGCGCAATTTCGATCAAATTTCTTGCAACCATAGAATCTCGAGAAGTATAGTCGTTCCCGCACTTATTGGAATTGTACACACAATCTGCTAACTTTCTCTCTTGCGGTTATTTGGTTTGCCCAGCAACGTTTTCCAACCACGCTTGTAAAAATTACTTCTGGCGGACAGTTGAAAGCGAAAATGCTCGGTCGTCGTGAACTACCACTAGTAGATTTTGATCACAGCGCTATCGATTCCACAAATCCATACTTCTCCAAATCAATCGGCTCACAATTACGTAGTAGTAATAGTTTAGTAGGACTCATGAGGGACGGTTCTACGCATGGTACATTCTGGTTATCGCTTGGAGAAAGCCTACCCTCAAATCTGACCGCTATCGTCTACCTGCACGATTTACTCGCTTAGAACGTAAACTTTACGCTACCGCCTTTTATTCGAGACGTTTGTTTTTTTTTTTCGTCTTCCTTTTACTCACTTGCGAATATAAGTGTTTCGTTTTGTTTGTACGGTTCATTAAACCCGTTCTATACGGTCATAAAAATTCTTCGTAATTATTACGTTGTAGCTGTAAAAGGATCTGTAAAAAGTTCAATACGTGTTTTCTCCAACTTTGCATGCACTGACCACAGTGCGCCTTTGTTCACAGAGCGGAATGTAAAAATCTCTCAGCTTCGTGCAACCCTAAAATCCATGTAAACGAAGTGCATTGTTCGTTTAAATAATTTTATGTATTCCTCGTCTGTTGCAGATGTCTGGAGGATGAAGCACGTGTTTTAGACATTATTGTCGTTTGGCCATGCGACGTCATTCAACAATAACAGAGAAACCGCACTGTCATATTACTTATAAATTACAGGTTAGTCGATTCTATACCGCTACAATATGCAATGCATTATTTAAATAGCATAATATACCTCCTTTTACGGTATGGTAATAGAATGCAGATCAGCTGCCTCCACAATGCAGTACGGTGCTCGTTGATTGATTTATTTTGAATGTTGTTCAGTTTTATAATATGTATGCCACCACACCACTGTCTGACCCTATACGATTTTGTAATAAGGTCGGCCTAATGTGAAAAGATACTTCGTAATCGATGTGGATGGAGGAAAAAAAAAGAAAGGCGCGTGAAAAGAGAACGAAGAGAAGTATACGAGAATGTGAAATATGATGAAGGCGTTCGGATACTGTATGACCTGAGAAATTGAGTATCACTCGTTCTTTTTTTTTTTAGGATCTGGTACAATTTTATCGTCTTAGATCGACTATTAGACGAGGTATTTCGGATGGGCAATTCCGTGTTTTAATATCTGTACAAATTTTTCCGAAAGAATTTGGACTAGGTCCATAAAACTATTTGTAGTAAAAAAAGTCAGGAGAAATATTTTACCTCCGGCTATCACCGAAATTTTTCCTCTTTGCTTATCTTTTTCTACTAAGAAATACACGAAATTGCCGGAGGGCAATCCATTTGTTGCTGTATGTTTCTGAAATTTCTTTTAAAATTGAAATAATGTTACACGGAACCAATGGTGCGTGAACTAGTTGACGAGGAGTGAAAATAATGCTGTAGACAGATAATTTTTCGAATGGCCTGGATGGAGTAGAAGTTGGGGAATATTTTTGGTGCGGAATGAAAAGCCAGGAGTTTTTTATGGGACTCGTGAAACGGAAGGAATGGAGTGAATGCGAAAGCTTCATCTTTCTACCTTGGCATTAACTTAGTCCACAGAGCAACCAAGTCTCTTACACGTTTCTTTCCAGGCTATACTGTGCTGTAATAATACTAGGCTATACTTACTAGGCTTTTCCTAGGCCTAGCATGCAGTATACCCGTAACTCAATCCAGAAATCTGCTAGTCCGAAAAAGAAAAAATGACTTCCTTAAAGGGAAGTTAAATGTGGAACGAAAGGAACTTATTCTACGACGCGAATTGGTATTGGTATTGAGCATTCAAATTGAAATCTTGAAGAGCCTTCAGTTTGTCTGAGTCCTTTGTAAAGTGAAAATTTTTCGAAGTCCTTTTCCTATCATTTAGTCCCCTTTCAATTATATACTATGACTGAAAAGTCAAAATTTTTGAAGTCCAAAACCTTTACATCTAAGTTTTTGCAGGTCCCCTTTCCATCATGTAATATGACTCGGAACTCGCGATTTCTCCAAATTCTTTATTTGGGTAGGTGGCGTGGGGTAGTCGTCGCACGGCAAATTTTTCGAAATATACCTCCCCCCCCCCCACCAGGACAGATTTCCTGTTAGAAAAAGAGGTAATTTTGATGACGTCATGGATGTTGAAGATGTTATCGGCAAAGCCAAGCTGATGACGTCACGAACTAATGACTTCACGCATGGTCATGACGTCACAGAAGTGTTTACTCTACCATTCTGCAAGTTTTGGACTTGGGTTTCTTTGTTTAATGTCTCATAGGCATTGGCACCCCAGCCGTTCATTGGAAATCTGTGGGTCTAGCTCTATTTGAAATTTGCGAGTCCTAGCCCTCAGAAATTCTGCGAGGATTATTTCTTGACTTGATCCAGAATAATTAGCATATCAGACCGAGAATGAGGCAAGTGAATAGAGCGAGCGAGTCTTCAAAAGCTAGTGAGCCTAAAGTATATTATTATGCTGAAGGTTGCGGATGTTGATATTTTAATATTTTCATCTAATAGTGAACGCTGACTCGTCTTATGTATTTAAATTGAAAATGAGGTTCAACAATTTCATCATTATCATGGGTAATTAAGGATAAGTCGAGAGAGTTACAAGATACGTGGAGTAATTGAAGATCAGATGAACAACATGTGCACGGTCCTTAAGACTCAAAAACGACTCACATACGCACCAAAGGGAGGCACACTCAGATAACAGAGTTGAATGAGGGAAGGTAAGCAACCTGTTTTATGGGATATTTTGGAAGGGCCTTCCGAGTTTTATGGTGTTCGAAGTGTTGCATATTTTACTCATCAAAAGGGCTAAGTTGATTGGTGCATGAAGCATTGCATATCTAGTTACGTAAAGGGGCTATGTTATCTTAAAGGCTATACTGATACTGTATACACCAACCTCTGAGCTATATATGATAGGAAAACATGATATGCAGGAGGCAGATCTCTGAGGGCGTTTCAAGTCTTATCGCTTTTGAAGCGTTGCATATCTAGTTACTTGAAGGGGCTATTTCAAAGGGACCCATTTATCGGCCCGAGAAAAATAAAAGGAAGTACAAGATAATAAAAGTGACAAAGCAGAATTTCAAAATGATGGCCATAAAAATAAATTTTTCACAAGACAAAAATATTGAAGACAAAAAAATTTTTTTGACATGTCATAATAATTCACAAAAAATTGATTAGTACACGTCATTAAGATATGTATACCCATGAAATAATGATATTCTTCACAAGTGAGCGCGCACAGGAAAAACAATTCAGAAAAAATTATCAAAATATCATTTAATTTATTTAATATATTTGATCCATTAGAAAGAAATATCGAAATTCATTATTTATTAATCATAATAATTGTTGGGGAGGGGGCGCTTCTTTCCTCTGCTCTTTTCGTGAGGGAGGAGGAGGCACATCCCCCTCTCCCTTTCTGATTTCCTCTTCTTTCCTTATCTCCCTCTCCCTGTCCTTTCCTCATAAACCCCCCAGCCGCCCAATTATGTTACAAATTATAATTTTTGATCAATTCACAATTGAAGCAATGGTCGGAATAAGGGCCTTAAGGACTTAAGGCCCTTTTAGCAGGAAATTATTAAATCGAAATAAATTGATTCTACTGTCTATAAACAACATCTACTGTCTATAAACAACATGTCTACAAAGTAACAATTCTCAAAAATGATTCACGACCATGATAGAAGAGAATAGAAGAGAAAAAAGAACAAAAAAAAACCAAGAATATCAGATGTCAACGTACATTTTCATCGTTTCACGGAATAAGGGCCTTGGAGTTTCATCACTTCAAGCGTTATATAAACTTTCAGGAGAAGATTTTTGGATTGCAATTGATGTGAAATTATTTTTTAGTCTCATACAAACAATATATCCAAATTTGAAGAAAAGTTATGATGTACAAACGAAAATATTCCACTTTGAATTCTTTGATCAAAAACTACAGTTTTTTCTAAGGCCCTTATTCCATCCATTGCTTCAATTTATTCATTATAACAAAAATTATTAAATTTAAAGTAAAAAATAATTCAAATTTTATATTTCATAAATTCAATTGATAAATGTATTTTGTTTATTAATTTTATAAAATTTTATTTCATGGTGATTCTACTTTTATTAATTAAATTTTAGTTATGATTTAATTCTTTATTCCTTTATTTGGCAAAATACATTTTACATATCTATAATTGACATGTTAATCACCACCCCGTGCTCATTGCATTTTGTTGAGCAGGAGAGGTGGGATTCTTATTATTACTAAGGATACAAAACAAAACAGAACAGAACTGAAAAAATAAAAATAAATAAAAAAAAAATTGAAGAAAAGTTTGAAAAATAAATAAAAATCATCTAACAAGAAGAAAGAAATAAAATAATAATAAAATAGAAATGAAATGAAAAATAAAAATAAAAATATGAAAATAAATAAATAAAATGAAATAAATGAATCAATTAAAACAAAAAAGTTATAATAATATTTGAAAAAATAAAAATCTTGATTAAATTTTATGATTCAACATCGGGGTAATGAACTAAAATTATTCATTCAATTATCCTTTTATCCTTAAAGTAATTTTAAATTTGATTAAAATAAAAAGAATGATTTATATCACCCCAATAAAATTTAATTAAAATATTAATGAATGAATAAAATTTTTGTCAAGGTGATTTATTAATGTATTATAGTTAGTATTATGTTGATTAATTTAATTTTTGAAAATAAATTTAATACATTACAATAATAAGATTTTCTTTACACTCATACAATAACGCGGTTTATCCTACTCGATTTACAAGAACAAATCGCTTTGTTTTGCCCGCAAAACAACGCTGCGTGAATATGCGGTGCGGTAGTGTCAATATCAGTACTGCGCATGCGCGGACGGGTAGATATGAATTTTCATATCTACCCTAGGTGAGATATGAATATACGCGGGCAACAAAACTACTACGCTTTTCGCTTTTTCCTGTGTAAAGAAAAACGTTATGTGCAACACGGTCAAAAAAGCCATTTCTCAACTCGGTGCAAATATCAACCCTCGCTTCTGGCTCGTGTCGCTAACTTCACATTTGTTGAGAAATCGCTCATTTTTCTCCCTTGTTGCACAAATAACTATTATTTATTTAATTAATGTATAAGATTTATAGTACCTTCAACAATAGACAGACAGAAACCAGCCAATTCCTGATCACACAAAACCTACCTATTCACTTAGTTTCCCTGTTACAGTGACACAGTAGTTCTGCATTATACTTTTCCCAGGAAAATTATGTTAATGTCTTGTCTATGAGCAATCCTTGTCAATCACTTGTAAAACTAGGTCATTCATTTTGTTTTCCTGTTCTTCATTTCTTGAGCAACCTTTTTTTGTTTCCTGTTCTTTTTAATATTCTCCCTATTATAACTTCCAGGCTACATACGCCAACCCCCAAGCTGTATTATATGATTGGGGGAGGGGAGATTGAAGAATTTTCAACCTCTAGGCTCTGCTGGTGGGCCAGACAGCGGATGGCAGACATTCTTTAAAAAATAAATGAATAAAACAGGTTCCCTGTTGAAAAGAATAAGAACAAGAGTTTTTTGCTAGATCCACAGAAATTGTAAGGACACTGGAACGCTTTCAATAAAATGACTGTTGTCAATGGAGAGATAAAAGAACTCCAGGGTCTTGAGAGTATGAATCCGTTTTGTGGATCCAGTCATAATTTGGGAAATTGAGTTGATTCTACGCACATAATACGTGTATTTACACACCAATTCTTATTACACTACTGAACAAGATGAAAAATTTTTCTTGCATTACTGATTTGAACACTTGATTCTGAAGTACTTTTTAATGCTAAATTCAATGCCATTTGCGGTTTCTTTGTAGCATATCTAGATTTTTCATCATGTTGATATTTATTTGCGTCAATTTGCTGGGGAACGTTGCGGAACACAGTGATAGTTGAGCAGTATTCAAGCTCAAATGTACGCAGCAGCAGTAAATTGACGCAAACAAACAACACTACTATATGAAAAATCTAGATGTGCTATCAAAAAACGGCAAACGGCCTCGAAATCAGCGCTAAAAAATACACCAGAATCACGTAATCAAATCAGTAATGCAAACATTTTGTTCAGTAGGGTTACTGTGCCATAACTAGCATATTACTTACTACTGACTTTCCGAGTTAAGACCCTCTGAGCTCAAGCTTGCTCAATTCATTGTCAAGAAAAGTTAGAGGTTGAAAAGGGGTTAGTGGTTGGAAGGTCCATAGGGAAACACGAGGGCATGAGACGCATCTTTTTAAATCCTTAGAAACAAAGAGAGTACAGCAGGAGGAATTGACGTAATCTAACTAGACATGATTTTTGCTCTAAATCCTTGTAGGAGGAATACTTTCAAGAATCAGATGAGAAAAATCACGCCACATAGACGAAGGGGACTTTGTAATCTTGAGTTGTATTTGAAGTCTTTTTCCCAGAACTTTTTCTGTATTCCATACCTTAATTTTTTATTGAAACGTCGATGCCAATGACCGAATCATAATCACCTCCAACATACCGTTGATCATCTAACAAGTTGATTTTTTGCAAGAAAGTAAAACTCGAGATTTATCATTTAGTAGTAGCTCAAACAAAATATGGAAAAGTCTTACCGTAAAAATGGAAATATGGAAGTTTTAAACGTGTTTTCGATATCTTTTGAACCTCAACTGCCTTAATATTATTATTTTGCTCGGACTATTTTACACTCTGCATAATTTGGAATAATCGAAAGTTTATATTCCCACCTACTTGGTCACGTAGACGCGGTTGCGCAAACTATGCGCGTACTGCACATCAGAATGCGAGAACGTAAATTTGAATTTACATTTAAGGTATATTTTTGAATGTGAAAGACGTGTGGGTTCAGTTTTAATTATGTTGAAGTACCTAAGCTGCTTGTTTATTAGTTTGTCCTCCCGAGAAAGAATGAATTTTCGGAAACTTCTTTTTTTCATACGTCATTCTCGGCTGTCATATTAGAGCGATCCGGTTGAGATCTAGTAATTTATGTGGAACACATTTCCTCGGTGATGTAACTCCGGTATACGCGATTGTAAGTCCCGAGTTAGATTTTTATATTTTCATCTCGAGGGTCCGGAACCATTTTGCCCTTCGGTGTTGAAATTTTTACGACCGAATTCAATTAAAGTCGAACAGTAAAAATGTTTTATTTCGTTTAAGATTGACGCGCGGTTGTAGCCTTTCACCCTTTTCCGAATAGAATCCAAGTAAACCTCACTCTGTATCTACCGAGTGTCATTATTACAGAGTATACTGTAGACTGCGATATTACTGACGAAGAACACGGTAAATCGTTTTTGCGTATGCTTTCTCATAAATAGTCGGTACAATTATTGGCATTCCGGCAAATTTCTTAAAGCTCATCGTATCGTTAAAGTTAAGAAAGTCCTTCGGCGAGTAGGTATTTTTCTTTTCTCGCGAATTCATCAAATGAAAGTGAATATCGTAATTTGCGATCACACGTACGTAATATCGTATCGGTCTCATGGGAATTGAAAATTAAAAACAAACTTCGGAATGTTGACTTACCACTGTTTTCAATTTCACTATCAATAGAATAGAAGAATAGCGAATTCTACAGTGTGTTATTTTGTATGTATTCCTACACCGACGGATATAACGGCGGTAGGTTTGTACATACTCCAATTTTTTTTTCTCTTCTTTCAATTCTACATAGTTTCTTTCGTACGAGTACTTTTATGCCATCTCATTCGAGAAGCACTGATGAGTTTCTGGAATGACGTCCTTGGAAACCGTTCATTCGCGCATACTGTACGCGAGAGGGAAGAATTCAATAATGATTCGGAAGACGGTTTGAGTATCCGAGATTGAGAAAATGTCCGCGCTTCGTTCATCGAGTATTTGTTTGAGGTAGTTCAACTTCACATAGTATTGACCACAAAGAGGTGTTGCTCCTTTCACTTTTAGTACGTTCAACACTTCTAAGCGTGAACGGATCTTGTAGGCGTGTCCGAAGATACTGCAGTGGTAATGTAATAATTACCACATTATCTCGAAATTCGAAAGAAATTAAATAAAAATAACTTACCGCACGAATTCGAAAAGTAATCTTGCTGCCGGTGATTGAATCCTTGAAAAGTGTAATGAAATGTGAGAGTGAACGTGTTACAGTCGTAAAGAAAGGTCGTTCGACTGAACAAAGAAATAGCAACGCGAGTGTGCAGTCATTTGTGACTCGAAGAACCCGATGCGATGTAGGAGTCTGCACTTCGTTCGTACAATATTAAAAGAAGAAAATTAATATTATAGATTGTGATCGAAGCTTATGCAATGTTCGGTCATCGGACGATTTCGCCCAACTGTTATGCGTGAAACAGAATTCTTCGTCATTAGAGTCAGTCTTAATTTTCTCAAAATTTCCGTAATCTCACCCTTCGATGCGAGGAAATTATTTCACGTGCCAGGACTCGTCAGAAACTGTATCAATTGGGAGTTGAAGCTGAGCCGAGAACACCTACGAAAAAATAGAGGAACTCTGTAAGAGAGAGAAGAGTAGAGGGAGGGAGGAGATGTTTGTACATCCTCCCCAGAAGATCAAAAGTTAGACCAGGTAGTTCTTTCTTCATCAGATTATTCGAATTCTATTTTCGAAACTCTCTCCTGGATCTGCTCTCGAGTAACCGGAAGTACCGATGTTTCGAGCTTCTATAAGAGATCTTCCTCATGGAAAAATGAATAAAAACATATTTTTGTCGTAGAAGAATCATTAAAATTTGCCATCGTTTTGCAGAATTTAAACAAAATTCATTTTTCGAGTCTCTTTTTTGTATGCAGAGAAACTCGCAAGCTTATTTATGCTCTGAGTGAGGATCTACAAGGTACCACCCAATCGATTTCGGTCGACAGAAAAAAAATTTATTTTTTGGATGTGTCTATTTGCAGGTACTGTACCTACGCGTAAGAAACTATTTGCAGGTACTGGTTTATTTTGACAATTTACAAGCTTACGTAAAATGTTGAATTTGAAATTATTGAATAATTGATATAATTAGTTGACATTGGCAAAATTCCAAAATTTATATCTTCCTCCTACTACGTCGAGTGGGTAAGGGGGGCGACTTCATCTTCTTTTTGGCTAACGTTTTTTTGGTGGCTGTATTGCAGGCTGATGCGTGCTCTTGTGTTTTTCTGCTCTTTGGTCGGTGTGATTTATTGAAAGAGCATAATTATATGGGTCGCTGCACGCTTTGACCCACCATGAGCTTTGACTTTTTTTTTGAAATTCCAAGTGGAAGGAGCTTCATTTGCGTTGCTTTTCAGGCTTTGTAACAACGTCCTCTGTTAACCGACTTGATTAATCTTTCAATAATGTTCTTGGAGGAGATTTGGCCTCAACTTCTAATTTGGGGAGTGAAAAAAGACTATCTATACACAAATTTGACCTAATAACGCTTTCAATGTCTACCAATGCATGAAGATAAGTCTTAAATTGCTCAGTTCCGTGGTCTGAGACAAGGGTTGCGATTTTCAGGGCAGTAGGCAAGACCATATTGTATTTGCCTCTTTTACTGAGAATTTCATATTTTTCTTTAAAAAAATGATGGTAAGGTCACCCATTTGGGGTAAAAGGCACTTAACCATCATGGGTTGAGAAAAAATAGTTTTATCTTCATCAGCCTGCAATACAGTCACCAAAAAAACGTGAAGTTTGCCGCAAAGAAGATGTAGTCAGTTACCCTCCCCCCCCCCTCCCTCCCTTGATCACTCGACAAAGGAAGATCAAAATTTGAGGATACCTCATTTTTATTTGGTTTTTTTCTTCAATAAAACGTAGTTTTATAACAGTATACCTGCAAATAGCTTCTGACGCGTAGGTACAGTACCTGCAAATAGACACATCCTTATTTTTTTCAAAGTCTCGGTCGAAATTGCGTCGATATATTGTTGAAATCGACCTCACGTCGACGTCGATACCCGGTCGATTTTGAGTCGACATTTGCCACGTCGATCTCGAGTTGATTTTGAGTCGATATCCTCACATTTTTTGTCGACCGAAAATCGACTGCTCTGTTGGGTCGATTTTGAGTCGATTTGTAGTTCTCTGGTAATTTACTCTGGTCGACTTTACATCGACCTCAAATCGACGTCAATCTGGAGTCGATTTCGAGTCGACATTTTTCGACTTCATTTCGACTGATTTGTGACGTCGATCATTGATGGAATTTGAGTCATGGCCTCAAAAAATGAACGATATGAATTTCTTCAAAGATAAATATGTAGTGGACGATTTGTGTAGCTGGTACAATGCAATGTAAGCTGGTCGATAAGTGGTCGATTTTGGGTCGAAATGGGCGGAACTAAATCGAGTCAGAATCGACGTCGATCCCCAGTCGACTTTTGGTCGATTTCGAGTCGACATGGTTCAACGGGCATTAGTACAACATTTTGTTGTACAAAACCGAAAATGATTGAGATTAGTCAACTTCGATGCCTTAAATAATGTCCATTTTCGGGGCCCACAAAGTGCCACTAGTACAACATTTTGGGGTACAGAACTGGAAATTATTGAAATTAGTCAACTTCGATGCCCGGAATAATATTCATTTTCCCGTCTTCTACACCAGTGGCTTCCAACCTTTTGGAGATGTCGGACTCCTCCAATGCTCCGACTTTTTTTTGCGGACCCCCTACGAAAAAATGTTGTGGGAATAAATTAGCACTAATTCGTGACGTATTTCCGGGGGGAGAAATTTGAGACCACCCACTCCCAGAGCTAAAAAAATTGCCCTAACATATCATGAAATCTTGTTCAAAACGCCTTCCAAAACAATTTTTTTCTCAAATAAAAACTATAAAAATTATTTTCAGACTTTCCGCGGACCCTAGATTGGGAACCACTGTTTTACACCTTGTGCTAGATTCTTAGTGGCACGTTATAGCCTTCCAAAATTAATTTTTTACGAATATTTCGAAAAATTGGACTCCGATCAAAAACAATTTCCAATAAAAAAATGTTCTTCGTATAATTTCCTTCAAGATAATGTACCTGGACTTTGCTGTGTGTTCAATTATTAGCCTACAAAGTGCATCGAATAGTAGGAGCTTTTCAAGAAATCAATTTTTTGCAAATATTTTAGAAAATCGAGCTTTGATCGAAAGAAGTTCCAAGCAAAAAATGGGTTCCTCGTATATATAGTCCATTTGAAAACTATACTCTACATCCCATTATCAGTTTGAAAAAAGTTTTAAAGAAAGAACCTATTTTTTGCAAAAATCCTGGAAAATAGTGCTCAATTAAAAAACGTTTCGAACAAAGATGGTTCACTTGAAGTTTCTCCTAAAGTTCATTGAAAGTTCCGAGCTTTAAGAGAGAAATAGATTTTTGCAAATATTTCGAAAAATCGATTTTGAGCTATAAGAAGTTTTGAGCGAGAAATGTTCCTCATAACATTTATTATAGACTATGAAAGTTTTCAATAGTTGCGAACTTCGTCTTTTCTTTCAACATATATATATAAATCATTTGTTGGGAATATAAAATGAAAGGTGGGCTCTGACAGTGAGTCATTTCACCCCAAAATATAGGAAAGAAAAAAAAATTAGAATCCTAGCGACCCGTTGAACCATGTCGACTTCAAATCGACCGCATATCGACCAGAAGTTGACTCCAAATCGAGCGTTTTTTTTTCATCAGTACTAGAAAACCCCAAATCGACTCGAAATCGACCCAACGGAGCAGTCGATTCCAGGTCGACAAAAATTCGGGTATGTCGACTTGATATCGACTTGAAATAGACGTGGTAAATTCGAACGGATATTGACATCGATCTGAGGTCGATCTCAACTATATAACGACGTGATTTTGACCCAAACTTTGAAAAAAGAATAATAAACGGTCGACGTGGTTCATCGGGGGAGGAACCCGCAAGTCCCACTGCCCTGCGGGAAAGATAAATTTCTGAAGGTCATTATTTTTCGCAATCCAGTAATCTAATTCAAATTAGGCTAATCGTATCATAACTTTTGGACACAGCAGGAACTCTTCTTAAGTCCTATTCTCATCATCTCAGAAAACAAATTCTTTCGAAATCCAGCTCGAGAGTTGACTTTTTTCCAAGTATCCTCCTGCGTATCATATATAGCCGGATGGAGATTTCTCGAGTTTCCTTCCGTAATCATAATTATAAAGCTCGAGGTTGTCGGCGTGGGACCCTTCTTCTAGGGACAGACGCAACATTGAGTGGTATCTGTCGGCCTCGCAAACTCCGAAACGCCTCGGAGGCAGGACCAAATTGAGACATGGTGATAAAACGGCACGTGAGGTTGAGACAAGAGTGGCTTTATTAAGCGATAAACGTTAACAGAGAATATTGAACAAACTTGAGATTAGCCAAGGGTTTAACTTATTAGAAGTAATCATTTATACGCGGTACCGTCGCGGAGAAGGGAAAAGAAGAAGCTTGAAGGTGAAGCCGGAAAAAGAAAAGAAGCAAGTCTCCCAACGCGGTCTCGTCGCGGAGAAGGATAAGAAGAAGCTGGAAGACGAACCCGCGTTGGGAGACTTGCTTCTTTCCTTTTTCCGGCTTTACCTTCGAGCTTCTTCTTTTCATTCTCCACGACGAGACCGCGTTAGGAGATCATCTTTGTTTTTCGGCTATCTTTTTCCAGCTTCTTCCTATCCTTCTCCGCGATGATACCGCGTTGGGAGACTAGTATCCATCAAGCACACTTATTCTCTCTGCGTCGGTCCCTAGAAGAAGGGTCTCACGCCAACAAGGGTCAGCATTTCAAGTTCCACTCCTATCATATGTACGTCCCCTTCCCAGGGTCGAAATTCTTACTAGTCCGGAAATGATGACGTCACAAGTTGAATGCGCTCGTTTTCTGTAAACAAAAGAGATAGCGGCTTCCCCGCTAAAAGGAGGAAGATAGAGAGAGCTATGGAGTTGGAATAAGAATGATGCCCACTACGTGTACAAATGTTCATCGCGAGATTATATTTAATATAATCTACTTCATGATGGAACAGAAATCGTACAATATTGCTGGACATATTTGACGCCACACCAAAGGAGGGACACCTCACTCTTTTGCGAAACAACATCAGATGCCAGCATGGAAAATAATGGAGGAGACTGTGAGCCAGAACTACTTCCGATTCGATAACAAGTTCTTCATACAATTGGGAAGAAGGACTATAGTGATCGCCGCAGTTACCGACACTGGCGGTGATATTCATGATAATGAAAAGCAGCAAATTCAGAAAAAAAAGACGCTGGGCTGGATTTGTAGATGATAATATATTAATTGTGTGATCAAGCACTACCAATTCCTTCTAAAGAAGAATATCAGATTTACAGTGGGAACGCAATAAGACCGTTCACTATTGGAAGTCGAACTTTGTATGCGTGAGGAAAGTGGCGTTGAAGACGAAGAAGATCGAGATGAAAGAGCTGATACGATTATTTTGCCTGGAACATTTTTCTCTCGAAACTTCTCTCGATCGGAGCTCGAGTATCTGAAATAAAATTGCATAAAATTGATTTTTTCTCAAAAGCTCTCAACTTTTGACGAACAATTGGTGCCGACATCGAAAGGTATGAAAGTTTCTGGATGTTTATTGGCGAGCGATTCTCAAGAATTGTTACAAATTTCTACTCTGCAGCAATTGTTTCCTTCACATCGTATGTGATCTAATTTCCAAGTCTAATACTCGTGGTGGAGGTAACTTCGAAGAAAAACTCCGGCTTCCTTATACTGTGAAATGCAGGGAACTTGTTCTATTAGCCTCTGATATATGATTACGCTAAATGGTCGAAAATATTCAAGTTTCCACGTATCAAGCTTGAGCTTGTGAGTCAAAATTCCTCCCAAGACCTACGGTCAACAAACCGAGAAAAAAGAAAAATTTTTCAATTTCTGAATTAGATCGAAGGGCGGTAAAGAAATAACTACTAAAATCTCAATCATTCAACTTGAGAAATTTTTGGCCTTCGAGCTATACGTGTTAGAAGAGGGAAGGATGCTCTAAAAAATTTCAACGATCTGATCTTTCGAATAGGAGAAAATCTTTGAAAAATTTGAACTCACAAGCTATTAATTTATTAACAAAGCAGGCCTTGGAAAAATTTCAATCGTCGAACAGAATAGTAATTTTGAAATGCCTTAATTCCAATCATATCGCACAACATTCGCATTCAATTCTCTGTGTCGTACACAAGAATTTTCTGCTTTGAATGATGTTTTTCGTCTCATTGTGTTGATCTAGATAGCAAATTACGTCAATTCTAAAAGGAAAAAAATCTACATTGTGGCTGCTTATTATATTTAATTCCTATCATGCGACTTGCATATGATCTGAAATTTGGGACTCAGATTCGCCACTTTATTTAACTAAGAATTTTGATTGGGAAAAATCATGTCCATACGTCTCAAGAAAAAATTAATAATAGTTTACCAAAGGTATAAATATTTGTCTAATTCTACTCGTACTCTGAGTTTAGAGGTTTGTCATTTTTTCCTAAGTAGCTGGCACGCCAAAGTCAAGCTTCGTGCTGGGACTTGAGACTTCATCCTAATTTCGTCTAATTAACGTTAATACTCACGTAGCTTGGCATCTGAATTTGGTTCATGATTGTTATGTTCCCGTACCGAGTTTCGATGGTCATCATTCTTAACGAACGATCGCTTTATTATTAATGAAGAATAATGAAAGAAGTCTGCTTATTAACGGACTGAGAATTCTGCGAAGGTGTAAAATCGTTTAAATCATAATTACAATAATGTCAGTGCGCCATTGAATAGAATGAAAAATAAAATGCTGTTAATGTTGTTGCATTCGTGTTTCCGGTCACGGAAAAAGATATTTACTTTCCGTTAGTATACCGGCAGTTTTGATTGGTAAATTCGAATACGTTCGAATATTCTTGTTGGAAACCTTAGTAGGTATTGCGATTATAATATTGTATTAATTGGATGGTTAATACTGTGTATCTCTGGAAGAGGAAAAAAACAGGCTATAGTTCGAGATGGACAGATCGCAGCCGGATTAAACGTTGCGTTTCCGATGCGGCAAATCAAGTAGGCAACTCATTCAACATGGTGTCCGAACTAGGAGTATAACCAGTACTTGTGTAGGAAAATGATTTATGCAGTAGCGAGTGGTAGTGATTTGCACCTATCGTAATAAAAAGTTGTTTTGATTGAACGAATGGAATAAAAAGCTAGCATTCTCGCAGGGTCCCTTTAGGCGGTTGAATAAAACTGAAAATAGATTATTCATTAAACAAGTCAAATGAAGCTAGCAGAGAAACTGTGAATTTTTAATCTCGATAGTTGATTTTGATTCGATAACAGATTAGGATCGATGATAGTCAAAAATTTGTCAAGCACTACCCCTGCCTATGAAGTCTGAAAGTGGAAAATGGATAATTTTTGACATGTTTCTTATTGTTCAGTTTGATTGATTTGATGGCAATTTTCCAGGCCTGTGATGAGGCGACGGTAAAAGAAAGAGTAAATTTTCCCTCGATCAAGGATTTGCAGAAGTCCTGGATTCTTAAAGGAATCATGAACCCATAATTATTACCCCGAAGTTGTGAGAAAAATTCCAGTGTAGACCCGCTCATGGCAAATTTTTCCCCAGGTCCTGTTTGGCTCTCGGTGGCCCCAAGTGTTTCAATTCCTACCCTGATTTCTAGAGTAGCGTCCTGGTGGGATTTGGAAAGTGGCTAACTAGACGCGTGACTATTTATTGGGAAGAAAAGGGTTGAAGGAGGCGGGGCGAGGCTAGTTTGATTACTTGTCTTTCAACTGTTTCTCTTCATCCAAGTAGTTTTTTCTTCTTTTTCATTGTTTTTATAGTCTTGTCTCCAAACGCAAACAACCATAATATCCTCCGTACATAATTCTATTTTTCGTAACTAGTAAAACCTGGCTTGTTCTCTGCGTCAACTTCGTTCTTGAAAATGATACGAGAGCATCGAGTGCAGAATTAATGTGGAACATGAAGCCGTTCTCTTCTGTTTTATGGTGATTAAAGTCTATCGGAATGCATATGTATTATTTTCAAGAAAGGTCAGTTACATACAATTCATCAATTTTTGTATCGAGTTTACGTGATGTATGATAGGTGCCTACCATAATTTAAATTATTTATTCCTCGATCATACGACATAACCACTCACAGACACCTACTCAAAGTTCTCCTTCGTTTTTATTTTCCGACGATGACAAATCATTAATAGAGGTAACAAAGAATGAATTCGCTAATACACTTTCGTGTATCGATTTTACGTTACATTATGACGAGAAAATTCGAAAAATTACTGTTTCTAAATTTATGTTCAGAGCCTAAATCGTTGAACTTGCCTAAAACATTCAAATAATAAAATGCGAGAATGAAGGACTCCCTTAAATTTTATTCGTAATACATAAAATACATTTACTTGTTTCCTTTTTTGGTCACCATAGTTCATAGATGACCTTACTGGAATATTTCGATCGAGTTTATTGTTGAAATTATCTTCTTCAACCTTATTGTTTCTCTTTTTAAGAAGCTTGTTGGAGACTTTTTTGGAATTTGAATTGATTTTGTACCATGTTTATAGATTGTAATAGCGATGCTACGCAGTTTTCCATTTGGTATTGTGAGATGGAATTTTCCAAATGACGGGTAAAACACAATTTCAATGGGTTAAAATTCACCCGGGCATGTGTACTTCAGACCGATTCTTTCTTGTTTTTGGGAAACTTCGAACGAATTTTTACTGAAGTAAAAAGTTTTCTCCAATGTAATCCAAAATATTTATTTATTTATCTGGCTGCTAATTTGGGAGGGTGCCGACGAATTGTCCAATTATTTGCGGCACCTCATGAAGAAAAAAACATATACTAGATACAAAAGAAGTGAAGGATTTCTTGGAGTTGCCAAAAATATAAAGATCGTGTTTCATGTCTTTTCGCCAGTCGTCTTAAGCTCTTCATCGTTCAAACAACTCCAAAATTTCCAGCTTCTTGTTCTAGTATAAGTCTACTTCAGTATATTTCAGACTGATAAGATTACTGGGCCTCACTCGCTCCGCTCGTTCTTCCCGCTTCTTGGTCCAGTACAAGTCCACTTTAGTATATATTTCAAGCTGATGAGTTTACTGGGCCTCACTCGCTCCGCTCGTTTGTCCCGCTTCCTGGTCCAGTCAGTACAAGTCCACTTTAGTATATTTCATGCTGATGAGATTACTGGGCTTCACTCGCTCCGCTCGTTCGTCCCGCTTCTTGGTTTTATTTTTACTTTTTATTTTTATTTTCATTTTCATTTTTTTATTTATTATTATCTTTTTTTTTTCAGAATAATTTTTCATTTTTTTTTCATTTTATTTTTATTTAATTTTTCCTTTTTTCAAAAAAAAATAGGGTGGTACTCGCAGATTTCTCAACGACCTCCCAGGTTTATTATTTTATTTTTAATTTAATTTTATTTTTATTCAATTTTTTCTCTTTTTTTTTCGAAAGAGGGGGTACTCGCAGATTTCTCAAAGACCTCTCAGGTGTATAATTTTATTTTTAATTTTATTTTTATTTTATTTTATTTTTATTCAATTTTTTTTTTTTTTTCGAAAGAGGGTGGTACTCGCAGATTTCTCAATGACCCCCCAGGTAATTCACGAAAATTGAATTTTTTAAGTCCATTATGGGGGGGGGTACTCGCGAATTTTCAATAGTGTATAGGGTGTCAGAAAAGACATGAAATATGTAAAAAAAAAAAAAAAGAAGAAGAAAACAATAATAATAAAATTAAGATCAAATGTTCCAAAAAAAAAAACAAAAACAAATAGGTCATCGACACCACCACTCGAGCCCTACTTCAGCATACTCTGAAGCCCTTACTTCAGTTTTTCTCGTCCCAAGTGAGAATTTCCAGGGTGGGATCCTGAAATAATTTTCAATCCAACTACATAGATTGGAAAAACAACATTTTCGATCGTCGTTTCCGCTTCCGATTTCTAATGACGTCATCAACCTAAGTTAGGTCACTTCGGATAGAAGGGGGATGTTCCGAAAAAACGTCAGCGTTGAACTTTCATGACGTCAATTCAGCTCAGAAACTTATTTTAGAATCCCTTAGTTTCAACTAGGTATGTAAATTATTAGCGAAAATACGCTATCCGTTTTATTGGAGGGGTGAGGGAGGGGTTCCTCAAAAAAACTTTCAAGATCCGCGTCTGACTTTTATTACTTTTATTACGTCATCATTATCGGAGAAATTCTCATGGACATGAAATACTCTCGATCATCGAGCGAGCGATGGGGATTTGGAAAAAACGACGGCTTCTTCTACGAACTTGAATGAAGAACACAGGGAGCCTGTTCAGCTTTGAATTTGCGAAATTGAACTTTCCAATGTCGGCAGATTGCGGCCCATCCGCATAGCGGCTGCAAAATAGAACCCACATTGCGGCCTACAAAATTTGTATGACCGAGCAGATTGCGGCTCGTAATGCGTACATATACTTCCCCTCCCAATTAACCAGACTTAGAACTGGCTGCAGCTGATTGCAGGTTTGGTTGAAAATATGAACGCATTACGGAATCAATTACACTGCCGAAGCAGTAAGCACTTCTGAGGTAAGGGATGACGTACTTTCATTCGTACTCCGTGAATTGACTTCCTAATTTGATCTCGGTCCTGTTCGGTCAAAACTTCCACGTATGCCTTCGTCGTTTCACGTCCACTCAATTTACTCAGCCTCTCAAATACGTCCTTAACAGCACCGATTACCTAGAATTTTGAAGTTGTAATGTTTGCATTTAGCCTTAAAAAATATGATATTTTTGTTGGCCGCAATCTGTATCATATATTTTACAGGGGCCGCAATTAGCACCCTACTTATTTTTTCATGGACCGCAAAATGCTCGGGTTGACATTACCGTGGCCGCAATCTGGAAACAGTTCCGTGGCCGCAATCTGGAAACAGTTCCGTGGCCGCAATCTAGAAACAGCCTCTAATTCTAACGGCTGTTTTCGGATTGCGGCCACAAAAAATGTTACCGCCCTTTCTAACGGGGAACCCGGATCTGTTTTGTTGGAGGGGGGGGGGGGTATTTTCAGAAAAATAGAGCGTATGGGACCGCGTCCGCTTCCCATTTTTGTGACGTCATTATTTCCAAAAGAATGTCCTTGATGATGATAGGAGAGGAACTTGGAAAAATTTCGACCTCCAAGCTATACAGTATAGGGAGAGGCAAAATGATGTTACCTGCGCTGAATCTGTTGCAGCGCGAAAACGCGGAACGATAGACGCAAAGTTTAAAGGTACGAAACTTTTATCTCAATTTTATCTTTAACTCGAGCCATATCCGAAACTTCTACGACTTTTCTGAGCCGAGTTATGGATCCAAATGTGCCGAAATTTCGCTGCAAGGGTTCCCAAAGTGGTTAGTTATCAAGAAAAAATGTTTTTGCGATGAAAAATTGCGTGATCTCGCATATTTTTTCTCGCATCCTCAACGAAATTTGCACGGAGTCCAAAAAAAAAATGACTGAATGGTCCCAAGGAGGGTCAAAATTTTCCAAAATTGAAAATGCGGTCATTTTCGACATTTTTCTAGAATCCTCGATGAAATTTTGCGCTCAGTCCGAAAAACGAAGCACCGAAATGATCAAATCTGCCTGATGAGAGTAATTTACCGGAAAAAAAGGGATTTAGTCCCGGTCAAAGGAGGGTAAAAATTTCTCCAACTTAAAAATTAGAGTGATTCTTGAATCCGCGAATGTACAATACCAAACGAGCTTCTCCGTAACCTTTGCCTCACAGCGTGAACCAACGGAAAATTCTCTGTTTGCTCTCCTTCACCAAAGACAGGGCCTCGCATGATCTCTCACCGCGGGTGTACTATACAAAAAGCGATGCTTCTTAGTATTATTGCCTCTAGCGGCCGACACAATACAAATTTCTGTACCTTTGCCCTCCTTCATCAATGATGGGGCCTCCTTGAATTTCTACCCGCGAGTGTACAACAGAGTGCATGCTTGTCAGGATCATTCGTTCTAGTGGCCAACGTACCACTTTCTGCCTTTGATCAAAGATGGGGCCTCTTTTAAACTCTCACCGTGAATCTACCGCCGAATGCTTGCTAACATCCATTTCGATACTTCATAGGGTCATTTGAGTGATTATTTTCAGATTCAGCGCAAAATCTCACCAAAGTATTGTACAGAGTTTCGAAGATCGCGCAACTTTTTTGACCTTTTTTGGGCCGTGCATCCATTGGGAAGCTTTGTAGGGTCATTTGGGTGATTTTTTTCAACTTGGCGCCGATTTTCATTAACGCATTGTGCAAAATTTTGAAGATCATCCAATTAATTCTTTTGGGATGATTTTGATCCTCTTTTGGGCTGTACATCCATTTCGAGCTTTGTGGGGTCGCTTGAGTGAGTTTTTCGGGCTCATCGTCAAATTTCACTAGAGAATCGAATAAAATTGTCGATTTTCCATTATGGGGTAATTTTGAACCTTTTTCAGCCCATTAACCCATTTTGATGCTTTGCATTATTTTCTGACAATTTTTTTGTTTTCCCTCTAAAGTTTCCCTTGAAAAACATCAATTTGGGACCTTGGACGTAGACTATTTTTACCGCTGAAACTTGGCTATTGGACTTTCATAATTTTTGCCGATTTGAATTTTTTGTCTGACACCACACGGCGCACGGCAAATCTCCCCCCCCCCTCCTCCATAGAATAGGTTTCCTGTTGAAATTTTGACTTCCGAGTGAGGGATGATCTATGACGTCATTAGATCATAACGTCACAGTAGCTGATTTATGGACGTCATTCATCAGATTTGGCGGCACAAAAATCAATCCATGACGTCATTAGATTTGGCGTCACAGTAGCTGATTTATGACGTCATTCATTAGATTTGGCGGCACTAAAATTGATCCATAACGTCATGAAATCAGCTCATGTAATGTCACGATCTAATGACGTCATTAGATTTGGCGTCACAAAAATTGATCCATGACGTCATTAAATCGTGATGTCACAGGAACTGATCCATGACGTCATTAGATTGGGCGTCACAGGAGCTGATTTATGACGTTATTCATTAGATATGGCGGCACAAAAATCAGATTGTGACGTCACGAGAGCTGATTTATGACGTCATCGGATCGTGACGTAACAGTAGCTGGTTTATGACGTCATTTGTTAGATTTGGTGGCACAAAAATCGATCCATAACGTCATTAAATCGTGACGTCACAAGAACTGATCCATGACGTCATTAGATTTGGCGTCACAGTAGCTGATTTATGACGTCATTCATTAGATTTTGCGGCACAAAAATCGATTCATTACGTCATAAGTCAGCTCATGTGATGTCACGATCTAATGACGTCATTAGATTTGGCGTCACAAAAATTGATCCATGACGTCATTAAATCGTGACGTCATGAAGAAAAGAAGATTCACGGATTAGAGAGCCAACACTAAGCTAAAGTATCGGTATCAGCTCGAAATGAGCTGTAAGTATTAAAATTTGAATGAGGTATTACAAAAATAAATCAAGATTGTACGTAATAAAATAATATCAATAAAATTGAAAATTGCGCCTCTCTCCTTTTCAAAGATAAAATTATGCAACAACGGGTTCATCCGTTTTGTTTGAAGAAGAGAGGGAGTAAACCATTCTCAAAAAATAGGCATGAATGGTCCGCGTCCAACTTCTGTAACGTGATCATTTTCAAGGGACTTTAAAAGTTTCGACTGTTGAGCCATGATAAGAGAGGGACTTGAAAAAATTTTAGACTCTCGCGGTTTATTTGATGATGAGGAGCAATATAATATGATAGAAGAGGAAATTGGAAAATTTCTAACTCTCAATCAGACCTAGTGTGTCCACTCATGAGACTAGCTCCTTCCCGCGGAACTGCGAGGCTTGAAGTTTCTCCGCTGCCATTGGGGTTTAGACTGACTTTCTTCTCTTTTAGCTTCTTCCATTAAGGAGGGCTAAAACGTCAGAGGAGGTTCGAAGACTGAAAATAGTTTTAACAAATTTTCATAGAATACACGATTAAACTTCTTCAACCTGAGAGAATCTTATAACTTTTATCCGCTTTTTACCAGGCCTCAAAAAAGGTGAAGTTATCACACCCCATGCCCACTACTAGCGCCAGGGCAGAAACCTGTATTGCGAGCGAAGCGAGTGAAAAAATGTTTGAGGTGCCCTGGTTTGAATATCAAATGCCCTGGCGCACAAACACGGTTAGCTACGGGCCTGTTTCGATGAGAAACAGAAGGAGAGTTATTAGTAGCTAACCTCCTCCTCTGTTCTCGCCAGAAATCAACAGAAAATTCTGTAGGAGTACTTCCGAGAAAACTGAATCATCGCGATATTTTTATTGTATTACCTCACTATCAGATAACAAATTGGGAAATTATTCCGAGTCCTCTGTTTGAATTGATTTCCGAACATGTAAGTAGAGGATATCTTCCCCACTCCGCCTCCTTGTAATGTGAAAATTTGTTCTATATATCTGTTATAAAATCTCATCGATACTTATTTTTTATCGTTTTCTTGTTCTTTGTCCCTTTTTACAGGACGAACATTATACGAACGGATGGCTGGAACAAGGAAAATCGAGTACACGCGGCCGTAAAAGTAAGAAAGTCAAGAATCGCGGAAATTTAGAAGTGAGCACAATGGCGGCTTCCGTATTACCCGCGACCAACATGTATAACGATTACCACATCAAATACCACAGCGTTTCCGCCGGTAGCGCCTTGTCACAGTCTATGAAATACGCGGAAGCCTGGTTGTACGGTAGCGTAAGCGTGAAACCTGCTATTCGTCCTAGCTTTTTCAATTTCGAGCCCAACTTCCAAGGACAACTCAGCATTTTTCCTAATTGTTGTTGCTCCAACCACTCGTGTTCGAATTGCGGCAAATCGAATACCTGCAATCATTGCCTAGTCTCCATGCGTAATTTTAGCAGCGTGCAGGCATTCGGAACAGTTCGCGCTAAAAATGGAGTTCATTTTTATCATGACGACGTTCCCGATCCGTATAACACCATCAGACAGTCGCGATTGGGAAGCGCGAAAAAGAGCGCTACCGTGCGAGCGAAAAGTCATTCGCCTAGCAAGAGAAAACTCATTCCTCTTATGGCGGCGAATCGTTTGCCATCTTTGGAGGCGATCAAAAACGAACCTAATTCGAACGACGAAGCGCGAAGATCCATTCTAGAATGCGATATCAACCCGTACGACCTGGTGCGGAATTCCGTGGACGCCGTGGTCAGTGACGAAGATCTAACGGAGACACTCGGCGGTGCGTTATCGATAAAGAAACCTAAAGCCACCTTGAAAGATAAAATCATATCTAAATTGCAAGATAAAGGCAAGTCCTCGTTGAGATTGAAGAAACCCTCCGAAACTGTGAACGGCGTCAGCATAGCCGGACGAAAGATCAGAATCTTTAATACGGTCACGTCGTCCGCGAGCGTTTGTGCGGATGACTGGATTAGCGATCCGAGTTTCGATGATGAACCGGAGACCGATGTCGAGAACGTGAATGTGCCGAAAAGACCCCCTCGACGAAAATCCGTTAACGTTCGTCCAACAAAAACATTCGCGGATCAAGCTCGAGGTAACGTTATTTATCAGAATCAAAGGGTATTCGCCCAGAACGATGCGAAATTAGAAGGGCCTGTTACGTCTAAGAGTATAAATACGAGTTTGACGACGACGACGTCGAATTACAGCGATATTAAATCGATTCTAAAAAAACCGTTGAATACATCAGCGAATGGACTTCCCACAAATACGAACGGCCTTCCGCACGAGTCGGGTATGTGTTCATCGGCACTGGTCAGTTCCGACGGTCTCTTGCCGTCGACGAATCTGCCTAACATCGGTAACGGAGTAGTCGATGACGCGTCTGTTACACAAAATCATGTAGGAGGCGGTGGTAATCCAAATCAAAACTTTTACCTAACAACTTTCAGCGATAAGCCTAGCGTGAATAGAAAAGTCAAGAAGCAAGTCCAGTTCAAGGGCATGCAAGAGCAAACGATAGAAGATGAAAGTTGTTGTAAGCCGTCGGCGTCGAACGTTGATGCGGCGTCGCAGCGTGCACAGTCGGAAGTTGTGAATATAGAAGGGAATGCAACGTCAGGTAATGAAACTGCGAAGAATACGAGCGCCACTACCGCTACATCCGATGCGCAGTTAACGCAGCCACTCGCCAGCGTCTGCGATGTCAACTCGCATTTCGATCGTTGTTCGCTTGATCGGGAGCATCGCCGTTTTCGTTCTAACGTTTCCTCGTCCTCGTTACCTTTATTACCCGCGCAGAGTGTCATTAAACCGTGTGTTGTGGTTGCGTCTGAGTCCGCGTTGCCGTTGAATTCTCCTTCGTCGGTGTCTGTGTCTAGTGCCTCTTCTGGATGTGCCTCGGACCATTCTCTCATCAGTAAGTAAACATTATGCCTCGTAAATAAACTCATTACTATAAAGTGTCAAATTATCGGTCATCGACGAAATGGGCTCGTTAAATGAACGGGAGACCTCAACTCGAGAGATTTTATGATCATCCATCCATGTAAGTCGTATATAAAATCGGTGAAGGATTTTGCGAGGTTTCACGTGGTCAACAGAAATTTGAAGGATTATTGATCGCCTTTTGGTTTAGTTTGTGTTCATGAATGGATTATGTGCGGGCTGATCGTTATCCATCCTTCGAGTAAATCTATACCGAATGAGAGGTCGAAACGATATAACGTCAATAGAATTAAATTTATCTAGATTTATAGTCAGTACTTCTGAATTTTATTACTAGTCATGAAAAACTGTAATTAGAGTCATCACTTACACAAACATAGTCGATTCAAGTTTGTCTAGTAATCTCTTTTCTGCCTGAATTATCGCGAATCATTTCTGGTTTCAATCAGCGGACTTCAACAGGGATGTGACAGATCTTCTTTTGTGGCGGCAGGAGGAGTGATAGGCAGGGGAAATGGAGATTGTACAATCTATAGAACTCACATTTATGATTTCTTCGGTGACAGGCTTTTCTCTTGGGGTTTGAAGTTGAGACTCAGAAACAAATCTAGTTTTAGGTTCTCAAGAATGTATAGCTTGCTAAGTTCTTCAAGATCCAAACATCGACACTCAGCAAAGAATCAATTACATTCCCGCAGACCCCATTCCTTTGGCAAAATACTGCAAAATCCACAACTTGAGACCCAGTGATAAATGTAAAATTCTGATCTAGAGAACATTTCATGTCAGACAAAATGTAGTGGGCTTTAGTAGACTAAATTCCCACATCTGAGGAGGGTTTGAAGTATTCAAATCTTGTCCTGGATAGCTGAAAGAGACTCTAATTAACCTTTTGGGCAAAATTGAAAATGAGAATTCAGAAGTTTTCAAACTTTAGACTCAGAAACATTTCAATTCCTCGGTTTCCAAGTATCGATAGCTCGAGACCCAAAGACGAATTCGTGATTGGGTAAAAAAAATACCACAATTCCCTGGTCTGCCAAAATTACTGGAAATAGTTCAAAAGTCTAGATGGAGACCATGCCTGACGAGAAGGGGGGGCAACTGTATATTTTTCCCCTGTGCCCGGCTCTGTGAAGGACCCGGAGGGCCCCCATTCTCAAGGAGATGGGATTATTTTTTTTTCTGGGGGGGGGGGTACTGTGTTCCTTGCCCCGGATCCGACTGGAGCTAGAAAAGAATTCCCAAGTAACTCTACGTCTTAGTCCTAGAAAGTTTGAAATAGAGTGTCATAAGAGACTGCCTCGAGTATTTCTCGATGCACGACCGCAATGTTATTATGACCGTAAAAGTCACGTTCCTTCTCATCCTGGGACTTCGGTATTGCTCCTCAAATTTGTAATGACCAACCTGACAGAGCATCTCAAAATCTTGAAGGAAGTTTAAAGTTCATATAAAGTTGGTTTTGTTTCGCTCCATTAATAACATCTTCATACCTCCAAGAAAAAGTTGTAGCACTCCAAGAGTTTTTGAAAGACTATAAATCAGGCGATATTTAGGAATACAATCTTGGGTACGATATCCCATTATCCTAGAGATTTTTCCCTATCGAATTTAGCTTACTTTTCAGAAGTTCTCCGTCAATCTGGTTCTGCCAGCCTCTGCTGCCAGATGATATTATCGAAAATCTGTACCCACCATTTTTTCTGAGACCTAAAAACTGATTTTTACGGACTTACAGTGATCTAACAATACGGATCAGGAGAAACGTATCTCTCATACTCGTGACTGAGGTACTTTTCTCTTGATCGACTCAATGTTACAGAGGACTACGATAACAAGCAAAAGAAAAGTATCTCTCTGTATCTCTCTTAATGAGTGACTAAGGTACTTGAGTACAAGAAATCCGTATTTTGCGCAAAATCCGTTGAAAAATTCGTATTTTTTCGAGAACTAAAAATCCGTACATCTTCTGCCAGCCTTGATTTATGCCATCGAAAATCTCAAGTGCCATCTTATCCCTCTTCGTCTGTGAACTCTGACCCATCCTTTCAGAAGCTGTGATAAATCAAGCCTTGGAATTGTAGGCTCTCAGTATAATCGGTGGTTTTGCCAATAATTACAAGAGCTTCCTGCACCACGCGCTCCATTCTTTTCTTTCTTCTCGATCTCTGCCTTATCCAAAACCTCGTATCAGTACATAATCCAAAACCTCAGCCTGTCTTTTTCTCATCCATCATTGGAGGAGATCCATCCATGAACCATTTTTTAATGGACAATATGAATCTTGTGTTCTGACTTCCGTTTACCCTGAAGCTCTCGGGGTAACTCAAATTCTTTTGCTATCCAAAACCGCAATTTTCGAAAACAAAATGAATCACGCGTCTACCGTTGCTGCTGAAGTCTCTCATTGGCTACACAAATGCGAGCGCCTCTGCGCGGTGAATTGGTTAAAAGTTTATTATTCCTTTTTTTTGTCATTGGCTACATTACAAGCCCGAAGATGAAACTTCATTAACGTTGTTGACTGAGGCAAACTGGGAATCTGTTTTATGAGAGTCATGAGCGTGCAGGGTTAACCTTGTTAATTTTATTTAATGAAGCTTGAGCTTTGTTCCTCTCCACCCTTCGAAATTTTTCAAGGTTTCCACCTATCACGTGTAGTTTGGAGGTCCAAATTAACCCCAGGTCGTCCCCCTCTTGTCACCTATAGCACGGAGGTCGAGTTTTTCTCTGTCTCCCTTTCTGCCAGACTGTGCCTTTTTCTGGGACGGCGCCCTGCAACCGTCTTTTTTCTTCGATTTACTTCCCATAAAACAGGTTTCCTGTTGAAAAGATTTGGGAGTAATTTTAAAGTCACTATTCTTAACGAAGTTGAAAAAGGAACGCAGGGAACCTCTTCTAAGGGTCGAATTGGGGGAGAATTGAAATTTAAATCTTGAAGAATCTGAAATTTTTCTGAGTCTGTTTTATACGATGGGAGAGAAACTTGAACCATTCTTCATAGAACAGTTTTCCGGTTGAAATTTCGACCTTCCAAACTATTTATGATTGGAAAGGGACTTGAAAATTTTCGACCTTCGACCCTGTGACGTCACGATCTGATGACGTCATTTTGGCAGGACGACATACGACAAGTTCTTCGAAAAACTTCCCACAGGCGCCCTGTTGAATTCCTCCGAGTCCCCACTCTCATGTATAGCTTGAAAATCAAATTTTCCCGAATCCCTGAAGTAGGTCGGAGCCTCTATTCGCTCGTACATCAGTGATCATGGTCACCTTTGAAGATTTCTTCGAACTTATGTCGGTCAAATCTCTTACCCTTTTGGGATCCACCATCTGCTGCTTATTTCAGTTCCCCTTCTTATGTATATGATTCAATAATTTATATTTGTCGAAATCTCTAAACTAGGTCACACCGCTCACCTCCCTTGCTGTTCGTGTATAGTCAAAGTGGTTCCAAGTCCGCCTTTCCGACTATCAAAATTTAGGCAGGCTAAAGAAAAGAAATGATTTTTTTAGCTAGACGCGGACTTTTATGAAGATGTACCCTCAACAGAGGTAAAAGCGGGTTCGTTTTTCATCGATTTCAGTGATTTTGCGAAGAACTTGATATTTTTCTTCACCCCCTCTCCCCTTCTTCTCTTGTAAGTACATATACTCAATATTTTCCAGATCTCTCTTTTCCAAGGTGAGATTTTGCCTCCAAACTTGGTAGAAAACGTTAATTTTGGAAGTATTGTCAAATACGGTTCAGTATGTACTCAATAATAATGATTATGAAGAAATAAGACTTGCATGAAGCAGATTTTGGTTGCCCACAAATACACAGGCAGTGTACAGTGCTTCGATATTTGTGTTGCTGAAGAGGATGAGCCACAATCTTCTCTGATTGTTTGATCCTGGATGTAGAACAAAATACAGAATTTCTATTTATATTTGGTACTTTCAGCGTTGGGCAGTCTCAACTTCAAACTCTCATAAAACCACATTTTTTACGTCCTGATGAGATTGATTTAGCTTACAATAAAGTGGTAACGAATATTTTCAAATAACCTTTAAACAATCTAAATTTAATTTCGTATCACTTCCAAAAATATGGTAAAATTTCATATTTTATTTGATGATCAATAAATATTCGTTTAGTATTCGTCAAGCTCGTAGTTCTAATTCGCATACATTTTACGCCGCGCGGTATTGATGACTTGCGGTGCTATACCATAACTACGACACCGCTGGTGGTGGTTTGTATGATGATGGAATAATTTATGGCTATAAATATTATTTTGAATTTTCATCGACGTTGACAAAAAGTACGTTGAGTAGTGTTTTCGAAAATGGAGAGAGGTTTTTTCGGATGAAATTTCTTGAAGTTAAAATACATAAAATGAAGGTCAAATATTAATATGCTCTAAAAGTCAACATTTTTTGGATTGTTACGGGTCAAGGTAACCCAAAGTCCTTGTCTGGTTCTTCTTAGAACAGTACTCGCTCCACATTGGTCTTATGACAAAAGAACAGATATTCAATTATTGCATGTTTAATTTCTCTGCCCTCAAACCAATGTAAGGCAAGTAGGTTTTATTATCGCTTGAATCGCATGTTCAGCTGCCTGTCTTCCATCGTTGAGTGCGGGTTGCGTGTACATTCCTAGCTCGTATCGACCCTTCTGAGTATGTTGAGGGAATATCATTTTCTTGGTAACAGTCAAGCTGTAGTGCTCCCAGGCGCGCAAATGTCAGGCCACACACCAAACACAACCAGCCTGAGATTGGCTTTGAGTTTTCGGATATGCCCTCAGTATTCTTCGCCTCCTCCTCCTCTTAACTCTCCTATTAATAGATTTTTGTAGGGGGGCTGAGCTCACCGGGGCATACCCTCAATCTCAGGCCTGTGTGTCTTAAAACTGAGCCGCTGTTGAATATCTTTTTCTCTCTTCATGTCTTAGGCTTCATCTTCTTCCTGCAGAGTCGTTTTCGCCGTCGTTGCCAGTACGCGATTAGACCACGTGGCCCGTCTGCATCAGCTTTCTCCTTGGTCTACCTCTTGGCCTTTTCCCACCCGGACAGCATTTCAACATCATTTTCAGCGATCTGTCCTCTCTTTAACTCTTCTGACAATTTGTGTGATTCTCAATTGTTCTTCTATTAGTTCATTCCTTTTGCGGTCTTTCAGCGTGTATCCGACCGTTTTTCGTAGAAATTTCATTTCGACAGCTGAGATTCTTTGTTTGTCTTTCTTTCGTAGAGCCAATACCTCACACCCATACGTCAGCATTGGTATCGCGAACGTGTTATATACTTTTAGCCGGGTGTTTCTCGAAATACGTAGGCTAATTTGTCAACCGACAAAATTGTTCGAACTGACCTCCTGAACTTTCAAGACAGTGACAGTGAACTCGTTTGAACCGTTACAGCTGGGACGGTATTTTTGGTAACAATGTATTTGCGAGTGTGCTAGGAGTAAGATGGACGCGTTCCATCTCAACACTATATCTTTGCCTTTAAAAGCCATAACTTTTGTTTTTGACGTTGAGATTACCATGTCATGTCATCTATATATGGTAGAGAGGTGTTGACTAGGCCATAGCTTGGCTTTTTATTTGCCTATTTCTTGCCTACTCCTTCGGAACTTAGTGTAGTGGTTACCAGGCTGCTCGGAGCTAGCGCCTCATCGACCCCTCTTTTGGAGAGACCGACTCAGCTTACCGTGCTCACGCCTCATACCCAACTGAGGTTTTTTATGGTCCATCATCCCGCCCTTGATCTCAGTGCAAACATGTTGCCTACTCAACTTTCTTTTATTTCTCATGAAGGTACTTGTTGAAACAGCTATGTCTGCTCAACACCCACTAATCATGGTCCCGGTTCATCTACTCATCAAAAACTCGCTTTGAGCAATTTCCGCTCCCAATTCTCTAGCAAGGAGCGCCTGGCCTCTTCCTTGACTCTTGAAGCCTCTTGATCAGTCGTTATCCTCTTCTTAGTTTTGAACACCATCGCTCTCTTCTCGCTAAGAAGCTCGACTGGTGGTGAACGTGCTAATATGCAAAAAGCCACCATTGAGACAGTACACTAGCCCCCAACACATCTCAATACAACTTTTTATTGGATCTTTTCTATCGCTTTCCTTCTGCACACCATTTTCGAGAAGTCGGCTCATACTGGGGCACCGTATAGATTGAATGTGCGGTGTTCTTCATGATCCTTGTTCTTGTTTCCTTCAGCCGTCCTAAGTTTGTCATCCGGCGTTTCCTACGCCTCTTTTTGGTCGTGATTTTTACATCTTGCAGACAAAAGGTTAGGGCACTGAACTTCCGACGATTCGTGAATGATATGACCTCCGTCTTTCCTACCACGCGTTTCGGCCAACCCGATTCAACGCGTCACTGCCTCTAGGGCCTCGCTACAGTTGCCTCGGCAGTGCATACCACCAGTGTGTCATCCGAATAACAGATAAGCTTAACGCCTGGTGGCAGCACCACAAGAGCGGTCAGTAGATTTCATTATAAGGAGAAAAAAGAAAGAAAATAGGCAAACAAATATGCAATATTATAGGGGGGAAGGCTAGATAGCTTTAAAAGGGAAATTATCTGACTGCAAAATATTCACATAGATCAAGAATTGACTCCCAAGTCCCCCTGACAATCGAGTCCAAATGTTGAAAAATTCTGCGGTTATTATGGATGGTCTTTATGGAAAACCTATCTGTAGAGTGGATTTCACATTGAATTTTGATATCTGAACCTTGCGATAACTGAAGACCCGTATTTATGACGACCGTAATGATTTATAGTTGCACGCTACTTTCAGACGCGGTCTATTATCATTGAAAACAGTTAGTCGGAATTATAATTTCTATTTCTGAAAATAATGGAGAATTGACTGCGATACTGGTTTTCAAAGTGGATTCGTAAAATTTCTTAATTACAAATGAAAATTTACGATTGCCAAAAAGCTAACGATGATCATCCGTGAGCCACAAAATTAAAAAAAAAGTAAAACAAAGTACCTATTTGATAGAGATTTTGTAATTGTACGAAGTTTCACTAAGATCACTCACTCATTTCCGTACGTTCAACCAGTAGGTAGATAATTTTACATGAAAGTAGTCAAAATGGAGAGGGATTACGAATATATGCTGGCGGCTAAGAACGTCAGCAAAAAAAAGAGAGAGAAAAAAAGAAGACTACAACTACGTAGATCGTTATAGTTTTAATCAGAATATTGTTCTAATGATAAACAATTAGTGTAACTCATCAAAACAATATCGATTGCGTTTAGTTTGTTTTTGCGTATTTTATTAAAAAAGAAAATTAAAAATATACCTACTCGACAGATTTCAAAACCACTACATTAAGTCATGTACCTAGTTCCTGTTGCTAGAGAAATGACGTAAAATATTGTGTATATTGCGAAAATAAAATCGACTGCTGTGCATCATAAAGATTCTGATCTAATATCACGACATTATGTAAAGTGATGTCATTAAAAAAAGAAAATTGTTTATTCACTCACCCGCGGTTATTGAATTCTCCGAAGTTACACTCAGCACTTTATCTTCGTCATTTATTTTCTGCAAATTTGTTCGACGACGATTCATTTACAAAAATCAAAAGATTGCTTCGGTTTTTATGGAAAAGATTACCCTGATAGACGTTCTAAATTTGCTGAATAGTGTTTTAAATGTGAGACGTCGTATCTGCAAATGCTGCGATTTTTTAGAAAATATCGATCGGATGCATCTCGACGTTAATATTACAGGAAAAATATGGAGTTCTTTCATTACAAGAATAATTTGTTCTCAGAATAGTTCGTTGAAATTAAAATACGGTACACTATTTGAAGTATGTTCATCTTATCAGCTTTTATTTTTAGAGAAGGCTGAGTCACCATGCGCCTCAGTATCTGGGTCTCTTGGTTTTTGGGGCTGTTGCCTCCTTCGGCAAAGTAGAAACCCCGTAAGCAATCGCAAAAAAAAAAAAAAAAGTTTAGCAATTTGTAAATGTTGGAAGTTTTTCCATTTTCGTAGGCCTACGTCAATCAGTGCAGTCTTAACAAGTTTTATTTTTGCATAGCATTTTTGAAATTTTCGAACAGTGATCAAGACAGTCTACAAAGGTTCTTTTTTTTGGTGCCTCAACAATCATAAAATACTGCGTATAATCTTTGACCAGTCTCTCTCTCGGGTTCCGGGTTTGAGTAGGACAAGAAGTTACAAATATCTTCGGGTCTCAGGATTCCTAAATCTCATCAGTAAAAAAGGAACACCAGAACTTTTGAGTCACAATTATCTACGGTCCAATAATTGGAGAGAAAGAAAAGTAACTTAGAGTCAGGGAATAGAGTGAAAAAAGAAAAACCCAGACCCGGATACTAAGGCGCTGAGCGACTCAAGTCTTGTTTTTTCTCATTGACTGTTACAAAATAGAAATTCTTAAAATTTTTTTTTTCAAGATTTGGAGTTTTTTTCTTAGTAAGATGTCTGTGAAAAGATTTAGATTTTTTCTTTTCCAAGATCTGGAACCTAAGGTTTTATGGAAAACAGGGAACTCGACAAAATTTAGACTCGAGCTGTACACTTGGACTTGGGAAAATCCTGTCTTCCGAGCTATATATGACATCACATGTGGTAAAAGAGAGTCGATTCTTGAGCTGTACATTAAAATCTTCGATTCCTATTTTCTCTAGAAGTGCATTCAGCTCAAAAAATGGTTGGCATTTTTCCAAATTCCTGTCCCATCATATCTTGGAGTCGACAAGTCCTCCTATTATCAAGTTGAGTTAGATTGCCGGCCGGCGGACACCAAACATTCCTTTTTGAAATTTCCCCCGATAAAACAGTTTTCTTATTTGAAAAAAAAGTAAGTCGTAATAAGATCGTAAGCTGACCCTCAAACAGTTCAAACATTTAAACTCTTAGCGCTTTAAACTCTGTCCGAAACTTTTGCTTTTCCCTTCTTCTGACTTGTGAATCTTGGACTTCCGGCTTTAAACATTCGTCTAGTTTTCCAACTTTAGAGAAATATGGTTTTTGCTTTGACTCAAATATAAAAAATTCACGGGTTCTTTAACGGAGTTAAACGAGGCCAGGCAGATAACCTGTTTTATGGGATACACTTCAAAAGAGCGTTCTGAATCTAATGGTGTTCGGAGTGTTGCATATCTTGCTTATTGAAGGGGCTAAGCTAATGGGTATATCTAGTCAACTGGAGGGGCTACACCGCCCTCCGAGCTATGTATGATAGTTGGAAAATTTTCAATCTCCGAATACGTTTTTTCCGGATCCACCTCCCCAATTCAACAGGTTTCATGTTAGTACTTATAGCTGATTTTCGGCCTTAGCCTTTGGATGTTAGAATGGAAAGTTCTTTGGCTTGAGCTTACGATTAGGTTTTGATTTCTATTACGAAAAACCCATCAAACGTACAACTGACTTCTGACTTCTACTACGTGCTGATGCGCTCCTTCGGCTTTTCTGCGTATTTTGTCGTCCAGGGGTAAGATTGTTTGCTCATACTCCTTTTCCATCATATCGCGAAGGGAGCCCATGAATTCATCGATACCCCATAACCATCGACTGAAGTTTCTACGGAGGTGTTTTTATCAAGGAGGAAATTCGTCAGAAGAAAGTTTATCGAAATTCTTGAAAAATTTATGAGGATGATGCACAGCCTTCAATGGATTATGAGTTGGCGGTCATTGATTTTAAGAAGAAGGTTTTACGCGAGGTTTTCTTCATGCTACGCTTTATGCAATTTTAGCCGAGCTATGTGGCGTCGTAACCACGCATGGGCACTTGAAAAACGGTACGAGGAAGGTATCAGATTTTTTCTCCTGCTCTGTCATTGATTTGCATTTGTTTTTGTACCCACTAATCATGTCGATGATGCGTCAATTGCCGAGGGCACAGAATGTCATTATTCCGCAAAGTCAATTCTATCAAGTGAAAAGCAAATGAGGGAGAGCGCATACGAGATGGTCGTTCGTCGGCCAGAACAATCAACAGTGTCAAAGGATGGCACCGAGCAATTGAGTCGTTGAAACCACCACCCACCGTGAGGATCTCTGGCGTATCAAAAGTTGAAACTATCTTTGAGTAGTACGACATGAATACATTGGCATTGATGTACGATTGAAAATCATACTTCGAAACCGATGACAATCCGATGACCTGCAAAGAAACTTCTTAATTCCACTAGAAAAATGTAGCTCATTTTTTGAGGAATTTCTCACTATTTTAATTCAGCTCTCTCATTAAAAGCTCGAAAATCCGAATTTTTCCTGAACCCTCGGGGGCTCAAATTTTGATAATTCTTATGAAATCGGTAATGGACGTTTTTTTTTTTTTTTTTTTTTTTTTTTTTCGCAAAATAGCCTGTTATAGAGTTTTATACCAACAAGGCCGGCATCTTTTGTTCTTCCCATGTGGTGCAGAGCTGTCTTTCAGTCAGCCCTCCACCCTGAAGCCCTACCGCCGCTTCCCGTCGCTTTGAAAAGCCGCTTTGTTGTGTGGTGCATTTTGTGCACGGAACCACACCGGGGGCCGGCCATGCAGAGATATACTCTGCACCTGCCTAGATGCATTTTGGGATGCATTTTCAGATCTAGATCTCGACTTTCTGACGCCAGTATCCTCTCTCGTGCTCTCGGAATACAAGTTTCCAACTCTCATCGAATATTCTTTCAGTACAATTTACGGAAGTAATGTCGCTGTATAGCATTGAATTTCGCATAATGCTTTTTAATATAAAATTTTCCTGTAAGATGGTGTTTTAAACGCCTACATACATCACAATTTACCATACCATTTCCGCATTTATTGTGCTACGTTTTTCACTGTCATATAAATCGGTACGGATCAGTCGACAACCAACAGCGGGAGCCGTCTCATTCGGGTCGGTAGTAATATTTTAAATACTGTAAGTCACTGAACGAACTTTTCAACGAACCAAAGCCAACTTTACAAACTTCCGGTATCCATCATCATGCGCGTCGAAATTGTATACAATGAACATTGTCCACCAGTTCAAAAATGTGCTCGATATTTTGTTGCCTGTACGAACGAAGTGAAGATAGAATGTTATTCAATTTACTCGCACCGATGTCGTAATTCTAGAAACTCGGGCGTAAACTAAAAAAAATATTATTAAAAATTGCTTCTTCATCGATTGCGGCTCGAGTGGTGCGTTGAAATCAGCTATCTTGAGCGCATACCTGTAATTACTCGTCTTACTTCATCGGAACAAGAAGAAAAAAAGTACTATTTACGACAACATAAGCTCGATGATGGAAGAAAAGGCAGATTCGCAACAAAATTGAACTCAGTATTGGTAGCAACTGGTTTCGGTTATGATCATACACGTTCTCGTACACATCGTATAGTTAGCGAATAGTTGGAGAGAAATGATTCGTGAAACTCGTAATATTACTCGATGGTGAATACCGCGTATTCTCGCTAGCTGCACATGTGGATGATAACGGTTTCTTCCTGTGTCTAGTTTATATAGAATCAAGTATGTAAATGAACTCGTAACTGGAGGAACTGCTGTTGTTTAGGTATACTTATTACCTATTCTCATATTCGATCTGTCTTCATTTTTATTTCCGTATTTTATGGTATCATATCTCGAACGATCGTCGTCAATATTCCTGCGTAAATGAAGCACGATTTTTGACCCATCGATTGATCGAGAATTTTTGGTAATTCCTCAATTTTCTGAAAAAATCTTATTTACAGCTCCCAACTTTGCCCAAGGTACACGGATATTAAATATCTACTCTTGTTGGAGTTTTATTGAACCTTTGGGCCACCGGACATCTCTCCTGTCGCCTTATATACCTCAGTATGTCCTAATGTCCATAGGGCCATTTAGCGGTAGTGGTTCGGAAATTGGATATTGTGACAGATAGTTTCTGCAAACTTGGAAAGAGCCAATGAGGCTATAACGTACAAAATCTAGTTGAGGTCATGACGGTGAGCTAGGGGAAGTATTTCAGGAGGTGATTTTTCGTCAGGACAGTATGAGCCAACCATTGGCGGTCGAACCCGAGTTAATGTCAATTAAAAATCCACAAAAAGTTGACCTTTTTCAAAGTCTTGGTCGAACTAGTGTCGATATCATACCAGCTGCACGCTGACGATGGTCTTAGGTCGACTGAAGTCGAATAACATCGATCGTTTCAGGTTAGTTGTCACGTCAATTTATGTCGATTTGGAGTGAATTGATCGTTTCTAGTGCTCTGGAAATGTTATCGCATGTGCAGCGCCGTTCCATCCTCCATGGTGGAGTGGGTGCGGGTTGCTTATGCATTTGATTTTGTTTCTTCCAGTACTGGAATCGACTCTTTCGGGTATAACTTCAGTGTTGAAAGAATCACCTCGGCGAACCCTCTCTTCTGCTCGGCAACTGCCAAGCTACTTTGGCAACCGCCAAGTTGCAGTATCCTGCCTGGCACGCAGAAAACACTGGAACACACAACAACGACACCACCACTATCTTAGATAATACACTGGATTTCTGTTGACTTCTCTACAACTTCTTTAGGGGAGATCTTCCTTTTCTTCTTGCATGTCTGGATGTGGATGGTACACAGGTGTCGAGTAAGCCATAGCGTGGTTCTGCATTTGCCTATTTCATTCCCGGTCCATATTCTTCTTCATGACGGTGGCTCCAAATATGCAGACACCTGGTTCCATATATTTTTTTTCCCAGAGAGTTGGTTCGGTAGTTTGCGGTTCATAATACTAGGTGTACACCTAGTACCTGGTTCTATGCTTCTTTGGAACCTAGCATGGTAGGCTACTCAGAACAAGCGCTTCATCTACCTCGATCTCTTGAAGAGACCGACTAAGCTTGTCCCGCTCACGCCCTCACGCCTCGCACTCAAATAAGGTGTGCTCTGGTCAATCACCCCGCCCTTGGTCACAGTGTGAACACGTTGCCTGCTCTCAACTTTCCTTAGCTTCTCGCAAAAATACTTGTTGAAGCAGCCATGGCCGCTGAACATCTGCAACAGGTGAAAGTTTAGCGTCGGTTCATCCACTCATCAAAGTCGCGTATCAACACACAATTTGTCCGCTTGCCCAGCTCACTCTGAGCAATTCTTACTCTCCATTTCTCAAGCAAGAAGCGCCTGGCCTCCTGCTTAACCCGTAGAGTCTCACGGTTGGTCGTCGTCGTCTTTTTTGCTTTGAACACCACCGCTCTCTTTTCAGCAAGAAGCTCGATTGATGGTGCTGGAAATGTAGACTACCAGTCGTTTTCATATCGAAATTCACTTCAGGCGAGGTCGATTTCGAATCGACATAAGGTTGGATTTGTTAACTTGGTGTAGACTGATCGGCGTAACTTCTAGTGTCCAGTATTGATAGCACTGCGTGCGAAGGAGATCCCGGGTAAATTTTCATATCTCGGAACAGTTTTTCAAATCGAATTTTTATTTATGAATCTCTGGAAAAAATGTTCTTTGAAGAATTTGGGGCCACTGGCGTTCGCGCTCTACCGAAGTTTTGCGGTCTACATCAACAAGCAGCGCGCTCTATAAGTGCTCATTTCACTGCTGGGTTGAAAGTCTGCGCATGTTGAGGAGTGATTTTCCGCCCCTTAGCATGGAAGATGATGTAACCGCAAGCAACAGAAACCTACTCGGCCTCTTACGTCGGTATTTTATCAGAACAAACTCTCATGTCTTCCATCAAAAGAAGAAGTCTACTTGGCTCGATCACTCCCTTCAACAAAGAGACAGCTTGTATTGAAAGATTGTGGCTTGACGCGAAAATTACAATTTTGAAGAAGTGCGGGGTTCTTCTCATCTCATCTTGACCATTACTGTCTAGAGGATTGGTCCGGGACCAATTCCGCGCTTTCCTCGGCAACGTTAGAAGAAACGCGCACACAAAATCACTACGAATGTTTGGTTTCTTTGCTATTCGCAGGTAGAATATGTAGCATCTTATTATAAATGTAACAAGGCGCAAAGAGAAGTACCGCTGCTTAATCAAAAATGATGTGCGCAAATTTTTTGAAGCTGACGAATGATGAATCGCTGCGACCAAGAATTCTCTCATTCTCAGTTTTGAGATTCACTCAAGGCTCGTGATTCAAATTCTGCAATTACCATCCCTAATGCTGAAGCGTCACTCCTATTAATTGCATGATCGCGAGGGTGATGTTATTGCAGATGATTGGATGGATGAAAGCCTTCATGAATCTAGGTTTGACAGCTTTGCAGAAAACTTTGCAAAGAAATACACGTACAACAAGTTTCTCAATTACAAGAGTGTAGCTGAACTCAGTCTTCATACCGCGCGGGTTTGAAAAAGGCTCTGTTTGTCTTCTTCCCCCCACCCTCTCCTCCATAACGGAAAACTTGAAGATTCTTTGGCTTCTTTCATGGGAAAGGATAAAGCTGATGTCATTGCTGATGATTGAATGTAGATTTTCGCCCTTAAGAAAATAGAATCCTTCGTACGATAAGGGAACGGTTTTGTCTACGGCTTTAAACTTTGCTGGTCTTGCTTCAGATCATGCATGGAATCGACATACCTTGAGGCTTTGGAAAATGTCGAGGATATTATGAGGTCAAATATTAATATCAGTTTTTCACGCGCAAAGTCGGAAATAAAAGCACTACCTTCTTCAATAATTTTAATTGAAAAGTTATTGAGAGGGTCTGCAGGAAACGATATTTCTTCCAGAAAGACGTGAAACTTGCGTGAGCGGCGCTTTTCCTTCATCGTAAACTCGACGAAGACGTAGGGAGAAGCATAAACGCAGACTTCGAGGGTCATGACCCCCAATAATTTTCCTTGGAGGCCCATACCTCATCCCTCGAATAATTTGCCTATCAATTTATGACTTCTTCAGATTAGCAGCTAAGGAATCACTACCTGTTTTATTTGGGCCAGGCATATTTTCAGAAAACGTCTGCATCCGACTTTGATAACGTCATCTAGTCATCTACTCAAGTGAACCTAGTGAGGTAAGGTTATGTTGCGTCGAAGGGCATCCTCAAAAAGATGACGTCATCAACTTAGGTTAGGTTACGTTTCATAGAGAGCGTCCGCGTTCAGCTTTTATCACGTCATCAACCATCAACCTCAGTCAGGTTAATTTATGTTACCGGAAAGTCGCTTGAGTTTTTCATTTACCAACACCCCCCCCCCTCCTTTGATTTTGTCTAGGCTGGATTATAAGAGAACTTTGGTTTGCCGGAAGATGTTACCTATTGCAATGCGTTTCCGAAGAGGGAAACAAAAGAAACTTGAAGTTGGTCAAGAGTTTGAAGAGCTCTATTCAAAAGAAGGTATTACGATTTGCAAACCTGGGGAGCCAGAGATTTCTGGCTCTGGCTCCAGCTCCTGGCTCCTCGAAAATTGAAGAGCGGAGCGGAGCCAGGAGGCTGGGACCTTCGGAGCGGAGCCGGAGCTGAAGCTTTCGATCTTGAGAGTGGAGCCAGAAGAAAAAAAAGGGCTGGCTCCGGCGGATCCTGGCTTTAGTTTCTTAAAGAGCGGAGCGGAGCCTCAAGGAGAAAAAAAAACAAGCAGAGCTAATATTATCGCCCAGATCACGCCATTGTCAGCCTTCTTTTATCATTATCAATGAATATGAAATAGTTTACACTTCAACAAAAAGAATTATTTTTCCTTTTTTTTTGTCATTTTGACTGAGGAGCAGCTCCTCAGCTCCTTGAAAAGGAAAGAGCTGAGGAGCTGACCAAAAGAGCGGAGTTTTCGGCTCTTTTCAAGTTCAAATTATGGCTCCAGCTCCTAGCTCCGGCTCCCCAGGCTTGACAATTTGTCTTCATAAAGTGTAGTGTTTTTGGGATTTCAAAGACGTACATTCAGACTGGCTGTTTTCTAGGTGGTGGCGGAGCTTGCGGGTTCCTCGCTTCTTCAGGACATTTCCGTGAGCGTGTCCGAGGTTGATGACGTCATCAACCTAAGGTTTCAGGATTTGGAAAAATGTTGACTTGAAATCTGTATGATAGATGCTGGGCGCCGTCCCGTAACTCTTAAGACTAGGAAATAGTTATATATGATGAAAGGGAGGCTTGAAAAGACTTCAACTTTGAGCTATATATGATAGGAGGAGGACTTGGAAAAATTTCGACTTCAAGATGTGATGGGAGAGGGATTTACAAGAATATCGACTTCCGAGCCATATTGTTATATTATAGGAAGGGGACTTGGAAAAAAAGAAGTCCTGGGCATGCAAACGCAAGAGCATGCGCGTCCAACTTCTAATTTTTACCGTAGGGCGCGGAGGCTGCCTTTGCAAAATTTGCAATAGCATCTAAATTTTTTTTACCATATAATTTTTTGAAGTCGGCTCCAGAAAAAAGAAATGATTTTCATTTTTTTTAAAAATGATCTCATTTCGGATTGTTACATGATTTAGGTTACGTTCTCACATTAAAAATTTTATTGTAATAATTTTACATTGAATCACGAGGAATTCACGTACAAACCAGAACATAATTAACGATGGCAAAAATTACGCGCATTCTTGCGATAAAGCAGAGTTGCCCTTACCTCACTTTTTCTCCTCTTCATCAAGGCTGGTGGCTGAGAGGCCCACTCAGGTTCAAAAGTTTCCTTCAAACTCTGAAATTTGGGATGAATCTACGAGCGATGACAGTTTTTTCAGCAGATCTGGTGCTTAGGTTTCAAAGATCCTATCTTGATATACCCGCTGATGGGAATGATTTTATGTAGCTACATTACGCGATAGATAAGGATGCTTCTCTATAAGAGAGATAAGTTCCAGTTACGTAACTTCTGCTTTTGAATTTTCGTAAATTTTACGTACCTTCGTCGTTTTCCTAGCTCTCGTGCTCTGAGAGTTGTACTTGTGTTTGATTTGTGACAACGATTTAAGAGCAAAAATGATCACTTTCTTGCGACTTTTTCGATACATTCAATCACTTTCTCTTATTCATATAGAATATAGAAAATTATTGGCCCTCCGCGTCCAACTCTTCGTTTTCTGAATAATCGCGTACAAAACTTACATCGAACTTCTATCAGCGCGTCGGTAAAAAGTAAATTTAATTCTCCGCAATTCACATTTTATTATCACTTTTTTTGTTGTAATCATCATGTGTCATCTTCAATATATACCTACGCGTAATAGGCTCGATTCTATTTTCATCTATGGCTGGGCGGTCTCCTGTAATTAGTACTTCGGAAACCTAAAATTTTAATTCCAAATCTGTTATTATTGTTACAGCGAGACTATAGGTATATATTGTGCGCTTGATTGCTCGTATTTTCCTTCCCATTAATGAGTTCGTTATTCGGAAAGTAATTCTTACGTTTCTACACCGGTGAAAGTACAAATAAATACTCTTATCTTCTACGTAAGTTCGCGTATGTGTATAAATGTAATGAATACGAGAAATCGTACAGTATGCCGAATGTGTGCATGTGTGAGTGTATATTTGTGTACGTGGAGGATAGGGCATACATATTACCGTTGGTCGTACGCAGCGCCGTGGATGTTGGCGTCGCGTCGCCTCGTGGATCGTTCTTCTGCGGTACTCTCGGGAGTCTGGAATAGTAGTTTGGTATAGAGATGCTAGAACGGACGAAAAAAAATTCACCGGCCAAGACTCGACTCGCGTGAAAGTGTTCACGCGAACAGCACGATGCTGACGCGACGACGCGATGTACATCAGTTGTAAAGTTCACATCGACACTATCTATATTTCCGATCTAACTACGAATTTCGTTTTGCCTACCTTATAACTCGCCGTACGATTCGTCGATATTGAGTAGACTCGAAGAAGACACATCGTAATTAGCACTCTATGCGATACAATTGGTGCAAGCGTGAGTAGTGTGAAAGTACTTGGCAGGGGTGTCCGATCGTCGCTATTCACGGTTCCTCGCTACGACCTTGCATAATTGCTCACAAAAATATTCATCTTCCCGCTGAACGTGCCCATGGAACGTGATGGACGAGAGAGTTTTTGATTGCTATCAGAATCGTAAAGCATGGAAATTATTACATCTGCCGTACAGATTTATAACCTACACCGCCGTGCACGTAAATCTGTATTCGCTGCATATTTCTCTACCCACGGATTCGAATAGCGAAGTACCATCACTGTAACGGATGTACACTGTTTGTCAGAGTATTATATGATGTAGCAATCTGATCAAAAAGACTTTGACCAATCTTTGAGTTCTCGAGAGTATTGCAAATACTGTGTAATATCAGAACGAGACCTTCAATAGAGAAGCAGGCGTACTAATACGTTTTCTGAGCCGAACACTTTGCCATGCCAGGATCACCATGGTATCGTGGAAAACAAAATGATTTCTCTTGCTAGACCTACTCGTGAAAAATTCTAAAAGTTGATGAGTTATGCAAAATGAGCGGGGCTTCCTGTTTGAGCTAGCTCCGAATCGTATGAGAGAAAGAAGAATACGTAAGATGTTCGAGTTTCTATCGCGACGCACGACGCAACGGACGTTTCTTGATACAGACTTTCACAGTCCCCCTTCTGATAACGTCAGAATCTTTTAAAGTTTTCTTCTCTTCCTCATAATATGTAGCAAATTCCCAAGTCCCTAGAATAAAATATGTAGACGTATCCAAAACCCAGGGCCCAGTCCACTTCCATTGATAGCAATTTGCCCTAGACCTGAAATCAAGGAGTCACCATTATCAATACTTGCATCAATGTCTTATTCTTGGGGAAGTTTGGTGGCTTTTAAAACTTAAGGAAGGAAGTGAACGACCAAGAGATGTGACTACTGGTGAGCTAGCTTTCTGAATCTCGTGTAGATTGTGGAAGACATCGAGCTGTTTGATGGAGGCTTGCAGTTTTGAATAAAAAAAAGTGTATCCATCGAAGGTTTTGATTGCTTATTAGTGTTGGGCTTTTGGTGTCTTTATTATACAGTGGTAAAAATCCAATGCTCCCATCCTCGTCCTAACCTTCCCAAGAAAAAAAGGATCGACGTGTTTGTGCATTTTTTCAATTTGAGTCGCTGATTCGCAATTCGACAACAGTTTTACTTCGAAACATGAACAATTACGTATTAGTGCTGCCAGAACTACGGATTTTTGTTCCTCAAAAAAGATATAGATTTTGCGTAAAATCGGATTTCTTGTCAGCAGTGTTCGGACGGAGAATTCTCGTTCCCGGCTCTGAAATATTTCCAATTCCCGATTAGGAGAATGGAAAAAACTTGTTTGTCTGCATTAAAAATGTTTGTTTTTACTGATTTTTCTCACCTAACTTGTTTTAAATGTGTTCTGGACAATGTTGAGAACTATTTTGTTTACAACATCGTCATCCTACTTCTACTGAATGAAAAAGACCGGAAGTTGGCCCAAAATGATAAGGAAACAATGTAGAATGCAAATCCACCGGGAATTCCCAATGGGATTCTCGTTCCCGCAAAATGGCCGGGAATTCCAAGTCCAAATTTGGATTCCCGGAAACGTCCGAACACTGCTTGTCAAAGCTGCCAGATCTAAGGATTTTTGGTCTTCAAAAAAATACGGGTTTTTCTATGGATTTTGCGTAAAATACGGTTGCGCTCAAGGGAACAGTATCTTAGACACTCCTTAGAAACATACCTTTCTCTTGGTCGTTATAGGCTGATATCGCAGTCTACCATTACATCAAGTCGATCAAGAAAAAAGTACTTCGGCAACAAGTATAAGAGATACTTTTTTCCTGATCGTTATTGTTGGATCAGTGAAAGTTCATAAAAATCCGTTTTTGGGTCCTAAAAAAATGGCGGATACGGATGTTTGAAAATATGCTGCCAGATGATATTTTCAAAAATCTGTGTCCTTTAAATTTCTACAGATCGACCAATTTATCAATAACAATCAGGAGAAAGGTATCTCTCAAACGCATTACCGAGGTGCTTTTCTCTTGATCAACTCAGTTTTCCAAGAGACAACGGTATCACCCTATAACAACCAGAGGAAAAGTATCTCTCATACAAGTATCTACGGTACTTTTCCCTTGAGCAGAAGAAATCTGAAGAAGAATCCGTATATTTATCAAGGACCAAACATCCATAGACTTGGCAGCATTGTTTCTTGTGCTCAAGGGAAGAGTACCTTGGTCACGTAACATCGGTTTGATCAAGAAAAAGGTACCCAAGTCACAAGTATGAGAGATACCTTTCTCCTGATCGTTATTAATAGTCCATTTTCTTGATTGAAAACATGTTTTTTTGGTGAAAAAACATGTTTGTTGTAGTCTGCCTACATAACTTCTATCAAATTTGAAATCTGTGACCTAAAGGTGCATTCACATTTTCATTAACCAGACATGCTCTCGAACTAGACAAACACATTTTTTCACTGAAAAAATGTTTTTTTTGGCTAAAAAATGTTTTTTTGGTTGGAAAAATGTTTTTTTTCGGCTGAACAAATGTTTTTTTGGCTGATAGGTTGTTTAATTGGTCAAAAACTGTTTTTCAACACTTTTGAGCCAAACTGACGCCAAATTCTGATTTCGCATCTTAAAAAGAGAGGAAGCGCTCATTATGGAATGTTTGGCCTCAAAAAGGTATTTCCGGACCAGAGTGTGCCGCAATAAAAATGAAGTGAACGCGCTATTAAGGGTGTGCTTTACTTGTTGGCAAACTCCAAATTTGTGTAGAGTAGGTTGCCTACTATATCCCTAATACCCTACAACGTTCAATCTACCATCGGTCACTACGCGACGCTTATCGAGTTTGTGTTGGTATACGTGCATAGTCCTTGTCAGGAATGACTTCCAAAAATTGATTCTCAAAGCTCAAATTTCCAATTAAGTATTAACATTCAGCATTTTGTAGAATGTTGTTCATGAAGGCTTAATCAATAGCGCTATAGAAGCAGAATTTGGAAATTTGACTCTAAAAAGATTTTATGGCAATGGAAAAAAGCCACATTTCGCCAACTTCAACAGCTTATTAAAAAAATGCGGAAGAAAAAATCCGAATTCTGTTTCTATAGCGCTCTTAATCAAACCTCTCTGAAGAACATTCCAAAAAATCAGAAAAATCAGTTTAAAATTGAAGTTGTGAGAATTATTTTTGCGACTATGTTTTACGCCCACGTTTTCACGTGTAAAGCCTTAAGGTCACACATGTGTGGCAAATATGTTACAAAACTTGAAAACGCTATCTTTGCGGCAAAAGATTTGTGTCGCATTAATCAAAGGAATACTGTTTGCTGATTGATGGGATTTGGTAACGTTCTGCAAAAAATCTAAAGTTGAGCTCATCTACAACTTTCATTCTCTACATTTTTCTCAACATTCAAGGCAGTATAGTTGATTTCAAAAAGTATAACTTCCCATGGTCAAAAATACTATGTTCACTTCTTAGTGCATTCCTCCTACTAGATTCTAAATTTGCGAATTCTAAAATTCAACGCTGATTCTTCAGTCCGTTTTATTTCCGTAAGTGAGGGGGGAACCAGTCAATCATGAACAGGCTGAAAACCGTGAAGTGTGAGACAAAAATACGATTTGAAGAGTTCTTGTGTCCGAAGGGATCGTTTCGCCAGCTTTCTACACTGTTCAAAAATAAAGTACTGTTGGCAATACTTTATTTCTTCCAATAAAATTTATTGTATAGGTTGAAGACAAAGGAGAGGATCAGTAAAAACGTATCGTATATTGACGACTATAGCAATCATGTTGAGACATGACGTCAACTTACATTATCAACTTTTGCGCTGGAGCCCAATGTATTTGACGAAAATCAAATAGGTATCAAATTGGAAGATATCGCATTCCTAACTTTTGCTACTTTATCGAAACACTGGAGCGCTCCTTCCCTCTATACGTGTACTTTAAGACGCGCTCTAACAATTTCCCCAGGTACTTATAAATATTATTTTTTCTCTATGTTACAGATTCACCTCAGGCTCGTCATGTAGTCGTTCCCGATTCAGCGTCTCGTCTTCATCGCACTCAAAGCGAATGCAGTGGCCCTAGGCCATTGCTCGCGCAGAAAAACTGCGAAACGTTCAAGGATACGATGCGCTTACGTCTTCGATGTAATCCGCAAATCGAACCGAAACGACTTTTCTATCAGCCGCAAAACGCTTCTCTCGACGCTAAAGAACGATTTTTCAAGTCGCGAAAAGCATGTTCACGTCCAGCAATACCTCCACCGTTACCTCCTAACTCGTCGACCGATAAGTTGACGGCATCCGTGATTTCGAAATCGTCTTCTGCTCCCCAACTGCCACCTCGACAGTGTTTTCCCTTCGAGAAATCGGAAAATCAGAAGATGAACATTCAAAAGCTAGTCGCCCATCAAAACGCGGACAAAAATATACCTTTGTCCAGCGATAAATTAATCGACGAAAGAATTCGTAACGGATATGCAACTGGTTCTGTGATCAAAATCAATGTAGCGCCGGACACGCCGCTGCAAACGTTGCAATCCAATCACGATAATCGTACTATCGTTACCATAACGCCAGAAAAAGAATCAGTGCGAACTGATACAGTCACTAATGACGACGACAGCAACAGAAGCTGGAGTGACAACGATAGCAACCGAACTTCCATAACTATTAACGTAAACGATAGATCTCCGCCTAGTGTATGCCAAAGTAATTGTAACACAGTAACCATTAATGTAGGATATAAAGATAATGATATTACGAACGACAATTACATTGCCAACTCTCTAGTTAGTAATAATAGCGTCCATAAAAGTAATGTTCGCATAACACCGCCGAGTAGCAATATGGTATACGTTAATTCGCCGCAATCTGACCTCGTCGATAATCATCAGCAGGAGATAGCTCGTAAATGCGCCATTGTTGCAAATACCGTAACGTCGTCAAATCAGAGAGGAAGCAGTACTACCAGCAGTAATATCAGCGCTAATTCAGGCGACAATGTTCCCGTATCCAGGTGCAATACAAACGACTTTTCGGTACATTACATGTCGTGTAAGATAAACGAGAAGTTAACCGAGGACGAGGTCGGCTTGTCGAAAACCATCGAGAATGACTACGACTCAGTTGAGCCGATTTATGAAGAGATATCCGAAACTCCTCCTCCTCTTCCTTTGGGACCTCCTCCGGATAGAGTCGATGATATCGGCATCGTCATACCTCCTAGATCGATATTCGAGGGCGCGAGCAAGTACGATATATTGAAGTACCTCGCCGGTGCTAAAGAGCGGTGTCGAATACCAGAAGAGCCCACACCAGAATTTGTGATTGAGGAAATACCGGACTCGGAGAGTAGCGAATTACTTCTGCCGGTAGAACATTCGCGTGTCAGTTCCTCAGATCTTAGCAGTCGACTGAGTCATTTGAGCAATGTTAGCGATTCGAGCGACGAGTTAACCAGCTTCCTTCTTTGCTCAGGATTGAGTAATACGTTTTCTCTAGAAAAGGTGAGTTGTAATTTTATCAATTATAAAAACCGCGAGAACTTTCGGCAGTCTCGCGATTTGTATGTATAGAACATGCCCCGCCAGGGACGCGTTCTGAAACCATCACCCAACGTTACCGGACGACGAAAGTGTTCCCGTGCTCCTGAGTACGGCCACGTTGAGTGACGATCGGGTGACGGGAACTTCTTACCGCAGATTTTCATCGTCTGCTAACGGTTGATGGTCTTAGAACGCGCCCCAGAGGGTCTTGGATCAAAATGATAGGTATCTATCCTTTTAATAGTTGGTGAGGAGTTTTTCTTCGGTTGGAAATTTGAAATCAGTGGATCTTCCTTCGCCTCCAATTAGTGGATTCAGAATGTTGAACGCCGAGCCGGTCGAAATATCTATAGTTTTTTTTATGTTGATCGAGGTGTGTAGAGAACCTGTTCTATAAATCGAAGTCTTTTTTTTTTTTTTTGAAATCAATATTCAATTACTATTCATCAATCGATTCTTTCAGAAATGAAAATTTCTTTCAAGTTTCATTATTTGCATTGAAGTTTTAAGAAGAAAGTTTTCCGGATCTCCCTTCTTTATGAATTTATGATTGTAATAGAGCGAAGTTTTTGAAAGGTTTCCCACTCTTTTATCGGTTCCAAAGTCGTAATTTTCCTAGTCACATGCGACGCTGAACAGCGTGCATCTTTTTTAAAAAAGCAAAGTTTATAGAACAGGTTTCCCGAGTGAAACTCGAGGAAGTTCAAGGCAGGAAAAGCATAAAGTTTATACCAAGCGAGAGAGGTGATATAATTCCTCAACTGATGAGTGATGAGCTTTCATTGGGGTCCAGTATTGATCTAGCTAGTCCAAGATCCTCAATTAATTTGAGTCTGTAATTCCTGGCAATTGGTTAGGCCGCCTTTGAAGGGTTAGGTCATCAGCGGGCGCCGAAAAATTAAACCTCCTGCACTGCAACAAAATGAAGATCTCTTTTTACTTCTCATACTAGATATGACCACATTTTCCCTCCCCTACCAATGCCTACTTTACATCCCTTAGAGTAGAATATATTGATAACTGCCTACAAAGCCCAGTCTATGGCGTCAAAAGGAGGGTTTTCATGTTGGTCAAGGTCAATCGGGGTAAGGTGGGTTGCGCATCTTATATTTCACCGCAATATGCTTCAGTTTACAAGTTGGGCTAGTAGAGCTAAGTTCGTAGTCTATGACGTCATCATCGTGCAGGTCAAGGTTAATTAGGGTCAAAGAGAGGTGGGGAGCCGACTAGTTTTGACACCGAAGTTTGCAGCCAAAGCCGGTAGAAAAGCCACAGGTCAGAGCCGGAGCTATAAATTCTTGCTCTTCAGGGTGTCGAGCTTGGAGTCGGCTCTCGAAAAAAAGGAAGCCAGAGCTAGCAAATATAACCAAGAATCAGAGCCGGAGCCATAATTTTGACTCTGGCTTTGAAAAAGCGTGCACAACTTGCAGCTCCTCGTCTTCAGGTTACGCCTGTCTCCCCCTCCACAGCTGAGATTAGGCTGAATTCTAAGCTTCTGCACAACTGTACGCACCCAAATTCAATAGGCTGCATAAAGTACAGCATGTCGAGATTGTTAGCTCGAATCCTTATTGACGAGGGGCATACATATGACCAAGGATTGGAGCCGGAGCCATAATTTTGACTCTGGCTTTGAAAAAGCGTGCACAACTTGCCAGCTCCTCGTCTTCAGGTTACGCCTGTCTCTCCCTCCACAGCTAAGATTAGGCTGAATTCTAAGCTTCCGCACAACTGTACGCACCCAAATTCAATAGGCGTAAAGTTCAGTAAGTCAAGATTGTTAGTTTGAAGGATCCTTATTGACGAGGGGCATACATATGACCAAGCATTGGCGCCAGAGCCATAATTTAGACTCTGGCTCTGAAAAAGCGTGCACAACTTGCCAGCTTCTTGTCTTCAGGTTACGCCTGTCTCTCCCTCCACAGCTTAGGCTAAATTCTAAGCATCTGCACGACTGTACGGACCCAAATTCAATAGGTGTAAAGTTCAGTAAGTCAAGATTGTTAGTTTGAAGAATCCTTATTGACGAGGAGCATAAATATGACCAAGGATCAGAGCCGGAGCCATAATTTAGACTCTGGCTTTGAAAAAGCATGCACAACTTGTCAGCTCCTCGTCTTTAGGTTACGCCTGTCTCCTCCTCCAAAGCTAAGCTTGGACTAAATTCTAAGCTTCTGCACGACTGTACGGACCCAAGTTCAATAGGCTGCGTGAAGTTCAGCATGTCGAGATTGTTAGTTCAAATCATTATTGACGAGGGGTAAGAGAAAAATTTTGAACCCTGCTTCTCATAGAAGAAAGGGTATTCAGATTCCAGTTTTTCGAAAGAAAGGAAGTAGATCTGATTTGAGCTTTAGAAAAAAGAAAGGATGTCATTTCCTCCTGAGTAGTGACGTCATCATGAGGATCCTTTTCTTGCCATCTAGTTTGCTTGATTGTTTTGCCCTGTATAGGATGCATTCCGTGGAGATGTATTCGAGAGTACACTTTCAGTCCTCTCTTGTTTTGTAATTGATCAAATATTTCTCAGAGCAGCCGTGTGCGCTCCAGAAACAAGGGAAGAGTCGTCCGGACTCTATTTCGGGAAAAAGGTCGAAGTCCCGTCTTGTAAGCCTCTTTTTTATCATCAAAAGAGATTAGGAAACCTATTTAATGGGATTCACGGTTGAGGAGACGACTAACCTGAAAAGGAGCGTGACGGCTGCTAAAAATTTTGTCTGGAGAGATAGATCTCGAAGGTCGAAATTGTATTTATGATTCATCTGTCGAAAAAGGGGTGAGCTAATGACGTCACAGGTCAGAGTATTGCAGCTAGCTGAAAGCCGAAAGGCGAATTCTTACCGATAAGAGAGAAGCTGGAAGCCGGCTTTGTCAAAAGCCAGGAGAAACTGAATGTTTCCGGTTTTTTAGATTTTATGGTTCTTGCAAAATAGGAAAATGCGCTGCTTACAAGGTCAATGGCCCCACTTTCTAGGGCAGAAAGACAAAACCGGTTCACTTCAGCTGTTCAGCCGTTGAGCATAGAAGCTTTTGGTGCAATATTATCCAATGGAGATAATCACGAACTGGAGAAAAGGTACTTTCCGCAGGTTCCATAAAGCCTCAATTCTCCTGATCGTTTCCCTCACCTTTTTTCATTGCATTTATCAGCCGAAAATCAGTTGAATTAAGCCGAATGCCTGCTGAAATTTTTGAATGCAGTGATTGCAGTGATTGCAGTGTTCTTACACGCAAATCGAAGGTGATGGCGTCATGGATAATTATGACGTCACAAGGAAGCTTGAATTGATTGATGCCTTTCCTGTACCTTCATCCGCTGTAGAAAATTCGCGAGTTTGGGGCTGAGTTTCCTTTTTCTGCTCATAGCCGTTTATTGTAAATCTGCTTGTTAGAGTCCGAGTTGATAACCTCCACCAACCACAAAATTTATGAAGAATTCTTGACTCAATCTAGAATAGTTAGCTCATCATACTGGACCAAAAATGAAGGTGAACGAGCTGAGCAAGTGTGTTCTGAAAATCTAATTAGCTTATAATAAGTATACCAGACCTATATTAGACTGAGAATGGAGACGAACGAACGGAAGCAGACTAGTCGATGTATCGATACATCATTAATCGCCCAAAGACATGTACATGACTCAATGGTTCCCCATGGAGCGGAGAAATTTACTCTATTGAAACTTTAAACTAGGCTCAATTAAGCTAACTATAGCTTTATTATACTAGGCCTAGCATATTCCCATGGTACGCTACTCGTACTAATACTAGTCTATACTCGGCTTGAACTAGGCTTCTGCCTTATTCCCGTTGATGAAGTAGGAATCCTTGCCCTAATTCAGAACCCTGCCAATTTGAGTAGGTCCAAACTGCCGCGAACAAAATGACATCACGGATGTTGATGACCCGACAAACAGGTTGAGGGTGTGCTTCACTCGTTGGCGAACTCCGAATTCGTGTAGAATAGGTTGCCTATCAATTCCCTAATACCCTACAACGTTCAATTTACTACCGGTCACTACGCGAGCGGCCGTGTGTTGGTATACGTGCGTAGTCGCTGCCAGGAATGACTTTCAAAAATTAATTCTCAAAGCTCGAATTTCCGATTAACATTCATCGTTTCGTAGAATGTTGTTCATGAAGGCTTGATAAGGAGCGCTATAGAAGCAGAATTTGGAAATTTGGCTCTGAAAAGATTTTATGGCATTGGAAAAAGAGCCGAATTTCGCCAACTTCTACAGCTTGTAAAAAAAAAAAAATGCCGAAGAAAAAAATCCAAATTCTGTTTCTATAGCGCTTTTAATCAAACCTTTCTGAAAAACATTCCAAAAAATCAGAAAAATTAGTTCAAAATTAAAGTCGTGAGAATTAATTTTTGGGACCATGTTTTACGCCCACGTTTTCACGTGTATAGCACACCCTTAAGCTGGTTGCTATCCTTACTGTGCCTTTTTGACATGTTTCATGTCTTTTCTCTACCCCCTAATTCTTGAAAATTGCCCGGGCGTCGGGCAGTGACCTTGGGACTTGGAAAAATTTTGGTCGAAAAAAAATAATAATAAAATAAAAATAAAATGAAATAAAATAAAAATAAATAATAAATAAAATGAATAAAAAAATAAATAAATAAATAAAATTAAATAAAAATAAATAAAAAATAAATAAAAATAACTTGAATAAAATAAAATAAAATAAAATAAAATGAAAAGGAATAAAAATATAATTAAAGATGAAATTAAATTAAATTAAATTAAATTAAATTAAATTAAATTAAATTAAATTGAAAATAAAAATAAATGTCTGGGCGGTCATTGAGAAATTTGCGAGTATCATCCTCTCTCAAAAAAAATAATGAAAAAAAAAATTAAATCAAAAAATGAAATAAAATCAAAAATAATTCTGAAAAAACTCATCAGCCTGAAATATACTAAAGTAGACTTGTACTGGACCAAGAAGCGGGACGAACGAGCGGAGCGAGTGAGGCCCAGTAATCTCATCAGCCTGAAATATTCCAAAGTAGACTTATACTACATCAAGCGAGTACCGCGAGTGAATCCCAGAAATACTAGAGCAAGAAGCTGGAAATTTGGGAAATTTTTGAACTATGAAGAGCTTAGGACGACTAGCGAAAAGACATGAAACATAATCTTTATATTATTGGCAACGCCAAGAAATCCTTCATCTTTTCCGCTATCGAAAATTATTTTGTCTTGACGGTTGTTGGCTGGATCGAGCAACTGTAAAAAGACATCAAAAATGATCATTATTTATTTGGCGATCCTCGAGAACATTAGGACGGACTTTGTGAAATTTGTAGCTCTGGCCTCTGAAGCCCACCAAACAATAATATATGCTCTGCAAAGGAGCCTGAATTATTATTTTCAGTTGACTTTATTGATCATCTCATGAAATTTTTGTACAATTCATCAACTGACGAGTTTTTGACATGTTTCATATCTTTAGTCACACCCCATACACTAATGGAAAATCGCAAGTACACCCCCCTTCCCCCTTCCCCCAAATAATGGACTTGAAAAATTTCTGGAGAAAAATTTTTATACCTGTCAGGTGATTGAGAAATCTGCGAGTATACACACACCCCTCCTCACCTTCCATGGATATTATTCTAGACCTATACTAGGAATACCAGGCGTATGCTAGGATTTTAAATGGACTTGGAAAATTTTTGGAGAATGCAAAATACAAAACAATGTTCACAATTTCGAGCGCTCAAAATTCAACTATTCAAGAAATTCATTCGGGCTGGTGTAGCGAAGTTTGATCCCAAAGTAGACTTGTACCAAACCAAGGAGTGAGCCCCCTAAAATCCATTAGCTTGGATTATTTCAAAGTAGACAGTAAAATACTGCAGAACCTTTGTAGACGGTGTACGTAAATGACTAAAAAACCATCAGTGGAATACTCAGTATTAGATCAAGGAGCTTAGAATATTTTTCATGTGCAACCACCCTGGTATGTACCGAGGTATAGTACAGGTGCTAAGCGTATTATTTACGCAGCCATAATGACACTTAACAGCAAAATACTTACCATGTATCGAGAGAGAGAGAGAAAGACATGAAACATGATCTTTATTTATTTGGCTCCGCCAGAACATCCTCATTTTCTCCTTTTTGGCTCTTCTACTGATGGGATTTGTCAATGGATGTTCAAAAACAGCAGCCACTCAGGAGCGTTCCTATCTCTTCTTCCCTAGTTGCAACGCCGCAATAGGCCGTGGATTCTTAAGTCAAACCTCTCCTAAGTTTCTAAAATCTAATATTGTTATCAAAAGCAGTCATGAGCCTCGAGCATTGTAAGAGCAAAAATTCGGAACTTTTGAAAGCTCGAACATCTATAAAGGGAAAGGGGTCCTAAAAACATTGATTGTTGCGAAGACGAGAGATTTTTTGTTTTTCCTTTTTGTAAATTAGTATCTTAACGTTACTGGCTAGCTTTAATTATTGTGATCAAGCTATATAGCATGAGAAGATTGACGGGTGACTGTACTTTCACAGGCATACAGAAATTGTACCGATATCGAAAGAAACGATTCTGGTGTAGGTTCCGAAACCAGTAAATGTTCGCGTAGTAAATGGCAACACGTGCAAGCTACTTCGTTGCAGGAAGATCAACAGCATATCTGCGAGGATTGCGAACAACCGGTTGAAGCACAGATGTCAGACAGGTAAATATACAGTATAGCATAATCAAAAATACGGTGAGTACGTTTACCTACGATAATTCTCGGATCTACACATCTTGTAGTACCGTATTGCGTGCGAGTATCTATAACAAATTGTACCTTACCAAGAAATACTGTACACGATATTCGTAGAAATACGCGTACGGTTATAATAGTCTACCGTGTAATTACAGTTTTTTTTCTTCTCTCGCTTTTAGTTTTTCTTTTCTTTCTTTCCTTCTGTTATATACCATATGACGTTATACACGTATTTCAATTTTGGTATTTCTCATGCAGCGGTCTAACGTACGCACCTTTGGTATGTCGTAAATGCTCGAAGAAACGTATCGAACGACGCGAAATTATTGCGGAAATTGTCGAGACCGAGGAGAAGTACGGACGAGATTTACGCATCATATTGGACGAATTTTATAAACCTATGCTGGTAGCCGGTCTACTGACACCCGATCAACTGTCATCTATATTTCTGAACGTTGAAGAATTGCTCGAGCATAACACGACGTTGGCCGAAAAACTGAGAGACGGTTACGAAATCGCCATCGAACAAGGAGACGAAGATCTGTTAACCTTTAATGTTGGAAAGATGTTCTTGGACGCTGCGCCTATGTTACACGCTTTCGAATCATATTGTACCAGACAGGTGAGAAAATTATATTTATGGTAAGAGGTTGTTCCGCACGCTGTCAAATTTGTTTCCAAAGAGGTTTCGTGCCGGATCGTAGGTCGTAGGCTTTATATAGGACGTTTCACGAAGATCGACGAAATAACGGTGTCGTAGAGACTTCTGCATCAACTGTATTTACAAGTATCAATGCTGTTATCTCCTGAGACGAACAGAATAAGCCTACAGGGAGAGCCTAGAGACTAAGAATTCTTGAGAATAGACAGTGGACTAGAGAAGACAGTGAGAGGGGAAAAAAAGAGACGTGAAAATGAATCAGATACTCATGTCAAAGGGCATCTTCAATGGGAGTATATTACAAACACGAGCAGTTAGAAAATGGGAAGAATTAGCTACAAAGAAGGAGGGATAGGAAGTAGCGAGATGAAGTAAGCTGAGATAGATTCGGAATGTAAGGGCAACCAGGTATTCAGAAGCGTGGTTTTGTGGAAAAAATTATTTCGAGTATTTACGAGGAATAACCTCACAAGCGAAAGGGACGAGATTGAGTAACGAAAGAGAGGAGCAGCGGGAGGAAAATTACGCAAACACTGTCGCACGAAATGGAAAGATCAATATGTTGAGAAAGAGGCAGTCGGCTCTAGATTCACCGATCATGATGAGTCAACCACGAATAGAATGTCGCCAATCTTCAACGAATTGAAGAGCCTAGTTAACGAAGTATTATAACTCCAATGCCAGTCCTGAGTGAGAAACTTCTCAAAATCAGAAGGCAATGCTAACAACCCTAGTTGACAAGAATAAGAGAAATGGGCTAAAACTTTTAGCGATAGATTCCATGGTAAAAAAGTAAGCTTCAAAGGAAGAATAAGTATTAAGCGGTGGAAACGTGAAACATATTATTACTTTACCTCGAGCTACTCTTGTAGTAACGATTAAACTTTATTATACTCGGATGTTTCTTTGTTCCAGGGTAATGCGGCATTATTATTAGCTAATCTAGAAAAGGATAAAGAACTTCTAAAAATATTCCTGAGGGTATCCCAAATGGAAAATACTGTACTTCGTAGAATGAACTTGAATTCTTTTCTAATGGTGAGTATAAATACTGCTACAGTTGTCTAATATTTTGAAGTGAGTCGCGATTGCAAAAGTCTGTATCCTATAGTTTACGGGACTTCTACACAGTATTATACCTCATTCGATTCCGGTAAACAATTTGTGTACCTTTGTAAGCCTTTGGAACAACTACTCAAATTTCTCCTAGGTGAAGCTCAATTTGATTTGCTTGAATCCCATCTTCCTGGAAGCCCTTGTCAGAGAGGGAATCGACAAAGCTTCATCCAGGGCCTTGTTGATTTTCTAGGACTGAAGTGCGAAGCCCTAGATGAAGCACTGTTGGTAGCTTCTTCTTATAAAAGCTTCGGAAAGAAGCCCCGGATGGAGCTCTGTTGATTCACTCTTCTTTTAAGGACTTCGGAGTGAGACCTTGGATGAAGCTCTGTTGGTTGCCTATTCTAATGATGGCTTCAAATCAGTAAAATATGGTTAGTTTTTCCCAGGGCTTCGACTGGGAACAATGTTTACCAGAAAGACAGGCCTCGCTTATGTCACTTGTGCAGCGCCGCCCTTCCTCCATGGTGGACTGGGTGCGATTTGCGTAAGCTTTTGATTTTATTTCCTCCAACACCGGGATCGACCCTTCCAGGTATTACTTCAGTGTTGGAAGAATCTTCTCGGCGAACCTCCTCTTCTACTCGGCAACCGCCAAGTTGCAGTGCCCCCTGGCACGCAGAAAACACTGGAACACACAATAACAACAACACCACCACCATCTTAGATAATACACCGGATTGCTGTTGGCTTCTCTTCAATTTCTTCGAGGGTGATCTTCCTCTTCTTCCTGCATGTCTGGATGTGGATGATACACAAGTGTCGAGTAGGCCGTAGCGTGGCTCTGCATTTGCCTATTTCATTCCGGTCCATTTTCTTCATGACGGTGGCTGCCAATATGCAGACACCTGGTTCCATGCTTCTTAGGAACCTAGCATGATGGGTACCAGGCTACTAGGAACAAGCGCTTCATCTACCCCGATCTCTTGAAGAGACCGACTAAGCTTGTCCCGCTCACGCCCTCACGCCTCGCACTCAAATAAGGTGTGCTCTGGTCCATCATCCCATCCTTGGTGACAGTGCGAACACGTTGCCTGCTCAACTTCTCGCAAATGTACTTGTTGAAGCAGCCATGGCCGCTAAACACCTGCGTCAGGTGAAAGTTTAGCTGATGACCATGGTGTCGGTTCATCCACTCATCAAGGTCGCGTATTAACACACGGTTTGTCCGCTTGCCCAGCTCACTCTGAGTAATTCTTGCAAGGAGCGCCTGGCCTTCTGCTTAACCCGTAGAGTCTCACGGTTGGTTGTCGTTGTCTTCCTTACTCTGAACACCGCCGCTGTCTTTTCAGCAAGGAGCTCGATTGGTGGTGAACGTGCTAATAAGCAAAGAGCCTCCGTCGAGACAGTGCGGGAGGCACTAACACACCTCAGCGCAGCTCCTTGTTGGACCTTTACCATCTCTCGTCTTCTGTATGGTATCTTCATGGAGTCGGCCCATACTGGTGCACCGTATAGGAGGATCATGACCTTTCTTTGTGCTTCTCTCGGTCCTCCTAGGTTCCTCATCAGGTGGCTTAGGTATTCAACTACCCGGCCTGCCTTTCCCGCTGCCACCAGGAAATGGGGCCTGAAGCTCAGCATTGAGTCAAACCAGATGCCCAGGTACTTCATCTTCTTTTTGGTCTCAATTTCCACACCTTGCAGGCGAAAGATGGGTTGACTGAACCTCCGACGGGTTGTGAATAATATGGCCTCCGTTTTACCTGCTGCTAGTTTTAGTCTGGCCGACTCGATCCAGCGCATCACTTCCTCTAGGGCCCGGTTTACCCTCGTTCCGGCGGTGCATACCACCAGTGTGTCATCCGCATAGCAGGTAAGCCCAACACCTGCCGGCAGCTTCACCTCGAATATCCCGTTAATTGCAACGCACCACAGAAGCGGCCCAAGGACCGACCTCTGCGGCACCCCAAAAGTAACCGGGCGCTTCATTGCACCAGCGGACGTCTTTGCTTGGATATCTCGACAACTAAGACAGCTGCTGATCATCTTGAGCAGGTATGCGGGACCCCTGCGTCCATGAAGGCGTCCGGTATCCTCACCCATGCGGTAATGAGCCTAGGTTTTCTTGCATTGAACTCAATGATCCTTTTTGGTAAAAATTGGAGTCTCAGGGTCTATAAAACAAACAAAAATATTTCTTGAAGAGGAGAGAAAGAGGGAGACAAACAGACAGAGAGAATGTTTCATCGAGAAGACTCGTCTATGTTTGTATCTGTATAATTCGTATCGTGTAATTAATCAATTTTTTGTTTTAGGTACCTGTACAACGCGTAACAAAATACCCACTTTTGTTGGCGCGTCTGTACAAAGTCACTCCTGAACATCATACAATCCAAAGAGAGCTGTTGAAAGAGGCACAACATAATATAGAGCTGCATTTAGAACACATTAATTCGGTGAGTAAAGGATAAAATTGACTGTATTCTCGCGTCGCTACTTCCCGAATTCCATTGGGGCTAGTTGTATGAAAACTGGGCAAACATTTTGACAATACGTTTTGGAGAGAAAGAAACTACTTCTTGGTTGCGTGAGAAATACTTAGTGATAGGGTGTTCTTTACAAGATCTACTTCAAGTTCCATCATAAATTATTTTTTGCTCTCTGTATTAAGAGGGCAGTTACAAAAACACAAAAATTGAATCACCCAACATGCTTTGTGAAAATATTATCTCCAATACCTATACTTCAAAAAATATAGTCTAAATTGAAGACTACATTTCTTGTTACAATTTTTTTTTACATTCTTTATTTTAGCTGACGAAAGACATTGGTAGTATGAAAATCTGGAGACGGATCTCAATGATGAATGGTCGCCGAGTCAGTTCAGATGTGGACGATATAGTGAATATTAAATTGCAAAAAGTGAGTAAACTGTAGTTTTCCAGCAGGTTGATTCAGTTCACATTCATGAACGTCAAGACATTAGGTTAGATGAACGGTCTTGACGTTCATTTCAAATTTGTTAAACAGACAGCAGAAAATCGTTCATTTTCGAATAGAAGTTACTGAAGAGTTCATATTCACTGATAACAGTGATTCAAAAAAGGTAGAAGTACCTTTACAGTTAGTTTCTGGACATAAATGAACAAAAATTGGCAAAAAAAATTGAATATTGCAGCAGGTTAGTAGCCAAACGCCAAAATCCAAAATAAGCCAAGTTTTCTTATAGCTTAACCACGCCTAAATTGTAGAAGGTAACAAAGAGGTAAGGAAGATTCAGTTCACTGTTCAGCCGCTCACCATAGAAACCTGAAGTACCTACAGTCATCCAAGAGACGTGAACACGAACTAGAGAACAGGTGTTTTCCGTATGTATGACAAAGTCCCAATTCTTCTGATCGCTTTGTCCTGACTCATATTTTCCAAAACGTTGATCCGCCAAAAATCAGCCGAATCGAGCAAAAACCTGCTGAATTTTTCTTAAAAGCTAAATTTTTCAAGATTGTAAATTTAAGACATGAACGGCGATCAAGTTAAATGAACAGAATTGACTCAATTTTTCAGCTTACACGTAATGAAGTCATATTTCAAAAGGTACAAAAATCAAGATAGTAGCGCAACCTCGTGTACTCTTAGCAATTCTGTGAAGTCCCTAATCCAAAATTAGTATTATTAGTTTATTAACAACCGGGAATTCAAGTTCAGTCTACCATTAAATGGCCGGTCGCAATCATTTTCCTCGACTTACCAAAAATTACAGGAATGAAAAATGGTATCTTTTAGAAAGAGGCTCTTCATGGTTCTTCATAACCCTTTGAAGTCTCTACTTTGAAGTCAATTGGAAATTTTAGGGGAGCTGAAATGCCGATCGTGAACATTCTCCTTGATCCACTAAATATAAATTATAAAAAGTGGAGATGATTGTACCTTTCGGAAGGTGACTCTTCACATGCATTCTGTAACTGTCGAACTCAAACTTGAATTTCTTTCCCTGTATTGCACACTCTTTTGCTCGATTCTGATTGGTCTTATGGCATAGGCATGGATTTGCTTCTCATATCATTGCTTATTGAATTCCTCTACCATAAGACTAATATTTATGAAGTAAGCACCATCATGATAAGAATTAGGCTAACGAGCATGCAATATAATGTAAGGGAAGTCCTACTGCCTAAATTGTTTTGCATGATGTTTACTCTCAGAACAAATACCTATCTGTACCTGTTTTTTTCTTTGCGTATGTAAACTTTTCATAATTCTCCTCAAAAGTGATAATCTTTGTTCATTTATTTACTTCATTTTCTTCTTTCCTTGAGATTGCCGTCGAAGTCTTAGAATGGGGCCACGAGGAAGTTAGATTTGCAATGGAAGGTAGATTACTGTACGCTCAGCCCGCCGATTACAATTGGAAACGAACCGGACGAACAATCAAAGTAATTCCTGTAAATGCATTGCTAGTCACGCTTGGAAAGGTATAGTAAAGTTTTAATATGTTTCTGGTGATAACTATCTTTTTTGTTTGTATTATTCGCAACTAATTGAATGCCTCTATTTGCAGCCAACTCAAAACTATAATCCGGAATGCGAAGACCGTTTGACATTTCCTCAGAAAAATGGAATTCGAGAGGCATCGCTCCTGCTTATGAAAGAGAAAGGAGGAAAATATTCGCTAGTCAGAGTAAGTTTTGCTGTTGGTGAATTTTTAGTAGTTTGATGATTCATCATCTCAGACATAATGAATGAGCTCTGAGAATTTTAATTTGGAAAAAAATTCGGTTCTGTGAGCTCCGCGAAGATCTTGAAGTTTCCCTATAATGCAGGAAAATCGAACATTAGAAAGGCTGAGAAAGGAAAAAAGTACTAATTTGTCTCGGAATGAACCCCCGGGCCGCACCTCGGAGTCAAAATTTGCGCCAAAGTACAATTCTTTGGTTGTATTCTCATACATCATTTTTGAAATGGGTCATGATTAAAAAGAATAAAATTTTCTCAGTTATTCCATATTTTATTTCAATCATGGGATCAATAATAGTACAGGACCTGGTAGAATGTACAATTTCTCCAGAACCTGACGTGTAAATACGAAAACTCTTCCACCCGAACAAAGATAGGTGTGTTAACTTTATCCAAAAGAAGAAAATGTAAGTTCGTAATTTCAGTCTCGCTGAGTGAATGAACAGTCTCTATTTCGTCATTATTACCTTCTAAAAATGGATATTGCGGTGTTGCTGCAAGATTTTACAGAATTTTTATTGATTGGTTTTTTCTTTTTCTTTTCATCCAAAAGTTATTTAGCAAGTATTAAATCTTGTTTTATCTTCTCCATGCCACTTATACACGTGATATCCTTTTGTTATAGGATCCATTGTACTTGGATCATTGTATTATTTATTGCGATAGCGACTGTGAAGAATATTTCGAAGTTCAAGAAATACCGACGAAGGATACATATATTTTCAAAGTGGGTTCTTAAAACATGATCCAAAGTCATAAACAATATTTCAAACAAACGCGTCACCATTATACCCGTTCATTTTGTTTTGTTTTTTTTTTTTCAGGCTGAAGATGAAGAAAGAACGCGACAATGGTATAAACAGCTCCAGTATCACAGTCAAGGATTAGGATGCTGGAGAAGACGTCGTAACGCCTTAGCTAACATTATGATAAATGGCATGCAAGTCCGGAGTTGATGAAAATAAAAATAAGAGTAAACTTACTCGAACAATAATTTATAATACATTATTCTGATTCTATAATGTTTGATGGTGTTTAGGCGTAATACCTTTTGTGCAATTTTTAACGGAGTAAAATAACGATTTCATATTTATTACGGAAATGTAGATTTTTCATTTCAATTATTATCATTATTGTTATTATTATTATTTTTATTATCTGTAATAATGCTTTTTACCCAACGGAAAATTTCATTCACTTCATTCAGTATTGTATGACTTGTAAATAAAATCGTATATTAGTAAGTATGTACCTACGCGTAAGGTCATGCAGAAGTTTAACATCCTTTAATTAGATTTGTGGAAATTTGTGACGAAACTACGTCTTATGTTTTTAATACAGCATTCAGTTTTATATCGGATAGAAGTAAATTTTACAAAAATGAAAATAAAATGTATGTTCCTTTTTTTTTCTTTTTTTTTTTTTCTTCCTTTCATCTCCTCTGTTGCAAAATAGTTACTCGTTTATCTCGTTTAGTTTTCAGAAATTAAACGTACGAAATTCATTCGACTTTTGAGTTGATAATTCAATTTATAGAGGCTATTTCTGAAGTTAGTAGCCTAGTTAGAATTTTCATTCCATAAAATCTCTAAGGAAGAAGCGGTACCTAGCGTTTTGAGACATGCGATGACTTATCTCTTTTGAGAGGTCGACGTACGAAGACCCATTTCCTAATATTCATCATCTCTAGGTCTCATTCTTTCTTTTTATCCACCTCTCGAGGCAATTACTACGGAGCGATTCCGACGTGCTCTTTTTCTCCTATGGAATGAGCTCAATTTTCTCTCACTTCACAAAGATCAGTCTGACGCTTTGGCCAATTCAACCTCAGACTCACATGTATTTACCCTTAGCACAAAGTTAAAATACCGAGTTTTAAAATTCTCAATTAATCAATTGAAAAGCCGATGAAAGTCAACCAATATTTAAAACTGATCAATTGAAGACCAATGTTCGTGGGTCAGATGTTTATAGCATTATACTTTTTCATGGAGTGAAATTTTAAATTATTACCGTTACTCCTAATTATAAATAAAATGACTCTGGAAAAGACAAACAAATATTCCTGCGCCTAGTTCCTGAACAACAACTAAATTCCAAATGTTGTACGTAAGGTAATCATGAGAAAATATTGATTGTAAATGCAGGACTTCCATTTTCGCGCACATTCATTTGCAGAATAACCATGATCTAAAGTGCCGAGTATCTGGCTCTATTTTCTTGAACTCGAACGAACCACGACCATCCATTTGTAAATGATACTGACATTGAAGGAAGAGATACAGAAATACAGCCTTATAGCTGTGTCATTCTACAGGTGCTCTTACTGCAATGTAAGGGTTCACAACACCCCGTGACGTTTCCATAGCGATGATTGACGGTAAACAAAGTGATATTACTCTCTTTCGGTAATGACACAAGTTGTGGAATTTTGAATGCCCATTCTCATTACGCTCATACATTCACTGAATATTACCATCTTGGAATATAATGCGTCCGGAACCCGGTGCTTTCTAGAAACCTTCTCGTGCAGACTGAAACGACAAAGATCGTGAAAATTAGAATTACTGAGTTGCACTCGAGCTGTAACAAAATCCGAGAGAGCCATTTATACCCACATCGCCATTCTTATCTTCCTTCATTGAAATCGTTCAGCATCTCCATGATTTCGTTAACGTAAGCTTTGACTCCTGCTAGTCTAGTCATTTCTCATCCGGCTAATACCAATCGACAATTGCTTCGGCTAGTTTTACTTGCGAGCGAAACTTACATTTGGCAACTGTATTATATTGGCAATAGGCCTACCCAACACGACTTGGAATTTCAAGAACATTCTTAAATGACTCGTCTGGAATAAGTACTTATACGAAAAATTTAATATTTTCTTAGAATGAAAATAATATTGAATTTTCGTTTTTGTGGTCTGTTCCAAAGATGGTTTCTCAACTCGAAAAAATCAACAATGAGACGTCCTGAATCGAGTGATATTTTTTTTTTTTCTCTACCTTGTTTAAACCTTACCAAAAGAAATAGTAGGTACCGCATGATTTGGACGCTTACAATTTTCAAAAATGAGTAGAGTTAATTTCTCCCGGCAAAATTTTTGATATAAAATGCAGTCTCTTCGGTATTAGTGATTAATTTATGTATCATTTCTGTACCGTATCCGCGTATTCGCCTTCCAGCTTCTGTTCGGTAGTGGTCATCTTTCCCACCGGCCTTATCAAATAGGTCGAAAGCGTACCGGATGCCACTAAATATCCAAGGAGTTTTTATAAGCATTGAGAGCGTCTAGAATAGAAAAAAAAAAAAAAAAAAAAAAAAACGAATAAAAGTTGAAATCAGTCAAAAACGACGATCAATTATACATTAACCTCACCGTCAATAAGGATTAGCAAGACTGTTGTAACCTTGAGGGGGAAAGCATCCTCTTTCTGTGCATGAAATTTGGTTAGTTGACAAATTCAATCATTCTTTAGAAGCTAAAACAACAGGTACCTAACAATTTGGGTAAATAGTGTAAAAATTTAGTTTGATAGCGAATTGTCAAATTTAATCATTATGAATGGGAAAATAAAATTCATCAGTTGGCCAGATCTCTTTTTTTTCCTCCTAACAGTATAGCTTTCGCAATGCTTTCATAAGTACAAAGTTTCATGAGAATTCGCAAATTCTCCAAAGAGGGTTACGGTCGGATTCCTGTGAACTTTCAGTGATCTAATAATAACGATCAGGAGAAACGTATCTCTCACACCATTGACTGAAGTACTTTTCCCTTGATCGGCCCATTGTTACAGAGGACTGCGATATCAGCCTATAATGACCAAGAGAAAAGTATCTCTCATAGAAGTGACTAAGGTACTTTTCCCTTGAGCACAAAAAATACGTATTTTATTCAGAATCCGAAGAAAAATCCGTATTTTTTTCGAGGACCAAAAAGCCGTAGATCTGGCAGCACTGAATATGTTAGGCTAATGGCTTTTGAAGGGCTCACTCGCGGTAAGGAACTATAAAGATAGGTATGCGCAAGTGATAAGAACGCGTCCGGCACCATGCTGATAAAGTCAAAGGAGGAGCAATTTCAGTTACATCCTAAGAGAATTTAAATCATCAAACCTCAAAATACAAGACTAACTCCAAAATGAAGTGAAACTCGCTTATTGTTTCGTTTCTAATCATATAATCTATCTAAAATCAACCAAAATTCGATTTTGTGATTTAAATTTTTCTCACGGCATTCCTTAACCCTCTTAAAACGGCTCCTCCTTTGACTTTCTCGTCTTATCACTTGCGCATACCTATCTTTATAGTTCCTTACTCGCGGCAGTATACGTCTACCTAAAAGCTATACCTACTGCAGCATCATGATTCAGGCCATGGCCGTCGTTCAGGCCTAGAATTATCAAGGCTTTAGCGTAGTAGAGGTCTAGTAGATATTAAGATCATTTGGCCGCTTGGACCTAGTATATTGTGTATGGAACTTGTTTTAAACATGTCAATATCTTGGGGAAACTCGTAGGGTGTACTCGCAAGTTTCTGAAGCACCCACGAGGTAATAGCTTTTGGGGCCTCACTAGCTCCGCTCGTCGACACCCCTTCTTGGTCTAGTATAAATTTAGTTTATGATACTATTCCTATACTAGAGAGCAGTGAGGACGCCCGGCGGCAGATTTCGGAATCAGGGTTCTTGTAAATTGCCCTCCAGTTTACTCATTGAGTATTGTGGAGTTTTTCCTGAAAAAAAAGAGAAGATTTTCTGGCGTAGCCAAATTAATAAAGATCATGTTTCATGTCTTCTATAAGGTAGCCCTAGTATAAGCCTACTTAGAATATTTTGGGCTGATGGCTTTTGGAGGGCTCACTGTATAAGTCTGCTCTAGGTCGATAGCTTTTGGTCAATTCCTTTCTTGGTCTAGTGTAAGTAAGTCTACTTTAGAGTGAATAAGAATAAAAATTATTCGCAGGTTTGTTTGCGTACCACCTTGCTCATTCCTGAATCTAGCACTGCCTTCACTCAGCAAGAAGCGTAAATAATATTGATGGAACAGCGAAATGCGAAAATCGTTGAAATGACGAAGAGTGGAAAAGTTCAACTTTCAGGAAAGGAGAGAAAGAGCGAGCAGAGACCAAACCAGATAATATCGAAAATCAGCTGTTGATCCCCATGTTTACGTTGTTTAGTACAACGATTCCTACGCTCAATTTGCAAAGGTTAACTTCTTTGTCCGTGATCAAAAAAATTATCCATTATTCATTCAATTGTCACGTGATGTTCACAGTACAAATGATTGTTATTTTTGTGAGAAGAGAGATGCATTTCGAAAATCGACCAGCGCAGCTGTAGAAACAGATACAAGCATAATTATGGGGATGTTAACAGGTCTGCGTGAAAATGTGGTTCAAGTTCAACTGAATGACTCAATTAAGCGCATGGAGGAAGGGGCGGGAGGATTGAAAAACGAACCAAGAAAATACTGAAAAAAAGTTCCAAAGATGTAGCTGACAATAGAAAAGTTTATTGACACTACCTACTGATTTGTTAATTGATACGATTAGAGAGAGGATAAATACATTCTCAGACAATATAACACTAATGTTGTCAGCCAGGCAAGTCCACCTCCGTTGCCAGTGAATCCGAGTCCAATTCCGAAATCAGAATAGGCCCTACAAATAGAAATAGATACCTAATGGTCATCGTATTTACATTGAACTATGTTCTTACCAAGCCCCTACCTGAAATAAAATTAAATTTCAACTTTTAATATTTTTTCGCGATTTGATTTCTTTTGCTTATCTATAAACTACATGTTGACGAATTCGTCTCCGAATGCTCGTTCAACCTGCTAACAACAATAAACAAAAACCATAGTGATAACCAGGCACTCGACATGAGCGCAGTGAAGTTTCTTCTTTCTTGGTGAATCATGTCGATTGTACAACAGTCTTTGTTCATAAATTTGATCGCGATTTCATTTTAAAATTAATCAAACTTATATCTGGTCATTTTTCATTCTCCTACTTTATGGATTCAAGACTGAGCTCGTAACATCGATCGTAAGGTACTGTTCTTCAATGTAAAATAGTTTGTTAGAAAATATTATAACAGTCCTTTTCATCTTCGTCTACTTTCACGTTTTCTTTGTTTTCTGTCATATTTTGTATCCATGTAACGTTTTATCGCTCTGAAGATGTACAGTAGGCTTTATTTTTCATACGAATGAACTGATTGCTTAATTCGCGATATATGTGTTTGTACTTATTTCAATGCGCGAGGTTACTCGTAGATAAATTTATCCCGTATAGATGCTACGTTGCGTTATTTAATAATTTCAATTCTGTTATTTGATTGCAGTCGTGCAAGGCTACGATGATGGACAGTTCGAAGTTGCGCTTTCGCATGAAATCCAACAGATCAGCTGATCTTCTACCGAAACATTATTACGACGATAAATCTCGTTCAAAATCTTTGTTACCAGTATCTTTAAACCATTTTATTGTTCATTTGTTCCTGTTGATTGTCATATACGTTATCGTTGTAATCCTCGAAAGAAGATTGCCAACACCGTTGTTAATTAGGGATGAAGTCGACCATCCAAATCGATTCATCGCCGAGAGTGCTCAGAATTATTTGATGAACTTGACCAGACTAGGTCCTAGACCAGTCGGTAGTTTCGAGAATGAAGTCCTGGCTCTCAAATTTTTCTCGAAGGAGGTCAACGCGATCATAGATGGCGCAAATAAAGTTCATCGAATCACATACGACCTGCAAAAAGTTAGTGGTGCTTTTCCTTTAACTTTTCTCGATGGAATGACTAATGTCTACAAAGACGTTCAAAATGTGGTCGTTAAAATTGGGCCTGGAGAAGAATCTGAACATAGTTTGCTCGTGAACTGCCATTTTGACACCGTGATAGATAGTCCAGGTCAGTTGTTATCCAAAAATTCAATCCAGCCTCGGAAAGGAAGGAATTATCTAACTTGTTCATTTATGATTATCAGGTGGCAGCGATGACGGAGCTAGTTGTGCTGTTATGTTGGAAATGCTTCGAGTTATTTCAAAACAAACGATTCCTTTACGACATAATATAATATTCTTGTTTAACGGAGCTGAAGAAAATTTTATGCAAGCGTCTCACGGTTTTATAACGCAGCATAAGTGGGCTCAAAGTATTCGAGCTTTTGTGAATTTAGAAGCTTGTGGAGCTGGTGGGCGTGAAATTTTATTTCAGGCCGGCCCAGAACATCCCTGGCTGATACAAGTATGAAATGATTGCGACGCAATATTATCGTAAAATTTAGGGCCTGTAATCAACTTGATCTTCCAATCTGCTCACTATTATTTTTCAGACGTATTCCGACGTTGCTCCATATCCACTAGCTTCTTCATTGGCTCAAGAAGTTTTTCAAAGCGGCCTCGTGCCAGGAGACACTGACTATCGTATTTTTCGTGATTTTGGTAAAGTTTCGGGTAAGTCAATATGACATTCCTTTAGTAATCTTTGAGTATCACTTGAACTTATTTGAAGTGTTACTTCATTTTCATTTCTTTGTCTAAAGTACTTCAAAACGAGATATAATCGAATACACTTTCTATCATTATTCGTGTTACAAAGGTTTGGACTTCGCGTGGTCTTCAAATGGCTACGTGTATCACACGAGACTAGATGACATTCACCAGATTCCATTGGGCTCGCTGCAACGAACCGGTGATAATATACTGCCATTAGTTTTAAGTCTAGTGAATTCCGATTACCTTTCCAACGTACAAGCTCACAGCAAAGGAAATTTAGTATTTTTCGATTTCCTCGGCGCGTTCATCGTGTCGGGAAAAGAGATTCTAGCCTCTATCATTAATGTGATAATAATCGTTTTATCGGCGTACTCCATGTGGTACAATTCGAAACAGACCCTCGAAAACGGTGAGTAAATCGTCATCGATGTGATCACGATTTTACGGAGGAATAATTTATTTATCGAATTTTTTTTCAGGTATTCCGCGTAAAATTTATTTCGAAGGTTTGTCCAAAGGCGTAATCTTCATTCTAATTTCATGGCTGCTTACGGTCGCGGTAATCATAATTTTAGCCGTGATAGTAACAGTGTTGAATCGCTCTTTAAGTTGGTTTGCGAAGCCTATGTGGATATTTTTCTTGTACATTATACCAACTTACTTAGTACCACTTTTCGTCGCGCAAAACTTCAAAAAACAATTACAGTCGGTAAATACCTACGCAGCTTATCGGCTTTATAAGAGTATAAATTTATGCACGCATCTCGATAAAACGACGAGTAATTAAAAATTTTTTTGATAAACTGTGGAAGACGAATTCATCGCGACGAATGAATCGCTTTTGTCTAACTTTGTTCGAACTTATCATACAACGAATAGAACTGAAAACGATTGGTGAAAAGAGTAGCGAATTTATCATCGCTGACTTTCATTTCGATAAAAACGAAAAGACGATGATGTGGACATCATAATTCCTCTTCCACTTTCCAAAAAACGAAATGTTTCTTGATGCTGATTTAAATTTTATACCTACCAATGAATTCGTTTTCGATTGATCTGCTTCATCAGTATAAATTTCTTCGTTCTATCTGACTTTCAGGTTGTATCTTCTCCTCAAACTATCTTCCAAATTTACCATGATAGTAATTTATGTTTATTCACCACGATATCATCCGTATTGGTTTTATTCCAAATTCGCTCGACTTTTATCGTATCCATATGGTTGGCGTTTTCATTTTTGGAATGGTTGATGAAGAAGAAATTTCATATATGTAATAAAAGTAAGTTAAAGTTGATATCTACAAACTTTGAATCCAAGGAGATTTGCATTGTTTGATATTAAGGTTTCTGGGACTTAGTAGAATATAAAGCACGTCATTTCGATGTCATTTCGAAAGTAGAGAGTGAAATTTTCGAATACCTACTGCTGTTCAAGTTACATCGGTCTTTTGTTTTGAATATTGATTTTTAGAAATAATATTTCGGTTCCTTTTCTTGTCGCAGGCTATAAGCAACTATGGTTGTACACTGCCGTTCTTTTGATTCCGTTCACATTGAGCGCTTACATTATCAACGGAGTTGCATTATTTATCGTACCAATAATGGGTCGCAGCGGAGCTGGAAATCACGCTGAGTTGGTTCTGTCGCTCATAATGTCCATAATGTTAATGTTGTTGTTCAGTTTTTACGTAAGTAATTATTTCGACAATTATTTCGACGAACGAAAAACTAAAAAATTGAGTCAAGCTTTTGCTATATTAAGAAGGCAATTTTTTATTCTCGTCAAAATAACAGTTTGAGCAATCAGTAAAGAAAATAATGAAGGGCTTATCCTATCGTACGATTTTATCCTTGTTATTATCATTTTTTTCTTTTTCACGCAGATTCCGTTGACCTTACTCGTACAGAATTTGACTACAGTTGTGAAAAGTTTATCAGTCCTTTTCTGCTCGGCCGTTCTTGTGTTGTTATTCACTCCTTTGGGATTTCCTTACTCTGGTGATTTGTCTGCCCCCGCTCCTCAACGTTATATAATTTCTGTAAGAAAATGTCGAATACCTTTACAATCACTTCTTTTATTAATGTCTTAACAAATCAGTATGAATCTCTTTTTAGCACGTAGATCGAGTATTTTATAATATGGATGGCACAGTTCGTCGTAACGATAGCGGATTATGGGTCGTCAACATGGATGTGAACAGTCCTAGAATGGTGACGGGTTTGATTCCAGATATGGCTCGAGCTGTTCCTATAAAAAATTGCGATGAAGAATTATATTGCGGTTTACCTTATATTGTTCCTGTCATGACCATAATGTGGTGAGTAGTTATAACATTTTGATTGCGCCATCAAATCTCCGCTTAATTTTGTTCAACGTATTGCCCTCTTCTGAACTTATCCTCGAAATAATCCTTTAATTTCGAATTTCCCTCCTAAAAATGATCTCCCAACCCTTTCAAGAAAAGATAATCTGATCCAAATTCTTCACGACTAGAATTTAATGTAACAAAAACTTGATTTCAGGGATACTCATTGGATTCCCAGTCCAAAACCATTGTTACCTTCCGAGATTGATCTAAAGTTGTCTTATCGGGATCATAGGCTAAATAACATCCAACGATTTTCTTTCTCAGCAAAAGGTTGGTATTTTTTGGGTACTTAATCTTATGTAATTTTCAAGATCAGCGTAGTTTCTCTCACCTCTAGAATCTAATGCCAAAGTTACGATCATGAAGAAGTTGAATTTTTATTCTTGTAGATTTGGACCGCATTGAGATCATCTCTCATCATTTTCATCATCATATTATGGTCGTATTTAGAATTTCTAGCCGACCTTGTCACTACTTGTTTTTCCCTTTATTTTTCGGATAGGTTGAGCTTTACTTGGTCTCGTGATCAATTTTGCAGGACACTACTTTGATCATTTATAATCGATATTGTTACTCGCTTGGGTATCATTTGTTTTTCTAAAAGTGAGCCTTGAACGATGGTATGAAGTTTACAAAGTTAAAATGGGCAAAAATACTTGAGAAACAGTGAAGAAAAAAAAAGGGAAAACGTCAGGATTTGTGAAATTTATGATGCATCTTTGGTTCTTATTTATGACACAGGACCAGATCATATGACGTTGTTCGTATCTCCTTATCCTGGAGTGGAATTGAAGAGCTGGAGCATCGTTGCAGGCCCTCCTTTGAAAGGACCCGCTTGGAAAGGTCGTTCAACGTATTATGTATATTATTCGTACGGCTCCGATCCTCAGATATGGAATTTCTGGATAGATCTCGTGGTACGTAAATATATCTGCACCTTTGATTAACTTATTGAAACTTTATTCACGTACGTTTTCTTCTCAACAGGTCCCGGAAAACTTCAAAGGCAAACCTGTGATAGACATGGGTTTCAGTGGATATTTTGTTCACGGACCCAGTCAGACAACTCCTCAGCTAAAAAAATTGTTCACACAATTCCCTCCGTGGACCGTCACAAGTGGTTGGACTTCGACGTATAGATCCTACACTTTTTAGATTAAAGCATATCATGCTCTTATCAAAACCTTACCTTTATGTAAAACTCAACGCCGAACTTCAATCACGTACAATGATTTTTATAGCAAAAACAAAAATATTTTGTGAATGTTTGTTCTATGACCCATTGTGTAGAAAGATTTTTGTATCTTTAAGAAATTTGCGAGATTTTTTGTTGGTTTTCTTGCGCTCTTCTCATTTTCTTCCAAAGTGATTATATTTAATTGTTATGCTTATTATTTAAAGAATGCTGTATCTAAATTTAGAATGATACACTCGATACTCGATTTACTTTTAGGCTTTTCGTAGTGATACTCGTAGATGAATACATAAAAAATTATTGCCAAGATGGTTTATCATCCATGTTGTTCTACTACCTAGTCATTATGAATTATCATTAAAAAATGAATATTTTTCTATTTCCATTGGAAATTCTGAAAATAAGGAAGTGTAAAGAATGAAACATGTTGACTGGTATTATGTAAGTTTATCTGCAGTGTGGTATTCAATGTTTTTGAGTGTAAGACAACGCATAGAATAAGTTCCATTAATTTTTTTTAATGTTTTGATGTGTCATGATAATTCGGCCATACAATAATAAGAATTTACTATGTTGACAGATCAATTCTTGGTAAAAAGCGATGGTCTCTTCCTCTTTCTCTCTGTTTCTTCGTTTGTCTTAGTATTTTCATTACTTATAATTATGCACATGTTTGTTTTTATTACCAAGAAATATGTACTTAAGTTACATACATTTTTGCATTTGTTAACTATTAATTTTTCATAATAAAAAAAGGATACTATTTGATTTAAAATGGTTCTTGAAAATGTGATTGTCGTTAGTGTTCATGCTGGGTCAGTGTTTCTTCCTTTATTGTTTTGGTGGAGCTAATAGTCAAGGAAAGATGGCTAAATGTGGCATAGCTGTGTTAAAAAAATATCAATCAACTATGCCAACATCTTGCCTCCTCTACCTTTAACTGTGAGTTTCTTATCCTTGAGTGCCGGGGCGAATTCTGAAATGATACGCAAAAAAAAAACAAAACATGATAAAACTTCATAGAAAATTTTTTCAAACATTATTAGGGCTTATCTTCCCTTCCTGGGCTAGGTACTTTCACGCAATTACCGGCGATCAAATTTTCTCTCGTTTGAGAAGAAAAAATCCAAAATATGGGTTGATAACAAGAATATTTAAAGAATTCAATGTATTATACTTAAGAATGGATTGCGCTACCGGTGTTCGAATTGTTCTAGAACGAGCCACGAAGGACTTTCAATTTGAAAACTTTCCTGACCAAGATAGAATTACGCACGCGGCTAAAAGTAGTCTAGCAACCGGAATCCTTTACTCTCCTCAAAAATTTGTTGAGTTCGCTATTTCGATGCATTTAATGTATCAAGAAATGATAACTCGAAGTTGAATAAGAAGGTTTCTCTAGACCTATTAAAGATTTTTTAAAAATTTAATTTTAAACTACACGCCGGTTATTTGCTCAGTGTTGCAGAATTATCGTTACAATTTCATGTTACAGAATTAACAGATTGAGATAGGAAATTTTTTGAATATCGCGTTTCAAGTTCTAAGAAAAGGGCGTAACAATTTTTTATCATCTTTCCCCTCTCTCTCTCTCTCTCTCTCGCTCTCTTTTTCAGGGTATTCTTTTCAGTCCTCTCTTAATTTCTGTACGGGAGGACCGAGGACAGGGGCAAGAAGATGAATCATACCCCTTTCACTTTCCATATTTACTTATGACTTTTTTTTATAAGATATGATTCGATGAAAGAAATTCATCGTTCCTCATTTGTTGTTTGTACAATAAATTCTGGTCCCAAGAAAAGCAAGAGCTTCGATCAAATTGGAGACCTAAAAAAAATCAAAATGAAACTTTTGGGCGGAAGAGGGAGGCTTTGACCCGGCTTGAAAAATGTACGAAAGTAACCTGACGGGGAAGGATTTTAATTTACTTCGGAACAAGGGACAGTTTTCTGAGAAGATGGTCATGTATAGAGTTAGGATTTCCTTGCCGTAAAAATTGGTTAAACACGTAAGAACGCTAAAAAATGCAATAGAAACATACAACAAAAATCAAGAACGCGCAATAAATAAGCTAGATATCTACATCAGAGTCAAAGTTCACGAGGGTATTGAATTTCTTGGCGCAGCCAAAAAAATAAAGATCATGTTTCATGTCTTTTCAAAATTTTGTCCAATCAGATATGTTGTGAATAGTGCGAGACAAAAATATTTGAGAGTTCTAGGCTAAGGCTGTAGAGCGGCGCCCTCGCTTGATCTAGTATAAGTCTACTTTGGAATATTTTAGGCTAATGAGCGTTCTTGGTCTAGTGTAAGTCTACTTTAGTATGTTTCAGATGTTGTAAGCGGACCAGGATTAACGACTTATGACGTCACCGACTTATGACGTTATCGAACTCATGACGTCACCGAACTTATGACGTCAGCAAACTTATGACGTGACAAGCTAATAGCTTCATAATGACTCTCAGCGTTTCTTAGCCTAGAATAAACCTGGCGTACGCCTTGTCATTATATTAGGATAAGCTAGAAACTACAGAGGGGGGGGGGGAGAGCTCGGACTTGAACTCGCAGATTTCAGAATCACTCCTGAGAAAATCTTCTCGAAATTTCTCTAAGTCCCATTCGATAAGGGGAGGAGGGAGGGCTCGGACTCGCAGATTTGAGAATCACTTCCACAGTGAAAATTCCCATAAGGATAAGACCAGAGCAAAGATAGATGAAACATGTCAAAATCTAAAAACGTACAGTATACTACGACCAGAAAAGATACATAAATTACCAAAATCGACCAAAAAGGGACCAGAATTGACTATAAAACGATAAACACGGTGCTTAACGTATAAAACAGGATCACAAATGCTAAAACACGATCACAAATGCTCGTAAAAAATTAGACTAAACTAATGACTAAAACTGACATGAAATTAGAAAGAAAAAAAAGAAACAAGAAAACAAACTGTAAATGACCTGAATCGTTCGACATTATCTAAAAACTTTGAAAACCGAGCAAAATAGAATGAAAAACGACCACACATCATCAGATGTTTACCAAAAACAACAAAAGAAACCCAGGAAACTGCCAAAACTGACCAAAATCAACCAAGAACGTTCAAAATTGACCAAATTGAAACATTAAAAAAATTGACCAACAAGTTCAAAATGGACCAATAAACGACCAAAATCGACAAGAATAAACAACAACTAAAGACTAGGTACCACAAATATTCAAAATGAACGACAAACACCTGAAATCGACTATAAAATGATCAAAGATGAATGCAAAAATCACCTTAAGTATAGGAAAAATTTCAAATTTTCTCCCTCCAAAACCTACTTGGTCGTTTTCACAAAAATGAACCCCATACCATCACTCCAACCCCTATATCTCCAAAAATTTCGAAATTCCCTCCCGCAATTCTGGCAAATTCTCGGTCTCCACTTCGATCAAAAACTTACATGGACTTCTCATATCAAAATTTTAAAAGCAAAATGCACTTAAGCCTTAAACATAATGAAGTTTCTATCCCCTTCTTCTGAAAACTGCAACAGAAAACTCCTAAAGTCTTATCCGTTCAAAATTAGATTATGGTTCCTCAATCTACAATCTTACCAGCAAAACCGTCCTCTCTTCCCTTGACACTATACAAACTTCCGCCCTCAGGATGGCCCTGGGTGCTTACCGCGCGAGCACAAAATTGAGTTTGTGCGCAGAATCCGGCGAAGCTTCCCTTTCCTATCGTAGACTCATCCTAACCTCCAATTTTCTATCATCCGTATCCCAAGCCCCGGACCTACTAATTTTTGACTCTATCTCCCATCAATATACCACAACTCCATCGGCTTCCAATAAACACATCCTCCTCCAATTCAATAACTCCCTCGGCATCCCTTTCAATGCAAACCCCTTACCCCCCATAAACATCACCTTATCTCCTTGGATCTTGCCACCACCAAACATACGACTCGATCTCACTGAATTGCCCAAAACCAACAACTCTATCATCATCCAAAATATTAATCTCTCAATCAGGGAGTACCCCAATTCTTCTATTTGATTTTCGGACGGGTCTAAATCTAACAACCGGACATCCTATGCATTCTCTGTAAATGGTTCCGTGACTTCCCACCGTATTCACAACATCGCATCGATATTCACTGCTGAACTCATGGGTATATTTTCTTGTCTATCCCACCTTTCGCAACTCCTGACAGACTCTCTTGCTTCACTCCATTCCATCTCCTACTTTCCCAACTCACACCCTCTCATACATCGCATCCAACTTACGGTTCTCACCCTCCGCTTCATCAACTCTCACGTCACTTTTATCTGGATTCCTGGTCACATCAATTATCCTGATCACGATACAGTTGACCTAAAAAAAGCCTGTTCCTTTCCAAGAATTATCGATAAATCCCCAATACGTGCTTTAGATTACAAAATTCACTTCCGCTCCCTGATTCTTGCCAAATGGAAATCTCACTGGAAACTTTAAACTCTAGATAAACTTTTCTCCATAAAACAATCCCAGACCCATTAGACGGGAAGAAGTCATTCTCACCCGATTAAGAATTGGTCACACGCGAATCACCCACTCCCACCTTATAAACCCCAACATTCTACTACCTCCATCCTGCCCTTACTGGAACGATCCCTCAACAGTCCAACATTTTTTTTCATGCCCCAACTTTCATCTCTCCGTTCTTCCCTTAATGTCCCATTCTCCTATAACGAGGCCCTGAAAAGGCGTAAAAACGTACATGAAAGTCGAATTTGCAAGAATATGCAACGTCAAATTACATAAAGAGCTTCCAGCCTGAATGGATCGTCCAGATTTCATTCAAGTAAATTAGGCTACCACTCACAAAAAAAAAAAAAAATTCAGTATCATGGTATATTTTAGAGGAATTTCGACTCTCTCCTGAATTAATTTTGGAAGATGACCAGGAGCTCCAATCTAGTTTGAAGTTGAAGAATTGAAAAAAAAAAATTAATTGTTTTTAATTTAACAGAGTAAAAACTTTGGAAATGATATAATTTAGAAGATCTGAAACTTTTGAGCAATAAAAAACGTAACAAATTAGAGTAAGAGGTACATATGAAAAATAAAATTAACGAAGGAAGTATATTCGAATTTTTAGGAATGAATGAGTATTTGAATCGAACATGTTGAATGTTTATTGATAGCCTGGCTCTGAAAAAATGAGAGGCAGGTTGAGACCTGGAATTCTCGATTTGGATTCTTGGGATGTCTGAACTAATAAATTTTGTATGTCTGGTACCTGTTTCTAATAGTACTCTATATTTTACCATCAAATCGAATTATACTCATGAACAAATTTTAAACAGTCGACCCACTATAAAGATCAGTATAGGTAGTCAAGTACTGAATAAGTCATTAAACCTACCAAAAATAAGTTTTTTATGCCTAAAATAAGTGGCCGACTTTTCTCCCGAAAAACTATTCTTTGCAGACCCAGTCTTTTGAATCGAAAGAGGTTGAAATAAATAAATAGACAAAAAATATCAAAGGGTTCGATTTTGTGTTGAAGAAGAAAAAAAAAATCCTAAAATTTCATGCCCTACTTCTTCCTGACTATAAACATTACCTATAGTTGAAAAATCTATATGAATTGTTGTTAGGAGACAAGTATTGGTGAACGCGGACAGACAGTGCGGAGAGAGAGGGCAACAACTATAATAAAGCTAAACCGAGTTGTAATTAGGGCCTACTACCATATTCAAAATTCACATTCGGTTATAAATGCTGACCAGTGTCCCACTGACTACAGTCGAGTCACAAAATAAAATTCGTTGTCTCTCAATAGCGTGAAAAATCCTGCTCAAAGTTAAGGTTAAAACAATTTCCACGATCGGTAAAAACTGAAACTGCAACATAGGTAGGTAGGCTACTTTACCTGCAAAACATGGTTTCCCGACTCATCGACTCGGTCTTCTGAGCACGAAGGGACGCTTGACACCTATCACGACAGAATACCGACAAACTTTTCAAGAATATCGACACCACATAACCGTCACCAACCGAATAATGTTCTCGAGTACGTCGGTTATATCGAAGTACATTTTATTCCAGAGAGTAGCTTGTTGAATCTTCGACTGGTCATGTAGCTGTCATCACATAACTATTCCTATACAATATGATTTTTAAATATTCAAAGAATAAGACGACGTGGTTTTGGACTCCCTTCATTCACGCTGTAATGTTAACATAAATATGCGAAGAGTGTAAATTGTTTTCCTCCATTGTGAGACCGACCGGCCAATATGTCTACACTATGCATCCTCACGCTGATCATTACTCATTCAAAGTAAGCTCTCATTTGTCGAGGAAGTGTGAACGTTAATCGCGTTCAGAACGATAATGCAGACGAGCGCCGGATGACCACATCGTATAAAGTATGTGACTTCCTTTCTTTGAAGCTTTATTGAAAATCATCGGAATCGTGGTCTGCATTCAAAAATACATTAAAAATTCAGTGAACTCGTCGCTCATTCCATGTATTCGATTATACGCAAATCGCGTCTTAAAGCGGACGAAAAAAAATCATACTTTTTATTATTGATTATAATTTTGTGGGTATTAGGTTCGCGATTTCAAAAATTCTCAGTCAAATTTTAACGCCTTCATTTTTGGTATGGGCGTAGGCCTAGGTTTTAGTGAAGAGTAACCTGTACCTATGATGAGATACAAATACCTACCTATCATATTTTTCTTATGCTTCATAGTTATAACATCTTACCGTACCTTTAAAGTTCTATTAACTTTATTACTCTGGAAAACAGCGTTATTATTTTTCCAATCTTGAAAGCCAATTCTGATCCTCTCTATGCTACTTCCTACCAACCAACTGCACTCTCCAGTGTTCTTGAAAAAAAATCACAATAAACTTCTCCTCTCCCTCCTGATACGGATTCCGAAAGGGGTACAATAGCAACACTCGAATACAGAAACACAATCTTCTTGCTTCTTCCCCATTCGAGAACAAAATGGTGTCCTCAAGATACAGTTTTCAATGTATTACTTTTTCGGGTAGTGGCCGCTGGCCAACAACTCTCTAAATTCGCCAAGTTCCCTTACACAGCGCCTCTTTGCCGATGTCAGACATCTGCAGGGAATACTCAACTCTATATCCTCATGGTCTTCACTGATCGATTCTCGCTTCTCCTCTCTCAAAATATACCTTGTCAATTTGAAATCAGGAAACTTTACCCCTTCCATTCAACCCCTAATTTAAAAAATGTTACGTAAACCTACAAGCTGTATACTTGATAGGGGGGGGGGGACTTGAAAATTATAATTCTATTTCAAAAATTCATAGGTGCTTCAACGAACTTAAAAGATGGGAGGTGGGGAACCTGTTTTATAGGGTATTTCAGAAAAACCCTCCGAGTCTTATGGTGTTTGGAGCGTTGTATATCTGAATCATCGAAGAGTGGGGGGGTTTGAAGCATTGCATATCAAGATATATAAAGAAGCTATTTTAATCAGGCTATATACAGCGACCTCTAAGCTTTATAATTATATATGATAGGAGGGGGACTTACAAAAGTACAATACTATCAAAAACTACAGTATCATATTACATACAGTCCCTCCTTGTGTTACGCTAGCTTTATACTAGTATACATATGATAAGAGGGAAACTTGGAAAATTGTTGACCTCTGAAGTTTGCCGGCCGGCCGGCCGGATGGCGGACGTTTTTAATGGAAAGACCCCTTAATAGAACAGGTTTCCCTGTTAAAAATTTTCTGGCATAGCCAAATGAATAAAGATCATGTTTCATATTTTTCTCAGTAGGCTGTACAAGAATTTTGCGGAAGAATCTCAGTATGGCCAGGTAAATGAGCACTAGTACGCTTAGCAATCTGTACCTGTGCTATACGTACCAGGGTTGTTGCACCTCTCTTTTGGACACTAGTAGTTTTTGGGCAGCTCACTCTCTCCGTCCACTGCCTACATGAGTACTCGCCATTTTGTCAATCTATAACATATACTTACCTATACTTCAAGAATAATTATTCGGTCCATCAGCGGAATTTTGACATGTTTCATGTCTTTTCTCTACCCCTACCCCAATCTAAGAATATGCGTTTAGGGTCCGCATGACCACGACTTTGAGATTTCCTGATTCCGGAATTTGCGTCCGGGTGTCTGTAGAGGTCTTCAGTTTAGGAAAGGGTTGTTCTTTAGTATAGGAAATAGTCTCACACGGTCATACTGAGATTCATCAGCAAAATTCTTGTCTACCAGGAAAGACATGAAACAGTCATGATCTTTATTCGTTCGGCTACATCAGAAAATTTTTTTAGACTTCCTTATTCCAATATAGGCGATAAAACTGTGACTAAGTATGAGAAAAGGGACCTAAGCAGGCAAACAATCAATTTTTTGGTTCATGATTGTTCTTTACATTATTTTTGACGCTCTTTCACGTCATGTAGTCAGGAAAATTTGATTTTTTGCCCACCAAAGTTCTTCTCATCCTCTTTAGTGACAATTGAATAGTAGACCTGACAGCGTTTCGGCCGCCAAACGGTCAAGGAGTCGGAATATTGAAGTACATGAAGAGAATAGATGAAAACCCGATTAAACCAAAAAATTGAAAAATGAAGCGAGATGCACAGTCGCCCGCCATATCTACAGCCAGTGGCGTACCTATAGGGAATCTTCCAGGGAAAAGGGGTGTAGGTTAGGTTAAATTTCCTTTATTTTTCTCAGATGATCCTCACTCAGCCTATTAACAATCGATGTAGAGCGGTTACTGACAGATGAAAGAAAGCTTTTGGCATCAGCCGTTGCATTTATATTCGAATTTGATGATCATTGAAAACCTAAGCAAAATGGCAGTAAAGTCAGAGATCACATTATATCTTTAAAGATGTATCTACATTCCCCTCTCCCTCACCTCTTTCGCATTTTTCCAGTTGTCATATTTCTTCTTTAACAAGTTTTCCCAGCGGTCAAGAGTTGACCCTTAGGAGAAGCAAAAACAACGCTGGGAAGACAAAACGCACCTTTTTCACTTTTTCAGTAGCACAGCCACGGAAATTCCTCAAGGATAGGGAAATCAAAAAAGGTATTCCTTCTCCGACTCTTACGACGAGCCCAAATTTGCTGGCACACAGTACAGATTATTTTGGGTGAGATCGCTTACGCGGCCGTTGATGAGCAGGTGCTCAGGAGGAAGGGGGGATTGCCCTTCCCCATACAGCTGTACATGACGTTTAGACATTATTAAACATGATGCAAAATTTTGATAGGACTTTTACTATGTTTACATTTTCTACCAGACTGCAGGATAAATACCATGAGAGTATAAGAAAGACAGAAAGATAGAGTCGCACTCATTCTATTTTTCTTGCTCTCAAGTAATTGGTCCTGCAAACCGATAAAAACGTAAACATTTTATTGGATGCAAACAACACTTACGGTTACTTTAGATGTAACCAGTGGCGGCGCCAGAAGGGAAGGCTTTGTAGGCCAGGCCTATCTAAAACTTCATCGACCGACCCTTTGGCCTGCCTCAAAATTAAAATTCCGAGTCCCCACCCCTTCGATCATCCTCTCCTTCCTAATCCTGCGCCTACCTGAAACTCTACCGGCCTTCTTCAGGAAAAATTACTGGAGCCGTCAGCGCCATTGGATGTAACCGCAATGTGAGGGCCGAGGGGATTATAATTTTGTTTCAAAAATTCAAGATGAAGAAGGTGACCATCTTTACTTTTTCAAGAGTAATACTGTTTTGGAGCGCTCAAAAAAAGTAATTCCTTTTTTGCCCTCAGATATATACTCTTTTTGAAAATGTTGACATTTTTCATGTCTTTGCTCTGGCCTGACCCTTCCCCCTAATTCCGAAATTTGCGTCCTTTCGTCCTTACGTCCGTATAACCATGACCTTGGCACTTGGAAGAATTTCTGCTCTAGACCTCCCCCCCCCCCTGACGTTAATCTTCCTGTATACTAATATACAGTATACTAGGATTATACTGTTAAAACTGAATAAACGGTATACAATGTTGCGTAATAATATTATAGGATACAGGCCTTCATTATACTAGGGCTAATATACAGTATACGAGGTTCCATAATAACTTTCTTTGACTCGTAAGACAGTTCTTGCTAGTATAAAACTAGCTTCCAAGTTCCCCTCCTATTATCAACTATTCTACTAGGTTAAGCTTCATTATACTGAACCTGGAGTGGCTCTAGCAGGGGAGCGACCGATCTTTCTTCGGCTCGTAAGACAGTTATGAAGCTACTTTCCAAGTCTCCCTCCTATCAACTATTCAAGGTCCTTAGTATATAAAGCTAGGATTCCTAGCCTAGTTCGCCCAATATACTGTATGTTGGCTCCGTTCCTTCAATGGATCAGATATGCAACGCTTCAAACACCATATGACTCATAAGGCACTTCCATAATATCTCATAAGACAGGTTCCCTGGGATCTCATATTAGAGGGAGAAGAGGGACAAACTAACTAGGTCTCCCTTTGATCTATGCAGTAAACTAACACACAAGCTTTACACTAGGTCTAGGAATCCTGGGAGCGAATGAGGCCCCGTAATCTCATCAGCCTGAAATATATGTGATCTATGAAATCCTCGAAAATACGAGCCATTGGATGAAAGAGGAAAGCGAAATGTACAGAGGCAGGTATAACTTTAATTGTCAAATCGAACGGATAACAAGCCGTGAAAACACTTTTACTGAACAAATTTTGGGAAAAAAGACTTTTTTGAAACGTCAAATCAAATTAAATAAGCGTAAATTTAGAAAAGTCACAACAATGGAAAACATAAATAACGAAAATAACAAAAATAAGCAAAAAAACCGAAATTTGAAAGACAAAATAGGCCGAAAAAAACAAATTTTTAAAAGAATAACAGAGTTAAGCAGGTTATCAGTTATAATTGATATGTGGGTATTGCGACCGGTTTCGTATGTGCTGGACATACATCGACGGGCAGAATAAAACTAACGAAAAAGAAGAAAGGAAAAAGTATCGAAACGACGAATAAAAAATAATCGAAATACAAAGGTGAACATGAAATTATGAGTCATGAATAGAGTTATGAAAATTGTAACAATATCGTGTGAAAGGAGAGAGGAGGGTGGCAGAGAGATCATTTAGTAATTTATTAGAGTGTGTAGACTGAGCAGCGGCGATAGTTTCTACCTCCTCGAGTCGATTCATAAATCTCCCTTTTGAACATCGATGGATGAGTTTCGCAGTGACTGTAGAAAAAGAGTGATTTTCGTTAAGGCAGTGGGCAGCCATAGCGGACTTCTGAGGTGTATTGTCATGGTATGCCGAGCGGTGTTCAGTCAGTCTTTTTGAGAAAGTTCTTCCTGTCTGGCCCACATAATAGGAATCGCACGTGCCGCAGGTGAGGCGATAGATGCCGGACTGCTTATTTTCTGGAATCTTATCTTTAGAGTTAAACAAACAGTTGATAGTGAGGTAGGGGTAGAATCCGACTTTGTAACCATATTTCTTCAAATCTTTCTCCATTTTTAGTGATAGTTTTCCTAGGTAGGGTAGCCGAATCCATTTTGGGCGCTGATGTGGAGTAGCGGAGATGAGTGAGGTAGATTGGTTGAGGTGAAGACGAAGGCTCTTTCGTCTCAGCATGGCGGACACATCAATGTGAAGGCCGTTTAGTTGAGCTATGAGGCTGATGTGTTTAAGCTCGTCCTATTTTGCTGAGGAGGAAAGAGGAAGGTGAAGGAGCCGGTGGATGTTGTAGTTGATTACGGCGTGTTTGTGTCGCTGCGGATGGAGAGATTGGTTATTTATGGATACACCTGTAAAGGTACTTTTCCTGTAGATACCAAACTCGACTGTTAGGAGGTGAGATTGAGGTATGAGACGCAGAGTAAGGTCTAGATACGGTGTGAAGAGGCCTCCTATCTCCAAGGAGAACTTCATAGACGGATGGAATAGGCTCATATTGTCGACTAGTTGTAGCAAAGAAATTTCAGGACCAGACCAAACTCCTATGCCGTCGTCAACGTACCTGCGGTAGTAGGCTAGGTTTGTTGAACAGTTAGAGATGATGTGTTCCTCCATATGGTCCATGAAAACATCCGCTACAATGGAAGAGAGTGGACAACCTATTGGGAGTCCATCTGGGAAGCGATAAGTTTTCCCTTTGAACCTGCAAATATTATCCTTCAAGCAAAAGGAGATGAGCTTAGAGAATTCCTCAACGATGTCCTCTGCAATTGATTTGCCTCTGAGAATAGTGACCATGAGGTCGATGGTGTATGTGACGGGTATGCAGGTGTACATATTGACAGCATCTATCTTGAACAGAAATGACCCTAACGGAAAGTTTTTCGTTTTGAGGTCAGCAGCCAACTCAATAGAGTTTGTGAAACCATATTTTGGAACAAATCCTGAAACCACTTTAAACCAATCGGATAGAAATTTGGAGATGTTATAAGACGGTTGGGAGTAGAATGCCACAACAGGTCGGATTGGATAGTTATTCTTGTGTAATTTCAGCTGTCCGTACAGGAGGGGTACAGCAGGGCACATGACTTTGAGTGACTCACCGTTATTGCCGAAAATGAGGGATTTTTTATCCAACATTGAGCGCATGTCCGAGTTGTATGCAGTGAATGGATAGCGAGTAGCGGTGGCACCTGTTTGAGAGAGGAATTCAACAATTTTCTTATCATACTGGGGTCGGTGGAGAATGACGATGGTTTCTCTTTTGTCAGCTTTGGCGAGGATGAGGTTGTTATCCTTCAGCCGTTGACGTACGTTTAGGAATGCAGTATAATTCTGTGTCGGAGTTGATAGCTGTGAGGAGATGGTGTTAACGATGTCTTTGAAGAATGGTGAGTTTAAGCGGAGGTCGGAACGGAGACCTGTGGATATATCGGCGATGGGTGTTTTCTTGATGTGATCCCTTTTTTCCAAGGGTTGGATGGCGAATTTTTGGCCTCGACTAAGTAGAAGAAGTTCATCTGGTGGAAAGGGAACTTGAGACAGGTTCAGGAGAGGTGAAGCGTATTTAGGAGGATGAGGAGCATTGGCGTGGAGATTCTGTTTTGAAACCAACTTTTCCAGCTTTGAGAGCTTTTGATTGTGTAGAAGGTGGCCAAGGGGAGAGACTTTCTCTTGAACCAAAGAGATAGTGTGTTCGTAATCAGGTGGTAGGAGAGAGTTGTTGAGGCGTTCAAGAATCCTGTCAATCAAATTGGTAGTGAGGGTCTTCTTACCAAACCACATACGTTTTTCGGAGTCGAGCCATTTCCTCAGAAGCCATCGTTCCAGTCGTAACCGTTGGGAAGAAGATGAGGAGTTTATTTTATAAGAAACAAAATACGAAACCGGTCGCAATACCCACATATCAACTGATAACCTGCTTAACTCTGTTATTTTTTTAAAAATTTGTTTTTTTCGGCCTATTTTGTCTTTCAAATTTCGGTTTTTTTGCTTATTTTTGTTATTTTCGTTATTTATGTTTTCCATTGTTGTGACTTTTCTAAATTTACGCTTATTTAATTTGATTTGACGTTTCAAAAAAGTCTTTTTTCCCAAAATTTGTTCAGTAAAAGTGTTTTCACGGCTTGTTATCCGTTCGATTTGACAATTAAAGTTACGTGCCTCTGTACATTTCGCTTTCCTCTTTCAGCCTGAAATATACTAAAGTAGGCTTGTACCAGACCAAGGAGCGGGACAAACGAGCGGAGCGAGTGAGGCCCCGTAATCTCATCAGCCTGGAATGTACTAAAGTAGACTTATACTAGACCAAGAAGCGGGATGAACGAGCGAAGCGAGTAAGGCCCCTTAATCTCATCAGCCTGAAATATACTAAAGTAGACTTATACCAGACAAATAAGCGGGACGAAGGAGCGGAGATTCTACAGTAGACTTGTACTAGACCAAGAAGTGTACAAAACAAAATAAAATAAAGTAAAATAAAATTGTTCTGAAGTGCGTCCGCAGAGATAAACGTTGAGTACATGAAAAATGATCTTCATTTATTTGGCTCTGGTAGAAAATTTTTTTATACTCGTTGTACTGTTTTTCAAGCGTTTTCATGCGTTCCATTCTCTATTTTTTTTCTCTCTTGTAGATCAATTACGTTTGTGATTGAATACACTTTCGTATCGTTGAAAAAATCTGGTCACCCTGCTGGATGAACAAATTACTAGCAAAAATACAAAAGTTGCTGACAACGATAATTTCTTGTTTCTCGCGAGTGCAAATTGAATCGTCACTTCGCCAGCGTCATCTTGCACGTCATCAGCAAATTCCAACCACACATGCACAGGCTCTTACGTCACAAAAAATGGACACTAGATTTGATTTTACGAAAAAAGCGAAGTAAGTTGAATTAATTCGCGATAAAATTTCCTCTCCGGTGAGAGGAAAGAGGATAAGATTCGTTGCACTTTGCTTTTCCCAGAAGAATTCAATCATGTAAACACGACCATTACAAAAAATAATTGACGTAGGTATGTTCTTGGGAATTTGATGTACTCATCATCGTCACAATCCTGAGAAAAGGGTCTAGAGTAGTGAGATCCCTTCTTCATGCGTACAGTTTGACATACGTCAAAATAATCCGTTCTCTAGTTTGCGATTTTTCGTAATTTTTCTGACATACGTCAATTTTTTTTGTACGACAGTGTGTACGCGTGAGACGGTTTTGTGTACTCAGGTATTATCCTGAAATTATTAATGGGAAATAATATTTATTTCTCAAACATTAAACTTTCGACCGTCCTAAATGGTCGGCGATCAATCAACATCATGCTCGGAAATCAAGCTGAAAATTATTGAAATAAACTTGTATAGCGAGAGCGTACCCTCTGTGCGGAACTAGTTCTACTCCTTCTCGACCCTCTTCTGTTTACCATTCTTATCTGGCTCGTGTTTCGTTATCAGCAAAACTAAGCGAAACAGTTGTTCGTTTCAAGGAACCAACGAAGTGACGTACAGTTAACGCTAGCGAGTAGCAGTCGTAGCACGAAATACGATTTCGTTCTCACAATTTTTAACGTCTCTTCTTTTCGTGAAAAATTCTCAAACGAACGTCTCTAATTTTCGTGTTCATGAAGCGTGTTTCAGCGTCTCCGAAGAATGCGCTTGTTCAACTTATTATGATGAAAGCATACTTGATTCGGTAAAATACTAACAAACATGTCGATAATTCATGGATTCGTCAGTGAAAAAGAATTCGTACGAACTGCTGTCGATGTCCAGCTCAGACAGCGACTCACCGCAACAAATGCAGGAAATAAATTTCAAATCTCGGCGTAAAAGACTTAGAAAGTGAGATTCGTTCCATATTATCGTTGTTATGTTGGTTGAATTCGCCGGTTAATATTTCAATTGAATCATTGTCTCGAATTAACTAAGTGGTCTCTGTTTGTACAGACGATTGCCGCCCGTCAGATCAAGACGTTATGAGGATCTTCATCGTCAAAAGTGTTGTCATACACAAGGAAAAATGATTAGTCTTTCATTTATTGTTATTATATTATGTTGTTGGCTGTTGATATTATCCTGGCTAATTGTTGTATTCAACGATGAACTAAAACTACACGATGAGAAATTGATGGCAAGTGAGTACCAAGATCCTAGTTACTTCGTAAGAATTATCGCAAGCTATTCCCATCACGCCAGAAATCACGTACATGGTCGTAAAGCTAAATTTTCCTTCTATTTCATCTTTGAGAGTTGAGTAAATACAATGATTAACCCGAATCTGATCACATTCGTTAACTTCGAGCAGAAAAGAATCGTTTTGCAATCCTTTGAAGTTCAAATTTTACAATGAGAGTTTCCTTAAAATGAAAGCACCACACGGGAAGAACGTCACTATGAAAATCGCCCCTTTTGCGCCGCCCCTCTTCAGTAATGTCGTAGATGAAAATTTCCTATCTTTGACTCGATTAAAAAGTTCATAAGAAAGTACAAAGAGGAGAACTGAAGTGTTTTTACACATTATTCATCTCCCTCAGTATCCGTAGGTCGCAGGCGTATGATCGTAAGATTCATAAGCTTTTGTGTGATGAGAAAACTTTGTTCTGCTGAAATATTTTCAAGTGGAAATTTCAGAGAGACTGCTTGACTTCGTTTTATTCGCTTCGTTGGACAGATGGAAAATTTTACAATCTTTGTGTTTTCAAAACATTTGGAAAGTTTTGTCTCATTCTTGAAAGTTGAAACCTTGTTCTCTGAACCTTCAATTTCGGCAATATTACCTTGTGATTTCTATTCGAATCACCTGATTGAGAGAACTAGTATGCTACTTCCCGAGTAAGTGAGTTACGAAAAATAACGAGTTCTTAATCTTGAACTTGAGCCTCTCCGGAAATGTTTAAAGTCGATATTATGCCGTTTAGTGGTCTGTGTGACCTGGACGCTCGTGGTTCAGTGTTCGGAACTATATTGATCGAGGTGAATATTATAACAGTCCTTTGGAACATTTGTTTCACTCAAAGCATTTACCGCCTCTGATTTGTACTTTACTTGATATTTTAAAGAGGAGAAAGAGGCTCTTCATCGTAAACCATTTAAAGTTATTGGAAAATCTCTCTCGAGTAATCACAATCGATGATTTGCATTCATCAAAGCGTCGAATGACTGTTTTAATTAGATGATTACGTTCCGAGAAATGATTCGGAACAATTCACACTTTGCGGTATGGTCGTAAGAAAATTAATACAAGAGCTGTTTACGCGTTGAGCGATCAAAGAGTAATTCACGTTAATCGTTAAAATTTGTTTTCAATTTCAGTTTTTTCGCTACTGCATAAAAATTTGCGTTTATCCGCTGTAAAAACATTATCTTGAGCCTACCTCGTATAATTACATGTTATTTTAATCACAATGAAACTCGTTATTCGCATCAGTGCCATACGGTAGTGGCAATTTTTTGAAGGAAATATTTAATACCCCGTTGATGATATTTCATCTCCGTGTACCTAGTCTGTGTTTTAGTTTTTTTTTTTTTTTCATTTTTTCGCTAATAGAACGTCAAAATTTAGGAACTTGTCTTCGTCGCAAGGTCAGAAACCAATTTTTGCCGCAAGCGTGAACGTATTCCGGTTAACTTTTCGTAATGAACGTAAATGGTTGAACTGATGAATAACGGATACGATGTTATTGCTTTTGGTTTTCCGTTTTTTGTTTTCTTTCTTTGCATTGATTGTCCAAACTGTAGAATTCACACAGTCAAATATTGTTCGTAATTGAATGTCGGGTTCGTGTATTAATCTTCGTGTGGGTTTAAAATTCTTATATGCATTAGTACTGTTCTCGAATTAGATGTTTATCAATTTGCGCTGAAAACAGTAAAAGTTTGGGAACAAATTTGAATGTTTTTGCGTAAAATGTATCGCGGATGAAATATTTTTATGAAACGATTGAGGAAGCTCCGTCGAATTGGGTTGACAAAAATTTCGAGAATAAGATTGAAAAAGCCGCTCTGAACAATCAAAATATTCGTCTGATTTGAATTTTATTGAACATAAACTTGATGAAACTCGATTTGAATAACAAATTAATGAAGGAAACAGACGACTATCTTGATCGTCTATGGCGGCCTAGAGGACAGCGGTTAGTCATAATGCAGAATCGATAAATATTGGAAGAAAATAGAGGTGTGAGACTTCAGGCCCTGTGATTGTCTAATAAGGGTAGCAAATTCACGATTAGAAAATATAATCAGTCATCATGAGAATTTATTGTTGGGATAAAAGATCGGGACCCGTGAATGATCATCAAGATCGTGAAATACTGGTAGTCATCATTTTCCTTTCAGCCTTCGAGAAAAATTCTTTCAATTATTCCTCTTCTTTCATATTACCCCGTGTTTTCGAGAACCACTGTTCGTATTGTTGAAAAGTTGAAATATTTTCAATTACTTTCCCCTTCTCATTTGTATCCTACTTATTCAACCCGTCAACAAAATTGAACTATTCCTACTTTAGATACCTACATGTGTGGTTGGACCTCATTAAAATTTACGAGTCCTGGTTTTGCGGTGAACAATTCGTCTCCTATCTGATGCCTTGGCAATAATTGGAAAAACTACCCTTTTGACTCCCATTTGATGACCTGTTGATCACCCTGTTCCCGCTTTCGACATGTTTCATGTCTTTTCCAACACCCCATGCACTATTGGAAGATCGCGAGTATACCCCTTTCCCCTACCTCCGTAAATAATGGACTTGGATTTTTATTTCAGGAATCTGTGACTATCTGTAGTATACCTATAATGGTCTTGGAAAATCTTGGTTATAGGTTAGGTTAAAGGACTTGAGAAAAATTTTTATACCTGGTAGGTGATTCACAAATCCGCGAGTACACCCCCCCCCCTTATACTATCTGTAGTATATTCATATCGGACTTGGAACATTTGCCTGAGGACAATTTACCTGGCGAGATTTCGTCTGAATTGGAAAATTCTTAAGAAATGTGAACAAGAGGTTTGCATTAGCCTATCCGAGGCCTACCGAAGACAAACAACGCAGTCGAAGGTTGGCACCATACCTTTGAAGCAACAGTTAACTTTGTCCACGCTAATGTGTACCGGCTCTTCAAGGCCCTCAAGAAAGAGCTAGTACTCATGGAGGCGCGATACGAGCAGTAGCTGGCGGGAGAACCACCAGCAAAATGGCGTCAAAAGTATAGAGATTGCTCTTTGAGACTGCAAACACAGATCTGTACAACGAGAAGACAGATGTTGTCAAGTACCTACAATGTGTGGCTCACAACATATGACCTATTGATATTCTTGACAACAGCTCAACGCTGAAACTCATTTTGGACTACCCTTACTTCAGGGCATACACCTACAATGACGACGCCTCTGTACGGGCAGACAAAAGTACACATTTTTTGGAAGACTATGTGAGCCGACCTCCTCGTGGTGTCTTCTGGGTCACGCTAACAGAATTTTTCAATTCAGACCAATTTTCGCACAGGCAAACTCTCCTCTGGCAAATTTTCACGGTACCTTATACTAGACCACGAGGGGGGGGGGCGAGCGGAGCATACCATAAAAGACATGAAACATGATCTTTATACTTTTGGCTATGCCAGAAGATCCATTCCCTTATTTTTTCACCAGTTGAAGCCCTTCACATTTCCGGGCTCGAAGGGCTTCAACAAGAACAAACCTGAAGCCCTTCAGATCCCCGGGCTTCATTTGAGAAAAACTACCAATTTAATTCCTATTTGAAGGCCTGTTCCCCTTTTTGAATCCCTAAAGATCTTTTCATTTGAGGACTTCAAGTGAGAACGATGTTTACCGGGTTGCCGGACCTCGAAAATATAATCGAGGTTGTCTCCTGGAAAATGATGCGCCAGCTGCTGCCGAAGATGACGGAACTGACGTCCAGGAAACGTGGGTTTCTGGTGTCCACCAGGGCACAGATTGCCACTATTTTGTACTTGAACGTCGATGAAAGGAACTGCTTTCCTTCAGCAAGTGCGAAGAAGGATTTCTTCTCGATTCCGACGAGTGGCCAGCGTGCAGAAGCTCGAATGCTTAAAGTTACCAACACGAGACTGCGAACAATTCACTGGAGCTCCTGAACGATCCTAATAAAATGCTATGATTACAATTTCGAGTAGAGATGGAGAGACGATTCTCAAAACCCATTTTAATTGAGCTCTGATGGCTTCCAGGGTGTGGCTCAAAGCCAAAGTACGGCTCCTGCTTCTTTTAGGACCTGTTCGGCTTTTTTATTGAAGCTGGTTTCTCTGGCTCCTAGTTCTCAGAAATCGCGCTCAGATTCCAAATTTTTTTCTCAATTTTTTCAATTCTAGCCCTCTGAACTACTTGCAAGTATTCTGTCTCTTTTGAGTTTGGTCGTTGCACAGCTAAATAGTTTCAATTTTCGAATGCTTCAGTGCGGCGGACTGCTATACTAGAAAAGTTGGGGAAAAAATGGAAAAGAGAAAATAAAGTAGGTGCAAATTGGAAAATCGCAATCTCAGTATTTAAATTGAAAAAAATGAAAACTTTGAATAGGTATCGAATTTTTTATAGAAAATTTCTAATGAATCGCTCATTTGAAGAGGGCTTTCGCCAGGATCGCTAGCAACGCGCGTAATTCGTTCAACAGTGATGGTACTTCTACCAAAATCGTAAGAGGTAACATGTATGAACGTACCTGGGAGAAAAATAAAAAATGTAGAATAACTTTCGAATGAAGCAAAATCTAAGTACAAAAAGTATAGAAAACGGCTTTTATGAGTTATATGAAGTAAAGTTATTAAATAAGAAATAGAAAAAGAAGTTGAATTAGTTAAGTTAAAATTTAAAAACTTGTATTCTAAATATTGAATTATAATAAAATAATTAATTTTTAAAATAATAGCTAAAAAAATATATTTATTATTAAATAAATCATTTTTATTTATTTTAATTAAAGATATTTTTTTTATTTAATTTATTTAATTAAAATTAATATATATATTTTTTAGAATTATTTATTTAGTAAAAATATTTATATCTATTTTTAATATTTGTTAGTTTATAATTTAAATATTAAATTTAAATTAGTTATTAAAAATTAATATAATACATAAAATTTAATTTAATGAATTTAACAAAATTTTTTATTTATTAGTTTCTTAAAAACATAATATTTTAATGATAATTTATATTAAAAATATTTTGCTCCCAAGACGAAAATTTTCAATTTATTTTTCGACTCTACTTTGATGTCATCATCAGGAAGGTGGAAATTGAAAGTTTTCATCTTGTGATAATAAAAGCCGTTTTCTATACTTCTTGTTCCTAATTTTAGTTATCACTGATAAAATTTCATCTCTTTTAGCAAAATCTAAAGTTTGGTTTTTCATCCCATCTAATTTCTAGAACGTGCGTTTGTGAACTGTTCAACTTTTTCATTTTAGTTTTGATACCTTTCGAGATTTATTCCTTCTGCAGCGCAACGCCAGCGTTGCCCGATTCGAATTAGGCCGCTTATAGAAGTTAAAAAAGGCAACAAAGCCGATAGTGCTGCAAGTTCCTTGTCCGGAGCGGCTTGGAGTCGTTTCGCCCTTTTCTTTAGCTTCAAGTTTGGCTCCGAACCTCGGCTTGTTTTGCAGACTCCAGCTCGCTGTTCTTTGGAAGCCGGGCCATGAGCTCCGAAACTGAAAAATGCCTGGTGCTCCAACTCTAATTCTCTAATTTTGAGGAAGAAGAGAGCAGTTTCACTGTACACCCTTCAAAGACATCTGGCTTGAGAAATCGATTATCTTGTTCTTTAATAGCGAAATTTACTATTTAACTTCTTGATAGAGCACAAGACTTCAAAGAGCGCGTATGCTTCTAGCAACGCAAAATAGTCCCACCACTGTAGAGGTTCAGAGCTCCAGATTCTTTCAAGTCTATTCCCTAGAAGGATGGAGACCCTAAAATTCTTCGGAGTACGCCCTATGTAGTTTGGAGCTCGAAATCCCTTCAAACTCCTTCCCAGTTAGGATTTCAAGTTCTGGATTTCTCAAGTGCCTGCGTTATAGGCATTTAGAGCTCGAAATTTTCAGAGTCCCTTCTACAGAACGGAATTTCTCTATACTTTTTGTATTGTAGGCCTTGAGGTTTGGAGTTGAAAATTTTTTCAAGTTTTACTAGCTCATAATATGACACAAAATCGTATAATTTTATCAAAAATTCGTTCTATAATTTCCGTTATTGAATAATTTTTGACTTTCGAGCTTTTTGGAGAAACTTATAAAAATTTTTCTAGTAAGAAGAGCTTATACTGGAAACAATTTCGAGCTCTAAATCCTTTTAATGGTGCAGAGGGGAAATCAGAATTTTGAAAAATGTCTCTGATGTGGTAATCGATCATCGAAATAGAAAAAATAATTATGTTTAGAATTAATTTATTGTTGCAAACTGAGCTACCTTTCTTCGTCCTAGTTCATAATTGCACCTTTTACAACCCTCCCATACAAACGTTTTCCTGTGCAACTCTTCCTTGGCTATCTTATGTCTTCACTTCTCCGAAAATATATTGAACCATAGGTATGACCCGAGGCTATTGGACTTGACAACCATTAGGCCGTGTATCAGAGGAGATTTCTGTCGCTACCCGCGGGGGCTTAATTTCATTGATTGTGTTGATTGAAACGAACGGGGGACTTGAATCATGAATTGTCTCTCTTCTGGTTGTTCTAGGAGCGTTTTGTATTCCTTGGGTAATTTTGGTGAGCCTTCAAAAAATTTTCTCCTTTCATTTCTCTCTCGTTGATGGGAAGCTTGGAACAGAAACCATTCTCAAAAAGTCATAAAATATTCAAAAATTCAACAATCTTGTGCGAACGTTGCTGAAAATTAAGAAAATCCGTCCGGAAAATTGAATAAAGAGTCAGGGAAAATCAATCTCAAGAAAAGAAGAGAGCTTTTGTTGCTCTTCTTCATAAATAGTACATTTACAATCATCAAAAATTCTTTCTATTGTTCAAGTACTCTTATCATCTTGTTTTCTCTCAATAATATTTAAGAATATGTACTGCTAAAAAATAGTGTTAAAAAGTTGCGTCAGGCGCGCTAGTTTCGAAGCATTTTTAAGGTGCTGCATCCGAAATGAGGCTGCGAAACATTTCTCTTCCAACGCTTCATTGCGTACTTCTTCGCACATGGATGGTGAATTCACTTTCCGCAGTTCGCTTATCATGGAAAAAGCTGAAATACAAACGTGGGAATTTTCCGCAAACGTGACGTATAGTCGAGCGTGGACCGCGCGCACCTTTCGGAAAGCTCCGCTTGCCATCCGTTGTGGTGTAAAGGACAAAAGCTGCGATCGATGTTCATACATGCAACTCTCGCCCTTGTTTAACCGTGTATACGCCGATATAAACTTCTCGTCATTTCCGAGATACGACCACGAACTCCGTACCTGCTTACGTTCAGATCGCGATATTTCACCAATTTATGAACATACTGCACAAGTTCGCGTCCATATTTCTTCCGTTTTCGTATCGTACGAACTTGACTCGATTGAATTCTCACGTCGAGAATTTTATTTCTGCTGAATTATCTTGTTTACTTGACTCATTCGAAGGTTATAATTAATGTGCTTGTGTACCTACGTGTACGTCGTGCAAACGATTAAACGCGTTGGTTTTTCGCGATCATTGAAAGTGTCCAATTTTTGCATCGTATAATCTCCGTTTTCGTGTGCGTTTTTTAAATCTCGAAATTTAATGTGGCGCCTTCGTTGGACATTCGCTAAATTGTAATTATGCTCGAGTAATTTTGATCGTCTCGCTCGATTCTTGGGAGTTTCGTAGGTACAAAAAATGACACCGGCGTAATATCGTCCGCGCGTGCTACATGTGATACACGATCACGATTCGTAAATAATTCATAAAGCGTACGACGTATCGAACAACAGCTGCTGTTTGCTATACGTGCCTTTTCATCCGAGTGTAGGATAATTGAAGAAACCTCGGTTCGACGTCATGTCACATCCGTCAGGATAACCATTTTGGAATTTTCTCGGACGTCAACTTCCGGCAATATTTCTCGACGTCGGTGTTCTTCGAAGACCCGAGCGAAAATTGACTCGTGTGGGTTTTATAATTTGAATTTCAGAATGATGGACGGTACCAGAATCAGCGTACCCTTGAGGTCTTCCAATATGAATGGCAAGAAGATGCGTAAGAGACGCGAATTGGACGCGTTGGTCGCGTCGAACGGACTGAAACGCTACAGCGGATATAACGGGCCCGTATGCGTGAAGCCGGGCACCAATTATCACGATCAGCTCTTATCCGAGTCCACAGACGAACAGGAAGAGTACTGGAGAGCTCGGACCAAAGCGAACAGTAAAAGAAGTCGACCGATATTCAAACGAGGATTCGTATCTGTGATAAATTTGGGCGTCTTGATTTTCATGCTGGGCTGTTTAATCATCACCGGTGCTCTTCTTTGGTTGTACTACGATCTCAAGCTTCAGACAAATACCTTGGAAAACGAACTGAAACTAGGTAGGATTCATTATTGAAACTCATATTGAGTGAAAAAAGGTGTAAGTAGAAAGTCTTTTCAAATGTACAATTCTACTTTAATAGTTGCTTTTACAAAAGTACTTTCGGGTGTTATCCCATCATCAGTTGTGTCGCAACTGCAGAATAGGCCTTAAACAAGAGTTTTTATAGTAGAACACTGTGATCTTATTGGCTGTAACAATGCTGTGCTGTGATTGGTTCACTCAGAGACTTATTCTTACACTATTTAGACAATGCGTTCTTATTGGCTAAAACATGCTGCTTAGTGCTTAGTGATTGGTTCTCATTCTAAAGCTAAATACGGTGTTCCTAATGGCTAACTGGTTTCCTGCCATCTTATTGGTCAACTCTGTTCTTCTTCTCTCGTCCAATCACCAGGCCGAATATTTTTTCGCTGTCGAATGTGACTACATTGTTCAAGAGGAAGGCTTTCTTCCTCTTGGCTTTTGCAATCTCCATTTGCTCCCAGAGTTTTCTTCTTTTCAAGCGATTCTCTACACGTATGATTTCAAATATCCCATCACCATTGTGGTGTTCCTCATTACAGTGTTTGCCAAACAGTGATTTGCCATCTTCTTTCTCCTTTGACTTTTCATGCTCCTTCTTCCTGATCTCAAACTTTCTCCCAGTTTCACCAATGTATATGCCCTCGCACTGGTCACAACTGAGCCTGTAAACTCCACTCAAGCTCCCTTCGTCCTTGGCTTCCGTCTGGTCGTTGCTAATTCTTTTCACCATGGGTAAGTTATTCTGGATACCCACATTTACTTCATAGCCATTGAACGCCTTTATCACTTTATTTGTATACTTTCCTATGTATGGTATTGATCCGGAGTACTATCTCACCGTGCTCTCATGGGTTCCCTTTTTAGTTTCTATTTTCCTAAAGATTGCCGCCACCACACCACTACGGTAGCCATTGGTTTTTGCGATCTGCTTTACTACCTCTATTTCTTTCCTCTTCTCTTCATTGTTCTTTAGTACAGAAATAGCTCGATGGCAGAAGTTCTGAATTGCCGCTAGCTTGTGCTTAGGGTGGTGGTAGGAGTCATTTGGGATGATGGTGTCTGTGTGCGTTGGCTTCCTGTAGATTTTGTACTCTATCCTATTACTATCCAGTGTGAGTGTAAGGTCCAAATAGTTGATGGTCTCATTGCCTTTTTCCACTGTGAATTTAATGCTGTCATTCATCGCATTCATTTCCAAAAGCAACAAGTCCACCTGTCTGTTAGTGCCTGTCCACACAATCAGGATTATCATCTACATATCTGGCCCAGTGCTTGATTGAGTTTCTGAACTTGCTGCCCTTCAATATCTTGTTTTCCATGTCGTTCATGAATATCTCTGCTAGGTAGGATTCAACTGAATTTGAACATTTTCGTGCCTGTAGAGAAGCAGGATGATTGTGACATTGAGATTGAGGATCCTCGAATTCTGGGACTTGTCAATTTTGATCGATGTTGAAGAAATTCTTGTGGCTCTTGAGGGCAAATGGAGTTTTAAGAAGCATTGGCTCTGAATATCTGGAAACAAGGTGTTTACCGACGTTATCAATTTTGGAAATGGAAACCTGAAGGTATTCTCGCCAATGTAAACAATTATGACGGGGGAAGTAGTTTATGTGATCCGGTGTTCAAGAAAAAGGCTCGGAAGGCACTCAATCCACCATGTTTGGTTACATTGACGAGGATACCTTTAGGACCTTATTGGAAAAGGGTCATGTAAAATTGGAGAAATTTTGACTTTCTCTCAAGGAAAGAGTCGTAAATAACTTGATGAACAAAGTAAGAAAACCTCTTTTGAGATGATTAAAAAGTTCTAGCAAGGTCATCTTAAGTCTTCTTTTTCGGTATTGAAAAAAAAATTAAAAATTGATGAAAACTTGAAGCTTTTTGTATCTTTCTTGGAAACTATTCTAAAATTCTACCTATGTTAAAGCTTGCACACCACTAGTTTCTTTCTTAAGGAGAATACTAGAGAAACATAAGGACTCAATTTTCTGAAGTCATTTTTTCTCAATAAAACTTTGTGTCGTATGATATCTCATCTTTACTCTACTCATTAAAATGCGCAAACGTTGCTCAGCTCGATTGTAAGCTCGCATGGGATATAGAACTGGGGACGTTGTTCGGTTCCAAGTTGACATTGTTGTGAATGGAATCTGCAGTCAGTGTGTCTTCAACAGGTCATTCAAGATTTGGGTCATTTAGATTACTTGTAGTCATTTGTGGTCATTCAGTAATTAATTTCTGTGAAGAAAGAATTTAGGATCGGTCAGCGTCAGTATCCGCACAACGAAAACGGCACAATCAATGGACGGCGCGGGTGACGAGTCGAGGCTTTTTTCAATCAATTACAATTAAAATAGATTTTCATAGAATAATTCGCTTTCACGGATAAAACTCTTTAATTACTATTAATTTTTACAGGAAAGTAATCTCTTAATTTTCTAGCTAGATGATTTTCTTTACGACTTATTTCGATAACATCAAATGGGAAAGTTTATCTCATCCCGTCTTCAATTTTGCTTATTTTAGCGCTCCCAGCGAGTGGCCTTCTCGACATTATCAGCTTTAAAGTCAGCAGCAAGCGTATCAAAAATCGTTGACCTTGAAACAAGTTTTGAAATATTGAGTATTTTTGTAACTTGATTTCTTTCTTCATACATTGAGGGTGTGCTTCGCCCGTTGAAGAACTCCGAAACGGTGTACAATAAGTTGTGTAAATACATCCCCAACTACCCTCCAAGGTTCGGCATACCAGCGGTAACTACGCGACACTTGTCGGGCGCGCGTGGGTAGTCCTTTTGAGGAAGGATTTCACAAGACTTCGTGAAAAAGTTTCTCAAAGCTCCATTTTTCGACGAATTTTTTCAATCTTCAAAAATGTTGTACAGAAAGGTCTTGAGGCAGTAATAGAGGCAGAAATCCGAAGTTGAGCTCCCAAAAATATTTACGTCAGAAAGTAGACAAATTTTTCATGTTTTTGAAGTAAAATAAAAAACGTATGGCAAAAATTTTTAATATTCTGCTTCCATACCGCCTCAAGTTGAACCTTTCTGAACTACATATCAAGAAACTAGAAAAATCCATCGAAAACTCGAGCATTGAGAAACTTTTTGCGGTACTATATTTCATTTTAATGCACGATTTCACGAGCGGGACCCCCCCCCCCCTAACTGATGATGAGTGATTCAATTTTGAAGTACGATCTCTCGTTCATCTTTGATCGAAAGACCATGGGTTCGTCCAAGACCCTTCCCTCCTTCATTTGTAAGGCCTTAAAGTCAACATTTTTCCAAATCCTCTTTTTGATAACTTTCAGTTTTCCCAGAAAAATGGCCTCCTGGAAATTTGTATAACTATCTATCTTTGCCCATATCTAGTCTTTGGATCCTTAATTTACTTGTCACAGGTTTCTTGTAATGCCAAAGGGTGTTAAGACTGAATTCCGCTTCCAGAATACAAATTTGCTCGTGTCGCATGAGCAGCCGCTCGTCCTCTTCATAATGGAGTGGTTGTGGGTTGGGTGAGCATTCATTCTGTTTCGTCCAACACCAGTATCGAAGCTCTCTGGTATAGCTTAATGTTGGGAGGATCTCTTCGACGAAACCCCTTTACAACTGAGAACTAAGCCTCTGTCGCTGTCGGAGTCTCTCTCCCTCTTCTTTCTTATAGTTCTTATGCTTCCTCTCCATCCTGAAAGAAGGTGGTCTCTAAGTGGGTGGTGCACAGGTTTTGAGAACGTGGTTTTGCACTTGCTTATCCCATTCCCTGTCTATCTTCTTCTTCATGACTGTGGCTGCAAATGCAGACCCCTAGTTCCATACTTCTAGAACCTATCACGATGGCTACCAGGCTACTCATAGCAAGCGTTTCATCGACCCCACTCTCTTGCAGAAACCAACCAAGCTTGCTCCGCTCACGCCTTTCTCTCAAAAAAGAAATATTATGGTCCGTCATGAAGTCCTTGATTGCAGTGCGAACACTGTTCCTGCTCGACATTCCCAGAAAGTCCTCATGTTGAAGCAATCTTGACCGCTTAACAATTTCCGATGAAAGTTCAGCTAAGCATGATCTCGATTCATCCTCTCATGAAGGTCGCGTATCAACACGGGTTGTCATTTATCTAGCTCACTTTGAAAAATTCTTGTTTTCCCCTCTAGCAAGGAGCGCCGGACTTCCATCTTGGCTCGGGAAGCCTCTTAGTCAGTCGTTGTCTTGTTCTTTGCTTTAAACATCATCGCTCTATCCTCAGAAAGAAGCTCAATAGGTGGTCAATATGCTAATATGCAAAGGGGCTCCGTCAAGACCGTGCGGTGGGCGTACACACCTCAGCGCGACTATTTGTTCGATCTTTTCCGTCTCTTTCCTTTTGTGCGTATTTTCATGGAATCGGCCCATACTGGGGCACCATATTGGAGGATTGAGAATGCAGTACTGATCATTCTCCTTCTTTTGAGCTTCCCTCGACCCTTCTAGGTTTGTCGTCGTACGGCTTCGATAGTTAACCCACTCTGCCCGCGCTTCTTTGCTGTCATCGGGTAACCCAGTAGAATTACCGTTTTGAAAAAAAAAATGTCCATCAAAGCTTTTATTGCTGAAAAGTGTTGGCCTTGGTGTCCTTGTTATGTGGTAAAAACCCATCACCCGCACCCTTTGCGGAACCCCTTAAAAAGGTGGCTCATTTGGCATATTTTTTGGTTTTTCCAATTTTTCTCGAAAAGTATGACATTTAGAGCAGAAATATCTCAGTACAAAAAGATTCCCCATAAAATTTACCATCGAATAAAGTCATTACTTCTTCGGTTACGATAATTTGACGCTGTATAACAATATCTGCAAATTTACTGTTTTTATACATTTTCAATTTTTCGAGTCTTTTCCTAACGTTTTTCCGATTTTTTTCAAAACGTTTGAGATTTAGAGCAGAAATACCTCAGTAAAAAAAGATTCCCCATAAAATTTCCCACCGAATAGAGTCATTAATTCTTCGGTTACGATAATTTGACGCTGTATAACAATATCTGCAAATTTACTGTTTTCATAAATTTTCGATATTTTGATTCTTTTCCTAACGTTTTTCCGATTTTTTTCAAAAAGTTTGAGATTTAGAGGAAACAAATCTCCGTACAAAAAGATTTTCCATAAAATTTACTTTCGAATAGAGTCGTTACTCAATCAGTTACAATAATTTGAAGCCATATAACAATATCTAAAAATTTACTATTTTTTAAAAATTGTCGGATTTTCAAGTTTTTTCTTCATGTTTTTCTGATTTTCCTGGCAAAATTTTGAGATATAGAGGAAAAATACGTCATTGCAAAAATGTTTTCAGTATAATTCTCTACTGACGGACCTCATAATTTACTCAATCACAATAATTTGAAGCTGTACAACAATTTCTTGAAGTTTGAAAGATCCAAAAATTTGAACATGTATACTACCCATGTGAATCAGAAGGTATATAATAATTAATTAATAGACAATACTTATAATCTAAATCTCAATTCATCATCACTTTCTTCATCACTCACTGAAGCATCATGGCAACTGTTGGTGCATTCGTGACCGTGGCAATGGATTTGTGTCGATTGTGTGTCGTGTCGTACAATCGCCGATAAAGAGAATGCATGGGTTACCTCGAATTTGCCTTCTTTTGTCCTCTTCTTAGGACACCCTGGAATGGCCTCGCAAAAAACGCTCTTTTAAAAGCCGAAGTGAAAAGAATAATATATTCAAGGAATATATGTACATGCATGAGTGTTGAATTATTACAGTTTGAAACGTTATGACCTGTTAAAAATTGAAATTCGCTCCTTTAATTCCCTGAATGCAAGTGCAGCGTGAGCGCAAAGCGTGAGTTCGCCGGCGTGCCCTCAACGAGGCCGTTAGGCACCGCAGACCTATCCGTTGAAGCGCACCGAAGGCGTGCGGCAAACGGCTAGTAGCAAATAGTCATCTTAAATCATGTTGTAAGGAACGAAGTTCAAAAGTACGTTATGTAGCATCAAATTATCGTAACCGAGTGAGTAACCACTCTATTCGATTGTAAATTTTATGGAAAATCTTTTTGTACTGAGGTATTTCTGCTCTAAATCTCAAACTTTTTGAAAAAACTTGGAAAAACGTTAGGAAAAGACTCGAAAATTTCTGAAAACAGTAAATTTGCAGATATTGTTCCACAGCGTCAAATTATCGCAACCGAAGAAGTAATGACTCTCTTCGATGGTAGATTTTATGAGGAATCTTTTTGTACTCAGGTATTTCTGCTCAAAATCTCATACTTTTCGAGAAAAATTAGAAAAACCAAAAAATGTGCCAAATGAGCCACCTTTTTAAAGGGTTCCGCAAAGGGTGGGGTTGATGGGTTTTTACCACATAACAAGGACACCAAGGCTAACAGTTTTCAGCAATAAAAGCTTTGATGGATATTTTTTTTTTTCAAAGCACTTATTTACTGTAATTCTACTGGGCCAAGGAAATGGTGGTTGAAGCTCAGCCATGAATCAAACCAGGTGTCCGTATACGTCATCATCTTCTTGGTCCTAATTTCCGCACCTAGCATGCCGCAGTTGGGTGGACTGAAATTTTGCGACTTTTAGACGATCTAAAGCATCACTGCTTTAAGGGACCGGTTTACCCAGCGTTCTACCGCTATAGTTGTTTTGGCAGTGCATATCACCAGTGTGCCACCCGCATAGCAGTTAAGCTCAATACCTGGTGGCATATTCATCTTGTGAATTTCTTTGAATGTCATGCACCAGAAGAGCAACCCAAGGACCTACCCCTACAACTGGACGCTTTACTGCGCCAGCAGACGTCTCTGCTGGGATTTCTCTACACCTGAGATTGTGCTAATCATCCTGAGCAGGTATGCAGGCACTTCTGCGTCCATGAGGGCTTCCAATATCCTCTTCCATGGATTTCAGTTGAACGCATTTCCTGAAAGGCAAATTAAAATCAATCATCTCACGATCATTATAAAGAGACATCGATCTTAGAATTTATTCAATTGATAGGCTCCTTTTATTTCAAAGAGCGTCGGATTATTTCTCAAAGAAACGGTACCCCTCTTTGTAAATTCGAGACGTTTCTACGAAATCTCATTCTGCATCGAATTTAACGAAAGCTGTAAACTAACATTCCGTTGTTTTTACGGATGATAATCCTTGTTTGAATTTTTTTTTAAAATAAAAACTTACGCGCGTCTGATAATTTTAATATTTAGAACCGCTAAAAAGTTTCCACGTTATGAAGAAACCAAGGTTACATTAATATGCGTATAATTGTGATCGTCTTTATCATTTACGTCACACATTATTTCAAGTAATAATTTAAAAGAAGAAATACTTTTAATACTCTGAGGAATATATCTGAATTAGTTCATTTAAATTAATTGAATTTGTTCATCGGCGAAGTGAAGTGAGAGAAGAAAAAAGACGAATAACAACGAAGTAGAAATTTAATATGATATTTAGGAAATGCAAGCCAACTCAAGGTCTCAAAAATTACTTCCATGAACATCTCATTATACAATGATAAAAACTCATCTCTCTACCTCGTAATATAATCACGCTGATATTTAACCTTTCACTTTTGTGACTGTTGGTAAACAGTGCAGTGTTTTCGGCAGCTCGAACGCTATGCATCACGTGCGGATGAATGAAATAATGAAGGAATGACAAAAAAAAAAAAAAACTCATTTAATATTACATGAGCAGTGAACAATTTTGCAATAAATTCCAGTTAGAAACCGCCGAGCTGAAGCAGAAGAGTATGACTAGGAGTACAAGTGACTTCAAATTTAGGGTGATTTTGATCTTGAGATGATTCGTACGTCAGTGATGAGTTTGTGACGACGATACAGTATGAAATACGTGTATGCATTCCTGAGCCAACACGTAGCGAACGAAGCGCGAAATTTTCATATTCTTAAGTTGTACCGCCGGATTTACAGAGAAGCCGAGAGAGGTTGAGTCATAATTCCGGTGTTGATATTATCAAGTTGGAAAAAGAGAGGCATGATAGCAGAAAGTGTGATGAATGCAGAGAGAAAATGAAGTAACGAAACACAATCAGATTTTTGTATGAAGTCTCAAAACAATGAGAAGGAAGAAGAAATTATTTTTTAAACTTCAGTATTTGGAAATATGGTACAAATCTCTCGTTCGACATCACTGAATCTTGAAATTTCTCGAAGAAATTACGTTCTTTATTCACTTCCACAAAACCAAGTATAGCCTGACCATTTTTCTTCGATTATAGAATCCTGCAAATCATTCTCCGTTCTCAAAAATTTTCAATTCTTTCTCGGTTGCTTCATATTCAAGTAAATCATTGAAATACAAAGGTTACGGGTTCATCGTTTCCTTATCAAATACCAAATGTAGGTTAAGATCTTAATCGACCTCGGGGTGACCTTGACCTAATATTCAAAGCAGGGGAACATACTCACACATCCCTCAGCCATCCTCATAGTTGCTTTGGAAATATGATGGGTCATTCTACTGGACCCTGTAATCCACAAGTTGTCCGTCATCCGCAGAATGCCTAAGATGAGATACGTGTCAGTTTCCTCTACTGAAATATACATACTGCTTAAAAATTGGGACTTGAAAATTCCAAAAAATTTCTACAGTTTTCAAACTTGAAATGTCTGATAGGAAATTTGTTTTACCGAAAAATAGGTTGGAGTCTGTCTTCAACTTGTCCGGCCTCCAGAATCCTTCAGTGAGAAGGGTAGATGGGAGGAGGAGGGGGGGATCTGGACCTTCAGAACTGAAAGATTTGCTTCGAAATATGAAAATTACAGACAACAAGAGTGAAATATTACTCACTCTCCCATCTCAAACACCCGTTGAATCATGGGGACCATTGACTTGGCGTTATAATTTTCGAAAAATTGACGTGAAGTCAACTGAGAAATGCAACATGGCGGTTTTGGGTGAGGTTGCGTCGACATATCGTTGAAATCAAACTCACGTCAACTTCGATATCAGGTAAATTGGGGGGTCAAAAAACGTCAACTCCGTTTCGACTGATTTGCCACATCGATTTCAGGTCGACCTCTCCAAATTTTTTTATCGAACTGAAATCGACTGTTTCGTTGGGAAATTGACCTCAAATTGACATTCTTCAGAACCCATTTCAAGTTAACTTCTCCAAATTTTTGTACATCGAACTGAAATCGACAGCAGTCATGAGTCGTTTTCAAGTCGATTTGCAGATCTCTTGTCATGTACCATGGTCAACTTTGAATCGACTTTGAATTGATGTCGTTCTGAAGTCGAATTCTGCAAATTTTTTCATCAAACTAAAATCGACCATCTTAGGTCGATTTTAAGGGGATTTGTACTTCTCTGGTGTTGTACTCTGGTCTACTTCGAAAGGAAGTCGATCTGGAGTCGACTCTTCCTAAATCTATTTCGAACTGGAATCAATTGTTGGGTTGTATCGACTTCAAGTCGATCTTTCCCGATGAACCATGTCGACTGTCAATTTCACGTCGATTTCCGGTCGACAACCATTATCGACCGAAAATCAATCTAAAATCAACCGAGAATTCATTTTTGACATGTTTCATGTCTTTGCTCTGGTCTCATCTGCGAGTCCGAGGAGACCCCCCCCCCTCTCTCTCTCTCTCTCGGAAGGGACTTGGAACGAGATTTTCTCAGGAGTGATTCTGAAATCTGCGAGTCCGAGGCAGTTTCTAGCTTATCCTAGTAATATAATGAATAGATTTATTAATACTATAGCCCAGTAGAATTAACTTTTTGTAAAAGAAAAATATCCATCAAAGATTTTATTGCTGAAAACTGTTGTCCTCGGCGTCCTTTATATGTGGTAAAAACCCATCACCCCCACCCTAAGAAATTTCCTTTCCAACGCATCAAATTCCATAGAATTACGATAATTTGGGGTTGAGTAACGACTTTTTGAAGTTGGCAATTTTTTTTGAGAACCTTCTTCTTTCCGCAGATTTCATGTACAAATCTTGCGCATGGCGTTATACGTATAAACTTGAGGTATTCTGCTCCAGAGAGCTCACAATTAACCATCTTATCTATACAGTAAGTGTTAGACTCCTATCCTCTGCCGCTATTTGATGACGTCGGTATAAGAAAAACAGATAAGGCGGCACTTTACAGCATTTTTGAGGAAAGTCCAAGTGCCAAGATGGACAACAGTTTTCATGACGTTTTAGATGGAGGCTACCTTCTTCATAAAATGGTTTGGGGATCGCGTAAAACATTCGGTGAAATATTCAATGCCTATCGCGATTATGTTATTCATCACTTTGGGAAAAATTGGGTCTCAAAGATGCAGAAAGGTACAAACGCTACACTAAAAGTGCCCCTAATATCGTCATTGATGAACACACTCCTCTTATTGTGAAGCAAGACTTGTTTTTGGCTACTCGAAATAAAACAAAATTTGTGTCGTTGCTGAAAACAATTTTCTAGGAGAACGGAATTAAGGTGCGCATTGCTTCTGATGATGCAGACCCCGTTATTGTGCAAGAGGCAATAAAAATTAGGCATGCTGGGTACAATACATCAATACTGGGTGAGGATATTCACCTGCTAATTTTGATGGTATAGCTTAAGCCTCTCCAGATGAAAAAAGTTTTCTTATCAAACCGATTAGAGGAACAGTCCCTCGCAAAATATTCCGAATAAAACAAAACGAGGATTCTGCAAAGAATGGTCTTTTCCTCCAACCATCCACAGGATGTGACTTCACGTCAGCCCAATACAATAAAGGCAAAGTGATAACTCTTGGAAGGCATTGAATAATGCTCCACGAATACAAAACATTGTTGAAGCTCTCTCTTCTCTCAATGCAACCAAAAAATCAATTTTCCAAAAAGGATACAAAGCTATGAAAATACACTACGGCGGCAAAGAGGATGATACTTTGAATGCATGCCGTTATGAAAAATTCTGCGCCATGATAAAGAAGAACAAATGTGATTTGAGATTGTTACCACTCACTGAAGAAGCTACCAAACAACACGCCTTTAGAAGGCACGTTGAGATCCAAATGGTTAGGAGAGGTAGTCAATATTGAAGAACAGTCCTCAAAAAATTGTTAACTTCAAAAAAGCGTTACTCAACCCCAAATTATCATAGGTCTATGAAATTTAGTGCGTTGGAAAGGAAATTTTATGAGGTATCTTTTTTAACTAAAGTATATTTTCCTTAGATCCCATATTTCTTGAGTAAAATCGAAAAAATGCAAAAGGTGCCAAAAGTGCCGCCTTATCTGTTTTTCTTATACCGACGTCATCAAATAGCGGCAGAGGATAGGAGATGGTTAATTGTGAGCTCTCTGGGACGTATAACGCCATGCGCAAGATTTGTACATGAAATCTGCGGAAAAAAGAAGGTTCTCAAAAAAAATTGCCAACTTCAAAAAGTCGTTACTCAACCCCAAATTATCGTAATTCTATGGAATTTGATGCGTTGGAAAGGAAATTTTATGAGGAATCTTTTTTAACTGAGGTATATTTTCCTTAGATCCCATATTTCTTGAGTAAAATTCAAAAAATTCAAAAAAGTGTCACATTCGACCCCCTTTGTGGGGCTTCCGACAAGGGTGGGGGTGATGGGTTTTTACCACATATAAAAGACGCCGAGGACAACAGTTTTCAGCAATAAAATCTTTGATGGATATTTTTCTTCTACAAGACACTTATTTACTGTAATTCTACTGGGCTACTAGGCTAAGAAGACGCTGAGAGCCATTGTAAAGCTATTAGCTTGTGACTTCATAGGTTCGGTGACGTCATAAGGTGGTGACGTCATAGGTCATTAATCCTGGTCCGCTTACTACATCTGAAACATACTGAAGCGAAACGAACGATCGGAGCGAGTGAGGCCCAGTAATCTCATCACTATCAGCCTGAAATATACTAAAGTAGACTTACACTAGACCAAGAAGGCTCATTAGCCTGAAATATTCCAAAGTAGACATATACTAGATCAAGCGAGTGTGCCACTCTAAAGCTTCGCATTATCCACAACATATCTGATTGGGCAAAATTTTGAAAAGCCATGAAACACGATTTTAATATTTTTGGCAGCGCCAAGAAATCCTTTCTTCTAATCATGTTGGAGAATTGAATGCCCAATTGTTGATTCCTTCGTTCCGATGGTTCAACGTGGCCCATACTTTCCCAAAAATCTATTTCTTTTCCTGATTTCACAGTGGGTACCAACAGCGGTACGAGTATCATGGACGCAATAGCCGGCAAATGAATTATGATTTGAATAATGCAGTACCTACTTATTACGTTCCTAGACCATACTTTTGTTTTCCATAGTTTTGGTCGAAATCGCGTCGATATTTTGTTGAAATCGACCTCACTTCGACGTCGATATCCGGTCGATTTCGAATCGCCTAGTGTCGACTCTGTGTCGACTCATTTGCCACGTCGATTTCAGATCGATTTCGTGTCGAAATCCCCAATTGTTTTGTCGACCTGAAATCGACTGTTCCGTTGAGTCGATTTCGATTCCATTTGTAGTTTTCTGGTTATTTACTACGCTGGTTGCCCTTACATCGACCTCAAATCGACGTCAATTTGGAGTCGACTTCTGGTCGTTATGCGGTCGATTTTGGGTCGAAATGGGCGGAACTAAAGTCGATTTAAAGTTGAAATGGTTCAACGAGTTATATCTCTGGTACTGTACTCTGATCAAGTTTAAATCGATCTTAAATAGATGTCGACCAGAAGTCGATTTTAAACTGACGTTTCCAAATTTTTCATCAACTTGAGATCGACAGCTCTGTCTGGGGATGCTCGAGAGCAGGTAAAAGAACAACCATTTTGTTTGTAACTTATTGCGAGCTGACAGCTTCTCTACTGACTTCCTTTAGTGAACAAACATTCGACGGTGCGGCTAATGGCTCGGTGTCAATTTGGAGCCGCGCTGTCGAGTTTCTGTCCACGAAAATCAGTCATTAGAAAAGCTGCGTCAGCTCTCAATTCGCGAGTGGACGTTCCGCAAGGAGCGCTAGAGGTGTTGCACTAGAAGGTGATCACATGGATATTTACATAAGAGCGTATGTTATTTCAACTGGCTGTATCTCCGTTAGTACTGAAAAAAAAGTCCCACTTGTAATGACCTTTTCTGTCTCTCTTGACTAGTAGAATAATATGAAACTCATATTTGGAACATCACCTTCTAGTGCAGCTTCCACAAATGGCTGCTATAGTAAATGTAGAGGGCGACTCTTTAGCGTCCACTCGCGAATAAATTACAAACAAAATGGTCGTCCATTTTACCCGCTCTCGAGCTTCCTGATTCTGTTGAACCGTTCAATAGTTGATTTTTAATTTTCTGTAAATGTATACCGATGAACTTCAAATCGACCTCAAATGGACGTCGATGAAGAGTCAATATACAGTCATCCATTTTGAGCATTCTGTTTGTTTAGTGACTCTGCTACTCACAGATGGAATGCGTGGTCATATCATATGGCGAAGGTGTGCAGCAATGATTAAATTGACGCCTTTGTCGACGTTGATTTTCATTCGGCTTTCAAACTTGCTTTGACTCATTTTGACCTAGATTCTGAAACTTTGTCAGATTGTACACGTGCTTGAAGGCCACCCCGAAATTGTCGAAAAAAGCCACGTGTTTTTTAACGTCGTTGAACGAGAGGAGGCAGGGAATTTGTTTCATGGGGTACCTCCTAGATATATATGATAGAAGGGCATTCTGAATCGTATGGTGTTCGAGGCGTTGCATATCTGGCCCATTGAAGGGGCTGAACCTGTTGGTGTATGAAGCACTGCATATCTAGTTACTCATGGGAGCAATTTTGACTTTCAGGCTATGTACACCGACCCCCGAGCTATACGTGATATTAAGAGGGGGACTTGAAAAATTTTCAAACTTTGAGCTTTGTTTTTCTGACCTCTTCCCCCCCCCCCTGACAGAACAGATTGTCTGTCGAAACTTGAAGGTATTCGCCATTGCTTTTGTGATGACCTGCAAACACAAAATAAACTTCTAGGTTTTGTTTCTGAAAAAAACAATCTAAAATTGGCCAATTTCCGCTTTTGCAATTGTCTAATTGATAGAAACGTCTAGTAAATTTTAAAATTCATTCCCCTCGACTGTAATAAACACAAATCATTTTCAAGGTTCGAGTCTTCCAAAGGTGAAGGAAGGTTGGAGTGAGTGTTGAGCAAACTCCAATTAGTGAGAAAAAAAAATGAAAACCCTTGATATCAGTATGAAACGTGAATGAATAGAGGTGGGCTTGACTAACGATGAACAATCAGCCCAATGAACCCTGCGAAGTCTAGGTCGACGTCCAAATTGTAGCATAGTCATCTTGAACAAAAGTTGACTCTTTGAAAACATGAGTTTTCTGTAGAATGAATTTATCGCCATGCGACCATCGCCGCATTGGTCAACCATAATTGTAATATGAGACTTGTAGCGGAGAGCAAGGGCTAACGGAGCGATTCATCCGCCTAAAATGAGACAGCCAATAATATTTTCTTTATCTGCTTTGTATATTTCACTGAAAATGTGCTATTAAAGATACCGGCGAATGGATACATTGTCTGCAAATAGCCTTGTTACGATATCTTCCTATACATTATTTTATAGACTCGCTCCGTGACACTCGGGGCACAAAAAAACCAACAACTAGAGGGGGAGGGACAAAAACGAAAACGAGAAACAAGGTGAATTAATTACGCACTCTGTCTGCGAGTACCAAAATCACCAAAGAGATCGAATGCTGCAATGTTCCTACGCATGGAGGGGCGGAGCATTGACTGTGCATCGACGTGACGAATGAGTTTAAATTTGGGTCTACAAGTGACGACTTGAGAAAGGAGGCGAAGTCTCCATTTGTTCTTCACTTCTTAGCTCAGCGTAGGTATGTTTTTGCCAAGAGAAGAGAGTGAACGTCGTGAAAACGTGACGTCAAAAAAATATGCGGATCTCATGAGGGGACGAGGAGAAATTGGTAACTGGAGGACAGAAAGGAAGAACGGCTTATATTTTCGACTGTACAGTGGGATGGGAAAACTCGCCTCAGAAGCAGAGCGAGGAAATAGTCGAGGGGGAAAATTTAGTACATATTGCCTTTGCTCAGTATAGGATTGGTGTCTTGGAACAACATTCATTACGTCCGTTAAATTTCTTCCCAAATATATGGTACGGGAGAAACACTTGGTGAACTTACCGCTATCTGATCAATTTGCATTCCTAATTTACTTCGAATTTTATAACCGAAGAACTCGGGAAAACCAATGTCGTATGACCCATCTATCTTCTCTTCGCAGGAGTATCACATGTAAACGAATTAGATTTAATTTAGCATTTTTATAAGGTATACATTGTTGGCAATGATAGCACGTTTAAAATTTTGTTTCATTTTCCGTTTTTCAGTTGTTGCTGGTAATCAAGGTATACCAGAATCGTTACAGAAATGTCACGTCGAGACGAAAGAACTGCAAAGAAATCAGTCCGAACTATTCACGCAATTTACGATTCTGAGCGCAAAAATGACTAACCTTACAGTGGAGGTAAACGAGAACAAACATTATCGATAATCATCTCTCTGTCGCACTATCCGAACTTACTTTTTTGCTATTTCAGGCTTTACTAATTATGAAAGAGATTTATTTAATGAAATTTCACGCTTGCCTCTTACACGTTTCTTTAAACCTATTTGATGAGCGAATATCGTGAAACTTGATTTTTTCTCTTTTATGACCACCGCTCTTTTCCCAACCAAAAATTGAAGGGAATGTCAAATCGAGCCCAATACTCATTAAATAAAATATTTCCTACTCATTGATTTCAATACCCTTCTCGTTAAAGACTCAAAATTTTATGACAAGGTTAGTTGAAATAATTCTGTGTATTTTTGTTCTAGATGTCTTCATTTTCGGGTGAACTAGAAGAAATACGCGCCAAATTAATAAAAATCTATGATTCGACGGAAGGATTCCATAATTATAGTTTTTCGTCTGTGCTCAATCGAATCGACGAATTAAACAGTTCAGTTACTAGTTTGAGAGCTTCCGAAAATCGTTTAGAAGCGGAGTTCGTAGAATTTCGGCAAAATATTACTAGTCTGAAAGTAAGTACTTTCCATCGTCAAGAAATAATGTTGATATTACTTTTTGAAACGATCTGAAATATGTGTATTCTGTGTTTATTCAATTTGGGAAGAATGAAAGAACGCTACTTGCCTGAGAAGGTCGTCCGTGAGGTACGGTATTTCGAACTCTCATTACCACACTACATCTCGAAATACTCGCAATTCTTCCGCATATTTCATCAAACGTAGTGAAGTAAAAAGATGAATAGCGGAATTGACCTCAGAGTTTGTTGAAATATGCTTTCGACTCGTAATTAGAAATTGTTCATGTCATCAAAAACGATTTCTACGCTTTGTTAATATTCAACATCTTTCTGGAAAAATCTTTGCAAAAGTTACGACTCTTAAAACTGAATAATTAAAGCTTCTCAATTTGGAAAAAGTTTCCTATCAGTGTTAGGATTTTGCCTTTCAATACTAATCGGTTTATTCAGGGTTGTATATTCTACGTTACTTGACTTTGAGCTATCATTATGTGTGAAGATTGTCGGATTACATTTTGTATTTCAACTATTGTCCAAAATCAAGTCACCATTAGCTTATATTTTCTGTTTGTTTCAGGAAAATTTATTGTTATTAGAAAAAGTTCCTAACAAAGTAGACAACTTCACATTACCGATGGCAGATATAAATGGTATCAATGAACGAGTGAACTCGTTGTATTCTAATGTAACATATCTGAACAAATCATTCAATAGCGATATTCAGTCATTGAAAGAAAGTCCTTTCTTGAATTCGGTACGTTCTACAATGGTATTCTCATTTTTTCGTAACAAAAGGTGAGGTGAAATGGAATAATACGTAGATTTTAATTTTTTTTTTCTTTCAGACTTTGGTTGAAAATTTCAATAATTTATTGAATCAAAATATCAGTATTAGATTGGATACCGTGGAAGATAGAATTTCTCAATTATCTACCACTATTTATAATCTGCAAGTGAGTTTACGATATCGTGAGTTAGTGATGATAATACTGTATCTTCCTGGGTTTGACATTTGTCAGATCGTTTTCTCAGAGGTTAGACGCTTGCGGAAATCTGATTGGAGTGCGCTTTAAACGTCACGAAGACTTGAGAATGCTCTAAACTATCGAAATATTCCTCAATTATTTTCAACTCTTTTTTTTTTTTTTTGAATCGAGTTTAATCGAGTTCAAGTTCAAAATGTTGATATTTGATCAAAATTAGTATTTCATTGATGAAACTTTAAAATTTTAAACTTACTCAATTAATAAAAAAAAAATGATGAAGAAAATTGAGGAATAGTTTGATTGTCTATAGCGGCCGTCAGGAAAGAGAATTTTGTTAATGTCAAAAATTACGAATGACGGGAGTGCCGAAAATGAGGAAATAGCCCAGTTGAAATACCGTTTTGGAACAAAAAAAAAAAAAATGTCCACCAAAGCTTTTATTGCTGAAAAGTGTTGGCCTTGGTGTCCTTGTTATGTGGTAAAAACCCATCACCCACACCCTTTGCGGAACCCCTTAAAAAGGTGGCTCATTTGGCACATTTTTTGGTTTTTCGAATTTTTCTCAAAAAGTTTGAGATTTACAGCAGAAATACCTCAGTAAAAAAAGATTTCTTATAAAATTTACCATCGAAGAGAGTCATTACTTCTTCGGTTACGATAATTTGACGCTGTGGAACAATATCTGCAAATTTACTGTTTTCATAAATTTTCGATTTTTTGATTCTTTTCCTAACGTTTTTCCGATTTTTTTCAAAAAGTTTGAGATTTAGAAGAAACAAATCTCAGTACAAAAAGATTTTCCATAAAATTTACCATCGAATAGAGTCGTTACTCACTCAGTTACAATAATTTAAAGCCATATAACAATATCTGAAAATTTACTATTTTTTGAAATTGTCGGATTTTCAAATTTTTTCTTCGTGTTTTTCTGATTTTCCTGGCAAAATTTGAGATTTAAAGGAAAAATACGTCATTGCAAAAATATTCTCAGTATAATTCTCTACTGACTGACCTCATCATTTACTCAGTACAATAATTTGAAACTATACAACCATTTCTTGAAGTTGAAAATCAGAAAAACGTTAGGAAAAGACTCGAAAAATCGAAAAAATGAAAATTTATAAAACAGTAAATTTGCAGATATTGTTATACAGCGTCAAATTATCGTAACCGAAGAAGTAATGACTCTCTTCGATGGTAAATTTTACGGGGAATCTTTTTGTACTGAGGGATTTCTGCTCTAAATCTCATACTTCTTGAGAAAAATTCGAAAAACCAAAAAATGTCCCAAATGAGCCTCCTTTTTAAGGGGTTCCGCAAGGGGTGGGGGTGATGTGTTTTTACCACATAACAAGGACACCAAGGCCACCACTTTCCAGCAATAAATCCTTTGATGGACACTGATTTACTGTAATTCTACTGGGCTAAAAATAACAAAATTACGTTACAACGTCTTATTTTATTCAGATTTTTCATCTGTGGATGAAAAATTTTAAAAATGAATGAATTATTCACTATTGGATGATAAGAGGGGCAAGTTTCGCTTTCATGTCATATGAAAATAGTCAATTTATTTATTTTTTAATTTTTTATGCCAATTTTCGGTCTATTTTGGTTCCCAACCTTTTGGAGATGACGGACCTCTCCGATGCTCTGGCCTTTTTTTGTGGACCCCCTCTAAAAAAATATTATAGGAATAAAGTAGCACTAACTTTACGGGGAGGGGGAATCCCTCCAGAGCTGAATGTTCAAAACGTCTTCCAGAACAATTTTTTTTGTCAAACAAAAATTATGAAAATTCAGACCTCCTGCGGACTCCAGGTTGGGAACCACTGGAGTAAACGAAACTGTATCAATTTTTCTAATTTTCGAGTAGACCAAATCATTTTATCTTATATGATTAAAGCTCTACTAGCAATAATGACGAAATCAGAACGTTCCTTTGCACATTGTAAGATCTAACTTATCAAATATTATACTCCCATATTTATGTATCACTCTATTCATTTCAGAGCAAGAATTTGTCGAACTCAAAAGTTGATCCAAACACTCGAGTTGGAGATGCGATGACAGTAAGGTCTAACGGGCCATAATAAGGATCCTTTCGCGTAAGTACCGACTTGTGTTCTTATCCTGCGTTAGAAATATCGAACAATGTTTTGACTCAAATGGGAACTGTTATGTTGCAAAATAGGCTGACGCATTGGACTTCGCACCTCTCCATCTTATGATCTACAATTGTTCCCTTATTTATTCAGTGCTGTTTCCTATTCTCCAACGAGCACCGGTCTCTTGGTTTGTTTTCAGCCGTTTTTTCGACGCAATCCTGATCCGTCTTAGAATAAATCGCATCCATCTACCCTCTGTTTCTTTATTCTAGGCCTCTTACTCCCTTTACGCTTTTACTGCAATTCTGATGATCTTTCCGTTCAACTGTCCTTTTCTCGCCTAGTTCGCGAGAGCTTCCGCTTCACCATTCTGTTTCTCCCTGCCTCACGAGCCCTCTCAAACAATCATGGAAAAATCATTAGCACTATGAACTACCTCCGATCCACCTATATTTCCACTACACCATGTAATTCATATTCATCCTTATTGTCGTCGTCTGCCCTTTCCAAACCTGTAAATTTAAGTGTAGTCGCAAAGCTCGTTTTGCTCAAATTATATTGAGAAGCTACCAACTACAATCTTCTGGATTAGTAATGTCTGATTAATCTAGAGTTTTATAGAAGAGGATAGAATGTTGTTGATTGGAGATGTTGTAGAGATCGTGTGACCGGGTCAGAGTTATTTGATAAGGCGGAGGAAAGTTTTGAGGAGACTTCATGATGGTCGTGTAGGTCTTGGAGATAAGGTTAGGAGAAGAAAATCTTCTGGCGGAGCCTAATAGAAAAATATCATGTTTCATGTCAAGCCCAGCATAGACATATACAGTCAAGCAGCCTAGTTTAGGCCTAATACCTGCTCATTCGCGATGGTCAAATTTCACGCAACTCATAGACTCAGAGTAAAAACAGAAATTATATATGTCTTCAATCGTTTGCAAGGAAATTTGAAGCAGAGATCACTAATATCAATTTCCATTATATCGATATATCAATCTTGCTAATATCGATGTATCAATCTCGCTAATATCGGTTTATCAATCTCGCCAATATCGATATATCAATCTCGATTACATTGACATATCAATCTTGATTACATGGATACATCAATCTCGATTATATCGATATATCAATCTCGATTATATGGATATGTTACTCCGAATTTGTGAAATTGCCGATTTCATGAAATCGGCAGAAAAATTGCTGATTTCATGAAGTCAGCAACCCCTTTGCCAAATACATGAAATCAGCAGGCTTACACAGATTTGGCAGCCAATTACGTGAAATCAGCAAAAGCTTATGAATGAAGCTGCCAAATTCGTGTAATTGAATAATGATGACTTTGCTAAATACATGAAATCAGCAGGCTTATACAGATTTGGCAGCCAATTACGTGAAATCGGCAAAAGCTTATAAATGAAGCTGCCAAATTTGTGTAATTGAATAATGATGACTTTGCCGAATACATGAAATCAGCAGGCTTATACAGATTTGGCAGCCAATTACGTGAAATCGGCAAAAGCTTATAAATGAAGCTGCCAAATTTGTGTAATTGAATAATGATGACTTTGCCGAATTCATGAAATCAGCAGGCTTACACAGATTCGGCAGCCAATTATGTGAAATCGGCAAAAGCTTATAAATGAAGCTGCCAAATTTGTGTAATTGAATAATGATGAAAAAAATGTGTGGTATCTGTAACTTCTTATTATGAAATCTTGCTGGATTTACGTTGGCTGTATATCAAAAGGGAAAGTAAAGAGACGCAAAAAACTGCAGAAAAAATTTGACGACGAGCGCTTTTGGTTAATTACCCATCATCATGAACAAAATGAAGGCAACTGACAAGACCAAGGTCAAATGAGAAGTCGCTGTGTGAGTCATATACAAGTTCAATCAGGCCATCTTCCGGAATGTGCGTGTTTAGTACAGTAATGGAATAGCAGGAATTGAGATACCTCAGAAACTCACCAAGGAGATCTGGAGGACCAGTACAAGAACACAAAATATCATCCATATACCTCTGCCAATAGTAAATATGACTCAGTAAGATTTGGTTTGAGGAAAAGAGACCAAGTTCAAACTTGGACATGAAAATTTTGGAGATAAAAGAGCTGGAAGGTGATCCAATATAGATCCCTATTTCATCAGAGAACTCAAAGAACTTTTGAAGTTGATTGTGAGGAATATTGGGCTTGACGAGTAGCTCACCTATACGCTCCCTACATAGTAACCACTAGCTTTAGGAATAATCAGGAAAAGAAAGACACAGTGTGAAAAGCTTTGTAGAATGTGTTGCCGAATAGATGAAATCAGCAGCCAATTTTGCGAAATAAGCAGCCGATTTTGCAAAATAAGCAGGAGATGAGTTGTCTAATTCACGTAATCGGCAGAAAAAGTCTACTAAATTCATGTAATTGGCAAAGAGGATGCTCATTTCATGTATTCGGCAAAGGGGTTGCCGACTTCATGAAATCAGCAATTTTTCTGCCAATTTCATGAAATTGGCGATTTCACGATTTTGGCGTAACAATATATCAATCTCGATTATCTCAATACATTGATATCGATCTTATCGATTACTGAGCTCAAAGCTAGAATATGGCAATCATAAAGCTAGTATAAACCTAGTACATAAACTGGGCAAAGTGAACTCGCGGGATGAACTCGGAAAATTTCAAATTAGGGGTCAGGGCAGAGTAAAGACATGAAACATGTCAAAATGATGAAGGTATAAGGTTTTATTGTTGAACTACTGACGGGAGGCGAAGAAAAGACCCATGCATGAGTGAGTCCAGTATGTCTTAGTTTGAAGCGAACAAGAATAGATTCTTCGCGCCTAGATTCTCTGTTTGAAGATGACCGATGGTAGGCTTATTTTTTGACATGTTTCATGTCTTTACTCTGACCTGACCCGACCTGACCCCTAATTTGAAATTTTGCGAGTTTGCGAGTGACCCCCCCCCCCTTCACCCTGGTTACTCCGTGGGTGATCCAAATATTTGCGAATTTGTCCCGCGAATTCTCCTTGCCCCTGTTTATACACTAGTTTTATACTAGCTTTATACTAGGATTTAACCAGTTGTAAACTAGCGCCCCCCTTTCCCCCCTTTTAGGATTTTACTAATCTTAAACTGGGCTTGTAATGGGGTGTCCGGGCGTAGTGCTTATATACTAGCTGTATACTAGCTTTATGGTGGCTTTATACTAGCTTTATACTAGGATTTTACCAGTCCTGAACTAGACCTATAATAGAACGGAGAAGAACCTCCCCCCCAAGAATTTACTAGTCTTAAACTAGGCATATGGGTGTCAGTGGCGGATAGGCCCGGCGGGCCACTGGGATTTGCTCGGCGCGCCCTCGGCCTACGGCGCCCTCGCTTGAAAAAAATTATTACTAACGAAAAACCGCCAACAATAGGGGAAATATTTGATGTAAATCTGGCGCCCTTGAGTTATGATTTGCCCGGTAGAAAAAAATGTGCTTATCCGCCACTGATGGGTGTAGGCTAATTATTAGAAACAGTATACTGTTTAAACAGTCAGTTTATACAAGCAGGCCTTGCGTCCTATGTATTGTATTTCTTTTTTGGATTCCCTGTTGAACTGGACCTTAACCTTTTTTATAAAGGCCTAAATGTGCAGTAAACTAGAACAAGAAGAGGGTTGGTCTGAGCAATAGGCTTTTTCTAGTCCTAGCTTCAAACCAGGTGTAGGCTTACTAGGATTTTAGCCGTCTTTTTTGGATGTAGAAGACCCTCCCCTAGGATTTCACTAGACCTAAACTAGACTTATACTAGACCAAGGAGGGGAGCGAAGGAGCATAGCAAGTAAGCCCCTAAAAGCTATTAGCTTGGAATATTTCAAAGTAGATTTGCATCAAACCAAGGACGGCGGCGAAAGAGCGGAGCGAGTGAGCCACCCAACATAAACTAGACACGTAGTAGAGCAAGGAAGAGAGCGAGTAAGCTATTCTAAAGCTACTAGCTTGAAATTCTTTAAAGTAGGTTTCTACCAACCCAAGGAGGGGGCGAACGAGTGGAGCGAGTGAGCTACCCAGAAACTGTTGGTTTGAAATACCCTAACTGGAACTATACAACAAACGCTGGTAAAACTGGCCCTCAGACTTAACACGTGAGCCGCTCAACCAATTATAAAGCAAACTAGGTTAACAATGAAAACGAACGAGTGAAAACCTCACGGAAGGACAACAGACATGAAACATGATCTTTTTCTATTTGGCTCCACCATAAGATTTTATTGCTCCAAGTTTATTGGTTGATTGTTCCAAAGAGTGGTCCAGGAACGATTAATGAATAAACGGAAACGAATGTTGAGGTCTCATGAAATGTAAGGATTTTTATCAGTGAATGAGGAACGAAGGTAGCCAGTTTCGCGGCCGGATGTAGAAGGTCGTGGTTCGGGAATCGGCTATGTCCCAGAATCTAAACAAAGGTGACAGTGAGGTTCTTCGAAGTAATTGAATCAAGTCTTACAAGAGTACGTCGGGTTGTTGGGTGTGGCTAGGCATGCGTAAATAGATATTAGTCCCACTTAAAAGATTGGTGGTGAGTTTTTAATACGATAGGATTGTATGATTCCGTTAATAAAGAAGGTATACGATGTTTTGATAGTAAAGCGTAATATGTGATCGCGAAATCCATGAATTATCTCTGAGATAAGACTACAGTAATTGAAGTTCTTAATGAAGGGGTTTCAGTAAGGTCTAGTCGAATGTTGGAAGGTGTGAATAGTCCAGGCAGGATAATTGGGAGTGTAGGTCGCAGAGGATTTAGTTTTGAAGATTTATTAAGGGAGTGTTCAAGTGAGATACGAATGCTGAGGATGCTGAAAGTTGGCAATCATAATTAGTCTTCAGAGTTAAAAGGGAAATTCGACAGCTTTAATACAGACTAATATTGTGGCTTGTCTCTATAGCCAGCCCCCACCGTCAGTCGGAGAAAAGTCGGTTATATGTTGTCTAAGGGACGAAGAACGGGCTGTGATGTGGAAGCACCGTAATCTAGCTGGGAACGTATTAGATTCATTTTCATTGTAAAAAGATCCAGTCGATTATTTTCGGGGACGGGTTCAAATGGGCGCTAAGTTCATGTGGACGCCAAGGGGAACCCGCTATCCATTTTGTTAGGAGGAGTATTGCATCCTCAGAAAACGCCCGCGTCGGGGAGTTTCTGTGAACTGCGTGACGTGACGTGTGGCACTTTATGACGTCATCCCTTGACCTACTTTAGGGACTTGGAAAAATTTCAATTTCCAGCCTTCATTATATCAGGCCTAGCATGCAGTATACTGAGAAGAGCCCAGCCGATCGCGGTCGCGGGAGGTTGCCATTGCAAACCTGCAATGGCCTCTAATGTTTTGTTACCAAATATTTTCGCTGAGGCAGGGCACCGGCGACTCGAGTGTGTCTTTGACTACCCCCTACTTTGGGTAAATTTATCGATAAGAAACGACGCTGTCAGAAAACGCGAGGAGTGGAATTTCGGTTGAATCCTGAGTCTGTTCTGAAAATAAAATGTTTCATATGAAACTTTACCGTGTGTAGTTTTTTGGTGGGTAATGAGATTGCTTCAAAGTTTGATAATGAAAAAAGGTAAATAACTTTACTAATTTCCACAAGAGTTCCAAAAGGTGACAAATTTTCCAGATGTTTTCCTGTTCCCGGAACCTAGGTTGAATCTTTATACGAACCTTCAATCGTAACTCATTTTAATTTTTGAAAAAATCTAATATCTAATTCGTAATTCGTTTTTTCTTTTGTATTTCAGGTTGTCATTCTCATAGTATCAAGTCGGCGTTGGATGGACTAAAAATGAACAGAGAATATTATTTCATTAAGTAACAATACATTTTGGATTCCGTCTTCGTAATTTTTTAAACTTACGTTTTATAATGTTTCTTAATGTAGGTCATGCAATTTATCGTAAGGAATACATTTTCAATTGAGCACAAAACCGTAACGTGCTCTCTCTTTATTGTGCAATAAAAGGATCGCATCTAAGTATCGTTATGATGTTTTTAACGATCCCAAATATGAAATGCGATCATTTTCTTTTAATATTTTTCATTTTACGCGTATTACTTCAAATGTCTCGGACTTTTTCGTCGTTTCTCATTGAACCGTTAAGTATTTCCAATATTGTGGCGTATACAATACGTCTGAAAGGTATTAAAATTCTTCGTGTAATCATCTCATTATACGTGAGAACTTTTCGTCACCTTTTACTTTTTCAGCGTCGGTGTGCTTTATTGAACAAAAATTGGGTAGATTGTTCGACTTAGTAGAGCTTTAATTTTTCTTTTTCTGAAAATTGTATTTCATGTTACCATTACTTGCCATATATACGTATGTTTATATAAGATGTAAATTAATTTATGACCATTATCTTCAATTATGCATTTCTTTTTTCATTTTCATCTACTTACAAATAGCAATTGTGTGAAGCGCATTCTGATTAAATTATGACCGAGTTATGAATAAAGAATAATCTCCTGTAATAATTCATGAAATTCTACGCCTGGGTAAAATTAGCTAGTCCAATAAAAATATTTTCCTTCGTAAGCTTACCGAAAAAATTGATAAAAATAATTTGTACTAGTCAATATTATCTTTTTTTTTTTTTTTGCTGATTGTAGAATTCTTATTTATTTTACCTATATTTATTTTTTTGCTCAACTTTATTCTTCTTAAAATATCGTACAGAAATCTTCCGAAGAAATCTTTATCAACATTCCCGGTCATTTGAAACACATATTTTAGAATAAGTTAGTGTTCAAATTCACATTGACTACATTGTTAAGCTTCTTTTGACTTTGTTACCTTTTTCCCCTTTAATGTGATAAGAATGATTTTCTTTTACTTATTTATTTATTCGTATATAGTTATTAATTTCGAAATGTCATTTTATTAAGTGTATTATTTATGATAATAAACATTATTGATCGTAAATTATTGTTTTGATCTTCGTTTCTGTAGAAGTAATCTCGATCGAATTAATCGTGACCAAAAAAAAAGAGGAATTATTGCACGTAATTTAAAACGTGTAAATACCTAACAAGAATTCGTAAACTCACACATATAGGGTCACTTTAATATTGACAAGGTTTAACATGGGAGAACTTGAATTATAAATCAAAATAACTTAGATTTAGGCTCGCCTTTCACCGATGCGACGTATTAAGAATCACGTTCGTGTATTATGTGATCGCGTATAGTGGGGATCGCACGTATAAATCAGATCGAAAATCTTCGAGTATTATCAGTATCTGTTTTCCGTTTGTCATTTGTTCAATTGCCGAACTCGCCGGGCACGAAAATTCTTCAAAATGAAGTTCGTCGCGTTAGCATCTTTTTGTGTAGCCGTAATTGGTTGTGTCTCCTGCGCGGATCAAAAGTACCCCGATAAATACAACAATTTTGATATCGATTCCGTATTGAACAATGAGAAAATATTGAAGAATTATGTCAACTGTTTGGTGGGCGAAGGAAATTGTACGCCTCAAGGTCGCGATCTGGCCAGTGAGTATATTTTTCGTTCTCTTTTTTTTTTTTGAGGGGCTCTTGCCTCGGTAAGCCAAGAGCCCTTATGCATCCGCGAAAAAGAAAGTTTCCTACCCGCGACGTCTTGACTCGAGGTATAAATATCTGTCGAAAGGGCGCCTGATCACTTTAATTCTTATGGAACAGATGCCTTTTTGTCAGACAACTCCTCATATTGGGTGTCGCCCCAGATCTTATTTTTGTTTATTATTTTTAGAATTTCTGCGCGAGCCATTTTTCAAATGTTCGCACAGTCTTCGGAGTTCATTTTTCTCGATTCTTCAACAATAGTTATATACCTACCGCCTGTATTCTACATCCATAGAGACTGTTACTTATCACACTTTTGATCAAATGTATCTAGATTTTTTCCTTATAAGATGTGTCATGGGAAACTCAGGCATAAGTCGGAAAACAAATTGACTTCAAATTTGAACGAAACGACTCGAATATAAGTGGAGAATCATAATTGAGCAAGAACTGGTGAAAAAATTTTCCGACTTATGCCTGGGTTTCCTAAGACACATCACAATTTATACTATGGTTATATTTTTACATTGTGGAGCTTGATAAGCAAAAGGGAACCAAATCTCCCGAGTCCCACACCTGAGTGCAACAAATATGCGTATCTCTTGATTTCCAGATCTTGATACAGGAAAAATCTGAATTTCTGAAGTTCTACATCTTGGTAGGAAACAAAGCTCCAGATCTTAAACAGAAAAAAAAAAATGAAAAAATGGATTCCCATCCTATAAGAATCAATGAGAAGGAAAACCTCCGAGAGACCCGGCCAGTCTTTTTCTAATTTATAATAGGTCTTATTGATGAATGGCTGAAAGCAAATTTTGGTCTCGAATTTCAAACTTAGAAACTATGAGTTTTTTGAAAAACGATATTTATCGTGGAATAAATAGGTCCACACGTTTGATTTCTGCGCCATGGTATATTGAATCATGAGAGCCATTCATGATAGTGATTGCAAAGCAATTTTGGCTTGGCATAAACCGTAGATATTCCGCTTGATATAATAGGTATCTTATTAAATGATGATAATTGAGAAACTTTCCGACAACTCATGTCTGTACCTGTGACCTTTTTCTTTACCAGCAGTGCTCAACCTTTTTGGACATGGAACCACATAGTATGAGTTGAAAGTTCTTGCGGGCCAGAAGAAAAACTAAAATTTCATTATTTTGTAATAGGTTGATAATCAGACCAGCAGTAAAATATGGAAAAGAAGGCACAAAATTTCATAATTTCATGCTCCCTAGCTATTAAAAAGTTACAAAAACTGTTCACTCCCTAATCATGAAAAATTTTGCCATTTCAAATTTCTCTTTTTATTTTCCCTATTTTTTTCCCTTATTGTTTATTTCTTGTTAGGTGCTCGCGGGCCGTAGGTTGAGCATCGCTGTTCTATATCATAAAAAATTTTTTCAGTCGACTTAATTTCGCGGGTGAGCTAGCAAATTGTTCTTCTTCAAACTGCCCTTTCTTGTTGCGCAGTCTGAGAATTTCTATTCGCACTCAAATATGGAAGCGGATTCTCTAACACTATAACTAGGAATTTACAATGAGACGTAGAAAATTGGTTCCGTGTTAAATGGAATTCAATAAATATAGATAAATTACCTAATCGAGGAATGCAGGAAATATGTTTAATGAGGAAAGAATGAAAAATATTAGGAAATATTTATGGAAACATCGAATATGTTGCACCTCAATAACATTATCGTGTACCATATAAGAGGTTGTTTGAATTCGTTTTCAACGTTACGGAAAATTTTTAAGGTTCAAAGATAACCGTATAAGGGGGTTATTCTGTTGATATTTTCAAGAATAAAATCTGAATATTATTGGGGTAATAAAAGATTCTAAAGTTCTCCCTCGACTGGCTGTAATAAACTCTATTGTGAGGTTTGCAGTTTGGTTTTTTTCACCGTTGGGCAATAGGGATTGTGACGGCGCTCGGTTCACAAAGAGAGATCACAGTGCTTTTTAAATGGGTGATCGCCGTCACAAACTAAACCGTCACAGGCGTCTCAAAAGTCTCCTCTCTAAACTGTGACGGCATTTTGCAAACCGAGTTACTCTTTGAACCCTGTTCACGTCTCGCATAACTTACATTATGTAAATAAGGTAGCTCCAAATTTTGATTTTTCAAGGCTTAGACGCGCTTTATATAACAAGCTCAGAGCTCAAAATTTCCTTCAAGATGAATTTTTTCCTGTGGCAGAAAATCTCCTTCGAGGGCTTACGCCGCAACATTTTTTCATATTCTGGCCAAAATAAATACACTAGACGGCAAACGGATAGACTCCCATAAAACTGGTTTTCTATAATTATTATAATGTGTTTATTTCATCCTATCATGAATCTAGCTGACTGAACTTGTTGGTTAAGTTATTACAAAACTTATTCAATTGAACGTCACCGTAAATAGATCTATTGGACCCTATTAATGGAGTTTTACGGAGGATATTGATATTGAATAAGTCAGATCTGACTCAGCTTGAAAATATTGGTAAAACTGAAAAATCATTCACGAATAAGCTACCTACCTAGGTCATTTGTTCACTCCATAATGGGTTCTCACTTACTACCTACCACAATTAGGAAAACTTTTACCTATTAGCAGAAGAAATGATTAATGGTGATTATTTCGATGATGTTCGTATACGTTTCTAATCCATAACTTTCAAATACCTATATTCAGGATAACGATGTAAACTTTTCCTCCTACCGTACTGTCTATATTCTCGGAAATGTTGGTCGGATATTTTTTCAACAAAAATCGCCGATCGTCGAATGGAAAATTTACATTGTTTTTCTGAAAATATTCAAAAATTACATAATATCCTCTTTAAACGTTAGTAAAATATATTTAGGTATCTAGCTAAGTTATGAAATGTCTACTAAAAAGTTACAATAAATAGAAGTTGAGAGATAATAGAAAAAAATAATTAATAAAATTTTATTCCGTACTGGTCAGGTAGAGAAGTAAAAAGTGTATCACCTTATTCCGCACTGATGCACTTTTTCCATAAAACAGTAATCACCTTTCCACAAATCTTATGAAAGTTATACCAGGCCTTGATTTAAAAAGTCGACGTTGATGAGTTCCAAAGGTATTATCATTTTTTACGAATCTGCACATCCTTGAATTTCCCCAACACGCGACGTAAACATTCTCTCAAAGTTCGAATCCATATTTTCTGAACATTTGGTCTGTGTCAAAGTGAGTTCATCTTACCTGGAATATCATTCTTTAAATTTTTAAACATTGACTGTACATAGGTCTCCGACTTGAATAGAAGCTCTTGAAGGCTCAAATTGCACCGGAAAAATTTTTCGGCAAAAAAAATGCCAGTTCCCTGCTGTGCAACGTTATACCTAATAAATGTCTGCCTCTATTCAACATTTTGCCATCTTTCCAAGACTACATGCTAAAATTTTGATATAGGTTGCAATTTTCTGTCATAAGGGGCTTGACACTTCTCATTTAAAAGCCTAGAACACGGGTTACTTTTTTGACACGCTTTCCACGACGACTCTTTTCGTTCGTCACTCGTTAATTGCGACGAGGAATTTTATAATTATCGATTAGAATTGAACTCGAGTCGTTTTTCCGATGTGTAGCTACCTATAGCTTCGTGGTCGAAATTTTTACGAGTCTATGAACCAAAACTTTCACCCTCTTCTGGAAGCCCAATTCACCCGAATGAAGAAGAAAATTTTCTGGGACAATATGTTGTAGATTCGTTTTTAGTGGGAAACCCGCTATCTCTTTTGTTGCAGGACATTCTCAAAAAATTTCCGCGAGTAGAAGCGCATCCGACTTTGATGACGTCATCATTTTCGAGAAAATTTCCAGAGACTTGGAATATTTTTGACCATTGAGCTATATTTATAAAGTAAAGAGGAATTTGAGAATAGGACTTGACGATGACGTCATCAACTTGTAACATCGTAAGCCTAAGTTAGAAGAATTCTTCTAGGCTAGATATTATAGAAATTTGTCAAGGCTATATTAGTTTCAGAGTGCCTGTAGGAGATATTTACTCTAGATGGATATGACCAATCAGAAAATTGGAGTAGTGAGTCACGTGATACAGCGAGGGAGCTGACAATCAGATCTTTGTACAGACAATACAGATTGCTAAGCATATCACTATTCATCCTCACACGAATAAAGCCTCACTTACAGCAACTCTTTCTTTCAAAGGATAAGCTCGCTTTCTTCAACTCTTGCGCTCTTCTCATCTCAACACTTGACAGAACAATTTCAATCACTTTTGTACATCTTGGAGGCACAATCCATCTACCCACTTTTACATTAAGAAAACAAAAATAAGACAAGCTGCTGGTTTTGCATATTGGCTCTCGCCTTGCCGAAGGTGGCAAGAGCCCCAAAAACAAACAAAAAGATTCTCGTCCGAAAATATGTGTTGTGACGTCACTCAAGTTATACATACATTTTATTTTACATTTGCATTGCAATTTACAAATTGAGGAGTTATCTGTCAAAAGGGCGTCCTTCGGTCAAAACATTGATTGAAAAAATTGTTTTGAAGTTTCAATGTGAAATAACTTTTGATAGAGTGATTTATTGTAAAAAAGTTATTCTTTGAAATTTGTTCAGTTTTTCTCTGTGAATAAAACGCTCAATTATCTTCTTTGTTAAATGAGTAATATTTACTTAAAAAGGTACCTCAGACGCCCTTTCAATCGAAATGAGGAAATTTAGAAATTTTTGGTTTGGGCGGCCATCTTGTTCTTGTTATCAGTCTTCAAAACGCGTTACGCTCTTTGAAGTTCAAACAGCTCTTTCATTATTGTCTAGTTTACTTCTTTTTGAGAATATTTAAAAAAAAATACTTAAAATCCTGGGCGACGATTTGACTAACAATAAAACTTCAACAAAGTACGCACGCACTTCCATAACTGAATAGGTACCTACAAACGACAGTTGAACAAAGTTTGCGGTCTTTGTGCGTACTTCATTGAAGTTCTGATTTATGACCCGTACAAAGTTCACCTAAAATTTTTGTATTTTAGCAGATATAAGGGTTCAAATATGATGTTTTGAAGTTTGAATATAATAGTTTGAATCATAAGGAATTCAAAAATTACAAATTTCCAAAAAAGAGCGTCCGCCCGACAGACGCCTTTTTGACAGATAACTCCTCGATCAATTTCGGAAGTTTTTCACTATCGTAGACTCACGTCAATCTGTGCGCAGTCTCTACAAGTTTTATTTTTGCATAGCATTTTTATTTCGGTACAGTCTTTGGCAAAAGTGTTTGGTAACTCAACAATCATAAAATACTGCTTATATTCTTCGACCAGTCTCCCTCGGTTTCCAGGTCTGTGTAGGACAAGAAGTTTCAAATATCTTTGTCTCAGGATTTCTGGATCTCTCAAACTCCTTATCTCATTAGTAAAAAAGAAACTCCAGAACTTTTGAGTCACAATCTTCTATGTTCCAATAATTTGAGAGAAAGATGAGTAACTTACAATCTGGGAATAGAGTGACGAAAAAACGAAAAACCCAAGAGACCCAGATACTGACTCAGTCTTGTTTCAGCTCTTATTTTCTACTTCAATTATGGTATTTTAAGTTGCCTAGAAATCAGATTTGTTAAGTTACAATAATACGAAATGCGAAGATATTTTAAGTTTACCTAATTAACTATCTGTCAAAATTAATGAGAGATGAGGGTAAACCAGAAATGGATTTAAACAATAAATTATTTTGGTATAGGTACTGACCTCATCATAGTCATAGACCTATACTAATCTGTACTCCGTTCGTAAAAATCAATCCTAACAATCGTCTCGCACCTAAGTTGACCTATTACTTTTGGAATATATAAAATCTGTACTCTAGGTTCTAAGGAAAAAATTATTGTGTTTAAGAAACGTCGGAATTTCGGTCTGGTCCTGATTTTTTTAATGGAAAATAATCAATTATTTTAAATGGTATTGACTATACCGACAACAATTTTTTTTGTTCGTGAAGGCAGATATATTTTCTAGTCAAAATGGTTCTATTCTTCGACACTAGGGTAAGTTTAATGGTTAGAAGAGCCACCTAAATTTTCCTCAGTAAAAGATGAGAATAGAAAAAAAGTTACGAAACGCTTACACTTTCTCTCTCGCACAACGTATGTATGAATAAGAATCGTACCGATAGGTATTTATAATTAAAATACAATAAAACTTTCCCTAAATGAAGTAAAAACGAAGGAAACCTCTGGAAAATATTTGAATCATTTTAGCCTGACTAATCACTATTTACGTATATAGGTACTCTACACATAATAGACCTAATTTATAAACAAAATGTGAAAATCTAGGTTAACGAAACTATTCATCAATAGCCTAGGCCTATTTATTCGTCACAATATTGGTATGGTCTGTTTTATTTATTTTGTATACCAATACGCTGATAAATACGTACAGAATTTCGTCGACCTTCGATTTAAACGAAGAAATTTCGATCATAAAGAGTTGTATTTTTCGCACCAAAGTGACCACACAGGTTTTGTACAGCTGAATATAAAACACAAGAAATGTAAAGGACAACGTTCGGTCTAGGGTATTGTCTCTTTCTTCATTCTCTGTTAATGATCTGGTCAATAAAAATTGAAATACAGCACTCGACGACGTTACATCATATTTTGGAATTGTGTACATTGAATTGTAATCAACCGGTTTAGTGTCCTTTTGATACAAGATTTTCATTCGTACCGTACTCGTAATATTATTGCATATTATTATTCCGCGGCTGCCATGCAGACTATACGAGATACCTATATATCAAGTAGGTACGTACGTTGTAGACCTCGATGGAACTGAGATTCATCTGGAAGATGCGATGTTTTGTAGGATCCTCAATTTTATAATGATGAGAACGAAATTCGAAAAAATATAACCTTCAATTTCTTCTGAAGAAATACCTAGTCTAATCTTAAATTATGATTGTAGGTAACTACATTCAGAGGGACTAGGAATGAATTACTGCAGCAATAAGATTTTGATCGATCACTGGAATGAGAGGGGGTCAATAATTTTTTCCCTATTATTAGTTACCTATTAGAGGATGATGGGTAGAAAAAAAAAAGTAATAACAATCTGTACGAAAATTTGGGAGTTTTCCTGTGACGAGACTCAAGCCTACTCCAGGAACAAGATCGTGTAGAAAATGGGTAGATCAATAGAATAGGCTACTCCGAATATTTTCCAAAAAAGGTAAAAATAATTTAAACTCGAGTCGTTACCTCGTTGTACGTGAGATTTATTTTGAATGTAAGTGAAAGCTTAGTTACTGTTTTTCTTGAAATTTACCAGAAAATTTTCCAATAAACTGTTCGTTTTACGTTTCACGTATTTGAAAAAAATAACGAGTACTCTCTCTTCTTCTGCTAGCCCAGTATCTGGTCCACATTCAGGCCCGTTTATTATGTTGAAATGGTCTCAAAAACACTTCTGAAGTGGTGATCGTTCAGCTTTTGAAAGTTTTTCTACTTTTTTCCCCCTGTATTTACTACCCAGTGAACAACAATAGTGACGTTCTAAAACTATATGGGTCAGATTCCTCGCGACAATGTCTACACACCTCAAGAGCGTCTATATAACATTCAAACCTTTCCCTTGATGACTGAGAGACTAGAGATCTTCTTGTCAGACCAAACTGCTGAATGAAATTAAACGCAGGCATGAAATACCCTTAAATTCTTGAAGTTGAGCCTCAGAAATAATTCTATTCTCAGGTTCCTAAGGATTCATAGCACGAGACATGAAGACGGATTCGTGATTGGGTCAAGAAAATACAAAACCGCCCTTGTCAGACAAAATCTCTAGAGAAAGCTCAAATGTGCAGACGCAGACTGCCTTTACCTTTGTGGTTTAAAGTTGGTCCTCAGAAATAATTTTATTCTCAGATTCCTAAGGATTCTTAGCTCGAGACCCAAAGACGAATTCGTGATTGGGTCAAAACAACACAAAGATGGCCTTGTCAGACAAAATCGCTAAATTTCCCAATTCTATTTTGTCCTCAAAAGTACCTACGAACCAGTTTTCTCGTTATTCTCATCTAGTCTCTCAATTGGGTTCTCAGCTTGGTAGAATCTTGAGAATCCAAACACTGAGCCTCAGCAAAATATTAAGACCTTTTTGTGAGAGAAAAATGCTTAAGCAATGTTCTTGGACATCTGCAACTTGAGATTCAGCGAGGAATTTCAAATTCTGAACTACAGAGTATCTCATATCATGCTAATTCTAGTTGTACTCGGTCCACAAAGTCAGGCCTGACGATAGGAGGGAGATTTTATCCCCGGACCCGGTTTGCATGGGGGAGATGGTGAATTTTTATTTTTGGGGTGCAATGTTCCTCGCTCCGGACCCGACTGGAGCTTTCGACGGGCCTATCCTCGCTTTCCATAAAATTTTTTCAATTCCCTCCGCCTTGCCTTCAACAGCTCAATAAAACTCGTCCTGATCTAAGCAAAGATTAGACTTGCTGTCTCAATTGTTTTCAAAATCTAGTTTAAAAATTGTCAATGACGTAATCTTTCCTCTTTATTATAAAAATTTCCCTATATTATAAATTACTTATATACATCATTTTCGTTTTGCTCTTAATTTCAGAATATCTACCCGACGCTATCAGAACTGAATGCTCCAAATGTGACGTTAAACAAAGAGATACCGCAGTACGAGTACTCAAATTCTTGGATGATCGGCACCCAGAATTGTTGAGAAGATTATTGCTGAAATTCGATCCCACTCATGAACACGAAATGAAATTCAGGGAAAAATTATTGGGTAAACCAGGTAAACCATCTGTATGAAAAAAGTATCAGAAATTGGCTCTATCTGTAAGTAAAGTATGTGAGCTATTTTTTCTCAATGTTTCTTCCATGTAGTTACCATTTTTATATGTATAGTGATACTAGGTAACAGTTGGAAACATTCCCTTCGTAAATTACCACTTCTTTTTGTTTCTATTTTATTTTCTTTGACTCATACCAACAGGCCAGTATTCTCTGTTGTTCACAATGCTGATCTATACTTATTTTAGAGCTCAATTTTTATATTATAATTTTTATGTACCGTATCTCATGAATAAATTATATCTTTTTTACTGTTTGAATCGGGATTTATTTCAATCAACCAAAAGGGATTTTACTTATGCTATACTGATAGGTTCCCGTCGTTTCACTCAACCACCAACTGGCAAGCGTTCTAAATTGTTTTTCTAGAGACATCCAAAGCGATCCTACTGAAACCTTTTAATTCCAGCAGTATTTGGACCGGTCAGTGGAGTCAGTATCGCCACAATCCGAACTTATCGGTTTTATTCCGGGCTCTGTCATAGAATGGCGTAAGGTGAAAAGAAAGAACTAGGGAGCAATGATATTTCGATGGTTGATGGCATAAATTTATGCAGTAAATGAGAGAAGAAATCTCGCGACGTATAAATCATGTCCCGCATTACAGTCTTAATTCAGTATGGGGGGGGGGGGGGATCAGAAAGCACAAAGAACTCGATATTAATTTCTCTTACAATTGGAATGAGCGATAAAGTCGCCTTTCAGGTATCAGCTTGTTAGATGTACAGGTATGGACACGATTCTGTTCCTAGCGTGTAAATTGTAGATTTGGAATGTATGGATTCTCTCCAACTCATTCTACAGTTTGATGAAGAAAATATTTTTATAGGTGAGTAATATTCTTGATTAATCTCTCAAACAATAGCCGAACTGGTGGTACCCAAGGTAATCTTTCGTTGCTGTGATGGAATTTGAATTTTTTCTATGCAAGAATTGAGAACTTGATAGTAAAAAAAGTTTACCCTGCTAGTAGGAGCGATGTGTACACCAGACAGGTGTATAGACCTTTATCTCGTGACGTCCACTCAGTAAGTTACGTTAGCAGAAAACCTATTGATTTGGCCGACTACACTCTTGACTCCCGTTGGTAAAAAAAAGGGTGCTGAGATCAATTATATTATAAACTGAGGAATATTATATATTTTTTAGTGATTGAAATTATAGATTCTTGATACATTAGAAGGTCCTAGGCGTTGGTAAATAACTTTTTATAGCTAAGATATTTTTCATTATCTGGGGCACCTATCACTGATTAACTGCTCTATATTCCTGCTCAAAATTTCACGTACGTCCAACGTTCATTTTTAACACAATTAAGAAAAGAGTATTCATCAAATGTGGAAACTTCTATTTCCCAGATTGTAATCCTTTTCAATTGTTCCATCAATAAAGAGTAGTTATAATTCACATACTCGGACCGATCGTCCAAAAGATACACTTTGCACTATCTTCAATTTGAAAATACATCAATTTTAAATAGCATGGCAGATGTGGGAATGCTCAAATGCTCATTCGACTATTAGCGCTCCTTACGGATCATCGCTCTTAATCACAGTACCGCAGCCACAAGTGAACAACCAAGATAGATTCAAAACTCCCACACTTCGTACCGCTCCTACCCTGCCACCATCATTCAATGGGAATTCTTTTACGTTCTGTTTTGTTATTTTGTCGTCGGGTTTGATTGATAAACGGGCAGAAACGAACGGTGGTCGGTACTCATTTTAATTTTTCCGCCTCCTCATTTTCGAATACATTTACAAGAAATAGTATGAAGTACTACTGTGGTTCAGTTTAATCGTTATCTTTGAAAGCAATGCCGAAGTTTTATAAAGTTACTATTCACAATACTGAATGGGAAGTTCCAGAAAGATATCAGATGCTTGCATCCGTTGGTTCTGGAGCGTATGGACAAGTTTGGTAATGCAAATCTCATCTTCTCTTTTTCCAACGTATACCTTGCTTCGAGAGATACATTCCTTTCTCTCAGTATTTGCTGAACCTAAGTGATAATAAAGATCATTTTTTTAGCTTGCCCATTTGAGCTCTGAAACAAAGTTTCTTGTGCACAACCGATTAATATCGTGTTCGGTATGGTTCTTTCGGCGGATACGTTCTCAGAATCTTGAAATATCCTAATGTCGATGATTTATACTTGATTTCAATCAATGAAGTTTCAAATTGATATTTCTAAATAGTCCTAGTATTTCAATGTCTCTGTACGGCAGTTTTGGAATGTTGTTTTCGTATTCTTAGAATATTTATCAGCTCAGTTGGCTGATCGCCAGTTTTTTCATTACTGCTTTTAAAATTCTTATTTCTTCTCTCCAGTTAAAATATATATTCTTCGAAATAATGGCAGAACAAAGTTGATTTGGTAATTTTAACGCTCAGGAAAATCTTTGAAGTTATCTGTCAATTTATTTTTTAAGGATTTTTCGGAAAAGTTTTCAATGATTGAAGTCTTCATGAGTGAAGCTAACTTTTTCCTCTTCAAAACAAGTCGATACCTAATCATTATTTCTGGTTATTTTTCATTTACAGCTCGGCGTTAGATTCGACAAATAATACTAAAGTTGCTATAAAGAAGTTGGCGCGTCCTTTCCAAACAACAGTTCATGCTAAGCGAACTTATCGAGAATTGAGAATGCTGAAGCACATGAATCACGAAAATGTAAAGTGTGTTAAACAAAGTATATTCAGATTATTAGGAAAAGATTTTTAATCGTAATTTCTTTCTAGGTGATCGGATTATTAGATGTATTCCACCCGGCAACGAAGTTGAGCGAGTTTAATCAGTTGTAAGTATCAAGGAAATTCCTGGTCCTTAATAATTACCCTGAAAATACGTAATTTCGGAATCAGGTTACACTTCTGGAAATTCAATAATCATAATGGAGACTGTCCCTCTCAATTTTGATTGATAACTTTCAATTTATATCATACGGAATTTCGATTTTCCAAAAATTTTATGCCGAATATTCGAACTTGTTCTGCAAAAGTCCATTAAATAAAATGATCATTGGTTTGTTTGATGAAAAAATTAGTCAACCTTGACCCATTCTTCAATATTTCATACTTCTTCTTTTAATTAATGTACCTTTCTTAATTTAGGTATCTAGTTACGCATCTAATGGGGGCAGATTTAAATAACATAATTCGCACTCAACGCTTATCAGATGATCATGTTCAGTTTCTAGTGTACCAAATTCTTAGAGGATTAAAGTATATTCATTCAGCCGGTATCATACATCGAGTAAGAAAAAAATGAAATGTTACTCGCATAAAATTTGTTTTTGGTAGTTGACGTTGGGTCCCGCTCAGCTTTTATTATATTAATGAATTTTAGGATTTAAAACCCTCGAACATAGCGGTTAATGAAGATTGCGAGTTAAAAATACTTGATTTCGGGTTAGCGAGACCTACCGAAAATGAAATGACGGGTTACGTGGCTACGAGATGGTACCGAGCGCCTGAAATCATGTTGAATTGGATGCATTATAATCAGACGGGTAGGTTATATTTTGTTGCTTTGCAAGCGTTCAAACATAATACTAACCAACCTACGTTCATTATTTTCTAGTTGATATTTGGTCCGTTGGATGTATTATGGCTGAACTTCTTACTGGTCGAACTCTATTCCCTGGTACGGATCGTATCCTTTGTGAATTAATGCTCGATTATTAATCGTAATAGTCAATAAATTTCATGTATACCCATTAAAAGTCTTAGTTGCGCCAAAAATCTCCCTTATCAGACCTGTAGACATTCATCAACTGAATTTAATACTCGACTTACTGGGTACTCCTAACGCAGCTTTTTTAGAGAAAATATCTAGCGAGTCGGTAAGTTCAGATTTGTTCGTGTTTGGCTATTCAAGCTTCAATAACCTCGCAAATTTTGGCAGTAGATTTCTGTAATCGGTCTAACAATAACAAATTTACACGTTTAATCAGAACCCAGGTTAATGTGGAATACGTCGACGAAAGGCTAGCTTCAGTGTCGTTAGTATTTCTTATATTCCAGGTTGAGTAACTTCATAAAGGATATAGAACATCCGTGCTCCGTTATAATGTTCCTCCTTTTTTTTTCTCCTTTTTTGTGCAAATCATCCTTAACTATGAGAAATAGACATTGATCATTTGAATCGAGTTTTAGTTCTATGTGGAACTCCGTCCGAAGACTATATTGCTAGGATTACAAGTCAAGAGGTACGACTCTTAAATAATGTTTCATTAGAAAGTTTTATTTACCTAGTGCTCAGTACACAGAACCTTGACGCTCTTTTTTCTTAGCTCTGTTAGTGACCTGTTCATTCTCAGATGACAAATACGAATATGTCTATGGTAGTAATGTACTCTAGTATTTTTCTTTGTAGAACGTCCCACATCTAACTTATCTGATGAACGTTATTATGGTTACTCGCTTTTGGTAACATTTCCTCTCCTTGCAATTGTAAAAAACTAATTAAAAATCTTGACACTCAACAAATGTGTGACTTGGATGAACGAATGTAATGCTTTTTACTCTGATATTTTTGTTTTTATTAATTTGTAATGCATACTCTGAATTTTATATAGTTCAATCTCTTTATAACATTTTGCGCTCGCGGATACTAATCATTTTACTACTGTGAATTAAAAAAGAAAAAACTTGTATGGGTTTCAGGCAAAAAACTACATTAATTGTTTACCACCTATGAATAAAAAAGATTTTACAGAAGTTTTTGGCGGAGCTAATCCTCTCGGTAAGTGTGTAGTAGAATTTACCACGAAACTAATGAAGTAACTAATTATAAGAAAAGTTGATACGGGTTTCAATCATTCACGTGTAGCAATAAAGCTCCTGGAGTTGATGCTAGAACTAGATTCAGACCAACGAATTACTGCAGAACAAGCTTTGGCTCATGAGTATCTAGCTCAGTATGCAGATGCTACCGATGAACCTACGTCTCCGCCGTTTAATCAGAACTTCGAAGATATGGATTTAACGGTCGATAGGTGGAAAGGTACTCACAAACTCATGATGCTTACAAATTATCTGTTTATTGTTCTCCTTATAATCGATTAATTTTCATGATATTCGTTCTCAGAGTTGGTCTATGAAGAAGTTATTAACTTTCAGCCACATCCACCGCTACAATCAGCTAGCAATGTGGGTTAAATAAGAAATGATCGTACAAATTCGATTACTGTAATTTTAATTTGCGGAATTATCTGTGATACCAAGCGTTTTTGTTTTTATAATAGCCTGCAAAGACTATTAAACTTATTTCTTATGTTGAATTTTGTTTGTATTTAGCTTCATGTTATATGTATTAACGTTTAACAACGTTTTGTTTCATTTTTAGTCTGCACTAACACTTGTACCAGTTTTTCATAGATTGAAAGTGAACTGTGGATGGTCTAGAACCACTTTCGAATCTTAATATTATGCTTTTTTTCCTGTATCCTGTTAGAAAATTCAAAATGCAATATATTCTTAAGATGTAATTTTAATACATGCCTTACATGCATCAACTTAGTTTTAGTCATGCATATTTAAGCTGTATCCCGATCACTTGTGATCCCAAATTTCAATTCATAAAAGTGCAAATAACTACATAAATTTAATATGATTCTTTATATTTTTAATATAACAATAGGGCATTTCTTTCTACACTGATTAATCTTCAAATTTTACAAGATGGTATCAATTTGTGGGCGGCCAACTCCACTGACCGGGGGGAGGAGTTTCAATCAATGGCTCCCAGGGTTTCCAGACGAGTGCACTCCTGGCAAAAGCCAATTCTCTTTCAGCTTGCAAGATGAGCTCTTCGGCCTGACCAGAGTTTATTTTTTGTTCAACTTCCAGAGGACTTTTACTCTGTGGAGAAGAGGATTTCAAAGTTAATAACAATGATATTCAAGTACGTCAAATAATCGTTAGGTTCTTACGAGTAACTATCATATAACTTTTCAAACAGCAGTTTCAATTATTAAATCACGTGATTATTTGCATGGAAGAAGCGTTCGTGTATCTTCTCCGGTACTTTTCTCATAAAACCCTACATGAACTTGGAAAAGTTCATTGCCTTCCACAATTTCGTCTTCCAAAATAGATCAAACTTCACAATAACCAATTTAGTAAATCTCTACAATAAATATGATGAACTTATTTTTCTATTTATCAAACAATATAGACGAAGATGAACATCGATATTTGGTCTAGAAGTAATAGCTTAAATTGTCCTTTCAGCCACTGTGTTCTGAAGTCGAGTTTTTTTCTTTTCTCTGACACACGATTGTTTTAATTTTCTCCATTTCATTAGTTTATTCACCTATCTGTCTCCTTCCAATGATTTTATTTTTCCTGCTATTCTTTCAAGTGTTCACAGGAGTTCCACAATGGTGTTATTTTAATACTCCTTATCCACCTTTCCTTCCGTTTTGCGTTGGCCCTCAACTCGTACAATTTTCCTCAATTTTTCTCTCATGTACTGATCAAACATTTTTTCTAACTGCAAATAATACAATACTGAGGCTATTCATGTCTTTCATTCGAAGTGATTGAATTACCGAACTTACATCCACAACACACTGAAGTCGCTCTTTCACCAGGGTTTCTGTATACTTTCGGTATGCGGCATCTGGTGGTATTTTCTTCATTATCCTTAAAATTTTGTTGTATAATATGCGCAAATGATGTTCAGGATTGACAGCTACCTTCAGCCCAGTCAATCCGGTAGTCTGCAGATAGATGATAAAAAACGATTTTAAGAAGTACAGTCAGGACCAGAGAAGCAAGTTGAAACGGAATGAGATTTTACCGTTTTTAACGCTGGAATCTTATTCATGATTAATATCCAAATAGACCAACGCGGTCGTGATATCTACGATTGAATTAATCGGATAGTTACACAACTCGACCTCTGATGAGTGGTAATGACCCTGCACAAAGTTTAAGGACGAAGTATGAGAGAAGGTATGATTACAAACAGAAGTAATATGAATTCTAGAATCGTTTCTCTTGAATTATATCGTAATACTCACATTAATCGCCCATTCCTGTAATAATTTTGAGATGGCAAAAATTCACTAAGGTCCTAAACTTTCTTATCAACAGTGATTAAAACCAGAGAAATGCTATAAATCGGGCCGACCCAAACCCTCCCGAACCGAACGCAACACTTTGTACTACTCCATCATCATTCGTGGTAATGGGGACATTTCAGCGAACGGAAGTTAGGAGAAAATATGCAATAATAAACGTAAAATCAGGTAAAGTTATATCTATTCCGTTGATTCTTTTCAGCCCGAATATCCTACCCATACGTACACGACCACTGATGGCGCGCTAACATCGAACCCTCCTCTTCGCTGCACTGCTGCTTCATCGTCTATCGATCGTCTGAGAAAAATAAACAATCATTATCTTCAATATTCTTTACCGTATGATTGATAAGAATGAGCATAGGTATACAATTGAAATTGAACAGAAAATCTTTTAAATGCAAATTATTTTCGAGTGGAAACGCCCGTCATACGTGGTATTCGTAATGTTCGTCAATTTTCAAACAATTCGGCTTTTAGATATTTGAAAAACCCAACTATTGCATACGAGTGAGTAGCAATCCAGCTGAGGTCCACGTAACACCAAAATGCAGCCGGCAAGTAGAAAACGCGCGATGAATGAAAATGATCGATACAATCAAGATGAAAATTCTAGTTTCCTGTACTCTACGCGAGCTATCATTCCTGTATTCTGCCTTGTTGTGGCATTCTTCATCGGCTATAAAGGATACCTGGAGACACGTATCAATACACCATTCGATAAGGTAAAGATCGTTCAAAAAACCGGATTAGCTGTTCCCGATCGATATTGGGGTAGTTATCGGCCGAATTTATACTTCGGAATGAAAACAAGAGATCCATATTCTCTCGTCAGTGGTATCATGTGGTACTATCCGTCTAAAATTCGAAACGCAGGCGATGTTAGGCATTGGTGCGAACAAAGCGACTACCTTAAAGGTTATGCGTGGACTGAACACGATGGCAGAAATTTTGGTATTCAAACAATCAACGATGACGGGGTGAAAATCACCACCTCTTTCGTGAAAAAACTTCGCGGTAGTTTTGGCGGCGACTGGACTGCGAGAATTTCGTTCACATCTGATGATAAAACAAAAATCGGAGAAACTGTTTCCATCCTTTTTTATACAGCGATAGAAAATCAAACTAATGGTCTTATAAAGCCAACAATGTTCGATGTTCATGGCGTAACTGGCACCACTGAAGGACTAGGAGATTTTAGCATTATGATAAAAAATATTTCCAACTACATTATTCACGAATCTTACCTATTTACGAAATGTGCCGGACTGAACGTCATTAAAGAGACTGTTCTGTCTTCCTTACGTATGATTCAGACCGATCAAGAACGTTTGTTTACATTATTCAACGAAATCTCCGAAGTCAAGAGAGGATCTAATCTCGTAGTGACGCAGCTCACCTTCAAAATTCCTTTCGAAGTCGACTTAATTTTCGAATCGGGTAACGCTTTCAGACCAGAAACACTGACCGGCAAAATATACACAACTGAATTGGAAAAGCATTCGAAATTATTTAACGATAGATTTGAAAATACTTTTGCACTATCCAAGAAAGGTTTCTCTGACAGTAAAATTGATTTTGCGAAAGCTGCATTTAGCAATCTGATCGGAAGTATAGGTTATTTTTACGGCTCCTCGCGAGTCCTGTCTGAACATACCGATTCTCCGGTACCCTATTGGAAAGCCGCACTGTATTCCGCCGTCCCGTCGAGAAGTTTTTTCCCGCGTGGATTCCTCTGGGATGAGGGATTCCATGGTCTTATACTCGCTGCTTGGGACCTGGATATTGAACTAGATATAATCAGTCATTGGTTTGACTTGATGAATATAGAAGGTTGGATTCCTCGAGAACAGATTCTAGGTTCAGAAGCTCTGAGTCGTGTTCCTCCAGAATTTGTTACGCAAATTAATACGAATGCTAACCCCCCTATGTTTTTCTTGACATTGAATTTTATTTTACGTAACTACGAAGAGCAATTGATCGAACAATCAACGAGATTGGAAACGCTAGATCGATTGTATAGTCGTTTAGTGGCTTGGTTTGATTGGTTTAATACCACTCAAAGCGGATCACTTCCTGGTACTTACAGATGGCATGGTCGAGATGCGAATGCTTCGGGAGAGTTGAACCCGAAAACGCTTACCTCGGGCTTGGACGATTATCCTCGAGCATCGCACCCAACAGACGAAGAAAGACATATTGATTTACGTTGTTGGATAGCGGCGAGTGCGGCCACGATCGTTGCAATTTCTAATCTCCTGAATAAACCATGTAATCGTTTCGCCGAAACTGCTTCATACTTGCAGGATAATAAGTTACTCGATGAGCTTCATTGGTCGGAAAAGCATCAAGTGTACGCGGATTACGGATTACATACCGATGATGTGACTCTAGTTCAAGTCAGTAAGCCTGGAACACCGCGTCGAATGAAAAGAAAAGTCCTGAAACCTCCAACCTATCGTTTGGTTGATACGACGTTTGGATATGTTAGTTTATTTCCTTTCATGTTACAAATGATAGATTCGAATAGTCCTAATCTTGAGAAAATTCTGCTAAAATTACGCAATCCAGAATTATTGTGGACAGATTATGGATTACGATCGCTATCGAAAAAATCGCCTCTTTATATGAAGTATAATACAGCCGACGATCCTCCGTACTGGCGAGGCGCAATTTGGATGAATATGAATTTCTTAGTCGTTCGAGCTCTGAAACACTATGGTGATCTCTTAGGCCCGTATAGTAAAGAATCTCAAAAACTGTACAGCGAACTTCGCGAAAATCTGATAACAAATGTTTTTAAAGAATTTAATCGAACTGGATATTTTTGGGAAAATTATAATGATGTTACTGGCCAGGGTCAGGGGGCTAGACCTTTCAATGGTTGGACGTCATTGATTATTTTAATCATGGCAGAAATTTACTAGTCAAATAGATTTAATGTAGGTTAAGTGTTGTTCTTTTTCTCTTTCTCTTCCAGTATTGATCTATTACTCTGTGAAAGCAGTTACGAGGCACAAATTATGATACAATTTTGTTATATCATTGTACAGTTTTCCTTTATTTTCCATTTTTTTCGTGTACTTATGATGTATTTATGTTTTTATTTTGTTCAAGTTATTCGTGTATAGTTTTAATGTCGTTAATTAAATTGAAAATGATATTGACGTTCCTGAAACTTTGTTTCACTTCTACTTTCTCGAATGTAAAATTCCGGGCCTTTCTAATTTTTCTAGAAATTTCAAATAGTAGCTAGGCTCGATATCATGATCTTAAGATTTTACTTTCCAAATTTTTTTGGAAATGCAGAAGTCCTTTTATTTTTAATTTAAGCAAATCTTTCCCCAAAAATTGGTTGTAGCCTACTGCTCCTCAAAATCTCATATCTGAAGAACTCCATTATCAATCCGAGTGGGTATGATAGAACGATGGCAAAGTGGGGGCGACGGTGCGCTAAATTTTGATCTGCTTAGGAATCATATATTACGACGATGATGGTACCCACGTTTTCGCCGTTTTCACTCTGATTTGAATGCTACCTCACGATGTTTAGCTTATTCATAATTGTACTTTGCAAGTGGTTATCGTGAAGAGAGCATGAACAAAAACCGAGTTTTACGAAATTACGCAATTATAACTGCATCTCAATGAAAACCTTCCAGACAGAATGAACAAATAAGGTGTAGGCCTAGTTATTCTAATTTAGCAACCGCAGACGCTGTGATGCGATGGTGTTGACTGTCTGGACATTGAAACCGAAAGTTTAAATGAGACAACCAACTTATTATCGCGAACTCATAATTTGTTAAACGAGCCGAAACATAGCGTCAATAATGATTATGATGATTGCGTACGGTACCTACATGCTTGTGAGTCTCGGCAAAGCTTGACTCTTCTCCGTCTCCATGCAGATCCACTACTCTGCGTTAGCGACACATTTGAAATCCTCTTTTAATTACCGTAACGCGAGGAAATGGGGAAAAATACACGGAGTACACGTAGGTATACTTTCTTTTAAACTTCTCACAGCTAATGGTTAGAAGGAGAACTGTCTCGTTGGCGTGATTTTGTTACAGTGAATGTTTTTGTAAAATATGTTGGGCAAAGTTATTTTGGAAAACTGATCGTTAATTCGTAAAGGTTGGGGTTGAAATATGTTCGCGTATTTGGTGTTTTATGGGACCTGTGTGGTGAACTTGGTCGTTGGTGAATATGAAGAGTTTGCAACAGATTCGGATGCTGCGGAAAAGCCCACCATGTACAGAAGTTTGAGGGATTACGCCTCACCTCATCATTTACGTTCATACCCGGCGATCCCGTACGGAGACACCAACATGGGTTCTTATTTTGGGAATGGATTCCATCAAGACGTTATGATGGAGGATTTGCATTCGCATCCGTCAATGAAGACAATTTTCGTAAATAAATTCATGGGACCTAATCAATCGGAAAAGAAAGCACCGTATGTGGTCAAGATGTCCATGGAGAAACCTTACCCATTTATAATGCCGAAACCGTATTTATTAACAGGGGCAATAGAAAAACCTACGAACGCTTACCCCGCTATGAAGATGTACGCGACCGCTCTCCTGCCGACGAAGTTTGAGAAGCAAATAAGTTTACCAGTTATTTTGTCAAAACCAATGTCCTACAGTTCTTCCAGTATGTTAAACGACAGACATATCTTCGGTCAGATTTCCGTGGAAAAACCAACGGTAAGACTTAAATCACCTTACGAGAATTCTTACGAAAAAAAGATACCCGCCTTACCTTATTCGATGCAGAAACAACTCCCCTATCCAATATACATGCCACCAACTCAGGAGAAATTAGTACCCATACCCGTAGAAAAACCGTACTCAATACAATACCAAATTGAAAAACCATTATCGTATCCGATGGAGAAAGCGATTCCATATCCTGTGCCCGTTCCAATCAGAATTCCTATCGAGGTTCCTGTACCGGTAAATGTGGCAGTGACTAGGCACGAACCAGTATTTATTCCTATTCCGCAGCCTCGTCCATCAGATTCAGTTGATCAGACTGACACAAGTGAGAAGGAGACGCCAGATTATGTCCCTCAATTATTCATGTCAACAGCATTGTTGAAACGACTAGCTGCAGCACAGACGAATAATATTTCTGCCAGTAAATCAGTCATTAAACTTACCAGGAAGTACAACACTCCCCCAAATAAGGAAAGTAACGACACTGAGTTAGAGGGAACCGCTATTGTGAATAAATATGAATTTTTAAAGAAAAATAATAACGAAGGGACCAACATAGTAAATAAATATGAATTTTCAAAGAAAAATAATAGCGCAGGCACTGATATGGTGAATAAATATGAATTGTTAAAGAAAAATAATAGTGAAGGAATTGTCATTTTAAATAAATATGAATTTTTAAAGAAAAATGATAACACATCTACGACAACGCCAAAACAAGTAGATTCGACGCTGGCAACGACAATTGCAACACCTAATTCGACAACTATTGTCAACGCGAATAATACTACCATTCCGACCATTGGGACATTGACTAGTCAGCTGCAACAATCTACCACTGAAGATTCAAAAACGGATAAATCTTCAAGAGGATCATAATTTTCAGCCCCAATACTGAATATGATGACTACAGAATAATTTGTGTACTCATGCCGTTTTATTTATTACACCTGTCTATAAGTATTTTTTTGCCTTCCGCATCGAGTTGCAGGATGAAGGAGATTGGAAATTTGTGTTCCAAAAATCAAGTACCTATTCTCACGGGGTTAATTGTTTGTACCAACATACCCGACTACGAGCCCCAATTGACTTATTTTAATTTTCTTTTTTTTTTATCATTTATCTTTGTAACAATGAAAAATCTCGATAAACTTTCACAGATGATTTTCGGATACCGTTGAAAGTCATAAACTTTAACTTTCGACACAATATAATTGGGAGAAGAAAAAGAAGGAAGAATACTAAAATAGCAAATGATAGTAACAATTGAAAGTCTCTTTCTTCTCCCTCTTTCTTTTCTAATTTATTTCTTCCGCAATTAGAGCTACGTCCTTGAGTAAATAAAATTTGATATCCCACCAGAATGGTAAAGTCGAAAATCCAACTGGAAAGAAATTGCTAAAACAATAATATTTTATTTCTGATACCTAGCCTAATTAGGTATCACAATTTTTTTTTTTTTTAATATTATTTTTCATGCTTGGAAGAATAACTTGAATATTGAATAAAATGTATGGAAGTATCTCATTTTCTCAAGTTTCGTTTTACATTTGAATGATTTTATACTCACAAACAGCTAGAGTAATTTAGACGTCGCAATTTTTCTTCCTGAAATAAAGAAGTAAACTGATTTTTTGTGATTGTAGTTTTCAATAGAACGTTGTACTGTTTATTCGTAGAAGTATCAATAAACGTTAATGGATGATTTGTTATTATAATTTTTTCTTCTTTCAACAAGTTTCGTCTTCTTTGATCCTGGAAAGAAGAAAACGAGTTGTGTTCTGAAGAATGAAACTTCAAGAATGACTCGTATGAATTTATTTTAATGTGATATTATGTAACAATTGGAAGAAGAGAAAAAAATATCAACTACATGATGCAGCGTTTGAGTCTTATAGCTGTCGATCACTAAATCATTTAGAAAGAAAACATGAGACTGGAGAATCATACAGGAATTTAGATAGCTGCAAAATATTTCCATTAATAATACATATTTAAAACCTAACCAAATTAGGTATTACATGGAAATAGGACTCGGAAACTAAGTTGAAAAAAGGGAAATTGCAGATTGTTATGATGATATAATTTATATTCGGAATGTAATTTAAATTATTTCAGTATACCTACAAAAACATTAGAATAAGTATAGAAAATGCTTCATAATAGCGAGAATGTAATTTTTTATAATTACCTAATTAAATATGAAGCCTACTGAAGAAACAAGAAGTCGCAAAGAGTATAGCTTCCATTTATTAAAGTAACAGTACAAAAAATAAAATATTTACGAAAATAAGAATAATGAGTAGTCTACGAGGACAATTACGAAACAGATAAATAGAGGAATAACATCTGGGTAACATACCTCGCTGTTTGATTTTCGAATAAATTAACAATAAAATGCAATTAGTGCCAACCATTTCATGAGCGTGTACGGGTACCGAATCGTAACAAGGACTAGGTACCCTTTGAATCTCGGTACTCAAAGTTCTTATTTTCTGCTTTCCGATGCCCAAGGATCTTATTTTTTTTTTCATTCTCAGCTAATATTACATATTGTTTTTTTGCTCGCGCTCATCATTCTCGAGAAATACCTATGTATTTTTACCAGGAACTTTTTACTCACAATCACGTGGTTTTCCCAGTCGACCGTTATAGGGTGGACGGAGAGTGTATCCGACGTACAGATACGGTGCGTCATGTAAGTGTTCATCACATCAACCTCTAGCGCCTTATCAAAATCAAAAATACACCTACGTTATCAAAAAAATATACTCCTAGTCCTAGCGGCGCGTGAATTTTCGTACTTGACTCTGTGTACGTGCTGTGTGCTAATCCTCGGGACTATACTCCTTTTCTTCCAATTATAAAATTCGAATTATGAGTCCGAAGAAGAGAAAGATAAAAGTTGATCAAGCGGCCTCATCTTCATCCTCTAAGCAGCAGAAGAAATCCAAAATTCGATCGAAAAGATCATTCGAAGAACAGAATCCTACCCATGAACCAGTCTCAATTGAGGAGCCAGTTTCTTCTGCGGAAACAGTATTTTCCAAACTTCCCGCTGAAGTAAAAAAATTTTGTTTTTCATCGTTCCTCAATAATTATATCTTCCTCATCGTAAATATTTTAATTTCAGGTAGTAATCGAGATCATGAAACTGCTTCCGGCTACCGAGCGAGGCAATATTCGCCTCGTTTGCAGAGAATGGTACCACATGTGCGAAAACGATGAGAAACTCATCCTGTGGCCCGTCTATTGTGACAGGTTTAATGAATTTTTGTCGATCGTGCAGAAATCCGCACGTCGGAGTTTACGCCTCGAATTCTTGGGTGTTAATTTCCATAGCCATCCTCAAGCCCGATTTTGGAGACTCTGCGGCTCAAAAATACTATCACTCAAATTCAAAGATTGTCGCGTGTCTCGTCAGGCATTCGCCTTTATCTTGAAATACTGTTCTAACATGGAAACGTTTGTGATGCATTTCACATTTTCTGGGTATATTGAAGAACTTAGAGACAGCATACCTCCACCCGCTTCCGACGTGATAAATCTCTCCCTGAAAACACTTGAAATTCGTCTCGAACATCTGGATTTTTTCCCCATGATTGATTGGAATTTTTTCCTTCGACCTTTTCCAAATATTACGAATTTTTTCCTCTGTCATGGTGGTCTCAAGCGTTTGGATCGTCGAGATATTGAAAATTTGACGCCAAAAATTAATAAGTTGAGTGTTACGCCTAATCAAGGAACTATTGATGATGAGCGTCGTGTTCTTTGGAAATATCTGAATCAAAATCAAATGAGGAGTATCAGAACAAATTTTCCTGCTTCGATTTTCCTATTGGAGCCCTTAGCGATGATTAAGCTCACAACGTAAGCTCTATTATAGATTCTTTAATTCGTGATTTTTTTTTAATCATTCTTGTTAATCTTGCTAAATGTTTCAGTTTTACGGAAATTACTGCCTGGGAAATGGTACCGAAATCTCGTATGTTGGAATTCATGAACTTCGCGGAAAAACAAGTGAATTTAAGAAAATTGAGCGGTGTTACCAACTTGTCGGTTCCAAAAGAGGATCTTGATTTATTTGTGCGTAGTATGCTGGAAATTTCAAGTTTACGAGAATTCAATTTATTACTCTGTGGTATGTAACATCGAATGGAATACAAATTGGTCAACGTCATTGAACAAATCCAATGTAAGAGCGTTAAGTATCGTCTGTATGGATATTTGTTTTCCGAACGCCCCAAGTATTTCGCATCCTCGGAATGAAAAATTAACCACTTTGTCCATTAGAGGAAAAACCACATTCGATTCAAGCATTAGTTCTTTTTTAGAAACATTACCCAATCTGCGAGCATTATATTTGAGTCACGTGGACTCCGAGACGTTTGAGTAAATTTGTGCAAATCAAGTAAGAATTAGATTTTGCGAGAAGTTCTCAATTTTGTATGAAGCTCTCGCCATGATTTGTTCTTATTGTATTTGCAGGTTAAATTGGAGTCACTCGTCGTTGAAAAAGTGATAGACGGAATAGAACTGATATCTACTGCTCCCTTCAATCGATTAGAAAGTGAGTTACCTATTTGAAATTCACGTTAGAAGACCAGATTCGCTAATATTAGTATTACTGTAATATACATTATCATTAGGTACTTTTTACTGAGAAGGTGGGAATATTAACTAGATGTACAAGTTCTCCTCTTGATGAGAAAAGCCCTAAAAATTTTTTTCGTCGAAAATTTTGATCGTAATTTTCAAATTGGGCGTACAGTCTGTGACACCAGTCAAAAATCAAGTCATAAGTATTATTTATGAATCATGCTTGTTTTTTTTTCCCGGTGGAGTTGAAAAAATATTTATTTTTCTTTCGTACCAGAAATTATACCTCGTTGTAAGCCTGCATTAATACCTACTTTACCCGATTGACTACCGATCGTTTAAGAAGTCTGTAAGATCATTAAATCAAAGCAAATAAAGGCGTTTTTCCCTTTTCATTCTGTATTATCTTATGACAGAATCACGAATGATTAACGATAAATTGTAGTTGGACCTTCGAAATTGTTGAAAATTGATTCGGAATTAATATGTGTAATATGTTCTCATCTATACCTATACAAAATTTCATCAACCTTGTACTTGGATACTTCAATTTGTTGGTTTTCCTGATACAAATCAGAAATAATTTGACAATTATTCATTTTTTCCAGGGTTGAGAAAACTAATTCTTTCTCTGGACAAATTCATATCGAGGGAAAATCATTTTCATCATTTAAAAATTTTATGCATAGCTCAAGAACATCCTGTAAGCTTTCCACTAAAATGTGAAGTAAGAGATTCACGTTTCAATTTTTTTTTTTTTTTGAAAAATTCTATTGTCATTCTAGGAAAATAATTGTGCATGGCGAGTAAATTATTTGGACTCAAATTCATTGCAAAAGTATCGAAACCTATCTTCGTCTTTGGAAGTACTTTGGATAGAAAATTTTCACCTTCAACGTCCAAATCTCAATGACATCTCTTCAAAATTCCAATCGTATAAGGAATGGTTTCTAGATTTTATTTCGGAATTCATCAGTGATAGGAAAAATTTGAAGCTCCTATACTTGAATTTCAAAAGCATGGGCCCTCTAGAAAACATTTACGAAGAAAGGTTCACGGCAGAAGAAGTGGAGTCTTCCATTTTTAGTTCCTATCCATTTATGCGCTTGTTTGTTTATGGTAATCAGATATTTGTTAAGAGTCTTTATACCGAGCGCGTTGAGAAAGGAAGTTTTTTTGTTAAAATGAATTTAAGGAAATGGTTTGTGAACTCCAAGGATTCATTTGAGTCCTACAATTACTTGGATTTATTGCATTATTTATGAAGAAAACTTTAATTGCACATTGAAATAAAGTGAATGAGCGATGAGAAAAAGAAATGAAATTTAGTGTCTGAACGTTGGAAAAATATATTTCTTCTATTTTTTACTTTTAAGCTGAAAATATAATTTTCTTTACCTGTACATTGATTTTTATCAGCTCTGATTATTAATAAAAGTATGAAGAAGTTCGATAAATTGTTTCATGAAGTTCACAACAATAAGTTTTCTTGCTGGAAATTACTTTAAAAAAATAGATTTCATTATGTTGGCCTACCTGCATTAACATCTTTTTTAAAAAATATCGGAATGCTATAATAGAGGAGTACTTGACGTCATGGAATCTGAATTTCATCGGCAGGCCAATTTCTTCTATCTGGCATTAATTTAAAAAGGTCATAATGAATTTCTAGGTCAAGCAAACGCTCTTGTTCGAAGAGGTTTATTGTACAATGTTGATTATGCCCTATTAAACCTTATTCTTATACCGAGCGTAAAAAGACGACACTAGTTCAAGTAACTTACACGAATTACTTATATGTTGGAATTTGTAGTTTTTTTTTTGTATAATATAATTTTCCCCTTGGGATTGCTTATTTTTTCATTGTTTATCCGTCGAAGTATTTTCTAATCAAAACAAGAACTGGAGTAAAGATAGGCGAGGAAGTAGGAATCCATATCTCTTATCCCAACTCTCTACCTATGTTCTAATAAGTATTTTCGAACAAGATCCTCTGTAAGAAAGGAAGAAAATTAAATTATTGGCAGTAATTCCTGTATGAAGGGGACCGAATGATGAACAAGTTTTGTAGTTCTAGAAACATTCATTCGACTTCGCATTATATTGAAGAATGATCAACTTTAGGACAAGTAAGTGACTTACATAATGAGTAACGTTGCCAGATTTTACCAGGGCTCGGACAGCCAGAGACAAAAAAAGCTTTCGCAGCGCGAAAGCAATACCGACTTTTTCTCTACTACTTTCTCAAATCGCTCGTTAACAACTCAAAATGACTTTGTTCTCCGATGAAATTTCATTTTTGCAGCTTGCCTAGCAATTTATATTATTATAAATAATCGATGATAAAATAAATCGCTCGTTAACAATGCCAAATGACTTCGTTCTCCGATACAATTTCTTTTTTGTAGCTTGCCTAGCATTTTATATTTTATTCATTCATTCGCCCCCGCCCCCATCTAAGAAAAAAGAAATACCTCGTAACAAACTATGAAGATTCCATAACAAGCCTTAAGCGCTAGTTAATCAACTAGTATTTAACCCACCACACGAAAACTATTAATCCGATTTAAAAAAAAAATAGCGTACACACACATTCACGTTCACTACTTTATTAACCCTCAATTTCATGGAAATCGACCGAATATATACAGAGAACATTCAGGTACAAAAAAAAGTACATACATACATACATACATACATACATATGAATTTGAACGAATGTTAGAATCGTGATCTAGACCCTCTGAAACGTCGAGAAAACATACCCCCCACCAAAAATTCCACCGCGCCCAAGATTGCAATACCTCCTAAAAATCGGTAAAATAAATGAAAGAAACTTCGTCTCACCTTTTTTAAATTTGCTGTGAATTGTACTTTTCAATACATTGGGAGATCAAGTGGATTGAAAAGCGGAGTAAATATATTGGACGAAAATGTGTAACTTTTATCATTTTGTAGGCATACAAAAAGGACTACTGAATAATGATATAATATAAATAATCAAACAATTAAATTTATTCGTTCATAATAATAACTATCTTTACTAATTAATTATTAAAATTATAATAAAATATGTATAAAGTAATTTCGTAGAAAATAAATAAATCGAATTATTACAAAACGATACAAGAGAACATATTGATATCAAATAAATTATTCAATTAATAATAATGATAGTTTTGACTAATGAGAGTATAAAATAAGTTGAGCTCGATTTAAAGCCTAGAAGTTGATGTTATTACTGAATTTTATGTTAATCGTTTGAATTTTTGCGTTCTGAATAACTTGTCCGTTCAAATTACAAAGGGAATTTAGAATTACTTCTCAAATTTTCCGTTGACAAAATTATTTATCGTCGATATCAAGAATTGAGGCAGTATCGCTCTTTTTCAGATTATTTTATGTTTCGATACTTCATGGTCTCAGGTATCTCTCACAAATTTTGAAAGCATTCCAATGTAAACTGACTGTTAACGAAGTGAAAACGTGGTGCAAAGTGAGTAATTTGAATGCACAAACGTTGTACAAGTAGGTTCATACTAATCTATACCATAAAAAATTCTACTGAGAAATGGCGTTTGTACATTCGCATCTTTTTGCTTGTTGACAACAGAACAACTTGATAAACTTGATATTTTCACCCCTTTTTAAAATACGCAGTACGGATTCACAATACCGATTGCAAAAAGGGCGATATGCGCCTCACAAACTATTGGTGTCAGTGCAACAATACGTAATATTTTTCGAGTTATTTTGTCATAATTTTGTTGCTTGAGATTTGAACTACAATTCCTGAAAGTTTCACAGAAATCGGATGCGTCATTCTCGAGTAAAACAATTCATAAAATTTAATTCAATGGCAGTTTTTTCAAAACTCAAGTTTCTCAAATGAGGAGGGTTCTGGCAAAAGGGCGTGAACCAGGGAGAAGCTGTTTTTGCGGAGACCATGATACCATGATTCTTGGACGTTTCAGTTCATTGCGCAACTTTTTTTTTTTTTTTTTTTTTTTTTTTGTATGGGATTTTACCCTACTTTACAGAAAGGGCTTCCGCTATCTTTTTTTCTCCCGGTCCCTCTGAATTTAATATTCAACAGATTGACAATGTAATTTTGTATCTTACAGAAGAAGACGTTCTTACACTTTTTTCGATCAAACTTATTGTTGCGAAGTTAAATTCATCTAAACTTTCAAATTCATTTTTCTGTGCTTAATATTTTCTCCCGGAAGCCCTCCTGCCAGAACCCTCCTCAAATATATCGCCCTTTTTCCACCCACTGCCTCAATTATTGTTGACGCAATGTTCGTTAAAGTATTGATATTTGAAATGAAATCACACCTCAGTGGAATGAAAGCGACTCCATTGCATGAAAAAATAAAATATCTAAAATCGCCCGCGATTTCGTGGGCAAGTGACAACCTCTAGTGCTACCTATACGGTTTTCAGTGTAATTCAACCAAATTCAACCGTTCATGACGTCACTTCAAATTGTTTACAACGCTAAAAGCGGAAGCTCTTTGCGGAAGCTACGAGTACGAGCTGCAAGCTGCAACCAAAAATCTTCCAGCTGCTCGAAGGATAATGATGACGCTGTCTTTCTCACCAACGAGTAACGACTAGGTAAACGTGTGATGATGAGAGATGGCAGTGAACGATGAACCACCAATGAGCCTTCATCAAGTGTTGCTAAATTTTTTTCAGTTTAGTCAAATGTTATTAGACACGACGTAATTCCGGGTTTGCTGGTCCAAATTTTCGTTTAATTTTTGTGTATGGTCAGTACGTGCTTGAAGTCTGATTATGAGTGTTGAAGTGATATATAATGTCTGCGGCTGTGACAGTTTTAACTGTACTCTTTTCAGTTATATTGACTCCTTTTCTAGTATTCTTTTGCGGTATAGTTATATTAGCTGCTTTAGGAAGAACTTTGGGGGTTCGTAGACTGTACGTCAAGCTCCTACTCAAAGTATTCGAGGTAAGTACTCGCGGCATAATATTTTCTTGCTATCTCGGTAAATTTAACAATATCTATTTGTTACTCATGATGGTCGAATGAAAAATTTAATCCTATGTTGCCCTAGTTATCTTGTTTGATCGCCGAATTCATTACTGATATTGCACGAAGTTCGTTAGAATTCAAATTTTTAGCATATCATATCGATGGATAAATCAGCGATTATTTGCAAATCCTGTCAAAAAATTAAAATTTTCTCTAATATTTAAGCTCCAGTAGAAAAGCCTCGCCCAGTTTACATTATCTATTTCTTGATTTTATTTATTTGAACGCACGTGAAACACCTGAACTAAGTAATTTATGTATCACTCCGTAGGATGTACCTTTCGCTAATGTACTTATTTATTGCAAACCACGTCGAGCTATGTGTCCTTTCATCGTAGTCGTGTTTCATTCGAAATTCGGTTGATCGTTTCATCTTTTGATTGGTGCACCGCTTACGCAATCATTGCCTGACCTATAAATTGTTGCTGAGTAATTCGAGTGTGGTACGAATCGCGAATCTCATCATTGACCGTAAAACACAGAATGTGTTGTAGAGAACGTGCTAAAAACTCGATAGTTGTATTTTTTGCCCCTACCTTGATTGAATTATTTCTGGAAAAGTACAGAAAGATAAAGAGCTAGGTTAATCTCATCCAATAATTTGAAATTCATCATATCGATGAACTAGATCGAAGGTCTCTTAGAAGAATTCAAAGCTATTCTGCGCGAAATTAATTCACCTACTCTGTATTAGTAATACTTATCGAACATTGTTTCCTTCTTCGTTCAATGATTCAAGATTTTATTCAAAACAAAAGTTTGTTCTTATTATTAGAATTGTTTCAATAGTGATTGTCGTCGAAGGAAATTTGTCAATAGAATAGGAATTCCGGTTGTTGAAGAAAAAACTTCACTCTGTTTCGTAAATTTTGCTACTGATTTGAAAAAAGGATTGCAACCTTGAATTCTGGCTTCCAAGTTCGTCCGCAGAACTGCGACCGTGATTCCTGACCCAAATTTCTTGAGAGATTATTATTCATATTCCAACTTCGTGACTGTCGACTTTAATTCTAATTCTCATCTTCTGTCGTTTAATTTGATGAAATCAGAAATATCATGGCTTACAATTTCGTAGAGAAATGAATTCATCTGCTCGTTGCGCATTTCGTTTCATCTTCGAAATTGAATTCACGAAAAATCTCGTAATGAAAATCCTTCAATTAGAACTTTTTTACGAGCTCGAACATATCAACTTGAAAACCTTGTATGTACTTGACCTTGATTGCGCAGTGTACTCGAGAAATTGTCCAGACTCAGTCGGGAAAATTTTATTCGATTTTGTAGATCAGTTGCGTAGGTTGCTCCGTCTTGTTTTCCTAAATTTATACTACGATTAAGTGCTGATCAAGTTTTCAGCTTCAAATTGAAGAAGAAAATACGTTTGTCGGTCAATTGTCGAATACAAGTCACGTTAAAGGTTAATACCTAATTTTCGAATCGAAAAATAATCGAAAAAAGACTTCAATTATGTGCTTTATTCCAGAAGTAGTGGAATAGAGAAATATTAATTCCGAATCCCACTTTTTTCCTCTTTCACGCTCTAAATCTTTGAAAAACGTTTGATTTGTTACGGAGGAAGGTGGCCGCATCTAAGAAGAAATTGACCTTCAGACAGTCGATGCAAATGAAGACGAATTTTTCATTGAATTCTGTGGGGAAACTTTGGTCCTTCTCTCTAACATCATTTAGGTGTTAAAATGATTTCAAGTTTCTTCGTCAGAACAAAAACTTGAGAGTTATCTATTTAGAAAAAAGTCCCGTACAGGTCATTTGAAATTTTATTTAGCGATCTTGGGATCCAGCAAGTAATGGGATCGCTAGCTAGCATCGTTTGATTTGGAAAACAAGGAATTTAGAATGTGTTCTACGTACAATCGATGTGTTAGTGTTTAGAGTTAGTTCCTTCAAAGGTGTAATTCTAGCACTGCCCGGCCCCGGAGAAGCCCAGATAGTCTGAGTCTGCATGCAAAGAAGTCTACCTAAGCTGCTAAAACTTCCCCAGTCATCCAGAACGACTGACGGTCGTCCAACCTCACCTTCCTTTACAAATTTTAGACTCGCTTTGGAAAATTTAGATTATTCTACCTCAGAACTTTAGAAGGGAAAATTAAAATTAGTATTTCACTGTACAAGTGAATAAAGTGTACACGTTCATAATACTCGCCTGTGTTGTAAGATACTATTTTTTTCTATAAATGATGTTGAAACGAAACTCAGTCAACGATCACTCGAACATGATAGGACTGTTTTCCTATGACATCACATATCGATACTCATTCGATAGTATCGCGAAATATCGCAAACAGATTAGGTTTCTATCAAATAACTGTAGCAAAACTACCCAACGTTGCTCCAACTGACTTGTTGACTCCCATATGAATAACATTGGGAGCAAAGAACATTACATAAATAATTCAAAATTAGAAATAAATAAGAAATCAGAGATATATATTTAAAATCTTTTATGTTCTCAGCGTCTGTCCATCAACTTGTAGTATTTAAGAAATTCCTTATTTTTAATTAGGAACACGTTGATCTTAGCTCACTGTGTTATTCTTATGAGAGTCAACATGCCAGCTGGAGCAAAGCTCTTAAGCAACTCAAAGCCTGCTAGCGTTTATCCGCTGATTGACGTCACAGAAAACTGGGCTATTGGAGTATTGGCTGATTCATTTTTCTATCGCACTTCTTTTTTCTCTTCTACGCTAATCTAGTTGTGGATAAAATTGAATTTTAGCACCTAGATGCACGTCGCGTCGTTTCATCATCCAGTGTAGAAAACAAATTAGTGGTCTAATTGAGCTCTGCCTTAAAAAATTTATGATCTGGTTTTATGCGTCAATTATTTTATCGTAGGGTTTGATGAGTATAATCTCATGGTTGAGATGTCGTGAAGTACATTACATCTCGTTGACCTATGAGATCGGTAATTTATATGCTCATGTGTAGGTGGTCTCCTTTTACGCTTCTTTCTATCGATTATTTTGCGAAGAAATTCGTTTCAATATCATTTACGAGTTCCTTGTCACCTGATGTCGTCAAGTTCTGTTGTCATAATGATCATGCCACATTCTACGTAATATCTTTCATTAACAAAGCAATTGAATCTGGTTTCCGCGAATAACGTTTTCTGAACCTGTTCGAAAGTTTGACAGTGGCATTAACCCTGTGACAATAACGTATCGAGGAAGGCAATCATCGGAAAGTTATCGGATCCGTCTGCGATTTGCTTGCTCTCGTAAAATTTGCATGGACGACGTCGAATCGCCTTTGCCAATATTTCTGTGCGCGACGTAACTACCTATTTTTTCATCAGCATACTTCACTTAGTCATCATTCTTCTTGGAAAGTTCAAACTGGTTCTCTTTCCTTCCTGTTCTTTTACTTCTTGAATCGGTCGTGTGGACGTCAAATTTCGCCTATTCTCGTCGTAAAAGTTCCCTGGTATTTATAGCGTAGATTTTGATCTGAAGTAACTTCTATGAGTCGGGATTGTTTGGAATTTGCAATAGACTATTAAAATTTTGAGGCTTCTGAAAAATCAGTCAGTATTGTACGCTTTGTGGGAGTTTAGAATTTCAGCTGTGCTCAAAAAGTCTACCAGTGAAGCAGAGGTCATCATCATGTAACGGTCAAGCCTGTCGGCATTGGCAGAACTCGAGCGCTTGCCGAAATATCCACGAATTTTTTCATCCGTCTCCCTGAAGTTCTCTTTCTGGTTTGGATGTATTCGAGAGCTTTTGGTGTTCTTGCTGTCGGCCTCGTCTGGAAAAAATTTTCGGGAAGTCTCGATTGTCTCCAAAATTGACCCTACTGCTTGTTCTTAAAGGTTGTCGCTATCGCGTTTCCTGTCCAATATTGTATGGGCGGAAAGAATTGAGTATTTAAAATGTATAGATAAATTGTAGGAAAGAAACAGAGTTGAAATGATAAAATTGCAAATCTTGAAAATTAAACATTTGATAGAAATTTTATTCGAAAACATCACCCTATAATTTTCTGGGCTGAACCAGCAAATCGATCAAACTAGCGCGGGGTTACAGGGTAGCCACTTTCTGGAGAACCTGGGAAACCGGGAAAAGTCAGGGAATTTCGTGAGTCTGGAAAAGTCACGGAAAATGGCATAATTTCGTTCAAAGTCAGAGAATTTTCTCAGAATGAGACAAAGAAAAAATTCAATGAGGTTTTTTGACATGTTTCATGTCTTTACTCTGACCTGACCCTAATTTGAAATTTTCTGAGTGCCCCCCCCCCCCCCTTCACCCTCGTCTCTCCGTGGCCGTGGGTCATTTGAAAATTTGCAAGTTCATCGCGCGAGTTCACCTTGCACAGTTTATATGGGGTGCGCCAAAAAGATGTTCACAGTCAACCGGGGAACTCCACAAAATTGTGGCGGAGTCCTCCCGGAGCAGCGTTGCCATATCTACGGATTCTTTAGTCCTCAAAAAAGATACGCGTTTTTCTTTCTCTACGCAGGGATTTCTTAGGATCAAGGGAAAGGTACCTTGGGCACTTGTACGAGAGGTACTTTTCTCCTGCTCGTTATAGGCTGATATAGTGAGGTCTCCCGTGATATTGAGTCAATCAAGGGAAAAGTATCTTAGTTACTCATACAAGAGATACCTTTCTCCTGACTGTTATTGAAGAATCAATCAAAGTCTGTAGGAATCTGTTTTTTGATTTTACAAAAAATGGCGGATACGGATTTTTGAAATTATCATCTGGCAACGATTTCCCGGAGTTTTTCGTTCAACTGTCAACATCTGTTTGGCGCACCCTGTATACTAGCTTTATGATCGCTATATTCTAGCTTTGCCTGCATTATATTAGACCCAATTTACAGTATACTAGGTGCTGAAGCAAATACTCTAAACAATAATACTGGATACTCCTATCTGAATACATAGAGCGCTTTTGGTCATGCACGCAGCGCATCCAGCGGCGTGGGGTGTGCAAATCTCGGGTTGTTCTTGTAGTCAAACAATGAACGTCACTACTACATGCAAAAAACATACACAAATTCATAGTCACAACTTTCACAACTGATATTAGTTCCATCCACTACCGCTGGTCGCTTGCGACCACAAAATTTAGGAGAGTTTCCGGTATTGTCGTTTAGAGTATTTGGTTGACGCCAAATATTATAGAATCGATATTTCGATACAATCGAGATCAGTAATCGATATGATCGGGACTGATATATCATCGGTACAATCAAGGTAGATGTATCGATATTATCGAAATTAATACATCGATATTATCGAGTTTTCGATACTATCGAGATCAGTAATCGATATAATCGAGATTGATATGAAGGGTACACGGGAAGAAGGGGCTTTGTCCAAACGTAACGAGCAGGACAATTGGATCGTTTGCACCTCTCCGAAGAAACCATTTCTTCTTTCTTCATCTCGTTACGTTTGGACAAAGCCCCTTCTTCCTGTGTACCCTTCATATATTATCGGTATAATCGATAAATAGGTCGATATTATCGAGATTGATACATCGATATTATCTATATTTGGATATAATCAAGATCGATGTATCGATGCAATTGAGATCGATATTATCGTGATTGATACATCGATATTATCTATATTTGGATATAATCAAGATCGATGTATCGATACAATTGAGATTGATACTATCGAGATTGATATATCGATACAATTGAGATCGATACTATCGAGATTGATATATCGATACTACCGAGATCGATATAAGTGATCTATTCTTTGAATTTCCTTGCAAACTCCTGAATACATATGAAGGGTACACGGGAAGAAGGGGCTTTGTCCAAACGTAACGAGCAGGATAATTGGATCGTTTGCACCTCTCCGAAGAAACCATTTCTTCATCTCGTTACGTTTGGACAAAGCCCCTTCTTCCCGTGTACCCTTCATATATAATTTCTGTTTGTACTTTGAGTCTATGAGTTGCGTGAAATTTGACCACCGCAAATGAGCAGGTATTAGGCCCAAACGAGGCTGCTTGATTATATAGTTCTACACTGGGCTTGACATAAAACGTTATCTTTTTCTATTTGGCTCTGCCCGAAGATTTATTTATTATTTTTGCAAACAATACTGTATTGGCAGAAAAAAGTCGGGGAAAATTCGGAAAATTTGTCTGGAAAACCGGGAAAAATCAGGGAAAATCATTCTTGGAAAAAAGTGGCTACTCTGGGATACCTTCCCTGTCCAAGCTTGAATGACCTCAATTTGACGTCACGCTCCTGATCCTGATCTACTGATGAACCTTGACCTACTTAGGGACTACCTTTGAACGCAGCGTGAACATGGTGGAAAAATAAGGATCGGGCTATGGCCTAGGCCTAGGGTGTGAGCAGAAGTGCAAATCCAATCTAAGTTAGTTGTTTATAAGCCTAAGGCTAAGCGGATAGCTGTTTTGGCTTAAACTGGAACTGGTCATTGTTAAACTGAAAGCTCATCTTTGACCAGCTTCTAGTGCTTAAGGTCCTTTGATATGTTTACTCAGTACTAAAATGCAAGTAAATTCAAAATACATCATTGATTTTGCAAACAATTGTGCACAACATCTCAATTTACGCAAAATTCACCATATAGACTTAATTTTGAGACTAATTCATTCGTGAAACGTAGAATGGGAACGTACCGTCCTTCCCGTTTTGGAAAACTAATTTCCAGCCCTAATAAAACAAATATAAAATGAAAGATATCATAGAAAAGTTTCACAACTTTTGCACGCTCATGGCTAGTTTCATCAAATACGAGTTAGCTCCCGATCCCCGCTTAATAGGGCTTTTCCAGTATTTCATATTGCATACTTTATTCTCCTACGTGTTATCAAGTTGGTAGTGTGTTTAACATTGATCTTATGGGTGTTGCTGGATTGCTTATTCATTTTCGTTTAGGAGCGGTCTGCCATAAGAGCAATGTTAAAAACACTACCAACTTGAAAACACGTAGGAGAATAAGTATGCAATTTGACATACTGGAAAAGCCCTATATGACGTTAATCACTCAAAATCGGCGATCATGGTTAGAAGGGGTTCCGTTGGCCCGGGATTAGCGATGAACTGGCGCAGGTAAAACTGTCTCAGTGCATCCTACTCGTCTATTCTCGTCCTGAAAGATAAACCAAACTCCCACTGTCGTGCTAGTCCGGCCGGAAAAGACTCACGAAGGTTTTATGGGACCCATGAGAAAATTCTTGAAAGTTTGACCATGAGAGTTTGATGGGCCTGATGATTTGATACCCAGGCTAAGAAATGTGAGCCGGCCTGACATTGGCAAATAGTTCAAGTTAGAAAAGAAGCGATTGCGGTATCATATGTGAGGAGAGCTCTCAATGATCCCCTAAGTAATCCTCATTGGAAGAGAAGCGTTCGCGGTATCAGTTGCCGCAAAAGTGCTAATGGTCCCGCAAGTAGCAGTTTCGTGTTGGTCCGGTCAGAAAAGGCCCATGAAGATTTACTGAGGCTTACGAGAAAATCCTTAAAAGTTTGAAAATGAGAGTTTTGAGGGCCCGATGAGCTGGTTAGCCGGTAAAAAAAAAAACTGCACGACACTGCAAACACCAACTTTTTTCTGGCTTCCAGGATTGGCTTATGCTTTACCGCTTCAAGTTGGAATTAATCATTGGATTTTGCAAAAATAGTTGAAACTGCAACTTCAGCCTCGCACCCTTGGCTATGAAACATGGATATTTTTAATTTTGACAAGCTTCTCTGAGTAAAATTTGAGGTTAGATCTATGAGTCAACCGCGGACTCAGGTGATGTAATTGTTTATTAATGTATTCAGAGAGGTTGGAGAGTAACAAGAGGAAGGGGATTATTCATTGGCCCGATAAAACACATGGTTGTAACGATGAGTAATGTAACATGCGAGTAGCATTTATAAGCAATGAAATTGATTGTTAGAACGATGGACTGATGAACACTTGAACTGCGTTATGCAAAAGCCGTCTAAGCGACAATTCGAAGCACGCTTGGACGGCTTTTACTTAACGCATTTATAGAACCCTTCCGCAGAATTACAGAGTGTCGTTTGGACAGCTTTTGCATAACGCAGTTCAGTTGGTCAGTAATTGTAAGCAGTAATTCAAAAAAATAAATGAACAGTAATTTGAGCACAATAATTTAATTATAATGCAAGATAATACATTTTAGAAAGTATGAAATTATGTATTAGTTCGGTGCTCGAAAGGTTGTTTCATTGCACCCTCATGAATAAAATCTCATTGGTTGAGTCGTTGCCTAGTGAAGTTTTGCTCATCAGCTGTGCTTTACATGTAATTATGTTCTATTTCGTGATTCTTGAAACTCCTTATGCATTTTCATTATGGTCTTGTGCTTACCATTCGGCCTTTGAGAATCGTAAGGTTCTTCAGCGAGGAGGGAAAGGGCATATCCGATATTACAAGTCAGTCAGGAAAAACGATACTTTTGAAACATTTTGTAGAATGTTACGGCAGTATCTAAGTCATTACAGTGCGTGACAACGTTTCTGAGATGTCTTCATGCCCGTGCCCTGCGTTCTTATAAAAGCGTCTTTGTAAACGCATGAAGATACGCCTGAAGCCAGTGACTGTCCCAGAGGAAGCTAAGGAGTGATTCATTTTGGTCAGGGAGGAAACAAATGCCGTCCGGCGCTTTGCTAATTCAATGACAACGTGTTTTTCTTAGGAATAAAAGATTCACTGAAGGGTAATTGGTCGCTTGTTTGGCTTGATTTTTTCGTTTTCCGGGACGTCCTTGTAGCAGTGACGCCAGATCTACGGAATTTTGGTTCTCGAAAAAGAGAATACCAATTTTGTGTAGAGTACGAATTTTTTGTGCATAAATACGGAAATTCCCGAATTTTTCTGTCGATTCGACGTACCTGATAAATATTTTCCTTTTTTCCGATGTAAGTTTGATGAAAAATGAGACACTTTCTCCTGATCGTTATTGGCTGATACCAAACCCGTCTCTCCTGTATAATTGAACTGATCTAGGGAAAAGTACCTCAATGGCTGTTATGAGAGGTCGCTTTCGTCTGATCTTCATGTGCTGACATCGCCGGGGCGTACGTAAGATTGACTTGTTGAACCAGGGTATAGTACCTTAATTAAGGGTATGAGAGATACCTATCTCCTGGTCATTATTGATGGATTTGTGAAAATCCGTTTTCAGGTCTTGAAAACAATGGCGCATACGGAGTTTTGAAAACATCCTCTGGCCACGCTGCGTATTTTACGCAAAATCGGAAGAAAAATCCAATTTTTTTTTCGAGGACCAAAAATCCGTATTTCTATTGGTGAATCCGTAGATTCAGCAGACCTTGCACGGCAAATTTTCAGAATGACCTTCCATAAAACATGTTCACTGTTAGAATTTTGGGCTACTTTTGGACCTGCATTTTTTGCTTCCGTAATAATAGACCTAATAAACAGTATACTAGGCGCCCTATACTAGGCTTTCTCTGTACATACACATGAATTTGAACGAATGTTAGAATCGTGATCTATACCCTCTGAAACGCCGAGAAAACATCCCCCCCCCCATCAAAAATTCCACGGCGCGCAAGATTGCAATACCTCGTAAAAGTCGGTAAAAGACAGAGCTGAATGTGATCAAGAACTACCGGTATTATTGCATGGACATTTCAACTTCGTCTTGTAGAATAAATCTCATCCTCATCTCTAAAAGAAGATCGAGAGAGGAACAGAGGACGAAAAGGACTGCCGTCTCGCTTGTACATATGCATATTCTTCAAACTATTTGTATGGGCCGAAAATACCCGAATGGCGATGATAGGACAAACACGATAGAACGAATACGGGCAGAGACTCCAGATTGTACTCTGGATCTAGCACTGCTGCGCATGCATTGGACCCTTAGACCATATAGTACATAGACCGCCAATAGCCTATGTAATTGACGTTATCAGTCGTCGGAACATAGGAGGTTGGCTGTAAGTCGGAAAGGTTTGGTATGGATGGTTCGGTGCATGCGACGTAAGGGGATGTGAACGATGCCACGCCCACTCCCATTAACGCCGTGAGACCTTACCGACTTACAGAGTCTCCTATGTTCCGACAAGCTTCTTATCACTATTAGCAGTCTATGTACTATATGGTCTAAGATTGGACCTAATAAATGACATAAATTACATCGCGTTTGCTTTAGATCATTCTCTACCCTGTTCTTTTATTTTCTTCGTCTTCTTTTGCGTCGAGTCATGCGTGCAGCAAGAATCGCTTATGCAGCGCCGCCCTTCCTCCATGGTAGAGTGGGTACGGGTTGCGTAAGCAGTTGATTTTGTTTCCTCCAACACCGGGATCGACCCATTAGGGTATTACTTCAGTGTTGGAAGAATCTCCTTGACAAACTCTCTCTTCTACTCGACAACTGCCAAGCTACTTTGGCAACCGCCAAGTTGCAGTGCCCCTCCTGGCACGCAGAAAAACACCGCCCCTATCTTAGATATACTGGATAGTTGTTGGCTTCTCTTCATCATCTTCTTTCTTCAGACTGATCTTCCTCTTCTTCCGGCACATCTGGATGTTGATAGTGCACAGGTCTCGTGTAGGCTATAGCGTGGTTCTGTATTTGCCTACCTCATTCCCGGTCCATCTTCTTCTTCATGACGGTGGCTGCAAAAGCAGACACCTGGCTCCATGCTTCTTTGGAACCTAGCATGGTCGGTACCAGGCTACTCGGAATAAGCGCTTCCTCTACCCCAATCTCTTGAAGAGACCCACCAAGCTTGTCCCGCTCACGCCTTTGTGCCTCGCGCTCAAATAAGGTGTGCTCTGGTCCATCATCCCGCCCTTGGTCGCAGTGCGTCCACGTTTCCTGCTCAACTTTCCTTAAGTTCTCGCAAAGTTACTTATTGAAGCAGCCATGATTGCTAAACATTTGTTATTGAAACTCATATTGAGTGGAAAAAGGTGTAAGTAGAGCGTTTAAAATTGAAAAAGTCTTTTCAAATGTACAATTCTACTTTAATAGTTGCTTTTACAAAAGTACTTTCGGGTGTTATCCCATCATCAGTTGTGTCGCAACTGAAGAAAAGGCCTTAAACAAGAGTTTTTATAGTATAACACTGTGATCTTATTGGCTGTAACAATGCTGTGCTGTGATTGGTTCACTCAGAGACTTGTTCTTACACTATTTAGACGATGCGTTCTTATTGGCTAAAACATACTGCTTAGTGCTTAGTGATTGGTTCTCATTCTAAAGCTAAATACGGTGTTCCTAATGGCTAACTGGTTTCCTGCCATCTTATTGGTCAACTCTGTTCTTCTTCTCTCGTCCAATCACTAGGCCGAATAATTTTTCGCTGTCGAATGTGACTACATTGTTCAAGAGGAAGGCTTTCTTCCTCTTGGCTTTTGCAATCTCCATTTGCTCCCAGAGTTTTCTTCTTTTCAAGCGATTCTCTACACGTATGATTTCAAATATCCCATCTCCATTGTGGTGTTCCTCATTACAGTGTTTGCCAAACAGTGATTTGCCATCTTCTTTCTCCTTTGACTTTTCGTGCTCCTTCTTCCTGATCTCAAACTTTCTCCCAGTCTCACCAATGTATATGCCCTCGCACTGGTCACAACTGAGCTTGTAAACTCCACTCAAGCTCCCCTCGTCCTTGGCTTCCGTCTGGTCGTTGCTAATTCTTTTCACCATGGGTAAGTTATTCTGGATACCCACATTTACTTGATAGCCATTGAACGCCTTTATCACTTTATTTGTATACTTTCCTATGTATGGTATTGATCCGGAGTACTTTCTCACCGTGCTCTCATGGGTTCCCTTTTTATTTTCCATTTTCCTAAAGATTGCCTCCACCACACCACTACGGTAGCCATTGGTTTTTGCGATCTGCTTTACTACCTCTATTTCTTTCCTCTTCTCTTCATTGTTCTTTAGTACAGAAATAGCTCGATGGCAGTAGTTCTGAATTGCCGCTAGCTTGTGCTTAGGGTGGTGGTAGGAGTCATTTAGGATGATGGTGTCCGTGTGCGTTGGCTTCCTGTAGATTTTGTACTCTATCCTATTACTATCCAGTGTGAGTGTAAGGTCCAAATAGTTGATGGTCTCATTGCCTTTTTCCACTGTGAATTTGATGCTGTCATTCATCGCATTCATTTCCAAAAGCAACAAGTCCACCTGTCTGTTAGTGCCTGTCCACACAATCAGGATATCATCTACATATCTGGCCCAGTGCTTGATTGAGTTTCTGAACTTGCTGCCCTTCAATATCTTGTTTTCCATGTCGTTCATAAATATCTCTGCCAGGATTGGTGACAACGGTGATCCCATCGCAAGTACCCTCTCCTGGTTGTAGAATTTGTTATTGAAGCGGCAGTAGTTCTGGCTCAGGATCTCTTCCACTATATTGGCGTACTTTAGTCCATCAGGATTCCCATGATATTTATTCTTTTTGAGCAAAGTGAGAAGTTCCTCCTTTGGTATGGTTCCAAACATGTTAGTCACATCAAAGGATATCAGCTTGTCGTTACTCTTGATTTCCAACTTTTCCAGTTGCTCCATCAGTTCTCCGTTGTTTCTGATGCTCTTTCTCGTAGCAAACTGGTAGTTTTCTTTCAAGAATGTGGCTACAATCTTTGCTATCTTGTAGCAGGGTGATTGGATGCTGTTGACCAGGGGTCTCATTGGACGGTTTGCTTTGTGGAGTTTTACAAGCCCCTTGAGTCTTGGTGCTACCGGGTTCATTTCAAGCGTCCTGCCATTATCAGATACATTGTTCCGTTTCAACACAGCTTTCAGGTCCTCTTGGTATTTCTGTGTTGGGTCCTTTGTCAGCTCTTTGTATCCATTGGCTGCAATGTACGACTCCACTTTTTGGGTGTAGTCATCCTTATCCATCAACACTACCGTGCTGCCTTTTACGCCTTCGTCAAAATCAGAAAAATTAATTCTCAAAGCTCGAATTTCCAATTAACATTCATCATTTTGTAGAATGTTGTACAGAAAGGTTCGATGAAGAGCGCTATAGAAACAGAATTTTGAAATTTGGCTCTAAAAAGTTTTTACAACATCGGAAGAAAGGCCAATTTTAGCCAACTTCAACAGCTTATAAAGGAGATACGGGGGAAAAAAATCAAATTCTACTTCTATAGCGCTCTTAATTAAACATTTCTGAACAACATTCCAAAAGATTAGAAAAATCCGTTCAAAATTGAAGCCGTGAGAATTAATTTTCGGTACCACGTTTTACGCTCGCGTTTTCATGAGTAAAGCACACCCTTAACACACGGGTTGTCCATGTGCCCAGCTCACTCTGGACAAGTCTTGCATCCATTTCTTAGGCAAAGAGCGCCTGGCCTCCTGCTTAACCCGTGGAATCTCTTGGTTGGTCGTTGTCGTCTCTTTTGCTCTGAACATCACAGCTCTCTCCTCAGCAGGGAGCTCGATTTGTGAACGTGCTAATACACGAAGAGTCTCCGTCGAGACAGTGCGGTAGGCACTAACACACCTCAGCGCAGCTCTTCGTTGGATCTTCACCATTTCTCTCCTTTGATAAGGTATTTTCATTGAGTCGACCCATACTGGGGCACCATATAGGAGGATCGACATGGCGGTGCTCATCATAATCCTTCTTCTGGCTTCTCTCGGCCCTCCTAAGTTCCTCATCAGGCGGCTTAAGTATGCGACTACTCTACCCACCTTTTCCGGTGTATGCAGCAAGGATACAATTTTCATTGAGAATAATTTTTCCACAATATGAAGTTTGATAAAACTTTGACTTCCGCTACTTCATAATGCTGCCTTATGATATTTCAAAAATTCGTACCCGCCATTTCTTCGAAGACCTGAAAACAGATTTCTGCCGATTTTCACTGATTTATCAATAACAATTCAGGGGAAAATATCTCTCGTATAGGTAACTGAGGTACTTTTCTCTTGAGCACGAAAAATCCGTATTTTACGCAGAAAAATCTGTATTTTTTGAAAGACGAATAATACGCAGATCTGGCAACTTTGCCTTGTAGCTGGATTCTCAGTTGAAGAATATTGGGGTGCAGTTTGCATAGTAGGTGGTGGTGAAAGCTTGAATGCGATTTATGAATGGATGAAAAGAAGAGCGACTGAAATTAGCTTTAAGTTTAAGTGACGCCAGGAGTCGGAGATGATCGAGAATTGAATGAGCCACCTATCCCTTTTGTACAATGTACTTGACCAATACTAGGCTGAGACTATCGTATAGGAAAAGTTGATAATTTAAATAAGAATTGAAGCACAGAAGTTATGCTAATCCTTTATAATTTTTAGGAATTCAGAAAAGCCGGTTTTTCGTAAGCTTTTTTTCCATTATCAAAAAAAGTCGCCTCTAGCTACATAATTTTGCCGTTACAAACCATGACTTGTTCAGGTTTGTGGACGGCCCTGTATTAATACAATCCGTGCACACTGCAAAGAAGAAGAGATATTTAGAAATTTAGAAAACAAATTTTCAAAAATCCGTCTGTTTCTGAAGAGTCAGTCTTCGAGGATCATTCACGATTGTGATTGAACCAAGATTCAACTTACGATACGACATTATGTTGATTATCATTCACAAGATCGGTCTCTATTTTCTTAGATCGTTAATGTCGGGCGATTGTGACCGTTCTTTCACGTGCCATTGTTCATCGCATTTAAAATATAGAAACGATAGGTATGCGTAAAGCACGCATTAATCTAATCGATTTTCAAGTATACTATTTTTAGTCTCGAAAAGTAAGAAATGCTCGAACGTAAAATTTTTGTACTCAGGGTCCTTGACTAGAGCGTCGTGGTAATTTTACATGTTTTTTCGGTTTACACATACGATGTGTAATGTGCGACATTGTATTCTAATTCAACTATTTTCATTTATTGTTGTAGTTTGGTCGAGAAAGTATAGAAAAAAATTTACGTCGTCGTAACTCGGAGAGCGAGGACGAAATTGACGATGCACATTACGAAGCCGTCGAAGTGAAAAATGAGCCCCTTGAAACCAAGGAAGAAGGGGTAACCGGTAAACATAACGGTGCCCCCAAATCAAATAAGAATGCGTACGCGAATAATAATCAATCCAATGTGATCAGTAGAGAAGATTTCATTTTACTGCCGGAACCGACGATCAATAACAACACGAAAAATGGAACGTCGGAGGAGGTGAGTTATTTCAAATAATAGATCGAGCATCACCTCTCTTCACTAAATTTCTAGTTCATCGAAGAAGAATATTCATTTAAAGAAGAGAGCCGGAAGTCCGAACTACCTTGTCACTTCAATTTTTGTAGTTTTATATTCTGGGCCAATAACGCTTCAGTCAACTTGTCAGCCATTGCATACATTGATCACACCTTTATCGAGTCTTTTAGGGCTGCTATCAGAAGACTTTGATATTCATTCAGGGTTTGCTAACGAAAATTTCCATGTTCCTACCAGTTTTTAAAGTATTGACTATTCCGTCACTATTTTTATTGAATTATAATCCGCCGACAGAACTTCTTGAATCATAAATCCACTGGATCGCTAGTCAGTCGATAGTTCTGGATACTTTCGCTGAAATTCTTCCTCTAGCTTCTTATTTTTCCTTACTGGTTTCTGATTGTATAGAGTTTTCAGGCTTCACGTCACGATTTTAGCGATCAGCTCAGGTCGTTGTAAACTCGTACATCAATTGTATGTATGAATTATTCATGTGAGCGCGTCGTTATGTTTTCAGTCCGTGACGATTCTTCGAAAACGGGGCTGGAACTACATACACATAAATTATGTCACTCAACTTATGGCCATTTGACTCTCGTTTTTCTTGAATATCGACGTGTGAAAACTTTCGTATGAAAAATATGAAACGTGGTTTAAGAAATATTCGACCCGTTTGTGATGAGTGGTGCTCTCGGTGGAGAGTACTGGTGAACGGCCTTCGATAGAAAACGTGTCTGAAGTATGGACAGTCAGTTCCTACATCGGATTTTACCATCCATACTCTCCATATTGTGTTGATCATAATAAATTGCAGCGAAAAATGATCGCAAAACTCCTCAAACTTATGGATGTATGGGCAAGTGAATCCTGGCAAACTGAAGGTCAATGTTGAGGATTCGTGAGCTGATTTCTTCGAGTACTATTCATGACTGGTAGAAAAGGTGTCCGGAACATCTTACCTTCTTTAAGGAGTGTATCTATTCCTTGCTTCGCACCGTGAAAGAATGGTATCAAAAAGGTGATCCCACACGGGGTGATTAGGTCCTGGAAAACCAAGATAAATCAAGAAATTTGAGTGTTGATGAAAATGTCAGAAATTTTCCGAGACTCGTTAATACCAGCATGAATTTCAATTTTTATAACTTGAGTAGACTATCCATTCATTTTTATTTCATTTATTCCTCGAAATACAGCAGAAGGCCAAACAGTCTAAAAACCCGATTACAATTAGGGTGAAGAAAAACGCGGATTATTAAGAAGCTACACGCAACGTGTTACAAAGCGTAGCTCTTACAGTTTTTTCGGTTTGTTAAAAATACTCTTAAGCTATATCGATTTTGTTATGAAATCACAATTTATTATCTATCATTCAAAACTTTCTCACTCATCATCTATTCTTGATCGCATGGGTGAAGATCCTTCGGTAGATCCGCTGCAGTCCACCAACTTTAATGAAAGAAAGTTGTATCTCTTCCCTCATTCATTGCGGCTTTAGTAATCGGTTTTTACCTTACTCTTTTGAGTATAAAATTTAATCATTCATATTTCTTTTCTAGGAATAATTTTTAGCGCGTGCCTTTCAAAGTAATTAATACGTATTATCTTATTCCAGGAAGTGGAAACTGTTCCCAAAGAGCAGGCTGAAGATGATAAAAAACGTGAATTCGAACTAGCAGATGTCCTGGATTACATTAAAACAGGCGTCGAAGCAATAATTGAAGATCAAGTTACCTCACGGTTTGAGGCACAAGAATTAAAGGTGAGTGTGACGATCATACGATTCGACCAAGTTGAAAATAATTGACTTGAGCTACATAAACTACAGTCCCATCAATTCAATTTAACATCCACGAGGGAATATCGTTCCAATCGGGGACTATCAGATGTGTCAAACCTTGATGTTCCAAAGCATCGTAGATGAGCGTAGAATTTCTATTCTGAACTCCTCTTCCTGCGGTGTCGTCCAATCTATACGAATTTAACGAGCTATTTTTGGGAGTGAAGAAATACAATTGAATTGCTAACTTTGACAAATTCTGCGTCCTTGAATATTACATTTTGCTCTCTAATTTAGTGAGAAAGCATTAGGCTCTCTTTTAAATATGTAAATTAGATTGAGCTGTGTTCAGGTTGCGTACGCGGTCTGTTTTTATTTATTGGTAGCTAACATCGCCAAAGTTCTGACTGATGTGTGCACATTCTGAGTTTGTAGTCACGATACCTATAGGAATTATTACAGTCGGTGGTATGTTTTCGCATGTATCTTTTGAACATCCTAATTCATAAGAGGATGAAAAAAAAGTTATTAGCTCTCTCTCAAGCGTCCTGTGGAATTTTTTGTCGCACGTTTTTGCGTATTTCAGTCGTTAGCGCTTTGCTCATTATCGCGGCAGTAATCGCATATTTTGAGGATAGTCACGTATTGTTCGAAGTTTTATTTGAAAAATTATTATTTGTGATTCTACAGTATGTTCTTTTTCTCCGATTTACGTACGAAAGTCGGTTGAGCGTAACTGTCTAAACTTGTATGCGCCTGTACACTGTGCGTCAAGTTACGTTCTCACATTTAATCTGAATTCCAATTCTTTTTCACACATCTTCCTGTAGTCACTCAACAAATCAAGTACCTTTAATTGAGCTATTGGTGACTTGAATATGAATGAAATGGAGAGAAAGAATCAGAAAAAGTGTGTTTTGAGATTCTCATATTTTTGCTTGAAATTATTTTCTTGATGGCAAAATACCTAGCATTGTTCCTGGCTCACTATTTGAGACTTCGAAGATTTAGCGGCCGGAGAATCCGCAATCTCCGTAGTACTTCTCTTTCCTTTCTATTGAATTCAGTTGATAATTCGCTTATGTCGCTTGTGCAGCTCCGCCCTTCCTCCATGGTGGAGTGGGTGTAGGTTGTGTAAGCATTTGATTTTGTTTCCTCCAACGCTGGGATCGACACTTTTGAATACAACTTTGGTGTTGGAAGAATCTCCTCGGCGAACCCCCTTCTTCTACTCGGCAACCGCCTAGTTGCAGTACCCTCCTGGCACGCAGAAAACATTGGAACACCCAACAACAACACCACTACTATCTTAGATGTATACCGGATTGTTGTTGGCTTCTCTTCATCATCTTCTTTCTTCAGAATGATCTTTCTCTTCTTCTGGCACATTTGGATGTTGATAGTGCACAGGTCTCGTGTAGGCTATAGCGTGGTTCTGCATTTGCCTACCTCATTCCCGGTCCATCTTCTTCTTCATACAGGTGGCTGCAAATATGCAGACACCTGGTTCTATGCTTCTTCGGAACCTAGCATTGTGGATACTAGGCTACTCGGAACAAGCGCTTCATCTAACCCGGTTTCTTGAAGAGACCAACTAAGCTTGTCCCGCTCACGCCTCCACGCCTCGCACTCAAATACCCATCATCCCGCCCTTGGTCGCAGTGCGAACACGTTGCCTGCTCAACTTTCCTTAACTTCTCGCAAAGGTACTTGTTGAAGCAGCCATGGCCGTTCAACACCTGAATTCAGTTGATAATAATTGTTGAAAGTCTTGAATGTTCTTTTCCTCTCTGTTTTCCCAACATCACGTTCTGATTTTTTGTAGATTCTTCTTCTATGAGAATTTAAATCAAAAATTATCTACTGATGACCTCACACACTGCTGATACGAGGATATCCAAACTTTTTGTGCTTCTTTGCGATCAGTCATGCGTTCTTGTCCTCTCATATCCAAGGGACACAGCATCAATCAACTAACGTCTTACCTTTTGTCTCCTCATCCACCTATTCTTGAATTGTTGATTTTAATCCCGCGTTGAGTTTAATATCTTTTACTCCTTGAAGAATTCGGCTTCCTTGGCTGCTGGACTCGAGGATGTAAATCCTTCTGTGGTATCAACTCTCGGTCCATTTGATGTGAAAGCTTATTCCCAAATATCCCCAAGGCCACTGCTATCTCACATATGGATGACCTGCTTGTAAGATCTGGTGTTCTTTATGAAAAGTTGGAAGAATTCTTCGACCTACCAAATATTTATTGGTTCCCGTCGAGTAATCCTTATTGGATTGCCTTTGGGCTCCCTCTTTTCGGAGCTAATCATGTCCAAAATTGAAGTTGATCTCTTCTCTTCGGGTTAGTGTGCTGTATTTCATTGCAGTGTTTGCCAAACCTTGACTTACCATCTTCTTTCTCCCTTGATGTTTCGTGCCCCCGAACTTTTTCCAAATCTCACCACTAATGTACATGTTCGCAACTGAGCTTGCACGCTCCACTCAAACTTCTCTTGTCCTCCTTCTCCTCCGTGTGGTCGTTGCTCATTTTTTTGGACCATGGGTGGGTTTTTATGAATGCTCCCATTTATAACTTGACCACTGATCGCCTTTATCACCTTGTTTGTGTACATTGTATCGATCACTTTCTCACTGGGCTGTCATGGGTTCCCTTCTTTGCTTCCATTTTCCCAAGGACTCTCTCAACCACGCCTCTACTCTATCTCAATTTCATTCCTCTTCTTGTCATTGTTCTTTATCGCTGCTAACTTGTGGCCGTGGTGGTGGTAGGAGTCGTTTGGGATAATAGTATCGGTGTGCGTTGGTGTGCTATAGATTTTGCATTCTATCCTGTTGGAGGATTAGGTACAAATAGTTGATGGTCTCATTGCCTTTTTCTACTGTGAATTTTATGCTCTCATTCTTCGCATTCGTTTCCAGAAGGAATCATTCCGTCTGTCTATTAGTGCCTGTCCACACAATTGAGATATCATCTACCCTACCTGTCTAGCCCAGTATTTGATTGAGTTTTTGAACTTGCTGTCATTCAATATTCTGTTTCTCGTATCATTCATGGGTATCTCCGCCAATATTGGTGACAACGGTGATCACCAGTCCTTTTTCCTGTCTGTAAAGCTTGTTATATAATCGGCAGTAGTTCTGGTCCACGATCTTTTCCACTATTTGTGCGTACGTATTTTAGCCCGTCAAGGTTCTCATGTTATCCTTTGTTTCGCAGCAGGGTGAGAAGCTCCTCCTTTGGGCGTCCAAGGATGCTTTGTTTTGGGTCAGCTCGGCGAGTTTTTTCTAGATCCGTTTCGTTAGGGCTTCCACTCGATTTTTCATGTATTCCTCTACCATTTCTTCTAATTCTCGGTGATCCAGCAACTTATTCTCAAGGAAATATTGATCATGTTGTAAAGTTTCATGTTTTTCCTGATTTTGAAATTTGCGTGCGTGTGCCCGTCCGTCCGTCCAAATGACCTTGAGACTCTGAAGCCTTCATTACACTAGGGCTCGTCTACATATATCGCAGACTTATATTAGACCATCTTACACTATGTGTATACTATTATACTAGGTTTATACTAGGTCCAGGTGGGAGTACATTTCCCCCTCCCTCTCCCCTAGCCCTACCCCGATATCCGGGTAACAGTATGGGTATAGGATGCCTGCACCTAGTATAAAGCCTGTAAAGACCTAGTTTAAAGTTGAATCTAAAATGAGGTACAGGGTGTTCAGACCTACTGCCTTTTTGGTTGAGATCATTATCATATAACAGCTGATGCACATCATGAATAAGGCGTAAGAGAAATGAAGTGAAAAGTAATTGAAGGGTACAGGGAAAGAAGGGGAAACGTCCGAACGAAACGAGATGAAGAAACGTTTTCTTCTGAGAGGTGCAAACGATCCAATTGTCCAGCTCGTTTCGTTTGAACGTCCCCCCTTCTTTCCCTGTACTCCTCAATTGCATTACACCTTGAAAAATTATTAAAGAGTTCGAGATTTGGTGCTCTGTTTCATTTTATACTAGGTCTAAGCCTCCTCTATAGTAGCTCTATACTAGGTCTAGGCTTTCCTTCGGACCCTATATTTTGTTCTATGTAGTTTATATTTGCCCTACTGCACCCTAATAATCCTGCATACTGTACAGTAAATTACAAAAGACGTCATCAGCCGTAAGTCCAGGGCTCTCTCCTACTATGACGTCATCAGCCGTGACCCTGCGGCCTCCTTCAACTAGGAAGGCATGAGCTGGTGATGTCACCGTGATCTCAAGCCTGATTCTGAAGTTTGAGAGTTCAATCTACCTTCCTCCATCCTAGTAATCTTTAAGAGGTTTAGTATTGCTATATGTTGGGCTAATGTTACGTCTAGCATAGTTTAGCATGCTTTATAGCCCAGTTTAATGGAGCCTAAGGAATAGTACTCCAATTCTGAAATGTGTAAGTATGACGTCATCAGCCGTGACCCGGAGACCTAGTATAATAGAGACTGTTGGGAGGCTCAAGAGCGGAATGAGTGGCCCCGAGAATAGAAGAGAGTAAGGAAGAGAGGGAGAACCCGAGGTAGAGGTAACCGCCCAGACGGCCATCAAGGGTGCTGATGATGAAGTCACTGGCGGCCGCAAGACAGCATAAAAAACAGTATACCAAAAACGAGTGAGCCTTCTGAGCTAGATAATTTATCTCACAGTACACCACGCCTATGTTAGTCCAGGAGCGGAACGTACGCCTCGGTGAGATGAAATCGCAAGCTAGGTCATGATTTCACCAAAAAGTAGGCGATGAGGCCATTTACTCGTAGTAGTTGACATGAAACATGATCTTTATTTATTTGGCTCTGCCAAAAAATCTCACTCTTTTTTCACATAGTTCATTGATTTCGTTCTTGATTCTGAATCTTTTGGTTTGCACCTGCACTGATAGTCGCGTATACTTGGATATAATGGCTCGTCTTATGCATTCGTTGTTGAGCCGAATCTTTACGTGAGTAACTTTTAGTTTAGCCTTGGTCTTCAAAAACTTGAAAACCTTTTCGACAGCTTGACCATGTCTGGTTTCTTATCATCAGAACTTATATTCAGTGTGATGAAGTGTAAGGAGAGCACTGGAAATCAAAAAGATCTACTAAGTAGGTTAGCTCTGTGCCATATTATTTTTTTCTGTGTGCTAATGTGTCAATTTTTCATTGTATTATTGATACTGCAAGGAGAGCCGAGCGACTGATTGTCAGAATAGTCGCAACCATGTTTTATAAATAGGTACTAGAATCGGCCGTTAAATAGTCTCGATATTTTGGTAGAAGGAAGGTATTTCTAGACGTTAGCATTGTGTGATTTCAATGACCCGCTGAAATCTGTTACTTGACAAGTACATGGATATCAGCTGACCTTTTCGGAGCATATTGAACGCCGTTAGAAATCATGATCAAAGGTGATATTCAAGTTTGAAAAATCACTGAAATTTCGTCATTGTTTGTGACTGAAAGAGAAAGAATGACTCAACTTTGGTTTCGTATGTTTCTAATGAAATATTTAAAAAGCATGCTTCTTGTACAACGACAATTACGATTGAATTCGGAAAATGACTGCTCCTGAGGTTTAGCACCATTTTGTGAACACAGTGCATTTTTGTTCCTCGAAGAAAAGAAATGATAATAATAAAAATATTCTGCTTAGCGAATTCCTCTGATTTTTTCTCTCTCTTTTCCGAACCCTTTTTTAATATTCTTCCGTCGAACATCAAGGTGACTGCGATTGAATAACTGGTTCCATGTGTACGAGCAGTAATTTACTTTACCGACGTCGTTGATAAGTACCTACTCTTAAAATGCTTTGTAACGTTTTTTATGTGCCTGTATTGTACATAAAATTACGTTGTTCGCGACACTTGACCCTCAAAATAATACCTCGAATCTTTCCCGGTACGTTTTTTTTTTTTTTCAGGGATACATATTATTACTATACCGATGTCAAGATTATCGTTAGACTAATCGATAAAATTATTAAATTTACTCATCTGTTTTACAGTCATGGAACCTACTCACTCGAACAAATCGTAATTACGAATTCATAAATTGGAGGATTACGGTCATTTGGTTCATTGGATTTTGGATCCGATACGCGTTTCTGCTTCCGTTGCGTGTCCTTATCTGTTTCTTCGGTGTAAGTCGATTGATTCTCTTATTATCTTTGAGGATTATTTTGAAAATGAAGAACATTTATATTGTCAGCCTATTAGAGAATCCCTTGATTTTCCTTGTAGAGAAAGAAGAAGAATCCTCGAAAAACATTGAGTATTGAACAGTATTCGTTTACAGGTCTCATGGGCTATAACGTGGACCTTTTGTTTGAGTGTGTGGCCAGATAGTGAACTGAAAAGAAGGTTTAGCGAGCTTGCATCCTTGGTCACGTTCAGAGTGTTTGCGTTATGTATTTCGGCTGTTATAAATACTCACGATACCCAATGGAAACCGCGAAAAGGAGGCGTGTGCGTTGCCAATCATACAACGCCAGCAGATGCAGTTCTTCTGTCTACTGAAACAGCGTTTTCTCTGGTAGATAGGCTCATAATCGTTTATCTTTATTTGTTTGCTGTTGCACGTTTCACTATTGATTGTTCATGTCTAGTAATTTCGTTCTTGCTGAGTTTTTTCTTGTACGCTTCTATAACCTGTTGTTTGCGAATTTCTATCGCTGTCAAAATTTTTGCTGGTAAATTAGAATCGTATCTTCACTGTTGAGATCGCTTAACCTATATTCAGTCGTTGAATGCTGCTGTAGTAACTTTAATGAAGTCCATCTGTAGTTTAGCAGAATAGTGAACAAAGAATGAGATAGAGGTGCCGTCCCACACTATCGTTACTCTCATAAGTTATCGGTGAACTAAATCCTCATTTTCTGACCAGAGATAAAGACCCGAGAGATCGACTAAAATTACAAATTCACGTTAGATGTATCGCTTTTATAGCTTTTGTGTTCGATTTCTTTGTCCTGGTTTGCTAGAGCTTGTAGTTTTCTTTTCCTTGCACATAGGTTTTATGGCTTACCGTTTGTACCGCGGCTGTAGGGTATGTTCCAAAAGGAGCGTTCAAAATGTGGCTAAACGAACGTGTCTCGAAAATGTGTTTTCAAGTACTGTCTAGTGCTTTGTCTGCCGTAATTACCTACCACAACGAAGAAAATAAACCGAAAACTGGTATATGTGTGGCCAATCATACGTCACCAATCGATTGTCTTGTCGTTGCTTGTGATAACTGTTATTCACTGGTATGCATTATTAAAAATATCACCTAGGTATAACATAATACAATCGCAGAGGGAATTTATATGTGTGATAACATAATTTTAATACGCAATATTATGAGACTATTCGTACGCTTCGATTTGTTATGATTATTTGTTTTCTAAAATAATAATTAGTTTACAAGCACCGCAGTGTCTCGATTGAATGTCGTGATTAACAAAAATCAGAATTTACTAGAAGAGTTTTGGATAGTTTTGCACTAAGGTCCGTAGACTAGTTTTGAAAATAATTCGTTAACAAATTACGTTGTCAGCTTTCTGTTCTGACTGTCGGGATAAGATTTTTCCAGAAATTATCTACGCATCCTGCATGGGTAGAGGGTACTCATCAAGAAGTGGGAATTAACGCTAAGGGTGATATAACGAATTGAAAAGGGATGAAAAACCTACCAAAAAATTTCTTGAAACTCCTGCAGCGAAATAAAAATGCATTCAACCTGAGTTACTGCTTTATTCAATTTTGCATGTGAGACGCAAATATTTTATCTGTATGTCTGAAAACTTTTATGCGTGATAATTTTGATGGACTTCGAGAAATTTTACGCTTTTTGCACGGTATTATAGCGATAGAATGTATGTTGATGGGGAAAAATGATTGGAATATGTGGCTAATTCTGGATTTCTGTGAATGTAGATCGGGCAAAGACACGGCGGTTTTCTTGGAGTATTACAAAGAGCATTGGCCAGAGCATCACCCCATATTTGGTTTGAAAGAGATGAAGTCAAGGATCGTGAAGCCGTCGCTGACAGGTTGGTGGTTTTATTTAATTAAAATTGAATACACAATTTCTTCGATAAAGAATTAAACTATAAAGAAAAAGAGTATTTATGACGTTTTGGAAAAACGGTTGAACTTTTGCGGCATGTGCAACTTTTTTGAAATTCTTTCTACTGACCCATGATGTGATTAGGTTTTCAAAAATTATGATTGAAGTATTTTAAAGTCTCTTGCAATTTTCTAACTGCAATAATTGAAATGAAAAATGATAAAATTGACTGATTAATATAATATAAAGAAAAGAAATGTATTTGCAATAAATTAACTAATATTATTATAAATAATTATTGCTCAAGAAATATTTTGACATGTTTCATGTCTTTATTGACACCTATGCACTTCCGAAAATTTGCGAGTACCACCCCCTGAGTAAAAATAAAAATTAAATTAAATTAAATTGAATTAAAATAGGATAAAATAAAAATTAAATTAACTTAAAATTAAAATAAAATGAAATAAAAATAAAGATAAAATGAAATAAAATAAAATAAAATAAAATAAAATAAACCTCGAATCACCTGGGAGGTTATCCAGAAATCTGCGAGTACCACTCCTTGAGTAAAAATTAAATTGAATTAAAGTAGAATAAAATAAAAATAAAATAAAATAAAAATAGAATAAAAATAAAATGAAATAAAAATAGAATAAAAATAAAATGAAATAAAAAAAAATAAACCTCGAATCACCTGGGAGGTCATCCAGAAATCTGCGAGTATCACCCCTCGAGTAAAAATAAAAAAAAAGAAGAAAGAAATTAAAAAAATTAAATTGAAATTAAATTAAATTTATAAAAAAATAAAATGGAAATAAAATAAAAATTAAATTGAATTAAATTAAAATAACATTAGATAAAAATAAAATACAATGAAAATAAAATAAAATAAACCTCGAATCACCTGGTAGGTCATCCAGAAATCTGTGAGTACCACCCCTCGAGTAAAAATAAAATTAAATTAAAAAAAAAAAAATGCATAGGGAGAAAAATTCAAAGAACTTATTAAAATATCATTGAATTTATTTAATATATATGATCCATTAAATAAAGATATCAGAATTCATTATTATTTTATTCATCATAATGGTTACTATTATAAATTTTGGTTATAGATCAATTAGAAATTCATTTATAATAACAAAGATTGATTTGATGAAAAAAATAATTCAAATTATATATGTATTTTGTAAATTTAAATTATAAATAATATTTTTTTTCATCAAGTTTCATTTTATAACATTCATAAAATTTTAATGATAATTCAAAAAGTTATCATTGATATTTTAAAAGAATGAAGATCTCAATTAAATTTTCTAATTCAACATCGAGTAATAAACTAAAATTATTTATTTAATCATCCTGTTATCCTCAATATAATTTTAAATTCGATTAGAATGAAAAAAACAAAAAAACTGAAGGATTTTCTTGGTGTTGCCAAAAATATAAAGATCATGTTTCATGTCTTTTCGCCAGTCGTCTTTTAAGCTCTTCATTGTTCAAAAATTTCCAAAATTTCCAGCTTCTTGGCCAGTACAAGTCCACTTCAGTATATTTCAAACTGATGAGATTACTGGGCCTCTCTCGCTCCGCTCGTTCGTCCCGCTTCTTGGTTTTATTATTATTTTTTTTGTTTTCAGAATAGTTCTTTATTTTATTTTATTTTATTTTATTTTCAATTTTTTCTTGTTTTTTCGAAAGAGGGTGGTACTCGCAGTTTTCTCAATGACCTCCCAGGTATATAATTTTATTTTAAATTTTATTTTAATTTAATTTTTTATTTTATTATTTTTTATTCAATTTTTTCTTTTTTTTTCGAAAGTGGGTGGTACTCGCAGATTTCTCAATGACCTCCCAGGTATATATTTTCAATTTTAATTTAATTTTCATTTCATTCAATTTTATTTTTATTTTATTTTATTTTTCATTATATTTTTATCTATTTTTTCTTTTTCTCAAAAGAGGGTGGTACTCGACGATTTCTGAATGACCTCCCAGGTATATAATTTTATTTTTAATTCTTATTTTATTTCATTTTATTTTATTTTTCAATTTATCTTTTATTTCGATTTATTATATTTTATTCAATTTTTTCTTTTTTTTTTTCAAATGAGGGTGGTACTTGCAGATTTCTCAATGACCTCCCAGGTAATTCACGAAAATTTTTCAAGTCCATTATTAGGTGAGAGAGGGGGGGGGGTTGGTACTCGCAAATTTTCAATGGTGTATAGGGTGTCAGAAAAGATATGAAACATGTCAAAAAAAACATTTTGCATTACCCCAATAAAATTTAATTATTATATTATTTTATACGTGAGTGAAATTTTTGTCAAGGTGATTTATTAATATAATATTATAGTATTATAATTATGTATTGTTAAATTTAATTTTCTAAAAAAAAATTGATACCATACAATAATTAAATTTATTTATTTGAAATTTATAAGATTAAATCAACTACTGCACTGATGGTCAGAAAAAAAATCGACAGATTCAACAAAATTTACAATAGTTACAGTTGCTTCAACAATAGACATACAGAAACTCGCTAATTCCTGATTACATATCACCTACCTACACATCCTGGGAAAATCTATTAATGTCTCGTGTATGAACGATCCTTGACAATCACTTCTAAAACTAGGTCATTTACTTTGTTAACCCTATCCATCATTTCTCGTACAACCTTTTTTTTTTCTTTTTCCTGTGCTTTTTATTATTTCCCCTCAATATTCTTCAAATAAATAATTTGCAGTCCTACAAAACATTGTGTTTTGATGATGGTTGCGGAAGATAACAAATCTGTGATGCATGAAGATTTAAATAAGATTTTTATGCTCGAGTTTATGAAATTATATTTTGTTTTAAACATAATATGAGTTTCTGAAAATATGAAATTTTTTTTGATTTTTCATGATTGCAAAAAACTGAAAATGGATTTGAATTCAGTGTTGAAAGTACAACCAGAATCATTTTGAATGCGTAATGCAAACAAAAACTAATTTTTCAGTAGTCTTATTGGAAGATTAAGATATTGATTAATTTCATTGATATTTTTTCAATATTGTTCATTTTTTTTTTCCTTTTTTTCTCTCTTTTTTATGTTTTTATTCATTCATTTTATTCATTTTTTATTTATTTATATATTATTTTATTTTTTCTTTCTCTCTTTTTCTTTTACTTGGTTGGTTGAAAAAGCTTCCATGTGGGAACGGCCAAGTAGCAGCTTGTGTTTTGGCCTTTGCCTGAGTACCTGGGGGGCCTGGGTATTATTATTTTATTTATTTTATTCATTTTTATTCATCTTTTTAATTTTATCTGTTTCCCTTTTTGTTTGGTTTCTATTAAATTTTTCCTCTCCTGTTTGTTTTCATTCTTATTTCATTTTGTTTTTCGTGCGTTATCATTTTCTACTTACATATTTATTCATCTTATTTACCTATTTTTTTATTTTTTATTCATTTTTTTTTTCTGTTCTCAAGAGGATTTTATCTTATTTATTTATTTTTTTCTAACTTGAGATGATAATCCCCACCGCCCTCGCCCAGCGTGTTTTTATTGAGCATGCGGTGGTTGAAATTGTATATTTTTGTTAATCATGTCCGTTAAAAATGAGGAATAAAGATATTATTATATCATGAAAAATTGAATTTCTCCAAGTATAAAATATACTCAATATTTAATCAATTTAGTAAAAAATAAACATGTTCTATTAATCATGAAAACATCAGATTTATGATAGATACCTATTGACTTTTTAAATTCTTTCATTTGGTTTACGGTCCATGATATTAGATTCTCATGTTGATAGTGTGTATATTTTTGTCACGCAGAATCAGGAAACACGTTTCCGATCCTAATAATCCACCTATACTGATATTTCCCGAGGGAACGTGCATAAACAACACTTCCGTTATGCAGTTCAAAAAAGGAAGTTTCGAAGTTGGTAGTGTGATTTATCCAGTCGCAATTAAGGTAAATAGTTTCTAGTACTTCTAATATGTAGATATCAATACTCGTGAAATTAGAACTCTGAAAATACAAAATCAAATCTACGTGTATCGTTTATGAAGATTCGTTTATAGACTGGTTTCGCTCAACTTCAGCTTCCAGTACCCTGAATAATATTAAAATGCGTTGTTGGTAAATAAGGATGTTCGAGAATAAAAACGTATGACAAACTGTATTGTTTTCAGCTAGAAGTCTTAGAACGTAGCGAGCGACTTATTTTTTCATAGGTACTGTTCTTTGGGTTTTGTGATTAAATTGCATGTTAAGTTTAGTCAGAGTTTACATTTCCGAACGAAAAAGTTTAGATACGAGAATTTTTATTGAAGGAGAAGAAATCTTTCTGAGACATGTATTACCTTCTTTCTAATTTGATGGTTTTGAAAATTTATTTCAGTACGACCCAAGGTTTGGAGATGCCTTCTGGAATAGCAGTAAATATTCTATGATGCAGTACCTGTATTTAATGATGACTAGTTGGGCGATCGTATGCGATGTGTGGTATTTACCACCAATGACGATGTATCCTAATGAAACTGCGGTACAATTCGCTAATCGAGTCAAGAGAGCAATAGCCGAACAAGGCGGCTTAGTGGATCTCATGTGGTGCGTACAAATTGTATAGCCTACCTTCATTAGTAGCGCGCAAATATTTCGTGAGTGTACGGTAAAACTTGGGTAGTACAACAAAATGCCTGGAGACTCATAAGAGCTTATATTATTATGATTTACTCCGAACTCGTGATGGTGCTCAATTTTCGTGACGTAGAATAGGAAAAATCGACACCTAACACGCGACACCCGAGACCGCGACCGAGTGCTGATAGCAACACCAAATGATGTTTAAATTACCGGAGAATGTTTCTTTGTCTGGATGGGTGATGAATAGTGTATCTTATGTATGAGGTACGCTTGTTTGTTCAAGAAATTTTGTTGTGGAATCTAAAAAATTCTTGGATGTGGTTCCGCTTCCTCTTCTAACAACTGTCGCTCTTATTTTCAAGGGAAGGGAAAGTTTATCGAGTGTGTCTCACAGACCGCCTAAACTTAGTCAGTGCTTTTTCGATTTCTTGTAGAATAATAAAATCTGTTGCGAGTATCCCTGTGAATTTAATGAGTTTTCTTACTTGATTTCGTCTGATATTTTAATTTTTGAGTACGTTTGAAAAATGAAAACCTATTATTATTTTCTTCCATTAATTATTATGAACACCTATCAGAGAACTCTTTGGTTTATAAGTCTTTATAAATTGTTTTCTTTCTATAGTGAGCGGCAACAAGTAGGAAACACCTCTCGCTATCTAATGAACTTTTAATAAGTCTGTGCGTAGAAAGTCTAGAAGTCCATTTAAAGAATAGGTAATTTCGAGTCTATAGACCTTTTCCCATGTGACGTCACAGCACTGATAACGTGAGCAAAAGAGCAAAGATACCCACAAATATGATCGATAGTATGCGATTATTTTTGAGTTTGGTTCCATCGTTTTATCGATTGCCATTAGAATAACATGGGAACAATTCGATCATTTGCTAATATTCAAAAATGAGATATAAATAAGAAATCAAAGTTCCATGCTCAGAAACTAAATGTTCTCAACTATTTCAAAATGTACTTCTGGTTCATAATTTATTCTTTAATTATAAATACGAGTAAGTGATCGAAACGGTCCTATGTTATTCTTATGGAGCAAAAAGGTGGCTGGCCCACAGCTGCAGTTAGCAGCCTGTTTACACGTCACTGGGAAAAGGTCTATTGCCGTGAGGAAAAAAAATGTCGGACTGTATGAACGAGAGTGTACGATTTTAGACATACTATCTAATCTTTCCTCAGAATTAGCCCCAATCCCTCCTCTCCTCGGTCACTTTTTAAGCATTTGACGACTGCTCCCCCAGCTCATTGAGCAAAATTATATCGTGTAAATGGACTTTCTTACTTACGTATAAACTTATCGAGTGCGTGTGATGATATTTGATGGCTGCATATTAGATTAAACAGCTAATGGGATAGAGGTTTCTTGGTTGGTGCCTAGGTACTCTTCATGTTAAATTCCATTAAAAGAGACGGAAAAATATTAATCCAAGAGGAACACTATGTTTCGTGACGAATTTATCAGAAAAATGATATCAATGAAACGTATTCTACAACAGGTGTGAATATGTTTGGATTGTGGCCCTCTTTTATCTTTTCTAACTAAGAGAAATCTTGAGCCTGTATCCCACCAATTTTTGATACATGATCTGATTCATATTTATCCTTACTGTTCCGTAACCCTGAAGGTAGTGGCAAGGTTATTAATTAATAAAGAAAATAAAATATCACCTACTTTTTGGATGCAAAACTACACCCTTGTGATTTTTTGTTAAGACATTCATTTCGCTAATGAAATTTACGTATGTTGTGTTTTAGGGACGGGCAGTTGAAAAGAATGAAGCCGAAAAAAGAATGGAAAGAACGGCATCAAGAAGAGTTCAGTAAACGATTAAAAGTCGAATAGCACATATCATTAATATTTCCCCTTCCCCTTTTATTTAAAATCCTACCAATTTTCAACCGTTTAAATCGGCGTATTTATTTTTCTTTTCTGTTTATTTTCCTTTTTTTTTTTTAATTTTGTTTCTTTTCTTATGCGGATAGTAAGTTACAACTGTAGAAATTGATTAAATCAACGATTTTCTCATGTTATCGTTTATTAGCGGCTATAAGGCTGTTGTACCTATGTTCGAAAGTGTTTGCCTCTTTCGTATTTTCTTTCTCTTTTACATTTTGTATTACTTTTTCACGTGCTACAACATTATTTGAATGAATCAAAAATGAAATTGATGCACGATTTCGTTTTTGAATTCCGTGGTAGAATTTGTTACCAAAATGTATATTTATCGGTTCCTTTGTAACATTACGTTACTTATTTCGCTTTATGTGAGTATATTATCATCATGTTGAGGTGATGCAGATCCGTATTCAGTATTATAATAAACCCAGATTGTAAAATAGACTTCGAAGTCTGTTTTCAAGTCTGGAAAAGTTTTAATCAAAAATCAATTCGCGATGTAAGTGACAACATGCAATTTCTTGGAATTTATTGCTATCGTCACAGTATGGCGCATGATTGCTTGGAATAATGTAATTTAATACAAAGTCGAATTAACAAATTCACAGTCTTGTTTGTTTTTTTCTTTGAATTACTATGAAATGGATGTTATTGTTCTTGCTACCACTTACTATTACTATTATTATTGCTATCATTATTTTTAATATTATTATTATTATTTCATTTTCCCTTTTTTTTTTTCTTTCAATTTATATTTAGGACAACGTTATTATATATGTATTACTTCTATACATATATCCATCAAAATGTATGTAATGCGGGATCTGTAATTTTGCAATTTAGAATTTTTTATTGTATCGTGTATAATATTGAAGACACTCGAAAAAATCCTAAATGCAATATTTCTAGTTGATCCCGGTCGACTGATAATCTAGTCCGATCATTAATGTTATAGAAAAACTGCAGCTCGTTTTGTTTTCTCGTGGTGACGTTATGCCTAATTATGTACGTTAGCGTTGTAAATTTCTTTTTCTATTTCATAGTTAGTAGTAAGAGTTGATTTTATTAACGATTATAAAATTATTAAATGGAATTTCTTGTGGTACTTGATTCGATTTTCGTTCAGTCTTTGCACCGATGTGGAGTAAAAAAAAGAAAACGGAAATTATGCGACAAATGTAGGTATAATACTCAAGAGGTATATTTTCTTTCGAATTTCATGATTTTCATGAAGAAATTCTTGAATTTTCAAAATGTGATGGACAAATTCAGCCTTTGTGCAGAAAAAGAGTGAGAGATGATTAAAAGACGGTCCTTTCGCGAAGTATCGAGTAGAAGACAATAAAATGCACGCACGCGGTTATGAATTACGATCTACGAGTACTCGAATGAATTCGACCACGATCATTAGTCTTCGATTATAAATACTTCTAATTGATTATTTTGTTGAAGGGGAGCCAACGATTTGATAATTTCTCTCGCTGTAGCTTCCAAATACCATCAATAGTATTTCATTGTGTTTTAAAATAGGTAGGTGCTGCTCAAGATACGAAATGTCTATGATGTTTGTACGATGGATAGTTCTGTATACGTATGCACATTTATGTTATTAGTTCGTAGGCCTAAAACATCAACTGCGAGTTAAACAATAAATTTCCTATACAACGGAATCAGCTGTAAATATAACGGTAATCAAAGAGGTTATGATTTTGTACATTTGTCTCGACTGAATTCCAATATTTTAACATATTGCAGTTGAACTATTGTTATATAATACTTACGTGACCTTTGAACGAAAGGAATATTACCAAATACTCTTTCTGCTTTGAATGATAGTTGTGCACAGATCCAAATGAGTAACCTGAGATAATACGTGTGCGCGAGAATTATTGATAGAAAAGAGAGAAAAAAATAAAAGAACTCATATTCAACGAATTTCAAGGGCGATAAGGTAAATGATGAGTTGAAAATTTTCTGATAAATGAGTAATGCTATCCATTCGTATCATTTCAGTCTTCGTTTACCTACCTTCTTATTGATATCATTTTCTAACGTGTCTGTGATGAAAAATTCACTATGAGCGAATATCTAGTCATGTTGCGTGTTCTAATGCTCGTTTGGTTTTTCTTCAAGTGGTATTTTCGTGTATATTTTATTTATTTTAGCTTGATTTTTACGTTGTCCTTTTTCGACGTTAAACTTGGTTTCACCGAAAAGTATGTTCAGTTTATGAATCGCGTTTTTGAAGTAAGTTTTCTTTTTTAGATACATAACTTTTTTTTCAATAATGGAAACAAAATAATTGAAATTTTTTTCTTTTTTTCTCAACTAAAAAGTAAATTTTGATCATCTTCTTGCAAAACGTACTTACCTATAACGTTATTTCTCCGTAGTGCCTGTAGCTGTTTCAAAGAACTCCAAAAGTTTGATACGACGTTTAGATTATTAAATAGAAATTAGTAAAAATCGCACGTAACAGTAAAATGCTCCGAGTTTTATTAGAGGACTATGTATAGGATGTCGACTAAAAATAGTGCTGGTAGGTCTTTTGCGGAATTCATGCTTTCGGTTCGTTCGCCTCGGAATATAATTTGTACGCGTAATGATTTTGAGGAGTTGAACTGGACGGGAAATCAAATTCTGGAAATATATTTTAGTGAATGATTTGAGTTTTCCAAAGAAAATATCTCTCAATGTTATGATTGAGTATCCCTAGGTCGCAAACGAAGGCAAGAGAGTTCTCAAAAAGGAAACAGTTTATTTAGAAGTTAATCTTTCTTCTTCGTATTCAATCAAGATTGGATGGCTTTTGTATATACCAAGAACCACCGTTTATCAGCCTGGAAAAAAAGACCACACAAAAAGTACCAGACCAACGCTATTTGAAACGTGGGTATTTTTCTGACGAGCTAATGTCTTGAGACGATTCTAGGTAATGAGCATGCCAGAAGGTAACTACAATCCCCACGTGGTAATTTTTTTTCCCGGTAGAGATAAGGTAGTTCTTTCAAATGCTCATGTACATGTCTTATGCGATTTGAAAAATTTCGCCGTTTACAATCTGCCTTAGACGGAATGAAAACTGCGGGCAGTACGAGGAAATGATTGAAAACTGTCCAGTTCGCCTGATTCATTGTAGGCAGATTATAATCTGCCCAAAACTCTGATAGGCAGTTTGTGAAATGTACCATACACAGTTCAATTAGCCCAACTCGCTCTTCACAAGGAGACTGAGTGCACGCAGCCAGACTGAGAACGAGAATGATACACGAATTATTACAATCGAAAAAGAGTTTCTTGAGTTGAAAATAGATTTGAATGACAATTCCAGAACCAACAAAACACTAACTCAGTATTTCACAGGTTGACTGTTCAGTGGTGTTATCATTTGTTTCCAACATGGTATAATGTTATCAAAATATTGTGAAGACATCAAGACACATTCATTGTTTGGATGACCATGAGTCATACGTATATAATCTGCTTAATGAGCTCTTGTCATTTTATAATAACGTGTTTTTTAGCCGCAAGTCAGATAGAGAGAGGGCGAAGGAGAGAGAATGATTAAGGGGCATTGGATTTCTTGGAGCAGCCAAAAAGATAAAGATCATGTTTCAAGTCTTTCCAAAATTCTGCCCAATCAGATATATTGTGGATAATGCGAGACAAAAATATTTTTAGAGTTCTAGGCTAAGGCTTTAGAGCGGTACACTCGCTTGATCAGTCCCGCTTCTTGGTCCAGTACAAGTCTCCTCCGCTTGTTCGCCCCACTTCTTGGTCCAGTGCAAGTCTACTTTAGTATATTTCAGGCTGATCGCTCCGCTCGTTCGCCTCGCTTCTTGGCCTAGTGTAAGTCTACTTTAGTATGTTTTAAATGCTGTAAGCGGACCAGGATTAACAACTTATGACGTAACCGACCTATGACGTCACCGACTTATGACGTCACCGACTTATGACTTCACCGATTTATGACGTCATCGACTTTTGACGTCATCGACTTATGACGTCACTGGCCTATGAAGTCATCAACTTAGGAAGTCATCAACTTTTGACGTAACATCAACTTATGACTTAACATCAACTTATGACGTAACATCGACTTATGACGTCACATCGACTTATGACGTCGCCGACTTATGACGTCGCCGACTTATGACGTAACCAACCTGTGACGTCACTGGCTCATGAAGTCATCAACTTATGACTTCATTGACTTGTGACGTAACATTGACTTATGACGTCACTGGCCTATGAAGTCATCAACATTTGACGTCATGGACTCTTGACGTTGGCGACTTATAACGTAATGTGAATAGACTCTTCATAGCTAATACGAGCCATAATATTGTATGGTGTTTTTTCAAAAACACCATACAAGACTTATAACGTAACCAACCTGTGACGTCCCTGGCCTATGACGTCATCAACTTTTGACCTCATCGACTTTTGACGTCATTGACTTTTGACATAACATCAACTTATGACGTCACCGACCTATTACGTCCCTGGCTTATGAAGTCATCAACTTATGACATCATTGACTTTTAACATCATCAACTTTTGATGCAACATCAACTTATGACGTCACCGACTTATGACGTAACCGACCTGTGACGTCACTGGCTTATGAAGTCATCGACTTATGACGTCATTGACTTTTGACATCATCGACTTATGAAGTCACAAGCTAGTAGCTTCATAATGGCACTCAGTGTTTTTTTAGCCTAGTATAAATCTAGCCTATGCCTTTTCATTATATTAGGATAAGCTAGAAACTACAGAGCGGGGGGAGGCCTAGGACTCGCAGATTTTAGAATCACTCCTGAGAAAATCTTCTTGAAATTTTTCCAAGTGCCTTTCAAGGGGAGGGGGGCCCTCGGACTCGCGAATTCGGATTTGTAGATTTAAAAATCACTGCCACAGTGAAAATTCCCATAAGGATTGAACAAACGAAGGCTTTTCCCGCACAGATTTTATTTGTTTGTACAACGTTTTGTTTCGGTACGTGATAAAGTCCACCAGTTTGGACGAAACGTTGTACAAACAAATAAAATCTGTGCGGGAAAAGCCTTCGTTTTTTCAATTACTAGTTCTCCTTGCACGTAAAAAATTATTCCAATTCCCATAAGGATGTCGATAGAACGGAGAAGAACCCCCTAGGATTTCACAAGTCTCAAACTAGGCTTATGGGCGTAGGCTAATCATCAGCTCGTTTGCCTCCTTTGTGGTCTAGAATAAGCCTACTTTAGAATATTTTTGGCTAATGGCTTTTGGAGGGCTCACGTATAAGTCTGCTCTAGGCTGACAGTTTTTGGTCAATTCCTTTCTTGGTCTAGTGTAAGTCAACTTTAGGGTATTTTAGGCTAATTGCCTCTGGGGGTCTCACACGCTCCGCTTGTTCGCCGTCTTCATGGTCTAGTGTGAGTCTAGTTCAAGACTATAGTAGATTCCTAGTATGAGTCACGAACTGTATAATACTATTTATTACACAAGAGAATTGAAGCATTGCATTTCTAGCTCATTGAAGGGGCGGAGCCAAGATGCTGTATATTGGACTTGAACTAGATTAGGACTCCTAGTTTTATACTAAAAATATCTAGAATAGGAGCCACTTCAGTTTAGTATAATGAAGGCTTAGAGTATACTGCAGATTATGGAACCTCTTATACTTTATATTAGCCCTACTTTTGGTCTTTGGAAGATTTAGGGGGTAGAGAAAAGACACGAAAATAAAATAAGTTCTGAGGATTCTAAATTAGACTTGTACTACACCAAGAAGTGGGCCTGTATGCAGGATTCCTAAACCTAGTATAAAACAAGTGCGTTAGTTTACTGCATAGATCAAAGAGAGTATAAGTCTAGTATAAAGCTACTAATTTATTATACTGGAGAATTATACAGACGCCCTGGCGCAAATTCCGCAATCAGGGGTAGGGCTGAGATTCGACGTTGAAAATTTCATAAGTCCCAAGGTCACGGCCGGACGCTTTTCCGAGATTTAGAGGTAGAGAATAGATATGAAACATGTCAAAATATTGAACAGTTTTGATCTAATATGTGTATGTTACGCCGAATTCGTGTCAGCAACCCCTTTGCCGAATATGAAATTAGCATCCTGTTTGCCGATTACATGAAACTGGTGGACTTTTTTTGCCGATTACCTACGTGAATTAGGTAACTCATCTACTGCTTATTTCGCGAAATCGGCTGCTCATTTCATGTATTCGGCAGCACATCTACAAAACTTTCTACGCCAAGTCTTTTCCCGATTATCCTTGAAGCGTATGGGTGAGCACTTTTCAAGGCCAGTATTCCTCACAATCAACTTTAAGAATTCTTTGATCTTTTAAATATCTGTCGGTTGCCTAACTATTGTAAATTCAAAGAAAATTTCTTTGAGTTCCCTGTCGAAGTGGGGATTCCTATTAGATTACCTTTAGGTTCCCTTTAGGCTCCCTCATCTCCGAAATTTGCATGTTTAAGTTTGAACTTGGTCTCCTTTCCTCGAACCAGATGTTACTGAGTTATATTTACTATTGGCAGAGGTACGTATGGATGATGTTCTGTGTACTCGGACTGGTCATCCAGATCTCCTTGGTGAAATTCTGAGGTATCTCAATTTCTGGTACCCTTCCATTACTGTGCTAAACACGCACTTTCCGGAAGATGGCCTGATTGAACTTGTATACGACTCACACCGCGACTTCTCGTTCGACCTATCTTTATGATCTCATTCTTTCCTCGTTCTCATCATTCAATTACACAAATTTGGCAGCTTCAGTTATAAACATTTACCGATTTCACGTAATTGGCTGCCGAATTTGTGTATGCCTGCTGATTTCATAAAATCAGCAATGTTTCTGCCGATTTCATGGAATAGGCAATTTCACGAATTCGGCGTAACACGTACAATGCATTGTACTGTAGGATAGGGAGACTGAAAAGAAAAATAGTGAAGGGAGGAGAGGGTCACATGATGTAAACGACTTTATTCTTCATTTGCGCACGAACAACGTTTATGGCACCTCGAGTTACACGGTACTTGGGCTTTAAAGCAAGCGCATCTCTCTGTGCGGCATTCGAATTCGACTCCATGAAAACTGCTTTGCGTAGAGAAATTTCTTTGTCTAGCACGTCTCCTGGGTATGCCGCGCCAGAAATCGAAGTCGTTACGGGAGTACCAGTCTTTCAAAACTAAATTTTTTGTGCTAAACTGGTATACATTATTTTCGATTTCCAAAATTCTTTATCAGATTTTGAGGGGCCAGCGGCCCGCAATCAACGTTTGGAACACTCAGGAAAATGGAATCGCCAGCGGTTGCAGTTCCTCTCAACATTTTCCAACATTTCTTCAGCAGCCCGTTTCTGTCTTTTGTGCACTCCTTCTCCTTCAGCGGTTATTCCTCCTTCTCGCTCTTCGATGAGACGTATACTTCTGCATTTTCATCTTCTTCGTCTTCATCTTGCTTCTTGCCTTCCAGACGCTCATTTAAAAACTTGAAAGCAGTTAGATGTCATATTGGCGGAAACACTCATATCAAGTACAACACATCGAAGACACTCACCTAAAAACTCGCTCGAGGGAAGAATATAGGTTGCAGCCAACTGTCCTCAATTCGCCTCCAAATAAATGCTCTTTCTCAACCTGCCTGCGTACACTTAGTTTCTATGTAAAGTTAGGCTAAAGGTACGTTTCACAAACTGCCTAATAGAGTTTGGGCAGATTATCACCTGCCTAAAATAAATCAGGCGGACTGGACCATTTTCAATCATTCCCTCATACTGCCGGCAGTTTTCATTCCGCCTAAGGCAGATTGTGAACGGCGAAATTTTCCAAATCGTATACGACGTATAGGTATATCCCTTCGGATATATCCGCTGATAAGAATTCACAGCAAAACGGAAATATTTCTGAGAAAATTTTATTTGAAAACTGTACGTCAAATTTTTGTCGAGTTGATGGTGGACTACTGAAGGTTTGATGAGTATTCAAATCATAGATTTAGGAAATATTACCAACAATTTTTTCCGAAAGTTTTCGAACTATATCTATATCTTCCTCATTATGCAATTTTCTACGAAAAATACGATGATGTCTGATTCTCACTAACTACGTTCGTTCACAAGACGTTCGCGGATATTCACGTCAGTTAGCGCGTCAATTCAACGATACCTACAGTACGGTAAATAAGTTGACGTATCCACTTTAATTACGTCGGTACATAACGTGGAAGATGTTTTACACGTGCATAAAATGATACTTAAGTACGGTACCTACATACGCACATTCGCATTACAAATAAGAACATCTTCTTGAATTTGTATTTTGAATGTATGACTTTTAAATATAGTTTGTACAGGGTACCCAGGCTATTTTTGCCATAAATGAAAAAGAAAGATAATCGCTTCTCTTCCTAATATTATTTCCGCCCTCCCTCCCCGAGGCCACCATGTCAATTTACATCTCCCTTAATTTAACGCTCAAATTTGAAAAATTCGAAATTAAAAAGCCAGGAGTTAGATACCTAAGACGAAAATAGGAAATCATTTCCCGTACCGTGTATTGGAGACTGAGGAAAACAGAAGGATTCAATAATCCTTAAAAGAGAATACCGGTACTGGAATTTCATCACAGCTATCGATTCGGCGATCTATATTTTTTTGATGTTTAAACTCTACATAGCCCAATTCATTTCTCAATCCCAGAAGATGAATTCATGGATGCGGATACAGAGCAAGGGTGCTCAATTTTAATTAAATTGAACCATGAAAGTGACTGACTGATTAACAACTCAAACTTTCAACTGTTTGACTGTTGGCTGAAATTTTCCCACGCGACTGAATGATTTGAAACTCGAACTAATCGGGCCTGACGAAGGCGGGGGGGGGCAACTGGAGATCTTGTCCCCGGGCCCGGCTCCTTCTCAAAGGGAGGGGGCGAACAATTTTTTGCGGAGCCGGCTGTGTTCCTAGCCCCGGACTCGACTACAGCTCTCGACAGGCCTGACGGAGACAGGCTTTACCCTTGGGGTTTGAATTTGAGACTCAGAAATCGATCTAATTATAGGTTTTCGAGAATTTATAGCTCGGTGGGTTTTTCGAGGTCCAAACATCGACACTCAGCAAAGAATCAATTACATTCCCTCAGACCAAAATACTGCAAAATCCACAACTTCAGACCCAGTAATACATGTAAAATTCTGATCTAGAGAACATCTCATGTTAGACGAGGCCTAGTGGGCTTCAGCAGACTAAACTTTCATCTCTGAGGGGGGTTTGAAGTATTCAAACCCCGTCCTGGATTACTAAAAGAGACTCTAATTTCCTTTTCAGACCAAATGTGAGAGAGAGGATTCACAACACAAAATACCTCCTGGTTCTCGAACTTGAGACTCAAAAACAATTTAATTCTCAGGTTCTCAACTCCCTAAGTATCGATAGCTCGAAACCCAAAGACGAATTCGTGATCGGGTCAAAAGAATACAAGAATTCCCTGGTCTGCCAAAATTGCTGGAAATAGTTCAAAAGTCTAGACGGAGACCAGGCCTGACGAGAGAGGGAGGATCTGGGGAATTTGTCCCCGGGCCCGGCTCTGTTAGGCTTCTATTTTCAAGGGGAGGGAGCGAAAAAAATTTTCGGGGGGCCCGCTGTGTTCCTTGCCTCGGACCCGACTGGAGCTCTCGACAGGCCTGTACATAGGTACTGACTTACAGCTTACAACCGAAAAGAGTACTTCACAGGAAATCAGCAAAAGAAGTATGTCTGACATGTATCGAAAAGTAACTCTTTTACTCTTCTATCTGGTGTTGGAACCGTTTCATTTTGCTCTGAAATTACTCCATTCTGTTCCGAAGCTGCTCCAGTCCAGACACAATAGCATTGAATTGACAATAATATCGATTTAAAGCTGTCAATGACTATGACTGAATTAATTAGTTGTTTGGAAATACGCTTGATTTACATCTGCTTGACTGACTTTTGATATCAAAATAGGTCCATCATTTTTCGACTTGAAATCATGACAAACTCGAACATATAAACCGAGCTCAACACACTTTGTCCAGAAACTGTCTTCCTAGTAGATGGCAATATAGAGAGGGTGGATTGTAAAGTAATAGAAAAGACCCCCACCTGCAAATTTGAGACGCAGTTTAGAAAAGACGAACTTCTACGCACCTTTTCGCGATTGTGACCAAAAATTCAACCAATCATGCAAGAATGAATAGAAAGCGCAGTTTTGACCTGACTGCGCTTTTGCTGCGCATCAAAAGAAGTCCTTGCAGATCGAGGTACCCTTTCCGCTATTATCCAGTGAAGTTGAACTAGATCGAGACCTATTACACACGATATATGCGGTCGCAAAACCATTCTCATCTCACATAAATAAAGCTGAAACTCGAAAAATACTGGAAGAAATGGACATGAGATAAGTAAATTGGCATCATCAGTAATTCGTATGCATATTGACCTGACAGGTATACCTAATGGTGCAGGGTTAGTAGCGTATGTGTGTACAGAAACTAATCGATAACAATGTAGGTAGCCCCTTTTGATGGGTTACAGGCTGACCTTTTCTTCAGAGAAACATACTTCTATTGATGCTACAGAACACTCAAAGGAAGAGTTTTTTGCTAGTTGATTTTATTTCGGTTACGAAGATGGTTATTTAACCGAAAGCGCTCAGCTTTTGATATTTTTTGCGGTCTTTGTATTCGTCTTTTTTCAAGTGTTTACCCTTCTTTTTACCCGGCGCATAATGGATTATCACGAGAGGCGGGAATTTCGAAAAGTTCTTACCACCAAGCGAATAGCACTCTTGAGATATTTCAATTTTCGAGTTACAAGATGGTGCATGCGTCCGGTCGAAGCCATTGGTAGGCCACAGCTGAGGCGCTGGGGTCCCAGATCCGTCGGGGAGCTGAGCCCAAGAAAAGTCATCGAAAATTAACTGCTATTGTTATCAACGTTAAAGTATCAAGCTAGTGTTTATTTTAACAGGAAACCTGTTCTTTGGGGAGCTTTTTCGAAAAATTTGTCGTGCGCCGTGTGGTACCTGGCGGACTTGGGACTTGGAAACATGCGCCATCTGACAAAGGGACTTTGGATTAATGTTGATCTCAAAGCTATATACGAAATTGGGGGAAATTCAAGACAGATCAAAATTGTTTCAGTTACAACTAGAATCTTCCCAATACAATTATGATACTAAAACTATAATACAATCAGTCCTAATGATGGGAACCGACTGTCAATACCTTCACCCTCGATCTTCCCCAACACTCGGTCCTCAAATGATGAGAACCGTCTGTTTATAACCCCAACACTCGGTTTCCCCCGACACATGGTCAAATGATGAAAACCGACTGTCGATATCCTAACGATCGGCCCTAATGATGGGAACCGACTGTCAATACCTCGACATTCGGTTTTCCCCAACACTCGGTTTCCAAATGATGAAAACCGGCTGTCAATATCCCAACACACGGTCTTAATGATGAGAACCAACTGTCGATCCAACACTCGGCCCAAATGATGGGAACCAACTGACGATATCCCACCTTTTGGTTTCCCCCAACACTTGCTCCAAACGATGAAAATTGACTGTGGATATTCCAACCCTCGGTCCCCAAATGGTGAGAACAGACTATCGATTCAACACTCGCTTTTTTTTCTCACGAGTCTTTATTTTTTTCTCTCCTTTTTAGGCTACTGTAGTCCTCGCGCCGGCGAAGAGAAAAAAGATAAAATTGTCTCAATGGGAAATGGTCTTCTGTGAAAATCTTGCTCGAAAAGTCTGGCGACGAGGCTCATCCTGTTGTAAGGTTACAAATTAGTTTTCACCTTCTTATCAATCTCAATTTTTTCGTTACACTTTCGTGTTCTCAAGTCCAATTTCAAAGTCTGTTCCTGCCCCGTATATTTATCTTTTTTTTTTCTCTTCTTCCACTGGTGATCCAATTGATCTCTAACATTCTAGCAAATAGTATAGGCTACTCATGATAGGTACCGGTAATTAATGAAACATTGTTCCATTGCTGGAGAGTAAACAATAGTTGATTTTAATACTCATCGAACTGTATGTCACCTAAGTGAGCGATCAGTAGATTTGAATTATCGTACGCCATTCGAGATTTAAAATCCCGCTAACAAACAGAATCATAAATTGTAGCTATATCGCTTGCATCTTATGTTGCAACTTTATGCTTCTTTTCTGGGAAAAAAAGTCTGTGAAGTGTACTGTTCACTAGCGTGAATTTAAACTCTCTTTCCCTCGATAATGAGCACGTGTTTATCGCTTGACCGTAGTCCTTCCTATCAGTAATAAAGAGTAGAGCGGTGTGTCTTTTGATCAGAGATAACTGCTACTGATATTTTGTAGCACCACTCGACTATGTACACGTCAAATTGAAATAAAGTTTCCCTTCTCCATCTAAACGACTAAGTACAACGTTCGTTTTTTTCAGATTTTTGCGTAATTTCCAACAAGGAGCCTGCGTTTCTTAAGAAATTGCCCGCCGTTTTTTCGGAAAATTGTGATTTCGAGAAGGGCGGAAATTTTGTCCTATTGGAAACATTTTGCCTACGTAGGGATTTAGCAAGAAGATTTGGGTTCGAAGCTACGTACATAGGAGGGAGATTGAGAAAATTTCCACCAGCGCGCTAGAGGCATAGCTCATGAGAGAGACATAGAAAGACTCCAACATACTTAGATCAGGAGGCAGACTCGAAAAACTTCGAGAATCCAACTATGTACATTTGGGAGGGGGAGTGGCTCGGAGAAAGCTCAACTTCCAAAACTGTATGTAAGAGAAGAGAGACTGAAGCGAAATTATGACTTTCGAACAGGAATTTTGATTTTTGAGTTGGGTGACTGAGCCGTAGCCGAAACTACAATCCTAATCCGCAAAACAGAGAAGAAAAAATGGTATGGCGAATTCAGAAATATTACTCCCTGAACTTTCCTAAAACCCTCACTTTACAAACTATAAATTTAAAATTCGATCTTTGTCTACCTAACTCATACATGATTATAATAATTCGCCTTTCTTTTTAGATGAAGCAAGAATGTTACGAAATTTTGTAGAAGTTGATTCTTTCACAAGCGTACCAATATTTCTAGGCCTGTGACTCTTTGACTTGAGCGTTTCAAATCTTGCAATGTCTCGTACCTTCTGATTTCCGAAGTGATGAAAAAATTTCTTATTAATTAATCTGCCGCTAATCTTCCCCATGTAGAGGAAATCACATTAAAATAAGAAGAATGACGTCGAATTCTATTTTAATATTACACTGATGGTTGCACATTTACGTACCCGGCTATAAATCGCGCTTCAATTTCAACATTATATCCAACTATTCGATGCAAACATTATTGTTTGCAAATTTTGCAACTGATGACCTCGTCTTATCGTCATGTACAAATAGTACTTCCCTGCCATTTTTGCTAATATTTTCTGTTTCTTATCACATTACGTAAGTCTTAAGTACTTACAGTATAGGCTACTCAATCCTAACAAACGTAAACATCGTGATTGCTCGATGAAAAAGTAAGGAAGAAAAAATCTTCTGGTGGAGCCAAAAATAGAAAAAGATTATGTTTCATGTCTGCTGTCCTTTCGTGAGGTTTTCATTCGTTCGTTTTCATTGTTAACTTGGTTTCCTTTATAATTGGTTGAGCGGCTCACGTGTTAGTTCTGAGGGCCAGTTTTACCAGCGTTTGATGTATAGTCCCAGTTAGGGTATTTCAAGCCAACAGCTTTTGGGTAGCTCATTTGCTCCGCTCGTTCGCTCTCTTCCTTGCGGTACGATGTAAACATACCCGCAACCCACTTTCATTTATGAAAACTGATTAGAATAGAGGGAAGCGGTTCGGTATGCGGACACACTACAGTAAAATCCCGGGGGGTTATTCTTTATTCTATCACAGGTCTAGCTCAGGATTGGTAAAATCCTAGCATAAAGGTGTTATAAAACTAATATAAACTGGTGGGTAAAATTTTTAAGCTGGTAAGTGATAACTTTTAGGTAGCTCACTCGCTCCGCTCGTTCGCCCCCGTCCTTGGTCTGGTATAAGCCTACTTTGAAATATTCCCAACTATTAGCTTCTAGGGGCTTACATGCTACGTTCTTTCGTTCCCCTCCTTGGTCTAGTATTAGTCTAGTTTAGGACTAGTGAAATCCTAGGGGAGGGTCTCCTACATCTATTCTAGGATACCAAACCTACGGATTTTTGGTCCTTAAAAAAGAAACGGGGTTTCCTTTTTCTGTAGATTTTACATGCAATACGGGCTTCTTGCGATCAAGGGAAAGGTACCTTAGACACTACAACGAGAGGTACCTTTTTCCTGCTCGTTACGGGCCAATATGTATGGTCTCGTAATATTCAGTCGATCAAGGGAAAAGTACCTCAGCCACTGCTATAAGACATACCTTTCTCCTGATTATTATTAATGGATCAATCAAAGTCCGCAGAAATCTGTTTTTAGGTCTCCATCATAAAGCTAGTAAATAGTTTATTGAGGTAATTTTATCCTAGTATAAGGCTAGTATAAAACTAATACAATACAAGGGGTCCTCCTTTAGTTGAATCCTAGTATAAAGCTCTTGTGGAGCCACCATAAATAGTCCATGGGCCCTAGCAAAAAGCGTTACAACTTGGCGGGACGAAGCGCCACTTTGGGAGGTATTTCTTGGTGTTATACATACTAATGCTAAAAAACCATGATAGCCACCTCAAATCGGTAGCTTTCCAAGATGGCGGTCAATTCAAAATGACGGATTTGACTTTTAGAAAATGCTCGATATCTCGGTCAATTTTCATCGAATTTCAAAACTGTTTTTTTCATATTATAGCTCATAAAATTTCCCAACTTTTAGGTCTCTTGTAAATTTTGCCTATCTTCTAATTTGAAGGGGCAGATCGAAAATTTTTTTTTTTCAAAATTTTTTCATGGCATATTTTTGATGATAGCTCCTCTTAAAATCATTTGATCAAAATTTTACTTCTTATAAAATTTAAAGACGAAAAACACAGCTTTCAAACGCGGGTCGCATTGTTAAAATCGAAGAAACGTACGCAGAGAAAAGTAGAGTTGAAGGAAAGAAGGATTAGTAAACATTGTAGAACGCACGCGTTTGGCGTCACCTGGAGCTTCGCGTTCTTACGCGCTGTACGTAAGAGAGATACATTGGCCAGTAGATATTACTTGAATTTGGTTTTTGATGTTACGGCACATCTTAATTTAGCTAAAGTGAATTGAAATTTAAAAACAGAAATTTTAAACTCAATTTTATTTGCATTAGCCGTAGAATAAAACATATAAGGAGCTGCGGCCTTTCGATTAGAAAATCATCATCGGAGCGACATAAAAATACGAGTATAAGTAAGCATAGTAAATTAAACAATGATAACAAATAAGTTGCGTCGAGGATAATAATATGGTGATTGTACAGAGAGAGTAGAACACCAAACAAAAATTACAAATGAGATTGAATGTAAAAAGGTGATGATGAAATCATTTTTCCTATAAAGAGGTCACCAGGAATATATTTGTTAATTAGGACAGACTCATTATGGTAACAATGACGTGCAATTTCCATACATTCAAACGCTAGGCGTCTTCTTTTTCGGCTCTCACTGTGCAGAACTTCAGTACCTCCTGAATGGCCATATTCCATCAAATGCGCAGCAAACGTCGACTTCCCTGATAAATTCTTATCAAAGGCCTCCGAATACTCATTTATTCTGATACACAACTGCCGTCCTGTCTCTCCAATATAGACAGCCGGACAATTGTGACAAGGTAGGCGGTAAACACCACATTTTTCATTATGGGGGATTGATCTTTGCGCAATAAGTTCTCCAAGTAGGTGAGGAAGGGATAAAAGACAGGATCAAAATGGGCAGCTCTCATTAGTTGGCTGACTGAAGTAGTGATCTGTCTCATGTACGGAAGTCTGAGCCACCTTTTCTTCCTCTTCTTCTCCCCGGTAGTGCGGAGTAAGGATGTCGTCGAATTGAGGCATACTTTTGTCATTATTCCTCGGATCATCCTGTCGATATCAATATTCATATCATTTACCCTGGCTAGATGCTTCATAATTTCCATTTTGTCAGCAAATGCACGCAAAGAGAGTGGAACTGTCACTAAACGATGCCAATTTATGGTTGAACGGGCAAAAAGATGATTGTGATATCCGAGCTTGTGGATTTCCGGAAATCTCAAAATCATAAATATTATTCTTGATGGTGACAGTGACATCCAAGAAATTGATTGATTGTCCTCCTATTTACCTAGTGAATTGCATGGAAGGGTATGAAGATCCAAGGAAAGCCAAAAAATCGTGAAGTAAGTCAACCGGCCCAGTCCACACACATAAAATGTCATCGATAATATAGCGTCGTCACAAATTGTTATATTGAATCAACTCATGTCTGGAGGAAAATAGCTCAAACTTAAACCTGTTTATGAACACTTCAGCAACAAACAAACCTCAAGGTGAACCATTGGGGACACCTATTTCACCTGGAGGTTGAAACAATGCACCATTGAATTTGCAAACATTAGGAGTCAAACATTTGTCCAGGAGGGGGAGGAACTCAATAATGAATGGAGTTGGTACACCAGAATCCTCCATAAGTTTTTCAAACCACTCAACTGATGGAGTGAGAGCCACATTTGAGAAGAGGCCTGTGACATCAAAAGAGAACAACACAGCATTAAGTTACCTGGAGAAGGGTTGCAGCCGCGCATTTCACTGATTAAGTGGCCTGAGTTCTGAAGTGAGTACAGATGAGGTGCAAAATCAGAACAAGACCTAAAGCACATATTATTCAGATACTTCACCAATTTATACGTTAGTGTCAAGATACAGGAAACCACAGGACGCATTGGGATGCCATCCTTATGTATCTTTGGTAGACCATACAATTGAGGCATGATGGAATTGGAGACCGCGGAACTGAATCCTTTGCAGCTGGCAGAAGACGCCTAGCGTTTGAATGTATGGAAATTGCACGTCATTGTTACCATAATGAGTCTGTCCTAATTAACAAATATATTCCTGGTGACCTCTTTATAGGAAAAATAATTTCATCATCACCTTTTTACATTCAATCTCATTTGTAATTTTTGTTTGGTGTTCTACTCTCTCTGTACAATCACCATATTATTATCCTCGACGCAACTTATTTGTTATCATTGTTTAATTTACTATGTTTACTTATACTCGTATTTTTATGTCGCTCCGATGATGATTTTCTAATCGAAAGGCCTCAGCTCCTTATATGTTTTATTCTACGGCTAATGCAAATAAAATTGAGTTTAAAATTTCTGTTTTTAAATTTCAATTCACTTTAGCTAAATTAAGATGTGCCGTAACATCAAAAACCAAATTCAAGTAATATCTACTGGCCAGTGTATCTCTGTTACGTACAGCGCGTAAGAACGCGAAGCTCCAGGTGACGCCAAACGCGTGCGTTCTACAATGTTTACTAATCCTTCTTTCCTTCAACTCTACTTTTCTCTGCGTACGTTTCTTCGATTTTAACAATGCGACCCGCGTTTGAAAGCTGTGTTTTTCGTCTTTAAATTTTATAAGAAGTAAAATTTTGATCAAATGATTTTAACAGGAGCTATCATCAAAAATATGCCATGAAAAAATTTTGAAAAAAGAAAATTTTCGATCTGCCCCTTCAAATTAGAAGATAGGCAAAATTTACACGAGACCTAAAAGTTGGGAAATTTTAAGAGCTATAATATGAAAAAAACAGTTTTGAAATTCGATGAAAATTGACCGAGATATCGAGCATTTTCTAAAAGTCAAATCCGTCATTTTGAATTGACCGCCATCTTGGAAAGCTACCGATTTGAGGTGGCTATCATGGTTTTTTAGCATTAGTATAACACCAAGAAATACCTCCCAAAGTGACGCTTTGTCCCGCCAAGTTGTACCGAAAACTGCCTTTTTCTTGTATGGCCCATGGACTAAAAGCTAGTATATGAACCGGCCAAGGTGAACTCGCAAAATTCTAAATCACCCGCGGAGTAACCAGGATGAAGGGGGGGGGGCACTCGCAAACTCGCAAACTTGGGTTTAACTCGCCAAATTTTAAATTAGGGGTCAGGTCGGGTCAGGTCAGAGTAAAGACATGAAACATGTAAAAAAAATGGAGAAATGTAAGCGGGCGATTCGCAGAATATGAGACCTCTTACGAACAAACGGATATTTCTACCCATTTGGTACACATTGTACTCTCGACTTTAATGCCTTCGTACAGAAAATTTGATTTGTTGTGTTTCAGTATGTGGGAGAGTGCAGAGAAATGCCACCGTTCGAAGATGAGAAAAAGAGACCATCTTTTTCAAAAAATAGTCCATTTCTCGCGGAAAATGACATCCATAGTCAATTGTACAACGATGCAGTGCTTAAAAACAGAGAATCACCAAAGTATGCGTCGACCATTCAGCGTAAAATAATATTACTGCCAGAATTTGAAAGTAAAATATTGGTAAGTAAATCTTTTTTACAATTACTTAATAATGATTTTATGGCCGTAAGATGATTATCAGTAATGCATTCGTCTGATTTCTTTCCTTGCTTGCAGAATACAATTGAAGACGATGAAGTTTTATTTTCGGAAAGTTCGGCAAAAGTTTACGAGTTATCCGATATTGCCATATACGTCCGGGCAGGTATAGAAGCTATTGTTGAAGATCAAATAACTTCCAAATTTGAATCAGAGAAATTAGAGGTAATTATTGCATTTTATTACTTCCAATTAGTTGAATGAGAGGGCGAATTTTTGAGAGAATTTAAAACACGAGTACAGAGATATTGAAATTTACAAGCATATATAATAGGCCTAATCTTTGTTTTTTTTAGTATTATCATTTTCTTTATGTTCGTGTAGGATTGGAATTTACTTACCAGAAACAATCCACAGATTCGCTTTTATAACTGGAAGATAATTCTCTTATGGTTCATTGGTCTGATATTCAGATATTTCGTATTGTTTCCGGTTCGGTTGCTCAATTGTATTTTTGGAGTAAGTTTATTTTATCGCTGTTTCTTATTAGAGATCGAGTGATTTATCTTCCAGCTTTCAGACTGAGATAATGATTACACCCTTTAGTTTGGATCATCATATTATCCTCGAATATACAACATGTAAAGCCGCCTAGCAGTCGTTCTTAGATAATTCGTTAACTTTCAGTTAGAACCGAATCCATGTTCTTTAACCTTCATCTTTTTTATCCAACTTTTCCGCAGGATCCAAGTTTCCATTATTAATTTGTACGACCGGAGGAAATACATATGTTATTAAATTACATTAGATGGGTACTGACACTATGAATCAATTTCATTTCAGCTTTCATTCCTCCTTATTTCTATGACCATAATTTCGTATTTTCCTGAATCGAATTTCAAAAAAATTGCACTCAGAAAAGCACACGTCACGAGTTTTAACATACTGGCAAGATGGCAAGGCGTATCGTTGCGATTCCATAATTACAAGAATAAACCGAAAAAAGGGATCGCAGTCAGTAACCATACGACTCCGTTGGATGTTCTGGCTTTATCTACTGATAATTGCTACTCGCTGGTAATACATTTTAAATTTAATTTCGAAAATTCCACTCACTCAATTACTTATTAAACTGTAAATTTCAGATCCCGATCCGTTTGTATTTTTATCTCTAGACACCGAATAACTTGTAATTATGAACTTATTAAAAAATGAACGATGTCGAGTTGATGCAAAAGATTTGGAATCACCTGTTGATAATTTTTCTTATTTTTTTCTCATCAGACTGGTCAAAAACACAGTGGTTTTATTGGAATTTTACAGCGGGTTATGAATCCTGCCTCATCTCAGGTTTGGTTCGATCGATCGTCTATGCAGGATAGAGAATTTGTAGCACGAAGGTATATAATATTTTCAACATCGTCGTTCGCACTCTGACTTTATTAAGCCGAAGGATTTAATTACAGAATGCGGGAGCACGTGAATGACGACAATAATCCACCCATTCTCGTATTCCCAGAAGGAACATGTATAAATAATACGGCTGTGACACAGTTTAAGAAGGGAGCCTTTGAAGTGGGTGCAACAATTTATCCAGTTGCGATTAAAGTGAGTTTAGATTCACAAAAACAAATATGATCATGAACTTGAATAGCTATACTCTATCGAAAAAACGAAAACAATCAATCACGTTTATCCAATTCTCCGGCAAATGGGCTGGTCGAATTGTTTGAAATTGTACGAATGTTCTCATACACAAGAGAATATACCCAATTATAACAAAATATCTAGGAACAGTCCGGCTTCGTAATTGCCGTAATCCTCCACAAACTACAATAACCTTTCGGATATTTCCTCTTATTTTAATGTTTTAATCAGCAAAAACGATACCTTCATTTCACTCGCTTTTTTTCAATCTTTATCTTCTTGTCAAAATATTTCTTCCTGATCAAAAAATCCAGCGGTTCGAGAACTAAGATTATTGATTTTACAGTATGATCCCAGATATGGGAATGCTTTTTGGAATAGTAGCAAGCAATCCGCTTCACAACACGTATTCGAGATGATGACCAGCTGGGCAATAGTGGGCGATATTTGGTATTTACCTCCAGTAACTAAAAGACCAGACGAGACATCTGTGCAGTTCGCAAACAGGGTTAAAGCCAGTATAGCGAACAGAATGAATGTGATCGACCTTGCTTGGTAAGCCTTGTATTCGCTATCTAAAAATTACTTATGATAAAAATCGGAATAATAGGCGTGGATCGTAAATCAAAACTAATTGAAATGCGGAATTCACTTGTAAGAATTTTTCATCTTTTATCGAAGGAGCGAAAAAAATAGATGATAATATTTGTCTATGTAGCATTTTGATACTTCACCAATGAAAATACCAGAATTTCTTATCAATTATCGTGTTACTATTCACTAGACTAAATATTAAAATGTATTCACGTTTTCAGGGATGGCCAAGTCAAACGTAATAAACCCAAAGCTGAATGGAAAAATGTACATAAGAAATTATACTACGAGAAATTAAAATCGAGATTGGGACTTGCCGCTAGCATTTAATATTTCGTAATCTACGGTGGTGTGTTGCACGCGGAAATGATGCTAATATTTTTATTTTTTGAAAATAAATTCTCGTACAATTGACGTGACATTTCATCGCGTAATTTTAGATCATTAATTATAGAATTTACGGTCATAATAATAAGTTATAATTAGTATTTTGACTTATCTTTGCGAACAAGAAATATACTTAGTTATTATAACAGAAACTGTGGAAAATCTATAACATCGCGACCTCTTCCTGAGTTGCATGATATCTTTCGAGGAAATTCACGTTCTAAGAAATGAGAAGAGTAAATTAATTTGATTTGATACAGAAAAACATTACTAGTTACGCACTAATCAATAATTCTGAACAAAACTTCAGTAACCCGTATCACATACGCGTTATTATTGGTACATCTGAACCGAGGAAACGTACCTTAATTTCTGTTTCATCTTTGAACTTCGATCTTCATGTGTTCGCCTAATTTACTGTCTTCATCTTCTTTTATCTTCTGCTTTTCGAACATTTCACGTAAACGTTCTGTAGCAGTGGGTGACATATAAGCCGGTGTAGACAATTCGTCCTAAAAAATAAGTCGAGTTGAAGCAATTTGTACAAAATTTTTCAGAAAATTAACACTCTCGTAATTGTCAAAATACCGAGGGGAAAGATTCAAGATTCAATTTCGGATCTTGATTCGTGAACGGACTCCAAACACCTTGTATCGAAGGAGTGGTGGTGTACTGTAGTTTCCTAAAACGTGTATTTGGTATACCCACACGATTACGAAGATAGATCATCCATTTATTTACTTCATCTCTATCAAAATTATGAATGTTGTGATAGTGCCGTTCACCATTTACTGCAGGAAAAGGGGAACAAATAAAAGTACAAATTAGGGTTTGATATGATACAGAAAATAAGAAACACCATGTAATGCAACTCACGGTATTCGGAAATTATGACCGGTGAATGATGTCTTCGCGGTTTTAGATAAACAACCACTTCGGGATTCTTTTTCGAAAAATCTACTACATCTTGTTCAATGAAACTCCTACAACGATACAGAAGATATTGATATTTACCATGAAAACTGATTATGCACGATGGAAACATAACTAGTGTTATTTTGAATGACTCTCAAGTCCTACCTTACACCTTTACTTCCACCGGAACTTTTACAAAATTTGATAGTGACTCTTTTTAATTGACATAGAACACGATTGACACCACTTTTCATGTGAGCCCGAGGAAAACCGGACGGTAGAGACAAACATTTATTCATTTTCGCCTATTTTTATCCTCCTCAGAATTAGAAACCTATATTCAATTTAAAATTCTTCAATATGATTCCAGAGGATACCTGGGAATTTTGATCATCAATATTTCAAAATTCTTCAAGTTTTCGTGAAAAATGGTGAGGAAATGAAAATCCGGTTGATAAGAATGAACGACTGATAAAACCTTGAGGCTCGTGCAAGGCTCGGGTGTGATCGGCTTAGATCGGCAGCCTCTAAGCGGATGACCGGTCTGAAAATTTGTGTTATCAGTATTCCTAAGTAATTTTTATCAGCAATCTCTAGCGCCTTTTTAGTATTACTTCCAGTGCTTTTGAAAGATGAAAATTCAAAAGAAGTCCCGGAGTTTTTCTTTCTCATTTTCATATTTTCGTGATTATATATTCCGTCCTTCCATGACTCTTTCTGTTCTCTAACCGGATCATCTGAGAGAGTTCAGGAACGTTCCGCTCAGGGAGGATATCTTTCGTCAGTGTCATGTCGTTCGTGTCATATAAATGGAATGAATTTATTAGTGCAAAAGAAGAAAAAGAAGTAAGAATTGATTCTTTGCGAACTGTGTAGTCAGTTCTGTCTCGTTAATTTCATCTAATTTTCAATTCACCGGTTCCAGTTTTGTTCACGAGAATCCATTCAGCTGTGTGACTTGTCGGAAAGCTTTTGCTCGAAAAGTTGGCCTCAGAACTCATATAAAGAAGACAAATCACTCGATCACCAAAAAATGGCCAGATTTCTTGAAGGTGCGCGAGTGAAAAGCTTGAACTTGCCCTTGTTGGAAAGGTTGTTGTGTATTGAAAATAACTTTTTTTCATCTGTTTTCAGAATGTTTTACCTCAAGAATGGTCGTACAATATCATTAATTTCAACAAATATGGTCTTCATTATAAGCTGCGATTTTTATTGCCCAATGTTGTTACCATCCCACAGCTTCATAAATGGATACAAACGTACATAGAACTGAATAAATGCGTTTACACCAAAGTCGGGCGTAGAAATAATCGCTCTGGTTTAACGCCTTATTCGGTGAGTTTAGTTTTTCCACTAATCAAGCCACCCTCCCGTACTATGAGGTTGCTCTGGAGTGTAGACATTAAAATCCCCTTGCTTTTTGCCCTCCTAATGAAAGAAAATTACGGGGTACCTATGTATTAAACCATAACCAGACAGCAAAATCGATCCTCTTCTCCTGTTTTTCGTGATATTTTCTTCTATCTGGTCGAGACTGCGAATTCTTTCTTCTCCTTCATTGCTCTATTTTACCTCTTCGTTTTTCACTCCGTGAATCCACTTGATCTTACTATCACGGTGGTTTAAATTTCAAATGCCCTCATTCTCTTCTCAATTCATGTGTACCTATCTATCGACCACTTGTAACGATGTAGTATTTTCAGCTACTCGTCTTTCTAATTCTTCTTTAACCTGAGGGTATCGAATGCGTTCCAGTTTTCCCAATGCTAGTCCTCATTTCTGTCCCATCCCATTATCTGAAATCATTTTCAAACTTGTTTCATCTGTTCTTTGTTAATCTCAATGCTTAATGATCTCCTGGCCTCGGGTTAATCTATTCTCATCTTTTTAGTTCTCTTCGTATTCATAATGATGGGAAATTACTTACTATTTGCAGGAGTTCTATCGGTGCCAACATTTTCACCCTAGAAGAAATGGAAAAAAACGTTCCAAAGGAACGGGCTGCAAGAGCACCATTACTGCGTCTATAAAATGTGATTATAGCGCAACTCCGTACGTACTGATCTATTTAATCGTTCAATTACTCGATTTATCGTCTTTGAAATCATTTGATCATTCTTAATTTCAGGTATTATGCAACCGTTTCCATCAATTTCACTCACAACCATCCTGTCTATTCTGGAGATACGCTAAGGTACCGTAAACCATCTGCCCTAGTTGAAAAAGTATTTCAACGTATGTTAGAAAACGGCTCATCTCCTGCTCAAGCTCTCAAAAATTTTATAACTCATCTTGAATTTCAACCTGCTGACTTATATTTCATGTCTGTATCAGATCGTACGATGTGCCCCGATTACAATTGGGTTCATTATTTCTTCAGCAAACTATCCAAAAGAAAACGTAAACGGTTTAGTTGCGCTGAAAATATGGCAAACCTGATTCGATACTCTAATCAACTGAATCTTGAATACGGCCAGCCTACTTGTTTATGTCAAAACGTTGACAATATTCACTTCATCGTGAGTATTGTAACCCCCTTGATGAGAAGAACTTTGGCCAACCGAGCGTCAGGTGAAGTAATGTACTTGGAATCTATCGGCAGTGCTGATAAATTTGGTTTGAAGGTGTACATTTTATTCACTGAGTACAACATCACCAGAATTCCTGTTGGAATTTTAATTGTGACCCACGAGTCCGAATCAGTGATCGAACAAGCGTTTCGATTATTTTTGATCATGATCAATAAAGATCCGTTGTGTTTTGGAGGTCGCGGTAAAGACGGACCCGTTACAATCCTAACGAATCAGTCTAAAATTGAGATGAGAGTCCTCAAATCATTATTCCCGAAAGCAACAATTATTTTGCATACTTTTCACTTACTACAGAATGTGTACAAATGGTTGTTGAGTTCGCGATACCATGTAAACAAAGAAATCGACCTAAACCAACTGTATTCGTCAATCAGAAGCTTGATATACTCGAGGGACGAAAAGATCTTGGAGAATAATTTCGATTCAATTGTCGGAATGTATTCGAATAATCCTTTGCTGTCAAGCTACGTAAAACATTTATACGTGAAACGTTGTAAATGGGCATTGTGTTACAGATCTAGTTTTTTACGTCGTGGGACTGATCGTAATACAGTCGCTGAACGAGAGCTTCAGATTTTAAAGGAACGTATTCTGGAACATATGAAAGTACATACTCCGATTCTGTTGGTCAATTATTTCGTCGGTGAGTTCGACGAGTTTTTTCGAAAAAAATTAATCAACAGTTGCGTCGAATTGCATCATAATTTTTTTTCGCGCGATTTCACTGACGACGAGGATGCAAAAGGCTATACTTACGGATCATTTTTTGGGTCGAAAAATCTGTTTTACGTTTATAACAAAATCAAAAAGACCAAGTACGTAGTGAACGTGGATATCGGTATGTGTACTTGTTGCGTAGGAGTCAACGGGAATGCGTGCAAACATCAACACATCGTTATTAACGATTTAAATGACGAACCTGAAAGTTTGCAGTGCTCGATGATTGTAGAGCCGAACTTGGATTTATATTACATCGCCACTGGAAGTACCGAATTAGCTCAAAGTTTCTTCGATTCCATTCAGACTACGATTATTGAAGATGTGGTGGCATCTTCAGTAATGGAAATCGGCACAAAAGTTGAAATGTCTAATCGCGATAACTGCCTGGAGGACGATTTGGATAGTCATATTGTAGAGGAGATTTTGATCGAAGTGGTGGATCTAAAAGATGGGAAAGAGTGCTCTGTGATAGAATCATGTGATGAAAGAGAACTAACGAATGAATTGCGAAATTGTTTCAGTACCCTGCTCGAAACATTACGAGGGAATGAAACCTATTATAGAAATGGTATCAAATCCATGTATCGAGAGCTCGAGAAATTATCGAATGCGCCAGCTGAATTGAAACTAGCTGCGTTGAATTCTTTTCGTGCTGAGGTGATGGGTGCCAATGTTGAGTAATTTCATCTGGTGCCTCATTTTACCGTGTATCGATCTATTGTAACTGTTTCTACGAAGTAGGAGAAATTATGTTATTAGAACTCTTTTATCCTTGTATTTCATCTACTTTTTTTTAAAATTTTGTTTTTGTTATTGTAAATTGCCTTTTTCACCTTGTACGAAAGAACCATATTGTATGTTTAAGTGATAGAGAGTGATCTTACATTAAGTACAAAGTTCCTCTGGGTTCATCGTCGGGTGCGTTTTTTTTTTTTGTTTTGTACTTCGTTATCCAAATAAATTTCTTATATGACATGTTTTACTTTATAATATTTTGTTCAGCAGAGCAAACGAAAAGAGTGAAGAAAAATTTGCCTTGTCTTTTTTAAGTGCCTAAGAAGACTACCGGTACCGAAAGTTCAGGTTTAAATAAGTTCAGAAGTTTTTTGCTGAGTAAATATGACGAAGTATTTTTTCTCAAATGTACTTCTACCAAATCTGTAGAAATATTTACTTCAAAGCTGACGAGAAACTTCGACAAAACAATCGATGCGATAACATAATATATTATCGATAATAGTGATACATGCGGAACAAAAACAATAAAAATCTTCTAAAAAAAAAATACATTATAAAATAGATAGTGATCAAAAACGAATACTTGAAAGTGAAGTATAATGCGCCAAAAATATCCGTTCGTACTATTACTTATTGTAAGCGTAAAATGCGGTAGTTCGTACGGCCGACTCTTTGCGTACAGGTAGCGCCGACTGCGACGCGGACGGATTTCCTTTCAAGGACGACGGCGTATTGAAGGGAGACGAACCACTCGTATTGAGGCTGGTAGTACTTCCCGTCGTCTTGAAGGTGCTGGTCGCGTTCAAATTATTTTCGCTCATCGACCATCGATAATTTTTCACGATATCAGGTGACTTCTTATCGTTCAGTCTGTTACCCGCCGATTTGGGAGTCGCGGACTCTTTGATTCTAGACGGTATTCCACTTCTGAAAGTCTGCGACGTCAGCACGCCGCTCGCAGAAATCTCTGTCGTCGGCGTGGTAGTCTTTGACGACGAGTTACTTCCTGCAGGGCGAATCGTGTCCTTCAGAATCGGTATGCTGGAATTCTCTTCCTTGGTAAAGGTGTTCTGACGCTGCAAACTGACTGGTAACTCTGATGGAGGTAATTTTTTCACAACCGTCGGATCTGTGAATATAAAAAACATATAAGACCATTTTTAAAGGAGAAACAATCGAATATCGATGTTCGCCGGCCTACTGGAGAATCGTGGTTCCGAGGGACCTAACCGATCGCGCTGTATAAATGAGAGAGAGGGAAAGAGAGGGGTAACTTGGAAAAACCTGGTACACAGGAAGCTAGAGGAGACTAAAAAACAATGAAAAATGAAAGGTCTTAGGTTCAAACTCAACAAACAGGATAAAGAAATTTGCGCGTTTTTTCAAGTTCTTTACAATTTTAAAAATTCGAGAACATTCTCTGGCAAAATCTGAGTTACGGTCGAAACGATATTGTAACACTCAATTTCAGCTCAGACTCACTTTTCGTTTTCGGCAGTTTACTACTGACTACCGGTATGCCACTTCTCGCCATTTTTGGGGTCACTGGTTTGACTATTCTCGCTCCAACCACTTCGTGGTAGCTTTCGTCATTATCGGAAGTCGTGCTAGATTCGTCGCTTTTGTGCACCGTACACTGAGATGAGACCGGCGTTTGTGGAGTTACAGGTTCCGCGGTTTCTGACTCCAAGGGTTTCTCCTTATTTTGACATCTGACTATCTCCTCGAAATCAGTTTTTGTCAGCGTACGAGTCTTGAAACGATCTTTTTCGCTCGATCTGCGATCCTCAGGAGTCGCAGATGGTTTTTTGAGTACAGCGTCGTCCGTATTTTCACTCTTGGTCGGTGAAACTATCGCCGATGTTTTGGTCGGTGAAATCTGCTTCAACGTGTATGTGTTGTACCTAACAGAACAGAGGTGAAACTTTCGATGTGAACAAGTTCACAGTATAATTTGACACTAAGGTACATTTCAAAAAACTAACCTTTCTTTGATCTGACGCCTCTTCTGCTTCGGTGTAGTCTTCGCCGGGCTCGGAGGATAATCCGTTATTTCTTCAACCATCGTCAAACTGCTATCTAGATTTGCTTCAGCTAAAAATGAAGGCGGACCTATATTTTCTAGATCGCTGGTTTCTTTTACGCTGCGCATTCCCAATGCGATACACTGATTAAGTAAATCTACAAAAGGATTTGTTTCATTAACACTTTCGAAATACTGTATCGTCAACAATAAAGCTTAAACAACAGATAGCTCACCTTCTTCATCTTCTTCCGATAAATCCTTGCTATCAACCTCATCCAGGATGAAATCATTGTCCGTTATCGAGCACGTAGTCGTCATTGATGAGATAAGGTTAACGTTCGGCATAATATCTTTAATAAGAGTACGATCTTCAATCGGCAGATCTTCGGTAATCTCGGAAAGAGTAGACGATTGCGAGCTCTGATTATCGTCCAATGAATTCGGATTCGATAAACTCAAAGACTGCTTGCCTTTTGCGATGCACATATTCAAAAGGTTTTCTTGTTCGCTATCCAAACACGAAGAGAGCGGCAAGATACTGTTCTGCAGAAAACTATCCTCAGACGGACACAATAAAGACAGATCGGAGTTCGAGGCGGCGTGACTAATCGAAATCGGCGTATCTTCGGTGCAATAATTTATCGTAGAATCTGTCAACGTCGCCGACTGGAACATGGAGCGACTCATGCTGCCTTGAACAACTTTAGGCTTCGGAATGGTGACGTTTTCGCTACTCATGCTTTTTAGAACAGTTCTCTGCGTCGCGGATGGCGTTTGATCCACTACCGTGGTTTCAACGAGCGCTTGTTGTTCTTCTAGGGATAAGTCCACTTCCACGCTATCATCTTTCTCGTCTTCAATCGCGACGACCGTTTGACTGTTGCTAGTAGTATTTCCACTAGAGCTAGTCTCTGGTTTCTCGGCGACTGAAGGAAGTCCATCAACAACGTAGGTATCGTCATCAAAAGTCAATGAACTCAAACTAGTAGCAACAGAAAACTGTATTGGTGTACTTTCGTCCTTGAATACGGTCACCTCATCGTCGAATACGTTTTTCATCAAGGGCCCACGAAATTGATTTTCATGGGTTTGTGGTCGCGGCGTTGGCGGCACAGTCTGAGTAGGCGAATCAGGCAAATCACTCGGACTGACGATACCACTGACCGCACGACTGTATTCACTAATAACAGATGCTTGATCGTCCATTGGTCCACCACACGAGCTGACCGAGTCCATTGAGCTGCGTCTCGAAAACATCAAGGGTGTATGGGTGGGCAGATTTTCGTTCAGCGGCGACGATGGCAGTTTGGAATCGGGCACGCTAGTTTTGTTCTCTCTCATCTCCAAATCGGTAGCTGGATGCTCGCTGAATTTTAGGCTGTAGTTGGTCGGTTGATCGACATCCGTCTCGGCGTACTCATCATCTACATTGTAGGGTTCTTCTACCTTACGGAAACTATTCGATTTCACGTTGTCCTCCTCTTCCTCGTCGTAAGTTCGAGGAACAACCTTTAGATCACCGTTCGTGTTTTCATCAGAGTCCTTTTTCTCGTTGATAACGCTGTCTGTGGGCGTCGAATAAGTGTACGTAGAGGTGATGCCGGTCTCGCGTTCTAAAGATCTCGGTTTGCGCGGCGCTAAAGCTCGTTTCTTCGTTGCCTCAATGACGCTCGGACTCGAACAACAACTCATCAAATTCTTGAGAGCAGCACTACTCGCGATAGAGATCATCTTATGTTTCGAATGGGTAAGCGAGCGGAGCATATCGATAGCTCCCAGTTGAATAAGCGTACACTGGTCCTCGGTGGAGCGAGCGGTTAAATTCCACAACGTTCCGCAGGCATTACTCACTACGGCCAAACTTGAAGATTTCAACTGTTGCAGTAATATCTGTAGGCAATTGTGCTCTCTCAAGATCGCCCTAGAATAAGAAAATCGAGAATACATATCAGTCGAAAATTGGATGATGAGTACTTGAAGAGAGGAGAATAAAATAAGTTAATGAACGAAGGAACACATTTCTAAGTACATACCTATAATCATCCCTGATAGCGATTATTTTTGAGACATTTCTCAAAATACCACCAACATTTTCGATAACAATCGGAGATCCAGATGGAGCCTGATAGGTAAGCATTCTTACTAGGAACTCGATGGCATATTCGACATTACAAATATCCACCTGAGAACAGACACAAAATCATTGAAATTTTGGCTACAATCTCAGCTGATACACTGTAGCTCAGGCGAATTAGCCTAGTAGTCCATCTGGACTATCTTCTTCACCTTATTAAGATCACTATGAGCTGAAAGATTCCACAAAGCTGCTAAGATAGCTTTCAGCGTCGATTCCTTCTTCACCCGCAAAACAGTTCGCATCAACATTTTGGTAGCGCCCACCTCTCTAAGCGTATCTTTGGTATGCGTATCCGCTCTCCAGGATAGATTCCTAATAACACCCGCAGTAACCTGAAAGAATATTCATCAATTAGAAGACCTCCTGCTATCAATTTCCTCAAACCTAATTATCATCACGCTTCACTATTTACCTGACACAAATCTTCAATAGGAGAATCCAGTTGAGCAACTAAGGCAAGCATAAACGGCTTCATGGAGCACAGCAAAGCTTTGTTTGTGCTATCACCGCAAGTCAAGTTGGTCAATGACATGGCAGCGTATCGTCGAACATTGGCATCGTCCGGAGTCAAATTCAGTACATCTTCGTTTTTTCGTGCGTGCTCAACTTCTATGGTTTTAGCGAGTGCGTGAAGACCTCCAAATTGGCACATCGTCAGTCGTTGCTCGATATCGAATGATAATTTCATCAACGTGCTAAGCGCTACAGTCAGATTTTGCGAGTGATTTTCATTTTCGCAATACTCCAACAGCTGCTCGATCAGGGCGAGAATGCGCGCCTCTCTCCGACCTTGTTTCTCGTCCATATTATGTCGCACGATCGAATGTAAGGCTTGCGAGGCGTGCTCACGAACTGTCTCATTCGAACCAGGCCCGTGTATCAATTGAATTAATAGAGGAAGACAACCTGTAATAATAATACAAAACAATAAGTTCGGGAAATCGCGCACGTCATTTTCTCATAGCTAGTATTGTAGCGTATAAGCTGGCGAGAGAGAAGATGAAATACACGCACGGTTCACGACAAGCAGCACACAACCGGTTGAGAACACAGACTGATCTATATACGAGGGTGAGATTAGTATTGTGACAGGGCGCGCGTGGAGAAGTATTTCTTTTCAATTTAGCGTGACGCTAAACGAAAACGCCAACTCGTTCGCGGGTCGAAGGGATTGTCGCCGTTTGCTGGGCGATTGTCTGCTCGCCACAATACTCTCCCTCCAGTGACAACGATATCATACAACTTGGTGCTAGAGGTTGAAATTACTCTATTTACAGCATTGTTAGTGAAAAATATTCACAAGTATGAGGGTTTATTTATTGTAAAGACGGTTAGGGAAAGTAACTTCTCTTGTCGAACGACGAAGTGGTTTGTCAGGTGGATTGGATGGAATTGAGCTTGGTGTTGCATCGTTGCCAAGTAGGAATGCAGGCTTCAGTCGATCTATTGTTACCTTGTTGTTCCTCCCATTTAGTTCGATCTCGTATCTTGATATGACTCGATGTGGTCCTGTGTAGGGTGTTTGTAGCGTTTTCAATGGTGTACTTCACTAGTACGTAAAACCGAGCATTAAAAACAAGGTACCGGAAAAAGTTTCTCACTGCTCGAGTTTTCAATGAATCTCTCTAATTTTGTGAAATTTTCTTCAGAAAGGTTCAATTAAAGGCGGTATCGAACCAGAATTTTAAAATTTTTCTGTTACGTTGAAGTTGCCTGAATTCTCCTGCTTTCGGACGTACTAAAATTTTTTTGGAGCAAAAATTCGGATTTCTGCTTTGACACCGCCTTCCATTAAACCTTTCTGTACAAAATTTCCGGAGATCGAAAAAATTCGTTGGAAAATGGAGCTTTGAGAAACTTTTTTGCGGAGTTCGCCAATGAGCGAAGCACACCTTTAACAGGGAACCTGTTTTTATTGGGGGGTCTCCCGGAAAAAACGCCCGCCGTCCGGGAGGCAACTTGACCATGACCATGGGAATTTGAAAAATTTTTGTTTTCGTCCTATCGCTTATAGCTTGGAGGTTGAAATTTTTCCAAGTCTCTCTCTTATCACCTACCCACTGCACGATCGTATGTCCTCTATACTCGTTCAGCTTCTGAAAGTTTTGTTGTAGTAGCGCTGCGCCAATGGTATGGTCAGCTGCGTTCGTTGATAGGATGAGCGATAGCTTGTCATCAGGATGAGCAAGAAGTGCTGCATTTGCTATCTTTTGTTTGATGGTTTCAAAAGCTTCCAAGGCTTCGGAACTGCATTCTACCGGTGTCTTATCGCCTTTTTCTATCTGTTGGGATGAGTTTGTACAGTTTGCTCGCCGGCTCAGCCACTTGTTGAATATTACGACGGTGAAAATTAGCCATTCCAAGAAATCGACGAAGCTGATGGACAGTTTTTGGTTTTGAGAATTCTGTTATGGCTTTCACTCGGTTTGAATGTGGTCGAATTCCTCCCGGGCTTACTATGTGGCCCAAGAAAGGTACTTCTTTTGACATGTTTCATGTCTTTTTTGACACCCTATACACTTCCGAAAATTTGCGAGTACCCCCTCCCCCTATTAATGGACTTAGAAAATTTCTTGTGAATTACCTGGGAGGTTATCCAGAAATCTGCGAGTACCACCCCCTGGGTAAAAATGAAATAAAAATAAAATTAAATAAAATTAAATTAAAAGAAATTAAATTAAAATAAACCTCGAATCACCTGGGAGGTCATCCAGAAATCTGCGAGTACCACCCCCTGGGTAAATTAAATAAAATAAAATCAAGTTAAATTAAAATAAAATAAAATAAACCTCGAATCACCCGGGAGGTCATCCAGAAATCTGCGAGTACCACCCTCTGGGTAAAAATAAAATAAAATAAAATAAAATTTAATTAAATTAAAATAAAATAAAAACTGAATTAAATTGAATTGAATTAAATTAAATTAAAATAATATAAAATTAAATTGAATTAAAATTAAATAATATAAAATTAAATTAAAATAAATTGAATTAAAATAAAATTAAATAAAATTGAATTGAATTAAATTAAATTAAAATAATATAAAATAAAATAAAATAAAATAAAATTTAATTAAATTAGATTTAATTTGAATTAAATTAAATTGAATTAAATTATTAAATTAAAATGAAAATTAAATTGAAATAAAATTTAAAAAAATAAAATAAACCTCGAATCACCTGGGAGGTTATCCAGAAATCTGCGAGTACCACACCCTGGGTAAAAATGAAATTAAATAAAATAAAATTAAGTTGAATTAAAATAAAATAAAATAAACCTCGAATCACCTGGGAGGTCATCCAGAAATCTGCGAGTACCACCCTCTGGGTAAAAATAAAATAAAATAAAATAAAATAAAATTAAATTGAAATAAAATAAAAATTGAATTAAATTGAATTGAATTAAATTAAATTAAAATAATATAAAATTAAATTAAATTAAAATTAAATAATATAAAATTAAATTAAAATAAATTAAATTAAAATAAATTGAATTAAAATAAAATTAAATAAAATTGAATTGAATTAAATTTAATTAAAATTAAATTAAAATTAAATTAAATTGAATTAAATTATTAAATTAAAATAAAATAAAATAGGAATTAAATTTAAATAAAATTCAAAAAAATAAAATGAACCTCGAATCACCTGGGAGGTTATCCAGAAATCTGCGAGTACCACCCCCTGGGTGAAAATGAAATAAAAATAAATTAAATTAAATTAAATTTAAATTAAATTAAAATAAAATAAAATAAGCCTTCCCCCTGCCCCCCTTCGAATCACCTGGGAGGTCATCCCGAAATCTGCGATTACCACCCCTTGAGTAAAAATAAAATAAAATTAAATTAAATTAAAAGAGCGAGTGAGTCCCAGTAATCTCATCAGCTTGAAATATACTAAATTAGGCAGATACTGGACCAGGAAGCGGGACAAATGGGCGCAGCGAGTGAGTGGCAGTAATCTCATCAGCTTGAAATATCTATTATATAAACCTGTAAGCTCACGCGCGTGACGCTAAAAAATCGAGTGACGCAAGAAAATCGCGTGCCGAAAATTCGCATGGCCGAAAATTCAAGTGCCGCTATCTATTGGAAACTAGGTAAATCTGAAGCGCTACCTACGCATCGTTAGGGCGTGGTTAAGGCGGGTCACCCTACAGGTTACAAACTACGACGCGACCCGTTAACCTGACCACGACCTGACCGTTCGACTTCGAGTAGTTTCTCCCTGACCGTTCGAGTAGTTTCTCGAAGTATCTCTCTTCCTTCCGTTTTTTTATGACAGTTCTCGAATGCTCTCGAAAGGATCCAGCAGTAGCGAAGGTTGATATAAATAGAAGAGCGTGACGCGGCGGTGCATCATTTTACGTTAGACTCATACACGTAACAGTTGTTCTATCTGTATTTCTTCATTACTCCAATTAGTAATTTATGTATCATATGCGCGGTTGTTTATGGAGAATTTAGCCACTAAACTAAAATGTAAAAACAGCAACAATGACGAGCGAGCGAAGCGAGCGAGCCTTTAGGAGCCGCCGGCAGGCCGAGCCGCCAAGGGTCGCCGAAGGCGGCCCGTCAGCGGCTCGTACTTAAATAGACATGTACTGGACCATGAAGCGGGACTAACCAGTCCGCTCGTTCGTCCCAGGAAGCAGTCAGCCTAAAATACTCCAAAGTTGACTTATACTGAAACAGGAAGTTGGAAATTTTGGATATTTTTGAACGATGAAGAGCTTAAAAAGACTGGCGAAAAGACATGAAACATGATCTTTATATTTTTGGCAACGCCAAGAAATCCTTCTCACTTTTTTTTGTAAAATTCGCATTGCGCCGTAATGATGGTCAGGCCCGCCTCGAACAGAATGTTCAGTACCATCTTGAGGTCTTCAGTATGTCGCAATTAAGACGTCGTCAAGGTAGACATAGACCAGGCCTATTCAAACAATTTTCATGTCGGCCCGCTTTTGCGGCGAAGAATTTTTGACGGTCCAGAACAATTTTTAACAAGGGTGAAAAAAATGTATATTATGTATACATTACGTACTTCTTGCGGGCCGTTCTGACATCTTTGGTGGGCCGGATTTGGCCCGCGGGCCGCCAGTTGAATAGGGCTGTCATAGACCGATGGAATGTCGCAAAACAGGCCGTCAATGAACCTTTGCCATGTCTGGGCGGAGTTGCGCATGCCAAATGGTATTTTTAGGAACTTGTAGAGACCAAACCGCGTAATCACGGCAGTTTTCTCAATGGCTTCTTCGGCGACAGAGATTTAGTGAAACGCTTTATTTACATCAATTTTGGAGAGGACGGAGTTTCCTTTTGATTGGCAATTGAAGTCATCGATATATTTGGAACTGGGTGGCTGGCGTGGTTTTTGCGTTGATCGCGCGATAATCACCACAGGCGCGCCAACTACCGTCGGGTTTTGGATTTACAGCGCTCTTGGCAACTGCTGACTGCTATGAATTGCCAGCCCTGCTAGCAACTGCTAACAATTGTCAGCCCAGCTGGCAACTGCTGACTGCTATAAATTGCCAGCGCCTCTGAAAATTGTTAAATGCTAGAACCTCCTTTCCGCGACGCGTAGTTTGAAAATTTTCAGAGTGTTAGCGAGTTCACTGAGCGCCAACTACCGTCGGGTTTTGGATTTACAGCCCTCCTGGCAACTGCTAACAATTGTCAGCCCAGCTGGCAACTGCTGACTGCTATAAATTGCCAGCGCCTCTGGCAATTGTTAAATGCTAGAACCTCCTTTCCGCGACGCGTAGTTTGAAAATTTTCAGAGTTTTAGCGAGTTCACTCAGTACGGGACCACCATTGTAGCGTATAAACTAGCGAGAGAGAAGTTGAAATACACGCACGGTTCACGACGAGACGATCTTCATTGACAGCACACAACCACTTTAGAACACAGACTGATTATTTACAAGGGTGAGATTGAGTATTGTGACAGGGCGCGCCTGGAGGAGTATTTCTTTTAATTCAGTGTGACGCTAACGAGAAGCTAAACGAGAACGCCAACTTGTTCGCGGATCGAAGGGATTGTCTCCGTTTTTTCGGCGATCGCCCGCTCGCCACAAGTATCAGAGTTGTAGAGAGGGAAGTTATCTATCTGTACAATTGAAATCGGAAGTTCAGCACTCACCTGACTGCCTAAGCACAGCGCAATTATCGGGTGAACCGCTCATGGCAAGAAACTTTTTCGATATGATTTCTTTGTTATCAGTCTTAAATTGCGACAGTAATTCATAAACCATTTCCGATCTCTCATTTAAGAATTCTTCACTATGAGTTCGATGGACCGCTTCTTCTTCATCTTGAGACGAAATCTATCGTAAAAATGGAAATACATTAAAATCTGAGCTAATTTAGCTCATTAACAAAATTCTTCAAGCCTAAACTAGAAACTCTTTTCTTTCGGTACTTCCAGCATGAACAATATTTGTCATGGATTATATCAACTGAAAATATTTTGAATTGTTAAAGAGCTGGTTTTTGTTCCTCTTCGTCTCATTTCCCTTAAAATATAATGGAAAATACCAAAAACTTTTACTTACTTGAAATTTTTGAGATTCTATCGGTCCCACACTATGCCACATATTGAAATCCAATTTCGTCTCCGAATCAAAATTCATAGTAGGAAACTGAAATCAATTGGAACACAGAATGAAACTTAGAAAACTTGTTAAAATATTTTCAAAACAGAAGATACACACGAGGCGAATTCATTCAAGATTACTGGCAAATATTTATTTCGCATTAGTGCACTATATAATTCAAGAGCCATTTCAATCGCGTGTAATTCATTCTAAGTACCTGTCTCAAGATTGCTCATAACCTATCTCAAAACTAATGTGCTCGAATGCACTTTTTGCACTTTCGTCTCCAACAAAAGAACTTCGTTACGTTTGGCTCACGTAAATTCGGTGATTCTACTGAAATGATGAAGCGATAATAAGAACGACGAAACGCATACGCGAACGACGCGACTACAAGTTTGAAATTATTATCAACAATTCATGGAATCAACGGGGATATTCCGAGAGAGATCGTCGAACAAGATTGGCGACGCCTGAGGGCAACATAGACATATTAATTGCTGCCTGGGGACACCATTCTCGAGCATTGTTATTTCTGAGTTTTTATTCCCCGAAGTATAAATATCGACGGCGTTCTTCCAAAGTGAGTTTATTAAAGATCAGCACGAGAGCAGAGCTGCTTAATTATACGAAATTATTCTTATAGATGAATTACTGCCAAATTCTTCAATCTGCGTACGTATGAGTGAACTATTTTCAAAAATTCTTAAACAATAAAAAAGCCTAATCTTCAGTCTTTATTCAGTATCCTTCGCCTATCGTCCAGTCAACTTCTGTAAGTCCTTTAAAGCTAATTCAGTGATTCATTTTTTTTCTATTTCGCTCTTCTTTTAGGTTGAAACAAACGCAATCTCTATCAGAAATTAATTTCCTCGAGCTGTAGTCGTCATTCTTTTCTCTCTCTCTCTCTGATTCTGCATTTACATTTAGAAAGATTACCTCTTTGGATGATCTTTTTTTATCCGCTTGTTCCTTCATTTCTGCCGAATGATCTTCTTTCGAGTGTTGACCTAGTAATCTCGCCATTAGTATATCACCCCTGATATCTCGGGGCAGATTTTCTTCATTGTGGTTGAGAAACTGTGTAACAAAGAACAAGAATAAATAGTACGATGAAGAAAGTTTTCAATGCTAAATTTCTCGGAATCTAGCAGTTCTAATATTAAGTCGAGAAATAGGTCTATAGAATAGACCTGTACTGTAATAATATGGAATTATTCAAACTCTAGATCTAATCAGTATTGTAATTAATTTTTTCCCAACTTTAATTTAATCGGAAAACTATTATTATTAACTACAGTTTAGCGAGCAATCGAAAGAAGACGATAAGATAGAATCAAAAAAATATTTACTTCTCATGACGTTCATCCGCGCGAAGAATAAACGTCAATTTTCCTTCGCGAATTATTTATTACATTCCAATGTTCCAGCCATTGAACAGCAACAGTGATTAAAAGGCATGTAAATGTAATTATATACTATAGTTCTCCGAGTAATAATGATTTTTCTCGACTAACAAGTAATGTCATCCTCTCGTTACGTAACGGGACCCAATAGAACTTCTTCGAGAGGTTACATATTTTATTCTAGAGAGAGATGATTTCAGACGTCACACTTTCTAACGATTATGAAAAAATTGTACGTCGCTCAGAGTAGTGCGAGGGATTGAATAAATTGATTTTTAGGTTCAAGAGAAAAATATGAGAATAGAAGACAATCGATTTCGAGAATTTAAAGAGAGCTAAAAAAGACAGTTGTAGACTTACTTCTTTGACATGTGTTTTCGATGGATTGCTCATGCTGATTTGATAAATCCTTCGAGCGAGTTAATCTGAAAGATTTAGAAAAATTAAAAATTATCACCAAAATATGAATTGTGTATTCATTGCTATCGAACACAAGAATTGACGTTTAGGGAAATATTTCCAAGGTTTTTCGATAGTTATTGATTTCCTCGACAAGAATTTTGAAAGATTCTCACAAAGAAAACAGTTCGACTACGAGAATTGATTCATGAATACGTCACATTCACCTCACACAGCAATCTATACATCATTCTCATACATTATATTCAAACAAAAGACTGCACTCTATTCGAACAAGGAAGCAAAACAAACTACATTCTTTGTTATATTATCTAGTCTTGTGCTACAGGACCATCATTCAAGATTGATTGTTGTGTCACATGTAATAAAGTAATAAAAATTAAAAAAAAATTAAATTTACCTGACTGAATCCTGATACAGCGAGAAATATTTCATTCCTCTGCATTTTACATCGCTAATTGATAATACTCTCAGCAATGTAACACTACACATTAGAACTCTGAGAGTTTGAAACCTGAGAAGAAAAAATAAGAATATATATTTTCGCCGTTTCCTCTTTCATAACGGCATCATAATCACCCGAAATACCATGCATTGCTGAGACGTGAATTTAGTAGATTCCGAAACTGATTACCTTCCTCCAGTCGGAACCAAATGAGTAATTTCAGTACAATGAAACACGGTTCTGAAATACTTGATGCCTGTTACCAGGTGAATGATAAGAGAAGATGATGATTTGATTACCTATTATTCAATAGGTAACACTAAAATGTTCGTAAATTTTAAATTTACTGAACGATCACAAAATTTTACTGAAAAATGCACTGCATCAAACAGACTGCATCGCCTATTATGTTATGCCCATGCCCAATAAAAATAAAATACCTCTCTCACTATCAGTATCAGTGTCATGACGTCATACACAGAGTCTGGTCTCTGTACGATAGTGAACTGAGTCCATAGAAAAAGCACTTGTGGGTTCAGATCAAATGGACCGAATGAGTAAAATATAGCACATTTCTTCCGCAACCTATAGCATCTTACCTCCTGATTTTTATTCACCTGAGAAGTATCCTTTCCTTGAAACGTCCATTCTGTTCTGGATGGCGGTCTGCCATGAGTCATGAATTCATGAGTCATGAATCATGTGATCGATTTTTTCACTTTGACGTCACGCGTGAATCGGTCTCTTACGAGTTTGTTCTATCTGTATGCGACTTATGATCTATGCACCTCTTATTATCATTTTTCTGAATGGAAGCAAAACATTACGATTTCAAAACCATAGAAGATCGATACTTCGATTCGAATTTTCAATACGTAGTCGTCAAGACCTAATTATTTCGAGTATTCTTTCTCACTTTACTGAGATCCACCATGGGTAAAGCAGAAGTAGGTACGCCAAAATACATTGCTAATAAAATTAAAGCGAAAGGTTTGCAGAAACTACGCTGGTTCTGTCAAATGTGTGAAAAGCAATGTCGAGATGAAAATGGTTTCAAGTGTCATACCATGTCAGAATCGCACCAGCGTCAGCTTCTGTTATTTGCCGAGAATCCAGGTAAATACATGGACGAATTTTCGCGGCAATTTCAGCGAGAATTCTTGTATCTATTGAAACGTCAGTTCGGTACGAAACGAGTGTTGGCGAACAAAGTGTATCAAGATTATATATCAGACCGTAAGCACCTTCACATGAATGCTACACAATGGGAAACGTTGACCGATTTCGTCAAATGGCTTGGCCGTGAAGGTAAATGCATTGCTGATGAGACTGAGAAAGGTTGGTTTATTACGTACATCGATAGAGATCCGGAATTCATCAAACAACAAGAACAGCAAGCTAAAAAAGAGAAAATGGCCAAAGATGACGAAGAAGATATGATGGATTTTATTCAAAAACAAATTAAACGTGATAAACAGAAGAATATACCGGAAAGTAAGCCGACAGAATTAATGAAGAGTAGCGACGAAAAACTATCGATAAAATTGAATATGAATCCCGCGGTCAAAGAAAAACCAAAAGCAACATTTTTGCAACCTCTGGAAGTTTTTCCAGGAACGTCTAAAGAGAAGAATTTATTTAAGAAACCCAAAGATCGAGTTGAAAAACGTCCACTCAGTAATCTAGAGGCTATTAGGTTGGAAGAAGAAGAAAGAAAAAGAAGGAAAGAAAAGCGGAGAAAGATGGAAGAACCAAAACAAGATCTATCGGAGAAAACGTGGATCACCGAAGGAATAGTCGTGAAGGTAGTAACTTCATTACTCGGAGAAGAATTCGAAAATAAGAAAGGTGTCGTCAGAACAGTCGTTGATAAATATGGCGCTGTAGTAAAACTTCTCGATTCTAATAAAAAAATTAAAGTTGATCAAAGTCATTTGCAGACCGTTATACCTAATCGTGGAGGGAGTATAAAAATCTTGACCGGTAGATACGCTGGAGCAGAAGCAGAACTTCTAGACGTCAATATTGACAGGTATTCTGTCGATGTGAAAATCCGACATCCAGCTGAATACGCGGATAAAATCGTAAAAGATCTCGAATATGAAATGGTGTGTAAAATTTTCGACGACGGAAAAAATTGAGTGTGTAAATAATTGCAGCATGATTTTTGTACGTTCTGTGTAAATCAACGTCGAATATTGTTTATTCTCATTTAATGTTCCTTTTTGCTGTGATATGTGATCGTGTTCGTACAGAGCGCTGAATTAAGATACCGTCAATTCTATTTTATTTTTATCCTTATGAATTCTTCTCTGATGATAGTATTGATGTACAGTGTGAGAGTAAGAAAATATTGCCATATTTTATGTAAATACATTTTGTTCTTGAAAGGCAACCTTTCCTTCAATTCTTTAATTGATTTTCTAAACACAGGAACGCTACGAAATTAGAGGCTAGGGAAGAAGTTTCAGGAAAAATGAAGAGAAGATGATCAAAAGAGTAAATAATTTTCTATTTTTGAGCCTTATTTCAGTAAAATTGGCGCTGCATAACTACAAATACGCCAGAAGTTAAATGAGATGAAGATTGCCTAATTAAACCGTGACTCTGTAACCTGGATCTGACATGGGTCCTCGGTCTCAATCCGATCCCTTTTTTTTTTTTTTTTTTTTTCATTGAAAACCTTGTTGTATACCTTCATTAAAATTATAATTTCTTCATTACATAAGGAAGGCCCGAATTTGGGCATGGACTCCTTCAGCCTACTCTCTTCAAGTCTAGGATGAGTAACACGGTGATACAATTTGTTGTTGTCCTTGACTTTTTGTTTGCCACCCATTTTAAGAACCAATTTCTAATACATATTGTCTGTTCATCTATCCTATTTTTGTCTAGTTGCATACTCATACCAGTCCCATTTCAATCTTTTTACAGTATTCAAGGGATCTACCCTATTACTTAATCTTTTCCTCATTACTTCTGAACTTATTTGAAACTAGACCCTCAACCATTTTTCTAAGAATGATTAAGATGACAAGAATCGCCGCTATGAAAGCTGAAGCAAAAATCCTCTCAGTCCTCACATTTTCTTTCAATGCTCTCAACTTTTCTCGCTGCCAGACAACCTTCACTCAATTCTTACTTCTTTTGACATTAAACCTCCTTTTTCTTCTTTACCACCATGTCTCTAACGTGACTCTAACCTCTTAATTTTTTCTGCTGTTTACTCCTTCGCTTATTTGTCACTCTCCCTGTATAATAAGCACTTGAAATACTATTAAAATATGTATCTCTTACGGGCGGAATTACCTTCAGTCGAAGCCCTTACTATATAACCAATTTGTTTGTTTTCCCCTCCCCCTTTACTTTGCCTTTTTTCCTTTTTGGGTCGGCGCGCTTTCGCTAGCCGACCGTATTATTACAATCACTTTTTGTCGTCGTCGTCAGTGTCGTCGTCTTCGACAGTGTCGTTCTCGTTTCCTCCTTTGTCTCCTTCACCTTTTCTCCCTTACCTTTTCTTATCTTCTTATCTTACCTTAGAGCCTTACTTAGATACACAACACAATGGAGAATACCCTTTTTATTATTATTATTTTTTTTTTTTTTCTTCTTTTTATTTCCTTTTCCTATTATAAACTGCAGTATTCAGGTAGCGGAGAAAATTCTTGTCAGTGCGTTTTTAACTTTCTTGGTAGAATGTATTACTTTTGTCAAACGCATTTTCTTTGACTATCTTTGTGGAACATATCTTCCCTATCTCTTCGCATCCTTATTATTATCATCGTTATTATAGTCTGTTCCAAATAAGAGCGGTGTAATCGAAATTACGTTTCACCTCCCCTGTGCCGGCGAATTGTCAAGTGACGTCATTTCGATTACACCGCTCTTATTTGGAACAGACTATATTATTATTATCCTTATTATTAGTAGTTCTTATTATTATTTTTGTTTTATTTTCGATTATTTAGAAGATTAGTGGTTGTAATTTTATTATTTCTATTTCAAGTTCATTTTTTTTTTTTTGGTTTTGAATTCTTAACCTGTTAGAATCTGGAGGTAAGATTATTGTTATTACTATTACTATTACTATTATTCCTTAGCTATGGAGTTGATTTTCATGAAATTTAGAGTTATTGAAGTCATGAACGTGAATTCGCCTGTAGAGGCTATTTCTTCTAAAAATCGGATTAATAGTTTTTGTGCGGTGAGTTGAATAGTAATAGGTTAACTAGCTCGCAAGGAAAGGAATGTTCAATATGGAATCTTTTTAAGGTGTTTCATGAAGTGTTTCTTTCTCAGAAGAAGGGAGGGGGCGAGAGTGAATGAAAAATAATTGTATATCCAAGAACAAAGTCATTTACCTTCGTTGAGGAATGATTTCATTCTTATGAAAACAATAATTCTCTTTTCTATTACTACTGAGGATGCGCAAAGCAAAAATATCCGCAAGAATATTCGTTAGTAAGAAACCAAAAGTTTTTTTTTTTTTTTCCTTCTTTTTTTGAATAGATTTAAAATGAAGATCAACCCGCCGACCCTCCTAACACCTCGCCCGAGGTGCTTGTTTTTTATATTCCAAAATTCTTTCTTTCAAATAAAATATTTAAACAAAAAAACTTGGGAGATTTTTCACTTCTATACCTTGTGTTGATCTTTCCATTGAATTTTCCTCTATTTTGCTTATTGCTCAGGGCTGGGACACGTGCTGGGACCCGTACATCATTGTGGGCTAGTTAGGACTCTGACTTCATTTTTTCTTGTAAAATTTCCTTGAAGTATAATTTTAGCGACCAGAAGTTTTTCCATGCAATTGATATCCTTCTTTCCACCTCAGTCGAAGTTTCATTCTTTGTCGTCTTATTTTGCCCTAAATATTGATATTTCTATAGTCTCTATTACTCCCTCATGAATTACTAATCAAACCTCTCCACAACAAACCTTGAAGGGGATAGAAAAAAAATTCGTTGCGGTGTAGAATTTTTTTTTTTCTTCATAATTATACACTCGACAAAAGAATATTCATTTCCATGTATAGGTACATAATATACGTAATAAATGAACTACAGTACATACGGTAAATATAGTCATATAATAGTCGGACAATTAATTAGAAAGATTATTTAGGCGGAAAACAGTAATTACGGATATCTTGCTGCACTTTGACCACCGTCCACATCTCTTATATAAACAACACTTTTATGGCACTTTTTCTCATACTTGAGAAACATTTTCAAAAGGAAAATTAAAGGATCTCAACAAATAAGTTTTTTAAATAGAAACTATTTGCTTTATTATCGAGTTTTGTAGTAGAGAAATTGGCTGTATTTTAATTTTTAATAACTTAATTTTGTTCACTTATTGCCTTTGTCTTATCTACTATGTTCATACTCACCTGCTGGGAAAAGCTCTGTCAAGAAAATGGCATTGCCATTCTAATGTCATTTCTGCAACAAGTACAGTAATTGCCATTTGTCAAGAGTTTTGATTTGATTGGCAAACTTTAAAGAGTGGGTACGGTCATCTGTCAAGAATTTGGCTAAATGTCAGCCATTAAAAAAATCATAAGATATTGAGATTCAAGAAAAAGAGTATAAAGATTAAAGACTAAAAAATATCACCGATTTCTAAGAGAGGATATTATTTTTATTTTACATTTTTTAAGGAAAGATAGAGGACATCAAATTTTAGAGCATAACACACTGCTCAATTAGGGCAACGGAAAAAAAATTGTTTGTTTAGGTTGCTCAAATATCAGACTTCCAACTTCTGTTCATTGTAGGAGACCCCTGAAGCCTCTTATTCAGAAGCATTATCCAAAAATTTACTCTAAATCGAATTTTGGCGACTGTAGCTCTCTTAGCGGGAATATCCACACCAGTCCTTATTTGATGTTCGCGAACGAATCATTTTCATTCTTTCATGAGTCACGTCCCTCGGTCACATCACGGCCATGGTCACGTTTGAGACTTGTCACGTTAATGATTGTTATCATTAGTAGCGCGGATAGCGGTGAACTTTCAAACAAAAAGACTTGAAATGTTCAATCGCTCAAAGCTAAAACGCTGAAATAAAGTTGCAGTGAACGCTCGTACTTCGCCAATGCGACTACGTCTGCGCCGATTTTCTAGGACGTTTTCATGCGCGCTCGTCGATTAAAAAGCTAATATGGCTTTCGTGTGCGCCTGACCGTGTATTTCGTAGCTTATTTGACCTTTCGAAGTGAAGTGCCACTCGAAATAGAAGTTTCGGCTGATGGTTATTGTGCGGTTCGCAGTAGTAATAATCCGGAGAAGTCGATTTTAATGGAAGATTATAAATTCAACGAAAGTTCTAATGTCGGGCTTTTATCGTCTGTAGATTATTCCGTAAGTACATCATCGCAGCAGTCGTATTTCAATACACCATCGAGTGTATCCGACTTGGTATCGAATTACCAAACTGTTTTAAACATGCAAGATGATCCTTTGAGCGAAAATTCATCTCACAGTAATTCGCAAAACAGTTGTCATCAAAGTGCCGAAAATGGCAATGACGATCAGGTTAGTGTTAGTCAAACCAAAGACGAAGGGATCTCGATGGTTAATTTAGGAAACGGCGTTCAAACTGACTCACCAGAGCAACGAGAAGTTTCTGGTATTACTAATAATCAGTTACCTGCATACAGTGCATCCGAACCTAGTCTAAACGTGATAAACTCAATAAGTTCGTCAACTCTATGGGCCAACAATGTGGACGACAGTATGATACACAATTTCAACGTACCGTCGGCGAATGGCACGTTAACTTTTCAAAATTTTTCGCCCTCGGATAATTCACCGCTTTACGATCCTAGTTTGAGTAATCATCTCTCTGGATTAACTTCCTCGCAAATCCAGCCACCGCAGCAACGTCGAACCATGAACGCTACGCAAAACTATCCGCATAATTTGTCGCGAAATTTGGCCCAGTCGAATCTACAGCAGAGCGTTTATTTAGCTAACAAAATGTATAACAATTCGTGGAACACGTCTCAAAATACGTGGGGCCCGTCGGTTCAGAATCAGAACAATATAAACAGCGTGTCAACGTGGAATAGGGGACGATCGACGCCAAATCTGAACCCGATGCAAAATCTGTCGAGTCGTAAAATTAATCCGTCATTCGCGCAACAACAGAATATGCTGATGGCCCAGAAATTTCGCCGAAGTACTTCGTATCCTGGAAAAAATGTATTCTCTCAAGGTTCGGGATACGATATCAATAACGTGGACGATACATCTGATCTAATTCTACCATATCAGGTGAGTTATGATTGTTCAATTATCGGTTGCATTTGAGAACGTGTGCTAATAAACTGAGATTATCATACTATTTGTGAAATTATTCGCTCTCAGAAACATCGGATCCTCCACCCTGTACCCGTTCAAATTTTTTATCGTTCTATTAATTTTCTTCCAGGTCACTCAATTTTCGGTCTCGTTTAGTTGAAAAGTTAATGCATGTCACCGCTCAAACTTGGAATCTTTGGCTCTTGCTCCCTCATCCCTCCTCTTCTTTTTACTTGAACCATACCTACGAGCGTAAATGTAAAAATTGTTGGGAAATATCGAGCGATCGGTTTTTCAAAACACACGTGATACCTCGACCCCCCCCCCCGGCTAAATGGCTATGTATGTGATCCGAAATTTGAGTTCGTTCTATTTTTTTTTTTTGTTTTCATAATAGTTTAGCACCTGACTCAGTTCCTAATACGATCTTAATTTCTTATCTATTGCGTTTTATGTCACGGTCTCATTTTGAAAATATTTTTATATTTATTACTTGTTTCCTCGCGCTGTATTTTTCTCGGCTTATCTCCCCGCTGCACATTAGGTATTTGCAGTACGAAATTGAGTAAAGGAATCTCCATTGCGACGCTCTGATTTTTCCGTAGTAGGTCATTACAGCCCTTGAATTCTTCAATGATTTTTAAGTCGTCGAAAAGTGTAATGAATATTATTGCCCTGTGTTTGCGCAGGTGTCGTCATGTTTGCTCGATGTCTTTCCTGTCCTGTATAAACCTCTAGAACTACTCAACCATTTTGAATTGCTTGTATTGAAGTTCGATTTTTTCGTAGTAGGAAATTCAAAAGCGGTAGTTTCGAAATTCTACTTGTATAGCGATTTACTCTAGGTAAACTGGGCATCTGCTACCAGTGGGTCTTTATGGAATGTTTTTTTACCCATTTGATACGAATTTGTGATTTATGATGCTTAGGGTCCTGAAAATTTCAGACTTGGCCCCTCATCGTCCTCGAGACTATTTCTGTGTTGATCCCTCTTCCGGCTTATGAACATTATGTCTCCGATTTCGTCACTCTTGCATCAGTTGAATCGTTCGAGCGTATCCGTATCTCATCTACGTAGGATTCTCAAAGAAAATATTCATTCTTTAATTGATTGCAATGTTGCACAATAGTACATTCCAAATAATAGTGCTGCGAGTCGATAAGAGCGATGGGGGTCGAGCGGTAAGTAGAGAGCCTTATAGCCCATGATTTGGCTCCGGGTTACGCTGCTATCAATTCTTTGAACTCTGTTCTATATCTCTGTGAAGCCTGAATTGTCAGTAAGGATAATGCCTCAGACGAATTGAAAGTCAGTCGCTTGATAGTGATGGATTCTCAAAGCCAATTGCTTGCACGCGGTAGATAGTATGAGTGCGATAGCTGGTTGATCAAATGTCGATAAAAGCAGAGTTACGCCGTTATCAATTCTTTGCGTTTTTATTTGGAATACTTTATACCTCTGCGAAGCTCGAATTGTCAGTTAGGATAGTGCTTCAGCCGGATTGAAAGTCAGTCGCTTGATGGTGACGAATTCTTGAAACTGATTGCTCGCACGTGGTAGATAGTTCTATCTTCATATTTTACCTCTACTCGACTTCTTCATTGAAAAAGTACACGAGTACGCGATTGCAGGTTGATCGAATGTCGATAAGAACAGTGATTTTGGTCCTAATAGCTGTCTTTCACCAATATTAAACTTTTAATTATCGAAGAAGTATTAGAATTTTTATAATAATTTTCCTTGCGATTATACTCCCAGACTGCGACTGTATTTTGAATGTAATCTACCAAGATGCTGCGTAGTTCTCATTTACGTCGAGTAACTTCTAGGCTGTTTGTATTATTTATTTCGTACTAATCTCACGTTACCTAATTTTTGTTGATCTTTCTCGTGCCCCAAATGAAAACTCATGATTCATCATGCTGATCTTCTGTTCATTTATTATACGACTCGACTATATCGTTACCGTCGTACACGAGGTGTGCAATAAATATTATCCATATCTACGAACTTTTATGTTGCTCATTCGGAGAAATAACAATTAACTTCAAGAACTCGAACGGTTTTACCGCGTAAAATATTCCAAAGAATATTCAGGGAATCAAAACGCGATGCAAATTTTATTTTGTATAATCAATGTCACAATTGTCGAGTTAGGTACTGTAGAAAAATCGAGTATTTTGGCTATAGGTGATGTCAAAAAGAAGGAAAAATTGTTCGTAGCCACAACCAAATCTGCAGGTGTTAGTATTTTATCGACTTGTTTTTATTTTTTGCCCGCAAAAAAGTAATAATCAAGACTTTTTCAAGTGGGTTTTAAAATCTTACGCGCACGAGAAAAGAGGTTGGGAGTTGACCACAAATCTCATTCAGAATGTTCAGTTCACTCTTATGGGTACCCATGATGTGGGATTTGCTGAAAATACCTTCCTGTATGAAAGAGGAAACTGATCCACCTGTATCAAAGGCAGAAGTTATGAGTTCTGTGACTCAATCGAGAGTTCAATTGGTATCGTGGTGACCAAAAATGAGAAATACATTTCAGATCAATATGACTTGTAGAGTTGAGTGAATCTAACTTGATTTTTTAGTGAGAGTGGTGGCGATGTGTTTGACTTTGTTGATTGCCAAATCTGAGTATACCTACTTTAGACTCAAACTAGGTCTATTCTTTCGAATCAATTTTTTATCACTTCTGATGCATTCCTATCGCTCCCCAAATCCAACCAGAACTTTTTTTAAACAGAGAACCTGTTTTATCGGGGGGTCTTTCCGGAGAAAAGGTCCGCTGTCCGTGAGGTAACCTAACCTAACTTAACTATGACCATAGGACTTGAAAAAATTCTTGTTTTCGTCCTATCACTTAAAGGCTTGGAAGATGAAATTTCTCTGAGGGGCTTGGAGGTTGAAATTTTTCCAAGTCTCTCTCTTATCACCTATAACTTCGACTATCCCGTATAGTTTGAGGGTCAAAATTCTTCTAAGTCGCCCAACTATTACCTAAGTTTGACTTTTCGACTTCCCCCTCCTTTTTCTTAATCCCTCTTCAATAGCTCGGCCTCCTATCATGTATACTAGTGTAAAAGGAGGAGTCTAAGCCTAGTTCAAATCCAGTATACTGTATGTTGGTGAATGATTTCTCACTAACAATCATGAGAATGGTATCTCTCATACTTGTAATTGATGTACTTTTTCCTTGAACAACTCAATGTTACAGAAACGCAATATTAATCTATAATGACCCGGAGAAAAGTATTTGTCATACAAGCAATGGCGGTACTTTTCCCTTGAGCCCAAGAATCCGCATTTTACGCAAAATCCGTAGAAAAATACCAATTTTTTTGGGGGACTGAAAATCTGTAGATCTCGCAGCACTGATAGCCTCATTAAGATAGCTCCTTCATGTAACTACATATGCAACACTCCATTCACCAGTTGGCGTAGCCCCTTCAATGAACCAGATATACAACGTTTCAAACACCATAAGACTCATAAAACTGGTTCCCTGCCTCCCCCGATTCAACTCCGTTAAAGAACCCGTGAGTTTCCTTTCTAATAATTATAAGTTCGAAGAAAAAGCCGTGACTTCCCATTTTTTACGAACTTTTGATACTTTTCCAAGAGATTCCCATAATAGTCTGGTGGACAATTTTTTTTTTTTCTCATGTCAACTGTATTTCTTGAGATATTACGCCAACAGACATATTCTGGGGTAAAATTCATCGCTGAATCCGAATTTCGATGTTGGCAAGCTGAATTTTGCCCCCTAGGAGCGTAAATTCAAGATGACGCCTGATAAAAGCAGAAAATCTATGATAATCCTCGTACGAACAAAGTACCGTTATGCCAACAGACGTTTTCATGGGTAAAATTTACCGCTGAATCCGAATTTTGATGTTGGCAAGCCAAATTTCGGCCCCTAAGGGCGTAAATTCAAGATGGCGCCCGATAAAAGCAGAAAATCTATAATTATACTCCCATAAACAAAGTGCCCTATATTATTGTAAACGTTTTGAAGGATTCAAAACATGATAAGATTATCAGTATTCACTAAGATAAAATGTAACTATTGAAAACGACTGAAAAACAAAATGGCGGCCAAATTTTTGTCAATTTTGCAGTCAAAATTGATGAATTTGGACAATTGCGCAGCAGAAGGTTGTGAGATATCGTTTCCATTGTTTTTTAGGTCGAGAAGTTCAAAAATTAATGTCTGGGAAGCATTGGGGTAATTGGAAGTCATTATTTTGGAATTAAGGGGAGGGAAACTGCTCAGGAAGTAATAGTTTCAATTTCTTCACCTCTACTGATCCTGTAAAAAAAGTTATAGGCATTTTATAAAACATTGAATCGGAAGGATTTTCAAGTTCCTCTCCAGTTCAGGATTTCTTTTCTCCTTCTTTTGGTCAATAAAGTTGAAAATCTAAAAGGATCATAAATAAGTACAAAATGCAAATATACGGTAGCATCTTTTACAAGTATCTCTCCAATATCAATTGTGTATGAGTCTATAATTAAGTCCTCCATTCTAGTTGCAACATTTCTGCTCAAAATACTGTAGCAACTGCCATACAATTCACACATTATGATAGGTTAGTGAATTGTCAACACTCCCCTCATTTAACTCTGTTGAAGAATCTGTAAGTTTTAACAGGGAACCTGTTTTATCAGGGGGTCTTTCTAGAAAAAGTGTCCGGCATCTGGGAGGCAACTTCCTTACCTAACTATGACCTTGAGAATGACCTTGGGACTTGGAAAAGTTTTGACCTGCCCCTCTTTCCTATTCCCTCTACCTCCCCCCAAGTCCCCTCCTATTTAATTATATACTAGTATAAAGCTACTGTACTACAAGGAGGGGTCCTAGCTTATACTAAAGATAATACAAATTGCTAGGTATATCAATTAGGGAATTCAACATGACGTCACACGGCATGTTCTATTGTCTCCTTTGTTGACGATGTTATATTGCCTGTTATGGGACGCGTTTGGTTTTTCTCAATTATCTTTGGAAAGAAGGCCTAAAATGGAAAAATGATGGGAATGAGATTTATTGCCCTTATAATTTCCTACATTATGGTACAAGAGAAAATTACAAAATTTTAAAGGTAGGTCCAATCGATAGGAAATTACAAGGGGAACAAACTTTGTTCTCTTCATTTTTTTGCATAAAGGCTTATTTTCTGAGAAAACTGAGAAAAACAGGATACGCTCCATAAGCCGCAATGTATTACTGCCAACAAGTGAGATCTTGTGAGTCACAATTGTGACGTCAGTGTAATTGCCTAATATTTTTCAGTTATACAGCCATAATCACCTATGACCTTGGGACTTGTAAAATTTTTGAGCTCCCCCTCCTATCATCTATAGCTCAAAGATTCCAGTTATACTAGTATGAAGCTAGTATAATAAAGGAGGACTTCTAGCTTATATTAAAGATAATACAGATTGCTAGGCATATACTAGTATAAAGCTACTATACTACAAGGAGGGGTCCCAGCTATACTGAAGATAATAGAAATTGCTAGGCATATTAATTTTCCAGTCATATAATGACACTACACCGCACTTTTAAATTAAACAATAGTATATTATTGAACAGAAGCGGAAAGTAAGCGATTAACGAGTACGTGTTTGCGTTGCAAGGCAAAGCCAAGTGACATAATTTGTACGAGTTGATCGCTTACTTTCCAATCCTGTTCAATATACTATTTTAATGTAAGATGAGAGGAAAATCCTCGCTTTTTGTGTGTCTTCAAAGATGACAATCACTGTTTAGCACAAATACTTCCATCATTTTACTCTCTTTTGTTCTTCAATAATTATAATGTTCACAACATTCGATTTCTGCATTGTTGCATCATGTGATTTGTTTGCGAACGTCATTTGCCTCGTGTCTTATCTTCTACACCGTCTTATCTTCTACACCGGTGTCTCGGAGAGCGAGAGAATAATATTTGTACACTATTTTGTATGTACAAACGCGGTGCATACGCACTCGCAGACAAAATGAGCAAGCCATTCTTTATAAGATCTTGGAGTTGGACTTCATCACGCAAGCAGTGCCTACGGGACAAGCGTGATACGCTACTGTTTGCTCTTCACCCTCACTCTCTCCCATACACCGGTTGTAGCAGGTGTGGAGAGTACTTTCCGGCCATGTAAGCTACTTTCCAACAACCTACTGGATTCTCACCCGGGAATGACGCGCTTTCCAACACACAAAGTCACACGGAAAGCAGGGGTTTTCCTCTCATCTTACATTAAAAATTATTTTCCTACCATAAAACTTGTAAAACAGGTTCCCTGCATGTATATCGTAATAGAATTCATTTTAATTATAACCAATTTTCATTTCCCTTTTATTCAACCCAGCTCTACCTTCCAAATGAATGAATCTAGTTTGACCAATATAAACATTCATAAACAAATTTTATACTTTTGGAATAAAAATAACTCATCGAGGGTATTTCTTGAACCATTCTCAACGCTAAGTACAACGTCACTTGCTGTTTTTTGATATTACCTCCCATTATTGTGCTGTACTCACGTTTAGTTCCCGCGCTTCATAGCAACAGGCAAGTGTACCTTCTCCCGCATTAAAATCTTGTTGCTCAATAAATTGCGAAAATTAAACATGAATTGCTCGACAGTGAGAAGTGAATCTGAAAACAATACTCGGGTTCACCTGATTCAAAGATAGTGCGATCTTGCATCTAGTAATTTCACAATTGTCAGAGATTGTGATATAGTTTTTCATCGATAAATACTGCATCTTTTACAAATCTATGTCTCGGAAAGTACCTGTATCGTACTTATAAAGTTTCATATCCGTGGAATTCCGCAACTTGTTGGCAAATTGCATTCAAATATGATTTACGGACTAGTTTTCTTCTGTTTGTAATCAATTTACGAGGTGATTTGCGTATGAGAAAACCCGCAGTTGTAAGCTTGATGATCGCTGCGTATTTACATTATCATTGTAAGAACGTTCGAAAGATAGAACAATGGTATTTTTCATTGAAAGTCATTCCTGTGTAGGATTATCAGCGGCAGATAAAGAAGAGAACTAAAATAGTTTTCTTTATTTTGCAAAAGTTCGTCTTGGCCTTGCCGGATTTGAATCCAATATTAAAAACTAGATATTTCTGGTGCTCACTCAAGAGTAGTTCATGATCGATTTTTCATTTTTGTGAAGAAAAAAGGTGGAGTGAAGCATCGAAGGAAAATTTTAAAATAGTGTAGTTCAATGCAAACGTGAAAGAATTCCTACTGCTGGTAATTTCAGTTCCGTGACTCGTTTCATCAGAATTTTCATGATCGTTTCACGCCCGCTCACAGTAGTTCATGAACTTTAATATTGCTTGCATGAAAATCAGCTTTTATAAATTCAAGTATTCATAGTTCAATTTAGAAAGAACCGCTTCACGTGTACCATAGGTTAGCAGGGTCTCAATTTTTTCTTCAGCTTGTCAAGAATCGCGCTAATTTTTTTCCCTCCGTTTTCGCGATACTCCATTTTCTTGATTTTTCCTAATTATGTTCTAGTTAGTCGATCGGTTACGTGCTCTTGTATCGTATTTCAGCAACGTACTACTTACCGTATTCACAATCTTCCATTCCTTGATACTCCTACCTAATACAGCACCCGTCGACTTCCAAATTTTCGTCTTGACGTTCGGATATTTGCAAAATTATCAGATGGTACGCGACCTAGATATCGCATACGATTGAAATCTGCTCATAACATCATATCCGAGACAATTCCAGGTTTTTGATAAACGTTTTACAAAAGCAAGAATGCGAGTTATTTAGCGTAATTAATTATGATTTTTATTTTTGAGTTCTTCGACGATGTGGGCTGCTGGCCAGAAAAATCAACTTCGAAAGGAAAAGTCGTAAAACTTGCCAAGTATCATCCTATGAATGAAGGGAAACAAAATGTTACCTATTTCTAGGGCTCGTTTTCTATTATGGCGAAGTGTTTCTGGCGATATGCAGAGTGCATAATATTTTCAGAAAATAATAATATCCAATTTCTTCACGTCTCTGATTCATTTGGCTCATGGCGTCGCTATATGGTTTTCATTTCTTCATTTCTGATGTTCAATAACGATAGAAAAACGGGAAAAACTACAAGCGTAATGAATTGTAATTAACAGCGAGAATTCATTTCGCTAAATGATATGCTATCGAAAATGCGTATCATTGGATAAGTTTTCGATTCATAGGTAATGCGACGACGGAATATAAGGGTTATTATTGTCCGTTTTTACATTCATGTGGTACGAATGGGGGAAGAAGAAGGAAAATGGTATGAATAAATAAAGTATGTATACGGCGCTGGTATACACGTATTATAATTTGAAAAAAGCCATTATCGTATGCGCAAGCTATATTGATTAATTTTGAAGATTTCATTTACCTAGAAACTAAAATAGTGTTGCGACTTCCGGCGAACCATTCATTTATGTTAATATGGATAAGGTCTATTATCTCTGAATAATTATTGAGGTTTTTCATCCTAGAATTAATGCTCGGGTTTTGCTTCATGTTGAAAGCGTGTACTACGTTAAAATGTAGAAGACTGAATTTTCCGCAAGACGGGGAAAAAATACGTATATATAAGGGTCAATGCTCCGTGCTTGATTGTTGAGCACGAAAACATGGAAAAGTGGGCTTTTAGCAATCTGGTATCTTGTATTATTGTGAGTCCTCAACGTGGGAAGGAGTGTGTTCTAAAATGTTTGTTTTTTTCTCTCGTAGAAGCTTTCAAGTCGTCTCGTTGAAACTTTATTAATAATGACCTCGATATTTCAGATCGGTTCTACTTCAATGAATTATATCTTGAAACCTTGTTCTCTTGAATGAATTATTTGAAAGGGAATGAAACTGACTTGAAATCAAAATAAGCACGGGAAGTAGTATTTAATTTGGACTTTTCAAATGCCATTTAAAAAGATGTACTTCATGAATAGAACGTTGAGATTGATGGCCTTAATTGTGAGTGTAGATTTCCACTGTTTTAGAAGAACTGTCAAACGAGTGTTACATGAGAGGCAACTGGACAATATACCACCTGGCAACGTATGCCCGGAAGCAACAAGCAACTTTTTTTCTACTTGGCTGCTAAGTTGTTGTTGCTTGTTGGCAAACAACAACAAAAACAAAACTTCTGTCCTGTTTTCGATTTCCTAAAAGAGAATCTGAGCCATCATCAGACTTGTTTTCTTCATTAATTTCTTTTTCAAAAATTAACAGAGGAGGATTCACGCAAGGGCAACGTGGGCTAATACCGCGGGTGGTAAATTTTTGATTATTTTGAGGGGCGGAAAATTTTCAAAAAATATCATTACAAGCATGCAAAAAAAAATTCGTGTAAATTTTCCTGAAGTGTTCTTGTCGTCTGTGACGCTAAAATCCATTTCTAGGTTTTGGAAAAATTTTGTGTTCTTGAGCTAGCAGTCTATTGGTGCGAATTAAAGTTTTTACTTTTACAAAATCGTCGAAATTGTTTTTTTTTTATTTTATGTATATTTTTAAATTATTTCGAGAAAATTTTTCCTCTTTTTTTTTTTTTTGCTTTACCATTTTTTTATTTATTATTATTCTTTTTGTTATATATTTTTTATTATTTATCATTTTTATTTATATCAATTTTATTATATTTGGTCTACATTATTTTTATTTTTTTAATATATATAAATTTACTCCATTTTTTTACAATTTATTTTTATTATGTGTAAATTTTCTTAAACAGTAGAAAAAAAATATAATAAATTAAAATGAAATATTTTTTTTTTTTCAGGAAAAAAAAATATACTAAATTAAAATGAGTATTTTTTTTTATTTTATACTTTTACATTAATTATAATTATATTTTATTTATTTATATATATATATTTTTTTAAATCAAAGTTTTTTACTTTTACAAAATCTTCAAAATTGTTTTTTTTTATTTTATATATATTTTTAAAATTATTTCGAGAAAATTTTTCTTCTGTTTTTTTTCACTTTATCCATTTTTTTATTTATTTATTCTTTTTGTTATATATTTTTTATTATTTATTATTCTTATTTATATCAATTTTATTATATTTGGTCTATATTATTTTTTATTTTTTTAATATATATAAATTTACTCCATTTTTTTTTAAATTTATTTTTATGATGTGTAAATTTTGCTAAACAGTAGAAAAAAAATATAATAAATTAAAATGGAATATTTTTTTTTTCAGGAAAAAAAATATACTAAATTAAAATAAAATATTTTTTTTATTTTATACTTTTATATTAATTATATATTTTTTTTTAAATCAAAGTTTTTTACTTTTACAAAGTTGTCGAATTTTTTTTGTTTTTATTTTATATATATTTTTAAAATTATTTCGAGAAAATTTTTCCTCAGTTTTGTTTTTTATTTTATCCATTTTTTTGTTTATTTATTCTTTTTGTTATATATTTTCTATTATGTATCATTTTTATTTACATCAATTTTATTATATTTGGTCTATATTATTTTTATTTTTTTAATATATATAAATTCACTCCACTTTTTTTAAAATTATTTTCATCATGTGTAAATTTTCTCAAACAGTAGAAAAAAAATATAATAAATTAAAATAAAATATTTTTTTTTTTAGGAAAAAAAAATATACTAAATTAGAATAAAATATTTTTATTTATTTTATACTTTTATATTGATTATATGTTTTTTTAATTTTTTTTTTTTTTTTTTTTCAAATCAAAGTTTCTTACTTTTACAAAATCGTCGAAATTGCTTGGAAATAAGGATTGCGTGTCAATTGATGGCCGCGTATAATTTCGAGCGGTATATGGTAAATGTGTTGATGATTCACTAATTATAGGTAAAGAGATGAGAGGAATTAAGGAGTCAATTTTTGTGTTGTAATAGAGGTTGTGTAGGGGTAGCAAAAGAGCAAGAGTTACAGAGTATGTGAGAGTAAGTTAAGTAGTTCCATTCAAATTGAAGTCATGGTCTGTGAAGTCAAGAATTGAGGGTGAAAGATTTAAGAAACATCGGGTTTTGGCAAAGTAGTTTAAGCTTATATGTAGTAGAATGTTATTTAATTTTCGAAGTATAGGACAAGCTAGCGTTGAGTAGTTCTAGTGTCGTTCCCGAAATCTGGATTAGGTTGATATTCTGAAAAGGCTCAATGTTACCTCATGAAGCTGTATCTTTCTTAATGTTGAATTAAGAATATTGGTTGTAATAACTTTCCAAACACTTTTGACCTGTACTACACGATACAATGATCGAAACCACATAAAAACAGATTTCCTGAAATCATCCTGTTTTCGGTCAGTTCTATAAACGGCCGCCTAAGAAAAGATAGAGAGCTACTCTTGTGATCATCAAATTGGATACTCTTACTCAGAGACGGGGAACTGTATTTTTTTACAGACCCAATTTTTGATGTCAGATCTGTGGAAATATATCGTTTACATGAGGCTAAAAGATTCTTCAACTAATTAACCAATTGTAATGACGAGGCTTGAAGGAAACAGAGAAGCTTCTAGTTCACGTATTATGGACTTCTAATTCGTTGATTTTTCTCTGTTTTTGAAATATTTTGAAGTTCTCTTCCCTCTTATGGGAATAACCCGTGAAACACTTCTGTTTCAAACATAGTGAGGTAGGGTGAGAGCAATAATAAAAAAAAAATACGGTCCATAGAGGAAAAAAGTTCAGCTCACTGATCGTGTGGATCACTGAAGAAAAATTGAGATCCAGTGGCTCACGAATCACAAATCGCAGTTCACAGTGGAACTAATCCGCCAGATCGCGGATTAAAAAGACATTTTCCACGGAAATTTTCATTTAAAATATGAAATTATATTAAAAGCTCATCATAACGAAGAACAATGCGATTCAATATAAAATTTACCCAAATCATCTGAAATGATCCGAAACACAGATCTCTTCTTTCTCCCTGAAAAAAGATATGATTCTTACCCACCGCTGCTTTTGCCGACTGTAACTGATTGTGTGAAGTCAATTTGTTATCACCCTTTTTTATCACTACCTTCTTACGAGCGACTCTAAAGAACCTACCACTTGCACACTTCATATTGAAATACTGTAGTGGGAATATTATGGGATTCTATTTTGTAGAGGATCAAGTCTCAAGTTGATGGCTCCACTTGCATTCAAGGTTTGCATCTTTGGTGTAGAATGACGTCATCACATGGCAATTAAATGATGTGAATGTGGCCATCAGTTGCTGACTGGAGTCCCATTGTATCTTTCGCTGTGGTGTCTTATCTAGAAGTAGCTCAAAAGTTGAGGAAGATTCATGTTCTAGTTGAGAATTGAACCCCCTACTCTTTGTTCTCATGACAGGCAACGGACCGTTGGAGATTAGATTGTTTTAATTTAAGTAGATCGGTGTTTTGTGTGAGAACAATTCACACCTGCGTCCATTCATCGTTGATGTATATTCGAGATAATGAAGGAGATAAATGAGAAAGTCATCAATCAATGATTACCTTCATTTGTTTGAGACAAAAAACAAATATATTTTGTTTTGGATCATCAGTCTTTGAAAGTAATCTCTACGTAGATCACTCATTCTGATCGGATGCCCACAGAAGCCTTGGACTCTTCATTACCGAACCCAAACGAGGTGAAATTTTCTAACAAATGTAAATTATGGTTCAAGAGGACCTTGAAATCATTTTTAAAGTAACCTCGATAACGCCAGTACAAGACACGACGTAGAAGACTTACATACAGATAATTGCGTGTCGAAATTTCTGTAAACTTTTTTCCCTTTGAAAATGGACGGACAAGAAGTCTATCAAACTTGAAAATTTTTAACAATTCTGTTTGACAGATACACGATAACGATACTACAATTTTGACACGCCTTGAACTGTCAATTTTTCGGGGAAATTTTTTTTTTTCGGTCTCTTTATCAGATAATTTAGAGTTGTTTCTAGCATATTCATTCGTATTCTGTGCGATATCGTGTTATAAATAGGTCGAACACTCATTCCCGAGTAGTCCACCCTTAAAGTGAGAAATGATAAGATTGGAGGCTCGCAGTGTATTTCGTTTATGCGATACTACATTAATCATTCTCTCAACATTTTTTTACCCAGATAGCCAATTTTAGACCGTGCATGGTAATGCTTTGTCTTTCTATATTGGGTCTTCACTCACAAGGCAGAGCAATTCATTTTGCTCTAACAGTGACAAGGACATCGGCGTTTCTTCTCATAGATGTACGTAGTCTTCTTGGGGTCATTTGAATCAAAATTAATCCGAGTTCAAACTGTTTGACACGGAAGTTGATACGGAGTTGACACTACGTTTCATTTGTGGTACAAACGGCCTCCAAATTGAAGGGGCTGCAAAGGCGAAATTAATTTTCATGTATTTCGTGATTTTTTGTGGCAGGGAGGGCGCAGAAAATCGAGAAGGTTTTGGAATCGTCCTTCGAGAAGTTCTGGCTGAGAGTGTTTCTGAAATCGTGCACTTATTGCTCGTTCATTCGCGTAGTCTAAACTAAATCCTGAGCTTTCAATTCTTCTTAGTTTGTTATTTTCCTAGGTCTTCTTCAAGATTATGGTCTTGTTAGGAGAAGATCTACTCAAGTCTCGTGTAAAGAATGGTTTTCGGCAAATGTCATGTAATGTTTCCGCCAGAAATAGACTGGAATATTGCAAGAAAATGTTCAAACGTGTTTTTCTTCCTGAATAAAAATTATGTTTTTTTCGGTAAATTCAGGGTTGCCAGATCTACGGATTTTTGGTCCTCGAAAAAAATACGGATTTCTTGTACTCAAGGGAAAAGTACCTCAGTCACTCCTATGAGAAATACTTTTCTCTTGGTCACTAAAAGTTGATATCGCGGTCCTTTGTAACATTGAGCCGATCAAGGGAAAAGTACTTCAGTCGCAGGTATCAGAGATACGTTTCTCCTGATCGTTATTGTTAGATCACTGAAAGTCCGTAGAAATCAGTTTTTAATGACGGATACGGATTTTTGAAAATCATCTGGTAGCAAAGGAAATTTAATATGATCAAGTTACGCTTTTCCTCGTCCCAATGGACTGGGGAAGGGTTTAAGTAAAATCTGAGGGTATCTCACTGAAAAAGAAGGGGCGTCGACGTAATTGACGCTTCTCTCCCAATCCTTTACAAGTGAATTGAAAGATAGAGCAAATATAGCCCCGGTATGAAGACGTCATTGTGTACAACCGAAGTGCCTAAATTGTGTTATTAAAGTAGTGGCATCGGCTGACGTGAGCAGTATTAATTCGAATTATCATCATTGATCAAATTTTCTGGTACATATAACAGGAGTTTATTTGAATGGGGTCTGTTTTATTTTCTCGTCATATTGAAACGTGTTACACGGTGTAGTTGTTTTTACTTTACAACATGTGTGTATTTTTTGAATAATTATTCTACCGCTTTGAATTATGTGCCAGTAGAGCATCTCTTCCCTGGTGCCCCGTCTTTTCATCTTTCGTACCAAAATTTTATCGATACTAATAAAAATATATGGGTATAGAAAAGGTGTTTTGCAAATCGTGAATGTGACACACTGCGCATAGAGTTTATTTGTTGAGTACGTACGTGTCAGCCTAGATTCGATTGTGGCGTCGATAAGGAAAGAGCGAAAAAAAAGATATCTGCTGCAATCTGCATTGGTATTCTTATATTTTGTCAAGAATATCCGTAGTCTCAATTTTCCTCCTTCCGAATTCAAGGAAGGTTGCGTGCTGATCTGCGGTGGTTTTGTTGGGGGGAAAAAAACGCTCTGATCTGACGACATGTGTATAAACTGTTGACTTCCGTCGAAAATAATTTCTGTATTCGCGATGTATTAATTACTCTTCTATCGAACGTAGTGATATCATACGGTGTAATTTACAGCCGGAACGATTTCTCCGACTCGTATTTTCCTCATTTTTGAGCATACTAAACTTCTTTAGGCGAAATTTTTAAGACCTTGAAGTGAAATTTTTAACGTTGAATGATGGAAGAAGGAAAAAATTTATTTTAGAATAAGTATAAAACTTGACGAAATGAAAAATAATGTTTTATGTCTGATTTTACAACTGGTATCTCTACTTCTTTCCTTCAAATACAAACGTGTAATTCAACATGTTACCAACGTCACCTGACTCGGTTCGCTACTTACGAGAACGGATAACAAGCATTATAAAATATTGACGCTCGAAATTTCGCGCAAATTATTTGCACTTGAAGCATTTGCGTGCACATCGTCTTTTTACAACAATCAATCGAATTCATTCGAGAATTTGAGAGATTGTTCGAACTGTTGGTGGTTTAAAGAAAATATGAAACTCTAAGATCAGGAAATGTCTCGCTTTCGTTCTTTCCCTTAGATCATTCCCTAATTCCAGCATTCTATGTTGTTATTGTACCCTACTTTTCATGTTATCCTCATCACGTATAATATTCATGCTGAAACTTTACTCATTCAAAATGTATGAGCTTTTGATATGTCGTATCGTGAGACATTATACCCAAATCTTAGGGACAAAAAACTGTGACGTCATCACCTCTAATTTTGAAATATATATCTATCCTAGAATAAATTAGTAAATTGGTTCACCAGACGAGGTCAAACTTAGTTCACCTAGGTGGTATGTTTGGAAGTATCTCAGCATAATGGATATTATCTGTAAGCGGATAAGCTAGGCCAAGATTTCAACCCGCTAATGACGACATAAAGTAGGTGTGGTTTTGAACTGTTTTAGAGGCAAAATTTCAATGACGTCATCCTCTTAATTTTTTGCGCCTCCGGAAGTTCTTATTACTACGTCTCGATCTCGAGCTGGGTGTAAGCATTTCTACTCCCTGTGTTCGGAAGTACGAGCGACTTTGGATCTAAGGAAAATTTGAACGTTCCAACTCCTGCCTTCCTTTTTGAATTCGAATCCTGGTGTACAACGTAAGGCTGTGATCAGACCCTTGGTCGAGTATGTATACCAGGTTAGCAGTGAACACTAGAACTAAGCTATTTGATCCCTGACTATAATTTAGGCTACTCAAACTCATACCAGACTAGAAAAATAATAGGCTAAATGACCTCCGAACCATTAATATTGGAAAAATGTGACCGTTGAGTAACATAATTATGTCACAGGACTTGGGAAGATTTTGATTTTCGAGAGGGTGGATGATAATTCAAAGAATTGTACAGGCTCGTGTCGAGGATGGTGGGAGAGAGCCTCTTCCTCTCGTGAACTCAATGATCGCGATTAACCGTGATTGACATCAGAGACTACCTTGGAACGACATTTGTACATGGTGGAAATGTAGGAAAGCCAGGGATCAGCCTTTTCGAAAAACTTTGAACTTCGATAATTGGCTAAGTAGAAGAATGTGAATAACTTTGTAGAGAGGAGATTGTAAACGTAACTAGACTTAGGGGAATTCTAGGCTCTAGGCTCTCTAGCAATAGTGCATTAAAGAATAGTAAAGAATTATTCCTCTCCCCGTGGAACAGTCTCCCTCCTTGTCTCCACGTATTTCATGTGAAACCGAGAATCTGTGAACTATGAAAAAACTTGATTCAACAAACATGTATTTGTGGGGCTTTGAATTTTGGAAAAAGTTGAGCCTGAAAAACTGGATAGCCTATTAAGACCGCAAACGAGAGCATCCGTCGCACAATAACTTCGCGGAATTCCCTGTGTAATATTGCAAGCTAAAGTACGTGCATTCGTTTTGGTGGGTTTTCCTATTAATTCATTTCATTTCTACATAAATATACGTGTATTCTATTTGAATGAATAGTTTCTATTGTAATAACCTCTAACAACAAATTCCGATGGGACTCGGAGTTCCGAAGTCTTGAGAGTTGCGGAGCTCAAAATTTCATCAAGCACCGGAAGCCAGAACTCCAAAATTTCTTTTATAAACAAGATCAGTTTGACATTTTTAGAGGGGAAACGAGAGGATAGGGAATTACGTCCCCTTCTGCTACCCTAGAGTTACTCAATGTATGAAATGTATGAGTGCATGAATCGTTTTCAGATGACTGTTTCATAGTTTTTCCAACATAATCTTACACAATTATCGTTCGAGGTAATTAAACCACCGTTTCGTCACGTTTCAAATTTTTCATTTATTTGGGATCAATTTTCCTCGCTATCATTTTATCATAACTCTTCGTAATTGAGTACTCTTTTTTCGAATACCTAAATGAGTGAGTGGAGATCAGATTTCCTTCCTTCATAAACGGCAAATAAAAATATGCGACACGCATAATACACGGTTTCGTAAAATTCTCATTTACTGATCAAGTCAGGGTGCAATATATTGTCCGCGATATCGATTTGATTACGAAAAAATTGCTCTAAGAATTTACAGCAAGTTGGCCTGCGAACAGTCGATTCATTCGTTACGAATGTATACGATACGAATAATATACAAGGTGATTCGGTTTTTATTGAACACAAGTAAAACGCGTTGCATGAATGAGTGGTTTACGTCCTCACTTCGCTTCTCTCATTTTTACTGTTTTCCTCTGCATGCTCCGAATAAATTATGTAACAGTGACCTTTAGGATATTATGTTTGAATTTTTTAATAATCGAAATATGTACCGCTAAAACTTTGTCATACCATTCAAATCTAGAAACGTACTGAAATCAAAAATTAATGATGAACATTTTACTCGCTGTATAACACTAGAAGAAGATGAGAGGGAAACAGTAAAACAATCAAATTTTGCGACATTGTAAGCGCTTAGCCTGTAATTATATCCAACAGAAGGATTCTTTTCTTTCCAATTATTTTCGTCGATCTGTCTTTAACGCATACATTTTGGTAACTCTGTCCCTCGAACAGAAGCTCTTGACATCCAGACACTTTAGATATGTTACTCCACCAGGAAGCATAACAATCTCTAATTACGAAGGAGGCCTCATGCACACTTGACCTTAGTGGCATTTTTGATAGCTCATAACGCCATCTACTGCGTTGATGTGCACTAGACTCAATTTTCCAAAAAAATGTCGCTTAAGTCGAGTGTGAATGAGGCCGTCAAGTGATTACTCCCTGAACTCCGACATTTACTAATTAAATGCTTAGAAAAGACCCATCACATTGAAAACTCACGATCCAATTCAGCTTCATCTCCTAATTTGAAAGAAAATGGAAATAGGAGCTCAGAACTACGACAAGTTGGACTTCGACAAAGTGCTTCTCAATCGGAGTGCCAAGGCACCCCGCTGTACCGCAAGCCAAACTAAGATGTACGGTGAGATTTTGCTGTAAAATTAACCTGAAATGAAGAAAAAACTTGTCAATTGTTTCTATTTGCTCGGAAAAGTAGTCAGAAGCAATATCTGACCTGAAATATTCCCGCACTTGAATGATGTCAATTTTATCTATAATTTCTTGAACTTTATTTTAATCCTACCTCGCTTAAAAACTTCTTGCAAGATAGCAAAAAATACGGGTCGTTTTCTATGTCTTTGCATAAATTTCAGAATTTGAAGAGCGAGATTCTTTTGCGTATATTGATGGTACAACTTGGAATTTCGTCGAGTCTCTATAATCGGTTAATGTTTCCCTTTTCCTCAGACCCCAATTTAGGGAGAGAAGTCTGAGGCCTCATAAGGCCACCTAGTGCGACCAAAAGGCCTGAAATTATGGAGTGGGTCGAGGCATGAAAGTATTAAAACGTCGAATAGTATTGGATAAAATTTGAGTTTTCAGAAGTGCTGTGTCGCGAGATGTGAGAAATATTGAGAAAAATTGTTTAAGGGGAACTTTTGAAATTGGAAAGAGAATGAAGATTGAAACAAAGAGCACATGACGTTTTCAAATAGCGGATCTATCAACGCAGGAAACGTAGTACATATTAAAAAATTGACGTCTGTTCATTTTCATAAATACCTAGGAATGCCTTTAAAAACGGTACTACAGTTGAGAATAAGTTATGGGAAGAAAGAAACCATGCAGACGGGATCACCTGACCCAAGAGCCAAAGTCGACAAGTCTTGGAACAGTTCATAGAGCACAGTCAAAAATGAAAATACTTCAGTACGACGCATTTTTCATGACGCTAGATTACTTTTAGGCTTGAATTTTTAAAGAATGCAAAACGTGATAAATTACGCTGATTGCGCTAGGTTATAACCTTGGAGTCTTGTTGAAATTCGCGGGTTCAGACTTCTCTTTTGACGTCTTCAATGGCCTTGTCCGGGCGCAAGGATTTGAAAAAATTTCGAGTTCTAATCCTTCATGAAGGAAAGATTTCAGAAAACTCACGGGTTTTTTAACGGAGCTGAATGAGCGGAGCCAGGGAACCTGTTTCATGAGTCTTATGTTGTTTGAAACGTTGTTATCTGGCTCATTGAAGGGGCTTGGCTAATTTTGCATGTCTGATTACTTGAAGGAGCTATTTTAATCGGGCTATCAGTGCTGCCAGATTTACGGATTTTGCGTAAAATGCGGATTTCTGGGGCTCGAGGGAAAAGTACCGCAGTCGCTTGTAAGAGAAATACTTTTCTCCGGGTCATCACAGGCTAATACTGCTCTTCTGTAGCATTGAGTCGTTCTAGGGAAAAGTACCTCAGTTAAGAGTATGAGATATACCATTCTTATGATCGGTTTTGAAAAATCATTCCCTAACGTACAGTATACTGGACTTGAAATAGGCTTGGACTCCTCATTGTATTATACTACTAGACTACTAGTATAGAATGACATACTCGTACAAGAAAAAAAGTGTCACGTCATCAGGGAATGATTTTTGATTTAAATCGTTTCAGAAAAGGGACGTACAAAAAGATGTTCATAAATAGAGATCATTCTTAATCGCCCTGTCTAGTGTAAGTTAATTAGCTTTTAGGGACTTACTCGCTCCGCCTATTTCCCCTCATTCTTGGTCTACTGATCTACTCGGATTTGGACTCGTAGATTCCCAATGGAAGGTCGGGGTGCCGGTGAGGACATTGAAAAGAGGAAGCTCAGTCCCAAACTTGCAAATTTTGATAGCGGACTAAGGCATGTAGTAAAGATACCAACAAAATTGCACTTCCTTGTGACGCCATCAAGCTGGTGACGTCATAACCATCCGTGACGTCATTAGTTTGTGACGTCATCAACTTTAATTTGCTTGGAATGCTATTAAGCTTATGACGTCATTAGTTTGTGAAATAAGCTTGAGTTTGCCTGAGACACCACCAAACTTGTTACGACATCACCATCCGTGAAATCATGAGTTTGTGACGTATCAGCTTGAATTGACCTGTGACGTCATCAAGCTCGTGACGCCATTGGTTTGAGACGTTATCAGCTTGAATTGGCGTGTGACCTTATGGAACTGGTGACGTCATTAGATTGCGACGTCATCAGCTTAAATTTGTCTGTGACGTCATAACACTTGTAAGGTTATTAACATTCGTGACGTCATCGACATTCCTTTCTTTTGACGGAAGCCTAGGATAGTCTACTATTAGTACTCGCGTATGGACCGCGAAAGAGTCTCTCTGTACTCGTATCTTCGGCCGTTGATAGAACTGACCGCAAAATCTGTTTTTATATGGTTTTGATGATTGTATTTTATAGTACTGGTCAAAAATGTTTGAAAAAGCCTTCGAAACCAATACTCTTGATTCAATATTAACAAAGATACAGCTTGATGGCTTGATGAGATAACATTGAGCGTTATGGGAATATCAACCTAATCTTGATTTCGGGAACGACACTTGCGCCCCTACAGTTAGCATAGGTGTATGCTAGGCCTAGTTTAAAACTAGTAAAGCCTTCTAAAGTCTAGTTAAAGTTTGAAGCTAGTATAGCCTTATATTATACTGTATGCTAGAGTAGGGTAACTTGAACACGGCTTTGCAGATTTCTGGATTACGTCCAGGCTTCGAGATTCTTAGTCTGTCGACGAAGGGGGGAGAGGAGACGTGGACTCGCAGATTTTCAATAGTGATAAGGTACCGGTAAAGATTTTGAAGATGTCAAAAATCAGAGCGTGATGAAAATTACCATAGTTAGGTAGAGGGAGATGAGTTTCAGGACTTTTCAAAACTTCATCTACAAGTTGGAACAAAATAATGGTAATTTAAGACAGATGATTGAAAACAGCAGATCTGCCTTTACAGGGGGTGCAATGACTCTAATTTTCAACATGTTTTATGTCTTTGCTCTGATAATCCTCTCAATTTCTGGATTTGCGTCCGTACAGCTCTGACCTCTTCTCGTATATACTACTTTTATCGTAGGCCAAGAAAAGGGACGATCTAGTCAGCCTGGAATACAGTGTACTGTTCTAGCTTCTGATTTGCTGATAAAGTTCCAAGTTGCGAGTAGATAAGCGGCCGAGCGACAGCCCATGCTTATCGATTTAGCCGTCAAAACAAATAATGTCTATGAGCTAGTTACCTCTCCCTATGTATTGCTGAAAAGTTAACTTTCTTTGAAGTTTTGCTCCTCATGTAAATCGAATTCGAAAGTCGGGATTTCTCAAGTCCCGCTCTTCATTAAAATGTACATGTGGACAGTCGAAAATCTTCCAGTCCTCTCTTTCCCGGATATCAATGAGGCCAGAAAATATAAAAATTTTCTTCCAGATAACCTAAACAAAAATACTGGTGACCTCTCTTTCGAAGAAAATCTCAAAAATAGAGTTTAAGAAGTTAAACAGTTTGGCAAATTTGATTTATTCATAATATCATGTGATCTGGTTCCGATGGAATTTTTCGAAAAAGAATGACTTTTGTTTTGTTTTTCAAAGGGTCCCCTTTCTATTTTTCCAATAGTGGGATTTCTTTACCGAATCCACTCATGTATTTCGTCGGTTTACATTACAAATTTAACTCACCTTTGTGCTAATGTTTGTGGGTCATTTTCTACTCACGCGATGCTCATTAAAGAGTTTAGTTTCAGACATGCAATCTCATTCGACGTGTTGGTGTTGTTTTGAAAAACTAGATTGAGTGTTCTGAGTTGAATATGGCGTATGAGCGGTGAAATTCGCGAAGCCTGGGATAAAGATGCAAAAAATATTGACTTTTTGCCACACTGTGTGGCATCGGCATTTCAAAAGTTTTTAGATTCATCCTCGCGTGCCGATAGATTCCGTATATAGTTGACCAGAAAGACTCATTCTCGTGTAATATGTTGTAACGTAGCCGTTTCGCGCTCCGAAACTGTATAATATTGTAGATTTATGTGACATAATATGAATTATCATTTTTGCCGTCAGACGTACTACAACGATGACACGAGAAATGAGTTATGTCGAATGGATGTTTATTCAATAATAAAGATTGGTGGCGATCACCTAGTTTTCGTGTTTGTATGTGCATTGTAAAAGCCCGAACGCGCGATATTTCGTAAATGGATTCAGTCGACGTCTATTCTGTCATTCTGTGGATCATATTGATGAGCACGCCGTTCAACAGTTGCGTTGTTCTACGCGTACTTGTTTGCATCCCGCGATTGAAATACATAGGCCTGTTTGAAACATAATCTTTCTATTTTCTGTTCAGACCTTATTTCGAACCTTGAGACGTATGATATGTTTATCGCGTACTTTTTTTTTTTTCGTCTAATTATCACCGATCTTGCAAAACGTGGAAAATAACAGCATTGCTCAACGTTTGTCGAATATTTCCTCTTCTTCTCACAAGTTCGAAAATTACAAAAATTTAATTCTTTTTGGTAGACAAATTAGGCTGTAGAGTGTCCACAGGTCGAACAAAGTCAAATAATATTGCTCCTAGGCGATTTGTGATATCTAGAACGAAGGGTCGTATATTTTGTGCACGTGCCATCTACTTTCTGAATCAGAGGATTTGCGACTTTTGTATCGGTGCCATTGATTTTTCAATCATTTCGTCGAGTAAATTAATTACTATTCTCAGAGGGTAAATCTCATCAGCTCCTATGAATTGAAAACCGATTTGGCATTCGTGTTATGTATATAGTGTCACAGTTTTTCTCCTGATGAGATAACGAAGTGCGGTATTCGATCTAGAAATGTGAATACTGGAACGTGACATAGTCTTCGATAAGAGCGAAAACTTAGATGAGAGTCGCGGTTCAATCGATCTGGAGGTCAAATTGATTGGCGGTGGTATAGTCGCGCAACAATAGTATATAGTAAACGTATTATTTCTGAGGTCAAGAGTTCAGAAATATTGACTTGTAATGTGCACTTGGGGTACTAGAGAGCTGTGTGTTGCATGGTCGATATAGGAGGACGACGACTTTCTAAAACAAAAATTTATTCTTTCTTTCCAGTAGAGCCTCTCTCTACTATTCTGTGAGCCTTTTTTCTTCTTCTGTAGACAGGATAAATTATGCTTGAAAAATTTTTCTAGCTGTTTGTTTTCTTATTGTGACAATTTTTGGAATCACTTCTCACAAATTACTCTCGTTTGATTTTTCACAAAGGAATCTATGGAAATTAATAGAAATCGATTAATCAAATTTGGTCCTGAGTTACACTTTCATACTTGACGATTTCTACCAGCATCAGAGATTGTGTGAGTGTATTGCTCAACTGTATTATTCGAGTTATCTGAAATTGAATTGAAAAATTACCAGATTATAGACGAAGCAATTAAGGTATCTATCGGGGTCATCGCTTCTGCAGTGAGGGGCAGAACCACGGCCGAACGGAACATATAAGTTCTAATCAGGAGCTTGGGCCCATCGGAAGGATTTAAAAAATTTCGATGATCGGGTTTGCGTGGTGATTCGCGCGGCTTATGCGGAATGTATTCCTATAACATGATGGTCACGAGCAATTCCCCTTGGAAAGAAAAGGAGGAAATAAAGAATGTACAGTAGCTCAGTGATCTCCCATTCTAAACTTCGAATTTTCTTCAAAGCGAATTACGATTATTTTAGATGTTTTGCTAGACATTCAACATTTTAAATTTTAGTTATCTCTGTTTAATCTTCATAATGGTTTTACTGAATGACGCAGGAAAGAAGTTGTTTTTTTTTCCACTAAAATGGAACAGTTATCAAAAAGAGTCCAAAATTTTGAATGAAGAGTCGTTTCAGGTTTCTCCTTGTGATGGTCCATTTCGTGAAAGTATGTCTGAAATAGAATCAAGTATTGGTAACTTCGTTTCATCCTCTTACGTCATGGTATCGACCGATAAATAAAGCTCGAAGTTCGGTTCTAGGTCGAAATAATCAAGCTTGTAAACATAGAGATAACGTGCTGAATTACAACTGATAAGCGAACGGAATATTTTGTTTGCTTCTTAGGCTGGCACTCACACTCGCTTACAAATTTATAATCGTTCGTGAAGTTGGTTACAGAAACCTTGAAAATTTATAAATGAAGAAAAAAATTATAGCAAAAAATAGGAAGAGAGGATTTGTCGTAGTTGAAAGCTTATGTTCAAACTTCGATTCTCGATTTCTTCTATTTTTGCAAGGTGAGCTGAAGTATGGGGATCTCGTAGTATATAATTGGAAATAAGGAGTGGTGAGTGAGAATCCTGCGAGAAGGAGTGAAATTTCTCTAATTCAGTTCTATAACTGGTTGAGGTACAGATTTGACGAAATTTCGCTCTTGTATCTCTCATGGCTGCTATTGAAGGTACGATCATTTTATTTGTCTGCTTTACTGCATGAATGAACCTGTCCACAATCTTTCTCATAAGTGACACAATTCTCAATGGTTTTCTTTATCTGGAGGTCTCGCAGTTTGATTTAACCAAAACTTTGTTTGTGTCCTCCCACATTACAAGAACCATCGTAGAAATATCGAAAAGAAATACTCAAAAGGGGAGAGTAAAACGAAGAAAACACAGCAAAAAAAATTGAACGACGAGCGCCTTCGATTCATAAACCATCTTCAGGGACGAAATAAAAGCAACCGACAAGACGGAGGAGGGAATGAAATCATAAAGGTTGGTTAGAAGAGAAGTAGCGGTGTGATTCAAACCCAAGTTCGATCAAGCCATCTTCCAGAATGTACGTGTTCAGTGCCGTAATTCCATCAGAATTGAGACGACGAATTATTTCTATATGTCCGAGGGCAGTACGCGTACGGTAGGAATTCTCCTTATGGAGGAGGTTTCCCGATCCCTCGCGGAAACTGTGGCCATTATTGATCAAATGCTGATTCCCCCAGGTGTCCCTTTTCCCAAGACTTCACGTGCGCAGCTACTTTCAACTTCATCTGACAGCTGGTCTCATCAATATAAAAACCTCTGCAATGCTTACATTCTATCTTATAAACACCGCTCCTCTCATCAACTGTTATAGGATCCTTCAATCTCACTAACAACCCTTTCACAGTGGTAGGGTTGTGAAATGGTGACCTGAAACCGAACAGACGAAGGGTCCGATTCAATTGGAGGGAGAACTTCTCTAGGAAAGGGAGACTGATCCAGCGCATACGACGATCACTGATCGTGTCTCGGGGGAGGGAGGTGGTAGAATCAAGAATTTTCCTAGTGGTTTTCCTCCAAACCATCACGTCAACATCGACATTGACCCTATTCACTCTAGCCAAGTGTTTTATAGTTAACAATTCTTTCTTAATAGCAGCCAGGCTCAAGGGAATACGAGTCAGTCTGTGGACTAAGCTATTAAAGGCTGCTATCTTATGATCAACAGGACAGAATGAAGCTCCGTGCTTTAGAACATCGGTCGTAATATCTTTCCTGTATATTCAAACTCTTGGATACCCGATCTTACACAGATCGATAAATCCAAGGAGTTGATGGAGGTTTCCACTATTTCCATGGTAAATTTCATGGAAGGGTAACAGGAGTTAAGATACCTGAGAAACTCACCGCACCATAAGGAGATCTGGAGGACCAGTCCACGCGCACAGAACATCATCAACGTACCTGTGCCAATAGTAAATATGACTCAGTAGCACCTGGTTTAAGGAAAAAAGATCAAAATCAAACTTCGACATGAAAACTTCGGAGATGAGGGAATCTAACGTGATCCAATGGGGATCCCTACTTCATCAAGGAAGTCAAAAAACTGCCCTTCGAACTTACAATAGGTAGGGCACCAACAAATATTCAGACGATCAAAGAATTCTTGAAGCTGATCATGAGGAGTATTGGCTTTAACAAGTAGATCACCCAAACGCTGCATAATAACAGCTTTCGGAATATTTGGGAACAAACCAACGACACCAAGTGAACAGATGGTCGTGCCAGGTAGAAGACTTACATCCGTCGAAACATCCGCCAAAGAGGCCGAGTTCAAAACTGAATGAGGAGATTCGAAATCAACGCTAGATTTGAACCAACGGTCCAAAAATTTGGCAAGAAGATGGGTAGGAAAAGATATAAGTGAGAACACAAGTCGTATCGGGGTATTAATCTTATGCTTTTTAGGCAATCCGTAAAGGAGGGGGGTGGGGTTAGGAACAAGGAGAATTTTTTTCATGGCTGGGGTTTTGATAACAGCATCACTTTTGTTAATGAATCTCCTAACTTCTTCAACTTGCTTAGGGAAGCTGAAATTCTTCTTTTAACATTCATTGTCATGTAACAATCTTCGTTCTGGAATCTTTTATCAAACTTTGGACTATCAGATCATCGTATGAACTTTTATCGCGTGAAGTCATCCAAAAAATTACGTGAGCAGGAATCTTGTTGATTTGATCAAACACACACTCGACTCCCGCAAGAAAAACACAGGAAATCGAGATCATTATGTCATAAATTGAGAAATAGAAATTCATAAGTAATTGGAGTTGTAGATTCTTATTATGGAAGGCCCTTAAACTTTTAATAACCATTTCTTTCTATTAATCAGTAGCTTTGGTCCTCGTGTTTTTCTTTAGTCTGTTTGACTTAATTGACAGGGTTTTTACTGATTGTAACATGCTGTGACGTCACCGAAATAAAGGTCTATTGGTTTAATCCTCCCAGTAATCCATACTGACCTGTAATATCTTCTTTTCACTATACTCTGGATATGTTCTTCATAATTCGGAGTAATCTTCTTTTTTTGGATTGGAGTTCCTTCGAACTCGGTTGAAAGCAGATCTACTATCGTTGAATATTTATCGTCTTTATATCTGTCTCTGTGTCTTGCTTTTCATCATCCAAACTGGCGTGCAGGGTTTTGGTTGGTTTACGTTTGCTTATCATTCTCCTGTAATGGCTTTACCGCTTGCTGAGCTGCCTAAAATACTTTTTTCTAACGAGAATGGGAAGGTCGTCGAAGGCTCTGTGTTTCTGACTTCATTGTCTTGACTAGTTTGATCTTCAACTCCGCTTGTGTCTTCCTTTGTGTTCAATGGTTTTGCTGCCCTTGTAGAATTAATGCAGTTTTTCATTTTCTTCGTGCGGAGTGTCGTCTCTATGTGGATGGTACATAGGTGTTGAGTAGGCAGTAACACGAACTTGGTTTCGTATTTACCTATTCCATTCTGTGTCCACCTGCTTTCTCAAGACCGTTGCTAGAAATGCGAACATCTGGTTCTATACTTTTTTGAAACTTGTAGCATGATGGCTACTAGCATACTCGGAGCAAGCCCTTCATCGACAACAATCTCTTGCAGAGACGGACTAAGCCTACCCAACTCACGTCTCCATGAGGTGTGCTGTGGTCCATCATCTCGCCCTTGCCTGCTCAACGTACCGTAACTTCTCATGAAGGTACTTGTTGCAGCAACTATGACCGCCTAACACCTGCGTTGAGTGGAAATTCATTGATCATAGGCTCGATCGCGTTCTAACGCAAGGATGTCTTTCTCGCTTCTCATTTCGCAAGCAAGGAGCGTCAGGCCTCTTGCTTGACCCATAAAATCTCCTGACCAGTCGTTGTCCTCTTCTTTGCCTTGAACCCCACCACTCCCTTCTCAGCGGGGAGAAACTTGAGCACTAAGGAGGTACAAACGCTTAAGACAGACTTCCGTTCAAAATTTCAAAGGGTGAGAGGATGTATAGTGACATAGGTCTGTAGAATCACGATCTTCCAGTTGTGGCAGAATGAGACTTGGAAGAATTCTGGTCTTTGAGCTGTACAGAGGAGAAGGAGTGGGAGCACTCAGAATCATTTTGATTGCTGAACAATGAGGGAAGAGTGTAATATTCAAGATTGAGGAGTCATTAGATCAGGAAGGTACTGAGTATCTAGCTTGCTTCATAGATCAGGAGGCAGACTAGGAAATTTTCAAGAATCTAGCTGTTTAAGTCAAAAGAGGAACTTGACAGATATTTCGAGCATCGAGCTAGAGTAGAAGTGGAGATGTCTTGGAAAACTCCGACTTTGGAGCCAAAATCCCGACCATCAAACGCCTCGCCTCTCAGGCTTTCGCTTTCATGTCGGTCGTAGGTCCTCAATAGAGAAAACTGTCATCATTCCATTTTTCGATGGTTAGTTCTGGCCCCGAAGATCTCAAAACCCTCTGCCCATCGAAAACAAAGAGAGAGAAATTAAGTCACTAGCAAAACGTCAATTTTATCGGCTATGAGGTACCTTAGCTGCCAGTCAAACTGTTCTCGATCGCTAATTCTGGCCCAAAATTGCAGAGCTAAGGTATACAAAGTTTAGCTTAGCTCAACCTCTTTGGCCATGGTCGCCTCTTTCGAGGTGACTACAAATTATTTCGGTCGAAACCACCCTGTACATGCTTATATGGCCAACGCTTGATCTACTTCCTACTTGGTATAAGATATATTAGAGGTGTAAAATAGTTGTTGAGGCATAAGACCAACAATAGGGTGGTTGACCATAAGTTCCAGTATCCCACCTACATACCGATACGTATTCACTGTATCATCAACACATGTTACTACATATTACAATTATTTCTATACGCGTTACACGTTCGGGCATTTCGACCTTCTCGTGGGCAAGACCTATACGCGCGAAGAAGAAAAATTCGTAATTACGAATTTCCAAACAGTAAAATGAGCCTCGAAACTGGGGGCGTGACGCTAGGTCTATACTGCATCAGATCCAGGTAGTGCGCTGATAAAAACACACAAGCATCGCTACCAACTCCTACAGTAGCACGCGGCAATTACGAATAACAATATTCGTTTTTGAAGTAAACAAATTATCGTTCCGACATTCTATATAGTATTGCGAAATGAAACGGATATCTGACCGAAAGAACGCTGCTGCGTATTACACGAAGACGTTACGTTGCATCGTTGCAGAATGCTACCGTGATCTACAATACGTATCCGTGCCAGCAATTGTATAATAACAGCATAAATAACTCAATTTTACTCCGATCATACGTGAAATGATGAACGAAATGCATCTTTCTCGAATTTCACGTTCGTTTTGAATTGACCAATTATAGCAGATTTTATCACGCGGAAATATACATTTTCTGAAGAAGTTAATGGAACGGATCGTGGCGTCTACGGATTTTACATGTCATGACCTTCATAAAGTGGCATTACTGATGATTTCCTACACAACGTTAACAAATCAGTTGAATACATACGATCAACATGAACGATAAACACGCAAATAATCACGCCGACTGCCAGGTAGTGTTGAAGAAAGCATCGTCAGAGGGGCAGGGTAAGGGTACTGAACTTATTTTATGAAATGGCTGAAAAAATCGACGTATACTCCAAAAATCAGTGAAATACACGCGCGTGTATTCCTGTAATGCGGTTGTTTATTATTTACAATGAAAAGTTTTGAGCTGTCGCCATCGTGAAATGCGAATATGTGTTTCGAAAGAGACGTTCGTATTGCACCCGATGTGAGCGTAGCTTAGGTCGGTATTTTTAGGTGGGTAAAATGAGGATTAGAGAACGTAGATGGTTTGAGGGGATTCTTCGTATCGTTATTTGCTAGCACGTCCAGTTTTCATAAAATATGTGAAAAATTGCCAAAAGCTACACTGTTGAATCATTTTATCAATGACGAATTGGAACCACCTAGAGAAAGTCCAGAAATTCCTAAACATCATACTTATAGTCCTGTGGTATTGGTATTGAGAATTCAATTTCTGAAGTCGGCAGTTTTCCGAATCGCCTCATATCACATCTTAGACTATGGCTTGAAAGTCGAAGTTTCTCCAAGTCTAAATCCTTCATTAGGGTTGGTCGGTTTCGGCCGGACACCGTGGGGCGCACAGCGTACGTCATACTTTTTGAAAAACTTCCAGAACCAGTTTCCTGTTGAAGAAGAGGAACATTTCTTGAATGATGATTGCGGTTTCCTTACTGTCGCTAATTTTCATTTTGTAGAGTTGCCATCCAAACTTTTTATACCATGGGGATGACAGAATCACTCTGTTCTTGTTTGTATTGAGCGAGAATTTGGCTCCCTTGATGGTTTGACACCGATTAAACTTTTGAGAATTCTCGCTTCATAGTACTTGTGCTGTCCATACTGAACTTCTTCGACAATTGTACCTGCTTCTCTTTTCTCAATCCAAGCCTACAAAACTTGATGAGGAGAGTGTAACAACATTTCTTCGCGTCTTACAATGAAAACATTATAGAAACTTAATGTAGGAGAGGAAAAATAACTCTAATCATAAAGTAATTTTTGAGAAGGGGAAAAAATGTATCGTATCATCATCTATAAACTTTCGTCAACTTCAAAATGTTTCCATTTTTGCATTTATTACCCTCGAAATTTGCCTTTGAAGATGGTCTAAAAATTTCGTGAACAAAAGAATGTTCTGTTGATTATTTATTCTAGTATGATTTATTTGAAATCAAAATTATTCAAGTTCGTAAAGTTCTACTTCGAAATGATAGGCTCTACTTTTTTCTTCAACTTGATGAGGAATATTCTAGAAACTAAACATCGCGAGTTTCCTACTTCTCTGGATTATTCTTGATTAGTCATTGGAAAAATCAAACATGACGATTTTTCCGATTATGCAAAAAAACGTGTTTGAATCGTGACACATTTTAGCTTTTTCCACCCACTGGCGAGAATTTCTTCGCCTTCCTTCTTTTCAAATTACCTCGATTGTATAGAAATCGTACTCTGCCATTCTTGAAGAACATCAACTTGATTTCTTATGTCATCGAATGAATGATAAATTGGGAATCAAAAACTCGACATCCTTGGTTTATTGTAAAAGTGCGATCTAGTATGAAAATAAATACCATCGTATTCTCGGAAACGCTTTTATTACATTCGATACTAAACGGAGAACACCGAAATATGTCGTCAAAATAGTATTGGATTGAAAATTATTGGAAAAAATTTCGATAATTTGACGATACATGCGCAAATTCTTATAATACGAGTAAAAAATTCCTAATAAATATTCAGACAGTATAAAAATTCGAGAAAAATCTTTCCAAATGATTCCAGCTCTCGCATCATCGTATCGTTGTACAATATTGTTCCAAATCTGTTAGCTAGTATAGCAGTAGATTTTACTGTTACAATGGGAAAAAAAGGAAGAAAAGAAAAAAAACTAGTTCGATTGTAACTGTATTACTAGTTTTTTCCATCTTCGTTGGGCCATCGTACGGAAAATTCGTAAAGATCTTTTATAAAACTAATCATTTCACGGGAATTGTCGATAAACTATCAGTAAGTTATTGTCGAGCAACTAGAGAAAGAAAGAGAGTGAGAAAGGAAGTAGGAGAAAAAATGAACCATACACTCGTTCGTTGCAATTTATAGCGTTGTGCTCTTTGATTCAGAAGAATACGTTACGGTTAGTTTTGTACGTAAGGTTTTATTCGTCCTTACTGGCGAACTCAATGTGAGCGTATCGATATAGATTTTAATAAAATCTGATCAATGTCGGTCTGTATTAGAATACCCTTTCAAGTTCAATATCATCGATCAATGTTCGTATCCATTATTTTAGCGTACAATCTATCGAATATTCAATGTTCGGTCTATTCGGTTGTTTTCTATGAAAAATTTTGTTACAAAAATATTTAATATTCAGAGTTTAGAACGGTCTCGTAACATCAACTTTGGTCTCATTGCTTCTGAATATATACCGGCGCTACATAATGAGAAAAAAGCGACCTTAGAATATTTCATACTGACGGGGTAATCATCAAGGAAGTCTTGAAATTGTGGAATTAGCCGTTTCTTTTTTCTTTCTTTCTTTCTTGAAGCGCTAGAGAAATACTTGGGAGAATCATAATACCATTATGGCGGTCTTGTGGTTGAATCACTGAAACCGTAATTTTCTGAGATTAAGGCCTCAAATTCACCTCATCTCACGGAATTGAAGTCTCCTGTCGCGGATTGAAGTTGGGTTTCCCGAAGATGGTTTTGTCTTCTAAGTGTCATGTCACACTACACTGGGCTAGAAAAAGCCTCCCTCAAAAAAATCATTGTATTGTTATATGTGTTATATTTCAAGAATATTTCTTTGCTCAATTACGTCTATTTTCAATTTCGAGACTAAATTTTTAATGAGTGATGTTTCTTTTCTGTTTACAGGTGAGTTTTGTTGATTCTCTGCATGCAAAATGAGGAAAAATGGTGTATAAAGTCATCTCGCCTACGAGTTGGGTAATGATCTTATAATATTCTAAGTGATGAACCTCAATTGAGAAAAAGACTAACCTACTGATGTTCATTATTATTATTCTTCAAACGAGCTTTAAAATTACAAGATCATTGGCTGGACAAAAAGGATTTCAACTCGTGATACGAAATTAATAATGATTACAGCGTGTTCGAGTGGAGAGTGGAATTGAGTGTTACGTGGGTATCAGGGGAAAAAAGCGATTGATATCGAAGCGCTCGAGAGATTGAAAAGAGGAGCGAAGAGGCTAGAGGTGGGCACATGAGAAGATACCTTTGACTGTGATGATTTCTACCGGACAATATAGGCAAGCTGGAGGAGACAGAATATTAGGGTTAATTATATAAGTATGTGGGATGTGTGCGTAACCCATTCTTAGTCCCGTGAGGACGACTTCTTCAGGCCTAGAATTTGTTGTAATGTTGATTTTTTCAGGATTATAGTCTGAGGCGGGTATACGAGCTTTGTTGGTGACCAGTTCCTGTTCAGTTGTTATTGAAACTCATATTGAGTGGAAAAAGGTGTAAGTAGAGCGTTTAAAATTGAAAAAGTCTTTTCAAATGTACAATTCTTCTTTAATAGTTGCTTTTGCAAAAGTACTTTCGGGTGCTATCCCATCATTAGTTGTGTCGCAACTAAAGAAAAGGCCTTAAACAAGAGTTTTTATAGTATAACACTGTGATCTTATTGGCTGTAACAATGCTGTGCTGTGATTAGTTCACTCAGAGACTTGTTCTTACACTATTTAGACAATGTGTTCTTATTGGCTAAAACATACTGCTTAGTGCTTAGTGATTGGTTCTCATTCTAAAGCTAAATACGGTGTTCCTAATGGCTAACTGGTTTCCTGCCATCTTATTGGTCAACTCTGTTCTTCTTCTCTCGTCCAATCACCAGGCCGAATAATTTTTCGCTGTCGAATGTGACTACATTGTTCAAGAGGAAGGCTTTCTTCCTCTTGGCTTTTGCAATCTCCATTTGCTCCCAGAGTTTTCTTCTTTTCAAGCGATTCTCTACACGTATGATTTCAAATATCCCATCTCCATTGTGGTGTTCCTCATTACAGTGTTTGCCAAACAGTGATTTACCATCTTCTTTCTCCTTTGACTTTTCGTGCTCCTTCTTCCTGATCTCATACTTTCTCCCAGTCTCACCAATGTATATGCCCTCGCACTGGTCACAACTGAGCTTGTAAACTCCACTTAAGCTCCCCTCGTCCTTGGCTTCCGTCTGGTCGTTGCTAATTCTTTTCACCATGGGTAAGTTATTTTGGATACCCACATTTACTTCATAGCCATTGAACGCCTTTATCACTTTATTTGTATACTTTCCTATGTATGGTATTGATCCGGAGTACTTTTTCACCGTGCTCTCATGGGTTCCCTTTTTATTTTCCATTTTCCTAAAGATTGCCTCCACCACACCACTACGGTAGCCATTGGTTTTTGCGATCTGCTTTACTACCTCTATTTCTTTCTTCTTCTCTTCATTGTTCTTTAGTACAGAAATAGCTCGATGGCAGTAGTTCTGAATTGCCGCTAGCTTGTGCTTAGGGTGGTGGTAGGAGTCATTTGGGATGATGGTGTCCGTGTGCGTTGGCTTCCTGTAGATTTTGTACTCTATCCTATTACTATCCAGTGTGAGTGTAAGGTCCAAATGGTTGATGGTCTCATTGCCTTTTTCCTCTGTGAATTTGATGCTGTCATTTATCGCATTCATTTCCAAAAGCAACAAGTCCACCTGTCTGTTAGTGCCTGTCCACACAATCAGGATATCATCTACATATCTGGCCCATTAGGAACACCGTATTTAGCTTTAGAATGAGAACCAATCACTAAGCACTAAGCAGTATGTTTTAGCCAATAAGAACACATTGTCTAAATAGTGTAAGAACAAGTCTCTGAGTGAACCAATCACAGCACAGCATTGTTACAGCCAATAAGATCACAGTGTTATACTATAAAAACTCTTGTTTAAGGCCTTTTCTTCAGTTGCGACACAACTGATGATGGGATAACACCCGAAAGTACTTTTGTAAAAGCAACTATTAAAGTAGAATTGTAAATTTGAAAAGACTTTTCCTGTTCAGTTGCTTGATCGACCTCATCGTGTTCTAGAAAATCGTTACGACTCGGAATCCATAATATGGGGATGTAATAGTGTTGTGGAATAAGTTGAGATTAGAAAGCGTGTGGTGAATTCTTCTGATAGAGGGTTAGTGGTGTGAGAGTCCATGAGTAGGTAAACCGGGGACAGTAAAGCTGTAATGAGAATGTACTTACTGTTGAGTGAAAGGTCAGAGAGTTTGGATACGCTAGCAAGAATGGCCATGAGTTTTGCAGTGGACATAGAGGCTATATTGCTATTATTCTGTCAATATGTTCTCCTGTTTTTGAGCCCTTAGTGAGGCGGGAGAGAGTGGTCGTGGTATTTATTCAAGACTTGTCCCTGGAATGAAAGATCTGTTTGAAGTCTTTATGCGTATTGAGGGTTCAGAATGAGTCCAAGGAGCCGAGAGCGAGTAGATAGGTTGTAATGGGTTTGCTGAAGAGGATTTGTGGAGTGATTGTTTAAAATTTGAGCGGGGTTGTTTGTTTGAGTGCACAGATGAGTGATGGTTTACTTTTGTGAGGAAGATAAAGGTATAGATAGGCTATTGGTTACAGAGGACATGAAGTTAAGGGGGGGAGAAGCACATTGTAGAGGGGCTCTATAAGTCTAGTCGAGAACGTGTAAGATTTTTGTAGAGAAAACTGTTTTTCGCTAAAAGATTTAATTTTCTTGTTATAATCTCGTTTAGTTGCCGCGCTTCGTCGCGAGACAAAATGCACCTTCTCGAGCGTCGATACTGCTGTGTAGTAATTGATGTATGAGGCTGTGGAATAGGTGGCTGGAGGGAGTCGGACATTTGTACGATGCTCAATGTAGACCTAGGGGTTCTACTACTCTCTGCCCTTTCAACAGATGGATGAAATTTGATTTGAATATTCTTGTCGTAAGAATTGTATAGCTCTACGAGACAAAAATATCTTAGTTTAAAACAGTCTTGAAATCGTTCCAGGCCTGTAAAAATCTAGTATCTCGATACCATGTCCGAGAAAGTTCCTTACTCGTTTTGATCATTAATGGTGTGGAATATTTGCGAGAGAATTCGACTCTTCTTTTTGAAAACAATGTCAAAAAGAAAATGGTGTGAGTAATCATGAAATTGAGAATTGAGGAGGTAAGGAACTTGATACGATTCCTATCTTGAATTGTGCAATCGAGCAGCCTGCCCTTTGGAATTGCAAAAATTTCAGTTGGCCAGGGAGTGCGAAAGCATCGTTGGTGAGACTGGGATGAAGTTCGATATCAGGAGTACAGAGCGCAAAACATCAAGGGAGAAAGAAGATGACGAGTAACAATTTGGCAAACACTACAATAAAGGACAGCGCAGTGGTAGAGATACATTTGAAGTCACACTAGTGGAAAATTGCATGAAGAGAAGAATACTCTGGGAACAAATGAAGATTACAAAGCCAAAAAGGAAACAAACTACCTACCCTCTTGAACAATTTAATCACGTTTGACTAAAAAATTATTCAGCTTAGTGATTTGACGAGACAGGAGAATCAATCACTATGCAATATTGTTGTAGCCAATTCGATCACAATGTTAGGTTATAAAAACTAGTGTTAAAGGCCTTGTTCCACAGTAGATATACTACTGACAATGGGGTAGCACCCAAAAATGGATTACAGTCATATAGGCGCGGACGATTAGGCGCAACAATCATTCAGACGCCGTGACGTATTTTTTGTAATTTGGTTCGCCTAAATCCTGCTCCCTCTGCAATAAAAAATTTATTTATAAAATTATTCAAATAAAATATTAATTTAATGAAGAAAATTTATTTATTTAATTATAAATATTTTCAAATTAAATCAATTTTAATAAATTTTTATTCAAATTAAAATTATAATAATTTATTTAAAAAAATTTTTAAAAAAATATCAAAAATAAAATAATTAAATTTATTTTTTATTATTATTAAACTTGAACTAAATTGATTAAATAATTCTATTATTAATAAAAATATTAATAATCTATCAATTAATAAATATATATTTTTATTTTCAAGTAACGTGAATTTAAAGTAATAATTTTTTGAATTAATTATGAATTAATTTCCTTAAAAATTTTATGAATAAATAATATTATTTAATTGAATTATTGTTCATAATTTATTCAACTTGTATTAAAATCAGATAGGGTTTCTATTACCTGTAGGATTGAAAAATATTGTTTGAAAATTAATATCAGTTGGAGTTATTGTGATTCCCTTTGCTAATACTGGTAATGATAATATAATAGCTCAATTAATTTTTAAAAACTGTTCTATTTTAATGAAAAAAATTAATTCGCGCCCAATTGTTCTTGCGTCGACTTGAATGGGCGCCTATTTGATTTTTCAGTTCTTCGCGCCTAATTGTCCGCGCCTAATCGTCCGCGACCAATTGTCCACGCCTAAATGATACCAACCCCCGAAAATACTCCTGTAAGCTACAGTAATGAAATATTCTTTAAGATACTTACCGTGCTCTATATTGAAACGTTTTGACGCAGATCGATTGTGAAGCGTTAAAAATCTTGTTTATCTTGTAATAATAGGATGTACATTGGCTTGCTGAGAACTAAAATATGCTGAGAGTATTGAAAGTCGAACTTCTAGCCTCTGCTCTCGAGCCAATCTGTATGGGATTGTCCTAAATTCATGTTCGAGTGTGTTAGTATTGGTGTAAATGATGTTCATCTCATTTTTCGAGGATTACACTACACAACAAAAAAAAAAAAAAAAATTGAAAACCACATGAACGAAATTATACAATTCTAAAAGTATTTTTGACGCTGATCACGATGCCGTTGTCCGTTTTTCAAGTTTTGGCCCGGTTTTCGAGAAATGATCAAATCAAATTCCCGGGCTTTATTGCGACGCGCGGCGTATGTTACCCAGCTATCGAATTTTGCGAGAACGGGAACATACACTGCGCGTCGCAACGAAGCGCGGGAATTTGATTTGATCATTTCTCGAAAACCGGGCCAAAACTTGGAAAACGGAAAACGGCATCGTGATCAGCGTCGAAAATACTTTTAGAATCGTATAATTTCGTTCATGTGGTTTTCAATTTTTTTTTTTTTTTGTTGTGTAGTGTTATTAGAGCCAGCATCTCAATGATAACCCACGTTTTTTTTTCTTTGGTGAGGGTCAGTTTTACCAAACTAAAGTTAGCTGCTAACTTCGGGTTAAGTACTCTAAGCACCCAAAATTGGGCCGTCAGGGTTAGGAAAGGTTCAGTTAACCCGAGATTAGCAGTGAATTGGCGCTGGTAAAACTGGCTCTGAGTGGTACGCTAAAACGAATTGAAAATCTGGACAATCCATGCATGTAGAAGGCCCCTATGAAATTTGTTTGACATTATGTGCACGTTTTGCGTTTATGGACAGATTTGATACTTCTAAAGGATTTTTTGATTGTCCTATACTCGGTCCATTTTCATCATTTTCGGCCGTCCATGGTCATTCTTTGGTCAAACTGGGTTCTTATTTGGTTGTCCTTTTTTTGAAGGTAGTAATTTTTGTAATCATCTTTGATCATTTCATCATTGTTGGTGGTTCAGTTTGAAAATTTTTGGTGGATTTTGGTCGTTGTTACTTGTTCCGGATCAATTATGGTCCATTTTGGTCGTTTGTTGGTCTATTTTGAACTTTTTGGTAAATTTTTGTTTTGTTTTGGCCGCACTTGGTCATTTTTGGTCCTTGTTAGTCAATTCTGAACCATGGATTTTGGTCGTTTCTTGGTCGTTTTTCGTTGGCTTTGATAATTTTCTGATCATTTGCGGTCGTTTCTGATTCCCATCTGCTCAGTTTTCGAAGTTTTTGGATAGTTTCGATTTATTCAGCTGGTGTTTTCTCGATTTTGGTCCTCTGTTCTGTTATTTTTTGTCCAATTTCGGCCGCTCATTGTCTACTTTGATTCTGTTTTGGTCGTTTCATACCTTATTCATCGTTTTGTGGTTGTTTTCTTGGTCGATTTTGGTATGGCATACGACAGGTTTTCAAGTTCTTAATGCACGTTCTTCATGTTTGTTGCTCGTAAATCTACTGCACTTTCAAGCAATTTTTACTGCACGGAAATTCCAACTCTACCTCTAATACATAATTTCAATAGTTCGCTTCTATTCGGCATTTCGATTGTTGGCAGAAGTTTTGAATACTACTGTGATCGAGTTCCCAGAGTGCGGAGCCAATTTTTGCCCTTCTTGTTGAAATTTTCAATCTTAATTCTGACCAAATTATGCCCTTATATTTCGAGACAATATCATCGCCGGGTTCGTCGCGATTCCAATTTATGCGCAGAAAATTTCCCTGGTGATGAAAATTGGAGTTTCTTTGAAAATTGCCTTTTACATTTTATTAATCCGGAGTCGCGAAAATAAAAGGAGAACAAAAGGAGAGACGTGCCAGTGAATACGAATTTTGAGGCACGAGCTTTTTGTGATGCGGGGAGAGAGTGGAATTTTCTTTCATGTGTCCGTATGATTTTTCTCAAGCATGTGTATTACGTACATTATTTGCTGTAGAACATTTTGTTTTTTGTTGTCACTCCCTTATAGTTTATTTTTCTGTTCATTTTCTTTTTCAAGCTCCACTGCACATATGCCGCACACTTATACTCAAAAATACGTTTCTGAAGTCGTGACAAAAGAGAAAGATTTCATACTCGTATTACGCTAGCCGAGCGTTGAATTTCGTGCGAAAAAAATGTTTATAATTTGAAGCACGGTGAAGAAGAAGAAAAAGAAAAAACTTTTTTTCTGTTTTTAATGTTTGCATTTGTAGTGTATACTACTTTGGAAAAATATGCATTCACGCTACACGTATTTCCCGCTGAAAAGCTTTTCGCGTATTTAGGAAGAAGTATAGGTATATACGAGTAAAATTGAAACATTTTTTGAAAGGAAATATCGCAAAAACGTACTTTATTACAGTATTTTAATTGTAGTTAATGTTTCAATTAGTTACATACATTGCTTGGTGTCCGTGTCCTTTGGTGTGTCCTTCAATTAGCACGTATTATGTCAGCAGTGTACTGTGAAAGTCGATTATTACATATATAATATATGCGTGTGCTTCGAGATGTGTACGAGAATATCCGTTAAAATTACGATGGAGACAGAAAAGAGGGGAAAAAGTAAACAACAATTTCTGTTTACCGCGTAGGTAAAAAATGGTTTATAGATCTTGAAAGATGAATGTGCGAAAATACGATCGAGTGGTACACTTCGGATGATCTGAATGGTACATATCCAGATGTATCTGTCGATAATAGTTCATTTGTCATCTTCCACATCTTGCGAGGGACCGAAGTAATCGTAATTACGAGTATCATTTCGCATACTATGGTTCAAAACTCGTGATTTATCTCCGTATCTGTTACGCGATCCAGAAATTTTCCAGGATTATCGACGAAAAAATGCGTTTTTCGCTCGGATACGAATACTTTACGATTACCGCTCTTCAAAATTATCTATAATGAATGCCCGAGGGAAGATAGTGTGAGATTGTGCGTACGGGTGGAGTGTATATCTGTCAGCCGGAAGTTGTGGCATCGTGGTATTTCAATCTCTGTATCGAAATTTCTGTAATAATCCGACTATTCGTCGTAAGTGCATGTTTTCCAATTCTGTAAGATTGAATGTTTCGTCATATCGGAGCGATTACCGCCATCATCTTTGTAAACAATAAATTTCGGCTGTGCATATATTCTGTAGCTTGTGTGACTTCTGATTGATACCATCTTACGTTTTTTAGTACTTCGAGTCTCTTTATCTATGACTGCTCAGATCGTAATCAATCGACGCATGTGTCGTCGATAGTTCGAAGATGCAATAGACGAAGATAAAAAATGACTATAGTTCATGTACGATTAATGGAAAGAAAAATGAAGAAAGAAAATAATGCACCCAGGTATTCGGAAGATGAAGAGATAAATTCAAAATTTATGGAAGTCTTATCTCATATCAGCTGTGTGCGCGTGTTGATTAATCTGTTGGCCCATCGTATCGCATCGATAATAAACTGAGGAAAAAGACGTTTAGATTGTGTAAATCATAAACTGCTGATGTGCGGCGAAATTTGACTTGGCTATTAATACTGAAAATTTTCTTTTCTTCACTGTACTTGAAACCCCTTTTCCCAATTAAAAAATTGTTTCAATCTTACGGTTAATTTAGGCCGGTCAGCATCGCGCGCTACGAAAACGAGACAATCGATGGACAGCGTGAGTGGTAGATAGAAACTTTTCTCGAATTGATCAACATCGATTTTTTTGAAAAGGGGACTTATGGAAGATTTCACGCTCTACAAATGTCTGTTCTCTCAATTTTTGTTTTCGACGTATGTACTTTGTAGTCGGGTGTTACTTTTTCCAATTTTGACAATCGCAGCGCCCCAACGGATGACTAGTCTTGATAGAATTCAAAATTTCTCCCGATGAATAGGAGCTTGAGTGTACGGTTGAAGAAATGCAATTCGATGACAGTTTCTAATGATGAATAAAGAAAGTTTTGACCCAGCTCTCTGAGCAATACTAGCATCATAATTTTCATTCTAAAGTTGACTTCTTATCCTAAGCGCCCAGTTTGTGTGTCTGTTTTCCTTCATATATTCAAAAAATATTCTGGCGGAGCCAAATAAATAAAGATCATGTTTCATGTCTTTCTCGTGTCAGTATGGCCGTGAAAATGGAATACGCAGAATGAATACTAATACGTTTAGTAACCTCCGGTAGCTGCCTTTATTGGTCCAGTATAGAACAATATTTTTTAGGGGGTATGGTCTTGTATAAGTCTACTTTTCCAAGCTAATAACTTTTGAGTAGCTCATTCGCTCCGTTCGTTCGCCCTCTCCTTGGTCTAGTAAGTCCAGCTTACAATATTTCAAGCTAATAGCTTTTGGGGAGCTCACTCACTCCGCTCGTTCGCCTCCCTCCCCCTTCGTCCGGTAGAAGTCCAGTTCAGAATTATTCAAGCGAATAGATTTTCGGTAGCCCACTCGCTTTGTTCGTTTGCTCCTCTCATTGATCTAGTATAAATCCAGTTCAGAATATGTGACTTGTCACGAGAAAAAACGCTTAGTTGTCAAGGATTGGCAGAAGCGGTTTAACGTAGTTGCAGGCTTGCACGTATACAAACGCTAAACTGCTGGTCTGTTCTTTGACGACTAAGGGTTTTTGCTCGTGACAAGTCACCTATTTCAAGCTCATAGTTTTTTGGGGACATGGTTTAGTATAACAAAAACTGACTAACTCATTTTACACAATAAACTTCTGTATGCTACGTTCTGCACTAGCTAAGCTAATACTCCACTTCTAGTATACCGTTAGTATGAACTGACTAGCTCCTTTCATACAGTATACTGGTGTACGAGGAGGAAGGGTCTTTTTCATTGATTATGAGTTTAGTTTAAGACTAGTAAAATCCTAGTATAAAGCTAGTATAGACCTAGCACATAAACTAAGCAAGGTGAACTCGCGGCGTTAACTTGCAGGTTCTAACAGTGAACCTGTTTTATTGGGTTGTCTCCCGGAAAAAACGTCCGCCGTCCGGGAGGCAACCTAACCTAACTGCCATGGGACTTGGAGGAAACATTTTTCTTTTTGTTCTATCGCCTATAACTTGGAGGATGAAATTTTTCTAAGTACCTCTCTCATCACCTATAGCTTGGACTATCACGTATAGTTTGAAGGTCAAAATTCTTCTTAGTCGCCCAACTATTACCTAAATTCGAAGGGCAAAATCTTTTTCAACTTCCCCCTCCTTTTCCTAAATCCCTCTCCAAAGGAGTCAAAGACTAGTTCAAGTCCAGTATACTATATGTTGGTGAATGATATCTTAATAACGATCATAAGAATAGTATCTCTCACACTCTTAACTGAAGTACTTTTCCCTTGAACGACTCAATGTTACTAAAGAGCAGTATTGGCCTGTAATGACCTGGAGAAAAGTATTTCTCATACAAGCGACTGCGGTACTTTTCCATCGAGCCCAAGAAATCCTCATTTCACGCGAAATCTGTAGAAAAATACCAATTTTTGTCGGGGATTGAAAATCCGTAGATCTGGCAGCACTGATAGCCCAATTAAAATAGCTCCTTCAAGTAACTAGATATGCAATACTCCATTCACCAATTGGCCTAGCCCCTTCAATAAGGCACATATACAATGTTTCAAACATCATAGGACTCATAAAACAGGTTCCCTGCCTCCCCTCATTCAACTCCGTTAAAGAACCCGTGAGTTTTTTGAATCACCCACGGAGTAACGAGGGTGAAGGGGGAGGGGAGCACTCGCGAAATTGAGGAACGGCACTCGAAAAATTTCAAATTCGGAATCAGGGCAGAGTGAAGACATGAAACATTCCGAAAGAGGTGGGGTGGGTTCAAATGGGCGCTGCCATTTGGGCGCGGGGTTCATCTGGGTGCCGATTTCTTATGGGCGCCTAAATGTTTTTTGTTACCAAATATTTTTGCCTTCTCCTTCTATCGTATGCAATATTAACGACCAATCAGGAGGGGATGTAGAGCCTCAAGATAAGAAGTTGAAGTACCAAAGATGTGACGAGCGTCTCTATAGATTGATAATTAAGTACGACGAACGGGAGCCTTTAGAGTACTTGAAAGCGATGGCTTACAATTTACCTAAATAGTCGCCTCTGAGTGAATTTGTGTCGTGAATGAATTTTGACGTAGTAAAGCTATAATTTGTGGATGGAAGACCTTGTAAGCTGACCTCCACGACGTGTCTTCTGGTTTACGCTAACAAGCTTTCATTCTTTGGTGGTGACAGTGCTTTCTACATTTTGTTTTTGCTTTTGACATGTTTCATGTCTTTGTTCTGCGCTCATCCTTTTGGGAATTTTTCCCTGTGGCTGTGATTCTCAAATCTGCGAGTCCAAGTCCAAGGCGCCCTCTCTGTAGTTTCTAGCTCATCCTAATATAATGAAAAGGCAGGCTAGATTTGTACTAGGCTAAGAAGGTCGGTGGCGTCACAAGTCGGTGACGTCATAAGTCGTCAATCCTGGTCCTCTCACAACATCAAGAGCAAACTTCTTCAAAGTCCGAGCCCCCCCCCCACCCTCCGCAGTAGTTCTAGCCTAGCCTCATATGCGGGGCAAACGAGCGGAGCGAGTGAGCCCCCCTCTAGAGTGTGCCGCCCTAAAGCCTTAACCTAAAATATTCTAAAGTAGATTTATTTATTCTAGCTTTATACTAGGATTATACTAGTCTTCAACTAGACTTATACTAGACCAAGGAGGGAGGCGGAGCGAGTAAGCCTCCCAAAAACCAACTCGTCTCTTAAAGTCACTAGCCATTAAAAAAGACATGAAACATAATCTTTATTCATTTGGCTCTGTCAGAAGATATATATTAATTTCTCTCTGAGCTTTATCTTCATTGGTTATTCGATACAAGCATCCCTTCTTCCAATATTTCAATTCGGCGCGGCAATGGCGGCGCCCAATTGAGCTTGATGGGGATTCGCGTCCAAGTGGTGGCATCCATATGAACGGAACCCAAAGAGGTGTACTCAGCTCGATTGTAGAACATGCCTATTTAAAGATGCATGGAACACGAAAACCGGTTGAGATTTTCGCCCGTTTTTCTGTCCCGACACTCATTTCCCATTCTAATAGTGTCTCCATCGAAGGGGTTCGAGTTGAATTAATCAAAATTTCCTGCACCGCTTCTGTAAATGTAGCTTCATTCCAGGAATATATCGTTTTCTTCTTCCCCCCCCCCCCCTTTCCCTTTGGTATACATTCTTCAGTTGAAAATCAACTAAACCCGGTACTGATTAGGCCCTAAGAAACTCTAATTTCAGTATTTGTATTTGGCCTTTGTTAAAAAAGCCAAAAACTTGCCAGTAAGTTTGTTTGGATTGACTGTTAGCCAAACGTTAAATCGTAGTATTCATCATTGATTTTGCACCCATACTTCTATTATGATATCTTTCCGTCGCCTTCATTTTATATGTCCAATGATGACTTCTTTTCTCACGTTTCCCCTCGAAAATTTTGGCTAACATGAACTTTCAAGAAAAAGGAACAAACGAAGAATGCTCATCATCAACAAATTTTCATCTAAATTTTATAATTACTCCTTCTCCAGTTGAGCTCTTTGTTATTACTTATTAATGCGAGGCAACTCGATCGTATTTTCAAGAAATTAAGAAAAATTTTAGATTATGAGGCACTCGGCTGATACGAAGCTGCATATTGAATTCAGGATTGAGAATGCTGTTAGCAAATGAGGTATTAAAAACTTCAAGTCATTCGTATGTAGAATCATGTTATTATTCCAAATCAGGTGTATGAAGGAGAGAAATAGGAGAGAGGAACTTTAGGCTTTGTTATTTGCGAAGCGATTAAGTTTCTTCATCAATGTGATAAGACACTTCGTCTTGCTATCTGATGACTAGTATTATTTGCTAGCGCTTTGCTCTATTTTTCATCACGAAAGGAACACGTGTGATTTTCCATCATGATAATGAATATTTCAATTGTAGAAACAGTATAGCCCGTTGATGAATCACCTTTGAATCAGAAGTGGAGACGTTCTTTCGTTCACCAGATGGGTCCTAAGATGATTGATTAAATTCATTTTCCCTCCTTTGTGCCCTATGTTTTTCCGGAAATACGTCACTAATGACGTAAGGCTTGCTCTTGCGAGTTTACACGAGTAAATACTTCATCAATACCTTCAAAATAACTATTATGACTCATTTCAAACATTGACTTGACCTTGAACAGTAGTTTTTATAGTTTAAAGGCTACAACAATTCTGCGTTATGATTGACCCATCCGCCTATGTTCTGCGTATCCATTGGCAAACAAGTTTGCTGTCATTTTATTGGTCGGTTATGTTTTTTCTGTAATTTTTTTCTGTCTAATGTGATTACATTGTTCAGGAGGTTAGCTTTTCTCTCTTTTGCCTTTGTAATATCCATCTGTTTCCAGAGTTTCCTTCTCGGAGAAGGGAGGATAGCTTCGCGAGACGACGAAGGGATGAAAAATGAGAACCAGAAAAGGGTGACGACAGGAGAACTGGTGGAAACTTGTGAGACGCGAGATTCGTCTCACAACTCACGCACAAGTTGAGGCCAATGAAGGAATGAAAGAACGAGAAAAGGATGACGACAGAACAGGTTGAAACCTGTTGGACGCGTTTTCTTATGTTTGACAGATTTATTCTCAAGAAGAAACATTTGAACTGGGTAGCGCTGACGTTGCGCCACGGCCTAGGTTGCGCTGCTGCAGAGAAAGATCGTAAGAGTTATCTAAACCAGAGTTGTCAACGGGTAGTGGTCACGTCATAATTTTGTGACCATCACTTTCTCGGTGGAAGGGGATGAGAGCAAGCAAGAGGAATAGATCAGTCACAATTCTGTCACGTCATAGTCACTTCACAAAATATTGATTGTGACTGTCATTTTGACAACTCTGATCACAACTATGACGGTTGATGGGAAAAAGATGAAAAAAGTGAAATAATACTTGAATAAACTTACAAATTTGGCTTCCTGACATTCCCTAAAAAAATCTTCAAGTACACACTCTACAAATTAGAAGGAATAATAGAAACTAAGGGGAGAAAATTTGAAAGCGAATTTCATGTAATTCATCGACTAGCTTTAGGCTTTCCCCCAAAAGCTTCAGTTTTTCTATTGATTGTAATGCAGCCCCGATGCCTTGTGTAGAATCGATGAATTGCTGAGATCCTTATTCTGTACCAATCCTAGAGAGATTGATAGGCTGACAGGGAAACTTGAAATTATTATGGAATTGAATCACGAGTATCACGCGCTACGTAAACAGAAGAAGGTAACTCCTGGAAAGCGGTAATGAATAGTGAATGGTGTGGGCGAATCGAACAATTTGGATATTTCTCAGCCACTGTTTCATACTAACAACATTTAATCGTATTTCATGGTATCTTCGACGCACTCACGCTCGCATGAATTTTATAAGGAAAATTGGCTGCATAAATGTGTGCTTACGATGAGCGTCGCACTCATAGCTACAAACTGGAGTACGAAGTGTGTAAATGTGTGCGTACGTCTAGGTCGTCGACCTTTCTTATTATCGAATATTTTTCGCAGAGTAACTTAGGTTTTCATTGCTAGGAGCCTAAGCGAGACATTACTTTCTCTGTGTATCGATAAACCGGCAATGTCAACAAATCAAAGTATAATTTTTCGCAAACATTCCCGTTGGGAAAGAATATTTTGCGTGAACGTTACGAAAATGCACAATTCTTTATCATTTTATCTTCATCGCGCTCGATTAGCCGTATTAAATCGACTAAAATTTATTTACGACTTCGTCTCCAAATGATGACGATGTTTTTGCATACACATTTTTCTAAATAGAAATTTTTTGGAATGTTTTTTCTCCGATGTGATTTTGTAATTCAATTTTAAGATTCAAGCCTTTTAAATTTTTCATTCCCAGTTCTGTTCTCTGCATTTTTTCTATCATTATCTATTGACTAGTTGCCTTTTCTTTCTCCCTCTTCTCGACTCTTTTTTAATAATGAATTACAAAGTGTGTAGAATACTGAAAGAATTCGCATTTTTCCGACATAGTCTGGGCTTCTGGTAGTGACACTTTTGAGAGCAAGATTACCTGAAGCGAGAGAGATGTTGCAGAATCTTCGTCTATCATATTGCGGTATTGAAGCGCTCCATGTGAAGGCCGTAGGACGTCGGGAATAGATACGCACAAGGCCTCGAACTTCTGAAAAACTAAGGAATTTTTCTGCTATTCTGTTTTTTTACCGCTTCTGTGTGAATTTAAAGTCTGGATCTGTAGTTGTGATACTTTGAAGAGCGCATGAGATGTTGAAGGACATATGGCGGAGTTGAAACGGCTTATATAAGGGCCGTAGGACGTGAATGAATTTGAACTTCCGAATTAGATATACGCAAGGTCATTAATTTAAAAAAAAACTTCGAGATATTCTAGCAACTTGACCGATCGTCAGCAAAGAAAGAATGATTTTACGGTACCTCTATTGATATCGATTCAACCCTGGTGTTTCATTGGAACTTTCGATATCGTTTTTTGAATGAAACAAACGATTTCATCATCGGTGCGTTTCAATCTTCCGCAATCTTACTTATAGAAGAATTTCTCTGCTTTCATCGATTGTCGTGATATTGTTGAAATTATTAACATTCTATAGCAGGTGAAACCAGAGAATCGCGAGTTCCAAGTTTCGCATGGCCGAGTCCCACGAACCAACATTTCAGAATCCACTCATACAGAGTTTTAAATCCCTGCTTTCAATCGCTCTTTCTGATAAACATTCTAGTAGCTTCTACTAATTTATTCATGGGCTGAGGGTTTATCAGATCACAGGAGTTGGAGACAATAGAAGATTGGCTTTATATGAATCTAGAGAGACTTGATGATCGCAAGAACGGACAATCTTCGCTATTCAATATGAATAATGCATCATTCCAGTTCCAAATTGTATCGTAGACTTATCAATGTTGTGAGCTCTACGTCCGTATTGAAACTTTTATTTACCAAATTTAGATATTCGGTTTCGGTCCACCGGAAAAGAAGTTTATAATAGTTGGCAGATATCTCCCTAGAGTTTGGTAAAATCGTATCTACCGATCTCATTGAAGAAATCCTAACCTCAGGTACCTAGTGATTGTTACAGTTACAGAATAATGAATCTTTTTGTGCGGTGTGAAATTGACTTGAACAAACAACGTCAGTCGGAGATTCGAGCTCAAATCTGTTTCAGTCATTTTCTCGCGAATCTTATTCGCCAATTAGCTAATTTATGGTGTGTGAAATATACGAATAATTCTTTCGTAATATTTCCGGGTTATATATCTTCTACTTTGGAGCGCATATAGCCTGCGCTGTTTACGACGCAGTAGTGGTCAAGGTCGGCCGAATGCAAAAGATCAATTAGGGAGTAATGACGCGATTAGGTGTAACATAATTGAAATAGCCGAAGTTCAGACACCCTTTTTCCGATTAAGGAAGTGCGAAGTACCGTTCAAAAAAATAGAGTGATGATGATAATGAGAAATTACAATTGTTAAAGGTAACGATGCCTGGAAATGATATCAATGTTGAGGGGGGGGAAAGAAACAGAGAATAAAATTAATACTTTAATGTTTATGCATACTAGTGCATAATGACATGCCGCGCTTATATTTATGTGCCGTTTCAATATGTTGGGAACTTGAATGAGATATCGGTACCTTTAACACCTGTGTTATCTTTTTGTGGTTAATGGCATTTACCGGATCCGGACGAGGTCGAAAACAGCGGTGCGACCAATATTTTTGGACGCGCTTTATTCGTGTACATCAGGAAGTTACTATAATGCTTCGAAAATCGTACGTACGCATCGGTACGAAAAGTTGATTTATTTATATTCTTGTTTGAACAGGCTGCTCGAAAGTATTGTAGAAATGTGTAAAATTTCACGATTATGAAGAGAATGTTAAGGACTTCTTGCCTCTCGCGAATGAAGGAACAAAGTCGGGCTGCGTTTTGACTGCTGAATTGTATTTCATTTCGGACGAGTTATAAATCCAAAGCTATGCCGGTTTCAGGTTTTTTACTTGTATACAATTGGAGTTATTCTGATCTTATAACGCATGAAGCGAGATGTATGAGCCGCATTTTGACAAAAAGTTACGGGATTTTCAATCAATCCAGAATCACTAGATTACTTCGAATCTGATCGATTGAATTTTTATCGAAGGAATCGACTCCGTATGAGCCGGAGGTGTCTTGTCTTCATTGTACAAGCATTGTTTCCTCAATTTCCCCTTTAATGGACTCTGTGGTAGCGTCCCATGCCCTATACTTAACTATAGCATTGCTCAAGCGAGAGAGACCAACTTTTGATCGTACCGATTGATGGCGTCAAAGGTAGGGAAGCAGTTTCTCTTTTTTCTTTTTGATGAACTGCATCATTGCGTCGAGAAAGGCTGTTATCGTTACGGACATAAGGTTTGGTTGTGAGACAGTGGTTCTAGATAGGGAAGATTTCCGCTAATCGAGTGTATCTTGAACACTCGCGGTGCATTAGAAATAAGAATTGACGCTCTTTCTTGGGTGATGGTGTATTTTGGTCGGATTTCACGGCTACGACATAGTTTTAGCGGATTTCATGATTCATCTAAAGAAGAACATCTGGCAACACTGTAGAACGGAAAGCAAGGGTCGATTTGGTCTCTAGGTTCGATAATGATGCGATGATCTGGCTCATCTGACGACAGCATCCATTGCTACCAACCGCTAGGTTTACAAATGGTCTGCTGATTTGGTGGTCGTCAATGCAATCAGTTCATATCTTCCATAGTCAAAAATTCTACCACAAATTCAACTTAGGCATCTGCGTGGAGAGTCGAAATTGGCAACTTTGTAAACAGGATCAGACTGATTTGCCAATTTGAATGTTCATCGATCAATCTGTAATTTGGGAACGAGGCAACTTAGGAGAAGAATCAAGAGAACGAAATTTGTGGAGTATAATATTTCTGCCCGTCACCCGCAACGTCTATCAATTGGGACGTTTTTGTTGTGCGCACTTTTGCTGTCTGTCCCGAACAAATCTAACTTTTAGCAACACACGTAAAAACTATTGGGAAGGTTTGTGATTCTCAAGAATGAACCTCGATTGTTGTGCAGTATTGCCGTAAATCGTGTACAATGTTTAAAATAAGCCTGAGAAAAATATTCTCTCTCCACTCTCCCTTCCAATTCATTTGAGGAATTTAAAATACCAGCACAGCTTGTTGCTGTTTTATTGAACCGGCATTTTGTAAATTTAATTCATCAATTATAAGATCTCAATTCAAACAACCCATTTGATTGGTAAATGGGGTTCTCCAGTTCACCCGATGCTGGAAAAGTCACTATCAGATGAGAAAGTGCCACTCTCCGCAAAGTCATTGTATATATTTTTGATAGTATTTCATTGCCCCATTGAGTCTATTTTCAATTTTAAGACTGAATTGCTAATCGTAACTTTTCTTTTTCATTTTACAGGTGAGTTCTGATGATTCTTTGCTTGCGGGACGAGTGTAGTCATCTTGCGCCTACGAGTTGGGTAACGATCTTACATATTCCAATTAAGAACAAAAACTAATGTACCGTGTTCATTATCATTATTATTTTCTTTCAAGGAGCTATAAAATTACAAGATTATTAGCTGCACAATATAGAATTTCACCTTATGATACAAAATCAATAACGATTGGAGGGTGTTAGATTAGTGGGTAGAATTGAGGGTTAAGTAGGTATTGGATGAAAAGGGCGATGATGTCGAGACCATCTTAGATAACGGCTGTTAGCACCGAGCATCTGTTCCAGGGAAAAGGCATCAGTGCTGCCAGATATATTCAAAAATCCGTATCCGTCATTTTTTGTAAGACCTAAAAACTAGTAACGAACGATAGTCGATAGTTTCGTGCTATCGATAGTCCCGATATTTTTCCAAGGTACTATCGGGACTATCGATAGTTTGGATGAGAAACGTCGATCAGCAGAAATGTACCTATAATACTCTTAGGATGAATACCTTTTTCATGATCGTTGTTTTTTCCAGAAAGTATGTCAAGGAATGTATTTCATTGTTACCAAAATGATGGACGCGACTAGGAAATACCATAAAAACGTGGGGCCACACCCATTGTACAACTGGTACCGCCTGACTGACCTTAACTCATTGAACTGGCGCAGTTTCTCTTTCTTTCAAATGAGTTGATCAGTAAATTCCCACCAATTTTGTGATTTTGATTTTGGTAAGAAAAAAAAAAATCAAACTATCGATCCAACTATCGACGATACTATCGCCATCATTTTTTTGCAATAGCATCGTATTTCCCGATAGTTCCCAACACTACTAAAAACAGATTTCGACGGACTTACTCCGATTCATCAATACCGATCAGGAGAAAGGTATCTCTCATAAGAGTAGCTGAGGTACTTTTCCTTTGATTGACTCGATGTTTACGGAAAACTGCAGTATCAGACTATAACGACCTGGAGAAAAGTATCTCTCATCTGAGTGTCTAAAGTACTTTTCCCTTGAGTGTAAGAAATTCGTATTTTACGCGACCAAAAATCAATAGATCTGGCAGCATTGGAGGGTAGCAATTGAACTCCGGTTTCGCTCTCCTGGGAACTTCAAATTTTGCTGCTAGTTGCCCTTATCTTGGAACAGGTCACATTTTTAGGCGATAAGAGATCAAAAACGGGACTTGGAGAGGAATATCAGGGCTGATTAAGTGGAAATATGTGATAGTGATGATGACGTCCTTAGGTTTGAAATTTCTTTCGAAGTTCCGCCAAAAATTGGTTATGTTTTTGGTACAGAGAAGTTTGTTGTTATGTTGAAGTATTCCACGCGTTTGGAGTGAGGGAACGGTAGTGGTTTCTGTAGTCTGAGGTGGATATGGGAGTTTTGTTGGTACTTGTTCCGAAATTGGTACCTATTCAGCTGCTTAATCAACCTCATCGTGTTCCATTCCATAAAATCAATGTCACTCGAGATTCATCTGAATGTAATACTGCTGTTGAATGAGTTGAGATTGGAGGCGTGATGCTTTGGACAAGAGAGTTCGTGGTGTGAGGGATCGTGAATAAGTGAAGTGAGGACAGTAGATCTTGTGATAAAAATGAAGGTGAGAGAAGCAAGAATGGCTATGAGTTTTGCAGTAAGCAAGGAAGCTATGTTTCAGGTACGGTGAGATGCTAATATTCCGTCAATTGAGTTGGCGTGGGTAGGGGCGCTCGAAGAGGAAATTATAGAGGGAAGGGAAAACAATATTTTGCCAAGTGACTCGGAGCTTCAGTCCGCGCTCAAGAGAATTGATGAAGTTTGAATGTCAACCTTCGCCGACTGACTCAGAATCCTGGGAGGGGTGTCCCCCCTATCGAAACGCCCCTGGGCGTGGGCTGTTCTATTTGTGAACCGTCAGTGAGACAGACTTGAATGCTAGTGGTGTTCATTTCGGAATTGTCTAAAATATTGTATATAAATGTGTTTATTGGGAGAAAGGATCTGTGCGAGGTTGAGACGTGTGGAGGGATGGGTTGTAAGGGATTTTCTGAAAAGGATATGTTGAGTTTTTGTTCAAAATTGATCCGGCTTTGTTTGTTTGAGAGTACAGAGTGACGGTTTACCTTAGTGAGGAAGCTAGCGTTGTAGATAGGCAGCGGTTAGGGGAATCGGGACACAACGGACATGAAGTTGAAGGTTAGAAAGAATCTTTTTCAGGATAAAGGTGGTTCCGTGGTTCCCGCGAACAAGCTCGGTGCGGGGTAGGTACGGAAGGGGCTGAGGCCTAATCTGAAGGAATGGGCCAGAACAGGGTCCAGCAATTTCAGTACCGATTTGAATGCTAGGTTGTTGACAGAGTGTTCATAATTCAGTCGAGAGCGTACGGGACTTTTTGTCAATTCGGCTAAGTGCTCAGCTACATAAGCGGCGCGGCGACCGGCAACTACCAATCAAATAGTGATCTCATCGATTACAGGAAATTAGTTACGGTTCTCTTTCTCTCGACCAGATCTCTCAGTAAAATGTCGTTTTCTTTTCCATCGGAAGAATTACTAGGGGCTAATAGAGCTTCAGTTCGTATATGTAGAAAGACTCTTCACTGTAATGAACTGTTTAACCGTCCTTGCCTGTTAATGAGTATATGTGACCCTGACCCAGAAAAGGACGCCAGCGACAAAATTTCTTCTCTGAGGAAGACGCGCACGAAATTTAGGCTTTGTATTTTTTTGCATGAGTAACTTTTGTGTCGTCTCTCGTTACGCACAGTTTCTTCTCTGAATTATATTGAAAAGAATGATGAAGGTAATACAGATTGTTCGGAAATACCACGTAGTCGAAGGAAAAACCTCGAAATTACTTTTGCTCCTTACCTGGGGGTTGGATTATACTAATACGGATCGTGAAACAACAAGTTGACGGCTTTGAGTTGTCAATAAATGATCTGAAATCTTCTACAAGTATTTAGAAAGTTGGATCCAAGGTCGATCATCATACTCGTGTGAAAATCAGAATTTAATATTTTTCAGTAGGTACTCATTCGTAGATAGAAAGAATATCAATCGAAACGTGGATGTCCTTCCGTGCAGCATTTTTCATTTCCCTTGAAAAATTAGTGACGTGAGACTTTTTGTTGATCGATTAAATCGATGATTGTCGAATTCGACCAGCGTAAATTCCATAGGAATATCGTGTATTCGTACAGAATACGGCGAGTTGTACGTTTTATGAATTTCATTGACGTGATTACCGGAAAAGAGCTAGGCCAAACGAATTATACTCGCTAGTATTATCTGAAAGTAATTTTTTTTGACCATCTGCGTTCATATATAGGAAACGTTATGAGAATGATTTTAAAGGTTTTCGACTCAACTTCGGTGTGGAGTTCGTAGAGTCTGATAATCACGTTGAGAAAGAAGCGAGTAATGTAGAAGGTAAAAGCATCGCGCAGATCGTTTAATTGACAGTATGAAATTCGTTTCATTTTCCCGTCTAGATGATGTATAAAGGGGACATTATTGATGGTCGGTGTTGAACTTAATTTTTCCTCCTTACTCCGCTCGATCGTGTTGAACAGATATAATGAGGAAACCCCCGCTATCGAGCCTTACGACCGGTATGCTCTCATTAAATTCTGCATAAGTTGTGCTGCAAAATGCGTACAAAGCTCTCAAGTACCTATATAAGTGTCGTAATTCTGTTCGTGGTTTATTGATTGCTACTAATATTGAGGCGGAGGAAAACCACGCTTAAAAACATAGTCTCAAATTGTAGATAGTTGTGCGTTCTCTCCGTCTGAAATATTATCGAGGAAAATGATGTGGGATTTTCATTTTTGCTGTTCTTTGAATATTCAGCTGATCAAATGTTGACTGATTTTCACTATTCGTATGAGTATTCAGCCTGATTATTTGCAATATTTTCACTTGTGTTTAACGTATCATAAAGTTTTTCGTACATGATACGAATGAATCATCAGCTTCTTTGAAAACATTTTTCGTCGTTGATCGAATAAAACAGACATCATTCGTAAATTACTCAAAAATAGGGGATACGAAGAGGAAAGTGTAGATTCTGTATTTATGGACGCTGACTATAAGGGGGGTGACACTTTTAAAAATGTTATTCGTGAACGGTCAATTTACGACTTCAATTACTAGAAAATGAAATTTCATCGTTGTTCATGACTCCCCCTCCCCCTCCAATCTGTTAGCCATCTTAGTCAGTTTTATTTAGCCTAGCAATAAGTAATTTTTACCTTACATACTGCATGCTAGCCTGAACTGTGGGCTCAATGATCCTATATTCAAGTCCAATCGTAAATGCTATCAACTCTATGCTGGTGTTTCTCATAATAATATGCATTCGGTCATTTTAGGTCTTAGCGCGAAGCTCAGTACCGATCCTCTATTCATGGGATTTGAGAGAAGTTTGACCTATGAATTTGTAGAAAGAATGTACTTCAGGCCATACTTTTCTAATAGGCGAACTAGGCAGCCGCCTGGGGCGGCCAGGGATTCCAAAAAAACAACGACTTGCGCAAGAAGTGAAAATGATCACAAATATATGTGCTCTGTGCTGACTAGTTGACATAACCATGTCCCAACGTGTTAACCTAACCTAACCTAACATAAAATCATTCGCCCAGGGCGACAAATTAGGTAAAGACGGCCCTGATGTACTTGAAAAAAATTTGAAATTAGTTCAAAGGAAATCACGGTGGAGGAAATAGAGGCGGGACTTGAGAAAACTACAAGTATGGGGGACATTGTAGGCCGGACATGACTCTAATCCCAGAGGCCAGGAATTAGCAGGAAAATGTAACGTCGTCAAGAGATGATTTTTGGTTTCAATCTTCCTAGAAGAGGGTCTTGCGAATATCATGGAGTAATTTCAAAAAAAAAAAAATCACGATGGTTATGTTGAGAAAGGGCCATCATCAGTTGGATCGCTACTGAGAAACATAGCCTTAAACAGTCGCTGATGTCGTTTGTGCAGCGCCGCCCTTCCTCCATGGTGGAGTGGATGCGGGTTGCCTAAGCATTTGATTTTCACACCGGGATCGACCCTTCCAAGTATAACTTCAGTGTTGGAAGAATCTCCTTGGAAACTCCCTCTTCTACTCGACAACCGCCAAGTTGCAGTACCCCCCTGGCACGCAGAAAACCCTAGAACACACTACTACAACACAAACACTATCTTGGGATTGTTGTTGGCTTCTCTTCAACTTCTTCAGGGATAATCTTCCTCTTCTTCCGGCACATCTGAATGTTGATGGTACACAGGTGTCGAGTAGGCCATAGCGTGATTCTGCATTTGTCTATTTCATTCCCAGTCCATCTTCTTCATCATGACGGTGGCTGCAAATGCAGACACCTTGTTCCATGTTTTCTCAGAACCTATCATGGTGGGTACCGCTTCATCTACCCCAGTCTTTTGAAGTAACCGACTAAGCTTGTCTCGCTCACGCTTCCACGCCTCGCACTCAAATAAGGTGTGCTCTGGTCCATCATCCGGCCCTTGGTCGCCATGCGAACACATTGCCTGTTCAACTTTCCATAGCCTCTCACAAAGGTACTTGTTGAAGCAGTCGTGGCCGCTAAACACCTGCGTTAGGTGAAAGTTAAACTCATTATGGTGTCGGTTCATCCAATCATCAAGGTCGCGTATTAACACACGGGTTGTCCACTTGCCCAGTTCACTCTGGGCAATTCTTACTTTCCATTTTTCAAGCAAGGATTGCCTGGCCTCCTGCTTAACCCGCAGAGTCGCTTGATCTGTCGTCGTTCTCTTATTTGCTCTGAACACCACCGCTCTCTCCTCAGCAAGGAGCTCGAGCCTTGAACATCAGTTTTTATATTCTAACATTTTGATCTGGGTGGCTACAACCATACTGCGTTTGATTGGTTCAGCCTCTTACATGCAGCGTTTCTATTGGCTACCAAGCTTGTTGTCATCCTTCTGGTTAATTCTGTTCTTTCTATCTCATCTAATTAGCAAGCCGAATAGTCTTTTGTAGTCAACCGTGATTACAGTGTTCGAGAGGCTAGCTTTTTCTCCCTTTGCCAGTGCAATCTCCATTATTCACTTCTCCATACGCTCTCTCACGGCCGACATCAACTACAGGCCGCACTTATGAAACCGGCAACTGCGCTGTGGGTGTAAAATTTACGTGTAAAACATCTCTCTCATGAAAAATGCAAGTCAACCCTTTTACATGTATGTAGCTCTAAAATTTCAAGGGCAACAACTTTCAATCTGTTCAATTTTTCATAAAAGTCAATATTTTTGAAGATATCGTCATACTTTCGTCAAACTCCCTTTCTAGCCTGTGTTAAGTTTCACCTAGAGCGCCATTGCCGAATAAATCACCAGTACGGCCTGTAATTGAAGTCGGCTGTGGTTTTCTACATGTATGATTTCGAATATTCCTTCGCCATTATGCTGTTTTTCATTGCCTTGTTTGCCAAACTTTTTCCCTTGATTTTTCGTGCTCTGTTTTCCTGATGTTGGACTCTCTCCCAGTCTCACCAATGTAGATACCTTTGCAATGTGGCGCCACGAGCCTTCCCTTGTCCTTTCCCTCTGTCTGGTTCTTCATATTTTAACCACTGAAAGCTCTGATTACCTTGATTGTGTACCTTCCTGTAGGGCTCTTACAATCTTATCGTTTTACAAGGCGATGCATGATATTCTCTCGCTTGCTCCCATTGGAATTTCTTCTCTGTCTTTCTTTCTTGTGCGAAAAATCCATCATGCACACTAGAATACAACAGGCAAAAGATATTTGTCTCAAGGAAAATCGCATTTAGGATCAGCTGTTTTTCCTGCTTCATCTTCTACGCTTGTAAAAGCCCTATGTAGGGTGCTAATCAGGAGTACTTTCTCCCTGTCTTTGCTTCCCAATCCTGCTGCGGTCTGCTTAAAATGGCAAGTGTTTGAAGTATTGGAAGCAATCGTTTTGTAATACAAAAGTTTATAAGAAGAAAATCTACGAGTAGGATCGAAAGTATCACAATAATAAAGATTGCTTAGTAATTAGTTCGTCTCTCTTGCATTTCGTCCACTGCCTTACCATCTCAGTTTCTTACTTTCTTCTCTTCATTGTTCTTCAGGATAGAAATTGCTCGGTTGCAATAATTCTGAATCGCCGCTAACTTGTGCCTAGGGTGTTGGTAAGAGTCGTTTTGGATGCTGATGTCGGTATGCGTTGGCTTCCTGTAGATTTTGTATTCTATCCTGTGAGCGTTAGGTTCAAATTATTGATGGTTTTATTGCCTTTACTCGCTGTAAATCTGGCGGGTAGCGACAGTTTACGGCCTGTACCTAATTTTGACCGTGAAAAGCCGACCTTAGAAAAATTATGTGCAGTTTGCGGTCCATCCTATTTCTTTCTTGCGTCTGTACACACAATAAAGGGAAACTCGAGATAATATTGTGATAAGAATGAGATTTCTCGTGTAAAATATTGGCACATTGGCACGTCAGATGCAAGGTTGTTTATAAGTCCGCCCATGACTTCGGCAGCGGAGGCCATGTTTTAGCGCGAGTATGAAGGATCGATTACCTGAGTTGAGTCCAGTCGGCTTCAGTAAACATGGGCAACGCATCCTCGGTCATTTCTTTGCGCACGATCTTCCTCAGACGTTCAAAAAGGTTCGTCAGTAGCTCGCACGCTTTCGCTACCTGTTGTCCAAACTTTTGGTTGGTCTCCAGTCTCATCTTGAGCTACAGCACCACTATTATCAATTTTAAAGAGTGCCTTGCAAGTTTTCCGTTTATAAACCCGTAATTTATGTATACAAAATTTATAACCTTCCACCACACGTAGATCAGCACCTCGTTTGCTCAACGTTTTCAATAAGAAACACTTTGTACGATTGCTGACTCAAAAATGCACTACATAATCTCATCACCATTGCCTGTTTCAAATCTTCTGAATCATACACCTCATTCCTGCAACGGCATGAACTTATGAAAAGTCTAAATGACCATAAGGTGGTGGAAAAATAGCGTTACTGAAATCTTGTAAAGACCGCAAACTGCACAAAACATGGGCCGCAAGTTGGTTATCAACAATTTTCACCGCAAACGCAATCTTCATATTTGTTGTGGTCGCAAACTGGTGCTGTTTCATTGTTCTGGGCCACAAGCCGGAAACGGCCAAAAACATCATTCATCGCATTCATTCCGAGAAAAAATTGGTCTGACTGTCTGTATCAAAGTCTGATCACACAAGTAAGATATCATCTACGTATCTATCCCAGTGCTGTTCAATCGAGTTTCCGAACTTTTCCTGGCTGTAAAACTTATTGAATCAGCAGTAGTTCTGGTCCACGACCTCTCCCACTATTTTTGCGTATTTCAGCCCGTCAGGGCTCCCGGTATTTGTTGTATGGCTGTAAGGTATGTTTGCTCTGTCCAAGAATTTGCTTTTCACTACCACCTTATCTAATCTCTATCTGCTCTTAGTTGTTTTATCGAATTTTATTGCTACCGCGTTCATCTCAAGCGTCTTTTCATTGTGAGGTACACTGTACACGGTTTTCAACTTGTTCTAATATTCCTGGGTCGGATCCTTCTACAGCTTTTGATATCCAGTTTCTGCAATCTACGGCTCCACTGTTTGTATTTACCTCTGCCGTGTTGCGTTTGTCCGCCTGGTTGTTCTGCAACGCAGAATAAACTATTAATTTATGCCTTGATAATGGACCAACACCTGAAAGTACTCTTTCAAGCTAACTACTCGTAATAGTAGAATAGTACACTTGAGATATTTTTAATTTCTATTTCACTTGACAAAATTGAGCACGATATTGTGCCTCCTATGATGTGCTCTGGTACAAGTCTGGATAGCAATAAAATGAAAAAAACTGGATAATTCATCTGTTGAATGCCGATTTTTATTTTCGCTTCGACGTAAGATTAAATTTCGTCGTATCATCGCAATGGAGGAAATTTCCCGTTCATATCTCTGTACCATCACCTGTCTGATTGGATCGGCTTCGAGCGTCCGTTGAGACATTTTTACGATCATTCAGCGCCTGTCGCTTTATTCTCGTCCGGGAGAAAATATGTGAAGAAATTTTTACGATCGACCGGGTAATTTATTCGTCAATTATTATTGATAAGTTGACTCGAAAAAGAGTCGTGTAAACGGAGGGCGTGCGAGAACGAGACCCGGGGATGAACGAAAGTACATGGAAAAGAGCGTGCATGCCTCGTTCGGAAAGGGTTGAATTCGTTCGCTTACATTATGGGTTAGCGGTACGAATGCGAAAACTCGGAGCGTGGGTAGCAATAATATAGGTCAGAGTAACGCTTATTGCTTTCAGGGTACCGGCGAAAAAACGGACCACGCTTCGTTTCCTTGCATCGTTACCCGTAAAAATCGATGACTTCAACCTTATAGGCTTGGCGCTGCGTTACGTCATTCACGCGGGCGTACCACGTTGCCGTCGAAGAGTGTTCCCTGCGAGCTTACGTACTTCAGAACTAACGTGTATTTGTATGCCCGGCTTCGCTGCGTTCTGCACCTCTTTTCTCCCTTCCACATTTTTCTTCTTCTATTTTTTTTTGCCATCTTCGAGGGAAATTTTGTTGAAACTGGAAAGAAAAAAATGGAAAGGGAGAATTGCGTAGATGGATTACGTTACGATAAATTTCCAATTTATTCGAACGTCGCTTATCGTTCGTGATTCGCGATGTCGGAAATTGAATTATGGTCGGCCAAATTTTCCACGTTCTCTTCACAACGTTTTAAAATTTTTGGGGCGCGAGATCTGATATTCTCACGAAATTACAGAACATCCTATTAAATTTCTCTAACTATTCTGAGGAATGGATTCGACTGAATTGTAAACATTAAATTTCATTCTTCGAATGGGAATACAGTTGTTTCATCATTTCGAGCGAAGTTGAAATACTTTTAATCGAGTTTCCTTCGTCGAACGAGGAACGAGCGCGAAAATGGAAAATTTCAGGATACAAAAATTATAATGGAAAGAGTCGAGCATCATCGCTTGCAAAGCAAAGAGATTTTATTTGTGTAGGTGGAAGAAAAGACACGAGCAAAGTGGATGACGTGTTCAGTTTTAAAAAATGTGACGATAAAAAGTTTGTGTGAAAAAATACGTTGATTAGATATCGGACGCATAAATTAGTCGAATTTTCTAGAAGACATGCGCTATGAATTTGAAAATGTAACGTGAAACTTTCGAGATTTAGTGGTACGTAATTCTATTCGTGGAAAGAATGTTGGAAAAGAAAAAAATAGTTTACGAAATACTTTTCGAGAGGATATCGATTGTCGTTTACTTACTTGTATATCAAATAGGTAGATAATTTTGTGCGAAGAACTTGACAATTTTTGTAAGAACGCATGTTTTTTTTATCTAAGATTTTTTTTCCCTTCTTTAACCACTCGAAACATTTGATACGTCAACAGTGGACTCATATCAATCAACATGGCTCGCGATGAAAACCTTTACAACTATCCCAAACTGTGTGAATGTTTCGTGGTCTGCAAACTCGCTTTGTTAACGAACGATACGAGCGTAGAATTTGAATTGAGAATTTTTGAGAGACCGAGGGCATTGGGAAGAAGACACGAGAAGGTTGTGTAAGTTTGTTTTTTTTTCGAATCGAATGTTCGAGCGTTTCTACATTACTAAATTATATTTTCAGCTATTCTTAGTTTTAATGATTAGCGAGTTTAGTAAATACTAAATTTTCGCATAATACGGAACTTGGTGTGTGGAAAAGCGATACAGGTCAAAATGTTCAAAGTTTATAAAATTGGTTTGAAAGAAAAGAAGAACCGAAAGAACTCTTATTAATATCTCTTTCATCAACTACGTTAATTAAGACGAGCAGAGAAACTTTTGCAAGAGAAGATATTTTGGTTTTAATTTCCTCCATAAATGTACTTCCATGATCGAGATTTTTCAAGTACTCTTCTTCATGTATATTGATTGGAAGTTGAAATTCTTTCAAGCCTTCGAAGATCAAAATTTTATCAAGTCTACCATTTTGTATGCATGAAATTTCCACAAATACCTCCCCCTTGCCGCATGCATTTACTTTTATGGTCGGAATATTTCCGAGTCCTTTTCTCATACAAATATGTAGCTCGATGGTCTCAATTTCTTCAAGTCGCCGAGGGCCCTTGAAATCACTATTTCCCGCAAAGACTACCGAAGTTTCAAATCGATTCATCGTACAATCGAGATTTCGTTTTTCACATCGATCCAAGACTCTATCGTCCAGTGGAAGACCCGAGACCATCCCGGAAGACCATAAATCGAAAAGCATAATATTTATGCTTTGACCGCAGGACGTATTTTTTGGAACGGCATTCATTTAGGAATGCCTCAGTTTAAAGGAGGTTGGACAGTATTACAAAACCGACTTTCCCTTTCTTATTCTTCTACATCTCTTCTTTCCTCATTTATAACCTCCCTCGCACAATGCAACAATTCTGAAACCGGTCAGAATTTCCAGCCTAGGCTCCATAACTACTCTACAGGCTGAGTTCAGTGCTAAAAAATCCTTCCTCCTGGAGAAAGGTTTGAAATTCGCTCTACCTCCCTCCGAAAGTGGTGATGCTCTCGCGAATGTGGTTGCGGATTTAACGATAAAGATAGGACTCAATTGCAATATCCAACCAAAGTGCGCCGAGATAGTCCGCAACACCCTCCTCGCCCGTATGAATAATATGGTGAGTAGCGTGATCAAGGGATTGCAGAAGAAGGTGAGGCTAATTATCACTAAGGCCGACAAAGGTAACTTGATATTTGTGATGGAGAAGTCGTTGTATGATTCAAAGATGTATGATTTCATATTAAATTTAAATTTGTAGATGTTTTACAAAAAATATTTTCATAATATAATAAATAATTAATAAAAAAGATATTAAACCTAATAAAGAAATCTCATCAAAAAATTATTATTATTGAATTTAATCTTGAAATTAATATAATTATTGTACAAACAAACAATATAATAAAATAAGAATAATATGAATTATTTAAATAAATATAATAATAAATAATTGAAATTCTAATTAATAAAATTATACTTATGAATAATAAATTAAATTTATTAAAATATGAATAATTAAATCATTAAAACTTATTAATTAATAATAAAAATTAATCTATTAATTATTTTATTTATTTTGAAAATGAATTTTTACAATTCGATAATTATTTCTTCGAAAATAATAATTATTCTACTTCCTTTAATAATAATTTTTATTTTTAAAAATTCAATTATTTTTATAATGATTATACTAGTTCAAATTTCAAGAATTTTTTCATTATTACGATTTTAATAATAAATTTTTTATTTTATAAAAATGAATAAAGATTATTAATTTTTTAAAATCAATAATTTTTATCACTTTAATTATTAAATTTAAATATAAAAAAGTTTCTTATTAAAAAATTTTATTCAGAAATATTTTTTTAAAAATTTATTTTAATATTGATTTTTTATTATCAATTTTTATATTTATATTAAAATAAATTCTTATTCGAAAATTGAATTTAAAAAAATATAAATCGAAAATTTTTTTTGATTTAAAAATTTATTATTAGAATAGTAATAATAGAAAAATTCTTGAAATTTGAACTAATATGATCATTATAAAAATAATTATTGAAGGTAGTAAAATAATTATTATACTTGAAGAAATAATTATCAAATTGTGAAAATTCATTTTCAAAATAAATAAAATAATTAATAGATTAATTTTTATTATTAATTAATAAGTTTTAATGATTTACAACATCATGTTCAATTCAATTTTAAATTATATAAAATTAAATTAGTATTCAATTTAAATATTTATGTACCTAATTATTTATATTTTAATAAATTAATTTATTCAGATAAATTTAATTTATTATTCATAAGTATAATTTTATTAATTAGAATTTCAATTATTTATCATAATTATATTAATTTCAAGATTAAATTTAATAATAATAATTTTTTGATGAAATTTACTGATTAGGTTTAATATTTTTTTATTAATTATTTATTATTATTATATTATAATAATTATATTATTATGAAAATCAGAATTTTAGTAATACTATTAAATCAATTAGGTGATATTTTGGTTTTAATTTTTATTTTTTCTATCTTTTCTTTTTCAAAAAATAATTTATTAATTAATTTCAATATTAATATTGATTATTTATTTATATTTTGTTTCTTTATAAAAAGTTCTCAATTTATATTAAATTTATGATTAACTAAAGCTATGATTGCACATTCATTTATTTCTTCTCCAGTTCATTCTTCAACTTTAGTTACAGTAGGGGTTTATTTTATATTTCGTTATTTAAATTATTTAGATATAAAATGAATAGAATATTATTTAATAATTAGAATTATATATTTCTAGAATTGTAATATTTATTTTTGATATAAAAAAAATTTAATAGCTTTATTAACAATAAATAATTTAGCAGTGTGGGGCGAAAGAAAATGACAGCACCCGTGTCAAAGAGGTTCGAAGTGTCGTCAATACGAGTTTAGTTATCATTAAGAGTGAACATGTAAAGAAAGCCATTCTAATTCTTACCCCCCCCCCTCCACCTTCCTCTACGATTTACCTAAGGTCCATAAAGAGGATATGCTTATGAGGCCTGTTGTTTCGTTCATCTCCTCCTCTACCTACTCTCTTGCCAAAAAATATTCAGATCATTGGTTAAATCCTGTATCGATTTTGATTCCCCCTCCTCTATTAGGAATTCTTCTGCCTTGGTCAATAGCCTGAAGAATTAGCTCCTCCCTGCAGGCTCGACCTTTTGTTCTTTCGACGTCGTAGGCCTTTTTCCTAACAACTCTAAGGCTGTCACTATGCAGCGGATGGGTGACCTAACCTTCCTCATGAAGAGTTGAGTGAGTGTTTCGATTTATTAAAGTTGTGTTGGACTCCTGATTTCTGCAAATTCAATGTTGAATTCTATGAGTTTCCCGTACCAAGGAGGTGGGTATTCCCATAGGTTCGCCTTTAGGTTCCCTTATCTGCGAGGTGTTTATGTCCCTTCTCCTCTGGCCATCATTTATTGACGCAAATATGTAGATGATGTGCTATGTACGCAGACCGGTCCCCGAGATCTCTGCTTGGAGTTTCTCACGCATCTTAATGAGCTGTACCCGTCCATAAAGTTTTTATTTTGGAAGTGGGAGGCTCCTCGATCAACTTCTTGGAGTTTACTGCCTTCAAAAAAGACGGGGTCCATTAGTTTAAGATTTATAGAAAAGATACGTCGACAGATAATTTAGTCCACGGGTCGTCATTCTTCTGTGTTGCCCACAAATACGTTGCTTTCAACAAATTAGTCCATAGACTAACCGACATTCCTTTGAGTCGAACTGCCTTCAGAAAGAAGTTACTGACCATAAAACACCCGGCCAGAGTGAATGAAATTCCCTTGGATATAGGGGTCGTTGGTGCGTAGGAAGATTACCAGGAAATGCCTCGACACTACTACCTCCCTTCTCCGCTTCATTAGCCGTGAGAAACTACGATGGATTAGGCTTATTTTTGGGAAAGTTTTCTCTTCAATTAGGCCGAGCCCTTCGCCCCTATGGCTTTCGACCTGCGTTCTACAACCCTATCACTGTCAAAGGGTTGTTTATTAGGTTTTGAAAGATCGAATTCCTGAAGATGAGAAGAGTGGAGTGTACAGGTTAAAATGTAACGATTGTAAGGATGTGTATATTGGGGAGACTAGTCGCCAGCTCAAGATTAGAGTCGATGAGCACAAGATAAGCTGTCAGCTTCGCTGACCATCTTATGATCTTATTGCTACTGGGCACAGCTTTCAGGAGGGATCCGAGGTGCTTCTTCATAAAGAGATCTCGTATTTTAAGCCTATCGAAATCATTTGTCATAAAAATACTGGTGATCTCGCATATACCAGACGAAGGTCGGATCGAGCTTGTTTATGAGTCTTAACTAGATGATTAGTCCAATTCGATGAGTAGCTGTTCTAAATTCAAGTTACATTTTAATTTCGGACCAATTCGACACCTTCGCCGAAAAGAAAGAAAGTTTGGGATGAAGGTAATTTTTGAAAGAAGAGTCATCAATTTTTAGAGGGCATAGCCTTGACGATAAATCTGCAGTTAACGACAATTCGAGTACGTTGGCAATACAATAATGAGCGATAGTTTTTTCGAGTATCCATTTTTCTAATTTTATGATCGGTGACCCAGTCACGGTGACTTTTTTGGTGATCTGAGAGAAGAATAGCGACCAAGTTCTTTCAATAGTGGCCAGTTAGCTCGTCTACGTACATCAAATTAGAATGAGTAGAATTTCTAAATTTCTGTACCTCCAGTATTTTGCCAAACGAGACAACATTCCATCATTCTATCAAAGGTGACAGCGTGTACAAGATTTTAAAATAGATTATCTTCATTATTTTATATTTTCACACGGAGACAACAAATTCAGTATTCACTATGAAGAATTCAATTTCGTAACTGTACTAAGACACCCCTTTTGGTTATGAAACGTCGTCATAAAGGACGCTATCATTTAGGTACTATAAATATCCGTAAGCGGAATTTCTAAGAACGTACTGTCGTATCAAGAGCGTAGAAATTAATTATGGAGTATGACATCCGGACAAGAATTAAGGTGACCACGTAATTTTTGAATGAAAAGCTGTACAGTACGAATTTACGGGGGCGTATGTTAAGTACGTTCATCAATCAGATATTACGTCTGAACTTGTAAGACTAACAATTATAAGATAAGGCTAAAATTTTCTTTTTGCGAGTAGATTACGAATACCTGTACTTAAATATGTATACGTATATCCTATGAATAAAATAAAAAAAAAAAAAAAAATGAAAGAGGAAGAAGAAAAAAAAAGTTGGAAAATAATAATAGTCTAATAATAGGATTAACGAGATTGATAATAACAAGTACTGCCACTACTAATAACGTATAACGAAATCTCACACAAAACATGCCCAACGAATGCAACTGCAACGATTGCAATTTCATAGTCGAACGTAGAAGTTCCTTTGAAAAAAATAAGCAACTATTATACGTATTTATTGCGCGTACCTTGACATTCTATCAAAATGTGAAGGTTACAACTGCTCATCAAATAATACATAATATTAAAAAAGAAAAGTTTTCAACTTCGTATAAAATGAAGTTAATCACATTAAATGGAAAAAATATTTTGATTTTTCGATTGCTATTTCGTTGTTCACCGATGCATAAAAAGCATATACTGTACATAAAGCAACCGAAACATTTTACTGGATAAATATTTTGCATAAATAGGATCATTAAAAATTTATGTTTTGAATGGAAAGAAAGAGGAAAAAAAAAACTCATTTTTTAAATCAGGTTACAGAAACAACTAAATCGAGGAAAAGTAGACTGAAAATTGCGAGTGCGTATACCATGAACATTTTGTAATCAATGTTGTGTCCTTCGTTGCAAGTATAGAAAACAGTACTATGCCAATTCAATGCAGCCATCCGCTTCATTTTTGTGGGAATACGAAAACCAATTACCGATGAGATGAAGAAAAAAAAACATCATTGAAGAAGCTCAAGTTATAGACGCGATGAAATTAAGAGAATGAAGGAAGTATCTTTCAATAAGACGAGTCAACTTGAATATCAGCTCTTAATCTTCACTTCAAGTTGATAATCAGATGATATGAAAAAAAAAAAAAAATACTGATACGAATAAATCGTAGAGACTTCGCCGGCAGGACGCTTACAGCATCGGCACCCTCTCAGCCAGAAGTTCGTCGAGTAGTAGGTTCAGTTAAAAGTTGGGATTTGTGGAATGGATAAATGAGGGCTACAAGAGTGTGAACCAGAGATCTCGCGCATACGAATCCGTCGCTAAAATCATTCCGTCAGGGAGGCGTGCAGAAAGTTAAGAGCATTTCTCATCTCTTTCATAGCTCAATTCTACTACAATACGCTGTTGCAAAAGCACACTAAGGCCTGAGAGTAAATCAAAAAGCCCAGGTAACATCATTCAATTAAGAACGAACACTTCGAAGGCAGAATGGTTCCTGGTTTCAGAGGGAAGGGGGCAAGACTATTCAGAACTGTGTCTTCCGGAAAAAGTATTCAGGAAAATGTACAGTAACCCTAAAATCTGCTTTATGTAAAAAATGTTGACATTTGAGCAATAAGCATGAATAATCATATGAGAAGAGGGAGAAGAATTCAAGAAATTCAATGAATGAAGCTCGTTTCCAATTTCTCTTTTTTATTATGCAGCATTTCATGTCAATATTATCATGTATCATTCAATTACAACCAGAATGATGTCACTTTAATAACGTGAAAAAATCATACAAAAATTCTATGTACTGAAGTCACAATTATATACTTTTGTTAAGTCTCCAACGCCAACCTTAGTGACGTCATCAATCGGTAGCATCATAACTTGATGTGTTTCTGAATCAAATTTGAACTGGAGATACGTACACTGTGACATCATCGTTCTCAACTTCGGGACATCAACATTTTTGTGAGGTCATCGTTACCCAAGGGTCAGTTGTTACAATGTTCTGAACTCAGTTCAAAGTCTTTTACACCCATCACGTCAGTTGCTCTCAGACATATACACGTTCGAGACTTCAATCTGTGATATCATCACCAGCAATTTTGAAATACTTTTCCGTGATATCATAACACTCAACTTCGGGAGATCCTCAACCTTAGTGACGTCATCTACCTGTGATATCACCTTCAACCTTGAGACATAGACACTTTTGGATGCTACTACAGTATGCGCTCTACCCAATAAGCGTGTTCTACCCACTGTGCTCATGAATGAAAGTGTTTGGCCTAATGTCGTCAAAAAACGCAATGAAGGGATCCGGATTATCTCTCCGCCTCATCTGCCAACAGTAGTGGTCGAGATGAGATTATAGCTGGTGCACAGGGACACCTCGCTTTTTCTTCATCACTGAAACCTTTGTATCGAGCCATGACCTCTCTATGCTCTGCGTATGAGCGCCGGTGTCGGGGTCCACATAGTTCTCCTAGTGGTTGGCGGTTGAATGTTGAGAACTCTTTACTTCCAGTGTACGGTAGGCTGGCCATTCGTCGGAATGAATAACGGAGCCCGCTCGACATTCCCTTTTTATTAATGGTATAAGCGTAGCCTTGTCCGGCGCTCGACAACAAAGTAGCAGCAATCTTTCCCCTGCCGGAGGCCGAACACCCATGAGCCATCAACTCGTGCCCGATAATTTCGGCGATTGACAACGTCGGCCTCATCGTCGTGAATAAGAGCCACCGAATCTCGTAACAGTCGTCCCCGGTTGTATTTCCTTCGACCATTTTGTAGAGCGCATACTGTAGTAGCATCACTTTTGTGACGTCAACCTGTGACATCATGACACTCAACTTTGGGACAAATACACTTTTGTAACGTCATCAAATCATGGTGTTAACTTCCTCAACCACGGTGACGTCCACCCCTTTAGCATTAAGTAATGGACACTTTTGAGACGTCACCAACCCAAGCCATCATAACACTCAACTTTGGGACAAATACACTTCGGTAAAGTCATCAACTTGAGGTCTCATCATCTTCAATTTGGTGACGTCATCTACCCGTGACATCATCACCTTCGACCTTGAGACATGAACACTTCGGAGACATCATCAATCCATGACGTCACAACCCTGGACGTCATCACTTTTAACTTCAAGACATGAACTGAAACGTCATCAATATTTGGGACAAATACACTTTTATAATGTCATCTACTCGTGGTGTCATCATCCTCAACCTCGGTAAAGTCATCAATCTTTGACATTATCACTTTCAATCTCAAAACATGTACTCTATTGAAACGTCATCAATCCATAATATCATAACACTCAATTTTGGGATAAATACAATCTTGTAACGTAGTCATGTCAAGAAGTTAGGATATTGTTCAAGGTTTTGTACAATTCTGGTGGATGAGTTTGATCGTTAATTTTTGGAAGAGTTTTTGGCCGCACGGTCAACGTTTTTCATGATGTGACCTGAATCCAGATGAAAGTGACCGACGATTTGATGGTGGTCTGGGTATTGAGAATGATGCGAATGCGTTGGGTGATGGGGTTATTTGAATAGAGATCTTGTAAAGGTCCGTATGAGGGAGGAAAGGGCATCAGGTTGTAAACTCAGTATGGAAGAACGCCGAGTAAGATTCAAAAGACAGGATCCAATAGCGCTGAACTCGCCAAAAGAAAGAGAGGCTAAAGTTCTTGAAAGATAATGCTGTAATTTCATCTTGAATAGAATGTGCATAACCTGTTTTATTTTGGAGCCATCACGGCATGCTGTTGGGGAATTGTACGATTAGTTTACAGTTTCAGGAATATTTGTGAGATCCAGTCTGATAGCCGGGGGACTGAATAGGTTTAACTTGAAGAGGGGGTCAAGATGAGGTTCCAAAAAATTTAGTCATCTAGAGTTCCGAAAATTGAACTGGGAACTCGGAGAAGTTGGCAGCTAACGTCAGTGTACGAAAGTGGAAAGGAGGTTCGGCTGCTTTAAGTGCTTCTAGGGCCCTTCTGAGAGCTGTGGATTGAACTGTAACGGTATTTAGTAATATTAGAGAGTAGACTTGTTTGACTGGGAGTAGATCGTCGAGCCGTAGTCCAGTTAGTAGGGAATGAGACTTTCATACAGTTGAAGAACTAGTTTTTGGTTTCATCCTGGACGGGAGTCGGATAGATATTTGTAAGAATATCGGTGGCATTCAGACATTGAAAGTTTAAGCGATTCTGAGGAAGATTATGATCGAAGATAAGCCATTGAAAAACCTTGAAGGAGTAAAGATGGTAAAGGAACATGGAAACGGCGGTTCTTTCGAAAGTGAAAAAGACCAGTTTTTCCCGAGGAGAGGTGGAAGCGATGGTCTGAAGCCCATGCAGACATTTTATCACAAGTTCAAAATACCATTTCGATAAAAACTTCATAGCAGTAAACGAAGACATCTTCCAATTCATACTTGTTGATGCAATTGTCTCATAATTTACGTCGCATTTCAGCACTACCTTCATCTAATTTTTCAATTTATGAATGACTGTTGATTCAAAAACGTTGACTTGTGTGTGTGTGTGTGTGTGTGTGATTGTTCTTGAACTCTAATTGCGACCGTTTGTGTGATTTTTTGTTTTATGATTTAGAGACTTCTAAAATGTTTGACTTCCAAGCGATGTAACTGTTTTTTAATCGATTTTTGATATCGAAATCGACAAATCCCCATGAAAGCTGATTTCCTGCTCAACTCAGTCAGTGAAATTTATTCCATGGAAAGCGAGCATAACGTTTTAGGTTATTTCTTTCGAGTCTGCCAATAAACGAGAGGTTATTTTCTCAGCCTGTATAGTTAAGTCAACATTGCTCACTTCGGTGTGCTCCGGGTACGGGGAACGGAGTTTCAAGTACAGGTGCTGGGTTTTCTCGTTCTTCGGTGATACAAGAAGAAAAAAAATTCAGATTTCCATGAAATAAAATACTCGTATTGTGTATATAATTGGTGCAGGAATAAAATACAACACAAAACAAGTCGGTGCAGTTGAATTCCTTACGACAACAACCTGTCAAAGTTATACGACCGATACAGCTCACTCATTCTTCTTGTTTTTTCTTCTTCTGAAGTTGATTAACAAGATGAAAAAGCATATCTACAGACTGCGTGTGAAGGAGTAATTCATTCAAATTCAGATTTCTGCTATCAGATGTTTGATCCTCAATATCGGTGAACTACCTTAATTGTAATCTCTTGTTTCTCTACGATACATTTCAATCCGAGTCGCGTGAAGCTTCCAAAATGCATGAAACCAGGCATTACTGCAGTTATTATGGTTTCTGTAAATACGTGTTTAAATTGTTTTCGTCGCCGTATCAAATTCTGTACAGTTTTTTCGTTCTCGCGTAATTTACGATTTTTGATGGGCGTCCACTTTATCCACGATGGCCAACACCGCAAAATAAGTAGACAGCGCTAGTGAAAATTTTTCACATTGTTTCCGTTATCGCTGTTCTCATTAATCTTTGTCGACATTTTGTATATTATTCATCGTGTGCGGAGTAGTAATTTTGAAATTCGAGAAATCCTACGTAGCGGGAGAATGCGGATACGGACGATCAAATTCGTTCAAATTCTGAAAAATTGCGACGGAATTACTCGTAAATTCGTCCGACTCTCAACGATGTCCAAGAGAGCTTAGTACTTCCCATGACGTGTTCATTTTGAACTTCTGGAAAAAGCAGAATTATAATTCTTTCGTTCGTCCTTTGAAAGGAAGACGCAAAAAGAGATCGTATAATGAACTATCTAAACGAAAATTTCATTTGAATACGATGCGTTCCCCTCGGAAACGCGTATTTCGTTCCGGTGATGTTGAACTCGGATCGTTTTGTTTTAGCACCGTTTCCAGGCAACGTGGTCTCTCCTCAGAAGATAGGTAGAAGGAACAAAACCTTTCACATCCCATCGCCTACCTCCCGAAAGCGACCACCCGAACAATGAGGAATATAGGTTTGAATTTCGTTAATAGGGAGGGGCTTTATTTCATTTATTTCGGTCGTCTTTCCGTAATTTTAAGGACTATAATCTTCCAATGTTGGGGAAACGCTTGATATCTGTGATGATCTGTTTTTTTCTTTTTTATTTACTCATTTATTTACAAGCAGTTACCTACTCTGAGGGCTATAGGCTCGACGGAATAGTACAGTTTGTTATTAATTAAAATTTGGTGCACATCTTAGAATTAGAAACAGAATTAAGGATATGTGCATTAGAGATAAGGACAGAGTATAAAGAGATATGTCAGTAGAAATGAGTTCGTCGTAAATATTGAAAGGATAAGGATGAGGTTTCATGGTTGTTCTTTGGGGCCTGGTTATAGGAAGAGGAATCGTCGTAGTAAGGGCAGGATGGAGGTAGTAGAATGTAGGGTTTTATAAGGTGGAAGTGGGCGATTCGCGTGTGACCAATTCTTAGTCGAGAATGACTTCTTCCCGTCTAAGTGGTCTGTTGGAGGAGGACCAGGGTACTGGGAATTGTTTTATGTAGAAAAGTTTATTTAGAGTTTGGATTTTCCAGCGAGATTTCCATTTGTCAAGAATTAGGGATGAAAGTGAATTTCGTAACTTGAAGCAGGTATAGGGGATTTATCAGTAATTCTTGGAAGGGAACACGCTTGTTTTGCAACTAGGTCAACTGTATCGTAATCAGGATAATTGATGTGTCCGGGAATCCAGGCGAAAGTGTGGTGAGAGTTGAGGGAGCGTGGGGTGAAAAGCGTCAGTTGGATGCGTTGCATGAGAGGGTGTAGATGGAGTGGAGTGAAGCAAGAGAATTCGTTAGGAGAAGAAAGTTGTTATTTGGGAGAAGTTGTGAGAGGTGGGATAGACAAGAAAATATACCTATGAGTTCAGCAGTGAATATCGATGCGATGTTGTGAATACGGTGGGAAGTCATGGAACCATTTACGGAAAATGCATACGATGCTCAGTTGTTAGATTCAGACCCGTCCGAAAGGCGAATAGAAGAATTGGTGTATTCTCTGATTAAGAGATTGATATTTTGGATGATGATAGAGTTGTTGGTTTTGGGAAATTCAGTGAAATCGAGTTGTATGTTTGGTGGTGGCAAGATCCAAGGAGGAGTGGTGATGTTTATGGGGGGTAAGGGGTTTGCATTGAAAGGGAATGGCTCGTACACATGAGGCTACCGTTAGCTATTGGAAGGGATACCGAGGAAGTTATTGAATTGGAAAAGGATTTGTTTGGAAGCCGATGGAGAGGTGGGATATTGATGGGAGATGGAGTCAAAAATTGGTATGTCAGGGTCTTGGGATACGGATGATAGAAAATTGGAGGTTGGGATAAGTCTACGATAGAAAAGGGGAGGTTCACCGGATCCTGCGCACAAACTCAATTTTGGGCTTGTGCGATGGGCACTCAGGGCCATCCTGAGGGTGGACGTTTGCATAGTGTCAAGTGAAGAGAGGACAGTTCTGCTGGCAATATTGTAGATCGAGGAACTATAATCTAATTTTGAACGGATAAGACTTTTGTAGATGAGTAGTAGGAGTTTTCTCTTGCAGCCTTTAGAAGAGTGGGGTACAAATTTCATCATGTTTAGGGCTTAAGTGAATTTTGCGTTTAAAATTTTGATTTGGAGGGTCCATGTAAGTTTTTGATCGAAGTGGAGACCGAGAAGTTTGCCGGAATTGCGAGAGGGAATTTCGAAATTTTGGAGATATAGGGATTGACGTGAGGGTATGGGGTTTCTTTTTTTGAAATCGACTGAGTAGATTTTGGAGGGAGAAAATTTGAAGCCGGTTCTCGAGGTCCAAGTAGTTATTGAGTCTAAAGTTTCTTGAAGAATTCTGTGAGCTCGTAGGGGTTTAGAGGAACAGATGGGGATGTTGAAGTCATCAGCGACAAAGCGTTGGGTCAAGAGGAATTTGACTAGTTTAGTTATGTCGTTAATGGCTGAAATGAAGAGTAGAACGCTGAAGACTTCTTTTTGAGGGACACCGTTTTGAACTGGGAGAGGAGAGAAGGTAGTGTTTTGGATACGGACCATTAATGATCTGTCGTGAAGAACGCTTTGGATTATGTTGGGAAGGTTGCCTCGAAGGCTGATTTCATGTAATTTAGTGATGATGAGGTGACGTCAGACCCGGAGGAAGGCTTCCTGAAAGTCAAAAAAGATGGAGTAGTGGGAAAATTTGTGATTGGTGGTCGAGAAGAGGTTGGGAGGGGTTCCGTCCTCGTCTAAAGCCGTATTGGAAGCGGGAAATGAGGTTATTAGATTCAAGGTACCAGAGAAGTCTTTGGTTTGAAATTTTTTCAAAAATTTTGCAAAGGACCCTTGATAAGGCTATAGGGCAGTAGGAGACGAAAAGGAAAGGGTCCGCGTTAGGTTTTAGGATGGGGAGAATGATGACAGTCTTCCAGGAAGGTAGTAGGAGTTGAGAGAGAAGATAGAGTTGAAAAGCAAAAGGCGAGAAGAAAACGAATTGGGATGAAGTTTTTTGGGCATGGCTGCGTGGATGCTGTCAGGTCCAGGAGCAGAATTTTTTAGATTTTTAGATGGTGGATTGGAGTTCTTGTTCAGTTATAGGGAGATTATAAGGAAGGAGTTATCCCAGTTGAGTATCAAATGATATTTTAGATTTTCTTGTTCAAGTTTGTAGGATAAGAAGTTGGAGTCGTACTTCGGGTTGGAAGAAACGGAAGTATAATGTGGTTCGCCATGGCTTGTTTTTAATTTAAAAGAGTAAATAAATGCTGAATGTATCATTATAAGCAAGCATAATTGAATACCTGAATCACGCGACTGAACTAGAAGTATTGATTTCTGTGTTCTTTTTGGAAAAACAGGTTCCGAATCGCATTTCTTTATGAAATGAGATTTTGACTGATCTACTGCAGAATTTATGAATAACGAAATTGTCAAAGAGAGAAAAGGAAACAAATCAGCGCAAAATTAGTGTCATATTCAAATCATCGGGTGTACTCACTCTACCAGTGAGATGAATTTCAAGTTATACGATGTACAAATTTTGGAAGATAGGAGTGAAAAATTTTCTGTCAGCGAATGATCGATTTTTTCTTCTGTCTCTTGTATCGTCTTCTCAGCGTGTGTACAGCTTATATCATCCGTGTATTAATTATAAAATGGATGTTTATCTTTCATTCTTCGTTAGAATTATTACCCATTGTTATGTATTTTAAAAATTAGTCGAATTTCGGTGTATTCCTTTCGGTATTGTTTTCTTCGTTTTTTCGCTGAGCTTCTAATCGTTAATTAGGAGTTTTCTTCTCTCGAACATTAGTATTACTGTGCAAAAAAGAAGTCTCCAAGCCTTCATCCGGTACCTTCCCCTCAAAATCGGTTTTTTCTCGCCCAGATACTATTCCTGACTGGTTAAACCTCCCGACGGAAAATTTTTCGTTCCCTCCGCTTACGATAATTGTAATTTATTGCATTTGTTCGACTCGTCCGATGTTTCTGCCCACTCTTCGCCTCGGACCGGTGCTTTACTATGTATTTATATTTTTCAAATTTAGCAACGTTGATTTGACAATAGTGTGTAAGTGTTGACCTTAGATAATTTGTGAAATTGGGTGAGAAATTTCGTGCGTATTTTCAAAATTTTGGTCGAATGAGAGTGTCACTTGAAAGCCATATGAAGTTCAATTGATGTATAATTTGAGGGTGTGCTTCACTCGTGAAAACGAGTATTAAAAATATGGTACATGAAAAAGTTTCTCACTGCTCGAGTATTCGATGGATCTTTCTAATCTTAAGGTTGAAATTGAGAGTTTTTTTCCATACGCCTTTTATTTCCTTTCGAAATCATCAAAAATTCGCCTTTCTGACATTAAAATTTTTTCCAGCAAAAATTCGAATTTCTGCTCCCATACCGCTTTCTACTGAATCTTTCTGTGCCACGTTTTCAAAGATCACAAAAATTCATTTCTTGTCCTTCCGTACAAGGATTACCCTCGCACGCCTGACGAGCGTCACGTAATGACCGTTGGTATATCGAACCTTGCAGGGTATTTGGGAAGTCTTACGTGTCACCAATCAATGAGCAACCAACGATCGAAGAGTTAATTCACTTGAGAGACTTCTGTGATTTTGCAAGAGAAAGAATTGGAGAGATAATTCGCTCTCAGAATTTGCTAATTGTGAAATTACTTGGTGCGCAAAAATTCTCTGTAAAATTTGGTCGATTGTTGAACTTTTCAAACATCGCATCGTACTTCGAAAAAAAGGAGGAATATTTCATGGGTGCAGTTATCAAAGTCGAAAAGGAGGCCTTCAAAGTGGGAGGAAATTCGTCAGGATTTGTAAAATTCCGTGTTGAGACCTCGTAAGTCATAGCTTTTGATAAATATTTCAAGAATTGAGAGGATGAGTTGGAAAATTTGCTTCTTGTGGAATACTCTAAAATTTTGACTGCATAATCGTCAGCATGTAATGCAATCCCGGAACCAAGATTGGTTTATTCACCCTGAGCAGGGGTGCGCTTTCTGATACATAGCGTTTCAAATTCAAAGTCACCTTTTGCCACGTGTGCAGGAATTAATGTATTGACCTTTACCGTTGTGTTGTCATAACGTACTGAATAAAAAGGTCTGAATATTTTGCGGAAAATCGTTTGTTCGCTACTCCTGTATAATAAACTGATCAACAAATTTTATTTATTTTTGTTTCAGGATCACACGCAGTTGAATAATGGAAATTGTTATGGGGGAACTGGGAACGGTGAAATCGATAATTCTGTTAGTCCTCTCGACAATATGACCGCTCTCCATCAATATCTGAATGAATTGATGAGAACTGGAAATGATCTCAATGGCGATTTAATGAATAAGGGTAAGTTGAAACTGAAAATGAAAATTCTTTAAATTCCTTTCATCCCGTACAAATTTTGTTGCCGTATTTTATCGCTACAGTCTTACGGATTTGAAAATTCTTGCAAGACTTTGAAAAACAAGCCTTTCTATAACTTATTATGATGATTGCATCTAAACAAAATCAACGAGCAGCAGAAGTTATTTCTGATCAAAAAGTCCATTCTAAAGCTAGGCTAACTTCCGATGGTCCTCAGGATGTCTATCGGTCCACAAAGTCCAGGAAGATTCCTTCAAGGCATTTATTTAGAATCATGGAAACTAGCTATCGTTCTCCTCGTTCTGAAACCTCCAGAAGACTCCTCGCTTCCTGAATCCTACTGACCCATAGCACTCACTAGTGTTTTGGGAAAATTATTCCAAAAAATCTTAAACAAAAGACTTACATAGTTTCTCGACTCTAAGAATGTACACGCTCCCTGCCAATATGGCTTTGAGAAAGGCCGAAACACCTTACAAGCATTATCTGACTTACAGCAACGAATCAATGTCACAGAACTTACCAAATCTTCTCCCTACTATATCTTTTTCAATCTCCACCGAGCCCTCCCTCGCGTTTGGCGTCATTATATCTGCCATAAACCACCCCAAATAGGCCTCTGGGGAAACTTCCCAAAATTGTTTCAAAGCCTCCTCTACAACAGAACTATTATCGTCAGGATGGAAGACCAACTCTCTGTTCACCAAACCATCCAGAATGGCGTTCCTCAAGGAGAAGTTTGGAGCGTCTCTCTCTTTCTAAGAGCGATCAATGATATGAGTGAATGTGTTTCTTTTCCACTCATCCAGCGCCTCTTTGCGGATGACTACAGCATCTTCCTCTTATCTTCAAACTCTTTAAGAGCAGCACGCCTCCTCCAAAAAACGTCAGATAATATCGGTTCCTGGGCTTCTGACCGTGGATTTCGTTTTTCTTTAGGTAAAACAGGTCATGTCATCTTTCGAAAACACCGACGCCCTATAACCCCACTTCAAAGCTTCACAATCAACATTCTCTCCTATAAATTTCTGGGTTTAATCTTTGACCAAAAACTCTCCTGGATGCCTCACATAAAGTCACTCATCAAGTGCCTCTCCCACACTCGGATCGGATGTAGTCGCAAACTCCTGCTACAACTATGCAGATACAGTCTAATTCTCTCTCAACTCGATTACGGCGCTACCATCTACAGCCAATGCAGTAAGTCTTAATCAAACTCCTCGATACTATTCAAGCATCCACCCTACGCATGGCTCTCGGAGCTTTTCGAACTCCCCCCCCCCATCTGAGCCTTCGTGCAGAAGCAGCAGAAACATCGTTACATTTTCGCACTCGCATACTGACTGCAAACTTCGTCGCTTCGTCTTCCCAAATTCCTGACCTTCCAATCTATGTAATTATCCTTTCTCCTAGTAACTTCCTCCTCTCCTCTTTAGAATCCTATCTTCAATTCCTCCCTGAACTCTCGCCTCTCCTTCCTATCAAGCCATCGACGCCTCCGTGGCCATAATCCCCCCCCCCCCCATCTATTAGACTCGACTTCGCACATACCCCGAAAATGGGACAATTATTCCTATCGAAGGCTTCCCCTCTTTTCGTCCAAAGAAATTTCGTCCATTTCGCTTTTCGTCCAAGGAAAATACGTCCAAAATTTGTCCGAAATATTTTTCAAAATAAGGGTTTCATTCATTTTCTGGTCTTGCTGGACGCACCCTAGGAATTTCCAAAAGGATGCATGGTGTATCTCCAGTAATTTCTGAAAGTGCACTGCGTTCCCTGCGAGGGCGTCCTCTGACGTACGTCTTGTCGAAGTAAGACGCCAGACCGTCGACGTCTTCATGAATCTCTTCCATAATGTTGTCGAAAACCAAGGAAATGAAGGACAAAGCCAACAGTAGAGCTACATGAATATATTCTTCCATTTCTTGAATAACAATAATACCTACGTTGGATGAGCAAGTATCGATAAACTCGATAAACACAGACAAGATATACCATTTAAAATGCATGCCTATTCTAATCACCCCTCCATCAACTTCATGCTTGTAAGTGCTAGTACAAGCCATAAATTTACATCAAAGCTCTAACAATGAGCTTCTCATATTTTAGTTGTACGAGAAAAATTCTGGACAAAAAAAGTAGGACGAAGTGTCATTGAACAAATTTTTGAGCAAAATATCGTTTGGACGAAATGTCCCATGGACAAAAATGATTGGACGAAAAAAGTTGGACGAAGTGTCATTGAACGAAATGTCGTCTGGACAAAATGTCCGTGGACGAAAAGTTGTGGAACCCTATCGAATAAGACTAATCACAGAAATTATTGCAGAATAACCAAATCTTGAAATCTGCTACACTGATGGCTCTAAATCTCAATCTAAAACAGCTTATGTAACGGCTCCACTACCGCTAAACGACTCCGTAACTCAGCTTCAGTATTAAACTTCTGAATTTAGTGCTATCCGCTCCTGCCTTTCGCAACTAACGCAACAACCTCCACGACACAATTTACTCTCTTTAACAAACCCTATAACTCAACGCATCCACATTATTCTTGGAACTCTCGCTGGATTCCCGGCCACTTCGGTCTATCTGGACTTGACGGGTTGACCATGCAACCACGGAAGCCACCCGCCTACCAAAGATTACAGATCCATCTTCTTCTCCATCATACGATCTAAAAAATTATTACCGTACCCTAATTTTGAACGCCTGGCATCATCTTTGGATCCTCCTACCGCACAGCAAGTTCCGATCTCTAAAAAAACTCACCCACCTCTTGGTCCTCCTTGAACAGAAATTCCCGTCATGAAGAAATCATTCTCTCCCGCCTCAGTTGGCTTGACCAGCTTTAGAGGATTACATCAACAAGAATGGCGAACTAATGCTTGGTTAGAGCTCGGTTCGAGCATAGAAGGGAGAGATAAAGACACGTGGAGTTGTTCAACGGAGTTGAACGAGGGTGCAGAGAACTCGTTTTATGAGAAAAGGGGGAACTTGGAATAGTTCAGACTCCCGAGGAGCCTGGAGAAATTTCGACTTCCCTGCTAATATGATTGAGGAGATAGAGGTTCGATTCTAAGGCGAACATTTCCATCAAATTGACCCCCGATGAACCGGGTTCTCTGTTCTCAGTGATCTTCAATTGACTTCTAAGCTACACATGTATAATAGGAGCGGGGCTCAGAAGAACTCGACTCGCAAGCTATACCGGGTGAGGCAAAATTCCATTAGCTCTTACGGAAATGTGGTGACATCATTTGGCCTCACCTTAATAGAAAGAGAACTTGGACAAAAAAATTTCGACTTCTGAGCTTTGTATGATAGAAGGAGGGCTGTCGGCCAGCCGGAAGGCCGACATAATGCCCTAAATAACAACCGATAAAACAGATTCCTTGTCATACTAAGCATTTACCAGGAGCGAAAGGAGTATTTGACAATATTTTGACTTTTGAAAGACCTCAACAAAAGTAAGGAAAATGAATATTCGATTTTCTGTCCTTGAAGAATTGAGAAAGCAGTGATGTGCTACGGGGAACCCAAAAAGTCGAAGAAAACCAATTTTCCAGAGTATTTCATCTTGATACCTAGTATCTTAAAATTTCATAGAACTTTACTTTCTTCGCCCATTTCCGTAGACCTATACTAGGGGCAGAACCATTTTTTTCACCAAAATTGCATCACTCTAATCTCGCTGCGTTCGATGTTGGAAGTTTTCATCGGTCCCATGTATGTACACTTATTTCATTATGTACTGTTGCTATTGTTTCCTTTTCTTATCATCGAGATGATTCATTAATGTCAGACATTTCATTTCGAATATAGACACAAGAATTCTTGAGACCGTATGCACATAGTACATATCGTTGCAATAAATTTTTCTACGAGTTTCCATCTCGCTATAATACCTGATTACCGTATTTTGACCCATATCGTGGCGTATGTCAGTGCGTCGTTTACTCGGATCAGTTTTTCTCGCGCTATTATTTCATTTACTCGTAATTGAATGAAAAAAAAGAGTCTCGTGTACGCCACATTTTCTTATTCGTCGAGTCGCTCGCGTGTATATTCGCCGCAAAAGGTACCGGCGTACCCGTTAGCACGTAATCCGGTGCGTTCAAGCCTGCGTTTGAGAAGCACAGGTGAAGTACGAACAAAAAGCACGTTATTGGCCTTCCTTGCCTATTCGTGTTCGGTTATAGTGAAGCAATTTTCATGTAGATTTATTGATTCCAGAGAGAGTAGTAATCAAAATTCAAATGAACTTTTTTTCCCGGCGAACTGCCAGTGTGTAGTATACTATACAGTGTAACGCTGAATTCAGTTTTTCAGCCGCGTCGAATTATTCATTCTTGTAACGCTCGGAGCGAGGCATCCGTCAAGTAATCGTTTTGCTTTAGCGAATTCGATTGAAGTAGAATGAATGAGTTCTGCGTGTCGGCGTGCTTTCGAAGCTAATGCGTTGGAATAAGTGTCGAGTGGGCGAAAGACTGCTGGAGTGGTCGGAGGAGATGGAAAAGTGTGTGAGCATTTCTCGTCCATTTTGTATTTTCGTCTGCGTACATACTCGGCTCGATGCAACATTTAAAACGAGCGTTATTATCTGCCGGCGAGAAAACACGTTATATTCGGCCTCGGAATGTTTCTAAAAAGAGCTCCGAAATCGATAATCGCGAGAGCTTTCTCTCTCGTACAGTCTACGCCCACCGTGTGCCGATCAGCAGCTGCCTTTTCTTCTCGGTGCGCACGTATTTCGCGAAATTCGCTCTTTAAATTTTTCGCGAACGCTTTTTCTCGTTCACGCATCGACGATCAGCTGTTTTCCTCGATTTGTTATTTCGCCGGTCTCCGAAAACGAGTGGTAGCCGACAGGTCGCCGGATTCCTGCGTGAGTGGCTTTCCTACTTCCGGTGGCGGTTGGTTAGGAAGAAATTAGAATATCGAATTCTAAGAAGAACGCTTTTATTTTCTGGCGCTTTTACCCTTTTTTCTAAATCTTTATGTAGGACTTATTTTTTGACACGTTATACTGTCTGTGGTCTCTTGTTTACGAGAGAGTTACTATTTTTTCTCGCGGAAAACTTAACTTAGAATTAGCTTAGCTTGATATACGTGTACAGTGTAGATTATTCTCTTTATGACATTAAAATTCGTCTACGAGATAATTAAAACGCGAATAGTAATCACGCCTGCCCGCAAAAATTAGTGAAAATGATAGTGAAAAAAAAAGTGACTAATACAGAGACCAAGTGTGAGTTTAGGAGAACAATAGAAAACAAAAATAAAACTGAAACAGAAAAAACCATGTTTTTGAAAATGAGTGTACGAAAAGGAACTACTCGAAGATATTTCATTATTTTATAGACAAAATTTGTAGGGCCCGGAAACTCTTTTTTTTTATCATGTTTCCAAGGAACTATAAAATCATTAGGTAGACAATATGAAATTTTAACTCATGATACAAAATAAATCATGATGATAGGGTCTTAAAGTAGAGCCGAGTCATCTTTGAAGAGGTCCTGTATAATTAGAAACTTGACTCATTTTCGACGTCCGCTGTCTGAAATTTTTCGACACATGATGGACTTCATTTCAGGAGTTCAATGTAGATTCTATGGGTGCTATGCTCTGAATTGGAGAAAAGCAGCTCCGTTCGGAAGGTTGGAACCGACTACAAAATAATTGATTTACCGTTTCCAATGTTGCTATCGCACATGAATGAAATCTTTACATGCCATGCCTCTCCTTATACTTACGTTCGACCGCCGACCCATCTTTGGAATATTTCAAGTCTTCCGAGTCAGATCTCTCTTCCTGTATGCTTCCAGCGGACTGATGGACTTTGAAAAAAATAAGAGCTTCCTTCACACAGAATTTGTCCATTGAGATGTTCAATACGTTGTACCAGCTGGCCCGTGCCTCGAATCTCCGATTAGGGAAGACTTGAAGAAGTTCGGAGCTGTAGACCTTTTTCGAGAGACTCTTACACAAGTGAGACTCCTCAACATGTTGCTACGATACTTGAAAATATTTCTAATTTCCTTATTATTCTGTAGATGTAGTGGGATTTGAAGATTTTTCTGATAAATCCAATATGGTTGATGAGGGGGGGGGGGGAGTATTTAGCGATACATGCAGAAAGGCTTGAAAACAATTTTTAACAGATCAGATGAGTGTTTGAGGGAAAGGTTGAGAGCATGTCAAATGAGCTTCAGGGTCAAGTGTGATTGTTCTCGAGTTTTGACTTGTATTTGTACGTCAGAACAGAATTTCAGCGTTGTATTTGGAGGAGGAAAGAACAAAATTGGAAAACTAACATCGTTTAGTCTTGTCTATTGTATAGAGTTACAGTAAATATTTACTGTTGGAGCTACTGCGGAAGCCAAATTTAACGAAGTTGTGATTCGGTGGAATATTGTCCCTTGTTTCTTGTGTAAGAAATTGAAAAAAGGCTTTTCGTCGTACGCATTGTTTGAATTCCTCGTTTCCATTATCATCGTATACGTTTTTTCCCTCCAGTTTATTGGAGACTTATGTTATGAGAGGCATTTGTCGAAAAAATTCTGACGATAGAAAGGCATATGGGACTGATCATCTGGTTTTTTCGTGATGGGTAAAGTATACTCGCGGGATCTAAGTACCATTTTGAGCTCATCAGTCTGGAGCTGGCTGTGGTGTATGTGATAGGATTATAAAGATGTTCAGAATGTTTTTGACAGAGTTCCTTTGAGTAATATATGTTTGTGGGAAAGGTTACCTGACTTCAAGAAGTGGCTGATCTACAGCGGGTTTTTCTACTTCAAGTTATTTGAGAAACTTTAGATCTTCGTAGTATTTTGCGGAAATACGGAACCTTCTTTCAGCCCTCCGGTATAATGGCCAAAATCGGAACTCTTCGATTGTGTCACCAATCTCTCCAGTCGATGCGAGGGAAGTACGAATAATAAACAGTCAAAATGATAAAAGTTGAAGAGGTTTGAACGCAACAAGCCGGAAATCAAAAAAGAATATGACACATGGTAGTAGGAAATAACAAAAGATATTTTTATTCCTTCTTGAACGGATGAGCGATTGTTTTGCTCGAATAAACTTGTTTAGCGATTGGGGAAGGTGACAAAGGATGAATATTCAGTTATAAAATAACTGGATATGACGTCTCACAGGAAACTACCCACTGTCGAACGAACCCGCAATACATTTACTCCCGTAAGAAAGACCCGTAGGAAACCTCATTTCCTCCGAAGGAAGTTCGAAAAATACCTAATTTAAAATCGAAAATCAAATGATAATGATGCTTATTACATTGTCTTTTATTTTTTGCAGGAACCAAATATGTGAATCCTAATGTGTTAAGACCGCTTCATATACCGAGTGGTGAGTATCTTTTTTCCGCAAAACTTATGGGAATTTTTTATCATTTAAATCGGTTTTCTCCCTCCAACCAAAAATTCCAGTGGGTGAATTTCCTCTTTTTGGGAGGCATTGCTGCCGGTGCAACTTCTGGATGAGGAGTCGGGAGTGACTCTTCGAAATTTTGAGCAATGAGGAGTTCGGATAATGCTTTCACTTGACGATAAACATATAGGTTGTAAGCGCTTGTAAAAAATGTCCCACTCTGCTCTTCATATTTTTGATCTTAGGTCAAATGTGAGATCGTGTAAAGGTGCAAGAAAATTGTATACTCGAGATTGAAACTAAGAAAGAACCTGAACTTTCGTCTACGCTACCATGAAAGTCCTGTACTGCTTCTTATTCTTCTTCTGTTCCAGTGCTGAAAATCGTTTTTTCCCCAAGTTTCCTCTTCATTAAAACGTCAAAAGCTCCGAAGTATTATCCCTTCTTTTCTGACGTTTCATCTCTTTATTGACTCTGCTCCAATTCGCGAGTCCCACGCCCTGTTAATGCGGTCTAATACTTTTATTGCAGCTTTGTACTAGGTTTCTACGAAGTTTAGTAGACCTATGCCAGCTTAATACTAAGCTAATTACATTACTAGAGACCCATCTTAGGTTATTTAAGCGCATTAGATGTGAGCCCATGGATAGTCCGCAGTGAACTAGTATTTGGCCTATAGGTTTCAGACTAGATTGAGGGAAGTAAAAGTATTAGGGTGGTCTATTCAGGTTGTATTTAGCCCATACTAGGGACTGTATAGTGTGTAAGTCCACAGCCAGTTCTACATTACGGCTAACTAATCCTATATTAAACTACTATCCCCTGCTGCGCTGATACGGGCTCATATTGGTTCAATGCAGAAGACAGCTCAAAGCATCCGTGTTTGTTCTTTGCACTTGTTTTCTTTAAAGTTCAAACCAAAACAGAATATTGAAAGAGGGACTGTATGAAACGTCTCCGTTGTATTCGAACATTTTGCTCTTTATCGTTCGCCGACTAAGACAAAGATGACAACAACGTGCCACTTCATACCCGTTTTTCAATCTCACATTGCTGCGCATGCGCTTGACAGAATGATATCTCAGATGATTCTCTATCTTGTTCTCCTTTGCCCTTCACCTTCCTTTGTGTCGAGTGATGTCTTGGCGTCAAGTAATGCGTATGGCGAGGATACAATTTTTAATGAGTACTTCTTGTCTATAGAGGCTGATATTTCTATTATTTTATGGTTTAAAAATTATTCCTGAATATATCAAGAATGAATCCTGCAAGTTTCAAAGCGATTGGTTTGGTGGTTCTTCAGTTATAAGCAGACAAACAAATATACAGACAAACTTTCTGCTTTATGAATTTGGATTCAGGCTCGCCTGGGAGTCATTTGATTTTATATACTTGGCTAGGAATGAGGTCGAATAAGCAAACCAAGTAAGCCCCAGAGGGGGAGTCAGCTTCACATACAGTATCCAAGACTTATTTTAGGCCAAGGAAGAGGGTAAACAAGTATGCCAAAGTTACAGAATACTAGACTTATACTCAGCTTTCAGAGTTTTAATGCCACAGATACATTGCAAGGTGTAAACAAAGAAATATAAATGCCCTGAATACAAATCGAGAAAGTATGTGGGAAATTTCAAAGATCGGACTTTTTAAATAATGTAATAAGATTTCATTCAACAGGTTGAAACTTGCTGTGGTTGCTGTCTCTATCGTTTCTGCCCTGTTTATTTCCTCTCATCTGTTTAGAAGTCGCCCTTTTGTGCATGTGTGTATGAATTGAAGTTCAGCTTCCCATAAGTTGTGCACCCTGTAGGCCAACGGTGGACTGACAACGCGAATTTCTTTCTACTAGTTGGTTGGATAGCAGGGATGTAATCAGACTACCAGAGACTCATCTTCCGGTCGGTTTTTCCGAAATAGAAGCGAAAGTATTTGTCGCAAGTGAGAATACTAGGCTAAAAATGGGGGCAAACGAATGGAGCGAGGCCCAAACATCAAGTTAGCCTTACTTACAGTATACAAGCGTTGTACTAGACTAAGAGGGGAGGGGGTGAACGAGTGGAGCCCCAACATGCCGTGCAATATTCTCCAGAACCTGTTCTATGGGAGATTATTTTGAAAAATTTGCCGCACGTCGTGCGCCGTCCGACAAAAGCTGACCTACCCGAAATTTTTTTAAGTGTCACAACCTCGTGTCTACATATATTATAACAGCAGAAGGCGTTTTCATATCCCCAATGTTCTCAGCCTGTACTCAATATTACAGAGTGAAATGCACAAAATATAAATATTGAACCGATGAAGAACCTTTTAGCATCCAAATTGTCGATTACCAATACTTGGAAGCTGTAATTAGGCTTTGAAGTCGACTTGCATGTGTGTCTATGTGTGAGTGTTCCGTGCGCGTATCGGTTGTCGTAATTGTCGTAAACGCATGTTTGTGAGATCAGTATGACCAGTTAAGAAACGTTCTTTGTATGTATTACGTGATTAGCTTGCGTTCTGTGCTGCTTTTCGATACCCAGCTGATGTCTGTACCCAATGTCACGTCATACCAATCTTGCCGTACCGCAAGGTGACTGAGGCAGTGTTCGGTCATCTGCAGACTGCCTCCTCAGCTCCACAGCACGTCGTGCTCTACACTATGCCGAGGTTGTAATTTGCTCTTCACTATGTCGACAGTGATTCTCATTCTCAAATCATTGCGTCAGATTTCTGTGATATTATTGTATTTATATGGCTCTATTGTTGTATGATTAGTTACTATTCATTTCACAATAATGTTCTCACAAACATGGTGGGCAAACGGGAAACATTTTCTTATATGAGTGAACTTTGTAACTCGTCCGAAAGATGGGTACTACAGCTTGTATGATTATGGTTCAATGGTCGAAATTTTTCTTAGTCCAAGACGCGTAAATAGCTCCAAGCTGGACTTGAATAATTTCAACTTCCGAGACCATTCCCCCTTCTCCCCGCTTTCATAATTAGGTTGGGTTGCTGGCCGACCAGCACCCGGCGTCACAAGAGGGGGCTCGGAAGAAGTTGGACTCTTCGTGGATCCAATTTTGAATTTCGTCTGACCTCGACATGCCTTTCCATAGATCGAAAGTCGGCCTCAATTTTTTTCTTTTCCTCATAATATTTCTTTCCTCTTCTTTGTTCTCCTTCTCTACATTCCCGGATGTCTACGATCAACCCTCAAGAATTTTTCCCAGATTTTGCCCTCTCAGTGACCACAACTAAGAGGAGTGCCTTGCATAGTGAGTTCTCTCTTGATATTTAGGCTTTGAAGACAGAGCGCACGTCAGAGCTCGACTTTTCTCAGTATATTATTTAGCAGGAAAGGGATGTGATCTTTATTCCCAATGTTCCTCGACTGAGAGGAATTGTCAAAAGTTGATATTATTTAGGACCATCCTCCTATAACTTACGAATCGGTCTACGTGAGCTACAAGTTTATCTCTTCTGGATGAGAATAAAGTCGGTATTAAAACATGACGATTACGAGTGGAAGCGATGGATAGTTAATGTTCAGACATTGTTAGTTGTATTTGAATAGACCATCAGGGAGGTGAACCGATTAGAATATATTCTTACCATAATGAAGCTCGCTCTATCTATAGCTCAGTTTCTCACTCTTGGACAATAGCCCGCTTTCTAAAAATTCACTATTATAGGTTCCCCTCGGACTGTACCGTACACATTATTTGGATGATTCGAACATGTGTACACGTAGTGAAGAATATTTCACAGTCGTAGAGAAACGTTTATGAATATTACCCCGTAGCAGTATAGGGCTATCGGTACACGTATAGCTTTGTCAGACTGCGACTGCCGCAGCAGACTGATGTACACTTAATCGAATCATTAACGAATACGGCGGTGCTCGAAGTAACCCCGACTATCAGTTTCGATATTAATTAAACCGTTCATTGTATAATCGTAATAATTAATTATGAATTCTCGATAGCGAAAAAATTCTACCGATACTATTGTATCGCATCTCTATAAAATTCGATTAATTCGGTAAAGAGAAATTTCATACGAGGAATTCCGTGATCGAGTCACGTGATAGTCTGTCGGAGAGGATTCGGCTTACTTCGTTCGATCAAAATAAGAAAAGGGGGAAAACTAGTATTAATGTTTTTTTATTCGAATTAATGACTGCGCATTGATTAACGGAGCCGATAATATTTCAACAATCGATACGACGAGATAGTTCGAAGCTAGGGGTGCTCGCAGCTATTATATCGAGTTTCGCTGTTAAGTAGCGCTATCAAATTTTTACGCAATATAGTCGGTGCATCCGATGATGAGATAATCGCGTCACTCTCGACGAAATTGTTTTTAAACTGTCGTATAATTGACCAATCTATTGTAGGGTACACAAATTTCCCGTCTATATTTGGTCGCCTCTATCCTCGTCTTAAATCTATTAAAATGTTGGATGGCACGTGGATTGTTTGACGCGTAGAGTAAGGAAATAGTTTGTGTACATCGGGTCGTTGATCTTGAACGCGGAAGTGCGTATATACTTGTATATAGTCGTCGGTAAATAAATCCGTACCAGTCATTCCTTTTCTTTCGTGTCAGGTTGAAAGAAGCCGGGAAAGCGTGGCGAGGACGAATCTAAAAAGAGTATTTCGTCGAAAAATTCGTCGATTCGGTTTCGCAAATCACGATCTACAAATATAAGAGAATGCGGTCTCTGTTTACGAGAACGGAGGAAATTGCCACGCTTCCGTGTCCAAAATTAGCGATCTATCGGCACCTACGGAAATATCCGAATCAGCATTATTTGAGAATTTTTATTGGCTGGCCTATAGTCCCAATTGAAACATGGTTCTGTGGGAAGAGTGTCATGCGAGCTCACTCTTGGTAAAATGAAGACTATAGAGAAAGAAGCGCAAAAAATCGAAATAGTGACAGAATATGAATTCGAGGGAAGAGTGTAATTGAGCATGAGGTGAAACTAAGGTCGGGAAAAATTTCTGAACCATAAAGAAAACAACTGCGTGGTCGTGAAATTCATTAGGCAGAGGAAAAGAATAGGTCTTCATCTGAACAATCGCTCCCTGTAACAAAGAGCCTGGATCTTCTCTTGAAGGTGTGCTGAGGAGTGTCGTGGTTGGCGATAGCTCGATCCTTCACCCGTTAAAATTTTCAAAAGCACTATACACTTGCTAATCTATTTTTATATTGATTACCGAAAGAAATTCGGTGTAACTGAGTTATTCGAAAGGAAAGGGTGATATATGCCCCGACTAAGGGGTTTACGATAGGTACTTTCATTATTTTTGCAAGCGTAGATGCTAATTTGCCAACAAGTCTCATTAATATTATTAGCGCTGCATACGAGATAGAATGGCTCTATGGCAACACTTACTCAAAGATTCACTGCGAGAAGTCTGTATTAGCGTCAATTTGATTGTAAATTCAAACGTTTTTTACATTTTGATGATCTTCGCTCCCCGTCTTATTCTTCTGGAAGTAAATATGTGGGTTGGTAATATGATGGGTGGTTTCACTCGCAGTGATCATCCGTGGAACTCATTGAAAATCCGTAGATCTAGCAGCACTAATAGCCCAATTAAAATAGCTCCTCCAAGTAACTAGGTATGCAATACTCCATTCACCAATTGGCCTATAGCCTCTTCAATGAGCCCGATTTACAACGTTTCAAACACCATAAGACTCATAAAACAGGTTCCCTGCCTCCCCTGATTCAACTCCGTTAAAGAACCCGTCAGTTTTCTTTCTAATACTTATGAGTTTGAAGAAAAAACCGTGACTTCACTTTTGTTCTAATAAAAAACGTGAAGCTCTCGAACAAATCGAGATTCTTTATTGCAAGCAAAATGAGAATTTATTATCAAACCATTGCATTCCAGAAGATGATTTCATCAAGGCTGTGTACAATCATAAATCAACTCTCTGGCCAGAACCGACAATAGCTTAAATTTTCAGGATACTACAAATCGATCGTCACTCGATTCAATGCAGTAGTCGGCAATGCGGAGAAGTCAATTTTAATTCGAAATCGACATTAAGGCGACCACTATACATTTCCAGAGCACTACAGTCAATTTCAGTTCGCCTATTTCCCCAATATCTGATATATTTTGACAAATTGAGAGAAAATTTGAGATTGTGGTCCAAACAATCTATTCTATCAATTTGTGCGTTTTTAATTAATTGTAGTCGCTTTACCACCCAGTATCGTCAGAAAAATTTCGCGTATCTCAAACCAAATGCACGTCGTTGCGCATTATAATCTTCGCGAAACACAATTTACGATTCCCCAGTGACTTATTGTCTCAACTACACATCGTACGTAATTTGAGGGTTCAGTATTTCAACCTAATCAAGAAGACTGTATGATCCTACTACATTTCCGTCAAACGAGGCGAACTTCATCCTCAGGACTTCATTGCACCCATTGCTAAGCAATGAACGAGAAATAATTGTTCGGGCGACGAATTTTACCCATTTTTATACGATACGCGAAATCACGAAAGCGTAAGCATAGATGGGATTATTTTAAAAAGTTGATCGGTTTCTTTCTTTTTTACAGCCATTTAGGATAGGAGAGAAGAATTTAGGAAAAAAAAAATAAAAGAAAGAAAGAACAAGATGAATATGAATACATCGTTTCGACAGCCCGCTTCCATCTGCAATACATCGACAATCGCGAGTCGAACACATGAAGGTAGTACCACCAACTCATACAGCAACTGCATCGTTCGCAGTCGACGATACAGTCAGGCCAGTCAATGCAGTAGGAAGGATATTTATGATCACGCGGTGAACGGCACCGCCACACCAGCGCGAACTGTCAAAAACGGATGGTCCTCTGTACGAACAGACGTCACGAACGCTAGCATAAGGACACCAATTACGTCGGGAAAATTCCGAACAAGTTTCTCGTTTCGACAGGCTACAGTACCAGAAGGTTATCCTAAAATGGACTTCGAACGCAATCCGCGTCGCGAATCTGTCGTGGCCGAATTCTCGCGTAAACTGGCCGAAGGCTACGACATTTGGGACGACGACGATCGGCCGGTCATCAATTGGAGGTACCCAACGCTTCCAATCCGTGCCAACAGAACGCACGATCTGCGGTCTATGGCGAACCGCGACAGAATCAATAAAATGCAAGAACGCGAAAATCAGATGAATAAAAGAGGCACGCGTACGTTACAGAACCCAGCGACCGGCCAAGCACGAAAAGATACGGCTTGGTGGGAAAAGCCCAAGAACGGAATGCGCTACTCATCCACAACCTTACGCGCACCATCTCAAAGCAATAGGGTCGCGTGGTCCAGCAGCATCACACCGGCACGAAATAATTATCATACGAGTGGTTCCATTTATACGCCTCGACGATAGAAGAGGGAAAGAGAGCGCGAAGCTTGACAACGAAAAAGTTAATAACGATAGTGAAAACAAAAATTACAGAATACAGGATAATGAGATGGCGCTTGATTTTGTGTTTGTACAAAGGTTGAAAGTATCAAAAGAGCGCAGGTAATCCACATGTTTGTAAATCAGTGTGAACGAAGTTTTTTAGAGAAGGAACAAGTTCGATTAATTAGAACGAAAGTGAAATGTTGATTAGGAGGATTCGGTAATAAAGAGAATTTTGGACACGTGTACGCTGTAGAATTTTCGCTGGCATATTTTTACATAACGGTGAGTCAAACAAACTAACGGCATTTCATCAAGTTGATATCATTGTGGGAGTGATGAACGCGTACCCCTTCGTCTGAAATGCTACTCAGAGTTATACTTCATTCTTTTTCTGTCTCGAGAAGTTTGTTATTAGGGACTTGAATACAAGATAACTCGAAAATATTCTGTGGAATTCAATGGCGCCAGAGGAATGGGCTTTCCAATAAAGGATGCCAGCTTTCATGTAAAGTTTCGATTGCGCACTGTTATTATTATACCCATTCGCATGCACACGATCAATTACCAAATTCTGTCTCTTCAAGCCGCTCAATTTTTCTATCTTGGATCGAAAATTTGGCTCCATGAATTATCTCGGAATGAGAAAGTTATCTTCTTCAGATACTTTATTACTAGACACCAATGTTGCGCAGTATCTTGGATCTCAAATGCGATACTGACATCTGATGAACAAAACTTTTGTAGTTTTCAGAATCTTACGTCAACGACTTCTGCACTTAAGCCCACCTGTATGATTCTTTGGACAGCGCTAGCGTTGCGCTGCATCAGGGAGATATTGAAAGAGATATCTAGACTATGGCAGTGTGTGGGAGAAAACTGAAAAAATTGAAATAACCTTGAATAAAACGGATTGGGCTTTTTGAGATCACATGAAAGATGTTCGCGAGCACGCATTCCACAGACTATGGGTACAGAGGATAACAAAACCGTTAATTTCGCTTCATGCAAGATTTATTTCAAATTTTCATTTTTCATCCTTCAAATTTCAGAAACCTATTCCGTATTTGGCAAAAGTGCCATTACTGCTGAGCGAATTTTGCGTATTATTAGCGATGCTGGTGGGTGTTCGGTGAGAGACATGTGTAAGAATTGGATGATCGTTCACCCATTCTAGCATTCTGTATGTCTGATCTTGACTCGCATAACAACAAAATCAACTCCCAACTGGCTAGAATCATTCTTTTCCTCTCTATTTAATATGCGAGTATTGGTGTGCAAAAAAATGTATGCAATATTTCCCCATCTCCCCTTCTTAGAATGGCTCACCACCAAAGAAGTATGTCGGGATGATTGCTCACCGGTTTTCTGTATTTCCTCCTACATTCTGTTTGTCTCGAACACCAAACTCTCAATTGACATGATGGTCAGTCGATTTGTAAGCTACTTTGTCAACCTAGGAGGCCAAACTGTGTCACTTGAGAAAATGTACTACAAGCCAGAATGGCGTATTTTGTGAAATAACGATCAAGAGATCCGCTCTCTGGATCGTTTCCCGTATGAGAATCTAGAAGGAACTGGAGAGAGTCTCATTTTTGTGTTTATTTGATAAAAAACCTAGTCAGTTCGGTCTTTATTTTACAAAATAGTCTCTCTAGCTCAGCATAGGAGAAAAGCCAATGGGTCTTCTTCTTGTGACGTCACTTACTAATGAGAGCGAGTGATCATAGGCGAAAGTTGTCCCTGGTTTTCAACTGGTAATTGAATGAACCAAAGTTAGAGGCCGATCAGCAGAAATAGTATTACTACCGGGTTACATTGAATGGACGAAAATGAACAGATTCAATTTCGAAGACGTGTTCTTTCTAGGAAGGGGTTTGTGTAAAACGAGATGTTAGTGCAGTGGTTCCCAAACTGTGTGCCGCGGCACAAAAGTGTGCCGCAAGATCCATGAGAGTGTGCCGCGAGAAAAGAACATTTCAGATTACAATTTTTTTGAAAGTCTTTACTAATATAAATTTAAGTATGCTACAAGTATAGTTTTGTTTCACTTCTTATCTAGGATGCATTCAAGAGTCATCATGATGAGATGTACTGCTGTTTTGAATGTTTTTTTTACTAGACTCATTCAGTTCTTACTATGATGTATGATCAAGTGTGCCGCGGTATGTAAAGGGGAGAAATACAGTGCCGCAAGGAAGAAAAGTTTGGGAACTACTGTGTTAGTCTGATCGTATCTAGAATAATTTATTTCTTCTTCATTCCCTAAAGTTCGGCAGGGCATCTCTTCAAATTTTGTGATTGAAAATTCTTACTAGTCCTCTCCACAATTTCTTCGTTACTAAATATGATTTTGTTTTACAATATTATTCAAATCTTTGGCCCGACCTTGAAAATTTTTAAGAGACAGCATTCAATCTCAAATATTATGAGTCATTCTTGCATAAGTACATGGCACAAGAAAGGAAACGTCAAAAGCTCAAGTATGTCAGTGTGACTACAGCTTTGATTAGGTCAAGATAATCGCAGTACAGAAGTTGTTCTCTATGGTAATTTTTATGTGGTAGAAATCACTCATAATGGCAGAACGTTATTCGCTGCAGCCAGATTTCTATTTCAGTTTTAAAACAAGTACTCGCATAGAGCAATTTCAGTCTACAGTTGGTTCAATATATTTATTTTTTTGTTGATAATTCTGTATGTTTTGTGTCATGGTACACAAGTGTTGTCATACACATTATGTACATACTTGTCTAGTCTATTATCAACACAAAAAATTTTATTTTCATAAAAACTTATCTATAAAAGTTTATTTTGTAGCTGGCAGGCGCGAATCATCAGAATCGAGCGTAGAATCTTGTTGTCTGGTATGAGTATGTAATATTTCCTCCAACGCGACATGATCCTCAGAATCTGAATTCATCTTTCCAAACCTGTACCTCCGTTCTCTTCCAAAATGTTTCGGCTGTCTTTGCAACGTGATCGTTTAGGATAACACAGGCAGAAGCGATGAAAAAAGATTCTCATTTAGCAAATTTTCAGAAAGGAGACCTAAAGCCATATTGGTGCAAATGTATTATTCCGGAATCATCCTCGTAAAGGATGGTTCTCCCTCTTTTGCCTATCACAATGGAGGGCGGGCGGTAGCACGAGCGACACGAGCGATATTTTTCAAATGTTTGTTTTTTATACGTAATTTTTGGAGGATAGAAAAGAGTGATTTAGAAGAGTACGCTTGCGGTAGACGTACGATGATTTTTAAGGATAAAACTCGTTTTAACTGGTATTGTTAATTACATTTCCCCAATGTCAGATAAGATGTACGTACAATTTTGTAGCTTGACATCGGACCGTCGTACTCGAACATTTAGTTGTTTAACGATAAGTCTTCGTAACTTGATCCGTCGTTTGTGGGATCTAAAAAAATTACCCAAGAAACTAAACTTATTTTGTAGGTATTCGCTCCAATTACAGGCCTCCTTTTTTTCATTCACAATAATTTCATTGTTTTCATTTATTTTATTTTATCGCTGTTCATGTTGACGGGTGCCACGAACAGGTACATGATCGTATTACTCATGAATAGAGAGACTATCCCATTTTCGCCAATTTTATCATTCTGCGGAAGATTTTTTGTCTTAAAAAATTTTCCCAAGGTATGAATTTTCAACTAATTAGTTTGAACAAGAGTGAGGAGGGAAGGGAAAGACTTGAAAAACGTCGACTTACCAGCAATACCTACTACGGCGCCTTGGGAACATTTTGCTGATGGACTGGGTGAGTGTAATCGGAGCGGCGGATAGGCTCAGGAAAATTTCGCCGGCGTGAGAGAATGAGGGAAGGTGGAATAGTATGGAAAGTTCGTTATCGAATTCTGCAGTATAATCGGGGAGGAAGCTGAGCAGATTTTAGCTATAACTCCTCGAACACCAATTTCATAGCGCTAGTTTCTTGTACTACTCTGTTTGAAAAAAACAATTTTTCTCATTTTCGAAAAAAAGAACGTATGATAATGTCTATGCGTGAGGGCGGAACAGAGAGATGGGTGAAATAATGATTTGTACGGCCGAAATTTTCAATACAGTGTTTTCAATCTCATGATGACGTCGTAGGATCGCTTGTATTGCATGTCAGGGTAGCCACTTTCTGGAGAACCTGGAAAACCGGGACAAGTCAGGGAATTTCGTGAGTCTGGACAAGTCAGGAAAAATGGCATAATTTCGTTCAAAGTCAGAGAATTTTCTCAGAATGAGACAAAGAAAAAATTCAATGAGGTTTTTCAACATGTTTCATGTCTTTACTCTGACCTGACCCTAATTTGAAATTTTCTGAGTGCTCCCCCTCCCCCCCTTCACCCTCTTCTCTCCGTGGCCGTGGGTCATTTGAAAATTTGCGAGTTCACCTTGCACAGTTTATATAGGGTGCGCCAAAAAGATGTTAACAGTCAACCGGGGAACTCCACAAAATTGTGGCGGAGTCCTCCCGGAGCAGCGTTGCCATATCTACGGATTCTTTAGTCCTCAAAAAAGATACGCGTTTTTCTTTCTCTACGTAGGGATTTCTTAGGATCAAGAGAAAGGTACCTTGGGCACTTGTACGAGAGATACTTTTCTCCTGCTCGTTACAGGCTGATATAGTGAGGTCCCCCGTGATATTGAGTCGATCAAGGGAAAAGTATCTTAGTTACTCATACGAGAGATACCTTTCTCCTGACTGTTATTGAAGAATCAATCAAAGTCTGTAGAATCTGTTTTTCGGGTTTACAAAAAATGGCGGATACGGATTTTTGAAATTATCATCTGGCAACGATTTCCCGGAGTTTGTCGTTCAACTGTTAACATCTTTTTGGCGCACCCTGTATACTAGCTTTATGATCGCTATATTCTAGCTTTGCCTGCATTATACTGGACCCAATTTGAAGCAAATACTCTGAACAATAATACTGGATACTCCTATCTGAATACATTGAGCGCTTTTGGTCATGCAACGCAGCGAATCCAGCGGCGTGGGGTGTGCAAATCTCGGGTTGTTCTTGTAGTCAAACAATGAACGTCACTACTACACGCAAAAAACATACACAAATTCATAGTCACAACTTTCACAGCTGATGTTAGTTCCATCCACTATCGCTAGTCGCTTGCGACCACGAAATTGAGGAGAGTTTCCGGTCTTATCGTTTAGAGTATTTGGTTGACGCCAAATATAGAATCGATATTTCGATACAATCGAGATCAGTAATCGATATTATCGAGATTGATACATCGATACTACCGAGATCGATATTAGTGGTCTTTACTTTGAATTTCCATGCAAACGCCTGAAGACATATATAATTTCTGTTTGTACTTTGAGTCTATGAGTTGCGTGAAATTTGACCACCGCGAATGAGCAGGTATTAGGCCTAAACTAGGTTGCTTGATTATATAGTTCTACACTGGGCTTGACACGAAACGTTATCTTCTTCTATTTGGCTCTGCCAGAAGATTTATTTATCATTTTTGCAAACAATACTGTATTGGCAGAAAAAAGTCGGGGAAAATTCGGAAAATTTGTCTGGAAAACCGGGAAAAGTCAGGGAAAATCATTCTTGGAAAAAAGTGGCTACCCTGCATGTACTGCGCCGCCTCGTCCTACACTCGATTGCTGTTGGCTTCTCTTCATCTTCTTCCTTCTCTTCCTGCTTGTCTGGATGTGCATCATCCTGAGCAGGTGTGCCGGCACTTCAGCGTCCATGAGGGCCTCGAAGATTCCTCTCCCATAGGATCGAGTTGAACGCATTTCTCATGTCGAGGCTGACGGCTGCGTAAAACTAACGCGTAGCTATTGCTGACTCGGCTACCTCTTCAACCGGATCCCAGCATTTTATGTACAGCGACCAGTTTGAAACCGGCACTGACTACTAGAGATTATATCACTTTCTTTTAGATAGCTCTCAAGTCGATCGGCTATCACTCCCTCCAAAAGTTTTTCAACATTGTCCAACAGACAGAGACGTCGATAAGAAGATGGTAGGCCAGGTAGTTTATCCTTCTTATCGATCAGCGCTAGCCTCGCTTTCTTCCATCGAACAGGGAACAGTCCCCCAGTAACTGCCGCTTTTAATGTATCAACTGAATGTATGGCGCTTCAGACTGGATTTGAATCTCATCCTAGTCCGGAGCCTTCCAATACTTTCCCCACAGTCTATTGACTGGTGCATCCACCTCCTTGTTACCTAGGAGGGATGCATCCTCTTCTACTATTGGTAGTGTCACTATTAGTGGTGGATGCTAAGAGAAGCTCTTTCCAAGTAGTACTCTTGCTGTCTTTAATGGCTTTCTGCAGCCTTTTACGAGCCAGCTGGTATTCAGGTACTACCGTCCGCACCCCTTCGCGGCCCTTACTACGCTGGTATTGCACTCCTTTCTTAACTCAGCAATATTATTGGTCCACCAGTAAACGGCTCTCCTCTTCTGGTGGACCTTGCCTGCGCATAGCTGCATCGCATACTTAACTGACAGTCATCATCATCCTCTGTGCTGCCACCTCTGCATTATCGTCTTGCTCTTCTCCTTGGTCCCATGTGGGAGCAAGGTAGCTAGTCTTTGAACGATCGCTATCAGCTTTCTGACTGCCCATTTTACCAGCTTTTGTGGAGCAGCGATCTTAACTTCCCGGTGGATGGAAAAGTTGATATACCGATGGTCGCTCCTAGAAAGCTGCTTGTCCAGCACTGCCCAGCCTTCTATTCTTCGGGCCAGGCTCTCTGAGGCGAAGGTCACATCAATAATGGATTAGTAACCTTGATGCACTCGGGTAGGGGTGTTGTCCCTGTTGACCATTTCTAATCGATTCCAGGCAATCCTCTCCCCCAAGGCATATCCACGGATGTCAGTCTGGCCAGAACGCCATTCTTCTGACCAGGTATTAAAATCGCCAACCACAATGAATTTCTCACCTCGCCATCTAGACATTGACAAGCTTTCTTCCTGCAAGGGCGATTTGGCGAGAAGTAGCAACTGTAGACAACAATGTCGGCCATCTTTACACAAACATACCCCTCTCCGCTTTCAACCTCTCCCGGAGCAATTGGACACTCCGGGCGAATTGCAATGGCTGCTAAGCCAGTACGGTCTGTGTACCATCCTTGTACTCCTTTTATGTTGTAGTACTCGCTCGCAATTACAATGTGCGTTCCCTTCTCTGCTACAAACTGCCAGAGGGGGAGCGCAAGTTTGCGGTTCAGTCGCCTAATTTAGCTCGGCCTTGGTGACGTCATCAAAAACTGTCACCTAATTTAAAAACTGAGGAAAATTTCAAGTTTCGACCCTTCATCGGGGAAGAATCAAGGTCTTGGAGTTATGAACCCCAGTGAAGGTGAGCCTGGAAGAAGAATAAATTTTAAACCTTTAGGCTGGGCTATAATTATGATGTGTTGAGCTAAACTTCTCCTTCGTGTATAAAAGCTAGGCTTCGATCAACATAAGCTAGGCTCAGAAGAGGATCTTAGGCCAAAATTGTTCTTCTCACTATAAACTAGATTCAAGCTTGTTGATTAATTATTGCTTGCCAAGAAAAAATACAAGTTGAAGTTGGGCGTGACGTCATCGATGTACTGAGGTGGTTAAAAGGTGATGGTGGGGAGCCGTGAGGGCATGACATCATCAGAGCCAAACATCACTTAAATGCCGTAAAGGCCGGGCAAGTAGAGGCAGAGGAGAGTTATGTTATCGGGACATGATTTCTGGTTCAAATCCTTGAAGAGGAGAGACTAACAAAAATCGGACAGCGATGTCGGAAATGATCGCGATAGGAAACTTTCCAGACTTTCAAAAATTTCAAGTCCATCATGATTGAAAAGAGTTAGGGCCGCTTATCTAAACTAGTGACCAATAGTGATTCTTTAAGGACCTGGTACACACTTACCGACTAAGTCACAAAGACCTGCATTATCGTGGACGTCAAGAGGTATAAAACGGTGTTTTTTCTCGCTGGAATGTACGATTAATACTTTTAACGCGCGGCGCGTGGATATATTCCGGAAATTTTAGTCCTCTTTAGTCCTGTATTATGATGAACACGCATTTTTACTGATGATCGCGAAATTCTCTACAAGAGGACGTGAATACTTTTTCTACATAGTTCTATATCGAGGTTGAACGTTCGCAGTCTATCTGAGAAAATGTTGGAATTCGTTTAGTTGAAAAGGAATCTGTTTACCGATAGCTAACGGTATACAGCGGTGTGCCTTATCGGCTCGACAAGTCGATTCAGGAATTAATTAATGTAATAAGTAGACGACAAAAATTAATAAGTGCTGACGTATATCCTGTGTGCCAGCGTGTTACCTGTGAACCGTGTACGTTTCCTACATGAGTGTGAGTGTAGACGCTTAGTGTGTCTCGTATAATCAGTTCTGTAATCGAGATGAAGCGAGTTGTTGTACGCTGCACCGCTATACATAATATTAGAACTCGCAGCATCGTGAAGAATGAGTCGAAAGAGGACAGACAAAGTGAAACAGAGAGGCAGACGGAGACAGAAGGAAATAAAGAAGAAAACTAAAAAGCAAAATTAGAAGGGAAAAAAAAGAAGGAGAAATGGAACGAAAATGAGAAAAAGAGTCGCGTAAAAATGGAGAGAAAAGAGGAAGGCGAATTGAGAAAAACTTAACGAACGTACATTTGAAGTGGCTTCCTACGGATCTCGTTGAGTGCGTCGAGTGCATATTTGACTAATTTTACAAAAGTGCAAACACGCCATGAATCGCGCGAGAAAGAACGGTAGTCATAAAAGATTCCTCCCTTCCTTCTAATATGGCTCCGAGAACCAGAAACAACGACGAAGTGCAATTGCTTCGCGTGGTCCCTCGGTAAAAAGTACAGGCGTTATTTTTGTTCGCGAGCTTCGTGTATGGGTATTATGCTAATGACGATGACGCGACACCGACGCTGATTTTTATTAATATCGAAATTTGCCGTAAATACGAGCAATTATGCAATCCGGCCAGCTATCGCTTCCCTGCCCGTCCAATGGTCACGTACGTTCGAACGAGTTTTTTTGGCATTCACTTCGCACAACGATTATAAATATTGTAGTCGGAAGATACAGTTTTCAATGATCAACCTATCGAGCAGATTCGACGAAGTTCGCTCGAGCTTAAAATAAAATTGATAGCGACTAATTGATGGACATTCTCCGGGCTGGAGACACTCGTGCGTAAACGCGAAAGAACTCATAGAGAACGTTACGTTTATTTAGGCCATGGCTATTGGGTAACGATGAAAAATAGTAGTTTTTGGTTCCATCTATGGCACGAGTAGGGGTGACGCTAGAAAAAAACAATGATAGACATCTGAGAATAGTGGAATGATAGCAAATTTTAAGATGACGGATTGGCTTCACGGTAAAAGGTGCGCAAATATCTCATATTGCAAATTTTTTTCTTATCCTATCAAAAGAAAATAGTGTCTCGAATAACATATTGTACTTACCATCCCTTGTGGTTCGTTCTAGCCCCCGATATCAATTTTTGCACGAATATCTCACTTTACATTATGTTTGCAGAAAATGATAGAATTCTATCCAAGCTCTTGATTGAACAAGCCTTATTTGCAAATTCCCTCCTCCCTCTATACTAATTTTTTTCGATCTCCAAAAAGCATACCCTCGTACCCGCGGGTTTGGAGGTATTATATTGTACAAAAAACTTCACGCTTCTAGTCTGTGGTGATTGTTCTGTTGATTGAAATGAATAATTGTGTTTTTCAATTTCCTGTGTTTTCAGAAAGTAGACCCTTTTTTCCGGGACTGGATGAACACGCAGCTGCGGCCATCATGGAAAATCCGAGTTCTCACATAGTGGATGGACAAGTGTTTATGGCATCACTTCCACCTGGTGCGCAATCTTCTCCTCACGCGTTGCTTCAAGAGAAAGAAGAAAAATATTCGCGGAAAGTGTTCGTCGGAGGATTACCACCTGATATTGATGAAGGTAATGGATTAACTGCACATCATCGGTTTCGTTGTTCTTTTTTGATTACGATCTCATTCATCAGTTCATAAGGTTGTTCTTCGTCTGTTTGGTGGAATTTTTATTACGTAAAGAAGGCGAACAAATTCCCGCTTAAAGCGTATTTCGATAACAATTACAGAAGTAGTTTGTTCTTTTCTTCTCTTGAATCCAATTCAGTCGCATAACCGTGCAGAGGAAATACATGAGTAGAGAACTTGCGAAGAGCTTCATGACACAGAAATCATCAATCTCGATCTAGTATGTTACGATTTCTGAAAATAGGTGAGCTCGGTTGGTGTATCACCTATGACCCAAAAGCGTCCTAATTTCGATCTGAATGAGGGAAATTTTTGAATACTTGATCTCAAGTAGTGAAGATCTTCGAAGCTGCGAACTAGGTTATTTGTCATCAAATTTTGGCCAGGTTCCTGTTTTCGATAATAAGAATAGCTTTTTGATCCGTCTTAGATTCCTTCGCATTCCAGCAGAGAACACCCTATCACTTTTTATCACTTTTGATGGAGGTACATTTTCAGAAAATGTTCGCGTCTGCGTCTCGCTTGAACGATTTCTGTAGATCAAATAGTAGGAAAGTTAAGGTTATGCAAAAACTCTGAAAATGTCTGAAGTTGATCATCAATATCCAAGTACTGAAAAAAAGGAGGAGGTAGGAAGAAATCTAGTGGTCATTTTGAGTTTTTTTTATGCGTCAAAGCGTAACATTGTGATTTTAGTTCCACTAGTTCACATCTCACAATTATTATAATGTTCTGATATAGTAAGCCGAGCGAGTTTTTGACTGTCGATAGGAAGGCAAAAGTGATTGGAGGTAGACCGGTTGAGTTGGGAATTCAGGAAAATCAACCTCGCGAAAACGTGACTGTGCTAAACTTTTTTGGTACGAGAAGGAGGGTTGTTGATAAATATAGTCATGTGCATAACAGTTTGACTGGAAAATAATTCCTGTATTGAAAATGTCATCTTCACTCAGTTTTCGAGTTTTCTTCCTCAAAGTCATACCTATATAAGACCCCGCAGAAGGTAGTCAGTGAACTGTAAGCACCCAGGAATTGTGTACCACAAAAATTCACGGGCAAACTTCCAAAAAAAAAAACGTGACAACAGCAAAAAAGTTTGAAGAAGTTTGACAAGGTAATCCCACGATACACCTTCCTCTTGAGCAAATATCAAAGTCGAGGTCATATGACTTCATACGCGAATATTCAAAACGAACCCATGAAAATCATGATTCATTTTTGTATCCACTCCCGTCCAAACCAGGCACAAAAAACCGCATAAAAATACTTAATCGCTTGACGAGACGGAAAACCGAACTATGCTTTTGGGTGATAGCACGTGGCCGAGCGAATTCGGCTATAGCACCCAGGCAGTATTGTTCGTTACAGCCTCGTGACTTTTCAATAATTTGGAAAAATTGTTATTTTTTCCACTAGATGAGAAAAAGCATCATTGTATGCGACATCTCCATTCTTCGCAGTTCAGTTATTCTAATGAAAAGTTTAGGATTTCAAGAGATGATTCTTTCTTCAATGAACTGAATGAAGGTAAACAGGAATCTGAATTGAAGCATCCTCAATTACGTATGATCGGCGGACCGTAAGCGTACTCGCGTTCTTTTGGCGTCATTTGAAAATTACTAAAAGAATTGAAATGTACGTCAGTTCAATGAATTAAGACCAGTCAGGTGGCACGAGTTGTGCAATGGGCATGGTACTACGTTCTTATGATTTTTCGACAGTACATTATCTTGTAACACTAAAATGCATTCCTTGACGGGCTCTTTGAAAAATGATTATCAGGAGAAAGATATTTCCTCCACAAATAGCATGGCTATTCTTCTCTTGCTCGATATTTCTCAAACAAACCAATTGATTATCTTAATATAGTCTGTTCACGTTAAGAAAGGACCAAAAGAAAGTAGAAAGTTATGTTACTTGAGAAGTTCGTTCTAGTTTGTACCATGTTATTCAAATGGTAAATACGAAACGGTACAAACAGTGGTACGAACTTATACCCTTTCTCGAATAGCCCTTTCTTAACATGAACAAACTGTAGTACCTTTGGGAAGAACATCTTCTGGCGGAGCCAAATAGAAAAAGATCATGTTTCATGTCTGCTATCCATTCGTAAGGTTTTCACTTGTTCGTTTTCATTGGTATCCTGGTTTGCTTTATAATTGGTCGAGCGGCTTACGTGTTAGGTCTGAGGACCGGTTTTACCAGCGTTTGGTGTATAATTCCAGTTAGGGTATTTCAAGCCAAAAGCTTTTGGATTGGTAGAAACCTACTTCAAAGACTTTCATAAAGAATTTCAAGCTAGTAGCTTTAGAAGAGCTCACTCGCTCCGCCCTTTCGGCCCCGCTCTTGGTCTGGTACATGTCTATTTTGAAATATTCCAAGCTAATAGCTTTTAGGGGGCTCACTCGGCTCGTTTTCCACACTTGTTGTTCCAGTATAAGTCTACTTGAGAATATTTCAGGTGTATGACTTGAGGGGGGGGGGGGAGGGGGCTCACTCCTTGGTCTAATAAAGTCTACTTAGAAATGATATTCCAAGCAAGTGTACTTTGAAATATCCCAAGCTAATAGCTTTTAGAAGGCGAACGAGCAGAAGCTAGTTACTTTGAGGCTCACTCGTTTCGCTTTTTCGCACCCTCCCCCTTGGTCTAGTACAAGTCTAATTTGGGACTAGTGAAATCCTAGGAGGGTCTCCTACATTTATTATAATTCTATTATGACCCGCTCCAAGATGAGGGCAAGTAGCAGCAAAACGCAAATCTCCTAAAAGAGCGAAAACGGAGTTAAATTGCTACTCTCTAGTGCTGCAAAGATGAGGATTTTGCGTAAAATACGAATTCCTTGCGCTCAAGGGAAAAGTACCTTAGACACTTGAATGAGAGATACTTTTCTCCTAGTCGTTATAAGCTGATACCGCAGTCTTCCGTAAATATCGAGTCGATCAAGGGAAAAGTACCTCAGTTGCCTCTATGAGAGATACCGTTTTCCTGATCGGTATTGACAAGTCGATCGAAATCCGTCGAAATCTGTTTTCAGGTCTTACGAAAAATGACGGATAAGGGTTGAAGATATCTGGTACCACTGCTACTTTTTCCCTGGAAGAGGTACTTGATGCTAATAGCCCTTATCTTGGAACAGGTCACAATTTGAGACTGCTAAAATTCTAGTAAGCCTACACCTTAGTGATGGGCGATAGTCGATAGTCTCATGCTATCGATAGTCCCGATAGTTTTTCCCGAAACGATTGATACTATCGATAGTCTGGATGGAAAACATCGATCAGGAGAATAGTACCTGTGCCACTTGTGAAATAGATACTTTTCTTCTGATCCTTAGTTTTTTGGACATTCCCGTCAAGGAATGTATTCTATTCTTACCAGATGATGGACGCGACCAAGAAATACCTCGAAACGTGGCCCCACACCCAAAAAGCACAAAATGTAACCAAAAGTGAACGGTGAACTGTCGACTATTTGACATTCCAGTTCCTTTCTCTTACTTTCAAATGTGTTATCAGTAAATTCCAATCAATTTTGTGATTTTGATAAGAAGAAGAAAAATTTTTGAACTATCGATAGTTTCTCAAACTATCAACGATACTATCATCGATGATTTTACATCCCTACTACACCTAGTGTCGCAAACCTAATTTGAGAAATCTCATAGCGCTCCTATATGTCAACATGGAAAGTAAATGAACGAATTTTTCCATTGAAGTGCGACCCGTTCCATAATGCTTGACTGACCGACAACCGTTGATTCAGCTGTGAGAGCTCTATATAAGGAGCCCGATGGGGCACTACATTCATTATATTTTTTTATGTCTTTTGTACTAGCTCTTTAATAATTAAGAGACTACCTAGCTTGTTTATATTGAATTCTATAACTATTTGAGTGTCTGGGAACCCTACGTAAAGTCACGCATTTAGTCGCGCATCTCTTACTTGCAACCTGTGCGTGCTTATACGCAGCTTGACATGTATTTGCGTGACTGCTGGTAACTTTGCGCACACTTGCGCTACTGCAGTACCCTTTCAGTCCCTGACTCTGCGCCCCTGCGCAGTCTGCCTACGTCTATAAGTACAAGCTCCATTATTTATTTCTTTTTAGTTTGCTTTACTAGTTTGAAGTCAGGTCCAGAAGAAGCCCAGTGTTCAGACCTACCTCGTTCTTGGTCCAGTTGAAGACCTACAAAAATAAGGTTAAACCTACTATAGCAGCTAGTTAAGTCCAGTTTAATAGGGGATTCAAAAAAACAAAAAATACAATACATAGGATGCCTAAGCCTGCTAGTATAATTTCGAAAATTTCATGCAATTTGAAATACTGGAAAAGACCTATTACGCAGAACAACGTGCATTTTCCTTTTTGCTCATTGTTCTGCGCAATATTGTGTCGTTGTTCAAACCTTTTGTTTATCAGTTTATCACTTTTAGGTCTGATATGGCGGCCTTATTCACCCATCTGGAACTATACTTCCCTAGTTGGTTTGACGTCAACGCTATCTTAAAGTTCAGTCTTAAGAGCCTTAACTATCATAATATACATATCCGGCTGAGATCAAAAATTTTTTTCAAGTCTCTCTCCTATCATATGTATGAATAAGTATAATGCTAGGATGATGCAAGGAGGAATTCTAGCCTACTTGAAGCCCAGTATACTGTATTTCAAGTCCCCTGCCTATCATATGTATAGCTAGTTTGTGAGTGTAGCCTGATCAAAACAGCTCCTCCATCCAGTAACTAGATATGCAATGCTTCATACACCAATTTGCGTAGCCCCTTCAATGAGCCAGATGTGCAATGCTTCAAACACTACCCCTTCAATAAATTTCAAGTTCCCTTTGTATCATAATACATAATGAAAATTCAGAGGTACGGATACATAACGTTACGTGCCCGTACCTCTTGACTTTCTATTATTATCATGGCTTGTACTCATGAGGAACTGATCCAATTTCCCTTTGTATCATCTTGCAGCGCTGAGCTCTTTCAAGTAACTGTACATGCAATACTCCATACTCCCATTGGCCTAGCTCCTTCAATGAGCCAGGTATACAACGTTTCAAACGCTATAAAACTCATGAAACAGATTCCCTGCCTCCCCTCATCTAACTCCGTTAAAGGACCCGTGAGTTTTTGCACCTGTCATTTTGTGTGCAAAAGCTTCTACTGCTGTAAGAGGTAATCCTAAATTTCTCTTTTCCAATGAAGAATAACTGGAGATTGGCTTGATGGATTTCTTTGAAATTTTGTCTTGTTGGAAAGAAAATTCTGTGTATAATACATTATCTTCTCTTTCAATTTTTGCTAAAAGCCCTTATGTTCTGAGTTATCAGTTGCTGTATGAAACTTTGATGAAACAAATCTTTTTTGCCCAAACGCATACACTTGCCGCCCATAAGCTTGTTATCTTGGTTTGTGAGTGCTTGAGCGAAGAAATGCATTCTATTTATTAATTGATAACTTGGAAAATAATGCTTTCAGCAAAAAATGAAAGAGTAGATAATTTATTGTCCATGAAATTTCTTTTGCAACAAGAGTGAATTCAAAAAAATATCAAGCCGGAACTGTCTCTAGTTATTTTTTTTAGAGAGACACAAACTTCATTTGGACTTCCATGAGAAAAGTTTTGTTTGTACTCATAATAATGTATAGAAATATATTGATGCTCGAACCAAGTAGCGCTGGTGTCGCGCCTAATTTTTACTGAGCATGATTGAAATTGATCAAAAAGGTATTCAAACTACAGCGGTATCAACATTTGAATGAAGCAGATTCGGCTTCCGGATTTGAGCGAAAAATTTCTCAATGATTTTAGAACAATGAAACAAGAAGAAATTTTCAAGAGTTGATTTTATGATCGGCGAAATGTTTGACCATACCAAATTACATTTTTGTAACATCTTCAATATCTACTAAGGTGTAAATTTTTGATGACGAAGCTATTTGAAGAAGAGGTAGTGCGAGGCTGCAGACTGATTATTTCTTTTAAAGTACTCTGGATGAATGATTGGTGATAACGTGATAGACTGGGATAGACTGGTTGTCTCAAGAAGAGGATTCAGGAATATCCTCAAGCATGAAACTATAAAAAAATACTTTTAAGAGATTCTTTCTCTTGAGCAATAGTTTGTTGAGTTATAATTCTGAAGACGGTTTTCCTCATACAAATATTTCTTCACCTGTTTTTTTTTTTGGCTGTTTCAGAGGAAATTTCTGCCAGTTTTCGCAGATTTGGGCAACTAGTCGTCGATTGGCCACACAAAGCCGAAAGCAAATCTTTCTTCCCGCCAAAAGGATACGCATTTTTACTGTTCCAGGTAAATATTTTTTGTTGTGAACTGGAGTGAAATCAAAATCTTGTGTCAGCACCGTCGTCCAATCATTTTTATTGTTGAATGTTCTCTTCGACGTTGACGCTGAGTTCCTCATGCTCGCTACAGAACTGTATTGTTTTCTGAATCAACGCCTGAGAATGCGTTTCAATACAAAGTAGGCGACGCCACGACCATATTTGATGACGTAATGGAAGTACAGAAACTTATTTTTACAAAGTTTCTTACTAGAGCATCGACCTGAATTGGCCCATGAAGTTGTAATCGTTGAAGCGCCGACCTGAAAGTTTTAAAGAGTCGATTAAGATTTAAGAAACGAAGAAAATGTGCTAAGTATTAAGTTTATTGAAACCTTAGGGCAAACACTCGAAATAGTACACGAAGAATAATATACTTATATGCTACGTAGAGAATTTTTCACAGACGTCACTACTCTGCTATCGCGTCATCAAAATCGTCGTCAGTATTAGTATTTGTTGTATGTACTTGCCGAGGAAATGGAAATATCTTAGTCGAAAAATGAGACGTTCAGGTCGTACATAAAGGTGACCAGCATTTTATCGACATTTTAAAGCGGTATCAACTAGCATGACCTATTTTTCTTTTATTATTCCTTTTATCCTTCGTCATATGTTTTTTTTTTCATTTTTTTTTTTTATTTTCTATGGAATATTGATCCAGTCGAGTTAGCTACAACAGAGCGTTTTCTCTCACGTATTAAATTAATTATCGAACGATAAAAGAAAAGATGGTTTAAAATGATAGAAAGTACCCGGAGCGAGGCATAAGGGAAACAGAAAAATAGACGCTACTTATAAGAGTTCTATTTTCATTTTTTCTCTCTCCTTTTCCTTTCTTTTTTTTTTTCTGTTCTCTCAGAAACCTTAGAACTGATCGTACATATTCGCTTGTGTATTCACTTTTATGAATCTGTTCAAGGAGGCATTGTTATTATTTTTCTTATCTTATCGAAGTAGTTTTCAATGCTCTCTCTGAAGTCAGCATTTGTTGGAATAACTACGAGAAAAACAAATGCAGAAGAATTGAGCCGAAAAATGTAGCGCTAAATTAGTTTTTTTGCGCGCCATTTAATCAACTGTTATTACACACTATCGACGGTCAAGTTGTGCAATATGGACAAATTTCAAACAATTGACTACATGGAAAGAAGAAGGGTTAAATTAACTTATCGAGGTGGAGTTAGGCTCTAACGTACTTTAGATTTAGAGACTTCGAAATAATCAGAATGGTTCAAGGTGTTCCTTCAACGTCTAAATTGAGACCGACGACTGTTTTTGTATATGTCTACTCAGAGAATCTAGGAGTAGTGAAGACGCCTTTAGTGTTGAATCCATGCACCTTGGTCCTACCGCAGGCGGTTGGTCGCTGTTTTAGCTACCCCGCTACTGCTTGTACAGAAAAGACTTGATCCTTGTTGGTTGCAATCCAGAAAGCCAGATGTTTTGCAACACACTCTGGCTATCAGGTATTTAGGAATCTAGGATACTAAGCTTGTACTAGTTGTAATTGGGACACTTGAGAATACCCTACCTTTAGAACAACCAGAAATTGATCAAAATTGACTCTTAATTTTTCAAGTAAAACAAAAGTCGTCAAAAATCTGAAAATTTCATTAAAAATGAAAGCAAATATAGTCAATTTATGGTTATTGTAGAGATCAAGGTGTTCCCTAATGAGCTGAGAATTACTGGTTAAGGGATATTACTTCAGCATCATTGTATCAAAAGTTGATATGATTAGTAAAATTGATGTTTTTCCAGGCTACCTAGGGCAAACAAGGGGATGTAGTGAGCGTGTCAGTGTAGCCTAACACACAATGTTCTTGGCCTAGATTGAGGTAAGTAATTGTCGGAATTAGTTACCTTCCAAAATGGAGCAAGTTACCTAAAACTGGAGGAGACTTATTAGTTTCTAACTTGGGTGTTTCTTTTTTTCTTTTCCAAGTTACTGTTTCCCTATCATTTTCTATATTTTTCGCTGGTAGGCTTGTAATTGTTAAATGCCCATCTATACTGTATACTTACTTTAAGAATATAAATAAGCTGGTTGACATTGAACCTACCTCAACTTCATAGGGTCTGCAATTTGCCTTTGTTGACTTTGAGTCGACGCTTGATCTATAGTCCATGTACAGTCAATGCCCTACCTTCATAGTGCTTGATGAGCTTGTAGTATTCTGTCCATTTGGTGACTTTGCTACTCACTGACAAAATGTGTAGGTAGTCATAATTATAATAATACGTAATAAGGCCCACACTCGACACAATTTTTAGGGTTGAAGTGTCCATTCTTTTCCAACTGCTATTTCAAATGAGGATTGCAAAAAAAACTGGTTTTAAAAAAAAGTTTTTTTTTTTTTTTGTTTAAAACAGGTTCTAAGTGCGGGTTTCTTTCTCCTGTTTAAGAATGTTTTAAACATCGTTCAAAACTGAAAAAGTCTTTTCAAATGTACAATTCTACTTTAATAGTTGCTTTTACAAAAGTACTTTCGGGTGTTATCCCATCATCAGTTGTGTCGCAACTGAAGAAAAGGCCTTAAACAAGAGTTTTTATAGTATAACACTGTGATCTTATTGGCTGTAACAATGCTGTGCTGTGATTGGTTCACTCAGAGACTTATTCTTACACTATTTAGACAATGCGTTCTTATTGGCTAAAACATGCTGCTTAGTGCTTAGTGATTGGTTCTCATTCTAAAGCTAAATACGGTGTTCCTAATGGCTAACTGGTTTCCTGCCATCTTATTGGTCAACTCTGTTCTTCTTCTCTCGTCCAATCACCAGGCCGAATAATTTTTCGCTGTCGAATGTGACTACATTGTTCAAGAGGAAGGCTTTCTTCCTCTTGGCTTTTGCAATCTCCATTTGCTCCCAGAGTTTTCTTCTTTTCAAGCGATTCTCTACACGTATGATTTCAAATATCCCATCTCCATTGTGGTGTTCCTCATTACAATGTTTGCCAAACAGTGATTTGCCATCTTCTTTCTCCTTTGACTTTTCGTGCTCCTTCTTCCTGATCTCAAACTTTCTCCCAGTCTCACCAATGTATATGCCCTCGCACTGGTCACAACTGAGCTTGTAAACTCCATTCAAGCTCCCCTCGTCCTTGGCTTCCGTCTGGTCGTTGCTAATTCTTTTCACCATGGGTAGGTTATTCTGGATACCCACATTTACTTCATAGCCATTGAACGCCTTTATCACTTTATTTGTATACTTTCCTATGTATGGTATTGATCCGGAGTACTTTCTCACCGTGCTCTCATGGGTTCCCTTTTTATTTTCCATTTTCCTGAAGATTGCCTCCACCACACCACTACGGTAGCCATTGGTTTTTGCGATTTGCTTTACTACCTCTATTTCTTTCCTCTTCTCTTCATTGTTCTTTAGTACAGAAATAGCTCGATGGCAGTAGTTCTGAATTGCCGCTAGCTTGTGCTTAGGGTGGTGGTAGGAGTCATTTGGGATGATGGTGTCCGTGTGCGTTGGCTTCCTGTAGATTTTGTACTCTATCCTATTACTATCCAGTGTGAGTGTAAGGTCCAAATAGTTGATGGTCTCATTGCCTTTTTCCACTGTGAATTTGATGCTGTCATTCATCGCATTCATTTCCAAAAGCAACAAGTCCACCTGTCTGTTAGTGCCTGTCCACACAATCAGGATATCATCTACATATCTGGCCCAGTGCTTGATTGAGTTTCTGAACTTGCTGCCCTTCAATATCTTGTTTTCCATGTCGTTCATGAATATCTCTGCCAGGATTGGTGACAACGGTGATCCCATCGCAAGTACCCTCTCCTGGTTGTAGAATTTGTTATTGAAGCGGCAGTAGTTCTGGCTCAGGATCTCTTCCACTATATTGGCGTACTTTAGTCCATCAGGATTCCCATGATATTTATTCTTTTTGAGCAAAGTGAGAAGTTCCTCCTTTGGTATGGTTCCAAACATGTTAGTCACATCAAAGGATATCAGCTTGTCGTTACTCTTGATTTCCAACTTTTCCAGTTGCTCCATCAGTTCTCCGTTGTTTCTGATGCTCTTTCTCGTAGCAAACTGGTAGTTTTCTTTCAAGAATGTGGCTACAATCTTTGCTATCTTGTAGCAGGGTGATTGGATGCTGTTGACCAGGGGTCTCATTGGACGGTTTGCTTTGTGGAGTTTTACAAGCCCCTTGAGTCTTGGTGCTACCGGGTTCATTTCAAGCGTCCTGCCATTATCAGATACATTGTTCCGTTTCAACACAGCTTTCAGGTCTTCTTGGTATTTCTGTGTTGGGTCCTTTGTCAGCTCTTTGTATCCATTGGCTGCAATGTACTCAATATGAGTTTCAATAATCGTTCAAAACAATGTTTTTTCATACTGGAGGAGTCAATAACATATTTTTTCCAGTTTAAAACAGATTTTATGTTTGAAACAGGTTTTAAATGCGTTTTTTTTTCTCTCGTTTGAAACAATGTTTTTTTTCCACCTGGAAGATATTTATGATCATCTTATTTCTTGAATAATTTTAAATATTTAGTTGGTAAAGAGGAGGAAAACACGTTTTTTATTATTTCAAAAAGATGGAAGAAAGAAAAAAAAAAAAAACACTTCAAAACACTTCAAAACAACTTTTAAACATAATATTTCTGTTTAAATGGAATTCGATTTTTTTTGTGTGTGCATTTCAAACACGTTTAAAACATTGCAACCAGGGTTACAAAAAAAAAAACATTTTTAACAAAAAACATGTTTTTCTTAGTTTAAAACAGATTTTATGTTTAAAACAGGTTTTAAACGCGGGGTTTTTTCTTCCATTTAAAATATGTTTTGAACATCGTTTAAAACAACATTTTATAATCATCTTATTAATGAACTTCTTGATAATATTGACAAGGATGGTCCTTGTGGTAGATCCAAGTGGTCTTCACGTAATAAATAAGAACACGTAGTCTCAGTCGTACCTCGTGTATTATACTCATCTCAGATTAACATCGTCATTACATGTATATTATAATTTCCATGGTTATCTTAAATGATATTGCTAACAGATAATTGATTACTTTGATTTTAAATACCTATTAGTTAATACAGAGGAAAGAACACTCATTTTTTATTGTTTTAAGAAGATAGAAAAAATAAAATACGTTTTAAACATCCGTTTGAAACAGATTTTTCGTTTTGTGTGTCTAAAACACGTTAAAAATATGTTTTGAACGTCCTTTGTTTAAAATCTCTTTGAAACATACAAGTAAAATCTGTTTTAAACTGAAGGAAACATGTTTTTTACTCTTCCAGGTGGAAAAAAACATTGTTTCAAACGATGTTCAAAACATTTAAAACCTGTTTTAAACATGAAATCTTTTTTAAACTAAAAGAAAAACTTTTTCTTTTGCAACCCTGGTGATGATGTAGGAATAATTTTGTGCCGCTAACATATAAAAATAGATCAATTTTCCATGAAGTCCCAAAGCAGACTGAAGCCTTCTGAGGCCAACTTGACCTCATGAATAAAAAAAAGAAGACCTTTGAAAAATTCAAATTATTTCAAGACAAACGGAATTTTTTAGAATGAAAAGTTGATTTCTGCAAAGCCAAGAGTCTATGCTTCACTTTACTTGTATCGCTTTTTCATGTGACAAAATGAATTCCTTCATTGAGATTCACAAGATATGATGTAAAATGAAGCTAAGATTCTGGGCTCTACAAAAATGAAATTATTATTCAAAAAAGTTTCATCAATTTCAAAAATTGTTATTACTCGAACGTCTTCACGCTTTCTTCATGGGGTCAACTTGTGCTCTGAAAGCTTTGGTCTGCTACCTGACGTCACATGGAATCGATCTATTCAGCGGATTTTCCGGTATAGGCCTTTCACACTATTGCGGATAGCATAGTGTTTGCCTGATTCCCCATCCCGCTGACAAAACTTCAACTTTCTGGATTTTGGTATTTTCACATTCAATTCAATTTTAACTTGAAAACAAAGTACGGTAAATATTGAATTATTCTTCAAAATTATTTTTTGAAGACGTTGTGTACAGATATAAATTTTTGTTTATTAGTACGTTCAGCGAGATAAGGAATCAGGCAAACACTATGCTATCCGCAATAGTGTTTGTAGGGCTCTTCCATCACTGCATATTGTATATTGATATCCCTGATTCTTATCCTAGTGGCAGTATAAATAGCATTGCTCTTATGTGTAGAACTGATTGCGTACATCAAAACCATAAAGGTGTTACGTTACATAAGAGCAATGTTATTTTCACTGCCTCTACGATAAGAATCAGGGGAATTGATATGCAGTATGCATCGGTGGAAGAGCCCTTTCAAATCTTACTTGATTTTCTAGTGACATATTATGATACTGAAGAAGAAAATACTCGAATGACCAGCTACAAAGTTTCACCATGAGGAAAATCTTGAACTTCAACTTTGAAAAGCTAAGTTTGGTTCAAAATTTGGCCCAGAAAACTCGTAGAAAATTCGGTCTAGGCTCAAATTGTGGACAAAATTGAGATGAAACTTCTTGTTTGTCTGGAGTGTACAAACAATAATTCGTATTTTTACCCTAGAACAAATTATACCAAAAATACCCTTCTACTAGTGATATCATTGTAGGGTATCCTGTATACAAGTTAGTTGGTTGGCTCCCAAACAAGGTTGAGAAGTTGAAGGGTATCTTCTATTGAAGAGTAATTTTCAACTGTTTATGAAAATCGTCCTAAAGCTGCGAATTTGAACACACTCTCTCTTTCCTCATAGCGATTGTAAATTTTTCGTAGTTCAATATACCCAGACCTTCTAGGTGACGTCTCGGTCTATTGAGCGACTTCCGATCATGTTTGGTCGATTTGCTGCCGATTCGACCGAAAATCGGCGTCAATTTTGAGTTTATTTCTGGTTAAAATGGTGCGTCGAGTTGACTTGAGATTGTCGTTCACACTGTTTTATCAGATCTGACGACGGTTTTCTCCGAAAAACTACTTCTTGCTCCTGTAACATGGTATCGGGTGTGTCAATACTGAGAAAACGAGACATCAACATTTTGTATTTTTGCATTCCTCGCATAAAATTAGGAGAATGTCAAAAACACGTACTCGCATTATTTTCGATAGCACGTCAAAATAGAAACTTATACGCGAATCCTTCCTAAAGCTGGATTCTATTCTTGGTCGACGGAATTAGGATAGCGTTCTACCGTTCACCCTTCGATCTTCCGTAGCATTGCTAAAAGCAAAGACGCGTATTCGTCGGCGGATTAATTGGCCGGACTACTAAAATGCGTGTGTGTTTTATGTCTGCGTAGGAAGAGTCGTCGGTGCAAACTCTAATCGATTCGTGTATTCAAGAGGATGATAAATTGTATCTGGTGGTTTCGTCACCGACAGTCAAAGATAAGGCGGTTCAGATTCGACCGTGGAGATTGAACGACGCCGATTACGTGCTGAATGCTTCGTTGCCGTTGGATCCGAGGAAAACTGTATTCGTTGGTGGAGTTCCGCGGCCTTTGAAAGCAAGTACGTACTGAAAAGTTTCATTTTCATACCTTACTTGTAGCAGACGTACAAACGTGGACGAATTTTTCAACTCGTTTTTTTGTATTCGTAGTTGAGTTAGCTACAATTATGGATCGTTTGTACGGGTGCGTGTGTTACGCTGGAATCGATACGGATCCCGAATTGAAGTATCCGAAGGGAGCTGGTCGAGTGGCATTTAGTAATCAGCAGAGTTACATAGCAGCTATAAGCGCTAGATTCGTGCAACTACAACATGGGGATATAGACAAACGGGTCGGTATTATTCAAATCGAATCGTGCCATTTATTTAGCTACTTATCGTGTATTAATCGACTCTTGTGAATTCATTCAATTCAGGTGGAAGTGAAGCCTTACGTGCTGGACGATCAGATGTGCGACGAATGTGCTGGGCAAAGATGCGGTGGAAAGTTTGCACCCTTTTTCTGCGCAAACGTGACATGTTTACAGGTAGAGAAAAATGAATATTATTTTCACTGTGCACGTACCTCTAAAGAGTGCGTGTTTTATTTGTCTTCTCAAACTTTACAGCTTTTCGTATTGTAAAATATCTTGCGAGTTGTGAGAAATTTGCTACTCGTGCGTTTACTCAACTCGACTCGTTAGAAGAGTTCTCATTTTACAGTATAATATTTCTTCATCTTGTATAATTTCGTATTTCTTTCAGTATTACTGTGAACATTGTTGGGGTGTCATTCATTCGCGTTCCGGTCGGGAATTCCATAAACCCTTGGTGAAAGAAGGAGCCGAGCGTCCGCGTCCACTTCAGTTTCGTTGGTGTTAACGGCCACGAAGTGTAACGGTGGCAATTTTAGAAAAATTTTAGCCAAAACTTTTATCTCTATTAGCATTGAAGGAAAGAATAAGTTAGAGTAGTCACGAGAGGAAAAAAGGAAAAATCTTTAAATATTTCTTCTCAAATATACTTACACTATTTTTATTTCGATAATCATTATTATTTGTTTTCGATTTTTTTTTTGTTTTGTCTTCTTCCCACTCCCTTTTCACTCCTGAAGCAAGTTATCGCTAGCTAATTGAAATATTCTTCTCAAATGTAATTTTTGAAAAATTTGTTTCAACCTAATTTTTTCCGTTCTTTTCCTTTTTTCTTTCATCTACTTTTTCTTCTTAGTAGACCTATTGTTCTTCTTACGATCGCATAGCGTTTTTATTTATTGAATAATTTCTTTTTCGTATTTATCACCATTTTTATTACTACTTTTTTTTTAATAATTTTTTTATTTCTATTTGTTTTTTTCCCGCGGTTATTTTATAGGAAGAAAAGTATGTAAGAACCCGTTAGGGTATATTTTTTTACACGTTGTTGATTTTGTTGTTTTTTTTTCTCTCTCTCTTTAATTTTTTTAATTTCGTTTTTTTTTTTCGATTTTTATTTAAAGAATTAAATAAAATGCGTTACGCAACTGAAAAAGCAGATAAAATCACGTGAATATTTATCGCTTACTATTTTTCCCCTTTCTTTTTCTCTCTCTTTTATATACATATATAAATATATATTATATATCCCTGCTGGAAGTAGGAAATGTTCGTTTTTTATATAATTTATATACGTTGTTTATCTATTCATTTTTTAATTGATGATGAGGAAACGCTTTGTTTTTATTTATTGACCCTTTTCTTTCTTTTTTCCCTCTCTTTTTTTTTAGTAAAATTTTATCTAACATCACTAACTTGAGGCAAAAAGTTATGTATGCAATTTAAAATTGACTAATCGAATAAACTTGATATATATCGATGAAATTTTAGACTGGAAATATTTTATTGGTTTCTTTTTTTTTATTTATTGTTCGTTTATTTATTTTATTCATCTATTGTATCATTTAATTTTTCCTAATTTTAACCAATTTGGAACTGAAACAAGTGTACATTGTCAACCTTCTGGTTATTACGTTCTGTACCGAAAAGGAAGATTTTAATAAGTTACCTTTTATAGATCAGTCACTATACAGGTTTTCCTAACGACTTTTTTTGTTCTCTTCGTTATATTTTCGCTTAAATTTGTTTTTCATCTTGTTTTTTTTTTCCTTTCTTTTTTTTTTTTTTTTTTTTGATTTTAGCAAATACTTTTTTATAACTTTTTTAATTTTTATTTTATTCGGTTTTTTTGTACCGGTCGCAATCTAGTGATTTTTGAAATTAAATTTTAACTTCAAATTTTTTTATAACAAGATAATATTGTCGAAATTTTCGTTTTTAAATTTTTTAGCGTACTGTATTCATCAAAGTGCTACTGTGGTTCTTTTTTTTCCTCTTAACTTTTCTAGTGTGCATTTGAGAATAGTTCTCTTTTTATCTTTTAGACCTACCACTAGATTTTAGTTTATTCACGATGATGGCGATGCCCGTTTCTTCTGCCAATATATTTTTCGTCTTCTTTTTTTATTATTATTTTTGTTCATTTATTTAATTTTTTTAAATCTGAAAAGTTGATATCGCTTACATGATACGTTTGTTTTTTTTCCTATGGTTACGTGTGTGTGATACTGCGTTTCCAATTTGTTTTTCTTTTTTTTTTTTTTTTTTTTTAATTTTATTTTTAGGTGTTGAAATTTATATTTTAGTAATTTATACCTTTGTTGCGTTTTTAAAAATTTTTTTCTTTGATAGTCTTTTCAGAACCTGTTCTATTTTTACTTCTTTTTTTTTTTTTAACTACTACTTCATTAAAACGATGAAAGATAACGTATCCAGTTTGTGAAAATCTTTTCCATTCGAAGTAAACGAAAAGTTGGAATAAATTAGAAGACCCTGGAGAAGGAAATTGAACTGAAAAATTCCTTCAAAGCACTCAATGAACATGCGCGAAAAAGTTATTTCATAATTGTGTTCCTCTATTGTTTTAATATTTATATAATATCGTTGTTGAATAATAAAGAGTTGTTTCTTCATTGTTCTATCGCGAGCTTTTCGAAATCCGCAAATAATTTTTCTTCTTCTCTCACGTTATTCTTCAAAAACTTTCCTTGTTATTATTATTACTATTTATTTAAAAATATATATTCATGTCGATTGCTGAGATCTTGAGAGAATTAGGTGCGATAATTTTCAGTGGAACACACGTGACGATCTCTGTTCATATAATTGAAAAAAAAAAATGAAAACAAAAAAAAATTAATACATTTCATACGTGGGCGTGAATCAAAATGATTGAACGGCTTTATTTTCCAAAAAATTATTTTATTTAGTAAAATTGATATGCACGCGTTCATTCAGGTCTTGGTCACAAGACCGTCAAGACCTGGAGGAAAACTTAAATTTCATGTTGAAGAAAGAACTTTAGCGAGGAATAAAGTTTCCTGAACTTTTTATTAAAGAGGGAAAAAATGATTTTGATGTGCATTGTTTTCATTATCTTTCGTCCGGTTCGTTTTTGTCTTATATTTTTTTTTTTTTAAAGAAAATCATTAAATAAATTATATTACTATTATTAATACATTTAATATTACCAAGTAGCTAAATTCGATTTTAAGATTGATTTTGTATTTTGTATTTATTTATCTATTCATTTTTCTCTCGTCGGTACGTGTTGAGTAACAAAGAATGAAACTTACCATCTACTGTTATTATTTATTTATTTTTCTTCTTAAAAATTAAGTGCAATATGTATGTTAATGTAGATGTGATAAATAACGGATATGGTATCGGAATATTACAGTTTTTTTTTCTTCTCTCTCTTTTTTTTTCTTTCTACAAACGTTTTTATCATTGAAGAAAAAAATGTGAAACGTTTGTGTTTTCTAGTTGAATTTGTAAACAAAATTTCTTCTAATCATTTCTAGCTTCAATTTTTCTTTTCGTATTTTAGTCAATATTACTCGTTGATGGAAAAATCTTAGGTGGAAGTATCGTCTCGATATGGTTAACCATTGTTTTTTTCCTTCGACTTTGTTTATTCATTTATTTTATTCATTTATCTCTCAAGCAACTTGGGTAGTGTAAAGAATATTTGCTTCTAGGAAGATTAACTTTTTTAAGATCGGATGATTTACTTTTTAAATTAGATAATTGTTTTTCAGGACACTTGGTCCTTTTCCTTCTCTTTTATTATTATTATCATTTTTGCGGTTAGGAATTTTTTCTAGTTTTTATATAATTAAGTAATGGTGAATGTTAACGGAAAATGAATATTATATTATAGATTATAGCAGTACCCGTTAAGAGGAAAAAGAAAAGAGGACAATTAAAATATGAGAATGTAAAAATGGACTTATTATACGGTAGAAGGAGGACCGAGTGACGCTAATTCAATACCCCGAGATTCTGTGATTGATAGTTGTAGAGAAAACAGAACAGCTGTTCAAATCCGTCCGCGTTTGGAAAAATATCTTGAGATGTAAGGGGTTAGTTTTGAAATAAAGTCGACGTCCTGTTCTCATGTTACGTAAAATTTGCGTTAGTGCGATTTTTGGGTCGCTGAATCTGCCTACTCAGAAACTCCTGACCTGTTCATAGTTCATAATTCGTAACCCGCGCTTCTTCTTTGTATTCTTCTTCGGTCCTTTCCTGCTTGACTTGACTTTGACGTCATTCATTTGATCCAACCTGACTTTCAGGATGGAATTGAAATTCATTCAATCTAGCTAACTCGTGTTCTGTATGTTTGTATACTTGTGTTTTATTACTCTCCTTCACTTGATTATAGGGCTGTGTGTATTTCGTCTCAAAAATTTGGAAGTAATTTTCTCTTTTATGGTGCTTCGTGTTACGTCCGTAATGCGTAGATAGCTGTTCAACGTGCGAGATATCAGTGGGTGGCTGAAGAAGAAATTAAAGGCAGTCAGTGTATTCGGAAAGGGTGAGGGGAAGAAGAGGCTGCGTAAGTCAGAAAGAAGAAGGGGAGTATAAAATGATGCGAAAGGAAACGATTATTGAGGTAGAATTTGAAAATGTGTAAAGAAAGAATGGTTTCAAAATTGATACGATTTTGGTAGGGAAAGAGAGAGAAATACTAGTGCGAAATAATTTCCTTGTAAACAATAAACTGATCTCGATCTGACGTACGATCTGTGGTAATCTAAGGTCAACTGTTTGCTTTCTTCGTCGATAAAAAATTTTACGTTTTTGATGATGCGTGGCCTAATTCATAGTCATGTTTTTCACTTACGAATTCATAATTTATTTGTTTTCGAGCGCATTTCACCGCTACACGAATAGAAAGCGAATTACGATAGATCCTTTTCTTTGGGCAGCATCAAACTGAAACAAAATTGCGAACCATTGTTTTCTAAGGGGGCTTATTTCGATAAATTTTCCTTCATTGTTTCGAACTGATTCTGCGATCTTGCGTGTATCTAATTTTCGATAATTCTGATTTCTAAATCGAAACTTATTCGCCAGATTCCAAAGAAAGTCATTATTCAATCCGATAGTACTTCGAAAATCTTTCACCGGAAACGAAGAAAGCGAGTTCTACGAAATAAGAGTGCTAATTTATAATGTTAATACGAATAACGTATGTTCCCTCGCTCCCTCATCAACTCACCGTCGTAAAAATCGTGAACAAGTTGTTTCTTATTTGACGTTCGAAATCCACAAAACCAAAATCGAAATTATTAGTTGCTTCGCAGAAAAAACGATGTGAATGTTTCTCTCTTTTCTTGAAAATTTTACGAAAATTATAATATTAAACATGTTCCAGCGATACTACGCATAGTAGGTCTGTTTTCTCAAATTGTAATAGTATCGAAGTGAAATAGTGAATCTTTTTCTAATCTACGTTCGTATCTACAATCGGCTTCTATTTTGTATGCGTAAGGTCTTTTCCTTTTTTTGTTTTTATAAATTTCTGAACATATCTCACTCACATCAGTGTTTAAACTGTTAATAAATAAAGAATAAGTAAAAGGAAAAAATTAATTATTTTCTTCACGACTTATTTTATACACTGTAAATTCAGTACTACTTTTTTTCTACGACGCAATATTGCTGGAACAAGGCTGAATATGGAAAAATAATCGTTTCAAATGAATTTTATTATTCTAGTATTATGAAATAATATTTTTTATATAGTAAATAATTTATTACATTATCAATCTAGTTAGTCGTTGTTTATTAATTATTAAATTTTTTCGAAATTAGGTTTTCTAGTCAAATTGTAGACCGTCATGAAGCGTTCCTATCAACCGTAAATATCATCCGCCTATTATGAAATTTTAACACACTTTATTCAAATTACTAAAAATCATTCTTTGTCAACGCGCTAGCAATGGAGAAGTTGACATAATATGGTCGGAGTGTAGTTTCTATTTCGATTTTTTTTTTTTTTTTTTTTCTATCAACCCGCCTGTCCAGGATAGCGAATATAGTGTTTAATAATTTTTTTGTAACGATTATATTCCCCAACTTATTTATTCATTTTTTCCTAGTATATTCTTTTTATGTGTGTGTTGATTTTAAAAAGAGAAAACCTACATTTTGTCTTTTTTTTTTTCTTCTTTTATATATGTATGATGCTCCTTTTTTCTACCTCTTATTACTGCATTATTATGTACTGTATTTTAGATGAACTAACGTTTGACAAAAATAATTGTTTTTCTCTCTTTCCCCGCCTTTCTTCTTTTTCTGTTTTACTTCTATGATTACACATGGGAAACGAGCCTGATATTTCTTCTTACATACGTGAGTTTGTAGAATCCTTTCTTATTGAGTGTTTTTTCTGTTTTTTTTTTTTTTTTTTAGTTTTTTAGTTTTCAATATTTTCAACGGTGTACTTTTTGTTTTTATTTTCGTTTGTAGAAATTAATATTTACTACAAATAAATCTTCCACGTTTTTATTTACTTATGTTCGTTTCATTTTTTTCGTTCTTTAGTTTTCTTTTTCTTTTTGGTAGGTCAAACAGTTTTTTGTATATTTTTTTTGTTCAGTTTCATTCATTTTTCATGAAGAAAACGTCACAAATCTGTCGGCGGTATGAAGCGAAAAATCAACGAAACGGAAAAGTTTTATCAGTTCGATTTTCCTATTTTTAGTTGAACTTTTGATTTCTGTCATCGCAGATGGCCTTCGCTATGCGAAATATTTTCGATGTTGCAACCAAGAAGAAAATCTCTTCTTCGAATTTGTCAAGAAATATTCTAGCAATTTCACTTTATTGTTTTACAGAAAAGTAGACTGAAATTGAGACCTTGAACCTGTCCTTCGCGGGCTAAATACTCGACAGTATAGGGAGGTATGGAGAATATTGTAACGAGGAAATGTTGAATAAAAATGGGAAAAGATAAACGCGCTTTACTATGGCCAACGAAACTGACCACTCATTTATATATTTTATAAAAATTATCACAGTCACTCAAACCACTGAAACACGAAAATTAATATTTTGGAGATAACATGAAAAGTTTGAAAATTTACATGGATGCGGAACATTACAGTTCTAGGATGCGATTTTCAGCACATTGAATTTGTCGAAAAATTCATTGCAACACTTAGCTCGGTCTAGTGGAATCTTCGAGAATCTTCACATTATCGAAAGCATGTCGGGAGGCAATAATTGCGTAACATCGAGGAGATATTACAGGATCGAATAGCCGGGTCACAAACGCATTACAAATACCCTGAAAATTTGAACACATTCGATTACAAGTATTCGGAAATTGGACACGAACATCAATTTTCTACAACTAACACATATGCAAACAACCCATTTTGTGACAATAACTGTCTTGAAAAATTAGAATTTACTCACACTTTAAAAGATAAACGCTGAGGTTCTTTTCAAGAACTTATTATACAAGTTCTGTACCCATCCCAGCAATCCACTATCTTCAACGAAATCAATCTCAATACTCTCACAACTCAATCTCGTTTTTTGAAGCGCAAAAACACGTTTTCGAGCGTCCTCCGTATAATTCTTCCTTCTATCATGCCTTACGGTGAGACCAACACAAAATAATTTCGTACTCACATTTTCTTGTAAGTATAGCAATCGATCCAACAACATTACATTTTCTATCACAGGCGACAACGCTGTTTTCAAAATGAAGAATATCTTCAGTTTATCCCAATGATCGATATTATGCTCGAAGAACGACTCCAATTCAGATTCAGTTTTCTAGCAAAAATAGAACGAGATAAAGATGAAACAAGGCAAAAGTTCATTTTTCAGATGAAGAATTTACCAACGTACATCGATTTCAACACCCAATTTCTTAAATGCTTTAAACGCATATTCGTGGAATGAATTACATTTATGGGCTATTCGACCAACAATACCGACCGGTAAGTCATTCGGCTGGCAGGTCTCTTCCAGCAGTTTCTGTAAGAGAGCTCGATAAAATAATGGTTTTGTAGCATCAATCACCTGCGGGTTGAAGGAATAATCAATTATTATGAATGTAAAATGAAACAAATTTACAAATTAAAGAGCAATGTGATACCTCAAAATTTGAGAATATTTTCGATGGATTTTGAGTCCCGCACATTCGTGCATCGCGTCCTAGGTGGAACTCTTTCTTCCTCAGGAATGTACTCAGGGGAAACCCCGGTGCGACTTTCGAATCATGGGCAGAGTCCCTAGTACGATGCCACGGTGGATCATCTATGTATTCTTCTTCTACAAGATGATAACAGCAACCAACATTGACAATAGAATCAATCGTATCAGCGTTCTCCACAAACAATCGTAAACAATTCGCTGCCAGATTTCCACAAGTATGCAAACCAGTCAAGATGATCTGACGAGAATCGTAATCCGGATACTCTTCAGCAAGTATTGCTTTTAAATCGGTCCTATCCGATATATTTTCTACTCGGTACCTGAATAATCTGCCCAAAACAGCGGACTTCCACCCGTATTTTTCCAAATATTCCTCTTGACTAGAACACTGATCTTTCATAATCTGATTAGAAGTTTTGGTAGAATTACTTTTCGGACATTTTTTGTACACTCGCCATTTACGCTGAAATAAAAATTCTCTCATTATTGATAGAAAACGAAATATTGATCTCCAGGCTAGAAAAAAAATTACCTCTAGCTTAGTGGTAGTCCGAACAGCTCCGTTTGCATTAATTTCCTCACAATCTAAACATAGGACTTTCAATCGATGATGCAAAGCCAGAATCGAAGATAGGTAACCCTTTCCACTTCCAATATCAACAATAATATCAGCATCACAAATATTCGCTACGTTCGCAACAACTTTGCTCATACATTCTACCTCATGTACTTTCTTACTCGTCATAAATTCCGTAACTTTGACAGGTTCAACGAGATCAGAGAAATTCAAAGATTCTACATCATGAAAGTTGGAACACTTTTCGATGACATGAGCTCTAGACGAGCGAATAAAATCGAGTAAATGACATTCAACGCCAGCACTGACTCGATTCAGGATACTTTCTGCTCCACAGTTGTGAACTTCAGTCTTGATATCTTCGGGAACCAGCTCTGCCCATGCATCATGGACAATGAAGTCGACAGTGTGAGAATTAGTCAGTGGAAGTAAAGGTATCAAATATTCCAGTACTGTTTCCAAACTCATCTCGGTAGATTTAGTCACTGAGCTGGGTTTCATGTTGGAAAATCTATTTATCTCGATTTTCAGAAAGAGATACTCTCCTCCGCGAGTAGTCCGTCAAATTTCAGCAGTGAGCACAGCCTTCGAAATAAAGATTTGATTTCACTTTTCAATCCTACAATATCGGTATTCGAGCAGTTGACACGAGGATAGTTAGAAATGAGGGTTTTGATTTTGACGAGGATTTGGAATATTTTCTCGGGGAATTCGATGGTTTTATTATCAGCAGAATGAAGGAGGTAGTTTGTGACGCCTTCGTAATAGCCAAGCTCGTATCCAAACTCAACACCTTTATGAAATCCTAGATGGAAGCCTTCAACTTCGGCTTCCGTGATACCTTTCTTTATGCCTTCACTGAATCCTTCGCGAACTATTTTGTCTTCACTAAAAACGATACTATCGAATACGTCGTTGATATCGCAAGCCTCCAAAGATGTTGATGTCATCATGCTAGTACTGCAAAATTCGAGGAACAAGTGATTAACAATTGTGGTGGAAGGGTGGCAATAGTAGCTACCATTAATTCTACTTACTCCACTTTCTAAAAGGTTCGTACTCGTACAACGAGTCACAAATTTAAGCCAGTAACTTGCATAGCCCACCGAAACAGTACGTAAACAACGTAATCAGTTGTCGGAAGATTGGAGCACGTGACTGGAGGCTGGAGGCAAGAAATGAGACTTTGTTTTGGGTCGGGTACGAGGACGCCGTATGAACGGCAGCATAAGCTGAACGGCACGGTCGCCGTTCACTCACTGTTAAAAGCCGTCGTGAAAGCCAACTAAATTTTCGTCGTTGAATTTCTCGTGGAACAGTGTCACGTGACAATGTACATACAACTTTTGAAAACAATTTGTGACCAGTTTGTGACTGTCGCAGACGAAATTGTGATTAGTGTTAGATATTCATTTCGTTTCATTTGTTCAATCTTTTACTAAGGTAAGGTTCAATCTGCTCTATTACAAAACAACGCGTTTTGAATACTTGCCAATATGCGATTATTCCCGAGAAAAAGGATATTCTCTGATCTGATTAGGAACCTGCCCGGTTTCAGTTCATGCTCGGTTCTCACTATATATAAATGTTCGTATCACTATTTCATTATCTGATTGTCGCCACCTTCTGCTTTCAGATGCCCGAAGAAAATAAAAAGAAAGAGAAAAAAGCAATAAAATTGAAGAAACGACCCAGATCCACGTACGGACGGCTTTACGCCAACTCTGTTTTTACAGGCTTCCAGAGGGGGCTCAGGAATCAAAATGAAGGTGTTGCTCTGTTGAAAGTTAGCGGCTGCGATTCTAAGGCCGACTCCCAATTTTATGTCGGGAAAAGATGTATTTACGTATTCAAGGTGAGCCGTTTATCTTTGATTGTTCGTTCAATACAGGAGACGAATTTTGTTTACTAACCAGCTAACGCGTTTTCTCTTACAGGCTAAACGAAAGCAACCAGTTCCTGGCTTATCAAAAAAACATTCCCGTGTTCGAGCTATCTGGGGAAAGGTAACAAGACCTCATGGATGCACTGGCTCGGTCAGAGCTAAATTCAAGAGCAATTTGCCAGCTAAAGCTATGGGACACAGAATTCGTATCGTAAGTAGATTCGAAGATGCTTTAAAAGTTGATTTCAGCGAGGCGACTGGTGAATAGGTCAATACGTTAGAAGATGAGGGGTAAATTTATCAGTTTTTTGGGGGGAGAAAGCTCCTATGTTTGCACGGATTTTCTGGCGATCGATTCTTCTATGATAGTTATATTTTTATCGAGATATTCGTTTCTTCGAGTCGCTATAAATTGATATCGATTATGAGGTCACAGTTGGAGTGGAACTTTCGTGTGAGTTCGATGAATATTCTTAACCTGTCCCCTGAATGAAAAACTGGAACGTTGACTCCCGTAAACTTCTTAGCCGTATTTGTCTGGACATAAATCATTTCTTCTGTCGAACATTTGCTCTATTCCAATAAGCTTTTCTCAAAATTACTGCTAATATTGTCTTTTCTTTTTTTCAGATGCTTTATCCGTCAAGAATTTAATTTTCAATGCTGCTCTTTCATCGGTTCTATGTTTTAATAATTAATAAATTGTTCAAAAATCTACTCTGTAGTTGGTCATTTTATTCTCTTTTTCGCAGACTTTCCCTTCTTTTCTGTCTGAGCAGAGGATCGATCGGTGAAGTAAGAATTGTAATTTCGAAGCTATGAAATCATCCTTCTATAACAATTTTCAATCGAATAATTTGAAGTTGATGATATTTGATTAAAATTCAACGTACAGCTTAACAATTACGCCAGGTGACGATTTTAGTTTTGAAAGGGTCGTACCCGTTCCGCACTAAAGAAGTTAATGGCTGTAATTTCAACGAAGGTGTCAAGATATTGCTTCTAGAAAGTGCCACAATCATCATGAGTACCAATTTCTCATCTTGCCAACCACAATAAACTATAATGAAATAAGAATCACCATCGCTGTCAATTATCGTACCTTGGAATTGACCTACAATCATGCGCGAAATATTGTTGGCGCTTCAATTCAATTTTCACTGCCTCAAATATTTACAGATTAGTCTTTTACCTCCTGAGGGTGGTTGTACAATCCAAACGCCGGGTTTGGCAATTTCCGTTGAAAAATCAACTTCGATCTTGTCTTGTACAATTTCCGGCATTTGGACGTTTCACATTTGTACCGAGTTGGTCCCGTTTACTTTGTATATTCGCCATTGAACGCATGCTGATTCTTCTTCAAATTTTTCTTCGGTTTCGTCCAGTATTGATAATGCTACATGCTAGTTACTGAGTAATTATTCTAAAACAAATGACAAGAAGGAAATGAAATCTTTACAGTATGAGCAGTGTCGGAAAAACTGGGAATAGTCGAGGAATTTTCTGAGTTGAGAATCGCTGCATTCATAAATGAAAAATTTCAGACAAGAAAAATCTGATGGTGCGAATTGAAAGGTTTTTTTCGAAGTGGAGGTTATAGTTGAGAAAGGACAGCGTTTTTTTTTTTTTTTTTAAGGAAAAACTGACTCCAAAATGAATAATATTCCTCGTCAACTGAACAATTGAATTTCGTCAGTAAATTAATTGTCGGGCATACTCCTTAAGAAATGCAGGTAATTGATTACAGAGTCACAAACCGTGACAACGCATTTTCAATTTTCGAAGTTAATGTTTGTCAATCTGGATGAAAATTAGTACTTTTCATTGCGCTTGTACGTAAGAACATTATTCCGAAGATACAGATAACAATAAATTTAAGGTTTTAGCTTGTTTTCTGATTTTTAAAAATTATTAATTCTAACAAAGCAAGTCGCTGGAAGTGTCACAAACTGTAGACGCATCCTGATGATTATTTTCAGCTTCATGGAAAAAATGAGGATTTAAAAAAAATCCCTCCTATTTTTGTGCGACGCTGTTTCATCTTCTTAAATTCGTTTAGTATTTTTCACCGTAATAATTATCAGGATCACCATTCTTTCTCGAAATAGTTTAAAACACGCTACTTGTGCACGGCCTCTGTCACTTTGTGGTATCCGTAGTTGGGATGGTATCCGCTAGAGTTAGCTAGAGGAGCAAACTCTTTTATTCCTCTCACCGCCAGTCGCGCTAGGCCAAACTTGGGGGCGTTCGCGAAAATTTCGTTCGCGTTCGTTCCCGTTCACTTCTAGAAAAAAAACGTTCGCGTTCGTTTGCGTTCCTTCATGAGATTGCCTCCGTTCGCGTTCGCGAACGAACAAAAAACCTTCGGTCGCGTTCGTTCGTTCCGTTCGTTGCGATTTTAGCGAACCTATGAAATGCAACTGCGGAACGACAAAGATCGGCTCCGGAGCGAAATGAACCGGATCCAGAATACAATGATCCGACTCCGGAGCACAATGAGCCGGCTCCGGAGCAATACCGATCAGGAGAAAGGGATTTTTTTTTTCACCTCAGTGGCGTCATCTACAGTTGAACACAAAAAGCAACGAACGAGTCGTTCATCTCGTTCGTTCGCCAATTTTAGTCGTTCGTTCAGTTCGCGTTCGTTCCATAGATTCGCGAACGAACTTTCCCCCATATTTGCCGCTAGGCTCGTATCGAATGATGATGAAATCTAATCACTAATGATCATGCGGTTTTGTTGTTTTTTTCGAACTTGAAAAATACAAGGAAATATTGTAATGGGATACAAAGGGGCAAAGTAAAATGAAGCACTATCCAAGAATCTGTCATTTCGTTCCTGAACATGTCTCTGAATAGAAACCAAAATGAGACTTATTTTCAATCATGGAAAAAAATTATTTTATCATCTTAAAATCGGTGAATTATTCCGGTGTCAACGTTACTGCTACTCAAATTCCGAAAGCTCGAGAGTCCGCGTCGAATTTTCCACCGGGTAAATTGAACATTTTTCTTGCGTATATGCAATGTCTCTGATTGACTCGGAAAAGTTTCTTACGATGTGCTTTTGATCCTCAGAAACGTTCTCACTCTGTCGAACAGTCAATATGCCAAATTGGCGGATGGCTGCGCAGTGGGACAAATTGGCAACACGACCGTTATGGTAACTGCTGTCAGCAAAGAACGATCTACTCCACCTGATTTTCTGCCACTTGTAGTGGACTACCGTCAAAAAGCGGCTGCTGCCGGTAGAATTCCGACGAACTTCGTAAGACGAGAAGTCGGCCCTACAGAACGGGAGATTCTCGTTAGCCGAATGATCGATCGTTCTCTTAGACCATTGTTTCCTTCTGGTTTTTTCAATGATACACACATAATGTGTAACTTATTAGCGGTAGACGGTGCAAATGATCCAGAGATTGTGAGTATCAATACAGCTTCCGCTGCTTTAATGCTCTCTAATATACCGTGGAATGGTCCTGTGGGTGCCGTACGTGTCGGTATGATCGACGAAGAGCTCATCGTAAATCCCACCCGAAGAGAGCTTAATGGTAGCGCTCTAAATTTAATCGTCGTCGCTGCAGATCAGTCTCTTGTGGTTATGTTAGAGGGCACCGCTAACAATGTTACGCAACAAGATTTTCTCAAAGCTATTAGATTTGGCGTTAAAGAATGTCAACTCATCGTTCAATCTTTACTCCAACTACGCAAATCTGGAAAAGCAAAACGTGATTGGACCCCACCCGAACCGTGGAAACAAGAAGTAGTTGACTTATTGGAGAACTTCAGCAAACAAAATTTGATTAATATTTTCAAAGATACCAGTCACGACAAAAAGTCTAGAGATGACGCGGTGAGAATTTTGAAAAAAGAGGTGCTGGAGAAAGTGAAATCTGAAATGCCAATGACTCCGGAAACGGAAGTCTATTGTATGAATGTCATGAATGATATTGTGAAGAAAGTCATGAGATCTCTTGTTTTAGATAGCAATACGAGGTACAGTATTTCTTTTAGATGATGATTTCGCAGGATGGAAAAGAGTATAATCAATCCGTTTTACTTGTGTAGAGTTGATGGTCGCAACGTGGATCAACTTCGGGATATAAAGTGTCAGGTTGATTTGTATCCTCCATTGCATGGCTCTGCGTTGTTCCAACGAGGTCAAACCCAGGTTCTTTGTACGGTTGCCTTAGACTCTGTAGAATCAGCGTTAAAACTGGATCCGATATCTGTGTTAACGAGGTGAGATTTTTAAGGATTTTTCGTTCTATATTTTTACGAAGTCTTGTAATCAAAATAATTAATCACATTACAGTGGATTGAAGGAGAAAAACTTCTTTCTTCATTACGACTTTCCTCCTTATGCAGTCAATGAACTAGGCAAAGGTGCAGCAACAACGGTGAGACGTGAAATCGGACACGGAGCTCTAGCAGAGCGAGCCCTTAGACCGGTTGTACCTTCAAATTTTCCATTCACCATACGATTAACTTCCGAAGTGCTCGAATCGAATGGTTCGTATCTAAGGTGACTTATTTTGTTTGTCATAAGTGCTTTTGAGTAATCATCATTTGTCAATGAAAGGTTCGTCTTCCATGGCCTCTGTATGCGGTGGAAGTTTAGCATTAATGGATGCTGGAGTTCCTATAGAAGCAGCAGCTGCAGGTGTGGCTATTGGTTTAGTAAGCGAATTCAAAGATAACGATACGAAGCATTTGGAGAGATACCAGATTTTGACTGATATAATAGTAAGTGAAGAGAAAATATATTTGGTAGTGAAAGAAATTTCAACGAATATTGCATTTTTCTAATCGTCTTCAAGGGTGGTGAAGACTATTTCGGAGATATGGATTTCAAAATAGCCGGAACCAAGAAAGGTATTACAGCTATTCAGGCAGATATTAAAATACCTGGATTACCTTTGAAAGTGGTCATGGAAGCGGTACAAGCTGGCTGTATCGCAAAGGCCGATATTATCAACATTATGAACGAGGCTATTTCAAAACCTCGGTAATATATTCTAAAATAATATTTTTGGTAGAAAATGACGGTAGGTAATTGTAAAATATTGTTTTAGCGCAGAACCCAAGGAGAACTGGCCGGTTAGCGAAAAGCTGGAAGTGGACGCGTACAAACGAGGAAAATTTATTGGAACCGGAGGACTAAACCTGAAGAAAATTTTAGTGGAAACCGGAGTTCAAGTAATAAGAATTTTCGTTACATCTCAGTTGAGATGCAGGGTCTTCCTAGAAGTTCCTGTTTGAGGGTTTGTTTTTTTTTAATAGACTAAAAAGTTTCGTTCTATCTGCAGGTCACGCCCCACGAAGATAACTCATTCACTCTATTTGCTCCAAATAAGGATGCGATGCACGAGGCGAAAGAACTAATCGAAAAAATATTGAATGAATCGAGCGAGAAGCCGCTCGATTTCGGGGCCATTTATAAAGCGAAGATCGTTGAGTTACGTGAGATTGGCGTAATGGTTACGTTGTACGATGGCATGATGCCTACTTTGCTGCATAATTCGCAGCTGGATCAAAGAAAAGTAAGTGATGAAAAATTAATAATTACTTACGGTCAACCCAACGGGAATTAACAGAGGATGTGGCGAAATGTGAAAAGTTCCCAGCTCAGATATTCAATGAAGACGTGCGATAAAATTGTAAGCTTCCTGAGTTTGAGGTTCTTTCGTCGCAAATTTCACCATTGAGGAAGGCTGAACTCTTCAAGTTTCCTCTCTGGGATGAAAATTATGAAAATGGCGTCGACAGTTTTCCATTTAGATGATAGAATATGATAATATTATATTGGCTTCGGTTCTATGTTTCTCATTTCACGACGAGCTGAAATTTGAAACTACAAAAGAACTGCTAATCTTTGTATGAAGCTGTGAAACCTAGCGCATGGAGGGCGGCTGCAAAACCGCCACATCCCTGCAGAATTTGTTTTTTTTTTTCATAAACTTTCCTAAATTAATCTTTTATGAAGAAATTAATTTCCGTAAACATGTCTTATTTTTTTCAGATTGATCATCCATCAGTCTTGGGCCTTAAAGTCGGCGATGAAATAAACGTGAAATATTTTGGTCGCGATCCAGTCTCCGGTACGATAAGATTGTCTCGAAAAGTTTTGCTGAGTCCAGCGTCTGGAATGGCACGAACATTAAGGTGACCGTCGTCCATCAATGTAGAAGTTTATTACAATTTGTGATCATATTTTATAATAAATTTGTTTATTTTTTTTCTTTTCTATTCTGATGTTATGGAAAATACCATAAACGCAATAATGAGGAATTTTTCCAAAAATTGGTTTTACGAAATAAGAAGTCAACGCAAACGATATAATTCCTTTCAAATTTCTTATATTTAAACAGTTGAATGATCTTCTCATTCATGAATGCGAAATTTCTTATATTTAAACAGCTGAATGATCTTCTCATTCATGAATGCGAAATATCCAGTCTTGCGCGCCCTGTCGTCGGAGGGTAGATAAGATAAAACTGTACGTTTCCGAGTGATCTTAGCGCCCCTATCGTGGGGTAGAAAAATTAACAAAGCAAAACTAGTCAGTACCTTGCCTTATATTTTGCATCAGCTGTCTTCTCTGAGTTTTCTTAACCTGTGCTGTGCTACTAAAACACAATATTATTTTTTGAAATTTGGACCAATTCTCATGATGCATTGTCATACTTTGCTCCAGATATTCAACTCCAATGTCATTCTTCATCAAGTCAGAATATTATGGTTTGTATGAGCTACAGCTTTGCATTTTCCGTGAGGAGGCTTTTGCTTGTGTAATATAATGAGAACCTTAATTCTGATACAGCGTTGCGAAGTCCTACGGTATCGAAATATCAATGTAGATGCGAAGATCTATTATCCAGTTTTCGTGATTCACAATCGCGGATACATGATTTCATCGTAGCCTGTCTTGATGATCGATATTTCACCCATCAATTACTCTGCTCTAGCAGCTCAAATTCGTCAAATGAATTGCTAATCTCGTTATCATCAGATTGAAAGGAATGAATAATCTGAGCTTTTCGCTAGCCGAACGTCTCATACCACCTACGTATCTTCAACTAGCATCAGCCTCGAAAAAATCTCGAGAAAATCTTATACGTTTGTTAATCGAGCAGGTAAGGTCTTGAATATTTAGGTCACTACGATAACCTTTATTTCCGGAGAGAGCGAAAATGTTAAATCATTTGGATGTATTATCTGCAGAAAAAGTGGCCCGAAGAAGGCTGGGATGATACGACCATCGAATTATTTCTCGCTGATTTAGCGCAAATGGATAGCAATAATTTTCCTGCTCATTGTGGCATCGGTGAACGAGAGGCGAGATTTGCCTCGTCCTTAGTTGCTCGTCGACACTATCGAATGGGTCACGGAATCGGTAGATCCGGAGATATTGGAGAGGTTCAACCTAAGGCAGTTGGTTCAAGTTTACTCATCAAATTAGCCAATGGTCTGTTACTGGATGTGATTAGACTTATGGGTAAGAGTCGGGAAAAAAATAACGCTATAAATGTCGTAATGATGAACAAACAGTTCTTATTTGAAATATCTCTTATATTTCTCAGGTGTAAATAATTCAGCCGGATGTTTTATGGTTCCAATGGCAACCGGTATGAGTCTAGTTCTTTGCATGCTCACATTGAAGCAAGAACGACCCGGTGCTAAATTTGTTTTATGGTCTCGCATAGACCACAAAGCTTGTTTTAAATGTATTATAACTGCCGGTAAGTTTATCCATCGTGTTCAAGTATCTATTTCCTCCTGCTATCCTCATCGAAAACTTTTTATACCCTATCAAACTCAGTCGTAAATTTGTAGAAAATGATCGTTGCTCTAAAAAAATTGACCCGATTATTATTTGATTGTTATTGAGTAGCCTCAATAATACAACTTTCCGTGGTAGATAACAATGGGCTAGATTTCAATTTTGTGGCAATTAATTGACCTATCAGTTCAAATAAGCAAGTTAATTCCCCACTTACTTCTCCCTCTCGGTGTATAACACCCATGACTCCTACTTCCGACTAGAAATAACAATTTTGCATCCGATACATTTGGATACTCTAAGAAGTACGACTCTGACCAAATCAAACAAAATTTGTCTCAAACCGTATCGCCTGAGTTTCCGTATCCAATCAGCGCGGGATGACTCCCATTTAATTCTGAACGTTAGTCGTATTCGAAATAGGTACGATACTTTTAGTCGGTGATGTAAACTAAAGAAAATCTATTTTCAGGTCTTCAACCAATCATCATAGAAACGAATTTGTCCGGAGATGAATTGCGGACTGATTTAGTAAATATGGAAGCTCAAATGGCTACACTTGGCTCTGATAACATAGTGTGCGTCTTAAGTACCACTAGCTGCTTCGCTCCTCGAGTTTCTGATTCATTGGAACAAATTGCCGTACTTTGTAGTCGATATAATATACCCCATCTTGTCAATAATTCTTACGGATTGCAATCTACTAGAATTATGCACCTAATTCAAGATGCTGCGCGGTAAGTTTTGCATAATCCATTAAATAAATAGTAATGCCTACTTCAAAATTTACTCACGATGTTAAATTTTTCATTGTACGCAGGAAAGGACGTGTAGATGTATTTGTGCAGAGTGCAGATAAAAATTTTCTAGTTCCTGTCGGAGGTTCCGTAATTTCGGGCTTCGAAAAAGGTTTATTAGAAAAAATAGCTAAAAGTTACCCAGGTGAGTGTTTTCGTCTCTTGTAAATCATTGCTAAAGATTTTCAAATTTTCGTTCTAATTTTCGTCAAATATTTCAGGAAGAGCATCAGCTAGTCCACCTATGGATATTTTTATTACTCTACTTTCACTAGGTGTAAATGGTTATAAGAATTTAATTGGTCAACGAAAAGAAATGTACAAATATCTTAAAGAAGAATTGAGTAAAGTCGCCGCCAAGCACGGAGAGAGGATATTAGATACGAAAAATAATCCTATATCGATTGGTAAGAAAGGCACTCAATTTCTTACGTAGTATTATTATTGTTCTAACTATTTGTTCTGATTTCGAAAGGGTTAACCGTCGAATGAATATTTGATCAGTAATTCTTTCTGTTCTTTTTTTATAGCGATGACATTGAATTCGTTAAACGCCAATACTGCAACCGGCGGCGTGAATGACAATAAACGCGTTACCATATTAGGATCGATGTTGTTTCTACGTTGTGTTTCGGGTAGTCGAGTGGTTTCAACAATCGAACAGAAAGAGTTAGTTGGTTATAAATTTGAAGGTGAGATTGATCGAGAAAACATTAAATTATTCCATTTATTCGAACATTAAATAAATTCAATATTGATTTTTGCAGGGTGGGGTGCTCACAACTGTAATTATCCTCAACCCTATCTGACAGCAGCGGCAACTGTTGGCGTTCGGAAATCGGACGTGGATTTATTTATCGAAAGACTAGATAAGACAATTAATAAGCTGAAAGGAAAATCAACGCCTGCTACTCCAACATCGGTTGAGGAACTGGCATCTATGAGCGGTCGAAGGTCAGCCGCACGCAGCGCCGTAAACGGCGACGGCTCAACGGGTGATCCGGCCAGCAGCGCTTCCAATAGTTTAGCTAGCAGTAAAGACAGTCTTCGAAAATAGAGAAGAGAGAAAGAAACATTCACAACAACATTTTGCAGGATCGTTGACTGCATTTTTTGTTCTGTTTTTGGTTATACTTTTACTAGAGATATACTTACTGTACTATCGAAGGTACTTGCTTGCGTGTCACCCACTTTTAAATCATGAAAGATATAATTGTTGGTCCTCGAGCACACTATCATATTTTCCAGTATCAAAGTCGTATACAACTTGGAAGTAGAGTAAATATTATGTAAAATTATATAGTTGTATGTTTTGTTGGCCTTTTCTGTACGTCCATATTGATCTTGAAATACCGTCCGTCGTATTTGTCCTCGTTTCTGATGCCTTTTATTTTCAAATAGATTTGTATTCGTAGCTTCTTATTCGCGGCTTTCGTAAAAGATAGCATTGAAGACTGATGCGATTAAGAAATTGTGAACTTATTACAATACGCGCTTCGTATCCAAACAGTCCCGAACTAGTCAAATAAATATTCCTCAACTATGATATTTGTTAGTTATAATTTTTATTTTTAAATTTTGGCGATTTTTTCGAATCAAATATTGAGCACAAGTTAGAGTTGATGTTCCATTTTATTACATTGAGATGAGTTAAACATAAGGTATAGTATTTTTATTTCTCTTTATTCTAGTCTGGTTGTTCTCTGTTTTTTTTTCTTCTTCGTTTTTCTTTTATTTTTCGTAAAGTACCTTGTTGATTTTTCATTTTATCTTTTGTTGAGTTACTGTTGTTGTATTTATAATTTCTCTCGTGGTTCCTTCTGCATTAGGGTGCATGACATTTTTTTGATCTCGGATTGAGGTAGAACAAGTAATTTAAACTTTACTTCTGCTTGAGTATTTTTAGGTTCGACAATCAGTCTTTTACTTTGCGTGCATTACGAAAATTGTTTCGTCCGAATACTAAAACTATCTAGTATTATAATCATCTATTCTTAGTTTGTAGTGAATTGTCTATCAAGTTGAAGTTATTGGTATTTTTTTTTTTTTTTTTTTTTTGATTTCGTTACATTTCAACTCACAGCGCAAATTGATTTTCTGTGCATACATAATTTTTGTCCAATATTTTGCCAGCTATTCTGTACTTGATTTTTCGAAATTCAAAAATGCCAACATTTTAAACGAGTTCAATAGCTCTGGATAAGCATACTGTTACATATTTCTGTTACAATCTTTTATTTTGTGATTAGTTAATGATCAATATTTATGACACATTAGGAATTTGTTTTACTTTCATTAGCTTGACTTGATTTTGCAGCAGTTTTGACTTTTTTTTCCTATTTTTTTTTCTTTTTTTTCCCTTTTTTTATATATCGTTGTATCAATTCATTATACTAATTTTGTTTCCTTGCATTATAAAAATGTATGAAAATAGCGTTAGTGAACGAAGTTACAAATTCGACTTTAATTTACATTCACTCATCCTAATGAGAATTGAGCAAGAATAAAGAGATGTTTGCTATTATGGGGGGAAAATTATTCAAATCATCGTTACTTTAACCTCGTAGATTGCCATCAACTTTATGCACTATTGATAAAATACAGTATAATTTTGAAGATTCAGCATTACTCAGAACGGTAGCTCTCATGTCGCACACCAATTTAGTGACTTATTGTCATAAACAGCCAGAATATCAGAGGATTGATCTATAATTTCTTGGTGGACATCGCGATCTCATCTTCATATGGGTCAGTGAGGAAATCGTTTGCGGAAATTGGAGTACAAAAATTGATAAATTTCAAAATTATTCGAATACCATCATGTTGGAGATGATCGATCAAATGCAAAAAAAAAAAAAAATTCTGGCAGAGCCAAATGAATAAAGATCATGTTTCATGTCTTAGTTGCTAGTGACTTTCGGGGTCGAGTTTGCTTTTGGGGGGCTCACTCGCTCCGCCTCCCTCCTTGGTCTAGTATAATCCTAGAATAAATAAGTCTACTTTAAAGTATTTTGGGCTGATGACTTTAGGGAGGCTCACTCGCTCCGCTTCTTGGTCTAGGATAAATCTACTTCTTAGTCTCCATCCTAGTATAATGATGGCTTAGCTTTGAGCTTTGTTAGTATAGGAATAGTTACCCCATTCCTACTAAGTCTGGTACATGTATATCAGGCCTATATACAAAGTAGTGACCTACCTGATTCTGCCCTAGTATAATGAAGGATTCAGATAAAGTCGTCAGACCAAGGGCCTAGTATAAGCCTAGTTTGTAGTTCATGGAGGAATAGTGTATAAAAGAATCTACTTTAGAATATGACAACCTACTACAACATACTGATTGAGGCTTAGTATAATGAAAGCTTCGGAGACCCAAGGTCGAAATATGTTTATTAGACTTATATAATGAAGGCTATACCTACTACAGCATACTGATTCAGACCTAGTATAATAAAGCTTCAGAGACCCAAGGTCAACTGCATGGAGGGACAAACGGACGGACAGACGCGCGCACGCAAAATTCAAAATCAGGGACCGGAGCAAAGACATGAAACATGTAAAAAAAAAAATTGGTTTTTCTGGCATAGCCAAAAATAAAATGATGATGCTTCATGTATGTCTTTTATGGTATAATTATACTTTGGAGTATTTCAGGCTGATGACTTTAGGGTATCTACTTCTTAATCTCCGTCCTAGTATAATGATGGCTTAGGCTTGAGCTTTGTTAGTATCAGTCGCCCCATTTCTAGTAAGTCTGGTATATGTATACTAGGCCTAGTGACCTACATGATTCAGGCCTAGTGTAATGAAGGCTTCAGATAAAGTCGTCTGGCCAAGGGCCTAGTATAAGCCTAGTTTAACACCTACTGAAGGGGAGGGTGTACTCGCAGATTTCTCCATCATCTGTCAGGTGTATTTCTACACGTAGCATTAGTTTGTGACTCCGACTTCGGGGTAAGGAAAACTTATGCGCCACCTAGTCACATGTATGTAACACAAAATAGTGTATTGCAACCTTGGTTGTGATTTTTGCCCCATGGTTATTTTTAAAAATATGACACACTATCAATAGGTTCACTGACAATGCTCTCCATCATGGAAAAGGTGTACGAAAACGTGATCAACCAAAAGATAGTAGACCACTGCGACGTATACCAACCTCTACCCGAGCGGCAATTTGGATTCCAAAAAGGTATTGGTACAACTAAGTCTGCAGCCTCTACCACATCAGCAAGACCCAGAGTCGCAGACAAGCTGTCGCCATTTCCCTGGATATCAAAGGCGCGTTCGACCACATCAAATGGTATCCTAGAACAACTAGCCACGGCTAATGTACCACACTACCTGGTGAAGACCATTTCCTTCTTGGAGGTCAAAGCACCATCCTAGAGCGGGGCTGCTCCCAAGGATCGGTACTAGCATTCACCCTCCGGAATGTACAGTACAACGTACTCATCAACAAAGTGGAACAGGAGTATCCCAACATCTGCGTGTATGCGGACGACACCATTGTCATCACGTCTGCAGACACCAGACAAGAGCTGGAACATGAAGTGGTAGACTGCGTCATCAAAGTCTTAGGCGCATTTAACGTTTCCGGATTACTCCTGAACATTGGCAAGACCCAAGACGGAAATCTTGCTCAAGAACTCACTACCACTTTACCAAAAAGATGTCTTCAACTTACGTTCTAAAGCTGTACAATAGATTTATTTTTCGAGCCTAAGAGGGAGGGGGCTCAGCCCCCTAGCCTTTCCTTCGGTGCGCGCCTGATGTCCATCACTAATATTCACATGTATATAATAACTACGTATAGATGTATTATAACACTGTGCTCACGTAAGTCCCTTATTTTGGACAACTGCGTGCGGCACATATAATTGTAACTTGCATGCTAGTTCTCCCTCCTACTCGAGGCCACTGTTTAGGCCAACTCGAGCTGGAGAAGGTGATGACTAAACCACTCTTTTCTCTCCTCCAACTGTCACCTGAGGTCACTGTTTAGACTAATTCAGGCCAGCTGGAGAAGACGACTAATAGCCGTGGTGCGATAGGGAGACCTGTTCAGGGTACATCTTGATAAGTCTCTGCAGGCGACCTTTGATCACGAAAGCACCCATTTAAATTACCTATCAGATGTTGAAACCCCTTGTAGCGGGCGATCCCACTGCAAAGCTAGTTATAACCATCGCTTATGTCGCATGTGCAGCGCCGCCCCGTTCTCCTTGATGGAGTGGGTGCGGATTGCTTATGAATTTGATTTTGTTTCTCCCAGTACCAAAATCAACCCTTTCGTGTATAATTTCAGTGTTGGAAGAATCTCCTCAACGAGCCCCTCTTCTACCCGGCAACTGCCAAACTACTTTGGCAACCGCCATGTTACATTGCTCCCCTGGCAAGCAGAAAACACTAGAATACACAACAACAACACCACCACTATCTTAGATAATAAACTTGATTGCTGTTGGCTTCTCTTCACCTTCTTCCCTCTACAGGGGTGATCTTCCTCTTTTTCCTGCAAATCTGGATGTTGATGGAATACAGGTGTCGAGTGAGCTATAGTAGCGTGGTTCTGCATTTGCCTATTCCATTCGGTCCATCTTCTTCTTCATGACGGTGACTGCAAATGCAAACACCTGGTTACATGCTTCTTTGGAACCTAGCATGGTGGGTACCAGGCTACTCGGAATAAGCGCTTCATCTACCCCAATCTCTTGAAGAGACCGACTAAGCTTGTCCCACTCACGCCTCCACGCCTCGCACTCAAGTAAGGTGTGCACTGGTCCGCCCTTGGTCGCAGTGCGAACACGTTGCCTGCCCCAACTTTCCTCAACTTCTCGCAAAGGTACTTGTTGAAGCAGCCAAGACCGCTTAACACCTGCGTCAGGTGAAAGTTTAGTTGGCCATGGTGTCGGTTCATCAACTCATCAAGGTCGCGTATTAACACACGGGTTGTCCTCTTGCTTAGCTCACTCTGAGCAATTCTAACTTTCCATTTCTCAAGCAAGGAGCGCCTGGCCTCCTGCTTAACCCGTAGAGTCTCACGGTTGGTCGTTGTCGTCTTTTTTGCTCTGAACACCGCCGCGCCGGTCTCTCCTCAGAAAGGAGCTCAATTGGTGTTGAACGTACTAATATACAAAAAGCCTCCGTCGAGACAGTGCGGTAGACGCTAACACACCTCAGCGCAGCTCTTTGTTGGATCTTTATACCATCTCTCTTCTTCTGTATGGTATCTTCATGAAGTCGGCCCTGTGTACCATACAGGAGGATCGACAAGTCGGTGCTCATCATGATCCTTCTTCTTGCTTCTCTCGGTCCTCCTAGGTTCCTCATCAGGCGGCCAAGGTATGCAATTACCCTGCCCGCTTTTCCCGTTGTCATCAGGAAATGGTGTTCGAAGCTCACCGTTGAGTCAAACCAGATGCCCAGGTACTTCATCTTCTTCTTGATCTCAATTTCCTCACCTTGCAGGCGAAAGGTGGGTGGACTGAACATCCGGTGGGTCGTGAATAAGATGGCCTCTGTCTTACTAGCTGCAAGTTCAAGTCCAGCCGACTCGATCCCGGGCCCGGTTTACCCTGCTCTCCACCGTTACAGTCGTTTTGGCAGTGCACACCACCAGTGTGTCATCCGCATAGCAGGTAAGTTCAACATCTGGTGGCAGCGCCACAGCAACGGCCTGAGGACCAGTCTAGTTATAACCATGTCTTATTCCGGTGTTGCGCCACACCACCGGTATGTGTTTGACAGCGGACCTTCCTTTTTCCTTTCTTTTTCTTTTTCTTTTTCTTTTTCTTTTTCTTTTTCTATCCACTGACTTGTACCCTCGTATCTCGCTTCCTAGAGCACCTAGAGTCTTGATTTTTTTTTGTTGGATTCGTCTTTGAACGTAGAGTGTCATAGGCTGTTGAATGATAAAATTTGAAGCATATTTCGTCGAGGAATTACACAAATTTGTCTGCTCGTATTCACCCGTAAGAAGAATATCAGTGCACGTTAAGCGACGCGTCGTATTTCGTCGTATTACATTGCTTACCACCACACTCCTGAAACTCCTCCCACTTCGCATTGCCGATTGAATACTGCACTTCACGTGCGGGTAGGTGTTACAAGGCATACAATCTTATGTGTGTTCTTGTGTTTCTTTTTAGACTTCAATTAGAGGAAATATTTTTGAAAAAATAAATCCGGGTCGGTAAATATTCACAAAATAGAAAATACTAGCACGGCGGCGCGCCTACGGCGCGCCTATCACGTTTCCTTTTTACGGCTGTCTGAAAAACTGTTCTACTGTAGAATATTTTGTAAAAAAGTTTTCCTTTGATAGATTATTTGGCACCTTTTTCAAAATATGAACGTATTATTATTTTTTTTTTTCATTAACAGACAGAAGAAGTGAAAAATTTTTAATAAATCATTTGTAAATAAAATCTTTATGGAAAGAACGTAAATGAAAGTCAATAACCTCAGTGAATTATCCAGATAATTTTGCTCTGGATATTGAAGATATTGAAGGAAAAAGAAATAAAAATTCCCTAGATAACTTTCCTTTAGATTTTAATGCAAACACAAAGTTTTCACAGCTAAATTTGAGTATGGTAGGCTATATGAGACAAAGAGAGTAATTTAATTCTGGGGTTCAATCTTATTCAGGATTCACACTTTTTTTTTCCAGTTATTTGTTTTTGTGTTTTTTATCTCATCATACTCGTACAATCTGATGAGTTTTTTTCAAGTTTTTTTTTCTTTATCAATTTTCTTCAATTTTACACTCTTTCTCTCTTGTTCTTCCATACAATAGTTTTCTTTGTCGTTCTACATGTCTTCCGAGTTGTTCTCTTCAGTTGTTCTCTTTGTCAGTATCATGCTCTTCCATTTCTCCCTCTCTTCCTCTCCCTCTTCTCTAATCTTCTAACTCATCTCCTCTTACTATTTATAATGGTAATAATTAATTCTGTGCACCGTCTTCCTTCTCTGATCTGCAATTCAAAATGGAAGAAAAACGTTTTGATTCTAAGATTAGTCGATTCATTTCCCCCTTTCTCTTTCTGTTTTTCTCGACATAAGGTTGTCTTTGAAATCTTGTTTTTGTTAGAGGTTAACAGTGCTCTTAATGGCATTCCTCTCTTAAATCTCAAGCCACAATTAGTTTTATGATTTATCTTTTTTACATGCAAATAAACCAACTTCTTTCTTTGATCTCGACTTGATTGTGTCCTAGTTTTCAAAATTTTTTTCCTCCATGTAGCTCACTTGAAACAAACTTTCTCAAGGCCTTCCATATATTCTTTGGGGTTCACTTATCTCCAACTAACAGTTATTCTTGACATTGAGTCCTGATTTCTGTAATTCGCTATTCTATAGGGATCATTCCATTGAATCCTGATGATGTTAGATCCTCCCAGTTTATGTTATGTATCAACTACCTAATTTAAATTAGGATTCAATGAGGAACTTGTTCTATGAGGGTAAGGACTCTCGCCATTTGCCCAGAATGATGGTTGAAGTTTTCCAAGTCCTCCTCCTGTCATATTATCTCAAAAGTTAAAATTTCCCTCTCTCACCCTATATAGCTTGAAAGTTCCACAGTTACCCTCTCGTCATAATAGTATGGCTCCATGCACAAAATTTTCAGTTTTTTTTCTTTTCATGGTTCATTTAAATTTTTTAACACCCTTCTTTCATACATAGCTCAGAAGTCTAAAATTTTCAAGTCCCTCCGATCATATTTAGCTCAATTTTTGAAATTTTATTGAATCCAAAACTTTTAATGAGTGAACTTTTCGGGACTCCAATTTTGAATACAATTCTCAATATTGAAAGCAATCTGTCCGATGGAGAAGTATCTGTGAATTATTTGTTCAACTTTGTCAAGAGAGCCATTGTTTTTTAAAATCTTCTATTAAACTTATCTTGGTTGAATTATAGAAATCTGACCAAACGCTTCATTACAATCTCGATTCAATCCACATCCCTGCAGAATCGCACCCCCTATCTTTCCAGAATTTCTCATATTTTCTTCATTTTACACCCTTTCTCTCTTATTCCTCCATACAATCTTATTTTTACTTTTCTTTGTCGTTCTCTGAGTCTTCCAACTTGTTCTCTTCAGTGATTCACCTTGTCAGTATCATGCTCTTCCATTTCTCCCTCTCATCCTCTCCTTCTTCTTCAGTCTTCTGCATCTATCTCCTCTAATTATTCATACATGGTAATTAATTCTAGATGTCGTCCTTCTCTAATCTGCAAATTAAGAGAAGAAAATTGTTTCAATTTGATTCATTTTCTCCCCCCCCCCCTCCTTCTTTCTCCTTTTCTCTAGATTAAGATTGTTTTTGAAATTTAGTATTTGTTATAGGTTTACTTTTGTAGGTTATTACTGTTTTTTCAATCTCTACGCATGATTAGTTCTATGATCTCTCTTTCTTTCATACAAACCAACTAATTCCTCCTTCTGTTCTCGAGTTGATTGCGTTCAGATTTTGAAAATCCCTTCCTTTATCTAGCTCAATTGGAACAAACTTCCTTCAATTTATTCCTTAGGGTTCATTCATCTACAACTAACAGTTATTCTTGACGTCGAGTCCTGATTTCTATAAATCTCTTTCCTAGCCTGTAATCTTGTCAACTACCTAATTTAAATTAAGGTTTAATAGGAAACCTATTCTATGGGGAGGTGGGAGGGAGGATTTTTGAAAATTTTGGCGTCTCATCATCTATCAAAAATGATGGTTGAAATTTATCCAAATCATAATTATATAACTCGGAAGTCCAAATTTTTCTATGTTCTACTCGTATCATATGTACATAGCTTGAAAGCTGAAAAGTTTTCTAATCTACCCTCTCATCATAATTATAGATATACCTCAATCTCGCATCAATTCGACACAACATTTTTCCAATTACAACTCCTCTGATGTTCATATATTTTCCGCAATTTCCTCTCCTGTCATATACAGCTAGATGCTTGATATTTGGAATGTTTTCAATACATCTTCTTGGTGGTTGAAAATTTTCCTCGCCTCCCTAGGAATCATATATACCTCGAATATCTAAATTTTTCCAAGTCTCTCCTGCAATAGTTGGCTCAATTTTTAAAATTTTGAGTCCGACTTCTTTGATGGTTCAGCCTTCTGGAACTCGAATCAAAACCAATCCGTCCCATAGAAGAAGATCTGTGAATTCCATTTTTAACTTCGTTAAGAAAGCCATTGTTTTTTACAATTTTCAATGGAACTCTTTTTAGTTTAATAATGGAAATCTGACCAAAAGTTTCATTACAATCTTCATTCAATCCACATCCCTGCAGAATCGCACCCCCTATTTTTCCTAATTATATTTCTTGATCATTCCCAACTCACCCATTCTCATCTTTTCCTGAGTCTCACCGTTGTGTAAATCTAATCATTAGGCAGATAATCTGACAACCTTATCACCTTTTTTCATATCCTGCTTTCCAAAATTAAGAATACTTCCTACAATGTAACCTAAGTCATATCCCCTGCCTTGTGTAATTACTCCCAAACAGTTTCTAACCCTTTCAACTACTTGCCTTACTCAATTACTTCAATTAATTTGTACTTATCCGGTCTTTGTCTCCAGACTAAAAATTGAAGCCTCTCCACCTGTCTCGACTCCTCCTTTCGATTATCTTCCCTACTTCATGATCTTATTCTTTGCTTCTCACTCCATTTCTTATTCTTATTTTTAAAGCACGCAGGTAGCCTATTTTTAGTAACGGTTTGTATTATTATTTTTTTTTGTATTATTTATTTTTTTTTGTCTTTCTATTTTGATTTTACCTATTTCTTATAAAATCCTCCAGTAACTATCTCTGGATAGGTATAAATTCTATTGATTCTCAAGCTCCTAAGGCGCTAGAGGTATTCTCGCTCAATGTAAACAAACATCGCAGGATGTTCCCATCTGAGAAAATGAAAATGAAGTGGTATCTACGTACGTGTAAATTCCACTTCATTTTTCTGGGAACATCCCTTCCACAATGTTTGTTTACATTGAGCGAGAATACTTCTAGCGCCTTAAGGATCCAATAGATAAGAAAATACTTCATAGAAAAGAATTTTTCTTCAATTGTTCGTAGCAAAAATACAAAATATTCAGTTTTAGCCAAATTGTTATAAGGTATCTCCGTGCTGAGGCATGAAGGGTCGCAATTACGGTGTGGGATTACTTCTTATGAATTGCTAAGTAATTTAATTCCACCAATATAAATACAGTGATACGATACGTGTAAATTTGGCATATATAGTAATAGAGTACACGTAATATTTGGTTTATTTGGTTCTAGCTATATTTTAGCTAAATTGTATCGGGTAAATTAGGTATGAATCGCGGTGAGGAAACGGGAACGCTTTTACAGTTGCGTTCTAGGGAACATCAATCAATATACCTAACTTAAAACTGATAAGACATTATAGCTATTTTTCAGCTATTTTTTCGGAAGATGGGTATCGAGATTGAAGAGCGGCGAAGAAAACGTTACAACTCGCGTATTTTACCTAGCAAAATTAAATAATTTTTTAGCTATTTTTTAGCTAATTGTTTACAAAATCAGGCAACGGGCATGAGTCGCAAGGGAGTGCACAGTAATACGGTTTTTAGTATAATAGAAGATTAGTCACCATGAATCAACGCGCGCCGCGAGTGCGAAGCACAAGCCTGTAAAACCTCTAAAAATGACCAATTGTCACCTAACTAAAAAATAATTCAAATTAAATATTTAAAAAAAAAAAGATCCGGTGTTGCTGGGAAAAAGAATATTGAACTAAAAAGAATAAAACAAGATTTTAAATTGAAGAAATCTCTGTTGTAACCAAACAGAATTCTAATATACTATTTGATTTATGTAACTGACTGAAGCTGAAAAAAAAGTACATAATAGTGGAATTAATTGTACTGCAACACTGCTGTCGCGTCGTCCAGATTCTGATCTTGATCATGCATAAGTAGTAATTTGTAACTTAGTAAATCTGTACATTAATAAATGAAGAAGAAACAGCCCCTTGATAAATTCATGATGGATACAGCAGTGTTGCAGTACAATTAATTCCACTATTATGTACTTTTTTTTCAGCTTCAGTCAGTTACATAAATCAAATAGTATATTAGAATTCTGTTTGGTTACAACAGAGATTTCTTCAATTTAAAATCTTGTTTTATTCTTTTTAGTTCAATATTCTTTTTCCCAGCAACACCGGATCTTTTTTTTTTTAAAATATTTTATTTCGTTCTAATAGATTCACCCTACCGGATCCGTCCGGATTGAGGACCCCCCCCCCCACCCAAAAAAAAAAACTCGCAGCCCACACACTTAGCTGCTCGGAATTGCCTTCATTGACTGTGGCAATTGAGGCAAACAGGGAACCTGTTTTATGGGAGTAATCATGTGAGTGTCATTTTTTGCTTTTTGTCGTCTCAAGTAGCGTGAACTTTGTTCCTCACCACCTTGAGATCTCCTCTCATTAGGTCAAGTTCTAGGCGCGTTTTTTTTTTTAGTGGTTTCCCCTGTAGGCCTAATCCATGTTACAGCTTGCCCCCATGCAACAGGTTTCCTGCTATTTATTTTTACAGCCTGTGTGGTACCCCCGGTAGGCCTATCCTGTTATCAGTTCGGAGATCTGATGACGTCATAATCTGATGACGTCACACGACGTTACGATCTGGTGACGTCACGATGGGGATCTGTGACGTCACTATCATCGTGCCATCACTATCTGATGACGTCACAGAGCTAGTAAAACCACTAATACAGTAGTATAAAGGAAGCCTAAGACCTAGTACAGAGCTAGGACAAACTGCTAGTATAAGCTATTATAAAGATCTTGTAAGCTTATGGTATGAAGGATGCCTAAACCTAGTATAAAGGAGGATTGGACCTAGTATACGCCTAGTATAATACGTAGTATAAACCTAGTATAATATACTGCATGAAGCAGAGAGACCTAGTATAAAGGAGGCTTGGACCTAGTATACGCCTAGTATAAGACGTAGTATAAACCTAGTATAATATACTGCATGAAGCAGAGAGACCTAGTATAAAGGAGGCTTGGACCTAGTATACGCCTAGTATAAGACGTAGTATAAACCTAGTATAATATACTGCATGAAGCAGAGAGACCTAGTATAAAGGAGGCTTGGACCTAGTATACGCCTAGTATAAGACGTAGTATAAACCTAGTATAATATACTGCATGAAGCAGAGAGGATAAGTCCCCCTCCTATCACTTCATCAAAATTTTTTTAAGTCCCTTTTTCTTGCCGGACGGCGCCCGGCGCCCGTCATTTTCCTTCAGTTTACCCCCCCCCCCCCCGATAAAACAGGTTCCCTGTTAAAAATATATCAATAGGTTACACGTTATGGAGTCAGGTCGGCAAACTGCACTACCACTCATCCGCATCGCCTCTGTTTCTCTCAGCTTCTACCAATATCATTCTGTCCAACGCAGTTTTCAAGACTCTCCACATCAGCTGTCTTCAGGTGGAATAGGGACTTGGAAACACGCTTAGAAGTGTTTCATTGCATATATTCAATTCATTGGAACACTCCATTTCGGGTACACGTACACACTAACATACATGTCTTACACTGAAGATAAAAACACCCGTTGTATTACTTATTTGTAAACCAACCTCTTATCAAAGAGTCTAAGTCCATAGCCAAGTCAAAGTTTAGAGTACCTACAGTCTGTATTGTCTTACAAATTGACGTATAGGACGTACAACAATCATCGAGACAAAGTCCTTCGCATAATTTGCTGTATGTTAGTAATGAAGCTGCGCAATCACGCTCCACTACTATCACAATCGAATGCGTGTACATCATTTTTTTGGACGAATGTAATGTGATGTGCCGTATCTGAGAATCAAGAGCTTTTTGAAGGAAATTATGTATTACCATTACCTATTGGATTCTAGATTGAGAATGACATTAGAGAACAACTAGGTATAAAGATCTGATTCTCATCGAAACACATTTCTCGATTCGTTTTGATACTTTTCCGTGATCATTGTTTTTGTACATACGTCCATTTAAATTTGTGCAGCAGCGTAGTCTTCGTCTTTATTTTTTTTTATTAATTAGGCGTTTTCGTTTTAATTGTTGACAGCTGCCGCAGGTGTCAACAGGGTGTCAAGAAACTGAATGAGGTGAAGTAGTGTGGTGCAGGGTACTGAGGGTAACATACTACTACTACTGACACCGTTACTGTGTTCTGCGCACTGCGCGAGCAAAAACGTTGTTATCAAAATAATTTCATTTAGAATCTTTTTATTTTCGACATTATTCTTCTCTCTTTCAATATTTTTTGTAACCTGTTAAGACTTTACTCGCGTTATGATCAAACAAAGAGATTATCCTTCATGACGTGAAAATCAATACTCTCTGAGTGTATTGAGATTAAGTACATTCTTTCTAATCGTTGTGATATTTTTAGTCGACTGATCTGCCTGTTCCTCGATTTTCTACCGACAGGCCTCTGATGTGATATGGCTGATATTTTTACTACCGACGATGCGCGGAAATTATTACACAATAAATTCGTGTTACTGCTCGGTGACTCAAGTAATTTCAAAAATTATTTAGATCGCTTATATAATAATGACTTCCTTCAAAGGACTCTCGGTTAGTTACCTTTCAAGGGTAACTATTTCAGTGGTCGTTGACGGCAAGAAGTCTAATCTTTCTTTCCCCGTTTTAGAATAAATAATCTTAGATTTTGTGGCTTGTCGAGTCTTCAGACTGTAAATGTAATGTGAGTCCAGAAGCACACTATCAAAATATGAATGAGAAACTTCGAAATCTTGAATATAGTCCAGACCGACAAGTCATCTTCGTTATTTCTTCCCTATCTAATTGAATTGGTGGAGATACCTAATGATGATGTGATTCAACTTCGAAAAGAATCTCTGTTAGTCTGTGCACCACATTTTTTGTCTTCTTCTTCTAGATATGCGAGCAACGTACAAAGACTTGATCCTTCTGATTACAAGGAACGAAATTCTAAGCCTTCGTCACCTTCAGAAACGAGTGAGTGACTATATCTTGATTCTATTCTTACTTATTCCTTCATTGTGAAACCGAGTAACTGATGTCTACATTCCTTTTTTCCAGGGAGAGGAGTGTTACGAAGGTGACAAACGTATCGTCTTCAGTGGTCTAATCAGAGGAAGACAGTACGAAGAGGGGAGAGAATTTTACGTAAGTTGATAAAATGATAAAATGTGATCGGAAAAGTCTTCAGTAAATTGAGTAATATTTTTTGAATTCAGAAATACAACGTCCATTTGGAATATCATTTTATAGCTCGATGTTATACTTCTCAACTGGAAATGCTCTTCCACAAAATAAAGAGCCAGGAGATGAAAGCACCGGATGTGATAATAATGAATTCCTGCGTTTGGGACATCAGTAGGTACGTTCAAGTCCTTGTCGTTGTCTCCCGTCGGAGTTCTAATCATAGAAAATCCACGTATCTCGTCAGAGAAAAAAATCGCTCAAAGATGCTCCAGTATTAAGACACGGATTCCAACTTAATGAGAATTTGTTTTACGTTTCTGTAGATGGGGACCAAATGGTGTTGACGCTTACAAAGACAACATGCAAAAACTTATGAATTTACTCAAAGAGTGCATACCAAAAGAAACGCTTTTCATATGGACTACCGCGTTACCCGTATCCACCGAAATAAGAGGTGGTTTACTAATCAAACAGGTAAAAACTGATTGATGAAATGGTCTCATTACAAAAGTCTGCCGGGGAAATATTTGCCTGACTTGAATGCTTGATTTACAGTTGAACTTCATGCAGAATTTGTTACGTTTCGAAGTGATGGAAGCAAATTTATTCTGCCGCCAGCTAGTCGTATCGTACGGTTACGACGTATTAGATACTCACTATCATCTTCGAATGCAAATTCATAGGTGAGTATAAATGGTATTCATACTGATTGAGGTGTACTCGGCTCGGAAGAGTTGATCAATATTATAAATGTTACCAAAACCGCGGAAGGTTTCATAATCTCGGCGAATGAGATTTGTTCAACCGAAAGCGCGCACGATAGGAATTATTTCTGCGGTTTATGTGAAATTTATCATATCAGCTTACTCTTCTCGGTGTACCTCATTCAGTAATCTGGAAGATCGTATCGACTCAATCTTACTCATCTTCATCTAAAACTTCGTGATGTTCTTCAAATTGAACCGTAATTATGTTTGTGATTTTTAGGAGAATGAAAGACGGGATTCACTTCGGACCTTTGCCTATACGATTTATAACTAACCTAATTCTCACGCATATCTGTAAGATTCATTTTCGATTATTATTGACTATGTATAATATTATTAAATTTGTATGGGTAGTAATTGAGCCCTTCTTATTGCAGCACTCTCGTTGGATGTGCCATTACCTGGGAATATCAGGAATGTCGCTCTTGAACGAATCATCGCAAACGGTGTATTACAAATTGCTGCAGATGAGAATGTAGTGTTACCCACGCTTCCTGTCTCTCTATCCAATAAAAAAGAGGGCAATGAAAAACAGGAGACAACTCCTAAGAAGAATGATTTCAAACGGAACGCTCGTAGAGGTACTTTTAGAATGAATTGCAAAAGCGTTGTTACCTACATGTCTTGCCCGTGTTGTTACTCGATACCAGTTATACTCTTCGTGTTTCTCTTATCGATCCTGCTTGTATTTTATTGGAGAAGAGTTGAAAACCAGCTCTCTTCAAACCTTCCTAAGCCGAAAGAAGCCAAATTTTTTCTAGCTTTCTTGATTCCCGCAAATGCACTGCTTGAGTGTTTGATGAAACCCCATAAATTGGTTTAGAAAGTATGGGGTGTCACTACACTTGAATTTTTCCCTCTTACAATGTTTCTACCTTCCTTAATTTCGGATAAATCTCATAATTTTTGTAGGTGGACCATACCATAAGGGCAGAGGACCTCCTCCAACCTGGAGAGAAACTCAAACTCAAATGTGGCAAAAAGATGTTCAGCATGTGTGGAAGAATGATGAAGTATGGGCGGGCATTCGACAGAAACCATCTCAGCCGTCTCGGTACGCTCAGATGCCTCCACAAAATGACTATTGGAACGATCCGGCGTATTCCTCGCAGCAGGAGTTTGGACGAAGCAACTATGCTAATTTTGAAAGAGCTGGACCTGTTCGAAGGCCTAATAAATTTCAGACAGGCCGTCCTCGGCCATACTAAAAGAAAAGACTGGTTTTATTTTTATTTTTATACAGTTCCGAAGGCTAAGTTTATGTTTGACCGTTGAGAGTTGCACGTATCAGATACAAATCTGTGTTTTTTTTTCCCCCATTTGAAGTTAACTATTCATTTCGTCTGGTTTTTAATGCCGCAGTGTCGAATGAAACTTTAGTGTTCGTATTTCCCCTTTTTGTTCTTTCTTTCTTATATGATTAGTATTTAAATTCGTCGTGTTGATTTTCAAATTCACCTAGAATTTGGGAGCTTATTTGAATAATTTTTTCTTTCGCTTCCGAACGTTACCCTATACTCTTTGGAAAATTATAGTTTCCTTCGTTAAAGGTCTAAATCGTAGTTTGATTGATCCTTCGTATTAAATTTTCGTTGATTTTAAGACTACCGTTTAGGGATATTTTAATTATTCGATATTTTGGGTTACCTCGTCTCGTTTTTACGTTTTTTCATAAATTCTTTGCAATTATCGATTAATGAAATGCGTACAGTCCAAATTATAAATATGTATAAGTGTTCCATATCCGATATTATAATTTTCATCGAGTGTCAGTTCGTGCCTTTCTAATTTACTCGTTAAATCTTAGCTTTCTGTCTACTTTTTCGATTTGTAAAGATCAGTTCGATATGACTGATTGAGATATTTACTATACGTATAAGTCATTATTGTTATTATTCGATTTTCTGTACCTTTTTTCTCTTGTTACTCAACGTTGATTCTCAATCGTTCGTTTCGAGAATATTTGTGATATCGTATTTTGCGTATCGGTATTATGTTTATAATGATAAGAAAAATAAAAACAAAGATATAAATGATATACTATATTTTGTGAAGTGGGAAGACGCGAAATTTCCAACAATCAAGGATACAAAATCAAACAATCGGCGCAGTTCTTGATAACAGATATATCGGTGCCTGTGGAAGTTTTGTGAAATTGGCTGTTTGAAACGATATGAGAATTTATTTGAATGAAATGGATTCCTACAACATATTTATAGACTTGCACAGTTTCCTTCATTAGAAAACAAAAGTTCGTGCTATAAATTGACCAAATTGATTCTAGAGATTTCAAAGGCGAGATGTATTCGAGACAGGTAGAAGAACACAGCCTTACGCACACAGATGGCACTTCAATATTGAAATTATATCATTATTGAAGGTAGTCAGATGCTCTCAAGAAATAAATCGTGGTAATAGTATCCGAGTGTCTATTTTATGTAAAAAAAGTGTAGCTAACACGAAAATTTTGTCATAAGTAATCTTGGAATGTGTGAGATAGGTACATAGAAAAAGAAAATACCATTTCTGATTGAAAGGTAACTTGAGCTGATTTACGAAGTCGAGGGAAGACGTGCACTTAATATCTATTTTTTAGGACGATAAACACCTTTGATAGTTGTGCGATGGAGAACACGTAATCCAACTTTATCCCTCGGATACTGAGTTTCAGGCGCCGCTTCATGCCCGACAGCCAGATTATCGGAAATTATAAATTCACCGGGTTTCCACTTTTAAATGAACAAAATTACACGTTAGTTACGGCAAATATTCCTTCTAAATTTGAATCAAACTCGACACTTACATCATGTTTGTAGATTAGGTCTTCATTTTTTACAGCAATTTCGTCGTGTATTTCTTGAAGAAGTAATGCACTTTCCTCCGCGCTAGCCATCCTTTCATTCGACTCTCTATAATTCCATATGAATCGCTCGGTCATACCCAAATGAACACATAAGACCTAATAAAGCGTGATTTAAATTGACAGAACACACAATCTGACAAAGGAATTAAATTTAGAAGATGAATTTACAAGTTTCTTCGAAATAGGATGTTTGTAAATTAGTGGATGTATAGGTCCTGATCGACGATCACTCATCATCCACAACTGATCCCACTTCACAAACGTCTCGGGTTCTAGATTTTCGATCAACTCTGTTAGTGGTATAAATTGTGTAGCTCCATCCGTCGGGACCGCTACCATGTGATACAGCGAGTATGCAAATGGCTCCGGCTGAAAGGATCCATCAATATGCCACCCAGTTCTACCGACACCTAGAAACAGTTTTCAAAAATTCAATTCACGCATTCATATTTATAGCTATAACAGCCGACGAAAAGGAATTTTGAATGACAGGTCGAATGAAATCGAGGAAAAGGGTGTTCACATCTTGTTGAATTATCTCACCTCTACAACCTTCGGTATCGTCATTCGAAACTCTGAAGACGTCCGGATGTGGAGACCTCGGATGTTTGTAGAAGGTCGATTCGAGCTCACCAAACCATTTGCTTATCTCTACGTGCCTGTCACCGCTAATGATGCCTTGATTCGGGAAAAACAATAATCGATGAGTGGTAACATCCTTCTTGATTTGTTTGATCACTGAAATTAACAAACGAACAGACAGAAGTCTATGGTTGAAGGATTAAAATTCTGATCGCCCGAATTGTATTCTATTGAACCTTGAAGTTTACCTTCCGGTCTTCTTTCAGATTGTAAATTGATTCCTACGACATCGCAACCTATTTTTCTTGGAATCAATTCGTAAAACGTGGATTTCGACATGGAAAAAAAAATTTCTTCAGGAAATTATTCATCTAAACTTGAAAATTTACTCACGTCTTTAGCAGAAGAAACGCAATTATTCTCACTGTCACATCGTACAGGTCGTACTGATAACAGCTGATAACAACCTACGCTTCTACTAGATCTCCAACAGATTCCAACAGGTTTTAACTCGGCATTTCAACAGCTTACCTACTATAACCACAACCGATAATCTCCACCAGAAAATCTCCACCATTCCTTTTTTTGTATCGATTTGACAATCACTTTTTCTTTCGTAGACTAGAGACCGTTTTTATTAAGCATTGGTATCTTATAATAATCGGTCTTACACTTTCCTCAGGTCCTCGAAATGCTTTTAAAAATTTCATAAAAATTGGTATATAAATAAATGATTGATTAGAATTCTAATCGTTCATTTATTTCGATTTTTATTGGTATTTTTAGAATGCGAACATCCGAACGAAGAAAAAATTTCATGCAATCTGTAACTTCGCTAGGTGTTTTAGCTGGTATTCAGGAGTTTATGAATCACTTCATTATCAATCACTCAAATAACCGCAATCAATCTAGATTTGGAGAAGATAGATGAATTCAGTATGTACCTAATTTTCTATGTATCAATATTTTCAACCATACCTAGTTCCTTTAGGACATAATTGAAAACCCTGGTCTATTCTCTGTGCATAACATTAATCAATGTAGAAGTATGATAAAAAAATAAAAAGTCAGGAATTTAAAATTGGTATCAACAGAAAATATTTATTATATTGCTACCGGTACCCATAACATATTATCGAATTTTGAAAGTATTTTCAATTCCACTGAGTTACCGTATCAGTATATTGATGAAATATAATTAGGTAACTTAGGTATCAATTTTTTGTTTTTGAAAAGCTTTCGATAATCAAACAATTTGATCTCTCTATTTCATCGAGATTGGTTTCTTGCAGACACATTATATACATTTTTTTTTTCTGATATAATCAAACTCACTCCGGAGGTTGAAAGCCGTCAGCTGAAATTTTCAAAATAATTCGTTTCTCCTTTTCCTTCTAATATCGGTGAACTGAATTTTTAGATCTATTTACGAGTATAATTGATCGAGGTAATTATTCCATCGAATTTCTTGTTTCAAATCATGGGAATATTGATTGTACACGTTTAAGAATTGTTCAGCAACTTATAAACTGTAGACGTAGGTGGTGTGATTGAGACAAGAGGCAATCGACGAAATATATACGTAAATTGAAGAGTTTAGGTTTTGTTAAGAACTGCTTTTAGGGTCAAATTTGTAGATTTAAAATTAAATACCGACGCGGTATCAATTTTTTATTTTTATTTTTTTTTTCAAATTTTAACTTAAATTTTGCAAAATTAGTAGAGTCTTCTTCGAAATCCCTCAAAACAGCCTCAAAATAACTCGACTACCAACAGGTTTTCAAAATCTCATTGTTTTCTGTGTTTACAGGTAGGTACCTATGTATCATTTACACCAATATTGAGCTGCCACGAGCTGATGACTCTAGTTTAAGGAAAAGAAAAAGAAATCCAAAATTGTTTTTGTTTTATTCTTCCAAAAATATGAACACAGTATTGAAAATTTCACGTTGTATAGAATTCAACATAATAAGTAAGACCTCTCGTCAAGAATTAATGCCATAGTCTTTCTAACCTCTGAATTAAGTATAACTTCGAAAAAGTTGATTTAAAGGTGGAAAAATACGATAAATTAATGTATCAGTCGTACCTCTTTGAGCAGGAATTTCTTCATTTTTTTCCAATATTTTTAAAATGATATGTAGTCGCTCCTTACTGAGGTTCAGAATTTCAAACGTATCTCATATAAAAAATTATGCAATCAACGATCATTTATCAAGTCTTAGTAGGTAATGTACTCGCAAACTTATAATACCAGGAAAATTTTTTTAATTTCCATGTACGGATTCAAGTCGTCTTAATGATACTATTTCCATTTGAGAGTGAATTTAAAATAGCCTTCTAACGGTCCAATACTTACCTATATCTACACAAAACGTCTCTCGATTATCATAGACGCGTTATGTTCGAACGCTTGACGTGCGCGGTTAGTGATTAAAATAATCTTTTTTCTTATCCATAGGTATATACCTCATACGTATGAGTGGAGTATTTCCCGTGTGCTTGTAAGTAATCAAACTTCAGATTACTGTTTATTTTCTAGACAAATATTGCCGAAGATTTAATTATTCCACTGGGTATCCTTTTATCCTACTTTTTTCAGAAAGAAAGAGAGAAATTATCTGAATTTATATGTTACCTATTTGAGATTTTGGCGAAAAAAAAACACAAATAGCTGAACTTTTTTAAAATTGAAAATAATGATAAATCGAAAACGTTCATCAATTTTATAATGTCATGGTCCGCAGAAGAACATAGATACTCATTTTCTTGAAATTGTTCTACTCCTACGATATAAAACCTCGAAATTTTTCCAAGCCCATTTTCTTCGGTACCTAACATCATTCAAAGTTGATTTTTTTTTTATTCTACAAATATGTTCCATCAAACCCTTCAAAATTTTCTCAAATCTCTATCTTATAAGGAAGAAAAATGTTCTAAATGTGTGACTGAGAACGAGAGCTTATAATTGAGATGAAGGGAGCGAAAGACCAGAGCACATCAGTAGAGGAGAGCATTAGGTGTTTATAATCAGCTGAAAAAGCACTTATATTTTGGAATCGTTGTGGAGAGTAGATAGCGGGTCACTGATTACGTCATCAAACCTAGCCGAAAATCGGGAAACAGTTTACTATCCAGAAATCGGGGTCTTTCCTCCACTAGCACTTGATAGCTAACTAGTTGAAGGTCTGTCGGACGCCCTTGCCGTTTTTAGTCTAGTGTAGCTTAGGAGATACGTCTAGTATAGATTATTTTCAAGACTTAATCCTAATCTCAAGTTAGGTTAGGTTGCTTTTCTGCGGATGCCCCATATTTTTCGCAAAATATCCCGCGTAAAATAATTGCTAACGAGAGCGTAGTTTGATAGCCTACGAGAAGGCGATAGGAACATGAAACTAGCGGTACCCATGATCCATGGTCTGTGACGACCTTTATATGTACCTATGGTACGAAAGAACTCGTGATACCTACAATTCACAGAAAGGAAGGACTTAGTGGTGGTACGTGTGCTCCTCATGAGCTTATGTTACCAATAGTCCTTATCAACTTGTGGTACAAAATTACCATAGTCCATTGAGTGGAAGTTGAAATTTTTCGAAGTCAAATTTTTCAAAGTCCCTAAAGTAGGTCAAGGTTATTGATGACGTCATAAAGCGTCAAGCGTCACGGCTAGAAGTTGAAATTTTTTCAAGTCCTTGAAGTAGGTCCGGGTCATTGATGACGTCATGAAGCGTCACAACTGGAAGTTGAAATTTTTCCAAGTCAAATTTGTCAAAATCTCCAAAGTTGGTCAAGGTCATTGATGACGTCATAAAACGTCACACAACACGTCACGCAGTTCACGCGGCTTACAGAAACTCCCGGACGCGGACAGAGATGCGGACGTTTTCTGAGGATGTAGTCCCCCTAATAAAATGGATAGCAGGTTCCTCGCGAAAAAAAGATTATATTTTACGAAACATGTTATGAGCGACTGCCCTTAAATACTCGAGAGTATTTCGCTCAATCCCACACTCGAATGGGCGTTCATCCACCGCAGCATACTTCGCTAATTTTACGCGTGGTTTGAAGGCCATTTTTGTCCGCGTATTCTGAACATCTCTCAGATTTTGTGATCTTTGGAGATTCTTAATGAAGCTCCATATATTTGGATGGCTGTACCCAAACTCGAGTTGTAATTTTCGGTGACCTGCCTCCGCGTAAGTGTTCGTGCGCGGATTCCGGGCAAGAGTTCCGTCAAAGCTATTCCACCACTCCCTCTGGAAAAGAGGTTTCCTTCTTCCCCGGCGTGCTCGATACTTTTTGATGCCTAATCGATGTCTTGAACTTTCATTATTCACTTGTTGAAAATGTTGCAGCAAACTTTTGACATCTTTCATGCCTTTACTCTGCCCTGACCTCTAATTTGAGATTTTTCGAATGCCCCCTCCCCCTTCACCCTGATTCAAACATTTGCGAGTTCACCACGCGAGTTCACCTTGCCCAGTTTATATACTAGCTTTATATTAGCTTTATACTAGCTTTATACTAGGATTTGACCAGTTCTAAAAAACTAGACCTGTGATAAAACGTAGAAGAACCCCCCCCCCCCGGCCCACGACGATTTTACTAGTCAAACTAGGCTTACGGGCAAAGGCTAATCATCAAAAACACAGTATACTGTATAAACGATTCTAGTCAGTTTATATTAGCAGGCCTATTAGGCACCTTATGCATTGTATTTCTTTTTTGAATTCCCTGTTGAACTGGACCTCAACTAGCTACTGTAGTAGGTTTAACCTTTTTTATATAGGCCTAAATGTACAGTAAACTAGACCAAGAAGGTGGTCGGTCTGAGCACTGAGCTTTTTCTAGACCTGGCTTTAAGCTAGGGGCCTCTTAAACTAGAATATTATAATACATGTAGACTGTGTTGCCAGGTGATCGTGTCAAAAATCCGTATCCGCCAGTTTTTGTAAGACCTAAAAACAGATTTCTACAGATTTTGATCGATTCACTAAAAACAATCAGGAGAAAGGTATCTCTCAAAGATGTAGCTGAGATACTTTTCCCTTGATCGACTCAAAATTACGGAACATTGCAGTATCAGCCTATAACGAGCAGGAGAAAGGTATCTCTCGTACCAATGTTTTAAGGTACCTTTCCCTTGATCGCAAGAACGTAAAATCTATAAAAGAAGAAAACCCCGCTTTTTTGAGGACCTAAAAATCCGTAGGTGTGGCATCCTAGTGTAGAAGACCCTCCCAGGATTTTACTAGTCCTAAATTAGACTTAAATCAGACCAAGGAGGAGGAGGGGCAAAGAATGAAGCGAGTGAGCCCAAAAGCTATTAGCTTCCGCTCGTTTGCCCACTAAAAGTTATTAGCTTGGAATATGGTTGAAATTCTATATCAAAGTAGACTTATATTAGACCAATGAGGAGGCGAAAGAGCGGAGCGAGTGAGCCACCCAACAGTTATTGTTTGAAATTATTCTAAACTAGACACGTAGTAGAGCAAGGAAGAGAGCATGTGTGTTCTTTTAAAGCTTCTAGCTTGAAATTCTTTAAAGTAGGTTTCTACCAAACCACATGATTGTTTTCTATTTGGCTCCGCCAGAAGATTTTTTCTCTATATTTTTGTAAGCATTAAATCAAAAATTGGTTTGCTCAACATTTCGCATCGTTCTTTTTCCAGAAATTTTGTCGTCGGTGGCAAAGAATTTTTTGCGGCTTGGGGCTGAAATCGACTCTGTGGCGAAACGTCCCACACCGGCATAGGAACTCTAGTACCAATAACCATAGGTATTTCTGCAGTATCGCTGGTCCTTAGGATGTCACAAAACAGTCGTATACAGGGGAGGGGGGTTTAGAGATCGACTCCCTCTGAGCTGAAAAAATTTCCTCAAAATTTTGTTCAAAAACCACCCTTTAAAAAGTTTCTGGCTGCACTACTGCATCGCGGTACCTCTCATTTCCAAGAACTGAAGGTACCACAAGTACCCATCCACCATAGTTTAGTTTGTTTACCGAAACTCTGCCTAGAATAATATAAACCATGCTAATTTACTGTGCACATCAGTATATTGCCTCAGAAGTCGAAATCAAGGTCATGCTAATTCTGAGATACCCAAGGATGCGAGAATTCCTCTGATAACCTATGAAAATATCATGTACTAGGCTGATTTGCTTTATATTATTCAAATGTGGTTTAGAACTTGAAATTTTTCTAGTCCTTAAATCGGATCAAGACCACGCCTAATTCTATGACGTCATCAGAGGCTTCAAAGTAAACTTTGGCCGCGCAAATCTTTACTTTATCCCCTTCTTCCTACTAATAGGTATAGAGAGGGGAAAGGTGATCACAGCACATCTCCTCAGCTTGCACCAATTATGACTAAGCCCTATCGAAAAAAGGAAAAATTATAATCGAAAATTCAAAGAATACAGCAATCTATTATTTTCGTCCGTTACCTGCGCATTCCTAACCTTCAAATACATAATTTATATCGCAGGATAGACGATCATAAAATCACGATCGTAATATATGTTTTATGAATTCTTTCTTATACTTCGCTCTCGAAAATGAGTGCCAAGACTATAAGGATTTCCTTGCGGTTACATCATCGACGCCGTATTACCTATAAGATTATAAGACGTTTTATCGAACGACAAGCGTTATAAACATATCAGCTTTCAACTGGTCGTATCGGTTAATTATTTAAAACACTTTACTTCTTCGCGCAATAACCAGAATCGTAAAACACGTAAATACAAAAATCGTCTGGAATTTATTTTAGAGACATTTTTTCAACACGCGCGGCGTCTATTCTTTCCATCTGTCTGTCTTCGTCTTCTGCTCACATGAACGTAAATTTTTGCCCTTTTCTGCACCACGCTCGCTCGCATCATTACTCGTGAATGAAGTGAAAATGCGTTAGGTCTGCCACACGCCTGCTGCGTAACAAAGTATCTCAAAAAGTACTTTTGAACTATAGGTAAGTTATTTCGCATGCAGAATATTACACGGCGAAGTCGAACTTGTAGGTAATCTGGTTAATAACACTCCATTGATAGGTAATATTCTTTATCGTAAACTACAACGAAGACTCTTTTACGAGATAATTTGAGAAGCTGATGCTACATGAAGAAAGAAAATCATCTCTATACAAGATTTTTTAAATAATACCTTATTCAGGTCGCTCTGGGACGAATTCTAATATTTTTTCGCTCGGTAAATTTTATACTCGGAAATTCCATACTCTTATAGTCGACTGAGGTGATGTGAATTGCAGTATTTGCTTTTGTGCGGAGTTATTTGTATATTAGTGTTGTATTTACGCTCTGCTGTTTCATGATTGTGCTTTGTAAATATGACGCTTACTCCATATATCTACAAATGAACGTGAGTTCAACTACCTACCAAGAAAGGCAAAAGTAATAAAATTGAGACAAGCTTTCTTCACAAAAAGAAATTTATTCGTTTTTTGTACCGACACGTGTTTGGCATTTTATCGGGTTCAGTCACGAGTTTGAGATGAGATCGACTAGTACTGCGAGTCTGAAGAAATTTTAGGAGACTCGAAAGTAGAGAGAAAAAAAAGAATAGATCTGGATGAAATACGAGCGAAATCTGGATCAGATTTGCGGTCTTCCAACTTGAGTTAATCTGATGCCTCCTTCTCGTTCCCAATCGTCTTCATAACTTTCGAGAGATAGCCGACAAAATTCTCCCTATCTTCGGGATAGAGATAATTAATTGAGGAAAAGTTTTCTTTCTGAACTCCGACCCTTTTAGATTAAATTTCCTGCAGTAAATTGAAACTTACGAGTAAAGAATCGGAAAGAATATAGATCAGTATCTCAAGGGAGTAGGTGAGGTGTAAGTAATTAAAACTTTCAACCTCTTTGCCGACGCACTTCTTAAGGAGAGGAACAAATCAGGAAGAAATTTTCTCACTTTTGAATTTAAAGGAAATCTTTCCCGTGGATCCACGTCTGTTTTCACAACATCCGGATTGCACTTGGAATGATTGCCAGGTAGTGTGGATGAATCGGATTCATTTTTGCGGAAAAATAAGAATCGAAGAGACAAGATAAGAACTTCCTGCTAGAAAGTGCATAATTTTTTAATGTGATGAAACGAGTTCATTGCTGTCTGTTTGACCATGCGGTCCGACAATACAAACTCAATGAAAGAGCGTACCTATAAAGATTGGTCTGTTCTGTCATTCATGTATACGGTACGCCCGTACTACATGCGCCCGAACTGGTTCAAATGACGTTACCTTTTTTGAAAGAAAAACGCGGAGAAATTGTAACAGTAGGTAAAATGTTAATTGTGGTCAAGTTGGCCGAGAATGGATGCAGAATATTAATCAAAGATGTATTTATTTATTCTCGTATACCTACATTATTAAAAGTCGATCGGAAGTCGATCTTCGAGACAATCATACGTCGGAGGGATCTGTCATCACGCATCGAACGCATGTAAACGGAAGTAATTGCGTCTTTCGAATTAGTTGTTGAATTTATTGTTCAGAAATTCAGTAAGTTTTTTTGAAATTGAATGATTTAAAAATTTTCACATTTGAACGGTTCGGAATACAGGGACGAAGCGAATAGAAAATTTTGAAGTTAGTGAATGATAGTGTTCGAGATTGAATTTTCCCCCTCCCCTACCTTACCTACGATCTTACACCGTTCTTCAATTCTTGCCTCTCAGCGTATTAACCCGAAACAAACTCAGATTCATAAGAGAGGAGTGTGGTCTCTTGGAATTCCTTCAACAAGACCTCCAGGTATGAGAAAATCATCCTTTCACACCTATGAATCCACCAGACCACAATCCCCTCAATCTTCTTCAGGAGAACTTCCCGTCCAACCAATATTCTCCTGACCTCCGTCATTTTCGAGCCCGAGAGCTTTTCAACCCAAGATACAGTAGACTACGCCCCTGCATGGCTAAGAGTGAGGGCAAATGAGTAAAGTGAGAAAGTCCATGAGTTGACTAGCCTAGGTTAATACTACTAGGACATCATAATGACTGAGATAGATATTTCGAAACGACGATCAGGAGGATGAGGCTCATGATACGAATATTTTTGGACTCTTGAATTTCTTCAAGTGATCTGGAAGTTAGTTGGTCTCAAAATCGGAAGGGAATTTGAGATTTCATTGTAAAGATGAGAGCCGGCCATTCTTTGGTTCCGGAAATGCCTGAAACCGGAGCTGACTAAACGAGCGGTCCCGAACTGGAGCTGGCTGAAGGAGATGACGGTCAGAGCTACGGGCTCCGGAGCTGGACCCTTGGAGCCGGAGCCGACTTCTGGCTCGGACCTCTAAAAATACCTTTATTTCATTGAGCGTCGTCTCTCAATTTTGAAGGTCATCGTAGTAGGAGTACTTCCATTTGCCAAGTTGCCGTTGTTCTGTTGTACATGATGAAAAAAAGAACTCTTTTTTTCAAAAATCAAGTTTTTCATAAATCGATTATCGTCGATAAGTCGATGATCAATTTGTCGATTTCTCCTTCCCACACGATCAATGATCGATTTTTCTATTTTTTCCCTCCGATTAATCAGAGGGACTGAGACTCAAGACTGTGGCTTAGCCCTGAGACTTGAAACTGCGAGTTGAGCCTGAGAGTCGAGACTAGGTTGAGACTGTGATTCGATACTGAGACTCGATACTAAGACTTGAGCCAGAGAATCGATACTGAGACTCGGGCTTGAGACACGAGCCTGAGACTCAAACCTGAGAGTCGAGACTGAGAGACAGGACTAAGACTTGAGACTAAGATTCGATACTAAGACTCGATATACTGAGACTCGAGCTTGAGACTCAAACCTGAGATGCGAGATCGGGACAGAAGACTGTGATTTAAGACAGAGATTCGAGACTGATACTCGAGCTTGAGACTCAGACCTGAAACTCGAGACAGACACTCGAACTCGAGACACGAGACTGACATTCGAGACTGAGTCTTAGTCCTGAGACTAGAGACTGACAATGGGAACTGAGATTTGAGACTGAGATTCGAAACTGAGACTTAGCCTTGAGACTCGAGACTCAGAAGCGAGATTGGGACTCGAGACCGTGATTCGAGATTGAGATTCGAGACTTGGAGTCGAGAATGACAGTCGGAACTGAGACTTGGGCTTAAGACTCAGACCTGAGACTCGAAACTGGGAATTGGACCTGAGTCCGAGACTCGAGACGAGATTCGAAACTGAGATTTGAGACTGAGACTCGAGACTCGGATGCGAGATTGGGACTCAAGACCGTGATTCGAGATTGAGATTTGGTACTGAGATTCAATACTAAGATTCGATACTGAAACTCAAGACTGAGGCTCAAGATCGAGACTCGAGCCTAAGATCTGGGGCTTGAGATTCAGACCTGAAACTTGAAACAGACACTCGAGCCCGAGAAACAAAACTGAGATTCGAGACTAAGACTCAGCCCTGAGGCCTGAGACTGAAAGTCAAAACTGAGACTTGAGACTGAAACTCGAAACTGAGATTCGATATGGCGATTTGAGACTGATATTGGAGACTGAGACTCAGTCCTGAGACTCGAGACTGAAACTCAAAACTGAGATTTTAGACTGAAATTGGATACTGAGGCTGAAGACCGAGACTCGAGACTGTGGCTTAGCCCTGAGACTTGAAGCTGCGAGTTGAGCCTGGGAGTTGAGATTCGAGACTGTGATTTGAAACTGAGATTCAATACTGAGATTTGATATTGAAATTTGATACTGAGACTCAGCTCTGCGACTCGAAATTGAGACTTGAAATTGAGACTTGAAATTGAGACTCAACACTGAGACTCGGACATGAGACTCGAGCCTGAGAGTCGAGACTGACATGCGAGATTGGGACTGGAGACGATGATTTGAAACTGAGATTCGATCCTGAGACTTGATACTGAGAGTCAAGCCCGAGACTCGAGTCTTTGATGCAAGATTAGGACTTGAGACTGTGATTTGAGACTGCGATTAGAGACTGAGACTTGAGACTGAGACTTGAGACTGATCTAGCCTGGGACTCGAGACTGAGATTCGAGACTCAGGCTCAAGCCCGAGACTTGAGACTCGAGACTGACAGTTGGAACTGCGGCTCGAGACTGAGACTCAAGACTGAGACTTGGGCCCGAGACTCGAGAATGACTGTCGGGACTGACAGTCGGAACTGAGACTCGAGACTGCGATGGACGTATCAACAGCCGGTATTATAATTGGTAGAATCGATTCAATATGATATCGATGTATGACGTCGAAGTGTATAGGAAGCAAATGTACAAATACAATCCAGTTTGAAGTCCGAAGTAAGTCTTTGGCCACTCGGTAAAAACGAGTGAAAGGTTTGTACTCTACCTGACATATTCCGATATTGAAAGTGAGTTGATTATTGCGAGATTGCGAGTTTCTAATGGCGACTACATTTTTTTTCAGCGCTCATAATTTTTAAAGCCCGGTTCTTATAATGGTTATGACTTAATCATCTTAGGTCCAACGATCATACGTAATCTGTATTGAAAAACGAAAGATCATATAACAAGATTTTACCTATAATTCTAGTTATCATTTTTAAAACGGCTCAGAAATAAATGAGGCGATTCGAGGCGTATAAGTTCGTAATTTATGAATTTCTGTTTCACTATTCGTAATATAATGATTATAACCATAGTAAGTAGATTCGCTACTTGTGTATTATACGCAGCATACGGTGGTTTTACCGTGGAACAATGAACACCCGCAAAGCGCTGAACATAAAAGTTGTTTCTATCTGATGGAAATTGAAATACTCGTACACAATATACAATGTAATGTTATTTCCACTTTTACTGCTTATAGAGTTCGGAATAGGTATAATTGATAATAGAAGGTAAAACTTTTGATCAAATCCGACCACATAATACACCACCATAGACTCGACTTGACGACATGCTGGTCGTGCGGAGATGTAAAATACACACGCCTACCAACAAGAAAATCTTTATTTGATTTCGGAATAATTTACTTTATTAAGGTGTTTTAATCATCCGACGTCTTGCTGACACTGAATAAAATTTAGATGCAGCGTCGGTGGTCTCTATATGCCCTCTAAAAATATACTCGCACAGTAATTATCGAAAAGTTCGAAGCATTGAATGTGAAATAATATAGTATAATATACGTATCAACTCGCGAGAAATTTAATAGTCACTGAAGGCTATAAGACAAAATGCAGTTTGCGGTAGGTTAAAAATCTCCTAGTTTTCGGTAACGTAAGACAATTTACAAGAATAAGATTTTTTCGAAGAGGCTTCATATACTTTTTCTCTTGCGTATGATAATGTTTGGCAAAACAGCTGTTATATTTTAATCGTCATGACATTAGAATTGAAATTTTTTCTTGAATTGAATCAATTTTCGACTTCTTGTAAAGAAATGAAGATCGGGAGAGACTTCGACACATATTTTCGGATGCACCCTTAATAACAAAATTCATGGAAACTCTGTTGCGGACTGTTCCCGCAAGATTTGCGGGGCAGACGCAGGTTTTGGAAACGTCTAGTTTGAATTTTCTGCGTCAATATAATCCGCAGGCTGATAGGTTATGATCTCGTTAATCAGCACAAAGACTGATTTCTCGAGTCTGTCAGCAATATTTTGCCTATAGTTCTGCAAAACGGTGTTAATTTATCATGCTCAGAACTGCCTCGAAGTTAATTTTTCTCTCGGCGTGGTCTTAAAACGACTTTAGAGCAGTCGTGGAGTCGATTCTGTAATAATTCATCGAAAAAATTATGCTGATTTTGTGCTAATTTTCAGGAAAAGAAAGAACTGATTCTTAATAATTTTGCAACTGGAAATTTTGTTGACTAGTACAGGCAATGAAGGCCAAAAAAATAAGTCATATTTTGCGAGGGTTTTTTGTGGGGTTGGAAGATGGATTTTACTAAAAGGTCTCAAGTTTGATGACTGGAATAACCTTCCAAAATATTGAAAAACTTCACTTGACCGTATAATTAATTGAAACAGGACCGCACAGTGGTCGGAAACTGAAAAAAGGTGAGCTTTAATCCAAAAATAAAAGTTTTCGTTAGACATGGAAATATATGTGACTCAGTAGCTCTTAGGACCTTTCAAATTTTTGTCTGTTTGAAGACTTTAACCAACTCATTGTTTCCCCATCATCGAGCCCATATGTTCTGGAAACGACGTCGACTCAGGTAACGTGGAAAAGTCGGGAGAGCAATCGAGACCCCTCCTTACCTATGTGTAAGTCCTCAGTAAGTCGTCCCGCTAACTAAGCTTGGACATCGGCGCCTATCAACAATGTTAGTTGACCAGTCAGAGCACAGGAAGAGCGTGATGAGGAGGATACAAAAGAAGAATATCAGTGAATATCAGCACCAGAGTATCATTTAAGCTGTAAGCAGGAATATACTGCGAATATATTGCAAAGTTTAGAAGTAAAACGTTCCCGTTAAACCATGTCCACTTCAAATCGACTCGAAATCGACCCGTCATGTCGACCGAATCGAAGTCCATTTTGAGCCGATTTAGTTCCGCCCATTTCGACCCAAAATCGACCGCTTCTTTTCACCATTACCAGAAAGCAGTCGATTTCAGGTCGACAAAAATTTGGGGACGTCGACTCGATATCGACCGGATATCGACGTTGAAGTGAGGTCGATTTCAACAATATATCGACACGATCTCGACGAAGATTTTGGTGGAGCCAAATAAAAAAATGCTGTTCTTTCGTGTTTCGGTAGACAAACAAACTAAACTATAGTGGATGGGGACTGGCGGTACTTTTGGTTCTTGGAAATGAGACGTACCGCGATGCAGTAGACCAGCTAGAAAATATTTGAAGGGCGGTTTTTGAACAAAATTTTGAGGACAATTTTTCAGCTCTAAGTCTAAGAGAGTCGATCTCTCAAACCCCCCCCCCCTCTGGATACGCTACGTTTGTGACGTCCCAAGGACCAGAGATACTGCTGAGATCCCTATGGTTATTGGTACTAGAGTTCCTATGCCGGTGGAGGACGTTTTGCCGCAGGGTCGATTTGACGCAAATCATTTAGCCCCAAGCTGCAAAAAATTCTTCGCCGTCGACGACAAAATGTTTGGAAAAAGAATGATGCGAAATGTTCAGCAAACCAATGTCTGTTTTAATGCTTACAAAAATATTGTAAGGTTCTGCGGCAAAGCCACAAGCAGCAAGCTCGCACGTACCACAAAACTTTCAGTGATGATGGATGGAAGCTACTAGAAATGGCACCTGTAACTGCCTAAACATTCCTGAAATGTTCAGAGCACAAGAGCACAAGCGCGTCCATCATTACTAAAAGTAGGGCAGTATAGTTTCACACGGGTGAACCGGACCGCCATTTTGGACCTTAGAATGACTAGCGGAAGGTTTGAACGACGCCACAACATCGCGCGGAACGACGTGCACGAGGGGAGATGCTCGTTGCTCCGCGCATTATCGTGGTGTCGTTCAGACTCTCCGCTAGTCTTTCTTAGGTCCAATATGGCGGTCCGGTATACCCGTGTGAAACTATACCGCCCTACTAAAAGTTTTGTGCTACGTGCAAGCTTGCTGCTTGTAGCTTTGCCGCAGAACGTTACAATATAGAGGTAAAATCTTTTGGCGGAGCCAAATAGAATAAGATCATGTTTCATATCTGCTGTCCTTTCTTGAGATTTTCACTCGTTCGTTTTCATTGTTAACCTGATTTTCTTTATAATTGATTGAGCGGCTCACGTATTAGGTCTGAGGGCCAGTTTTACCAGCGTTTGGTGTATAGTTCTAGTTAATGTATTTCAAGCCAATAGCTTTTGGGTAGCTCACTCCTTGGGTTAGTAGAAACCTACTTCGAAGAATTTCAAGCTAGTAGTTTTAGAAAAGCTCACTCGCTCCGCTCGATCGCTCTCTTCCTTTGCTCTACTACGCGTCTAGTTTAGAATATTTTCAAATAATAGTTGTTAGGTGGCTTACTCACTCCGCTCTTCCGCCCCTCCCTTGGTCTAATATAAGACTACTTCGAAATAATATTTCAAGCAAGTGTACTTTGAAATATTCCAAGCTAATAACTTTTAGGAGACAAAGGAGCGGAAGCTGATAGCTTTTAGGCTCACTCGTTTTACTCTTTCGCCCCCCCCTACTTGGTCTAGTATACGTCTAATTTAAGACTAGTAAAATCCTAAGGGGGTCATCTACATCTATTATGATTCTAGTACAAGACTGCTAAAATCCTAGTAAGCCTACGCTAAGTTTAAAGCCAGGTCTAGAAAAAGCCTAGTGCTCAGACCCACCACCTTCTTGGTCTAGTTTACTGTACATTTAGGCCTATATAACACGCTATACCTAGTACAATAGCTAGTTGTGGTTAGAGAATTCAAAAAAGAAATACATGTGTACATAGGATGCCTAAACCTGCTAGTATAAACTGACAGGATCCGTCTATACAGTATACTGTATTTTTGATGATTAACCTACGCCCATAAGCCTGGTTTAAGACTAGTAAAATCCTAGGGGGGGGGGGGAGTTCTTCTCCGTTTTATTATAGGTCTAGTTTAGGACTGGTGAAATCCTAGCATAAAGCTAGTATAAAGTTAGTATATAAACTGGACAGGGTGAACTCGTGGGTTGAACTCGCAAATTTTTGAATCACCCACGGAGTATCAAGGGTGAAGGAGGGGCACTTGGAAAATTTCAAATTAGGGGTCAGGGCAGAGTGAAGACATGAAACATGTCGAAAAACTCACGCATTCGCGTAAGCACAACCGACTTTTGACCCGTTTCATGTCATTTCTCTACCCCCTAAATCTCGAAAATGCGTCCGGGCGTTCGTACTGAAGACCTTAGGAGTGAAAAATTTTTGACGTCGAACTTCAGCCCTACCCCTGTGGACGAAACAATTCAACAACGAGCAATACTACGTGAAGACATTGAATTACCAAGGAAATTTGGGAAAACGACTCACCCTCCTTACAACGCTGCGAAAACTACGAGATCCATTGATTGTCAGAATTGCCCGAAGAAGTGACACGACCGCTAGTCTCAACGTCATTACACCTTCATCCACGAACGTGAAGCTATTCAAGCTGGAAATACGGACCTTTGAAGGAAGGGCGACCGAGTGGATCGACTTCAAAAGTCAATATACGGCTGCAATCCTTTATCAAAAGGACAAAAACTTCGTTATCTGCGTTCGTTAGTCTCGGGTGAACCGCTGAACTTTATTCGTCTCCTACATGCTGATGATTACGACCAGGCTTGGAAAAATCTCTGTGAATATGATGATAATCCGTCTAACCTACTTCAGCTTCATGTCGATGAATTAATGAATGCGAGCTCCAAGCATGAAGCGAAACGATGCCAGCAAAGGAACACACTCGTTCACCCTGATTCCGGAATTTGCATCGGGGCGTTAGCACGGATGACCTGAAAAATTTTTGATAGCTTTATACTGGGATTATCTAGTCATTCTAGTCAGACTTATACTAGAGGAAGAATGAGAGCAAACTAACTAGGTCTCTCTTTGATCTATGCAGTCAACTAACACACTAGCTTCATACTAGGTCTTGGAATCCTGTATACCATATCCTTTCTTAAGCCTCCTTCATACTAGGCTTCAGCTTAGCCACTATACAGTATATCAGGTCCAGTAAAATGAAAGCTTAATAGCAGACCAAGAAGTGGGACATGTTTCTTGTTGACATGTTTCATGTCTTTTCTCTAACCCTTAAATCTCGAAACTGCGTCTGGGCGTCCGTACGGATGTAACGTTAAACCTCAGCCCTATACCTCTGATTCCGTGCAAATGACCTTGAAACTTTGAAAAATTTCGAAATCCCGATGATCCATACCCTGCTTTCAAAATTTGCGAGCGTCCGTCCGTCCGTGCAAACAAAATCCTAGACCTATATTTGGCTAAAGCCTTTATTGTAATAACCCTAAATCAGGCTGCTGTAGTAGGTAGAGCCTTCATCATTTAACCAGACTAATACTAGACTAAGAAGGGAGGCTGATTAGGCCTATACTAACATAGCTCAGTTTCCTAATATACAGCATACTCCATACTAGGCTAAGTCTTTATTATTTTACCGACCATAGCTATACTAACGAAGTTCAAAACAAGGTTTCATACACAGTATACTAGGTCCAAGCGGGCAAATGACATCTAATAAACCTCTACTAAGCAAAAGCCTTCATCACACTAGGCCTGAATCAAGATACTGCAGTAGGTATAGCTTTTAAGTAGAATTATATTGCCGCGAGTAAGCCCTCCAAAAGCCATTAGCCTAACATGTTCTAAAGTAGAATTATACTAGACCACAATCATACAAGCAATAAAAAAATTCCGAAACAATGTCTTCAAATTTTTACTGCACATTATACACGTGTGCGCATTATATTCAAAAAAATACCTTAATACAGTATAATTGTGACCCTGTCTACAGAAACCCACCTTAAGAAAAAAACTTCGATCAGGAGAAAAGTATCTTTATCATGAGAGTCATAGATACCTTTCTATTGATCGAAGTTTTTTCGTTAAGGTGGGTTTCTGTAGACAGGGTCACATTATGAGAAATAACTTAAAAAATCAGTGAAGGGGCGTTTCAACAAGTTACGAATATGTTTTCCTTCGAGACCAGCGGCGCGAGTGACGAAGAAGTGACGAATTGAACCGCTCTCTGACCCGCAAATGCAAAATGTCTTTTCTTTTGCGGAGTGTGAAAAATGAATCGATGTATTTTTTTTTAGTTTCGCAATATCTATGTACTGCATTAGAAGAAGAAACAAAAGGTTGGATTCTTACGTTTTTGTCCCTAAAGTAAGCGTTAAATTTTGAAGTTCGGCTGATTTTAAGAATCGTAAAGATACACACCATTAATAAAATCGGGCAGTATTTGAAATCTCAATGTAATTGTGATTAGTCTGTTTTACTGCAGATTACAAATCCCGTGGGATCTACCCGCGGTAAAATAATTTACGCCTAATAAAATTCTATGGAAACATTCGTCATCTTTATCCACAATTTATATCGTAAGCTAAGTAAAACCTACTTGGTTTGTAGTATCATTCGCTTACTCGTTCTCGTGAGGACTCTGTTTTGTACTTTTAAGTAGCCAAAGTTCTATATTATGAAGTCGTTTGTTGTTCTATTTTGCGTAATTTTTCATGTGAATTATCCTCGTACCGGCGCCTCAAACGACCAAACGCATTTTTCACAATGGTGCGAAGCGAGTTTACCAAAGGACCAGGAGCTTGTCGCTAGATCATTTTCTCTCTACAAAACCGTATTTTTACTCAGCCATCGTTTTCGTGATGAGCCGCCTAGTAGAACAGAATCTCAAAAAATTGCGATAGCGAGTACAAATTTGTTATTCAAACTACCATTAATGGAGGACGTGAACAATATAATTTTCGATTCTGCCTGGTACGTCGCCCACAACGCAGATACTTCTGAGAAACTGTCGGATAAGGATCTGCGCACGTTACGAGAGAAGAAGACGCTCGAAAAAATTGAATCGACTATTTTAGGCGACGCTTCGCTGGCTAAATTGTATAAAGAAGAGCTACAGATAGCGGCAAAGAAACTTACGGAGATCTCAGACCACAATCCATATTTTCCACTAACAATGAGGGAAATTATATTGGAGTATTCATCGGAAAAGTGTTTTGAAAATGATCTCAATGAAAACTACACTAAACACACCATTGGATTCGGACCTGAATTTGTAGAACGCGAAAAGACCATCAAGGAAAAATGTCAATCGTTCCAACGTCATCTCCTCGCCAAAGCTCTTTTACAGTTGGCAAAGACGAGTACGGCGGACCAAGTTCAAAAGCTGCTCGACGAAGTTATTCAAACGACTGATGATAAACTCCAACGTATCGCAGATCTTGGCGCAGATGATGTATTTTTTCCTATGATGGGAGAAGCGTTTAAAAAGAATACAGAACTGGACAAGGAAGTGACGAAAATAAAAGTTGAATTAATAAAAAAACATAAAATCGAATTTACTTGCGAACAGTATGAACGTAATAATATTTTGTAATTCATTTCCTCCTTGAAGCGTTCGCCCCGATATTTTTGAAATATTTTCGCAATCCTGATACGTAGCAATCGCAATTGAAATATTATCAACCCAAGATCCAGTGAATCGGGCTTATAGCTGCACAGTCATTATTAACTATAATTATTATTACTATTTCTGTATTATTCATTATTATTCTCTTTTATTATAATATAGTAGGTATCTTCCTAGTTATTTTCATTTTACTCGAATCATGTACTCAATACTCGTATCATCCCATCGAGAACACGCGAATTCAAAAGGAAGAATAGTGTTAATATTGAAACACAAAAAATGTACAGAATATTTTACTGAGGAAAAAATATAAATGCTGTCTTTTTGTAATAGTACCGCCTGATGGGATCAACTTTTTGGAAGACTTAGGAAACCTAAATTTTTTTTGGCTAGTAGTGATCTAGAACCTCCAAAACGTCAAGAAATTTAATTCGTCCCTTTCCCTGTTTACCTCACGCCGCTAGGTATTACCTCACTTTTTGGTGAAATGTAGTCACGGTCCATTTGCGGTCGATTTTCGGTCGACAAAAAATCGACGTGGTTCATCGGGTTCCTTATCAAACGAGGTATCCCAGGAGAGAATACATCACCTACCTTTACGTAAGTGAACTGGAGAACCCTCGAAAAAAGAAAATAGGTTATTTTGCAAATAGAATGAACGGTGAGTGCGTTTTCTACTCATCATGCTGTTAAAACTTTGAAGGATTCGCAAACCTACTCAAATACACTTTCAAATTTTCTTAGAAGGTTTTTGAGCAAGATTTTATGATGCATTTCTCGGTTAGGGTTGATGTTGGTCGTCGAATCCATTACTCCCTCTCGCCATAAATACGCCACTGTTATGAATTTAGTGAGTTTACCCCTAAAAATACTTAAAATTTTATATTTTTTGTTTGTACACAGGTTTACTGAAAAAGTACGGAAAATACGAAATATTGATAAAAATAACGTTGATAGGCCCATTTTATCACTTGATAAAATTCTAAATTTACCTGCTAGTGAAGCGCAGAATAAAGTTCAAAGAAGGGAAATAATGATACTGGGTCATCCGAGGTTATCAAGAATTGGATGCCAAACATGCAATCACAAGCTGGATAAAAATTTTCAGAGCGCTAATAATGGAAGTTTTCAGGAAAGATCTCCGTCGCTTTCGATCAAGGTGTCAAAAGTGATCCAAAATAAAGTTGAAGATTTATCATCAAGTTCCGCTTCTATGCAGCCCATAGAAAAATGCAGTCAAGTTGGCCGAACGAAACGCTTAATCATGGAGTTCAACGAGAAGGCGAATCGATCATCCAATGATTGGCTGAGGACAAAGGTAAGTTCACTTTATGTTCTAAATTTGATTCTCATCCGCTCCTTCAACGAATTCACCTTACATTACATTCCCTAAAATCTATCAACACTTGTATCACATTCATATAGATTCCCAGTCACATAAACTTTTCTGATCACGACTCAGTTGATATGTGTGTAACAGCCAAACAGGCTACAATCTTTCCCACAATAATCGATTCGGGTATAACTTTAATGTTGGAAGAATCTCCTAGGCGAACCCCCTCTTCTACTCGGTAACTGCCAAGCTACTTTGACAACCCCCAAGTTGCAGTGCCCCCCTGCTAGAACACACAACAACAACACCACCACTATCTTAGATAATAAACAGGATGGCTTCTCTTCGTCCTCTTCCTTCTTCAAAGGTGATCTTCCTTTCCTATCTGCAAATCTGGATGTTGATGGTACACGGGTGTCGAGTAGGCCATAGCGTGGTTCTGCATTTGCCTATTTTATTCCCGGACCATCTTCTTTTTCATGACGATGGCTGCAAATGCAGACACCTGGTTCCATGCTTCTTTGGAACCTAACATGGTGGGTACCAGTATACTCAGGACAAGCGTTTCATCTACCCCAATCTCTTGAAGAGACCGACTAAGCTTGGACCGCTTACGCCCCTTCACACCTCGCACTCAAAACGGTGTGCTCTGGTCCATCGTCCCACACTTGGTCGCAGTGCAAACATGTTGCCTGCTCAACTTTCCTTAACTTCGCAAATGAACTTGTTGAAGCAGCCATGGCCACTTAACACCTGTGTCAGGTGAAAGTTTAGTTGGCCATGGTGAGGGTTCATCGACTCATCAAGGTCGCGTATTAACACACGGGTTGTCCACTTGCCTAGCTCAGTCCGGGCAACTCTACCTTTCCATTTCTCAAGCAAGGAGCGCCTGGCCTCCTGCTTAACCTATAGAGTCTCTCGATTGGTCGTTCTCGTCTTTTTTGCTCTAAACACCACCGCTCTCTCCTCAGCAATGAGCTCAATTGGTGGCGAACCTGCTAATACACAAAGAGCCTCCATCGAGACAGTGCGGTAGGCACCAACACACCTCAACGCAGTTCTTCGTTGGATCTTTACCATCTCTCTTCTTCTGTATGGTATCTTCATGGAATCGGTCCATTCTGGGGCACCATGTAGGAGGATCGACAAGGCGGTGCTCATTAGGCTCCTACTCCTGGCTTCTCCCAGTCTTCCTAGGTTCCGGATCAGGTGGCTTAGGTACGCAACTTCCCGGCCTGTCTTCTCCGCTCCCATCAGGAAATGATGCCTGAAGCTCAGCGTCGAGTCAAACCAGATGGCCAGCAACTTCATCTTCCTCTTAGCCTCGATTTTCGCACCTTGCAGATAAAAGGCGAGTGGACTGAACTTCCGACGGGTCGTGTGTAATATGGCCTCCGTCTTATGTACTGCAAGTTCACGTCTGGCCGACTCGATCCAACGCATCACTACCTCTAGGGCCCGATTTACCCTGCTCTCCACCGCTACAGTCGTTTTGGCTGTGCATACCACCAGTGTGTCATCAGCATAGCATATAAGCTTGACACCCGGTGGCAGCTTCACCTTAAATATCCCGTTAAATGCGTCGCACCATAACAGCGGCCTAATGACCGACCCCTACGGTATTTCTCAAGTAACTGGGTACGCTTCATTGTACCAGCAGACGTCTCTGCTTGGGTTTCTCGGCAGCTAAGATAGCTGCTGATCAACCTGAGCCGGTTAGCGGGCACTTCTGCGTCCATAAGGGCTTCCAATATCCTCTCCCATGGGATCGAGTTTAACGCATTTCTTATGTCGAGGCTGACGGCTGCGCAAAACTGACGCATCGCTATCGATGACTCCGCTATCGGATTTGAGCATCTGATGTGCAGCGTCCAGTTTGAAAACCGAGATAATATCTCTGTCCCTCAGATAGCTCTCCAGTCGATTAACTATCGCTCTTTCCAGGAGTTTCCCAACATTTTCCAGCAGACAAAGTGGACGATAAGAGGATGGCAGGCCAGGTGGTTTGTCCTCTTTATCAATCAGCGCTAGCCTGGCTTTTTTCCATCACACAGGGAACAGCCTTTGGTCAACTGCCGCATTGAATGTATCAACAAGCAGTGCCGGGTTAACTGAGTGTATGGCGCTCCAGACTGGATTTGGAATCTCATCCGGGCCCGGAGCCTTCCAATACTTACCCCGCAGTCTATTGACTGCTGCATCCACCTCCTCGGTACCTAGGAGGGATATATCATCCTCTTCTACTGTTGGTAGTGCTATTATTGGTGGTGGCATGATTTGACCCACAACATCCGGCTCCATTCGGCTCATTGCTAAGAGGCCCTTGAGCTTCTTCAGCACTATCTTATAAGGCTTTCCAAAAGGGTCGTCCTCTGCCATCTCACACAGCACTTGCCATGCAGCACTCTTGCTGTCTTTGATGGCCCTCTTCAGTCTTTTTCAAGCCAGCTGTTATTCAGGTGCAACCGCCTGCGCCCCTTCGCGGCCTCTACTGCTTTGGTATATTCGGCGCTGACGATTGCACTCTTTTCTTAGCTCGGCAATCTGGTTGGTCCACCAGTAAACAGCTCTCCTCTTCTTTGGTGGACCTTGCCTGGGTATGGCTGCATCGCATGCTTTGGTGACAGTTTTTATCATCCCCTCTGCTGCCACCTCTGCGTTCTCTTCTTGCTCTTCTCCTTGGTCCCATGTGAGAGCAAGGTTGCTAGTCTTCAGACGGTCGCTATTCAGCTTCCGAACTGCCAATTTCCTTACGAGCTTTTGTAAAGCAGTGACCTCAACTTCCCGGTGGATGGAAAAGTTGATACCGATGGTCGCTCTCAGAAAGCACCTTATCCAGTACAGCCAGAACTCCTCAGTATTAAACAAAGTCCTATGCATTGGTCCACATCCATCAGAAACCATAGAAGAGAAAATACTCGGCTGAGAATCGGTCATACTAGAACCACTCACAATCAATTCCCATCTCCTGGCTTCCCCATCTTGCTTTTACTATCAGGAGGAACTCTAAACAGTTAATCACTTCTTTTCTCGACCAATGCTCGCACCTCTCCGCTCCATCTTAAATGTCCCATCCATCCTCACTCCAACCCTAGAAAATAACCCAGAAACAATATCACTCTCTCTTGAATATTTACGTCGCACTTATTTTAAAAAAATAGAAAATTCGAAGACACTACTACCATCATTATAACATCCCACAACAACCTAAATATAAATAATTCCACTTGTGCCACATAATACAAATATCATGTAGTCCTTCGAGCAAATAGCCTACTGATTGGCTAGAATGCTCCTTGATAAGAAAAATAAAAATTGAGTCACCGTAACTGAATTTTGTGGACAAGGTGCTGCTTTTCGTGTAAATCCTACCTGTCAGCGACCCTGATGTTATATTCTTAGTGTAGCCTTTATATCTCGAAATATTTTTGAATAATTGTCAGGAACAATGGCGTGGGCAACCCTCCTCCCCTCTCGAGTCGTTCGACGAGAGAATCTGTTTAACGAGAAGGAGGGTCATTGGGTAGAAAATGCATCTTTCTAAATATCTACGCTGGCAAAGAATAATGGTACTATTTGAAATCAATATAATTTTTTTTCAACTGCTCTTGGTTTTATAATTTAGCCTTTGAGCCTCTTACATTCAATGTTTCCCATTTTTCCTGCATGCCTCTGTTATGGAGAATACTCGCTGGAAAGCGAATAATTATTAAAATTATCTCGCCACTGCAGCAAAATCACTTTTACAATGATGCTGCACTGGGAAAACAGTGCATATCCGACGATACGCAAAATGAATTGCGATTGAAATCCCGTAGTTCTCATGAAACTTGAGAGTTTATACACGAGAACATGAATAGTAAACATATCGTGAAATTATTTTGATACTTTGTGAATGTACGGAATGAATAATTTCTAAGTATTAATTGACTTACTGTTTAAAAGGCTGGTTGCATACTGAAACTATTCGCGTTAGAGCGTATTAAGGTTTGCAATAATAACGAATGATGTACAATGACTCATAGTAGGACAGTCTACTTTCTCAGTCAGTTTTACATTAATGTTGTACATGTATCTAGGTATACAGCAATCCATTTGTCTTGCGGTACGTGGATGCTTCGTCATTACTCTCTTAAATAAAAAAGCAATAAGAAAATGAATCTTATTCTGGTGGTTCGTCAAAATAATACATTCGGTTTCTTTTTGAAGAAGAAAAATTCATTCTTCGAGAAAAGATCAAGATAATTTATCGTTCATCAATCATAACACAGAGTCTAAAGTAAACTTAGGTGAGTGTATCGCAGAATTAATCATTACCCTAGAGGGGCGAATTGGATATTGTCGTACAGAATGAATTGAGAAGGAAATCAGACCTGTCAAGAATTTGCGAGGTAAAATAATTTTCACAAAAAAAATCAAATAGTTTCTACTTTCTAGAATCAGACAATCAAAATGAATAAAAGAAAATACGAGTAAGCCGAATAGCGGCGGAGTCATGCGGTATCTGCTGTGACGTTGTTGACCATTAAATTTAGAAAAAATTTCTTTCTTGCTCTTTCTTACCCTTCCTCTCTGCAGCTCTTGACTTCAACCTTTTCCTTCTGGAGACAAGATTTCTATGAACTCGCAATTATTCCAATTCCTTTCTTTTTACAGATTCACGCGAAAACTTTTTTTTGTACCTCTGCCGGTCTCACTCTCTCATGATGTCTAATCGTCTGTGAGGATGCAAGTACAGATTGTGACTCGACATTTTTAAAAATCTCTAATTGGACTACAGACAATTGATCGCGGATTGTTTCTAAGTCTCTAAAGTAGCCAAAGGTTACGGCCTGATATATTGGATAAATACTTTACAGTACTCGAAGAGTAAACTGGAGGGAGATCTACATAAACCGCAGAAAAAGCACACGAGCCGCGAGCGCGCTTTCGGTCTGACAACCATTTTCAAGCAAATATAAAAAGTGACTCAATGAGATGGAGATGAAATTCCGTGGCAAAAACACCAGAGAAAATCATGGACGAACCAGCGAGATATGAGACGGTGAGTCATACTCATAAACTAGTTCAACCAACCCTTCGTTCGGAATATACCTATTGAGTAAATTTTGTCTGTGGGCACGTATGAAAGCAAAGTCTCTCACAACATTTATCAATTGGATTAAAAATTCGATCAGATGAATTTGAATTAATGCTTCTTTCTCCTCCTTCTTTATGGTTGATATACCTTGAAGTGAAATCCAAAAAGTATTCATATCGTACACCATCGCTAACATTTTCTTTGTTGTACAATCCATTGGAAACTTCGTGTGTGATCCAAAAAAGATACACAAAATCTTCTCGTAGTTTCAAATAGTTATTATGTAAGTTACTTACTTTCTCACAATATTTCTTACGAAAACAGGCTACGAGTTGGCGGGCATGTAGGTACGGGTATAAATGCATCGATATTTATATTGTGTTTTTGTCAGTTTCATTGCCGCGTTCTTTAGACAAGAAAAACCAATCATTGCCGCATTGTTTTTGTGACAATGGATTTATTGGTCAAATAAAAGATTTATGCAATATCATTACGATTTTACTCTCGCGTAGTATAGGACAAGAAATCGCGGCTTCAAACTATTCTTTCATCGAACAACGGAAAAAATAACGGGAAGAAATTCTCCCAGGTCCCTCAAAATAAAACAGCCATCAACCCCGAATATTTTTTTACGACGTCATTCCTTTGATGTTATTCAATTATACAAGCTTTCAAGTTTTCCTGACGGACGCCACGCCTCAATTTTTGTTGGTCTTTCGCCTGAGCTTGAGGCATCCTCTGATGACGTCGCACTTGCTCTCATGATCGTAATTTTTTAATATTCTGATAATTGGGTCAAGATCATTGATGACGTCATACTTTCTTACGAGTGCTTTGGCCGAGTGAGTTCAACATGTTTATTCGGAGACTTAATGATGAATGTAAAGATTTTGAGGCTAAGCTCAAAGCCAGAAAAGAGAAGAAAATCTCCTCCTTTTTGAACTCCAAGGCTATTAATCATTGTACTGATAATGGTGTCGTTCAAGCTTTCCAGTCCAGTATTATTAATTGCAGTCAAGAGCAATTCTCGCAAGATGAAACGTACTCGCTGGAAAAGGGTTTAAAATTTGACTTTCCTCCCCTTCCTAAAGATGAAACTCTTGCTAACGTAGTTGCCGATCTTACAATAAAACTCACGGGTTCTTAGAGGACTTAAATGAGAGGAGGTAGGGATCTTATGGTGTTTGAAACGTTGTATACCTGGCTCATTGAAGGGGCCAGGCCAATTGGTGTGTGGAGTATTGCATATTTAGTTACTTGAAGGAGCTATTTTAATCAGGCTGAGTGCTGCCAGACCTACGGATTTCCATTGGACTTGGACTAGGCGTGGACTCTCCTTGTAGTATACTCGCTTTATACTAGTCAATATGACAGGATTACGATAGAGCTGTAGGTGATAGATGGGCGACTTGGAACAATTTTGGCCTTCAAACTACAGGTGATAGTTCAAGCTATAGGTGATAGGAGAGGAAATTGGGAAAATTTTATCCTCCAAGCTATATAGGCGAAAGGAAAAAAACAGAAAAACTTTTGGAGTCCCAAGGTCATGTTGCCTCCCGGACAGCGGACGTTTTTTCCGAAAAGATCCCCCCCCCCCCACCCATAAAACAGGTCTTCTATTAAAAATTGGTCCCGGCGTGAATATTCAATCAGCTTGCGCCAAACTCGTCCGCAGTAACCCCCTTCTTTTGTATAAAAAATTACGCAAGTGAAGTGATAAATAATCTGAGGAGGAGGGTCAGGGAGCAGGGGTCAATCCTCACTAAAGCTGACAAGGGCAGCGCGGAATTCGTTTAAACGAACACCTCAAGACCTGAAGTAAAGGAAATTTGGGTGATTCGGCCTTTTTGGACCACCTTATCTCCAAAGGTCATGGTTTCAAAGAAAGGTCAGCTACCCTCCTTCACAAGGAGAGATCGTACTTCAAACGTATTTCACTGGAAAATATTGAAAAAGTGCGTCATTTGAACAGTGATGATGTTACCGCACTACTCAATAGGTATTTTCCCGACGAAGGATTGACTGAAATATACCACGAGCTTGAGTCACCTCGCGAAGGCTCGCTGGTTCAATCATGATCTCGTTGGTATTCTGTTTTACTGGGACCGTGGCGTTTTAATTTTGCCCGATGATGGTTTGCTAACCGAAAGATCTCACATCTTCTTTTTTATCTGCGGTCACTGTAATTGTTCTTTTCGCTTACTCTTTGAGTATTCCGTAACTATGTGCTTGTCTTCTGACGTGAGATCAATGTCTTTGTCCAACAAGAAAAGACAATGACTTTCTAAAGATCATGTTTCATGTCTTTTGAAAATTTTCCCCGATCAGATATGTTGTGGATAGTGCGAGACAAAAATATTTGGAAGTTCTAGGCTAAGGCTTTAGAGCGGCACACTCGCTTGATCTAGTATGAGTCTACTTTGGAATATTTTAGGCTAATGAGCCTTCTTGGTCTAGTGTAAGTCTACTTTAGTATATTTCAGGCTGATGAGATTAGGGGGCCTCATTCGCTCCGCTCGTTAGTCCTGCTTCTTGATCTCTTGTAAGTCTACTTTAGTATGTTTCAGATGTTGTTTCAGATGTTATAGGTGGACCAGGATTGACGACTTATGACGTCACCGAACTTCAGATATTATAAGCGAACCTAGATTGACAACGACTTATGACGTCACCGACTCATGTTGTCACTGACTCATGACGTCATCAAACTTATGACGTCATAGACCTATGACGTCACCGACTCATGATGTCACTGACTCATGACGTCATCAAACTTATGACGTCATAGACCTATGACGTCACCAAACTTCAGATATTATAAGCGGACCAGGATTGACGACTTATGACGTCACCAACTTATGACGTCACTGACTCATGTTGTCACTGACTCATGACGTCATCAAACTTATGACGTCATAGACCTATGACGTCACCAAACTTCAGATATTATAAGCGGACCAGGATTGACGACTTATGACGTCACCAACTTATGACGTCACTGACTCATGTTGTCACTGACTCATGACGTCATCAAACTTATGACGTCATAGACCTATGACGTCACCGAACTTCAGATATTATAAGTGGACCAGGATTGACGACTTATGACGTCACCAACTTATGACGTCACTGACTCATGTTGTCACTGACTCATGACGTCATCAAACCTATGACGTCATAGACGTATGACGTTACCGAACTTCAAATATTATAAGCGGACCAGGATTGACGACTTATGACGTCACCAAACTTCAGATATTATAAGCGAACCTAGATTGACAACGACTTATGACGTCACCAACTTATGACGTCACTGACTCATGTTGTCACTGACTCATGACGTCATCGAACTTATGACGTCATAGACCTGTGACATCACCGAACTTCAAATATTATAAGCGGACCAGGATTGACGACTTATGACGTCTTCGACCTATGACGTCACCGACCTATGACGTCATTGACTTTTGACTAACACACTTCAGAGCAACCTTTCCTCGGATATTTACGATCTCTTTCCTACTGTAGGCTATCTTCATGGAATCGGCCTACACTAGGACACCATTTAAGAGAATCAACAAGGTGGTGCTCATGATCCTTCTTTTGCTTCGTTCGGCTTTCCTAGGTTTGTCATCAAGCGGCTTATGTAGATCACTACCCCACCCACATTTTCCCCTGCCATCAGGCAATGGTACCTGAAGCTCAGATTTGAGTCAAACCAGATGTTTCAATACTTCATCACGACACCTTGCTGGCGAAAAATACACAGACTGAACTTTCGACGGGTTCTGAATAAAATGGCCTCAACGCGTTCTTGCCTCAGAAGCCTGAATTGCCCTGCTCCCCACCGCACCAGTTGGTTTGGCAGGAATCCAGGAGGATGTCAATCGAAGATAGAGGGTGAGAATCTGTTGAAGGATAGGGTTGAGTGAGTAGAATTATTGCATGATTTGGAGAGAGGAAAGAGAGTCAAAAAGGAGGACAGAGGAGGACAGAGAGATCAGTCAGGCGGGGATAGATGGCAGATAGCTGAACAGAATATATGAAGCGGGGGGGGGGGAATTGTTTTTCAGAGAATGTATAAAGGTCGGAGAAGTGAGACTTCTCCATAAAATAAGTAGAACGAATTTCAAAATCTTTATGGAGTATTAATAGATGAGTCCTGCTATTCCAAAAAGACTTAAGTCCATTTTTGGCGGTATTGAGTTATTAGCGCCATCTATTAGTAAAAATCTTCTCCGATAAAGTGCACCAAACGAAAATACTGTAACTATCACCGTTGTGAAGTTCTAAGAGGATGAATATCAACCTTGCAAAATATACATTTCCAAAAAGACTTTAGTCCAGTATTACCTAATGCTCTCATATAGGGTTTTGGCAAATCTGCTCCAATTGCGATGAATTTTTCTCCAGATACTCTACTCTAACTACTTAAAAAAATTATCGAAAGAGGGCCGAAAAATAATTATTGGAAGAAGACGTTTACTCTTGAGCAAAACAGGTTTTACCATTCCAAAAAGACTTTAGTCCCTTTTTTGGCACCTCTTTCCCTTGCCAGCGTGAGCATGGCAGTTTTTTCCATTCAAGTATCATGGTATTATTTTTGTTTCATCTCGAGGATGCTATTTAAATATAATAAACATATTATATTAACTCATAAGAAATGAAACAAAACTATTTTTCTTTAATGACTCAAAACATTAAAAATGGACTAAAGTCTTTTTGGAATGGCAGGACTCACATACAAACCACCCCGTTAAAGAGTCGAATACTTAGCTCCGGAGCTAGATCGTTGGTGCCGAGGTTGATTTCTGGCTCCAGGATCCCCACTTCAACTATATTTTTCAGAAGGCTGATTTTTAGATCTCATCGAAGATCCACGGAATGGTAATTCTTTCTAATCATCATTATTTCTTCATTCAAGCGAACAAGAAAGACCGTAAAACCGAAGAAGATGGCTACTTCCCTCTAATTAAGCCCTGTACCAAATGTGATTGTAACCATGTGCTTCTATAGTTTGGATCGTTAGGAAACTGCTGTGATCGAAGTTAGTTCTAGGAAAACTATGATAGCTGTAGCATAATGAATGTTGGTTTAGGTTGTCTGTTTACAATCAATGTTGAAGGAAATACTGTTTTAGCACGTGTTTTCACACTGTTTGACAAATCAATGCGAGCCGCAAATCAAGCCCCATATCGTTTACGAGGAAAGTCAACCCTTGTCTAAACGTCGAGAAACGATCTAATATCTTCCTTCTTTCCGACGATAAGGATGTTTCTGGACAGATGATTGTTTTACAGCTAAAACAATATTTTTTTTGTATATGTCCCATCACGATTTTTTCCGAGTAAAAGGGTGGCCATATCTGAACTCGTCCTTTTAGTTATAGAAATTGAAAAGAAACTATCTGACGGCCGTGAAGAATAAGTTATATAACGTACCTTGTTATTGAAACATTTGCCAAAATACGCGTATACCATCACATATGTTGGAGACTCTGCGTCTATACGTACAGTCCAGCTGTAGGCGTGTTGAAAAATCTGGGAGCACTATTTTCTTCTTGTGACGCGGAAGGTTTTATATTGCGTACATTGTCTGTTTCGTACATATACAGCCTATTCTTTTGAATCTCCCGAGCTCACTGCACAGTTTAACACAGTACCGTAATTCTATTATCTATGCATATTCACGACGATACGATAAACAAGCTCGGGTTTATGATGTACAGCGAATCATCGAATTAGTATACTCGGATAAGGGCAGACGCGGCGAGACCACAAACGCTTCTTGGTCTAGTATAAGTCTACTTTAGTATTTCAATAAAGGGTATTCCTTCTACTTCAGGCTCAGTATAATGAAAGCTTCCGACGCACGGATGAACGCAAGCAAATTTCAAATTCAGGGTAGGAATCTGGCTTGATCTAGTATAAATCTAGTTTACATTTCAAGCTAAAATATGTATATTAGGCCTTTATAATGTAGGCTATTCCTACTAAAGCATACTGATTCAGGCTTAGTATAATGAAAGCTTCAGAGACCCAAGGTCATTTGCATACGGCGAGGTGGCACACGTCAACACGGTGAGTTCACTGCACACATCAAAGAGAGATCTAGCCTAGCTAGTAGACACTAATACAAACTTCCCCTTTGTATGAGCTTAAAGGAGCTTAGTTTGGAATGAGCCTGTGATATTCCTAGTATAAAGCTAGTTTAAACTAGCATGTAAACTAGGCAAGGCGAACTATGAAGCTTCTCTAGGAGTCAGAAGATTTAAGCCTTCATAAAGTGTATATTAGGTTTAGTATAATCAGGGTTTTGCCAAGAGTCTTGAGAAATCTTAGTATAAAGCTAGTATAAAGCCACCATAAAGCTAGTATAAAGGCACCATAAAGCTAGTACGTATATAATGAGGCGAACTATGAAATTTCTCTAGGAGTCAGAAGACTTAAGCCTTCATAAAGTGTATATTAGGTCTTAGTATAATGAGAGTTTGGCTAAGAGTCAGACGACTTGAGAAATCTTAGTATAAAGCTAGTATAAAGGCACCATAAAGCTATAGTATAATGCTCGAATGTAAACTAAGCAAGGTGAACTCGCGGGGTGAACTCGCGTTAAAAACTCGCAAATTTTCAATAGGGGTCAGGGGGATCAGGTCAGCGTAAAGACATGAAACATGTCAAAATATCAAGCCAATAACTTCATGAGCGACGGCCTTTGTCATCTGATGTTTTTGACATGTTTCATGTCTTTTTTGACACCTGGTGCACTATTGAAAATTTGCGAGTACCACCCCCCTATAATGGACTTAGAAAATTTTTGAGAATTACCTGGGAGGTTATCCAGTAATAAAAAAAAAAATTGAATAAAAATCAAATTAAATTAAATTAAATTAAATTGAAATTAAATTAAATTAAATTAAATTAAATTAAAAATGCCGTGCGCGTGCGCGTGCAAATTTATACCCTGGACTGATTCAGAAATCTGCGAGTACCACTTTTTGAGTAAAAATGAAATAAAAAAAAAAATGAAATAAAAATTAAATTAAATTGAATTAAATTGAATTAAAATAAAATACAATTAAATTAAATTAAAAATTAAATAAAAATTAAATTAAATTAAATTAAATTAAAATTGAATTAAATTAAAATACTTTTCCCGTGCGCGTGCGCGTGCAAATTTATACCCTGGACTGATTCAGAAATCTGCGAGTACCACTTTTTGAGTAAAAATAAAAATAAAATAAAATAAAATAAAAATTAAATTAAATTAAATTAAAAATACTTTTCCCGTGCGCGTGCGCGTCCAAATTTATACCCGCGACTGATTCAGAAATTTGCGCCGTGAGTGAGTCCCAGTATCCTCATCAGCTTGAAATATATTAAAGTGGACTTGTACTGGACCAAGCGCGAGTGAGTCCCAGTAATCTCATCCAAAGTTGACTCATACTAGAACAAGAAGTTGGAAATTTTGGATATTTTTAAACGATGAAGAGCTTAAGACGACTGGCGAAAAGACATGAAACATGATCTTTATATTTTTGGCAACGCCAAGAAATCCTTCTCACTTTTTTCGTCTTTTGTATGGTGACTTTGAGTGCAGAGGCAATCAGTGGCTTTGATAGTACCAATCCAAATGACTAGCTGTATCATTTTTAGCATTACATCCTAATTTATCTCAAAACATGACTAAAAAGTTACCTGATGTTAACTAAAACATATAATGCATCTTGACTCACTTTCCCCGAATATCCCTCGGCTGTTGGATGAAAAATTGAAATTCCTGATGTACAAATAGAATTTTATATCATTAAAATCAAATGAATCATCTCATTACCATTTGTAACATTAAGGTTAATGGTAGTACACTCGTGCAAGCCTTTTTGTTTTTTTTTTTTTTATTTTCTCTCGCATAATTATTACGGTAATACATATTACGGAAATGTTGTGAAATCTGGGTGACAGAGTAAGAGGCTTTGGATATAAACGATGGAAACAAATAGGTGTACTCTACATACAGTATGAACAACTGATCAATTATGATTACGCGTATAGTGCCTTTAACGTTATTTTATTATTTGTATCGTACCATCCAGCAATTGAGTACAGGTACGAGATACTTTGGTTGCTAACGTAATATCATAATTTTAGCCCGCACAGACTGCATATCAGTGAAGTTTCTGGATTTTCGTGCGTTAGGAAGGTACTGGAGTTCGTACGGTATTTGATGTGGATTGCTTAATTCCGCTATGCGTGAAATTCCCTGCGACGCACGCAGCATAAAATGCGAGTATCTTGTCATATTACTTCATTAATGCAAATAAAAAAAAAAACCGTTACCGCGTACCCTGGCTATTGCCCCTTGCTTAGGCATATTATAGGATTTGGTCTTCATAAATTTGTTAAATATAACGAGCACCCAATAAATGTTGACCGTCCATACTGAAGAGTATCATTGCTGGACGCGTAAAATATTGTACTTAGAAAATTTCCATAAATAGTGACCGAGTTGAAAAATGAAACTAGGAAACAACACTCAGATGATGTCTAATTTACATAAGTAATTAGCGAACGTTTGTATGTATGTATCTTTCGAAGTGAAAGTATTTATCACACAGTATTTATGATATATTAGTAAACACCGAGTACAGAGAAGTTTTAACGAAATTGTCTGTTTTTCCTACTTCTAGTTCAATACACGTAAGCGTATTAACCTGGTATCGTACGTGCATTGGTACGAGTTCACTATCTCCAGATCACGTGAAATTTGCATCTCACGAACGTTACCACGTGTAACACTAAGAGAATTGCGACAAGTTCATGCTCGACGTCGCGTCGCGTAATTTAGGTGACTTAACGTTTTCTAAATTGACGATTGAGAAATAGAGATGAAAGCCTATACTGCATATTTTGAATGTATTATCTCAGAAAAGAAATATTTCTCTTCGTTCTCTGAATCTAGTTCTTATCGTAGTGAGAATTGTGACCTAGTATGACGAAAGGGCGTTTAGGAACAAGTTAGGATTGTGTACAAGATTTTTATGCACGATTTCCTAAGACGGTAGGTATTTTCGACCAACAAATTCTGTGAGATTTATCTCTCCCATCCGAGTCCGTTCGTTATTCAATGATCAGTGGTATTGGAGGGTGTACCTAGGTACTCATAACCCCCGACATCCCCACCCCCTTTCTGCCAATGTCAGCCTTATTAATTAATCCAAGTATTAGAAATGACACACGACGCATTTTATCTGGAAATTTCTTTCGTCGCAAAGTCTAAGAGCTGTTCTGCAGAGACAATACCCTTGATTATCAATTTACTAACACTGTAGAAGAAGAATTACTTGAATGAGTTTTGGCCAAGCTGGGTGAATACAGACAACATTAAACTTGTAACAAACTTTCATGACCTTTGCCGATTCAAATGTTACACATCGAAAACTGAGAATTCAAGTGAGGTACTACAATTATCGAAAAGAAGTACTCAAAAGGGAGAGTAGAACATACAAAACACCGCAAAAAAAAATTAAACGACGAGCGCTTTCGGTTTATAAACCATTATCAGAGACGAAATGAAAGCCACTGAGAAGACGGAGGAGAGAATATGAGATCATTAAGGTTGGTCGAAAGAGAAGTCGTGGTGTGAATCATATACAAGTACGATCAGGCCGTCTTCCGGAATGTACATGTTCAGTAACGTAATCTCATCATTATTGAGGTGACGAATTATTTCTATGTGTTCAAGGGCCTTACGCTTACGGTAGGAATTCTTCTTCTGAAGGAGCCTTTCCGATGCCTCTCGGAGACTGTGGCCATTATTGATCATATGATCGGCGAAGGCTGATTCTCCCAGGCGTCCTTTTCCCCAAGACTTCACGTGCTCAGCTGCTCTCAGCTTCATCTGGCGGCTAGTCTCACCAATATAAAAATCACTACAATTCTTACATTCTATCTTATAAACACCGCTCCTCTCATCAATTGGTAAAGGATCCTTCAATCTCATAAGCAACCCTTTCACAGTGGTAGGGTTGTAAAATGCTGGTCTGAAACCAAACGGACGAAGGGCCCGACTCAATTAGAGGGAACTTCCACCGGGAAGGGAGACTGATCTAGCGCTTACGATGGTTATTGGTCGTCTCTCGGGGGAGGGAGGTGGTAGAATCAAGAATTTTCCTAGTGGTTTTCCTTCGAACCATCACGTCAACATCGACATTGACCCTATTCACTCTAGCCAAGTGTTTTATAGTTAACAATTCTTTCTTAATAGCAGCCAGGCTCAAGGGAATACGAGTCAGTCTGTGGGCTAGGCTATTGAAGGCTGCTATCTTTTGAGCAACAGGATAGTATGAAGCTCCGTGCACTAGAACTTCGGTCGTAGTATCCTTTCTGTATATTCCAAACTCATGAATGCGCGATCTTGGAGCAATTATAACGGAGATCGATTCGATAAAGTTTTATATTGCGATATGAAAAAGTGGAGGACAGATCAGCGTGTCGCAGGCGCAGACCATGAAATCAGGCTCTGACATAGCCATAAACACAGACTCGATCGACACTTCAGCAGAACCAATCTGAGTCCTGCTACGTTGTAGAAGTTGATACAGTCTCTATCAATTAACAACAGTATAAGATAACAAACTTGATTAGTGGTGATACGACTATTGTCGAAACAGATTTCTTCTTTTTGATGCTCGTTTCAATCGAAACGATCAGGGCCGCATTAAGGCACAGGCTGACAAGGCTATAGCCTAGGGCGCAACCTTATAAGGAACGCAAAATTCTATTTGAAAAAAAAAAGGTGGGATTTCTTGGCGTTGCCAAAAATATAAAGATCATGTTTCATGTCTTTTCTCCAGTCGTCTTAAGCTCTTCATAGTTCAAAAATTTCCGAAATTTCCAGCTTATTGTTGTAGTATAAGTCTACTTTTGAGTATTTTAGGCTGACTGCTTTCTGGGGGAAAAAAATGTTTTCAAAATCTTTCCCAATCAGATATGTTGTGAATAATGCGAGACATAAATATTAATTGAGAGTTCTAGGCTAAGGCGTTAGAGCGGCACACTCGCTTGATATAGTAAAAGTCTACTTCAGTATATTTCAGGCTAATGAGCCTTCTTGGTCTTGTGTAAGTCTACTTCAGTATATTTTAGGCTTATGAGATAACTGGGCCTCACCTGCTCCGCTAATTTTTTACAAGTCCTTAAACCTAACCCAACCTAACCTCACCCAAAATTTTTCCAAGTCCATTATAAATATACTACAGATAGTATAAGAAAGATGGTACTCGCAAATTTCTCAATCACCTCCCAGGTATTTTTTATTTTCATTTTATTTTTATTTTATTTTTATTTTATTTTCATTTTATTTTTATTTTATTTTTATTTTATTTTTAATTTAATTTAATTTATTTATTCATTTTTTTTTAGTTTTATTCTATTCTTTCTTTTTTTTTTCGAAAGAGGGTGGTACTCACAGATTTCTCAGTGACCTCCCAGGTAATTCACGAAAATTTTTCAAGCCAATTATTAGGGGGGAGGGTATTTTTCATTTTGGTTTAATTTAAATTTAATTTTAATTTAATTTTAATTTGATTTTAATTTAATTTTAATTTAATTTTAATTTGATTTTAATTTAATTTTAATTCAATTTTAATTTAATTTAATTTTTTTTATTTTATTTTCATTGTTTTTACTCAGAAGGTGGTACACGCAGATCTCTCAATGACCTTCTAGGTATTTTAAATTAAATTAAATTAAATTTAATTTAATTTAAATTTAATTCAATTTAATTTAAATTTAATTCAATTTAATTTTTTTTATTTGATTTTCATTATTTTTACTCAGAAGGCGGTACTCGCAGATTTCTCAATGACTTCCTAGGTATTTTTAATTCAATTTTTATTTCATTTTATTTAATTTTTACTTTATTATATTTTATTTTATTTTATTCTTTTATTTTATTTTCATTATTTTTACTCAGAAAGTGGTACTCGCAGATTTCTCAATGACCTTCTTGGTATTTTTAATTTTAATTTAATTCCAGTTTTTTTTACTTTACTTTCATTATTACTCAGAAGGTGGTAGTCGCAGATTTCTCAATAACCTTCCAGACAATTCACAAAAATTTTCTAAGTCCATTATTAGGGGGGGGGATGAGGAGGAGGAGGAGGGAGGGGTTGGTACTTGCAAATTTTCAATAGTTTATAGGGTGTCAGAAAAGACATGAAACATATCAAAAAAAAACTTGAGAAAACAAAAAATAACAAAAACAATGGCAGCGGGGAACCCGCAACCTCCCGCGCTCGTGATGACGTTGGCGCGAAAATGCCCCTTCAGAAAATGAGTTGGCTGGGCTCTTTTCAATATACTGCATGCTAGACCTGATATAATGAAGGCTGGAAGTTGAAACTTTTCCAAGTCCCTAAAGTAGGTCAAGGTCAAGGTCTTTGATGACGTCATAAAGCATCCCGGCTGAAAATTGAAATTCTTTCAAGTCCCCAAGGTAGGTCAAGGTCATTGCTGACGTCATAAAGCGTCACACGTCACGCAGTTCAGAGAAACTCCCGGACGCGGACATTTTCTGAAGATGTAATCCTCCCAACAAAATAGATAGCGCGTTTTCCGCTAACAAAGATTTTAGCTTAAAAAAAAAACAGAAAAGTGATCCTATAAAGTTGCAACTTGTAATGTAAAATATAAATGTAATATAGTTTGTAATAGCGTACCTAGACCTACATAATCGTCTTTCTTGGAAGTTGGAGTTCTTCAAAAAATTGCTGTGTATAGCTTCACGTTGAAAATGAAGTCAACTCATAAGAAAATATAGTGCAGGGTGCGAAAAAAATAGCCTACGGCGCAAAAAAGCTTAATGCGGCTCTGGAAACGATAGAAAAGCTCAATGACTAGTACTCGAAATGCTAACATCCGAATCACCTCTCAGGTAAAAACAACCAAAAATTGAAGGGAACGGAACTCGCGAGGTGGGACTCACGAAATTCAAAATTTTGCTTCGTGCCACTTGAATTGGTTTATACTGGGCAACGATCACGCGTCGATGCACAGTTTGTGACAAAACTTTTTAAGAGGGCTTAATCGTAAGCAATTCAGAAAAATTCGCCACCGTCGGAACTTCAGATAAATTATAACTTTTATTCTCGAAATACTGTCTCCACGAGGTAGCTAATAAAAAAGTTGAGAATAATTTTATCTGGAGACTTTTGAAGCTAATTGATAAAATTCTAACGAGCAAACTCATCATTAAGGAATTACGAGTTCCCAGGCTTATATTCGCAACAATCCGTACGTGACCGTTCGCGAAATTTCCAAAAAACGCACTCTTGAGCCAATGCCGGAACCGAGAAGTTTCATTTGTTTCCCCCGTACCTGATCATCTTCGCCGCATAATCGATGTAGAGGGAGAAGGTACAGAAACAGTAAGGATGAATAATGGAAAAAATGTACATTGAGTCGTAAATAGATAGCAGGATAGGTGCGAAACACAAGGAATTTTTCTGCTCGATACAGCGACAATAATTACCGGTTCGGTATCACGAGCGGACGCACACATACTCCACACAGGACAAATTCGTTCAGTAAATTGTTGTTATTTCACAGTACATAAGAATAAATATTTCTGGGTACTTCAAAGTACACTCAACATTGCACGATGATTTTCTTTTTGATTGAATATGCAAATAATTAAGCGAAGAGCACCTGCGAAACAATACTATACCCATTCGCGGCGCCAGTTATGCAATTTTATTAACACACTAGCATAATTTAAGGATGAAATTACAAAATGAATATCATTATTAGAGGCCAAGTCAGTCGTTCATCTGCTCTTGGTCAACAAATTCAAGTCGTGATGAAGAGATGGACTTGAAATACGAGTATTATGTCTGTTGAAGTGTGGTTTACTCGTCTTGCTTCGTGATCAAACTCGTATCCTCTGTTTTAAAAATTTCACAAAATTACGTCATGAAATCGGTACGTTTCTAATTCGCGATCCTCGTTCAGATCATTCCATGATCGGCGCTTCTCAGTGATTTTTGTCTTAGTGCAATGCTCTCATAAATTTTGAACGAAGTAGCAATAAGTATCTCCCTAATTATCGTACGTGTATCCTGAATTATAAAGAAGAACCAATATCAGTGGAGGGCCGGTCACCAGAAAAAAATATATCTCCCGTCTCTTCTACTACAGCAGAGAATTAGAATTGTGGTTACACTTTGAAGCTGGATTCCGTATCACTCAAATGTTTACGAATGAAAGTACTTGATGTTCGAAAATTTTCATCTCGAATTATAAATGTATGATCCTCTTCCCGAATCGGGAAAAAATTCCGAATCGTCGGTATGCCGACAAAATCTACACCTTACGTCATGGTATTACTGTAATGTAATGAGTGAGTAATTTTACATCGTGTCAAGTTCTGAGTGACACCTTGTATTATAATCATAATTATTTCGCAATAAAAAGGATGTTCGAATGAAACCTAAAACTGACCTTGTTCTAAGTCGACCTTTAAATTCCTTTCGATATTTGTTTTCGCTCTAATTTAAACCACCTCTCTTGGTTTCTGAATCATTTCAACTTTTATTTCTTTTCGACTGTTTTGACGTGGAACCCGTCTATATAATAGATTAGGTGCTATTTTTGAAAAATCGACATCTCAAATAACGACATCGACACCAGTACAGGGTGCCCTAAATTTAATGCTCTACCTGAGATACATTTTACTGTCTGAATAGTTGATAAAGGGTACACTTCTGTTGATCACCCTATATAGATTGTCCAAGTACGGCTCCTTAGATAAAGAAAGAAAAAAAATAAAAAAGGTGAAAAAGGGTAGATTCCTATTGAATGAAGTAAAGTTCTATTGAATAGAAGCCCTACATCTCTGCATGACCCTTCCCTTCTGCAATGCACACTTTCAAAAACCTTTTCAGCTCTTCCTACCTGCGAAACCAAGATTGTAACTTGAAGATGAGATCTATTTATCAAAGCTAACCTCACTTCCTATTTGGTCGTGCTTTCTGTTTTTTTTTTGTCCCAATCTAACCAATAACACTACACAATAAAATAAAAAAATTGAAAAATGCAAGTACGAGATAATACGATTCTGGGAACATACACTACGCGCCGCAACAAATCGCGCGCCGCAACAAATCGCGGGACTTTGATTTGATCATTTCTCGAAAACCGGAGCCAATTTCGAGAAACGGACAACGGCATCGTGATCAGCGGCATCGTGATCAGCGTCGAAAATACTTCGAGAATTGTACTATCTCGTTCTTGCATTTTTCAATTTTTTTATTTTGTTGTGTAGTGTAATATATTATTCCAAATTATTAAAAATTTAATTAAAGTTGAAATTTTAATTATTAATAGTAATATTATTATTGTTTACATAATTAAACTCTAAATTTAAACTATAAATAATTATTAATTTTATTGATTTTTATTATAATCATTTTTATAAAATAATAACATTAATAAAAATTAGTAATTTAATAATTTATTCAATATTAGGTAATATATTTTTTTATATTATTTTGTAATAATAATATTTAATTTGTATATTTATTATTAAATTACAAATTCTTAAAATGATGGTTAAAAAAAATATTTATTATTAAAAAAATTAATTTATTTATTGTAATGAAAATTATTAAAGTGATACTTTACGATAATAAAATAAAAAAATTAATTAATGATAGTAAAAAATTTAATAATTAAAATTAAAAATAAATATTAATTTTTTTAATTTTATTAATTATAAATATTTATAAAAATTGATTTTATTTTTAATCAAACTTATCAAAAATTTATTTTAAATATTATATTTTATTAATACTATTGATATTTTATTATTAATTAAAATATTTTTCTTTTTCAAAAGACTTGAAATAAAGTATTAATTATAAATTAAATTTAATAATTTTAAATGAAAATTTATTATTAATAAAATAATCAACTTGAATTTTAAAAACTTATAAAAATCAATTAATAAAAAAATTATTAAAAAATGATTAACAACAAATATAAACTTAACTAAGTTTCAATATTTAAAATATTATTTTTCATTTCATTATTAGAGAATAATAATGATAAAAATTATTCTATTATGAAGAACAACTAAAATAGGGATAATAGGTCAAATAATTTCTAATAGAAGGGTACACGGGAAGAACTCTGTCCAAACGGGAAGAACTCTGTCCAAACGTAGAGATGAAGAAATGGTTTCTTTTGAGAGGTGCAAACGATCCAATTGTCCTGCTCGTTACAATCCAATTGTCCAACTGTCCTGCTCTTTACGTTTGGACGAAGCCCCTTCTTCCCGTGTACCCTTCATTTGGTTAATAAAATTCAATATAAGAAATCTTAAAATTTCTTATAATTTATTTAATATATTTGATCCATTAAACAAAAATATCAGGATTAATTATTTAATATTATTAACAATAATTATTATCATTATTTCAGATGAAATTTTTAAATAAAATCATAAAAAAATTGAATAAAATTCAATTTATTTATGTAAAAATAAAGGATTAGATACCCTTAGAAAAATTTCTTATTGATCAATAATTATAATATAATTATTAGTACTATTGAATAATTAATTCTGATATTTTTGTTTAATGGATCAAATATATTGAATAAATTAAGAAATTTCAAGATTTTTTATATAATTTTTTAATATTTTTTTAAATTTATTTTCAAAAAATAATAATTAACAAAAATATTATTAAATAAAAATTGATAAAATGTAAATAATAAATAGAAAAATAGAAAAAAAATATTTGTTTTCATTCAAATAAAATATAAAAATGAATAATTCTAAGAAATTTAAGTAATAATATTAAATTTTTATTAATTAAAAAAAAAAAATCAAAAATAGAATTATTAAATCAAGTTTTTCAAATTTAATTTATTATTCATAATTATAATTTTATTAATTAAAATTTTAATTATGTATTATAATTATATTTATTTAAATAATATGAATTATTCTTATTTAATTATAATATTTGTTTTTACAATAATTTTATATTAATTTCAAGATTAAATTTGACAATAATAATTTTTTGATGAGCTAGTCAGAATATTTGTTGTTCAAATGTTCAAGAGCATATTCATGATTCAATATTTTTTTTATAAAGTTGAAAAATTTACTTTAACTTCCCTTGTTATAATTTTGGTATTCAGTAAACAGTGGTCAACTCATCGCAGTTGTTAGTTAAATCAACCAAAAATTATTGGGGGGTAAGGACGGCGAAAAAATATTATATTGAAGAAAAATTTTCAATTATTATTAATAATTCCCTCCTATAATATTATACATCCTTTACTAGAAAAAACTAAAAAAAACAGTTTCAGAAGAAGGAAGTGTTCCACGCTCTATCCTATTCAGTTTTACTGAAAGTAAGATAATTGGGTGGGTCCAGGGGGGCGCAGCCCCCCTTTACAACTTTAATTTATTTTGTTTTGTATTCACCTCGAAATTTCTATTCATACGGTCTAATATTTCTGATTTGTTATTTTATCTTGATCTTTCGAGTCACGAAGAAATAAACTTATACACGTCTGTGTACTTTTCATTCAACTCTTATCAAATTGATGACTCTTCACTCGTACTTTTTAAGAGGGACTATAATTTTGAGGACAGATACAGCTAAGTTAAATTTTAAAGGAATATATTATGTAGCAATATCGTCATCGAAATACTCACAGAGAGAGAAAGTCGACTGTACAGAAAAATACAGCTACGTTAAATTTTGAAGCTACACCCGGTCTAGGAACGGTCAAAGTTCCGTCATCAGGTAATTTCAAACGAAGAATATTAAAAGAAAAGAAGAAAGACGAAGGTGAAGGCAGATTTTTGAGGCTGTAAATTGCGAACAGCTGATTTCTAATCATTCGTACGATTCCAAGAGCCCTACCCGTCTGACCTGTATACACGACATTACAATCGCCATGTCCGATATAGTCTGTCCCCGTCTTTTTGAGGCTCGAAAATTTGATGGCTTCTAAGTAGCTAATCGAAATGATTCCTTTAATCGGCGCATCTCTGCTCGACACAGTTAATTTTTGTCAAAATGAAGGCTGAACATTTTAAGACAGATATATCGTTCGGTAAAGAAATATAGGTTCAAATTTTAAACATTTCGGATTTATAACCAAATTTATTACTTATTGATCCAATCCGTATTGGTTGATAAATTGAAAATTGACTGCTAGAAGAAAAATATGAGTCAGCGGGTATAATTCACATTCATGATACGAGAGCACAAACTCAGCTACAACCTACGTACTGTCTAAGAGTTTTCACTCAATGACGTTATTTTTAGTGGGCGATTAAATGGAAAGTGAAATTTAATGCTCACATCTCCATGTTTCCTTGCTTGAAAACTCTATCAACGGTGGAATTTCGTCCTATCGAGGCTGCGTACATTGTGTTTTTTTTTTCGAACAGTTTTAATATCAGAGATGATGACCTGAGTTGATTTTATTTGGAAAACTCACGACGTAGAATACATCGTAAAAATTAGTTTTACATGTTACACCTAAAATCGCCCAGTTGAATATAAACATAAAAAATGGAATAATAATGGTAAAAAGGCGATAAACTCTGCAGTATCTCCATTGCGGATTCGTGCACAGGGAATTTTTATTTCCAAATGATAATAGTTTCGATCGGATCATCTGTGAAATAGTTTCAAAAATCGAATATTCTTTTAAAATGAAAAAGTACGTCTACACTCGAAGTTCGATTTTTTATGGAGATATCACAACTAGAGAATACTTATCAGGTGAAATTGCCGATACCTGACGAAAAAATTATATCTTGGCGGTAGACTTAGCCAAGGTTTGTATCGTTCATTACGTTTTGTTTCCTACCATTGAAGTGCTTTTCTATGTCTCGACAAAGATTTCAAATTGTTTCGAATCTTTATTTTTTCAAAAGAAATACAGTCGTCGAGCAGACGTAATAAGAAACTTTAATACACATAATTATTGTAACAATATTGTGAATCAAAGTAGGTCTATTTCACGATCTTATGAGGCAACCTGTCTCATATGGGCGGATTATTTGGGGAAAAAATGAAAAATGTCCGCCTTCTACCGAGAATCGGCGATGGCTTTAACCTAAAAAATTGTTTTTTGAGCCAAAAGAATCCAGAGAAAATTCGACTAATCCTTAGTTTTCCTCCTTTTATTTAACCCTCATAAGTTGTCGTGGCGTATTTACTAAGGGGAGAGGGCTCTGAGACACCCCTCTTATATACCCAGTAAAATTTGTTTTGTAGAGTGTTGTTGAAAACCCACTCTAGAAAAATGTTTCGTCCAACCGAAATTTTCAGCCTAGAGAACACATTGAAGAAATTCGATCATTTCGTTTATTGGAAGTGGTTCTTTTTCCAGTCGTTCAACAAAGAAGGCCAGTATGCTGGGTCCAAACCAAAATTAAACTTTCTAGAACAATCTGTTGGCAACACTTCTGAGAGAAAAGTCGAAGTAGACTCTTCACTGTTCAGATTACTCTGAAATAAGCCTATGCTGAATTGGGGGCGCAAGAGCTGACCCTCCAGAAATGATAGAATCATTACCAATTCTCGATGTTGAAGGTAAAAAACGGGTAACGGATTGCGGTGGAATTACACTAGTCCCTTGAATTTTGGTACCACCGGCTTTTTCTCAAGCGTCATTTCATTGTCCGAAACAGTTCTCTTTCAACACCGCTCTAAGGATTTTTTCTTCAAAGCTATAAATGTTTTAAAAGGTAGAGAACTTCGAGCTTCACGGAGAAGGGAGAGGGCTGTCACTAGAAAAATTATGACCTTGAGATAAGTATGAGGAGATGGGAGTGTCTAGTATAAAACTTCAATTGCGAAGATAATATGAGCAACTTGGACTTGGAAAATAAATAATTCCTAAAAATCTGACGTTTGCAGGTACTACAACATCATTTTGAGAAAATTTACATTTTGTAAATGATGAATCAACGTATTCTCTTCGGAAGCAGTTCCAACAGTCTAAAAAGAACCTCCTGCTCTTGACCTCAAAAATGATTTTCATCTCAAACCGTATAGATTCGATTTCCAGCTCTTCGAATTACTATCAAACTCGCTGAAAAGACGGGAGAGAAAGAGAATCTCTCGCTGATAATTTAATTTTTATTCGCACCACTTCGACCGCTGGACAATCTTCTTCGAGTTTTAGTTCTCATATCTACTTTCATAGCCTACTAGAATTTGTTTAAGAATCAATGTTGAGCAAAAGAAATGCACGTAGGTACCTATAATAAATTTCTATCGCTAAAACTAGGTTTGCAATTTTACTGTGATGGAATAATTATTGATTGAAGAACACACGTTGCGTGAATCACCCAACATATCATAGAACATTTCTGGTGGCAATAAGAGTGAGAAAAAATAATAATAATAAAAAAACGACTTTTCATTTCTTTAGTAGTCGACTCAAGATTAATGGCGTCCTAAATTCAGCGTACATGAGTCTCAAACGAGCTCAATAAGTGGTTTCTTTAGTACCAGCAGAATAAACAATGTCTTGTTGAGTAATTAATATTCATGAAGAAAAAAGAAGAATAGGGTTACAACTATGCGTGAATAAATCAATACGAGAGAGAGTAGCCTAACAATGATTATGTAGCTTACTGTACATAATGAAAGAATATCTCACAATGCTAAACCCGACGCTGAATCTTTTCTTAGTTATAATGAAGAATTTTTTTCTTTTGAATAGGGGTGTGTGTACGACTCCTGAACCATTTTGTATAGCAGATGACCACGTAAGGATGTGATTCAATTTATACGCAACACCGTAATCAGAAATGACTTTTAAAGATTTTCTCGAAAGAAAGAATGTAAAGTATAAAAGTATAGGTAGAGAAACATAGGATGAGAAAAAATTACCTGGTCAGAACAATGTCAACTACGTTCTGTATTACTCCCGATATAGTCGTGGCGGAGAGTGGGAATATTCTTAGACTTTTCTTAAATACGAGCCGCTGACGGGCCGCCTTCGGCGACCCTTGGCCCCTAACCACGCCCTAACAATGCGTAGGTAGCGCTTTAGATTTACCTAGTTTCCAATAGATAGCGGCACTTGAATTTTCGGCCACGGGAATTTTCGGCACGCGATTTTCTTGCGGCACTCGATTTTTTAGCGTCACGCGCGCGAGCTTACAGGTTTATATAATAGATTACGTATACTTGCGCCTGTGCGACTTGTAGATAAGCCAGGTATAGCGTGAGCTTGAGTTGATTTGTCAGATTTGGATGATTGCTTATCGTGATTTAGGTATGATCTTGACTCCTATTCGTTTTCAATTTGCTCTATCAAGCTCTGCGACCCGGATCACCTGTAAGTGGAAGGGGCGCAAGTAACTTATTAAGTCTTATGTATGTTGATTATAAATTCAGAGACCCTTAGTTCAACCTATGAAAATGTTCAGGTTTCTCAGATCTTATAACTATTTCATGTGGCTACCAGGCTAATCGGTGCAAGCGCTTCGCCGGCTCCAATCTTTTGAAGTGACCGACAAAGCCTCCCCCGTGCTCACGCTTTCACGCCTCACACTAAGAAGAAACGTGCTGCAAAAAAATTGCATGCTCAACTTTCGTTGACTTTTCATGAACATACTTGTTGAAGCAAAACTTCTGCTTCAGGTAAAAGTGCAGCTAACCACGGTCTCGGTTCGTTCACTCATCAAAGTAGCGTAATAAGACACGGCTTGTCCACTACCCTGGCCCTTTCAGATCAATTCCCATTCCCATTTCACAATCAAGGAGCGCCTGGCCTCTCTCTTCATCCGTAAAGTCTCTCGATAAGTCGTTGTCTCCATCTTTGCTTTGAACACTACCGCTCTTTCCGCAGCGAGGAGAACAATCTCGAAATATGACGTGTACAAAAAAAACTTAACGCAGAAGCTAGACCACGCGACGATGTGGAATGGAAAATATAGATAATTTTTGATATGGATATGTCTCAAGGCGGGAGGTCTATCCAAAATTTTCGTAACGAAGTCGTTATAACGTCATCAACTACTGAGCTCTCGTGGCCAGTTTTACCAGAGTGCTAATCGTTAATGCGAGTTTAAGTCGCCATATTCGGGTGCGTTAGTGGCTAAATTCGTGCTTAACCGGTCACGCGACTTAAAGCGTCGTCGGTAGAACTAGCCCTCAAACTGTACCCTTTTTTCATAATTTTTCTCTTAATGCATGAGTGCCCTTGGCCTATTTCAAAAACTTAGAAAAAACTAAAACCCTCAGCTCTCTCTACCCATTACTTTGGCTAAATGCCCTGCACTATACTATACGTGTAGACTAGGCTAACAATGAGGGGGGGGGTGTCATACTATAGCCTCACCTTACCCTAATTCAAAAATCGGGTAGTACACCCATACCTTCCCCCAAATTAACGATTTTGAGAATTTTTTCGAGGAATGTTTTTCCTCCTTAATGGTGTAAATCCCGCTGGTGATTTAAAATTTAGAGGCCATTGCAAACGGAACCCGCAACCTCCCGCGCTCAAGATCATGTTGGCGCAAAAATGCCCCCTCAGAAAATGAGTTGGCTGGGCTCTTCTCAGTATACTGCATGCTAGGCCTGATGTAATGAAGGCTGGAAATTGAAATTTTCAAAGTTCCTGAGGTAGATCAAGGTCAAGGTCATGGATGACGTCATAAAGCGCCACACGTCACGTCACGTAACGCAGTTTACAGAAACTCCCGGACGCGGACATGAAGGCTGGAAGTTGAAATTCTTTCAAGTCCCTAAAGTAGGTCAAGGTCATTGATGACATCATAAAGCGCCAAACGTCACGTCACGTCACGCCGTTCACAGAAACTCCTGGAAGCGGACATGAAGGCTGGAAGCAGGGAATGTAAACGAAATAAATTTTCTGTAACGTTATAATTCGTTACGTTTCTAATCTTGCATTTCGTTATTTTGTTTCGTTACGTTTTTTTCAGAAACATTTTGTTACGTTTTTATATTGTTTTTTTGCTTCCATTTCTTTTATTGAAACGTTATAACGTTATAAAATTTCATATGGGTTGGAGCGGAATGAACCGGCTCCGGAGCCGGCTTTGGAGCAAAATAAATTACCTACGGGCGGAATGAATCGCCTCTGGCATTATTATATTTCAGAAAAATGTTTTTTTTTTGGGAAAAACATGTTTTTATTGGAAAAAACATGTTTTTATTGGGTAATAATCAGGAAAATAGGTATTATGGGAGAGAGAAAAAAAACGTAATAACGTAACGTTATTTTTTCCGTTTTTTGTTACGTTTTTTTTTCATCCATTTTTATATCGTTTTACGTTTTGTTTTTATTTCTGGTTTTGTTACGTTTTTCCAATCGTTACGTTTCTTCAAAAACGTTCCGATAACGTTTCAATAACGTTATTGTTTAGTTACGTTTACATTCCCTGGCTGGAAGTTGAGATTCTTTCAAGTCCCTAAAGTAGGTCAAGGTCAAGGTCATTGATGACGTCATAAAGCATCCAGGCTGGAAGTTGAAATTTTTTTTAAGTCTCTAAACTAGGTCGAGCTGATTGATGACGTCATCAAGCGCCACACGTCACGCCACGTCACGTCACGTCACGCAGTTTATACAAACTCCCGGATGCGGACATGAAGGCTGGAAGTTGAAATTCTTCCAAGTCCCTAAAGTAGGTCAAGGTCAAGGTCATTGATGACGTCATAAAGCATCCCGGCTGGAAGTTGAAACTTTTCCAAGTCTCTAAAGTAGGTCAAGGTCACTGATGACGTCATAAAGCGCTACACATCACATCAGAAGTTGAAATTTTTTCAAGTCCCTGAAGTAGATCAAGATCATTGATGACGTCATAAAGCGCCAAACGTCACGTCACGCAGTTTAGAGAAACTCCCGGACGCGGATGTTTTCTGAGGATGTAATCCCCCTAACAAGATGGTTAAGTAGCGAGTTCTCCGCTAAAAATCTGCGAGTACACCTGCCAGACTAGTACACCCGTCTCCTCCCTCCCCCCACCGTATACCCCAAGGATGATTCGGAAATCTGCAAGTATATACCCCTCACACGCTTTTAAATGAACCAAAAAGTTTTTGTACGGAAAAAGCTTTTGAAAATCTTTTCGTTTGGATTCCCGTTGAACCATGTCGTCCGTCGATTCAGGGTCGATTTCGAGTCGTAGACAATGTCGACTCAAAGTCGACAGAATTCCTACGTCAATTCGACATCTTTACCAAAATGCAGTCGATTTCGAAGGTATATCGACTGCATGACGACGTCGATCTGGAGTCGAATTATCGTCAACTTAGAAAACATTTTGTTCGATATCATGTTGACTGTATTTCGATGTCGACTCCTAGACTACCAAAAATGAGATTGATATGAGATAAATATGAACAATTTGTACACCCGATGTCGTCGGCAACACATGGTTGATTTTCTGTCGATTAAAATATTTTTATTGTTGACTTGAAATCGACTTGGAATCGGAGTCGATTTTGAGTTAATTTAGTTTGGCCCTAATGTTGACCGAACATCGACTGGTGGTAGACTCATTGTCGGCGCGGCGTCGAAATTGAGTCGACTTCCGGTCGATGAAAAATTCGAGAAGGTCGTGGTCGACAAAAAATGTGAACTTTGTAAAATAACGTCGACTTAATTTCGGCTTCATATTCACGTTAATAAGGAGTCTTTTCTTGGTCGGTCACGGAGCTGAGAGTGCTTACTCGGAATTGGCCTAAAATCGACGTAAATTCTTAGTCTACAAAAAATTTGAACTCCGTCTCATGATGTCGACTCGATTTTGATTCCATATCGGACTGTTTTCTTCTGTAACTTCACTACTCGCAGATAAGTTACGCATATTTTTGAGAAGCAAGCCCCAGGTTAAAACGGTCGAGCAACGAAATCGACCTCATATCGACGTCGAATGTATAGCGAACGAAATCTCATGCACTTCAAATCGACTATTATTTTGACGTCATTTCAAAGTAGACATAAAACTATCTACTTAAAATTGACTTCATTTTGGGACGAGCAAATTTTATAATTATTCATTTTCGATGTTGATATCGGCATACGTACAAGAATCGTTTACTTCGAATCGACTTCTTGTCGACGTCAAATATTAAAAGGTCATTAAATTCTGTATAGTGTATACTCATAATCGACTTGTTTTCTACGTCGATTGCAGGACTTTGGTTGAAAGTCGATTTGCAGTCGATTTGCAGTCGATTGTGGTCGATTTTTGGTTAACATACCTCGGAACTATCTCGACGGTGAATCGACGTCAAATTTGTGTCGAATACTGATTAAAATAATGAGTCGACATGACGTCAATTTTTAGTCGACATGGTTCAACGGGTTATTCTCCGAAGATGATTCAGAAAATTGCGAGTATGACAAAATTGGAGGTGAAAGAATGGAGCGAGTGAGCCCCGAGAGCTTTAGACTTACATTAGACCATGATTGGGGGCCAACGAGCGAGTATAAAAGTAACAGACCACCACGAATATAAATTATGATAGACATAAAACAAGATATATATTCATATAGCTTTGCCAAAAAATCCTATTTCATCTTTTTTTTTGAGAGAGATTTGCCTGATCTTGATCATTTACCCACCCTCGCATACTGAAATTTCGGCCTGCCATCGCATTCCATGATCGATTCCCGGGTAGAAAAATGTCGATCTTTTCAAAAGTTGGAATTATTCTAGTACTCATACCCTACTTATTTGTTCTTATGAAGCGGAGACAATACTTCGGAAAATTTCCTGTAATTTTCATTATCTTAATGTTAAAACTCAAGGTTAAAAAGTCTATGACGTTCACGTAATGATAATCTTAGTATTGAAGTCTATAAAATCACAAAGACTACATATTCGTTTTAAAATGCCTTCACTTATTTCCTCATCGGTAGCTGATCAAAGGATATTTAGAAAACAAATCGTACGACTAAGTGAGAAAAACTTGTCCTAACGAAGAAAATTACCATCATTATCAATATTCAACGAAATGAAGATTTTCGGAGAAAATTTCTGATAGCTTCATGGTGAACAACAAAGGGCACTTGTCGAAATATCCGATAAAAATTCTTTCAATGTTCCCGGATATGGTTTCTTTTTACAATTTTTATCAGCGTTATTTTTTCACCATTGAAAATCATTTTAAGTCATAAATTTTTTTAATCTTTTCTGGTTATATATCGTTAGTTTCGAGCTAATGCGCCTCCTATAAATACAGTGCGTCTATCAACAACCGAATTCTATTCAGTGGGACGAAGTTTTGTTCGCGCGTCGAATATTTGAAAACTTTGGTGTAGCAATTTTCATTCAGTCCTAAAGATGTTGAAGTTCTTATTTATTGTTGGTATATTGTCAATTTCTCTGATTGAGATTGACGCAATCTACGGTGGTATTGATATACCTTCTTGTTCTCCTACCAAGAAACCTCCTCACAAGCCGACTAAATGTCCTCCTCCTCCGCCTCCCCCAACAAGCGAATGTCCTCCTACTAAACCTCCACCGCCTCCTCCAGCTACAGAATGTCCTCCTACTGAACCTCCTCCCCCTCCTCCGGCTACAGAATGTCCTCCAACTAAACCTCCAAAAACTGAATGTCCTCCCACTGAACCTCCTCCACCTCCTCCAACTACCGAATGTCCTCCTCCTACCAAAGAATGGCCATCTAAACCTCCTTGTCCTACTTGTTAAATTTCCTTAATATATCCACCTAATTTTCTCAGTCTACCACCAAGAAGGGCTTATTCCTCAAACACTACGAGTCCTCTTAAATGGTCCACATATACAGCAAGAGAAATCAAATTCTGTCTGCAGGTTTTGAAAGGTAAGTCAAGAAATTTTTAATCATGATTTTAAAATATCTCTACACTGGAAGTTTCGGCTGACGCGTTCTTACAATTTTCTCCCCATTCTCAGCCTGCGATAAGTATGGATACGACAGCCAAAAATGCGCTGAAAAGTTCTGTGAAGCGGCCAATGAACCAACCTTGAATTGCAGTGCCAAATGTATCTCAGGACCTGAGTGCAGACAAAAATACTTATTTTTAACGCCTAGATCGAGCATTTCAAAATTCGCCGCGAATTATTTACGGTCATCGTACAATTGTTCTACTACCTGTTGAGCTGTATGTTCTCTTTATTGTGGATTGCAAATAAATTCATTTTTTTTAGAGGCCCACTCATAAAATTTATCATGGTAAATCAAATTTTTGGTCTATCAAGATTCGAAGAAAAAACAGACATGGCATGATTTAGTGTTTCTCCCGGAATTAAAAACTCACAGTAAATTTTTTTCTATCACTCAAGACTTGCCACAAAAGGACAGCGCTAACCACGTCTTGTGTTGTCTGTGACAAATTTTAAGTTTATTGGTAGCTGCATAGTAGAGGGACTCGTTTTCCTACTCTGCAGTCATTCTGTGCAATTTCTGCGAGATTTGATCTACCGCGAGCTTCAACTTTTTTTACACGTGATTCAGATTTAATTGAAATTGTGCTTTGTGGATCATAAAGTTGTCTATGAAGCTTCATTAATGACTCTTCGATTGAAGGTCTTGGAAGAAATAGTTCTTTCACCTGCATATTGGAGCGATGAAAAAGTGATGATAATACTAGTATTCGAACTAAAGACACTCTTACCATATTTCAAACAGGACGAGCCATGTTTTAGGACAATATATTGTAAACTTTTGTAAAGGCCTTCATCCGTTCAATCAGCACCATCGTTTTCCATAAAAGAAGGCTACAGCTCTTCAAGCTTTTCAACATGGAACCTGCTCTGGAGGGGGGGGGGGAGTCGAAGAATTTTCCGCGCGCCGTTCGATGTCCAGCGATAACTGACTTACCCGAATATAGGATTTGGACTCGGAAAAATTTCGACTCTCGTGCTACAATATTATGATAGGAGCGGGATTAGAAGAAATTTCGACTTCTAAGCCGCAATTTATGTTTGGAGAGAAATTCAAAGAATGCGTTCCTTCAAATTTCGGTTATTCATTATACGAACGGAATACTCAAAGATGAGTAAACACCAAGTCGAACGCTTTTGCTTGAATAACCATCTTCGGGAGGAAATGAGTTGCTTTCATTTCGGTCCCGAGGATGGTTATTTAACCAAAAGCTTGGCTTCTCTTTATTTTTCTGCGGTTTTTGTAATATTCGTTTTCGGTGTTTACTCTTTTTTTATGGTTCCGTTAGTATACGTACATGAGAGGAACTTGAAAAAATGTCGACTCTCAAACTACAGGGTATGATAGAAGGGGGACTTGGAAAAGAGTCGACCCTCATGCACAATTTTATGTTTAGAGGAGGAATCGGGAAAAGGTGAACTTTCACACCGCAATATATGATCGCTTGTGTCACATGTGCAGCGCCGCCCCGGGAGTGGGTGCAGATTGCTCATGCATCTGATTTCGTTTCCTCCAGTACCGAAAGCGACCTTTCCCGGTATAACTTCAGAGTTGGAAGAATCTCCTCGACGAACCCCCTCTTCTACTCGGCGACTGCCGAGCTACTTTGGCAACCGCCAAGTCGCAGAGCCCCCCTGGCACCCAGAAAAACACTAGAACACACAACACCACCCCCACTATTTTAGATAATACATTGGGTTGATGGGTCATGAATAGTAAGGCCTCCGTCTTACCTACTGCAAGTTTTAGTCTGGCCGAATCGATCCAGCGCGCCACATCCTCTAGGGCCCGGTTTACCCTGCTCTCCACCGCTACAATCGTCTCGACAGTGCATACCACCAGCGTGTCATCCGCATAGCAGATAAGTTTGACGCCCGGCGGCAGCTTCACCTTAAATATCCCGTTAAATACGACGCACCACAACAGCGGCCCAAAGACCGACCCCTGCGGCACCCCACAAGTAACAGGGCGCTTCACTGTACCAGCAGACATCTCTGCTTGGATTTCTCGGCAGCTAAGATAGCTGCTGATCAACCTGAGCAGGTATGCAGGTATATCTGCGTCTATGAGGGCTTCCAGTATCCTCTCCTATGGGATCGAGTTGAACGCATTTCTTATGTCGAGGCTGACGGCTGCGCAAAACTGACGCGTAGCTATCGCTGACTCGGCTATCCTCTTTAGCCGGATCCCAGCATCTGACTTACAGCGTACAGTTTGAAAACCGTACTGACGACTTGAGATTACTGTATATCTCTTTCCTTCAGATAGCTCTCAAGTGGATTGGCTATCACTCTCTCTAGGAGTTTTTCAACATTGTCCAACAGATAAAGTGGTCGATAAGAGGATCGTAGGCCAGGTGGCTTATCCTTCTTTTCAATCAGCGCTATCCTGACTTTCTTCCTTCGCAGAAGGAACAGACCCTAGTAGCTGCTGCAATGAATGTATCAACAAGCAGTGCTGGGTCAACGAATGTATGGCACTCCAGACTGTATTTAGAATCTCGACCGGGCCCGACGCCTTTCAAGCCGCAATACATGATAGGAGGGGACTTGGAGAAATTTCAACATAAAAGATTTGAGGTCAAAAATATGTCGAATTTTATACCACAATATAGGGAAGAGAATTGATACGATTTGCCAACTTATGGCCAGATACACCAAAGGGAGGCATATTCAAGAGGGTAAAACGAGGAGTAAAATTGCTATAGCCAAAGAAATAATGGAAAGAATGCCGGAGCGCTTTCGAATAAAAAACCATAGTCAACGGGGAAATGAAAGCAACGAAACCAACTAGTGCTGGAAACAAGAATATCCGAGGAAATCAGGATCGAATTAGCGAGATGCCTACCTTCGGATAGAAGGCAGACTTGGAAAAATAACGGTTTCCTTTACGAAGTTGAAGGAGGAGCGCAGGTTGACGCTTCGCTCAAGGTCATGGTTGTACGGACGCCCGGACGCCCAAACGCAGATTTTGAGATCAGGGTAGGGGTAGAGAAAAGGTATGAAACATATCAAAAGTCAACTTTCATGCCACAATATTATGATAGGAAAGGGACTTGTAATAAAATTTCGACTTTTGGGTCATATTATAAGACAGCAGAGAAACTATAAATTCTCAATACCAAAACGAATTTGACCTATAAAACAGGCCCCCTGCGATCTTCGTTCAGCTTCGTTAAAAAATTCGTCGTTTCTTTATGCCCTTTACGATGACGAAAGGGGGACTAAGAGCAATTGAAAAACCAATATGTAGTAACGAATTTTTTCAAAGTATTTGTACTTAATGAGGGAGCGTGGGCCCCATGGATTAACACAGCTGGCTAATTTACTGGTAAAATTAAGCTGAGCATAAGTCGGTAAAATTTGTCTTCCATTTTGATGGATCCTGCCTCCTCAAAGTGAGAGATTACTTAGCTACGCCTTTGCCTCGCGTTTAAATAAAATGTGACGACACCAGATCAGAACGTTCCACTACACTCTCATAATGAACAGACATGATTACACTACTTTTTCATCTCGTGTAAGCAATTTTCTTCCGGAGCCAAGCCTGCTTATTTCTCCTATAAACTTTTCTAACTTTCATAGAAAAGGATACATCCACGGTCTTTTCAGCGTTCAAGAAGGTAATTATGTAATCTAGATCATGTATCCTGAGTGATTTTAAGTTTGAATCAGAATTACATTGCGTCATCCATCTATTTCAGAAAGATAGTGAACGGTACTTCGTTCAATAGTCGGTAACGTCGGAAATCTTGTTTCGATATTTCATTTTAACGTCTAGAATGAGCATTGTATGCAATTACTAGTATTGCCCCGAGAATAGGAAGTCCTTTTTGGTAGCAAGCGACCCACATTTATCTTGACACGTATCCCAGTTAATTCTTGAGTCAATTCTCTAAGGGGACATACTTCTTGTTTGTATGTACACTTCAACGGTTAGCGCAGTTTTACTTTTTTCGTACATCACTTCGGTTCGAGCGTACAACATTTTTATTTCGAAATTAATCGCATGTTCGTAATCCCGGAAATCGTGTGTTCTCAAAAAAAAATCATTCCGATACAATTTTTTGTATCAACTTTCTTTGTCGGATGGATATATTTCCCTGTATGCAGTGCTCCCTCTCTCTGTAATCATAAAATCAAAACAATAATCATACGACTTTATTGACTTTTGACGCGCACACTCGATTCAATTTATTATGAAAAAGTCAATTACAGGCGGGTATCTTTTGTGAGACAAACGCACCGCGAACGTTGCCGCGAAATGCATGCGATGATTGAATTTTCGCGGGACCTCGTAAATTGTGCGAAATTGTAGGTGGGAGCGAATCAAGAGACACTTCCTTTCGATTAATAAGTATCACTTTCTCGATGTGTTAGAAGTCGCGTCTGCCACCGCGCCGCGACTCTCGGTAATAATCAACGAATCGCGACGACCGAAGGAAGGGAATACGACCAGAGCGTACGGTAAGAACTCACCTGTCTATTCCGTTCATATTTGTGTTTCTACCTGTTCAGTCCACTTTTATGCATCGTAAGGTGCCGTTACTAGTGAACATGTTTTTCAAACCGACAGTTCGCCTTAATTAGTGTTTTTTTTTTCTCACTCGTTCTTTACGAATCCTTACTTCATGTGATTTCTACGAACAATAATATTATGCGATGATGTTTTTGATTTCTTTGTTTATTTAAATGTTCGGAACATTGCATTGCGCAGATCAATAGTTTGGCGTACGAGCGTGTTTTATTTCTTTTTTCATTAAGCGAAATTGTGATACTTGTTCGTATTTCAGTACTTACGTCTTGAGTTCGCGAGCACTCGAACGGAATACATACCTACCTTCTGAGAATCATATTCGGGTAAGTTAAGAACGTTTTACAACTCCTGCATTACGTAATTAAATGAAAAACTTTTAAATCCGAGCCATCGATGAAAAGTCATACCGTCTCTACCCGTCTATTACGAAGTCGCGGTCGATGCCTTTCAATATTTTATTGGTTTTTATTCGATATTATTCTTTGAAAGTGGGTTGAAAACAGGCGCTAGAGTCGTGTTTACAATAGTTACCAATATGAAAGACGAGCCGTGAGAAATAACCGTATAACCTCAATATAATCCTAGGTGAATCCAATAATATTTAATTCCAGCCATCCTGTTATTAAGATACAATAGATTTGTAGATGCGTTTTTGCGAAATCTAAGTAGGTACATAATATTACAACAAGATCTTTTTAAGTATCAATTTTTTAGTAAATGTAGTCATGGTTGGACTAATTTTTGGTTCACGGTTAGATTATACCAATTAGCTTTCAAGCCGTTAATACAATGATTCAATTTCTTCCACCCGTTTATTTTGGACTGGAAAATCTACTTAAATAATGTGTACTAATACGCTATTCATCACTTAGATGAACTTCAACTGGCGTGTAAAAGCCAAATTTATGTCGTCATCTTATCCTCCTCTGCAAAAAACTGAAGTCAATTAAAAAATTCCTCGTATTAATGAACCAAACTATCCGATCATAAAGTGCATGATATGTGATACGTACACGATTCATATAATACAATAATTGTCAGTTTGGAAAACTAGAAAACTTAGCAGAAGCATATGGAATAAGAAGATAAACTAAAAGCGTTATTTTTCAATTAAGAAGACGCTTTAACAAGATCATCTTTGCTCTCAATAGACTAGATACAAAGACGAAAATTCACGTGGTGTTTTCTATTTCTCTGGCGTTTTAATTGTATGGACCCCAGCCGCGTCGCACTCAACAAACACAAATTTCAATCTGCATGCTTATTTTGTATGTAAACCAGTTTTAATGTCAATAATATAAGCACGTTTTCTTGAAAACTTGATGGGAGCTTCTCTCGTTGTGCTAAGATATGTCTCAAAAAAAGAGAAATTAAATTATCTCATCAGCTCTTATTCAGTCGTAAACAGATAAATAGCCACAAAAGCAAAAACAGGGCATGAAAGTTGAGACCTACTGAGCGCTGAAAATCAGAAATAAACTTGATATCATCAGTAAATCCAGTATGATGATCTGGCCGTACCAAATATGGCACAGTCATTTAAAAATCGTGAATTTCCGTAGTGATGATCACCAATCCAGAAATTTCCAATCTTGCCACTCTTAATATCTTCTTGACTACGCGATGATCGACTCCACATTGTCCAGTCAACCGTAAATCGACTCGAGATGATCAGAAGTCTGAAAATCACCATCGAAAAAATTTGAGGTTATGAGAAATGAGTCGAAGTGGCTTATTGGCGTGATATTGACGTAGACTTTGAAAAAAGGAAATTTTTAGTTGATTTAATCCAACGCGGGTGGGTACTCGGAATTTTGTGAGCATCGAGAAGTTCTATTAATATGTATTTAGAAATTTTATTATAAGCTCAACGAACCTCAAGATTATATAAGGGAAAGTTGTTTGATCCTCTTCCGTCATAAACGGTTGGAAGTTTATGGATAAGGTGTGATGAAGTCACATTCCCCATTATCCGTCACGGAGTGTTACAAAGGCATTGCTCAGTGACGAACAAGAAGACGGCCTTATGGCAACTGCTAAGAGCATCCTATGAAGGTACTAGAGTGCTGGGGTTCTCTAATGGTTAAGGCCTACATGTAATTATTGTTTCGAGGGCAAGTGTCAACCATTGTAAAGTAACAGAACTATTGTAGTATTTATGCTTAAGGCTAGTGGGACTCTTATATTTAAGGCTAAATAGATGGTGACTGAAAGTGTGAGGCTAATTCCCTGGTGTTTCTCCAGCTCTTCTTCGGGCTGCGGTTACTTCTAGGTTCCACAACTCTGTCATCACATTTAACAGACTTGACTTGCTGATCTTTTTGTTACCCCTTTGCTGTGGTCTACCCTTCCAAGATAGCAGACACTCTCGGACAATATGATGGGCTGGGGCAAGCAGGACAGCTTAGTTTCTTGATACCAAAGCAATACGCGGCACAGATTCCATACATGGAAAGAGCATTCTGCGCATTTAAAAAACTTAATGGACGTATGGTACTTGTCCTATTCATGGGCGAGCGGGAAAGCTCACTTTTTTCACCCAAATGTTATAGCTTTCATGCATGGAAAAAGCCACTCCGACCATAAAGCAAACTGGGTTATTGTGCTGTTCAAAACTTTGAAAATTTTTGAGAATTGTTGAAAATTTGAAAAATTTTTTGGAATCGTATCAATCTTGGACAATTTTTTGGAATTTTTCAAAGCTTTGACAATTTCCCAAAATTGTTTAAATTTTAGAAAGCTTTTTGGAATTCTTTAAAACTTGGACAATTCTTGGAATTTTTGAACAATTTCACCTTGAATAATTTTTTGGAATTGTTTAAAACTTGGACAATTTTTTGGAATTTTTTCAATTTTTGACAATTTCCTGGAATTGTTTCAATCTTAAACGATTTCCTAGAAGTGTTTAAATTGTTATCAATTTCCCAAAAGTGTTCGAATGTTAGACAATTTTTTGAAATTGCTCAAGTCTTGGACAATTTTTTGGAATTTTTAAATCTTGCAAAATATTCATAGAATGGTATAAATCTTGAAAAATTTCCCACAATTGTTTAAATTTTAGACAATTTTTTGAAATTTTTTAAATCTTGGAATATTTTCTAGAATTGTTTCAATCTGAAGCAATTTCTTAGAATTATTCAAATCTTTGACAATTTTTTGGAACAATTTCCTAGGATTGTTTAAATTGTAAATAATTTCCCAAAATTGTTTGAATTTGAGACAATTTTTTGAAATTTTTTAAAACTTGGACAATTTTTGGAATTGTCGAACATTCGAACAATTTCCTAGAATTGTTTAACTCTTGGACATTTTTTTGTAATTGTTCAAAACTTGGACAATTTTTTTTAATTGTTCAAAACTTGGACAATTTTTTGAAATTGTTCAAAACTTGGACAATTTTTTGAAATTTCTTAAAACTTGGAAATATTGTTGAACATTTAAACAATTTCCTAGAACTGTTTAAATCTTGGACAATTTTTTGGAATTTTTTGAATTTTGAAAAATTTCATAGAATGGTTTAAATTTTGAACAATTTTCCACAATTGTTTAAATTTTAGACAACTTTTTGAAATCTTTTAAATCTTGGAATATTTTCTAAAATTGTTTAAATCTGAAGCAATTTCTTAGAATTATTCAAATCTTTAGCAATTTTTTGGAACAATTTCCTAGGATTGTTTAAATTGTAAACAATTTCCCAAAATTGTTCGAATTTTAGACAATTATTTTGAAATTTTTTAAAACTTGGACAATTTTTGGAATTGTTGAACATTCAAACAATTTCCTAGAATTGTTTAACTCTTGGACAATTTTTTTTAATTGTTCAAAACTTGGACAATTTTTTGAAATTGTTCAAAACTTGGACAATTTTTTGAAATTTCTTAAAACTTGGAAATATTGTTGAACATTTAAACAATTTCCTAGAACTGTTTAAATCTTGGACAATTTTTTGGAATTTTTTGAATTTTGAAAAATTTCATAGAAGGGTTTAAATTTTGAACAATTTTCCTTAATTGTTTAAATTTTAGACAACTTTTTGAAATTTTTTAAATCTTGGAATATTTTCTAAAATTGTTTAAATCTGAAGCAATTTCTTAGAATTATTCAAATCTTTAGCAATTTTTTGGAACAATTTCCTAGGATTGTTTAAATTGTAAACAATTTCCCAAAATTGTTTGAATTTTAGACAATTATTTTGAAATTTTTTAAAACTTGGACAATTTTTGGAATTGTCAAACATTTGAACAATTTCCTAGAATTGTTTAAATCTTGGACAATTTTTTGGAATTTTTTGAATCTTAAAAAAATTTTATAGAATGGTTTAAATCTTGAACAATTTCCCACAATTTTGTTTAAATTTTAGACAATCTTTTGAAATTTTTTAAATCTTAGAATATTTTCTAGAATTGTTTAAATCTGAAACAATTTCCTAGAATTATTCAAATCTTGAGCAATTTTTTAGAACAATTTCCTAGGATTGTTTAAATCTTGAACAGTTCTTCAAAATTCTTCAAAATATTGGACAATTGCTTCTAAGTTGTTAAAATTTCAGTCAATTTTTGGGAATTGTTGAACATGTAAACAATTTTTTAGGGTTGTCTAAATTTCAGGCAAATTCCCCAAATTATTGAACAAGTCTCAAACAATTTTTTGGCATATCGTTTAAATCTTGCACAATTCCTCAAAATGTCCTAGAGCATGAAAATGTGGCTTTGCAACCTTGTCAAATTTCTGTGTCAAGAGAGACATAATGTGTTTTTACAGTGCTCCAAAGTACATTGAGCACCATTACAGAAATATTTCCTCGCTCAAAATCAGGACCTATTAGGCTTCATCGTTAGGTGTCCTCTGTGTTAGCATTATATGAGTTTGTTGTAAATATTTAGGTCAATATTGTTCACTAGATTAATTTCATAATTTTCATGTAAGGGTGGTATTTTTTCCCCACAATCAAAAATTTCATAAAGTTGATGTCCTCAGAAACTGAAAAACCAGAAACAAATCACAATTAGAATCTTTTTGGACAAATGAGAACTTGAAAATCAGCTTTATACAGTCGTTGCCTCCTCTCTGATTTAAACCAATCCAACATATACAAAAACAACAATAATATGATCCAAATTTTATCTGTTATCTTTGAGATTAGAGATGTGACGTCATCAGTTCTCTGAGTGATTCATCAGACTCTAAATCCTTGTGAAACTTTGCTTCGCTTGAACCTATCATGTTGTGCAGAGGTTAGTCTTGCGTCACAGGTTTGTCTAAAGATCTCCGCCCGATATGTTCTCCTTATATTTGTGTAGAACATATCATACCTTGAAGACAAAATCCCTTAAAAAGTCCCAACATGAAATAGATTTTTAGCATCTCGTCATCAATAATTACCCCATTCTGATTTGATTTCCACATGGTGCTTTGGTCCATAATTTTGAACTCTATGAGGAACAAGAATAGTGATTTAGAAAGAGTGTAGAATATCAAGAAATAAATTGCAGGTATTGCAAATGTAGTGTACACATAAACTTGGTACCCACGTAACGTCTGCAGAAAAATTGGCTTTCACTCAAACTTCAGTTGCAGCACGTTTTCGTAAGATTTTTCGCCCGTAAAATCCTTTTTATCTCTTATCGCACTAATTAAGAATCGAATACATAATTCGATTACTTTTTCATAGCGACTTGACGACGTATAGCGGTACAGAATGATAAAGACGTAAATAGTGTTACAATTATTCACGGTCGAGTGACTAATATTTTGTGTACTTATGTCAGGTTCCCATAACTGTCATTGCAAGTGGTGACCGTGAATTTGCACGAATTCGACATAATTTGTACGCATAAAATGTGTACTTACGTACTTGTTCATGCCATCATAAGCACCTGCACAATGAGATAATAAAATCTTGAAGCTTGTAATGAATTCGAAAACTGGTGTTCATGAGGTGTATTCATGGTGGTGAACGTCCGCTGGAAAAACGTTTTTTACTTTAAAGAAATTCGTCAGAAGAGAAGAGCAATGGGGTATTTGAGCTTTGCAGGTCTGCAGTTTGAGGGCTTCCCTGTCCACCGATTCCTATTTCGCTCTCTCAATCTCCTGGTCAGGTCCCATGAACGAAATTGGAGTAGTCTTCAGAGTCCATCATTCTATTCAATCCACACTGTGAGAAAAGCTTGGTGACCTGCTCGGAACTTTTGGAACAAGAGAATCGGTTCGCTGATGGTTCCTCAATGATTTGAATAATTACGTAGTAGGTAACTAATTATTAGAGAGATATTCGCGAACCGATTCTCTTGTCCAAAAGTTTGGTGCTGGTTTTTTCTCAGTGCGATCTTCGGACTCGTTAACTATCATTAATTTATGGTTTCAAGAATCAAGTTCATGAACTTGAGCTGTATTGCAGTGGCTCTTTCTTCTCTCCATTCGACTAGTTCGCGCCACAAATTTTTCAATTTCCTATCTTCTCATTAACGACGTTGTTATAGTATCAAATGGCATAAAAGTCACCTGAGTCATACTTGTCTTGTCACTAATTTATTATTATTATTTTTTTTTTTTGTATGTCATGTATATCGCACAATCATCGCGAGCGGAAATCATTGTTTAAATTTCCACGAATCCGACACAATTCGTATGCATAAAATGTGTGTACGTACACGCGGTATAAGTATTTGCACAAGGAGATGATAATATCGGAGGCTTCTAAAAACTTGTAATTTTTTATCTCCGCGGTCATTATACGAAAGAAAATACGAATGACTTACTCGCTATTTGAATATTTATGAGATATTTGAATAACACTTTCTTCGCGCACGGTAGACATCGGAGAGGAGAAGATAAACCTTCGGAATTCTAATGTTCTAAGTGTGTATCGTAACTTATACCTACTCGCCGAGTTCTTCATTCACGCGAGATGAAGGCATCTAACGTCGATTTTCTACTCGAACGCGCGCTTTCCCGGCAAAAAAATTTTCGCCTAGAATTTGTGTCGCGCGACGTAAAATTTCACCTTCCTCCGTTTATTCCTGTAATTGAGACGCTCCATTGCGCATTCTTTTGTCAGCGTATACGATAGTCCGGTCTTATAGGAATATAAAATTATAATTTCGTTTTCAAAATTGTTCGTTTCATTTTGCATCCGATTCTACTCATCTTGCGCGTTATAAGACGGTGGAATACCGGTTATAAAGATAACTCATTCTTCGCGTTCACGAGTGTATTTAAACCTGTTAATCAGCAGTACCTACCTTATATACAGCATGATACCTATGCTCGGGATATAAATCCAAATCGAAATAAATGGGTTACTCTCTGGCAACACGACGTACCACTGCGCATGCATTCCTCCTGTACACAGTGCGGTGTATCTTCTAGCAAAGTAACCTAATGTTTCATCATTGTAAGCCTATAACGTGAAAATCTCTTCCTCGAGTCTAAAAAGCGTTACCGGTAATTGTCTCGAATTACAATGTAAATGTTACGTTCCAATGGAGTGAGACGACGAGGCTATGTTTTACGAATATATAGCATTTATGATAATTTTACGATCGCCAGAGCCACAATGCAGCATCTCTGGCCAACACGTAAAAATATTTCGCTGTCCAAGCTATTCTCATAATGTTGATGATCCAATGTTACTTATACCTATTATAAAATTCATTTAAGAAGAAGACCACCGTCCCTTGTATGAGGTTTTATGTGCTCGAGTGCCACGTGAAGATACTAACTTACGACGGTAATATAAAAAGAAAACGAATGCTATAGGGAATTTCCATATCAGAATGAGCCACGAACGGGTTGACCCGAATTTTTCGTCTAATCGTAGTATGCATGTAAAAGCGACCTTACCCAGGTATATAAAAACTCGTATCAGCGCAAACAGATTAATTTATGAATGGATGCCACCGTACCCGATATTCATTTTCTTTTAGCTGCGATTACACACCAACGTAGAAAGCAATCACTTTTTACCCTATTTAAATGACTTAGCACCACGTTCAATACCCGTTACTGCTGTGGTGAAATCATCACCTGCATCGGCTTGTAGATGAACTGTGAAATGTCAACGGACTGCTTTAATAAGGAAACCAGTTTTCATAGTCGATAGTTTAAGCGCTTTTTACTTTGTTTTCTAAGCTCATGTAAGAATATTTAACCAGACTTTTGAACGTGGGATATCTCTGTAAAATCATACTGGACAATGTCTTGAACATCAAGAGCATAATGAAGAACAAAATGATATTTACAATAGGTACTTGATCCAAAAGTTATTGAGTTAGCGGTGTGGAGGAAGTGGAACGAGGAAAATCCCGTTTCAAATCAACAGCCAATAAAATATAAATGTTGGAGTTCGGTTTAGAAACTGCATGAATGCATACAAAGGGGCCTAATAAAGGGCATATTGGTGAAGATTTAGTTTTTGGAATCTGACGGCGCGTTTGCAACTCTAGAGTGTCTAACAGTTCCGGTAAACTCCAAAATCCCAGTAAAGTCCCGGGTTTCGAACAGTGGGCTCGGAAACCCGGAATACTTTAGAATTTTTTTTTCAAAAATTATAGTTGAAACTATCGTGTTTACACAATTTACAATATCCCAGGCTCGATACTGACTATGATTTTTGACCCTGGCTCAAGATCAAATACGATAAAATTTTCAACAGCTCAACGAATTTGCAAAAAAAAATATAGTTATGGAAAGTGTACTCACGTATTTTCTAATATCTCCTGAGCTGGCTCGGGCAAGGCCTCTAATATTTTTCATCCTGGCTGGGCCAGGCCAAGCCAGATATCAATATCATCTAGTAAATCTAGGAGGAAAAACAACTTTGCAGTATACAGCAGTCAGCCTGCTGTTGTTATACGTCATTGTTAATGTCAGGATTTCCATGATACTGCATATTTTTTTAATGAGTGGTAAGGCTAGACGATCCACGGATGTAGGAGGCCCTCTATGAAATCTAATGTTGCTTGTTTTTGCTCGTTTTGCGTTTACGGACAAATTTGATACTTCTAAAGGATTTCTTGACCACATATTTGATCAATTTTCAGCTTTTTCAGCCGTTTCTGGTCGTCCCTTGATCAAATAAGGTCCTTCGCTAGTTGTTTTTTTCGCTTTTGGTTGTTTTTGTGACCATCTTTGTTTATGTTTATGGTCAATTCCAGCCGACTGTGGTTCATTTTGAACATTTTTGGTAGATTTTGGTTGTTGTTTCTTGTTCTGGGACAATTATTTTTTATTTATTCTATACATTTTGAGTGCCCTCATACAGCCTTGGAGGCAAAATGAAAGAGGCACTAGGTATTGAGAAAAAAATAAGATCAATAAAACTAATGATAATGATGATGAAATGAAAAATGAAATAAAATTACGAAGAAAAAATTAAATGAAAGAAATGAAAATACAAAATTTTCTGGCGTAGCCGAATAAATGATGATCATATTTCATGTCTATGGTAGCTCTTTGCTAATTACCTTTATTATTATTCGAGTCTAATGTACGTCAAGCTGACTAGCTTTTGCATCCGTAGTCTTATATACAAATAAATCTTATATAAGCTACTGTAAGCTAGATGCTAAATAGTATTGAGGATACTGTACTCTAAGCTCACAAGCTCTAAGTGGCTCACTCGCTCTGCTCGTTTACTCCCATTTTCAAATTGCAAGTAAAATTTCCGGCACGGGTTTGAATAGGCACCGCCGTTTGGGCGCGGGGTTCGTCTGGGCGCCAAGTTTATATGGGCCCCAAAAATTTTTTTGTTACCAAATACTTTCGCTGAAGCAGGGCAACGGCGACTCCAGTGTGACTTTGGCTACTCCCACCCTACTTTGGGTAAATTTATCGATAAAATACGACGCTGTTAAAAAACGCGAGACTGGATTACAACCAACTGGACGGGTGTGTAGAGTCTTAGGCTGAGGAGTTGGAGTACCGAAGATGTGTTGAGCACTTCTATCGATTGATAATTGAGTACGACGAAAGATAGCCTACAGCGTACTTGAGAGCGATGGCTTACAATTCATCTAGATAGTCGCCTCTGAATGACTTTGCGTTGAGAATGAATTTTGACGAAACAAAGCTTTATGTTTTGTGGATGAAAAACATTGTGAGCTGACCTTTACGAGATGTCTCCTGGTTTACGCTAACAAGCTTACATTCTTTAGTGGTGACTGTGCTTTCTACATTTAGTTTCTGCTTTTTTACATCGGCGCCCAAGTGACGGCACCCATTTGAACGGTACCCAAAATTTCCTAGAACAGCTTCTCAAAAGATGGACTAGTATAAGTCTACTATACTGTATGTTAGGCTGACGAGTTTACTCCTTTTTTAGGCTATTTTGTATCCAGTATACTGTAAATGTACGAGTCTAGTGTAAGCTTAACTAGCTTTTGGATCCTTAGTCTCGAACAGAGGTCCGCAAACTGTGCGCCGCGAGCTTTTCACCAAAACACTGGAGAGTTGAAATATCACATTATTTTATTTCTACTTTTCCACTTCACACTCCTACTCAAATTCTATCTATATTTGTATTTATTAGTACTTAAATTGAATTGTATCACGGATTAATTTTGTCGCGGCAATGAAAAAATGTTGAAAAATATTAGGTTATGTTAGGTTAGGTGCGCCGCGAAGATTTCCCGACCGTAAAAGGCGCCGTGGGCTATAAAAGATTGCGGACCACTGGTCTAGAATATGAGTAAGTCGAATAGGCTACTAAAGCTAGGCTGAATAGCTAGAATGTTTCAAGCTAATAGATTTTATGGGGCTCACTTACTCCTCACGTTCGCTCCTGTTCTCGGTCTAGTTTATCGATAAAGTAGAGTGTTTCAAGATAATAGCTTTTGAGGGGCTCACTCACGTGGTCTAGGTTAAGTCTAGTATTCGTTCTTAAATTTCGTGGAAGAACTCATAGATTTCTGCATTACCTAGAGAGTATAAGGGGAGGAGCAAGGGGTTGCAGTCGCAGATCTCTGAATCACCTACGGAGTATAAGGGGAGAAGGGGTGAACTCGCAGAATTCTGCATTATCTACGAGGTATGAGGGTGAGGGAGGGGACTCGCAGATTTCTAAATCACCTACGGGGTATAACTCAAGAGCTAAAATTCTGTCCACTAATTTCCAGGAAATTTTGTCTAGTAATAATTTTTTTTTCATGGGCCTACTCGCAGATTTTTGAATCACCTACGGGAAGAAAAATTCTCACGGAATCTCTCTCTCTCTCCGTTGACGCGGGGAGGAGTGTACTCGCGGATTTTCGAATCCGGGTGAGGTAGAGCTAAAGACATGAAATATATCAAAATATTTTGGGTAGATCACAGTGTGCAGCGACACACCTTTCCGGTACCCATCTCAATTGATGGAGAGATCTTGGTACAGGGCGCAGTACAGGTGTGCAACACCGGAATGTGATTTGAATCGACATCTGAAATGGTTGAAGTTGAGTTGTCGTTGAGCGGGACTTCTTTGGTCATGAAAAAATCAATAATATCGGGTAGCATGCTATGCGTAGGGCTTCCAATAAGGCGCGGAGGATCAACCAAGAAGGCTGATTTGTTTGAAAGATTTCCGGGGGCAGCAGATGCTATCGAAGTTTATAGATCTTTGATTAAAGTTGATTACACTGATTGATGATTGGATCCTGTCCATGACAAAAGCATCAATGTTATGATGAGGGATGGATTTCTTGATTACTGTGAAGCCATTACGTTCTCTTCCGCTCAGATGGTGAGCTGCATGTACAAATTCATAGTGTGTTGGTTGCAGTCTTCTTCGAGATGTGTCTCCGCAATTTTCCAGATCGAATTTCTGCTGTTTCAGACCATTAACTTTCGAACTCATGATTCTAAGCTGCACTGATTAATTCCTTGTACTCATTTTTTGTGTTGGTTGACGCCGCAGTTTAGACTATAGTGGCCCGATTTTCAAGAGCTACGAATTCACTTATCATGTTATTTTGAGTTGATTCCTTACACTGAAGGCCTTCAAGATTTGAAAGATTGCTAATTTTTCTACGAATTATAAAATGAAATATCACAGAGAAAATTCTTTTAATCGAATGTGTTGCTTGCTAGATTTTAAGAAGAGATAAATGAAACAAAGTTTTTTTGAGGGCCCCAGAGCTCAAGAAGGTCCTCAGAAAGTCCTGAAAAAGCTTCGTATTCTCTATTCCCGATTTCGATAGACATCCTGAATTCTGTCCTGTATTTGCGTAATGAGTAAGTTCTCCCGATAAATTATACCGACCATCAACTTGATGTCGATCTTTGGACAACTCCGATAATCGACCTTAAATCGAATTCGCTCAAAATTGCGTCGATATATCGTTAAAATCGACCTCTTATCGACGTCGATATCATGTCAAGACAAACGGCGACTCCATTAAGACACATTTGCCTCGTCTATTTCCGGTCAAATTCGAGTCAACTTCTCCAAAGTTTTTATCGACCTAAAATCGACTGCTAGGTTATGAACTGGTACACCGAAATCTCGCTCGTTTATGATCAATGGTAACAATAATTACAGTTCCCGAACGAGATCACTACCCACTGAACTAGGAAGTGTGATATACTACGATAACCCTACTCATCAAATTGAACAACAATACGTAAGACAGACAGATAGAACGTATCCAAGAGGTAACTTTTACGAGTATACAATGTTGTCAATTTTTCGCTTTCTCTGCTCTTTTCACTTCTGATCGTGTGTCAAATTGTAGAGATAGATCCCTTCAATCAAGCAGGTCCTAATCTTTAGAAAGCCAAAATTAAAACGCTATACCAACATAGTAGGTAGTTCTTTGTGTAATTTCCTAAAGATATTACGAGTCCAACCCACAAAATGCAGTATTTCTGTTCGTTGCCTCGAGGTACAATTCTCATTAACACCTCTAACGATAATGATGGCGTGATGGTGGAGACTGTCATAAACGACCTGAATCAACTGGTAAATGTCCGCTGCTGAGATTTTTTATAATACGCGATAAAGTGCTTATTTTATTATTTTTTTTTCTTTTAATTAATGTTTACGATTTATAATTTTTTTTTTTTTTGATAAACGATTAAGATAAACGGTCGTCGTCCTATCAATTAGGCCTAAATAGCTACTCAACTAAAACTCGAGTGAAAGTTGAAAATACTCGTATCACATCATCTAATTTACGATTTTTATCGTACGAGCAGCATCGACGTATAACTTTGATTTTTATGTCCTGCGCGGGCACAATATACGTATAAGTAATGCGTTCAATTGTCGAATTGAAGAGACGAATAACGAATTTTAAACGAGTACGTGCCTCGCGAATATTCAAGCCATTGCCTATATAGATAGGTACACGTAAGACGCGAAACGCCAGTCGGCAACCAACGCGGTCTTTGAAATTCAGTATACGTTGTACCGTACAGTATGAATCTCTTATGCATTCCCATATAAAGTTTTATAATAACCAAAGGCTAGAGAGATCGCGGACAAAACAGTTTATAAACCGATTTGCATTATGGGTACATAACGTGTGTGCGTGTATAGAAAAATATTCGAGTTGTCGGTGAATTCGAAGTGATGTTCCGTAACATATGCCCTTATTACACTTACAAAAGACGTCTATCACTTCTTCCAGTACTGTACTTTTTTCCCGCTAGTATATGAATCATCTCTCATCTTGTAAACAACGCCTAAATCGGGATAGGTCAAAAGTAAGTTCAAACATGTTCCACAAAGTATGAGGCTAGGTCTAGAAGTCAATTTATTTCGCGAATTTTTTTCTTTCGACAAACAAATTTGGAAAATGCCTACGTCATTTCTTTACGTTGAAACTATATAGTGAATGGATTAATGTGAATCAACACTTTTATATCACTATGAAAGACTAGTCTTTGGGAACCAACGTGAGAGCTTTTTTCTCGAAGCCGATTACCAATTTAAGAATCACTGAACGTGAGCAATGAAAAAGAAAGGAACTACTAACGTCGTTAATGGTCAATAGCAAGAGCGTACAATGCGGAATATTTTCTTTTCTGATAACTATCACACCTGACACTGAAATCAGTTCCTTCTCACGAGGTATAAGGCCAAGTAATTCCTTTGTGAAGATAATAAGTTGGTCAATATAAATATCATGACCGTTCACAATAATAAAATTTCTGAAAAAATTAATAACTGTTATTTTCATCTACTGTGATGAAAAAAACGAGTATTCCTTAACTTCTTCAATCGTGGAGTAAAGAAAACCTCTTCTTGAGAACTCTGTGCAAGTTTAGTTCATTTTGATAGGAAGTTTCTTAAACTCACAACTCACTCGCTTGAAAGTCTATTTCATGGAAGCATTTTAACAGGAAATCTGTTTTATCGGAGGGGTTCTTTCCGGAAAAAACGTCCGCCGTCCGCTGTTCGGGAGGCAACCTAACCTAACTCAACCATGACCATGGGACTTGGAAAAATCTTCGTTTTAGCTTGGAGGATGAAATTTCTCGAAGGGGCTTGAAGGTTGAAATTTTTCCAAGTCCCTCTCCTATTATCTATAGCTCGGTCGAAATCCTATTATATATACACTAATATAAAGCGAGTATACTACAAGCCTAGTTTAAGTCCAATATATTTTTTCAAACATTGAAAATCCGTAGGTATGGCAGCACTTATAGTTTGATTAAAATAGCTCCTTCAAGTAACTAGATATGCAATACTCTATACACCAATTGGCCTAGCCCCTTCAATGAGCCAGATATACAACGTTTCAAACACCATAAGATTCATAAAACAGGTTCATCTGCTGGGCTACTACAATACTGCGTCGCAATCGGTTCATCCACCTCTATTCGCCAACACGTATGGTGTCATCCTATTGGTCGGTTCTCTTTTTCTTTTTTCGTTCGATAATCTTTTGCTGTCAGACGTAATTAAATCAAGAGGCTAGCTTTTCTCTTCTTTACCTTTGCAAACTGTGTCTGTTCCCAGAGTTTTCGTCTCCTCATGCGGTTTTCTACGTGTATGGCTTTATTGTGCTGTACTTCATTGCAGTGTTTGTCAAACAGTGACTTCCCATCTTTTATCTTTGATGTTTCGTGCTCCCTTTTTCTAGTGTTGAACTTTCTTCCAGTCTCACCAACGTAGATGACTTCGCACTGTTTGTAATTAAGCTTTTCACTTCGCTTAAGCTTGCCTTGTTCGTTTCCTTCGTCTGGTTATTGCATATTCCCCTCACCATGATATGTAGCCCAGGCAACAAGACTCTTTTTTTCATCCTGAATTTGGTGCCTGAAGTAATGTGTATTGAAGGGAAATGGAAAATACCATCAATTTGAGTAGCTGGTCGCCATTTGAAGTCTTCCTGAATGGGCTCCTTTTGTTCGAATATGATGATGGGAAATTTTAAGGAGAAAAGTTTTGATCCCTTGAAATTCTTTTGTAGGAAGCTCATTTCCTGAGAAAAATCGAAAAAACTAAATTCGGTTGACATTTGAGCCCCCTCCAAAATAGCCTGGAGGGGAAGGAGGTAAACTTTTCACGATACACTCCAGGTGAATTTATAGGACATATTCCAGAAGAGAAACCTTTGCCTTTAATTGTTTCCTTATTGACGGGCAACCTTGGATACATTGCCTGGGCTAATGGGTGGGCCGTTATTGGATCGTCACCGTTTCTGTCACGCCTGATGACGTCATCAGTGACCTTGACCTTGGAAAGTTTCAACTTTTAACCTTCATTATACTAGGCCTAATGAACCCCCAGGATTGGCTTGAATTACTCGAAATATACTAGAATTATTTCAGACAAGAAGAGGGAAGACTCACTTACGATCAACATCGAAGTATACTAGGCCTACAATTAGCCCTCGTGAAACCAGGCCTTACATAAGCCTTACATACAGCAGTATAAAAGCTCGTATACAGAACTATTTATAGATTACGAAAACGAACGGAAGTGGATTGAACTTGAAAATTTCAGAATCAAGCTCGAGGTCATGACTGACGACGTCGCCAGCTGATGCCTTAGTTGCCCTGGAAGCTATAGTTAGCCTAAAATATTGTATCCTAGATTCGGGTATACTAAATCAAGACGCGAGTGAGCCTTTGAAAGCTAGTTGAGACCTGTATCCTCTATTAGTATGCAGTATACTGGGCTAGAGCCCGTCCTCTAATTAGACTAAGTCACAGAATAGTTTATAATTAAACTATCGATTCAATATGATCGATACAATCGACAAAATTATTATTGTATAAGAGTAGGAGGCGACAAAGAATGCTACACTGCGTGTCTCTGGAGGAGACATGTTAACTCCCGCCATTTTTTTTTAGAACTTCCTCGACCACGTCTGTGGAGTAGCCGTTGGCTGTTGCAATCTGTTTCACTATCTCAAATTCTTTCCTTTCTCTTCACCGTTCTTGTGGAAGGTGATTCCTCGGTAGCAGTACGCCTCCAAGTTGTACATGGGGTGGAGGTGGGAGTCGTTTGTGATGATCAAACTGGTGTTTTTTTTTTCCTCAAGAATGTGGCGTCAATCTTCGCTATCTTTCAACGAGGAGATTGAATGCTTCGAACCAGTGGTCTCCCCGGACAATTCGTTGTGTGGAGTTTCACAAGCCTCTTGAATTTTGATGCTTCCGGGTTCATCTATAGCAACCTTTTCATTTTGTTCTCCTTAAACATGATTTTCATACTGTTCTCGTATTTTTGGGTCGAATCCTTCTTCAGCTCATGGTATCCATCCTCTGCGATGTACGACTTCACTTTTTGTGTGTCTTCGTCCTTTTCCATTTCCACTATCGTGTCTCCTTTCTCTGCTTTTGTCAAGATCAAGTTGTTCTGTTAGATCTTCTTCTGTACTGACTACTGGAAAAGATGCACTTTACTTCACCCTATATTATTTAAAATTATCATAACGCGTTTTGGCGCACGGCCATCCTCCGACGAGTAGTGAAAACGGTTCTAATCTCCTTTGTTTCGGGTCGATTCGGCAAGTTTCTTTTCGATCCGTTTCGTTCAGATAATGAGATCTTCAACTATTTGGACCTAACACTTATACTGGAGAGCAGAATCGCTGAGAAAATGGAAGCAAAAAAGAGAACCCTATACTTCGGATCTGTACCATACATAGGAAAGTGCACGAACAAGGTGAGAAAGGCGTTCAGTGGTTATGATGTGAGTGTGGCCAGCCATGGTGAAGGGAATGAGCAACAACCAGGCGGAGGAAAAGGACAAAGGAAACTTGAGCAGAGTAAACAAGCTCAGTTGCGAAGGCATCTGAATTGATGAGACTGGGTGAAAGGAGCACGAAACATCAAGGAATGTTGACTCTGCAGTTTTACATGTAGAAAACCGCATGAAGAGAATTAAACTCGAATATTCTTCCGGGTAATCTTTTTCATTTTCTAATGTTCTAAAAACGGGTACTCTTAGAAGATCTCGAAAGTTGAGCATTACCTAAGTTTGATTCTGAATACGACATCACGGTCGGAGTTTATTGAGTCAATAATGCATTTTGGGTATTTGCGCGATGACGAACTACGTATCATTCACGTTTTGTTGATACTTGCGAAGATAGTATTTCGCTAATAATAACATGCTCCGGGTGCGATGTCATCATTAATGCGCTGATTTACGAAGTTTCCTAATTGCGAAGGAAGGAAAATATGGCGTTTTCGTACAGTGCAAGCGTAATGGAACTCATGAACCATTGGAGAGCAAAAATATTTATACCAGTTAACACGAAGCCAAATTATCAAAACGGACAATATCAGCGTCGCGTCGGAGAGACGTATATTTACTAATTAACTTCGAAGAACATAATCTCGGTTAACGTTAATGAAGACAAAACAAATTTGAAAGAGGTTTCAAAGTCCGCAACGTTTTGTTACTTTTAAGTACTGAAAATTTTTTTTCCACGTTAGCCAATCACGGTAATGCCAACATCATTCGCAGTCGGTCTAATGATGCGGTAATTTATCTCTGAACATGTTAAGCGTTAGCCATTTGATGAGCCAATCTAAATTATTATGATAAGAGTTTTCGGTTCATCTCATTCTGGAGAACTCTTCGGCGAAGAACAACAACATCAACAGCGACAGTCTATTTGTCAATTACGTCATTAAAAAACGTAGTATATTTGCTCGCTTCCGCAAATGTCGAAAGGAAATAATCAGCTTGTAATAACGTTCTCGGAGAGAACCGAGAGAACGTTATAACGATCTTCTAATAAACATGAAACCACAAACTAAAAAAGGTAGTTATAGTTAGCGTTGTTTGTATAATAATACGGTCAAACGCGATTATTATTAGGATGTCAGGGTTCTTGTCTGTAGTTGAAACCATACCTACCCCGCGGGCCATCAAGAAATTTGGTCCTTCTACTCTTTATACTGCCTTAGACCATCATCGAAATTTCTCTACTAGGCCTACGTGTATGTATATGAATATCAAAAATCTAAATTTTTCACTCTCAGCTAGATTACAGTCCTCCTCTCAGATACCTATAGTCATCTGCGGAAAGGTTGAGAGACCCGCAGTTCCACCGCTCAATTTTCCGAATCCTCGAACAATAATACATCATCCTCTTCAGATCCACAATTTACTGAATGTATGGCGACATGTTTGAATTTCAAGTCTCTTATGCCATGTAGATCGCCAGAAAGTCCAGCTAAGTTTGGAACATACACCTTTCATAAGCATATTGACCATTTCTTATGCTGGTACACCCTGTAGCAGATAAGCTAGAAATTGTGTATTAGGTCAAGGATCAGAGGAGGCCTATGAAAATTTTTCCAAGTCTTCCCTTTCCCTCATTCATATTTGTTTCTCGATAATCGAAGTTTCTAATTAATGACCCAAGATTGACGTCTACGAAAATTTCTCTCTGTCTTTAGAGCGGTCACGAACGGCCTCATCAAAAATAATTGTGTGCTAGAGACGTTACTCAAGAAAACGCCCTTACAAATTAAATGAGCTGTTTCGGTATCATAAGATCATTGATCGTCCATCCTGTTCTTTACCCTTCATTGCAAGCTCCTGCTGTAATTTCGAAGTCTTCATAAGCCTCCCCTACCCCTTGCATGTACAAAAGTTTCGAGCTCCAAATTTATTTTAGTCCAACGCTCAAGTTTTACAAGTCCTACTTCTCATCTATATGGCTCACTCGTGAGACGAAATAGTCCTGAGCTCAATATCTATCGTGGTTTCAGATTTTCAACGTTCCTAAATTAGGTCAAAGTTACGGCGGAAATTCTCACCTTCGGGCCGTCCGTAAAACAAGTTTTCTGTTGAGTTGTTGATGCACCTCAGGTCCACCTCGAGTGTTGCTGTCACTCTCTTCGAATTCTCCTCACCTTCAGACCTCAAGGCATGGTATAATATTTTTGGCATTCTTGTCAAATTCGCTGAACTCAGTAATATAGGTTCAAGAAATTATACCACCGGAATTGTTAATCGGAAGACACTGATTAGATGGAGTCAAGTTCTGTTACGTGATTAAAAATTTAACTTTCTCTGTTTTTTTTTTTTTTTTTTTTTTCATGTAATGTCTATGGACGACGAGGACTTTTCAAAAACTGTTGACTTACACGTATTTCGGCCGTGTGATGAATCGCTTTCTTGATGAATCTTGTGTTCAAACTTGTCGGAAAGAACAAATTTCATTCGTTCTCTCGGTACTCATAGGAATTAGGTTTCTCATCGCTGGACCAGTCTGACCACAGTTATAAAAGCACATACACACAGACCAGAAAATTAATCGAAGAGGGGAACGTGTATACCTGACTTCGCTCATGTCTGCTCATATTGTACAAAAGAAAGTACAAATTCTATTTGATATTTATCTGGTCAATTTTGAATATATCATATTTTGAAACGTGGAGGATGGAAACGAGTTCGGAGATTTCATTGAGAAATATAATTTTGTTTATGAGACTAGAGTGAAGACAAATAACGGTATGAAACGATCGCCTACAACAACAACCGTTTCTTTCAAAACCGGCTCTCCGTACTCCGAAGAGTATACGAGTACACAACAATCGTACATGAGTCTAGGTAATTCATTCCAGAAGATAAGTATTCGAGATCAAAGCAATAAATGGCAACGCGCATTATTCGTCATTTTTCACACGTATGCTGTACGAGATAGACTTCACCGGAAGCAAACATTTGAGCGTGGTTTCAATTTCTCATTCATCCCATTTGTTGAAGAAGTCCGACCTATCGGCATTGTATAGTCATCAATGAACATTTTTTCAGATCACCTTATCTGGTGCCGGAGTTAGATTTTTTAAAAAGGATGATCTCACTGCTTGATTTTGTGGCAGAGGGAAGGAGGCGAAGTTTATACTTTCCTTTCTTTCCTAGCCTTCAGTCTTTTTTTTTTTCGCTACTTCGCGAATTATTGTCGAAGTACGAGAACACCTACGCCTCAAAATAATAAACTTACAAACGTTGGCGTATCTACGTTTCATCCATTGTACCGTACGTTATCCTCACAACACTGATATTGTGATCTTAGCGAAAGTGAACGTCCGCTAAAATTGAAACAGACTATATAAGAATCAAATCGCATGTGAAGTAGATTATTATGCAATCGCTTATCTTTCGAATGCTATAATTTATAACAGTTTTGCAGGCATCATTCGCAGTTTTTTCGACTTGATTTTTTTTTCCTTTCCTTCTTCCAAATCAAGATCTAAGTATACGAGGGATCTCAGATGTGCTCTCTTTTTCTTTGGTACTAATAAGGCCATAAATAAACCTAAAGATGATAATTATGAGAGATTTTGTTTTATTTCAGTGTAATAGTTTCTCAAAAATGTGCATTATTTTACCGTAATTTCTCGTATTAACAGATGATTTATTGTACTCTTAACCTGATTTGAAACGAGGTTTGCAAATTCTGACACGCCTTCTGCGATTGAAAGGAAACCATATAGTATTGTTTCCATACGTGCGTATCAATAATGTTTTTTAGAATGTGTTCGCCAGCATACAAATTAAACGTATGAAAGCGGCCGAACAAAAAGGAAACGTAATTTCTTCTGTGGCTGCAGAAGATGCTTTCCTCTAGATTGTTGCGTGTCCTTCGGCTCAAATCAACATTACAAACAAACTCCAACTAGAACTGAAGATGAAGTCATGATGAAGTCTACCGAAAACCGACCAATGCTTGAAGCAAATAGATTAGAAGTATGCGCAAATGCGCAATGTTACTTTAGAATGCGCAAAGAGTAGTTGTTGCCTGAAGACTGCGCGTATGCGCAATGTCACGTGGAGTTTACGTGGAGTCTGCTAAAGTACGCAAATATGCAGTAATCAAAAGGAATGAGTTTAGAGTCAGATAAATATATATTTCAAAAGCACAGTTATATTTCTAATGAACATAAAAGAAGAAGTTCGCCAAAATGGTTCATCTCCTGCTGTTTATATAGGCACTCTCAGCTGGGTGGGAGAATCTGTTGTCGTTCAAATTAGCATCATTGAACGGGTCATATTGCTAAGGGATAATTCGTTCATTTGGTTCCTAAGACATCCTGTAGGTGCGCTTAAGAGATTTCTTGCTTGCGACATGCTGATCTCATCCTTAAAATTCATCATATCTCCGTTGCGGTCAGAACCGAGCATTGTCTATCTCGAAGATGAAGAAGATTAGGCCTGAGATTGGGCATAATTTTAACAAGGAACCTGTTTTATCGGGGGGTCTTTCCGGAAAAAACGTCCGCCGTCCGGGAGCCAACCTAACCTAACTTGACTTAACCATGACCATGGGACTTGAAAAAGTTTTCATTTTTGTCCCATCGCTTATAGCTTAAGGGTTGAAATTTTTCCAAATCCTTCTCTTATCACCTATAGCTCGGACTATCGCGTACAGTTCTAAAGTCAAAATTCTTCTTAGTCACCCACCTATTACCGAAGTTCAAAGGTCAAAATTCTTTTCGACTTCCCCCTCCTCTTTCTAAATCCCTCTCCAATAGCTCGGCCTCCTATCATATACTAGTACAAAGCTAGTATAATACAAGGAGGAGTCCAAGCCCAGTTCATGTCCAGTATACTGTATGTTGGTGAATGATTTCTCAATAACGATCATAAGAATGGTATCTCTCATACTCCTACCTGAGGTACTTTTCCCTTGAACGATTCAATGTTACAGAAGAGCAGTGTTAGCCTGTAATGACCCGGAGACAAGTAGTTCTCATACAAGCGACTGTGGTACTTTTCCCTCGAGTCCAAGAAATCCCCATTTTACGCAAAATCCCAATTTTTTTCGGGGACTGAAATTCCGTAGATCTGGCAGCACTGATAGCTCGATTAAAATAGCTCCTTCGAGTCAAGATATGCAATACTCTATTCACCAATTGGGCTCGCCCCTTCAATGAACCAGATATACAACGTTTCAAACACCATAGAACTCATAAAACAGGTTCTTTGCCTCCACTCATTCAAATCCGCCAAAGAACCCGTGAGTTTTTTTGTCCTGGCCCGCATTTAGACGTACCAAATATTTCACTTGACCCAGCCTAGCCTGAGCGAGGCTTTAAATTCTTTACATTGGCCCGGCCAGGGCTGAATCTCAGACCTGAAGAAAAGACGAAAAAAAATGGAAATCATCGGACAGTGAGCAGGGGCTGCAATGGCTCTCATATAAGCATGGAACAAAAGTTATGAGTTATTGTGTTGGCAAACATCCTGGATCGGTGTCCTAAGGAGAAAAATACATAAACAAGGTGATGATAACATTTGAGAAAATTGATTTCAGTCCTTTAATTGAGACAACCATAAATGGTGGATAGGATCATCAATTAGCAGGCAAAGAAGGAGGATTGAAATCATTTGCAAACTTTAATTCTAACAGTGAGGTCGATGATGATTGACAAATTCTGATTTGTCGCGAGAAAAAACTCTCTTGCGAGTGCACCTTTTCCACTGATTGGTTCTTTGACGTCTGATGATTTTTCCCCAGGGCAATGGTGCAATAACGAGACACAAACCAATCGACTAGTTAAGGGAGGAAAGGGTTCCACAACGATGGAAAATTCTTTGAAATTTGGCATAGGCCTACTCGCAAATAAGGAGGTTTCGCTAAAACTATGCCACTATACTGAGGTGTGCGGAAATCTGAGAACGACTTTTCATTTTCTCAATAATCAAACTCTAATTTCAGTTCTTAATTACAAAAAAAAGGTACAAAGACCACATAAGTTTATTGCGAAGGCTGTAGATTAGGTCCAGAAAGTCCATGGGAGTAGATACACTCGCAGAAAGAGGAGGATTACAAAACAATGAGAAACAGTTGAAATTCCAGTGTCGACCAAATTCATTTTCCCAGGACGAGCTCCAGGCATACCATAATAGTCAGCGCGAGAATGCGGCTCATTGGTCGGTTCTTTAATGGTCCTTTGAGCTGTATAATGGACTCGGTGTTAGTATCCTCAGTCAGATATTATTCTACTTCTCTCAATCAGATTTTTCCCGAAAACTCTTGCGGATTGTTCCATTCTGACCGACGTGTAAGGCCTCTGGTCATCGTTTGTATGTGTGCGTGCGTGCGTTTATAAGTGTGGAAAATGTGAAAAAGAGGAAGGAAAGAAAAGGAAGGGAAGGAAGGGAAGGAAATGAAAGAAGAGGAAGAGATTACTAATATTCAGTTCGAGAATTGTAATTGTAAATTGGTAGTGCTTCGTGTAATTTGTCTCAAAACTGTTCGGAGCACAATCTCAAACGCATTATACACATAAATAAATATAAGTGTTCTTCAGTCGCAATTACCTGAAATGGATGATGGAACGTTACCCTTTTCAAAACCGGTTGTATTTTCGAAATTTTACGTGTCTGTAATTTTTCCATCTACAAATGGTCGTTTTTGTCTCTCTCCAAAAGGCAAAGTTCAGAAATGACCCCTTCTCTTCGCCAAACCAATCTTGAAAATTACTCGTATTTCTTTTAATTGGATTGTGAAGAGAAAAAGGCGGGAGAAAATCTTCAGAAATTGGTACCCTCCCCCCACACGCAAAAATATAATAAAACTTCCCCACTCATACCCAGTGAAATAACCTTTCGATAGCGCTGTTGTAAAACGAAAATGAAAAGAACCTCATACGTACTTGTTAAAATTGTCACTTACGTTTAAGTGCTTGATATGATAATGTTTTTTGAAATAAATATTCTCTCAATTCGCAAAATTAGATAGAAAATTTAATTCAGTACTCGTATTATGTCATATTGTTGGCAAATTTTAATTCGCTTGTATAGGAAATATCGATTCGCCATTTTACTATCGAGCCAAAATGTCGCAGTACGCCTGGATACAAAATGGAATAAATATATCGTATAAGTCTGTCAAAATGCTTATTGCTGCAGAACGCGAACCGAAAACTATTAACCACAATTTTTTTCAATATAAAAATTCTAAATATTAACCTATACATACACTCGAGGTTTTAATTTAATAATTACGTCGAGTTTTGAATAACTGCCGTGCGGCGAATTTCATATATAGGAGGATCCTCAATAACGGTACTCGGTTTAATTTTTTGGTCACCCATTCCCGCAGCATACTAATTAGAAACAAAAATTAGGATATGACTCAAGAATTGAAAACGTCCAGGAAGACCATACTGATAGTCAGTCGTGCACTTAATTTAGCTAACGTCGACAAATTTTGATCGTGGATCCCATACAAGCACGTCCATCGTATTTTTACTTATGGAAAGGTGTCGAATGTAGGTGAAAGAGAAGACGAATACTAAGGTAATTGAATTGTAAATTATGGTTTGTTGTATACCGGTACTCACGTCATTAGAGAATGATTACTGAAATATCGAATCAATCCGACTTCTTTGAAATGGGTACCTATCTACTCACTCGCGAGCGAATACTTCAGATTCGATAAAAACGATGTACGACATAATGATTGAGTACATAAGTATTTAAGAATTGACGAATTACGGTACTTTCCTTGTCACCAGCTTACCGGTAACTAATATTTAAATTTCCACAACAACTTTCATCTTGTCCGTGGGTATGGTGAATAAATGAAAATACGCCGCAATCAAGCTTGTCGTGTATTCCAATAAACATTCTCGAAAGGCGTGTAGCTACCTCAAGTAGAATTACATCGAATAACTTTCAAAACTGAAAATATAAGTGAAGGTGATTAGTAATTTTTTATCAAAATATTGGTCTTCAACAACTGCGGCAGTACACGAATTGCATCTGGTCGCAATATAAAAAATCGTTTGACGGTGCGAAGGCACGGAGCAAAAATAACAAGCTGATGAAATTTTCAATAGTCAAGTTCTCGAAAAATGGTTACGAAAAACTTTTTTCAAAGAAGAAAGTATAGCTTAGATATTGTTGTTGAAGAGGTTGGGAAAGAATATCGCTGATTATTTTTTCGATCCTGATGAGCTGCTGGGCAAGAATTTTATAAGAATCATGTTGCAGGCATGCCAACATAATTTTGTCATTCATGAATCACATTTCAAACAAGTTGACAGAAGTTGAAATTTCACTTCCCCACGTTTAAACTGAGAGAACTTTTTGGTCAAAGATTCACAGTTTGCACCTACAGTGTGCCTAATCAAATTATTCAAGTTTTCTTCCCATGATCCAGAAGAATTCTGATGAAGCTTAGAGACGATCTAATCTCAATCTGGATAAAAACCCACGACTGAAAGTTGAGCTTGAATGTCGATTAAAAAAAAAAACAAATATGGAATGAGGGAAAAAGTATTCCATATTGATCATACCCATTATATTGAATTATTAATCTTGTATTTTTTCGAGAAAAAGTTAGGAAAAAGTTTATCAAGAACGAGCTTTGAGGTAGAGAACATTTTCTCTTATTTTTTTTTACTTAAATTAGAAAATTCACGGGTTCTTCAACGAAGAAGAATGAGGGGAGACAGAAAACCTTTTTTATGGGGTATAATGTAAAGGCCCTCGAAATCTTATAGTTTTTGAAACGTTGCATATCTGGCTCCTTGAAGAGCGACGTTTGAAGCATTGCATATATTATAATTACTTGAAGGACCTATTTTAATCGGGCTATATACACCAACTTTCAAGCTATATTGCCACGCTATGGGATAAGATTCGCTAAATAATGGCAAATCGTCTAAATAATGTTCTAATTTGCCTTTGAGGCTTTCTTTCAAATAATGAAGTTTCTGAACTTTACTCATAGAACCATCACTGCGTATGAGATTTACGAACATTGCTTTAAAAGATAAAAAATGTTTAATATCTCCTTCGAAAGTAGGAGGGGATATTCTCTTCAACTTTAATTTATCGTTGACTAACGAATCTCGAAATGAGACGATTACCAGTTAACTACTCGGTATTGCTCTACTCTACTCGTCTGCACTTTACTGAAGCTTACTCGCGCTTTTAGGCTCGTTATACAGCGTAATGGCCGAAAAGTGGCGTGATACAAGATGGGGTCTGATTGCGTCGGAGGCGTGATATGATCGGATGATGTCGGATGATGAAGAAAACTTTTGAAGGTGAAAGTTAAAAGGTGAATGATGAGAAAAGGCGGTATACGTTGGAGGGGGCAGACGAGCGAAGCAAGTGAGCTACACAAACGCAAATAGCTCAAAATATCTTGACTGGAATTTACTACACCAAGGAGAGTTCCGCAAAAGCTATCAGCTTTAGATACTGAATAATTTCTTGAAGAAAATTACTGGGAAAGTCTTGTAGGTATACATTTCCACATCACCTCAATAAAAATCTATAACAATTATTGGGTTTAAAAATCGATCGAGAGGTACACCTATATCTTCTACATGATAACCTGGAAGACAGTAATGAAATAAGTAGAAAAAATATGTATACAAAAAATTACGTCAAACAGTTCAATGGAAAATAAATAATAAACTACCACAGTGAACGAATTCAAAATAAAACGAACAAGTCAATCAAAAATCACGAACAACTTGAATAGTCAGTGGGTCAAAAATTGCAAAAAACTTGCCAAAAATCGCGAATACCAAAATGAAATAGTGAAACATCACGACAAACTGTTAAAAATTACGAATAATCATAACCGAGGCGTTCGAAAATAAAAAAGCTGATAAACGAACAACATCGATCGAAAATTGCAAAGTATTCCAAAAGAATGTAAATCAAACAAGAGAAGAATTACGGTACCGAACTTTTAAAAAAAATGAATAATTACAAGCAAGATTGTTCACTAAGTAAGTTAGGGTAACACAGGGCCACAGATTAAATCTTCGTACTCAGGCTGTATATTTTTACGGAATGTTGATTCCAAGTCCTCAGGATAAGAGATCACATCCGAATACTGTACAGTTCCATTCACGCATGGTAGACTAATCCAACTATTCAATATGATTGACCCGTTTTGATGTTGGAAATTAAGAGCCACTATTTTGTAGTTGCTCATATTTTTATTCGCACGAATAAAGTTGTCCGGGTGGTGCTTCAGATAACCTATGGGCTGTTTCATGACTGTTATAGCATCATTTTTCTCGTTTGTATAACATTTAATTTCAAAAATATAATTTATGGGCAGGTCGACAGTCTGGACATCAATGTCACCGGCATCAAGCATTGGATCAAAATCTTTATAAAACGGTATAGGGTCTTCAACCTTTATAGAAGCAGCACGAAGAATCAATGCCAGCCTTCTGATCGCCTCATAGTTGGAAGCATCTATATTCAAGGGGTGTACATACCTGCGAAATACAAAGGTTTTTAAAACCTCCATTGCCCCGTTAGTATCTCCAATGAACAGTGCAGACCTTAATTGCCAGAGTTCTGAAAGAAAATCCTCATGAATGAATTTTTTTTGGCTCGGGATGTACATCGCCAGATTGAATTCAACAGCATCTTCTATCTCTTTGTTTGGAAAACTCAACATCACTTCTTCTCTTTCCTCGTCATAACTAGAAATTGTATAATATCCAAACAATAACATATAGATGCGGAGTGGTGGCGGACTGATCAAAGGATCAATTTTTAGGAAAAGCTCATCGTAAGTGATTGAAACTCCTTTCTTTAATAAATCCCACGACCAGTTTTCTTCATAAAATCGGTCGATAAAATATTTCAAAGAACCAGTTGACAACCAGTAACTTTTAAATTTCTGATTCTTCACGCTTTCAATTGCAGAGACAGGGTTTAGAACTCTGCATGAATTATTCACCGCACCAAATTGGTAACCATCGTACCAAACTTTTAAATCATCCAGAATTTTCTCCACAGGCGACCTAGCGTCACCAGATGGTTTTTCAGTTTTCCTTTGAGTATTTAGAGCCCAGTATCTCAGGTTTGGACCCATATGAGACATTATTTCATTTTCGGTCAAACCAAAAGCTTCAGCCAAGTCATTGTCATAAGTCAAGTCGACAAATGCATTACTTCCTGTACTTTCCAAGGCTACTATGCCCAACTTAGACACACCAGTCACAAAAGCTAAACCAATATAATCAAGGTTATTCTTGATCACTGTGAAAAAATTATTTAGCGTGCTTCTTACATCCTCTGCTACTTCCTTACTCTTCAAATCCAGGAATGCACACTGAAATGGGTAATCGTATTCGTCCACTAATATGATAACAGGTAGGCCGTTGAATTTTTGATGAAGGCCAGTGATAAGCGTACGCAAACTAAGAAACTCCCAGGTCCGAATATCCAGCCCATACTCGCGCACTACATCTTTCAGTAGTTCATTAAAGTCCAACGAAAATTCTTCTGCTGTTCTGAATCTTCCCAGCTGACCAAAGTTTAAATGGATAACAGGAAATTTTGTCCATTTTGGCAAACGGCCTCTATTTTTAGGCATTTTCTTTGCTAAATACATTGTATTACCATTTTTCTCCGCGGCCGTCTCATCAAACTTGTTCTTGTTTCCTCTGAAGAAATCTTTCGCCATATCTACAAAACTCGATTTACCGAACCTACGAGGTCGATGTACAGTCCAGAGCGCACCTGGCCGTTGCAATAACTTCAAAAGATAAGACGTTTTATCCACGTACAGAAGATTTTCTTCTCGAATGATTTTCCAATTCGCATTCCGCTCTGGCAATCTTTTGGTTGTTTCTGGAGGCGATGTTGGATCACTTTGAAAATCAGCACTCGTTATCGTCACTAATGCAATAACCACCATAATGCCGAAACAAGTCATATTTGATTTACTTCTTCGACTGTATCCCTATCTACTCACCCACCTCTCTCTGGGCTTCCCCGACGCCTCACGTTCGCCTCGACCTGGTTAATTTATTGAAATCATCTAACATAGACCCATCAAAGCTGACTCGTATTTTCTTTCTCACAGCCTGTGCTTTACAAATGGACCGTAGTCGGATTCTAAAACTAACTACGGCCTCTGCATCGATGGAGAAGTCTTGCTCTTTCGTGTAAAAAACTCAACCTCATTATATTTTGGTGAACTAGCTGCTACCTCTAACCCCTCCTCTCCCTACCAACTCTTTCAACAGTAAACTTGTTTTATGGGGACAAGGAGGGTGATTTGAAGAGAAAAAAACGGAGCCGGGTGCCATACGAGAAATTTCGACCTCCAAGCTGTGACAATTTTTCCTCTCGAAAGGTGGGAAGCAGTACTATTTCCTAGGAAAATAAATAAAAAAGAGTCTTCGAATGTATTTTTCCCTTCTACGTATAGCGAATGACAGGAAATTGTCTATTTAATTTTCAAATCTTCAAATTATGCATGTATGCAGCTGTCAATATAAACTCAATAATTATATGATACAAGGCCTGTTGCGTTCTCACCCGGTTGACATTCATGTTTACGACGACGTTAAAAATCGAAAAAGCATTCATATTGATCACGCTACAGCCTGAAAACCTGAAGCAAGAGACTAAGTTTGGAATATTAGGCCGATTAAAAAGATTAGAAAATTCCTTTCTATAAATAATTGTACTTCACAAAATTTGCTCGATCTATAACAAGTAATTTTCACTAGAGAAAGTATACGCAATGGTATACTGTGTATGTTAATTTTTCAGATTTCATTCTAGTAACAGGGCCTATTATATGATTAGTTTTCCAGCGGAGTAGCACCTCGAAAAACAGATGTATGTGCAGTCAACCAACTGGACCTAAATTAATATAAAATTATAGAGTGCTATAACTCGTACACATTCAAATACCAATACGTATAACGTTAATCGATTAGCGTATCTTGTTTTCATCTTCATTTATTTGTATATTTTCGTTTTTTTTTTTTCTTTTATAGGAATTCGATGGAGAGAACTCGACTGACGTGAAAATGAGCGGCAAAGGTCGTGTGAAAGATCTTGTGAGTATGTTTTACGTTAATTTTGATGCAAAAGTAAATTACACGCGCATGTCAAAATAATTTGGCGTAATTGACTATGCGTTGTGTACCTATATTCATTACTACGCCGCGTCTTTGATGAAGCTGCAGCGTCATCAAAAGAATATTATTCTTCGTAGACCAAAATGCATCCAAACGTACGAAGAAAACCATACAAAAATTAAAGAATACACGTACATATTTTATGCACGCACTTATTTTACAACACACATCATCCAATAACCCACTTTTCGTAAAGTTATGTTTCGGTCTCATTTGCGCATCGTTACAAAGTGGTTAGTTTCGTAAAAACCTAAGATAGGTTTATTAGACATGGTGATGAACGTTCCAAATTCTAGAAGAGTTTGACCCGACCCGCCGTTCTTGTAATTAGGCGAAATATAAATATAGTCGGAATATGGGACATTGTTCAACTTCTAAGATTTCGAAAATGCATTGGAAGATGTCTTCAATCTGCCTTCAGAAGCATAGGTTCCTCGAGTCGGGTAGTATTCATGGAAAAACTATGGGTTACAAATGCCTTGACGAACTTATAGTGTAGATCAAACGTCTCACCTGAAGTATCGTGGAAGAAGATGAGATCATTTCATCATTTCTCTTTGGTGCGCTATGAATTTATCTGTCACTTTTTAATGAACACGAGAAGAAGACTCGGTGTCATGCGATGTAGAGGAATTTCGAACTATAATGAATTATTGACGTAAATTCTATGTCAGATTAATAGGCAGGTACTACCTACAGAATTCAGAGAAATTAATTTACAAATGAGGGACTCTCCGTGAATTTTTTCATCGTAGCGAAACGATTTCGTTTTCGCGTATCGTTATAGAAAGTTGAATTCAGATGCTCTTCTAATTATGGTTGCTCTATTGAAAGTTCATGTTCCAATATAATGAAAATATGGTATTAACGCACTTTTAGTTGTGCATTGCGATGCGCAACAAAAAATGACGCGTTCTGGATGCGTTTCAGTTTTAGGATTTTAATGACCATATTTAGTGCAATTGTATTTTCTTTCATCGACCTACTTTCGACTTACTTATTTTAACATCCATTAGGGAACAATATTGATTGAAGCTATAGAAATTCCAATCTTCAATAATATTTCCGCTGTCTCTGCGAAGTCTATCAGATCGTGCGGGAAACTTGCAAAGTTCAACATAATATTTATTTACTATGTACCGTACACTCGAAAATCTCAAAATCTTTTTTCAGTCACTATAGGGATGAATGTACGATATTTTTCTTAATTCATCTTCCCATTTGATTTTTCTGACAATAGCCGAATTTTCCAACACTCAATTATTCCGACAAACGAAAATTCCGATTGTCTTTTTTTTTTTTTTACGGAAACCACTTTTGGAATTAGAGGTTAGGTTTCAGAAAACTTCGGGAAAGATATGAAAAATTGAAAAAAGGCAGAGCTGAATGTGATCTAGAACTATCGGTGTTATTGGACATTTCAACTTTGACTCATAAAATAAATCTCATCCTCTTCTCTAAAGAAGATCGAGAGAGGAACAGAGTACAAAAAGGTCAGCCGTCTCGACTACGTACATTTGCATAGTTTTCAAACATTTTGTATGGGCCGAAAATACCCGAATAGCGACAATAGGACAAACACAATAGGATGAACATGGGCAGAGATTCAACATTGTACTCTTGATATCGCATTGCTGCGCATACATAGGGCAGAATGACACAAATGACATCGCCTTTGCTTTAGATCATTCTCTACCTTGTTCTTTTTAGCGGGGAACCCGCTATCCCTTTTGTTGGGGGGTACTCCCAGGAATTTTTTTGCGAGCGCGTCCGCGAAGGTTGATGACGTCAAAAGTTGATGACGTGACAGAGAAGTTGATGACGTCACAAAGAGGAACCAACTAAGAAACATTTCGACACTCTAGCCATATATGATATGAAGTGGACTTCGACGCGAGCGCATCTGCGAAGGTTGATGACGTCACAGTGAAGTTGATGACGTCACGGAGAAAATGATGACGTCACAGAGAGGTTGATGACGTCACGGAGATGTTGATGACGTCACAGAGAGGAACTTGGAAAAATGTCGACACTCTAGCCATATATGATATGAAGTGGACTTGGGCGCAAGCGCGTCTGCGAAGGTTGATGACGTCATGGAGAAAATGATGACGTCACGGAGAGGTTGATAACGTCACAGAGAGGTTGATGACGTCACGGAGAGGAACTTAGAAAAATTTTGACACTCTAGCCAGATATGATATGAAGTGGACTTACGCGCAAGCGCGTCTGCAAAGGTTGATGACGTCACAGAGAAGTTGATGACGTCATGGAGAAAATGATGACGTCACGGAGAAGTTGATGACGTCACAGAGAGGTTGATGACGTCACGGAGAAGTTGATGACGTCACGAAGAGGGACTTGGAAAAATTCCTACCTCCGAGCTATAGATGATAGAAGAAGGACTTCGAAAAATTTTGACTCTTGAGCTACATATGATAGAAGGGGGACTTGGAAGAATTTCGAATCTCGAGTTCTCCCCTTGTTAATGGACTTAGAAAGTTTTCAAGAAAAATTTTTATACCTTGGTGTTGATTGAGAAAACTGCTGGTCTAATGGACTCGGGACAGCGTGACAGCGGGTTCCCCGCTGCATCTAATTTTTGCTTCTTTGTCGAGTCATGCGTGCAGCAAGAATTGTTTCTGTTGCTTATACAGCGCTGCCCTTCTTCTATGGTGGATTGGGTGCAGGTTGCGTAAACAGTTAATCTTGTTTCCTCCAACACGGGGATCGACCCTTTCGGGTATTACTTCAGTGTTGGAAGAATCTCCTTGGCAAACCCTCTCTTCTGCTCGACAACTGCCAAGCTACTTTGGCAACCGCCAAGTTGCAGTGCCCTCCTGGCACGCAGAAAAGCACTAGAAAACACAACAACAACATCGCCACTATCTTACATAATATACTGGATAGCTGTTGGCTTCTCTTCATCATCTTCTTTCTTCAGAATGATCTTCCTCTTCTTCCAGCACATCTGTATGTTGATGGTACACAGGCGTCGAGTAGGTGGTGGCTGCAAATGCAGACACCAGGTTCCATGCTTCTTTGGAACCTAGCGTGGTGAATACCAGGCTACTCGGAACAACCTCCTCATTTACCCCGATCTCTCAAAGAGACCGACTAAACTTGTTTTGCTAACGCCTTCACGCCTCGTACTCAAATAAGGTGTGCTCTGGTCTATCATCCCACCCTTGGTCGCAATGCGAACATGTTGCTTACTCAGCTTTTCTTAGCTTCTCGCAAAGGTATTTGTTGCCCTGCACCAGGTGAAAGTTTAACTGACCATGGTGTCGGTTCATCCATTCATCAAGGTCGCTTATTAACACACGGATTCTCCACTTGCCCAGCTCACTCTGGGCAATTCTTGCTCTTTATTTCTCAAGCAAGAAGCACCTATCCTCCTGCTTAACCCGTAGAGTCTCACGGTTGGTCGTCATCGTCTTGCTCTGAGCACTGCCACTGTCTCCTCAGCAAGGAGCTCGATTGGTGGTGAACGTGCTAATACGCAAAGAGCCTCCGTCAAGACAGTGCGGTAGACACTAACACACCTCAGCGCAACTCTTTGTTGGAGCTTTACCATTTATTTTCATTGAGTCGGTCCATACTGGGGCACCATATAGGAGGATCGACATAGTGGTGCTCATCATGATCCTTCTTCTGACTCCTCTCGGCCCTCTTAGGTTCCTCATCAGGCGGCTTAAGTATGCAACTACTCTACCCGCCTTTTCCGCTGTGTGCAGCAAGAATACAATTTTCAATAAGAATTTTTCCTCTATGGAAGTTGAAAATTTTATTTAGAGCCTAAAAATTATTCCTGAATAACAAGGTTTGAGAGCAATCGGTCGGATGGTTCTTCAGATGTAAGAGGACCAACAATCAGACAAATTTTCTGCTTTATGTATTCAGATGTACAGTTTCTTAGGTTAACTTGCTGACGGGCTCATCAAGTCAAGCTTTGTATCTCAGTCAGTCAAGCAAATATACAGTATATAAGGTTTATGGAGAGGGGAAGTGAACGAGCATCTCATAGAACATTGAAAAATTTTAGGTCCCTTTGGCCTTTTGTAATCTTATTGTGCAACATGTTCATATTATACTACAAAACTCCACCAGTATCAAAGGTCATGTCCGAACGGTCACGGTCGCATCCTGAAACTCTTCAAACATGCTATGAGTGGTTGCTCGTGGGCAAATTTTCCTTGCCTTCGGCTTCTTATGGTTTATGCAGCCCATCTCCACCATGTCTTGCCTAGTGCTATAGCGAGCATTGAGAGCGGTTTTCTTGTGATTCGCCCACCGGCGGTCTACTAAGTGGAGATGAGGAGGTATGTCTTTTACGTCAATCTCACCCTGCTCCCCATTCAGCATCTGCTTCACGTATCTCTCTTAGCTCTGTACCTTGAGTTCTGTCGGTCTATTTCTCTGGCGTACCTTGCAGCGTGACGATTTACTTGATGAAGAGCATTTAAGTTACATACCTCAGATTGAAAATCTAGGTGGATGCACACTTATGCTCAGTTATCGGACCTTTGAGAGGTGTACACAATTTCATGAGATTATGACTGCAACGTATGAAAAGTTTCCACCTACTCTTGTCAGGTAGTTTACGTAGAAGTACCAGGGGAATAACTTCTTACATCTCATAAATTATATACATAGACGACACAATCAGTTTTTTACGTTCGAAAAACTCTCAAATTGAACGTACTCCGTGTACCACCGTGACACGAGGTAAAAATATCACGAAATTACTTTCGGTTTAAAATACCACGTTGTTTAAATAGCCTGAGAAGTGATACGTAACATGCATTTAAATGCGTAAATACTGAGCCAAAAATTGTTTGCAAGTGAGAAAGAAAAAATAGTTCGAATATCTACTGACTATTGGTCGGTGTGCACCGCATCCCTGATTTTCTTTTCAAGATCGAAAGGATGAACACCAAGTTAACGATCGTAAATCTCGAAGATCTCTCCTCGGATCTTGATCTAGAGATGAGACAATTGGGAGAAAGGATCCTCGTTACAAGCGAGGAGATTTGATGTAGTAAACATGTGAAGAAATTTTTCGTCTTTGTGGAACCCATCTATCCCTCAGTCTGTTAAGTGAAAAAACATCATTGAATTAGACCCTAAACAACTTTTTTCAGAATATAAGTCAGAAGTTCACGGCCACACAAGTCAAGTTCAAAAACTCGATAACGTGTTCGTCTTGGATGTTCATCGATCCTCCGGTCTGTTAAATGGACAAATATCTTCGAAATAGAACCTAAGCAACTTTTCAAAAGTACCCGGCCACACAAGTCAAGTTCAAAAACTCGATGACGTGTCCTTCCTGAATGTTCGCAGAACTAAGGTATGAGATTCTGAAAGTACAGTTGACTATATTCGAGATGGAGCCAGCGAAACGAGAGCTTTGTAAGTACACTCGTGCACACGGCTTCCGGTATTTTTCTCCATTATTTCACCAGCTGGTTGTTCAAGAACAGGAAGACTCGATTCCTCGGCGTGTAGGCATGTGAAAAGTGCATCTTTAAGCTACGCGCGCTGATAGCATTTCTGATATTCTTGCTTTCGCCTGTTCGACAATTTTGCATTTGAAACCGGTTTTTCATAATCACGCAAGTAAGTCTTACTGTTGCTTTTACCGACCGCGCATAAATATTTTGTTTCGTTGACGCGCTTTACGTTCGATGGTTATGCATCATAATACCGGTAGAGAATAGAATTAGAGAGAGCCTTATACTCACCACTTGACCTTGTTACAAATGTCATCCAATGATGTTTATTAATAAAGATGCTCGATGTTTTTCTTCGGTAATTCATTATACCTACCGCATAGAATAAGTATAGTCACTTACGACGAATAGCTAAAGATGGAAAAAAGTAGAGATCTTCACGTTCGCACCGTGCCCTCGTGAGACGTTTCCAAAATTGTGTATATTCGCACTTTAGCCAGTTGCTCGCTCACAAAAAATTGCGTTTTCTAGCGCCTATTTATGCTTACAACGTATGCATGAATTATTCTAGACTTCGAAGAAATTTATGAATCGGCGGCGGGTGGCATTTTACCGAGAAATAGCCTCCACGAAGAGCAAGTAAGTCATTCGATTCGTTATAGCTTACCGCATTTATCTTTTTCGCTCACGCCAACAAAATATTTTTGCGTCGTCGATCGACGCGAGCCGTCGGAAATGCAATAAAAAACATAGTCGAGTCACTATTTCCTTTCTCTCGATTGTTTCTCGGACATTCAATTCCCACAATCGCGCACTGAGGCACGTGTATGCTGGTTTTTGAATGCGATGCTTCTTCTGCCGCGGATCGATGCCGCATTTATTTTACGATCGCAATGCTTTGAAAGATCTTTTCACACCCGGATTATCCGATCGGGTCCTCGTAGACGAGGGACACACTATAACTATGACGAGTTTAGAGGAAATGATCGCAATGTCGTCTCTAATCTACACTTGTACAGTAGACAGATATGAATGCGATTTCAATTTTATCGCGAGACATTTCTGTCGCTAAGCTATGAGCTTTAAGGGAAAGTTTAGTCATACCCTTCTGGTGCTAAATGAACACATCGGCTCACATTGCATGCTAATTTTTTTGTACCATCGAACTGATAAGATACCATGCCCTGCAATCGCAGAGTTTGGCGACGATTGTGGTTTTTTTTTGGTCCAATCTGTTATCAACGTAACAACGCAGTGTGAATCGAGCGGATGTAGATTTTATTGCATATTCTTTCAACCACAAAAGTTCGTGCTTTAAAAACAATACCATTCACACTACCAAATCGAGTCGATAATGGACGAGCAAATAATTATGCAATGTGGAGTACGGTCATTGCCCGAACATCTTGAATCGCGCGTAAGGTTGGAAGAAACGAGAAGAAAGAAGAAAAGGAAAGAATACCCGCACAAGCATTTTTGTTAAATATGGTATTTCTCTTGTTTCCGTTCATTGTAGTTCAGTATTATTGTAACTGTTATTGGAAACTTATAGGGTGCATTGGTAGTAGACGTGGTCTACTCAAAAATTAATTCGTAAAAGTTCTATCAAAAGATTGTGGAAAACAAATTTAAACTTGCGGACATATTTGCAAAGTAATTTTGGACTCATAAAATGGAATAGGGGTGTTCAAGTAAAATTGATCATTTTCGTCACACTCTTTTAGTATGCTACCTAACGTTTATCGTTGCTCTTGGTATTACTACCTTGTCCGATCCCCCTTTCAGCTTCTCGTTGTTTCTGATGCTTTGTTCAGGTGCAAACTGGTAGTTTTAATTCAAGAATGTGGCGGCAATCCTCGCTATTTTGTAACATGGTAACCGAATGCCATTTTCATAAAGATCTAGAATTTCACACACCCCTTGAATTTTAGGGCTATCGGGTTCATATCAAGTGTCCTTTGCCAGGTAAATTATTCTCCTTCAACACGGCTTCCAGCCTGTTCTAGCCCTTCTAAGTCGGGTCCTTCTTCAACTCTTGGTATCCATTCTTTGCAATATACGACATCACTTTTTGTGCGTAGTCGTCCTTGCCCATGCCCATTATCATGACCATGCCTTCGTCAAGATCAGGTTGTTCTGTCAGATGTTCTTCTGTAGGTTTGTTACTTTCTTCTGCATCACATTCGTTCTCGGCACTTATTCTCCTTGCTGTCCAACATTACTTTCCCGATTCTGATTCGCACTTCTTGTCTTGCGACATATTCCATGGTCAAGGACTTTTGCCAATGTAAACAAACATGAAGGGTTTCTGCGATTGGTGTTGGAGGAACTGGTTCAGCGACCTTTGAGTCCCTACAGAGCATACTGATAATCATCAGAGACCAAATTTCGTGACATTTGGTGTTTTTTTTTCTCTGAAAAGTCTTGAGGTAGATTTTCGAGTACGAACACGAATGTGACAGGGATCCGGGAAAGAAATTTGATTTAATGATTTTGTTGAGTAATGCCGAAATTGCTAAATTTTGCCTGAAATTGGGTCGATGTTATTTCGAAAATGCTGAAATTTAACCAATTTTTGCCGGAGAATTCATAAATTTGGGCCTGAAACTGAGTAATTTTGATTGGAAAAAATCAACAAAAATTGCGCTCAAGTGAGGCAGTTTTGATTGAAAATTGATAAATTTTGTCCTCCATTATTGATTAGTTGTGGTGAAAAATGAGGTAATTTTGGTTAGAATCAAGAGTATAGGTACTGAAAAACGCGAATTTCCGCCCTTTAGAAAAAACGAATATCGCCGGGTTTTTGAATTTCATTCTCGAAAGTCACGCGTTTTCTTACCTTAAAATCCGGTCTCTGCTGATAGTATTGATTTCAGACAGGGGAAACCTCTCTACTAGGTGTACATATACTTCCGCCCCTATCCAACTTTCTACGACTTTTCTGAGCCGAGTTATGGGCCAAAATGAGCCGAAAATTGAATTATTTGCCAAAATTGTCCAAGGTTAAAAATAGTTTGAACTTTTATATTTTATTTGATTTCAGGGTGAAATTAAACGCTGATTCCGATATCTCAATAACCCTATGAAGCATAAGTGGAAGATTTCTAAATTGCTTATTTTGAAAATCTTTGCAAATTAGTCAATTTTTATTGGCACGTTTTGGTTCATAACTCAGCTCAGAAAAGTTGTAGAAAGTTGGGTAGAGGCGCAAATTAAAGACCAAATTGAGATGCAAATTTTGTAGGTTTGAAGTATACATCTACCGTTACGACAGATTTAACGCAAACTCCCATATAACTGATAACATTATTTTGCCTCACCCTATACCGATACTAATCTACGGAGCCTCTTCAAGCACCAAAACTAGACTGAGATTTCAACCGCTGATGACGTCATAAGTTAGGCGTAACCCCACTTCCGGGGAAGAAATATTGATTTACTACAAACGCTGCTTACTCGTAAATCCGACCCCGGGTCCTATAAGAAATGCAACGTATTGCTCGGAGCGAAAGGAAATTCTGTGGAATCCTACACAGCCATGAAGTGGACAAATATTACATCAAAAAGTCGTGTAATGCAAGCGAGAACTCGAGAATGAATGGAATGACATGTGACCAGTCATTGAAGAAAATTTCTTCGTAGTCATGGCCCATGGGTATCCTCGGCCATCAAGTTTTAGACATGTAATTTCGCGATCGATGCATCATGTAATTAAAACTCGAATCTAGTTGAGAGGTAAATACCGGATCAGCTAATAATAAAATGTACGCTAGTTTTTAGTGGGTAATGAACCACAATATGAAATACTATAAAAAATTATACTTTTAGCATTTTTTTAAACAAGGTTTATTCTGTCATTCACAGACAAAATCGGTTCCCATTTGCTTGTTCATTTGTGAAAGGTTTACGAAATTTTGATACTCCAACTTATGTATTCGACGATAATGGTCACTTTACTTTCTAATTATCAATTACGGTACTAGTCGATCCATTACCATATGTATAGGCCTTCACTAAAAGCTATCTTTCTGGCATGAGAGTCTACGATGGACGTTGAGAATTAATCTACTGTATCTTAATTCTCGCTAGTGCGTTAACTAGAAATCGCCAAGGGAAAGGGTCTTGAGAATTGGGGAAAAATTAATTATAGCGCTGTACCGAGCTGTTGAACTTGCGTATATTGAAAAGTAAGTGAAGCTAAACTTTTTCGTCGATTGGTAAAAAATACACAAGAGAGAGCGCAGCGTTTTACAATTCTCCTCTCATCCTATAAATTTTCAAGATCATGGGAGAGCATCTATGTGTATAACCTAAAACATCGAATTCGAGATCTCGGCAACGTTGAACGTGACTGGTCAGTTAGATTTCATTAATTTAATAGTTTGAGAATGCAAAGTGTTACGCAACTCGTAGACTCAGGTTCATCGGTAATTTCGAATCAACTGACCAGTTTTCATTCTCGACACGTGTGATTAGTATACAGTATTGTGTTTGAGAATCGTAGCCGTGGACGGTTTTTAAAAGAAACGATCTTATACATTGCTTCAGTGACCAGTGCTATGTGATCGTAATAAAAGATAGTGCGAATAATTTGCCCGATCAAATACGAACTATGTATTTTGCATTGTCGAGTTATCGCGCAGTTAGTCGAACGTTTTGGGAATTTTGATCGTATCGAAAAAAGTATCACACCCAAAAAATATTCACTGCATAGTAACTATTATGAGGTCCTTGATCTAATCGAACGAACTATCGCGTGCAAATTTCAATAATCACTTGAGCGTAAGAGTGCAATCACACGCAAATTATAATTTTTCTCATCGGTAGCCTATGCTTGAAATAAAAGTTCGTGGATTTTTCAACGGAGTTTGAAGAAATTTTGACTTCCGAGCTATAAAGATCTTACATTTTCTGACCTATGCTGCATGTTTGTATTTGATTACCAAATGTACGTAATAATGCTGAAAATGTGCGCATCCGCGCCCAGTCCTCAGCAGGGTCACTACTCTGATAATAAATGGTTGATGAATAAATTGTGTCCCTCCTGAAGCGCTTGGGAAAACTACCCGTATGCTCGATCCCTCGATTCCATCTGAATTCTTTGTTCTTCCCCTGAAACCCTTGTCAGAGAGGGAACTAACAGGATTTTATCCCGGGCTTCGTCTGCGACCCTGTGAGGGTTTTATGTCAGGTTTTTTTCCCCGGTACGCGGTTGCTACGCCGTCGAGCCCCTTCACGTTCGTTTTGTTCCGTTGCAGTCCCCGGGAGAGAAGTGGACGTGAAACCACCATTTTACCCATGGCTCATTGCTTGAAAAATTCTAGAAAAATTGGTTTGTTATTTTTTGAAGTCGCAAAGGAGATTTACTAAATTTGGTAGATTGTTCTGTTAAGAGCTCGTTGGCCGTTCTTATCCCGCTACACCTTTCAAATTTGATATTTTCTCTTTGAGACAAGTGTTGTTGAGTCATGTTTATTACTGGCACAAGTATGGGGACGACGCGACGTTCTGTATCTGTGGACGGGTCCTCAAGATCTCCTTAGTGAGTTTCTTATGCATCTGAAGGTACAATTATGAAGTTTACTTCGCAAGTCAAAGGATCGTTTACGTTCAAATTACAGTACTTGAATTTGACGATCTCTGGAAGAGATGGTGTCCATAAATTTGGAATCTACAGAAAAGATACTCCTACCAATCTTGTCCACGGGTCGTAATTTTTTCCTACTGTCCACAAGATTGCTACATTTAATAGCTTGATCCACCTACAGACCCATACCCCATTGAGACGGTCCGCTGTTTACAAGAAAATGATAACCATAAAACATTTGGCCAGAGTGAATCAGATCAAATTGGACATCGATCTCATGTTTTGTAGGCAAAGACCTATTTAGAAGTTTTCTCTGAGGTGGTTTGAAAATTGATGATTCTACAGGTTTTTGAAGGTCCTCTAAGGAGCTTATCTTTGCCCCTATATATACGCCACTCTTTGCAGGAAACCTAAAACAAACTGTCTGTATTCACACTCTTCCCTCTTTGGTGAATTGTTTGTCAACCTGAGTTGTGGCCAAGCATAAGAAAGCTCAGGAGAAGGGAACTTTGGAAAATCGGCTTGTTCGGACCGTTTAATCACTAGTGGTCACTGTTTGAGGGAAGGGTTGAAGTCCTCCTTCACAGAGGAAATTCGTACTTCAGATGCATCGCGCTTAAGCATATCGAAATCCATTAGAACCGATTTCACTGTGCTAATCAGGTGCGCTAACGCGCTATTTCAGTCCTTCGCTTGCAATTTTTGTTGGGTTTGTTGCTTTCATGTCTTCGCTGGATGATGGTTGTTGAACCGAAAATGCTCGTGTATTGTACAATTCTTTCTGCGGTATTTGCAACTCAAGTTCACTCTTTGGAGTGCCCCTCCCTCGATATGTTGAACCGTAGTCTTTAGAGAATCGTAATGATTCAATTTTTTTTTTTTTTTTCATTCACAAAAAATTAAGATAGTACCTTCTGAAATGTGACTGTTCGTAGCTCGATGATCGAAATTTTTCAAGTACCCAAAGCTGGTCAGAGCTCCCAGCCTCTCTGAATCACGATTCACTACTCCTTCTTCTTTTACTGCTCAATGTTCAAAATTTTCCCAAATCGCTTCCTCTTTCTTGTATATAGCTTGAAGGTCAAAATTTTTCCAAGTCCCTGTCCGTGACGTCATCAATCTCTCTGTAACGTCATCAACCTCTCCGTGACGTCATCAACCTTCACGGATGCGCTCGCGCCCAAGTCCACTTCATATCATATATGGCTAGAGTGTCAATATTTTTCCAAGTCCCTCTCCGTGACGTCATCAACTTCTTCATGACGTCATCAACCTCTCTGTGACGTCATCAACCTCTCCGTGACGTCATCAACTTCTCCTTGACGTCATCAACATCTCCGTGACGTCATCAACTTCTCTGTGACGTCATCAACCTTTGTGGACGCGCTCGCGCCCAAGTCCTCTTCATATCATATATGGCTAGAGTGTCGGAATTTTTCTTATAAGTCTCTCTCCGTGACGTCATCGACATCAACCTCTCTGTGACGTCATCAACTTCTCTGTGACTTCATCAACTTCTCTGTGAAGTCATCAACCTTCGCAGACGCGCTCGCGTCTAAGTCCACTTCATATCATATATGGCTAGAGTGTCAAAATTTGTCCAAGTCTCTCTCCGTGACGTCATCAACCTTCACGGACGCGCTCGCGCCCAAGTCCACTTCATATCATATATGGCTAGAGTGTCAACATTTTTCCAAGTCCCTCTGCGTGACGTCATCAACCTCTCCGTGACGTCATCAACATCTCCGTGACGTCATCAACTTCTCTGTGACGTCATCAACCTTTGTGGACGCGCTCGCGCCCAAGTCCTCTTCATATCATATATGGCTAGAGTGTCGGAATTCTTCTTATAAATCTCTCTCCGTGACGTCATCAACCTCTCTGTGACGTCATCAACTTCTCTGTGACTTCATCAACTTCTCTGTGAAGTCATCAACATTCGCGGACGCGCTCGCGCCTAAGTCCACTTCATATCATATATGGCTAGACTGTCAAAATTTGTCCAAGTCCCTCTCCGTGACGTCATCAACCTTCCCGGACGCGCTCGCAAAAAAATTCCTGGGAGTACCCCCAACAAAAGGGATAGCAGGTTTCCCGCTAAAATCATCGTCGTCGTTGCCATGGACGCGGTGGGCCTATTGGCCTGTCTGCGGTTTTGATGCGTTAGACGATGAACCTGAGGTGTCTACCAATTTCTTTCTAGATCTTATCCTCAATCTTTTTCCAAACGGTCATTGAAGTACGCGTTTAGGTGACCATTCTTCATCCATCCAGTCTACATGGATTCTCCAGTTTCTTCGGTAGTTCCTGATCTTTGTTAGGATTGGAATGACCTAAAGTTCGTTTTGGATATCGACATTCCTCTTCCTGTCTAGTAGCGCATATCTGGTAGTTTGTTTTTAAATTGTTAAATTGGAAGACTCGATTCCCCTTATTCTGGGGTTGACATATGGGAGACTAGCCGTCCACTCAAAATCAAAGTAGCCGAGCACAAAAAAGCTTGGGGAAAAGATGATACATAGGATCATTTAATTAATATTATCTAGTCATAGTTTTAAGGAGGGGTCAGAAGTTCTCTTTCTTTGAGAAAATTCACTCTTTAGATGTATCACGCTCGATACGTTGAGATTATTTTCCATCGATCTGAATAGTGAAGACGTCATTGTTCTTGGGTCATTACTGACGAAGGGTTGATTGATTTACTCGTAGTTTACGATGACTCGCTAGTTCGTCCCTTTTTTCTCTGGATGTTCTCTATATCTCAGCCATTGTTAAATTCAATCGCTTTTATTTTCGCTTAGATGATGGTTGTCGCGGCCCATGGTAATTATTCTTGCTGTATTTGCAATTTCTCTGCAGGTAATTCTAGTACTCCCTTTACATTTCCCTCCCTCATAATATATTGTCGGAATTTTTTTAAAGCTCCTGTCCACCTTGGAGTCATAATTTTTCGGGAGGACAGCGGACGGCCGATATTTCCCTCCTTCGTAAGTATTGCTGTCCTCAAATTAGGTCGAGGTCAAAGTGTCGTGCAAATTTTCAACCAACTCCCAGCAGCCAAGAGATATACCATGTCAAAAATCTGTTGATGACGTCATGAAATTGTAGATTGAGATTTATTGTATGTAGAAATTTTCTTATTTTTTTGCCAGCACATAGCAACGACTTGTTATTGATTCTTTTGTGACAGCGGATTACTTGAAAGATAAGTATCCTTCCCACACGTATAGTTAATAGGTTATCAAATGCCAAGGGTAAATGGGACCAGCCAAACTTAGTTTTAGGTCGAGTATTCGAAATTTCTGATCGTTTCTTCTTTTGTTTGATTGAAAAAAGAAATTATACCTAATTATCGCGAGAAACGGACAATTGATTTCCATAGAATGAATCTTAGTTTTGTCTCACCTTCCTTCTCGCCTTACGCTTTTTGACGCTTCGTAATTATCTTGTAACTATTAATCGTACTCGTTCACTTTCATCAATCGATAAATCACCAGCTGGAGAAAAGGCTGCGACGAATTTTTAAGGACCTAATATAAAGACGCGTAGGTACCTACATTTTTTACAATATGAGGGCAAAAAAATGTGAACGATGCGGTATTCAGTTCTTCTTTTTCATTCGTTCTTCGAAACAGTGCACATTGTTTTGGATTACGGTACCAGCATTAAACTTTTTATAGAATAACGGTTAGTTGTTTGTTTCCTAGCGTGGTTTTGTACGGGAAGCGTCCAACGTATTGTAGGTACTTGAAAATAAAGACAAAAAAAAATATTGCGGAAAACGTATTCACCGTAATTATATTCATCGTGTAGTCGAATAATTATGACAGAAATTTTACGTGAACTATTATCGTCTTGTGGCGTGTCTGTTTACGTAGATTGCTTCAACTCATCGATGATTGTACAATTGCTTTGGCTTAGCGAGTACATTCACCCACAAGATACCGGTACCGATATGTATTCCTCTCTTGAGACCCAATTTTAATCATCATCTTCGACTGCAGACCTACTTGCGATCGAAATTCGCTCGCAAAGCTATTCTTGCGCAGATTCGAGTCGAGGTAAGCGACCATGATGATAATTATAATGATGAAGGTGCGGTATCGTCGATTGAGGGTATACATAACAGAGGGTCATAACGATGCGAACTGAAGATGTTTTCTAGGGCTACCAGACCGAGTTCGAATTATTCGCCGACCAGTTCCTCGTGTTTCTGTTTAATAAATTAAGTTGAGAACTCACTCCAGAATGTAGGTACAGTACCTACCTATTTCGTACATTGAGACTCATAGTGAGCTTCATGCCAATTAAAAATAGGTTCAAAGCGATAGCGATACGGTACTCCTATACGCACCGTACGTACAGCGCATTCACTTCCGATGCACCTTTTCGTACTTTTTTTCCTTCGATAATCTTTCGTTTCCCAGGAGACGTGCAACTTTTTAGCTGCACGCATAAATAAGAGATTTTGGTAGCTGCAAACTGCTTTCTCTGCTTTGGGCGATTCGCGCGCCTTATTACGAGGCAAACGACAACTTTCGCTACCTGACCGAAGCGTACAAGATGCGGTAGATTTTTTTTTCACTGTACATACGACTATCGCGTACAGCATCCTCGTCAAGACGTTCATTTGTATTTTCATCGTTATCATCGTTAGCTTGATTTCAGGTTTCCTACCGGTGTACCTACGTCTTCCGCAAACTAAAATCTTTCAATTAGATGATAATAATTCGTTAAAATTGGATGACCCGATATTACTTGTAATAGGCCTGCATGCTAAATAAGAAATTACTCCAGAAGCTGTCGAATACGACGAACTTCCTTCTTCACTGTGAACGACTTCTCGATTAGGAGAGGAAAAAAAAAGAAGTTGACCGTTGAGTTCTATAGAAACCATAAATTATCAGGTTTTTGCCATCTGAAACATTCGGGAGGATATAAAATTAGTTACAGTTACTTATTTGTATTAGTTTAATCGCAGACGCATACGCGCATTTTTATGTCCAACTTTTCTCGTTTTATAACTCAACCTGCGTAATATTCCTGGCAAAATTAGAAATTTACTTACGAAGTATTGTTTTCAACACGTCGCACTAAATGTCGACAGACTAGAAATTACATAACCCTTACGAAGGTGATATAAATATAATTGGAAGTATTTAACACAAACCGGAGAGCAGTCACTGCCGGAGAGGGTGTGTTCGCACTCATTCTGTTCGGTTTTACAGGAAGCTAAAAGCCAGTGTAAATTGAAGAATGTTGTAAATTGAAAAACGTTGTTTATTTCCGCAGTAATTTGACGCCGTTTCTTCGAAGAGAGTGAGAGAGAGAAGGAAAAGGAGACCTCCGTTCACAACACTGAAAGATTTCTTCTTAGGTACCTAGCTGCCTATCTCCACAATCATATCTCGAAGTTAACGATATTGAGGATCTAATGACTTATTTTATTGAAAAATCTTTGAGTGTGGAAACGACGCTTTTGAACTGAGAAATGATATCAACGTCTTATCGAAGTCAAAACCGTCAGCGAACAAACCTAGTTTATATTTTGTACCTGCGTTCCTACAACGTACACATTCTTGAATAAGGGTGTCTTTGCTTCGTCATGATTTCACTTTGAGTGAGTTTTGGAAGACTGTATTCAATCATCATTTGAATTGAGACCTCTTCTTCCATCGATACATTGGGAACAAAGTAGGTACTGTTCTTATGCTCTATATGTTCCAGATTATTTCGAGAATTTAGAAAATACGATAATCTTTACAAATGCCGTATCAATTCCACCTCTTCTTTACGAAATTTTAAAATCTCTTCCCGCGACTCGGCTGAGCTCCTTGGTGTACGTTTACTCACCTGGACTCCTGTATCGAAATTCTCAAAGCTAAATGATTGAACTTATTGCAAAAAGAAAAACTTCTTCTCCATCCTTACAAGAGCATTACTCGCTCGCGGCTAGATTATGAGGATTCGACCTATAACCTAGCCACTGAATCGGTCCTTTCTTTACTGGACATCATTCAAGCCTCCCTCTCAACATGGTTTTGAGAGCTTTTCGAGCTAGTTCCAAACTCGGTTAATGCGCCAAAGCTGCCAAAACTTCTCTCCATTTTTGTGGACTCAACTTTAGAATCTGTTCGTTTTTGCAATTTACGCTTATCCAAAATTTCAATAAAATACTCAAAAGAGTAAAAACAAAAGCAGATACAAAAGTGCGGAACTTTTTGACAGATTTCATGTCTTTTCTGACACCCAATACACTATCGAAAAATCGCGAGTACCAACCCCCCTCCCCCCCCCCAATAATGGACTTAGAAAATTTTCGTGATTTACCTGGGAGGTCTTTGAGGAATTTGCGAGTACCATTCACTCTCAAAAAAAAAATAATAATAAAAAAAAAATTGAAAAATAAAAATAAAAATAAAAAAATTGAAAAATAAAAAATAAAAAATAAAAAATGAAAAATAAAAAATAAAAAATGAAAAATGAAAAATAAAAAATAAAAAATAAAAAATAAAAAATAAAAAATAAAAAATAAAAAATAAAAAATAAAAAATAAAAAATAAAAAATAAAAAATAACAAATAAAAAATAAAAAATAAAAAATAAAAAATAAAAAATGAAAAATGAAAAATAAAAAATAAAAAATAAAAAATAAAAAATAAAAAATAAAAGATAAAAAATAAAAAATAAAAAATAAAAAATAAAAAATAAAAAATAAAAATTAAAAATTAAAAATTAAAAATAAAAATTAAATTAAATTGAATTAAATTGAATAAAAATGAAATTAAGAATAAAAATATATACCTGGGAGGTCCTTGAAATTTGCGAGTACCATCCTCTCTTCAAAAAAAGAAATGATAAAATAGAAATAAACTAAAATAAAAATAAAAATAAATAAATAAATAAAATAATATAAAATCAGAAATGATTCTGAAAAAATAATAATAAATGAAATAAGAAAAATAAAAAAATAAAAATAAAATGAAAAAAATACCTGGTAGGTGACAGAAATCTGCGAGTACCATCAGAGGTCCGCCCAACACCAAGTGCTCCTATTCACTATCAATTCAGAGTCGACATCAAAATTCACTCGACTAGCAGTAGCTTATAGGATGATTTTGAATAGAAATTAACGTTGGTTTTAGATCAATTATACGTCACTCGTCGGCAGAAGACTTGCAATCAATGTCGACATTGCATCGGTTTCAAGTTTTAGAATCGAGGTAAAAAAGAGAAGTCGACGCTTGGTATTAGATTTTAATGTCGACTGAAAATATACGTCACCAATGCTGCATTTTTTAAGCAACATTCAGATTTTGAATGGTCCTCATTATTATGATTGATTATGACTACGCATTCTTTCTACGACTAGTGAAGTCACCAAACAGGCTACACACTTTAAAGAGGTAACTGAATACCGACTCTGGATCAATGTTGATTTGAGGGCTATTCACACCAGCACACCTTCCTAGAAAATTAAAAATGGACTGTTCCTTGATTCAACGGAGCAGTTGATTTCAAGTTGATACAAAAATTTGAAGAAGTCGACTCAAACCCGACTCCACGTCACCTTTGATTCGAAGTTGACCACCGAACTTTCTCCGAGAACTACTAATTGACAGGAAATTTATTCATCAGAGCAATCAATTCAGGTCGATAAAAAAATTGAAAAAATTGACTCAATATCGACTCCGTATTGACTTTGATTTTAGGTTGATTTGATCAAATACTGAATACATTGAGCAATTTTGGTCACACGACACAGCGCATCCAGCAACGTGCGGTGAGCAGATCTCGGGTTGTTCGGGTTGTCAAACAATGAACGTCAATGCTACACGCAAAAAGCATACACAAATTCATAGTCAAAACTCTCACAACTAATGTTAGTTCCATCCTCTACCGCTAGTCGCTTGCGACCACAAAATTGACGAGGTATTATTGTATAGAGTACACATCTTTGATTTAATGTCGACTAAAGCTTAAATTGATTTGAAATCGACTCAACTGAGCAGTTGATTTCAGATTGACAGAAAAATTTGAGGATGTCGTTCCAAAATCAACTTCCGGTCGATCGATTTTAAATCAACAGGCATAAATCGACCCATCGGAGCAGTCGAACTTAGATCGACGTCGAAGTGAGGTCGTACATACCTGAGAATGACAGATCGACATCTACGCAGCACAGCAGTCGATGTTGTGCATGGGTGGCTGGGTAAATTTCTTTCAGAGGCGGTCAAAATTTTTTTTTCTGATTTTCCATTTCTTATTTCATTCTATTGCTCAATCAAGCATCATCTTTTTTGAAGGAGGGAGTTAGGTATTGCTTCTTTTCTTTTCGTCTGAGGAGCCTCTCCCCCCGCTCCTATACTAGCACCCTTAATGATGTGTCGACAAGAAATTTGGAAAAGTCGACTCATGATAGACCTGGGATCGGCGTGGCAAATGATTTGATATGGCGCCGATATTACTCAAAGAAGAAACTAGCCTAAAAAAGTTTACCTTTTCTCGTTCTTAGCCTCTCCGAACTTGACAAAATCTGGATCTCAAGCAGACATTATAAAGTGAACGTTTCGATTCCAAACTGGATGAGACCGCGTCAAATAATGCCTCCAAACTTCTTCGAATTTGGAAAGCTCGCAGGGTGGCCTTCAGAATTACCGCGCTTGATTACTCCTCTTCTCGTAGACGAATACCACGATACTCGATCAAACCATCTACTCGAAAAGTTTCTCAGAAAATGTCATCCCTCCTTTGATGATTACTGTTTTTCGTGAATCGAACCTGTGTAAATAATTTTACTAATTCTGTTCTTGATAATTTTCATGTTTGGCAGGTCAATAAACTCAACGGAAACGCCAATTACGAAATCAATAAAATACAAGGGATTGAGAGTAAATTGTTCGCAAGTCTCAAATCGACGAACGACGATTCTAATGGAAGAGAATTTGATGATAGCGGTGGAGACTCTTTTCAACCGAAGTTGGACGAAATCGTGCAGTCGGAAATCTTAAACGTGAGTGGATAGAAATTCGTTAGGGGTGGTGTAATTTTTTTGGAACACGATTTGTGGATTAGATCGCGTTATTTTCCTTTTTTTTTTATCCGATACGAAACGTATCAAGTTTGTTTGCGTGTATACTGCCTTATCAATCATCAAGCTTTCATCGCACTGGACTGGGATTCTCATTGAGAAAAATCCGCCGTATCGAGACTTTGACCTGTTAGGAAAATTCTGATTATCGGAGAAAAAAAGGGGATGAAACTTTAAATCTCAACTTTCAATTACGCAGCTTTATGACAGGAGATACTGTATGATGACACTGAATCTCGCGTGGGATTAAGTCTACAGCTGATGGGTGCTTTCTGTCCTTCGAGGACGTTATTCTACGCCATAAAGGCAGAACTTTGAATGCAAGTGCAGCCATCCGCAGGAGACCGAACCCTGTACAAATCTCATATTATAGTCGATCTTGATACTCGTATGAGGATGAGAAGGAGGTTTAGAGAGAGTGCGCCAGTTTTGGAGTTCGGACGGGGCCTCATTCTCAACAACGCATTTTGAGTCGATCAGCCCTTTGTAGCATTTTGTCTGTTTGAGGACTCTGCTACTCGCAGACAGAACACGTAGTCAGGATAAAGGTCGAATCGAAGCAGTCACGACTTTGATTTTTAATCGACATTTCGACGTCGGCGACTTGTCGACTTTTTAGTCGGCCGATCTGACATCGATATGCTTCATCAGGGACCTACTGCCCCCTCAAATTTCCGTCAACCTATGAAATTGATACAAAAAAGTTCAAGACTACTCATTGACAACATTTTGAGGCAAAGCCTAAGTAGACCACGTAATTTTAACCCGGTCATGTCCGGAATTTCTCGTAAGAGTTACAAAAGTTCATTGAGCCTGATGTTATACAAAAGATTCAAACTTTCCGGTCTTCATATCTTCTCATGGAAGCAAAAACTCGTTAGATTTACGTTAAACGAGTATCATTGTGCAGCCAAAGTGAAATGATAGAATGAAAGGTATCCGAAAGAATGTTCGTGATTTGAGTGCTCTCCATTTGCCAGTTCTGGGTCGACAATAATATAAAGCTGCAAAGTCATGTTCTTCATTGACTGGCTTCGTTCATGAAGGGAAAAAACAAAACAATATACGACTAGCATCTTGGCAACGTGACATTGTATTAGATAGTCTTGAAGTCTTTTGGCATTTTTCTTCACTTTGATACGCCACCACGCTAAAAAAGACCTTGTCAGTGCATATTTGATTGCTACACGGAGTAAGTTGTAAGTAAATCAACGCCTGTTCTCTTTTGAAAACTATAGGTACTATAGTGTCTAAGAACGACTACTTTTTCGATTGATCCGAGAAACGAGGGCGATGTAAAAGATGAAACTATACAATATTCTCTGTGAATTATACTCGAAGTTGTTAGATTAAACGCTTGTCCGCATTCAAGATGAGTATTCAAAACGAAATCAAACTTCAACTACCTGAGAAAGAAAAAAACGTGGCATAGGTTAACATCGAGAACTAACGACAGACGAGAATACGAATTTATTTACTTCTCGAATATGATGTAAATTTGTTCTTAAAATGATGATAGACTGCCTACGGAAACAAAATTCAATGACGTACAGTATGATGGTTGATGATAGGTCGTCGACCTGAACCCACAGATTGGGTATATACTTTTACGCAAGGAAACCAAGGCGAATGTCGTAGAGTTTAATTTTTCGATGATCCCATTAGCGAACATCGTTCTTCAAAAATATCCTTTTAGTTTTTTCACGCGAATTTGAGCGCTATACTGAATGGAATACCTTAATAACTCGGAGCTATAGGTGACCTAAGCACAAAAGTATGATTTCCGTCATAATGAAGACCGAGGAATAAAATTCAATTGCTTGGAATTGAAGCGGCAACTGGTTTTTTATTCTCTTCGTTTAGCTGCAGTGAGAGTTTCCAGACCTCATGATTTACGATGGGTGTTCTGCGATGTCGATAAATTCTTACTCTTTGAATACATGTAACTACATAGTCGTGCAATTGGGTAACGTTGAAATTAATTTTTCCGAAAATCAAATTTAGAATGTAAGACTCTCTTAACTGTTTCTGTAATTCTTGAAAAGTAGAATAGTTTTAGTCTACATAGACGTGGTCCTGTTACTTGCACTCAAATACCCGTGCCGAATAGTACATCATAATATACTTTACTGCAGGCCTATATGGCACAAATTAATTTAATCGTGGCGACAGCTCTCAACTACGCGCCACTTACCGTATACTCTTTACTCTCATTACTCATTAAATTTACACACTTGGTAAAAAGATACTACTGTACATCGAGATTGAATTATCAAGTCTTTACCGCGTGCGAACTAGGCCCAGGATCATAATATATCATATTAGTACCTGTATATGCTTGTGTATGAATGGGTTAACGGGTCATTCAAACACCTTAAATTTACGAGTTAGTAAAGTGGCAACTAAAATTAACAAACGCGTTCTTCGAATCTACGAGCTCTTGGAGAGTTATACGATTTTACTGATTTATTTCCGCCATAATATTTTTGAAATGACTCTCTTCAGGTTGGCCCTATTTACACGCTTCTAAGAACTTCGTCTGTTATTTGCCCGTAATTAGACTCGTGTCGCGCGTCTGCCAGACTGGGATGTAAAATTGAAGTACGGCGATATTGTTTAGATGTTTATCTGAGTTGAGGATGGTTTCCTGGAAGTGACGCCTAAAAATTAAGAAAGGTCAAGGGGTCAGAAACCGTATTCCGAAAGATCGTGATTTTTTAAAAGTTTTGTACAAGATTTTGACTGCTCTCGGGTTATGAGCCCGGCGGTGATGGGAAGTCGCGCGGAAATACGGTAGGTGTAGTGGAGGGATCTGGATGCGCGAAGATGTGGCTGACCGGGCGAAGAGAATCTATGTTACCATGTTCATTCGAGAGAGAGAGAGGAAAACGACAGCCTCCTAAACGAAGTTGAACTCGGAACACAGGTAACCTGCTTATGTGTCGATGGAGTCTCAAAGAGTTGGAGTTCCTTCCAATCATATATAGCTATAAAATCAAACTTTTTTCGAGACCCACTTCCCGACCATTCATTAGGTTACGTTAGTCCGGTGGACGGCGGGACGCCAAATTTTTGAAAAGACTCTCTTTAGAACAGGTTGTCTGTTGGAAAAATTTGGGAGGTGGTGGACGTGTGTGACCAATGCGGAGGCGTGTAGGCTTATTACCAGACAAAAGCCCAGGAGAATGGCTATTGTTCATTTTGTGTCGATTCTTTCTCAAAAGAAGGCAGCGTTGATTTAGCAAGATTGGGCCACTCTTGGACGACAATTATTACCCTACATCTTTTGACTTCAGCCTATTCTACTGTATGTTAGGCTGAAATAGTATTCGTACGCAGCATACTTTAAGCTACGGGCTTCTCCTTCCATGTCCCATCCTTTTTTTCAGCCTAGCTTTATATTGACATGTTTCATGTCTTTTCTCTACCCCCTATACCTGGAAAATTGTCCGGCCGTCCGGCTGTGACCTTGGGACTTGGAAGAATTTTGGGTGATATTAGGTTAGGTTAAGTTTAAGGACTTGTAAAAAATTTTTATACCTGGTGAGTAATTTGAAAATCTGCGAGTACCACCCTCTCACTCTTTCTCTTTGTAGTACATTAGGTGTACTTATACTAGGTGTCTCTGTAGTTTCTAGCTCATCTTAATATAATGAAAAGGCTCAGGCTAGATTTATGCTGGGCTAAGAGAACTCCGAGAGCCATTATGAAGCTATTAGCTTATGTCGTCATAAGTTCGGTGACGTTATAAGTCAGTGACGTCATAAGTCGGTGACCTAATAAGTCGGTGACGTCCCCTGTCTCATCACTTCGAAATATACTAAATTAGCCTAAAATACTCTAAAGCAGACTTATACTCCTAGAAAGCAATTAGTCTAAAATACTCTAAAGTATACTTATACTAGACCTAGAAGCGGAACGAACGAGCGGAGCGAGTGAGTCCCACAAAGCAGTCAGCCTAAATAAATTGCCACCATCAGCATTTTTCTTGTCTCATAGACTAGTGCTTTGTGAATGCTCCAAAATAGCCTGGTAAGATTGGAAACGACCTCAACCCAATTAAGGAAGTCAATTAAGGAAGTTGAAGAAAAAGGACGGCTTCTTTCACGAAGGTGAACGAGAAACGCAATTTAACTGTTCGACGGGTGAGAATTGAATTCAAAATTGAAGTCCCGAAGATTCTAAATTTTTCTGAATCTCTTATCATACGTTTCTTGAAAGTCGAAATTTTCCAAGTTTTTAAGTTTTAGGTGGACGGCGGGAAGTCAAGATCTCTAAAAAGACATTTCAACCTGAAGCTACATATTATGTCAACAGAAAGGGTTGAGCGCAATATGACGTCATAGATGACCTTGACTTACCTTAAAGGCTTGGGAAGAAGAAGCGAACGACAAGTGAGCCCGGCGCTCGCCAGCTAGTTGGCCCAACATACAGAAGTAGTGATAAAGAGGGACATCATTATGACCTTGATAGACTTCATCACGATCGTGACTCCACCCAAGTCGAGATAGATACAGCAGAAATCAAGTCGCAAGCGGACGTTCCGCAAGGAGCGCTAGAGGTGTTGCACTAGAGGGTGATCACATTAAAATTCAAATTAATAAAAGCGTACGTTATTTCAACTCGCTGTACCTCTGTTAATTCTGGAAAAAAAGTACCACTTGTAATGACCTTTTCTGTCTCTCTTGACTAGTAAAATAATAATTATGAAACTCATAGAAATGAAAATTTCATCAATTATCTAAAACATCACCCTCTAGTGCAGCTTCCACAAATGGCCGCTATAGTAAATGTAGAGGGCGACTCTTTAGCGTCTATGATCGGTATCGATATTGTGTATGTATTGAACTCCAATTTATTATTATCAATGATAAAGTTCGAGACTTATTCAGACTAGCTGGAGTGAACTTATCGATCTAGTTTAACACGCCGCATACCAGGCTCAAACCTGGCTAGAAAACACTGGGAAAAGGAGGACGGAAGCGCCCGACAGGTGATTAGTCTTCGAGATGGAGCGAGCATATAAAATGCTACTTTTTTTCCTTCCTCATTGGGATTACTAGAAGCTCGGATGGCTATCGATCGACGTGTATAAGAAGTTCTCCAGTGTTACCAGATTTCAGAATTCGATTAAAACTCGTTTTTCCGTGTGAAATGGGACTATCGAGAAAGAGATCTAGAAAGAAATTGGTAGACACCTCAGATTCATCGTTCAACGCATCAAAACCACAGACTGGCCAATAGGCCTACCGCGTCCCTGGCAACGACGATGATGTTTTTTACGATCATAGGGTTGTAAAACGCTGGCCAAAACCCCAAAGGGCGGATCTCCTAGAAATGGGAGACGGATCAAACGGTCCCTCCTATACAGGGTCGAGACCTCTTTTTGTATTCTTACGATGAACCATGAGATCAATGTCTAGATTGACCTCCTTCACTTCATAGTCGTCAATTCCTTCTGAAAGAGAGACTAACTCAAAAGGATATGAGTCAGACGATAGACTTATGGATGCTGTCTCTAACCGAAATAGTCAAATCCAAATAGTCTGAAGGAGAAACTATCGACTTTCAAAATAAATTTTATGGAAGAGGAAGTGTATTGTTAGTTCAAAAATGCTAGAAACTCCCTGCGAAAAGTGTCGTGACATTCAAAACCGTATCAATGAGATCTAGGGTTCCATGCTCACAAAACATCGTCAACGTACCAATGCCAATACTGGACGTGACTCAATTATGCCTGGCCAGAAGAGAAGAGGTTAGGTTCAAATTTGGATATGAATACTTCCAAATTCAGGGAATCCAGAGAAGAACCAATGAGGGATTCCTACCGTTATTATAATCGCATGGTCTCCTTTTTTTGGCGGGTGGGGGGGGGGGGACAGAAATGTTTAGAATCACAGAGTTGAAGTCAGGCTATCTCACAATCGAATGTAGCAGTGACGTTGATGGAGACATAGAATAGGATTCAATAGATCCCGTTCCATTAATATTTGACCACTCTCCCACTGAAAGATTCCCATTCACACCAATGACACAGTATTACGGTTGGAGGAGATATAATTCAAATATCAGACAAATCCAATTATACTAATGGGTAATAGAAACGTAATATTCGATACCAAGATGTAACTTACACAGCCTTGGCCAAGTATATGCTCTGACCACGCCCCCACCACGTAGCAAAAAATATTTCCTCCTGGTCCATCACCTAAGTCATCTACAAACGGTTTCGAGTCACCACGCCGATGCTCACAGCGTGACTGCAACCTCCTCTTCAGACCACTAGGGGAACGGGCTCCACGAGCGAATTCGCCGTCCACCGCATGGCAGACGTGATGTGTCTTACGGTCTGTTTCGGAGTTGAATTACTTTCTCGCCTACTTAACTTTTAGCGGAAACTCCTCAGACGTACAGATGATTGTTAAGCTAGGTAGAACGGTAAACGCGAGCCGCCGCGGTTCATCTTCAGAGCAGTTACGGCCTTTGAAGCGTTACGGCGTAATTCAACAGGTGGCATATTTTTTGAAGATAAATACGATCATCCCTAAAAATTGACCGCTAAGTTCGAATCCGGTGTTTGTATGCCCTACATTGCTTGTCTTACAAAAATGAGAAGAGGTATTACGCAAGTAGAAACGCAGCAAGCAACGTAGTAAAGAACTTCAGGGTACAATCTTCTGACCTCAAAAGAAGATGGTATTATATGATTTTACTTTCTTACGTTTTATTCAACTTTGCACCGTAGATCAGATGACCAGCTGTTGTAAGCTTGAAATATCGTTTTGTAAACTAAATTTTCCGCGTCTTATATGACTGGTAAAACATTTCCTCGATGTTTACGAAATCCTTAAATGTAAAATGCAAGTAGGTTAATTTACTCTTTTTGAGAACGTTTTATGCTTCAAACTAAGCTAAACTGGGGCTACAAGCCATGCTTGAATTCCGTGTAGCTGCGTAGATCGAAGAAAGATTAACTTTGCCCCGAAAGTATTCTGAGGTTGAATAGCTCGTATAAGGTCAATAATGAAAACGGAATCAAGTTAAGGATACCGAAAAACAGACAAATTTGGCTTCACTCAATTGGTTTCTATGCTGGGAAGTTCTGTGGAAGACTATTGAGCTGCACAGACTAGAAGGAAATATTGTAATCACTCTGCGCTCTCTTGGTCACGTGTCAATATCTTGCAAAAAGTTTTGAATTCAGGTCAGTCAAAACGGGACAATTTTTCATGAAAAAGTAACTTTTAAGAAATTTTAGGTTCAACAAATTTTGTTCTGCTTTCGTTTTCGACTTATCAATTGATAGGAAAATCGCCCTGATCTCGTACTCAATTTAGTCGTTTTAGCGCTCCTGACGAGTGATCAGCCCGAATTCTTCATTTCTTCCACAAACTTTTTGATCCCCTTAGAGAGTGAAAGCAAACAGGATCGCACAACTGGTAAGCCTTTAGAACGTTTTTCTTCTGAAAATAAGATCCACGGCAACTTCATAATGTAAAAATTGAACTCGCACTGAGATGCATAATCAACGACTATTACGTTAGAAAGATTAAACGAATAAAATACTTCATAAACTTTTTTTTTTTTTTTTTATTGATTTCGTAATTTTATAATACTCGTGAATGCACGCACAATATTTTTTCCACATTGCTATTGAGTAGATTTGCTGTCTTTCATTTCGTGAATGAAGTGCTGGAGTCGAGTTAGTGTCAAGTTAATTCAGTATTAAAATGCATATTACGCTCACCCCCTGCTGTTGTTTTCGTGTACGAGTGCCAAAATGATAATCTAGATAAGTATTTTATTTCGTAATTCGCCAAAACTCGAATGATACGAATATTATCTGATCTAAATCTCACCTTAGCTAAACAGTAATACTCACTTGCGAAACGTCACCAGCCCTATGGGAGCTTTATACTAATACTTGCCGAGTTATAACTTGTTGCCTACAGAATAAATATTGTAGAATCAGTACCACGTGAATTTATTTACGTGTCAAGTGGAAACTGAATGCATATAAATAAAACCCTTTTGTGAATTGCTCAACTGAAAATGGACTACGTACGTGACGTTTACCCATACATTCATTCGTCATTGCGTGTATCGGTAGAAAGTGAAATGACTTCATTTTTCTTCTTACGAGTAACTCTTACGCGTGAATTGTGAAGTTTTATAGAGTCTACGTTTCATCATTATTTTAAATAGATGAATAAGTGCCGATCTATCAACAAATCGAACGCGTTGTAAAATAATCTGGATAAACTTTTGAGTAACAATATTGTTTAATTTACAGGAAAACAATGAAGAAAGTGAGAAGAAACCTGAAGAGAGAAATTTTAACGAAAATTCCGATACAAACTGGCCCAAGGTAATAAGACTTCAAAAGTCACTTTATACCTAATGGGTAAATTCGAGCTGAATTTTGAACCCATCAATTCTATGGCTCAAAAAACAAATTTATTTAAGCAAACTCCGAATTTCGAACGAGAACCTTTTGTGTTTTTTTTTTCTGAAATTTAAAAACTAATCTATCCTAATTTAACTGGACGTATTGAGAAATATTTTGCTTTTTTTCCCACTCTTCAAGTCCTTGAACTGGGGCTGAAAAAACTCTGACCATCGAGCTATTTTGGGGTGGGGGACTTGGAGCTGTTAGAAAAATCTTGAATTCAATTCTCAATATTAAAACCGTCTCATGGAGCGAATCTTCCCAATTCCCGGTTTAACTTGATTCAGGGAGCCACACTTTTCCAATTTTCTAGACGTTTCCAACTAAACATTATAGACTAGATGAGAGATCGTATCAAAAATAATAGAAAGAAACAATTTTTGGCGGGAATTTGGATTTCGAAAGAATTACGCGTGGGCTCGGTGATGGGCATACAAACCTCATTAACGAAGCTTCAAAGTTATTTAAGAGTGGTATTTCGAGATATGGACTGAAACAACAATGCCATAGTGATCTCAAATTTGAAAATTCATGAATTAGGCTTTGATCAGTACCTTAAAACCGCAACCGGAAACTGCTTTTTCCTCACAAATTTTCAAGTATTTTCTAAATATTTATGTTTTCAGAATCCATTAGAGAAACAATTTATCACAAACGAGGAACCAGGAACACCACAAGATTCAGAATGTGATCGTTTACCAACGGAAAAGTCACTCGAGGAAATTCAACGTCTGAGAGATTGCGAAAATCGACTGTTGACTGAAATACAAGAATTGCGTGAGCAGAATGAGTTATTAGAATTTCGTTTACTCGAATTGGAATATTTCAACATCAATAATTCGTCAAAAGTACGTACCTTGAGTAATAATGACTTCTATTTATGACGATATACTTTTTAGTCAAATTGAAGAAAATTATTTTCGGAGTTGACCTTGTACGACATTTTTGTATTTTAAGAATGAACCTAATCTCAAGTGCAGATTAACTTTTTTTTTTCAATTGTTTTCCATATTATTGCTGAGATAACAATTAACGAAGATTATGGGGTGGGTGGCTGTTAAAGTGTTTGTTTACTACGTATATCAATATTTTCAGTTCATTGGGGTTGCATTTATAGCAAATTGAACAGATGGGTGGAGATAAATTGGGAAATTGGAAATGGTCATAATGCCCTGGTACCCTTCCATCCTTCAACAGGTACTCGTTCAAATCGTATTCAAGACCAATTGAAGGAACGAGAATTGTCGAACAAAAAATAATTGACGTATGTCAGAAAATTACGAAAAGTCGCGAACTAGAGAAAAGGTTTTAAGTATGTCAAACTGGATGCATGAAGAAAAGACCTCATTACTCTTTTTCACCTCCCTCAATAATTTCCTCTCGAAACTCCCCTGCCCGTTTTAATTGGCGACTTGAAAAAATCTCGACCTTCGAGAGTGGTGATTCTTGAAGAAATTTGTCTTTCCCAAGTAATCAATTATAGCATAATTATGGAAACATCTTTCTATAATAGAGGTGCTCTCGTAAATTATGAAAGACTCAGCAAACGGTTTTTAGACTCGTTTCCAACGCGAAGAAAGTTTTTAAGAGTGTCGCCTCGGAGGCTGTAGAGATACACCTTGGGCTAACTTACTCTTCGAAATACTGTATCTCCTTTTGAAAAATTCACGAGTTCTTCTACGGAGTTGAACAAGGGGAGTCAGAAAACCTGTTTTAAGGAGTGTCATGGAAGAGCATCTTGAGTATTATGTGTTTGGAGCGTTGCATATCTGGCACATTGAAAGGGTGGAGCCATTTGATGTGTGAAGCATTGCATATCTGATTGGTGTATGAAGCAGTTACTTGGAGGGGCTATCTTGATTTTCAGACTGAATACACAGACCTCCGAGCTATATATGATGGGAGGGGGACAGAAAATTTTCGATCTCCGAAATTTGCCGGCCGGACGGCGGACGTACGGTAAAAAATATTCTCTGTTAAAAATTGTAAACACGGGTTCTTCAATGGAGAAACCTGTTTTGTCAAAAAAAAAACGAAATTTTATTGGTGCAAGGACAGAACGTTTAAATACATAAAGAGATAAACTTAGCTTTTGAGTCCGAAATGCTGAGTCTGATTAAAAAAGTTTGTGCAGGAAAAGCTAAGTTTATTTCTTTATGAACCTGTTTTATGACGTACCTCCAAGCTGTTGATAGAAAAGCGTTTGGAGTCTTATAGTGTTCGAAGAGTTACATATCTGGCTCATTAAAGAGGCATAGCAAATTGGTATTTGAAGCATTGCATATCTAGTCACTTGAAGGAGCTGTTTTAACTTTCAAGGAGGACTTGGAAAATTTTTGATCTCCGAGCTTTGCCGGCCGGCCGGACGGCGGGTGTTTTTTTGCCATCTCTATTGTCACCAAGACAGGCGTTTAATAGGAGTGTATTATTTGCAACCATCCAGTGAGGTATATTTCAAACTCACTATAATAAGCATCACTTCAAGATAATTTCTTCGAGAATTGATATCAAAATAGGTATACATAAATATGCATTCAAATTAGCAGCATCAAATTTTAACAAATCATTCCCCTATCAAAGTAGGAATGCTATAGGCATACTGCTTAACTTGATAATTAGATCAAGTATTCTTATCTATCTCATTAACGGCGGCCTACGCGCGCAATCATAGCTCAAGTTTCACCATTCATCGACTTCAATATGTGCGTATAACATTTAACAAGCGTAATGTACCTGGTACCAATTGACTAATTCTAGATCGACATTTCTTTTTTATATAATATGCAAGCATCCTGATTTCAAGCGATTTGTCCATTTAAAAAATATGAAAACTGAAGCCATCGTAGTTGTTTTTCTATTAGTCGTTTATTGTTTTGGTGCAACGACCATTGATCGGACGCCGTCACCCATACCACTAAGAGTAGACACAATAAAAAATGATGGGAAATCATCGAACACTGATGGGTCGCCAAACGCCGATGAGACACCACCACACGAGCCACATACAGGGAAAACAATGAACAATGACGGGAATACGACAGCCGAGCCACAGAAAGGAAAAACACCGCTAATAGAGCCAAAAGAAACAAGGGCGTCCATCACTTTTCCAAACACGGAAACACAATCAACAATATCCATGTTGCCTTTACCAGCAGAAAGTCTTGGGTTTCTTGACATCCGAAAAGGAGGATATTTATTTGTTGACAAAACATCTTTCATTAAGAAGTTAATTGATGACATGGGTATGGAACGATTATTCTTTATATCGCGACCCCAACGATTCGGAAAGTCTGTGTTCTTGCGTATGCTACATGCGTTTTTAAATGGAAACAAAGAACTTTTCACCGACACCGACATTTTCAAACGCGGAAACAACGTTAAGGAAGATGGAAAATGGATACGTTATCCTGTTATCTACCTCAACTTCGATACAATGCCTCTATGCAGCACCACAAAATCGTTTACAAAGAGCTTTGAAAACCTACTGATATGAGTCGCCAAGGATCATGGACTTAGAATTCGGCGCTATCTCGATATTGGCAATTTAATTAATGATTTAGAAGAGCAGTATCACTTACCCGTAAGCATTCTCATCGATAATTATGAAAAACCTGTAATTGGATGTGAAAAAAGCCAAAAAGCCCTGAAGGAACATATCAGCACGTTACTTTCAAGTTTTTATGATCAGATCAGGGCATATGCACGAAATAAGAACGTAGTAAGACTCGTCTTTGTGGTGGGTTTTTCTAAACTGGGTTTCTTGGGGAATGGTTCTCGTTATCGAGATCTGACATTTGATAAAGAATTTTCATCTATGATTGGGTTCACAGCGGAGGATGTCAATCGACACTTGATACCATATGTAAAAAATTTTGCTCAGAAGGAGGGAAAACAAAATAGCGATATTTTGAAGGAATTGAATAATTGGTATGGTGGATACAAATTTTCTGATAATACAAAGGTTGCAAAGGTCGAGGTACTGAGCCCGGCATCGACATGTCAGTGTTTGAAAAAACAATTTTTCGCAGATTACATGCGTTTATCACGAATGGTTCCTGTAATAGAGAGGAAGATGGTGGAAGACAATGTTACAATAGATAATTTTTTTTGTTATCGTGCAAAAAACTTGAATTCTTGGAAGTATGAAACAACAGCTATGGTTCCTCTCCATGTGTTCATGTTTTGCACTGGATTCTTGACAATTAAGTATTGCGATCGGGAACATAACACAATAATCCTGAGTTTTCCAAATGCAGAAATAAGAAGGAATTTATTGAATCAATTGCCGAAAAAACTTACTGGAAAATTTATGGAAGAAGGTCGTTCAAGACTGTGCATTTCTCTGGAAAAGAATAATATAACTGAGTTCGCTCTCGTGCTGAATGATATAATTTTCAAATGTGGTAGTCACACAGAGGATCTAAAACTCACAGAGTATATGACCACGCATCAAATAATTCCAATTTTACAAGCGGTAGACGTGGACTTTATAGACGGGACATTTTTATGGGGAAAGGATGGAAAAGAGGAAGGAGATTTGGATCTGTTGATTAAGTCATCCAAAACAAATCACGTCATTGAGATAAAATGTAATCGGAATGCAGTGAAGGCTGTATTCCAATTGATTTGCTATATTATTCACAATGAAATGGAATTTCATGATATTATTGAGAAACAAAAAAGTATATTTTTGGTAGGTATGAATGTAAATTCACCTACATCAGAGGACAGTGATATTGTTACCGGAATAAACGAATGGTTTAGCATACCATATAGAAATTATAAAATTCTCATGAACGAGTCTATCGCTCCACCAAACAAGAGAGGCGGATTCATCACCGATTTGAAAAACCTCCTGAAGGACAAGGATGTATCTGAAAAAATTATTTGGCCATGAGATGAGAAAGCGGCAAAATAATATTTACAACTTCTGTAGTTTGATACGTCATTGTGGGTAGAGAATTGTCTACCTATAAGATCATTTATTGACCATGTGTGTATTAATTTTGAAATTAATCATTTTGTGTTAGAAATAGAAAGTAAAGTGCGTCACATTCAAAAATGGGGAATGAGAATCCATGATGTGCTCAACGTGAACGAAATGAACGACAAAACAAAATGAATTGAACGAAATAAACGCGTTCAATTCACCTTTAATTATGCTTTTAATAGTTTTAAATCAATTCATAACAATAAGAAAAGTCTTTGTGGCAAGACTGCAAACTTTCTACTAGGGTTCTGTAGTCCTACCACTGAGATTTTTCTTATTGTTAGGAGTTGATTTAAAACTATTCGTTTATGTCGCATGTGTAGCGCCGCCCCGTCTTCCTTGGTGGAGTGGGTGCGGGTTGCTTATGCATTTGATTTTGTTTCTTCCAGTGCCGGAATCGATCCTTTCGGGAATAACTTCAGTGTTGGAGGAATCCCCTCGGCAAACTCCCTGTTCTACTCGGCAACTGCTAACTGTTGGAGTGTCTTCATCTTCTTCTCTCTTCAAGAATGATCTTAGTCCTCTTCTTCCTGCAAATCTGGATGTTGATGGTACACAGGTGTCGAGTAGGCCATAGCGTGGCCTATTTCATTCCCGGTCCATCTTCTTCTTCATGACGGTGGTTGCGAATGCAGACACCTGGTTCCATGCCTCTTCGGAACCTAGCATGATTTAAAACTATTAAAAGCATAATTGAAGTTCATTTCTTTGTGAACGGGAACGTCAAAAAATGTACGTTCATTTTTCTTTATGAACGCGAACGAATTTTTCGTAAAAACGCAATGACAGTCCGTCAGGCCGTTCATTTTTTTTAATTGTCTTCAGAATGACCTCTAGATTAGCCATCAAGCATTACTTAGCGCCTCACTTCAAGTGTTCCTCAATTATCCGCATTTGCGTTTTCTCCCCATGTAATTCTTGCGGGGAATTTTTCAGAGATACAATGACACTACGTCGGGCCGTTCTACTTGACCGATTGATGAAGAAAATCGATTCTGTAGAACGGCTGGAAGAACTGTCGGTATTTGCCCATAAGAAATCACCAATACATCATAAATTCGGTTGATTGAACTCGGAAAGCGTAGCTTTACAGTAGATAACTGAAACAAGGGCGTTCCGAAGGGGGAGGTAGAGCTTAGAGGTGGTGTGACCCCCACCAGGCTTTCGGGTCAGTCGGCAAATTCATTGCTTGTTGGCAAATGTTGACATTCAAACTTCACCAATCCGCTTGAGTGCAGACTGAAACCCCTACTCACTTGACAGAATATTGTTTTCACCTCTCTCAATAATTTCCTCTCGAAACGCCCCTGAACTTGAACATTGGTACCTGGAAATTTTTTTAATATATTTAATAAAACTCTTGAATGCTTTGTGTACAAGAGATGATGGCGGGTGTATGTGATGGAGGTCGATGTATGCCGACCTCCACATGGTGTCTTCTGGGCTACGCTAGCAGGCTTACTCTATCAGCTAGAAAAAATGTAGTCCAATGCGGAAGGTCGTTGGGGTTTCAAAAAGTATGTTACAACTTTATCAACCAATCATCAAGCATCAATTAGTACCAAGGCCAGACAGTTTTGGGTAGGTCAGGTGAGGTTTTTGATTAATTCTCATAATAGAGCCTGGATTTTTCGGCACTAAAAATGAAAAGTTTCGGCATTTTAATGTTGCATTTTCGGATTATTCGGCATTTAAAAAAAAAAATGGAAAAAACACGCGTTTTTAGTGTTTTTACAAATTCAAAACCAGAATTACTCGATTCCGACCATCCCGTTGAACCATGTCGACTCTTAATCGACGTCGATGTGACGTCAAATCGACGTCATATCGACCCATTATTTTGATAAGTAATCGACACAAATTCGACGTCGATTTCCATTCGAAATAGTTCCGGGGTATGTCGACCGTAAATCGACCGGAATCGACTGCAAATCGACTTGTTGGTTTCCAATGTATGACTCGAAGTCGACGTCGTTATCAAGTCGATTTTGGGTGGACAGTCTGCTATACTGCTCATATTCGACGTCGTTATTGAGTCGATTCGAGGTGGACGGTGGTTTTCGACCCAAAATCGACACAGACCATTAATGATCTGTCGTGAAGAAAGCTTCGGAGTATGTCGGGAAGGTTGCCTCGAAGGCCGATTTCATATAATTTAGAGATGATGAGGTGACGTCAAACCCGGGGGAAAGCTTCTTGAAGGTTAAAAAATATAGAGTAGAGGGACGATTTAAGTAGAGACAAGTTATTAAGTCGTGATTGGAGGTCGAGAAGTGGTTGGGAAGTGTTTCGTACTTTTCTGAAGCCGTACTGGAAGGGTGAAATGAGGTTATTGGATTCAAGGTACCAGAGAAGTCTTTTGTTTAAAATTTTTTGGAAAAGTTTACCGCGGACACTTCGAGAGCTACATGCCTTGGAGTTCTTGTTTACAGGTAAAATGCTCTCAAAAATTTGAAATAGTCGGGCGCGAAGCTGTATTTTTCCAGGTGTAGGAGGAGGGAAGGGAATTTTCCGACTGGTTGAGCATTCTTATTCTATCTTGTGTGGAACTGAGTTTGGAGAGTTCATCAATGCCTGACAGGAACTTTGTTTCAATATTATTAGACGAAATTTCTACTCAACATAACTCCAACTTCTGACTAGGAAGAGAACGTTCCTTTCCCAATTCTTACGCCCTTGCTAATGGGGCTAGTGAGAAATTTCTCTCTGTGTATGACGCTGTGAAAGTTGATAGAAAAAATGTAGTATTTCTATTGCTCCGTGTGTACCCGGCGCTCGATAAGAACAGGAACTAGGATGGGAAGAATTACGGCAAGCCCCTAACAAACTCAATTGATATGTTCGAAAAAATAATTTCCCTTCAATTTTGGACGATAAAACTTCTTTGATTGATTGATAAATTTTTTAGATTATCTGTCTTAGTACACGACATGTATATGCATGTACAGTCATGGCTTCGATTGCTACGAAAATATTTACGACACATGCACTCTGTCGTGACTAATCTGACCATCAGATAACTTACCTACGTTCACTTTTGTGTAGGGTAATTGAAACGGAGAAATACACACTTCTTCACCGGTAAGCTTCTCGAGCGCTGCCCTAAAACATGTTATACTGCCGTAGTCCATTGTTGAAGTGGACCCGTCAAAGGATGAGTGAAATTATTTTTGTTTAATCGATTTTCAAAATGAAAACTCACGAAGCAATTCATTCGTCGATGTAAGAGAGTGGCTGTATTGAATTGAATTGGATTTTGTTTCTTCTTTTTTTTGTCTTACTGCGAACACCTACCAAGTCATCAATCTTTCTCAAGTACCAAGTAGGCCTGTTGCCATGCATAGCGTATTTGAATATCATACGATTACGAAAAAGTTTTTTAAGCGAGGTGCGTTTAGACGAGATTATAAACTTTTTTTTGCGCATATAATCGAATTGCAGTTTCTCTCATATCGCTATGAGTTTTTACGATGTATAAAGAACAACACCGTTGTTAAAAATGCTCACATGATTTTTAACCTATTTAAATAAGATCGTATTGAAGTTACGTAAACAAACTTACCTTGACATCGTGTGTAGTAAAAGAGAAAAAATGCATTACAAGCATATCGTATCATGTAGAAAAGTGTGCATACGGAAAAAATAATGTTCAACAAACAAAATGAAACGACGAGAATGTAAAACTGGGTAGAATAATTTCAGTGTTATAGTTTACAAACATTCGTTAATGTTGTAAAAAAATTTTCATAATTAAATACATAAATAATGAAAGGTTTAACTACCAGATCGGCGGTACTTATGAGGTCGACTTAGTCTAATATGCAGTAAAATATTTTATTGACGCGAGATAGTATTGTGACGAATTCTGTTCAACCATATTTCATTGAGTCGAATTGATTTGAAAATATACATGTGTGGCCTTACCTAAGGGCTTGACATTTTTTTTTCTTTTTTATCGCAGACTGAACGAACCGCCATCGAAGAAATCACGGAGCGAGATGAAAACAGTGATTCGGGCGTCATGTCACTTTCACCATGCGAGGACTTTTATTCGGAAACGGATTTGTTGGATATAAAACTGGTGAGTTACGTGCATTTTTTTGCCCCGTCGTTTGAAAATAAATAAGATACTTTGGGAATTCTTTATTCTTACTTATGGAAAGCGTAGCGATTCTACAAATCAAAAAGTTTTTGGCATCAATTTGAAATTATGCATATCGAAGATCGAGAATGTCCGGTAAAGCTCTTCTCGCTATTAGGAACCTCTGACTTTTGACCTTTCTTTCTAACCACGAGTGAAACCCGCTCAGTCACTTTCCGAAGAGATCACAAAATTGAAAAGAAAAGAAAGTCTTTCTCGTATGAATAAATGTATGTTCATGAAGCGAGTATTGAATCTCTAAATTTTTAAATTTTCGATGTAATGTTTGAAAGAATATTTCAAGGAGTTGGATTAAAATTAGTCTGTTAAAATAGATGACCCATGATGCGTAAATCACATGTCTCAGATTGAAAGTCGGTCAGAAATTTGGATTAAGATCTAAATAACGATTTAAAGTTTAGACTTTTAAAAGGTGTTACATGAGAAAAGACCCGAAAAAATATTTCATCGTTGGAATATAGAGCTTGAGTTGGAGAAATTTTATACGTAGGCTATTATTTGAAAAACATATTCACCAATGTTTCCCGTTTTTTGACAAAATGATTGTATCAAGACCTCGAAATTAATGGTTTCAATCGTAGGCGTCGTCTTACGTGGGTGACGTGGCACACCTATAGCCAGGAATTCAGAATGGCAGGCGCCAAATTTTGGGTGGGCTCGCACGTGGATTTGGAGTTCACATACGCAGATCTTAAAAAGTCGGTGCCTATAATCTTAACTCTGGACTCCCTATGAATTAACTGACAATTTTCATTTCGTAACGTATGTGTAAAGAAGGGAAGCTCAACTTGATTAATTCTATATCAACTGTAAAATTCTTTATCGCCTTGATACTTTTTTTAAAAAACTCACGGGTTCTTTAACGAAGTTGAATGAGAGGAGGCTGGGATGGTGTTCGAAACGTTATATATCTGGCTCATTGAAGGGGCTAAGCAAATTAGTGTATGGAGTATTGCGTATCTAGTTACTTGAAGAAGCTATTTTATTCAGGTTATCAGTGCTGCCAGATCTACGGATTTTCAATATCTGAAAAAAATATATTGGACTTAACTAGGCTAGAACTCCCCTAGTAGTATACTCGCTTTATACTAGTATATTTAATAGAATTTCGACCGAGCTATAATTGATAGATGGGCGACTCAAAAGAATTTTGACCTTCAAACTATGGGTGATAGTCCTATGAGTGACAGGAGAGAGACTTGGAAAAATTTTAACCTCCAAGCCCCTTAGAAAAATTTCATCCTCCAAGCTATAAGCGATAGGACTAAAACAAAATTTTTCCCATTCTCATGGGGTCATTATTGAGTTAGGTTAGGTTGCCTCCTGGACGGCGGACGTTTTTTCTGGAAAGACACGCCCCCCCCCCACCCATTGAAACAGGCTCCCTGTTAAAATGTGATTTGTGGGCGAGAAAAATTGCATTTTCAGCTATAAAAACTGTAATTTCGGCACAAAAAACGAAAAATTAAAGGAATGAGTTCTTTACTTGATTATTGTAAAATAAAATCAAATATGTATTTCCCCAGTCAAGCTTCCCGTAGGGCTGGATTTTAAAACAAATTGTCGGTATGAAGATGGATCATAAAAATATGGTTGGACCCTCAATCCTCAGGAACAGAACACGTGATGGTGTTGTGAGGGCCTGGAGGCGTAGCTCTTTTACTCCTCCCTCTGGCTCCGGTTACTGTTTCCATCATCCGTTGTCATTTTGGCATGGCTTAAAGAGAGTAAGAGGGCTATAATCTGCATTAAAAACTTGAGAATACTTTTTGGATATGTAGTTTCTGTTCAAATGAGCTGGACGTATTCGACCTCTCGGATTGATCCAAATCAATTTTACGTTTCGTACACCTGGGAATCGTCCGTCCAAAAGAATTCAAAATTTTGGATATTGCAGTACTTGTCCCAATGGGTTTCTTGTTTAGAATGCGTTGCACCTGTTCGAATGAATTACAGGTTTTGGACACCTACAAACATGTGCAAATAAATTCTACATTTTGAGCGCTGTAATACCTGTCCAAATCAGCTTGATGTTTCGGACATCTCGGACCCATCCAAATGAATTTTACGTTTTGAACACCTTAGCCTTGACCAAATGAATTATTCGTTTTGGAAACCTAAGAAATTTTTCGTCTACATTTTGGACCTTTTCAACATGTGAGCATTCGGGGCCTGTCCAAATAAATTTATCCTTTCGGACACCTTGGACTTGACCGAATGAGTTGTAGGTTTGGTCCTTACGTTTTGATAATCTCCAACCTGTCCAAATGAATTTCATATTTTGAATACAGAAAACCTGTCCGAATGAGTTTTATGTTTTGGACATCTTCAAGGTGGCCACTTACCACTTTCTGGAAAAACCTAGAAAACTAGGAAAAGTCAGGGAATTTTCCAAGATATGCCAAAAAAAAGTTCAAACTGAAATTTTTCCCTCGTTTTTTTTGCCTTTTTTTCACCTTTCTTTTTTTTTTTTTTTTTTTGCTTTTTAATAGAGATCATGATCTGGGAAAGCCCGGAAAATTCAGGGAAAATTCAGGGATTTTTATTTTGAGCAATAACTGGCCACCATGACCTTGGACCTGCCCAAATCTATTTTATGTTTTGGACACCTCCAGTCTGCCCAAATAACTTCTACGCTTTGAACACATTGGACTTGACGAAATATGTTTTACGGTTTGGAAACCTTCAGTGAAGCCTAACCAAATGAGTCATACGTTTTGGAACCTTCCAACATGTCCAAATGAATTTTACGTTTTGGACACAGTAAACCTAAACAAATGGATTTTATGTTTTGGACACCTCCAGCCTGTCCAAGTGAGTTAACCTAGGTATACGTTTTGGAAACCTCCAACATGCTGTACATTTTGTATACAGTGAAACCTGACCAAATGTATTCCATGTTTTGGACACATCCAACTTATTCAAATGAGCTTGACATGTTGGACACCTTGGACTTGACCAAATGGAGTTTACTTTTTGGAAACCTCGAACCTGTCCATGGTAGAAAAGAAGGAGGGAAGACAAGGAATTCTCTTGGCCCGAGCGAAGCCGCGACTTCTTGTTTCCATAGTTTTGTACGCCATACCTCGGATCGAATCCCGATGGACAAAATTCACGGGTTCTATAGGAAAGTTGAACGAGGGAAGGCAGGAAACCTATTCCATGTGTGATGCCTTATCAGAGCGTTTTGAGTCTTGCGGTGTTAGAAGGGTTGCATGTCTAGTTAACTGAAAGAGCTACACCGACCTCCGAGCTATATACGATAGGAGGGGGACTTCAAAAATTGTCGATCTCCGAGCCTGATGGCGAACGTTTTCTCCAAAAAACCTGTTTTAAAGGATATTTTAGAGGAGCCTTTCGCGTCTTATGATGTTTGAGGCGTTGCATATCTGGCTCATTAAAGGGGCAGGGTTTCAACTATTGCATATCTAGTTACGTGAAGAAATTATTTTAATTATGCTACAAAAACAACCTCCAAGCTTATAATATTATCAAAAACTACAGTATTATCATAAGCCCATAACTTATAAGCAAATGCCCAACATGCATTATACTGGACTAGAACTAGGCTAGGACCCCTCCTTGCATTGTACTATCTTTATACTAGTATACATGATATAAGGGAATTTGAAAAATTTTCGACCTTTGAGTTTTGTCGGACGATGGACGTTTTCCCACCCCCCCCCTCCCCGGAAAAAAGGCTCCTTTCCCTGTTAAAACGGTTTTTGTTTTCGTCCTATCGTTTATAGCTTGGACGATAAAATTTTTCCAAGTCCCTCTCTTATCACCTACAGCTCGGACTATCACATATAGTCTGAAGGTCAATATTTTTTTTGACTTCCCTCTCCTTTTCCTAACTCCCTCTCTAATACCTCGGCCTCCTGTCATATATAGGCTACTAGTATAAAGCTAGTATAATACAAGGAGGAAAGCAAGCCTAGTTCAAGTCCAGTACCCTGTATGTTGGTGAATGATTTTCTCAATAACGATCATAAGAATGGTGTCTCTTATTCCTTCTAACTGAGGTACTTTTCCCTTGAACGACTCAATGTTACAGAAGAGCAAAATCCGTAGAAGAATACCAATTTTTTTTCGGAGAGTGAAAATCCGTAGATCTGGCAGCACTGATAGCCCGATTAAAATAGCTCCTTCAAGTAACTAGATGTGCAATTATTCATTAATTGGCCTAATTCCTTCAATGAGCCAGATATACAATTTTTCAAACACCGCACGACTCATAAATAGGTTCCCTGCCTCCCCTCATTCAACTCCGTTAAAGAACCCGTAAGTTTTTGTCATTAATGTGTTTCCGAGAGATCCTAGCCCTCGTGGGCGAGTGTAAATCTATGTCAAGCTGAATGGTTGGAGCCTAGAATGATAGCAGTATATCGTAATATCGTATCTTAGGCTTAAAGGCACCTAGTATAATAATCCAATGATCCCTAAGTTCAGGGCATTAAAAGAGTATAACCGCATGCACATAAGTCAAACATTAAATATGATTTGTTCTTTCATTCAGGACGAAGAGGATTCACGTCTATCCGGCAACGAAGTGCAACAAAAATTGACCAGACTATTTCACGGTATGGATAATACTTGCGATAAAGTGGTGCTACAACAAGCGATGGATCTGATAAAGCATTACGAAATGCGTATTATTGGCATGGAAACAACGTTAACGAATATGTGTCAAGTACGTTTCCTGCAGTGTACATTAAAAATTGACCCAATCTTCTATTCTATAGGATATGTTTTCGTTGTTTGCTTCCAGGAACGTATTCAACAACACTCCGAAGAGTTTTTGACTAGTTTAAAAAATTCGGAGGAATATCCCAAATTGAAGAATCGTCGAGTTATAGCGACCGTGTCTCCTTTCACTACTCATTCCAAAGTTGAAACGCGTTTTAGCGAGTCTGAAAAACTGTTCCCCGACGCTGACCGACTGCACGAAAGCGGAATTTTTGACGAATTTACCGACCACGAACTCGTCGAGCGTAAGTCTACGGAAACGCAAACTGAATCGGCGAATTTGATTATTGCCAGAGGACTGAATCTCATCAAAAGTTCGAGCAATAATATCAGTTGCAGAGATAAGGCTAAAAGCGGACTAGCGGACGAATTAAATAAGCTGGAAAAGATAAAACAGCGTATTGAAGAACGAAGTCCTCTTTTTAATTCAATAGCTGAGACTAGTAATACCAAAGACTGTGTCAAAAAGGTTCCTATTGTCATGCTCTCGAAGGAATTAGCGTATTTCAAAAAGCAGTATGACGTATTGAAGAATAGACTCGCCGCATTTGAATCGAGTGGTGATTCCAAAATAAAGCAACTGGCGGAAAAGTTACAAAAGGAGAACGAGCTTCAAAAGCGAGTAGAATTCTTGACGAAGAAGTTGTCGAAGATGGAGAAGGAGATGAGACGACTGGAGGAAGAGAAATGCGAATACGAGGAAGCAGAAAATGATACTAGATTAAGGTGCCAGAAGTGAGTATCCGACGACTATAAATTATTGTTGGTAGTTTTATTAAGCGGGTATGTGATAGAAAAATGATTCTGAGAATAGCTTCAAAATTGTGGATGAGGTCTTCAAGCGTTGATTAGAAAGACAGGGACTCGAATTAATTTTAGGTAAAAATTTATTGTTCCAGACTTGAAGTAAAACTGTACGCGCTGGCCGAAAAGAAGAATGACCTTCAATTCCAGCTACAACAGCACATTCGTTCTGTATCTACTCTAAGAAATACGATCTGCGAACTAGAGAAGAAAAAAGACGAAGCCTTCCAAAAAACCTACGAAATGGAGATGATAGTAAACGAATACGAAGAACGTAATTTCGAGCTAGAGGAACGCGAAATGGATGTCCGATACAGTTTTCAAATTCTACAGTCAGCTTTTCCCGTAATAATATTTTGGAATTTCTACATCATGTTGAAATGGTACATGCAAGGTGTCCAAAGGTCAATACCAAACGTGGCTGCTCTACCGATATCCACCGAACCCTTAGTTCCTACACATTTCGCTTGTGATTGTGCCAAGTTCAGGGAGCAAACTATCGAGTTGAAAAATCGTATCTCCTCGCTAGAGCGAGATTTACGCGAAAAGGATACCGCAGTTGGTGGTGACCTAAAATCTCAGAACGAAAATCACAAATCGAAACCCTACTCGCCGGAATTCGGAAACGACCGTAGATCGAGTCTGCAAGAAGAAATTTACGTGCAGACACTACAACAGGCGGACGAAATTATCGCCAGCATCGAGAATGATTTTAAACGAAAACTAGACGAAATGCAGCAAACTTTGACGGATAAGCAATGGAAACTTGAAGAATGCGAACGTAAATTGGCGGTCGTCTCGTCGAGTCGGGCGATGGAAAACCATCTAATGGAGAAGATGCACAATTTGGAGTCGGACATTTCAACCTTGAAACAGATGTTGAGGACACGAGACGAAGAAAAGCAAGTCCTGTTGCAGAAACAGAAAAGTCTTCTGGAAGAAGTGGATACGCTCAACGCGTACATAGTACGATTGAAGGAGGACGAGGAGGAAATTCGAAGAAAATTAGAAGAGGAGCGCACACTAACGAAAGAACAGAGGACGGAGTTAGAATTCAAGGAGCAAGAGATGAACGAATTTGAACAGTCCACAGATAACCACGTAAGTGAATTGGAAATTTTTCTTGAAACGCGGCAAGACTATGAGCATAATAGAATAGAATCTATTTTTTCAATATCCAACAGATTAAGCAGTTGGAAAGGAGAATCATTCATTTGACGAGAGAAACCGAAAATCAAGAGGTTACAAATGGTGAATTGAAAGAGGAAGTGGAAACTTTGGAAGTAAGTGGTTAATTTTTGTTACAGTAAAACATTAAGTTAAACTATTTTCTCTGTACTGCGCCAGATCTTGATAATTGAAGATCCGAGCCACAACCACCACGGGACACATTATTAAAGAATGTGGAGATATATGTTTTAAAGAGAGGAAAAGGAAAATATAAAACAAACATGTATTGGGCATACTCATATATTCTTCTGTCACTATCATTGAAGCACCAATGACAGTAGCGTAATCAGAACTTCTTGGGGAGGGGTCAAAGAATTTCAAGAAGAGAGCATATAAAGAAAGAACGGTGGGCTAGAATTTCTCGAATGTGAATGCCAAGGGGTCTCATCTATCCGTACTTTCTTATGTATTTATAAAGTGTCAATCGTCTTGGAAATTCTGTCATAGATGTCAATGAAATTTTGGAAACTTAAAAGATCTGATGTCTGTATTGTACTTCGAGGGACAGCTTACAAGAGTACTTTTGGGGGCTAGCCTTATAAGTTGTATCGCTACTGAAGAGCAAGGCCTTGAACATAAATTTTCATAATACAACCCCGTGATCTGATTGGCGATAACAACATTGCTTTGTGATTGGTTCCGTTGCCTATTCCATGCGTTTCTATTGGGTACCAGGCTTGCTGTTATCCTACTGGTCGGTTCTGTTCCTTCTGTCTTATCCAATCACAAAGCGAAATAATCTTTCGCTATCAAACGTAATCATATTGTTTTCTTTGCCTTTGCAATCTCCACCTGTCCCCAGATTTTCCTCAAGTTCATCCGCTTTTCTACCTGAATGACTTCGAAAATAGGAAAAAGAAAAGAATTAAAGGCAGTAACACCAGCGCACAACTTCGTTCCCGGAAGCCAGAACCTATTAATCGTCACTTTCACAAACCAGGAAGAAAGACTGCTAGAAAAAGATATCAAGTACAACCAGCCAGAGAAAATGATTAAGTGTGAGCTCGAACCAGCTCAGAACAAGTGGTTCAAACCATCGAATATGACGTGAGACCAGAAGCCCGAACCACAATTGGAGAGTGCAGTTGGAAATCAAGGAGAACACGGGCCGATCCAAAGACAGGAAGCAAGTAATACACAGGAAAGTCACAAATCTAAAGAAGTAGATGCGACAGAACTACCCTGTCTTGACAAAGGTGGAAAAAGGTAATAGAAAAGGAGGACTACACACAAAAAATGGAGTCGTCCGTACATTCCAGAGAATGAAAGAACATTATACCTGGCTGTGATTGAATCTGATAGCACCAAAATTCAAGAGGCGTGCGTAACGTCCGATGAGACTACTGATTAACAGCATTACCGTGTTACAAGATAGCGAAGATCACCACCAGATTCTCAAAAGACAACTAACTACCAGTTTACACCCAAACAAGCACCAGAAAGAATAGAGAGCTGATAGAGGGATTGGAGAAGGTGAATATCAAGAGTGACGATAGACAGGAATTCTTGGACGGGACAAACATATTGGGTGCCGCAACCTCCCGCGCTCACGATGACGTTGGCGCGAAAATGCCCCCTCAGAAAATGAGTTGGCTGGGCTCTTCTCAGTATACTGCATGCTAGACCTGATGTAATGAAGACTGGAAACTGAAATTTTCCCAAGTCCCTTAAGTAGGTCAAGGTCAATGTCATTGATGAAGTCATAAAGCATCGCGGCTGGAAATTGAAAATTTTCCAAGTCCCTAAAGCAGGTCAAGGTCATTGATGACGTCATGGAGCATCCCGGCTGGAAGTTAAAATTTCTCCAAGTCCCTAAAGCAGGTCAAGGTCATTGATGACGTCATAAAGTGTCACGCAGTTCACAGAAACTTCCGGACGCGGACGTTTTCTGAGCATGTAATCCCCTAACAAAATAAATAGCGGGTTCCCCGCTAAAAATTCAGTAGAACTTTTTGCAATAGTATTGCTAAATCAGATACCTTTTAATTTCTTTCAGTCGTTTGTGAGGAGGGCGTTGCCTCTCCTACTTTTGTGTGGGGGCAATTTAGCCCCCTGTCGCCCCCTTTCCGCCACCCATGAGAATAAGCACCGACCTGACGAAGGAAAATGTCACGGAAAGTACGAGCTCAGTGGCGTACAGTGTGAATGCATCTACATTGGTGAGACTGGGAAAAAGTATGACATCAGGAGAAAAGAGCACAAAACATTAAAGAAAAAAATGGGAAGTCACTGACTGACAAACACTGCACTGTATAATGAAGAACAGCATAACGGCAAAGGAATATTCAAGGTCATATATACGTGGAAAACTGCATGAAGAGAAGAAAACTCTAGGAACAGGTGGAGATTGCAATGGCAAAGAAAAGAAAAGCCAGTGTCTCTTGAACGATTATTCGGCTTGGTCATTGGAGAAGACACAAGAACAGATCCGACCAATGAAATGACAATAAACGTAGTAACCAATAGAAATGCAACAAATAGATGAGTGAACCAGTCACGATGTAGTACATATTATTGCAGCTAATCAGATTACAATATCATACCATAAAAACTAATGTTCAAGGCCTTGCTCTTCATTAGCGATACAACTATGACGAGGTAACGCCCATAAGTAATAAACCTGAGCAGTACACTTGAAATCTTTTTGATCGTGTGCTCTACTCACCCCTCAACAAAGTCTTCACACCTCAGGAGAGCCTGCCCTATAGTAATTAAACCTTTTTCTTGATAACTGAGAGACAAGAATCTTCTTGTCAGACCAGATTGCTAAAGAAAATTAAACGCAGGCATGAAATACCCTTGAGTTCTTGAAGTCGAGACTCAGAAATAATTCTATTCTCAGGTTCCTAAGGATTCATAGCTCGAGACCCAAAGACGAATTTGTCATTGGGTCAAAACAATACAAAAATGCCATTGTCAGACAAAATCTCTAGAGAAAGCTCAAATGTGCAGACGCAGACTCCTTTCACCATTCTAATTTGAAGGTGGTTTGATGTTGAGCCTCAGAAATTAAACCATTTCCAGTTTCTTAAGGATTCACAGCTCGGTAGAATCTTCAGAATCTAAAAACTAACCCTCAGCAAAATATGAAGACCTTTTTGTGAGAGAAAAATGATTAAGCAATATTCTTGAACATCCGCAACTAGTGATTCAGCGAGGAATTTCCAATTCTGAACTACAGAGTACTTCATGTCATGCTAATTCTAGTTGTACTCAGTCTACAAAGTGTGGCCTGACGAGAGGGGGGGCAACTGGGGATTTTGTCCCCGGACCATTTCTTTAGGCGAGGGGTGAAAAACTTTTTTGGGAGGCCCGCTGTGTTCCTTGTCCCGAACCCGACTGAAGCTCTCGACGGGCCTGCCCCTCATCATTCCGGAAATGGGGCATTCTGGAATTTGCGCCACTAAATCGCGAAACAAGAATGCAGTTTTTCAAAATCTTCCATGCTTGTAAACTTTCTAACTTGAAAAAATGACGTCACAGGGGCTTGAAAAAACTTTTGACTTTTGTCGTCTTTTCGAGATCTGTATCCTAGGCCTTCACAATACTACACCTCACATACAGTATATTAGGCTATACTATAGGCCCTAGGCCCAACAATAGCCTCCATAAAACTAGGCCTGATGTAGGCCTAACGTGTAGTACTCTAGGATAGTCCATGTTTTTCCCAAAAGGGAGAATCACTAATTTTTTATCAAGTTTTCGCATTGGCAAAGTTTTCTACAAAATCAAACACGTTCTTGCTCTTATACCTAACTAAAAGCGAACCCGAATCATGTTTTTTTAAAATTGTAATTCGATGTTTCAGAATGCAATTTGCGATCTAAACTTGCGTTTAAATCACGAAAAGGATGAGAAGGAACGAATGCTCGTGAAATTTCGTCAAGAGTTGGCATTTAAACAACAAGAACTAGACTCTTTAAGACGTCTCTCACAGGACATAACCGCTATCAGTACGGCGCAAGAAATCAGTTTATTACAAAATAATAAACTCAATTCGCCGCCTCCCTACAATGATAGGTATTCGCACACGCTACCAAAAATTATTTCTGCAATCGAACAAAAAGAGCTCAAAACTGGTACAACGAATAACTCAAACAGAGTCAGATTATCGGTAAGTTTGAGAACAGTAATGAGCTATACGTACTCTTCAACAGGCGAGAAATATACAAAGTATGTAATCACATTTTGTAATTTCAGATTGAGAGATTGAACAGTAAGAGCGAGTCGTCTACTCATGTGATTCGTCATAAAGATCGCTATACAATCCTACTGAGGCCATTGGCGACAGAAAATTTCTCCAATTTCGAAGTAAGACTTTCATTACCTAATACTTTTGTACTACTTACCGAGACTTTAGGTACCTTCGCTATTCAATGTTGATTTATTTTATCATCTTTCATTATGATGAGCCAGTTGATCAGAAAAATAATTCAACTACTTACCCTTAAAATAACGATTGATCCATTGATGTTAAATTTTAATTGTGTATCACGTGAAGCTTTTCAAATTTTCAAAGTGGGCTATTAATTTTTTGCCAGAAATACCAATAGGCTTCTTTACCACAGATTTGTCAATACTGACTCTTGTTAGCTCCAATACTATGGCTGTCGTTAAACAATACCCACTTCGCAAAATTTTGTTGTGCTAGAAAGAGTCTCTCAGAATGATAGTGTGTGAGTAGGTTGGGTTTCAATGCTCATTTTTTTTCTCTCGTCGTCCTTTCAAGTGAGAATTAACATCCAACAGGATTCAGAAGGTCAACTATTAAGCCAGAATAACTCTCGTGAGCCATTAGATTAATTAACTAGGCACAATAATGACACTAAAATTGGTTCAATCATTGATTATTCTGGTTTTTTAGGTGATTGTAAACAACCATAGGATACCAACAGTGTACCAATGCAAACAGAGGGTGATGGAAAATGGTGTACAAGGTGACACGACTATATCGGTGACGATTAAATCTGTAATATAGAAAATTTTCACAGTGCCATACATCGATGATGCGGGTACATTTTCCAAAGATGTGCAAATTACGAATTTCTAGTCTTCCAGAAGTATAATGTTCCCCTTTAATTTTTTAACTCAATCAAACTTATAACGAAATCAAAAGACATGTAATGAACGAAGATTTCGCAATCGAAATAATCATTATTTTTACAATTTTTATTACGATTATCATTTTTTTATTATCATTTTTTTTTTTCTATTTTTTGTAAATAATTGATACGTAGACGTATTAGTTGTTAATGCCACCAATGCGATTTTTAATGTTATTGTATTTAATAAAAATCAATACTTTTTCCAAGCGAGATTTCCTTCTTCTTTCCGAATTCAAAATTAATCGCTTACTCGTAAAAATTTATTGAAACTAGTTTAACAAAAAAAAAAATTTCTAGGTACCCAAGAAATTTATGAAGAAAGTTTATAATACTTATTAACTTAAAATTCCTTCTCTAAAGATAAGTATCATCAAGAACGTACTACTCTACATGCGAGGTTCGTATTGAATACGTGAGAACTTGAAAAATAATAAAAACAACAGTTTAAAAAACTAAAACAGTTACACTTCGAGTGAAAAAAAAATCGAACAAGCTTCGAACGTATTGAAAAAATTAAAATGAAACAAACGAAAAAAAAATACTGACGACCTATAGTTTTACTTACGAATTCTTAACTCTAACCGGCAGGAAATGGAAACATTTTATCGAGTAAATTGTTTCGACATCAAACTGTTCGTTTTTTTCCTTGCCGTTTCCGTGGCAGTGTAACAGATCCGTTCTGTTTCGATGATAGACCCGAAATCTAAACCATAAGAAAAGAATTCAAAATTTTCAAGTTTCTAAAAGCGGGACTGCATTAATATCTATGATTTAAGTACGGTAGTAGGGTTAATGAAGTAAACTCAGGAAAATTGAACGGCGAGGATATTTTATGGGATGATGACATATAATATAATTAATGACATACGGGAATCAAAAACAATCAAACAAACGAAAGAACTTGCGAGGTCGCTTTCGACCACGTTAATTCGGGGGAGCTTTTATGGGGTACCGCACTTTTAGAATGAAATTGAATATTGAAATCAAAATTTTCCTAAGCCTCTTTTCTGATACGTATAAATAGCTCGATGACCGTTTTCCGAATCTTTCTTCGTCCATGCATTCATAGTTCAGAAAAAATCAGAATTTCTTTCCTCCTACTCTCCTATTGCAGAGCTCCTTCATATATTATACCGCTCGAAGGTCAAAATTTTCCTAATTCCTACAATGAGTCAGAGTAGCCCTCCTTTTAAAACCCCTATCCCCCATCATTCAAGCTCAACAACCCGATTTTTAACAGGATACCTGTTCTATGAGAAAATGGTATTTCCAAAAAATTTGGCGTTCTGCCGTGCGGCATCCGGCAAAAATTGACCCACCCTAGTTTTTTCCAAGTCCCCTTCCAAAGCTCGAAGTACGGCTCGGAAGTCAGAATTTTTTCAAGTAGCTCGAAAGTCGAAACTCCTCAAAATCCCCCATCCCAACATTTATAATTCAAAAAACAAATTTCCTCCCTTCTGTAATATAATATGGCTCGGAAATTTATATTTCAGAGGAGGCCAGAGGATGTTCACAGTTAAATGAGACTAGATCGGTTCTAGAGCAAAATAAACAATTTGTCAATGTATACTCTAAATCTAGAAAAATTTCCTTTCAATTTTATCTTTATTTTGAGCCCAAACCAAAGTTTCTACGTCTCCTCGAAGTCGAGTTATGAACGAAAATGGGCCAAATTTCGTCGGCGAACGGCATAGACGGGAAGAGGTGTGTGCTTACTCCACCACGCGCTACACTTATGAAACACGCGCGACTACCTGCGGACACACCACCAAGTTAAAAACGAGAAATTGCAATGACAAAGTTTTGCGTCTGAAAATTTTGTAAATACCCTTATCTAAATTTCATATAAAAAATTTTGTCATATTTTTTTTTGTTAAAAATCACTATTTTTTTATCAAGGTATAAGCCCGTAAAGTAAGTTTCCATACAACAGTCTGATATACGTAATTCACACGAGTTGCTTATCGAGTGAGCACACCTCCTCTCTTGATATTTGCCAAGGTTCCCAATGATAAAAAATTGCTTGAACGTTCAAATTTTACTCGATTTCCCGGTGAAATTTGACGCTGATTCCGAAGAAAAAAACTCATGGCCCCACAAAATTCTAAAATGAGGAAATTCTTGAACTTTTACTCTGAATACTTGGACAAATTAATCAATGTTTGGCACATTTTGATCCATAACTGGGCTCCAGAGCGTCGTAGAAAGTTTAATCTAGGTTTAAATTGTAGCGAAAATTAAGATGCGAATGTCTTAGTACCTGCATTTAACGTTTCAAGTTTTTGCGCTAGAATGGATTTAGCGCCGAGTCTCGTTTCACTGGTAACATCTTTTGACCTCAACCTGTAGCTTGTACGATAAAAGTGAGGAAACTTGGAAAAATTTCGACTCTCGAGCTGTTATATGAAGAAGACGAACTTGAAAATTTTCGATTTTCGAGTCGGAGGCATTTCAAGCTAGGTAGGTATTATGATAGAATGGGACTTGAAAGAAGCTTGTAAAAAATAAATGTATAATTTTCATTAAGTTCCTAGATTACGTTGATGGGGCTCAAGCCTCCAATAATCATTTCCAATTTCACTCTCCCAACAAACACTAAGACAAAACGAATATATAACCAGTCTCTGAAGTCTTCTGTTGGGTTGATACGAACAATTCTTACTTCGTCCCTACATAGAACGGATTTTCAATCGAGATTCATCTTCCAGGGTGACCAGACGTACTCTTTTGAAGCGGAAAAAAAGAGTAGGTACTCTTTCTTTTTCTTGAATTTACTAAAATATACTCTTTTCTCAAAATTTAGTACTCTTTGTACTCTTTTCCAAACAAAATAACGTTCTGCGTACTCTTTTTACTCTTTTTTTCTGTTAGCACTTCTCTGCAACCTTTTTTTTTTTTTTTTTTTGCCTTGTTGAATTGAAAATTTTGGAATTACTCTTTTTCACTCAGGAAAGTCTGGTCACCCTGTCTTCTACCCATAATCATGAGAAAATTTGAAAGTTGAGTTTATTCTATTTGGAATTCTTCACGGTGTCATAGATGAGCTGCAAGTCCGTAAGTTTCAATGATTCCAAAACAGAAGAATATTAGTCAAACAATATAGGCCTAATATCAGTCAACGAACGTGTGAGGAGGCACATTTTCATGATTGCAATCCCAAACAATATGTTAAACACGGGGCTATGGTTTAGATCAGACTCACAAAAAACAATACATATTTATCTACAAGAAAACTGAACGCAGTTATCAAAGCTGACACTGAAATAGAATTTTACAAAATTTAATTTACCACTTTGTAGAGTCTGATGATATATCCGTTTGACATTGTATCAAGAGGATTAGGAAGGGAAGGAAAAAAAAATAGGACGATAGAGAGATGAACGCAGTCAATACCTAATTAATAAGATATAAGGCTTAGGCCTATGCTAAGTTTATACATAATTCAGAATTATCTAACTTATAGTACAGCGTGGTGTAATTTACAGTTTATTATGATAATAATTTGAACGCCACGAAGGAGAAAAGAAAAGAAAGAATAATAATGGCATTAAGTTTGAGTTAGACCTGAGGATATGGGCCGCCATGTTCGGTCGTTACGTCACTTCAATATGCCAATTAAGGGAAGGCACTAGTGCCAATGACTGATATAACAGTTTACCAGACCAAAGGATACAAAATTATTTCACAAATCGTACAAATCTCATCTGCCTGAACTAAGGCGCTATAGGGGGAGGTATAATATAATGGACAACGACAACCTCTTTGATTGCAAAAGAGCCCGACCGCTTTCGTTCGTCGCTCGTTGCATGAAATGGAAGTGGCCCCGCTGGCGCTCGTGTTTACTTTTTTTGCAATCAAAATGGCTGTCCATCATACCTGCCCCTATAGCGCCTTACCAGTTACCTGAATAAGGAGCTCGAGAGCGGGTAAAATGGGCATCCATTTTGTTTGTAACTTACTAGCGGCTGACGGCTTCTCTACTGATTTTATTGTGAGTAGTTGTGAGTAAACAAACACCCACACAAACACCCGACGAGCTCGCAGTCAGTAGAGAAGCCGTCAGCCGCAAGTAAGTTACAAACAAAATGGATGCCCATTTTACCTGCTCTCGAGCTCCCTAACCTGAACGGGGAACTGTAAGAGTGAATGATAATGTAACGACCAAATATGGCGGCCCATGGCCTTACTCGTACCGGTATTATGCTAGGCTTCTCAAAATTAAGTTAGCAAAATTTGGCTTAGAAAAATACAATGATTGTAGGGTATGACTATGACGTACCACAGAATTAGGCTTGGGGACTCAAAAATCCTGAACTCCCTCGTCAAAAGTTGACACCAAGAGGGTATGTAGTATACATACTTATAGACTAGGTAATGAACGTAAAATTTGTATAAAATTGATAATATTATTTATACTTATATCTAATCATTACCTACCTAGGTAGATTGAAACAAAGTTTTGAGCTGGAATAATAGCGAATTATCGATAAGTTTTGAATTCATGTTCAGCAAAATGAATAATACTTTGTCAACTTTAGAAAGAACAAAATAAAAATAAAATAAACTCATCTTTTAGCATTCCCGTCCTCCCTCCCTCTCCCGAGAATCCGTCGCTACTCATTGGTCACCACTTAAAGTAACTTACGATAACTCGTGATAGGCGACTCGATATTTATGAAAAAAAAACTTTTTGAAAGTAAAATTTATAAACTAATCCAGACTGTATCTACGATACTTGGTACCCATTTCTTTCCTTTCTAATTTAGGCGTGAATGCTGTAACAAGATGATGTGGTGGAGATGCTATCATCTGAAGAGGCAGTAAGCATCCCAGATTGGGGCGTACTCATAGGCAACTTATCGTCCGCATCAATATCCTCGTTCTTTCGATTGCTTAGGAGATCACGACTCTTGGAGAATAATCGGCCCATTTTCGATCGCGACAATTTTCTTCTAGATGTCCTGGCGCAGTTTGTTGTGCTTATCTGGCTAGTCTTCTCAATACAATCAAATTCTTTTTCATCTTTTTTCTCATTTTCTCCCAACGCGTGAATGAAGATAGGGGGAATATCACTTTGCGAAGTCAAAGGCGGTTTAGGTGCAGCTCGCTTATGACGAGATGTTCTGCGCTTATTTGTAACTGATTTATCCTCTATTGATTCGGTCATTGGTGGAGGTTTTCGTTTGGTTTCGCCTTTCTTCGAGTAAGCAGGAAGTGGAATATCTAACGAAATATTCGGCGCGGAGTTGGTTCGCTGTGATGGATTTAACTCGACAAACGGAGCTAAATAGGACTCCAGCGAATGGTTGAAATGAATCAGGTGTTCGCCATTATTCGTAAGTGAAGAGGGTCGATTGCTGTAACGTTTTAAACGCGAAAATCTACGATTATGACTTATTGACTGCGGGGAATGATTAAAGGATTCTTCACGATGCATTACAGGGTAAGGGAGCACAGAAGGAAATCGATCGTAAGGAACAGTCATCGTTGGTGGAACACAGTTCTCCGCGATTACGCTCAGTTTATCGAATTCCTTTCGACAAACAAATGAGTATTAGTTTTGTCTTCCTTTTTAAATGAAAGTTAAGAACAAAAATTTCTCTTCTCCCTTGACTTGACATCAAAACACGAATACCCAGTACACTCCATTTATTATTATCTTCATCAGTTCCGATGCGATAAGGTGGACTAAGAAGGAGAACCCCTCAAAACACATTAGGATCAGGGAACGAAGCTAGAAGTTACAGAACACTATAATTCAACCATGACAGGCTCATTTTTGGTATTGGTTCGGTGACGATGAATTTATGAAATTCATTCGTCTTTCTAGCCAACCATAGTCTGATATTCACGATAGTTAGGTTCATAATATGAAAACCGATTCATGTATTATTATTCTTTCTAATTTGAACCTACCTATACTATTCCTAATACAGTAGCTCCTTGAAGTCGCTCTTTCAATATAGTTTTTACATTAAGCTATACGACAGTTTCACTCAATGTGAAGGCTTACCTGTCGGGTGCTCCTTCGGGTTCGCACATTCGCTAATCCATTACGAGCATCCTTATCATTTTCTATTTCGACGGGGTCACTGTTGAGAGGCGAATATTGTTAAAAGAAATCATTTAAATAAATGATATAGGTAGTGAATTGGTACAAGGAAAAGAATTTCAATATGATCTTACTGTAATGAGGCGCTATCATCAGAAAAGTTTTTCTGTTTGCCATTATTATCAAATTTCTTGAAACGGGTCTGATCGGAATCTGTAATACACATATTAGTAACGTCATATTTACAAAAACTCATCGCGATTTTGAAACGATGAGATACAACGTTAGATGAGAGGGAAAAAATCTTGACGTACTAAGTTCTAGCCTTGATAGTGACACATTATCGCCACATCCAACCTTCAAAAAAGTAAGCAATTTACTCGGTTGCATATTCTGACAAATCATCGTCACATATTTCATCACAAAGGTAAATATTTAATGCTGATTGATACAAACAATTATGTAGAAGAACCGAAAACGCATTTCCTTCATCGAGATTAGATCGGAAATGTGCGGAACATGTTCTGTCTAACAAATGAGAGATTCTTCTGCTCCTGGATATTATGAAATTCGTTTCCCCGCTAATATCCTTTTCAATAATAATAATTAGGATATCAGAACCTTGCAGTATTAGAATTATCTAAACTTTCTCACGAATTGAGTCCTAACCTTTCTTCAGAAGCAACCCTTGTACAAAGCAAAAATTTTTCACTGTCAATATTGTAGTCGCCTACAAGGATACTCCGATTACTTCCAGGAAAAATGTATTGAACGTAGGTGAATTTGAAAGTTGCGATGCAGGTGGCGATAAGTGTATCAGATAAATCTGTTTGGACGTTCGATAAAGGAAAGTTTCTAGGTTTCACAGCACAGAATTCGATAATTGAATAAAATACGGTTTCAACTTCTGCTGGGATTTTTTCCCTCCCAACTTTCGTAAACATCTCCAAGACCACCAATACGACGATGTCTTTTATAAATTCTCGAAAGAACACGATCAAATTTCAAATTCTTTCACCTAATACAAAATGTATCAACTTTCTAATTGTTAAAAAGGAACTTTTCTTTCCTCATCGATGGAACTCGTAGATTTTCTCCAATTTAAAAAGAAAAGCAACTCTGTACTACAAGGTAATATAAAGCTGTTTTGTTTTTCAGTTGATCGGCTTTTTCGAGCAAGAATTATAAACGCAGAGGAAAACGTCTCCCCACGTTCATCCGTAACTTCCAAAATTGATGAGATTTTTCTCATCACTGAGGTTTTGCTCGATTTCACGAATTATAACCTACCATTATAATTATCTGCGCTGCTTTTCATGGCGAAATTGTGTTTTTCATGCATCAAATTAGCAGCATTCAGATCATTCAGACTATAACTCTTTCTAAGCTGGAAAAGTAATCCACTTCCACCCTGTAAAAGAGAATTGTCAAAAATAATTCATATTTTCTCGAGTATGACATATTTTTTCGACGTAACAGAAATTAAGAGAGACTAGGATCAACATAATAGACTAATTACGAGCAAAACAAAAATAATAACAACGCGCTTGATACCTTCATAACGAATGTTAGTAACACGTGTAGACCCAGAAAAACAACACCAAATCTTTTCTCATTCATTTTGATTTTTAAATCTCATCTATTTTTTCTGATTTCTGTTCAATTCATCGTCGTTTGAGTCATGAAAACCAATTAAACGGGAATAGAAAAATCGAACTAATTTATTGCTATCAATTTGATAATAACAGTAAGCTTAAAAAAATCAATTAAAAAAAAGTTATAGAAACACACACTGAAAGACAATCAAAGACAAATGTATGAAACTAGTTCATTCGAATTGATTCGCATTCAAGCTCATCACACTTACAAACTTATTATTATCAAAAAATCAAAATGATAAAATTATCGAACTTATGAACTACCAATGGAGACCTTCATTTTTTGCTTTACTACGCAGCAGAAGACCACAAAATGAAATGTATTTCAGACTTGAGATATCGTTTTGAAATTTAAGTTAAGAAAGAGGAAGACTAGACTACGAGGAGGTTACCCTCATTGCGTGATTTTTTGTTTAGAGGAACGGGTAACCCTTGTACTACTAGTAGATGCCTCTCGTTTTCGAGGACGCCCTCGACGATTCTTCTTTCGAGGAGTACGATACTCTTCGTCAGACTCGCTTAAATTCATTTCCTGTTCTCTACTATAATTGGAAGATTCCTCAACAGGGGTTAAATCCAATTCGCCATCCGACTGCGAAAATATCACGGTAGAATCCGTCGCAGAATCCGCAATGGGCCCATCTGTATAATCGTTCCCTCCGATACGATCTTTATTGTGTGGTTGCATCATAACGGCCGGTACATTCTTAATACAGCAAATTAAAAGAAAAACAAATACACATAAATATTAAAGGTGAGTACAAGCAAAAGAAAAGTGATGACATGCGTGTTAATGCTATTCAAAAAACGAATGTTAAGTACGCTAATGGTAATTGCATTAAACTGTAGCTCAGCTAAAATGGAAATATTACGAGGAGTGTGATTCTTTCAAAACTATCAGTTAACTAATATAATGTAATAAAAATCTGGTAAAAATGATGTCTGGGTGATTATGTGATAAAAAGAGCATGTTATAAGCATGTATCGAAAACGAGCACTGGCACGAGTACTTGAGTTTGCCTGGGCTCGGGGTGAGTGAAGTAAATACTGGATAACCTGCATGTGTAAAATTATATCCTGCGTTACGGGACCGAAATATTGTTTCGGAATGTGAAAAAGAAAAAAACGCCGAATTACAAATTTCCATTGAAGCAGCTAAGTATAATAAGAAGCAAAAGTTTGCATTATTGAACCTCTCTAACCACCAATACGTTTTTCCAGACAATTAAAAAAAAATCACGTTTTAGGTGGGCTAGCATTGATAATGTATTATGAATGCAATTCGGATGTTATCATGAAATATTAAGGTTTGGAGCATCAATTCAAAGATAAGCAAAACGCAATTTATTGCGAATATTGCTTTACGATTACTCAAGAGCTACTTCGACCGAGTTTTATCCGAAGTTCATTCACTCATCAAAATTAATGAAAAATAAATGAAAGCCCAAGTTCGTTAATTGGTTTTTTTTCGAGAGAATTCCCCGTACACGATTTTGAAAATACATCCTCCCGAACACAAACATAAAGTAGAAACAAGGAAGAGGTGAATGACACAGAAGAAAGGTGATATATTTCCTCTGTCCGTATACGCATCGAGGAGCATGCACGTAGACGCAGTACGAATAAAAAGTACCAGTACATGAAAACACACATAACGATGAAGTCGCGAAAGTAAAACCAGTTTACCGACATAAACGTACACGAAGGAGGCACAAAACATTGAACTACAATATGACACACTCCTTCCGTAAATAGTCACGAGCTACAGGATGAAATAATTATTTTTCGAAAAAATTAAATTATATTTACCTTTACGGCCGTACTCATGATCGCGTTGGTGGCCAAAGTCATGCCCTTACAACCGATATCAAGTATCACGCTATAGCCTTGATCTTTTGCTTTCGCGATTAATTCGTCGATCTCCTGAATAAATAAACAGAGAATTAGAAAACACTTTGTTTCGTCTTCCAAATAATAAATTTAAAATAGCCTCACTCCCACAAAAGAAATTTATTCTGAATTCATCGAGTTTAGTGGGGTAAGGATATTGGAAAAAATGAGCAAAATTTGAGTTTGCGATTGAAAGAAAGGGGAAAAATGAATTACAGAGATAAAGGAAGTAAAAGAATACTTCGACTACTAATTATTTGCAAGATGACACATCTGCATGACAAAACTCTGCTCAAGAGAATCGTGGGATTCACATCTTCGTCTTTAGTTTTCGATTCAATGTCGTAAAAATGGACATCTATGATCGATTACAGAGTTTTAAGATTACAATACATGTACATAAAGTTCGTTGTGATTCAAATAACTTGATATGATAGACACGAGAAACACTCTAAAGGAAAAAGGAGTAATAAAACGTGAATTTTCAAATAGAGAAGAGAAAGTAGAACGCGCATACAAAGAGGACAATATGGAAAGATTAATTTGGTAATGAAAACTAAACGCATCGAGTAAGGCGAAAATTGTTTTCACGACATAAATAAGGTATCAGAACAAAAGTAGGACAAAGATGAAGGCTACAAAAAAACTAAAGAGTACTCGTATAAGCTCAAATAGGCAGTTGAGAGCGAAAGAGGAGAAATTAAAAAGGAATTCGGAAAACAATACATAGGTATACTTGATTACAAAAAAAAGTAAAGTACCTGTTCTCGACGCATAAACAAGGGATGAATAACTCGTCTGTACATTATACTGGAACCTCTGGTTACCGGAGATAATAACCATATCACAATAATGATTTTCAGTTCATAATAGAATGGAAACCTATTGTATAAGAAATGAAAATCTTTGTTAGTAATACGTTGACACAGCTATTTTTACAGATTTATAGTTAGAATTAGTACTACTTAATACGCCGCACCGTAAGAGTGATCAGAATTTGTTTTCATATAAGAACGCTTTGGGATCTTGCAATAACATTGAAAAAAACGAAATAACGTTCCAGACGTAAACTAACGAGGCCCTGAATGAGATCTGTTTATTGGTAAACCGTGAAATACTTACGGTCAATTATTATCACGTAATAAGAACAACGCACCGTAACGAAATAAATCTGTCAGCTATGCTAATAATCAATTGAAGTAAACGAAACGAAAATTCCGACAAAGGAGACGTTCTCAAGCTTTATCGCTAAAAGGATCTTCTCATACCAATCGAAATATTAAGTTTCATTCAAAATTGAACAAATGTTCATTTCAAGTAACTGAAGATATTGACCCAGCTCTTTTAGAGACAGGGACTAGCGACAGAAAATTATAGCGTAACGTGAAAATCCTACTTTTCTTTTCACTTAGTTCATTGCGAATAGCTACATTGAGCAACGAATATTTTTCTTTACATTCCTTGTTTCTCAATTATAAACGTACGAACAAAAGGGTTGCCTCAATCACTGTATTCTCAGTGGTAACGAACTTTGAAAAATACCAAAATATATAAAATGAAATCAAGAAACCTTCTACATTCGATATAGTTATGATAAAAATAGTAGCAATAAAAAAAATACGTCTATGCGTCGCAAGAAACGGATGGGCGCAAAAAAATATCCATACATGGTACCTCGTTGTCCAGTGATACTCAATGAGGCTCACTTTTGTGCACTCACTGAACGTTCTCGTTCAGGGTGACTAAGTCAGAAAATTACAATGATGAGCGAGACGCAAGTTACATAAAACGAAGTCGCTTATCCGCTCTAATAAAAAAATACGTAATACGTGTATGTAATTATTACTAACCAAAAGCTAAAGAATATATCCGTGAACGTTTCGATAGAAATAAATAGAGCGAATACTATCCAGTACATCATCCATTTTACCTGTAGTAAACAAAAATAGAATTGATAATAGTCATAATAATTTAAGAGGATATGATTACAGAGAGTATCTAATGAAAAAATATTGTGGCCAGAATTTTTACATCAAGTTCTAGCGGAGTAAATGGAGACTGAGGGTAACGAATGATACTACGGAAAAGAAGAACGTCAGAACTCCCAGTCTAGCAGCTGAATTATCTGAACTATGGCAAAGGATAACTCAGATACGACTGGATTTTGTTACATTCCTAAATAATTCCTGCGAGGATTGGACGCAATCCAAGCGTTGAAAATATTCCCGCACGAGGGAGATGATGAACCAAAGTATCGTGATACGAGCCTGGTGATACTTACATACAATTTGATATCTTTCGTTTTAACTGCCTTGTAGGAACTGTATGCTGGATACAACGTACCGAAAAGTAATCTGAAACAAAAAGTTTCAATGGAAGTTCAACTAGAAAGAGCATAAAAGCCACGAATTTTTCAATCTATCAAATTTGCGATGAAATTAATTATTCAAACGAGATTCAGATAACTACGAATACCCGAAATATAGTCATACAAAGTGTACGATCTATAGGTGATAGAATTTAAATGAGAAGCCCTTAATTCAACACTCGAGATAAAGCAGACAGCTGATTTACAACATTGAAAACGATCCGCGAATAATCCGATACGAAGTACATAGAGATGAAAAATAAACTCGCAAATTTGTACTTACATAATCAATCTTGAAAACAGAGCCGAGATCATTTTTTTTTTTTTTGTTATAATTGACTAAATATGTACGTAATAAATGTATGCAAAATACTACATTCTCGTAAAAAAATTCAGTCTTTCCGATAACGTTACCACGTAACGACAGTACTATTTTGCGAACATTATATAAAAATTAAGTACATTCCCACTAAGATATCGTCAGTGATGGAGACGAGCGCACATTAAAAAGTATCGTCACAAAGAACACACTGAAAGCATGAGGTTGAAGAGAAATTTCACGACTAAAATAGCGAGGATTGCAATTCAAATACTGGAGCGATTAATCGTCGAAGATGTCAGCACGATACACTGAATATGCTGGACTCTAGCTCGCGTGTCTTCTACTCATCCTACAATAAATTCTGATTACTTGCCAAAAAAGAAGGAAACGAAATGCAGTTTGGAAACAAAAAGAATCAGTACGATACGATTATCGCCACAGAAACAACAAACAACAGCTGAGTGAACTACAATGGAAAGAGAGAATGGAGAATATCAAACGATGGAACGTCACGAAGTGGCGAAAACCGTTGAAAACAAAAATAAAACTCGTTTGATATCGATCCACCTTCATCGAATTAGAAATCGAAATCGAAAGTTCCCCTCCGATCAATCTTTGACTTTGACTGACCTTCGTTCGCTGGAATTGTCTAATGAAAGGAAAAGTTTGTAGTTTGCAAAAGTTCATTCAACTTTAATTTCGTCCCGAACGTTTTACTGTTCTGGTTTTAGGCCAAGCACAAGAAGTTTTGAGTTTGAAATAAGACGACGTGTTTAAAAATTAAAATCAATCCGAGCTTATACAAGCGCATCTAGCGCTGCCTACTTCGATGGTACTAAAATTGTGGTTCTCAAATTCGAATATTGATAAAACTGATAACTGGTTAGGTTTATTTTTAATTCACTAGCTAGTAGTAGTACTAGTATCCATCAAAATTTTGAATTTATCTTAATTGAATGTTGAATTGTTCACTTAATTTAACATCAGTTTCACCTTTCGTTTCCAACTTTGTCATGATAGACTTCGTGCTTAACTTAATCCATTCGAATTGAAATCAATATCCAAGAACAGAAGATGGGTCTTCTAACAGTTTTGAAGAAAATGAAGAAAAAAGAAAAGGAGATGAGAATTTTGCTGCTGTATCCTTTTCCTACGAAATATCTTGCATCTCTTCAATTTTAATTGTGTTATTTTAATCCTTAATCGAGACAATTAGTGGTTTGGATAATGCCGGTAAAACGACGATCTTGAAAAGGTTCAACGGCGAAGATATTCACTCAGTTTCTCCTACCCTGGGTTTCAACATAAAGACATTCGATCATGAGAAGTGTGTTTTGAGAAGATATCGCTATCGTTCAACACGATGCTTACTTCGTATTAATTTATTTTTAATTTTCGCTGTTCAGCTACAAACTCAATGTTTGGGATGTTGGAGGTCAGAAATCACTGCGATCGTACTGGAAAAACTATTTCGAATGTACCGATGGTGTCATATGGGTTGTTGATAGTGCTGATAAAAGACGTTTAGAAGATTGTGCCAAAGAATTACATGCTCTTCTTCAAGAAGAAGTAACGTAAACTTTGAAAATTTTAATGTCTCTTCACCTTCAATTTTTGTCTTAAAACAAAAAAATTATGAATTTTGTAGCAATTAGCCGGAGCTACATTGCTCGTATTCGCCAATAAACAAGATCTACCAGGCGCCTTGTCACCCGAAGAAATAAAACAGGTAATTATGTAATTCAGTACAAAGGAATATTATTTCCCAGGCTTCCTCCAACGATTGAAACCTTGCTACAGAATGCATTGTTTGGATAAGAGAACTGTATAAAGATTCATAATACTCTTACCGCTGCAATTCTTCCAGAAATTTAGCGAAGTAAAATGTTTTGTTCGATGTTTACTTTATATTCCGCGTTCATGTACTCGTATTAGCGAGAACAATTGGCTTTTCTGAAAGATCGTTATAAACATGTTTTAGTTTTCTTTCTTGCCAAATGAGCGTAAATCAATTTAATTAAAAATGAAGCAGAAAAGCAACATCGGTAAAAATAGATCACGTTTTCCAAAGAAAATTAGTTTTGAAAGGTCTTGAAAATCCTTTCATTATCTTCTTAGAAGAAGTACAACAGTTCTGCTTTTTGTGGTTATTCTGGAACAATGTGGCAGATTGAATTTGAGAGTGAATTCAAATTTCTTCTATTACCTAGTTATTCCCTTTTCTTGACCACTTTGAAATGTCTTTAAAGGCTTGATATTAATAATTCGGATTTCATGTGTTCAGATACTCGATTTGGATGAAATTAAAACTCATCATTGGCAGATTATCAAGTGCAGCGCTATCACTGGAGAGAATTTGCTTCAAGGTATACGGTGGCTCATTCGTGATATAGGAGCGAGAATCTTCACCATGGACTGAAATTTGTGATTTATTATTTTTGTTACTGTCACTAAAATTAATCGTTAATTCAATGTTATATTTATTAAATTTTTCACTTTCAATAATAAAATTCGAATGTTTAACTAATAATCGGAACGTTGAGTTACTGAGTTAAAAAAGAAATTACAGGTGAATATTACACGTGTCGAGGTTTGAAAATATGAAGTATCGACTTTAACCTTTTCATCTACGCAATAGTTCACCGAAAGCACAATCAATATTCTTGGACGTCCGGTTAACATTCAAGGCTCATCATGAACAGTGTACCTAGGAATCTTTTACTACGAAATCTTGATCTGTACCTCAAGTAGAACTGATCCAGCGCAGGTCAAATTAAGTTTCACCCAGATATTGCGTTTTGGTCGGAACTCACAAAGCTATCCTCTCTACAAATTATTTTGAGAGGAGAAAATAAAGTAGTGTATTAGCTGCAGAATACAAAAACCAATCTTTCATCGAATATATGTACTTCTTACCAGGGAGCTGTGCACGCTACTTAAGTCGGACGCATTTTTTGCCAATATTGTAGAACTGCTAAATTTGATCAATGACGACCTGCGACCATACTTATCGGGCTGCGCAGATTGTGCTCTTTTTGGAGGAAAAAAGACAGAACTCTATAGTTTTAAAAAATTCGCTAGAAGTACATACTCCATATTTTTGAAAGATTTGACCTTCTTTTGGTAGAAAATACTCCTTTCTCTTTTTTTTTTTTTTTTTTCAAGAAATCAAAGAAGGGCAACTTTCTGTTAATTCATTATGTATTATTTTTTTCTCTGCTTATGAAAGTAGTATTTTAGGAATTATTCTTTCCTGAAAAAAAATTTTGGTAGTCTGCCTGTGGTCAGGATGTATAATTGCAGGGAGAATTTAATTCTATTGTGATTTTCTTTGATCTCGTATCTACCATAATAGGTGAATCGACGTTTTGAGATGGCTTGGTACCGAAATAATTCTTACAAAGTAAATGCTAGTCTTATTGAAAGTTAGAATGATGATAAACTAGTGATACGAGTTTATAATCTGGCGGATACGTGTCATTAGCTCAGAATGATCATTTCTTTCCTTCCTTTGGATTTGTAGTAACGTTTTTGAGAGAGATTCATTGATGAAAAAAATTAATACCTTACTCGAAAAATTGAATGAACCTCAATTTTTGAGAAAGTCTTACGAGCAAATGGGGAAAAAATTAACGATAAATCATGTGTTTCATTTTCCCGAATTCCTCTTTCGGATACCTGTTCGAGTAGGCCATTGCGAGGAAAATGTACTTATCGTGTAGTGTAGGCCTATCAAGTGATCAAAATGGCAATTGAGTATCGACGTGAAAAACTGAAATAGATGAATATTGTGCGATGAATGTAAATCTCTTATGGCAACAGAAAAAAGAAAACGTCTGAAATACGAATCAAATCCTACCAATATCGAGCTACAGCATTTTTATAATAAAAAAAAAAAAAAAAAAGTGCAGTTGATTATAGAATTAGGGTCAAAATTTGGAGATAAATTTTGTGATCGTGTTTTTACATTCATGAAAAATTAGATATTATGAATTATACATTTTTTTTTCTTATTTCTTCCATTTTCAACGTATTGAAAAAGCTAGAAAAATGATTTTTTCCTAAATGTGAATCTCCCAGCTTCGGTGATTTAAAATTCGAGCGGCGGATAATTTTTCTTATTGCAACCTATTTACTAAATTGAAATCCAAGCAGTGCGTTTACTTGAAAGAAATTCAGTTCACGCAAATTGAATTTATTAAAATGAAATGAAACCGAAAAATATAGTTCGATTGTCATGTTTGTCTGAAATAAAATTCCTGATTTTTCTATGACGGTCAATCGTGATTAAAGAATCGATATTAGATATGAAAAGTCACAGACATGCGAGTTATTTCTAATAATGTTCCTGAAGTTTTGCGTCATTGATCAATAAACTTTGATAAAATGTTGAACAGATTAAAAACATATTTTTATTAGCTCACATAAGAAAAATGTTGAGGCCTTGATAAGGATTTTACCACGAGTCACAACCCTGTCAAACACTAGTGTATCACGGATTGATGATTTTTTTTATCAAGTGACGAATAATTTGGATGATTACGAGTAAATTACAATGATAATATTCCTAGTTTCAGACAGACAAAAAAGTCCGGAATTAAGATAACGAGCATTGAGCAAACGGTCAGAATCGATATTTTTTTTATTTCTGAAGCTTTCAGTTGTTCAGAGTCTTTCTCATCCTAGGTATAAAGAATTGACTGCGAAAAAAATTGTAAACGGAGAATACCGGTATATCATTGCTGTATTTTATGTACTTTTTGCACCAATTTTGTATAATTACTATTTTTGTTTTGTTTTCTGTGCATTTTTTGTATTATTTAATTTTATTTAGAGTTCTAATGTTTAAATTATTCCAATAACTCCAAATTCCCTTTCTTAGCCAAAATCATGATGCTTCCATATTTCTCCTTCAGTTTTTGCAATGCATTTCAATGGCGCGCCAGCCTACCACTTCCCCGCCTTTACTATTCAGTATTCATTGTAATCAATAACCTCATTAACGTGAAGCTAGATTTTCCTGTTATTCTAACGTTGATAAGGTTGAAGAGCTCGACGAGAGTGGGGGCGGAGTATAGGGGACAAAATGACCCGGGCCCGGACTTTCTGGAAGGCCCGATATATTTAAAAGGCTTATATTTTTTCCCCGTTTGACAACAGAGAAAAAATGAATTGGAAGGAAAGGGGACCCGTGAAAATTTTCCCCAGGCCCGCTTATTCTCTCTACGGGGCTGGTGTTGAAATGCTGAGTCTTGCCAAATTTCACAGACTAAGGATCAAAGAAAAAAAATTTGGATCAGCACAAAGTAAGACATTAATTTTTCTCTGATTTTGCATGTTTTCGATGCAAATTATGAAGATCAAACTCCCGGACGCGGACGTTTTCTGAAGACGTAATATCCCTAACAAAATGGAAAGTTGAAATTGTTCCAAGTCCCTAAAGTATGTCAAGGTCATTGATGACGTCATAAAGCACCACACGTCACGTCACGCAGTTCACAGAAACTCCCGGACGCAGACGTTTTCTGAGGATGTGATCCCCCTAACAATACTAGGCCTGATATAATTAAGACCGGAAGCTGAAACTTTTCAAGTCCCTAAAATAAGTCAAGGTCATTGATGACGTCATAAAGCACCACACGTCACGTCACGCAGTTCACAGAAACTCCCGGACACGGACGTTTTCTGTGGATGTAACCCTAACCAAATGGATACGTCCGCCGTCCGGCCGGCCGGCAAACCTCAGAGGTCGAAAATTTTCCAGGTCCTCCTCCTATCATATATACTGGTATAATGCCAGTATAATACAAGGAGGGGTCCTATCCCAACTCAAGTCCAGTATACTGTATTATGTTGGGTGTTGGCTTATTGTCATACTGTAGTTTTTGACAGTAGTATACTTTTTTAAGGTCCCTCTCCTATCACAAATATATAGCTTGATAGTCGGTGTATGTAGCCTGATTAAAATAGCTCCTTCAAAGAAGTAAATATGCAATACTTCTTACACCATTTGGCTTGGTCCCTCCCATGAACCAGATTTGTAATGCTTCAAACACCGCGCCTTCATTGAGATAGATATCCAGCGCTTCAAACACCATAAGACTCAAGAAGCCCTTCTAGAACACCCCATAAAATAGGTCCCCTGCCTCCCCTCATTCAACTTCGTTGAAGAACCCGTGAATTTTCAAAATTGGCATATTTATAATCATCTGAAGTCATACTTGTTTGTTGTAGAGCTGTAAAGAACTATTTCATAATAGTCTTCATATTAGCATTGATGCATTTGTACAGATAAATATATAACACGCTTCGAACCATGCATTGATATTTTTTGTCCATCATTTTTATGATTATTCTGCTTATGCCAATAATGCGGTCGTAGTATTTTAAATGTTGTGACACGCAATAAGAAATGGCGAGAAAGATTTTCTGTGCGGATAGAATCGTGCACCTGCGTGTTGCTCACAATGTTCCCGTCAACTTCGTTTTTCGAATAAAGAAGAAGAAAAGAGTGAGAGACAGAAATACTAACGGAAATTGTGGCAATTACGTTGCAATGTCAGCATGTCTTTAGGTCCTTGTAAAAGTTACACTTCTGTCTCGAACACTACATCCGTAAAATTATTCTTGTGTCTCGATTCGCACATTTGATCTTATGCCTCTATGTTAATTAGAATGTCATCATCATTTTCTTTCGACCGGAATAGACATCTTGGAAAGTGCTTCGAAGAGAGGGAGGGGGATAGTACCTATTGGTATATTTTCATTTTTCTTTTATCCTTCTCGAGTTTCGTTCTCTTTTTCATGGCAGGGGGGGGAGTTATCCCTCTTTCTGAATAAGCCAGAGCTTGAAATAATCTCATCAAAAATGATTTTCGTTTCTACACTCTCTGCAATAGAGCCTAGCTCCGCCGACGTACAGACGAATTAGGCTACCGATTACAGAACATACCTATATCATGAGCGGAAAATTTGTGTCATGCCAAGATGACGCGATTCATAGCTATTTGTGTAACTTGTCTGCTTGATACCATGTTTCGGGAAATTATATTAATGGGTTCATTTCAACATGACGAATTTTTAACTTATTTACGCGTTCGTGAGATTCGCAACGTCGGAAGGCGATTGTTGTCTGCGAAATAGCGTCAGCCAGTATGGCTCGCCCTATTTCAATGATGCTTGATACTATAGCGCACACGCGATCTTTGAAATTCTTGCACTTGAGGACTGAAGAACAAAAAACGAATCATTTTAAGATTTAGTCGCAAAGAGGAAAAGAGGTCACACGAGCTTTCGTGAATAAGTTTCACATTGTTGAAATGCACCTTTCTCACATAATTAAATTTTCTGACGCGAAGTTGACTCACGATATCAGACCGTATAACATATAAACTAATAAAAATTTGTTCTCTTTTCAAGGATCTCTTCATGCTCTTCGCTGCTCAATTCTGCGTGGAGGATTACAGCATAATTTCCTGCGTTATACTCACTCAGAATAATAATGATGATAACAGAAAAATTAGAGCTTGAAGACGTTTTTTCGTCGCATCTTATCTCGTCATACCCTAATTTCGGTGGCCTATACGTTATTCAACAATTTCCGTGATTTACATTCGTTTCCACGTTCAGCCATCCAGACAATGACATCAGCATCGCATTCTTCATTCTTTTTCCTCTAAAACCATGACACTAAGTGTTAGTCCATTTTTTTTTTTTTTTTCCTAAGAAAAATAACGCAGGCATATCTAATAAGAAAGATTATAATACAGCTTATTTGTAGCTCATGCATTTCAGCGATGTATTGTTTACGAGAAGGACAGAGAAAGGACGGCGAAATAAAATGTAGTCTACCTAGCATAGGTGCCACTAGTAATTTACTCCTATTGTTGTCGCTTCTCTACTATTTAGGCAGTAGAAGGGAGACAACGGTATAAAATAATGTAAGTAGAACCTCGTCAAGGATACTGAATATATCTCGTATCGATGTTAAGTCTCCCGTTATAACTTCACGTGGTGTAGCTCTCTTCCATCCTCCTCTTTTACATCAATTCAGACTGAAAGAGCCAAATAAAGAAAACAAGTGTCAATGTATTACACTGCGTAAAAGAGAAAATTCCTTTCTTCGTCTTCACAGAGTAATGATCTTTGTAATTTAATCATGTATTTTGGTGATCAAAAATGTGAAGTCTTGTTCACGATTATTGGAACTGTGGCAAGATTTTACTCTCCCCAAAACACAGGTACACACTGAGTGTATAATTTTTCATGATGAGTTTTTTTTTCTCGATTTAACGTATCTATATAGTTCACTAAGATAAATCAGCAAAGATCACTCATATTCTATATTATTTTCCTAGGGACAGATATCTCTTTCTCGGCTCTATTTCTTGATTTCCGGGATTCGGAGTGGCGGGTCACGTGACCCGAGGGGTAGGGTAATGTGAAAAATTTGGTTGTTAGCTTCTTTGCTGCAACAACTCAGTTGCTGATGACGTTCCAGATTCCACTTTGGAAGTTGTTCTACTACTGTGATTGGACAATATCCGGGGTGTCACGTGACCCCCTTACTCCGAATCCCCAAATTTATTGATCTGGGTTTGCCGGATAGATTCTGTTTTTTATGAGAGAGGGGGCCAGGGGTGAATTCCCGCGTGAGCAAGTGAAATAATCAAGAGGAATGAGTTAACTCATTCCTCTTGAAAATGACCCGTAATTTTATCGAGGATCGTATCTCCGATAAGTGAAATAATATTATTTATTGTTCTGAAAACTGATATGAATTGTAAGAGGCGTATGACTATTTTCAGAAATGATCGGTGACTGATTGTTGTAGAGTATAGGGGAAAAAAGAAGGATGTCCAAGTCAAACGATGAGGAACCGTTTCTCCAGCTCATTTCTTTTGCACATTCTCACTTCTCCCTCTGTATCCTCCAGTTGTTATTGTTGTTGTCCAAATAACATGAAGAGGCATCTTGGATATTTGCGCCGTGCAGTGCTAGTATCGATCTTTTTTATCGATGAGAAGAGGGAGAAGGTTTCAATACTTATATTCAGCAAAAATTATGAATTTCTAAGGGTCTGTGAAACTGAAGGAAAATAACAGAAAAATTTCAAATTATTTTTACCTGCACGTTTGTCCTCTTACGTGGTAATGTTTTTGAAGTATATTTTCTCATCGATTTTTGGTGAAATATAAGTGAGTCGGATTTTGAAGTGTAATTTTATGTGGAAATGGTATCAATTACTGGACAGCTTGATGAGTTGAATCTATCACGATCTTTACAATTCTGGGGCCATTAATTTCACTGCGTACCTACATTGGATGATGGATCCTTGGTAACAATTACATATACAAAATTTCTCTTTAAAAAAAAAGCTGAAATATGAGTAAATGGTACCCCTTGTTTTTCGTCTGAACGTTTTCTGAACAATTTTATGCTCTTAAAATACTAGTTGAACAATTATTTGTTTTTCATAATAAATGATAGTAATTTCTGGATAAAGAGGGGCTGGTACTTATATTGGGTCAAAGACCCGGTATAACTACTTTTATCATTGTAATAGACAACGCGTATTTTCTGTAGAAGGCACGAATGTCAGAGGTGGGAGGGAGCAAGGGATAAGACATCATTGCCTCCAGCTTTGTGCTAGTTCACGGATCCGGTAATTTATAACGTCTTGAATGCACGCTGTTTAACAAGAGAGATCATAACATACGGTACAGTAACCTAGCCAACTGGTCTCACGCCTTGCTCTATGCGCTAATAATACGACAATGTTGAGTATACGTGCACTGCTCTAGTGTCTGATCTGTTCGTAAGACCATCAACAACAAAAAATATATTTCGAAGAGATGGACACTAGATTACCGGCATAATTTTTTTCTGTTTTAAAGAACGAGAGAGACCTTGTTAGACCTGATGAGAGCTTTTCAATGGCAATTTTGAACGTATCAGCATCTCGAATCAAAGTCTGCTGCGTAACTCTTGGTCCCTCTTATGGTGGTATAGTTTTTCGTGCAAAGTTCGAGCACGTATGCGACACAAAAGACGAGTACCTAATCTTATCATCCAAGTCCAGGATTACAAATAAGGGACGATATATCCACTATTATTGTAATATTGACATTTCTTTCTCACTCCCTCTTTCACTCTCTGAAATTAAAAAATGATAATACCGGGAAAGAATATCCCCCTCCTCAATTAAAAAATCGTGTTTGAGACTTATTATTAATGTAAGTATAAAGTAGGTACAGTATAAATGATTTACCTTCTGAAATAGAGGTGAGTATGGCCACCAAGAGCCAGACGGAGCCCAAGAGAAAATTTGATATCAAATCTTCACTTGGGCAGTAAGGCCTTAGTTCAACCTCAATGATTTTCCATTCTCCTTGTCACATTAGGTCGGCTTCCTCCTCCAATGCTATTCTCCTCTCTGTTATATTCATGTTCTCTTTATGAGATTTGATAGCGATTTTTTATTTTCTTCTGAGCTTGCATTATTACTCTAGTTACAATATCATACTTTGGAAGTCTGGTACCACCAATTCCTATTGCCGGTGTGTAAGAAACAGTTTTTTATAATCTCGCGTAGCATTGAAGTATAACTCGGTGCGCGGCATGAATGTAATTGACACCCATTTTATGGGCAGTTGAGAAATTTTTCCTTTAGGCACCAGCTGTACCTTCTAACATAATTTCAGGACTTTACTGCTTCACCCGAAGATATCTCTATAGATACTTAACATTTTTGAAGCCACTTTCTTTGCTTTTAAACTCGTTTCAGTACATTGTGTTTTCTATGACCTGTTCTTGTCGATCCAAACTCGCAGGTATCTCATAACACTGTTTCTGTGGATTTCCTTATCCTTGTTCAAGAATTAGCACAGTACGAGTAAATTGTAGGCTAAATTATGAAGTAGCATGGGAAATGTTTTCAAATCCCCGGGCTGAAGTTTAATGCTCTATTGTAGAAAAGTAGGTCAAGACTGCTGGTGACGTCATCAATCAGGACAAAAACAGTGACGATGTTCCAGGAGCAGTCTCAGTCAGAAAACCGCGATAGTTTTTCCAGTAATATAGTACCAATCTCAAAAGCATATAAAACGCTAATTGTACGCTTTAACCCTCCCTTCTCCTCAGGCCTAGGAGCGAGCAGGCGTAGGAAGCTAAAAGCTCGAAGAAAACGCTAGTTACGTAACCTGTAAGAGTACTGCGATGAGTTCTAGCTTTTGGCTACGCGGACAAATAAGCTTCACCTGATATTGAACTTTGAAAAAGTGATGAGAGCAGGTCCGTAAGACTCATAGGTTTCTGAGTTCCACGCACCGATTCACAGGATTTCAAATCTTTGTTCCATCTTACTGCTTCGTAGCGGGTCCAAAAAGAAATCGAAATGATTTCGAGTTTTTGAGCTTTGGGCGTCGAAGACAGTGCGAGACTATGAGTCGTGGGCTATTGAAGTTTAGTGGCGGGAGCTTTATAAGCAGGAAGAGATAAGGAAAAATGTCTAATATAGCAAGCCAATTGAGCGGCGAAAGAATCAGGAGATTGTTCTTTCAAAAGAACCTTTGGTTCATCATATTGTGGACAGTAGCCGTGTACGTGAATGTAAAACTTGACAAAATGCGTAGAAGAAAAAATTGGTGATAAAAAGCATCCAGTCACGACGAGTAATTAATTACTATGATGCAACCAATCAACTCCGACACTCGACGTTCAGCCATTTTCCTCTTTTTGACACCACTGTCACGGTAGGCAACTCTTCGTGTCAGCCTGCGGTTTGCATGTTTTGCATACTCAAGTTCTACCAGCGCTCGCTCCATCACCATTTATTTCACGTCGATGTTGGGCGCACAGAAAAAAGGGATGTGAAGTTCAAGATCGTCAGATATCTTTTCTCTTTGAAACCAGTTTTTCTACGACAACAACATCGAAGAGTGATTCAGCGGTGAGAATAATTGAGCAGGGCATCGTATTTTCGAGTATCGTATATGCGTTCACTAGCTTTATCGAAGCTATACGTGGAAGGCACGTGTAAAAATCATTTATTAATTCAGTGCATAAATTTCCTCACGGATGTGTGGGTCTTTTTTATTTTGATAAATTATTTCAAATCGTTTTTAATTCGATTTCTAATGATTGTTCGAACAAAAAATACGATCTTTGTGTCTGTGTGTGCGTGTCTTTATTCGAAGAGACCAAAAAAAGACTCGTCTTTTTTCTTATTAATTTATACAACGCGCTGTGCTCGAGTTCTAAAATCGGAAGGTAGATGTTACGGGAAAACGAGAGGAAATAACACGAATCGGTAGTACGAAACAGGGTTGCCCAGAGACAAATTGAGCTTTAAGGAATACCAAGTATTAGCCATTGAAAATTTAAGGACAAAAACTTCCCCAAGGGTACAATTTAGGGCCATTTTGGGGATACATAATGGGAACATAATATCGGTGTTTTTGCCATGGGGATATCAAATGTTCAACGGGTAGAGAGGCCCTCCCTGAAACTTTTCCTTCCTCCTGATTTTTCTGAAAAGAAAGAGTAACCTAATCCTTTCTTGACGGTTCTAGGTCTAAGGTAGAGTCCGAAGTTTTTAGTGAGGTTTGCAAACAAACTAGCTATGGCTAGTGTCTGCACCTCATTGTAGCTGGCCAAAGGCCGTACAAGGGAGGAATCCAGAGTAGTGATCTGGAGTCAAACTATCAGTGAAAGTAGATTCTGGTATAAGATTCGTGAGAGCAGTAATTCCTGAATAGAACATAACCGTACGACAAATGAAGGTAGGCTCTTCTACAAGAGTATATTTCTAACACAGTCAGCATATCAAGCTGCAATTGGCTTAGCATTTAAGATCCGAGCGATGTTCTTCAAGCACTAGTCCGCTTAATTAGACGTGGAATGTGAGAGCCTGGATATTCCACTATGTAGCTGAAACGGAGTGGGAACCTTTTCTTCAGTTGCAAAAGTGACGGGAATGGTTCAGTCTCGCGAAGGCGACCCACAGTTTTTGCATAATTGGCCTTATTTCTGAAAAACTTGTTTTTCTACTCTAGAGACCACCTCACATCTTTAACGAAAAAATGAAAATTATTGGCACTAATTTACTTGACTGTCGATAAACGGTGTATTTTTCCGTGCTAACCCGGCCGACGAGTCCCGTATTCACCAGTATACATTTTTTGCCAGGGCATCAGTATGAAAGAAGGCAATTCAAAGTGCTATACTTGTGCTCGGGAAATTAATTTCTCGTAGCACGACTATATGAAGTGGGTGTAAATTGATAGGTTTTACTTTCGTATATTTTTCATCTTCTGCAATGATTATGGTGTGGAAAAAAGAAGTACAGATCATCGTGCAAATAACTCGGTGGACTGATAATGTAAGACTTGGATGAATTCAGTAGGTATACTTGTGTCAGATTTTCAAAAACATTTTTTACAGCAGGACAACTTCATGGTCTCTAATTGTTGGAAATGTAGGTAATGGAGGCTGTAAGATTAAAATAAATTTATTCAGAATGACGCGCAATATTGAGCATGTATGAGTTGGTATCCTATATTCGATACGATCTCGAGTTTAATATGGGATAAATCATTATATTATCCAGTGTTTCTTTTCTCTTTCTTAGCTTCTCGTTGATTATTGCCGTTTATAATATACTTTTGTTATGTACCTCGCGTCTACCTTTCGTATTTATTGCATATTCCGTTCGTATACAACATGAACAGGTTAACCTCTATAATGCGTTCGTGTGTTTGTATAATCAGTATAGAAGATTTCCGTCACGCATACGCTTTTATAAAATTTCAGAAGAAACTGGTTTACTAGCGGATGTTTGAGATGAAGCTTTTAACATGTCTGTAACATACGTTTTATTTGTATACCTACCCAACACGTTTTAATTCGTTTGATAATTATTTAATTAAAACCAGAACCCGCGTTCGTTTTGTGTCTGCTTTGAAATTTCTTTGATTCTTTGCTCGAATAAATTTCTTTATACGTTGATTGTTGTCCTTTGTCTGGCCGTATACGTTGTTTGTACTTGTGCAGCAATTATCATCTTTTAGGTAGATGTCTTCCGCGTAGAAATGCAAAAGAATTAAAATTTCAGAGCGGAACAACAGTTTTCTGCCCGCTATAATAACCTTGTTATAAGGTACTTCTAATTTTGCCGCATTTGAATGATGTGCTGCGGGTACCACGCAAAAATTGTATGTTTTCACCGTCGACATAGTGAGAGAAAAATTAAAACACAAATACCTATGACGCTCGAATTCTTTGTTTCGAATTAGAACCATTTTCTTTTCATTATTCGGATCGAGTAATTTATTCGCATTCAGGTGGGAAGCGCGAGTCGTCTAAATTTTTTAATGAAAGAATTCAGACCACAGTTGGACGAGTGAAATGGTTGAAAGCGTCTCCAACTAAGAGTGTTGAATACCATTTTAAGTTCCTTTTCCCCGTCACATTAGTTTCATGTAGCAAAACACGTGATTCAACTTCACAAAAAAAAAAAAAAAAAAACTTGCACAACGAGGCCCCGGGAGATTAACTCTAAAGATCCAAATGATTTCAATGTTCAAAAAATTTGACAGTAGTTTCCCTCATACATTCAATCATCCCTTACTCTTGACGTTGCACTCAATGGTCCATTATAGAGTACTTAGCTACAGGCTTGTAAGAAAATTTTGTTGAAAGTCGAAATTTTCCGAATTCTCTCGAAGTGTTTTCAAGTCGCACGACATACCAGGTAGCGCCCAATACCTATCTTATAGGTTTCAAGTCAAAATTTTTCTTTCTGAGTCGTATACTCTCAAGTTAATGACGTCATCAACCTCGGACGTACTTGAAGAAATTTCTGAGAATTAAGACTGACACTCAAGACTGACACTCGAGCTTGAGGCCTGAGACTTATACTGGAGCTTGAGACTCGAGACTGAGACTTCAGACTGAGACTCACGCTTTAGGCTTGAGGAGACTGAGACTCGAGACCGACACTCAAGATTGAGACTCAAGGCTGAGACTCGAGACTGACACTCAAGATTGACACTCAAGACTGACACTCGAGACTGAGACTTGAGACTGAGACTCGAGACTTAGATTTGAGACTGAGACTGGAGAGTGGAGACTGAGATTCAAGACTGAGATTCGAGCTTGAGACTCAAGAATGAGACTCGTGACTGACACTCGAGATTGAGACTCGCACCTGAGGCTGGAGCTTGAGACTTGAGACTGACACTCGAGACTGAGACTTGCGACTGAGAGTCGAGACTGAGACTCGAGCTTGAGACTCAAGAATGAGACTCGTGACTGACACTCGAGATTGAGACTCGCGCCTGAGGCTGGAGCTTGAGACTTGAGACTGACACTCGAGACTGAGACTTGCGACTGACACTTGAGACTGAGATTCGAGCTTCAGAATTGAGACTAAGACTAGAAACTGGCACTCAAGACTGAGACTTGGGACTGAGACTCGTGACTGAGACTCAAGCTTGAGGCCGCTCGAGGAGACTGTGACTCGAGGCTGAGACTCAAGACTGAGACTTGAGACTTGTGACTGAAACTAGAGACTTGAATCTGAGACTTACAAGTCGGGACTGAGACTCACGCCTGAGGCTGGAGCTTGAGACTTGAGACTGACCCTTGAGACTGAGACTTGCGACTGAGAGTCAATACAATACGGGACTCGAGTCTGAGACTCAAGACTGAGACTCGACTTTACTCCTCAAGTATTCCCGGAACCCCCTGTGCCCATTGAGGGCCTGGCTGCTCCTGAAAGTGGGAGTCATCTTCAAGGCTAGACTGGAGTTGACAGTGGGGAATATGCAATATATTGTGTGTCCAGGGGGGGGGGGATTAGGAGGTCCAAAGAAAAAGGATAAGATAAGAGAAAAAACAATTCTCTCGTTTTCTCTCGGCGCATACGTTATACCTACGTACGCAAAGCAAGAAACATAAAATCCCAAGGGGGGATTCATCCCCCTAATCCCCCCCCTGGATACGCCACTGGGGCCCTGTGATGGTAATTCAGTCGGGTTGGAATCGGACATCGTTGCCCACGTGGTCACTTCGAGTTGATGACCCTAGGATTGGACCTCGTATCCATGCTGTGGCATCCATTTCATGGATCGGGTTACTAGCTAAAGGTGGAGTGAGAGCTTAGCAGATAGGATTCCAGCCACACATACGTTGAGGTGATACGCAGAAGGTATGGCAGCTGATAATGTCGCACTGTCTCTATATACGCTCGATATTTGGTAAGTCTTCAGGCAGAGGCGATGGTAGAAGATACTGCTGCAATACATTACCATCGAGTGGGAGTAGCCCCAAAACATAGTTTTCCTGGCTGCATGTTAGTAGTCATAGGGACACCGGCGCAGGTTATGCTATTAGCGTACTTCTCCTTGATGTATTCAAGGTTCTCAAAAATTAAGCTCGGGATCGAGGATGAGCCCCAGGTACTTGATACAGTTCATGAGCCACACTATGAGACCACCGAGGTTGAAAGTTAACTCTAGTATGCTAGCTCTCACCCTTGGGGGTAGGCGGCTGCGCCACAGAATTTCTGTCTGACCAAGGTTAAGCAGGAGTTTTACATCATGGTGGAGCTCATGTCCGTAGTCCACGTATTCTTGTACTTGAGTTTGCAACTCAAGAGCAGTGAGTTCTTCAAGTATAACTTGGGTATCATCAGCATAATAGCTGAAACGTGTCCATGATGACCCCGTCGAGGAGGATATTCCACAGGGACGGTCCAAGAACAGAGGCTTGTGGACAGCCTCTCTCAAGAATGGTATGTTCGCCTTCGCTCATTACCTCACGTTTGTATCTGCTGGTACTTCAGCAGCGTCGTGGCAGCGGGTGGTGTTCTCCATAGAACTGCACATGTCCCTTGTTTAGGACTCTCTCAAAGACTCTGCCTTCTGCAAATAGTATGGTAAGCGGCCAGTAGCTGTCCGTGAGTTATGGGTTCTTCTCAGGTTTTGGCTTCTACAACGAAGGCGGCCAGTAAACAGTTGAAAGGATGTTTTTGAAGTACTTTTAAGGCACGTATGCTGATTATGTCGGACCATGGAACCCCCTGTTTGGTAAGACCTCAATGAGGTTTATTACCTCTTTTTCCTAGATCTGAAGGCAGAAAAGTCCTCCGTAGAGAACATTTGAGAAGCTTAGGTAGATGAGGTCGTCGAAGTCGGACGCGGACGTTTTTTGAGGATGTGCCCTGCCCTGCCCAAACAAGCAAGCGGGTTCTCTGCTAAAGAAAGAAAAACAAAATTTCGAGTTACTCAGCAAGACAGTATAGTTTTTGACTAAGCCAATGATCAGATTACAATGTACTCTGAGCCGAAAGCAATTTCTATCGAATCTAATAGTTCCTCCGGAAATTTTCTCATCGAGTAATGAATTACAATATGAAGAGGGGAACGTAAAAAAATTTCAACCTTCGGGCTATGAATATAACGGATAGGACTTGAATACAATTTCCTTCTTTTGAGGATTGAATCATCAACATTCAAGTCATAGGTACGGAGAAGGGAAGGAGAGTTGGATTTCGTCTCTCAAGTTTTAAATCTAAGAAATAGGATATCCGGGGTGCGCATCAGAGGAAGTATTTTGACTCTCAAGCTTCGTACACGAGGAGGACAATTCATTTTCATGATTTTCAAAAGTTGAAAGTATTTTTCTGTTCTTTTTCCCTACATCCAGATAAAAACCAGTCGAACTTCCTCAGTTTCTGTCACAACCTTGTTAGAATAGGTACCTAATTCGATGAAAAAAAAATCTTGTTTCCAACTCGTCGTGTGAACATATCACAGTTGAGAGGAGAAGACACTACCAGAAAGGAAAGTTATCAGACTACTTCTGTAAAAGTCATGTCTGAAATTGCGCCATCAAGCATAAAGAGAAATTCAGTCAGATGATACAGGCTCACGAGCAATAATATTACAAATTGTCTGCACAATTTATCTTGATCAAATTCACTTCGAAATCTCCAATAGTTTTAAGTCGAGTTCTGTAGGAAGGACAAAAGACCGCGTCCGACAAAAATATTCAGATCCAAGCAGCGCTCGCGAATAAAAATGTATCACCACCACGAAATTACGAACACAGGAAGGGTGGCAATGAAAATTAATTTAGAATCGGGCTTTCCATTAAGGTCATCTTCTGTAGCCGTGTAAGAGTCGTCTTTCTCGATGAATAAATTCAAAATTCATTAAGAAATGTACTGTGAATAATGCGACCTTGAGTAACGGAATGATTTACATATTTCGACTCGCGAGTTTATTTATTTTTAGACTCAGATTTTTTACGTGACGTGAGATTATTTCTATTGTATTACTTTTCTCACTTTTTTTCAATGATCTTTAAACTGACTGAATCGGCGAAACTGTGAAGCTATCCATAAACACTGCTACTGCTGAAAAACCTATTTTTCGGCCATTTCCACTCATTAAATGCTCAAAATCATTATTTCCCTATTTGCTAGTCTACTTTGTTCGACAAACCAACAATATAACGTTTTCAGCAAGGTTGAATAATAAAGAAAAGAAAAGACGAAAAAATTCTGACACGTTCTGACACGCGAATTAAAAGACAGACCGAGAGGCATTCATTACTCTCATACAATGAACGATATGTAGGTACTCAAAATTCGGGAAACAAGTGTTACAAATACGCGTTCTCGGACGATTTACGTCCCAAAGGAGTAAAGACGTTTTAATTATTAACGACAGAGGGAGAGAAGGGGGGACGAAAAACACTACAAAATCACCTGAATCAAGCGTGTTCGGGGAGCGTGCATGCGCATGTTGATTAATTAACGTCGACAATGAGAGAATTTATTACGCTCTCTATTTCGCGGAGACACGAAGAAGGGAAGCTGAAAATGGAATTACTGTATATTATTGAAAAACGTGATAAGAGAGCCCGTCTACCAGACGTGCGTAAGCTAGTTTGAGGAGAACGTTTGAGAAGCACTGCCGCTCGTTTAGTACGTACACGGACTCGGTACACGGAATAAAATAACGTGAATCCGAATAGGTAGGTGTAAGAAAAGGATGGGTAATATTGTATGTTGCCATGGATACGACCCTCTTTGGCTAAATTGCCCACCGCCAACCGAGCATCGGCTATAACATAAAAAACATAAAGAACAACTTTCGAACTAAGCGAGTAAGCGTGATACACAATCCGGACTTGAAAGCTGAAGTTCCCTTTACACCACCATGAACTCCTCCAGGCTGGTGGTACAAAACAAAGACGTGTTATTAATATCCAGTTTACGGACGCCGCATTACGAGTTACGTCGGCGAGTCGGCGTTGCCAATTTTATTTAATTGGCCCATCATAGCGTCGAACGTTGATACAAATACCGTGACGCCAGTAATTAAGATAATTTAGCAGGGGACGACGACGGGTGGGAAAATATGCACGTACAATGACCAGCGTAAAATAATGGAGCATACTTTGCCTAATCATACTTCCAGTTTAGATGCAGGACGAGAAATATCGATAGTGAGACCATTAAGCATCAATACGTACGGAGCAACGGTTTTCCGGAGATAAGAAAAAGTACCGTAAAACTATAGAAGATGCTACGTCAGGAAAACCGACCTTTAAATAAGATTTTTGTAGTACACGGGACTGTGAGATCTACGCTTTACGACCCTAGATCGTCGGAATTCGAAAATAAGACATTATTAATCAAAATCATGAAGTGGAGAAGTAATTTTGCAAGGGACGATGGCGGATAGAAGTTTCGTAGACATGCACAATAATCAGTACAATGAGGAAACGCAACCTGCTCACATAGCTATCGAGAAATTTTGATAGGTGTTTGATTCAATCGTACCATCGACCCTTTTATTGCAAATGAAGATCAAAACGCCTAACGTGGGCCTGTCGCGAATATTCCCTGCAGACAAATAATTGATACCCTGGGAGCCATTTCGCCGTTCTGAGAAAGTATAATATCGTAAAGTATCGACTCATCGAGAATATATTCTCCATATCCTCCTCTCTCCCAAGTAACTGCCAAATAAGGACAGACTTGACAATAGTATTATTAAATTTTTTGGACAGTAGAATATTTCGGTAAAGGATGACAACAAAATGAGCAGATACTTGTTTGCTTGCACTTGGGAATCATTGGTAAATAATAATAGAATAACATGACTAAAATTTTTCCGCTTGGTAGAGTTTTTATTGCACATAGGACTGCACACGTTCCTGGAAAGGTATTTCGAGCCACGTGAACGTGCGAATGGTGAAGAGATCAATTACCCGTGCATAGTGATCGAATTTTGCTATTGCTTGCAATCAAATTTCGAGCGTTTCGAGCTACGCTACCGCATAACTATAGAGTGTAGCCTCGGAGTCAACTAGTAGCATTTTTTGAGACACTCTCGCAGTTTTTTCATCTTAACCACTCGAAATGGCAAATTGCAAAATAAATGATTCGAAGTCGATTCATAGAGAAGGGCTAGAAAAATACTCAGCTTATTCTTATTTCAGCCTCGGGATAAAATATTAATCAGGGAAGCCTGTTACACTCTACTGTATTCTTGGATATAAGCCAAGCAGTTGACCGGGTCTGGATAAGTGGGCTTCTCTGTAGAATAAGCAAGAATTTTCAACTCAACCTGTGCTGATTTTGTCTTTGTATCTCATCGATAGGAGTTACATATACACTTTAGAGAAACAAGCTCTTCCACCAAACCAACTACAGTTGGAGTCCCACAAGGAAGCGTCCTTGGCCCCCTATTGTACTTATTTTACCCGACCGATATTTCAACTCAAGACAATTTGCAGATGATAGTTCAATATGAACCATTCAAGTAGGGTACCTTCCGACAGTTAATTAGCGAAATGGATGACTGAGCCAAATAAATCTGATTCGAGTTTACTTCGCTTTCCAAGTGCATGGTTATCAATCAACGTATATCAACCATGAACCTGTCTAGTGGGCTGAGAGCGTACGATATTTGGGCTTACATCCAGATAGTCAACTCAATATTGGAAAATGGGTGCCTACCGCACAAGCTCAAAACTGAGTCAGAATCCGGTGAACCTCCCCTTTCCTATCGTAGACTCATCCTAACCTCCAATTTTCTATCATCCGTATCCCAAGACACTGACCTACCAATTTTTGACTCTATCTCCCATCAATATCCACCCTCTCCATCGGCTTCCAATAAACATATCCTCCTCTAATTCAATAACTTCCTCGGCATCCATTTCAATGCGAACCCCTTACCCCTGCATAAACATCACCGGTCCTCCTTGGATCTTGCCACCCCCAAACATACGACTCGATCACACTAAATTGCCCAAAACCAATATTATCTCTATCATCTTCCAAAATATCAATCTCTCAATTAGGGAATACGCCAATCTTCTGATCTTCCATTTGTGAGAGTCAGAATTTTTTGGGGGCTTTCAAAAATTACTTTCTCTCATCTAACTAGATATACAGGGGCCAAAAAAATATATACATCAGAAGCCTATCACCTTCCAAGGCTTCCTACGAAAAATCTAGGAAATTTATGAAAACACGAATTATACACTGCAATAATTCCTACTTAGGTACTAAGAAGAATGTAAACTTCGGGAAATTTGAAATCGACTCTCTCTCAAAATTTTCATCACTCGACTAGAGGAAGAATGGGCTAACCGGATAATTTTCATCCAGAGTAAAACCCGAGAGATACTCCTTAAGAAGGAAAATTAAAACAATCTCCAAGCCCTCTCAAATATATCGTGATTATTTTCCAGATGGTTTCCTGCATTTTGTGATAAACCTAGTTAGGGAATACGTCTCCGTGAGCTGTAAGTTAATTTCGCACTGATCCTCTTCTCAGAAAATTTTGAGCGCTTACCCAAAGCAGACCACAAGCATTCACTCGAGAGACCCAAGTAGAGCGGCTACTGGAACAACGCAATACTGCAAATAATAGTTTCATTATAGGTCTAATTGTTTTTACAGGCAAAAGTTTTACGGAGCGAGAACATGATAAAGGGGGGAAAACGAAGCAATCTACTGTCGATTAAAATGACACATTATTGCGAGTACTGCTGACTGACTAGATGAGGTGGGAGGATAACTGTACAAATCTGAGCGAGGAAAGCGTACGAAGGTAAAAAGAAAAAACAAGAGTGACAAAGAGATGAGAGAGAGGGGAGGGGGTGATAGAGAGAAAGAGAGAGAAAGTGAACGTCGTTATCATCGTAAGAGTTATGAAATAAAAATTATAAAAACGACGAATATAGAATACAAAAGACGAACGGGAGGGACTGATAGATGCGGCGAGCGAAGACGTGAAATGAAATTTAAACGGAGATGGAAACGCACGCGTGAAAAAGTGTAGAAGTACGAGCAAAAGCGATAGAAGTCTCTTCCGTACCATCGTTCAGCCAGCTGAAGGGAAAGGGAACACCAGATGAACAAGTAGAATTCCCGCACCGATGCGTCGCCGACGACATCGTCGACGTCGATTCGGTAGGAAAGTCATAGACCCCACACGTATTTACCGACCACCTTCTCCCCTCCTCTCGATGATACTCGCGAACCCATAAATATCGTGCCTTGCCGTGCCCTGTCTGCCAATCGACGATGACAGGACACGTTGAATACGTACACTTTAGTCCGAAGCGTGAGCTGTAAAAGTAGAGCGGCGAAGAGAAACTTGCTTACGACTGTACGACGGAGCTCCGACAGGGACGCGCATTCGTATCTATCTCTCGCCTAATCCAAAAACCCACCTAGTACTTATGAAACACTTAATTGAGGAAGTTCGCTTCTCCTGTTCTCCGGACGAAGGTTGAGTACAAGATAGGAACGATTTTCCCGTCTTTATTTCAGTCTCCGAACCTCCTGCGGTAGACGTGATTTCCTATTCGTAATGTAAAATTTTAGTAGCGCAAATTTCTCAATAATTTTTCACTTTCAATTTCATGTGATGATTTTCATTGCGCTGGCGCATCTAACTGCAGTAGCTTTTTTAAAGCAAGAGTCTAGAACGTACTACGGGTAGCAGAAATGGCTGTTTCATGTTCGGTAATCCTCCGTTGCTTCGAGTAGCACCTGCACGTATCCACATCATCATCATACGTATCACCATCTATCTCATCAGGCCATTATGCTTTATTTCTTACAATGGTAGTTCGACACGTCTAAACGAACTGACTGTAGGTGAATGTGTTCTCTCTTCTTTTCTCCGCTGTACGTATTGAATAGCCCCTTTCTTCATCTCGTTAAACCAGTTTCTTAAAATTCAAATAAGATGAGTCAGATTTATTTTCTGCATCTTCTTTTACAGGAAGAAACATTTGTTTCATCGCTTCTATCTTTTATTCGGAGTGGAAATGATGTACGTACGTTCTTTGTCTAAACCTTCGTAATCAGTCGTACACTTTTGAAAAAAATGAAAATGATCGTCGAGTATTGAACTTCAACCATGCACGGAAAATACCTGTACTTCTTAACAGCATCAATGTGAGGCAAATCTCATGAAAGCTTGTCTTCGTTGTTTAGCTGAGAGCGGTGAAAAAATATGCGATAATGCTAAAAAGCAATTTAGCATTGTGTGGGCACTTGAGAGCGTCCACCAAGGATTCACGGACTTTACAGCCATGGTTCTACTATCCTGATAGTAAAGGAGAGGAGAAAGTTTACATTTTTTATGATCCGCCCTTCGCTCTCGAATCAGTTTGAAACACGTTAGCATTATAAGATCTTATAAATATGATGGTGCTATCTAATGGTCACCTTTTCAAGATCTCGTGAACGCGCAAGAAGACGACGAACCACTAAATTTAAAAATCGTCATGTATACGATGGCATCAAGAAAAGATGAAACTGAAACTGAAAGTCGAAATTTTTTCAAGTCCTTTTTATCCCTAAGTTTCCCACTGTCGAGACAGGAGATGAACTGGAAATAAATTTCGACTTTCTTTAAAAAAGAGTTCAATAATCGAGGCTCAAAATTTTTCCAAGTCAACTTTCAACTTCTTATCATCGAGGAGTTGGACTTTGAAAATTTCAACCGTCGACTTCAAAGCTATGATAGGAGTTGAACTCGGAAAAATTTTGATTTTCAAAAGACAAAATTTCTCACCTATGATAAGCTTGAGGGTCAAATATGGAAATCGAAATTTTTTTCAAGTCCAACTCCTATTATACAATACCTATAAGCTCGGAAGTCAAAGGTCCAAATTTTGCAAGGGTAACTCTCATTATATATAGGTCCAAATTTTTCCTCTTCTCTTCCGATGATAATGTACACAACTTGGAAATCAAAAGTTGAAAGTCACTGGATTATCAAAATTTTCAGAAATGCTCCCTTTCCATTGGACTGGTTTCCCGTTAGAACAAAAACTCACGGTTTCTTTAAAGGAATTGACTGTGGGTGAAATGGAGGAAGTTGATAATATTTAGACTCTGGAATTGAGGAAATTTCAACTTCCAAACTATATGAATGATAGGAGAAGGGGGAGACTTTGAAAATACGGAGGCTTCCTCAACGACGTTGAACAGGGACCCTGCGTGTTCTATGGATTGATTTGGTTTTGGTATTGAGCGTTGAATTTGCGATTGGAGTCTTGAAGAGTCTAAATTTCTCAAAGTACACCTCCCACCATGTAGTATGGCTTGAAAGTCTAAATTTTTCCTAGTTTCTTTGCTGCAAAAGGGAATCTGTTTTATGAATAAACGAGGAACAAAAGGAACTTGCTCTAGAGATCGAATTGGCCTTCTGTCATATATAGCTAGGAGGTGGAAATTTTTGTAAGTCTCTTTGCCAGACGGTGACTTTTCCAAATCCCAAGTCCGCCGGATACCGCACGGCAAACAGCACACGGCAAATTTTAACAGGGAACCTGTTTTATCAGGGGGTCTTTCAAGAAAAAGTGTCCAGCATCCAGCGTCTGAGAGGCAACTTCCTTACCCAACTATGACCTTGAGAATGACCTTGGGACTTGAAAAATTTTTGACCTCTTTGACCTCCCCCTCTTTCCTATTCCCTCTATTTCCCCCCAAGTCCCCTCCTATTTAATTATATACTAGTATAAAGCTACTGTACTACAAGGAGGGGTCCTAGCTTATACTAGAGATAATATAAATTGCTAGGCATATCCAGTTATACAGTCATAATCACCTATGACCTTGGGCTTTGGAAAATTTTTGAGCTCCCCCTCCTATCATCTATAGCTCAAAGATTCCAGTTATACTAGTATGAAGCTAGTATAATAAAGGAGGACTTCTAGCTTATATTAAAGATAATACAGATTGCTAGGCATATACTTGTATAAAGCTACTATACTACAAGGAGGGGTCCCAGCTATACTGAAGATGATAGAAATTGCTAGGCATATTCCAGTTATACTAGTATGAAGCTAGTATAATAAAAGAGGACTTCTAGCTTATATTAAAGATAATAAAAATTGCTAGGCATAATATCAATATTCCAGTTATACAGCCATAATCACCTATGACCTTGGGACTTGGAAAATTTTCGAGCTCCCCCTCCATGAAGCTAGTATAATAAAGGAGGACTTCTAGCTTATATTAAAGATAATACAGATTGCTAAGCATATTAATATTCCAGTTACATAGCCATAATCACACTATTGTATCAAACAGATGGAGGTATATTAAAGATATTACAGATTGCTAAGAATATTAATATTCCCGAAAAAATGTGTTGTGACGTTACTCACGTTATGAGACATTTTCTTATTTTACTTTTGCCTAGCAATTTACAAATTTCAGAAGTTGGCAAAAGTGTAGCCTAGTACAAAGGTTATTTTTCTTGGTACCTCAAAAATCCTAAAATACTGCGTATTTCTTGGACCAGTATTTCTCGGTTTCCAGGTCTGAGTAGGACAAAAAGATACAAATATTTTTGGGTCTCAGGATTTCTAGATCTCTCAAACCCCTTTCTCGTTAGTAAAAACAAAACTCCCGAACTTTTGAGTCACAATTTTCTATGTTCCAATAATAATTTGAGAGAAAGAAGAGTAACTTACAGTCAGGGAATAGAGTGAAAAAAAAACAAAAAAAAAACACGAGACCCAGATACTGAGGCGCTGAGCGACTCAGTCTTGTTTCATTAAACAGACAAAGGATTTTCCAACCGCAAAACTCATAAAACAGGTTCCCTGCATCCCCTCATTTAACTCCGTTAAAGAAACCGCACCTCATAGAATAGGTTCCCTGTTAAAAGTCCACAAGTCCATTTTCTATCATATAGGATGGCTCAAAAGTCGATTGCAAGTCCCCCCCCCTCCCCATTGTATACTATGACTCGAAAATCAAACATTCTTTGAGCCCCTTTGCTGTCTTATAATATGGCTTTGAAGTCTAAATTTTATCATATCTCCCTTCCCCCGATCATTATGTGTCAATTCAGCTATCTATGACGTCAAGAGTCAGTTTTTGCCGGAAACCGCACGGCGGACGGTGGAACGCCAAATTTTTCAAAAAAATCTTTCCCTATAGAACAGGGTCCCTGTTCAAATTTTGACTCTTGAGCTGTATATAATAGGGACGGAACTTCGACAAATTTCAACTTCCGAGCTATACAGCGTATGATAAGAGAGAGACTCGGAGAAAAATTTTCAGAGTTTTGCTTTTGTAGCTGTTTATGTTGCCGGCTGGACGAACGGCGAACATTTTTCCCGGAATTACCTCTGATGAAACAAATTCCTGGTTAAAAGTTCTCAAATACTAAGTTACATACTTGAACAAATTCAAGAACCACTGGAGTAAGAAAAAAGGCACAATGTTGATCTGGACTCAATGTATGCCTTTTTTGAAAATTCGTTTTGTGGCTATTATCATCATCTATGAAGATCGATACTTTTTAACAGGAATCCTGTTTAATGGGGGGGGGGGATTTAAGAAAAACGTGGGACTTGAAGAAGGGGTCGTCTGGCGAAACTTGGGATTTGGACATATTTTGATCTCCGAGCTATTTATGATACGAGGGGAATTTGGAAAAAGTTGGTTTGGCAAAACGTGGGACTTGAAGAAATTTCGACCTCTGAGTTGTAGGTAATAGGAGGGGAATTGAAAAAATTTCGACTTCTAAGGTATATATATCATGGGAAAGGGACTTGAAAAATTTAGACCTCCGAGCTCTAGGTGAAAGGAGGAAGAGCTGAAAATATTTCGACTTCACACGGGTGAGTCAAAAGTTAGTTCACAAAAAAAACAATTAGGTGTGAAAGGCATTTGTATGAGGCTGAAATATCTCAGATTGAACTTTTACTGTCCGCAAAAAAAAAAAACAAATTCGTAGAACTTTCGAAGAAAACCGCAAAACGTCGCAACGAGCATCAAGTAGTCTTTCAGCCTCATACAAATGCATTTCACACCCAATTGTTTCTTTTGTGAACTTAATTTCGGCTCACCCTAGAGAAATTTAGACCTCCGAGCTCTAGGTGATAGGTGGGGCACTTGGAAAAATATCGACTTCAAGTTATGTGTGATGGGAAAAATTGAGCAGTATCTGATAAGAAATCCCCTTAAAACAGGTTCTCTGCGTGCCTCAGCAATTCCGATTTATTTAATTACCCTTTGATACAAAGGCTGTAAGATTTATTAAATCGTATTATAATCTTTTTATCGAATATGAATGAGCAAAGTTTGCTTCAAAATTGTTTGAAGTGCATTTTGGATCTATTGAGGGAAGTAGTCTGACCGAAAGTAATTTGAATTAGGTCCTGTTTTTTGAGAGCATTCCAGGACGATTAAGCGAATATTTCTTCCATTTAAATTTCTTGGACCTTCAACTCAAGTCAATATTTTTATCTCTATCATTTTTAAAAATGCCAAGAAATTTACAGCAGAATTTATGAAATTATATCTATTTAAAACGTATTTTTTCCCCGTTGCAAAACCCTGACTCTTTTCGAGGATTACCTCAAGCCATTATGTATTAATTAAGTATCAAACAAATTATAATATTCTTTTTCCCCTTGCAAACACACGACTAATTGCTTCCTTCTCTCTCTTTTTTCTTCCTCGGGAAAGTCTGTCGAACAAAAAAAAAAAAAGAAAATATCGAGACCCTTATAAAAAATAGGTTGACTAGCAACATTTTGTGGTCGCGCTCAGCGACTGGATTATTTAAATTAATGAATAACATCGGGAGTCTGATGTAAGAAAGACGGGTATTATGACCTTACATAGTTAGGAACCAATTTTCCTCGCACCGTATATCCCCTCTACGCAGTACTTCTAAATGTCTTTGTGCGTGTCTGCATCCCGCGCCTTCGCACACTTTACCGTACTGAGTTCCCGCGGTAGTTTAATACTGTGCTGTTTGATGGGTTCGGTGACGAGATATTTCCGATTTTCATTTATCACGCCGTGTATCTTTCGCAATAATAGACTTCTGAACTAAATTTTCTTTTTTTTTCTATGTGATATCGTTCTTATACACCCTTGGTGGCTTTTCTTTAGTTTCCAATTCGATTTTTTCCCGATTATTTGTAGTGCTTCTGTACGCGTGTGCTTCGCGTTTCCATATCGAAAGAAAAATAGAAAAAATTTCTTGAAAAATCGAGCGCCCGATATATTTTTAAACGGACTTCGTTTAAAATCCATTTTTTTCATTATCTCCTCGTTCATTATCGTCTTCAATTAGTTACCGTATGCTATTTTCTGTTCGTTTCGTATTTTCTAAACTCGAAATTATATTCAGACGTAGAAACGTACGAGTCTGTTCGTGTTATTTGGTTTTGTGAGCCGTCTCTGTCGAAAAAGCAAAAAGGCCGTTATTTCGAGACTTAATACTCGCCTTTTAACCGCTCCGTTTTATTTCTGTTCATCACTTCTGGTGTGAAAGTTTTATTCTATGCATTTATCGACATAAATTTGAAACGAAGTGCTCAATATATTGTGCCGAAAAAGAGGAAAATTTCAAGCAATTCTTGTGCGTCGTTTTCTACTTAGTATTTTTGTTTAGTTTCGTTCGCCATCTGTACTCGCAATTATCGATATAGCCAGTGAAATTTAATGAAGGAGTAATCAAGTTTTCGTTGCTGTAAGTGCCACCTTTCATTACTACATAGACTAATTGTTAGCAGAAATGCCACGTTAGCATAATTTATGCGACAGCTTCAGTGGGATAACTAAACATCTTGATAGATTTAACGACATCGTTATTAATTAGGATGTGCAATTTGTGTACCGTATGACTTTTGCACGCTCCTTCGTCTTATTACATTTTCGTATGTTAGGGACCGTACCCGTAGGCCTGGTACCCCATTGATCTTATTGCTCTCATTGGTTGAAACAAACGGTACTACACACGCGCTCGAAGTATTGATCAGTTTCGCTGTCTGATGCGTCTCCTGTCTCGTAATCCAATCTGCTGTAAGGCGAGAAAAATTACTATCATTTTTCATTTGTTCATGAACTCGTCTCCTTCATCTTTTTCGAATCCTCAGTGATAACGCGTTCGTAAAGAGATATTCTATCGTAGACACCCTTTATGACCTTCCACTATGGCAAAAAATAACAATAAGAAAACATCTGCTCGGCTTAATTGAACATTTCTCAACATGATCAGTTTATTTGAAAATGTAAAAGTTAGGTAGGTGAAAAGTCAGTCCGAGATGGTACTTGAGTATTTTATTTTACTTATCACCTTGAGAAATTACAGTTAAAGATTGAGTTAATCGAATAGAATTTTGGAGAATTCAATACATGGGGGAATCCCCCCACCTCCCATGAACAATTTTCTCTCTAAAATGTCCGCAAATGGGGACATTGATATTTTGGAGATATTTTTCATACATAATATCGGTACTTCTGCAATGGGGACGTCATCAAATGTTCAACGGGGCTTGTTTTGTTAGTTGCGTGAATACCACGAAAAAAGTCTGTAGCAGAATTTGGCGGGATATGGGGTCGATGGTGACTCCTTTACTGTACATGGTTTGAAAGTGAAGGAAAGTTTCTGATGCAAGGTCCAACGAGTCAGTTTGAGGGAGGCGTGTATCCAATCTAGAAGCCGCGAGCCATCTGGAACTACATTCGAGATTGCTGGGATGGTAAAACATATTGCCAAACGAAATGAATTTCATGTGTTATGCATTTCTCTCCCTTTTCAGACAAACTCAGGATAGGATGGACGACTTTGAAAAAATGTTCCATTTCTTGAACGTTACTTTTAACCGGGAACTTGTATTATATGTGGAGGTATCTGGAGCTTTCCGCTGTCCGCCGTACACAGGAAATTTTCTCGGAAAATTGTCTTTTTGACCTACCTTAGAGACTCACTAAAGTTACAATGGGGAGGGGGTAGAACTATTTTGAATTTTCTGTTCACAATTTGAGAAAGAAAGGACGTGAAGAAAATTCGACTTTTGCGTTCTAAACGGTGTGAGAGGAAAGCTCTACTGAACGAGTTCCCTGCTCATCTCAATTAACTAGGTACGGTTATGGGAGTTGGGCTCTCTTTTAATTGGTCTGATTGAGACTGTTTAGTCTTTTCTTTCACATGATAATTTTTGGGCAAGATAGAAGACATATTAGATGACTGAGGAATAATCTTTCATCAAAAAAGATGACTTTTGCGACCAATTTTGTCCAACATTTTTGATTACTATACCTCAATATGACGCAATGAAGTTGAATTATTTGTCATCTCCTTTTACTATTGTTAGTCTGCCCCCGAAACGTATGCGATCAATTCTTATCGTTTCAAAACAAAAACGACATTCACAATTCCGACAGATAAAACTACCATTTGGCGATAACATTCTTTTTTTTTCAGAACGTCTCAAAAATATTAACGGGTGTGTCGACCGGAATGCGGGAAATGGGTTTTATTTCTGCAACGCCATTATTGTTATTAAACGATAGGACGAGTTTAGATAAGGAAAGAAGAATACCTAAACACATGCTAGTTTGCGAGTGTAGGTATAGGTATCAATTGAACAGGTGCGATCTTGCCTTCGAGTTTGTTACTTCTTCTCGTAAATCCCGACGATTATGAATTTTACCTAACGTAGCGAAATGCCTGTGACTTTTACCGCCCGGCACAGACTGCTATACAGTTCGTTGCGGTTTTATAATTTCACCTATTCTATAACAAAGGCGTATAGACGATTCGAGTAGGGGCCAATGGAACGGCTTTCGCTTCTTCCTCTGTGGTTCATATTAAAACATATGGTATTTTCAGGTGTAACGGACAAAGAATGTATGCGTGGATTAAATTGCAATATCGAACCTTGAAAATGAATACCGTACGTTTTCTATATACTCTCGTTCAAATATCAGGACTCATGACATCATAAGCCTGATTGATGAAAATACGAAGTATTTAATAAGTTATTTGATAAAGGTAGAGTACTTCTTTCGTATCGGTATCGATTTTTCTATCGAGAGAGCTTTAGCAGATGTGCAGTAGAGTAAGCAGTTAGGCATGTTTGTAGAGCTGTCAATTTTTGGAAAATTTTGAAAAAAATCAGAAATGGTTGGAAGCTCAACTATAACGAAAAGACCTTGTATATGGCATTACAAAATGTTCCAATTTCACTATAGCTCATGTTGTTTTGAGTTGCTATTGTGAGTTCAGTAGTTTTAATTCAAAGTCATCTTTGACGCCGAAGTAAATTAGCCTAGAGATTATTTCGAAATGAGGAAAATTGGAAAATGAAATTGAAACTTTTTGCGAATTTTCACCAGATTTCCTAGGTCTTTTTGATTTCATTTACAGGGAAAAGTTGATGATATCTTTTCATCCACTCAGCTCTTCTCACAGATAAATATGTTTTCCTAATGACCTCTACAGGTGTAGGTAGGTAAAGGGTAACCGACAATCTCACTTCTGTTCATAATTGAGAATAGTCAATTGATGATGAAAATTCGCGTTTATGTATGCTAAAATTGCTCTTCTAGCGTTTGAACATCAGTCGCTGCAGGCGGTGATCAAAATACATCAGCTGGTATAATTGGTAGATACACCCAGTTTTTTTTACTACAAAAATTTCTGCATTTCTTTTGAGAAATAAAAGTGGCATTACATGTACTATTTACGTCTTGGTTTGTATAATCGCTTTCCAAATATTCATTTATTACAGAGGCCATTGATTAATATAGCAATTGTTTTTATGATGGTTGATTTGTTTAGACTCTTTTGGTATAATTTTTTTTTTCTTTTTAACACTTGAAGAATTCATTTCACGCAACGACGCGTTGAAAGACCTTCAATGATCGTATTCTTATTAATGGCTACTTGCACAACTAGTGGAAAGAATAATTGATCGGATGGATTCTGATTGCGTGACGATTATCAATTTATCAATACTTAACGATGACGCACGCAAAAATGATACCGTGGTATCAATTCTTTCTTTTTTATCGACTGCATCAGCGCAACCGAGGGACAGGCCGGGGAACTGCCAATTCCATTTGGCAAGGTGTAAAAGCGTACCTATACAATGTTGTAGGCAAGCAAAGCAATCCTTGACCTCGTCTAAACGAACTGTATTCAAATATAATATGTATAAATAATGTAGACCGTATTTTCGTAGCGCTCTCGTATCTCTGTTGTATTCGTACCTGAATATTTATAAAGTAACTTGCACATGCATTATACATAAACAAATGAAAGATGTAAAAATGCGTACGTACGAACGTATGCAAAAATATTTGTCTGTTCAACTTGTTAGAAAATAATCTACCGCAGTGGATGGACTAGTTTTCAAAATAGTTTGAAGTCAACGTCCATCGCTTGGGATCAAATCTCCTCTTCCTCCCCCTCTTGAAGAAGAAAAGGGTAATGACGCTACTGCTCGAGAATATTTCTTGCTGTCTGTTCTCGACTTCTGTCACTGTGTGAGTCTTGACTTTTTTTCTTTCTCAACGATCAGAAGGTTGTCTTTAATGAGATGGAGGACCTTTGTTTTGAATCATGATATCAAATAAACAATCATTTTGATGGATATTTGTCAGTTTATTTATGCTAGCTCACAAATCAGCTTAACAATTTGATCGAACACGAAAGGGAGTCGCATGACTTCATCATGGATGATGATATTTGAACTGTAATCAAGCTCTGTGATGTAAAAATTTCAAGTAAACACACTAGTAGCCTCCTCTATCATCAACTGATCACCTAATACTCTTGTCGCGCAAGAGATCGGCGCCGGTAAATTCAAAATATGAACCCTGAGGAAACCCGGCTCTTTGACCCAATTTTTACAAATTTTCCCTAATAAATTACTCAAACGTTCTTCAAAAACGACGAACTGCGCGTCAATATAAGGTGAATTTTACTTTTGAAATTTGATTGGTTAGCTGTCGTCATCCCTCATGAACATCACAAGTCTCTTACTCGCAAGTTTCTTAAATGTGGTGCTAGTTTGCTCAACGGCTGGAGAATGTTGAATTAATAAGAACCGTGGACAAATTGAGCACGCAATGTAAACTTACGCCGGCAATACCTCAAGATGATCAGAGCGTTAATCTTCTTAAACTGACAAAACTTGAATCTCGTGTATTCTCGTTCCAAGTAATTGATTGAGAATATAGCCGTTAGTCTCTTCTCGATTGTAAATAATATGCTCGCGTGCGTGAAAGAAAAAAATAGGTATCCAAGATAACAACGTTGACGTCACATCCGAAACCAACACGCTGCAAATTGGTGATGATTGGGGCAAAAGGGTTAAACATAGAAAAATCTGTCTTCTTGCACCGTGTAACGGTAAACACAATAATACCCACGACACAATTAGATGACGAGGCAAGAGATAGCATGTACATACCTCTTTTTGACCAGTTGAGTATTATGTAACGTAGCAACCGTCACTAACGCTGGCTAACGAATGCTATTTATATTACTCCTTACAAAGACCTGCTACGCACGGTTATTGCACATTGGCATAATTTATGCAGGAAACGAAGAATAATATGTATTACACTGCTTTCTTCCTTCTTTCAGAAGCATGTTACTGAGCATCTGTACGCGAGTTTCTGATGAGCATTGGCGCATCTTTTTTTACGATCAAGTATACGCGAGTAGTACCTACATCGTCTTTTTGAATTTAGAATGAAGGTACGGTACGCTTGCGTGATATGCATAACTTCAAGCAAGATACTAAATGTTTAAATTGGTAATAACTCGATCGTGTAGATGAGCAAATTACTTTTCGGTTGATATTGTTAAGGCGGCAGTTTTGGAATATTTGAAAGTCATTCTTGAAAATCATACAATCATTATTCATCAACTCAAAACCTCCTGTTTCTTGTATCTTTTGAAACATTCCGGCAACAAAATATAGGTATACATATACATTGCGAATAGTTGATTATGAACTATTTTTTTCATCAACTCATCGTATAAAATTTACATAATGAGAACTGATATTATGATTCACGTTCTTTCTTTTGAAGGTTGATGAACTGACCTTATAGTAAATATATTATATTTATTCAAGGTTTAAAAGCCTTCATTCTCAAATTTATACATTTCTGGCAAGTCGACAATGATCGACCAACGATACTCGAGGACGGACGTCCTTTCTAGAAAAAGAGCGTTTGTTCGATGCACCCATTTCTTATTGAAAGGACGCCCTTTCCTCTATCAGATATGATATATTCTCAATTTCTGGCTATGTGAACTAAAGAAAGAAGAAGAATTACTACCTAAGAAAAAAGAAAATTTACGTGACTTGGTGCAACATTTGGTATAGGAACTTGTTATTGAAAAATTGCAGCCTCCAACCCAGGTAATCATTTTCATAAGTAGGAACGTGGAGGTATTTTCATGCGTGGTGGGTAAATTGTGGAGTGGTTCATCAGTTCACTGTGATGTGGCTCTGACTCCGTTTGAATTAGAACCATTTCACACTGCAACTTAGATTGCACCCCTTCACACACTATATCACGCACATACCTACAATCAGAATACCTTACAAAAGTTCAGCAAGCTAGTGTACTCTATATGAAAGTTTTTACTTATCTCTTTCTTAGTACCTATCACAGAGTTTATGCTGCATTTTGAAAAAAGATCTTTAGTTAATGTTTGGAATACGCGTGAAAAGAAGATTCAGGGTCAGTCTTGAGGGTATTGAGGATCTGTTTTGGTTTCAATTTCAACTCCATGTATCCGTGTTCATCGAAATATTACTGATTGCTAAAATTCTGGAAGCGAATGCATTGTTGAGAAAAAGAAAAGAAAATGATTCCTGAAAATGAAGAAATTTTTTCCATTTAATATTAATAAAAACAAGGGATATTTTCCGTTGAGCTTTATTTTTACAAAATACCTATAATTAAATGACTCATACATTTTATGCTTTGGTATCGTAATTTATTATGAAATCCCCCGCATCCTGAGATCAATTTTAAGCGCAGGTATGGCAATTGAGTGAAATTCTTTTAGGATATTGAAAGTAGATACGGGAATAAATTCAATTTGCTTTGGAGATTGTGAACGGCGATTTTAAAGATGATTGCTTGTGGATGTTATTATCATCTCATATTATTATAGATACTTTCGGAAACCCTGATCTAGACCTATAAAAAACTAGTCTCTTTCATTAGACTGTGGGAGACCTGTTTTTCATCTTTCGTCGCTGACCGTATGTGGTTTTTATTCTGTCTCTCTTTCTTCGGATCTCTCTTCGCTATTCTCACGTACTTACGAGTTTCCTTCTACTAGAGAAACCAGTTTTCCGCAGAAGAACTAAATTTTATAATGAGCAACTAAAACCTATTTATGGTAGGAAATGCCGTCAGCGACCCGTTATTTAATCTATAAGATTTTAAACATCCTAGTAATATTTTCCATGTTCCTGGTATTTTCTGTTATTTTCTCGCGGTGTTCAGATTGTCTGATAAACGCTTTGGTTGCCAAATTACTTTGCGAATATATGCTTAGAATTTTAACGTTACGTCTTTGTTACATACTTGCTATATCTGAGAAGATGTTTCATTGCTTGTATTCAAGAATTAACGACACACGAATTTTGTTTTATTATTAACGTATTATTTTTTTTTGTCGTTCTTTCTCCTTTCGCTAGAAGTTTTTCTTATCATGAAGTAGGCCTACCAAATTTTTCGTGGTCATGATTAAATCACCGCAAAAATAATCATTAATGAGGAATACATTCCATTAGATTGCAAAAAGATGTTACAAAAATACAGACTTGACGAATGTATGTCTGAACATACGCCTGCATTTTCAAATTTTCTTGTGAAAATGATATCGATATCAGTTCACATTTTCTCCTCAAATCAAACATTTGACGAGGTCTATTAAGTATTATTATTATTATTTTTTTTTTTACAATATTGAAGATACTATTTTTTTCCGACCTATGCATTTAAGTAAGAATTTCGTCGCTTTTAAAACCTATGTACCGGTACGAAAATCCCAAGTGCGAGACCTCTGTCGAAAATATAGACATCATTGTGAGTTTCCGAAAAAAGTTGAAATTTGTGATATTAACGGGTTCTTTAGACGGTACTAATTCAACTTAGAAACTATAGTCTAGCTAAATGTCACAAGTTCAACCATGATTATGTTAATTTCGCGGGTTAGAAAAACTAGTCTGGGTACAAACTAACTGGTCCTGCCGTCGGGTTTGCAAATATTATGCGTATACCTGCCTAAGATTTCGAAATAAAGGTATCAATGATACTACGTCCAGATGTTCATATTCTCTTTCATCTCTCCGATAAATAAAAATGAATAATATTTCAGCTGTAATTGCACCTTATAATACAAGTGGTATGATCCACTGCGAGTGTATAAATGTATTGTTGAAAATGCAGAGGAACCTGCGTTTCATGGGTGACATTGTCATCATTGTAGTCAAAGAATTCATGTTTCAAGTCAATATAAGCGCCAATTTCATTTGTACCAAATGTGCGTCAGAATTACTGGGTACACCATCTTGGAGATCCATAAAGAGTAACAAGTAAAAAACTTATTCCGCTATATTATTTATAATTCTCCCTCTACTGGGACTTTTGCAGCTGAAATTCATATAATTATAATAAAGAAGTTACAATAGAATTCCAAGTTTTTTTTTGCAAAATAATCTAGCAACTAAAAGGATCTGAATTACCTTCTATTTTATCCAAGAGTCGATTTGTAGACAATTTTATGCTCTCAAAATTTCAATTTTGTCCTTTTCATTTCTGAATTTTGAAGGAGAAAATCACCTTGTTACTTTTTTGCGTTTCAAATTTCGCGGATTTTAACGCTCCTAGCGGATAGCCGACCCGACACACGGCTGCCGTGCAAAAAAAGAATGACAAACGTGCAGAATAGCGATTAGGAGAAACAGGAGCTCTTCACGTGAAGGTGAGATATTTTTCTCCGAATCGTTATTCGGACCGGGCAGCCACTGGCGCGCTTCGATCGCATCACTCTTTCAGCTAGTAAACAACACACCACCACAAGCATACTCAAGTCGATCGTTTCTTGTGTGCGCGTGTGGTGGTATATTGTTTACTAGCTGAAAGAGTGATGCGATTGAAGCGCGCCAGTGGCTGCCCGGTCCGAATTCTACACGTTCGTCATTCTTTTTAAGCACGGCAGACGGCCATAGCTGCTACATGCTTTAGTTTAAAGCTTTGCCTCTTCTTCACTGTACCTGACCTGAATTGTCTCTGTTGTCAAGGTCAATGCCAGCCAACGAACTTATCAGAACCATCACCTCCTCTCCTGTGCCTATCCTATAACTTTTGCTCGTTATGTAACACACCAAAGGAGAGGATAAATTGGATGAAATAGTTTATATTTCCTTTAAATGACTAAATATGAAAGTTAAAAATGATGTGAGTACTCTACTTGTAAAACAGTTTCATCCGCCAATAACTTAGCGTCTTGTTTTCCTACAACTCCAGAGAAGTCGTTACATAACCCGAACAATAATGAAGTGGAGAACAATCTTGCAAGAACGAAGAAGTAAGCCACTTTTAATTTGATTTGACTAGAGGTTTTCCATCGTTATGATATCTATGCCGAAGATTTGTGTCTGTGAATAGAATTATCCGAGAGCGACTCGGAGAAGATACACCTACCTTCTGGAAAGAATTCATCATTTTTTTATTTCAAGAAAGGTCATATTAATTAAGGGAACAGATAACCAACCCACGTTTTTGATTCACTTTCATCTTTGTTTGTATGGATAAGCATTCCTATTTTTCAATCAGTTGCATTCATACACACGACAAAGACCAAGTATCAAGTTACACCCATCGAAGTGCAGTACAATCTCTGATATCGACTTTCAAATGATGAATATCGCATCGATGTGTTCGAAATTCGATAGTGTGACAATCATTTTGAAAACAAAAGTATGCGTCTCATATGCGGTTTATGTTACATGACTTCCTATCCCTTTCCAGTGCAATATACTTACGTAGACAAGTTCAAATTATAATTATACACCTGGAAAACGTTCGATGTCACCGTCCCATACTGTTTTTTTTTTTCATCATCGTCATCATTTTCATCTGATTAAAAATGATTACTTTCTTGAAACTTTGTCGAATGCCTTTTTATGTGTGTTTAGTGACGCATATCTACTTAGTTACTAGTACAGTAATAATGTCTGTGAATTATTTTTTCGTCCGAAGACATCAATAATATTACCTGGCCACCTAAATCCTCTGGCGTGAGGTGTGTTGTAAATTGACTAGATGCTTCTACCCTTATTATAAAAACTGACTGAAAATTCTTATAATACTAGATGAACTCATCACTTCAAGAAGATTAGATGCGAAGGAAAATTACTTGCTGCTGGTACAGAAACTATAATTATGAAGGTATCAACTTTCAATATCGATAAGTCTTTGATGGAATACAGTTGACTGCGCCAATTTTACGAGCGACAAACGTTCTCGCGGTAATATTTCCTTACGTAAGCGATTAGTTACTAGTACAGTAATAATGTCTGTGAATTATTTTTTCGTCCGAAGACATCAATAATATTACCTGGCCACCTAAATCCTCTGGCGTGAGGTGTGTTGTAAATTGACTAGATGCTTCTACCCTTATTATAAAAACTGACTGAAAATTCTTATAATACTAGATGAACTCATCACTTCAAGAAGATTAGATGCGAAGGAAAATTACTTGCTGCTGGTACAGAAACTATAATTATGAAGGTATCAACTTTCAATATCGATAAGTCTTTGATGGAATACAGTTGACTGCGCCAATTTTACGAGCGACAAACGTTCTCGCGGTAATATTTCCTTACGTAAGCGATTTTTGCCGATGGCAGCCGCAATTTGAAATAAGAAAACGATAGAAAATAATACCTCTCAGTCAAATCGATATTCATTTTCCAGTTACGTTATATCGGGTAATCCGATAGAGTTTCCCGGTTTTCAAGTCTACTAGTATATAGGTACTATCGATACAACGCTTTATTAGGTTGTCGTTTTTCTCCATATAGCACATTATATGCTCGCAAGATATTCCACACAACTCTCCTAATCGCCTCAACTCACCAAGTAATCCCATAAAAAAGAACTAGGCCAGCTTTTATATTCCCTTTCGGAACGCCACTTACACTTAGTATAAGGTAATAACCGAGTGGCGTACGATGATCGGTATAATTGGTTCTTACTTCAGGTATTTGTAATATTGAAATAATAAGGAAACCAGGGAACGTACTCGAATAGAGAACTGGTAATTCGAGTTCAAGATTAGGAGTTGAAATCTTGGTTGCACGAATTCAAAAAGAAGATTCGTTGACTTGAATTCTAAATTTTTATTTTTGGATCTTCAATGACTTCTATTTTTTTTTCTGACTTTCTTTTTGACGAGGAACCAACCTACATTAATTGTAAGCGGATCAAAATGCTAAATCAATTTGAAATCGATACAATTCTGCGCTCGAGTACTTGTGCATAACGCTTTGAAAAATCTTCCCTCGCTCATCCGGGACTACGAATGTTGAGTTCCTTAATTTTGTAATGATGCCCGTATACGTGTTTGCGAATTACTTTGTGAATGTGTTAAAGAGTCTCAATACACTTGTTTTTATTAGTTGTATCGACTCGGTAATACGTTAATAATTAGGTCGTTTTCCCTGATCCGGATAACCTTTTGTCCTTGCTCTGTTGATCATGAGCAGTAGTGTATAGTAGACTTCAATTGCTCACATTCTCAGGATGATGGATTTAGTCGCACACCCGATAGCAGTGAATGTGAAAGAGAGTATACACAATCATACATGGCGTTCCTTCTACCGAACGATTATTAATTTAGCTCACGTATCAAATGACGACTATCGCTGAGAGAACGTGATCTCGAAAAACGTGCGTTCCCCATTTACTTATTGCTAGAACCCGCATATTACATACAAACGATGGTGTTTATGCATGCAATAATGTGAGAGACAGAGAGGAATGAGTTTGAAAAACCGCACAGATTCCGTTTTCAGTAGTTCTATAACTCTGTCAGATTTCACATAACACAGACCTAAAAACCGGACGTTACTACCAGCCAATTTTATACGAGCAACGATGAAAACTACGACGACATTGTGTAATAATAAAAACCAGCAATGAAACAACGAACTTGTGGTTTCTGTTTCATATAAATGCTAATTATTGTCTTTCTTACTTTCTTATTGACGCTAGTTGAGAGTAACGAAAGACATCGAATTCAAAAGAGGAAAAATTGGCGAGAAAAATAGGTAGGGGAAAATGATACGGAATATTGGTTTACTTTTATTCGACCGTGACCCGAATACGCGTGCAGTTCATGTAAGCATTTTTTGCAAGAAATTGTTATAATATTATTGGAAGCGAAATTGTGTGAAGAAAAATAAAGAATCGTATGTGGGCCTAGAACGTTTTTGTTTGAGAGGTATATCGTATACAATTCTTGAAAAATAATACTCAACGCCAGGATCTTTACAAACTGAGATAATGTAACAAATTATTGATTATAATCACAAATTGGACATTTTATTTTTCTTTGTTCTTGGAAAAAGAGTTTTAGAACGTTACAATTGTACAAAGCTAGGCCTAACTAGTGGCCCGCCGTCCGGATTTGGCCTACGAAAGTCGAATCTATGTTGAAGTCGAAGATGGCAATTCACTGAGGAAAAAAAGTGCAATTACTTGGATTTGTCGGAAAACTTTTTTCTGTTATCTTGAAGTGACTTAAATTAAGAAGTTGCGAAGGAGTTTGAAAATTTCCCCGAGTTGATCGACAATCTCGTTGAATAGTCTAGTTACATCTCTCATCTTTGTCAAAGTTTAAAGGTGGAAAAGTTGACAAGAAGTTCCACCTTCTGGAGCTGAAAATGCATAGCAGAGGGTATATTTACCACGTCTTTGATTTTTATGAAATTTTCTCAATCAAAATTGCATTCCAGAGTACGAAGCACAGAAAGTCTCTCTCTACCTCGTGGAATCCCTTTCTCATTCAGTATATTATTTAAAATTAATTGATATCTAACTTCATGTGAGTAGGTACTATCTCATCTCTATGTTGTTTTGGTTTCAAACGTGATACCCCTAATCGGTACTCTTGATAAGGAGTAAAAAGATTTATATGGACGTGCCACGTGTACGCTACTGTTGATAATTCAGCCAGTTATCAATATACACGTGTACATAATATGATGTGGAAGAAGATTCGCCTTCACTATGGTGACAGTTTGGCGGAAGAATTACCTACACTTGCCGATTCTGCGTTCTAGCTCAAAACGCTGATTTTGCTGAACTGTTGCTGTATTTAACATGAGTAGGAGATTAATGTATGTATTGGTTTAAGGTTTCTTATATCTCGTGTCCTAGCAATAATAATTGTTATCAATTGAATGACGACTTTTTTTCTCATTCTAATTGGTTAGTGCGGAACCATACAGTGTACTTAATTCTTCTCTAGGATCAGAACGTTTTCATGAAATAATAACGAACAATAACAAAAGAAACCTCTCTACTTCCTCTCAACTATTCAGACTTCCATCACATGATGTGTACCTATGGAACGATGAAAGTTTTCAATTATGAGCGCAGAGGTCTTGAAAGTCATTGAACGTGGGAATGACACGAATCGAGGAGAAATAATCGTTCAAATTTTTGCTTCCTCTGATGAAAGAGACGACTTTCAGACGAATCAGCTGTTGAGATGCTTATCGATAAGATGCGAAAGTGTTTAATATCACCTTCTAATTATTTCAATTTTCTTCGATCTACTTATCAGTATGATTTCTTAAAACATGCTGAAAAAGTTGTGAGTAGATCTGTAGGCCTACCTACCTATTTTCTCAGAGCTTCGGACTATTACATTGTAGGCAATGTAATCTCTCTTTGCATTACTTCCTTATATTTTCAGATAATTATTCCCATATAATCAGCACAAAATCATCCCTGTGCGGTAAAAAATAAAAGGATACAGTCTAGTTATACCAGTATCAGATTCTCGTTTTCATTACAAATAATTGATTGAAGGTAAGAAAAAGGTTTTCATTGTAGCAATTGCGTTCATTTAGTCGAGGTAATTTCTCTAAAAACTTATCAATGGAGATATAAATGCTATCGAGAATCGATTAGACGATTGTAGTTCTATCTTACGATCAATTCATCGTCTTGAAGAGTCCTCCAAGGTGCGCTCCATCAATGTTGAGAAAATTTTCTCGTGAGATCGCGTTCAATTTTTGATCAGTACAGCCAATTTTGTCCACTTTGAAATGCTCCTTTGTTGGGATAGTAATTTGTTTCAAGTGCTCTGAATTTGATGTCATTCGAGTAGTTTTTGAAACTGATGGGTAAATATTGTTGATTTTCTTTACAAATATTAGATTCTTGTATCTATCTGGAATTTGAAACATGCTCGAATTCAAATTTTCGAAGACTTTTCGGAATCTTCATGTTATGGTAAAGTTGAACCACAGCGACGTTATCAAAAACTTTCCGTAGATAATTTAAATGATGTCTATTGAAGTCATACGACTGAAAATTAAAAACGCGTGTTCATTATCAGTACTGTTTATTTTAATAATTTAGTAATGAAGTGCCATGATTTGAAAAAGAACCTTCTCGAGCTCGTTTTATGCGTTGCGTAAATTATATTGTGTCAATTCTTTTATACAAGTTTTATTTATGGTTTACAATTATAAAGCACTAAAAATTTCTTAAACGGTGGCAAATTATCGCCCCTCCTCTTCTGCATACCAAAAAGCTTGGGTAGATTGAAAACAGCCGAGAAGGCAAGCTATTACTGTAGTAAGCGGCGCTTCCATCGGTAGGTGAGGATCTTAATGGCAGCCCCAGAAGTCGGCTTGAAATTCCCTCGGCCCCGACTCGACTCGGCCAGCAAAAAAGAAAAATGAAAGCCGAAATGCGTTGTGACGCTGGAGGATTTTGATCGCGAGCGAATATTCACATTTTAGGGCCCCAGCTCAAGTTTTGTCGCCCGGCCATGGAGAAATTCCCGCGGGCGCCACTGGAGGATCTCTGAGAGTCTTACTAGACAGACCGTTGTTTCATCTTTGGACGATTCATTCTTCGCAAACACCATTTATTTTGATAGAATTTTCCTGGACTATTATGAGTTGGGTCTAATTTGGTTTATGGTGCGAGATATTTTGCTACAGAAACAAAACGATTGTGTAACGTTGATGAGCCGTCGGGTACATCAACAGTGAATAGATCTTTTAGTGATGGAACTTCCATCTATGAACGATACTGGAATCGCCAGAAGTTTCTTTCTGCAAATCCAGTATTTTTCAAACCCAGTCTAATGTGACGATACTTTCCGCGTGTAATAGAAGGTGCCTCTTACGAGTGTTGCGGTGAAAGTTGCTATTATAAACCTATTGAAAATTACTTTTTTCTTGTCTGATAATTTACTCGACGAGAATGGTATTCATTTCTATCGCGCGTGCCTAATAACGCTATTGACACAATAGTAGTAACTTTGGGGTATCAAAACTCGACGACATTACTATACGTAACTCGAGTTCTGCAAGATAAACTATTCGTATTGCATTATAGGTAGAGGACCGCGGAACAATTTTGTTCGCCAGCGATATTGTTCTATCCGCAATTGACCTTGGTAAAAAGTATTACTGGTTTGTATGGAACGCGAAAATGAGGCATCGCCGTAAATATTTTATTGCTGCGTCTCGTCGGATGAGACTTCACGGATGATTCGAACGAAGCCGCATGATCATTAGGTGTACCTACTTAGAGGCCAGTGTGAGTATACTTATGAAATAGGAGAGGAAGTTGTTTCTCGCGAAAAAAGATTTACGGTCACTCGAGATTTTGTGCCCACTATAATATTCGAGACTGTAATGATGTGTACTGACGTGTAGTCTACCTGATGGCCGTTTTTTTTTTTCTAGCGAACTACCCGATAATGTATAACTAGACCGTAGATTGTTTTATTTTTATTATTTCCTATTCATTCTGGGTATAGCTGCTCGATGGTCATTAACTTCAAGACAGGTTTTACGATGGTGGTTTGCCGAACATTATGGTTTATGGAGATAGTTCAGTGACTCAATATAACTCTACCAACCTGTAGTATTACGGATGCAGTACAGATATAAGAATCGTTAAGAAACTTGTTAGTACCGTGACTTTCGCCGCATTTTGCGTTACATTTTATTCTCGTACCATTTTATGACGTGCAATGTGAGAGTGTATTAATGAAAAATTTACGGAAATACTGATCGCTCACTACTCTGTTTATCTTCTTTCGCCACGTAATCCAAAAGATATGTAGTTCCCAAAAAATAGGATTCAAATTGTTCGACACGTTACTTGACCTTTTCTGAATGTCGTAAAGGAGGTGTTTTTGCAGTATATTTTGCATCATATCATCTTGCTAGGAACACATATGTGATGGTAATGGTCTCTTTTTCCAAAAAAATACTCTTCGAAATTGATCTCGGTGTTGATCTTTTTGCGCTGTTCTTACATTTTGTTATACGATACTCAAATTGAAATGTGAATTCTTTGGGCTATTGCTTCCCTCACCATCAACCATCCAAATCCCCCCTCGAAGGAGGTATCTACAATGCTCACCCTTCTCTGAGTTCACAAAATTTAAAATGACGAACGTGCTTCTGGTCCAGATGGAAGAAGTATAAGTCAGAACTATTTTTGGAGGCATCCTGAAAAGTAACTGGAACACTGCACAATCTATCTAGCATCAGTGTCATACAAATTTGTTAGCCACTGCTCTCGAATATTATTGGATTACTAATGATAAATTACAATTCTGTTGAAGACGTATATCCTATAATTGAAAAAAATTACGTCTCCTCATTCAGTATATATTTTCCTCTTCAAAAATGATTTATTTTAATTTTTTTTCCGAGACCTCAAAAACAACTCTGAAAAACTTGACGTAGTTCAAGTATGTCTGCATTGAAAAAGTTCGAGCGAGGTAAATTTGTGGAAAATCTGTCATTTGCTGCGAAGTATGTACGTAACGATATTGGCAGGAATTCACGTTACGAGTTTACGACGATTCATCGCGTGGAGGTAATGAGAAAAGTACGAGTAAATGTAAACGTTTTTTTTTTTTTTTCGTACGAGTATAACTTCTAGAAAGAACGAGTTTGAAACGATGCAAATAGTATACGAAAATCGAGTACGAACGCAGAGAAAATAATCCCATGAGTGAAGTTGGCACGCTTAAAAAAATGCAAACTCAGACTTGAATCTTTAAATCTGACAGGGAGGAATGATACGCGCGACGAAAGGAAGGAAATATCACTGAACTTTGGTAACCTCGAGAAAATGAGTGAGATTAAAAATGACCGCACGTATGCCTGTGATCAAATTCTGTTCATGTATTCCTCGAATCATGCGAGACGTAAATAAATCAGTTCGCTGCTCGCGGGGTCTCTTTCACCAGTTATGCTAGTCGAGGCAAGCAAGGTACCTGTTCTGTAGAGTGATTATTTTCATTTTGATTTCGATATAATCGATTAGAATCGTTTCTATCAGGATTCTTTCGAGTCTTCCTTCTCGTATGTATAAAGTGAAAATATTCTCAGGTCCTTTCTTTCATATAACCAGTTTGATGGTCGGAATTTCCTCAAGTCTCTCACCTTGTAAACCTTTATTGCTCGAAAGTCAGAAGTCCCTTTCCTTATAGGTGTATCTAGATAGTCTGTAAGTACTGAATTCCCTCCTGATTCAAAAATCGAAAATTTCCATCTTTGCTCATTTATTTACATTGCCCGGTATTCGAAATTTTTCCATATTTTTCCTTATATCTCCCAGTCTTTTTTGTAGTGTGCATAGTTTGAAGTTCAAAAATTTTTCAAGTCCCTGATGTAGGTCAAAGCTCTTACTTTCCTGGGAATCGTTAAGGACGTGCTCCTAGACCATCTCTTTTGACATGTTTCATATCTTTGCTTTGACCCTACCCTCATTTGGAAATTTGCATGTGCGTGCAGATGACCTTGGGACTCGTGATTTTCTTTTCTCTGAGCCCTACCTTAATTTTGTTGAAAATGTGCTAGCGTGCGGGCGTGTTAGATCTCTCTTTGATCAGTACAGTAAACTACTGGTATATGAAGGTTATACTAGCTTTATACTGGGTCTAGGAAATCCCCTCCCCCCCTCCCAGCTATACTAGGCTCCTTTATACCATGGGCTTATTCCAAGAGGAGGCTTGTATTAGTTTATAGTAGCTATGCTAGATGTCTCTTTGATCTGTGTAGTAAACTACTGGTATACTGGGCTTATACTAGCTTTATACTACGCCTAGGAATCCTGTATCCCTCCTTTATAATACTATACTAGGCTCCTCCATAACGTAGGCTTTTATATTAGCTTTATAGTAAGGATTATACTAGTTTTGAAATATTCTGAACTAAGAGCGAATGAGCCCTCCAAAAACCACCAGCGCAGTGCTGCCAGGTGATAGTTCAAGAATCAAAAATCCGTATCCGCCATTTTTCTTTGGAAAAATGGATTTCTACGGATTTTGATTGATCCTTTAATAACTATCAGGAGAAAGGTATCTCTCATAAATGTAGCTGAGGTACTTTTCCCTTGATCGGCTCAATATTATGAAATTGTACTATCAGCCTGTAACGAACAGGAGAAAAGTATCTCTCCTACTGGAGTTTAAGGTGCCTTCCCCTTGATCGCAAGAAATCCATATAAGAACCCGTATCTTTTTTGAGGACCAAAAATCCGCGGATCTGGCATCCTAGCACCAGCGGCCCTCAAAAGTTATGAGCTTGAAATTCTTCATACTAGTGTTCAAAGCTGCCAGATGATATTTTGAAAATCCGTATCGGCCACTTTTTCCAACACCTAAGATCAAATTTCTTCCGATCTATCAATTAAAGGTATTTCTCATACTGGGAAACTAAGGGCTGCGGTATCAGCTCAAAACAATCAGAAGAAAAGTACCTCTCATACGAGTGACTAAGGTACTCTTTCCTTGAGCATAAGAAATCCACATTTTACGCAAAATCTGTAAAAAAAATCCGTTTCTTTTTGAACTTTTGAGAAAGTATGAAAACGAGGAGAAATGATATTAAACCTAAACCCCATTTGCTAGAAAGTCGAGAGACACGGGCGCAGTTGTCGAAGTCATAGCCTTTTGCAATTGTAAAACATTCGAGCGTGTAACTTTTCTTTCGTATTTCGAAAATCTCATTCGACTCTTTATTTCGTGTGCACTATAGTGCACCGTCACTGTAATGCAGAGTTTGAATGAATATTTAGAATAATATGAAGTTTTAAAATGTGCGAACGCCTGCCAGATGACCCTAACAAATAATTTCAGTAATTATTTCTGATATGCTAGTTTGGTAACCGGCCAACAAGAGGGAAATGAGTGTGTAGAATGTTAAGGAAGAACTAGACGACGAGACACCGAGAAACTTTATGGTCATATGATTATTCATTTTCTCAGTTCGGCAGCTCATTTACGTGGTACAGTTAAAGAGTTCATGTGGGCGTATTTCTTAGATATTAGCTACCATACATGCTTTAATGTAATGTTTACGATGAAAGTTAAAAAAACATATTTGCATGCTACGACGGGATGTAACCGAGGACCTCGGACTTGAAAGTTATGCGCTAATGACTTCCTTTTCTCTCGTCTTTCCGAGTAAAAATTAGGAATACACCGATATCGTCATTTTGTGCCGATTAGTCGAGTCGCGTGATTCAACCGAAATTGTATGCGTAGGCCTATATAAGATGTGCGGTCGTTAAGATGTGCTATTTCTGTGCGCGGAAAAAATCTATATGAGAATAGGAATAACGATTATATTCTATGACTATTGAGGGAAATGAAAATTACGAAGGTACACTATGCGTTACTATAGCTTTAGATAATCGAGACTCGGCACAGAAGTTTCTGAAAGTATCGATATTATTCCACTTTCAAGGATAATGGAAATGTAGAACTTTCGAGTGTGTTTTTGAATTGTGCGCTGAGAAAGTTTTCGTATTCGAGACAGGAAAGGATATATCTTCATTATAACGCCGCCAAAAAAGTCTGAAAAGCGGCAAAGTTTTATTGTGAAGTTTCTTTCTCGTGGAAAATGAGGGGGGAACGTTCGTTATTTTCTGATTATCAAAGAGATGTGAAAACGCCGGGTCGTTCTCAACTTCTACAGTTGCTTTCTTCGAAATATTATAAACGTTTCTCGATGTGATTGTTTGAAGTGGGGTGAAAAAACGAATTGACCTACAGCTTTTGTGTGTGTGTGTGTTGGTCACCTTTTCCATCGTATCTTTGCTCTTAGAAAAGATTGAATTGAGTTGCTGGAAACGAGAGACTGAAATTCTTGACTAATCTGGGGGTTTTTTTCATTGATTTTCCAAATCTTCATCGTTTCTTGTTCGTGTACACACCTATAACTTATTTCTGCTGGCTTAAACATATGTTTGAATTGTTAGTTATCAAATCAATATTTCAGCTGTTAGTGTGTGTAAGAACTTCATTTGCCAAAAGAAACCATTTTTATATAGGTTCTGTTTAGAGTTCAACCGTTCTGCAATTAATTCAAGAGTACTATCATCAGAACAGGAAACTTTTGTAGCCTATGAGAGATGGGAGAGGTTTGGTAGAACCAACAAAGATGCTGATTGCTGCTTTGAGGTGATCATTCTCACCTAACAAAACATGTCGTCTCCAATTTGGTTTCGCCTATTGACCCTATCCCGAGACTTGAGTTCGAGACTCAAGCTCTAGACTAGAGACCGAGACTCGAGGTCGAGACTCACGTTGGAGACTAGAGCTTGAGGCTTGAAACTGACACTTGAGCTTAAGACTCGAGATTGAGGCTGAAGCTTGACACTTGAGACTGACACTCGAGTTTGAGACTCGAGACCGAGACTCGAGCTTGAGAATTGAGGCTGAGACTCAAGACCAACACTGAAGACTGAGACTCGAGACTGGGACTCAAGAGCTTGTCGCTTGAGACTGAGACTCGAGCTTGAGGCCCGAGGAAACTGAGACTCGAGACCGAGATTCGAGCTTGAGAATTGAGGCTGAGACTTGAGACTCAAGACTGACACTCGAGACTGAGACTCAAGCTTGAGAATTGAGGCTGAGACTGACACCCGGGACCAAGACTCAAGACTGATACTCGAGACTGTGACTCGAGCTTGAGAATCAAGGCTGAGAGTCTAGACTGAAAGTCGAGACCGAGACTAGAGATGGAGACTGGAACTTGAGACTCGAGCCTTACACTCAAGACAGAACTCGAGACTTGAGACTTAAGACTGAAACTCGAGACTTTCACTTGAGCCTGGGACTTAAGACTGATACTAGAGACTGAGACTCAAGCTAGCGACTCGAGCTTGAGAATCAAGGCTGAGAGTCGAGACTAACACTCGAGCTTGAGACTCTAGACTAACTTGAGACTCGAGCCTAATGCTTGAGGAGACTGATACTCGAGACCGAGACTCAAAATTGAGACTCGAGATTGAGATATTTTAGTCTCATTGAAAGTTGAAAACTTTTCAATATCGGGAATCTAACTTCTTCTTTTTACATACTTATTCAAGATATTTGTTACATGTTTGTTGAAAGTTATGCACGTGGCATTTGTTAAAAAGAAGATTGGCTATCCTCATCTCCGAAGAAAAATCGAGGGAGGAAAATTACAGGCACTTGAAATATTTTCGTAGAAATGGACTGAAAATCGACCTGACATCGACGTTGATGTGGTAAGGTCGATTACAGCGACGCAATCTGGACCAGAACTTGAAGAGAAGTGAATCCGCGGTCAATTCGGTTCTCATCGGATGGGCCCAAAATACGTTCCTAGACACTATCCTTGAATCCAATTTCTTGAAAGATGAAGTGCATTCTACGTTGCGAGTCAGAACCATGCGGGTTGAAGGCCTTACATCGCAATTTGCTTGAAGAAATCACTCAGTTTTCTAGTTTCAAGAGACAGGAGTACATCTTCGTCTCAAACTCACTGCTAATCCTGACCCATGTCCCTAAATCACTCAAGTTCTTTATGTTAATAAAGCTTCTAATCTAAACCCATAAAACTGTCTCTGACCTATTCTAAAACAAAAATATTTTCTCTTCTTTCATTTCCTGTATTCATCTTTGAATCAAAACAAGAATTTCGGTTTTGTCGTCCCTGACTTCAAAAACATTTATTTCTCGAATAAATTCATTTTAGTGGGCGTATGTTGAGAGATTCTTCTTTCCTCCTCTCCTCGCAAATGGTGGAATGAAAATCTGAAAAATATTCTTTGAGGTTGTTGGTATTGAAATTATGTAACTCTCACTATAGAAAGTAGACCCAATGTATCAAAGTATACATTTCGGTCGTAAAATTTGATGATTCGTACGAACGCGAGTTGTGCAATGTGTAAAATATTTGATTGGCAGTTATCATGTCGACGAAATGTCAGTATAAGACGAGAATTTTTTCAATAAAATCTCAGGAACTGAACGCGTTTTACGAGACGTTCCGTATTTTTAATCGGAAAAAAAAATCTTCGTATATCCCTATCGCACTCGATCATTACCGACTCAATGTTAAACCGTTCCGAGAACGAAATTCTTTTTTTTTTTTTCTCAAGAAAAAGATAGTAATTTTACTCGAAATGATGGTGATAGAGACGCGTGTGTCAATTTTATTGTCAGTGATGAAGTATTTTCCTGTATCAGTCGACTGACCTTGTTTCGAATTGATTGCACCATTTTATAATCTTCGTATTCGTCCATGTGCGCTACTGTAGAATGATAGTTCTCGCAGTACCTAAGGGAGCATGTTTGAGGAGTGTTCGACTGCACTTTATGTCGCTTACGATTAAACCGCTAGATCTCGGCGCTTTATTTCGAAAATCCTGAGGACAGGCTGATACTGACGGTTTGCAGTGACGCGTGTGGTGGAAGATAGTAAATTTTCCTACCCAAATTTCTGCTCCAACTCATTTTCAATAGAATTTCTATCTCAAGTTAGTCGCATCGAAAACACCACTGCAACTCTTTTATGATTTTAATACTCAAGTATGAATTTTTTATTCTAATTTTTTGTTTTCGATTTCTGTCCACAGGTACGGTCATTTATCTTCCAGAATTTCGATGAACAGAAGCTTTTCATGGATATTTATTACGTAAGTTGTCTACTTATTGCGCTAGTATACTTTTTCTTCCTACTTAATGATTCCGGTATTTTGAGGAAGGCTCGTAGCGCGTGTATGTGTTTTCTTCGAAGAGAAAATTGTGGTACGAATTTTAATTTTGATGATAACGTATGTGCGCGCGTGTAAAGTCGTTTGATTTACTTCTACTTTGGCTCCGTTTCAACGACAAAATTCATGGAAAAATATGAATATTATAAATGTATATATGTACGCAAGGCATGTTGATATTACGTTCTTTGTGTTGGCTGTTTTCAGCACAGTTTGATGACGTGTGCGTGGTGCGTACTATATAAAATGTACTTTCCTAAACATTTATACACGCGCATGCATATATTGATATTGTGTGCAGAAATTGAGTTCCTTCCATAACTCGTGTTGATGATAAGACAGGCGAGGATGAACCGCTAATACGTAAATGAATTGCGCGGTGTGAGAGAAATGATTATTGTTTCCAAACACGGAATTCAAAGAAAGAGCGATTAACGAAAACACCACGAATTGGAAAACTTGCAAGTTTATAGAGGCGGCGAGAGAACTATATGGTCTCTGGTGCCTGTCATTGTCTTCCGAGCCTCCAAGTTCTCTGACATCTCACAATTATACTTCAAGTCAATCCCCGAGCAGTGGTCCGTTTTCACTGCCGTATAATATCCCAACGTTTCCTTTTTCGTGGGTACCTGATGTTGTATAACAATGCGAATAAATTGAGTTATCCTATCCATCTCATCTACTCGAGATTATACGAAGACTAAGGTCAAAAGTTATCGACTTATTTGTACTGCGTATGAATGAAGTTCGTAAATTGTAATTAAAATGGTAATTGATGGTCTCGTCGTTGAAATTTCGGTACGGGTGAATGTTTCCATGCGAGTTTTTTCGCCGAATAGAAATACATAGTCGGGTAAATATCAGACCGACATCTTACTCGTACAAACGAATAACGCAAGATAGTCTAGTGAAAATTAGATATCGTAATATCGTACGTAGCGCGAAGTTTTTAAATTGTTGGTGGAAAATTTTATAGCCTTAGCCTCATTACAGTGAGCTCGGTCTAGCCGTCTTGGCGGAGTAAATTGAGTTGAGAAAATTACTTGCAGTGAAGGTATGTTGGTGACAATTTTCTTAGGTGGACTGTGTGCTGGGTGTGGTAGGAAAGGAAGCGATGCTTTTGAGGACTAAGACTATGAAAGAAAGTCTCCTGTTCACATTGCTGCTAAGTATCTCATATTTTCATTCGAATAAGTATGGGAGATAATTCGGGCTCGTCTTTTCGTCTGGGTGGTTGTAGTCGAACATCAAATGACCTGTGGGGAGAAAATATGGTTTCCTGATGTCTTGGACGATTTGTTCTCACAATACCTAAATGATTTGGATGCGCGGTAGACATACCGACGCTTTTGCAAATTGCGTAGAGCTCAAGCATGGTGAATGAATGTAATTATGGAAACGAATTTGAAGATGTTGCGAATCTGATATGATTCTTGCGGTTGCAATAATGAAAGAAAATCATTTTCTAGTATATTCCGTTCAGCGTAAAAAGCGGACGCGGTAAACTATTTCTTTTTTTTTTTCTTCAATGTCTAATTGACTCCGCGTTAAATTTAGTATTTTTTGCGTTGTAATGGTATGTCTTCGGTATTATGCTGTATCGGATCTGTGAAAAAAACAGTACTGTGCCATGCGAATACCCCATGCGCGTAAATAATACCTTATCTTTGTGTATGTATGCTGTACAAGAAGAAAATTAGACCTTGTACGCTTTAATCGCCGCGTCGCCTTGTAACTCGTCTCCTCTCTCTCTCTGGCCCGTCTTTGTATTTCGCTCAGGCGTTTCGCGTTTTAGACGTGACCGCCGATTCCATTGCTAAGAAGACGCACGATTGTAACGAAATTCTTTTGCGAACAGTTTTCATTTTTTTTTTGTTCCTAGGTTACAAAACTCACAGTAATTAGAACGAGATACATTATTCAGTTGAGGGGGGTCACTTGGTTGCCAGAAAAACGCGATTAATATTGCTTACGTATGGCGCTAAAAGTCCTCGAAATGTTTTGAAGGTGTATTGTGACTTCGTTGATCGAAATGTGTATCGAAGAATTGAGATATTGTTGCGAACGAAAATTGAATATTAATTGTTTGCCGTTGGTACTTCTACTGCGTGACTCAACAGCCATAATATGTAGAATATCTTAGTACAGGATTTTAAGGTATTGGAGGTGTAGCTGCCAGTGCTTGATGGGAGAATACATGAGGGAACCTTTTCCGTGGGTAAGAATTCAAGATTTTGAGTTTGGATGACGCTTGGTACCTACGAACATTTCGAAAAAGAGTGCACGTATTAGCATAGATTCATGAACTAAAATTCCTAGTTTGAGTTTATGAAGGCCTCGAAGCTTGGCAGCTCGTCATCTCCTTCTCCATCTCTTGAACTATACAGTAATATAGACCGTCGGTATTGTGAAACACTGGAGGTTGAAGCTCAGTCAGTCAAGTCCGATTTGGACGTTTTGGCGACCGACGAATCAAGAATTTCGTGTTCGGGACTGGACTGATTGGAGTCGCCTCCTGTGTTGGACATGCGGTTCATGTTACTTGAGGACCTAGAGGTATATTCGTCAATATTTGTTTACATCTAGGCGAGAATACCTCTAGGTTTTTATGTCAAGTCCAATCCCCTCTTTCTGTCCCTCTTTGTAGGGCTTGGCACTAGAAAATTCTCAACTTTCTGTTGTAGAATTCGAATTTTCTACATATTTGTCTTTTCTCTGCCCTCTAAATCTCGAAAATGTGTCCAGGCGTCCGCACGGTTGACCTTGGGGAAATTTTAGTGGGGAACCCGCTATCCATTTTGTTAGGGGGATTACATCCTCAGAAAACGTCCACGTTCGGGAGTTTCTGTGAACTGTGTGACGCTTTATGACATCATCAATGACCTTGACCTACTTTATAGAGACTTGGAAGAATTTCAACTTCCAGCCTTCATTATTTCAGGCCTAGTATTCAGTATGTTTGCTGAGGAGAGCCCCGCCAACTCATTTGCTGAGGGAGCAGTTTCGCGCCAACCTAATCGTGAGCACGTTCAACTTATTACATCATCATTTTCAAGACTCGGAAACTAGGCTATATAAGATAAGAGGAGGACTAGGGAAGTTGTGAGGGACTTGGAAAATTTTCAATGTCAAACCTCAGCTCTACCTCTGATTCCAAAATGTACGCTGTTCTCTAGTATATGAAATGGTGGAAAGCTTGAGAACAGACCAAGAAGTGGGCCCACCCCAGGCTGCTACAGTGGGTTTAGCTTTCATCAACGAAGGAAAAGGAGAATGAAGGGAGCGAGTGAGCTCTTGGAAGCTAGTAGCCTAAAATATTGTAAACTGGGCTCGTATTAGACCATGAAGGCCGTGAGTGAGCCCGCAAAAGCTATTGGATTGAATTCTAAAGGACACTTATACTAGACTAATGAGGAGGAGGGGGGGGGCGAATCTAAAGTACGCTGCTATGGAATCTGTTAATTTAGTATACAGAACCGCGAGTGAGCTACCGAAAAGCTATTAGCTCAAAATACCCTAACTGGAACTATACACCAAGCAAAGCTCTCTGAAAGCACTTTGCTTGAAATGGTTCAAAGTGGACTCATACTAGACCAGTGCTGCCAGGTGATAATATCAAAAATCCGTAGCCGCAATTTTTTGTTAGACCTAAAAACAGATTTTTACGGATTTTGATTGATTTCATTACAAACAATCAGGAGAAAGGTACCTCTCACAAATGTAGCTGAGGTACTTTTCCCTCGATCAGCTCAATATTACGGAACATGACAGTTTCAGCCTATAACAGAGCAGGAGAAAAGTATCTCTTGTACAAGTATTTAAGATACCGTTCCCTTGATCGCAAGAAATCCATATTATACGTCAAATCTATAGAGAAAGAAAAAAACCGTATCTTTTTCGAGGACCAAAAATCCGTAGATCTGGCATCCTAGTACTAGACGAAGGAGGGACGAGAGCTACCTAGAGCTATTAACTTGAATTATTCTAAACTGGACTTGTATACCAAGGAGTGAGCTCCCTGAAAGCTTTTAGCTTGTAATATTTCAAAGTACACGTATATACTAGAGCGCTTACCCAACAGCTGTTAACTGAAAATATTCTAAACTGAACACATAGTGGAGCAAAGAGGAGAGCGAACGAGCGGTGCGAGTAAACTCCTCTGAAGCTATTAGTTTGAAATTCTTTACAGTTGGCTTCTAGCCTTCTACCAACCCAAGGAGGGGGCGACCCAAAAGCTATTACCTCGAAATACCCTAACTGGAACTAAACACCAAGGTGAGCTCTCTAAAAGCAATTAGCTTGAAATGGTTCAAATTGGACTCAGACTGAGGAGGGAGCGAACGTGCGGAGCAAATGAGCTCCTCAAAAGCTATTAGCTTGAAATATTCCCATTTTCTCCTGATTCTACGTCCAGGGCTAAAGCTCCCCATTTGTCGTACCCTGGGTGGCTTACAAGTCAGTGAGCTTTCTCTCTTGAGACGAACTTTCCATGCTTGCGTTTCTTTCGTGTTCGCGAACGTCACTTCCCTTGAAAAAGACTAGCTACCACATCAATAGTGTCGTATCCAAGTGTTAACCTGTCTTGGACGTCAATTCCTCACCCCAATGGCTATTTTATTTCAAACAAACATAATATTCTGATGAGGATCAAACTAATAAAAACGTGGAAGCAGATGCTATTCATCGCATTTCGAGGTCACGTTCAGATTGTAAAGCGTACGAAGTCGTAATTTTCTTGATAATATGCATCGTATCGACGTTACTCATCATGTGAGAATTACGTATTATCACGTTCTTTCTGATATTTTTCAAAGAAAAATGTACGTAGCGCGCGTAAATGTCAATAAGAGAGAGAGCTTTCGCAGTTTACGAAGAAATTGGATTGACGTTGCGAAGACGTGTGATTATCATCGTGAATTGCTTCGAAAGGCGCAATGATTAATCATGATGTGATAATGAGAAAAGGAAATTGCAAGAAAATGCGTAGAAGATGGGAAGATATCCTGTATCTGCCTCACATTGCTCGATCGACCTTTTCATTTCTTCGATTCCCCAGAAATGTGTGCGCGAACTGATGCAGTACACCGCGGCGAGAAAAATTATATGAATTTGTGGAAGAGTTACGCATGTTGTAGTTATGAAATATTTTAAATTCCTCGTATAGTCACCGCTTCCAGTTTTTTGTAATTTGGCGATTGTATGACTGATCGGTTGGAATATTTTAAATTGCTATTCAATTGGGGCCATTTTTTCGTATAATTAGTCGTGTACTCTTGAGGACAAGTGAATAGATTCTCATAGATATTCAGACGTAAAATAAAACTACTTCGTACTAATGCGTGAGAAGTAACATTATTCTGCCCCTCCAGGGTTTGCTTCTATATCTTCAGAGAATAAAGGCTTCAAGTCATTCGTTGTTGTGTAGATTTCTGTATTGTCAGTTGACCATAGGTTATTTCAGTGGCGTAGTTAGATTTACAGATAAGGGTAAGAAATTGCATAAATTTCGTTCAAACCCTTCCTCTCGAAAATTTTCTAGCTACGCCAACTGAGTCACCGGATCGTCAATAACGCATCCATATCATGTTCAAGCTGTACTTCATTGGCTAATTCTGTCCCGAACAATGTAAGCTCTTAAACACAAATGTTTAATGTAAGTACGTCCGGAGAGTGTAATTCAACTCGTCCGATTGGAAATTAAGTTGTCAACTATAGATTAAAATGGTTCGAGCCGGGTGAACAGCAAGGTCGATTCTTCTTCGAGTACGCTACACCGAGTACATTAAACTTTCCCTTCCTCTTCTGTCGACTGTTCCGATAGTTTCCATATTGGGTAATGATAATGATTAATATATATTGTATGTATTAATGCAGCCGTATTTGTTAAACCAGCATCGGGCTGGCATGCCTGTTTTTCTTCGCTGCTATGCGCATGAGATTGTTATTCGTCATATCGATAAACAGGCTGAGGCGAGGTGATCGCGACGACGGCAGAACGACGTCGCTTCGGAATGGGACGTGTTTTGATGTCAAGAGTTTGCTGAGCGGAAAACGTGATCTGATTTTTTTGTATCCCTTGCCGCGTTCGTTTCATTATTTGTGGTATTACGAGAACCAGTCTGATGTATACGCCCGCGCCGTTCAATGCCTGAAATAATGAAACTAGTTTTGTGCAGTAGATTTGAAATTTATCGTTGCGCAGTCGTCACGTTGTCAACCGTATCAATGTACGGATATTTCATATTTTGTTGTGCCGAAGATTTAAGATGGTTCCGTTCTTGAAGCCCGTTTTCCCGGAGGGCTATTTGTCTTCGGGACGTACTCCGAGGGACACACAGCTGCGAAGATGTTTAATTCGGTCCACTTCAGAGTTGTTGGAGGATTCTCCGATTTTGTTGAGATATTGTAAAATTTGGCTAGATCTTCTTTCTCCTCTTTCTCTTGTAAGGTCGCTCTCGCCTTTCTGGGTTGAGATGGCGACTCTTTGAAATATTCTACTTTCAGGCTTTTTTTATGCTGGGAATTGAGTTTAACACAGGTTTATCTAGACCCATAGCTTGGACATACACTGGAATTTCCAAGGCCTCCCTAGTATAGGGCATACCACTCTTATGCTAGCTCTATGCTAGAAATTAAGCTCAAAGTAGGCTTGTCAGGGCCTCCAGCTTGGTTAGGAATATACTGGGATTCCCAAGGGCCGTGGAATATACTACTTTCATGTTAATTTTAGGCTAGGCTTATATGGTGATATTCTGGGCCTGTATTACGTACATTAGACTCGTATGAAGATCATGATACACTGAATGTCAGTTATGGGGCTTTTACACTACTTTAAATTCGATTAGACTCCCTTTCTCTCTCGGATATCACAGGGAAAACTCACGCGTTCTTCAACTGAGTCGAACGAGAAGTGCAGGGAACCTGTATTTGAGCAGAGGGGGTTCTATGGGAAACATGAGAACTTGAAAAATTCGGTGAGATTTAGCTATAGTTCCCCGCCTTTCCTGCCGAGATACCTCACTTCCAAATTCTGAAAGAGGGCATGTGCGAACGGTGAACTACTTTCAAATCCACGCATACTCGTGGAACTCGAAGATTCCTATTTAAATAATTCCATCATGCACCAAAACGACTGGTGCAGTGAACACAATAATATAGGTTTGAGATTTTTCCTACATAGTTACCATTGGAAGTGAATGTTGAATAAAACGTGGCCATCTCACGCATCGCTCACGTGAAAATTTTTTATCTAATTTTTCGACTTTCTTCCGTTCCTCTGTAGTTCAGCTCGTGTTGCGTTCTCTCGATAGCGCTCTCAGCGGACAAAATAGGAGGTGACTTTTCTGGTTTCGATGTTCATAATTATAACTGTTAGTCCGTCTGATATGTACTGTTACGTTCGTATTTTTCACGCCTTCCGGGTTTTTCGATTATAAATACACGAAGAAGATGCTTGTTGTATAGGCGAAAGAAATTTCGCGGACGTGATATAATAATTACATGGTAGGCGCTGAATTGTGTGGCACGCTTGTATACGAGAATGAGCGTACGAAAACCGGACCCATTTATTTTGTACAAGTGACACGACGGCTGGCTGTACTACTTTGTATTATTGTGTATGTTATGCAGTGTACAAGTGTAGTGGAATGCTGTACGGTGTATTGCCGACAGGACGCGTCATTCATAATGAGATTCAAAGGAACTTCGAAGCGTTTTTAAAGGTCCAGCTGGCATCGAACGAGAAGCTGTCATGCCAAAAGAAAGAAAGAAAAAAAAATGGGATACTGATTAATATCTGGATCCGGAGGACGTTCTACGTTCACTTCGTCTTAGAGCTGAGCAACGAGGCCATGAAAAGAGCATTACAATGTCTCGTCATACCGGCAAGGTACAACGTCGTGTACTTTTCATTAATTTATGGCAAAAACATGATCATTATTTGAACCTCGTCGAGTGAAAGCTAACGAACTACGTAAATCTGAAAAATTGACATTGCCAACAAACGGGGAAAACACCTATTCTCCAGTTTCTCACCGGCATCGTTGATTAGCGATTTGTTCGGTCGATAGGCTTGGATTCGTGATCCGTTAGAAATTTCTGTACACTATGGTGTTGGATTATAATTGAAAGTGTTACAGACGGAATAACTTTGAAAATTTCTAGAATCTCGAAGCAAACTGGAACTTATAAGTTTCCACAAGGTCATGAATTCGAGCTCTCCTGGAAAGAAGTTTAAATTTATGCGCTCTTTTTCGAATGTTAGCCGTCGATAATTTAATAAACGTTCTCGAATTGCTCGAAAAATTCACCATTCTATAAGATGTTGCACGTTCGTTGAAAGGTGTTTCATATTTTTGGTGTGGGGAGTGCTCTTATTACGCGTTTGCATTATTATAACACCGAGTTTGTCGCAATTGTATATAACAGAAATGAATTGAAGAATACGCAAGAGACGTAGGGTTTCGAACCTTATGTACAAGAAGCCCTAAAAGACGAGTAGACCTACATTTCTTGCGAGGCCGCGTGTGAGCAAATACTAACATTACTGCAGGTGGTTCTTACGAGTATTATATATAGAGGGTAAACGCTCTGGGCGGTTGGTAGTGTTTCTGTATAATATTTTTCGTGTGCCAACTCTTTGTTCCTTCTCTCATTTGCGAATGTGTAGTCTCGTATGACTCGACATGTGTATTGAACTTTCGTGACCGGCTTGGAGAATGAAAACGGAAATGCTTCTTCATTGGCATTATACTGTCGTTCTCTGCTGGTGAGATTCGCGCCAAATACTTGGAAGTATGATATAGGAGTGTATGGTTCGATCAGTGCACGAATAATGTTTAACGGATTTCCTTTTATGAATTAATCCAGTTGCGTGCTGCTGAAAGAAGGTATTGCGGCATAGAATGTTTTAATATTCAGAAATTTACCGAACACCGAAGCCCGCGGACCAAGAGAATAATCACACGATGTAGAAACTGAGGTCCAACGTCCGTGTTGCTTATGATCTGCTCGATATTAATCCAGCTGCTCAAATTTAATGACCGTTTCACGTTTACTGGTCTAATTTAGGTCACAACTACCACCTTCACTTGAAATTTCGGCTGAGCTCGATTGCTGAAGCCAAGGCATGAACTTTGACGTAGTGATAATACAATTTCAACATGGATTATGTAATTGACAGCGTCAAAATTAATGTACTTAATATGGCTGGAAATATCTCGATGCACTTCTAAACGAAGAAAATTCATGAATTTCTGAAGTTTTCGGAGCGTCTTATTTTCGACTGTGTGTGATTCCCTGATTAACAGAAAATTGCAAAGTGTGAAATTCTGACTGTCATGCATCCGTGCATATCGTAGAATTATTAGACGTCCTGCAACCTTGTAAATTTTGATGGGTGCAATTATCACTTTTTGGAGAATGATATGACTTTTTGAAATTAAAAAAAGAAGCTTTGATCTTGGAGGAAAGACAATATAGGAGCTTATTAGTATGATGTAAACAACTTTAATAAGTACAAACAATTGACAATGACGTTGATAATGTCGTACTCCAGCATAATCTCCAAGTGAATGATTCTGAGAAACTCAATTGGTCAATTACTATTGTCTGTATTTCTTTGGCCCTGGCTAATCGATCTTCTTCAAGGGATCCCGCGTGCACAACTTTCACTGACATGTAGTCATATAGGCGATACAAGGGGAATCTTAAGTAACTGAGCAGGCCTGACGAGAGGAGAGGGCAACTGGGGATTTTGTCCCCGGGCCTGGCTCTTTCAGGGACCCGGTTTACAAGGGGAAACTGTGAAGAAAAAAAATGGGGGCTCGCTGTGTCCCTTTCCCCGGACTCGACTGAAGCTCTCGACGGGCCTGCACAAAGTCTACATACCTCAGAAAAGCCTGTAGTATTCAAGAGACAAGAATCTTCTTGTCAGACCAAACTCTCAATGGAAATTAAACGGAGGCAAGTTCTTGAAGTTGAGACTAAGGAATAATTCTATCCTCAGGTTCCTAAGGATTCATAGCTCGAGACCCAAAGACGAATTTGTGATTGGGTCAAAACAATACAAATATGCCCTTGTCAGACGAAAACGCTATTAAAGCTCTCAAGTGCAGACACAGACTGCCTTTACCCTCGTGGTTTGAAGTTGAATCTCAGAAATTGATTCACAGCTCGGTAGAATCTTGAGAATTCAAGCACTGAATTTTTTTCCTTGCCCCGGACCCGACTGACTGGAGCTCTCGACGGGCATGTGAATGAGGACGAGAAGTTGGTTTCGTGGTATTGAAAATCCTCCAACTTTCGGGTTAAATTATAATGGGTTCTTTGATACTGTAACCGAATTCTGAAAAAATGTACTTGGTATCGATAAAATGAATGATTCATATTCCAAAAATTAATTCCTCGCTTGAATTTTGGTGTGAATTGGCATAAAATGTATACAAACATTTCAACTCTCCCATAGCGTCTCTGTATTCTTGAAATCAGCCTCATGTCGATGTCAGATCGATATGGGGTCGACTGTCTCATCTCCAAATTTTTTATCGACCTGGATCCCTCAACTGCTTTGTTGGATCAATGTGCGCTGGTCTACTTCGAATCGACGTTGATGTGGAGTCGACTGTTCAATTTTCTTATCGACCTAAAATGTGTGCGTCGTTTGACAGTCGGCTTTTGTTTACTTGTGAACTTTGGATCGATTTCGAATCAGTGTCAATCCAGGATCGATGTACAACTACCCTTATGTAACATTTGGTCAGTTTGGCTACTCCCGCTACTCGCTGGAAGAATGTACAGTCATATGAAATAACGAGTGCGTAAGCGATGCAGCACGCAATTTCGACTTTGATTTTCAGTCGCCCAGAATTCGACTCATTTTTAACGTTGATTCTGGAACCTTATTAGATTGTGCAGTGGAAATCGATGTAATATCGACGTAGGTTGAAAATCTTTCAATGATGCGTAATCGACCCAAAATTGACGTCGATTATCAGATACCGGGAGTACGATGAGCAGTTGGGGAAAATGAAGGGTTTGATTTTGATTTGAAATTGAGGGAAACTGAGTCGACTCGGGATTTTGATCGCACTATTGTGTCGATTTGGATTCGACATGTTTTATCAAAAATGTGTACCGAGAAGAAAATCGGATCATATAGCTTACGTCTAGGAACGAAAAAATAAGTCTGTTTCTCTAACTGCGCACATTTTCTCGATTCTAAACTTCCTGGTTCACATGGAGCAAAATCTTTGTATCTCATTCTCTCGACATCGAAGTGATAATTGAAGCTAATTTCAGCATGTTTTCGAAGCGGCGAATTAACATCTATAACATAATGCTCTCTCCATCGAGTTGAAAAATTTTTATTTACCGAAATTTTTTCCCTTCACAATTGTTTTTCTTAAACCGGGTGATTCCGGTAGTTTATCATCGGACAAACTAACAATATCGTGAGATCTAGACGTTTTTCCCGTCGCCTAGCAATATTTCGTCTCAACCGATACTAGGCTGAACGTATCGATGTGTTAGGGTGGGTAATTTGAATTAAGGACATTGCGTAGCTTACGAAATTTCTAGTCCCAAGGTAGTCTGCGAATGTGCAGTTTCGCAATTGTCGTTACTTCAATGCATTGTGCTGTGGAGGGTTGGCGACCTACGACTCGGTTCTTTCAAGTCGGGGCCGGATAAGTACGAATAAAAGTGTTACTCATAAAACCGAAGTTGTTTGACAGTGAAGAAATATTCGAGGGAGCCTGGAATTGATAAATTGATGAGTAGGACATAGTGTGCATGATTCGAGTTTGTTTGTTCTTGGAAGGCCTTGTACAAATCTTCGTGGGCGAATTTCGCACGAGTTGAGCTAGTTTTTGTGTCCAGAGAAGATGAATTTTGTGATTGTGAATATTCAAGTTTTTCGCACACATTCTTGCTGGCGGAGAAAAACTGTGAGCGTTTGAAGGATTACCTTGTCTTGTATGAAGTTGTCTCCCTCTGCCCGTTGTCGCCTCTCGGTGTTGGGTTCGCGACAAATTTAAATTAAGCCTCAAATTATTATTTTCCATAATTCGTTGTGCTTACGCAATCATATTTGTCCGTCCCTGACTCTCGTATTACATTACAGACGATGTACGACGTATTGTTACCGTTATTTAATAAAGATAGAATGTTACTTCAGGGACGGCGAATTGTTATGCAGGTTACTGACGATAATGATCTGTTTTTTTTCCTGTCTCTTTACAAGACGCGGAGTTGATAATAATAATGATTCATTCCAAAAATAATTTAGGCGAGCAACGAGCGTACATTACGAAAGTGATGTCAGAAATTGCTTAGCCTTATACCCACAACGTGGAAACGAAACAATTGAACAAATTAATGGTCGTTGACGTTTTTTTACTAATCATAGTGCCGGTTTTGTTTGGAAGTCGCGGTATCATCCGTTTCATTTCTTGCGTGTGAAACGTTGACCACTTATGGTTTTTTGCTCGCCTGCCACATTATAAGATCGTTTCTTCTCGCATTGCGGCTAACGGTACCTCATGAATCATGTTTCAGTGCATGGAAGTGTGAAAGAAGAAGTCGTACTGAAGATGAACGATCGTAAATTTACTCCACGCATTTATATTTTTGCACTTAAACTCGAAGTGCAACGATTTACTATCGTTACATTGAACCGAGAGTTTTTCAAATCATCGCTGTTTCCGTGCAGAATGAAAGTGCAGAAATATCGTGCACGTGTTTTCTATACGAGTTGTTATTATCTTATTGAAATCTAGATTTATGAACGTATTCTCCTTTGACATGGTCCCTAAAATTAGAGAATATTGAATAATTATTGTCAGCGGCGATACGAGGTATTCGCCAGAGGTAAATGAAGATCTAAATAAGACGCTCTGAAATGAAAAGAGGGGCGACGACACATTTGGATGCATTCCAAAAACAACATATTTTCTTCTTCATCTTTCTGTCAATGGGCGGTGTTCGAAAGTTCTCGTGACCAAGCTTCCATATCACATTCGTTGAATGTCGCCCAAAAAACCCTGTAAAAAAACGTTGTTGCTGAATTGATATACGCGGTCTATGTAAATCTATACTTACGGACGAACATTATTATCACGTGTTGTACAATGAATGATGGGAATTCGGAATGAAGGCACTTAATTATACTCATTATAAAAAATGAAATAGTTGACCTCAGCGGATGAGGTCAGTCGAGTAAAAGGAACAATTTTGATGATTAGTATTTTGAGAAGAACGTCGAGAAATATTCTTCCGCGTAAACGAGTGCAATAGTCGAATGAGGTATTAAACAGATATTGGTTGATTCTCCGCTGTATATCTGATTCATTCATTACGTCTGTGGAAGTTTTGCGATTGCACGTCTGAGATCGCAGTCATTCGTTAGTAGGGAGTGAGGGCTCTCGAAATTTTCAGGGAGCTCACGTTCATGAAGGAGGATTGGATGCATAAAACAGCGGATTCCCCGAAGCTCAGCCCTGCGTCTTACCATGATTGATTGAATCAAACTCTCGTTTTCTGAAGGTATGCAGCCATGCTGCTCGAATTCTCGTGAATGTTTTAAAAGAATTGCTCTTTGTACCTTTACTCGTAGAATTATCATCAACTTGCTTGAAAGTTGTAGGCTTGAGAATTTCAAGCTTCTCCCTCTATAATTCGCGTGAAATCAGCAACCTTTCTTTCTCATGTTTACGACCTTTATACGACGTCATTTCAAATCACGCATGAGTTGGAGCGACAGAAAGAGAGAAAAAAATGTTTTGAAAAATAATATTTGTATGTTCGGGTGGACGTGCTCACATGGCGTTCCATATTTTCGGGTATAAGACTGCACCTGTATTATGAAATAACACTCCCCCAGGATCTTTCTGTGCAAACAACAAATCAGAGCTGTATTTGAAAGGTTATTGCTTATTTTTCCTACATCATTGGTTTTTTCCTCGAATTTTCGGCATTTATTCAAGTGTAGGTGACAGTTTTTTCAACAAGAAATAAACCTACCTTTTTTTGTTTTTCTCATCACACATCATAAAACTCTCTTTTTAATTGTTCCATTGTTCTTTCATTTGCCCTGAAATGCGTGTTGTGTTTTGGTCTCCTTAAAAATTCAAAGTTTCCGATGTTTACTGTCCATCGAAGCGTTTCTCTTATCGTTGACATGGAAGACTCTGAAATCAATCCATCTGTTAGTAAATTGTTGTTTACTGTTTTGCCATTGAAGGCGGAATTGTTTTTCATTCTAAAAATATGGACCGCAATAATGCTCATTCTCGATGAGTCGTAGAGGTCGAGGGTGGAAATAGGCACGTGTCGTGTCTCATTTTCCCCCGCTCTTTCCAGTATCCTCAACATCTCTGCAAATACTCTGAACAATAATACTGGAAACTCGCGTCAATTTCGTGGTTACAAGCGACTAGCGGTAGAGGATGGATTTAACATCAGTTGTGAGAGTTGTGACTATAAATTTGTGTATGTTTTTCGCGTGTAGTAGTGACGTTCATTGTTTGACCACCCTAACAACCCGAGATTTTCTCCCCCCCACGCCGCTGGAAGCGCCGCGTTGCTTGACCAAAAGCGCTTCCAGTATTATCGTTTAGAGTATTTGATCTCTGCCTGAACGAGATAAGTATGATGACGTCAGCGTGTAACCAATTGTATAGGTATTTGTGTGAACATTTTGGAATTCTTTGGCCCGTGCTTTCTTGTAGAAGCGATGGGTCCTTTATTTATTGGTAATCTTCCAATTTCAAAGTGTTATACCAATATTTAGTCATGTTCAAGTTATCTTATGTTGTACAAACCTTTCAGCAATACTCACGAGGCATCCTGAATAAAAATCCATCTTCAGTAGGGATTTCTTCCGCCACATTCTCCTGCAGCTTTTCTGTCGTTACTGACTCATCTCGCAGCTTTTGATCCTTGGCATTACCAAGAAGGTGCTGTCGTAGGAAACCAATGGAAGCGGCGCATGGTAGACGTAGCCCAGCAAACTACGAGATGAAGAGAGACGTTTTTATTATTGTTTGTGTTCAGTAGCAATCTCCAAATTATGTCTGTGAGTTTCATTGCAACATGCTACACCATGTCGCCTCAAATGACAGTCTGTGAAACATTACGAAAGGATACTCGCCTAAAATTCTGCTTTGCAGTCAGACCCGCCGCACAGTGGGATAGATGGCTAGTCTAGGTGGCCAAAATTCAAAAAATTAAGGTTCTTGAAAATGCTCAAATCGTTTGGAAATGTTTTCTACTTCATTTAAGCTGTCTAAAACAGATACCGAAACCAGCTGCATAACGTGACAATGGCCCATGTCTACACATTGGCTCCACGTTATTTTTCCTTTTTTTTAATGTGACTCTTTTTTTTTTTTTTTTTGGAGATCTTGTATCGCGGGGTATCGCTACACTCGTACACTTTGTCAGAGCGATATTGAAGGTGGTGGTCAGTGGGAGTGTTTTCTGTGTCATTTCACTGATTTACATTTCTGTGCCGAGATCATTGAATTTATTCAAACCGTAAGAAAGTACTATTTTCTTCTATATGAAAATAAGTTTTTCTCATATTCAACTAAGTGTTTGAAAAGTGTTTACCAATATTAATGGGATCTATCAACATACACAATTCCTTTTAACCTTGTAGTTTCAAACTACGTTTTACATTTTTGCCCCTTTTTGAGAAATTAACGCAATATTATTCCGCTAGTTGACAATTTTTGTATATTTTGTAAGAACACAGACAAGTCTTGGTTTTGATCATCGGAAGTTGAGGTGATGAACTTGTGATGTGGTTTGTTATATTGTGTTTCGTTTTATGGTAATCCGATTCCCAACGAGTGAAGACGAAGGAAACACGTGGCTGTCGTAAATCAACCGAAAATCTATATCAAGAAACTAGTTGTAACCCAGGTAATATTGAATCAGTTAAACATCTTTATAGTAACATCTTTTTTCAAGTCTGCTACACTGCAAAGCAAATTTTGAAGTCTCTAAGTCGAAAAATTCATCTATAGTAGTTTATCTGAGAGAAAAAATATGGGCTCTCGCCTCGCCGAAGGAAGCAAGATTTATGAAATTCTGTGAGTATTTGAAGAAAGGACTGTGTAGTTATGAAAATCATTGACCTGAGTGTTGTCAGACTGATGCCAGAATTCGAAAATTTTACTTTGCCTATGGGTGGAGTGCCAAATGCTGAACGCCTTTGTGAAATTATTTTGCTCTGGTGAAGTATTCTATCCTATACCCATATCTCATATTTGACTCCAATTTGCTATTTCCATTGCGGGCGTTCAACCAGAAGGAAAATTCTTGTAAGTTGTCAAACTTTTCATGAATTTATTGAACGAAATATACTGTCCCTCCCATCATGTAATAAACGCTGGTAATCATTGGATAAGCCTTTTAAGAAGAGGAGAGGAGGTAGAAAATTTTTTGTACCGTACATAACGAGTATTATCAAGCAAAAAATGCGAGGTTTTTACCATTGAAGAAATAAGTTAATGGACTATTTTTGAAAATACTAGCTAGAAAGTAATTTATCGATGTACGTCCCTATTTGCATAGTGCTCAAAATTTATATTTTTATCAAGAATTTTCAGTTTGTCATAATGATTACGGTCAACGGGGTCAAGGTGGTTGACTTGTGTGGCATAAAATTGTATGTGAAGCCTAAAGTTCAAGTTTTACAGTCGTTCTTACGGTTTTAAATTTGGAAATCAATTGCGTGCCGTCTACAATATTGAAATTCTCCTAATTTATCTTCAAAAATTGCCGCTGACCAAAGTTTGGCTTCTTTTTGACGTCACATTTGCTTCACTTTCTGTAACTTTGGCTTGAAGGCGCAACCCACATCATATTCTGCATCATCAATATTGTTGAAAATGAAAAGTTGAAAAAACGAGCTGCCTAAATAATGAAAATTCAAGGACAGGATACATCTTTGGAGCTTCCGATCTCGTACATGAGATCGCGCAGATGCTATTCTGCGTTTCAGAATCCAAAATATTTACCGACTCTTTGAAACGCAGAAATTTTACCGAGTGAAAAAAATTATTCGCCTACTCTCGCGACTCTTTCGACGCGATGTTTTTATTGGACGACGAAAAACGTACCTCGTTCAATGAGGTCATAGAATTCATAAAATTGAGAATTTGCTGTACAAAAATATAAGATTTTAAATTATTCGAAGAGAGTCTTGTATTTGTATTTTTTGTGTATTAGAATTTCAATTTTACGTTGATATGTCGGTTTTTCCACATTATTCGATGTTCTTTGTTCGTTCGCTCTTGAAGTCATGAAAAGTTGTATTTTTCAAAGTTTTCTCGTCAGGTAATGAATACCTACTGGAAAAATTCATTCTTTGGACGCTATGAATCGTGTATATTTCGAATGTTGAAAATATAAAGCATTATTATGATTGGCTGCTGCGGACTTTTTATTATGTCCACTGATTGATGGCTAGGATTTAAAAGGTATGGAACTCGGAAAATATTTTAGCTTTTCATATGCCTGTAAGATTGGGACTACTCTTGGATGGAAATCGTCACGGTTTGGTTACGATTTTTTGAATATTTTTGGCGGAGCTATTCCTGAGGAAATGGTTGCGGAAAATCGTCATGGTTTTTCTCACGGTTGATGACATCATAAAAGACCTTGACCTACTTTCAGGGTCGGAAAAATTTTGACTTCTTTAATGAAAGAATTTTAATCCATGATATAAGAATTCATTTTGCACTACCTTTCACAAATGAATTCTCATTACATTTCCTATTTCAATGTACTAAACCATGATGTCGTTTTTGACTACTCTTATCGTACTATGGGCTTAACATATAGTATACTTGATGGTTTCGACCTTTGATCAGCCCCGTCGAGAAGAAAAGCGGGCCCGAGAACTTTAGATCCTGCGGGTATGGCCCCTTCGGACCCTCTAAAATGTCCTGCCTGGAGAAAACGTCCGTGGATACGTCATTGGTGACCTTGATATGTACTAGGGACTTCACATTTTGTATGCTAGGCTAATCAGTTCATCCTGCCTCTATAGTAGAGCTAACATGCAGCAAAAAAGCCAAATAGTTGGCCTGACATACAATGTACTAGGAGCTTCATGTACAGTAAGTTGGACTACCTAAATTGTCCTGTCCCTACACTAGGCTTCCTCTATATTGAGGCTAATATCAACTGGGCCACTCGATAACGTCATTAGTTCCCTTGACCTCCTTTAGGGACAAAAATTTCGACCTTCGCCACTTTCATCATACTAGGCCTTAAATACAATACTCTAAGGGTTTCATGATCAGCTCATCTTGTCTCCTGTACTAGGTTCAGTGCTGCCAGATCTACGGATTTTTGGTCGTCGAAAAATATACGGGTTCTTTTACGGATTTTGCGTGAAATACGGATTTCTTGCGCGCAAGGGAAACAAACCTTAGACACTCATATTAGAAATACTTTTCTTCTAGTCGTTATAGGCTGATACTCTAATTTCCCGTAGCATTGAGTCGATCAAGGGGAAGGTACCTCAGTTTGTGTTTCGAGAGATACCTTTCTTCTGATCGTTATTGATGAACTGATCAAAGTTTGTAGAAATCTGTTCTGCGTTGAAAATATCATCTGGCAGCTTTGATTAGGTACATTCTAGACTCTTGTTATACTATGACGAACGTGCAGTCTCGTGGGAATTGGAAAATTTCGACGTCTGCTACTTTGTAAGGTAGCCTTCAATATACTAAAGAAAATGAAGAAATTAGCTCAGCCACCACACGACTTGAAACTCTTTTAAAAACGCGTATTTTCATTAAATATAGTGAATTCACCTCGATGAAAATCCCCACAATTTTAATAAACTAGGCTCAAGGACTTGGCCTGTTGAAACTAGGGTCAGAGAGAGAGAGAGAGAGAGCACTGGCCTTCACCACCATCGAGGATCGACATAGAATATACTAGACTTGAACCAGGCTAAGAGTGAGCCCGTGAGCTACTCAGCTTTTACCAAGAGTGAACCATGGACTGAAAACAAAGTTGAAAGTGAAGCAATACTTGTATGGGACGTTACTATGTCGTCGTCATGACCAACGTATCAATAATCGATAATAGGTAAAGTTGATTTGCAATGATCCATATAATCGATTTTCAATTACGATGTTGCATGAAATGCTACACTTCGTGACATGTTTAGCTTATACCTTGTTTGATATCTATTTTTCGCAAGGCATTGCAGCCAGCCCAAAATCAGTTGTATCTTTCAGTTTTATGGTTTTTTGGAACCAAAAGTTGGAGCCGAGGCTGTATTTTCCAAGGTCCGAAAGCTGTGCACTACCCTGAATTGACTCGACATAGAGAAATCAGGTTCTAGACTTCGATAGAGTTCTAGCGGATGATGTTCTTGTAGAAAGGGATGAGCTACGTTTTGGCAGATTGATATCCGCATCTCTCTTTTACGTATGACAATCAGTTCGTGGAAAATGAACGAGAAGCGTTAATTTCACAAAATTCTCAGTCTTCTATTTTGTGATTGTATCGTCGTGAACTTACGCCTGTTCGAAGGTTTCAATGAACTGCAAACAAATAGAAAAGACATTTTGTTCGAGAGTCTAGGCAATTGGAAAATTTGTATATTAGTACAGCTTTATTCGTACGATTTCAATGCATTAGACGTTTACTTACGGTTAACATACTTTGTAAGAATACTCAAAAGTATGTGTACAGTACCGTACGTAATATCGGAAAATGTATCTAGTATAATGTGCTTAGCCAAGTTTGTTTGTTTATTTTGCGATAATGCTCTTTGTCCTAGTAAAATTCAGAAAAAAAAAACTTTATCAAACCAGAAATGCTGTATTGTACTCGAACAATTGCTAATTATTTTCTGCGGCGATGCAAACGCGTAATGTTTATGTTAGCATAATTATCGTAAGTGTGACATGCTTTCAAATCAGCTCGCACCGTAATACCGAAATTTTTTCAGTCGCTTTCTACGAAATTTCTCGCGTCGCAAAATTCCTATGGTCTTGTTTCTCATTGACCCGTTCTATAATGTACGTAAATTCTTTTATTTACCGTGTAACGCTGGCGTGCTCGAGTGCTGGCAATTTTACAAGTAGATTTGTCGAATCCGGATACCGAACGGGCGTACATTTAGCTTGTGTATTTAAGTGAATTAGACAAAATGCGTCGTTACTGAATCACTGCATTTACGGCGCTGAATTGCCTTAGTTTCGATGCACGAGAACGTCGCGTTGAGAAATTATGTGCTGTTCGAAGCCAGTCATTTTGTATACGGTTGAAAAAAGTCAACGTAGTCATTTTCTATCCTCTCTGGCTCCTTGCCCGCCGCCGAATATTCCGTTCAACTCCGAAGTGAAACGATTGCATTCAGAATCTGAAATCTTAATTTCCCAAGGTAGCCTTCTCTACGAGCCCTGTGGCTGGTTTTCTTAGTATTTCTCAATCGTCTTCCAAATTGAAATAGTTGGCTTAGTTTTGAGAGGAAATGGTGGAAATTTTTCGAGCTCCTTTCTTACCTTATCTTCTTCTTTTTGAATGGAAGATATCAATAAAATATAGAATAGATCCTTATACTTTATAATCTCTCGATCGTATGATACTGTCTGCATTCCGACCTCCGGGAAATTTTATCGCTGTTGTCTGCTGCGAGGAATAATACATCTGTGAAAAGAACTAATCGTCCTCGCTGACATAATTATCAAAATTGTCATGACTTAGCATAATTCTGTAGAGATACGCTGGCAGCAGTAGATGATATAAAATATTTGTTCGATCACGATTGTAGCGATGAAGTGCATTGTACGTTTTGGCCTTTTTTCAAGTATGCTCGAAGCCTCAATACGAGTGGTGTTTGTATGCATTCTATATGCTCGACTGTGAGTGAGTTCACGAATGTGGATCACGAAAACACGATCGTTTTTGAAAGTTGAATTGACGTTTCATTGCAGGAGCGAATTTAGAAGACGATTTTGAGTCGAGAAGTTTTACGAATTTTCGTTGTTTGAACATTTAATAAAGTATAGAGAAAGACTGTACCCTCTTTGTTTCGCTCCCTCTCGCCTCCTCGAATCCGCCTTCGTGATTATTGTTTCTAGCGTGCGTAAAGATTTTACAACGTTGATATTAATAGTTTTTTATTGAAAACAATTATCGAACTTTTTATTGCACGGGAATTTGAAGTACCACTATATGACACATTTTACAACTCGTTTCTCCGCGAGAATTCTCGTTCCTAATCTCCATCGATTGTATTCACTTTTTTTCGAGTTTTGATGTGTGATCAACTCGTTCGGATAGGAAGTGCGCCGATTCGGTGGCGAAATAGTTGAAACTACTCCGAATACGTCTGATAAATTTGAATTTTGTTACTCCGTGTAGATGAAGCATGAGCCGATATCCCACAACTTCGTTTGGAAAATGGATTTTCAAACAAAATTGGTTCTAGTACGAAATTTGCACTTCAATACCTTCTACTATAAGTATGCTGAGTCTTTTCTTATAATCCTCAATGTTTCTCTTTCATGATCCAGCGTTGGGGTACGTCTTGTATTCAGGCGGTTCTTATGTGCCATTTTCATTATAATTTTCCGCTCTTGAGAAATAGCTCTCGGTTCACTATACACTTTTAGAAGATGGACCAACCTCCCTTTAGTACCCTTGCGTACGGACAGGCGCAAATCCAAGACGGGGGAAGGAGTTAAGCCCTTTTCATAGCCTAGTATAGGTCTAAAATACTTTGTATAAGTGTTGTATGAGCCCTGTCTAAAGCTAGTATACAAGAAGAAGTCAAAGCCCTGCAATTCCAAAGGTGCGGTGTGACTTCAATCTGTACGTCATTGGGGAACTCGGAACGAATTTTCCTTATAAACCTTCTCAAAATGTCGAATACTGACTTTATTTTGAGAGGATTTAGTTCGAGTTTTGTGATAGAACTGTATTGCTATTGTTGTGCATAGACCAAAAAGAAATTAAAGATATTTCGAGCTCTGAGTGGAAAGCTCTCGTCTCCGTCCCTAGTTCGAGAGCTTGGAACGACACTTGAGTTTTGGAGAAGTATTCTTCTCTGTCTCGAAAAGTGATAAGAGATGCAGTGGCGCACTTACAAAGATGCGAAACTTGAAAAAATTTACTTCAAAATGTCATAAAATCATGTTCAAAGCCTCTCCTCTTCCAGAAACTCTTCTTTGACCCTCTCTACAATTTTCTCCATACTTTTGAAACATGATCCTTTTTTTTTTGCGAACCAGTAGAAAACTATTTTTGTTCCTTGGATGACATTTCAATCTACTTTGAATGACTGTTTTCTCTTTTCACGAAAATTTATTTTCACGAGTAATAAGTCACTCTGTTCACTTAATCGCTCTTTTGCACTAAAAACTGAAGATAAAGATTCTCTGGAGTATTGATACTTTTTGTGCTCGGTTTCATTGAATAATTTAAAATATTGATTGTATACATCAGACCCGAGGTACAAAATTGAATTCCGAAAATCTTCCCGCTATCCCGTTTTATTGCAGATGACCTTCTATGAAAATGAACTTCATTTTAAACTGTATTACAATAACCTGAATTACCATTTCAGCGGTATTCTTTCGCTCTTATACGAGTATATCTGCAGCTAAGATGAAGGTTATTTCTCGTGGACTCGCAGTGAATTTTTTATCGCGTGCTGTTCTATTATCTTGTATAGGCGTCTCTGTTCATTCGAAATTATGGTTTATGTTAATTTTGCCGCGAAGATTGAACGAATGCTTCTTTAACGAAGAATATTCTTCGATAAATCAATTTTTTTGTTTTTGTGGACATATATTCATATGATATCATCATGGTGAGAGTCCTACTTTTCCTTGACTGCATCACAGACGCAATGCACGAGGGGAGGGGAGATCAATTTTTCGCACTTTATATACTCATGTAAGACTGAGATTAAAATTACTCGTGGAAAAACCACCTCAAAATTAGCTGATACGGTTTTTTGACGGATTTTGAATGGGACTACTTCTGAAAAGATCACCACAAAAATCTGTCACGGTTTTTTCATCCCGCCCGATTGACCTACTTCAGAGATATGCGGCCTAACTTTACTGGACTTGACACTTTATAATGCGTTTAGGACCGGAGCCACTCTTGCAAAAACTGTCACAAAAAACTGCAACGGTTTTTGACGAGGAATATTCCCGAAAAAAACCGCCACTGTCTTTTGTTACGTTTGATGACGTCATCAGTAACCTTAAATTACTTTCGGGAGTTGAAAAATTTCGGCATTTGCTGTCTTCATTTTACTAGGCCTAACATCCGAGATTTTGTCACGCTTGAGGACTTCACCAGTGACCTTGACCTACTCGAGACATTCAGCCCAACGCACTGTTGAATAGAATTATACTAGGCGAGGAAAAGGAGCCAACGAGAAGCAAGTAGAGATTATAGGTATACAGAATACTAGACTGGTGGAAGAAGACTATACAGAATCGATTCGATATGATCGCTAAAATCAATAATATATCGATATCAAAATGTGGGAAGCAAGTCTCTAGAATGCTACCTAGCCTGTCTCTGAAAGAGATATTTTGGCTTCTGTTTCAAGATTTCTTCTCCTGTTTATTAATGACTTCCTTTTAAACCTAAAATCCATTTTCAGTCTACCGACTTTATAATAAGGCGGCATTGAATGAAAATGGCTGGAATGATTGATTTGCAATTGAACAACTTCTCTGTGAGGAGGGAATAAATGAAGTTCCAGCCTAACAAACTCCCTGGAAGGCTTGACCTTTCGACATGGATCATTTCCTTTTACTTATATCATCAATCCCTTTCCCACACCATGCACCTGACCTACAGAACTACTGTTTTTTTTTTTTTTCCTAATATGAAATAGTAAAAGTGTTTTCCATTGAAGTTTATTTGAAGTAACATCAATGTTTGTATCGATATGATGGATCTACTTATAAAGTAGTATGGTATATTTAAAAACAACTCCCTGAAGGAGCGAAAATATTCCAGACTTCATGGTCTGAATGTCTGATTCTAGCTCTTGTAATTTTAAACGAAGGGTCAGAGAATAATGGTTACACGAACGCCGACCCTGTCGATTGCTCTTGACGTACTTTTCAATTGAAACTGATGAGATACGAAAGCAATTTCATTTTGAACTTCATTATTAAGGTGACATCGAGTTTATTGCTCGGTCACCTATCCTAGAGATAGTTTTAAAGTTGACTTTCATCTCATTCTCAAGTTTGGTGTGTTCTCAAAGCAATGTAGCAAACTCATCATCCTCATAGTGTGAGTGTAAAGTTTTTCAATCCTTGAGCAATTGCATGACTCAAAAGGCCCTTCTCGACGTTGTTTTCCAGCCATTGAATCAATTTTTCGTATGTGTCTCATATTGTGATTAAACTATTGTACCGCTGTTCGTACAATTCCTTCATCTTTCCTCTATACGAAACTTACGACACCTTTCTTCGTACAAAATTGTTCCATAAAGAGGTAAATGTGCTGGCGCTCTTCGGACATAAAAATTCACTTTCATTCGTACCCGCGCTGTTAATCATACGCTAGTTCTGTATAGCGATACAAATACGGATTTGTTTTTGCTATGTGTAGTTTTTTCATGACCTATGATTATTACTCCCTGTCGTAAAAATGGCAAAGAGGAATTGGCGCAGTAAAAAAAAAGGAGAACTAGTTTTTTGATCAGCATGTGTATGCTTTCACAGAATTATGTAGAACTGTTGGAACTTGGTGCTCGTATAACGTCTCGATTTATCTGTTGGACGATCTCCGCCAATCCATTCTCAAAAACTTGTTGAACCAGTTAGAGAAGCGAAGGTTTTTATTCTGTATCGCGCTCGTAAAAAAAAAAAAAAAAAATAGAGAGAGAAGAAAAAATACAAAATCTCACGTTTATACGTTGGTATGTTTATAGGAAGCCGAAGTTCAAAATTCTCGGTAATTAGTTGACATTTTTTCCATTACTTTCCTCGAAGCAATATATCTGAATTTATTTCTTGAATTTCAACTCGATTAACATGATATAAATATATTCTACTGTGAAAGCTGCAGGACCGTATAGTTTAAAATTGGAAGAATATTTTGTACGCCTTACGTATTCAAAAACGTCGGGTTTTTCCATTCGAATTTTATACGATTAAAGAATTTTCGCGATTTTTCGTACCCTCGTTTTTTATGTTACGAATATTTTTTGGCAGTGTTTTGGAGTTCTTTGCCACAAGCTCTCCGCCAGCCAGGCTCGATCATTTTAGTTTACGTGCTGCATGCACAGTATTTAATTACAGGTGATGCTAGTCGCGCGCTTTTTTATGCAGAAGCACTAGATTTTTCCAGAAGTTAGTCGAGTGATCTTGAATTAATAGAAGCTGTCGGGTAAACGACTCTTCAATTACCCATGCGTTGTTAGTTACAAAGATAGAAGGAGTTGATGAAGACTTCGAAGTTTTCTTGAAATAATGAATGCGGGAATGATGCAAATTCTTCTCTCCGATTTCTACAGTCGCTTAGTTCCGTTCGAAATGTTGTACATCAAACAGACGGAAATAATGTTCATTCACCCTCCTCAGACAATCGAATGAAGAATAAATCAATAAAACGTCGGGACAGTGTACTAATTTGTTTCATTTGTCGGTTTTGTCGCAATGACCATCTTATGCACGAATTGTAATGCATTCCATATTACGTCGGTTGTTGGAAGAAGCTTAATTTTTCCTACGTATTTTTGGTAGTCCTGAAAGGATTAGGACAGGTGAATAATGAATATTCTAAACATGGTAACTTCTGAATGGTGAAGGGTTGCGAGCGAGCGAGCGAATGAGAGAGAAAGAGAAAGGAAAAGAGAGACCGAATGTTATTTTTATCGCTGCGGCGGCCCCAGATGTAAACTTTCTCCGTCCTCCGTGAATTTCCCTCGCCGACTCGATTTACACCACACCCTTCGCGTTCACAGTCAGGGTAAAGATATTACTTTTGGTACCGCTTCGGTCGTCGTCTCTTCCTGCCCCGCCTTCTCTATGATAGGACCTATACTCGTTTTTGAGTTATACGAGCTGTACCCATCCTCTCCTCAACCATTCTCTGGCGTACTCGTTAAACGTGCTCGGAATTCACCCCAGTTTTGGAACTTCAACGACCTTCTTTTTTTTTCTCTCTTTTTTTCCCCGTTTTTCTCTCTCTCTCTCAGTTAAAAACCCTGCGGTATCTTCTTTGGGTGCGCGTGGAATGTGATGGCACTATTTTCGAGACTTACATTGTAACGAAATACTATTCTGTATGCTCGTCCCCACCTTAATACTTTTCTACAGTCGTCAGCATGTGTGCAGTCTATCATACAAAAAAAAAAAGAAAGAATGGTTGATGGCAGGAACAAAGGTTCTTTCATTTCCGTACTGCGTTCGCAATAATATCACTTTTTCTATGTATTTTGTCCGTCTTTTCACTTACTCTTCTTGCTTTTATGATTGTACGGGGATTTTTTTTTTCTTCGCTCCTGTATCATCACGTCTTTTTCATCCCACGCTAAGTCTATTTAATTGGAGAAATATACAGGCCTTCAACAATATTGGCCGGGCGCTGTCATTATCACGTATCGCTTTCAACTTTGTACACAATATGTGTAATTAGTAATGGAAGAGCTGGTATTAGGTGAGGGCTGAATTTCAAATTAAAATGTGTCTTTATGAATTATAATATCGAACAAGACTTCACTATGTTTGTCGCTAACATGTGAATTTGCGATGAAACTTGTTGAAGAATGAAGCTCTACCTCGATTGTCCAATTTCTCGAAGCCCATTTTCCCAAATTTCTAATTATCCGAGGTCATCCAAGATCCATCCCTCGAAGCCGATGTCCCGAGTAGTCATTATGTAACTGATGATCAGATTCTTCTGTAATTCCGCCTTCACTTTTCTGCTCAGCGACAGCTCAACGAGGCTGACCTTCGTATCGCGTTGCCCTTTTTGTAACTTCTTTAGGAACGTGTGAATGTTAGGACAGTGTTTCTCAAGGAGCTGGAAAAGGCTGGTATCATCTGTTTCACTGACTGGTATTGGTCACATATCTCGACAGGATTTCTGGTTGCGATAGCTTGCGTAGGAATTGAACATACGGAGGAGAGTGGGTCTCGGCTTTCGGAAATATCGACTCGGAAAGTTGGGATGGAACCAGCAATATTTTTTCAAGTCCTTCAAGTTGGTCAGACCTCCGGCTTTCTCGAGAACCACCAATTCAGAAAGTACATTTTATCAAGTCCTTCAATTATACATGGAGATCGAAGAGCAAAATTGTTTCAAGTCCTCTCTGTGGGTGAGCACCCGGCCACCCACTGTCTTGAAAACGACAATTGGCTGGAAGGACGACGCATAGCTTACGGCGCTAAATCTTCCAATTAAACAGCTCTCTTGTTGAAATCGCTTCTGTCACTTGTGCAGCGCCGCCCTTCCTTCACGGTGGAGTGAACGCGGGGTGCGTAAGCATTTGATTTTGTTTCCTCCAACGCTGGGATCGACCCTTTAGGGTATTACTTCAGTGTTGAAAAATCTCCTTGGCGAACCTCCTCTTTTACTCAGCAACTGCCAAGCTACCTTGGTAACTACCGAGTAGCAGTGCCCCCCTGACGCGTAGAAAAACACTAGAACACGCAACAAAAACAACAAAACTATCTTAGATGTACTGGATTGCTGTTGGCTTCTCTTCAGGGATGATCTTCCTCTTCTTCCTGCACATCTGGATGTTGATGGTACACAGGTGTCGAGTAGGCCATAGCGGGGTTCTGCATTTGCCTATTCAATTTCCAGTCCACCTTCTTCTTCATGACTGTGGCTACAAATGCAGCCACCTGGTTCCATGCTTCTTTGGAACCTAGCATGGTGGGTACCAGGCTACTTGAAACAAGCGCTTCATCTACCCCGTTCTCTTGAAGAGACTGACTTAGCTTGTCCCGCTCACGCCTCGCACTCAAATAAGGTGTGCTCTGGTCCATCATCCCGCCCTTGGTCGCAGTGCGAACATGTTGTCTGCTCAACTTTCTTTAGCTTCTCGCAATGGTACGTGTTGAAGCAGCCATGACCGCTAAACACCTGCGTAAGGTGTCGGTTCATCCACGCATCAAGGTCGCATTCTAACACACGGGTTGTCCATTTGCCCAGCTCACTCTGGGCAATTCTTGCTTTCCATTTCTCAAGCAAAGAGCGCCTGGCCTCCTGCTTAACCCGTAGAGTCTCATGGTTGGTGGTCGTCCTCTTTTTTGCTCTGAACACCGTCGCTCTCTCCTCAGCAAGGAGCTCCATTGGTGGTTGGATCTTTACCACTTCTCTCCTTCGAAAAGGTATTTTCATTGAGTCGGTGCATACTGGGGCACCATGTAAGAAGATCGACATAGCGATGCCCATAATGATCCTTTTTCTGGCTTCTCTCGGCCCTCCTAGGTTCCTCATCAGGCGGCTTAACTCTGCAACTACCGTGCCCGCCTTTTCCGCTGCCATCAGGAAATTGTGCCTGAGTTCAGGGTCGAGTCAAACCGGATGCCCAGGTACTTCATCTTCTTCTTGGTCTCAATTTCCACACCTTGCAGGCGAAAGGTGGGTCGACTGAACTGTCGACGGGTCGTGAATAATATGGCCTCCGTCTTATCCGCTGCAAATTCAAGTCTGGCCGATTCGATCCAACGCGTCACTACCTGTAGGGTCCGGTTTACCCTGTTCTCCATCGCTACAGTCGTTTCGGCAGTGCTTACCACCAGTGTGTCATCCAAATAGCAGCTAAGCTTAACACCCGGTGGCAATTTCACCTTGAAAATTCCGTTGAATGTGACGCACCACAACAGCGGCCCAAAGACCGACCCCTGCGGCACCCCACAAGTAACAGGGCGCTTCACTGTACCAGCAGACGTCTCTGCTTGGATTTCTCGACAGCTAATATAGCTGCTGATCATCCGGAGCAGGTATGCAGGTCCTTCTGCGTCCTCGAGGGCTTCCAAAATCCTCTCCCAAGGTATCGAATTGAATGCATTTCTTACGTCGAGGCTGACGGCTGCGCAAAACTGACACGTAGCTATCGCTGACTCAGCTATCCTCTTCAGCCGGATCCCAGCATCTGACGTACAGCGTCCAGTTTGAAAACCGTACTGGCTACTTGAGATTATATCTCTTTCCTTCAGATAGTTCTCCTCCTGTTGGAATACAGCGAGTCGTATAAGCCTCCAGCTCTGAATCGAAGATCATGAAGATATCCGTCGTTCCTACGAATACAATCTTCAACTTGACATAGAAGAACAATTGAAAGGTTGTGGAGCGACATCAGCAACGTTTGTTAGCTTATCAAATACAATCCTTTCCAAAAGCTATTCGAATCTTAGCTAGCACTTTTCAATTTTATTAGCGTAGAGGAAGAGGGGTGGATACTGGGTATGGATTCGTGGAGCCAAAATTTTCACCCTATTAAGAATGTCACGCGGTGAAAGTGACCTCAACCTATTTTGAGTTCTGAGAATTGAAAATTGTGTATTTGTCAGAAAAGGAGACGCAAAAATTCTCTTTTTTCGGCGTCATAGTAGAACAAAGAACGAAGATTTACTCCTTACTTAGAGGTTCGCATTCATATTATAGAACTGAAGGGAAATATTCACGTATTTTTGTTCCCCCCGAGACTTTCAGTGCAGAAACTTTTGTCATCCTATCGAAGAGTACTCCTTAATTTTTTCGTGAAATCGAAAATTTATTCATGTTTACGTTGAGGAAAACATGATGACGTCATCAGATCTCGGACATTGGCAAAATTTACGTTTTTATTGGATTCGTGAAGGTCGAAAAGTTGTCATAAAACCAGTGAATCCTCATGATTATGGGATGTAACGAATGAGAATAATGTATGTAGATGAAGTACGTGAGTTTGCAGGATTTTCACCTGTCATAGATGGTAAAAGTTTTGTCAAGTCTCTATTTTTCGTCATCTGTCCCATCAAGAGTGATTTCCCAAGGTCCTGGAAGTTTTTGAAATCGTGTTACAACTTTGATGTTTTGCCTGGTTCTCGAAATTCTGACTTATTATTTGCACGCATCACGTACGATACGTGCTTATTGTAATATATCTTCTGAGGATATTCTGGATGTTTCTCATTATCATCTGTCTGCACAACGTCAATGTCTTCCAACCTTGGTTGAAAACTGTTGTTATTTGGATAAGAGAAATTATTTTCCTGGAATTTTCCACCGAGCATTTTGTATGTTTACTTTGAGAAAGTCTGTAAGATTTTGGCCAAATATTTATTTTAATCATCGTTAATTGTAAGGACTACCTGTTATATAGAGAAGCCATAATTATGTTAATAGTATCACACTTCGTTAGTACACTATTTCGATGACTAAACCACATCTATGTAAAATTAGCTGCTCGCGGAGAAATTATAATCAACCCGCATTCCAAAATTATAGAGTTCTCTAGTTTCTAGCGTGACTGGTATGACTATTGATGTTGCAAAACCCATAATTTTCTGAAAAGTTTTTTGTTTTTATTTTTTTTTTCTGACTTATCTATTACGGCGATGATTTCTGAACGATTTTTAAGCACCATCACCAACGCCTGCTTACTTATTACTGCAGCCCTCTTTCTCTCATCAAGTTCATCACGATTCGAGATTTTGTTATCATAACTTCGTCGAGAACTCGTAGGCAACGCAGTTATTTTATCATCGAGAGCCCGTGACCTTCATCAGTTGAACTCTGCTCATTCCTTAGACAACCAATTATTTACACCACGTCCTCGCTTCGAAAAAAAAAAAAAATCGTAAATTAATACCGTTTGATTTTCAATGACAACGTGAACTACTGATATAAATGAGCGTTAAGGACCGAGAAAATAATTATGTCCGTAAGTCTGTGATCGTGAAAAAAAATTTCGTTCTCTCGCTGTTCGTTCGCCTCGTTTCAGAGACGCCAAATTTTGTGCGTATTCTTTTTCGCGCCGGGACGACAATTTTCGTTTATCGGCCAAGAATCGGTCATTGTTTGCTTTCGATGGAAAAGAACCGAATATTTTGAACAATGGCCAGGAATCGTATTCGTCACTGTCAGCTACGCTGATTTCGCATTTTGGCAGCGCGAATGAACGCGAACGATTTCTATCACGGTCATTCTTTGGCAAAGCATTAGAATTTTTTTCTTTCTTTCTTTTTCTTCCCAACTCGGAAGAGCAGTATATTTAGACGGTCGAATAAATAAATTTTATAACTGCGTTATAATTACGGTATATGTGTGCACTTCATTAATCAGAAATGTAATTAAAAATTTTACCAAGAATGTGGTGAATTCGGTTGTCGGCGAGAGAGGCGAGAATAATAATTGTTCGCGCGTCTTGGCCCCGTTTGATAAGCCACTTATTAAATTTCATAAAATTTTTGAAGTTCCGCCAATGCAGCACGCGTATATACAAGTGACGTTTTTCTTCCTATAAACGAGAAAGATACAAAATAGAAAACAGGAAGTAACAGAAGCTCATTTAAAACAGCATCCGATGAGAGATTTCGGTGTCTATCTTATTTCAAAGATTTTTTTCCTCTCTCTCGCGTGTCGACTAGCGCAAATTTTCTCGAACGTTGCGACGCGTTTGCGAGAGAAATTCAGACTATGTATATCGCTTGTCGATTCTGTAGCGGTGGAGCGTTTCGTTAATAATCATTTCTCCGCGGACCGTCTAAAAAAGTTGGTTATTGAAGTTTCGACGAAGTGAGTGGAAAATTTTGAAAAGTTTGATGAAAAACCTGGAAAAATCGTTCAAGGTTTTTTCTTTCAAAACACGTCGAAAAGTTGGGTACGTAACGAAGATTGACTGTAAGCCTACCGAGAGAAAGGTCGGTTCAGGAAGCAAGGTCAAATCCCTGGAGTGATGTTTCGAGCCCCGAAGAGACATCACAAAGAAATGAAGTTGGTTTGGAGAATTCGGTTTCCAAAATCTTGCGACGAGCCTGGGTCTGCATCACTATCTCATGGCAAATTATTCCAGCGTATAATTTTCGGGGAAAAGTGCACATTGCATGAAAGCAAAAAACCCTCACCAAAGTTTTGAGAAGGATTTATAGAAACCCGGAAGAGACTGAGTAGACATTCATTATCGAAATGGAAGAGGTGATGAAGTTGTTCACAACATGAAAGTGAGTAAAATTCAAGGTTCTTCTGCGTGCTACCGCTAAATAATGAGAGCCTTACCCACACGCAAGAATTTTTACTTGCAAGGATGACACGCAAACGTGAAGCGTTCTACTTTTTTGAATCTAAATAAAATTTCTCGCGTGTCTTCAAAGTTATCTTTTTTTAGATTTCTGAAGAACTCCTAGGTCCACAAACGATTGAGACTCGACTTGCGAGTTAGAAAAGTAATTCATGGGAATATTTGTCGAGAGGAGAGAGGATTAGTTTGTTTCAGGCGTGGAGCGTCAAAGGAGAGAAAATTTATTTGAATGCCAGCAATGACGTTCGTGGCGTATAGAAATAACAAAAGGATGAAAGAATAACTACATTATACAAAGTACGAGGCTTTGAAAAAAATAACTCTTGCTGAATGACAAGATCATCAGAGTTGACAATGTTGGATAAAAAATTGATGCAATTTTGGCGCACGAGGAAACAACGATCTGAGAGGTCAATTTGGTCTTACCCTAACAGAGAATTGGTGAGGGTCCAAAAAGTAAACGGTGGCATAACTGACGGTGCAAGATAGAATTGTATTCGCGAGTCGTGACAATTGCAAACGTGCACACGTGGATTTCTGTCACTTCAGCTGTTACGAAATTTTTTCTATAAAAAGTTAATGCGAGGGGAAAATGCGATCATATTTCATTCGTCTGTGTGAACTTGTTGCGTTTTGACAATTCAATTTTCAACCATAAGAAGAAATTTCGTAGGGATGTGATGGTAACCCTTATCACCATTTTTCTAATGCATTGAATTTATATCGCGATTCTTAGTTAGATAATTCGTCTTTCAAGAAAAGACAGGGCCCATAAAAACCGCACCTTTGGCTTCGGTATCCACGCCTTAGGGTATTGTGTCGCGTCGGTAGTCCAGAGGGCTCGAATTGAGGGTGGCCTGGCTCCATTTTCTCCCCGAGTTCCGCACGCTATGCAATGTCCGACTGTCCGTCGATGAAACCACTACATGGGTCCACCCTACTGACCGAGGGAGGGCTCAGCACTCAACCTGGAATTCAGGTTGTCCTGTACCTCGGACACAAGAGTTTTCAGTCACTATTGTGAGCTCCCTAGGAGTTCACCAGCAGTGCTTCGCGACTCTGGCTTCTCAGGCGGCGGTCTTCTTCTTCCTCGGCTATTATTGGCTTTTGTCTTGTGCATTCCCTCTTTCCCTTCTGTTGACGCTCCCTCCTGAGCGCCCTGTATCTGGTGGCGCTGGTACTGACGAGAAAATACTTGGCAGCAGCAGCATGGGGGATGGTATACGTACATTTTAGAGGCCATAACGTGGCTCTACATCTGCCGCTACCATTCCGCGTCCATCTTCTTCTTCGTTACCTTAGCGGCAAATGTAGATACAAGGTTCCATGCCTCTGTTGTTCTTAGCTTGCATGGGACCATATTACTTGGGGTGTGTTATTCATCTCCCCCCATCTCAGAGAGAGACCGTTTTAGCTCACCCCGCTCACGTCTCCACGCCTCACACTCAAAGATGGTGTGTTGTGGTCCATTACCCCGCTCCTGACAGTGTGGACACGATAGTTGCTCAACGTTCCCCGTTTTGTGTAGGGAAGCACCCGTGGCCACTCATCATTTGTGTAAGATGAAAATTCAACTGGCCATGGTCTCGGTCTATCCACTGGTCGAGATCACGTACTCACCCTTTGCTGTTTGGGTGAGTTGCTCTTTCCATTTGGCAAGCAAGGAGCGCCTGGCCTCCTGCTTGACTCTTCGTTAGATAATTGGCAGACTGTTGATTTTCAGTCATACAACCTTGTTAGATAACGAGCCATTTCTCTGAGAATTCAAATCGCTTGTTCAAGTGCCAACTCGAATATACCTGAGTTTAGATTTGCGGGCACTTACTTTGAAGCGATTCCCTGGACCAGAGAGGACCGAGACTAGTTTTACTGATAAGAGCAATCACCGAACTTGGTGCCATCAAGATGCAGTTGAATGAGGTACATTTATGGCCCCTATGTTCTACGAGTAACGATGAGGCGTTTTTAATGGAAGTAGTCCGAGAAAGGTTCTAATACAGAATTCAATTGCCAAACCATTGTTTTAAAGATCGAAAGAATCTCTATCAACTGTAGAAATCAGGACGTTTTGATTCTTTTTCATCGTATGATGCCTCAATTTTACTCTGCTTAGTGTCTTATATCTTCAGCCCAATTCACTCAGCCATCTTAAATTGAACCTCTTACTTCCTATCCACTCGGTCTTCCTTGTATTCCCGAAACTCACAACTTAATGATACCGACAACTCAATATCAATACTATTCCTACCGGATTTCTGCTTCACCGACAATCTGGGCCCAAAACTGGTAACGCACACTCGATTGTAGGCGTCACAACCAATCACCGATCGAGAAATCCTGCCTTCAATTTAACCGCCAAACTGAGCCCCTTACATTTCTCATCTCCCAGCTCAAAATCCTACTTTTAACTGATTTACCTTCATCTATCCTAGCTGTGCTGAACCCTCTTTCTACAAATCCATTTGTTCAACTTCAACTCTTGCAACCTTCTTCCTCCGAGTTCTGGGCCTCATCAATTTCCTAGAGCACGGGGAGAATGACTTTGCTGCCGAAGATTTGCTCCTCTTTCATAACATTTCCGAACCTGTACTCACTCCTGCCTCTAACCGTGTAAAGTATGGCTGATTCCTGATACTCAACCGTGGTATGATTTCTGGAAAACTCAGTATTCACAAAATAGACTTAGAACAATCAAAAAAGAGCCGCCGGTTTCCTGGACTTCCTCTGAAGATATACTGCCCGTCATGAAGAAATCATTCTGACCCACCTTAGAATCAGTCCCTTACCCATTTCCATATTCTCCCTCTTGCAATTCTGCCAACAACGTAGTATATCTGTTCAACTCCTCTTCTCGTGCCCCGCTCTTGAAAGAATCTGCCCTGTCTCGTTCACTCTTGTTTCTTCACGTCTGCCATTTGCCCTTTCGATACTTTCACTAACTATCTACGCTCTACTTACTTTTCCCCTCCGCGCTACAGTGATTTAATCCTTTCATATTTTCCATCTCAATTTACCACCCCATTTAAAAGCTCGTAAGAAAAGAATTACCAGGCGCCTTCTATCCTCCTCAAAGGGAGGACCAATTTCCTGAATGAAAAAAGTCATAAGTTGTATCTATTCAAAACTTCGTCTTTCGCAATTCTCTCTTCGATTCTTCCTAAAACGCTGTGAACGCTGAAAAAACTGTTTTTTAAGCAACAGGTACAGCTCGCCTTCTGTAGTATTTTTCGCACCTGTCATGATTATAAATGAAGAAAACACCTTCATTTATTTAGATAAATGTATTCATTAGAGACCGTTGACTTCATTGATTTATCTCCTTGTCTATTTCAATCTGAGTATTGTGACTTGTTAGTCGTGGACTTGGGGGAAAATGGTAGTCATTCGTAACAGGTTTCCTGTATCGGGTCAAAGTCTAGTAAATTGGTGAAGATCGAGTATCTTGAAAGAGGTGAAATGAAAGACACATGTATACAGATCGAGTAAACATGATAAATGCAAAATTTTTTATCTCATGCAAAAATTTTAATTCGCAGTTATCATAGAGAAAGTAAAGAAAAAAAAAAAAGAATACATGAAAAAGAATTTAACAAGATGAAAAATGTGATCGGAATAAAAGGAAGACGCTTGGTTTGGTGAACAGGTTTTTTGCGCTTAGAAGAGGTTGAAACCCGATGGGTCACATTCAAAATGGAAAAGGAGGTGAAGCCTGCCATCAATTTCTAAATATTTGTGTAGTCCTAGAGTTTGTGCAGAATATTCACCAATTTTTCCGACGGGTCGCCCAGTCAATCATGGTGTCTGGTACGAGTTTTTTAAAAATTGTTTGCGACGATTGCTTTCGATTCAATGGGTAAGAAGAAGGAGGGAGGAAGAAGAGATTTTTCGTCGTTCGTTCGGTCTTTATTACATTCCTGCAGATTAAACGCCAATGATGTGTGTTATGTTGTATGGAAACACTTTTAGGTCGCGATATTGCTGATGACGTCACAATTTCGTGCTTATTTCGAAGGCGGACGATCATATTTCTGTAGTGTGCTCCGGACGACATTGTCCAATCGTTACAGCGATTTTACTCTCTGTAAATATGTTTGTTGGATTATTCTTGGATTGATTCTTCTATTACCTTGATTTATAGAAGATTAAACGGTGACTTTTATGATGTGTAACTTCCCGAACAGGCGAATTACAACGTACGTACAAAATATTGAAGACTGGCGCACGTTAATCAACTTCTTCGGTCCCCAGATGAGTTCAAGTTTTCGTTTTTTTACTCTTTCTCTCTCTCTCTCTCTTTATCTGTTGACCTTAGATGGATGGTGCGTGATCGTGAATCGTAATTTTTCATTCTGGTATTAGTAAAAGTATAAGCGAGCATTATGTAGTCCGTGGCTGTGGTTACCTGTTCCTTCAGCTTATAAAATGAATAGCGTTGTATTCGTATCTGATTTGTAACGTATACTCTTGACAATACACGCTGACGATACTCGTGTGCGCAGAAGAATTAATTTTTCAGATGTTGGAGAGTTATAAGCGGCGGCTGGCCCTATCCTACCTCTCAGAATGTAGTCTGGCAGTCTATTAACCTGAATCTTCAGACGTGTTCGAAATTTTTGATTAATCATTTGACGCGGCGAAGTTGCGTCTTTTTTTCCTCATAATATTTTCTGCTATATGGAGTTCGAATTACGTGAGTCTTTTCGAGTCGCGTTAATTAACATTTGGAATACGGCGATAATGAATAAGCTCGATAATCGATTGTATTTATTGATTCATCATTCTATTTTAATTAATTTTTCATTTTGTTTCGAACGCGATACAACTTGGTATAACGGCAACACGCGGCGTCCGAGCATGCCGTAGTTTATCTCTCATCAAACCTACAATTTTACGCTATCATTTTAGGAAACCTGTTATCGAAATTAAATATCTACCGTTTGTTCGGAAATTGACCTATTGAATGAACTTGGAAAAAATGTACAATGATTACGTTCGAGTGAAAGAAAGTTTTGTCGAAGGTGAAAGACGCAGTTTTCAAGTTTGGGAAGTTGAGGAAATTGACAGGTTGTTCTTCAAATTTGCAGAACACATGGAATTTCAAAGTATTTTCAGCGTAAGCTAGACACTGCTCCAATTTGACTTCTGACTGGAATGACATTCGTGGTACATGTTTTTGTAATCAAGCAGACATTCGGTTGGGTATAATGAGATGGAAGCAAATTCCCTTGGTTCTAGAATCGCTAGTGTTGCTTATTTGTAGCCGCCCGTCCCTCATGGTGAACTGGCCGCGAGTTGCATATGCATTAATTTTGCTTTCTCTCAACCCCAGTGCCGACCTTTTCGGGTGTAACTTCTGTCTTGCAAGAACTTCTTCAATGAAAATCTCTCTTCTTGACAATATCGCCTAGTTGCAGTGCGTCCAAGTACTTGGAATAATACTCACACACTTACACATCAGACACAACTTGAAGCTAAATTGCTGTCGGAGTCTCTTCTTCTTTTGCCTGTCTACATTCTTGAAGAGTGTGTGTTGAGTGGGCCGTACCGTGGTTGATCATTGGCCTACCTATCGTCTTCTTCTTGACTGTCGCTACAAATACAGACACTGGGTTCCACGCTTTGTCGGAAATTAGTATTGTGGCTATCAGGCTGCTTGGAGCAAGCGCTTCACCGACCTTAGTCTCTTGCAGTAACCAAGGAAGCTTGCCTTGCTCACGCTTGAATGAGATGCCCATCACCCCCACCTCTGATTGCAGAGTTAACCCTTGATTTCTCATGAAGGTAGCCATAGCCGCTCAACATCTTTGTCGGATGAAAGTTCAGCTGACCATGGTGTCGATTCATCCCCTCATCAAGGTCGCTCATTAACCTACGAGTCGTCCATTTACCTAGCTCACTTTGAGCCTATCTTGCTTTTCATTTTTCAAGCAAGGGTCGACCCATAAAGCCATTGATCAGATGTATGTAGTTCTTTTCGTGGCTTTGTACAACACCGATTTTTCTTCAGTAAGAAGCTCGATTTGTAGTGAGCGTGCTAGTACACAGAGAGCCTCCTTCAGGACACGGTGGTAGGCACAAACACACCTCTGTCTTCCCTCGGTCCTCCCAAGTTCCTCATCGAGTAGTTTAATAGGTTACTATCCTGCCCACCTTTCTCTCTGCCATTAGAGGAGGTACGCCTAAAGCACAGCTTTGAATCAAACCATCACCTTTTGATTGTGCAATCCTTGCATTCTAGAAAAGTTCGTTGCTCTATGGATCAAACAAGAAATTATTCTGAAAAATTGTTATGGCTTTTCTAGAATGACGGGAATAAAGTTGATGATTCCCCTTCTCTCTCCCAAACACTGGTTTTTGTAGAAAGAGAGGGCATAATGTATAATTTACTGAGAAATATTGTGGGAAAACGATTTCCCGTTTGATTCCTCCTCTCATCAACGCAAATACTCCAACTAGGAATATTAGAATTTTCATGTTTTTTTTTTTCTCAATTTAGAATTTTGGACCTTATCTAATATTATAGGTGTGGCAAATTCTACTTGGGAGAGACGACGCATTTTGTGATTAATGAAGCATCAAGTGTATGTCCCCTCACTTCTTTTTTCCTACGGATTTTCGTATGTTTTTCAACCCAGCCTTTTATAATATCCAGCTCTTTAAAAAAGGTTTCCTTTAAATCGCTCATGGTATTTAACTTCTCATTTTCTTTCTGTTGCAGGGTTGTTCGTGTGTGCGAGTGTTTTGATGTTCACGAATCTTCAAAGTTATGAGTAAGTATCAATTTTCTTTCGTTTTTTTTTCACTTCATAGTGAAAAATATTGAATACCAGAATTTATCTAAACGGGTGAAGAACAAAATGTATATCAAACTAAAATCATGTTATATTTTCGAGACTTATCCGCGTCGTTAAATTCTTGCTTCATAATGACTGATATTCTCACTTATTAATTTATATATAGGTGAAGGAATAATTCTCTTTTCTTCCATTGTTATCAGTTGTATTCTGAAGCGGATCAGTTTTTCTATTACGAATAATTATCATAAGTATGTAAGAAACGTACATTCTATTCTCTCTTATTCAATGCGAAAAGTTCCCTTGAAATCATAACTGATGTAATTGCTGGCCCCATTGTCGACGTTATGACCAAAGCCAATAAATCATTATCGAAAAGTGTAACAGGACGATTTTTGAAATTACGTACGAATTGTGAACTCCGAACAGAATGGTTTCAATTTCGCGGTTACATTATTATTGAAGGACACTGCTCACTATATACCGTAGGCACCTGGAAGACAAAATTATCATCATTATCGAGTGAAAATAATATTCGTATTTTTTCTTTTGTTAATTTCTACTCCATCAGTTCTTTGCATTCAGCTCTATAGAAATTTTTTCGCGCCTACAACTTTTGAATGGGCGACGTTATGAAGGGTTTATGGGCTTACTCAACGCGATAATTAGGAACTTGCACTTACAGAACGCCTATCACAGAAAGTTTAAATTATTACGAAATGATTATCGTACCTATTTCTTTATATCCCATTATTCTATACTATGATCACTACATAATAATAAGTTTCGTACCAAAATTTTGAAACAGTAATGATGACTTCGTTTAATATTATAGTTCTGTACATCATTGATTGCCCTCGCTCTAGAAACGGACTGGTGTCCATAGTTTTCTTCACGAATGGATTCGAAAAGCGTTCAATAATTTCTCATGTTAGAGTTCTCTTACTTTTATCGAAGATTTAGCTGAATCTTGTGAATGTCTCTTGACATAGAGACGCTTGACGATAAGATTCATCATTCCGTAGTGATACTCGTTGCACACGGTTTTGTTATTGTCGTAAAAGCTATATGATATAGCATCAGGTTGAGTGTTTTCCTTCATTAGATATGTTCATTAGTTCAAATTTTTACTATTGTTCTCTAAAAATAGTATTCAATGTGAGTGAAGATACTTTTTGTCAATAATTATTAATTTACTGTTTCAAGCAGAATTAGTTCTTTCCCAGCTTTGTGCAAATATTTCCACCTGAAAACGACACTTTCTATTGCTTTTTTTTTTATTTACTATACGATTACCAGCTCTTCAACTATTCTAAGGCTTGTCAACTTGGAGTATTGTGAAAATGGAGGTAGGAAATATGAATGTATTAAAGACAGCAGTAGAAAGTAGAAGTAAGTGGAGCGTAGATAGTTTGGAGAGTTAAGGTCCGCATTGGAATCGCCACAAAGGGTAAATGGATAGCGTGAAGAAACAAGAGGGAAAGAGGCAGTATTTACAAGAAGGAAGGGAAAATATGGACTTGATTAAGTGACGAGTAGTTTGCGTGTAGAGGAAATCTGCAACCGGCTCGTTTTTGATTGTTCCAAGTTTTTCTAGAAGTTGTGCTACGAGTCGAGTATCACGGATCGGTCATGGTTTGCGAGGTCGTAGGCAGGAGTAAGTAAGAGGTCAGAAATTTTATGGAAGAGAAGGATATTTTCGGTAGCAAGGTCAATGGCGTCGTGCTCTAGGAAGTTCATGTGGCCCAGAACTGAGAGGAAGAAGACTGCAAGAGTTGAGGTGGATAATTGAATGCGTTGAACTGTTGGACTATAGTTGAGTGAGGATGCTGCACAGCCAGGACAGATGAAGACGAATCAGTTGACAATAAGAATTCAAGCTGAAGGGTGAAGAGAGTGAGATGAGAAAGACAAGAGTAGCTGTGGAAATTGAGGGATGTATGGACGCGAATTTTGGAACTAGGCTGGAAGCTCAACAAAGGCATGAAATTGAACGAATGCGTTCTTCTAAGTTACGAGTATCCATAACTATCGAAAAGAAATACTCAAAAGGGAGAGTGGAACATACAAAACACCGCAGACGAGCGCTTCAGGCACAGGCACGAAATGAAAGCAGCCGACAGGACGGAGGAGAGAATGAGATCATCAAGGTTGGTCAAAAGAGAAGTCGCGGTGTGAATCATAATATACAAGTTCAATTACAATCGCTTGAGAATGTGGTAAAAATTTTATCACGGGTTAATCAAGACCTCGAGACATGGGTGATATAAACGTGACGGTGCTCATGGGTTTTTATCGAGCGGTCGTAATCGCTGGCCAGGCCGTCTTCCGAAATGTACATGTTCAGTACCGTAATTCAATCAGTATTGAGGTGACGAATTATTTCTTCGTGTTCAAGGGCCTTACGCTTGCGGTAGGAATTCTCCTTATGAAGGAGCTTTTCCGATCCCCCACAGAAACTGTGGTCATCATTGATCAAATGATCGGCGAAGGCTGATTCCCCCAAGTGTCCTTTTTCCCAAGCCTTCACGTGCTCAGCTACTCTCAGCTTCATCCGGCGGCTGGTCTCACCAATACATATAAAAACCATTACAATCCTTACATTCTATCTTATAAACACTGCTCCTCTCATGAACTGGTATAGGATCCTTCAATTTCACTAACAACCCTTTCACAGTGGTAGGGTTATAAAATGCTGGTCTGAAACCAAACGGAAGAAGGGAGAACTTCCCAAGGAAAGGGAGACTCATCTAGCGCATACGACGGTCACTGATCGTGTAGAAGTGCTCCAGCAATGTGGTGCTAAAGAGAGCGACAATTTCAGCTTCTTTAAGCAAGTTAAAGAAGTTAGGAGAGTCATCAACAAGTGTAAGAAACCCCACATCCCCCCCTCCTTTACGGGTTGCCTAAAGTGTATAAGGTTAATACCCCGATGCGACCTGTGGTCTCATTCATTTCTTCTCCTATCTACCTCCTTGCTAAGTTTTTGGACCGTTGGTTCAAGTCTTGCGGTGATTTTGAATCCCCTCATTCAGTTTTAAACTCAGCCTCCTTGACAAATGTTTTGAAGGATGTAAGTCTTCCCCATGGCACGACCATCTGTTCTTTTGATGTCGTTGGTATGTTCCCAAATATTCCCAAAGCTGTTACTATGCAGCGTATGGACGATCTAATGTTCTACACAATCAGCAGCAAGAATTCTTTCTGTTGGTGCCCTAACTATTGTAAGTTTCAAGGGAAGTTTCTTGAGTTCCCTGATGAAGTAGGGATCTCCATTGGATCACCTCTAGGCTTCCTCATCTCCGAAGTTTTTCTGTCGAAGTTTGAACTTGATCTCTTTTCTTCGAACCAGGTATTACTACTGAGTCACATTTACTATTGGCGCAGGTACGTGAATGATGTTCTGTGGCTTGGAGTGGTCCTCCCGATCTCCTTGGTGAGTTTCTGAGGCATCGTAAATCCTGTTACCCTTCCAATACACCTGGCTAGAGAGTGAACGGGGTCAATGTCGACGTTGACGTGATGGTTCGGAGGAAATCCTCTGAGAAAATTCTTGATTCTGCCTCTTCCCTCTCCCGAGATACGATCAGTAATCGTCGTATGCGCTGGATCAGTCTCCCTTTCCTGGGGAAGTTCTCCCTCCAATTGGATCGGGCCCTTCGTCCATTTGGTTCCGGACCAGCATTTTACAACCCTACCACTGTGAAAGGGTTGTTTGTGAGGTTGAAGGATCCTATACCACTTGATGAGAGGAGCGGTGTTTATAAGATAGAATGTAAGGATTGTAGTGGTTTTTATAATGGTGAGACCAGCTGCCAGATGAAGCTGAGAGCTGAGCACGTGAAGTGTTGGGAAAAGGGACACCTGGGAGAATCAGCCTTCGCCGATGGCCACAGTTTCCGTGAGGGATCGGAAAGGCTCCTCCATAAAGAGAATTTCTACCGTAAGCGTAAGACCCTTGAACTCATAGAAATAATTCGTCGCCTCAATACTGATGGAATTACAGTACTGAACACTTATATTCCGGAGGACGGCCTGATCGAACTTGTATATGATTGACACCGCGACTTCTCTTTCGACCAACCTTAATAATCTCACTCTCTCCTCCGTCTTGTCAGTTGCTTTCCGAAAGCGCTCGTCGTTCAATTTTTTCAGCGATGTTTTGTATATTTTACTCTATCTGCTGAGTATTTCTTTTTGATAAAAACATGGAACATGTCAAACGAATGACGGATTCCTCAGCATACGAGTAGTTGTATGAAGAATTCAGGGAACTCGTTCTAAGGGACGAATTCATTTGGATATTAAGACGATGATTCAAAATTGGGGTCATTTTGATTTTGAAGACCTCTCGCTCCATGGAGCACAGTCTCTATGTAAAAATCTACGTAACTTGAAAAAAGAAGAACCTATGGAGAACGGTGATGGACGAATTTGCGACTCGGTTTGAAATTTTTCCCTGATGGAGTTATGCCTGTTGTACAGAATGCTCTTTGAATGAAAAGTCGATTTCGTTACAATGTTATGGAAAATTTTTCTTCTTTCTCTCTCCCTTTCATCACAAGTTATACTGATTCTCGGTCTGTAGACTCTGACACAAAGCTTATTTTCGTGTATTGATTTCTACTCACGCCTTACGGATTCTGTCATTGTGATATTCGATTTTTTCAGGCTTTATTTTGTTGAATGTATAACAGCTCATTAATATAATTCACTAGCGACTCCGAAATATCAAATTCTTTATAACCTTGAATACGTTTGAAAACGGATCAAAAATAATTGGCAAGGTGGTATTTTAAAGCATCTACAGAGGGGGGGAAAAAAATTGGTAGAATACTGATGACAATGACTGGTGTATAAGAATGTTACTGATTAGTTTTGTTTAGCGGGCGCCTATTCGTAGGGTTAGTTAATATACGTACGAGGAACAAAACAATAATGAGGATAATGTAATAAAGATAATCAACGAGAGAACGCAGGATCATTATTAATATTATTACTTTTACATCATTATATCACCGAAGACTAATAACGTTAACAAGAATAACTATATAGAAAACTTCTGCACGTAGTTTATGCATAATATAACAGTTGTGTTCTCCTTGAAAAATACTTTATTTTCTATTCTTTCCTTCTCTTTTTTTTCTTCTTCTTGTTGTAAGCGTTTTTTATGGACGTATTTAAAAGCAACCGTCGCGTCGCTTAGCGGGAACTTAATAATTACTGTACCGCTTGAAGAGCCTCGATAAACCGGTTACTTACGTGTCATCTTCTACGGATGCAGGATTCTATGGTACAGATTTCGAACACGAAACACGACAAACACGTTGGACTCATACTGTACGATGCATAATGTTAATGCGTTATCTTACTCGGATGAAAATAGTGGGTCTTAAAAAGAAGTTGAGGTTCTATCTGGCGATCTGTCCGGTTGATGTAATTTATTTTAATCGGTGGAGAAAATAATGACACTTGACCGTTTTCTTTATAAATGAGGTACACGAAACCCGCCGTTAGGTGACTCGTAATATTATTTGTTGCGGGAGATGTACGGTGGAAGCTTTGCTACGTATTACAAATCAGAATAAAATGTAGAAAAGGTCAATAATGAATTTCTCTTTGGTACGGCGCGATGTTATTTTTGTTTTGTTTTTCCTTCGTAATGATTTCAGCGAGAAGACGTTAGTATTTTTATGTGAAAGAAGGAAGATAGATAATACCGCGTGATGAGGAAATGAAGGGGAAAAATTCCACGTTAATTCGAAAGCGATGGATTAACGCGATTTTTATTTATTAAAGAATTTCACAACCATTACCTCTTTTTTTTTTTCGCAATATTTGCTTTACGACGCGTCGAATTTTTCTACCGAAACCTCGCGTTGATTGATCGATATTATCTTTACTATAAAACCGCTTGTTTCAGTAATTAGACCGAATTATATCGCTCGGTGTGTATTCGAGATTTTATATTTTTTTTTAAAAAAGGAGAAAGGCGCTCCGCTAATTAACTCTTTTTTTTCGCGCATGTAATTCTTAACAATGACGTATTCATTCGCTCGGTCCTCTTGATTCACGAATTTTTACTCGTAACATGTTCGAATATTGATCAGTGTGACAGATTATTCAAGTTGACGGAAAGTTTGTTGTGAAAAACGAAAAAGTTCGTAGCATAATTCGATCCATCCTGCATAGGTGACATTCAATTCCGGTGTAATTCGCCTGGAGAATTTAGAATAATGCTGGAGAAGACAATCTTCTCTTCGTATGGCAAATAAAGTTTTCGAGACAGACTGTAATTTTTAAAAAGTATTCTACTCGGTCAAATCGATAAATATTTATGCGTTTTTTTCTTTCGCACGATGGAGGCGCGAAAGTATGAAAATATAACTTTGACCCATTACATCCGTGAAATACGATAATATCGGATAGGATATTTTAATGATGACGGAATAATCGCAGAAGTATTCAAATCGCGAGAGGTATAAGATGATCGTTTTCGTAGGTGGAATAACGTGGGTGCTTCACTTCTCTATTGTGGAATGGTCTTCGAGCACTCCCAATCTGTTCTTTCCGGACCACGTTCATAAAATGTCCGATGAGTCGAATGCAGCGCCTAAGAACATAATATTACCTGTCGGTTTCGAATGACTATGAGTTCGTTTATCGCGAGAAGGAACTGTAATAATAAAATTAATAATGATGCTTCGAAGAAGGAGGAAAAAGTGGTTTTGTACGATGTGGGTGCATTATCGCTGTTGGCGAAAAGACGAACATTAGGTTTCTTCGCTCTAACCTCTTCTTCTCCTCATCTAAAAGCAGTAATTTTTACGAAATGCAAAAAAAAAAAAAAAAAAAAGGAAATCCGAGCGCAATTATTAATCGTTTTCCTATCTCGTGAATCGTGATGGATAAATTAATTAGAAGTCGAGCCATTTCAATGTGTATAACCTTCATCTAGTCTGTCGCTGTTGAAATATATATATATTTTTTTTTTTGGTTTCGTGTTTGTGAACCCATTCTCGTCTTCTAACTGATGCATTCTATTGTGCGATATCGTCATTCGACCTCGATTTTAGTGGCTTTTTTCGAACAATGTCGCTTTTTTCTACAAGGCTGTCGTGGTATAGTCAGAATTCTTTTCATGCCTTTGCGCGCGACGTAAGTTTCCTGTGTTACTCTCTCGCGAAATTTTCCAATTTTAGAAATCAACATTGCCGACATTCTTACGTACGATAACGGAATTCGCCCTTACTTTTCACTACATCTCCCCAATCAAGCCTCCTAAGCTCGAAATATATTCGCTCGCGCACGCAGTCAAAAGTTTGGTGTGTTACTTTTTAATTGTAGGGGTATACAGTATACCTAAATTTGCTTCAATCTTAAATCGGAGGCACCTTGAATACCTTGCCATAAATTTTAGCTCTTCAAAGCGGAATATTTTTCTAGTCTTGAATTGACAAATTTCCAACCATCAGATAAAATGTAGACGGCCTCCTTTACGATCAATTGAATTCAGGGAACTTGTTCAATGGGAAAAATTTGGTTCCGATGTTGAGAATTGAATGGCCCCTCCGTTTGTATATAAGTCCAGGGTGTCTACAGGTGCTAAAAAGTCCTTCAAGTCATAAAAAGTCATCAATTTTAGAAATAGCTACTGAAATTTCAGAGAAAAATCGTCCAAGTCCTTCATTTTTATTTCAAGGTGGTGCTTTCAGAGATCAATATGCAAAAAAAAATTAATTTATTGGAAATTTTCAAAAGCCCAACCCCTTTGATAGTTGAAATTCTTCGGAGTTTTTCTCTTCTCATGTAGCTCCGAAGTCCAACCTTTCCCCGAGTTCCCTCCTTGAATATTATTTATATATGGCGGCGAAAACCTTTGCAATGGAAACAGGGAATCCGCGAGATCCGCTGGCCCTTTAGAAACAGTTACCAAAATCCCCGTCAATTCATGAAAACACATTGTGACACCTTTTGGATGAAGGAAACACTTCGTCTTAAAGTTCTTGCTCTATTTCACCTTCCTCTTGTTTCCCTCGTCGGTATTGCATACTCAGCTTATGCAAAAGTATTCTATGTGATAAAATAGGTTACATCTTTTGGCAAACCTTCTCATGATGTAGCCTAGAAAAGTTTCTTTGATCTAACCTAGACAAAGTCCCATAGTCTAGCAAATTCTTCTAAGCAAATTGACCGAACCTAAAACTCAGGTTGTTGACGTCATCAAAGTTGGACGCGGACGTCTTCCATGAAACATAACTGTACCTAACTTGGGTTGATGACGTCATCAAAGTTGGATGCGGACGTTTTCTGAGGTTTTTTTCTTCTAGGGCCACCCCTCCCGATTGGGGGGGGGGGAGTTTATGAAAATTTGACTATATCTAGCTTGTAGGGTATATTTTGATACATGTATTTGTATGTGCTAACAGTACAAGATTGCGTCTGCTAGATGTCTTCATGTCCAAGATGAGGGGGAATGTGGTAGCTGTCTATCTCCATCCCCCTGTTTCAGAAAGTGTGCTGGCCATCAGTAGTTAAATTCTTCAGAATTTTCATTGTCTTCTTTCTCTGTCTTTGGCTTGGCAAGGCCCTGGCGCTGCGTTTCCCACAATTGCCTAATATTTGCTTCAATGTGGGCCGGATCTCTGGCAACTTCCATGGCAGAGGTGCCGGGCGCTTACTTTCGTGTAGCCTACTTTCAAGCAGGACGTGCTCGACAGTCTGACTACTAACCTCACATAGGTATCTGGGTGTCTTTCGTCTTTCGCGCTTATATAAATGAGCATTGAAACACCCATACCCTGTCAGGGCTTGGGTCAAATAGAAGGACTGGCCAGGGTTCTGAGCATATTTTACGTGTCCAGGAGCCTTTTGTCTCATTTTGCCATTCTTCCTTCTACATTGTTGCATTCTGGGTGTCGATCTCTGTATCTATCATTTTTGAGTGTCCAGCTTTCTGCAGTAGGGTACTCTTTTGGCCGCTTAAATATTTGTCAGGTGTCACTGGCGCCTATATAGAATGGTGCGCTTCATAACTAGGAGATCTGGTGGAGGGGTGCCTGTTTTAATAGTAAATGGGAGATTCTGATGGTGCCCTCCTTCTACGTGACATAACCTTCCCTAACTGACGTTGATGACGTCATCGATGTCGGACGCGGACGTTTTCTGAGGAAGAGCCCTCCCCAAATAAAACAGATGGTGGGTTCTTCATTAAAAACTGACGCACCCTAATGAAGGAGTTTTCGAATTTTGAGCTTTGTACGATAGAATGGATATCTGGTAAAATTCTGACCATTGAAGGAATTGCACTTGAAATTATCGAGCTAGAGTGAGACAAAATGTTGTTACCTGTTTTTGCGTTAAATTTGTTCTAGTGCAGAAACGCGAAACGTTTTAGGTACGCTTCAATGAGCAACAGTTGTATGTATCCTAATTTTGTATACAATTTGACCGAATTTTTTGCGATTTTCCTAGGTCGTAATTTTGAACCAAACTGTGCTAAGTGTGACGAGGTTCTCAGAGATGAAAATAATGGCTTTAACTATCAAATTTGACTCGATTAACTGGTGAAATTTAGCGCTGATTCCAAAGAAAATGCTTGAATAACCCTACAAAGGTCTAAATTGAAGGGACTCTTTTGCAAAACCTTTAAGGCAAATCGGTCTATTTTTTGCATATTTTCGTCCATTACTCGGCTGAGAAAAGATAAGTTCGGTCTGGGCCTAAATTCAAGTTCCCTGTTGAAATTGAAGTGGTCGAGGCGATTGCGACAAGAAAAAATTCATATTAGGAATTACCCAGCCCACTGCGTTTCAGATACGGACATTTGCTATTTTCCTTCTCCTGGATCAATAACGTTCACTGCTGTCGGGCTTTCAATTTTTCATCGAGAACCGTAAGTTAAGACTTGTCTATATACTTCTGCACTCTCTCGAATGTTGAATGCATTATTGCTCCACCCTCGGAGCCCTCTGTCTTCAACAATGAAAAGATTCTTGTCCGTCTTCGCTTTCGAATCTTTCGAAACTACCCAATTCACGCATTTATTAGAACAGTTGCCGAGCGCATTTGGGAATCGAGCCAGACTTGCTGATTCACTAAACCATCTTCTATCGAAGTTGATCTTCGGAATATAGACTATCTTATTATTTCAGTTGTCAAACATTTCAAGTAGATACATGTGATGTGTATTTCGACTCGGCACGTGTATCTCCTTTCGCACCAGGTGTGACACCTCTGATTTGTCATACATGGTTTCTTTGTGATGAGATATTTGAGTTGCCAACAGTTGTAAAAGTTTTCCAAGAGTGTTCATGAAAATTCTTCTAATGTATTTCTGTTCACGTGCGTTATTGCAACGAAACTCTCAACTGTAATTTTCCTGTTTCGAGCGGAAAAATTTCAAGAGCGGAGTACGCGCTGCTCTGTGGACTTCCTCTGAAGCTTCACCTCGAAGATGATGAGGACTATTCACGTAATCGTCTCTCGAAGTTTTCAAACAGCTGGAGTAGACTTTATCCTAACTTGTGTTTATTTTGATTAGTGATTAGTGAAAATCAGTGGACTATTATACAGCGTTATCTTCAAATGCGCCTTCATCGTGGAGGAGAAGTGGCGGTGAAGCTCTCACCCAATCATCGTCAATTTCCCTCTGTATGACGAGGCGATCGCTTTATGAGAGAATTGATTCTCAATTCGGGTGATGTGTGAACCCCAGGTTAGGAAAGACAGTTTCGAGGTTGAGATTTGTATCGGTCGCCAAGATCGAGGCCACAGATTTCCTCGGATCTCTCGCTTTCGTTGCACTCGGTTTCAATTAATTCCTCTCAGTCTAATCTGCTCTACTGCTAGACTTGACCGTTTTTCAATTTTCGAGAACAAGACGATTTTTTCCTCCAGTACGGAATTTTTTGCAAACGGATTTAATGGTTACCAAACCTTTTTCTCCGTGATTAGGTTGCGCTGAAGAACTATCGAAAGTTCCTCCTACTCGCAAAAGGAAACTCATGGCTTGCATGAAATGCTAGTAAGCCTGAAGCGATGCAATAAATCGTCACAATCTCGTACGCATTCTCGATTGTTGTCATTTCTATTTTTCATTCATCGCTTATGGTAAATGTATAATATACAGATTTATCCAAAGTAAAAACTTCGAAGATGGATGAGTGAGAGTGGAAGGGAGGGTAAAAGATTTTCTTCATCTAATTCCAATTACAGATCTCGAATGTTTGAAGAAGAATTAATTTCGGGAAGGATTTTATAGCGTATAATTAAGAAATTTTTCCGACGATGATAAGGAATGGCGAAACCGGTTCTATTAAATATTTCGTTTCTCCGCGGCGTGTACGAATATTAATACACGACGACGTGGCGCGAAGTATAGAGTTGAAATAAATCGAAGAGAAAGTGGCGCTGACTTTCACGGTCTGCGAGCGTGCAAGTACGAATACCGAAGAAATAATATCATTTTGTTGTAAGTTGTATACAAAGACTTGTAAATACTATATTGGTAACCTATGTACATGTTATGACTGCGCGACTCCGCTAATCGTATCCACGGTTTACTCTTCAGTGCTCAAGTATACTTTTAGTACCTCGTTTCGAGCGATAATTCTAGTGCTTGCTCCGTACCAGAGGGCATGATTTGTCTCAAGCGGTGTGTTTTTATGTGCGACGTCTCGAGAGTACCTAAAATATCCATCTTCCGTATCGAGCTGTTCCGTGTGCAGTCAGTCTTCGTAAGATATTACATCAATTGATGGGTCATTCTTCGTCCGACTCTTGTAAGCGTTCATAAGGAGAAGGTTCCAATAATTTGACTATTTCATCGGATTTAGAATTTTTGATGCCGATACGATTATGCAAAACCACTCGTTGAGTTATCGCTGTCGATGATTTCGAGTATGCGTTAGCTGCGGGCGATTAAATTATAAATGCGGTCGAAACTAGTTTCTTTACTTTCCCTACCGATGGAATAAAAAATTATCGGTACAATCAGTCTCCGGAAGGAATCTTCGTTCTAGAATTTTGTTCGTCACCGACTCGTATTCAGACTATGTTCGTGTCGTGGAAGAGGGAGAGGACTTTTTTTTATTTATTGTGCTCTATAATTCTTTCTTCTGCGTACAAGATATTCTTAGACTATAACGTGTACCAATTTTGCTCGTATGAGGACGATTAAAAAAAATAATATCATGTTTACTTTGTAAAGTGATTGTTTGTTTCATAATACACTGTGTAATGCGTAATATTTCCCCCATTCTTACGACTCTATCATTTGCGTATGATGTTTGAGAGTGTATAAAATTTGAATTTTTAAATTACCATGAGACGAGAAGCGGTATTGAGTATATTGAAATTTGCTACTATCTCGATGAAGGTGATTTCTCAGCTTGTTCGTAAATTCTTTGAAAATTAGACCCTGTTACCTAAAGTCGTTGGACGTCATTCCGATTGTCTTGAGCCTATAGGAAATACTTGGTGTCACAATAATTCCGTGATCAATTTGTCATTATGTACATTCACGCCTGGAGTTGAGTCTAGGGTGAGATATAGAAGTAATTCTTAGCACACTTCGGGGTATTTGAGTTTATCAATCAATGTTTTCACTTCTATTTCCTGTGACAGACATTCCAACTCTTGAAATCTTGTCTGCGCGTGTATACACGAGTATCTTGAAGACACGAGTTCCTGAGATGATCAAAAATACCCCTCGGTCTGACGTGTGTGACAATGAGAGAGATTTGCGAGAATGTTGACCTCCGATACAAGAGAGAGAAAGAGACTTCGAAAATTCTTTCAGTTAATGTACATACGAGGAGGGAGATTTGAATTAATTTTGGCTTTCTAGCTATGAAGATGGAAGAGAGGATTTGGAAAAATTTCAACTTTCGAGCTGCACTATCTAAGATTGCAGGGCGAAAGATCTCGAGTGTACATTTTTAGTGATTTCGGGTGTTTGCCCGTCTATTTCTGAACCATTGTAACTCCACTCGACCTTGATCTGGAGAAATGGCTGAGAATTCTAGAAAAATTCCACGGAACAGAAAGTCTGAGGGGAAGTGCGCTATTTAAAGTTGGAAGTAAAGCTGGTAGTCTTCCAGCTTTGATGACGCAGTTATGTGAAGGTATGCCGAAAATTCTTAGAATTTTCGAACAGCCGATTCTCCATATCAAGGTCGAGTGAAGTTGTAATGGTTTGGAAATTGATTGACGTGTTATCATATTATCAGTTGTGTCGCTGTTGAAGAATAAAAGGCCTCACAGTTTGGGTTTTTGTTGTATAACAATGTGGTAGCCTACAAAGATATCGTATCGTGATTGGTTCACTCTTTTAGAATATTAATTCTTACAATATAACGCTGTAATTTTATTGGCTGTAATGTAATATGCTACTTTGGGATTGGTTCACTATGTGCTGCGTTCCGGTTGGACGTTAGGTTTGTTGTGATCTTATTGATCGGATCTTTTCCTCTTCTCTTGTCCAATCGTCAAGTTGAGTAATTTTCACTGTCAAACTCGATATTGTTGAAGGAGCTGGCGTTTCTCCTCTTTGTTTTTGCCATCTCATAAGTTACGCCCTGAAAGGACTTCGGATATTCCTCCTCCATTGTGTTCTTCTCCTGACGACGAAACGAGTAAAACAAAGGAGTGGGCGAAACTCAAAAGGGGTAGAGGATTCGCTCAGTGTATTACAATCTTAATACTCTCCTCGTAGTATACTCACTTTATGCTAGTGTACCTATATGATAGGAGGGGGACTTACAAAATCGATTTCCAAGCCATAGGTGAAAGGAGGGGGACTGGGAAAATTTTTGACTGAGCTGTCGGTGATGGATGGGCGACTTAGAAGAAGAATTTTGACCTTCAAACTGTGGGTGATAGTCCGAGATATAGATGTTAGGAGAGGGACTTGGAAAAATTTCAACCTCCAAGCTATAGGCGATAGAACGATTAAAACAGAAAAATTTCTCAAGTCCCAAGATCATGTTCCCTTCTATACGGCGGACGTTTTTTTCGAAAAGACCCCCCCCCACACGATAGACCAGATTTCCTGTTAAAAGTCTATTTGTTGAGTTGAAGGACCCCACCCCAATGGTCAAAAGAAGCGGTGTTTACGAGGTGGAGTGTAATGACTGTAATGGAGTTTATATGGTTGAGACTGGCCGTCAGCTTGAAATTATAATAGATGAGCGTAGCAAACCCTGGGAAAAAATTAGAGACCATTGCAGACTTGCAATGGCAGCGGGGAACCCGCAACCTCCCGCGCTCGTGATCACGTTGGCGCGAAAATGTCCCCTCAGATAATGAGTTGGCTGGGCTCTTCTCAGTATACTACATGCTACGCCTGATATAATGAAGGCTGGAAATAGGTCAAGGTCAATGTCATTGATGACGTCATAAAGTATTCCGGCTGGAAATTGAAATTTTCAATGTACCTAAAGTAGGTCAAGGTCATTGATGACGTCATAAAGCGTCAAACGTCACGTCATGTGACGTCACGCAGTTCACAGAAACTCGCGGACGTGGACGTTTTTTGAACAATTGCCGTACTTCAGCCTGTGAGGGTTCTGTTTCTCCGTATCAGGGTGAGAAGTTCGCCCTTTGGCATGGTACTAAACTTGTTTGTCGCATTCAAGGATACTAGTTCGTGGTTATTCTTGATTTTCACCTCGTTCAGTTACAGTGTACTAGGCTAAGGAGAGGGCGGAGCGAGTGAGCCTGTGAGCTAGTTGGCTCAACATGTGGTGTACTGGACTTATGCTTGGCTAATAAGAGAGCGTCAAACGTAGGTCTTGCCCTGCGGTTGAGAATAGGAAAAATTTCAAGTTTTGAGCCTGTGTTTAACCTTGTATACCCCTAATATGGAGCTGTCTGTGAGCCCACAAGCTATTCTAAGATTTTGACCCGCTTCACTTGAAACTACGATCAAAATCTGGTAATTTCAAACATGTAGGACTTATAAAGAAATATGAAGTCATGATCTCCATTATATTTTGGTACCGCCAGATGGGATTCATCAGCGACAATGGACTTCGGGGTCAAGCTCCTTCCTTTTCCTCGAATCTTATTTCCCAAATAATCCTCGCAGGTTCTCTGTCGGAAGATGAATTTTGATTCCCAATTTTGTTGTGCTTGTGTAGCTGATGAGTAGTAAACCTTGCACTTGAATAGACTCGTTACATGCTTTTTGGGTCAACAAAAAGACCAAGAGGACAGTTCACATTCGAGCTTTTGTCCCTTTTTTTTGGAGAAATTAAAGAGTAATGTTCGCAAATTGTCTTTTGAAGTGCGCTGTGTACCTGTGACTTGAGATTAAAACGCTGTGAGCGAACCCCTGGTACCATATATACTTACCCTGTGTTCCAAGTAATACAAAGTTACGACGATACAGAATCAAATATCAGAGGTACGAAAGCTTGTGTATAAAATTTCATTACCAGTACCATAGAGTGAGTCCGTCATTCAGAATGAAATGTCTTATGAATCAATTTGCCTGTGAATTCTGCATTTGCGGGCAACATTCATAGTCTTCGGTATGAGCTGCTTTGTTTGCAGTGAAATGTGTTAATTGTATGAATTCGTCGTCATCAGTGTTCACAGTACTTATTACTCATACAATTGGAATTAAACGAGTTCTTCTCAACGCAACGAAGCAAATTCATGCGAGCTTCCTTTCTTCTTATGTCACATGCTGGCCTGGTGACTTTTCTCATTCTCGCCGCCAGACACTATCAATAAGATTTTGTTCAGGTGTCTTAATGGTATCAAAAGGGGAGGGAGGATCTTAAATGCTCGATGAATGAATTTGAGAAAATCATAATAATATTGATTGACTATAGAATAGAATGAATTTCGTCCAGATACATGGTTGAGATTTCGCTTCGCTGAATCGATACCAGGGATACTAGAGATTCGTTTGGTCAGAAGATGATTCTTTGGAGGATTTGCTACTGGATATCACCTTCATTGTTCTTATTTTTCTTCTTCTCTACATACTCTTGAGGTACTGTGTGAAGTTTCTCATTTCGTAGATCTGGTTTTCAGTTAGGCTTACGAGAGGAGATTGTGATTTACTTAGGTATTGTTTTCCGATTTTCAGGGAGAGGGCTCGAGGGTAAGGGACTCGGGAATCACGGATTTGATGGTTGCCGAATTCATCCGATTTCGGAAACTTGCAACAGATTTACTGGCTTTAGGAGTATACTGAATGGAAGATAATCGAAATTTTAGTTTTGCTTTAGTTTCTTTGAATGAAATAGTGGAGGAGCAACTTGGCAGAAATCAATCTTGTGGTAGTAGAATTCACGCAGATCTGTGATGGGGATTTTGAAAGAAGTTTGAGAAGATTTGCAACACTTATATTGACAGGGTCTGTTTGAGAAATTTCCTCTCTTGTTCGCTTACTTTCTGTTTCTATAGCCGCGAGTCTCGTTAATCGATGTAAATGTCTCATCATCGATTAATATTCACTATATTTTGTTCGTATAGGTATTCAAAAAGTGTAAAAAAAAAAACTTCTCTCGTTATACACGGAAGATGTAGCGCAATTACGTATATTCTTTGGCGAGTTCCCAATATAATGCAATGAAATATAGTAGATTGAGCACGATACGAATAATATTACTCACTGTTGCACAGTCTACCGCGATACTGCGAATAACCCGTCAGAAAGCGATTAATTGATCGTAATTAAATGACGTTGCGTGAATTGGAACTGGATCCATTATTATTATTATTCAGGAAGACCAGTTTCGTGTCTGCAAGAGGAATCGTATATACGTATTCTCTTTACCTTTTTGAACTCGTTCTGGTTTCTGTTGTTTATTGCGGCGAACTGGTGGAACGAGTCATCGTGAATCGTTTGCGGAATGTTTTTGTCGTACACACGTACTGTCTCGCAAGAGGGTGTCAATGCTAGCCATAAACCCATAATTGCTATCGTTATATAGGAATTACGCAGAACGGGAAAATATTTCGCTCAATGCGTGCGTTATTTTTTTTTTTTCTTCTACCCATTTATAAATACCGGTATACGACAACAGTATTCACGCTGAAAACAGTGTAGTACGTCCACGTATGTATTCGTATGGGTATTCGTTAAAACGCAACCTTGTATTTTATATACAGTATGAAGTGTGCACGTATTTTCCGCATGCTTAATTTATACAATGTTCCTGCTTCATTTTAATACCTTTTGAATACCGGTAAATGGCTTAAGTTGGTGCGATGGTCTTATCGAGTCGTGATTTTGTCACTGCCTATTTTGTTTCGGTTCCAAATGACGAGATTGCCAATAATTTTATGTGCCCGGCTGTCGAGATAGCTGCGGTTATAGGGGCACAAGAGAGACAGACGTATGTACTGTAGGAGTATAGATAATGAGGTTATACAGGTAATCAAGTGTTTTTCTTTACATTTCAACTTTCAAATGGTTACAAATTCTGAAGACGTACGTATCAGATAAATGTTTTCCTCGAATACTCTATACGATTCGCTTATATATCTATATACCTGTTGGGTGTAACCGCGTTCGTTTCGAGTGTTGAATACTTTATTAGTACTTCAGCCCTGAAATGTCTATGCATAATGTCCGGATTCTATTTGAGAGAAGACGATACGTGAGTACTCGGGAGTTTCATCTTGTATAGGTTCTGGTCCATAAAAAGTGGCGAAAATCGTACGAATTCTGTTAAGCATCTTCTTCCCATTATGGAAGTGAATGCCTGCTAGAAGTACGTCTGCATTTTGATCAGGTGCAGGTGCTCAAAGATGGACCCGGAAGAAATTGAAGGTGAATCGTTACGAAAACTCAACGTTCATGACTTTGGACAAACTTTCATACTTTCGCTGTACGTTGGAGTAAAGAGAGCGATTTCCTTTAGTTTAGTTGTGAACCTTGTCTCTGGCTCCCGTTACAAACTCGCACTAAGAAAATGTCTATCTTATGTCGGAGAGACTTCCCGCACTGTGTCTCCAAAATTCCGTACGCAAATTAACGACCCACAAAGAACTGTCTTGACTCCATGCGGCGCATCCTTTAGGACCACACACAGTGACTCCTTTGCGAAATATCCCGATCTAGTTCACACAAGATGAAAGTAGGCACTAGTGATCAACCGCAGATATTGGAGAGAAGCAGTCTTTGTAGCTAACGAATTTGTCGTCAACGAGATAGCTTGTCTTTAGTAAAACTCTCGTGTTTCGATAAATCAGTGATCATCATCCCTTTGAGATCAGGAGAATTGTGTTTTTCGCTTACATTCACCTCTTATCATAATTGTTAGTTCGTGAACTCTGTTTGTCTGAACGACGAGGTCCGTGAGTATGATCAAGTTATTCATGTAACTAATACAAAAGTCCTGGTGAGATTCTGTGCTAAATTAGATTCCTTCTCTTCGTCTGTCCATCTCTTCACCCAGGCTTGCGTTTAATTTTCTTAACATTGTCCTCAATCTCCTCTCGTCAGAGTCTGATCACCTTTGATCAGGTCCGCAAGTACCAATGATTGTACAACGTTCATTTGACTTATAGGTACGGTCCTCCAAGACGCCTTCTCACCTTGGATTGTGAATAATTTCATAACATTACCATTGATATCTTTACCGGTCCACCTGAAGCATCCTAGAGTTACTTTTATTGATCATGATATTGATTTTGTATTATTTCATAGTAATATTGTCACCAATACCTTGACTGTTCCCCGAAGACATCTTAGAATCACTCGTACTTTTCATCATATCTGATATCTCAACTATCCCCCAGAAACATCTTGAAGTTGCCATCAAAGTTAGAAATTGCAATTTGTCGTCTTATTGAGATTTTCTCCCTTTTTCGCCGAAGAGCCTATCGGATCATACGTAGGCTGGAAGCAGAATTTTCCTCTTCCCTGTTGGAGAACATTCCTCCTCGCAGGCTTGAATTTTCCTTCCTGTTTAGTGGGCCACAGTTCCATTACCTGTAATTGTATTGCGCTCGGTGAAATTGTGTGTATTCATCGAGGAAAATAAACTCAATAATCCGAACGGTAGGTTGTTGTCCTTGAAGTGCGGTCAATTTTCGGTTGTATGTAGGCTACTTGTGGTCGTAGCTCGTACTAGTTAGTTTTAATTCGTGATGAAGAATGACTTCATTTTTTTTTTTGTAATTTTGAAACGTTGAAAAAATACATTTAGTGGAACAAAAAAAATCGTATTCATGGCGCGCACAGTCACCAACTTGTATTCTCATACAACGAATTTCCGATTTAGACTTGGTGTACGCGAGAGTCTAATCTGGGCGAGAATTACGTAGGTGTTTTATCTTCTTGTATCCGTTACCTGCGCACATCTATATGGGATGTAGATATATTGTTGAAAGATGGCTCTCAGCTTCTTGAAGTACTAATGACCTCGCTGATGCGAAGGTAGTAAGATACAAAATGTATACTGTGCTGTGAGGTTGATGCGAGTTCAACTGGATCGTTACCGTAACAAAAAAAAGTTACAGATTTGATGTGCTACTTTGTGTGACGCCTCTTCAATCCTCATGAACGAAACAACGAGCGCATAAAATCTTGGACTGTTACTTTTTTAAACACTCGTTGAATTTTTATTGGTTTATAACTTCACCATAATGATATATTTTGATGAACTCTAATCGGGTGCGACCTTCAGAACAACAGATATACTTTTGACCGTTCTTTTCTCGCCTATTGCTCATTGAGTTTGTTTTGATGTGCAGTCGTGGTTATTTTAGATCGACTGCCCCTGATCTGCATTCGAAACATTGATCGAAAATTGTTGAGAGAAGCCCGCAATAAGCCATGATAAGAACTGTTTCAACCTATATCCATATTCGCCCTTGCTTAGGAACTTCTGGTGTGGAATCCTCGAAGGAGCTGTTTTGAATCTCGAGGGTTGTTCAATAGGTATCGACTCGGAAGAGAATTTCTTGGATCCTCTATCATTAACCTTGGCATGTATTTCTGCGTGTAATATCGGCTCTCGGTATAGAACTTCAATTGAAAAAATTTCATGAATCCCATTTTCGAACTCGAATTCAAGCAGTTAGAATGTTGAGAAATATCTATGAAATAAATTCATTGAACGTAAACTGAGCACAAAATTTGAGAGGAGAAAAGCGTCCATCAAATGAGTGTTGTGAAGGCTGTACCATCGAGGGAAGGGGAGATGAAGCAAGACGATCTTCGAAAAGGATCGAAAGACGAACGAGGAAAGCCTGATGCAAGATTTGCGCCCTCCGAAACAGTTAGAGAATTTACGCCATAGGAACTCCGTCCAAAAATTCTTTAGAATTTCTTTCCTCCTGCGAATTTTTCCGGATTCTCTACTGACGACGACCCTTCGTAACACCACAAATGTACCTTGATGAAAGCTATAGAGGTTTTTCCGCTGGAAGTAAGAATTTTTTGTTGTATATGAGATGGAAAATGTGGTGAGCCGTAAGTCGTGAATGATTTCGAGAAAGGCTAGCTCCTGAATATTATCAACATTCTTCTTTTCCTATTCTGATTCCCATTGACTACAATATTATTGTACCATTCGCCAGCTCTGGTATTTCATGAAAAAATTCCTCCTCTTCCCCCGATTTGTGGTTTCTCAGTTACCCATCGAACTGTTTCTCATTTACTCGCCAGCACTACCCTTTTGTTCAGCAGGGAAAATTGAAAGAAATGTTTGGACGGTCGATCGAATATTCTAGAGCTGTAAGCATGCGTTTCTTTAGATCTGGAGGCCGCAAACATCTCTCCTTGTACATGTTCGTGAAAACCGTTAAACTAGATGTCTACCCGCTGAGAGGTTGAGAACTGCAATAATGTACTGTAACAAGGTCTGAGCAAAAGGCAAGAAATCTCACGGCTCACCTACCTGAATGCAATTAAAGATAATTTATTGATTTAACTTTCACTCATTTTTCTTTTTTTCAAACAGTTTTCTTATTCTTGAGTCAGGTAGATGACACCACACGTTTGAACCTGTAGCAAGGTGCTATCGAATGAAATCCGAAGTTGAAATTTTTGTAATAAAAAGTTGGAAATATATCTGCTAAATGTATTTCCAACTTTTTATTACAAAAATTTCAAATTCGGATTTCATTCGATGTCAGCTTTGCCATGCGTTCGATTGGTGCACGCGCTTACACAGGGGGTAAGTAGGCAAATATATCGACGCGCACGGACTGATAAGAAGTCTGGACCTTCGTCCTGTCTATCGTGTACTCGTCTATCTGCTGTACTATAGTTGTTTGCATACGTAATGACCACTGAATGATTTTCACTTTGTTGTCTCGTGAGCCAGTACGGCTCCCTAGAAATGATTTAGGAACGAAGGAAGAATCACGGCGACGCGTAAAGAGGATACGAAATATTGCCGTCTGTGGGAGAAGGAAACAGATTTTCCCGCAAGTTGATTCGGTGGAGTTGTCGGGGAGGGAGGGGATCCGACCACGATTTCTATCAAAATATTCTAATTTAAAATGTACTAAAAAATATTGAAGAAAGGCGTTTTTCCCTTCCCTTCCTCATATCATGGCTATGCCTGTGAGGTGAATTTGTGGGAAATTAGTGAAAAAGGAAGTATTACAATCAGTAGATGCGTGCACACGTGTCTAGATTGTATGGTACAAGCAGATCGCACATACAAAATGGTACTGAGATATGATATCCCTTCTGAGCGAGAGAAAGATACTACAAAGAGAACTCCTGAATATGATCTGATTGACTATAACAATACTGCGTCGTGAATGACTAATCCGCTTTTGTGCTGCGTTTCTATTGGCTATCAAGTTTGCTGTCATCTTTTTCTGTCTCGTCCAATCAGCAGCTAGCTGTCCTCCTTTTTGCCATTGCAATTGCCATAATGGTTCCTAGCACTTTCTCTTCTTTATGCTGTTTTTTATATTTCTTCATCGTTGCACTGTTTTTCATTGTAGTGTTTGCCAAACAATGGCTTCCCATCGTTTTCTTTCCCTAAATGTCTCCTGCTCCTTTCTCCAGAAGTCAAGATTTTTCCCAGTCTCACCGATGCAGATACCATCGCCCTGTTCGCAACTGAGCTTTACCTTCTTCTCAAGCTTCTTTTGCCCTTTTTCTCTGTCTGGTCGTTGCTTATTCTTTTCACCATGCGTGGATTGTTATGGATGCCCACATTGTTCACCTCATTTGTGCATTTTCCTCTGTATGGTATAATTCAATGTACTTTCTCCCTGTGTTGTCTTGAATTCCCTTCTTTTCTTCCCTCAACCACGCCTCTCGAGTAGCCGTTGATTGCTGTGATCGGCCTCCTTGTCTCAATTTCTTTCCTTTGTTCTTCAGGACAGATATTACTCGACGGCGCTTGTTCTGAATCGCTGGTAATTTGTGCCTGAGGTGATAGCAGGAGTTGTTCGAAATGGTGGTATCAGTGTGCGTTGACTTCCTGTAGATTTTGTATTCTATTCTGTTACTCTCCAGTGTGATTGATTGTCTCGTTGCCCTTTTCTACCGTGAATTTGATGCTCTTATTCGTCGCGTACGTTCCCAGCAGGAATAAGTGCCTAACACATCGTAAATATCTTCTTCGTAAGCCCAGTCCGTGATCTACTTTCTGAACTTGCTGTCTTCCGATATTGTGTTTTCCATGACATCCATGAATATTTTCGCCAGTAGCGGTATCAGCGGTGATCCCATCGCTAGTTCCGTTTCCGGGCTGGGGAAGTTGATCAGTTCTGGTCCACGATCCCTTCCACTGTTTTTGCGTTCTTTAGCACGTCGAGGTTTCCATGGTGTTTGTTGTTTCGCAACAGGGGGAGAAGTTCCTCCTTTGGTGTGGTACGAAGCATCGCCGCGCCGTGTTTTTCGCTCTTTTAGCTTACGTCTAGCGTTCTCTATTGCTGGAAGGGATTGTTTGTCAAGTTTTAGGACTCTGTTCGAGGAGAGTGGCGTATAGAGTGGAATGTAGAATGCAGCAAAAAGACCAGTCGCCAGCCTGAGCATGAAAAAGCTTGAGAAAAGGAGAATGTCGGAGAATCAGGTTTTGCGGGCCGTTGAATCACCAGCATTACAGTTTGAAGGTCTTTTTACAGGAAATTTGTATACCAGATACATCGTGCTCAAGCAGGGCCACCGAGAGAAGGAGCGTGCCCGGAACAAGAAGACCCGAGCCCTCTCGCGAAAGATTTCTTCGCCCCTTCCCCCAAAATTCTCAATCAAGTCAATATTGCGGGCCCAGTGAGCCGCCCGGGACAAAATGTCCTCTTTGTACCGCCTTCTCGTCGGGCCTCCGCTCAAGTTTGTCCAAAGCATTCGCCTTTCGAATAGCGAGGATGTCCTTGTGCAAAACAGGTAGATTCCTGATGAAGAGTTGATTGAATTAGTTTACGAGTACGATTCGCATTGTGATAACTCGCTATTGCGGTCGTTCTCATTTTCAGTCGTTATTGTGTTAGTTGTTTTCATTTCTTGATATTATGGTTGTTGAACCGAAAGCGCTCACATATTGTTTAATTTTTTCTGCGGTATTTGCAATTCAAGTTTACTCTCCCTCGATAATGTGTAACCGTATTGAGAGAACCGTATTGATTTAGAGATTACTAAACATTTAGCTGGTCACATTTCCTCCAAAAATGGTCCCAAGCGCTTTGCTATAGAATCATATGGGTACAGTTGAATTTAGAGGTGGCAGGGTTCAATAGTCTATTGTAAAACTTACAAAAGACATTGTTTCAGTCTTAAAATCGACCGGTGTGATCAAGATGGAAATAGAACCACGTGTGACAGAATTTCTCTCTGTGTCATTGTCGACGTCGATCCGCTCTTGCCTCTCTTCTGTAGCTAACGGTTCGAGATTGAATATTACAGTAAGGTGTTCATTCTTCTGCTGCCATAGGTGTTTATGTGTGTGTGTACCTAGATCGGTAATACCGCGCTCTATCACTGTCGTTTATTTATTTGCAATTCATTACGAGGAATATAATGTGAAAAAAAAAGGCTTCGATAGGAACGGCGCGACGGGCTCCATCTTTATCGTCGTATATCAAATTACTCGCGTACGTTTCCCTCGTTTTAAACGGGCACCGCGCTCCTCTCGTTGCTGTAACGTAAGCCAGAAAATTGCTCGGTCATACGATCCTCTCTGCGTTTCCCCCCCTCCGCCTCCTTCCGCACAATTTTCCAAAGAATTGTTTTCTTTTTTTGCGTACAATACAATACTTCTGCAATGTCTCGTCTTTCCGCTTACGTCGCGTCACCTCACCCTCGCGTTTTTCCCTAATCAACGCGGAAAAAAAATGAATTATACGCGTATACTGTATTTTTTCACTTTTCACGGTATTTCGTTTCGCGTGACTAATAGCCACGTTGCAATTCCAAGGTGAAAGAATTATATTATGCATGAACGCAGGAATATTAATTTAAAAAAAAAGATATAGAGAAGGCGGGAATGGAAAGAAGAAGAGAAAATAACGCCAAAAAAAAATTCGAGCTACGTCATCTGAATGATGAAGTCGATCCTGTATTTATAAATCTCTTATCAGTTTTAGCCTAAATTCTGACGATTTGGGAACTACAACTGGCGCGCACAACTCGGTGTATTGACTCGATAGAATTTTTTCTGTTAAAGAATCATTACTACGTATGTAGGAACGAAACGAAGTTATTATTACTGCTACTCTATTTGTTAGACGTGGCCGTAAAGAATAATGCGAGTGTGTGTGCGCGCGTGTATTATGAATTTTTTAATATTTCACGTGGTTTTTCTGTGCTGATAGCTCTCTATAATATAGTTCCCTTCGTTTCATGAATCAGCCTAATACGTTTATGTGGTGTGATTGAGGGCACCGTACTTAAACGTGCAGTTATTATACAAACACGTATGGTAACATCTAAAATTTTTACATGATAATAGTCGCGTATATCCATTTATTTACCGAGTTTCAAGAAGTGTAATGTACACTTGTACACCTGTGCTACCTGTTTACAGTGTACATAATTACACTCTCTGTACAATATGTAAATGATATAGGTACACGGTATATTTCCTTAATGTGCGACGTGACAGTATTGTATATGTCTACGTATTTTGTTGTATTATTTTTTCGCTAATTGTTACTCTCGATTTAGAATTCGGCATCGTTTACTCAATTCCGTGAAGGTGGCCGAGGAAGATCGTACGTACCTACTGTGTAATGAGTCATCGTCACTAATTTCTGTGAAAATTCCCATTAATATTAGTTGTAGAGGAAAACTTTTCAAATATTTTGTACGTTCGTAATCACGGGTTGAAAGTCTTCTTCACTTCCACCTTGAAGAATTCTCAATGCCAGATTTTCCTTATTCTCGTTTTAGCTGGCCCGAAGAAAGTCGGCTGAGGATGAGCCTCAAGAGAAGAGAATCCTATACCATGCACTCGGCAATGCATCAAGATCTCTTTGATTCAAGTCCTCCATTCTCGGTCTAAGTGAAACTTCCCTCCACAATGAGAGTTCTTTTTGTAACCTAGTCGTCAAGTATACGAAATTGAAGCTAGCCAAGTTTTCTTCAAAAAACAAACTGTATCATGATGGGTGCGCGTTCCACTAATTAACGTCGAAAGGTGGCCTCTACCAGGATTAAGTCGCATTATCAAATGAATTTATCTTATTTGCGTAGCATTCATCGTGGTGCATAACGAGCGATGTACGAAAACGAATTGATAAGAATTGTATCTAGGTGTAATAAATTCGAGCGTGCGAACGGAAGAAAGAAGAATTTACGAAATTATCGAAAAAGAAGTATTTTAAAATTTTGTTTTCATTTTCTCAATTGACTGCTTCCACGACTTCTTTGCTTCTGAGGCACACCCGTGATTGTTTTAGACAATAGTGCTTTTCTTCGGCACAAGCAACAAGCTCCATCGTTAGGCCCGTAGCCAAGGAGAAAGGTAGAGGAGCTGCTCTGGAGTACCCGCAAGCTCCACTGCCCTTTGGAAAACAGCTATATTCAGAATTTAGGCGATTTTGGATTTCAATTTCTTTCTTGGGGACACTTGTGCTCATTAGTGTTCCCAGCTCAACAATCTCGATTTTTCCTTACTTAAGCTGTCAGTTGAGTGCGCCTTCAGGCACACTGTCGTCAACTCTATTGCCTGGTATCCCTTTCTTACAATTTTCTTTGGTGTTAGCACTTATTATCAGCGAAAAGTAGTCTTCATATGTATGGAAATGAGTTCCAGGATTGTGTATGGCCCATTCTAAAGAATTGGACCTAACACTAACCTGCTTTGCTGTTATCAGCAAACTTCTGGGTGAAGTTGCTTCTTATTATTTCGATCTGGCGCTGTTTTCTCTGATCGAGTCCCCAAAAGACCGCGGAAAGTTCCAGATCTTCTTTTTCCATATATCCGTCGTCCATTCCTGCGCCAAAATGACAAAATTCAAACATTTCTGAGGAGGTCAGGGTGTCTCTTCATTCACTATCTTCGGAACCTTATGATTGACCCGATCATAGCCGGGAGAAGATCCGTTTTTACCCTTTTGTTGAGCTTCCATGACCTCATCCTTGTTGATTGTTATTTACCTGGAGTAGTTATTAAAGCTTCCACCTACTCGCCCCATGAAGGAGCACTGGTCAGGAACTTTACGGCACTGCTGATGGATGTAGTGTCGCCTCCCTTCTCTACTAGGGTAAGTCACATTTCTACTTCCCCGTGGTTTCAGACCTTCCCTGAATTCTCTCTTTTTTTTTTCTTACCTTGGCCTTTGTAATCCTGTGCTTCAGTTTTTGTCGTTTCTTTTTTTGATTTCACATTGGTTCCTCTTTTCTGTTCCAGTCGACGAAGTTTCTTGGTCTCTGTTTCAAGGTTTTGTAATTCGCTTGATTTTCTTTCAACTTCTTTGGTGCATTCATCTAGAGTGTGGCTTAGCGATTTACCTTGGAAGTTAGCTTTCAGTTGTACCTTTTCAGCATTACTTCCATCCCACCTTTCAGAGTCTTCTAATTTGCTCAAACCTTTTCCTTGTTTAGCTTCATGACTGTTTCTTGTCTCTGCCTCAATCGCAAATTTGATTAGTCTGTCATTCCACTGGCTGTACAGCAACCTAATTTAGATTGATGACTTCATCGACAACCCCCCATCCCCCCTTCTCTTCATGTATATAGCACGATGGTCGAAAATCCCTGGACGTTTTTCCAGAAATGATGTCGGAGAAGTCGAGCGTGGATCCATTCCTATAAGTGTTTTCAGAAAAATGTCCATGACGTCCTCACCGCATAAACTTCTCTTTTCCCTTCATCATTTAAGTCTCAATTAGTGCAAAATGAGTACTTTCTTCAATAGAGACAAACCGTTGTCATCGATATTGCGTGATGCGGGTGTAAAAGAAGGCAAGTGATGCAGTTGTAAAAGAAGGCGTATACGGAAGGCTTCTTCTTATCAATGCCCTTCTCTTAAAGAAAAAAAACATGGTCACATTGTAGTAGGATGCCTGTACACAATGTCAAAAGGACATTGGCCGATTTCACCCAGCAGGGTTGGCGATCTTGACCGCCATTTAAGAAAAAAATTTAACCCCATCTCTTTCCGTTTAGAAATACGCCATTTTTATGGTCGGCTCGCCCTAGGAGGCCTATTGTATTGCAATCACTTTGTTCTTTCCCTCTTCTTTCTTTCTTTCTTTCTTTCTTTCTTTCCTTTTTCTTTTTCTTCTTCTTTCTTTGGGTAAGTTAGGACGCTCAAGTCACAGCAGGGTGCTGTATGTTGTTGGTATTTCTCAATTCTCCTGTCTTTGCGTGTTTGTCATTGCTGGAAGTAGTGATCTTGCGCATAAGTGCGTTATTGTCCTCGTGGTGTTTATTTCTAATGTCATGCATATGTTAGAGCCTTCTTCTCTCCTCTCCAAATAGGGGAGCGAGCATTTGAAGCCCTAAATATGAACCAATTTTGATCAAAGTCAATATATTCGGTACGGCCATCCGCTAGGAGCGTTACAATTTACAAAATTGAGAACAGGAGTATGACATTTTCCAGTAACTAATCTCAAATAAGTTGAGAATGAAGCAATTTAGGAGAAAAATGAAGAGAACAAAAGTTGTAGAGCGTAAAATTTTATACAGATCATTTTCTCTTGTAAAAATTGATCTGGATTGATTTAAGAAAACCTTCTGTCCATCACTTGTTGATTGATCCATAGATAACAATCAGGAGAAAGGTATGTCTTATAAAGGTAGCTGAGGTACTTTTCCCTTGATCGATTCAATATTACAAAACACTGCAATCGTAACCCATAACAAGCAAGAGAAAGGTATCTCTCGTTGGAGCGTCTAAGGTACCTTTCCCTTGATCGCAAGAAATCTGTATTGTATTTGTTTACGGTATGACATCAGCTTTCACTGAGCCGATTACTACATTACAAAAAGACACTCGAAAAATTGAATATTGAAAATACGGTCCAAATTAAATAGAACATGTTGAAGCGCTTCCGGTCAGAGAACCATCTCTGTGCGATAAAAGCAAGTATTTTTGAGGGAGGAGAGATCAAAAGAGGGAAGTACAATCGAAATTTCGATAGGACGTTATCAATCGTTTTGCCGACCCTCTTCACCCCACGGTCTGCGAGAAGTCTTGTTTTTATTTTGGCTTTCTTAATTTAAAATGGTTGTACATTTTCACCAAAGAACTGGTCCACGCTTTTGTTCCGCACTCCTTGATAGCTGCTCATGATGTCCGTACTTTTTCTTTTCTTTCATTCTCTCGGCGGCTGAAGTTCTGGACGAAAATTAAAATCAATCGATTTGTATTCTTTTGTAATGGGATAATTTAACCCTTCGCAATTTTCTTTCCGGATCTCTACCTACTACCTGTTTGAAGTATCGTTATTATTTAACCTTGTCTTCCTATAGAGGTATCGTACTTCAATTTCAAAAACAGGTTCTCTTTTCAAATCGTAACGTTCCTGCTCAGTTTTCACCCAGCCCATCTCGAGTTTGATGATTCTACCTGCTCTTTTATCATCAATTTCGGAGCCACCTACCTAGGTTTCACATTGTCTGGAATTGTTCGTAAAATGATAGTTCCGTCTGGTGCATTTATACTACTACCTTTAGAGAAACCACGTGGTTTATTGTCTAAGCTGCGTTCCGGACTTGAGGATTTTTTTTTCAGAATTCGCTTTTGAATGTTTGTACTGTGAGTGCTGCGTAAAACTTGTCTTTTTTTGATATTCGCGTGTGTCTTGGACCCCAAGAAAAAAATCCTATAGAATTCTTTTTTGATCGCAAGGCTCTTGACCTTCTAAATTGTCCGCTTCGCTCCCTTTGATTGAGTTGATACTTTTCTTAACTTCATTAGTAATTTACTCTTTGGGAGCTTCTTTTGTAGGACCTAGGGAGTTTGTATATTTCTTTCGAACGGAATTCGAATAATGGTGAGTACTACAAAATTTGTTGATACCTGGTTATCTTCAAAAATTTTTCTACTCGACTTTGTGCTGAACTTCGGTTTGATCTCACGGTCTATAATTCACTTAGGCAAAACAATATCCTTCCTTTTTGGCGGATATTCATACACCGTCAAAATATAGCCTGTCGAAACAGAGTGGGAAAGAATGACAATTTCTCTCGAATTTTGAAAAGGACGTGATTTGACCGGACATGAAGTATTGTGGACTTCTTTTTCAGTCGTTAGATAAGCTTTTATCGAGAATTCTTTACAAAGATTCGAATCAGTTCATGAAGTACGTAAGAATATAGATGATAAGTCATTAATAAACATGCTTCATATCTACACCACTATAGGAGATGTTCAATCGTGTGCGTGTGAGCGTGTGTTTACGTGGGGATTGTATTGTCCCTATTCATTTTCTAGTCTCGAGCTCACTTCTCAGTCACGCTCACTTCTGTATCAAAGTTAGGAGTTCTATATACCTCGTACTGTAGCTTGGTTTTGTGCTGACACTGCCGTACTTCTACCAATTTTTTTTATCCATTACGTTTCTCCGTAAAAGAAAAACCGGTTCTGAATGTACACGGTTACTCTTTTAACAGTCTGTCTCTCGATAAGAATATATATATTTTTTTCTCTCTAGTCTCTTCGCAATAATATTATCTTTCATCGTGTTTAGTGCTTGAAGACGCACTGTGTTTGTTCGTGCTAGCTCGTGTTCTTATAGTGCGCGTTCGTTGTTTATTGTAATCGCGAATTTGTGTTTCTCATTTCCTTTGTTTCCTTTTTTTTTTTTATTTAATATTTATTTTCTCTTTTTCTAAAATAGTTCTCCTTTACTATCATAATATACTCGTTCGTTACCCCTTCAAACGTGGTTTAGTGTCTCGAAATATTCAACAAGTGTGTGTTTCTGTGACATATCCATCTAGTGAGAGCTTTTTGCGTAAGTATTGAAACTTTCTACTTAGTCTCCCGTGGACGTTCGAGGATGCTCGCTCCTCGAAAAACCGTGACCGAGATGATTTCGGTTCAAGAGCCATCAGAGGTATTTTACTCATAATATCCTGATTGTGGTGACGCCAGCTCTGTCAAATACCCCATTTCGACGGGCTTGACTGAAACTTTTCGGTTTGAAGGGTCAAAATTGATGTGGAGGTCACCCTACGTGAAATTTCTTCGTTTTCCCCAGCCCCTTAATTGGGAAGCTCTGTATTGAAACTACTTGTTATTGTTATGAACTAATCTCGAGTTACGCACGAGTATATTACCTTTCGATAAGCCATAACGTGAATAATACGGATTCAACGTAAATACTTATCGAAAGTTCCGGGATAGGAAGTCAGTATTTCATCATCTGCTTCGCGCGTGTATCGATGTTACAAAGAAAAATGTCGTAATTACGGAGTATATAGAAAAATAACTTTGACGGTACATGAAAACTGATGTTCAGTACTCGCTTTGTGGTGGAATTTGCAAACCGCGCCGCTGTAAACTAGAGATTACGTATCTTTACCGTATCGATTGTGTGACGTCACTGGAGATTAGTCTTGTTTGTAAATCATTAGAAGACTTTTTTCCTTTCCTCATATTTTTCAAAACATCTTTGGTATCGCGGCGCGGTATCTCTCCTTGAGCAATATGTATATATATATTTTGAAAGTGTATCCGTGTTTTTCACTAGGACAGCTTATTCATCTGCGTCGTATACCTATATACGTTCGACTTTCTCAGAAAAGAATGAAAGAATTATATCAATATTACTCGTTGCATAGTCTATTGGCAGAGCGCGACATGCTTCAATTGTTTCCAAAACAATGGAACCGGTAGAGTATATCTTAATACAATGATGAAAACCGTCGTGAAGAGCTGGGTATAATACGTAATTTGCAACGTGGTGCATTCTCATTTACCACTCGTACTCTTCGGTGATACGTGCATGCCTGTAGGTTTGTAATGAGACCGAAAAAAAAAGTATTGTGCGGGCATATTTCGAAGTGCGCAAGGTCAGAGCTTCAAATATTTAGGCCGATTCGATTGGACGACGAATAACCTTGGCTTAGAGTTTTTGTGAGGCGGGCTTGAATCTGAAGATGGAGTGTCGGAGTCTTACTCGAGTTGGTTTGTCGAGCTTCGTCGTGTACAATATTAAAATGGATCGTGGGAATAATCGAGGGATAAACTGTGATGTAAATTGTGATCACATCGAAAGGTATTACTTTCTTAATGCATAGCGTATTGTCATCAGTAGCCCTTATTATAGTCCAATGATTTTGAAGGTCGAGAATGCTGATCAAAGAACCTACTTGTACGCCGCAAAAACCCTCCCAATTGTGTTCAAACTTCGGTACAAAGTATTTGAAATTGCACTGTGGGTATGTCTCTCTGATGTTTCATAGGGGGATCAGAGACCAAAAGAAGACAATTGCGAGAGAACGAAAGGATTTGATTAGGGAATCGTGTAATGAACCGAGGAGAAAAGAAATAGAACTTCAAAAAGAATTGTCATCAGAAGTCTCTATTCTAGTCCATTTATTTTGAAGGTTGAAAATGCTGATAGAGGAACACCTTTTTATGCATGTGCATTTCGTTAGAGAGTATTCGGGAGAATTGGGAATCGCATGAGATTTGATACTGTATTTCACCAATTCTTCCGAAGAAGGTGAGAAGGATCATAATAAGAAACCTGCGAGGAAAGATCCAAGAACTAGATTAAGGGATCTGGCGTGAAGAATTGAAAAGATGAATTCCAAAATGAATTGTGTTATCAAGTTTTGGTCTTTGATCTGTAGCATCAGAACTCTCCATTTTATTCTTACCATTTTGAAGGTCGAACTTCTTGGCATGCGTACACAAAATTTTCCAGTTTTCTAATTCCGTGGCGCGATAGGTTTAATTCTCAAAGTCTTCACACGAAGATCGAGAGGGGTGGAAAGGATCAGAAATGCTAGGCATACACGAGCGGATTTTCTAACGGATTTCCCGTCGAATCCAGAGCAAAATCTCAGAAATCTGCAAAGCACGCGTTTTTCGGATACCCGAGATCTTCAGTCCGGCCTGAAATCACACGGATCAAATCCGACGGGAAATCCGTCAAGAAATCCGGCCGTGTATGGCTAGGCTAATGAGAAAGATGCGCCAGGAAAGATCAAATAATTAGATTCAGGAATTTGATTAGGGAATCCTCGAAGAGAAAAAAGATGAATTTCCAAAATAGAATGTGATCACAAAAGGTATTACATTTTCAATCAATGCGTAGTTTCGGTCACCAGAAGTCCCTTTTCTAGTTAGATTCAGGAATTTGATCAGGGAATCCTCGAAGAGAAAAAAGATGAATTTCCGAAATAGAATGTGATCACAAAAGGTATTACATTTTCAATCAATGCGTAATTTCGGTCATCAGAAGTCCCTTTTCTAGTCTAATCCTTTTGAAGGTCAAAAATGCTGACAGAAGAACCTTTTCCTATTCGTGCAAAATCAATTCAAATTTTGAAGCGTAGTATTTGATAGTACATAAGAATTTGTATGAGATTTGGTTTTGGTATATGTCTCTAATATTCTTCAACAAAGGTCAAAAGGTATGAAAGATCGAAATAATACGAGGATTGGAATGCGGAGACATGCGTTTCGTGAGCGCCTGTCATTCGGAAATCATTTTGAAGGTCGAAATTACTGCCTTTTTCTATAGGGGTGCAAAAACCGCCCAGTTGTATTCAAATTTTGGTATAAAATATTTGCAGTTGTTGAGAACTATGTACTGCAGGGATATTTCTCAAATTATCCACGCCAGGGTCGCGAAGTAGAAGAGAAAAGCCAGCGGGAAGTCGGTGAAAGCAGCAACCAATCTGGTGTCGGGGCATTTACTCAATCTCTACAATTGCCCAAAAAAAAAGTCATTGTTCTTTTTATCACGTGTGTATTGAAAAAATTCTATTGTCCAGAGTTTACGAGGAACAATTCAGATTCTGGATTCTCATCATGTGCAGGTAGGAAGTCCTCGTGAGAATGAGTGTCAAGCGAGAGTGATTAATTGAGTTTAGGCTGGCAGTTCTTCGTCCAGTCGATTCCTCGAAATAAGATTAGTATTTTTTTTTCAAAGTTGTGTACATTTGAAATAGAATAAAGGTGCTGAAGAATTCTTGAATGACAAAAAACACATCTTGTTTCCTTCCCTATGGTGCAGCCCCGCTGTTCTTTTATATACGAAGGCATTCAGGGGTCGGTCATCCCACTTCTTTAGAGTTGTCGTCTTTCGCGGATTTTTTTCTTTCGGATTGTTGATAGCTCTCTACCTCTCTTTCTCCTGGATAAATTGGCACAAAATCTTGAAGAACTCCCGTTTGCTTCCTTCTTCTGAAAATTATTAAATAACCTCCTACACTCCGAAAACGCGTCACTCGCGCTCATTTCATATCACTCGATATGCTATTTTTCGCCGAGTCTAATCAAACTATATCGATGATGACCCAGCGAAATGAAATCTTTAGCGGATAAATGATGGATTTTTTCCGCCCAACTTAACTTCATAATCATGTTCGACAGCCGCTTGTGGTGCACGGAAATGTAAGATTTCTCAAGGATAGTGTAACACTTAATGTGCGCCAGCCATCGTGCCGAAGCATAAATCTTTTCTCGTGGGGTGGGGTGATAAACAAGAAGAAAAGTCCGATACTGTGGCGTCTTCAAACATGTGCGTCACATGTATACAAGAAATAATGTTAGCCGTATTATTTAAACTTGTGATCCTCTCTGTTATAAAGGACGTGATATTCTAGACGTTTGAAATGTGCTCAGCATATGTGTGCGAGCGATATTGTTTGAAAGATAGACCCATTTCTGAGTATATGCTTTCTTTCACGATCCTCTAAAAAAATTGTCATATTATTTCAAAACGCGCGCTGTTTTCATTGAATTAAATAATGTTTCCTTTTCGGGTTTCTGTATGGTTGCCATGCAAACAAACCGGTCCACGTTCGTGAGTGTGTTTGTGTGTAAGTGATGTGCATCAGAGCGCGAGTGAATTTATCATTGTGCCTCGTACTTCTCGGTATAATCGTCTGGTGCGCGCGGGGAAACTGGTTTTCACCTTTTGTGAACGCATCTTTCATTGTTAATAAAAGACTAACCTATTTCCTTGTATAGTCAGCGAATAAAATATTTCCGCTGACTGATGACATAGACCTGTTACCTGGAATATTGGTGGTTCGAGATGGGTGTATTTTTACATAATCGAGGTACGTCGTCTGCGTCCGCATTAGAAGTGACGCAGCAATTTAACAAAAGGACAAAGTGCAAATTTCTTCTCATTTTTTTTCCCAACGAAAAACCATTCCAATTCGACGAGCAGAAAGTGCCGACTAAATTATATGCAGGTCCGTTCAAATCATTTTCTGTCGCACTTCGGTACGTCCCGTTGTTTTGTATTCGGCGAGAGGATCGGCGCGGTGATCATTATAATTCGCGATGAGGTGGGACGTCCGAGCGCTTTATCCATTGAAGAGGATAATTGTAATGATTCGCCATTTCGTCAATGCCCCATTCTAGAGTTTTTGTCGACCGACTTTTTTGAACTCTTTGGTGAACTTAGAATGATTCTTCCAATGCGACGGAGACAATGTAGCAGAATTTGACGGTGAAGAGCGTAAACTTTGAATGTCTTCGAATCATGGAGAGAGTTTTTAGCCCTTGGAATCAGCAGTTTTACTCCCTTCTTCGGTGACCCCAGCGCAGATGGAAAATCTCGAAACCTCGGACGAAAGTCTTGCTTTGTTGAGAATGAGATCTCGAAGGCATTTCAAATCCATTAAATGAAGGGTCAAATTAGAAATAGGACGAGAACAAGGAAGTTTTCTACTTGATTTCTGTATTCAGTTCCTCGACTATAGCCGAGTCTGACACGTTCTGCTCCCTTTCTAAATAAATTCTTCCTAAAGGGATCCTTTCACATTTTGCATCTGTTTAATAGCATCTTCTAAATACAAGGATGATATATTGAGCAAAAAGCTTGCGGCGGAAATACATGACTGCGAAGTAGAAAAAATGCAGGCTCTGGTCCTAGAAAATTGTTTTACGCGCTGCAGCATTCTCAAAAATTTCGATATTCTTACTTAATTCCTATTTTCGAGCATTCGAGCGAGTAAAAATGTTTGAAAACGAACACACGCCTTGTCGTGTTATTCTCGAGAAACTGCATCTAATCCTTTCCTCGGACTGCAAAAAGTGACCTGAATTGTGGGTAGGGTTACTAATCGATGTGCTTACCAAAATCCGATCTTCTTTCTTACACTCCACGCAATTTGGTAGTTGACACATCGACGATGTCACCGTAGAGAGTTCTGGGTGGGCATATCGATTCGACGCTCGATTGTTTGCGTGTTTCTGTGTTTCTTTTGTCCTACAAAATTGGCCTGACAAACAAAAGACGTTTTGTTCGAATCAGTGGGTGTTGGAAATAGATTCGAGAGGAATCGTATGTAGTCCGACCATTTATAATACTTCCGTCTATGTGGACCTAAATGTGTCCCCATATACCACTAATGTTAACTGAGCGTGTCCCGGTAAAGGAGGGTGAGTGAGTAGTGAAGTCAAGCACAAGTGTACATGTTAGATTCAGAGGTTCCACAGATCGTTGAACACTTCTAGTCTGACCTACGCGGGATTGAATGTGAATTTAATCTCTTCTCTCTCTGCCCGAATAAGACTGATTTTCTTCGCCTTATACTAATCTGCGCGTATTCTTCTCTTCTCTGTTGCAGAGGAGTCACTTATCCGCGTGATGAAGACATATTAACGCGAATCCAAGGAGTATCATCTAGTCATCCAACCTTTTAAGACGAGCGTCTGATGAGCCAAACGTGTCTACATCTGAACTCCGAACCAGATCACACATCTCATATTTGGTAGTTACCTATCAGAATTTGAATTTTGGACAAAAACGATGTCGAATCCTTCAAAGAGGATTTCATACAACCCATTTGTATACATCGACGAAAAGGTAATACCTAGGAAAAATGGAGGATATGTCTTGCGCAAATGCCCCAATTTCGCTGTCAGTATCGCGGTTTACGGACGATAGGGCATCCACCGATTCGGGCATCAGTCTACGCGGCGGTGGCAGCAGCAGCAGTAGCAGCAGCAGCAGCGTTGGTAGCGGAAGCAGCGACGAACGCTCTGGTTCACGTTCGAGCGCTTTCAGCGGTTTGGACGAGAACCCGCATCATCATCAAGCTTTATCGCTGAGTCGAAAATCGCCTTCGGTTATCGGTATCGGGAGTGGTAGTGTTGGTGTTGGTGGTGCTAGTTTACCGGCTGCCGATAGATTTTACGCGCATCAATCTCATTCGAATGCTGTGTTATCTGATGGTGCTCGCGTGTGGCGCGATCCGAGTGCTTATCTGATCGCGGAATCCAATATCCGTCGCGTCGATAGTTTGCAGCATCAGTCGTTGCTGATGTCCCATCCGGCGGTGGCTGCTGGGTCGCCGTCGTCGTCTTCGTCCGCTGTCGTTGTGTCACCTTCGTCTATTGTTGCCGCGCCTACGACACCCAGCGCTCATTATCCTCCACCTTCTTCCGTTCCATCGATGATTTCTCCGCATTTGCATCATCCGCTAAATGCGCACAGTATCTATCCCCAGATACCGGAGATGCTATGGAAGCAGCAACGTTATCCCGTGTCCAGTTTACCGCCACACATGCATTCAGTTTCCGAGGATATGTTCGAAAGAGAACGCTCCTACCATCACGATCGAGAACGCCAAGATCGATTGTTTAGGTAAGGGAAATTTTTCTGTATTTGCTTCTTTAGTTCTAGAGCTAGAGGCCGTGAACTTGAGCGTGAGAGAACAATCCGTTGGTAACTCGACGGAAACATTCTCTGACGCTGCGAACGTGGTAATCATGAAAGTTCTAGAGGTCATTTATATTGGCATGTTTTAACAGTTTGAATTGAGACGACAGGACCTTGGCTGTCACCTTTATCTTCTATCTTGAGATGCATTTAAAGACAATGGGAATTACAATTTTGAGCGTGTGCATTGCATTGTTTCGAGAAGTTTTTTTTTCTTATGTGTATGAAAACCAAATATCTAAGTTGTAATTTTTTTGTAGTAACGATAATTGTTGAACAGTTAGGGTTCTTTGAAGGTCTTTAAACTCTGTTATCAAGAAGGGCATTTATATATTTGAGGATGCAGATCCTGGATGAAGGTTTGAAAAACCGATATGGATTTTTAGCACTCTTCATGGGTAATTTACAAAGAAAGGTGTGGTATTTATAATCCTATATCGAAATATCATTCTGTACGCGTTTATCCGTAATATGTCGAAGGAGTCAATAACCTCGCTAAAATTTATCGCATCAGGTGTTGTATTATTATGTGGGTCATAAAAAATCTGTTGACGCGATTTGAACTTCGAGAACGTATTGATTCAGTTGGCTGTATGAAATTCCCGCAATTCCATGAGAATTAAATCAAGCTCGACTCGACGTATATTCAGTTTGACAGTGTTTGTCTTTCTGGACGCGTTTACCAAAATACAAGTAGTACGTATTGATTTCGATGGAATATTCAACCAGCTTCTTTGGAATGAAAATTATTCTTTCGGTCTTTCAGGGAATTCAATTTGTTGTTTTGGTTTCTATTAGAGATCTTCGTCGTTGTGTATCTGCATGGATAAAGCTTTAAAATGACCTCTCAAAAGTTTTTGTTCAACTATAGAGATATTTTCTTTGGTATTCTACAGCTCCTGAGCTCTGAAATTTCTTCTCTTTTCGACCCTAGAAAATTCAAGAATTTGAGAAATCAGTGGATTTTATGGAGGCCATTTGTTGCCAGGGAGTGGAAGAAACTCCTTGTCCAGGTAGTCAAGTATTCTTTCACCTGCTCTCGTGTATGTAGAGCATCTAGAACACCCAAGTATTGACACGTGCCATGTTGACTCCTAGAGAGAACGTATTCCCATCGTGATTTACAAAGGAGAATTACTGGAGAACGGCTCGATGGTTTTTTCTGAAATTACCCTTGTTAAAAAGAAAATTCTATGGAGAATAGATCACGTCCTCTTCAAAAAACAAGTTCCATTCATCAATCGATAACTCACGAAATGAGCCTCAGCGCGTGAAAATGAAGAGGACATGATCTATTCTCCATAAAATTTCCTTTTTGACGAGAGTAATTTCGAAAAAATTTATCGAACCGTTCTCGAGTAATCCTTTCTTGAGAATCGAGAATTTAACATGGGCTCTTATAAGAGAACGTTGGCTATGAATTGAAAAGGGGCGGCGTTCCTGTGAAGTTCTTTAAGGAGTCTTACCAAAGAGAAACAGATTCACAATAAAATGCCAACTTGTTGTGTATGGATAAGGTGGATTATCTTTGACTTGGTCTCAAGAAGACCCAAAGTATAGGAAGTTACAATCCTCAATTTCCCTACTGTAAAAGTTTTGGTTTTCATTTGCTATGTTCCGGGAAAATGATATTCGTATTCATTGTGAATCAGGCGGCATACTTGAATGCTTTATCCAAGAAAAAATTGGGCGAGGAACAGTGTTTTTTCGAACTTTCTCTACTCTTGTAAAACGTAGTTTACTAATGGCTGGAAAATTTAACCTAAAAACGCGTAGTTCGTAAAATACTTTTTAATGATCGGACTGATCGAAAACTTATTTGCTTAATTAGATCTTGGAAGTCGTAGATCATTAGTGAGGTTGTCAGGTGTCCTCAGGAATCTTAAGTATCAAAATCTATTTCAGTCGAAGAAAAATATGATCATTTTCATGCGTCATTGTTCCTTGAATTGTTTTCGTCTGCGATTAACGAGCTGTTCAAGGTTTTGGGCCCGAGGAGGACAATTAGGGATTTAGAGGGTAAGTGCGTCGCAGGTGGCTTATTGAGCTAATGATCTTGTCATAATTGTTTGAAAGTGAGTTCGTGATTCAGGTAGTGTTGGAACCAAAATAAAAAGCATTGGACAAATAGATCGTCACAATTGCAGTACAGGCATGAAGGATGCGAGAGGTTTGAAGAAAGAAAAGAGTGCTTATTGGGAAGTAAGGATGACCATAAATCATCCCAAGGGTCAGAATGCGAGATTTGAGATCGCAGGAGAGGGAGAATCAGTTATGGAAAGTGAACGCAATAACTGTTATATGGCAAGGTCCAGTATGGTATGTTCCTTTGGATCGATGTGTCCCGGTGTTCATGAAATAGAGACAGAAGGTGAGGAAAAACTTCGTGTGGTATGAGAAGAAAGTTTTGTTTGAAGATAGGATAGCGAGGAAGGTTAGATAATGTAAGGATAAGAATTTACGATGAATAGGGAAGTGGAGACTCATATTTAGAAGGATGAAATGTTACCTCAAATGGAGACTGCATATCTGGTTCAGGATCCCAATTCGGACTCATCCTTGTTGCCGAGAAGGTAGGAGGGTAATTCTGACGTGATGATTTTTGGGGCTCTTGCCACCTTCGGCAAGGCGAGAGCCCACATGCAACCGCGAAAAAAAAAAAAAAAAAAAAAAGATTCTCACCCGAAAAAATGTGTTGTGACGTCACTCAAGTTATATACGAGAGTACGAGACATTTTCTTATTTTACTTTTGCATAGCAATTTACAAATTTCGGAAGTTTTTCATTATCGTAGACGTACGTCAATCTGTGCAGTCTCTACAAGTTTTATTTTTGCATAGCATTTTTTTTTTTCGGTACAGTCTTCGGCAAAAGTGTAGTACAAAGGTTATTTTTCTTGGTACCTCAACAATCATAATACTGCGTATATTCTTTGAACTATCTCGGTTTTCAGGTCTGAGTAAGACAAGAAGTTACAAATATCTTTGGGTCTCAGAACTTCTGGATCTCTCAAACTCCTTATCTCATTAGTAAAGAAGAAACTCCAGAACGTTTGAGTCACAATTTTCCATGTTCCAATAATAATTTGAGAGAAAGAAGAGTAACTTACAGTCAGGGAATAGAAAGAAAGAAAAAAAAAAAAAAAACAAGAGACCCGGATACTGAGGCGCAGAGCGACTCAGTCTTGTTTGCGTTAACGCAGAGTAAGAACACTTCCCTCGAAGGGCTCGTGTACGTAGTGCGTCAAGTGCCACTCGAGGCCCGGAAGATGGAGTTGAGTTCAGTAATCTTGAATTCGTGATTTTAGAGTAGGAATGAATTGGAAGACCATAATCGAGTTTGGATTTCGGAAAAGGGACTTTGTTCTCCTAATCTGTTTGTAGGATGTTGTTCTTCGGGTGGTCGCTGAACTAGTCCTCTGGTTTACGATCTATCGGAATGTCAAGAGATTAATCAAGTGGGTCAGGTGAGCTGAAATCTTCTTACCGCACCCTAAATATCAAACTAGAACCTTTCCTATGATTATCGATCATTTCAAATAGCCAAGAGGGTCAGAAGAGATGAAATTTCTGTAGCCCACCTAAAATATAGACTTTTTTTCATCCATTTGTCATAGAAATACTCTTCCAATTATCGATCACGCGGACCGTCCGGAAAGTGGCTAAGAGTTTCAGAGGGATGAAATCGCTTTACCGCACCCAAAATATCGAGCTTTTTCTTATCCACTCCTCATAGAATTTGTACAATTAAAAACTTTCCTCTGATTATCGACCTATCGGGATGTTTGGAAGGTAACCTGGAGGGGCAAAGAGTGTAAAGAATCTCTTTACCGCACCCAAAATATCAAATTACTAAAAGTAGAAAACCTTTCTTCTGGTTATCGATTATTCGGAAGGTTCGGAGAGAAGGGTAAAATCTCAGTACAACACCCCAAATATCGAACCTCATCTTATCCCAAGTAGAACCTTCTCCCTGATTATCATCCTTCGGAATGTTTGATGAAAGAGCAAGATGAGAGGAGTAACATCTCTTTACCGCAACCAGGATATTAAACCTTTTCCTATCCTCTCATCGTCATAGAATTACTAAAAGGAGAACCTTTCCTGTGGTTATCGACCAAGGTAGCCATGAAGGTCAGAGGGGTTGAAATCTCTTAACCGCACACAAACTATCAAACTTTTTTTGTAGTAACTCACAGTTTGTCGAGGAGTGTATTGAGAAACAACGTGTGTCAAATTGTTGGAAAACTACGCCGTCTCATTACGTTTTAGCGCAAAACATCTCTCGAACTTGAAACCTGAAATTTAAACAAATGTCTATAGCGAGGTACTTGAACGTCAAAACCTCTTGTAATCTCTTTTATATATTATTAAAAGAACGAAGACGCTAAAAACTTTGTAGTCTGGAATTCTTTCTCTGTCATTTGCAAAGCAGTCTCTGTTGAGAGAAGTTTAATTACATATTATATTTTCTGGCACTGTCGTACTTTCTGAAAATTAAGTACAATAATTTCTTTCGGCCTGTTTAATCTCATGAAATTGGTATGTATACAGGATTATTTCTGATATCTGAGGAGGCGTTATCATTATACGACAATTCGTATTGGCGAAATTTACTTTCAGAAATTGTATCACGAAGTAGAATTCTAGAAAGGTTATGAATAAGTTAATGTTACCAAACGGCGTGAGAGTAAAACGTTTGTTTCCTGCATTATGAAGAATGGTGGGAAATCGCTAATTTATTGTCGGCGTATTATGATTACGCGGTAGCGAAGAAGAAGAATGAAAAAAAAAAATGAAATTATATTTTACTGTTATTGTCGAGTACGATCGCCAAAAATAGAACGTATACGAAGCGAGCAATGCGCAGATCGATTCGACATTCTTAGAACGGTACTTTCCAACTTGACTCTGTGCTCTGTTTGCGTGTCTGTCGTTATGGCGTTTGTAAAGAAGAAAAAAAAAATACGAGCATGAATGCATTACAAACACGCATCAATTGAAACTTTCTTTCTTCTTATTTTTTCTCTCTCTTTATTTCTTTCTTCTGTCGTTCTTCTCTTTTGCGGAGGAGTTATCCGGGATTGTTCATCGAAGGGCGGAGAAGAGAACATTAACGACGACTGCAGCTGCTGTCTGGTGCAACTCGGTAACTTACAGGCAGGCAGTTACGTCCACACGCACATTTATTTTCCCCCTCGTTCTATATTCATTTGTAAAAAAAAAAGTGCTTAGGGAGTCTTGTCTCGTTTATTTCTTTGAATGTTTGAACCCAGTAATATCGGTCTTTCTCGAAGGGAATATCTCAGGGTTTCAGGTTTCGGTAATAATCGTCAGCGAGTATACAAATGTGCTCGTTCACGATGATGATAATGAACTTCGATTCGTGCTCCGTTGGTTATTGATAATGTCGGTCTTGAAACTTTCGCGAATCTTGATGTTTTCGAATTCTCTGTAGCTTTATTCCGAGTCATCGAATACCTTCAAATTTTCTTGGGCGATACACAATGTATACTATCATTTCCTTCGGTAGAAATTGATATTTGAGGCACTGGTGAATTGCCGTAGGTCGATCTATCGTTGTGTGTACACAATAATGCTAGGTCGGCTGTGCACTACACTTTGAATAGAGCACTAGAACGATTCACTTTGAATATCTGTCGCTGAGTACTCTTTTCTAGCGTTTATATGATTCAGGTTGCATGGCGTTTGTCCGAGTCGTGGCGAGAAAGGTGTTGCTTCCTGAAACGTTACTTTGTGAAATACGAGAATTACACGAAAACAGTTACCTGCAAAAACGTTTTCATCAATTGTGGAATCAGAAGTTGAAAGTGAACGGTATTGTTGTATGTGGTCTCTGAGAATTCAGCTTGGGTGGCCGATCTACCCTTTCTTACGCAGGTTTACTTTTCCGAGCGAATGAGTTGAACTTTCCTATACACTGCTACCTTCAGAAAATTCTTGTTCAGTGCCTTTCAAGCCACACGCGTGTTGTAGGGTGGGAGATGGCGGATATGGAGGTAAATTTGGAGAGCTATAGGCCAAGGAGTGAATTTATTTTCCGTTTAGTTCAAAATAAAAATATATATTAATTCAACTACCCCGCAGGGATAGATAAGGGTGATTAGTTCCGGTGTGTTAGTTCACAACGGCTGTGAAACCTATGTACGCCTTTACGAACCTCTTGCTGGGATGAAAGTACGGGATCACGGACCTCCCTTTAGGCATTATTTTACTCAAAATATCTATTGCAGACATCTTCATAATGTGATGTATGAGGTAGGTATCCTTTTTTTGCCAGGTACAAACTTCAAAGCGGAGTCGTATGCTTGAGATTTCGTATTTTCTAGCTATCAATGACAAAATCGCTGCCCTGGTATCAGTGTTGAGGTCGAAATGACATCAATCATTTTGTTGAAGATGGGCGTAACCTGTGAAGTGGAGGCGGGCGCTCGAATAAGAGTAGATAAGATTTGAACTGCGAAGTTGCTAATTTGCGCGATGAATGCGAAACTCGGCTAGTTGAAACTATATTTATGCTCATCGTGCGCTCAGTCGTATGCGATTAGTGTAAGAAGAAAAGTGTACAGGCAAGTTACATAATTTTTCCTCGCGAGTTCAATGAACAGAGAATGTTTCCTTCGTTCGGGTGACGCATTCCTATCTATCAATTTGATAAAAAAAAAAAAAAACAGTTTTCTTATCTGACAATTCTCTAACTCGCCGGTAGTAGAGGAAGCGGACTTCGATACCAGAAAAGTGTATTGATGATCGTTGATCTGTGAATCAAGAGGAGGAGGGCCTAATTTTCCTCATTTATTCTCTCCTCCAAGCGATACAAACACGGTCACATGATATTATTTCATCTCCTCGGTTTTCATTCATCCTCCCGCCATATTTTAAAATGATGTATACGTCGGTCTAACGTCCAGCCAATTAAGACCATCTGTTTGAATTATCTTGAAACGACTTCGGATAATTTTACGAATCGATTCTGGATCGTACGAATTCGTATTAGCGGGTGTCTCATTCAGAATTATGCGTGCATGTACTGTTCTCGGGATCGACGCAATTTATTGTTCCGTTTTCATACACCACTAAGTCTTACTACTTTCATCTATCATTTTTCAGACTCAGTTTTTTGTATAGTTGTCAGCTAACGAAGAGGCAAAATTTCTGACGTTCGCTTCATGATGAATTCTCCGAAATTATTTTCGAGACGAGGTGACGGATTGGAGTATACCTTCTACCTACGGGAAATTTCTCGAATCTGTCTACCATATAGTAAAAAAACGTCTAAGTGGAAAATTCGAAGAGTAAAGCAATTTGATCTTCGATCGTGATTTATGAGATACTGTTGAACCGGCTTGTATTCTAACTTTTTTTTTCCCTGACGTCATACATAGTGTTTACTTTTCTCAAGGTTTTGCATACGTGACTGAAGAAGTAACAGAAATGTTAATTACAATTTTCGAAAAAATTCCTAATTTATAGATCAGGGTGCGAGACAGGATTCCGTCGACGAGAAGTTGTTTTTTATGTGGCCGCACTGACGGAACGCCATTTTTTCTTCTCGGTGCGTCAGTCCTAAGGCTGTGAACACGTAAACAACATTATTTGACAATCAACATTCGATTTTTGTGTCTCGTCTGGTGATATTACGCCTTATAATGAAAAATTAATTATGAGTTCGCTGACGTTATTTTCGGCGTAGTAGAAATGGCTTGAAATGAAAAATATATTATATTAGTGAGAATTCCGTCGAAATTTCTTCGATGGACAACGATTAGGATATGATTCTAATTTTTATTACGATATAAGTGACAGCTGCTAGAATTTCATCATTTTACGAAGGTTGGCTCGAAAAGTGGTCATAAAAAACTGGCTCTTGATGTGACCTCTCACTTGAAGAAATTCAATCGTTAGTGATTGCAGGGTTCTTCTTGTAAGATGGTCACAAAATTTGTAACTTGGTCAGATGAATTTCGGACCTTAGACTCGGCTCTTTTGAAGGAACTAATTGGGCACTGATGTTTACAAGATGCACATTCAATTTCGCTAGCTTCCTTATCAATTTCGTCGAGGACTATAGCAGCGATGGGTTTGGATATACATGACTAGTCTTTTCACAGTTGCTAGGCGCTCTGCTCGTTCGGATACACCTCGCCATCAACTTTTTTCGGCAGGAACTAATTTCGGAGAAATCTTAACCAAATACCTTTAATTTGTTGATGTCACCAGTGACCTTGACCTACTTTACGGACTTCGTGAAATTTCGGTCTGCGCTACTTTCATTATACTGACCTATACTAGGCCTGTATACTGAGGAATTACAACCTTCGCTACTTTCACTGGGCATGTACTGAATGTCTGATCTCGTAGCTACACTAGGATAAAAGCAGCGAATGTGTCTTACCAGTCCTTCAGCTGGTTAGCATGTAGAAGATAAGAGGGGAGATCCTGACGATTAGTGAACTTGGCCTTTTCCAAGGACTCCGCCCTTTGCAACCCTACAGAGGCGACGATGGTTTGATAGGAAAGAGAGGCGAGAGGTTAGGGAGGATTTCAAAGAGGATAGGAGGAAGTTACTAGGAGAAAGAATTGATATTATAGATTAAAAGGTCAGGAGTTTGAGAAGACGAAGCGAGGAAGTTCGCAGCCAGTATGAGAGTGCGGAAATGTAGTGGTGGTTCTGCTGCTTCTGCACAAAGGCTTAGACGGGGAAGTTTGAAAAGCTCCGAGAGCCATGCGTACAGTGGACGCTTGAATAGTATCGCGGAGATTGATTTTGGACTTATTGCATTTGCTATAGATTGTAGCACCCTAATCGAATAGGGAGCGAATCTTGAATAAATCGATCTTTCGCGGTATTGAGAAGAAACCGTTTTTTCAGGTCGTTTTGTGTGGGCATTCTCCCTCTTTTTTCCCTATACCCTTCATACATATTACGTCGTAGTATGAGAAGGAAGTACAAAAAATGCTACACTACGAGCTATGTCTCGTCAACACCTGTGTTGTGTCACGGTTTTTCAGCGTCTCTATCGGTATGCAGGACCCTATTAGTGGAGTATCAACCTGTATCTTCTTTCATTTTACATTTACAGTTGACAAAAATCATCTATTACACGTGCTCGCAGCGTATCGAGCTACAGGACGTCAATATTTATCGATCTAAGTATGTGAAATACATACGTGGAGCAGTCTACAATATTTTTCCATATTTTATTTACATAATAAATTGAGTGTACGAGTCAGATGTTTTTTTATTTATCGCCTCCTCAGTCATGATTTTCAGAACTGCATTCGACGTGTGAAACGTAAGCGCGCATAGCCGTGAAAGTTATCTTCCTACAACAGGATGGGCACGAGTGATAAACTTGCGAGGAGTGGAAGCAGTTATTCTGATTTTATTAATTGTGTGAATGTTCAATCTGCCATTGTTAGGTATTGTCAGGTTGACGTTCGATCGTAAATGCGAGTTTAAAAATAGCGCAGTGGAGCGCTTTCAAGCTTCATTGTTGTTTTTAATGTTCTGCTTACTACCTACATTCCCGGTGCAATACTGTTTTGTACTAATGGCTAAATTCGTCACGTCGAATCGAAAGATTTGTATCATGGGAGTACATTCGATTACTTTCTCACATGTTCTTCCCTCCCTCAAGTATCACCATTTTGAAAAAGGTAATGGCATATAGGAACCATTTCAAGTGGTTAAATTTCTTTGATTGAGCCACCCCATGGATAGTTCAGGTATAGGTACGGTTCATGAAAATACCTCTACAAACTCTTATCTCTCACACTCACGAGTTATTGCGTTTATCCATACTCCCACTAGCTCTTTCACCAATAGATCAGTTCGGCATTTCCTTGACAATATTGAGAAGAGAATGGAGATGGTTGTGCGTCTTTTGCACGCGTATCTTCGATACTATTGAAGAAAGAATTCTTACAAGCCTCTCTTCTAATGTACGAGGAAAAGTATTTCGTAGGACTGTAGGGCGGAAGCTAGTAAAAGTATTGTGACCTCGTGTCGTGTAGTTTGTGATTGTGTTTATTTCAGAAAGTGTCCATGTCATTCGAAAGTCATGTTCATCAATAATTCGGATTTATACCTTCAAGTCTCTAAGACGTAGTGAAGATCAAATTTATAATTTTGGAGGTAAATCAATTTGCTATCACTCTACGAAAATCTTTTGTAGATTGGATGAAACGTGCTATATCCAAAATTCAGAGGCCGAAGGAAAAAGAAAGAACATTTTCCCCCATAGCATCGTGTAAAATCCTAAATAAAGCAAACAAAGGAGACAAAAAAAAACATCCTAATAGCATCGCATTGTATCGAAAAAAAACTAATCTTTTGAACGTATTTTTTTTGTAGAAAGTGTAGAATATACATTCCAAATTCATTTTCCTTGTCTTTCTCTAGACATTGAGGATAATGGACGTCAGTGTAAATCTTTAAAATACGTGCATCGATCGCGATTTTCTATACGTATTACATGACTTTTCCTCGTGAGGAAGCACGTGTTTAAAAAAAATTGTTTACGTTGTTTCGATTCGGTGTACACGAAAATATTCCAATAAAGTTTGTATCGGATTGTGACGTCATAAAAATTGCTCGGATGACGTCAAGGAAAATTCGTCTGCTGCTCGAGTGGGTGGCAATAATGAAAGAGTAGAATGGAAAGTAATTCGAATTTCTCATTCGTGGATCGTGAATTAGAATTTACAATTAATTCAATTTTGATCGGCGAGCTAGCGGAAAAATTGCAGGAATACGACTGCGACTTTTCCAACGTCTGCAGTTATATACGTGGGTAAATGCTGCTCTATAACTTATGGGGAGTCGTTTTTTCCTGCGAATTAAAATTGCGTTTAAGAAATTGAATGTATTTTTATTTTCGAGCTATTCGACAACTCTCTGGGTCATCAGCTAAATTGAATGTATTCGAAAATTAAATAAAAGAGATAGATATAACTTGATTATTGTCTCTTGATTTTCATATCTCCGGACGATTCTCTTCTTTCTGAGCTGTGTTGGTTTGTCACGTATTTACATCTTCTCAGATTCTCCCGCTCTCAAGCGTACCGAATGATACAGAAAGAAAAGAGATCGATTCCAGAGAAGTGCTGTAAAGACGTTGAAAAAGAGAAAAAAATTCTGATAGGTGTATAAAAGAAAGGCATCGGTCAAAGTTGAAAAAATTGATGCTAAGACATGGAAGTAAGCAGGAAACTTAGCCTTTTTTGAAAAAAATGACAATGATGAGATTTGGGGGTTTCATTTTATTTATTTCGAGTCGAAAAAATCTGAGAATCTGTATTGTTCGCCTCGGTAGGTAGTAATCGTATTATGTTGCAGTGAATAAGAAAAAACTTCTTTGAAAAAAAGGGCCCATTGTAGTAAGAGCGTAAGAGCCCTTTCGTAGTTTCTCTCGTATAGAAAGATATTTTTCATTGTTCGTGATTTGCATCAAAATACCCGGCGATTGTCTGTTCCTTCCGATGAGCCAAATTTCTATCGAGAAATATGTGATTGGTCCTCCAGAAATTAACGATATTTTATGATGGCATGCCAATGAGCGAAGGCACACTTTGTACCTTTATTTTTCTAAGTTTCCTTCTTCATTCTCCTTTTCTAATACACCCGAGTATGTAGCTTTTTCGAAGTCGAAAGAACTGGAGAAGGGTGGAAAAAGTGATGAGAAATTTTTCAAGTTTCTAATTTGGTCATGGTCAGAGAGTTCAGAAAACCGGGCTTGATCTATTCGAGAGTTATGGATGTGAGAGAGAGAACGATTTAAGTACAAAGAGAAGAGTTATCTTAGCTATTGGATTTAATGACATCAGATATCATTGTGCCAAATGCAATGACTCATTTTTTTTCATGTTTTATGTCTTTCTTGAGCATGTGCTTCCTATAGCCGGTAAAGGTAAGATTAGAGGCTAGTTTGACATACGGTTTGATCTTTACATCGCCCTAAATCAGGCTGAATTATGATCTATAACTCGAACTATACCGTATAGTTTGAAGGTCTAAATTCTTCCAAGTCGCCCACCTATTACCCAAGTTCGAAAGTCAATATTCCTTTCGACTTCTTCCTCCTTTTTTAAATCCCCATCCAATAGCTCGGCCCTCTACCAGTATAAAGCTAGTGTAATACAAGGAGAAGTCCAAGCCTAGTTCAAGACAAGTATGCTGTATGTTAACGATCATGAGAATGGTATCTCTCATACTTTCAAGTCAAGTACTTTTCCCTTGAACGACTGAATGTTACAGAAGAGCAGTATCAGCCTGTAACGACCAGGAAAAAAGTATTTCTCATACAAGCAACTGCGGTACTTTTCCTTCGAGCCCAAAAAATCCACATTTGTGACTTGTTCCGGAATAAGGGCTATTAGCATCAAGTACCTGTTCCAAGGGAAGGGTAGCAGTGCTGCCAGATATTTCAAAAATCCGTATAGTCAATGGTATCCGTAATTTTGTGTAAGACCATGGTAAGACCTAAAAACAGATTCCGACGGACTCACCCATGGCCGCCTCCAAGGAAGGCCGGAACATGCAGATCTGGCAACAGCTAAGTAGGCCGACTGGTTTACATGTAAATAAATGCAAAATTTTGAAAATTGAGTTTAATACATTTTCTGATAGAGAATTTAATGGCCTACACTTTTTGTTCTCTTCAATTTCTCACCAAATTCAACGGGTACTTACTGATTCTCAAAAAACCACTTTCTCCCCATAAGAGCACATGTAAAAGTCGGCCTACTCTCACAGCGTTGCCGTTATGTGCATGTTCCGGCCTTCCTTCAAGGCGGCCATGACTCACCGATATATCAACACCGATCAGGAGAAAGGTATCTCTCATGGTAGTAACTGAGGTACTTTTCCCTTGATCGAATCGATGTTGACGGAAGACTGCAGTATCAGCCTATAACGATCAAGAGTAAAGTATCTCTCATGTTACTGTCTCGGGTACTTTTCCCTATTCGTATTTTGCACAAAATCCGTCTTTTGGAGGACCAGAAATTCATAGGTCTGGCAGCACTGAAGGGTAGCAATTGAACTCCGTTTTCGCCCTCCCGGGAGATTTACGTTTCGCTGCTAGTTGCCCTTATCTTGAAACAGATCACATTTGACGGAAAATCCGTAAAATCCGTAGAAAAATCCCAATTTTTTTCGGGAATTGAAAATCGGTAGATCTGGTAGCACTGATAACCCGATTAAAATACCTCCTTCAAGTAACCAGTTATGCAATACCCCATTCATCAATTTGCCTAGCCCCTTCAATGTGCCATATATACAACGTTTCAAACACCAAAAGACTCATAAAGCAGGTTCCCTGCCTCCCCTCATTCAATTCCGTTAAAGAGCCTGTAAGTTTTTTTTTTAAATTTCCAGATCCCCAGCACGACGTCACGTCATTCTTCAGACCAGCTTCTTTTCATTGCTCGTGAGCCAGCCCTCCCTCAGCCTTCATCCCCTCACTTCTTCCACGTGGTGGTATCTGCGGCAAATGAATTTCGCGGCGCGTTTAGTCTGCAACGAGAGGGGAGGGGTGGATACCGGGCGGCGAATTGATCTGTTTCCAATTAAGTTTTGTTATTCATCGCCTAAACTAAACAAACTTGTTCGAAAATAAGCTAAAAATTTTGCTATTGGTCGTAGAACGAAATGAAAGTCCGCTATTCGGTGCCACAGTGCAGTGTTGCCTTTCGATAGCATCATAACAACAACGCTAACAAGATGACTGGATTATTGGTGAGCTATATTGTCGATATCTCAGGCTTTTCCAGTACCTATATGCTACGCAAATAAAATCGATTTCAAGAAACACTATCAGACTTATAACACATAGGAGATTAAGTATGCAATATGGAACACTCGGAAAAGCCTTATCTACGTGTACATATGAAATTAACTCGGCTACCCTGAATATTGTTTTATACAGAATAATTCTTCTTCAAGATGAGTTCAACTCAAGATTTTGTACAGACCCTCTATCACTAGAGCCCTATAATAACGAGTGAGGACATGCGCCGCCGTATTTAGTCGTTACAGCATGAACTTCCCTATTCCTGTTACTGATAAACAGGAATAGGGAAGTGCTCATGTTGTAACGACTAAATATGGCGGCGCATGTCCTCACTCGTCATTATAGGGCTCTACTATCACATCTTCCTCTTTCCGACCTTATTGCACCAATGACAGTGTACTGCAGTCAGCCAAAAGCCAAAAGCTGAAAGCCAAATTCAGCCAAACCAGCTTCAAGCGCACCCCTGGGAGCCGTTGACTAGCTTTTGGCTTTCTCTAAATTTTGAAAATTTTGTACAAACCCATGTTTTTTTGTTTATAAAGGAAAACAGTATAGCCACTTTTTTAGTTTTTTTTTTGTAAAGTTCAAGGAAGAGATACATTGAGAAAGGGAAATACAATACAGTTTCAAAAAAATCAATCTAGGTATATTTAATAGTCTAAAAATCTTTTTTTTTTTTTTTTTTTTTTCAAAGTTATGTACCCTTAACGAAGATCCTTTTCTCCTGATCGTGTTCGATTTTCTTAATAATTAAAAAGCCAAAAGCCAGTTGAAGAAAATCCAAACGCTAGCCAATTTTTTTTGAACAATTGAAAGCCTTAGTACCATATAGGATATAGACCAACCATATAACAAAACTTATGACGCCTAGACATGATAACATTTAACATTGTATTTTTATCCCATATCCCATATTTTCATAGTTGTGTCATAGTAATGGTGTGTGTATGTGTGTATTATTTTATCCCATATCCCAATTTTCTTATCACGTCTCTGCGTCAAATCGACATCGTTGTTCTTATGGCCGATGGTTGGTCTATATCCTATATGGTACTAAGTTGAAAGCCCAAGTCAAAGCTATATCTTTGAAGGTCGAAAGGTTAAGCCGAAAGCTGAAGCTGAATCTTTCAGCTACCACACACTGACCAATGAGCAAATGCCGCTAGAGGACAGATCTTTTGCCCGAACTCGCGAATTCCACCGCAATCGAACGCAGTGATTGCTTTTCGTGTGACGCGCGCCTACGCCTCAGTGAAGGAAATTGAAGCTCTTTCGTTTATTTGCGATACCGAAGCAGCTCGTCGTTCAACTCAGGTTTTGTTTTCGTTCTCAAATTAGCCCCGACCACGTACTCAAACTGACGTTGCTCGAATGAAGCGTTCTCTTAGGTAATAGTAATCTTCTGCTTCCACACCATAGTTCATTCGATTTTACGCTCCATAGTAAGTTTTCCGATTGAACTAGGATTATAAATGTGAGACAGGGCGTGAATCGAGGCTTATACAAAGAATGTTCGAAAATATCTGATATTTCCGGATTTTTCTAATGCTATTAAACTGAAGTCGATAAAAGTAGCGTTCTATAGTCAGCGAGAGATAGCTTTCGAGAGAAAGACAAGAATGTGAAATTGCGTGCGTAGTCTGGCGAATAAGAGGAAAGTACTCGAGATGTTGCGCTTAGAATAGATGAAATAATCAGAAAATGAGACTTCCAGCGAACGTGCTTTCCTTCTGAACGTCTCGCCTATTATATGCGGGCATACCACGCTGAAAATTGCGTGAGCTGCGTACAAGCCGAATTATTCTTTTTTGCAGGGTCGACATTTTTCAGCGCATTATCTTCGTACCAGCACGCAGTCCCTATCTGTACCCGATATTGTACGTTTTTTTTCCTTTTCGTATTTAAACAACACGTGCCGGCCTTGCGACAATGACGACGCCGTCGACGACATAAATTTTTTGTGTAGTTTTTCTGCGCTAGGTACGTACGTAAGCACGTTGTATACTTTCCAACGACGAATAAATGAAATGCGGGCCACTAGAGGGAACCTTTGCGTCCGACGACGCAAAAGTGAATTTACCGACTCGCGCCACTTCGTACGATTTTGGTCGATCAGTCAAAATTATTATGATTGTAAATAAACGGGGAGAACGACGAATGGAATAACGTTGCCACGTGAGTCATATACGTATTAGAATGGGCGGGAAATGAAAACAATGAAATTCGCAGAGAGAGAAATCGTATAAGCTCTCGAACGTGCGCTAATTTTTGGCATTGAACGATATGGAAATGAAAAAAAAAATCGTACTTATACGAGCGCGCTTTGGAACAATTTACGTATAACGTACTTCATGTAGAGATTCATGTTGATAAAACGAATCGTAATCGTGTTGCCTCTAATTTTTATCATTTCAAGCTTTCAAGGTTGTTGCGAAAAGATCACGTTGCGTGCTTTGTGAGAAGGCGAAGTGAACGAAAAGTCATTGTCTGAAATTACAATCTGATAAATTTCAATTAATTTCAATGAATCATTTATTTGTGTATCGTTGTTGCGAGGAAGGGTACCCGGAAACATTTTTTGCATGAAAGAATTTTGATGGGTGCCTGAACGCATCGTCTCGTGTAATTGATTCTTTTCTCTAGAGAACGGAGTATATGGTGTTTTTCAGAAGCTGCACGAGCTGAGACGAAAATACTACAGTAATTTTTTGATTAAAAGAGATATGGAAGCTCGTGGGAATGAACGTACATTTTTTAAAAACATTGATATACGTTGGCTTGTATCATATGCATTTTTGACATGTTTTGTGTTGTCGTTTTCGGTCTGCTCCATTTCCGGGATACTTGTCTATATTTGACAACGTTTTAGCGTTCGAATATCGCAGGCCGACGTTCGTCGTTCATGCGTCCTAATGGAAATTACAGCGAGAATATAATCGAACCTGAAGCTTTTTTGAATGGTACATTGATTGATTTTGTTGCTTCCAAGCTATTAAATTTAAAAATGTTACAGTCGCTGAGAATCAAAGGTTAGATAGGAGACGAAATGGAGTGCTCGTTTTATAGTGAACCGATTTTATTGAAATGAGGCTTGAAAAGTTGGAAATCGTCCCCTCCACTCTCCTCAAAATTTCCACCGCACAGCACGTTTTCTGATGAGATTGCAGGTAAACTGTATTGTTGTCGGTTTGATAGTTCTCCAATCTTTGGAGACGGCCATGGTTTATGTGTGGGAGTGTCTATGTACAGCCGAGTTTATGTTCCTATTGAGGAGCTGGGTCGTGTGTTGTCAATACTATGACCTGAATTTGCGAGCAGGCTTCTGCTTTGCCGTGACTTCAAGTATTTCAACTTTCGGCATCATCTTCTACAATACAGGATGGGCTATGATGAAAAGGCCTTTCTAGAGAGATTATCAGACAGCTTTATAAACCGCCATTAGTGGCCTCGACTTTGGTCGGTCGGGCTTTTGCCTCGTTAGTTGCTGAAACGTCTGCAAGGAACACAATTGAGTAAACTTCGACTACTGTGGCGGCGATCCGTATTTCTATATGGTCAAAGCCACACGAACTACATTAGTATCATGTATTATACCATGGTATTGTGTACTAGGGTATAGGCTGGGCTAACTTCCATCATTCCTGTGCTAAACTCTTGATTTTCCCGATCTCATTTCAATGGACTCTATTAATTAGTCAAATGGTGCCACCGATCCCGAGTTTTTGCCTCATGATGTCAGCCTCTATCTTTGACCACGCACGATTCATAGACTGTAGTTGAGTTGTCATATCGTCCACATGGAGGCTTCGACGAAAAGTGGTGCTATACGACGTAATTTTGAGAGGGGATATGGCACGTGTGCGTGCGCTAAAAATTTATTCATAATATGTATTACTTTTGTACTCTCACATTCAGTTTTTACGTTTGCTAGCTCATGTTCCTTCGTGCGTTTAATGTATAAAGTAGCCTAAGTAGGTACTATATAGCTTCGTTCATCCATTTCCTTTTTGGTCGAAGTATTTCACTGTCGTTATCCGGGCTGGGAGAGAGAGAGGAAGGGAGTTACTTTCATCGCTTTCCGTCTATATTTACTAACATTGTTGAGTTGTTGTTAGAATTCGATTTTATTTTCGTGTATAGGCTTTCAATGCCTTAGTTCGTGCCTCAATGTTTGGGAAAGAGGAATAACGAACGGCCGTATTGCAGTTCTATGAGTACTCCAAGTATAAATTCGGCTTATATATCGAACGGTTTTTTGAAAACAGAGTCTCAGTAAAACGTTTTGAAAAGTCGAAATTGTGTATTCATTTTCCTCGTGAATATCATTCTCTGCTTGTGGTGGTGGAGAAGAAACTTCAATTTTTATTCTGAATTATTACGTGCCGTAAGCAATAGTCGATAATAACGTTTCTTAGAGCTAGGAACTTAACGAAGTCCTGCTAGCATTTATTTACCTCTCGCTGAAACGTCAAGCTCTCTCCACGTCAAATATGTTTTAGCTCAGGTCCTTCTTCATTTCCTCTATGGTTGAAATTTTCCCTCCTCCTCTAATGGCGGTTTATTCCATCGCTGCTGCATATAGCTTCTTATAGACCGTACATTTTTATATTCTTTCTGACGATCCCTCAAATTCTAGCTTATTCCCGGATTTTCTCCTAATTTTGCGTTCACTTGATTATAACTGAGCCATAAAGTGATCATTATTCTCTCCCGTTTTGTATGAGAGTATCGACTGTGTTTGGCTCCTATGTACTCCGTACTCCAGTTTTAAATTCATAAGCTATTAGCATATTGTCGATATTTGTACCTATATAAACGATCAGTTTGAGGTGTTAATGGTAATGAGTTTTTACAAACACAAAATTTATGAAAATGATGAAAAATTTCTCCATTAGATATTTTCGCGTTATAATGTATCTGGGACTAGTTATTCGTATTCCTGTTCGCGAAATACTCGTAAATGTGGGTAGTCCTCAAGGGGACGAGAGTAAGTTAGTCTGTATAATTTATATGAAAAGAAAATATATAATCGTATATGGGTACCTACCGTTACCGTCATTGAGAGTAGGGTACCAGTATAGGGGAATATACTCGAGTGTAGCGTCGAACGAAGTCACGGCTGTACAATGTTGTCATGTATTTTCTGGAATGCTCGAAAATAAAAGTTCCGTCGAGAGCGAACTTCCTGTGTTCGTTATCGACTTTCCAAATGCAATACTATTGCAAATCGTAAAGCATTCGTCTATATGTACCGAAATATACTTCTCGTTGCTCTTTAACTCGATGAAGTGTATCATCACGTGTGAAGATAATATTCTTGGCGCGTTCTATCATTTTTTGTCTAAAATAATCTATCCGATTTTGTATACCTTCGTTTTCCCTCCCGTTCTATTTGTTGGCCATGTATAACGATTCTTGTAGAACTCGTCCGTACTACCTGTGGGCATAAAATACCACTTATACCTGTACAGTGTTACCAGAACCACGTATTTGTACCCTTATACATTTGTAGTATACGCAAGCTATCTATTTGTCCTCGGAGGAACAGCATCAAGTTGTATTTTTTCGTTATACACGATCTATAGTTGAAGACATTTTGACTCTCTTCTCAGAAGTCGATAAACTGAAATATGACGAGCAGTAGACAGGTATCGAGTAAGGTAAATGAGTTCAGATTATTCTATTCTCGATTCAGTGGAAGGGTCAACGAGTCATTCTGTGACCAAAGCCGTATTTCCTCGTGTATCCTCTCCTGAAATTCGAACTGCCACAGACATCCAAAGCTCCAAACTAAGAATATTTCTGATACCGATTTCACTTCGGAAGAAAACGTTCATTTGGTCATGCGATCGGAATTGTATGATCGCTTCGCCTCTTCGTTGCTAAGAAAGTAAAACTCTAAACATTCACAAAGAGAAAAGGACATTTTTTTTTTTTTTGTGAATACATTTGAATGAGATAATTTTAGTTTCATAACAATTATCACCGAGAAATTCGAGGACGAGTTGATTTATTGTTAGTCATTCATTTTTCCGGGTATGATCGTATTTCAATGAATGTTGATAAGGGCGCTTCTTTATCAGTCCAGTACAAGCATGTGGGAACATATTTTCATAACGGAAGATCTTGACCCACTAATCTTATCATTCTACCGAATGTTATTTGATTTAACTTTGTACTCTCAAATATGGTAGAACACGCGGCCAAATATTCTTTTTCTCGCCCTGTATAACCGCTAAAAATTGAATGAATGTTACCTTTTGACTAGGTATTACCTCAAAAACTTGTTAGAACGCTCGTCAGGCGTTGTAGGAAGACAATAAAATTTTGAGCGTGAACGTTGTGTTAGAAAAAAGATGGTGTTATTCGGGCCGGTCAGCCGCCGAGGAGCGTTACGATCGAACGGAGTCAAGGAAAATTTCCCATTACCGTGTTCAGTGAGTAATCTCAAAATAACTTGGGAACAAAACAATTTAGGAAAAACATCAGAATCAAATTTGGAGAGCGCGAAAACGTAAACAAAAAGATGAGAATTTATTAGAACTTTCATATATTTGTCTCAAAAAGTGAAAAGGTTCAAATTACTATATCATTACCGGCTTATCTGCATGATCACCACATCCGTTACAATATCACACAACGCATCTCTTTTTGTATTTTTCGGATACTCATCAGACTGCGTAGACGATACCATGAGTGTGTGAATTGTGATAACAAACTACTACTACTTTATTAATAGAATAACAAGTGAAAAATACAATTTCCAAAGTGAGGTTGATTGAAGGATAGTAAACAGAGTGGATGTTTGCAAGAAATTATTTAGCTTCTATATTTCCATATTTAATATTGAAATTTCTTTTCTGGCACTTTTCAAACCCCGTGAAAGAGCCCCTCTTCATTTTGATGAATATGGGGACAATCCTCTTCTTATCATTTGTGAATACCTATCCTCTTTATATTTCTATAGTTCCTTAATCTCTGGTATGTATGAGTGTTGTATAGAATCACAATATCTTCTTGCAGAAGATTTTGAACCCTTTCAGAGTGTAAGGTTCAACTGTTTGTGCTATTGAACCCTGATCATTATCATATCTTTTGCTCAGTAGCTTTGTGCTCTTGAGTAGGTAGATGAATCATGAAAATTTTTCAAAACATGATTATCACCAAATTGATAGCAAGTTTCTTGATTTTAATTTCTTCGTGGGGCATGCGTAATTATATCTCATCTTCTTTTGTTAGATATCTAATGAAATAATAACTTTCTATGTAAACACAGTCATCATTGACTTCTGTATAAAAAACAGGGAGCTGAGATCATTATGTTATGAGAAATAGAAATTTTTTATAGTGATTGAAGTTTTAAATTTCTAATAGGTATAGAACGTCTTTAGCGTATCAAATTTTGATTGATTAGAAAGATTTATTGATGAAAAGAGAAAAATAATTAATTTTTATACTTTGATTGTTTGCATTCTGTATCATATTATTGGTTAGGCCATGATTAAAATTTTCTGAAGATGATGATAATTATTATAATATTACCCTCTTGCCTCTTATCACTTGTGCATACCTATCCGTTTACAATAATTAGGTGCAACGTACATGCGAATTAGTAAATACATTTTGCGATTAAAGCGCAGCCGGAAGAAATTGTACTTGAAATGATGAACGACTTACTTGAGTGGCGCCCATAGAGATACAGTACATGAAAATTCCGTTCTTTATTTCTCATTCATCCGATGAATTCACTTTGATTCCGTTTTCCTTTTTACTAGCTGTCGGGCGGCCTTTGTACAACCGGCCGTGCGGTTATCTTGTCGAGCACCTACCTACTTTTGCAGAATTGATAATTTGTTATCCTCAGATCTTTCAACGTCATGCTCGTACTGTCGCGTCCCTTAATTCGTATAAAGGTTCGTCGTTTCTTTTGTTAGAAGTAATATCAATGATAATTCCACGAAGTGAAGAAGAACCACTTTCGTTTTCGTATCATTTTAAGCGCTGCTTGATCGTATAAGAATTCGTACACATGGTGCTATGGGAGTTTCACGAATTATCGAATTCCAAGGTCGTTAGAACGAATATATTTGTTCAAGGGTTGTCCTCTCATTATTATTTTTTGTTTCGTCCTGATGAAAAATACAATATTTTTTTGCTCTAAACAATATTCTTTGATATTGTTATTTCGTGGCCTTCAAACGGCTCGTATATTATAAATTTTGAAAAATGTCACCTGGCAACACTGCTCTGAATTTGTACATGAATGCGATTCGCACGTAGTTACGCGTGTTCACATCGCATCAGGCTCGTCTGCATCAGTGTGGTAGTGAGTTGATTCGTGCACGACGTTCCGAACTGTGTGAATTATTACGAAGCGTAAGGCTGTATGTTCGTCTCATGGTGAATTCGTTTATTAATTGTATTTAATAGAAGTTAGTGAATACCAGGTGAATACTTTCGTTCTTGCTCAAAACGTGTGTGTTTCTTGTCTTGAATTTGATTCAACCCTTGAAGTCGATTGTTCGTTTTTCGTTCATTAACCCTTTCGGTGGCGAGATTTTGAGTTCTACGGTGAGTAATATTGCTGCAGTATACTGTGTTCGTAGGTAATCTGTAATGCTTTCGCGAATTCGTATTCGTTACCGGATGAATTATTATTCCCGATATTACTATCGACTCGACTCTATAAAATGTCGAACGCAAGCAAGTTTTATTTATTAATGAAATACTGCGCGGTATTTCACATGAGTAATCGAATTGGAGTGGCTACGGCGTTTCGCCCTATGTAAATTCGTGTCGTAGTTCCGTTGCGATGTGCTGTAGTCACAGGCAATAGTCCAAACGTGAGTATCTTCAACAAACAAATTTGCGAACGTTGTAATTATCATCTTTCGATGTAATGGCGATGGAACGATCGAATTTCTGCCTCGCTTTTCGTGGAAGAATGCACGAGTATCGACAGCTTATGTACTGCGCATTTCCTTGAACACGAGGTGCTAGCAAGTCTGGACTAATTTGAATTTCGTAATCGTATTTTCGAAGTTGATGATCCTTCCGATGAATCTAGAATGCCGATTCATCTTTTCACGTTAAATGTTTCGATTCGAAGAAGATATTATCATGATCCGTTTGAATGAATTCCAATATGGCGGCTTCACGTACCCCGCTGTCATACGTCTCGTTTTTCGGATGAGTAAAATTATTGTTCTGGGACTGATTCAATTTCGATATTTTGCTATCTGCCCTCTAAAATGAAACTTTTTTATTCGAGGTGGAGTACGTACAGCGTACGTGTAGTATTTCTGTAGGTGTAAACGCGTACGTATCGTGAAGCATAATCTTTGTTCTTCGTATTATGGGCAGATCGAAGACTATTTCAAACAGTAACGAACCTGTCCTCGTTACTTGGCTGTCGTGAAAGGGGAGAAGCGAGTTGAGAAGTATTGTATTTTAGATGGAGCGTCGAGGTAACGTACAGTCTACTCTGTGGTAGTAGAATATTATTCTCTACGATGACGACGATATTATGAGGGTATTACGAGTCCGCGAAGGGTGTGGTAACGTTGAAATTCTCGCCGTTCTGTTCTTTTGACTATTCTGCCCAGGCTAGGCGAAATTCACATGGCTCTCAAACACTTTACGAAAAGGTTGGTTTCAACTCAGTGTGTGTATGTGTCTGTAGAAGGCGGTACTGTTATGTTTGTTCTTGGTTCGTCGTAGACCTTCTTTGTTGGTAACTTGACGTGTTGTGAATAGGTGAATAATACGAAACGCGAGTCTCAAAAGAAGAGTTACAGCGTTAATGGTTCCTAGCGAAGAAAAACGGATACACCGAAAAAGGATATAAGGTATAATGAGAATTTCGAGTATTCGCTGTATTTTGTTCAAGACATCTGTAGTAATTATTTCCGTATTCTCGTTTAACGACCGTGATCAATGATCACTTCGAATTGTGCTGAATATCCGTTACCATGTATGAAATGACTTATTGTTGTTGAAACCACTAGGTACGTTTGCAATTGCGATGTATTTAATATCCAAATGGTCGTGGATAACTTGAAGCAATTTTATTTGACCTTCTGCAGAGTTTCATGAGACAGTAATTATTCGGGTAGCGAACAAGTTGCCTCCGAATCGATATGTATTCGACCATTGTTTTCCAGTGTAAAATTTACCTTAATTTCTAGACAGGAATATATTCTCACATCAAGAGGAGGGAGCAAGAACGTTGATGTCAATTCAGGAATATCAACTTCTCGACTCGGTCGCGTGTGATTACCTGGAGTTACTTGTGAAGAAATCTGTCCTTCCAACGAAGTTTTTCTGAACGGATTCTCTCGGTTACTATATGACCCTAGACGTTACTAAGACTGGATAGTGCTAGTAGAGTATGAGTAGTGGGCTAAATATTCGTTGCGTCATGCGGAGGCCTTACCGCTGATAAGAGCGTAACACCATCATACTGCTAGGATCAGCACAATCAGTGTCCAACGTGTTATTTTTCATCACAGAAGGAACAAAGAGAATCGTATTCAAAAACTGGAAGCTTCTCTCTTTCATTCATGCTTTCACCGCCATAATTTAATTACCGGATGATGATGACTAACAAGTATCCAGAGTTGGAAAGCTAGCTGAAAGTTTAAAGCCAAAAGCCGGAGAATTTTGAGGAAAAAAAGCTGAAAGCGGAAAGCCAAAAATAAATCCCGGTATTGAAAGCCAAAAGTCGAAAGCTAAAAAACGGAATCACAAAGGAAGAAGCTGAAAGCCGAAAGCTAAAAGCCGACGAATTTTGGGTGGAAAAAGATGGAAAGTTGAAAGCCAAAAGTTTTATATTGCAGAATGAAAGCTGAAAGCCAAAAGCTAATCTTTCGGCTTTCCAACTCTGCAAGTATCGCTCATTTTCAGACTGTCATTTGGGGCATTTATACTTTAGGGCTGCTATTTCCCAAGAAACTGCCTTTATGTACCCCCTATTTGCCAATTGCGTTTTCCCAGATTGCGTTCCAAATTACTCTATCCTATTTCGAGCAGTAACGCGAATTAAATTATGAAAGCCATTGTGTGAGCATGAAACTATTGATTAGAGCAAGCATTTTGCATGTTCCATTATGTGAGCCTGAGCAGCTGTGCAGAATGCGAAATATGTATATACGCTGTGTACAGAAGAAACAGGATTGAAGACAGCGTACTACCCTGCGGTACTCCTGCTCGGATATCATTGATAGCTGAGAAGGCAGAATTGCATGCTACCTGAAATTTGCGATTTGATAAGTTTGATTGTATTAGGGAGCAGTAGTTAGCTGGTAGCGTTTTAATCAACTTATGGTGGATTCCCCCATGCCAGACTCAATCAAGAGCTTGGCTAATATCCAAAAATACCGCTGGGCAAAACTCCTTTTTCTCAAGTGCTTTGTCAATAGTGGCAACTACCCGGTGAATTTGCTCGATAGTTGAATGTTGGTGTTGGAAGCCAAATTGGATATCAGGAATGAGGTGGTTCTTTTCAATAAGTGGAAGGATTCTGTTATAGACCAGCTTTTCGAAAAGCTTTGCTACTGCTGGTAAAAGGGAGATTGGGCGGTAGGAATTAGGATCTTGGGCAGGTGTGCCATCTTTATGAATCATTATTATTTTGGCAGTCTTCCAGCTAACTGGAACAAAGAATAAACGTAGGGCTGCATTAAGTAGAGATGTTAGAAGGACGATACCTTTTTTTGGCAGCTCTTTCAGCATTGGGGTTGTGACCTTGTCTATGCCGGGTGCTTTCTTTGGGTTCATAGCTGAGTCGCGACCTCTCTTGGGCTAAACAATTTCAATGGTTCTCTATTTATAATAGTGATATCTGGTACAATCTCTGAAGCTATATTATTGGTGGTGAACCTGTCAGTGAGGGTTTCAGCAAAGAGGGTTGCCTTCTCAACATCAGTTCGGCACCAGTCCCCATCAACTGACTTTAGGGAAGGGGAATTGACAGTAGGTTGCTTGAGTCTTTTTGTAGCTTTCCATAGACTGTACTCTTTGTTTTTGTCAGGAGAAAGGTTTATTATATAATCATCGACTGTTTTTTCATTGATGGACTTGATGAGATTAGATGTCTCTTTGCTCAGTTTGTTGAAGGTGTATTTATCTTGCGGATGTCGGGTTCTCTGCCATTTTTTCCGAGCTAGTCTGCGTTGCTGTACCAGCAGACGTACAGATTCTGGATAAAGGAGGTTCTCAGGCAAGGCTGATGTTGACGGCTGTAGGGTGGCTCTTGCTGCTGCGTTTTTGATTAGGTTGATGGAAGAATCATGGGCGGATTCGAGATCTAGAGGAGAATTCAGCTTTGTCCGCAGGTCTACTTCATGGGACACATATTCCCTATACTCGTCCCAGTTAGTAAACTTGTTAGTGATGTGCAAATTCTTGTTCTTCTTCAATATTGTGGTGCTGAGTGTTAGTAGCACTGGTGAGTGGTTTGAGGAGAGATCGTCGATATTTTGAGCTGTTGCGTAGTTGCTAGATACATTTTTGCAAATGAAGAAATCCAGCAAGTCGGGGATCTGGTTTGGGTTGCTGGGCCAATTTGTGGGTCCTCCACTCGATATGAATGAGCAGTTGGCGCTTTGTGCGGCTTTTAATAGATTGCGTCCACGTGGGTTGATGAGTCTGGATCCCCATACTGTGTGTTTGGAGTTGAAATCTCCTCCCAGGATCCACCGATCCTCTAGGGAGTTGGAGAAACTGCTAAACTTGGTATGGTCGATGGCTTGACCTGGAGGGGCATAGATTGCTGCTATGTTGGTGTTGACGCCATGCAGTTGAATGTTTATGGCTGCCGCTTGTAGTTCAAGTGTTTGATAAATTAGGAATTCTTGACTTTGAATATCGTTTTTATCTATAACTGCAGCACCACCCCTAGCCCGTCCGCTAGGATGATAAGTAGAAAAATGCTGTTATTTCATGTCTGTTTTTCAATTTTTATTCCATACTTATCTAACCTAAAGCTAAATTTTTCTCAAGTTTTCTCGCTCAAGTTCTGTATTCGAATGCTTTGCGAATTTTAATTATAAAGAATACTCGAGTATTTTGTGCAGAAGTGAGCAAAGCGATGTCGGATGTCCGTTGGTGAGCTGATATTAGCGTGACAGCGTTGTTGAGTTACTATTTCCATTCTAGTGGTATTTCTGTACACCGGATGGGAATATTTTCGGATAATTTAATTGTTATAAACTAGGAATACGCTCGCACGCGTAAACAAATATGCGGATGGAATTGATCTCGTGAATGGACGTCCGTGGTGAGATTAATCTCTTCCTGTAGTTCATTGGTTTATTCGAATGAACGCACCTTAGATTTTTTACAGCGATATCGAAGGAATACGTGTTGATAATCACGCAGCGTGACTGTAATTTGCTCAAATATTAGAATAAAACAGGAAAAGATGGAAAATTTTTTCAGCAAAGAGTATAAGACATAGAACGCTCCGAGTTTTTTGATCTTTTCTTTCTTTAGTGCTTGTGAAGGTCTATTGATTTTCTTCTTTGGGGTTGAGAAAGAACATCTTTGATATTTTGAAGAAACTATGAAGGTATCTGCAAATGGAATCCTGGTATCCTTTGGGTTTGTTGGAGGAAACACCAAAGCGTGAGAAGAGAAGGAGCTTTTAAATGTGTTATTTGATGAAATTTTGCGCTTATTGTTGTGCCAATGAATTTGATGAAGGTGGGACTAAATTATATTGGAGATGATCAATGGATGTCGCCTTATCTCGTTTTCTGGCTCGCATTTCTCAATATTCTTAGCTCCTTCATGGGGAATTGAATCAGAAGTTCATACTTTTTCGCCGTTTCATCATCCTCTCCTTTCCTCATCACGGTTAACCCCTCTCTCTCTCTCTCTCTCTCTCAATTCATTAGTAATTCCCATTCTGGAGTTCTACGATCTTTTCAAGGCTTTAGATGTGCTTTCGCAACGACCTTGGATGGTTTTTGTATTCAACTTCGTTGTTCCGAAGCGAATCAAAGCTGGACTTCTATAGTCTGATCCTATTCCATTTTTCAGAATTTAACTGAAGTTTGACTATTCAAGGCACGGAAAATGTCCTCAAATTTTTGTACACACGAGTGGAGGAATGTCTTGGGCGTCTGTTCTCAGTCTAACCTCTAAATTTTCCCTGTTTTGGTTGAGTATAGAACGACGTTGAGATGAGCCTTGTGCAATTTTTGACAACGTAATTAGTGATTACAACCCGAAAGATGAGTTTCAGGATATATGATATCTGTAATGGACAGCTAAACAGCTTCTTTGAAAGATGAAGACCAACCGTTTGTGTCTTTTTCGTTGTTTCTCCATAAAGTCGTGACTTGTCATTTTGATGATGAGATGAGAAATTCTTTTACATTAAGAATGAATGTATGTGAAAAGAATCAAAGGGTTTCCCCGCACAGATATTGTATTTTACGCACAACTTTTCGACCAAAAACGGTCGAAATGTCGTGTATATCTGCACGGGAAAATCCTTGATTCTTTTCATGATTGTGTATAAGAATGAATGTTGTATCGAAACACATGTTTGTATTCTTTCCTTCTAAGTCGAATGTAGGTGTTCTTTTCGTAGAATCGTTCTTCCTTAGTTTGTATTTGTTGATCGAATTAGAGCAGGCATGGGCAACCTACGGCCTGCAGTGATATCCTAAGCATCTGATGAAATGTATGACGAACGAACTTTTATTTGAAGCATTTTTTGTATCCGGCCCGCGCCTCTCTACCAACTTCACCATGAGGTCCATACCTGAATTAGAGGAAAGTTGAATTCTTGTTCCCTTATGTTGTCTACTAGGTTTTGAGGAAAAGAAGATTCAATTTTGCAGAGGAAGTTAATCTGCCGATCTTAATTTTCTACACGTCTAGAAGCTGTCTCGATTAGCTAGCAGGTGGGCGTAAAACGACCTCCGCGGTGGAGAGTTATTTGAAATTGCTCTCTCTACATTATGTTGGTAATGTTTCAAAAATGACAACCTCCATCTTCATTTGAGCTGTAGGATTATTCAAGAGAACAAATCATCTCGACAGTCTCATCGCTGTGGTCCATTTTCACCCTAATAATATTTTTCCAATTCTTCAGTAAAACATGTTTAAATAGTTTGAACTACTTGACTTCTCGTATTGTTTAGCAACCATTCGCGTTCCGTCTTGTAAATATTTTTACTTCCCTTTTCAGAAAACTAATATCACGTTTTATGACGTGACGCTGTTGAGAAATATATGGCTGTATACTTTCGTCAAGAACTGCATACCATTCTTATCACACTGGCCGAAATAACCTGTATAGTTTAATGAACTTTCTTCTCTTTTTTTCTGTTCACAGGGAACGTGAGCGGAGTGAACAAGAACGTGAAGTTGACAAGCACCATAGGGAGCGCGAAAAACATCAACAAGAACGAGAGCGACAAGAAAAAGATCAGTTGGAGAAACAGCGAGCCGAACAAGCTGTTCACGAGCATTTTGCCGAAAGTCTCAAAGTAAGTTTCCAGAGTCATTAATTATTTTCGAAGATAGCAGTTACTCTCAACTTTTTGCTTTCTACAAACTTTTCGGGGGTATGGCGTACCTTCGTATCAAGGTAATCGTTGTAATATTGAGGGGAAAAAACGTCGAGTAGAGATGTGAAGTCGAGCAACAGGGTCGTGAAGCGTTATGTGAATGATGACTCTGATGTCGTTTCGATTAAATGATGAGGTACGTTTGATCTTCGTTTAAATGTCGAGTAATGAGGCGAAACGTTAAAATTCATGGTTACATGTGGATTGAGGTTACGGAAACTTGATCGACGTTGTAGCCTTGTGTGTTTTTCCTTCTCTTTCTCGCGGTGAAATTGTTAAATGGTGGCGTCGAAGGCTCACGGTTTCAGTCAGCAGCGGCGCAGGTACACTGCCTGCTGCGAAGCAGACGAATAACAAAGATGAACTACGAATTACGTGTGGACCAGAGTGGAGTGGGTAAAGACAGGTGAAATAATGATGAATCATGCCGTTACGTGCTTGCATTAGCAGCAAAAATTGATAGTGTCGCTGTATTTTTCTTTAACGTGTGGTAGAATCGTGCGAGTCGACCATATTTGCTCGACATTGCCTCATCGCCTCTAGGTTGATATATATACACGAGTGTGCTGCAAATTCCGAGTCATTTTCGGGTGGGGAGAAGGGTATTATTTTGCGTAGCATTTCGACAATAACGATCGAGCAGTTCTTTCACTGTATTTACGAGTATTATGTATTGTTTCGGTATGTTCGTAGCGAGTATTCACTTATTTATTTCTCGTATTTTCAGAGAAGCGGTTATAATGTTGGTGGCTTGAGTGCTTTGCCGCCTGTCTCGGTCGCTCGAATAAACGAAGAAGAAAGAAAACGACACGAGCAACAACAAAGGCTGGTGAGGCCCGACATAAGAGATCGCGAAAAACTCTACTCACCGTTTCCTGCTCATAATGTTCAGGTGAGTGTGCGGAAGACTTGTGTCGATTTAACGATGCTGCGAACGATTAGTGTAGTCTGATATCGTGAGACTAGAGTTGGTTCGTTCAAGTACAGGGCATTCTAAAAACCATGGGAGTGATTTTGGACAGGTGCTTCTTGATCAAATGAATTTATCCTTAATTGAGAGATTTCGATGAATTTATTCCCTTCTATTGAGATCACGATTTCAGATGATGATCGATGTGAAAATAGGAAGAAGTTTAGATCTTTCTCTTAGTTCATGGAGGGTGAACAATGAACATACATAGACTAATCGTTGAGCATACCTAAGGATGTACATCATTGAAGTAGTAGGGCACCAACTGTACATTGGGTTGGGGCGCTCACGATAGAAATTTCATCACTTTTCCTTACCTTTGGAAGGATATCTGGAGTTGTATCAACTGGCTTGAATTTTGAATATTTTTGAGACAAAATCTGTTGTGTTCAGACTCCTAATATTTCAGACCTCTGAGGCCGGATGTAGCTTTTGTAAGGCCGAGTTCCTCTATTCCTGATAAGAAAAATGAACTCCAGCTGGCATCAACTTACTCCTCGACCATTCCCTATCCAAAAGTATCAGGTTTTACTGTCTCGTCATTTTATTCTCTCAGTCAAAATGGTTCTCGAACTACGTGAATTATCTGAAAAATGAGCCAATATTCTTACCAACCCCATTTCCTAAACGTACATGTACTAAACCCGCATACTGACGCCATCATCACCCTTTGCCTTGCAGACGGTTCGAAATTCAATGATGGCTTTACAATTTTACGTATTAATTTTCACTAACAACCAAATTGTCCCTCTTCGTCGCCGCAACTTTCAATATGTAGTGAATAACGAGATCCAATCTATCTTCCAATGCGTGAAATCAATCCTAACTCTCCCTCCTCTTTCACCCCTTTCCTCTCAGTGCTTTTAATCTCTATCCACCTTGACAGCACTTTCCACCGTTCACTGCACTCATTACTCGTTTCACGCACTCTCACCCTCCTTTTAAGCTTCTCACCCACCTCCTAAACCGTCATTGCCCGTGTTACCAACCACAGCAGAACCTAAAGTGGCGAAGAAGTCGACCAAACCGTAAAAGCTGTTGCGAGACTAACTCCCAAATTCCGAGAAAAGGCATAATACTCAATGAGTAAACTGCGGGACAATTCACAAGTTTACTCATTGAGTATTGTGGAGCTTTTCCTCAGTGTGTCCGACCATAACCCTGTGAACCGGATTAAGTCCCGAATTCTCCTCACTGTATCCGATCTCACCCACTCCGAACAGTGCTGCCAGATCTACCGGATTTCTTGGGTTCAAGGGAAAAGTACCTTAGCCACTCGTATGAGAGGTACTTTTCTCTTGATCGTTATGAGCTGATAACACAGTCCCCTGTAACATTGAGTCGATCGAGGGAAAAGTACCTTTGTTAGGGGTGTCAGAAATATGTTTCTACTGATTGTTGTTCTTAGTTCAGGGAAAGTTCGTAGAAATCCATTTTCAGGTCTTAGAAGAAATGGCGGATACAGATTTTTAAAAATATCATCTGGCAGCAGTCCCCTGATGAACAAAATGCTGCGCCGGTACGAAATTCACCTCACATCTCCTCGAGAAAAGAGTCGAGTCTTTCAATGTGAACGGGCTCCAATCCTCTCTGTGTTTCGCAATACGCTTGATTTTTCATTGTTCATTCATGGTTGAATTGCTATCCCCCCCCCTTCCCCCTCATCCGGCTCTCCTTTTCATTCATTTTTACGTCTCTGAATTTTGTTGAAGAGAAGTGATGGTATTTTTAGTATCAATTGCCTAAGGAAGATGGTATTATCATAATTTAATTCTCATTTTTATCAAAAATCTCATCGAGAATCTACGACTCGCCTATTATTTCTGAATATTTTATTAGAATGAAATCACTTACACGTGCGTCGATTTGTTTTGTTGTTTCAGATACCAAAATCTGTAAATTCGAGCCAAAATAGTAAAAACGAGTACATAAGCAGTACGTCTGCTGCGGCTGTGATACAAAACCGTGTTAATTCTGTCAAACCACAAATGACGTTACCGAAATCCGAACCAGTGTATAACAATATGCACGGCTATCCGGCATACCAAAAGCCATTAAATTTTAACCAGGACAAGCCTAAAATCGAGCAACTAAAGAACTCGGTGTCCGATGTCGTCATCAGCTCGTTGGCGAATACTAAAAGCTCCTCGGTCGGCGATCGAGATCACGAACTCTGGTGGAATGGCGCTAGTATGAACCTGTTGCGTTCGCAGCCCGACATGAAAAGTTCGGTAATTGTTAAGAACGACAAAAATATGTCGCAATCGCCGCACCTATTGTCGACGACTGATCGAGTACCTGTTGGTATGCCCACACATTCCCTCAGTCCAAAACTGAGAATCGGCGACCCTCACTATCTTCAGGCGGGGCCGCCGAGCAAATCTTACGAATATCGTAGTCCAAGTCAGTCACCTTTGCAAGCGTCTCACGTGGCCAACAGTACCAGCCCGCATCCATTGGGCATCGATGCTAAATTACACCATCGATCACAACCGCCACCACCTTCCAGTCATCATAGGCAAAGCCCGTTGCCTCCCACGCATAGGCAGTCTCCTCATCATAGGCAGTCGCCGTTACCAGCTCCGCAGCAGTCATCCCAATTACCGATGTCGCTTCAGAGTAGGCACTCTCCACATTCTTCTGCTGTTCAACAAGCGAACAGCTCGTCGCCAGATCAACGTTACGGCTCATTATATCCGAAAACGTTGGGCGTAAGCGCTCCTAATGCTGGTTCCTATCCGTATTCTGCTTCGGTATCAGCACCACCCAGCGTTTCCGTTGTAAGTACGCCTACAAAACCAAAAGCGAGTAGTCCAGCTTTGCCCCATATGTACACTAAACCTTCGAGCACCGCATCTAGTGGTCGAACTCTAGACGTAAATGTGAATTCAATGTCAATGTTAACGAAATCGTTGATACCCCCATCACCCTATCAGCAGCTTTCTCAACTGCAGACACCACCGAGTTCAAATTCGACTGCACCTACGTCGAATCTGCCTCCTCCACCTGCTCATAGTAGTCGCGCAAGTTCCGTATTAAACGATTTTCGGTTATTTCCATCGGGCAGTGGTCCCTTGAGGCTGGCGGAACAGGATGCGAGCATAACGTTATCGCAGACTCAACCTTTGGATCTTGGTACTCGAGAGTCAGCGCCCAAAGTTGCCGAGATGTCACCCGTGGCTCTAACTTCTTCATCGAATGTTGCCACTCCTACGCCCACCGAGACGCCGATAAGAAAACTCGATGAAGAAGAAGAAGAGGAAAATGAAGAGAAAGAAGTGACTGAGGAAGTAGAAAGCCCCACAAAGGCATGCCCCAGTGTTACAGTCGAAAATACCGAAGAATCGGCCAAGGAGTGTGTCTCTGTACCTAGTCCATCTGTTGCGAACACTACAAATACGACGAGCGTTACAACCACCGATGTTAGCTCAGTCGCGTCAACGCCATCTGATGAGAGCGCGATGTCAGCACCATCAAGGCTGTGTTCTAGTCCGAGTACACCGGCCAAAGTTAATCCTACTGCTACCGATTGCGAGAAATCAAACAGTCCTAAACCTCCATCCTACGGGGGTCATAAGTTGAAGAAAGCTTGGCTACAACGACATTCCGGCGAAGATATTTTTGATGACAGAAGTCGATCATCAACCAACGGATCTCTCAGTATTAACGAAAATGATGGTAATGTTCCTACAGGGGGTGCGAGTAGCGCCGACCGAGTCGCGAATAACTCGCCACTGTCAACGAGTACGGTTACCAAAGAAACGTCGGATAGTAGTAACAACAGCGGTCGATCGTCGTTTAATAATTCGTTGAGCAATATTGGCTCAATGGCTGTGAATAGTATCAGTAAGAACAAGACGCCTAAAGGAGGCGGCAAGAAACCCGCTAAAGATAATAGGTCGTCTCCAGTCATTCTGAATGGACACGTAAGCGCGAAAACGACTGCGGCCAATAGCGACGAATCGAGCAGCTCGGAAGCGGAGACGAAGACCTCGCCGAAACGTACTCCGACGAAATTGAAACGTAAAAAATTGGTGGGTGGATCGCGTAAAACGCAAAGCGAAGCATCGGACGAGACGAAACGAAAGAAACTGAACAGCACCAGTAGTACGGATAGCGATAAAGAGAGTGCTAGCGAGAAGGAATCGGATAACAGTACCACTGGTAAGAAGACGACGAGCGGTGGTCGCGAAGATAAGAAAGATAGTTCTAGAAAACGAGGACGGAAACCCAAAGTCTCGAGTAGTTACTCACCGGCGGGCAATGGCGGTGGGAAGGATTCGAATTCGTCCGAAGAACCTAGAGAGAAGAGATTTCGGGACGGTTCTCAAGAGCAACGTGATCTATTCCCGAAACCACCGATCAGTCAGTTGAAGAAAACTGGTGAAAGTTTTCTGCAAGATGGACCCTGTTTCGAAGTCGCTCCTAAATTGGCGAAATGTCGCGAATGCCGCTGGACTCCTAACCAACGTTCGAGAAATGCGGCAAACATTTTCTGTCGGTTTTACGCTTTCAGAAGACTGAGGTACACGAAAAATGGGCAGCTGGCGATCGCTGGATTTTCTGACCCGCATAAAGATCCGAAACAAGTGAGTTGATCATTTTGTACTTGTACTAATACCTCTTCTCTGTACACCCGGTTTAATAATGTTATTAGGGAAAAGGCAAATGAACTTTGAAAGAATTATTCGAACATTCGTGCAATTGTACTTTCTTCGGTTGTAAAGTCGATAATACGTTTACAAATACGTTCTCGCTTTGTTCGCTATTTACTCGTTTCTTTTTTTGTTTTCTCCATTCCTTTGTTGATATTTTTTTCTGATGGTATTGTTTTTTTTTCAGGATGATTTAAATTTATGGTTACCAAATACGAAAAATCCGCCGAGCGATCTCGACTTGGAAATAGCCAGGTTTACCCTAGTTCAGGTTGGAGATCAGTTCTGTGATCTTCTAACGCAAGAGGCGGAAGCGTTGAATATTCATATATCTGAAGGTAAATAAATGCGCGCGCGTGATTATCGAATATGCAAATCGTGTATTATCGCAGTACACTCGATGTCGCGTGAGTGTTCGGTCTGACGGTGCATACTTGAAAAAATGTGTGAACGTTGCCTCGTGGGTGGAGACGTAGAAGGCGGGCAATCGGGTTAGGGAAATACGGATTATTGATGATGATCATCGCGAAATCTGTATCTACGAGATTGCGAGAACTCGCAGAAGCGTACACCATCACCATGACTTGGCGAGTGTTCGTTATAATCGCTTATTAAGCGGCACGAAATCTGTAAGTCGGGTCGAGACGAAGGGGGAGTGGCTGGAAGAAAGAATGGACTCGCATGGTAGTCCACTTTCTCGTGAAAATGAGCGACGTAAGATTGAAATGGTCAAGTTTGAACTGGAAGGAGAGGACGAGTGATAACAAGCGTTCGGAAAGTTGTAAAAATTCAAGTCTTTCACTGTCGAAATATGAGAAATCGTTGTTTGGTCTTGAGATTTGATTCAAAATGAAATTTCTCGACCTCATCATTTATCCAGAAGTTGACTGTGTTCATTGATGAGTACTCTGAGGTAGTAGATGGGGCGAGGGAGACGAGTGATCGAAGTTTCTTATTGTATATTACGGTTATCAATGTTTTCCCAACAGAACAGCTTTCTAGCCAGTCCAAAGCCAGGGTCACCAGTTTTGAGAAACAAAAATCGAATGGTTTTTCCGAAGTAAGGGATTTTTATGAGATGGGCCGCTAAGAAAGAAATCTGGTGATGCGAACTAAAGCTTTTATGTCATCGTTGACAATGGGAAAGCGCTCCGGTGCAGTATTCTGTTTTCTATGGCTCTATTTGAATTATCCCGCTCGTTTTACTCGTTAGAGTATGTCGTTGTCCTGTGATCTTGGCCATAAGTTAGCGAATCGGATCAACTTGCGTTCTTGGGTCTGGGGATGTTAGCTGGAAGTGATGAGAAACTTAATTATGAAATTGAGGAAATCTCCGAATCAAGTGGGTGTGGAAAGTTCTCTTGGATCTCGGAATTTTCCGTGACGCTTCGTATTCGTAGTGTTATTTTGTATGTTGACGGAAGAATATTTTCGTTTCCATTTCGTTAAACGTGAAGAATTTTCTCGATATGCGTAGGATTTATTGCGAAGGAAGTTGTTTACCGGAATTTTCTTCTTTTTCGTACTCCTTTCTCTCATTTTTTTCCCCCTTGGAACGAGTGAGAAGGAAGTTGGAAAAGAAACAGGATTGAACGCCCACCAGTTTCTTAAGTATTTCTCAGAAGTTGTCAGACTTTAGTTTGTTCAGTCTTTTCTTTCCGAATCTTCAGTGGGCGTGGTGAAGAAAGTTTGGTGTTTTTTTGAAAACTGGAAAAGAGTTTCGCCAAGTGCTGCGCGTCAGATGAACGTTTTTAGATCGAATGTTTTGATAGTTTGTAAGGTTGATTTAACGCAACAAAATGAAGGAGAAAGAGTTCTGTAGGGGAATTTGAGGTTGGTGACGTAATAATGATCTTATGAGACGCGAAATCGTGAAAACAGTCGTCCGCTCGATTACTTCACTGTTGCTGTGAACTTCTTCAAGGTTGTATGAAAAATGTTGGATTAAAAATATTCTGAGGGAGAGAGGACATCGCGTGCCATTTCTTGATCCTTCTCTGAGTGTGAAGTCTGAAATAAGGTTGGTGCCATTTTCTGGAAGAGTCGGGGAATTCGACATTTAATGGGGTGACAAGAGATTCATCAGACTGCACTGGGACAAATTTCAATGTAAAAATTATAACAAATTTTCTCCTCCTGCCCCAAAATACTGCGAAAAAGTCGAGGAAAATTGGGCAAAATTGGCGGAAAACCGGAAAAAGTTAAGGAAGAACGTAACCCGTTCGACTTTTTTCGACATGTTTCATTTCTTTATTCTGCCCTGACCCCTAATTTGAAATTTTCCGAGTGCCCCAACCCCCGATCACCCTTAGAACTCCGTTTGTGATCCAGAAATTTGCGAGTTCACCTCGCCAAGTTAATATATTAGCTTTCTACTGGCTTTATGCTAGGATTTTACCAGTCCTAAAGTAGACCTATAATAGAACGGAGAAGATTCTCCCCCCCCCTAGGATTTTACGTATAGAAAATAGTGTCGCACAGTTCTCGAGCAGTGCTGCCAGATCAATGGATTTTGGTTCCTCGAAAAAGATTTTGCATAAAATGAAGATTTTTTGTGCTCAAGGAAAAAGTACCTTAATCACTCAAATGAGAGACACTTTTCTCCTAGTTGTTATGGGCTGACGCCGCGGTCCTCCTTAACATCGAGTCGATCAAGGAAATACAATACATAGAACGCCCAAGCTTGCTAGTATAAACTGACTAGATCCATTTACACAGTGTATTGTATTTTTGACGATTAGCCTACGCCCATAAGTCTAGTTTAGGACTAGTAAAATCAAAAGAGGGGGGGGGGGGTCCTTCTCCTTTCTGTTATAGGTCTAGTTTAGGACTGGTAAACTTCTAGCATAAAGCTAGTATGAAGCCATCATAAAACTATTACATAAACTGGGCAAGGTTGGGGTGAACTCGCAAATTTTTGAATCACTCTCGGAATATCGAGGGTGGAGGGGAGGGGGGCGCAGTGCTGCCAGATGATAGTTTCAAAAACCCGTATCCGCCATGTATTGTAAGACCTAAAAACATAGTTCTACAGACTGATTGATCTATTAATAACAACGAGGAGAAAGGTGTCTCTTATAGAAGTGGTTGAAGTACTTCTCCCTTGATCGACCCATTATTATGGGAACACCAGCATCAGCCTATAACGAGTTGGAGAAAAAGTATCTCTCGTAGTGGTGTTTGAAGTACCTTTCCCTTGATCGCTAGAAATCCGTATTGTACGTAAAATCTACAAAAAGAGACGTTCTATACATTCTCAAAAATTAAATAAATGCACTTCCGCGATACCTTGTACCTTAATAAAGGAGGCCGAGGTATTGGAGAGGGATTTAGGAATCTAGATATTTTAGGTATTGGATTTCTTCGCGCTGTGAAAAAGATAAAGATCATGTCCATGTCTTTTCACAATTTTGCCCAATCTGATATGTAGTGGATAATGCGAGACGAGAATATTTGAGAGTTCTAGACTAAGGCTTTAGAGCGGCACACTCGCTTGATTTAGTATAAGTCTACTTTAGTACATATATTTCAGGCTGATGAGATTACTGGGCCTCGCTCGCTCCGCTCGTTCGTCCCGCTTCTCGGTCCAGTATAAGTCTACTTTAGTATATTTCAGGCTGATGAGATTACTGGGCCTCACTTGCTCCGCTCGTTGGTCCCGCTTCAGTATGTTTCAGATGTTGTAAGGGGACCAGAATTCACGACTTATGACGTCACAAGCTAATAGCCTCATAATGGCTCTCAGCGTCTTCTTAGCCTAGTATAAATCTACAGGGTAGCCACTTTCTGGAAAACCGGGAAAAGTCAGGGAATTTTGTGAGTCTGGAAAAGTTAGGGAAAAATCAGGAAAAATGGCATAATTTCATTCTAAGTCAGAGAATTTTCTCAGAATGGGACAAAGAAAAAATTCAATGAGGTTTTTTGACATGTTTCATGTCTTTACTCTGACCTGACCCTAATTTGAAATTTTTTGAGTGCGCCCCCCCCCCCCCCCCTCCTTCAACCTCGTCTGGGGTGGGTGATTTGAAAATTTGCGAGTTTACTTTGCCCAGTTTATATACAGTGCGTTAAAAAGATTTTAACAGTCAACCGGGGAACTCCACGAAATTAGAGCAGCGTTGCCATATCTACGGATCTTTTAGTCCTTGAAAAAGATACGGGTTTTCCTTTTTCTATACACGGATTTTTTAGGATCAAGGGAAAGGTACCTTGGACACTTGTAGGAGAGAAACCTTTCTCCTGCTCGTTATAGGCTGATATAATGAGCCCATGATATTGAGTCGATCAAGGGAAAGGTATTTTAGTTGCTCATACGAGAGATACCTTTCTCCTGACTGTTATTGAAGAATCAATCAAAGTCTGTAGAAATCTGTTTTTAGGTTTTACAAAAAATGGCGGATACGGATTTTTGAAATTATCATTTGGCAACAATGTCCCGGAGTTCTTTTGTTCAACTGTTGACATCTTTTTGGCGCACCCTGTATACTATAGGTTTATGATGGCTAAACAGTATACTAGCTTTATCTGTAGAACTAGACATGTAATAGACAGAGAAGACCCCCCCTTCCCTTTTATGATTTTACTTGTATTAAACTAGGCTCACCCCGCAAATTCACCTTGCCCAGTTTATGCACTAGGTTTATACTAGCTGTAAGATCGCTATATTCTAGCTTTGAGCCTTCATTATACTAGACCTAGTGTACAGTATACTAGTTGTTGAAGCCAAATATAGAATCGATATCTCGATACAATCGAGATCAGTAATCGGTATGATCGAGATAGATATATCGATATAATCGAGATTATTGAGATTTCGATACACTTGATCAGCAATCGATATAATCAGGATCGATTTATTGATACAATCGAGATCAATGTATCGATACAATCGAGATAAATATTATCGATATTGATAGATCGATATTATTGATATTGATATCCCGAGATTATAGTATCGATATTATCGAGATTGATCTATCGATATCATCAAGATTGAAACATCGACATCATTGAGATTTCGATACACTTGATCAGCAATCGATATAATCAGGATCGATTTATCGATACAATCGAGATCGATGTATCGATTCAAACGAGATCAATATTATCGATATTGATAGATTGATATTATCGATATCGATATCCCTAGATTGATGTATCGAGATTGATATATCGATGTTATCGAGATTATTATAAGTGATCTTTATTTATTTGAATGTCCTTGCATATATAATTTCTATTTGTACTTTGTGCTGTATTGGCAGAAAAAAGTCAGGGAAAATTCAGAAAATTCGTCTGGAAAACCGGGAAAAGTCAGGGAAAATCATTCTTGGGAAAAAGTGGCTACCCTTTTCTACATTATATTAGGATAAACTACCACTTCGGACTCGCAAACTTCAGAATCACTCCCCTGAGAAAACCTCGAAATTTTTCCAAGTGCCTTTCGAGAGGGGGGGGGGCTCGGACTCGCAGATTTGAGAATCACTAACACAATGAAAATTTCCATAAGGATAAGACCAGAGCAAAGACATGCACATCTCAAAAGTACTTAACGTACTTCTATGAGAGATACCTTTCTCCTGATCGGCTTCGATAAATTGACTGAAGTCTGTAGAAATCTGTTTCAAGGACGGACTTTTGAAAATATCTGGCACGGTGTTCTCGAGTATAGAAAATGACATTTTACTATCATAAAGGTGTATACAGTATACTAGAGATAAACTAGGCGAGGACTTCTCCTGGTATGAAAACCAAGGACAGGGAGACGAGCGGAGTGAGTGAGCCCTTGCAGGCTAGCAGCCTAAAATATTGTAAACCAGACTTTATCAGACTATGAAGGCCGTGAGTGGGCCCCCAAAAGCTATTAGCTTGAAATATTCTGAAGGAGACCCACACTAGACCAATGAGTGACTTCCTTTAAAGCTATCATCTTGAAATATTCTAACCTAGACCTATACTAGACCAAGGCGAGAGCCACTAGCTTAAAATATTGTACTAGACTTACACTAGAACCACGAAGGCTGCGAGTGAGCCCGCAAAAACTATCATCTTGAAATATTCTTATCTGGACCTATACTAGACTAAGAAAAAGGGGCGATAGAGCAAAGCGAGTAAGGTCCCAAAAGTCACTAGCGTCTGAGAAGCTAGTTTGAAATTTTTTGTACTAGCTTTATACGAGGATTATACTAGGACTCAGTGAAAAATTGGCGACCATATTGTTGCGTATTTTAACATACCCTTTTTCTCGATATTTTCACGACTTCTAATCGTGTTTTTCGCTTCCTCGTTTTACAGACAAAAAAATCGCATGGAAACGAGTAGTTCAAGGCATTCGTGAAATGTGCGACGTTTGCGAAACGACTTTGTTCAACTTCCACTGGGCGTGCAGTAAATGTGGTTTCGTCGTTTGTATCGATTGCTACAAAGTGAGTTCCTTTCATACTTCTTAGAAATGAAATTATCAGAACGTGTGCAACGTAGCAAGTTGAAACTCTCCTATATCGCGATTAATTCACGCGTAAGTTTAACCTTCATTCTCTCGTGTAATTGCAGAGTCGTAAGAATGGCACTGTCAAGATTTGGGGCGATGGTGGTAAAGATCGAGACGATATGTCGTGGCTCTTATGTACAAACCGACAGCCACACGAGCAAGAAAAGTTGATGATTACGCAGGTGATCGCCGGCGATTCGTTGATGACGTTGGCGAAATTATCACACGAGTCTCGAGCGATGTGGGAGATACCTATGCACTGCGCTTGTCCGTTGTCAACATCGACTTGCGCGTCCTCGAGCAACGGTATCTGCAAGGAGATACTGCGAAAACTGAAACAGGAGAAACAGAAGAAGGCTGAATTGCTGAATGGTCGGGTGAAGTGTGAGAATGATGAAGTTGAGGTCAATAAAAAAAGCGAAGGGGACGCATTAACCTGGCTAGCTGACGTGGCTCTTTCCAATCAGACCAAATCATCTGCTGATGATGTGAGTTTATCAACAAAAAAGCTTATGTTTCGTATTGACTATTATTTTATACCCGCTTTTGTGCTTTCTTCAGGATTGCGAAAGTAGCAGCGATAGTGACGACAATACAGGCAATTTCTCAACATTACGTGAATTACTTATACGACCTTCGAGTAAGGCGAACGGTAACAGCAGTCAGCCCAGCTCACCTCCGGCAGCTCAATCTACTGCTGTTGGTAATTCAACGAACACGACCACCTCAACCACTACCAATAAACCCAAACATAAGAAATCAAAGTTAGAGAATTTTGACGAGGTTAGTATCGTTTGTACGAGACTGCGGTGATTCGAAAATGAGGATTCGATGATTAAAATTTGTTCGTTGATTCTTTCGCAGGTGCTGACAAATGTCGGTGAAAATAACGAGGAATACTTGATGTCCGAAGGTTACATGAATGGAAGTAGTAATGGTGGAAATAGCATCGAGTTGAAGTACTTCGTTCGGCGTCATTTGATTGAGAATCGAACGAATCGACATCGAAATCATATGGCGTCTGTGCGCATAATGACGCTGAGCGAAAGTAAACTATTGTATCCAGATGTTCCCCATACGTGGCTGTGCGATGGTAAATTGCTTCGTTTGACTGATCCAGGAAATCCGGGAAATTACCCCATTTTCCAGGTGAGATTTTTCATCGCTAATTGTGACAATTTTTCGAGATTAAAGAGAATGTAAAGAGAAGAGATGATGATAAAAGCTCTTGCCCTGGTCTGTCTTCTCATCGTACGCTGTTTTTCAATTTGGAAAAAGTTTTTCTTCTCATCCAGCTACAGATTAAAGAAATTATCGTTAACGATTTGCGCATGATGTTCATTCGAATAATCCAACTCAAGAATTATTTTGCTGAAATTTTATCTTCTGATGCAATTTGTTCCGTTAATGAAATTTTCTTATTTCTTTCCATCGTTTATGAGAATAAGTGTACGGTTATCGGGTCTCTAAATCAACGATCTGCACATGATGTTTTTTCGAATAATCCAACTCATGAATTACGTTGCTGAAAACTTGTTTTCTGATGCAATTTATTCCGCTAGTTTTCTAATTATCCTCCACTGTTGTATATCCATCGATTAATTTGCAAATGTGCTCCCCTGTTCCAGGACCAATGGCGAAGAGGCCAACCTGTGATAGTAAGCGATGTTTCAAAACGTTTGGACCAGGAGCTCTGGCATCCGGATTCATTTATCAAAGATTTCGGCGACGTGAAGAATGATCTCATTAACTGTATGACCGGCAACATCGTACCCAACCAACCTATGCGTAAATTTTGGGAGGGTTTCGAGTATATGTCGCGTCGATTGAAGGACGACAAGGGCCAAAGTATGTTGCTGAAACTGAAGGATTGGCCTCCGGGTGAAGACTTCGCCGAGATGTTGCCATCCCGGTGAGTGAAGAGGAATTGGGATCTGCGGAATTCGAGTACTATTTAGAGCAATTGAAGCTTATTTCTTTTTCTTTACTTTACACAGTTACAACGACCTTATGAGTGTACTACCTATGGGAGATTATACCCAACGTTTAGGCAGATTGAATCTAGCAGCACGTTTACCGGAGTGCTTCGTTAGACCAGATCTCGGTCCTAAAATGTACAACGCGTACGGTTCGGCCGTATATCCCAATAAGGGTACCACAAATTTACATTTGGATATATCTGACGCAGTCAATGTGATGGTGTACGTCGGCATTCCCCAAGACGGTGATAATGAAGAACACATCAAAGGTGAGAAAAATTCAACATCTCGGTTAATAATTTCATCCTCGTACTGACTTGTTTTTATTTATTCATGTGCAGAAGCCTACCGAGCCATTGATGAAGCCGGCTGTGATATTTTGACGCGAAGACGCGTTCGTGAGAAAGGAGAGTTACCGGGAGCTCTATGGCACATTTACGCTGCTCGGGATGCTGATAAGATTCGAGATCTCCTGAATAAAGTGGCGATCGAACGTGGCGCTCGACTTGAACCCAATCACGATCCGATACACGATCAGTCATGGTATTTAGATGGAGCTTTGAGAGAACGTTTATGGAAAGAATATAGCGTCGAAGGTTACGCCATTGTACAATGTATGGGCGATGCCGTGTTCGTCCCAGCTGGTGCTCCTCACCAGGTATTTTGCGAATTTTTGTAATCTTATGATAGTCTTTCCAACGTGTAGTTAATTTTCGTTTCCCTCCCTATGCGTAGGTGCGTAACTTGCATAACTGTATAAAAGTAGCCGAAGATTTCGTCTCGCCGGAGAACGTATCCTATTGTTTCCATTTGACGCAAGAATTTCGCGATCTCTCTGACACGCATTCGAATCATGAAGATAAGTTGCAAATTAAGAATATTATGTATCACGCTGTCAAGGATTCCTTATCCGTTTTGGGAGCTGCTCTTCAAAAAAATAGCGGTAATAATGGAGGTAGTTTGAATAACAGTGGTAATGCCAACAGTAGTGATAGTAACAGTGGCGATGTTAGTTCGAACGATGAAAAAAGTGGAAGTGCAAACTCTCCTGTAAAAACCGAGGTTAAAACAGAACCAGACGAATCTTCCTAATATGTTATTGCGATTAAATCGACGTTTTGATATATTTTTCATTTCCAATGATAACTCGGTGTATTCAAAGCTCAAACTTATCATTTTTTTCATTTCTCAGTCGCATTATTTGTGTATTTATTATGTTTTTTTTTTTTTTTTCCCTAATAATGATTCCTGAATCATTATTTTTTCATCTTGTTCATTCGTTCTCGTACCCGAATGAAAACAGTTTGAATGATATTTTTTGGTGTACAATTTTTATAATAAATTATCCTTCTATTCGTGTATAGGTTGATATAAATATTTTTATGTATTTTTTTGTACATACCTTCAAATTTCGAAATTTCTTTCATTTTATTTTACTTCGATGCGTCTTATATTAGAATATGTACTTGTAATTCGTTTTTTCCATGTAATTGTATTTTTTTCTGTTAAAAGTAGTTGTATAATTTGTTTTAGTAAGGTTAAATTATGGGAAAATGAGTTAGTTGAGGAAATTAGTTTGTAAGAAATTTTCGTGACGGTTTCCCTTTCCGTACTGTTCTATTCTAAAGAAGTACAATTTTTTGTTAAAGTTTTAAGAAGTTACGTTGTAGTAAATATTTCCTTTTTTTTTTTTTTTTTATTAATTTTTACTCATTTTTGAAAACCAAATTTGATTTTTTTTATTTGTAAATTCTGTGATGAGTATGTACATAATATAAGACGAAGAATGAAAAGAAAAAAAATAATAATTATAAGATCTGAATGTTATAATATGAGATGTTGCGTTGTTTTTTCTTGAAGATGCTGTGGTGATCCTAATATTTGAGGAAGTATCTGTGAAAAGGGTGTCCGCCCTGTAGGGAATATTTTGAGCGGGTGCTATTTTTACGAATGCCTCATTTATAACATCGATATCATTTGAGGGAAATTCTGTCAATAGTCAGGTTGTCTACCAGGTCAATAAGTCCAATTTGTCACTACTTCAAAAATAGTCCAATAAGTCAATAATAGTCTATTAATTTTAATCAAGGTTGCCAGTTTCTGGAAAACCTGGAAAAGTCAGGGAACTTCACTAGTCATGGAAGTCATGGAATTTTGATTTCTTAAGCAAGAAACTATTTCTTACAAAATTTGGGAATGATCTAGTAACATTTCTGGTTTAGATGAAGAAAAAGTCATGGAAAAATTGAAAAATTGATTTGGAAATCCTGGAAAAGTCATGGAAAATGATTATTGAAAAAGACTGGCAACCCTGTAATTAATGCACGTCCATTAAAAATCACGAAAAAAATGCCCGAGTATAATATTTGAAAATTCTTCCGAGTTTGTATTATTTTTTGGACTTCGCTTTCTTTTTGAATGCTCTACTGTGGTCTGTGTGTAGGTACCTAAATTGAATTTTTCAAATGTTTAAATTGACAGGCTTATGAATTTATTTGATCAGTCATTGAAATGAGAGATCCGGCGGAGGGTTTACCGGGTGTGCAGAGTATGCAATTGCACAGGGCGACAGATTTTTAGGTCGGAAAATTGTGACCTGGTCTACGGAAACCCGCAGTAGCGTTATCAGTAACGCATGCTTTTCATATGTAACTGATAACGCTTAATGCGGGTTTTCGTAGTCGTAGACCAGGTCACAATTTTTCATTTTTTTTGGTCGACATTTTTTTAAGGTAGCACGCCAAGAAAATATTACCATTGACTATTATATTACTTCGAGTTAATATATAGTCAATGATATTACTCAGTAGGAGCCCTAAAAATACAAAAATCAAATTGTCTACACACTTCGACTGATTCATCAATAACGATCACGAGAAAGGTATCTCTCATACAACAAACTGAAATATTTTTTCCTTGATGGTCTCAATGTTACGGAAATTCCAATATCAGCTCATAACGATCAGGAGAAAAATATCTGTCATACAGCAAACTGAGATACTTTTCCCTTGATCGTCTCAATGTTACGAAAATCCCAGTATCAGCCCATAACGATCAGGAGAAAGATATCTCTTATACAACAAACTGAGATACTTTTCCCTTGATCGTCTCAATGTTACGAAAATCCCAGTATCAGCCCATAACGATCAGGAGAAAAATATCTCTCATACAACAAACTGAGATACTTTTCCCTTGATTGTCTCAATGTTGCGAAAATTCCAGTATCAGCTCATAATGATCAAGAGATAAGTATCTCTCATCTCAGTGACTAGGGTACTTTCCCCTTGAGCACAAAAAATCCGTATTTTATGCAAAATGTATCTTTTTTGAAGAGCAAAATTCCGTATATCTGGCAGCACTGTCCCAGTCCATTTTGTGGATATTTTCTATATCCCCAGAGTACTAACGACTACTTCTATGCACTAATAAAAAAAAAAAAAAAAGGTTGCTGGAGCTTCTATAAAAGTCCAATATTTTTCATTTTCGAGGCTGGTAGACACCCTGATAAAGTAACTTAGATGCTCTTAAGACTCCTGCGCAAGGTGAGACGAGGCTCCTCAGAAAAAGAAACTGCTGTTGTTCTCTTCTCTGAAATTTCATCTTGGCCTAACCCATGTCAGGCTAGCTAAAAGTTCGAAGCCGGAAGCAAGAAAATTTTCGGGAAAAATCCTAACATCGAAAGCCGGAAAACAAGACTTCATTGAAAAAAGCGCTAGCTGAAGAATTTCGGGATGAAAGAGATGAAATGTTGTAGAGCTCGAGGTTTTATTACAGGATGAAAGCTCTAGTTTCATCTGTTGGCTTTCCAACTCTGGTTCGCTCAAACTTACATTGAAATTATCCCTGAACTTGGATTGAACTTTGTATCGATAAATCGTAGCCTTGATTGAAGTATGCTGTTTGTTGAGCCTAGTATAATGAAAGTTATTGATAAAAATTCTAATGAATGCCAAAACTGCTTCAAGTCATGCTCCTATGACATTATTCGCGATTTTGTCTAGTAGGTCTATAGGCTTTTTATTCTGTATGGTAAGAAGGACTGCCCCTGAATGTTGTATGTTGGGCCTACGTCAGGCTTAGATTAATGGAGGTTTTTGTGAGGCCTAGCATAGCCTAATTTACTGTAGTTGGGTTTAGTTAAATAAATCCCTCCTCCAGATATGCACATCTCATCCTTCTGATTCAGCGCCGAACTTTAACGCAATATTCACCTGCCTCTCCCTTCTCATCCATTTCTCTCCTTCACAAATAATGTTCCTTCAAATATCCGATTCTCTCTCACCCTGACTTGTTATCCAAGACCCTCATTCTATTAATGCTATCCTCTAACACATCATTATTCTTTCACACTCGTCAACTCCTTCCTCATGCTCCATCCTTTTCTATGAATAATGGGACATAGAGATCTTAAGAAAGATGACAGCAAACGTTACCGCAAAACAGTTACTGCGTTCACCTCCTAATTACAATAATTTCTCTACCTTTGTATGATCTCAATTCCCTCGAACTGCTCCCTCGTCCTCTCATCGTGGCATTATTTCTGATCCTCATCATCATCCAATAAGCTCCGGTCTATTGAGAAACTACAGCTTCCTTGACAAAGTTGACCGGGGAACGCAGGGAACCTGTTCTATGGGTCAAATTGATTTTGATATTGTCGAGTATTCAAGGTCACTTTGTTGTACCTACATTATGACCTGAAAGTCAAAATTTTTCCATTTCCTCAGCTGTCATTTATTATGACTGTAAAGTCGAAATTCATCAAGTTCGATGATGAGTTGAAAATCGATATTTTTCGAGTCCTTCTACTTTCATATGTGTACATATTATGGCTCGAAGATCGAAATTGTTCTAAGCCACGTGCTATGTTATAAGAAAGGAGGAGGACTTGAGGAACACCCAAGCAGTACATTTTCCTATTTTGCGGATGTTTTATGAATCTTATGGTGTTTGAAATGTTGTATATCTGGTTCATTGAAGGGGCTAGGCCAATTGCTGTATGGTGTATTGCATATTTAGTTACTTGAAGGAGCTATTTTTCATCAGTGCTGCCAGATCTACGAATTTTTTGAACTGGGCGATAGGATTTCGACCGAGCTGTAGGTGATAGATGGGCGATTTAGAAGAATTTTGACCTTTTCAAGATTGAAACAGTTCTTGGAAGAGCTGTCATAAAGAACCGTCTCGGTATTGCGACAGTTATCTAGAAGTTTTTTGATTGGGGCTACTCCTACAAAAATTGTCACGAAAAAGAGCTACAGTTTTAGTATTTTACATGGTTCAAAGATTGGGATCATCCTTGAAAAAACCGACACAAAGAATTGATAGATTTCTAGAAGTTTTTTGACTGAGGCTATTCCTGGAAAAATCGTCACTAAAAGCTGTCACATAAAAGCGTCATGATAACCACTATGGAAAGCTGATATTACAGAAAACCGTCGCAAAGAACCATCACATTCTGGTGCTGGTTTTCCAGAAGTGGTTTGACTGGGTCTACTTCTAAAAATTATTGTCACAAAAAAGCGTCATAGTTTTAGGATTCAATATGCGTGTAAGATTGTAACTGACCTTTAAAAGAAAAGTTTCCATTTTTCAAAAGAATCCTCACTTAAAAAGCAAATATTAAGGATTTATTTGAACAATGGAAATACCTAAAGTTAAAAGGGTTGCCTATAACAACTGTCTGCAGGTATTTTTGCCCCTTCTGATTCAAGAACGCAACTGGGAATGTATTGGCAAAAAAGTTTACATTTTTCAAAAGAATCCTCACTTAAAAAGCAAATATTAAGGATTTATTTGAACAATGGAAATACCTAAAGTTAAAAGGGTTGCCTATAACAACTGTCTGCAGGTATTTTTGCCCCTTCTGATTCAAGAACGCAACTGGGAATGTATTGGCAAAAAAGTTTACATTTTTCAAAAGAATCCTCACTTAAAAAGCAAATATCAAGGATTTATTTGAACAATGGAAATACCTAAAGTTAAAAGGGTTGCCTATAACAACTTCTGCAGGTATTTTTGCCCCTTCTGATTCAAGAACGCAACTGGGAATGTATTGGCAAAAAAGTTTCCATTTTTCAAAAGAATCCTCACTTAAAAAGCAAATATTAAGGATTTATTTGAACAATGGAAATACCTAAAGTTAAAAGGGTTGCCTATAACAACTTCTGCAGGTATTTTTGCCCCTTCTGATTCAAGAACGCAACTGGGAATGTATTGGCAAAAAAGTTTCCATTTTTCAAAAGAATCCTCACTTAAAAAGCAAATATTAAGGATTTATTTGAACAATGGAAATACCTAAAGTTAAAAGGGTTGCCTATAACAACTGTCTGCAGGTATTATTGCCCCTTCTGATTCAAGAACGCAACCGGGAATGTATTGGCAAAAAAGTTTCCATTTTTCAAAAGAATCCTCACTTAAAAAGCAAATATTAAGGATTTATTTGAACAATGGAAATACCTAAAGTTAAAAGTGTTGCCTATAACAACTGTCTGCAGGTATTATTGCCCCTTCTGATTCAAGAACGCAACCGGGAATGTATTGGCAAAAAAGTTTCCATTTTTCAAAAGAATCCTCACTTAAAAAGCAAATATTAAAGATTTATTTGAACAATGGAAATACCTAAAGTTAAAAGGGTTGCCTATAACAACTGTCTGCAGGTATTATTGCCCCTTCTGATTCAAGAACGCAACCGGGAATGTATTGGCAAAAAAGTTTCCATTTTTCAAAAGAATCCTCACTTAAAAAGCAAATATTAAGGATTTATTTGAACAATGGAAATACCTAAAGTTAAAAGGGTTGCCTATAACAACTGTCTGCAGGTATTATTGCCCCTTCTGATTCAAGAACGCAACCGGGAATGTATTGGCAAAAAAGTTTCCATTTTTCAAAAGAATCCTCACTCAAAAAGCAAATATTAAGGATTTATTTGAACAATGGAAATACCTAAAGTTAAAAGTGTTGCCTATAACAACTGTCTGCAGGTATTATTGCCCCTTCTGATTCAAGAACGCAACCGGGAATGTATTGGCAAAAAAGTTTCCATTTTTCAAAAGAATCCTCACTTAAAAAGCAAATATCAAGGATTTATTTATCCAGTTTCAAGTCCTTGGTCTCCTCTTCTGTCATACCCTATATAGGTAAGCAACAAATTCAAAGATTTACTTTAAGAGGTGTTTATTTTCCTGTATTGTACAACATAGGCTATTTCATTGTATGAACTGAAGTGCAGTACAAAATGGTGATACAAATTGCCAAACATGTAAAATGATATCAACAGCCGACGTTTTGAGGTTCAACTCAATGAAGAATCTCACTGAAAGCTTTGGAGGTCAACATTCTTGTGGCACTATTTGACAACAATGACGTCCTTGTAAGAAAGACCAGTCTGTCATTGTGACCGTAAATTCTTCTTGTTGCGTTCAATTCTGCTGAAGTATTGGCTGGTACTTTTCTAATGTGTTAGAAATGATTAGGTCTAGATTCATTAAGTTGTAAGTCCTTCTACTCAACCTCCCGGTCTTTTTTTTTTTTTCCGTAAAGAGTTTACGTCATGTAGAAAATAACCTACCTTGACATTGAGAAAAACTTGGAAAAAATTTTCCTTTTTTGACATATTCCATATCTTTCTCCACCCCTGCCCCAATCTCCAAAATGCGTCCGGGCGTCTGTACGACTGTGTGATATTGTAAATTGATAAATCTTCAACGTTGAAGCTCAGCCCTACCCAGAGCCAAATTTAGGTCTGCTGCCGCCCTGTACAAAATTCTTTTTGCCGCCCCTCAAACAAACAAATTTTTGCTCGCAATGTACCCATGGATGTACTTTTTAAGGTGATGAGGGGGTGGAGGGTTAAACAAAAACCAAATAATTAAAATAATTGATAAAACCGATATACCGTTTTTTTGAGTTTTGAAAGAACCGGTGAAACCGGATTTTAATGGGAGCTTAAAAATTTCACATTTTTGCCACCAGGAGCGCTAAAAACGTGGCTTCATAGCGGTTCCAGAGCGTAATGAACCGGCTTTGGAGCGTAATAAACTTGTGTCTCATGGACTTGTGGTCGTGCACTCGACTTTTTCACTTCAAGCAACAGGATTACAAAAAAGAAAGATGAAAAACAATTAAAACAGAACAACGTTAAAAACAAACGCCAAAAGTCAAATTGTAGGCTAGCAGCCTTGCAAATTTGACGCTCCGAGTCACTGATTACTGCTCTCTATCGAATTAGCAAAATAGGTTCACAGATATAGGAAAGCACCTATTTCGATGATCGGTTGGGTCTGTTTTCCAGTAATGGGTCAGACATTGTTGGAGCACCGGTTAATCAGTATTTCATCCAAATACTTGGTTAAATACTTGGTTATTCAGTCTAGGAAATTTACCGGTTATCCAGGTTCTTCAGCGAGCAAATAACTGATTAAACCGGTAACATGACCGGAGCTGCCCAACATTAGGGGGGGGGGCAAACACATTGAAAAATATGAATTTCTCACCGTGATGAATTTTTTTTTTCTTGACAATTAAGGCTCTCCCACACTGGCGCGGTAGCGGCACGGTGACGGTAGCGGTAGCGTTAAATTTTCGTATTTTTAGGGCTCCTACCAAGTATTTTTTTTTTTTTTTTGGCTAGTCGATTTTTTTTTGCCACACTCTTCCTTCTCATTCTCAATCATGCATGCATAGTTGATACGATACCTTAATACAATGAATAATCATTGTCAGTGGTCATGATGTCGACAAAAAAAAGAGGAAAATTTGCCGGCCCAAAAATCTCCCGCCCTGTGCAACTACATACTCTGCACGTTCGGTAAACCCTTCGCTGACGGCACACTAGGTTAGTAAAAAAGAGGCTGAGACTTCTTCAAGACTAGTATAAAGAAGGAATACAGTGCAGTATACAAAACTCCCAGACCTAGTATACAGCTAGTATATGCTTAGTGTGTTAATTTACTGCACCCTGCTAGCACGGACGCTCCTTCGTAGGTATATAGCCCTTAATCAAGGGCTCACTCGCTCTGCTCGTCTCGTCCTCCCTTCCTAGTCTCAGGGGTAGTCTGATGAAAGCTTAGCGTAGTATAGAGTATACTGTATATTAGGAAACTGAGCCTTGTTAGTATAGGCATAGTTGGCCCCCCTTCCAAGTCTAGGGTTCCTCAGTCTAGGATGTCTGGTATGGGTATATTAGGCTTATATAACCCATATATAATGAAGGCTATACCTACTGCAGCAGCAGCCTGATCCTGGCCTAATATAATGAAGGCGTTAGCCTAGTATAGGTCTAGTATAGCAGGTCATTTGGCCGGCCGAACGGACGGACGGAGGACGCAAGTGAATTTCGAAATCATGTAGAGATCACGATTCTGAAATACTCCCAAGTCCCAAGGTCAATTTCACGGCGGACGGACACACGCTCCGCTCATCCACCCCCTTCTTAGTCTTAGGGTATAATGAAAGCTTAGCATAGTATACATATAGTTTACTGTGTATTAGGAAACTAAGCTTTCTTAGTATAGGCAGAGTCAGCCCCCCTTCGTAGTCTAGTATAAGTCTGGCATAGTTATGTAAATTAGGCCTATATAATAAAGGCTTCAGCTTACTATAGGTCTAGTACATATGAGGTCATTTGGCTAAAATTTCAAAATTGGGGTAGGGATCAGGATTTGGAAATTTTTTTCAAATCCCAAGGTCATTTGCACAGACGCACGTACGTACGCAAATTTCGAAATCAGTGTAGGGTCAGAGCAAAGACATGAAACATGTCGAAAGCGAAACTATTCTCAGCGACACCTTGAAAAAACAGTATTGCGGAGTTTTAGATTTGAAGCAGAGAATTAATGCGAGATTGCAAGGTACGGCTATCCATATTACGAAAATTAGTTACTTCTTTTTTAGAAGTATCGCCTTTTTTTCATAATTGAAGCAGAGACTCTCTATACAGGGATGAAATTGTTTTAATGTTCGCTTGTGCCTGAAAATTTTGCGATGTGGTATATAAAAGTGGTCCGGGGTGAGTAGTTCAAAAAATTTAAAAAAACAAAAAACATTGCAACATAATGTGTTTTTTGCATTGAGAAAGTTTATGGTCCAGAAATAGAAGATTTTTGATGACAATTATAGATTTGGTTCCAAATTTGATTAACTTTTCAGGAACGCCGGACAGAACTCATTCTTGAGAATTTTAATCTTTATTACAAGAAAAAAAATCACCCCCCCCCCCCGAAAGCTTCAAAATACGATTGGTAATTCCAGAGAAAACAAACTGATTTCATCAAGACGCGTTGGATCTGGATACCAGAGGGGTTTCGAGGAATGCTTGAGTTCTGATTGTCGAGAGGAAAGAACTCGGGATGCGGAGGATATTTGCGTGTTGCTTGCAGAGTCAAATCGCAAGTTTTCGATTGTGACTTGTTGACATCTTTGACAAATAGTCTAAGGTTGATATTAAGTTGTTGCCATAGTTGTTGCTTTTCATTGCGCATGCCTATGAGTGTCATCGCGCAACTGATGATAGGATACAAAGACCCACACACACACTCACATCGTGTAAACAAGCATTGTTGAAGTGCTAAATACCTGTGGGATACCTTTTCAAAGCCTTTATGTCACTCCCTCTTTTGAATCATTCAACCAATGAGCAAGAAAAGACTGGTAAAGTTTGCGCACGTCACCTTGCATTCAAGCGAGCGCTTGTTTTGTGCTCTTCTCATTTCTCTGAATCAGTCAGTATGTTCATTGCCGATGTAGAAAGTAGACGCCTTTCTTTTTCCGTTCGGTTTTTCTTTCGTGTGCATGATGAAGTTTTTTAAAATTATTTTTTGCATGTTCCTTATATGTATGTACGGGTACATTGATGTTGCTTGAACTAATCATGCTGGGATACTAACATCGATGTTCTAATTAAAAAATGTATTCTCTTTCAGCCGAAATTATTTTTAGGGCTCAGTATGCCGCCGTCTTTCCGGCCTTTTGCATTAATTGTTTTTTTCTCACTTCAAATTGAAACATCGTCATCTTGTAGCGGCCGTTCCTTCCTGAAATATGGGTGGCACGACAGCTCCATAGTTTGTGTTCATTTTTGTTCGCGACATTACAGGTGGATTGCAGGAAGTACATTGAGTGCATAATGCGAACATACCCGCGCGCTATGATATTGTGCTACCATCAATCACCCCTAATTCTAATTAATGTATGTATTTTCTTTCAGCCGAAATTATTTTCAACTTAATTATACCACCCGTCATTCCGGAGTAGCTGTTGCACTCTGAAATATGGGTGTTTAAGTCGACGACTCCTGTTTGGACGACCGGTACTGGTCAGCTATGACCTCTTTTCTTTTTGGCTCAAATCAATCTAGATCAAAATTAACATCGTGACCATCGTCATTTTGTAGCGGCCGTTCTATTCTGAAATACGGGTGGCACGGCAACTCCAAATTTTGACCAAAGGTGGTGTTTTATCTTTAGTTCGCGCTATTACTCTTATATACTTCACTTGATGGTTAGGTCTTATTCAGGAAGTGCATTGAGTGCATAATGCGGATTAGCCGCGCGCACGGTGATATTGTGCTTTACAATTTCAGTGCACCCACGTCGGATATGCCACGTTGGGGCGCAGTATTAGTTTACTGACTCCGCCAAGGAAGAGGCAACCATCGGCGGTTGTAACTGAGGCGTGTGGTCGTAAACAGTCTTGATAATTCGTGGTTGACTGACGTGGGTGTCTGCGCCTTCTCTCTTTTTTATTATAATTTATTTAGATGTAGGAACAGCGCACCACATTCGGGTAGCTTCGCAGACCTCTAAGACGCGGTGAACCGTTGTGGTTGTGCACAGTCTTCTATGTATAGGGATTCCTTTTTTTTTTTGTCTTTAGTGTAGGACTAGGATCTTTAGTGTCTTGGGACGCATAGGAGCCACCTCCACGTGGTGCGTCCTGGGCAACGGCAACAATGAATTTGTTGACGGCCAAGGCTCCTTAAAGAGTAATAGCGCGAATAGAAAATGATAACATTGAGATGGTATTGCGATGAAAAATAAAGACAGATTTATTCTAAAATATTTCTTTATATCTAATGTGGTCTTGCAACTCTCTTATGACGGTTTTCCAGAGTTCGTAGACTAGGAGCTCCGACCTAGTTAAGAATTTAATGGAAATCTGGACTTGCGAGAGATGCCATAATATGAGGATTTCAATTGTATTTCCGAGAAAGAAGGAAGCTCGATCTGATTTAACTATTTAGGCACTTTGAAAGTTTTCAAAGGGGTAGGTCTTTGAAAAAATTTGAAATGGTCTGCTATCCTGCAATACTTGAAAAATATTTGACATCCCAAAAAAAAAAAAAAAAAAAAAAAAATCTTAACGTATCTACCCGAGTGGTTCAAAGCACAATCAGGTGATTACCACAAAGAATGTAAAAAAACTCTTACCCTGCTCTTTCCTACAAAGTACAAATAGAATCGACGTATATCCAGATGGACAGGCAGGCAAACTGCTTTTTTTGAAGAACTAAAAAACAGTGTTCCTTCTAAGTGCATATTATGTAAATTAAACTTTGTACGGAAGGGATATCGTCATAACCGCAGAACAACAGAACAGTCACCAGCTGATATAGTTTGGTTTCAATGAATAAAATAGTAAGGAATGACTCAGTGATGAGATGTTTCCAGTCATTGACTGGTTAAACAATTAACCTAAATTCCGAGATTTTTTTATTGAGGTTAAACCTCTCTCTCTCTCTCTCTCTCTTTCTCACACACACACTCTTTTTTCAATTTTTTCGTTTTCGACGCCACCAGCGGAATTTCTTTAGACCTGAGTGCAACTTGAGTAATTGGGCGGTTCATTTTGCGGTTTTGAACCGTTCGACTAGTCTCAATGATTTTCAACCGTTTCACCAGTCTTTGGAAATAACCGAAAAATGCCCATCACTAAAGAACTAGAGGGGAAGTGGAGACGCGCCATTTCGGTCTTAGAAGCGACCTGTATGGCAAGGCGGTTTCTAACGAGGAAGAATGCTGGATCCACTATTAGGTCAAAATGGGCAATTGCCGGTGGCAGCCAAAATGGCAAATTTAGGGAAAATGGATGAAAACTGAAATAACGACAATGGCCCATAGGGGCAACTTTGCTAAACCTAGCGCTGCGTGAAAAGTGAAACTTTCGTTTTCACGATGGGAAAAAGTGTCAGGAGTAACGCGAGAGTACGAAAATCATGCTCAGAATCCATTAGTTGTATTTTCATTCACGTGTATGCCGTGACATTGTAAGAATACCAATAGGTAGCCTACGTAAGTGTTGACTGTTACGCTCATTTGCACGAAGCTATGGCTTTTCGACTAGGTTGAATACCTTCACCCGATCTACAAATATCATCGGCTGTAATTGTCTGTCACTACCTCTTTGACCCCTCTGACAAAATTAACACATCTATTAATTGTGTAGATGCAGGGGACTGAGGGGGGGGGTGAGTAAGCCAAAATGTGACAGAATTCATCTCTCCGAACCCCGCTCCTACCAGAAAAGTGTTGACAGATTTTCCACATCTGTCATCTGTCAAAAATTGTAGATCGGGGCATCTTACCGAAAAAAGTTCAGATTCTACCGATTGTTGATACTTTTTGAGATTGCCCATCTGCTTGGCTGTAAGCAGTGCCGGATTTAACTCATTGGGCGCCCTAGACAGGAAACGTCCAATCGCCCTGCAAGAATGATTTTTTCAAAATTGAAAAAAAAAATTTCTCTTCAAAAATTTTGCCGCTCCAGGCACGTGCCTATGTAGCCTATGCCTAAATCCGGCACTGGCCCCACCCATGATACCAAAATTTGCGTCTGGGCGTCTGTACAGTTCTCTAGTATGGGAAACTAGCATACAGGAAATAGTATAATAAAAGAGAGGTCCTCGCCTAGTTCAAGTCCAGTATACTGTATATTAGGCATTAGCTTCATATAATACTGTAGTTTTTGACGATATTATACCTTTCTAGTCCTCCTCCTATCATATATAGCTTGGAGCTCGATGGATATAGCCTTATTAAAATAACTCCTTAACGTGACTTGATATAATTGGCTAGCCCCTTCAATGAACCAGATATGCGATGCTTCAAACACAACCTCCTCTGTGAGCCAGACATGCAACGCTTTAAACATGATGAGACTCAATGAGAGGCTCTCCCACAATGGCCCATAAAACTGGTTCTCTGCTTCCCCTCATTCAAGTCCATTAGAGAACACATCAATTTTTAGCAGGGAACCCGCTATCCATTTTGCTAGGGGGGTTACATCCTCAGAAAACGTCCGCGTCCCCGTCTGGATGTTCCTATGAACTGCGTGACGTGAGGTGTGGCGCTTTATGACGTCATCAATGACCTTGACCTACTTTAGGGACTTGAAAAATTTTAATTTCCAGCCGGGATGCTTTATGACGTCATCAATGACCTTGACCTCGACCTACTTTAGGGACTTGGAACCAGCCGGGATGCTTTATAACGTCATCATTGATGACGTTGATGACTCATCAATGTCCTTGACCTTAACCTACTTTAGGGACTTGAAAAATTTCTATTTCCAGCCTTCTATTATATCAGGCCTAGCATGCAGTATACTGAGAAGAGTCCAAGAGCCCAACCAACGCATTTTCTGAGGGGCCATATTCGCGCCAACGCGATCGCGGGAGGTTACGGGTTCCCCGCTATATACTAACTTTATACGAGGATTATTCTAGACTGGACCTACATTAGATCAGAAAAAGGAACGAACAAGCCTTCCAAAAGTCCCTCGGGAAGGAGCCTGCAATAGCTATTAGTTTAAAATTTTGACATTTTCAATCTCTTCGCTCTAACCTCCAATTTGTGCCCGAGCGTCCGTGCAAATGACCGTGGGACTTGTGAAAAATTTCGAAATCCTGATCCCTGCCTTGACGTGCATCTATATTAGATCCGCGAGTGTGCTCCCCAAAAGCCACTAGCTACTGAGAAAGACATGAAACATGATCTTTATTCATTTGGCTATGCTAGAAAATGTTCTAAAGAAGACCTATACTAGCCCAAGAAGGGAGGCAAACGAGCGAAGCTATCTCATAGAAGACATGAAACATGATCTTTATTCATTTGACTGTGCCAGAAATCTTTTCCTTTTAAAATCCCCTCCCCGTCGTATGAGATCAGGTGAGATTATGCTAGATCCCCCCCCCCCCCAAAAAAAAAAAAAAATATATATATATATGTTAAGCCGAATCCGTCAAATTGCCGATTTTATAAAATCAGCAACAAATTTTGCCGAATTTGTAAAATCGGCAGAATTTGTTGCCGATTTTATAAAATAGGCAAAATGTCTACTTGATCTGAAGTACCTAGATGATAAACGTTGAGAATATTTGCAAACGAATTCTTGTGAGCACATCTGAAGCAAATTAAGGTTAATTAACCCGATAACATTTTATTAGTTGGCCAGGGTGAAATGATGATATCTACAAAATAATGAAATAAATTTTGTAGAGCAAATAATCACAATAACATGTTACAAATGGGAAAATTCAATTTGAAAAAAATCAGAAAAAGTTAATCTTTGTCATTATCGAAGAAATTGAAAAATATGAAAAGAGTCAGAAAAAGTTAATCGTCGTCATTATCGAAATCAAGGAAAAAAAACAATCACCCCTCAAGATTCTGAAATGTACGCCTAGAATGGCAGGCCGCATTGCACCCCTCCCTCAAAGATTGTCATTGAATGCAATCAAGAAGAAAAAAACACAATTGGAGAACAAGAGAAAGAAATATCACATATAATTGCGATGATTCAGTTTCCTTTCATAACCATGTTGGGAAGAATACCGGTAAAAAAAAAATTGGAAGAGAAAAAAAATGTTATCGGTAGATTAACATACAACTGCAATATTTCAGTTGCCGATTTTATAAAATCAGCAACTGTCTGCCGATTTTGTAAAACCAGCAGAATTTTTTGCCGATTTTATAAAATCAGCAGAATTAGCGTTTAAGCTGCCGATTTTATAAATTCGGCGAAATTTCTGCTGATTTTATAAAATCGGCAATTTGACGGATTCGGCTTAACATATATATGTATATATTTCACGTAATTCAAGGATACCCAAAGAACAAAGCTGGAACCCACAATAAGGGTATAATGGGCAAGTTGGCTATGGAAGTGAAAATTCGAGAGCGACCGAGGGCCAATAGGATCACAGTCCAGCACCAATTCGAAGGTAGGGCGAACATCTGCGCTGAAGAAGAAATTACATTTCTCTTGAACGCGGGTATAGGAAAAGGTGATATGCAGAGCGGACAGCAGTCGATAGATAAGAGGTTGCGCTTCTAGCTAGCCCGACTAAAAAGCTTGCGAATCGCATCTGGTCGTTGCAAAGGCCCAACTGGAGGATCCCAACTTTGACTTCAAAATTTATTTAGTTTCAGTGTCTTATAAAAAGTTTGACTGAATAAAACAGTTACGTTTCTATGTTACCTGCTCCTTCTTCTTCGGTGATCAGAACTACAATCTATCTTGATTGAGGGCGGCAAATTTAGGAAAAATGAAAGAAACTAACCACAGCGGTAATTAGGCTGAATCCGGCCTTGTCCAAAAGTTCGTTCTCTCACTTGTATAAAAGTATTCTCGTTTCGCGATACTAAAATGCTGTTTCTATGTAAGAATAGGTATACAAAATTTCCAACTTTATTCACGTTACAAAATTTGTATACAAAGGCCGAAGTATAACAAAACACTAAATAAATAAATAAAATTAAGAGAAAAAAACCATAAATACAAATACATTCATATCATTCTAAAATAGTATTACGTAGCGAACTTGAGAAACGACACCTCTCAAACCGTGAACACACATTCGACGGTAGGGTTATAATAATCATTTTAAAAAGAAGAAATTTCTCCGAACTCCAGAGGTACGAAGAAATAATAAAAATAACATATTATACGAAAAAAAAAAAAAAAAAATTTAATGATTATTACGAAGATAGCTTATTGATAAAACAGAGAAAAATAAGTACACGATAATGATTAATAATGAGAGGTATACACGGTAAAAAACAAAACGAGTTATACCGTTATAACATTATTATTTATTTCAAATCTTGTCATGGCAAAAAAAAACTACAACATAATAAAAGCTATACAAATAGAAAATAATATTGCTAACAATGAGCGCGAGAAAGACAATGCCCCTTCAGTTCGCGCTGATCCTGCGATTATTATTGCCGCACATCGATGTTTTCGATGGTAACGTCACATTATTGGTGATCGCGGTGGTAGTTTGGTTAGTAGTATTATTATTATTAATTTCTGTATCGGTATTGTCGATGGTCGCGTTATCCACATCGATCTGCCAAACATCAACACAAATCCGTTAGCGTAAGAATAATTTTTGATTCCTCAAAATTATTGGAAAATTTGAGTTTTTTTTTTTTTTTTATTGCATACATACGTTTTATAACGCTCATAAAAGTATACAAAAACTCAAAAGATGAGCAATCAGGTTAAAAAAAAACTAAACACGTAGAAGTGTTCTCTCAATTTCCTACCGACCGCAATTTTTCATTATTGTAAACTTATGAGAATTTCCGCAGTCGTTGATCCTAGATAAATCCCTCTCATAGTTCAAGTAGGTAGTTAAGGCTTATCATACTAGTAATCGGGAATACCTCTCACGGGCCAAATTTTGCACCGAATGCTGTAAAAACTAGCCAAATTTATCGTTGACGATCAAAAAATACTGCAAATTGGTTTACAGCGTCTGATATTCGATATTATTTAATTTATGAGTAACTGAAAAGTTATGAATTTCTCTCGATACACTCACTCGTCACTTCATACGCCTCATTATTGTGAGTAACACTTCCTTTTGATGAACCAATTTTGCTCGATTTTAACGGAGTGAACCTCTTCAAATTTTCACAATACTATATGTGCGCGCACAGGGAGTTGGGGAACCAACGCAACATGCATCGCACCGTTTACCAAGTTCCACGCAGATAAAGCATGGCCTTCGATACTTCCGAAAGAATATTCTTCTATATCTCATTCTTAAAGCAATACTTACGACCAAAGTTTCGTCATCTTCCACGACCATAGATACGACTGAATTTGACTCTTCCACGTCAGTGGGCGACGATAAGCGCGCTGAGTTCAAAAAATTGTCTTTACAGTGCGTATACCTGAGTGTTACTCGTTTACGATGTCTCGAGTTCGGTCTTATGGGTCTCCGACTCGCACTAAAATTACGATACACCATTATCACACGTATGGATATTTGATAAAAATGTAAAATTATCAGCGCCTACCTTCTTCGTTTCAAGAACATGTTACGATTTTCGTCGTCCTTCGACTGATGGTATGGACTGGTTGAGATATGATTATAAACGTTTTTGTTTATCAATTCTTCGAGACATTTATTCAATATTTCTGGTTGTTCGTTGTAGTTATCGCAATTTAGAGCATTATACAACTGGAAAAGAAATTAAAGTTTTACTTTTTCAAAAAAGAACTCAAGGCTAAGGCGAGAAAGCAGGCCCGTTGGTAATTCAAATTGAAGCCGAAAATTGTGCAGTCGTTCGAAGTATCTCACTGGCACAAACAACAGTCGAGTTAAATCACTTGAAAAAGTTACGAAATCATGTACGCATACTAGAAATTAATCCTTTTGCACAGACTAAAAATCACACTCCAACCTTGAAGGGGAAATGATCGAACGATTCTACATTCAAATTCACAACGATGTGAAAGCGCTTCAAGAAAAAACATTTACAATTTAAGTTACAACAAGAAACTTTCACATTTGCAAAAAAGCCTTATTCGCTGACGGTCAGATTACGGAATCCCGATTCATAACTCAGGGTAGCCACTTTTTTCTAAGAATGATTTTCCCTGACTTTTCCCGGTTTTCCAGACAAATTTTCTGAATTTTCCCCGACTTTTTTTTGCCAATACAGTACAAAAAACAGATAGAAATTATATATGCAAGGAAATTCAAAGACATAAACAATCTCGATAGTATCCATATATCAATCTCGATCATATCGATATATCAATCTCGATAATATCGATGTATCAATCTCGGGATATCAATATATCAATCTCGATAATATCGATGTATCAATCTCGGGATATCAATATATCAATCTCGATAATATCGACATATCAATTTCGATAATATCGATATCGATAGTATCGATCTCGATCGTATCGATATATCGATCTCGATTACATCGATTGCTGATCAAGTGTATCGAAATCTCAATAATATCGATGTTTCAATCTCGATGATATCGATATATCAATCTCGATAATATCGATTTATCAATCTCGGGATATCAATATATCAATCTCGATAGTATCGATATATCAATCTTGATAATATCGATATATAAATCTCGATAATATCGATAGTATCGATCTCAATCGTAACGATATATCGATCTCAATTATATCGATTGCTGATCAAGTGTATCGAAATCTCAATAATATCGATGTTTCAATCTCGATGATATCGATATATCTATCTCGATTACACCGATGACTGATCTCGATTGTATCGAAATATCGATTCTATATTTGGCTTCAACAACTAGTATACTGTACATTAGGTCTAGTATAATGAAGGCTCAAAGCTACAATATAGCGATCTTAAAGCTAGTATAAACCTAGCGCATAAACTGGGCAAGGTGAATTCGCGGGGTGAGCCTAGTTTAATACAAGTAAAATCATTAAAGGGAAGGGGGGTCTTCTCTGTCTGTTACATGTCTAGTTCTACAGATAAAGCTAGTATACTGCTTAGCTATCATAAGCCTATGGTATACAGGGTGCGCCAAAAAGATGTTAACAGTTGAACCAAAGAACTCCAGGACATTGTTGCCAGATGATAATTTCAAAAATCCGTATCCGCCATTTTTTGTAAAACCTAAAAACAGATTTCTACAGACTTTGATTGATTCTTCAATAACAGTCAGGAGAAAAGTATCTCTCGTATGAGTAACTAAAATACTTTTCCTTTGATCGACTTAATATATCAGTCTACAACGAGCAGGAGAAAGGTATCTCTCCCACGAGTGTCCAAGGTACCTTTCCCTTGATCCTAAGAAATCCGTGTATAGAAAAAGGAAAACCCGTATCTTTTTCCAGGACTAAAAGATCCGTAGATATGGCAACGCTGCTCCGGGAGGACTCCGCCACAATTTCGTGGAGTTCCCCGGTTGACTGTTAAAATCTTTTCGGCGCACCCTATATAAACTGGGCAAAGTAAACTCGCAAATTTTCAAATCACCCACGGAGAGACGAGGTTGAAGGGGGGGGGGGGCGGCACTCAGAAAATTTCAAATTAGGGTCAGGTCAGAGTAAAGACATGAAACATGTCAAAAAACCTCATTGAATTTTTTCTTTGTCTCATTTTGAGAAAATTCTCTGACTTCGAATGAAATTATGCCATTTTCCCTGACTTTTCCCTAACTTTTCCAGACTCACAAAATTCCCTGACTTTTCCCGGTTTTCCAGAAAGTGGCTACCCCGAACTTAGGTCATAAAATTAGTTCTTCCAAACCTTCTCCTTTAGGCTAGCTTCAGGAACCTGAGAAACAAGTATCTGCGCAACAAAAACCTCCCATGAACTCCAACTTCCTACCAACCGTCTCTCAGTTTCCCCCGTCTCCCCATCTTCAACCCAAATGACAATTCCCCTCCAGTCACCACAAACAAACATTTGCGATTACAATTCAAACATTCTCTCAATAAACCTTTCACTTGGTCCCCGACTATTTATCTACATAACCTTTCCACCTTGGGCCTTAATCTGTCCTCCCACCATCCGCTAAGATCTCACAGAAATCATAAAATCTTACGACAAAAACTACATCATTCTATAAGAAATCCAATGCAAGAATATCTTGACCACTCCCTCTGTCTCACAGATGAAAACAAAAGACCGAAACATAATCCATAAGTGGGTCCATCGTTTCTCATCACACCCGGCGTACGTACAGCCTCCTTATCCACTGCTGTATTGATGATAATATTTGTCTACCCATCTACACCCTACCAACTTTCCATACATGGAAAATTTTACCTCCTTAAAGACTCACTATCCTCTCTCACGGACTTCTATGAAGAATTCTCCTCGCGCTCCAAACTCTGACCTCAATTAACACCCACTCAGGCACTCTAAAAACACTATATTTGCACGTTGTTTCGAATTAAAGTTTTTCACTTCAACTAACCTGATTATTCGTGAGGTGAACATTTCCATTGAGCACGTCCTCGTCTGTTTCTCTTCTAGTGAGATAAGAGGCGTCGAAGCATCTCTCTTCACGAAGGATGTTTTTGGTCGCCAAATCTTCAGTCTGCGTTTCCGTGTTAATTTTGTTCTTTAATTGATTGAAATTACCCTGTTCATACACGAAAACTTTTTTGTAATTTCAACACTAAAAGGCGTACAATCAAAATCACGTAAGTTCCAACAAATACATACCAAATTACGGAGACGACTAGAGTGTTTGGGTGAAGCGGCGCTTTTGCGTCGTCTGATTTTACGTGTCTTCACAACCACTGATTCAGGACGGTGTGAAATACTGTTTAATTGAGTGCATAGTTGAACTTTCACAGGACTCTATCGAATGAACAAGAATAACAATTATTACGACAAATGTAGGAACAGTTGGTATCGTACGAATTACGGCACGTGCAATTTTTATTATTTACAGGAATTAAAAAGGAAAAAAAAAAACACTCACATTCGGTGCGGAATCCGGACTAGAGTCAATACTGGTTACACTCATCTCGTTCCTATTGTACTTGTTCGTTCTATCTTGTTCACGACTCCCGGAACGCGTCAATCGCTTCTTACTTTTGTAACTTTGTTTCTTGTTTCTAAAAAAAGATGGTAAACGAAAAAAAAAAAAAAATGATCACAAAATGAAATTAAAACACTATGCTAAACAGGTCAAAACCAGTTCACCTACTTCATAATTTCTTGATTCATTTGAAACACCATGTTGCTAAGATCTATACACAACTGATCTTTACAAGCTAATTTCCAACGTAGTTGACGAATTTCATCATCCAATTTCTTGTTAGTGTCGTCGAACTTCACGTTCTTATCTTCAGACTGAATATGTAACATTTTCTCCGTGATTTCATCTTTCCATCGTTCCTAGAAAAACTTCATCGATGTACACGCGAGACATTTTTCACATCTACATCTCTTATTATGAACTCACCTGCATTTTATACCACTCATCCGGGACGACATTTAGCACAGGGTGGGAAGCTATATCCAAGTGCAGCATAATATGCTTGAAGGATGGCCTGTTACGAGGTTTTGCACTCCAGCACTGCGTGATCAGTATTTTTATTCCATCTGGACATGTCGACGGAATTGGGAGATGAAGAGACTTGCTGCCCACGCCCCATATGATCGCCGATGAATCGACATCTTTGTACGGTGCCTCGCAAGTGAGTAATTCCCACAGCACTACGCCATACGACCTGAAATTCGAGTAATATAAATAGTAAGAAAGGAGATTTTCCGTACGACAAGAAATAATCTCAAAACTTACCAAATATCGACTTTATCGGAGCATGGTTCATTGCGTATTATCTCGGGCGCCATCCAAGCAACGGTGCCTGCAAAACTCATTTTCGTGCTTATCTCGTTCCATTCTCGACACGTACCAAAATCACTGATCTTGACCATCTCATTTTGGCCGATGAGAACACTGTTGTTTAAAAAGCATAGTTTAAAAAGAGATCACACATGCGGACTGGGCAGCGCAGATACCTTACTTACTTAGGGCTTTTGAGATCTCTATGAATAATTTTATTATTATGGAGATAATGCATCCCTGCAGCAATTTGTTTTGCCCAGGCTGTGAATCTGGTCGGCGGAATGTCTTCGCCTTCTTTTAGTAGATCATAAAGTGGACCATAAGGACAGTATTCCATCACGATACAATAGCATGGCGCTTGAGTGCAGACACCTCTGCAAAACAATCAGACGTTCGTCAAAATTATTTACGAAGCACTTCACATGAATGAATACACGGAAAATCATAAGTGATAATTAACGTCGACCATGATAAGATCTAAAATCTCAATCGCTTGAAGTGTTATCGCATCAGTTACTATCTGCGGCCTAATTCCAAATAAGTTGAGCGTATTCGTGAGTATCGAAATGTTCGAAAACTAGACTACTAGATAGACTCTTTTCAAGAATATTAGACGAACAAATAGAGACTTCAAGCTTCTCTACAATACTCCACGTTCACTATGTCATCACTAAATAAAAATCTGGTCAACCTGCGAAACACTTACTTGAATTGTACTATATTAACGTGGTTCAATTTCCTTAAATGTTTTATGTCAGTCTCTTTCTGATCTCGAACTTTCTTCACAGCAACTATTTCGTTTTTCCATCTTCCTCGAAACACTGCACCTTGAGCACCAGACGCCAACCATTGTAAATCGCTTATGGTTTCGAAAGCTATCTCCCAATGGTCGTCTGCTTGAGAAATTATTCCATTTTAGCATTTTTAAAAGTAAATTAAATAAATGAATTTTCAAACTTTCAACTTACTTTGTAAATTTTTAACTCCTTCTGGGGAACCTTTTCCAATAATATTGAGCATTGGTTTGAAACATCCGAACAGACTGTAGACCCAGCTACCGTCGTCCGCGACTTTCGCATTTTTGGGACTTGGTAGATTGTCTGTCGCTGGTTTCTGATTGAGGTTCAATTCTTGAACTGTTTCGGTTAGTTCTTGAACACTGTGAGGATGCAACCATAAATTAAATTCACGTAAGGTCGAATTATAAATGTTCGTAAAGCGGATTACGCAATAAAACACTCACTTGTTGTTCGAACGATCGAGAGATTCTTTTTGATTTTCTGGTACCTCTTTCTGAGACCTAGTCAAACCGAAAACATCAGATTTATATATGCCACACTTGAATACCATATTGACGTTCAACAAATATTGTCGCGATTAAATTATTTCCAATCCAGAAATAACCACATAATTAATTCAATGAAGGTCAAGAACGAGTTCGCGGAGGGTACTTATGATCGAATATCGAGAGATGATTCCCAGAATTAATCGGAATGTTCGACGACGAATAATGAATTTATAAACAAAGATTTTGTTCTTCAAGAACCAGAGAGAGAATAAAATTGATTAAAAACTTAGAAGACGAGGACGGTACTAGAGACAACGGTAACACTAACACGAGATATTTCGATGAGGAAAATAACACGAACAGAACAATTAAGAATGAAATTTTACGACATTTCCGAACAGGTGGAATACCAGATCAGGCGAAAACTGGATACTTGATACGCACAAAAAATTTCACATTCTAACGTGAGTACGTTACGTGAATGTGCGTGATAATATGATTCCGATGTTGCCAATTATCGTGTATGAGTTCAAGGTGAATCGACGATCAGGCAAAATGTATCTTTCGAACGACTGGGGGAAGAATCTATGATCTGAAGAAACGTAGCTTTGTTTCGGGTGGGAAATATACCATTCTCTGAATTGTGTTGAGAGTACAGAAGAATGCAAATATTATTGGAACTTTTAAAAAGCCGTGCTTGTATCGAAGAACGAAAATAATATAGGTATTACTATTTTACTAGGTTGGTAACCGCCTGATTCGATTGTTCATTGAAAAATCCTCTGATGAGTATCCATTTACGTCAGAGTTAGCCGTACTAGCCGTAATATAAATGAAATAGAATTCCTACCAGTGATCGTCGATTCAACTTGTCTTTCAAAGTACACTGTACAAGTACTATAAACTTCAGACTTGTGAGAGTTTCGACGTGGTTTAAGGTTTCGAGCATGCTTTGAGTTAACGACCGAGTTCACTCTATTCATAAAACTTACGTCCGCTACAATAATTCGAAAAACGAAATAGCTTTGCGGTATTTTCAGTCAATGCGTACTATCAATATTGTGTCGTTTCCTGCCCTCTGAATTTCTCGATATTATTTCATCCGTCAAATACGTTTATACGATTGGAGAAATAATTTGAATTAAATTTACGGTAAAATTAAGAACGACAGTACATAATTGGCAACTTAATTACAACTTTTGGTTTAAAAAAATGTTCGATTTTTAAGTGTAAAAGCGATTTCGGATAGGCTATAGATTTCATTGGATTATATATAGAGCGAAACGTTTTGAAGTGCTGAAAAAAATTTCTATCGATAATAGATATTTATACTTCATAGAAATACTTACGAAAAATATTTGATTGAAAATAATCCTATAGCCCTCCGCAATGCCTGATGATAGAAAGGCGATTCTACTAAAGTGTAGCTATCTTTACCATTATTTTTTCCAGAAAAATATCTCTCCCATGCTAGGATTAAAAGTGAGAATTCGCGACCCGTTCATCTTCGTACCTACATCACAGCTTTCAGCAAAATTCCTACTTTTCTCCTTTCGTCATTTCTCTTGATCAATTATACATTAAATTCATTATTATCGACAGTCGACAGACAAATTTTGCAACAATATAAATGCTATTCTTCGGTGATGAGCATGATAAAACTATAAAAATAATTTTCGATAAGAGTAAACTGCGTTATTATTTTATCAAAACGTGTGCGTTTGTGTTCGTCGATAACAATTTGGAGATAGTCGACCCAATTCAAGTTCAACTTCGAGAATTAACTAAATTTATCCAACAGTATCCTGTGTCGAACATACGCTGATAATGACGCAAAGCATTCCAATTATACTGCTTATTGAGATTTTCTGTTTTCATGATCATGTATGATCATCAAGTTTTCGTCGAAGATTTTAAGGAATGAGATCTCGAAAATGAGCCCCTGGTTTTCTCATGATACCTCGGTCATCTAAAATTTTGTCCAAATGAATTTCATTCTTATCGATATTTGCAATTAATCGGATACGGTATGGGTTTGAATATTATGAAAAAAGTCATAAACGATAAAATGTTAGTACTCCAGTACATGATTTTGTACATCTATGTTTGAACAATTCTATGCTATCGGCCGAAAATAATATACGTAATGTGCTTAAATAATTGGGAAATTTCAAATTCTTGATTACTTCAGTACTTAGAGAGCAAAATTAAATTCCAAGAGTTAGGCCTATGATGAAGTTTTTGAAAAATCCTATTAATCTTATGATATTTACATTATACCGGCCGGTAACATACATAAACGATTTTAATATTGGTATTATCTGAACTGGATCATCAAAAACGACACGGAATAAGGACAAGGTCTCTTACGTTGAAGTATAATGAAATTTCATCTCCTGATTAGCTTTTGGTGGGTTAAAAATTACCTGGATAAATAAGTTCTAGTCGTTGAGAATTCGTTTGATGTAAATATATTCGAAAATTCATACAGGTGGTTACGTGTTTCTGTTAGGTATACGTTGATTTTATGGATAACTTAATTGACACATAACAAGGTCTCCTTAGGAAAATTACTCGTACCTAATTTTCTCAACAAAAATATTTTATGAACTTCTTATTAAATAAAAGTGAATGCTCTGAGTGGCGCACAAGAAACGAGGGGTATTTCTATTGACCACTCTCCCCCCTCCTAATAAACCGACTTTGAAAACTGCTTTATAGATCCTATATTTCTATCCGAGGAAAAGAAGAGATTAAAAAATGGAACGTCTTATTAGATGTTTTTCTCAAGGCGATGAAGAATTTAAAACCACAGGCAGCGAGTAAAAGTGAGCTTTACCGACGTGAACTAGAAAAGATATACTGTTTTCCTCTATATTTCACAACATGTCTGCGTAAACAGAGTTGTACGGACTAGATAATATTTATCGACAGTCTTTGATAATACGACACGATGTAAAAACAAAGAACGATAAGAGAATATATTTTCCAAGTTGTACTCCAACTTCTCGCCACCTTCTCATCTTCCAACTTAACCTAGGCAGTGAACATCGAATTGGCATCGTAAATATATTAATGCGCCTGTTTACTGTTTGTTTTACCTGCAGAATTTCGTTCTGTATACTGGTAGATAAATGTATGGTATATTACGTTCATTTTGACGTCAAAATACTGAGCAGAGTAAATATTATAATACTACAAAGCATTCACGAGTGAAAAAAGAGAGAGAAAAAAAGGAGAAAAAGATGTGCAGGATTAAAGATTCCACTCTATAAAAAAAGTCGGAGTCTCTTTCAGGAAAAGAGGGAGACGGAATCGGGTAATTAAACTTCTCTACGATTGTCACTAGGGTATATCCGATGTACACGTAAGAAATTGAAACTACAGAGATCAGCTTCAATATTAGAAAAGAGTAGGCCCGTTTAATAGGTTTTTAGAGTTGAAAGCTGAGTCCGAACCCTAGTCTTGATTTAGAACGATTACGGTTTCCCCGTAAAAACGTCAATTTATTTATGATCTCTTGTTCACGCGTCAGACTTACCTTTTCTTCGAACTGAAGCAAACTAATTTCGAAATTTTACGCTTAAATTTTTTGCAAAACGTCCTCAAAACCTGCATGAATTTCAGAAGGACAGATGTTTTGCAGACGAAGAGGTGATAAAACTCGAGTCCTCTTAGAACGGTACATTCGAACTTTTCGACAGCACACAAATACACATAAATATACAGATACATGCGCGCAGACCACTTTACACCTTAGCGTTCAACAATGCTCGTATAACTATCACTGTATTTTTCAACGTACCGTGTAATCGACTTCGCATTAAACATCTAACAAAATATGAATTTCCCCCTGCTCGTCGCGGCGTTAGATAAAAAAAAAAAAAAAAATTAGATTACTATTCCATATCGATAGTCACACCAACATCGTACATCGCTGCTGTGCAAATTGTCATCATAATCCTCTTCATTACGAGCGCTCATTATAATTCATACTATTTATGAGGTATTAAGCGCTTATCAAATCCCGACGTGTAGATGGAGAAGACAAAATTGGAGAGTTTTTCATTGTAGCTTGTGCTCGATTCAGAGGGCTCATAAGCGAACGCAAAATATTTGTTCCCTTGACAGGAGGCATTATTTTTCAATACATGGGTATGAAAATTCAAGACTTTAGGGACATAATTTACTGCACGACCACGGCGGCTGAACTGTTGAAAATGAGCAAAGGCGATAAAGCTGCGTATTTACAGAGCTTCGATGTACGCATAGATCAGGTTGTTAATTACAAAATTTGATCCGGGAACAAATTTGCTCGCGAAATCACATGTAATAAAATTTCACTCATGGTGGAGCTGTGCAAACTCTATTCTATTTTTCCCCCGTTTTATTGACCTAACTAGGCAAAAACTTGACCTGCAATATATAATAAGGAAACATTGAAAGTTTTTGATCTTCGATGTACATAGAGGGGGAGGGGTGAATCTGAATTGAGCTGTCCTCCTTTTCTCTAAAAAATATTCCGATTTTGAAGCTATCTATACTCGGGACCCCCCCCCCCCCCTTGAAAATTTGGGGTAACCCTTGAATAAAGTGGAGTTGGAAGTTGTATCATCCTATCTAATTCGCAGAAAGTTTGTTTATGTACGTCTTTTCTTAGATGTCAAGGAGCCAAATCTGCTTCATCCAAGTGTTATTTCGATTTTTTCCCCATATACCGTACCTATTTAAATCTCTCCCCGCTCAGTAAGAGTGCAGTGCGACGCTAGCTCTGCCCGGTTTGAATAAATACAAGTGAGGACCCGGCCGCCATATTTCGTCGTTGTATGTACCATCATCTCTCTTCAGACTGCCATATTCCAAGAGGCAATGACTAATAACAATGTATCATTTTGAAAATATCAAAGAAAAGTATTAGTAGAGTATTGCAGCCAGCTGATAGTCAAAAGCCGAATTCAGCTGAATTTCTACTGATCAGAGAGAAACTGAGAGTCGACTTCTTTCAAACCTCTGTGAGACAAAAGCCAAATTTCTTCAACTATCTTTTAGTTTTTCTGATTTCCGCAAGATAGAAAAATGTACGGCTTAAGTATTCAACTATCAAGTTCAACTGCTCCCTTCTCTAGGCCAGAGACTAGATTTGCCAACGAATCAGCAAAGATCAGAAAGATTTGTTCTGGTTCAAGTTGGAAATGAAGACAAACTAGAAAACAGGTATCTTACACCAAGCGCCAAAAGTTTCACGGTCATCCAAAAGCCAAATTTGTCGAATTCAACTCTCTGACTATAAACCAAGTGCCGAAGCAGAATACAAAATTCAGCACTATTAAGTAGTGCAAAACCACTAATTGAAGTAATTGTACAAATTCCTGACCCAAATAAAGAACTGTAAAGATGAATGATGACGTAACGTGGAACTAAATGTACTTGCCTGTAATTATGGGTTTCCATTTGTACTAGGCTTGCATCTCATTCAGTTTACTGGACTTGAACTGGACTTGAACTGGGTTAAGAACGGGGGTGAACGCGTGGAGCGAGCCACTCAGTCCAATATGCAGTGTACTAGGACTAGGATTAATATTGAACTAGGACAATATGAGCCCGCGAGTCATTCAGTATAATTCACAGTACACCAGGCCAAGCAGTATACTAAAAAATGTCTCAATTTGGTTTCTTATTTTGTCGATTGTAACGCTCCTAGCGGGTGTCAGCTCAACTTTGCATGAAACGTTAATGTGTCTGAAAACCAGCGTATTGCAGCTGAAATATTCAGCTTTGGCTTCTGGCTTAAACTTTTCACGATGAAACGTATAGCTTTCTTTGGTTTTGGCTTTTGGTTGTTCAAAAAGAAATTCGGCTAGCTTTTGGATTTTTTCAGCTGGCTTTTGGCTTTTCAATTATTAGAAGAATCGAGTACGATCAAGAGAAAAGGATCTGTGTTAAGGGTACATACAACTATGACTTACAACTTTTATACATAAAAAAAAAAAAAGTTGATTTTTGGACTATTAAATATTGATTTTTGGCTTCTCTCCTCCTTGAGCTCTGCTCTAGAAAAAAAATAATAAATAAAAAAGTTGCTTTTCTGCTTTTTATAAGATAAAGAGGCAAAGTTTTACACAAACATTTAGAGGAAGCCAAAAGCTAGTCAAACAAATTCAGTAGTAATGAGTCGATAGTTTTATGCTATCGATAGTCCCGATATTTTTTCTAAGGTAGGTAGTTTTTTCTAAAAAAATCGATACTATCGATAGTTTGTATGAATATGAAAAACGTTGATCAGGAGAAAAGTACCTATGCTACATGTATGATAGATACCTTTCTCCTGATCGTTTGTTTTTTTTTAAATAGCCCGTCAAGGAATGTATTTTAGTGCAGGGATTTGTAGCCAGCCGGTAGTCGGAAGCTGAAAAGCTATTAGCCAATTATTTTTCACAGAATTAAGCCGGAAGCCATATTTGACCACAGAGAGAAGCAGAAGCCAAAGCGGAAGCCAGTTATGACTGGTTTCTCGAATTGACTTCCACAGAACATGGAAGCCAGTTGTAATCAATGAAACACTGGAAAAATATGCACTGTAAACTTCAAAATATGCACATATTATATGCATTTTGAGTAGCTGAAATATGCCAAAAATACGCTTTTTCACTCCAAAATATACAAAAATATGCAATTTCAATATGGGTGTCGAAGGACGGCATTTTAATTTCTGAAGTGGGAAATGATGATTAAATGAACCATTTTAGTACAGATTACAGTGTTGCACTTGTCAGGAAATCAGGAATTGCATTCTACAAACTTATGTGTAGTTTTCTCGCGATCGCAATAGAGCGCAACTGAGATGTGATAGTTGAATTAATGATAGTGAGCCAGCAGCCAGGAAACAAAACTTGGAAACCGGTAGCCGGAAAGCCTGGAAGCCAGAAGTTGAAGAAACAGGTTCCAGAAGCCGGTAGCCTGTTATAGACTCTGGAAGCCACTTAAGAAGCCAGCCGGTTATTTTTAAAAATTTTCAGAAGCCGGTTGCCGGAAGCCAAATAAAAATTAATCTGCTACAAACCCCTGAAGGAAATTCCATAGAAACGGGGTACTACCTTTCTCTGTTTCAAATGTCAAATGTGCTATCAATAAATTTCCGCCACTTTTGATACTATCGCCCTCGTTTTTTTTTTTTTCTACAAAACTATCGTTTTTTTCGATAGTTTTTGGAAAAAAACGATCGATAATTCCAAATAGTGATGGGCGATAGTCGATAGTCTCATGCTATCGATAGTCCCGATAGTTTTTCCTAAAACTATCGATACTACTGATAGTTGGAATGAAAAACGTCGATCAGGAGAAAAGTACCTGTGCTACTTGTGGGATAGATACTTTTCTCCTGATCGTTATTTCTTGGAAAATACTGTCAAGGAATGCGTTCTAGTGTTACCAGATGTTGGACGCGACTAAGAAATACCTCAAAAACGTGGCCCCACACCCAAAAAGCACATATGTGACCAAAAATGAACGGTCAACTATCTGACATTCCAACAGTCAAGTATTCAATATTCCAGTTCCTTTTTCTTTTTTTCATATGTATTGTGAGAAAATTCCCACTATTTTGTAATTTTGATAAGAAAAAGAAAAATTTTTGAACTATCGATACCTAGTTTCTCGAACTATCAACGATACTTTCGTCGATGGTTTTTCACAAAACTATCGTTTTTCCCAATAGTTTTTTCCGAAAACTATCGATAGGCCTAGTTCCCATCACTATCCCAACACTAAAATTTAGCTGACTAAGCATTCTGCTTCCAGAGGTGCGCAGCTGGCTTTTGTCTTATCAGTAAAAATTTGACTGAAGTTGGCTTTCAGCTGGCTGCAATACATTACTGAAAACTGAAAGTCTCATTTGAAAGGAGTTTCGTGCTCTTCAAACTTCGTTCTTTTAATTGGAAAATAAAATCGCTTAGTTGGAATCATATTTTGAGGCAAAAGCATTCAAACACAACCACGTTCTCATTTTCCCGCCAATAGCAAACCGATTACGTGATTCAAAGGGAATTCTATTAAACTTATTGAGTTTAATAGAGAGCTTGGTGTAAATGAAATACGCCTAAAGATTCCAATTTAAAGTCTCACAGAAAATATTCAATCTTACTTCAATATCTTCATAGTCGCCCATCAGCTCTCGAATACGGGGTCTCGCCTTCTTCTTACGGAGTAGGCAATTATTATAACGCGCAAGACTTCACCCAGTATCGCCTGGCCTTCTAAATGTACAGTTTCTATTTATTGGGAGTATTACAAATGATGTGAACGCTGGATAGCGAATAAGGGCGAGAAAAAATGTTGGTTTGATACGTGTTCATTTTTATTTGCTTATATAGACGTTGGGGTCCTTTTTTCTTTCAGCTCTGTAGATTTTTTGAGCTCGTACCAGCGCGTTCAGTCGTTCAGACTATCTTGAAACAGGCATGCATCTACCTAAGTTTGAGTTGATGAAAAGAACTTCAATCAAAATGGGTTTCGAACAATTTCAAAATTCCAACTTCAACTTGAGCGCATGCTCGATCCAGAATTAAAGCTCCAGTTCTATCTGATAATGTTATTCCAGATCTTCATTTACTGGGTGACAATTTCATTTTCCAATTTTGAGAAATCAGTCAATTCATCTCTTGAAATTGGCGCAACGAAAATGAAAACGTTTTTCATATTATTGTTATTTTCGAAACAATATTCTCTGTCTTCCAATCAAGTTCAGTAAGCTTATACCCTAACGTGACTGCGTTCATAATTTCTTTCAGGAAAAAATATTTTGGCTTCGGTACGGTTTTAGACGAGTTCAAAGTTATGCGTGAAAAATTTTCATCGGTATTACAATATGCATAATAGTCTCTATTTTAGACCATTATCCAATTAGTGCCATTTGTTGTGTACTGCCGAAAATTTTAATGCTGTTAAAAACTATTTCATTCGCAAACTATTGAACTTGCGTGTATCGCAAGTACGGTGCAAAATTCATCGAAAACATCGAAATTTTCCAGGTACTCTTAACAATTCACAAACAGGACCGAACAGATGGGAAATCTGTCAATTTTTTAAAATTATTTTTACTTTTCTCCTACAACCACACGTCTGTGGTAGCATGAAAGAGGGAGTGGGGCGGTTGTCGCTTAAAAATGGTAGAAAAAAATTTTTCAATGTCTCAAGACTTCGGCTTCTTTCGGTGCGTTGTTGGAACTTCATTTTTTGAATTTTCGAAGAAGTAGTACAAATCAATATTTTACATAGAGTGGAAAAGAGGGTCGGCATGTGAGCTGAGGCAATAAACAGATACATCTTATTACAACAGATTTTTTGAAACGATATTCCTATTTGCTATTTCAATTAACTTGACACGCGAAAAGAAGGGAAAATACACCTGAAAAGTTTATTACGTTAGAAGGAAGAGTGAAATTACACGTATACCTAAGAATGTTGAAAGAAATAATTCACATGCGTTAACTAAGGATAGCATCGAATAGACATTTTTTCAAGTCCTCCTTCCCCATGTCCCTGAACTACATCAAGCCTTGATTCATCTAAGATGACTGTGTAAGAATTCGGGGTTTTTTCCCTTTGAAACATCAGTTTGCCGAATAGATGATCAGCGGTTTTCAGCAGGTTCAAAGTATGACTACCTACATAAAAAAAGAATGAAAGATTTCCACACGATTTACTTTGGCCATTTCGATGAAGAAATTTCTCTCAAATCCCATGTCCCCATAAATAATTCTTCCCAAATTTAACCATACATAACTGGAGGGAACCTGTTTTGTGAAGGAATTGTGTATATGTTAGGCTCAGTCATTGAAAACGACCAATGGCCGAAAAATATGATCACAACGCGTTCTGGATAGAAAAATTAGCCGAAAGCCGAAATTTTGGGTTATGGCACTTCAAGAAGATCAGAACGCGTTCTGGTAAAAAAAAAACTAACCATATAACGAATTTCGCATCTTGGCAATGGAAAGAAAGGCCACAACGCGTTTTGGCATTACGAAATTACCAGCACGCGTTCTCTGTTCATGTTTGAACTGGATGCAAGAGGAATAAAGAGAAGTCCGTGCGAAGCAATGTTTGGTACTGCTCAGAAGATTGGACTCCAAGACTCGCTACTGCCGGAGGAAGTGTACTCGAGTTTGGAAACTGAAGAGAGTTGGAATGAGTTTTGATGGAAGGTGAGAAGTGCCTATCTTCACACAATATGATGGTAATGATTATGGGATGTATTTTGTCCCAAATTCAGGGTTACAAACCATTGAAGGAATGGATCTTCGAACAGATGCTGATGAACAGAACGAACAATGGGAGCAATGGATTTTTTTAATCTTCTTGCGTGGGTACTCGAAGAAATTTCAACGCCCGAGCTACGTAGATCAGGATAGACTTGGCGAAATACAAGTTCGAGAGTAGAAGATTCCTTTTCCAAACATCAAATTTTCAACAACAACAGTGGAAAATCCAATGACACTTCCATTTTCCTTCTCCTTTCGTCATTCTTTCGCTTCTACTTCCCAATCCCTCTAGAGTCGAGCTAGATTAGATTAAGTACCTACATATCCATAGTCGTCATGGAGAAGTCCACCTATGTTACCAAGATTGAGGAAGTGCTTTATTAATGTAAGGCCATTGAAAATGGTGACTTCAATCAGGGTTGGATTGATGATAAAATAGCATTCGGGAAATATTTACACCGACTGGCTCTCGACATTAACTTTTTAAAATCACGGACATTAGCTTTCCACGTTTTTTTTCTCCCTCGGCCGACCGGTCCGCTGGCTCAAAATCCTCGCGGCCCACCGAGAGGATCCCGATTCCCGATCCATCAATCCAAACCTGATTTCTTCAATTTCCCGAAGTACGTCAAAGAGGTTAGGAAGGTTATTAATGAGAGTATTGTTTGAATAAGCAAGCCTGCGAAGAAAAATGCCTGCTCGAACCGAATCCTGTGCCTCCTCTCCTCTATGGATTGCCTAAGATGCATAAAAAAGACACTCTTATGCGTCCGGTCGTGTCTTATATCTCCTCTCCCTCGCTCACTTGGATAATTGAGTCTCAGTACTGGTGTTCAAAGTTTCATTTGACGGAAGTAATCGCACATATGAAGAGAAACGATCAATTTACATACGTTTTTCTGAAAAATCGAAATTTCATTACACACACTGTTACCAAAAAACCTCATTGATACCTCACACGCAGGGAAGTTTAGCTAAGTCGAAACCTTTAGCCGTTACCACTAGGATATTACTGAAAATGGATCAGATCTGAGCTTCGGAGATGGCATGGCCAACTTAACATCACTATCACACTGAACCTTTTGGTACATATTCAAGGCTCTCCGATTTGCTTCATCCATGTAAGTTAGAACCATTTATTAAATCCGTTAAAACTTGTCGTGTTTTGCGGCTAATCTCAAGGCCAAGAAAAATGAGAAAATTTCCTCCCTTTTAGACTCAAAGGCCAAATCTTTTAAGGGTGATACTATAGAGGCTGGTACTGTTGAAAAATTTCAGCCTCGCATCATAAATTGCAGTCGAATAGAAATCACACATAACGAGATTACTCTGTTGGAGAAAGGTTTCAAGTTTAGTCTCCCCCCCCCCCAATAATGCTGGTGGCCTTGCGAACGTCGTCGCCGATTTGGCTGGGAAGATCGGTCCCGGCGTTAATACTCAAAAAACGTGTGCTGATTTGGTCCGTAATACTCCGCTTCCGTGCATGAATAGCACAGCGAAAGAGGTGATCAAGGTTTTGGGGAGGAAGCTCAGGGAGAAGGACTCACGAAAGCCGATGAAGGGATTTCCATAGTCGTCATGGAGAAGTGCACCTATGTCACTAAGGTTGAAGAAGTGCTTCACCAGTGTAAGGCCATTGAAAATGCTGACTTCAATTTCCCTAAGTACGTCAAAGAGGTTAGGAAGGTTATTAATAGGAGTACTGTTTTAATAAGCAAGCCGGCGACCAAAAAATGCCTGCTTGAACCGAATGCTGTACCTCCCCTCCTCTATGGGCTGACTACGGTAAATGAAAAGGATACTCCGATGCGTCCTGTTGTGTCTTATGTCTCCTACCTCGCTTACTCTGTCGCTAAATATTCGGATAGATGGTTTGAATCTCGCTTTTCAGAGCCAAATTTCCAAATTCTGCTTCTATAGCGCTCCTAATTAAGCATTCATGAACAACATTCTACGAAATGATCAATGTTGATCGGAAATTCGAGCTTTAAAAATTAATTCATGAAAGTCATTCCTGACATGGGCTACGCACGTATACAACACACACCCGACAAGCGTCGTGTAGTGACCGTTGGTAGATTGAACGATGTAGATTATTGAGGATTTGATAGGCAACCTATTCTACACGAATTCGGAGTTCGCCAATGAGTAAAGCACATCCTTAAAATTTCGAATCTCAAGCTGGACTTGGAACAAATTCGAATATTGAGCTGTATCTGATAGCGGGGTACTTGAAAAAAAATGTGGACTTTGGAGCTTAAACTCCCGTTTCATTCTACCAGCAGTTTTTACTGAATTGACATATTTTGAAAAATTTTTTATTGAACAACTTTGGCGAGTACGAAGCACGAGCTGCTACGGGCACCACCAGCGGTTAACGTTCAGTATGATATCATCAACCTCAGGGAATGAAGACGAAAGTTTTCAGACCATTCCTGAAAGTAACAAAGTAAAGTACGAATGGAGGAGGTGAGGCTACAATATTTGTAACGACCATTTACATGAGTGCTAAAACTTAGGGCTGAGTCGTGAAATCGAATAAAAAAATGAATGAAAGGGCAGTCAATGGAAAAATGAGAAATGGGCCACCATCACAAAAATAAAAATTCATCTTGGAGGAGATTAATCTTAGTTTGCAAACTTGCGAGATAAATGTAGCGTGTCGAGGAGGCTCGTACTGTTTCTCAACGAATTTTCCCTCCCTTCAGTGGGTAGTGGTAGACTTGAACCGAATTCTATCTGATCGACCAAAGTTTTTGCCCTTTTCTCTGTCGAATGGCGAATATAATTTCGGCTTTATTCGTCACCTAATCCGCGATATTGCGCGAAGTCTTATAAGTAGGATACGAGACCTAATCCGCGTGAAATAAGCGAACCTTATTCCGTCGCCCGACACGCTGTATAGAGTAAGCTCCATAATACCGCCTTCGAAATTTCCGCATTAAAATGCCCAAACGATCGAACTCGCGAAAGCACGGAACCGGAACATCGCTAAAAAAGAGTTTTCGCAGTTATGCTCAAAAACGTCGTAGGTGCCCCGCGGAAGGAAATTTCTCCCTTAATTTCCCTCGGCTCGTTCGTCCTTGACCATCAAGAATTTCGACGCGTACAATAGCGTTATAAAACAGTCAAGTGCACTCACTTTGGATTTGCATCGTCTAAATGCGTACAATGTCCAGCGTTATAAATGCCGCAGTCCTCGCATCCTAGCTGCACCCAAGGCGGAAACATCATCATCGTATCGAAAAATTCGTGGCGCGCATTTACGATAAAATTTCAAGCACAAACTTTTCGAAATTTTTTTAGAGAAAAAAACGCGCAAAGTTCACATCAGGAATATCGAACGATGGCACAAAACACTACCGATACCGTACGCTACACGACGTGACGACTGCTACATGCAGTGCTCAACTAGGACTAGTTTGGCCGCAACGAGAAAAATACTGGTCCACGGTAGAGAAGTTCGAAATGAAAATCGCGTGAACGTGAAAGTAGGGAAAAAAAGGGGCATGCCTATTGGATTAACATTCCGTGACGTCAGTATTTTCTTCCCCGCAGCTACCCGAAGAAGACGCTCGACAGCCACAACGCAGGTCTTCAGCGAGTTCCTAAAATACGAATCCCAGTTCCTTATTACGATTTTCATTCATCGCGGATAGATATACGCTCCGAGGCGGACATCGCTCGTTGAAGTGAGGGTGTACAATCTGGAGTAGTCTGTACATCGATCGGTCATGAAAACAGTCAATAGTGTGCGTTGTTGTACATAATATATCGCCTATTCTGCACTACACGCTAGGTAATTGTCGTTTTCAACCCCAAAATTGATCTTTCCTATATTCGCGTGCTCGAGGATAGCGTTGTGTCCATGACTTACATGAGACGATAACGCGGTCGTAGTACCTGCTGCGTGCGTTATACTTATTTATCGTTCCTACATTTTCACCTGTGAAAAAGACGCAGCACTAAGCATATTAGGGGTACTTACTCTGCAGTGGCGGAGAAAGTTGGAGACAGAGGCCAACCACTGCTACAATTTTTACAGCGCACTAACGCCACCGGTAATTTAAAAAATTGGTGGTAATAAATCATATTGATGAGGTACGCACGTCGCCTTCTGTGACGGGGCAATGTACGTAATTTTTGCATCCAACTTCTGAGTTCACCAGTGTTACTTCACGGTTTGACAGACTCTATGAAATCAACCACAACAAACGCCGCATTCAAAATTGTGTTTGTGATAAAGTTATTCGAAAAAAAGCAATTTCGGAAATGGTTTTGAATCTTAGATATTAAATTTTTCGTCGTTTGCAATATTCTTGTACCTCAAATAATAAAAGTATTACTAGGTATATTTATCAATATCATATAGTACAATTATTGTACCAAGTTTGAGAATAGCTTTCGCATCTCATACGTATCATGCCTTTAACTGCATCGACCGTCAATTAGGGTCCTATTTTGAGGTAACTCCAATCCAAATAAAATGAAAATTAAATTTTTTTCAAGTCTCGGTCAAAACTGCGTACGCTGACGTTGGTATCAGCTCGACATGGAGTCGCATTACGTCGACTATATTTCCACTTTGCAGGCCTTCTAACGGCGGACGTAAAAAATAATAATGGACAATCAATTCAATGTCAGTGGAGACTGCGGTATGAGGCTACAACAATCAGGAGAAGAGTATCTCTTATATCAAAGTCCAAAACTACTTTTCCCTTGAGCACGAGAGATTTATAGACCTAATTTATGCATAATCCATAGAATAAACCATGATATCTTCTTTGCAAGGACCAAAAATCTGTGGATCTGGCAGCAATGGTCAGGGCAGAATAAAGACAATAAAGACCCAATCGAAAATTTTTCCTTCTAAAAATACCCGACGTCTGCGGTCCGGAGTTTTTTTCCTTTGGAAAAACTTGCATGTTCCGCAGCAAAAATCATTGAAAAGTGCAACAAAAATGATCATTGAGAGGTTTATAATAGTGTAATTATGAATTGTGATGAAGAAAAGCACCTCTATCTGCTGATTGTACGAGCAAAATTTCTCAAATCTCACCTCAAACTTTCTGACCATCAGCCTCCGCTATAGGAGATTGGAGCTTCAAATCATTCCAAATTCGATTTCTTCTTATACTTTCGGCCCGTCAGTGAAATCAAGGCCGGATCTGACGAGGGCTATATCCCTGGGCCTCTACCCAAGTAGAAACTCTCAAACCTTCACATCTATTTTGTTTTTCTGCAAAGATATGCGGAGCTACTGCCATCCATGATTCTATAATCTTGCCTCCCCCGACAAATCTTCTAGATCCAGCCCTGACGTGATTTTTCAAATTCTCCTCTCTTCCGTTCAATAGGGCTTCGGAGCTTCAAATTGCGCCAAGTCAGACTTCTTGTTCACACAAATCTCTGAAACTCAAAACTTATTTGCTTATAAGAATGAAGAGCTTGCAAGAGCAGGTAAAGGGGACATCTATCTTGTTTTTCGAAATGAACTTAGCTCATGGGGTTCAAGCGCAGGTATGACGGGACATCCATCTTGTTTTCTAAGAGACCAAATGTCAGCCGGTAAAGTTTAGTTGATCAAGCATGAAATACAAGGATTCTTGAACTACAAGAATAAAGAAAAGACTGGCGGAGCCAAATAAATAAAGATCATGTTTCATGTCTTTCTCGATCACTCGCTCCGCTCCTTCGCCCTTCCCCTTGCTCTTGCTAGTGTAAACTGACTAGATCCGTTTATATTTTTGATGATTAGCCTACGCCCGGACATCCTCTCAGAAGCCTAGTTTAAGACTAGTAAAATCCTGAGAGGGGGGGGGGGCTTCTCTGTCTATTATAATTCTAGTTTAAGACTGCTAAAATCCTAGTATAAACCTAAACTAAGCACTACGCCCGGACACCCTATTATGACTAGTGACTTCCTGAAGGGATTCTTCTTTGTCTACTTTAAGTCTAGTTTCAGACTAGTATAATCCTAGTATAAAGCTAGTATGAAGCTATCAAAAAGTTAGTATGTATAAACCTAGCATATAAACTGGGCAGGGTGAACTCGCAATTTTTTGAATTTCCCACGGAGTAATGAGGGTGACTGGGGGCACTCGGCAAATTTCAAATTAAGGGTCAGGGCAGAGTAAAGACATGAAACATGTCAAAAACTCCCTCATCTTCATATTTGATATTTAAATTTCTCTCGCGGCACTCTTGATGAAACTCTTTCGACTTTTTCAACATGGAGACAGTCATAGTCCTATTCTTATCACTCGCGCATACCTATCTTATACCTATAAATCCCTAACAAGAGACCGTCATAAAAAACCGTCACGGTAGTACTGAGACTAATCTTGAGACCTTTTCACCATAACATCATCAAAGACCTTGACCTCTTATGTTCGGCTAACTAGTGAAAATGAAGAGATGGTGATTACTGACTTGCACAACTTCATTAAACAATTGCGACCAATTTTGAACAACACCTGGTTTATTCAGTGAATTTCAGAAGCAAAGCCGTTTGCGATTGTTTGATAAATTTTGCAAGTTGGTAATGGTACTCTTTTTGTTTTTGTTTGGTGGGTTACAAAGCACAAAACTCGGCGCTTCGCGCCTCGCCAAGGGGGGCTGCGCCCCCCCTGGACCCCCCCAATTATCTTACTTTCAGTGAAACTGAATAGGATAGAGCGTGGAACACTTCCTTCTTAAGCTGTTTTTTTTAGTTTTTTCTAGTAAAGGATGTATAATATTATAGGAGGGAATTATTAATAATAATTGAAAATTTTCTTCAATATGATATTTTTTGGCCATCCTTGCCCTCCAATAAACTTTGGTTGATTTGACCAACAACTGTGATGAGTTGACCAATGTTTACTAACTACCAAAATTATAACAAGAGAAGTTGAAGTAAATTTTTCAACTTCATAAAAAAAATATATTGAATCATGAATGTGTTCTTGAATATTTGAACAACAAATATTCTGACTAGCTAAATAAATGAAAGTCGTTTGTGACATAATTGTTCCTTGTAAGAAAACATGTTCATAATAGTTTTTTCTAGTAAAGGATGTATAATATTATAGGAGGGACATATTAATAATAATTGAAAATTTTCTTCAATATAATATTTTTTTTTCGCCATCCTTGCCCTCCAATAAACTTTGGTTGATTCAACTAACAACTTTATCGTCTCTATAACAAAAAAAGTTCAGTTGACCACTGTCTACTGACTACCAAAATTATAAGAAGAAAAGTTGAAGTAAATTTTTCAACTTAATAAAAAAAATATTGAATCATGAATGTGTTCTTGAACATTTAAACAACAAATAATCTGACTAGCTCATCAAAAAATTACTATCAAATTTAATCTTGAAATTAATATAATACATATTGTACAAACAAATAGTATAATTAAATAAGAATAATCAATATTATTTAAATAAATATAATTATAATAAATAATTATGAATAATAAATTAAATTTTAAAAAATCGATTTAATAATTCCATTTTTGATATTTTTTTTAATTATTAAAAATTTAATACTATTACTTGAATTTTTTAGAATTATTTATTTTTATATTTTATTTAGATGAAGATGAATACATTTTTTTCTATTTTTCTATTTATTATTTACATTTTATTAATTTTTATTTATTAATTTTGTTAATTATCATTTTTTGAAAATAAATTTAAAAGAATATTAAAAAATGATAAAAAATCTTGAAATTTCTTATAATTTATTTAATATATTTGATCCATTAAACAAAAATATCAGAATTAATTATTTAATGGTATTAATAATTATTACTCTAAATTATAATTATTGATCAATAAAAAATTTTTTTAAGGGTATCTAATCCTTTATTTTCACATGAATTTATCTTCTCTTATTCAATTTTTTTTAATGATTTCATTAAAAAATTTCATCCAAAATAATGATAATAATTATTATTAATACTATTGGATAATTAATTCTGATATTTGTGTTTAATGGATCAAATCAATTGAATAAATTATAGGAAATTTCAAAATTTTTATATTGAATTTTATTAATCAAATATTAGAAATTATTTGACCTATTATCCCTATTTTAGTTGTTGTTCTTATTAAAATAATTTCTATAAATTTATTATTCTCTAATAATGAAATAAAAAATAATATTTTGAATATTAAAACTTGGTTAAGTTTATATTTATTTTAAATTATTTTTTTATCAATTGATTTTCATAAGTTTTTAAAATTGAAGTTGATTATTTTATTAATAATAAATTTTCATTCATTATTATTAAATTTAATTCATAATTAATACTTTATTTCAAGTTACTTGAAAAAAAAAAATATATATTTTAATTAATAATAAAATATAAATAGTAATAATAAAATATATTTAAAATGAATTTTTGATCAGTTTGATTGAAAATAAAATCAATTTTAATGAATATTTAGAATTAATAAAATTAAAGAAAATTAATATTCATATTTAAATTTAATTATTAAATTTTTTTATGATCATTAATTATTTTAATTATTTCAAGTATCTTTTTAATAATTTTTATTACAATAAATAAAAATAATTTATTTAATAATAAAATATATATTTTTTTAACCATCATTTTAAGAATTTGGAATTTCATAATAAATAAACAAATTAAATAAATTATTACAAAATAATATAAACAAATATATTAATATTAAATAAATCATTAATTATTAAAATAAAATGACAAAACCACAAAACCACAACATGACAAATTTGAAATCACCTTTGATAAACAGTTGAGAGCACCAAATACATTAAGCCCCCAACACCAAATACAAACTGAAGTAAGCTTGGAGGAATAGATCTCAATCTTGGTTTCGCTGGTAGGAGGAACTGAAAAGGTTTCTCATAAAAACAGGGGGGGGGATAAAGGTATTTTCCGCTCTATGCACAATTGAATTTGCGGCCTATTTCAGGCGTACCAAATAGAAAAACAAGCAAAAGAAAAAAAAAAAAAAAAAAGGAAATTTTGATAATTGGGGGTGCTGTATAAAAAGCATTATAGAAAGGAAGGGTCATACAAAGATGTATGGCTTCTATAGAAATTTATTTCATTCAATAGGGATACCTATACCCTTTTTTACATTATAATAGAAAGGAAGGGTCATGCAAAGATGTATGGCTTCTATAGAAATTTACTTGATTCAATAGGAATGTACCCTTTTTCACCTTTCTCAGGTAGAGAATCAAATTAAATACAATCTATATAGGATGTCCAACAGAGGTGTACCCTTTATCAACTATTCAGACAGTAAAATATATCTCAGGTACAGCATTACATTTAGAGCACCCTGTACTGGTGTCGATGTCGTTTTTTGAGATGTCGTTTTTCAGATGTCGTTTTTCGAGATACGACCGTGCCTAGTACAAGCGTATGGAGTCTTGCTAATACCCCCTTCTCTCCATCTCCCGACTTTACTATGTAGATTATAAAGATCATGTTGGACTAACTTATATGGGAGGTTAATTGCCTAGTATAAGTCCAGATACCGTACGTTAGGCTCAGATGAAAAGAAGAGCTTAGAACACGGTATTCTGAGCCTAGTAAGTCTAAAAAACTGCGAGTTGGGCAACGCATCTTGTCTGGTTTAAAATCCAGTATTCCTTAGCCTTAGTATGAATATATGTATGACTCAGAGGTTTGTCAAGCAAACTTATTCTTGGGCCATTGAGATAATTCAGAGGTGGTTTTATTAAATGAAGTATTAAAAATCATGCCACTTGATTATCCGGCTTCTAATCAGCAAAATTGATAAGCACCTATGTACTCGTAACTTTGACTGAAAATCCTACGCTACCAAAAAGAAAATTTGTGAGAACGGTAAAGCGTTCTTACATTACTCCCCCCCCCCCCCGGGGAACTCCACTACTAGAGAAGAATGCCAGGATGATTGTTTACCCAAGTTGTAAGAACGCTCTACCGTTCTTTCAAATTTTTGTGTTGGTAGCGTAGCATGGGCACTCGCAGTTAAAGTTGCGAGTACATAGATTACCGAGCTCTGTCATGCCGGTGCTTATCAATTTTGCTGATTAGTAGCCAGATAATCTAAGATAATCAAATGGTATGATATCCAATAGGTACTGTAAATAATAAGACCACCTCTGCATTACCTTAATGGCGTAAGAACAAGTTTACTTGACGAGCCTCTGAGTCTTACCTAATACTCTAGACTAGTCAGCCTAACGTATAATACACCAACATCTTTGACGACGTCATTCATAGAGTAGTCCCAGTCAAAAAACTCTGACTTTTTATTTTCATAAATTATCACGGCCAAAAAATTCTGGACGACGGATAATTTTCAGGCTTCAATTTTTGAATTTCGAGTTCTACATAAAAGTGAGCGGAACTTGAGAAAAATCTCTTGCTCTGAATCTCTGCTGGAGGGCTGGAAGAGATTTTTAGCTCTAAATCTCCACAAAAAATGGACTTGGAAGGATTTCGAGCTTCAAATTCTGCTCTAGAAAAGACTTGAGAAAATTTTGTGAACGTCTTTCCTAGAGATATTTGCAAAGAATTTCAAGCTCTGGACCTTTGTGTAGAATAGATGTAGAAATATTTCAAGCTCCAAACTTTTACAGAAGTGAAATCTGGAAAAAAGAATGCTAATGAGTTGAATGAACACAACGAAAAGAAAAACTTGATGAAAATTCCAAAAATGGTTTTTTGATGGCCCGAATAGGGTGCAGGGAGAGGGCCTCTGGAAAATTTGGAAATGTCGATGTTTTTCTAAATTTTATCCCATCTCCGCTCAGAGTCAACGTGTTCAGAGGTAGAAAATTTCTCCCAGTCCACCGTTTGCCCGAGGGGAGGATATCAAATAGCATCCAATTTGATATGTATAAAACTAATAATTATCAGAAAGGTCCTCTGGTAAACACTTATTCCGGACGTATATATTATGTTGCTGAATCTTTTACCAAGAATTATCAAAATTCAATGATATTGAAGAAAGTATGCGAAAAATGAATCCATCGGAAGATCGATTTGCATTCTGAAGGCATACCATAGTATTAGCGAATTCCATAATGATTTTTTAAGGTGCTCTACAGTACCTCCACTCGCGCATTCCAATCTACATACCATAAGAAACGATTCGATCGCAACCAGTTCATATCGAATAGGTACTCTATTATCATTTTTACATTCTTTTCGCACACGTAACATTTTAATTTATAGGTTGGTACTCGAGGTTCATTTTTACACGCTCGAAGTTAGTAGCATTTCTATTTTCCTCTAATTTACGAGAGGGTATCTGAGATACGTGAAAAGTGACGTACTGATGAGGGCATTCTTCGTCCGAAAAATGCTCCGTCTGGACATATAGTCCACTTGCGAGCGTCAATACAGCATAGTTACATCACTGAAGAAACCTTAACCTTTAAATGACCTGATCTTCGATGTTTGTAACTTCCATATAGGGAAATATATACATCGACGTTAAACTGAGAACCACTGGAGAACGAAGTTGACGACAAGAGCATACAAGTGCGAGGTAAAGAGATGTACATGGTACACGCTTGTATAGTATTCTGTACCCGTAGTACAGTGTGTATGAATCTGTCAAGGCCACGTAGTATAGTATGATCTTAACACAACAAAATACAGGTACACAAACCGTCTTCACGTATCACCCCTCTCGAGAATCAGGTGTTTTTCCAAATGTATATTTCAATTCTCGTTTGGTGTACAGTGGTTCGAGCTATACCACCTTTTTGATTTGTCCGCATCGATTTTCGCGGGACAACGAAGCGCGCTTATTTAACCAGCTATTTAGTTCTCCAATTTAATTTAATATACGTCATTCATAACACATACTTACACACTCGCCCACGTTTTACGATCGGGTAACTCCAAGGGCGATTTTATTTCAGATTTACTAGTAAGAATTAGTTGACACAAAATTACTTACCGACACAGTGATAGAAAGATTCACGCTATAAGGTAAAGAGATTATTTTTCCAAAATTCATTTCGAAGATAGGCAACTCTATTGATCTAGATTTGAAATTTTATGGCGGGTTTCTTTAGCTTGACATACGGTGTGCACTACAGCAGCCACAGTTCTTTATCGCTCGGATGATTTTTTGGAGCGTGAGTCTCTCCTATCGGCTTTCCTCGGTTCAAATCCCGTTACGAGACGTATGAAATGAGAGATACTCCTCGCCATTGGTTTCTTTGATTTAGAAAAGTACAGTTGTGCACAGTTTAGTGTCCCAATATATCAGGGAGAGGACTTGCAAAAATTATCGACTTCATCAAGACAATTGAACAGGGGAATCTGCTCATCAGGAATATTTGTTACCCTGATTGACACTGGTCCAATTATCCCAAGTCCTCTAGTTGTCCTCCTATAATAAACTTATAGTTTGGAAGTCAATTCTCAAGGTCAACAGCCTACTTTCTTCGGCTTATGTACATACATTGATTCATCTTTGCACAGTAGAGGCCCTTTACATTACCAAGGTCGCTCGTGCTCCTCCCTCAATATCTTCTCTAATGAATTGTGCACTATAAAGATCCTCACCGTCCGGAAACGCCTTTGATCCTCACCCCACTTTTGATGACAGTGTGAGAAAGATTGCTCAAGCTTACTCAGTTTGTGTAGATGATTGTTGAAGTCCTCATGGCAATTTAACATTTGTGTTAGCCTTGATCTTGATCCATCCACTCGTCAAGATCACATATTAGCATACGGGCACCTCACCCCTTCTACTTGGCAAGCAACTGCCATACATATTGACAACTCTTTTTAAGAATCTTAATCAGATGACCTTTCTCTTCAGGCCAACCTCCTTCTCTTCCGATAGGACCAACCCCAATTAGGGGAAACCAACCCGTGATGCGGCTAAACTTCTTAACTGCGCATCGCCGAGAAAAGTGAAAGTTTGTCGTATGTTTTAAAATATAGGAAGGAAAACGCACCTACACAACGCGCAAGTGTTGCTTGGGATCCTTTGAGTCCGATTTCCTACTTGGAATTCGCTAGTCTTGTATTATGAGATGTTTGGAAAGCATATTTGTTTATGATAAACTTTGAACGCTTGGTGGTAGCAGAGACTCCATCCCATTTTCGGAGAAAAATATGTCGTGCATCCAAAACGACTTTTGCAAACATTGAGAAGAGATACAAGTGACCATGATAATGCAGTGTACGGGCTTTCCTTGTGACAAAGATGGCAGCAGAAAGTTGAATCAAAAGCTGTTGATCTTAAGACTCGGAGAAATTTTTCGAGCATCATGTTATAGGGCGTATATCAGGTGGGGTATTGGGAATTCCAATGACTTGAAATAGTTTTGATTTACGTAACATCAAGGGAGATTTCTTATCAGATTTACCAGCAAGAATTGGTTAAAACAAATATATTTATTCAGGGTGGAAAAAGGAAGTCCGTATTTAGTGAACACCTGATTTGAGGTTGAGTTGATCATTTCAGATGCCAACCACCTCATGTTGAACAATGCTTCCACTGTTGAAACAAGCTGGGAGACATCAAGATTTGCGACCTTTTGGTAAAGTACACACTTATAGGTACTCCGTCCGCAATAACGTTCACTCAGCATAGCGTGTCTTTGGCTGCATTTTCTCCAAGCTCTCCTCAGAGCGAGTTTTCACGTTTTCAGGCGTGACCCTCTTAGGCTCTACCTTGCTTCTAAACAATAGAAAGTTTGAAATAACTTGTGGGGTCGAAGATAGGTTGAAGACTGAGGAACCACGATTGTACATAAGACAAAAGAGCAAAATTTCAATGTACTCCAGGACTTAGCAGAAGAGTAACAATTAACGGTTCGGAAGCGATGACTAATTATCTCCATAATTAGTTGTTAATTCTTGTTTGATAGCCTCTTCATTGCTATGTCCTTCAGTATGTATTCCAACATTCATAATGACTGTATGACCAAACGTTCTCAATTCAATTTAAACCTAACTGAGAGAAATGAAAATCAACTGTATTAGCTTAACCCTCAGAAATCAGGAAACCGTTTCGGAGATATTCTAACCTATCTCAGTATCATTTTCTTCAAGTTACTTAAATAGAGACTGTAGATTTTGAAAAAAGTCAATTTTTAGTTGATCCGAGGAACGGCGATTCATATGAAAACGGTGAACATGAACCGCGTGAATAAGGAAGTAAGAAGAGTAAAATTAGAAATTAATATTTCTGTCTCCGTCGATAAATCAAAACTTGTGGTCCCGTTGGGCGTCCCTCCTTTAGGCACCACTCTCAGGGAGATCATCACGTGTTCTCTCGTAAGGTATCATTATTTGTAGAGAATTTCTACGCGTCGAAATAATTGTTACCGATCTAATAGAGGGCTAATATTCTATCATATTATGCCGATGCGCAGGTTGTCGACGTGAAGAAGAAACCGGTTATATGAAACAAGTAATAGTGAGCTTCTCAATAATAGTACCTATTCAGTTGTAGTGGGAGAATCTTATAAATTTACCTTTATCGTTCTTTTTTTCTTCCCCTCTTTTCTTCTGTTCGTTCTCTTTCACGTGTTTTCTGCAAAAAAGAAACTGTATTATTCTTCCTTCCTCCCCTGTCTTCACTCCGTAGACAATTAAGTGTCGACGATCTTGCCTCTTGCCGTCTTCCCATATTTTCCTAACAATAAACATCGACCGTCCGTTCGAATTAAAAGGATACCTTCGGCACCGTAGCATTTGTTTACTCCTTACTTTATTTCTACAGAAAAGAACGAATTCGTTGTAAGAATAAACGAAGGTTATAATTGGGTTAGTATGACTCAACACTAGAAATATACCTGTTTAGTGCGCGGATCAGGGTTGTACAAACTCCGGCCGTACAGCGTTAATTGAAGATGGAGACATTATTTTACCGCAATTTCTAAAATTTATTAATCGACTCTAAAGTCACAAGTAATAGAATCACAACCTACTCAAACTCCTCTTGTCGGAGGGCTGTGCTTCTCTGGACCGATACTAATTTTTTAGTTCATGAGTATTGAAAAAAAAGAACACACCTTTTGAATAACTCAACTTCCTGACGTTAAATCAAACTCATCATTTTAAACAAAATCAAAAATTGACGTAATGAGCGTTTTGCCTGAAAATGAGTTTCTCTTGATTTGGAAAATCGGAATTAGTATCAAAATTGGCTGTCAATTCGAACCGCTAGCATTGTGGAGGTCGTAAGAGGTATCATGGAATAGTTGTGAAAATTATTTTTGTAAAATTGAGTGTCCGTACTGGTGTTCAAAGTTTCATTTGACGGAAACGATCAATTTACAAACGTTTTTCTGAAAAATCGAAATTTCATTACACAGACTCTTACAAAAAAACCTCCTTGATACCTCACACGCAGGGATTCTTAGCTAGGTCGAACCCGTTAGCCGTTAGCACTAGGATATTACGGAAAAATGGATCAGATCTGAGCTTCGGAGATGGCATGGCCAACTTAACATCACTACCGAACTGAAACTTTTGGTGCATTCAAGGCTCTCCAATTTGCTTCATCCGTGTAAGTTAGAACTATTTATTAAATCCGTTAAATATACTTGTTATGTTTTTGCGGCTAATCTCAAGGCCAAGAAAAATGAGAAAACTTTCTCCCTTTTAGACTCAAAGGCCAAATCTTTCAAGGGTGATATTATAGAGGCTGGTACTGTTGAAAAAGGAAGGATTTCTTGGCGTTGCCAAAAATATAAAGATCATGTTTCATGTCTTTTCGCCAGTCCTCTTAAGCACTTCATCGTTCAAAAATTCCAAAATTTCCAGCTTCTTGTTCTAGTATAAGTCTACTTTAGAGTATTTTAGGCTGACTGCATCTGGGACCGCTTCTTGGTCTAGTATTAGTCTACCTAGGGTGAATGGGGGGGGGGGCATTTGGAAAGGTAGTATAGAGCTATCATAAAGCCAGTATAAACCTAGTATATAAAAAGGGAAAAAGAAGTTTTCAAAATTTTACCCAATAAGATATGTTGTGGATATGGCGAGGCATAAATATTTGAGAGTTCTAGGCTAAGGCTTTAGAGTGGCACACTCGCTTGATATAGTATAAGCCTACTTTGGAATATTTCGGGCTAATGAGCCTTCTTGGTCTAGTGTAAGTCTACTTCAGTATATTTCAAACTGACGAGATTCCTGGGCCTCACTCGCTCCGCTCGTTCGTCCCGCTTCAGTATGTTTCAGATGTTGTAAGCGGACCAGGATTAACGACTTATGACGTCGCCGACCAATGACGTCACAAGCTGATAGCTTCATAATGGGTCTCAGAGTTCTCTTAGCCTAGCATTAATCTAGCCTACGCCTTTTCATAATATTGAGATTACCCTTGAAAATATATATGAAGGGCTACTTTATAGTATAGGTATACATGTACTATATTATATAGACACCTAGTATAAAGAAAAAGAGTGAAGGGGTAGTACTCAGATTTTTCAATTATCCACCAGGTATAAAAAATTTTTACAAGTCCTTTATCCTAACCCAACCTAACCTCACCCAAAATTTTTCCAAGTCCATTATAGATACACTACAGATAGTATAAGAAGGATGGTACTCGCAAATTTCTTAATCACCTCCCAGGTATTTCTTTTATTTCATATTATTATTTTATTTTTATTTCATATTATTTATTATTATCATCTTTCTTTTTTTTTTAGAAAAAGAGAGGGTGGTACTAGCAGATTTCCCAATTACCTCCCAGGTTTTTTCTTTCTTCATCTTTTTATTTTTCTATTTTTCTATTTTTTATTTTTTATTTTTTATTTTTTCATTTTTTATTTTTTCATTTTTTCATGTTATAATTTTTTATTTTTTCATTTTTTCATTTCTTCATTCTTTTTTTTTTCATTTTTTCATTTCTTCATTCTTTTATTTTTCCATTTTTTTTATTTTTTCATTTTTTTATTTTTTTATTTTTTTATTTTTTTATTTTTCTATTTTTTCATTTTTTTATTTTTTTATTTTTTTATTTTTCTATTTTTCGATTTTTTTGTTTTTTTATTTTTTCATTTTTATTTTTTTATTTTTTTTCATTTTCTTTTTTTATTTCTACTTTTTTATTTTTCTATTTTTTTATTTTTCAATTTTTTTATTTTTCTATTTTTTTATTTTTCTATTTTTTTATTTTTTTATTTTTTTATTTTTCTGTTTTTTTATTTTTCTATTTTTTTATTTTTCTATTTTTTTATTTTTCTATTTTTTTATTTTTCTATTTTTTTATTTTTCTATTTTTTTATTTTTCTATTTTTTTATTTTTTCATTTTATTTTTCAATTTTTTCATTTTTTCATTTCTTTATTTTTATTTTATTTCATTTATTTCATTTTTAAATTTCCAAAAAAAGAGGGAGGGTGGTACTCACAGATCTCTCAATCACCTCCTTAGGTATTTTTTTTTTATTTTTATTATTATTTTTATTTTATTTTATCTGATTTCATTTTTTTTTATTATAATTTTTTTTCTTTTTTTCAGAAAAAGAGTAAAGGTGGTACTTGCAGATTTCTCAAGCACCTCCCAGGTATTTCTCGAAAATTTTCCAAGTCCATCTTTAGGGGGAGGGAGGGGGTGGTACCCGCGAATTTTCAATAGTGTATAAGGTGTCAGAAAAGACATGAAACATGTCAAAAATTTCAGCCTCGCACCATAAATTGCAGTCGAATAGAATTCACACATGACGAGACTACTCTGTTGGAGAAAGGTTTTAAGTTTAGCCCCCCCCCCCCCCCTCCTGAATAATGCTGGTGGCCTCGCAAACGTCGTCGCCGATTTGGATGTGAAGATCGGTCCCGGCGTTAATACTCAAAAACTGTGTGCTGATTTGGTCCGTAATACTCCGCTTCCGTGCATGAATAGCACAGCGAGAGAGGTGATCAAGGTTTTGGGGAGGAAGCTCAGGGAGAAGGACTCACGAAAGCTGATGAAGGGATTTCCATAGTCGTCATGGAGAAGTGCACCTATGTCACTAAGGTTGAAGAAGTGCTTCACCAGTGTATGGTGATTGATAATGCTGACTTCAATTTCCCTAAGTACGTCAAAAAGGTTAGGAAGGTTATTACTTGGAGTACTGTTTTAATAAGCAAGCCGGCGACCAAAAAATGCATGCTTGAACCGAATTCTGTACCTCCCCTCCTCTATGGGCTGCCTAAGATAAATGAACAGGATACTCCGATGCGTCCTGTCGTGTCTTATGTCTCCTCCCCCGCTTACTCTGTCGCTAAATATTCGGATAGATGGTTTAAATATCACATTGGGTATGAGTCGACTCTGTTTCCTTAGCCGATGAACTTAAGGACCGTTCGCTTCCTCCGCGCACCACTCTGTACTTGTTCGACGTGGTCGGCCTGTTTCCTAACATACCGAGAGCTGTTGCTAAGCAGTATGGGGGGTTCCCTTGTCCGTTCCAATACTTCTCACGAAGAGTTGCAGGGGTTCTTCAATTTACTCAATGTATGCTGGTCCCCTAACTTTTGTAAAATTGATGAAAAATTTTTCGAGTTCTCAAAGGACGTTGGCATTCCCATAGGGTTTCCATTAGGTTCCTTTGTGTCGGGGATCTTCATGTCTAAATTTGAAGCTGACCTCTTCTCCTCGAGCCAAGTATTCCTGGATTACGTTCACTATTGGCACAGGTATGTAGATGACGTCTTATGCGCGTGAACCGGTCCCCAAGATCTCCTTAGTGAGTTTCTTAGGTATCTCAATATCCCTTCATCAAATTCACTTTAGAAATTGGAGTCTCTAATTTTAACTTCATGGATATGGAGTCCACGAGTTTTCAATGTATAGAAAAGATCCTTCGACCGATATTGTTGTCTACGGCTCGTCATTCTGCCCTGTTGCCCACAAGTTCGCGGCATTCAATAATGTTATTCATCGGCTAACCCGCATCCCGTCGAACCAGGCAGCTTTCCAAAAAGAACTTCAAATTATAAAACACTTGGCTAGAGTGAATGAGGTCAACGTGGACATCGACCCATGGTCCATAGGAAGATCACGCGGAATTGCCTTGATCATCCACCTCCCTCACTTGTCAAGCTAAAAGACCCCATACCGCCTCTTGAGAAGAGCGGAGTTTATAGTGTAGCTTGTCAGAACTGTAATGGTATCTATGTAGGTGAGACCAGTCGTCAAGTTAAAACCAGAGTAGCTGAGCATCTAAAAGATGGGGAAAGAGAAATTTGGGCGATACAACTTTTGCTGACCACCTTATAACCAGTGGTCATAGTTTCAGGGAGGGATCCGAAACCCTTCTCCACAGAGAGAAGACTTACTTCAAACGCCGTGCTTTAGAAAATATTGAAATTATTCGCCACCTTAATAGCGACAATATAACATTACTCAACAGGTACATTCCAGATGAAGGGTTGTTTGAACTAGTTTATAAGTATGACTCACAATCTCATACTTTGCTAGTTCAATCATAATTTCTTCTCTGGTGTCATCGTGACTGTACTTCTTTTCCATCTCGTCGAGTCGCTTCTCATCTTTGCCTGATAATGGTTGTTTAACCAAAAGCGCGCTCACGGATTTTGGTGTATTTTTTCTGCAGTTCTTGTAAACAGGCCTCTAGTTCACTCACTGAGTATTGTGGAGCTTTTCCTAAATAAACTTAAAATATTTTATTATTCTTCATTAGTGACATGATGATCTTTGCCTCCCATGTACTTCTCATGGGAGCCATTATGTTTGAAGGATATATTCTGGGTACTTTTGCAAACAGTTAATCAGGTGTATCGATCGATTTTTGACATCAAAAACATGACCTATTTGCATGAGAATGCAAAGTAGGCGCCTTCTAAAAAATTAGGGTGGTCATTTTTGGAAGCAGCCTAAAAAGGTGATGTTTCAGATTTTCCAGTATTGACAAAGATACAGCCCATTTTAGTTTCATAGGTATTTTTGGCATTTTAGCTGCACCACTTTTTCAGGCACAACTCTTATGCTACCTACATTTGCATCCTAACCCAAATAGTAACATGGACCGTCATTAGTGATAGCAAGAACATTGGAACATCTCACCCTGTTGGTATGTTGGACCCTGCTGTCTTATTTCTTGTCTCTAGTCTTCCAGCAACTGAAAACGTCGTTCACGTACTGTTTTGGTGGTCTATTATAATATGGTTTAAGATTACACCCTTACTCGAGGCGCTACCTCACTTCCTCTCATCGCTTTGCCCTCATCCTTGGGCCAGACAGAGCTAATATCGTACACTACAAAACTGGGAAAATTAATGGGCGTGCAAAAAGTTTCCTTTTATCGATCTGAGTCAAATCAATATTGAGAGATGATTTGTAAAGAATTTTTTGTTCTACAAATTTTTCTCACTTCTCCTACATCGCTTTGTTACCAGGTTATTGAAACGGAAAAGAAAATCTCCCTGGCCCCTGCTATACTGTTTTCAATTTGCCTATTGTAACCTTGGACCAAATTGTAACGCTGCTAGCAGCACAGATAGCCGGCCCAAATACCTTTGATTCAAACGCCCGGCCTTGCTGGTGAGCAGGACCTGGTGGCAACAGGTACATGAAATCCAGGGCTGCTCAGCTGAGCCAAAGCCATTAGCCGTTAACTGAGCAATTTTCATTCAAAATTAGCTAGCTGTTAGCTAGCCAATAAAATCACGTCGACCATTAGCTTTACTGCCGCTGGCTATCCAGCTAATATTTTCTTTTCTCCATCACTGAGATGAGGAATGTTTGTTTTCTCAACTTCTTGTTCAATACACCTTTGTAGCATATACTATACAAGAGAATACAGTTCTTTATTTCAAAAGTCATTGTCACAAAAAAAAAAACAAAAAACAGAACATTGCAAAAATAACAGAAATATCAAGAACTCAAGTACAAAACTAGAAAATATAGAACACAAAAATAAATAAAAAGTGTGTCAAGGTCTAGAAACAACAACATCCACAATTGTACCAGGGCCGGAACTATTCATTTCAGTTAAAACCGAACATTTCTTCCATGTACATGACTTAACATCAAATGTATTTATTGACAAATCCATCAGAGGAGCGAGCTGGCGTGATGTGCTTGATGTGAAACCTCCCATCACATATAACTTATCCAAATAGGGTACCATGTGTTCACACCCAGTTATCTTTTGAAGAGGATGTGCCACCATTTCTTCCCATCTCCCAGCTACAGGATCAAACCTTTCCAATTGAGACCTTTCACTAAGTCCACTATAAATATAAATTTTTCCGTTCATGGAGCAACCATCAACAATGTAAAAATTAACACTATGTGACAGAGGTAATTCCTGCCATTTTCCTTCTCGACAATCATACATTTGGGCATATCCTAGATCGAATCCACCATGCCTCAATCCACCAACAAGGTATAATATATTATCTAAAGAGGTTATAGCTCCTCCAATCATCCGTCGTTTCATCTCTGGCACCGGGAACCAGTCATCTACTTCGCAATTGTAAGCACAAATGCCACGGTTGATCTCCTCTTCATTTAGAAAATTAAACGAGGTTTTGAGGTTTACAGCACAGCATGTCTCTTGATAACGCGTGTAAATATTGTTCTTTATAGCACAAAAACCAACATGCCTATAAAAATTAACAGGAGGATCTTTCAACCTCAATCCCACTGAGTTACTGACAGATGCAAAAGAATAAAAGGAGGAAGAATTTTCTTGTCTTGACTTATAGTCTGGAGTTGTAGAATATAATCTATATAAATGAAAGTTATCCAACGCGACATTATGAACCCATTGAGAAGAGTGTTTCAAAATAATAGGATCCTCAGAGACAGAACAAACCTGGGCACTATTTATGGAGTACACTTTTAGAAGATTTTCTTCTTTAGTGTGTTTGACAAATACATGCAATAAAGTCTCCACCTGCGAGGGTGCACTCACTAGCAATACTGAATCCTCTCTATCACCTACTGGTTTACAGGTCTGCATCAGTGCAGGACAATGAGCACCTAGCATCAATTTAGTAAACATGTGTTGCATATATGTAGATGAAATATTCTCAAAACAAATCATTCGGGCAAATTCCTGGAGATAGTGCAACCGTTCTTCTTGTTTATGGTGAATCCATCGAGTGATACAGGTGAGTAAGGCCTCCTCGTTCCTCATCGATGAACGAGTATAACAAGAGAGAATTCTCTTTAAATCGTCGAGAGGTATTTCAAGAAAACTATCAACTTTTGAAAATATTGCAAAGTGATTCACAATGTGAAGACAAAGAAAATCAGCGACTAATTTTTTTCCCGTTGCGCACGCGTACATGAAAATACTAAGAGTGTCTCGAACATTTGCGCCATTAGCTATGAGCGAGGAAACGCATAAGTCTTCAAGACCGGGTAATCCTAAAAATTCACTGGCTTGAAGTACAGAAAAGACGTTCTCAGAATCAATTTGCGCATCGCCAGTGTAAATGAATTGCAACACTTGTTCAAAAACTTCAGCTGTCATTTCTGGTAAGGAAATATCTTCCGAAATGCTATCACGAAAACGACCTCCAAAGAACATGGCATCAAAATAATCGCACGCTGCCGCTAAAATTAGTCGATGGCATTTGAAGTGCTTACTTTCACATATGATAGTTACGTCGGTATATTTGTTCGTGTTCCAGAAATCTTCTAGTCTGGCATAAACTTTGCCGATGTTGACTGTTTTATGAGCCATTGTAATTCTGCAATAAATCAAGATAGTTACAGAGATAAGTATTGAAGCCGGCACTAATTCTGCAGTTGGTATACTAGAGAATAAATTAAATTTTACTTTCTCAAATGTCTGTTGGTTCACCTACCTTTTCAAAAACAATTGTTTACACAAATTGGACAATGAATTCTGATGCTGACAAACAAGTAACAACACTTTATTCGAGTTGTATCATCAATTTCAGTTCAGCGCCGACAACCAGTTTCGATCAAAGTTTTTTATAAGTAACACTTCTCAGCTGCTACGGAAGAACTTGAGAACCACTTAGAACTGAGAAGTTGGAAAGTAACAACACTTTATTCGAGTTGTATCATTAATTTCTGTTCAGTGCCGACAACCAGTTTCGATCAAATTTTCATAAGAAACGTGTAAGAATCACTTCTCAGCTGCTACCATGCTACTACGGAAGCTGGAACTACGGAAGAACTTAAGAACCACTTAGAACTGAGAAGTTGAACTAGGTCGAACCATCAACACAAAAGTTACACCGCTCGTTATAGATTCCGCCGCATACTCGAAATCGCTAACGTCGCGTACTTTAGCACTGCACTGTATGAGTATCTCTGCGCTACACATATTTCGTCATTTCTAAAAGCGGATTGAGAGACGAGCTGAGTGAGCAGGTAAATCGACGATCAGGCAAACTGTATCTTTCGGACGATTGGTGCGAGTGTGTGAATCGTGATTACAGACTACTACTACTACTTCATTGATGAAATAACAGGTAAAAATCCAAATCTATAAAAATGGAGCTTTGTTTTATGTATGATGAACACTCTACTCTAAAGTGTGTTGAAATGAATGATGGATGTACGTCAATTGACTATCTATATATTACTACGTAATATTCAAAGCGTAAATCCAAACCATGACCCAAAAACGCCAATATTGGAAGAAGGGATGCTTGTATCGGAAAACTAGAGTGATAAATGGATTTCTCATCGAAAAATCGTCCCAAGAACGCATTCACATCTCAATTAGCCGTATTAATCTTATTCCAAGGAAATAATGCTTCTTCCCAATCGTCGATTTAGATATACGTCAATTCAACTTTGTTCGGCATCATTACGTCTTGGGAAGAATAATGTTCGATTTTGTCAAAAAGTAAAAAAAATTAAATTTATTCAGCATAATAAGTAAAATCTTTTCTCAGTAAGTTGTAAGCGTAGATTACTAGTTTCTTGTATAGTTTTTTCAAGAAACAGAGGTAGGCTACGGTATATTCATTAAGATGATATAAGGCAGATTATTAAGTATGGCTGATCAAAACGACTTGGAATGAGTAATTATTGGGACTGGACGAATAACTGAGGGCGTATATCTAGTGGCCTCAGCAAAGATGAATTTTGTGGAAGGGTAAGCGCTGATTCTACCATAATCTGTAATGTACCTATTGCAATTTATTCATAAATCGGATACGTAAAATCGAGAAAAAGAAAATAATACATCTCGCTCTACTCCAGAAACATGTCTAATCGCCGATGAACGCAGTTACTAAGTTTTCCCCACGTTTGAATTATATCTTCGAACCTTATTGAAGTAAACAACGTTATGTACTTTGCATTCGCCGATAAGATAAGAACCACCTTTCGATCAATATGCTTTCATCAAAGAACAGAACAGCACAGATACAACAAAAAGAAATGTATTTTAATTATGTGTACATACATCAGAAAATAACAATACATCGTAATAACCATTTCTATTACATATAATTATTATGCGTTACAGGATGTCCCATTAAATGAAAGAAGAAAAATAAATCAAAAGCTCACATAAAATTTGCAAAAAAGAAAACGAAATATTTTTCCATTTCTAGTTTTCCTCTTCATATTATAATTCTTTTTTTTTTTTCAGTATTTCCTTCGTAGACGTACACTTGTGTACGTTCGAAACGGCACGCATGTACATTCAATTTGTATATTATACTGCATAATGTTACAATAAGAAATAATAATAGTAATAACAATAGTCATAGAAATATTTCAGTGGACAAGTCTCTTTTCCATAATGATTGTAATGAATCCTCCAAAAAAAAACGCATAGGTGAAAGAAGTCGCACCTGAAATTGACTTCTATTACTAGTATTTGCCAACAATGTTATATTTTGATAGATAAACGGTATAATTTTGATGTTTATGAATCAAGATTAGCGGTAAATAAATTGAATTCAAGATGAATGGAGAAATTTAAATAAAGACAAACAATTACGATATATCTCCGTAGATGATGAAGAATTGAGAATTTCAAAACTGGTAAATACGAGCGAAACGTAATTTGTCGAGGAAAATTAATTCAAAGATGTCACAAAGTACTAAATGAATAATCATCACAAATAGTCGGGAGCAAGCTGATAGGAATTTCTTGAAATTTTTGTTTCGTTAACGGGGGAATTATCGAACGCGAGTAGATTTGCTACAGCACCAAGTGAACAGATACAAATTGTCAATTACGACCGCAGTACATTATCCTTATTTCACATTGCAGTAAGAATAGAAAAGTACCATTTCATTTTCTCAAAAATAAAATACATCCTATTTTTCTGGAGTCTACTTTAAATGAATTAGAATCGCATTTTCTTTCAATTCAGTTCATCGTTAAAAATAAAATAAAACAAAAACAAAAACAAATAATTAATATAGAATAACCCCATCTAGAAACAGAACTCAATTATTATCGATAATAATTTCAGAAAAATATTTTCTTTTTCTAAATAAATGTTATAAAAAAATTTATGAAAATATTTCAGCAGGTTTTTTTTTTTTTCTTTTACACAGCTTATGCAGTAAGAAATATGTCTTAAAGACTGAACAAAAAACTCAGATGCGAAAAGAGAAAAATTTTCCCCGATCAATTAAATAATTTAATTATATAATTGTTTTTGCTCGCCGGTAAATTTTAATATCTCATATTTTATTTCACTACGACGTTAATATCACAGTGTCTTTAAACGTTAACTTAACAAAATAAAAATTCGTCAGACCTACCTTATCCTTACTTTTTTCGTTCGCGTGGTTGTATTAAAAAATTATTCAAACACATAATTCTCAAAATATAATATATGTACATACTCTTTTTTTTAAAAATATAATAGTATACATTAATTTGTTTTCTTCGATTTTAAAATTCAGAAAGAAAAAAAAAGTTAACAACCATTTTGTTACCCCCCCTACCCCCTTCCTTGCTGCTCACTACGAAAATAGCCGATTCGAGACAAAATATTGAAAAGAACTATGCGTTTATGAGTATGATTTGAATATGTGCCCAGTGAAACAGAGACGAAACGGTGTTCAGTAATAAATCAGATATGTCAAACAAAAAGAAAAAAAAAAGAAAAAGAAGAATAGTAATAATAATAGTAGTAGTAATAATATAATAAAAACTTATTTGGGTAACATTTTTACTTTTTCACTTAATTTCAACGTATTTCTGAATGAATTTCATTCTAGATATGCCTATGAAGAGAAAGAAAAGAAAGAATAATAATGATTAAACATAAAAAAATAACGTTTTTATTACCACGGCAGAAAAAAAAAAAAAATAGAAAAAAAAACGATGAAATCTGTGAAAAATATTCCATGTTCAATAGGAAAGCGACACTTCTTGTGATAATTCAATCTGTTTCATTCTGTCAAAGTTTCTATTGCAAATCAAAATGAAAGTTCAAAATTCAACTAACTAGATATGATAAAAATCATTACGGTATCAAAATTTCCACTACGATTACCAAACTTGAATTAAGGACTAGTTTTTTTTTGAAATATATACTATTTTTTTCTCAATATAGGTTCAGTCTGTATCTCGACCAGCCATTTCACATTTTCACAGATTTCTAGACTAACAGAAAAAGAAAAAAGAAAACAAACAAAAATAAACAATAAAAAAAAATCGTCGGCTATAAAAGCACTATGAAAAAACAAAAAAAAAACGATTATTTACACGAATATGTACAAAAAAAAAACGAAATGGAAAGAGAAAAGAGCAACAGGTTCGGAGATGAAAAACAACTACCATTCGATAATGATTTTGTAGGAGTGAACGAACACGAATTCTTTATTACATACTTGATTATCAAAATTATCGCAAATTACACACGTGAAGCTGCAACTCGGTTCAAGCGCTAATAATTTGCAGAAAGTAATGAACATCTTGCGTCAATTTTTGTAATCGAGACTGTTTCTCTATTTTTCCCCTCCACTTTTCAAAGCGAAACCAGATGTGAAGATCGTTTCATTATTAGGCCACTGAAGGATTAGAGATCATTGCAACTATTGTACGATCTTCGAGGATTCTCATAGAAACACAAGTATGCTATCAATCGAAACGGGAGAAATAAAGCAATAAAAACAATTAAATTTGCTTCTAATAAAAGAAATAAAACGAAACATCATTGCGGTATCGCTTCAAATATTCTGTCTCACGGGGGACGCGACAAAAATATTCATATTTGCGCATGATATGACGACTCTCAGTCTCGAGTTTTGATTCAAGATCGGCATTTTACAAGTTTCGAAAATCGCTTTCACGAATCATAAGATGTACAGAGAGAGTCATTCTTCTCCCGACTGAACAGGAGATTGACGCTTTCAGATCACTCACAAAACGACACAATTTAAAAATGAAACACGCTGAAAACTAAAACTCCGACCTTCACTTTTCCATCAATTTCATTTGTACTGTAGCAACTTCAACAACTAGGGCTATTGGTAAAACATGAGCACCTATGGAGCGATCAACGAAGCGGCTTAATTGCACCGACTTAAAAATCCGAATACGCTCGAGTGAGAGGAGAATGAAAATCAAAACGCGAAGAAGCGGAAAATCACAGAAAATCAAGAATAACACTGGTCCCGAGTATGAATATTATGACTTGTTCGCCGACACCTAAATTATACAATGGGTCAGAAGAAAAACAGAACGCGATACTTCGAGATTGCCAAAACTGATGAACATGAATCAAATCCAAATTCGAAAACCAATAAAATTCTCGTACATTGAATCTTCTCAAAAATCATCGACCAAAAAACATTTTCAATAAAATAAAATACAACAAACAGTTCGATTAAAACATTCACAGAAATAAGACGGACCAGGTGATGTCGGGAAACAAGAAGAAAAAAATCGAACCTTTCGAGCTAAAGGTGGTGATGAAGAAGAGAGAAGAATTGGTTTTGCGCGGATTTTCATACAAACTTTCTTCACTAAATGCATTATTTTTATAGAACTAGAAATTAAGCTGATAAAAACTAAAAATAAAAAAGGTGAAATATAATCTTATGAAACGATCTTGATCGATGGAAACACACACAAGTCGACCGAATTAGTACCTAAATCGCGAAGAATAAAATGAAACTCGATCATTTATGAACGTTCCTCGAGGGCGCATCACTCAAACACGGTACATCATTCACAAGTCGTCCTCATTGAATAATTAACGTTCGGGCGCACTGTCGCCATCAATTAGACAACATGGTCATATTATTAACAATACTTAGTGTGTGGAAAAAGAAAAATAATAGTTAATAAATAAATAATTGTACGAAATTGAATCCTAATAAGATATGAACGAATTCGTACGCGTTGAAATTTTACTATCATTTTAAGCATTTTTTTTTCGCGATTAAAATAATATTCTAATAATAATAATAATGATACGAAATATAATAGTGAAAATTGTCACAAATAGTAGTAATATAAACACGGGTATTTTGAAGCGATTAACTTGCAGGCAATACGGGAATATTTCTAAAAAATACAAACGTAATATATATCGGCACGAGAATAAAAATTGAAATAATTGCTAGATTTAAATGAATTTGAACAAATACCAAAAAAAAACTTGATATTTTTCCCCACACTGCCCTATCGCTTCATACACATGTAAAAAATCATTTTGCCATAGAAATTACCGCTGAAAAAAAAAAAAAAAAACAACAACAGCCGATTGTAGAAATAGTACCTCACCTAGACCAGGATATAATAATGCTTATTTGTTACTGATCTTCAATTTTTTTTTTCTTTTTCAATAATTAAATATTATTTATCAAAATATGAATCTGAACTACTTAGCTTTATCCCAGCATAATTCTATGCGTTAATTTTTCCGTCAATAAATTTATTAAAAAACTGACTTTTTTTTTTTTCGAGAACTGATCTTGAAAAATCAAAAGGAAGGCACATTAGGATAAATTATTTGAAAACAAAATTGTCAATAAGCAAACAGTCACACTCTTAATAATCTTCATAATTGAGAAAGATCGCGTTACAAAAATAAAATTACAAGCGCACCTTCTTTCATGTAAAATTTCGTTTCTCCTTATCTTTTCCCGTAAAATATTTCCTATCAACGTATTCACGAAGAAGAATATAGAAGCTGACTTAATCGAACTAGAAATAAAGTATATACATGAACGAGAATAGGATAGCGTATCTTTCTTTGTGTATAATATTTAATTGTAACTCAAAAACTAATTAAAAAAAAGAAATTATAAGCCCGACCATATCTTCTTAAGAATAGACATAACAACAGCAAAGAAAGAGTACAGGGATATATTTCTTCCGATAAATCAACCGTTTTTCTCATTCTGCCAGGATGTAACAGACAGTAATGAGACTTAGGTATTCGTACTCATTTTTAAAACAAAAGAAAAAGAAAAAAAGAAAACGAGATCACTTTCGGATTGACTATCCCATATTTTCCACCTAAGACCGATCTATGCACAATTCGTACATAGAAACGGGCTGACCTTGCGTCGACAAAAGATGCCAAAAATAAGTGCAAAGTAATGAAAATTGTTCAGACAAAATCAAAAAATTGCGCACTTATTCCGAAGATCAGTGGACAAAAAACGGGAAGATTATACTTGTCTACACATTCTTCTTTCATTTGCTGCTGCATGTCACGAGAGAAGGATAAGGTTATCATAGTAATAATAACCATTAAAACGAAAAGAAAAATTATAGAATAATTCCAATAATTAATACAGAGAACAAAAATTAACAATGTCGTTATATGTCTGAAAATTAAATATTCATAATATGTATATTATATAAATTTTTATACATATTAATACGTCACCGAACTTAATATAATTGAAATTTGTTAACAGAAGATAAGAAAAAAAAAGAAGAAGAAAACAAAATCAACTGCTAACGGGTAATCTAATCATTATTATTCAATAGAAACAGAGAAAGAAAGAAGAAAAAAAAAGCATAAAGTAAACATGGGGTAACTGTCAGACCACATTACAATACGGCGAAAATCATCGTCGTGTAAGAGAGACGATGGGAAAGGAGAATGAAGAAGAGAGACACAGTAGAGAGAATGTAAGATCAAATCAACATAAGATGGTTTTTAAAATATTACAAAACGTGAATACAACTGAATATATAGAGATAGTCTCTGCATCTGAATATCATTTCTTACAAGTATCTAAAATACAACACTATTTCCACCGTATTTTTTAAAAATAAATTTTACTTTGATCTTGTTTTCGAAAAAAACCCCACGCGCAAACGTCGCAGGTTCGCAGTAATTTATCATAGCTTTTCGATTACCTAACGTTCAAATTCATAATCCTATACCGTTTAGAAAGTAGAGCGTTTCTAAGACACGTGAGACGAATCTGTAAACGAAAACATATAGACACTGATTAGTTGAATTTCTGATATATATGAAAAATTGTACCTACAAATATGTGAGTAGTATAATCGCGAGACTGTATTTGAGTCATCTAAAACGCCTATTTAAAAAAATAATAATCACAAAGCAAAGCCACTCTAATAGGATAATTTCAGTGTTTTAAATTGCATACTTAGTCTCTTAGAAGTCAATTGGGTCTCATTTACAACATTGCATATAAGGTGTGAAAATAATTATCTCAACTTCTGAATTGTATGGCAAACTGCTCTGGAAAGAAACTTGTGCGATTCAGCCACACCCACGAGGTCCAATGAAGGGATTTAATCAAGAATTGCGAAGCTGATAGATAGAACTTCAACTTTTGGCTTTCATTCTATAATACATAACTTTAGTCTCAAGAGTTGTTTATCCCACATTTCTTCGGCTTTTCGTTTTTAGCTTTTGGCTTTCAGCTCTGTTCATCCTAAAGTGTCTTTCGGCTTGCGATGTCGAAATTCATTCTTGATTTTCCGCTTTTAGCTTCTTTCTTAAAAATTTTCGGACTTTCGGCTTTGAGCTTTCCGCTTTTCAACTATGTTCTTTTTTCCCGAAGACTGATAGGAGCGCATGTGGTTAGAACTTGAAAATTACACGGACAAACAAAAATTTCAACTTGGTGCCGCCTTCATTTTTTGACTGCAGGGCTGTCAAGAAGGCTGTAAACTTGAAGCCGTACTAGATGTGGAATATCAGCTTAGGGCTTCAAGTCTTAAGCTCGAGCTGTATTTTTGTAAGCCATAATTTCAAGTCATGCATTTTCAGTTTTCTTTAGGGTATAATAAGCGCGGAATCCATCTCTCCTTCTTACCAGATTTGCTCAACAAAGATGAAAAATTGAAAATGAAAAGTCAAGCTCTGAGCCTCGACCGTATGAGCTGTAAAATACCAACTTTGAGCTTCAAGCGGAAGTTGTATTCCTATAAGCAGTGTAAGCCATAGTTTTCAAGTCAACTGTTTGTCTACCAAGCTCATGTTCAAACCATAGACTTCAGCTTCATTTTACAGCGTGATACTCCAGCCTTAAAGACAATGTAATCAAAAATTCAAGAAAAAAATTAGAGGCCATTGCAGGTTTGCAATGGCAGCGGGGAACCCGCAACCTCCCGCGCTCGCGACGCAAAATGCCCCCTCAGAAAATGACTTGGCTGGGCTTTTCTCAGTATACTGCATGCTAGGCCTGATATAATGAAGGCTATTAATATTAAAGTAGGTGAAGGTCATTGATGACGTCATAAAGCATCCCGGCTGGAAGTTGAAATTTTTATAAGTCCCTAAAGTAGGTCAAGGTCATTGATGGCGTCACAAAGCCCCACACGTCAGTTCACAGAAACTCCCTGACGCGGACGTTTTCTGGGGATGTAATCCCCTTAACAAAATGGACAACGGGTTCCCAGCTAAAAAAAAAAAAAAACAAAAAGCTACAAAGAATTAATTTTTTTGTTAATGTGGTGAAAGGAAGGCGTTTGTGTGACCTGAGCCCAATTTTGAAGGTCTTGTGGAAATATAAATGAAGAATAAATCGTTTTGTAACACATAAATCTCAAGTTAGTGCTGAAGAAGGTAAAGGGCCTCTCAGCCATGAGCCAAATGGAGCCGGATGTTGTGGAGCAAATGATTGACGATTTGTTCCCACAGCAGCCACCACCGATGGTAACGCTACCAATAGGAGAAGAGGATGGCATATCCCTCCTAGGTACCGAGGAGGTTGATGCAGCAGTCAATAGACTACGGGGCATGTTTTGGAAAGCTCTGGGCCCGGATGAGATTCCAAATCCAGTTAGGAGCGTCATACACTCAGTTGACCCGGCACTGCTTGTTGATACATTCAATGCGGCAGTTGTTGGGGGACTGTCCCTTGTGCGGTGGCTAAAGGAAAAAGATATAATCTCAAGTTGCCAGCACGGTTTTCAAACTGGACGCTGTACGTCAAATGCTGGGATCCGGCTGAAGAGGATAGCCGAGTCAGCGATAGCTACGCGTCAGTTTCGCGCAGCCGTCAGCCTCGACAAAAGAAATGCGTTCCAAACGATACCTTTGGTGAGAATCTTGGAAGCCTTCAAGGACGCAGAAGGGCCCGCATACCTGCTCAGGATGATCAGCAGCTATCTTAGCTGTCGATAAATCCAAGCAGAGACGTCTGCTGCAACAGTGAAGCGCCCTGTTACTTGTGGGGTGCCGAAGGGGTCGATCTTTGGACCGCTGTTGTGGTGCGTCGCATTCAACGGAATTTTCAAGGTGAAATTGCCACCGGGTGTTCGGCTCATCTGCTATGTGGATGACACACTGGTGGTATGCACCGCCGAAACAACTGTAGCGGTGAAGAGCAGGGTAAACCGGGCCCTAGATCGAGTCGACTGGACTTGAACTTGCAGCTAGTAAGACGGAGGCCATTTTACTCACGACCCGACGGAAGTTCAGTCCATCCACCTTTCGCCCGCAAGGTGTGGAAATTGAGACCAAGAAGAAGATGAAGTACCAGGGAATCTGGTTTGACTCGACGCTGAGCTTCAGGCACCATTTCCTGATGGCAGCGGAAAAGGCAGGCCGGGTAGTTGGATACCCAAGCCACCTGATGAGGAACCTAGGAGGGCCGAGAGAAGTAAGAAGAAGGATCATGATGAGCACCGCCTTGTCGATTCTCCTATATGGTGCACCAGTAAGGGCCGACTCCATGAAGATACCATAAAGAAGAAGAGAGATGGTAAAGATCCAACGAAGAGCTGCGCTGAGTCGTTTTAGTGCCTACCGCACTGTCTCGACGGATGCTCTTTTCGTATTAGCAAGTTCACCATCAATTGAGCTCCTTGCCTGAGGAGAGAGCGGTGGTGTTCGGAACAAAAAAGACGACGACGACCAACCGTGAGACTCTACGGGTTAAGCAGGTGGCCAGGCGTCCCTTGCTTGAGAAATGGAGAGTAAGAATTGCCCAGAGTGAGCTGGGCAAGTGGACAACCCGTGTGTTGAAACGCGACCTTGATGAGTGGATGAACCGACACCATGGCCAACTAAACTTTCACCTGACGCAGGTGCTAAGTGGCCATGATTGCTTCAACAAGTACCTTTGCGAATAGTTGATGAAAGTTGAGCAGGTAACGTGTTTGCACTGCGACCAAGGGCGGGATGATAGACCAGAGCACACCTTTTCTGAGTGCGAAGCATGGAGGCGTGAGCGGGACAAGCTTAGTCAGTCTCTTCAAGAGATTGGGGTAGATGAAGCGCTTGTTCCGAGTAGCCTGGAACCCACCATGCTAGATTCCGAAGAAGCATGTAACTAGATGTCTGCATTTGCAGCCATCGTCATGAAGATAAGGATGGACCGGGAATGGATGAGGCAAATGCAGAGCTACGCTATGGCCTACTCGACACCTGTGTACCATCAACATCCAGATTTTCAGGAAGAAGAGGAAGATCATCCTTGAAGAAGTTGAAGAGAAGCAAACAGCAATCCAGTATATCTAAGATAGTGGTGGTGTTCGCGTTGTTGTGTGTTCTAGTGTGGGGGCACTGCTACTTGGCGTTTGCCAAAGTAGCTTGACAGTTGCCGAGTAGAAGAAAAGGTTCGCCAAGGACATTCTTCCAATACCGAAGTTATACCCGAAAGGATCGATTCCTGTACTGGGAGAAACAAAATCAAATGCATAAAAAATCCGCACCCACTCCACCATGGAGAACGGAGTGGCGCTGCACATGCGACATAAGCGGAATCCGTTATGTAAAATTCAACTTCGAGTTCACCAAGTTCAAAAGTTTCTACTGACTTTTTGAGCTACTGGGAAGCACTCAGTAGTCTTTTTGATAAATAATAATTAGGTCTACACGTTGGTTTGAATTCATCGGAGAGGAATAGGAGATGAAGACCAAAAATAGGACTTGATGACCAAATTTTCGAAAGAGTTGAATCTGAAGAAATCACCTGCGTAACCACCTAATAAGAGTATGCTGACTTTCAAAAACGTCGATGTCCTTCGAGCCATAATCAATGACCTTGACCTTGACCTTGTTGAGAGACTTGAGAAAAACCCTTAAGACCATATAGTAACATGGACCGCCGAAGCAGTACGTAAACGACGTAATCAGTTGTCGGAAGACTGGAGGCAAGAAATAAGGTTTTTGGGTCCAGCGTAGACGTTTTGGTTACCGACGGGGTGAGGACAATTACAGACCACGCCCATTGATACGTTTGACGCTGTAGGACCCAAAACTCTTATTTCGTCTCCAGTGTTCCGACGTACTTCTTATCACTTTTGGCGGTCTATGTTACTAAGGTCTAAGGAAAAACCTCTATAAAGGTTAGAATATTTCAAGTTATGCAACTACAAGCTAGGCTAGACTAAACGTAGACTGGATTCCAGCACATTAGGCTCAGACCCTCATGATAAGATTTATTAGGTACGGTACTGAGAAAGAAACTGCGTTCAATTTTCTGGACGTTATCAATGGCGTTGACTTCATAAAGATTTGGAAAAATTTCGAAGTTTTTACTTTTTATAGAAGAGGGATTTGAAAATGTGGAGCGATGAACCTCATCGAAAAAGTTAAGCTTCGAACTTTCAAGTAATTATGGAGTCCTAAGCTAAATTTCTTCTCTGAGTATGAAAGCTGGTCTACGACCAACATAAGCTGGGCGCAGAGGAGGATTGTAGGATAAGAATGTTCAAGTCAAGTTTCTTTCTCACTACGATCATATGTCGACTAAGAGCAATAATTTTACGTGCTGAATGTCAATTCCAACATCTCAACGATTGCAGTTATTTACTACACACTGTGCTCCAGTTTCACAGAACTCGGGAACAACAGAATATTCCTACTTTTACACATAAATCATAAAAAACTCTAAAGAGGTTTTTTGATCATACTTACAAAAAATTGTCATCATTGTTCTAGGAAGTCTGTGAAAATTTTGAGCTTTGTTCACCTCGCCTATCTCGTCGAGCAGCCTTTCCCGACGACTGGTCCTTATCACGTTCACGATCACTAGTTAATTGGTTTTGACGACCACCTCGTCCGGATCGTTCCTTCGGACCACTATTTCCACCTGAAAGAAGATTACTAGGATGAATACATGCGCTCTCGCGGTCTCATATTTTCGTTAGAACAATAAATTACCCTGTTTAGAGGCCGATGAATTAGCGGTACCACTATCACGTTTATCGGTATCGTTCAAGCTCGTAGTATTGGTGTAAGTATTTGTATTCGTTGCCTGCGATTTGCCCGTCGACGACGATGTTGACGTTGCCGTCGCAGCAGCCGTTGTCGTCACGGCTGTTGACACGGACACGATCGAAGCGTTAGTTGTGGCACTATTTGATACGTTATTTTGGTGATTATCAACAGCATTGGCAGATTGTTGGGCTTGTAGCGTCGACGACGTCGAAAATTGTTGCAGTTGCTGTTTCTCCATTTCAGTTTTCTCTTTATGGTGTTGCGCAACCTGAGCATAGCTTAACCGCGGTCCACCACCCGAAGAAGAAGAAACAGCGTTTGTCGGACACACAGGAGGTACTCCTTTTGGTATTGATCCGCTACTACTGCTATTGCCGACGACAGAGGTATCGCCGTCATTATGACCGCTACTGCTACTATTACTACTCGAATTCCCAGTGCACGCGTTAGCACCATTCAAATTTTTCTGACTCGAAGAAGCCGAGAATCCGTTCACCTTATTCGGACCGCTCGAAACATTCACACTACCGCTGGAGCTTCCGTAGCTACTCTTTACCGAAGACGACGACACATGCGACTCAGTACCCTATTACAGTAAAGCAAAACGTTGATTCTACATGAAAGGAGGTAAGGATATAGAGAAAATGATGGAAGTACAACGCACTTGAGTTTTTTTCACAGTATTCGCGACATCAGCCGACGGACCAGACTTGGCACTGTTTTGAGTCTGGAATGAACTGTTAGCGACGAACTTCTGCGGGTATTGTGATGATTCTTCAACGTAGTCATTCAAAATACCATTTGAACTAAGCGTATCTTCAGTCTTTGACTTGTTGCCACAGGTGGCGTTATTTACAGGAACTATTCTGTAAAACCGATTAAAAATCGAAGTCGCGTATTATTCGAGCAACGAAGAAATGAAAGTTCGAAATCATAATACTAACCCATTTTCCCAATTTAACTGTTGCGAGTCCTCGCTTAAATGATTATCCGACTGGTTATGAGTGGTCGCAGAGTTAGCTGGCGCGGAAGATGACGTCGTTGACGATGTTTCCGCTATGTGAGCGGGTAACGGGGGAAACGCGTCGGCTTCTAAATCGAATTTATGCCCGCTACTACTTCGACCGGCTTCGGATACTCGATTCGCGTGAGTAACCGGACTCGCGTCCTCGTCTTTTTTTCGACGCCTACAAAAGTAAAATGTTATTAAGATTAGCCGACCAAGTTTTACACGCTAGATATTCTCATCGAACGAGACGGACCTCTGCGGTAGAGCAGTATCCTTCGATGGAGCATACTGTTGAGAGCAGTCTTGAGAATTTGGTGTCACAGCCACTCGTTGAGATGACGAGGTATTGGTGGAAGGAGTCGGATCCGCTGGACTTTTGCTAGCTGAATGGTTGTTGTCCAACGGCGACGGTAACGACGTCGATCCACTTGAAGGGCCATTACGTGATTGGTCGGCATGCGTTTTCGAATTGGTGCCGCCACCGACGACGAGATTTCCCGAATTCGCACTGCTGCTATTATTGCTCACGTTCGCGCCACTAGAATACGATTTGGTACTTTGTCTCGATCCTACCGGACTGGAATTGAGGCTGCTTTCAGATATGCTACTTCGATAGTCATTTTGACGACCTTTGTTCCTGTTCGGGAGAAAAAAAATTGTGAAGACATATTTTTTCGAAAAAGATGAACGGACGATTGATCCTACCTATTATTGGTCCGAGTAGCGTATCGAGGATTTTGAGCTTTTGCGTACGAAGATTGCGGCGCTAATCCGTTGACAGGAAACACGCCGCTGATATCAAAAAACTGACCCGTAGGTCCCCAGTGTGGCAGCATACTGGGATGATAGAAGGGTTGTTGTTGCAAAGCCTACGATCACAAACGATTAACGGAATTGAAATATATTTCAAAATATTCTTCATTTCTAGATTCGGAGTATACTTACATAAATTTGCAACTGATTTGTATAATTAATGGCAGGGGGTAGCGTACTACTGTTGGTGTATAAAAACCTTTGATGTGATGTGGGTGGCGGGTGTGGTTGGGGCTGGTAAGATGGGGCTGGTTCAAAGACGGCGCTAGCAGCGGGTGTTGGAGCACCTACGAGAGTCGTCGTACTCGATGGTGCGCGGTAGTTATTCTTCATATTTCCGACAACCGAACTAACCACGGGGTTAATTGGAAGCCTTTTCATTGAATTATCACGAATACGCGCGGCGATCGGTTTACCCTGAGAACATTATCAGAAAACGTACATGAAAACTAAACTCAAAATCAAAAACGCGAATACGTGTATGATGAATTAATCCTCGGCTTACCAGAAATTCACGAACTTCCTCTCGTAGATAATTGTAAGCTTTTTCCGCTTCTGCTTCGCTTCGGAATTTGATAAGCCACATATCGTTAAGGTAATGTTCGCAAGATAACATTTTTGGACAATTTTCGCCAGAAAATAAGGCCTTGAAAGAAAAGAAAACAAAATAACAACGATTAGGAAAATATTTAAAAAATATTAAAGATATGTTTCCAGAAGCTTCAATGGGATTAAAGATCAGTTTACGAAGAAACTATGGGTTTATTCACGTTGATTTGCTGTGAGGGGGGGGGGGGAATACGAGAGGTCTTCATTCTTGTAGAATTGAGTTTCTAACGTTTGAATTATTTGAGGATTCTAGCTTCGTATCAGTCCTCGAAATTGATGAGAAAGTGGTCAAAGATTCTACTCTGGCCTTCCTCTTTAGTATAGAATGAAAAAAAATCACGCAGACGAGGAATCCAAAATAAGCTCTTACCAATTGAGTATGGTCAATAAGTTCATTCAGTCAATTTGGCACTCGATGTTATTATTTTGTGAAAAAAGATGAGCAGGGGCGAGGGAAGTAAAATACTCAGATATTTGAAAAGTAACCGATAAGGAGACTTTGGCACGATATGGGAGAGCGCCTCTTCTGTCATCGAGTTTGAATACATGGAACTTATCCTCGAAAACCATATCGACAGTCGATTTAAGATCGATTCCAAGTTCTATACAAGGTTGACCGAAAATCAGCACAAACCCAATCAAAATTTAGCCTATTCTCAATTAGGTATTTGGTCGAAATCAATGGCGTAGATACGACTTATTTATACTAGCTATCATCATTTTTTTAGTGAAGCGACAAGGAGAAAGACGAGAAAGACAGTAAGTAACTAGGAAGAACTGCGAGGGAAGAGAGGGGACTGTACGCGGACTTCATCATCAGGTCGAAGCATTTCATTTCGACCCTTCACGATGATTCGAGTCGATCTCTCCAAATTTTTGGTCGACTAAAAATCAACTTCTCTATTGCGTCTATTAACCGGCGATTTGTAATGAATGCTCTAGAGAGACATGCAAGACGATTAAGGATTAACCTCAGATTGGAATCATCTGAGCACCCACGTCGATATAAAAAAGTCGACAAAGCGTCGACCCAATTTCGACTAATTCTTCACATCGATCTAAAGTCAATTCTGAGTCAACTTCACCAAGTGCTCCATAGACTTCGAATCGATTGTTGATCGACGTAGATGACACAAATTAGTCTACTTCAAATTGACCTCAAATAGTGATGTTGTCGTCGACACACGTCTGTAGTCGACATAGAATTATCCACATGGCAGTGCCCTGTTTTCGGGTATCAATCAATGCTACTTGCAGACAGAGGGCGTAGTTACAATAATACAATGATGTACATTCAAAATCAAAATCACGCTCATGATCGGATGTTAAAGCGCCAGGACCAGAATTCAAACAGAAGCAGTAATAGCTACTTGCCAACCCCTGGCGATGGCCCTGCTCGAACCTAAGACTCGAGTTTGAGACTCCAGACTGACACTCGAGCTTGAGACTCGAGTTTGAGGTTTGAGAACACTGAGATCCGAGACTAAGACTCAAACTTGAGGCTCGAGGACACTGAGACTCGAGACTGACACACGCGGCCAAGACTGAGACTGAGACTGGAGCTTGAGACTTGAGACTGATTTCGAGCTTGGGACTCAAGACTGAAACTTGGGACTGACACTCAAGCCTGAGACTTGAAATTGAGACGCGAGCCAGAGACTTCAGACTGACACTCGAACTTGAGATTCGAGACTGTGACTCGAGCTTTAGACTCGAGACTGACACTCCAAACTGAGACCGAAACTCGAAATTGAGAATCGAGACTCGAGAATCGAGGCTGAGACTGGGGACCGACACACGGGGCTGAGACTGGAGCTTGAGACTTGAAACTTATCTCAAGACTGAGACACGAGGCTGAGACTCAAGACTGACACTCGAACTCGGGGTTCGAGATTGTAACTTGAGCTTTAGACTCGAGATTGAGACTTGAGACTAACACTCAAGCTTGAGACTTGAAACTGAGACGCGAACCTGAGACTTGAGACTGACGCTCAAACCTGAGACTCAAGACTGACACTAGAGACTGAGACTCGAGACTCACACTCCAGCTTGAGATTCGAGACTGAGACATGAAACTAACACTCGAGCCCAGACTTGAAACTGAGACGCGAGCCCAAGACTCAAATTCGAGAATCAAGGCCAAGACTCAAGGCTGAGACTCAACTCTGACACTTGTGACTGAGACTCAGACTTGAGGCTCGAGAATGAGACGGAGACTCGAGATTGAGACTCGAGCTTGAGAATCGAGGCCGAGACTGGAGCTTGAGACTTGAAACTTATCTCGAGCCTGAGACTCGAGACTGAGACTCAGGACCGAGACTCGAGCATGACACTCGAGCTTGACTCAAATTTGAGGCTCGAGGACACTCAGACTCGAGCTTGAGAATCAAGGCTGACACACGGGGTCGAAACTGAGACTGAAGCTTGAGACTTGAGACTAATCTCGAGCTTGAAACTCAAGACTGAGAATCAAATTTGAGAATCAAGGCCAAGACTCGAGACTGACACTCGAGACTGAGACTCATGACTAAGACTCGAGACTGACACTCGTGACTGAGACCAAAAGTCGAGATTGAGAATTGAGGCCGAGACTCAAGACTAAAACTCGGGACTGACACTCGAGCTTGAGACTTGAAACTGAGACTGGAGCTTGAGACTGATCTCGAGTCTGGGACTCAAGACTGAAACTTGGGACTGACACACAAACTTGAGACTTGAAACTGAGACGCGGGCCAGAGACTCTAGACTGACACTCGAACTTGAGATTCGAGACTGTGACTTGAGCTTTAGACTCAAGACTGAGACTCATGACTAAGACTTAAGGCTGACACTCGAGACTGAGACCGAAACTCAAGCTTGAGAATCGAGGCTGAGACTGGGGACTGACACACGGGACCGAGACTGGAGCTCGAGACTTGAAACTTATCTCAAGACTGAGACTCGAACTCGGGGTTCGAGATTGTAACTTGAGCCTTAGACTCGACACTGAGACTTGAAACTGAGACGCGAACCTGACACTAAAAACTGACACTAGAGACTGAGACTCGAGACTCAAACTCGAGCTTGAGATTCGAGATTGAGACTTGAAACTGAGACGCGAGCCTGAGACTCAAATTCGAGAATCAAGGCCAAGACTCGAGACTGACACTTGAGCTTGAGACTTGAAACTGAGACGCGAGCTTGAGACTCGAAGCTGAGACTCAAGACTGACATTAGAGACTGAGACTTGGGACCAAGACTCGAGACTGACACTGGTGACAGAGACTTGGGACCAGGACTCGAGACTGACACTTGTGACTGACACTCGAGCTTGAAACTAAGACCCAAACTTGAGGCTCGAGAAGGAGACGAAGACTCGAGGTTGAGACTCGAGCTTCAGAATCAAGGCTGAGACTCGAGACTGACACACAGGGCCAAAACTGAGACTGAAGCTTGAGACTTGAGACTAATCTCGAGCTTGAAACTCAAGACTGAGAATCAAATTTGAGAATCAAGGCCAAGACTCGAGACTGACACTCGAGGATGAGACTCAAGACTGATACTAGAGACTGAGATCCGAGACTCTGACTTGAGCTTTAGACTCGAGACTGACACCCGTGACTGAGACCGAAAGTCGAGATTGAGAATCGAGGCTGAGACTCGAGACTGACACAATCAAGGCCAAAACTCAAGACTGAAACTTGGGACTGACACTCAAAGCTGAGACTCGAGATTCACACTCGAGCTTGAGACTCAAGCTTGAGACTAAGACTCAAATTTGAGGCTCGAGAATGAGACCGAGACTCGAACTCGAGAATCGAGGCTGAGACTGGAGACTGACACACGAGGCCGAGATTGGAGCTTGAGACTTGAAACTTATCTCGAGCCTGAGACTCAAGACTGAGATGCAAATTTGAGAATCAAAGCCAAGACCCGAGACTGAGACTCGGGACCGAGACTCGAGCATGACACTCGAGCTTGACTCAAATTTGAGGCTCGAGGACACTGAGACTCGAGCTTGAGAATCGAGGCTGACACACGAGGCCGAAACTGAGACTGAAGCTTGAGACTTGAGACTGATCTCGAGCCTGAAACTCAAGCCTGAGACTCAAATTTGAGAATCAAGGCCAAGACTCGAGGCTGAGACTTAAGACTGACCCCAGAGACTGAGATTCGAGAGTGAGACTTGGGACCGAGACTCTGACTCGAGCTCAAGACTCGAGTGTAAGACTAGAGCTTGAGACTCAAGCTCAGCGTCGTCGCCAGAATTTTTGAGACCCAAAGCAAGATTTTCACCCAAGTCTTTCTTCAATTTAGACAATTTCAATTTTTTCTTCTCCTCGCCGGCACGAGGCCTACTACTAGCTCGGGGTCTGAAGCCGAAATACCAATTCGCCACCCCCTAGCGACGTTCGTGACAAATCGACTTCCAAATAAACCAAGAGCCAACTTAGAATCAAGCGTTCCTTTCAGCACCGACTCATCGTCAACATCGAAATTGCGTCGACTAAAAATTGACTTCGGTTTCATCGGCGAACGGTCAGCAATCAGAATCGAAATTCAATAGATTCTAAGGGTACAATGTGATTGAGATCGAAGATAAGTTGACACTTAGCATTGGAAGTTGAGGTCGACACAAAATCGATATTGACATTGGTTGCACTGGTCATGATTAATCAAGACGCTCGGTGATCCACATGAAGTATCGATGACTATACATCAAAGTCATCAAAGGAAGTGACTGCACATCGACCACAGACAATTCAAGGTCAATTTGAAGTTGACCACCATACATTTTCAGACAGCTAAAAACTACCAGCGGCATGATAAAACGACACAACGTTCTCTCACTACAGACCTTGTCACATTGAGCTCTTTGATGGATTTCAACTCATCTTCAGGTTGTGGTATCAAACCTCATCGCGCAATGTTGAGCCATGAGCGTAGAAAAATTTTTCTCGCTGGATGTTGACACAGCATAACAACCCACCCGCGGTAGTGCAAAAGTGTTTCGGCAATGAAAGGGTCAACACAGCAGTGGATTTCAGGTCGGCGGAAAAATTTGGAGAAGTCGACCCGAAATTGGCTCCAGATTGACGTGCACTTGAGGTCAATTTCAAGTCGACCAGCGTGTATCACCGGAGAACAACAAGATCGACTTGAAGCCGACCCGATCGAGCGGATGGGAAGAAATCGGCAAGGCAAATGAGTTAGAATGGACTCGACGTGAAATAAATTCTAAAAACATATCGACACAATGCCAACCAAGACTTTGAAATAAGCATTTTCTCGCTCAATTTGAAGTCTACTGGATATCGACGTTAGATCAATGGTCGACAATGGAAATATCTCATTTCTACATCAATGTTCTTGAGGAACCCCTTTTTTACGAACATCCCGAAATTCAGCTCACTTGACAGGAAGGAGAAATAATGGGTACCCACATTGTTTCATATCTGAGGCAGTATGAGAACGCGTTTGTTGGGAATTAGCAGACCGGAGGGTCAGACTGAGCTCACACTGAAATTCTTGGATGACGTCACGCACGCTGCACGCCGAGTAGTTTTTCAGCTACGGCGCTCACGAATCTATTTCACCGGGCACCTTTCCCGCTTTTCCTTCAACTCATCATTATATCATATTAAGATCAAGCACAACTTACTTTTATGTCCTCAACAGGAGTATTTTCCGGTGTCTCCCGAAGAATAACAATACAACGTTTGTTCATCGGGCGCACCTTAAGACCCTCTTCGTCGACCTCCACGTTTGGAGATTCTGAAAAAATGAAATCACCATTAGTCAGATCGCCGGCGGATTATCAAAGCTTCGAAATATTGGGTATATGATTTTCATATGGACCACGATAACCTACACATAATATTATGGAAATATGATAATATTATAATCGCGAAACAAGGCTGCTTTTTATTAATACGATTGTTAGTTACTACACGCGCACACGTAACAATCAGCACACGGATTGTGCCGAAGAAAAAAAAAAAAGGAACAGACAAGGCAAATATGTATTTGTAATTTATTTGTATCTACACTGTCGAGCGTCGTATGATTTCTGTACGCGACTACACCGAGTGCTGAGATCGTCAGCCCAACGCGAACGAAATCAAACACGCACATTACTTTCGCACACATTCGACACCTGATGTACGAGAGTTCGTCAACATCAAGCTCTAATAAGGTGCTCCTGCTGCAGTCAACTTACTACAATAACTTTGAAAAGAACACGATCCACTGCTTCGCCAGGTGGAAGAACGTTCTTGTTTAAAACCCATCGCGTAAATGAAGACACGAAAGACCCAACTTACATTTTACTTTTACTACGCGCACATGTACACACATAGTAGTGTACAAATCTACTAAAATTAATCCTACGACTAATTATCGCGACCATTTTATTTTCATTTTATTACTCTTTCTTCTAGAAGGAAAGAGAGAGAGAGAGAGAAAAGAAACCTCATTATCAACGATAACGTCGTTGCACAATATCGATAGCTTTTATGACGCGATCACAACGACTGCATTCGGCGATCAAACTGTACATTTATTTCGAATCAGCACCTCGTAAAAAGACTGCAGATTGCAAAATACCTCCGTCGAAATCGTTCTCGGAATGTAGTCTATAGCTTAATATTCAGCCGTCAGAAATGATTTGTGACATTCATCAAGTACGTTCGACAACTAAATTAAATTGAGCGTTATTTCAAAAAAGTTTTTTCAAATTACGTAAAATCATCGAAAAATCTTTCCAGCTCAATAGCACTGTAAGTCCATATGGAAAAAAGATACACGAGCGCATCAGAAGGTTCTATTGTTGAGTTGATGTCTTTCTCACGCGGTAAAAACCCATAATACGATACTTGTGGCAACTCCACCGGAGGAATTTTTTTAGCAATTGCGCCAGGAGATCTCGATACAAAGAAATATGTGTGGCTACAACAGTAAGACTGACGTTGGAGTAAAAGCAAGACAAACAACCTAGGGAATCTTTGATGAGTATATTTTTATTGGATTGAAGCAGCGTCCTTGGCCAATACTTTAAAAAGCCTCGTGATATAGTTTCATGCACGTTGTCGAACATTCCAACGCTGCAGCGGCAAGAATGGATCTACTATTGAACGGGTTACGGTATATAAGACAAGAAACATAGGTATGAATCGCACGAGAGGAGCGAGAAACTGAAGACACTCTTACCATTACTCAAGAATTCCAGAAAAGAGCGCACGCTCTGAAGATCACCACAAAGTTGGATCTCAGAGCGTATCGCCAAGCGAGTGGGTAGGCGGAGAGAAGGAGAGAGAGAGAAACTTTCTCTACACGGCCTGGCAAATAAGTTAAAACTCGTGAATCCTCATAACCCAAGGTTTAATAAGCCATAAGGACGCAAATAAAACACAGAATTATTCAGTCTTCAACTTCGTCCTTTACCCCCTCCCCCTCTTCCACAAAGGAAGAAAGGGTGCGCGGTTGGGTCAAATTGACTCGGAGAAGGACGTGATCAGTCACATTCGCCTGAAGCTCGAGGCCCGATTCCTCTGGAGCCGTGTTCTACCCTATGGGAGAGTGAAACCAGATCATTCAACAACACTCGAAATAAAATCTGTTTTCCTTAGGAGTTACTCAGTGAAAACGTCCAGCGTCTGTGGTCCCAACAAGCTAACTCCAAGGACTGGGGGAAAAATTGGGATCAGGAAGTGAATTTCAGAACATTTCGACCATTGAACAGAAAGTGGTTCTGAAAGTTGAACTGAAAATCTTTGTTGAAGACCACAGATATGAAGGTCTTCCCTATTTCGATTTGGATGATCGATTAGAATCGACTTCATTTTGATGATTCCTCCACATCTCATACTTACGAGGATTCGTACCGAAAATCATCCCCTGATGACGTCAGATTTATCGTTCTGAAGGATTCAAATGATGGCCAGCCCGGATCTTAAGACAGCCTCACGATTGTAATCTTTACAAGTCACTCTTTCATCTCCTTCTCACCGCCTGCGTACTTTGATGACGTCATCCCCTCGGAGAAAGAGCATTAACTAAAATAGTCCAAGCCTAAAATCAACCTCTGAGGCTGAGAAATGTTACATGAGGCCTAGTTTCCACACTCAGGAAGAGAAATTGAATGGAATTAATCCGGTTCACAAAGCTCCACAATACTCAATCAGTAAATTGGAGGGCAATTTACAAGAACTGCAGAAAAATACAAGAGTCGCTTCTTCTTCAACCTTAGTAACATAGGCGGACTTCTCCATGACGACTATGGAATTCCCTTTATACCTCTCTCGCAGTGCTTTTCATGCACGGAAGCGGAGTGTTACGGACCAAATCAGCACACGTTTTCCGAGTATCAACTTCGGGACCGATCTTCACAGCTAAATCGGCGACGTTCGGGATGGCGTCGGCATCATTGGGAGGGAAGCTAAACTCCGAACCTTTGTCTAACATGAAAGTCTCGTCGCGAGTGAATTCTACTCGACTGCAATATTTATGATGCCAGGCTGAAAATTTCGAACATTACCAGCCTCTGTAACATCACCCTTGAAAGACTTGGCCTTCGATTCTAAAAGGGAGGAATTTTCTTCATTTTCTTTGGCCTTGAGATTAGCTCCAAAAAACACAAGTGTCGTTAACGCATGTAATAAATGGTTCCAACTCACATGGATAAAGCAAGTCGGAGAGCAGTTCTTGTGTTTTTCTGCGGTTCTTGTAAATTGCCCTCCAGTTTACTCATTGAGTATTGTGGAGCTTTTTCTAAATACGGAAGAAATTCAGTTCAATTCTCCACAGCTATAGCCTTACTTGAAAGTTCAGGGCACCAACTTCCGCTGAGGCCACCTCCGCAAAGACTCATAGCTCCACATTTTCCTAGGTCAAAGCCATCCATGACGTTACAAATCTCGGACGCTAACGTTAAGGGAGGATGTACCTCTCATGGATTGATAATAGTCTGAACAAAAGGAGCCTTAGCCTGAAATATACTCCTCAAAACTCCATACGCCGCTAGGCCGAAGAAGAATAAAAAAGACGGACGAGGCAAACGTGTACTTATAATTTATTTGTATCTACACTGTTGAGCGTCGTATGATTTCTGAACGCTACGTCGCGTGCTGAGAATATCAGCCCAAAGCGAACGAAATCACACATGCACATTAATTTAGCACACTTTCGACACCTGATGTTTGAGAGTTCTTCAACATCAAGCTCTAATAAGGTGCTTTTGCTGTAGTCAACCAACTTGAAAAGAAGAGGATCGGTATTCGGATTTTCTCAAGTCTCTACATTCAGTCAAGGTCATTGATAACGTTACAAAGATCGTGCGCGAATGTTTTTTCAAGGAGTAATTCTCATACTTCGATTTAACTCGTACCATAAGTAGCCTCAGCCTGAAAAGCTCCTCTAGGCCTAGCTCATATTCAGCCTTGAACTCCATGGTTACTAGTCTAGCTTATTATAGGTTTATAGCTTGAAGGTTGAATTCCCCTCTGCCAGACGTTCAGAGCTCCACATTTTTTCAACTCACTCCTTCTTACAGGTTCGTAGCTCGAACTTTCTTCAAGTCCTTTCCATGAAGGATTGGAGCTCAAGATATCAGCATCCCAAACGACTCCTACCAGCATCACCACCCCAGCCACAAGTTGGTGGCGATTCACGACTACTACTACCGAGTAATCTCTCTTCTGAAGAACAATGAAGGGAAGTGGAAAGAAATTGAAGTAGTAAAACGGATGGGTGTGGTTGAGGGAGTCCTCGAGAAAAAGGAAGCAAAGAAGAGAATTCAAGACTCCGGATCAATACTGTAAACAGGGAATTACAAAAACAAGAAGATGAAGACGTTCGGCGGTCGTGATGTGAATGTAGGCATCCACAATAACCCACCCAAAATGAAAGGAACACACAACAACCAGAAGGAGGAAAAGAGCAAGGGAAACTTGAGGAGAGGGTTCGGTCTCAGTCACAAACAGTAGATTGGTGAGACTGGACGAAAGTTCAATATCAGGAGGAAGGAGGACGAAATATCAATGGAACGCGAAGATGTCAAGTCATTGTTTGACAAACACTGCGATAAAGAACAGCTCAACGGTGAAGATATAATCATAAGAAACCGCTTGAAGAGAAGAGAGATCTGGCAATAAGTCGAGATAGCAAAGGCAAAGAGAAGAGAGGCCAACGTCTTGAACAATGTCATTACGTTTGGGAGCATGGTCATTGAACGAGACAAGAAAAACACAACCAACAGACGGGATGGCAGCTAAACTGGAGGCCAATAGAAATGCAGTACATAAGCGGAAGAACCAATCACGACGCAGTATTGCTGCAGCTGATTACATAACAGTGTTGGGCTATGAAAACCAATGTTCAAAGCCTTGCTTCCCAGTAGCAATACAGCTGATGATGAACTACTCTTCCAAGATCACTAACCAATGAAGCACAAATAGAACTGAACTCTATAGATCTTTTTGAATGAGAAACGAACTACTTCTTGGCGTTGAAGGTCGAGGTATTTCTGTCGACATGGGTTTACATTTCTACCTTAGCACAATTCATGACCTATGTTATTCATGTTCTAGCAGTCCTGTAAGGTTTTCCCCAACGAAGCTCAAACTTTGAAATTTTCCAGAGTTCCACACTTTTCTCGAACCACAAAATTTCAGACATACGACAAATTTCAAATACGAATAACTCGCGTTTAAAATCTCATACTTTTTTCAGCAGCGAGGATATGGGTTACCTTTTTCAAAGACTTGTGCACACCGTCGTGTCTTTCACTATTGCCAGTGGTTTCGAAACGCCGAAAGCGTTATTAGAATTCACAAAATTTCGAGCTCCGACATGTTAATTTTTTGAATTTCATTTCCGGAATACCGTGACCCGTCATTCAGACGGATTCCCCCGATACTATTCAACATAATTATTGGTCTTTATCTTCTCCCATACACTATCGCATCCGAATTATAATTCGCCTTACACTCGTTCGATAACCAACACAATAATATACTCTCGCAATCATAACCAACGCGTTCATCATTTTAACCAGAGTATCGAGCATTCAAGATGGACGATCGACTAATTATCTATATTCTATAAAGCTCGGCTCGCGATGATGATAGATTCGACGAGACTCGTCGAACGATAAAATGTTAAATATTCCGCAAATCGACGAAAACAATACGAGCAAATCAAAGCACCGTCATTTCTTCTCATTGTAACACTACACCCATAAACACTCTCGACTTTTACGAGCCAAAATTCAACGCATCGACGCTTCGATACTTTACTTCGGTATCAACGTTACTCAATAGCAAATTTGCAATTCTATAAACGACAAATCGCTCACATACTAGGTACTCTACAACATTCAATTACAAAAATCGGTCGCGATAACACTTGCTATATAATATTATGCGTTTTCTGTTAGTTCTCCGCACACAAATCACCGATTTTCCTAATTCGTTGACCGTGATACTACCCAGGTTCTCGGCGTAATGCGAACATAAAATGTATACCACATTTCGTCCTATTTGTCGAATAATAATAATACTATACGGCATTATGTGCATACATGCAACGTGTATTGAGTGAATCGCCTATCCGTACGCAAACTGTAGCACGAGTAAATAAATTCTGAAAAAAACAAACGGCGAATATACTCTCTCCATACAGCGCGAATGAACATGCAAAAATTGAATAAATTTGTACGAGCAATACTCGGATCATTCGACGCAATCAAGAGTGCAAAAGTCGAACACAATTGTATTGCTCATATATTTTCATGTAGCAAAGCTCAAACACCCGTCAACTACAAGGATAAAGGTAACGAGCTTCTCATCTTTGCATTATCATAGAAATAGACAAATAATCTTTAAGTCGCGTCATCGAAACGTAACGCGCATAGAAATGAATATACATGAAATAAGACTAAAAGAAAATAGGTACTAGATAAGACATTCCATTTGATAGACGTCATAATAATGTCGAGAATGGTCTCTCCTTCCTCATTTCAGCCGAGTTCGACGGAATTAAAGATCAAATTCATAAAACCACAATCTGGTTTCAACAGAAAACTCATTTCGCCCGAAAATTTCTAGGGATTTGCGATCTACTTGAAATGACCGCGTCCGTCCGCCTGTTTGTATGTTCGGGAACCTGAACTAATAAGCGTATTTCAGGAAATATTTCGTCCAAGTTCCTCAACAGTCTAGAGGAAGTAGGTGCCGTCATCTCCGGACAACTTATGAAAATTTTGATTGAAGAAAATAGGCGGCAGATGGTTGACATGTATCAGGGTGAGAGTCTACGAAAGGAGCAGCTTTCTGACGAGGAGAAGGACGTGAACTAACCTGGATGTGATATCAGAGTGATTCAGTATGATGGACCGATTCTCTGATGACGTCACAGTGTTGATAACAGTGAGCGATAGTGAGTCAAAGTACCCAAATTTGTAATCGATATTATAATTATTGGGCCAATCATGATATCGATTTTCATAAGAGTACACAGGGAACGATTCGATCACGTACAAATATTCAAAAACTATCGTCTCTTCACGTTGAAAAAGAGCCAAAAGAAAGGAGATGGTTAGGTTACTTGAGAGGTTCCAAGTTTGTATCATGTTATCTGAATGGTGATACGAAGTGGTACAAACTCGAATCCTTTCTCGAGTAGCCCTTTCTTAACATGAACAGACTATAGATATTTTTTATGAATTAGGTAAAATCTAGACGTTCTTCAAAGTTTAAATATCTAGCTTTGATTGCTAACATTCTTTTTGTTTTTAGATACTAGTGAATGATCGAAACGAGGCCTATGTATTATAACGTGATTCTGAAATGGCTGCCCCGAAGCCAGCAGCAGAGAACAAGCATTCAACCCAAAACCAAAGATGTTCATATCACGGGGAATCGGTCTACTATAGATGACTAACCTATTTAGGAAATTGAAGAATTGAAGAAATTTCTTCAAAGAGTTATGAAAATAATATTTTAACTGAAGGACGGAGAAGGGAGATTTCTGACCTTAAGGAAGAAGAGGAGGATGAGGCATCATCAGAATATGAAAATATCAGGAGATCAAAGCGTGACCTCATCAGGAGGACTTGGTAAAATTGTAATTGAGGAACAAAAACGGGGGATAACTGTTTTTTTTCTTTTGGGAAGAACTTGAAGAAATTTCAAGTATCAAACTATGGGTTACGGTCATATAGGCGCGGACGATCAGGCGCCGACAATTAGACGCCAAAGATTGAACGCAACAATCATTCAGACGCTGCATTCATTTGGACGCCGTGACGTATTTTTTGTAACTTGGTTCGCCTGAATCCTGTTCCCTCGGCAATAAAAAATTTATTTATAAAATCATTCAAGTAAAATATATTGATTTGATAGAAAAAATCTATTTATATAATTATAAATATTTTCAAATTAAATTTAATAAAGTTTTAATCAAATTATTATAATTATATTAATATTTATTTTAAAAAATTGAAAAAAAAATTTTGATAGAATTTTCAAAACTATATGTGAACAAAAATATATAGAAATAAATAATTCTAAAAAATAAATATTAATATTGAATTTTTACTAATTAAAAAAAATATCAAAAATAAAAATGATTGATCAATTTTTTCATTATTATTAAACTTAAATTAAATTGAATAATTAATTTCAATATCAATAATATTAATTAATTAATTTTTTTTTTCTTTTTTTTTTTTCCAAGTAATCTGAATTTAATGTATTAATTTTTTTAATTAATTATGAATCAACTCCCTTAAAAATTTTATTAATAAAATAATATTATTTTAATTAATTGAATTGTCAATAATTTATTCAAAATAATTTTCATTTTAAAAAATTGAAAAAAAAAAAAAATAATAAAATTTTCAAAACTATATCTGAACAAAATATAAAAATAAATAATTCTAAAAAATATAAAATATTAATATCGAATTTTTATTAATGAAAAAAAAATGTCGAAAATAAAATAAATTGAATTAATTTTTCATTATTATTAAACTTGAATTAAATTGATTAATTAAGTTTATTATTAATAAAAAAATTAATAATCTATCAATCAATTATTATTATTATTATTTTTAAGTAATCTGAATTCAAAGTTTTAATTTTTTAAATTAATTATGAATTAATTTCCTTGAAAATTTTATTAATAAAATAATATTATTTTAGTTAATTGAATTGTCAATAATTTATTCAAAACAATATTTATTTTAAAAAATTGAAAAAAATAATAATAATAAAATTTTCAAAACTATATCTGAACAAAATATAAAAATAAATAATTCTAAAAAATATAAAATATTAATATTGAATTTTTATTGATGAAAAAAAATATCGAAAATAAAATAATTGGATTAATTTTTCATTAGTATTAAACTTAAATTAAATTGATTAATTAAGTTTATTATTAATAAAAATATTAATAATCTATCAATTAATTATTATTATTATTATTATTATTTCTAAGTAATCTGCATTTAAAGTATTAACTTTTCAAGTTAATTATGAATTGATTTCCTTGAAAATTTTATTAATAAAATAATTATTTTAATTAATTAAATTATTGTCAATAATTTATTCAACCTGCATTAAAATCATAATAAATTTTGGAATATAATAGGGTTTCTATTACCTCTAAGGTTGAAAAATATTGTTTCAAAATTAATATCAGTTAGAGTTATTGTGATTCCCCTTGCTAATACTGGTAATGATAAAATAGCTCAATTAATTTTCAGAAATTGTTTCATTTTAATAAAAAAAAATTAATTCGCGCCTAAGCGCCCAATTGTTCTTGCGTCTACTTGAATGGGCGCCGACTTGATTTTTCAGTTCTTCGCGCCTAAATGATACCAACCCCAAACTATACAAAGGAAGGGTAAAACTCGAAGCCATTAAAAAGGTGAGAAATAATTAAACTGATCCGATTGGATTTGATAAATCATTAGATCATCAATTTGTTTCACAAATACGATCACCAACATTGATGTATGAAAAGAGCCCTAGAGGAAGTCAAGTTGGCCAGAAGACGGAGGCCACACAATTCAATTCATGACACGTCGGGAGTTCATTCGACCCATTTTGGTGTGGAAATTGAGACCAAGAAGAAGATGAAGTACCGGGGCAGCTTCAGGCACCATTTCCTGATGGCAGCGGAAAAGTTAGGCAGGGTAGTTGCATACCTTAGCCGCCTGATGAAGAACCTAGGAGGGCCGAGAGAAGCTAGAAGAAGGATCATGATGAGCACTGCTATGTCGACAGTATGGGCCGACTCAATGAAAATACCTCATCAAAGAAGGGAGATGGTAAAGATCCAGCGAAGAGCTGCGCTGAGGTGTGTTAGTGCCTACCGCACTGTCTCGATGGAGGCGCTTTGCGTGTTAGCACGTTCACCACCAATCGATATTCATTTTCTTAACGATCTTCGTAATCATTACGACTGTCCATTAGACTCACTTCTTTAGAACTCCATTATTAGTACAAATCATATTTCACCAGACTGTAACCATGAAAAATATTAATTTGTCCACATGAGTCATTAGGGGTCTTCTTAATTTTTATTGATTTGTTAGTTCGAGGTTGATGATTAGCTGTTCCTGATCGATTGAATAAAGTCTCAAAAGTTATGATATGTTTCATGTCTTCGCTCTAATCCTCTTCCTCTAATTACGACTGTTACCCGGAGACTCGGAAGAACGACGGCTTCCTCAACCATCGAAAGAATGGGACTTGAATTCGAATTTCAAGCTCTAATTGGAGGGAGGCTTGGAGGAGTTGGACCGTGCTGTACATGATAGAAGGAATCAAGGATGTTGAACTAGCGAAAACTTCATCTTTTGTACTACACATAGGAGAACTCGGACTAAAATTTCCAAAAATACTCCCTCTCATATGGAGCAGGTTCCTGTCAGATATCGAATTATGCAATTTTGGGAGTTGTATACTCAAGAGACTATAACGGGGGATGTAGTGGGTCTCCATCTTGTACAGGACCAAGTCTCTAGCTGATGGTTGTATTTGGATCATTCATGACATTCTACACGAGAAGCGCAGAACTAGAATGCAGGCGCAGCCATCAGCTGGAGACTTGAGCCCACAGAAGATGAAGTCCCATTATATCTCCCGTCATAGTGTCTCAACGTAAATTGGTGAACTCCATCCAGATAGACCAACAGCTAGAACCTACACATGAAAAACTAGCATGATGTCAATTCACTTTCTTATCATGAATTATCCTAACACAACTTACTGACCAAAAATGCATGGGCCAAGAGATACAGAATACTTCTAGAATAACTCTTCTTCGAGATATAATCTACAAAATTTTCCTTTCAGGGTGAAATTCCCGTGGACTAAGCTTATACTAGGATCGGAGGAGAGGGTGACGCGCCATCTCCTCTACTTGATCTTGATTATGAAAATCTTGACTCAGGTTGTGGGCCTTGGGGTAAGCGAGGCCAAGGAAAAGAAAGAATCGCGCTAGGCTAGTTTGATCAGCCTTCTTCCCACTCGAATTTTCTTCTGGATTAAGTTGCCGCACGTCTAGAGAAAGTTCCTAAGATGACAAATGCACGCCTTGATTACCTCATTTAATAAAATCATAATAAGATTCAAGTTGGCCGGCTTTGATTATTTTTCTGACTCTTCAGTTTTACTTTTACACGTAAAGTTAGAATGGACGGTCGAAAGTAAATTCATTTGTTTTGCAAATAGACGCGGTACTGTAATTGCATTATTCATTGTAGTGAAATTCAAAGATTTACCTAAATTTCTATTGTTCCCAAAGAACACCTTGCAAGCCTACACTTCGAGAAGAGTAAAATCATCGCCACACACCCTCAACATTGTCTACTCAAGAATTGTTCCTTCCCGTTAGAAAACTTCTCAATTCCATTTCTCATAGAGTTAATGTGAAAACTAGAAAAAATTGCTAAAAATGTGTTAGTAAACAATTCGTTTTTTTTTTTTCTTCTACTTCCAATATGACGAATGTACAGTTTGTGCCAGAATACGATCGTTATCTTCGTACGCCGCTATAGCGTCATATAGGTGACTAGAAAACACCTGTAATTTTTGTAGGAAAATAAAATGATACGCGTAAACGACTAGAAACAACACACTAATCTACCTCGAAACGATCGTATACTATCTTCTCGAAATGTTATAATCGAGTTGGTCGATCATTACGATCGTATTAGTCAACGAGACACATACCTCTGAGTACTTCAGTGATTAATTTAATATCTTTCGTCAATCGTTTCACTTGATTGAAATTAGCAACAGTCCATATTGGTACATATCGAGCGTCGTCCATCTGTGATAGCAGGTATGTGTCATTAGCGAGATTTTCCCTGAAAAATAAAAATTAATAGACGATTTAATTGAATGCATATATAATCGACCATAATGATCACAGTTTTGTACATTATCAATTTCCTCGGGATAATTGTCTTCTCCAGTTTCTCAGACCCTCTGTACACTCAACTATTCACATTAAACATACGTCACTACCGTTCACTAACGATGAACTTCTGAACCACTATGAATGAAACCGATAAAAGCATTTTTCAGTATTCATGAAACTGAAGTTCAAAAAAGTTAACAAGTTAGAAAATCATCCGGAGAAAGGGATTGCTGATACATTCAAGCGAGCTATATCAAGTTGGACTCTTCATATTACAGTGAGGTGGGATGAGATGGTGAATAACCTAATAACAAGATAGTTCAGTATTTTATGGAGCCCGGCTGAAAGCACTAACCTTTGCGGTCTGCATTTCATAGGGGTTTTGCTATTTCCTTCCATGAATGACGTCAGCTGATTATTATCTATCAACGAATTTTGAAGCGCATGAGCTGGAGAGGTTGAACCAGCCGAAAGACGTTTTCAAGATGAAGGATCTTTCACCCGAGATATAAGACAATGAAAGAAAAATAGATTTCAGGCAATCAACAATGTGCTGTGCAAATTCTAGCCTCGATTAACAATGACATCTTTGGTAAGTTCACAGCACCAATCAATCTCTCTCAGCCCTAACTCGGACTCACAATATGTATCACCATTTCAATAAGCGATAATCGCTTTCAACCGCAAGCGACCTCAATCCACGTTGACTCGCATGCCGACGGAGCAGTTGTTATAAATTCAAAAATTGGAACTCACCAATTTTTCCACTAATAAAGAAAAATACCCTAGTTTTTGACGTTATGACGATAATTAATAGTTGACGGATATTCATAAAGCTATTGCTAATACCTTCTTCCCGCACAAAATGGAAAAATAAATCAAGACGAATCGTTTTTGAGAGACAATGAGAATATAATTTTGGAAAAATAGTGAAAGTATTCCGAAGTTGTTTTATTACAGAAACTTCCAAACGATCACTGCGTCAACTCCAACATACAAAGAAACACAAGATATCGAAGTGGACAACATTATGAATGTCGAAGACCGCATTTCAATGAGTAAAATGACGTTTTTATTAGCAGAATGAAAGGACTCCAATGGCAACACTGCGCAACGATTATATGCAGTTCTTATTTGTCAGTTGCCAACAACTCAAGTTTTTCAATCATGTTCGACAAGTCAAATCTCAAAAGAAGCCTAAATTCACTCGCCAAGGTCCATTATGTTAACTTGGTGTCGTCAGACAATCACTCACTCATGACGAAAACGGTCATGAGATGGAAACTTCACGAGAGGGTTGTTAAGGAGTATAAAGCTGAGGGTACTTGCGTTCATTACAACGCAAATTGGTCGCTTATTAGCCAAACCCAACCGAGCGACATGACAACGATCTGGGGAATAGGAGAATCTCCACTTATAGTCAATGAATATTTCTCCAGTTTTCCAGATTGTTATCATGTCGCTTGGTTGGGTTTTGCTAAAAAGCGTCCAATTAGTACAAAGTTTCAGTTCTCCTTGAGTCCATGTAGAACGCATCTCTGTATGGTGTCTACCGATAAGTATCAATATCGAGTAAAAGTCGAGTATTTGATAAAAAGGCCAATTAAATCAAAGTCAAGTATTTTCAGTCCCGGTTGAGTGAAAATGTCGAAAGATTATAGAAAACGTTCTTTTCGGGCTGATTGATTCACTTATTTTGGATAGAAGAGTCAAGTAAAGGTCAAGTATTTTCAGATTTCAGATCTGGTAGACACTCTGGGTCAGGCTAAGGCTCCTTTTGTTCAGACTATTATCAATCTGTGGGGGTTACATCCTCCCATGACGTTCGCGTCCGAGATTTGTAACGTCATGGATGGTTTTGACCTAGGAAAATGTGGAGCTATGAGTCTTTGCGGAGGTGGGCTCAGCGGAAGTTGGTGCCCTGAACTTTTTAAGTTAGGCAATAGCTGTGGAGAATTGAACAAAATGTCTCCCTTATTTAGAAAAAGCTCCACAATACTCAATGAGTAAACTGGAGGGCAATTCCCGTTCAACTTTCAAAACCTCGTTTTGCTCAATGGTCGAAATGTTCTGAGATTTACTTCCTGATCTAAATTCTTCTCCCAGTCCTTGGACTCAACTTGTTGGGACCACAGACACAGGCCGCTTTCATCAAGTAACTTCTAAGGAAACACAGATTTCCTGTCGAGTCTTGTTGAATGATCTGGTTTCATTCTCTCATAGGGTAGGACACGCCTCGATGGGATTAGGCCTTGAGCATCGGGTAAATATGACTAATCACGTCCTTCTCCGAGTCAATTTGACCCAACCTCGCACCATCTCTTCCTTTGTCGGGAGGGAGGGAGGGAGGGAGGGAGGGTGAGAGGACGAATTTGAAGACGGAATGTTTCTGCATCTTATTTGCGTCATTATGGCTTATTGAACCTTAGGTTATGAGGGATTCAACAGTTTTAACTTATTTGCCAGGACATACAGATGAGGATTCTCTCTCTCTCTCCTCCCGCCCGCTATGAGATCCAACTTTGTGGCGATCTTCAGTGCGTGCGCTCTTCTCTGGAATCCTTCAGTGACGGTAAGTGCGCCTTCAGTTTCTCGCTCCTCTCGTGCTAATTCATAGCTTCGTATCTTGATCAAACACATAAAACAAGTCAATAAAGTTGGTTCATGGAATATTATGACGATTGGATATAATGATATGTGACACGTCGGTTGGTAACATGAATACTAAACTTTACATGATTAGATCGGAATACGTCTTCTAATATCGTGATTTTACACACTATCTTTTGTACCTTTACAGTGCGACTCTATTTTCCAATGAAAACCTCGTCATCTGATCACTCTCATTGTTAACATTCCTTTTCCCAACACACTCTGATCTCTGATAATGAAATTACCATTGAAATCAATTGCTAGAATAATACTCGAACAATCATCTCGACACCAAGATGTATTATAATTGTAGTTCGGCTTGCCATGACACACATATAAACCATGTACACTTACACGTAGTTTACAGGAAGGCCAGTAAAAGTCAATGGGCATTTTGCGAGGAGCCAATACTGTTTGTAAAGCCAAAGTGCGTCCGCATTACAAAAAAGGTCAGTTTTATGTGAGATCTTCTTCAAATAAGCTGCGATAACTCACAATTCTACGATCGTTTGATGATCGTCAGTTTCTAAAATTTTCTTTTGTAACACTTCGAATCCTTCTTTTCACTTCTGGACGCCAACAGACAGTCATGTTCGGAAGTGATATAATAGTCAAAGACCGTGCAACAGATCAGGTCACATTAGTCAAGGCCAACGCGACCCGAGCTGAAAGTAAATCACGTACCGTGTTCCTGTCTTTTCTTATCATACACGTTGATCTTCCGGACCTCTTAATAATACCCCTTATTTTCCATGACATTCAAGGGTTGTCCGCTCTTATTCAATATAATAGTTCTTCTAGTTTTCTACTCCTCGTACATAAAACCAAAGTACAATTTAACTATGAGAGACACAGTAAAAACTGCATGGTATATTATTCCTTTTTTCATGCGCTGGGGCTCGCTTACACGATGCGAATCTTTTGTGACGAATCGTATAGTGATTCTTCCCGGAGCCGTCTGGCCGTCGCCTCCACTGGTTACGACCAGAATCACCCATATTTTTTTCCTTTCTTACAAAAGCTGGTTTACCTCACTCTTTTTTTTTCGTTCTTCTAATCTTGACTGGACAGTCGCCCTCGTACGCTGCGTTGTAAATGAAAACTGAGTGATCCTGAACACGTGGCGTAGATGGAGAAATCTTAGAAGGATTATATTCGAGTCAGTATTCGTTCCGGGTACCTGGTCATTTGTATGCTCGTTTTTATAACTCTAATAAATAATCAGCAAAACAGAAACTTTAGGAAAAAAAAAAAAGGTTTTCTTCTTATCAACTCATGTACAGGCGACGCAGCGATCATTCTTTCAGCAGTAAATAAGTATGGGTGTAGCTGTGTGTTCGTGAACGCACTTGATGGTTAACGATTGCAGTACGCCGGTCCATGGTGGCCCAACTGGTAGGATCTCACGAGCCCTACGATTCTTTACCGAGAATTTTTGCGGCAACATTGCAATTTCTGATCGCTACAAACGAAACCGATTCTACCCGATGGCTGCATTCTTTGAACCTTTACTATTACAACATTTCAGGCTGTATTCAAGAATTTCTGACTCATCATGTTCTTTAGACGCATACTCTGTCCTCAAATATTTTTCTACAATCCAATAAATATAGTTGTATTCAAAGGTTATTTTTATTGATTGACGATTAATCATTATCCTTGTTCTACATCTCTCATTAAGAACTCTTCAGTCAGTACATTATTCCAATGTTCTACGTCCGAAGTACGTGCACTTATTCGTCAATTTCAATCGTCGTGTCCTTTTAGGCTATATAATTGAAGTTCGTTTATTCCAGATTAACGTTATCGTCGGTAATTAAGAGGTACTAACGTGAATTTAAAACAAAATTTACAAATACTTTTTCGAATCACCAATGGCGCGTAGTTCCGACTGCCTGCGTGCCTGTCTCGACTCCAGCAGGAAATAATTGTTAAAGCGACATGTATCGGAATCATGCGCATATCAATGATCAGTTTTTGTTGCTACCGTTTTGCTATCTTAATGCATTAAGTTCGTTCTATTTTTCTATTATCTCCTTCTCTTTTTTTTCTGATCTTTCTCGCTCCGTCGCTCCCTCTCGTACCCTCTCAATAATTGAATTTTTGCACGCTTTTTGTACCGATTTATGAATTTTAAATAGATTCGCACAAAGCAATGCCGTTTGTAGCTATATGAGCTTCATTTTATTTGTATTTCAACGACAGTTTTCGACTGCAGCCAGAAGCTCGAAAATACTCGTACCAGAGATTGCTACGGGCGGTTTTCGAATGCTCTTGACCGTCCTTTTGAAAAACTAGAGTACAGACTGAGAATGTGTTGCCGTTCGTTCTATGCAATATTGTGACGCCTAATTAGCAGTACTTCGCTCCTGCGTACACTATCATCCAGATTGAATGACAAATTTTCCCAGTATATGTTTGAATTCTGCGCGAGCACGGTGTTGTCGTTCGGAAACACCTGTAAATTATTGTTATTATTATTACTTTCAAGTTTCTGCGTGATGTGCTCGGCGTAATCACGAGCTCGCTTTTACATAATAATAGAGGTTTCTAGTGCTACGCATCGTGACATTGTGGAACACAAAATATGAAGTTAGTTTTTTTTTTCTTTTATTTCTTTCTTTCTTTCCGCCTCCGGAAAAAAACGAGCAGAACGGACGATGAAGAATCATTTACTCAGCGAAATTGCTCGAGCAATGCCAAATATTTTTGACACAAATTACTGATACGAATTCCAGCGAGTTCGCTTCATGAGTAAGAGGAAAAAGGCGCAGCTACTTCTCTTCAAATTGATTGAAAAGGTGATCAAAAATAATGAAAAACGAAAATAAATCGAAGTCTACTCAGCAATCCGAATGAACTTTTTCTGGGTTGCATTCACTCTCCTTTCTTCCATCTTCAAGGGTGGCCATAGATAAAAGTGATGATGAAACGAAGCCCAATCTTAATTCAAACTAGAATCTACTCCCTTCGATTTGAGCCCTTTTTTTCGTAGTCAAGAAGCTGCACAAAAAACAAATGATTTCTTGGTTTTTCCTGCGTCAATATGGATTTTCAGCCCTTAAAACTTGAAGGGCAAGAAATTGTCAAGACATACGATGATTATCGTACCTGAGTCGTAGGATTGAATGCTAGTAAATTTCGAAACGACCTCAACTCCGTGTCGATTCCAGCTCAACATCTTCAAATTTTTCAATAGATCTGAAACTGACTGCTTTGTTGCATTGACCTCAAGTCAATTTGTGGATTTATGGTGGGAAATGCTTCAAATTTACCGAACATTCTTCAATCTCATATGACGATCATAGCTCGAGTTGTATGATCGATATTTTATTGAAATAATAGAGAAAGAATCACACATGCAAGAATTATTCATACCTTCACAAAATGGGGGCAAACAGTAGGCAATTTTTACAATTTGTTACCGAACTAACATTTCTCGAAAACCTTCCCTTTGAAGGAAGTTGGAATCTATTAAAAAATGAATTGATCCCACCTTGTTCAGTCTTAAAAGAAAGATGAAAATATTTTATCGTTATTCGAAGAAAAAAAACATGAACTGCTGTATGACGCGGTCTAGAATGATAATGACTTTCAAGATACTTTCAGAACGATTTTGTTAGTCAATTGGAAGGGGAATTATTCTTCATGACGAAAGCGCGCTAGTATTGCATGAAATTTGATAACATCAGACAAACGGGACAAAATTCATCAGTTTACGATAGTGCAAAGCGCGTTTCAATTTTGACGTAGATGTCGGTACAGAACAATAGAGAACTTCGTTGCGTCAATTGAAACAATGAATAAAAAGTGTTCATGACGTATTTTCGAAGTAAGATAACACAATTCAAAATGCGACGTAATCTCACACACGGTATGGGTCGCAACCTTTCAAACATATCAGCCATAATGCTGAGAGTCAGGATTAGAAATCAACTGAGACAGTCGAGTTATTCTTTGTTGAAGATTTAACGTCTCTGAATTCAAAGATCGAAGTCGTGTCCTTTCATTTCATGGACCTAATAAATCATACACGCTGAGCTCAAAAGCTTATTTTAACGATGGGAAAATGACGGTTGAAGCTTCGACCTTCAGAAATAAGTCTGCTAGGAACATCTTCTGCACTGTGTTAAGAGAAACTAAAAGCCAGTTTTATTTAAACTTTTGTAAGCCAAAGAAGCCAATTTTGTTTTAGCTTTTCCACTTTTTTTGCAAAAAACTAAAATGCAGAAATAAAAGTTCAAACAAAGTAACGAAATAAGAAATATTGATTCGGCCTGTAGTGCAGTCCTCCGATGAAGATGAACACAAACCGGAGAATAGGTTCTTTCCGCAGGGTTGACAGAGCCCCGATTCTCCTGATTGTTTCATATGAACTGAAATGTCTTCAAGAACCGAATTTTTCAAGGTCGAATTCAAGCCGAAAGCTGAAGCTTAAATTTTCAGCTTCAGTACTCTGTGACAGAGGAGGTTATTTAGGCCGTTTCGCAGGAAAATTGCATAATACGTACTGATTTTAGAAGCTCAGCGTTGCCACTTTTCTTCAGAATTGCTTTTCCCTAAGGGAAGGAAAGAGATCTCGAGAATTTTTTCAATAATATGTACGAATGTATACCACTTTTGTTATCCTAGGGAAATTTCCCTGATTTGAAACAAAATTTCCTGACTTTTCCCGGTTTTCCAGAAAGTGGCAACCTTGAAGCTCAAATTGGAAAATTTGAAAGAGCTTTTTATTTGTGTTTTTGAAATGGTTTAAATATTTCTAGCTTCCCATCTTGTAAGCAATGATTCCAATGAAATTTTTTGAATATTGTGATTCTTTTCTCAGACTTCCTGACCAGTAAACAACCTGCTTATTTTTTAGTGACATAATCCATCGATTATCGGCTGTTCGGGAATGTAATGCGTGATTGACCTGACCATTGGAGAATTGAGAAAAGATGACATGACAGAAGTTTCAATTAAAGCCACTGACAGCTTAACCCGGGAAACCTGGCGTTTATCAGAGTATTAAAAAAAAGAAAAAAAAAAAAAAAGTTGAGTTGGAAACCAACTTCTATAGGTCCCTGAAACTACCACGATTATGAGCAAATATGTTCGAGTAACAAAAAAATTCTAATCGACGGATAATTTTTCGCTCAAACTGATGCTGTAAAACTGAATTTATGATATGCCATACCTTGGCGCGTTAAAATGATCGACAAAATTTGGACACCGTCTCTCAATAAAAGACGTTTGATCTCACTTGGTTTCCTCTGTGTAGCCTGAATTAGTAGATCATTTACACGGTTTCTCGAGTGTAGTATAAAATCTCAAATTGAACTTTTTCTTCCCCCCCTCCCTCCCTCCCTCATATCATTCACCATAGCTAACACCTCTTCACACATTCGACTCGATCTAGCTGATATTTTCAAAACGCACAATACCTTATACCGACAACTCATCAGAGATAACCTCTGCCGCATTTCGATCCACCAGCTCTGTTGTACTGTTGGATCTGAATTTGAACCCAAGTTGGTGGCGATTCACAACTATTGCTGTCAAGCGATCTCTTTTCTGAAGAACAGTAGCGAAAAGCGGATAGAAACTGAGATAAGCCGATCATAGCAGCCAACGGCCATTGAAGAGGCGTGGTCGAGAGAGAACTTGGTAGAATAAGAGCAAAAAAAGGAAGACAGCACAGTGAGGAAGTACTGCGGGTCAGTACCGTCGATAGGAAAGTACATGAACAAGGCGTTTAGTAGTGATGATGGGAACTTGGCTAGAGTGGCAGATCTACGAATTTTTGGTCCTGAAAAAGGATCCGGGTTTTTACTCTTCTATAGATTCTACGCACAATACGGATTTTTTGCGATCAAGGGAAGGTACCTTAGACGCCAATACGAGAGATAACTTTGAACGGCTCGTTGTAGGCTGATCGTGTTCCATGATATTGAGTCAATCAAGGGAAAAGTACTTCAGCTGGTCCTACAAAAGATACCTTTCTCCTGATTGTTAATAATAGATCAATCACCCTGTTCTTAGGTTTTACAAAAAATGGCGGATACGGATTTTGAAACTATCATCTGGCAGCACTGGAACTTGGGCATCCATAACAACCCACCGTGAGTGAAGAGAGTAAGCGACGACCAGACGGAGGAAGAGGACCAAAGAAGTTGAGAGGAGTGTATAAGCTCAGTTGCAAACAGGGTGAGAATCAAAGAAAGTCCCACATTATGAGGAAAAAGAGCACAAAAGATCAAGGGGAAATGAAGCTGGTTAGTTCGTGATTAGCAAACACTGCGATGAAGAACAGTGCAATGGTGAATGCGATGGAAAATAGGAAAGTAGCCAGCTTCTTGGACAATGTAATCACGTTTGAGAGCTAAAGATAACTCAGTTTGGTGTTTGAATAAAACAGGAAAAATAGAACCGGCCAATGGTATAACAGCATATCTGGTAGCCAATAAAAACGCAATATTTAGGCCAATGAATCAATCACAATGCAGTCTTGTTGAAGCCAATCAGATCACATTGTTAGACTGTAAAAGCTATTTAAAGCTCTAGTGATACAACTGATGATGAGGTAACGCCTGAAAGTATTCTTGTTAGCTAACAGGTCAAGTTGAATTGTACACTTGAAATGTTTTTAATTATCAGTGCTCTACTTACACCTCATCACACTCAATATGAGTGCCTATAGTAAAAAATTAGGTCACTTTTTTTGAAATGAAGAAAGAGATCAATTGTAGATTGAAAGAAAAATACTCCTCAAAACTCCATACGCCGCTAGGCCGAAGAGGAATGAGAAAGACGGACGAGGTAAACGTGTACTTATAATTTATTTGTATCTACACTGTTGAGCGTCGTATGATTTCTGAACGCTACGCCGAGTGCTGCGATAAGCAGCCCAAAGCGAACGAAATCACACATGCACATTAGTTTAGCACACTTTCGACACCTGATGTTTGAGAGTTCTTCAACATCAAGCTCTAATAAGGTGCTTCTGCTGTAGTCAACCAACTACAATAGCTTTGAAAAGAAGAGGATCGGTATTCAGATTTTCTCAAGTCTCTACAATAAGTCAAGGTCATTGATAACGTTACAAAGACCGAGCGAGAATGTTTTTTGAAGGTGTAATTCTCATACTTTGATTTAACTCGTACCATAAGTAGCCTCAGCCTGAAAAGCTCCTATAGGCCTAGCTCATATTCAGCCTTAAACTCCATAGTTACCAGTCCAGCTTATTACAGGTTTATAGCTTGAAGGTTGAACTTCCCTTCTCCAGAGGTTCAGAGCCCCACACTTTTTCAAATCACTCCTTCTTACAGGTTCGCAGCTCGAACTTTCTTCAAGTTCTCTCCATGAAGGATTGGAGCCAAAATTTATTTGTCTCTTAATAGGGTCGAACTCATCGATGACGTCACAAAGATCGGATTCGGATGTTTTTTGAGGATTCAAAATGCATATTGCGGGTTCCTTGCTAAAAAAAAAATTAGATTTACTACAAATTCTTTCAAATTAAGCCTTCAATATGATTAGACACTGCTTCTCATGCGGAAAAAGAGGGAGATGAAAAAGAGAGACCACACAATAACTCTAAATTAATGTTCTTTTAATTGCCAGACAAAATTTTGTCAGCATATGCCAAGAGAAGCTCGAGGTGCTTGTAACACAAAGCACTTTGCTGTATTGAAATTAGAAATCCTTTTCTGGTACTTCAAAATGAGGTACTTTTTGGCGTTGAAATCTGTATTTTCCAGGAAAGGAGAGAAATGTACATCCCCACGCTGCAATTTGAGGTACACTTCATGGTATTGAAATCAGGAATACTCCTCCAACACTGACATCTGAGGTATTAGAGAATAAATTTTCACATTAAAATTTGAAATATGTATTTCTTGGCATTGAAAAACAAACTACTTTTTGGCATTAAAAAATAAGACTCCTCCGCTCTGAAACGACAAAAACTTTTCTGACATCGAAAAACAAGCTACTTATTAGCGCTGAAATCTGTATTAATCAGGGTAAACCGGGCCCCAGAAGCAGGGATGCGTCGAGCCGAGTCGGCCTGACTAGAACGTGTAGTAGGAGAGACGGAGACTTTACTCCTACCTACGACCTCAAGAACTATGCCCGGTCACACAGCAGTCGAAAACAAGACGGCCCCTTGGATTTCTTCTAATCAAACTATCCGCCATGAGGCAATCATTTTCACCTCCCTCAGAATCAGTCACAATCATTTTTATCTCTTCTTAGGTTTATTCTCCCCTCCTCTTGACAATACTATCAACTTAATAATACATCTACAGCATCCACCTCTCATTCTGTTCACCTCCCATTCGATACATTCACTAAATCTTTCGATTAGTTTCTTTTACTTATTCCTACAGTCTCAGTCTTCTAAAGCCTCAAGCTCGAGTCTTAGTTTCAGGTCTCAAGCTCAGGTGTCTGCCTCGAGTCTCGGTTCTGAGTGTCAGTCTTGACTCACAAAATCGAGTCTCGAGCTTGAGTCACAAGCTCGAGTCTCAGTCTCTAGTATCAGTTTTGAGTTTCAGTCCCGAGTCTCAAGCTTGAGCCTCTTGAGTTTCAGTCCCGAGTCTCAAGCTTGAGCCTCTTGAGTGTCAGTCTTGAGTTTCATGCTCGAGCCAGTCTTAGTCTTGAGTCTCAGCCTCAATTCACAAGCTTGAGTCTCAAGCTCGAGTGTCAGTTTCGAGTGTCAGCCTCAATTCTCAAGCTCGAGTCTCAGTCCCAAGTCTCAAGTTCGAGTCCAAGTCTCGCTTGACAATGCTGTCAACTTAATAATACATCTACAGCATCCGCCTCTCATTCTGTTCATAGTTTCTTTTACTTATTCCTACAGTCTCAGTCTTCTCAAACCTCAAGCTCGAGCCTTAGTTTCGGGTCTCAAGCTCGGGTGTCTGCCTCGAGTCTCGGTTCTGAGTGTCAGTCTTGACTCACAGCATCGATTCTCAAGCTTGAGTCACTCGAGTGTCAGTCTTGAGTGTCAGGCCCAAGTCTCAAGCTCCAATCTCAGTCCTGAGTGTCAGTCTCAGCCTCGATTCTCAAGCTCGAGTCCAAGTCTCTCGCGCTACTGTAGGCCTCGCGCTCGCGAGGAGAAAAAAAATTAGGTAAAATTGTCTAAATTGAAAAAAGGCCTCATGAGGAAATTTTGCTTTAGGCCCCAAAAAGTCTGACGACGGCGCTATAGTCTATAATCCGTTCCCCAGTCCACTTAATTTTTCTATAACTCTCCAGTCACCCACCCCGAGTTGATAACCGTTAGAGTGGTAAGGAAGCTCGATACATGAAAAGGTAGGGAACTAACGTCAGCTTAAAACTCTCTTTCTTAGTCCAAAGATTCGTTTCCGACTTCTCTTTTCGAGGAACATAAGAAATTTAAGAAACGCTCTCGTCTCGATCACCAGATTAGCTTCAGATCCGCCCGAAGATGACAGCTCAGTTTCATACCATTATTAGGTCTTTCACGCTTTAATTTTTCACGGAAAATTCGAACTTCGAAAATATTGATCGATTTTATAAAGTTATGAAGACGTGTCGAAATTGTTCAAAGAAAACAACCTCAAGTAGAACTTTTCTTCCAGGTAGTAATACCTGCACTCAACGGTAACACTACATCTATCTTGTACACCCATCTTACAAAAACCCTTCCGCAGCAACAGGGTATTTGTTCAGTACTTCTAACAACTATAAATTGAAGTAAGGTAGATCAAAAACTCACTTAGAAAAATAATACTGTAACTGAGCTGAAAGCATTTGTTTAAGTTTGTCAACTGGAATGCTGCTTTCCGAGTGATACGTAGAATTATCCGCCGCGTTATAATTCATGGTCGATCCTCTTGACGATGGTTGATGCTCTCCGTGAGATTCAGAAGATTCAATGCCATTCATAAATACTCTACGAAAAATCATAAAAATCATTTTCAAATTAGAAATAATGTAGACTCGACAATGACCATTTTCAGTAGTCGGTGTAACACGACAAGTATATGATTGTTTCTCGTGCGATCGAACTTTGGGAAACAAAAATAACCCCTTGAGACCTTCACCTGATACGTAAATCCTATAGTTTCCCCCTTATCTACGTATTCGTGAACTGGATACATTTTAACGTCGAGGTATCAAATGAACAGTTTCATAGCTCTGTGTACGCAGGTGGCCACGGATGTATGGCTCACTATACTCTAAAGAATAACAAATGTAACGTGATAAGAAATATGCCTCTTGTCCATACACAGTGTCCACAACACCGTACTTTTCTTCCAACTTTTTGAAGGTTTACACTGATTACCTTGTACCCAGTGAGCGCGGCTATTCTGTAACAATTATACATACCGAAATTGTTCCGTTCGTAACGAACAGTATTTCAGCCCCTACCTAAGAAATTGGACTTTTACGTGCTTCCGAACGTTGAAAGGTTCATTAGTAATTAAAGAAATATGTTTATCCATAATCAATATCAAGCAAACGCGTCGAATATTTCAAAAGAGAGAGGGAAGAAAGAGAATAACACGCACTCGGAAATCACACGTTTAATGTGGGATGGAAGGGCCTGCCAATTCGCACATCACAATGCAGTGCAATTAAATTATCTAGAGCAGAAAGAAATAACTTATCGTTTAAAACACTATACATGACAATATTTTGGTACTTTCTTCAGACCTTTCTAACGTACTTGCGGTAGGACGGCTTAAATTCTCCATTTTTTCATTCACCTCGGAAATTAACATCATCCTGTTTCCCTATCCGAGACAGAAAAAAAATTGAATCATATCTCGAAATTTTCAACCATTAGCACTTCACGTATTAAACCAACATTCGTACGGAATAAAAATAGTCGTAGACCTTTCACAAAAATTTTCTGCATGAGAAATTAGTATTCGACTTCGCCAAATTACGAACTTGATGATGAACACAGGCCGTTCATTTCTCGCGCATTTCAAGTTCACATCAAGAATACGATCGCGAGAATAATCTTCAGTTCCGGAACAACAACTACAGCAGCGTGCTGAGAAAGTAAAAGATGATAACGCGAGCGGATCGTTCGTTTAGGAAATTTGCACACAAGGCAAGCGGCGAATCTATGAAAAAAAGAGAGATAAGGAAGATGGCGTGATTTGCCGGTTATCGCTACGAACGGGAATATTTCACAAGCTTGCAATATTATTCCCTATAATATCAGAAAATTTTTACATCGAACGATTGGAAACGATTCTAAAGTAAACCTGAAAAATAGTCGGGAGACTTCCGTGTGAGATGCAACTGCATTCAAAGAATATTAAACTTGCTATTTGCACACGTGCGCGATTACATTAGATATATCAGTTCTTAGAGATTTTCATTTGTTATCCGTCAGGATACTTGATTGGAGATACAGACCAGAAAAGAATGTTACACTAAGAAGTTCGCAAACATATCCAATATATAAAATCCCTAAATGGCACCACTTTTTTCGCCTAGGAATAATTCGTACTTCTCTTTAAGCTAGAAAGCTGATTCTTTTTCCCACAAACTCAGAATTATCTGTAGTTTATGACAAAAATCGGAAATTTTGAAAATATGCAAATACTCGGCTAAAAAACGGCAAAAACCAAAATATCGATTGCAAACTACCTGAATCACATGAACCAACAGAAGAACAATACCTCAAGGCGTACCCTACCATCACCGTCGCAACGAAGTATTGAAAAAGTCACGTTCGTTCCTTTTAGAAGAGAAAAAAAAAAAAAACATCCGATTTCAGAATGTCTAGACCTGCTTCAATAATAGATGAAACTGCGAACTAAGGCTGTTGTGTTGCGTACCTATGTATTTTTTTCCTAGGACAGTCGAAACTGGCGACAAAACTGATCCAAATTGAATTATCTTTTCGAAAAATACATTGTGTGTATATTGTAGACAGCAATTGCCGCAGTTTCTTTCACATTGGGAACTGAGGATTGTGCGTCGATTGTGTGTCGTGTCGGTTACCTCGAATTTGCCTTCTTTTGTCCTCTTCTTAAGACATCCTAGAATAAATGCTCTTTTGAAAGCCAATGTTAAAAGAATAATACATGCAAGGGTGTTGAAAGATGAAATTCGCTCTTAAATTCTCTGAATGCAAGTGCAGATCACGTGTTTGTTGCCAAAGTTGAAAGTATCATCTCGGCAGTTCCAGCGAGTGCAAAGCGCGAGTTGGCTGGTGTTGTGTCCACAGCGAGCGCGTAGCGTGAGATTGACAGGCGCCGCAGACCTAGCCGCTCAAGCGCGCTGAAGGCGCGCGGCAAACGGCTAGTATTATTATAAACTGATTTCCTATTAAGCTAATAAAATATCTGAGTTATTGATTGAAGGATTGTAGGCGAGTACGAAAATCACGAACGAAGAGAGGACAAAAAAGCACATCACCGATGAGTAGGAAAACAGAATAACATTAATTAGTGAACAAGAGTGAAGCAATGCACTCATTACAGGGAGGGTAGTGTGATAGTGTACTAGATGCATCTCGACGCGCTGAGCACGCTGGTTTTTTCAGATTTTCGCTATCTCAAACGGTTAAGAAGTTATGGCCGAAAAACTGATTCTATCGAAAAAACGGTCAAAAAAAGGTACTCTTAAAGGAAAACTCTATTTCTCAAAAATCATCTACCTTTAATGATAGAAGAAGCTCTTCTATTCTCTAGCCTAGACAAAGTTGTTTGGGAAGGGGGAATCGTAGAAATATTTATACGCTCCAACTCCCTGTATGGGCCCCGACTCCACAAGGATTAAGTACAGAAGAAGAGAAATTGAAAAAACCTCGGAAAAGAAGTAGACAGAGAGAAAAAGAAAGAAGAGGAATTCCTCGCCTGAGAAGCCAAGGTCGCGATGCGCTGCTGGTGAGCCCCTAGTGGGCTCTCAGTGGCGGCTGAAAACTCTGGTGGAGGAGTCGATTCGCGTGTGTCCATGGTACAGGACTGCCTGTGTTCCGGTTTGAGTACTGAGCACTCCCTCAGTCAGTAGGGAGAACCCTGTAGAGGCTTCATGGACGGGCATTAGACAGCGCGCGGAACGCAAAAAGAAAATGTGGCTAAACCGTCCTCCGGACTATCAACGCGCTGCTCAAAAGGGTGGATATCGGTGCCGGAGGTGCGGTTTTTCGGGGACCACTTTGAGATACGCCTCCGTTTCTCTTTAAGCTATCTTGTGTACAAGAAGTTACAATGAACGGAGAAATCTTGGTTGTGTTTTTAGACCCGGCTAATTTTTTTGCCTCCGGTCGTAACCTTGCTCAAGGCTCAAGACTAAACTAGGCTTTTGGCACATTCGATTAGATACCCAGCTTCAGACAGACTAGATTCCATGGCTCAGTATATCCTAATACTAAGCCAACCACTGATGAATAACTGTCAAAGTCTCTTGTTCTAGCTGAGGCCAGGTTCCTTACTTCATAAGTTATGTAAGACTTGAAAGTTCGTGGGTTGCTCCAGTGTATCTCAGAGAGTCACTTCAAGCACTCGTGCAAACAGTAATAAGACCAATAAATTCCGGCGCTATGACGTTTGACTGCTTATGATAAGACACTAGCGAAAAAAAATATATAATGGGAAGCCATGTTGTCTGGAATCAAGTCTCTAGCTAATGGCTGCACTTGCATTCAGGTTTTGCATTCTTGGCGTAGAATGATGTCATCAAAAGACAGACAGATACATGTGATGCAGCCATCATTTGGAGGCTTATTTCTAGACAAGTCCATCATATCTCCCTGATGATGCTCGCCTAAACTACCTGCACAAAATGACAGTGAAAACGTCAGCATTTTCACATCGCCATCCCCCCTTTTGAGGAGTTTAAACACGAGAAGAATGTAAGGCTGATTGTTCATCCTAGAATTCAGAGCGTCGACAACTCGACTCTCAGACATTTCGCTTTCCAAAGACTCACTTCTTGATGGTCTGATGGCTTATTAATTTGTAAGACTCAGAGATTTGTCACGCAAGCTTGTTCCGACGCCGCTGTATAGTAACTCACGAGATGACCTTAAACCAGTTGTTTACCCGGCAACAAAAACGCTAAATCAATAAACACCAGGGCAATGACGTTCGATTGCTTATGATGCTCGCTACTTGTTATTCTATCTACGAGTTTAATGCAACACTACCTAAACGGAACGATCGTTAGAATGCGTGCGTTCGTACATCTCACTATCAAAGAGCCTACCGCCATAAACGAATGCCTGACTGATCGTTCACCCTTTAGTTCGTAGCTTCAACAGTAGGACTCACAGGCATTCTGTTCTCCTCAACACCCAATTCTGAGTGGCGTGATGGCATGGCTTGATAGTATTCAGAGGTTCGTTACGCAAAATTGCTTCTAGTAACTCGGGGATGACTCAAAATCACCAAGAGACTCTGACTCTTGAGTTAGACATTTAAGGAGAATAGAAAAGATTTCAATAACTCAATTTTTAAGGAGCAGAGACTGATAAAAATTTCAAGGTGCACTGATAAATTGAAACTTGACGTTGCCAAGAAAATAGAAAAATGAATTAAACTCTTGTAGTCGGAAAGGAACATTATCGATGCGGTGTATGAAGAGAGCTCGAAGGAATCAGAAACGGCGAACAGACGAGAATATGCAGAGATGCGAGAAGCTGATGAAGGTTGTGATGTCATCAGAGGACTCCTATCTGATATTCGTTATTTTAGAGGAGGACGTGACGTACTTGGAGACTTACAAAAGCATACTGAAGAAGGGCTAACCATCAGGAAATGATGTTAACAAAGATTGATCCCCAAGGAGGAACACCTTACAAAAAGAAAGTGGCGTCAAGAAAACTCGCAACTTCGAGGACGATGAAATATCATCAGGGTGCGATGTCGTCGATTGAGGAGCAGAAGAATGCCGTTCCAAAAAGTACAGAGGAAGAGATTTTAGAAAAAACTCGCAGCCCACATACTTAGCTGCTCGGAATTGCCTTCATTAACTGTGTTAATTGAGGCAAGCAGGGAACCTGTTTTACAAGGGATTTTTCATCAGATACAGGTCAATTTTCGAATTTTTTACAAGTCCTTTTCCCATCATATATAGCTTAGAAGTGCCATCACTATCTGATGACGTCACAGAGCTAGTAAAACCACTAATACAGTAGTATAAAGGAAGCCTAAGACCTAGTACAGAGCTAGGACAAACTGCTACTATAAGCTATTATAAAGATCTTGTAAGCTTATGGTATGAAGGATGCCTAAACCTAGTATAAAGGAGGATTGGACCTAGTATACGCCTAGTATAATACGTAGTATAAACCTAGTATAATATACTGCATGAAGCAGAGAGACCTAGTATAAAGGAGGCTTGGACCTAGTATACGCCTAGTATAATACGTAGTATAAACCTACTGCATGAAGCAGAGAGGATAAGTCCCCCTCCTATCACTTCATCAAAATTTTTCTAAGTCCCTTTTTCTTGCCGGACGGCGCCCGGCGGCCGTCATTTTCCTTCAGTTTACCCCCCGATAAAACAGGTTCCCTGTTAAAAGTTTAATTCAAGAAGAGAGACGAAAGTAAACTGAAACGTACTCCATGACAGACGATCATAAGGAGCAGAAGAGATCGCACCTTAACCACGACCATTTTCTTGACTTCGTCAGTTTTTTCAGAAAAATACAACCCCGTACTCACCATTCCTATACGGTCAAGATAATACCGTAGATAAGTTTGAGTAATGAAGAGAAAAAAAGTAATTTTGCATGAGTTATGCCACCGTCGATTCAAAGATGGAAGATGTAAGGAGCAGGTATTATATGACCAACAAATGCAAATGACTTGACATGAATATCACAATCACTCACCATCTTCACAGGTTAACAGATCTTTTCGAGATCTTTCTTCTCTTCTTTCAGAAATTTATCGAGGCATACAACGAGGAAATGAAATAAAAACGAAGTTAGAAGAAAAATGAAGTGCGTATACGAGTACATCGCTGCGTCGAAGGCATTAATGACACATTATGAATTGATCAATTAACGGGGCAGCTGTGGACATTATCGGCGATGTGCTGAAGAAATCACAGATACAAGCTCATGATTACGAATTTATCTCCTCCGCGTATTGTTATGACTATCTGACATCAATAATTTTCACTCACTTAGGAGAAAAAATATTATCCTTCGAAGAATGATAGGCAAAGAGAAAGATCAAGCATATTACGATTTGACGGAACGTTTTCTCCCATGTTTTCAGCAACATAGACTACGTGAAACTGAAAAATCCTATTATGCTGAGAGAGCTCGAATGATCTAAATTGAGACCACGATGAAAAATCTTGAGAGAAATACATCAAGAGCACTGGAGGAGTTAAAATGTAAAATAGGCGAAAGGAGAGAGTAATTCTTTTCAATTTGTACAAAAAAAAACAAACCTTGTACGAAGGAAGTATTAATGGAAGTTACAACTTCATAAGAATTTGACCAAAACACGTGAGATTAGCCCAGGTACAAACGAATGAATTCCTGATGGCGATGGGTCATCTCAACTAATAGAAAATGAAGTTTTATGGTAAAATCATGACTACGCTCAAAATTCAAAAAGATTATAGAAGTAGAAAGAGAGACATGTTGATAGTGCGGTAGTTTGTTTTTCATGATCGCTCTTAAATTGGGGTAAAGTTCTTTGATTCGACAACGAGAATCTTTCAAGATTAATCAACATTGACTAAATCTCGTGTCGGTCCACAAACAAGGTTCCATAATTTCAACATCAGCTGAGGATCAAATTTGGGAGGCGTAAGAATTCAGATTGAGATGAAAAGACATTGGAAAGAAAAACACGAAGGTGAAGGAGTCCTGAAAGAAACTTACAAAAGTAGAAAACGAGGATTTAAATGAACATCAGATACGAAATTTAATGGAACATCAATAAGGGCTTCGTAAGTATCTGAATTTACCGACCGAGACGAACGCTACATTTTCTTCAATTTTTTAAAATATCTACTATCATACAATGAAATTACTGAAAACTATACCTATCGACGCACGATTTTTTTTAGGAATTTGTGGAGAACCATTTCATCAAAACACGTATGATTATGTTTTACTAAAAATTGTAGAAAAGTTTTCGACCCGTTTAATGAGAACAGAAAAATTAAAATTGGTCGCGGTCGTAAATAATTGCTAACAATTTATCGAATTACAAAATGAGGACTTGAAAGAAAACTCGACGATGTGACTTCGATTACAAGAAAATATCATACTTCTGAACCGGACGTAGTCATAAAATACCCAGCAGCGGATTATGACGTCAGTGGAGTGAACGTGACAACGTCGGAAAATGTCTTAGAATAGGACTAGACCGAAGGTGTAGTAGAGTAAGAAAAGAAAATTCATGCTATTTTTACGCCACTTTCAACAATTGTTAAAAACAGAACGGTCTTCACCCCAAAACCCTCTCTCACAAGTGCACACTGTTGTACAGAGGTATTTGAAGGCGGAGAGAAATCAAGACTTGATAAATCTTTTATAACGTTTCAACTAATATCTGCTGAGGAAAATGCGTATTTTCTTTACCATTCGCCAGAAATCATGTCATCATCAGAATATTTGCCGATGCAATGATAGAAACATCTGAGTCATGCAGAGGAAGGTCACAAATCTACGAAAGAAAATAAACCAGAACAGGCTGAAAACCTTATCAAAAGAGAACAATGTATTTGACAGTCGAAGGATGCTCGAGATTAATCCGGTGGACCTAAAATTCAAGGACTTTGTAACGTCCGATGATATCACTGCTGATCACTAGCATTTGAATCACAGAAAACTACTAGTTTGATCCTGAACAAAGCATCAGGATTGGACGAGGTGGTAACAAGAACAACGACAAACTGGCATCCTTGGACGTAATCAACATCCTTGGTACTATACTAAAGAAGGAACTTCTCATTCTGATACGAAACAACAGATACTATGGGAATCCTGATGGACTGAAGTAGCCGAAAATAGTGGAAAAGATCATGAACCAGAACTAATGCTGATTCAATGACAAGTTCGACAGTCAGGAAAGAAGACTAGCGATGGGAACACCGCGGTCACCTATACTGGTAAAGATATTGATCAGATATTGAAAGCTGATGATAACCCAATTATGTAGTAGGTGCTCTAGCACTACTAGACCGGTGGATCAATTACTTTTGGAAATGAATACATTGAATGAGAAGATTAAATTTGAAGCGGAGAAAGGCAATGAAAAATACTCACGTTGAAGAACAACAGGATGAAACAAGAAATCCACAGGAAGCCGACACACACCAAAACCATCATCCGAAACCACTGCCACCACTACCCCAGGCACAAGTTAGCGGTGATTCAGAATTTTCTGCAACCGAGCAATCTCTGCTCCGAAGCACAATGAAGAGAGGAAGAGAAAAGCAGAGCGGCTAATCTAGAGGCGTAATTGAGGGAGTCCTTGGGACAATTGAAGCAAACAAGGAAACTCACGACAGCACCGTGAGAAAGAACTCCGGATACAGGAAAGTACATTCCTGGTTTGAATGGTAAATGAGTATTCGGAGTCATACTTGTAGAATACCGAGTGAAGAGAAAAAACTCTGGAAACAGGCGGAGATTGAAAAAACAAAAAGGAGAAAAAGTAATCACGTTTAACAGCAAAAGATTATTCAGCTTGGTGATTGGACAAAACAGGAAGAACAAAACGAACCGATAGGATGACAGTAAAGCCAATAGGCAATAGAGACGCAGAGCCTGAGCGGATTAACCAACCACAACGCATTATAACTGTGGCCAATCAGATCTCAGTATTGATTTACAAAAACTAAGTTCGAAGCCACGAGCCTCACTAGCCTCATTAAAGGTACAACTGATGATGGCGGAAAACCCGGAAGTACTCTTGTAAGCTAATTTGTAAAGTAGAATCGTAGACTCGAGATCTTCTCTAATTTTAATAGGAAACCTGTTTTATCGGGATGGGGGGGGGGGTCTCCCGGAAAAAACGTCCGTCATCCGGGAGGCAACTTGACCCAACTTAACTTGACCATGACCATGGGACTTGAAAAAAAATTGTTTTCGTCCCATCGCTTATTGCTTGGAGGTTGAAATTTTTCCAAGTCCCTCTCTTATGACCTATAGCTCGGACTATCAGGCCAGTAGCTCGGCCTCCTATCATACATACTAGTATAAAGCTAGTATAATACAAGGAGGAGTCCAAGCCTAGTTCAAGTCCATTATTCTGCAGAGAATGATTTCTCGATAACAATCATAAGAATGGTATCTCTCATACTTTCAACTAAGGTACTTTTCTCTGGATCAACTCAATATTACAGAAGAGCGGTACTGTATTAGCCTGTGATGACCCGAAGAAAAGTATTTCTCACACAAGCGACCGCGGTACTTATCCTTCGAGCCCAAGAAATCCGCATTTTACGCAAAATCCGTAGAAAAATCCCAATTATTTCGGGTACTGAAACCCTTAGATCTGGCAGCACTGATAGCCCGATTAAAAAAGCTCCTTCAAGTAACTAGATATGCAATATTCCATTCACCAAAAGACCTAGCTACTTCAATGAGCCTGATATACAACGTTTCAAACACCACATGACTCTTAAAACAGATTCTCTGCCTCCCCTCATTCAACTCCGTTAAAGAACCCGTGAGTTTTTTTTCTTCATAATGAAATTTCTCGTTGGTTTTCTCGACGACAAATTTTCAATGTTAATCCTTTCATAATATTTCGTAGAATGAACAGTAAAGAATGAAGTCTAGAGAAGATGAAAGACGGATAACCAGGCAGCATGGCAGTATTAGGACAAAGAATAAATAAGTTAGGTTGCTGTACCCAATTCTTAGTCCAGCTATAACTACTTCATGACGTGAAAAACGAATTGAAGACGACCAAAGGATTGAGAATGTCTTAATCAAAAGAAGTTCATCGTGGATTGAGAGGACTAACGCTTGCATCACGATGCTTGAAATCGAAATATCCAAACTTTTTCAACCATGAAAATACTTTTCATTTCCCAAAATTTCAGCAATGACTCATTTTCCTCTAACACAATTTTCAAGTACTACGCACCAACTTTTTTTTCCGAGTATTTGTCATAAATTGTATGAAATCTCCCGTACTTCGGGATTAACCTGCCAACTTCAGTGATCCTTTTAAACCACTGCAAATCTTCAGAAAAACCTACCAGGAACTGTAATTATTTTATTACTGAATGAAAATTTCTGCTTCCAATTATATTCTTTCAGATTGGATAATTTTAGTTAGAATCGACTGGACCATCAAGTGAGAGAACGAAATGAATACAATTTTGCTACTATTTTATTGAATTCCTACACCTCTGGTTTCCAAAAAAAGAATGAAAGACTAATAATATTGTGGGTGATTGTCGCCATCTCAAGTCATGATTTGCACGCGGATAGTGAGGCATCAATACTGACATTGACATCGTTCTTTCATTTGTATACAACTATTATAATTTCCTTTCGATCACTGGAACGATACTCATAATGTACCATCTCGAGTACCTCGATAATGAAACGCTAGCGACTCATTAAGATTTCCTAAGAGCACGAGGATACTGAGGCGATAGTCATCTATGCGATTGAGACCGCGTTGCCAACATATCAAATTCCTTCGATCCGATATCGAACACAACGAAGTAAACTGATCCATATCACAGTTGATTCATGAATCAATTTCCGTCATTGTTTCATCCTGTATAGGTCTGTTATGAGCTTTTACCACAATGTGGAATACGACGGATTAGAGAACAACAGTGTATATAATAGGCGATACCTATTCACTCCGATCGACACCATAAACATTAAATATTTTCCATTTCCCGCGCGCATTCCACATACTTCTACTAAATTCATACAGTACTGGTATGCATAATTAAGGTAATGTGCGTCTACTTGCGCACAAAATAAAAATGTTGAATTACTAACCAAAAACACTATACGTTTCTCACTTTTCTCGCTTTCGTACATTTCGTCATGTGAGTGGACTACACGGAAGCAAGGTTAATGAAGATGACGATTACCGCATCATTTGTCTCCCTTCCCTTCGATGCGCGAAGATTACAAAATTCGTCGTGATATCGAAGTTATTCACCGGTAGGCGGAAAAAGATATTTTGAATTCCTGACTAGGTGTAGGCAGGAGAAGAACACGCGCGCACATATACATATAAAAAGAAACATGAAATAGACGTATCTAAAACAACAAGGGTAGATGTTAAGCATAGACCGGTAGAAGAAGAATTTGTTACTACAAAATGTGATTGTTTTTATCTCTACTCTTTACTTTGAAAGGTGTAAAAATTAATTTTGACGGAAAATACGAATACTTGAGTTCGAAACGAGAAGTCAACTTCCTCCAGAGAAGCACATTCTACACGCTTATCTCAAACAAGAACATGAAGGTATAAAAATAACTAGAGCGATTGAACAATAATTCAAAATCATAATGATAAAAAGAAAAATACACCGTCGTTGGAGAGTTATCTAAAATGACGCAATAATTTGGACGTTGATGAATACTATGTGATAAAGCAAACTTTGGTAAGCAACTAAAATTGAAGCTCAATGGCCGCAGTCAATGTCAGGTTAGTTTTTCTTCGTTTCACTCAATTCAACCACGTTCTTTCTTCTTTGGCCATAACAAGCAACTTTCGTTCATCATAACTTGACTTTCAACTTAGACTTACTCTAACACAACAATCCATACTGAAATCGACATTATAAAATACAATCACATTGAAGATAACTTAAGAAGGGCATTTTGACTCCGTCTGATAAGTTTTAATGAAAGCCACTGTAGAGGTTCTTCAACATCAAGGAAGGACTATAAGGAGATTCCGTAGCCCATCAGGTATCTTTATCTTATTTGCTAAAAACATTCGGATTTGCTCAGAATTCAATTTTTCCGTCACTAAATCTTCCCACGCTTATGGATCATAACTATAAAACCCTATGACTCAACTATTGTGGAGCTCGCAGTCTTGGTAATTTTACAGGTCGTTGAAATAAAAGAACAGATTTCAAGACATTAGGCTCCTCTTTTAAAGGAGAGAAATAAAAGTTCATAATCTTTGGGAACTAATTTACATGTTGATTAATAAGGTGCGCTCTCAACAACCTTAAAAAATAATTGAAAAAGTTTTCCAAGCGTGCAATTCTACATTAGTTACTTTTACAAGAGCACTTCTGAATGTTCCCAAAAGTACTCTTGTGAAGAACTGCACACTTGGAAAACGTTCTCAATATTAGTTTTCCACTTACACCTCTCTCTCTCTCAATATGATTTATGAGTTTAGATACATCAGTGAAAAACAAAATTGGTCTCAAATGGTCACATCAGATGGAGGTGCATGTTTTATAATAATCATTTCAATCATAAATATTGTGGTTTAACATCATCATTTAAGTGACCAATTGAGCAGAAATACAGGAAGAGACTCACAACAAACTGCAGCCACCCAAAGTTGTCAGTAGATCCATATGTTTACTACAATATGAACTTTAGAATACATCACAAGAATACAATCACACAAGCAATGACCATCCCTTTGCGACTCAAGAGTGAAATAAAATGAAAATAAAAAGACATGAAGCTCTAAGATTGGTTGTATCAGATAGAGGTGCATGTTTGATAATAATCAAAGATGAATCATAAATATAGTGGTTTAATATCATCATTTAAGCAACCAAGAGAGCAAACAACAATTCAGAGGGAAGCAGAAACAGTGAAAAAAAGCTCCAAACAAACAGTAGCCCTCCAATGTTATGAGTGGATCCATACATTCAAGATCCACTACAGAAAATTTAAAATATGTCACAAGCATACAAATGGGAAAATAATGACTATTCCTATGAAAGTAAAGAGTAAAACAAAAAGAAGAAGAACGATCATATCAGATGGTAGTGCATGTTTTATATAAATCATATATCGATCATAGATATAGTGGTTTAGTATCATCATTTAAGCGACCATTCAGATGCTTCAAAAGTTGTCAGTTGATCCATAAGTTCAAGACCTACTACACAAACTTTAGAATAGATAACAAGAATACAATTACAAATGCAATGACCATCCCTTTGCAACTGAACAGTAAAAGACATGAAGTAAGATTTGTTGTATCAGATGGAAGTGCATGTTTGATAATAATCAAAGATCAATCATAAATATAGTGGTTTAATATCATCATTCCAGCAACCGTTCAAATGCTTCAACAAGAGAAAAGTTGGTCTCAAATTGTCACATCAGATGGAGGTGCATGTTTTATATAAATCATCACAATCATAAATAATAGTGGTTCAATATCATCATTTAAGTGATCAAGTGAGCAAACAACAATTCAGAAAGAAGCAAAAACAGAGAGAAGAAGCTCAAAACAAACTGTAGCCCCAGGGGTCATTTTGTCCTGACATTCAAGATCTATACTACAAACTTGAGACTTTGTCAAAAGATTAGTATATATTATTAAAAAAAAGACTATATCTTTGAAAGTGAAGAATAATAAAAAAAAAAACATGGAGTAAGATTGGTCATATCAGATGGTAGTGCATGTTTTATAATGATCATACATCAATCATAAATATATTGGTTTAATATCGTCATTCAAGTGACAAATTGAGCAAATGATAAGAGAGGTAGAAATACAGGCACAGCCTTGAATCAAACTATAGCCCCCAAAAGTTGTCTGTTGATCCATAAGTTTAAGATCTATGTACTGGACAAACTTTAGAATACATCACAAGAATACAATTCCAAAAGCAATGACCCTCCCTTTGCAACTCAAGAGTAAAACAAAATGAAAATAAAAAGACATGAAGCTTTAAGATTGGTTGCATCAGATGGAGGTGCATGTTTGATAATAATCAAAGATCAATCATAAATATAGTGGTTCAATATCATCATTTACGCAACCAAGAAAGCAAACAACAATTCAGAGAAAAGAAGCTCAAAACAAAAAGTAGCCCCCCAAAGTTATGAGTTGATCCATCCATTCAAGATCCACTACAGAAATTACAAAATATGTCACAAGCATACAATTGGGAAAATAATGACTATTCCTATAAAAGTAAAGAACAAACAAAAATGAAAAGATATACTCATAGAAAAAGAACGATCATATCAGATGGTAGTGCATGTTTTAGATAAATCATATATCAATCATAGATATAGTGGTTCAATATCATCATTTAAGCAACCGTTCAGATGCTTCAACAAGAGAAAAGTTGGACTCAAATTGTCGCATCAGATGGAGGTGCATGTTTTATAAAAGTCATCACAATCATAAATAATAGTGGTTTAATATCATCATTCAAGTGACCAATTGAGCAATCAATGAGGGAGGCAGAAATACAGGCACAGCCTCAAAACAAACTGTAGCCTCCAAAAGTTGTCAGTTGATCCATAAGTTTAAGATCTACTAGACAAACTTCAGAATACATCACAAGAATACAATTGACAGAGCTGCTGCAACAAGGTCCATAGGCCTACGTGTCTTTTTTGGTGCTATCATTTAATTTGATCCTTCAACTACAACCTAGTGAAGTTTCAAGTACTTGCAAAGATTTTATATGTTTGCTTTTCATTTTGGGAGTCTTTTGTTGGATTTTCTATTAATTTTTCTGTCTTGTTTCGTCTTTAATGGTGACACAAATGGTGAAATCCTGGAATTTCACACAGGTTTTGACCTCCTCTCTTCCTTAGTCCTGAATATGAAAAATTATTTGTGCAACTACAAACTCATATTACTTAGAAGAAACAGAAAACAAGACAAAATGGAAGGTAAACAGACTAAGAACTTTGAACGCTTTGTTCTTAAAACTACAAATCTTTCTCAAAACTACGCTTCTTGCGGCACCATCAATTACAAAAGCAATGACCATTCCTTTGCGACTTAGTAGTCATATAAAATTAAAAAAAAAAATACATGAAGCGTCAAGATTGGTTGTATCAGATGGAGGTGCATGTTTGATAATAATCAAAGATCAATCATAAATATAGTGGTTCAATATCATCATTTAAGCAACCAAGAGAGCAAAGAACAATTCAGAGGGAAGCAGAAACAGTGAAAAGAAGCTCAAAACAAACAGTAGCCCCCCAAAGTTATGAGTTGATCCATACATTCAAGATCCACTACAGAAAATATAATTGGAAAACAATGAATATCCCTTTGAATATAAAGAATAAAACAAAAATGAAAAGATATAGAAAAAGAACAATCATATCAGATGGTAGTGCATGTTTTATATAAATCATACATCAATCATACATTGGTTTAATATCATCATTTAAGCGACTGTTCAAATGCTTGAACAAGAGAAAAAGTTAGGCTCAAATTGTCACATCAGATGGAGGTGCATGTTTTATAATAATCATCTCAATCATAAATAATAGTGGTTTAATATCATCATTCAAGTGACCAAGTGAGCAAACAATGATTCAGAAGGAAGCAGAGACAGAGAGAATAAGCTTAAAACAAACAGCAGCCCCCTGAAGTTATAAGTAGATTCATATGTTCAAGATCCACAACATAAATTTCAGAATATGTCACAAGCATACAATTAGAAAAACCATAACTACATCTTTTATTGTTTAAAGTGAAGAATAGAAAGATATGGAGTACAATTAGGCATGTCAGATGGAGGTGCATGTTTCACAATAATCATATATCAATCATACATATGTAGTGGTTTAATATCATCATTCAAGCAACCGTTCAAATGCTTGAACAAGAGAAAAAGTTAGGCTCAAAATTGTCACATCGGATGGAGGTGCATGTTTTATAATAATCATCTCAATCATAAATAATAGTGGTTTAATATCATCATTTAAGTGACCACGTGAGCAAACAACAATTCAGAGGGAAGCAGAAACAGAGAAAATAAGCTCAAAACTAACAGCAGTCCCTTAGTTATACATTAAGCCACATGCTCGGTTGCCATTTCAATAAAATACTTGCTATTCATTTGCTTTTGGTTGTTTTACTTGCCAGTAGACACCCTGAAGTTGATCCATATGTTCAAGATCCACAACATAAATTTCAGAATATGTCACAAGCATACAATTAGAAAAACAATGGCAGAAGAGAAGAGGAAAGAAATAAATGAAAGTTGAAATGGTCATATCAGATGGAGGTGCATGTTTTATAATAATCATCTCAATCATGATTAATAGTGGTTTAACATCATCATTTAATAGACCAAAAGAGCAAACTATGATTTAGAAAGAAGCAGAGGTAGAGAGAATAAGCTCAAAACAAACTATAGTCCGTACATTCAAAATCTATATGATGTAAACTTCAGAGTACATCACAAGATTATAGAACAAAAACAATGACTTTCCCCTTGAACGTGAAGAATAATAAAAAGATATGGAGTAGAATTAATCATATCAGATGGAGGTGCATGTTTTCCAATAATCATGTAAATCATGAATACATAGTGGTTCAATATCATCATTTAAATAACCAATAAGAGAAGAGATCTTTGTTTCTAATGACAGAGGAAACAACTCAATAACAGAAACAAAAAATAACAACCACCTTTTGTTTGTGATGAGCGTATTATCAAAGTAATTCTTGACTGGCGATGGAAAAAAAGATTTTAAATTTTTTCCACCCTTGATATGGAGCAATATTGGTCACATCAGATGGAGGTGCATGTTTTTGAATAATCATGTAAATCATGAATACAGTGGTTTACAATCATCATTTGAATGACCAATAAGTAAAAAGTTGGAAGTCTAAGAATGGTGTAGAAAAGATACTTCACAAAATTACAAAAAATTATTTACTGACAGAAAGGGTGTAGTTTACTTATTTTGAGGATAATTTAGATTTTGAAATATCAATACAGAATATTGGGCTGTACCACGGGATTAAATGGGAAGTTTTATTTACAGAATACAAATGAAAGAAAATTTGTTTGAATTTCAACAGAGAATCCATAATGAATTTTTAATTTGAATATTATAGTTTAGAATTGATTATCATGGAGTATCATTGTTATCTTTTCCTCATTTCATTCGAGTCCTTGAAAACTATTTCAACTTCAAGCAATTACTTCAACTTGTGAAAAGAGCTTATTTTTTTTTAGAAATATCAGAATGAAGTACATAATAATTTCAGTAATCTTTGTAGGTTTTTAAACAAAAATCAAGTAATAAATCATGCAACTAGAGTAAAAAAGAAAATTACACAAGCAGTCATGATATTTCATCCAAAATGCGCAGATGAAATCCAACAAGCTAAATGAATAATTACCATCATCATCAAAACCTATTTCAACTATATTAAAAACCCCAAAATAAAAAATGGAGTCAATCAAATGAAGGTGCACGTTGTTTTTTCAGAATCATAAGAATAATGAAAACTGTGGTTTGGTATCATCATTCAAGTAACCAAAAAGCAAAGAAGTAAAAAGTCAAGAAGGAAACTTTAAACCAAATGCTATCTAATAAAAGTGCAATATTTACTTACGTGCCAAAGCTTCCCTGGGAACCAAAAAAGAAAAGAAAAAAAAAAAAGAAATGAATAAGATGATACAAAATTCTTGGCGGTGTAATGAATGAAGGAAATTTTAAATTTGGTAGATGGAATAATTAAAAATTCATCAGTCCTGGACGCCTCTTATGAAATTTTTTCTTCATGCCAGATTCATGATCTACTTCTTTTATGTTTCTCTCTTTCCAGTTCTATATCATAACTAAATTATTTTACACAAGATTTTTCTTATCAAACTCTCATGAGAATAGCAAAGTTTAAATTCAAATTCCAAAATAACAATGAATCATTGTAAATAATAAACATAAAAAACAAACTAATCAAAATAAGGTCACATCAGATGGTAGTGCATGTTTTTGAATAATCATTATCAATCATGAATATTGTGGTATCATCATTCCAGTGACCAATATGAAATACCTAGTTAATTCACATCGGTAATTTTGTAAATAACCCGGAGTTACAATAGATTTTTCAAAAATATTCCACTCTATCCCAGTTGGTCTGATTCCACCCAAACTACCCAGATAAACTATACTAGTCTTTCCTAAGAGCACTTGACGCTAAAAAATTACAAATTGATGTATACTGCGTCAAAAATTTAAATACAAACAATTCAGACGAAAAACGATACGTATTTCACAAATTATATGTATTTTTTTCGCCAAAAAAGCATAACCACAACTGCGTATTCTTAGCAAAAATTAGGTATCAACTGTCTAAAATCAAAGCATATGAACAAGAACCTTACAGAAGAGAAGAGGAAAGAAATGAATAAAAGTTGAGAAGGTCACATCAGATGGAGGTGCATGTTTTTTCATAATCACCGATTTCAGGAATTAAGTGGTTTAAAATCATCATTTAAGTGACCAATTGAAAAAATATTAAAGAAAAAATTGAAAAAAAAAAAAAACGAGAGCGGTAGGTTATAATAATGAATGTATAGAAAAATAAATATTATGAAAGATAGACAAAGAAAGAAAGAAAACTTGCGAGCGTAAAAAGATCTGTACAAGCAGAGTCAGCGGTCCAGTAGCTTCCCAATTCTAGTTGGTACGAGAAATTTTACCGATGTGTCTCGATTTCCCAAGGGCTCACCTTAGCCTAGGGATCTAGGAGCAAGTCTCCTTCCCCCGATAGATTTTTGTGAGTCCATTCTCAACAGTGGAGTGAAACATTTTCCTCAACGTACTTGATTTGTTTTCCTCGATGTGAAGTACAAACCTAGCTTCTCTTCCCTTTCAAAATTCTAAACCAGAAGCCTTCAAAAACCTTCGGTGATATCACAATTCGGACTCGCACGTTTTTCTGAGCAGTATGCCTACGAAAAAGTAGTAGGAAGGTCGCTAAATGCATCAGACGCTTTGATTTCTACACAAAATTCGGGCGTTCGTCAATAGTACAGAAACTGAGACTATTTTTGCTGGAATAGAAAGTTTGAGACAGCAACAAGAGCGACTGCAAATTCTGCACTGTGATATAAACATGAAATTCGGCTTCATCAATCAACGAGGGATCGTAATACAGACATGGTCGTTCTAAGCAGGAACAAGTAGCTTCCCCGGCCAATTCTTCCACGATTCGAAATTTACTGCATTATCAGCTACACTTTTAAAATCCGATGAAGGAGCAGACCTAATCACTGACGTCCTTTGTAGCGTACATAAAGGAGCCTAAACAGAGCACTACTCATAAGATACCAACCGAGCTTCACTTTTTTTACTTTGTTTCTTCATACTTGCACATCATACCATCCTTTCTCCTCTGCGTAGCTTTTGAATGGAGGATAATTTGTTAGGTGAGTTTGAAAAAGACCTTGAGACAAAAATATCCGATCCCTCTCCTGTCAATCAACCACCCCGGATTATAGTAGGGTCTCAATTGCACAAAAAAACCCGTCCGTTCGATTTCGCTGTCAAAAGCAATTGTATGATCGATTATTGTTCTACACACTCAGACGAACAAATTTAGCCTGTATGCCCATTTCCCCCCCCCCTCCCTGTTTTCCAAGGTTCTACCCCCCAAATCTGAAAAGCTCGTTCATCTCGAGAAATATCGACTTTTTGAAAAAAAATTTCGAACAAAGGTTGTTCCATTATGTCTCTTCTACAACTTTACTCCTCATAAAAATTTCATTTGGAGCACCTCTCGCGCTTCAAATTTGAAAAAACATGACGAAAAAAACAAAATATCATGTTTTTTACATTTTTGATAAGAAATTTCAAACATTCACGAGTATATACAATTACAAACAATGTTAAGAATTCAATTTTGTTCCAAAAGAGTATCAGGACTACTTCACCTCATCCTTCCCTCATTCCGAAGGCTCCACCCTCTTTCACTAGGTCATAAACATTTGATTAATTATAAAATATTTCCAAAAATATCACAATTATTCTCCCCCTCTTCTCAAAATTCATCTATGCAGGTAACTTCGAAATTTTAGGTAAAAAGTTGAAGTCGACATAATGAATTGAAGTAGCATTGAGACCATTTTTGATCTAACAACTCATTTTAATTACAAAGAAGTTTACAAATGTCGTATTTGGTAAAATGGTTGATTAAACAGGAGGGCTTGCGCACAAATTGTCTGTGCTCAGTCTAGTTTTAAATTTTTTTTTATTGTAACTATAGGCCTACCTCATACCTAATTTACCCGATACAATTCAGCCAAAAATAGCTGAAACCAAATATTATTGGCTGTACTTATTATTATGCGTACAGTGAATAGCCCAGAAGATTAGAAGAAAAAAACGGTTCAATCCACACGAGGAAAATAGAAAATAGTAGTCATTAGAATACTCAATACAATGATCCCTTTCCAGCGTCAACTGTTTGAATCCATTTCTCTGATTGTAAGAAGAAAACGAGAGATAGACCGGTCAAAGAATATGTTACGAGAAAAACTTCTGTAGACTGTCTTGATTACTTTAGCCAAAGAATGTTCGAAAATCTCAAAAATGCTACGCAAAAATGAATCTTGTCAGTAGGGCACAGATTGACGTAGGTCTATTAAACTGGAGAAACTTCTAAAATTTACAAATTGCTATGCAAAAATAAAATAAGAAATTGTAAGTATAACTTGAGTGACGTCACAAATAATTTTTCCCTCCAAAAAAGAAATGCGGCTGTTTTCTGCGTAATATCTAGCGTCTCAAAATGTCATACCTATTAAACAATGGAAGGAGCTCTGGAAAGATTTTTGAAGATCAAGTCGTTCAATTGACAGAAACCTTGAGAGGCTTTTGAAATAATTACAAGGAAGTGAGGATAGGGAAGATAGGCAGGAGAGGAGTCGAGTCAGGTGGTGGTACTCAAATTTTTAGGAAGGAGAAAAGCCTGCATAATTATGCACGAGTTGTAGTTAAGTAACGCTGGTAGTTGAAAGAGACAGCGTGGAAAACTGTTTTGGAGTGATTACATAGGGTAGAGGATATGCCTTGGGCTACATTGTAAGAAGTATATGTTCATTTTGGAAGGCTCTACGTGCAAAGATAGATTGTCAGATTATCTGCATTAATATGACTTGAGATGCACTGGTACATGACGGTAGTCATGAAAACCTGCAGGAGGGGATGAGAATGAGTGAGTCGACGGTGACCAATTCTAAGTTGAGCAAAGATAAGCTCTTCATGTTGAGTATTCCTGTATTAGAAGCACCAGGGATGAGTTCCTTTTTCAATGATTCCAAGTTAGTTGCAGGGTTGTTCTTTTTACGTGAGAAATGTTCCAAGAAGCTGGGATTAAGTTTTTATGGTTGTATGTAATTAGGAGGTGGAGCTTGTAATCTCAGAGAGAGGAGGAAGTTTTTCATTGTGTGATCAGTTTCATGATGTTGAGGGTGATTGATGTGAACCAATATCCAGAAAGAAGTTTCTAATATTAGATAGAGTATGAAGTCGAATGAATATAAAGGAGGAACATGGCAAAATTGCAACATTTGAAATATATATGACGGGAGGAAGACTTGGAAAAACCTCAACCATCATTCTAGGCAAATGGTGGAATACCAAAATTCTCAAAATCCTCCCCTCATAGAACAGGTTCCCTATTGAACCCTGATTTATATGAGTTGGTTGATAAAATAAAAGAAAGAAAATAGAAAAGGATAAATTCTGCGAGAGGTTTAGAGATATCTTGACAAAATTAGTGGACGGTATAATTTTGTGAAGGCGCGCCTTTGCTAGTAATTTTATAAAATACATATTTTGTAAATTGTTCTCGAAAATTAAAATATAGCAGTTTTCAAGGGAAAACTTTTTGACATGTTCCATGTCTTTACGCTGACCTGATCCCCCTGACCACTATTGAAATTTTGCGAGTTTTTTAACGCGAGTTCACCCCGCGAGTTCACCTTGCTTAGTTTATATTCGAGCATTATACTAGCTTTATGGTGCCTTTATACTAGCTTTATACTAAGATTTCTCAAGTCGTTTGACTTTTAGCGAAACCCTCATTATACTAAACCTAATATACACTTTATGAAGGCTTAAACCCTCATTATACTAGACCTAATGGTGCTTTTATACTAGCTTTATGGTGGCTTTATACTAGCTTTATACTAAGATTTCTCAAGTCGTCTGACTCTTAGCAAAACCCTGATTATACTAAACCTAGTATACACTTTATGAAGGCTTAAATCTTCTGACTCCTAGAGAAGCTTCATAGTTCGTCTTGCCTAGTTTACATGCTAGTTTAAACTAGCTTTATACTAGGAATATCACAGGCTCATTTCAAACTAAGCTCCTTTATACCCTAGGCTCATACAAAGGGGAAGTTTGTATTAGTCTCTACTAGCTAGGCTAGATCTCTCTTTGATGTGTGCAGTGAACTCACCGTGTTTGCGTGTGCCACCTCGCCGTATGCAAATGACCTTGGGTCTCTGAAGCTTTCATTATACTAAGCCTGAATCAGTATGCTGTAGTAGGAATAGCCTACATTATAAAGGCCTAATATACATATTTTAGCTTGAAATGTAGACCAAATTTATACTAGATCAAGCCAGATTCCTACCTTGAATTTGAAATTTGCTTGCGTACATCCGTGCGTCGGAAGCTTTCATTATACTGGGCCTGAAGTAGAAGGAATACCCTTTATTGAAATACTGAAGTAGACTTATACTAGACCAAGAAGCGGGGCGAACGAGCGGAGTGAGTGAGGCCCCCTAATCTCATCAGCCTGGAATATACTTAGGTAGACTTGTACTAGACCAAAATGGGAGGGAACGATCGGAGCATGCTACCTTATAGAAGACATGAAACATGATCTTTTTCTATTTGGCTCCGCCAGAAGATTTTTTTTTCCCTTTAAATTGACAATTAGTTGGGAAAGGGGGGGGGGAAATGAAGCTTTCGGAATGAGGGAGGGGTGGTGTGAAATAGTCTTGATACTCATTCGGAACAAAATTGAATTCTAAACATTGTTTGTAATTGTATATACTCGTGAATGTTTGAAATTTCTGATCAAAAATGTAAAAAACATGATATTTTGTTTTTTTCATCATATTTTTTCAAATTTGAAGCGCGAGGGGTGCTCCAAATGAAATTTTCATAAGAAGTAAAGTTGTAGAAGAGACATAATGGAACAACTTTTGTTCGAAAACTTTTTTCAAAAAGTCAATATTACTCGAGATAAACGAGCTTTTCAGAATTGGAGGGTGGAACCTTGGAAAACAGGGACGGGGGAAAATGGGCATACAGGCTGAATTTGTTCGTCTGAGTGTGTAGAACAATAATCAATCATAAAATTGCTTTTAACAGCGAAATCGAGCGGATTTATCATTAGAACCCTACTATTATACGTTTTTCGATCGTTATTTCTCAAATTCATTTACGCAATTCCAGTAACACAATATTCGCACATAATTTGAAAAATTACCCGTAATCTCCAGCAGCAGCTCCGCCAGCTACAGACATATTGTAATGATCATACATTTGATGACCACCTGGTATTTTAGCAACATCCCCATTCATGTGCTGAAATCCTGAAACAATATATGAATGAAAGATCAGTTTCGTCCAATTAATTCGCTCAAAAAATCAATACTATAAAATAGGTCAGTAAATCAAGAAAGATTTTCGAGGTAGCCACTTTTTGCTGACTTAATAGCCCTGAATTTGTCAAATTTCCTCATGTTTCAATTACGTTGAAAAAATGTTGCTCTTGACACCCTCAGTTACTGACCTCAGTCAAATATTTGCCGTTTACCCGTTTTACTTTCTCGCATCTTGTAGGTTATAAATTCATTTATGTGAGCGAGTGTGTTGTTGAACCTGATAAACGAAAATACCTGCACATCAATCAAGACTTTCGAGTTATCGTTCACCATCCAGTATCAATTAGCTGGTTGAATACCTGACGAACGTTCGTGCAGGATGTCGGGGCAACAAAATAATTGTTTTATAATGGGGAAATTAATTCAGCTCGATTTCAAAAACTTCTGAACGATATGGTTTAATAACATCGGAATCATCTCCGTCGATAAAGAAAATAAGAAAGGAAGCTCGCTCGTGTCAACTTTGATCGCTGAAACAGTTTTGTAATGAATCCGGACAAATCTGCGAACGCTAAGAAATGAATAAGATCTTCGAATACATAATTCTCTTTTCACTCACTCGTCAAGCGAGTCTCGCGAATATAGTTGGTTCAACATATTTGGAGGTTTGACAATAAACGGGCGGCGTTATGACCACTTCTTTCAAACTTTTTCCTAATTTTTTTTTTTCGCCTTCTCTCATCAAAATTAAATCAACCAGCCTAGAGAATGCGTCGCTTATTCTTAACAAAACTTGTACTATTTTCAAAAAAAAAAACAATTTCTACATCGTTACCTCTCCGCTGCTGCATCCTTCATCCGAGCTTTCTTGTCGCGTGCGCAGAACAATCTTGATACGACTTTCGTATAAATAAAATTCATTTCAGATCTAACTCGACATTGCACATTCAATAAGCGAATACCATATTACACTAAGAACACCACCACTAATACACACACATGCACACGAACAGAACATTATATAAATATGCGTGCGTATATCTTGGAACATGTAAATTTCTTCCAGTTTTCTCTTCGTATTCTCCCTTCCCCGCGTTATTCGTCCCTAATTAATGACTAATCCAGAAAAATTTAAACCTACTTATCTGACCGAATAAGAGATCGACTCTCAAAATAATTTTTCAAACTCGTTTTCGGACGCGTGTATTCCGGCGGCGGCATTTTGCAAAATTAATTAACGCCTCGGAGTGCAAATATCTCTCGAGAATTGGGCGCTTTTGAAACTTTTTTCGCATAATTTGCGCTGCCTGCGCGCATTCGATTGAATTTGGGAAACTGTGCGAAATCATTAGGCGAGAGCGTTGGATAGTAATGGCCACACATCAGTTGAAGATACATGTATTTTGTTCTAATAATCATCAAACGTCGTGAATAATACTTCTAACATTCTCATTTGGAAAATTAGAACGGGAAGTAAAGATTTTGGAATCGAATGAAAATTATGAAACGAGGAACGAAAGAAAAAAATGCAATATGAAATCTTCTAATTACTGAACTAATTAGTCAATATAGAATGAATAGGAAACCATATACTGTAACCACACGATGAAAGAGGATGATGAATAATGATGAAATTCTCCTCTCAACAGGTGGCTATCGTACATGAGAACGACTCCGACGAGGAACGGAGTTCGAATATTATTCCAGAAAAAATATCATTCGATCTTTATCGAGCAAATCATCCGAAAAAACAAACTCAACCAATACGTACATCCAGTTCAGAATCGATACGGTATCGACGAACGCATGACAACAAGATAGATCAATTTCTAAAAGCGAATTCATAATCCGAAAAATGAAGAAATCGCCGCAAGATTCAACGTGACCTTATTACAATCGAGGATTCACAACATTTACCACTAATTCTATTCTACCGTAGAATTATGTAGCTGGAGGAGCATATTTTTCGAAAACAGAAATTATTTGAAGTAGTTGAATTGTCATCGTAAAATCGTAACCATAGAAGAACTGAACAGAAATCGATAAATTTTACCAGAAACATTTCTAGTAGTAAAGAAATCATCATAATCGAAGTTCCAGCACTACGCTTGGTCATTCGCGTTTCACAATATTGTTTCAGACATGGCATTCTGATCAAAAGGATTTTTTAATTTTAATCGATTCAACAAACGTAATGGTTCAATAGTCAGCCTTAAAAAGCGTTCTATGTCGGACGCTATACCACATAAGCTATTCTGAACGCTCTCTTATCAAACTAAAATTATCTACACCTTCTTTTAAACCAATCATCATTTCGCTGGCAATCGTCCTACAAATTTCCAACAAACGAGAACACTTACATCACGACCTTCCTAACATTGAACGCTCCTTATCGATACTTCGATATTATTTCCTTCGTCAATCTTCGCACGTGAAAAGTATACATCACTGATTTTTTTTCAACGATCAAAATTTCCAACAGAATCTTACTCGAAAAAATTTTCCTTGAACTTGGTAACGATGAAGATTATTCTGCATAACAATCTCTTGTTTGTTAGATATGCTCGCACTAATAAAACAACACACGACGTTTTCGTACTTTGAACTCAGTCATGAGATACCGGTAATAGTATAATCCTGCCTAAGTTTTTTCGTTACCGTAGTGACGATCAACGAATCAATTGATTTCCTTCAGTTCAATACTTAAAACTAACTCAACTTCATACATCGGAACACAATATCATTCGATTACACGGTTATCGTTTCAATTAGGTAGAACGTGCCAACTCAAATTATTCGCGTTTTTCGCATTATCAGAAGACTTGAAAAAATCCTCCCAACAAGTTAATTAAATTTGACCTTTCAGAACACTTTCTTTCAAATTTTGAATAGATAGACTTCACAAGTGGTCTTTGGAATGCAGTTCTTTTCTATGATCCTTCGATTCTGGGTGTAGTTATCAGATGAAGGTAGTGCATGTTTTCAGCTATCACAAATCATCGAAATGGTCGATTTCATCATGGCTACATGCGATTCTTAATAGAACTTCGTGCGAGAAAAAAATTCGCGATCTCAAGAAATGATTAAAGTCATCGATGTCAAGTGATTGAATCACGAGGATATCGTATCGAAAACTAGATAAGAAAATTACTGACGAAGATCATAACGAAAAGTTCAAATACATCGTATTATGTATACTTCACATGCCAATATCGAAATACAGAAAAGTTACTGCTTTCACATTAAAAGAGCTGCAACCATCGTACTAACTCGTTAGCCGTAAATTCGTGATTCAGTTTTTTATGCGTTCATTTCAACTCAATCGCTGATAAATCCGGCACTGATCGTCACATAAGAAACACCTGCATTTGTAACTCACTTGAAACATATCAGCATGAATAGAGGTTAGTTTGCGAAACGAGTAATATGCCCTCTATTACTCGGTTCACATACATATGTGGGAATTCTTATGGTAATAGTATCGGAGATTGTAAGTGTTTCCAAACAACTCAACTAATTAAGAAGGATATTAGAAAGGAATCGAGTACGAATCAAATATGCATTGGTTTAACATTTGACACATTTAACGCGAATACTGATTAATTTACGTACCTTGGTCAAAATCCTTCTTCATAAACATTGATATTCAAAATAGTTATGATTCACTTCATCACAATAACACGTTTCGTTAAAATAACATATTGATTAAGGAATAGAAATTGGGGGAAAAAAATCTTACGAAATCAACCCGGAAAAACGTGCATACTACGGTTCATTAATGGGCAAAAATGATATAACAGTACAACAATTTACGGTAAATTCACGTAATTATAAAAGAAATATACAAATCTAATACAAGTTATTTAAAAATAATGAGAGTATCGTTTACCGAACCTGATTAGTTTTCAAGTAAAACTCGAAAAAAAAAGTGCAAAATGGACGACTGTGCGACGACGACAAAGAGGTATTCATTTTATTACAATACAATCATCCAGCGACGATAAGATGACGTTTGAAAGATAGTGCGCAAGCACAGGATATTTCATTCAGATTGTTTCAGGATTTCACAAAACCGAAATGTGAGAAATGGTGGTTTGTAAGTTTTCGCTGTAAGTCTGTGAGTCTGCCACATGAAATCCCGATACTCTGACGTCATGTAGATGGCGTCGTGAAGTCATTTTCTCTTGCAAGTCTGTAGCTGTTGTCTGCCAGTCTTCCGTTCTCTCGTTTCGACTTTCGTTTTACCTTCGATTGAAATTCCAAAACAATCATTGCAAAAGTTGTACTTTCATTCTTTCTTTCTTATAGAGCTGATAAATGTAATCGATTCAACATCAAAGAACAAGGACAATGAGAGTCAGAGAAATGAAAAATCGACGGTTGCAAGTTTCCAAGTTTACCAGTATCACACCTATATTCTTCGATCAACTTCAAAGCTATCTCTAATGAAAAACTGATGAAAAAGAAATGCTCTACTACAAAAAAGAAATAATTTCAAGTATAGAATTGGACCCTTTTTAGCCAAACCCAACCAAGCGACATGATAACGATCTGGAGAACAGGAGAAATGTTCATTCACTATAAGTGGAGATTATATCCTATTCCCCAGATCGTTATCATGTCGCTTGGTTGGGTTTGGCTAAAAAGGGTCCATTGCACTTCGACGCAGCCAGACCCAAAATAACTCTTACCTGTCTGATTTAATTTCGTAAACTACCTATAATAAGAACAATTGTTTTTTTTTTTTTTTTTTTCATAATATTCTAAAACTAGGTAGTCCGAACTTTAATAGGAATTTTAACAGGGAGGAGATTAGATGGAAAATAATCAAGATAATATATATGGATCTACGATACCTAATACAAAGCCATCGAACTTTATATTATGGGCATAATTATAACCGAGAACAATAAAAATTCTAATGATAATTATCAAAAATTGGCATTCATCAGTGATCTGCCAGCCCTTTCAAACGAAAAAGTTTTCAGTTTCACATGATATTTCTGCTTGGTTTCGTTGTCATAGAATTGTTTTTCAGCGCGCTCCTGTTAAAAATAAACTAGCCAGAACGACTCATTCAGGCATGAGCGTAGGTACGACAGATGGAAATAAGAAAACAATTCTCTCATTTGTAGACGAAAGTTGGGATATCCGCTGAGAAAAAAATACAATATTTTCCTTGAATAACTGCTTGAAGGATTGCGTCGAAAGGTGTAGCAAGAATAAGAAACTCAAAAATATTAGGTAATATGTGGAATAATAGAATTCTGGATCCCTTTTCAAGGGTTTTCTTATCTGATAATTCTATAAATTTCCGGTATTCATATGATGGTTGAATGAATTTACTAAAAAATTATAACATCTTACGTCAGCAAGATCGTTTTCAATAAAATTTCCGGCTAAGTAGGTATCTGTCGATTCCACAGTCAATAAATAAAGGTTACATTCAACAATAAGGTAAATTATAATGATTCTTGTGATTGAATGCGCCAGAAAATTGGGTAGGTACTTCCTTTATTTTCTTGAAAAAGCAAATAGTGCAAATACCAATTAAGTCAAACTTCAATAATGCGCTGTTTTTTGTATTATCATTATTAGTTTTCCCAACTAAGAAGACACAGCTTTATAAAATTCAAGTCTCTTCTCTTGGTGCCTATACGGGTTCAAGAAATCTTTATACAGTTAGTCTATATATTCTCATAAATTATTATCTCTCAGCAATGGAATTTTTGATCGTTCATTTTTCCTCATCGTAACATTTCTTCAGATACCATCAAAGTTCTACGAATACCTATCTATAATGATTTTTTTTTCTTTCTTCAAATGGACATTCAACTATTTTTTCTCATCCATCAGACTTCAACTGAATGAAAACGAGGAAAATTTGAAAGCATCTCAAAATTTTTTGAGGTAGAACTAGAAGCGTAATCTATCAAAGGGAACTAGTTTTGAACAAGTCTTTCCATAAAAACATTGGAACTCGGTTTTCGTCACCGATCTATCATTTTTACTAAGCAGAAAATTAAAAAGATGTCATTCCTTGAAAATTTAATTTGAGGTTTTCGCTATTAAACCACGTACCTACTGAACTATAGTGTCTCCATGACTTTTCAATTTGATGTAGTTTCACATAGAACCTAGGAAATGATAGGCACAGCATCTCCGGGCATATTTAAAACTCAATGAGGCGAGGTGCTTGAAGTAAAATTTCATTTAATGAATGGACCTTTGATTTCAAAATTACACACTACTATGAATGTTGAGCCGGACTTATTGCCCGCAGAAACTGTAGAACAAACCAAAGAAGAAAGAGTGGTCCTCATGAGACTTGCAAGTTCATAATACATTGATGGAAGAGTATAAATTTGGAACGAGTTTCAAAATTCTAAACTTTTCTCATGAAAAATTATAGATGAAAATTATTAAAAATAGACCTTTGAATTGGATTACCACAATTGTTGAGATAGATACTTGATTTGATGAAGACTAAGAAAAGTTATTCGAGATAGTAACTGAAAAAACGTATGCATATACATCTTTCATTGAATGAAACGGAAGAGGGGAGTTTTATTATCTGAGGCTCACAGATTTTACTTGAAATGATTCGAGCGATCGAGAGGTGAGGTACCATAGTACCGGTAACGACTGAATATTAAAAAAGAGAAGTTGTTTTACTAGTCACAAATTAGAGAAAATTATTTCCCACAGGAACGTAGACGTATATTCAATTGTCATACCAATTTGTGCACGTCCAGTTTCTGAATGATCGACTTGAAATCATTCATTTCTATAACTCGTGAACGTGCACTGTCATTTTCCAGGATTATTTTTCACATAGAATAATTAAGTTATCAATCGACTTTCCTAGTGGGCTTAGTATGCACGAGAAAAACTACTTACCTCGTGGCTTATCGCATTTCTTATTTCCCAATTTCTCTTCAAGTTTCTTCTTTTCATCGGGCTTCGGCGTATTTTTTTCATTGCTGCTATTATTGCTTTCTTTTCGATGTTTGGAAACAAATTCTTCAACATCAGGATTTAGGGTGGTATGATGGGTATATGATGCATTTACCTGTAAAATTTGATTCAAATAAAAATCAAAGTTCAATCGGTACACACCATATACCTGTAATTTCAATGTCAGGTATATAAACGTCACGTGTAGAAAATTATACGGTCCCATATTAGTATACAGCAGTTGCTAATAAATCATGATGGTCTATCTTCAAAATTTTATGTGTACAGTTTATAGTCTTTCAAAGGCTAAAACGAACCTACTTATGCTTATGATCTAACCCTGTCACTCGTGAATTGCTGTCCACATGATTCGGCGTTGATTATTCTTACAATGAAAAATTATTGTAGCAATATTTCTTTGAGGGGGGCCCAATACATTCTGCCATATTATCAATAGCTTTGGCGAAAATGAATCCCATATGGTGAGAAGAAAAACGATCATACATATGTATTGAGGAGGAATGTCGAGTAATCCACAAGTTGAAGGAAAAGTTTACATCGAATTAGTTTTAAATGATTTTTGATTGGGAAAATCTTAGATTAGGAAATTATGAATTCATGAACGAGGAGAAACTCGGAGGTAAATTGGCGCCATATGGATGACGCGAAAATAACCAAAAGCCACAGGTACCTTTCGCAAGACGTAGTATCTCGGCTTGCAAGGATTATACAAGCATGAGTTATTCACATGCAGACAACAATTCATATGCACTTGTGAATTATAAAAACACTTATTTAATTCGCGGCTCGGATTTTTCGTCGGAAGCATTTATACGAAGCAACGAAAACTTTTGACTGAGCACGTTAGAATCGACCTGTTGAGTTATCGGCAACTGAAATGAAATCCGTAGCCTTTACTACAAAGACCTTTGGACAGCGCATGCGAACTCACCACCCCCAACACCACTGACAGTTTCATTTTTCGATGCGCGACGATCTCAGGAACATAGTGTAGGAAATGCGGATCAAGCTGATCAACATTGATTGGAGAAATTGGCCGAAAATTTTTTCTATGAGTAGACGAACATTTAGAACATGTTATTAAATGAAACGGAAAAAATTTTCTGAAAGAAACGTACTTCACCTCAAGAAATTAAGGGAGTACTTTAAACCTTATTAATGATTATTTATTCGATCTTATTCTAAGCATGTAAGTCTTCTGTATTAAAATTCTTCCCGTCCTTCCCGAATCCAACCTTATTCGCCCATATTCTCAGAAAAAGTCAAGTCTTGACGGAAGATTTCTGGAGCGAAGCTGATGACAAAATTTCTTTGCTTTTTCTTCATCTGACTAGTGGACATATTCATGTTCGGTATTCTTCACGATTAGAATTTTCTGACGTGACTTATTTTTTTCTTTCATTTTTCCTATTCAGAAACATAATTGTTCCGGAAATAAAAATAATAAAATAAATATCTTCGGTTATTGCGAACGATATAATGTTCGATGAATATATCAACAAATGTGAACTTATTGCAACAGTGAACCGGATCTCATACGGCGTCACATTCGGAAAAACAGTCCAATTCATAGCGAACACAACCGATTCCACAACTAAATAAAGCATGACAAAATTGATTTTTTTTTGTTCCATTATTTAATAACATTTACTAAAAAAGGAGGTATTTTGCGTACAGTAGAATATCGAATTATCCATTTTTCCCCGCGTAATAAAGTACAACCGAGTAACGAGAAACATCATCATCGGGAACACTAAATATTTAATCATTTAACAATTCACGTCTCATCACGATAAAAAGGAGCGAGGGAAAAACTTGTCTTACAGATATTATTCATAAAATCAGCAATGATTTAACATATTTAACATGATTAATGACTTTGAATAAGGTATGAAGGTACATCGATATGTACCACGGAAACTAAAAATTTGTAGCATCGTTAAAAATCCTGAACGACCGTTAACTGAGCACGGCAATTGAAAAGTAAACGACTAAAACAGAACTATTTTTTTTCATAACAATTTTGTGGTTTTGGAAATATGCGAAGATCGAACGTGGATAATATGATATTGAGAAAATCTTGTTGAAGGGAACGGAAATTTTAAAATCCGTGCACCTTTAGCTGGTCCGGCTTAGCGAGACCAGTTTTCGTCAAGAACTGACATATATTTTCACGTTGGTCCCCTTGTAATTGCAGCACTTCGCCGTACTCTGGATGGTCGATTACTGTACCATTACAGGCGAATTCCTGAATAACAGAAAAATTAACATACCAAAATTACAGAAAATACTTTTCTTTAACTAAAGAGTGAAGTAAGCGTATGCCTCCAGTCTAAAAGTACGAAATTATAAAACGTACAAAAATGAAATACCTCAAAATAATTATTAGAAAATTTAAAACGAACGGGAGTTTTCCGGAACAAAGGTGGGAAGAATTAAGATTAGGTACATATTTCATATTCTGAATTCAATTCCATCATGTTTTATTTTCCAAATCATAATACGAAAATAATTCATGACTCTTTTTCGAAACAGTCATTCCATTTCGTTTTATATCTTTCTATTTTTGTTCAACCCGCCAACAAAAACATCGAAATTGCGAATTCATCGCTTGAAGCCCAGCAAACCACTCCAACACGAAAAATTAAATCGTCGAACGAATAGCAGACTGAAAAATTTTACAAACCAATCCTTAAATTTTAGATTTTCTTCATCAACTTTAATAACGGAATAGAAAAGACAGTAAACCAAATTTCCAAAATCATGTAAATACCATTTTAATGAAGCATATTTGTTGAATCGTAATAATTTCTTGTTTCTACTAAAACGAAACGACTGAAACAAATGGAACATTATATTGTAACCGTAGAAGTAAACCAAATGATTTTCGGTTGGCAGGGAAAAGAGTGTGAATTTCGTAATTTGTATCAGATTATTGGGTTTCGATTAAGTTTGGTAAGAACTGTATTTCAAAATTGTGTATCGGACTCGGTATGACAAGGTAATGAATAAACTTGAATATCAAGAAAGAAACATACAAACAATAATTTCGATTAAAAAAAAAACAACTTCTACACAGTCGCACGTGCGCATTCTTATGAGTTATGATGTAGGTTTACCAACGTGATTCAGACTCATTACACAGCATAGAACAATTAGAACAAGATAGTAATTACCTTCTTACAAGCTCGAACGATTTTCTTTTTATCATATTCTGATGATAAACCTTGAACTGTAGTCAATGTTTTTCGTCCGTTACGTTGCTGGATCCTTATGTGCACGAAACCGTCTTGAACATTATCGTCGGCGCCCTTAGTTGCATCAGCAAACGGGTCTATGAAGATGAAGAATAATCATTAAAACTAGGATATCTTTCCGAAAAAGTACGAAAGATGTACACCATATTGAACGATGATTACCTAAACGGTAATTCTCGTAATAGTAACTTTCAACGTTTGTACAAATTTCAGATATCCTCATTGAAAATTAGACTGTTCGACACTATGTTGATCAGTTTAAATGATGAAAAGTTGGAAGCTACCCCAGAATTTCAACACTGATTGATATTGTGTAAGCGGATCAGGTAGGAGTTCTATCACTAATGGCAAACACATGTTCTCAAGGAGTACACGTTGCCCGGAAATTGTGAATGATGGTAGAAAAGAACTGGTAATACATTCCAAGGAAATAAGTTTGCAGACATTCAAGATGAATACCACGGGAACTTATTTGAAGTTCCTAAGAGGAAGTCCTTCAAATTCAACACCGAACTCAATATTCAGTAGATAAAATGGTCGGTGTTTTTTAAATACTTGCATGCAAGTAACTTGAATCGACACAACAGGAATATTTCAGGGATCAAAATCGATCATCACTTCTAACCGAAAAAATGGAGAAGAGCAACAAAGAAACTATGCGTGAAAGAGGGGTAAAAGACTTTCTTTTCTCGTCAGAATGAATAAACGTTCGAGATAATCTCAAACAGAAAATGACAACGGTAAATTTCAAGAATCTTCAGCCATTTTTATTCGTGAACCATTGATGATATGTTATTATCAATGAGTAGCGAAATTAACAGTTATGATTAATACGTACCAAATGTAGTAAGATTCTGGATGGACATGCGCCTACGAAGAATAATAATTTGGAAAAGAAATCTGAACTTGAAGCAATTTTCTGGACAGGAAGTAAACACCTCACTTTCTAATTTCTGACGCGATTGCTTTTTTCGCCTTTCTTCGGGAGAAATAATTCACTGAAATGCAGTAATGGTCAAAGATGATGCACAAAAATACGATGAAGCAAAGAAGAAACTACCGATGACGGATGTGCAACCTTCTAGCGCAATAAAATGGAACAGAACAATGAAAATGAACGACTATGGCGATCTAGCATGAACAATAAAACGGCAAAAAAGTGAGGTAATGAAAACTTCTCAACACAATGTTACCTATTCAAAAAAAAAAAAAGTACCAAAATTCTTACGGTACACCAGGATGAGCCAATGACGACAATGCACTCAACGTTTCTCGTTTTATAGAGTGGTCAATACTGTACTAGAATACCTGGCAACACAGCTGTTAAAGGGAAAATTCACGTCACCCTGCACGCCTGCACGTGGCCTGGCAATCCTGCGCTCAGCCATGGTTCAGCAGTATAAGTATACAGCCGTATCAGCATGTTTTGTGTTTCAGTCTAAGTTCTTATGTAGAAGCGCTAGTGACGAGAACTGTTCGGTCACTATTGAGTATTGAATGATGACCTTTTTTTACCCTCCTGAAATTTCGGGGGGGGGGGACAAGTTTGGTGGTTTGGTGATAGGTACTTATGTTTGGAAATATCCACAGCACATTATTGCATGCAAGAATGTGTTGTTGTGTTCAAAGGCAGTCACTTCTCCTCCTACTTGGTTTTTAATGTTTTCATGAATTTGGACCGGGCAGTTAGACTAGAATGGCGCTTTTGAAGGAACTAATTTTACAGAACCAACCCATTAATTTCATGTAGAGCACAATCATTCTCTATAATTCTCTGACACTCTCCATTTCCCTTATCAAATTCACAGGTGAGGAGATATCTGTATAAGAAGGGCCTCTAGTTAGGTGGAGGTCCATTTTTGAACGTTTCAGTTCATTGCCTTTCTTTTCTTTTTTTTTTTTTTTTTTTTTTTTGTACATGGGATTATAAGGGATTTTATCCATCTCTATAAAAAGAGCTTCCGCCATCTCTTTTTCTTCTGTTCCCTGTGAATTTAATATTCACCAGATTGACAATGTAAATATAGTATCTTATAGAAAAAGAGTCGCTCTTCAAACGAATATTTAAATTTAAATCATAAAACTTATTTTTAATTGAAAAATAAAAATGTTATGTGAAGAAACCTATTCATTTTTTGTCGAAGAAATACGTCTGCATCTATGATTCATTTATTTGAGCCAAACTCGTATCAAGGACTTACGCTAGCATCCACGAATGTTATAGGTACAGTCATCGAACTGCTGAAACTATGATTCAACTTGTAGGGAGAGTCAGTCTCAATCATGTTAATAAACCAATCAAGTTCCACATGAAATTTCATGAACGTCATTTTTCAAAAGTCACGCATTACTCGATTCCAGTCCACTTTGTATTACTGCTTCTAATACTAATGATATTCCGGTTCTGATTGTTGGGGAATAATGTTGACTGCATTTCACAAGATTGACTATTTCAACTTCTTTGGCTAAAAAGAAACAGATTTTATTTCAATTTGATTCTCAGAAAATGTGAATATGATAATTGTGCAAGATAGCGCTCCAATTTGTATGCACCCTTATACATCTAAAATACAACAAAACCATCGTACGTTTCAAAAACGTTAGGTTGAGGATAAACTATTTTATTTGGACTTTACTCATTACTTCGGCTAGTAAATAAAAATCACAAGGCCCAATTGAATTGAACGTTTTTTAAGAATAATAAATGCTTGGACTCAGCCGCAATGATAGAAATCCTTTTCTGCAATTCTCAAATTTATTAACATGAAAAATAAGCGCGTCAACGAGATATTCTCATTAAAAAAATAAGCTAGCGAAAATTTTAAACAAAACTAAAGCTAATACACACATCTTTGAAGGAAAATAATAATGACTTATCAAAATACATAACGTACATTTAATGTTTTCATTTTATATTTTAATTTATTGATAAAGAAAGAGAAACGACAAGACTGGTTGAAGACAACATCGAGAAACTTGTAAGGTACTTTGTATTTTACTGACTATCAACAGAAGTTCATCAGTGTTCCTCCAAATTGACCATAGGGTAACTCATCGATTGCACACAACACAATTGAAATAATAATGGAATAAATTTTACGCGTGTAACTAATGATACATTCGAGTATCGTACGAAATTATTGATAAATGTAATAGTAAGAAAGAATGATGAAAATGAGGGAAGTGAATTCACCGAGCTCACGATTTTAACAGAGCAACCAATTTTAGAACTTCGGTATGATGTTGGACCATATACGCTTTCGTCTCCCAACACATGTTCACCAATTTCTGGTCGTCTCTCTCATCCATTGAAATTTCTTCTGAGAGTTGCGGACAAAATCTATAAAAGGGTACATCAATTGTATGGCACCAAGCACGGGCACGATCTACGACACGTCCATCGGCCTGCGTTGCTTGGTCAACTAGAAGTGCCCCTATAGAGCCGATACCACGCATCAATTTATATCCGTCCAATAAGCTCTCTGGTCGAAAAATATCTATATCTTTGAGCTAAAGAATACAACATTTGTTAATTATTATGGTCTCAAAACTATTCTGGTAATTTTTTCAACTTTAATTACCTCTGAAACTGGAATGCAACCAGTTCCTACCGACACGACAACTGATGGTTTAAACGTTTCGTCAGCTCTGCCAACATATTTCATAGCTAGATTGTACTCGTGTATTTCAGTTAGAGCATCTAGTGTTGGATTATTTGCAATGAGCCCACCATCTAGATATCGCTCGAATTGCCTGTCAAACATAAAACCATACGTTAAGTTTCATCCTCCAAGTTTTTGTTTTTCATCAGACATTCTTCTAAAAGTTCGCAAACCGAAAGAAACCAGGAGCTGCTCCACTTGCTCGAGCTGCTTTCCACACAAACTGTTCATCAGGTCGAGGTAATGGTAAAAAACCATCGGGCGGAACACAGTCTGGAAATGCGTATTCACACGGAGGAGTGTAGTTTCTGAATATGTGAAGATCTGCTGGTTTGTTGTCCACCAACAAACTGGTAATGAGTAACCTGTGTAATTAATAGTGTATTTACAATTAACAAGACAGAAATTAATCATGACAGTAATTCCTTACAAAATATTGACTCACTTCGGATGTTTTATATCGGACATTTTCAAGTCGCCAAAAATATCTTTTAACAATTTCTCTAAAGGTTCACTAGGATAAGGTTTACTGGGTACAAAAGTTTTCTCTTTCATGAGAAAATATAAACGTAAACATTCGTTCAATGTTTTCCCTAAAATATAGAAATTAAGGGAAAAAACTAGAAATGAATGGTTTTCGAACATTATTTATAAGAAGTACTCGAAATTAACAAACCGGCGGCTAAACCTAGAGCCAGAATTGCTCCGGTACTGGTACCAGAAACCCAATCGAAACAGTGAAAAATAGGCTGTTCCGCTGCCTCTTCTAGATGAAGTAAGATTGTAATCAACACTAATCCTCGAATACCACCACCATCCAAGCAGAGAAGTCTGCCATTCTTTGTATTCCTACTTTGATAAATCGCTTCGTATAAAGGCATAATTGATCGTATCTGCAATGCCATGGAATAACAAATTAAGATGAGTAAATTATTTTGGAAACCGAAAGATATTAGCAAAATATATGTTATATTTACAGGATAACTTTTCGGCTCGGGCGGGGCTATCCCACAGTCTTGTCCAGCTGAGTGACATCCTGCAGTGCAGTTCTGCAATATTTCATAATCTTGCGTAGTGCATCGCATAGCGCCTACCGCGTGGAGAACATATAAAACTTTCTTCGCATTTAGATCAGTTACGTATGTTGCTGCAATATGCCTAGGTGTTTCGCCTCTACCATTCCTGTGTGTGGATATAAAAATGGAGAGAAGACTCAAGTTGAAATTTTATCGAAAAATAAATATGATACATACCTGGCTTCCAAATTAGCTCCGAATATTGTAAGAGCTTGAACAAGAGCAATATTTTTCTGCTGCACAGCTATGTGTAACGGCGCATTACCATCTTCGTCATCAACATTAACATCGCAACCGTAACTAAGAAGAGCTATTGCACATTCTAACCGTTCTCGTAAAACCTACAAAATTTAAGAGCACGTTCACATCGACTGCACTACTAGATTACGGTAAGATACAAATTTAATTTTATAGACCATAATATGCAAAGCAGTTCTTCCTTCAAAATTCACAGCATTAATATCACAGTCATTTTGTATGAGAAGATCAATCACTTCTCTAGAAGCGGACCAGTGCAGAGGCGTTCCACCCAATTTAATATCCTATAGAATAAAAGAAAATAATTAATAATTTCATACAAGTCGTTAGTCGGGTACTACAACAAAATAATCGTTTCTGATCATCAAAACGCGATCAAAATCCTTTAAGTAAATAGAATCCACAAAACTCACCTGTTCGTGTAATTTAACGTCATGCTCTTTCACTATTTTACCAATATTAGTGGCACTGACACGGCTATTTGTTGTGGTCACAGGTTTAGAGGAAACGTTCACATCAGCTCCGGTGAGAAGTAAAGCTTTCACGCAATCACGCTTATCATTCAAACAAGCAACATGTAAAGGAGTGTACCCTTGGGCGTTACGATGATTGAGACAGTCTGGAGCTTTTGAAGAAAGTAACTAAAAATGAAGGAAAACATATAACTCTTGCCAGTAATTTGAAAGTTCTTACTAATTTATCATGAAACGGCTGGGATACGAACTAAAACTATATCTTTATTAGTTTCGGCGGCGTAATGATGCACAGTATTTCCTTCTCGATCTAAAACATCGAGCGGTACATTCCATTTTATCAAATCTTTCAAAGCTGTTAAATTGGAATTTTTTATGGCAAGATGTACGGGATAAAGTCCTTTGGGATCTGGCACGTTTATTTGACTAGAACAGAAATTTTTTTCCATCAAGTAAAACTGAATCATTTCCAAAGTAAAACGGTAAGACTACCTTCTAATTTCCGGTTTTGCCAGAATGTCCAAATAATTTAGCTGAATAACAACATGGCAAACACTCCAAGAAGGATTTTCGTTGAGAATATCGCATATCTTCTGCAATCCACTGACTGAACACGCCTAGAATTCATGGAAAAAGAAATTATAGGACTTTCAAGTGACTAGAAACAGCACGATGGGGCGGAGGATACTCACATCTTTACACAGATTCAGTAACAAAGGTAATTTATCTTTGTACATATCAAATTTTGATTGAATTTCATCGGATTCACGCGATCGGTAGATACTAAGCAACAAAGAATTGAATCATTATACAAGAATGAGAACAGATACAATCATTTCGATGGAGAAGCAATTTTTAGAATCTTACAAACCTAAATACTAAGGTATTTTCACTACAGGGTCGCAGTAAAATAATTTCATAGTACTCTTGATCTTTACCACCGGGTGAGTATAATACAATCCCTTCTTCTCGGTTACATGGGATACGATTCAAATACTTTTCTTGTTTGACTTCAATAACTTTCGAAGGATTCGATTCAGGCTTGAGGAAACTACGAATTTGATTTTTAAGCCACGACATGATCACAAATACATAAAAAATCGAGAACAAAGTTAATTATATTGTGTCACAGAATAAAGGAACTATTCTAAGGATCGGCTGATTTCATATAATAGCCTTGGAACTTTCAGTTTCGAATTATTACACATAATTATTTCTTATCAGTATTTTGTAATTCTGTTGTGCTCAGATTGAAATTCTGACTCAAGGAATAATATCAATAGTGTGAAGGTGCGGCGGGTAGTGCAAGGTTCAACATGTAAAACGAAAATTCCCGAAGTCACGACTAGACACGAGCACGCACGGAATAACCCGAAATCAATGACAAGGAGCAAAGTGCACGGAGTGCAGTAGCAATAATACACTTATCATTGTTGTGAATCTTCGATAATGCGAAATGATACCGTCATTAAAAATTAAATGGAATAATGGACACTACGGCAAATGTGAATTGCGTGTTCATAGAACTAATGAGATCTCTGGTGTACCATGTTCCCTCGGGTGAATTGTACGAAAAATGAAATCCGTAATCGATATATTGAAAGGGATTTTCTCGACCCAGGAAAAATTGGACTCTTTCATTGGTGAGTACTTTACTCTATCATACATTAACGCGTCGCCATAACGATGGAAAGAAATTAATTTCTCTCAAATTCATTTGGACTTACAGAAATGTGGTATCAGATTTTCTTGTGGGCCTTATTTTCATCTGTTATTGTACATACTATCGCAGCCATCATTGCATTCGGTACTTTGAGGAGACATGCGTTCGGAAAGTAAGTAATCGTCAGGATTTCCCAAGAACCCTAATATTCTCCTTCAGTCCTAATTCAAATTTGTATGATTTTCAGATATTGCCCTATATTCATTCTGTGTATGGGTTTGTTAACTCCGATGTCTTGGGGAGCAGTCAGTAGTGCAATTATTGCGTTTGTTTATAATGCATCCACGATAGATATGTTTCCTTTGTACGCTATGTTTTGGGGTGTGGGCCAAACTTTCTTATCGGCGGCTGTTGGTGTTACTCGAATATTAGCTACTCTATGAAAGTACAATCACGTTCATCTTCATTCTGTCAAATGAGCTGACGGTTTGAATAGATCATCAAAAAATGTTGCATGAAATGAAAATGGATTGGTTGAAATACAAGTTTCCAAAGTTGACGTTTCATACTGGCTTTAATTTAGTTTAATAAATGAATTACAGTCATATTTTTCAAACTACATTTCAAAGGTTGAGAGGATCTGTTACCAGTACTGTGTTATGTATTCATTTGATTTATCAACTTATTTATATATTCTATAGACTGATCGATTGTACAGTATTTTCGTCTCCACATTTGTATCCAAAGATAGTGTTTTCGTGTTTCTATATTGTTAACTATTTTTACTTTTCAATTTGAAAATTACCTTTGTTTCGTTTGTCTGTCTCCGAATCTATCTGTTAATTTGTCTTGATTTATGAAATCGCTTTTTTTTCTGTCTTTTGAATGTAATTTTATACGCACATTGTATTTCATTGTAAAAACATGTAAAAGAATGAGTTGTGATATTCTTCTTATGTCTGTATTTTTGAGTTTCAAATGTTGTAGATAGGGATTATTTACCTGTCCATTATTGTAATATTTATAACGCTATCGACTTCGGAAATAGAATTTCTACCTGTGGTTTCACGATTACTATTAATTTACTATAGCTCGGTAATTTATATTGATTTCATAATCTATGGAAATCTGAAAAGATGTAAAAACTTTAGGTTGAAGAATTTTTCTCCTTGAATCTCAATACTGTCGTATGATAGATCATTTGTTTTACTCTTGTTTGCCGAAAGACTTGCAAGCGTGGAAGAGACCAACATAATCGCGGCGGGGTTTTTGACTGCAGGTATCATAATTACCGTTTGTCATTAAATGTGAACCTCGGTAAAGAGCATAAAAATTCGATTTACATATCCTTTTAAATTTTCTTGAAACTTCTACAAGACTGGTCGGAAGTCGTGCACTAGGCGGGGAGAAGTTTCGATTCTCGAGCGATGTATAATAATCCTCGAACTTCCATAGATTTCAGAAAAAAGACGAAAATCTTTCAATCTACACTCCTAGGGACTTGATAATAAAACAAGCTCAAATCTTATGTCAGGAGACTCTCTTTTCTATTAATAGAAAATTGTAGATGTATACAGGAGAAGCTCACTATTTCGCGGGAAACTTACGGAAGTGAAGGAATTACGAGCTTTATAGTCGAAATCGAATCTCACTCCGACGTTATCAGGGGGGTCACCCTAGGAAAGGTCTTAAAAAATTAAAAACAGGACGTAACGTCATTGAAAGCAATTTCGACTCGTTGGATTTCGCAATTTTTTAGCTTACTTTAGTTCTCTTGAAATAAAATTTCTGGTCGTTAATTTCTCACATCACAAATTTAAACTCCTATTAAGACCTAACATTTTATTACTAAAGACATGAAAGCACTGATATTCATCACAACTAGCACGGGGAAATTTCGATCGTGAGCCTGAATCAATATCTAATATCGTAAATCAAACATTCATTCGGCATACAAACTTCAAAAGAAGTTTTGAAATATCTCTACTTGTGAAAACAAGAACACAATACCGAGAACGAGAAGGAATATAACACAGTTTAATTTCTTTAATTAAAAATGATAACATCTTCATAACATTTTCCCGTATTCAAATCGATAAAGTATCATATAATATTCACAATTCAACAAAAAATACTACTGTAACAACTGACATCCTACAAAACAACATTTTCAACAAATTAAATTGGTCCACTCGTCGACATTGTAATCTTATGCATACTATTTACAATTCTCAAGGAGTTCATAGCTGATTTTGCATATCTCACCACAGTCCACAGGGTACTTTTCATATTACGCAAAAAAAAAAAAAAAAATGAAAAAATTTAAAACATGAGAGAAAATATAACACAATTTCAAATATTTTAGACTACTACTTTGATTCCATTATCTAAACCCGAAGTTTTCATAAAACAGACAGCAACAAAAATACATTCGACAACTATGATTCAGAAGCACACAACCGTGATAACTTTTTGAAAACTCGACTCCTCTCAATGAAGAAAAAATCATATTCGACAGAATTTACCCATAAAAATCTAGTTCAAGAGGCTGAAAATGTTTTGGAATGCATTCATATGAAACTTTTCTCTTCACCTTATGGTTTTTTATTCTTTCATTCATCTCTTGTAATTCAGCGACTCAGTAGTTTGTAAGGAACACGAGAATAATTGAAAAAAAAAATAATAATAATAAATCGAAAATAAAACGAAATGATACTCAAATACTTTGAAACCGCTGCGGAAAACTAAATTGTATTGAAACTATTTCAACAAGCGTTTCTCACTAAACCCTGGTTATCCTCACATTTTACTGATCCAATGTATTCGATGATGATGATTATAATATTTAATCAAATATACAATAATAATAGATTTATGACCTTAACGATGGTTATGATAATATTAAAGTTATAATTAATAATAAACACAATAAAAATCATTGATGGTAATAACAGTAATAATAATTAAGGACATTACCCGGACACTCAAAAATTTACGGGTAAAGTAAAATTTGAGAGAATTCATAGTCATCATTTATAACATTGGATAACGAGAAACAGTTATCACAGGCGAAAAAACACAGTACTGATAGAAAATATTTTTACGAATGTAGATTGAATTATTACTTATTCTTGAATAGAAATTTCTCTCTAAAACTAAAACTCGTACATTCAATTTCATAACACTTAGCAATGAATGTAAAATAAGAGAACATAATATTGGCGTACATGCGTTAGGAATCTAATAAAATTACAATGAATAAAAATAGATCAAACAGGTAACACCATGATTGAATCTTGTTGAAATGATTTTACTTTTTATGCGCAACTTGTCCTAAAAAAATATAACCAAAAATTCGAAGAGCAATAGAGATTGACTGAATTAATGTACAAACAAAGTGAATCACAATAAATTTAAATATTACACTGAAAAGAGAACGTACATGAATGGAATCCAAAAGAGAACCAGAATTAAACTTTAAACCGCAGAGTATGAGTCTACCACCACCATTTTCAAATCGATACTCAAAATAAATCATCTCTTTTCCTCTCTAATTTTGCGCAAAAAATAGCTTGAGCATAAAAACAAAATTATTATACGTAGTTTAAAAATCATGTATAATAATTCTTAGAAGGATTTCTATTACATTGTATGGCACGATGTTCCAAAGTATTGAAACTCATCATCAATCACTTTACAAATATTTTTTCCCTTATCATAAAGAAACTTTAAGTCTCATTTAAAATTGTGGAAAACAAAAGAAATCGTGAATATTATTACGTAAGAGGAATGTTTCAATGGTTTCTCTCGCAGGTTTTGGTATATTCCAATCAACAAATACACTTGTCTTTGAAGAAGGAAAATTGAAATGGAACAATTCCAGTCATCATACAAGAGCGAGTATTTCACAAATTATGAGACGCTGTTAACACTCTAAAATATTGGGTAGAACTAGAATAGTAATCATTTTAAACAATTTCAATACATGCTTTCTATCATCATCAAGAACACGTTTTTATCTCAGTCCATAAAATCTACGAGTAGCGAAAAATAATCACATTGCGAGAGAAGGGAAGACAGAACAATTTCATAAAACAAAAAATTTAAAAATAAGTTGCCAAATTTTCAGACAAAATTCTTAATTTACACTTCATTCATTACGACTATCACCATATCTTGGTATAACAATGAATATTACAACGTTGACCAACAAATTGATTATTTTTCATAAAATGAAACTTGGGAGCTCATAACAATTCAGTTACTCGTCAACACTGATACAATTAATGAATTGGTTGCACGGGAATATTCAATAGGATTTGCAGTGTGGAATGCATTAAGGAGTATTTTCAAGAGTCAACACGAGTGGGTTTCAACAAAAAAATTTATAGCTACTTATACTCAAGATTACGAAAATTCTTGCATTAAAAAAGAATCAGAAAGAAAAGCATGTTATATCGGTCCTTGTAAAATACAGTCGATCAAACACTGTCCCGGAAAATGCTGATAAACTCTACATTGATTATTCACTCCTAAAATCTTGTAGTCGTATTTTGAACTCACAAAAAAGATCGAGGACAGAACCCATTAGAAGAACCTTTTGTCGATGGTTTGTTAATTACGGCATCAAAACAATTTACCTACATCAAGAATATTCAATTTTTCACCCATGGTAGATCTAATTATATCTGTGTTGAGAGCACTGATGTTGACTCTGAAAAAAGGAAGTCTTGAAATTTCGCGAAGTTTCAGCTAGGAAATACATTGTTCGAGAAATTTTTTCAACCTTGATTGATCTACAAACCTTTTGCAACAAAAGGTCTAGTCTTTATTCAATTTATACGAAGAATTCAAAATTTGGCTTTTCGAATTTGGCTCTTCAACCTCAGATAATCAATCGTGATTTAATCTTTGGTAATTACGTAAAACTCATTGTATACAACCGAAGAAAGATTGAGACTAACTTTAAGATAGCTTATTAAATAATAAATTAACAAGTACAAGAAAAAAAGGTAAAATAAAAACTTACGATCGATTAAATGATATTCGAATAAAAGCGCACGACGTACCATACGAAATCGAATCCAACACAAGACTATCTTGACTTCGGAAAGATGAACATTTTAATTCAAATCGACGCGAACGCAAAACTAATAATATTGTTCGCGTATTTCTGTAACACGTGTGGTACGAACCCTTAAGCGCGGCACATCCCAACCGCTCTTCGACTCGTGTCAATCTTCTTTCTGTACTTTCCTGCGTTTCTTGCTAGATTTCGCTTCTTGCCAGTCACCTGTACCAAGGATTTATAAAAATATGGAGTAAACGAATAGTCTAAATTGCTCTCGTTTATTACTCACCATCATCGTCCTTCAATTTCTTATCACCTTTTGAAGAAGCATCTTTATTCCTAGATTAAGGAAAACAAATATCAAAATACAATTCATATAAATTAAATATGCATAGAGAGATCTTCACGATGATCACCTACTTGATATCATTTCCATCATTTTTATTCTTTTTTCCTTTACCTCCTTGGGATGACTTCTTGTCATTTCCTTTCAAAGGCACTACTCAAGGAAATAATATAATGAATATTAAATGACGAAAGATAATTCCTTAGTTGTTTAAGTATAAAACTAACCTTCGGTAGCGAAATTCTGATTTTTTCGGTTCTTCTTACGAGATAAAGCTTGTTCCCATAGACCTGGATGCACAACATAATAAACGATAAGAGTACTGCGTGAATCAAGAACACACCCGTATAAAATAACTGGAAAATCAAATACCTTCTTCGACTTCAAAATCGGCAAGAGCATCCATGTTCTCCTTCCCTTTACTCTTCTGCTTGTTGTTCTTGTTCGATTCTTTAGGGTTCTCATTGATTTTCTTAGAATCCTTCAAAGCATTCGATTTCTTACTCTTTTCTTCGCTGGTCTTGGTTTTGGGCTTTGGAGTCGAATTTCCCTTGTTTTTATTATCCGTTGCACTAGGACTTCCATTCAATTTCTGCACCAACTGGTCGAAATTAAAAGGGACAATGATTGACTACGTCATTACGAGTATCCGAGAGGCATTCATTTTAATAATTAATGGTTCACCTGAACTACTTCAGTATCTTACCTTATCTTTCTTCTTCTTTTTCTTGGCGATCGATTTCGCATCAGCTTTCAATTTATTAAACGATGGTTCTTCAGCAGATTTGAATCCAAAAACAAAGAGCAGTACAGCTCCAACAAATACAATTGATACGATTCCACAATGGAATACATACGGAATATGCAATATAGAATTCAACGGTTCCATGATGAATAACATTATGACTTTATAGCATTATTATCTAAGAATTAAGTTGGAATATTTATGGTTTAGAAAAATCAAACGAGGATGAATGAAAGAGGCACATATCTCTTGAGAGGACTACTCGAATGCCACTGCCAGCGAAGCCTGACATGTTGACGAAAATATCTGAAACAAGTTTGTAATAAACAGGCGACCAAAATTTAGTTATCGAGGACTTAAATCGTACGCTGAATCTTTAGATTTTGCAATAATTTCGGAGAATTAACAACTAGTCAATGAAAAAAATTGATTTTTTGAAAATTTATTCAATACTAAGTACACATTCATTTCTCCATCTGCAGTTGGCGCGTAGAATCATTGAACAAACGTGGGAATTTTTCGCTGTTGGAAATGTTACCTTTGATTTTCTCGGCTCTAAAATCTGGAAGTTCCGAATCTCAATGCGTTGTTGCTGAGTTGGAAGTTTTTCATGGTGATTTTTGAATTGGAATTTAGAACGAGGGAAGAGGAAAAATTGTGTAGATATAGTCAGTAAAAATCGGTTAAAAAGGATTATGTATTTTTTTTTCAGTAATAGATTATAGAGCACATCTTGTTAACAATTACGCAATTGCGTTTGGTTTATCAATTGATTGAATGATTTCTGCTACCAATGCATTGTGAAAAATAATGAAATTACGGGAGAAATGGAAATGCTTGAAACTTTGAAAACTCATAAACAATTGGCTCGAATCAGCTTGAGAGGGAAACCGACTTGAGGTATAAAAATTGATCATAATTACAATCGTGTAGTCTACGCATTGAAGCGAAAAAATTTTTTTATGAGAATGAAATATTTAATTTTCTTTTTCTTAATGTTCTCCAGAGCCATTATACTCACAAAGTATAAAATAACACTATAGAAGAATTATCAGAGAGGCCCAACAATGTTATGAACAGTATAGTACAGCAAAGGGTTTTCAACTTTTTTTTTTTGAATCCCCATAATTTGTGGGAATCTCCATTTTATTATTTTTATCAAATATTATTATAGGTAGGTACCCATTTTAGAAGTTGATTACTTTTCTTCAGAAAAAGAAAAAAAAAAAAAACAAGCAAGCCTAAATTATAAATTATGAACTTTTAATAGAGGAGGGTTCTGGCAGAAAAACGTCTGTCCCATAAGGAATACATCGAGCGGGCGCCCTTCTGCCAGATACGTCCTCAATTGAAATCAGTCATATTCATTTTTCTGCTCATATCAAGCCATACGCATTGAAAACAAAGTTTTCAAAAATTTAAGTATAACTAAGTAGAGTCTTTTCATCGTCGTTGAATTCGGACTGGGGTATTCTTTTTCTCTTTTGTTTTTCGTATTTTCTTAGTCGATTCGACGAGGAGATGGGGTCCTCTCGTAGGAAGATTTTGCGCTCGTACTCCGCGAAGAATAGGTTTATTTGAAGACGGATCCGGAATCATTTTCTTTTTTTTCGTCTCTGCTTGAGGAAGCTTTTGGATCTTGTTATTCTTATTTACATTAAGAGCACGCGCATCTAATCGTAGGGTTTGTTTTTTCTGCAATTTTACGCCAATTCTCGATGATTTGACCACACTCGAATTCTTTGCAGAAATGGCTTTTATTTTTACTTTCGCTCGTTTTCTCTGGATTCGTTTTTTCGATTTTCTCACTTTTTTGATTTTTCTTTCTTCTCCGTCATATTGTTCGCTGGCTTCATTGTTTGGGTTGCTCGGGTCATTTAATTTGGTGAAATTTTCGCGTTCAAACGAATCGTAAGCAAATTGATGACAAGATACAGAGGAGCAGAATTCCTCCCCACAATCACGACACGAGGTGACTCTGGTTTCTAGGACACCGGCTTTGTTTTTCGAATATCTGACGTAAGATATAAGTGGTATTTTCTTTTCTCTTTCTCGGCTTGACAATTGGAACTTTCCTAATTCCACTAATCTGTAAAAATTAATGTTTTTGTGAATCAATAGGCCTACCTGATTGGCTCTATATTATTATGAAATGCTTATTCACGCCATTAGTTGAGTATAGAAAAAATGTGTCCTTGAAAACTATCGTGGAAAACAATTGGCAGCATTTCTTACATCAGGAATAGCCTACACGCCTACACTCCAATACAATATATTGCAAATGAAAAATAATAGACCAGGACATAAAGTATAACTTGTAATCTTCAGCCTGCCTAAATCTATTGCGAATGATTTTGCATATTCTTGCTAGGTTCATAACAGTTAATAATAAGTCTACAAGATACGATTATCAACTATGTTGCAGTACTTGGAATAATATTCTTCGTCCAGTCTATTTTTAGGCCTCAGAGACGTCAACATTTTCCACTGAATTGCAATTGAACATAAGTCATTCAAACATAAGGATTTCATTTCAACCGGTAGAGGATTCATAAACGAAAATGGACGTTCTTTAAGCTCTTTTTTAGGCGTTTTAAAGGTGAATCTCTTGTCGTTAATTCTGATGTCTTCAGTTTTTACCTTTATCAAAATTAAAGAACAAAAAAAAAAAAAGAAAAAAAGGTCATTTAAATTAACGAATTGCGATGCAAAAATAAAATAAGAAAATAACTTGAGTGACGTTATAACACATTTTTCCGGAGAGAATTTCCTTTTTTTTTTTTCGCGGTTGCATATGGGCTCTCGTCTTGTCGAATGAGGCAAGAGTCCTCTAGACGGGCTTTTTTGAGAGACGAAGGACGAAATGGACCCATAATACAGTATTTCCACAATTGAGTGGAAAAAATTCTAGTTTGATTCCAAAATGAATTAAACAACAAATTTTACGCAGCCTACCGAGTGATTTCTATCTATTCTTTTACCTTATCTGTCTTAATCTTGAAATCTGGTACCCTTTCCAACAATTTTTTCAAATCGTCTTCGGTTTCGGCTGTACTTTTCGAGAGATCAAGAATCTGTACTGGTTCTTTTTTCTTGACCAATAACTCATCCAATTTCAAAGACGTACTCATCTTAAAGCTTTATCAATAATTACTTAGATACTCCATCCTAGAACAAATACACAGAATCGGACTGAATTTAAAATTAATAATTTTCGAGCTGACTACGGCACAATAATTCAAAATATTCATGCTGAGAAATCAACAGGAAGTATACAATCTTTAAATTCTATAGTCGACGATGTATGCTTTTTAAGAGATATAGTAGAATAAAGGAAGAAAAAGTACATCGATGTCAATTTTCTACGAGATAAAAAATTAGCATTTGGTTCATAGCATTCTGTACCGATTAATTACAATCAGATAAATATGTGCATTATGATTTTGCATTACAAAAAAGTTTTAGTAAAAATAATTGTCCTTTATAAAACCAATACAAATCAAATTAAAATTTTGATTTTCTTTACTTTCGGGTAATTATTACCTAGTTTTCATTCACAAAGGCGTCATTAAAGTATGATCTTTGATATTCTTGGATATCTTGTCAGAATTACATCAGATGAATAAATAATTAAAATTTGAGACCTTATAAAAGGCGGTCCCAATTTGTTAGAACTGAAAAACAATTATAAGTACTGCAGCAGCTGTGAATTTTAAAAATAAATCAAAGAATAAGTTAATCAAATTAAAACAGAATGTCATATTCATGCCATCATATTCATTCTTAGCAAACGCTTCACAGACCTAATATTTGAATAAAATATTTTGAAATATGAGCAGAAATAAGATTCATGTACAGTGGACATCTAATCTTCACTGAAAACATTAAGAAAATAATCTATTACAATAATATTATATTAAAATATAAAAATAAAAATAGAATAAAATTGAAAAAATATAAATAAAAAGTTTGCAATATTCTCCGGATTTGAATTAAAACGTTTCTTCATTCTTCGGGCAGTGAAATTGCTGATACAAAATCTGTTGACATTTTCCTCATTTCCTTTTCCCAAAACGTCTTTGTTCTTGGACTCTGTAAGATTGACGAGCCTCAGTAAATAAAAAAAAAAAAAAAACTTGGAATATCAAAAAAATAAAAATATAATAAAAGTAATTTTGTACAAATTATTTTGAGCAGGTATTACTTTTTTTTCTTTAAATAATTATAATGAATAAAATTTGTAAAAATGATATACTTAGTCTCGAGTATAAAAAAGCTTTATACTAAATTTGTGAATACCTACGATTTTTTTTCCCTCTTTCAGTATATTTTGTTCCGGTTCACCATCCCTTACTTTTCATTTTCAGAATATTACCTTCCTCATAATGACCGCGGATTCTTATTCAAGTACATATACTATAACTCGTGCAAGAAAGTCAGAAAAACTTACTTGCTTCACATCCAAGAAAGACTTTTCATTTTCTAAATCAGAAATACTCCTGTCTACGAGCTCGTTATAATCACTATTGATCATGATAGCCATCGTATTTTGGTCAGTATCGGACGAGTTCGATGATTTACGCGTATTCTTAAATTTTTCCAAATGTAAAATTGTACCTGTAATTATAATTTTGATATCTTGAATACGACTAGCTGACATCATTTCGGTCGAGTGAGATATATGAGAAAAAAATATCATTGCCTTTTATCTACAGCCCGTGTCAAATTTTTCAATACTCGTAAATTAGGGGGTCAAGTTACACCGTATGAAGACGTAATTGACCGAAATAACTGACAGAAATCGTAAACTTTATCTAGGTACTTATTAAATTTTTCAAAAACAGAGTAGGCTATCTGCCGAAAAATCCAGTGATGTATAAATTTCAACTTACTCATATCTTTTTCGTTGGGTGATGATGAAAGCGATTTACATTCATCAGTCGAATCGATTGACCTGAAATTGAAAGATAACTAAAATAATACACAGGGGTGCAAAATAATTATGAGTACGATAGTTGTATTTCTTCGGGATGAAACAAAAGAAAAAACTATCTAGGCCTATCATATAAATATGTAGGTAACAGTTAAAGTTCATTAAAATGAAAAACCATCCATGGATTCCTGACTGCTCAAGTACCTACTGCTTCCTGAGGGATCTTGTGTGAAACGACGTCGATAAAAGCGATGTTTTAGCTTACGTTGATAGAAAATATCTTTTTCACTTTGTTTCATATATTTTGTATTCGGTCGATTGACTCCCCACTTGGGTCTATCACTATTTGATTTCGAATTCATTTTTCTACGTGATTTGACCGGAGATGATTGAGCACTAAAAAATAAATAGGTAGATTGAGGAAAATTTTAAATAAATGAATGAAAAAGTGACTAAAATGTAGGCCTACTTGAAACTTAATTTAACGACCAAACATAAAAATATTTATTCCTTTAAAAACTCTGCTATCTAACTGAAACAATATTCTGTTGAGAATGTTTACCTTGTTTGAGTTCCTTTACTAACGATCAAGGGTATTTTCCACTTGAATTCTTCAAAATAGTTTTCCGCGGTCAAGGAAGTTTGCGCATCACAGCTAATATTTTTTGGTTGTAATTTCTCATTACATTTCTCTACTTCTTTAGAATACTCGTCTTGGTCATGCATAGTCATTTGATCGCTATCATCATCAATCCCTTGTGCCGCCGTGTCAGTCTCAAAGCGTTTGAAATTTTCGTTCAATTTGCTCTTCAGTTTGCTTTTTGCCTCTTTTGCCTCTTTTTGGGCTGTAGCTAGTGCTTCCATCATAACTTTTGTTTTCTTGTTTTCTTTTTCCTTTAACAAGAAAGAAATGATCAACCATTTTCATTTCTACTAGTTTGTCGGTAGCCTACCCACAAATATAAGTAGTAGTTTTTATGAATAATTGGAATTTCTTTATTTGTTTCAGAAAATTATAATAAATGAGTTGGGAGGTGTGGATTAAATTGAGCTGGAACTTTTTTGTTAGCAAGTTGTCAACAGTTCCTAAGCATTTTAAGCGAATGAAAATAGAAGATTAATGAATGGTTTGATGCACCTAGTCAACCTAACGTGATCCACAGTGATGAAAATTTTATGAGCGTAGAATTACAGGTGGGTATTTACAATTTTGAGATATTCAGGGTTGCAAATGAAAAGGGGAAATTTTCACATGAGTCACCTAAGAATACTATTTTTGATTATTTTATATCTCGGGTGACGCAAATAATGTTTAGGTATTAAAAAAAAATTGGTAAGAAAAAAAAATAATCAATACAAACTTCTTTTTCTTTCTGTTTCTTGATCTCTTCGTCCATCCTGTTTTTTTCTATTTGTTGATGCTCTTTGATTCTCTGCTCTAATTTTCTTTCTTCCTCCAATTGTCGATCTCGCTCCAAGATACGTTTTTTTTCTCTTTCTAAGAGTTGTTGACGTATTGCTTCCTGCAATTCTACGGCCTTCAATCGTTTCTTCTCTCTTTCATGTACTTCACTTGGTTCTATTGGTACACTTTGACCTCTCAAATAATTCCTTTGAAAAAAAAAATTTTCATCATAATTATGAAATTGCTTGATACGAGAGGCAATGGAGGATGATATCCCCCATACCACCCTTATCTACGCCACTGCTCTATAACGAAATGGATAAATTTTATCAATTTGGAGGATAGACCGGGGCAATTACTGTAGGGAACTTTGCGAATGTTATGAATTCAGCATCATGATCATTCGAGTACGATTGAAATACCTAATTATGATTGAATTTTCGAAAATATAGTTCTTTTCAAAGTTTCTTAGCCACAAAATTGCCATTTCAAGTTAGTATTTTTCATTCCTGAGAACTTCATACTCCAATGACCTCCAACCTTGGTAGGTACGTATAATATGATATACGACACTGAACATACTTATTTGAAAGAGTTTTCTGCAACCAGTGAGGCGTTCCAGGTCGATTATTATTAATTTCAGGGAGACGAGCTTGAACATCTGAGGTAGGTTCCCATAAGTAACCAATACCTATTCCTCGATCGCCCCATTTAGGTCGGCTGATATTCGCATCATCTTTAAAACTGTTATTTGTTATTGCATTAAATCTGTCCGAGCACCTGTCAAAATGAAAATGGGAAAGTTATTTCAGAAAAATAGTCGAATTAACTGACGGACCCCCCAATGCACTTTATTAATTTTTTTGTGGCTCGATGAGCCTATTATTGTCCGTACTTACAAACTTGACTGACTTCTCCATTGCTTCTGGCTCTCATGTGGCGAGTTGAGCTGATCTTTGGTGTCAGATTCACTAACATATCCGGAGGTATTACACTCGGTATTTTTTGCGTCGTTTCTAATATACTACCACAGAAAAAAGTAGAAATAAATTAATATCGTTATTTAAAAACTTTAAGAGATTTGCTCACTGACATGGATTATTCAATTATTTTAATCCTACTAATTATTATATTTTTTTAATGATATTTTTGAAAAATTATTGTTGAGTCATTAGCATGATGTATTTTAGAAATTATTAATTAATAATAATGAGATAAGTTTGAAATAATTTTTACTTCATTGAAGATGGATTTCTGTATTGGAGGAAAAAATTTATTATCGCTGAAATAATCCGTTGAGTCATACTCTTCTTCTCGGCCGATGACTTCCAACGAACAGCTGTTAGATCAATCACATTTTCAGAACAGCACATTCTAAGTTTTCACGATTCCAATTTATATGATTTTTTTTTTAAATACTGATCATATAAACTGGGTAGTCGTACCTGCTGCTAGCCTTTTTCTTGTCACATGTGGCATTGTTTGTTGGGCTCCATAATCCGTAAAATTTAGTCATCTCTTCTAAAGTTGAGTGGAAAAAAAAAGAAAAAAAGATTTCACAATATCGATGTAATTAAACATCATTATGCTTATTATCGAAATAATTATCTTAGAATCATACCTCTTTCTCTGGACCATTGCAATTTTTTCTGTTCAATCAAAGATAACGAACGTTTTGTCATGGATGGGTGCAGGGATTTCGTAAAATATTACAATGATGAAGATAATTACCTATTTCATTGTTTCGATTTGAACTAATCTTTCTAAAAAAAGTGCGTTCCTTGAATCGAGCATTACGTAGGAATGCAAAGAAAGAGTTCAATGGTCGACAAAATAACAATCGCTATGGCAACAAATGTTTACGCTTTGAGACTTTCCGTAAAATATTCCGGAAGTAAAATTCAAGATTATTCTTAACCCAAATTATCGTGGTTGGGCGTAAACGTCATCGAAAATTTTTTCAAGCGTTTCTTATAAAATAGCCTATTCGTGACCTTTTGTGTAGGTAAGCCCAATGTCGTATCTACTACGTACATATAACAATTTCAGTTTTTTTTTTTCTTTCCTTAACGCATCGGGATTATTTCTAAGTATAGGCTTGAATGAAGAAGATATGGCGCTTGTAATAAACAAAGAGTAGAACTCTATTAATAATTATTATATTTACTGCAAGTCAAAAATCATTGCGGTTCTTATCATCATCAATACAAGTTCATATCATGGCGACAATATAAGTGCACCTATTCTATAAATTTACTTAGATCCCACGAACCAAACAACTTTGAGGACCTAATCGGAAGTACAACAGCAGTGTTGCAACAAGGTAAAAGAGTCGGCACGGAGTTTCCGAAAAATTGCTTCTTAATGTTGTCTCAGCAATTAGAGGATCGTCTCGTGTTTGACACGGCGTTTCAAGAAATTTGTCCGGTTGAAAAAAAAACTGAAAGTTGACCTACAAAGAAAACTCACTGAAGAAATTGAGCAATAATGAAATTTCTCAGCATAAAAATTCTTATGAGAAATTAGGCAATCATGAAATTTTACAGTAAATAAGACAAGGCTTGATCGCTGTTCACCTCGTCAGTATATTAATCCGGGTTTGTTGCAACGATAAGTGTAGTAGCCTATTATTATCACTATTGATTGACGTAGGTCTACCAAAATGAAAGACTTCCGAAATTTTCGAATTGCTGTGTGAAAATAAAATAAGAATATGTCTGTATAACTTGAGTGACGTTACAAACATTTTTCTGGTAGAACATTTTTTTCGTGGTTGCATGGGCCCTTGCCTTGCCGAAGAAGGTAAGGGCCCAAAAAAGAAACTTCTTATCATTCTTTAACAATCACGAAATCGATTTTTCGTAGGTCTGCACGCGAAAAAAAAAAAAAAAATGAGAATTGCAATGCTGACAAAGTAATAACTTCTTAACCAGTGCATTCCTTCTGACGATGTGACGGATTATTCGTCATTTCGAGTAAGGTCGTATCATTCACACGACCATATGTCTGCCGCTCATCTCCTCTTGTCTTCGGTCCACGTCCTTTAGTCGATTTGTTTAATACTTCAAGTTCTTTTCCTGGGTGATGACATCCAAAGCTCTGGTCCAAAATCACTGAAACGAAAAATTCGATGTCTATTTAAATTCAAATTGAAAATTTTTTCTACAATGAAGTTACTTGACAATGGCGACGACTACCTTTTGACTCATCGAATGGGAGTAGGTACTGCTACAATCTGAAGGAAGAAAAACAGTTTTTTTTTAAATTTTACAAATCTTGTTTCCAACATTTTTCAATTTTGGTGTAAAATCATTTTTAAATTTCGAAATATTTTTAAATTTTGTTGTCATCTTTGCAACATCTGCATTTTGTGACATCTAAATATCGTCACATTTAAACTTCATATCATTTAATTTCGCCTCATTTATTTCGTGCCTTTAATTTTGAGACATCACTTAATTTTTTCTTTCGAGCAATTTTCGCAGGAACAGATTTCGTGGACTCTCTGACACACCATCATACTCCGCTTTTATGAATCATTTCATATTAGAGCACAAAAATAACATTCTATGCTGCATGCCTTCAGCAAGAATTGAAAAACAATACGTAGGAAGAGCCAGCGCATAGGATCTTAAGCCCGAAATATTACAATGAAAGCCATGGTTCACCAGAATCCTCCCACGACTACATCCCATGCAGTAAAACGGTTTCTAAATAAAGCGTTTCAGTTTTGTGCGAAATTTATTCACAACTCTCCCTGATACCTTATAGAAACAATTGCATATATTTTTGGTATCATATATGTGAGTATGGATTGACGATTTTTTGAGAAAAAAGGTTCTGAATAGGTATAAGTTTTAAATATAACAGGTCAAAGGAAATCATTTTTTGTGACTTGAAAACATTTTAAATCATGTCGGCAGAATTGCAAATGAGAATTGTGTTTTCTATTAGGCCTATCAATTTTCTGGTTGAAATTTAGTAAGAATAGCCTATACCTATATGCATTATTTGATGTAAAGTGTCTTTTTTAGAAAGGTTGTTCCTGTAAGTTACTGTACCTTTCATATCAAAAACGTATCAGTTGTAGTTTAGGAAAAGAAAGTGTTTTTGAAATAGGGCTCAACCTTTCTGACAACATTGGGAAAAAAGGTGGCCTATTCTAAGGGTTCTAGGTTCTTCAATAATGCTTGGAGCGTGACCAAGAATTGGTAATATGCTCTTGCCCCCAAAAAATCCTCTCTCTGGATAGACCGGATTCTTGAAAATTCAATACCTTGTTATTTGATCCGCTCGCTCTAAATACGGTTCATTTGAATAGAAACTGCTGATAGTTTAATAAATCAAGAAGACGTGTAGGATTGAGATTAGGTAGATAAGGACTTGAAATTCAAAATTTGAATAATTCTTGATAATAGTGGACAAAACTCCAAAATAGTTTCTGATGAGAATAGAGGGGAAAAGTAGATCAAAATGTAGAAATAAATGAGAAAAGAAAATAATAAAAGGAGACCTCGCTTTATGGTTATTGGTTACTCAGCTTCTGTAATTCATAATTACTCAAATCTCAACACTGCTGCTCAAAAACTAAAAAATTCTATGCAAGGAGTTCGTTCGCAAGCGTTGGAAAGATGAATGTTGAACTCTGAATTTTATTGTGTACTGAAATAGATTTTCGACCAATAGGAGTTGACATTATTTTTATTGCTTCTCTACTATTGGCTTATCAAGCACTGACATCATAATGTTCTATATTACGAACTCGTTATGATGGGCATTATTCGATGGCTTTTATCAGTAGGTATGTTTTTCTCTTCTTTTCCATTTTTCAACAACGGGTCATAATCCAACTTCATAGAGAATAATGATGTCATGAGCACTTTACTTATTTAAACTTTGATCTGAACTGCATTTCGAAAACAAAAAATTATTCTAGTGCAGTGCGTTTTTGAAATCGCTCCTAATTGTTCAATACGATAATTGCGTGACCAACGTATTTGATATTTTCGTGTACCCTCGCATCGCGTATTCAGTTGATTTGTTGGTGTTATGCATTACGTTTTCGATTCAGATCTCATTTTAATTAATATTGTTTAATATGAACAAAGACATCAATCGACGAATTCTAGCAATCCAAGCGAAAAAGAAACGTCACAAAGGCGGAGGTAAACGCAAAACCAAGGCGGAAGAGAATAATCGAACTATGAATGTTCCCAAAACAAGAACGACGCAGTCAAAATGTACGCCAGAAAATGCGAACAATTCGTCCAACGAGTCAAGTGTCGACGAAGGCGAAGAAGTACACAGTTCGGACGAAGAAGAACAAGAAGATACGACAGATTACTGTAAAGGTGGCTATCATCCTGTGAAGATTGGTGATCTGTTCTTAAGTAGATATCACGTTACTAGAAAATTAGGCTGGGGTCATTTTTCTACTGTTTGGTTATGTTGGGACCTCGTTGATAAGCGATTCGTTGCATTGAAAGTGGTAAAAAGCGCATCTCATTTCACAGAAACAGCACTAGACGAAGTTAAATTACTAAAATGTGTACGAGAAAGCGATCCCGATGACCAAAAACGTGATCGAGTAGTGCTGTTATTGAACGACTTCAAAATTACCGGAATCAATGGTACTCATGTATGCATGGTTTTCGAAGTCTTAGGTCATAATTTGTTGAAATTAATTATTAAAAGCAATTATCGCGGTATACCAATTCAAAATGTCAAGTCTATCGTCAGGCAAGTTTTAGAAGGTTTAGATTATCTGCACACCAAGTGTAACATAATTCACACGGATATCAAACCCGAAAATGTGTTACTATGTGCATCTGAAAAATACATTCGTAAGCTTGCTTCTGAAGCTACGGAACTGCATTCGAGTGGAGTGAAATTACCTGTCTCTTTACGCAGTACCGCTCCGAAAGAGTATCAAACCCCCGCACTCAATTCGAATATGTCGCGAAATAAGAAAAAGAAATTGAAGAAGCGAGCGAAGCGACATACGGAATTGCTTAAGAAACAACTTCAACAACTGGAAGAGATTGAAAGCAACCAAGGGGATATGAATAATTTGAGTTCGCTCGCTGAGACAGACGATAATATGATGGTGGTCGGCGAAAGCGAGAAGATCGATTCATCCGGTGATTTTCAATCAGAAATCGATGACTCAAACTCTGAGAAGTCAAAGGTTATTCTAGAAAACGGATGCTCCAAGGAGCCCTGCTCTACGCTGGAGGCATCTATCGAAATGAGTGATCTAAATGAGTACGATTCAAATTTAGAAAACAGCGAGTCGTGTTTCAAAAAAGATAATGCTGAAAAATCGGCGGATTTGCAGCGTACGCAAAGCTCGTTGCAGGCGTCGTGTGATGGCTTCGATCCGTCCCAAGAAGTGTGCGATATTCGTGTCAAAGTTGCTGATTTAGGAAATGCTTGTTGGACGTACAAACATTTCACTGAGGATATCCAAACTAGACAATACAGATCACTCGAAGTGCTAATAGGAGCCGGGTATAGTGTATCCGCTGATATATGGAGTGTCGCTTGTATGGCTTTCGAGTTGGCTACTGGTGATTATTTGTTTGAACCTCATATGGGTGTTGGATATAGTCGCGACGAAGATCATCTCGCGCATATAATAGAACTTTTAGGCGACATACCGAAGCATATCATCGAAACGGGTAAACAATCCAGGGAGTATTTCAACAAGAAAGGCGAATTACGAAACATCACTGGTCTGAAACCGTGGCATTTGTACGATGTTCTCATCGAAAAATATCGTTGGGATCCCGAAAGCGCCAAAGAATTTTCCGATTTCCTTTGTCCAATGCTTGAGTATGACCCAAGTAAACGAGCTACAGCTGCTCAGTGTTTAGAACACAAATGGTTGAGTGAATAGAATGATGTCTTGTTGTACTCGTTTAATGTGCTAGCTACGATTTCCTTGTTTTTCGATTTCCCCACCACGTGTTTTCTTTTTTCCGGAAATTCCCATTATACAAATACATACGATTCATGAAATTAAAATTGTACGTTGCACTTTTCATAATAAGCTAAAATTGTAGTACCCATTGACTTGTTTTCGTGTTATCGAATGCACCAAAAAATTAACTGTTCAATAATCATCATGAAGATATTTTCAAAGTTTAAATTCTCCTTATTCCAATTTCGCTTTTTGACAACCATATTCTCAGATCGTAAACATTTCGCAAAAAATTTTATAGCGGAGTGACGAAACCTCTTAACTTATTCGGTCGAAAAAGTTTATTATTGTTCAAGAAAGAAATACCTGCTCCGATATTTTTTAGAGCAAGTTTTTTACTATCTTTTGGAAAAAGAAAAAACTACTGCAATAATTATACTCGGTAAAAACGAAGATAAGAGACAATATTCTTTACTTCTGCGGACCCAATCCTCATGCAAATGAAAACGGTTTTTCTTCACTTCAATGATAGAAAAATCGCATTTGAAAAACAGATCAAAATGTAAAACGGCATTTATTTTCTATACGATTGAGTACCTTGTAACATTTTCATGATTGTATTGAGTCATTTTTTGAGTTAATTTTCTAAAAGTTATCGTTATCCTTATATCTATTGTTTTTCATTAAAATGATGTTTTCAGCTTTACAGAATTCAACCCCAGACCCTTACGCCTTCAAAGCTACTGTACTCATGGTAAGTTCTGAAGGCGTTTTTATTTCCTTGTAAGATCTGATTTAGATGGATAGGTATCTTCCCTCTAGATTTGTGATTATTGTACGTAGAAAGTAATTATTTTTTTCCTTTCGCGAGCCAGTATATTAGATAATTTTTTTCAATAATTTCGGAAAATGTGAAAAAATTATTCAAGCGCGAAATGTTATATCGACGTACCGTTCAATTGATGAATTGATGTGTAATCTTTGGAAGAAAACTGAATTTGAGATCATGAAAAGACAAGTAATATGTACATATTAGTAGATATAAGATGTATGTTCTGGCGCAGTGAAGCGCAGTGGCTAATTTCTCTCATTTTTCATTAAATTTTAAAAACCTCAAGAAGAAGCACAGGGAGAAATTCTCTCATTTTAGGGTTAATTGCTCTCATTTTGAGGCTAATTTCTCTTATTTTCAATATATTCAAAAACCTCAAGAAGAAGCACAGGGAGAAATTCTCTCATTTTAAGACTTATTTCTCTTAATTTTCATTAAATTTTAAAAAATCTCAAGAAGAAGCACAGGGAGAAATTCTCTCAATTTCCACCTTTTTCATCTAATTCTGAAAAGAAGAGTTCCTTATTTTTGTATCATTTTATCCCTGAAGAAGTCATCACAGTGTCCAACAAAGTTGAACCTTTGCCAGCTTTCAACTACTTCCACGCCAGCTTAAAATTACTGCACAAACGTTTCCCAAAAACATTCAGACATCATTTTACTCGTTTCTCATACTTTTTTAGAGAAAATCACCAATCTGGTATAAGAAAATGGACTTTTTAAAATTGTAAGTTTCTATACTACATATTGGTTCTGACTTGTATTTCAGACTTTTCAGCATCATTTTAACCTTTCTTTAAGAAACCAGAAGATGATAACAAAAAATACACTCTTACCGCACAAACGTTCCAAAAATGGCAGTCGACTGCGGGTTTCATGAAGACGGATCAAAATCGCGACTCAAATGGTGACTAATGGCAGTAGACTGCTGGTTTTATGATGAATAAATATTTGGTTTCTTTCATTTGGCAAAAGTAGTCATGATATGATTGAAAATTGACGAAATATTGGTGAGGGTGGAAAAACCGGCCATGATATTGACGAAATTGTCATAGTATCGATCATTTTGATTGAAAATTGACGAAATGAACTTATTGCTACGTAAAAGTTATAGAATCGATCGAGCTTTGTACGTATCGAGTTAGGAACGGACTTCAAGGGCCTCCTAAGCTCACACACAATTTCGAGGTACTCGACAGGAAGCCAGAACTATGCTATCGAACTGTTGAATTCGGATAATTTCGTCCTATTTCGCACGTACTTCGAAAGAAAGTTCCACAAACTCGAGACTGAGCTTTCTGAAAGCGCTCCTACTAGAGCGTTTTCTAACACTCATCTACATACACATTGTTCGTCGAAAGCGAGGAATCGTACGAGATAAATCGAATTTCGCAAGTATTGAGTTACCAACGAATTTCGCACATCTACTATATCTTGAAGAAAAGCAAGGAATGCCTATTTCGAACACTATTCTAGCTTGTATGACGTCGTTCGTCGAAACGAAAAAAAGTGTATTTTCAACGTCTACTATCATCATAAGTCAAGAATCGCACATTTTTTCGTATCAAAAGAGCAACTACATTTATTTCTCCACAAGTCGACGAGTTATTTTCATGTAGAACTGGCATGTCTGCTATGTCATTGAAGAATTCTCTATGCGCTGAATGAACTTCGTGTAGCGACAGCGAGCTGACTAATAGAACTCTAAAAGAGAAAAACATTAGAAAAAGAAACTACTAGATTTTATCGACGAGCTCGTAGCACACAGATTGCCAACATAAAGCGAGGAAAGGCGAAGGACAATTTTTGAATGAGTGGCTAACGCTAGATATATTATGACTTAACGTTTAATATTCAAACACTGGTAGATCTTTTTTTTCCACATGGTTAACTAAGTAAACACTTCATTTTTCAATACTTATTGTTGACAAAAATCATTGGAAAAAAATACATACTAGGACATACTTTATACATAAGAAATTTCGACATCAAAGTCTATGATCTCTAATATATTGTAACACTGGTTCGATTTCTCTCGAGGAATTCTAGTCAGCAATGTTCTCAATATCGGGGTGGGCGTTCTCATTTCGCGCGGCTATTTTTACCTCGATCCAGTTACGCATCTCCACTGGAAAAGCTAACCATTGAGCGTCTTTCGCAACATAACTATTCCATAGGTTATTAGCGCGAAGTGTGTTCTTGAGTAATTCGCCCTGTATAATTGATTTTCTTTGTTCTCTCAATTCCCGGTTTTCTTCTTCCTTTAATCTCTGAAAGAAGTAACATATAGGAATTGTGATGATTTCATCCTATTTCGTTCCATGACAAAAATTGTGTACAGGGGAATGAGAGAATAGGAGTAAATAACCACCTCCTCAATTAAGATCGTATTTGTTTTGAGTGTCTGAGAGAGAAGGAGAATATGGTGACTTGTGTAGTATACGAGCGTTTCGTTCGGTGCGCCCGTAAAAATAATGTCTACTCGACTACGTAGATATACGTTGTACGTCAAAACGAAAAAAAGTGTATTTTCAACGTCTACTATTATCATAAAGTCAAGAATCGCACTATTGAAGCTTCAAATATGAATCATGGAGAACGTAATAAGATCGCTACTGACATATTCTTGCTATCGAGAATTCGCTGAATGACGCAAGTATTACGGGAAAATACATGAACGTGAAAGCATTCAACATAGCGTCGATCGTGAACTGACTTTTGTATTCAATCGAAAAAGATCGAACTTCGTAAATATTCTGTCGCCGGTAACTAATTTTGAGCGTCTGAATTACTTAAAGAGAGTCGAGGAACACCTTTGTCAAACTGAGCTATAGATTTAATACTTACAAGTTCGGCACGCAGCCTCCCAATCTCGATGAGCGCGGTCTCATAGTCCGGTGGGACCTTGAAAAAAAAGAAGAAAATCGATCATCAACTTCGTAAATCCATAGCAAACAATTGATTCGAATCACTGAGAAATATCAATACGTACCTCATTTGGGTTAGCCATAATACACTGAAGAGATGTGAAAATGAATGACCACGAAGCAGCTGTGATTGAGTGTAATTGAGTCTTCGAAGTTCGAACAATGTGCCGCTTTTTCTTCGAACGTGCTCACGCTTATACTTTCTTGGAAAATGAGAGTAGCTACGTACTACTGTGGGGTGTACGGTCTTTGCACTTTTCAATAAAGAAATCGTTTGGCACTCGAGCTGTCGTGTTAAATGCTTATTTTTCGCTCTGCTGCATAAAAAATTCAACACATACACACACACAGCTAATTCAGCCGTATACAGTAGAACGGAAATAAACAGAAACAAACAGAAATAACAGCTGACGATGCTCGAGAAGCCAGACCGTGACGTATGGAAAGCAAGGTCTCAATTCATTTAATGTTTTCTCACTTGGAGTGCTTATGTCGGTAGTGATTTTATTTTTCAATTCTATTTTTTTTTTTTTAAACTGGGTAGTGGTTTATTTATTTTTTTTTTCTGACAAGCTTGTGGAAGCTTTAGAATGGGAAAGACCACGAGATAAGTATATTCACTCTCATTAATAATATTTTTCATTAATTAATAACAATTTTCTAAAAGGAATTGAACTTTTTGTGTTCCAGATTTCATACAGAATTAATAGAAATTAGTATTCTTACAGTGCGTCTGAAGGAGGAGTACTCAATTATTCTGACTTTTTTAATGAGAAGTTGTTTGTTGTATATTAATATTTTATTTTAATTCATGATTTTTTTTCTAGGTTTCTGCTTATGACTTCTGATAACAACTACATTTTGTGGAGAACTCATGATGAGGACTCACACATCTGTATACACTAGTATCATTCAAATTTAGATTTTTTATAAAGAGAACATTACTATTGAGGTTGAGATGGACTCGTTCATTAAATTTTATACGTACGCATTCTTGTGCAAATTTCCAAATGGTGACATCAAATTTTAAGTAATTTCATCTCTAGTTGGATGGTTTTATATGGCATTGACTGAAAATAGCTGACGCTCCTAGTATGAGCACGTTGAAGGTTACTGCGTTGCAAGCATAATTTGACTTAATAATCTTTTTAAGTTAGAAGTATTAAAAAAAAAAATGAAATTTTATATGTACATTTAAAAACACTAATATTATCAAATCCATATAAATGGAAGTCTACAGAGATTCTTTTGTTGATGAAGATGAATTTGATTTTGAGAATATTATACCATATTTCAAAGTTCCTTTTGATAGAACAAGATCAAATTATGAAACTTTGATGGACCCGCTTTCTGATAAAATTCAACATTTACCTGAAGACAAAAAGAAAAAGTATAGTAAACTAATGATAAATATTATTGCTCACTTAAGTGTTTTATCTAGAATGGTTGAAAAAGAAATAGAAATTCTAAATCTTCCTCAGAAAGATTTTGAATCTGATGTGGAAATAAATTATGTAGGTGATTAAATATTATTATTTATTCAAATTAGTTCATTTCTTCTTCTGGATATCACTGTTATCTCTCTTTTGAGTGTCAAATTTCATACCAAATTATTATTTTTTATTTCTATAATTCTTTCTATCTGACTCATTTAGGTTAATTGTTTCCCACTCATCACCTATATCTGGAGGGTTTTCTGGAAATTTGTTGTTTTTAACATTGGAATGAAGGAGTGTATTCCTGGTTCTACTTTTTATATGAGTTGTGCTACTAGTTGCAGTGTGATTAACTCGAGTTGATAAACAAAATTGACCTAATCTATTTCTAGGAGTGAGAATATTCCTCTTTTTTGTCGCATGAGGGATATTCCATAATTTCAATTTTTTCCGCACAAAAGAATCTGACACATTATATTTTTTTATAAATTCAGATACTGGGTTTTTTATGAAATCAAAACAGATCATCAATTCTTTTATTTTTTCTAATTCCATTATGTTACCTAGCTGAGTTTGTATTTATAAATAAAAAATTTCTATATATGGTATACTGTATATAGTATATGGTCTATGGTTTAGTATATTGTATATAGTATGGTATGCGGTCTAGTACATAGTTCGGTATACAGTTTGGTACATGGTCTCAAAAAATAAAATTTTTTTATAATAAATAAAAATGATTCTCTCAGTAATTAATAACTACTCAATTTCAAAAGAAGAAATGGGTTATGTTAATTTACTAGTTTCGACGTATCCTGAAATAAAGGAATTGAAAGACACAATAAAATCATCGAGTCAAACTATAATTAATCAATTACATGAAGTTTATAAAAAAAATAATTTAGATTTGACAGAATTTGAAAATGAGAAAATATGTATTTTGAAAGTTACAAACTTATTTTTCTGTTTTAGGGTATTAATAGCTGCAGTTAATAAAGCAGGGGGTCAATTAAAGAGATTATCCCAAGCTAATAATCAAGTAATGAAACAAAAAGATGACATAATTGAAGAAAATAATAAAAGAATGAAACAATTAAATAAAGAATTAGAAGAAATGAAGAAGGAATTGAGTGAAAAAGGTAAAAAACAAGTAGAATCTATGCAGTTAAAAAATAAAAAAATTATTGACTTGAAAAACCAGATTGTTGTGACTCCAATGAATTTTGGTAAGACTAAGGCTAATAGTGTTGCAGAATTTACTGAAAATTTAGGACTTTGTTTTTCTGATTTTAATATTGAAGATGGATATATTAACATTGATGAATCTCAAATAATTGTGAATGGAAAATATATTAACGAAAAAAAGAAAGAAATTGGATTGAATGGAAGAGATGCACCAAGAGGAATTAAAGATAATGATGAGATAATTATTAAAAATAAGAAATAGGTAATCAATTTTGCAAGGTATGTTTGAACGTTTTATTTCTTGGAAGGTTATTATGTCTTGGAAGATTTTATACATAATTTGAACATATTTTGAGAAGGTTTTATGTCTATTTTTATGTCTACTTTTATCTCTTAGAAGGTTTTATGTTGGTTTTTATAACTTGGAAGGGTTTGAGAAGGTTTTGGGAAGGTTTTGAGAAGGTTTTTTCCTTATTAAATTTTTATTATAAATTTATTTCTCTTTAAATACCTAGTTGTATATAAGCATCTTATACTAGTTGAAGGTTAAGATGGAAACAGTCAGCTCTGCTGAGCAGCTTGATTATACCAAGACACACATGCCAACTAGTAATTATATTTTACATGATACTTGCAAGTCAACTTTGTTAAATTCAGAAAATAGTAAAACTATTAGTAAAATGTTAACAGAAGAAGGATCAACTTTTAAAGAATATAATGTTGATGAATTTCTAAGAGAATTAACATCTATAATGAATTTGTATGAAAATGGTAAATATTGTACTAGATGTAAAAAAATGAAGAATATCCTACATGAATTTGCTAGAAATCAAAACTGGTGTAAAGAATGTAAGAATAAATCATTTAAAGAATACTATAACAGAAATAAAGAAAAAATGAAAGAAAATTTGAAAAAAGATTATGAAAAAAGAAAGAATCTAATGATATGTACTTGTGGTAAAATCATAAATTCTGTATCTTATAAAGCACATCTAAACACAAAATCTCATTATAATCTTCTCAATGAAAATAAGAAAAATCCTTATTAAATTTTTTTCCTTATTAAATATAATAATAAAAAATGAATTCCAAAAATCAAGTCTTAATAAGTGTTATAAAAAATGAGAGTGAAAAAAGAGATACAGATATTGCTCAATGGATTCAGTTTTTTAAAGTACATAATTTCTATGCAAATAAAACAACAAAGCAAATAGAAAACTATTTAAGGAAGTATAGAATTTATATAGCTTTTAGAGGAAGAGAAGTAGTTGAAAAATTGAATGAATTATATTCTATATTATTAAAAAAATTATCTCAATCCAGATTACTTCAAACACATCAAATGCAAATTACTTTTACATTAACAAAGGAAGAAATAAATAGATGGCTTTCAGGAACTCCATTCAAGTTTGATGATGATATATTTAAGTCAAGTAAGGAGAATGATTTTAAAATTAGACCTAGATTTGTAGATGAAAATTTTAATAGCAGACATACACAATTTGAAATTCAAAATGAATGGGGAATACAAGACTTGAGAGAGTTTTTAGATTTTATGAAAAAAACTACTTTTGGACTTCTCAAAAAATGGATACATTTACATAATGGAATCAGAGCTAATTTCTGTGTAACTGCAACTTATGAAAGGAGAGGATCTACAGTTATTGAGACTAATCAAATGTATTTACAAACCGAAAATTATACATTTCTTTGTGAAACCAACTTGAATGAGATGTACAATAACATTACTGATCATATAATAGGAAGACATGAAAATATACAAGATAATTCAGAGGGTACTCAATGGGTTTTAGTATCAATTGATAGCTTCAGAATTAATATAAATAGGTATGATCCACTTCAAGCTGGTTCTTACATTGAACTTCCCAAAATTCTAGCAAGTAAGAAAGCTATCATAAATGTTAAAAATGAGAATGATGATAAATGTTATTTATGGTCTATTTTAGCAGGTCTATTTCCAGTAGATAAAGATCTACAACGAGTAGGTAAATATCGACAATATGAACATATATTTGATAAAGCTTTGAAAGGAATTGATTTTCCTATGAAAGTTCAAAATAATAATAAATTTGTAAATAGAGTTAATGATCTTAATTTGGTTGAAGGAGGATTATCAGTTAATATATATCATCATAATAATAGCTACAAAATTTATCCTTTATCAGACATAACTAAGGATGAAAAAAAGAATCATATTGATTTACTATTTCTTAAAGATAATAAAGGAAAGACTCATTACTGTTTAATCAAAGATTTATGGAAACTAGTTGGAAAACAAACTACAAAAAATTGTAAAAAGAAATATCTTTGTAAAATGTGTTTGAACAGTTTTTCTTGTGAAAATGTATTATCTGACCATAAAAATTATTGTGGACTCAATAAACCTGCAAAAGTAATTCTACCTAATAAAGCTGATAATATTGTTGAATTTAAAAATTATAAACATTCAATGAAAGTACCATTTGCAATATATGGTGATTTTGAGAGTCTTATAAGGAAGCTTAAGAAAGCAAATCAACTGAATGTTAAGATAGAAAAACTAAGTAAAAAATTAAATAAAACTAAAGAGGAAGTTGAAAAATATGAATCTTATACAATTAAGCTTCAGAAGCATTTTCCAATTAGTTTTGTATATTATATTAAGTATGCTAATGGAGAAATTCAACAAAATCTATTTGAATATTTTGGATTAGATGCTCCAAAGAAATTATATGAAAAACTAAAAGAACATGCAATTTTCATTGCAAGAGAATATCTAGATAAGAAAATAAAAATGAAAGAATTATCTGAGACACAAAAAATTGAATTTAAAAATGCTAAAAAATGTCATATTTGTGAGAGAAAACTTGAAGATAACCCTCCCATGATTGAGAAAGATATAAGAATATTTAATAAAAAAATTGATATTATTTGTAAATCTATATTATGGATGAAAGATGAGGAAGATAAAGAAGATATCAAGTTCAAAAAGATAGTTAATGAAGCAAAATTGAAATATGAAAAAGAAGGAAGAGATATGAATACATTTTATGAAAACTATATACTTAAATTAAAAAATATAAAATTAGAAGATGAAAAGGAAGAAAAAATACTCCTTAAACTTATTGAATTTGTAAAGGATACTGAATATAGAGATAATAAGAAAGAAGAATTATATACCAAACTATCAAAACTGGTGGAAAGAGTAAAATTTGAATATCATAATGAATTAGTAAATAAAATAAAAGTTCGGGATCATGATCATTTAACTGGTGAATATAGAGGTGCAGTTCATAGTAATTGTAATCTTAATTATAGAGTTCCTCGATTTATTCCTATTTATTTTCATAATTTCTCTGGGTATGATGCACATTTATTTGTTAGAGAATTTGGAGAGGATTATGATAACATTAAATTAATACCAAATAATGAAGAAAAATATATATCATTTTCTAAAATTGTAAAATATGATTCAGGTTTTAAAAATTTAAAAGGAGAAACAGTTAACTATAATATTGAGTTGAGATTCTTAGATTCATATAAATTCTTATCAAGCTCGCTATCTGAATTAGCTAAAAATTTGAAAAGGTGTCACTTTAAAAATTTGAAGAAATGGTTTAATGAAAAAGTACCTAAAAACCTATCTGAAATGGAAAGAAAGTATTTATTCAAATTATTGAGTAAAAAATTAGCTTACCCATATGATTATATGAATTCATTAGAAAAGTATAATGAAACAAAATTACCCTCGAAAGAAAACTTTTATAATTTATTAAATGATGAGCATGTTGATGAAGGAGAATATCATTATGCGCAAGAAATTTGGAAGTACTTTAATATTAAAAATATGAAAGAATTCACAATGTTATACAATACAATAGATGTACTCTTACTGACTGACATTATGGAAAATTTCAGAGAAACATCTCTTAAAATATATAAATTAGATCCAGTTTGGTATTACACAACTCCTGGGTTTGCTTGGGATTGTATGCTGAAAACAACTAAGCAAAAGTTGGAATTATTAACTGATGTAGATATGTTATTAATGTTTGAAAGAGCTAAACGGGGAGGAATTTCTCAATGTTCAAACAGATATGCAAAGGCTAATAATAAATACATGGGGAAGAAATTTGATAAAAATAAGGATTCAGTATTCATTCAATATTTAGATGCAAATAATTTATATGGATGGGCTATGAGTAAATACTTACCGTATGGTGGATTTGAATGGAGAAATCCAGAATATTTTGATAAGAATAGAATTTTAAAAATGAAAGATGATCGGGAAATTGGATATCTTTTTGAAGTAGATTTAAAATACCCAAAGGAATTACATGATAAACATTCTGATCTACCCTATTGTCCAGAAAATGTAATTGATAATAATCAACTTCCAAAATTATTTACTACATTATATGACAAAAAAAAATATGTTCTTCATTATTTAAATCTTAAACAAGCTCTTCAAGCTGGATTGAAATTGGAAAAAATTCACAGAGTTATAAAATTTGATCAATCCGACTGGATGAAATTATATATTGAAAAAAATACAGAACTAAGGAAAAAAGCTAAGAATGATTTTGAAAAAGATTTCTTCAAACTAATGAATAATTCTGTTTTTGGAAGAACTATGATGAATGTTAGGAAGCATGTGGATATAAAATTAATTTCAGAAGGTAATAAATATACTAAATATGTTTCAAAGTCTAATTTTGAGAAATCAACATTTTTTGGAAGAAATCTTGCAGCTGTACAAATGAAAAGAACAATGATTAAATTCAACCAACCAATTTATGTGGGAGTAGCTATCTTAGATATTTCAAAAACATTGATGTATGATTTCTATTATAGACTAAAAGACAGATATGGAGATAGAATAAAATTATTATATACTGACACAGATTCATTGATCATTTCTATAAAAACAAAAGATTTCTATGAGGATATGAAAGGTATGATTGATGAATTTGATACATCAGATTATAAGAAAGATAATATTTATGACTTACCACAAGTTAATAAAAAGGTATTAGGTAAGTTTAAAGATGAGATGAATGGGAAAATTTTAGAGGAATTCATAGGACTAGCTTCAAAATTATATTCTAATAAAGTTTTTGCATCAAATAATGATGGAATGAAGAAAGCTAAAGGAGTAAAGAAAAATATTGTTAAAAATCAGATAACTCATAATGATTATAGAATGTGTTTAGAAAAGAAAATAACTAAGACTATTAAACAGAAGCTGATCAGGAGTATCAGACATAATATTTATACCATTGAACAGAATAAAAGAGGATTAAATTCATTTGATGACAAAAGATGTTTAGTTGATGGACAAACTGATACATTACCCTGGGGTTATTATAATACAATACCAAGAGATAAATTTATTCAACATCTGAAAAACCTTAACAGTCAATGAAAATGTATAATCTTGGAAGAAGAAACTCAAGATGAAAATAAATAATACCTAGTAATAAGTTTTTATATTTTTCAGTTCACATTAGATAGCTGATAAAGTACAATAATGTGTACAAAACGTTGATGATAATAATATTAAAGATCTTCTTTGGTTGACAAAAATAGTTGTTTCTTATTTTTAATTATATAAACAAAGAGTTGAATATCTTGACTGATTCTTCCAACAAATATGCCTTGTCATATCTAATAAAAATAAACAAAAAGATGTGTTTGAAAAGATAAAATCATATATAATTGAACACATAAAAAGAAAATGATGAATCATTAAAAAATATTTAGATGATAAAAATCTATTAGGTAATAGAGTAGGAAATAGGATTGAAAGTACCTCCTAAATTGGATGTGAGCTGTAAAAAGTGAAATAATAATATAAACTATTACTATAGTATGATTCACCAAGTAACATAGACCTATTCAATATAACTATGAAGATGCTTTTGTTGGATAAAATAAATTTAATTTCACCAGCATACTTACGTCACGGACTTATATCAGCAACGTGGGCAGACTTATCCTGACCATTGATGAAATAAGATAATATATGGATTCTTAAATTCAAGATTTACAGGATACCTACCTACTAATAAATATTTGACTGCAAAGCAGGCTTGTCTTATGGATTTGATCCGTTTATCAAGAATTATTGAAATACTAAAGATTATGAAGAAATTAACCCTCCTCTGAGTCAATATCTGATTCAAAATCATCCTCTCTTATAGGTGATTTATCATAGTTATCAATAGGGCTATCTATCTTTATTCTATCTCTTTCTCTCATTCTCTCCCTTGTTCTATCCTTACATTTTTGAGTAAATTTTTCATATTCTTCTTCATAGTCATTATAATTATCTTGCATGCTGTTTTGATTTTCCATTTTTGATTATTTATATAAGTATAAAAAGGTTGATTGATATTTCTAGTTAAAAAAATAATTGGGTATTTACCGGTATTTATTTTCTTTTCCCTGATTAGATTTATTTTCTGTTCCCTTATTTCTCAAGTTAACACAAGATGTACTAGCTGATAGTAATCTATTATCTGGTTTATTGATTATCTCTATATTTGGTTCATTGATTATCTCCATATTAGGTTCATTGACTATCTCCATATTAGGTTCATTGACTATCTCCATATTAGGTTCATCTATATCTGATTCATATCCTAGATCAGCTTGAGGTTGTGGATCATAGAATCGAATATCATCAAAAAGTGGACTACCACCAAGGAATAAGATTTCAGCATTTTTGATTGCTCTTATAACTTCCATATACTCTTCAGGATTTTCTTCAAAATGAACTTCATAGATATTGTCTTGGTAGCTGCTCTCACAAGTATTCATATTTTTCTAAGTTGATAAACATTTGTAGACTAGATTTACTTATAAGTTTTATACTTTCTTTTCAATAACACCATTTTTATTAAGATTTTAAAAGGTACCTAGGTCTCAACTCCTACATGAGAAACACAGAGAGAAAGGTTGAATATCAATCATTTTGATTGAAACAAGTAAAATAATGTCTGAAATTATCATTTTAAAAAGTCTATTTTCTTATACCAGATCAGTGATTTTTCTCTGAAAAAAGTCTGAAATACAAGTCAGAATGAATATGCAGTCTAGGAAATTATAATTTTTAAAAAGTCTATTTTCTTATACCAGATCGGCGATTTTCTCTGAAAAAAGTCTGAAATACAAGTCAGAACCAATATGTAGTATAGAAACTTACAATTTTAAAAAGTCCATTTTCTTATACCAGATTGGTGATTTTCTCTAAAAAAGTATGAGAAACGAGTAAAATGATGTCTGAATGTTTTTGGGAAACGTTTGTGCAGTAATTTTAAGCTGGCGTGGAAGTAGTTGAAAGCTGGCAAAGGTTCAACTTTGTTGGACACTGTGATGACTTCTTCAGGGATAAAATGATACAAAAATAAGGAACTCTTCTTTTCAGAATTAGATGAAAAAGGTGGAAATTGAGAGAATTTCTCCCTGTGCTTCTTCTTGAGATTTTTTAAAATTTAATGAAAATTAAGAGAAATAAGTCTTAAAATGAGAGAATTTCTCCCTGTGCTTCTTCTTGAGGTTTTTGAATATATTGAAAATAAGAGAAATTAGCCTCAAAATGAGAGCAATTAACCCTAAAATGAGAGAATTTCTCCCTGTGCTTCTTCTTGAGGTTTTTAAAATTTAATGAAAAATGAGAGAAATTAGCCACTGCGCTTCACTGCGCCAGAACATACATCTTATATCTACTCATATTATTCTAGTCGTCTAACGCTAAGGAATAGTTTCGACAGAATTTTCTCTGTCTTTTGTTACTTAAACGATTTCCGAACTTATTGTTTAGATATTCTGTACACGTTTTATTGTGATTAGGAGCTCTAGTATGTCCATCCGAAACTTCATTGTCAGCTAAAATTCGCGTAGGCTAGTAACTAGCAGAATTAATTTGGATTAGAAAACACGTTAGAAAACAGAAAAGAAAGGAAAAGGGTAGCTTGTTTTTGGACACGTCCTTCGCAAGTATATTTTACGTATAAAGTTTCTAATTTATTTTTATATCATCAATAGTTCGTAATGTTATAATGATTCGAAATTGTGTATTATATAATTAGGGAATACAATAATTTTTCTTACTCTCTCAATGATCATTATTACGAAGCAGCTCGAGTACTACTAGTTGACTCAAGCCTTGAAAAAATTCTTTTCGATCAAGTATCATTTGGTCTCATCTTCATTTTTTTTTTCTTATATCCTTAGAGAAGCTAACTTTTCAGAGGTCTTCATTGAAAAAAAGCGAACATGAATGAATTTACTTTTCAAGAATCGCAATCACCAGAAAAATCGTCACTTATTAGGTATTAAGAAACTAAAAAAATATTTGTAATTACGAAACTTGCCAGAAGCTGCTCAATAGCATCAAAATAACACTAGGTTAATGAGCTTTGCAACCACACTGAGGATTATGGGCTTGGGGAGGGCAAGTGGTGACAATAAGGATAAATATGACTAAGATAGTGCTGTAGAAATGAGTAGATCTGAAGTAGTTCATTAATTATTGGGCTGATTTTCTCATGATTGTTGGAAGGAGACCAAAACTAAAGAGAAAAATCCATTCCGTCCTTTATTTGCAAGTACCCACTTCGATCTCGGTTTACGTTTCATCCAATCCCCACGATTGAGGTCAGCATAATCAAAATCTTACAAGTAAATAACCAATACTTGCAAAAAGTTGAAAAATGCATACGGTAATTTTGAACCTCGGTCAGTTTTTACAGTTATTGTTCAATTTTCTCAATAGTGCTGGCCAGATCTTAAACGAGATCTAAAACTGATCCCGCAAGAACACATCTATTTAAAAGAATTCAAAATTATAGCGCGTAAAATATGCATCCTTTAACTTCTAACGGATTTTGGGATTTTTTACATCTAAGATGCGCATACCTGCAGACCTTACCCTGATAAACTTGAACCGCGGGTTTGCTGACTAGTATACTCAAACATCTAATTAAGCAAACCGCAAATTTCTGATAAGCAATTGTAGCAAAAGAATTCAAGCAACTCTCGGCCGTTCGTTCGCCTTCTTCTCTGTATTTTGAATGCAGAAGACACGCATTCGGCTCGCATTGGAGGGCCGCAGCTCATGTTAATGATACAGTATAAGTTACATGAGTAGATCATAATTAACTTCTGATAGAAATAGCTATCAATACTTGATGAAATTATTTTATAAACGTATATAGGCCTTTGAATAGTTTGGAATATTGCACATCTTCTTTTGGGCACCAAGTAATCCCAACAGCAAGAGACGAATACTCTCATATTACAAGACAAAGTACAAATAATTACGTCTCAAAAACACGTGACTCAAAAACTTACTCTAGTTATGTTCATAGAACGAAAATTGAGCAGCTTAAATTGAAAATGAATAAGTCGTAGAAAACCTTTTCATTTTAATTGGTCCCTGCGTTGAAACGTCAAAGCGCATATTAATGTTATAGATAGGAAAGAATATTCATATTGAGGAGTTGACCCTTATTCAGGAAGTCTTCAGGAAGAAAGAAGATTCAAAATTCTTCGCTCCAAAGAAAATCGAAACAATTTTCATTTTTTTGGAATAAGAAACAAGGCCAATTTAGAAAATGATCAAATAATGAGTACTTAATGGCCATTGATGATGCGCAGGTATTGAAAGAAATTTCTGTTTCAATTCTGCCGTACAAAGATGAATTGACGTATATCCAAAGTAGTGACTAGGAAAACTGTATCTTTTGGATACGGGAGAAGATAGAGTTCCTGATTGTTGATTTGGATATACGTAAATTCAATTTTGTACGGCAGAATTCTGAGTGATCTAAAATACAGCAATAATAGTATCTGCGTGGATAGGGAAAGAGAGTAGAATTCGATAGATGAGATTTGCTACCGTAGAATTTTTCAACAGCTTCTCCGTCTCGTAGTATACATTTTTTCTAACGTTCGTGAATTCTTTCCTTTTTACATTTAAAGGACACATTTACTGCAGGGAAGTGTCCGTCCATCAGGTTTGAAAGAGTGGGACAGAAGGGAGAAGGAATACAAATGATACCCACAATGAAGGAGAAATTGTACCATACAATGATATTTATACATAGAATGAGATCTTTTTAATACAGAGGGATCTTAAACTAACTTACATTTTAGAAAATTCTCTTAAAACGGCTTCCAACTTGAGCAAAAATTCACATACAAAACAATATCTGAGGTATCTGACCTCTTCTAGCGGTTGTTAAGAGTGTTTCACTTCTATCTTCAGATGACAAAAACGAGAATTTAACGTTACTATCTTGGGGTATTGGTAGCTCAATTTCCGCCAGTCCATCAAATCCTGAGTACTGTATAGGATCACTAACATCGGACCTTTCCTGAAACTAAGCAAGTAGTGTCACTATAATAATTAAAGGCTGCGCTTGGAATAAAATTCCATTCCATTATCAGAATTACCTTTTCAAATTCAACAATAATTGTATACTCAACAAGGGGAGTTATGGCGATAGGAGTTTTATACATGACTCGGTAAACCAACGAGGCTTCGTCGAAATGACAGGTAGATCTTTCCGCTCTACTAATTGCATCTGAGGAGGCTGTAGTCGAAAATAGGTCCATATAAATATCGCTTTTCACTGAGAAGTTGAATCCGTACAAGCCGAGTCCGACAATCATTATTGGACGATTGACAAAAAAACTATTGGAGAGTTACAGTCAAGAATAAGATTGTTTTTTTAAAAATAAAATCACTTTATAATTGAATCAAACTTACTTGATAGAATGAAATACATCGTTATCATCGAACCTAATGCTCTTCACCTTTCCCAAAAATCGATCCACTACAAGAAAGGAAGATGTTCTCCGTGGTATGCAACTAAATTCGATAGATTTTTCTTCACACGCACCTGTTCCCATACGTTCAAATAATGATAACACTTCTTTATCTAAAAGGAGACCGGATTTGACCACATGCCTAGAAAATTCTTCAATGCTCATCAAAGGAAACCTTATTAGTTTCAAAGCGCGTCCTAATACATTTCTCTGATTTTCTGCTGTCTCCGGTAAATTTCGTTTTCTGCACGCTGCTATAGCCCACCTAGAGTAAATTTTTCAGGTATTGTCTCTACATAAGCTGTCGTTCATTGCTATCCACATCAATAGTTTCACAGAACACATCTATAAGACTCACTTGCACACAGCTTGAAAAAGCTCAACCTCCTTAACACATGATGAATCTCTACTTAATACACTACATAGCGTATCTAGATCTATATCAGCAAATCCATCGACTGCAGATGCGGCAGTAAAATTGCTATCTACAAATTCGAGACATTTTTCGACTAGTTCGCTTTGGTCAAATAGACGAGCCTGTAAACATATAACTATACGTATATGAGCTAAGACAAAAGAAAATGATCATCTCTATCATATTAAAACAATTATGATTTGTAGGCGAAAAATCAATCAAAAATGAATCACCTGAATTAGCAGCATGAACACGTTATCACTTGAAAGTATTTTTTCAAGAAATAAGACGCATTCGAACTCCAATGTTGGCACGATATATTTCTTTGCAACATACAGAACTGATAAGACGTTATCTTCGTCGATTTGTACCTCATCGGAATATAAGAATCTAGACTCACATAAGAATAAGAAATTAAATTTCATTCGGGCAGCGTTTACATGACATCAATGCCATGTTCCAATGAGTGAATTGATGTACGGTATGCACCTCAGAAAAGCGAGAAATGCTGGAGGTTCGACGTCAGGTATTTCGATTTCATTTGAGGTAGCAGTAAGACCCCCGTTGAACATAGCAAAAAATACCGAACTTCCAATGGATAATATCAACTTGTGAGCTGGTATTCGCTGTACCTCTGTTCCTTCACCAAAAATGAAGTGGACATCCGCGAGCATCTCATTATTGAATATAAAGGCGCCTCTTTCTTTAATCTGACCCATGGAAGACTGCCAATTTTCACATGGTATTAGAGGCCAGGAAGAGGGTCCTTGATCTCCACTTCCAGACTTCTTAGCCTTCGAGCACCTTTGTCTCTTTGGTTGTTCAGCCCACATAATTCTCAATAAAATTCTATTGAGAACTTACTATTTTTAAAACAAATAATTTTTTTATTACGGATAACTTACTGTGTGTTGTAAGCACTTAGCGTATACATCTGTGGTTGTAAGGCGCTAGATGTGTTGTAAGGCGCTAGATGTGTTGTTGTGATAATATAGTATCTAATTCGGAATTTTTTTGCTTCGTTTGCCGCATTTTGCCGTCTAGTGTTCGCCGCCCGCGCCGGCGGCGCTAGTGTTAGTTGCATCGCGTAGAATGAACGCATGTGCATGACGGCGATTGCAAACGGTTAAGCGATGTGATCGTGAGTACTTTTGAATGGAAACTATTATTATTATTATTATCAGCCTTTATTTGTAACAGGTAAGATCTTGTACATCAATATTAATTATATTTACATGGCCCTACTTTGGGCAAAGGCCTCCCTCAACCTCAACCACTCTTGTCGGTTGTAAAAAAAAGTTACAAAAGGTGATTGACAAGAATCAACACTGCTGATGGGGCAGCTGCCAACGATTTCTAAGATTTTTCAATACAAATAGCGTACAGTTTGCCTCATTTTACAGAGAGACAAGCAACTTTTTGCGCCATAAGGAAAGCGACAAGTGACTTTTGAGCCAACCGGTAGGCCTGGTTACCGTACGATTTCCCGAAGCCATTTCCCCGAAAGCACTTTTCCCGAATTGCCATTTTCCCGAAGCCGAAATCCCGAAGCCAATTACCCGAAGTCATTTCCCCGAAAGCACTTTTCCCGAATTGCCATTTTCCCGAAGCCAAATTCCCGAAGCCAGTTTCCCGAACAACCAAGTACCCGAAGCCAATTTCCCGAAGCCGAATTCTCGAACGTAGAATTTCATCACGGCGTACAGAGAAGCAAATGTAAGTAAGAGTAATCACCAATATTGCCTGAACTAGAGTCATCTTTCAAACTTTTCGTACACACGGTGATGTTGCGGATAATTTTGAGATTTCTATGGTAATGTGGAAGTCGAGGTACCCCTCGCATTTCGTTGTGAGCGTCAGTTCGTGCGAAAATATAATGGCGAAATTAGTAGGCAAGAAACTCCTCGTTGATGGGTATGTGTACCTGAGGTCCAGAATTACGAAAGAGAAGATATATTGGGACTGCAATCGAGTTCCCAATCGCCTATGCACGGCTCGGGCTATTACAAATAATCCAGCGCTACCAGAAAATGTCGTCGTGCTGAAAGGCCCCAACGACTCGACACACGCTCATGCGCCCAATCAGGAAGAATCGAAAGCGGAAGTAATAACGCATACACTTGAAAAGAAGGCCGCAGACAACCCCGAAATGTCTCCGGCTCTACTTATTTGTACCGAATTAGAAGGACTTCCCTGCGAGGTCCTCAGCCAACTACCAGAATGCGAGTCTTTAAAAAAACAAATGCGACGCGAAAGACGCAAAGACTTCCCTGCAAACCCCAGAACACTGCAAGAACTCCGAGAATTACCAGAGACGTACACCAAAACTCGCCAGGGAGAGAAGTTCCTCATGAACGACTCCGCAGTCCCAGATGAAGATGACGTAGAGGAGGAAGAAGAGGATGCCAAGGCTGTTGTGGAAGAGTATCCGACATATAAGGCGGATGATAATGTTCTAGAGTACCTCCGAACTGTAGGATATAATCTTCATGTAGCCTAGCGGCATATTTCTGGTAACAAAATTTATAAATAAATGTTTATCAAAACTTGGTTTCGGGAAAACATAATTTCGGGAAATTCGCTTCGGGAAAATAGTCATTCGGGAAATAGGTTGTTCGGGAAATTACCTTCGGGAACATTGACTTTGGGAAAATGAGTTTCGGGTAATTGGTTTCGGGATTTCGGCTTCGGGAAAATGGCAATTCAGGAAAAGTGCTTTCGGGGAAATGGCTTTGGGAAATTGGGCGGGAACCGGTAGGCCTACATATAATTTTTTGAAACTGTACTGTTTCAGTTCTAACTGATACCTACTCGTCGTTCTAGAAATCGACAAGTCATTTTTCATCATTGTCCTGGTTCGAGAATCGCTTCAGTATACCATGACGAGAGGTCCATACCACAAATAAGTACTAAGAGTATTATTGGGACGAGCCTGTACAAGGGGATCGACTCAACTGAGATTACGGCAAGTGAACGATTTAATGTGAGTATTGTACGTACTAATTTTCAAAGAATGTATCCTTTCATTGTTTTTCTCATTTTTATTATTGATATTATACTCTACAGAGAGTGAATTTTTTCATTCAATTGTCACCCTGCCTGATCTGGGCAATACAAGTAGCAACAATGTGGGGAGCTCGAGCCTGAGCAAATCCAGTGGTTCTTCGGAAAACGAGAATACGCCAGCCTCTCCGTCAGCCCCTCCGTCCACAGCCGCTACATCGCCTCCATCTCCTACAGACGATTTTATTGAAGAACGTGAAGACGACGTGCCCACCGTTTTGCTGAAGGGAACTGTGGCCTTGCGCAAATATGTTGAGCAGGTAAGGGAGGAACTTTTGGCAATCTTCATCCCAGAAGTAACGGACCCTCCTCAACCCCACAATTTCCCGAGCCATGCTCATTTGCAGAAATCTTGCATGCGGTAGGAATAAGGCGGAAGAGGGACTACGAAGCCATTATTGTTTTCCAGTAAAATTATGTTTGGTTTGGTTCAGTTTGATTTAGTTTGTTACATTAGTTTTGGTTTGGTTTTGTTCAGTTTCGTCAAATTTTTTCTATCTACCTGTGATTATAACGTTACCTATGTAAAATAAGTATTATAGGAGATTTGATTTCTCGATTCAATTTATGAAAAAAATCAAGTTGTATTTCGTAATTACGTTCCGCAGTAAAATTGTGAAGGAGAATAATTGCAATGATCAATTTTTTTTATTTACCTATTATTGAAATGAACGCGAACTCAACTAATTTTAACCGCGAAGATGGAGTACCGTAGAAAAATATTTTCACAGCGCGATTTGATAAGAAATTCACGCGATGGAGCGCGAACAGTATTTTTAATTACAGGAACGCGAATTATAAACCACGTAATATTGAATAAGGCTAATTCTGTTGTATATTTTTTTATTTTCAACGACTGCCAGTCGGACAATTCCTCCTAAATGTTACTGAATTAGTTCGATAGTGGTTAGGCCGCTGTGACCCAGATTCTGTCAATGGAAAAACATTTGTGAATACTCCCAGTATCTCATTAAAGTTGTGGACATCTGCCTACCGATGGGCAATTCAGACACACTTTTTCGTTTCTTCCTCCACAATGAAGAAGCCTCTCACGGCGAAAGTATTAGCTACTTTCAAGAAACAACGAGGGAAGTGGGCAAAATTTCAAAGTTTCAAGGAGTTGAACTTCGGGATTTGGGGCATATCGTTGAACTCTGTACGCTCTAAAGAAACAACGTGCACGTACCCGCCCTTTTTCAAAGATGAATGTAAACATTCATTTGGCTTGAAAATCCGTCTGAGATTAGTGGACGCCCCAACCGCAGCCAAACAAATTTCATTGGGCCAGAAGAGAAAAAGAGGTCGCCCTTCAAAGGCCAAACGAACCCTTATGATGCAGTAATAATATTTCCCTTTGTTTTTTTGTTTTTTTTTGTCTTTGTACTTACTTGATGTACAGCACTACAAGCAGAATCCCCTTCTCCTGACTAGTATAGTTCTGGAGCTGGTTCATTTTGCTCCAGAGCCGATTTTCCCTGTTCTGCTGTTACATTTCATAGGTTTGCTAATATTGCAACAAACGAACTGAACAAACCCAAACAGAGTTATTTTGTTTTGCAAATCTGAATGGAAGCAATCTCAGGCAAGGGTGGCAAACGCCCGCAAAATCACGATGCGCCTGTGCTCGCGCACGCGAAGACATTTCTTTTTTTGCAAGCGTCCGTGCCTACATCCGCGACAAATTTTTCTTTCGCGGGTGCGTGAAAAAATGATACCCGCCACCCGCCGGCTGTTGGTAGGCGCGAGGCGCCTGCAACTTACGGGCAGATGGGCAGTGAAAATCCTCAATTTAATTACAAATGCGCTCCTACATGTTTCGGGCATTGATTGTGGGCAATGGGCAGTATTTTTCGTCCGCCCGAGGGCGCGGGTATGGGAGTCTGCAAAATTAAAACTTCAAGTTTATTGGGAAGGCAGGCACAAGCCGTTCAGTGGCGTAGCGTCACTGATTGCGGTCGATACGGTGCTCACTAAATGGAGAAAATGAAATTTGAAAAATCGCTGAGTTTTTCCAAATAAAACTCCAATAAGGGAGGGGGGGGGTAGAGGCAAAAAATTATCATACCGCTCACCCTAGTTAGACCAAGTGTGACTTTCCTTGACCTTAATATGCCACTGAAGCCGTCAAGCCTACAACTCTACTTATGGTGAGTATGTGTTAATTCTAAGTTGAGAGTAAACTTTTGGGCACGGGCACCCATGCAACGCCCGCGGCCGCGCACATCGCATCGCCAGTTTGAATGAAGTTTCTTTTGCAAGTGCACGTGCCTGCGCCTGCCAGACTTTTTGCAAGAAGTTGAGTGCAGGCGCCAGCGCCCACGCACAACGAACTCTTTTCTCTGGGGCGCTCGCGAGCAATTATCATCCTTGGAGTAGCTTTGGTGGTTTATTTGAACAGCTGAACTTTATTTTTCACCTAGGCTATGCAAATTTGGAAATATTCTTCTAATTGTCAGATGGAGATAGTTTGAAGGTTGAATTGAAAATAGTTCCCAATTCTTGGACTTTAAATATCATTCAAACGTTGAACATAGAATATTTTTCAATTGCGCACTTGGAAAATTATTGAAATACCTAATGAACAATTGAAAAATATTGAGAAGTCGTGTAAAAACAACCAAATTGAACAGTTTGGAAAATATTTTCAAGTCCAATGATTGGAAAGCATTCTAAGTTTGAAGTCCTATTGAAGACCATTCCGGCCATCAGAAGGGTGTCTGTCTCATAAGAAATAGGTACACTGAGCAGGCGTCCTTTCAGCAGAAAGGTCTAGGTCCTCAATAAGAAAGTATGTATTTCATAGTCCAGTTCTCAAGTTTGATAATGGAAAAATATTTAAAGTTCAACATTTGGAAAATACATATTTTCAAGTCCAAGAATTGAAAAATATCTCCAAGTTTGAGAATTAAAAAATAAGGTTCCAAGTTTTTTGGGTTCTGTATTTTAATGTGGGCAAATTAGAGGGAAGTGATGAAAAAAAAAAAACATCCCTATCTAAAAAAGGTTTGATGCCTGAAAATGGTGAAGGAAGGTGTCCACAACAACATACTAAAAATCCTCACTGTCCCTGGTGCTTTTTTTTCTATGGGGGTTCAAACCCCCTTAAAATCAGTTTTTTGCAAATATCTAGCTGAATGTGCATTTGATAACAAAATTACCTCTTACCAAAATTATTCCTCGTTAAATCTCTTATAGGAACATTTCATCACATTCCAATCTAACATTTATGGTTTGCTAACAACAACAAGGGAAATAGGTATCCTTTTTCATAACCTATATAACATATAAAATTTACAACCATAAAATTTACGACCGTCACAAGGTACAGGAAGTAAAAACTAAAAGAAGTAAACAATTGATAAATTATGACTGGAAAAAGTTGAAAATTATTAAAAATCTTTTAGAGGAGCGGAGACATAAAACTGTACAGTGGAAGCACGTTGAGTATGAATAATATAATGGAGAGGCAGAAAGCGTCGTTTTTGAAGGTTCCATGGCAGGCGTAATAGAGAGCGCTGTTTCCATTACAGTGCCTGTTACTTCTATTGTGTATGATTGAAAAAGTGCAATGCCCATTTGCGTTGCGTGTTACTTCTTCTACTATGATTCATAAATAGCAACCTCTGTTAAGCCTGCGTCATAGTACTACACCTATTTCTGCCTCTCCATATTATACTATTTATTCTCAAAGAGTGAAAGCAATAAAAAAAACACTCACGCAGTCGCGTGAGTAGTACACGACTTTTCCTTTGACTAATGAAAATTCACTGAGAGGATCACTGCTAGTAAGGACTCATAAACTCTAATTATTCTCGCGTCACCTTTTTTTTCAAAAAAAAATCGGCAAATGTTCAGAAATTCTAAAATCTAATCACTGAACAAATTGTCCATCATTTCAATCAGAAAACCATAGATGAATTACTATCAATTAAGCTCATTTGATTCTCGAACAAATTGTAGGCACACAAGAAAACACTAAAAAGCAAATGGTATACCGTAACCAAAGAAAAGAAATAAGAGCAACGTCAGCAACATCTAAATCGTAACGAGAAACAAGCACCTCGGGCGAGGTGTTAGGAGGGTCGGCGGGTTGATTTTCATTTTAAATCTATTCAAAAAAAGAAAGAAAAAAAAAAGACTTTTGGTTTCTTACTAACGGATATTCTTGCGGATATTTTTGCTTTGCGCATCCTCAGTAGTAACAGAAAAGAGAATTATTGTTTTCATAAGAATGAAATCATTCCTTAACGAAGGTAAATGACTTTGTTCTTGGATATACAATTATTTTTCATACACTCTCGCCCCCTCCCTCCTTCTGAGAAAGAAACACTTCATGAAACACCTTAAAAAGATTCCACAGCGAACATTCCTTTCCTTGCGGGCTAGTTAACCTATTACTATTCAACTCACCGCACTAAAACTATTAATCCGATTTTTAGAAGAAATAGCCTCTACAAGCAATTCACGTTCATGACTTCAATAACTCTAAATTTCATGAAAATCAACTCCATAGCTAAGGAATAATAGTAATAGTAATAACAATAATCTTACCTCCAGATTCTAACAGGTTGAGAAGAAAAAATTGTTAAAAATCATAAAAATAATAATTCAGTTTAGTGATGACGTTTATATGAAAATTTTATAATTGCACGCTGATACTCTGTTGGCCTTCAGAAAGCTCATTTTGTATGGGATTTTGCAGACTTTAATAAATATTGAAAGAACCTATCAAATGTTGAGCTTTTGCAATATCTTTAACGGAAGTAGAACTAACAATGAATATTTTTATGGTAATACATCTAGGTTAGATGGCAAACTCGGATTCACTCAAATAGAATCTACAGTCACATCTCATATAGATACCTTGTTGCTAAACAAAGTTGAAATTATGAGGCCATAATGGACTTGTATATTGCAACCACCAATCTTGTAAATAATAATGAATAAAAATAATAATACCGGTAATAATAAAAAATAGAAGTATGTGTGATGAAAGCAAAGCAATAGGAGGAATATGTTCCACGAAGAAAGTCAAAAACGCACTGACAAGAATTTTCTCAGATACCGGAATACTGCAGTTTATGATAGGGGAAAAGAAAGAAGGAATAATATAATAAAAATAAACTTGAAATAGAAATAATAAATGCGACCACTGATCTTGTAAACAGCCCCGTAGCCAGGGGGGCTAGGGGGGGGCGGAGCCCCCCCTAGCCTCGGCCGGAGCCCCCCCCTACAAATTTCCAAGTCTCAAAAAAAAATTTTCACTTACCGAAATATTAATTTTTGCGAGCGAAGCGAGCAAAAAATTTTTGCACTGTTTTTGCCTTGCCCCCCTAGAAATCCGATAGTCCCCCCTTGAATTCAGTTCTGGCTACGGGGCTGCTTGTAAACAATAAATGAAAATAATAATAATTATAATAACGACAATAGTAATAAATAGAAATGGATGTGAGGGATATGTTCCACAAAGGAAGTCAAAGACGCACTGACAAGAATTTTCTCCGCTACCTGAATACTGCAGTTTATAATAGGAAAAGGAAATAAAAAGAAGAAAAAAAAATGATAATAATAATGAAAAGGGTATTCTCCATTGTGTTGTGTATCTAAGGTAAGATAAGAAGATAAGAAAAGGTACCGGAGAAAATGTGAAGGAGACAAACGAGGAAACGACACTGACACTGACGACGACGACGATGACGACGACGACGACAACGACGACGACAAAAAGTGATTGTAATACGGTCGGCTAGCGAAAGCGCGCCGACCCTAAAAAAAAAATTGCGGAATGAAAAAAATAAAAAAATTAGAAGTCCCAGTTATGGGATGAGAAATATTAAAATGTAAGAAAACTCCAGTTCTAATTACCTAAAATTCGTAAAAGAAAAAAAAAAAAAAAAAAAAAAAAAAAAAACTACATGCAGGAATATTCATTGAGTCAATAAGGCACGTACGGCGTTTTTTGGACGCCCGCCGTTTTCCATTTTGACTTAACGGTAGAGACCGTGCTTCGGCAGGCCCTCGTTCACTCTCGTTTTTGAGGAACCTTGCCATGGATCTAATATCTCACTTTTTTAGCTTGAAAATTCGGTACAAAAAAAAGCTTTACAATTACTTTTTCCTACACGATCTTCTTAGCCTAGTATTTGTCTAGTATACGGTATCGCTCATAATTTGTCTCTCATCACCACCATCTTCCACAAATTCCATCCCAATATTCTTCATCTAAAAATCCAGCTACAAAGACAATCCGAAAAAAAAAAAAATATTTTGAGAAAAGTCGAGGAAATAACTGAACCTAACCTAACCTAAGCCTGAAGAAGCCCTCACTGTGTGAAATCATTCTTCTAAACTAATTTAATGAACCCTTTGTCAAGAATGAACCTGTCGAATGAAAGGTTCTTCATAACAATAGACGCACTGATAACAAAAGGATAAGGGTTTGCTTCAGGTAATGTGAGCGACTATACTCCTAATGAGTGAGAAATTAATCAAAAAATTGCAAATTTCTCAAGAACTACTCGTCCGATTCTCAAAAAAATTGCGGGTGCACATCTTCAGATATACTACTACAATATGGCCAAGTTTCAAGAAAATCCGTCGGGTAGTTTCGGAGGAGTTCGACGGAAATGAAAATCTTATAATAAATAATAAATAATAAATAATAAATAAATATATAAGGAAACCTGAACGGGCGGGTGTAATACCTCACTTTTCCACAAGGAAAAGTCGGTAAAAGATGCAAACACATCATATACAACGGGGAGTAGCCTATGGAGTGTAATATTCCCAGGGATTAAATATTAAATTATTACATATGTCAAACATCATGATAGTTGTATTCTTGTTATCTTTGTCCTCATCACTTGCATTGTTTCTGGTGCATTGAAAAGTGAGCCAAAGACATATAGACTGCACAATGATGAACATTTTGAGCACATACAGAAAATTCTTCTGGGTTACCAAACAAATTTCAGTCATTGATCCATTTACAAATATAGCGTTTACATAACAGAGCAGCCATAGTTTCCCTGAAATATTGAAGAACCTATGCCCTATATAGCTTTTCAATAGAAGAAAAATCATCAAAAAATTGTGAAAAATTGTCCTTCTCTGCAGTCAAAACTCAAAAATGACTTCGAGTGCCTTTTTTTTGTTCAACATAGGTATAATCTTTTCACCACAACTTTGTTAAAAACCATCTTCTCAATATTTAAAAATACCTGCTTCTCTATACAGCTGCAAGCTTTCCCACATCCCTTCTTACATATTACATGAAATGGGCTGCGCAGAAGAGCTGCAGCTTATTTAGTCACATCCATGGGGATAAAAATGTCATACTGGTATAATTCCAACCCTGTCCTCTTGGATCCTTTTCATTGCAAAGCCATGCTTTGTTGACATTTTTATCCCTTTATTTTGATCATCAACACTAGGTACGCTGCTCGGGCTCTACTCACAGTTGTTGGGTAGTTGTTGCACCTTGCAATATTGCCATCTTGAAACAAAGGTGGAGTTATGTTTTTTTAGCAGGGAACCCGCTGTCCCTCCCAGGAATTTTTTTGCGAGCGCAAGCGCGTCCGCAAAGGTTGATGACGTCCCGGAGAGGACTTAGAAAAATTTTGACACTCTAGCCATGTATGATATGAAGTGGACTTGGAAAAATTCCTACCTCCAAGCTATATACTAGAAGGGGGACTTACAAGAATTTCAAATCTCGAGTTCTCCCCCCGGGCTCGGGGCAGCGGGGAACATTTTTGCAATAGCATCTAATTTTGGCGCTACCCTAATTTTTACAATCATTTTCATCCGACTTATAAAAGCCAGCATTTAAAAATTTAGCATTGTAGAATAATGTATACTGAATTAAAAAATTATCTGTAATTAGCGGGTTGAAATTTTAGCCTAGCTTGTGTATTTATGGAAGCTCCTCAGTTTAGCATCAATGTAGGAGGCTATCTTTACCCAACTGTGTGTTGACCTAACAAGCGCCAAAAGTAAATTCAGTTTAACTGGCAACAAACTCACCAAATAGCTTTTGAGACTTTGAAGCCTCATGCCTCAGGATGCAACTATGATGAGGTAAAAGGGGGTTTTCCTCTTAACGAGGAGACCATGAGAGCATACTAACAAAAGATAGACCAGAGGTCAAGAATAGATTTTTTACTTCTTCTAATGTTCATATTGCATGCCAGTGGCGTATCCAGGGGGGGAGGGGATTGGGAGGATAAAAAAAAGATTTTCTGGCGTAGCCAAATTAATAAAGACCATGTTTCATGTCTTCTATAAGGTAGCATGTTCGCTCGTTCGCTCCCTTTGTGGTCTAGTATAAGCCTACTTTAGAATATTTTTGGCTGATGGCTTTTGGAGGGCTCACTGTATAAGTCTGCTTTAGGCTGATAGCTTTTGGTCAATTTCTTTCTTGGTCTAGTATATTTCTACTTTAGAGTGTTTTAGGCTAATTCGCTCCGCTCGTTTGTCCTCTTCATGGTCTAGTGTGAGTCTAGTTCAAGACTAGTATATTCCTCGTAAGTCACAAACTGTATAATACTACTAGAGAATTGAAGCGTTGCATATGTAGCTCATTGAAGGGGCGGAGCCAACATAAAGCTTGTAAAAACCTAGTATATAAACTGGGAAAGAGAGGGGGGGGGGTCTTTTATGTCTATATGTCTAATTTAAGGGCAGAGTAACTATCATAAAGCTACTATAAACCAATTTCTTTGGATTCTACTCTAAATTAGACTTGTACTAGACCAAGAAGGGGGCCTAATTGCTTTGATACAGTATACAGGATTCCTAAAGCTAGTATAAAGCATGTCTAGTTTGAAACTAGTATAATCCTAGTTTAAAGCTAGTATAAAACTAGTACAATACAAGGAGTCCTCATCTAGTTCACCTCCAGTATACTGTATGTATCTTTATGATAGTATAAAATACCATTCACAAACTGCATAATACTATTTATTATATACTAGAGAACGCCCGGACGCCCGCACGCGGACGCCCGGACGCAAATTCCGGAATCAGGGATAGGGCTGAGATTCAACGTTGAAAATTTTCCAAGTCCCAAGGTCACTGCTGGACGCCTGGACGCCCGAACGCGGACGCGGACGCATTTTTGAGATTTAGGGGGTAGAGAAAAGACATGAAACATGTCAAAATGTTGTATCTATAACTCCTACTATAACTTTGTCATCTAACTGTGCTAATTGATATTTTGATCTCAATATAGTCGATACTACCGCTCCAATATGAACGTGAGCCAGGTGCCCAAGCACATTATTATTATTATTGATACAAGTCTACTTATAATTGGGGCTTGGATACAAAGCAAAATAAACATTATAATTTTAGAGAGGAAATTTTTTGCTGAAAATGCTTCATTATTCCGTTTCAAATTCAAATAATTTATCATTAAAATTTAAAAGGAGTGAGGAGAATTTTTTTGTTGTTAGTCCTACACAGAGATTGCGTCTAAACTCTTACCAGTAAACTCAAAGAGTCAAAACCAACCTATCGACCTATTTACTTGATCTGTTATATTATAAGCAATTAAACTTAGCAAGTTCCAGATGTTGGTAGCACTGCCGAATTTAGAGGTGACCAAACAATTAAATTATAATATATTCTGTGACCAGATAAACCATTAGTCCATTACCTGTTCTTTTTTCCCATGTTGAAGACAACGGCATTTCCGTTCAAACAAAACTACCCATGATCACCTCTACATTTTCACCCGCGCAGGTAATTTTGCGACGCCCTCTAGCGAAGGTTTAATCGCTTATTCGATTGGTAATCAGCAGGCCAGCAGCACAGCGGCAGCACCGTTTATAATATTTTTGGATCGCCTGACAGATGACTCTACTCAACCTGCTTCTCAACCTGATCGAAAATTTCCTTCGGCCATTCTCCTTAAAAATTCGAAGACTTCAAATCGTTTGCTTACTCGAGTCCTGTTCGCGTTTACTGTTTTATTATTTTACCATTGTTTGAAATAAAGCCGTAATTTTTGAACCTTCTGATCACGATTATCATCGTTTGATACATTCAACTATTGCTAATGAACTTTGAGCCCGCTGTAACGTTCGATCGTACTCTGGATGCATATTATGTTATCAGTTATCATTCACCCGTATTATTTTTGAAGACTTACAAATTTCAGTATTCGTTTTATGAAAATCGTCACTCGTTACTCCATTGATCTATTGTCATTTTCACCGTGATAGTCTGAATATCGATCGAAAATTCTCTGAACTCGTGGGCCGAGAGTAAGTTGTTAATTTCAAAATACCTCTTTCAGTTTCTGTAGCTTCATCGATGAAGGAGTGTGAGTACAATGTTGCGAAACCGTGAATTGATATAATTTTGTCTATGTGCGCAGAAAATCGATACGAGAGGCTCTATTTTCCGAAGACGCTTCTATACGCCGTGACCTATGAATTTGAATGAAAAAAATCCCTCTTCATAATGAGTGATACAGCAGTGACAATCGTCGAAACGCCTGTCGGTGATAATGAAGCGACCAATGTGATTCCGTCTGTCGAATCTACTTCTAATACTGAAGAATTGATAGTTCCAGATATTCCAGATATGAGTGTAGATGATCCGTTGAAGGACGTAAACTCTTCTGATTTGAAATTAGATGAAGAACGAAGTGACGATCAGTCTAAAGATTCGAGTAAGAGCGAAAGTGGGTTTGTTAGACCGCCTTATATACCGCCTCACCTGATGGGTCGTGATTTAAACAATCCAGCTTTAGATATGGTTGGCACTGGACGACGCGTTCAAAAACCAAGACTTGGTGTAAAAGTTCCTTATCGTAATCTTACGAGTCAAATAGTTTCGCAAGATGAGATCGCCCAGGAAATCTTGGAACGATCTCTTCGGAAATATTCGTACTCTGACGTACCGGAAGGTGGAGATGTTTTCTTTGCCATGAAACTGACTCATCGTTTAGCCAATAAAATCAATAATGTGGAGACTGCCTCAGACAAAAATGGGAAAAAGGTTGAATCGAAAAATATAGTCGAAAGCAAAACAGTTTCTGAAAAAGATAAACGACCGAAAAAACCTTTAATAGCACCAACATTTCCCAAAGTAACTCCGAAGAAAGACGATCCTGTGTTTGATTCTAAAGCAGAAGAACTCTATGCCGAAATATCCTCAACTTTAAATGAGGATTGTAAATTACCCAAATCTTTGAAAGCCAGTCCCGTTCCAAACATAGCTCCTAAGAAAGTAGTTAATGGGTCTGTAGTTCCTCCAACAGAACAAGAGCTCGATAATGATACCCTTTTAGCCATATTGGAAGGAACTACCGATTTAAGTGATAGTACTACGGCTGTTGTACCCAGTGTATCGAGTGCACCTCCTGCTCCTGCACCCGTCGCTCTTGCGGCTGTTTCCTCTAACCCTGTTCCGGCTGTAATTGCTGCGGTTTCTCCAATATCCAGCCCTTGTACACCGCCCATAGCACCGAGAAGTGACGGACCCGTTAAACGTAAGAGACGTGTCAGACCTGTTTTGGATCCGAGTATCGAAAAAGAATTAGCTCTAAAACAGTTGATGGATTTCGAAACAAAAAGGAGTCTGGATCGTATGAAACGAGTGATCAAGAAGCCGAAATCAGAAGAGGATCCGCAGAATATAAACGAAAACAAACAATCAGAAGGAGAACCTGAGAAGAAAATTACCGTTAAGAGAGCGTACAGTCTGAGTTCGGCTCCTAAACGGTTTCCGAAAAAATATCAACGTATCATCAAACGGCAGCTGCGCAGTTCTAAACTCAAGGCTAAGAGTTTATCGCCTGATCAACTTCAGAAAAAGCTACCCGAGGTACCTGAAGTACAAATTGCTATCGATAAATACATCAAAACGTATACCAATAAACGTAAACACAAACCAGACAATGGCAACATCGAGCCACCCAACGAAAAGAAAGCTAAAGAAACGAATTCAAACTCTGCCACAACTTCTAAAACTATGGAAAATACGAACGCAAAACAAGAAATGATGCCACTTGGAACTGATTCGGCTGACGAAAATCGTAACGAAGCTGATATTAGTGATTTAGAAGCAAAAAAAAGTGATGAGACTGCGAAACCGAAAGCGAATTCGAAAGTGATGCGCGAAATTAACAGATTACTAGGCGACGAAGGGGCTATCAATATGATCTATTCTATCGAGCAAAAACGTATACCGGGAAATAAAAATGACGCGAGTGTTTTACCGTCTACAAGAAGGAAGAAGAAAGATCTACTTTTAAAAACGAAATTGGTAAAAAGTGCTGTTTTGAGGTTGAGTATGTCCTCTAGTCAAACGAGTCCAGGTAGAGGTCGACGGTCATCGCCTGAAGCGCCGGCGACAGTGCCTGTACCGAAAGTGGCGACTAAAGCATCAGTATCGCCGCTGCGGAAGGCATCCATAGAGTCTGTTGAGTCGAGTACGTCTGATGTGAACTCTCCAAAAACACGTAAAGTAGCCGCTGAAGCTTCGAAAATAATTCGCAGACATTCATCGAGCAGCGCTTACTCAACGGATGAAGACGAACCGGAGAAAACTTCGATCGCCAATAACGCCGCAAAAGAATCTGGATCTGTCACACCAGCGCCGACTCCAAATGCCGGAATTGTGGCGACAACAACGGTGGGATCTACGTCTAAAGCATCCGAGAAGATGAACATCGATTCGACGAAAACGAATGATGCCAAAGGTAAATCTCCAAGAACTAGTAGCAGACGAACATCTAAGGAGGATCCGCCCATCGATAATGAGAATTTTATTGGAGATCATGCATATCACGCATCTGTCCTTAACGGACCTAACGTAGGTGAGTTGCGAGACCATTTGCTGACTTGTATCGTATTAAAAAGGTTGGCTCACTTGGAGCCAAGAATCAAGAAATCTCATTGCCGCAGAATTCTTAATGAGACGGGTTTAAAGAGACACAAACGAGCTTTGTGCGTATTCCTGTATTTTGGGTCCATTCGTTCGGCCTCGAAAGGGCGAGAGAAATGCTGGATTTTGAAATTTTTGGGTTCTTAAAATCGAAATGATGATCATATCAGGATGAGAATTTCATTTCTGTTACTACTAGACATTCTCATCTTTATCAAGAAGATAAGAAGGTTTTCTTCCTAACGGCAATCAATTTTTTTTATTGCGTGATTGCGATTGAAAAAACGCTCAAAAAAGTAATTTGAAAATCGACAGTTTTAATATTCCTCTCCTTCGTTGCTGAAGATAAGTTGTTTGTTCAGCTTCTCTAGCCGCCTGCATATTCTTTACTGTATTAGATCAGAGAAGAAGCCTGTATAATTTTTTTCGTTGAATTTTGAAAATGAAGTCTGGAAGTTTATTTACACTCGATGATCTGTTCAATTTCTGTAAACAGTATAAGTACATCACCTCTCTTAATTCTTCCCTCTTCGATGACCTCATCATGACTTCATCCTGCAAAAATATTCTGAGTTCTAGTTTCCCTCCCCTATCACACTTGAGCGCTCGATAAATTTCGATGAAAAAACTAATAAAGTATGTATTAGGGAAGCAGTGTAGGATGCATAATAAGTTGAACAGATAAAATAAAAGTGCCAACTCCACATTCAGGGGATAGAATCAACTACATATTAGTCGTCGTAAATGTCGAGCTACTCAATTCGGTTTTAAAGTCTCTGTTTTTCTTTTGATTTACTTTTGAGTGGACGACATTTTTCAAGAATTTCGTCTCGTTTTCTGAGTACAATACAATATCATTATTATATTCTTTTGTTTCGCAGAAATATTCGAACAAATTTCATTGAAGGAAATTACTATCAGGAAATACGATAATTTGGTCCAGATCATCGTCATTTCATCCTCGACCAAAGCAAAAAATGCTCTGAACGCCGATGTAAGTTTGAGAAAATTTGTTTAACAACATTTTGTTTGACAAACGTTTCTAAGACATCTTTCAAAGAAGAACGCTATATTTGTTTCTCACGTTGAATTATTCATTCTCTTGCAGATATTACGAGAACTAACGAAAGTGCTACTTGACCTGCAAAAAGATAGCAAATGCCGAATCGTTTTGCTTACATCTACAGGCAGCTCCTTCTGTCAGGGCATTGATTTGCAGGCATTGATAAATGCTGATAAAAAAGAACGAAGTAAAGTTGTGAACGAATACGTGCATGCTTTAACGTGAGTTTTTTCGTGCCTCCAAATTGAAAAATTTCGTTTCAATACTTGGAATTCTATTCATTATGTATATTTTTATCGATTACAGTGAGTTCACTAAATGTCTCTCTCAATTTCATAAGCTCTTGATAGCTGGTGTGCATGGCTCAGCGGTTGGTTTAGGTGTTACTATGTTACCATTTTTTGATATGGTTTTTGCCAGCGACAAAGCCACATTCTACACACCCTATGTAAAGCTGGGACAAATACCAGAAGCTGGAGCCACTTTAACTCTTCCGCATTTGCTAGGTAATGCGGTCACCAGCGAACTCATATTTGGGTGTCGTATGTTGACGGCCAGTGAAGCGCTGCAGTTCGGACTTGTCACGAGAGTCTTGTGGCCCGATAAATTTAACGAAGAGTTATTACCACTCGCCAGAAGCATCGCCAGTCATTCCTCGCAGGTAAATTTGAATTATTTATTTACATATAAAAATGTAATCAAGGTCACAATCGTTTATACTATTTATGGATATAGAAAGTATAAAAAATGAAAAATAAAGTAGGATATTAACGTATAACATATGTACGCAGCTTCTCAATTGGCGTTAAGATTTGGGAATTTATTTGTAAATTTAGTGCAAAATGTTTTGTATGCGGCACCGGAATAGAACAGTTGATTAACGTCGTATGTGGAATCATTACGACGTAAACATAAGTAGCTCGTAGGACATGAACATGTGTAATAAGTTTCGTAATGATCGGTTCTCTCCCAGCCGCACTGTTCGTCGGGTTTACATTTGTCTAACTGTGAAGAAGTAAATATCATTAGATTGTATTTACAAGCACCGATGGTGGCCTAGGGTTAAAGTCCCCGTCAAAACTTACTGTAGAGCAGCGATAAGCTCGTTGAATTGGAGATGAGCTACTATTACGCAACTGCAAGCTCTCAATCCATTCATTATGTAAAAGACAATGGCACTCCGCTTTTGAATTTAACTGCGAATCATTTTCTTTAGTACTATTCGTCACATGTAAAAACAGAGTTTCGTTGCATTTTGGTAACTGGGTAACTGGTTCACAGAACTGCAGAAAAATGAATAGGTACATAGTTACTAATTTGTTATCATATTGATGGCGAGCGTCTTCATTTCTGCAATTCTTATGAATTTACCTTTAATTGAGCGCGATTATTGAGAGTCATCGTGCGATTATCTGAACCATCTGACCATGTTGATGGGCATTCTCCAGTATCGCAATAACAAAAGCGTTCTACTCGTCTGGGAAAGAAGAAACGTTTGTGAACGATGCTGCAAACTTCCCGTTCGTTACATCGTTGTAAATCTCGTTCGCTTCGAGCCTAGAAATATTTTCATTGCGAAGAAATTAAGAGATGAAGAGTATTTTTATTTTAAAAAGAAAGGAAGAAAAATCAATTACTTTTCCTGGGTACGTAAATATATTCCAATCAGTGTCGGTGATCTCGGCGAGTTCCGAATTTCCAATTTTTATCAATAATAAAGCGAATAGAATTTCACGAAAAATCATCTTCGTTCCGGGTAACGATATCGTCGATCGAGAGTTGACTACGCGTGTGATGAGCACTTGATACGACTGCAGAGAATGAATAATAAATAATACGATTCGGTTTCAAAGTTTAGTGAGGCGAAATGTCTCTTCATTGATAACCTTCGATAATAAATGATAAAATAGCGTCCTATCTATCTCCACGTTTCTGCTTGGAAAATAATTCAGTCGTATACGAGTACATGTAGAATCATCGTTCAATCAGAAGTGGAAGGGAAAAAATTCTTCTGTCAGACTGATGTCGCGTAATCTCCTCACCCATTATTTTGAAATTTTCAACTTTTCAAACCCTACCTCCCGGAGTGGTTGAATTTGTGAGAGTATGGAATGAAATATTTTTAAAAATAGATTTGTATATTACTGTGTCGCGTCCCATTGGAATCATTTTCAAGATTTATGCGCGCGCATAATTTGCTGCGTTTACTTACTCATTGTTTCCCTCGAAGTTGAAGACTCAATCTTTTATTTTGAGTAATCAGAATTCCAGTTATGAACTATTTGCCTCGTGATTGATCGATAATATCCTTGAATTAGTTGACGTCAACAAATCATGTAACCGAAATCATTTCAATTTTATCAGTATTACCTTAGTCCGACCAGAGTCGATTAATTTTGACGACAAAAATCATCAAGTATTTGCCAAGAAAACTACATAGTTTCTATTTGTGTTGTTGCGACTATAGAAATTGATAGCGTATCATTGATGGTGTGTTTTTCAATTAGTTCTAGGAATGAGATTGAGGCGAGATAGGACCAATATTCGAGAAATGTGTTCGTAGAGTCCAGTTGGCTTCTTTTTTCATTGTCTTTGGTTTCAATGTGCCTTCATCACCAGTAAAAATATTGACCCTCCCTGTCGAAAATACCTGATATCAATAGCTGTGAAGAATTAACAAGAGTACCTACTCGATCATGTTTTGACTGTCGTTTGTTGAATTTATATTTGCTTCATCAATTTGATGACGATGACAATAACTTTTGATCTCATTCTTTATTTCTCAAATTAACTTGCCGGTGACTTCGTATTCATTATTGTCAATTGAAAAGACTAATCGCCAAATTTGACCGATTACATACATCAACACACGTTAATTTTTGTAAGTTTTTTGATTCAATTAGCATTGAAATTAAAAATCGATCTTCGTTGTTTTCAGTCAATGGATGCGACCAAAAAACTGCTTCGACAGGCTATGAATGCAAAATTGGTAGATCAATTGGAAGCCGAAGCCAAACTGTTGCAGGAGCATTGGTGCAGTGAAGAATGTCAGAATCTGTTCAAGAAATACCTTGAGGAAGAAGCGATGTTGCAGAATAAATGATACTTCAGAGGTTATATAATTAGATGATAGTTATGTTATTTGTAACTATTATTTCTAATTTAATGTTTCCAAGTTCAGGATTTTTCATGTTTCTTTTAGACTAAGTAAGTAATACAAAATTAATCTTAATTTGCAACGATACGAAAATTCTTCTTATTTCTGTGTTTGAGTTTTGTTGTAGTCGAGATTACTTTTTAACTTTTGATGATGAAATCAGTAAGTGCCTTCAGTGCCTAAAAAACCAATAGTACCCAATCACGTGAATTCGTTGCGTTATCAACGAAAAAAAGGGAAAAAATCGCGTTACTTTTCGTCTCCAATATAAGTGGAATCAGTTTCACAAAAATCCTTCAAGTTTTCCGACGCTGTTGGTTGACATAACCTTGATTTTTATTTTTCCATTTCTCCACCTCTCATTACAAATTTCATGATATTCCTTGAAAAATTTCGTTAGCTTTTTTTTTTTTTGTTTTCATCATTTTGCTATTACATATCCTCTTTAGAAATTTACAGAATTCTGTATTAATTAATACTTTTATTACGCATGTCATGTAATAATCATTTTTTTTCTCTATGTTTTCAAGAAATTGATTTAGTCTATTTATTTTTAAATTGACGTATGAATCTTCTCTCGAAGTTCGTTTACTATTTATACTTTTTTTTCTTTCATTTCCCCCCGTGTACTGACCTCTTCCTTTTTTGATTTGATTATCATTTTTAATTTTTATTGTTTTAAGGGTAGATATGTAAGAATTCAAGTTCTGAAGTAGGTAGAAATTCTTCTATTCAGATTAAAATACGATTGTTAATTTGGGGAAGTTTCATATGTTTTTGTACATAATAAATTGAATGGCACAAGTAACTTTCACCCTCATTTAAACTGTATCATAACTGTATCATACCTAGTGAAGGGATAGAACTAGCGTGATGATACGAACTTCTGTTTATCGTTGATATTACGGATAAGGTAATTTTAGCAAACGAATATTTTTACACTAATTTTTGCAAAGTAGATCTACTGGTTGGAGAAAAAAATTGTCTTAGCGTAAGAGTTTTTTGAAAGTTGAAATGTTTCTCTTGTTAGGCTGAAGAATAAGTTTCAGTAAATGTTATCATTAAATTAGATTGCTGTGCTGTAATTTACCACTGTTAAAAATTTCAACTTGTTATTTGTTATAGTTATCAACATTATTTAAGATTTACGATATGAAACGCGTTTTTTTAAAAGTATTTATATTAGGGGTTATTAATTGTTGTGTACTTCAATCATTTTACTTGTCGCATTATTCATACTATTAGTAATCTTATAACTTGGAGAAGAAAAAGATGTTATAAAAGATGTGTATTGTCTACAGTCTTGTGTACCATACTATTATATTTTTGCGAAGAAATATATCTTTTTCTCATTGATACAGTTGTTGAAAAAGGATACCTTCCAGTACCGTTTCTACGCAGGTTGAGCCGATCATGAAGTGATATTATCAAAGTTTTTAAAAATTCTAAAATTGATAAAATTTCATTTTCTTCGAGCTGATGCATTGTCGAATTGTTGAGCTCTCAAGCACCGTACGTTTGACCGACAATGATGGGAATTGATTTTCTAACCTTTTTTCCTCTTCAAGATTCAGGGTTATTGGACTCCGAAATTTCCTCAGGTTTCCTTATAGGACCCAACAATTCAAAATATTTGCTATGATACCTGAGGAAAATCAATAAAAATTGTCATTTAGTGCCAAGCCCACGCGCAAATTTTAGTCTAACGGTCACGTGAGTTACTCTCCATAGTGAACCGTCGTGGAAAGTGGACAGCTTGCAATGGTGAAGTGCCAGAGCTGGAGAGCTCGGATTTTTTAGCTGTTCTGGAGCTAGAGTTTGCGCAACCGAACCAAAACAAAAAAAGTTTGTTAACTATTTGGCAGATGACCATTTCAATTGAAGACCATCTGACCAATAAACCTAGAGCGGTCATAAAACGGTTATAACTATAATACACATACATGGCCGGTACCCGATGTGGTTCTGTGCACAAAATGCACCACACAAACAAATTTGCGCGGGGGTCAACTGAAAGACAGGTCCGCACCACATGGGAAGAACAAAAGATGCCGGCCCTGTACGCATAACCAGAACTTCATTTCATAATTTTCCGACGGTTTAACCAATAACGGTTACAAATTTTGAATTTTTGAGGACGATCTGACAAATAAATTTTCAACTGTTTGAAATTATTTTGGGATCTTGGCCGCTCTCCTTGGTGTGGGAACCAAAGGCTTACTTTGCTTTGCAATGTTGTGGAGCTAAAAACGGAGCTGCTCGAAAAATCGAACCGGTCCGCACCCTGAAATTCAAGTCTTTTAGGTTTAAATTGAATTTACTCTCTAGCTTAAAGCATAAGTGCGCTTGAAGTCTTGAAAAATGAAAATACACAGCACGCGCATATGAAGTACGACATTCACCTTCGTTAATACAATGCTGCATCAAACAACAAATACCTACAACAAAATCTTCTTGAGTCAAAGAAAGAATGTTTTTTTCGGGTGTTATCTCATCATTCTTGTCTCAGTCATCAGTTGACACCTAGGGTACGATATTTTTATTGTCAAGCCTACTGAAGCTAATTCAGGCAAATCAATGAAGTCAAAAACCTGAAGTTAAAGACTTCAAGTCGCCTCAATGAATAAAAAATGATTCTAAAGTTGAAGTTGAAAGCTAAAAAATCATTTAGCCTCCCATCCTCGGTTTCAGTTAACTAGAGGTTAGCAGTGAAGTCGCGTTTGTGAAACTGACCCTCAGTCAGTCAAGTCAAGACATGGTCGCCTCATAGAAGGGCCTAAATATGCACAGAATGGCAACGCTATGTAAAGACGTAACTCTTTTAAAGGTTTCATAAGAATGCGATTTTAAAGTAGGATCACTTTAAAATAACATCAAAAGATTAGGTAGGTAGGTAGTCGATTTCTATGGCCCAAATTTTAGCTATTATTAATGTGTCTCCAGAGGTGGCAACTTTTCAGAATCCCATGTGCAGCGAAAAAGAATTTTTTTGAAAACAAGAGAGGAAAATAAAAAAAAAATGTGAAGTTGAATAAACTCCCCATGAATAGAATTTGCAACGCAGGCTATACAATAGTTGTTGTCCTTGATGTGCGTCTTTCTCAATGATTTCAAATTTTTGTTTTCTCGTAAGTGTTGACATATAGTGATCATGTGTAGAACTGATGATAACTCACAGCCCTGAATTACAGCCTGCCAACTCGACATTCTCTGGCCTTCCTTTAAGGTGGCTAAAGCAAAGAATAAGTCTCTCTTAATGGTCTGAGGTCGCGGTTTAAAAACACCTGTTGGGTACTCTCGTCAACTGTGACACTCTGCAGTTAGACATTAAAGAAACCAGGACCGCTGAAAACACGCGTGCTTTTCTTAACAATACCTAAGAGGTACACTTTTGCCAAATTTGAAGGACGTAATGTATTCAAACGACGACGGTAAGTATGTGGAAAAATTACATATTTGGAATATTTCTCAAATGAAGCAGAGTTGAAGGTTTTGTTACACCATCTAATTTGTAGAAAGTGTGCTCGTGGATATTTCTTATGGGACGTCAGCAAGCCTTTGCTTCATTGTAGTGTTATTTCAATTTTTGACATGTTTCATGTCTTTACTCTGACCTGACCCCTAATTTGGAATTTCCGAGTGCCCCCCCTCCCCCCTTCAACCTCGATACTCCGTGGGTGACTCAAAAGATTGCGAGTTCATCCCGCGAGTTCACCTTGCCCAGTATATATACTAGCTTTATGATGGCTTTATACTAGCTTTATGCTAGGATTTTACCAGTCCTAAACTACACCTGTAATAGAACCGAGAAGAACCCGCTCCCTAGGATTTTACTAGTCTTAAACTAGACCCATCAAAAATACAGTTGAACTGGACCTTAACAAGCTACTTTAGTAAGTTCAGCCTTCTTTATATAGGCCTAAATGTACAGTAAACTAGACCAAGAAGGTGGTAGGTCTGAGCAGTGAGCACTGGGCTTTTTCTAGACCTGGCTCCAAACTAGGTGTAGACTTAGTAGGATTTTTGCAGAATTATAATGGATGTTGAAGACCCCCCCCCCACAATTTTACTAGTCCTAAACTAGACTTATCCTAAACCAAGGAGGAGGAAAGGGGTAAAAGAGCGGAGTGAGTGAGCCCTCAAAAGCTATTAGCTTGAAATATTTTGAAGTACCCTTGCTTGGAATATCATTTCAAAGTAGACTTATACTAGACCAAGGAGAGGGACGAAGGAGCAGAGCAAGTGACCCCCTAAAAGCTAATAGCTTGGAATATCTCGAAGTAGGCTTATACCAGACCAAGAACGGAGGCGAACGAGCGGAGCGGGTGAGCTACTAGGATGCCAGATCCACGGATTTTTGGTCCTCGTAAAAGATACGGGTTTTTCTTTTTTTGTAGATTTTAAGTACAATATGGATTTCTTACGATCAAGGGAAAGGTACCTTAAACACCTTTACAAGAGATACTTTTCTCCTGCTCCTTCTGGTAGGCTGATAAGGCAGCGGTTCGTAATATTTAACCAATCAAGGGAAAAGTACCTCAGCTACATCTATGAGAGATACCTTTCTCCTGATTGTTATTGATGGATCAATCAATATCTGTCGAAATTTGAAAAATAACGAGTACGGATTTTTGATACTATCACCTGGTAGCACCGCTGAGCTACCTGAAAGCTTCAAGTAGACTTATATTATGTAGTGCTCAGCCCCAGTTTATTTACTAGTTTGTACTGGTTTTATGATACCTTTATTCTAGCTTTATGTTAGTATTTTATCAGTCCTAAACTAGGCCTATGATAGAACGGAGAATACGCCCCTCCGGGATTTTACTAGTCTTGAACTAAGCTTATGATAGAGTGTCCGGGCATAGGCCAATCAAAAGTACAGTATACTGTATTAACGGATCTAGTCAGTTCTTACTACCAGGTTTAGGCATCCTATGTATTGTATTTCTTTTTTGAAGTCCCTATTAAACTGGACCTTAACTAGATACTATAGTAGGTTTAGCCTTCTTTATATAGGCCTAAATATACAGTAAACTGGACCAAGAAGGTGATAGGTCTAAGCCCTGAGCTTTTTCTAGACCTGGCTTCAAACTAGTCAGGCCTGACCAACCTACGGCCCGTGAAGCTCTATTGTGCGGCCCGCGAAAGAATTTCAGAAAACGCAAAAAGTAATAGAAAACTCATGATTTCATAATCAATGTTCTACAATGAAATCGTTATTAAATATAGGTACACGATTTTTGGCCCACGGAGATTTCAGGAGAAACGGATGCGGCCCGCGAATTGCAAAAGGTTGAACAGGCCTGAACTAGGTGTTGTCTTACTAGGATTTTAGCAGTCTCAAACTAGAAGACCCTCGTTTGCCTCCTAAAAGTTAGTAGCGTGGAATGTTTCAAAGTACATTTGCTTGGTATATTATTTCAAATTAGAATTATATTAGACCAAGAAGGGGGCGAAAGAGCGGAGCGAATGATCCACCCAACAGCTATTGTTTGAAAATATTCTAAACTAGACACGTAGTAGAGCAAGGAAGAGAGCGAACGACCGAAGCGAGTGAGCTCTTCTAAAGCTACTAGCTTGAAATTCTTTAAAGTAGGTTTCTAGCAACCCAAGGAGGGGGCAAACGAGCGGAGCGAGCGAGCTACCCAAACGATATTGGCTTGAAATACCTTAACTGGAAGTATATACACCAAGCGCTGGTAAAATTAGCCCTCAGACCTATAACATGTGAGCCGCTCAACCAATTATAAAACAAACCAGGTTAACAATAAAGACGAACGAGTGAAAACCTCACGAAAGGACAGCAGATATGAAACATGATCTTTTTCTATTTGGCTCCACCAGAAGATTTTTCCATTTTCTTCCATATACCACCTTAAATTAGATACCTCTTCCAATATCTCTCCCAGTCAGTAAGAGTGCAGGACGACGCGACGTTTGCGTTGCTACACGAGCATTATAGCTTGAGAACTTGCTCATCTATGCTCTATTCACGTGAAAATTTAACCCATTGATATCAAATTCAAAGGAAAACTACCCAGAGAAGTTTTGAAATGGTAAGAGTAGACTTTGCCCAAACTTTTGTACATTTCATTTTAAAAAATGTACTGCCTAATCCTGTACTAACCATACGGGACTCTCCAAACTTTCCAGCAGAAGACTGGAATGGGTTGCTTGTAGTAGCACAAGCCTCCCAATGAAGTTCGAAAATAACTGTCAAGTCGAAAAGGTTCACGTTACTTGTGAATCTGAGGATAAATAATTGTGACTTTTTGTAGAATTTTTTTGTTTTATGTGTTTTGAATTATGAGTCATTTATTAATGTTATTACAATCATCTTGATATGTGCATCTTTTGAACTATATAGGTAGACTATGCTCGTAATTCCTAATGGAATCGGTTTATTACATCACCAAATGAAAGATTTAATGTCGCTCGACCTCTTTTCACATAACACGGTTCAATTATGGCCTTGACGGACCGACGCGCCTCTCTTGTGATTTGTGCTTATATGCTTGTAGCTTTATTTTTGAGATCCAAATAATATCTGGCACATCGAACTTGACAGCAAAAAAGCCTTCATATCTCGCTGCTTATAAGCTTGGTCCCTTGTTCTCGTACAGACCAATGAGAGAAGTAATTAAGAACCGCGCAACCATTTTAATGTAGAAATGACAGAGATTAATTCATATTACAAAAAAACCAAAAAAAGTGGTAAATATTGAATTAAAGATTAACAATGATACAATATTTTCTTATGATATGATGATAATAATTTCGACCAAACGTTTGCTGAATCGAGTTTGAAGTTCACTAAATTACGGATTAGAGAGGCCTATAAAAAAGTCTAATGAAATATTGAAATTCGCGTATGATAATGAAAATATTAAACGGAAGCTATTTAGTATCTACACATATTATATAGAACAATTGCTGATATATTTAGTTTTAGCGACCGACAAAGGCAGATACTTCACTTCCACGGAAAATTCAAATCAAATTTTCAGATAAGTTACCTAAGTAAATTTTTGTATTCCAGACTTCTAAACACCTGACAATTCATTCATAATTTTAAATATTTTCAATTGGTAAATTTTGTATCGAAAAGAAGCATAATACAGCAGAAAAAAAAAGGTCAAAGGTACCGAATGATTGCACAGATCCTATAAAATTTTATAAACTTTTGGATTACCGTACTGAAATATGCCTAGGTGTCTTATCTACTTTTGTTTCACACATTTGGGCCGGCTCATATACAGATCATTTTTCTATACTACAAAAAATAATAAAATACTGTTGCTAGTATTGAATAAAAATTTGTAATAACAAGTATACTTGTACACATAATTAAAAATGAGACTATCATATAATAGAACAGATAAATTTATAATTAAATATAAAGTGGAAGACTTGGAAAGGAAACGTCTTGTTCAATAATGTTCATCAGAATAAGAACAGCAAAGCTAATTCAATTCGTTAGAAAAAAAAATATGTATGTATATTATATTTATAACAATCAACAACAACAATAAAATAACAAATATCAAATAAAAGGGAAGATCGTTTACGATATTAAGTGAACCTACGTATTCTTTATTATAGTTCCCAGACGGTAGATCTTACAAGGTGTGAGTACGTAAGTTACTTTCGTGAAGCAAAAGTCTTACAACTGACCGGTTGTGCATAAATTTTCTGTAGGTTACATGATTCTCATGCTAATAAATTGTAATAACCAATGCAGTTTTATTAAATATTTTTCAAATGCAATTTTGTACAAAATTCTGAAGAGTACCTGTATAGAGTTGGACTTTAAAACTTTTGGAATCGACGTTCTGGTAGACTGGAAATGGTTATTTATTTATTTAATTCTATTGATTGAGAGGCTGAAGGAAAGGGATGAGATTCGAAGACTAACAATGATTTGGAACGTCAAATGAGCTCACAGATATATCAAAGGTACACTACACGGGTGACAACAACAAAATTTTTGTAGAAGGTCATAACCAGGCATAGTAGACTAGGGCTTATTCCACCCATGATGGTTGAAAAGGAAGAATCACAGAACCACGGTCATGTGATGTTACAATGCAGCGGGAAGATCATCAGATTAATTAAAGATGACTTTTAAATTATTTAAAATGTGTTGAAATGTATACTGAGGATATAAAACTCTTTAGGTTTATTCATTAAAAGTAAAATGAAGATTTGGTTTCACGAGGAGACGAAATAGATACATACCTACGGCACGTGGACTAAAATATCGAATAAATGAAAGATAAGTCCCCTGAGATTAAGAGACGAAATGACGCGAGAGTTGATCTCAAAAGCGAGCTTTCAGGAGCAGATGGACAAAAAGACTAGTACAGTAAATATCTTTAAAATATGAGATCCAAAAAAATGATCCCTAGAATATTAATTCTAGAAACATTTTTTCATTAATTCAGAATTGTTAGGTTTGTATCCTCTTTAATTTTTATGTTGACTATTCAATACGATTTAATGAGACAATTGTTGGAATAAATTTTGCAGTGGTATCATCTTCATCAAAACTAATGATGCAAAATATACGTCCGATACAGAAAAATAATTTACCATTTCTGATTTTAAGAAGAATCAGATTACAAAAGAACGAGATTCCAGACCACTTTTGAAATTCATTTCAATTTGAGCGTTTCCTCTTGAAGCGGTGTGATTAGAATGTTCTTTTACATTTTAAGATAAAAATTAAAGTCTGTACGACTTTGAAAAATCATTTACTTCCTTTTTCAAGACAAAATTGTTACGTTTTTCAAATTATATCGCGATTATTTTATAAAATTCAACAGTAACTAAACAATAATCAAATAGGTAAGTACCTAACTGAGGATGTTCACCTGGCATTGCGGGGAGACTTGGAAAATGAAAAATACTTATAAAAACAGAGAATTGAGATGAGAAAAACAAATAATACCTACGATGAAGAAATTAGAACCGAGCATTTCAATCTACTTCTGCCAGCCAAAACCCCCAAGATTACGAATAAATACAACTTTATACATTCTCGTGAGCTCCTGATATTCCAGTTTTGAGGAGAATTTATTGCGTTTTTTTTTTTTTTAAATAAACCAAACTACTTCTTTACGTTATGCCATAAATTGTACAATAATGATTGTCAAAAATGAATGAATCTGATGGAATAAACAATTTATAGATTCAATCAGAAATTTGTTAACATTTTATTGAAGCTTCATTTTATCTATTCAAAGTAAATTGACTGAAGCGTTTGAAAAAAAAAAAAAATTAAAAAAATAACCAATCAGTCCACAAACGGTTCAACTTTTCTGTTCATCAAGATTCAAGTTCAAAATTAGAACTAGGTCTAAATTTACCAATATTTATTTCGTTTTTTTCCTTCTTCGGTAGATAAGAATCGCATTTCAATAACATTCTCTATTCTAATTTCAATTTTTTTTTCAAAGTTTCATGAGGTCACTCTCTTCTCTCCGATCAATTGTTATTCTAGATCCACTAAATGAAAAATTTCCTCGAATACGGAAAAAAAAAAATGTTTGCAAGTCAGGCGATGTACCATTTTTCTACAATTCAACGATTATAAAATTCGAAGCAAACACTTCCGTCTGGTTCATCATGCTACAAAAAACCAAATTCAACGTAAAAGAATGTTTCAAAGATTGGTTGAAATATATCTGAGATTTCGAAAATATTGGTTGAAAACACAACATATAAATAACGTACTGTATCCTACGCGTAATAATCTCAAAATAAAACTGATGAAAGAAGTTGCAATCTGATAAAAAATGAAATATGAAATATTCTCAAATGAATTGTACTACAAATTAAGGATATGTTGACTGGAACAATTATCACTTTTATTTCATCCATTCTCTTCATCTTTTCGATATGATATTGAATGCGTATTAAATACATTATTTTAGAGACACTGTCCACCGTCACAGAAAAATTCATAAATTCTGAGGATAGTTTGAAATATTCGCACGTTATACGATAAGCCGTTCGTAGATATTAAGATAACCTAGGTATATGACCATCAGTTAAGTATAAAATATAAAGCTCTTTTTGCACACACAGCTTCACATATTTGTATTTATACGTATCACGCGAAGATGACGTTTCAAAGTCATCGCTCTCAAAAATTAATCCTATTGACGAATTTTTGATGAATAAGTTTTACAGATGCCATACAGCATAAACCGACAGAGAGAATAATGGTATTAACGAAGTTGAGTGAATTCGATAACCTTGTCCACATGTCTGTATCTCCAGTTCCTGCATATTCAAGAAATTGTCACAAGAATAATTATATCGAGCATTAAACTTTTCTATTCTAGAAGATGGTTTTTGACTATCACTAGTATAAAATACAGAAATCGAGAATATACCAGCAGAATGTATGAGTACCTCCGCAAGTACTTTCAAGTCCCAAAACTAGGGTCAGTGTCTTCAGTTCATTCAAAATCACAAAGTACCCTATGGATAACCATTGTTTTTTCTAATTAGCCCCCTCATCGAAACAGGTTCTTTCGCGAAAGGGCAACCAGTTTGGGGTTACGTTAACCCGAGCCGAGGTTATAGCAGCTAACTTGAGTTTGGTAAAACTGGCCTTCAAGGTCCTAACACATACCAATACAAGGGACCTAGAAGACTTTACAGGGGGATATATTCGTGTGATTTGAATACCCCGAACGTGATTCCCAAGGGGGGTACCGGATTAATAATTGACTTTAGTGAAACGCGTTCTAGACTACAGCCTAGAAAATACGAATAAATTAGTTATTGATTTAAATCTCACTTCAGGATGATAGTTGACACATTTCAATGCTTTGATACGCCTGTACATATCATCATATCTCAGTTTGCATTCTTCATTGTCGGTAACTTCTTTTGGTTGAATGCTAAGTGTTTTGCTTCCGCACGGACACAACGTGTCCACTACCAATAATATAAGGTTACTGTGAGGTATTTTCTGAACGCTGAATGGTCTGCAAAAAATATGAATTACAATTTTTGTTAATATGAATTCCCTGCGATTAATTATAGTGAGGTACTACTTCTTTTCGGCGTTCTTGGTGAATGTCCTTGAGCCATGCACGAAAATAAATCATTAATCGAGGTTGAAAAGTTTGGAAATGTTGGGTTCAATACACCTCTACTCTCTTCAAACAAGCCAAAAGTTCAAATACCGTATATTTCTGAATATAAGCCGCCCACGAGTATAAGCCGCACCCAAGATTTAGGACACGCTTCAAAAAAATTTATTTGTGCGAATATAAGCCGCATTTACAGTAACGTAAAATCATTGAATACCAAAAAAAAAAAAACAGGAAAAAAACATGAATAAAGGAAATATTCTACCTGTTAATGACAGAATATGCAAAAATTTAGTCTTCCCAACCAATTTATCGAGTGTATCCGCGTACTTCAAGTTCAATAACACACATTTCTTGACCTAATGACGATAAGCAATTGAAAAATAAACGACTCATTCTCAACTTATCACTCGATTGAGTCGTAGAAAATTCAACCCGGTAATTTTTCACGCGTATTAAACAAAATTCGACTAGCTAACGAGCACTTCACGCATATTACCAAGGTAAGTATCGATAATTTTTTTTTCGAAAATTTGTTTATAAGCCGCACCCCACATTTTAAAAGGTCAATTTTGGAAAAAAAGTGCGGCTTATATTCAGAAATATACGGTATTTTGAAAATTGGACTTTTTCTTTTTTGCGCTTGAATGGTGCCGTGTTGAGAGGCTGATAACTCAGGCTAAAAAAATTACAGCTTCTCTTTTCTTTCTGCTCATAGGATGAGCGTACAGAAATTTCAAGATTAAATCACAGTCGACGAACTGTGGGTTTGATTTCCTCTCGATGTTTGTTCAACGTTTCATGACTTTGTACACAATTATAGGGGAAAGTTTCCATACCGACATCGGTAATACTCACTATTCAAGAAATTTTTAAAACTTTTTTTTAATACAAATCATAAGAGACTTTCTCCCTTGAAAGCGATGAATATAGATGAAAATAATTTAAATAATGATTGTATTTGAGTAGCACCTCACTCCAACTATTAAAAGTGTGAGAAAGACGATACCTCTCGCATCCTGTTGCATGACAATTCGTAAGTTTACCCTTCAACGGATTTGACAGGCCGCTGTTGTTCAATCTAGCCGATTGCAATGTGTAAAGTGCCACTTTTTTTGTACAAGTCTTCAGTTTCACGTTACTTTGAGGAGGACGTTGTTTTCGTATTTTATGAGGACTTGGTACGTAAAGAGGAGGCGGCGAGGGAATGTCTGTTTCGTTTTCGAATTCCTGGAAGATGGATGTCGCGTTGGTTGTTGAATTGGCTGTTGACGTTGAAACTGTGGTAGTCTCGGTTGAGAAATCCGATTCTATCGAGTTGAGTGCGTTTGACTCCTCAACGGTGTCCCGGTAATCCTCGTCCGGATAACTCGGATCTATAAGGAGAACAAAAAATAAAATAATGTGGATACTCGAGAATTTTCAAAAAATTGATTTGTTCGAACGAACAAACGGGAATTGGGAAAACATGATGAGGAATTCTGAAAATTAGCACTTTTTAGCGGGGAACCCGCTATCCATTTTGTTAGGGGATTACATCCTCAGAAAACGTCCGCGTCCAGGAGTTTCTGTGAACTGCGCCACGTCACGTGACGTGATGTTTGACGCTTTATGACGTCATCAATGACCTTGACCTTGACCTTGACCTACTTTAGGGACTTGAAAATTTCAACTTCCAGCCGGGATGCTTTATGATGTCATCAATGACCTTGACCGTGACATACTTTAGGGACTTTAAAAATTTCAACTTCCAGCCGGGATGCTCTATGACGTCATCAATGACCTTGGCCGTGACATACTTTAGGGACTTGGAAAAATTTCAATTTCCAGCCTTCCGCATCCATTCCGCAATGGAGGAAGGTGGCAGCACACGCGGCATAAACAGACTCTTACCCTCTACTGTGATCTCTAATCCTTTCATATTTTCCACCTCAATTTTCACCAACTCTCTCCGGTTACTTACTCCAAGCTAATAACTCTCTGGATAATTGAAAGGCTCGCATAAAATTAAAGAACAATTATCGTACTTAAATAGAGTTTTTGAACCTTACTTTCATTTTCTGGTGGTTCGTTATAAAGAGCATCAGTTGAACCTATCTGCAGAGAGCTCATTTGCGAAATGAGCCACAAAAAATGAGTGGTGAGCCAACTTATTCCAGAGAATACAATTTGAAAGGGCTGAAACAGAAAACAATTAACGGAATTGAAATACTGAAGGCACATCAGCATTTTAAAACTGTAAACTCAATACCTCTAAAAAACTAAAGCGAAAGGAAATCGTATAGTTGTATTATTTATTACCTGTATTCTAAAAGCTGAATCAAAAATAGGCGATTGATCATCCTCGCAGCTGCCTTGGTGGTCGTACACAAAAACTTTTTTATAAATTCCGTCTTGTACCAAAGAATCCATAATTGTGCCGTCGATTTCACCGAAAAACTGGCCAGTATGTTCAGCTTTCTCAGATATAATTATGAAACCATTGTCGTCCAAAACGTAACAATCGAGGTCATCAGACGTACACGTTTTCTTGCACCCCATACCGCCCATACACTGAAAAGCGTAAGTACAAAGGTTGGAGAAATGAAAATTCTTCTTATCATTATACCCTTCCAGAATCGAATGAGATAAAAATAATAAATTTGCAAGGCGAAGCAGAAAGTACGGCCATCCGCGGAAACTGGATGACAAGGGAAAGTTCTGGAAAGTTATTAGAATTTTAATTTTTGTTTGTTTTATTACGATCTCTAGATAAGAAGGGATGAAAAAAAATATAACTATTAGTATTTCATTTACAATATTAACAAGAGAGAGCTTGCGCTGGATCGATGTACCATTGCTGTTTTTATTCTTCTTTGATGATCAGCCCTGAAGTTGTCCACAGTGCTTCGCCTCACAAATTCATGTCACAGTTTGTATCCGTCTGAAGATGATTGATGAGATTGGAAATTTCGTCACACATATATAAGAGTATGAGCCTTATGATCAAGGTGTATCTCGAAGGATCCCGAAAATACGAAGCTCAGTATAACGTGCCTCTCTCCCCTTGAATACGACTCTGAAGAAAATTTTTATGGAACTTACATTTGCTGTAATATTTAGAAAATGTGCTGCCAACGTTCGGTACTGAAATTGAATCCCGATAACCAAAACCGGAGCTTTACGTCCTTCTTTCTCCACGAAGATTGCGTGAGTCGCAGTAACTTGAGGGTTATTCATCGCACTACCACCTAAAAGGATGATCTCAAAATGAAAATAATTATTATCGAAGAATTTTAATAAATTTCATTCGAATTACGAACTTGAGCTGAACGGAACTGAGAAGACAAAACTTTCGTCTTCAATTTCATGTTGATCGATAGCTCTTTTATACCAAATTTCGTCTATACTTCTGCTATTAGTTTGACTGAAATGTCTATGATGAAGACAAAAAAAAAAAAATAAATAATTCCAATTTATTCCTCTCTCTTTCTACCTCCAAATTGTAATTGTTAAGCTGTTGTCTTACGGTCTTCCTATTTGATCAGGATTAGAAGAAGTGTAATCTTTCCATCTTAGAAGTCCGCTTCGAGTGGCAATAAAAGTCATCGTTACACCGAAGTGGTCATGCCCGTGACTGTAAAAAATACAGGATGTTACAAAACATTTTACTGATGTTTTTTGTACTTTCATAGAATGCAACACCTTAAAACTAGGTAAGTAGATACTAGATTGTCTAACTTTCGTGACTTTCTCTACAAACATACCCACTTTTTACTTAAAGGTGTAAAGTTTTGTATGTCTTTGGTTCACTCGATAATTTGGTAAAAATTGAGAAGTTAGGTTTTCAGTCCAAAAATCGACCTGAGGAGCTCGTGTTTCTCTGGTACCTCCTCACGAATTTTCTTACAAAGATGGAGGCAAGAGAGATTTTTAATTTCGACAATTTGAACGTAATTCATTGAACTCATGACGGACTCTAATTGAGCTTAAGAGGACGTTTACTTAATTTGTCTAATTAAATGTCTCCTTCTTTTTTATTTGATAAAACACAAAAGATATACTGTTGAAAACGTCTATTAATCACATATAGCAGTGTCTCACACAGTGATCAATCGCTCAATTTCTCAAGGAAAATTGGACTTTTTGCTTCTGTTTGATTGACCGAACAGCGCTAGTGTCGCGCTCAACGAAAACAACACAAGTAAATAATTAAATATGGCAGGCGCGGATTTATGGGAGGAATATAACCCCCCACCTCCAGAAATAAGCTGAAATAACGCAGACCATATTTTCCGAGCAAGGCGAGAAAAAAGGATTTCTTGGCGTTGCCAAAAATATAAGGATCATGTTTCATGTCTTTTCGCCAGTCCTCTTAAGCTCTTCACAGTTCAAAAATTTCCGAAATTTCCAGCTTCTTGTTCTAGTATAAGTCTACTTTAGAGTATTTTAGGCTGATTGCTTTCTGGGACTCACTCGCTCCGCTCGTTTGTCCCGCTTCTTGGTCTAGTATAAGCCTACCTAGGGTGAAGGGGGAGGGGCACTCGGAAAGATAGTGTATGGCTATCATAAAGCCAGTGTAAACCTAGTACATAAACAGGGGAACAAAGTTTTCAAAATTTTGCCTAATCAGATATGTTGTGGATAATGCGAGACATAAATATTTGAGAGATCTAGGCTAAGGCTTTAGAGCGGCACACTCGCTTGATGTAGTATAAGTCTACTTTGGAATATTTCAGGCTAATGAGCCTTCTTGGTCTAGTGTAAGTCTACTACAGTATATTTCAGGCTGATGAGATTACTGGGCCTCACTCGCTCCGCTCGTTTGTAGACACCTAGTATAAAGAAAAAGAGTAAAGGGGTAGTACTCAGATTTTTCAATCACCCACCAGGTATAAAAAAATTTTTTACAAGTCCTTGAACCTAACCCAACCTAACCATTATTTTTTTCAGAATTATTTTTGATTTTATTTAAATTTTTTTTCATTTCATTTCATTTTTAATTTTATTTTTATTTTTTATTTCATTTTCATTTAATTTTTTCTCTTTTTTGGAGAGAGGATGGTACTCGCGAATTTCTCAAAGACCTCCCACGTATATATTTTTATTTTTAATTTAATTTAATTTAATTTTTAATTCAATTTTTCATTTTATTTTTCATTTTATTTTAATTCAATATTTTCTTTTTTTTGAAGGAGGGTGGTACTCGCAGATTTCTCAATCACCTCTCACGTATTTTTTATTTTTATTTCTATTTTTATTTTTATTTTTATTTTTATTTCTATTTTTATTTTTATTTTTATTTTCATTTTTATTTTTATTTTTATTTTTATTTTTATTTTCATTTTTATTTTTATTTTCATTTTTATTTTTATTTTTATTTTTATTTTTATTTTCATTTTTATTTTTATTTTTATTTTTATTTTCATTTTTATTTTCATTTTTATTTTCATTTTTATTTTCATTTTTATTTTTATTTTTATTTTTTTATTTATTATTATTATTTTTTCAGAATTATTTTCAATTTTATTTATATTTAATTTAATTTTATTTTTGATTCATTTTTATTTTATTTCATTTTTTATTTATTTTTATTTAATTTTTATTTAATTTTTATTTAATTTTTTATTTTTTCGAAAGAGGGTGGAACTCGCAGATTTCTCAATGACCATGGTTCATATTCCGATCTCACTTTAAGAAAGCAACAAGGCAAGTACAGATCGACACTAGCGCTGGCCGGCCCAAATATTCGGCTATCACCACACCGGTGAAATTGTTTTTCATCTTCATCTTTGCCTCGAATACTTTCAATTTTTCATTAGATAGAGAAAATTATTCCATGACTGCTGTCCTTAGTCAAGCCACCGACTATTTTGTGCAGAAGCTTGTCCTGTCTCCTTCATACACGGAAGTGTACGCGACGTAGTTTAAGCAATAAGTACGGTACGTAGTATAATGAAAGAAGTTTAGTGAAATACACTTCATTAAATCAATTTCTTGTTCGTGTAATTTCCAAATGTTATACTTTACCTGTGCAATAAGGCCATTAGTGTAGCTAATGGGCTTTATAAAATTGTAAGAAAACAATTAGTGCAATTAATTACAAACAATTAGTGCAATTTGCTGTGCAATAGAATATTAGTACAATAATAAAGAAAACATTACAATTTACAATATCAAGCTATAAATAAAAATAGATTAGTAAGTATCCGACGATGGTGGTTGGAAATCTAAAAATTTAAAATGCATCAAAGTTTACGTGCATCAAAAATAAATCGGTGCAAATTACGGCTAGTGTGCCATATTGAAACCGTGCGTGGGATTATGCAAATAAAAATATGTGACGTAAGCTATATTGCTGCGTGGCGTGTTTGAGAGTAAAAAAAAACAAAAATGATTTTGAATTTGATAATTATAATTCATCATTTTTTCAAATATTTAGAATCAACTTTAGAGGAGTCGAAATTTGGGACTATAAAATTTCGTCGACTTTCGAGGCGATTTTTTTTTTTTTTTTGCGGGTCCATAGTTCATTACAATGTGGTGATGTCTTTCTGTTCTTTTTTTACTTACTGTTTATCGTGTTTATTGGATGATATTGAAGAAGAAGGATTTTCAAAGTCTTGAGTAACCATCGCATCAAATATCAGCGATTGAAGCAAATTTTTATCACCTGTACACCAGTATAAAAAATAAAATTTTTATAAAAATACGCATTTGAAAGAGACCTTTTTGACAAATATTCTACCTACGTAGCAATAAAAGCAATATGCAAATTGAAGCGTAATGATAACTCGTCTGATATAAAACTAATTTCTTGGATAACCTTGAGCTACTGCAGGGACTTGGGAAAAATTTTAAGATCTCCTACCGCAGAATTTAGAAAATAAGAACCTCTATATCGTTTAGCTTTGCACTCGGACTGAACTGGGACTGAAAGAGACTCTGCAAGGAGCGAACGAAGTGAACTGCGAGATTTTCTCTACTATTATTAGTCCTCCCTCCCCCCCTCGTCAGGCCTGGTCATAAGGCTCAATAGATGAAGTCACGGCTTATTTTGTTCGTTGCTTGTAGGTGTCTTCAATGGAGAAGTGAAAAGTTTCTATGTCTTTTGATCCTTCGAGAGCGAATTTCGGAATTTCACTAATTCAAGGTCATGAGGTTCGCTAGAGAAGCCGAGGGTCCCGTGCCGCATAGATTTGAATTCAAAATCAAGAATACGGCGTGCGTTTAGTACTATTGTCTTATGGGAGATTTTGATAGATGAAATTGAAACTGCGGGAGTCACTGACTTTCGTTTGACCGTCATATTTTCCAGAATAAAGCGATGAGCGCTTTAGAGTGAACGTCCACCCACTATGCTTGTACTATAAAGGAACTAAGAGAGAGAAAGTAAGACTAAACGAACAGGGTAGGATGATGAAGTTAATCAAGAGACAAGCATAATTAGGTAATGTGAGGGAGATTTGCGGATTCGCTTCCATCCACATACCTGTGAACTTTACCTACTTTAGAGACTCAAGATCCTTGATTATATGAGAGGAGTAAGAGCTGGGCTGGGGTAGTCTTCCTAATGAGTCTGATGAACTTGACTCATTTCAGGGACTTGAAAAAATCTTAAAAGTCTGCCACTGCTGAGTCAAAGGACTCAGAAACTCCCCAGCAAATAAAATTAGCAATAACTTTATCCATTGTGGCTGAAAGAGGGTTTATGTTTACAGATCCTCAAAGAAGGTCCGAAACCTAATGATACATTTTTTTCAACTTGAAAATCTTTTATCACCAAAGCACTATTAAATTGATACGCAAATTTTAAGGTTTTGCTCTACATAAAATATCAAAAGAATGCGATTTGGATTAGGCTTTAAATCCGCTCAATATCTTGAATTTGAGAGTCAGATGCGCAACATCAGTTATAAAGCACCGAAAACAGGCGTGGGTCTAATAAATTCTTGAGGTGGGTCTCGTCAGAAGTTGATTCGACTAAACAGACACTACATTTCAACTATTTTTTGAATTCTTCGAGAATTCGTCGAAGGGAGGTGTTCCTAAACCTCTAGAATAGGTTCCTACAGCATTCTCTAAGTGAGATACTTCACGACTTAATTTAAAATGCATATTATGGTACAAAGCAGGTCGCTCGTGTTCGCGAACTAACACGCAAAGGACAAACCCTTCATTGCAGACAAAAACTTGGGCAAAACGAGGTTGCCAAAAAAATTTGTACTATGTACAAAAATGAGCGCAAAACGACTATTGTGATGCAAAATTTGAGAAAAGGTGGAAGACGCAGAATAAATTGCAAATTATGGCATGAGGTTTCACAAAATTTACTCACAGAAGTATGAATTTTTATTCCTTGCTTCCAATTCGTCAACACCTGAGCGAAAAGAAAAAGATTAAAAATTTACCCAATCTTTTGTAACATTGGCGAATAAATTGAAGCGAAAAGCTTTACCGAGATACGAATTTTGGTCCAGCGGTCTCGGCCTCATAGACATCCATTTCCATCCGGGTCTCGTAGATCTATGTATAAAATGCAACACCCGTTCCTCCGGAGAGATGAAATCTCTGTATTCCGGGTAGAGGTATTCGCAGTAGACCCTACAAGAACATTTCGACAATTTTATTTGAATTCCTTTATAATTACCGATCACTTCGAAAATTAACTTACCAGTCGGGATGCACAGTCCAATTACGTCCTCTGAAAAAATCAGTGACTGAAACAAGAGTAAGACATAAATGAATGATACTCGTCTATGGATCATAGAAATTTTAAATTTATTTTTCAACTAACCATTGTATTGTGTCCGCTTGACCTCCTCTTCAGCGGACACGTCGTACATCCCGTATTCAAGGGGTAACGCGATACCAAAAGAGAACGGGGTGTCGTAAATGGGGTGAAAGAAATATTTATATGATCGAAAATGAATTCGGCGCTGAAATTAATGAAAAAAAAAAAAAAGTATTACCTAGATGTACATCATAAGGCTCAGCGTATGAATGAATACAATATAATTTTTTCAATTGGAGCTACAAACAAGTATTTTGCGAATTGTTAGGCCTTAATTTCTTCTGTTTGATAAGTTGCATACCTTCAATCCGCCTCCGAATCTCACCTCAAATGCTAAAACTAGCGGGAGTGTGATGTCTGGAACAAGACGCAAATTCTTGGATGCCCCTGATTCCGAGTTTCTTTGACCAACATTAGATCCACCAAATTGGACTTATATGTATATGTGGCACTAGGACATCGAGGAGACGGGAAGGAGGCTGGTTAGCCTAATGACCACAAGATACACGAGGGACTTGGAAGAACAACGGCTTCCTCAAACGAGTAAAAGGAGGAACGCAGATAACCTTTTTCATGAATTTTGATATTGAGAATTGAATTCAAGTACCGGAGAATCTGAATCTCTCCAACTACTTTTCATCGCATATAGCTTACAAGGCTAAATTTTTCTAAATACCCCTTCTATCATACAAATAGTAAGACTCGAAAGTCAAATTTTCAACAGAGAATCCGTTCTATGAATGGTCTTTTGAAGAATTTTTGTTTCCCGCTATTCGCCGTCTGTCGTGCGGTGCTGGTAAAAACTAACCTGACACCATCAAATCGTGACGGCACACGAGGGGGGAGGGTGACTTGGGCCATAATATATAATAGGAGGGGGATTCAGAGAAATGTCGACCTCTGAGCCGTATGTGATAAAAGGTTTCATAGGGAATCTGTTCTACGGGAGAAGGGGGCAGAGAGCAGCAGGGAACACAAAAATTCTGACTTTTGAGCAATGATTTATGATAAGAGAGGGACTTGGAAAAATTTGAACTTTTCGAGACTCCAATTCCAAATTCTGAAGCGTTTTATAATCGATTCATTATGATTATTCTTAAGCGTTTAGAAGCGAAAACTGAGAGCGACAAATCAACTTTATCAATTACCATTGAATCGTAATGCAACTTTAGGCGAATATCACGTTCGCCTTCTTTCTGATCGATCATATCTTGTCGAAGCTGTAAAGAAAAGTTTTTATGAAAAATTTGAAGATGAATCGGACTGAAAAGTGCTTAGGTAATGAAAGGTATGCGCGCATTACTTACTTCCAGGAGGAGAGTGTTGTTCTCATTCTCCGAGTTCAGATCGGTGAACTCGACATCACTCAAATCAACTCCTAGACTACTTTGTTTTATATTTCCGGCATACTGAAACAAAGTAAAATCAGTCCATACTTCATTATTTGGTGACTTTGAGCGTCTAATGTAGACATATTAAACACGCAACCTAAGTTCACCTTCTACAATTAAACCTAACCTTAGGACATGGGTAATAATAACAAATTTGAATTATCTAAATATTTCCTAAAAATCGACCCGGACTAAAAATACGGCTCAGAATATCAAACGAGTTCACATGCTTGGTTTAATATTGTGTAAATTGTCTCACAAGAAAAAACAAACAATTAGCTTGAGAAATCATTGGTCTGAGGAATTCTTCTTCTAGTCATAATATCTCCAGTTATAAGTTACATGAAATCTTTCCAGAACAGGAAGGAGACTAAGATTTTTCAGAATGAGAGTAGGTCATTTGGATATTACATTTCTACATTTCCAAATTGTGCCCAGAAGAGCGGAGACTCGAGTAATTTTACAATCATGGAAATTGAACATTTTGAAAAATTTTAGGCAAAGTTGTCAACTAAATAATCAACATTAGTCCGAAGGTAAAATAAGAAGACTATAATTAAAATTTTCTACAAGGGGTTAAAGGATTCATAGTTATTTGAGAATGATTACTTACATCAGTTTTATACAGCTATGGAAAACATGAAAAAGAGAAAAAGAGAAAAAGAGATTTGAATGATTATTTCATGTGTACATACAATGAGACGGTTTGGTGTCACAGAAATTTGGGTAGGTACATACCGGTATCCGAAGTTCAGGATGATGAATTAAATGGCCATTATTATTAATGAGAAATGAATGGGCATTGACCCCAAGCTGAAATGAAATCAAGAAATTAGCATCGTAAAGAGCATCAGAAATGAACGCGCCCGCTATAACTTGTATGATGACCATATTTACCTTGTGGGGTAAGGTCAATCTTTTAATCTCCTGAATCGGAACATCCGCTGCCGCTACACCAAGTACATTCGCTGTTCTTTCCTGCAAAATACATTTAAAAACAAATTCAATACTCGCACGGCTTTTCAACTCATATACGTACAGCACAATAATGGTTCGGACACTTACAGCGTAACTTCTCTTATCAAAGGCTGCGGTTGATGCCGTAACGACTAGGTTACCATCAGAATCACTGAGTTTGGAGGACTGTAAATATACGAACATTGAACAAGAATAAAAATGAAAAATTATACATAGTTAAGTACAACTCCACCTACCTTCGAGTCTAAATAAACAGAAGACCAATGAATAGGATGATCTGTCTCGTACATGACCAAAGGTCTCGCCATGACGAGCAAATAATTTAGTACTTTTCTGTCGATTTCCTCCACTTTTTGAATGTGTTCATAAAACCCTGGAAATAAGTGAAAAACATTGAGAAGATTTTTCAAAAAAACATGGTAGGGACGGTACCTCATTTGGCGTGTTTATAACTCACCTTTATTATTACAGGCGATGGTTTTCATCTCAGACTCTTTTGATTTACTCTTACCTATCAGGTAGGTAAATACACGGACCGGCTTATGAGGCCAGTTATAGTGCTTGAAAATATCATTATACTCAGAGTCGACTTTATTATCAACGATGAGCATGATTGCTTGATTACACTGGCTTCCTTTGGAGGTGCGATTGTACTGAAAACGAACAAAAATTGTGCACTTCAAATAATATTACGTAAAATTGTGAAAATTACCATTCATTCGGTTTACCCTGTGCAATATTTCGAAAGCTGCAGTCAATGCGCCGGTAATGTTTGCATCATTGGTTGATTTGACAGTTTTCACAGCTTGTAAAAGTTTCCGTTTATTTCTTTCAGTTGCCTAATATGGAAAAGAAAGATCGATGACGTAGATGTATAAAAATAGTGTTTGATAAAGAGAAAATTTCACGAATCAATTGTGATTGTGAATCTATGGGGGCATCAAGAAGAAGGGACGCGCACAGAGATAATCTACACCCCTAGGCAATCCGCCTCAACACATTTCGCTCAGTTTAGCTCTCTCGAACCTCATTACAGAATCAAACCAGTTTAACGTCCTTCTAACAGTCACTTGAGCAACGCTTTTAGCCTAGTTCAGCCCCTGCTCCAACCGTATATGTGACCTGTCACAAGAGAACCCCCCCTTAAGAAAATTGTTTTGGTATAGTTTTTAGTGATTTTTATAAATTATTAAAACCAGCTCTTCTACTGGGCCGTATCAACAAAATTTCAAAAATTTGGACTCTAGGGGGGGGGGTTTCTTGTAAAATGTCTCATGTGTATTTCGATACCTAAGCGCGCTAACGTTGTATGTCCATTTGGCTGATTTTTTTGTTTACATTTTTGTAAGTCAGGCCGTCTTGATACAGAGTCCCTTGCACCATGTACATTTTGCGTCCTTTGACTTGGTAACACTGGATAGAGTGCGTGTGTGCTGATTCATGGCCGTCGCTGATTGACCATCAGTGCAGCCCTTTTATGAGAAAAAATGTAAACAAAAAATCAGCTAAATGGACAAACAACGTTAGCGCGCTTAGGTATCGATTTTTTTTTTTAAAGAAAAACTTGGTGACGCCATTACCCTTAATTTTGAGACGTATACACTTTCCTCACGTTATTAACTTGTGACGATATCTTCTTCACCTCTAACCTCACTGACATCAGTATACTGTAATGTCATCAGGTCCCTAAATGTCATCACTCATCTTTCCCAACCTTAAGACTATTACACTTTTGTGACATCATCAAGCCAAAAAGTTTTCACCCCAAAACTTGGTGACGTCATCAATCCGTGTTGATGACTTTATTACCACTAACCTCACTGACGTTATTAGCCCGTGACATCATCAATTATCTTTTCTAATTCCAAAACTATACACTTCCGTTATCATCAAGCCACCCTGTGACGATGACGCCATCACCGTGTGACATTATCAGATACCTTCCCTAACCTAGGGTTGTACACTTGTGTGACTCACGCGTCATCAAGCCGCGACTTCTTACCTCAGTCTTAGCGACGTCATCACCATATGACATCATAAGTTATCTCTCACCGCCCTAGAACTTTACACTAATTTTCTGTGGCGTCATCAAGCCGTGACGTCCTTTTATCCCCAACCTTGGTGAAGACATCAACCCGTGCAGATGACGTCATCTCTCCCAGCCTAACTATCGTCATCATTCTGTGTCATTTCCCAGTCATCTTCCCTGACTCCAAGACTGTATATTTTTGTGACATCATCGAGCCGTGCCGGTGACGCCATCACTGACAGAGGTTGAAAGCCGTGAGATAAAACTTATTTAGCTTTTGACTTTAGCTTTCAATTTTTAACCTAAAAATTTTTTGACTTTTCGCTTCCCATCAAAAAATATTTTTCGACTTTTGACTTTAGGCTTTTTCCCGTCAAAATTCTCCGGCTTTCGGCTTAAAACTTTTTAGCTTTTAACTTTTAGCTTTTAACTTTTCCAAAAAAAAAAAAAAAAATGAATGATATGTGAAAGGAGAATGGGGGCAAAGTAGAAGACAAAAAGTGAGAGAAAAAGCTGAAAGGAAAGCTAAATAAATAAAACTTTTGGCTTTTCGCTTCCTATCGAAAAAATGTTTTCGACTTTCGACTTTCGGCTTTTTTAGAGTCAAATTAATTCTCCGGCTTTCGGCTAAAAACTTTGAGACTTCAGCTAGCTTTCAACCTCTCCTCACTGACATCTTCTTCGGTGACTTCATCAGATATCTCCCTTATTGGAAAATAATCGAGGGTGCGGAGCCGGTTAAATGAGCCGAAGCCAGCTCTTTCCCAGCTCTGCAAACTGCGGAGCGGAGCGAGCCCTGAGCTTCTAAATGACAAAAATTGAGGAGCGGAGCCGCTCTTTTGGCTCTTTTAGCTCCGGCTCCGCACCCTTGTATACTATACACTTATACAACGTCATCATCCCATGGCATTATCAGCTCTCTCTCCTAACATCAAGACCATCACTGCCTCACATAATGCGCAGAACCGCCCTCGGGAAGGACATGCTGATGTTACCGCAAGGTCGCGGTGTAAAATATTATGAAAGAGTTCAGCGGTAACCAACCTGGACAAGTAAATTTTTGAAGCATGGCACCATCGACTCTTCTTCCGCGTTCAGTGAGAAAATATTCACAAAATCGTTATCTCCCAGGGTATCCAATATGGTTTTGGCAGTCATTCGAGTCAAATGTCTCGTAGATTCTGATAACGATGGTGACGTATCCAGAAGTATGACAACGTCTTTGGGGCTCGTGATTGCTTCGACGAACCACGGCGATAAACGAAACTCGTCAAGAGCCGTTGAGCTTCTGTCACTTGGCCACTTTACAGCTGAAGAAAAAACGTAATGTTTTTCATTCGGAATATGAAGTATTGGGAAAGAATTTGGATATGACGTACTGTACATTTTCTGATATTTAAGAGGGCTTTCGTAAAATCACGGAGAACTTTGTCGAAAGGGTAAATTTTAGTCGCGTTCTGGTAAGTCACTAAATTTGAATTAGAATTTTATTGATTGTAGAGACTGTAGGTATTGCCTTTTCTCGCCATTTGTAAAATTTTGGTGAATTTTGCTCCACCTCTTGAATACATATTCGATTCTTCGTCACATTTTATTGTGAATCACAGACCTGTCGAGAGCACCAGTTGGGTTCATGGCAAGGAACACAGCGGACCCCTTGAAGAACTGAGCCAGGTCCAGGGACAAAATCCCCAGTTGCCTCCTCGCTTCTCGTCAGGCCTGATGCAGCCCCTTATCCCTACTTGTCGGATCTCTTCATATGTATGTATCATTGTTGTATGAAGAAGAGCCAGGTACCTAGTCCCCAACTTCAAACTATTCAACAACTGACTCGCCAAACGACGACTTTAATTGAAGAAACCAGGAGTCTTTACCCGATGCTCCTTATCGTTCTTGTCGTAGTAACCAACCAAGTATTGCTGGGTATCGCGCTTCTACAAAAATTATCCTCTCTTGAAATATGTATTCAAAGTTTGCTATAACGAATCCATTTTGATGTTGAATTCTTAATAAAAAAAATCGAATAATTTTCAAAACACTCGCTAGAAAAGAACTACTGTGTTCAACTCAGGGGACCAGGAAAACTGACTGACTTCGGAGTTGAATTTTGCAACAAATTTATGCAGCGTCTGTTCGCGTCGAATTGCTCAATATGTATAATAAAAAAAGGATCACGACGAGTATTACACTATGGTGTCATATGCTACTTGTAATGCATAAAAGGGACAATATGATGATTGTATGAGAATTTTGAGCGTAATCAATCTCGTTGAACAGATCGCCGTACAATGTGTTATATTCTAGCGGAAAGAACAAATTTCTGATAAAATGGAGCAACTATTTGAACATTAACGCTTACCCGGATACCGGTAGAGTGCTCCTCGTGGCGTACCAAAATACTGCCATCCTAAAAATGGATCAATTTCGTAGTTACTTCTGAATATCGCGTCTAATTCTTGGACCCATTTAATATCGTTTTGGATTTCCAAATCTTTTTGTGTAAATGAAAAAGGAAGAAAATATGTAATTAGGCAGGATATAAAATAAAGTGGCATTCTGCCAACTTCTTAAAAAGTGAAAGACGATAAAGAAAACGAATTGATTTTTCGGTATTTCTTACCTTCGTCGGATATTGAACTAGGGTACAGGAAACAACTAAACGAAGTATTCACGTACAAATAGTCGAAATGTTTATTTCGCTGGAAAGCCATTTCGAGGGGGTTGCTCGGTTTATCTCGAGCACTAATTTCTTGCAGTTTATGACAAGCGCCCACTCGTACTTCCTTATTGGGCTCTGTCAATTGCGAAAGAGCGGCCTGCTCAGCTGTATCCATTACCCTCTGTAACAATAATATTAAAAAATATTTTTATTTAGCTTTGAAGACTTTCCAGAGAGGGACTACCCGCCCCCTTGAGAGAGAGGAGAGAGAGGGGGTGAAGAGTTATGCGATGATCAAATTCTGTAGGGAGTGGGTGTAAACATTCAACTATGATTTTTCTAAACAAAACGGAATAATTTTTAGTTGAGTATAAGTATTACAAAAAAAAAAAATCTAAAATTTAGTAGGAAAAATTTTCAGAACAGCGTTTATGATACGTAAATTAAGAATTCGTTGAAACGCGTCACTAAGACTAAAATTTTGTGGATGTGGTTCTGCTTAGTCAATTCAACTCTCGGCGGATCAAATTTTTCAAAGTGAAACAGATAACTTTAAGTACAGTTCAAACGCTAGAATTTTCCTAACGCCTCTATAACATTTTTCGGGTTTCAAAATTTCTCAATGCTTCCGTATGTAGCTTTTAGAGTTTTTGTCTCCAGTTTTCAGTTCAAAAAGTCTTGCATTTTCTGCAGAAAAATCTCGAAATTTATTCTAAGCTAATTAACGTTCCCCTACCGTGGCCGGCCCTCCAATTGTTCCTGGTTCTTGACTACGTAATTAGAAAAATATATAAATATCACCAAACTAGGTTTTCTGTTTTCAGCATTGTAATGTTTGCTTTGCTTTCGCGACAAGAGAAAGATATTCAGAAAACAAGGAGTATGAGTGTTTTCTCGCAAAAAACAAAAAGGAGTGCGATAATTGCCGTACCAACGCCTCGCTGCAATGCACCGCACAAACACAAACGTACGGGGTCTTGTTTTTGGACGACTTCAAGCATACTTCAAGGATGAAAAATTAGCACTTAGAAACTTTTATTTTTAAGGAAAATTACTCAAATACTCGTGTTCTGAAAGCCTGGCAAAGAGAATTTTCTTTTTTAGTTGCTTTATATACCGAAAAAGGGAGGGAGAACAAAATGAGTTCAATATAGTTTTTCTAGTAAAATACTATCTGTGTGTTGTTCAAAAATTTTACATAATTCTTTTTCCTTTTCCATTGAATTAACGGGCTTCCCGAACTACACTTCGGATTATGCACTCAGAGTGGCAAAAAGTATATGAATCAGATGGTGGATCGGACGTACTTTATCGTGCTAATTATTCTTTAAATTGTTTAAGCAGCTGAAGAGATAGAATGAGGAAGCCTCGAGAGCTGAGCAAAAGATAAAGATCGTCAGCAGTGCAATACAGATACGGAAAGAAGAGGAAATATGACGACAATATCTCCTGGCCCGAGTCGGACCTGTGAACGTCCGTACTCATTAAAATCCTTTAATTTAAGCATCCCCAACCGTAACTAATGTTGAAGAATAAACTAAAGAAGAAATTGGTAAAGGTGCAATTATAGCTTTAGTTAATCATTAAAGGGAATTGTGAACTTTTTATAAAAAAACAAAATATGAATAAATAATTAATTTCAATATTAAAATTAATTAATAAATTATTTTTTGAACAAGAAAAAAAATAAAAAATAACAATTAAAATTAAAATATCACCTACGAAGGGGGTAGGAGGCGTAAAAAGAGGAAACAGTCTCCAACCCATTCTAAGATGAGTTAGGATCACATATTCTCGTCGGAAAGAGCGATGCGATTTAGATCCAGGAATGGATGAAGATTTTTAATTGATTGAAACTTGAGTGGACCGTAGAAATCAAGCCAGACAGGGAGGATGAAGGAGCAGATATCTGATTTCACACCATACCAGGGGAAGAGGAAGGGATTGACAATGGAATGTAGATTTACTGGGTCATTTTTCTTCCGGTCCATGTACCTCAGTATCTATAGAAAAGAGATGGACGAACTTGACGAGTTTATAAGAGTGAGGATTTGTTAGACGATAGTATTGGTAGAATGCGGGTAAAGATGAGAGGGAATTAGGTGTAAGGTATTTGCGGCCCGGCGGGTAGGGAGTGAGAAGGAAAGGGCATATTATGAATATTTAACGGTAAATTCGGAAGCGGAGTTTCTTATACGGGAAGATGAGATGTTACTTTTTGGATGGAGACGGCAAAGTCGGTCGAACTAGTTCGTGTAGCAAAGAAAAGAGGGAGGGGTATAATGAACAAATGCTTTTTTGATGTGTTTTGACCGTTTTGGGAATTACAAATGTCAGAGATAGAAGTTAACCCAAGGAAAGTGGATAAAATAATAGAAAGTGCGGGCCCAAGTGTAAGATGAGCGTCCGGATGGAGTGGAAGTAACAGAAGGGTGAATTACGTGGGCTGAGAGCATTTAAAAAGATGGAAGGACTTCGTAATCGTTTTTTGAGGCTAGAAGATTAGCAAAGAACGGAGAGGAGGAACACTCGACTCAGCACAGGCTAGGAGAAGGATTGGTGCGTAATGCGCCAGGGTCCAGTCGAAGCTTGGAAGAGTAAATCGAGTTCAGCTATTACAAGATTGTTTCGTTGGAGTGAGTGGATATAAATTGGAGAACCTAAATCAAGTTATAGGAAAAGACAAGATTATTGTAGAGTTAGCGCTTACAGTCGGCACAGGTGTGTGACTAGTAGAACGCTCAAGGAATTCAAATATTTTGATCCTGGAACTTTGATAAGAGTGACCAGTCGGTTTTGGAGTCAAAGGTGAGATCAAATAACTTGGCAAAGTAGTGGGTGGTAATTAGGAAGTTCGGTGGATGCAGAGAAGAAATACCGTGACTGTTTTCTTTCTAAATCCACGGTTAGACGACCATTTGGCGATTTTATCAAGGATTAGTTGGAGTATGCTTGCCGCTTGTTGGGGGTTGGAGATTGATAGGAAAATACTGAAGTCATCCGCAAAGAGGCGTTCGGTAAGGAGAAATTGGGCACAGTTTGTTGAGTCATTTAGAACGATCAGGAGGAGAGGAACAGTCAGTACTTTTAACAGGAAACCTGTTTTATCGGGGAGTCTTTCCGGAAAAAACGTCCGCCGTCCGGGAGGCAACCCATCCTGTCCTAACTTGACCATGACCATAGGACTTTAAAAAATTTTTGTCTTCGTCCTGTCGCTTACAGCTTGGAGGTTGAAATTTTTTCAAGTCTTTTTCTTATCACCTATAGCTCGGTTTATCACGTATACTTCGAAGGACAAAATTCTTTTCGACTTCCCCCTCCTTTTTTTAAATTCCTCTCCAATAGCTCGGCCTTCTACAATGAAGAGTTCAAGTCTTATTCAAGTCCAGTATGCATATGTTGGTAAAACATTTCTCAATAACGATCATAAGAATGGTATCTCTCATACCTTTAACTGAGGTACTTTTCCCTTGAACGACTCAATGTTATAGAAGAGCAGTATTAGCCTGTAATAACCCGGAGAAAAGGATCTCTCATACAAGCGACTGCGGTACTTTTCCCTCGAGCCCAAGAAATCCGCATTTTACGCAAAATTCTTACAAAAATCCCAATGAGCCCCTTCAATGAGCCAGATATACAACGTTTCAAACACCATAAGACTCATAAAACTTGTTCCCTGCCTCCCCTCATTCAATTCCGTTAAAGAACCCGTGAGTTTTTCTTTGGTTATTTATTCTCCGGTGATTTTGAAAGAGCCTATTAATATTTTTATCAAGATAGTTGGAATTATGATTCTATGAGACAAAAGTCTGTAAAAATACAACGAAAAACGTGGGAGCTTTGATATGCTTTGGGACTTGAGAAAAACTTTCAAATTTGACGACTATGAAGATCTAGTGAAGTTTGGTTCGACAAAAACTGTGACTTTAAATGTATGAGGTTGACAAATTGTGGTTCCAAAAGGTGGATATCCGGATCTAGTTCCGGGACTACGAGAGTTTCAATTTTCGAGCGATTTTATTAATATGAACGAAAAACTCTGGTTCCCAACCTGGTTTGGAGATTCGGGAAAATTTTGACTTCGGAGCTACATAAACAGTAGAATCATTCTACACGAATTCAATGTTGATTAGATTTCTATATAGCGAGGAACTCACTCAATTTTCAAAGTAAACCTGTTCTACGCCGTTTTCCGAAAAACTTACGTGAGACGTGCGCCGTGCGATGTCCGGCGAAAATTGACCTACCCTTGTGAAGGACTGGACTTCGAAAAATGTCGACTTTCAAGTCACAGTATATGATGGAGAGGGGGAGGGGCTTGGAAAAATGTTGACCCTCGAGCCATAATGCAAATTAAAAGGGAGATGTAGGGAAATTTTGACCTATGAATCACAATGTATGACAAGAATGAAACTTTGAATTCTCAATAACAAAACTAGTTTAAACCATAGAACAGGTTCCCTGCGATCCTTGCTCAACTTCGTTGAGAAGGCCGTCGTTTTTTCGTGGGGTGGCATTGCATAGTAGGAGGGAATGAATCTAATCGTTGTTCCACTTTAAATTGTTCAGAATATGTTGTCTTCTGGTAATACATTTGTGGTAAATATTCTAATTAAAACCATTTCAGTACATTTTAATAATTTCTACGACTCTAATAGCTTCGTAGATGAAGTGGGCAAAATTCCGGCTGCGAGAGCTAAAGACGATTCAGGGTGTCTACAGGTTTACCAAAAATTTTTTTCCAGACTTTTCCTGACCTTCTTATGGCTTGTTCAGATACATTCAAAAGAAAATTCGGCGCTGCACCCTCTTCACTGTCTTATTTTCAGTGGAACTGAATAGGTGAGGCATGGAACTCCGCTTGCATGGCTGTGTCACTGACAATGGTTGCTTGGACTATTTTACAGAAAAGTTGCGTTGTTGTATACTCAAAAATTTTGTGTTTCTATAATAGTTTAAATATTCTTTGATTTTTATCTCCTGTAAAGAAATATTCTTATGAAATTCTTTCAGACTGGTAATTTTTCTCTTAGTTCCTGACTTTTCCTCTACTTTCGAAAATCCCAACTTTTCCTGACTTGTAGACACCCTGCAACTGTTCATTGAATGAATTGATTCTATTCTTGATATAGCAAGAATGAATTTCGTAAATTCATACGTGCAATTTTAAGATGTTGTATTGCCCCTTCAACTTCGATAAAATGACAATAATTGGGAAAACTCTACAATCATCAATTAAGGTCCCTCATTAAAAGCTTTTCAAATACATACTATAGAACGCGTGGAAGTCATGAGAAATATTAAAGTTGAAAAGGAGCGTCTCTTCACAAATTGAACGAGGCAAATATGAACGAAAATACGTCTCCTCATCAACGACGATAATAATTTGAAGTTAACAGGATAGCGCTTTAGAATATTCGCAATGTAAAACGTGACGCAAGCACACGTCTGCTACGAGATCTGCGTTACCGCACTTTGAGCACACTTCAGGACGAGTAAAATATCTTACGCGACGACGCGCTTCAAGTTTTGCTTTCCGTCTACGAATACACCTCTTGTAAACGTGTACGATTCAGCGTGAGGTTAATTTTTTCGAATGCTATCCTGACGCCCCTTTTACTACAAGATATACGCACTCACGCACACATCGCACAGGTCTACTCGCACTAATTGTCAGACTATTATAATGAACTTGTCCGTACCATTCCTTCCATAAAGGTAGTGAAATCGAAAATACCCCCCAAGACAACTTTCGTACTCGTATAGAACGAAATTCTACCCGGAGAGGTGAGGAGAGATTTTTATAGATTTCTGCATACTACATACGAAAACGTTTGGTAGTGTTTAAATGTATATGAGTTTTTAAAGGAAAAGCTTTGGAACATCTTTTCCTAATATTGTCTTATCAGTACTCGGGCGAAAATTGAAATTTTTGAATTCGGTAGTAATGATTTTGAATCAAAACGTTTTCAAGAGTTTTTTGTCTTGTTCCTTCGAAATTATTCTTCAAACTATAATGATACATTTTCTGTTTTGAAAAGAGCGCTAGGCATACTTGCCTTTCTTGCAGTCAAAGATGAAGTCAACGAATGATCTCTAAGAGCTCTTTGATGAGCTTTTCATTTTGCTGAACGTATATTTTTTGAAGAATAAAACAGTCTATACCTAATCCAAATAATTTCACCTCGCGAGTTCGATGACCAACTACAAAGAATATTTTTCATAGTAAAATACTCAGTAGCCTATAGGTACCTTCCATTAGTGAAGGATCACACTCTATTCAACTCCTCCTCATATTCTTAACGAGAAATTCAAGTTTCTGGTGAGTACTGTCCTCGTTGTACGCTGTTCGTCCTCAGCAGGTACCTTTTTGTGAAATTATTAAAATTCTAGTAAGTAGTCATCACAACTTGTGAAAAGTTTGATTCGAGATATTATTATGGAACTTGTTTCATGGGGGAGGGGAGGGGGGGTAAATTGAGGGATAATGACGGGTGCCAAACGCCATCCGGCAAAACGCGGGACTTGAAAAAATTTTGACCTTGGCTACAGGAGGGGGACTTGAAAAATTCGTATATATGACTGGGAAAAATTGCAAACAAAACCCTATGAGGAAGTCTCACTTATGTAATGAATTTCTCCCATCAGTGAACAAAATATAGATCTATTTATACGTACCAGGATAGCGTTTCTTTTCATGTCCATCAAGTTCTTTATCTCCGCTGCAATATCTCTGGTCAAGAGTACGCCATCTTTTTTACGAATGTTGACTTCTTGTTTATGATAACGCTGAGAACAATGGAAACGAATTAAGAATTTTTGTTTACAAGTGGGTATAAATGTATAAAAATATTTGCAACTTTTAAACTTTATGGTTCGTTTTTAGAAAAAAGTTTTCTCATTTTCAAGACTTCTCACCAGAAGTTCAAACTGGGAGGAGAATGAGTTTTCTCATTATTTCATACTTCAAAAAAATATATTTTGTTGTGTATACATAGGTCTTAGAAAAGAATATTTCTTTTAGTGATGATCAATTTGTACAAAATACTTTCGACTTCTATCTATTGGTGAAGAGAAGCTTAAAATTAGATTCGTGGCTCATTTTTACCAAACATGGATGAACTTACATTTTTAATTTCTTGCATCTGCGTCATATGGTTCCCATACAACCACAAATTCACTCCGAATTTGAGAGCCCAGTTTCTCACTCTGTAATCAGAAAAAATAAGAAAAAACGATGAAATATTATTTTTTTTTTTAGGAAAATGCTATCAACTAAAATTAATTCAACTTATCTCGATAGTTACCCTTTAAAACACTCCTCCAAGAACAACTAGTTGGAAGGGTCATAACTCCTTAACTGCTTGAAAATGTTGAAGAATCTACTTCCAATTAAGCTATTTTTTTTTTGTTTAGTGGGGGACTCGCGATTCTTTTTGTTGGGATGATTCTCAAAAAACAGCAGTGACCGGCTCCCTAAATTTCCACATTTTTTCTAGCTTAGAATTTATGATTCTTAAATTTTAAACAAGGACTTGGAAAAAGGAGTCTTTTTCATTAACATGACGTTAATTAAGGCGAGCAGGGAATCTGTTTCACGGTGATTCAGGTCAATTATTTGTTTTGAAGTAGACATTTTTACATGGAATATCAAAAGTTTATCTTTCGAAACCGCGGTCGGCAAAATAAAAATCTCTCAGGAAAAGTCCGGCCGCATTCGACTTTGATGTAGACCTAAAAGCAAATCTGGCTGCTTCAAAACCTTTGCCAGAGTCATGAGTTTACTGTCAGGGAAATAACATCTATTCCCTGCTGTTATACTACAGTCGATTGTCTTCTCTCACCCATGGTTCAAAACCAACTCGCAAAAAGTTGAATGAGTCCAACAAAGTTGTGGTATCATGTGTTTTGGTGCGTACTGGGTCTTCAACGCAGGAGTGACGGGATGCAAGTCTACCGTTACAACTCCGCATCACAAAACGGGTATCTGCTGGCTGCTTAAGCAAGGATACGAAATTCCCACCCCACACAGTGGAAAAGTCACTGGATTGGGACTCGACCACTACGTGGAAACTGAAGCACGCCGGCTATGGCAGCTGGAAAATCTAAACTTTGTTAACCTTAGTTGATTTAAAATAAGACCAGGCATACTTAGGCTCCTTCTATTGAACCATTATTGTACCTCCCCACCAAAAAACGAGTACATCACAGTAATACTCAGTGCTGCCAGATCTACGGATTTTTGGTCCTCGAAAAAGATACGGACTTTGCGTAAAATGCTGATTTCTTGTGCTCAAGAAACCTTAGACTCTCATGTGAGAGATACTTAGGTGGTATCAGTGATACCACTGTCTTTTGCAGTATCAAATCAATCAAGAAAGTACCTCAGTTTTCTCCTGATCGTCATGGATGAACCTTGAAAATTCGTTTTTATATCTTCGAAAAAATAGCGGATACGGACTTCTGAAAATATCACCTGGCATCCTTGGTGTTACTCCCATGCGAGGCTGCTCGTCCAGGAAAATATGAATATTTTTGCGGCAATATCCCAATAAGGAGAACGACATTAAGCCAGCCACCGACCCTACATAATAAGTTTATAAGATCACCCAAACCGGATCGATACCCGATGTTCGGTTTGGTTATAGATTTTCTATATTTCGCGGCAGTAAATCAGGCCTATTGGATGTGTTTGGACTGGAGAAGCTGTTAAGGAGGAAAGTAAGTAAGGTTATGTTGCATAGAAGGAGTGGAGAGCAATGGGAATCCCTCGAAAATATCCCTATCCAGTCATGACGTCATCAACTTCAGTTAGGTTACGCTAGGTTACTCAAAAGAATTTGTCTAGGTTTGTTTGTAAATAAAGTTAGGTCGGCCAAAAGATGTAACCTATATACCCCTTTAAAATATTTTTGTATAGGTACTCAACATGCGATTCAAAACAGATACCCGAGAAAAAAAACGAGTAGATCGAGAGCTTGAAAAGGAAGTGTTTTCTTGTTTATCAAAAACAAGATGTAACAACGTGTCTTTATAAAGTGTAGTGTATTTTAAGATTTCAAAGAGTGCATAATTTCAGACCAGCTGTTTTTCAGGAGGCAACGGAGCTTGCGAGTTCCCCGCTACCATTGCACTTTTTCTCAACTTTCTTCCCTTCTCCTCCTTGGAAAAATTAGTAATTTGTCTCATATATATATACAAATTCGGTTCAACAAAAATTTCGAAGCTGATGCAGACAATTCTACATCCTTTATTCTTTATTTATAATGACGGGCAATAAAGACAATCCTTTTTCGTGTTCATGTTGTATAATGATATGTCGACCACAACAGAGGAGAGGACAAATCTCTCTTAGTGAGGAACAAGGAGGGGATAGAAGAAATGGAATAGAGATAGACCACAAAATATGAAAATTCAAAAACATTGTAGTAAATTTTGAATAAATCTCAATTTTGGATTTTAGGAAAGTTTCTACTCTTATCTTATAAGCTGCACCAATGATTAAGCCTCATAATAAATATGTCGCAGTCATAGAGAGAGCAGTGATATCGTTTCATGAATATTAGATGAAAAATCCAATCGGAGGCGCACTTACATGAAAAACTTTACGAGCCCAGGAAATCAGTTTTAACAGAATTGGCTGTTGTACCAAAAAGTTAAAATATTGAGTAAATACTACCGGTATGTATTCAAAGAACAAGTTCGAATGGACTTTGTTTGAGAGAAAACAAGATGAATGTAGAGAAATTGTTGCAGTGGCGGATTTACGGGGGGCCACGAGAACATCCCCCGAGGAAAAAAAAAGTAAATTGAGGGGAAAGCGAGAGAGCTTTTGTTTTGTTTTGTTTTTTTGCTTGTCAAATATCTAAAAAGTCGTTGACTTTCCCTCTCAAAATCATCTTCTAAATCCGTCAATGTCGTCGAGTATTTATTATGAAATAATTTTCAATTACACACATCATATTATTTTTGATGACAAGAGTAAGTAATTTGAGGACTGAACTTCACAGAAGAAAGAGATATAGGCGACAGTAGACTTCTGTACACCAGGTAGATTGAATTTTCACGAAATATCGAGATATTCTTGAAATAAGATTTTCGCTAAACCCCACGAGTGTTTACCTTGATTTATTCAATCATCCTAAATGTATTTCATGGGACAAATTATATATTCCATATCCATTTTTTCATGGGGTGGGTATCCCAGAGCTAATCTCTGGATTGTCTGAAGATGTGCCCTATAATAAGAGGCCCCAACACTCAAATTTTTCCGGCCCGAATCTGCCTTAAGTTGAAAAGAGGTTGATAAAAGAGAAACATTGAGTGGACAAGATTCCGAAACTTGTTCAGAGAGAGTGTTTGCTTTAAATAAGATTGACGTTCATGCTACTCACTCGTTATGCGGAATATCTTCATCTTGTATTGTGAACTGACAGGCCACCATCAAAACTACACCAAATGATAACAACTGTCGCCACAGATTCTCCATTTTCGAAACTCTATAGTAGTGTTTTCGATATCGGAGATAACTTTGTACTGCAAAAATTCAATTACATCTCGGGCTTCTATTGTCACAAAACGAAAATAATTCAAATCTTAATGACTGAACTTTCGACGAAGAAAACACACGCGACACTGAGTTTGCAAAAGGCGCCGAGCACAAAATGATCACGATAAACATTCAGGAATCTACCATAACGGTGATCGTAACGACGACGACGATACGTATACATCCGAAAATTCGACTTCACTCCTTACATCTTTACAGCAAACTCTGAAATAGAGTTATAATTTCTATCACCGCAAAGGCTACAAAAAAAATTTTCACTCTTACGATACCTAACCACAATGCTCATGATGAATGCCAGGCGGTCATCCTTGAAGGCTGAAAACGTATTCCTCGATATAGGCACACGAACTCAGCGCACCGGCTAGAGTTGCCGTTTTCGTCCAAGTATCTTCTCCAGTCATCGTCGCTGCTACGTTCAAATTGCATTGCTCCGCAATAGAACTCAAAATTTCGCGCATGGTCTGAGGACTGAGTACGATCCGCTTCGCGCGTAAGTAATGTTACGAATGCCACATGCTACCGCTCTCCATTACTTCCTCCGTTACCTCGTCTCCTTCGCAAATGTCGATCGATTTTTATACGGTGAAGTGCGCCGAGCCGTCTCTTAGTTTTCTAGCTTCCTAGCGTAACTCATCCCCAGTGTTTTATACGTACTACAGAATACATTTGTAAAGTAGCCTACATTCCACCGCTATAACTGTTACCGCAGTAGGCCAAATGTCTGATTCGTACAATATCATACGCACACGGGGCTAACGATCTCACTGTATGCGTCGCGTCGGGGTGATGCGATAACGGGAAAGAGAGACCGATCGCATGATTTATATTCGTTTTTATTTATTCAAGCGATGAATACGAGATCTCGAATTTTTTGAATCCTTCTCTAGAACAATCATATTTTTTTAGAAGGAAGAAGTACTCGGAAGAATGAATATTTTTTTAAACGTACATCAATTTCTGCGTCGGTGGGAAAAGTCCTACTGAATTGTTCACACCGGAATGATTCACCAGTCTCTCTGCATACGAACACCTCACACAGCACTGACATCATTCGAGTCAAAAAAGTAATTCCAATTTAATCAAGGAATGAAAGAATAAAAAATACTGGGCGTTTATTCGACTGCACGAACAACGTTTTCTTAAGAATAATTTCACAGCAACGCTATAATCAGTATCTTATAAGTAGTATTTCAACGTAAACTGGAAACATGATTCAAACAGTAGGACAAAAAATTGATAAATAATAAATAATATAGTAACAGCATTGAAACTTAATGAAAAAAACGCGTACTCCAGTAAGTAGAATCAAGAATGCGTGAAAAAAGATAGCATGAACTGCACAGCAACCAATCAAAAACAGTCGAATTAGTTAAATTAAAAAGAAGGGGGGGGGGGGGAAATACAGTATTTACAAAAATACACCAATCGAACAATACGAATAAATAGACAAGTTTACAGAAAGAAAATATGAATACAATGAAACCGGTGCCCATCATAGCTCATCGTGATAATCGCTTGATGCTTCTTCTACTTCTTTCAAAAGACACGCGGCTGGGGTATTGAATTCTAATAAATACTCACAACGATTTGGTTCGCTAACACTCGTTACTTCAGTTCGTACATTGCACATCAACTTGACCTGAATTAAAAAAATCAAAAACGTAAGAGTCGTAAATTTTCACGGAGAAATGCGGTTAACTGAATAATTCAAATTGTTCACGAAGGCTGAAGTTTGAATGAATTACCTTAGTTTGTCGTTGTGGTCCATTCCAACACGACTGACCTTGGGTGTAGTGCATATAATCGTATTTTTCCTCCATCCAATTACCCCAAGACCCCAAAGTTGTCTCTGTACCTCCATCTTTTGGCCGCTGAGTTATCTAAATCAGAAATATTGACAACAATGAAAACTTACCGTAGATCGATACAAAAATAACTTATTGTCATTATCATCATTTATAGCCTAAATTCTTAGTTCTATACAATGAACTTAAGATCTACTGGTTCACTCTTTCTCACAAGAAAAAAAAAACACAGAAAAATAAGAAAAATTTAATGAAAAAAGAAAAAAAATTATAAAGAAATAAATCGTTGATGCAGCTCTCCAGCAGTTATGAAGAAAGAGAGAATATAGGGATTCAAGAGGATTCTCACAACCTTCCACTTCCTCTTACGCTACAGACGTTTCATTAGTACGATTTTTCCTTTCGATTTTCAGACCGAAATCTGTTTCCTGAATTTCAAGAATCAACGGCTAGTTCTGTAATTCTTAATACGACGATCTAAAATCCATTTTCTCTTCCTTCCCGAAGTTCGATACGACTCTCTCAATAAAATGTTCTTTAAAATTCAAACTTAACGAAACAAATAATTTTCCCTCATTTGAAAAAATTTATCGAAAATTTGAATTCTTGCCATGGCAGTAATTGGCAGAAAACAATATTATTAATGCGTGACGTCAATACATTCCTTCCAATTAGTTGTAAATCAGACCCGATATAATTTTAAGCTCTATCTAGACATAGGCCTACTTGATCAAATGGGCATAATTTGTAGGTATATTCTCGATCAGTGTATTCGAAACATTCGCCAACCAAATACGCAAATTCGTCCTCTGGTCCGTAATCTTTATTCAAAATTTCTTCAGTTTGTTTGATTTCCCTCTGAATATCTCGTAAATTACGAGCCGCATTTTCGTATTCCGATCGAACATTATTGGCTTCTGTAACATAAGGGTCAAGATAATATCGCGTGTACAGCTCACATCAGAATTATAGAGAAAAAGTATAAATACGATCTCAGTACCATCGACAAGTTTCTGTAAATTTTCATCGTATTCGATCTTGACATCATCGGGTGAAATAGAATCAGTTGTGCTGGTTTCTAAATGTTCCACTTCTCCAGTTCCAGCTTCATCTGCATCTTCATCTTCTTCACTTTTATCGTAAAGTTCGTCATGAGTTTGTTCGACATCTTCGTCATGATGTTCCGGGGAAAGTTCCCCATCTTGAGCGGGACTATCCTCTGGCTTCTTCAACTAATATCAAAATAAAATTTTAATTTTACCAAATTCAATCGTACTAATTGAAAAATTGAATTACACGAACTTTTTCTCCGGCAAAAATTTGTTTTAAATGCTGCCAACCAGTAGTGAGGAATGATTCGAAAGACATCGGCTGATCATCGATCATCATCATCTAAAAAAAGAAGAAAAATTTAATACTTCCTCCAGTAGGCACACGTGAAAATGAATTCTCAAGATCAATGCTCAGCCTGATTGTAATATACGCACACCTAAATCTCCTATGTGAGTTCAACCTTAAGCTATTGATTCTTACGCATTTAAAAAAAATCTAGCCCACGTATTCGAATCGTTATTATTTTATGATCGTATCAACACATACTTTGAGTTCATCGTCAGATATAACTCCATCGTTATCACGATCAAGAATCTGTAAATCAGTCAATTCCTCTCTTTGTATCCTGTCGACAAGAAGAGAAAAAAAATATGAGTTGATTGAAGAAATAATTAGCTTCAGCAAGATATACATGCACGTACAACGCGTCGCCATCCTTATCTATTTCTTTGAATATTTTCATGGCTTCTTCTTCTTCCTTCAAGCGTTTTGCTTCTTCCAATTCTTTCCGTTTTTCGTCTTCTAATTTCTTGTGTGCATCAAGAGCCACTTTTTCTTGTTCTTCAACTGAATTTTTGACAGCCTCTTTTTCTCCTTTCAGCAATTCAGCCTCTGTTTGTTCTTTCGTTAGTTCCAATAGTCTCAGCTACAAAATAATAAGGTAATGTTCCGTGTACCATGAAGTATGTAATTGAAAATTTGAAAAAAGAGACTCACCTGCTTCTCTCGCTTCATTTGCGCTCCTTTGGCACAAAGCTCCTTCCTTATTTTATTTCCCTCTTTGAACATGGTCAATTTTCTCGCCTCTTCTTCTCTAGCAAATTGACCGAGTTCGTTGCAATTATTCTTACAAATGGTGCCAGATGAATATTCATCCGAGCCATCACAACAATCTATCAGATATTCATGAATATCAATCGATCACGAATTTCTTCTGCATCAATATCAAAAACGAAGTGCCCACTTACCACAGATACCATCATTTACATGAGACGAAGGTATGAAAAAAGGTTTGTAACCTTTATTCGTGCAGTAAAAGCTACCATTTGGGCAGGCGGACGTTCCGGGTTCGTCGCTACCATCATGAATACAATCACAATAGTCGTCGTTGACTTGATTAAATGGAATGGTCAAACTACCGTCAAAACACGTGAATGTACCTTCGGTAGGATATAATGATAGCACTACAACAAACAGAAAAGACTATAACGATACTCAGTATTTCAATCTTGAAAGCTGATGAAAAAACTCTTACTAGATAATGGTACTCCTCTGGGTCTTTTGACGGAATCACCGGCGCAGACTATGAAGATAAAACACAATAAACCAAGTTTCTCAATCATTTTGATCGAAATAATGAGGGAACAATTTCAATAGATAGACCGGTAAAGAATTTGATAACGCAAACTGCATCACCATCGATGAGGCACAACGAACTGGAACATCATTTCCGTTATTGTTCCAATGATAATGCCATATTATCTCAATACTAAATGGAACTCAATTAATTTCTGTAAATTAAGTATCGAAGTGACGAAATTAAGCGGTTCTTCTCACTCATCGCTTTCGAAATGAGGATACCGTAAATCGGTACCTATGTAATTGAGTATGACACTTGACATGAGATATGATCGTTTTACACGTATAGCAACAAGTCAGTGTTCCCAAATTTTTCTTCTTGAAATTCGCTAAAGATTTGATTCATTATTGCAGGTGTTCAGAGAGTATTTCCCGCCGATTGCGAGAAAAATAAAGGAACAGATAGCTTGAAATCTTGAGCCGAGCGATTTGATCTAGATTTGATATAATTCACAATGCTTGATTTCGAATCTGATATGTGAAAGAAGAGTAAACGATTTACTTTGAGGACACTTCACCAATTTGTAACACGCGATAATACCTTTTGGTATTATTCACGTCGTTAAGATAAAAAAAACGAAGAAACACACGTAAGAAATGAAAAAATTCGAGCAATGAACTCAAATTGGCAAGAAATATTCAGGTTGATAATGAGGATTTTGTTACGTGTATTTGCGTAGAAATAAAATTTTTATCGAACACAAAACTATCACAGGCACATAGAGAAGTAGATTGCTATTCTACTCTTAAATAGTAATACTACAGGTCATCAAGAGACAGACAATGACACGTGCAACCGGTTACTGGGCATTCCGAATGTTGTCTGAAACAAAATCATCACATTTGAACAACATGAATTGTAGAAAAAAAAATTAAGTCAATACACGTCACAAAATGACGTAGAAAACTTGCTGATTAGCAGGGCATCTTCGGATGGAATAAATGACAATTTATTTACTAATAGTTTGTATGTAGTTGAAACTATACTAAATGGCGAGGGTACTTACTGGAACCACTGAAGAAGATGATCAGCATGTCCACCATGCCTACAAGTCTGACACCAAGTGAACCAACAGGAAAATTCAACCGCCTTCACAGAGGGTGTAAGACCATCTCTTTCTTCTCTATTATACGCAGTTGAGAAAGTACTTTGAGTACCCATACTGGATAGACAAATGGAGCAGCGAGGTAATTGCTTATTACAGTGAGGGCATGAAGTGATCTATACAAATTGATAAACTTTAGGCTTAGTGATCGCATTTATATAATACGTTCTATCAGACTAGAAAAATACCTCATCATGGAGTACTCTCAGTCCTTGGAAGTTCGTTGCATCGCTGTTCTGCATACCGAGCATCTGAACAAGAAGAGATGAAAAACTTTACACAAATACGTCAGAAAAATGTATAGTCAGATGATAAAACTGACCTTAGATTTATTACGTAGCCTATCTTGCATAAAAGCTGAAATACTTTTACCGCAAAAATTACAACAGATAAAAACTTGTTGCGGTGGAATACGGTTGGCATTCATGAAAATATCGAATTTAGCTCGCTGCATCCATAATCGCCAACCATCTAATAAACTCCGATACCTACAACATGATCATCAAGTTTCAAGCAATATTCATACAACCAAATCAAAAGAGGAAAATTTGCAAAAAATACCCTTCAATCCATGATTGACAAACAGCGTTTTCATGTATTACACTAGAGGGAAAAGTACGCACGGCGATAACACTGACTGTTTGTACATCGCCTGTGTTATCAAGGAACTTTTGTAACAATGGTATGCACTCTTCAGTTGTACCTAAGAAAATACAAGTAATAATTCAAGAGGTAGACGACAAATTTTTCCAAACAGATCAGAAAAAATGTCACTATTGTATCAACTGTACCTGTAAGTAACATCCCTGTAAGATTTCCGCTTTGATACACAGTCTCTGTCAGTTTTTTAATATAATCTACAAGGTCGGAATCTGAGAGGAAGGTACACGCAAATCCTATTCGGTCGTCCATGAGCATTTCCTTTTCACACTAAATTGAAGGAATAAGTGAGAGCAATGAGAATGATTGTTATGAAATTTGTGGTGTAAGAGTATCAACGACTCACCAATACATGTTCGTAAGTTTCAGATTGATCAACCAAAAACGAAAACGCTGCTTTTAGGTAGGGATCAGTAAGTTGTTCTTTTGTAGCAGCGCACATTTCTCTCCACAAACTCTTTTTATCAGTCGTGTAACCTGAAACATACCAACGGTATTATTTATCATTTATCATACAAATGAATAATAAGCATATCAGCACAAATATTGGGCAATTGAGGTTTTCAAGAGCACGCCAATGACTGGCAATGGGAGGAAAGATATTTATTTTTTCTTCGCGCAAAAAATGCCAAAAGAGATCCGTTCAGATATCTAACAGACTAAATTACCACCAATATCAAAAAAATTCTATAGATTTGTAGCTAGATACTCGGCTTAGTATGAGGATAAAGGTCCACGCAGTTCTTCAGTACATATAATTTCTGAACATTGAATAACTCTCACTCGTAATTTCGAACTATCTTCCTAATTTTGAAAGTTAAGACCCTTCTATTCAAACACCATTTCCAAATTACAGTTATTTATCTCCTGCATACAAATTCAAAGTACAGATCGTACTAGGAACCTGAGTTCTACAACTATATGTTGGGACCCTCTCAAGATAACTTTGAAAATGAAAATTTCCAGTTGATATGCTCAGGTATCTAGGAGGGATGACTTGATTCACGAGTTTTTTGAAAATACAATATCGATTGTACTCACCCGACAGGGCCATCGCTATAACAGCCAAATGAGGATATCTCGATGCACCCTTATTGAGTACATCAATAGCAGAACGTAATCTCAAATTAAAAATCGCAATTGCTGCGGCTCTCGAATATTCTCCGTCTAATTCTATCCTGTCTAAAGCTGCACGGTCTTTATGAAAACGCCAACCGCACAGTTGAAGCGCGTTTTCCCTTCCTGGGCTCCTACATTGTAAAAATGTAAGAAGATTAGATATTTTCAGTCTCTTAATCCTAAAAAAATTCATCACATCACTACTCACTTGTAAGTCATCACAGGCATGGTGCTATCTTGCCAATGAGAGCATACTGGTTCTGATTTCAAACTAGTACTTCGATATCTATCAATGCCTAAAACATGCCTACATAATCCCATACATCTTCAATGCTTTTATTTGTACTTGAATCTCAAGAACTATAAGAAACTTATTCACGACTACCTTATGCCAGGATGATAGATATCAGAGGAACATTTAATTGTACCATTTTCAACTAAACTTCTACTCAGGTGCAACCAATGCCATACTAACGCCAATGGTTCACTTTCACAAATTTCACCATTTTTCCATAATTCTTGCTACAACAGAAGTTGGTTCGTAAACATAATAATTTCTAGCGAAAGGGAGAGAAAAAAAAAACAAAATTAATTCTATGTTTTTTTTACCTTTAATCCGTATTCGTTCACAGCCCGACGTTTCATTTTAGGAGTCAAGTCTTGAACATTTGTGTACACTTTGTCTTGATCACTAATAAGTTTCAAATGTTGGCGTCCATACGTCCACACGATATGAGTACTTGGAGACCAATTTAATGTCATTCGCTCAAACACAGTGTAATCAGTTATGGTCCCTGGAATAGTGAAGAAAAAGTACAATATTTCAAAGTACAAGCATAAAAAATATAGTGTATAAAATTTGTAACAGCCGTAAATAATGAATAATAATTGAAAAATGGATAGTTTTCAATTAATGATCATATACCTCCATATGATATCGCAATTAATCGATTCTCATCCCGAGGATGCCAAGAAAATGAAGTCAAAGGTATATTTTGTCCCGGTTGGATACTGCGCCATAAGACGGATGGCTCGATGTCAGTCACGCTTTGCTGTAAATCATGAAGATGGATAGCTGAACTCTCACGCTGAAGCGAACCTATTAAATTTCGTCTGACACAAAAAGATTAGTTAGTGATAAAAACCATCAAATGTACTGCCATCTTGTAATTAAGAATTAAATTGTACCTTGTCGGACACCACGATACTTTTGAAACGATTTTATTTTGAGTCAACATGACGAGTGGTTTTTCTAGATTTCTGCAGTCCCAAACAGCGAGTTGATTATCACCGAAGGATACGATAAAATTATCATCAAAAGGATCAACTTCCACACCAAAAACCGCTTTTGTAGGTTGCGAATACACAGCGCTGGTAATTTCTGTTCATTGAAGAATTAATATACGATAATTTAAAGTCAAGAATTGACATGATTCCGAATTGAAGCTATCAAACTATACCTCTGATATCCATAATTTTAAGATTCTTATTATTGATTCCAACAACCAATTTATGAGCTGACTGGTTAAACCAGGCAATGGAGTGTGCAATATCTGATAAACCTATCTCCATAATTGGTCTAATTGATTCAGTATTTTGTAATCCCAGGACGGTTGAATAATTTCCATAAGCACGATCGGCTGGACTCTTCAATACATCCCATATCAAGATCGAATAATCAGAGCGATGTTTTTCATATCCAGACGCCAAGAGGTTTGCTTCATTAGGGTTCCATTTCACAGCACTGCATTGTCTGGCATGCCTAGGAGCTGATAAAAAACTCATATTTTCGTCGACAGTTCAATAATACTGGATTGACAGATGAAATGTCTAAGCTCCCAATAGACTTACTCAATTCAATTCCTGCCAAACCAATAGAGTCAAACACCGAGGGACCAAATGTAGTCAGAGAAACTTTTCCGTTAGCTTGTCCAACAGCTAAAAGTAAATCCGAATCTGACTTTGGATACACATCTATGCACTTCACGTACCGGTAGTTGGTATTGGTGGCGAGAAGTCGAGCAGAAGTATTTTCCGATACGAGTATATCTTTAAAATAGTACAATGATGGTAAAACTAGAATTACAACGAACTACGGCGCCAAAAATACAGCGCAAAGTTTGTAGATTTCAGACATCAATGTCACTAACCGGTTTGTTTCTTGCGCTCTCTAACTGATCTAACTTCGTAGAGCGAAATATCATTACCCCAGGTAAAGAACTTATTTAAATGATACGGCGACCAATTCACTTCTAAGCGTGAACTACCCATGGTACTTCCTGGAAAATTCTTTTTTACATTATTGGTAATGTAAACAAAATGTATGCAATTATTTCAAGAGGCTTAATAAAATTTTAACAGGAAATAGTATGCCACTGGCAGGATTTATTCAGTTTACAATATGAACTACGCATCCCTCCTCATAACCTCATCGTCACTTTACTGATAACAAATAAGAAGAATCAAGATTGCGGACCACGATGCTAGCGCTCCTAGCGGGGTCGAAAATCCGAAAAACAGAACAGCTGAAGAAGCTGACTGCTGAGGTGCTGACCTGTGTGCTGATGTCAATAAATTCATTATGAATCGACTATGTATAAGAGGAGTTGGCAGTTGTTGCCTGGTCGTTGCCATTGAAAAAGATCAATTTGTATTCTACTACAAACATCTAAGACAGGCAAACAGAATAAGACAAAGATAAAACATTAGTCTTGAAAGCATAGGTCTTTGGAAGCGCGAACCACCTATATAAAATGATATCCTCTACCATAAAACGTCGAAAATTTTCGTTTTTTTCCAATTTGAAAGGATACCGTACCAGACAATGGTTGATTGGTCAATGAGAGTATATTCTTAATCCTCATCTCTGAGGTTCTTCCTCTTGATCTGCATGAGGGTTAATAAATTAATTTTCAAACTATGTGTAGGTACTCCTTGTTTAATCTCATTTGCATAGGGTAACACATAACTATAATACTGAATGTAATAATTGAGAGGTTTGAACATCATGGCAATTCAAATTTTCCCGGCATTGACATCCGCATTCAGATCGGAATAATAAATCAGTCGACCCCCAGAGGTCGATTTTTTCAACCTATAAAATGTTGACAAATCGTTGTGAAATATTAATCTCAGTACCTACTATAAAGTACGGACGTTGTGCAAAATTTTTTGTCAGAAATCATGCCTAAGAAATTAATTATTATTATAGGTATTAATTTTGTCCGAGCCTGTGCTGATTTCGGTAGTACCGCGATTTCAAAACAAGAGAAAATTCTAGTGTAAAGAAAAAAAAATTCTGTTCCACAGTAAAAAAATTCTGAGTAGTTATCCTCATGGCCATGAGCCATAATCCGTTGCTATAGTAGAATTAAAAGATATTAATATTCATCACGAAAACAGAACCTCGCCCTCGTTCTTTTCTCCTCAGCTGAAAATGTTGATAATTGTAATTCAAATAGTACAGAAAAAGAGTATAAATTAGAGAGACAAAATTACATCAAGAGCGATAGCTATTATTTTTCAGAATTTTAGAAGACTAGAGTTTCCAAACTGGATCCAAAATTCGCAGCACATAACCTGTGCTGCTGATCCTAAATTAGATTAGATCAGGCTATTGTTTTATTGACTTTTATTAGAAATTCGTGAGGTCTTACATTCGTCACGAGGTGGACACTGGGAGGGGTCAAAAATAAGTAGATTTCCATCAAACCTCCTCAAAAAATTTTAATATTCAAAGTTCAATTTACATTGACCGCGATGATCCTCGCGGTCGATGTAAATTTCAATTTAAATATTAAAATTTCTCAATTATGTAACGTAGGTAACTTATTGAACAGAATTGAAAAGAAACTACGTTAAATCGCCCTGGAGGCAGCCTTTGTTCAGTGTACGTATGGAGTGCAAATTGAAACATCGCTCTTCTTCATGCTGCAATTTTCGGTTTGCTAAAATTGACAAACGAGGGCAACGCATTTATTTAAGCTTGCAAAATAGTAATTACAGTATTTTCTTTTTCTCCCAGATTAATTCCTTGAATGGCTCCACGAGAACAAGATCTACTTTCTACAGTAGAGGATTTAAAATGCGAAGTGAAAAGTGTAAATGAAGAAAATAAACTTGAATCGTCTTCACCGGTGATCGAAAAACGACATAAACCGCAGATTTTGTGGACAAGTATTGTAGTTTGGATATTTTTGTGGCTAGCAACTTTATACGCAGTATATTTAGCTTTTGTGGAGGCTAGTTGGTTAACAAACGCATGGGGTATGTGCTCTCGTGCAGATTTATGGAGACCGACTACCGATGTTTTAGCATGCAATTTTTTCGTTGTACAATTCTAGCCTTTCTACTGTACGAAGCATCTGGCTTTGGTGCCACCGCAGGTTCGCACAGACTATGGTCCCACCGTTCGTATAAAGCTAAATGGCCGCTGAAACTTATACTCATAGTATTACAAACAATGGCGCTTCAGGTAATTTTTTTTGTCGAACATACGAGAAATAGCTGATCTACGCAAGCAAAAATTAAACTAAGCTATAAAGACGTATATAGGTGGAACTGAAAAATGTAGAATGTTTTTCTTCTGGTGATTGCTCAGTACTCTCTTGCGCGCCCCTTTCAAATACCCTTCGAATCCGCCTGGTGTTTCATCCACAGAAGGGATGGAGAGGGCAAAATTTGGTTTTTCAATGTTAACTCGCGCCAAAAAATAAGTATAGAAAAAAAATTTACGGATAAAAAATGTTTAACATTCATTTTCCCACTGTGGAAAGATTCTGTAAAGGGACGTGTTTTGCGAATTTCTCCTAGTCTTCTCTATACTCTGTTTGCGCTTAATATTTTTCTTGGCTGAACACTAGAATCCTTTTCAGAAGTCCGTTTTTACGTGGTGTCGCGAACACCGAACTCATCACAAGTATTCGGATACAAACGCTGATCCACATAACTCTAAACGCGGTTTCTTTTTCTCTCACATCGGCTGGACCATGATGCGAAAGCATCCAGATGTCATAGAGAAAGGGAAGAAAATCGACTTATCTGACCTCAAACAAGATCCTTTCGTCTATTTCCAATGGAAGTGAGCCCATCAGTTCCTAAGAAAAAATTTAATAAAAATTAATATGTAAATTAAGTTGCGTAATATTTTCAGGTACTATTACTGGATGTTCCCGGTGTTTGGTTTCCTACTACCAGGGCTAGTACCAGTCTATTTTTGGGATGAATCATGGCGTTGTGCTTTTTACGTACCCGGTTTGCTTCGCTTTAATCTTGTGTTGCAAGCAGCTTTTCTAGTCAACAGTGCCGGACACATGTGGGGTGACAAACCACACAACAGGTGGGTTAGTGGCTCATAACATATACATTACCTAGGTAATAAAGATCGACGATCGTCATCTACCTAAACATTGTTGACACGTTGATTGTGAGATGCAAGAAGAATAGAAAGAGAAATACCTGAGGGAGTAGAAATAAACGCAGCAGATGTTTAGTAGTAGCTCCTGCATCTTTATTTCAGCCCCTCGACATAAGCCTGCCATACACGAGCGGATTTTTCAACGGATTCCCGATCCGCGGAGCAGATCCGCGATCTTTCAGACTTGACTGAAAATACTCAGTTGTCCTTTTTTATGCCATCATCTAAACTTTTCACAATACAAGAGTGACTCCTCATACAAAAAAGAGAGTGAAATGACTACGAGTACTGAACGATATTTTTTTTTGCTGTCGGTTTTTCTAATATCTATTTATACTTCTGCTTGGTAACTAGGTATATTCAACCTGTTGAGAATTTCGGCGTAGCCATTTTAACACAGGGCGAAGGATGGCACAACTACCATCATACGTTTCCGTGGGACTATCGCGCAAGTGAATTGGGAAGTGAATTGGGAATTTTTGGTATAAACCTAGTCACTACAGTGATCAATGTTTTTGTGAAGCTTGGCTGGGCGTACGACTTGAAAATTGCATCAATAGATATGGTGAAGAAGCGAGTGCAAGAAATAGGCGACGGAAGTCATCCAGTCTGGGGCTGGGGGGACAAAGACCTGCCGTTAGAAGTGAAACGAAAAGTTGTTACCATTCATGAAATGAAAGAGTAAAATTAAAGAGTGTTGTATTATTTGAGGCTCTACTCAGGGGCGTTCTGATAGGAAGGGGGGTATGACACCCTCAGGCTTTTGGGAGTTTTGGGTCAGTTGGCAAATTTATTGCCAGCCGGCAAATGTTGACTTTCAAACTTCACCAATTCTTACTGAAGCTTCCAGTCATTTGGCAAAATATTGTTTTCACCCCCCTCAATAATTTCCTCTCGAAATGCCCCTAGCTCCACTCACTGGTTTCTGAAGAGACAAAAACCAAAAGCTGTATCATACAATAATAAGATGCAGTATAGAAAATGTTAGTTAGTAATGAAAAATATATTTGAAAAAGGGCCTCATGTGCTAACGGGCTTATTTTTGGAAAAATTATTCCTTCAAGGTACCACAACTTGAATACTCCCTTGATGGAATCAATTATCCAAAAATATCCGCACACAAGTTGGGTACTCCGAGTGACTCAAAATTTTTCACAAAACGTGAAGATATTTTGAAAGGGCTAAGTTTTCAAATTGGCTTACTAGGAAAAGACTACCATTTGGATAAAATTCACGCAGCTAGTCATTATTTTAAATTCGATTCTGACTCTCCCACAGGCCTCTGCCAATGACTTGTCAATATATAGGCTATACACCATAACATTGCTTTTTGGGCTACTTTTGATTTCATTAATGATTAAATTCTGACCTTTATTCTGACTCAAATATTTGAATATTGGTAAAACAGGAGCTAATGAAAGTGGCAATGAAGCCTAGTCTACCGTACAAAAAATAAATTACGTATGTTCTATTTAAATAACATTGGACATACGTCATTTATTTTTTGTACGGCAGTAGTAGCGTTTCACTATTATGGAGTTGGAACTAAAAGTGTGAGCGAGGGTGACTCCCGCCTCGCCATGCCAGCTGGTCGTGACTTCGCCGCACCTTCGCCGTCACACCACTTTTCCAGCAGGTAAGCTCTGGAGCTGGACTTTGAATGAAGTTTAGTCAGGTTATGGCTGGTTTGTAAATAAGCTGCTGCTGGTGGATCTAAATCCGAACAGCCGAACAGTCACGTACGTTTAATAATCAGTATTTATATCATTCTTCTTTTATTTTGATCTCATTCGTATCTGAGAATAGAAAAGTTTCGTTTTTAGTTGACATGGAAGTGTCATCTCGCGATGTTTAAAAATGCGAAAACTAATTGCGGTCCGAGTGTACTTGTGATATCGTTTTGTAGATAATGGGTAGTCAAAATGTATCCTATACTCATCCTCATCGCTATTTATCGGTAGCGTCCGCGATTATTGACAACAGTTTATGTGAAAATGCTGAAAGAATTTAATCGATCCTAAACTGAAGAATAATGCCTCAAATTGTAGAATCCGCTGCCTTTCCTCAAGTTCGTTTCAATATTACTTGAAGAAATTTTTTTATGATCTCGCAGAATTAATTTCGAAGTTTTACTTAATATTTTTAGAACTGTGTCGCAAGAGCCCTGTATGACAATATTGCCGAATCACCGGACGAACTGCCGTTCAGAAAAGGAGATCTACTCACAGTTTTAGAGCAGAATACTGCTGGCCTGGAAGGCTGGTGGTTGTGCTCTTTACGCGGTAGACAGGTAGGTGTCGGTGATTTAGTTTTGCGTGACTTGTCACTGGCAAATCTCAAATTAATACTGAATTGCTTCTGTAGGGTATTTGCCCGGGCAATCGCCTACGCTTATTAGCTGGAGTGTATGATTACGGTCAGAAATCGAATGAAGAAGTCTCCACTTCGCAAGGGCAACGACGTGCCTGGCATGCTCAGCCCAATAAGGTTAGTCTTTATCGATTTGCCTCTATAGTGTGATGTTAGATTGGAATCCCTTAGTTGTGAAATTTGGCCGTAGAATTTGTTTGGAAAGTTAGCACGCAGACCGATGGCCCAATTTCTTGTCGACTTTCAAACGTTATTCGTTCTAGTAGTTTGAGTTCCATTTACTTGAGGCGTGCTTTCATCAACGTTAATTTAATCAGTCCTATTTTATTCTTTTAAACCATTTTGATTGTCTCGTGACTGAAATGTTCCAGTGTCTAAAATTGAGGGCTAAAAAGAAGTAACTTCTGTAAGATGCTACAAATCTTGATGATGATTCATCTAAGCTAAAACGATCAATAAGGTCGTGAAGACCCTCTTATACAAATCGTAATTTACTGTTTTCTTCGAAATTTGATTTTTTTCCCCCGTAGAAAATAATGATGTAGAAATTGATGAATATTTTGAGTAAGATGCCAAATCGAGGAACCAGATTCTCTTTTCCAGTCAAGCAGTTCTTACGTTACATAATTATTATTTTTCATCATGAAGATATGTTGGAGGACATTTCTTGATAGTAGTCTATTCACTAATAAATGATGAATCCTGTGGTATCAGTATTGATTTTATTGAAGTCTCTATCGAGTTTCCGACCAAAATCTAGAACTGTGACAAGTTCGTCGATTTTTTTCTCTCAATTAAGCTTATTCCATTCTTGAGGAGGAGGAGGAGGTATCGAGTAAGTGATAATACGATTTTGAAACAAGTTGAAAACCTACATCAAATGCTTGAAAAACTAAATAAGTATTATTTTTAAGAATAAATTGAATAAAAATAAATTTTATTAAAAAGTACCTAGGCAAAACTTTTAAAAAATAAGTTGAAGTTGAGGAGTTAATCCAAAATTTTGATTTTCTTTTTAGAACTGAGTATCTTTGAATATGTTTGTTAGATATCGGAGGATGGTATAGTAGCTTTCCATCGAATTATTCAGTAGAAACACTGCAACCTATAAAGCAGATTGCTCGGCAATAACATACGTAGAGCGATACAAACTTTATTTTTGCATTCACGCTTCTAGTCAAGCTTCCTTATCCGTTACAATACTATGTAGACCTAATGATATTTCAAGAAGCTTGTCTCGATTGGTTTGAGAAGCAAGGCCAGCATTCGTCTTTGCGTATAGAGTCATCAATTATGGATCTCGCTTTCTGATCCAATTATCTAAAACACTACTAAACTTGGATCGAGCGGAATATTCTTTTCTGCGGATATCTTCGCTAATGAATGACCATCGTTTTTTTTTTTCTTTTCTGAGATGGTAACCAGAAGACTTCTTTTTTAACCAGCATTTTTCGGCTCGACAATCAATTTTTTAAGGAAAATTTCTTAGATTGAAAAACTTGTGTGATAGCGCGAAGTTTCCTTGAAAGTAAAAGCGATTCTCGAAGCTTATGTGCGAAATGTAGATAAAAAGACATAGCGTGGAAAACTTTTGTTCTCATACTTGAAATTCGTCTTATGGCCTCAGTTTCTCATTGGAATTTTTCGAATTATTTTTCAAAATGGAGATAGAAGGCAGTTGACGTTCTCTTAGGGGTTGAAAAAATACATCCTGAAAAATAAACTTTTGTCGAGCGTAAAGTACACAGTTTCACAGTTCTTGTATTGAAGGTAGCCTATCTTAAAGTGGTTGGAATTCGAATGTTTACTACAAATATTGACTTCTAAAAATGATGTTACAAGTCTCGATAAATCTGTTGTACTTGAGACAAATATTGGCCACTTATAACGGAAGGAGACCGACCAACAAATTTCATTGATCCATTTTACGTTCTAAAAGATCTTATTTGTGCATATGGATAATTCCCTTGTAAAGAAAGATTTTCCAGTTGGTTCTATTTATTAGATGACAGGTTTTATTTATACAAAATCCTCGCATTGTTTTGTTCATAGTACGTCCATTTATTTAGTATTTAGTAGTATGTGATTTGTGCGTACTGTCTAAAGATGTGGTCTCTTCCATAAAAGGTTACAAAGTTTCAAACTCGTTGTATGTTGATCGAACGTGTTCCACCTAGCGAACTGCCTTTATATCGTAGTCCGTTCCGTGTGGGAATCGTGATGGAGCGGATTGTGCACAGTTGTACTACGGTACACTTTTTCACTACGTATTTTTGCCTACCGATTGCGTAAAAGGAAACTCAACCTTAAAAAATGCTCTGTAGTCTGGTTTCTATTTTTGTGTATCAACTACGAGCCCATGTCTTCAATATCTCGTTAAGGTCTCTTCAGCCCGATGTAATGGTTCCGTACGGTTGAAAGAATAAATCCCGACCGACAGCGACACAAACAATTCGTCACAATATCGTCATGTGGTACTTAAAAAATGCGACTGTTTCTTCTCTCGTCAGCGTAGCGCTAGAAAGAGTGTCTTCGAGTAAGGAAGAGTGATTCGTGGAGAAGAGGGTAGAGGTGGGTACCAGACACACATGTTCCAGCGACTAATTGCATATCGCTTTGATAAATTCTTCTCATTGACGCATATTTCCGCCCTTTAGTCGTGTGATCCAATATTTCAAGAAAACTTTTAATTCATGGTCGATTTTAATTTTTGGTGGAGTTATTTTCACATGAATAAATTTTTTACATAGTTCCTAGAATCTGTTTGGATAGCGCCAGGGAAGAGGGAAGAGAAAAGTATTTTGTATTAATAATGAATACGTAATAAGGCGCTATCAAAAGGCGAAAAATTATATTTGGATCGAAAAACAAAAAAGTGAAGATACATTGTCTTATAACAAGATCGTTATCGAAGTTGATGCAAGAGTATAACTGCTATATTTAAAGGGCTAATGAACTGCCAATTGATGAATTTTAAACAATATATTTTTGTTGCAAATTTTTTGCGAACTCCAGGTTACTTATACTGTGTCGTATTGTATCCGTCGTGACGTTCGTTTCTCTCTCTCTCAACTGATTGAATACAGAATAGAAACCATTACTTATTCAAGTACCTATTGTTTCGTTGAGTAATATTTAGTCAGAGAGAATCCGCTTCATAATTATGTCGAGCATTAACTATATTACCTAGTATAATATTATACAATATTGAAAATTAGAGTGAGAGCGAGCTACTGCGTAACGTCGGTTGCTCTATTCCCTTCATTGTATCGAGGTCATTCTTCTAATATGTATCTTACAACTTACAGGTGATCACTCCGCAGAAAGTTGGCGATATTTATATGTACGATTTACCCGCCAGTCGAGTTACTGATTCCAGGTACGATGTACCACCGTCCGGTCAGCCGGTTCCATTATTCGATCATTCTTGTTGTAAGTGTCATCGTTGAATTCTTGATTGCGTTCTTCTTTTCAACCTCTTGGAGTAACACTTATCAGACTTTTTTTTTAGCTCAGAAAGAAACAAAAAAACTCCCTGCGGGTAAACAATGAAGATTATGTCTGTCCCTCTTCAGTAAATAGCTTGAGTGTTTCGTCCCCTCATTTTGCTACAGCAGACCTCGTCCTTCATCTCAGTAGGTCAAGGCTCATTAAGCTCAACAGACGAACTCCCAATTCATCTTACTCGTTCGTTTCGACCAGGTATTTTCAGTAGAGGTAGGAAAAGGGAAATTTTCAAGTTCTTTGATCATTTGATGACGAATTCCAAAATTTTTCTATGTCAGTAGGTCAAAATCATAAGGTTCACTCTGGTGAAAGACTTGAAGCTTCTCCTAAGTTCATCGAGGTCAAGGACAGCTCCTGCCGTCTCTAATACTCAAGTGAATTCAAAAATTAGGGGGTGTAAATTGAATTTTCTCAATTCTGAAACTAGGTCATGATTACCACCGCCTTCGTCTCTCACCGTAGCATGTAAGCCAAATTCCGAGGCAAAGATTTTTTGATGTCCTTGATTTTGTAGGTCAAGGTTATTTAGGCCCACTAGTGAGTATAATTTGGCGGAAACATGGCAAATGAAGAGATTTGCCGGGTGAGGCAAGATGATGTTACAACTTAAATTGGATTTTTCGCTAAATCTGTTATGGCGCCAAAAAGCGAAACACTGAATGGATATCTCGAATGTACAAAAGTTTTATATCAATTTTATCTATAATTTTTACAACTTTTCTTGGCCGGGTAACAGACCAAAATGTACCGAAAATTGACCAATTTGCCAAGGTTTTTAAAGCAAGAGTTCAAGCATTACTCCATTTTAAAACTTTGTGGGATCATTCTAGTTTACCAAATTTCACTAGTAAATCTAGTAAAATTTAGAATTTCAAGTATTTTTGACATGTTTCATGATTGTCATTTCTCTAACCCCTAATTCTTAAAAATTGTCCGGGCGTCCGGTTGTGACCTTGGGACTTGGAAGAATTTTGGTCAAAAAAAAGAAATAATAAAAGAAGAATAAAATGAAATAAAATAAAATAAAATAAAATAGAAAATAAATAAAAATAAAAAATGAATAAAATGAAAGAAATAAAATGAAAAAAAAAATGGAAAAAATGAAAAATAAAAAAAATTGATAAAATAAAAAAAATGAATAAAATGAAATGAAATAAAATGGAATAAAAATAAAATTAAAAATAAAATTAAAAATAAAATTAAAAATAAAATTAAAAATAAAATTAAAAATAAAATTAAAAATGAAATTAAAAATAAAATTAAATAAAATTAAATTAAATTAAATTGAAAATAAAATGTCTGGGCGGTAATTGAGAAATTTGCGAGTATCATCCTCTCTCAAAAAAAAAAAATAATAATAAAAAAAAATTAAATCAAAAAATAAAATAAAATATAAATAAAATTGAAAATAATTCTGAAAAAACCATCAGCCTGAAATATACTAAAGTAGACTTGTACTGGACCAAGAAGTGGAGCGAGTGAGACCCAGTAATCTCGTCAGCCTGAAATATACTGCAGTAGACCTTATACTACATCAAGCGAGTGTTCTTTAGCCGGAAATATTCGGAAGTAGACTTATACTACATCAAGCGAGTGCCGCGAGTGAGTTTCAGAAAGCAGTCAGCCTAAAATACTCTAAAGTAGACTTATACTAGAACAAGAAGATGGAAATTTCGGAAATTTTTGAACTATGAAGAGCTTGAGATGACTGGCGAAAAGACATGAAACATGATCTTTATATTTTTGGCAACGCCAAGAAATCCTCTATCTTTTTTATATTTGCGAACCTTGACAAATGTAACCCATTTCGGTCCCTAACTTGCCCAATGAAGTCGTAGAAAGTATAGTATTGGCCTAAATTGTAAATAAAACTTTTTACCCGCGAATAGATTTTGCTCAAAATTTTCTTTGAACAAATAACATCATTTTGCTTCACGGTATATACGGTAAATCTCATGAAAAACGTCGAAGGTTGAAAAGGTAAGACCAACGGCTAATATTTGGTCTATTGAACGATGTTAAAAGGCTAAGAAATCATGGTAACATGGCATTTTAACCCAATATGCAAAAAATTACCTGGTAAACATCTCAGTTTGAAAATAAGTCAAGGTAGTTGGGCTGAGGGATCGTACAGACGTAAATCCAAGAATTAATTCAAAGTGGGGTTGAAATGTATAACTTGAAAAGATTTTTCAACGTCTTTCTGGTCATGGTTTTCAAAAATAGTAAACAATGTTCCTTGCTAGAGAATGAAAAAAAATTACAGCCGTAAGCAACATCAAAAAAGGTAACTTATTTTGTCGAAAAATTTCTCAACGTTGGGTATAACTCACAATTAGCCGTATAGAAAGTTTGAACTTGGCTAAAACTGAACCCAAATTCTTTCTATACATACACCCGACCCTCTGAATTAAACATTTCCGCTGACATCCCATGAGTGCAGAAAGTACCTATAATTCATTTCCGATTTTTTTTTTGCCCAAGGTTGAATAGCGATACTCGGTCAAAATAAAGAAACTGATCCTAAACGTAACCAAGTTATTATTACTCTTCATTCCTTGTGAAATCTACAATTCATCAATTCTTCTCATTTGCAGTGCGAGGTTTTCGGGTTCCGTGCAATAGTCGGCCGGATAGTAGCGGTAGTAGTAGCGGTTACGGAATAACGGACGATGTTAACGAATTACAGTCCTCAACTTTAGGGGATGGCTCCGAAGCGAATCGCTACGACACTCCTAGGTGGCCGCCTACTCGCATTCAAAATACCATGGATAGTTACGATGTACCGCGACCCGTGCATGCAATCGATCCTGTTTCTCCGTGCAGTTCTGACAGTTCCTTAGTACTTTCGGCAAATGGATCTAGATGTAGTTCTAATCGTTCTAGTTTTGCGCCCGATTACGACGTACCAAGGCCCAGACCTGTGACTCCAGAAAAACTACAAGAAAATAAATTAATGGTAAATTTACTATCTCCACTCATACTGTTCTTGTACAGTGATTCAGATACTGCAATACGCGTTGAAATTATAACATTGCAGGCATACGATGTACTTCCTTCAATGCCTCAACCTCGCGAGTTGCCGCTAGAACTGCATTCAGCGATCGAGAATTTAGAAAGATTTGAAACTGAGGTGACGAGTGCTATCAACAGTTTACTATCTTATGCTAGTCCTTCATGGCGAGAACGGGACAAACTTCAACCTAAATTAATGGACATAAAGTTAGCAGTGCTACGACTAAGATCGGCGTTGCACGATTTGACGGAATTTAGTGAAGGTGTTCTAGGAAACGCAATGAATGCAACCGATAAAGGTTTGTAATTTACAATTGAAACATTAAAATTTTAGGAGTTTAATGATGGTGTTTACAATCTTTCCTTACTCTTGTTCATAGGCTTGGCTCAGAAGCTTCGTCCTCTAACGAAAGCGTTGTATGAAACCAACAATATTGTTCAAGAGTCAGCAAAAGAACTGGATGACTGCGAATGGTCTGTTGACGCATTGGTCAAAACATGTGTCGCAAGTTCAAATGACGTCACGTATACATTAGATTCTTTAGATCAGCTCATCGTATGTGCTAGGTGTCTAACCGAAGATGTTCGAGAATTCGCATCTTTCGTACAGGTATGTATTTTTAGAAAATATCTGTATTACAAAGTACGATTATTCGTTGATTCGATGGTTTTTTGAATTCAGGGAAATGCAACCATTCTCTTCAAACGTAGCTTACCAGAAAACGAGCGAGCGAAAAATAAATTGTTCGACGATAGCGATTACGTTAATCTGGAGACTCATAAAACTTTGAAAAGTCAACATTCAGAAGTGCGAAGTTTACTTTCTCATGAAATGCAAAAAGCCTTCGACTTATTGATTAAAGAGTCGGAGAATGGAGAGCTACTAAGCGAGGAGAAATACGCGACTGGATTGGATCATTCTGATAGAAAAGTAAGCTTTGGTTGTACTATATAGTATGTGTTCCCTCAAAACAACGTTTTTCTTTTTCGTATTAATCTTTCACGACTCTTGTTACAAATGAGATTTTAATTTCCAGGTTCTATCTTTCTATTCTGCACAATGTGCCACGCATTCTTTGTATTTGACTCATGCCATTGATGCATTCTTGAACACCGTGGAACATAATCAGCCTCCGAAAATTTTTTTGACTCACGGTAAATTCGTAATATTAAGCGCCCATCGTTTGGTTCATATTGGGGATACAGTGCATCAAAATATAACCTGCCTAGAAATCAAAAACAAAGTATCAACTTTATCGAACGCTTTATCCGAAGGTTTGGCTACAACAGTGCATAAAATCAAAAAAGCGGCTATGCAATTTCCGAGCGTGAACGCTGTTCAAGAAATGGTCGATTCTGTGGTGGATATTTCGCATTTAGCTAGAGATTTAAAATTGTACCTTATGATTTCATCTCAGACCTGAGGACTCGTTGTTTTTTGTCTCATCATCAGTATTATTTTGATGGGAAAAAATACCCCTTTTCTGGAATCTGTTGATTCTTATCCCCCATATTCTGGAAATCTGAGCGATACCCTATAAGACGTTTCTTCATTGTGCATTCATTTCCAAAGATTAGACTCTTGTTAATCAGTATTGACTAATTCTAATATCGACAAATAATTTGTACATTCATTTTTATATTAGCTAATTTAATTCATGCTTTTTTGTATTCGAAACATGTTCTTGTACGGTGAATTCTGCCATTCTTCATACATTTCAATGTAAAATAATTCGAAATCAGAATACAAAATTATGGAATATGATCAAGGTACATTATTTGATTTTGATACCAGGACGAAAACAAGATGATACAAATCCTATTCTTGCGATATAGATCAACTGATCAAGTCGTTGGCGTCAATTAAAGTCGTACTCAACAACGCTTCTTCTATTGCTGCTATTTCTTGAGAGCGTCCCTCATTTCGATCAGCAACGGTTTCCGGTAAACTCGAGCTCTCTTCAAACGACTTCAATTCTTTACGCATTGCATACGCGTCTTCCCCGTCTGCGTAATACTTTGGTTCGATTTCCGATATAGTGAAATGTAGGGTATTCATGTATAAATTCAGTGCAGCTCTATTACTTTTACGCACGTGAAGAGAGACGTATTTTGCCTAAAAAACCCAGACAATACAATTAGAAAAAGAATAAATCAGTAAATTAGATCAACGAATCTCGGGGAATAATACTTTCTTCAAAAGATCTTGAATTCATGAAATAAAAAGTATCTTTCTGATAATATTTTTGTAAAAGTAATCCAACTCTTATCGTTTTTTGGAGTACAGAATACTTAACAAATTTGATGTTGTGATTGAGTAGGGGATTGAGTTACGAATACCATTCCGGAAACGACTCGGACAATCCTGCATCTTTCTTTTATCCAGAAATGTTCGAACTAATAAGAAAACAGCTCATTCTGATTTGAGATACTATTATGTATTTCTAATTACCTGAAAACATTCAACCATAGCCCTTGCGGCCTGGTCCATTAGTTTTTGAGCTAATCCTAATCTTCTATACGATCGCTTCACAGCTAACGAAGTGATGTGTCCATGCGGATTATCTTCGCTGTCTTCTTCCATTTTGGCTAAAACGTATCCAACAATACGTCCTTTGTCGTCTTCGGCTACATAACTGAGTTGTGGCCACGAAAGTCCATGGTAAAAATAATACTTCATTTGATAATTTTCCGGCAGGCAAAGAAGATTACAATGCTGCATGTTCATCAAATCATCTGGACGCGCGCACCGTATATTCATGATGGTTTATATTCGAGCTTTATGTATTAAAATCAATCTCTTCGGAATGTCTTCACCTTTCTGCGGTTTGGTTTAGCTTCGTTGGCGAGTGGAGAATCAGTCATACAACCGACTAGCTCTCGCATGAAACGAAAACGTGATAAGAATAACGACCATACGCCGTACCAGCCTACAACAAAAATGAAAAAATTGAAAACATTTCATGTTGGCGATCGAATTTGATGTAAAAAAAAAGATGGGGAATTTTTAGAATAGATGATTTACCAGCTTGACAACTCACACGCGGAACTCTCGTTCAGTTTTTGCAGATAAGAGTTCTGGTTCCATTTGGGAACCGTTTCTTTTGTATTTAATCGAGAGTATTAGTGAAAAACACTCAGTTTACAATTTACTTACCTACGATGATCAGACCTAGAACGACCAGGAAAAATATGCAGAATGATACGAAAGCGAGACAGGTCTCAAAAAAATTCATTACTAGACATATTTGAAATCAAAGACTTGAAGTTCTCAAGTTCATAAGAGATTACTAAAACAATGTTAACTCTAGACTCAAAACTATAATCTCAAGTGAATCTCGAGACCTGCTCGTCGAAAATGAGTAAGACTGTATTCACATTGTACTGAGCAAACTGAGAACCAAGATCTGAGCAGATAGTGCTTAGATTTCGCCAGGCGCGGCATGTTTAAAGCGTAATACAGGCAATAGGTAGCGTTAGAATCGAAAACTTGTTCAAGGCTGGCTTTACAAAGAATGTTTCAGTCAGCCTCGTCAGGGTCCTCAACTGCTAGTTTCCATTCATATTCAATAAGCTTCATTTTTTTGAACTTGGAGTGCGACCATTAATAAGAGAATAGTCAAGTGTGCGAGTGTGATCAATAGTATCGATGAACTTGGTAAGAAAAATTTCTGGTAGGGCCAAATAAATAAAGATCATAATTGTTTCACATCTTACTCAGTAGCTAGGGGCTTTTGGGAAGCTTATTCGCGGATCTAGTATAGGTCCAGTTTAAAATATTCCAAGATGATAGCTTTTGGAAAGCTCTTTCACTCCGCTCGCTCACCCCCTCCTTGACCTGGTATACTGGTATAAATAAAGGTATAAATCTACTTTGGAAAATTTTCTGCTATGAAAGCTTTTGGGGGTCACTTAGTGACTTTTGAGAAACTCACTCGCTCCGCTCGTTTGCCCCTTCTTGTAATCAAGTATAGGTCTAGTTTAGAATATTTGAAGACTACAGTATGTATATACCTAATCCCAGAATAAAGCTGGTACAAAAAATTTACAGGCTCTTGCTCAGGGATCAAGATTTGCGGGAGACCCGCGGCTGATGATGGAAAGCTGAGTGTATAGAAGAGCCCGGAATTTTTCTAAGCCCCTATACTACCCCAAGAAAAAGTTCAAAATTCTTCCAAGTCATTATACTAGCCAATAGAGGAATATAGAAGAGCCCGGAATTCTCCAAGTCCCTATACCAGCCCATATAAGGGTATAAGATGGGTATAGAAGAGCTCGAACTTTTTAAAGTCATTATACTAGCCAATAGAGGGGTATAGAAAAGCTCGAAATTTTTCCAAGTCCCTATACTAGCTCATAGAAGGTCTTGAATTTTTCCAAGTCCCATCGTGACGCCCCACAGCGTTATGCCTCCAGCGTTTTACGCGCACGCGGACAGAATTCCTCTAAGGGCCTCCAGTAACTAAACGGATGGCGGGCCTCGCGCCAAAATTCTAAGCTAATAGTCTTCGAGGGCCGCTAGTTGCATTAAGTCTAGTTGAGAATGTTTCACAAAAATATCCTAGTATAAAGCTGGTATACAAATTTTTAAGCTATTAGCTTTTGGGAAGTACCAGTGTTTTTTTTTAGGGGGGGGGCAAATGAGCGGAGCGAGTGAGCATAACTCTAGTATAAAAAATTTCAAGCTAATAGCTTTTGGGGGCTGCCAGTGGCTTTTGGGCCAGTTTAGAATATTTCAAGTCTGGTATAATCCTAGTATAAAGCTAGTATAATACTAGTATAGGTCAAGGGGTTACGGTCATATAAGCGCCGACGATTAGGCGCAACAATCATTCAGACGCCGCATTCATTTGGACGCCGTGACGTATTCTTTGTAACTTGGTTCGCCTAAATCGTGTTCCCTCTGCAATCTCGAAGGATACGTTGATGCGACACTTGAACCTATCCTAGAGTACGTAGAAGACTACTACATTGGCCAAAGGCAGCAGAGAGGAAGAAAAACGCCTCAGTTTCCAATTACTTTATGGAATGTGCACAATAGAACACGAAACAATCAGCCCTGGACAAATAATAGTGCTGAAGCGGGTCATCGACGTTTTCAAGCGGAGCTCAACTTGTCTCATCCATCCATTTGGCGTTTCATAGATAACTTGCGCACAGTGCAAAAAGCGAAAGATGTTGACTACAATCAACTCGAAGCCGGCTCCGAACCGACGGGTAAGAGACCTAAATATATCAAATAAGATGGAAAGTTGAGGAAAGTAGTTTTAGATTACAAAAATAGATCAATTATCGAATATTTACGAGGTATAGTGCATAACGTTTGCTGGTGAACGTTATGAACATTGTAGCTCAATGAATTTTGAAAAATTGTTTCATCTCAATGAAAAAAAATTAATTCGCGCCCGCGCCTAAGTGTTCGTGCGTCTACTTGAATGGGCGCCTAATTGATTTTTCAGTTCTTCGCGCCTAATTGTCGGCGTCTCATCGTCGGCGCCTAAATGATACCAACCCAGGTCTAGTACATAAGGTCATTTGGCCGGATGGACGGACGGACGGACGGATGCACGCAGATCCCGGAATCAGGGTAGGAATCAGGATTTCAAAATTTTTCAGAGTCCCAAGGACCCCAAGGTCATTTGCAAGGATGGACGCACTCACGCTAATTTCAAAATCAATAAATCATGGTAGAGGTCGCAGAGGAAAGACATGAAACATGTCAAAATATTTCCAGTTGAAGCTTCAGCATATCATCAGATATCCAAAGGGGAAATAGGCCTTCAAATAGAATTTAAAAGGGTAGAATTTGAAGGGCTTCGACTGGGAGGGAAGTGGGAACAAGGAGAATCAACAAGACTTCAAATGGAGGTTTTCACGGGTGTAGTTTTCCCCATTTTCCCTCGACTTCAGAAGAGAAGAAAATTGTTTACCAGGAAAAAATTATTTCTGGAAGTCTGTGACCAACTTATGAAAATTTGGTGTGAACGATCGAGTACAACAACAAACGAACGGAAAAACCAAGAAATATTTTGTCTGGATCTATGAACGGTTATTCAGATAGTTCATAAGTCTTTTTTGAATTCCAATACAAACAGTGAATGGAGAAAAATTAAAAATTCAAATAGGTACCTTTATAATTTTTTTTAGGTATTTTTGAAAAATTTGAAGAACTATCGAGTGAAATATTATGTATTTTTCCTTTCAAAACGATATAGCTCAATTCACACGCCAGACGTAATTAGGGCGGTCATCATGTCTTCTGGAAAAAAAAACTCAGTTGAGACAAGACAAGATCAGTTCTAGATTTGTAGCGTATGATTAATCACAAGAATGATGAGATGAGGTTTCCCGAAAGGAACAAGGTGATTTAATTTAGGATGTTGTAGACTGACGCTTGCATTTACCTGAAGAACAAATCTTGCAACTCACCTTTCGGAATTCATAAATAAATTATAAATTTTCAGAAATTTATACATCCAACCTACAAGTCGAATCAAGAAATGAGAAAAAAAGTCATATTGTTTAAACAGAAAAAAACCATGAAGAATCGCCTACTGCTTCTTTTAAAAATATTTCTCACTGATCAATTTTCTCTTGCAGCACTGTCTCAAAGTTACAGGACATTTCTCACATCTTCTTCGAAATAATATTAGTTTCTCTCGATTTCGATAGCCCCGTTCGTCGTCCATAATCCGAAGTAGTTGACTGACAAGGAATGAAACGGCCGACAAAGATCTTGATTCGACGAGTCGATAATTAATGAATAGTATTTATAACGATGCCACCTCAAAAAAACAGACATCCGCAAAATAATTTTTATTGCAACAAAAAACTAACAATTTCAGTTCTTAAAATTAATGTTTCTACATCTATAGACTTCCCAAGTGACTATAATTGAATTTGGAACAGCTTAAATAAAAATTGGCTCAAATTAATTAGTTTAACGATACAAACAATGCATTTTGACGACTTTACCGCAAACTAGGTTCGATTTATTTATAGTAGGCTTCGGTTTCCTTCTTCTACAATCAACGTATAAATTGTACGTCCATTGCATGCCATTTATTTCGAAATTCGGCATTCTTTCTTGCAACAGAGGCAAAAAAGAAGGGATTTTCATAGGTTTGTCGCTGTTACTGTATTTTAACGATACTAATTCCGGTAAATGTCTCGGTATTAAGTGTAGAATCTCTGCTACAACAATATGCATACTAAACAAACTCAGACGACGTAATTTTCGACAATTTTGAGATAACTGAACGATGTCCTGGAAATCTCGATCACTTCTACATGCCTTTGATTTTTCCAAGGTAAACTTCTGTAAATCGGTGCAACTTTCTGAAATTTTTCGTAAAACCGTAGTGTCCACCGACGGACATTTATACAACGAAATTTTGCGTAATTTTATAGATGAAGGTCGACCAAAAAAGTAAATGAAAGCGGACGAAGAAACACTAATAGCATTGTGAATTTCAAAAGTATGCAAAAAATTTAATTTAATGATTTGCATGAATCCTGCGTCATTCATGGTAGATGTTATCTGAGGACCCAAACACAGAGATTTCAGTTGAAAACAGCTACCAATCGTTTTAAATACAGTTTCGTTCAAATTGATATCTGACAAAAGCCATGATTCGTCACTTACTATCAATTTTAGGGTTGTTAAGCACTGAAAGTTATGTAAACAAAATCTATAAATCGCAATGGGGTGAACTCTAACGCTCTTCAATCTCAGGTCTTCAACAGCGTACAAATTAGATAGATCTTCGGTCCCAAGATCAACGTCCATATTACGAATATTGATCTTTTTCATCGGTTTCTTCGACAGTATGTCGAGCAATTCACCTAGTCTTTGAATGGGTGTATGTTGTAAAATTATGGCACTAAGTCGAGGGCAACATTCGATACTTCGTAACATCTGGTCTCCACTGCCATTACACAACTTTATCGATAGAGTTTGCAGATTACAACATTCTGAAATGAGAGGCGCTAATAAATCAATATTGCTATGATCTACAATGTTTAGATGACGTATGGAATCTTTATTCCGGCTCAATAGCGCATTGATAAACGAATTCGAGTCGTTTTCATTTATAGATATGGAAGAGAAGAAAGTCCGATCAGACGCAATTTGTCGCCATCGACGATTCGTCAATTGAAGAGACATTAAATCTTTCATAGTGAGATATCCAAGAATGTGTAGAAGAATTTCATCGGGAAGATCTTCTATTTTCGACATTTTTCGACAATTACAAGTAGAAGTTCAATGATATCTGCGGGAAATGAGAAATGACTATAAGTTACGACGTATACGATAAGATTGATAGTACGGTAAAATTGAAAACTCACATTTTGGTTATCATCGATACTTCCTACCGAAAGGTGTATGATTAAAGCGCAAATACACAGCCGAAGGGATTAGCTGACGAAATCGATCGCTATGATCTTTTTCATGAGGTGACTCAGAAAAAATAGTCGTAAGTTTAACAATCTTTACTACTTAATGTTCGTTCGCATGAACATGTTCAATTCTGATTTAAAAAGAAAACGTAGAAACTTACTGACGATTAGGAGGATTCGTTCATTAGAAGAGAGTTCTCAATTCGAATATTTAGTACGTACTACTGATTACTGGGTAATGATATAATATAATCACTCATCAGCTGTTCTGGAATATTTACATTAATTCCCCCTTACGTTGTAGCGTCCAACTTGGTATAGATATGAAACACACACACAGGCTGAACGCAAACGCGTGCTTGTCCGATACTATATAAAACACCAATGAAAATCAAAGTTTAGGCTGATGTGGTTCTTTGATTGGCTCGGATTGCCTGCTGACTCTTGAGACGACTAGCGTTTCAAATCCTTGTATGTGAGACCAACTCACGCATCACTTCTATTTACAACACTCTTCTATTCTTTCATGAACCCTTCTCATTCTCGCTCGAGAAGCTCTCAGTTCTTGTTTCAGTAGATTAGTAAAATTTAACACGTTAAAAAGTAACTTGATATTTGATCATATTTTTTAATGATCGCTGTTTCGCTTCTTATATCATGTAAATTTACTGCTCGTTCATCAATTCGTACAAGTTCCTATTTTCGTCGTAATGATCTCCCGCATGTTAAAACCGTGAATTGAATGATTGAACATGGTTCAATGCACTATGCAGGTCTGTACCTATAGTATATCTTTGAAATTATTCGTATTACTGATTCCTCTGACAATGCACTTGATGTAACTCTACGTGAGTGTACCCTCTGCATCATGATCCTGTCTGTTGGGTCATTGTTCGAGTGTCACCTCTATTACCCAGTTCGAATGTGTAGATATCTCAAATACCGAGGAGTTGGATCAAACTTCCAGACTTTGGAAGCACTCTCCCTTTCGCGTAATTTATGCTCCCTATATTGTACTACGTTTGTTATCGTAGCGCTGAAGTACATTTTTATCGCTAGGGTTTGGAATTTGATCCGTCATGCGGTTGGAAGTGATACCAATGCCTGAGAATTTCCGATCTATGTGTTCAGCACCGACTGCAATGGTCGCAGCGCCCACAAATCTGCGACATTCGGCGTCGTTTTCTTGTTTGTCAAGAAATAGTGCACAGATGAACGACAAAGCGCATAGAGCACGTACGGCCACATTATCGGCTTTAGATTTGGACTATGGTTTTGTTGTCCGGCGGCCGTCGAGAGGTGGACCTCCATTACCTGTCAACTATCCTTGCGCCGATTCTCTGAACCCTGCAGAGTCTGTGATCAGCGATTTCGATTCCAGCAAATCGGAACGTCCTAACTTGCTGAAAAAAGTTTTAATAAAGAAGAGCGTAAGTTTGTTGAACCCGAATGTGTGGTGGGCACCGAAATTTCGGCGAGTGAAGTCTAGTAAGAGTAAAGATAAGAATATTCAAGAGATACAAACGCAGAAACGGTGGAAGAGTTTGGGCGCCTTATTGAAAGTTTCTTCGACGAGCAGTTCTCGGTCGTTAAATGTGCCTCAATCTTCATTACCTGCGCAATCTTTCTACTTATTGGACGACTTCCTTAAGCCTGGTCATTCTACCGACGGCGAAGAAAATTGCTCTCTTCGATGTACAAACTCTGCAATCAACCCTGCCGAATCTGCTCGTGTCACCGTCCTCACCTCTTTAAAGTCGCCTGAGACACAAAAGATAAAAAGTGAAGAAAAAAGTGATGGCAAGAAGTTTCGTAACACTTCATCGGATCTCGACTCCCCGAAATTGGTGAGTGTAATTTACCTATTGTAAATTGTAAGAAATGCTTTGTATTTTGACTAGTTGTCTGTTGAAAAGTCTATAATACGTTAAGTAGTAGGTCCCTCCTCTACAATTATTCATCATCATCAACTTGAACGATGTAAAATAGTAGCATTTGCCATTTTTGTTAGATTGAAAATAATTGTCAAATGTCATGGTTAATGATGAGAAAATTAATGCCGAATAAAAGAGCATCGTAGGTACTACTTACAAGACTAGGTACTTTTACGTAAACGTCGTTTCCTTACAGCCTTTACACATGATCGCTTCGTTTTTTCCACCATCTTCCCCTAGTTTTTATGTCGCCTGGTAGTGCTTTGCGTGTCATTTTCAAACCTTTCATAGTCGATAAGTAGCTTTTATTTTAAAAAATATATGGGGTCTATGCACTGCTACGCTGTTCTTTTACTTTCGATTTTGACTCGACTTCATTCGCGATTTGAAGTACTTGTCGGAACTTATTTATCTATAAGCTGGAATCATGTTGGATGAAGAGCTTCGTTGTTTCGTGATTGCCTATTATTATTATCATTTTCGTACGCTGGTTAGAAATAGTTCATGAACTCTATTTGGCTCAATACATTTTTGCAGGTAAGAATATCAGTCTTTTGGCAGTCATTCGAGTTAGTATTATTTACAAATGACCAGTTGTTCCCAGAGTCTAGTTGACCGCGGCTGGTATAGTTTCCTTTCTTATCCTTTTATTCAGCTGATAGCAATTTTGAGAATGATGAGTTCATGCATTCCATCTTGTGAGTGAATAATCAGCCTAACTGATTCTTCCATAATTCTGGAGAATGGTTTTAAAGTCAATTTTCCGTGCTCTTTCTATTTTTATTGGTTTCTGTGACAATTTTATGCACTCTAATTGAGAGCTATCTTCTCTGACGTACCCCCCCCCCCCTCAAGTCATTTATCCTTGTTAGAGTAATTGAGATTCTAATATATACTTTATCATTGTTCATCCATTCCAACTACCGGCCGACTACGACAGAAAGATACAGTAGTGGCCTTACGCTTCTATAAATTTTTTCTTGGATATTTCTTCATTGATTAAACTCTTTAAACAAGGTTTCCTTCTCCAATAGTCAGGTATACATTCATTTCCAGTGTAAAAATTGAGACTTGTCTGGTCTCGATTTTAGTGCAAGACAGTTTGAAAATCTCACGAAGTTTTCACCAACGAAAACGAAATTCATTCTTCTCTCGAGAACTCTGTATTTGTCCGATTATCTTTGGGTTAGGGGTCAGCTAAAAATTGGAGGATCGTTTTTTCGGATGCTCATTGACATTGACCTACGTCAGAGACGCCTTCCAAAATCTATGTATGGGGCCAGATTTGGTCCTTCCGTAATGACCTCGACAATTCCATTTATACTATTGAAAATCAAGTTGAGGTGCAGGAAATGCAAGCTCGTTTCTTATGAATGAACTTACGTTCATGTCTGTTTTTGAGTTTAATGATGGGATCAAAAATTCTGAAACATTTGAGACTGATTGTATTAGAATAATGTGGGTTTTGATGATTTATATATTTTTTCTTTTTGAGCCCAACTTCAAAGTTTTGAATTCCACGAAATTGTAAAAGTTAGGGTTAATTCTATGCTCAAGTCGGAGGCTTCTAAATGCAATCTCGATGTGTCGTATTACTTTTTTTGATGCCTCTAATCCACCGCGGAAGTATTCGTACCCGTCAAATAATACGTTTTGTTCGCATAGAATTGGTACCCAATTAAAAATTGAAAATAGTGATAATGAAAATAATGATTATGGTAAATTAGTTTACTAAATGAGTTAGTTGTCGGAATAGTGTTATGCGTCGCACTTGGTTTACTTCTTTCTTCTTTTTGTTCAACATCTATTATGCAAACAAAATACGTTCTTGGGTGTATTAGTAACCAATGAAGAAGGTGTAATGTAAAACCAGTTTGAATGAACTGCTTTCGCATACGCAGGCTTTTTTATACCAATGCAGCATATGCACAGGTGAGGTTTAGTGAGGGTCCTTATGATGAAATGGAGTTCTTGATTCTTCGTATAAAACACTGCACGCACCGTGTGTTACGCTAGTAGGCACTGACTCGAAGCTCTTACTAACCACGTACAATATTATCTAATACACACATTGGATTAGCAGTCACCTAAATCTAGCGACGCTTCTTTGGTTTTCTTTTTTTTTTCATACATTAAAGTCTGTATAAATCTCTCTCTCTCACTCTTTCAAACTAAAATTCATAAATTTTCACGTAGAAAAAGGAAACGCTACATCCGACGGTAGAGTTGAGATTGTAGTGTTATGCCGAAACTGTATTACGAGTTTTTTATTGACGACCTCCAACAATTAGCCTACTGAATGCAAGTTTTGGGAACTAAATTCACGAAAAATATATGCTAAAAAAAAGTGAAGGGAACGATAATTAGTCAATCTCGAGGTATGCTGAAGACGTACGTAGGTTGGAGCACATACAATGCAGTGTCATCTTACAACTTGTATTGGAACTTTTCCTTTATAATCGGTCCAGCACTTTTGTTTCTAGAAGAAACAATGAAAGAACATCCAAGAGAACCTTACTGACTGAAAGTGAAAAGGTCAACTCACGTCGCCTACTGAAATATTTTCATTTTTCTCACTAAAGCGACTCTTGTTGTGCGCGCTTCGTTGTTCCTCAATTTCTCGGTATGTTGAACTATATAGAAATCATCCCACGTGTATCTCGAATTCATATGTAGCTCTCGCGTAGATTTGCTGCGAAAAATTGAGTTTTTACGTTGGGCTTCCTTTTAATTATTTCGTAAATCATCCGACTGTCAAACTTGTGGTCGACCGCTTCCTTGTGACGAGTTAACGATTCACGTTCTATGAGTCTGGTGTTAAAACTGTTGAGATTTGTGAGGCGAAACAGATTTGGAAGATTCGACCGAGAAAATTGGAGAATATATTTTTTTTTTTCGAAAGTGAGAGTCATGTTTATAACTACGCAGTTGATACTACGCGACACAAACGTGCTCGAACATATGTGCGAAATACCGAAAGAGCGTGAATTAATAATATGTAGGTACATTAATAAAGGGTATTCGTTCTTTTACGTTAATTAGAAAATCACATCATTATCATTTAGATAGATCGAACGCTAATTTATTCCGTGAACACTTGAAAAATTACGAACGAAACGAAAAAGTGTTCTTTGTCATGAAATGCTTCACTATGCGCACCCATAAATATAATTTTACACGTAACATTGAACGAATGTATGACTTTCCACGAAAATGAAATCACTATGAGAATTAATGAATAGCTGATTTTTTGTCAAGTTCTAAAGTTTCAGTCAGTGGACGTTATCCTTATTTTACTCGGATATGAAGGCCTCCTGTGTTCCGCTTCATTTTTATACCCTGCTTCCTTATGGGAGCACAGACATGAGTTTGCAATATTGATCAAGATAGTAGAAAACTATACAAATTACTCATGGATTTCAGTTTTATACTTCGAAGTTGTCGGGATATATCTAATACTCATCCTTCCTTCAAGTTTCCCCCAAAGAAATATTTTTATATTTTACTGCTGTGGAGAAAAATTTACAACCCACAATCTCATCTTCAGGTGTGTTCTACAAGATTAAATAAAGTTTTTCAGGGAAGAGGTTACATTACTTCTGTCGAATCATTTCAGGGGAAAGATGACTGGAAATGAGTTTCAAAATGCCAGTGCCCAATGTGGTTACACAGCAGTTATAATTTTCAAATCCTTGTAATGATAAAAATTTCTCGTTATTCTTTCTAATTGTATAGTCAATGAAGTGATTCTCTATTGCCCGTTATAGTTACTTCCGATCAATTGGACCCTAATAAGCAAAACTCGACCAAGCGACATAATAACGATTTGGAGATCTAGCAAAATGTTCATTTCACTATAAGTGGAGATTCTCCTATTCCCCAGATCGTTGTCATATCGCTTGATCGAGTTTTGCTTATTAGGATCCAATTGAGAGGCAATATTTTGACAATGGAGCTTTTACTGAAACTCAATACTTACAATAGACAGAGTTCCTCTGACGTCATACAGTTAGTTACGGTTGGCAGTAGTACTCGTTCTGATGTTTACAACCTTCTTGACTTGGAAAAACTCAGGGAACAAAAATCGAAAATGATATTTTATGATTTTTTTTTTTTCATTATTATTATTGACGTGGAACACGTCTATATCATCTATTAAGTGCTATTTTTGAAAAATCGACATCTCAAAAAACGACATCGACACCAGTACAGGGTGCCCTAAATTTGATTGCTCTACCTGAGATATATTTTACTGTCTGAATAGTTGATAAAGGGTACACCTCTGTTGAACACCCTATATAGATTGTCCTTAATTTGATTTTCTACCTGAGAAAGGTGAAAAAGGGTAGATTCCTATTAAATTAAGTAAATTTCTATTGAATAGAAGCCCTACATCTTTGCATGACCCTTCCCTTCTGCCATGCACCCTTTAAAAACCTTTTCAGCTCTTCCTACCTGGGAAACCAAGATAGTGACTTGAAGATGAGATCTATTCATCAAAACTAACCTCAGTTTGTATTTGGTCGTCCTCCATTGCGGGCCTAAATTTGAATTTTGAAAACTTATAAAAATCAATCAATAAAAAAATTATTAAAAAATAATTAAAAATAATTGTAAACTTGATTAAAAATATTTTAAATAAAAAATTATAAAAAATTTTAAATATTTCTGAAGTCATTATTTTAAAATTAATTTCAACAATTTTTAATATTAAAATTATCAACTTCACCTAATAATTCTTTTTAATAAATTATTATAATTATAATTCAATTATTATTAATTATAAATAATTATTTTGAAAATAATTGAAATTTAAATAATAAAAATGATTTTTATATGAAATTTCAAATTTGAATATTAAATAATTATATGGAAATCATATTTAATCCTTTTGTACAATAATATAAAAATTTAATTAAGATTAAATCCAATCTGATTTTATTTGAATTATTATTTTTTTTATAATTTTATTTAATTGAAATAAAATAATTATAAATTGTAATTATAATAAATTTTTTTTTTAATATAAAAGTTTAAATTTTAAAATATTGATTTTGGGGATTGAAAAAATTTTTATTAAAAAGTTTTGTTCAAAAATATTTTTTAAAAAATTCATTTTAATATTAATTTTATTATCAATTCTTATATTTATTTTAAATATAAATTTTAATTCAAAAATTTAATTTTAAAAAATTTAATTAAAATTAAAATTTTGAAAATTGATTTAAATAAAATAATTTTAGAAATATTTGAAATTTTTTATAATTTCTTATTTAAAATATTGATTAATTTAAATTTTTATTTAATTTAATAAAAATTTCAATAAGAAACTCTTAAATTAATTTAAAAATTAATATATATATATAAAATTTAATTTAATGAGAAGAAGAAAGGAAAGCAATAGGTTGCCGCAAAATGTTTTTCTGCGAAATGATTTCTCAGAGAAATATTTATTACTATCATCCAATTCTTCCACTAATCCCTTCAGAATCAATTATCAACAAATTACTTTTTCTTTTTTTGGCATATTCACAAAAAATACTGGCACAAAATTCTCTCACAATCTCAGCTTGGGGCATTCCGTTTTAAATATTAAGTGTTGGAGCTACTTTCCATCATATCTCTTTTTTTATTATAAAGAAGATACAGTTGTTAGTTGAATCAACCAAAGTTTATTGGAGGGGAAGGATGGTGAAAAAATATTATATTGAAGAAAATTTTCAATTATTATTATTATTATTATTATTATTATTATTATTATTATTATTATTATTATTATTATTATTATTATTATTACATATATAATATTATACATCCTTTACTGGAAAAAACTAAAAAAACATCTTCAGAAGAAGGAAGTGTTCCACGCTCTATCCTATTCAGTTTTACTAAAAGTGAGATAATTGGGGGGGGGGTCCAGGAGGCGCGGCGCGCCCTAGTGAGGCGCGAAGTGTCGAGTTTTATTACAATACAATCTTAATGCTTTCATGAATAGAAGTTATAATCAAAATTCATAATTAGCAAGGCTCGTAGCACTCGTTCTTGGACTTTTGGTTGCTGAGAAATTTCTAATTCACAATCAGTAACAGCAATGAGCTTTGCTCCGTTTGTTTTTCTTATGGGGATCAAGACGTTTGTAGGTTCCATAGGAAACACTTGATTTATAATTATGACGTCACTAGAGAATTCGTCTATAAAGATGTTGGACTGATGATAAAGCGACCACTTGAGAGAGGACATGTTCCAGTAATTCCGCTTGAAGCAAGTTTTCTTCACAATTAAGAGAAGCACCCTCTCATCTAGTTGCCTCCTTGTCATTAGTTCAGCCTATCAGGCTCGTTTTTACTACATCTCTACTCATAATTTCAAAGGTGTGAAAGTTCTTCACTGAAATTTTTCATATTTTAGGCTGCCCCATGATCTGGAGGTCGGTAATCTTAACTTTCAAGCTAAGATTTTGACTCTGGTCCTCACCAGGTCGTAGGGCAGATTAGCTGTGGCTAGTTAATTTAGGATACCATTCAAATCGATGTGGTCGAACGCGCCTCTGATATTGAGGGAAATGGCGACGGCTAGTTTGCGATGCTGGGTCTCGTTGGGGTAAAGGTTGCAGACTTGGTTCATAGCCATTTCTGTACCAATACCTTTTCGGAATCCAAATTGTTGCTGGTGTAAAGGTTGGTGTAAGTCGTAGTGGTCTACTATCCTTTGGTTGATCCCTCTTTCGTATACCTTTCTCAGGATGGAGAGCATTGTCAGTGGCCTGTAGCTGCCAGTGACTGTTGGAACTTTACCTGGCTTGGGTAAAAATACGGCTTTGCCCTCTCTCCTTTGGCAGGGGACCCTATGTATAGTTTGTTTTCTGAGTGTATTGATGTCCATGTGCCTAATTCCATCGCTAGAAACATCCCCAATGAAATCAGACTCACTTTGTGCTATGTTTATTGTCGAAAATTGACTACAGCCTTCCACGCTGTGAACAAGCAACTGTACTTCCACGTCTGATCAAAACGGGTGAGTGCGCGGAAATTCCCGTAGAGTCAGGCGGTGGAGGTGATTTTAAATGATGGTTTCTCTCCTGTTACGCACTCGCGGCCAGAAATCGTCATCCCTTGGGATTTTCGTCAGCGAGATACAGTGTACGAAAATATTGTCGTTATTTTCGACAAAAGATTATGAATCTAGCGAGACGTCAGGAAATTTACTTTTCCTCCGTGACGTAACAAGAAGTGCGATTTTACTTTCTCTAAGATGAACCGGGAGCAAAGCTGATTTCTTCCCGTCAATTTACTGTGCAAGAAAAGCTCTTCGGTAAACTCACTTGCTTTTGTCTACTACGATCATGATTTTCGGCTTCTTACATTCGACTTCTTGATCTGAATCGGGATAAAGCGTATTTGTCCCCTTGAGTATGTTGCAGGGCGAGTATCTCAATGAAGTTCGGACTCGATTCGCTATGTTGCTACGCATACGAGTATGTTGGAGCAATGGAGCAGAAGAAAGATACTCGACCGCAGCTCTATTATTCTATCCAGTACCTAACTATGGGGGCAGGGTTCACCCCCTTTCCCTATAGAATCTCAAGAAACCTGTAAACTCATCAATTTTCAACTAATTGATAGTTTTTTTTCCCAAAATAGGGAACCTGTTTCATCGTTTTTTTGTTTTTTTTTCGGAAAGAACGTCCGCCGTCCGACCGGCCGGCAGCCGGCAAAGGTCGGAGGTCGTAAATTTCTTCAACACCCCCCCCCCCTCTTGTATACCTATATCTCTGATGTTGGTGTATATAGCCTGAAAGTAAAATGGCCCCTTCAAATAACTAGATATGCAATACTTCAGACTTAAATTGGCTGGTCCCCTTCAATGAGTCGGTATACAACACTTCAAACATCTTAAGACTCAGAACGCTCTCTTACCGTATTTAGCTTGGAGATTCTTTTTAGTCTCCCTCCCCCTCTCCTATCATTTATAGCTTAGAGACACCTGCCTTCTCGACACTTATTGGCTGAAATCAAACGCTAGTATTTGATTATATGTAGGCGAGAGCAGTGTGATCATGCAACAATTTTTACGTTCTCTAGACCCTAAAATTTTTATTGCTTTCAGTAACCACAACACCCTCCGTAAACGAGATGACTTTTCTCGAACTAAAGATCCCGTGTTGTTTGCTCTTTTCTCTGTTCTAATTGCCCTAAGTCTGTGTGAGAGAGACTAATCAGTTAGTATTTGCTAGAATCTCCCAACATAGAAGCAAACAAAAAGCAAGAATGATCACCCTGCTCTAGCTGTCCACTCCGAAGAAAAATATCACTTTTTTAATTTTGAAGATGTAAAAATTTTGGCCAAAATGATAGAAAACGTGAGCTAAAATGAAAGAAGTAGTTGAAATAATATAAGACGCGCCAACACTACTGTGAACTACAAGAGCAGTACTGCAACTTTCGCCTCTCTATAAATTACCACTATCTTGAATGACGTCAAATAATTTTTTGCAAATTTTTCTGACTCACAACTTACAATGTTATACATCCGTATAGTCTTCGTTTTGTTTCTTCCGTCACTCAATTCGTTTCGTCTTTATAAAGGTTACTAGTTTGGCCGAAACGTGGAAGAAAATAAATAAATAAGTTCTGTGCGGGAAAAGCATCGATTTTTGTTTTCTAATGCAATGTATTTAAGACCACTCTCATCTCGAAATTTCTTTCGGGAAAGGCTATCTTCCAATAAAGGAAGGTCTGACGGAAGTTGTTGTAGATTGTAAGATTGATGGCACACATGGGGACAAAGAAAGCCCCATATTTTGAAACTACCTTCAGGTTAAAATATGAATTGGAAGGGGTCATAGGCGTCACTGGACCTTTGTATTTGGGTGTGCCAAGCAGGGGATTCATATGTAAGATATGTTTGATTTCTTCTGTTGCACCCTCTTAATTCTCATTTGAAAGGGGGGGGGGGGAGGGGGCAGATTCAAGATTGATATCAAGAATTGCCCGAATTTTGTCCAATATTAATATTTTGATCTTTCTCAGTTTCTAATTTCATATTATTATTAGAATTGATTAAAATTTAATTTAAAAAATGAAAAAAATTAGAAAAGATGGGTGTGCCAAGGCACACTCATCCACCCGATAGTGACGCCTATGGAAGGGGTGGCTAATTTCAACTATAGTCAGGGGCGAGCTTCGAATTCTGGAACTAGCGGTACAATTTGGAACAAATTAAGCCCAATTTTGTGTGGCTACCATCATCTCTGTGTCAGTGATGGGAGGGGTTGATCCTCCAGTAGGAAGAGCGCGCCTAAATTCTGAAATTGTCGGCACAAATACACACAAATTATTGAGACTATTTTTGAGTCAAAATCTTGAGGTCTTTAAGTCATCAGCATTTTCCTTCTATAATCGCAAAAATCAGTCAAACGGTCGCTCGAAGTAAGTGTTTCGAATTTGTAAAGCCTGGCGCCATTTATTGGAATGATAGAAATTTAGAGTTTCACGCGTAAAATTAATGACTTCAGGACATCATAACTTTCATAACAGACTGGCTCGTGAAGTTTATTCCGTAGGAGGTATGCAACCCGGACACTAGTAAAGAAATCAATGATTCCGAATCGAGTAATATTTGTGAGGAAGATTTGGTCTACGTCACTTTTTTTTTACTATTGAACTCTTTTAGTCGACCTGTTCCAAGTTGAAACAGTGATTCATCTCATTTTACGGTTGTCTATCGACTATCGTCTGGTAAACATGATGCAATGATGTACCCAATTGAATAATGTGTCTTCCATCGTTCATTGTAACTGTTTTACGTATTTCAATGTTATTGGACTAAGAAACAACGAGACGAATAACACATTTTGTGAAATGATACACTACTCTTTACAAAACATTATCAATACGATCTGTATCTCTCAAAACTAATGTTTTTGAAATGTTGAAGAGTTTTAAGGCCTACAGCTTTGAATCGAATAGACGTAACGTCCTCCTCCAGCTGTTCTCTTTCTTCGTACTCACCAAGTTCTATTTTTCTGATATTTGTATGACTCGAGTGAAATTTGAAATTTTCCTAATTTCCTAGGCTACCTCTATATCATGTAACGTGGCCTAAAGTCCGCCTAATGACTTAATAAAGACGTACTAATACTAGTTTTGAAACGCTGAGGCGTCTAAAAATTGACTTTCGCTCGATAGCAGAAATATAGGTGACAAAAAGTTCACAACTGGCGGTATCATGGACCAAACTTTATACTTGAAAAAAAAAAAAAAAAAAACTCGGAAAAATTTCAACTCCCGAGCTCTTTTTTAATCTGTGTCAGGCCTAGCTGGTATACGAATATTTTTATTCGAAGACACGAACGGGTATTTCCTCCATATTAAAGTGGGTAATCCGCGTTAATAATATACCGGAGTGAGAAATTTCGAAATTATAATTATCAATATCGTCCACCAGTGAAGAAAGACTCGATAGCGAGAATGTGTTTTATTATTGATCGAATTCGTCAGTAGCGAAGTACGATACCCTGCAGGAGTATTTTGTTTTTACTTCGAAGCGAAAAATTTATCGTATTGAAAGAACGGTACGCGAAAATGTGTGGCATTCCTACGCGCTTGATTTCCAGATAATGATCTTTTGTTTATCTGTGGAGTCTTAAATTCCAGACGAGAAGGTACAGTAATAATCGACTATGAGTTGGAGAACTGGGAAGAAATGACTCATAAAACTTGTCCTACGGTGATTGTGATATTGTGCAAAAAGTGGAACTCCATAACGTTATCTTCTTTTCCTCATTGTCAAAACAGAATTTAGGTCATTTATACAGCAAGAAGCGCCTGAGACGCCGACGCGAGAAAACTGAAGCGTTTTGCTTTTAGAGTTATAAAAATATAATTTTCGAATCCTGCAAAGCGTCGCGTCGTTTTTTTCTTCTCTATTATTTCATGTCGAATACATTTTTATGATGAAATTTCGCAGTTATAGATTTCGACAAGGTTTTATTGGCGAAATTCGGTATGACGCCGTGACACACGCCGACTACGACTCTACGTACGAGAATGAGAGGAGGAAACAATTTTTCGAAATTAGAGAACGTGAATTATTTCTAGTTTGCACCGTTTATTCAACTTCGGTTCCTTGGTCAGTGGTAGATGTGAGAGAAAGATGTATGAAGAGTATGTGTGACTGCACTAAGGGAATGAGAAAATATGTATTTTTGGAAGAGTGTTTGTTCATTAAACGTCATTCTTCGCTTCACTAATTACCACTGAATACGAGACGATAAATGAAACTTCTCATAATACTTATATGAGAGAGCGATTGATCAAATCTATAATTGTAATCTGACTTATGGTGTCCAAATTTTCATTTGTTGGCTGCATCTGTAAGTAAAAGTGAAAATAAAACAATGTCCATTCAAAGGTATTTTTGCATGATGCTGCTAGAAATTTTGCAGTATATATTACAAACCAAGAATTACTAGAGAAAGAATTTGCTGCCGAAAGCATAATTGTAAAGAGAGACTAAATAGAATCTTATTTAAATAAAAATGAATAAGTAGCAATTTTCACTTTTATATAATCGATCAACACGAAGCTGTAGGATTATTTCATAGTCCTTAGTTTGCAGAATTTATTGAGTCTGAATTTCAAGAATTTCAATATTAAATGTGTGTTCTTCAGCCCAACAAGAACAAAGGTTTTTTGCTGTCGGCCCCATTCGTTGCGATCAGTTGCAATTCTTGTTCGCTCAGAAATAGTAGTATGGTCTTGAGAAATGTCTTTGCCGGGTTGTCTTTCATTCTTTTGTTTACTTGGTTTAACATCATGACATAGTAGTGATCTTGTGGATTTCAGATTTTGTAACCTCATATTCTGCAATGCTGGCTGGGAGAAATCATCGAAGTCGATTGTACGTCAAAAAAGAAAATAACAATATTTTGATTGTGTACCAAAACTTTTCTTGAAAGAGGAAAAATAATTTGGATTAACGTTCCATCCAGAATTTTATTCATCTATCTCTGAAGAGGCATTAAGAAAGAGTATAAGTTTTTTACAAAGTGCCTCTGCTTCCCTCATGTTATGTGGATGAGAGGAGGGCAGATACTTACAGTCGGAATATTTTAAAGTTTCATGGCTCATGTAAAGTACGCTACAGGTGTCGCTCATATCGCATGTGCAGCGCCGCCCCGTCCTCCATGGTAGAGTGAGTGCGGGTTGCTTATGCATTTGATTTTGTCTCTTCCAGTACCAAAATCGACCCTTTCGGGTATAACTTCAGTGTTGGAAGAATCTTCTCGGTGAACGCCCTCTCCTATTCGGCAACTGCCGAGCTACTTTGGCAACCGCAAAGTTGCAGTGCCCCACTGGCAGGCAGAAAACACTAGAACACACAACAACAACATCACCACTATCTTAGATAATACACTAGATTGCTGTTGGCTTCTCTTCACCTTCTTCCTTCTTCAGGGATGGTCGTCGTCCCCTTCTTCCTGTATGTCTGGATGTTGATGGTACACGGGTGTCGAGTAGGCCATAGCGTGGTTCTGCATTTGCCTATTCCATTCCCGGTCCATCATCTTCTTCATGACGGTGGCTGCGAATGCAGACACCTGGTTCCATGCTTCTTTGGAACCCAGTAGGATGGTGGGTACCAGGCTACTCGGACCAAGCGCGTCATCTTCCCCAATCTCTCAAAGAGACCGACTAAGCTTGTCCCGCTCACGCCTCCACGCCTCGCACTCATGTAAGTTGTGCTCTGGTCCATCATCCCGCCCTAGGTCGCAATGAGAACACGTTGCCTGCTCAACTTTTCTTACCTTCTCGCAAAGATACTTGTTGAAGCAGCCATGGCCGCTAAACACCTGCGTCATGTGAAATTTTAGCTGACTATGGTGTCCGTTCATCCACTTATCAAGGTCGCGTATTACCACACGGGTTATCCACTTGCTCAGCTCACCCTGAGCAATTGTTGCTTTCCTTTTCTTGAGCAAGGATTGTCTAGCCTTCCGTTTAATTCGTGGAGTCTCACGGTTGGTCGTCGTCGTCTTCTTTGCTTTGAACACCAACCCTCTCTCCTCAGCATGGAGCTCAATTGGTGGTGTACGTGCTAATACGCAAAGAGCCTCCGTGGAGACAGTGCGGTAGGCAGCTCTTCGCTAGATCTTCACCATTTCCCTTCTTTGGTAAGGTATACGCTACAGTGAGAGTGACGGTTTCCTGGGCCTCAATTACGACCAATGACAAAAAACTTTTATCACTCTATATCACCCCTGTCGACACCCTCCGACCACTCGTTAAGCGTGATAAAGAAGTGACAAAAAAACGTGACGTTGGTTGTAATTGAGGCCCAGGTGTGACAGACTACATTTTAGTGAGAGATGACTTTTGCCACTGTAACAAAAATAACTCGCAGCTCATTTTGTTCGCTACTTGCGAGGCATTCTATTTAAGAGGAGCAGAAAATTGATCGCACTCAAATTGTCGAAATGTTTCCAAGTCCCTGAAGTGAGTCCCAAGTTTCTCGCGTGTCCCAAATTTCCCCCGATCCCTTCAAAACCTTGTCGGAAAGACGGCGGACGCATTCCCTCAATAACTCCCTTCCCCTCCAAAAATATCTGTAGTCTACTACTATAAAAATCGAAAGCATTTTATTTCGGATGAAAGCGAAAAAGAACGAGCAAGGCTCTGATTTACTCTCGGGATTTAAAGACATTTTTGACGGAGACAACTATCGAAATCTAGAAAAAATGAGGCTGTGACTAAGTGTGGGAACTCGAAAACCTTTAACTCGTATACATGAACAACAACAGGTTGTGGTCCCAAAGGAGGCAGCGGTTCTGACCTGGTTGGACTCGGAAAAACTTTCGAATGTTGCCGTCGGTATCTGAAAGAGAGAGGTCGCTGGTCTGGTTCAGGGACTCTACAAAAATAGTTATCCAGAGGAGGAGGAGAAGCGCTGACCTACGGGCAGATACTTTGACCTAATTTAGGTGAAAAAATTAGAGGCTATTGCAGGTTTGCATTGGCAGCGGGGAACACGCAACCTCCCGCGCTCGCGATGACGTTGACGCGAAAATGCCCTCTCAAAAAATGAGTTGGCTGGGCTCTTCTCTGTATACTGCATGCTAGGCCTGATATGATGAAGGCTGAAATTTTCCCTAGTCCCTAAAGTAGGTCAAGGTCAATGTCATTGATGACGTCATGAAGCATCCCGGCTGGAAATTGAAATATTTTGAAGTCTTTAAAGTAGGTCAAGGTCATTGATGACGTCATAAAGCATCACGGCTGGAAGTTGAGATTTTTCCAAATCCCTAAAGTAGGTCAAGGTCATCGATGACGTCATAAAGCATCACGGCTGGAAGTTGATATTTCGAAGTCTTTAAAGTAGGTCAAGGTCATTGATGACGTCATAAAGCATCACGGCTGGAAGCTGAGATTTTTCCAAATCCCTAAAGTAGGTCAAGGTCATCGATGACGTCATAAATCGTCACACGTGACGTCACGCAGTTCACAGTAACTCCCGGACGCGGACGTTTTCTATAAGGATGTAATCTCCCTAACGAAATGGATAGCGGGTTGCCCGCTAAAAAACAGTTGCGCTTCTTGCACAAAGTTGATGGAGGAGTGCGGGGACTTACTTTATATGAGTCGATGGTCCGAATTCCTCCGAGCCCTCATCTTTTTATTCGTTACCGGAAAGCCAAAATTCTCTCAAGTCTTGTTTATTTTATGAGCAGCTCAGAAATCAAAATTTAAATACGGGGATGAGATTTCTTTAAATTTGACGTTCGGTGCGCTGGAAACTGACCTACCCTAACTTGATTAGAAACTTTTTACATTTTTCCCAATTTTTCTTCTTTCTCATTTTTTCACTTTTTTGTTGCAATTGGGAGTGGGACTATCCCGATGAGGGGTGGAGGACTTGAAAAGATTTAGACTTTTGAGAAGTCTCTAATTCGAGGTCGCTATTTTCAATATTGAAACCAATTTCGTTTTACCGAACCGGTTTCCTGAATTCCTCGTTCGACTTTTCCAAGGAAGGCGTCGTTCTTTTTCCAAGTCGCTCTTTTGTGACGTTATCATTTTCGAAAAAATATCCTTGATGGTAAGAATGATAGGAGAAGGGCTTGAAGATATTTCGACCAGCAAGTTAAATATGATGGAAGGGCGAATTGGAAGAACTTCAACTTTTCTTGGACTTCGATTATTTTTTCGGGGAGGGGGGGGGGGGAGGTTGGTGGACTTGGAACATTTTTGCTTCTTTGGATTTTTTTTGGACTCCACAAAAGCGTACCGACAAATTTTTCAGATCGTGACGTCACAGGGACTGATTCATATTTTTATTAATCATGTATGAATAAAAAAAACTAGAGGACCAGGGCTGCTCCGCAGCAATTATAAAATCGCAAATGCAAATAATTTGGGAACAACTGAAGTGAGGCACTAAGTAATGCTTGATGGCTACTCTAGAGGTCATTCTGAAGAGAATGAAAAAAAAAAATGGAGCAAATCCGTCCAGTAAAACGGCCAGACAAACTCTGATAGCATTTTTTCCCACAAATTTGTTCAATATATACATTTATATGTTTGTTTGTGATTGGTTGAAAGGGCAAGAACCAATAGGAATGCAGTTGAATGTCCGCGCCTAGCTCCGCTCTGGTGCATCCAATTTAAAGTTGTGATAGCTCAATTAAAAGATCTTGATCCACTGAGTGTTCTTAGACCAAAACCAATTCCCTAACTTAATTAGAACCGGACTTATGAGGAAAAGGAATAAATGAAGACACTCACCAAAAGACATTCGAAACAGCAACTGAAGTTGAATGTCCGCGCCGAGCTCCGCTCTAGTGCATCCAATTTAAAATTGCAATGACTCGATTGAAAGGTCTTGCGCCACTGAGTGTTCTTAGACCAAAACCAATTCCCCAACTCAATTAGAACCGGACTTATGAATAAGAACGTATAAAGACACTTACCAAAAGACACTCAAAACAGCAACTGAAGTTGAATGTCCGCGCCGAGCTCCGCTCTAGTGCATCCAATTTAAAATTGTAATGACTCGATTGAAAGTTCTTGAGCCACTGAGTGTTCTTAGACCAAAACCAATTCTCTAACTCAATTAGAACTGGACTTATGAGGAAAAGAGTGTATGCAGACACTTACAAAAGACACGCAAAACAGCAATTTTGAATATAACTTAAGAAATACAAAAAATTGATGAAATTGAATGGTCCTTGCGTCATCTAGGCATCAATACCTTTCATTTAAAAAAAAAAAAAAAAAAAAAAAAAAAGCAAATTGGTTGAATAGAACGCCCAAACCAACTCGGAAAAGATTTTACAATTTTTTTTAATTATAGATAAAAATTAATTTTATTGATACAATAGTAAATTAATTAAAAATAATATAACATTAAAAAATTTAAATTAAATATTTAAATATTATAAAAATAATCAATATTGTCATTTAATTTATTTAATATATTTGACCCATTAAATAAGAATATTAGAATTAATTATTTATTAATTTCAATAATTTCAATTATAAACCATAATTATTGAGTAACAAAAAATTTTAATATGACATCGCAACTTGGAAAATATTCAGCTATTTCTTCGCTGTATGATGATAGGGAGCTACATACTTATGATTGGGAAAATGGCAACTGTCGAGCTAAATTTTGCCTCTCTAGTTAAATACGATGATAAGGAGCCATATGTGATAGAAGAGACAATTTGAAAATTTCCGAGTCTCGATGAGGCCTAATACATCCTGTAATAAGACTAGCTGGTTCCTCGTTGCCATTGCAGATCTAAATTTTTTCGCTACGTTTCAAGAGAGTTTCCCTAAGTTGGTCTTCCTTACGCAGCTTTGCGTAAAATTTCATATCATTCTTTCTCGTAATAATAGTAATGAAATACTAAATGTTTGTTTTATTGTTTGAAGACTTTCTCGGTCACTACAGTAAGACTTAAAGAGGTATGGAGCAAGGTTGACCGTAATTCTATCAAAACTCTTCATTAGAATTATAATGGGTCATCCAATTCATCGTATCTTCTAGGAAAGAAAGAAAGAGAGAGAGAGAAAAAAAATTGAATAGCTCAGCGATCGTACAAAACCCACGCTAGGCCGAACATACGAGTTCGTACCGCCGATCATCGCGGGGAAAATTTTCGCCGATTTGAATATTGGGTATGGGTACTTGAACTTGTGCGTTGTACACACCTGAGTCAGTTGAACGCGCTAATCGTACGTCGACGATGATGTTCTTTTTTTCTTCTTAAAATTCTTTGTAATCGGTCGTTTACACGTGAAGTCGGGGCTGGTGCGTGGACTCAGAGATTCTCGTATACGCTATTATTCACTTTTTAAAAAATTCCTCTCGGTTTCTGTTGTCGTTGTGCGGCGTGACTTGATCCAAAAAAGAGAAAAAAAAAGTTGTACGCATATTCTGCCTATGCGATTGAAATAATGGTGAACGAAACTTTTTTTCAGAGGTACTGCGGACGTGAATCGATACCGGCTAAAAATGTTAAAATTTATGGGAAACCAATATCGGAGAAAATAAAGAGCGGAAAACATTCTTCTCAAGTAAGTTATAGATGTATTATTTTTCTTTCCGTCACGAATGTATTGCGGCATACCATCGGTACAACGCTTTCATTGTTCTTCGTATACGTATATTTAAACTTTCATTGGATACGTATGATTAATATTTTGTACGCGTGAACTGACGACGTCAATTACGTTCCATACTGTATTATAAAAACTCTTGAAAAGCGTGCCCTTCCCCGCTTTACTGCCGTGCTTTTGTTTTCAACTCATTGTCTTTGACGACATTTTTTTTTCTTCTCCTTTCTTGGTTTGGATCCTGAGTACGAGTTTTTCCCTGTTTTCTGAAATTTTGCTTTTGAGATTCGATACTTTCATTCGAAAATTGTCTGCATTCCAGTTACCCGCTCTGCAGCTTGGTGCCGCATGCGGCGGCCATTCCCATAAATCGGGTACCGGTGCCACCGAGTACGTCAATACTCACCACAACGACGTCGAGAAAGAATCGGAGTCCGGCAAATTAACGTCCCTAGTTAATGCTCATCAGCAATCGACTGTTAATTCCAAGTCGAACGGTTGTTCGCGTCATAGTAGTTCAAATCCCTCGCTGTCGTTGAAAAAACACGAAGGATCTCGTTCGAAAGAGGGTGGACATCACATATCGAATGGTGGCGACGCTCACGCCACTTTCGTTAACGAACGCGATTCGCGTAATGTAAAACGAACGCCATCCAGGATGTCGAGTAATGGCAACCGAAAGCTACCGCTGACCGCCGAAGGTAATGATTTGTATATTTTTCTATATTACTAACTTTTGGATGTGGAAAATTGTATCGATTGACGTGTCTGATCTCAAAATCCCACTGAGAGGCAAATCGGGCGAAGGACTTAGAGGATGTGGTGCTGAAATCTTTTCATTTTATCCTATGAGCCCTCCAATATTGTTCGTGTTTATTGTGAAAGTCAAATGTCGATAAAGTTTCTTTAGTACATTGTTCGGCAAATGATCTATCGTTCCCCCCATTTTGAAACCTTCGAAAGATCCCTCGCTCCCTGAATCCTACCGACTCATAGCACTCATTGGTGTTTTGGGAAAAACTATTTCAAAAAATCCTAAACAAAAGACTTACATGGTTTTTCGACTCTCATAATGTACTCGCTTCCTGCCAATATGGCTTTAGGAAAGGCTGAAACACTTTACAAGCATTTTCTGACTTGCAGCAACGAACAGCGCCGTCGCCAGACTTTTTAGGGCCTAAGTCAAAATTTCCACATGAGGTCTTTTTTCAATTTAGACTATTTTAGCTAATTTTTTTTCTCGCCAGCGCCAGGCCTACAGTAGCGCGAGAGACTTAAGACTCGAGCTTGAGGCTCGAGGAGATTGATACTCAAGATCGAGACTCGAGACTGGGACTCAAGCTTGCAACTCGAGTTTAAGAATTCAGGTTGAGACTGACACTCGGGACCGAGACTTGTGACTGAGACTGAGACTGGAGCTTGAGAATGGAGCTTGAGACTGAGCCTAAGACTCAAGACTGACAGTCAAGACTTAGACTTGAGCTTGAGGCTTGAGACTTGAGTTTGAGACTCAAGACTGACATTCAAGGCTGAGACTCGATATTGAGAGTCGAGACTGAAACTTGAGACTGAGACTGGAGTTTGATACTTGAGAGTGAGACTCGAGCTCAGCGTCGTCGCCAGACTTTTTGAGACACAAAGCAAATTTTCCACATGAGGCATTTTTTCAAATTTTTTTCTTCTCGCCGGCGCGAGGCCTACAGTAGCGCGAGATCTGAAGCGGTAATACCTACTCACCACCCGCTGACGACGGCCCTGGTAACGAATCAATGACACAGAACATACCAAATCTTCTCTCTGCACTATCTTTTTTCGATCTTCAACAAGCCTTTCCTCGCGTTTGGGGCCATTACATATGCCTAAAACTTCACCAAATAGGCCTCAGATTGCTTCAAAGCTTCCTCTACAACAGAACTATTACCGTCAGGATAGAAGACCAACTCTCTGTTCACCAAACTATCCAGAATGACGTTCCTCAAGGAAAAGTCTGGAGCGTCCCCCTCTTTCTAATAGCGATCAGTGATATCACACTCAATGTGTTTCTTTTCCACTCACCCAGCGCCTCTTCGCGGATGACTATAGCATCTCCCTCCTATCTTCAAACCCTTACAGAGCACCACGCCTCCTCCAAAAAAAGTTGGATAATATCGGTTCCTGGGCTTCTGACCGTAAATTTCGTTTCCCTTTGGGTAAAACAGGTCTTGTCATCTTTTGAAAACACCGACGCCCTATAGCTCCACTTCATCCGCTTATTCTTCAAAGCTTCACAATCAAAATTCTCTCCTCTTATAAATTCCTGGGTTTGATCTTCGATCAAAAACTTTCCTGGATGCCTCACATAGAGTCACTGAAAGCTAAATGCCTGAACGCTGTCAATATCATCAAGTACCTCTCCCACACCCGGACAGGATGTTACCGCAAACTCCTGCTCCAACTGTACAAAAGTCTTATTCGCTCCGATTCGATTACGGTGCTACAATCTACAGCCAATGGAGCGAGTCCAAAATCAAACTTCTCGATACTATTCAAGCATCCACCCTATGCATTGCTCTCGGAGCTCTTCGAACTTCCCCCCATCTAAGCCTTTGTGCAGAAGCAGCAAAACCACCACTACACTTCCGCCCTCTCATAATGACTGCGAACTTCTCCCAGTAACTTCTTCCTCTTCTCTTTAGAATCCGATCTCCAGTATCTCCCCGAACTCTCGCCTCTCCTTCCTATCAAACTATCGATGCCTCCGTGGCTATTATCTCCCCCCCCCCCCCCACCATCTATCAGACGCGACTTCGCAAATACCCCGAAGTTGGACAATCATTCCTATTGGAAGACTAATCTCAGAAATTATCGCAGAATACCCAAATAATGAAATCTGCTACACTGATGGCTCTAAATCTCTATCTAACACAGCTTATGTATTCTCTATCCACGACTCCATTACCGCTGAACGACTCTGTAACTCAGCTTTAGTGTTTACTGCTGAACTTGGTGCTATACATTTTTGCCTTTCGCAACTAACGCAACGTCCCCCACGACACAATTACATCTTACTAACTGATTCTCTTTCTTCACTCTCAACAATTCAAGATATCCATTCAACAAACCCTATAACTCAATACATCCACGTTATTCTTGAAACTTTTGCTTCCATCAAAACAACAATAACTTTCATCTGGATCCCTTGCCTCATCGGTCTTCCTAGACATGACGAGGTTGACCGTGCAGCCAAGGAAGTCACCCACCTACCAAAGATTACAGATCCATGATCTAAAAAACTATTACTGGCCCCTAATTTTGAATGCTTGGCATCATCTTTGGACTCTCCTATTGCACAACAAGCTCCGAGTTATAAAAACCTCACCTACCTCTTGGTCCTCTTCAAACAGAAATTCCCGTCATGAAGAAATCATTCTTTCCCGCCTGAGAATTGGCCACACCCGACTAACTCATTCTCACCTCCTACTGAACCTCTCCCCTCCATCTTGCAACTACTGTCAAACGTATACCCAACAGTACAATACCTATTCTCATGTCCAGCCCTACAAAACCAACGACCTACTTTCAACGTCTCTTCCTCCTTATGCAACAACCAACTCTCTCCAATTCCACTCCTCTAACAATCTACAATAATTCTTCGCGAGCTGATGATCCAGAGAGTAGTCAAATAATTCAAAAAAAAAAAAAAATCGAAAACATTATCAGCTGCAATTTCAAGCCAATTTCTTGTAACCGTTATGGGCAAATGCATGGGTGAATGCATTGCACTCTTCTCCAAGTATCCTAATTTTGGCATTACGTTCTACAAAAATTAGGAGAGACAGCTATCCGCGTATTCTTTTCTAGCCCTCGTCAATTGCGGCCTTTCTTATAGAGAGGTTCCTGGTGTAAACTCTACGCCTGCTAATCCAGAAGAGTAACAATACACTTCTCAAAAAGTTGAAAACTTCTTGGAACCTACTCTTCCTTACTCTGATGATTTTGCAGTTTGTAGAACGTTGTATACATTAAAAATGACCTCGCGTATGAACAATCGCATTAGGCTAAGGCCGACCAACTTTATATTTGTCTATGAATTTAGAGCACCGATGCACCCCCCCTCTCTCTGTCTCTCTCTGTCTCTCTCTCTCTCTCTCTTCCAACACTTTTAGATTTATCAATCGATCGATTTTCACTCAAATTCCAATAATGCGAATCATTCAAGTCGTAAAATTTTGATGTTGTTACAGAGGCGTTAGAGCATTTTGGAGGCTTCCTAACGGAGTACGAGAAAAAAGAAATAACCAGTTATACGGAGGTATGGTTTCTCGGTTTGTACGCGTCCAAGCTGCGAGCAGACGAAAATGCTAGCGTAAATTTTGGTTACGACGACGAAAATGGAAACTACAATAAAGTACGTTTATTATATTGTGCATATACTCAAAGTGCTGTACTCGATAGGTTACGGTTTTAATTATAGACTCGGGTATCGGGTGACGAATTTACGCTCTTAATTATTCAATTATGGTCGCTCGTATAAAATGAGAAGAGCGAAGAATGGACTATTTGTGTGAGAAAGTAAGCTACAAAATCGAATACGTATGGTAGTTCAGGCTATGTATTCCATACTATACTTCATGAGTCTATACAAGATGCGTATCGTGTGTTGTTAACGAGGAAATAGTAATTGTCACGAATCAGTGCGGATGAAAGAAGACATTACCTACCATTATCGTTATGTGACATAATTGGAAAAGAAAAAGATTACTTTCGAAAAGGACTTCTTTATACCCCGTCTTCCTCTTCTGTGTTTCTTATTCGGTGGAGAGAGCTTCGAATGAATGAATTAGACAGGAAGTATATCCTTTCAGCTAATAATGATATATTGAATGTCGAGTACGATGCATGAATAGCGATGTCATGCATTTCAAAAGTTAGTTATTTCTTGTTCATCCACTTCGGGTATTAGTGGGCATTATTATGCAACGTGCTTCTTACGAGGTAACACAGTTCGGCGAGGTGCGAACGCTGGGCGAAAGAGGAAAGAAGTCCTAATCGAATTTTTTCGTAAATCAGTTCTATTGAGACATTTGAACGAGTTTGACAATTTCTTTGGTTCAGAAAGAAGTGAGAGGGCTTGCGAGCTGACTATCTAAGATGTTTTCGGACGCAGTTTTGCCTAACGTTTACCCCAGTGGCGTAGGTGGAAATTCTCCCTGAGGGGGGGGGGCGAAAATTTCGGAGGAAAAGATTTCAATAAGGCAAAAGAAAAAAAAAACTTAATTAGTTGAAGATTGATGACTTGACAAGTTTTTTGAGTTCAGGGAATATGCGTTCTGTTCCTTTTGATTGAACTCATTTCCAGTTTTCGTTCTTCCCCTCACATGACGTATGCCTTGTTATTACCGGAACTCATAATGAGTGTGATAAGATGTTGGGAGAGCACTAAAAATTGAAAAGATCTCAAGTGTACATCCTTAATTTATTTGGTTAGTTAGGTTACAAGAGTACTTCCGGGTATTACCCATCATCAATTCTATCGCTACTGAGGAACAAGACCTCAAACACGAGCTTTTATTATTCAACACTGTGACCTGATTGGCTACGACAATATTACGTTGTGATTGGTTCGTCCGCCTGTGTGCTGCGTTTCTATTGGCCACTAGGTTTGCTTTCATCCTATTGGTTGGTTCTGTTCTTCCTGTCGCACCTGAATATTATTTGGCGGTCAAACATGATTACATTTTTCAAAAGGCTAGCTTTTCTCCTCTTTGCATTTGCAATCTCGATTTGTTCTTAGAGAGTTCTCTTCTCCCATGCGGGTTTTCACGCGTAAACAATAAGCAACAACCAGACGAAGGGAACGGAGAACAAACAGTTCGGAGGTATTTACGTGAGTGAGACTGGGTTGAAGTTAGATGTCAGGAGAAAGGAGTACAAGAAGATAGTGAGTTACTCTTTGACAAACACTGCAAAGAAGAATAGCACAATGGTGAAAGAATATTGGAAGCCATACAATACGTGTAGAAAACCGCTTGAAGAGAAGAAAACTCTGGGAACAGATTGTGATTGCAAATTTGTAGCTGGCCCTTAAGCGATGTAGTCAAGTTTGACAGTAAAAGACAAGGCTTCGGAGCCGGAGCCAATTTTTTTTTTGGTCGGAGCTGAGCGGACCCAGCTCCGACATCGAGCTCCGCGGCTCCGGAGCTCCGGAGCGGAGCGGAGCCCTGGAGCTCACAAAAGACAACAAAATGACAATGTTATCTAGCGTTTGCTTATTTTGCTTCTTGATTTAATTCAAATTTACTAAACGTTCTTGGTTCTCGGTCTTTTTTTCATTTAATTTTTTCATTTTCCTTCTTGAATATTAATATTATCAATTCGCGTGATACAACCAATGGCGTTGTCGTGGTCACGGTTGATAAGAAGAAAGCTGAAAGCCTCCATTAAACTAATAAGGCTGAGAAACAAAAACCAAAAAGCAAGAAGTCTTGATCTCAGTAGAACAAAACCCTTTTTGTGTTCAACTGTAGATGACGCCACTGAGGTGAAGGAAAATTCCTTTTCTCCTGATTGGTATTGCTCCGGAGCTGGCTCATTGTGCTCCGGAGTCGGATCATTGTATTCCGGAACCGGTTCATTGCGCTCCGGAGCCGATTGTTGTCGTTCCGCAGTTGTATTTCATAGGTTTGCTAAAATCGCAACGAACGGAACAAACGAACGCGAACGAAGGTTTATTGTTCGTTCGCGAACGCAAACGGAGGCAATCTCATGAAGGAACGCAAACAAACGCGAACGTTTTTTTTTCAGAAGTGAACGGGAACAAACGCGAACGAAATTTTCGCGAACGCCCCCAAGTTTGGTTAAGAAACACACACGTTCAAGGCAGTTCAAAGTTCGGAGCTCGGCTCCGGGGCTCCAGGGCTCCGGAGCCCTGGAGCGGAGCCACATTACCGGCGGCTCCGCTCCGAGGCTCCGGAGCCCCGGAGTGGAGCCCGGAGCCTATTTTTTTTTGGTCGGAGCTGACCGGAGCCAGCTCCGACTTTTTACCGGAGCCGGAGCCCGGAGCTGAATTTGGCTGGCTCCGAAGCCTTGGTAAAAGATTATTCAGCATTTAGACAAGATGAGAAGAACAGAACCGACCAATAGAATCACAGCAAACTTGATAGGCGATAGAAACGCAGCTTACAAGCAGACGAACCTATTGCCACGCAATATTGTTGTAGCCAATTAGAGAACAGTATTTGATCCTAAAAACCAAATACACTAAACGACCAATACCGGAAACTCCGCTGGATTTTTATGCTCTAGCGGCAGGGATTAGCCCGAGCTCACGATGTGATTTGAATCGCTCGTGGCGCTGCGGACGGAATTAGTACTTCAGCATTTACATTGCGGTAAATGGAAAACAGCGACGAGCAACAGCGCTCAATGTATTCTTATGGAGTTTCCGGTATTGGTCGTTTAGTGTATTTGTAAAAACTAATGTTTGAGGCTTTGTTCCTCGAAAGCGATACAATGATGAGGTGACAAAAAGGTATCCTGCAATGAACAAAAGTTGGCAATGAGCGACGGGCAATCCAGTGATCAGATTTCAAATACCGTTAGTCTATTTGATACCAAATTACTCGTTGTTTGTTTATTTTCCTTCATTGTGGGAGATTCTAATCGAACTATCTTATAACGTAGAATTATACCCTTGATGTCTTCTCAATATAGCTTGTTATCAAAATTAGCTTGATTTTCTTGCATGAAAATACTATTTGAACTCGACTACCATAATTACTTATCTTGGAAAAAAGAATGAATTGTTTTCTCCTTTTATTCACAGGTTATGAATGATCATCTCTGTTACCGATACGAAGTGCTAGATGTTTTGGGGAAAGGCAACTTCGGGCAAGTTGTAAAAGCGTTTGATCATAAAACGAAAACCTACGTCGCTATCAAAATTATAAGGTAGGTTTTGCGAAGTTTATGAATATTAGTTACTGAGTTATGAGCTCTTGATCTCATATCAAAAGCAGGAGGTAGAAGAACCAAATCAGAATCTCTCTCACAGCATCTTCGCTGTGCCTATGGGGTTCAAATTGGAATCCAGAACCGGATCTACGGTGTTCATTAAAGTTAACACCTCATTCTTATGTATGAGAGATTCCGCTTCCATACTCACCGCCAAACTCACTGTTACAATTACCCGCTTCTCTCCTCTCCGCAATTTCCTTGTACTATTTGACTCTCGCTCATACTTACTTGCTATCCAAGACTCCTATTCCGCCGATCCTACCGCCCGACAAATCTTCATCGTTAAACACTCGTTGAGTTTTTCTTCATCCTCCATCTCTTTTCTATGGATACTGGGAAATATTGACCTTGAAAAAGATGACACCGTGAACCTTGTCACAAAACAGTTGCTGCGTTCACCCTCCATGAGCTATTCCTCCTTTCTCTCGTATGATCTGAAGTTCTATTTTTGCTCCCCAATCCCCTCCTCTTGGCACGATTTCTGGTCCGCCTTAGCCTCCTGCAAGCTCCGATCTACTAAAAAATCTCCAATTTGTTGATTCACCTCGGACCGACCACCCTTCCTGATGAGAAGTCATCCTAACCTGTCTCAGAGTAGACCTTATCAATCCTTTGCCCAAAAAATTGATTGAATCAAGATGGAAACAATCAATATTGGTTGGCCTCTATCCAGTTTCTCGAAGCGTGATACAGGAGACTTGACTGCGGAATTTCAATAAGAGGGAGTGGAAGTTCCATTCCCCTCCCCAATTCAACGCTTTTGTCTTGATGTTACATTGGTTTTTCGCATACTTTTCTCCTTACCTTTTTTTTTCGGAATTTTGTTCTAGGAACAAGAAGCGGTTCTATCATCAAGCTCAAGTGGAATTAGTGATTTTAAACCATTTACGTCGGAAAGATACCAATGGATCTCATAACGTTATTCATATGTTGGATTACTTTTATTTTCGCCGTCATTTGTGTATTACTTTTGAATTACTTCAGTATGTATTCGAATTTTGATTGCTCGTAAATCACTTTTCTAAACTACCTACGTTTCTGAGTCAAATATCTTGAAATTCGTTTCAAAAATTGGAACTCACATTCTATTGGCGTTTCAAAAATATGAGAAGAAAATTTTGGAAACCCTCTTCCATGAAAAATTTAAATGAATAAAATCTTTTTTAAAAATGAATTTTGAGAATTCTGAGTGAAAAATTTGTAACGGAAATTCAAATATAAGAGAATGCCATCATCCAATGTTTTCAAAACTATCCCCACAATAACTTTTACTTGACAAAATTTAATTGAAGTTTGATCTAAAATTTGAAATTCTCAAATCTTTTTTTTTATGTTGGAATGATTACTGAAAATAATTATTTTATAACAAAGTCATTTTGTCAAATTTGACCATTTTCAATAGCGTCTACAGTATTTTCGTTCAGTTTCGTTTAGAAATTATTAAGCATCGCTCTCGATGTATTTTAAAATTCACTCATAATCAATGATGTCGTTCCAAGTTTAAGAAGGACTATAAATTTGATTAAATACAAAGAAATTTGTAGTTGCACCATCTCACTGTAGTACTTTGCTTTCAGCATGAATTTATACGAAGTGATCAAACGAAACGGTTATCATGGATTTAGTCTTTCCGTTGTACAAAAATATGCATTTTCCTTGGTACAATGTTTGCGATTGTTGTATCGAGAAAAAATTATTCATTGCGATCTCAAACCAGTGAGTAGTTTTGGAAGTACGATGTTTTTGTGTCACAAAAGAGGAAAAATTATTCATAACGTCTACGCGTCGGTTTGCAGGAAAATATACTGTTGCAGAAGGAGAATAGTCACCAAATTAAGGTAATTGATTTTGGCAGTTCGTGTTATTCGTACCAGAAAGTCTACACGTACATTCAGTCGCGATTTTATCGGTCGCCGGAAATTATTTTAGGACTCCCTTACGATCGTGCAATTGATATGTGGAGTTTTGGTGAGTATGTTTAATTGAAACTAGCAATACTGAAGATAAAAACGAAAATTTACGCTTTGGATTTTTGCAGGTTGTATCTTAGCCGAGTTACATACCGGCTATCCTTTGTTCCCCGGAGAAAATGAAGTAGAACAATTAGCTTGTATTATGGAAATTATTGGGTTACCTCCGTATGAAGTGCTTATGCGTGCAACTCGAAGAAAATACTTTTTTGGTAAAAATTAGAGGTTTCGATTATAATAATGTAGATTTCGTGTCCTCTTTTTCGAAATTAATTTTTTTCTTTTTACCATTTGCAGACACGAAAGGATCACCTCGTTGTTTAGTCAATAGTAAACAGAGAAGAAGGAGACCTGGTTCGAAAGAACTCGCAGATGCGTTAAAAACCGATAATACTTTATTTGTGGACTTTATTTCTCGATGTCTCGAGTAAGGAAAAAACTTTTTTTTTCTTGTCGTTTTCCTCGTACGTTCAGATCGCTTATGGTATTTACGTTTTCAGGTGGAATCCCGAGAAACGTTTGAGTGCCGATGAGGCTTTGAAGCACAGCTGGTTGAAAGGTTTGGCTTTGAGTAATTCTCCTCTGTCCAATATCTGTATCGAGGATACTAATTGTATTCTTCCTCCATTGTAAAAGAAGTGAATGTCGGTTACGGGAGTATTTTTAATGCGGAAATAAGAAAAATGTTTTTTCTGAAAATACTAATCATGAAAACCAGAACTGCCTGCATTACATTTACAATGATTTCTATTAATTGTATTTATATCGGCCTTCGTGTGTTTTTTTTGTTTGTTCTTCATCATTTCGTTTGGAGTGCAAATGACGTAACTTTTACAAAAAATGACGCTTAAAAATTTAAGTAAATGTTTCATTGTTTTTTTGTGATCATCACGCGCGTCATTCAATAGTGGAATAACGTTTTTAAAACTAAGCTTTCTTTTTCTTCCTTTCGTAGCAAATGATGTATACCCGTACGTGCGTGTCTCTGTGTTGACGTGACTTTTGTGCTGTCCTTTTATCGTGCGAGCCGTAGAATGCTCAAAGTAATTGTTTTTTGTATCATTGCAGTTATTACTATTATAATTATTATATTACCATTTGAGAATAATTTTCTTAGGTTGACCGAAGTTCAAGAAAGAATATAGAAATTTGATGAGTCAGGCCAGCTGACAGACTATGAAATGAAATTTCTCTACTGTGAAAGTATCAATTCAATTATTATAAGAGGCCAAGAATTTTACGATATTCATGTTCAAAATCTCCTTATGAAGATAATTTAATCCAATCCGAAAACTGATTTCAAACGTGATGATGATAAATTTCTCTAGTTATCCTGAATCCAATTTTTAATCTCTTCGACTTCATATGACGTACACGAATCATCGTTAAGCTTAAAAACAACGTCGAAAATTATAACGTGTATTTACAAAAATATCAACAAAAATTACATCCACTGTCTTTATGTCTAATTTTGGAGTCACCGCTTCCTCCTTTAATGATTTTCATCACTGTATATTTTTATCCAGTCTGTAGTTTCTTCATTCTCTGGACCAATTACAACTTTTGAACCCAACAAACTTAAATATTTCGCACCGGCTTTGTGTAGACTACTTCGATCAATGTCCAATATTTGTAATCTGTGCTCGCTAAATAACTCATCTGAGATGCCATATACGAACGTTCTCATACCCTGATCGTTTGGTGCCATGGGTGCGTCTATCTCGCGAAAAACGGCTAATTTTGCTTCGTCAATGTCCTGATTGGTAAACTGATTTCGATCGACCCACTTTTGAGCATCATCGAATATTTTCATTGTATTAATAGTATTCGGATCACGATACGAGAAGAATTGTAACGTACCGCCAAGAGATAATTTCACTCCGGCACCGTAAGCTCCATATCTTTCTCGGACTAATGGTAGCAAATATTTCGTCGTCAACAGTTTACTTAGAACTTTCAAGGAAGCATGATTCTTATTATCAAAAGGAACGCATTGGATGGCCTTCGCGCAACAATTCACAGCAAATGGTAAAACATAATGATACCTCTTGGTATCCAATTTGAGAGGGAATTTCGACATTGGAAGATCACCTTGACAGGTGCCCGGAATCTGGGATAGAAATCCACTCATAATATCAACAGCCTTTGAGTCTTGTTCAGGTGAAACGTTCAAAGCACAACGCATTCTATTTTTGTGTAAAACGTGTTCTCCTATACTACGAATATTCTCCAATACAGGAGTCAAATCTTCATTACTAGCAATTTTTTTCATTTTTTGAATGTAAGAGAGACCGCCAAATTGCTCACGACGGTAGGCGGCAGGATTAACATGAGACGCGGCATTCATGATCGCGTATAAATGACCTGAATCCGCGATACCATTCGACAAATTTCCCGCCATTTCTCTGACTAGCACAGAAAAACGTTCAACATCTTTCAAAGTAACCTTATTCAACAGTGTAGACCATAAGTTAAACATGGATTCAGTATTTCGTTCCAAACAAAGCGAGCCAAGAGACAGACCTTCTTCGAATGAGTTGAACTGCTTCAGATGGTCTTTAACATGCACGGAAAAATTTAGTCCGGATGTTTTATTCTGCACAAGCTGACTAAACGCCTTATAATCATGGTCCTCCGTACCCATTTCCGAAACAACTTGTGCGAAAAGTGGTAACAAAGCCTTGTCTTCCTCTGAAAGCGTTGAAACATCTAATAGACTTCGAAAATAGACAACATTATTTGTAGGAACGGTACACAGCTGCAACGGGACGTCGAGATTCAAGGAACGTACCTCGGGTACATCACATGTTCGACTAACATCCGTTATTTTCAGCGAAGGTAAACACGATGTATCTTCGTTCAGGTCTTGTATTTTACGCAATTTCAATCCAGTCTCGTAAATATCCTTCAACGCACTCTCGGAACAAGCGGCCAATTTTTCCTTCAACAGTTGATTTTCTTGCTCTCGAAGTTCCTCTTCGTAATTATCTTTCGGCGACATAGTCAATATCAACCTATGCGAGTTTGATTTGAAATATTTATCAACCAGTTTTTGTAAATAAAATTTATCTTGTAAATTCTGACGGAACTGGAATAAGTGCTCGGAGATTTTCATTGTTTCTTCTAAATTACCATCGTGATTCCAGAGAGGAGCCAAACTGAACATTAGATTAAGCCCAAAATCGGCTCCTTGATGTTTGAGCCCAAGCTCGATTCCGTGTAGTACGTTATCAATATTGATAGGGTCAAACCCGGTTTCTATACATTCATCAAATGTTTTATAGATGATTTCTTCCACTCGACCAAAATCGTTTGCGTTCAAAGCCTGCAACCCAACGTTAAATATTGTATCTCGGACGACAGTTTCGTAACCAGTACTAGGGGCGTAACCAGATCCGATAGCTGGCTCGATTAAATTTCTATAAAAAGGTGAGGTTGGTCCATCAATTAAGAGAGCTGTCAGTATCTTCAACTCAAATATTTGTTGCACGTTGCGCAAATCTTCACACAAATAAGATAGTGCAAGTATCGACTGTTTTTGACTATCTACCGCCAGGGGGTCGTTTTTACCATACATATGTTGACGCCTGGGCTCGGTCCATCGAGGTTCTAATGGTACAGCGGTTTTCTGAGCGTACTCTTCACGACGATCGTAATCTTTTAGATAATTATCATTCACAAATTTTAATCTATCTATTAAATCAAAATTACCGTAGGAATAAATTCTTGAATTAGACGGATGATAATGATTTTCGCGAAATTCGACGAGTTTTTCGTAAGTTAGCTGTGGTATATGAAGAGGATCTCCGCCAGAATTCACTCCATAAGTATGGCTAGGAAGGGTACAATTCAATAGTTTTTCCATAAATATGTTTTGATTTTCCGAATAAACGCCTTTCATTTCATTGTATACAACTCCTTTGAAAATAATGGGGGAACTAGAATCGTCTACGTTTTCATGTTCTAGACGCCATCCTTCCATCTTGAAATTGTTTTCCTCGAGTTTTGGTCTAAACACAGCATCAAGGTACACCGACATGAGATTAAAGTAATCAACGTAATTTTGGGTTGCAAGCGGATAAACGGTAAAATCCGGAAACGTGCTGGCATTCATGTAGGTAGCTAAAGATCTATTTAGCATTTTGAAAAATGGGTCGCGACACGGGTACTTTTCGCTGCCCATTAACGTTATATGCTCAAGAATATGAGGTATTCCGGTTGAATCGAAAGGCGTGGTGCGAAAAGCAACAGCAAATACATTATTTGAGTCATTACGATCAATGTGAGCGTACTGAGCTCCAGTGCCTAAGTGTTCAAGTCGAATAAGTTTGCAGTTGAAATCAGGAACTGGAACAATTCTGTCAACTTTGAAGCCTTCGACTTCTCTTCCTTCAACAAGTTCATCCACAGATTCGCTTCGAATTTTCACCTGCTGTCTTTCGTGAGAGGAGTACCGAAAATTACGTCTGTTCAGCAAAAGGCTTCTCCTGATGGAAAAGCTCAAATGAGATTTGAGCATCTTCGTTGTTTTGGAGAACCTACAAATTCAAACATTCAGAAAAGAACGAACATTAATTATGAATGAAAATCCTACTAATAACAGCAAGGGAAAAGTATCAGTTCTTACGCCAAATTTATTTAATCCTGAAAAAAGCTCTCATATATTTGGTAGTATGTAATTTTGAAACGTAGAATTATTTTCAACACCGGTATCCGCCGAAAATTCTCATGTTTTCCAATTCCTTGTATGATGATATACAACATAAAAATGATAAGGAACCGAGTGATAACGAAGCGTAGGCTGTCAGTTGTCGTTCGCGAACGAATTTCACGATCAGAGGAGGCATCTGTAAAAAGGGCCTCCGTACGATGAGAAATACATTGAACAGAGGCTCTTTTTACAGATACTTCCATTATTCTTTTCTTCCCCCTTGGCAACCAGTGTCACCACTTGGAAGAATTTATCTTTCTTGTTGACGTTCAATCAACTCTGTCTGCCACTTTGCCTCTACCCTGCATTCATTTTACACTCACTTCATCATTGTCATCTGTCATTCATTCTGAATCATTAATTTATTACTTATGTCTTATCTACTAAATCACTGTCACATTTCAGTGTTCTGTTTCCTTAATGTGTTCAATACCTGTGTTTCTTCTTTCGAAAGAAAATGAGGATGAGTAAGAGAAAATTGTATGATTCACCTACTCTTCCTGGTATTTAACTATCGTTCAGATATTCGTTTTGTTCATGGAAATCTGAGTATTATTGGCTGAAAAGCAGTGGGTTGCAGTGATCAGAGGAAAGCATGTTCTACTTTATCTCCTAACCTAGGGATTGTTTTGTTTGTTTCGACGATGCGGTTGAAATGAACGTGGATGCAGATAGTTCGGTTAGTACTGATCTACATGATTTTATTTACTAGGTGGCGGCTATCATTCTGTACAGAATTTGCGTTGGTGTCTTCAGCACCGTAAATCACAAATCAGTTTTCGTCGATATTCCTCGTAATTATTTCGAGAGAGGCTCGAACATGAACAATTTTTATGTATGCGCTCAAATTTATTTAATTTCACTTCAGAAACAGCAACAATCAACATGGAGATTATGGGGTGAAGAGAGAACTGACGATGCCATTTACGTCATCTATTTGAAGAAAGTACGATACCACCGGCCATCGAAGAGCGTTCAAGCGGTAATCTTCTAAATCATTATTTCTCTATAAGTTTTCGGACATATATTTACTATACTTCCGTGACATACTTTACTCTTCAGGACCCAGACGATGGTATTTCCCATCTAGAATGGGAAACCGTTCGGGTAAAATTCATGAAGGCTGGCACGTTGGAAAAATTGGTGGATAGTTTGACAAGCGAAGATGGCGAACTCGAATCTACTTACATTAATATATTTTTTGCTACTTACCGAACTTTCGCTCCTATAGAGAAAGTTTTAACGTTACTTCTAGACAGGTCAGTTTTCAACGTATCGACTCGTACTCGAAAAATAAGGCACTATTAATTCAAAATTTCTCATCTGACTTGCGTTGTTCAATCTAGATATGAAAAATTGATCAATAACGAACTGGATCTCTCCGAAATGGTTACCGAACAATTGAAGAAGTATTGACTGTCATATTTTATTCTCAATATGCTCTGACCATCGTCCCTCAATTAATTCAATGGTTTATTTTCTCATGTATAGGAGTGTCTTAACCGCGATTAGGGTTTGGCTCGATTCGTATCCAGAGGATTTTCGTGATCCACCTTTACATGCGGTTTTGCGAAGATTAATTATTTTTGCTCAACAGTATATCCCAGAATCGGATTTATTATTGAAAGCGAAGTATAAATTACAACATTTAAGCCTTGAAAATGAATCTGGTGAGGGTGTTGAAGAATTTAGCTATAACGCTCTACTTAATTATTATTAATCATCAAATATAAATTTTTTCGTTTTCGTTATAGAAAACTGTACTCTGTACCCAATCGATCCAAGTTTACCTTTCAGTACTAATGGGCATCAAACAGTGACTTACAGTTTTCCGAGCGTACCCACGAAATTACTCGCTGAACAACTTACTCGCATTGATGTTGTAAGCCTTCAAGATTATTTTCTTTTAAAAGTACAGTTTCGAGGAAAAATCTTGACGTATTCAAATTTGCTTAGGATTTATTCAAAAAAGTTATCCCTCATCAATGTTTGGGGGCTGTATGGTCGCGACGCGATAAATATCGATCAACAGAAGCTGGAACTGTTCTTGCCACTGTGAACCAATTTAATGCTGTGTCATTTCGAGTAATTAGTACTATTTTGATGGACCCGGACCTAAAGTTTGTTGAGAGGGCAAAAATTATCTCGACCTGGATTGATGTTGCTCAGGTGAATCATGCTTTAGTGTATGAGGAAAAGGAAACAAGATTGATGATTAATGAAAATTTTGAATTATCAGGAATTAAGGATACTTAAGAATTTTTCATCGTTGAAAGCCATCATATCGGCGTTACAATCTAATCCTGTGTATAGATTATATAAAACTTGGCAGATGGTTTCCAAGGAAAAAGTGAGAACTTGTAAAATATCTTCAGGTAAGAGTTTACATAATATTAATCACGTTTCTAAAATTGTATTTTCAGGTTGAAATATTTCAAGAGCTTGCTCGAATATTCAGCGAGGAAAACAATCAGTGGAATTTGAGAGATTTAATGATTACCGAAGGTACATCTAAATTCGCAGCGACAGTTGGGGAAAATGATAAGCACTTACCAAAAATATTACAACGTCAACTAAATAACGGTGCGGTATGTTGTTTTTTATTATTCAACTTACTTGACGATTCTGTATCCGCGATGTTGATCTGTTTTGTAAGAAGAGATCAGGGAAAAAAGTGTATTTGATTTGAATCGAAGAATTCCATTGATACTAACATAAATATTCGGTACCATACTCATCCTATCCATTTTTATGTAGAGTATCAATCACGGAACCATTCCTTATTTGGGAACGTATTTGACCGACCTTACGATGATTGATACAGCCATTCCCGATTTCATTGATGGACTAATTAACTTCGATAAGAAGAGGAAAGAATTTGAAGTATTGGCTCAGGTAAATTACGAGTCAATCATGCTCGGCATTTCAGCGATTTTCGTCTAATATTATTGCATTTTTCAGATTAAACTATTACAAGGAGCGGCTAATGCCTATCGTATAGAGGAAAATGTTGCATTTGCGCGCTGGTTCGATTCTATACTCATATTGCACGATAGTGAAGCCTATAGACTTTCCTGTCAAATAGAACCGGATATGAACCTACAGAATAGTCTTCTTAATTCTCCTAATAATATTAGTTACACGAGTAACGGTTCAGGAAAAACACGAAAATCAGAGTAAGTCTGTTTAAATTACTTGAAAATTTTCATGAATAAATCGCATCTCAACCATATATTCTCGCTTGCAGGCTGGGGCATAAGAAGACGGATTCGTTTACTAGTTTATCTAGTGGATCAAGCTGTCAGTTTATTTGTGATGCTGATAGTGAACAATCGTCTCCATTGAACTCTTTAGATCGAAAAGTACGTTATAATTGATATTCAAAACCTCGTTTCTATACCGCTAAAAAGTTTTATGTGTACCTACTAAAAAATGTCATCTGTTTTGCAGCATTCCCTATCTCCAATATCGACATCGTCGAGTCCTTCATTAACGGATGGCTCATTGAGTAGCAACGCCAATACAAATACACCCAATCTCATATCCTCTAGTCCTGCTCGCTCGAATTCTACGTCCGCAGAGCATTATATTATTCGTGTTACCATGGAAACGGACGTCACAGAAACAGATGGTATGAATTAATTTGATATTAGATTTAATCTAGAAAAAAATTGTATATATTTGATGTAACAAAGTAAATCAGATGAAAAGGACTCTGATAAGGTATTTTACGTGAGTGAAGTTTCCACCAAAAGAGAGTAATTTTATTCATTTAACGGTAAAATAATGCATGAAGATCTTCGATTTTTCAACAACAAATCTTGATAAATTTTCAGGATATGTTCTGTATAAAAGTATTATGCTTAGCAATAATGATAAAACCAAGCATGTGATACGTAATGCGATGATGAAACTCGGGGTACAAGGCAATCCAGAAGATTATACTCTCTCGCAAATTTCTGCCCATCGAGGTTGGTAATTCAATTACATAATCATTACTGATATTCTGCGCTAGCCTATTGACTAGGATTTTTAGTTATCGTAAAACTGCGCTGTAGTGTTTTCACTCAACAACTTTCGTACGTTTCGTTGCTTGTGATGTCTTGAGTAGTTCTATAAATTTGATCAGGACCATCTGTGTCCCGGAGGTCAGGCGGTGGAGCATTTGCGTGCGTGAAAAAATATGACAAAATATCGCAAAATCGTTAAGCGTACTTTTTATGAACAATTTTACCTTAAATTTACGCTTAAATTTTCTTCTTTCAGAGTTCGTTTTACCCTACGAAGCAAATATGTATTACGCTGTTAACCCAAAATATGATTTAAATTTTCTTCTACGAAGAAAAAAAAGAGCAACAAAGTAGTAACACAAGGATGAATGTACGCCAAATGACACTCATTACCAATGTGATATAATTATTGTAGTTACGCATATTTACTTTTGTTTTCTCGTTCTACGTTGTTATTATTTATCCGTTCATTTTCACCTTCCGTCTTCCTCTAGAAATTTATCCAAACAATGTACGAACAACTGTACACCACAAAAAACAAGTATAAGACTGAATTTTATAATGCGCTGTTACATTATCATCAGCGCTAGTCCGAATGAGGGTGCGCTAGAAATTTTGTCAAAATTAATATCCCCAGAATTTTCAACTAGCCTCACCATCAGATGAGGTGATATTTTTCGATAGAATTAGAAGATTCTCTAAATGGTATATAAATTCAAAAAAATTTCTATTCTGACCAGCCCTGATATCAGGTAATTCTTTTAGTGTGTACAAATTTCAAAAGTAGTTAAGGAGGATAAAAGGTTTTTAGTAAGTTGATGCTTCAAAAAATTTCAACTTTTTATACTTACAAACATTACAAATGAAGAGCAAATTGTCTCGTCTCGGAGATATTGGTTCTAATCAATGATTTGTGGATTGAAGGATCATTATTACCTCCTTGCTATTGGTCTCTTGATGCTAGACCTTTGTCTCAAAGTCTTTCAATCAAGTTGACAAAATTTCATTCGTTCTTTCCAATACATCTGTGATCGTAATTTTTGTTCTGGTTTTTTATTTATAGGTTATTTCGGTTAATATTTTATAAATAAATTCGTTAATTTCTTCTTCTATCGGTACAAATTCAAATTATTGGTACGATAGTCAATTATTTTTAACTGTGAATTCATTAACAAGAGCTTTGTCATTGTTAATGTCAATTGTATAAACGCAATTTTCAACTTGAAAAGTTCCAAATGTTCCTCCATCCTTAGATTCCATTCGTTATTTCTTGTTAATTTTATTATTGAAAAGTATTAATTTTTGTCTGTAGCAGTATTTTAGATGTATTTTGAACAGTTCAGTGATTTTTACTATTGTAATTTAATGTAAATGTTACTCAATTTCTGTGCCTAAGATAAGTCCAGTATTAATTATTTACCATCATTAGTCTACTTACCGTCTATTTATTGTGAACAAGTGTAGATATAAGATTATCGCCTACCTGTACATATCATTTTTATGTTACAATTCTTCAAGTGATTATTGACACAAATTACAATTGTTATCCAGTATGTGCAATGATCAAACTTTCCAATCATTCTTCTTTTCTTCATTCCTTTCTTGTATGTAACATTGTTTTGATTGAAGTCCCTAGAAACTTTGGCCAAAATTAATGTTCTTGTATTAACAAAAATAAATGAAGAGTATTATGTTGTAAAATTTTTGTAAGTCAAATCCGGCCTTAATCTAGTGAAAGCATGAAGCATAACTCCCAAGAGACAAAGAAAAATACCCTTATTCATCAGACAACTGATCTCAATCTCATTCACAAATCATACTCATCTGCTTGAAAATGAGTCGAGCCGCGTTTTTGGTAAAGTCGCCGTAGCGCCTGTTGCGACTTTTCCCTTTCCAAACATCAACCCCTTTCATTCAAAAAGGTAAGGATAGGACCGTTTTTTCGTGACGTCAGAAGACCCACATAGCTTACCCTACAGCCACGCTACAGGCTGTTTTGTTTACCCCATCTTACTGCTATGGTTCGTAAACAAAGAACATCGAAAATTTTTCGATAAGTGATCAACTTTAAGAACGTATATCTCAGGAAGTAATGAGTATTTTTAGTTAAAGTAGGACTTTTTAGGTTCCTTATACGCAGTAGAAGAGAAATCAATAGCACCTCATCTAAAATACTCGTATTAATAATGAAATTGAATCATTATTCAAACGTCAATTTTGACGTTCAAGAACGTCTCCTTCGAATAACTATATTTTTCTACTGAAACAAAAATAAGCCACAAGAGATTCATTTTCAAAATCTTGAATATTTTCTACAAATTTTGAGCTATCGTAAGTTAAAATTGCTTGCATACAGGCCGAGTAATAGCCTTATCAATTTTCCGGTATCGCTTGTAGCTGTACCAAATCCATATAGGCTTGATCAATCAACACATCAATACAGACAGACGCAAAGTTGTGATTTTGTGAGCTTACAAAACTGAAATCGTTCCATTTCGATGTAGAAGATTTATTCAACCCATTAGCTGATAATAGTGCGCGGTGCTCATCATGATCCCTTGCAAAATTACTGTCAACAATTTTTATTAGCGATGTTTTCGAATACTTCGGGCTGGTTCCTGCAAGTAATTCTTCGTCTAAGTATGACTTTGACAAAGTGCTGGCGCTACTCAAGAAGGCCGAAAGAGGTCTCCTTGAGGAAGTCGACGTTGATGGAAAACGTGATGAGAAATATCTTCTTGAGGTAAGAAGTTCTTTTAGCTTTACAGAGGATCGCAATTTTCAGTGAATCACATTCATAATTCTACTAGTATTCTTTTTTCCTTCTCTTTGACAGTTGCAGAGTTACCGACATAGAGGACTCAAAGTGTCCACTATCGTCGAATATGTCGGTTGGGTTAACGTCGCTAATTCGAAACTTGATCTGCCGTATGCTATAAAAACGATCAAAAGAGCTGAGAATGCTCTTCATTCTAAACATTTACAGTCATTTACGTCCTACGGCGATTGCCATTTCACAGGACAAGTTGCTGCTTCAATGAAAGCAGTCATTCGTGACGTGGAAGTAAGCAAGAAACCTATCTTTATAGCAAAAAAACGTTCTGAAACTATAAATTTATTACAAAAATAGTTTCTTTTATCTGTTGACAGATTCATTTAGAAAAATTAAGTCGTTTCATATACAGCAATTGCTCGTGTCCTGTGGGAAATGTAGGAAGGTGCCACCACGTTACGGCAGTTGCTCTGCACATATCAAAAAATATATCAGCTACAGATGTCATTTGTTCGTGGAAAGAAAAGAAAAAGAGAGGCCCACAGACAGTTGAAGAAGTTAAAAGTAGGTAGTAAAAGAACAAGTACATGTAATAAGTTTGACAAAACGTTTCGATAATGTAGCTCATAAGATGTGATACTTTCTTTATGAAAGCTGTTGCAGAATTGTGTGGTGTCGTGAAAAAACCCAAACTTGACAATGAAGAAGCCTTGAAACTTCGAGAGTGGTTCCGAACATCGCTGATTTCAAAAAAAATTACTTCGGTTTTTTCGTGGTATTTGGGAGACGAACCCCCAGAAGTTGAAAGTCCTTCAGCTCAGTTCCATTTAGATCCTTTAGTGAGAGGAGATGTGTTGCGACAATTTCCAGAAGATCGCAGGGAGAAATTCATTCGTGAACGTTTTGTTTTGACCGAGGAAATTATACTCGACATTGCCTTACGCACTTGTTTGCAGTTCCAGAACGTAGAATTTTGTCTTCTACGACAACACAGGTTGACAGCTTCCAATTTTAACTTCATTTTGTCGGCAATAGAAAGAAATTCGTTTCCCCCGTCGTTTTGGGCACGACTGAGGAATCAAAGAGATTTGAGCACGGTAACTACATAATATTTTCATTTGTATGCTAGAGAAACACTTACATCTTGAATTTTCCCCTGCTAATGAACACTACATGCTTCTTTGCGGCCTACTGTAGGTTCCCGCCATAGAACATGGAAGAAAAAATGAGCCAGCAGCTCGCCAGTTTCTTCAAGAAAAATATCCGAAGTGGAATATTCAGCAGGCTGGTAAGCCTACATTCAAAAGTGAATATAAAGACAGCGATTGTATTTCTCATTATCTTTTTTTGTTACTTATCAATAGGAATATACTTACATAAAAATGGTATCCTTGGTGCATCTCCAGATAGTATTACTGACTATTGTACAATCGAAATAAAGTGCCCGTACTCGATGCGCGACGTTTCAGTGGACGAAGGTATTCGAATAGCAACAAAGAAGAATACCAAAAAAAATGGGGAGTTGAGGAAGTTGCAATACCAATACATAGTTTATTTGAATGTTTGTATGATTTTAAATCTTGGTAGAAATAAGCCTCCACCTTTTTTTTTCATAATTTTTTAATTCGTTCTCGTGATACTTTTCCAGAAAAATGGTAAGCTGGTTTTGAACCCTAAACACGAGTACTATGATCAGATCCAAGCGCAATTAAGCTTTACAAAGAAAGAATTTGCCATTCTTTGTTTATGGACGTACGTAGATGCAAAAGTCCTTAAAATTCGGAAATCTCCTACGTGGGAATCCAATGTGAACATCTTGGAAAATTTCTTTTTTCAAAAGTGGTTACCGTATTTGTTGTCGTTGCCACCAGGCACGTTATAGAGGACTACAGTATTGGTACCCATCTGATCACCCAACGTTTGTCATAATTTTCTGTTTACATCTGTTTACGTAAATTAGGAAAAATAAATGTTGTAGTACTGTTTAGTTCATGAAAATTTATTGTTACAGTCAAAATTAATTGTATAGGAAAATTCAAAAGTCTTCATATCATTCTAAATTACATGAATGGTGTATTATTTTAAGAAACACTGTTTTTTGGACCTATTTATTTAATCAACATTTAGTGCTACATTTAAAACTGAGTAACTTGTAAGCTGTACATAAATAATTAATTTTGCGTGATTGTCAAATCTCAAGATCACAATTAATTGTTCTCTATAATTCTTTCAAAAAACTGTTGAAAAAATTCATTACATTCCATCAATAGGGGATGTTGAAGATTGATAAGCGCGCAACAGAGTTGTACCAATAAATCACAAGATTTAAAAGAGTTCTTAGTAATGTGATCCAAAATGTGAAACTGCTTCAATCTACAATTTACTCTCTCAATGTGTATTCTTCCTCGAGCAATTGATCGACACTCATAAACTTGACTTCCTGTGAATTGTGGGTTATTCAGGAATGGCGGTATATTGAGTGATACTCCACTTGGAAGACAGTCAGCTATTAAAGTGCCCTTATCAGCAATAATAAGATCTCCGGGCTCCATTTGCGAAAGAAGTTTAGAGTGTTGAACGATGACTTTGTCAGAAGTAGACCCTGGATATCCCTGTGAACAAAATGTAACCCCTCCATTGGTACAACTACCAATGAGATATTTCACGGTGTTATAATGCTTGTAGTGACTAAAAGTACGTCTCTGTTTTTCCATGTCAGAAGGTATATCACATTGTATTTCAGTACAATCAATTACAATCCTACAGTTTGGATAGTTTGAGAAACACTCAGCTAGAAACATTTGATTTTTTCTCCAAGATGGCACATTGTCCATAAAATTGACAAATAGAACTTCGTGTAAAATCTGAAGAGTATTTGTGAAGGCAAGGTGAACAGTTGAAACACTAATACCAAAAAGGTTCAGGAACATGAATGGATTTCTTAGGGTACATCTAAATCAACATTGTATTACAGCTAGGTAATCAAAAAATATTGAGAATTGAAAATCTTATTTATTATTTCAAAGAAGAACTAAACATTATGACAGCAAATCAAAAAAGTATAAATTCATTATTAGGGACAGTAAATTCAAAATTGTAACTATGTATAAGAATTAAACATTTCAGAATCAAAAACTATTATACCTAACCAACATATTTATTTTAGTGATGTCAGAAATAAAACATTATTTTTTGTTATTCGCGAGTGTATGACCGCATGAAAAGAAGGAAAATTTATTTATAGATTTATGAGTAATACATTAATTATGCGGTATAAATATTACAACATTATTATTTCAGCAAACAAACAAATTTAGATAAGAAAAATTACACCTCTATACCATCTCCAACATGAGTATTTACTAAATAGTGCATGGAAATTTTGACAAAACCATTTGAATCCTCATTTACCTTGATACCTATCAATATATAATTATTTTTTGTTTTTTCCGCTTCAATGAAATACTTTTTATCAATTAATTTAGTCAAGGCGTCCTCAGCTGACTTCATTTGTAGTGTTTCCTCAAAAATAAAACATTGGTTTTTGCTTTCAAGCTTTAAATCAAGAACCTTCGCCGTGCGCATATCATTGTTTCTTGCGGTTTCAGCTATTTTTTTCTGCACCTTAATGGCATATGTTTGCATGAATATGCTAAACAGAAAGGATTCAAACCAAGATTCATTTAAATCGCTCTTACAAATACCACTTAAAAGTGAATTTAGCAATTCTTTTACTTCTTTCAGATTGGCTTCAATGCTTGTATGACTAGACATGTCCATCCTTGAAAGACAATCAGCACATGTCTTCATTGCTTCAGGACTAAATTTAAAAATATCTTTATAATATTCTTCTAAAGCTACAGATAAAGCAATCTCAACTTCCCTGTTTGGTATATTAATTGAACCTTTACCATCGACAATCCTTCCATCAATTGCAATGTACCCTTGCTGCAGCAAGAAATTTAGTACTAAATCACAGTCAATTAGCTCAGAAGAATCATTTTGAATATGTGAAAAATCCTTAGCTTTCAGATAGGGCATTAATTTAATTTCGCATGGTTGTTTAGATAACAAATCTAAAATTTTTGTTCTCATCGATGTCTTCTTCAGTGACTTGTCCAATCCCTCTAGCAGCCCTGAACCCGTCCAATATGATCCAATTTTTCTATTTGTAATGAATTTTTCAATAGAATACGTATTTAAAATTTTAAGCTTTTTATTACAGCAGTCATATCCGTTATACCATTTGTAAGCTTCTTCTTTTTGACTACGAACAGTCTCTGGGATTCCATTTCGTCCCATCAATTCTTCAAATTCTAGTCCCGTAATCCCATAAAATGAAGAAAATATTTCATTTTCAAGGAATCGAATGTATTCAATATTATTTAGGCCAGATAAACCTCCACATGTTATTGCACTCACGCCAGTGAGGATTGCTAAGCATTTAGCTTCATATCTTGCAGCATTACCTATCATATCACAATAGATTGCTATTATATCATTTAGCGTATCTGACTCAACTTCAAACATTGCCCTTGAACATATCCGGTCAAATTCGTCTACAAATAGCATGACAGGTTTCTCTTTCCCGCAGTAATGATGAACACATTCTACCAAGAATTTGATACCATTATTAACATCACCATCCGTTTTATTTTTATATTGTGTTTCATCTAGCCACGTAGCAAAACTTTCACGGTCTTTTTCCAGAAGGTCTGATTCAATATAGCTGTAGTTTTTGAAGGATGCGTGAATGATTTCTCTACAGGCACTGATTGCACCCTTTTCACTTTTGATCTTACCACCAAAATGTCCGAAGGATATAAAGACTCCATAAAACTTTCCCCACCAACTCATTGCATGACTGCTCTTCCCAATTTTCAAACTTTCAAATTTGTTTCTAGGTAGAAATCCTCCGAAAAAACAATTCAACATATCAATATTGGTCGTCTTACCGAACCGTCTAGGAGCTGTTATTAGTAACACGTCGGTTTTCGCAATTTCTCCACTGTTATATGGAACTGGTAGTTTCATGGCTTCAATAATACATTCAATCATATCCGTTTTATCAATAAAGTAACTCCTATCAATGATGCTCTCAAAATCAGTCTGTCATGAAATAGTAGAAAAACACGAAGTTAGTTCCCGACAAAGTACGTAATACGACAGTAAATTAAAAAAAATATAAATCATTGTTCATTGTATATTGTTGATGTTAAATTTTATCATTTTTTGAGTTTGAAAGATAGTCTTTTCAAGCTATAATTCTCCTGCAAACCTACACAATTCGCAGATTCAACAGAAATGAATCGAAACGAAAGCTAAACAGATCTACAATACAAAATTTTATCTCTAATAATAAAAATATAAATCATACGTGGAACATACTTTTAGATTAAAACTCCGACGAAGCTTTTTGAGTGGTGGCTCCTATAAAATAAAATAATTACAAATCGCAGAAAAACATCACTAAACTTTCTGTTTCATAATATCGTAGGTCTAAGAACGAATGAAAATGTTTTTTTCATAAAAATCAAAATAATGTATCCTATCTGAAGAAAACGATAGTTGAAGAAATTTAGAATGATCGAGCATTCCCTTCCATATTCTCGACTTGATCGAAATCGTTCATTTACAGAAAAATCTAAAATCTCTACACAAATTCGCAGATTTTACATGAATGATTCGAAATAAATTGACTGACAAACACGATCATAAAATTTGTGAATAGACGTACCACATCATCAGAACCTTCAGGTTCGAAGAGTGAATTTGAAACATTTAATTACAGAAATAATATGGTTCTCGAGGATAGCTCATTCGAAAAAAAGTATTGTTTTCTATAAGACGATACTTCATTAGATTTTCTCGATTCTGCGAACGTGTTCCTTGTAATCACGAAAATGATGAATTTCAATACTCGTCTTCGAAACTCGGAAAAAAAAACAATCTCTTCATAGAACCGTTACTCATTTCAAAAAGATCCCCTACATTTAATGATAACGACTCAGCCTTGATTTTCACCCCATTCGTAGTCCAAGATAGTTATCACCGAGCCAAAAATGATTTCGTTACAGCTCAAAAATACCTTGTTTCAGAAAATCACTAAACTTTTTATTTCATATCGTATTTCGTAGATTCTGATCATCAAAAATAAAATTCGATTGTTCCTCCAAACAGATTTTACGTACAAGATTTGATACAGAATCTCAACCGATAATTCGAATGATTTTACTCCAATACTGAATAATTTACGAACGCCAGAGGGTCTGTAAAATACGAAACTCAGAAACAAATTTAGCATGAACAACCATTCCCTCCCAAACCTAGAAAAACTGTACGTAGAGAATTCTCGTCTTGATCGAATCATCTTGTTTTCATATACGAGCTGTCGTAGCAACCAAAACTTGAAACCTGACTCTACACAATTTGTAAATTTTACAGCAAATTTCAAATACATACGTCTTCTAATGACTTCAACAAAAATGATGACGAAGTCTGCTTCTCTTTTCCGATCTGTAATTTAAAGTAGTAGAAACAGAATGGTTAGAAAACGAACGACAACAATTCTCTATACTTAGTCAAGTTTCATGCAACTCGAAATATACCGTAGAGCAACGACAAAAAAGGAAATGAAACATGATTTACGTAACTTGAAAGTTACTTACTTCTTTTTGGATGTATAACAATATCATTTCTCGATGTCCCATCTTTGGAATTTCAAGTTGTATCAACTTTTCTTCGTTTAAACGATGGAGGATCTCTTTACATATTTCTTCATCTACAAATTTCTTTGCGTACTGTTCTACGACTTCACCCGCTAAGCCGACGTTGATGAAAAAGGATTTCCAATAAGATAATTCTAAAATAAAAAATTTGAGAAATTTATGAGGAATGAGAAATACGTATTCGTGATCGAAATCATATGAGAACAATTTAGTACGATCTAATATGTAATAAATACTTCATTATCACGTAATTTTGAATGTTTGTCGGAACTTGAAAACGTAAACAAAACGATATTTCATTTACATAATATTGTGATTCCATTCAGCTCTTCCACGAAAAAATTAATTATTCACCATCTTTTATCGAGATCCATCAAATGAAAAAATATTGAAAAACGAATACTTACTTTTCGAAAAATCTTCGTTGTCGGACATTTTTACTTTTCTTCCTCTGGTTTCTCCGTGTGGTTGACAGGACTACGCAGATAAGTAATCGTCAGCAGTAGGTATCTTTAATATTTTTCATTAAAACCGAAATTAACACTTAATTCTACTTTCAACGACACGTTTAAGGAGTTTAATGTGCGAGAAAGAAACAAAATTGATATCACCAAAAATCTAGACTTCCATAAAATGCACGCATGGATATTCTCGCGATCTATATTATTATTTTTGGCTCTCCTTTCGTTATCGGTCCTACTGTTTACGCATTTTAAATTTTTAGCTTTCGATGTCTGCGTTCGCGTTGTAGGTTTTTGAGTTATCATCAGCTCAAAGCGTTTGGGCCGGCCATCCGCAAGGATCGCTATGTATAATGTGCGCGGGGCAGAGATGTACGAAAATATAAATAATAAAATAGAAATACCTATTTTTGTTTTCTATTTAAATTTAAATAGATTTTTTGAAATCTATTTTCCATTTACTATTTAAATAGGTTTTTTCTTCATAAAAGTATTTAAATGCTCTAACTTGAAATATGAATAGATTTGTAGCATTTTACATGTTCAAATTCAATAAATTTTCATGGATATCAACATTTATCAATTTAACATGACTGGATTCTGAACTGGAAAAAAATATCTATTCAACCTGGAAGAGAAACCCTCTTTTCCAGACTCTACACTTCCACTTACACATACACACAGACCATACATGTTCAAACCAAAAACTAGAATACTCAAGTTTCTTGGTGGGGAAAAAAAAAAGAAAAAAAAAAAACTATTTACAAAAAGTATTTTATATTTAAATACCCTACCTATTTATATTTATGCATTTAAATACTTTGCATGACTATTTTATTTAAAACACTATTTAAATAAGATTTCTATGGACCTATTTCTATTTACTATTTAAATAGATTTTGAAACCTATTTTGCACATCTCTGGCGCGGGGTTTGTTCACTTTGACCAGGTTTACCAAAAATTGTAAAATAATGGAAAATGGGAGTAGAACTATGGCGGTCTGCCGTACAAGAAATAAATGATGTAAATAAATGACGCATGTCACAAAAATTTTAAAATTTTGGATCACAATAAAGGTATTATAATTATCTTTTTTTGTTTAAAATAGATCGGATTATGCAGGAATGCAGGATTAGGATTCATGGATGAATTTCAGGAACTATTTTTGATGAAGAATTTGATTTTCAAGTCAGTTTAAAGATATACAATATTATTTGTTCTCTCAAAATTGCAACAAGGTTGTGAAAGAAGTCAATTGGTATAATTAATTGTTATTATAGGCAAGCGTGTTTCCAGCTATAGACATGCTCAAACGTTTTGTAAAATAATTAGTTGACCATAGAGGGCCTTCTATATAGTCAAAGCATAAAGTATGAAATCACAGTTTATAATTCAATTTTTTTAAATAGGCTATTATATTTATATCAATTTAATGTGAACCTTAGCTGAAGAATATTGTATTTTTCATTTGTTTCTTTCTGCTGGGAAAAGAGTCTAAAATGTTTTGGAAAGAGGAAAGAGTTGAGAATAAGATTATAGGTCATATGAAATTTAAAATTATACAAACCTGAAAACATTGGTAGTCTTTTGAATGCCCGTGGAGTATTAGACAAATTCATAATTTATGTATTAAAATTGTACAATGATCTCTCCTCTTTCTATTATTCTTAATTTCTTATATGCATTAAAGTTCCATTTGTAAGCCCTGTAATGTATTGGGTAATGTTTATATACAAGGCATTGCTGGGAACTTTGACCATTGGAATTACAATGAAAAAAACAGAAGTTTTCTTTATAAAATGAATATACTTTTGTTAAAAACATATTCATTCAAACATTTTTTATAACATAAAGTAGAAGTTTGTTGATTAGGTTTATCTGCCTATGATCACTTCCATTAGTACAATATTATAGTTTCACCTTTTCCAATCCCTATTTCAAACTTATTACCTGCAAGACACAATGGAGGCGCGCCGTCTACTCTAGTCCCTTATAAAGAAGGAGAAACGCCCAGTGAAACGGTGGTATGAGAAGGACACGAAGCCTTGGGCCGGCGCTTAGAGCCGGAGCACCCACCTATGAATAAGGTAGGGCTCTATTTCGTGATGGGTATTCGCAGACGCCATTTTAGGTGATATACAAATGGACACACCGCTAGAAGCGCTACTCTCCACATGACACTGAAAAGTGATGCAAAAAATTTGCCCCATTCAGAAAACATGGGCAGTGATTTTCAAGAGGTTTGTTCTTGTTGATTTTGTAATGATTTGGGGAATTGAGATATGCAAAATATTGGGTCACACTTTGCAAAGATTTTCAAAACTAGACATTGAAAAATTGGTCACTGCGGGGAAAGGAAACGCTGTACAGTGTGTTTCACTCCTCCGCGCCTTCACCCGCATTGCCTATACTAGGCCTATACAAGGTCCATTATCCTTATTATTTTTTCTTATCATGTTCTCGGTTCAACGCGTTGTACACGGTTAAATGGCCGATGCTCGGTCTACCTCTTGTATGGTCTAAGGGCTCCACAGATAAAATAGATCTTCGTCTGATACTGTACTGCTGCACTGTATATCGAGTGACGGTGTGGAACTGTGGAATCTATATAGGCTACTTTTATGAGATACTAGCGTCTGTTGCGTCGCCGCTATGCGTCGACGACAGCCGCTAGCCAGGTGAGTACCAATTTTGGAATTGGAAACCAATTTTTTTTCTTTGAAAAATTTTCCCAAAAAAAAAAGGGACTTGAAACAACGCGGCAATTCACTAACACGTCAAGAGACTCTCGTTCTATTGAATGGCACAAGAGGAGGGAGACTGCTCCTATGAAGAAATTTAGGTATTTTGTTTTGTGGACACTAAATTTCTCCTCTTCAGAAAAATTGTCATGAAAACTTCCTTATTTTTTAAACAGTTCGAGTTCCTTTACGTTCTTCTGTCCACATATATGGGCAGTGGGGCTCTGCGCCTCCCCACCTGTTCCTGGATGTGCTTTATAGACATATCAATAGGAGAGCATAATCACAATTGAAGGGCTATCTGGAATAGGGGCAATTTCTGTGTACATTTTAAATGGGAGAATTGCCCTTCTTCAAGATAACCCTTCAATTCTTCCTCTGCATGTTTTTGGTCAATCAGTCATAATAGTTATGTTGACAATTATCTTTTCAATGTTTTCATGTTTTTTCAACTGTTATATTGAAATGTATGGAACAAATTAAGCCTCAAATTAGTCTCCCAGTGAATTTTCTGAGTCGCCAGATTTCTCCTGCTTAATAAGTGCTTAAAAAGAAACATATCAGTGAATTCAATTCTCCTGCATAGCCTACTGCCTGGAATACGCGCTAATAAACAAAACAAAAAAATAAATAATATGCCGTTCAATAGGCTTTTTTTTTTTTTTTTTTTTTTTTTTTATCAAAATGGGACAATTACCCAGTCCCTGTCTCTAATTGGTTTCTGTTTCCCGTTTCTCATTGAGTGCGCATTCTATAGTTAGTACTGAGTTCACTGCTACTATAACCCAACAACACCTGGAAAAATATTCCAAGTCCAAGAATGCTAGTCTATGACGCAACAGCACCACTCTCCTGACCAACTGCTGCTTTCAAATAAAGTAAAATTAAAAAATAGTACCTATTCACTTGCCGCATGTTTTGAAAAAACAACATCTCATCTGCTCACCCAACCAACAACCTGCTTGCTATTCCTATCTTGAGGTACAATTAAAAAATAATACTCTAGCCGCATTTAAAAATCAACATCTGCAATTCAAAAACCTGTTTCAAATGTGGATATCACAGGTCATCTTCATATCTCACTCCACTTCAAAGTACGTTGAGAGCATCTAACCGGGAATTGATTGCCAAAAAAGATAACAATTTTTTTCTGTTGACACATTTGAGAATAACCGATTTTTTAGTGTTTTAGATTTCACTTTACCTAGCAAAAAAAATCTCGAAAAAAGATAGGAACTTGATTACCTAGACAACTTCAATTACAAGAAAAGAAACAAATTTCACTGCACTTTTGTCTTTTATTCTTAATTTTGATAGATCAACGTTTCAAAACATGCAAACGTTCTTCATCAGGATCAATGAGATATTGAGTTGATTAACCAAGTTGAGTTCATTAAACAACTTTTCTAGCTTAGCTCTCACCCTGAAGAAAAATAAACATGAGAAACCCTGGAGCAATCAGTAGATTTGTCCATTTGAGTGATAATTGATGGGCCATTGCGCAATTCTTTGCTGTGCATTGTCTTTTTTTGTAATGAGTCGGCGTATTAATTGGTCATTCTCAATTGTAATGTGTGAATACCTGGGATATATTGAAAGAATAGAGGCAATTGAACTGCATATTTAATTTACATGCTAACTTTATCATGAATTGACGTAGACCTACCTATAATTTAGCTGAAATCAAAATTGCGACCCTGAGACTTATTTTATGTCCGTAAGTACTCACTTATTGGTATAAATATTTATAGGTACTCGAGTAAATTACAACTTTATTATATGATCACAGAAAAAGAGATAAGCATTACAACTTATGAGAGACAAAAAGCTAGAGTAGTAGGTATATATGTACACAAATTCAAGCCCAATTTATTATGATTATAGAAAAAATAGATGAATTAGCCTAGCACCCAACCAACTTGAAGAGCAAAATGAACAAAATGCTTCTTCTAAAACATAAAACACTCCAGCAGTATATGTGTAAAACACTCAGCTAATACGTGGGTACACAACCATTACTTCAAATTCCAGCCAAATTAGTCTTTCTTTTCTACCTTGACGCAAAAAATTTTCACCATCATTGATCTGAAATCAAAATTTAGAAGTTTTTCATAACATAAGAACTGAAATTCAGTGATAAATGGATTATAACTTAACATGCAAATGGTGAATCATTTCCAAAATGATGTCACAATTAAAAACCTTCATCTTATGACAATCAAAATTCTCACGCTACAACAGAAAAGAAGAATAGGTACCACTGAATTTGCTGTCAGTTGGAAGCGAATATTTTTTTAAAAAACAAACTCAACAATATAGGTAGGTATTTAAATAATCAAGTGCAGGCCATCTCCAATCTTAATGCTTGGTGAGGATAATGAAATCCAATAGCAGTCTCTCGATCAGAATTTTCATCGTTTTTCATTTTGGTATTGGCTTTATCATAGCCCAACAAATTGACCAAGATTTTTATTATAGATGGTGAAGTTGATTTGGGTTGCTGATTTCAATCAAAATTCAAGCTGTCAAATAATATTTTCAATAAATAATACGTCGCTGAATATATTTCTCATTCAAGGATGTTCACAATTGTCTAGCATTGAAAAATCAAGAATGCAAGTGAGTGCTAGGCTACAATAATCGCTACTGTCAATACTATTAGTAATTTTGATTATTCAATCCCATGCTGTTGCAATTGTAGGCGAGACATCGATTATCAAGGATAACATTTCAGCTGACAGCTGCACGTTTTTTTAAAACGTTTGAATTCTTGTTGGTTTAACGTCTCTATTTTTTCCAGCTCTTGGAGCCGCTTATGGGACGGCGAAATCGGGAACGGTCGAAGTCGGGAACTGGAATTGCAGCGATGTCCGTTATGAGGCCAGAGTTGATAATGAAATCCATAATTCCCGTTATTATGGCGGGTATAATCGCTATATACGGTCTTGTTGTCGCTATTCTTGTTTCTGGGTCTCTCAAACCGCCTCATGAATATCCGTTATACAAGTACGTCTTTTTCATAGCTCATTTTACCATCAAATGTAAATTAATAGCCAAAAGACTACCTACAGCTTATCTTTATGAAGATAAATTGCTGTTTCTAATAACTAGAAAATTTAATCGCGTGTGCAAATCAGGCATTCTATAACAAGATGTAGTTATAATATGTGTCGTCATGTTCCAGAGGATTTTTGCATTTGGGTGCTGGATTAGCGGTTGGCTTTAGCGGTTTAGCCGCAGGTTTTGCGATTGGTATCGTTGAAGATGCAGGAGTTCGAGGCACTGCCCAGCAACCACGTTTATTTGTTGGTATGAACCTAATCTTGATTTTTGCCGAAGTACTGGGTTTGTACGGTTTGATCGTTGCCATTTTCATGTATTCAAAGTAGGTCGTATCTACCATGTCAATCAGGTCAAGTCGTGTTATTTTTTCTTTTTTATTTCATTTTTTTCTTTTGTATATGGTGCAAAAAAATCCACTTTCAAATATTTGATTGTTAGTAATCCTTAGCAATTGTTGATGAAAAAACGAAACAAAACAGTCAACGATGATTCTTTGGGAAATTTTCAGTCGATAAGTACAGTACATGTTTCTGTCTCCAGGCATGGTTCTGAGGTATACTTCGAATGTATTCTTTTTCTTCTTTTCAGTGAGTCTGGATTGATGATATTATATTTTGCAGTAAAACTGAAATAGATTTTTTCATGCGGGAACTTCTGTAGGTTTTAGTTCATCACAATATTTTGTATGAATTATACGAGTAATATGAACCTTACAATTCGGTTGCCATCTCCTTTTTATGAAAATTTGAATTAATGGTCGTGACAAGAGAGAAACAAAAGAACGAGATCATCAATGATGGATTTGTTTGATACAGAAAACTCGGTATTACGAAGAAGAAAACAGATTAACCAATAGGGGGTTGCTCACTATTTCCAGTGGACTGTCCGCCTCTAACACAGGTTCTTGTGAAATAACTAGTGGTGTTCATTGATGTATGATGAGACACGAATTTACCACCTACCTTGTGTCTCGCCAATAAAATTGCGGTATTTTCTGTCTCACCTGTCAGACTAGTTTCTTATTTCCCTTTGTTGTGCTCACTCGTCTGACGTACAAATAAATTTCGAAGCGCTCCTTATTGCTTCTTACAAGCATCGTCATTTCGCGATTGCCTTTGCTAGTATGAAGATAAGTGTTTCAAATAATTAGCACAACTTTTCAGACAACAGCTCAAGTATAGGTTGGTATAATATCTTGACACTATCAAAGGCTTTGTGAGCGCAATTCCCCTTCCCCCTCGTAGAAATTCATGTGTTGCTCTTCATAAAACATGATAAGAATGAAGATAAGACATATTTTTTTTTTTCATAGCTGTAAGTTTCAGCTCTCACAACACTGAGGAACTTGATGCATTTGCAGTATACTAAATATCTCGTATTCCGAAAGCATTTTCATATTAAAACTTTTGAAAGTTTTTTTATTATTTTTCTTTTCTTGTTTTGTTTTGTTTTTTCTTTTTTTTTGTTTTTTTTTTTTTTTCTTAGAATATACCTATTTATTTTGTTATTTGTAGCATAATATTATTGTGAATTACTTGTTTTAACTTATAGTTTGATATGTATGATGAAAAGATGAAAAATATCTACATTCCATTGTAAGGGTACTGATCATGTTAAGAGGATTTGTGTAGCACCGTGAGTTGCAAGTAGAAGAGGTTGACGCGCAACAAAAATATCCAAATTATAAATTAATTTACAACAAAATGACAGTGGTTTGCATTATGTGGAGGAGTTGAGCTTACCTAATGGAAGTACAAGATTCTTTCAAATGTTGGAACATTAAGGTGGCTATCAAATTATTGATTTGTCCAACTTTTTAAAAATTTTCTAATAAAAAAGAAATAAAAACTCTTCTATTTCAAGATTCAGTGATTCAATTCGCCATTCAGAGCTCCAGCAGACTGCGCTAAAGTGGTACGTAAAAAACGGCAAATAAGGTATGAAGCTTTGTTTTTCTTCCCATAAACGTAATGTAATTTTTTCATACCTTAATCAAGTTACAATTTCTGCCACCAGAGTTCAGCCACTTTACTCTGAATGGCGAATACTATTTTTATTCTCGTTAGGAATGACCTTTGCCATTGTAAGGTGAAAACAAACTGAAGTTGTAATGAACAAATTAGATTTGTTCATTCTAACTCTCATTGCTCCTCTTCTCCCACAAATAAGAGCCAAAACTCGCCACAAGGCTTGTACAGCAGCTTTCATTAATCAGAATTCTTTTAGAGTTGATTCAATTTGCTTATAAGGATTATTTTTAGTATAATGGAAGAGTCGCCGTGTCTGTTGGTAATAAACATTGGTTAGATGATTTCTATATGGATTAAATGATTCAGTTGTACATACTACTGTTGTTCAAATCACAAAATTGAGAAAGATTTGACACATGTTCAATCCAATGATTCCCCTCCCATACAAAAATCGTATCTACGCCACCGGCTCATAGACCCTTATCTTTTGGGTGGAATTTTTTCGCACAAAATAAAAAGTCAGAAATCATTAAAAAAAAAAAAAAAAAAACTTTAGCGGTTAAGAATAATTTTCAAAAAAAAAAAATTGAATATTAAAAAAGATACATGAGCACTAGAGGAGTAGCTACATACAACGGAAAACAAACGAATTACGAAAAATTAGAACTTTTGACCGAAAAATTAATTCAAAGGGAAGCATGCATTGTAATTGTGAAATAAAACGGCGAACTAGAAAATTATTTTTGAAGAACAATTTACTGAACAATAAAAGCGCGTTTAACTTCACTCAGCCTGCCTCCTTTTCTTTTTTGGCAAGGTGGTATTGTTTTTGCCTCAGGTGGCACTGTCAGTTACTTCAACCAAATGCACATCCCCGCTGTATGCTTACATGGCAATCTCTTCTTATAGGCTTCATGCATGTCTTTTCTATTGGTGAGTATAGTCCAGACGCTGAAGTTGTGGGCTCTGAATTCGTCAAACGTTTGGCAACCATTACTTCTCAGAAATTTTAATAGGTCTTTTTCAGAAATAGATTTCTTGCTACTCCCTGCTGCCACGAAGTACTCTGTACAACTCGCTTTCATGCGAGGGCGTTGCAGAATTGCCTAAATAGTTGCAGCCCAATTGATAGGCGGCAGTCCACAGGGTCAAAGGAATGTCTGGTATGTCGGTGAATGGAACGCTATTTTTCGAATTCGGACCTCATTTCTCCAACTATTGCCTGACTAATGATCTCCATTCCTTCAGTGAGAAAAATTATTACGAATTTTCTTACTCTGTTGTGAACTGCACGCAAGAACAAATTTTATAAGAATACTAGCACGGCGGCGCGCCTATCACGTTTTTTTTTTTTTTTTTTACGAATGTCTGAAAAACTGTTCTGCTGTAGAATATTTTGTGAAAAAGTTTTCGTTTTAGATGTATAAAAACATTTCTGGTTTCCATTCAATTCCTCTCAATTGTAATTCTGGAGGAATTAATAATGAATAATAGAATAGAATATAAAATTATATAATTTGAAGTGCACGTGCAAAGAAATTGTTTGCTCTAAGAAATTGCGTATCGAAAAAAGCTCATAGCCTAGATTTAACCAAATCTGTATCACAGCATTAAGGATTACCACTTGGCGTTCGCAAAGAGGTACCACGAATTGTTGAAAGCCGAAGTGAAAACCTATACTTACAAAAGAGACGTACATTTCGTCGATGTTTGGGAACGCTCTTAATAACGAATCCGTTCATTTTTTCCACTTTTTTTTCCGTTTCAGTTGATGAAATTTTGTTTCTTTCAGCCGACTTCTCTTTTAAAAATGACTTGGATCATCATTAATTTATGAATTCATCACCTATTTTTCTGAATAAAACCAAAACATTTGAATTACAATTTAACTTTATTCCAATTACATTTTTAACAAATTTGAACAAATGTTAATTTGGTTCTATTTTTCAGAGAGTAGCTGTTTTAACTTTTTCTCTTCTGTTTTTTTCTTTTTCTTCATCACATCCTGCAGTAGTACATATCTCCAATTCTTGAACTTTCTCCCTCTTTCTGCTGATCCATTCATCTAAAATTTTCTTATCTTCTTCTTTTTCCTCTTCCTCTTCCATTTGACCAGTCAACTGTGGCATCTCAGACATATCTGCTATAGCGATCTGTCCTATGGTATTCGCCTATCTATTAATAAAAACACAAAAATATAATGGATTCATTTGTAAAATATCTGAATTACCTACAGGCCTACAGTCTGAAATTACCCCACCGCACCGCGTTGCCTAATCTTAATCTTGATTCATGCCTGATTTTTTTCCCTTGGTCATACCCGTTTTTCTAGAATTCTACGAATTCTTTTCAACATTGGTTCTCCAAAACTTTTCTGTTTAAAAAAATATTTTTTTCTTCCCTTTTTGAATGATAGGCCTATTAACTTACACTTCAGCTGTTTCGCAGCATTTTTCTTCCACAATAGGTAGTTATTTTCGATAATTTTGTCGTATTACCGCATTAAGTTTTTTCATAAATTTTGAGTTGAATATTTTCAAATCTAACGTAGCTCCCTTCCTTAATTTCAGCTTTATCTGTATCATTTTCGGCCCAACATTTGATCTCTATCTGATGGCCTATAAAAATTTCAAATAGATTGACAATTAATATTAATTTATAATAGGTAATTGAATAATTTTTTTTTTTTATTCGATACAATACAAATGTTCTTTTTACCATCTTCGTCCAAGATTTTGCAAAATTTATGTTTTGCAAATCCAATTGATTTCAAGTCAACACACGTTCCTTGAATGCTCTTCTGACAGTTCGGTGTCTCGTCTTTAATCTTTTTAATTTGGCTACATTCCATTGTAATACTTTCTTTGGATTGTTGAATTATTGTTCCTTCGGTTAAATGGATTTCTATTTTCATAAAGCTGAATCTTTCACTGCAATAATTTTATTTTGTGATAAATATATTACATAAAATTGAGTTACCTATCTTAAGATAACAAATTTATTAAGTATTTGTACTTACTCTGGTTTTTTCAACTCAAATTTTTGAATATTGTACGTTTTCATTGCTTCCATCGAAGGAGACCGCCTCAATCAGTACGCCCTCTTCGTCCATGAATAGGGCGTTGAACATTTTTCTAGTCTCCAAACTTTTTGTCTTGAATTCTAGTAAGTCTGTTTTCTTCAATAATTTAACGCTAAGGATTCGAAAATGAAGCAGCGGTTCACCTATGCGTAAATCACTGATCATTTTTTTTTTTTTTGTAATGACATCATTTTAAATTAAAAATTGAAAGATGAAAATTTGTTCGTACTAAATATTCACTTCATCAGTAACTGTGGCTCCAATGTTATCACTGTTATTTCGAATTTTCCCCCTTCGTTTTTCAATTTTTTTTTCTTCTTTTTTCTGTAGCCAAATAATTTTCTTTCCTCTGCTTTTGATTTTTGATTTGAATATTCGTAAGGATTCTATGGTAACACTGTAAAATTCTTATGAAGAGACGAATATCATTTTAATTGTATACCTATTCTTTCTTCGTACTATTTTTCTATTTTGAATTTTGTTAGCCTAAGTTTCTCACGTTAATTTCATCCTTATTGTTATCATTGTAGGAATACAGAATTCTTTTTTTTACTATAGAATGATTTCTGCAGCCAAATAATTCTTCGAATTACATTTTTGCCTTACACTTTTTTATTCAAAAACCTCCGGAAATACAATATTCCTAGTTTTATTAATAAACTAATGTCCGTTAATTGCCTTCTCAACCCTTCTTTTGTATTCAATGATGATTACCCTTTGTCTTATTTTCAATTCATTTTACGAATTTTACTGTTGTTATTTGAATATTCAATTTTCAATTCAACAAATACCTACTGGATTAGGTAGATATACTCCTACTTTCTCCAGGGTTTGACCTTGGGCTTTATTGATGGTTTTTGAAAACGCCAATCAAATTGGAAATTTGATAAAAATGTTTAGGCCTATTTCAAATTTTGTTCACTCATAATGTAACTGAGAACGTTAATCACTATTAATAAAATATTTAATTTTGTTTAGTCTAAAATTTCTCTGAATACATTTTCAGTACAACCATCATACCCCAAATTTTTTCTCTTATCTGAGAAAAAAGCTATTTTCAATTCCAAAAATGATTTTGCTCTAGACAGGGCAACATATAAGTAATTGTCCATGAGTGAGACAGGATCAGGTAAATACAGACCAACCGAGTGATTCAGTGAGAAAAATAATTACGAATTTTCTTACTTTGTTGTGAACTGCACCCAAGAACAAATTTTATGAGAATATTATTAATGTAGTACACACTATGACTGTAGTTTCTCACATTTACAGTAAACTCAACTATGTATTTTTTCTCAGAAGAGTTGCATTTTTCACTATATTTTGGAAGAAAAATTACTGACACCTATCTAATTTTCCATTATTATCATTTTTCTTTCTTGGGAGAACTGTCCAAAATTTCGCGCGCTCTACTTTTTGTTATCACTTTTTCTTATTTCATTAGATTAGATCATTTAATCGTTCCGCTGTTTTTCGCTCAAACGCCTTTCTTCTTTCGTGCAGTTCATTAATCCCCTTTTCTTTTAATTGAGGCCATTATTTTCTGTGAGGCAAATTTGCAGGACTGAAAAAAATTTATCACAATCACTTTTTCACTGAAGTTTGCTGAAAAACCTCGCTAGGAAACAAAGTATGTTTTGGAAATTTAGTTCTGCACCACAAAGTAGGTATTACATAATAAATGAAACAATAACTAATGAGAGGAAATTTAATGAAAATTACACAATAAAAAATCTTTACATAGAAAGAAGAGAAAATCTTCAGCTACAGAGCCTATAATACGTAACATATAATGATTGCGTTCTCTATATTGAGTAGCTACAAAATATTCGCTAAACAATTTATTATAGAACAGATTCTTTTATTGATAAAATGTTCTTTGGGGAAAACTATTTACACAATAATTACACAGTAATGTACACAACTTACATTATCTAATAGCATTTTTCTTTGGACTCTTTCTCTTCTATCAGCTCATAAATGGTTTGGTAATCCATTCAAAAATTGTTGAAAATACATAATCCTGTATAAAATTTAGTAATTCACAGGGATGGTAGTAGAAGAGAGTGGTAGGAAAAAATGATAAAATGAAATAAATCAATATTATTCTGCAAAAACGTAAACCGTTCATCGTTGATAAATTAAAAAAAAAGAGCGAAGAAAAGAAAACTTAAAATGCCATTCATTAAGTCAGTCTTGACAAGAAGAGAGGACAATTGAACAAAATAATGGAAGGAATATTCGCGTAGCTGTCACAGGGCAATACTGCTAGCCTCACTAAATGGTCCAATACGTTGAAATTCATCAACAGCTCGTACAGAGAAGTGATACCGAAATCCGCTATAAAACTAAAAAGCAGAATTGTACATTAAGACAGGAAAGATAATGGTAAAGTGATCATGGATACAAATAATACCTACTTGCGTAAGTGTACATTCCATAGGCAGTGGTAATGCGTTGACATCTCCAACTTTTCTCCAAGGGCTCTCAAGCGAAGGTATATTTGTTTCTTGGTAAGCATAAATTTGATACCGAATGATTTTAGCTATCTTCTGATCTAATAGCATATTCCAGGATAAAGATATACCTGCGAAAATCAAATTCAACGGTTCAGTTCTCATTTTCCTAATCATTTTCTTAAAATTCTGACGTAAATTCTCATTTAATATTATTTTGTAAAAGTTGTGAAGCAAATATTTAACTATAGATGTAACACAAACGTTCACTGACAGGTCTAATTAGCCGAATTTTGCTGATTACTTAGTTGTAATAAACGTTCAATGATGTTTGTAGATTCACTACAAAAGAAAGATAATAATGATTGACAGACATAATATTGTCTAGATCAAGTCACCAGCGGATATTGTTTTTTTTTTTTAGTTCTACGTCATCAAAAAACAGGAAAATCAAATGCAATAATATTGTGTAGTCATCAGCTGAAGACCTAATTTTAATTTGAAACAACGTGACTGTTCAATTTTCTAAAGGGTTTTGACCCAGTGAAATTTTACGTCCAGGTTCGTCCAGATGACCTTCCTTATGTTCAGTACATCTTCCTTCTTCAGACAGGCTAGGGCTCTACATTATGATGGATATTTGCAGACGCCATTTTGTGTGCAAAAGAATTTTTCCCTGAAAGAGCCAATGTTGCATTTGTGTTTTTCGACAAAGAAGAATAACTCAAGAACAGCTCGATGGATTTTTTTCAAGAGACTCGCGTTGGAAAGGAAATTTTATGGACAATACACAATGTTTTCTTTGATTTTCTTCACTGAAAGCATTATTTTTCGAGTTATTGATTAATAAGTGGAATATGTTTGTTTGCCCAAGCGCTTACCGCAGGCGTGTTTCATCAAAGTTTCATTCATTAATTGATGAGTCGATAGAATTTTATACAACACTACTCTTTTCTATCACTTTGATGGTATTTTAAGGCAAGGTTTTCAGTTGAGGAGTTGACTACCCTGACCTCCTCCCTGGTTACGCTACTGACAAATTTCCATATCCCCTGAGGAAGGATATGAGCGCACAATTTATGATGTAAGAGGTAATACTTTGTTATAAGCGGCTCAAATTGAAGTTCCAGGGAGATAACTTTGTAAAAATTTACTACAAAAAAAAAAAAAGTTGAAAGATGAAATTGCTAAAATACATGACTTACCATCTTTATTTTTTGAAATAGTAAGTTCTGGTTTAGGCGGCGGTTGCAATACGCCTGGCTTGATAGTGTAGATACAAGGTTTTGGCAATGGAGCCGGATGGTGCTTAATCTGAAAAATTATTATACCAATTTAGGAAAAATATTGGCTTAGGACAGTAACATAGTTCTTAAGGAGTAAATAGTTGACTTCGGCTACTTCAACTTGAAACCAAGTTGTATACCTTTCAGTTTTTACAAGTTTGATTCAGCACAACTCAAAATTCTGATCAACTACATACTTATGAGTTCAGGAAAAATACTAAATTCCTTTTCAAAATGATATGGGGTGAAATTTGATTGTTTGGACTGAATATGCAACCCAACAGAAAGATTTTTTCAAAAATGTAAAAATTTTGCATCATCTATAGTTAGCCACATATGGTCAATAAAATAACATTACTATATGCAAGCACCTCATTAGGTTGAGGCATAGTATTAATATTTTTTCATGTTTATACTTTTGCAAACATTGATCTTTTCAAAATTCATCTGTTTCTTAAGCAAAATTCTTCTTTGTTACATATTTTCTTGAGATTACACAACATTTTAGAGTTTGATGAAAGAAAATGAATGGCATATCAGCAAATTTCGACTTTCATTTCTAATGAATTGCTTGAATAAGAGAGATGATAAAAATTAAAACATTCCACTCATACTTACAAGGCGTTCTGAAAGGGGATTATAAAGTAGTGATTTCAAACCTGAAACATAGAATGCACACAAAATATTATCAAAAAATGCCATTTTTATAGCCTCAGGTAGGATTGTAACTGGCCCTAAATATTTCCTTTCTATTTTGCACAATCAAAGTTAGTTATTTCAACACTGTACAATTTTTCTTTATTCCACCATCTCTTTCAGGTAAAATCCCAAATCATTATTCACATTCTTGAATCAATTAGATAGAAGTGAATAGAAGATAGTTAATTACGCATTGACAAAGCATGTATCCAATTAATCTGATTGGTTGCTAAAAAAATTCCAGACTGAAAAATTGCCACCGCTCTCTTTACACTCCAAATTCATATCTCCCCTCCTTTCTCTGAAAAATATTATAATTGATTTCAAACCTGAAGGATACCAAGATTATTTCAAGCTTGAATACATAAATTATCATTTTAAAATCATAATCAAAATCTTAAATACCACTTCTGTCTCAAGAAATATACGTTTTAAGAGTAAAAAAAGGCAATTACAAGAGCCGCAATAGATTGGATAAACCAAGCGCTTCTGGCAAAACAGCCATTCTTGAAGTACCAAAAGTTGCTTTCTATCAGAGCTTAGATCCCAAATTAAAAAAATACGGGATGTTTTCGGATCCGGATCTCACAGAAGAAAAAAAAATACATACTATTTTGTAAATTTGTAATAATGGCGCTTCTGACTTCGGCTGCTCTTCACCAACATCCTATTGATGTTGAAGTTGAAGAGCAAGAAAGATTCCTAGCAGAGTATTGTGATAGAGATCATCGAAGCAAAATAAGAGCGTCAGTAAGTTGAATTTTCAAATCTTAAAACGCCATTTCATGAAATACCTCGACATTTGCATGGTTGTCTAGAATATTTGTATTTAATTTCATACGTACTACCCTCACAGAGTGCCAGGCTTGAAAATTCAGGTATCGACCGCGAAATTAGGCATCTGCCAATTTGGAAAATGATCTTCTAAAAACACGTTTTTTCATTAACAAACATTATACATACGGGGTCTTTCTGGATCCAGATCTCACTGAGGAAAAAAAATAGAGGATCTTTTCGGATCCGGATCTCACTGAGGAAAACATTACAGGATCTTTTTGGATCCGGATCTCATTGAGGGAAAAAAATACGGAATCTATTTGGATCCGGATCTCACAGAAGAAAAAAACGGGATCTTTCCGGATCCGGATTCCGTTTTGGATACGGGTTCCAGATCTCGGCCCTGCTTTCTATAACTCGAGAATGGCTGTTTAACCGAAAACGCTCTGTTGTGTTTAATTTATTGCGTTTCTTGTATTCGGTTTGTTCTATCCGCATCCTTTGAGTATATTTCTTGAAGTTATAGATAACTGTAAACTCCAAAAACGTAATCACTGTTGTCTTTTATTCTGATAGTGATATATAAGAAACATTTCTGCAAAGCTATATCTGTCTAATAAATTTAATAAAGATTCACCTGCTCCGGCTACTACTTTCACAGCGGTTGGCAGTTGTGCAGTTTGTGCAGTCGACTAGAAAAAAAAAAGTTGAAAATATTAAAATAGAATAATGTTTCAAAGAAATTTACTTCTTGCTTAAAACTTACAAGAGAATTGGTTGGACGATTCAGAGTCTTACCGGGAGCTCTTGTGTTTTCACCTGCAAATGAAATAAGGAAAAATTTAGATTTTTCAGTTGGGAGTTTTGACTTTACCAACTACCAAGAAAAGACTATAACAAAACCTCCTTATTCTTAATTCAGTCCGGACAGCGCTAAAGTATTGCGCGCGACAAGAACGGGATAATTAATGTGCAAGGCTATCAACAGGCGGAAGGTTCCTTAAATTTATTTGAATCAAGTTTCGATGATTGACAGAAAATTTCACGCTCTACAAATTTTATTCGCTTCATTTTTCTGCAAAATCACTTCCTTCTAAAGTTATTTCTAGATAACTTACCGAACATTTAAAAGAAAAAACTGTCTTGATAGTTTTACCGACTTTTCAAAGTATTACACCCGACACGAAGTCAACAGGGGGAGGTTTTTTTCGAAGGTTTTGGATCATTTTTAGCCTAATTTTAAAATTTTATGTTTCCTTATATAAATACATGTACGTAAGTCAACACTAAAGATGACCACAAAATAACTCAAAAACGATGGACGTTAACGATGGAAAGATGTTTTCACAATCAATAAATCGAAAACTAAAAGTTACGACACACAAGTAACATAAAATAGGAACTTAATTACATAATATAAAAATTATACAAGCGCTCGATACGTCGTTATGAATTCGAGCATCAAAACTGAACTGAATTTACATCGCTAAGAAAAAACAAAGATTAGGCTACATCAATATTATTAGTACCTATACGAATCATTTATACGAAAGCTCGAGTCACCTTTGCTGATAAAATCCTGACGTGTACAAAAGATGAAGATATGAGAACCGAGTATCTTTCATCCCCCCGTTAAGAACCTGCCCGGCACCATGAGACACTACATAGAATATTACAGTCCTGCCTTAAGACCATCCTCTGAACTCGGATTTGTTGCTCTAAACGAACAACCATGTCTGTACAACATTCCTTAAACTTGTCCATATGAACCAACAATACAATATTATATTGTTGGGGAAAGAGGTTTCGGAATAGCGTTGAATAAACGACATAAAACCGGTCCAGCTTTTTACTCCCCAATTGCCATAGTGGAAGTATTCTGAAGTCCATAGAACCAAAAACAAAAAGTTGATGAGGGGAATTTTTTTTTCATTTTACTGGAAAGTCTTCCTTTATTGATATCATTTTACTAATATGATACAACGGTTTTTCTCCGCTTTTTCTACCTGCATCCACTCCATAAACTGAATTTGACACTTTCTCGACTATCTCATAGGGTCCTACTCTAATTTCATCCAATTTTCCTCGATTGAGCTTATTACCGTTCTCCACATAGATTTTTTCTCCTATTTCAAACGTTTTTTTTTTTCTTTTCTGATCATATCTTTTCTTATTTTCTTCGTGAGCCTTGAGTGAATTTTCAAATGCTACTTTACTATCTTGTAAGTAATCACCTTCCGTACGAATTTCTCTCCCGGTACTATCTGCGAAACTATACCATTCATTAAATAATATTTCTATTGAATAGAAGCCCTACATCTTTGCATGACCCTTCTCTTCTGCAACGCACCCTTTGAAAAACCTTTTCAGCTCTTCCTACCAGCGAAACCAAGATTGTGACTTGAAGATGAGATCTATTCATCAAAGCTAACCTCAGTTCTTATTTGGTCGTCCTTTAATGCGGGCTTAAATATAAATTTTAAAAACTTATAAAAATCAATCAATATAAAAATTATTAAAAAATAATTTAAAATAGATATAAACTGAATTAAAAATATTTTAAACAAAAAATTATAAAACATTTTAAATATTTCTAAAATTATTTGATTAAAATTTTAAATATTGAAATTATTAACTTGACTAAATAATTTTTTTAAATAAATTATTATATTATAATTTTATCATTATAAATTATAGATGATTATTTTGAAAATAATTAAAATTTAAATAATTTTCATCATTTAAAAATGATTTTTATAGGCCTATTAAATTTTAAATTCAAATATCAAATAATTATACTTGAATCATATCTGATCCTTTTGTACAATAATATAAAAATTTAATTAAGATTAAATCCAATCTGATTTTATTCGAGTTATTATTTTTTTTTATAATTTATTAAATTGAAATATTATAAATTGTAAATTTATAATAAAAATTTCATTTTCAATATAAAAGTTAAAATTTTAAAATATTAATTTTGGAGATTGAAATAATTTTCATTAACTAGTTTTATTCAAAAATATTTCTAAAAAATTCATTTCAATATTAATTTTATTATCAATTCTTATATTTATTTTAAATGTAAATTTTAATTCAAAAATTAAATTTAAAAAAATTTAATTAAAATTAAAATTTTGAAAATTAATTTAAATAAAATAATTTCAAAAATATTTGAAAATTCAAAATATTGATTAGTTTGAATATTTTATTTAATTCAATAAAAATGCTAATAAAAAAATTTTTTTTATTAATTTAAAAATTGATATATATAAATAAAATTTAATTTCATGAGAAGAAGAAAGGAAAGCAATAGGTTGCCGCGAAATGTTTTCTCAGAGAAATAAGTATTGACTTCTGACCTATTTAATTTTTCCTGAATTCCCTGAGGGAGACTCGTTACAATGTGCCCTACACGCGATTTTTCAGTAAGTTCTGGATCCGCGGTTACGAGTAAATTTAGTTTTCTTATCGCGAATTCCGACACTGTACCATTAAAATTTCTGAAATTATAATTATACGCGTTCCACAATTCTGACCAACCTTTATTTACAAATGTTTCTTCAAAGGACTTCCTCCAAGTTTCCCACGACACTGCTGCAATCGACTGGCGGGTTGCTGCATACCATTCTTTCGCGTAACCGTCCAGAAAAAAACCTAAACCTAAAGCATCGGCGTGCAGGTATTGTGGAATTTTCATCCGTCGGCATTCTTCTTCAAATAGCTGCAACCAGTTCGCTGCATCCGTGTTTTCTCCCGTAAATTTATCCAGAACGAAGTCTTTTAACTGCGATAGTAGGTTCTTCTTTTCTTGTGGTATATTTTCTTTCTCTTTCAACGAAGTATCCGGGTCTTGGGTGAACTTGACTGCAGGTGAAAAACTGTGAGTAGCAATGTTTAAATATTGATCTTTGAACATGGCCTTTCCTTCCTCATCGAAGTATAATTTAGCGGTATCTTCATCAATTGTCAGCCTAACTGTTCTATATAAATGTCTCGTTTTCATCGTCGCTTTAGCGTGCTTTATTGGTGGCAGTTTCAACAGCTCAGGGTGGTGAACCATCACCTGATAATTTTCTGGCATTTCCATTTTCTTTTCTTCTCCAACAACTTGAAATCCTTTGATTTTGAGGACCGTCGTTTTCGTGTCTGCAGCGCTAAGCGCCTCGGTTTTCAGGAACACTTGAATTGGGATCGACATCTTTTCCTTGGCACCGTAAACTCGTTTTTAATTTGTAAGTCGAACACTAAAGATGACCACAAAATGACTTAAAAACGATGGACGTTAACATAGAATGAGAACAAAACAAAACTTTTCCCGCACAGTTATATTTATGATACGACGTTTCGTGCAGACTAGTGGACTTCATCAAGTACCGATTTATTTCGGTACTTGATGAAGTCGAAAGTCCACTAGTCTGGACGAAACGTCGTATCATAAATATAACTGCGCGGGATAAGGCTTTGTTTTCTTCTCATTTTATATTATCTCCTTGCACGTAAGAAAATCATTCCCTCGATGGACGTTAACGATTGAAAGATGTTTTTATAATCAATAAATCGAAAACTAAAAGTTACGACACACAAGTAACATAGAATAGGAACTTAATTACATATAAAAATTATACAAGCGTTCGATACGTTGTTATGAGTTCGAACATCAAAACTGAACTGAATTTACATCGCTAAGAAAGAACAAAGATTAGGCTACATCAATATTATTCCTGTTAGTGTTCATGACGTACGTTTCCCTTGCTGATAAAATCCTGATGAAGATATGAGAACCGAGTGTCTCACATATAAAGAGTGGGTCAACGCGAGAAAACCCACCTGGCTGCCTCGCGCAACATCCAAGAAAACGCGAATGTTGCACGAGACAACCAGGTGGGTTTTCTCGCGTTGATCTACAGATTTTTTTGTCCGCGCAACTCCTCCTAAACTACCGGTCGGATTTTCTTAATTTTTGGTGAAGTTGTTGGGGATAACCCGAAGTTGGGCAAACGCGTTTTTTTTTTTTTTAGATTGGATGAGTAGTTGAGTAATTCTCAATTTTCTTCTAACTTTTTACTGTTATTTCTCGGAAAATATTCATCTTATCATCTTCATAATTATTGCATTACGTCAAAGTGTATTGACAAAGTCAACTTTCATTAGATACGTGTTGCGCCTAAGCCATGGTATTGAATAGATAGCCGCGTATATTTTATAATTCTCGCCTGATTCATATTCCCGTTTATTATTTTTTTTTGTTCCAACAACAAGAAGCTAAATTATTTGAGACAGATTCATATGAATGAAGTTTCAGAACTTAGATCAAGAAAAGTCGGTTATGCTTACGCTGCTGCGTGAGCTTGACTTAGATTGGACAGTTCAAGCCGACATTTCAGTAAGAGAGAAAGGGAGGTGCATGATCCGCGCAACATTTCAACTACATGAGGGGCAAATTTACAAAAACAATTTATACAGCTGTTTGTAGACTTACTTTTATCTTCCTTATCCGTGAGATCAATTATGGAGTCTACAACAGGTACAGACGTGACTGGAGTCTTACAGAGTCCCTTACCAACAGATGGACTATTTCTTCCAACTGTTGAAGAGTCAACAGAACTCGGGGCTTGAACTTTATTCGTTAATAATGATGATGTTGCTATTGATGTTGATTTCCGTTGATCTTGAGATGCAGGAGATGAAGAAACAGATGGTTTTATATCTGAGTTTTTCAAGTGGTGCGTTGATGATTGTGCTGATGGACTGTGAGACAGACGTGAGGCCTGGAAAAAGTCGAAATTGTGATCTATAAAGTTGCTAAAAATGATATAAAGTTTCCTTAATACAATCTAAAAATCTCTCATGGAAGAATTAAATGCATACTACTGAATTTTCTTTTTAATATTGTGGACCTGAACAAGTACACTTACAGCATTTCCGTCTAGTGCCACTTGAAGACCTACAGATCTGGTAATGAGGGTAGGAGTGCAAACTTTTGAATCTTTCTTAAGGTTATTTGCTTTATCAACAAACATCTGACAAACTCCTCTCAATTGATGAAGCTGAAAAAAAAATAAAATACTTAGCATGGAGAAAATAGAGAAAAAGGTATAATTGAAATTTATACAAATTAAATTTTCACACCTGCTTCTCCAAATTGAAGCATGTCTGTTTTCGATGATTTTCAGCTGCTTGCAATTCATGAATTTGTCTTTTCAATTCACCTATTTCACTGCTATCTGATATCATTTCACAAACTTTTTGCAGGACAATTTCTTCAAGTTGCTAAAGAGGTGAAAAAATGAAAATTCAAAATGAAAGATTGTTCAGTAAAATAAAATTCAATAATTGAATATTTTTTTGCAGAACATCAGAAGTTTCATCTGGAGTAGATGAAACGAGTGATTTTTTTCCACAAATACTAACCCGTCGCGTTAAAGTCTTTTTCATAGTTTTGAATATATTCTTCAAAGTATCACTATTCATTGAGTCAACAGATAAATCTACTTTGTACTTTGTTTCTGTACTTGGACTCTGATCTCCAGATCTTTTTTCATCTGCAGGGCTGTCCTTTTTAATACATCCATTTGGTATACTCTTTCCTTGTTTATTTATTTCTGTTAGAATTGTAGATTCAATATCCTTCATTGTTTTGGTCACATTGAAAGGAGCGGTATGCTTTCTAGCTATATTTTTCTTGGCAGTAGTCACAAGCTTGTCATTATTACTACTAGAAGGCGAGGATGACTGCGGCAGACGCGTTATACAATTATTGTTTCTTGGGTTCCCAGAAACTGAATACTGATGATCTACAACATTTTCACTGGTTGGTTTAATTCCACTGGAAATATTATCATTTACACTATCGGAAATTTTACGTTTCTTGATGTCTGTAAAAATAATAAAAATCAATATTAAAAATTTGTGTGACCAATCTGAAGTACAATTCTTGCATTAAAAAAATTTGCATTTTTGAAAGAGGTTGAATGGGAAGGTTAAACGAGAGGGACTTGAAAAGAATTTGACTATGAAAGAGACATATGTAATACAGTAAAACCTTGTTAACTTGAAGCTGAAAGGAATGACCCTTTTGTTCGAGATATCGAGTTTTCGAGTTAAGAAAGTTCGAGATAAATGCAGAAAAATTTGAGATATCGATTTTATTATTATTTTTTTTTGTTGTAGGTATTAACATATTTTTTAAAAATACAAGTAAGTACCTACTTAAGAATGAGGTAACTCTTTAAAAAAGAAATCAGAAATTTTCTTCTGTACTAGGTTTACAATATTGCTCACGTTCAACAGTAATTTCAATTTCAGACAATGCATTAAAAGTAGCACTGGTGGTGCCTTCGGATGTTTCAAAATACCCTCTCAAAAGTTCGATAGCGTCTTTTAAATCTCGATAATGGTAGGATTTTGGCTCTGTTTCCTCGTCTACCTCGTGTCTCACAGCGTCATTTACGTCTTCATTTTCATTACAGCATTCTTCTATAATTTCGTCATCAGAGAGCATAGCAGAAACAGGTAGGCCATCATCAACAAAAAGAAAATCAATGCAATCAATGTCACCAAATCCTTCACTTCTTCTTTCCAACAATTCTGACCAAAGCTCCTCTGCCTCATGTAAGATAGTCTCGTCATCATTTTCAGAATAAGTATTCAATGTCTGGAAACCGGCTTTCAAAAAACATTTCTTTATACACGATGGTGAGACCTTTCGCCAAGCCTTGTCCAACATCCTGATTGCCAAGAGTAGGTCTATTGATGTTTCCTTTCCTTCATCAATGTCGGATATCATTCTCTCAATGATTTGTTGACGGTATAAAACCTTCACGTTCTGAATAATCCCTGAATCGAGAGGCTGAAGTAAAGGAGTGGCATTTGCAGGGAAGAATTCCACCTTGACTGATTTCAATTCGCGTCGTACTACATGAGCTGTGCAATTGTTCACAAGAATGATTATTTTTCGACGTTGGGCTGTCATTTTCTCGTCAACTATAGCTAACCAATCGTCAAAGTACTCGATAGTCATCCAGGCCTTCCTATTGGCCATGTAATGAAGAGGAAGAGATTTTATGTTGGCGAAACAGCGCGGCTTCTTCGATTTCCCTATAACGAAGGGAGTAAGTTTCTCTGTCCCAGTCATATTTGTGCACAATAAAACGGTGATTCTCTCCTTACTTTGCTTGCCACCATGACAATCGTCATCCTTCAGAGCTAGCGTTTTATTAGGCAAGCATTTAAAAAATAAACCCGTTTCATCCGCATTAAATGTGTCTTCGGGTCGATAATTCTCCAATAGTGTTGGAAGCTCACTTTTCCACGCATCACACTTCTCAGTGTCCACAGCTGCAGATTCATCACACACAGATTTGAAATGTAAACCATACCTTTTTTTAAAATTTCCGAGCCATCCGTTACTTGCTGCAAAATTGTCGATTGGTATGTTCATCTTCCTCGCAAACTGTTCAGCTTTCTTTTGCAAAACTGGACCCGATATGGGCACCCGCTTTCTAAGGCACTGGACAAACCAAGTGAATAGACATTTTTCCAGTTCAGGGTGCTTAGCTTGGCGAAATCTTTTGACCTTCTTAGCGTTTGATGGAGTGTTAAGGATTTTGTCTCGATCTTTCAAAATTGTAGACAGAGTACTTCCTGGAATTTTGAATTGAGCAGCCACATCTTTTTTCCTCTTGTCCCCACAATCCACGGCTTCCAGCACAAGTTTCTTCTCCTCAATTGTGAGGCTATTACACTTTCTCTTAAGAGTCATCATTCAACGTTCATTACATGACACAGCTTCAGTAAAGATACACTTTCATATAGGCCTACAAACTTACATTGTGTTCTATTTCATGATGAATCATGTTATATGAAGTGACAAGTCAAAACCTGAAATAAGCCAAATACGTACCAATTTGCGTATATGGTACCTTTTCCCGAGAAATTTTAATTCGAGTTATAGAGTATCACGTTGGAAGTGCTTTTGAGAAAATAACATTAGGTCTTATGGAGACTTCAAGGGAATAAAAATTTCTTCGAGTTATCAAGGCTCGAGTTAACGAGGTTTTACTGTATAAGAAATTCTTAGTATTGAACTTGGTATTTATAGAGTGGAAAGGAGACCAAGAGAAAATCTGACCTTTGAGCTATTTGTACGGAGAGGGAAAGGGATTTCAACAAATTTATGCATTGAAAAACCTTCCTCAAAAATTCGAAATCGTTCATTTATGAAAAAAAAATTAAGAACTTCAACGTTTCCGAGAAGCCACTCCAAAAAGATTTCAAGCACAAAAATGGGTGTGATTTAATGGCCCTTCATAATAATGGATTTGAACGACAGGAATCAATACAAATACGACAACTTCATGGATTCAGCGACAACATGTCTAATGAACGACAAATAATTGGATAAGCGATAAAATAAAGATTAGGGCGTCAGGAAAAATTAATTAAACTACATAAAATACAGCACACGACATTATAAACTTTGCCCTTATTACAATCACTTTTCACTACGACAGGAGGAATCACCCTTGCAACCCCAGTACTTGTTTACACACGTGCCGTCTTAAAAAGTAAGGGCAGGTATACGTCGAAGCTAACAAATTGTTGGCATCAATGAATATTTCCCATAAACCGTAATAATGTTTGAGAAAATCATCGAACGTCTTGTTCATTGAAGAAAATCCAGGAGCCGCACCTTCAAACCAATTGGAGTTCTTTGTCAGCCACTGTTCATGAAAATAAATCACAAAGTCTCGCTCACGCGCATCCTCATCCGCGCTCCATTTAGCCACAAATAATTCAGCTGCTTTCTAACATGTTTCTTCATCTTGACTTGTACTTGAGGAAAGAAATTGAAAAAAAATAATTGTGTCGTTTGTTCCATTTAAATAGTCGTCATTGATTTTGTCGTTGCCTATCAATATTTAGTAGGCAAAATGCCTGTAGTGTAAACCATTTTGTCTGTCGTGCCGTTTAATATTCCCCAAAATTTTTTTCTCAATAAAAAAATCAGAACTTATATTTTTCTGAACCAACTTGTCTCCTTTCCGAGAAAATAACATTCAGAAAAAACGTAAAAATTCAAACGCGGAATATTTACATATCAAAATTTTTCAAAAGAATAATTAATATTAATTTTACCTGAGACCAAATGAACTTTATTATCACAGTGATTTTTTGAGGCTGAACCATTGACTTCAGGGATTTCGGAACTTCTTTTTCGACTGTTTAGAACATTACTACTGTTTTCTTTGACTGTAAAAAATACAAATTGAACCATTATTTGAAATCAGACTCATGGCTGTTTGTTCGATCAAATTTTTACCTGTTTCACACGAAGTATTACTTTCGTTGATATTCTTTTCGCTTGGTGGTTTATTAACATTATTACTGGAACTAGGTAAAGGGGAGCTTTGAGTACTCGATGCGTCGCCATTGAGAAATTTTTCTGAATTCGACTTGTTATTTGTATGATTTTGAGTTAAAGTATGATTATTTGTCGCTTCATTCAAACCATTTTCTTTCGTTGGCTCGGAAACTGGTTTCTTAGACAAGATTTTATCAAAATCTTCACCCGACCTGTGAACAATGGTACCATTGCAAACGAATGTAACTCTTCCATTCTGCGCAGGCGGATTGGGAGTTGAGTTATTGACTTCTTCTTTTTTATCAGATGAACTATCGGCGTCGGCAGTGTTCAATTTTTCAATCACGTTACGATCATTGTTTTTCAGGGAGAGGGTTTTATTTTCAGTAGCCTTTTCACAATCGGAGATCGGACTGACTGTGCAAGGTTCATGAGTTTTCATCGGGATGGGAATATCGTCGAGATCATCATCTAATAAGACGGTACTTTCTTCGTCGAGTACGTCGGAATTTGGAATGGAGTTTTTCAGCATAGGAACATTAGGCGATTCAACAGCTATATCTTCAGCATGTACTTCTTCGATGACCAAAGTAAATTCGTCACTCAAAGAATCTTCAGATTCTACAGTACCACACTTGAACCTGAAAAAGGTGAGAATCCGTTAATGTACTTTTTCTCTCAATCACAAAAAAGTTTCATAACAAAGGAAAATTGCGAAACAGCAATGCTTCTTCCTTCAACAACTCAGCCACTATAAAGAAAAAAATATGCTGCGAATTTGGGCTGTTTTTCGGGATGAGCCTGATTCCAGAAGGGCCAATTACGTTTCCAGAGAATTAGGTTTCAGGGTCCTGAGTAGGAGGTAGAAATCTCTGCAGTCTTCATCGCAAGGATATCGAGATTATACATAGATGAACTGAATATTAGTTTTTGGGTGAACTATTCAAGGCAATTATTCTGAAGACAATGACAACCAGCTGTGAGGTTCGAATTTTTTCGACTTTTTTTTCTATTTCAAAAAACAAAATTGCTTCTATATAATCTGAAGGCGGAACGAAAGAAATTATTTTGAAAAACAGAGGAAGAGGAAGAAATACTGATCGAAAAATTCCAATCTAATTTGTCAGGAAATAAAGAATCAATTAGATCTAAATTGATTACTCAACACCTTGAATAAGTTCACTGGCTGATCTTGTGAATATATTCCATTAAAAACTGATTATCTGGCAAAGTGAATTTGGTGCTATACTGCACGATACTGGAAGACATTTTTCTTCTCATTTTAAATTATTATCTAGTGATTAATAATCATTTGTGCCTTCAAACACACAAACTACGCTCTGTTTCAGCGCAAATTTTGAAAATACACTTTACTTTTCAAGCTGAAAGAACTGAAACAGGATGGGTCGTTTTCCTCGATTCAAAGATATTTGTTCTCGCTGATTCTCAATGATTTATACCAAATCTAAACATACCGGCAACTTTGAGAACCTCACCAACGAAAGGTAGGGCTACTTTAACAGGGAACCTGTATTATTGAGGGGGCCTTTCCGGAAACAACGTCCGCCGTCCGGGAGGAAACTTGACCTAAACTAACTTGACCATGACCATGGGACTTGGACTTTTTTTTCTCGTCCTATCGCTTATAGCTTGAAGGATGAAATTTTTTTAAGGGGCTTGGAGATTGAGATTTTTCCAAGTCCCTCTCTTATCACCTACAGCTCGGACTATCACGTAGAGTTCAAAGGTCAGAATTCTTTCCGACTTCGCCCTTCTTTTTTTGAATTCCTCTCCAATAGCTCGGTTTCCTATCATACTAGTACAGCGCTAGTTTCATACAAGGAGGAGTCCCAGCCTAGTTGAGTCCAGTATACTGTATGTTGGTGAATGATTTCTCAATAACGATCATAAGAATGGTATCTCTCATCCTACTTTCAACTTAAGTACTTTTCCCTTGAACGACTCAATGTCACAAAAGAGCAGTATTAGCCTGCAATGACCCGGAGAAAAGTATTCCTCATACAAGAGACTGCAGTACTCTTCCCTCGAGCCCAAGAGATCCGCATTTTACGCAAAATCCGTAGAAAAATCTTAATTTTTTACGGGGATCGAAAATCCGTGGATCTGGCAGCACAGATAGGCTGATTAAAATAGTAATTATTAAATTTTTTAATTTGACAAATTAATGTTAATTTCAACTAAATAAATAATAGATTTTATTATTATAAATAATAATTATATTTTATTTCCAATTAAAAAATTTTATAAAATTGAAAAAATAATAAAATAATATTATATAGTACAAAAGGAAATAAAATTCTTATTTTTATTAAATTTTTGAAATTTAAAATTATCAATTTAAATTAGATTTTTTAGTTGTTTTTTTAATAACAATTCAATTATCATATTTATTATAATTGAATTATCATAATTATCATTTTTTAATGTTTTTTTATATACATATAATTCACAAAAATATTTCAATTTATTTTTTAATAAAAATTTTTATTGAATTATATTTAAATAAAATTTTTAATATCATTAATAAATATAATTATTCTATTATCTCCTTCAAGAAACTAGATATACAATACTCCATTCACCAATTGGCCAGATATACAACGTTTCAAACACCATAAGACTCATAGAACAAATTCCCTACCTCCCCTCATTCAGGTCCGTTAAAGAACCCGTGAGTTTCTTTTTCTTTTTTTTTCTTTCAAAAATTTTAATAATTTTGATAAAAATTACTACAGACAGCTCGAAGGTCAAAATTTTCGACATTGACATTTTTTCAAGTCTCTGCAGTCGCGTACTTTTGAACTGTGGAGAAGAGGAGAGAGTTGGGGTTAACTCCTCTGAAATTTTTGAGATTGCCATAAAATTTTGGATCCATTTCGAAGTGACTAAAAGGAGAAAAGTCTCACTCCCCTCCAAAATTCTGGTATGACTTCGCTACCAAATCTCCAAAAATTGGTAAGAGAGTTCCTTCTCAAACACTTTTCCAACGAACCCCTGTCACCCTCGAGATCAAGGACGTCACACATTCTTCTCAAATAACCTTCATTGGAACAGGTCCCCAGTTAAGGTGGTCTTATTTCGACTAAGTCAAAATATGGAATTATAAACGACTCTTAATTATAGGTATTTATAATTCAACATTTATAGAAAAGGGAGGAGAGAAAAATGATGAAGTTTTTGAATTTTCTACTTTTAAAACACAACCCTAACAATGGTCTAAAAATCGTAATTTTGCTATACTAAATGAACACAAGTACAACGTTAATATTCCAAAACTTATTACAGGGTAGAATTATCCATTGTAATATGAACGGATATTTTCAAGAGTTTGACTTCTGATTGAAGACAAGAGAAATAATTTGGACTCGACAGCGGAAGAGTCGCTGCAGGTGGCAATGTATGGAAGCTTGACCCAAAACTGTGATCGTGATAATACTTCACTTTTTTATGGAAAATACATACTTTTCAAACTCATAACAAGTTCAAGATCGCAATAGTAATGAGCCAAAAATCATTGAGATATCTTCTAACAACCTTCAGCTACAAGGAATAACAATCCTCAAGCTTTTTTGGAACTTATAACTCACGTTATTGGCAATTTTGTCGGCTTGATTGTACAGATGTAGCCGAATCGTATCTCCCTCCTTGAAACACTACTACTAACCTCTCAATTACAACTACTACACACACTGTGCACGTAGCGATGCTAGCGCGAGTCCGAATGCTATGCTAGGTTATGATGTGTTCCGAGATATTGACTTCATTGTCTAGCTTACGTACAGACTACAGACCGCGCAACGCTCATCGTCCATTTAAAGCGTGCATCGCAATACTGGGGAATCCCCTTTACCCCGTAACAATACACAATACGTTTCAGCTACTCCTAATCTTTAAGGATGGACGTGAAGCGTAACCAGGGTTGGCAATGTAAATGAACTCTAAAATGTTGCAAGGACTTGACGTGAACGTAGAAACAATCATAAATAATGTAATAATAATAATAATGATACATTCTAAATTATCATGTTATTTATATTCGTGAATCGAATATGATATATTTTCAGCTATTTACTTTTATTTATCGCAAGATCTACATTGTAATGACTTCTTAAAAGTGTGAATTGCCAACCCTGAGCGTGACATGCACTACATAAGTTTGATATAATATCATGGCTTAAAGTAAGCAACACCCAGTCTAGGTATGGCATATAAAGTCAAGAGGTTCAAGTTTATTATTTTTCTCTCTTTCTGAGCCCAAATCTTCACAAATTGTGATCACAATTAAATAAAGATATTCTTGTCAAGTACGCCTCGAATAATTGTTTATGTTATCCTGATAATGATGACTGAATATTATTTTCTCTAAAAGATACCTAATACATACAGCGAACTAAAACTCATCATTACAAGAAAGAACTGAATAACGTTCAGTCTTATCACTTATCGACTAATTGAAAAACGTGTGACTTAGCCTACCCGATGATAATCAAAAGTGGGCGAAATTTCTAAAAATAATGCTCTTCTGAACTTCGTTCTGAGTATAATTTTGAGTTTCACTTTCGCGTTGACCGAGCGTTAGTGGTATCGAGGACAAACGTGTGGGCGGGGAGTCAGGCTACCAGACTAAACCTGACAACGCAGCATTCACTTACCTACGAGAGAGGTTTCAGTCAATTATAAGCTATGGCCGGCATTGAGGTAAATAAAATAACGTACCTCGTTCTCTATCCAACTTCTGAATTTAAAATAATTATTTTCCTTCATTATGCGTTCCACTGAAAATTTCTATGTAAGAAAAACTTTTACACAGCACGTCTGCACACACTTAATTTTTCTCAACGTTTTACAAAGGAGAAATAGTATAATATTTTTATACAAGAGAATTTGCTGAACAAGTACGAAATTTTACGAATCGAGTCGAAGATGAGGTGAGTAAACGCACGAGTAGCAAATTCTCTTTTTATTCTCTTGTATTATCAGGAAGATATTTTTCTCAGAAAATTAATGATGGTAAAGATTGCCAACCGTGGGTAAAATTGTACTTTACTATCACGTGTTATGAAAAAACACTACCTACATGATATACATCAAGAAATCTAATCATCTGATTTTCAATCATTTTCCCCATCAGAGTGCATCTCGGTATTAAACTGAGGCACGCGCGTTCCCTCAATACTAAATATACCACTTGAACTACAAGAACGAGGAAATATAAAAAAAAAAAGAAAACGTTCACCAAGTAGACAAAATATTATAAACAAATACTGGAATTGCATACCAAGGCATTTTACAAAGTGAGAATACACGTTAGAAATTGCACAGATACACGAGTATACGCACTTTCTTAATCTACTCAACAGCAGACAATACACTCAAACAAGGAATTAATGACTCAGTAATTATAATTGCAAGAATTGTAATTCATTCTAGCTAAGGAAGGAACTATCTTAAATCGGTATGCGCAGAAGATAAGAACAGAGGCGTCACCATGAGAAGGAACACTGAAGACGAGTGCATAGGGCGTCATACCTAATTATAACGTCATCATTTATCTTCAAACTTCCCTATTCCAGGCTGATAACAGTTCGTCACAATTTGAAAATAATTCCAACCACTTGAAAAAACAAGTAAATGATTCACATTTATAGATCGATCAAATTCAAAATAAATTGGTTGTATTATAAAAATTGACCGATATTCCACAGCAATTAACATTTTATGTAACGTGAATTTAATAATTCTAACATCTTGCAAACATGCTCACTTGTCAAACGTGAATCATAGACCGTGAAAATCATGAGTCAAGTTTACTAATATAAGTAAGGCTTTCAATTTTAATCGCGCCATCAAGATTGCCAAATACGGAAGGCTAGGCAAAAAATTTCTGTAGGATAGAGTAAGTTCTTGAAGAATTGGAACGATCGGGTTTGAATAACTTTTAAAAATCTAATGCACGGTTCAGTTTCTTTTATGAATAAAATGAAAGAAAATTTCACTTTGATAATTAATTTTGCCGATGAAAATTTCTCCTCGTTAATTACTTCAGAAAACAATCTCAAAACAGAGAAAATTTTCCAAGGGCAGATATTTCCCTTTTTCTTCACATCTTTTTTGGTGAGACTTCACCGCAGTGAAATATTAATCCGTGCCTGTTCCCAATGTTCAGAAATAGAACGAAGTGACGTCAGGTTAATTATGTAGTAGCGGTCTAACCACCTCTCACCTCTACTTCTCGTTTCCGACGACAAAGCCACTCCCTTGTACATTTAGAATCGACCATGATGATGAACATTAAATAAAATATTAGAATTGAAAGATACCCTCTATAAATCAATAGATCTTGAATGGTTTTCGTCTCTGCAGAATACTAAAAAAAACTTCCGTCGTTTTTCTTTCCTTTTCATTTATCTGAATTACATACAGCAAGCTAAACAACGCGCGGTGTGGCGCTCCTACACAGCGCACATACGGTGCTCATATTGTAGCCTAGGCGTTGGACTACCGTTTCAGCAGTGCAAAATCGCGCAGCAAATACGTAATATGCAATGCATAAAGATTCAAACAATAATGAGAGGGGGGAAAAGGAAAAAAGAGAAAACAGATGACCATACGTTCTAATCGTTGGATTTCATCAAAAAACGCCGAAGGGTTGAGCCACTATTTACTTATTATGCATTGTATAAGGCTTACATAATAATCTGATTTTCAATCACTAGATAAGTAAATCAGAACGAGAAAAGAAGAAATTTTGCAAGTTCATTAATTTTAAATTAAAACGGACTTTTAGGGAAAAAATTAAAAGTATTAATTTTAAGGTAATATATTTTTGGCAGAAATACATGTAAACGAGAAATGCGAACATTTTAAGAAAAATCCTTCCACATTTAATAGGATTCTAGATTTCAACAATTCTGGCATTCTACTAGCATTCCAAAAAATTTAAATACAAAGTTTGCCCGCGGTCTAGAGGATGATTCAAGAATACTTCAATTATGATATCAATTTGTCAACATTCAAGTTACGCTATAAATTAAAGTGAAAAAATTTCAGTCTCCTCAAATGTAACCTCATGGGCGTCAACCGGAAAATAATTCAGAACAATAATATGGCTTATTACGTTGACACGAATACGTACGCTCAAATTCAGGAACTCCTCATCTCATAGTCAGTACTGAGGTCAATATCCTCGATGAGAGGAGGTACATACGAACGACGTAAAGAATCTCACTCGTCTAGTATGATAAAATAGTAGGCGACAAGATCTAGTCTTTCGCAGTGTACGTTGGTAACCCTGATTTCGTGCGGATGCGCGCGGAGTATCCCAAGTTGCCAAGAAAATGTACGTTTTTCGGAGGAATATTTTTCGACGGCAACCCTTCCGATATTGGTGGATAACGTCCAAAAAGAACGAGATAAAATAGAAAGTATGTTTTACATGCATAATTGTTGATTATAGCGGTATGTGATGGATTATTAATTCGATTAATGGATGATGGAAGAAAAGAATTTGATTTTACAGAGAATTTTACATACCTTTGATACTCTATGAATAAGTGAATTTCAAATTGAAAAATTCAAGTTGAAGTCAATTTGCTCAGCATTCATGCTGCAGTTTCCATTCACAATTGGAACACACAGAAAACCATTCCAAAATGTAGGAAATATTTTTCTCAAAAAAACCTAAAAATGAAATCTGTATTTGTACTTTCCAAGTATTCTATGGAAACTTGTTATACTTATTTATTCACTTCGTAGTTTCCTAGCCCTTTAGGCTGGATAGAATACTTATATCATATCCTTTCTGGAATTTCTTTGGTTTTGTAAAGGCCACACATATTTCAGGAAGAGAGAGAGAGAAAAAAAAAGAAACCATCATATAGATGCTTTCGGTTTCAGTAGAATATTCACTCATACGAGCAAATCGCACACACACACACACATACATATTATGTGCGCTTCCTAGCTTACCGACGCGACAGGTGCTTTGATGGATACACTCTGCATCCAACAGGCTCCCTCGCTTCAAGTTGATTACAAGGTGAAGGGGTAGAAAAGAATGGTACACAGAAAACTTCTTACTCAACATGTTGATATAAACTTGAAGAAACTGGCAACAATGACGTCGAATTCTGCTCTCTCTCAGCCCGACTAGAGTCATGGTAGAAAATAAAATGAGCCAACAAAAAGTAGAAGAATCTCCAGCCTACATCCGTTTTATTCCAAGAATCGTGTACTTTTGTTCTTTAAAAAACCTTGGTTTTAAATCTTCGAGCATTTACAAACTTTTTCAGTAGACGTTCTGGAGATGAAATGATACACCTAAAAATTTGCCTCTTTGGTCCAAAAATAAAATTGTGAGCACACCAATTCCAAATTACCAAATGTTAAATTGAACGAGAATAATCAGTTGAGAGCAAAATCACCTTTCTTTTACATAATAATAATATGCGAACTTTTCCTTCATCGATCTATATTATAAATGCAATAATTCAAAATTAGACTTAAACAGAAGCGTCTAAAATCTTGATTAATCAATTTTTCTGAAAACCAATTATATTGATAGAGTTCGGCTTCATTAATCGTCCACAAAGAGGGAAAAAAATAATAAAGTCTGTAATAAATAAACTTTTCTAAATTTAGTAAAAAGTGTCTAGGTCTCTCCAAAAGGGAATAATAAACAGAAAAAATGTAAATAAAATTTTCTGGCCTCTAGCCAAGGAAATAAAGATCATGTTTCATGTCGAGCATCCCAGCTATTTATTTTCCTTTCATCATGCAGATTTGTCATTTACGAACGAGAGCAAAAGGAATTATTGGTCGAGTAATAAAGGTTGCCTAGTATGATGGAGGCTTTAGCCTAGTAGAGGTCTAGTAGATGTAGATGAGGTCATTTGGCCGACTGGACCTAGTATACCGGGTGAGTCAAAAAGATGTTACCAGTTAAATGGGAATTTTCGCTAAATCCGCCGTAGCGCGAAAACGCGAAACGTTAGACGTATAGTTTGAATGTACAAAATTTGTATTCCAATTTTATCTTTAATTTGAGCTACATGCGAAGTTTCTACGACTTTTCTGAGCCGAGTTATGGACCAAAATGTGCCGAAAATTGACTAACTTGCAAAGATTTTTGATATAAAACATTGAAAAATCCCCCACTTTCAAGCTTCATGGGGTTATTTGGGTACTTTTTTCGGAATCAGCGTTAAATTTCACTTTGGAATCAGATAAAATGAGAATGTTGGAACAATTTTAAATTTTGGCAAGTTGATGAATTTTTGGCACATTTTGGTCCATAACTCGGCTCAGAAAAGTCGTAGAAACTTCGGATGTGGCTCAAATTAAAGATGAAATTGAGATACAAATTTCGTACATTTAAACTATATGTCTAACGTTTCGCGTTTTCGCGCTACAGCGGATTTAGCGCAAACTCCCATTTAACTGGTAACATCTTTTTGACTCACCCTGTATACTGCGTATGGAACCTTGTTTTGAATTTTGTTAGTATAGGCTTTGGTCGGGGGGAGGGGCGAACGAGCGGTAGAATAACAGCTAGTATAATGAAGGCTTTAGTCGAATACAGGTCTAGGATTTCGAAATTTTTGGGCCGAAGGTCACGCACGCACGCAGAGTTAAAATTAGGGTAGGGGTCAGAGCAAAGACATGAAACAAGTCAATAGAGGTATTGTACCCAATTTATAGGGAATAAGATTAACAATGGTGATTGGTAAATTTCCTTTCATGGTGGCTCCAGTTTTAATGTAAAAATTCATTTTACTCGTTTATCAAAACCAAGCATTTTGATATCTCATTTTTCATACCGATTCGGTATGTTGTACAAATCATTTTCGACTTTTTCTCGTCTTATAATTGGATTTCTAGACCAACGTTTCAAAATTTCATCTATTATCAATCATTATACACTATTTTTCCGGAGAAATAAATACGAATTTTGGAATGTATACACTCTTCTTAGACAACCGTTGACACACAATAGGTTATTAAAAAAACTGTTTAATGTCAAGTTTTTAGAAAATGATTTATACTCTGAATTTAGAAACTTAACTGTCAACTGTTTGAAAATAATCAATTTCTTTGAGGAAGAATCTTTTCCTTCTTTTTCCAAATCCATTTATCGGGTTTTCAACGTACTTTGTAACATTGAATTACTCGTTGAAATTGATAACACTGTCATCAAATTAGCATCAACATCACATGAAAAATTTGCAAGGAAAAAACTCGAATATGAATTAAAAAATTGGGATATGTATACTATTGATTTAAAGAAGAAAGAGAACAATTATTGTCTGAGATAAAATGGTGGATTTTGAAGATATTTAGACATTTATAATTATGGTTACTAGTAGTTCTTCAGAGTGGCAAATTTTACAAAACGAGCCGAAGGCGAGTGATATAAATGAATGAGCATTGAACTGCGTACAGTGTATTTCATAAAACATCAGTAAGATGGCGACGCACTCAGGTAGGCATCGGGAAAACGTCCCTATTTTTGCTGACGTCAAATTGTTACCCCGCTGTCCATATAAATACGTCGCCATTTCGCTGATCTTATATGAAATACACATACATAATCACTCTCTTATTTTTTTTATACACGTGCAACTATGTATATTTTATGCATAACCGATGACCTAAATCAAATCGGTCACAAGAACAGCTACTCTACCAATCGAAAATGGCTGATTAATATCCAGTTTTAACAGTGAGCATATACGAATATTTTTTTAGATGAGATCAATGTTTTTCTTCAAGATAATTATATCCACTAATTTTTGTTTAACGTCTCTTTATTTCTGCTTCTCCTTTCAATACAGACTCACTATTTGGGCTCCTCAAAGAAATAAAGACGACAACCATAATAAGAAAAATAATCAGTAAACTGGATTGAGTTTACAACGAATTTCTGGATTTTCTCATATAATAGCCTCAATAGAAAAATCTCATGAAGCACAACAAAGTTATCTTTCAATTTTTTGTAATCGTCTGCTCCATCTGAGAGAATACCCGATATTCTTTATCAATCATACGTCAGGGAATAGGTATTATCAGTAAATCCGATAATCTTTCTTAAATTCCTCATTTCATCGAATGATGTTGGCAATACTGGCACTTCAGGAATACTCGATCAAGTTTTTTTGAGCTTCCACTCACATGAACAAACCATGAATTGAGTCGATCAAGTAGACCTTATTTTACCATGATTCCCTCTTTAAGGACCTTATAATCGAGCTAAGCAAAATAATTTACCAGCCGGTAAATTTTTTGTCTGCAGTCTAGGCAATACTACGTGGACGTATACACGGCCGTATAGGTCGATTGTCGCCTCTTTTACGAATCTACGCGCACGAATGCGCGAAAGCACGAATTGGCAACACGGCTTTTCATCAGGAACCTGAATTTTGGGTTTCTGAGACTCGTTCAACATACATAAACTAATTTCTCTTCTTTCTTAATGAAATTATGTTTGCCTTGGTAATGAATGTTGTCAATATAACGAGTACTAGATTCCCCAAACCAAAAAATAAAGAGACTCTTTTCATAATACGACATACTACCTTTACTACAAAGATCGTCTGTAATTCAGCTGCTTAAATAATATCTTTGTTGGTACAACCAAGTTCGAACTCACAAAGCAACGCTAAAACTAGAATTCGAAAAAGTATGGTGAATGCCAATCAATCGCTCTTTTCGAGCATCTATACACGGAACGGAGCGGTAAAGAAGCGGCCGAACGATGAATACGAAGAGTAACATTCTTTCTTGAAATACATGCACAACCAGCAATTATTGATAAGGAATAAACGGTTGGCAGGCAGAATTAGATCATGGCGTTTCGACGGCATAGAACATTTCCCGGACAATTCACAGAGTAATATCGATGTATGAGTTGATATCGTTTCTTACTCTTCGTCAGTAGAAATAAGAAAATGAATCCGATTCGATGACTTGATATAAAAATTGATAACGAGTTATTTGGTAAGTTCAAAAGAACGACAGACACCATAACAGCCTCGATGAGTAAAATCCTGAGAATCCTCGAACAGATTCTTCGAGAATATTTCTTTTAAAACAGGAGACATTACGGATAAATAAGAAAGGAAAACGCTGAAAATTCCAGCTTCACAATGGGTCGGATGATTGAAGTGAATGAAGACGAAATTTGAATCTACGAATAGAAAAAGATTGAACTCAGCAACAAAGAATGACCAGAAAGAAATAATGCAATAGAAAATTTGGGACTTATCGCAACTCAAAGAGTACGATACCGCGAGTAGGCCCACAGACTGTCCTCTTCATTCCTCATCTGACACGAGTATTAGTGATGAACAGTAACCAAATCCGCTCGAATATTGTAGAAACAGAGTCGAGGATATGAGCCGAAGGAGAGAGTATTTACTTCGGAACAGGCATCTGCTGTTCCAACTATTTTAAATAATACTTCTATCTACGAACCAACAACGAATGATTACTTACATATCAATTTGCATATTCTGACTTCATCGCACTTAGACTTCAAAATACTTCTTCAGCAATATTGGTCCACTTCAGATTTGTTGCAGAATGGCACATATTTTGGCGCTAATAACTACAGCTGAAACTTATAAGCCTCATTACTGATAAAATTACTGAGTTAAAAACTTGCGTTCAACCTTCGCGTTGTTGCCATATAGATGACCAAACCAAAGAACGAAAATGACATGTATTTGAACAGAGATTGCAATACTCTACCCCCACTCCTACAAATTTGATTCAATAATGGCGTCGAAATACTATCGCCAGTAATTCAATGAGCATAATACGTCGTTATAAGAATTGAACGCTCAATAAATTCGTCGTCAATTGTCTACCCTTTCTTCATAAAAATACTTTGTTCATTCAAAAAATTTCCCCGATTTGGTTTGTTAAGCATTCGAGAAGCTGAACCTCTAAAATTTTACTTCCGTCACGCACTTTCCCCTTCCATCAATAGATTGGGAAGGGATAAAACTTCATTGTGTATCCTAGTTTAATTATTCCAGGCTCAAATTAATCTTATCGTCGATAACGGTCAAAATTGAAAAATAAGGAAATCTGACCAATTATAAAAAAGAAAATAGGCAATATTATTTCATTTTCAAATAAAAGGTCAGATTAAGCTACAAAATATTTATGACCTTCAAACTGAATTAGGTAGGCTAATATCTTATTTTTTCCAAACTATATTGCTTCAATTATTATTGTCGTCAACATAGACATCTTTCCAGAATATTCCAAAAACCGCCGTTCCTGGGCTGTCGATATTATTTTTCCATTATATTCCTGGGTACGGAAATGATAGAGATGACATTTGACAATTGTATTGATCATGCCAATAATAAGTTTCAATTTTGGCTCCCGACTCTGCATCATATGCTTAGAGACCATTTAGTTAATATGGAGCAGGAATACATTTCTTTTTAGCTAAAAATTTTTTTTTTTTCAATTTCAAAATGAAAGTTAACGAAAGGACGGCATGAAAAATGGAATGATTTTTCTGGGAGATCGATATATTATCTATTGATAATGAGATAAGAAACAATGACAACAAAGATACCATAAATATAAGATTTTAATATAAAAAAAAAAACAAGGACATGAAATCTTTTGTATCAGTATTATAATTCTTTCATGGTACAACTTATTGACTTTGACGTCTTTATCTTATTATTTTGACTAAAACTGGTAACATCAATAATCGTTTCATAAAAATTTTTAAATTCTTTCTTTCACGGGTACTCCTGCTTCTGATATTCACATAGGCCTAGGCCACGTTTGAAGTTTCCATCTCTTCATAATCGAATTACATCTACGAGTAATCGTTACGATAATTATCTGGAGCCGAGATCATTTAAACTATATCCCTACTGTGTTTTCAGCTCAGCTGAACCATATCGCACTTGTCCTTGAATTTTTTTGAGACAGTCTGGGTTTTTGTGGATTATAAGCTCGACAAATGTTAAAGTATCTAGAAAAGCACGTCCCATCAGTTCTTTTCCAACGTCAGGAGCTTTTTTGTATTTTGAAAGAAGCTGCTCATCAGCTTCAACGCTGCAAGCTGGAAGGTCAGGACAAGGCTCTTCTACAAAATTTTCTGCCAAAAGTTCCAACACGGTGTCTTTGCACGAAATCATTTCATTGCCCATAAGAAGATTGAATAACTTGCCAGTGAGTTTTTGTTTCATAAGGACAACAGCTAGCGATTCAGCATCACCTGTGAACATAAATTCAAAACTAAAATTATTAAATCCTGTCTTCTTTGATGATTTAAAAATGAATACGTCGTTTTGATGAGATTAGTAGGGAAATAAAGAACTGCGAACACAACTAGCGAAGGATAAATTACAGCAGATTTGATAAATTTCATCTCTTATCCTGCTGTCTATAACATTAAGGCAACAAATGTTATTGTCGTTACAGACATGTCAGAGTTAAAAACAAGTTGAACGATAGTCCCTGCTAGATGGACCGTAGTCCAAGAGATAAGATCTGTTCTTCGACCGAAATTTTCTTCAGGATTGTTGAGTTGAGACTCTCATCAGTATGGACTTGAAGAAATTAACATATAACAACGTTCGATGGAAAATTATTCCCGAAAAAATTAGTGATAAATATTTTCGATCAATTTATCCTTCTGATACAAATTTTGTCCAGTGAATTCAAGTCATGAAAAGGAAGTATATATTATGGTCAAATGAGATCAGGTTATGATTTATCATTAGCCAAATTGATTATCAAGCCCAAGATAAGGGATGATCATGCCTACATCGCGCCCTCTTTGAAAATTATTTTTCCCCTTAGGGTTTCAATAAACGAGTTCAAGCGTAAGACTAGGTTATTTGTGATAACGGAACACTCACACTAATATAGGTGACATAAGTGTGCGTGAAATTTTTTTGGCAGAAGTACCTATTCTGCTGAAAATTTTTCCATTGAGCATTTTGCTCCCCATAAGAAATGCATGCGGCGCAAAGATCACCGGGCCATCAATTTAATACCAGATGAGAAAATTTCAAGAAAAATATACACTTCGAATTTATTGAATTCTCGCTATTTGAAAAGAAATTTTCTTGACCGTATTATTACTTAATACTCGACTGGTAGTTTGGTGATCTTTGCTCCACACCTATTTTTTATGGGAGCAAAATACCAAGTTGGAAATATCAATCGTTTTCCACCCATGATATCGATTTTCATGACGTCACAATAATTTAGTCTCAATTCTTTTGATAAGGTCAAATTAATGATTTATAAGATAGCAACTCATTCAAAAGAAAAGTAGCTAATTCATAGGCTGTAAGGATGAATAAAATTCAAAAAACCATCAATTTCATACTGTCTTTCCACACAAATATTTTTGAGATAATTATGGTGAATACTTAGCTCAATAGAAAGACACCTTGTATGCATACCGGGTGAAACAAAATGATGTTACCAGACGCAGTTGAATGGGAGTTTACTCTGAATTTTTTCCTAGCGCAAAAACACGAAACGTTAGATGGATACTTCAAACGTACAAAATTTGTATCTCATTTTTATCTACAATTTGCGCTCCTACCCTACTTCCTACGATTTTTCAAAGCCGAGTTATGGACCAAAAATTGCCCTAAACTGATCAATTTGCCAAAATTCTCAAAAATTAAAAATTGTTTGAACTTCCATATTTTAAATGATTTGAAAGTGAAATTTAATGTACCAGAATAATACTATAATGCTTAAAAGTAAGGGATTTTTCACTTCTTTATTTTGAAAATTTTTGCAAATTAGTCAGTTTTTTACGCATTTTGGTCCATAACTCGGCTCAGAAAAGTCGGTAGAAAAATGAGTAAGGGCGCAAATTAAAGATAAAATTTAGATGCAAATTTTATAGATATGTGGTATGCATCTATTATTTTGCAATTCTGCGCTGCGACAGATTTACCGCAAGCCCTCATTCAACTGGTAACATCATTTTGCCTCACCCTACTCGTTCCACGTTTTAGAACAAAAGAAATTTGAATAGATCCATATTTTTTAAAACAGCAATAACAAAAATCTTAAAAAATTCTCCGTCCATTTTGGATACCACAAATACACACAAGAAGGTGGACGTACTCTTTTTTCTAAGTTTGTATTCAAAATTTGTCATCAACTTTGAAATAATGCATTTAATTTCAGCCAAAATCTTCAAATTGTTCCAACATTATATGTACTTCACTGTTAACTGTATAACTTCTTTGTCATAGAACATTGAACAAGTGCATACCTATCGATTTACTTTTTTTTTTTTTTTCAATAGAAAAGCGCGCTCTTACTCTTTTTAAAAATGCTTCTGTGGAATCTAGCCATTGGACTAGAGTTCTAGAACATCAAGAGTCCATTTAGTGCTATTACTTATTAGAATTACAATATTATTCAAAAGTTCAAAACAGAAGACATAAAAACTCATGTCGAGAATTCAATTTGTAGAGAAATCACCTGAAAGCTGAGTGATGATGTACTTGTGTCCGAAAATAAAAATGTTCATCCGACAGAATGACACTCATCATCAGAAAAATTGGCGCAAAACAATAAGCATCAGTGATGAGCGAATATGTCTGGCACTGCCGTCCGAAATAGAATATTTGTTAGTAAATTGAAAAAATTTAAAAGACCCGAAGTTTCGATAGTAACGACTATCATTATCACGGGTTACAGCATGAATGAAATACAGAATACGGATGAACAAAGAGTTAGTCATGATGAGGTACATGTTTCATGACCGGTAATTTACTAATAAATATTTTATTTCAGACGGCAACGCCGGACATATTTGCTCATCATTGATTTCTATTTCCGTCCAGACAATTCAATACTTAAAATAAGCATCAAGTTGTCACGTCGAATCGTTTAGAATGATGCAAGATTTCAATGGAAGAACGAATTTTTTTAACCTTGTCGGAAAGGAGTACGTTCCTCTATTAGGATATGTAAGAGAGTATTTATTTTTAAATGAAGGTTTAAAGAGGAGTTAGCGGTCGGGTAGATACAAATCGATCTTAGTTAACTCACTTCTAGTTGTAGTGTTAAGTAAAGAAATCAACGTGGAAATCATTTGAAAACGAGAGGTTTGAAGGGTGAGCTGAAGATGTCCACCAGCATTGGAGAATGATTTTCTAACGTTTTCCATCACATACCGATCAGCAAGTGGTAAACGTTTCATTATCTTCATAGCCTAGACAGAATGTAAGATGATTGGAATGACTGCGAAGAAAGTGAAGATACTTTTTATTGAACCCAAAAAAACGAGAACTTGATACGGACATATAATTACTCACTAGACAATGAATATCGACCGGGTCCATTCGATTGAAATTCTCAGGAAACATCAAATAATCCAGATGAGTGAGTTTATTCTTCTCGCACTCCATTCTGGCCCAAGCAATGAAAGTCAATCCAATGTTCAGTCCAACAACATTATTCGTTCTCTACAAATTGTTATATCGATAGCAGTCAGAAACATTTTTCCAAAGAATAATCTCTAAAGAATACTTTTTAAAATGAAATTGAAATTGAGAGCAATTACCGCAATTTCATCACCAGTCAGAGCAGGATTACAAAATGAGTTCGTACTCACGATACCGGTCTCTGGGGCGGAAGAATGATCCGCGCTCATGCTTAATCGACGAACTGTACTGATTCGAAACAACGGTCTAATTATTTTCATGGTGCAGTCACAAAAATTGGGCAATACTAGAGAAATATTAACTATTTAGGGACCTGTAAAATTGCACGATACTGAACACGGATAATGTTGAGAATCAAGAATTCGGTGACCCTCTCCTCTACCTACCCTGCAAAACTCCTTGACAGCAGCGATAAGAACCACAAAAAGAGGCGATTGTCATACAAGATTGACTCAGAGAAATATATCTGCGGAAAACGAGCCTTGAATACATTCTAGCAGAATGATACTAGAAATGAATCATATGATTATCCTGTGCCGAATCAAGCCGAATGCAATGCTGCAGAGCAGACTGCAGAGTACACTGCTTGTGGTCGAATTGTATCGAATTATTTTAAGAGCTATCGAACAAGTGTCGAACCGAATCGCATACTCGATGTTTTTTGGTTCGATCGCGATAGTATTAAGTAATTGTTGATAAGAAATCAAGAAGAAAAACATTGAAGTGCTAGACCACAGTGCTAGACTACTAGTCTCTTACTCTCTTTACTAGTCTGCAAACTAGTACATTAATGTCGCTTTAGTAGCTAGTACATTATTAGTTAGAAGTTAGAACGGCAGCAGCTGTTCAAACTAATTTAAATCGCGGTAATCTCGGCGTATGAACCTGTACGCAGCCTGTACGTAGTGCAAGTTTACTTGTTACTACGAAGTACGAACAACATCAAACATCATTGAAAGAAATAATGCCAAGTGTGAATTTTTAAAGGAATCGTGAATGGAATTATTATTTTGAATAAAAACGCCGTTTCAAAAGTAACTCTTGAAACAAGAGCAGCATAACTAATTAACCAGAATGACGTATCGTTCCTCGATTTAGGCAATATACTGACATAGAATTTTCCAATGTCGGCTCATACCGGTACAACATTCTAATGTTGAACAAATTTTTCAAATCTCGAGATAAACTTTGAACGCCACGTGATGAAGAAAAAACGAGAGTAAGTCGAAGATAAAGTATTGCGTTCAACTTCTGCGAATTTGTTGACTTCGTATGAACATTTTGAAGCCTGCTTACAGGAGCGATTCAGTCACTTTATTCATCAGAGTAGCGTGGTTCGTATGTTTCATCGTCGGCGCTATGGTCTTGTACTCAGCTTTCAGAAGAGAAGAAGAAATTTTTAGTCGACTATTCGGTGAACAAGAGAGAAAGTTTGAATTTAAAGCTATGCATGTATCTTGTGCTCCAAAGTATCTTCAAGATATAAATAACTACCCAGGTCTGGATTTTTTAAATTAAATTTATTAGCACTCATTCGTTAGTTGTCGATTATGAACATTCTTGTCTTATTGTAGGATGCGCACCTAAGAAATGTGGTCGATATGTAATGGATAATGTGGTCACTTCGGACGAGGTGGACATCATGTTAGGAATATTGAAACGAGGTCTGGCCTATGGAGGTTCAAGCGGGGGAGCTTCTATACTTGATTTACATACTGGTGCCATGTCCAGAGGTGTTCATTTTGTTAATCTATATAAGTTGGAATCGATGAAAAATTTATTTTCCAAGCACGAATTAGAAACATATAGGTACTGGTGTTTTATTTTACTGTTGATTTGTCAAAATCCGATTTGAGGGCTAGAATGTTATTTCTTTCCAGAAACGTACGAGAGAAAATTCAAAATGCTTTGGCGTCAAAGTTTGGTATCGTCTCAAAAAATATTTACCTAACAAAGCCAACATTTTTCTCGAGATTAACCAATAAACCTCCTTTATCCACTAATGACGAATATTGGCACCCTCATGTCGACAAGGTGAGTTACACCGTAAGAAAAATTTGATTTTCTCATCTTGAGTTTAGTTTTCCAAGTTAGAGCTCGCCGACCAACAAATGAGGATTGTCTAATTTAGAAATATTTTTTCCTTTGAATTCGATATTTATGAACTATCTGGTTTAATCGGGTCTTCCTACGCTTTGTGAAACGAGCACTGGATGCTAACTGGCTAGTACCGGACAATAGGTTCAGAGTCTGACGTTTGAAAAATGTTTTCGCTGTTCGAATTTGCTGAGAGTTCGTTGGTTGGTGAACCTTGCCTAATCTAATTCTTTCTGTCCAGGACACTTATCCTTCATTTCATTACACAACTTTACTCTATTTGAATGATTACGGTATCGATTTCCTCGGAGGACAGTTCAAATTTATTGAGAAAATGAACTCTACTACTGCGGTACAGCCAAAAAAAGGTATTATGTATTTCGAAATTAAATTTTAATGAACTAATCTGCAATTGAGATTGTTTCAAATTGAATATTCACCTTCTTTTCTTTTCAAGGGCGTCTATTGTTATTTACATCTGGTCAAGAAAATACTCATTACGTTGAAAGAGTCACTTGGGGTACCCGGTATGCTGTTACCATATCGTTCACTTGTGACCCAAAAGAAGCCATTCCTGATCCTCAATTGAGATTATAAGTACCTACATGTTGATGTTACTGAATCTAATATCTGTGACTGGCAGATTGAATGTAGTGAAAGTTTCTGGAGAAAAAATCCGCGAAAGACACGATAAATTAAATTGCTTTATGGAACTTGATTTGGTCATAACTCATAACTGATGACGTTATTGAGAATAGGAAAGAAGGTTTGTAAAATGCATTGTGGAGACGTCTTTTCCCCGAGTACGTTTTCAATAGCTTTTCAACGCCCTGGTTGTATAGATCTTTAGTACCAAAACTTTCTCTGTAAGTATTAAGTCGTCGCTTTTATGACCGATGAATTAGCCTCTAACTGAAATTAACGGCACAAAATGACGGACGTTTTATGTCTGAAATCTGAAGACCTTCAATGTTGAACATATCAATAAAATTGTCGTATTCTATCAATTCATGATGAATCAATGTCGCTTTGATTTTTCGACAGATTCTTTTTCTTTATCGTGCTGTGTGAATGTAATTCTTTCCATGGTCTACACTCCAATGTACTTTCATCCGGCAAAGGCGTCAGTCTTTAGGCTTTCTCTTTCAAGAGTTTGCTCAATTATCTCAAATTTTTTTCCATTTTTCTAATTATTTTCATAATCTTCTTTTTCTTCAACCAGTAATCTGTGAAAAGATATTTATCCTATTGTATTCTGTCAGAGCTCCAAGATTTTTCCATACATTATGATTATTTCCTACGATTTTATAGTACTAATTTTATTTACCAAGCAATCCGTTCTAGTCAGCCAGCTCCAAAAATAGTATTCCGCATGCTGAGAACTGTGAAGTATGACTTTTTCTCTCATTTAAGTTCAAATACAGTGTATGGATTTGATGGTCAATTTTAGAATATCATGCAAATAAAAAACGTGAGGAAGAAATTTCGAATGATTTTCATGAGCCAGAATTTTTCACCTGCAGCGAAACTCTTACTTTGCAGTCCTTGGTATGTGTAGAATACTGATTGTGGTTTTTTATGTCTCGTTAATTTTATACAATGTTTTTATTATAATTTTGCAACTTTCTTTATGGTGATGGAGGCATTTACAATTTTCCAATCTTTACTTTTTAATTGAACGAAAGTACAAATTCTCTGTATCTTGTTTTTTCTCCCAAGTACCTACCTTTATGAAAGAATATAAAAAATATTCATGTATTCTTTGTGAATTACATATTTTAGTCAATTATTTTAAATAAAATGAAAAGTACTAAAAATGAAATTGAATCTTATTATTCTTGTTCACACGAGACCAAAACACGAAAGATTGGACAAAAATTTAAGGGCCATTGCGTGCTTCTGCAGCCATCTCCTCTATTCCCAACCATCTGCGATAAATTACTTCGTTTTCCTTTCTACAAAGTTAAAACTGTTGAAGGTCTATAATACTATTTCAATCTTTCTGGACATCGCGCTAGAATTTTTGTAAGCCTATCTTCTATAATATGTTGGCGAGACTTCCGGGCCTCGGCGCAAATCGCAAAAGAAAGAAACCTACTCTTGGACTTCTTAAAAATTCACAATTTCTTTAACGGAGTTGAATGAGGGGAGTCTGGGAACCTCTTTTGTGGGGTATTCGGAAGGGCCCTCTGAGTTTTTTGCTGTTTGAAGCGTTGCATACCTGACTCATTGAAGGAGTTCAGCCAATTAATGTACGGAGCATTGCATATCTACTTACTTGGAAGAGCTATTTCAACCTAACCTAACCATACAACGACCGCCAAGCTATGACAGGAGGGGGACTTGGAAAAAAGTATAATACTATCAAAAACTACAGTATTATAATAAACTAATGCCTAACATACAGTAGAATGGACTTTAATCAGGCTAGGACCTCTCCTTGTGTTATACTAGCTTTATACTCTCATAATATACAAGGGGGGGGGGACTTGGTAAATTGTAGACCTCCGAGGTATATAATGTGATGGGAGGACTCGGCAAATTTTTGATCTCCGAGGTTTACCGGACCAGTGGCCAGACGACGGACGTTTTTTCCGGAAAAACGCCCCGATAAAAAAACAGGTTCCATGTTAATAAAGTATACTGTAAGTTACGCTCAGTGTAGCCTATAGTGTAGTGAAGACTACAGCAGTAATGCATACTGTACGCCAAGGCCAGTAAAGCCCGGTTTAGATTTTAGGCCTATCTAGTGTAGTGGTAAGCCAGCGGGTTTTTTTTTCAATCTAATTGTAAGTTTCGAGACGACAAAAAGGCAACAAGCGATCGATGGATTTATTTTAATTGCGAAGTTTTTGCGGTAGAGTAAAGCGGAGAGATTGCGATAAACGAAAGCAATAAACAACGTTCTCATAGAGACGGTTATTAAAATACTGTGTACAGAAGTATGATCGAGAAGGAATTGAACCAAGTCGAAAGAAAATTAGCCAGCATTCAATCTGGTCTAGACATGAGTCATATGATAAGAGCGAGAAATGCGAAAAGGAGAATAATGCACGATATGACTGCGAAGGCAGAAGCAAGAGCCAGCGACCGACCGTGATAGGACGTTGACTCTTACATATATGACAGGAGGAGGTTTGAAAAAAAGTATATTACAGTCAAACCTCCTGCAACGGACACTCCGAATAACGGTAACCTCTCAATAACGGCCAATTTCCTTGGTCCCTTCGAGTGTTATGGAAAAAATACATTGTAGCCTCTAATAACGGTTCTCCCGAATAGCGGTCAAAAATTTCCAAAAATTACGCCCAAAACTAGATATTTTTTCATCTTTTCGTTTTTTTTCTTCTCGTTTTTAGTGTGAAAGGTAGGCGATACTGTAAATGTACGTCTTTGCAGTAGTCGTACTGTTTCTCGAGTGAGATTTTTCAAGAAAAAACCAGGATAAAATAGCCCAATTTTTTAACCCAGCGTACATAATGACTACTTTTATTATTTTTATAGCAAACAGTGTACAACTTGTCAATTTTTTTCCTAATACACCTCTTATAACGGTCATTTTGAAAATTTCAACCTCTTTTAGCGGGAACTCTGGCTTGCGGTCACCTCCCAATAACGGTCACTTCGCTCGGTCCCTTAGGTGACCGCTATTTCGAGGTTCGACTATTATCAAAAACTACAGTATTATGATAAACTAATGCCTAACATACAGTATAATGGACTTAAATCCGGCTAGGACCTCTCCTTGTATTATACTAGCTTTATACTTTCATAATACAAGGAGGGGGACTTGGAAAAATGTAGACCTTCGACGTATATGTGATGGGAGGACTCGGCAAATTTTTGATCTCCGAGATTTGCCGGACCAGTGGCCAAACGACGGACGTTTTTTCCGGAAAAACGCCCCGATAAAACAGGTTCCCTGTTGATAAAGTATCCTGTAAGTTAGGCTTAGTGTAGCCTAGTGTAGTGAGTAATGCATATTGTACGCCAAGGCCAGTACAGCCCGGTATACTAGATTTTAGGCCTATCTAGTGTAGTGGTAAGCCAGTGGCTTTTGGCGGGAGGCCCGCCATCCGTTTAGTTACTAGGGGTCATCAGAGAAATTTGGTCTTTTTGGGACAAAATGTCGAAAAGCGTTGGGGGTCAGATAGGGACTTTTTTGGGACAAAACGTCGAAAAGCGTTGGGGGTTGTATAGGGACTTGGAAAAATTTTGAGCTTTTTGGCGGGAGGTCCGCCATCCGTTTAGTTACTGGGGGTCATCAGATAAATTTGGTCCGCTTACGCGTAACGCGGGCGGGGGGCTAACGCTTTTTGGGACAAAACGTCGAAAAGCGTTGGGGGTCATGGACTTAGAAAAAATTCGTGACCTTCTATGGGCTAGTATAGGGACTTGGAGAAATTTTAAGGACTTCTATATTCTCTATTAGCTAGTATAGGGACTTGGAAAAATTTCGAGCTCTTTAATACATCAGTATAGAGAGCTCTTCCACAGCCTCCTAGAATTACAAGCCGTGAACGAGGACAGGCAACGCCGCAACGTCTCGTTCACGTAGGCTGACTTGTAACACTGCGTTATATGGAGAATTCGCGTTTTCTCTCAATTACCTGGTATTATCTCATGAAATATGCTGTTTATGAGAAAATTGAAAAGAGTTAAAATTGTTCTGCGTAAAATTATCTTTCAGAAAAACAGACTTTCATTAAAATTTATCGACAACTAGGGTACATTTGTACATCTTTAAAACCACCCGCTCATAGTGCTATAGTCAAAGTGAACGTTTTTCTTCAATCATTTCATGTTATCTCATTAAATATGCCGTACATGAGAAAACTGAAGGGAATTAAAATAGTTTTGCATAAAATTTCCATTCTGAAAAAACCGATTCTTATAATAATTTATCCAGAACTAGAGTACATTTCTACATTGTTAGAATGACGCACTTTCTACTTTCTTTTGAATGACGTGCTATAGTTGGAAAATGAGTAAAAAGTATTCATTGCCAAAAAGAAGACTGGTGAAACCGTGAGTTAAATAGTTTAGGCTTGAGCAGGTCCGTCGAGAGCTCCAGTCGGATCCGAGGCAAGGGACACCCCACCCCCCCCCCCAAAAAAAAAATGTTCACCTCCTTTCTTTGTAAACCGGGCTATGACACAAAATCCCAAGTTGCCCCCTCCTCTCATCAGGCCTGGCTTTGTGGACCGAGTACAACTAGAATTAGCATGACATGAGATGAAATGCCTCGCTGAATCACAAGTTGCAGATGTTCCAGAATATTGCTTAAGCATTTTTCTGTCACAAAAAGGTCTTAATATTTTGCTGAGGCTCAATGTTTGGATTCTCAAGATTCTACCGAGCTGTGAACCCTCGAGAAACTGGAAATAGATTAAATGAGAATAACAAGAAAACTAGTTCGTACTTTCGAGAAAAAAATAGAACTCGGAAAGAGATTAATTTCTAAGGCTCAACATCAAACCACAAGAGTGAAGGCAGTCTGCGTCCGCACTTTTGAGCTTTCCTTAGCGATTTTGTATGACAAGGCCATTTTTGTATTGTTTTGACCCAATGACGAATTTGTCTTTGGGTCTCGAGCTATGAATCCTTAAGAACCTGAAAATAGAATTATTTCTGAGGCTCAACTTTAAACCACAAGGGTAAAGGCAATCTACGTCTACACATTTGAGCTTCCTCTAGAGATTTTGTCTGACGAGGGCATTTTTATATTGTTTTGACCCAATGACAAATTCGTCTAAGGGTCTCGAGCTATAAATCCCTAGGAACCTGAAAATAGAATTATTTCTGAGTCTCAACTTCAAGAACTCAAGGGTATTTCATGCCTGATGTGTTTAATTTCATTTAGAGATTTGGTCTGACAAGAAGATTCTTGTCTCTCAGTTATCAAGAAAAAGGTTTGAATACTGTAGGGTTTCCTGAGGTGTGTAGACTTTGTGCAGGCCCGTCGAGGGCTCCAGTCGGGTTCGGGACGAGGAATACAGCGGGATCCTCAAAAAAATTTCTTTACCCCTCCTCTTGTAAACCCTAGGGGCCGGGCCCGGGCATAAAGTCCTCAGTTGCCTCCTCCTTTCGTCAGGCCTGGGCTTGAGAATTGAGTAAATGAGTAAGTTTCAATTTAAAAAATTATTTCAAGACTGACACAGACGAACAAGAAAGTAGAATAAGGAAACAATATTCAATGGGAGATAGACAACTCACAAGTTATAGTCCAGCCTTAGAGTAAGGGAGGAACTTTTACTTCCAAAAATAACATCAAAACTTGCACTAATAATAAAGTTGCGAAAGTAACTTGAAAAAACAATATTCAACGGCAAATAGACGACTCACAAATTATAGTGTAGGTACGCTTAAAAATTAAGTAACTGAGTAACGTTCATTTCCATAAGTATCAACAAAACGTGCATTAATTATAAATTTGAGAAAGTAACTCCAGAGAAAAATATTCAATGGCAAAGAGACGACTCACAAATTTTTCTTCACGACCAAATTTGTAGAACATAAAAGCAGCAAAAGCGGCTATTACCTATCATTTGAACTTGAAAATTTCACTCATGAGATACATCATCAATCAATCATAAACAAAAGTTGAAATAACGGCTTTTATTTTCCTGGAGAAACACTAATCCGATGGGAAATTTTATGAAGAACAACTTTATTTATTTCCAACTTTTCGATAAATGCAATATTTGTCGAGTTATGATGCAATTTGTGAGAAAATTCGTAAATTCTCCATAAGACTACATGTTAACGATCAGCCTACGTGCACAGCGTTGTCAAGTAACCCTACTTCACGGCTTGTAATTCTAGGAGGCTGTGGCTCTTCTATATCCCTCTATTGGCTATTATAGTGTCTTAGAAAATTTTCTATCGGCTATTATAGGAACTTGAAAAAATTACAAGGTCTTCTATGTGCTAGTATAGGGACTAGAAAAAATTCCGGGCTCTTCTATGGGCTATTATAGGGACTTGAAAAAAATTTAAGCTCTTCTATACCCATCTTATACCACTCTATGAGCTAGTATAGAGGGACTTGGAGAATTCCGGGCTCTTCTATATCTTTCTATTGGCTAGTATAGTGACTTAGAATTTGGAAAAATTTGTTGTTCCTCCATTGCTATCTCTATTTATTTCAAATTGAATAAATATCCCTTTCACATGTTTCCAAATTTATTCTTACAATCTTCAACCCTAAACCATGAGTCGCGGGTCTCCCGCAACTCTTGCTCCGTAAGCGAGAGCCTGTAAGTTTTTTTTTCAATCCAATTCTCGTTCCATCTTGGTTAAAAATTTCCTAAAAGTATTATGAAGGTTAAGGATACAGGGCTCAAAGTAGCAAAGGTTGAAATTTTTCTGTCCCCATAATGAATCAAAGTCATTAATGACGAGGGGAAAGTGACTCTGAGTTGCAAATACCGTGGAGAGATCCATTTTGCCGTTTTAAAATGTTTTAAATTTTCTAGTGGCGTCAGAATAGAATCAAATTTTAAGAATTTGGGCCTTGAACAAAACTGTAAGCACTTGCGCAGAAATGGGGTCACTTTTTGGGGTATTCCATTGTCGATATGTACGCTCGTAATCAAAGGAATTTTTTCAATTAGTAATTGAAGACATCAGAAAATAGATAGCAGATGCCCGCTAAAAAATTCATGGCAAAAATTTACCTGTGTATGATGTTCGCTGAGTGTCGTCCATCTGGATAGCCATCGTTATATCGATTCCAGTTCTGAGAACAAAATGATGTTTTGATTAAGGATTCACTATATGGAAAACGTCTGACAAGTTGGCTTAGATTGAAAGTGCAAATTGGAGAGTTGTCGAAACGCCCACGACCGTCCGTCTAGAAACTGAACCTATCTGATATAGGGACGAGGAGAGGGACTTGAATAAATTTCGACTATCGACTTATGCATGTGAGATGGGGTATTAGAAAAAATTCATTTGAGTAAAAGATTGGAGGAAGAAGATGTTTGACCTTAAAACTTACGTATCTCTTTGAAAAATTGTTTTATTGTACAGACTGAAGAAGGGGTCCCCAATATTGGAACAAAATCTCTACTAGAGACGTAATCGGGGGTTTAATAATGTCGACTGGGGAGGGAATAGTTGACCTTGGAAGATGGCTGAGAGCAGTATTTCGCCTCTATCTCAAAGGAAGATAATATTATGTAGTAGTGTGACGAGTGACGTCATCAAAGAACATTAAATTTTTGACTAAAGAGCAAAGAAGATGGATGACCCGGAGGAGGGTGTGACGTCATCAGGACGTGAACAAAAGATACAGTTACTTTCAAATGTTTTTTCCAGTATCGTGTCTGAGTTAAGGGAATGCGCCATGAATATTTTTGATAGAACTAATTTTGGTCAACTTGATGCATCTTCTAGTTCATATCAAGATAGAATATTCGAAGAAACCCCCATAATTCGAGAATTTCACCATCATTAATTTTAACGAGAATTATAAAACTAAACGAGCTTGAAACAGATAGCGTCGATTGAGGAGGAGGATAGTTCTCTCCAGGGTTGAATTTGTAAAAATTATATGCATAAAATAGGAATTGTCAGAATAGGTACTTAATTAAATTACTTTTGACGAGAAATTTTTTATTTTTGAATAAAACTCATCTGGACCCTATTTGGTTCTTGACGGACGGTATGGTGCTTAACGTCAAGATTAAAAAAAGTCCTAGCACAATAAATCTACTAGAATTTTTTACTACTGTTTTTATCTCATTGTCAAATTTTACGTCACTTAAAACTATTTCATATGATTTCTTACCCACTTAAGGTAACTACTTTTATGGCATCATCTTCATTAAAACTAGGAATAGATGCTCGAATAGCTTTTTGAATGTCGAATGTTGTACAGAGTATTTGTATTAATTTTTTGAATTATTCTGAACGTTGCAATTCTTATCTGTTACACGTTTCCTTATGATATCTAGATGGTTGAAATATTTTTCATATTTTTTTAGAAACGCAAAAACAATATTCTCAGAAAAAATTGGCGATGTCATCGTCTTTAAGTAGGTAATGACGTTGAGTGACTCTCGAGGCGAAAAAACTAACGATTTGACGATCACAAAATATTTTCCCCGACGTAACCTGAGCATTCGGTAAAATTTGCTGTTCGCTCTTTGCAAAATTATGCCCCTTCTACCCTGCATAAGATACAAGAGTAATAATGTTTTTGGCCGAGGAGGATTTTAAAGCGATTTCTAATTCAAGGTTTGCAAATTCGTCAAGTAGTTTCCAAATTTGTTGTCTAAAGAATTTATCATTTTTAGGAGCTTCTGTAAGGTCTAGTCGAGGGTTAGAAATGAGGAAAAGCCAATGGAGGGGGGTCAAGCTTGCAAAAGACAGAGGATTCTGAGTGAGCGAGGATATTTCTTTGTGGTCGACGAGGAAAGACGAAATTAATAACTTGGATTTATGAATGGAGATGTGGGGGAATTGATGTACATAAATACAGAAGAATAGATGAGAAAATTGCTCGGCGCCTTGAAAGGGGCTTCAGCCACTTCCACGCAATGCTCGTCTCAGATAAGAGGTTTAAATGGTGTCGAAGTCCAAAATAGAAATAGCGCTGCCGCGCTAGCTGAATTATGCTCGAGGGCTCCTTAGTCTAGCCGAGATCGAACTACATTTTTGTAAAAATTCAGGAGTAATTTTCGGTTGCATCCTGTGCGGGAGTGGGGAAGCTATATTTATAGCCCGCAAAATTTAATGTGAGGAATCCAAGCTAATCTTTCAACGGAAAAAATTTTCATCTTTAATCTCTTAGAGAAAAAGGGGAAAAAATGGGAGGTGAGGTGACTTCAGTACTGTCGAGTTTTTTGTAGAAGTTTTTTAGCCCTTCATGGATTGGAAAAATGAAATTGTAATTCTTTGCACGCAGTCTTTGTGGGATTGTGGGGGGGGGGGGGGTGAGAGAGAGAGACAATCTGTATCGCATGAAGAGGAGTATTACCTATTAAAGGATTTTTGAAGAAAAACGAGTTTTATAGGGCAATACCTATTGCTAAGAAGAATTATTTTAGAGAGAGTCTAGGGCCTGATAAACGCATCTTCTCCGTTAGACACAACAAAATGCTGGCTGTAGAAACTTATGTTTGCAATATCGTCCTATAATATAATTCTTTTTCTACCCAGCCCTGAACGAGTCAAACTCTGATATCGTGAAACTCTCATCTCAATTACAACATTGCAAAATCGATCAATAATTCTCACAGGTGTACGAGTAGGTAATTACGACCTTGGAAAAAATTATGCATTGGTACGGCACACTACGTACGAGGTTGAGGTTTATGATCGTAAGAGGTCGTCTAACAGCTTCTAATACTTTCATTTGAATTATAAAAAGTGAGTTGAAAATTTTCATTTTTTACTAGTCTGTATTCTTACGATTCTTCTGTGATTGGGAATTTTGATGAGAACTGCTCCTTACAACGTTTAGTTACTCTACCGTGTCACCACGACCGGTAAGAAGTGACGAATGTCACTCATTATGAGAATTTCAATAGATTATTACCGTTCTTCAGTAGTTATTCAGTCAATGTAAGAGTAGGATTGCACACGCGCGCGTGAGAAATTTTTTCTATCCGGTTTCTTACCGTATAGTGTAAGTTTGCCTACAAGGGCGTAACAATTCTCATATGACGATTAAGAGAAAAATTTGCTTGCTACTTATATTTAGTAACAGGTTTTATAAGATGTCATCAATTATATTTCATTTTGCTAGCTGATAAAACTTTAGAGTGTTGTATCACGTTCGCGACTTATGGTCAGATTTTTGCTCCCGTTCCTCTTCAATCGAAGTACGCATTTCGATATCATACTGTGTATTTGTATACCTTACCTACTTATTTATTAATAATAGGTAGGTAGGTACGTGTATTATTTAAACTTTTATTATAATTCCTCCCCGTGGAGTACTTTCGTCAACTAACGCGATATTTATTCATTGACGATAGTAACTCTGATGTACGTAGTGAAATTCTTGGATGTAAAACTGGTTTGACACGTGAGTACCTATGTATATTAAAAATTGATCGCTACCACAAAGCTAAACGCGAGACGCTCATTCGAAGTTTACTCGAAGGACCAAATTTCATTGAAAAGCTTCGCTCGAGAGCCGAAGTGGAATTCTTTGCAGATTGTTGAAGGTAATTTTAGAAAGCGATTCTTAAGGTACCGGTGCCTATTTAACTGTGAATTTTTTCTGGAAATTTAGCTACATGCTTAGTACTTTCGAGAGTTTTACTCGTGCAACATCAATGTCTAAAATTTATCGAGTTTTGATGATCAATGAATCCTTTTTTTTTGAATACACGAAGAATGAGTGCATCAAGTTTAGTATTTTTTCTGAAGTAATTGTTTATACTAAAATTAGAATTATTTCTGGTATCATTATAATTTATAAGTCTATTATTAGGGAGTGAATTTGATTCGGCGATTGTGATCTATCTGGATGTTTGTTCTAATTCAAGCAAGGATAGATAGGTACTTATGAATGTATGTACCTAATAATAATTTGCATCCCTAACACGACTCAACTTGCTTACCCTTCGTTAATGACTATGTTTTAATCTTTGCTTTGACTTGTCCCCAAAATTTGCGTGCGCACATGACCTTGGGTCTTGGAAAATTCTTCTCCTATCTCAGCCCCTAAATTAATTCCAGAATTTGAGGGCAGACGCGTGTGCGCGCGTAAAATAATCTTGAGTTTACTTTCTTATTCCAATTAGTATACTAGACTTACATGAACGAGCAAATGAGCTCTAGGAAGCTAGCCTAGTTAGTCCAACATCAAATTGTGACGTCACCGGCAAATTTAGTTCAACGCCACGCCTAATTACCTACTCCTAGTTAATTTATGTTAGACTAAAAAATATCGATACAGAAAGAGAGTACTTGAAAAATAAACCAGGTAAAATGAAAATACCGCATAGAAGTTGTGCGAGCGCTGCAACTTTTCTGGTTTACTTTCTTGAGTACTCCCTTTCCATATTGTAAGTATTTGTAGATGACCGTAGCGTTCAAAGTTGGATTGATTCAAACACCGATATACTCATATCGATTCAACATATTGAACATATCATTGATGTACAGGATATAATCGATTGTTGGGCTTTTGTATACTGCATGTTCGGCTTTCTCTGATGAAGACCGCGAATATAAGTCCCAAAGTAGCAGAAGTCCAAATTTTTCCAAGTCTCCATGACTCGCCCATAATGATACACGTATCTATTATAATCAATTGCCCCCAGTCGTAACCTAGTATAAGTAGGTATATTGTATAATTAAGGGCTAATATAGTCTAGTATACTGTAAGCTGGGTCTACGGAACTCGAATTCGGACTCGCGGATTTCTGGATCAATTCGAAGATTCCTCGAAATAGTCTAGTATGCTGTATGCTAAGCGTAATTTATATCTAGTATAGCCCAGTTTTAGTACGAGAAGCACAGGCCTAGTATAGCGCTAAAATATAGTCTATTAGAGCCCAGTATACTTCATTCTAGGTCTGGAGAACTCGAACTCGCGGATTTCTGCTTCAGATTTAGGGGTTTCCTGAGTCTATCAACTCCACGGGGTAACGCGGATTCGCAGTTTTTCAAAAGACGGATTGAAACCCGGTTAAGTTGATGAAAATGTCAAAAAATTACTACGCGCAACGCCTGCGGAGACACTTGCCTATGTTGCAGTCACCTGTGCCTTAATTCGTCCATGTCTAGGATGATTTTCTTATTAAGTTAATGATTGATTGCCTAATATCCGCCTCTCCCCCTCTCTCTCTCTTTAGCTTGCCGTAGATAGACTGATTCCAAAACCAAAAGAGTATTTATAGAATCTTGTATGCAGAAGAGAGAGAGAGAGAGAGTGAGAGAGAGAGAGGCTTTTCGAAAAAGATAAATTGCGACAGATTATTGAAAAAAATGTCTATATTTTTAAAATTTGAAGACGAAAAAGAGTATTTTTGTCTTGACCTCCGGAAAATTAATTTCACTTCCTCTGCTAAGTGATTATAATATACGTACGCAATAGTATTTGGTGTACATTGATTTCTCTGGTTATTGTTTTGGGTGTGTCGCGTGTTCGTAGAATATATTTCGAAAACCGATACAGACAGCGCAAATGTACAGCATCGCGCGTCCAGGAAGAATTACTCGAATCTGTTTCTTTTTTTATAGAAGAAGGATGGCAACGGTGACAAATGAAAGGTCGAGACAGTCCGCAATGTCGCCATCCCAACTGCCGTGCGGTCACATGAAGTCGAGAAGGATATATTTTTGAAAAAGATTTTCATTGTCTTCACTTGTATACGATGCTGGGGATGAAAAAAATCACTCTGTCTTGAAAACAGTTATTCAAAAATCAGCAACGGTAGGTACTTCGTGAATTCAACTTACCTGCAACCGTACCTGTGAGATAAAAAAATGTGTATATGCTCTTGAGTGGCGCCAGTTAATCGAGTAAATTGTTGTACCAATACCATAAGAATGACATTTTAGAGCACGGGCTTCCTGGTCATTTTCACGTCTCGTGAGGGCGAATATAGACGGGGATGCGTCTCCGACGGTGCTTAATTCTCAAAATGTACAGAACAATGCAAAAAAGCTGGAAACCAGAAAATACGCGCGACAACTCCCGGTAGGTGTCAAATGAGGAAGACTGGGGTTTACTTTTTTTCTTTTTGTTCATGCAGAAGTCAGGTATATATGAGAGATGAGTTTGTATGGATCGAATTTTGATTCCGGACCTTGCGTTTTTTTATACAAGTTGATGGCGTCGTGTATTTTTTTATTTCTTGATTGTCTTTTGTGAAGATTCTAAAGCAGGTTGTCTTTCTGTTTGGGATATTCGCTGTAGTCTCGCTTCACGGCAGCGTGTCTTCCTTTCTATTTCGGAGGGTGTTTCAGTTCAAGTTTAGCAGTACTGTCTGTAGAACGTTCGTGGTTAGTAATCGAGTTTTACGAGTTATGAAAACTGTTCTTCTTATATTTTCGGAAGTGTGATTTATTTGCATTTTTAAATTGTTGATGTTGCATCGAGTTGGTGAGTACTTCAGTAGGTTTATTTGTAATTTACTTTTTTTGTCTGCCTGTTTTTTTTTAAAACGTGGAGTCATTTTACAAGAGTAGACTTGTATGATGCATTCGTCTCACAATGTACGTTTAATCTACACTACACACGAGCTATTGTAGACAAAAATTGAAAACATTTTAGTTTTGCCCAGAAAACAGGTTTTTTGCATTTCTTGTTGAGGGAGTCGGCGATTTTTCCTGTCTTTTTCCGCCGGAAGAAGTCGCCGTCAAAATTATTCCGTACGGCTACGATTCATACGTGATGCAGGCCTACTCAGTAATTGTCGGTCATGTCTAGCTGAATTCTAATTTTAGTCCTAAAACAGCTAGAGTATCAATCAAATTATTTGCAGGCATAAGTTTCCAATCTGATGCTAACCCCTGGTATTTTGGTCAATCTTGCGCAATAGAATTGAGAATATCTACTCTTGCGGTACTTAATTGATATTTTACTTATTCGACGGGTCCATGCCATTAAATTAATTAAGTGCTATCAAATTGTGAGTGAACCACGGTCAAGGCGAAGTGTTTTTAATACTTACTATGGGCTTGTGTGAGTCATTCTCAACTGCCGGGAGAATAGTAAAATGCGTAGAAAGAAAGAATGAAAAAATTATACAATTACAGAGAGAACAATATAGGTATATTCTTCTTTGAATTGAATTTTATGTACATAGCTGTTCTTTCAATTTTCATACATGTTACTGTGCCTATTTTCGTTTAAAAGTCGGTATTCACCGAGATGAAAGCAAAAACGTATGAAGGGAGTAATTATTCTGCATTGAAAGGAGAGGGGTCTCTGAGAGGTATGTCAAAACACAGAACTTGATTCTCCCATTAAGTTTCATTTTTTCTTCTTTCACTTCCGACTTGACATATCGAGCTTAATGACCATATTAGCGTCGATTTTCCCAAGAAAAATCTAAAATTCGATGAAGACCTACGTTAACGTATCAAAAGCGTCATGAAAGCAATCGCATAGGCAGACTATCAATAAGGCTTTCTCGAAAGAAAGTGGGAAACTCCGTATAAAACGAATGAAGGGCTGCTCACCCGCATAGTCAATGCCTGTTTTTTTTTTTTTTTCAGTTGGGAATTCATTGATTTCTTCTCTTTTAGATCCTAAGAATCTGCTTGCGGGGTCAACCCTCTTGAAGCCTGTCATTATTCTCTAATAACCTATCCTTCTTATTTAAGATTTTTGGTATCGAGCTTTATACGGGAATCAAAAAAAAGACTCAAGAAAATTGTCAGTTTCAAAAGATGCAGCTTCTCTATACGCTCTAGTCTATATTCAAGAATTACGCAACATTCTGATGCGGCTCTACTTGAGGCCAGTCATTTCCTCAAACATGAATTTCTCTGATGTTTTCCCGATTTGATTTCATTTGGTAGTGAACCTTGAACTTTTGTTCTGTCAACATAAATTATATTTTCATTTTTCTTGAATGAGCTCGCCATACGTGTACTGTACATGTACTATAGCTGCGTTTTCTGTCAGAAAAGCGGACATCCCATTATTTATTCAGCACTCACGAAACATTATTTCAACAAGGAACCAGTTCTATGTTTTTTTTTTTCTTCTTTTTTCGTGAAAAATGTCCTTTTCTCTGCGTCCGGCGTTTCTTTGATCTTGGAAATAGGAAAAACAAAGAGCAGAAATAGAGAGAAACTTTAGAAATGGAGAATAAAAGGCTATAGGTTAAGGAAAAATCGTAACTTATACTTTTTTTCGTATTCGAAAACTTTTAATACGATAAAAATCTTTCCATGTCACCAAAATATTATTCTTCATCAATTTTATTTTATTACAGAGTTTGTTTCATTTCAACGTTGAAAACGAAGTGGACAATTGTTTATCAAATGGGTAACGCGCGCTTGTTCAACAAGTAAGTCCTTAAATGGTTATACCTACGATAAAACTCAAACTTTCATAATTATCGGGGTTTTTACATGAAAATTTTCGCAATGAAACCATAGAAGAAGCATGAGATACCTATCATCTAGTTTATTTCACATCCAAGTAATTAGATTAGTAGTTGGGTGAATGAAGTCGAATAAAGTTTTAACTCGGTAAGCCTATCGATGATTTACAATGTTTTTTTGAAGATAAAAATTTCACGTGAGCCCTCTCCTCCAATTTGTACAGTAAACGTCTTTATTTACTTTTTCTTACAACTAAGAAGACTGAGACTTAATTATCAACTTTTTGAATACCGTACGCACTCACAAAAGTTGATAGGTAATGAATCACGTTATTACCCCGGAAGATTCCTAAAAATTCAATAAAAAAAAAGAGCTGGGATTCCCAAAAGTATTTACTATGGTACACGACCAGTTTCGTCTGAAAAAATATCGGGCGTTCAAACTAAGTAAGACTAGGTAGCGTTGAATTGAAATTGCACCTATTTTAAACAATGACACCCAAAAAGAAAATTCTAGAAATAATTTGCAATTTCATCTTTTAGAACCTACGTTAGTGAATAATTGAAAGATTCTACGATCATGTTCGAACGAGACCTCTTCTGTAACCACTAATGGATTTCACGTCGCGTTATATCATCAACTCATTTCTATTATCATCGAGTAATTTCAGCTTGCATCAAATTTTCTTTTGATCAGTTTCGAGAAAGTTATCGCAGTTTCTGGATTTTCATAGAATTTCCACTTGATTTTTATTCTGACAATTCACACGCTAATCTATCACGTCTTATACTTGGTTAAAAACGCGCTTGGTTTAATATGCTTTTCTATAATTGAGATAGATTTCTTTATTGTTCATCACGGTATACTTATATGGTCATTTTTTCTCGCTTCTTCGCGTGCTTTCGTCGTTCGAATGTATGGTAAAATTTTATATTGAAAAAAAAACTCGATTTTGTAGAGCCGAGTTTTTTACATTTATGTTATTTGTATAGGTATACTCAGCTTAGATTTACTCAGCCTACCCGGAATTTCCTCCCACAATTTCGCCAAAATTCTGTTTCAAAAATTGAGTACGTCACAATTCCAAGTGATTCAGGGAGTGATACCGAATTCCTTTTTGAAACTCGTTCGAGGTACCTAGATACCCTAGTCTTTTTTTGAAAAGTCACTTAAAAATGTAACATAATTTTTTTCTCTGTTTACCTATTGCCTTTATACTCGCTCGAAAAAAAGATAATCATCTATATTATTGTTGGAAAGTGTCAATAATAGATACCTAATATAATTTGAATATACTTACAGAGTTCGATCTGCATTGCTGTGGGCACTTTGTGGTGGTCTGTTATTCATAGCAGTACTACTGATCACCGTCGCTCTCTTGAAAGGAAACTTGTCAGGAAAAAGTGAAAATATTCTTGATGACTCTTCATACGAAACACTTACGGGAAGTTTCGAAAAGGCAGCTGTAGTTTCTAATGCAATACCGTGTGCCAGCATAGGAAAGTGAGTTTTCAACAAATTTTGTTCTATGTACTTAGCCTAAAGTTTGAAAATTTTAAAACACTTCTAATAATATCTTCATCCCTCAGGACTGTGTTGAAAAAAGGAGGAAATGCTGTCGATGCTATGATTGCGACTATGTTGTGCGACGGTGTAACAATGCCCCAGAGTATGGGTATTGGTGGAGGCTTTTTCATGACTATTTACAATAAAACACTTAATAGTTTCGTGACCATCGATGCACGTGAAACTGCACCATCGGGCGCAAGTACAAACATGTTTCATGGCAAACAGAATGCCTCTCAAACTGGTGAGTATAGATTGGCTTTTTGCATGCAAAACCGCAGAAATTTCTCCAAGCGAATATTCATCTTAGATTTTACATCGATTTAGGTGGTTTGGCGGTTGCAGTCCCAGGAGAAATGAAAGGATTGTGGACCGCGTATCAAAAGTTTGGCGGAGGAGTGTCGTGGTCCGACTTGGTGATGCCTACTATTGAATTATGTGAACGAGGTATACCGATCAGTCCGCCATTAGCCATGAACTTGGTGAAGAAAAGAAGTTCCATCGAAAAAAATCCTGAATTTAGGTTAGTATGTTTTGTTTATCGTTAAATATCGTTCTCACTTGAAGCTCTCGAACGCAAAAAGCTTCAGTCATTTAAAAAGGGGAACAAGGCTTTGGTTAAGGGTGTAGTTTTTTCAGATGAAGCTCAGGGATCCAAGGCGCTTCAAGTTTGTTTCTGTTCCGGGAATCTAAAGGACTTCAACTAGGGAAAAAACTGTAGCAAGGGGGTCAACAGGGCCTAACATGGGAGTCATAGAGGTAGTTTTCCCCATTTTTTCAAGAGTTTTAGAGGGGAAACAAATATTGTTTACCGAGACGTCGATCTTTCCATAGCCAGCTGAAATTGTTGAAAATTTTACTCTATAGCCAAAATGTTATCACTTAACAAAAAAATCCTTGTTTTGTCTTAATCTAATACATAGGAAGGTATTAACGCGCGGCGAGTCCAAAATACTAGTGTCTAATCATTTGCTAATTTCCCATTGTCGTCTATATGAGTTTTAGACTCGCCAAGATATAGACTTGTTTTTTTTTTGAAAAATTTGTATGCACGTTTGATTACCTACCTACTTTATGTTCTTAGAACATTGTTCACTGATCCAAGAACTGGGCGTTGGTTTGAACTTGGAGATACGTACAAAAACTTGAAGTTAGCTCGCACATTGAGAATAATAGCTGAACAAGGTGGCGATGCTCTGTACATGGGAAAAATGGCTTCCTCTCTCGTAAAAGACATTCAAGATGCCGGTGGTATAATCACTGAAGAAGATTTGAAAAATTATCGGTCTGTATTCCTGCATGAAATCATACGCGCAGACGCGCTTCCTAATTTTCTCCGCTAGATCTTGACTTTAGTTTTCTTATAAATTATAGCGCTCGAATCGAGGAACCTTTGATAATGCCTATAGCCAACGGAAGATTCACAATGTACTCGGTAAAACCACCATCTTCTGGTGCTGTTCTTGGGTATGCATTGCGGGTACTCAGTGACTTATTACCCGCCCCCAATGACCTCATTACAACGCAAAGAATAACAGAAGCGCTGAAATTTGCCTACGCTGTACGAGGCGAGCTTGGAGACCATACTTTCGTCAATGTAACTCAGGTGAGTTCATATTATGTTCTTCAAAAGATCTGATCTTGATAGGTCCTCTGGATCATAGTTCAGACTTATCTCAATTTCTTAAAGGAGATCTGATACCTATGGGACCACCTTATTTTCCTATTTCTAGATCGTAGATAAAATACGCTCGGATAAATTCGTTAGTCAAGTTAGACAACGAATTGATGATACGCGAACGTGGAACGATACCGCTCATTATGACTTGCAAGCCGTAGCCACAGATGATCATGGAACTGCAAATATTGTAGTTCTTTCTGAAAGTGGTGATGCAGTTGTGGCCTCTAGCACCGTGAATTTAATGTAAGTTTTCAAGCCTACATACTTATTCTTTCTTAGGTAAATACTCTCATTGTTATTCATTTCTTCGAACGTATAAGTTTTCCAAATTCCGTTGTAAGTACTTTTCCTATCTTCAGTTCTCGATTCTGAGGGGTCTATAGAAGCGAGTTTGCGTTTTTTGGTATGAAAAATATGAAAAATATGACCATTATTAATAGACTCTCTTACGTTACCGGTACTACCAGTTGAAAAATATTTATACTTATGAGTCATGAGCCCATTTTTTTGAAATTTTAAAATCTTGATTACGTGACCTTCCAACTGAATCTTAGGATCCTACAGGTTGAAAATTGAAAAAATCAAAAAAGATATTAACTTATTTGATAACAGTTGAAGGGTACAGGAGAAGAAGGGGCTTTGTCCAAACGAAACGAGCTGAACAATTGGATCGTTTGAACCCCTTAGAAAAAACCGTTTCTCCAGCTCGTTTCGTTTGGACAAAGCCCCTTCTTCCCCTGTACCCTTCAGTTTTGAACAACGAACTGGAACTAGCTCTCTACGTTCGATTCTCGCTTCGTAATTTGCATTCAAAGAGACAACTTTATGTTTTTTTTTAGTAGATGGAAGAAAAAAAAAACGTTTCTATCCTTAACGGTAAAAACCTGTGAAAAATTTATGTTCTCAAAACTTACTACTAGAGGCGGCGAGAGAATTAGGAATAATTCAATCTTAATTATACTAGATTATGGGGCACAAGAGAGTGAGCCAGTTCACTTAGATGTCAAAAACTTTCAATGATACTTAGTTTACAAAAAGTAGGTATACACTGAACGACCAATTAACCGGAAAGTGGCGGAAACTCGACACTCCACTCGATTTTTGTGCCCTGGTGACAGGAATTAGAACTAACTCATCAATGTTGTTATGTTAGTTGTTACTTCTGCCGTCCAAAGTTGAATTGACGGATATCCAAATTAATAATGAATACGAGAAAGAAAGACTATTATTAAATATACCCATAACCTCTTTTCCTCGTATTCATTATTTGGATATCCGTCAGTTCAACTTTGTACGGCAGACTTCTAGTTCAATGTTCAAATCAGATAGGTAGCGCTGGTGGTAAGGATTAGTAGGTACTCCTGAGTCCTGATTTCCAAAATATGTAATATAACCGAACCCTTATCTCATCCTCGGTCACGAATCAACGATCAGGAAGAAACTCCTAGTCCTATTCTACCCGAAAAAATAGTTAGTCCGATCGTTGTTGATTTGAATGTACGTCAGTTCAACATTATAGGGCAAAAATGGGAACCGGTCCAGACCTAAGTATTTCGTATTTCCCCAAATGTTTGGCACCGATCGTTGTTGATTTGAATGTACGTCAGTTCAACATTATAGGGCAAAAAATGGGAACCGGTCCAGACCTAAGTATTTCGTATTTCCCCAAATGTTTTGCACTTTTGCCGGGGATCAGTTCGAAAACAATGCTGCCGCACAAGTTGAATTGACGTATCGGTAGAACAATGATTAAGGAAATACGGTTTCCCGGATTTACTTACAGGAGACAACATCACGAGTCTCATTCTCCCAATCGTTGTTTTGCAGGTACGTCAATTCAACGTCGTACGGTAGAATGTTCATTAATTCTATCCTGCTCGATGACTCATCATCATATCGCTTTTTCATCATTGTGTTGATAATTTCAGATTCGGAAGTAAATTAATATCGAAATCAACGGGTATCGTTTTGAACGACGAAATGGATGATTTTTCATCACCAAACGCGACCAATTATTTCGGATTAAAACCATCTGAAGCTAATTTTATCGCTCCCGGTAAGAGGATGATGTCGTCGATGTGCCCTTCCATCATTACTGACCATCTCGGTCATGTAAAACTACTTATTGGAGGATCTGGTGGATCGCAAATTACAAGTGGAGTAGCTATTGTGAGTACGGTTTAATGGATTGAGTCGTCTGACGGCGTGTAGCAAAATTATATTTAATTAAAATTAATATTGTAGGCTGCTGCCAGAAATTTATTTTTGAATGAGACTATTCGAGTTGCGTTGGATAACATATTATTTCATCACCAATTGATACCAATGAAGTGGAAATACTTTAATAACACTCCTCACGTAAGTGACACTCCAACATTCAATTTGAAACGTGAATACCTACCTACATTTCTTTTATTTCAACCTAATTTCTGTATTTTAGGATATCATCGAAGGAATGAAGGAGATCGGTCATGATGTGGAATTAAGCGCGTCTACATCATTTTCAGCTATAAGCGCCATCGAAATAAAGGAGAATAATGTCGTCAGGGGCGTTTGTGATCGTAGAAGACCTGGCCAGATTGTCGGCTACTGAAGACTGAAAAAACCGTGCTCAACGACATTTCGCGTGGAAGAATTCAACTTCTAATGATCTCTTTGCCGTTCACAAAATTATTACATTCCGTTTAGTTTGTTAATATATAGTTTTCTCCCTGTTACCTAATTCTTATGATTTTAATATTGTTGTACAAATGCTTATGTATAGAGAGTTAATGTACATACCTATGTTTTCTGTCTTTTTTATACTGTGATTCATTGCCTCGAGAATAAAAATCTATTTTAAAAATTGTTTCAGTCTCTTGAATTCTAAAGTATTTCTTCTTCCTATGGACTAAAATCTACAGTACCTATAAATATGAGCCCCGCTGTTCGTAAATTTTATGCATCGAATTCAAATAGTACTGTAAAAACACTGAGGTGCATTGAGAAGCACGTCTTGCATCCTGCATCACGCCCTGAGAGAGTGTAGAGCGGAGACATCAAACATAACAAAATAATTACTACTGCTCTTATCTGATGTAACGTCAAGTACGAAATTTCTTTGCTATCGAATTTAAACTGTATCGCCACTCGGGATGGACGTATCTACCTCAATCCTTGAGCAATTGAATTTTTTGAACAAGCCGGATCCTCTTTCTTCTGAAAGACTTACAAAATACTTGAATCTAATAATCAAAGAAGTGCCTTTTTTTCTTCAATGAGTTGAAAAGTCTTTTCTCCTGACCCCTTTGAAGACAGTCAAAAGTGGTATAGGTCAATTATCGTAATACAATAATTAATCGTAGATTCTGATGCCTGAATTTCGTTTTTTAAATCGGCTGAATATTACCTACATTGCGTATGTTAGATAACGCAGAAGCAAAACAAATTAGAATTGGGAGTTTTTATTCGTCATTTCTAGGCTGACTGTAATTTGGGATTTGAGACCGTAAGAAATAGGTTTCAAGAAAATGAATCTATTCCAATTATCTCAACAACACAGACGTTATCAAAGTTAGGTATGACGCTGTAGGACGGAGAAGATTAATTCTATTCACAAAAATTGCACTCAAACGTTTTTTTTTTCTTTTCGTTTTATTATAATACCGTACAAATGTTTTTCCTTAACTAGAAACTTGAACATTATACACTAAAAATAATTAAAAATGAAAGTATAAAAAGTACCTATCTACTGAGGTCAAAAGGAAGAGATAAAAGAAGAAATAAATTATGGCAAGTAAAGTCGATACTCGTAATCGATTAAGAGAAAATCACATACAAAAACTATTCTTAAACACAGTACAACAAAGAAAGATCAAAGTCATATACAAAATAAAATTGAAAGTATGAAGTAATTATAGGAATATAACACACGTATCTCTTAAATTCTATTTTGTAAATCATAAATGTTCAGTCAATTTTAAAATGCAAACGAAAATTGTTCATTTTTTTTCCTTCGATACGTAGTCTTTTTTTTCCTCTACTAAATTGTGTAAAGTCCGGGCTTCAGTTCCAGAAATTGAAAAGGTACATGCATTAAATTGTGGTTACTGTGTTCGACCATCAAATAACCACGTTTATTAGATGCACCAACCACTACAACTGTGTCTCCTTTCATTAGAGTAGGATCTGACCCGTTGTTTGTATCCTCTATAAACAAAAAAAGACAGTGAAAGTGATACCTAGCACATGATTTATTCGAAAGTACCTGTAATGGTAAATTTGACATACCTGGATATGGCATTTTCATGATTCGGGTTTGAGGATAGCCAAATTTCTTGTTTCCGGTGATTGTATAGGCTCGGCTTGGAGGAACAGGTGGTGGACGTTCCTGTACAAACAAATCACATCATAAAATTGAAACGACTGTCCCTTCGTTAAATAATTTGAGACTATTTTGAATTGAAATTTACCAAATCTATGCCAAATAAAGTGCAAGTCTGTTGTATAATTTTTGCATCACATTTTTCGTTTAGATCGGGTGGTGGTGTACCAGCAATAGGCTGAGGTCGGGGCCTATTTAATGTTGCTCCACCAACTGCTGCGTTATTGGAATGTACGACTCCGTTGATATTGTTGGTTGATGTTATGTTGGGAACTGCGCGCGAATTTAAACAGGAAGATAAAACCAGATCTAAAATAAAATATTCACAAAAAAAATAATACATCAGCGTTTTAAAATTTAGAATCCTCGAAATAATTTCTTCAAATAATGTACGAACTAGGACCGGGTGATGTTTGATGCATTAGAGAACATTTTAAAGCTGGCCATTTTTTACGGGCATGCCATCCTCTCCACAAAGATTGGATCAGTACTGCGGCTTTGTAACGAGTTTCATTTCTTAGTAATTCTAAATGTTGACGTATACCCTCACTGAAAAAAAAAAAAAATCCTTTATTAAAATTCAGAGGCTTCTGGATTCAAGTATTTTACTATTCCAGAACGCAAATGGGGGAGTTACACAACTCATACATTGAGTTGAGTGAGGTCATACTGCTCCTCATCTCGAATTATAGGACATTGAGAGGTAAAAATAGGCAAATTTCTTGTTGTACACACCTTAGAAAAATGTGCCGTTTTCCAAAAGCCCAATTCATGCTAATTTCACTTTGGTGTTGTTTAAGATCGTATTTCTGGTCAATATGTTGCAAAATTAACCGTGTATCCTCTATTGCTCGTTCTTCAACAATGCGTACTTTGCAGAATGGAGCAAGTAGACGATACCGTGCGTTGAAGACTTTGAATTTCATTTTATGCGGATAACCTGGGTAGAGAATTAAATTACCAAAAATCAAATTATTGCACTTTTCAATTCGCCAAACATAATTAGGCGTATCTTGGACACTCACCTCCAGCCATCAAATTCACCGTTTCTAATACTTGTAAAGAACGTATTTGTTTCATGACAGTTCCTCTATCGAATAGATTTGGTGTTTCTGTATGGTTCGCTTTTATGCATCGCACAAAATGTGGTTTAGCGTGTACAAGAGATCGTAGTAAATTATCTAATCTAGTGTGAAAGTCCTGAGTTAACGTCGACACTGGCTCGTCACCATTCAATCTGTAAAAATTAAGTTTTTCCTCATTAAAAATCTTCATTTCAAACAATAGGTACCAATATACGGCAAAACTCAAGAGTCAATTTTTTGATAACTTGAAAATCATCCGAGCTGGTAGTAGAATTTAGTTGGCTCATTTCATGATACAAGAGATTCTAGATTAGGTATTTTTGTCATGGAAATGGGACACATGTCAACCAGGAGCGTTTAAAATCTTTAGATTCAAGTTCATTTTCAGACGATCAAAAATTGTTTATTGAACGCGGATCCAAAAGGAGGAAAAATCGTGACTACAGCAGCTTTTTGTGATAGATGGGCCGTCTGCGGTGGGTCAGTGACACAAAATAGCCGTTAAACTTCAGATTGCAAAAACTCACTTAAAATGCCTCAAAAATGTCCACAAAATTCCCCCACGGGGCCATTTTGGGTATATTTTACATCCGTAATGGGGACATGATACGGGTGTTTTTGCCATGGGGACGTCAAATGCTCAACGGGAAGAAATTAAACATTATTTTATACTATAACTCCCATTACATCTGACTCAAAATAAATTAGTAAAATTAGTAACTCCTTTTTTGCTCCAGTATTTTCTCAAAGGAAAAAAAAAATACGAAATCGCCATCAAATAATTTTGAATTTGCAAGGTCGAAGTAAGTATTTCTTACTCGTACCATAATTTTGTAGGATACCACAAATATACTTACAAATCCGAATGTGAAGTAGGCGAAATTCGAAAACTAATCCCACGAGGTACAATGTCTGATGAATACAAAGCTTTCAATTCACTACCAAACAAATGGGTGGCAAAACCAAAATTACAAGTTTGTTTATGGAATACACATATTAGATCATCAGGAATAACATCTTTGTTTGTATCTGAAAATAACAAAAATAGGTACATAATGCATTATCATTATTATTATAGAGCGATCTCTATTGATTGGTATAAATTTGAAATTATATTAAAGTTTTCAACATACGTATATAGATATTTCATTCATTTTGTAGAGCTATAGGGACCTTTTTTCTATGCCACTCACTTAAAATGGCTAGGTTGGCGCAAGAAACTTTTAGGGAAAAAATTTCCTTTGAAAAGAATAGTGATTTGGCGAAAAAAAAAAAGGATAAAGAAAGTCTGAGTTTTGAAAGAAAGTTCAAAATAAGGAGGTCTAAGTTCTGAAGCTATTCAACAAGCAAAATTTAGAAAGTGACGGCGATAGAAGAATCCTGTCACATTCAGCAATTTGTGGAGGAATATTTTCTTGCACTCTAATCAATCATTCATTCATGAAACCCTATCGTCACATCTCACCGTCACGAAAGTAAGCAGTCTACACCGTTACTTGTGAGGGAATTTCGCATAAGGGTAGGAGTACGAGAAGGGTGAACCGATTTTGCATACTTTTATAGAACTTTTAAATCTTTCACATCACATTTATAATTTTAGAATAATGAGACATACCTAAGAAGTCTGTGGCGTCGTACTGCACACGGCCAGCAAAATGTTGAATCCCAAAAGATCTACCATCAAACGGTTTGGGATCGAAAAGACGTGGATTATCGTGTAGCTGCGATTTGACTTTCATGATATAAGATTCTGCCGATCCCCTTATTGAACATTCAACATCCAACATACTCAATAATCCAATGCGCTGAAAACAAAATGGAAAAAACATTCTAATTAGGTATAAAATATATTTTGATGACGATTGAAATATGACTACATATTTCCTAGTTTATATTAATTTTTTGACCAAAATTCTCTTTCTCTCTCAAAAAAAAATCTAATGAAAAATGTATAAATTTATAGCACATGGTATTTCTCAGACATTTTTTATTTTTTATTTATTTTTATTTTATTTTTATTTATTTATCTATTTATTAATTTTATACAATTTTTAATTCTTTCAATTTTTTATTTTTTTTTGTATTTATCTTTTTTATTTTATTTTGTTCATTTATTTTATTATTATCATTATTATCAATTTTTTTTTTTTTGCGCTTAGTATTTAGTTTGGAGCGGTGTCACCTGTAATTGGTTTTTTTAAACAGTTGGTGGCACCACTATAAAATAAATTATTCTTCTAAATAAATAAATAAATATTCCTTCGTTTAAATATGAGTCATAAAATCTTGATTTATTGAATACTCACGAGTGATGAAATAAGATTGATGCATGGAACACTGTCTACATAATCGACTTGGACGTCGCAATGAATCCCTTCATCTCTACACGATTCGATACTCGACTTGAATATATGGGTATTATAGAAATGTTGGGTCGTTTCAGCGCACAAGTTGATACACAAATGCTCCAGATAACTCGGCTATAAGTTTGAATGACAGTTAACAATTTGAAGCTCAGATCCCTGAACTAGTAAGTACGAGATTAAATTTTAAACTTACTTTTGGATCTTCGAAACCAAAAACATCTAGGATGCCGATTGACCCGTCCGTTGCGTGCCGGACGGCATTATTCAAAGCGGCCATGGATTTACTAGATTTAGATCCGGCTGTCCCAACCGTAGACGCGTGTTGACTCGCAACCTAAAAGTAATTTGATAATAGACGAGATATTCTTAGACGAGTGAACGTCTCTATATCAAGATTTCAATACTTACGTCTGCTTGATTGTGAACGGACTCATTCGAATCGCTGCTCAGAGTCCCTAAAGTTGAGCCCAATCTTTTTAAACTATTTGCTCTGCGTACAATGGTAGCCACTGTTCGACAGTACAATGCTTTGGCTAGGGAATCTCGCACCATATTTGACTGCAGGAAAAATGAAGCAAGGATTAATAAACGTACAATATATGCGTCATGTTTGAGTTTTGGTGACTAAGTTCTGGAGAGAATCAAAAGTTGAATAAATGGTTATTTTTCAACTGAGAATTGCAGGATATGAAATTACTGACGTATTGAAGACGAAAATTTGCAAAGGGGCATGAAGGCCATTGCTCCCTAGCCATTTGACCAAAACAAAGGCAACAAATTTTTACTATCCCTATTTAAAAATCTATATGCCCCCCTGAAAATCATAGTCTGGCTAAGGGACTGCTTACGATACAAAATCTGTAGGCCTATTTTCGCAAATATCCGTTTTTTTTTTGTTTTTTTTTTTCGTGAGGTATCTTATAGTGACAAATCCTCAAAACCAGATTCCGAGCACGGGTTCCTATTTTAACTGGAATATATCATGTATAGCTTACCATAACTGCGTCCGAAAACGATTTTACCAGCTGGGCTCGAGTATTATGAGTTCGCGAAGTTACGCCGCGAAACAAAGATTGCATTGGTACACCCAGAAGAGCAGCGACTGCGTTCAGTTCGGCTTCTCCTACAACTGATACTTCAGATATGACTGACTGTTTGATTGTCGAACCAATATCGTGACTTTGGTGATTTTTATTTGATTTATTGCTGTCGACGAATTGCACATTTCCCAGAAGTAGAACAGCCGCGAGAACGCGAACTACATCAACGAATGGAATACCAAGGACACCTAATCGAACACACAATATTATTTTTGAATAATTTTTCAACGTTCATCCTAACGAAGAATCGAGACCAAAGTTACTAACCTAAACAAGCTTTCCAAGCTTGAAATCTTGCCGCATCGTCTGTTTCATCTTGTTTTTGATCGCCACATTTCAAATAGTTTAAATTATGAACATTGTATCCTTCTAAATTGAGTTTCGCTGAAATAAAATCAAGTACACGAATTATTAAGATTGTCGACCACATCTTTGTAGGGATTTCAAATCAATTAACCTACCTCGTTCTTCATTTGTCAGTCCGGCTAACATTTGGTAAAATATGTGGTAATTTTTTTCATTTAGTAAAGGTCTGATCACCCTAGTTTGATCCAAAAAGTAACAGTGTATTTTCGTGCGGTACAGTGCACCATCCGTTACATGTACCTCAATAAAATGGCCCTGTAAACATAAAATTGAAAAATTCCTTCTTAACGAGGTACGTAACTAATGTTTGGATGAATAAACCGGTCTGAAGAAGTTGGTGATTTAAAAATTAGTCAGAGGCAGTGGCGTATTTATCCTTTGAAGCAAAATAGGCAAAATTGTTCGTGGCACCTAATGAAAACAAATTTTTGTGCGTACAATTACCCACAAAAAAAATAATAAAAAAGTGAGAGCGCTGGCGTTTATTTTGCTTTTATGTCGCAGGCACGTGCCTAACGTGCCTATTGGGGAACACGCCACTGCATGCCATTTAAGTCTTATAAAAGACTTTAGTCTCAAACCTAAAGAAGAATTTATGTATCCAATCCTTTTCCTGGGTAATTGAGAGGCTAGAATTCCTTTGTCAGACTTAATTGCTGAAGGAAATCCTACGGTTTAGACACATCCATAAAATAGTATTGAGTTCTCAAACTTGAGACTGAGAAACAAGTCCATTTTCAGGATCCCAAGAATTGGCTGCTCGAGACCCAAAGACGAATTCGTGATGGGGTCCAAAAAATATCATAATTTTCCTGTTGGGCCAAATGGCTATAGAAGATGAAATAGTTGAAAAGCAGACACGCTTTAGACCAGAGGATCGAAATTGAGACTCAGAAACGAGTTTAGTTTGAGGTTCTGAAAAATTGTCAGCTCAGTAGGTTCATGAGAATTCTCACATTTAGACTAAGCAAAGAATGTACTTCTTTCTGTGAGAAAAATTCCTTTAGCAATTATAATGAACATCTGCAACTTGAGACCCGGTAAGGAATAACAAATTCTGATCTACAGAACATTTTATGCCATCAGTGGCGTATTTATCCTTTGTAGCGTGGTAGGCAAAATTATTCGTGGCGCCCATTGAAAATAAATTTTTGTATTTACAATTACCCACCAAAAAAACGAAAAAGTGATGGCACTAGCGCCTATTTTGCTTTTACGTTGCAGGCACGTTCCTAAAGTGCCTATGGGAAACACGCCACTGTTCAGAGGATATGTAAGTTGTAGCCTATAAAAAGGTTGTTAATTGGTTGCTAGGAGGGAGATTCAGTAAGCCTACGTAAACATAGAATTCCACTACGAGTAGGAAGGAAGTCTGTCAGAAAAAATGAGACTCAGAATACAAGCGACCAAAATACAAAAATATTTGTAGGTACATTTCTCGCATATCTATCGTTGGCAACTAAGTTCCTGTTGAGAGCAATAACTTACAATTCGACTAGATTCACAATTTGATGCAGTCTTCGCAGATCCCAATGAACGTAAAACGGTAAATGCGGCAGCCAGATGCTTAAAGGCGTCCGTCTCTGGTCCACCACCAGCCACATCGAAAAGTTGCCTCAACAACAACATGGACGTGTAAGTTTTTCCGGAACCACTTATCCCTGTGAAAATTTACATAATAATTAATTGGAGCTTCTCTGATCGGCCGAAACAAATAATCAAAAAAATTATTTAGCTTTTCATTCGCAATTTTGTATCTATTATCGTAGATACTATGAAAGGGAAGCGCTTTTACAAAATCCCTCCCTATTTCTTATGGTCAACAAAGTATATTTGAAAATTCCCGGTATGCAAAGATTTTTTCTATTTTGACATTTTGTAATAACCCGCCATAAGGTTCTATGTTGAAATTTTTTGCGACAAGTCTTTCCGCTGCCATAAGGCTCCGTATTGAAATTTTTGCCACAAGTTTTTTCGAAGAGACTTGTGGCAAAGGTGGTCACAAAATGTCAAAATGGAAAAAATCTTCGCAAGCTAAAGTATTCTGATTGATTTGAAGTCCTTATAGGTTTCTGAATCAAAAACTCCTTTGCTTCGTTTGTTGATAAATTGTATTTCGTAAATTTTCATACCGAGTTGGTGACTATAGACTGTGCCCACTTAATCCGGAAGTATGTAACCACGAATTCGAGAATAAAAATAGATTGGAGTCACTAAAGGAAAAAAAGATTCTCTCTTTTTTATCAGAATGTAGTCAAATTCATGGTATTCCCGTCACAAGTATAGGCCTACTCAAAGCGGTTTTTGTGCTTACATGCAAACTTTCATTGTTTTCGAATTTTTAATATTGAAAAAACTGTTTTCAAAGTACCTAGGTACTCATCAATTTTTTGTAGAGCATAGAACAGGAAATTGAAGAGGGTAGGCCTACTTGAATTATTGTCGATTTTGCAAGAGTTTCAGCGCGGAATTACCTAATGCCCAAAAATTCCCACTTCATCTCAAAAAAATACAATATTTTTGAACACAATCACAGTGAAGATTCCGGTGAGAGTTATCAGCACATTGAATTCTGTAATATACCTGACAATATAATAGCCTGTTGATAACCAGTCTCCGATTGTTGTCGAACTGCATCTTCTACCACTTTTAACAATTTTGGATCCAATGATACGGATCGCATGCTGGTAAGAGTCAATGGGTTCTTGATAACTGCGTACGGATTCATAGAGATGAGAATAGGACCCACGTTAGTCTGAGAAGAAAAAAATCATCATAATTATTGTTATGAGGCGTGCTTTGTAATTTAATTGGTTCATATGCCTACAGGATTTTTGAGTGCGTGATGTGCAAAGGATTCAATTATAAGCGTCTAACACCAATCAAGTTTTACAAGTAAATTTTCTAGATGCTATTTCGAATAAAAAAAGAAAAAAAAAAGCGCGTAAGATCTCTATAGATGTACTCACGTAATACTGCTTTGAAGAAAACCGGGCCAAAAGACATTTGAGTACGGCATCTTCGGTTAAAGGTCCCCGAAGGTAGATCAAATCTTGCAGTTGACTATTGTTCAATGGTGTTTTTCCAGCATGGAGACTTAATGAATTCGATTTTTGGTCTGATGGGTATACGGTATGCTTCCCTACGGGATCATCTGCAACGAAATAAAGATAAATTCAATAAGTTATTACATCAAGAAACAATGGGAAGTGAGATTACCGGCACCAAGCTAACTACTCAATAATAATCTACGTTTCGACTATCATGAATGAACTAAATCTAATGAAAGAAATAAAAAAAAAGAGCATTACTCGGAATATGAGATACAGTATTCGGTAAATGCGGAGGAATCGGTATTTGATTTTTTGGTAATGTTGGCGGTAAAACGTTCATTTGATTATGGCAAGCGTTTATGGCATTTGAAATGTTGTTGGTATGCGAACTATGCAATGTTGTAGTCGAATTCGGTTGTTGTTGTGGCTGTTGTGTCGACCCAAGCGCATTCATATTTTCACCTTGGACATATATGCGATTCCTCAAAGTTACCAGCTCGGAATCAAGACTCTGTAACCGTTGCTTCAGGTGTACTTTTTCGTTCGATGAAGATGCATCTGCGCCACCAGTAATGAAAAAGAAAAAAACAAACATTAGTCGAAGCGCCTCGAATGTGTTCCTCCAAATCAAAGGCTATACTACGCTACTTGTACTTGTACATAATATTTTTTAAAACATTTTAATGATTCACTATCGAAGACAATCTTCAACCTACGGGGTTTCAAGATGATATTTAGCATCAGGATTTCCGATCAAGCCTCAGGGTAGAATTATTTTTATATTTCATGTCAAGTAGTTTGAAATAGGTCTTGGGTATTATGTAGGCTGTACCAAAGCTAAGCTGTTGTGTTCAATCAAGTTGTTCATAGATCGTCACGTCGTAGTGAGATTATAATTAGCGAATCAATTAAGATTAATATATTCAAGAACAGTACTCTGGGAAGGTAAAGGAATACCGCGTAATAAGAATACCTCACTACATGGGTGTTATCCTACCATTTTTTCAAGTAGGTACAAAGAAAAGTCAATTTGTAGTCTAGATAACTCAGAAAATAGATAAATTGAAAAAAATTACCACCTATCCTATTCAAGTGTTCGAATTCAAGTAGACAAATGATGAGTTTCTATAGAGACAATGTATTGAAAAAATTGAATGATGTGGTTGATAAATTAATGTCAATTGTAAATAATGATCAAACGAAATATCTTGAGTTTTATACATAATAAGTATAATTAGGCCTATACACCTAGACACGTATTTTTTTTACAGGAAGTAGGAAGAATATTTCTCTATGAATCTGAATTTCGAATTGTACTATTTCACATTCCGTACAATTTCAAGTCGATTACGCTTTCCAAAAACGGACTAATTCTCTATAAGCAGATACCTATTCTTCTCTCCATGCTATATGTGATACATTTTACTTCAAAATATTGGAAATTTGAAGCTTGGACAAAACTGGTACTATAAACACGAATAAAAAAATTCTAACGAAACCAATCTGTTCTTGATAAGTACCTACATTGTAGGAGTAGTCTTACTATTTTCTTACGTTTTTGAAAAAACAAGTATTGCATGATCTTTTTATTCGAAAACTCTAATATTGAAATTGTGGGACACTTGCTGACTCATACAGCCCCTCGACAGATGTTGGTTCAACAGATACCTAATGATATTTAGGCGTGTTTTAGGCCCATTGTACTTATTACCTCTTCGTAATAGTATTTCATACTGTGAACTGAAAATTGTGAGCACTTAAATTATTATTACAGAGTTCCAGAATTATTATTATTATTTTTTTTTTATGTTTCTTCCTCCAAAATATTATAGATTTGTCAGAAGATGAACATACTGTATACGTTCAGCAATTTCCTTTTCCTCTCGTCCACAACCAATGATAATCGAAGAATTTTTATTAATATACTGGAGCAACATAACATAAATATACGGGACTCGATCTAAAACTAGTTTTGGTTTTTAACACAATGAGTATCGGCTACAAGGGAACTTTTTTTTCCTGTCTCTAATAACAAGCCGAGAGGATTTTATTCCATTAGCCGAGCGGCAAACTTGGCCGGAGGCTATCGATGCACTGTGACTTGTGTGAGGTGCTCTGCACGCTATCATTTTCTTTTTCCTCCTCGCGTTCATTCTTCACGTTCTACTATATTAACTCCACACTCGTTTTATTGTCTCCGTTTTCATCACCTTTACGTTCATTTTATAGAGTTGGTTTTGCGCGCACACATGTAAGGATCTGTAAACTACATTTTTTAAAAAAGATACTGAATAAACTGTATCTAGGCAGCGGCAACAGGTAACGGGGAGCTTTAACTCCGCTATATATCTCTGCGGACTCAAACGTGGAATGTACCAGTGTTGCCAGGTTGGAGGTTGGGTGACTATTTGCGAAATTGGGTGAAGAAAATTGCAATGAATGGTACGGTCGAATCGAGTGGCAATTTTTTTATTACTCACTCTACTGATAGCGACGCGTAAAAGTGAACAAATTAGAATTTACTCGTACGTTCAATTACATTTCATTGATAGGAACAACGGAAGATTCAGAACTTCAAAGCCGACAGTCGCATTTCTAATAATTTTCTAAGAAACGAATTTAAATTTTGGAAATTTGCTAAAGCGGAATGAGTGATTCGGATTACCTACATTTACACGTTCATAAACTCTGAATTTAATGGGTAGTTGATCGTTTTTTTCTATTTTGGAAATCTCGAAATCTGGTTTATTCAGAAAATTCTCTTCACTATGAAATCAATTAGAGAACTCGAGAAGGTGAAATGGGAAGAAATTTGATGGAAGCTTATTTTGAAGTGAAGTAGTGAGAAACTTGAGAAAAATTATAAATGTGGTCAGTATCGAACTTATTGCTAAACAATTCAAACATTTCTCATTTTTTGGTTAGGCAACTCATAGTCTTGTAATAAGAAATTCATTCTCCATGGGTCCGTGAACAAGAATTAAAATATTTCGAATTAGTGACTTGATACTTATTTGATCAATCGTCTATACTGATGCTACTTCTCGTCAATCACTAGTCAGATCCCATTTTTTCTTCATAATAGTCTGGCCTAAAAATTCTGTTAACACCCTCAAATAAATTAGATCAAGCTCTACAACTCCTCAACTCATTCTTTTTTTTTTTTTGCGGTTCATTATTTCAATTGGAAAAAAGAAGGTTACAATTTCTTCCACCCCCTCATCTTTTTGTCCCAACTGAGACTACAGGCCCCCAGATTCATCTTTTTTGTGCCCAAAAGTTTGATAAGACAATCAACAATCATGGTTCGAAAATATCTTTGTAGATTAACTAATTTGTTCAGAAGAGAAAAAATATCCGCCTTTGCTAATGCCCTCGTCACAGCATGATAACTAACTTTTTAGTGAAAAATCAGCAAAATATTTGTACATTTTTTAGCTACAGTTGAAAAAATACTGTAATTGAAAATAGAAGTTGCGTGCCCAAAGAGTCTTCGTTATTTCTATTCTTATTTTTTCGAAGATATACTGTATTTATAAATCGACGCATTTTAACCCATCACTCTAGAATATTGAGCACATACCGTATCGATTAATTAGTAGGTACGAGAAGATAACAAGGCAAACGTTTATATGATTCTAATACGGTTCGATTCAGAGAAAAAAAACATACAATTAACTCTTGAAATTTTCTATTTCAATAATATTCAAGGATCGAATATACCCGAAGACTAGAGACTGTGCCGGAAGAAATACGTATACAATTTTGGAGCTCGTCTTTTAGCATATGAAATATAGCAACGAAGGTCAAAGAAAACGATTTTGCACCCAAATAAAATATTCTGTTGGCATGAAGGTTCAGTCCCAGAGTGAATTGTTTTCCAATAGTTCTCTGAAGTATATTATGTACGTCGATTCACACGCATATGTCTTTTTTCAGACTAGGTAGTAGCCACTGCCCCCGGTACTTCACACGAATATTTACTGGTTTATCATCTAATTATTGGTCCAAAGGAGGAGTCGAAAAAGGTATCTTTTCAGAGTATCAACATATCTAAGTAACATGTGTGTACGATACTACCTCGCATGACTGAATTACAAGTTTGGAATCCAAAAGAACTCCAGGCGACAAACATTAATGAAATAAAAGTGAAACAGAAGAAGAGCAAAATTTAGATTTTTTTTCGTCTTTCCGCAGACAGACTATGGGTAAGAAGAAGCATTCCTCTGCGCTAACTTCAAAATTTTGGATCTTTCAAAATTTTGGATCTTTGCTTACAACTCTGTCGATACAAGAATGACGACATAAAATAGGCAATACTCTTAGTATCTAGCGCTTGAGTATCCTAGAAACGATTTATTCCTAAGGAAACCATTTTTTTTTTTTTCAAGTGAATGAAATTGTGGCCAATATAACAGCAGGCATGTACAGCTCATTCATCTTTACGAACGTTTCCTCTTATATTTGCACAAGAACTGACGTTAGAGAATAATTTTTCATTAATATTCGGCGACTAATGATGAAGAACTAGCGCATTATCGAGTAAGGTACACGGTTGAAATTATTATTATTAGGAATTACTGGAAGTATTACCTATTGAAAACGTGGGTATATGAGTTAGATTAATATTCGATAAAATTATCTACGATCACTTAAATGGTAGGTAATGCTAATTTGGTAATCATCAATAGATAATGCATTGGCAATTAATTTTACTGTCACTGCTTTGGTGTGCAAAGAACGTGTTGTTTTCTTATGGTCGCAGATGTAACCGTGATGAACTTTGCATTAATAGTCTTACTTTTTCACAGAAAGGTGTACTTATACAGATAGGTAGGCCTATACTCTACGAAAGAGAACGATGAAAACTGTGGTATATTCATTGAAGAAGAACAGAAGAAGTGGGTACTGTGGGGACGTCGGGTTCATTGTATGTTTACCACACAAATAACTTCGAGTACAAGCCTCTCGACATTCTTGTAGCAAGTATCCTCGATAACTAACATTCATTTACTCAGAGTGTAGCCCGAAGGTTCGCAAATGAAGTACATTTTAATGATAGCCGAAGTCGACGTCAATGTCGATACCGCATCAATTGTGTGTTGCTTGCCGAAGGGCATATTATGAAAAATAACGACGCAATAGAATAAATAAAGTTTGCTTTATACATACAACTGGGGTCGCAGTCCTCTCGAACGGCAGGAAGAATCCATCCGCAGCCGAATTCACCAATTTTTCAACATTTAAATTTTGAATTTTTGACGTCGTTTTGTGAAAACAGGATATTCATGCGCAAGAATTTAGAATGAAACCTCATTACAGACCGACTTCCGATAATCGAAATAGTTTTTCTACCTTATACAAAGTTGAAAATTGGAATGACATACCAATACCAGGGCACTTCACACATCGCTGCCGTGCAAAAAAAGAATGACGCATGTACAGAATAGCGATTTGGAGAAAAATATCTCCCCTTTGGGAGAAGAGCACCTCTTTCTCCAAATCGCTATTCTGAGCGTTTGTCATTCTTTTTTTGCACGGCAGATCAATTCACAATACTCCGGAGAAAAATTCAGTTCCAGTCAGAATATTCGCATATGGACCGGCCTGTGGTGGCGCCAGAACACGGTCTTGGCCAGAGTCGTTTCCGAAAACAGGGTGAAAAGGATTTTATTCCCATAAGGCTAATGGGCATGCTTCACCTAGTTACTAACAACACATAGACACTCACATAATGGTGTATTGCGCGATGGGAATTTTGCCCACAGATAATTAATTCAATAGCGCATTATTAAATATCTCGAAACTGCGGATTTTTGTATTTAAAGCTCAGAAATATGCGGCTAATTGGTTCATTAATCGGTATTCGACGATTTAGAGAAGATGGCTATTTTAGACGTAACGTTGAACGTTTCCTGACGATTTCTCGAAACATTCTGTAAGCTGTTAGGTAATTAGCCACATTTTCTTCAACTTCAAAAATAATTACCCGATGTTTTGAAGAATTCTGAGCATCATTCGTAGAGTTATCTGTGGGCAAAAATCGCTACCCGCAACTCATCATTTTCTGTTATACACGTGTATTTTGTGTGTGTGAGTGACTAGGTACTAGGTAGAGCATACCCAATATCTATTATCTAGCGCCTGTCTAGCGCCTTACCGATGAAATGATCAAAACCACATGAAAAGCGATTTTCTGAAATCATCCTGTTTTTGGTCAGTTCTATAATCGGCCGCCACAATAAAAAGTCCAGAAATAATGAGCCTTAGCTTAGCTTTCTATTAGCCTTTGCGTTAGCTCATTTTTCTCCCAAAAATTGGCTAGTCGTTAGCTAGCCGATGAAAATTTCAGAGAAATTCCTTTTAGCCAGGCCATTTCTTGGACTAATTTAGGCAAATTAACCTAAACTAGCCAAATTAGCCCGAAGTTTGCAGAAAAAATAGTTAGCCATTAGCCAACCAAAAATTTTTTTGTCCGAGCATGATTGAGGGCCTTAGCCGTAGCTTTAGCCAATGATGATTGGTTGGGTTGAAATGATCATCTCTGGTAAAAAACAGAGAGCGACTCTTTTGCGGTCCATACGCGATGAGCTAACGATCTACAGAATAAGGTCTATTGTACGATTACAAAAGATCTCTTCCTCCAAACTGTTGGCTTGTTGCTTGGTTCTTGGAGCCTGATGATTGAAAATGGTCAGAATTATTTTTTTAATCACAGGTGATGAGAGATTATAAACAAACTAATCTACAAAGAAAGAAACAAAGAGAGAACTCGGCGGATTTTTTTGAAATTCGGCCTGGTTTCTTGTATTTATTATTGGGATGTGTCAATTTGGTCTTTGGTGATTGCGGTACGGCAAATATGAGAATACAAAATCAACGCAAAGGTATGTGTACCAGCAACATTAGATTAATATAATTTACCTCGGTAGTAACTTATTCAACAATTTCGTTTTTCGACCTTCTTGTATTGGGAGATAATACTAGTCTCGAATAATGGTTTTCTTCTACTCCAGAACTATTATGTAATCATCATCGTCTGTGTCACCAGCTGCGATTTTCATTTCTGGATTTCAACGGCCTTTACAATGAAGATTACCACTAGGTACCGGTAGGATATTGGAAGTAAGTACCTATATGAAATAATATGCGGAGATGGAGAAGGTATGTATCTAAGTTACATCAAATTAGACTTCAATTTTCAAGCTCTAAATTGATGACCGGTATTATACCTAATAATTTTGTTAAAATACTTCGAGGTAATTTTCTTAGTTATCTATCATATTCGTAAACAATACCAACACGGCTCATGTATGATACTTCAGTAACGAATCGAAATCTTCTTCGTTGCTTTTGACACCTCGCGTTATTTTCTTCTTCCTCCTCTGCTCTCTATCTCTGAGTCCCAATTCTCACATAGAGAAATTTTCTCAATAAGAATATACCTAGAAATATCATTTTCGCTGCAGTGGGATGATACGATTGGGAATACGGTAAATATATCCCTACATCTACTTTTCCGCACTTGATCTAAACCTACTATACGTGAAAATCAGGCTAAGAAAAAATCATCACCTATTGGTGTATAGAAGTATGGTATTGCAGACTCACAATGCTGGAGTGGGCTGAAGTTTACTGTCGTACTTTGTAAGATTTTGTTCATCATTTTTTATCAGTTGACTTACTATCCACGTACTTTATACATAAGTGATAGATTTCTCTCAAAATGAGGCAAATATAAATATAATACCAATCTTAGTTTGGAAAAGAAATGATATTATTACATTTTAATAAGTGACTCATAATTCAAAACGTATAGAACATAAAACAAAAAAATTATACTAGAAATCACAATTATAATTCACAAATTCACTTTGCTTGTGAATTATAATCGTAACTAGTATAATTCTTCTGTTCTATGTTCTATGTGTTTTGGAAAAGAAAGTTTATCCCGTCGATTGTCGAAGTCCGCAATACGGCACCTACAGGTGGTGCTGTAGTTCGATTATTGTGGAAAATGTAGAGCCAGGCTCGTTGAGAAAGAGGACAACGATTAAAAAAAAAACGGATTACAAATTGACATAAATTTCTAATAAATTTTAATGCTTAATAATGACAGTTCATATTTCATAACAATCAACCCGTAACGAAAATCAGAAGAAGTCTAAGATGGCGTTCTCATCAATCCTCTTTTTTGCTCGGACGATTATTTTGTATGAATCTTTGCACGCTGCGCCGCTAATTTATACATACGCGTACATACTTTGGATTGAAATTAATAAAGTACCTACGAAAATAACGGCTTCAAATTCAAAAAGTCTACTTATATGCGATACTCCTACTTACTAATGCTTAGAACTTAGTATACTAAGCGATTCATGAATTCCTCTCAAAGAACATTGGTTCCCACTATCGCAGCACTTCACAACGTTCAAACTAATCTATTGTAATCAATATTCCGAACACATTTTGAAAAAAAATGGTTAACAATAACACACTCGTCTCCTCCAACTTGAGTGAAATACTGAACATCATTAGTTTCTACAAGTATTCACCGAGACTTCTCTGTCGGCCGTTTATTGAAATACTCGTATATGTTCTAGGTTGGTAGGCTACATGACGAACGTTCGCAGAACAAAAGTCAGTTTTTGTGCAGTAATTATAAAAAAATTTGTGTAAAACCTGACTTAATACATCCTGCTGTGTTGAGTAAACGCAGAGAATCGTTTCTTCGGTAACGGTAACATAGAGAATATTCTCTAAAAAAAAACTCGGGAGTTCGAAAAAGTGTGAAGATTACCAAATGAAATCTTACGCCTAAACAATTAGGTGAGATATTCGACCATTATATAAAAAAAATATACTCAACTTTTCCATAGACCTATTAGTGAAATATATTCAAAACAACGAAAAAAATGGTGTAAGATATTAGGAAAAGACGATGATGAACTACAGACAATCGTAGAATGATTGTTGTTGTCGTCGCTCTGAACCAGTAACGTGAATCCTTCATGACAAGTAAGACACTTGGAGGGAAGATGTAACCTTGAAAACCGACTACCTAAGAATCATTATTATCATTTTTCTTTGGGCTTGTTTCTTGCGCTAAATGGGAACCTTCTGCTAGCAGAAGATCGATTCTAAAGACGAGTACATTGTTTAAATACGAATTTGCCCGAGGGTCCATGCTTCCGCCTATTTTCTCCGTCGGGAACCATGTACGCATTCGTGCTCGAATTATCGTCAGACATGACGTTTAATAATTTTTTGATTTCTATCGAAAATTTCTTAGATTTTCCACTCACTTTCAAGAAGTACGGATATTATTATTTATTATCTAAAATGTGATTACCTGTATATTTTTACCTCAATAATTTAGGTAGAGAAAAGATCGAAGAAATGAATAGGGGGGTTCTTGGAGTGCGCTCGTGTAGAAGTGTGCATAACGAGCAATGTTTTGATTATTTTATGCTGTGAATAATCCTAGAACGACTCGGGAAATAAGAAAAATTATGAGGGGGCATTTTCCCTTCGACAAACTAATCAGGTCGACGTTATCAAGGAATATAGGTAATATACAGCAGACGACTAAAAAAGGGAAGGCTCACTACCTACACGCAGGTGGTCATAGCTAGTGTCTCCAAAGCCTGAAAGTACCTCAAAGTTCAGACTTTTCCGGTTTTGACTCTGCCAAATATTATGCGTTCTTAAAACCATAAAAACGTATACACCTTTATCTCTTTCTTAACTTCATTCATTTCTTAACAATAAATTTACGTTTATTGACAATTCCCGTAGGAGTTTTTGTGGGAAAAACTCTTACAACACCAAGAAATAACAAACTCACCCGAAGTTAGTCACGCTAGATATTTAATGACAATTAGATCTGGTCGTAGTTGCACTGTGTACCATTATGAATTGAAATGAGGCCTTTTTGCTGTACGTATCATTAACTAGTACCTGATGCGTTTCACGCATACACTTAAATAGGTACCCCTTTACGTATGCAGAGCATCAAAACATGAAACAGAGTCTAGATTCTACTTAGCTCACGTGGAGTGTATGAGAGCACATGATTAGGAAAGTATGACTCTTCTTCAACGTCTTTAGGTGCTTAGATATTATTTTAGAGTTGAAGAGAAACTGCGGTAAACTGGCGGTTACAAATCATCTTGTGCAAGCCTTATTAGATCTCAAATACGAAACGTGCAGACTCGTGAGTGTGTATCGTAGGTACATTGCGAGAATATACCAACGACGCGCTTCGCGTATTACAATTGACAGAACCTTGGCCTTAGTATGAACCTGAACCGAGAGCTGGTGAGTATGAACTTTCAAAGACATGGATAATTTGCATAGTACGACATTTTATCGAAGACGCTATGCACCAAGTTTTCAGTGCGTATTTTTCTTCCTCCGAACTACCGCGTTTTCGAAATCTAGGTACGAGCACAAAACAATGTTGGTATGTTTTTTCTTTTTTGCGGCGCCATTTCGTATATTATAAGTACGTTTCGCCACGCTCATTTACGATATTCAGACAAAGATAGAGATGAGGATTTGAGCTGTAGTTTGCATCATTTCTCTCTCGTGAAAAAGATGCGACACAGTTTAGTTGGCAGAATAATAAAACGCCCTGTCATCTACTTCATAAAATGCTTTCGATGTTCAACCTGTTCTGTAGAATACTCGTGGACAGGTGACGAAATGAATCACGCATTTAGTGCACGGAGATTGTCGATTGTGAAATTTAATAGTCTCGTGAATCCTTTTTTCTAGGATAGCATCAGCATAGTTTCAGGTAGCTTAAAAATGCTGTTGTACAGGCACATGTTTTCGTATTCAACTCATGCGTTAACTCACACCGCAGCGGTTTTGGTAATAGAGGGATTGATGAATAATCACGTCTACTCTTAGCCGAATGGGATATCTAATTTCAATTCAAGATGCGGAGCATAGAAATCCTGATTTTTACTCCCGAAAAACCGACAAGGAACAAATGCAAAGAGACGCTATACTGTTTTTTTTGTCTTTGTCTTTTCAGTTGGCGCCTACAGTTGATTAGGATGCTCCTCTCTTTTCTTGGATCAGTGCTTTGTAGATATACAAGTAGAAGTTCGGTCATATGCTTTGTTTCATCCTAATAGAGGTACGGGTGGTAAAGAATAGGAACTATTTCAATGATGAGATAGTTTTTGTTGTTTATTGTAAACTTAGTTTGAAATTGGAAAAAGAAAAATTTCAAATTTCGAACTGTATTTTTGAAGCGGTAGGCCTGTTGAGAGCTCCAGTCGGGTCCGCGCTAAGGAACACAGCGCCCCCTCCTGGTCTCCGTATAGACTTTTGAACTATTTCCAGCAATTTTGGCAGCCCAGAGAATTATTGTACTTTTTTGACCCAATTACGAATTCGTCTTTGGGTAGCGAGCCATCGATACTTGGGAACCTGAGAATTAAATTTTTTTGAGTCTCAAGTTCAGGAACCCGAAGGCAATTTGTGCTAGCGTCTAAACTTTTGAAGGAAATTGGAGTCTTTTACAGTTATCCAAGAAAAGGTCTGTATACTTCAAACCCTCCTCAGATGTGGGAATTTAATCTACTGAAGCTCCCTAGGCCTCGTCTAACATAAGATGTTCTTTAGGTCAGAATTTTACATTAATTAGTGGGTCTCAAGCTTTGGATTTTGCAGTATTTTGCAAATGAATATCTTCTGAGGGAATGTGATTGATTCTTTGCTGAGTGTCGATGTTTGGATCTTGAAGAACCCACCGAGCTATAAATTCATGAGAACCTTAAACTAGACTTGTTTCTGAGTCTCAACTTCAAACCTCAAGGGTGAAGCCTGTTTCCGTCAGGCCTGTCGAGAGCTAAGGTCGAGTCCGGGGCAAGGAACACAGTGCCCTCTCCCCCCCCAAAAAAAAAAAAAAAATTAGAGGCCATTGCAGGTTTGCCATGGGAGCGGGGAACCCGCAACCTCCCGCGTCCGCAATCACATTGGCGCGAAAATGTCCCCTCAGAAAATGAGTTGACTGGGCTCTTCTCAGTATACTGCTATAATGAAGGCTGGAAATTGAAATTTTTCCAAGCTCCTAAAGTAGGTCAAGGTCATTGATGACGTCATAAGGCGCCACACGTCACGTCAAGTCACGTGACGCAGTTCACAGAAACTACCGGACGCGGACGTTTTCTGAGGTTGTAATCCCCCTAACAAGATGGATATTGGGTTCACAAATGTTTCGCCTCTTCCCTTTGAAAATTGGGAGCCGGGCCCGGGGACAAAATCCCCAGTCCCCCTATCTCGTTAGGCCTGCGAAGAGGGGAACTATCTCTGAACTTCTAAACAGAACGGACTTGAAAGAACTTCATCTTCTGTACGAATGGGAGACGGGAAAATTTCTAGTTAGACCCCTGTAGAGGAAGGAATCTTGAAGAAATTTTGTTGAACTCTTGTAGACTGAAGGAGAACTAGCTGTGAGAGGTCTACTGGAAAAGTACATCTCCCAGGGGATTTGAAATAAGCTTTCAACTCTACGAAGAGGGAAGAGAGCTTGGAGAAATTACGAACAGCGAGTTTTACAGACGAGAAGATCCTCAGATATGTGCAGTTAAAGGAAGTTTTGACATCATCAGAGGACAATGTTCAGCCAAACTTCTAGAGTAGAGTCTTTTAGAGAAGTTACAAACAAGAAAATATAAATGTTTCCCAAAATTGGTCAAGTTGATGTCCGATAACTGAACTTTGTATCAACTTATCATTACCGATGATAATGATGGAAATAATGATGGAGAGACTTATCCGTAATAGTCGGTACGAAGAGTGACTAAAGGATGGGAAAAGATGACCTTGTCCTACTTTGGAGACTTGGACTTGACGCCATCAGGAATTAAGTGAAATCATCAAAAAATAATGTATGGCTCAAATACCTGGAAGGAAGGATTCACGAAAATTACAGCGAGACATTAAGAAAACTTACAACCTCGAGTAGGATGTGGTACAAAAGGATGAAGTATTAGTAACTCGAAAAAGTATCGTCCAGTGCTGCCCTTTTGCTCGAGAAAGAAAAAAAATTATTATGAAAAGTCAGTGTTATTCACCCAAATATATCTGACATAACGCAACTTGTTATCGAAATTTCAACTTATACGCTCTCGCTTTTTATCTTGCGTAGAGTAAAAATGAAATTTTGCATTTTACGCGTTATTAATGCCTCATTTATTCGACTTCCGACGTTTCACAGCACGAGATATTCACGATTTCTTCGAGGACCTACTAGCATGAGCATTAGTAGAGCTGCAGGGGTTCGTAAGCGTATTCCGCTGGTTGACACAGTGTTTCGTTCGTATTACGAGGATGATTCACAAGGGAGGAGAAATCGTATTCGTATCAACAGTATGTTATTGATGCTCTTCATGAAGGAAAAAATTCTACAATTTGCTTTATCAGTTGTCAATTGAATTTTTGAGACGAATTCTTTCCTATCCGCAACAGTTAAAAAACCTCCTAACAAGAATTGCGCAGCACTGAAAGAACAAATTTGCAACAGAAAGTTCCCTACGATTTCAATCATCTAGTGCGTTATATCGTAGAAGAAGGCATATAATTAGAAATACATTAAGAGACTTCTTCGACCGAAGCACATACGTTGGACCTGTATCAATTATATATACTGTTATGAATTATCATCATACACCTGCGCACGTCATACACTTGAACTCAACTACCTATACGGACCGTGTCTTGAAGAGAAGTAATCTAAACAGTGCATACAAGCGGTACGAGTGGGGTATCCTTAATACATAGTACGTGATACTTCAATATATAGTGGTATTAAGATGGAAGTAAAATTCAAACGAAATTTCTCGTCCTGACTGACCGAACCAGTTTACGCGATAAAAGAATTTAGGTTATTGACTTTGATTGGTGTAATTTGGAGAAACTGAAATCTTTACTTATTAATAATACGTTTTTGGTATACGTATACTATACGCAGTTTTGGAAAGTAATTACTTTGCAATCTTAGTTTGAAATAAAAATAATTTTCTTATCTACCGTTTTGATTTTTTCTGCCTTCGTTCGGCGTTGCTCGCGATGGGAACTTCGGGAAGTGCCAACTAAGCCTAATATTCTGAAAACAGTTCGTCGAAACTATTACAAATACTTGTTCGTGGTTCTTTTTTTGTATTTCAACTCAGCTTTCGTTAGTTTTTGGGATCCATAAGCAAAATTTTGTAACTTTGGGTGAAGTGATGAAAAGAATCTAGCAATTCAAACATGAGTCTTATGCAATCTGAGTGAAGATACTGTTGGGTAAGGGGTTTCAGCCACTCGACTCTCCACAAAAATATTACCCCACCCTTACTGCGACATACCTAATATCTTCTTGATAGCTTTTAGAAAAAGTGGGACGCTTTGAATTTTCCTTGCGGAACGCCATTTTATATGATTTGGTGGAGAGATGATCTTCAATTCTGGCTGATATGGATCTGTCGTATAGAGAGCTTTATGAAAAGGCCGCCACTGCAAAGTTTGAATTGAGGATTGCAGTATCGAATTGAGGTCAACTCCAAGTTGATCGGCTTATATTTCCCGAGCCTCGAATATCGTCTATTTATCAGTCGAAATTGAGTCAAACATTTTGATTTCATGTTGATTTAATATCAACGTCGGATCAAGGAATTCAACATGATTTCAGTCGACCTGTATGCATTTCTAGAGCGGTACAAATCGCACAAAAGAGCAGCAGTTGAAATATTCCTTAATACACCATTAAATTCTCTTTGCACGTTTAGAAATCGCGTTTTCCATCTTACCCCGCATTAGTTTTCCAGCAGAGATCTTCACTGTTTTCGACCCTAGATTTTTTTTGCAGCGTTCGAAACATGCTCTCAAATGAGTCAGTTTCAAGCTGCTTGAAAGAGAATTTTCGTGACGTGACAAAGAGTTTTGATCAGTTTCTACTCTTCCCCGCTGAGTTTCTTTAAATTATTTCTCACGTCACCTATTACAAGTACGTCGACTTGGATTAATTAATCTACCGCATAGACTACTGACAATCTAGGTATAGGCTTACAACTTTTTTTTGTTGAACAATTGATCTTGATATCCCCTTTTAATCGTTGAAAAACAATATTTGAAAGTCTCGTGACTGTAACGAACCGGTTTAGCATTTCTTTTTTCTTTTTCTAAATAGTATACACTATCTGAGATGAACGTACAAACTACTACATTATCTTGCTTGTGTCGACGTATGAGTCGAGTCACACTGTATACTGTATAATATTTATTTTTTTACTTTTCGTCTTTAGTTCTTTCATTTCATATTAACGTTCTAAAAGTGACCATGTAACAGACAAAAGGACTGGTTACAATGCAGGGTACTCGAGACAGACAATCCAGTCTGTGAACCATCAACACGCTCCTGGAATGATTTTGAACCCATTTATGCGTAGACGAGAGACGAACAAGAATTACGTTTGATCAAATACCTATTACTTCGAACAACTTAAATCACTTCACTGTATCTATATCTACTGTAAAAAATTGATACAAAAACGTGAATATTCTTTCTGCGAGTGCATCACGCTGTATAATGTTTCGTAACGCGTGTGCTTGCAACAGTTTATTTTTTCTTCGTTGTAATATGAAAGAAAAAAAAAGAATGTATTTTTTTCTAAAGAACGACCTACACTGATTGGACACGGAGAAGTAAGAACGACAGACTCTTTGTACGTCTTCTTAACTTTCCACACTCCCAATTATCCCTCGATAATATCCGAGGTAGTTTTGATACCTATGGTAGGTACTTGTAGTGAGCTATTTTACTCTCATTTATTGTATTCAGAACTACTCAACGACAACCAAGGAAAGATACAGACAGAAACATATTTTTTTTCACCTAGTTTTTATTCTTCAGAAGCTTAAATTGGAAAGATCTCAAGTGTACAATTCTACTACAAGATTTTCTCTTCTTTGTCTTTGCAATCTCCATCTGTTCCTAGAGTTTTCTTCTCTTTGTATAAAATTGTCTACACTAAATGTATGACTTCATATATTCCCTCAACAGTGTGCTCTTCTTTATTGCAGCGTAGTACCTTGCCATCTTTTTTCTTCTTGATGTTTTGTGCTCCTTCTCCTGATGAGTAATGTCAATATATGCGCCACACTCTATTCAACCTTCCTTTGTCCTTTTCCTCTGTCTGGTCGTTTCTGATTCTCGTCATCAAGGGTAGGTTACCATCATGACCCCTGAACGTTTTTATCAACTTGTTTGTGTACTTTGGTTCTCTGATCTGGAGTATCTACCTTCTCACCTTGCTATCATAAGTTCTCTTCCTTGTTTCCATTTTTCCGAGAAACTTCCTCAACCAAGCCGCTGGCTGCTGCGATCTGGTTTATTTACCATCTCTGTAATTTATTATTTTTGTTCTCTTCATTGTCGTAGCTTTCAACTTGTGCCTGGTATGGGGGTAGAAATTATTTGGCATGATGGTATCGGTGTGCGTTGGCTTCCTGTAGATTTTGTATTACATCCTGTTGCTGTCCAGTGTGACTATTACGTTCAAATAGTTAATGGTCTCATTGTCTCTTTCCATTGTGAATTGAATGCTCGAATTCTTTGCATCCGTTTTCAGAAGAAATTGGTCCGCCTGTCTATCAGTGCTTGATCACACAATTAGGATACGTATCTGGGCTAGTATTTGATTGAACTGTCTTTCAATATCTTGTTTTCCATGTCATTCATGAGTATCTCCACCAATAGTGGTGACAGCGGTAATCCCATTGCTAGTCCTCTTTCCTGGCTGTAGTGCTTGTCATTGAGTCGGTATTAGTTCTAGTTTATGACCTCTTCCACTAGTATAGCGAACCAAACAGGATGACAGCAAACCTCTTAGCCAATTGAAACGCAACATGTAGGCAGATGAACCAAACACAAGGCAACAATGTTGTATCGCCAACAGGATTAAACAAAGTTTGAGGCTTTGTTCCTGATATTCGAGTCGCACCCTAAAGTACTCTTGTAAGCTAACTAAAAGAGTAAAATCGTACACTTGAGATCTTTTTCATGTTCATAGCTCTACTTACGCATGAGTTCCTATCAGAGGCTAGAAGCTATTTTCTCAAAATAATTACTATATTTACAAAGAGAACGTTTTACAACTTTAATCAGTTTACTCATGGTGTCTAACACAAACATCACCCAATGCATATCTCCATCAAATAATTACGATATTTTTTTGAAAGCTTTCAAAAAATTATGAAAATCCTAATGTAACCCGACTAATGATTCTTTAGGTTTGTCCGATAATTTTCTTCTTTTCGTACACAGATTACCACCCCCTCAGAAAGAATTTATGAAGAGTTGAAGAACCTCGAACAGGAAGACAAATTGAAGAAACCAATCGAAATAAAAATCTCGAGTACATTTAGAAAGGTGAATACGGGGGAAAAATACCAAGTTTTGTGGTCAAGTTGTCGTCAAAATAATTATATTTCTTTGTTCGGCAAGGGCTTATATATAATTTAATGCCCTCTCTTCAAATGATGCGCCAAAATAGCTCGTACAAAGAAGATGTAACAATCGTTCTTTCAACATCACGTTTCGTCAACAAAAATAGGAAATGCTCATTGGTGTAGAATCGCGCGCAGGTACTCGACGCAGATAGACTAGTATTCATTGACGAGCTAATACTTCTAGACCTCTCTCTACGCGGTTCCTGACAAAAGGATAAGTTGAAACCGACGAACGATTATGAACTGCGGTCTAAACTAAGACTTGGGTGCATATGTTTTTCGATACGAAATAATCTTCTCTCGTGTAGGGCCTAGCTTCATTGACAAATAACGTCGTTTGCCACTCAACGCAGCCATGTGGAAAACATTTAGCATCAAAAGACTGGTACGAAATATTTTTGATGTTTGTTGTGAACGTTACGACGAAAGAAAGGCTCGCAGAGGTTTGTTTGAAGTTCAAGTCGAAATAGATACTACATTTCGAATTTACGTCGCTGACATGGAAATTTTCAAATTCGATTCACTCATTGAATCTTCGTCATAGCGCCATAAACCCTCATCTCACTGAATACTCGACTATCCCATATGACTGAGCCTCGGATACGGCATGTAACCTTACTTCTGTCAAATAAAAATGTATCACAATGAGAGTGATCTGCGATCCTGCTTGAAAGATAGAGTGCACAAATTCGTCAGCGTGAAGGAGAAATTCTTTTCAAACTCACCGAACTATTGCTTTCATTTTTCCGTGGTAAGTACTCACGTCCTAGCTCGACTTTCTCCTTCAAGGTCAAGGGTAACTCTAATACGTCCTCTATTCCTTGCAACCTCCAACACGGTTGCTTCCTTTCCTGCGTCTACTATACGTCCTTCGTGACTCGCTCCTTCGTCATGAAACGCACTGAAGCCATTTATATATAGGTACGTTCTGTCTGCTACTGAGAGTGTCTACCAATTGGAACAAATCTTCTTGCGGAGTCAAATAGAAATAGATTATGTTTCATGTCTGCTGTCCTTTATTGAGATTTTCACTCGTTTGTGTGAATCTGGCTTGCTTTGTAATTGGTTGAGCAACTCACGTGTTAGGTCTGAGGGTCACTTTTACCAGCGCTTGGTGTATAGTTCCAGTTAGGGTATTACAAGCCAATAGCTTACTCACTCCGCTCGTTCGCCTCTTCCTTGGGTTGGTAGAAGCCTAATAAATTTCAAGCTTGTAGCTTTAGAAGAGCTCACTTGCTCTCTTCTTCTCTCGCACAACGCCTTTTTGTTTACACTTACTCCATTTTTCTTCAATCCTTGAACTTTTATTCAGCGGTTCGACTGCTTCAGTTTTATCACAAGCTCCAGACCGTGGCCATCGATTCTCCTCGGGTAGAATAGCATTCGTCATCTTCTTCCTCTCTATGCTAAAATGCAACTGTAAATTCTACCAACTGTGTAAAATCCTTATCCGTTCTTGACTTGGCTAGGGTGTCCCAATCTACATCTAATCCAGTAAATCGACTCTTGAATCACTGAACACTGCTCATTCGTCAGCCCCCAGAATGACCCTCAGTGGCGTATTTACGGGGGGGGGGGTCTTTGGGATCAACCCCCCCAGAAGACCTCCAAAAGCCTAAAAAATCATTAATTTCAACCAACCGATAAGCTTCTTTTTTTTCTTTTTTTTTTTGCTCAATTGAAATTTTGTGTTCTCGAAAATTTTTGACCTCCCTCCCCCCCCCCCAGAGAGAGTTTCTGAATACGCCACTGATGACCCTTGTAACAACGTCAACTGCGAGCTTCTTGGCGATCTCAGCCCAATTTCTGGAACCTCCTACTCATGCCGCTTCACTCGCTCACGGTAACAGCTTACTCCACTTTCTTGCTCTAAACTGAAAACCTACCTTCCCATCAAATTGTCCATTCTTCCGTGGCTATGCACTCCTTACTACCAGGCATGACCTTGTAAACGTAATTGAATAGAATGAAAGTCTGTGTCAAAAACCAATTTTGAAAAATTATCGCGGAATTTCCCGACCCTCTAATACTTGTATGTTACACCGCACCGATGGCTTCAAAATAAAACAGGTTTCGCATAAGGCTAATCGCTTCAGAAACTCATACCCTTCTGTAATGTACTGACTATCTGTGTCAGACTCAACTACATTGTACTATTCCATTCACTTTCCTCCCTCTTATAACAAGATCCTTACTCAAACATTCTCATCACACAACGCTTCTACATCATTCTGCGTACTCTATTATTTGCTCATCATCAGCTGTAACCTTTTTTTGAATACCGAGTCACAGCAGCCGTCTTCAACACGAAAAAAATGACCACGCAGCCATCAACTTCACTCTCTTACCCAAAATCACTCATTCTACATCCTCACAAGTAACCTTGAAAACTGTTATCCTTCCTTAGTTCTATAGATTATTAGCATCACTCATGGGAAAGTCAACCCTACAACAAATTTAAAACAATTGCAAGTAAATCTGATATGTGGTTCTCTTCAAACCAGAACTCCAGTCATCAAGAAGTCATTCTCTCCGGTCTCAAGATTGGTCACCCTCAACTCACCCATTGTTCTTCATTCTAGTGTTTGCCGAACAGTGATTTCCCATCTCTTGTATCTCCTGATCTTGAACTTCCTGTAAGTGCATTGCTCTCGATTGAGCTTGAACCAGCTTCTCTTGTCCTTTTATTACGTCTAGTCATTGCTGATTCTCGTCACAATGAGTGGGTTCTTATGGATACCCATATTCACATCAGAGCCATTGAACGCCTTTATCACCTTATTCATGCATACTTTCCTGTGTATGGTAATGATGCAGAGTACTTCCTCACCTTTCTATCCCAAGTTTCCTTCGCTGCTCCCATAGTTATTTGAGATAACGAAGTCCTTGCGTTGAAAATACCTGTATAGATTTTGTATTCTATCCTGATGTTCACCAGTGTGAATGTTAAATCCAAATAATCAATGGTCTCATTCTTCTTTTCTACAGTGAATTTGGTGCTTTCATTCATCGCATCCACCTGTCTATTGCCTGACCACAGAGAAGAAAACTCTAAGAACATATTCCAAAGGTGAAGAAGAGAAACGTTAGCCTCTTGAACAACGTAATCACGTTTGACAAAGAGAAATTATTCAGCTTGGCGATTGGATGAGAGAAAAACAACACAGATTGAACCTAACACGACACAGAATATGTATCATAGCCAATAAGATTACAATTATGTACTATAAAAATCAGGAGCGATGAGTTAGCAATTAGCTTTTGACTGGCTATTTGCTTCCAAAACTATGACTGTATTGCCCTAAACTTTTTACCAGCGCCAGTTCACTGCTAACCTCGGGTTAAGTGAACCTCTCCTAACCCTGACCACCCGATTTCGGATGGTTAGAGTTACGTTAACCTGAGGTTAGCAGCTAACTTCAGTTTGGTAAAACTGACTGACTTGAAAGTCGATTAAGAAACGGCTACTGGCGTTCTTTTTTTACCTTTAGCCGTTTAAACTTATATAAGTTCGAGGCCTCCTTCTTCAGTAGCGATACAAATGATGAGGAAGTACTTCTGTAAAGTTTATGCGGAATTAGAAGTTTCACTGTCCGTTTATTAAAATTCCTGCACTTACTTGTACCCTATTCCCTTCCATGGCCCCAATTCCGACCATCACATGTAGAATTTTCTCACCGTTATGACACCGTCATGTTCTGCTGATATAGAGCCTCTAATGAAAGTTAAGGACCATTCGATGAAACGGTGACAAATACTCTCTACTCGTAGGTATATCACCACCCAAATGCAAAAGTGATATAACGGTAACCATATTTTATTGAATAATCGTGATCTAGGCCCCCTTCAAAATATAGATGGAAATATCTGTTTTACTAAAAGGTACCTAATATACTTAAAAGTATACTATTATGGGTCCAATCACTTGATGATTTAGAAGTGCAGTTGATTTATGAGTTTTCTTCTCGATTTCAAAAAATCGTGATTACTTTTGGAATAAAATAATCCTCGAACGTTAAATTTTCGAAAATAAATTATCTACTTTACAAATTTGACGCGTAAAACTACTTCTTTACATCCCGATTTGTACAGAACCAGTTACTTTTAATGAAGGGCTACCTTCCTAGACTAGTGCATTTGTGAAAGAAAATGTGGTATTATCTTTGAGAAACGGATACCTCACATTTTCCTTTGTCGTTAAAATTCTTAGTAACAATAATAATAGAATAAGCAGTTAAACTTCAAGTAGTAGTTAGATACTTTTAAAAAAGTGCGTAGTTTCTCAGGAAGAGTACAAACGGAAGTTCAAAAGGTAGGAGCAGGTGCAGCCGAGATGTACCTAATATGTTAGGAGTTAACTTCATTAGATCAATTGAGATAAGTATGTGGTAAATTTATAACTCATTCTAAATGTATATTCTGTAGAAATATTCATTCAAATTAAATTTAAAAATCGAAATTATCACAAAAAGTATCAAATATCCCTGTATGATTACCCGAATGAATTTACAAACATATGTCGAGTTTTATGTTTTGCACACCTGTTAGCCTTTACAGATAATGATGGGCTAGTTTCGTACAGTTCGCTGATAATTACCAACCGTTAATCGAAAAAAAAGTCACATAGATTCCTTCGAAGTAAGAAAAACTGCGAAGTGAATTGTGATGAAATTTTGCGAAACGACTCCAATCCATCTTTTGACTCATGATTTATTTGATAAGAAAACAATAAAAGAATCCAAAATTATTTTCTTTTTTAGATTTTTCCAAGAATGTGCTCGTTTTACTTTTCCTTACGCACACTGCCGTTATCCTCAACCTATCGTTTCAATATTTCCTCGCCCTTTTTTCTTAAACCAAAGCTAAAGAAATTTCGTCGAGTCTTAGATGAGGAAAGCTGCGCCAGGAACTGGGAGAAGTGGGTCAACTCTCGCTGTACCTGTCGTGACCTCACAAACTAAATGTTTGTTTTTCTTTCGTATCCCTCAAGTATCCCATGATTTGTTATTCTCATATGAAAAATTTTATTCTTGAAAAAATTACGTAGTTGAACAATGCGCGGTCAGAATATAATTATCTAAACAAAAGACTTTTACATTTTTCAAACATATAATTTGTACGTGTGTAATGTGCTTCGAAGTTACGAAAACTCAAATCTATCTCACAACTTTTGCTATCTCTAAACGCTCCGAGGAAAAAACAACGCGCGAAGGAAAAAAAAAAATGAGCGTCTTCGAAAAGTAAGAATCGCCGATTCACTTGCACCAAGAAAAGTGTGTCCGTCCATGCACCAATAGCCTCGTTCCATGGCACCAACTTATACAGTACAATGAACGCTTATACACGTCAATGTCAATAGCGAACGTATGAATAGAAAGCTTCCGTCTCGCTTGTAAATTACGAAAGAGTTGGCTCCGAGGTGGAAAGAAAAATCATCCACAGTAAGTACCTATACCTAGTAATCATTGTGGCACGTTCGAAAGGAGCTGAAGCACACGCGATTCAGGAACGAGTATAAAAAAGAAAACTAGATCAATTTTGCTCGCTTTTCAAGGTCTACAGAAATTTATTAAATCAATCGAACGGACTGGTCACGAAATAGAGGCTACTACCGCGGACAGACGGTCTACGATCTATAATTATATCGATCTGAGATCGATTATAAGAATGAACACCTTCAATTCTTACTACCTATAGTGCGTTTCAGTATTATTTACACGACACTCGTGGTAGTAGGAGTTGATTGTATTGCTTAGAAATTGCTCACCCTCGCCTGATTATGGGGGTTAATCATGAAGCAGATATGGAAAAAGAGTGCCTGCGAGACCTTCCAAAAGGATACACACCATCCGATTTCCGGACGAAAGCATACTCAACAATGTGTCTGGCCAAAACTTAGCCACGATCTGTTTTATATCCTTATTGAATACTCGTTTTCACAAACATGGGTTTCAGCTTATATCCTGAGCTTGAACTCTTGCATAGAACATAGTTTAGGGCCCTCAACTCTAATATTTTCAACCTTTTTGCTGTCAAATTTTCTTTGACCGAGTAAACTTGCTAGACTACAGTTTTAAAAAATACTTACCTTGTAATTTCCTTTCAGTCTCCCAGTATTTCTGTAGCTCGGTGAAATACTTGTCTAGTATGAAAACCTTCGATAGTCCTAACGTAGCCATTTCCGCGGGATATGTATCTTCAAATTTGAAGTCAGCGTTAACATTCCGCGTCAATATTTTCGGACGAGTTTACACAATTCTCTCGAGGAAAAACCATCTTAAATCACGTCGTACGAAGCAGGAACATTATCATTATTATATTTATTGTACTAAATGGTCGACGAACGAACGAGCCTGGGTGCTCAACATTGATGCACTAACTTTTCAACGAAATTTTGTTTAAATGCACACTACGAACACACGAACCGGTTCACCACAAGCAGTTCATACTGACACGGACTCTGGTCTCGGCGCTGAATAGTGAATATTCTACGAAACAAACATAGTAGTTCTTCGTTCCCTATTGTGTGTGTACCTTCTTGGTTTACGGGACACGAGTCGAACCAGAAATCTGCCCACGTGACAAAATCTCCAGCCCCCATTGGACGACGCCTTACAGCACTTCGTGAAACAGGTTCTTGAACGCTTCTTACTACCTCGTCTCTTTTTCTCTCGTGCTTTTTTTTCTTCCTTCATGTAGCTTCTCGAGATCTTACAGGTCGCACACAATCGACTCAGGTGTTAGATTATTTTCTTCATTGTCGCTCTGTTTGGTTCTTCCGTTTGTGTGCGTAACTCTTACCTCTGTTTTTCGTGACTATCCTTTGTTCTCCTCTTGTTATTCGTTTGTTTTTCCCTCTAGATCTTATATTCGCGTGTTTCTCGGATACCATTATCATTCTGAGTATTTTCAAATTTATCGAAGAATATGAATGTGGAATCCTTTGTGCCGGATAATTGACATCGAGTAAACTTCAACTTCCTTCACTAACTCCAACTATACTTAGTTTACATATGACACGTACTGCTCACGAAAATGCTGTTCGAATATCGAAATTTTTCGGTTTGATATCAAGTTGCCTTCCTTTTGGGTATACCAATAAATGAAAGTTTTAAAAGTTGGATTTTTGAGGAATGAGTTGCCGAGTTTCAAATTTTTCTGAACCTTGCAAAATAAAAGAATTAGGACAACGATGTATTCTAGGCGAAGGAAATCAATCACGGAATGAATTCTACAAACGATCGATCTTGATTAAAATCTCAATCAATTTGGAAAAACGAACTGCTTAACGAAGGACTTGTAGCTTAGGTCCTTTAATATTAGCGGAGTCTCGTACATGGGGCGAGCCAAACGACAAATTTTTTCCACGCTCTACCATCCAGTTCTTTACCTTTGAAAAGTTGAAAACGCTAAATTCAACAAGCAAGTTTCTCGCGTGTTAAAAGTATCGAAGTTCAAAATTTCACTGCGCTCCAAAGGTCACAGAGGCCAGAGCTCAAAATTTGAATCAATTCAGCCACAACTGAAATCGTGTTCCTGAGTCAAAATTCGTTCAAATACTCACGCTTCCAAGTGAATATTTTTTTCGAATTCACGATTCTCAGGTGAAAGGGGAGAGGAGAAAAAAAAATAATGATGATGAGAAACAGAGTTGAAGTTTCAGGAACTTGTTTACCAAATTTCCTGGTCATTATAATGGTAGAATCTAGATAGTTTTTTTTTTTTTATCTCCCATGCCAAACGAATAATTGTGGTGTCCTAACCTAACCTAAAAGCGTATAGTAGCCAGAACAATCATTTTCTCGGTCGTAAATGTAGATTGCTATGAAAAATAATTCGCGCAAAAATACAAAAAAAAAATTGAATGGGAGTACTTATTCGAAGAACAAAAAGTCTGAAGCAAGGTATTCCCGTTGCTGACAAGCATTTGAGCCTTTTTCTGAGGGAGAAAATCTCACCTAAACAACTTCAGGTAGGCAATATAGTCTACGTATGTAACTGCTGAAAGTATCTACGGTGAAGCAGGTGAAAATTATGTTGTACCTGCGTCAAGATTATAACTATAGCGATTATATTCGCTGTCGAAACCAGTTCCGAGATGAATTTGGATCTGATGATTTCATATTACAAATTTTTCCTTTTTTCGGACTTAGATGCAATATGTTCTACTCCGTAAAAACTGAAAACCCTTCTTCTAGTCTCAGATCGATTGAAAATTTACGAGTATTTCTGTCTCTGTGTACCGAATTTGCTGACTGTATTAATATTGACGAGCCATTAGGTACCATCATCTGAATGGACCCAAATGATAAGAGATGGTGTTGTAGAGAAAATGATAATAAAAATCTTCTGGGGGAGCCAAATAGAAAAAGATCCTGTTTCATGTCTGCTGTCCTTTAGTGGGGGTTTCACTCGTTTGTTTTTATAGATAATCTGGTTTGCTTGACAATTGGCTCACGTGTTAGGTCTGAGGGCCAGTTTTACCGGCGCTTGGGGTATAGTTCCATAAAGGCTGCAATAAAACAGAGCAAGAAAGAACGTTGGAACGAGCTCTGCAGCCTCGCGGATGAAGACCCCTGGGGCAAACCCTACAAAGTGATAATGAAGAAATTAAGGGGTCCATCCGCAACGAACCGAGTGGAGCCAGAGGCAGTTGGAAGAGTGATCGATACCCTCTTTCCATAATGCCCGCCACTTATGGTTACGCTACCACAAGTGGAGGAGGACGTGCCCCTCTATAGTACCGAGGAGATTGATGCAGCCGTCCAAAGGCTGCCCAGCAAACAATGGAGAGCTCCCGGCCCAGACGAGATTCCCAATGCGGTGTGGAGCTCTCTCCACGTTGTGGATCCCTCCTAGGGTACAGCTTATATGCTATGCCGATGATACCCTGGTGGTTGGCTCTGCCGACACTTTTGCCGAGGTGGAGACCAAGGTGAACCAGGCACTAGAGGCTGTGACCCGTTGGATCGAGTCGGCCGGATTAAGCTTGGCAGTAGAGAAGACGGAGGCCATTATATTCACGAAAGTTTAATCCACCCACCTTTCGCCTGCAAGGTGCGGAAATTGAGGCTAAGAAGACCCTAAAATACCTGGGGCTCTGGTTCGACAACAAACTCAGCTTCCGCCACCACTTTAGGATGGCGGCGGAGAGAGCTTTGAGGGTAGTGGGACGTTTGTCCCACCTCATGTCGAACCAAAGAGGACCAAGAGAAGCCATAAGAAGGCTTTATATGAGTGTAGCGATGTCAGTCCTCCTGTATGGAGCCCCTGTGTGGGCCGACTCCACAAAGATTGAGTACAGAAGAAGAGAAATTGAAAAAATCCAACGAAGAGCTGCGCTTAGGTGTGTTAGTGCCTACCGCACTGTGTCGACGGATGCTTTTTGCGTATTAGCACGAACACTGCCAATTGATTTGCTGGCAGAAGAGCAAGCAAAAGTGTTCGAGGCAAAGAAGAAGACAAGGACCATCCGACAAGCCTTGCGGGTCAAGCAGGAGGCCAGGCGCTCCTCGCTTGCCAAGTGGAAAGAGCGACTCGTCCAGACAGGAAAGGGCGAGTGGACCCGCGTGCTAATACGTGATCTTGACCAGTGGATAGACCGAGACCATGGCCAGTTGAATTTTCATCTTACACAAATGATGAGTGGCCATGGGTGCTTCAACAAGTACCTACACAAAATGGGGGAAGTGGAGCAACCGTCGTGTTCACACTGTCAGGAGCGAGATGATGGACCACAACACACCATCTCCGAGTGTGAGGCGTGGAGACGTGAGCGGGGTGAGCTGAAACAGTCCCTAAAGGAGATCGGGGAAGATGAAGAACTCGCCCCTAGCAACTTGGTTCCATGCATGCTACGCTCAACGGAGGCATGGAACCACATTTCTACATTTGCCGCTAAGGTAATGAAGAAGAAAATGAACGCGGAATGGGAGCAGCAGATGTAGTCAAGTTGTGGCTCTCACATTTACGTGTACCATCCCCCATGCTACCGTAACACCAGCACCACCTTCAGCACCACCACCAAAATAAGGCGCTCAGGAGGGAGCCCCCGGGGTAAGAAGAAGGAAAAAGGGGGAAAAAATCCAAGAACAAGAAGAAGAAGAAGAGGAAGAGGAAGAAGAACCCCTCGCCTGAAAAGCCAGAGTCGCGATGCGGTGCTGGTGAACCCCTAGTGGGCTCCCAGTGGCGGCTGAACACCCTGGTGGAGGAGTAGATACGCGTGTGTCCATGGTACAGGACTGCCTGAATTCCAAGTCGAGTGCTGAGCACTCCCTCGGTCAGTAGGGTAGAACCCTGTTTGTGGCCTCATTGACGGACATTGCACAGCGCGCGGAACTCATGGAGAAAATGGAGCCAGGCCACTCTCAATTCGACCCCTCTGGACTACCGACGCAATGCCCTAAAGGGTGGATACCGGTGCGGTTTTTCGGAGACCACTTTGGGCGTGCGTGCACGCTCATACGCCCCCGTTCAAGATGATAGTTCCACTTAGGGTGTTTCAAGCCAATAGCTTACTCACTCCGCTCGTTCGCCCCTTCCTTGGGTTGGTAGAAGCCTACTTCAAAGAATTTCAAGCTTGTAGTTAGAAAAGCTCTTTTGCTCCGCTCGTTCGCTCTCTTCCTGGCTCTACTACGTGTTTAGTTCATCATATTTTCTAACAATAACTGTTGGGTGGCTCATCCTTGGTCTGGTATGAGTCTACTTTGAAATATTCCAAGCTAATAGCTTTCAGGCTCTCTCGCTCCACCCTTTCACCCCCCCCCCTCCTTGGTCTAGTATAAATCCAGTTTAAGACTAGTAAAATCGTAGGGGGGGATCTTCTAGATCTATTATAATTCTAGTTTAAGACTGCTAAAATCCTAGTAAGCCTATCCACTCTAGAAAGAGCCCAATGCTCAGACCTAGATTTATTATTCGAATCTAAGGCTTCAGCCCCCCTAGCACCCCTGCGCTTCATTGTTATCTTATTCTTCGCCGTCGATTTTTGTATCGGATTCAATTTTCGAACCAAATTTTTACGGTTTTACCGCATTCGCCTTAGTTAGCATGAGTTGGTACACTTTTTATTGTCGCGTCTTCTTCGTGGGTTTTGGTAGCATGTAATTATTTGAAATTTTAACTTTATGAAATTCGAACATCATTTCGAATATTTTTCATCCCAAGTTGATTACGGAGAATTTTTATGACGGATTCAACGTACTGTACATTCGTTTTATCTAGAAATGAGCTTCGCCTTATCGACAATTATTATGAATTACTTATACCTCGTGTATTCGTTATCAATTAGCTCGTGTAAGACGCAGGTGGCTAGAAGCTCAGATATTCTTGGAATATTTCATCGAGTGATGAAATGCAAATACGATGAATTGCGTACGAAGAACCTTCTAGCTCTAGTCTTTTGACTCGCGAAAGATATTACAACTGTATAATATCCGATATGTTTCAGAAATTTTTGTAGAACAAATTAATCCCAATCACGTATAAGCTTCAATTTTTGATTATTGGTCCTCTGTAGACTTATTCATGCCCATAGATATTTTAAAAGGGGTTCAATTGCTCGTATAGGATGGGACGAATGTAAATATATTAAAGGACTAGAACTGAACTTCAAAAAAAAAGGAAAGAAATAGGGAAACTGGTTCAAAACTCCATCGTAATTTCAACAAGGAGAAGAAAAGAAAGTACCTTGCCAGAATAATTTGTTAATCTGCTTATTAGAGTTAGCCAGGTGTGGTTTTACGGCGGCGATAAAGAGGATATATTTCCCCAAACCTCCGAAAGAGGCTCAAATTATGCAGTTTGACCACGAAGAAAAGATTTCTTTGATATAATAAAACATCTTTCCATAAAGGCATATTCTGCGTTTGTTGACTAGGGGAATATTATGAGTTTATAGGGTATACTCAGTAAGTAGATATGCATGAATAGAAGAGGTTGATAAGTCCGTGAAGGAGCACTATTGTCAACACCAAACTATTAACCATAAAATAATATGCTCTAAAACTGAATATTCTTGCAAATGTATATCATTTTCTTCACTTCGATGGATACCAGCACTATTAATGACGTCCTTGTCTTTGTTTTATCTCATACAAATATGAAAAAACTTTGACAGGCGTAAGTTAGGCAACGCTCTCGAAAAAATCGAACGACTCAATTCAACATTTCTCCAGAGTAATTACGGAGGATGAATAATTGCTTCGATTTATCGAAAATCTAGTCATCCCGTAGGAAATTTTACGCTCTTTCAATTTGGTTCGCTACGTTTTTTTCTTCAAAATAGCTCCGTTTTGAGAAATTTGAAGAAGACTTAAAATTCCTCATGTACGAGCGTATTACAGGTTCGACGCTAGCGCACCAACATTATGTCCAGCCCGAATCTGTGGATTAGTCTTTACTATCGTCTTGAGGAACTCCACCTCCGTTTTACTACATCATCGTTGAGCGCTATTCGCTCCTTAAATCTCACTCAGCGTCCTCTTAGAATTAACTATATCATACAGCCTGACTCACTTTCTTCCCTCATCTTTACAATATCTCTTCTCGAATAACCCCGTCACGCAACGCATTTACGTCTTTCTTCGGACCTTAACTTCCATCAAATCATTAGGCACCTTCACATCGGTCGTCAAGTTAGCTGTTTTGGGAATTCTTGTCAGATCGAGATGGATGTCAGAAATGAAGGTTGAGCAATGGGGAGTTCATGGAAAAAAATAATAATCATTTTCTGGCGTATAGCCAAATAGATAAAGATCATGTTTCATGTCTTTCTCAGTAGCTAGTGGCTTTTGGGGAACTCACTCTCGTATCTAGTGTAGGTCCAGTTCAGAATTTTTCAACATGATAGATTTGGAATAAGTCTTTTAAGCTAATAGCTTTTGGGGTTCGCTAGTGGCTTTTGGGAGGAGGGACTAACTCGCTCCGCTCGTTTGCCCTTTTTCGTGATCTATTATAGGTCCAGTTTGGAATATTTGAAGACTAGTATGATCAATGATCATAGCATGAAGCTAGTATAAAAAAAATTTCGAGCTAATAGCTTTTGGGGGCCGCTGGAGGCTTTTGGAGGTGAACGAGCGGAGGTCCTTGCTAGTCTCAGGTCTAGTATAATAGAGGCGTACCCTAGCATACAGTATATAGTACATTGAGAAACTGAGCTTTGTTAGTATAAGCCTAGTCAGCCCCCTCGCCTTTCTAGTCTAGTATAAGTCTGGTATATGTATATTAGGGCTATATAATGAAGGCTATTACTACTACACTCGCCTCATTTTAACCTAGTAAAGGTCTCGTATATGAGGTCATTTGGCCAAACGTACGGTCGCACGCACTCATACAAATTTCGAAATAAAGATAGGGATCAAGATATCAAAATTTGTCCAAGTCCCACGGTCATTTACACAGACGGACGGACGGACGCACGCAAATTTCAATATCAGGGTGAGGTCAGCGCAAAGACATGAATTATGTCAAAATAGGAGACCTGAGTTTGAAATGAGTGACCAAATAAGATCGGAGGACAGAGGGAGTGAATTATGTAGTTGGGTACTTGAACTAATCTCGACCCAAAGCCAGAGAGAATTGTTGGGATGTGTTTTAGGCCAGTGGTGTGGCCCAGGGAATTCAAAGGAATAAATCCCATACTCTTGTCTTCAATTTTGATCGGATTAATCCTTCAGGCAATAAGGACATTTTGACATGTTTTATGTCTTTACTCTGCCCTGACTCCTAATTTTAAATTTTCCGAGTCTCTCTCCCCCCCCCCCTTCACCTTACTTTCATCAAACATACGGTACACTGCATCAACGGATCTAGTCAGTTTACACTAGCAGGCTTAGGCATACTATATCTCAACTAGCTACTGTAGTAGGTTTCGCCTTCTTTATAGAGGCCTAAATGTACGGTAAACTTGACCCAGAAGGTGGTAGGTTTGAGCCCTGGGCTTTTTCTCGACCTCGCTTTGAACAAGGTGTACGCTTACTAGGAGTTTAGCAATCCTAAACTAGAATCATAATAGATGTAGAAGACCCCCCCCCCTCCGTATGATTTTACTAGTCTTACACTAGACTTATACTAGACCGCGAGTGAGACCCTCTAAAGCAATTAGCCTAAAATTTTGCGAATTAGGCTTATACTAGACCAAGAAGCGGGGCGAACGAGCCGGATGAGCCCCCTAAAAGCTATTAGCTTGGAATATTTTAGTGTAGACTTATACCAGACTAAGAACGGTGGCGAAAGAGCAGAGCGAGTAAGCCACCCAACGGCTATTGTTTGAAAATATTCTAAACTAGACACGTGGTAGAGCAAGGAAGAGAGCGAACGAACGGAGCGAGTGAGCTCCGCCAAAGCTACTAGTTTGAAATTCTTAAAAGTAGTGATGGAGATTCAATCGTGGATGTTTAAATCATAAATTTTCAATAAAGTGGATGGCAGTGCCAATTGTTTCACGTGTTTGATTCTTAAAAGTAGGTTTCCACCAACCCAAGGAGGAGGCGAACGAGCGGAGCGAGTGAGCTACTTAAGAGCTATTGACTTGAAATACCCAATAACTGGTACAAAATTGGCCCTCAGACCTAATACGTGAGCCACTCAACTAATTATAAAGCAAACCAGGTTAACAATGAAAACAAACGAGTGAAAACCTCACGAAAGGACAGCAGACATGAAACATGATCTTTTTCTATTAGGCTCCGCCAGAAGTTCCTTCTGCCCTTCCTCAAATCCCGGTAGCGCCACTAATTTGAGGGATTTTTGAATGACAAGCTACATGGAGGTAAAAAACATACGACGATCTTGATTCAAAGGCGAGGGAAATCGGACTACCTAATTGACGGACTAGAATGAGTGACAAGTCCCGAACTTTATAACGATGTTAGATGCGATCGTTTTTTCCTTTCTATAAGGATCCTTCAAGTATTTAATAGTGTACAAATCGTTCATCACCTATCTAACTTTTTCCCCAATATCCATTCTCAATTTCTGTCTCTTCCAGTGCCGCCATATCACACTTGATGTGATCAAAATCGTATAATTTTTATTTGCTATGAGATATCAGTAAGAAATCACGGTATGGAGACGAGAAAATGATGATAAAATGCGTACGTGATGAAAAGTCATTGAAATGATTCTCGAGGTCACTGTCGAGTTCAATCCTCGGAACTCATGCCCTCTACTACATGAGAAAAAATCAACTCGATATGAAAATCACACGTGCGAAGAAGAAAACGTTACGATTAAAAGTGATAGAGATGATAAGTTTATGAGTCAAGTTTTTTTCCTTTGAATAGGCGAATCCAATTATATTATTGAAAATAAAATGCTTGGAATGAAATGTCATGAAAACTTTTTTGGTACTCCTCTGTCGATTTACCGCTCTATAAAATATAGACAGGTAGAGCCCAACTGAATATTTCTGGACATTAGCTACTGACGCTACAGGTGACATAATGAGAGCTTTCGAAACTGGCTCTCTAAGAGGTTGACGTAAGTTTTGCGTTGAAAAGATACATCGCCTCTAGTCGAAATCAGCGCCTTTAAAAAAGGAAAAACTTGAACAAACTACGTATCTTCTATTTTATTCTAGCGTTTTTCGTGTTGTTCACAAAACACTCGAACTGGTTCCAAAAGTTGCACCATTTAGATGTACTCGTAGATGATCCAATTCATGATTTTTTTAAATTTTCTCTTTTTCATTCCCGTACCTAAGAACAAATTTTGTAGAAAAGAACGGATGCAATATACCGTAAATTTTACCAATTCCGTGAGTCCAGCCTATAAAGCGATTCAAGTTTTGCATACGGAGGTCTGTAATTTTACTCGTTCGCTATAATTTTTGACACTGGAAATTGAGTCTAAATAATCTGACGAAGGGTACAAAAAGGGGCGTAACCGAATTGAGTCCCGGGAGCGGGGAGTACCTTTTTTCGATAGCCGAATTGAGTCCCGAAGTGTCGGTGGTGCATAACCGGATTGAGTCCCGAAGGGAGGGGGGAGGTAAAATAATATCCGAATTGAGTCCCATATATAGTGTCGGGGGTAGAAAGTGGCAAAGTCCGAATTGAGTCCCGAAGTGTCAGCGGTACTAAGTCTGAGAAGATGGATGAATTTGTTCATTTCCCTTCGTCCTCTTCTTGGAGTCCAATGCGACACCTACGCCAAAATCCTTGACATTCGCAATTTGAACAAACGTTTAGGCTCAGTAAAAGAAGAGGCTGAGGTCGCAAAACTCATGACGCGGCGTGATCTTGGCGAATTTTCGAAAATTGAATCCGTTAGGCGCGTATCCTTCAAATTTCTGCCTCCGCCTACTAAAAAATGATTACATCCGATAACTTTCCACGCCCAGTACCTTCCATGGGTACTAATGTGCTCAAAACATAGCCACGAGCTAACTCTTTATTTTTTAATTGCACCGATGCATATATCGACAATCCTAAGTCTGTTAAAGCGAGAAGGAAAATGAGAATCATTTGTGAACTTGGGACTCAATTCGGTTGTGTACAGCCGACACATGAAGACATACCCTTTTTCTTCGGATATTATTCTACCACCGCCCCCCCCCCCGAAAACTCGGGACTCAATTCGACATCGCTCACAAAAAAGGGGCTCTTTGGGACTAATTTTAGAATGATCGCGCTAGTAAATTCTATTTTCAAGACGAATTTGTCTCTGGGTCAAAAGACTACAAAACTGTCTGTGTCAGACAAAATCTCTAGAGAAAGCTTAAATGTGCAGACGCAGATTCTCTTTACCCCCGTGGTTTGAAGTTGAGCCTCGAAAAATAATCTGTTTCCAGTTTCTCGAAAATTCTTAGCCATAGCTCGAGACCCAAAGACGAATTCGTGATTGGGGAAAAAAATACAAAAATACCCTTGTCAGACAAAATCTCTAGTGTCTAGAGAAAACTCAAATGTCCAGACGCAGACTCTCTTTACCCTTTTGGTTTGAAGTTGAGCCTCGGAAATTAACCCATTTCCTGTTTTTCCAGAATTCGTAGTCATAGCTCAAGATCTAAAGACGATTCGTGACTGGATCGAAACGATACAAAAATGCCCTTGTCAGACAAAATCTCTAGGGGAAGCTCAAATGTGCAGATGCAGACTGCCTTTACCCTTGTGGCTTAAAGTTGAGCCTCAGAAATTAATCTATTTCCGATTTCTCAGGGATTCACAGCTCGGTAGAATCTTGAGAATCCAAACACTGACCCTCAGCAAAATATCGAGACCTTTTTGTGAGAGAAAAATGCTAAAGCATTATTCTTAGACAGCTGCAACTTGTGATTCAGCGAAGAATTTCGAATTCTGAAGTACAGTGTATCTCATGTCATACTAATTCTAGTTGTACTCGGTCCACAAAGTCAGGCCTGAAGAGAGAAGGTGGCAACTGGGGATTTTATCCTCGGGCCCGGGTTACAAGGGGAGGGGGAGGGTTTTCAGCGGGGAACCTGCTATCCATTTTGTTGGGGGGATTACATCCTCAGAAAACGTCCGCGTCTGCGTCCGTGTCCGCGTCCGGGGGTTTCTGTGAACTGCGTGACTTGACACGGGGCGCTTTACTACGTCATCAATGACCTTGACCTACTTTAGGGACTTTGAAAAATTTCAATTTCCAGACAACATTATATCAGGTCTAGCATGCAGTACGCTGAGAAGAGCCCAGCCAACTCATTTTCTGAGGGAGCATTTTCGCGGCAATGTGATCGCGAACGCAGGAGGTTGCGGGTTTCCCGCTGCCCTGACTCGCTCCGCTCTTTCCCCTTCCCCCTTGGTCCAGTATAAGTCAAGTTCAAGACTAGTAAAATCCTAGGGGGAGGGGGTCTTCTACACCTATTATAGGTGAGGTCTCCTACACCTATTATAGGTCTAGTTTGGGACAAGTAAAATCCTAGCATAAAACTAGTATAAACTTAGTATATAAACTGGGCACTGGGCCCGGACACACTATTGCAAGCCCAGTTAAAGACTAGTGGAATCCTGTGGAAGGTTCTTCGTTTATGATAAAATTAGTTTAGGACTGGTAAAATGCTAGTGTAAAGCCATCATAAAGCTAGTATATAAACTGGGAAAGGTGAACTCGCAAATTTCTGAATCATTTACGGAGTGACGTGGGTGAAGGGGGGAGGGGAGCACTCTGAAAATTTCAAATTAGGGGCCAAGGCAGATTAAAGACGTGAAACATGTCAAAAAGAAAAAGAATTCAACTGTGAAGCATAATATTATAGTGATGATTAACAGAAGGAAAAAGATAGAAAAGATGCAACGAAGAGTTGTGCTGAGGTGTATCAGTGCCTACCACCTAGTCTTGACGAGAGCTTCTTGGGTGTTCTACGCAAAAAAGAGGACAAAGACTGATGAAGAGGTTCCTTGCTTGAAAACTTCAAAGCGAGAATCGCTCCGAGTGAGCTCAGAAATGGACGACCCGTTTGTTGATTCGCGACTGGATGAATTGAGGCCATGGCCAGCTGAACTTTCGCTTGAGGCGCCAGGGCTATTTTATCAAGTGCCTTCATGAGAATTCATTAAAATTGAGCGAGCAACATATTCGCATTGCAATCAAGGGCGAGGTGATGGATCTCAGCGCCTCATTTAAATGTATGTGGAGGCGTGAGCGGCGCAAGCTTAGTTGGTTATTGCAAGAGATTAAAGTTGGTGAAGCGCTTTCTTCAAGCAGTTTGGTAAACACCATCCTGAGTATGGAATCAGGTATCTGCATTTGAAGCAAAACTCATGAAGGAAAAGCTGTACAAAGGAATGGAATTGGCAAATGCAGAGCCACCTGTGTACCATCTGCTTACAGACGACATTCTGCAGGTAAAAGACCAATCGCAAAGACTTGGAGACAGAAGAGGAAGAGACTCCAACAGCAATTTAGGGTGCGTGCCTATATCGAGGCACTGCGACTTGGCAGTTGCTAAGATGAGGGAGTTCCGTTGAAGAGATACTAACTGCACTAAAGTATCCGAGAGGGTCATACCGATACTTGAGGAAATGAAACTCATGCACACGCGACTCGCACCAGCACACCCACGGACAGGAGACTGCACGTGCGACATAAGTAATAAAGATATTGGGAAAATTTGCGACTATTGAGCTGGATATAAGAGAATAGAACTTAAAAAAATTCCGACCATCCAGCTATTGACATTAGAGAAGTTGATATGGAAGAAATTTTCGACTATCGAGCTAAAAAAAGCGGGACTTGGAAAAATGTCGACCTATTCAAATCGAAATGTTTTATATGGGAGAATTTTTGGACAGTTTTTGTATGGCTCTGCCGCGGACAAGTCTTAGCCTCAACAATAGGTGAATGAAGAGTCTGGATATATTTTCTGGATTGCCATAACATGGTTTGAGCTACACTGCTCCGAATCAGAGGTCCTTGTAAACAGATCCATTCTAAAATCCTTGTCTATACAAGCTTAATTTAAAAATTTTTGCGCAAATTTTGATAGACAGACGTGCTGATTTACGGTGGTCGGTAGTAATTTACTACGCGTATAATAATTATGAATTGGGTTGTGCACGAAGTTTGTATAGTATTGAAAATAGGTGATTTATACTTACGACGCTTGTGCATAATTCTGGGGTCATGTTTTTTGTATCGGTATTTGCAAAAAAATTCCGGACGAGTACCGTACTGCATTAGAAATTCTTCATAAAGTCCCATCAGGATAATATTGTCCCGCGAACTCTTTGCACTCCAAGGAAAATGTAAATACGGAGGAAGTTGTTTTAGATAGATATTCTTGCTCGTATGTTCCTCCCTGGTATATTCTTCTTCATAAGTTTGGTCGGGTAGAAGTAACATTTTCTAGCTGGAGAGCATAAAAGACAAAAGATTTATTGTAAATAAATTGCCATTAAAATTATAAGTAATTTACCAAAAGATTAAAATGATGTAAAAAAATTCAAATCATACAGGGTCTAGAAGTTTTTCGTAAACAAAAAAAATGTATCCCACATTTTCTGCTTCATGTATTCGTGTTTTCATTTTGCTTATACTTTGAACAACTGAATTATAGGTTCTACAAACTGTCTGGATCACGGTATTATTTATAGAATTCAAACTGACTCATCATGCGAATGCACTAATTTTTATTCGAGAGAGAAAGGGAAGTTGAACCGTGTTTCCGAACACGGGCGGTGACTATCTCGATTTTGATTTTAAACGTGACTTCAGTTTATGATAGTGGGTGGATCGGCGTATAATTATTTTGACCCCTGGAAAACGAGGAGGTCACCGAATGAAAACATTTGATAAGTGATTATTACCTATTATTACTATTAATATCATTATCGCTGCTGGATTATCAGTACCTATATGGGAAGAGAAGAGATTGAGATGCAATTACTTAACAAAGAACAGGCATGGGACGGAGAAATAAAAAGAGAGAGACAGACAGAAGAATACGGAATCATGAAAAACATATGCTACGATTAAGAAAAATAAATTTCTTTTTGAAGCCACTTAGGTCCACTCCTCGCGAAAAATTTCTTTCCATGTAATGCTCCAGAAGGTTTTACGAAATTATTGAAAGGTACTGAAGTTCCTTGAAACAACGTTTTGAATTTTTCATTAATTCTGTCTATATTGTCCATTAGTATCATCAAATAAAAAAATGATAAGACTCATTTCGTCAACAGCGAATGTTTCTTTTTTTTTTCTCGTATTGTTTCTCATTCATGTAAATACATACCGGTTTTCAGGCTTGTTGAGAATTTTATGCACTTGTGTAGCAGAATTAAAACTCAGCGGGATGACTGTAGGATTGTCAACTACGAAAGGTGGAAGAGTCATGTTTGCAGTGCACGAACAGAAGCTCAAATCTATATTCTCGATTTTTACCCATTATAATAGAAACATACACGTATTCCAGCCTCCTAAATCTAGTGAACCACTACCTATTGCAATATTCATCTAATGATACGAGATTTCTACGATATTACGACCACATGGGGTATCAAATGTAAGGTAGTTACTTGAGTAATTCTTTACTTGTTTTTTTTTTTAGATAGGTACATAAACATTGCCAAAAATATTCATCTTTTTGTTGGCTATATTACTTTTGTGCTTTCTCTTTGATTATTTCCGCATTGTTTTCATCTTTTTGTCAACTAAAACGAGGAGTAGGCTTCGCATTTTTTTGAAATGTTGGTGAGATGGTTTGTGGAAATGATAAGTATCGGTATTATGTAATGATTTTTTCCAGCAAACAAAACAAAGAGGTGGAAAGTCATTTTCTACCCCGCCAGGTTTGAAAACTGTCCTCTGTGAATGTTGAGATCGTCAGAAGGAAGGGGAATATCGAAGATCTAGTATTTCTATGCAAGCAAATTGAGGCAAGAATTTGTTGAACAAGTGTCAAATTTTAAGGAATGAGTCGAAGATAAGGCAATTGAACGCAAGAAGAGCAAGTTTTCACTTTAACTCTATGTAGTATCAGGACAATAATTGTATCAAAAAATGATGGTGAAGGCTGCTAACTGTATAGGTAATAAGTTGAAGGAAATTAATTTTTAAAAATTGTGTTTCTTTTTTCTACCCGAAAATGACTTTTAGCCGGAGTAAAAAGAAGCTAGAAAAATTATTTCAATACCTAGGATTAATCCGTGAAATGAAGCTCTGAATGGACTTGAGCACTCGGTTTGGAACCTATAGTTTTCAAAATTTGATTCATCGTTGAAAATACAAATCTTCTATGAAAGAAAGCTCAATTTATTCTGTATTTCATGAACGACCATTCCTCCCACAAATTGCAATAATAAGGAAACCAGGGAGTACTTAGTGCGATTTTATGTAAAAGTCCTCGAGTAGACGCTGACCACTTTGTCTACGTAAAAATGCACTCACCCAAATGAAACAACTTTTGCTCGGTGTTGAAATCGATAACAAAAAATTGATGATCTCTCACCTATAGGAAAACATTCGTCCGTGTTTGAAAGGATTGGAGCTAAACGCTGGTGAACGATTATGACGAGTATTGCACGCGAACGGCATAATTATACCTCACGCATCAGAGAACACATGTTGATCACAGTATTTATACCGGAGCAATAAATATTAAATTTACATCGAGGATTTATGACATCGTTGAAAGAATTTACTCAACTTCATTTGCGAGACATACTTTTCAGTTGCTCTTGATTAACGCACGACAACCGAACATTTCCGACCAGCGATTACAATAAAATGAACGTGGAAAAGATAGGGAAAAAAATGAAGAAAAAAACGCGCAACACAAACACACAGCCGCTGTAGCAGAAGACACCTGATGAATTGTACGATACATCGGGATTACGAGCGCTATAAAAGTAATGAAGATATATAGATAAATATTAAAATGCAAGATTACGAAAAAAAAAAATAAAAATCCCAGAATAAATAATATACCGGTAACTCGAGTGTACGATTCTGTAATATACCTATCAATCCCTTCTTGTACCTGCCCTCATCCACCGTAATTCGTAAGCTGTCGCGATATATGCTGAGACTGACTTCTAAATCTTACGAATTCTCCTTTCATTTCCCGTTCTTTTTCTCTCCTTCCCTTTAAAAGTCTTGATTTTATTTTCCTTGACGATGTACCGTATGGCTCGAGTAACGCCTTACAGATAATGAGTAATATTAATTGATAAATAGTGCAAATTAATGTATACGAACTTAAGGATCAATTAAATACACGAAATAGAAGTATAAAAAAATTCACTGTTGTATGTAATTTCAAGTATAGAAGAAGAGAATGGAAATAAGAATTCCATGTTTATAATTTTGTTTATTTTACGCAAACACACACACGCACAGCACTGTAACTGTTAAGAAAATGAGAAGGATTTCTTGGCGTTGCCAAAAATATAAAGATCATGTTTCATGTCTTTTCACCAGTCTTCTTAAGCTCTTCATTGTTCAAAAATATCCAAAATTTCCAACTTCTTGTTCTAGTATAAGTCAACTTCGGAGTATTTTAGGCTGACTGCTTCGAGCGGACTGGGCCTTACTCGCCCCGCTCATTCGTCCCGCTTCCTGGTCCAGTACAAGTCCACTTTATTCCAAGCTGATGAGATTACTAGGACTCACTCGCTCTTTTAATTAATTTAATTTAATTTTATTTTATTGTTTTATTCTTACTCAAGGGGTGGTAATCGCAGATTTCTGGATGACCTCCTAGGTGATTCGAAGGAGGGCAGGGGGGAAGGCTTATTTTATTTTATTTCAATTTTATTTTATTTTAATTTTATTTTTACCCAGAGGGTGGTACTCGCAGATTTCTGGATGACCGCCCAGGTGATTCGAGGTTCATTTTATTCAATTTAATTTTAATTTAATTTAATTTAAATTTAATTTTATTTAATTTTTATTTAATTTTATTTAATTTTGTTCTATTTTCACCCAGAGGGTGGTACTCCCAGATTTCTGGATGACCTCCCAGGTGATTCAAGCATTATTTTATTTCATTTTATTTTATTTTAATTTAATTCAATTTAATTTAATTTTAATTGGATTCAATTTTATTTTATTTTATTTAAATTAAACTAAATTTAATCAAATTTAATTTCATTTTAATTACATTTTAATTAAATTAAATTTAATTTTAACTTAATTTTATTTAATTTTGTTCTATTTTGACCCAGAGGGTGGTACTCGCAGATTTCTGGATGACCGCCCAGGTGATTCAAGCATTATTTTATTTCATTTTATTTTATTTTAATTCAATTCAATTTAATTTATTTTTAATTGGATTCAATTTTATTTTATTTTATTTTAATTTAATTCAATTTAATTTAATTTTAATTAAATTTAATTTAATTTTGTTCTATTTTCACCCAGAGGGTGGTACTCGCAGATTTCTGGATGACCTCCCAGGTGATTCAAGGTTTATTTTATTTTATTTTATTTCAATTTATTTTGATTTAATTTAATTTTTATTTTATTTTTACCCAGGGGGTGGTACTCGCAGATTTCTGGATAACCTCTCAGGTAATTCACAAGAAATTTTCCAAGTTCATTGATAGGGGGAGAGGGGGGGGGGTTGGTACTCGCAAATGTTCGCAAATCTTCGGAAGTGTATACGCAGTCTCAAAAAAGACATGAAACATGTCAAAATATTTTTGTGGGACGGTCTACCATAGTAGTGCCCCCGCTAATTCCAAAAGGAAAGAGTCGTGTGGGTTACCAGATTCTGGTCTTGCTGGAACAGACTGTGATCTCTGTTGACCATTTACAACCCTTTCTAAAGCGCCGCATTCTCTCTCTATAAAACTATAAAAGTTTTTCAATGAGCAGTGTTTAGCTCCCTTCTCGCCCACCTCCTTTTCCCAAGCCAGTCGAACTGGTTGAGACGCTTGGTCTTGCAGAAAGGAGGAGATGACGAACATCTTGTAGGTATCCACTTTTAGCTCATTAAGAGCTAAACGTAAACCGGAAATGTGCTGGCGATGCTCTACAAGCATGGAGCGTAAAGATGCATTACTGTACTTGAAGTCTTCTTGTTTTGCAAGTGCTCCAAATGCATTTGCGCTCTGCAAAAGGGTTGGTCGTACGTACCAGTAACGATCTTCCAACACTGCACTCATTGAAGGAAGACTCCTTCAAATTCGCAATCAAAAATTCAGCTTCTTCTTTGAGAGCCATTGTTAAATATTGGCGCTTTGCATTATCGTTATCTTTAACACAAGAGTCGGCGAGAAGATTGAGAAAGTCTGTCTTGAACGCCGCCCAAGTCTCAATCTTTCCATAGAATTTGGGTACATCAAATTGAGGCAATTTGAATGGTGTATGCTCAACCCGTGAATCAACGCCGTGACTGGTGCTGCCTGGCCTTTCTCCAATTTTCTCATGGAGAACTTGTTTAGTATCTCGAAAAGTCGAGAGGAAACCTTTCCTTTGGTCATACATGCTAGTCAACTCACCAGTCAAAAAGGTCTCACGGACATCAAGTTGTTAAATTCAGTCTCCACTAAAGCCTTTGAATTGATTTTGTTCGCACCCTCAGAGATCCATTGGATTTCGAATTCTAACTCTGCCAACTTATTTTTAACCAGTTCTTCTTTTGGGTTTTCATCTACTAGGAGCATTTCTTTGACAATAATGTCATCATTAACATTTTGATTGGAATTGATGGGCTGATTGTCTAATAAATCACCTTCGCTTACATTCGATAACTGATCGTCCATTTTAATAAAAATACCAACACGATCAAAATATTGCAAACAAAATAATTCTCTAGATTTGCGCATCTTAATCACGATTCAACCAAAAAACTGACGAATTAAGTAAATACTTTGCTTTTACGCAATGGGAATGCAATAAGTAATAGATATCACACGAAAAAAAGCTATTGCTATTGTCGAGCGAATGTTAATACTAAACGTCGTATAATGCTATGAACATACTCAAGATTGAACATTACCTGTCTGTAGACCACGGACTCTGATTGTAATGAATCTAGGTTTTTCCAACACCAAGTTGAACTGAGCTTATTAATTTGCGTAAGAAAACTTCCGGTTCTATCCGGACCGTGAAGACCATAAATGTATAATTTTGATTATTTTACGCAAACACACACACGCACAGCAAATATTCTTGTGGAACGGTCTACCATAGTAGTGCCTCGGTTTATTCCAAAAGGAAAGAGTCGCGAGTTTGACTTTACTTGCTATAGATATCTAAAATGGGAGATACTTGTCCGTTCTAATCTATCGAGGCCTCTCTAAGCGGGCCGCACGGAATCCCTAATATTACGACAAACACAGTCCGGACAGAGCAGGCTCCACGTACGAAATTACCTCCCAAGCTGTCGTTACTTGAGCGACTGAATTTCTATTTTAGTGTGTCATTGAAGCTATCTTACCTTTACAATCGGCATGATTCATGATTTATTGTCCGTGGTCCATTACGACATGTAGGGTTGACCTACCCCGACGTAAAGGTTCAATAAGGTTCAATAGTAGGTAGCTTTCGTTGTGAGAAAGCATTCAATCCCAATTTTATACACCAGGTCTACAATAGATTGGAAATCTACTGTTTAGCAGTAGAATATTGGCTGTTCAATAAATTGGAAAGTGTAAGATTGCAATCGTGCGAAAGAAAATGATTTGATTAAAAGGCGCTAACAGAAGAGCGAAAACATTATTTCTTATGCATGGAAGAAATTCGGAAAATAATTTTCCCCTCCTCGCGATAAAATATCAGCGTGGATAGATTCGAAAAAACTATCGTCACTCATCAGTTGTAGAAGAGAAGTCGCCAGATTAAGAATTTCAGAAAAAAACTCATCTCATCTAATATTATGAAGTTATACCAGGTGGCAATTATGTGAAAATTTCATTTGTTGGCAGAGTTTGATCAATACCTATTGAAGCAAAAACTATACATAATATCAAGGAGGTGGGAACCTGGAGAAATTCCGACTTACGCGTGAGTCAGACTCAGAGGTTCGTCGTGGGAACTACTTTATACACCGCTTAGTACTACCTCAAAAGTGCCCCTAGACATTTGTATGCTAGGCAAGAAGAACGCGAAATCAATTGAGGAGTTATCTGTCAGAGGCGCGTCCGACCAATGTAATTCTTATGAGACGGACGCCCTTTTGACTGATTACTCCTCAATTTGAAAATCGGGAAGCCTCACGTCGGGCAGCACTTCTACTGAGCGGGCTGAAATTGAAAAAGGCATCTTAACTATGATGGTAATAGGGAGAAAAATGAAGAAAGTGATGGATTTTCTGGTAGCCAAATAGATAAATATCATGTTTCATGTCTTTTATGGCATGCTCCGCTCGTTCACCCCCCCCCCATTCATGGTCTATTATGATAGTATGAGTCTACTTTAGAATATTTTAGGCTGAGGCTTTAGGGAGGCACACTCGCTTGGTCCTTTTTTTTTTTTTTTTTTTTTTTTTTTTTTGTTCCTTATTATCCTCCACTGAGTATACAAAGGCAGTGCTCAGTGGGAGGTAGAGAGATTCCTATTGACTAGTCTATTGCTACTAGCACCTCTCATATGTACCAAAGGTTTATCATTGGGAGTGCTAGGAACTCTTATGCCTAAGGCTAAGTTATACATACAGTATGTTGCTATTGATTAGATGGATAAAAGACGAACTATTGTATGGTAAGTGAGTCTATGGTATCTTATGATTAGGGCTAGTGAGAACTCTTATGCTGAAGGCTATGGATGGCTAGATGGTAACTAATTACTGCTTTCGTGGCTTGTCCGATATGCTCCGTAACAGGTTATGCCTCAGCTGGGCCGGCATTCATCTTACGGCAAGCGATTTCCTTATCCCATAAGGCGTTGGTAACTTGAGTAAGATATTCTCTTACTGCTCCTTTTTCAGTGTCCCACTGTGTTGACCAATGGGTACCGTTTGAAATTATGTTGTGCGGTCTGACTTTTGTCTCCGCACTCGCTTTCAGCCGAAGCTGTCCTTTTGATCCTAAATGTATAGGTAGCAAATGTGTCGTGGCCTGACAGTGCCTATGCCAACATAAAGCTAATGGGCATCCGATGTTCCCTTGCCATAGATAGAATTTCTTGGGTCCATCTGCCCTCTTCGCAATTAGACCACTCCTCATTCCAGGCTCTTGTCGCGGCCTTGGTTAGCCAACACTCGCTTGGTCTAGTATAAGCCTATTTTGGAATATTTTAGGCTAGTGGCGAACAAGCGGACCGAGTGAGCCCCCGTCCTTGATCGAACCCCCCCTCCTTGGCCTGCTATATTAAATAGAAGGCAGATAGAAAATTATTTTTATTGCGAATTATAAAAATTTGCTGACTGCTTGGAAATAAAAATTAAAACCTAACCTAACCTCACCAAAAGAGTGGGGGGGGTGATACTCGCAGATTTCTGAATTACCTACCAGGTATAAAGATTTTCCAAGAAAAATTTTCCCAGTCCATAATTTAAGAGTAAGGGGTTGGTACTCGCAGGGGGAGGGGGTGGTACAAGGTGTGACTAAAGACTTGGAACCTGTCAAAATTGAAATGAAACTTGATTAGGCTTCCTGCATCCCATAGAAGGTGTCAACGAACACACATTCTGCAAATAAACCTTCAATTCCGCTTCATTCAAGAGTTAATCCAAATCCAAAATTTTCATTCTCTCCTCACATACCGTCGTAGTCCAGACTCGGGATACCGGTTTCAAATTTGGCAGGAGTACCATTACTGTTGAACGAACCAGTCCACGTGCGTTGTTGGCGATCCTGGCAGATGCCCAGTTCAAATAAATTGATGAGCATGGGCGCTATAACGCGCAGTTATTTATACTGCTTGCAACTTATGATTCCAGAGCTTCAACGACTTGACTCTTGAATATTCCATTTTCTCTAACACCCAACTATTGGTGACGAAATGGTTTATCAATTTGTGAGACTCAAAGGTTTGTCTAGAAAACTTGTTCTTACGCCGCTTCATGAAGCCTCAGGGTGGGTGTAATCCACACTTCGACACACATACACGCGCGCCATGTCAACAGGGTAATCTTACTTGTTTCATAGTCTCTTACCTCAGATGTGCCCTTCAGACACTTGCAATCCTACCTGCAGGTTTGGTGTAACGCTACCCTCATGAAATGGTCCTGAGCTCCTCCTTTTGGGGAATTGACCATCAGAGAAGAATGTTAGGCTGCGATCCTTCCCTCAGAGGTTTGATGACTTGGTTCTACTCCATTTTCCTGAACACTCAGGGCTTGATGGAGTAATGGTTCATCAATTTGTAAGACTCTGAGATTCGTCTTGCAAACTTATTCGTACACCACTTTTCAGTGCCTCGGTGGTGCCTTTTAGAAACGTACAAGTGCTGATAGTGCCCGCTGTACGTGTTCCTTACCCCGAATCCGACTGGACTTCATCAGGACTGCAAATTAGTTTATGATCGTTAGTTTTGTTCTTTGACTGAAAAAAAGTATCGTTTCTCTCAAACGTACCGCTACCTATAGTTTAGCTCCAGTTTTTAAATTCGGCAGAAATGTCATTTAGGCGCGCTGGCGATCCCGGCAGATTGCCAGCCTAACTTTAGGCAAGGCTGCTCAATTAGAGCCATTTACCGTGAGCCAAGCAATTTTCATCCAAAATTAGTCAGTCGTTTGTTCGCTTATGAAATCACGCGAGCCATTAGTTTAGCTGTTAGCCATTCTAATTGAAATTGCTAATGGCTAATATTTTTTCTTCATCACCTTTGTTCCGTCCACATTGGAAGGACCATCTCCCTTACTTTGAGCTGTTGGCGTTTAGCTCTTAGCCGTTATAGACTAGACCCATTTTTAAAAAAAAGTGATTCAAGATGCGTATGATATAACATTTTGGTAACCGGTATTATCATGATGAAAAAAACTCGCTGAATCCGAATATATCGGTAACTTTTTGATCTGACCCCTCTTAGTGGAAAAATGGGGGGGTGGAACGTTAGAAAAATCGTTTTTTTTTTTCATAATTTCCATTATTGAGCAAAAACAAAGCTTTGTACAGAAAAAACACCTGAGTTGAAAAATATTGCCTATAAAATTTCCTTTAAAATGACTATTTTGATATGCCCAAAAGACTTACAGTGTTGCCGTTACAGCCACTTGAATATTTGCTGTTTCTTGGTCTTTTCCAATTTGTCATGTAATTGACGGAATTCTTATAAAAAAAATTCGCTGAATCGGAATATATCGGTATTTTTTTCATACAACCCTATTTATTGTGGCAAAGAAGGGGGGACGAGGGGTTGGTGTGGGTGTGCAACGTCGATATTTTTTTTTCATTTGGTAAATATTGGGTTGCAACAAAAATTGTCAGCTGTAAAATGTTGCATACATACTTCATAATTATTGTTTGATGACATAACTTGAGAAAATCACAGTACTGCCACTACACGCACTCGAAAATTAGTTGTTCATAGAGTAAATGTTTTGAAAACCTAAAGCATTTTATAAGAGGAAACCCAAAAGTCGCCAAATATGAATATATTGGTACCTTGTTGATTCAAACTTCTTTATGGAGGCAAAACTTCTTTATGGAGGCAAAGGGATGGAGAGAGAGGGGGGGGGGGTTGTACGTCAACTTTTTTTATTATTGAGTTGAGAGAAAACCTTCTACCAAAAAAAAAAAAAAGAAAAGCTACAAAAATATAACCCCAAAAATTTTTTTGATTCATATGCACACAGAGTTAGAAAAATATACTAGTAGTGTTTTTTGTACTGAATTCAGGAGCGTTTTTGGTTTTTCAATAGAAGCTTACGTTTTCTGGTTATGATCTTGTTTAAAATTACCGCGTATTGTTGCAAAACATGGAGTACCCTGTGTAAATGTTTTGAAAACCTAAAGCATTTTATAATAGGAAACCCAAAATTTGTAATAATAATTTTCGGAAAAACCAAATTGATTAGGTGTTGAATGAGTTAAAACAAGACCCTCGATAACGACAGAGTTTCATGTATGCAGTGCCCAATTGTCTGCAGGGCTCCACACAATCGAGTTGGACGTGAAGTAGTACAATATTCTTTATCTGCGTACCTGGCCACAAGAGCACCCAAAGAAACGAAAAAACCAAAAAATCAACCAAATAGGCAACCAACCACTCATTGGCCAGCTCTCTAAACACATTTACAAATACATCATCCATGCTTGTTTTAACCATTGGTCTAACCTCAAATCCCTTTCAATCAAGCTATAACAAATCAAAAATATTCTTGTACCCTAAAACTCCTCAAATCAACTCTCTTGCAGAGACAAAGTAATCATCGCTATACATTCAGAATCAGTCACCCTGGACTAACTCATACTGGTTCGAGTTTAAGTCCTTGTACTCCATTGGAAATTTGGTTTCTCTGGCCGAGAGGCTCAAAAGTAATATCCTTCCTTTGGGTACAATCCTCTGCTCCTTTGATGTAGTTGGCCTTTTTCCCAATATACCAAAGGCCCCTGCAATGCAGCACATGGATGCGTGACCTCTTTCTCAAGTTTAATACTTCTCATGATGAGATACAGGAATTCTTCAAACCTTCTTAATATTTATTTGTTGGAATCGTAACTTCTGTAAGTTCAATGCGAAATTTGACAAATCCCAAGAGAAGGTAGGCACTCCTATTGGCTCTCCTTTGGGATCTCTCGTTTTGAGGATTTTCATGTCCAAATTTGACGTTAACTTGTTTTCCTTGGACCAAGGGCTGTTGAGTCACATCCATTACTGGAACCAATATTTGGACGACATATCATGTACGTGGACCGGTCCTCAAGTTTTCCTTGGTGAGTTTCTCAAGTATCTGAATATTCTCTATAAAATTTACATTATTCCATGAACTTTTTGGATCTCACTCAGAATGAAACAACGTGCGTAGGCGTATACATATCTTTGATAACGATTATAAAGTTTGTAACTAGAGTACCTGCATTTTTATGGTTGGTGATCAAATATTTTCAGTGGCCAAATATTTCTCGTAATTTTAGCATTACATTTTAAAAACAAAAGGAGAAAGGAGCTCTCAATTGTATTTATGTACGCAATATGCCTATGAAATTATAAGAATATAACGCGTTGAAATGATTCTCAAAACAATAAACCAAATTACTGGCATTTTATTTTATTAGGCTAAAGAAAAGAAATCAGACAGAATTAACACTTACCTAGATTGCTTCTGTAAGTAGTTTTAGCGCTGAATCCAAAACCATTAACAGTTTTTTGATAAAAGTTTGCGTTTTTTTCTTTTTGTCTTATATTCTTTTTTAGTTGCCGCGCATTGTTGCAAGATGAAACGCTTTGAGTGTTGATATAATTAATGCAGTATTGTTGATCAAAGCTTGGCAGCAAACATCTTGTTTTGCAACAATACGCGGTAATTTTAAACAAGATCATAACCAGAAAACGTAAGCTTCTATTAAAAACCAAAAACGCTCCTGAATTCAGTACAAAAAACACTACTAGTATATTTTTCTAACTCTGTGTGCATATGAATCAAAAAATTTTTGGGGTTATATTTTTGTAGCTTTTCTTTTTTTTTTTTTTTGGTAGAAGGTTTTCTCTCAACTCAATAATAAAAAAAGTTGACGTACAACCCCCCCCCCTCCCTCTCTCTCTCTCTCTCCATCCCTTTGCCTCCATAAAGAAGTTTGAATCAACAAGGTACCAATATATTCATATTTGGCGACTTTTGGGTTTCCTCTTATAAAATGCTTTAGGTTTTCAAAACATTTACTCTATGAACAACTAATTTTCGAGTGCGTGTAGTGGCAGTACTGTGATTTTCTCAAGTTATGTCATCAAACAATAATTATGAAGTATGTATGCAACATTTTACAGCTGACAATTTTTGTTGCAACCCAATATTTACCAAATGAAAAAAAAATATCGACGTTGCACACCCACACCAACCCCTCGTCCCCCCTTCTTTGCCACAATAAATAGGGTTGTATGAAAAAAATACCGATATATTCCGATTCAGCGAATTTTTTTTATAAGAATTCCGTCAATTACATGACAAATTGGAAAAGACCAAGAAACAGCAAATATTCAAGTGGCTGTAACGGCAACACTGTAAGTCTTTTGGGGATATCAAAATAGTCATTTTAAAGGAAATTTTATAGGCAATATTTTTTAACTCAGGTGTTTTTTCTGTACAAAGCTTTGTTTTTGCTCAATAATGGAAATTATGAAAAAAAAAACGATTTTTCTAACGTTCCACCCCCCATTTTTCCACTAAGAGGGGTCAGATCAAAAAGTTACCGATATATTCGGATTCAGCGAGTTTTTTTCATCAAGATAATACCGGTTACCAAAATGTTATATCAAACGCATCTTGCAGTGGAAAAAACACACTTTTTCAAAATTTGTGTCTAGTCTATTAGCCATTCTGTTTTGGCCCAAAATTAGCTAGCTGTTAACTGGGTTAGTCGTTAGCGAATAGCCGGAGCCAATCAATTCGAAGGGTTAGCTTTTAACAAAATTTTTAGTCAATACGATTAGCGGAACAACCCTGATTTCAGCGTTAAAACCAACTGGGTATATTCTTTTCGATAAACAGAAAATGGTACTATGGATTTTCATGTCATTCTCAAAGATTTACACCATGAGTTTTTGTACATCAGTAATCACACAAGTAATTTCTCAAAAAAATTCTTTTAATATTGAATTACCGCTTCAATTAATATCTTGTTTTATAAACATAAAAGTTTATTACTCTCTATCATTCATCAGATACTATAGTTTTATAGTAGTCAACTGATTGATGTTGGTCATTCCGTGGTAGCTCAAGTCTATTGTAGGCATTTTTATACATTTGTCTTTACGAGCTCGTTCAAATACTTAGAACAAAATAACGTGTTACAATTTCGTTTATATTATGAGCAAAGCCATAAGATTTTTGTGATATTCACTTTCTTTTTTTTTTATATAGTTCTCGAAGATATTACAGTAAATATTTTCAAATCGAAACTAGTGAATTCATGAGAAATTTCTACGAAACATTACTTTCACAAGACGTTATTTTCATAATCTTGCAAAGAGCTTCCGTGGCTTTTCATGTCTACTTTATATTTGACCAAGTCAGAAATGAAGGGATTGATCACATGGCGCAACAAGTCGGCCAACTTGTTCGATCTTCCTTACGAGCACTCCGTCAGTAAATATAAACTAAAAGAAAACTCGGCGCTTCGCGCCTCGCCAAGGGGGGCTGTGCCCCCCTGGACCCCCCCAATTACCTTACTTTCAGTAAAACTGAATAGGATAGAGCGTGGAACACTTCCTTCTTGAGCTGTTTTTTTTAGTTTTTCCTAGTAAAGGATGTATAATATTATAGGAGGGAATTATTAATAATAATTGAAAATTTTCTTCAATATAATATTTTTTTGCCATCCTTGCCCTCCAATAAACTTTGGTTGATTTAACCAACAACTGTGATGAGTTGACCACTGTTTACTGACTACCAAAATTATAACAAGAAAAGTTGAAGTAAATTTTTCAACTTCATAAAAAAAATATTGAATCATGAATGTGTTCTTGAACATTTGAACAACAAATATTCTGACTAGCTAAATAAATGAAAGTTGTTTGTGACATAATTGTTCCTTGTAAGAAAACATGTTCATAATAGTTTTTTCTAGTAAAGGATGTATAATATTATAGGAGGGACATATTAATAATAATTGAAAATTTTCTTCAATACAATATTTTTTCGCCATCCTTGCCCTCCAATAAACTTTGGTTGATTCAACTAACAACCGTATCGTCTCTATAACAAAAAAACACTCACGCAGTCGCGTGAGTAGTACACGACTTTTCCTTTGACTAATGAAAATTCACTGAGAGGATCACTGCTAGTAAGGACTCATAAACTCTAATTATTCTCGCGTCACCTTCCTTTTTTTTTTTTTTCAAAAAAAAGTCGGCAAATGTTCAGTAATTCTAATATCTATAATCACTGAACAAATTGTCCATCATTTCAATCAGAAAACCATAGATGAATTACTATCAATTAAGCTCATTTGATTCTCGAACAAATTGTAGGCACACAAGAAAACACTAGAAAGCAAATGATATATTCAAAGAAAAGAAATAAGAACAACGTCAGCAACATCTAAATCGGAACGAGAAAAAAAAAAAAAATTGCGGAATGAAAAAAATAAAAAAATTAGAAGTCCCAGTTGTGGGATGAGAAATATTAAAATGTAAGAAAACTCCAGTTCTAATCACCTAAAATTCGTAAAAAAAAAAAAAAAAAAAAAAACTACATGCAGGAGTATTCATTGAGTCAATAAGGCACGTGCGGCGTTTTTCGGACGCCCGCCGTTTTCCATTTTGACCTAACGGTAGAGACCGTGCTTCGGCAGGCCCTCGTTCACTCTCGTTTTTGAGGAACCTTGCCATGGATCTAATACCTCACTTTTTTAGCTAGAAAATTTGGTACAAAAAAGAGCTTTACTATTACTTTTTCCTACACGATATTCGTAGCCTAGTATTGGTCTAGTACCACGGTATATTAGGGCTTCAGCCGCTCATATTTTCATTCGCTCAATTTCATAATTTGTCTCTCATCACCACCATCTTCCACAAATTCCATCCCAATATTCTTCATCTAAAAAGCCAGCTACAAAGACAATCCGAAAAAAATTGATATTTTGAGAAAAGTCGAGGAAATAACTGAACCTAACCTAACCCAACCTTAAGAAGCCCTCATGTGTAAAAATCATTCTTCTGAACTAATTTTATGAACCCTTTGTCAAGAATGAACCTGTCGAATAAAAGGTTCTTCATAACAATAGACGCACTGATAACAAAAGGATAGGGGTTTGCTTCAGGTAATGTGAGCGACTATACTCCTAATGAGTGAGAAATTAATTAAAAAATTGCAAATTTCTCAAGAACTACTCGTCCGATTCTCAAAAAAATTGCGGGTGCACATCTTCAGATATACTACTACAATATGGCCAAGTTTCAAGAAAATCCGTCAGATAGTTTCGGAGAAGTTCGACGGAAATAAAAATCTTATAAATAATAAATAAATAAATAATAAATAAATAAATATATAAGGAAACCTGAACGGGCGGGTGTAATACCTCACTTTTCCACTAGGAAAAGTCGGTAAAAAGTTGAGTTGACCACTGTCTACTGACTACCAAAATTATAACAAGAAAAGTTGAAGTAAATTTTTCAACTTTATAAAAAAATATTGAATCATGAATGTGTTCTTGAACATTTAAACAACAAATAATCTGACTAGCTCATCAAAAAATTATTATTATAAAATTTAATCTTGAAATTAATATAATTATTGTACAGACAAATAGTATAATTAGATAAGAATAATCAATTTTATTTGAATAAATATAATTATAATGAATAATTAAAATTATAATTATGAATAATAAATTAAATTTTAAAAAATCAATTTAATAATTTTATTTTTGATATTTTTTTTAATTATTAAAAATTTAATATTATTACTTGAATTTTCAAGAATTATTTATTTTTATATTTTATTTAGATGAAAATGAATATTTTTTTTTTCTATTTTTCTATCTATTATTTACATTTTATTAATTTTGTTAATATCATTTTTTGACAATAAATTTAAAAAAATATTAAAAAATAATATAAAAAACCTTAAAATTTCTCATAATTTATTCAATATATTTGATCCATTAAACAAAAATATCAGAATTAATTATTTAATGGTATTAATAATTATTACTCTAAATTATAATTAAATTATTGATCAATAAAAAAAATTTTTAAGGGTATCTAATCCTTTATTTTTACATAAATTTATCTTATTTTATTAAATTTTTTTTATGATTTCATTAAAAAATTTCATCTAAAATAATGATAATAATTATTATTCATACTATTGAATAATTAATTCTGATATTTTTGTTTAATGGATCAAATCAATTAAATAAATTATAGGAAATTCTAAGATTTTTTATATTGAATTTTATTAACCAAATATTAGAAATTATTTGACCTATTATTTTTTATTAATTGATTTTTATAAGTTTTTAAAATTCAAGTTGATTATTAATTTATTAATAATGAATTTTCATTTATTATTATTAAATTTAATATTAATACTTTATTTCAAGTTACTTGAAAAAAATATATATATATTTTTTAATCAATACCTAATAAAATAATAAATTTTTGATAAGTTTGATGAAAAATGAAATCAATTTTCATAAATATTCAGAATTAAGATATTTATATTTAATTTTAATTATTAAATTTTTTACCATCATTAATCATTTTATGTAATTATTTTATTATCATCAAGTATCACATTAATAATTTTTAATAAAAATAATTCATTTAATAAGAAAATATATTTTTTTTTAACCATCATTTTAAGAATTTGTAATTTCATAACATTTTCTTGAAAGACAATGCAAGCTGGCCTCCTCGTGGTATCTTCTGGGTAATGCTAACAGGCTTACACACCATTGTTCACAGGCAGAGCGCACTTCATTGACAGAGCGCATACTGCAACAGTTGCACACTGGCATCAGAGCGCAGCAAACCGCCAGAGCGCATACTATAGTAGCACCAAGAAATTATCTAAGATTCTGGAGACTCAAAAGTTACCCAGAGTTTTTTCCTCTAATTACGTGTGCTGCAAATAAGAAACAGAGGGCTATTAATGAATCTGGGAACGTTAAGATTACCCTGAGTATTTTCGGCTGATGATTACCCAAAGATGAGGACCATAATACTAGGTACCATAGGGAACAATGAACATGTCCATGAACCCTTATTCCTTTTGTTGTCTTTTCAAGCAACATTTTGAAAAGACTTGCAACAAGTCTGTAGCTGAAATACTTCTATTCTCTTCTTCAAGGCCGTCGCCTGGGGGTGGCGAGTAGGTATTACCGCTTCAGGCCTTGCGTTACTGTAGGCCTCGCGCCGACAAGGAGAAAAAAATTAAACCTCTCTAAATTGAAAAAAAGGCCTCATGTGAAAATTTTGCTTTAGGTTTCAATGAGAATATACTGATGTTAGATGTTACCACTTGGTGGAAAATATAGGTATACCTGAGCGTAGAAATAGTCTTTAGACACTGTTTTATTACGTGCGGGGGTAATATTAGAGAAGGAGGGTTGTTGAGAAATGAAAAACTGAAGCGAAAAATTTAGATCACCTCGTCGGGATCCGAACCCGAGACGACTGCTCTACCAACTGAGGTGATCTAAATTTTTCGCTTGATGTTTTCATTTATCAACAACCATCCTTCTCTAATGGTCTTTAGTAGTGTAGGCAAATTAGACACAAATATAAGAAATAAAAACATTTTGGGCCATAAAAGCTTTTATGGCTGAAAATGGTAGAAAATAATGTCTGGAACGACCCTCTAAAAATCCCACTGAATCCCCCTGGAGCATTTCTTTTTATGGGGGTTTGAACTCCCCCAACCCGTTGAACCATGTCGACCGTCGATTTAGGGTCGATTTCGAGTCATAGGCAATGTCGACTCCAAATCGACTGTAATTCGACGTCAAATCGACATTACGGTCGATTTTGACGGTAAATCGACTGCTTGACTACGTCGATTTAGAGTCGAAATATCGTCGACTAAGATAACATTTTGTCCAATATCATGTCGACTGTATTTCAACGTCGACTCACAGGCTACCAAAAATGTGAACAATTTGTGCACCCGATGTCGACGGCAACAAATAGTCGATTTTCGGTCGACTACAATATTTTTATTGTTGACTCGAAATCGACTTAGAATCGAAGTCGATTTTGAGTCAATTTAGTTTGACCCTAATGTTGACCAAAAATCGACTGAAGGTAGACTCATTGTCGGCGTCGAAATTGAGTCGACTCCTGGTCGATAAAAAGTTTGAAAAGGTCGACTCAAAATCGACGTCGATTTTCGGTCGACAAAAAATGTGAACTTTGTCAAGTAGTGTAGACTGGACAGTTAATAAGGAGTCTATTCTCGGTCGACACGGAACTAAGGAAGTTTACTCGGACTTGACTTAAAATCGACTTAAATTCTTAGTCTACAAAAAATTTGAGCCCCGTTTAATGATGTCGACTTGATTTCGACTCCATATCGACCTGTTTTTTTCTGGAACTTCACTACTCGCAGATATGTTTTGCATTCATAGTTACTTAAGGAGGAATCAACTTACTATATTTTTGAGAAGCAAGCTACCGGTTAAAACGGTCGAGTATGGAAATCGACTTCATATCAACGTCGATTACTGGTCGATTTTTAGTCGTAGAAAAAGGCTCACCTCAAATCGCCTCGATGACGACGTCGATAGGGAGTCGATTTCGGGTCGAAGGCCACCGTCCACCTCAAATCGACTCAATAACGACGTTGATTTTGAGCAGTATAACAGACTGTCCACCCAGAATCGACTTCATAACGACGTCGATAGTGGGTCGATTTCCGGTCAAAGGCCACCGTCGACCTCAAATCGACTCAATAACGACGTCGATTTTTAGCAGTATAACAGACTGTCGACCCAAAATCGACTTGATAACGACGTCGATCTCGAGTCCTAGAAAACCATTTACCTGAAATCGACTTGATAACGACGTCGACTTTGAGTCATACATTGAAACCAACAAGTCGATTTGACGTCGATTTGCAGTCGATTGCGGTCGATTTACGGTCGACATACCCCGGAACCATTTCGACTGGAAATCGACGTCGAATTTGTGTCGATTACTTATCAAAATAATGGGTCGATTTAAGGTCGATTTGACGTCACATCGACGTCGATTTAGAGTCGACATGGTTCAACGGGGAAATCAGTTTTTTGCAAATATCTCGCGAGATATGCGGGTTATGTAAAAAATACCTCAGTTCAAAATTGTTCCTCATGAAATTTCTTATAAGATAGTGTATTTGATCTTAAGCCTAGCCCTCCCCCTTGGCCGACAAAGTCGATGAATGTATCCCCATTCTTCGAAACCTGTGTAAATAGCACTCTATACAGTAAAGTCATAGCTTTTCACAAGCTCAACAACGTATACAAGTGTGGTGAAATGTATCGATACCATTTTCAATGAAGAAGTAATCGGGAGAGGGGAGGGGGCACCTTTCACGATGCTATTTGGTCTGAAGCTGAGAGCAAATCTGGAGTATCATCGTCATCTTCAATATTTTTGTCTTGCGCGTTGGAACATGTAAGTAGTCCAAGGTATGGAGTGCACACCGTTGAATATTTCAAGCTTGTAGAATGAAAATGAGTACAATATTACAAAGCTATGAAAAAACTTTTTTTTTTGAGTGATTTAATAGTTTACTAGCTTTTTGACAACTTCATACGTTTTTACATCCCTTTTTGCAGCCACATGTTAATTAGATGCAGGAGATTGGACGGCGCTACAGGTTTAGTCATGACAATTGGCTCCAAGATTTCATTAATAAGCTTCCATCCCCCTCCGGTTGGGGTTTTCGCATTGCCCAGCCAAGTTTGGATTTAATGGTAATTTCTAATGGTACATGGCCGAGTTTTCTATGGGTGTCAAAGCCGCGAGGTGTACTTTATTGCGGATTTCCTTAGCAAGATTTTGGAACCGGAGCTCATTGAGGGAGGTGGATTTTGTGGCACTGTACACAGCTGTAATAAAAGCGCAACCCTCTTTGAACACATTTTCTGGCGTCGCGTCTAGATTTGAAAATGTTTCCCTAACGTTGTCAAATTTAGGCATACATAATAATTATTTTCAACGTTCTTGTCTTACTGCGTCCGTAGAGGCAAGAAATTGTATCACAGCCGCTTATAGCGTGCGCTATGAGTACACTTTCCCTCGTATTAGATACCCCTTCTGCCTTGACAACGCTGTACAGAACTTCCGACTGCTTCCCTGCGCGACGTTTCAGAAAATACAAAGGTACCGATTCAGAAGCTAGAGCCACTAGCAGGACAATCAAATCAATATCCTGCCCTACGACAACTGTAGTAAAGCGAGTGGCTAATTGCAGTATGAACAATAAGCTTGTCAGCATCAGCTTTAGCTACATGGACTGTACATGCTTAGTCGAAAAGTCTCTGGCGGAGAATTCTTATGAGCATCATTTTATTACTGCCTCTCGATAAAAATTTTCCTCCATCAATTTTGAGAGGAGAAAAGCAATTGTACATATCGGCAAAATCCTCCACTGAACCGCAAATTTTGGCACAGCTCCGACTAGATACCAACCATCTGTTTATCACACTGTCTTGAATCTCTCCCATGAGCTCCTTCTCGCTTTCATTGATTTCATCAGCAAACTTTCTATGTCCTCGTCCGCTGATGTTCCAGCACACTTTCTCGCAGACCGCCAAACAATGAAAACTCAGTACTACTGCACTTGTATACCGTAGGTGATGAACATAACATGTGCATCCATGATTCCAGAAAAATTTCCGTGTATAGCACCAAGTAGCCTTGTGAAAGGTGCCCCCCTCTCCCGATTACTTCTTCATTGAAAATGCTTTCGATACATCTCACCACACTTGTATACGTTGTTAAGCCCGTGAAAAGCTATTACTTTACTGTATAGAGTGCTATTTACACAGGTTTTGAAGAATGGGGATACATTCATCGACTTTGTCGGCCAAGGGGGAGGGCTAGGCTTAAGATCAAATACACTATCTTATAAGAAATTTCATGAGGAACAATTTTGAACTGAAATATTTTCTACATAACCCGCATATCTCGCGAGATATTTGCAAAAAACTGATTTTCGGGGGGTTCAAACCCCCATAAAAAGAAATGCTCCAGGGGGATTCAGTGGGATTTTCAGAGGGTCGTTCCAGACATCATTTTTTACCATTTTCAGCCATAAAAGCTTCTATGGCCCAAAATGTTTTCATTTTTCCTTATTCGCCTACACTATAGAGTTTATTATACTATAAACCTGTTGACGATACGGGAATAAACAATTTTGTAAAAAAGCCAAAACGAAAATGATTATTAAGAGAGAAGAGACAGAGAGAGAGAGAGAGAGAGAGGGGGGGGAGCGAAGAAAGAAGAAAACACCGGATCGGACTGTCGAAAAAGAATAATTCTGAGTGTATATATTCGAAAATCTTGATACATTTCCAGTGAAAAGTAATCAATATTTTGCAGGACACAGTTCGACAAAGTGTTGCACTGCCCAACTCCAAACAAAGAGGGTGAACAAAGCCTCTTGCTCGCGTGGAGCGAGTGAACCCGTTTAAGATCAACCACCCTCGTATATTAGAAGCAAGCAAGAGAGCGGCCGCAGAGTAGGCTTCTACCTATACGTCAATCTTCATGAATATAACTCACCCTTTCATCCAACCGTCACCCCACTTTCATCGTCAACGTCATTTTGTATAGTATTTTACGGGTTTCCATGCTCACGTTGCGTTTTAGGATACACCATGCCGGTCGGTTTTAATTCATTGCTTAGATGAGTTTGCAACGCGTACTTTGTAGATGCGTTTGGTATATCCTCGACTCCTTTTCAGTAAGTTGGTTTGAGTAGGCCTCATAATAGGTATCTAAGGGTTTTTGGATCGTACATCAGTTTTGGTGAGTACTTAGCTTTACTATCGTAATCACTTTTCATGAATTAGTTGGTTACGGAGGTCATTAAAATGCCGAAAAGCCTAATGATTAACAAAAGTACTAGATTGAATGGAAGAATTGAAGAATTCTTATCCTGTCTCGTTTTCGATGAGTTATGTCTTTCTAAAATGAAAACCCAGTTAACAACCTTGAAAAAGTCCATAAATGTGGTGTTTTTTCCTTCAAGTTAATTAGATATCCTACTTCTTTGACATCTACTCAGATATGAAAAACGCTTTGTGCATTACCTGTATAATATCGTGTGGGGGAGGGGGTACGCTCCTTGTGGGTTCACTCTCGTTTTAAGGATTGAAATTACTTTACTCAGTGGAACATTGCATAAGAAATCAACTTCGAAATTTCATAGTAGTTGCAAAATTCTGTCTGTAATTTATTAGATTTTGGTCATTGGGCCTGGGCTATTGTAATTTCCTCTGGTGACTATCCATCATATAATACACGTAATTCTTACGGAGATTTTCGTACTGCGCTGATGCTTAATTATATTTCGATGGTTTTAGGAAAACCGCGAGTCATTCATGTTCGGAATCATGAAATCGTTTAAGAAACTGAAGGAATTCTGCGGATCTCTCACACTGCGTACTCGTTATTTGATTATAATATGGTCTACAGGGGTTTGTATTTTGGATAAAATTAAAATGAGTTTTCCTTTGCTCTTTCTTCGTTCACATCTTTCAACATCTTTCAACTTGAGGTTCTACACGCGCGCTACCCCTGACAAGTGAACGAACGGATGTTTGTAATGAAACTTCGCGCGTCTTCTCATAGACCCTCCAGAGAAAGTACATGCAAAGTCGTCTTTTGATTCTTACTGCGTATAAGAAGTATGGAACCCCAAAGTACGCGAGCCATAGTAATGAGGAGAGAGTAGGTCACAAAGCACATAACTGGAGGCCGGATTTTTCGGCGCTAAAAAATGGAAAATTCGGCGCTGAAAGTGAGATTTTCGGCATTATTCGGCAAAAACACAGAACATTTGAAAAAATTGCAAGAGAGGAAGAAGAAATATAAAATTTTCAAAAATGAGCGTTATGTTGCACTACCGTATGGTGTGAGGTTTAACTTAAAACTAAGTCTCCTATCACTCGATAGGAATTTATAATCCGAGAATGACCTCTCTACATCGACAGATGTTATTGGGGCATTCTTGTATGAGCTCAAAGTAGACGGATTATAACTGGAAATAGATGCAGGCACACCTGTACCATTGACCTTCCCGTAAAACAATGTACCCGCGCCTATTACTGAAAACTTCGGCGATCTTGAGTTTGAAGGTATATTCTCTTTGTGTACCAGGAATAGAGTCAAGTTTCGTTCGAGCGTTGTCGTTGGCTGAGCGCAAGTCCTCTACCTTTCAATAACGTCCGAGAGGAACGCTAAATAAGAACGTATGAAGGCGAGATCAATCGGGAGCTGAGGCGTGTTATCAATCCATGTCTTTAATTTCTGAGTATGCGCAGAATCAGATGACTTCAACGATTTAACGAGTGCTGAGAACTTTTCGTAATTTTTCCCATAAAATGAGGAGGTCGACAACCAGGAGGCCCCATGTTTAGCATTTTCGATAATATTTTGATGTTTATGTTCGAAATGGACGTTTTCGGCTTTTTCCGGTATTTATTACTATTTTTGGCATTCATTCCATTCTCGGCATTTGTCGGCAAAATAAAACATTTTTTCTGAGTCCCATTCCCCCCCCCCCTCTTGCTATGAAACGTACTATTGTTAAGCAACACGAAAGCAGAAATGCGGAAGAATCCGGGCTTTTACGCATAACAAATGAAATTTATTTGTTTCGTGCTTTGTGTTCTACTCTTTCCTCTTTACTGCATATCGCTGAATGAGAAATGTCCTGAAAGTAGCCTTTCGTGCCTTTATTCATCTCTCCTTCAAATTGCTTTAAACGATTTTGAATTGGTTCAACAAATCCTCTCTTTATAATTGCACAAATGCTTCGAGGGCTAGCATGTTTTATCAGCTCGATTACGATTAACCTCACTTAAAGCTAGGATTGCGATGGTTACTTGGACTGAGTCCGCAAATGACCAAAATTGAGCGCTCGAGTGAAGTCAAATGTATCTCTAATAGAAGCGATTCGTTAAATCTCATAACTATACATATTGATGACATCCATTGAAAAAATTCATCATTAGTACCCATAGTACTTGGAAAATTTCGCTTATTTATTTTCTAAATCACATTTCAGATGTATTCTTACCTTATTATGGCGAGCTTTTGGCTGATGTTCACTCTCAACGCATTACATAATCTTGCGTGGGATCAATCACAATGGGATTGTTAGTACCTATACCTTCTTTTAATACTGCTTATTTTTCACATTAACGACTTATGAAGTGTGTAATTTTCATTTATTAATAATATTGCTTCCTTCCCAAATTATTAGTGTTGTAACCTAATTAGAAACTATCAAAAAGGTTTTGTTGATATCTCACACATCTACTCAGCCTTGGTTTTAGGAATCTTCCGTAGATTGACGTCTGCGTCTTGTCTCCAGGAGGGGAGAGGGATAAGATCGAAGTTCACAAATACGATCGATTATTCTCGTAAAGCATGCCAAATCAACTCCCTTTCGAACCTCAGCGCCCAAATTTAATTTTGAAAGGTACAGTGCAGTGGAAGAAGGTGAAATGTTCAAAAGAAACGATCTGGACAATTAGGTCTTCTGCAGCTCGTTTTGTTTGGACGTTCCTCCTTCTTCTATTGTATCCTTCAAAAGTCGGTGGATCAACTAGGTATGCACAGGGCACAAAAATATTTTGGGTCATCTTTGTTTGTTGACAATCATATCCTAGCTCTTTGCCACCCCAACCCATCTTACAGCCGTGTGCCTAATTTGTTGTATCGTGATCCGTATTAATGTGCAGCGCGTGTTTTCAGTTGTCTTGATCATGCTAAAGCTTATGATCATGAGGGTGTGTGCATATATGCCGGCCATCTTCGGTATTCTCTACGGAGTTTACACAGTATGTATCTTACGAACTTTGCGTTTATCGTAGGTCAGTTAGATCGAATTAATTTATCCGCATCATCTTCTTGTTCTCAGAAACAACTACTCAACTTACGGTATATCCTAGCTTTCGAAATTCTCCTCATGTTGGCAGCGTGTGTCGTCAGCATCGGTTCGTATCTGGATGTACAAGACATTGTTCGTTCTTTTGAACCGCGCGTTTTCCGTGAAAGTGAGCAAGAAAAGATGGACAGATCAAAAGCGCCAATTATCATTATTTGTCTGATCTGTTTCTTGATTTCCTGTGGTCAGTATTTTATTGTTTCCCTGATCAATAAAGATTGTCACTCTATGATAATGTTGAAATGGAATTGCGATTTAAACGATTTGTGCGAATTTTTCTTTCCGTGATGAGAATGGCCTGGATATTTGTACTTACCGGTATACTTTTCATCGTCTGTCTTTAAAATGAAAAATGAATAATTTAAATAATTGGAAATAATTTTCACGGTTAGTAGAGAGTCACAGCTCGCTAAACAAATTGTCTCCCCTCTAAAGCCTTTAAAAAATTGGGGAGAACTACCTGTTTGAGCTCCACCTGAAGCCCCGTTGATCCCCTTGTCAGTTTTAACCCATCTTCTTATCTCACCTTAGGTACATACATTGGTATGTCATTCTTATCATATCTACACAACACAATGGAGGATACCCTTTTTTTTTCACCTTCTTTCTTCCTTTTCCTATTATAAACTGCAGTATTCAGGTTGCTGAGAAAATTCTTGTCAGTGCGTTTTTGACTTTCTTTGTGGAACATATCCCTCCTGACACTTTTATCACACCCATTTTGACGTAGAACACATCTTTACTTTCTAGATAGGGTACCTATTTTCGAAGTTGATTCGCACCAACCGACCGACACCTCACACGCAGACCAGATATATTCTGCAAAACAGAACAATAGGTGGAGAGGTATGCTTTACCTCAGCAATTCCCTTTTCTTTTCTTCTCAGAACAATAGATCGATAAGTATGACATTTCTTTCTTACCAGATCAATAGGTCAATAGGTAGGCATTACCTTAGATATTTCCTTTTCCTTCATTTCTCTGAACAGATATATAAAAAAAAAATAAGAGGGGGAAATAGGCTAGAGAAGCAATTCAGTAAATCCTTAAACAAAAATCAATCAGTGGTAATATGATTTAATAATAAAAATTATATGAAAACAAATATTTTTCTTTTCTATTTTCATATTTTATATTTTATTAATTTTTATTTAATAATTTTATTAATGATTATTTTTTGAAAATAAATTTTAAAAAATATTAAAAAATTAATAATTTAGTAATTCTAATTTTATTAATAAAAAATGATAAATTTGAATTTCAAAAACTTATAAAAATCAATTAAAAAATTATTGAAAAATGATTAAAAATAAATATAAACTTGATTGAAAATATTTTAGATAAAAACTATAAAAATTCTAAATATTTTCAAAATTATTTTATTTAAATTAATTTTCAAAATTTTAAATATTAAAATTATCAACTTGACCTAATAATTGTTTTTAATAAAATTATTATAATTATAATTTGATTATTATAAGTTATTAATAATTATTTTGAAAATAATTGAAATTTAAATAATTTTTATTATTTAAAAATGATTTTTATATTACATTTTAAATTTAAATATTAAATAATTATATTTAAATCATACTTAATCCTTCCTCACAATAATATAAAAATTTAATTGAGATTAAGTCCAATCTGATTTTATTTTAATTATTATTTTTTTTATAATAATTATTTATTAAATTGAAATAAAATAATTATAAATTGTGAATTTATAATAAAAATTTTTTCAATATAAAAGTTTAAATTTTAAAATATTAATTTTAGGGATTAAAATAATTTTTATTAAAAAGTTTCATTCAAAAACATTTTTTTATAAATTTATTTTCATATTAATTTTATTACTAATTCTTATATCTATTTTAAATATAAATTTCAATTCAAGAATTAAATTTAAAAAAATTTAATTAAAATTAAAATCTTGAAAATTAATTCAAATAAAATAATTTTAAAAATATTAAAAATTTTTTATAATTATTTATTTAAAATATTGATGAATTTAAATATTTAATTTAATTTAATAAAATTTTTAATAAAAAAATTTTTAATTAATTTAAAAATCAATATACAGTATATTTATAGAATGTAATTTAATGAGAAGAAAAAAGGAAAGCAATAGGTTGCCGCGGATTGTTGATGGTTGGAAGGTACATCGACAAATTTTTCCAAATATTCTTCTAATTATCATGCAGATATACCTAGATCTTGTTTCATACCTATACGAGTATATTTTCTATATAGATCGAAAAATAAAATATATCGTCCTGAAAGGGCAACAAAAGCTAGAGCTACGTTAGGTAATTCGAAACAAAATTCCACAATATTTTTTCACTAAACGACGCGACGACCATTTCACTATTCTGTAGTTTTCAACCAACAAATACCTATACTTATTGTTTAAATAATGAATACCGGTATAACTATTGTATCGTAACAAAGAAAGTGAGTGATAGGATTCTTAAACTCATTGTAGCCAAAAATCAATATTAATTTCTTCTCTCTTTACAGTTATTCGATACTACGTATTAAATGCACTGCAAAGAGATCATTTGACGCCGGAGGAAGAACAAAAACTACATTCTGACTCCATCACCGTCGTTTCTTCTACAGTTTAAGGACGACCTGAAGCTCGTAAAGAAATTTTTCTTTTTAAATCGGTTGATTTGACTTTGTCGGCTGTATCGTCGTTAATTTAATGACTTCATTATACTTTTTCCTAATTAATGTTCCTATAACAGTTGTTTTAAGAAAATTTTGTTTTCTTAAAGCTCTTAGAAAAGGACGTTTATAATTTTACTATGGTTCCTGTAGATAAGAATACATAATACTTGGATTGATTGATTTTAACTTGACATTTTTAAAGATATCGTTTGTTTCATTAAAATTTAACAATACCGTTTCTAAGCATGAGGATATTTCCAATCCATAAAAAAAAAAACAGAGCAGAGAAATATAGAACTTAGGTCCTGAATTTTTCCTCTTTTTTGTGCTTAAAATATAGTTTCTTTTTTTTCTTCTTCTTCTTCTGTTTTTCTTTACCACTTTTTGTACAGACGCTGTTGTGGACAGTGCGGTAAATTGTGAGGATGTTCAATTCTTTTTTCAAATTTAATACTTTAATAGCGTAAGGTATGGGAATTTTTATTACGTATTTGTATTACATAATATTAATCAGAAATACCGCATTTCAACATTAAATGACGCTTAAACTATTTCAAGATCGAAACATCTTTGCAGGTACCTACTTCATCTTTTTTTATTAATGAAGATCAATGAATTAATAATGTAGCTGTGCATTTTCTAATAGAACATTACGTTTTGTAAAGAGTATTCGATACTTATAGCATAAAATTCTTGAAAACTTGAGGATGAATTAGCTAAGTATTTTTTCAATTTATAATTACTTTAATGAAATAACTATACGGTATCGTATTCTATGGGGAAGAATCAATTTTATTCTACTTGATTCAGTTATTCCTCATTTCTAAGATCTCGGAAAATATCCAAACCAAATTCTACAAATTTTGTATTACATTTTTTTGTGATGATCGTAATCATATTGAATAAGAATCAAGATAATCAATAATAAGAAAACTTTTAATCGACACCGCCGTTAAAAAATCACAAAATGAAATTAATATACACAATAAGAATGCCGACGTGTCCATTCAATTATTAATTTAAATATTAAGAATATCATTAAGACGGGTTTCAATCTTATGACACGTTTAGTGACTGTTAGAAATGTAATCGTTGTTACCTCTACTCTTCATTCAATATTAAGAATATTCCAATATTTGAAATTTAATATTTTATTTCGTTTGTGTATTGAAAAATTTGATTCTTAAATTATAATTTAACGACTTTTAGCTTTATTTTCATTTATATTAAAGTCGAACATTGATTTTATTAAAAATATTTATTTGATATTTCAGTGCCGATTATAAATTCTATTATTACTGAGAGATTCGGTCACTTTTTGTCTGCCAAGATCGGGAATTCTGAAGTATCGCCACTAGTAATCATGGTGTATGGGTCCCTAGACCTGCGAGACATAACAAAAATAATGCCATAATAACAAGAATCATATCAATAATGACTCGGAAGAAATTCACCTGCTATGATTCCTTTTGGGTTAAAAAAGAGGAAAATGGTAGAAATGTAGAACAGAAGTTCAAAAATCTGAACTACTCGGGAAGAAAAAAATAAAATGATTTATTATTTGCTTCAGAAACAGCGATTAGAGGATTTTTAGCGTTTTTGTACAGAGCGCTCAAGCGCGCCAAGAAGAATTTATACGTTCTTTTTTTACTTTCAAAATGAATAAGTATTCTACAAAATCAATGAGTGTGCTACGTATTTCAAGTGTCGAGAATTTTGAAAAAGTTTTGTGAAAAAAATAGTCGAGAAATTAGGTTTTTTCTATTTTAGAATCATCATAAAATGTTGAAAAATGTCATGTACATCAGAGTATCCCATAACTGCACTCAGAATTTTTTTTTTTTTTTTTCATTTATTTTAACGAGCTTCAAAACTGTTAAATTAGATGAATTACACAGTAAGTTAGGATATAGTAATTCTGGATACAAGTACGGAGAGATTAGGGAGGAAGTCAAATAAAGGGTAAAGTGGAATATGTATGAGGAGTAAAGTAAAGTTTGTGTAAATGTTTGTAAAGTGTAGTAGTTACCTGAGTAGGCCTATTGTAATTTAGTACAGTTGTGGGTGTTACATGTGAGAGTAAAAGCCAGTTAGTTTGAGGTATTGTAGAGTACCTACAGGATATGGTTTCGGAGTTGTTTTTGAATGCTTGAATGAAGGAGGAGGGTATTTTTGTGGAATCGCGGTGAGCTAAAAGTTGGGGGCAAGTAGAAAAATGTTCGACTGTTCGATTGTCTTGGTGACAATAGGGGCAAGAGAGATGAGTTAGGATGTTGAAGTTAATAATGTGAGCGTGGGTGATTTCTGTATGACCAATTCTATGACGTGAAAGAATGACTTCTCCTCGTCTTATGTTCCTAAAGGAGGATGACCAGGGTACGGGAATTTTCTCGATGCTGAGGATTTTGTTTTTAGTTTGATTTTTCTAGAAGGTGTACCAGGAGGGAACGGTAGTGGTTTTTATAATCAAGGGCTAGTAAGAGGGAGTTGTCAGATATTTTGTTGAGGGAGGTGGCAATTTTGGCGGCTTGATCAACTGTATTGTGTTCTTGAAAATTAATGTGACCCGGTATCGATATGAATATTATTTCGGAGTTGATTGAGTTAAGTGTGAGGAGGGTAAGGAGAATGCGTTGGTTGTGAGGGTTAGAGGTGTATGGATCGGTAAGTGAGAGGAGTGAAGAGAGTGAGTCGGTGAGGAGAAGGAATTTTATATTAGAGGGAAGTTGAGCAAGATGAGAGAGAAAGGAATGTATGGCCATGAGTTCAGCTGTAAATATAGAGGCGATGTTGCGGATTCGGTGTGAAGGGATTTTTCCATCGATGGAGTATGCATAAGCTGTTTTGTTGGTTCTTTTAGATCCGTCACAGAGGCAGAGAGTGTGGTGAGGGTAGTCCTGAAGTACATTTTTGATTTGATGGATGTAGAAAGATTTATCGCTTTTAGGGATTTCTGGAAGGTTGAGACGTATTGCAGGTTGAGGGAGAGTCCAAAGGTGGGGGGATGTGTGTATGGATTGTAGAAGATCTGCTGCGAATGATTTTAGTATGTATGTGGTGTTCGAATTGAAGGCGGATATGTTTATTTGAGGGTTGATTAAAATTTTGTTGGAAAATGCGTTCGAAGATAGGGAGATCCAGAAATTATGACACAAAATAAAAAGTTGGCGGTTAGTGTGAGTCTGCGAAAGTGGAGGGGGGAACAGAGGCTTCTGCACATATGCTGAGTTTAGGGCTCGTACGAAAAGCTCCTAGGACGATTCTGAGGGAAGAAGTTTGGATGGGGTCAAGTAGAGTGAGGACAGTTTGTTACCTGAGTTATAAATTGGGGAGCCATGTCTAGTTTTGAGTGGATGAGGTTTTTGTACAGTTGGAGGTGTAAATTTTCGTTGCAACATTTTGAGGGGTGGATGTATATTTTATAATGTTGAGTGTGCGTGTGCATTTGGCTTTAATGGATTTAATCGGGGGGGGGGGGGGGTGAGTTTCTGGTCAAACTGTAAGCCAAAGAAGTTTGGCGTGGTTACGAGACAGGTTGGAAGTTTTGTAAAATTAGGGGAGGGATGGAACGGATATGGTTTCTTTCTTTGAAGATAACTGAATAGGTTTTGAGGGAAAAATCTAAATCCGGTTTTTGAAGTCCATGTGGTGATTGAGTTTAGGGTTTCCTGAAGGAGTTTGTGGGCTCTTTAGGGTTTAGTAGAGGAAATAGAGATGTTAAAGTCGTCGGCGAAGACGCGTTGGGTGAGAGGGGGTTTGACGTATGTAATCATATCATTACTTGCTAATAGGAATAGTAAAACACTAAATACTCCACCTTGAGGGATTCCATTGTGAATTGGGAGAGGGGGGGAGGTTATGTTATGGGTTCTTACTAAGAGGGTTCTGTCGTTTAGGAAGGTATTCAGTATATTAGGGAGGTAACCTCAGAGGCCAATTTTGTGGAGTTTAGTAGAGATGAAGACTAAGAATTTTGAGTGTTGGGAATTGAATTTTTTCAATTTTTGAGCCTATATTAGGAAATGATGAAAAAGTAAGTTGTGCTGTAGAGTCAATGGATTTAGTGCGTAAGAACATACATAAGTGCTTTACTAGAATCTTGTAATTGACTTATACTCTCTATTGGGGTTATACCCCTTTGGCATAGCTCTTTAAATGTGATTGCTCGAAAATTTCTCTCACCGGCAGTATTGTGTATGCAGTTGAACAGGAGATATTAGGTGTTAATGGGGAAACTTGATGACTATTTAGAATCAAAAAAGCTGTAATTTCTCCCTCTTATGGAGAAGCATCAATCATGTATACCTCCTCAGGCGTTTGACAAAGCTGAACTTATGTATTTTTACAGCCTATCGGCATACCGCCTAACGTGAGCCTATAAGCTAGCCATACACAAGCAAATTTTTGACGAACTTTTCGTCGGATCTAGAGTGAATCTCAGGAATACGTTAATGTGCACTAGTCGAATACGCGAGATATTTACTCGGATCTGATCCGTGGATCAAATCCAACGGAAAATCCGTGAGAAAATCCACTCGTATATGGCTAGCTATAGTATACTCCATGTTGAACCTAGTAGCTCTGAGGCATATACATCCTAATTTTTCTTTCTTAGTCTAGCATACATGTTTATAACCTAGTACAGTGTATTCAGCCTACTGTAGTGGTCTTGCACTGATAAAGATGCTCCTGACAAGTTCTATTCGTAGAGGATAAAATTAAAGACTCTTATAAAGAATCAATTTTTAAGGTGGGCTAATTTCCACGAATTTCTACAAGTCTATTCGAAGCTATCGTGTCAAATAAACCAATGTAATGAGGAAACTTCTTAATCACAACTAAAACTTGAATTGGAACATTAGGGCGTTTTCTTATGATGCTATCACTCTCACATTTTTTGAGGAAACTATTGAGAGCCCCAATTTCTGTGGCGTAATGATAATGTCGAAGTGATATAGGATTGGGGCAAGAAAATTTGATCTCGAAAACGCGCTATTTTTTCCCGCTTCTTTTCCTGAACATTCGAGAAATCTTCTATATTGCACAACATGACACAACTCAGAATAAAAATTATAATGATGTACGTCAATCAATGTAAGAGATAAGGAAAGAACTTATCGCTCGTATGTCAAGAAAAACACCGGATGCAAAGATACCATCTGACGTGCACGTTATGCCCTTTTGAACTTTCTATGAGGTAGAACAGTGGATTGGTTGTTTAAATTCTGAGAATTTTCACATCGAAGACGAGTGAAACAGAAGTCATGAGCGATAATTGGAATTCTGTAATTTATGCGGTATAGAAATTGAGCACGTGCGGTTTATGCTATCAAAACTCATCTTCAACGTCTTTTTTCGATTTCCTCTTATTTTGAATGTACTGTATTTTTTTTCACCCCCGACTTTTCGAAGAGAAAAGAGGTATTGCTCATACCTCCTAATGGCACCTGTGAAGGAGGGGTTGTATTGTATGTATACTATAGGATCAATAAAAGGATATAGCCCTATAGTTGAAAGCAAACACCCTTTGTTATGCGAAGTTGCGACAATCTTCTGATCAAACCGTTCAGAATACGTTTGGGACTTAAGAAAATGACGATTTTTCCTATTACTAGTAATGCTACCAAAAAATGAGTTTTTACTACGTTTTCTTCATTAATCGAACAAACACGCAGTAGTGTTACATAATCGTCCAATAGCCTTGATAAGCTATATAGGCACATCGATTACACGCAATATTAAAAAATTCACTATCCTACTGAGTCATCCGCGTGCATCAATCACACGCACCATTGAAAACAATTAAATTTCTCCCTTTTTTCCCGACTTCAAAAATTACTCTACAAAAAAATCTAAGGTTGATGATTTCTAGGAAATTTATTCCTTTGTATCTCTCTCAAGGGCCCACTAAATTGGAAATCAAAAATTTTCAACTCCCAAGATTTCACGTAAGTAGTAGAACAAGTCCTCAGCAGGAAAAGCTTAGTTGAAGATTTTGCACAACGAGTCGAATAAATGCACAAATGAGAACAAATCGTTTCAGATTTTTGATTATCGCGTCATTTTTCTCTATAAACACGAAGTACGGGATTATAAATTGTATTTTACAGTACACATGTGGTTCTCCTGGGAAAGTACCTCAAAACAGACATCGCGATAAATCCCAGGGGCGGGCGTCCTCACTCTTCGTTCACATTTTAATTTCATCTTTCTTCCTTATTGAGAGGCCTGAGATTGGCTTCGAGTTTTCGGGTATGCCCTCAATACTTTTCACCTCCTCACCGTTTATCCCATCCAAATACTAGATTTATTTTGGGAGGGCTAGGCCATACCGGGCATACCCTCAATCTCAGGCCTGCTTATTGTTGAATCAATCGAAAAGAAACGAGCAACTCACCTCATTCGCTGCTTTTGGGGTCCGTTTCTTCAACTATACGCCAATTGAAGCAAGTAAGGAGATTTTAGAATTTTATATGCTCTCAAGGAAGGGATTAAACTTTTACAAAATTGTTAGGAAAACCCGTAACGAAATCTTGAGGTATCGAAAAATTCAATCCTCATAGAGCTCATAGGGTTACTTTTGAAAAATTGTCACAAGTGAGCCCAACATACAACAGCTTTCTTTACACAAGAGCTAATCGACCCTGTATTAGGCTTGAAAAAGGCTATAAATAAGCCCTGACATACAGTATATTAGGGGCTTCAAAACTGTATGTTAGTTTAAGTAGCTAATCTTGTGCTCTATACTAGGCTTTCTCAGTTTCTCTACGCTAAGCCCAACTCATACAATATAGTTAGGCTATAGGAAGCATATATTCTCCATGCCAGAGCGAACATGCTGTACACTAGGCTTTACTCTTGGGATCTGAGAACCTCTCCTACTTCGTAAGTAGAGAACGGATTCCGCGGCTCTTGGTCAACTATTTCCTTCAGAGGTATATGAGCACGAATTAAGGTGGTAGGAAGCTTATAAATTAGTCTTCAAAATACTAGACTGAACTAAACTCAACTAACAGAACACAGAGCACAAGACCACAAAAACTCATCTTTCGTGCTCTCGATACGACTGCTTCCCTCCCTCCAGACAAGAAAAAGAAAGACGAAGAATTGATTCGGCTTTCTCACCTCGGCAGCCACACTTCAAAAATTATTTGTTTACTGAGACCCTTCAACTTTCGCCCCGCATATTATTCTGCAAACACCACTCGAAATATCTTTCTGAGATCAAAGATCCTATCTCAACAGGGGATAAGAGCGGTGTTTGTAGACTTCAGTGCAGTGATTGCTTCACAATTTACGTAGGACCAACTGGTGGGAAACTATAAAAGAAGAGTTTAGGAACATGATAGTCCAGATGCGCTCCTTCTATGAAATATGACTTTCCTAACTTGATTTGATGACGTCATCAAAGTCGAACGCGGACGTTTTCTGAGGGTGTGCCCTCCCAAATAAAACTGATTGTGGATACAACACTAAAAAAGAAAGAAAAAAACAAGACCCCTTCCTATTATTAGACAGATCGTTCGTCAACAGTTTTCCACGAACTAATCTGACAGCTCAGAAGGCGAAACTTTCCAAGTTCTCCTCCTATCATATAGGGTACATAGGCCGAAATCCTCCCCCCATCATCATTTGTGGCTCGAGAGTCAAAATTTTTTCAAGTCTCTTAACCTACCTAACTTTGGTTGATGGCGTAGTCGTTCGAGGAGATTTTCTGAAAATGTTCCTCAAAAAAAAAAAAAAGATATCGATCTCCCCGCTGATGAGTAGTATCGATTCAATATGATCAATCGCTTATGTCGCATGTGCAGCGCCGCCCCGTCCTCAATGGTGGAGTGGGTGCAGGTTGCTTATGCATTTTGATTTTGTTTCTTCCAGTACCGGAATCGACCCTTTCGGGTATAACTTTCGGAAGAATCTCCTCGGCGAACCCCCTCTTCTGCTTGGCAGCCGCCAAGTTACTTTGGCAACCGCCAAGCTACTTTGGCAACCGCCAAGCTGCTGTGCCCCCCCCCCCTGGCACGCAGAAAACACAAGAACACACAACAACAACATCACCTTAAGATATAGTAAATTGCTGTTGGGGTTTCTTTATCTTCTATCTTCAGGGAAGATCGTTGTCCTCTCCTTCCTGCAAATCTCGGTGTTGATGGTACACAGGTGTCGAGTAGGCTATAGCGTGGTTCTGCATTTGCCTATTCCATTCCTGATCCATCTTCTTCTTCATGACGGTGGCCGCAAATTCAGACACCTGGTTCCATGCTTCTTCGGAACTCGGCATGGTGGATACCAGGCTACTCGGGTCAAGCGCTTCATCTATCCCGATCTTCCGAAGAGACCGACTAAACTTGTCCCGCTCACGCCTCCACGCCTCGCACTCAAATAAGGCGTGCTCTGGTTCATCATCCCGCCCTTGGTCGTAGTGCGAACACGTTGCCTGCTCAACTTTCCTTTACTTCTCATGAAGGTACTTGTTGAAGCAGTCATGGTCACTGAGCACCTGCGTCAGGTGAAAGTTTAGTTGGATGATGTCGGTTCATCCACTCATCAAGGTCGCGTTTGTCCACTTGCCCAGCTCATTCTAGGCGGTTCGCACTTTCCATTTCTCAAGCACGGAGCGCCTGGCCTCCTGCTTAACCCGTAGAGTCTTACAGTTGGTCGTTGTCGTCTTTTTTGCTCTGAACACCACCGCTCTCTCCTCAGCAAGGAGCTCGATTGGTGATGAACGTGCTAATACGCAAAGAGCCTCCGTCGAGACAGTGCGGTAGGCACTAACGCACCTTAGCGCAGCTCTTCGTTGGATCTTTACCATCTCTCGTCTTCTGTATGGTATCTTCATGGGGTCGGCCCATACTAGTGCACTATATAGGAGGATCGACAAGACGAGGCTCATCATAATCCTTCTTCTTGCCTCTCTCGGTCCTCCTAGGTTCCTCATCAGGTGGCTTAGGTATCCATTATCCAACTACCTTACCCGCCTTTTCCGCTGCCATCAGGAAATGGTGCCTGAAGCTCAGCGTCGAGTCAAACCAGATGCCCAGGTACTTCATCTTCTTCTTAGTCTCGATTTCCACACCTCGCAGGCGAAAGGTGGGTGGACTGAACTTTCGACGGGTCGTGAATAAAATGGCCTCTGTCTTATTAGCTGCAAGTTCGAATCCAGCCGACTCGATCCAACGCGTCACTCAATAAAATTCACTCTACATCGAAGTGTAGGAAGCAAGTATACCGTATGAAATATTACAATAATGCCTGTTTCTGAAGAAAAAATTGTTACGTCTTTCGAACAGGTTTCGTGTTCTATGGGAAGTTTTTTGAAAATCTTGTTGTCCCGCCGTCCGCGCTATCTACTGTTCGACAGTAGCTAAGCTACCCGGACTTGGAAAATGTCGACTTCTGATACCGAGGCTGTATACGATGGGAGTTGTGTTGAAAAAAATGTCGACTTTTTTCCAAGTCCTCCTTCCATCATACACAGCTTGGAGTTGACCAACCCCATTACGAGAGGAGTGGACTTGGAGAAATTCCGACTCACAATTTCTGAGCTAAACATAGTAGCTGCAAAGTCGAAATTTTTTCAACTACCTTCCTCTCATCCAAGTTCTTAAACCAATGTGCGTGGCCTTTTCAATTTTTATAATCAATTTTGATGATCGAGGTTAACAGTATAGATCGATAATAATTGATCTCGACGGAGGGTTGGGGTTATTTTTTTGCGGAAGTCAAAAATTTCTACTTTTAGTGAGTCAACTAAGTCTTTCTCTTTTGCCTTAGGATATCTACGGAGATTTTCAAAGTTCGTGAATTAGATCAGAGCCTCCGCCTTCTTTTGTAACCGCAACTTGTCGGGAGGACGGCGGACGTTTTTCCCAAATCACCTTTATAAAACAGGTACCCTAGTAAAAACGTCGCTAAATACGTATACGAAGTGCGTATTTGACGGCGGTAAAGTTGTTCCTAAAAGGTAACGAATTCGGCAATTCATTTGGCAGGTTTGCGGACTCAGCAATTACGTTAACCTACTTTGCGACACTTACGCTAAATATGTAACGTTTTTTGAATTGTTTTATATTCATGTTTGCCGTCCGCCGTCAGTCGGCAAATTGTGTTTCCGGAGAGGGCGAGGACCTCGACCTCCATTGGGGACTTGAAAAAGTCTCGATCATTAAACAGAGGAGTGAAATGAAGCAAAATTCTCAAGCTAATTGTCGAAATGACATTAATGTCACCATTCCATCTATTCCTCCGAGAGAATTAAAAGAACCTGAGATAGCAGCTGATAATAATCACTCTCAATAGGGGTATACATCTGAAAAATGTCCGCGTGTAGCTCATCAGGCCATTTGGAAAACTCTATATAGAGAGAAGGAAACGTATAATTTCGAGGTATACAGAGGAAAAGAGGTCACCTGAATCCGCGTCTATATGATCTTGACCTGATTAGACACTTGAAAAGAATTTCGCGATACAAACTTATTTTTGCCTAAGCACACACTTCCTCCATCATTTACCTTTTTTTTCTTTCATTTCTTCATCGCGCCATAATGCACATCTTCTCACAATAGATCCTTTATTTGCATACCTATTCCTCAGTCATTCTCGCAATCTTTAGGTCATGCCATCCCTCTCACGACAAGACTTTTCCGAGTGCTTGAAACTATCCACGTTTTGAATCGCATTTGATCAACTACCTACCATTCAAAAATTCATGCATGAATGATTCTCATAAAAAAAAAAAAATGAATTGAAAGCCGCACAATAGGCTATTTTTCGAAACTGAAAATATCATTTTGTATTTGATAGATTGCTATTTTAATGAGTCCAAAACCTTTTGCACAATGTCTGCTTAGATGCATACATGCAAGGTCGTCGGGAGACAGCTCGAACTCGTTCCCTTGCTGTAAAATTTATGAACCGGTTGCACTGACAAACTGTACTCTGACATAAAAAAACTAAATGTTTGTATACAAAGTATTGGACGGTATATCCGGTTAAAGAGGTTTTTTCAATCATAAAATACTGCGTGATAATCTTTTAGTTCACTTTCATTTGAACAATAGTTTGTTCTCGGGAGTTCTGCGAGGGTGGTTAGATCGAATGCGAGCACCACGAGCGAGAAAGAAAAAAAAAACACGGACCCGGGGTTCCGCATCGAACACGTGGAAACTTGCCTTAAAAATCTAACCGAGTAGTTTTACCTTTCATACGTATATCTTCCTGCGTAAACACTCGTGGGCGAAAACAAATAGATATATCTCATTAAAAATGAATACGCGTGCGAAGTTTCAAGAAAAAACCTGTTCACAGCTTTATGTATCGTGTAATTAGAATCTTAGGTAGTACTTCGATCAATCAGTTTGTTCGGGTCATTTCATCGAAACGATTGCATTTCTGAAATTAAGGTGTTGCAGATTTCACCTATTCATTAAAAAATTTCGTGGCTATTAATAGGCCTACTTAATTGATTTTTTTTTGTAAAAAGTTTTCTTTTACTATTTTCCATAGATTTCTCCTTCTTCATTTGGTTTTCATAAATACATCCATTTTTCTTCTTTCAAACATCGAATCAATGTGAACTGAGTTCGAAGTGTAATGAATTTGAAGGAAAAGGATAAAAACGGCGATTTTGAAGATTCACCTCAACTTGGAACTTGGAGCGAGAGTGACGTTAGGATTATCGAAAGATTCTCTTTCAGGTTGAACATGAGAACCTCACGTCTTACTAGAAATCATTCTGAAATTAGTCTGAAAGAGTCCCCTTTCTGTGGGCGATGCCGAATTGAGTCCCGAGTTGTCGGGAGTAGAAAAGGGTACGTCTTCATGCGTCGGCGGTACACAACCGGATTGAGTCTCGAGTTCACGAAGGATTCTCATTTTCCTTTTCGCTTTAACAGACTTAGGACTGTCGATGTATGCATCGATGCGATTAAAAATGAGTTAGCACGTGGCTATGTTTTGAGCACGTTAGTACCTATGGAAGATACTGGGCGTGGAAAGTAATCGGGTGTAATCATTTTTTAGTCGGCGGAGGCAGAAATTTGAAGGATAAGCGCCTAACGGTTTCAATTCTCGAAAATTCTCCAAGATCACGACGCGTCATGAGTTTTGCGACCTCAGCCTCTTCTTCTACTGAGCCTAAACGTTTGTTCAAAATGCGAATGTCAAGGATTTTGGCGTAGGTGTCGCATTGGACTCCAATTCATCCATCTTCTCAGACTTAGTACCGCTGACACTTCGGGACTCAATTCGGACTTTGCCTCTTTCTACCCCCGACACTATATATGGGACTCAATTCAGATATTATTTTACCTTCCCCTCTCCCTTCGGGACTCAATTCGGTTACGCCTCTTTTTGTGCCTTAGCGAACGAGTAAAATTACAGACCTCCGTATGCGAATCGATGTATAGGCTGGACTCACGGAATTGGTAAAATTTACGGTATATTGCATCCGTTTTTTTCTATAGAATTTGTTCTTAGGCACGGGGATGAAAAAGAAAAAATTCAAAAAAATCATGAATTGGATTATCTACATCTAAATGGTGCAACTTTTGGAACCAGTTTGATTGTTTTGTGAACAACACATAAAACGCTAGAATAGACTAGGATAAGATACGTAGTTTGTTCAAATGTAGTTTTTCTTTTTTATAAACGCTGATGTCGACTAGATGCGATGTATCTTTTCAACGCAAAACTTACGTCAACCTCTTCGAGAGCCAGATTTTGAAAGCTCTCATTATGTCACCTGAAGCGTCAAGGTAGAAAATGTCCAGAAATGTTCAGATGGGCTCTACCTGTCTTTTGGCAGTACATGATTGTAAATCGACAGAGGAATACCTACAGAAGTTTCCATGACATTTCATCCCAAGCATTTTATTTTCAATAATATAATTGGATTCGCCTATTCAAAGGAAAAAAACTTGACTCATAAACTTATCACCTCTATCACTTTTAATCGTAACGTTTTCTTCTTCGCACGTGTGATTTTCATATCAAGTTGATTTTTTCTCATGTAGTAGAGGGCATGAGTTCCGAGGATTGAACTGGACAGTGACCTCAAGAATCATTTCAATGACTTTTCATCACGTACGCATTTTATCATCATTTTCTCGTCTCCATACCGTGATTCCTTACTGCTAGAATCCTATAGCAAATAAAAATTATACGATTTTGATCACATTAAGTGGGATATGCGACGGCACTGGAAGAGACAGAATTGATATTGGGGAAAAAGTTAGATAGGTAATGAACGATTTATACACTATTAAATACGTGAAGGATCTTTATAGAGAAGAAAAAACGATCGCATCTTACATCGTTATAGAGCTCGGGCCTTGTCACTCATTCTAGTCTATCACTTAGGTAGTTTGACTTCCCTCGCCTTTGAATCGAGATCGTCATACCTCCATGTAGCTTGTCATTCAAAAATCCCTCAAATTAGTGGCGTTACCGGACTTCGCAGAAAACACCAGCTGGATCTGCTAAGTTAATCATCAACCATTATTATTATATCTTGAGATGAATACATCTATGTAATATGTAGTTGCTCAATAAAAATATATTTTCAAAAAAAAAAAAAAATATATATGATTTCTACCTCCATGTATCTTGTTATTCAAAAATCCCTCAAATTAGTGGCGTTACCGGGATTTGAGGAAGGGCGAAGGAACTTCTGGCGGTGCCAAATAGAAAAAGATCATATTTCATGTCTGCTGTCCTTTCGTGAGGTTTTCACTCGTTTGTTTCCATTGTTAACCTGGTTTGCTTTATAATTAGTTGTGTGGCTCACGTGTTAGGTCTGAGGGCAGTTTTGTACCAGTTATAGGGTATTTCAAGTCAATAGTTTTTGGGTAGCTCACTGGCTCCGCTCGTTCGCCCCCTCCTTGGGTTGGTGGAAACCTACTTTTAAGGATTTCAAGCTATTAGCCTTAGAAGAGCGAACAAGCGGAGCGAGTGAGCTCTCTTCCTCGTTCTAATATACGTGTCTAGTTCAGAATGAAACAATACCTGTTGGGTGGCTCACTCGCTCCGCCCTTTCGCCCCTATCCTTGTTCTGGTATAAGTCTACTTTAAAATATTCCAAGCTAATAGCTTTTAGGGGGCTCCATCGGCTCGTTCGCCCCGCTTCTTGGTCTAGTATACGTCTACTTCGGTAAATTTTATGCTAATTGCTTTAGACTTTTAGAGAGTCTCACTCGCGGTCCCGCATAGGTCTATTGCAGGACTAGTAAAATCCTAGAGGCTCACTCATATCTGAAGTGTTCATGGAAATAATGGAATCAGAAATATTTCAATCCTCTCATCCTCTTCTCACCCATATTACCCTCTATTGAATTCACTATTGAGTTAGGTGGAGCGATGCTCAACTTCCTTGATCTTACGATCACAATTGAGCACAATATGTACACCTTCAGCATCTATCGCAAACCAACTACCACCGATCTCACTATACCTGGTTCCTCTTTCTGCCCATTATCCCATAAATTGGCCGCTTACCATTATTTCATCCATAGACTGGCCTCCATTCCTCTAAGCCCCTCAGCGTTCGACAGTGAAATCCAAATCATAAAACACCTGGCCAGAGAGATCGATATCAACGTTGACCTCGACGCCATGATCAGGAAGAATGTGATTGAGGTTAGTCTCCAAAGAATCACTACCTAGAGCCCTCCGCTAGATGTGAGTGAGAGGAAGAGAAGGAAGAAACTAATCCGTCTCTCTTACCTGCCCTCCCTCACTTCTCGCATCAATAAAACTCTCCAAACTGTCAACGCAAAGCCAGTCTATTACCCGTACCTCCAAATTGGTAGGTTATTGTCTAACGGGAAAGACACTATCCCCCCTTGTCTAAATGTGGTTTTTACCTTCTTAAATGTCGTGAATGCCCTGCGGTCTACATTGGCGAATGTGAAAGGGCATTCAGAACGCGGATCGAGAACCCTTGTCAAAGCTTTTGAGAAGAACAACCCTACCAAATCAGCATTCGCTAAACATCTTTTCAATGAGGGACATCAAGGAGACGAAAAAGTAATGCTCCATTTCGAACGCAGCTATCGTAGAAGAATAGCCTTAGAAAATATCGAAATAAATAAGTACGAAAACCATCACGAGTTTGATGTCGTTAACCAATACATCCGCAACGATAAATTGATAAATCATGTCTTCCCAACATCATCATTCTGCGCGGAAACTGAACTGTAACAAAGCTCTTGGTCACTCGCAATGATGTAATCTTTGAAGGCTGGTTTTACTGGTGTTTTATGTTTCTCGAATTTGTATGTTGAGAATTTATTCTTTTTCAGTCGTATTTAGTATCTCTTCTGATGATGATAGTGATTGTCGAAAGCGCTCAATTAATTATACCTTTAAACTGATTACCGTGTTCTTTTGTGCATTGTAATTTTGTTCTAAAACCTTACGGGAATTTGCAATCATCAAATACACCTAGGACTCATTTCAAACTCAGGCCCTTACCTTCTATTTTGACATATTTCATGTCTTTGCGCTGACCTCACCCTGATGTTGAAATTGGCTTGCGTCCGTCCGTCCGTCTGTCTGTGCAAATGACCGTGGGACTTGGAAAAATTTTGATATCTTGATCCCTATCAGGTTTTCGAAATTTGTATGCGTGCGATCGCCCGTTCGGCCAAATGACCTTATATACTAGACCTATACTGGGTTAAAATCAGGCTATTGTAGTAAGAATAGCCTTCATTATATAGCACTAATATACATATACCAGACTTATACTAGACTAGAAAGGCGAGGAGGCTGACTAGGCTTATACTAATAAAGCTCAGTATTTTAATATACTGTATGCTAGGATACGCCTCTATTATACTAGACCTGAGACTAGCAAGGACCTCCACTCGTTCACCCCCAAAAGCTACTAGCTTGAAATTTTTTATACTAGCTTCATACTATGATCATACTGGTCTTGAAATATTCTTAACTGGACCTATACTATATTACGAAAAACGGCAAACGAGCGGAGCGAGTTAGCCCCTCCCTCCAAAGGCCACTAGTGAACCCCAAAAGCTATTAGCTTAAAAGACTTATTCCAAATCTATAATCTTGGAAAATTCTGAATTGGACCTACTCTAGATCCGCGAGTGAGTTCCCCAAAAGCCAATAGCTTCAAAGGAAGATATGAAACATGATCTTTATTTATTTGGCTATATGCCAGAAAACGATTATTATTTTTTTCCATAAACTTCCCATTGCTCAACCTTCATTTCTGACATCCATCTCGATCTGACAAGAATTTCCAAAACAGCTAACTTGATGACCGATGTGACCTGATCCAGATGAGGGTACCTGATGATTTGATGGAAGTTAGGGTAGGAAGGAAGACATAAATGCGTTCCGAGAAGGGATATTGTAGAGATGAGGGAAGAAAGTGAGTCAGGCTGTATGATATAGTTGACTCCGAGAGGACGCTGAGTGCGATTTGAGGATCGAATTGCGCTCAACAATGTAGTAAAACGGAGGTCGAGTTCCTCAAAACGATAGTAAGGACCGATCCACAGATTTGAGGTGGACATATTGTTGGTGGGCTAGCGTCGATTGAAGAAAATTGTTGTAAAGTGATACCTGTAATACGCTCGTACATGGGAAATTTTAAGCCTTCTTCAAATTTCTCAAAACGGAGCTATTTTGACGAAAAAAACGCAGCGAACCAAATTGAAAGGGCGTAAAATTTCTTACGGGATGACTATAGATTTTCGATAAACCGAAGCAATTATTCATTTTCCGTAAGAATTACTCTGGAGAAATGTTGAATTGCGTCGTTCGATTTTTTCGAGAGCGTTGCCTAACTTATGCCTGTCAAAGTTTTTTCATATTTGTATGAAATAAACCGAAGACGAGGACGTCATTGCTGGTATCCATCGAAGTGAAGAAAATATACATTTGCAAGAATATTCAGTTTTAGTCTTTAGAGCATATTATTTTATGGTTAATAATTTGGTGTTGACAATAGTGCTCCTTCACGGACCTATCGACCTCTTCTATTCATGCATACCTACTTACTGAGTATACCCTATAAACTCATAATATTCCCCTATTCAACAAACGCAAAATATGCCTATATGAAAAGATGTTCTATCATATCAAAGAAATCTTTTCTTCGTGGTCAAACTGCACAATTTGAGCCTCTTTCGGAGGTTTGGGGAAATATATCCTTTTTATCGCCCCCGTAAAACCACACCTGGCTATGTACCACCTTTTTAATAACTCCAATACGCAGATTAACAAATAATTCTGGCGAGGTACTTTCTTTTCTTCTCCTTGTTGAAATTACGATGGAGTTTTGAACCAGTTTCCCTATTTCTCTCCTTTTTTTTGAAGTTCAGTTCTAGTCCTTTAAATTATTTACATTCGTCCCATCCTATACAAGCAATTGAACCCCTTTTAAAATAACTATGGGCATGAATAAGTCTACAGAGGACCAATAATCAAGAATTGAAGCTTATACGTGATTGGGATTAATTTGTTCTACAAAAATTTCTGAAACGTATCGGAAATTATACAGTTGCAACATCTTTCGCAGGTTCTTCGTACGTAATTCATCGAGTTCGCATTTCATCACTCGATGAAATATTCCAAGAATATCTTAGCTTCTATCCACCTGCCTCTTACACGAGCTAGCTACAGAATTGATAACGAATACACAAGGTGTAAGTACATAATTCATAAGAATTGTCGATCATGCGAAGCTCATTTCTAGATAAAACGAATGTACAGTACGTTGAATCCGTCATAAAAATTCTCCGTAATCAACTTGGGATGAAAAATATTCGAAATGATGTTCGAATTTCATAAAGTTAAAATTTCAAATAATTACATGCTACCAAAACCCACGAAGAAGACACGACAATAAAAAGTGTACCAACTCATGCTAACTAAGGCGAATGCGGTAAAACCGTAGAAATTTGGTTCGAAAATTGAATCCGATACAAAAATTGACAGGGAAGAATAAGATAACAATGAAGCGCAGGTGCGCAGTGGGGCTACGGGGGTTGAAGCCTTAGACTCGAATAATAAATCTATTGTGTAGCACTGGAACGTAAGTTGAAAATGTCGTCTTATTTTTAAGCGTGAAGTGTCTCATCTATTGAAAAAAGTTGAAAATGAACATTCGAAATTTTTTTCGGGCCAAAAGACCTAGAATAGGTATTGGGAGTGAATATGAAACTACTGAACGTTCTGATCAGGAAGACGATTTCTCCACTCCGAAGACAAATACATCAGGTAGGCTCAAAGGTTATCATCCAAACACGGACGTTGAAGCTATTGAAGGGGGAGCACCATCTACATCAATTTTTATGGACGTCTCATTGTTCAAGAAGTCGGTGGAGAATTCCAAAGAAAAATTGAATGATCTGAATAATGTAACCTACCCTAATCTAAGAATAGCTCGCCTAAAAAATCGTTTGTAATTTCTTTCATCTGAATCAACCCAAATTGCAGTTCGAAAAATATAAAGCGCGGGAAAGAAATTCGTCTTCATAGCTCGTGACAAGAAGTTTTTTCAATTCTTCAAAACAGCTAATCCGGTTTCTCTCCCGAGATTTTTCTGAATCCTTCTCCTCTGTACAGTTAGGGACCCAAAAATCTCTTGAATACGTTGGTAAAAAACCCTCACTGATTTTGAGCCAATATTTCAAGAGTCTTGTTCGTCTACATAACTATTCATATGCATTATATACCAGCATCAGACAGCTTTTCTGAGAGTATTGATTGTACAAAATTTAGTCCCCAGCGGATGAAGTTCGTGATGTAGAAGATTGCTTATCCTTCGGACGGTAATTAATCAATAACCAACCAACCAAAGAATGGAGCAAATATTTCATTGAGATACCATACGAATACTCTTCTCAATATTTCCAAGTGTGAAGGGATTTATTCTACCACAGTTGAAATTTTGCACGTCGAGGAAGATGTCTAAAATCACAATGATTCAAACGACTCACCTGACAAACTTTAAACAGGCTTCGAACTATTGCGTCCGCTTGTCTTTGGGCCAAACTGGACGGGTTATCTTCCTCATCCTCTTTACCCCTTCGATGTTTTTCCATCAAAATCGTGAACTCTTATAAATTCCGGAGGGTTACCTTCGATCACAATCTTTCTTGATCTCTCACATAAAATCTCCTAAAGCGAAATACCTGAATGCCACCAATATTCTCAAATGTTTATCCTATTCCCGTTTAGGACTGATGTAAAGGAAACTACTTCTCCATCTGTGTAAAAGACGTATCTACTCGCAAATAAAGACTGCGGCTCACCTCCGACTCACTTCCAGTCTGACAAGTTTATTCTTCAATCGCACTAAACACAGTTCCATCATGGTCTCTTATAGAATATGAACCAGGGTTCTTCCGTACCATTCCTAATCTTGGCCTCTGCGCTGAAACAGTCAAACTTCACCTCCATTTTCGTACACTGATGTCAACTGTTAACTTTTATGTCCTTAATCTAATTTCCGGAGTTCCCTACCCACCACACTGATTTCTCCTCCTCTCATAACACTTTACTACATTTTCTTGAGCCATATCTTGGCTCCATTCTCAAATTCAACCATCTCCTTACCATTAAATCATCAATTCCTCCAGCTATTGGACGGGATCTCACAAATATTCCTGAATCAAATAACACTGTACCGTATAGTCCAGGAAAATTGAACTTTATTCTGGACATGAATCTAATTAAAGATTTTTTCTGGAATATCTCTGAAATTGGCTCTCTCATAAACATAGTAAGAGTCCACTGCGATTCCGGTGGAGCCTTTCCCCCCGGGGGCTTCAAAGGCCCCAAAATTCAGTTTTTTGCAAAAATCTCGTACGAAAAAACGTTATAGGGGAAAATGTTTGGAACAAAAGTTGTTTCGTATTAAATTTCACATAAAAGAGGTCTCTTGTAAAATTTTTGTAGACTTGAAAATAACGCCGCTAGTGCGCGCCGAAGTTTGCACATTTGGTGCATGTTCACGCCATGTACCAAATAATGCACAAGGTATACACGAGCATCCGTTTGGATACAGTAGCATACCCTAATATCACGGTGCCTAGTATCTCAGGTATAAGAATGGGTTTAGTTGAACAGTTTTGCTCCGCCTATGTACATAGAAACTAGTCCGGCAAATGTAAAGAGACAGATGCGGGGTGCGGTTGCCCAGCAACCTTTACAATGTGAGAGCTTCTTTTTTTTTATTTCCTTGAGGAATAGAGTGATCAAGGATGGGAGAGATCAGGGAGATCCCTAAGTTTGGTTGTTGTCGTGGTCCTCATCTCAACCTCAGGTTGAGATGTGGACACCGATTTTCAACTTTGTTTGCACTTCAGGGTTGCCCTATTGATGCCCCACAGACTTGTTCAACCAGCCGACCGATCCATGCTATTGTTAAAACAACTGAAGGTGGTTGTTTGTTGAACAGGAGCCTTCAATGGATCTCAGTGCCTTTGAAGCTCTCTGGGGGACAAAGCTCCTCCGGAATCGCTGTACTATGGAGCCATTTTGGAGATATTTCAGAAAGAAAATCTTTGATTAGTATAAGTCTACCTAGGGTGAAGGGGGGGGGGGACACTCGGAAAGATAGTATATAGCTATCATAAAGCCAGTAAAAAATAGTATATATACAAGGAAGAAAAGAGGGCCTTTTCTGTGTCTCAAATGTCTAGTTTGAGAGATGAAGCTAGTATAATGAAGCTAAATAGCATATAAACTTGGTATATAAACTGGGCAAGGTGAACTCGCGAATTTTCGAATCGGAGAGACGAGGGTGAAGGCGGGGGCACTCGGAATATTTCAAATTAGGGTCGGGTCAGAGTAAAGACATAAAACATGTCAAGGACAGATGTATCGGACATTCATTCGGGCATTTCCCAAAGCACCCCTAAAAAAAAGTGAAAAACGGCGCCCCGCGTGCCCTTTGAAGATTAAAACTCGCCCCTCGTGTACTTATTTGCCCGAACCCAAAAAAAGTGTTTATCCGTCACTAAGGTTTACCTGTACCACCGCAGATGCTGAACTTTTACGGGTACAATCGCGGAAAGAGAGTCACTGTAGATTGATGAAGTGTAATTTTTGTAAAAACTATAGCAATTACTGGACAGAATGGTGTGTGGGTTAGAAATCAGATTATTCTCAAGACTCGACGCGGTTCTGTTGAAGTTTTTAGCGATCTTTTGCAAAGTGAAAAACCTATGAAGTTCAGGGAAAATAACAGAAAATATTCAATTCAATTTTGCTTGCAGGTTGATTGTATGCTTAAGTGGTAATTTTTGATATGTTACTTGTCTTTATTGAACCCGACCCCTAATTCAAAATTTCTAATCTACTTACGAATTACTGACTTCTATAAATATATCAAACTCATTACATGAACGGCAACTTTTAAAGGTCGGCTCGCTTCGCCTACTTACAACCACTTTGTATCGTTTCATCGGCTTCAACTTTTCACTGTTATTATTACGGTTGATACCCTCAGGTACATTCATCAACATACTATTATAGGCACCCAATGGAGAATACTTTTTCTTTTGTTAAAAAGGGTCATTAATTTCTTCATTAGGGACATACCTATGCAGGAAGCAAAGGTCATATTCAGGATGAATCATCATGATTCTATCAACAAAAACCCGATGAAAGAATATTTTTCTATCAGTATAATTGGGGAACCTGCGAAATTGCTCGACAAGGCCGCAATCCAAAGTACGAGAGTATGCTACCGATTTTAAAGGTAATTCTGTCGATTAAAAAGCCTATAAACTTGACTGAATGTCGACAGATTTTGAAGTACTCCGTACTCCGGCGCTTTTTTTCTCCCAAATTACTGGTTCTCAATGAATGTCTAGTTTATAAACACTACCTATGATCTACTGAAGTTACAATTCAAAATTAGAAGCTATTATTGAGTTTTTAGCTAAAGTTGGAAATCTCTTAGATATTTGTACTATTCAATCCAAATCTGGATATGTTTTGTATTCTCACATCGCATAGAGCCCACTGCAAAGATAGAAAAGAAATGAAAAAAATCCGGCATCGGACAAATTTTTGGCATTTAAACATCTTTAGCTGTACGATATTCCTCCTACGACGCTTTCACGTTTATTCCAGTTTATTATCAAAAATCATTTTCACGTCTTTGAACAAACTATGAAAAATTGTACACAGACTATACCGAATATCGTGAGTGAATAGGAACCACTTCAATTTGAATCTTCACTCTTTTTGTCGCTTAGAAAATGTGTTTTTGGAACCTTTAGGTCATCTTCAACGCGTACATTAAATCCATTTCAAGCCCCGTTTTTGTTTTCAATGATTATTGTTGTTATTCACTCGGCAATTCTCATAGTTTCAAATATCTTGGGTGCAATCTAGTTCGGTTTTTCGTCGTCGAAAGGAGAAGAATTCCATTCTCTCTACTTTTATTTGTACAACAGGTTAAAAGATTCGAGAAAATTTGGATTAAGTATGTAAGGGAAAGATCATTTGTCGCGCCAAAAGGAGTAGTGCATTTTGAAACCAAAGTCGGTAGAAAATTTCCCTGCAATACAAAGCATAAAGATCTCGTAGCCCGTTTGCATCTCGGACCGTCGGACAACGTTATTTTAAGCGCTGAAGGTGAATGTAGAGGAGAACCATCGATGAACCATAGATGAACTTTTACAGGAGTTTTTTTCTTCGCTTATTTCTCTCTTAATTACCGTCATGAGTACCTAACGATATAGTTCGATAACCGCCCATTTCTTGCGTCCTCATTATCACCTCTAGAAACCATTTTCCTACAATATGAGCATGTACAAAGCAGATCTCGTAGCCCGTTTGCATTTGGGGTCGTTGGACCAGGTTATTTTGAAGTGGATAAGAACTATCGATGAGCTTTTACAGAGATGTTTTCTTCGCTTATTTTTTTCTTAATTACCGTCATGAGTAACGATATAGTTCGATAACCGCTCATTTCTTGCGTCCTCATTATCACCTCTAGAAACCATTTTCCTACAATATGAGCATACACAAAGTATGTATTGCATTTAGGGTCGTTGGACAAAGTTATTTTGAAGTACATAAGAACTATCGATGAGCTTTTACAGAGATGTTTTCTTCGCTTATTTTTTTCTTAATTACCATCACGAGTAACGGTATAGCTCGGTAATTGCTTCGATATCTTTTATTCCAGGAAATTGTGATCTGAGACTAGAGCGAGAATCACACGAGTACGATTAATTATTTCACCTTTTCTTGTTTGCACGATTCTCTGAATTACGCTGATATTCTCCTATCATTGAAAGCACGTGTAGAATATTTCCCTTACAGTACACGAGCGCACAAGTGAAATAATTTTCAATTTTTTTGAATAAGTATTGAATAATTGCGGCACTGGTCGGAAAATTTTTTCTAAGGCATAATAACGCGTGTTTCGTATACGTACGTATTGCGTACAAAAATTACACATGCGCATGCACGCACATTGTTATCAGAAGGAAAATAATTATAAAAAGCTTTCACTCCTCAAATAACGTCACAAACGTACGACAATGTAAATAATATTGCCTACGTCCACGCTTCATTCATAACGCATCGTGCTGTACTGTATACTATGAAAACCGCATTGCCTATACTCAATCCTGGAAGTTATGCTTACGAAGCAGTCCCTAATTTGTCTAGCGGAAGCTATGAAATGTGAATGAATTGTTTCGCTAGGTAGGTATCTATACGAAGAACTTTTTAGGAGCTTTGGAGCTGCTTCTTTCGAGAAAAATAGTCGGCTTCAACATGTTACCGGATATTCATTTTTGTGAAAGGTGGAGAAAAAGAGGAAAACAATAAAAGACACCATTTTCATTTGTGTTGCTTCAGAGCTTTTCGGAGGTTGACATTCTTCCAAGTTCTCCTCCAGATGATAAGTGTATAAAGCTCGCACCAAAGTGGATTAGAGGGATTTTCATGACAGAAGCACTCCCAAATAGCTCTCGTTTGCCCCCTTCTGTATTTAATCGGAATGTTGGCCTTCCCAATTGGCCTTTGTAAAACGTCAATTCATGTTTGTACAGTAGAATGCCACTCTGTACTCTTTGACTATAGTAAATTTTACAACAGAAATTTTAGAATTGATTCTTATTGAATGAGAGAAAAATTTTCGATTCATCTTGAATGTAAGCCTACTTTCATGGGACGCTGATATAAGATTGACGATTGTAGCATCAAGTCACGATTCGATGAACTTGACATTTGAGAGGTTTTCGTGTTAAAGCTTCAGAATATTTTAAGCATTTCTTATCTCTTGGAGCAGTCAAATTACATATTCTAAATCGACGATACGCAAACTTAGGCTAAATTTGCGAGAATTGGTTATATACCTACAAAATGTACAAATGAACAATCGCATGCACTTCAATGAAGAGGAAAAAGGAATGAAGATGAGTCACCGGTTGGTATACCATGGTTAACCATAGTTGAATGTCTTTTTTTTTGCGAAAGTAAAGCTAAATCCAAAACTTCCACGATTGTAAATCCCATACTTTTCTTCTCTTTAAATATCAACTCAATCTTATTACAAGGAACCCTAATACCCACTACAATGGAAACTATAGCGATCATGCTACTCGTCTAGAAATGTTCCAAAGATTCCTCCTTTCTTCATTGGTACCGTCTTATCGCACTGTAACTAGAGCTCTCAGTAAATGATTTCAAAAGATGCTGAACAATAGACTCTTGTAGTAGGCCTACCTCGAATTCATTGAATGAAACAAAGGATGAGTAATTGAAGGATGAGCAAATATTTTTGCCTCGAAAACTTCACCCAGGTTACTTTATACCTGCAAATTTGATCAAAAACTCTCCTAGATGCTTCTCATAAAGTCACTCGAAGCTAAATACCTAAACGCTATCAATATTATCAAGTACCCGTTGTGCAAAATGCCGTCAGGAAACGCAAATGAGACACCGCACATGTGCGTCACAGTTGGGTCACAAAGAGGGATCACTGTGCTTTTTAAATGAGTGATTGCCGTCACAAACTACCGGCACGAGCGTCACAACCCTCATCTGTTCCCAACTTTGCACAACAGGTACCTCTCCCACACCCGGACAGGATGTCTGTACAAAAGTCTTATTTGCTCCCAACTCGATTACAGTGCCACAATCTACTGCTTATGCAGTATAAGTCCAAAATCAAACTCCTCGATACTATTCAAGCATCCACCTTACACATGGCTCTCGGAGCTTTTCGAAATTCCTCCCCCCTCCCATCTAAGCCTTTGTATAGAAGCTGCAGAACCATCACTACATTTCCACACTCTCATATTGACTGTAAACTTCCTCGCTTCATCTACCCAGATTCCTGACCTTTCAATCTATACATCTATCCGTTCTCCTAGTAACTTCCTCTTCTCTTCAAAATCCGATCTACAATACCTCCCTAAACTCTCGCCTCTCCTTCCTATCAAACCATCGACGCCTCCGTGGCTATTATCCCTCCCCCCTTCTATCTATCAGACTCGACCTCGCAAATACTCCAAAATAGGACAATTATTCCTATAGAAAACTAATCTCAGAAATTATCGCAGAATACCAAAATCGCATGAAATCTGCTACACTGATGGCTCTGAATCTATATCTATAACAGCTTATGCATTCTCTATCCTCGGCACCATTATTGCAAAACGACTTTCTAAATCAGCTTCAGTATTGCTGAACTTAGCGCTATCCACCCCTACCTTTTGCAACTAACGCAACGATCCCCACGACACAACATCGGTCTCCCTTGACATGACGAGGTTGACTGTGCAGCCGAGGACGCCACCCACCTACAAAAGATAACAGATCCACCTTCTTCCCCATCATACGATCTAAAAAACTATTACCGTTCCCTAATTTTGAAAGCCTGGCATCATATTTGGACTCTCCTACAGAACAACAAGCTCTGATCTATAAAAACCGCACCTACCTCTTGGTTCTCCTCAGACAGGAGTTTCCGTCATGAAAAAATCATTCTCTCCGCCTCAGAATTGGCCACACGCGACTAGCTCATTCTCATCTCCTACTAAATCTCTTCCCTCCATCTTGCAACTACTGTCAGATAATCTAACAGTACAACACCTATTCTTATGTTCAGCCCTTCAAAACCAACGACTAACTTTCAACGTCTCTTCCTCCTTACTCTCCGCCTTATGCAACTACTCAGAAACAGTTACTAACTCTCTCCAATACATACGCTCTACCTACTACTTTCCACTCCTCTAACAATCGACAATACATTTTCGCGAGTTGATGACCCAGAGGGTAGTCGGTTAGCTCAAAAAAAAAAAAAAATCCTGGACAAAACGTATGATTATAGATAGGTACAACATGACCAGATGTAGCCTACATAGTATACATTCTTTCTATCAACGTTTTTTTTCCACGAAGTTAGTAAATTATACCTTCTTCTTTCTTTCTAATAATATTCTTCATGAGGGTGAAGAAATATATTTCTTGGTTCATTGTTCAATCACGGCTTTTCTATCCACAGAAAAACAGGTACAAAAGGGTACCCGTATTGCACCATTATCGAGATCGATAAGTTAGTGAGGAATATACGCGCTCTTTGTACGGTCACTCAACTCTTTCATGAAACAAAATTAACTCATAACTCATCATAGACTTCTCCACAGGCCGTCGAATTTGCGGGTCTGCCTAAAATGTCGAAGGTATCCTTTGAGGTTCACACACAGGAAGTAAATTCAACACAAAATGGTGTTGCAAGTTGCGATATTTGCTTCAAGATAAAACGTATTGAATAAATTGCGTAATTTTTCGAAACGCGGTTTAATTTATTCTAGAAGTTTATGGCCAATTATTTATAGGTCGTGAAATGTTCTGACAGATCCTCAAAAAACGTTTTGAACATACGTCTGAAATGGTCATATTGAAATCGTTGAATTTTCATCAACGATTGAAATTAATTCGTCTCAATCGAATGATTGTGTTTCTCTAAGCTTTATCCGTACAAAAATACGTAAGTTCTTATGTTCGAAATGAAAATCGCAACATACGATACCTACTTCCTTTTGTGTGGGCCTATGTGTAAGTGACCAACCAGAGTATACCCTGATAAAAGCCTCATAGTCATAGTCGTACGGTACTTCGATCACACACTAAGTAGCGCTCCTAGTGGACCGTATTTTCGCTAAAAATTAACGTTCAAATTGACGAAACTTTAATTTTAAGTCGTCGTCGTCATCAGCTGTGTAAATGGTAATTCACGAAAACGATCGTTTAGTAAGTGCAAATTTCTGAGTTCGGAATTCGTTGACGAGTGTGAGGTAATAATTTGTATATTGTAACGTATAACCGTTCGAAACGAGTGATTCGGGTCGATGAATCATCATTCATTATTCGCCGCGTCGCACGAATGCGATGATAAGGGAACAAATCGAATGGTGCGAATGTTAAATTTTGAACATCGTCATAATTACGATGCCAGCTGTGGTTTAGCGTTTTTTGCAGCGAATTTTAAGACTATTTTTATCTTCGTCATAGATGTACTACTACGAACGAAAACCCACGTAATATTGTCGTATGAATGGGCCATACTCGACGGCGTCGTTGTAGTAGGAAAACGACTCCGGAGTCGCGAGTCAACGGAACGACGAGGACAACGAAGAATTGCAGAGAAGAATTGTATGTCTGGCGAGTCTGGCGGTAGAGTTTTGTTGAGAATTCTGGCCTACCTGCCCCAACACAATTCAGTCGTGCCTCTAACGTCTTGCGCTGCGGATGAATATCGACTTTTCCGTCGTCGCAGTGCTACCAATTTTTAATAGCGTCAGTCAGCGGGAAAACGAAAACCTACGATTCAAAGAAAAAAATAATAGCACGTTGCCGCTGCCGGCTGGGTTTCGGCGTGGTTCGCAGTTCGCACGCTGTCAAGCTGTAGGTAGGTTGCTCGGAGAAGGGATGATGCGAGCGTCTGTCATTGGTCGAGATCACATGGCATGATATCAGACGAGATAAGCCACTCAATAAATCCGAGCGCGTCTACCGTGCTGTTGCTAGTTTTCGCTATTCCGTCTCAGGTTTATGTTCTAAGTCTGATCACGATTGCGGTATATTCGCGAGCGGAGCTTTTCTCATCAATTTTTTTTATTGAAAACTTTTCTCACTGTCGATTCTCGTTGTAGTGTACGTCGTCCAGTTTTCGAATTTCATTCGTCCGTTAGTCGCGCTTCCGAAACTGTGATAACGAGCGAAGTGATCGGGCGTATTGTTGTTCGAAATTTTCGTGGCGTTTGCTGACGAGAAGAAAAAAAAAGGTACGTAAGCTGTATTGTATTAATCGAACTAATCGTGTAAATTACTGCGCGAATTTTGCTGAGCCGGTTTTTCGTTTACGAGCTTGTTAATTCATTCCGCGGAAAGTACGATTTCTATCTGGTTTTTGTAGTTTGGCAAAGTTGTGTTTATTCAAAATTGATTTTCGTTATCGGCTCGACGACATTAATTAAAATTTGTTGGGATTCTGTGCGATTGTTTTCTGACGACGACAGGATACGCACACGGAATCGTAAATAGAATTTTAATTTTTGACGTTCGTTCGCCTACGTTACGCATTGATAAATAAATTGGAAGTATCGATTCGTCGATTGAAAATGTCGAAATTTTTCGCGCTCCGGCGTTTTAATTAATTAGTCGAATTCGAAAAATTTGCTCAGTTGTGGTGCTTGAAAGAGGTGCGCATCGTTCCAACTTCTGATCGCGATCAGATCGTGGATACGAAGTTCGAACGACATTTTCTTTACTGATCCTGGGGCTGTAAGTTACCTTTTATTTATTTATTGAACTGTACAATCCTGTATTCAGTACAGAGCGTCTCAGCAAAACCGAAGGTGAAGTGTGAGAGCGAAATTTCCATTTTACCGTACTCGGTGTGTAATTGAGTGAAAAATTGTGCGCTCGACGAAAGAGTCACGTGAAAGTCATGCGAACTGGCCTGTTTTTTTTTGTAATTCGAACTTCGAGAGTACGCGAGAAACTTTGATTCAGTCGAAGCTGTACGATTTTTCTTTTCGCTGTACCGAGATTCGCGTAATTTTGTGCGTCTTATCGGCTAGAACTTGGAGAAAATCTGCAGTAAGTTGAACAGTTTCTTCGTAGAATTCAAGTTTCGCGCGTAATCGAGCGTTCAGAATGCGCGAAAAACAGGTCGGGCTTACCTGGTTTTTGGAATTTTTGAAGGAAAACTACGGAAAGTCGGATAGAAATCGGGAAATTTTGAGCGGATGCGAAATTATTGAACTGTGTTTAGGCTTAGTTTGTATATTATTATCGTAGACTACGATCTTAGTTTATAATTAACCCCTCTGAATACCAGTAGTACAAAATTGTACATTCGATAGATCGTCTCCCCTCTCTTTCAATGAGAATTTAATTGAAGTATTATGGGTATCGTATTGCGCTGAAGAACTTGTTTTTGGTGGCGAATCTGTGGGGGGGGGTGCATAATAGATTGAAAACTGATATCGGAAAATTGTTGCCTTTAGTGATCCATTCCCAATTGCTTTGGTTTCATAAAGTTGTTTCCGATTCTCCCCCGCCCCCTCTCTCTTGAGAACGGAACTTAGAACTCGGAAAAAGAATTGTTTCTGTATTGTTATTTCTCTTGAAATGCACCTCAAAGTTTAAATTCCTTCTCGTGTAACACTGAGATGATTATGAAAGTACATTTCTCGCGAAATTTTGCCTCAAAGTACGTCGTAATAAGATTCCTGTGATAGCTCCATCGTATCCCCCCTCCACGCCCCTTTAAAATGTTGTGTTCTACTCTAGAAGCCCATGAAGAGCGGAGAGGGGGAGGGAATCAATCAACGTCCATAATTCATATTTCTTAGAAGGGCACTTGAAACTTGTGTTTTCGCGCGTTTTTTTCTCGCTTGCGCTTGACCCCTGTTGTGTTCGTAAGATCTTCTCCCTTCTAGGTCAAATTTATGGCGGGGGTCGAAATTTGAAGCCGATTGTAGCATTCAACAACATTTTAGTATAAGAATTATTTATTTCGTAGTATGTAAATGATATTTGCAAGAATCTCTGTACTTCATGATGGTTTTTTTATCAATTTTCTGTACCTCTCATTTTATTGTATGCATGACCTTCAAGTGGACTTTTTGAAGGAGAAATATGGTAGCTTCATAACGTTCCTAGAAGAAAGAAAGGTAGAAGTATGAAGTTGAAGAAAGATAAGAAAAATTCTGAAGAAGGTGAGTGTAAGGCGAAGAGAGAAAGATGGAATGATGGAAAAAGATGATTCGACCGACTCGAGTTCGAAGAAATATCCGAGAGTCATTAGCTAGAGATAAAGGAAGAGCGAGAAGTTTTCTTTCGTCTCTGATTTTATTGTCTGTACGACCTTCAAATGGAATTCTGAAGGAGAAATGTAAGAGCTATCGAATTTTTCAGAAGAAAACAAGAGCGAGAAATGAATGAAGATGGGTAAAAAGACAATGAAGGAAAGGTTACTCGACTGAACCGTACCCGAAGACTTGTTCATGTAAATTTCTGGAAAACACCGAGTAGATATTTCTATCGATGTATCGATTTTTTTGTTCTATTATTATTATATCGATATAAATTTTATCGAAGTAGCTTGTATCGATATATCGACTTCTTGTTATATCGATACCGGTATATCGATATCAATTATATCGATTTCTACATCCAATCGATATATCGAATTTTTGTTGTATCGATACTGGTATATCGATATCAATTATATCGATTTTTACATGCGATCGATATATCGATGTATCGATTTTTTGTCTTATTATTATTATTATAATATCGATATTAACTTTATCGCTTTCTAGATCTGATCGATGTAGATTTTGTCGATGTATTGTTTTGGTTCACTTCATCTATTATAAATAGATGCTGTGGCAATAAAGCCTAGTATTCTGTTTGTTAGGCCTAGTCTCATACTAGTTTGAGTTCAGGATGGTCTATGCCTAGTTTAATGATGCTAAGGCTAGTAATCGGTGTATTAGGCCTAATATAATGTATACTGAAGGCTATTAAAAGGTCGAACTTATAACCTAGTATAGTCCCTACTATTCGCATCAGGCCACTACTGTAGACGCGCTAGTGTCGTGGACGGAAAGGTGATCACATGAAAATTTACATAAGAGCGTATGTTATTTCAACTCGCTGTATCTCTGTTGACACTGAAAAAAAAGTACTGCTTGTAATGACCTTTCTTGACTCTTTTGACTCGTAGAATAGTATGAAACTCATAAAAATAAAAATTTCCTAAATTATTTGAAACATCACCTTTTCGTCCAGCTTCCACAAATGGCCGCTATAGTAAATGTAGAGGGCGACTCTTTTGGGGCCGGACGCGAATAGGCCTAGTATACTGTTTGCCGGGTCTAGTGTAATAGAAGTAGCGAAGGTCAAAATTTCTCAAATCCTAACCGTAGGTCAAGGCCGCGTAATGTTTTTGTAACGCGATATCGTGACGTAAAATTCAGAATGACCCCTAGCCATAAGACTCTTTGTCAAAAAGATGATGAAGTGGGTGAATTCTGCGAAAGAGAGAGAAAGAACTAGAAAAGTGTGACTGAAAGTGTGTGCGAGGTACCGAGATAGTGGGAAAGGAAGAGGAGGGAGAACAGAAAGGTGATGACGGTGAGGAAATTAGGAGCGGGAGAAGGCAAGAGCAAATTTCAATTCTTAAGAATTATTTCTCCATCCCATGTCTTTTTTCTCTCTCTTCTCCTATTCCAGCGAAATTTTGTGGAATCCCTCTGTCCTTCTATTTCGAAATTATATCAAGTCCTCTTTCTTACCTATATGGCTTGAAAGTGTTTAATATTTCCAGCTTCCTGTGCTCTCTTCTGCTTCATTATACTATGCAGATCGGGAGTCGAAAGTTTATCAATCTCTCCTCCTCGTATACGCATTATTAATTCGAAATTTGTTCAAGTGTCCAAATTTTCTCGTAATTGAAAGTTTTTCCGATTCCCGAGATTGGGTTGTAGCCTCCCTCTCCTCGTCGTAACCACAATTCGCTGGTTGAACGGCAGATGTTTGACCTTCCTTGGAACAGCTTGTTGAAAATCTGCATTCTTAATACTAAAAAGTGTGAGAGACCGACCACGTAGAAGATCGCCGAGTAAAGCTCAAAGGATTGATTTTGCATCGTATACTCGAAATATTTGTTTATAACTTTTGAGTTTCACGAATTTTCATCCAGAAAGAAGAAAATAAAATGGAAAATACTTGAACGAGATTCTCTCGAAAATTATTGACCTGGATATTGTGGCTAATTGTCATTGTTCATTCTGAAGATCCCTGCAATTTTTATTCTCTCCGTTTTTTTTTTTTTTTTTTTTGTTTCCAATGTTGTAGAAATCAACTTAGGAAAAAGTTACTGGAATAAAACTTGTCCCTTTAGAAAACTTGGTTTAGTAAGCCGACGTTTCGTGAAGCCTTACACCGTAGAGGAATTACGTGTGCATTAATTGCAGTAGCATATTTAGAGGGGAAGGACTAGAACGTATGTTGTCGTTTTTCCCGGTAAAATTGAGTGATAATGTGTAATGAGGAATACGTAATTATGGTTACTTTACGAACGTAAAGAAGAAATTCGCCTGTTACAAGGTCGTGGGTAAAGAATCGATTGGTAGTCATTGAAATCAAAACATGAAAATTCAAGATTAAACTCTGATGAAATGAGCGATTAAAGTATTCAATAAATGATACTGAAACGTAACTTACTCTCCCCTGAGTCTTCTCCTGAGACTTCTTAACATTTCGAGTCATGTTTGATCCTCCAAGAGGGTGCAAAGGAATGATTTTTTTGTCATCCTAACTCGTGAGAAAATGATAGAGAAAAATGGTCGATTATTAATTGTTTCTTGTAAAAATACGTAAAAAAACTCTCTATATATCTTCTTCCATAAATGTACTCCTACGCCGCTGTACAGTGCATGACCAGTGAATATCTTTTACTGTACTCCATTCTTTGTATATGCACGAAAGTTCAAAACATGAATCACTATGGAGAAGTAAACGATGTTTACTTGTCACGCGCTGTAGCGACGTAACAGTATATTTATGAAAAAATATGCCGAGAGCTTTTGCAAACGGAGCTTTATGAGAAACAATATTCCAACATTTTTTCTTTGAAATCATTTTACAAGTTTGAACTGGAGAACAAAAAAACTATCTCTTTGCACTCTCCTGGAGAGCAAAACTTCACTAGAGTGTTGAGGAAACTTGGAACGAGACTCAAGGTCGAGTTTCTCAAAATTTTTGCAAGTTTTGCTTCAATACCATCTTTCTGAATATTGTATTGGCTAATTCAACTGGACTGTCCATTATAATCAACGCTTTGCTCATCAATTAATGTTGACTATATGGGGTAGTAAATAATGTTGACTTGTCACGCGCTGTAGCGAGTGTAACATTGCATCTATCGAAAGAATAGGCGGTGTTTTTTGTAGGAAATTTTATGAAGAACAATTTTTATCCTAACATTTTTCCTTTAAAATCTCTTTTTTACAAGCTAGAGCTGGCCATTTCCCTGGGGACGAGGCTTTTCTTGGAATGTTGAGGAATTTCGGGAAAAGACTCGGAAGAGGGCTGTTGAAAATTTCACTGAAATTTACTTCTGTACCATTTTTTGTATCAGTGGACCAGCTAGGACATGCTCGGTTCTCGATTCAATGACGTGTACACCCTATTACTATCAAAAAAAATCAATTCCTATCAAAATGTGTGTTGATATTTGAATCAGTGACAGAATGAACTCGCTATCAGGTAAAAAGCCCTGTTACTTAGCCAATAAAACGGCAATTTTGATCTAGAGTCATTCCTGTGTGGAGAAGAGAGATTAGTTTCTCATTGATTTCTGTTGATCAGCGACTTCGCGTAATTGGTTTATTAGCTTCTGAAGTTCAATTTGTAGAAGTGTTTGTCTGGAAAACAGGGTTTCTGGAGAGGTCAGTCGTCTGGATTTCTCTTGCTTGGTGTCATATTGAAATAGAATAGAAATATGTAGGTAGAAGTGGATGAGATGAATTCACAATTCAAATTTAATTTCAAGAATCGAAGAAATTTTCAACCTTGAGAAAACTTTGGGATTTGAAAAAATATTTCTATTTTATAATACGTATACGAAGAAGAAAGCTGTGGAACTATGGGAGGAGAGGCTCATCATTGTGATGGTGCAAAGGTTCGGACAATACGCATCACTGGAAGCTGCATTTCAAAGCCACTTGATGAACCAGTAAATCCCAGTTCACAGATGTGTCCAATTCCCAACTAGACTACATGATTGTTTTTCCCATCGTGTTCTCGATTCGGGAATTCATTCTACCAAATTATTCGTCTTTCAAACGGCTCCACAACATTGTATTCATTCTATAGTAAGAATAACCTTGTCGAGTGGGATGAATCACCTCTGAATGAAAACGATGCTCGTCTATCCGGTAGTATTCGACGTAACTTCAACGTATAAATTTCTTCTTCGCTTATACTATGTACGCGCCGAAATTTTCCTTCGTAATTTCGATAAATGGGCTAAATTGGGTTTGCGAGAGCTCGTGCACTCCCCCCACCTGTATCAGATTCGCGTGGAAGGGATACCGAATTTAAGTTCATTATCGGCACGTCTGTAATTCGAGCGAGCGTTGATGAATGACCTTGACGTTTCTGCTCATGCGAATACATAAATAGAGTAAGAAAAGTTTTTCATTTTCTCATTTCGGCCAATTATTATACATAATAAAATTGTAGATTGAAAAAATGATATTATAAAAACGCGTTCCTCTCTATTTTGTAAGTCGCCTCGAGGAGTGCGCGCGGAAACGAATTTATGTTTGTGAGACAGTCTACTAAATGTTGCCGAAAGATGAACGACGAGAGAAATTTCAGAAATTTTTTGAAAGAGTTACGAGAAATATGATAATGACCGTACAAAAATTCGCTCTGCATATTCATTCCGTCCGTATGTACGTAAGAAAAATTATAACGCGAAAAGGTGAAACGCGAACAATGCGTATTAAAAAAAGTAAACATTTTTTATGCCCGATTTGAAAAAAAAAAAAGAAAAATTTTAAAAATTGGACTTCGAAATTTAACAACGCGAAGTCGATGTCGGAAGGAAAGAAAAATATATACAAAAGAAAGAGAAAGGGGGCGGAGGAAATTTGGTCGTAAAAAATCGGAAAATTGGGCGCAGTTTGCTGCGAAAATATTTTTGGTACTGTTCGTACTCGTATTACCTGCTTGAGACTTGGAATCGTACGATAAACTTCATTCGTCCTCAATTTGTGGGGAAACACAGCCGTAAATAAAGAGGTTCGAACGTGTTTTTTTTTTCTCTGAATGCTACCCCTGTTTCTATGTTATGATTTAGTCTAGCTCTATTCGTAAACTTGTCGGAGTAAGTGTTACGTCTGTCTCTCTCTTTCTTAAGCGTAGATCTAATTTAGAGACGTATTTCGACGGCTCATGGCGGGGGGCTACCGTGTTATGTCACTTTTCTCTCGTCTTGCAGGGAGGAGGGGTATGTGTTGTTTCCGCGGCTCTTCAACTCTCGTAAGTTCGTTTTGCTTTCCCTAATTGTCAAATTTTTCCACATCAATAGTGTTTATTGATGTTCTCGAACTTTTATCCTCTAAATTTCTGGAACTTTTTGCGCGAGAAATCTCTTCAACATTCTTATGTTAGTCTTCATTTTACTCTTCGTATTCTTTTGACGTGGAACACGTCTTTACTTTCTGGATAGGGTACCTATTTTTGAAGTCCGACCGACACCTCGATGCATGAGTCACGCAGACCAGATATATTCTGCAAAACAGAACAATAGATGGAGAGGTATGCTTTACCTTAGATTTCTTTCTTCCCAGAACAATAGATCGATAGGTAGGCATTACTTTAGATGTTTCCTTTTCCTCTATTTCTCTAAACAGATATGAAAAAAAAAAAAATTAATAATAAAAATGATATGAAACCAAATATTTTTCTTTTTTATTTTCATATTTATTATTTATATTTTATTAATTTTTATTTAATAATTTTATTGATTATTATTTTTTGAAAATAAATCAAAAAAATATTTAAAAATGAATAATTTAATAATTCTAATTTTTTTAATAAAGTGATAAATTTGAATTTTAAAAACTTATAAAAATCAATCAATAAAAATTTATTAAAAAATAATTGAAAATAAATATAAATTTGAATAAAAATATTTTAAATAGAAAATTATAAAAAATTTTAAATATTTTTATCTAATTTTATTAATAAAATGATAAATTTGAATTTTAAAAACTTATAAAAATCAATCAATAAAAAAATTATTTAAAAATAATTAAAAATAAATATAAACTTGAACAAAGATATTTTAAATAAAAAATTATAAAAAATTTTAAATATTTTTAAAAGCATTTCATTTAAATTAATTTTCAAAATTTTAAATATTGAAACTTGACCTAATAATTCTTTTTATCAAATTATTATGATTATAAAATAATTATTTTGAAAATAATTAAAATTTAAATAATTTTTATATTAAATTTTAAATTTAAATATTGAGTAATTATATTTAAATCATATTTCATCCTAAATCAATCAATAAAAAAATTATTAAAAAATAATTAAAAATAAATACAAAATTGAATGAAAATATTTTAAATAAAAAATTATAAAAAATTTTAAATATTTTTAAAATTTTTTTTTCAAATTAATTTTCAAAATTTTAAATATTAAAACTTGACCTAATAATTCTTTTTAATAAATTATTATGATTATAATTTGATTATTATAAATTATAAATAATTATTTTGAAGATAATTAAAATTTAAATAATTTTTATATTACATTTTGAATTTAAATATTAAATAATTATATTTGAATCATATTTCATCCTAAATCAATCGATAAAAAATTTTTTAAAAAATAATTAGAAATAAATATAAACTTGAACAAAAATATTTCATATAAAAAATTATATAAAATTTTAAATATTTTTATCTAATTTTATTAATAAAATGATAAATTTGAATTTTAAAAACCTATAAAAATTAATCAATGAAAAAGGTTATTAAAAAATAATTAAAAATAAATATAAACTTGAATAAAAATATTTTAAATGAAAAATTATAAAAAATTTTAAATATTTTTAAAATTATTTCATTTAAATTAATTTTCAAAATTTTAAATATTGAAACTTGACCTAATAATTCTTTCTATCAAATTATTATGATTATAAAATAATTATTTTGAGAATAATTAAAATTTAAATAATTTTTATATTAAATTTTAAATTTAAATATTGAGTAATTATATTTAAATCATATTTCATCCTTTTGTACAATAATATAAAAATTTAATTAAGATTAAATCCAATCTGATTTTATTTGAATCATCATTATTTTTTAAAGAATTTATTCAATTGGAATAAAATGATTATAAAATTGTAAATTTTCATTTTCAATATAAACAAAAAGTTTAAATTTTAAAATATCAATTTTGGAGATTAAAATAATTTTTATTGAAAAGTTTCATTCAAAAATATTTTTTAAAAAATTTATTTTAGTATTAATTTTATTATTAATCCCTATATTTATTTTAAGTATAAATTTTAATTCAAAAATTAAATTTAAAAAAATTTAACTGAAATTAAAATTTTGAAAGCTAATTTAAATAAAATAATTTTAATAATATTTAAAATTGTTTATTTAAAATATTGATTACTTTAATAATACTACATTTAATTTAATATAAATTTTAATAAAAAAAGCCCATGCTGATATTTTCTCCAAAATTTGTTGGAGGAGCCGAGGGCTTGAAAATTTCATGGAAATGCAGTAATCTTTAGCGAATAGGCGTTGCGTAAAGGGAGTAGCGCCGGATGATGGACATTGGCGCCCCAAGCACTGTAGGAGATGGTGCGCTTTTAGCAGCACGTGCTTGTTGTGCTTGTGCCTTAATACGGCCCTGATAAGGGAGAAAGGTACAATGTGTGATATCATAGCGGGACACTCCAGACTTCTTCTTGGGGAGGGGGGGGGGGAGAAGATAGTTAGTCTTCAATTCTGTCGTACTCTAATTCTGTTTCCGAGACCTGTGAGCCTCTTGAAGGTCGAGTGGAGAGTTTTTTTCCTCTGCTTTATAATTAGTTGTTTGGAGTCCGTCGTAGGCTGAAGAGTACGAGTATTCCCTTGAATTTTCTCGTGTCGACAAATTGATCACCCACATTTGTAAACTTTCCTGTCAGACGATGGTAACGACAATAACAAACAGAACTTGAAAGAAACTTTTGCAGCTTCTTTCACGCGCGTTGTTTTTCACTTCTCTTCCGTCTCTATTTTGTCACACTTGAACGTAAAATTGTATTCAAAACTTATCGGTGACTAAGTGTGGTTCTATGTGTAATTACCGCACTGCCGAATGGAGAATGGAAATTTTCAAAGTTCTTCAGTTGAAGAAATAATTATGCCGATGTTTTTATTTTACGACGCAAAGCTAGCTTTCGTTTTCTTGTAAAATGACGTACTTCTCGTGATGTAGCTAGTTCAAACGAAAATCAAATTTTCGGGCGTATGTTCATTTGGTAGGATATTTCGCGAGCATAGGAGAATGGTACAGTGATGCTGTAGCAGACCTTCGGGAATGTAGTGTTTTCCGATTTCCCGGAACGGTTAAGCGGAAACGTATGTAGAGACACAAACCCGTTTTTATTTTTTTAGTAGTTCGGCTAGTATGACTGTGCGGAGAGAACATTGCCCGCCTGGGACGAAATAAAATTGAAAATGGTGATTTATGAATTTGAAAGAGCGGTATAGGAGTCTTCGATATTAGAGAACACTACTTGTTTTCATGAAGTTATTTCTGTCTTGATCGAGCATGAACAGATTCAGCTAACGTTGGTTCGTGCAACAATTTAACGAGCCGTGAAGCCACCAGGTGAAATGATTCGTGTGTACGTACGTGTATTCTTCGAGATCATCGTGTTACCAAACATCGTCCGGAGCTGGGTAATTTGACCTTAGTAGGAAAATCAACCAGAAGCGTGAAGGTCGACTGAGTGTGTATTGGAAAAGCTGACAAGAATTTTTTCCTGGCAATTTTCCTTCAGAATATAAAAGTCGTTCGATGTTAACGTCGCAAGTTCGACATCACTGCTTGTCTCACACTGCACTGGCGGTCAACGTATCGAATGCAATACGGATGCACGTCTCGCTCCGTATTAGCAAGGTAAAGGGGGTTGACCCCTCTTCTTTTCGATGACCACGTTAATCATCGACCTATATTTACCTATGACCTTTTATTAAATTTTGATGGATAAAGCATCCTTCTTTGCCCTCGTCGGAATTTCCTCGTGAAAAATTCCTGGTTTAGTGGGATGTCGAATCGTTTTCTCGGTATCGGATCACGGCTGAGGTGGGGTTAACAAACGGTCCTATAGCGTGATTTTCTTCCAGTGAAGTGCCTACGATCGCTAATAATTTGCATGGAGAATTCAGTGTAATATTGTTTCATTAGGTGTCGGAAGAAATTGTTTTTTGTGCTCTGCTGAAACAGCGTCGATCGTGGACGAGTATGACTAGTATGGTTATTGTTCTTGATTTTATTTTTTCTTTTCATTTTCCTACTTTTTACGGTACTTCATTTATTTCTTTTCTGCTAACGCTTACGGCGTAATTGATGTATTTTTTTTGCTGCGCGAAATTTATCAGGATAATTTCTCGCGAACTGGTTTACATTTTTATATATGTTTAGAGCGTGTGTACGAGGCTGGTTTTGTCATTTTTCTTCTCGCAATTTAAGTTTAGTCGAAGCGAAATTGCTGCACGAAAACGTAGAACGCAGTTGCGTGTGTATTATTATCATAATGAAATGTGGTAAAATTATGTTGTTAACAAAATTTTAAGTTTCGTCAGCTGTTGCGCCGCCGAAAATTACACGCGGCCGCATCTAATCCTAATTTTTTTCTATTTTTTTCCGAACAGTCACGTTTGATCGTATACATTCGCGGATGGAAGAATTTTCTCTCGCGCATCGGAAACTTTTTATTTGTCGTTCGAATTTCTAAGTCGAGGAGGTAGTTTTCTTAGTTCAGGGCCACCAACCTGATAATTACCTTACAATTTTCTGGTTCAGACGAAAGTATGCGAGAACGAGAACAGACGAGTGTGTATGCGATTCTTGTCGTTTTTAGCAATCGGTTACCTACTTACATTCATTTTAGGTGAAAATTTACCGGTTCAGTAGTTTATAACCGTATTCGAACGCGATATTTTTCTTCTTGGAAAATTAATAGGCGCAGCATCCTCCAAGAGCTGAAAATTTGTAGTGGAAACTTTTCTTGGGGTAGGCCATCGGAATTTTTATTCTAACCAAAATACGTCGTAATCACTTGAAACTCGATTATCCGTCGTCGAAGGTAATGTGGAAGTAGTTTATACGCGTGCTAAGTCTAATGTCGTTATTATTTGCCGAAGTTGCTGTGTCAATAACATGTGCGAGAATATCATGTTCCCGTCTTTTATTTTGAGGAACATTCATTAAAAAATTTTGAAAATTTTTTACTTTCTTCAGTTTTTTTCAAGCCGCGTGTAACGATTAGTCCGCGAGATGCGGAGTAACGTATTTCTGCGTAAGTTGGGTTAGAGGTTAAAAATTACAATTTTCAATTACGTATATCCTTGATTGTAGGTTTATACTTTCCGTACGACTAAAACTTAGTTCCTGCCTCTTCGTGCTTCCCTTCAAAAATAGAATATCTTCGAACTGTTTAATATGGTTTATGGTGATCTGTTGAAAATAGTAAATTCTGCTGCTCACGAATGTGAAAATTATTCTCCAATAAGTGAAGTTAGATAATGATGACGTGAACAGCATCTCTGTGAGTACTAATACGGAGTAGCCGCTTTCTGGAAAACTTGAGTGAAGTCTGTTTTTGCACTGTCTTATTCTACAAAGGAGATTGCGTGTTCGTAAGCGTTTATTCGACTGAATATACAGACAGAGAAGGAGTCAAGGGTTGTGATTGTGCAGTTTACAGTGTCGTACTCGTGGCAGTGAAATGAATCCGGTTCCGGTGAAGAAGGGTGGCAACGTTGTTGAAAGAGACCTCGAGAAAGTAAAGAGTGTAGGAGAAATCATCGTCCCAGCCTTTTTGTGTGCGTGAAATGTTGTGACCGATACGTTTTCGATGAACGATTTTGGTTGTCATCACGTGTGCGATGCTGTAAACTGCTACAGGAATATTTATTCACCCAGTAAAAATAGTATTTGCACAGTAAAAAAATAAACAGTAGAAATCAGTATTGGGAGCAGTAAATTAGGGAATGTACACAGTAAATCACAGAACAGTATTACCGGAATTGAACAGTAAAAATCAGTATTTGGAAAAGTAAATTAGGGAATGTACGCAGTAAATCATTGAACAGTATGGCAACCCAAAGTCCGCATCATGTGTTTCTTCCATATGCTCGAAAATATTGAGAAGTTTCTGAAGCCCATGTCAAAGGACGTTCACAGGGAGATTTGAAGAGATATTGATGCGTTGCAGACCTGTGACAGTGATGCTGAGTTCATAAAAGCTGCTGATTTATTTGAGCTGAAATGGAGGAGCTGAAATGGAAGTTCAAAGGTGACCCCCAGATTGCAACTTTTGTTCATTACTTTCACAAACACTGGATTATGCGCAACAACTCCTGGTACAAGGGTGCAGCTCCTACATATCCAAGTACCAACAATGGGATCGAAGGCACTAATTCGCACATAAAGAGGCAACATACATTGAGGGAACGTCTACCAGTTGGGCAATTCCTGCCCCTCATGTTTGATATTGTTTGGAAGTGGTCTGCTCGGAGGGACATTAGTGACGTCATCAAAGAAACTGCGAGCCATTCGTTTTACTTCGCCAAATGTAATTCCACGGCAGTTCTCGCCTGTTAGGTTCAAAAAGGTTAGAACTTTTAGAACCGGCTCTGAAGTAAGTTTCGTTCTCTTCTTTGGTTCTCTTCCGAGTAAACATCAACCCAACCCGGTCAAGTTCTCTTTCATAATTAAAACCGCTCCGTTCCATTTTTATGTGGTAAAACGAGTAGACCTATCATTTCAATGTTGTTGTGATTCCCTCCCTCCCTCTAGTATCGTCCCTCCTTTTTATTGTAACTTAGCTTTATAGGCTCTTACAAGTACGTGAGCGTACCTTTTTTAAGTCACTCAATCTATTTTGTGCATACTGCGATTATAATTTTTTTACTGCGGAAATCCTTTATTTACTTATCATTTAATTTTTCACTGTGCAGAACCCTATTTTACTGCTGAAATAATTTTTTACTGTGCACGAAATTACCTCCTGGTATTTGTATGAAATTACTGCTGAAGGTCCTTATTTTTACTGTGCCGTAAAATGGGTGCCTTCTACAAAACATAAGAGGATAACATTGAGAATTTGTAATCTGAAAAATCTTGAAATTTCATCCTAGTGAATGGGCTTAGATGTCCTCTCAAGATATAGAGGAGAGGATATGAAAGACAAAAGCACGTAGAGAAATGATATATCTTATTTGGATTGGAAAGGCAGTCGGAGAGAATGGCACTGCAGTCGTAAAGAGTAAGTAAAAGTAGAAATGTCTGAAATTGGAAATATTATAGAGCTTAGTATGCCTGCCTCGGCCTTTTGGCTTTCCTCTCGAAGCCTCGGGTGCTTTTGGATCGATCCTCTGTAGTGGTCTACGAAATTTGAGTCGGAAAGAATATTTTCAAATTCAGTACACACCAGTGGGTGAATAATTTTGGCGACCAATTCGTACGCGTGAGAGGTCCTAGGTTTTCATCCTACTGGAAAGATGCTGGAACTTGTGTTTTCTTTGCTGTTTGATAAGGCCTCTCTTCCTCTAAATACACTCTCAATCAGTGGCGTATCCAGGATTTCCTTGAGGGGGGGGGGGGATTTCCAAAATAGGAGGTCCAAAGAAAAAGAATGAAATAAGAGAAAAAAAAATTCTCTGGTTTTCTCTCGGCACGTACGTTATACGTACGCAAGGTAAGAAACATAGAATCCCAAGAGGGGGGGGTTCATTCCCCTAATCCCCCCCCTGGATACGCCACTGCTCCCAATTTGAAATCTAGCTCGATGGACCAGAAGCTGAATTATGATGTCATCGTGTGTTGGTATGGTCATTAGTTGATAAGTTTTGGGGTCATGTATGCGCGGAGAACAGCGATAAAATACAGTTATGAGTCTTGTAAAAGTAATTTCCGCGTTCTAGGAAACATGAATCTATTAAGGTGACGTTATCCTCAAATGTACGAGCCATAGTTATAATGTTGAGGAATCTTTTCTCAACATTATAAACATGAATCTAGAGGACTGGCAGGAATACAAGCGAAGAAAAGACGATAAATAATATTGAAGGTTTTAGAATCGTGTTGATCGGATCATTTGGAAAATATGAATTTTGGATCACAGTGGTAAAATTCGAGTGTGAAAGTCCGTGTAAAGTTGAATTGACGTGGGAAGTCTCAATGTCTGCTTACAGTTCCTGAGACAGGAAGAAGTGGAGTGTACAGTTGAACTGGTCGCTTATGTCGTTTGTGCAGCGTCGCCCTTCCTCCATGGTGGAGTGGGTGAGGGTTGCGTAAGCATTTGATTTTGCTTCCTCCAACACCGCGATCAACCCCACTGGTATGGGAAGCCTTGACTGGTACAAGTACGATGCATAGAAGGGGAGTAGTTTTCCCTCCACGTCACCAGTGTCAAATCCGTTGAAAAATGTACACAAAGCGTATGCAATCTGCTTGCTGAATTTCCTTCATTCTTTGTTGCCTTTCGTTTTATACGCAATCTCCCATAAGAAATTCGCTAATCGATCAATTTCTCCGACGTAGGGCATAAGTAAGGAACCAGAGGTTCATTTTCATCGTTACGAAAGATCTTCATTTGTGAGGATGGACCCGCGGTCCTTTATTAGTGACTCAATGTTTAGATGTTGATAATTTCTTTTATGAGGAATCGCGTGTTAATTACAAGTAAACAAAGAGTGAAGAGAATTCAGCAGGGCAGATTGCCTCCTTTTTTTGAACGCATTTTACACCTGTGACGTAGGCGGTGGATGCTCTCTCTATTTTTTGTCCAGGTTATTAATTAAGTCGTTTTAGAAATGAATTAGCACTCTTATTGCAGCCTGATATTCTAGTTTGAACAAATATTTTCCCCGTTTTGTTGGAAAACTTCACTACATTCCTCAATCAGAGATTCGAAATTCGAGTTTGTGAATTGCGTCTGCCGTATTCGTGAATATTTTCTATTGTAAGAGGAGCTCTCGAAGAATTCAGCGCTGTATCCAGTGCTGTGTATTTACACCAATGGCGTAATTTTTGCGATAATAAGCTGTATACCAGTACCAGCATTAATATTATCGATAACAAATTATTTGAAACGTCCTGTTATGGGAGTAATTGAATAGTTAGATATCGCGATTGTTTAGAATCGAGTATTTTTTTTTTCGAAATTGAAAATATGAAGGGGTCAATAGTGATCGCTGACTACCTTTTTGTAAGAGTCACGCAAAGGAGGTTTCTTCATTCTTGATCAAGACAACCATCTCGGAAAATTCTGGCTGGAAATCGTTCTCATGCAAAAATTTCGATTACCGAGAGAGAGGTGAATAACGTATTTGTCAACGCGCCAACGAAGTTCAACATTCTTCAAATTCGTGGTCGTTCGATTTGAAACCATTCGCGTACGGTCGATTTTGGATGTTCTCATCTTCAAATTTTTTCTCACGCGCGCGTGTTTGTCGTGTACTGCGTGGACCTTTTGATGGCGCGTATTTTTTAAAGAATTTCCGCGTACAGCACGTGCTAAATGAAATTAAAATTATTGACTTGGAAGTTCGCCTAATTAAGCGATAATACGCGTGCCATTAAATGGAATTAACGTAAACATTATTTTCAATTAGCGCCCTCGTGGGAATATGTACGTGTAAGCAGAATTGCCTGCGCGGCCTCTAATAAATAATATTTAATAATAATCGATCGATCGAATTTTAATTGGTCAATAAAACGATCGTTGAGGAATTATGTAACGGTCGATCTCGTGGCGAACTTGTTAGCGCACGTGTCATGTTTCACACCTGCACCTGTGTCTAGGTTAGCACCTTATGGCCAGCTTGAGATTCGGACAAACTTATGCACTTGTAGTACAGTACCGGTAGTCGATAACAACTTCGTATTTTAACGGTGCCGGTTTGAAGCGTGCGTATTACCATTTTCGCATCGAATTAGCATAATATGATTTATAAAATCGCTTCGTATAGCGACGTCAACTTTTCATCATACGCTTTTTATCGTCGAACCTTAGAAGAAGAAGGACATCAGCATATGTACGAAAACTGTGTATAGATTCCGCTCTGTATAGTTGATTTGAGAAGTATGAAATTTAGTGTGTTACGTTCGAAAAATGAAGACGAATACTTGAAAATAATCGAATGAAAATGAATGCACGTGTGTGTATACGAATCGTTAACCAGTTGGCTTCAGGACGGTGAATTGAGAAACCGGTGGACAGTCGAGTGCACCCGAAAAGGGAGGGAACGCCGCCCTGGCAGTGGCAAGTACTGATGAACCTAGTACGGGAATCTCCTGAAAACCGGTGGATTGAGAAGCCGTGAGAGACTTTTAGGCGACTCTATTGGGCCAGAGCCCGCTTAGGTGTCTCTTCAGAGAGCGTCAGAAATAGGGACGTAACACGTGATTATTGTCAACTTGAGAATTTTATTGGTGGCCTCTCAAAATCATTTCGTATCCCCATCCTAGATTTGTGAGATTTTGTTACGGTCGAAATGCGTAATTTTCGAGAGGGATAAACGAGCATCAGATCTATTGAAAAGCTGTGGTTCGACATCACAACTTTTAAAATAAAGTGGAGTCAATTAGCAGAATTTTGTATTAAGGGGAAGATGGTGAAGTGATTCAAATAGGACTCAAAGTATGTCAGACGTAAGTATCGATGAGTGCGTGATTTGGCAGTGAGGGCATGATTGGGGAATCAAAATTGAGGGATTGGCAACGTAAGATGATTTGCGTATGACTAACCCTCATTCAAGTCAGGATATTTTCTTCTATGTTACCGTTTAGTTCGGTGATAATGGTTTTCGTCCATCTATGGAACTTCTGAATCAGAAGTAAGCATCCCCATGGAAACCATGTACTTGTAATCCAGATCGATTCAAATTTTCGGCAGACTTAGCGCTAAAGAGGCCGCGACTATTTCGCAGTCGGATATCGAGTGCGAGTATACCGCGATTGAATTTTTGCTCGATCCGTCTTATGGTTACGCTTCATCTCCTTTGATTGCATTCTCGAATGACATAGTCGCAAGTGTATTACATAAAAAGGTGAATGCAGTTTGGCATCGGTGGACGTATAGTACGATAGGTTATGGCGCGACAAGAAAAGTGAAACATGCGGAAAAATACGAAAGATAGAAGGAAAATTATAAAACACGGCAACGTAGTAAACGCTGATGAGAAGTTCGTGCGAATGCAGTTTTGCCAGATTCTGAGTCTCTTAGTCTCAAGATGTAAAAATAATCCATTGTTTCCTGATCGCAAGTTGCAATCTTCTCGGACGAACTCGATTAGATCCGCGTATAATTGCCAGCTCGATTCGTTAATACCTGTAATTAGTCTTCTCAGGCTGCAAATTGGCGTAAAAGGGAGAGAGAAATGTGAAATGCATAGAAACAAGCTTTGGCGATTGAAAGTGTGTACGCAATCTCTTCACGGAAAATTTGAAAGGTGTTTAATGAAGATCAGACTAGATAAAGAAAAATGCATCTACAAGGTACGGGAATATTTCGATTTGGTTGGGCTTAGCAAAAAAGTATGACGATTTCTCTCGAAAAGAACTTCAAACATTAGTTCTTCCCCGAATATTCCAGGCTGATGATCTTTGTTACTATGTCTTTCGAAATTCGGTTTCTTGTTCGGCTACAGTGTGTCCATACTTGGCTAGTCTTGCCACCAGTACTGGAAAACCCGGAATCTTGGAAAAGTTTCAAAACTCTTGAGTATCCCGGGATTTGTCGCAATAAACCCGAAAGACGATCTTGGAATCGCATTGAAAAATACAAAATTGTTGGAATGGGACTTGGAGAATTACGACCTTTGTTCTATACGTGATAGAAGAGGAATTTGAAAGAATTTTGACTCTCGAGCTTCGTGTGATGATGGGATAAGCGTGTCCCCGTCTGATTTTGGACCAGGGAGACTTGATAAATTTCAACTTGGGGTATTCGACTTCTGGGGCTTCATCATTTTCGGGAAAATGTCCAAAGACTTGGAATATTTTCGACTATTATACTTTTATAATATGGGAGGAACTTCAGAACAACCAAAGTTGAATGAATTTGTGTTGGCTAGATATTATAGGAATAGATTGAGTTCAGAGAGAAGCTTCAGGGCTGTTCCACATGTTTCATTGTATGCACTAAGGTATGGTACAGATAGTGCAGATTGCTAAGCATACACTTTTACTCGGCTAAGGCCTTCCTTACTTCAACTTTCTTTTTCAAATGTTTCGTTCGACGAATACTCGAAAAAATTCGTGACTGAGCATCACGCATAGCCGTACGTACTCCTGTAAGACGGCGAATTAAAAAACCGGTGGACAGTCGAGTGCACCCGAAAAGGGAGAGAACGCCGCCCTGGCAGTGGCAAGTACTGATGAGCCTAGTACGGGAATCTCCTGAAAACCGGTGGATTGAGAAACCGCGAGAGACTTTTAGGCGACTTTACTGGGCCGGAGCCCGCTTAGGTGACTATTTAGAGAGGATCAAAAAGGGACGTAATACAAAGGATCAACTCAATTTCTTGAAGCCTTTCAACAAGACTTTCCCGAACCATTTCAAACGGTTTTACATCTCTGAAACCTAATACGTCCACTCACGTGAAGAAGCTGTTTTCCACGGGGCTGCAAAGCTGGCGAGTTCCCAGCTACCATTGCAAGGTTTGCGGTGGCCTCCAAATTTCTTGTAAAGGTCCTGGAAAGAAATCTCATCATTTTTGGAGACAAGCACAGCACTGGCCCTTCCACTTGTGAGGCCTGAGACGTCGGTGGAAGAGCGAGGCTTTCTTTCGAAGAAACATCATCTCCCCTGCGACTAAATTTGGAGTACCTAGCGACACCCTGTCTATAATTATGAAGTGTGAGGACATAATTTTTGCCTATCCGCGATTTTACAAGACCTGAGGCGATCGCACTCCTTCGTCGAGTTTAACAGGACGGCGCTATTATGCGTTGATCACGGACTTCCTCTAAAGTCCTTCATTTTCACAAAACTTGTGCGCGCTCCGGATGTATGATCAGTACAATTCGATAGCTTTTCGAATAAGCTTGCGGTTTTCTAAGAAAAATGACCTCTCTAGTTGACACCTAGCGCTCCGAAGAAGCGTTAATCACCTTTCTTCTCAGAATTCAGAAAATTGCGCAAAATTGCTTCAGATAGCGATCTGTGCTTTGCAATGTTGGAAATTGTTTTTCAAATGGAAAGATTGTAATTACTCAGAATAGGTATTCGATAAAGAGCAGTGGAAAATCATTATGCAATTCTCGATAGAAAATGGCTCGTGAAAACAATAAATTGATAAGAGATTGGAAAACTGAGAGAGAGGTCAAAGTTATAAAATTCTGTTATTCATTTGCGTAATAGCTTCGACATTCAAGGTAAAAGATGAACTCGCAGAAGGTGTACGATTGACGTCATAGAAAGTGTGACGGGTTCGAAGAAACCCGCGTCGTTCTTCTCATCACTTCTGACGTTCAAAAGTTGGGTCTTGAATTCTTCTTAGCCGAACTTCAATCTGCAGGAGTTCGAGAAGTATTGAGGCTCTATGTTCAGTCACTCTCCGAGACATGTATGAAGATTGAGAACTTTGTAGCTCTTGTTGATGAGGCTTAACATCGTATGAGCTCTCGGAAAGCTCAAGACGCTTCCAAAACTTCGGCAGTTGTACACATACCAAACTTTGGGAAGGTTTGAGGATCGTATTTGGGCTATTGTGAATGTATGTTCCGGTTGTACAGTGTTACTGCCCCAAGGCGCAAAGATTTATCAAAAATTCTGTTTTCCATCACTTACAGAGCGAAGCACTGAACTTGAAATGTTGAAAAAGTAACTGTAAACAATACATGAACTAGGCCACAGCATTTATAAATTAGTGCGAAATATGACAGCGGAAGGACGGCGTTGTGTACGAAATTCGATTCTTTTCCTGAGGTGAAGTAACTTTTGCCAAAAATTTCGTATTTTCGAGTACAGAATGTGCAGCGAAGTTCGTCGAGAATGGATTTTAGGTTTCTAAACAGAAAATTTCTGCGAAATTTACTTTTTTTGTCGACAAACTCGACATCTTTTTCAAATTCGACTGCTCTATTTATGGCGTTCGTAGGATACATGAGGTGTTTGATATTGCTCGAAGAAGTCTGATATTTTTGCCTTGAGTACACTGAGAAAATTCTCACAAAATGTGATAGTGTACGTCCAATAGTGAAAAGTACAACAATTTACAGAATTTACCTTAGGTGTAATAAACTTTCGTGTGTAGTGCAGTCAATTTTCTCATAAAATGAAGTATTCTTGGCTACATTTTTGTTCATGGGCGCATTTTACTACAAAATATTGGAAAATTCACTATAAATTTTCTCGATGTAGGTATTCGAAGGGAATTCACTCACACCTTTCTTATTCTATACGTCTCATCACGCGATTCAAAAGGATAGGTGATTGCTAATAAGGGTAAAAAGAAGATCTACTTCTGGGTAGTTCGGCTTTCTTAATTCTTTCTTCTTATTTCGTTCGTATGGTTGTGATTACAAGAGAATATAAGTGGTTTCTCTATGTACGAGCATCAAGAAGTCATCCATCAATTACGTAAAGATCTCGAAAGAGAAACAAAGGTTCGCAAAAATCACTACTTGACCTTATTTGGAGGTTAAAAATCCATTCCTATTTCACTCAAGTTGGAATCCACATCCAGAGCAAAGCCTAAGAAAGAGAAAAAACAGCAGGGTACTGTGCCAAAAGAGCGAGTTTCCAAACAAAGCGATCTGGTGGTTTTCTTTTCAGCGTTGCAAAAAATAGGCCCTTTCCCTTTATCATATTGCATACTTGTTTGCCTGATTCTTATCGTAATGGTTCTTCGTTTACATTGGTCTTATGGCGGGGGAATAAATATTCTATTGTTGCATATTCAATAGCCCTTCCATAAAACCAATGTATACGAAGTACTATTACTATGAGAATCCGGCAAACAAGTATGAAATATGATATAGAGGAAGAGGCCTATGTTGTTCCTTTTGGACATTCCCCTTGCATTTCCCTTGTACCCTTCAAATTACGTTTGTTCTCGATATGAAGTCCTAGTATAGAAAGCAAAATTTATCACATTTCATTTGCACCGGCCATCTGCTTGGTGCGTTACGATCGATGAAATTAAAAACGGAAGCAAAGCAATTTTCCCATTTAAATGTTCGATGAGTAATCTGGAAATAACACGGGAATGAAGCATTTGAGGAGAAAAACTAGAGCGTAAAATTTTCTACAAATCATCTTCTCTCAAAAAAAGTGATTCAGATCGATTTTAGGAAATCTTCTGTCCTTCACCCGCATTGCCCATTGTTTTTCCATTTTCGTAGTGCGCTATACCAGCGCTGTTCAGCCCAAATCCTCATGATTATTATTATTATAAGCTCATTATTACTACGAAACAAATTTGCAAACAAAAGTAAGTTTAACAAGTTATGAGTATAGACCTCCCTCAGCCTATGCCATTCACGTTCTTCGTTGGCTATCCTGTGGTACATTTTATTGTATCCTAGGAATTTTATTGTTTCATCATCCCATCGTAAGTTTTGTTCACCTTTCTTCCTACCTGATCTCGAAAACCAGCTTTTAATGTTGTACGTCGATCTGTTCGTTTTTTGTCGGGAGTTGTGTCCTGCTCAATCCCATTTAAGGCTTTTAATGTACTGAAAGTTCGAATCGTCTCGAATAACGAATTGAACTCCTGTCATTATTTTGCGATCTATCACTTGGTGTAGAATTTACAGCGAAATCAAAAGGTGATCAAAAAAGTGCGTATTTTTACTCGAACCGAAAGTATTATTTTCCTATTTCGTTGAAAACTTGTCATATTCGGGTATACGCATGGAAGTAATTTCCATCACCCGGTCTGGAGTTTGAAAAATCTGTCGCTCGTATTTCTATGACAATCTTCCCTTAGGTATATTCGATGCACTTCATGGGTTTTCTTTCAGAGCTGATAAAGTCATTTCCAGTTACTTTGTTGTATATAATGTCGCGTACTTCTACATTTTAGGACGCGATTAAGTAGATTTTTTTTTTGGAGAACACGCCAGTGAGCGAATTATGAAGTCTCTGCGCGACTTACGGTGCAGTGCCGCACAGCCGCACGCCGGCTGCTGTAGCCGCGCTCGATCATGTTGTACGATCCGTGACAAGTCTTGACGTATTTTACACAACGCGCTACACTAAACGGTACCCGCAGTCCAAGGAGAAAATAATGTCGAGTTCGTTGATCTCGCTACGATTGTACGGGGAACGAGTGAGAAAAATTGCGATGATTTTCTCGAAAGAGAACGAATTTCGCGAGCTTGAGCGAAGATGCGAAGCGATAAAAAGCTTGATCATCGCGCAGCCGTAACTAGAAAAAGCGGTTTATTATTCGGGGAGTAAAATTTATCTCGCTGAAACTAAAGCAAGCGTATCGGTATTGCGCTGCGCTATCAAGCTTTTTCTCAATAATCGCCGTTATTCAAGCGATCGCATTTCGCGCAAGTTGAACGTACATGTAAAAGATAACCTTGACGCAAGTTCACTAGAAGATAATGCGCGATTGAGATGTACCTGTGTGCACGAGATTTCCTGGACGATGGGCACGTGTGCTGTTTTTAACGAAGAACCATTTTATTCGCGCGTGTGTACGCGTTAATTGCTCGATTTGTTCGCGAATGTTGATAGTAGAAGTCTTCTAGATTGGTTAGTGTCTTCGGTCCATGCGAGATTTGCAGTCGTGTTTTCAGATCAGTTACTTCGAGAGGTGCCGATCTTGAATATTTTGTGTCGTTAGTTGTTCGATTTATTCGCGAGTTTTGCTAATTCAAGTCTTCTAGATTGGTTAGTGTCTTCGGTCCATGCGAGATTGCAGTCGTGTTTTTAAATCAATTATTTCGAGAGGTGCTGATCTTCAAAATTTTGCGTCCTCAATTGTTCGATTTATTCGCGAGTTTCGCTAATTTAAGTCTTCTAGATTGGTTAGTGATCCCGGTCTATGCGAGATTGCACTCGAGTTTTCAGATCAACTACATCGAGAGGTGCTGAACTTGAAGTTTTTTGCGTAAGTGTTCATGAAGAGCTCGCTTCGCAGCCTTGCTGCGCTTGCTTCCTCTTTTATAGTTGTTTTAATGGAAATTTCGATGTATAGAACCTATTTCGTGACAGAATTGTGATTCTTCATTGCAATAGTGGAAATGACAAATTGAGTGATATTTGTGACGCTGTCTGCATGTCAATCCCTATCAAAAAAATTTGACTAAATCAGCTGCTGAAGAGTAGTACCGAATTTGGCACAGTTTTTTTAGCAGCTGATGAGCTGCCGAAGAATTGCTGATCAACTACTGAAACGCGTATTATTAATTAAGGAGGGAAATTACATGATGTGCGTTTCAGTAGCTGAACAGTAGCTCTTCAGCTGCTTGAGGTACTGAAAAGTGTGCCAAAATCAGTAGCTTTCCAGCTGCTGACATTTATGAAAATTTTTCGATAGGGATGTAATCAATGCGAAAATGTTGGAACCCGCGGTCTTCTTCTTTTACGTATCATTACTTTAAAGTGAACAAATATCGTGGGGAGATGACAAACGATGCGATGACTTGTGTACAGAGGGGGATCGGAGGATGCGATTCCGGGATTGAGACGAGATATTTTATTGGTGGCGGTGTAAAGTGGCTGGAGAGCAGGGATGCACACCCGGTTAGCATTGACTTGAATCTGAAAAATTTGTCCAAACAACACCCTAAACTTATGTTGAGGTATGTACCACGTACACTCGTACAGTATCTCCACTCTCTACACGCCTTCATCAAACCTAGAAAGATCTAGAAATATATGGCCAGCAAGAACAGTTCTTGAACTATTCTCTTTATTCGACTACTTCTTGTTGAAAGGAATGGCGGATTCGTCTCGTGTCTAATTATGTTACAACTTGGACTCAAGTCGAGTATGGGCTTGAAGCTTTGAGGCTCAAGGGCTCAATTATCATGATATAATCAATCACGATGTAATATTTTCTAACGGCTTCTGGCTGAAAAGCTGATACGTAACTCACAATTCGTCGGCTGTCTTTTGACTCGTCGGAAAATACTTGAGTTATGCATCCTTGCTCGAGAGTTTTACGCTCAGATCATCAATAGAGAATGCGCAAGTGCTATACGATTTTGAATGGTGGATTGTGTTGTAAGGATTTCAGAGTGAAGAGCACGTTGAGGAAAAGCTGCAACTGAAATAAATCGTTTGAAAAACTAGGCCTCTATACTGACTGATGGCTTTTGAATTCTACGTTCGTATAGTGGTAATTGTCTTTATTTTACGAAGCGATGCCTGACGTGTGCTTTTTGATACAGAATTGACGTCTGATGTGTGCTTTTGACGTAAATGTTCGATAATGATCTGAGAAACCGTTTCTCTCTACAATGATTGAATTAAAGCGAATTGACTTTTCTTACGTAATCGTAAAATGCGTCAAGTTTCTTTATCGGAGAAATGACGTTTGTATGTGAGAAGAGGAGCAACATGGGTGAGAAATTGCATCACTTGTGAAATTGTATGATGGAAAATTGAGTTTTAATTACCGCGATATGCTACATAAATCATATTCATTTAATTTTTTTTAGGAAAAATAATATCAACTTTTTGGCGATCGTCGTTTTAGATTCAATGTCTGTACAACCGACATCAGAGGTTTTTTCGATTGACAACATTTCGAATACATATCACCTTTACAATTTCATGCCATGCAAATGTTACTCATTTTTTGAGTGTTATTGCGCTTGACGAAAAACAATTTTTATTTATCCTAGAACAAGCAGTAAGTCCCGTCCTTCGGACGGGTTACAAAGTTCACTCATGTAAGAAAATATTTCCCGTTTGCCCACCATATTTATGAGAACATTATCTATATTATAAAGGAAGAAAGCGTTCCGATGTCCCAAAAGTTCGCAGCCTGTACCGAATATTACGGAGTGATTTGGTAATCCCGCGTCTTGTAAAAATTTTTCCCCATTTATGGAAGCCATTAGATAGTCACCAATAAATTATGCAACACACAGCATAATTCTATATTCATCTATTTGATGGAATCTCGAAAACGTCAGAATCCCGTGCCTACAATAATGTAACTCCACTTAGCTATTGACTTTCATTGTAAAGTGAGGGGCGAAGGAGGCAGTCTGCAGATGACCGAATACCTCACACCACCTAGCTGGGTATTGATAAGCAGCGCAGAACGCAAGCTGAATCACGCAATACATATGAAGAACGTTTCTCAACTGGTTATACTGATCTCGCGAACACGCGTTTACGATAACCGATACGCGCACGGAACACTCACACATAGACACACATGCAAGTCGACTTCAAAGCTTAGTTACAGCTTTCATGTATCAGTAATCGAAAATCGGATGCCAAAAGGTTCTTCATCGATAAAATATGTATATTCTGTGCAAATTTCACTCCGTAATATTCAGTACAGGCTGAGAACATTCGGGACATCGAAACGCTTTCTTCCTTTATAATATAGATAGATTTAGAAAACTACCTGCATAATTACTTCTAACGAGCAATTTGTTTCTTCTACAAGTTTGTCTGAATCCTGTCCAAAATCAAAATTGGTTCAAGTCCCTCTTTTTGTAGATTCAAGGGCGAAATATTTGAAGTTTCCCTAGGTCCCTTCTTTTCCATGAAAAATTTTTCTAGTAGACCTAAACTCTCAACGGGATCACTGTACATTATATGTCCAGCCCGTTGTACTTGAAAATGAGTGTTCCTACCCTGAAAATACTTGGAAAATAGAAATTTTCCCAAATCTTCCGATAAGTCTCACCAGCCTTTTTGCATACCTTGGTTTCTAGTTGGTCGCGTTTGAAAAGATCTAGTCACTATTCTGAACTTTTGTCACTTTCCTGATTCGTTTGTGTGATAAGTATAAATTAAATCGATTCCCATTTATTTTTCTGCTCTTGATTTTTTCAAGTCCTTCTTTATATAACACTGCTGAACAAAACGAAAAATGTTGTTTGCATTACTGCTTTGAATACGTCATTCTGATGTACTTTTTAATGCTGAATTCAATGCCGTTAGCCGTTTTTTCATAGCACGTCCAGATTTTTCATAATGTTGATATTTATTTGCATCGATTCGCCGCGGAACGTCGCGGAACGCAGTGATAGTAGAGCAGTATTCAAGCTCGAACGTACGTGTTACGTATCGTTTGAGGCCGCAGCAAATGGACGCAAACAAAAAACAACATTATGGAAAATTTAGACGTGCTATCAAAAATCGAGAAACGGCATCGAAATCAGCGTTGAAAATACTTCAGAATCACTTGTTCATTAGTGTAATTCGTTATGAGAAATTTTTCGAAATCCCTCCACGAGACAACTTCATCCTCATGTTCCGAGATGTACACTCAACTAAGTGTGATCGTGGATAAGGAAAAAAAGTAAATTCCTTCTTATGTTATTATCAATGTCATACGTGTCACAAGAATTACCCTTACCCTTGACTTTCTCTCCTATCGTCGCGGATTGTTAATTGTCTCTGATGGTAGAAGTGTTCACTCGACCAGAAATCAAAGGTTGACTTGACTCAGTGACAAGAACTGCTTATCCTATTGGAAAGTGAAGGCAGGATAATGAAAGAAAATCCAATTTGTTGGTTGAGATCATCCAAAAATGCCCTCTTCCTCCTTTCCCCGGAATTCTATCTTCAATAATCTTGGATCGTAAACGCTTGTATTTTTCGTTTTCGTCGAAAAAAGTTTTGTGGTTTGTTTCTCTGAGCTATTCCCTTCCTCTTCTTCTCTTCCTGCAACTTATTCTCCCAGAAATATGGCATCACACATCAAGACTTTGATTGCCTATCTCTATTTCAGTCGCTGTCTTTCAACCTTGCGTCAAGAATTTCAAGTCATCCTTGCGTGAAACAGCCCAGTCCTCAGAAGTCTATCTCAAATTATTTTCTCCTCTTTCACGCATGCAAGATTTGCCACTATTTTCTGAAAACTAGAAAATTTGCGTGAGTCTAGAAATCTTACTTAGACCTACTTGAATATAGAAATTTGAAAAACTTTTCGGCTCAAATCACTTGTCGACTTGATTTTCTCCAAGTCATTTTGCTGGTTTATTACGGGTTTTTTCGGTACTCCTCCTCGTCGCGCCTCACGCTTATTATGACCAGTATTTTTGACATGTTTCATGTCTTCACTCTGCCCTGATCCCTGCCCCCCCTTCATCCTCAATACTCCGTGGGTGATTCACAAATTTGCGAGTTCACTCCGCCAGTTCACCTTGTCCAGTTCATATACTAGGTTTATAATAACTTTTTGATACCTGTATACCAGGATTTTACCAGTCTTGAACTAGACTTATAATAGACAAGGAAGACCCCCCCTCTCCTCCTAGAATTTCATTCGTCTTGAACTAGGCTCATAATAGGGTGTCCGGGCGTAGTGCCCAATTTATATACCAGGTTTATTTAATACTAGGATTTTAGATGTCTTAAACTAGAATGAAAAGCCTCACCTCTTAGGATTTTACTCGTCTTAAACTAGACTTGAAGTAGGGTGTCCGGGCATAGGCTAACCATCAAAACTATAAACGGTTCTGGTCAGTTTACACTGGCAAGAACAAGGAGGAGGCAAACGAGCCGAGCGAGTGAGCTACTCGAAAGCTATTAGCTTGAAATATCCTGAAATAGACTTACACTACACTTTTGAGGAAGCCTTTCAGACTTACAAATTTCTTCATAGTCGAAATTTTTGCACATCCTCCTTCCGAGTATCAAAATGCGTCTAGGAAGCGGGTGTGGAAATTTCATTCCCTCGAAAAGAGTCATTACTTGTGTCGCACTTGCAGCTGCTTGTTTTCCATTGTGAGCAGAGAGTGAGTGGGTTGCGTATGCACCGGTATCGACACTTTTGAGAATAACTTTGGTATTGGAAGAATCTCTTAAGACGGTGAAATCTCTTCTTGGCAACTGTTGAGCTGCAGTGGCTTCAGGCAGGCTAAAAAACTTGAATGCACAAACCACAGATAGTCTTGTTCAATGAAAGCTACGACAGTCGAAACGTCATGTTTCAAAAAGATGTGTGCGCGGAAAAAAGAGTTTCTTCTTCTTTAACGATGGTCCTTGTACGGATAAAATTGTTTTATTCAACTCGGGTAGAGTAGTTCCGGAGTCCATTAGTATCAAGACTCCTTTTCCTCGTGACCCTAACCTTGGACTGAACTCGTTCCGGCCTGTATCGTATGTCTCATAACCTTGCTCGAATGGTAGGCTATTACTCTTCCTTTGAGCTTGAGTATTTCCTCTCCTCGTTCCTGGTTTTCGTATGAACTCAAAATTTTGCTTCTTTTCTTAAATTTAACCTCTCGGATTCCGCCGTCTTGAGCATGAACACTGCATTAGCCGTAACCATCGATTTGGTAAAAGGAAATTGATCTTCCATTTTAGAAGTCCTTGTTCTACAATTCTGTATTTTGGTTGATAAACGATGAAATATTCCCCAGTGGCGTAGTTATTGGGGGGGGGGATTGCTTTCTACATAAAGAAAAATAAGAAAAAACGTAGAATATATAAAATTATGAACCTTAAAACCTCCCTGAAATTTTGAAACCCCTCCCAAAATTTTGGTGTAACTACGCCACTGATATTCCCGTTCGTTAGGGCTGTTCAATCCGGGAAAAAAGAATTGATTTCGCAGTGTACACGGTGGGATTGTCCTTCATCTAAGCTTTCCTTTTGAACCAATCTAGCTTATATGGTCCACCCTCTTTCTTTGAGCCTCGCTTGTATACATCCCTCATAGCTTAGCCTGTACTATACTACAATTCGTTGGTCGGTTTGGTATCAATTTGCAATTTTACCCTAAAGTCAATTAAATCTTTTTCTATTGAATCACGTCACTTTGGAAGCAATGGATATCCCCTCAAAGTTCCCTTCTCAGAACATCCCATTTATCCAATCTCAATTGTTCAAACATTTTTCTCTACATCGATTTTCCTTCCCAGAGAAGAAAGATAGTTTCTTCTACAATTCGCGCTACTGTATTCCTATGCTTGTATTTGTATCAGGAGTTTCATACAAACTAATTATTTTTGTACAGGATATTTGAAGGATACAATATAGCTGCAATACACAACCATGCCAGCGCTTGTACCCGACGTTAACGTTCACCCGGAGGAAAATGAATCCTATCGACGAGGAAATACGTGGAGCAGCCAGGATGACGTGGTCATTTCGGGTTTCTCTGGCCGACTCCCTGAAAGCAACAGCATTGACGAATTCAAAAAGAATTTATACGAAGGAGTTGATATGATCACGGATGACGAAAGACGATGGCCTGCGGGTATGTTTCCTAACACAATATTTTTACAATTCACACATGAATGAAATCTCAATCATTATCCTATTGGTAGGTTTGTTCGGTTTACCTACCAGAACCGGAAAATTGAAGGATATAAAGCACTTCGACGCCAATTTCTTCGGAGTGCATGCTAAACAGGCTGATGTGATGGATCCTCAATTGAGATTGCTGTTGGAATGTACACACGAAGCTATCGTTGACGCAGGTAGGAAAATTGGAAATTTTTCGCTACTTTAAGCAGCAAAGTGCGTTTCTCAAATAACCACTCTTTACGCACTTACAGGCGTAAATCCATTTACTATTCGTGGCAGTCGCACCGGAGTGTTCATCGGCGTGTCATCTAGCGAGACGGAAGAGTATTTGAATTCGAAAGCCGACCGTGTAAATGGTTATGGTTTGACGGGTTGTTGCCGAGCTATGTTTCCCAACAGAATATCGTACACATTCGACTTTAAAGGTATATAACATTGTATCCTTAAAGCTATGATCTCAAAAACAAGTAAGAAATGTCTCAAAATTATCGTAGGTCCGAGTTATGCCATCGACACAGCCTGCTCCAGCAGTTTGTTCGGCCTTCAACAGGCTCTCACAGCCATACGTACTGGACAATGTGATTCTGCGATCGTAGCCGGTAGCAGCTTACTTTTGAAACCGACCACCTCCTTACAATTCCACAAATTGAGTATGCTTTCACCCCAGGGTATGTGCAAGGCATTTGACGCCTCAGGTGAGTTGGAATCGATATTATGAATCTGTTTATGGCGATTTGATGATTACAAATCAATTGAAACTTATACTTTGTAACGTTAGGCAATGGCTACGTGCGAAGTGAAGCGATTGTTGTTCTATTCTTACAAAAAGCGAGTGTGGCGAAAAGAGTTTACGCCACTGTCGTCAATGCCAGAACAAATACAGATGGAGCGAAGGAACAAGGTATAACCTATCCGTCGGGCCAAATACAAAGAAGACTCATTTTAGAGACATACGCTGAAGCAAACGTTAACCCCGCGGACGTCGTATATGTTGAGGCCCACGGAACGGGGACTAAAGTTAGTACGGCGAGCAAGGGATGCTGATCTAAGGCTAGCACATTTTAATTTTTGTTGTTATTCGTTAGGTTGGCGATCCTCAAGAGGTCAATGGTTTCACAGACGTGTTCTGTAAAGATCGAAGCTCACCGTTACTCATCGGATCGGTTAAATCGAACATGGGTCATTCCGAACCAGCGTCTGGACTGTGTTCGGTAGCGAAAATACTATTGAGTATGGAAAATGGCATGATACCCCCGAACTTACACTTCAAAAACCCTAACAAAGACATACCCGCTTTATCTGACGGACGTTTACAAGTACGTTATCCGAATTAATTTCACCCGATGTTTAACTCGATTATTTTGGGTATATAGTAAAATGTTTCTATGTGTAGGTTGTGGATCGCCCGTGGCCTTTCAATGGTGGTTACATCGCCTTAAACTCATTCGGATTTGGTGGTGCCAATGCGCACGTTATTCTAAAATCGAACCCGAAACCAAAAGAATCTCCTATCCAAGATAACATTCCCCGATTGGTTTGTGTGTCTGGACGAACAGACGAAGCTGTGAACTACATGTTGGATAAAGTATGACACTTCTGACTATTTTTCATTCCACGATGATCGATTTAAAAACATTGAAAATTTGGATTTTTAGATTATTAGCGCGCCACGAGACGATGATTTGATCGCACTGATTCACGACATACATCAACAATCTATTCCGGGACATCCCAAACGTGGTTACGCGTTATTGACTGCCGAACCCGCTAAAGAAGTTGCAGTACGTTATTTTCTTTGCAACGCATATTTTAGACTTACACTGTACTACAACGGACTCATTTCTTACAGTCTATAAACGAGGAAGCTCGTCCAATATGGTTTGTATTCTCCGGAATGGGCAGTCAGTGGGCTGGTATGGCTAAAGACCTCCTTAAATTTCAAGAAGTTGAACGAAGTATCCGTAAAGCCGCGGACGTCCTGAATGCTGAAGGATTCGATTTATTGGCAGTTCTTAAATCCGAGGACGAATCTACATTCGACAACGTGTTGAATTCATTTGTATCCATTACCGCCATCCAGGTATTCATCGCACGTTTAAATAGTCAGGGTCGAGCCTAGGCACGGGCAAACCGGGCAACTGTCCAGGGCGGCAAATTGATGGAAAAATTTAGAGGCAAATTGCCAACATGTAGGATTGGAAAATTGAAATCCTTTAATAAGGATCGAGAAAAGAAATTTTTCATCATACAGTATGATAGTGGTACTAACAAGTAATATAAAATGAAAAATTGCCCTCTTTTTCTTTTCATTCTATAATATTGCTTCTTCTTATTGCATGATTAAAGATGAAACAAACCACAAATTTTCTTGAAGTTAGGAAAATGGAGCGAAAAAATTTGTTTGCCCGGGACGAGAAAAGAGCTAAGCACGAGCCTGAGAATGGTGTTCCTGCAAATATTTCTATAATCTACGATTTTTCTGTTTCGTAGATTGCTTTGGTCGATTTACTCCAGAGTATGGGAATCGAACCGGATGGAATGCTTGGCCACTCTGTCGGCGAGTTGGGATGCGCTTATGCTGACAAAACATTTACTGCCGACCAGACCATTTTGGCCGCGTATTGGAGAGGCCGTAGTATTATGGAATCAAAATTGCCTGTTGGTGCGATGGCCGCTGTCGGTATGTTTCGTCTCACAAAACGCCGTAGTTTCATATTCAGCCTGCTATCAGATTTTGAAAATTTGACCTTTCTTCTAAAGGACTATCCTGGGAAGAAACTAAGGCGCGCGCACCCGCTGATGTATTGGCGGCCTGTCACAACAGCTTAGAGAGTGTCACCGTATCTGGTCCTCCGGAATCTATAAAAAATTTCTGTAAGCAACTTACTGCCGAAGGAAAATTCGCGAAAGAAGTGAAGAGTTCTGGTTTTGCATTCCATTCAACCTACATTGCCGAAGCTGGCCCCAAACTACGACAACATTTAGAAAGAGTGAGTCTCTTTTCTTTTGGGTAGGTGCGTCAATAACTTGTCCGAAAATAAAATGTTCTTTTGCCTCTTCAATGATAGCTGATTCCGAGTCCGAAACCGCGATCACCGAAGTGGATTAGTAGTTCTGTCCCAGAATCTGGATGGAACTCGCCTTTAGCCCAACTATCATCTGCCGCATATCACGTCAGCAACTTACTGTCCCCGGTCTTGTTCCATGTAACGATGATTATTTCAACTTTCAATCTTCTTTTGTCGATTATGTGTTTGATATAACCGCAAAAATTTGCTCGTTTTTAGGAAGCTCTTGAACACGTTCCGCGTAATGCGATTATCATTGAGATCGCACCCCATGCTCTGTTGCAAGCCATTCTAAAACCTGCTCTCGGCCCCGATGCTACCGTTCTCGGTCTTACAAAACGTGCTCATCCGAACATGGTTGAATTCCTTCTGACTACTCTGGGAAAGTACGTTCTCAAAGCATATTTTCATACAAAAAATGTTGATGAATTTGGTGGTAATGTAAACATTATGTGTTTAGATTCTATAACGCGGGTGGATTACCTAAACTACGAAATCTATTCCATCCCATCAAATTCCCTGTACCGAGAGGAACGCCCATGATTCAGTCTATGATTCAGTGGGATCACTCTACCGAATGGAGTATCGCCGATTTCTCAGATATGGTATTGTACTTTAATTCAAGAACAAATATGAAAAGAACATAGAAAAAAATTTCTTTTTACTCGTTCCTTCGGTCTACAGGGTAGTTCAAAAACTGGAGAATCGGTTATCGAAATAGACACTTCAAAAGACGAACATTCCTTCTATTTGGGACATACAATCGACGGGCGCGTTCTGTTCCCAGCTACCGGATATTTGGTAATTGCTTGAAAAAATTTCAATCTTTGAGTTATTCTACGATTATTCGTTTTTGATGTATAAATTGTTTTGGAATTCAGACTTTGGTGTGGCAAACCTTCGCCAATATTCACGGAAAATCATACGACGAACTTCCAGTTGTATTGGAAAACGTACAATTTTTACGAGCGACGATCATGCCGAAAGACGGTGAGTAGAAGTTGTTCGATTTTGAATATGGGTGCTTGTCTTAATTCATTTGGTCCTAATTATGAAAATGAGCTAAGAAAAAACAAGTGTAAGGAAGGGGATTTGAAGATGGTGCTAAAAAAAATCGAGTAGATTGGGAAGGAAGACTAACACGAATGAAGAAAAGGTGTGTTTGGTCCCCTTTTGGGAGTTTATCGGGTTAATTCCTTTGAACTGAAAAATTTGCCTAACAAAACCATCGTAAATAGACAAAATCACGGAAAATTCACTCGAAAATTTTCTGGTTACGCCGCTAATAGCGACTAAGAAAGAAAATTTTGATGTCTCGCAGAGTGATAGAGGAATAATAATGAAGATAATTGATGCAATAGAATTCTGTATTTGATGATTTTAAAATATTATAGAAATGACATCGTGTTTTTTCCGCAGGAACTGTCAAATTTTCCGTCAATATTTTCGACGGCACCGGCGACTTCGAAATCTGCGAATCAGGTTCTGTGGCTGTGAAGGGTAAAATTAGAGAACCTGAAGACGTTTCCAAAGAAGTTTTATCCTTGGCTCCTCCCGAAAAGCCTGAGAACAGTCCTGAACTGACTACCTCGGACATATACAAGGAATTGGGTCTTCGTGGTTACGATTATTCGGGCATCTTTAAAGGAATAAAATGGTCCGACAACCACGGTAGTGCAACTTCCTTTCTTGTGGCAGATCTGTAAGACAATGTGAATTCAGAGACGGCTAAAACTAATATTTTTTTCTCTTGTCATCGAGTAGGTGTCGGCGGTGAATTATCCTACGCGGGCAACTATATCAGTTTCATGGACACCATGCTACAGTTCGGAATTCTTGGAATTAAAACGCGCGAACTGTACTTGCCAACCAGGTTACAGCGAGTCGTCATCGATCCATTGAAACATAAACAGATGGCCGATGAATTGAATGAAGAACAAGGTAAAAAAATCGATCAGTACTATCGTTTTTCGTAAATATTGTCTACCCATTTGATTAAAACCTTGGCATCGTCGTAGGTCTTCCCGTTTTCAATCACTCCGATATCGGTGTTGTGGTATGTGGTGGAGTGGAAATGCGTGGATTGAAAGCTTCATTAGCTCCGCGTCGTCAACAACAACAAGCGGCTCCAAAATTGGAAAAATATACTTTCCTTCCGTACATAAATGACAGAGTTAGTGAAGTTCCAAATTTACTCGATTTTAGTTATCGCATATGTCGTAAAATTAAAATCCCTTGTCCTTGTGTTTAGGTCATACCCGGTGTGGGATTGCAACAAATTCTTGTCGCGGTCGTAGGTTTGGTTATCGAAAATAACCCGGGAGCATCTAAATTGAAGATCTGCGAAGCCGGTGGAAGTGTTCCGTTTGAAAATTTACTAGCCTCTAAGCTGGTCGATATTGTTGAATCTGAACCGACTTTCAGTGTAAGATATTGAGCATACTTTTTTTTCTTCAAATTGATGGTGTCGAGTTATTTACGAGGATTTTTCGTTAAAGGTGGACTACACGGTAGCGTCAAGTGCTAATATTGCTGAGACGGCCGAAGAATTGGGAATAAAAGTGGTTGACAAAGATGTGAACAAAGGTCAGATAGAATCCGAATTCCAACTGGCTGTTGCATCTAACGTTGTGAAAAACGGCACGGTGTTGAATAATCTGGTGAATAGTCTGAAAGTCGGAGGATTCATATTTGTGATAGAGGATGGAGCTGCTCAAGCGCCTACCCACGACGGTCTTTCACTCGTTTTCAAAGCGATGTACGATAATAAAACAGCCCTGCTATTGAGAAAGGTACACTATCATCTATTTTCATAGTCTATTAAAAAATTAAGAAATTAACTTTACAGTTAATTTTTCAGAACATTCCTAAAACGCCTGTACATCTGATAGAAGTGACAGTTGGCTCTTACGGATGGGTTGAAGATGTCAAAGAAGCTCTCGTCACGAGCGAAAAAGAGGGTTTCAAACTCCTGTTGGTGGCCTATGGCGATGACAATGGTATCGTGGGTTTGGTCAATTGTTTGACCAAAGAACCTGGCGGTACTAATTTAAGGTACGGATAATTGTGTTTTTCGCTTACTAGTATATTTGAATCCGTTCACATATTATACCGACGATATTTCATTGCAGAGCCATTTTCTTACAAAATTCCAAAATACCTTTCTCTTTGGAGAATCCCATACTGTCGAGTCAAATCCACTTGAATTTGGTGCACAATGTTTACAAAGGTAATGTTTGGGGCTCCTACCGCCATCTACCCCTTGAAAGTTCTTCTGATAAAACGGTCCTCCAAGTCGAGCACGCGTACATCAACGCGTTAGTCCGGGGTGATTTGGCTAGTTTGAAGTGGATTGAAGGACCGCTCACCTATTATAAGTGAGTATTTTCCAATGTTATGTATTCTTAAATATTTCTCGTTCGATACAATCAATTCAAAATTATATACTTCTAGACCCGAGAACTATCCCAACACCGAACTGTGTAGTGTCTATTACGCTCCTCTGAATTTCCGTGATATTATGTTGGCGTCTGGTAAATTACCTCCCGATGCTTTGCCTGGTGATTTGGCCGGACAGGTGCGTTGAAATTTCTACAAGATAATTTGATTGGGAATTATGCCGTGTTTGACAATTTGCTTGTTCCGCAGGAGTGTATTCTTGGATTAGAGTTCGCTGGCCGTGACAGCAAAGGAAGACGTGTAATGGGTATGGTAGCGGCCCGCAGTTTAGCCACCACCGTTCTTGCGGATCCCGGATTTCTGTGGGAAGTCCCTAGCAACTGGACTCTCGAACAAGCTTCGTCAGTTCCCGTTGTTTATGGAACTGTAAGTTGTAATATTGTTGAGCAGACGCTTTGTTCCTCGTGAAATTTCTATTACGGTTTGTTTCACGTAGGCGTATTACGCTCTATTGGTACGAGGCCAAATGAAGCCTGGTGATTCGTTGTTGGTTCATGCCGGAACTGGTGGTGTTGGTCAGGCGGCGATATCCATCGCCTTGCATATGGGTTGTACAGTTTACACCACCGTTGGAAGTAAAGAAAAGCGCGAATATCTAAAAAAGACTTTCCCTAAAGTAAGATCGCAATCTGTGTGTAATCTATCGCATCGATTCTGTCAATAAATGAATATATTCGTATAGTTGACTGACGCAAATATCGCGAATTCCCGAGATACTACGTTCGAACAACACGTTATGAGACAGACGAAAGGTCGTGGTGTCGATTTGGTGCTGAACTCCCTGGCTGGAGAAGCGTTACAAGCATCTGTCCGATGCTTGGCAAAAGACGGACGTTTCTTGGAAATAGGAAAATTGGATCTGTCCAATAACTCAGCTTTAGGTGCGTTATTACGTGATTATAGAATTTCACTTGAGGAAACCTACCGAATAGAAATCTAACGCTCCAATATACGTTTCAGGCATGTCCGTATTTTTGAAAAATACTACTTTCCACGGAATTTTACTGGATTCGCTATTCGATGCAGCTTCGGAGAACGTTGAAAAGAAAGAAGTTGTCAGGTTGCTGACCGAAGGTTTGACTAATGGTGCAGTGGTGCCATTACAAACCACCGTTTTCTCTGAAGATCAAGTCGAACAAGCGTTTAGGTGAGGATTTATCTCTGACTTCGAATGTAGGTATCATCTTAAGTTTTACGCTAAGAGTGGTTCTTGATTATTCCAGATTCATCGCCACGGGTAAACATATTGGAAAAGTTGTCATCAAAATAAGAGACGAAGAACCAGCTAAAGTTACCAAACCCAAGCAAAAATTGGTGAACGCGATTCCAAGAACTTATATGAATCCTGACAAGAGTTACATTTTAGTCGGTTAGTCAAATTCTGAGATTGTTGGTTAGTGGTCTCAAAAAAAAAGGTATTGAGTGTTGATTATTCGTCCAGGTGGTCTGGGAGGTTTCGGCCTTGAGTTGGCCAATTGGTTGATATTCCGCGGCGCTAAAAAAATCGTCCTCACTTCGCGTCGAGGCATTACTACAGGTTACCAAGCGCTCTGTGTAAGACGATGGCAAGAAAGCGGCGTAAAAGTTCTGATCTCAACTGCTGATTGTGCCACCGTACAAGGAACCGAGCGTTTAATGATGGAGGCCAACTCTTTGGCTCCAGTCGGCGGTATCTTCAATCTGGCGGCCGTAAGTAATTCTTTCTTGAGAATTTGATATTAGTTCTCAAGTTTTACGTGACGGCTATTTGTTTGAGTGGATACCTTCAAAGATTCGTGCATTATTCATAGGTATTGAGAGATGCGTTCATTGAAAACTTGACACCGGAAGATTACGAAGTTGTCTGCAAACCTAAAGTCACTGGTACGAAGAATCTGGACGCGTTGTCGCGTGAACACTGCCCGACGTTAGACTACTTCGTAGTTTTTTCGTCGGTGTCTTGCGGTCGCGGTAACGCCGGTCAATCTAATTACGGTTTCGCTAATTCTGTCATGGAGCGTATTTGTGAAGCTAGACAAGCTAAAGGTTTCCCCGGCGTAAGTATTCTAGAAGAAATTTTCGAAATGACTGATGCAAGATGATAACGTTATGCGTTCCCGAATAGACCGCTATCCAGTGGGGAGCTATTGGTGACGTTGGCTTGATTTTGGAAACAATGGGTGGTAATGAGACGGTGGTCGGTGGAACTTTACCTCAACGTATGCAATCGTGTCTAAATACCTTAGATACATTCCTTCAGCAGCCAGATGCGGTGCTGGCATCATTGGTTTTGGCAGAAAAACGTAAAGCTGGTGGCGATGTTGACTCGGTTGGTGTTGTAGACGCCGTCGCCAACATTTTAGGTAATTACTTTGTATAGCACGTGTTTTCCTTTTCTGACGAACTTCACCTGTACAAAATGGATTTATATTTGCGTAGGTATTAAGGATACCAAGAATCTGAACATGTCTTCAACCCTCGCTGATTTGGGTATGGACTCGTTGATGGGGGCTGAAATCAAACAGACCCTGGAGAGGGGTTTCGATTTGGTTCTGAGTGTCGGAGAAATACGTAACCTGACAATGGGCAAATTATTTGAGTTGCAAGGTAGTGGAAGTGTTGGTGTATTGCCTGCCGTAGGCAATCCCAATGAAGACGTGGTTCATTTGAAACAACAAGTATGTAATTCTGGGGATTACATTTAGATTGCTTCTATATTGCTTGCGATGGGTTCACCTTGAGGCCTAGATGAGGCGTACATTCTAATTTTATTATGTACAAATATATGTGATCGTCTGCGAATCCCTGTAAACGCTTGGTGTGTGTTGGGTGCTTGAAAATGACACTACTGAACAGCCATCCCGTTTTTTCGTCCAGTGCTGAATTTATTTCAATGAGTAAAACGACGGAAAATATTCTGTCCGTGAATATGAAGAAATTTGCATCTTGTTCAGTAGTGTATGTTGATAACTCTTTTATTTTATGTTCATTTATGTTTAATTTTAATTGAATCGTCATTGGTTATGCACTAGAAAGTGGATGCAACGAATGTGGGAAAAGAAGATAAATCGTTGGTAAGCATTTTTACTAAGACTAGTTTCTTGAATTTGTCTTGTGAATGACATCTGTCAAGTCACTCAAGTCGGATGAAATCAACTATCTTGAATTTGTCCTGTGAATGACAACTGTCAGGTCACTCGAGTTGGATAAAATTATGCATGCGTGTTATATGTATTCACTGTTTGGAGTCTTAGACTTAACTTCGTCGCTGATTTTCTACCTCGATTTCATTTTATTGCCTGATTCAATTTCGTTTCATACATCATTACGCGTTTTTGTCTAATTTCAAGCCTTCGGGAATGTTTTTAAGAGGGGTCATCTATAGGAAAAGAAGAAAATGAAAACGTTTTTAAGCGATGTAACGAATCAACTAATAAAGAGAGATAGTTCAGGAGCATATATTCTATTCATAATATCTAATTCATTTTAAATATAAATTTCGGGTTCTATATTTAATTAAATCGGCATGCTCCTCGAGATGTATACCGTTTAAACACTTTTATAAAAATATATTTCAGAGCAATAAAAGTAATTTGGTCGGCCTAATTTGTACGGTAATTTCAATACTGCCCGACAATTTTGAGAATTATGTACCTAACTGTCGCTTGTTTCATTTTACAGGTGGATTTCGGTAATCTGAAGTTCTTAATGCCCACCAATACGATATCGTTGTTACCATCAGCTACAAAATCGAAAAATACCAAAGTACCGGCTGTATTTTTGTTACACCCAGTTGAAGGCTTGGTGGAAGCTTTGAAGCCATTAGCTAGTCAATTACCGTACCCAGTCTACGGTATAGAATGTGATGTGAAAGCTCCGTTAGAGTCAATGTCGACACTATCGGCATATTACATCAATGTAAGTACGAAACCTGGAAAGTGGTTACCAGTACCGGTATGAACCGTTGAATGAGTTCTCTTGAAGATGCCTTTGATCTTTTGTGATTCTAGGCGTTGACCTTTAAGTTCTCTTTATTCCATGAAAAGATGTTTTTCAAAAATTGGTTATTTTGAAAATTTTCAGCATATCAAGAAAGTACAAAATAAGGGACCGTACACTATCATCGGATACTCATTTGGCGCCGCTGTCGCTTACGAGATGTCTGTTCAACTAGAAGCGCAAGGTGAAAAAGTGGATTTGATTCTGGTAGACGGATCTCCTGGATACATATCGGCCCACACTGGTGCATATAAAATGAAGAACAAGGTCGATGTAAACGACATTGGGACCCGTGTAGGAGCATATCTCAGATTCATCGCAGCCCTAAAAGAAATTGACCTCAACAAAGTTCGTGATGACTTTATTATTTGTACCTCACTGCATTGCCCGAAATTAGTTTTTGACGTTGGTAATTTTATTCTTTGCAGGTTGAAAAAGAGTTCTCCTCTTTGAAAACATTGAAAGAACTTGATGACAAACTCGTGTCCTATCTAAAAGGATCAGTCTCCTTCTCAGATACCGAAATATGTCAAGCTGCTGATAGTTTCTTCAACAAACTAAAAATTGGAGATGCCTATCAACCAAAAACTAAATTCAACGGTGATGTTTTACTCTTTAAAGCTTTAGATAATTTTGTCGCTATGGGTAAAGACTACGGTCTAAATGAGGTGAGGTTAACCTGGACGTAACATTTTGGATCCAATTTTCCAGTGCATTCATATGACTTGAATTAATTTCGATTTCAGATTTGTTCGAAAGCTGTTACCATTGTCGAAGTTGAAGGAAACCACCGTGAGATTTTGTCTGGTGATTCGATGAAAAAGATCGCTGATACCATTAAATCGAGAGTAGGCTGAAATCGACGATCGAAATTGCTGATCTTACACTTCTTTCCAATGGAACTCATCTCAAACTTCGTGTTGCTTTTCCTATTCTTGTTGAACTTAGAATATTTTCTTATTTTTTATTCTAATTTTCTATGCTTTATTTTGTTGTTACGTACTGTAGTCTCGACGACTCTTCTCTTTAGTGAGTTTTTATGGCATAAGTTTTTCTTGTCTCTCTATTTTTGTTTAACGAGTAAAGTCGTTTGGCATTTATTCTTTAGCATTTATATCTTCTTTGAATTAATGAAGGTAGATGTAGTACACTCGATTGTTCGTATTTTATTTACAAGAGCGTTATAAGCGAATTGTTATACGTATAGTAACGCATGAATTTTTTCTTTCCAATCCCAAGTGATAAGAACACTCAGTGAATTTGTTGACGTAAAGAAGAAATTACGTTAAGAATTTTTACCAGTTATATGTTACAAAGTTTTAATTTTTACTTTTTATTACGTACCTTATTTAATGAACGAAGCGTCGGAGGAGTGATTGAGTGACGTGTTGAATGTACGCGTTCGTTAAGTTTTGAACAGCGAGAGCTTTGTAAGTATGCTGTAAAATTCGTTATTTTACGTTCAACTACCATCACTTTCCTCTGAATTCGTATTTATATACCGTATTTTTACGTGTAATAATGTTCTAGAGAAAAACCATATTCATTGAACTGTAGATTAGATTGATAATTTCGAAATTTGAAATAAAATTTGCATTTTAAAATTATTGTGTATTATTTTACCGTTTTTGGCTGGGAACGTACTTAGCAGGCGGAGTTTTTAAAATTCATTCCTGGTGATTCTGCCAAGACAAGATGTGTTCAAGATTTATCCGAGCACGAATATAACACTGGCACTGATATGATATTGCTTGCAGAATTTCACCGTTCCTGTGTGCATGACCCTGAACCTTGGAGAAATTTCTATCCCAACCCGCCTTATTTTGTGAACCGTCCGTCTGCGCATCCATGTCCGCCCTGTGAATTATAATTTAGTTACTATTTTATATTCGACTATCCCTTTGAATTTAAAACTAGGCTTGAGCAATATGTGGCTGAACAATCGCCGCACATGAAATTTCATCTTTGCCAGTCAACCTTCTAAGCTTGACCCAAAACAACCTTTTCCGAATGTCCTTGATTACATGGAGACTTCAAAAGTGTTCAAGAGCATCGTAATCAGTGAGCTTGACGCAAATTTTTGATGGAGTGGAGGGGAGTTCTAAGTCAGAGAGAACTTTTCTTCATGTTGGATAAAATTCGAATTATCATAGGTAGTAATTCGTTTATGGAACCGTGTCACCAGTGTCGAAAGGATTCCCGGGCCAGGGAGAAATGAAACAACGAGCTCTCCAAAATTTTTTGCTCGTCTCGCTCGCGATTAACCTTCTAACCTTCTAAAAGAATGATGCGGGCTTTACAGACTCCCTTTTAGAAACCCGAGCCCGGGAACGAAGTTACCTAATGACCCCTTCTCTTTTCAGCCACAAGTGCCGCGTCGTACTGCACGTTCGAAAAATCTGAAAAATGTTTACAATTGAAAGAAAAATTAAAACTTTCATAATCGTCAATTATCGCTCGTCATTCGTTTTTCTCCCCCCCACCCCTCTGCGAAAGCTGAATATTAGAAAACCCATCTTACTATTCATTTCTAGCATTTATAGTTTTTCCCTCTTCGTTCTCTTACTGTCGTACCCTGTGTGAGCTTGATATTCCACCAAAAGCTCCAGAGTAGAAAACTATTCAAAAGCTATGGATAGGTATACAGATTTACAGTTGTGGAAACAAATATTTTGTTTCATATTATTAGATACCTACTATCATAATCTATTTTCATTCCATACGCGTTGAAATGTTAACAGAAATCACTTTCAACCCTCTTTTTGAGATACTGCTGGGGTCGATTCTTTCCCTTTTTTCACAAATTGATAAAACAATTACTTCTCATCAATAATTGCACATTCGAGACGAGACAAGTGTTCTGAAACTCATCTTGGCTAATGAGGATGTGATGTACATATAATTATGTTATAGGTATCAGGTAGGCCTACCCTAATTAGTTCTTTCAATTTTAGAATAATATTTCCGGATCAATAAATTAGTTTAGATTTTCGGAGCGGATCATGATTTTATTTAAAAATGAATTTCTTAGCCGTGTAGATGAATGTCTTTCGATATCAACTTTTTTTTTCTTTTTTCATTAAAATTTGACCACTAGTTTTTTGTTTGATTTTCGTCAGATTTACGTTCTGCTCATAAATTTTGAAACCATTAATGCACGTGTTTCGTCGATAAATGGCGCTTCTACTCCGTTGTTTTTTCTTCTTTTTTTTTATCGAATTACAATTGTAATAAATTTCATGTTTCAACGTTCTTATTGCAGTTAATAATCTGAGGTAAGACCACCGAGTTCTCGTTCACGACGATACGCGCGTTAATCTTTTTATTTGAAGTTGAAACTCGAGCTACGTACTTGTTCATGGAGCTGGTCGATATAATGAAGAAGCAATTTTCGGATGACGATATCGTTATTTCGGGTATATCTGGACGTTTTCCAGAATGTGATACGATCGAAGAGTTTCACGAAAAATTGCTTTCCGGAGTTGATTTAGTCAAAGAAAACGACTCTAGATGGCCTTTAGGTGAAGACTATGTGTTTTTATTTCGGTGATATTGTATTGAAATATTCACTCAGATTTCCGTTTTACAATTTATGGTATCCGTAGGTTACTTGAATACTTACTCGAGTATGGGATTCCTCAAGGACCTACGTAACTTTGATGCTTCGTTTTTTGGAATGCATCCTAAATTGGCTGAAAGAACAGATCCAATTGTTCGTGTATTACTGGAGACTTCAGCAGAAGCCGTTATTGATGCCGGTAATGGTCACTTTTTCGAACGCAACGCTTACCTTTTGAGCAAGGATCTCTGGAAGGCATCAGCTTCCCTAGCGCTTTTGGATTGTCTTTTTCGGAAGGGGGGGAAGGAGAGGGCACGTGTCCGGTTTCACGTCAAAGATGAAAGTTGGTTGGGATGTTAAACTAGAGTAGCCCATTCTTCAAAAATTTCCCTCTGGACCCCATTCCATTCCTACGCATTGAAGAGAAATCAACATTTTTCGTTCTGATAAAGACTGCAACCAAGTGGAAAGTAAAGTTGAATCAAGGACGCATTTTTAATTGTTTTCAATCTTCCTATCTAGCCTTATTTTACTTGCAAACTAGATCCTTAAAATTTCGCAGGAATCTGCTTAACCAATTTACGAGGATCGGAGACAGCTGTCGTGGTGGTCGTCTCGTCTAACGAAGCGGCTGATTGGTGGTCTGCGGACCCAGATCGTGTGAATGGCTATGAATTTCTTGGCTGTACAAGAACTATGTATTCTAACCGGATTTCTTTTGCTCTGGACTTGAAAGGTGTGTATTAAACATTATTTGATTGTCATTCTCGAGCCTACTTCATTTTGCGAGGAATCTGCTGAGAGCCGATCAAGATTTTCTCAAAGTACCTCGTAATTCACCTCAAACATTCCTCACGCTCGAGAACAAAATACCAGAATTATTGCGACTCAACACTTTTGAGGTAATGCAGTAGGTAATTGAAAATAATGAATGACAAAGACCAATTCATTTCTTCCTGTCATAAGGTCCAAGCTACACGATGGACTCCCAATCATCTAGCGGTCTACTGGGTATACAACAAGCGTATTATATGCTGAAAACAGGAATGGTCGATAGCGCTATTGTTGCCGGTGTCAATCTTATATTGAATCCACATTTCAATATTATGTTCAAAAAGTTGAATATGTTATCTCCAGAAGGAAAGTGCAAAGTTTTTGATGCAGAAGGTGAGTCCAATAACCTTTTAGACTGTTGATGATAAAAAGCTTTAAATTGTTGAGCGCTTACGTTTGGGTGAAGGCGAAGCTAAAATGTATTTATAGGCTATTAGCTTAATTGTTGAATGGATCCAAATTATCTGAATAAAGCCTAGGTGACCGAGTACCTATATTCTAAAAAGATTTAAGTGCCTATCTCAGAACGCATTATGATGATAAAGGTGTAGCGAGGCCGAAGCTTGACGTTTAGATGATTAATCGTAATCGGTGTTCCTATTTCCCATCTCACAAATGAGCAATCAACCCCCGTTTCTTTAGAGCCTTCCTTCGAGTGCGAGGAACAAATGGAATTTAGGAGAAAATTTGTAAGAGAACACAATTTTCATCTTCTTTCGTAAAAATTGATTCAGAGCGATTTGAGTCTGAGGAAAACTTCCGCCCTTCATTCGCGGCCGCACTACCCAATGCCCATCAATTTTCCCGTTTTTGTTTTGCGCTGTCTGGTCCCGGCTCGAGCTGATGGCGCGCTAGCATCGCAGCCAATTGTAATAACACAGAATCATGATTCAATAGAAGTTGAATCAACGTAAGTATATCCACATCAACAATCAGGAAGAAATTCTATTTTTTTAATCAGATGAAAGATACAGTTCGCCTGATTGTTGATTTAGCTTCAATTCAATTTAACTTTATAAGGCAGCATTGCAAAATACAAACAGATGACAAATTAAATTTTTATTCTAATCTAACATTGATAAGAAAGAGTCCAACCGCAACATTGAATATTTGTGAACTTAGGTACTTGAAAACACTATTGGTGAGTTCTCTATTGACGAGTCCCTCAGTCCTGATTCTCGTTTCTGTACCCCCTTAATCTGCGAGTAGTCAAATAATTCAGATACTGCTTCAACTCATGTACTACCTAGTGAAAATCTGTTTCGTGGTACACGATTGCATGAGAAAATTCATTGATATATTAGCGCTAGATGGGGTATTAGTGTTTCTCTAATTCGTTATTCGCTTCGATTCGCACTCAGCTTGCTCTCAGACATTCTGAACAATCTTTTTCCACGTTCACTTTATTTCATCAGCTAATGGATATGCAAGAAGCGAAGCGGGAGTGGCGATTTTTATGCAAAGAGCTCGTGATGCCAAGCGAGTTTACGCTACTATTGCGGCTATCGAATCAAACTGCGATGGTTTCAAGGAATTCGGTTGCAACACTGAGTCTTTATCGTCACAAATAAGCTTATATGAGACAACACTCGAGAAGTTCCGTATAAATCCATTGGAGGTGTCTTTTATCGAAGCACATGGATACTCAACTCTGGTAAGAAAATTAAATACGAAAATTTAATTAAAACACCAGGTGACTTGGTAATTGAACGTCTGTTCGTTCTGAACCATTTGAGTACACCCTCAGATTTGTCTTATTTCTAATAGGTAATGAAGTTGCACTCAGTAGCCAATCAGGATACTTAATTTTCAAATGTCTTCCAATCACATCCTGCTGACTCGTATTCTGTAGGCCTATAGCTTGATATTATACATGTCTATTTGAAGATAAAGTTTTACTCGGAAAAAATTCGCTCGCAATCTCACGTATTTTCGTATATTTTCCGTCTATCAAGAGTTACCTTCTTTTGTTTCTTTCCCCTCCCCTCAATCATAAACTTTGTATTTTTAGAAATCAGAATAAATTTTCTTTGAATTTTCTTTCAGGAAGGTGACTGTGACGAATTGACGGGTATTGCGGAGGTATATTGCAAAGAAAGAGAATTGCCATTATTGGTAGGCTCAGTGAAGTCTAACATGGGTCATGCTGAACCAGTTGGTGGGCTAGTGAGCGTAGTGAAGGTATTATTATCCATGAAGTGCGATATTCTGCCACCGAATTTACACTTCAAACGTCCGAATCCTCGTATTCCAGCTTTACAGGAAGGCCGTTTACAGGTGAAGAGAAGAATTATTCCGCGACGGTTTATTTCATTAAAAAAAAATTCTAATAAATAAATTATAGGTCGTCGACAAAGCGACGTCATGGACTGGTGAGCTCGCAGCAATTAGCTCTTTTGGAATAGGGGGGACCAACTGTCACTTGATTTTGAAACGTCACCCTAAAAAACAGAAGCCATTAGAGCATAAAATTCATATCCCTCGCCTAATGGTGGTGTCCGGAAGAACTGAAGAAAACGTACAATGTTTGTTAACGAGGGTTCGTCTTTGTCGTTATTATCATGCTGTAGAAATAACGAGACATTTATACTATTTCTTACAGAATTTTCATTTTAGGTGAAAAAATTCAAAAACGATAATGAATTTTGCGCTTTATTGAATGGCGTATTTAGCAATCATATACCTCACTTCAATTATAGAGCGTACCTCGTTGGTGAAACATGGGAAATCAGCGTAAGATTTTGCTACGTAAGCGAAGTATGATATAGTACTTCGAGACTGTAATTAAAATCCTATTTCAGTCGTACATTGCCCAAGAAACTCGCCGGCCAGTTTGTTTTGTATTCTCAGGAATGGGCAGTCAGTGGTTAGGAATGGCCAAAGATTTGCTACAGTTAGACAACTTCAAAAAAACCATTGACGCGTGCGCCGCTGTCTTGAAAACAGTAAATTTCGACTTATATAAATTATTCGAAACCACGGACAAGGACTTATTCGACAATGTACTCAATTCGTTTGTTGGCATTACATGTGTTCAGGTTGGCCGCTTCTATGATTTCTGTTTGAAAGTTACCTACTTTGTCCTATGATCTGATTTTGATTTCTTTTTGTAGATCGCTTTTGTGAATATTCTTTATGAGCTCGGGATAAAACCAGACTTCCTCCTGGGTCATTCGATCGGAGAATTAGCATGTGCCTACGCGGATGAAACTTTGACCCTGGAGCAGACAGTGTTAATTACATACTGGAGAGGTCGAAGTTTGATGATGACAGATATTCCGAGAGGAGCAATGGCTGCCGTTTGTACGAAAAATAAATCGTGTCCATAAAGTCATTCTTACAATATATCATCATTCTTGTGCGTTTGTTTTTAGCTCTATCCCCCGCTGAAATATCCAAAATGCTACCAAAGGACATTACAATCGCCTGTTATAATAGCGCAGATAGTGTCACGATCTCAGGGCCTCCAAAATCAATAAACGATTTTACAGAAAAATTGCAGTCTAGGGGAATTTTCGCTAAAGGGGTGAATAGTTCAGGTTATGCCTTCCACTCAAAATACATCGAGCAGGCTGGAACAACTTTTCAGAAAAATTTGGAAAATGTGAGCTGAAATTATCGATATCTTGTGGATTAATACGAGAAGTTTGAAGACTATACCTATCTATTGTTTTTTTGTAGATCATACGGACGCCAAAAGTCAGAAGCGCCCGATGGATCAGTACATCTACGCCCGAAATAATGAATGATAGGGATGAGCCAAAGTATTCGTCAGCCTTTTATCACCTAAATAATTTATTGTCACCTGTATTCTTCCATGTAAGTAACTTTTTTGATCCCTGATAGTAGGCACAAGTAAGATTCTTACCAAAATACATCCTTTTTCAAAAACCAGGATGCTTTGACTCGTGTTCCACCAAATGCTGTCGTCATTGAAATTGCTCCTCACGCTCTTCTTCAGCCTATTCTGAGGAGCAGCTTAAGTTCATCTTGTTCGCATATTGGATTAGTGAGGAGAAATCAAGCCCAGGTCGCTGATCTTTTGAACAGTATTGGCAGGTAAATAATCACAAATTATTTAAATTATAACCAAACAAATCAATTCCAATTTTTCATTTTTTGTGCGTTTTTCCAGATTATATAACGCTGGATTGCAGCCTAATGTAAATATTCTTTATCCTCCAGTCAAATTCCCTGTAACAAGTGGAACTCCTATGATTCAGTCGCTAATTGAATGGGATCATTCTGTGAAATGGCTCCTAATCTCATTCATGACGAAGGTATATCCTCGAAATTATGAAAATGGATGGAAACTTCTTTTGTTTTTAAACTAACTGAACTTTATTCAACAGCCTGCTTGTCTGTACGGAGAGACAGAAATAGTTATTGATATTACAGAGAAAAGGTACGAGTTCCTATCTGATTGTATTATGGATGACGTTCCTACTTTTCCAGTTTCTGGAATCTTGGTACGTTAAAAATAAGGGACGGTAAAAAATTATTGAATTAACTATGGGGGGTGCAAAGAAAACGGTATGTTGTCACCCCTGCAATCGATTGATTATCTCTTCCAATGATGTACCTAGTTTTTTCTTTCTGTTTGTAATAGTATTTAATATGGGAAGCAGCCGCCAAATTTCAGGTTAAAAACATTTCAGACACCTCGATTGTTATTGAAAATATTCAAATCATCAAAAAATGTACTTTGAACAGAGAAAGTGAGTATCTTTATGAGTTATATTTGTACCCGTCTGAGGCCTAAATAATGCGCAATATTTTTTGAATTATGACTTTCAGAGCCTCTTAAATTTACCATCGATATTTTGGAGGAAAATGGAGCTTGCGAGGTCAAAGAAGATGGGGTCTTGGTGGGCCGTGCTAATGTACGACTATTACAAGAAGGTAGAGATTCATTTTTCGATCTACCTCAGACACAAGGGGACTGCGAGAGCTATTTACCGTTGAAATCCGGCGACATATACCTTGATTTATACGAAAAAGGCTATCAATACAATAAAGCTTTTCAAGTCCTGAAACACGCAGACAACAAAGGTAAGATATAATGTTTAAATTTCAAGTTAGTAGACCAGAACTTTATCGTTGATGCAATTTCTAGGTACATGTGGCGCAATAAAATGGACGGACAATTGGACAGCTTATGTCGAAGGGATGTTGCAAATGCATCTCTTACTTCTGAATAAACAAAAATATTATTCGATAGATCATATTCAAAAAGTCATTATTGATCCTAAGAAGCACATTTCCTCCCTCAGCCACCAAGGTAATGACTTCAAAATTATTTTTACCACCGTTACTCGGAATTTTTACTATTACCTCGGTACATATTGCGTTTTTAGACTCTGTTATATCCGTTCACCCAAATGAGGATATCATTAAAAGTGGTGGAATCGAGATAAGAGGCGTAAAATCCACATTGGTGTCCGTCAGATCTAAGAAATTCGAACTTTTAACTGAGCAATATCTTTTCGTGCCTCACATATCTGAGAAGGTGAGCAATAAACTTCTTTCCTATTCGTAGGATTGACTTTGGTGTCGAAGCCCAAGTTTATCGTTCCTCATTTCATTTACAGACAATTTCTTTAGACACTGCTCTACATGTCAGTGTTCAGTTGGTGTGTGAAAATCAAGTTGGTAGATTGAAAATATACGAAGTAATCTTAGATCCCCACACGCATGTATATTTGTCATCCGAAATCGAGGGAATAATTTCACGGGAGCCTTATTCTATGGCAAGTGATCAATTAATGATATCAACGCCGTATTTCATTGTTCTTATATAGTCTTTCTTTTTTCCAGTTTGAAGCAGTAATACTGAAAAATTTGTATAATCTTAATCATGGTGAAGAAGTCGTCCCTCGCGAGGTCGATGTTGACAACTTTATTGTCACTTCGCATGTCCTTAGTAAACCGGGTATGCTGAAGAGTGTTTTAGAATTGCTGAATGAAGGTGGATTTCTGCTCTCTATTGAAAATAAAGAATGCGACTTTGATGGAAATGATGTCGAAGCCATCGATTGTAAACTGATTACTAAATTTAATACCCCTGCAGGAATTTGCTGTTTGATAAGAAAGGTGAGTTATCGGTCTACGAGTTTTCTTTTTTTTTTTTGTCAATTTTCCAACCTCCATATTACATAGGTATACTTATTATATTTTCCTAAGACTCCTGTTTGGAAAACTCCGATGGTAGTCAATGTGACAAATGACAACTTTGATTGGATCGACGGAATCAAAATGGCGCTCCGTAAGTACAAACACGATAATAGAAACACAATGATCATTTTTTACGGGGACGATCCAACCGGAATAATTGGCTTGGTAAAATGTATTCGACGCGAATCTTTTGGAACAGGCCTAAGGTAAGCTTCTCGAGGCCCTCGGATATCCAACGTGGATGAATGTGGTCACTTGAATTATTTTCAATTGTATTCTCGTAGATGCCTACTGACAGATACATCTATAAATCCGTACAAAATTGTTGATCTGCAGTACATCAATCAGTTTCGAAAAGGACTGGTTTTTAACGTCTACAAAAATGGAGAGTGGGGAACGTACAGGCATTTACCTATTCACGAACACTGTCTGATAGAATGTGAACATGCGTTTGTTGGTCTCACAAATGTTGGTGACTTTGCTTCTTTGAAGTATATTGAAGGACGGATTCCTTACATCAAGTGATTGAAATAATTTGTAATACATTGATGAGGCGTTTTCCCTCCCCCTCTAATCCTAGAACAGACATGGGCGACATACGGCCCGGAGGCCGACCCGTAAAGGGCTTCAATCAGGCCCGCAGCAACATTACGAATATTCCATGAAATGTATGAAAAAACAAACTACGAGATAAATTATTAAAACATAACTTTTTAATCTTTGTATCCGGCTCGCGCCTTCCTACCAACTTTGCAATGAGGCCCACAGAAGGAAAAATGTTGCCCATGCCTGCCCTAGAAGAATTTTCAAAATATTTAGATCTTTTTCCAACCCCAGCATCAATTTATATGGACCTAATTACAAATTTATTAGCTTATCGGATTTTATTGATGGAGATTTATGCTACGTATATTATGCCGCTGTGTATCCTCACCAAGATGTCTCGCATGTTTTGGGTTTGTTGGCGTCTAATGAAAAAATGGATCGTATAAATCAGGTGGGGAAGGATAGATTACGATAATCAGCGCACAGAATTGGTATACGTGGCATCAATGCACTCCATGTCTCCCATCTAAAATAAGTAACGTCTGTGACAATAATTATTCTCACATCATATATCATTAATTTGTTCACTTTTTCTATTGCTTAGTTTGCAAGAATACCCAGGACACGAAGTTTGTCACGTATATTACTCCAGCATTTATGCTCATGATATACGGAGTGCATTGGGTCACTTACCTTACGACGATCATTATAACGTGGCTAAGCAGGTCACAATTTTTCAATTCATCTATCCACTCTAGCTTGTCGCTGAACTTTATTAACGTATGTTATTTTTATAATTTTGTACAGGGCTCCGTTCTTGGCCATGAATATTCTGGCCGCGACTCAAGAGGCAAACGAGTTTGTGGTATGGTTGGAGGAGGAGCTTTAGCTACTACTGTCCTCGCAGATCGTACCGTCATGTGGGACGTGCCTGATCAGTGGACATTGGAAGAGGCATCCACTGTCCCCAGGGTTTACTCTGTCGTGAGTTCCATTCATATATAGCAGTCTTCTTAAGAATAGGGGAGGAGAAATAGGAGTGTGATTTCGACAGAACACGACTATTGAAGTGAAAGGCCAGCCCGCAAAGGAATCTTAAAAATAAGGATGTAGATTGAACAAAGAAATAACCAGTTTAAAGTGGTAAGAATGCATTACAAACGATTAAGCTCAATTTGGAGGAAATTTGAATTGAATCTAAAAAGAGAGGTCTTCTATTTCGAAATGAGCCAATTTTTATATTTGTTTTCTATCTGAGTGATCGCACTAGGACGTATACAGGAACAAATCGGCTTTTCCAGAACCGCTACGCCCCCCCCCTCTAAATTAGATTTCGTATCAGCCTACATGATGAATACAAGTGACTGGTACATGTTTTGGCTGAGGATCAGTCAAAAATTTGCGAGGCGTGACGAGATACTGACATCACAAGCTGATAACGTCATCCGGGACTTGAAAAAATGTCGACTAATGGCGTCATAAAATGGGCTCTTCCCAAAGCTTGTCCGTTGGTTGGGCCAGGCACAGCTCACTTCGACCTCTTCTCCCCTTTCAATTTTTTGATGAACGCTCAAAGACTTACACATAAACGGCTTATCATCACACACAACAACTCATTACCCGGAAATCGTTGCGGACTCTTATTAAAATATCATTTAATTTATTTAATATAATTATTTGATCCATTAAATAAAAATATTAGAATTAATTGCTTATTAATCAAATCACATAATTATTGATCAATAAAAAATTTACTTATTATTACAAAAATGATTAGATTCAGTATAAAACATAATTCAAATTATAACTTAACTTATATCTTATAAATTTAATCGATATTTTTTTCATCATTAGATTTTTAATATTCGTTTTAAAAATATATTTAATTCAATTTTATTCAATTTTTAATATACTTTTATATCATTCTAATTTAAAAATTAAAAGAACTTATTTTAAAATAATCATAAAAATTATTATAATTTAAATTTAGAATTTAAATAATAAAATAATAAATTAAATTATTAATTTTGATTTTATAAAATTTTATTTTTATTATTTAAATTTTGATGATAATTTGAAAACTTGAAATTAATATTATTTTGAAAAAATTAACAAAAATCCTAATTCAATTTTATAATTTAACATCGAGGTATTAAACTAAAATCATTTATTTGATTATCCTGTTATCTTCAAAGTAATTTTAAATTTCATTTTAAAAAAACAACACATTTTATATTACCACAATAAAATTTAATCAATACCTTCATAATTTCATAGGAATAAAATTTTTGTCAAGGTGATTTATTAATGTATAGTATTATATTGTTCAATTTTATTTTCTTTAAAAAAATTCAGTACTAATAATTAATTGATTAATTTATAAAAACAAAGCAACCAGGAAAAACATTGACTGCTTCAACAAAACTTACGAGAGTTACAGAAAAGTTACAGTCGCTTGAACAATAGACAGACAGAAACCAGCCGATTCCTGATCAGTGATCACACATCACCTATAAGTTACCTACTCACTTAGTTTCCTTGTTACAGTTACTAAGTAGTTCTGCATTATACTTTTTCCGGGGAAACCTATTAATGTTTCGTGTATGAGCGATCCTTGTCAATCGCTTTTAAAACTAGGTCATTTCTTTTGTTTTCCTGTTCTCCATCTCTCGTGCAAATTTTTTTTCCTATGCTTTTCAATATTCCCTGTAATTTAATGTTCTTTCTTAGGCATATTACGCATTAATCATGCGAGGACGACTTCAACGAGGCGAAACCGTATACATAAATGCAGGAATTTCAGGATTATGTGTTGCCTGTCTGTACATTGCGGCCGGAGTAGGAGCTATTCCCTTTATCGGATTTAATAGCACAGCTGAAAAAGAATATCTTCTAAAAACATTCCCCGAGGTTCGAACACAAAATTTTTCCATTATCCAATACGTGCTACCATACTGTGCGTAATATCAAATAATTTTCTGTTACAGTTACCTACGTCAACCTTCATCAATTTAGAAAAATACAACTTCGAGTATCAACTTCTAGACTTGACCAACCAGAAAGGAGTAGATCTGATTTTCGACACCCTAAACAGTCATAAACGTTGCTCATTTGTTGATAGCCTTTCATTTAACGGTCGACTGATAGAATTTGAAAAAAGTTCCACTTTTAATGAAAGTTTGGGTGAGTAGTTGGCTAGGATTAGTTATGGACCAAACTCATTTGTATTTATAAAATTTTCGTAATTTTCAACTAGGATATGCCGCGATTGAAAAGAATATTTCATTCCATAAAATTTCTCACAATACTTTGTGGGTTAGCGAGGCTGGTAAAACAAACAGGACGGAAATACAAAAATTAGTAGAGGAGGGAATTAAAAGTGGAGTCGTTAGGCCAATCAGGACCAATATTTTCTCTGATCAGCAACTAGAGCAGGCGTTTAGAACTGCGCAGTCTGGTAAATTTATAGGTAAAGTGGTCGTAAAATTTCGCGACGAAGAAGATACAAAAAAAAACGTCATTCCAAAAACAAAACTTGTCCTGGCCCATCCTAGCACTTTCTTGAGGTCTGAGAGCTCTTTCATTGTAACAGGTATGACATTATTCACTTTTAAATGGTAACAGTTATCATTCATTTTTGACCCTACTAATGGCAATGATCATTTTTTATAGCTGGCTTATCCGAATACGGAATCCAAATTGTGGATTGGCTCATAGGTAGAGGAGCCAATAAGATAGTTCTGCAGTCGAACTACAGACCTGTTACGGGGTATCAATCTCTGGTATTACGTCGATGGAGAACAGTCAGAAATATCAATATCGTACTATCCAATGCTGATATCACCTCAATGAACGGTGCTGAAATGTTGATTACTACAGCAGCCACGTTGGGAACAATTGAAGGAATTTTCCATATCGGACATGTGCGTGTGGATATATGTTGGCAAAATGACCGAAAATTTGTTTACAAACCATTGAATTTTCTATTGTCATTGAGCAGGTGGTCTGCGAACGTCCTTTCGATGCAACTACTAAAAGTCAATTTCAGCTTTCATGGAAATCGAAAGTGATTTCCGCGAAAAATTTGGATATTGCTTCGAGAAACTCGTGCACAGCTTTGAAGTACTTCGTGGGTTTTTCGGATTTTCATGGTGCATTCGGAAGTGAGAAAAAGTCTCCGCTAGGATATACCAGTGCTGCCATGAATATGGTGTATGAACTCCGAAAAAAGGATGGGTATCCCGCTGTACGTTTATCTACCGCGTACATTTTTTAAAAATAGGTGTACTGGCATAAATCCTGAAACCTTTCTATTTTAGGTTGCGATTCAGATTGGGGAATTGGATAAATTTGAGCTGCTTGATGAACCTCGTTGCAACCATGAAGTTTCGTTGACAAAATTTTCATCCATATTGAACGTATTGCCCTCTTTGTTGAATCATCCTGCGGCAGTTCTTACTGTCTATGGTCGAAATACATCGAAATCAGAAAAATATCCGGGAAAACTTTATAAAATAGCTAATATATTGGGTAAATATTCAGATAAATTTTCTTTTGTCGGTTGGGGTATTCGTCGATGGTTAATAGGGGAAATTGATGTCTATTGAGGAATAAAAATATGTAATGATCAAAGTGCCCTAGTGCCTTCTCGTCGGTCAACAATCAGAAAAAACAGTTTCCATTTTATTTTAAATTCCTGCATGCTTTCTAAAAGAAATTCCTATTTTAATAATTCACACCTACAATGTTTTCTCATAGTTTTAAATAATTCAGCTTCATTTTTTTGAGTATTTTGCATTATAAATAGGGAAGGTCCAATTAGGCACCTACTCATTGATATTTACTTACTATGTATTTACCAGGATTGAAATCAATTGATCAATTTTTGGATACAACACTCGAGAAAATTGGTTTGGAACCTGTGGCTACGGCGGATATAGAGGAATACCTACACGAAAATAATATTGATGTAACCAAAACTGATATGAAGGAATTATCTTTGTATGAAATTTCCCGGCTTCTTGATTGTCAAAATTGATTCTTTCATCAGTTATCATTTGTGAATGATTCAACGCACGGAAATAAAATATTCTTCGTCAATGTTTTCCGTCTTTTTTGTCTTCACCCGGGGCGAGATTTTATGTCAATTTGCAAAATGAGCATAATATAATCGTTTAAAGAAAAAAATTTCAGACTGAACTTGAAACGAAACGAATCAAAGAAAAACGTTGAAGATAATCAACAAGTAAGTCTTCATTACTCCCTCTAGTTCGTTTACCTATTTTGAATAAATTTTATAGGAAAAAAATTGCTGCCCCACAAATTGACGAAAAAATAAAACTTTAGATACCTAGAAAATTCAACGAATTCTTGCTCTAATTATTCAGTACAGACAATAAAGACCAAAAAATCTGTCAAATTTCGGCTTAGAATAACATAATATTGAAATCTAAAACTTTGAACTGAAATACTCGTGGAACTGTAGAGCGTCTTTCCTCTAAAATCTTCTGTCAATATCTCGAGTTCCGTTAAACCTAAATACAAAAGAGGTATTTCTGAATATTTTAAACTATATTGGCATCCTATTGAACATATCTGTTCTACCATGCTCCCCTGGAGAAATTTTAGGAAAATGGTGATATTTTACGTTTATAAGAAGGACATAATACCTATGTTTTTGTCTTCTTGGGGATATGAAATTTTCAACGGGATAGTGGAAGAAAAATGAAAATTTGGAGTAATGAATTTCGGCTCTTTCCGCACATCCACCTTTACACATATTCAGGTGGAAACTTTATTGAAACTCGCGACGTTTTGAACTACCAGAGTCCTTCAGACGACAATAATAACAACTACCTATTCAATCTTATATTTTTATTATTACTTCGAATGCAATCAATTTCAATCATGTAAATTGAACTAATTAATTTAATAATAATTATAATATTTTTTGTTATTATTAAAATATAATAATAATTACTAAATTTAATAGTATGAAAAATTTTTGTAATGGTTTAGAATCGGGATTTCATACTATAAATAATAATAATTTTAAAATAAATTTTTCTGTTTATTATTATTGTCGCCTGAAGAAGGAATCTAGTAGTTCAAAACATTGCAAGTTTCAATAAAGTTTCGACCGAAATGTTTTTTTTTTTCGGGGAGAACCCGAAGTTTATTCTTTCTATAAATCCTTGTGTTTCAATTTGGAATGAGCGAAATTGAAGGTTTTGTTATGCCATTGATTCTGCAGAGCGTTTGCTCTCCATTTTTCTCCTGTACACGTATATCTTATCTGAATGTTATTGAAACCAGGCAGCGGGATCTAAACCGTGGTAGTACGTGGGAGAAAATCGGAAAAATGGAAAAATTCAGATCAGAATTAGCTTCCCAACATCGCCTAAAAAATGTCCATGAACAATATTGAACATAAGTTCTAGAAATGAGATGGAGTGGCTTAACCATGAATTCCGCTTCATTCACAACACGTTATTCCGAAATTTTCAAATTTTCTGTTCGTATGCCGCCGATCCGCCATAGATAAATTCTCCGAAACTTGAGTAGAGGTACTATACTACTGAGCCGAACTTGCGCGTAGTTAGCGATCCTGGCGGATGTTGGACGAAGCTTGAAGCCTGCAGCTGCCTGCTGGCTTCGGCGATCTAGAAATTAATGATAATGATGATCATGTTTCGGCTCAAAAGTTGGTGATAATAATTCAACGAGAACTGTTTGTTCTGAAGCAAATCAACAACCGTCAACCGACTTCCTTGCCTTCTTGATTTTGGGTTAGTATTTAGTAAAAGTAAATGTGTTGATCGACAGACTAATTCGAATCTTATTGCTACTTCTTAGTTTCATTAATAAAAATGCCGAAAGTCAGAAAAACTAAGAAACGTGCGCCCGACGGATGGGAATTGATTGAACCCACCTTAGAAGAATTAGAGAATAAAATGCGAGAAGGTAATGTTGGTTCCTTGAAATGATTCAAGTTTATTATTTCGCGCACCTCTATCATAGTTCTCTCGTATTTTTGCAGCCGAAACAGATCCCCACGAAGGCAAACGTAAAGTAGAGGCTTTATGGCCTATTTTTAAGATTCATCATCAGAAATCGCGTTACATTTATGACCTTTTCTATCGCCGAAAAGCCATATCGAGAGGTACGTACCTTCGTTATAAATCTATCTGCAGTTATCAGAATTCAAGTACATAACTGTTACCGAATTGAATGTTTGGTTTTCAGAACTTTACGAGTATTGCTTAAATGAAAACATCGCCGATAAAAATCTTATCGCCAAATGGAAGAAGCAGGGGTATGAGAATCTTTGCTGTTTACGATGCATACAAACACGTGATACAAATTTTGGGACAACATGTATTTGTCGAGTACCAAAAGCGAAATTAGAGGAAGTAAGTATCTATTGTATTTACGCGTAAGATTTTAAGGTATTCCGGTTTGTTCGACTGTAACATCAGAGCTTCATCATTCGAATGAATTTCTTCATATGAAACTTGCGTAAGCAATCATACGGTCGAGCAAGGGACTCATTATTTTATCAATTGGAGATAGATATAATATGATGTTGACTTTCAGTTTTTGTTATTTCATTTTCTTCGGAATGACTGTTTGTCTTTATTTGCCTCAGATCTTGAGCAAACAAAATCATATTTCTTGTTGCTTGAGCGATTCAAGACTAATTCTGAACTATCATATCTTACTATTTCGAATGATGTACCTAGATTCATTATAACGTGCACCAGAGTGATACAATTGTAACTTTCAGGAATACTTTCATTCTAAAAGCTCATATTGTTGTAGTTCGTTTGATTTCTTATTCTAATTACTCGTTTCTCTTTCGCAGGGTCGTATAGTTGAATGTATTCATTGTGGATGCCGAGGATGTTCGGGTTAGGCAGAAGGTACGATATTAAGTAATGAGTAAGACAAAATGCCGTAAATTTAAGTTCGTAATCAATAAAAGTTTTTTATACATGGAAACTGAAAATTTTGAAATTGGAAAAATGTGGAGATTTATGATGCCTGTAATAATGTTCAGTAACTGAAGTCGATTTTGCTGAAAAAACCAAAAAATTCATTATTCAAGACTGTTGATGAGCGCTACCCTGTGATAGTGAACGCAAGTGCGTCAATCGAATCGAAATATTACGCTAGGGTTGCATCATTTTTGAAGATGCTGAAATGAAAGAAAATTCATGTAATACATTCTTGATTTTTGTTGACGCTGTCAAAATATGGACTATAAAGTTCAACCACCAATTTGTTAAGACCTCAATAACTCAGGCGCGCATCAAATGGGGACTGGGAAAGCTGAAGCCCCTTCCCCTTAGGCTCATAATAAATTTGTTTTATTGAACTTTACCCAATAGTAATACATTTTTTCAGGAAGGGAATAGCCTCCCTCCCTAGTGGAAATTTCTGTCTGTGATAATTAGCCTTTCTATATTGACGCGAAGAAGTGTTCACAACTAGTCTATTTCCTTGTGCTGAGTACGCACTTGAAGTGAGATACGAAAAAAATTTTATTTCTCTTGTATTGTGAATTACATCCCATTTGTTTTGCGAACAAACCCTGAAAGAGTGGTTGAAAGTAGTCGCCCAAACCCCATATGAGATAGAAAAAATAATAGTCTGTAAAATATTGAATATTTTCTTCCTGCTCTTTATTCATCACCTTGTTGGCTCTATTGAACCGTAAAACTGTTATCTTGAAGAAGTGAGCGACGAAAGAAACTCGAAAACAAATGAGTTCTATATAAACTTGAATGAAAAATAGATACGATATGATCAAAAGTTCTACTAATTGAGAAAATAATTATTCTTGATGGAAGACGATGAAATAATACATGTATGAACTGAACGTGAACCACTTTATTATGCTTTCATAGTCGAACTGAATGGTGGATAATGAGGGAGATATAACAATGTTATTTATTGAACTCTATTGCATTCGTTCAGAACGGTTTTAATAATCATCACTGCGATCGAGTACATCTTTAAAATGTACTCACAAAGGTTAAATCGCCTCAGCAACTTTTTCATCTCGTTTTCATTTTCCGAGTCATCGAAATGATCCTCTGTTTAATGCAGTGACTTGAACTCTTTCAATTTGAAAAACGAAATTTTCTTAACGTATAAGATCTATTGAAAAGAGAAAAAATTCATTGCGAAGATGAATTGTTAGAAAAATTTCTATTCTGAGACCTACATACATCAATGAGAGTGTCAATGATGAAGAATTTAGACGAGAAGTTCTATTAATTGTATTCGAATAATGTTATTCTATTTTTGTAACGTTTCTTTGCAGACGATTATTCCCATGAAAGATGTTGATGATGACACGGAATAGTGATTCATTTCGGTCCTATCACCATGACGATCGTTTGGTTACAGACGAGACGATTTGATAGAGCGATGAAATTCAGCGATTATGTATCGGAAAAATTTTGAATAAAGTTTATCAATTTGTTCAGGTTATTGTATATTTTATAAGAAAGAAAAACTTTGATCGATCATTATAAATTTTTTGTAGATAACTGTTTTATTCTGCTTTGAACGTATTATCCTGTTAGCTGGAGATGAGAATTCGCGATCAGATTTTTTAAATATTGAATAGATGAGAAATAACTACACCGCCGGTGCAATGGTTAAAATCAACGTTCAAACCGCCGAATTCCGATATTTCCCTCCGTGTGAATGGTATCAAAGTTGAAGAGAAAGAGAGAATAATACGATTAGCATGATCTTCAAAACTTGTTTACATGAATACATTTTCCTGGTTGTATTCAAGCCACGAGACAAGTGTAAATTATTAGAGTGTAAAATTCATATCCGAGCTCAGATCTGGACGCGAAATTCTCATTCGAATCAAAGCCTTTAATTTTTGTGATGGAGAAGTCCTGAAATTGAATCTCTCCGTTGATTGGAGACTATTCAAGATTGTGCTCGGACTATCAGAAGAAGTCGCTGAACCTACTGAAAATGAGTTGAAGAGATTAGGAATTAAGCTTTCTCGCATTGACTTGAAAGAATATCAAAGTATTTCTCCATTTCTAATCTAATCAGAATATTAAGTCTCATGACTTTGGAAAAATTTCATTGAAAAAACCTTTTTCCTAAAATTCTTGCAATTTTATTTGTATCTTAAAATTTAAGCATTGTATGGGAGAATTAGACGTTATACATGGGTACAAGATATTTTCTCATACTATTTGTAGGCCATTTTGTGGGACTAGTGGAGTCACAATGTACGGAAATTACTCTGAACTTTTTTTTTTTTTTTTTTCCAATTTTTATTCAAAGTGAAAAAAAAAGTTTCCGAATGAGCTGTCCGATAACAATTTTCTCAGTAACATCGAAGTGTTTAGAACCAGACACGGTGCAAAAAAGCTACGGCACAGAATAAAAAGGAAAACGAGAAAGTATTTTTATATAGTAGGTATATCAATTATTAGGAAACAATGCGCACCTTAGTAAAATAAACATATACGTAAATATCAAGCAAAAAAATTCAAATCACGCATATTCAAGTTTTATTTTTGTTATTCTTCAACAAAGGGCCGTCGCTCTCCATTTAGTAAGGTTTCATGAATTCCAATTTCAATGAGAGTACCGACCTATCCTTCGCCGATTTCAAATTTTTTAACTGAGTGTGCCAATGTCGCAGATCACCATATAAAGTGAATATATAATTTTGCGTCAGCGTCATACCCGACCTAACCACAGGCGCTGAGATAGCAACACTTTCGACTTCTAGTTGTACATATTTTAGCTGATATGAAGTAATCTTGGAAATATTCTGCTAGTTCATCTTCAAGTTTCAGTAAGACTACGTACCGATTTCTCTACAATGCGACTCAGAAAAAATTTCGTTAACATTTGCTGGAGAGTTTTATTGAGTTTGGTTATTTTTAGATGAATCTGGTAAGTTGGTGCTAATTTATAATTCATGATCATAATTTACAAATTAGGTATGTACTCGCTGCTTCAAAAGTTTTCAACTTAAATAGGTCTACGATAAATTTCTTTTATTTGATTATTGTTGTTGATTAGCTGCTGGTGAATATTTATTATTTCCTATATTAGTTGATCTAATGAGCCGTTTCGAGACTTCGCTAATTTTAAACTTGGGAATAGGAGCGAACTGTGATAAAGTCTACCAAAATAAAACCTAGAAACATTAATTTCATAATTTGACTTGAATTTTTTCTCACTGTGTTCAAATTTCTAAAATATCTTGAGTACCATTAATTGATCGTTTTTCGCTAGTTAACTCGAAATTTAGGGAACCATATTTAATTCATCGCTATTAACTATTCTCATATTTTTTCTTTTATAGATAATTTATTTATACTTCCCCGTCGACTTAATCATATACCTAGGCCTAATCATTTCTCTTCCGTTTAAGTTTCTAATTATGATGGAAATACCGAATTTCAAGTATTGCTCATCATTTTGTCCTTTGTTTGGGTGAAATTTTAATATTTATATTTCTGTTGTAGAGGTCTCCAGTGAAATAAAAAATGTTGTTTTACCTGTTATTGCTGGGAATACTACGTTTAAATACTATCTTTACTGTGGCGATACCTCCTGATCGAATACGTAGACAAGCAGGTAGGTACCTACCTTCATTCAGTTGTTCGTTTTTTATTTTGCATAAATTAATACGAAAACTTACCCATTGCTCACGTCATTTGCCATATCATCTGAATAATTTTATTACTTTTTAAATAAAACATTCTGCATGCTAAACCTCATAGCGTTACCGAAACAAATCAACCATCGATCTGGGTAAAGAGATTACTTTGAGATTGCGAGATCTAGAACGTGATCTAGGCTGTAACGAGTGAAGTTTAAGGCTAATTCAATGAACTGGCTGTGAAGATTGAAACAAATAGCCTACACCTGTACTGTGAATTTTCTTTTGAATTAAGTTTTCGTAATAACGTGTACAAGGTTCACTGGCGGCCAGATTTTTTTTTTTTTTTTTTTTGGGGGGGGTGGAGGAATAGTGGGAGAAAAGAAGTGTTACAAAACAAATTTGGAAAGCTGGCATAGCCAAATTAATAAAGATCATGGATGTCTTTTATAAGGTAGCATGCTCCGCTCGTTTGCCTCCTTTCTTGGTGTAGTATAAGTCTTCTTTAGAATATGTTAGGCTGATTGCTTTTGAAGGGCTCCCTCGCTCCGCTCGCCCCCCCCCCTTCTTGGTCTAGTATAAGTCGACTCTAGAATATGTCAGGCTAATGGCTTTTGGAGGGCTCACTCGCGGCAGTATAAGTCTACTTAAAAGTTATACCTGCTGCAGTATCCTGGTTCAGGCCTAGTAAAGGTCTAGTAGATGTCATTTGGCCGCTTGAACCTCGTATTTTGTGTATGGAACCCTGTTTTGAACTTTGTTAGAACAGGCCGTGGTTCGTTCATGACGAGTCGGTATTTCACGCCAGATTGGGAGGGAAATTGATTCCAGTGGTGTTGACATTTTTCAGCACGAGTACAAACTTCTTCTATTTTGAAACACAAGGTTTGTTTGAGCGTTACAAGTCTACTGCATATGACCAGGTTCCTGTTTCTTGGCACCTGGTGTGCACCTTGTTGACTGTTACTGTAAGACGGTTGAACAAATAATTATGCTATGATAAACACTTGCCTACCAATCCATGCACTTTGTCAGAATTTCCGGCTAATCATATCAATCTTGGTAATCCGTCATCAGGACCTCCTCAGACGCTGACGCCTGGGTTACCAAAACAGTATTTTGATTGTACAGGAAAAGGCGCAAACACCTTTCTGCTTTTACAGTATATAGACGCGCAAACACAAACCTGAGCCAGTGTTATGCTCATTTAGCCAGAATCTGTAAAAACTGGTCACGCTCATACAAACCTACAATTTGTATTTCTTTGAGTTTTTTTCTCCTCAACTACCGTATAGGTATAATTTTTCCAATCTTCTTTTTTGAAATGTTATTTGTGTTTCTTTATTCAATTATGTCTGTGGAAATGAAGTTTTCGCTCCTCATATTTTTCTATTTTGCTTGGCATTGAACAGATAACGTTTGCAATACCAAAGTTTCAACCTGATTCTTGTGTTTTCATCGTATATTGATGTACTTACCCACATTCATTTTTTCCCACCATTTTCCTAGAATTTAGAATTTAGAATTTTTTATTAAAAATATAGGTACCAATCGCAAGGTTCTGATTTGTTTCATTTCTCGCAAAAGAGGCTGCATTTTACATTATTACAAATAAAATATCGGTCATTAATTATTGATGAACCGCACATTCATAAATAACATAAAGGCATGTTTTCTTTAAACAAAAATAATTATTATTGGAACATAACATGTTGAAACAAAGTATGGTCTAGGAACGTAAGTAGGTAGGTAGGTACTGCATTATTAAAATCATAATTCATTTGCCGGCTATTGCGTCCATGATACTCGAACCGCTGTTGGTACCTACTGTAAATTCAGAAAAAAAAAAAAAAAAAAAAAAAAAAAAAAAAACCAATAAAAATGATAAAGACGCAATAATGAAGTTCTACAATATGATAGGTACAATAGAAACATAAAAATTAGAAGCTGGAAGAATGATGATAAATTCACAAGCGAGTAAAACAGATCCGGTACAAAGTAATGGAACAAAAGAGACCATTTTAAATTTCATAGGTTTTGAAAAATATGAAAATTACTCTTAACATGCAAATTTAATGACTTGCGCGTTTCCACAATAACTACAAATTTGAGGAATAAAATATACAATAACATCAGTATAGAACACGCACGTGTATCCAGAGGTACATTTATGACTGATGCAGCGTCATTGCATCTCCAGTTTGACAACCGTTTCGCGTTTTTTTTTTCTTCTCCTATTTCATCGTGAAACAATCATGAAATTATATTACAAATTGTTCTTACAAAATAATCACCGACATGAATACTAGTGCATTGTTCCAACACTTTTCTAGCTGCTATCAAAACCTTGTCAAAAATTCGGCAAACCTACGGGAGAAGAAATAAACGAAACAAATGCGAAGAAAAAATTGTATGATGAGTAAAGTAAATACTCAATTGCACCGTACAAACAATTACGACGTTGATACTTACAAATGGCATAGGTACTGAGGAATTTGTGAAAAAAAAACAAAAAAAAACACAAATCCATAGTACGACGTCCTATGAGAAAACTTTACGCAACTTGTAATAAAACCGACTTCTCAAAACATAAGTTTGGACTCGTGTTGAAATCTTGAAAAACGCAAACACCGCTGGAAATGCTGGGATCAATTTCCCTCCCAATATGGCGTGAAATACCGACTCGTCAATGACGATCGTCCATGGTCGGGAGGCGACCGGTAGAGTAATGAAGGCTTAACCTAGTATAGAGTAGGCTGTATATTAGAAAACTGACCTATGTTAGTATAGGCCTAGTCAGCCTCCCTTCTTGGTCTAGTAATTAATCTGGTTGTATAATAAAGGCTCCACCTACCACAGCCAGGGATGGTAAGTTTAAGTCGATATGCGAGCTGAAGCAGCTGCTGTTTATTGAGCTTGTAAGTCAGCTCATAAGTCAGTCAAGGGGTGGCCATGAAGCTGAAAGCCAGTTCAAAGCCATTGCTGATAAGCTGTTTTTGATTTACCGAAATTTTTACAAAATTTTGATTGAATTTGTTTAAATATGAGGTTTGATTTTTTTTTTGCTTGTCAATTTTGATTTTGGGTTCATTTTCAAAAAATTCTGTCACATTTGGGGCGGCCAAAAAGCTCAAAGCTAATCGCTTCGCGGCTTATAGCTGATTGCTTCCACCTTGAAACGGCTATCAAAAATTTTGAAAAACATGTCAGCCCAAAGCTAAGTTTAAGCCAATGACGATTCGCATTCCGTCCCTAACCACAGCAGCCTGATTTAGGGCTATTATATAATGAAGGCTTTAGCCAAATATAGGTCGAGGATTTTGATTGTTGGAACTGTTTAAGGGGTAGAACCTTCAAGGTAGATATGTACACCCATTCAAAAATGATTAATTCATGACCATACTCAACTGAGTCTATTTTCAAGGCACTCGTTTTGGAAGTGTTCTTCTCCAATCCTCATTTTAGCGGGGAACCTGCTATTCATTTTATTAGGGGGTTTACATTCGACGTCATCAATGGCCTTGACCTACTTTAGGGACTTGAAAAAATTACAACTTCCAGCCGGGATGCTTTATGACGTCATCAATGATATTGACCTTGACCTACCTAAGGGACTTGAAAAAATTTCTACTTCCAGCCGGGATGCTTTATAAGTTCATTAATGACCTTGACCTACTTAAGGGACTTGGAGAAATTTCAATTTCCAGCCTTCATTATATCAGGTCTAGCATGCAGTATACTGAAAAGAGCCCACTCAACTCATTTTCTGAGAAGGCATTTTCGCGCCAACCGGTCAACGTCATCGCGAGCGCGGGAGGTTGCGGGTTCCCCGCTGGCCATTGCAAAACAGCAATGGCCTCTTAATTCTTTTACGTCTATGTTTTCTTTTCAACAATAACAATTTCTGTCTCAGTAAATTTGTAATCGTTCTTGAAGGTACGTGCACCACTCCCGACCAGAAATCGGGAAGCTGTATTAGACTCAGTTCCTGTGACGTGCTAGATACCTTACTTCGAAATAGCGCTCAAGATAATGCTGCGCAAAATTTTCTCAAGAATTCGCTATGTGCTCCTTATAAGCGCGGAGAATCTCCAATGGTATGCTGTCCAAAGAAGTCCAGACCACCGACTGAAAAGGGGGTTTCTAGAGCGGAATGCGGAAAAACGACTAATTTTAAAACCAGAATTGTTGGCGGTCGACCCGCAGAGCTCGGTACGGATATTTATGTCGTCCTCGTAAAATAAAGGATTTTACAATTACTCGAGTTTCGATTGTAAAAACAGGTACATGGCCCTGGATGGCAGCTCTAGGATACGTAATGAATGATAGCGAAGATTTGCATTTCAATTGTGGCGGATCTTTAATCAGTGATCAATGGGTTTTAACAGCGGCTCATTGTGTACTGTACCTGCCTTCAAATCTTCAAATGTAAGTTTATTCATTCAGAATGCGAAATCTCTTGTTTAAGGGTAATCGTATGATAATGCGAATTGTGTTTCATGGATATCGGTTCCTAAACATCCAATTTGCTCCACTCATTTTTCAGAAGTGTCGTCCGACTCGGAGATTTGGATTTAGATGAAAGCGTAATTGATAATGCTACTGCAATTGACGTACCTATTCAGTACATTATACCTCATCCAGATTATTCGAGGAATCCGTATGCTAACGACATAGCTTTGCTTCGTCTGGCGAGTCCCGTTCCTTATACAAGTAACTATAGCTCTACTCAACCTGGGGATGCAGTCACAGTACAAGTTTAGGTCAACCTATACTATATTTTATTCCTGTGTCGTTTCAGAATATATTCGTCCAATTTGCCTACTCAAGAATAAATCCGATAGTTATTATCACAGAAAAAGACCATTCATTACTGGCTGGGGGCGAACACACTCCAGTGAGTTATTGGTGATGTTTCATCGTAATGTATGTTGTACAGGATTTCAAGAAAATTAAACTCGACTTGTTCAATTGAAACGCAAAAATTTAGGAAGCTGCCTATTCGCATGAGGACACAACTCTAGGAAGCATAAGCGTCGTGCCTGAAAAGGGATACGGCATAGACACGTATGAAACTAAAACGGGCTGTATCTTTGTCAATTGAAAAATAATGAAAAGTGGTACACATAGGTAAAAGCATTTCTTTATTATTTTCATGCATAGAATAACCTGAAAGAAGAAACAATTGAGATTTCGACAATCTCGTGAAACATCCCCTTTTCAGGCAGCTTCCGAAAATGGCCGCCACAGTTTTCATAGAGGGCGTCTACTTTGTGTCCTCATGCGAATAGTCCAAGTTTTTTGCGAAAAGATTGCCAGACAGCGTGCTCTACAAATTTTATATTTCGCAGCGTGTATTGTCTACTCGCCGTCGTTTAGCCAATGGCTCGTCCAGGCGCGGATTAAGGGAAGATAAAGGGGATATTTATGCCCCTTAACATCCTCCAAAGTATACCTCTATATCTGCGACTGGATTCAGCCGACGGTCTGATTCTCTTAAGAGCCTTCAACGTACTACGTTTCTTAGTTATATCAGTATGAAGAAAGCCATAATTGTTGGTAATCCCTGTTCATTACGCAGAAGGAGCTCCATCTTCGTGGTTACAAGAGACGACGATCAGTATTGTAAATAATACGAAATGCGCTCAGGATTATGCGCGACAACGCTTATCGAAAATTGATGAGAGAGTAATTTGCGCAGCGGAACCTAAAAAGGACACGTGCCAAGTAAGAGTATTTCACTCTTCACTCTAGAATTTTTTAAATATCATTAGAGTTGAGAAAACTGTGATTCTACTTAGGGCGACTCGGGTGGTCCTCTAGTGTTTCCTAATGCAAAAGATAAATCTTTTTATGTTGGCGGAGTTGTTTCTTATGGTATAGGTTGTGCCAATGATAAATACCCTGGTAAGCTATGCTTTTTCATCTCTTTTTACGATGACCTATTTACAAATACTTCACTAAACCTTTCATTTTTTTCAATATGACAGGTGTGTACACAAGAGTTGCGGCATTTATCGATTGGATAAGTGAAAGTTCTGGGATTCCTCTTTAATATTGTGATGCGGAGATGAAAAATATATCGTCTTTATTCGCGTTAAATGTTAATCCGTTATCCTTTGTTTTTCTCACGCCACATCACACGAAAATTTTTTGTACTTTCTGAAAATCATGAAAAAATAGCAGGTTTTGAATTTAATTTCAATTTTTTAAGTTTTGTTAGTTGGAAGAAATTTCCATCTGCGGACACTCGAATTTGTCTCTTCTATGGTGTACAAAGTCTCAGATGAATCTTGATCAGTAGCATGGCTAGAAAGTTTTTCAGAGAAGGTTGGAATCGAAAAATTTTCCGGAAAGTGGTTTTGAATGATATTTCAAGGCAAATCTTTCAGTTCAATAACCCTCGCCCCCTTCTCTGGCTATGCCACTAACAATAAAACTATAATAGTCCATGTGATAAAACATTGACGTATCAAAAACGTTGAGGTGTCCGGTTCGAAAAAAGAGAGTAGACTTGTTCCGAATGTGAGGTGTAGGCCCGTGAGTCTTCCTTCATTTCCAGTCCACCAATGGACAGAACGACCGCAAATTCACAAATTCGGCGACTCATTATATTAGGCTATATGTAAATCAGGTACCAACATTTTAAACCCGTCAACCTCGGCACTGACTTGTGGCTCGAATAATAGGTTCTCCTGGAAAAGTGAAAATGCGATCGATGTTTCTGATCGGCAATTTTGATAATTCAGAAATTCGGTACATATTTAAAAAAAAGATCAGTGCAGCAATGGTCGAGTCTACGCAATGTTAATTTTAAAATCTAATAGCCTACCAAGGGTAGACTAATTCTTTCACCTCGATTTCGAAGGTCTGTCAAATTGTGCAATGAAAATCTACGAAAAGACGTCGATTACTAGTCATTAGCCGATGAGTGACGTAGGCCTACAGTCGATTCAAAAGCGCTGTCGACGATGAGTGGATGGTAAAAAAAGAGATTTTTTGGTAGAACCTTTATCTCATGTCTAGTAATTGACTTCGGTATATTTTAAGGTCATGCCTACTTTGTGATGGAATCATGGCCCAGCTAGACTACGAGGAATGAGTGAGTGGAGCGATTGAGCTCTTTCGTCGATTGATATAAGTGTGGTGAACTATAGGTCGAGCTATCTAGCTCACGACGAATATCAACATTAGTGACGTCATAACCACCCATGATGGCTGCCCGTGATGTCAGTAGCACAGCTCAGGTTCTGTCTCTTCTTTATCCTCGGATCACTCACTCCACTCGTAAGCCTCCGAATAGTCTTCATTATATTAGGCCTAATAGAACACCTGCTCGAGCCATCTTTTATTCTAGGCCTCTGGGTCACGGCTGATGACGTCTTACGTACAGATTTCAAAATTGGGTGACTCTTCCTTAGCCTCCATTGTACTCGACTTTATAGTATACTAAACTATACTAGGCCTATTATCAGCTAGACATAGGCCTAACAAAACAGCAATATGAAAGTCTATATTAAAAAAGATTTTCTGGCGTTGCCAAATTAATAAAGATCATGTTCCATGTCTTCTATAAGGTAGCATGCTCCACTCATTTGCCCTCTTTGTGGTCTAGTATAAGCCTACTTTAGAATATTTTTGGCTAATGGCTTTTGGAGGGCTTACTGTATAAGTCTGCTCTAGGCTGATAGCTTCTGGTCAATTCCTTACTTGGTCGCTTTGCTCGTTCGTCCTCTTCATGGATTAGTATAAGTCTACTTTAGGGTATTTTAGGCTAATTGCTTTCGGGGCTCACTCGCTGGTCCAGTGTGAGTCTAGTTCAAGACTAGTATATTCCTAGTATTGAAGCATTGCATATCTAGTTCATTGAAGGGGCGGAGCCAACATGCAGTATATTGGACTTAAACTAGACTAGGACTCCTAGCTTTATACTAAAAATATAAGATAGCTTCCAAGACCTAGTATAAAGCTAGTATAAGGCTAGTTTACCAGTATTTGATTAAGGTAGGGTCAGAACGTCCAAATTTTCAAATGAGGGTAGGGTCAGAGCAAAGACATGAAACATGTCAAAAATCATAAGTCCCAGGGTCATCTGCACGCACGCGTCACGCGTTACACGTTACGCGCACGCAAATTTCAAATAAAGGTAGGGCTCAGAGAGTAACCGAAAGAAAAGAATCATAAGTCCCAAGGTCATCTGCACGCACGCGTTACTCGTTACGGGTTACGCGTTACACGTTACACGTTACACGTTACGCGCTCGCAAATTTTCAAATGAGGGTAGGGTCAGAGCAAAGACATGAAACATGTCAAAAATGGATTTTCTGGCGTAGCCAAATAAATAAAGATCATGCTTCATGTCTCTTATAGCATGCTCCGCTTCTTCATCCCCCCTTCTTGGTCTAGTATAAGTCTATTTTGGAATATTTTAGGCTAAAAGCTTTTGGAGAGCTCACTCGTTCCGCTCGTTTGCTCCGCTTCTTGGGCTAGTATCAGTCTACTTTAAAAATTTTAGGCTAATTGCTTTAGGAGGGCTCACTCGCTTCTTCGTCTGGTATAAGTCTACTTTGAAAAATAGTTCCTTTAACTGAATAGATAAGTCCCAAGGTCATCTAAGCACGCACGCGCACGCGCACGCAAATTTTTAAATGAGGGTAGGGTCAGAGCAAAGACATGAAACATTGTCAAAAAAATACACAGTATTTATAGTCAAATGCTGTTTGACAGCTCAGCATAGAATCCTGTATAGTGCACTTATCCAATGGAGATGAATACAAGCTGGAGAACAGGTATCTTCCACAAGTACGATGAAGCCCCCAATTCTCCCGATCGTTTCATCTTGACTCACACTTCTCCATAACATTGATCAGCCAAAAATCAGCTGAATTAAGTAACCTAAATTGAGCCGAATGCCAACTAAATTTTTTAAAAAACCCAAATTTTTCAAGGGTATAAGTTGAAGCAAAAATTTTGATTGCAATACTCTGCTAATCATCCATGCTGATAACGACATTGACATCACAAAAACCTGAGCGAAACAATATTTACATGGGGACCGTTTCGATAATAATTTATTGATGTTTTAAAACAAGAAAAACGTAAAAAGACAAACATACATTTTTAAATACTCAAAAACTTCCTCATTTTGAATATAATTATAAACTTTTGGTTTCTTATTTATTTATTATTTTTTGGTATCAATGCAGATATGATCGAAACGTTCCGTATACGTATACCTGTTCTTATGAGAATCGCGATAAAATGGGTCGAACAGATAATTGTAAAATCAAATGACTATATCGAAATATCGGCCAATATGAATAATTCGGCTCTCTGTCATTCACCACTATCAATATCGTGACGTCACCGGGAAAAACGTCTCTTTAGGAAGAGAATGAAGATCCTGACTTGCAAAATTTCAGCGGTAATGATGACATTAACACATGACCTCATCACTAATTAGAATTGAAATAAAACCAAAAATGAAAAAATCAAATTTCCAAATTCACAGTCACAATAATTGGGATAAAATCCATTCGTCAGTTTGTTATAAAATAGAATAAATTGAGATTTTTGTCTTAAAAACTCCTCCGTTGTACGTATGTGCCAGCTTAGAAATAATTATTGTGCAACCTCAAAACATGATTGATTTTTTTGGGGTTAAAATGAGTGATTTTATGCAACAGGCGTGCCTGGAAATTTTTTTAGAAGGTTCTAATATGAAGGGCGGTTAGCAACTGAAGAAAAAAATTGGAAATCGAAATAAATCAGCGTATAAAAGTACTTTTTTTCTAGGAAGGGGGAAAGGTGTCCGTCCGCCCCTTTTTTTTGTAAAGAACTTTTAAAGCATTTCTCAATATAATTGAATATTGGTGGGGCTGCTCAATCACTTTCATCTCCTCGTTGGTGGGACAACTCATCTGAGCAACGATACATGAACACAACAGAAAGCTTCGATGTATTTCAGAGATTTAGTCCTGTTCTCTCATTAATCCAATCAACAAATTCCGCTACTTTTGTGTACACACCTGAAAATGAATAAACAGATAAAATTTGAAAAGTAAATATTCTAGATTATTTGTGACCGGCTGAGCGTAGCGGTACCATTAGGACCGAAAGATGAAAAATGAGTTAAACACTGATTCTTATGTAAAAACAGGTCTGACGAGAGGGAGGGACACTTGAGGATTTTGTCCCTAGGCCCTGCTCTTATAGGAGCCCGAAAATTATAACCCGCTATCCATTTCGTTAGGGGGATTACATCCTCAGAAAACGTCCGCGTCCGGAAGTTTCTGTGAACTGCGTGACGTGACGTGACGTGTGGCGCCTTATGACGTCATCAATGACCTTGACCTACTTTAGGGACTTGAAAAAATTTCAATGTCCAGCCGGGATGTTTCATGACAACATCAATGACATTGACCTTGACCTACTTTAGGGACTTGGAGAAATTTCAACTTCCAGCCGGGATGCTTTATGACGTCATCAATGACCGTGACCAGAGGCTTGGAAAAATTTCAATTTCCAGCCTCCATTATATCAGGCCTAGCATGCAGTATACTGAGAAGAGCCCAGCCAACTCATTTTCTGCGCGCCAACGTGATCGCGAGCGCGGAGGTTGCGGGTTCCTCGCTGCCATTGCAAACCTGCAATGGCCTCTAATTTTTTTTTTTGGGGGGGGGGGCTGACTGGTGCCCTTGACGGGCCTGCACAAAGTCTACACAATTCAGGAAAGCCTACAGTATTCAAACTTTTTCTTTGATAACTGAGAGACAAGAATCTTCTGGTCAGACCAATTTGCTAAAGGAAATTAAACGCAGGCATGAAATAACCTAGAGTTCTTGAAGTTGAGACTCAGAAATAATTCTATTTTCAGGTTCCGAAGGATTCACAGCTCGAGACCAAAAAACGAATTCGCCATTGGGTCAAAACAATACAAAAATTCCCTTGTCAGACAAAATCTCCAGAGAAAGCTCAACTGTGCAGACGCAGACTCCCTTTACCCTTTTGGTTTGAAGTTGAGCCTCGAAAATTAATCCATTTCCAGTTTTTCCAGAATTCTTAGTCATAGCTCGAGACCCAAAGACGAATTCGTGATTGGGTCAAAACAATACAAAAATGTCCTTGTCAGAAAAAATCGCTGAAGGAAGCTCGAAAGTGCAGACACAGGCTGCCTTTACCCTTGTGGTTTGAAGTTGAGCCTCAGAAATCAAACTATTTCATAGCTCGGTAGAATCTTGAGAATCCAAATACTGACCCTCAGCAAAATATTAGGACCTTTTTGTGAGAGAAAAATGCTTAAGCAATATTCTTGGACATCTGCAACTTGTGATTCAGCGAGGAATTTCAAATTCTGAACTACAGAGCATCTCATGTCATGCTAATTCTAGTTGTACTCGGTCCACAAAGACAGGCCTGACAATAGAAGGGGGCAACCGGGGATTTTGTCCCCGGGCTCGGTTTACAAGGGGAAGGAGTGAAAAACTTTTTTGGTGGGGCCGCTGTGTTCTTTGCCCCGGATCCGATTGGAGCTCTCAACGGGCCTGTGTAAAATGCATCGCCGAATCCGAAAATGCAAACCGTTCAATCCAAAGAACTTTCCTCACGCCAGTTCTCATCGCCAATATTAGCTTTTTGTATAAGAATCAAAGTCGATTTTTTTTCATTTTTTTGTTTTCCTGCAAAATTTTGTTTCAGCCCAAATAGTAACTTTTTGCTTAGCCGGTCACAATTTTCAAAATTTATTTCTGTTACTTACCGGGATATTTATTCGCACAGCCAACACCGAAGGATACTATTCCACCCAGATGATACGAGTGAGTAGTGGAATTAACGAAGACTAGTGGGCCGCCCGAATCTCCCTAATGAAATAGAAAAAATACAATTAATGTCTTTAAATTCTATTTTCATCAATGGAATACCTCCTTAAATATTTTTATATTCAATTGCAAATGATAATTACCTGACAGCTATCTTTTCCTTCATCTTCCGCGCAAATTACTTTATGATCAATGACGGCCTGTTTCGTTAATTTTGCATAATCTTGAATGCATTTGGATGAATTTACTACTGTTATGCTAGTTTCCAACAAATGTGAAGAGGAAACATTCCCTATAACACTACAAACGTAAGTACAGACCAGTAGGTCAACTTAATGCTTAATACTTGTGAGAATAGGTCTTTTTACAGGTGTCATACCGCAACGTATTTTATACGTGGGATTTTGAAGGGCGCCAGAAATTATGAGAAGTTTTAATAAAATTTCCCAGTTTGAACTTTTCATTCAACCTAAACCTTCATTGAACTGCATCAAAGCGAGCAAGGTTCAATTATAGTTGAATATTAGACAAAATTTTACTTGCAAATAGAATGTACTTCACGGGGAAAAAAAGAAAGCTTTTAAGCGTCGGTACAATACCTTTAAAAAATATGGGCGTATTATTACGTACCTAACTCACTTAGAAGAAAAGAAAAAGCAAATAATATTATAAACAATAGCGACAAATAATTGTTTGCCTCATTTTTATTGTAATCAGTGCTGCCAGATCTACGGATTTTTGTTTTCTACGAATTTTATGTGGAAAACGGATTTTTTATGCTCAAGGGAAAAGTAATTCAGACATTAGTATGAGAGATACTTTTTCCTAGTCGTTATGTGATAAGACCACTGTCTTTTGTAACATTGAATCGATCAAGAAAAAAGCACCTCAGTTACTCATATAAGAGATACCTCCCTCCTAATCGTTATTAATAAATTTGTCGAAGTCCGTAGAAATCTGTTTTCAGGCCTTGAAAAAAACAGCGGTTTGAAAATATCATCCGGCAGCACTGATTGATATGGTACTTCGTTTACATTGGTCTCATCTTATGGCAGGGGAATGAATCTCACCATAGAAAGTGAGGAAAATCGCTTCGGACAATTGGAATTCAAGAAAATGAATGTTCGGTAAATCGAAAATTCGGGAAACTGGACATTTGAGAAAATAAATTTTCGGGAATTTGGCTTCAAAAATATGGTCTCCGGAAGTTGGAAATTCGGGAAAATGGGTGTCAGAGGAATCGGCAATGCGGGACAGTGGGTTTGGAGATAATAGATTCGGGAAATTGTACAGTAATCAGTTGAATATGCAATAATAGCATAATCAATTCCCCTGCTATAGGACCAATGTAGACGAAGTACTATTACCATGAGAATCAGACAAACAAGTATGCAATATGATATAGGGAAAGAGCCCTCGTACTTACTGTACTGAATGGCTCCCCAGCCGGCAATCAACGGTTTTTTCTTATCATAAAATGATTCAACTTTACGTTCTGAGCCGCTTAGTACACAGATAGGACGGATGAACTCTGGAAATTTTGTTTCCTTAGTCATTCATTGAGATCTACATGTACCGGTTGCTCATGAGTTTTACGCTTACCGGTGAATGTAACAGGATTTATTAGATGTAAGAGAGCGATATCATTTTCCAATGGTTGGCTTCTATATTTAGGATGTGGAATGATCTCTTTTATTGAGACTTCGATGGGTTTTGCTCCATCAACCACGGTATCATTTATGTCAAGGTCACCCAATCTGACTATACCCCTGAAATTCGAAATCTACGTTAATCCAGTGAATTCTCATCCTCACCGTCGCGATGCTGGCTGAAAACTTACAGTTTTGTATTTTGACCCGAACACTGCAGACAGTGACCTGCCGTAACGACCCACTGATTCGAGATAAGGGAACCGCCACACTGAAATCGTTTTTTTCCTGATTTGGAGTTTTCACAATAAATTGCTGCTATCCAGGGCCATGAACCTTACATTTTTATTTAATACGCTAATATTGAGGTAATTGAGCTACTTTTATTCTTCTCTTATACAATTAGGTGTCAGTTTAATTCTATATCAGATTCTTACCCAGTACGGCGGGTTGGCCTCCAACTATTTTCGTTGTAACATCGGCTGATGCTTTACCGCATTCGGAGAATGTTGGGCAGCAAACGAAGGGGGGAAATTCACGCCGACCACACTGAGACTTCTGAAGAAATTTCTGAACAGCTGGTTCGCGACCACGATATATTAGTTGATCGTATAAGGTTTTGCATTCTTGTAGAACAACGCATGTGCCTTCCTTATTGTCTGGCGTAGTGCATCTAGAAGGTTCTGTAAAAGAAAATTTGTTTCAGTGAATTTATGGCATATTTTATGCATGAAGGATTCTGTACTTCGATGTAGTTGGCTAAAAAGAAGAAATTAAAATTTCTAGTTCTTTGCGGCTCCGCTGTCGTTTATTATTGAAGCGAAACAATATGATGACCGACGTTTTGGTACAACGTATACCATCCTCGGGGTCTACATGACTGGTATAAGTTACACCGAAATGTCGGTCATCATATTGTTTTGCTTCAATAATAAACGACGGCAGAGCCGTAAAAAACTGGAAATTTTAATTTCTTTTTTTTAGCTAAGAAACTAACCGTCGCGACAAGTCTTTACCTAATTAATTTTCGATGTAGTATTTTTCGATAGTGAAGAAGTATTGAAGAATAATATTTTTGTTTTGTCGTTTGTTAAAATCGTGGCGTTTAGTCGCAGAAGGAGAGGGAGAAGCAAATACATAGCTTCGAAGTCAGAGCTAAACGTTTTGCCTAATCTCCCTCTTGAAGGGAGGAACGACTCTAGACTACATTGACCATCGATTTTTGTTCCTTTGATAAACATAGAATCATTACATCTACCCCAAAATATCCTCCTTATAATTATGAAATTTCACGATAGCAAGACATTTTTTCATCTAGACTAGCCATTATTTTCAATCTATTCAAGCAAGAAAGCAGATACGAGTTGTTCCTCGAGAATTGTACCCCAGTAAGGTTTCCATGAAGAAATTAGTCTTATGAAACAATATGAATCAATTAGTCCAACATAAAGTATAGGTACTCAGAATGATTAAAACCTCAACTTCTTTAGCTAAGGATGAGGGCGAACGAGTGGAAAACTCCCGAGGAACGAAGAGAAATTGTTCTACGGATCGAATTGGCCTCGAAAATTTTTTCAAAGTCCCTCCTACATGATGAGTCTATGAGCTCAACAAGGACCAATATTCATAACAATCTTGGGGGCACATTACAGGATCTATATCAGGTTTGAGTTTCTTTTAAAAAATCCAGACCCGCGCAGGCTAAATCCGGCCTTCAGCATATAAGTAAACATGTTTACTAAGGATGAAGTGGAAAATCAAGGGCAAGGAAAGTAAAAATTCGTTGACTGATTCGAACATACCTTTGGTCCGCTTTCCCTTGGATCAGTAGTTGAAATATAGGTCTAACCTATGAAAAACAAATGATCTTCTCATTCACTAATCTCGTCTCACATATTCTTTGTCATTATGCGTAAGATGCCAGTCTCTGTGATTGCTGCTATAAAATCTATATGCAGCCTTCAACTATTTTTTAACTAAAATTTTGATGTTCGCTTCTATTTTCATAAAATCCTACATTGTTGAAAGTATTCAATGGCCATAGATGAAGTTTCATTGCCTATTTACCGATAAGTTGATACAATAACGAATAAAATTTAAAATCTCACCTGATCTCAAAGTTGTTCTATTTTTTGTAACTATCGTAACGCAATCTACGGTTACAATTTCCTGATTCAATTTCCATATTGCTAATGTAAGCAACAGGAAAATTAAATTTAGCCTCTTAAGCATAATGAAAGGAGGAAAGATAAAAAAAAAAGAAGAAAGAAAAAAAAAACAGATCTGAAGAGTCGAACCGAACTCAACGCAACTATTTTGACTAGCAAACGATTTCTGATGCCGGTCACTAAGAACTGATTACGCGATAAGTCTACCGTATAACAGACCCACCTATACACTCGCAAACAAGTTCAGATTTATCACGGAATAACATGCGGGAAAACCACATTTTTCTATCGTTATGATGTCAACCTTTCATACTTTCGCGAATCCCGTTAATTTTTTTTTTCGAAAATCATTTTTCTTATCATCATTTTATGGACCATGAAGAGAAAAAATGAAGAAATAAAAAAAAACCAAAGAAAGTTTGATCGAGTGGTGAGCAATATTTCCCAAAAAAAGTTTTCATCAAATCTCAATTTGTCGCGGAGGGCGCCAGATGATGACTCACAATACTTATTTAAAATTGGAGACGGAATGAGAGCTGATATCATTTCCCGTCACCTACTGATTGTTTATTAGGTATCTAATTTGAATTTACAAGCATTGTGTTGACTGTTTGCTTTCGAGTGGACATTTAGATTTCAGAAGTGGACTGCTAACTTGTTCTTGCTCTGTAAACCTTAACCGTGCAGACTCGATCACAGAAATACATTATTAATTACTTGACCGACTGTTCATTCTTTCGAATTCTATCCATAGTTCCGACATCAAATGAACGTGAATTACGATATTTACTCTTCACTGCTAGTCCACCAATTAACCTTGTTCACGAGATGCCCTCGTCGTCGCGTTGGAATCTAATTACTTACTGCCCTGATAATGACGTACAATTTGCTGCGTGCAATATTCGATTCTGTAGAACGAGAAATTATTCGAACTTTTTTGTTAACCTATAATTGACAGAATTTTAGAGCAATATTTTTAGTGATCATTTTCCACTCTGAGAGATTAAAATTTTTGGTCATTTTAAAAGGGCTAAATTTTCTTTATTAGCAGAATTCTTTATTGTTTATTAATAGGTAACGTTCGGCTCATGGGTATAGAAAGAATATCGTAAAAAATTTATCAACTTGAATGATATTTATATTCTTTGATGAAACACATGCGATTACTTTACCGCTAAAGGAATTGTATTTTTTTTTTTTTTTTATCAGCGTTTGTTAGATAAATTGTTAGACTTTTTGGTTAGCCTAATGCATTAGAAAAAATCATCAATTGAACATTTACTCCAATATAACCAGTAATAATACATATTTTTGAAAATGAATTTAACAGTTTGATCAAAATTTCTTCTATAGATAAATGAAATTTACCCGTGGAAAAAAATTAACTAATACTCAAGAAATACGGCTTTATTTTCTATTTTTATTTTTATATCGATACTACAAGTATCATTTTCAGAAACAAAAAAGTGGAAAATAAATCGTATTTCTTGAGTATTAATTTCTTCTATATTTTTATAAAATAATGAATTATTTATCTAGCTTATGAAAATGGAGTTATTAATCTGAAATTCAGAAAATTCACATAGGGATGGTAGAGTCTACCCCCCCCCCCTCTGTAAAATGAAAAATATTTTCTTTTTTTCTCTTAATCAAAAATGAATAATCACCCAAGAGATATTCATTAGGAGAAAATAGAAGGAATCGAGACTATGAAGTACGTAGGCCTACATATCTTTGTTTATAGGAGCATTAACCATCAACCTTTTACAAAAAAATTCAAACCTCAAAGTTTCCTTTTTAAACATTTTTTGAAGTAACAATTTACTTTCATTTCATACTTTTGCACGAGAATACCTCACAAATTTTCTGGAAGATGCAAAAATTAGAAACTGGACTGAATTATTGGCCAAAAGAGGATTGGAATTGATTAGCCATGATACATTATCTTAATTTCAATAGCTCGTCGGCTTTTGCCGGAGTGAGCGGCTTTTGAATGAAACTCAAAGAATTTCTTTAAAAAAAAAAAAAAATGTTTTGCAAATAGTGTGTAACGGGCTAATAATTGAAGAGAGATCTTGCTAAAATTTTTCTAGTCATTCCTCCAGCTACAAAATGAATGAGAATCCTCCTCTCTCATGCTTTCTCAGAACTTACAGCCAACTCAAGAAATTGGCGACTTTCCTAACTCAATTTGGCAAACTACTTCTCACCTGCCAATTGCACATACTACCCACACTATACGAATAACAATGCTAATGCGCAACCACTCTGTGAAATCCGAGCCCTTCTTTTACTATTATTGTAGGCCTCAACGGCGCGACAGTGTCGCTACACAGTACACAACGTGTGATCGAAGGAAGTTCACTATCATGTCTCTCGTACGCGTTCTTCATTCTAAGAGCTACATACCGGAGTTTCAAGAATGATTGATAATACGGTTCCGTCAGTCGGAAGAGTAGTTGACTAGTTGTTCTTCTTCTCACTTCTGTCAAAAATCATGAACTAAATGAAGATAAACTAGGAACGTTAATCGTAGTATTTCAAATCTTCTTTCATATGAGACCAATTCCGACCAATATGATGGGGAACTTTCTTTACATTTTAAAAATGTAAACAAGTATCTGCCTTCCCTTCCAACCTGAATGTAAACAAACAACCGACGCTTCATCAGTTTTTAAAAATAAAATAGATAAGAAGAAGAACCGCCGTCAAACAGTGAACTGACCAGAAAATTAGAGTCGCTTCAATCTTCTAGTAACCGATCTTTTTACCTCCAATATCTTCGTATTATTCTGCAGATTTGTACAATTCTCGAGTTTAATTTTTGAAGTGAAGTTTCGTTGAAACAGAAATGTGTCCTCTGTTTTAAACTTACTCGTAGGTGAACTAAAGATGTTAATTTCTCTTTAACCGTTGTTTCCATATTTCTCCAAAGTAATTGTTCATAGTCTACCTTGTTTTAGCTTTGATTGGTCAATTATAACTGAAATTTCAATTTTTATTCAATAGGGGTACATCGATTTGGTACGTGTGTGGCAATTAGTATACTGAATAATCTGCTGTGCTCGTGCATGCAATCCATTTGTGGTTCACGATGGTTAAAACTATGCTCCCAGTTCAGCGGAATAAAGATGAATACGAGTTTCAAGACGACAATAATCAACCGAGTCTACCAGACTCGCCCACTGAAGTCGATGATATTGACAGTAAGTACATTATCATCGTATTATTTCCTCGTTAAATTTGATTACTCTAATTGATTTTCATCTACCAATGCTTAGATGTTATTCAAACCGTTATTAGTGATGGTGAACCGTTTTCAAAACCTGAAGATTTTGTTGAGATGAAAGAACAGTAAGTGAAATTAAATCTTTTTGAACGCACGAATCTACGTTCTATCGTGTAGTATACAATATTTTGTCTCACAGGGTTTATCAGGACAAACTCAACGGTTTTAAAAAACAATTGACGCAGTTGAGTGAAGGAACTCATCCGGAATATAATAGAAGATTGAAGAAGTTAGAACATAATTATAAGGAAAGGTAAACCGAAAAGAACTTTTTTTTTGGATGTTATAAAAATTCATTGGTTACGACAAAATTGTTCTTGTTGTAGATTGAAATTAAATGTCATTTGGCGCGAGCATATGACTCATAACGTTGAGAAAGAATACGTAACGGATAAAAAAGCAATTGCTAAAGAATTTGAAGAAAAGAAGATTGAATTGAAAGAGAATTTAATTAGCGATTTAGAAGAGAAACGTAAGAATATCGAGAACCAAAGACTGACCATTGATATTAGTGGAGAACAAATGGAACCAAAGCCGGCTATGACTCGGAAGCTGAGACGTCGACCAAATGATCCATTGCCCATTCCTGATAAAAGAAGGAAAAATACACCGACTCAGTTACATTATTTGTTAGATGATAAGGAAATCGACGAAGATTTGAAGGAAATCAGCGCAGCTAGATGTCCTAAAAAATCTGGTATGTATGTACTGTGATAACTAGAATATGATATCGAATTTCTTATCTCATGATACCGCCGGCAAAAATCTACTCACGAAGTAGCTTCTGGTCTTGGTAATACTTGAAATTTGGTTTCCTTAGGAATTGCCACGACCTAGGTGAATAGATAAAATAATCAAATTTATTCAAGTTTGTTGCAGCAAAACCTACAAAACTTGTCGAATCTTTGCGAAAGAATCGTGAGATTTTTTTTCTTTCCAACCGTAATATTTATTGAATTGTGTCGCTGGTATTTACTTCAACGAATATTAACAAGTGAATACTCTAATATCCCTCGAAGTTCTTCATTTTGTCGTTCGTCGTTGAATTTTTCGTTCGGGTGTTCAAAATCGTTTCATCAATTACATTCAACATGACATGATTTGTACCAAGCATGAGTGCTAGTGTTTCATGAATTTCTTTCCCCGAGTAATCCTTTTTTTTTTCTTTTGTAATATTCATTTCCTTCTATTAGACAGAGCTGGTAAAAAAATTTTGTTTTAGTTTTTCAAATAATAGAGAACCCTGTTTTTTTTCTTCTTTTTTTAAATTATACCTTTTGAATCTTTGAGTTAATTGCTTTTATGAAAATCAAGATTGAACTAATCATCATTTTAATGTTTCAGGAAGTAACGCATCTGACAAACCATCTATAGAAAGCCGAATAGAAGATGGAAAGCTTATGTATGAAAAGAAATGGTAATTATTCACTATGATTATATTCCAACTGTTTGGCGATGGTGTGCCAAGATATAAACGCAGAAGGGTATTTAATAGAAAAGACTGTCGAAAGTTTCTTTTCTGATACCAATCTGTTTAAAAAAAAACAAACTCCAGTAAGAGTATGTTCCTTAGAAATGTGCGTAAAATTACAAACTGGGAATGTGGTTGACTGTTGCTAATGAGATATCTTTTTAGTCATTTTTACAACGTTTGAACGGTATAAAGTTTTATTGCATACGTATTGCGGCTTTACCGTCGTTATGAAAATGTGATAATATTGTTAGAACTTTCGTTTGATTTAACCTAACCGTACTCGGAAATTCCTCCTGAGGCGTACTTATTTGGAGTCAGCTCCCGTTTTTTTTATCATCAGCAACAATTTGCTATTTTCGAAACTTGAGGAACCGAAACCTTCTGAAAATTAGAAGAAGTTTTCGATCGAGTGATTGATTTGGATTTACAAGCAGCGAAAGATTCGAAATTTTTAAATGAAAATATTTTACGTTCAAGTGACAGTATTGGAGATTATCTGGAAAAATGAATGAAGATTCATGAAACATTCTTAATATTTATTTACATGCTTTATTTTTTCGAGCTTTCATGAGATTCCATGTTAGTTTTGAGTACAGATCCATTCTGATATTATTTTTAAAATATTAATATTGTTCGAAGCCTTATTTTTTTTTGTTTTCACTGTAAAATCTATTATTTAAATTCTAACACAGGTTTATTAATTTTCAATTTTTAGGTTTTTGAGAGGCCAACCAGTATTTATTGAGGGTAGAAATATTTCCAAATTTCCTGCAATTATATCATCGATTAAGACAGAAGCCGTAAGTTTCTTCTATAGTACCTATGTTTAAAATTAATTTTGAGTAATAAATTTAACGATGAAATTTCAATGTCTATTTTCCTGTAGCTATGGGTTAAGAAAGTTGTGGACGCAAGTAAATTCCGTATAAATCTCTCCCAGCTAGTCAAAGGTAAAATATCAATTAAAAGACGAGCTTCGTGATATTTCGTAAATTCATTACCACTCGTTATTGTGTATTTGGATCTTAATTTATTTATGAATCATTTTTGTGTAACTTATAACTTATCACGATAATTTCGTGTAAAATAAAAGATGTATTGAATCATGTAATTCAGAGTTTTCTTCTTATACAATAGCATCACATGAGTTTTTTCAGCTCATATATTATATTTTTTTCATTTAACAGGGTTGCCACTTTCTAGAAAACCGAGAAAAGTGAGGGAATCTACCTAATCATGGAAAAATCAGGGAATTTTGTTTCAAGTCAGGGGAATTTTCCTAGATTAACAAAAGTGGTATACATTTGTACAATTTGAAAAATTCCCGAGGTCTCTCTCCTTCTTTAAAAATATTGTAAAAACAGTCAGGGAAAATGAGGAAAAAATTGTCTGGAAAACCTGGAAAAGTCAGGGAAAAGCAATTCTAAAAAAAAGTGGCAACTCTGTTTAAATTTGCCCGGATAAAGCCTGTATGTTTTTATTTTTCCTTTTCGTAATATTTAATATGTTTTACGTGCGAAAATTCTACGAACAATACTTCTTCATCTACAATATTTTACTCGATTGCTGTCGGTTAATATCGACCGTAATACGAAAATCACGGAATTGCTAATTCTCTTCGAAATCAATGGAGAGTGAATTGGACCAATCAAAGATCGAATGAATATGAATGATTTTGATTGGCGACATAAACATCGTCAATTTATCGTTCAGTCGGGAAGATCAGTCCGACAATCGGCAGTCGTTGAAAAACTCAAAGAAGGGTAACCGGCCCTAAACACTCATGAGGTTCGCCAGAAGTGGCTAGTATCAGCTGAGTTAGCCTGTATTGCGAATTGAGTTGATGAACGAAATCCATCACTGAGATTGTGAATTGGAAAATGATGTTTGGTCTTCGAACGCTTTGTTTCACTTTAATTCGATGAAATTATTGGTCATAATTTTTAAAAGTTAATATTTTTCTGAGAAAGTGATATTCTTAAAAAATTATCAATTTCGAAGTTCCAATTTATTGAGGTTATATTGTGGAACGGTATTAGGTCAGGAAAGCGAATTAATGAAGAAATTGAAGAATACAAAATATGTTGGCTTCGGAAGAACATGTTCTATGGTTCCAATTTAGAATGATTGGGCATGAGTCATGTTGATAGTATTTGAAAAGGTAAAAGGTGCCTATTCGTAGCAACAAATGACAACATAAATGTACTCGTGTTTTATATGTGGGTACAATTATATGAATTACTATGTTTGTCGCCCCTAATAATTCTCTCTGATACTTAATGATACTGGTAATTTATTATGTCTAGCTCACTATTTCTAGGCGTCGTTGTTCTGTTTTGTTTATGCTCACTTTTCCGTGCTTTTTTCCCTTTCTTTTCTTATCTTTTCTTGTCATTTTATGTTTCTGTTTCAAAACCGGACGACCTTCTCATCTCAACACGTAAAGAGAACATTATAGGTTCATACCGGTGTGAAATATTTAATAATGATATTTGCTCACGCAGAATTTGTTATTTACCGGTGCTTATTAAATATAAACGTGGATAGGTACCAGAAAGAAAATGATCCAAAGTCAAATGATTTGTGATCACGATTCTAACTAGAAAACAGTGTTGGAGAGTAATAACTCGAATAATTTTTCCACCTACTTTGAAACTACTTGATTTGGTATTTACACTCGATAGAACTTTCCAGGACCGGTAGTTTCGTAATTTATTTATTTTTTTTTCAAACAGAATAAACCACCATGAGGTTGGCTACTTGAGATTTCAAACTGTGGAGTGGTAGATTTTTTTCCCCAATTTTGACTATTTGGTTAAAATCCTTTATTTTGAAAATTTTTCTAACATTGACGATCGCTCAAATTCGACGCTTGTTGAAATATCTTTCTCAGGGTTTAATATTCTGTAAAATAATTAGGATTATAACTTAGTTGCAATAATCTATTTGACGGAAGTAAAGTCTCCGATCGTAATTTGAAAGCTGAAAGATTTTTCCTGGTTTCTTAAATACATATTCATACGTAAAATGTTTATTTATCAGTTTAGTTTGCGAAAAATTAGGATGTTCACCTTTGAACCAGAAACTTATTTTGCGTTGTTTAAAATGGTTAATTATTCTTTGAAAATACAGAACCGAAAAAGAAACGTGAAAATATAATCTAGCCAAAGATTATAAACTCATTTTATGCTGTTATAAAATATTCTTAGTACAGGTGGTATTTCCCCTTTGAAACGTTTTCCTGCGACAAATATTTCATATTCTATCGTTACGGTATATTCAAAATTCACGTAAAAATTAATTAAGACAGAAAACGTTGGGATTTGCATAACTAGTTCTAAAATATAAGTAGCTATATCCAAATATAAGGCATGTCAGTAGATTTGAAATGGGATTTTATCAATTTTTGTTTTTTCGGTTCAAAAACGACACCTTTGTAATATGACATGAAATAAATATAGATTAATTGCGAGAAATTCAAAGTGCTCGAGATTGGTTCGTCTTCCGTCTGTGTACACGAGGCGTAAAACTGGGAAATACTCTCAGTGGCTGTGCCATGCAGGGGAAAAGTAAGATTTGAAAACAGTCGAGTAATAAGCTACAGCTGAGGAATAGGCCTAGTTGGAGATAGCGAAATCATAAGTCAGGTTGTAACAAATAAACAAGCTCAATATTTTTATCGACTATTATGCAACAATTAGCCTTCATTCTCTTAAATTTTGTCCACTTTCTTGTTTCAATTCACCTTACAAAAATTTTCATCTCAAGCTTCAAATAATCCAAAAGCAGACGTTTTCTGAAGTTGTAGGCCCTCCATAAGAAGAACGGGCTTCTGCTAGATTACCTACTTCATCAAGTTCCAGCTAGTTACGGTAATTCCGGGTAAAATGGGGGTTTTTCATGATAATGACAATAAAAGTACCTAGCCTACCTATGATTCATTCGACCTTTTCATCCTCGAACATATCAAATGAAAATAGAAATTAAAAAACGCTGTCGAAGTATGTTTACATAATATTTATTTTATCATAATTGATGAGTAAATGTTCGATGAAGAGATTTCAATTAATATACCTAGGTATGATTGCATTGTAATGCAAAACGTATTTATTTATTTTTTTCGTAGAAGTTGATTCTATCTCATTGTCTACTCCCACACTTACGCACTGGAAAAAAATATTGTAGGTATACACACAATATAACTTGAGCGAGTTTTAATTCGTTCGATTGTCTCTCTTGTAGTTCATCATGGTACGTTTTGTCTGGAACAGTGACCACAATGACACATCAAAATTACGATGTAACCATTGAGTTAAAAAAAATCTTTATTCGCTTTTAGAATTTCAATGAACTTCTAGTGATTAGCTCCTAAAATCATGCCAATGAGCTAGGTGCACTTGAAATACTAAATGAACGATATACCTAGTACACGTACTGCTACCGAAGTGACGGCTCAAGCTGTACCTAATTCATTGTTATTGCAGGTCATTACCAGTATAATATTACGTTTTCATTACTTTGTCCTCGTAATTTATGAAAAAATATCTATTTCACCGAAGTTGCCAAATCCCCTATTAATATTATCATCGCAATATCTTTTTAAAGTCTTAATTTTTTTCGCCTGAGGTTCATCAATGTAAGAATCAGAGAAAGGGACGGTCATGGAGTAGGCCTATTTCATAGGCAGTGCGGTGAATCGATAAGGGAGTCAGATAGAACTCGAGAATAAAACTTTTTGATTTCTTTCTGCTCCATGAAAATCAGTTCGGCAAAATTGTTGAGGAAACTGTGTAGTGCTAGCTTCTACTTAGTGCAATAAACTGTCCTAATGAAAATGTCAGAAATAGTCTCATTCCGAATCGAAAGTAGAAGCCCTTATCATATTGAAGGTCTTGAAAATCTATCGATAAAATACAATATTAATTGCTGAAAAATTTAGAGAGGACAAAAAAAATTAGAGGCCATTGCAGGTTTGCAATGGCAGCGGGTAACCCGCAACCTCCCGCGCTCGCGATCACGTTGGCGTGCGAGTCTGCTGGGCTCTTCTCAGTATACTGCATGCTAGGCTTGATAAAATGAAGGCTGGAAATTGAAATTCTTCCAAGCCTCTAAAGGAGGTCAAGGTCAAGGTCATTGATGATGTCATAAAGCATCCCGGCTGGAAGTTGAAATTTTTCCAAGTCCCTAATGTAGGTCAAGGTCGTTGATGACGTCATGAAGCGCTACACGTCACGTCGTTCACAGAAACTCCCGGATGCAGACGCGGACGTTTTCTGAGGATGTAATCCCCATAACAAAATGGATAGCGGGTTCCCCGCTAAAAACAAACCTGTCAAGTATATCAAGTACAAGGCACCAAACTAAGGCATCCTCTTCTGCTAGATTCCTTTTCCTTTATAGTCTCTCTTACTCTCTCCTTCTCTCTCACTCTCTGTTTGATAAAGAAAGGGGAAAACACCGTGCCTTGGAATTGATGAAGATACTGAACGACAAGAAATGAAGGAAATGATGAAGTTCTGATGTTAGATACTCTTGAATAACCAATGATGAGATATACTCGATGCTAATTTAACTCAATAACTCGCTTACCTCTTTCTCAGTTAGGTATAATCAGACGGCCATGGTATAATTTAGCAGAAATTATCTAAACACTTCCTCTCATCAGGGGCGTTGCTAGGATTAAAATATGGAGGGGGCACGTGGAGGTTACATCCGCAGGGGTTGTGGAAGGAGCGAAAAAAGGGGTTCAGGGGCGTCGTCCCTGGGAAAATTTTGAAATTTGTCCTTGTCCAGAATCAATTTAGAGAGCTTTTGAGCGTCTTTGTCGCCCCTGAACCCTCTTTTCTGCTCCCTCCACAACCTCTGCTGAGCTAAAACTAGACAAGTAGCACGGACTTCAAAAACTGTAGAGAGAATCAACTTAAAGAAACTGTTTGAATCGTTCAGACGTTCACAAACGTGGAATGTGATTCAGCGCTGCTGTACAAACTTGTTGCAGTATCTGTGAAATAACAATTAGGAGAATGAGGCTTATGGTATTGTCCACAGTAAGGAAAAATAAATCTCACTGTACTGATTGTTATTTTCCTTAATTCAACTTCATACAATCAAGTACTAATAAGTTACTTTTTTAGGGTCGGCGCGCTTTCGCTAGCCGACCGTATTACAATCACTTTTTGTCGTCGTCGTCAGTGTCGTCCTCGTTTCCTCCTTTGTCTCCTTCACGTTTTCTCCGTAACCTTTTCTTATCTTCTTATCTTACCTTAGATACACAACACAATGGAGAATACCTTTTTATTATTATTATTTTTTTTTTCTTTTTCTTTTTATTTCCTTTTCCTATTATAAACTGCAGTATTCAGGTAGCGGAGAAAATTCTTGTCAGTGCGTTTTTGACTTTCTTGGTAGAATGTATTACTTTTGTCAAACGCATTTTCTTTGACTATCTGTGTGGAACATAATTATCGTCCCTATCTCTTCGCATCCTTATTATTATCATTCTTATTATTATTAGTTCTTCTTATTATTTTTGTTTCATTTTCGATTATTTAGAAGATTAGTGGTTGTAATTTTATTATTTCTATTTCAAGTTCATTTTTTTTTGGTTTTGAATTTGTTTTTTTTTCTTCTTGTTTTCTTGATTATTCTTATTTCAAGTTCATTTTGTTTGTTTTGATTTTGATTTTTTCTTGTTTTCTTCATATGGCAGAATCTGGAGGTAAGATTATTGTTATTTCTATTATTATTATTATCATTATTATATTCCCACAAAGCTACAGTTGGTCACTGTGCCCTTTTTTTCCCCTAAAGTGTATTGTGAAAAGTTTACCTTCAGGTTTTTTTGTGGGAACAGTGTATGATAAAAATAAGTGTTCTTCATGTCCCTCTCCAGTCGTGAAACACATGTATAATTCTGCGGTCAGCTGACAGAAGCCATTTAAAGTTATGGTCATCTCAGTTTTTCAAAGAATCTAGTATACCTTTTAACCCAGGTAACAATGCTTTGGATAAGGAAAAAAGTGAGGGCAAAAGATTTTCCTCTGGAATGTATCTTAAATGGTCTTCTGAAGTGTATTGTGAAAAGTTTATTTTCCGGTTTTTTGTGGGGAGGGGAGAGGAGGTGATTCAACCTGCAGCCAAATTCAGGTTTTTTCAAGTTTTTATCTATCGAGTTTTCCAAAAAAGAATTCATTTAGCCGACCCTCCTAACACCTCGCCCGAGGTGCTTGTTTCAAGATGGATTGTAATATCGATGGCAGTGAGTTTTGTAATTGTTGTGACAGTTTTTAAAATTTTCCTGCAATTGTGTCAGACCCAGTAGGGGAAGCAACAGAATTTACGCGCGCGCTTGCCTCTCATCAAATGATCAGCTGAGGATATCTGGTGGCAGGATTGGATGTTACATGCTTCCGTTGTACAAAATACCGTCACAACGGGGAATAAAGAAGAATTGTGAGGGCGGTGATGGTATTTGTGACGCAAATGTGATGGAATTAAAACGTTATTTTGAAAAAATTCCGTTCAATTAATGCCGACCAAGAAAAAACTTATTACTGAACTGAAGAGTACAGGATTTCCCATTAAAAGTGCCCATGGTCACCCTTTCATTTTTTCCCTCTTCAAGGGTGTCGCGAGGCCATTTTCATGAAGACGATTCTTCCTATTCGTTTTAGAGGGGGCCATACAAATTTTTTCCCCCACTTTTTTTTTAGCTACAAAAAATTTAAGTTTGAGGGGGGTTTCTTCTGACGGCCCTGCTTGTACCCGCACAGCTGATATGGCTCCGCTTTCTGGTAGAAGTTTTATCGCCTTTAATATTGAGGAGCCTTTAAAACTTGAGGCCTGTTTACACGATCAATTTTACTTGCTTAAATGGCTTGGAGCAACGGCTTGCACAAACTGATGATATTGCGTTTGCAAAATCAGTGAAGAGGTCTGATTGTCAATTAATTAGCCAAGTCAACACGGCTACACGATGAATTTAACTTGCGCAGTTGCCGGTTTGGTGCAAGCAGCGTGGAAAGTGGCGCTCCTAGCGGACCTTACAGTCAAATTGTATCCTTTTAGAAAGTGTGCTATGGTCTTTGACTATATAAACTACCAGTGAATGGGAGAATGGACTGATATAGTCCGTTCAACCTAAGATTACAAATTTGACGTCACTAATTATTCAGTAGTGTTCTAGTGTTGGTGCGTTATGAACATAAATGGACGCACCAACACCAGAGCACTACTGAATAATTGGTGACGTCAAATTTGTAATCCTAGGTTGAACCGACTATATTAGTATTCAACGCGTCGATGCCATCATGGTGCGGAAGGAGGGAATATAGCGACTAACGCGTAGCATGTAGTTGGGGTCTGAAACCAGATGCACAAATCTATTTTGTAAAAATTGCGCCTCACGTAGTTAGATGTAGCATGGATTATGCAACTAACGATATAAATCTATTTCGTTGTAACCTTCCCCTTTCTTCCGCGCCACGATGTCGGCATCATGTTACCGCACCGCCGCGCCGAGGCCTTGTTATAGCAGTCCATACTCCCATTCACTGGTAGTTTATATAGTCAAAGGCTATGGTGGGCTGTCGTTTGCTGCAGGATCTCAATTTACCAATAGATCAAGTTTCCATAACATCACAGCATTGATTCTTACCTGGCCTGCAGTTATGCAAGGACTGCCAGGACTATAAGCCACTGACATCTTAGCCAGAGAGTTTACATAACCTATTCGCGTCCGGCCCCAAAAGAGTCGCCCTCTACATTTACTATAGCGGCCATTTGTGGAAGCTGGACAAAAAGGTGATGTTTCAAATAATTTATGAAATTTTTATTTTTATGAGTTTCATACTATTCTACGAGTCAAACGAGTCAAGAAAGGTCATTACAAGCAGTACTTTTTTTTCAGTATCAACAGAGATACAGCGAGTTGAAATAACATACGCTCTTAAGTAAATTTTCATGTGATCACCTTTTCGTCCACGACACTAGCGCGTCTACAGTAGTGGCCTGATGCGAATAGTGCTCTTCCACAGATGCATACTGCATATCAATAATATTTCTCTGATCGTAGTGTTAGTGAAAATAACATTACTTTCAAGTAACGTAACACCTTCATGGTTTTGATGTATGCAATCAGTTCTACACATAAGAGCAATGCAATGTTATTATCATTATGCAATATGCAAGGATGGAAGAGCCTCATACTTACATATTGTTGACGGACGATTGTAAAATGTCAAAATGCTCTTCATTTTTCAATTGTAATCTTTTCTCAAAAAATTGCTGACTAAGAACGCTGGGAAATATTATCGAAAAGAGTCTCTCATCTTTTCAAAGTACTATTGACGGCTTAGAATATGTGGTTGATCCGTAACAGTGAGTGCATCACAATACAGTAATCTTTGAGACATGAGTACACGTGTAGTAAGAGGAAAAAGAAGAGAGTACCACTATCCTCAACACATATTATTATTTACTGGCTCATAACTCAAAATTTTCCTGTTTCTATGATAATTCAAGGTCATATCTGGGCAAGGTTGAAAATGTTGCTCACGCGAATCCTTACTTCACCTCTCCTCCCGCAAAATAGTGAGTAGAGGAGTCCTCAACAAGAATACTGATGTTAAATAAATAGAAAAAATTGATAAAAATTCTGTTTTCTCTCCTAAAAACTGAAAATACGAATACAATAGTCACACATACGTAAAATTTAATTCGTTTAGAATTAACCGAACCAGCCGTATGTTTCTACGTAAAATATAGATGTCCCAAATTTTTGAAACGAGTTATGGAAAAGGACTGAGATTGAACCGCACATATCAATAAAAAATGTTTCTCAAAATTCTGATAATCTTTCATCAAGTTGAAAAAGAAAGAAAGAGGAGAAAAGAAGAAGAAGAAAAAAATATAGGAGACATTGAATCGTCTATGTCAACATCGAATTATTTCTCATTCGAACGACAATTTTTTTTAACGCGAAATTTTTACAACGATGATTATGCGGACGAGAATCCAGGAAAAGAATGCGGAAAGAAGTTTTTTCGCGCGCGCGTTGAGAAAGAATCAAACTGATCATTTTCAGAGTGCACATTTGCCTGGAGTCGAGTTTAATAATATGACTCAGATTCTGCAGAAGTCTGGGGTTGATGTCCACCAAGTTTACGCCAGTGTAATTCATCTACTATTGTTTACAACTGATCTCTGTTTTTAGTTCATCTACAGTTGATCTTTGTACCAGTTCGTCTTCATTGACTAGCGAGTGCCTCGGTTTTAGTTTCCGCGCTCTTCTTCGAAGTGAGATTTTGAAAAGTCGGTAATTATCTTAATGATCGATTTTATTTTTCCTTGTAATTTTTTTTTCTCACTCATAGTGCCTTTTTCTAAAAGGTAAGTTTATATTTTGTTATTTGATTTTTTTTTTTTCTCGTACAGCACTACCGAAGTATTCACACGAATTTTTTTTTTTCGAGTTACCGGTATTGATTAGAAATTAAGTGCGAACGGTATCGTGCTTATCAGTTTTAAACTCGAGGATAATTTGCTCTTTGAATTTTTTTCATCCTTAATTTTTCATTATTTTTTTTCTCTCCAACTCGCGTACATTTTCTTTCATATTATCTAAAGAAAAACTTTAAAATTACCACCGGTAAAGAAAAGTAGAAATTTAGTTTTCATCATTTAGGTTTTCGACGTAAATTATTACAAAGATACCCAACCATTGTCATTCAGTGCAATACACCACAATGAATGAAATAAACGTTTTGTCATTTTTTTTTTCTGAAAAATAAGTGCAGTGCTTGTTGAGTTCGTGTTTTGATCTCTTACGAGCGTATCAGATTATTTTGAAACCAGTCAATAAAATCAGAGGGACATTTAAAATTTCTGGTAAAGTTCTATTTATTAGTACAAAAGATTACATTTTCCTGGGCGTCTATCACAGGGTAAGTTGAGCCTCCGAAGCATGGATGGCACTAAAAGACTTGATTTCTTGGATTTAGTTCGTGGGAATATTTAGGAGAATTTCTCAACGAGCTCGATAGTCTCGACTTTTCGTTACTGTCTCCCAGGTCACGTTCAGATGATGGGGGGAATAAGGGCCATGGCTTCGAGCCCTCACCAATCATGTCTGAAAGAAATTCACGGTGTTTTTGATTAAGTTGAAAGAGGGGTAAAGGAAATCTGTTTTATGGGAAAGAGACGGACTCAAACTTTATTTTATGGCTGGAAGATTTGAAAAAATGTTGATTTTCCCATACGTAGTTCGCACGTCAAGATTTTCTCCTAGTTCCCCTCCTATCTAGGGAGAAGGACTCCAAAGAGTAACCTACAGTTGCAAGTATTGAACGCATGACGAGTACTTTTGGTTCCAAAACCATCATTTAACAAGATATGAAGCAACTAACCCAACTATGACTGAAAACGAGAACATTCAGAGAAATTCAGACTAAACGAGCGAGTATGAACTATTCTTGTAAACTAATTCAATGAACCCTCCATCTGGAATTTACCCGTTTAGTTCAGAACCGTGATATCGTCGCTTTTCCTATGGTGAATAATTTCGATATTCTCGAGTGCGATTCGTCTGAAACGTACGATTTTCCCCAATGGAGTGGAACTTCCGACCCCCTAAACTGTGGCTACTACCGATTCTCCTACCTTTCCTTTTCCCCCAAATTTCTTACGCTCGTGTCGCCTTTTTAATCTCAAGTTTGAGACTAGCCTTTTCGCCACAAACGCTACCGCAGTCTTTACATTCGACACCATACACCTCACAGTGGCGGATAGGCACATTTTTTTCTACCGGGCAAATCATAACTCAAGGGCGCCAGATTTACATCATAAATTTCCCCTGTTGTTGGCGGTTTTTCGTTAGTAGTACATTTTTTTCAAGCGAGGGCGCACTGACACCTCACTCTTCTCATTAAACAGAGTAGGGTCCTTCAACTTGGTAAACATCCTCTCTATAGTGATAGGATTGTAGAACGTTGAACGAAAGCTAAAAGCGCGGAGGACACGATCCAGCTGTAGAGAAAACTTCCCTGAAAATGAGAGCCTAATCTATCGCTTCTTACTACCACGCTTCCATTCAGGATGGAGGGAGGGGGTGAAATCAAGACATTTTCTCAAGATTTCCCTGCGAACCATGCGATCGATGGCAAAATTGATGTTGTTCATTCTAATCAAGTGTTTCATGGTCATCAAGTACTCGTGGAAAGCGGACTGACTCAACGGAATATGGATCAGTCGACAGATCAAGTCATCAAACGTAGCAATCTTGTGGGCAACAAGACCAAATGATAACTCGTGGGCTACAATGTTGGTCGAAGTATTTTCTCTGTCGATCCCAAACCTATGGACGTTCAAATAATTCACAGAAGATCCCCTAACTTCCGACGTACATTATGGAAAAATGTTGTACATTTGGGTTCATAAGAATCCATTTAAGGAGATCTTAAGTACCAGTACACGTACACAGCAGTAATTTTGAGTGTATTCGGAGATAGACCAATAAAATCAAATAAGCAAAGGGTCGAACCTGGAGGAAGATCAACATCTTTAAGCTTATCGGCCAAGGAAGCTGAATTCTTCACAGAGTTGGAAGATTCAAACTCGATATGGGATTTAAACCACCGATACAAAAACTTGCCAAGAGAGTAAGTGAAAGAATAGAGAAAGGATACAATGGAACGCATCCGGAGGGTCTTTCTCGTGCACCTTAGGCAACCCGTTTAGGAGGAAGGCAGCATGGGATTAGGCTCGAGAAGGGTTCTTTTCAACAATGGACTTTTAATGTTGGATTTACTCTTGTTCCCCATCCATACAAAAACTTCAGCCGAGTCTGCTTCTTCCTTTATCTTATAGATCGCTCGCTTTTATACTTTTTGATTGTAATTTTGGGGTCTGAATGAAACTTTATATTTTTCATGTATAGTCAGTGGTGTCCCGAGAGGGTATACTCTCACAAAATTTTTGCAAAACTTAGGGTATATGGCGTATACTCTCAAGAACCTGAAATTCTTACTATGACGGGAGGAAAGGGGGATTAATGTAAATTTGAGAACTATCAGAAGGATGAGGAGAAATTGGCGTATACTCTCAAAAATTTCCTTCGGGACACCACTGTAGTTTGTGTTTATGGCGTATCTTTACTGAGAGAGCCCCTTTGAGTCTAATTAGGTGCATAATTTGATATTGTCGCGTCATCAGAAAGAGTTAGAATGTATAGCTCACGGAAATGGGACTACCATTTAGCCCTGTTTACTTTACCAGCGACACGTTTTTACTGCACGTCGGCTGCGGCAGGACGAGTTCATCGGACAGTATCTAGTAGAATATTATCACGATCTATCGAATTGTAAAAAAATTTGAAATCCATTCCCGATATCAATCAATTCAAAACTGACTAACTGCATTCAACATTTCAGAACTTTTCAGTCCTGGTCCAGTGACTAGACAAAAAAAAACATTCCCGTTGAACATTTGATGGCGAAAACTCCTCCATTATGTCCCCAAAATTTCCCCATGAGGATATTTTGGGGCCTTTTTAGGTATTTTGGGGTTATTCCACGTACATAATGGGGACATAATACGGGTGTTTTGCCTTGGGAACATCAAATGTTCAACGGGTTAACCTCAAATTAGTTGGACATAGGAGACAGGGGTCTTGTTGAAAAGCGATTTTGGAGTTATATAATTTGGAGCTCATGTGGCTTGTCGAAAGTTCAACTCTCAAGCTATACAGGCATGTAAAAATAAAGACACTCATGAAAATGTTGATATTCAGATAAGCAATCAGATCTGAAAAGCTTTTACCAGGATATAACGTACATGAGTTATGAGTCTCAACCTATAACAAAAGTCTTCTTCAAACTGAATAGAATGAGACAAGAAATTGTGAAAAGCTTCATCCTGATCTGCTTCTGAGTCCTACACTGGAATGAAGCATGAGATTTTGATGAGATTTCGTATACTCTTGAGTCTTATTTACAATTTCTGATTCTAAGATTATACTGAAAATTTTTACCCACCATTATTGGAGAAATTCCCTACATTAAATTATGCTCACAAAGCTACAGTTTTTATGAATCAATATGAAAATAAAGAGAAGAATCGAACGCGGACATTTCGTTATGTCTGGCCATAAGTTGGCAAAACGGATTAATGCAGAATATTGGGGGCGAGGCTCGGGTAAATCTCTCCCCATTGTATCGAAAGCTGGGTCAAGTGTCGCTCCTCAAACGAAGTCGAGTTCACTTCCCGAAATTCTATCTCGGATTTACACCTACAAAGTTTTAATGTTTATCATTTTTCGCGAATTAGATTCTTGTTTACGTAGTGTTATGACCTTTTTATACGTAAATCACGAATATAAAGACTGTCGGAATTTAATCTTCCTCTCAGCTTATGATCGCGAACAAAAAGATGAGAGAAGAGGAAAAAACTGATATTATTCGTCATGACCGAGAATGCAGAACTATGTAAAATTAATACCTCATAGCGGTCTATGTAACCACTTTTTTTTTCTCTCATTTTATAGAGTATTGATAAACTTCCAGTTTTGTAATACCATAATAATAAGTTGATGGAATATTTTTATAGTTACAGTACCTCGCAGTTATCGGGACGTTCATCTTTTACTCCCCTCGAATTAAAAATGTCGTATTACTCTATCCACATTACACAATAATTCTTTTCCCGATGGAATACCGTCGAACGGTGTAAAAGCTTCATCTATCAGTTCATTTACACGACACTCACGTTTTGATTAGCAGTGTGACTGTACTCTTCGGCTTCTGCACTCGAAATGGACTCAATATCCTATATACTCTCCGTCGATGGATATTTACGTCGAGAATTACCTATTTGTACAAATAACTCAACTACTCAGTATCTTGGCCTTGATGAATTTATCGCGCGAAATTTGTTTGTATGTAATCGCGCCGCGTAATGTTAGTACGGCTTTTACGCTCCTCTCATCTTCCGCAAGTATGCGATTTAATACGAAATTAGTCAATGAGAGATGAAATACCGAAGTGCAATACTCGCGTAAATAACCTATTCTTCGTATTCAGCGTACGTAGAGGTGGGCAGCTAGGATAAAAAGACCATCAACCCGTACTCCCCTTTAAGTCTGAAATCGAAACAGCCTTGTCTGTATGGTAATAAGGTTCGGACAAACGAAGTTCAAGTACACCATTCATTCGAAACATGTACCGGTACTAAAAGTTATTCAATTTGAATTTCTCGACTCGAAGATGATAGCAGATAACATTCAATTTCGTTTGTTTCTCTCATTCTCTCTCAATAATGCAGAAAGTTTTTTTTTTTTTTTCTATTCTTTTCTAAAGAAAAATCTCTATTCCAGTTTATATACTTATTGTTTTCTTTTACTAGTTCTTGTTTGTTTTCTATTACTCTGGAGGTACAAATTTCTCACTCTTTCCTTATCGAACTTAATAATGCGAGAAGGCTTATTTTATTCAACCATTCATAATTTTAAACGTAGCGAGTATGACAGCCGAATGTGAAGGCATTTCTCAAATGATTTGAATTATTTCTTCAAACAGTTCTGGCTGTCCATCGGACGTCAAATAATGGCTTGAAAACGGCAACAAGCGGGCTCTATAACTTGGAAAATTTTACTTTGTATAATTGGTCGATGATCCTGCGACTGTTTTGCCCTTTTATATTACGAGTTTACTCCCTTTGCCCCCCCCCCAAAAAAAAGTAGGACAGTTGACTTCGTGTCGCTAAATACAGTCCTGTAGTAGGAAGAATCATTTGACAAGTTTGGAAGTGGACCAAACGGATAGCCTTTGTTCTGGTGGCAGGCTAGCAAAAATTCAATCAAACAAGAATATTGAGTCGGTTTGAATCTTCAAAAAATATGTTGTAGACGATGAAAACAAAGTACAAAACGAGAGAGATTCGTCAGCACTATCGTAATTGGATGTAAGTCAATTGCGTGAATAAAGATTGCAAGTTTTTCACGGGTCAGAGCAGCAGAACCTTTACAAATTACTCATCACAGAAACAAAACGAATTGTCGTTTAGAGATTTGTGGTAGGTGCGAATTCACTTTGGAATTCATAAAAATCTGAAAAAATACTAACAGAGATTCTGCGGTTAATGCATGAAGTCAGCGCATTAGTCATTAGTATATTAGGTGCATATCTTGATCTTATCAAATAAGTACAGTTAAGGTAGAAAATCTGTGTCTCTCGAATACGGTCAATGAACGTCATTTTTTGCAGGAAAAAAAGCAGTAACGATGATTTGAAGGAAGGACAAAATTATTGTTCTCTTTCTATAACTTGCAGTGTAGAGAATACTATGTGACAATACTTGAAGAAAAAAATACAAGAAATTTACAGGTTCTTGCTCACGGAGCAAGAGTTGCGGGAGACCTGCGACTTATGAGGGAGGGTTCAAGACTTTTAGTTAACGTGCGTATAATTTATTTTCGAAGTAGGTTACAATTTATCCCGTCTCGGTTGTAAATACAGAAAAATATACTGGTTTCTATGTCTTTTAGCTTCCCTTTTTTTCTCTTTAAGTCCCAGCGTTAAGGGTCAAGCGGGTCACGAATTTTTGTAACTCCCATAGAGGGCTATAGAAGAGCCAGGAATTTCTTCAAGAACCAGCGTTGAGGGTCAAAAGGGTCATGAATTTTTCCAAGTCCCATAGAGGGCTAAAGAACAGCCAATAATTTCTCCAAGTCTCAGTGTTGCGCGTTCTTGATAATTTTTCCAAGTCCCATAGAGAACTACAGGAGAGCCAGGAATTTCTCCAAGTCTCAGCATACAGGGTCAAGAGGAGCCAGTAATTTTTCCAAGTCCTAGCGTTACGCGTACGCGAACAGAATTCCTTTAAGGGCCCCCAGTAACTAAAGGGATGGCGAGTCTCCTGCCAAAAGTTGAAGAGAGGGGCTATTTTGAAACAGGTTTGCCTCTAGCTACGGTAAAGAGAACCAAATACATAGTGCTTGTCAAAAATGACTAGTTGACTTATCAGGGGCGTTCCGATAGAAGGGTGGGGGGGTGTGAAACTCCCCCAGGCTTTCGGGTCAGTCGGAAAATTTATTGCCAGTTGGCAAATGTTGACATTCAAACTTCACCAATTCTCTTGAGCGCAGACTGAAGCTCCTATTATTGTTTTCACCTTCCTCAATATCAATAATTTCCTCTCGAAACACCCCTGTTGACTATTTTATTCAATTTTTTGTATTTTGACTCTTCTTTTGAAGAGATGCAACTCAATAAACACTGGCGTAGCCGAATAGAAAACAATCATGTTTCATGTCTGCTGTCCTTTCGTGAGGTTTTCACTCGTTCGTTTTCACTGTTAACCTGGTTTGCTTTATGATTGGTTGAACGGCTCACGTTTCAGGTCTGAGGGCCAGTTTTACCGGCGCTTGGTGTAGCCAATAGCTTTTGGGTAGCTCACTCACTCCGCTCGTTCGTCCCGTCCTTGGGTTGGTAGAAGCCTACTTTAACGAATTTCAAGCTAGTAGCTTTAGAAGAGCTCTACTATGTGTCTAGTTCAGAATATTTTCAAACAATAGCTATTGGCTCCCTCGCTCCCCTCCTTTGCCCCCATCTTCGGTCTACTATAAGTCCACTTTGAAATATTTCAAGCTGATAGCTTTTAGGAAGCTCACTCGCTCCGCTCTTTCGCCTTCTTCTCGGTCTAGTATAAGTCTACTTAGCTCGAGAATCTAAATTTTGTCCAATTTTCCCTGTCACCCATAAAACAGGTTACTGTGCACCTCTAATTGTACTCCATTCAAGAACCCGTGAGTTTTTTTGAGAATACTTCCCTTCTAAGCAAAGTAATTTAACCCAACTTATGTTGATAAAGTCGCGAAAGTCAAAATCCCAACACATTTTTTCGAAAATGATGACGTCGGATGCGTTCGCTTTTGCGGACGTTTAGGACAGCGGGCTCCCCGCTGAAAAAGAAATAATCGAGTTCATTGGGTGTACTCGTACTTTGAAAATGAAATCAAAGGTGAAATGATTTTCATCCTAATTTTGTTTGGACATGATTAGATTGTAATTCATATTCACATTTATTATTTACTTTTCCAGATTACACCGACACAGTTGAAGATGATTTGTTGTTTAGGATTCGCCCATGGAGCTTCGATCGTATTTATATGTATCTTATTGCTACAGGTAAATTTCTATGTTAACAAATTTTTATTAACTATTTTTTAAAAAAGACTGCCTGGTGCGTGAAATTATTCTTTATTGGTCTAGACATTCAGTGTGAACACACTTTTTTTTATCTAAGTGACCATTTAACACCGAGCACATATGATTAGTCCTCCCATCTCGATCGTGTATCCTATCCTCATTATAACAGAACAAATTTTGGGTTTTCAAATGGGAAAACTTTAATCTTATTTTTTTTCACAACTCAAAGCATACGAAATAAAATGTGTTTTTTTTGCGGGGAACCCGCTATCCCTTCTGCTGGGGGTATTCCCAGGAATTTTTCGTCCGCGAGTGTGAGCGTGAGTGAGATTGATAACGTCACGGAGAGGGACTTGAAAAAATTTCCTGCCTCCGAACTATATATGATAGGAGGAGGGCTTGAAAAAATTCCTATTTCTGAGCTATATATGATAGAAGGGGGACTTGGAAGAATTTCGAATCTCGAGTTCTCCCCTTGATAATGGACTTGAAAAATTTTCATACCTTGGTGGTGATTGAGAAATCTGCTGGTCTAGTGGACTCGGGACAGCATTGCATTACTGCAATGGCATCTAATTTTTTTCCCTCATTTCGGGCATACTTGAAGATTTGACTAACAGAAAAAGAAACTTTTTTTTCCCTCTTATTCCTTAGATTGGAAGGGACATCCCCCTTCAGAAAATCCGGCCCTTACTTTACTCTTATTTATTTGTCCACAATAGATAATAATCAGCTGAATAAATACGTATCAAAAATTATGCAAGAAGATTATTGGATTATGGCTCATAAGAAAGGTTGAAATCTCTATTTCATCATTAATAATGTTTCATTTCTAAGATATTCATGATTTTTGATATATTCCTCAACAGAAGTCTACTAGAATTCTCTTATGAGGAATTGCATGTAAAAATCAGCCTGGCTGAAATCACTGATCTCTGCGGTCTGCGTTTTTCGATTGCGATTTTCTTCCATGAATGACGTCACGCTGATTATCATCTATATCATTAACCCTTGACAAAATTTCCAAATGATCATCAGATTTCGATTTTCGAACAAAAAAATTCCAAAGAAGATTCTTCTTTTCTACGCCTCATTCTTCTCTGCGTACTCCAGAACTTCTCGACCTTCATTTAATCCTCTGCCAAATTCCGTGGTCTTATCTTTAACTTCAGAAACTCTTGGACTTCCACATCAACATCTTAAGAGGGAAATACCGAACTCGAACTTTTCTCATACTTTGCGCCTCCTGTGACCGCATACTCCTCTTTCAACTCTATGATAGTCTGTTCAATTCCCAAACTGATTACGGTTTTTCAATTTGCACCCTTTCCAACAAAACAACCTTAAAATTGCTGGACTCTATTCAATCTTCCAGGCAACGATTGGTTCTTGGCGCACCACGCACTAACCCTTTACTCAGCCGTTCCGCCTCCCTTCTCTCTTAACTTTCCAGCCTCAAAAGCCTAATACCCAAATTTTTCCATCTTCGACCAGAACCCGTTCTATAGGGGGGGGGGGCTTTTTAAAAATTTCGACATCCCTTCGTTTGTTGTCCGCTGTGCCGTGTCTGGAAACATCTGACCTATGACGTCATCAGATCATGCCGTCACAGAAGTAATTTATGGTAGGAGGAAAACTAGAAAAAATTTTCAGCGCTACTCCCTCCAACTGGAAAAATTTCCCAATTCCCGGTAACGGTATCATATCCAGTTGTCACCGGATGGAGGCAACTCGAAATCACAGATTTCTTATATAAGGCGAAGAGATGTCATTGAAGACATTAAAAAATGTCAAACTTTCCGTTTTCGATGTAAAATAGGAAAGTAACGTTGACTCTTGAAAACCAATTCGACCCAACTTCGTTAAGGAAGCCGCGGTTTTCAAAAGCTCTTAGGCTCCCTGAGTCATCCTCCCTCTCGCTTCAATCTCATCTAAGCACTCATCATGAACTCAGGTTTATCCACTCTCCCTTGATTAACCGGTTATTCGTTCAGGTCTTACTGAAATGACTAAAATGCTATACATTGCACATCAACAAAATCATTTCTTCAGGATTTTCTTCCCACCTTCTTTGCAATACGGAATGACTCCGATTCCTGACCCAACACCAGTTTCCGTTCAAGGCAGAGTCTCATCCTTTTGCATGAAAAACTCCGCTTCCATGTTCACAGCAAAACTAACCGCTACACTCTTATACCTTTTCTTTCTCACCAGCTTCTTTGTGCCCTGCAAATTCCATACATCTGATTCTCTCTCATACTTACTTGTTACCCTATACCCCAACCCTATCGTTCAACGGATCCTCTTCCTCATCCTCTATGTCTTTTCTGTGGCCCTTACTGTCCCTATCCTATCATTCCAAGCCCATATAACCCTAAGTGTACCTTTTCTTTCTCACCAGCTTCTCTATGCCCTGCAAATTCCATACATCTGATTCTCTCTCATACTTACTTGTTACCCTACACCCCAACCCTATCGTTCAACGGATCCTCTTCCTCATCCTCTATGTCTTTTCCATGGCCCTTACTGTCCCTATCCTATCATTCCAAGCCCATATAACCCTAAGTGTTGTTGCGAGGCTTGTTGATTAAAAGAAAAAGTGATTCAATTATTTGCTTTTCTACTGCAGTAGAATCTTTTCTATTCTGTATTCCTCGTTCATCTCACTAGAGCGTCTAAAACAACAACAATCTTTCGTCATGATTTTTCTACGTCGTTGTTATTTCTCAGAAGGGTTCATTTACCCCTTCACATTAGCGTATCTTCCCACTACAGAATACGTATTTGTATACTATGTTATTTATTGAATCTTATATTTAAGATTAGCGGTATGCCTTTGTGGATGGACGTAATATTAAGTCGTAAGTACTCACTTCAACTTTATAGAATACCTACGTCGATTTAAATTGATCTATAAAATAGCAGCCTATTAAAAGTATGCGGGTATGCTAATTTATTATTAGACCTACTGCTTGAGTTTGCGAATTTGCATTTCTCTTATTTAGACTAAGATCGAAGGAACACAGTTGAGTATTATTTTCTATAATAACTATCTAGAGTGGCAGTTTAATAAACCTAAGGCACTAACGTGTGTACAGATAGTGAGCAAACTTACTTTTTCGTTGTTATATAGGTACTCTTCTGTCAGGTGAATATTTTACTCTTTACTTATCTTCTTTTTCTTTTCTTTTCTTTTTCTCGTTCAACTAGGAACAATGACAATCAATCAATCTGATCATCTCAGTGTAATTCCCATCTGTTTTCCGTTTTATGCTTCATCATAATCATACGTCACCCTGGACCTCGAAATACACATACGTATTGTGGTCCACGTGCACCTTGCCGCAGTTTCAAAATTATTACTCGTAATTACTCTTCTTCCTAAGAATACGACAAAATAGATTTTTATAGTAACTTATTAGCGGAATAACGTTTTCAAGGGCAATAATCATGATATTACGAGAAGAGAATATTTTCTTCTTTTATTTCTTTTTTCGATCCACTCTTCTCACGCGAGCTCGAGTATTATTTTTGTATTTTTCATTATTCGAAGAAGATTCTGATGTGGGTGTAAACGCTTGGGGTGAAGTTGTCAAGTTTTAACAGAATAAGACGGGAAGGGCACTTTATATTGTTAGCTTTTGTGCAGAAGTACTCAGATACGCTTCAACACGAAGGGAAAGATGATGTGCGGAGTCGTTCACTCTAATATCTCTTTTCGGACTCTAGCTTCCTTCTACAGATGGCAGATTCTTCTTTAGCGCTGATGATCATGGGTGCAAACTGTATTAGTTTCGGTTCATGCCAAATGAGCACTCGTTATTATTTGCCAGTGACAGGACGGGTTTTCAGCTTTTCTATGGGTCTTTCAAGTCCCAAGCTCCCTTAGCCTAGTATGGGTCTAGTATAGAGTTTGTATGAAGGTACATTATAAGTTATAACACGCACAATACGGACGCAAATATCCTAGGTAGGCTTGGTACATCTAGTATAGGTTATGCTTAAGGTCGTGAGAGGCTAAGATAAGACCAGGATATAGAAAGGTATAAAAGAAGTATTTGTAATACTATGGGTATAGATACAGGATATTAGGCTCATAACTCGATGTTTGAAATTTTTTCACATCTCAAGGTCACCCGGACGGTAATGCTATTGCAGGCTCAGACTTCAGTCCCAAGACTTCAAACGTTGTGTTCCTCTCTGTATCATAAAAAATGTGTTGCCATCTTCAAAAAAGGATACCTGCAACACAATGCAATTTTTGAAGGAAATTCCTATCAAAAATGTTTTCTCTTACTTGTAGACGTTAATGATCACGAGGTCGACGCTTATGTTGTTGTTTCAAATTAATTGTTTTCCATTTTTTGTTTTGATTTATCTGTTTGAAGTAGTCGGAAATGACGGTTTTCACACTCAGGAAGTTAGAAAAATTTGACCTCCAAGATTAACGGAGGCTATAAGAGTTGACAAACTATGCTGAACTCATGTATGAGACCGAGTATTCGCACGAAACTCTATTACAGAGTTAGATAGAAAGGGTCGACCAAATTTCGGGCTATGGAAAAAATTGTGAAACAACAATATAAGAAATAATTAATTGTTAAGAGGATTCGGGTGTCAAATGATAATTTATGTATGTTAGATTTCACACATATCGCGTTGAATCACCCTGTAGATTTGTAGAATTGCAAGGAAAAACCTTGATCCGCTTATTTTTATTCTCTAATTTATAAGTTGAGGCACGTATCTAAATGTCTTAAGCAAATTACTCGTCTTACGTTGATTGAAAATAAATTACAATATTTGACATTTATGAATCATACACGGATTTGTTAGCTGCGTTCACGTTCCAGTCAATATTTTCTTTCTCTCTCTTTACTATTCTTTTCTTTTTATTCCTTCTGTATTGCATCCTCACGTGCTTAATTAAGCATGTTTTCACGAACTGAATAATGTTTTTTTATGGTATACCTTTGTTCTAGCTTGAAGAGGCTTTCGTCGAGTGCCACGGTAGATTAATGGAACCTCCTGCGCGTAATAGTATGTGGAGATTTGGTTTCGCTAATCCAGTCGATTACAACGACAACGAGCTGTATTGCGGTGGATACTCAGGTCTGCGATAATTTTCGATTACTTATTTTTTCGAAGGCTTGAGGCATTACTCATGTTGAAGTTTGTGACGTTAATAAGGCGAAGTCAGCGAATCTTGTTTTGTGGGAAAGAAGAAGGTTGTAAGAGAACCGTGTCCACCATTCACCGCTTTTCCAGCAAAGTAATCTACTTTAAGGACTTGGAAGAATTTTGACAACATATAGAGAGGGACTTTCGATCATTTACCTGTCCGTCTCCAGGGCCGGATTGATAAGAAGCCTTCCATTTGGAGTGCTCCTGCATTGGAAAATCAACATACGTAATTACGTATTACGAAACACAGAGAAAGTTTGGAGCCTGCGCATATTGAAAGACTTTTCTTATTTGGAGACTTGTTTGGTGAATTTCGTGACGGCGGTGTTCTTGATCAGATGAGGATCATGAGAAGGATGATGGTTTCATTCGTACTAATTTATTCAGCGGGACTTGTATTTACGCGTGGGAAACCCACTGGCTCGTTTGGATGTTGTAGGTGAGATCGGATGTAGTGAGTAGAATTCGGTATTAATGCGCGGTAGTCTCGTGACAGCTTTTGAAGCTTGATCGACTTTTTCACCATCATTGATTGCGCTGTTGCTGAGGACCCAGATGATGATTACGGAGTAGGAGTTGGGTGGAAGTTTATGAAGAGGAAGGATGAAAAGAGTAAACATTAGAAATTGCCGTCAAGATGGATCGGAGATTAGAAGCACTACATGTTGAAGGAGGAAGGAGAGTTAGAATTGATTCTAGGCATTATTGGAAGATAGCTTGGATCTCGGCTGCTAGGGTTGTGACGGAGTTGCGGTGACGAAGAGAGAAAATTTCGTTGTTAATGGAATATGTAAAACCATTGTTGAGTTTTGAATCGTCTGCGAAGCAAAGGGTGAAAATGGTGCCGGTATGTAAGCTTAGCATGAATATTTTGGAAGGGGGAGTCGTAAGCAGAAGTATTAGTTAATTTTTTGGTCAAAAAGTCTTTTTGGGAGGGCGGGTATCGCCGGTGAAAATAAGGTAGGTATAAAACTAAGAGGAGACAATGAAACTTGATAATCCTGGATGTAGGGAATGTTTGAAGAATAATTGGGTTGACACCAGCTAGAATTAATAAGTATTTTTTTTTAAGGGCTAGCGAGACCTCACAAAAATTTGACCCGGGTCCAACCCTGACTGTTTCCATGAAGAAGGAGGGACTGGACGAAATTTAGACCTTCAATTTCAACAGGGAACTCCGGGGGGGGAGAAACGTCCGCCGTCCGGGAGGCAAGCAGGATGAATTTTTTTTTAAGGGGCTTGGAGGTTAAAATTTGTCCAAGTCCCTCTCTTATCACCTATAGATCGGACTATCTCGTATAGTTCGAGGGTCAAAATTCTTCTAAGTCGCCTACCTATTACCTAAGTTCGGAGGTCAAAATTCTTTTTGACTTCCCCCACCTTTTTATAAATCCCTCTCCAATTGCTCGGCCTCCTATCATAAATACTAGTATACAGCTAGTATAATACAAGGAGGAGTCCAAGCCTAGTTCAATAACGATCATAAGAATGGTATCTCTCATACCTTTAACTGAGGTACTTTTCCCTTGAACGACTCAATGTTACAGAAGAGCAGGATTGCCCTGTAATGACCCAGAAAAAAGTATTTCTCATACAAGTGACTGTGGTACTTTTCCCTCGAGCCCAAGAAGTCCACATTTTACGCAAAATCCGTAGAAAAGTCCCAATTTGTTTCGGGGATTGAAAATCCGTAAATCTGGCAGCACTGATAGCGCGATTAAAATAGCTCCTCCAAGTAACTAGATATGCAATACTTCGTTCACCAATTGGCCTAACCCGTTCAATGAGCTAGATATACAACGTTTTAAATACCATAGTACTCATAAAACAGGTTCCCTACCTCCCCTTAAAAAACCCGTGAGAATTTTTGTATGAAGAGAGGAGAACTTGGTTGGATTTTGATCAACGAGTTATCCGTCAGATAAAGACGAGGATCAGAAAACTTGGATCGCTGGAAGGAGACTTGGAAAAGTTTTGAACTTCGATTTCTTCATGTATTTGAAATGGAGAGGGGTCTATTAAGAAACGCCAAGTAAAAATTAGAGGCCATTGCAGGTTTGCAATGGCAGCGGGGAACCCGCAACCTCCCGCGCTCGCGATCATGTTGGCGGGAAAATTCCCCCTTAGAAAATGAGTTGGCCGGGCTCTTCTCAGCATACTGCATGCTAGGCCTGATATAATAAAGGCTGGAAATTGAAATTTTTCCAAGTCCTTGAAGTAAGTCAAGTTCAAGGTCATTGATGACGTCATAGAGCATTCCGGCTGGAGGTTGAAATTTCCTCAAGTCCCTAAAGTAGGTCAAGGTCAAGGTCATTGATGAAGTCATAAAGCATCCCGGCTGGAAGTTGAAATTTTTTCAAGTCCCTAAAGTAGGTCAAGGTCATTAATGACGTCATGAAGCACCATACGTCACGTCACGTCACGCAGTTCACAGAAACTTTCGGACGCGGACGTTTTCTGAGGATGTAATCCCCCTAACAAAATGGTTCCCCACTAATACATGTGAGAAGGAAGAACTAGAATATGTTTTGACTTCTGAGCTTTATGTGAGCCAATCGATCATCAAAACCAAAAACAATCACCTCAATTAAAATAATCAATGAATGAGAGAGAGAGAGAGCTGCAAGTTTTTTTTTCTTTTCTTTTCTTCATGAAATACAGTATATTGATTACAAGTTATAAATGCTCAACAAAAATAATATTTTCGTACACTGAAAAATTTGTACAAAACACCTTACATTATTTTCAGTGCAGTGGTCGCAGAATGGTGGCAAATGTGGTATTTGTGGCGATGCTTACAACGCAAAAGATCCGAAACCTCACGAAGCGGGAGGTGAATTTGGGAGAGGTATTATAACGAGGCACTATTTTGCTGGACAAGTAAGTGAAACGAATTTTCAGAAAGAAGTAGAAAGATCTGTGTCACATCTGGAATGGTCCCGCTATTTTTGTTTTTGCTCTATTTTTTTTTTATTCGCCTATTTAATGACTGGAGGGTTGACGACCAGGTTCTCGAACGGACTCTTTAATTGTGGGTCAAGAAGTAGGCGAATTATTTATTTTACGTTCGTTCTAAGCTGTTCCTTAGATTTTTCGTTAGTTTTTCTCTTTCACTCATCGCGGTTGAAGATATCTAACTTTTTTATTTGAATTTAAAATAAAAATTACCGGTACTGTCTGGGCTACGGTCTGCGACTTCATTTATGACGCCGCGCCCTTTTACGAGTATTGAAACAAAATAAGAGACGATAATATTTTCTCGGATTGAAACATAAAGTTTCTTTTTCAATCACATGGAATTAAAATTTATGCACCTCCGAACTATGATTCATACTTGACCAACTGTTGGATTACGTAGATTATATTTGCATTTTTTATAGGTTATCGACATTGTTGTCGAGCTTACTTCTAACCACCGAGGCAGATTTGAATTGTACCTGTGTCCAAACAATAATCCGAAACGAGAAGCCAGCCAAAATTGTTTTGACAGGTACGAAACTATACCAAACGCTTTACCGCTTATTTGTTTTCACGTTTAATCCGTTTGTTGACTTGTCGCCATCATATATCTCACAAGACAATATTATTTAGTTATCATTCTTTTTACAATAAAAACACCTGTACTCGAGAACACTTTCGATTGTGCAATTTTTCAACTCTATTTGTATTTCTGCCAATTTATGACAGGTATCCTTTATACATACAGGGCAGTAGAGACGTACGCTATGTTATACCACCGGATTCCGCCAAGAAGGAGATATTTTACTATAAAGTCAGATTACCGCCGTATCTAACCTGTTCTCAATGTGTTTTGCAGTGGACATATTATACGGGTGAGAGAGTATGCGAAAAACCACTATGTTAACCTTATTGCATATCTTCTAACGGGATTCATTCGAAGAATTTTTTGACCCATAGTAAAAAACTACGAGTTCGATAATTGTTTTTCGATTACAACCAGTATCGAGCTGCACACATGCTCGAGTTGGAATTATTCCAAGTACCCGTCATCTGATTAATTCTGCGCGTCTGCACGTTAATGTGCCGTGTGTATCATTTTAGAAACAAACAATATTAAGGGAAAATGAGAGAGAAGAGAGAGAGAGATAGAATTTTATATGTATTCAATTTCTAAATCTTACGATATTTATCTTCACCGGACTAAGACTATTTTGAATGCTGACAAAGAAGTCTCGTTGGTCATCCCTCTTGTTTTGATCCATCCCCCTATTGTGTCTCAATGTCTACCGATCGCTAATCGAGGTGCGACTTCTTGAACTTTAGAAAACAGTTTACTTGGTTCTTGAACTTACTAATAGCTAACCCTGATTTACAAAAAATATGATCCCTTTTGATCAACAGTTTTTTTAAATCTACAAACTTTTTCTGTGGCGGGGGAAGGGAAGAGGATGGGATAAAGACGTAGGTGTCGAGTTATGACTGTAGAAGATTGCTGTTTTCCAAACTTCCCCTTTTCGACAGTCACTGAGACACGAGGGGCTTACTCTCAATCTCCCCTCTCCTATTTCATCAATTTTTTGTATGATCGACCGATAAATTCTAAAAACGCAGGGCTTTCAAACGAGTGGCCCGCAAAAAACATCTACAGGCAATTCTCACATCAAAATAGTCACATCTTTCTCTTTTTTACTTGTGACCCGCGGGCCTGATCAACCAGGAAAACTGGCCCACGGTAAAATCTAGTTGAATATTTCGGTTCTGAATGTTAATCCTGGGTAAAAAAAAGAGGATTCGGAAATTCTGGAGTGTTGACTAGCCTAGTGTGAAGCTTGACTTCTGTGGAGAAAAGAGAGCTTCTATCATGTTCAAAAGCATAGGAGGATCTTGAGAACTCTCAACATATTTATCATTTCGATAGATTTTCCTCAAACCGGAAATCTTTTTTCAACAAGTTTATCACGAACATTTTCAGAGGAGCATCGCTAGCAAAATACTACTTCGAGTAGTCTCACGCAAAGTGAATTGCATACACGCACTACTTTAGGCACTTTATAAAAATACTGCCCAGTTACAGAAGACAGAATTTTTTGTAACCCGATGCATGATTTTTTTATAGCGAATACTTGGGGTACATGTGGTAACGGGACAGAAGGACTAGGTTGCGGACAGGTCGAAACGTTCCGAAATTGTGCCGATGTCAGAATTGCGAGCAGTTCGTCTGGCTTGCCGCCCCAATTCGTAAACGAATTAGGTTACGCCGAAATGTACAGAGAACAAGATTCTAAAAATGGTCCTATTCTGTCGTATCCGAATATCGTGCAGTAAGTACAAAATCTTGGTATAATTTTCACTTCTCAATGCTGAAAGGCGCTATGCATGCAATACGTAAACATCCACATCTGGTGATGGTGAAAACTTGTAAACGGTTGAATTAATGCTGGTGGTAACGGTAGAGTATTTGTAGATTTATAGGAAATAAGTACCTCTAACCGGTATGGAATAAGAAGGGCGTGCAAAATTTGAATGAATGAAACCAGTCTAGGATCAAGATATAGGTTTGCTCACTAGAATACTCATCATCGAGTTACAGGATCGCGGCGTAAATCTGTCTCGTTATTTATTTGCATTGATAGTTTTTCATGCAAAATTTTGTTGTTTCCCGTCCTTCTCTTCCTTCTAAAGTGTCTGTCAAGGCATCTAATCTGGTCTGATGAATATCATGTAGGTCAATAGTCGCACAATATAATTTGTACGTTTGCATTCGTTTTTTTAGCCGACTAAACTCTGTAAAATAGGCAGCCAAAAATAAAAATCAGAATAATCTTCTGATCTCATTTTGAAATTTTTGGATTAATCTACTGAAGCATCAGTCCTTTCTCGTTACTGAGACATTTCCCGTGAAGTCCTAAGAATTGATATTTGCTGCAATTTTTTTTATTCTCTCTTACATTGTAGAACCGTTATGCCGCTTCTTAATCTTCCAAAATATAAATCTTTTTCCTCGAAGCTGCTAACATGATATTTTTATTTTGACGCTCGAGTCTCGCTTGGTCGTAAAAATTTACGATGACTGCGAAATTTTCTTTCCATATCATTAATGCTTATTAATAATATAGATTATTTTCGCCTTCGAATAACCTGTATTCATTTTTACTAATGTATATATTTTTTACTTCATTTTACCGAAATGGTAGGAGGGTGTTGAGAAAGAAAAAGAAGAAAGTCATTACAGAGAAGAACGATATAAGTGTTGCCGAGCAGAGGGCTTCGTTAAAAAAAAGAAAAAAAGTGACTGCAGAAAAAAGCTATGCAAACGTTACCGAGCGATCCGTTCCATTTCAGAAAATGAAAAAGAAGGTGATTAAGAAAAGAAAATTGCGAAAAATGCGTCCAAGATCGAGATGTCGACAAAACACTACTAGGTCAAAATCGTTATGTACAGCGAACTTTTAATTTCAAATGTATAACAGTACCCGAAACTTGAAATGGAAGAATTTACGCCTACTTCCTCTCGGATAGTATACCTGTATAACATCAACTTCGGTACTAAAAATTAGGAAGGTGATTCGTATTCATTTTTTTTTATTACTAACACTTCATTTAGGCACAGCCCCTTTGTACATAAAATAAGCATTATTTTGTATATCTCCCCGCTTTTATTTCTGCCACGAGAATTTATGTTTCTATATCTGTTCCTTCTATTTATACTTTGTAATATGTAAACTTACAAAAGACTGTACATAAAACAATGTAAAATTACTCTCTATTCAACGCATATTATGGTCTCCTCTATTATAAAATAAACATTTATTTCTAAGAATTTACATTTTGTACCTATTCGGATAAGGTTATTGGTCATGTTCATAACGAATTGTTCGTACAACTTGGAAATGGTTTGGCAAAATTTTATTCTAACAGAAGTTTGTACATATATTTTATCTAAGGAAATTGATGATTTTCTTTCTACCACTACTTATTTTTGTCGATTACCGGTTAAATTCTCGAAGCCATTTTCCCGAAAGGCCAATCTCCTCGGTTTTGAGAAAAACACTTTTTCACAGGGTTCTTTGAGGAGGGGGGATCTTTCCTAGAGAAAAAAACTCGTTCGTTGAGCATGTCAATCACGACGCTTTTTTGCAGTGATGTACGATAGCCCTAAGTATATTTTTGACCCGGTGTGTATCATCTTGGCAAATGTAGAGATAGTGCCATAATAAACGACCGACGGGTCCAAGAGATGATGCCTGAAAGAACTCACCAATGCCAAGGCACACCAGCCAAGTGAAGGGAGTGTGCCGCCAAAATTTCTCAAATATCCCATAAACCTTTCAAATTGTTTCCTACAGTACATGTTTTTCATGAGAGAACTGGGAATGATTTGTATCCAACCCTCAGAGTTACTAGAAAAAAAAAAATCGGCGACACAAAATACGGGGAAATGGCCTCGGAAATCATTAAAAATTGGTGCTCACTTTCTCGTGCATGCTTATTCAGTACATTGGGCACTGATGTTGAAAAATGGATGATGTCCTATGTTCATAATACACTGACCTACCTATTTATTGAATCTCATGAATAGTACGTGAGAAATAGAAAAAATTTATGTGTATTTTTCATCTTCAACGTAGATCACAGGTATGCAAAGCTACGAGAAACTATAAAATCATTCCTGGAATGGATAAATGGTGTCAAGCGAACTGTGTTAATTATCCATCTGTGTGCCCAGAAGACTTTTGTTCTTGTCCGTGAGTGCATTTCTTCTATGTATACACTTTGCGAGAGCCATAGAAAATGCTCAAAACTAATAATTTGTTACTTGTGTAGATCAACGTGTTTCGGTCGAGGCGAAATTGAAGGTATGGAAGGTGCTGATGAATATTGCCTGGACCAATGCCTGGTATACGGAGGCAGATGTCCTCCGGAAAGGTGTTACTGCATTTAGTAATTCTGGTGATAACCACAACGACTAAAATTTCTTAAACGGATTTCTGGGCGTATTAATTTATTTAAATAAAAAAATTTGTGTTGTTGAACTTTCTTTGTCGGAAATCGTCTACAAGTTATGACTTCATTCTAATGCACCCAGATAATGCTTTATGCTAGTCTTATTCCCAGACTGTTTTTTTTTCTCTCTTTTTTCAATATTATTCATAACTAAAGAATCATTTGAAGTTGTCTCGTCAAATTTAATTTTACAAAAAGTACATAGAGAAGAAAGGTCCATTTCTACGCCCCCCCCCCCCATTTAAGGGTGAGGAGCCGGAAATATCGGCTCAAATTTTTATTTCATTTGTACAAATTGTACTTGAAGGTCCTACAATTTTTGCACAATTTCTAGGCCCTATGGTTTGAGAAAAAATTTGGCCCCTCACTTGGGTTTGGAACGTGGGAGTCTCAGCCCAAATTTCTATTTCTTTTATGCTGATTGTGCTCAGTAGTTTCTGAATTTTTGCCGCATCTCCAAGCTCTATAACTTGAAAAGAAATTTGTGGGGGCTCTGGAAAAATTAGCCCCTCCAGAAGACTTTGGACCCTGTAAGTGATATCACAAATTTGCACTTTATTTTTGCCGATTGTGCTTTGAAGACTCGAAATTTGTGCTACATTCTTGGGTCTTGTACCTTGAAGAGAAATTTTTGGGGGACAAAGATATTAGAGGATTTCAAAGGGTTTCAAAGACTGAAAGTGTCGGCATGAAATTATACTGTATTTGTGTTTTGAAACAAAATCATAAAATTTATGCCACTTCATTTAACTCAACATCTGCAAAAAAAAAAAGATGGGGAGGGGGATAGGGACAATACAAATTTTAAAAAGTTGTGCAGGTATTAGAGGGTGTTATTGGGAAGAGTTAAATTCTTTTCCGAGTTTACTTTGCAGGTAATTTACATTTTACTTGTCTCTTTTTCTGTCAATGAATTTATGTCCGTTTGCTTGACCAAACACAAGATTTGGGAAACTCACAAATTCATCAATAAAGTTCGTCTCCGCAAAACTGTTCCCACTTCTTACTCTGGCACCCTTACCCTATTAGCAGAATCTCTAAAAGTTCCCTTTTCACATCTTTTCTCTATCATAAACCTTAAAAGTTGACATTTACATTAGTATCATAGGAGGGCATTTAAATTGTATACGCAGACTGTACTTACAAAGCACCATGGCAATAAGAAACACGCAAATGAGTACGCAATACAATATTTGGGTCAGGTTGAATAAGGTAGATAGCAATTAGCCAGGTGATTCCAACATTATCCAGTTATTTTGTCTAGTAGTTGCAATGAGCAGGGTAGTATAGTTGTGTGCCAAACGCTGTGAACTGGCCAAAAAGGGCTGCAAGAAAGTGAAGATGTAATTTGGCTGCATTACATTCATATTAGATGTGAACCAGGGCCGTAGCTAGAAATTTTTATAGGAGGGGGGGGAGGAGATGGGGCAAGAATGAAATGATATACCATATATGTGGGTAAGGAATGATGACAAAAGAGAAAACAAGTAACTACGTAATATAAAAAGACATCCAGGGAAATATTTCACATGAATTATTCATAATAATTGTAAGTTTCTTTCTTTACTTGAATTAAAAATTCTTAAGAATGCATTGTCCGGTGACAGAGGAGGTCGATTTTCGAGAATTGGGCACATTTTTATCATTTTTCTGAGGCGGCGGGGTTAAAGAAAATTTCAGGGGGGTCGTTGACCCATTTGCCCTCCCCCCTAGCTACAGCCCTGATGTGAACTAAGTTATGAAAAAGCCGTCCAGGCAACAATTCTTATCAGGGAAACAGGCACGCTTGGACAGCATTTACTTGGCGCATTTAGAGAACCTTTCTGCAGAATGACTGAGTGTTGCTTGGAATATATAAAACTTTTCAAGTGAAAATGATTTTTTCGCCGAGAAATCGTCCAAAGAAGTTGCACAAAAATGCAAAATTCACGATGCTATACTACGCAAGCGAAACAAAAAGTATCGTGAAACAAGAAGTATTGTGCGATAGAAAGAAGTACGGTATGCAACCTTAGACCATCCACAGTATAGACTGAGCATCTGCCATATAACCCTGTACAAAAGGTTGACGCGAAGACATGATAAGAATAAGCATAATATATAGACTCTGCGGGTGAACGCGCGGTGCAGTGAGGTCCATTATGCTTATTTTCTTACGTGTATTCTTATGTAAGTTTCTTATCATGTCTTCGCGTCAACATTCTAGCGCAATGCTCAGTCTATACTGTGGATGGTCTAAGTATGCAACAAAGACTGCAACAAAGACATACCATACGCTGCGCACCATGTTCGTGTTCCTCGAGAAATAATGAAATAATGGAAGGCAGCCTGGGGGGCTTCGCCCCCGCCTTTTGTTGTAAAAAGAAAAAAAAGGTAAAAAAAGGTAAAAAAAGATTTTATCAAGTTTTCTAGCAATTCTCATATTTAAGTATTTCATATTCCGTTTGCACAACAGAGGCGGGGGGCGCAGCCCCCAGTTTGCCTTAAGATTGTTTTCTTCTGTCAGTGCGCATTTGTTATGATAGATCAGTCATGAACATAAATATCGCGTTTCGCGTAGGTAGTTATTTCGCTCTGCTGTAGCGGCTGCAACACTCAACGCAAATATTGGTGGTCGCTCACAGGGCGTGTAGTACTAGATGTTCTCGCGTACTCACCGATAAGTAAATTTTGCATTTTTGCGCAACTTCTTTTGACGATTTCTCGGCGAAAAAATCATTTTCACTTGAAAAGTTTTATATATTTAGAATCCTCTCGACGAGTAGAATCGTTTGCATATAATATATAAGGAATTTGAAGGTAGTGGGATTAGTCACCGTTACCTATTGTGATTTAGCACCTTTTTAGTCAAAACCCAATTTCTTTATCTAATTCTGATGCCAGTGCCGCTAAGGCACTATAGTACGATAGGTATGCTGGACTGATAACAGGGAGACTACTTTTAGGCTATAAGGTACAAACGCGGCTCGTGTAACGTCACGCAAAAGCGAATGTAGTCGATGGGTACCGACAGCACTCGTCAGTTCCGCGACGCTACGTGAAACGTGTTTGTACCTTATAGCCTAAAAGTCGGCTCCCTGTTATCAGTCCAGCATACCTATTGTACTATAGTGCCTTAGTGCCGCCACTACCCACTGCACGCAGACTGCTGTCCGTAATTTTATCAAGCAATAATTGTGATTGAGTGCCCAATGAACATTCAGAACACTATTAGAGTGTTCCTAATAAGATCAGCAAAATGACAACACATCTAGGCCTATGCGCGGCATGCGCGGCCTAGTCTACTTCATACAAGGCTGTAATGTAGAGAATGACAACAGCGTGCATTGGATTCTCATGAATTACAATTACGTTCTGGTGCGGTTTGTGGGTGCTGTGTAACAATGGTGAAACTGCACCTCTACGCTCTACCTGATTTTTAATTTTCAAACAATGATCAAATGATGACTCCTCGATCTTGTACAGCACCAAATTTTACTAAATTACAAAATTAGGACTTGAGAAATAGAAAATTATTTGCTCATCAAATTATAATCTTCTTCATTTTCTCCAAAAACACCGTTTTATTTGCGTACAAATTAAAAGTTTTGTTTTTTCCCATAAGTGTTTGTAAATCTGTATCCACTGATTTTCAAGTGCGACGTTGCGACTTCTCTACATTGAGGCCGTGATTTATGATGACGGCGGGTGAATATCTTTTAGGCAGCGGGGATAGGGACGTTTCTCCGTTGCCCCCGTTGCCTACATAGATGCATCTCCATTTTGCTGATTTTATAATACTTGACGGGGAAGAGAGATTGGATAAATGCGAACTTCAAAGAGATTATCTACTAATGGAGATTAAAATTGACTATTGACATCCCAGCTCGTTTTACTAAACAATAGTGTTGAGTAGTCTTTAGAGCCGTATCTATATCCTTTCCATTTTTCCGTTCATTATTGTTATGCTCCAAGCATACACACGTATTGAAATACCCATCCTCGAGGAAACAGCGTACGTTTTGAGTGAGCCATTAAATTTCATGTATTGATTGATTTTATCGCAAATAGGTAGCCTATTCCTAGCTACCGTACGTTTATGTTAATTTTTCTTTTCTGTAGATTATCCTTAGAAACTGATCATGACGCTGTTATGCGAAGATTTGAGCGAATTGTACTCGCATTTCAACGAATACCGGCTAGAAGAGAAATGTTGCGACGTCATTATTAAAGTTGGAGAACGTTCATTTCCTTGTCATCGAATTATACTAGCTTCGATTGAATATTTTCGTGGTATGTTCTCTGGAAAATTTGTCGAAGCTGAGAAAAAAGAAATCGAACTGAAAGGTATTAACGCATCTGATTTTGAGCTGCTGCTAACCCATATTTACGGTAGCTCCATAAAAATTAAAGATGATAATGTTTATCGCTTGCTAAGGATAAGTCATTACATGGGACCTCCAAGTTTAGAAAATCTGTGCGTTAATCACGTCATCAAAAGTTGTTCGATACCGCTTAATACTGCGTTGTGTATTTTCATCTTTGCTTGTGAGACGAAGAAAACGATTTTGACCGACGAGTTGACCGAGTTCATGGCTCAAAATTTTCTCAATGTTTCTAAGCACGCAAAATTTTTCAAGATTCCGGGAAAGGAGCTTCTACAAATTTTAACTCACCCCAACTTGGATAAAGATTCAGCGGCCGTATTGGATTTTCTGAGCATCTGGGTACGGTCTGTTGGCGAGGAAGCTAGGAAATTATTGCCGGATCTTTTGGCGGCGGTTCGTTTGTCGGATGTACCAATGGAGTGGTTTATGAAAAGGCTATTGCACAACTCCGAGTCGAGTAAAATTGAAGAGCCACCCGTCAAAAGAATCAGGGAAGATACGATGAATAGTAACGACGAAGCTTCCGTAATAGAGGATCAGGAGTCGACGAAAGGTGAACAATGTTCATTTCTTGTGAATACGATGGAGGACAATGATTTGAACCTGCCTCGACGCGTACCATTCGCAATTTTCTCTTTGGACACTCGAAGTGCAGAGAATGTGGATGCACCGGGTAATATGCCTTCTGTTATTAATTCGCACGAATTGATGATCAACAGGAATGGTATTCATCAAGTACAACATTTAGATACCGAATTGAACATTACCGAAGACTTTAAACGTGTACATTGCCAATCTGTTTTCATTGATGGACTTCGTTTTATGGTCGTTTTTATCGAGAGACCAGAAATAGTGACCACAGTAACTACTCAAGAATACGATTATCACACTGGACGATATAAAATAATTGAGAAACGTGAACCTCAAGCCCGCAATTTTCAAGTATTTCTCGCTCAAGATTCTGATAAGTCGTTGGAAATACACACCTTTACTGGTGTTGGGGATCTCGAAAATATGGCTGTGGTCGCCAATGAAACCAATATTTACCTGTATAATGGTGCTGAATTTGTAATGTATAACACGCAAAGAGATACATGGGTCCCGGCACCGATGACTGGGTGCGTAAAAACTTTGTCTCCAAATTTACTATCGCGTGAAAAAAATTTATACCTTATCGGTGGGAAATCTTCGGATGCTTGTGCAGAGGATGAAATTCAAATGATGCACGCTCAAACAGATGGCAAATTATTTCAACAATTTGACTTACGCGAAGGGAGGTGGTCGCAGCTGCCAAAAATGACTTACGCGCGTTATAAATCAGCCTCTTGCCTGTATGACGATATGCTTTATGTATCAGGCGGGGATTATTTAGCCTACTACAAAGGTTACATCGAACGTTACGATTTCAAAGCTGGAAAATGGGATATTTTTGAAACGTCGCTTCCAGAACCCAAAATGAGACACACTCTCATTGGACATGAGAATCAACTTTGGTTCTTCGGTGGGCAAAATTATCATTCGAAGAAAGTAGTCAATGACTTATCATGGTGTGCTTACGATGTGAAGAAACGCTCTTGGTCAAATTTTTCTCATATGCCAACATCGTATGGAAAGTTTACAACGAAAGAAATATTGGATGTCATTAATATAATCTGAAGAGGATTCCAGCGTACTTGGTATTATATTCTTTTTCTTTCGTTACAGATTATTTTTTTCTTTTTTCTTATTTGTGTGTTATTCTCCGTTTCTTCGAGCTTTGATTAACTTCATCTGATGAATATGTTACAAATAGAATGAATAAATAAGAATAAAAGAACAATTAGAATTGTGTCAGAACTATTTTCATTGTAGGTATCAAAATAATTATTGTTCACGTTTTTCACAGCTATCAATATTTGTATTGTATTTGTATCCTTGGATTTTTTCCATTTTTATAGCTAAGCTAAAAGCAGCTTTTTTTATTTTTTATTCCTTATTCAAAAACAGAATTCATTACATTACATTGGTTGGAAAAATTGAATTTTAAATTTCAGTGTGTTGTAAAGTAGGGTAATTTCTTTCTTACATCTCCAATTAGCGACTGAGATGAATTCGTATTCTGGTGTGATATTTTAGTCGAATCGTTACTCAGAGGTTCCTCACAAAAGAGGTCCAGACTGACAGGGGTGTCCCCTTTTCTTCGATCATTATAATTTTTAAGAGGATTGGTCTGTCGAACAATTTTGGAGATAGACGTAGAGGGACAGAACAAAAAGGAAGACCTCGATTTATTGGGTTCGTATGCATTATAATAAGCTTATTGCGCCAAAATCGTCAAATTTTCATTAGGAAAAGAAAAGTACTTACCTACTAGGTACTCGAAGTATTTTTTATTTTTTTCTTGAGAAGATCATTTTCAGTTGGAGAAGGGACGGAGTAGAAACACGTGAAAAGCATTCTATTTCAGACGCTAGCGCCCCATCTCTAACGAAGACAACTACGTTCTGTGAAAATTGGTCAACAGTTCGCAAGAAGAGATCTCTTGTAGTCGTGCGAGGAAGCTTATTCTGTAGATTGTTAGCTTGACACTTGGTCAATGAGTTATCTAGACGCAATGAAGGTGATAAAAAATCATTATAAAATCAAAGCGAAAGTTATCAGTATCACTCTTTTTTGAGATGAACTTTGTTTCGTAGGCATTCTGTTGACCGAAACTTCAAAACTTCAGATTATTTTGCATTTCTTGATGAAAACATAGAACACTTGAGAGAAAATTGAGCGTGAGCATCATAACTCAGTTAGCTATTTCTAATTTCGTGAACGCTGAACGTTTTCATCTGTAAGCGTTTTGAAACGTTCGTGATAATCAATGGTAAGGAAACTTTTCGTGTTTGAATAGAACTCATTAGAATTTCGAATATTTGATTTAATTCCACTCCTCTTCATTTATTTTCCTCCTGTACATAGATCAGATTTATTTTAATACAAAACCGAGCCGGAAAAACCCGCCTAGCCAAATGGTATATGAATTTCGACGATGACGAAAAACAAAAGCTGATCGAAGAGGTTCATGCAGTGGTCACGGTTCGAGATGCCAAACACACAAATTTCGTGGAGGTTTGTGGCTCTTGTAGATATTTTCTCTTCAACAATCTCATTGTTTTCGAAGAATTATTGTCATTTACTCCCGCTTTCTTCTTGTTAGTTTCGAAACTTCAAAATCATCTATCGTCGATACGCTGGCTTGTACTTCTGCATTTGCGTCGATATAAATGACAATAACCTCTGTTATCTGGAGGCGATACATAATTTCGTCGAAGTTCTGAACGAATATTTCCATAACGTGTGCGAGCTAGATCTAGTATTTAATTTCTACAAGGTGAGTTGAAGTCTATTGCTAAACAAAGTTAAATTGACGTGTTCATCGAGAATCCTCGTCTTTGTGAGAAAAAAGTCTTGACTTGCGAATCGACTTGACTTCATTTATGTGAATCTTTGACAAATGATTGTCTTAACCTTCAAGTTATCGTTTAGAAATAATGAGAAATCTTAAAACATGATTTCAACGTATCTATCTCCTCGAAAGATCTTCAAACTGAGAACGCGTCAATTTTACATTTGAGTACCGCAGATATTCATTGTATCGTCTTTTGTGAGAAGAAAATTATATGATGATTTTTCTACAGGTATACACTGTCGTCGATGAAATGTTTTTAGCGGGAGAGTTGCGAGAAACTAGTCAAACCAAAGTTTTAAAACAATTATTAATGCTGGGTTCACTCGAGTAGCCATTTTTATTTATGCGTGATTCTCGTTTATTATCGTTTTTTTGTAAGCTAAGCTTTCATTTATTGCATCAATCTATATGTCTTTTTTTATATTCATATTACTCCAAAATAGAGTTAAGTAATTTTTTATAAATGGTTACTGTACTTTATCCTTTTTCCCCTCTCTTTACGCTTCTGTAGCGACAACCGTTCTTTAGTTTATATTTTTTATCTAATCTCATTCCTTCCTCGTACAATTAAATAAGTATAATTCGTATAAAATATCAATTTAACCGCAAGTATTAATTTCCTATAATGAAGTTATGTATTTAAGCTGTTGTATCTCGAGAACGATTCATAAATAGATTTCTCAGGAGTCGTTTTAATGGGGAAAACGATCATACGAACTGTAAAAATACGCTAGTACCAGTATTTATTAAATTATCTCAAAATGCGCTGATTTTTGTGAAATTTGTATCTAAACTTTGGAAGTTGAATGTTGAAGATCATTGCAATGATCAAAGCTGTGGTTATAGTTATTATTGAAAAATTCTCGAGTGCGAAAGACGTAAAGTACCTAGTATTGTACCGAAATATCCAAAAATGCTGTACACTTCTAGAACTTATAATCTTTACCCATTCTCCATTTTTTCTGCTCTAAATAGTATTATAACAACGAGAGCGCTGCAAATTCTACGTATTCATTCCCTTTTACTGTTACGATTTGAACTTTCGATTGATCGTTGGCATTTTCAAAAATAATCTGAATGAAGTTTTTGAAAGAATTATTTCTGAAAAATACTGAGTTGAGGATCATTTCCTATTCGTTTAATGTGTTTGATTCTTAATTTTGCTCTCAACTTCATCGATCATCAAAATATAATTGAGCCGCGCATTTTTCAGGGCCTTGCATACCTTTAAATTTCCATCTTCTCCATTGATCGAAAGTGATTTATTGTTATCCAGATTTCTGTACACCTATAGACTGTAATAAGTTGGAATGAAACCAATTTTTTTGCCCGAAAACTTCGTCTTATGATTATTGTCTGGTAACATTTTCTTGTCTCTCTTCTTTTTCCACTAGATAGAATGTGTCTTTTTATGCAATGATTTTAAAAATCGACAAATGAATTCGCTGATAAATAATGAGTGAAAGTTTTTATTTTTGAATAAGGTTTGGACGAACTCAATAGAAATATATCAACTTAGGAAGAATGAGGCTCGTTGTTTAGATGCATACCCGTCGTGAATATTGAGCAGTCTCGCAAATAATTATGAAACATTTTATTATTGTTGAATTTTATGCTTTGTTTTTGTGAATAAACTCAGAATGAAGTCTGTGTTGAAGGAAGAAGCGGATCGTTCTTTTTTTTTTCTTAATGGATTCTTCCCAGCCAACTATGCCTTCGAACTTAGTTTCGGTAGCGAGGGTAGAATCTGCTTACCTAAAATTTTGTTCTTCATGAAAAATATTGTGACTCGCAAAATCGTAGAGTAGCTGTCTCGTCGATTTCTTTTTCTCAGTGAACTGTGAAGAAACATTCCAAAAAAATAACTATTTTTCTATCTCATTAGTAATTTTGTCCAGTCACTTGTTCAATATAACAGAGATTCGAGTGCGGTGATACTTGACGCAACGATAAAATGCTTCATCGAAGTTGACCGCATGAATTGGCGAACTAAAATATCTTTTAAAATTTTGTCACGCTTTTCTTTTCTAAAGATTTCTCAAATTACCATTAGCGTACATAGTACACTATCGTATGAATGGTATTAGAAGAAAAATTAAAATCGAAAATGCAATTAACCAGAAAGATTTTTCGGCAGACTGCACACATCATATCATTTTCATTATGTCTAATGCTACACACAGTTTACTATAGGTGTATTGTCTTGTACATTGTGTTTTTTCATGAGTCATTCAAATCTCTAGGCCTACTCATGTCGTCGATAGGTAGCTGTAAATCGAACGAAAATCTGTTGACAGAAATCGCAAGTCTTCCTTGGGCACCAAGAAAATCTGTTATTCACTCATCGATCTAAGAATTTCGATTTTGCTCTAGCACAATTTTCTTCTCAACTTAATTGATCTATACCAATAATCGAATGATTTCTCTGTTTCCACAAAGGACCTGTTCTATGAAGGGGAGGAGGCTTCTCAAAAACGTTGGCGTCCCGCTGTCTACCGTCCGACAAAAACTGACCTACTCTAATAAAGGAAATGGACTCGGGAAAATAGACACACTCCAGCTGGTTCAGTCCTGTTAATCGTGAGGTTCACGCTTGAATGGGTCTGCTTTCTGCTGGTGAACTAATATTCTTAGAACAAGAGTGTTCTGTGCATCTCATTCTTACACTTTCAGAGGAGAGATGAAAAATCTGTCCTAAGAATAGGGATTGCGCAGATTAAGGGATTAAATAAAAGACCTATAACAGTTTTCATTATCTTTTCTCGCGAAAACCATGTAGTCCATATGCTAGAGACTGTAGTGGAGTGAATCCTTTATTGTTAACCAATATAGAATATGTATAGTGCTTCCACGACAAAATAAATCCAAATTATTGAGAAATATTCATGTTAGGTTGATACTTCTTCTTTTTATTATTAAAATAAGACGAGGTAGGATATAAAAGATGAATAACCATTGAAAATTACTTATGTAAAATTTACTAATGATCTACCTAAGAGATTACTAAAGATGAAAGGATTATATAAATAGGTAATAAATTAAAAAATTTCTATTACGAGTATTATGTCTACACGAGAAAATGATTTATGTAATAAAGTTAATTCCTTGAATGTAAAAAAAAGAAGAATATCATCGAGACAAGAGTTGCGAGTAAGAAACTGAGGCCTGTCAAATCTTTGCCACGTATTCAGAAATTTTTAATAAATATATGATGACTTTATAATAGAATATATTTTGAAGAGGGAATATGGAAGTGATAGACCTACCTATAAATTCTAAGAGAGAAAAAAAAAGAGATATTTCGAAACCAGAGGTGAAAAATATTAAAAAATCAAATTTAATGATAGTACCTACTTAGTACAAAAAATATGAATGAAGTAAATCAAAAATACAGAGAGACCACTTAATGCTGTATTAATGAGGTCTGCTACTGCTGATCAAATGAATATTTATTGAAAAAAAAAAAGAGTACACAGTGCGAATAAAGCTCAACTAACAAGACTAAGGAACAAGCCGTTATTAAGAATGGATAGCAAAAGGAGTACCTACTAACTACAGATAAGAAAGGACCTATTCTAACGACGCTGTCACCTTAACTTCTTAATGATCCTTTAATCTTTCACTTATCCTTTTGTACGAAATCGTTTTATAAAGAGCAAATTGATTGTATTCCAACTGTCACCAACGTTGCAAATGTGTCTTTGCAGATCCCCGGCATCCTCTACTGATAGGCTGGTTGAAGATGATGTAACCTAATGAGAAATTGAACCAAAAATTGTAGTATACACTAACAAGGCAATATTTCATGTCTGCATTTACTACCGCATAAATAGAAAATGAAAGAACGCTGTCGTCGTGATGTGGACCCGTAGTTCTATTAGTCCGTTTATTGACTTCCTTCATTTCCATCTTCGAGCCATGCTAGAGCGTTAAATGCAAATAGTTATTTTTAATTACTCGAAGATACTTCACCACCGTATTTAATCTTTTTTGTCAAGATATATTTTACATATAACGAATAATAATAAATGGTAACTTAAATAACCCTTAACGCACGTCAACGTGGCTAGCCTCGTTTTCGGTAGATTAACGTTTTAGATACGCCATGGTGTTTGCGCTCGAACAATGGCTTACATACAGGCTTAATATGTATCTATGGAATAAATTTTCCTTACATCGCCCGAGAATTTAATTAATATTGAGCTATATTGGAAAGTCGTCTCATTCTCGACGCATTTCTGGAAATCGTGGCAGATTTTCTTATGACTAATAAGTGTGCACACTTTGGATTATGGTGACCGAGAGATTACAAATTTTTCATCCATCCATGATATGTTATTTAGGAAATCCAAATCATTGTTCAACTGATGATGAGGATAGATGGCTAAGTTCGTGCGACATATTCTACTACCGGCCGCTTTTTTTAATGACACACGTTGGCAGTTGTCACGATGAAAGAACGGTACCTAAATCAATTATTTAACGGAGCGTGAATTTCAATTACAAACTATTTATATGCATTTGTATTGTACTCACAATGCCTTTATTTATACGTACCTGTACGTTGGATCCAATAATAAGCATTCGTATAAAAATATTGATCTCTTAGATTTATACGTTTTCAAAACTGGCCGAAGGTATGACAGCGAGTTTTTTTACCGCCGAAATTTGTACTCTATAGTGAGTTTGCTTGGTCTGCATTAATTGCATTTGAATAGTCTATTCATATCAACACAGCAGCGTGTAAAAAAATCTGGTCGTACACGAGATTTAATTACGTCATGACAGCGAGTAAATTGTGTAATTGTGATAAATTTCCAATCCAATTTCATGAAGTAAGATTGAATGTATAAAGGTAGCTTTATAGATTTTTATTTTCTTTCATATTCGGTAGAATTAATGAGTTCGTCGTAAATATTGAAGGGGTAAGGATCATGTGGTTTCATAGGAAGAGGGGACGTTGGGGGAAGAACGGAGAGATGAAAATTGGGGACATGAAAAAAATTTTTGGACTGTTAAGGGATCTTCTTCGCAGTAAGGGCAGGATGGAGGTAGTAGAATGTTGGGGTTTATAAGGTGGGAGTCGGTGATTCGCGTGTGACCAATTCTCAGACGGGTGAGAATGACTTCTTACCATCTAAGGGTCTGTTGGAGGTCTACCAGAGAACTGGGGATTGTTTTATGGAAAAAAGTTCATTTAGAGTTTGGAGTTTCCAGTGAGATTTCCATTTGTCAAGAATCAGGGAGCGAAAGTGAATTTTGTAATCTGAAGCAGGTATAGGGGATGTATCGGTAATTCTTGGAAGGGAACAGGCTTGTTTTGCAGCTAGGTCAACTGTATCGTGATCAGAATAATTGATGTGACCGGGAATCCGGATGAAAGTGATGTGAAAGTTGATGGAGCGGAGGGGGAGAAGCGTGAGTTGAATGCGTTGGATTGGATGAGAGGGTGTGAGTTGTGAAGGTCGGAGATGGAGTGGAGCGAAGCAAAAGAGTCAGTCCGGAGAAGAAAGTTTTTAGTAGAGGGGAACCTGCGATTCATTTTAATAGGGGGATTACATCCTCAGAAAACGTCCGCGTCCGGGAGTTTCTTTAAACTGCGTGACGTCACGTGTGACGCTTTATGACGTCATCAATGACCTTGACCTACTTTGGGGACTTGAAATAATTTCAATTTCTAGCCGCGATGCTTTATGACGTCATCAATGACATTGACCTTGACCTACTTTAGGGACTTGAGGAAATTTCAATTTCCAGCCTTCATTTATTATCAGGTCTAGCATGCAGTATACCGAGAAGAGCTCAGCAATCTCATTTTCTGAGGGGGAATTTTCGCGCCACCGTCATCGCGAGCGCGGGAGGTTGCGGGTTCCCCGCTGCCATTGCAAACCTGCAATGGCCTCTAATTTTTGGGGGGAAGTTGTGAGAGAAGAGATAGACAAGAAAATATACCCATGAGTTCAGCAGTGAATATCGATGCGATGTTGTGAATATGGTGAGAAGTCACGGAACCATTTATGGAGAATGCATAAGATGCTCGTTGTTAGATTTAGACCCGTCCGAAAAGCAAATAGAAGAATTGGAGTATTCTCTGATTAAGAGATTGATATTTTGGATGATGATAGAGTTGTTGGTTTTGGACAGTTCAATAATGAGATCGAGTTGTATGTTTGGTAGTGGCAAGACTCAGGGAGGAGTTGTGATGTTTATGGGGAGAAGGGGTTTGTATCGAAAGGGACGCCGAGGGAGTTATTGAATTGGCGGAGGATGTGTTTACTGGAAGCCGATGTAGAGGTGGGATATTGATGGGAGATAGACTCAAAAATTAGTGGTTCAGGGTCTTGAGATACAGATGATAAAAAATTGTAGGTTAGGATGAGTCTACGATAAGAAAGGGGAGGTTCACCGAATTCTGCGCACAAACTCAATTTTGGGCTTGTGTCGTAAGCACCCACGGCAATCTTGAGCGCGGAAGTTCGTATAGTGTCAAGCGAAGAGAAGACGGTTTTGCAGGCAAGATTGTAGATTGGGGAACCATAATCTAATTTTGAATGGATAAGACTTTTGTAGATGAGTAATAGGAGTTACGTGTTGCAGCCTTTAGAAGGGTTAGTTAGACATTTCATTATGTTTAGGGCTTGAGTGCATTTTTCTTTTAAAATTTTGGTATGGGGAGTCCATGTAAGTTTTTGATCGAAGTGGAAACCGAGAAGTTTGCCGGAATTGCGAGAGGGAATTTCAAAATTCTGGAGATATAGGGGTTGGAGTGATGGATGGGTTTTTTTTTTGAATAGGTTTTGGAGGGAGGCGGTTTTCGAGGTCCAAGTAGTTATTGAGTCTAAAGTTTCTTGAAGAATTCTGTGAGCTCGTAGGGGGTTAGAGGAACAGATGGAGATGTTGAAGTCATCAGCGAAAAGGCGTTGGGTTAAGGGAAATTTAACTAGTTTACTTATGTCGTTAATGGCTAAAATAAAGAGTAGAGCGCTGAAGACTTCAACGGGGGGGGGGGGTACACTATTCTAGACTGGGAAAGGAAAGGAGGTAGTTTTTTGAAAACGGCCCATGAATGTGATCTGTCGAGAAGAAAGCTTTGGAGTATGTTGGGAAGGTTGCCTCGAAGGCCGATTTCATGTAATTTAGAGATGATGAGGTGACACCAAACCCGGGGGAAGACTTCCTGAAGGTCAAAAAAGATAGAGTAGAGGGAAGATTTGAGTAGAGACGAGTCATTAATTTGTGATGTGAAGAGGTTTCGGCACAGTTTAAAGTCCTCAACATCTTTCGTATAGTAAGAGACGTAGTATTGAATTACGCTGTGAGTTTGGACCCAAAAATTGTTGAGGCTGGAGAGTAGTGGGAGGGTACTCAGGAAGATTTAGGATTTTCAATCTCTACATTTTTCCGATGAAATAACATGAGCATAAGCACAATGGCCTCTTTAAGTGTCTGAAATCAACCTCTCCCTGTACGTCCATGGGCCTCCATAAGAATGAGATTGCGGATCCATTAAACCTACACTAAAAAATTACGAATATTCAATAAGATATAAAGTACTTAATGCAAAACTCTTCCCAAAAAAATAAAATAAAATCCCTCCTATACTTCTCCTAAAACGTCTTGTACGGTAAACTTCGGTATTTTGGTAGGTAGCTTCGATTCTTGACGAACATTGTTTCGTTGCACCAAGTAGGAAACATAATTATTAACTTAGTCGCAAAAAACGATAACTCGGTAATTTTTTATAGGTATTGAAATGATTTCAAATACCTTTGTATGATTCAGCGATTGACCTAAGATATTATCGTTGATATACGTCTCATTTACTATTCATATACTTGGACCAGAAGTACGTGATAAAATTACATTCGATATTTACCTGTCGAAACATAACTCACAGTCAAAAATCGAATGTAGGTATAAAAACAAGCAAGTCGCAAAACAACGATTGTAATTTCAGAATTTCCGTTTCTGCTCTCGTCTTTGACTCATTCATTTTTTTTTATTGATCGATCTAATCATTCTACGTACAGAAGGCTATTCTCCGCGTGAAATGCGACTCCATCGCCTGAACATAGCTCAACGGTTACAAAATAGACATGACGAGGATGGAAAGAGGAAGTGTGCTGAAAATATTAATGGTGCCTAATATAAACAAAGTGGCGGACTGGTTAATTCTGTACGGGTCAGCAAGGTGGCGTGTGTACATGTACGGTCCAACTTTGAAAGGAAATGTGCGAGATTGACGGGCATTTGGTAGGCTTCGCACAATTTGTGTAACGTATGTATTATGTGGCTGTCGAAATGATTATGATTTCTTGGACGAAAAAAACGATGTATATTATTTGGGAATTGCACGCGATGAAGGTATAAATTAGTCTCCCCTGAAAAAGAATCAGACTCCCCCAGAGCATATGGGATTAATTGCCATGTTGCCTTTATACAATCTGAGTTTATAATTAATTATTAATAAATAAACAAAATTTCGCAACGATTCTCATCGCATCTCAGGACGATTATTAGAACAGGCAAGGGATGAGAAAAGAGACTAAACATTTTATGAAGACAAAACGAGTATCTCGACTCAACCACGATAGAAAAACTCTTGATTTTGTAGTGCTACGAGTAATAATTAGATACGCTAGATTAGTAGCTCCTCCTTCCGACTTCAACTTCGAATGATTCTCTGCTCACAATCAGATTAACCCAGTTCATCGCCATGATTGCTTTGAATGCACGAAGATCGATCCAGGAGCATCTCGACGATTCAATTCCAATACTGGATATCGGCGAAAGTCGGATTAAGCGTTTCTATTCGCGTTAAGACTCGCGTACTCTCAACGCCCTTCAATTAATCCACTAATCGTTTACTAAATACTGCTTTAGGTTAATACGTCGCATTGTTCATTTTCTTCCTTCATTGTTTTTCCATCTCGTTCGATAGTCGGTCTCAATTGCATAACGTACATACCCTCTATCTCTTTTATTTTGCCTTCTCCTAAGTATAGTAAATTCATTTAAATTGTTGCAGTACCACAAGCGAAAAATTAATCTTAAGTCTATTGTTGAGGATACTCCTCTGAAGCGTATACTTTGTAAAAATGTCTGTAATATTGTTCTTGCGTCAGAAGGTATTTATAAGTACCGTAGTCTATACTTTTTCGCGCATTACACAAAAAATAATGGTAATTCATTTATACTTCGGATATCTTCCTGTTAATGAAAACGCAGATGATTCATTCTGTTGATTGCGTTGTATTATTCTACTTGATAAATTCTTGTAAGACCAGAGAGTTGGCGTGGTAACAAATAGAAGAACAAGAATAGAAGAATAAAATAAACTTTTACTTAAGTACGGGGATAGGATCTCAAATAAAAAAAATTCGGTTTCCACAAATTCGACGAAACTACCGGTAGGACAGAATTTTTTCAGAGATTGGAGGGTTGTGTAAGAAGAAAGGCAACCCTGATCTCAATGTGCACTTTTTAACGAAGAACCTGTTTTATTGGGGGGTCTCCCGGAAAAAATTTCCGCCGTCCGCCGTTTGGGAGGCAACATGACCTTGGGACTTCAAAAATCTTCCAAGTCCCCTCCTATCACATATATCCGATAGAAATCGAAAATTTTCAAGTCCTTTCCTGTCACCTATAGTTTGGAGGTCGAAATTTCTCCGAGCCCCCCCCCCCTTATCAGCCATAGCTCGAGTGCTGAAAATTTTCCAAGTCCTCTTTACAAATAGTTACTTCATATATCATGCAAATTCTAACTCCGCGTTAATTTCATGACCGTATTACCGCAATCAAGTTTGAACCTACAGCCTCATACAAATTACTTTTGGTTCAGATAAGTAGATGACGTATATTTATAGTGACTCACGGGAAAGAAATCCGGAATCAGAAGTACCTTCTAGTAATACTTGCCAGTACGTCATTTTTTCTCTTGACTATAGGTAGTTTTCTAAAGATTATTATGCGTGTATTGCGTCACTTTGATCCGATACAGAGAATAACTGAAAAAATATGTACCGCAAAATTAAACAGTTACAAAAAATTTACCAAAAATTTCTAAGTCCATGGTCACTGCTGAGAAATTTTTGCGTCAAAATAGTGACCGAATATAATTGAACGAGTGTCGGATTTCAAAACTGCGTGGGCGATATTATATTTTTGTCCTTTTCTTTTTTCACGAGTTCCATGTTCGCAGATTGATAACATCGTACCGTATTTGTAAGTCACGATTAGGTACTCCGAACAAATTTTTCATTTCCTCAGATAAAATTGGATGGCCTATCAGTATAATGTTATAAGTGCATGCTCGCGGATGCGACAGCGGAAACTAACTGTAGTTCATTATTATATAAATATAATATAATTATGCATCTATAAGAAGTATTATTTTGAAAGTGAAATAATTTTGAAATCGTGTAACGATGAATTTACACATTTTAAAATTGATTTTTTCTCATGTATTTCGATATTAGCTAAAGAGATAGGTATTGTATTCTCGTATTTCAAAATGGCCTCAAAAAAGGGGAAGACGCGAGAGGAACTGCGTGTTATTCCACAATTTACTGTACCGTATTTAAAACTGATAACTCGGTTGATCGAATGGTCAAGTGAGATGTAAAAAAGTTGAATGTTTTTGTTTGAGGGAATTATTTGTTATAGAGCGATGAGAGACGTTCCAAGTTCGCCGAGACTGTTTTTATCAAACAGGCCTAAGATGTGGATGTGTATGATCAAACTGTATTTGGAAGAGTAGGTCATCATCAGCTCACGTAAATATCGATTTTGAGGTAAGCTGGTCAGAGGAGTTGCTCAAAAAGTTTCATGTCCTGACTGTCGTTTCATGGCAAGGCCTTTTGGCAAGTACTTTTTTGTTCAGTTTTCCCGAACCAGCCTAGCCTTGTTACCTGCACAAGACTGAAATGCCTTGCAGAAAAAATGGTGGTATAAGAACAAATCTGGGACTTGTTCTAATTTCTTTATGGCCACCCGAATCCATTCCTTATTGCTACTTGCTGCTGATGATTACAAACGGTCTCAAAAATCAACATCCTATTAATGAGAAAATAATTGACAAACTTGAAGAATCTCTCCTTGAAAACATTTGATTTTTTATGCTCGGCTACATACGAGGCAACTTGGCAATAGTTGCTCAGCAACCAAGCAACAAAAACTAAGCTTGTTACTTTCCAAACTTATACAACCAGGCATTAAGAACCAAGCTCGTTGATTACACATTTCATACGTTGGTGTGCGTATAGATTGTCTTTTTATCTGTTACCAACGTCGTTGACATTGTCGAAGCCACGTACCTTCAAAGTAGTCCAGTGGGAACATGGGGTCCTATTCTTTAGTTACCGTTTTAAACGTATGAACGACCTGACCGTAAGGCGGCAAGCAAATCACTCGATTTTTTGGAATGTGTCAGCCGACCTCCTTATGATAACTGAAAGATAAGAATCTTCTTGTCAGACCAAACTCCTAAAAGAAAATTAAATGCAGGCATAAAATACCTTTGAGTTCTTGAAGTTGAGACTCAAAAATAATTCCATTTTCAGGTTCCTAAGCATTCATAGCTCGAGACCCAAAAACGAATTCAGCATTGGGTCAAAACAATACAAAAATGCCATTGTCAGACAAAATCTCTAGAGAAAGCTCAAAAGTTCAGACGCAGACTCGCTTCATCCTTGTGGTATGAAGTTGAGCCTCAGAAATAATTATATTCTCAGGTTCCTAAGGATTTAAGGGTCAAAAAAATACAAAAATATCCTTGTCAGACAAAATCCCTAGAAAAAGCTCAAAAGTTCAGACACACTCTCAGGTTCCTAAGGATTTATAGCTCGAGACCCAAAGACAAATTCGTGATTAGGTCAAAAAAATACAAAAATGCCATTGTCAGACAAAATCACTGAAGAAAGTTCAAAAGTGCAGACACAGACTGCTTTTATCCTTGTGGTTTGAAATTGAGCTTCGGAAATTAAACTATTTCCAGTATCTCAAGGTTGCACAGCTCGGTAGAATCTTGAGAATTCAAACACTGACCCTCAGTAAAATATTAAGACCTTTTTGTGAGAGAAAAATGCCTAAGCAATATTCTAGGATATCTGCAACTTGTGATTCAGCGAGGGTTTTCATAGCATCTCATGCCATGCTAATCCTCTAGTTGAACTCGGTCCACAAAGTAGAGTACTTCCGAATATTGTTCTCCGCCGGCTACAGTAAATTTCATTTCATTGATTGCTGTTTTGCAAATACGTCGCTCAAGTCAACAAATCCTTGAAGGGTCAGGAATCAATGATAAAATTCGTTAAGCTCGGTCAATTTGCCTGGAAAAGACGGAAGGTTACGCCACCAACGCGGCCATTAGTACAAAGGACAAAAGTGAAGAGGGCGAAGATTATAATTGTGATAACAGATTCTGATTGCAAATAATACGGCCGTAGGGAGGGCAAGGCACCGATGATACATAATTCCTAAAGTTTGTTGATACGAAAAAAACCGAAAGGATTATTTGTGGATCCAACCTTTAAGTCGGATGTGTACCTTGGACATTTCAGGATTCAATTCGACGGTCAATAAAGACACCCCGCCTATGAACCTTGATCATCAGCGTACAATTATTACGCATCGTGTATATTAGCTTCATCTCCAAACAATAAATTGGAAATCAAATAGAATCTCGACTTATCACAACGAATCTACCTAAGACCAAAGTAAACAAGACGCGAGATGTAATCGTGTGTTATCATTTTTCCATTTAAATGCTATGAGTGATCGTTTACTATTCCAACGCAAATAGGCAACATATTTGCTCGCACGTTGGTCGTAATTGTACATGAGTCATTAAACACTGTCCCTTCTTCAATTTTTTCACGTTCAGTTTCATTAGGATATACCTATCGCTTACTTCACACATTGATAGAAAGCCTAAAGCATAGTCCATGTGATATACGAGTACACACGACAGGGGAGCGGGGGTTACAGGACACTATGATACAAAATAGAATGCATGGGTACTGTCAGATTATCGTTTGTAAACTCAAACAGTTATTGTGCTGAGCGAGAGTCGTCAGTTTATCAGTACGCCAGTTATTCGTTCGCGTTGTAGTCGCGTCAAGTTCGCGTCAACCTGTTCTCGTATACTTTCATTCGTGATGGATAACGAATATTGAGGAAAAAAACTTTCATTCTCGAAATAAATTTCCTTCTTCATGTGATTACCGTGTGCGATAAAACACGAATAATGTGGTTGTGGTGCTTTTTTAGTTTGATCGTGATAACTACATTGCGCGAAAGCGTCGCGGAAAACAAAAACCTTTGCGATATTTGCGAATGTTTACCGGCGTCGCCGGAACCCTCCTATGTAAATTGTAATTGTAAGAAAACTAAAGTAAGTTTTTAATGGTAAAGATGTAATTTAAATTATAGGTTATTTTTGGAGACTGGAATGAGCTTATGTTAGGTGTGGAGGAGTGTGGTTAAATTTAGGTGCAGCGGTCCATTTCGTGCGTGATAGTGTTTACGCGGGGTATTGTCAACATTTTAATATCATCCTATACGCGTTTTCGGATTCGTACGCATAAATGAGCTGTGCGTTCTAGTATTAGATTTATAGCTTTAATATGCCAGTATACTGTAAACTAGAGGCTGACCCAAAATTATATGCTTGAATGGCTGACAAGCCGGCTTTGATGGGCTTCTGCTCTGGTCTTTTAGCGTACCTATAATAAACTTGAATACTTGGTCAAGTTCACGTATGAATGTTCAAAAATATCAGGGTAAAAGTAGAAGAAAATATATATTCCCGAAAATGTTTTTTTTTTGTACAAGAGCGTCCAGCAGTTGACTTTTTACGAATACTCCAAGAAATCGGAAAGGCCAGTCTTCTCCCTTGGAAGAATGTTAAACTGTGAATTTTTGAGAAAAACGGCTAGTGATGAAACCATAAAAGTTGGTATACTGAGCACTCATCCCAAATGAAGATGGGGAGCCTCGTGAAATTTGCCAGAGGGGATGCAGGGGAAGAATTTTTGAAATGCCCCTTCAGAAAATGAGATCAAATAAGGATCAACTCTCTACATTATTACTCTGCTGAATACGAATGTGCTATTATTTTCAAGATCTGACCACGAAAAGAGTCCCAATCGCCCTATGTACCGTATTTTTCGAATAACGTGTAAAAATTGCGGTTTCTCGTCCTAAATTAAACACCTCGTTCTGGCTTAAATTTTCTGAATAATATCCGAGTAGTACAGGTTAAACATGATACATGTGCTTGTGTCGTATATGCAGCCGTCCGTCCTCTGTTGACGGAGTCTCTTTTTCTTCTGTCCTCCTATCCGTCCCTATGCTTGAGTTTCTAAATGAAGAGAATGCGAATGGCACACAGATGTGGAGTAGGCCAGAGTTTTGCTCTGCGTCTGATGTTTATTCGACTCTGGGTCCATTCAGTGGCGTACTTATAACTTTTTTTGTGGAGGGGGGGGGGGGTCACATGTACATGAGAAAGGCCCAATGAAAATTTCCGGAACAACTATTATTTATTGATTAGGGTTTTGGAGGGGGTGGTCCCCGTATGCACTCCTCTGTGCCCATCTTCTCCTTAATGACTCGGGCTGCAAATGTAGGCACGTGGTTTTCTATACTTCTTCAAAACTTGGCACGGTGGCTACCAGGCTACTCGAAATATGAACGCTTCATCGATTCCAATCTCTTGCAGTTACCTACTGAATTTGGTTCACGTATGCCTCTACACCTTACGGCCAAATAAGGTGTGCTCTGATTCATGTTCTCGCCTTGGATTGACCAACTTTTTTTAACTTCACATGGAGGTAAGACCATGGCCCCTCAACACGTGCGTTAGGGGGAAGTTTTGCAGACTATGGTCTCGATTCATCCACTCATCAAGGTCGTGTATCAACACACGAGTTGCCGCTTTCCATTTCTCGTGCAAAGAGCGCCTAGCCTCCAACTTGACCCGTAAAGCCTCCTGATCGATCATTACCCTCTTCTTTGCTTTGTATACCACCGCTCTCTTCACAACAAGGAGCTCGATTGGTGGTGGACATGCTGATGCACAAAGAGCCTCCATCAAGACAAAGTGGTAGGCACTAATACCCTTCTGCGCAACTCTTCTGGGTCTTTTCCATCTCTTTCACGTTGTAGTCGGCCCATACGGGGTACCATATGGGGCTAGATAATGAGGTTCTCATCTCAATCCTTCTGCTAAAGCATCTAGAACACCCGAGTATTGACACGCGCCATTTTGACTCCTAAAAAGAACGTATTCCCATAAGAGCCCATGTTATATTCGTGATTTTCAAAGGAGGATTACTCGTGAACGGCTCGATGAATATTTCAAAAATTACCCCCGTTAAAAAGGAAACTTTACGTAGAATAGATCATGTCTTCTTCATTTTTACTCGCCGAAGCTCATTTCATGAGTTATCGATTGATGAATGGAACTCGATTTTTCGTACGAGTGCGCGCCCTTTCACCTTCGTTTTGTTTCACACCTGTTTTACTACGCGCGATTGCGCGCCCTCGTTGAAAAAACCGAGTTCTATTCATCAATCGATAACTCGTGAAATAAGCTTCGGCGAGTGAAAATGAAGGGGACATGATCTATTCTACATACAATTTCCTTTCTAACGAGGGAAATTTCGAAAAAATTCATCGAGCCGTTCTCGGACAATCCTCTCTCAAAAATCACGAATTCAACATGGGCTTTTATTAAAGTACGTTCTTTCTAGGAGTCAAAATGGCGCGTGTCAATACCTTTACTTTTGCTCGCTTCTCTGGGCCTTCCTAGGATCGTTATCGGGAGGCTTAGGTGAGCCGTCATCTGTGAAAGTGGTTGCTTCTGTACCATGCAATAATATCGAATAGGTATATGAGCAATGATAACATTACTTCAATAGATGGAATAAATTGGATTTGTCTATTGTGCAATTCTCTACGTTTGTGGTTTATAAAATTTGTAACCCCGAGATCTTTGACCAAGGAATGTTAGTCTGCTTGTGGTGCCTTTTTACTCGAATCTCTCCTCGATCAGATTGAACAAGTCTGAATTGGTTCATGACCGTTCAAGGATTTGTTGACAACTCTGCCGAAGGAAGTTGAATTTACGTACGTGCAAAACAACAATGAATGGAATGAGATTTATTCCAGCCTGCATTAGACAATGTCATGAACCTCATCCTAATCGTGTTTTGCAGATACGCCGATCCAACTTTGTTCGGCAGTACCACGTTACTCAGTCCTTATCATGAAATGATTCTTGAATTTGCGCTTTTTTAAAATCTTTCGCAGGTCCTTAACCCCTATATACTGCGTAATCTAATTCTTTGTAAACTGAACATTCACCTTTAAAAACAAAATCGACGTACATGTTTTACTCACTTCTAAGTACAGTATCTGCCATGGGAAAGCCATGAAGACATAGGTGAGGGTATCTCCCTAATAAGGTAACATAATACTTCTGAATTCTACGGTTTTTAATGCATTGCATACTTATTTTACATTTTTTTTGACATCGGAGAAACGCCAAAGGGAAAAATCGTAGTGCTGCGATGTAGGAAAATTAGAATACATTTAAATTGTACGCCCACCGAATTTGAAAAAGAGGAAAAATTTGATATCTGGAGTATTTTCGATGAAAAAAATCTTCCTAATAACTGAGAGTTGGATTCCCGAGTGTAATGTTACTATCATACTTAGAGTGAGCGACTAAGAGACGGGTTATCGGCTTGTAATATTATATGAGTTACATACGCACGTATTGCTATAACGGAAAATCGAGGAATATGTCGGAATAATCATGCACAATACGGCTGCATAAAAAGTATAGTACTCGTAAAAGTAATACGTTATTAATGAATCACGTGATATAGAGTCAGTAATTTTCTAAAATAACTAAATGAAACATTATTTATCGCAGCATGATAAATAGTTTCGATCTTGTGAATTGCCCGTGACTCGTTTTCTTATTGGACAATAATATTGCTTTTTCTTTACTTTCATCGAAATCTCTATCCATACATTCAAGGTAAGCGGTAATCTGCATAATAATTCACTTAAGACACAAGAAAATATTTCATCGGGAAAGATGAAGTCATCGTTCACTGCTGTCGCGTCAATCGTAATCATTGGAGGGTGGGAGGGAGTCAAATCAAAAAATCGATGTAATGGTGGGATCAAAAGTCTATTAGGTAGGTTTGTCGAGATGACGTGCGATATTGATATGACGGTACAGCGAGGGTGAACAATCCGCAAAATTTGAATCGGGGTTCCTGTTTTATGGACCTTAGGTAACCCATACAAGAGAAGGGGGGGTACCGGGTTAGGCTCAAGGAGCAATCTTTTTCGCGTTGATTCGATAGTACTCATTTTGCTCGTAAAAACAAGCAGGAAGACTCGGGGAAAAGCTCTCTTGGTGATGTGAAGTGGGTTGCGATGACAGTGGCTTGGGGTGGTCAGAAAAAAGTTTGATACTTTGATGATTATTTTGGAGGAAGATAAAAAAACCAAAAACGTTCATAGTGAAACCAGTTGTTTTAGGATATAACTGGGGAGTTGAGAACTTGAAATCATTTAATAGGTGTGGGGTAATTAATCGGTTCTGAATATTCTGCCCACCTACCTTCTCGTAGCTTTCATATCGCTACTGTTTCTACTTTGTTTATCTTCTATTCTTATTTACACAACACAATGACTCTTTCTTCCATGCCTTCCACATTCCACTTATAGATTACTTAGGTATTCTTCCATATTTTTGTTTACTTTTACACCATTGTACGTGTAATCATTCATCTTCTGCCAAACTTTCTTTCTATTTGCACGTATTACACAGCATTCCACCTCGGGCTCTCAATTGATATTCCTCCTGCCCCTCAAACGTTCAACAAAGTTCATGGATTGACGCTCTCATAGTGATGGGTCGATCTTCACTATACATATCGTTCTGATAAATCGAATGTTAGTGCCTCAGAGAAGAGTTCGTATTAATGGAGCACCTACACCTGTATGAAATTTGAAACATTAAAAGCATACGCTGAGTTGGTTTATTTTACGAAAGGACTCATGCGCACAAATAATAGGTATTTAATCAATGCGTTAATGCGACGTTGCATTGCGAAGGCCGCCAGCGGCGAGGTGGTAATGACTGCGAGACCGTCGATGATGGAATAGATAAACTATTGTGCGGCAAAAAATATGTTTTCCATCAACTTTTATCTCGTAGGTAGTAGGCCAGAAACATTCTAACTCTGTAAAGAGCATCGGAAAAGGTGTATGAACAGCTGGATCGCCGACTAAAAGGAAACGTCTAGATTTACGCGCGTATCCGCATCCGGAGCAGAGTCATCATTTAAACTACATTTTAACTGGAAAACAAATGAAAATTTATTGGAGGGTGTGATTCCGATCCGTAAATAACAGAAGCCGTTCGGAATTCGGGGAGTGTTTCCATGAATGACACGCGATTGATGATATCGCGTAAGGTGGCCGCCTTCATAAATCTAACTCGGTCTCTTGCGAAATGTGTAATTTTTCATGCGGATATTTCAAGTTCGTGTCTTCGGCCTTCTCGATTTCTCGCAGATTCCGATGATGAAATCTATAATGTATAAATACATCGATGATACATGGCGAGAGATTTGGTTTGTTTTTTTAGAGACAAGCATGTGCAAGTTCTTCAAGTTCACGTGTCTCCATGCGGTCTACGCGCGTTTTCGGAAACACGTGAAACTGCACGTAGTAAAACTGGTTTGTTGTTGTACGTCTTAGCGCTTAACCGGCTTCTCACGATACGAAGCGTATATAACTATAATCTGTTTGGAACGGATGACATTAAAATAATTTCGTGGGTAAATAATAACGCCTGCATACGCTGTATGGATATCTTGGCAAGATACCGAGGGAGAAAAAGCAGATTAGATGTTTATCGCTCTTTATTAAAATGTGTATCTAAGTAGACGGGTTAAAAATGAAGGGTGTCTTTTTCATGGTCTTGGAACCGCGTAAGATGCGGTGCCGAAAAAGTGACGCGACTAGACTTACAATTTCGTTTTACGAAGAGTTATTAGATACCAATGACGAAATCGATTCTAATACCTGACTGAAATATGAAACTTTGACTCAGTTTCTTTCCAGCTACCCGCGGTCATTGACGAGAAATCAAGAAGTCTCATTCTCGAACGAGGGAAGAAGGCTAACCTGAATTGTTTGGAATAAGACGCGAGTGGTTCAATCTATGTCAGACTATTTTTAACTGAACGAGTCTATAACTTGACAGATGGAAAAATTATACTTACGACACAACAGTTTTTCTCTCGTTGATATTTTATTCATTTTCGGAACATTCGATTTTTGTGCATAGACAAGTTGTTTAAAAAATTGAAGGGTGATTGACGAGTAAGGAATGTGTTTCATGGAATTTATTTTTGAGGAAGACGATTGTCCGTCATTGCGATGGGATTGTGACTAGAACGCAGAGAGGAGTTACATTGCTCACAAAAGGCAATTCTCTCTATTCCTTATATTGTATAATATTTTTCAAAGTCCTTTCTCTGATGCATGGATTTTTACTCCCCTGATCTATTCACAGCTCGATAGTCAAACCCTTTGGAATCTACCTCCTGATGACTTTATATAATAGCCTCAAAATTTTCCTACCTTAGAAACAAGTAACCTCTCATAAGACAATTTTGTTGTTGAAAATTATAGATCATATTACTTCTTCTAAGTTGCACACTCTGTTTGGCTTCCTCCCTCTAAAACACCAGTCCTATTGGATTGATTTCAATTCTGCAGGCAGAACACTTCAAAAATTCAATTTTGACTGAAGATTCTGTGTGAGAATGACTGCTCGAGAGTCATTTTGTCCCACTTCGCGCATAATACCTTGGTGAGAAAACTTATCAGTCTGATTGAACAATGCATGCCATCTTTCTCTTTTTGGTTTAATACCAATTTTATCTGTGAGTGTGAATGTTACTGCGTTGTGATCCATACCGGTAACATGTACTTTCTGCCAAGTTGTTAGCTGAAGCAGACAACCACAACTTCTCTAAGAAAGTTGAAGGTGGAGCGTAGAGAGTCTGTTCAATGGACTGAGTTGGTTTTCTAGGGTCAAAGTTGCCTTCCTATCTTTCATCAAAAACGGAAAATTTGACATTTTTAATGTCTTCATACGGACACTTCCTCTACACTATGGTATTGAAAATCTGGTAATACCGAGTTACTCCTTTCCAGGGACGTCAGACTTGAGATTTTAAGCCTCTCTACTGTCATACAGTGTAGCTCAAAGGTTGGAATTTCTTTACTAACCCCTATCACGTATTAAAGCGTAATTCAACTTCTATGTGACGTCACAATCTGATGACATCATAGGCCAGTTTTCGCGAGATACCGCCCGGCGAATGGCGGAGGCGGGACGCTGAAATTCTCAAAAAGACCCCCCAAGGTTCTGTTAATAATTTCTTCGTTTGTTTCTGAACAGATACTTGCACATATTGTAGCAAAATTAAAACTGCGCATCTGCCTTGGCACAAAAATCTAGCAATGTCTGTTACTTTCTGCTGTGAATGCAGCTATGCAGAATCTGAATTTTGCTACAGAACGTCGTAGAATTTTTTGAACGCTGCAGAATTTTTCCAATTTTGTAGCAGAAAATGATAATTCTGCAGCAACTCTGAGTAAAATTTGAGCAAAAATGGTCAATCTGACGTGAAGAACCTGAGATCAAATCACTTCTAAAAAACGGAGGTTTGAAAAAATTCTTCCTGTATGACGAGTGTTGTGTCATGCGGAAGAAGATCTGGAACATATTTTGAGTTTGAATGAGCTGTGGCTCTTGAAAGTTCAGGAAATTCATATTATCTGTTGTTTAGAGACGTAGGCATTCGAGGCAAAAAATTGAATCAACTTTGAAAATCTGAATAATGTAGATGATGAGAGATTAAATGTTTCTTGATTCCAACGAAATATTAAGTAAGATACAATATGGTTGCCGCAAAGATCGATCAGCTTAAATGGCCCTTGACCTTGATTCTCAAATGTATGATGTCCATGCACACGGGGCAAATCTTTACTCAATATTTTTCAACATAGGGAACACATTCCCGAGAGTGTGAACGCACCGCATATGCGTCATCCTCCATAAACTCGGACTTCGCGGACCTTTCCCTCTCCGCCCTCATGATTATCTTGGAAATTGATCATTGAGAGTCCGCGCAAGCGATCAGTATTCCTCAACCTAGCCCTATCCCCAAGGATCCCCACTGAATGACACCCTCTTTCTTATCGCCATCCATAACATACAAAAATCATACAATTTCCAATTCAAACCCTACCTTTCTCTAATAACCGAAGCATCTATTTGCATTCCAGTAGCACAACACGCATCCACCGTCTCAATCAATAAAATACACGCTTAACTTCCCCTCCGAAGATTCCGTATTTTCTATCCCAAAACAAAAGCCACGTCAGAAAGCCATCAAATATCCCCTTTTAACAATTGCTAACTACCCCATCGCCCCCCATCACCCATCAATCAACCGCTCTTTCCTCCCCTCGCGCTCCGAGCTCTCCAAACATATGAAGAAATTCATTACTCAAGCATGATTCACTCATTGGTCTAATCTCAAATCACACTCAAATGAGCTGGCCCAAATGAAAAATATTCCCATCTTGTGGAACTCTTAAAATTTGTTGACACACAGAGAACACATAGTCATCACCCGTTTCAGGGTCGGCCGCACACACCCATTTATCCCATGCTTCTCGCATGCCCTTATTGCGTATCTACTCCCCTATCCGTTCAACATATCTTCTGCTGCCCCAACTTGACTCCGCAATTCCTCAACCATCCATCACAATCATATACAGAGGCACATATTCAACTTTCTACAACAAGCTAACTTCCTCTCACGCATCCAAACATAACTTCGTCCAGCTCACAGCCCTGAAAGCAGGCTGCTAGCACTTCGTTAATTAAAATAATAAAAATTGTAAAGAGGTTGTGACCTATTCGAGGTCTAGAGAATTTCGAGTTGATTGGTCAGATTTTTACAACAGATTCACCGTACGAAATACATTCCGCGAAATAAATACAGGTAATGAGAATTCCTACTTTATAAAATTTTAGACACATAATGTAAAGCCCAACATTGCACAGCACCACGATATGACTAAGTTCTTTTGTCGTCCTATCCACTGATTTAAAAAGTGATAGCGTTGCAGGTTCTCTACTTCATGTGTTATAGAATATCGTACAATATCATTCCTTATTTCCTCCTTACTTACGTGCAGTATAAAAACCGCATTTTCATGTTTGTGACAATTTTCCGCATGATCGCGCACACGTTTAACCGGCAAAGCTAATTTAATTTTTTTTTTCGAGTAAAAATTCATAGGCTATCAGACGAATCGTTTAATTGAGTGAATCAATGCGAAAAATTAGGAGAATACGAAGAAAGTGTAGAAACCTATTCCTTGTGCAACAATGACCAAAGGTTTTTAATACATGCTACGACACACACAATGCGGACGCAACACAAAATAAAAGAGTTGGAAAAAAAAAGAAGGCACTTCTATAAAACAAACACGAAAGCGTGGCTCGCTTTTAAAAAATAATGAATAGAGGCTAATTTGTGAAAGGAGAAGGGTTTGATTAGGCTTGAAAATGATGAATTTGAAAAGTATGATACGACGAGCTATAGATGATAATTCTTTCATGATGGATGCTTAGAAGTTCTTCATGTTGGGAGGTCTTGACAGTTGAGCGTATAGACGTTATATTGTATGCCGTCGTCATCAACTAGGATAATAGAATACGATGTAAAAATTAATTATTTCACAATTTGTTTATCGATACTCTCCCATAAGAAGTCGACAAGCTCATCACTTTCGATTTTTCCGACCTTGACTCTGAGTTCTGTATTTGTACACTGTATTTTTTAAAGGGCACGCACTATGATCATCTATTTTCTTCTTCTATCTTCAGTCCAGCGAGTCATCATAATATTATGTACTCGTATAATGTAGTCTACTGCAGAGGGCTACGAACTCGCTGCTTCAGTGTTTGAAACATTTGCTTTAGGAATTATTCAAATCACATTCGAGAAAGCCTACCCGTCGTGCGTAACCCATATAGATAGATAGACCCTATTAAAATCCATGGACAGCGCTACACGTCGTGGAATATGCCAATTCATCCACATTTTTATGAATTTCGATTAAGAAGAACCGAAAATACACAACTCGAGCACATCATAAGAAAGGTGCTGCTACCATTCTCGTGACCAACTTCCTACGGACGCACTTCAATAACCGAAACAGATTATCCGCATCATTGTTGACTCTCGGAGACATTATTTTTCTTTCACATTTGGTAATCTGAAATCAATGGTGCACCTTTCGCGGTTTGCGTCTTGTTTGTCACTCATTCACATGTACGCGTATGAACCTCTTACATGCAGTCACAGAGAACTAGTTCATCGACTAAATCAACCGAGTCAACAGAACCTCGTTTTTCAGGAATTATGTCGAACATATGTGTGTTTAAATAAATGACCCTTTAACTACCTCCCTTAACGCTAATTTCTTGCGTGACAGCTACGGAGCATCTTTAAAATCCTAATAATCTTCGTGTGCCGCAACGTTCAGTTCATCGAAATGAATAAATCTTTTAATTTGGGAAGATGGAAATTTTCACCCTATCCAAGGGTTGACTGCAACAGCGTTTATCGAACACGAAACATTCAATTTCGGAAGAGAAAGAAAGATATTATTTTGTTCTTAATGATGATAATGATGATGGCATCGGTATTTCGAAGGCGAGGAAAATCTACGGCAAGTTGCACATGTGTGTATTGTGCGGTACAACGGAGAGGAAGTCGGGACTCGGTGATGGTAGGGTATACTAGCGTAGAGCATTATCTAGATAAATATCAAAATTACTTTGTACGGTATATCGTCTTGTACCGAATAATGTTATGCGTAAGTATGTAGGATTGTACGAAGGCCGACACTGAAAAATGAAAAATATCTTGTCTCAAGTCTGAGGGGAGTGTTGCGGTAGGGATTAGCCGCGATTTTGTCTGGGATCTTATGTATTTTGTGTCGGAAATAAGTTCATATCATAGTAGAAAACGTCACGTAGAAGAGAAATAAAAATTACATGTCTACGTAGGGTCAACTCGGTCAAGTCCCGTCTCAAGTTAGCGAGTCGTTGAGGAAAGAATGAGGCTAGAAGTCGTTCAGACTGATGTTTCGCCTATATTCGAAAAATTGTTTCTCCAAAAAATATTGTAAATTAATGATTCTGATCTACGTGTTCTCAGAAACTATCTGTAGTCTTTTAGAAGGTCTCATGCAGATCAAGTAGTAATTCAAAGGGGGTAAAAAGGGGGAAATATTTTTAATAGTTTCAAATCCAAACTTACAAACACATACCTTGATGTCTGGTCTCATTAGGTCCAACTACTCCACCAGCTTCTCTTCTGTTTTTCAGATGAGATTTTCAAGCGTCTCTTTTCTATATCCTTCCTCTCGGCTTTTCAATTCAAATTTTTTTAAAGTCCTGTGATAACGTCACGCTTCGATGAAAGAGAGATGCGATACACGAAAGTTTTCCAAGTCTATAAATTAGTTCGAAGTCTTCCGGACGTGCGGACGCAGGATTTTCAGAGGGTGATTATATGATTTGCAAGAGCCGATTCTCTCACATTCCCTTTTTTTCTAGCTCTCTTACGCTCGGCCACTCTGATTTTGAGTTGGCGACTGATTTCCCCAACATAAACTCTGCTACAGTCCTACATCCACTCATTTTTTCAACCTGTTGTACCGGGTCTTTTGACTTGACGAACAATCTCTTAACAGTGACTGAATCGTAGAACGCTGGATGAAATCCAAGTGGGCAAAGAACATGGCTTAGCTGTATCAGGGAATAGAAAAGGAAACCTGAACCATGCGCTAATGTCACGATTTAATTCGCGCGGCATGAAGATGGTAAATCGAGACATTATTCTCGTGATTTTCATTCGATGACCAAATTAATCTCATTCGCTCTAGCCAAGGTTCTTTATGGTCTATTGGCACCTATATGGCAGAACAATTACGAACCTCTAGGTCATCAATTTTTATGGGAAGTGGACTGACTCAACGGGACATGGGCCAGTCAGTGTGTCAAGCTATTGAATAATCATAGCAATCTTGTGAGCGACGGGACAAAATGACCCGTAGATTATAACATCGATCAAAGTCTCTGTTCTGTAGATGCCAAACTCGCGGACGCTTCTCTCTCTCTCAAGATTATCAAAACAAATAATTTGAGGAGGGTCCTCATCTTGAGTTCACTCATTGGAGTATCCCTGCTTTCCCCTTTCATCACAAAACCTTGAAAGTTTCCGAATTTCCCGTCTTATCATACATACCGCGTTTTTTTGTCCGAGCACTCACAAACCAACGTAACACGCGGCAAATGTACGTGTTTTTGGGCAAATAGACGCGTTTCGTCTAATTTTCATTTGCAAGTAATAAGTCGGCGAAATAATGCTTTTTATAATACATGCAGCGAAAGTGCCGCGTATTGTGTTCGTTTTTTGAAGCGAAACTCGCCGTTATCAGAACCGTGGCGAAAATGTTTTTCCCGTGGCGAAAGTGTTTCACCCGTAGCGAAAATCGCGTCAGTGGTGCCATTTAAACAATAATTGAACGTTAAAACTATAACAAATTCTACTTTTGAGAGTCTAATTTTGTTTCATGTATCATAAAAAGTACTGTTTGTAATTCGTGTCGAAAAACAATATTGTAACTCGCTCATACGCACTCGCTTTGCTCGTGCGGCTACACTTCGCTCGTTCCAATATTGCTTGTTTTCGCCACTCGATACAAAATGTACTATTTGAATGGTAGCTCAGAAGTCGAAATTTTTTAAAGTCGAACTCCTTTATTAAGCTGGGTCAGTTCTTGCCAGAAGGTTATATAGAAGGGGGCTTCCTCGGAGAATGTCCACGTTTGACTTTCATGACGTCATCAATTTAAGTTAGGCTAGGTTATGCTTCACAGCAAACGTCTGCTTCCAACTTTGATGACGTCATCAGCCTGAGTTAGGTTAGGTTATGTTGCTTAAAAGGATTTGTTCAAGTTAGATTATAGGAAAATTCATCTACTCTGGCCGCTTCATAGGAAAACCAGAATATGGAGATCTGGTAATGGTAAAAAGGCTGTTACCTACAGCTCAGTTCCATGAGTACACACCTATATTGAATCAACCCTCGCACTGTAAGGGTGCGGTGACCCCCTCGAGCTTCTGAGGCAACGCCTCCCCAAGAAACATGTATATCGCTCCCCCCCTCTGGCCAAAAATTGGAAATTCAACTTTTGGTTTTTCAACATAATATTGTGCAAGCTACAAAATTCTCATCTATCATCATAAAATTACCACAAAATAAATAAATAAAAAGCCCCCCCTAAAATTAATATGAGAAATCATTCTCACAAAAATCTTGTCACTCACCCCTGTCTGGCAGATGCGTAACGGCGTTGAAGGCGCATTCTTATGGAGAAAAAAAGAGCTAGAAAGCGATAGTTACCTGTTGAAAGTAAAGATCTGAAATCATTGTAAGCGACGCTTGAGGATAGCTAAAGTTTGTTGGAGATGATCAAAGAATTCCTGATCTTTTTAATAATTTTTCAAAGCGACTCTACTTTCACAATGGAACCTTCAAATAATTTTCAGCCTTCGAGCTAGAGTGATAGGAAGGAACTTGAAAATATAGAAAATCGTGACATACATTTTTCGAAAAAAAAGAAGAAATTTTCTGGCAGAGCCAAATGAATAAATATCATGTTTCATATATTTTTAGTAGCTAGTGACTTTTGGGGACGAGTTGGCTTTTGGGGGGCTTACTCGCTCCGCCTCTCTCCTTGGTCTTGTATAAGTCCAAGTTGAAGACTAGTATAATCAATAAGCTAGAATGAATAGGTCTACTTTAGAATATTTTAAGCTAAGGCTTTAGAGCGGCACACTTGCTTGGACTAGTATAAGTCTACTTTAGAATATTTAAAGCTAATGACTTTAGGGGGGCTCACTCGCTCCGCTCGTTCACCCCGCATATTAGGCTAAGCTAAAAACTACTGTGCAGGGGAGGTGGGGCTCGCACTTCGGAGAAGTTTGCTCTTAATGTTGTAAGCGGACCAGGATTGACGACATTACGACGTTCCCGACTTATGACGTCACTGAACTTATGACGTCACGAGCTAATAGCTGCATAATGGCTCTCTCGGAGTTTTCTTAACCTGTATAAATCTAGCCTACGCCTTTTCATTATATTAGGATAAGCTAGAAACTACAGAGGAGGGGCTTCGGAACCGCAGATTTGAGAATCACTGCCACAGGGTAAAATTCCCATAAGGATCAGCCCAGAACAAAGACATGAAACATGTCAAGGGCCGGCCTCTCGCACAGCGTTGTCGTTCTGCGCGTGTTCCTGCCTCCCTCTAAGGCGGCCCTAATTTCACCTTTGAGATTGTTTTTGGAAGCTTAGTATACGTTTCCAAGGTAGGAAACAAAAAAAAAAAGGATGAAGTATATGAAGAGCTCCGAGTTTTTTTTTTATCCAAAAACAAAAAAAAGAGTAACAATCTGTCTTCATAAACGAGCGTAGTTCCGGATTTTAAAAACGTGCAGAATTTCAAGCTAGCTGCTTTCATAGAACGGTGGACTAGCCTCTAAATTTTTTCTAATCCCTCGTAGTACATTAGAAGGTGCTTGTACGATGCTCCAAAATACCTTTTTTCCGGATAGCCCCTCCTCTTCTTGGTACCACAATTTGCTGGAAGGGTGGTCAATCTCTATAATATTGTACATCGAGAATAGTGAGGCAAATAACCTTTCGTTACTCGGTCTCGGCAACATTGTTTTCATAGATCGCTGAAATGAAGTTATTCGATAAAAAAAACTAGCGCACGTGATTTGAGTTCACATCTGGCTTCTGTAGGTCATAAAATTAAGTGGTCGTGTCTGCAGAAGAAATTGAAGTAACATATGTAATATGGTAATATTATCGGCTACCTTGCAAAAAGTGATACCATTCACATACGTAACTCTTGTGTTCCAAAAATACAAGGTGTAACGAAGTTATGTATTGGATTTATAAGCCGTATGATTGAAGAATGTTTGAGAATACATTCGTCACATTTAGGTTGATGTTGGACATGCGAATGTTATTAATATCTTAGTCCTACTGTGTACAATTATGAAAATGTTCACGCTTCCCAATGTTACTCTTTTATACACAATCTACGATTTTTTTCTCTTCTTAATTGTCGAAGATTTGACAGTCTTATTAGAAAGGAGAGCGTTCTAATTTAAATTTCGTTCTTTTGATCTTCCAACGTTTTTTCTTTTTCTTGTATTTTTCAAGTCGTTCAATATTGTCTGAAACGTATACCAAATAATCATAGTAATGTATAGTTATTATTTTGACTTCTAGATATGCGAATCTGTACCAGACAGAATTGTAAGAAAGTGATAATGTAGGCAAGAAGATATCTCGAAACGTCAAGTTTTCTACAGGACAATTTACGTTGACATAAATGTACAAAATATATGTACATATAATTCTCATGACGGAAGTCCGTGTCCTGGATTTGTTTCACACACCCAAAATAGCTTACTACGCCCTGGTTTCTGATCTTTTTATTAATCGTGAAGCGGCTTGAAAATCGATTTCTTTTGTTTTGAGAAGATGAATTTTTCAAAACAATAATTTTTTTCACAGATGCGGACAGCTTCTTCCGTTTCTATTATTTTTATGGCCTCATCTTGGGTTCACGCATCTGCCCTAGATCGTTACGAGAGCTGGCCCATCTCAATATTCCAAGCTGCATTGTTTGAAGTGAAATTCGAGAGTTTCTTTTTTCCTGTACGAATGTTAAATAGTGTTTTCTTTTCTGAAATTTTCACGAGAGGATGTTATATCCTAGTCCAGGTTTCTTATGAGTACGTAAGTGGACTCTCGAACAAACTAAATTTTTACAAAGATGGTATTGAAAAGGTATCAAAATGTTGGAGAGAAGAACGGGGTAAGATTGGAGCAGAGCTTCGATGAAAAATATTAAACGGGATAGGAGAAAAGAGGGGAAGAAAAAATTATCACAAATTTTGGGTTATTCGAAAATTATTGATTAGAACTACGATAAATGAATTTGTTTTATAAAAATTATGTCACATTCAAAAACTCCCATCGCCTTTGCAATAGGAGCGCGTGAGCGTGCACACGCGCCCAAAGTGATTCCCGACAAAACTGCACCTCCGGTATCAATATTCACTCTTTTGAGCATTTCGTTGGTAGTCCGGAGGGCTCGCATTGAGAGTGACCAGGCTCTATTTTCTCCTCCAAGCTCGGGCGTGGTGCAATACAGTGCTGCCAAATCTATAGATTTTTGCTCCTCGAAAAAAATACAGATTTTTTAAGCTCAAGAGAAAAGTGCCTTAGTCACAATATTGGAGATACTTTTCTCCTAGTCGTTATGGGCTGATACTATATCATTTGTAATATTGAGTCGATCAAGGGAAAAGTACCTCTCTATTTGTATGAGAAATACCTTTCTCCTGATCGTTATTGATGAATTGGTCAAAAAATGTAGAAATTCTATTTAGATCTTTGAAAAAATGGCGGATATGGATTTTTGATATCATCATCTGGCAGCACTGGTGCAATATCCGTCTGTTAGATCTACTGACAAAGGAAGTGCTTGGCACTCAACTTGGAATTCAGATAGCTCTGTACCATAAACATGCGTGCATCTACTCCCTCACTAAAGCCCTCATCCACCTTTGGGAGTTCAGTTGGAGGTCACCAGCAGCGCATCGCAATTCGCCCTCTCTTGAGCTCCTGGTGTATGGTGACGCTGGTGGGGGCGTTTGTGAACGATGGTGTAGCAGGAGTAACTTGGAGGATGGTAAACAGCAGATGTAGGAGGCCATAAGGAGACTCTACATCTGCCGCCCTCATTCTGCGTTGTTTTACCACTCGCCAATGACTATTCTAGTAGAAAGCGCTTGCGCATTTGTACTTTTTATACAGCCTGTGAATCGAAATAATTGAAATTTATTTTCTTTTATCGTGTTTATTTTCGTTTGTACTTCATTTTCTTCTTCTTTTCCTCATTAGCGAATTTAGATGTGCATAGGGTGAGCTCTCCATCTTCCCCGACTACTTGGAGAGACTATACCCTGGCTGTAGTCCTGCAACATCCCGCTCCTGATCTCGTCTATTGTTCAACCATACGCATGTTGTGTGGGTAAATTGTTGAAGCACCCATGCCCACTCATCATTTGTGCAAGCAGAAAATTCAGCTAGCCATCGTCTCGGTCCATCTACTCGTCAAAAACATTTATTTGCCTGTGGGTCCTCACCCTTTAGTTGCTCTTTTCACTCGGAACCCACGAGGCTTGGTAGTTGCTGCTCATTCTTCTGCAAGCATATCAATCAAAACCCACGACATTTCATATGGAATGACTCACTTGAGATGAGTCTTGACAAATCTTTGAACAAAGGATAAATTCAATTTCAAAGAATATGATCTCGCTTTCGGCATATAGTCAGATACATCAAACGATTGAATAGTATTATAGGCACAACGTATCGGATAATGAGAAATCACGCGTTTAATGGATATCATTGAGATGATCTAAGCTATTAATACAGGTTTTGAGATGTGCCATATTTCATTAATTAAGAAATCTCCCGCTCTTCATTTTCACAACGCTATACGTTAATTATTTTCGCCGGAGTATTGTTTTGTTTTTTAAGTATTCAGTACCTTAATTAAGTATGTCTTTTAAAAATTTTATGCTTCCACCATTCCATAATATTCGTCATTTGTATTCCCTGTACACACCAATGGTGGAATGACGGTTAGGATACAATATCGCGATTGTCTTTTTCTCAAGGTTATAAGTGAGCGACTTTATTATTTTCCCCGATTGATACAAAACACGTAGGACAAATATAAAAGCCAATAAAGTAATTTATCTGATTTCGGCATCTTTCTCCTTATACATATATATTTATCCGGATAAAAGAGAAATTTTACTCGCTTAAAATTAACCATCGTGAGGAAGATGCGATCTTTGTAATATTAATTTGAAATTAAATTCTTGAAAATATTATAATTCCTTTTCGAGCAAAAAATCTCGTTTTTTAATTCGTTATTCTTCTTCTCTTTCCGGAGGTGTAGGTGGGTACAAGTATTTTGCATGAAAACATCATGAATGAGACACTTTGCCTTGTGAACAATGAAAAGATGAAATGCGATAGAGATCACCGAGGCAACTGAACATTCAAATTATGTCGTTTTATCATAGGATAGGGGGGAGGGAGGCTCGAGGGTATTGAGCATAACACCTTGGTGCGACGTGCAACATCTTCATGTCTACGTTTCTCTTGACGAAAAACTTCTAAAATTCGTTTCTCGGATCGAACGTTCACAAGCACTGAGGATTCAGCCTCTACGATATCCATCTAATAGGATATTTTTACCGATGAAAATGTACGAACTTCATCACGGCACGGGCTCCTTAAAAATCAATTAGTGGAAATCTAAACGTCGAATTTATGTTTCCATGTATGGATAAATTCTCTTTCTTAATTAAAAAGACTGGACCTATGTAACGAGTATTATTTGAATTTGATACCACAAAACGAGTCTTGAAAAATGCGTCTCGCGTTTAAAGAAAGGCTTAATACACGTAACACTATGTAGTTTATGTCCCTCAACAAAGAATGTGCCGTCAAAACAAATGCATAATACACCGCAGCTCTCTTCTTTCATCACTATGAATTATTAATGTGCTTGGAACTACTAAAAACGCTATTTAAACACAGTCAGTACGCATTTATATGTCCTCATAAGCGGTGAATATTCGACCACCGAGCACACATCACCCATAACCGAGACACTTAATTGGAGGGAATATGACGAATATTAAAGAGAGATGAGAATGGAATCTTGACATATCTTCGAAATTTTCACCTTCTTTCGCACGCTTTTCCTCTATTTTAAGGAGACATTACTAATTCTGCTCGAGAATGTCGTTAAATATGAAAAAATGTTGTACGTTGGATGAAAGATTTTTTTATTTTTTCATGTTCAAGAAGATCTTAGGATGTGAAATTGGTTCGAGTATTTTTATGGCTACCTATATAAACTATTTCTGTTTTTTGTTCGAGAAAATATGAGGTTTAATTATTGCGTTTGGGTAGGCTTAGTTACGAATCTGAAAGATGCAGCACCTCAATACTCCTTGTTCAAAAATTTGATGATGATGTTATTTTATTCCAAGAGCTAGTCCGTAAAGAGTCTTGCAGGGTTGGACTGACGGTACAATAGCATTCGGGAAATATTTGTACCGGCCGGCCCTCGACGTTAACTTTTTAAAATCACAAACATTATCAAAACAGCACTTGCTTTCTACTTTTTTTTTTCTCCTTAGTTCCCGATTCCCGACCCATCAGTCCAAGCCTGTCCATACTCCGTATTAAGAGTGCCACTCCGTATTAAAGCTAGGCTAATACGGAGAGTGGCGCCTAATACGGAATCCTCAATTTCCTCAGTTCTCAAGTCCATACTCCGTATTAAGAGTGCAACTCCGTATTAAAGCTAGACTAATACGGAGAGTGGCCCTTAATACGGAAACCTCAATTTCCTAAGTTCTCAAGTCCGTACTCCGTATTAAGAGTGCAACTCCGTATTAAAGCTAGGCTAATACGGAGAGTGGCGCCTAATACGGAATCCTCAATTTCCTCAGTTCTCAAGTCCGTACTCCGGATTAAAAGTGCAACTCCGTATTAAAGCTAGACTAATACGGAGACTGGCCCTTATAATACGGAAACCTCAATTTCTTCAGTTCTCAAGTCGGTACTCCGTATTAAGAGTGCAACTCCGTATTAAAGCTAGACTAATACGGAGAGTGGCCCTTATAATACGGAAACCTCAATTTCTTCAGTTCTCAAGTCCGTACTCCGTATTAGGAGTGCAACTCCGTATTAAAGCTAGACTAATACGGAGAGTAGCCCTTAATACGGAAACCTCAATTTCCTCAGTTCTCAAGTCCGTACTCCGTATTGAGAGTGCAACTCCGTATTAAAGCTAGACTAAAACGGAGAGTGGCCCTTAATACGGAAACCTCAATTTCCTCAGTTCTCAAGTCCGTTTCTCAAGTCCGTACTCCGTATTAAGAGTGCAACTCCGTATTAAAGCTAGACTAATACGGAGAGTGGCCCTTAATACGGAAACCTCAATTTCTTCAGTTCTCAAGTCCGTACTCCGTATTAAGAGTGCAACTCCGTAATACGGAGAGTGGCCCTCAATACGGAAACCTCAATTTCCTCAGTTCTCAAGTCCATACTCCGTATTAAGAGTGCAACTCCGTATTAAAGCTAGACTAATACGGAGAGTGGCCCTTAATACGGAAACCTCAATTTCCTCAGTTCTCAAGTTCGTACTCCGTATTAAGAGTGCAACTCCGTATTAAAGCTAGACTAATACGGAGAGTGGCCCTTAATACGGAAACCTCAATTTCCTCAGTTCTCAAGTCCGTACTCCGTATTAAGAGTGCAACTCCGTATTAAAGCTAGGCTAATACGGAGAGTGGCGCTAATACGGAATCCTCAATTTCCTCAGTTCTCAAGTCCATACTCCGTATTAAGAGTGCAACTCCGTATTAAAGCTAGACTAATACGGAGAGTGGCCCTTAATACGGAAACCTTAATTTCCTCAGTTCTCAAGTCCGTACTCCGTATTAAGAGTGCAACTCCGTATTAAAGCTAGACTAATACGGAGACTGGCCCTTAATACGGAAACCTCAATTTCCTCAGTTCTCAAGTCCGTACTCCGTATTAAGAGTGCAACTCCGTATTAAAGCTAGGCTAATACGGAGAGTGGCGCCTAATACGGAATCCTCAATTTCCTCAGTTCTCAAGTCCGTACTCCGGATTAAGAGTGCAACTCCGTATTAAAGCTAGACTAATACGGAGAGTGGCCCTTAATACGGAAACCTCAATTTCCTCAGTTCTCAAGTCCGTACTCCGTATTAAGAGTGCAACTCCGTATTAAAGCTAGACTAATACGGAGACTGGCCCTTAATACGGAAACCTCAATTTCCTCAGTTCTCAAGTCCGTACTCCGTATTAAGAGTGCAACTCCGTATTAAAGCTAGGCTAATACGGAGAGTGGCGCCTAATACGGAATCCTCAATTTCCTCAGTTCTCAAGTCCATACTCCGTATTAAGAGTGCAACTCCGTATTAAAGCTAGACTAATACGGAGAGTGGCCCTTAATACGGAAACCTCAATTTCCTCAGTTCTCAAGTCCGTACTCCGTATTAGGAGTGCAACTCCGTATTAAAGCTAGACTAATACGGAGAGTGGCCCTTAATACGGAAACCTCAATTTCCTCAGTTCTCAAGTCCGTACTCCGTATTGAAGCTAGACTAATACGGAGACTGGCCCTTAATACGGAAACCTCAATTTCCTCAGTTCTCAAGTCCGTACTCCGTATTAAGAGTGCAACTCCGTATTAAAGCTAGGCTAATACGGAGAGTGGCGCCTAATACGGAATCCTCAATTTCCTCAGTTCTCAAGTCCATACTCCGTATTAAGAGTGCAACTCCGTATTAAAGCTAGACTAATACGGAGAGTGGCCCTTAATACGGAAACCTCAATTTCCTCAGTTCTCAAGTCCGTACTCCGTATTAGGAGTGCAACTCCGTATTAAAGCTAGACTAATACGGAGAGTGGCCCTTAATACGGAAACCTCAATTTCCTCAGTTCTCAAGTCCGTACTCCGTATTAAGAGTGCAACTCCGTATTAAAGCTAGACTAATACGGAGACTGGCCCTTAATACGGAAACCTCAATTTCCTCAGTTCTCAAGTCCGTACTCCGTATTAAGAGTGCAACTCCGTATTAAAGCTAGGCTAATACGGAGAGTGGCGCCTAATACGGAATCCTCAATTTCCTCAGTTCTCAAGTCCATACTCCGTATTAAGAGTGCAACTCCGTATTAAAGCTAGACTAATACGGAGAGTGGCCCTCAATACGGAAACCTCAATTTCCTCAGTTCTCAAGTCCATACTCCGTATTAAGAGTGCAACTCCGTATTAAAGCTAGACTAATACGGAGAGTGGCCCCTAATACGGAAACCTCAATTTCCTAAGTTCTCAAGTCCGTACTCCGTATTAAAAGTGCAACTCCGTATTAAAGCTAGACTAATACGGAGACTGGCCCTTATAATATGGAAACCTCAATTTCTTCAGTTCTCAAGTCCGTACTCCGTATTAAGAGTGCAACTCCGTATTAAAGCTAGACTAATACGGAGACTGGCCCTTATAATATGGAAACCTCAATTTCTTCAGTTCTCAAGTCCGTACTCCGTATTAAGAGTGCAACTCCGTATTAAAGCTAGGCTAATACGGAGAGTGGCGCCTAATACGGAATCCTCAATTTCCTCAGTTCTCAAGTCCATACTCCGTATTAAGAGTGCAACTCCGTATTAAAGCTAGGCTAATACGGAGAGTGGCGCCTAATACGGAATCCTCAATTTCCTCAGTTCTCAAGTCCATACTCCGTATTAAGAGTGCAACTCCGTATTAAAGCTAGACTAATACGGAGAGTGGCCCTCAATACGGAAACCTCAATTTCCTCAGTTCTCAAGTCCATACTCCGTATTAAGAGTGCAACTCCGTATTAAAGCTAGACTAATACGGAGAGTGGCCCCTAATACGGAAACCTCAATTTCCTAAGTTCTCAAGTCCGTACTCCGTATTAAAAGTGCAACTCCGTATTAAAGCTAGACTAATACGGAGACTGGCCCTTATAATATGGAAACCTCAATTTCTTCAGTTCTCAAGTCCGTACTCCGTATTAAGAGTGCAACTCCGTATTAAAGCTAGACTAATACGGAGACTGGCCCTTATAATATGGAAACCTCAATTTCTTCAGTTCTCAAGTCCGTACTCCGTATTAAGAGTGCAACTCCGTATTAAAGCTAGACTAATACGGAGAGTGGCCCTTATAATACGGAAACCTCAATTTCTTCAGTTCTCAAGTCCGTACTCCGTATTAAGAGTGCAACTCCGTATTAAAGCTAGACTAATACGGAGAGTAGCCCTTAATACGGAAACCTCAATTTCCTCAGTTCTCAAGTCCGTACTCCGGATTAAGAGTGCAACTCCGTATTAAAGCTAGACTAATACGGAGACTGGCCCTTAATACGGAAACCTCAATTTCCTCAGTTCTCAAGTCCGTACTCCGTATTAAGAGTGCAACTCCGTATTAAAGCTAGACTAATACGGAGAGTGGCCCTTAATACGGAAACCTCAATTTCTTCAGTTCTCAAGTCCGTACTCCGTATTAAGAGTGCAACTCCGTATTAAAGCTAGACTAAAACGGAGAGTGGCCCTTAATACGGAAACCTCAATTTCTTCAGTTCTCAAGTCCGTACTCCGTATTAAGAGTGCAACTCCGTATTAAAGCTAGGCTAATACGGAGAGTGGCCCTCAATACGGAAACCTCAATTTCCTCAGTTCTCAAGTCCATACTCCGTATTAAGAGTGCACCTCCGTATTAAAGCTAGACTAATACGGAGAGTGGCCCTTAATACGGAAACCTCAATTTCCTCAGTTCTCAAGTCCGTACTCCGTATTAAGAGTGCAACTCCGTATTAAAGCTAGACTAATACGGAGAGTGGCCCTTAATACGGAAACCTCAATTTCCTCAGTTCTCAAGTCCGTACTCCGTATTAAAGTTAGACTAATACGGAGAGTGGCCCTTAATACGGAAACCTCAATTTCCTCAGTTCTCAAGTCCGTACTCCGTATTAAGAGTGCAACTCCGTATTAAAGCTAGACTAATACGGAGAGTGGCCCTTAATACGGAAACCTCAATTTCCTCAGTTCTCAAGTCCGTACTCCGTATTAAAGCTAGACTAATACGGAGAGTGGCCCTTAATACGGAAACCTCAATTTTCTCAGTTCTCAAGTCCGTACTCCGTATTAAGAGTGCAACTCCGTATTAAAGCTAGACTAATACGGAGAGTGGCCCATAATACGGAAACCTCAATTTCCTCAGTTCTCAAGTCCGTACTCCGTATTAAAGCTAGACTAATACGGAGAGTGGCCCTTAATAAGGAAACCTCAATTTCCTCAGTTCTCAAGTCCGTACTCCGTATTAAGAGTGCAACTCCGTATTAAAGCTAGACTAATACGGAGAGTGGCCCATAATACGGAAACCTCAATTTCCTCAGTTCTCAAGTCCGTACTCCGTATTAAAGCTAGACTAATACGGAGAGTGGCCCTTAATACGGAAACCTCAATTTCCTCAGTTCTCAAGTCCGTACTCCGTATTAAGAGTGCAACTCCGTATTAAAGCTAGGCTAATACGGAGAGTGGCGCCTAATACGGAATCCTCAATTTCCTCAGTTCTCAAGTCCGTACTCCGGATTAAGAGTGCAACTCCGTATTAAAGCTAGACTAATACGGAGACTGGCCCTTAATACGGAAACCTCAATTTCCTCAGTTCGACTAATACGGAGAGTGGCCCTTATAACACGGAAACCTCAATTTCTTCAGTTCTCAAGTCCATACTCCGTATTAAGAGTGCAACTCCGTATTAAAGCTAGACTAAAACGGAGAGTGGCCCTTAATACGGAAACCTCAATTTCCTCAGTTCTCAAGTCCATACTCCGTATAAAGAGTGCAACTCCGTATTAAAGCTAGACTAATACGGAGAGTGGCCCTTAATACGGAAACCTCAATTTCCTCAGTTCTCAAGTCTGTACTCCGTATTAAGAGTGCAACTCCGTATTAAAGCTAGGCTAATACGGAGAGTGGCGCCTAATACAGAATCCTCAATTTCCTCAGTTCTCAAGTCCGTACTCCGGATTAAGAGTGCAACTCCGTATTAAAGCTAGACTAATACGGAGAGTGGCCCTCAATACGGAAACCTCAATTTCCTCAGTTCTCAAGTCCATACTCCGTATTAAGAGTGCACCTCCGTATTAAAGCTAGACTAATACGGAGAGTGGCGCCTAATACAGAATCCTCAATTTCCTCAGTTCTCAAGTCCGTACTCCGTATTAAGAGTGCAACTCCGTATTAAAGCTAGACTAATACGGAGAGTGGCCCTTAATACGGAAACCTCAATTTCCTCAGTTCTCAAGTCGGTACTCCGTATTAAAGTTAGACTAATACGGAGAGTGGCCCTTAATACGGAAACCTCAATTTCCTCAGTTCTCAAGTCCATACTCCGTATTAAGAGTGCAACTCCGTATTAAAGCTAGACTAATACGGAGAGTGGCCCTTAATACGGAAACCTCAATTTCCTCAGTTCTCAAGTCCGTACTCCGTATTAAAGCTAGACTAATACGGAGAGTGGCCCTTAATACGGAAACCTCAATTTTCTCAGTTCTCAAGTCCGTACTCCGTATTAAGAGTGCAACTCTGTATTAAAGCTAGACTAATACGGAGAGTGGCCCATAATACGGAAACCTCAATTTCCTCAGTTCTCAAGTCCGTACTCCGTATTAAAGCTAGACTAATACGGAGAGTGGCCCTTAATACGGAAACCTCAATTTCCTCAGTTCTCAAGTCCGTACTCCGTATTAAGAGTGCAACTCCGTATTAAAGCTAGACTAATACGGAGACTGGCCCTTAATACGGAAACCTCAATTTCCTCAGTTCTCAAGTCCGTACTCCGTATTAAGAGTGCAACTCCGTATTAAAGCTAGGCTAATACGGAGAGTGGCGCCTAATACAGAATCCTCAATTTCCTCAGTTCTCAAGTCCGTACTCCGGATTAAGAGTGCAACTCCGTATTAAAGCTAGACTAATACGGAGAGTGGCCCTCAATACGGAAACCTCAATTTCCTCAGTTCTCAAGTCCATACTCCGTATTAAGAGTGCACCTCCGTATTAAAGCTAGACTAATACGGAGAGTGGCGCCTAATACAGAATCCTCAATTTCCTCAGTTCTCAAGTCCGTACTCCGTATTAAGAGTGCAACTCCGTATTAAAGCTAGACTAATACGGAGAGTGGCCCTTAATACGGAAACCTCAATTTCCTCAGTTCTCAAGTCGGTACTCCGTATTAAAGTTAGACTAATACGGAGAGTGGCCCTTAATACGGAAACCTCAATTTCCTCAGTTCTCAAGTCCATACTCCGTATTAAGAGTGCAACTCCGTATTAAAGCTAGACTAATACGGAGAGTGGCCCTTAATACGGAAACCTCAATTTCCTCAGTTCTCAAGTCCGTACTCCGTATTAAAGCTAGACTAATACGGAGAGTGGCCCTTAATACGGAAACCTCAATTTTCTCAGTTCTCAAGTCCGTACTCCGTATTAAGAGTGCAACTCTGTATTAAAGCTAGACTAATACGGAGAGTGGCCCATAATACGGAAACCTCAATTTCCTCAGTTCTCAAGTCCGTACTCCGTATTAAAGCTAGACTAATACGGAGAGTGGCCCTTAATACGGAAACCTCAATTTTCTCAGTTCTCAAGTCCGTACTCCGTATTAAGAGTGCAACTCTGTATTAAAGCTAGACTAATACGGAGAGTGGCCCATAATACGGAAACCTCAATTTCCTCAGTTCTCAAGTCCGTACTCCGTATTAAAGCTAGACTAATACGGAGAGTGGCCCTTAATACGGAAACCTCAATTTCCTCAGTTCTCAAGTCCGTACTCCGTATTAAGAGTGCAACTCCGTATTAAAGCTAGACTAATACGGAGACTGGCCCTTAATACGGAAACCTCAATTTCCTCAGTTCTCAAGTCCGTACTCCGTATTAAGAGTGCAACTCCGTATTAAAGCTAGGCTAATACGGAGAGTGGCGCCTAATACGGAATCCTCAATTTCCTCAGTTCTCAAGTCCGTACTCCGGATTAAAAGTGCAACTCCGTATTAAAGCTAGACTAATACGGAGACTGGCCCTTAATACGGAAACCTCAATTTCCTCAGTTCTCAAGTCCGTACTCCGTATTAAGAGTGCAACTCCGTATTAAAGCTAGGCTAATACGGAGAGTGGCGCCTAATACAGAATCCTCAATTTCCTCAGTTCTCAAGTCCGTACTCCGGATTAAGAGTGCAACTCCGTATTAAAGCTAGACTAATACGGAGACTGGCCCTTATAATACGGAAACCTGAATTTCCTCGGTTCTCAAGTCCGTACTCCGTATTAAGAGTGCAACTCCGTATTAAAGCTAGACTAATACGGAGACTGGCCCTTAATACGGAAACCTCAATTTCCTCAGTTCTCAAGTCCGTACTCCGGATTAAGAGTGCAACTCCGTATTAAAGCTAGGCTAATACGGAGAGTGGCGCCTAATACAGAATCCTCAATTTCCTCAGTTCTCAAGTCCGTACTCCGGATTAAGAGTGCAACTCCGTATTAAAGCTAGACTAATACGGAGACTGGCCCTTAATACGGAAACCTCAATTTCCTCAGTTCGACTAATACGGAGAGTGGCCCTTATAACACGGAAACCTCAATTTCTTCAGTTCTCAAGTCCGTACTCCGTATTAAGAGTGCAACTCCGTATTAAAGCTAGACTAAAACGGAGAGTGGCCCTTAATACGGAAACCTCAATTTCCTCAGTTCTCAAGTCCATACTCCGTATAAAGAGTGCAACACCGTATTAAAGCTAGACTAATACGGAGAGTGGCCCTTAATACGGAAACCTCAATTTCCTCAGTTCTCAAGTCCGTACTCCGTATTAAAGCTAGACTAATACGGAGAGTGGCCCTTAATACGGAAACCTCAATTTCCTCAGTTCTCAAGTCCGTACTCCGTATTAAGAGTGCAACTCCGTATTAAAGCTAGACTAATACGGAGACTGGCCCTTAATACGGAAACCTCAATTTCCTCAGTTCTCAAGTCCGTACTCCGTATTAAGAGTGCAACTCCGTATTAAAGCTAGGCTAATACGGAGAGTGGCGCCTAATACGGAATCCTCAATTTCCTCAGTTCTCAAGTCCGTACTCCGGATTAAGAGTGCAACTCCGTATTAAAGCTAGACTAATACGGAGACTGGCCCTTAATACGGAAACCTCAATTTCCTCAGTTCGACTAATACGGAGAGTGGCCCTTATAACACGGAAACCTCAATTTCTTCAGTTCTCAAGTCCGTACTCCGTATTAAGAGTGCAACTCCGTATTAAAACTAGACTAAAACGGAGAGTGGCCCTTAATACGGAATCCTCAATTTCCTCAGTTCTCAAGTCCGTACTCCGGATTAAGAGTGCAACTCCGTATTAAAGCTAGACTAATACGGAGACTGGCCCTTAATACGGAAACCTCAATTTCCTCAGTTCTCAAGTCCGTACTCCGTATTAAGAGTGCAACTCCGTATTAAAGCTAGGCTAATACGGAGAGTGGCGCCTAATACAGAATCCTCAATTTCCTCAGTTCTCAAGTCCGTACTCCGGATTAAGAGTGCAACTCCGTATTAAAGCTAGACTAATACGGAGACTGGCCCTTAATACGGAAACCTCAATTTCCTCAGTTCTCAAGTCCGTAGTCCGTATTAAGAGTGCAACTCCGTATTAAAGCTAGGCTAATACGGAGAGTGGCGCCTAATACGGAATCCTCAATTTCCTCAGTTCTCAAGTCCGTACTCCGGATTAAGAGTGCAACTCCGTATTAAAGCTAGACTAATACGGAGACTGGCCCTTAATACGGAAACCTCAATTTCCTCAGTTCTCAAGTCCGTACTCCGTATTAAGAGTGCAACTCCGTATTAAAGCTAGACTAAAACGGAGAGTGGCCCTTAATACGGAATCCTCAATTTCCTCAGTTCTCAAGTCCGTACTCCGGATTAAGAGTGCAACTCCGTATTAAAGCTAGACTAATACGGAGACTGGCCCTTAATACGGAAACCTCAATTTCCTCAGTTCTCAAGTCCGTACTCCGTATTAAGAGTGCAACTCCGTATTAAAGCTAGGCTAATACGGAGAGTGGCGCCTAATACGGAATCCTCAATTTCCTCAGTTCTCAAGTCCGTACTCCGGATTAAGAGTGCAACTCCGTATTAAAGCTAGACTAATACGGAGACTGGCCCTTAATACGGAAACCTCAATTTCCTCAGTTCGACTAATACGGAGAGTGGCCCTTATAACACGGAAACCTCAATTTCTTCAGTTCTCAAGTCCGTACTCCGTATTAAGAGTGCAACTCCGTATTAAAACTAGACTAAAACGGAGAGTGGCCCTTAATACGGAATCCTCAATTTCCTCAGTTCTCAAGTCCGTACTCCGGATTAAGAGTGCAACTCCGTATTAAAGCTAGACTAATACGGAGACTGGCCCTTAATACGGAAACCTCAATTTCCTCAGTTCTCAAGTCCGTACTCCGTATTAAGAGTGCAACTCCGTATTAAAGCTAGGCTAATACGGAGAGTGGCGCCTAATACAGAATCCTCAATTTCCTCAGTTCTCAAGTCCGTACTCCGGATTAAGAGTGCAACTCCGTATTAAAGCTAGACTAATACGGAGACTGGCCCTTATAATACGGAAACCTGAATTTCCTCGGTTCTCAAGTCCGTACTCCGTATTAAGAGTGCAACTCCGTATTAAAGCTAGACTAATACGGAGACTGGCCCTTAATACGGAAACCTCAATTTCCTCAGTTCTCAAGTCCGTACTCCGGATTAAGAGTGCAACTCCGTATTAAAGCTAGGCTAATACGGAGAGTGGCGCCTAATACAGAATCCTCAATTTCCTCAGTTCTCAAGTCCGTACTCCGGATTAAGAGTGCAACTCCGTATTAAAGCTAGACTAATACGGAGACTGGCCCTTAATACGGAAACCTCAATTTCCTCAGTTCGACTAATACGGAGAGTGGCCCTTATAACACGGAAACCTCAATTTCTTCAGTTCTCAAGTCCGTACTCCGTATTAAGAGTGCAACTCCGTATTAAAGCTAGACTAAAACGGAGAGTGGCCCTTAATACGGAAACCTCAATTTCCTCAGTTCTCAAGTCCATACTCCGTATAAAGAGTGCAACACCGTATTAAAGCTAGACTAATACGGAGAGTGGCCCTTAATACGGAAACCTCAATTTCCTCAGTTCTCAAGTCCGTACTCCGTATTAAAGCTAGACTAATACGGAGAGTGGCCCTTAATACGGAAACCTCAATTTCCTCAGTTCTCAAGTCCGTACTCCGTATTAAGAGTGCAACTCCGTATTAAAGCTAGACTAATACGGAGACTGGCCCTTAATACGGAATCCTCAATTTCCTCAGTTCTCAAGTCCGTACTCCGTATTAAGAGTGCAACTCCGTATTAAAGCTAGGCTAATACGGAGAGTGGCGCCTAATACGGAATCCTCAATTTCCTCAGTTCTCAAGTCCGTACTCCGGATTAAGAGTGCAACTCCGTATTAAAGCTAGACTAATACGGAGACTGGCCCTTAATACGGAAACCTCAATTTCCTCAGTTCTCAAGTCCGTACTCCGTATTAAGAGTGCAACTCCGTATTAAAGCTAGGCTAATACGGAGAGTGGCGCCTAATACGGAATCCTCAATTTCCTCAGTTCTCAAGTCCGTACTCCGGATTAAGAGTGCAACTCCGTATTAAAGCTAGACTAATACGGAGACTGGCCCTTAATACGGAAACCTCAATTTCCTCAGTTCGACTAATACGGAGAGTGGCCCTTATAACACGGAAACCTCAATTTCTTCAGTTCTCAAGTCCGTACTCCGTATTAAGAGTGCAACTCCGTATTAAAACTAGACTAAAACGGAGAGTGGCCCTTAATACGGAAACCTCAATTTCCTCAGTTCTCAAGTCCATACTCCGTATAAAGAGTGCAACTCCGTATTAAAGCTAGACTAATACGGAGAGTGGCCCTTAATACGGAAACCTCAATTTCCTCAGTTCTCAAGTCCGTACTCCGTATTAAGAGTGCAACTCCGTATTAAAGCTAGGCTAATACGGAGAGTGGCGCCTAATACAGAATCCTCAATTTCCTCGGTTCTCAAGTCCGTACTCCGTATTAAGAGTGCAACTCCGTATTAAAGCTAGACTAATACGGAGACTGGCCCTTAATACGGAAACCTCAATTTCCTCAGTTCTCAAGTCCGTACTCCGGATTAAGAGTGCAGCTCCGTATTAAAGCTAGGCTAATACGGAGAGTGGCGCCTAATACAGAATCCTCAATTTCCTCAGTTCTCAAGTCCGTACTCCGGATTAAGAGTGCAACTCCGTATTAAAGCTAGACTAATACGGAGACTGGCCCTTAATACGGAAACCTCAATTTCCTCAGTTCGACTAATACGGAGAGTGGCCCTTATAACACGGAAACCTCAATTTCTTCAGTTCTCAAGTCCGTACTCCGTATTAAGAGTGCAACTCCGTATTAAAGCTAGACTAAAACGGAGAGTGGCCCTTAATACGGAAACCTCAATTTCCTCAGTTCTCAAGTCCATACTCCGTATAAAGAGTGCAACTCCGTATTAAAGCTAGACTAATACGGAGAGTGGCCCTTAATACGGAAACCTCAATTTCCTCAGTTCTCAAGTCCGTACTCCGTATTAAGAGTGCAACTCTGTATTAAAGCTAGGCTAATACGGAGAGTGGCGCCTAATACAGAATCCTCAATTTCCTCAGTTCTCAAGTCCGTACTCCGGATTAAGAGTGCAACTCCGTATTAAAGCTAGACTAATACGGAGACTGGCCCTTATAATACGGAAACCTGAATTTCCTCGGTTCTCAAGTCCGTACTCCGTATTAAGAGTGCAACTCGGTATTAAAGCTGCACTAATACGGAGACTGGCCCTTAATACGGAAACCTCAATTTCCTCAGTTCTCAAGTCCGTACTCCGGATTAAGAGTGCAACTCCGTATTAAAGCTAGGCTAATACGGAGAGTGGCGCCTAATACAGAATCCTCAATTTCCTCAGTTCTCAAGTCCGTACTCCGGATTAAGAGTGCAACTCCGTATTAAAGCTAGACTAATACGGAGACTGGCCCTTATAATACGGAAACCTGAATTTCCTCGGTTCTCAAGTCCGTACTCCGTATTAAGAGTGCAACTCCGTATTAAAGCTAGACTAATACGGAGACTGGCCCTTAATACGGAAACCTCAATTTCCTCAGTTCGACTAATACGGAGAGGGGCCCTTATAACACGGAAACCTCAATTTCTTCAGTTCTCAAGTCCGTACTCCGTATTAAGAGTGCAACTCCGTATTAAAGCTAGACTAAAACGGAGAGTGGCCCTTAATACGGAAACCTCAATTTCCTCAGTTTTCAAGTCCGTACTCCGTATTAAGAGTGCAACTCCGTATTAAAGCTAGACTAAAACGGAGAGTGGCCCTTAATACGGAAACCTCAATTTCCTCAGTTTTCAAGTCCGTACTCCGTATCAAGAGTGCAACTCCGTATTATAGCTAGACTAATACGGAGAGTGGCCCTTAATACGGAAACCTCAATTTCCTCAGTTCTCAAGTGCGTACTCCGTATTAAGAGTGCAAATCCGTATTAAAGCTAGACTAATACGGAGAGTGGCTCTTAATACGGAAACCTCAATTTCCTGAGTTCTCAAGTCCGTACTCCGTATTAAAGCTAGACTAATACAGAGAGTGGCCCTTAATACGGAAACCTCAATTTCCTCAGTTCTCAAGTCCGTACTCCGTATTAAGAGTGCAACTCCGTATTAAAGCTAGACTAATACGGAGACTGGCCCTTAATACGGAAACCTCAATTTCCTCAGTTCTCAAGTCCGTACTCGGTATTAAGAGTGCAACTCCGTATTAAAGCTAGGCTAATACGGAGAGTGGCGCCTAATACGGAATCCTCAATTTCCTCAGTTCTCAAGTCCGTACTCCGGATTAAGAGTGCAACTCCGTATTAAAGCTAGACTAATACGGAGACTGGCCCTTAATACGGAAACCTCAATTTCCTCAGTTCGACTAATACGGAGAGTGGCCCTTATAACACGGGAACCTCAATTTCTTCAGTTCTCAAGTCCGTACTCCGTATTAAGAGTGCAACTCCGTATTAAAGCTAGACTAAAACGGAGAGTGGTCCTTAATACGGAAACCTCAATTTCCTCAGTTCTCAAGTCCATACTCCGTATTAAGAGTGCAACTCCGTATTAAAGCTAGACTAATACGGAGACTGGCCCTTAATACGGAAACCTCAATTTCCTCAGTTCTCAAGTCCGTACTCCGTATTAAGAGTGCAACTCCGTATTAAAGCTAGGCTAATACGGAGAGTGGCGCCTAATACGGAATCCTCAATTTCCTCAGTTCTCAAGTCCGTACTCCGGATTAAGAGTGCAACTCCGTATTAAAGCTAGACTAATACGGAGACTGGCCCTTAATACGGAAACCTCAATTTCCTCAGTTCGACTAATACGGAGAGTGGCCCTTATAACACGGAAACCTCAATTTCTTCAGTTCTCAAGTCCGTACTCCGTATTAAGAGTGCAACTCCGTATTAAAGCTAGACTAAAACGGAGAGTGGCCCTTAATACGGAAACCTCAATTTCCTCAGTTTTCAAGTCCGTACTCCGTATTAAGAGTGCAACTCCGTATTAAAGCTAGACTAATACGGAGAGTGGCCCTCAATACGGAAACCTCAATTTCCTCAGTTCTCAAGTCCATACTCCGTATTAAGAGTGCAACTCCGTATTAAAGCTAGACTAATACGGAGAGTGGCCCTTAATACGGAAACCTCAATTTCCTCAGTTCTCAAGTCCGTACTCCGTATTAAGAGTGCAACTCCGTATTAAAGCTAGACTAATACGGAGACTGGCCCTTATAATACGGAAACCTCAATTTCTTCAGTTCTCAAGTCCGTACTCCGTATTAAGAGTGCAACTCCGTATTAAAGCTAGGCTAATACGGAGAGTGGCCCTTAATACGGAAACCTCAATTTCCTCAGTTCTCAAGTCCGTACTCCGTATTAAGAGTGCAACTCCGTATTAAAGCTAGACTAATACGGAGACTGGCCCTTATAATACGGAAACCTCAATTTCTTCAGTTCTCAAGTCCGTACTCCGTATTAAGAGTGCAACTCCGTATTAAAGCTAGGCTAATACGGAGAGTGGCGCCTAATACGGAATCCTCAATTTCCTCAGTTCTCAAGTCCGTACTCCGGATTAAGAGTGCAACTCCGTATAAAAGCTAGACTAATACGGAGAGTGACCCTTATAATACGGAAACCTCAATTTCTTCAGTTCTCAAGTCCGTACTCCGTATTAAGAGTGCAACTCCGTATTAAAGCTAGACTAATACGGAGACTGGCCCTTATAATACGGAAACCTCAATTTCTTCAGTTCTCAAGTCCGTACTCCGTATTAAGAGTGCAACTCCGTATTAAAGCGAGACTAATACGGAGACTGGCCCTTAATACGGAAACCTCAATTTCCTCAGTTCTCAAGTCCGTACTCCGTATTAAGAGTGCAACTCCGTATTAAAGCTACACTAAAACGGAGAGTGGCCCTTAATACGGAAACCTCAATTTCCTCAGTTCTCAAGTCCGTACTCCGTATTAAGAGTGCAACTCCGTATTAAAGCTAGACTAATACGGAGAGTGGCCCTTAATACGGAAACCTCAATTTCCTCAGTTCTCGAGTCCGTACTCCGTATTAAGAGTGCCACTCCGTATTAAAGCTAGACTAATACGGAGAGTGGCCCTTAATATGGAAACCTCAATTTCCTCAGTTCTCAAGTCCGTACTCCGTATTAAGAGTGCAACTCCGTATTAAAGCTAGGCTAATACGGAGAGTGGCGCCTAATACGGAATCCTCAATTTCCTCAGTTCTCAAGTCCGTACTCCGGATTAAGAGTGCAACTCCGTATAAAAGCTAGACTAATACGGAGAGTGACCCTTATAATACGGAAACCTCAATTTCTTCAGTTCTCAAGTCCGTACTCCGTATTAAGAGTGCAACTCCGTATTAAAGCTAGACTAATACGGAGACTGGCCCTTATAATACGGAAACCTCAATTTCTTCAGTTCTCAAGTCCGTACTCCGTATTAAGAGTGCAACTCCGTATTAAAGCGAGACTAATACGGAGACTGGCCCTTAATACGGAAACCTCAATTTCCTCAGTTCTCAAGTCCGTACTCCGTATTAAGAGTGCAACTCCGTATTAAAGCTAGACTAAAACGGAGAGTGGCCCTTAATACGGAAACCTCAATTTCCTCAGTTCTCAAGTCCGTACTCCGTATTAAGAGTGCAATTCCGTATTAAAGCTAGACTAATACGGAGAGTGGCCCTTAATACGGAAACCTCAATTTCCTCAGTTCTCGAGTCCGTACTCCGTATTAAGAGTGCCACTCCGTATTAAAGCTAGACTAATACGGAGAGTGGCCCTTAATATGGAAACCTCAATTTCCTCAGTTCTCAAGTCCGTACTCCGTATTAAGAGTGCAACTCCGTATTAAAGCTAGGCTAATACGGAGAGTGGCGCCTAATACGGAATCCTCAATTTCCTCAGTTCTCAAGTCCGTACTCCGGATTAAGAGTGCAACTCCGTATAAAAGCTAGACTAATACGGAGAGTGACCCTTATAATACGGAAACCTCAATTTCTTCAGTTCTCAAGTCCGTACTCCGTATTAAGAGTGCAACTCCGTATTAAAGCTAGACTAATACGGAGACTGGCCCTTATAATACGGAAACCTCAATTTCTTCAGTTCTCAAGTCCGTACTCCGTATTAAGAGTGCAACTCCGTATAAAAGCTAGACTAATACGGAGAGTGACCCTTATAATACGGAAACCTCAATTTCTTCAGTTCTCAAGTCCGTACTCCGTATTAAGAGTGCAACTCCGTATTAAAGCTAGACTAATACGGAGACTGGCCCTTATAATACGGAAACCTCAATTTCTTCAGTTCTCAAGTCCGTACTCCGTATTAAGAGTGCAACTCCGTATTAAAGCTAGACTAATACGGAGAGTGGCTCTTAATACGGAAACCTCAATTTCCTCAGTTCTCAAGTCCGTACTCCGTATTAAGAGTGCAACTCCGTATTAAAGCTAGACTAAAACGGAGAGTGGCCCTTAATACGGAAACCTCAATTTCCTCAGTTCTCAAGTCCGTACTCCGTATTAAGAGTGCAATTCCGTATTAAAGCTAGACTAATACGGAGAGTGGCCCTTAATACGGAAACCTCAATTTCCTCAGTTCTCGAGTCCGTACTCCGTATTAAGAGTGCCACTCCGTATTAAAGCTAGACTAATACGGAGAGTGGCCCTTAATATGGAAACCTCAATTTCCTCAGTTCTCAAGTCCGTACTCCGTATTAAGAGTGCAACTCCGTATTAAAGCTAGGCTAATACGGAGAGTGGCGCCTAATACGGAATCCTCAATTTCCTCAGTTCTCAAGTCCGTACTCCGGATTAAGAGTGCAACTCCGTATAAAAGCTAGACTAATACGGAGAGTGACCCTTATAATACGGAAACCTCAATTTCTTCAGTTCTCAAGTCCGTACTCCGTATTAAGAGTGCAACTCCGTATTAAAGCTAGACTAATACGGAGACTGGCCCTTATAATACGGAAACCTCAATTTCTTCAGTTCTCAAGTCCGTACTCCGTATTAAGAGTGCAACTCCGTATTAAAGCTAGACTAATACGGAGACTGGCCCTTATAATACGGAAACCTCAATTTCTTCAGTTCTCAAGTCCGTACTCCGTATTAAGAGTGCAACTCCGTATTAAAGCTAGGCTAATACGGAGAGTGGCGCCTAATACGGAATCCTCAATTTCCTCAGTTCTCAAGTCCGTACTCCGGATTAAGAGTGCAACTCCGTATAAAAGCTAGACTAATACGGAGAGTGACCCTTATAATACGGAAACCTCAATTTCTTCAGTTCTCAAGTCCGTACTCCGTATTAAGAGTGCAACTCCGTATTAAAGCTAGACTAATACGGAGACTGGCCCTTATAATACGGAAACCTCAATTTCTTCAGTTCTCAAGTCCGTACTCCGTATTAAGAGTGCAACTCCGTATTAAAGCGAGACTAATACGGAGACTGGCCCTTAATACGGAAACCTCAATTTCCTCAGTTCTCAAGTCCGTACTCCGTATTAAGAGTGCAACTCCGTATTAAAGCTAGACTAAAACGGAGAGTGGCCCTTAATACGGAAACCTCAATTTCCTCAGTTCTCAAGTCCGTACTCCGTATTAAGAGTGCAATTCCGTATTAAAGCTAGACTAATACGGAGAGTGGCCCTTAATACGGAAACCTCAATTTCCTCAGTTCTCGAGTCCGTACTCCGTATTAAGAGTGCCACTCCGTATTAAAGCTAGACTAATACGGAGAGTGGCCCTTAATATGGAAACCTCAATTTCCTCAGTTCTCAAGTCCGTACTCCGTATTAAGAGTGCAACTCCGTATTAAAGCTAGGCTAATACGGAGAGTGGCGCCTAATACGGAATCCTCAATTTCCTCAGTTCTCAAGTCCGTACTCCGGATTAAGAGTGCAACTCCGTATAAAAGCTAGACTAATACGGAGAGTGACCCTTATAATACGGAAACCTCAATTTCTTCAGTTCTCAAGTCCGTACTCCGTATTAAGAGTGCAACTCCGTATTAAAGCTAGACTAATACGGAGACTGGCCCTTATAATACGGAAACCTCAATTTCTTCAGTTCTCAAGTCCGTACTCCGTATTAAGAGTGCAACTCCGTATTAAAGCGAGACTAATACGGAGACTGGCCCTTAATACGGAAACCTCAATTTCCTCAGTTCTCAAGTCCGTACTCCGTATTAAGAGTGCAACTCCGTATTAAAGCTAGACTAAAACGGAGAGTGGCCCTTAATACGGAAACCTCAATTTCCTCAGTTCTCAAGTCCGTACTCCGTATTAAGAGTGCAATTCCGTATTAAAGCTAGACTAATACGGAGAGTGGCCCTTAATACGGAAACCTCAATTTCCTCAGTTCTCGAGTCCGTACTCCGTATTAAGAGTGCCACTCCGTATTAAAGCTAGACTAATACGGAGAGTGGCCCTTAATATGGAAACCTCAATTTCCTCAGTTCTCAAGTCCGTACTCCGTATTAAGAGTGCAACTCCGTATTAAAGCTAGGCTAATACGGAGAGTGGCGCCTAATACGGAATCCTCAATTTCCTCAGTTCTCGAGTTCGTACTCCGTATTAAGAGTGCAACTCCGTATTAAAGCCATGCGTTAATACGGAGAGTGGCGCTTAATACGGAAAACTCAATTTCTTCAGTTCTCAAGTCCATACTCAGGGTTGGACTGACGGTACAATAGCATTCAGGAAATATTTGTACCGGCCGGCCCTGGACGTTAACTTTTTAAAATCACAAACATTATCAAAACAGCATTTGCTTTCTACTTTTTTTTTTCAATCAACGTAAGACTTGAACCAACGATCCAAAAATTTAGCAAGGAGGTAGGTAGGAGAAGAAATGAATGAGACCACAGGTCGCATCGGAGTATTAACCTTATGCACCCGTAAAAGAATGAGTGTGTGGGGATAGGAACAAGGAGGGCTTTCGTCAACGTTGAGGTTTTGATAATAGCCCCACACTTGTTGATGACTCTCCTAATTTCATTACATCGCTTAGGGAAGCCAAAATTCTCGCGCTCCATAGCACCACACTACTGCTGGAGCACTTCGTGGACATTAGAAACATGAGCGGATTTCTCCATAACCACAACAGCATTGCCCTTATCAGCCTTTGTGACGATCCTCCTTGATCTTCTTCTTTAAACCTTAGATCACTCCTCCCAATTCCTTGCTCATTGGAGGTTCGGGGGAGGGGGGTTTACGGATTAATTTGGCACATCTTTTTTGGGTATTACCTCTAGGGACAATTTGCACTGTGAGATCCGCAACAACGTTTGCCGAAGTTTCATCATTCTTGAGAGGAGGTAGACTAAATTTCAAACCTTTCTCAAGGAAGGCTGTTTCTTCTTCATTAAATACTACCTGACTATTATTTATGAGGGGGGGGGGGGTGAATTCCTGAATTACCAAACCTTCACGATCCTCGCCCTTGCGGCCACATCAACCTGTTCCTTCATTGAGGAGAATAACTTCCTATTCTCCTTCTCCTTCATAATCCTCTCAAACTTGCGACACTTTTTGTTGGCATCTTTCAGAACCTGATCAAACTCGTAGGGGAGGAGCATACCGGAGAGCCTCGAGTGGACCAAAAGGTTTAATCTAGTCGTGATATTATATTTGCCATTCCGTCTCCGCAACTCCGTTCTTGTCCACTTCACCCTCGTATAACTTTCTAGTTTCTTGGTCGTGAACTTACAATCAGAATAGAATCGGAATTTAACAAACTTAGGTAAGAGATAAAGTGTGCTGTACGTTGCGAGCCATGGAGATGATGATGAACCCGGTAAGGTTCGAAACCGCGGTTGTGTTAAATAAAAAATTTATATCTTTCATGTGCGTGTCCGTACCGTTCTCCTCCACCCTATAACAAACTTAGGTCTCAAATGCGCATTTCCCCTCCCCTTCAAGTGTACCCCTAGTTATAAAAAAATATTCCATACCTCAGGAAATCTTTTGGAACCGATTACATACTAGCATTTATAAGGCCAGCTTAGAGACACCTCCATACTTTGGACTACCATAATCAGTCATACAATTTAGCCTACATCCCAGTAAACTATTATGTTAGATGCAATGCTGAAAGAACTCCGATGATATAAGGTTCACGGGCAAGCGCACGCAAATTTTGGAAAAATCCATGTGAGCCACGACATGAAACATGTCATAAATTGCTGACGAAACAATACTGTTCTTTTCTAGTTTGCTATCAGATCCCTTATAAATAAACAACTGGGCTTTCTTATTATTTTAAAACAGTGTACGCTTAATGTTTAACTTGTGGACCTAATATGGCCCTAGTACCTTATTTTTATGGTTCAGTTTGCCGGATCGATCAAGAATAAGAACATCAAACTTTGTTTCTCTTTCTTCTCTTTCTCTCTTTTTATTACCCCGGTCGATCATGTTGAATTCGGTAGCATAAGTTCAATAATGCAGGCCTCCTTATGTATAATAGTATCTTCATTTGTCATAAAATTTATCAATAGCGAGATTTTTCTTCTCTCCCAATTCTATAGAACCAATATTTTTTCTACCTGAAAACTGAACACGTACTGCTTCAAACAAGCTGATAGAATGAACTCATATAAATTCATTTTTGAAAATTTTCGAGGCGTGATAACGATGCAAATCTCATAATTGTTATTTTCAACCGAATCTTTTTTTTTTTTAATTTATCGGTATTTGTAAAATTTGAATTTCGTTAATCTTAAATGTCATCGACGCTATTGAACGCTCGAGTTGGAAATGATTAGGTAAAAATTTGCCTCAACTCTTTCTTATTATAGGTATAAGTAAGTACATCTACTCACTACGAAACGATTCTACTCGTACATAATTAAAAAGAAAAGCTATAAAAATGCATATAAAGCATACACTTGAAAAAGAAGAGCGCTATTCGGCGGCTATATAATGCTCTTCTCAAAGGAATTTATGAGCCATGTTGCAATCGTGAAAATACTAGTTCATAGCGAAGCAGAGATAAGAGTTTGATATTCCGGTTTTTATTTTAAATGAACATACTCTCTGACGACAAAAGATCTCGCTTGTCACCAGAAAATGTGAGCCAATAACGTACAATGCAGATATTTGTATGAGTAGCACCTAGATACACTTCATATTATGTATAGAGCTTGAATAAATCTGGACATCAATAATTCTCATTGAAGTATTCGGTCTTTCATTATGTATACTCGCGCGTATGCTGCTGGAATATTTGCTGTGTTAGAGTGTTTCAAACGTAAGTTGAATAAGAATGACTTCACGATTAGGAGACGTGGTGAATTTGTTGGCAAACCTCTAAACAAGAATTATTGCCCCCAAGTCGGTCTCATAAAAGTTATGTTGTACTTTTTTTTTTTTTTTTTCGACATTGTGATAGATGAAATATTTAACAAGAAGAAAGTTAGAATGATCGAAAGAACGCGAGAGAAATTTGGAACTTTGAAGAAAAATCAATAAAAAATTATAATTTTTATAATAATGTATAGTGATATAATATTATCTAACCCGATTGATCTTTTAAATTCGTAGTAGGTTATCAATCCTTTGTATAATTCGACGCCTTTAAATGCGTTTTCAAAAGTTGAACAATTTTTAAATCATGAGTCGATAGATGTTCCGTAGGAAAATAATTATACCTACTTCACGTCACGGCTAAAACCGGGTGTGTTCTAGAGAAAAGAAAAAAAAAAATTTAGTCACTCTTCTTACCTCGATTTTTAATCCTTTTAATCTGATTTACATTTTTAAAGAAATTGTATTTCGCCCTCTGTTACCTAAATCTTACTTCGGCTCTTGGTATATGTTTTTTTCCTTTTTTGGTCAATTTTATCGTGGCATTACAGTTTTATTATTTTTTACTTGAAACTACTATTTTTCTATTAGTTGCGTGCTTTATGCCTTCCCTCACCTAAATACCTACTTCATTTTGAGATCAGAGCTCAAAATTGTTTAAAATCGTTCGCTTTACATTGATCGATACCTTTTTTTTTATTTCAGATTCTCATACTGGAAGATAAGGACTACGGAGTACTTTCGAATGTAAAATCAATGAACATATCTGGATGCACTTACATTTCATTTCCTGGAAAAGGTTTTCCAAATGCAAAGAAACTAAAATCGGTGCACATACGTCAGTTGGAATTGGTTCATTTTAACGCGGATATTTTCCCAGCGGCTTCGAATTTAGTCATTGAAGACGTAAACGAACTAATCATCGACAAAGCCGTTAATGAGAGTAGTTTAGTCAGCATCGAAATCAAAAACAGTCGCCTCAGTGAAATTGGTGAAAAGTTATTCGAGGAACTGATAAATCTAGAAAAATTGGTCTTTCAGAATGTATCTATCAAAACCATCGCGACGGGTTCGATGGTGACCGCTGCCGGTGGCCAAAATCTATCGGTCAAATTTAGCAATTGCAAAGTGAGTCTGAAAATTTTGACAAATAAAAGATGAGATGAAGGCTATTTTTAAAATGGAGGAAAAATCTGAAGAGGACGAAGTTTCAAACTTTGTTTTCATTTGATTGGGAACTTCTCCTTTTCTTTTTTTTTTTTTCACGGATGTAAGTAGATATTCGAAAAATTATACATCATTATTTCCCCAGGGTTCACAAAAACTTTTCAACATTTTTTATTTTCACTGCTATTACATATTTATACGTTTTCGATGATTTAAGGCTTGAAGAATAGCAAGATATGTTTATGGTTTGTTTGTTAGCAAATTTTTCAACTGTTTCTTTCTTTTTAGATTGAATTGTAATAATAAGTGAAATCGAAATATTGAAGACAAAATAATACATCCATAAGTATTTTGGAGAGCAAGCATGATACTGCAAATTTTGTTCCAAATTCCAACACAGAAACCATACCTATATCATCAACTTGTAATTTTCATTTCTCCCTCCTCCTATTGCTTCAATTGTAATCGATAACATTCGCCGTTTTTTTTATTTACGTTTTCATGTAGAATATCACAGAACAAACGAAAAATTTGTGCCCTTTATCTCATAAAAACTTTTATCCTTTATGATAGTATAATATTGCCCAACATTAATTGACCGTCGTCCACTTTGGCTTAGTTTTGTACTTACAGTGTTTGGCAGGATATTATTAAAAAATATTCTCCAATGAGAATGTCATAACCTCCTTTTTTTTTGTTTTGAAGACAAAACTTAAGAAAATAGGGATAAGATAAGTAAGCCATGCCTCAATGACTCAAGAATTTCTCTGTATCTTTTAGTACATTCCCGTAGCAACTCAGATTTTATTATGTTTGATCGTTACCTATACTAAAATTATATTCTCATGACATAATTTTCTTCTCCTCTCGCAGATTGATACAATTCAAGAAAAAGGTATAGAACTACAAATCGCCAAACTAGAAATACATAACACCACCGTGCCCGTCATCAATCAAGAAGGTTTGTACGTTTCGGCGGAGAGCGTAGAAATTACCCGATGTACTTTTGGTTCCATACTACCTAATGGCTTTCTGCTCCGAGCGAATAAAGTGAATATCATCGAAAACGAATTCAAATCTGTACCGACGTCTTTACTACGAGATATTGAAGTACACGGCGACAAAAATAAAGTCTATTTCGTCGGCAATACCATTCACGACGTCGATTTTGGCGGCTTTATCCTTAGCTCAAAAATTGATAAATTACATTTCACAAAGAATAAAATTGTCTGCGACTGTACACCTCGTAAAACGAGTATCCTCAAATTACGAGATTTGTTTCCAGGTTTACTGTCAAATGATTCCTTTGTAGATACTATTATCGATAATACCTCATGTAAAAATTATAACAGCATGCCTCTTAGTGAATTTAAGCGAAGATTCTTATCGGGAACGATTTGTAACGAAACTGATATGAAACAATTGGAGATGTACGAACAATCAGAATTAATAAATTTACGACAGTCTAGTACTGAGATCTCACCTAACCCTAACAATTCCGTTTCGTTGTATTCTTATTGTACATTATTATTAATTTGTGTCCTATTAAATATATCTTCCACGTATGCTTGTTGAAATGCTCTTTCCTATTGTAATTAATGAAACACGTAATAAAACAAATACCTTTTTCTTTTGTCAATTTTTAATTTCAGAATCTACATATTGGACTATCGTGTACAATTTGTAAATTAATTTTTGGTCCTACTAAATCACGAATATTATTGATACCATACTTAATCATCGTTGGTCGTTCTAAAGACAATCCCCATGCTATCACATTCACTTTTTTAGGCAGACCCATCGGTAATAACATTTCTGGCCTAAACATGCCCGAATTGCCGACTTCAATCCACTTATTTAATCCTTCGTGGAAACAAAATATTTCCATACTTGGTTCAGTGTACGGATTATAGGCGGGCTTGAATTTCAATTTTTTGATACCCAATTTATTGAAGAACTCGTAGAGAACGCCAATTAGATCACCAAGCGTTAAATTTACGTCAGCAACAACACCTTCAACTTGATGAAATTCAGCTAAATGTGTAGCATCTAATGTTTCATTTCTGAATACACGATCGATACTGAAATATTTAACGGGTTTAAATTCATCTTGTTTAGCTAATTTATATAACATTCGCGCACTAACAGCTGTCGTGTGCGTTCTAAGCAGGTTTTTCACAGCTTCATCTTTAGTCCATTTGTATCGATACCCTTGGGATCCATAACCTCCTTCGCTATGAACAGCTTTTACTTTTTCCATGTAATCTGCTGGAATATCATCGGATAATTTCGGATCATTTAGAAAGAACGTATCGTGGGCATCTCGAGCTGGATGCTGTTGAGGTTGGAACAAAGCGTCAAAATTCCAGAATGAATTTTCAATGTAATTATTCGTGGGCATTTCCGAGAAACCCATTTCTAAGAATATTTGCCGGAATTCGGATCGTACTTTCAGTAGAGGGTGTAAGCATCCACTCTGTAACAACAAACCATCAGCGTCAAAATTATACGGTTTGAATTTTAAATCTCGCCACGAACCGGTAGCGATCATTGCCGGCGTAAGTTCAGTTTCCAGTTTTTGCAGAGAAGTACTGAATGATTTTCCTTTCCGCAACACAAAACTCTTCACGACAATTTCTTGAATTAATTTTCGTTTTTTGTAATCCTGTTTGCACGAATCAGAAATTTCAGTATCATTTATTGTCAACTTCTTCAAGTGTTCCTGAACTTCATCTACGATATTATCGACTTTACGGGTGACCAAGTTAGCTGACTTATCAAATGTGATCCAACCTTTCGACATCGCTTTACTGAAGCCGATTTTTGCATTAGGAACTTGTTTCATGAGTTCGCTTTGCTTAATTCCTTCGGGCGGAATGGCATTGAATACTAATACTTCATAACTACCTGCTTGCGATACTTGCAACCCTTCATCGGTGAGCTCCCACGTTTTACGCGTCTCCTGATCGACTTCAATTAGGTTTTCAACTGCTTGAAGACTTTTAACGGCACCAACTATCTTCTGATGATCCTCATTCAGTTGAGTAGCAAGATGGAGAGTATTCAATGATCCGGCTTCATCGAGGAGCTTCAAAATTGTTTCGGGAAGATTGGCCATTTGTAGGTTAGTTGACAGGATACCTCTGAGGAAGACGAATGGTATTACAATAACTAATCGAGATACGTATTTGAGGAGAAATATGTTTAATGCTTACTAGCTTCTATTTTATCCTATTTTCAGGAACTCCGCAGGCTTTTTATAGTTTCATCATTCTGTGATATAATATCAATGAAAGAACGTGATAAATAATAATATTACCGTAAATAGTGAAGGAAAATTTGCGATATTAGCCTAATTACTTTCTGATGCAAAATTTGTGCCGTGTTTATGCCATGCAGGAATACTAAATTGTGATAACATTTTTTATTGTCGTCGGTCCATTAAGATGACGTCATCAAAGCTCCTTCGCGACAAAGTGACCGCTGCGATCGCTGCACACACGTGTGTTATCACAAAGCACTTGAGATTCTTATCGCATGGTATGGTACCCCGTACCCAGAGGTGTAGGGAAGAGAGAATGACTGCTGAGCTTTTACGATGTACGACAAATTGAAAAGCTCGACTGTAAAATTTCTGGAAAATAATATTTCTTCGTGCATTATCTCACTCTGTTTTTGTATGCAAGACCAACGAAAACATAAAACGTGAGTATAAAATCTTTCGTATGACAATGTGAAATGTAGACGGATATTGTGTTCGCTTCAAGGAGGTACTACAATTTCTCGATATTCGACATAATTCAAGAGATTGTATCATTCGTTACGCCCTTCGAATTTCATAATATCGTACGATGTATTTACTCCCTCTATTCCTGACGGGGAAAGTGTGCCCAGGGTTTGGTCGAGGATCGAAGGAATTGGGTATTCCGACAGGTAGGTATCGTAAGGTACTATATGTTTACCACCTGGTTTAACGAAAGAGCTCTTACTATTAGCATTTTGAAGATTCATTCATCTCCTCAGTTAAATGATATGAACGGAATTTATTTCGTTCTTAGTGCAGGTGTGAAATTGTAGAATCATTTTCAAAAGTAGACTACCTGCTGAATTTTTACATTTTAGAACTTCTTTTGCGCAATAAATTAAATGATATGGAACTATGAGTTAAAATTCATGCCATACTTTACTTGCAGCTTTCTCGTTATACCAAGGTATAAGTTACTTAAAAAATATACAAAAAAACAAGAAAACTTATTTTTACAGCTAATCTCGATGACTCAGTCGTGGAGTCGCTGCCATCTGATCTGGATAATGGAATCTACTTTGGATGGGCTCAGTTAGAATCTAAGGTGTACCCAGCAGTCATGAGTATTGGTTGGAATCCATTTTACAATAATACCAAACGATCGATTGTGAGTTCTGTAATTTTCTTAGTAAACATTTGAGGAAAAATTGTCCCTTTCTTTTTCTCTCTCTAGATGATATAATTGTGAACCCTTCTATCGCTTTATCAAAATAATCTGTACCACCTCGTAGATTATAGTGAAACTTGAAATTTCGGATTGTTGCAAATGTCCGAACATGCTAAATTAATGAATATTTTTGTCTCCATTCATTAGGAAGTGCATATAATGCACGAATTCGATTCTGATTTTTATGGAGCGTATTTGAAAACGGCTGTACTGGGATATTTGAGACCCGAGAAAAACTTCTCGTCTAAAGGTTCGTACGATTGATTCAATTTTTTAATTGTGATGCCGCATGTTATTCTTGGTTTTGATAAATTTATGAAAAGGTCTATCAAAAACAAGTGGAGTTGAATTAAGTGCACTTGGTAGGCTGTCGAACTCTCCTTGATTTTTCGAAAATTTTGTATCAACCAGTTGGATTTGACAAGCTAAAAAACTATGGAATATTTTTCGCAAATTCGTAAATTTACAAGCATTTTGATAAATTGTTAATAGCTTGTTCTCCTTGCATTAAGACAAAAATTTATTTTGATGTTTTGTTCTCTTTTCTCTACCGTTCTTTGGAGTAAACATTCTGAAAGATGATCATCGCGAGCTATTTCGCAATGCGAGCCAGCCCATTCCAATCTTATTACTCAAACTTTACATGCTTTCTTTGTTTTCTAAGTTGCAAGATCAAATATTGTCAACACCTATATTTTTGCAAAATTTTTTTATACTCTACGTGACGCGGTTTTTAGCTCTAATTATTTAATTACCTAAGTTATTCTCGAGTTAATATGTTTCTCTTCTTTTTCAAACAGAAGAATTAATAGAAGCTATACACAAGGATATTGACGACGCGTCGGGAAAGTTACAGTTGAAAACGTTCGCCGAATATGAGTTGCACGATTTTTTCCAAAAACATGAGTAGATCATTTTTTTATTTATTGATATTTTATTGGAATATTTTGTGAAGTCGTATTTGTTTTGAACAAAACTTTTTTCTCGAATTATTCCTTACATGCAATGATTTCAACTCGCGATCTTTCATCTATTTCAATTGAGAACCTAACAACATCGAGGTTCTCTTTTTTCCTGTTTTTTTTTTTTTTTTTTTTTTTGTTTTTTCCACTCATTGCGGCGCATATTTATTTTTGATACGTGCAACGAACAAAAAAAAAATCAAGAAGATTGAGTTTAGGAGAACAACTTGAACAAGGAAACTTATCGATCAATTGATGTGATAATTTCTGATTTTTCGTTCTGTTAGGGCAAATGAAAATACAATATTTTACGGATCCGTCTGTATGATATTTGAATTAAACCTACATCTTCTAACTACGAAAAATATCTCTATTTTATCTCTGTTAATTATTAACCTAAATTCATTTTGTTGTCCTCAATAATGTGTGAAAATTAGTCGGTGATTCTGTAACATTGTGATTCTGTCATCTTTTAGCGCATCATAATAACGCAGTATGTTCTCGTATCTTTCTCTTCTATGAAAACCCATTCCATCTCCCTCAACTGTCATTTTAATTTTTTTTCTCTTCAACGTGTGTATTTTTCCCTAGTTTCAATATTTTAAAAAATAATCGTTATTGTCAGTAGAATTGTTGTATCGTTAATAATATGACAGGCTTTATTCGCTTCATATGTACCTAAATTTAAAAATTATTGTATTCCTCATTCCTCTTCATATCGATATTTGTATTGGAGTGTATCTTAATCAACTCATCATTTCTTTTTTTGACTTATGAAGTCAAAATCGTGAAATCAGTCAAACATTTTTTTAAAGTAGGTTATTAAATCAATGTTACCATTTATTATAATTTTTAAGAAATTTCTTTAAATCGTTCGCTTCATTATTTTGTTTATAAATTTGCGTACATTTCTCAGTTTCGTTAGTGAATAAAAGATATTCCCTCTAGCGCACTTACTTATTTCTCTAGCACAGAGCACAATTTTCTCATTTTTCAACCTCTCAGAAAATCCTATAAAACCTTTCAATTTTTCATCGTGAATATTAGTTGTTTTTATACCAAACATGAATCATTTCACCCTACTTTTCTTCCTTACTACCTAGTTCAGAAAATTCCGAGTTTTTGTATCAATTCTGTATCAACTTTCTATACATGTATTTACTATAAATAAATCCCCCTCGTGATAGCTACATTCCATGACTTCAAAAATACGAAGAATTCAAATTTTTTTCATTCTGGCACACTTACTCATTTCTCAGATAGTTACTTTGGTTAATAAGACAGTATTATCGAATGACAGATAGTTGATGAAATTAATTTAAGTGCAGATCGTACGGATCCATGGCCAGGGCGAAATACAAAAGTGACCTATTACAAGAAATCCTCTAAGCGACTTAATTTTCGGATATCATCTCGTGAGAGAGCAAGGTTGAATCAGTAAAATTTACTGAAAATTCCAAAAATGATTTTTGGAATGGGTGAACGAAGTTATTTTTGGATTGTATTTTCATTTGAATAAGTTACAAGAGACTAGTCTTGAATAAAATGATCAACAAGTGTGATCAGTAAACCCAACGCACACGTAGATGCAGTAGAAATCGCGAATAACGATATCGCTTTTAGCGATTTAACGTTTACTACGATCAAATTAGCAGTCCCGGCCGTTATGAAAGGAGTTGAATTCCCATCGCTTCGATATACTTGATTTAATGATTGAAATTTTGATCCCTTTGGACATCGCTATATCCAATTTCTATTTTCTACAAAACAAAATGATATTGAAAATGTACATTTTGAGAGGTATCGAGTTTGGTAAGGGGAGGAAAGAGTATCAAGCATACTGAGGCAACTGCCACGGCCATGGCCGAGCCACCTGCTTATCGTAAACGTAAAGTAAATAATTTTTCATCAATGCTCTCTCTATTGCTAACTTTATTCCAACTTTTGATCATATAAAGCTTTCAGATGCCTCATCAAGCACTAGAACCTAACAACTTGAATTTCAACCATCGCCACTAGTACACTCTAGCGGTACCGTTCATACGTGAATAACATAACAATTTTCGCGGGAATCCTTATCACTTTATTACTATCATTATTTCGACACAGCAACTAGCAAGATGAAAAAATCAGTCCCCAGAGGATACGGTACAAACTACAGACCAAAGTGGGTTGTGAATTTTTGTGGCCGGGGAATGGGAATCCAGTCATGAATTATAGTCTATCCAGCATACAACGTAGTGAAAATGTTAAACTTGACTTGAAACAAAATAATGCCTGTCAAACAACTTCCTCATGGTGTCGTCAGGTTGATAAGCAGTACTCAAGTAATCAACTCCGTGACATCCATCATAAAAGAGCTTGTTGAGAATGCCATCGATGCCAGAGCTACAGTAATCGATATAAAACTTGTAAGTGGGACTACAATGAAATGGTAATTTACCTATAATTTGTATGCAGTTGGAAGGAAATAATACATGAAGTATTTTGTTGTAGGAGAAATATGGTCTTGAGAAGATCGAAGTACGGGATAATGGTTCGGGAATCAATAACTCAGATGTTCCTTTTATTTGCAAACCAAATCACACGTCCAAAATATCATCCTTAGAGGATCTAGGTAATGCAAATTAAACACGTAATAGTGAACAATTCGTTTATAATCTCACTCTGTTCAAATGTTTATAGAATCTCTGGAAAGTTACGGTTTTCGGGGAGAAGCCCTGAACAGCATCTGTGCTGTTTCTCAACTGAGTATTACGACGAAAACAGAAGAAGATGACATCGCGACCAAGTATACTTTCGATTGTAACGGGACTGTCCGTGAAAAAGAACCATCTCATCACATGAGAGGTGGGTCGAAATGTCGAAATAAAAAAGGAAAATACGTGGAACATGTACTATTGCAATTTCAATTTCGATTTACAGGAACTTCGATTACAGTCACCAATCTTTTCAAAAATGTTCCCGTACGAAGACAGTTCTACGAAAGTCTTCGTAAAGCTACCGAAGAACTGAAGAAAATTGAAAAAATCGTAAAAATTCTATCTGTCATACACCCGAAACTGAGAATGACTATTTCACATAATAAATGTCTTATATGGCATAAAACTGCTGTTACAACTCTGAAGCAATCTCTGTCTCAAATGTATCCGCATGTTGTATTGAAAAATCTAGAATATTTTTCTCATACTGTCGAAAATGTACAGTGTATTTAATATTTAATTTAAAATCTTCTGTCTTGTTCGTGGCTCCCAGGAAATAATGTTTTTTTTTTATTTCTTCAGATCTCTATAGAGCTGCTGATATGTAAGAGAGATTGCAATTGGTCGGTGATGTGTCAACCGCTCTCTGATGCAATCTTATTTTTCATTAACCGAAGGCCCGTCAAAGATAAGAAAGTCGAAAAAGTATGTTATTGATGCATGATCGTCAGATATAACCCTATTTGTACTACTTGAGGTAATTTTTTTAGGTAGTTTTGGACGAGATGCTGTACCTGTTCCAGTCAGCTTTACCGAGTAACAAATGCCCTCTTACGTTAATATCTCTTCGATTATCTCCTCAAGAACTTGACGTCAATTTAGAACCGGATAAAACCAAAGTTTTCATCAAGAATCATGTACCTATTTTGTTTTCGTGCTCTCAAGTATCGTTTTGATGTGACTGCAGTACTTACTATTCTGAATTTTTCATATTTATAGGAAGATGTATTGAAGCACATTAGAGAAAGCATTATGTTACATTTTTATAAACAACCTGTCAGAGAAGTCAGATCAGAGACTGAACCTAGTGATAGCTCGACTGAGACGAATTTACCAAAACGACCTAAATTGGATACAAAATCTCAAAATTTTAGCTGTGATAATTCGGAATCGAAGGATGCGCCAAATCTTTCTTCTGAATCGACTGAAGGTACTGATGAAAATGTTTCAGTCAACGAATTTGAAGATTGCGATATGTCCGCGCTTGAAGACTTACTCAAAAGAACCGAAAATACCATTGAACGGTCAACTGCCATGAATTCTAAATCTGACTTGCTAACTTTTGATGAGGCTGGTCAACAATCATCGAGTATCACTTCAGAGTGTAAGACTGAAGATACTGAATCTTCTGCATTGGTGTTGAGTGATCCATCGCCCAAGTCATTGGTTGATCCATTCGTTTCTATTGGTCAGGAATCATTGAAGTCCACAAACACAGGCTCTTCAGAAAGAATTGAAGTCAAGGAATTGGAAATTTCTCCTAAAAAAAATCAAAGGTTATCGTTTACCGGTAATTTAGTTGACGATTTATTTCAATCGCAGATAGCCGACGATGAGGAGATTTGTTTGGAGATTGCTCCTGAAACTGAGATGTCTCCTGCGAAAGTTCTGATCTCAAATACTGAACGTTTACTTGATGAGAAACGATCAGAAGGTACTTCGACTGATAGTTCAATGAAAGTTGACCCATCAGTGGAACCAAATTTTTCAAATGGAAACGTGCAGATGTCGCTGAGTGAATTCAATTCGAGTAATATCATGTCTGAAGGAGAGGTTTTGAATGATACGCAAAATAAAAATTCACTCATTACGAAGACGTCAAATCTAAGTCAAACTACATTATCGCAATGGAGTAAAGGACATGTTTCTGTGAATAATGAAATCCTAAAGGTGAAAAAAATTTTTTGATCCTATCTTTCATCATCATGTCATTTCAATCTTTTTTTCGTTTTCAGTGACTTTATAATTCATATGAATTTTTGAAATAGTAAATTTCACCTTCATCATTACTTATTAGTATAAAAAGTTGTTCTTGATATGTACCTATGGCAGGGACCGGTGGTTCTAGCTGCTTCGAATAATGATGAATGCAAACGTATCAGAAAACGAAACATGGAATACGAGGAGTTGAAATCGAATCAATCCTGTAAGTTTGAAACTTTTCGTTTTTTCTCGTAGAGTTGGGTAGTTATTTTATTATTGCTCTATTTTCCAAAAATTCAATCAGCGAGTCCATTGGAACGCAGCGTTAGCAGTCAGATGGGTAGAAAAGACTTGGCCGGACTCACAAATTTTGCAAAAACGGCTCGTTTAAAACGTAAGTATAGATTGACTTGATCTGCATAATATAACGAGACAGATTTTTCTAAAATTTATGCGTGAATTTCTCTAGTTATCGAAAATAATCCGGGAATGTCTTTTACTCGAGTGGCCAGTGAGTTAGCTAAGCAATGGCGCGGTTTGGATGAATCAAAGAAGAACGAATACGCGGAAAAAGCGCGAGTAAAAAAAGTTCAGAAAGTAGTGCCAGAATCCGAAATGATTCGATCAGAACCGCTTATCAAGAAACAGAAAGTTCATTGTAGTACAAGTATTAATGATATCAAGACTCAATTATCAAAATTCAGAAGTAGGTAAGCATCCCTAGATTCTTCTCTGTATGATAATAGAAGGAACAGATATAAGAAGAACTAATTTCGGTGACTTTGCAGCATTTTGTAAAATATTTTTTACCGTTGCTCGAATATTAGAGGGATGAACATCAATTGATTTTTCAAATGATATCCATCTCGTTCAATGCCGAATTTCAGTTGAAATATTCTTATTCTTGAGGATTTTTATACTGTGATACATCGTAGTTTTTTCAATCTTAGCTATAATCTGAGAAAAAAACAAACAAAGATGGAGATTTTATTACTGACGGTTGTGAGCCAAAATTGTCTCAGCTTGTTTAAACCTTTGAGATGCCTTATTTGTTCTCAACAATCTGATGTAACGCTTATACTTACAAACGTCTTGTACCTAAATAATTATATTGCTTTCTTTATCCTTCCAGTCGGAAAAACCCTGTGCGAATAATTAAAGGGCTGGAGTCAGAGAACATTTATCTGTGTAGAATTACTGAAGCCGTAATGGTCGTAAATGCTCAGAATTTACGAAAAAATGTTACATTACATCGGTATCTTTGTTACTCTAGTCTACCATCGCAATGTTTGGATACACCGTTGAAGGTGACCGAGGAGTAAGGCAAATTTTTTAATTGTTTTTGGATTGATTGTCGATACTTGTATTGACAAGATTCTATCGTTTGGTTTGTATTCCCAGATTAATCGGAGAAGACTATTGGAATTTCTTACTGTCATTGGATAAATCTGATAACGATGATGGTACCTTCAGTATTACTGATCCCAGGATAGTGAAAAATGGTTTCAAAATTATCATCACAGGTACGATTTTAAAATTTACCATCGAAATCAATGGTACGTAAATCAAATATATATTTTTTTTTGAGTGGATCTATGTATTTTATGATGCCGCCAAAAAACTTCATGGTAGGTTCAACCAAAAAATACTTGTCTCTGAAAAAAATAAGTTGTCGTGCAAAAAGTTTTTCTTGTCGGCATACCATGCCATCATCGGAGTAGTGCATTTACGGTTCAATAAAATTCCTCAAATTAATTTTAGTGTAACACCTACATGGCAAGGCGCGGCATGTGCTGATCAGTGTCAACATCAATTGTACGTATTTTTAATTATTCTTTTATTCTTCCATCAGATACATTTGGAGTTATTGAAATGTGTTTGACCGGTATCGCTGAACATCTGAAAGGAGACGGCTTAGAAGAACTGATAAAAACGCTCCGGTTAGCTCTTATTTTTGAAGATGTACGATCATGTAGGACGGACTCAATAAAACAATTATTACAAGTAAATAAGACTACTGAGTATAAAATTCAGTTCTTCCAAAAAAAAAAAAAAAAAAAGATATCTATATATCATCACTGTTTGTCATCCTAGGAAAGAGCTTCCGCAACGTGTATCGATAAAAATATTGATAATGATGAATTAGAAGGATTGTTGGAGTACTGGGTGCAACATATGTCTAGAGAGAAAGTCCATCCATCAAATAATGAGCCGATCAATTTAAAAAAATTGTTCACTTTATGAAAGTGGTGAGTTATTAACAGAGTGCTTTATTCTACAAAAAATAGATTAATTATTGTATTGGCCTACATTCACAGGTAGAAAAAGTTGACTGATATCAGACTGTATGTGATCGTTGCTAGAACTTTTTTGAGATGTTTAGATTGAATGAGGTCCGTTATCGCAATTTTATCCTGATACCTTCTGAATAAGATATTTTATGCGACGGTGAATTAGCTCAGTAGCGCTTCGTTATTGCGAAAAACGAACTTCGAGTAAGTGTATGTAATTAATATTTAATTCTGAGAGTTCAAACGTTCAATTGTGCTCTTTTGAAAATTGTCTTATACTAAAGTACCTACTTGAATTTATGTGCGTTGTTTTAATGAGCTTCTTAAAGATTAAATTTTGTATTTGACTGTTTCGTGAATCAATGTTATCAAAAAGATGTATGTTTTAATTTCGCTTAGTTGGATAAAACCTGGAATAAGTCTATTTGATGTTACCCATTACCAGTTGTAAACTTCATTGACATTGAAAAATCTGTGAGTGTAATAAAAATTTGAATTTTATATTTGACTTTGCGTTGATTTCTTTTTGTACTGAAATCATTGAAGAATATCGCAAATCTGTTGTACGGATGAGGATCCTGAATTCAGGTCGTAGGTATCTTTGAAGCCTATAATACAATCAGCAATTTTATATTACCTGATATATTTTTGTGTGCGTCCGATCTTTTGCTGATGAGTTAATCAGAAGAAACATTGAAGATATTTGCAAGAATAAGGTTTTGCAAATATGATTTATGATGAAGACATGTGAGTAGTTTAGAGAGTAGAATCGACCCCTGAAAAATAATCGATATTAAATTTGATTATCGATTACCATCCAACAATCGATTATTTGAGGTAGTCGCAACTTGGAAACCCCACTTCTAAGCTCAGTTATCCTCACAATTTCTCCAAGTAGAATTTTTTTCTTCAATCCCAAAAGTCGAAAAAACGACGTCACGCATTCTTCAAAAATAAAAATAATAAAATAAAATAAAGATAGAACAGGTTTTCTATGCGTCTACTTTTATTCGAAAGCATTGACTATTAATTTAATCGATGGACCTGCAGTTAGCAAAAGGTTGTCTTTTCCATGCTTTCGAATCTTGGATAGAATAATTATCCATCAACTGTTTCTTCTAAAAAAATGTATTTTCTCGAATTACTTACATTTAAGTGATTTATGTCCATTCCGCATTAGTACCGTAATTCACAAGAAAATAGAAATCACTTTTTTTACCGACTTTAAGAAGATATTGCAATCTTACGGCGCGCGGTGGAATTTTTGGTGGGGGAGATGTTTTCTTGGCGCAGAGGGTCTAGATCACGATTCTAACATTCGTTCAAAATCATATGTATGTACTTTTTCTTTGTTCCCGAATGTTCTCTGTATCTATTGGGCCGATTTCTATGAAATTGAGAGTTAATAAAGTGGTGAACGTGAAATTGTGTGTAGGCTATTTTTTTTTTGAAAATCGGATTAATAGTTTTCGTGTGGTGAGTTGAATACTAGTTGGTTAACTAGCGCTTGAGGCTTGCTATGGAGTCTTCATAGTGTGTTACGCGGTGTTACTTTCTCTTAGATGGGGGTGGGGGCGAATGAGTGAATAAAATATAAAATGCTAAGCAAGCTGCAAAAAAGAAATTGTATCGGAGAACGAATTCATTTGGCATTGTTAACAAGCGATTTATTTTATCATCGATTATTGTACAAACCTAAGAAAATGGTAAAGAAAAAGGCGGTATTGCTTTCGCGCTGCAAAAGCTTTTTTCTTTTGTACATACTCGCAGGAAATTTACAAAGATTTCAAAAAGACGTGTGCACTGTACGAGTTACGTTATTAGAACGAAGTAATCAGACTAATAAATTGAGGATTTCCTTTGTACTTTACCTGGTTAAGGCCTATGTGGAATAGATAAACGAAAAAAAAAAGTTTACGTATTCAAAACGATTTTGAGTTATTTTTATTTTATACATTGGCTCAAAGTACTTTCGATATTAGTTTTCCCTTACCTACTTCTAAACTTCTACTTTTATTTATTATTTCTTTTTTTATCTTTTTGTCCGACCTAACATTCATATTCAAGAGAAATATCTTCTGTACCCTTCACTTGGCATCTAGTGGATTATAAGAGTTTTATTGTGGTCAGTGTGAAGGATCAAAACATTTAAATTTATTTTTTATTTATTTATTTTCGAGGATCCCCTTTTTTTATAATTATAGTGGTGCTTGGTGGAAAAGAAACGATTTTTTGTGACGTATTTTTCTGCCCTACAATTATTTGCAATGACACAAGTTCGGCTTTGTGAGTCTTGTAGATAAAGAATTTTCACTACCCCTCGATCGAGGAATTTTTTTCTCGCCCACATTTTTATTATTTCAAACTTGAAAATTTTTGGTCATCTGCTTATAATGTTTATTTTTTACTTACACGAACGAAAAAAAATTGTACAGACTGTTCAAAAAACGAGGAGGTTCCGCAAGCAAATATCGAGTCGAAGAGTCCACAGAAAAAACACGCTCATGAAATCCATGAACCAGAAGAAACAATTCTTCTTTTTTTTCGAATAATGAAGAACCATGTTTTTTTAATGACGGTCACAATATCGGACATTTTCGTTTTGTATCTTTCTATGAAAAAGTCCTGTACGATATTTTATTCAAATAGTGCGAAAATTTTTGCTCTAGACAGGTAGTGGAATAAAATAAATCGACTGAATGTTGCTCGATTTTCTTGTAGAAAGCGCTTTTGCGTTGATTTCCTTTCTTTTCGTAGAATTAGGTACGCAAGGTTTGTGAAACAACTTAATTGGCTTCCTATTCCAGCTTATAAGATAGGTAAGTAGGTATCTAACCTACGTTTTTTTTTTCTCCATGCGTAATGCTCTTTCAATCGAATACTTTTAGAACTGAAAATACTGGTAGATATTGTAGGTACACAAATCAGGAAAATCTCAGCGTAGAATCGCGAACGGAAGCCTATCCTATTCCAAGGTTAATTCCGTTTCCGCGTTGTACCTAATGCTGCTATCTTTTAACATTCTGTGAACACCCATTAAGCTTTCGTTGAGCGATCTTGAAAACTTTTGAAAAACCGTGGTTTCCTAATTGGACGAACTTTATTTTTTTCCCCCTTTTCAAAACAGTTTCAATGATCGAGAAATAATAACGACCACACGGGAATACAACTCATTTACCTTACATGTAGCGAACATTCATCTCGTGATAAGGCTTACCCCTTATTTTTATCCATTTCCACTTTATGTTCCATGTCAAAGTTGCTTTCTTTCCTCATCATTTTCCTAGATAACTTCAAGAAAAGCACTGTACTACGTTCCAGACTATTTTCGCGTCGAGGAAATTTTACTCCACTCCAAGAGCCTATTTTATTATTTCATATCCTTCGGTTATGGCCCCCATTATGTAGGAGTAGATACTACAAAGCTGGACAACTTCTTATTTTTTCCCCTCTTTCTTATTTTCTGTTTTTTCAGCCACGAAAAACTTTACCTCGCATAAAGTTGGCATAACAGTTCCTATTTTACAAGAAGCCGTGCGGTGAAAATATCCGGGGTAGAATTATGTGCGGTCAGTTCGAAAATTCTTAAATAATGTTATACTAAAAAATGATTTTGAAATATTTGTTATAAGTTCAAAAATTGAATTTGGAATAAAATATAATATTCAGCGTGCATTATAATAACCGTGATAATAACTAAAGACGAGTAGGCCCCTATTTATCATACGTGGAGAAAAGTTCCAATTTCTCAGATCAGAATTTTTTCTTGTTACTCTATCGATGACGTCGTAGGCCTAGTATTTCTTTATCACGAATTCACGATTCACATACTCACACTAGCGCCTTATTCACACCAATGATTTATTATTGTCCAAATAAAAATGAAGACACCATATCACAGTAAGTTTGTTAATTGTCGAGAGCGATCCTGGTGGATGCACGATTCAAATATTACGGGAACAGCTGAGCTGCATAGACCACGGTCCACGTCATGCTTGATGGTATATCCGTGTTCTGTTTGCTAAAGCCCATACCGCCATTTTATTTTCATTCTGAAATGAGGTGATAGACTGATAGGTGACAAGATGACTTTGAAAGTTGAGTTCCATTCTGGAGTTGTCTGGTACATAAATACTGTAGTTTTAGTCAAGCATGTATGTTTAAGAGGCTGCAATGATCATTGTGAAAACAATCAGTCACAGTATTCTGATCTTTGGGAAAATTGCATAACATATCGGTTGTCCTCAGTATCTCAAAGTAAGTTGATTAATTCCTCCTCTTGCTGTGATGAAAATGTGTATTTATTGTATCTGATGATGGAAGTTCTTGACCAAAATGTTAGTTGCTCTGGCTATGCAATTACAAGCGGTTTATTGTTGGCTGGAAGAGAAGATTCACCAATGGTTGATATGTTGTGTGTTACAATCATGTTTGGCCAGACCAATTCAAGAAGAAACAACTTCCCAGATCGAAGTAATTTCAGTATTTATGACTATAGTTATATAAGTTAATGTTTCTTTCTCTTATTCATTGTCGCTTCCTATCATGATTTCAGTCTTTCTTGAATTCTAATCTTTAGTTACATTAAAATTAGAATAAGTATAACTACCTATCTCTGTTTATCTCTCTAGTTGAAAATCTTCTCTGAAGTTACAACTGTGTCAGAAAGATAGGATGAGTAGGTGCTGTATGACTGCGGGTACTGTAATTTATTTCAGGCATGTTTATCATTTGCTATTGCAGTCTATTGCAGTTCTCTAAAAGAAATGTCAACAACAGCCCATTCAATGATAGAGAGAGTGAGTTTTGATGATTGTGGGTGAAATTCTTCTCGGATATCCAGACTGGACGTTTTCTAGGAAAAATATTTAGAATTTTGAGTAAGGATTCTTTGAAATACTGTGATGCAGAAAATCTCGAGTATATTATGCTGATACGTACTAATCATGAAATTGATAACATGATCTATAGTCTGTTCCATATGAGACGTCTCTTAACTACATACCCTCGTACTGAGTTCTACGACGGGTTGCAAAGGGTTACCAGCCAATCATAACATACCCTACTATCTTGCATTTTCCTGATTTGGCTGGTAACCCCCTTACTTACGGGTAATTAAGAGACGTCTAATATGGAACAGACTATAGCCATGATGAAGAAAGTTGATAGAAACTTGAGCATCTTCAAAGGTTACCTACCTATCTATGAGGTTGGTTGTTTGTTCTCCTCCCTTCTATTCTGTGTTATTGTTAAATCATTGCTGCATTTGATTTATTTTTATACAGTGTACCTAGGTATATATGTACATAGGTTTGCTCAGTCTGCTGTACATTACAAATATCCATATATTTCATCGATGATGAGCGTATCTGCCAAGTTTCATATTACCTGTACTTGTAGCTGAATATTGGTGATTAATTGGGAAACATTGCTGGACTCTTCAATTTTTTTGAAAATGTTAATAATCTTGAACGCACACTTTAAATACCTAAGTCACCAATGCACTGTAAATGCCAGGGCTCAAACTCTTCAACTTCAGTTTGAAATTTTGGTAGGTACGCTATTTAATATTAAAGCTTGGAGCTGTTGAGATTTTGCACCATGAACCAAGATGTTTTGAAATAAATCTTCATCTTTCAATCTACAAAGTTCTATTGGATTTAATGTGGATTCTAATTAGTTGTAGGCCTAATCAATCTCTGTGTTACTACTGTTTGTCCCATGTTCAATTCCACTTGTCTTTGAGTCAATGACTGGGTGGAGTGATAAGGAGTTAAAAACCTCGGAACTATGCGTCACTTTGTATTTTATTCCCACCCTTCATTTGTCTTTGGGTCACTGACTATGTGGAGTGTTAAAGAGTTAGAAATCTGAAATAGACTACAATTAGGGAATTCAACATGACGTCGCACGGCATGTTCTATTGTCTCACTTGTTGGCGATGTTACATTGCCTGTTATGGGACGCGTTTGGTTTTTCTCAATTATCTTTGGAGAGAAGGCCTAAAATGGAAAAATGATGAGAATGATATTTATTGCCCTTATAATTTCCTACATTATGGTAAAAGAAAAAATCTACAAAATTTTAAAGGTAGGTCCAATCGATAGGAAATTACAAGGGGAACAAACTTTGTTCTCTTCATTTTTCCGCATAAAGGCTTATTTTCTGAGAAAACTGAGAAAAACAGGATACGCTCCATAAGCCGCAATGTATTACTGCCAACGAGTGAGATCTCATGAGTCACAATTGTGACGTCAGTTTTATTGCCTAATAACATTGCCTTGTGTATTTTGAAATATGTATTGCAGTTGGGTTTTTAGCAGTTTTTTTTCCTTTTTCCTTCTTTATGGATATGACTCTTCAAAATTAAATTACCCTTCTGAGAAAAAAAAAAAAAAAAGGAAATGATCACTAAATCTTTGTGTTAGGTATTCAACCCATGAGTTGCTGAAACTCTGTCCATGTTTTTAATTGCTCATAAATTGAGATTTGAGATTAAGCATTTTGAGGGGTATCCCACAATGGCTCAGAATATACAGAACAGAAGATGAGTACCTATATAGTCTGTTGAGTGGGTTGTGTCAAGCGGTGTTGTGGGGATTGCCACAATCATGTACAGTACTTGAATATTTTGTACTATCTGTGTTACCCCAGGAACTCCAAAAATGGTCCATAATATGTTTTTGAAAAGTTATTTAGAAGAGCCATGTGACCTAGATTGTTCCAAAATCAATGTATCATTTTACACTCTTTCTTTCAATATCTGAACTGCTATTTATGTTTTGCATTGAAAAGATACTAGCACTTATCCTCATGTTATGGTGTTCTGTGAACAAAAACATTTAGAACAGTTTGCCATTTTTGAAAATGCAATATCGTTGTACAGATTAGTGCCTGTGTAGTAAGAAATTATAAACAGTACCAGTATTTATTTCCATTCATGAAATTCAGTTCCCCTTATATGTCAGTCAAATTCTGTACAGGAAATCAAATTATATCCTGTTGGTTTACTATATATCAGTGAAATAATGACAGAGTATTATTAATAATAGCTAAGTGATATCTACCTATTTTTGTTATAGGTTTGTCAGGCGAGTTTCAAAATGATGGAGTGAAATAAATATCATCTTCTCGAGTCACTCGAAAATTTTATGCGGCCATGCAGCAGACTGTTTGATGTATGGTTGTCCTACATTTTAATTTTTCTCAACCGAAGTAATCCGTACGTTAAAAATTACAAGTTCTGTGAATTTTTTATGTCAAGTTCAACTGTTCTATTGCGTCCAACGAGACTTATAATCAAAATTTGACTTTTATTTCCATTTCCTCGATCATCTTACCGCTATTTTATGTAGGTACCGTAATATTCTGTTCTATATTAATTAATATCATTTGTCTTCTTGCGTGTTATACACTAGGTTGGCTAGAAAATGCAGTTTCAGAAAGGAGAGGGTCTGTTTTTCCTCCTCATCAACCAGGACGCCATGAGATTGACCGACCCTGAAGCAATTGAATCTATTCTCTCGAGGCTGTGGAGATCTAACTCCCATCGAAGTGAGAATTGGTCTGAATTTTATTCGATAGAAGAAAGAAACTTCAACTGTCGTTATTTGTCATCGAGATCATATTCCTATAGGTATCTGCCGTGATTAGAAAAGTGTATTTTACGTTCAATAATCATTGTCTACGTAAACTGTAGATAGATCATGAAGCATTTTTTCAAGTCCATGATGAGTTAAGTTATTTATTCAAAATGGATTTAATTTACTCGAAATCGAAGTTTAGTGGAGTATGATGCGGTGAGCTCTTGAATTCTTGAGCATCAGACGTAATTCTACGAGTGAAATGAAGAAAATTCGAATACCAGTAGGTAATGATTATTTTGTTCCTATTTTTCTCATTTTTTAAAGCGTCTAGGCTGATTATGACCTTGTTTAAAAATAAATCCATTTTAAGGACTTTACTTTTCATTTTCTCAGACAATAATATTATGAATACTTCATATTGATTTATTAGCATATTGTGAATTTTTTGTTTTAGTTAGGGTTTCGAAACTCCGAATGTACTTACCCGTGGCTGAATTTACGAAGAAGTTTCAAAAACTCAGTCGAAATTCTGATGTTCGTATCAATTTCGCTGTTCTTATGATACGTTGTTCATCATTGTAATTTGAAAAATTGATATCCCCTTGGCATAATCGCGACATCATCAATCAGGTGACTAGGTATTGCTGTTTTATGCATCGAGTGCAAACGTGTAGGTCGCTGACACAAAAAAAAACATGCAATGTTGTATTGTAGGAAACAGTACCACGTCGAATGCGAACCAGTCCGCCTTGATTAGGAAAACAGACCAGCAATCTGACATTATTATTGCCTTTCATTAATAATATAATAGGTAGTGATTTTTTCAATGTTTAGTTACCTTACTATCCCCGAAACGAATGTCCTAGGCGAAGAGTGTCTGATCGGTCTCACCACTGTGTCAGAGTGACTTCGTCTTCCCAATCCGTCGTCGTCGCCGCGGATGTTTTCAACGTGTTCAAACATAACGTGAATCAGTGTGTCGACGTATTTCGAACCTTTCGCTACGGAGTTGCTGTACGCGGCGCGTTTCCGTTTCAATCGCGATTTTTTACGTAAGAAGTACGAGTATTAAGCGCGCCTTTTTCAAATTCGTATATTTGTGGGTGTGAATGTGTTAGTGCTTATGTGTTTGTGTATTTGTGTATGTTCGTGGTATCTTACGCATTTTCTTTGAAAATTTAAAAACATTCCCGGTAAAGAAGATAATGCCCGTTTTCAACAGTAAATTTTTCCGGAAACTCGTGTGTTCCTCTAAAGTTTTGTCCTATGTCGAATTTGCTTTCGTATCGTAATTTTGACGAAAAATTGAATAGTTTATAAATATTCTGATTGTTGAGAATTTTTATAATTTGGTTTTTGCGCGTTCATTGATTACGGAAGATCGAAACGACAGAAGCTCGGCGAACTTACCGTAAGTATAACTTTAAACTGAATACTATATTAAGAATTAGGTACTCGATTTTGTACTTGTTTACTCTCGATATCCCTACACCTCATGAGAAATGCGAGAAAGTTGAATCAACATTGTGTTTAGAATCGAACCGGTTGATCTGCTATTCTAATTTATGGCCAGTTTTGAAATCATTTGGTAATCATTTTATACATTTTCTTCGTTTTTGTTCAATTTAGCTCATTTTTCGTCAAAAGCCTGAAAAGTTCTGAAAATTCGATCATGATGTCGCGAATGTGAATGCAGATATATATGACTTGAGGATGATGATTACGCGTTATTATTTTCAGTTTTTTCTGTGAAGTGTAGGTTCATTCTATTGGAGGGTAGAAGTATCGTTTACCGGTTCATTTGTGGAGAAATACGGCTAAAATTGAGAAAAATAATCTTAGGATGTAAATTGAGTAGATTGTATCTTGAGTGAATCCACAGAGAATGGGATAACGTCAAACTTGTGTTTGTGGGAAACCTTTTTAAGTGGAGGAAAATCTGAGTCCCCTGCACTTGCCTATTCTTTTCCCTTATTGAAAAAGCCTCTTATGTAAAAGGAATGATTTTTTCGGGAAAAAGCTGTGTAGGAGGATTTTTCGAACTTTCAACTTACTGCAGCTTAATATTGCCTGCGATGCAATTCACATTATCTGTACTTCGCTTCACTGGTCGAATTCGCTCTCATAAATATGCTTTTCGTTTTCGATATTCACATCGAGTCAATAAAGGAAAAAACTGTAGGTATTTGGAAAATGACATATTATTAGTATCTCTACTGGTCTGTATCATTTTGAATGTCTTTTCTATAAGTTCAGTCATTATAATTAAGTTATCATCACGAGAGGCGAGAAACGACTCGAAAAGTGACTTATTCGCTTGTCTGTAAATCCTGACCGGTTGAAGTTTTCTGTAGTTCAAAGTCGTCTATTCAACTTTCTGCTATGTTCTACCTTCTGGTTTTAGGATTGAATGCTGTTGTGAAGAAGTCAGTGCGCATATTGCCAATAAGCCCATCTTTCGGAGTGATAATCAAAAAGAAAATTATTACCCTAAAAATTATGAAAGTATTTGAGAATCTTTTCAATTCAAAAGTCGAGATTTTAACAACGTACCATGTGGTAATACAGTATTATGATCGTTGTTATCAACGTTAAAACATTCGAGTTTAACGCATATTTTAGTAGATCTTTCTGCGAGGTCGTCTGAAAGTGATGAATGATTGATTAATAAGTAGGACAGCGCCTCGTCTCCGACCTTATGTAACGAGTGCTTAGAATAGAATTTTGCAAAAATTTCTAGTCTAAATTGAAAGCTTCTCAGAAAGAACTCGAACCTCTTAATTTATGCGACTGACATACAGGAGCTAATTCTCGAGACCCAAGTATTTATTGCTTCTGGAGGATTACGAGTAGTCATGAAGGAAGAGTATAGGTAACGTAACGTAACATCGTGTGGGGAAGAAATATTAAAGACGAATTACGGGATGTTTGAAATTAATAGGTATAGCATTAGTACCTATTTTACTTTTAGAAACGTGCAACGTGAACTAACGAATGACAGATTATCAGTTTTCAATGCACTCCTTATATGTATATTTTCGACGTTGACGGTAGAATAATGGGAATCCTTACGTAGTTATATCTGAGTCGTTATGTTGATTGGGGATAGACCTGTACTCTGGACTGAAATAGAAGAAGAGAGCTAAGTAAGTGCCTCATAATAAATCATCTAAATGTGATCGATGTCGTTTTTCTGCATCTGTTTTCTTGTAGGATATTCATTTTGTTAGTCGAAAATTTTATGGGCTATCATAATTGCATTTCATTAAGAATATTTATCAATGCGGTTGTGAATAGAGCTTCTCACCCTTGGTACCGATACGGGAAAAATATTCGCGCCGACGCGTTCCGACCAATGGAGGAAGATGTGTTCGGAAATGTGTCTTTTTGATGGAAGATGAATTTTGGAAATTTAAAGGACTTGGAAAAACTTAGATCTTGAGGCTATGCGTGTGAGGAAGGGTCTTTGAAGAAATTTCGAACAACCGAACTGTGTGGATCAGATGAGGAAGATGTGGAATATTTTCGGCTTCGGGCATAGGACTCACGGAAAATTCCGACCCAACTATCGAAATCGAAAAATCTTTTGCTGAAACGAAGATAATGCAGACTTATCTGGTCACTAAACTTTAGTTAGAAAGCTTTAGTGGTATATGAGACGTTGCAAAGTAAAACAAAGAGCTCTCTACCTTGGCGAATAAGGATGCCTAGATTGAAAGAAAATAGTGAATACATTTAATCTGTGATCTCAGAGAGAAGTCCACGAAAGCCGCATTTATATGAACGTCTTTTATTAGTCTGGAGAAACCTGATCCCTCATTACTTTTTCGACCCCTTTTCTCTCTCTCGCTTGGTATCAAATTCAATTAATGGTACTTTGTTCTCAATACAGTCGAGTCAGCGACGAAAGTAAGGTGGGCCTCAAGATGTTTCCTCTCGATTTTAATGTCTCTCTCGCCCACTTATTGACATGGACATGTCCTAAGACTGAGAGTCATTCTGGAACTTCAGCTTGAATCTTCCGTTGTAGAATTGTATTCACGCCAGTGATGATGGAGTCGTTCATGAACGACGTTTTTCATCCTTCTCTTACAAAAAAGCTTCGGAAGAATGAGGAAAGAGAAAATCCTACGGTAGGAGAGATGGCTTAGACTATAAATGAGTTGCAGGTTGTTACAGATACAAGTCAAAAGCACTATAGGGTTTAGGGAAGGAGAGAAAACGTAATTCCATGAAAGGATCCTCTTGAGTTGATAGCCAATTTCATGATCAAAATTTAAATGAACGAAGATTTTTCAAATTTCCTCCTCTCGGAAAAACATCACAAAACGTGCTTATTGAAGTCCCTGAAACAACATAATAAAAGTCCTACCTCCTAGGTGCGTCATCTCCATAATCGGTTTTTATTTGAGAATAACTCGAGAAATATTGATTCTAGGAAAAAATTTTTCAAACAAAAAATGTTCCTTATAAAATTTCCTGTAAAATAGTGTACTCACATTTGAGTGTAGGTCAAATACTCACCTCATAACAACCACTCAAAGTTACGCTCATTCAAAATTTTCGTATTTTTTCTTACACGTAGCACGTCGTACGGTACTCGAAGGACAGTGTATGATGAAAATGAGTATTACTCATTTCCCCCTCCAGTCACTCTGAATATGAGAAACCTATATAATTCGGCGCTCAGTTGACAGAAGCCACTTGAAGTCATGCTCATCTCAATTTTTCCGATGCATCCGGGCAACGTAGCTCTATAAAAATTTCTCTTCTGAAATATGTCCTATATAGGGTTCCCTGAAGTGTAACGTGAAAAGTTTGCCCGCCCACTCCTCCGGATTTTTTGAGAGGGAGGGGGGACTCAAGCGTCAGCCAAACTCAGTTTTTTTGAGTTTTCTCGGAAAATAAGCCTCCTGCAGAAAAATTGTAACCGAACAAAATCGTTTTTCTTTAAATTTCATGTTGAATGGTACCCAACATGATCATATTCAGACAAACATACAAATAGTTCACTCAAGAAGACCTCAAAGTGTGACCAACTGTACAAATTGATGCTATTTCCCATTTCCCTTAAGTAACATACCATATTTTGAATGAGAAAAAGAGCATCTCGAACATAGTAACATGATCTATACATATTTTTACGTCTGAAATTTCTACAACAAAGAAGATGATTCAGACGTCGATTCGGATCAAGAGATGTGGCAAAGTGTTTGGACTAAAGTACTTCAATCGGCTATCCAGTGCCAATCCTAGTGAAATCGCCCAAATTCGAGCGCTTAATTGACTGAATTTGAGCTAAACCTGTCCCGTGACTTTTAATGTCGTTGGTAAAACTGTCCCTTACCTAAGCTGCGCTTTTAGCCTAGTTTAGCCTCTTCAACAATACTGATATAATGTGGCTCAGTTTTTTTAAACAATTTCAGCCCAGTTTAGCTTTTCTTTAACGTTATTGACGTGTTTCTTGTCTTTGCTCTGACCCTTATCCTGATTTCGTAATTTACGTGCGTACGTCCGGCCGAAAGACTTTATCACCTATACTAGGCTAAAGCCTTCATTATATAGGCCTAATGTACATACTAGACTTATACTAGACTGAGGAGGGGGCTGACTAGGTCTATACTAACATAGCTTACTTTCTTAATGTACACTTATTATTATACTGGTCCTGAACTCCTCGACCGAGGCCTATACTGATGAAGTTCAAAACTAGGTTCCATATACAGTATATGTAGTAGATTCAGAAGGGGAATGAAGGAACGAGGATGCTGAAAGATGATCTTTATTCATTTGGCTATGCCAGAAAATCTTTTTCTATACATGTACTACATGCTGTCGGGTGTCTAAAAGTCACGAATTTTGAAAGTAGGTTACATAAGTCACGAAAAGCCACGCATCTTCACTAGGAGAAGGGTTCTCATGTCTGGAAATCAAAAGTTAAGGCGAGTCAATTCATGGAATTTTGTAACTCTGGAAAAGTCGTAAAATTTGTGGTCACCGAAAAAATTTTGAAGTCACGAGTAAGTCACGCAAAGTCGGGCGTATCATCTGGTTGACACCTGTGAGCCAGCCTAGTTTAGCCTCTCGTTCAACAGTATTTGGAACTAGTATACTGATTTCTGGGCTAAGCGTTACATTTTTTGGTTGTCACCTCTAACCTTGAGGCGTATGCACTCTTCTCAGGTCATCAACCCATGACGTCCTCAATCCTAACCTTTCTGTTGTCATCACTCCGCGACATCATCGTCCCTAAGACCACACAGTATATTCTTTTATGACGTCATCGAGCCGAGACGTCATCACTACATATTTTATATGAAAGAATTCCGGCCGGTTCCCTCTTCATAAAAAATGTACTGTACATTCATGTCGAAATAGAATCTCATCTTTCCATGTTCAAAATATCGAAATTTAATTCTTCCAATTTTCTATTCCAAAAAGAAAAGTTGAGTAGAAATACAGTAGTATTACTCAGATGATATCTTGATCCTTCTACTGTCAATGATGTAAGACCATTAATGAAGTACCGTACATCTTAATCATTTCAATTTCTGCTTAAATTTAATTCATTAAGATTCTCGATAATATCTGCTCATTTTTATTACATCGAACAGTTCGTAATTTTTTTTTCTTGATTATCATCAAATTTAGCTTGTAATTACGTAGAGAATTCCTCACCGTAGTTAGATACAAGAAGCGCCTCAGGCGCTATAGTTTGTTAACAAGCAGAACAATAGAGTCCAAAACGGAGAATAGACGCGAGGTAGCACGATACCTATACTTTGAAAATCAAGATATCTATATATGATTGAATCTCTATTCGAAACTTCCACTTGAAGATAGCCATTCTTTATCCGTTAAGGAGTGTGAAGAAGGTTTGCAAAAATGAAGAATGTTTAATCATAATCTCGAACGTTATTATGAATGAGAAAAATATTACGAAATATATCGCAACGTTCCGCAGCAGGAAAGAGACTTCTCAAATATAAACTGCAAAGCACAAAATTTCTTGTACGTGAAAAATTGTTTGTATTCTAATCGAAAGCCGGTCAAATCGAAGACACTAAATTAAAAAGTTGAGAGTCGTCTCTGGAGGGAATCGAAATATATGACGTGCGTCTGGGAGGGGTCGTTGAAATGGGAAAAAAAACTGTGGGAGAAGAGGGGAAAATATAACGCTGGAAAAGGGTAAATTTGAAGGAACTACAACAGAAGTCCGATCAAATGGATGAGGGTAAAGAGTTCGAATTAGACAAAAAATTCAAGAAAATTAATAAAATGCTCTATTAAATTGACGAAAGGAAAATTCAATTATCTGTCGCTTACTCCCACCCCGATCTGCTACACTTCATGATCTCAAATAGGAAAGGTTTAAACTTTTGTTCGAAAGTTCATGGTAAAATATTTACATTACGAAGTAAGAACTGTTCATGCAACTGCCATCAATCTGGCCCACATGATATTTTTGGAAGCGTGGGACAATCAATTTATATCAACGTATATGAACTAGATGATTTCTGTATTGTTTGGCGCGTATATCATACGTTAGTTTGAAAGTTTGTATGCCTTCAAACCACGCTTAAAATAGGTTGCGTAATGCTGTATGTTTGTTGTAACACTTAATCGAAAGAAAGATACCATATTGTATCTCATTGACAACGAAAGTGCATTATAACCAGTGGGTTTTTTTGCAATGTCATTCTGTCGCACTCATTGTGTCTAGACTGTCGATATGCTAACCTGTGTTCGCGTGCGAGTAGTACTCCATCTTCCAGATGTTAATTGTCGCGTGTGAAATGGTTTTTGACGTTGAAAGCGCTCAAGATTTCCACGCCGCTCCCGCGAATTCACCAATCGCCAAGTTCTTGAAAATTACTCCTCTTTTGGTGCAGTGAAGGATGATAATAGGAACGGTGAGAGATTCTAAAAAAATTATCGTTAGTAGAAAATGGTCTCTTCGCGTGCTGGATGTAAATATGGGTACAGATTTCTTTTTCCGATGACATTCGTTCGTGTGTCGTTCCAGCCAATTAGTTACCCACTTTATTTCGAGTTGAGAATTTTATTTTGCGCGGTTACTGTGACAAAATTTTCTCTCGATAGTCGAGATTTCTTTTCGAACTAAATTCCCAAATTATTATGTACGCTGAAAAAACGCTGAAAACTTGCGGCCCTCAATGTCATAAACACGCCCAAAGACTTTTGCAAATTTTTTTGTTTTTCTCGTGACAGGGTGGCTATCTTCGCGCGACTGCGGAGAAGACGAGTATGGAAAGTTCTGAAGATTGGAATGGACTAAGGATAGTTTTAATCATTTTATGCTTAGTGAAAGCTTTTCTTTTATACGAGCCATTTTTAAATAAAAAATGTATTTTATGAACACGTTTTTAAAAAGTTTTCAGACATGGCTGGTATCAACGGGCGTAGAATATAGAGTGAGTGAACTTGGAAGGAGGAACAAAGAGGAGAGTCATGAGCTTGCGGAGACATGTATAGGATAGAAATGAAGGAGCCAAAGAAGGAGATCAAGAGTTCACTATCATACCGTGAAAATCTCGATTTCTTCTGTGCCACCTTCTTAAAAGATGGGGAAGAGAAATTATTGAATTTTTGAAAGTTATGGCCACTATCGAAGATATGTTCACGAGTTGGTTCTCGGAGGCGTCACAAATTCAGCCATAAGTTCCTCTAGAAAACTCCCAGTCTGCCTACATTTTTCACAGAATCCAATGAGGTATAGATCCCACTTTATTCTTGGAGGAGTGTTAGGATCCTTGGCGCTGATGAGCCTTCGGAATGTTTGGACTTCATTGCAACCTGCATTTCTTAAGAGATGGGATCTGAGAAAGGCTGCTTTACCTAATTTATGCCAGGAGGTTGAGTACGAATTAATTCAGTCCACTAAGTACGGTCGGACATATTGAGAAGAATTCTCCACAGAACCAGCGGTGTCCCGAAGAAAATTTTTGAGAGTATACGCCATTGTCTTTTCATACTTCCGATAGTTCTTAATTGTACACTAATTCCCCCCTTTCCTCCCGCCATAGTAAGAATTTTAGGTTCTTGAGAGTATACGACGTATACCATAAGTTTCGCAAAAATTTCTTGAGGGTATACGGCGCACCCTATCGGAACACTACTGCACAGAACTCAAAGAGTAAACTGGAGGGCAATTTACATGAAACGCAGAAAAAACACGCGCGCTTCCGGTTAAACAACCATTTCCAAGCAAAGATAAAAAGCGACTAAGCCTCTGCTTAAAAATGGTTGTTCAATCGAGAGAGCGCTCGCGGCTCCTGTGTGTTTTTTCTACGGTTTATGTAAATTGCCCTCTAGTCAACTCTTTGAGTACTCGCGTATGTCGCATGTGCAGCGCCGCCCCGTTCTCCATGGTGAAGTGGGTGCGTGTTGCTGATGCATTTGATTTTGTTTCTTCCAATACCGGAATCGACCCTTTCGGGTATACACGTAACTTTGATGTCGGAAGAATCTCCCAGGCGAACCCCCTCTTCTACTCAGCAACTGCCAAGCTACTTTGGCAACCGTCAAGTTGCAATTCGCCCCTAGAACACACAACAACAACACCATTCCTATCTTGGATAATGAACTGAATTGCTGTTGGCTTCTCTTCATCTTCTTCCTTCTTCAGGGGTAATCTTCCTCTTCTTCCTGCAAATCTGGATGTTGATGGTACTCAGGTATCGAGTAGGCCATAGCGTGGTTCTGCATTTCCTCATTCCATTCCCAGTCCATCTTCTTCTTCATGACGGTGCCTGCAAATGCAGACACCTGGTTCCATGCTTCTTCGGAACCTAACATAGGGGATACCAGACTACTCGGAACAAACGCTTCATCTACTCCAATCTCTTGAAGAGACCGGCCAAGCTTGTCTCATTCGCGCCTCCACGTCTCGGACTCAAATAAGGTGTGCTCTGGTCCATCATCCCACCCTTGGTCCCAGTGCAAACACGTTGCCTGCTCAACTTTCCTTAGCCTGTCATAAAGGTACTTGTTGAAGCAGCCATGGCAGCTAAGCACCTGCATCAGGTGAAAGTCTAGCTGACCATGGCGTCGGTTCATCCATTCATCAAGGTTGCTTATTAACACACGGGTTGACCATGTGCCCAGCTCACTCTGGGCAATTCTTGCTTTCCATTTCTTAAGCAAGAAGCGCCTGGCCTCCTGCTTAACCCGTAGAGTCTCACGGTTGGTCATTATCGTCTTTTTTGCTCTGAACACCACCGCTCTCTCCTCAGCAAAGAGCTCGATTGGTGGTGAACGGAATACGCAAAGAGCCTCCGTTGAGACAGTGCGGTAGGCACTAAGACACCTCAGAGCAGCTTTTCGTTGGATCTTTACCATTTCTCTCCTTCGATAAGGTATTTTCATCAAGTCGGCTCATACTGAGGCACCATATAGGAGGATCGACGAGGCGGTGCTCATCATGATCCTTCTTCTTGCTTCTCTCGGTCCTCCCAGGTTTCTCTTCAGGCGGCTTAGGTATCCAACTACTCGGCTTGCCTTTTCCGCTGCCATCAGGAGGAGCCCCCTGATTCCAAGTTTAACCAACGTTTAAACGAACAAAATTTACGTTGTTGCAGAATGTATCGAGCTCAGCATTATTGCCCTTCGGTACTCAAAGGATATCGCATCGTCCACGTGGGTCCACATATTATCTAGGATAGGGTGTAAGATGAGGCAAAATGATGTTACCACTTTTCCACTAGTTCTTACGGACCCAATATGATGCCAAGCAAAGCCCTCAGAGGTGAGGGGGTCATGTTCGAGAGAGTCTTCTTCGAATCTGTCAAGAGAAAGCTCCGCCACGAGAGAGGACAGAGGATTGCCCACAGGTAAACCGTCCTGGAATTCATAAATGGTCTCTCAAAAGTAGCATATTGGTTTTTGGACGAGTAGATGTATGAGGAGGCGGGATCCGGAGATGAACTTTAGTCCAGTGAAAAATCGCGTACATTTAGGGCTTGTACTGGTTCCCACTTCAAGTCTTGTATTATTGTTGGGTTTGTGGGTCTTGCCTTTCCCTTAGAATTGAGGAGGTGACGGATGTATGACATGTAAGTTGTCTTTGTTTTTTTGTCAGGGATGACAAATACAGCTTCCCGGATGCTTTTACGGACTTTTCTGTTGAATTTTCGAAACTAGAGGTGTAAGTAGGACTTCATTATCAGCGAGGAAAGAGGTTACTTTTTGAGTTCCTCAATAACGACTGAGGATTCTTCTTCTCGCGGCTTAAATTATAAAGAGATTCTGACATTTTACCTTGATTTTTAAGTATGAGAAAGAAAGTCTAGTAGAGTGATTTAAATGAGATACGAGTACATTTACATATTATTGACTGTATGCTGCAAGAATACTGAGTTGAGGCAAGTGTTACTACCAGACTTGCTGCGGTATCAGCGATCATCAACGCCTTTAAGTCTAGATTTTGCCTATTCTTTCTGCAATCTTCCTCGGAAGCGGATAAAGCGGAGAGCGGCACTTGTGAAAGATTTATGGTCAGATCGCTTGTGCCCACTGCTGCCAGATGATATTTCCAAAAATCTGTATCCGCCATTTCTTCTCAGACCCGAAAACAGATTTGTACGGACTTTCACCAATCCAACAATAACGATCAGGAGAAAAGTATCTCTCAGAGCCATGACTGAGGTCCTTTTTTCTTGATCGACTCAATGTAAAAGGAGATTGCGTTATCAGCCTACAACGAGCAAGAGAAAAGTATGTTTCATAGGGGTGACTGAGATACTTTTCCCTTGAGCACAAAAAATCCGTATTACATACAAAATCTGTAGAAAAATTCGTATTTTTTCAAAGATCAAAAATCCGTAGATCTGGCAGCATTGCGTGCCGGCTCGAAAGTTTTTTGAAGCGAGAAGATTTTTTTCAATTTTTTGAAGATAGTACGTTACTCTTCAAAAGTTCGCAGAAATTGATTTATTTCATATTCCGGGAGTTCGTATAAAAGAGGGTTTGTCGTTTGGCTGTACCATCTACAATTCTTAGTATCTAACCACTTTCTAGTCAACTATGCTACTCCGAACTAATTTTTCAGAATAGTTGATAGTCTCTATTTCATATGGAGCTATTTCTTCTGCCTTGGAAGTTGTTCATTTTTTGAATATTATTGTTTTTTATCCTGTTGAAGGACTATCAATTCATGAACGTCATTTTGCTATTTTAGTTTTGAAAGGAAGGTATAGAGAGATGATCCCGTGCTTTTTAAGCTATTCCAAAAACCTTAAGAGTTACTCGAAGATAACTTCTAAATCATATTATGATGCGAAGCACTCGAAATTATTTTGTCGAAGGACAACGTCGTATCTGTATCCTAAAATATAGGTACTCGTACAGAATCCAAATTTGGTCTAGACTTCGAAGACGGTCCCTCTACTCTTGAGATAATTTTCTGTTACAAGTATTGGGTCAAAATGTAAAATATTTCGAGTCTTATTATCAAATAACAGTAGTTCTAAAATTATTATAAATTTCCATCCATCACGCTGACGCGTTTATTCGTATAATATTAATTTCTTGTACCTAAAGTAAATGCTTGATATATCAGACCTTCTGTCACGAAATGTGTGTCATAAAACTCACGCTTTCATATCGTGTTGCGTGTTGTTGTTCGCTACTCGGGGGTAAGTCTGAATACCTATGTACTCGATTTTAACCTTTCTTTTTCTTATAGTGAAGTAGACGACCGTGAAAAATATACTAAGTTACGTTACTTATTTATTCCAGCCTTATGGGCATATATGTATCACATTTACCTCTAAGTGCTTGTTCCATTTCATCAACGATGGTATCGGTTTCTATAGTTTTCTGAAATAATCATTTCTTACTTCGACCTTACAATGAAAATATGGGAGACTTATGATTAATTACTGTGGGAATGAGAACGATAAAATTTGATTAACGTTGAATTCAGGAACTAAAATTTCTTGATTGTCGTTTGTTCAAAATTAGAAACTTCACAATTCTTCATGTGAGTACTCATGCGCTTCCTGTAAAATTATTAGAGGTACGAGTGAGAGTAGGTCAACGTTTTTTTTTTTAGATGGAAAACAAACCGCTACGTCTTTATGGGAAATGAGTCATGTAGGTGCTGTTGTACTTTTGGTGATTTCTGTGAGGTTCAAGCGGGGGGTAGCTTGCGGGTGAAATTGACTGCAAATCCCCATTCACCACATCCAACGGTAAGATGCAATATAGCAGTGGTTCCCAAACTGTGTGCCGCGAAATTCATGAGAGTGTGCCGCGAGAAGAGAACATTTCAGATTACAAATTTTTCAAAAGTCTTTACTAATATAATTTTGAGTATGCTACAAATATAGTTTTGTCTCACTTCTTATCTAGGATGCATTCAAGAGTCATCATGACGAGATGTACGGCTGTTTTGTAGGTATTTTTTACAAGACTCATTCAGTTCTTACTATGATGTATGCCGTGGTATGTAAAAGGGAGAAATACGGTGCCGCGAGGAAGAAAAGTTTGGGAACCACTGCAATATAGTAGCGTCCACGGCAGGTGTATTGAGAGAGTATTTGAATTGTAGTTGGGTATGTTCATTTGCGCAGACTGAAGGAGGTTTGTTATAGGTTTGAAGGTAGGATTCAAGACGGGAAGGTGGAAAATCGAGAGAAGTTAGAAGTTGAAGTGAATCTGCGAAAAGGAAGAAATAGTTCGGTAGCTTCGGCGCATGAACTAAGTTGAAGAATTTTCCGGTAGGCTTGGATGGAGCGAAGAGAAGACCGATCTATTGACTAGGTTATGAATAGGACCTCCATAATCTAGTCGCGAGCGAATAAGACTTGTATAAATAATATATAGAAGATCCTTGTAACAACCTTTCGGGAGTCGAATTTTGAGGTGGAGGGGAGGGGGGGGGTAGGTTAGGTGAGTTATTGGTCGAAATTTATACCAAGAAATTGAGTGGGGTTGCGGGAAGGAATTTGAAAATCCTTTCAAAAATGAGGCGGAAAGATGAGAAATATGATTTATTTTTTTGAAGATAACGAGAAAATTTTGGACGGTGAGGGACTGAAATAATTCGTTGTTGTCCGAGTTGTAATGGCTTGGAAGTGTTTTTGCTTGGGTTAAAGGGATGGTCGTTTGCAAAGAAACGTTAAGTGACGAGAAAATGAACGCATTCACCAATATTGTTGAAGACTGTCGAGATGAGACTTGAGACGACTTGACCAGAATAAAGCTCGATTAGGTAAAGAAAAGGGCGTTGTTGAATTGTGTGAGTCAGGAAAAAATTTCACTTTACTCGAGAGCGAAAAGGTGAATTTGGAAGTAGAATCAGCCCATCAAAAATAATCCCACACGAGCTATACAAACTCGTAATAGTTAGTACTTATTTTGGACTACAAGCGTTAATGAAAATGAACAAATGCGATCGATTGATTATTACCGTCGATGATTGTGCAGAGTTTGTTTTTCGTAGACGCGTGTTATTACATGATTAACGTCTGTTACGAGTATTTATGACATATTTTTTGGTAAAGAACTTACGCATTATCTCGTTTCTTTCTCGGAGTATATCGTTCGATGCTGTACGAACGAGAATTTGGCATCGCTAACGAGAGCGGAAACCGCATTTAATAATTTTTAACGGTTGTTTAAACGTAACTGAATTTTGTGCCCAGCTTCATTTCCTAGCTCAAATAAAATAAGTAAAACGCTCCAGGTAGGTAAACCTAACCCTTGAAAACGACGAGAATGCGGGTTTCGTCTTCATTGAATTACCGCAATATTCTCCGTTAGCAACATTTGAGTAGTCGGCGAGTGGGAAATTACAAGTACAGAAATATTCTCTCTCCTGCCCTAATCAACGACTCTAACCCAAAACTGAGGCACCCTTTTTCATTAGATTACTTTCGTCTATGTTTTTGGATGTAAAATTATTGTTGGAAAATTTTTTAGCCGGGGCTTCGTTTTCGTAAGACTGTTGCTATTCTGTTTGACAACTTCGAATTGTGTATTCTAGTCAGCTTGATAAAGTCGGTGACCATTTTGATGACCACGCTTTGCTTAGTCGGTGACAGAGGGGGGTTAAAAAAAAGATTGAAAATTTCTGTAGAATTTCATTGGTTTCTCAACCTAAATAATTTTTCATTCAGAGAACTTCGGATGATTTTTTGGATTGCTCGAGGAGAGACAATGCATTTACGAACTTTCATTCAAGTGAAATTCAACTTAGATTGGGCTCACGTCGATGATAATTATTGGTCAAAACTTCGAATCTGTCGTTGAAAAATAATTTCTCCGAAGAAAATTTGATTTTTCGAAAGGGGCGGATCTCTCTTCGACGGACGATTCATTAAACTTAGAGAGAACGAACGAGTTTAAAATTCGTTTTAAAACTTTTTGAAAATTGTGTTCTCGTATATTAATATGACCTAAAAAGCCGAAGAAATGTAATCACATCTGCATCGTTTTCCATTATTATTAATTTTTCAGTATATTTATATGCTACTGGTGAATGTTGTGCGCGCCGTAATGAATGACTGGGCCCAGAAATGATCATGGTCTTTTAGGGTGTGCATGTGTTGTATAACTCTTCCATTTTCCTCTACAAGTGAATCAGAGATTGGGAAGCAGAAGGAAAGGCGGCTTTGATCCAACATCTTGAGATAAGCTCATTCTAAAGAAACAGGTTCAAGTTAGTTATTTCATGATGGGTAAGACATGCGAGAGATGAAGTTGAAATGAAGATTGTCTAAATTGGAAGTAGAAGAAATATATTATAGCAAAGGCCAGTTGTTTTCCTGAGAGCACCAAGTCCTCTTTTGTAGCTCAAAATAAGTGTAATTCATAATACAGTACTCGAAAGCAGAAGTGAACGAAGCTTTCGAATTCGGGTAAGAAGTGGAACTAAACTTGAATGTCGGATGATATCTAAGAGGATGAGAGAAAATCTAGGTCGAGTCCATCATCTTATTTTCCTCATGGAAAGGGTGCAGTTTGAAATAAACGGATTTAAATAAATCTATAATGATTTTTATGATTAATGTGACACATGAAACAAGAGATACAGGCGACAGTCACGTTCATACGCGAATTTCCGTGGAAATTGTTTGATGCTGAGAACCTAGGTAAATTAACTAGAATTCAAGATTGGCGAGAGTTTAAGGGTGACGTGAGCTAATCACGCGTAGCCAATGAAACTCTATCAAGCGAATTTTATCCACGAAATCTCTCACGATGACACCTACACTTCCTTTTCTTTTCTCCGTTCAATTTTTGCTGTAAGATCGTTTATCGCAAAGCACGCGACAATAGTGTCACTAATACAACTAGTGTAAAGCGTAAACTATCGTGACGACGTCTTCGCATAAATTTCATCTTGCAACTCTGCGCTTTTCTGGTCTCTAACTTCATTTACTCGCATCGCAGTTAACTCGACCGTTATTCGTAGTAAAATGTTGTATACAACGTTTGTAAAACCGCCGACATACAAGTAGTTCAATGTGTTATTCTATATATACAAATAATAATGGTACAGTGAGTGCAGAATCTCATACAGAAGGTATACGAGAGATGCGTAATACCTTATACATTCTCATATACAGGTAATAAGTACGCTGCATGTTCACTATCTGCGTAAAAAAGAATTCTCTTATACTTTTGTCTCGTCCATGTCGACAGCGATTGTAGAAAACGATTTTCGTACATATTCGATTATTTTGCGCTTCTCTCAAATTCATTAAGGTACGTGCGGCGTAAAGAGGATTGAAAATTCCCCAAACTAGCGAAGATACCGACGACGCGGGCTAACGTCGTTGTTACTCTCGTTTGCAGTACGTGGGCTGTATAACAATCATGACCGAAGAATGAATGTCGCTTTCTCACCTCGTGTTGGTTCAAGAGTCATTCAAATATCACCCGCAGTCGCCGTCGTCTTATTACTCTCATCATTTTCGGATACCTCTCTAATTTTACACACGCGAACTTGGACAATAATATGTACACGTACCTATATATTATGAATTCTTTTTTTCTTCTTAATTCGTAACTCGTTCTAATCATCAAACCTAAATAATTTTGGAAAGAAAAAATGTTTAAATACCGGAGTGTACTACTACAAATACCTAAGAGAGACAAGATAATACACGAGCGCAGTACTTTGCTTCTGTCGCACGCACGTAATGCGTCACTATTACTCCCGTTTCAACATGGATGGCCCTCTTGTGAAGATTTCATCTCTACAATATTGATTCCAATTCAAAAAAATCATGTTTTGCGAAAAAATGGAAAGAGTTGAACTCATTGAACTTACAATTTTCTCCTCGATGACTATGCTAACAGAAAATGAGAATTTTATTTTCTTATAAATTGAAATACGAAACTCGACTGCTCAACACGATATGGACACCAAATTTTTACACACGTTGATCTCTCGAGTCCCTTCTATCCCTACCGTGGATCTGAACCTGAGAGACCAAAATTCGGATTCGTTTCATTTTGCATTACGAGTCGTCCAAACACGACAAACGAGGACGGGTCGCACTCAAGTCCCTTCTTTCCCCTCTGGATCATTACAGAAATCCAAGCTGGTACCGTAAAGCACCCAGTTTCTTCTGAAGGTGTCGCAAAAGGTCGGTCCATGGTTCGCTATGCATTTAACGGGATTCTCAGGGTGAAGCTACCACCAGACGTGACGATTATCTGCTATACGGATGGCACACTGGTGGTACTATGCTTCGCCAAGACAACAGTAGCGACGGAGAGCGGGGTGAACCAGGCTTTGAAGGTAGTGACGGGCTGGATCGAGTCAGCCAGACTAGAACTTACAGTAGATGAGAAGAAGGCCATATAATTCATAACCCCTTGAAAGTTCAGCCCACTCACCTTCTGCCTGCGCAAGGTGTGGAAATGACGAACAAGAAGATGATAAAGTATCTGGACATCTGCATTGATTCAAAGCTGAGCTGCTGGCCCGATTCTCTGATATCAGCAAAAATAACAGACAGGCACCTGACCCCTGACCAACATCAATGACCTGGATCCGTCGGCTTGTATTCTCAACCTGGCCAAGCACCATCGAGAAGATCGTTCTCCGGATCACTCTCTGAAGTCGGCAAAATAACAGACAGGGAGGTGAACTACCTAATATCGCTCGATGACAAACCTAGAAAGCCCGAGAGAAGCAAGAAGAAGGATCATGATGAATGCCGCACTGTCGATCCTCCTATACGGTGCTCCAGTATGAACCGACTGAAGAAAAGATATGGACAAGATGAGATAAATAATTGCGCCTACCACAGTGTCTTGACAAACCATGAAATCAGTTCCTTGCTAAAGAGAGGGCGGTGGTATTTGAAACAAAAATGAGGGTAATGACTAGTCAAGAGACTTTACAGGTCAGGCAGAAGGCCACGCGCTCCTTGCTCGAGAAAAGGAGAGCAAGAATTGCTTAGAGTGAGCTAGGTAAATGGACAACGACTCGCGTGTTAATAAGCGACCTTGGTAAGTGGATGAGCAGAGACCATGATCAGCTGAACTTTCAACTGACGCAGGTGGGAAGCAACCATGGTTGCACAGGTACATGGGTGACCGAATGGGGAGGCAAGGGGGGCCAACTCGCCTCTCAGACAAAAAGTAGGAAGGGCAACTACACCCCCTTGCAAATAATTGGTTCACGTATACTATTGGTTCATGTATACAATCATGGGTGATGGAATGGGGCGGTAACTTGCCCTTCCCCTCTCACAAATGGCTGAAAAAAAGTAAAAGGTACTTGATTTAGCAATACTATTGCAAAAATTTCTTCTGAATTTTTTTTGAAAAATCCCCCCCCCCCCTCCCTGAGAAAAATTTACTCTGCCACCCATGCACAGGTAACGTGATTGCACTGCAATCAAGGCTTGGATGTTGGACCATCGCACACCTTATTTGAGTGTGAGGCATGGAGGCGTGAACGTGGCAAGCTTAGTTGGTCTCTTCAAGAGATTGAGGTCAGTAAAACGCTTGCTCCAAGTAACTTTGTAATGCTGAACATGTACGCGAATTAAAAACAGAAAATTAGAGACGCAAATCAAAAATAGAACACGCAAAAACTACCTGGCGTTACAGACATCGTCGTCATGATGAAGTTGATGACATTGTAGAAGACTGTAAATTGTATTTCCGTAACTGGTTCGACATTGCGATTGAAGAGAGACTCGGCGACGACTAACTCCTCCATCGTGTCAAGGATTGAGCAGCTCTCAGATCAAAGGTGTGTAGAGTCAATTAGATGCCTAGCGGAGGCAGATTGCTCAGGGGCATGTTTGCGATACGCGGACGCTCGCGGATAGATCTTCCAGTCCAGTCTGGCCCGCGTAACTGGCGATACATTATCTACAGTTCAAAAGGTAAACGCCACACTCTTCATCATGAGAGGACCGGCTTTGAAACAGGATAAAGAACGGACTAATACCCTTAGCTGTGATGAACACGCTCAGTGAGGTAAGAAAAAGCATTCAAACATATTTTGAAGAGCTTTGAAAGCTCGCCGGACGGTCAATATTGAAACACACTTTGTTCTTGAGACGGAGAGATTTTGTGATTAGTAATTTAGACTCGAGAACAGCTTTAGACATAGAAATCTAGGGAGTTATAGGCATGATTGAAGGGAGTGGCCGCGGATGGTAAGGCCAGTATTAGGGGATACGAAACTTTGGAAAGAACTGGGTGTTGGAACGTGACGATTAAGTCAAGGAAATTGAGGGATTGAACGCCTATCTCCAGGGGGAACTTGAGATTATCAAACGTGGAATCAGTGCGAGATTGAAACGAAGAACACCACTAAGGTCATCGAACCATACACCAGAATTGTCATTGACGTATTTTATCCAGGATTCAATTTCTAACCTAACCTAAAGAAGCCCTCACTGACTTTTTCCCACATTCTTAGCCTAGTATTGGTCTTTAGTATACTGTATATTAGGGCTCCAGCCACTCTTCTTTTCATTCACTCATAATTTGTCTCTCATCACCATCTTCCGCAAACTCCATCCCAACATTTCTCATCTAAAAATCCAGCTACAAAGACAATCCGTAAATAAAAATTGATATTTTGAAAAAAGTCGAGGAAATAACCTTTTTTTTTGGGGTCCCCAGTCCGAACTTACTCGATGATGGGGTGGGGTATATTATCGCGAAATAAGATAAACTTATAACTAATCCTTGCAACAAGGTCGCTTGGTACAAGGGGTTTTAACATCTTATATGTAGTTTATACAGGGTGCTTTCATGGTCAAGAGTCGCCCGCAGAGACTTATCAAGGTGATCTATGCACTGAACGGGTCCCCCCATCACACTACGGCTAATTATCATCTTCCCAGCTGGCCTGAATCAGTCTAGACAGTGACCTCAGGTGACAGCTGGTGAAGAGAAAAGAATGGTTTAGTCATCTCCGCCTCCAAGACAGTGGCCTCAAATTAGAGAGGGAGAGAGAAAACTTAGAATAAATGTTACATTTATGTGCCGCACGCAAATTGTCCAAGACAAGGGACTTGCGTGGGCGGGATGTTATAATACATAATTTCTCAAGTATTATATATATAGATATTTGAGATCAACATCTTATTCTACTCTGAAATAGGAGAAAAAGGTGATCCGCGCTTTCTGCTAGGTACTCCACTTTTAGCCGGTGGTTACAGGAAATAGCTGCAATCCCAGTGCTTTCGCGTTCAGAGCGGTGTGGTGGTAACCTAACCTAAAGAAGCCCTCACTGTGTAAATCATTCTTATTCTTGTAAACTAATTTAATGAACCCTTTGTCAAGAATGAACCAGTCGAATAAAAGGTTCTTCTGTCGAATAAAAGGTTCTTCATAACAATAGACGCACTGATAACAAAAGGATAGGAATTTGCTTCAGGTAATGTGAGCGACTACTCCTAATGAGTGAGAAATTAATTGAAAAATTGCAAATTTCTCAAGAACTACACGTCCGATTCTCAAAAAAATTGCGGGTGCACATCTTCAGATATACTACATACTACAATATGGCCAAGTTTCAAGAAAATCCGTCGGGCAGTTTTGGAGGAGTTCGACGGACCAAAAAATCTAATAAATAATAATATAATAATAATAAATAAATAAATAAATATATAAGGAAACCTGAACGGGCGGGTGTAATACCTCACTTTTCCACTAGGAAAGGAAAAGTCGGTAAAAAGAAAGAAAGAAAGAAAGAAGAAATGAACATCACGAGGACAAATAAGGCACAAATAAGCAAAATCACTACTTTGAAGAATTACAAACAGGCAAAGACGGGAGAGTCAAGAAATACCCACAATATATTGCGCTGTGAACTGCCTTGCTGTGACGTGAGGGTCTTAACTTACCCAAAGAAAAAAGGAGAAGAAAGAAGAAAGTGATTGCTATACGCTCGGCCTTATATGACGGGCCGACCCTAAAAACAATACAGTGCGTGATCTCACATGTATTTCTAGTGCCTGTTGAAGCATAGGACAAACACAACAACATAAGAACAACGGTCGACTTCAGCGCATGTGCTGGACAAAATGATGTGAATAACATCCCGTTTGTTGCAGATGAACCTCCATCCTAATCTTCCTCGCCCTTTGCCCTCCTTTGCGTTATGTGATGCGCTGAAAGCTAGGATACAAATTCCAATATTTATGACTGAAAAGTTATCCCCGATTACCAAATCCTGAAAGTTTGAATACAATTTGTCATAATATGGTTCTTGAGATATAAGAGAACATGAGAACACTTAATATTGCCAACTGACCCTATTACAAGAACGCGTGCGTCCTAGCATGTATAGTCTTTGATTTAGATAATTATGTTGTGCTGATTAGTGGTGACGCTCTGTGACTGTAGATTGCGCTATGCACAGTGGGTTTCAACCTTTCTGAAAGGATGGCACATTTCTAATGACAAAACTTTTTCGCAGCACATCAACTAAAAATATGTATTTGAAAATTTTTGCAATAATTATAACGTATATGTCTACGAAAACCTAATGTGAGATTTGCGCTCGTGATTTTCTACATATCGACCTTGTAAAATGGAAACCACGTAAGTCGAGATTTTTCAAAAATGGGGTTCAAGTAGTTTCTTGATGTAAAAAAAACGAGGAATCTGAATATGGAAACCCCGTAAGTCGGAAATGCACTGTACCGTTTCTATTAACGTTTTAAAATTCTAGAAAACCGCGTATCCCACAATTGATTTTGAAATACCGTGTAAGTCGGACATACGTGAGAGATGGAGAGTGAAAACCACGTAAGTCACCTGATCATAACAATGAAAACCACGTAAGTCACCTGACATGGCAATAAAAACCACGTAAGTCGCCTGATTATAAAAATGAGAACCGCGTAAGTCGCCTGACATAGCAATAAAAACCACGTAAGTTGTCTGACATAACAATGGAAACTACCTAAGTCACTTTAAACTTCAAATTCCACATTACTATTGGGGTAAATTGGTCCAAATAAAGTTTAAGATAGTCTGTGAGCCTCTCAAAAATATTTTAATGAACATTTCCCGTCAAAAAATATAAAACTGAATTTTTAAACTGTTTTTTTTGTCTCCTGAAAAATTCCATTTCACAACTTACGTGGTTTCCATTTTACAGGGTCGATATTCTGTCACTATAGGGGCTGATTTTCACAGTCCCTTGAAATCTTGCGGCACACCGATTGAAAACCACTGCGTCATGATCTTGATTGTAAAATCATCGAATGATAATGTCGTATAAAACGGAAATTTTCACAAGCTTCAGATCCGTCTTTCAGAAATAGACGGTGACTGTATTGAAACGAAATTCTGTGAGTTTGAATGGTCGCATTTGGGCCGGTCTGTATTTACTCGTATTAAACGCTCCCCCGTTAGTCAACTTTCACTCTAACATCGATTATCATTTTGAATGGCATAAAATGATAATAATAAGATTTTTCTGGAAGAAGGGCTTGATAGCATTAATGAAAAACATCATAAATTAATTTTTTCTGAAATAACTGAAAGCTAAATTCGAAAAAGAAGATGGCGCATCCGTCAAAAGATTGTTGTGCGTGAATGTTTCATAACTCGCCCTTTACACCTCTAATGGCTCATTAACAGTTTCACCGAAGCGGAAATGGTATAGAAATATTGAGTGATCATGAGTTTCCTTTAATGAAGTCGTCATCGACGTGATAGTTTGTACACGATGTTGAAATAAATCTATTCGGGCGTGAAATATCCCTGACTAAAATGTCATATGACTTTCTGTGACTTTTTTTTTCTGTTTTCCTCTTGTATTTGCATCGTACTGAATCGAACATTCAAACGAGTATTAATCATTTTTACGTTGGAATGAGCGTTTTGAAGTGGTTCACCTGTCTCGTTTTCCTTCCCCAGTCAAAGCGATGAAATTTATACTTTCACGTATACAATTTGAATTTCATTAGAATATCGTTCGTTCTTGTGTAAATGGTCGAATAGAAAATAAAATTATGATAATAATGATAGGTACCTAAACAAAGTTTGCGTTATATCGATTCTTTTTTCTTTTTTCCGTGGTTTATTCAAGCGACCTTTGTCATTCGTCACTATTTGATCGAATTTTTTTCCTCTTTTCAAATTGTAAAATTCTCATGAGATTGCTTACCCCTTGCGATATATTTACCCGTTGACCACAAGCTAGTGGTGTTCATACAATATTTAGGTGTATTCAATTTCTCACGTAATGATGGAAAAAGGAACAAGGATGACGGCTTTTGAGTATACTTGAATCTTGCTGAAAAAATCTTCATCATAAAGTCATGTTCTTCTCTTTTATCTTGATTCACTTGTTGAATGTACACCCTGTGGCGACGCGACGTGAATCGAAAGTACAGATAAAATAGTTAGGTACCTATGATTACGCCACATCAATTTATGAACCGATAATTATGTATTATCTATCGACTTACGTATTGTTGTCTGTCATTCCATAATATTACTTAATTTTTTGTCGATGGTAACTAGTGGTGGAAACCGGTTTGTAAATAGCATCGATTCATTTTGTTGGAAAAGGAAAAAAAAAGAAACAAAAAAAAATCTTACGAGTTATTATTGTGACTATACTTGCAATATAGTTTGCTAGGTATTCCGAATAGATTTTGACTACAGCGGGAAACTTATTGTATGTATGATAACCATTTGCATGAAATAGGGGTCATCTTCAATGCAGCAAGAATCAATGAAGAGTGAGTTTTCCGAACTGTGTGCAATGCGATGTTGGTCTTCTTCTGCCGCGTCCCTCTCTTCACGGCGAGCAAAGATATGTGGAATCTGAGTGATGAAAATTGCCCAGAAAATTAATACCTAAAAATAATTTCCTTGTTCTTATATTCGAAGGTGAATCTTTTGACCAACTCCTCCTTGTACACCTATCTCAAGAAGACCGATTATGGGATTTTAAAATTATAAAATCTACCCAAACCCCAGATTGACTGTGACTAGAATTGCTGTCAGACCTTCGAGATGCGAGATTTTGTAATTCATTTTTGGTAATTATACACATATAGACCGTATACTACCGATAACTGTTCAGGACTCGATGCGTGTAAGCATGTTTGATCGATGTTGATGTAAATTTTGTCTTCAGTTCTGTGATTTTCACCGCCAAACGACTAATGTTGACCGAGTTATTCATTTTATTCGTATCTTATTAATATTTTGTATTCTGTTGAAAAAACATGATGCGTTTGCGTCGAAGTATACTCGAAAATTTTTTGGAGTACCCTCATTCTTTTTTCTTTCTTCATCCTTTGTGAAATCGAAATTGATTGATTTCTGTACCATTTCAAAAAGCTACGTACAATTAAGAAATGTAAATAACGTTGGAATCTTGATTTTCGAAAGCTCGAAAATTGCTCTCCAGACGACCTTGCTGTAGCACTCATTTAGCTCAAGTTTTCAGCGTTACGTAAGGGATAACACTATTCTCGCTCGAATTTAAATCGTTTAATTTCATCTGGCACTCTCCGATCGAAAGTCTTCACCCTGAGAACCGTTATCATTTTTTCCCCCATCGATATTATCATTTCGCTCTAGTATTATTTTGCTACACCGACCTGTTTTTTCTCTTTCTGTTTTCGTGATTGTGTTGCTCAACTTTTGTAGAATCTTCTTGTTGTTGTCAAGTTTTAAAAGCGAAAAAATTCGAAATATTTGCTCAAGTGGGAACCATTCTTTAATTCCTATTACCGTTACAATTTCACGACTTTCAAAATATTGTCCGCTTTCCTTCTTTCTCTGGAAGCGATCAGTTCCTACACGGTTTATGTGAATAACAATACCTAGTATATGAAACCGTAGAAGTGTCTTCATTTTCCTTATTTCCTATAGAGTAGGTGAAATAGGTGGTGTATAAGTACGTGTGTGTTCTAGATTCATTTCTGATACTAATTTTTATGCACACTTATTGACGAACTTGCCTTTGAAAATTTTTCCTAGTTCCTTATTCTATATTGAAGCTGTTCGGACACCTGTAGCCACCTTTGAAAAGATCTCAAGAAAAGCTTGTGCCGTCTCCAGGAACCACAATTCGTGGACGTTTTTCACCAAAAAGTTCTTCATGGACCAGTTTTTTTTTTTATTAAAATTCGAATGTCACGAAATCGCGCGGTTTTAGATGAGGCGAGAAAATCGAATTCTCAACTTCTTCAGATGATGAGTTCAGTAAATGGACTTTTTTTTTTCTTCTGAAAAATTCTTATATCTGACAGGTGATTGAGAAATATGCGAGTACCACATCTCTCCCCCCCCCCTACTCTCTAATAATGGACTTCAACAATTTTTATACCTGTTAGGTGATTTAGAAATCTGGAAGTATCACTCCCCTACTCTTTTGGTGAGGTTAGGTTAGGTTCTGATTTCTATTTCCAAGCGGTCAGCAAATTTTGATAAGTCGCTATGAAAATAATTTTCTATCTGCTTTGAATTTAAACTTTCCGTGTAAATTATATTCATTAAACTGCACTGTCCGCGCAACGCGACTATTTTTACTGACTTTAAATATAGTTCTCAGACCGTCAAGATGGCTTTTGCATAATCCGAAACAATGTTCACAATTTCGAGGGTTTAAAGTTCAATCATTCAAGAAATTCATTCGGACTGGCTTAGCAAAGTTTGGTCCCGAAGTAGACTTTTAGCAGACCAAGGAGGGAGGCTCAACCATTGACGGGGGCTCACTCGCTCCGCTTGTTCGCCATGTAGACTTATACTAGACCAAACGAACGGAGCGAGTGAGCCTCCCAAAAGCAATTAGCCTAATATTTCAACAGGGAACCTGTGTATCAGGGGAGGAGGGGGGATATTTCCGGAAAAAACATCCGCCGTCCGGGAGGCAACATGACCTTGGGACTTGAGTTTTTTTTCAAAAAAAAGTTATAGAATCTTCCAAACTACGACCCATTGTTGTTTTAGAAAAAGAAAGAGGTTTATTACGGACGTAACGATTTATTTCGAGTACACGGAGGTAAAAATACAACAGTAGAACTCTACGCGACCGGTTTCGATCAGTTCTGTGCTGATCATCTTCAGGACTGAAATATAAGTACACTATAAAACTACATAAACGTTCGAGATGTGAAGAAAAGCGAGAGTGGTGATTCAGCCGGGTGACTCGTAGCGGAGAACAAAGCGAATCAACGGGTTTCGAAAAATAGATTCTAAATCATTGAGTAAAAGGTTGCCTACTCTGAGTTTGGCGGCGATGGCTTCGGCTTCCTCAAGCCTGGTCATGAGTGAGCTTTTTTTTACAACGGTGAAGGAGGGAGATAGACAGCTTTTGTGTATCGTGGTTCATCTCGGAGCAATGTCTTGTGACAGCGGTAAATTTAGTCTGGTGCTCTTTTAGTCGTTGTTGGAGTGTTCTACCGGTCTGTCCAACGTAGATTGAGGGGCACTCGCCGCAGGAAACTTCATACACTCCATCTGAATCCAATTCAGGAACGGGGTCCTTGAGCGAAATTAGATTTGAGATGGACGTTAGCGGATAAAAGCCAGTGCGGTAACCATACCTTCGGAGCTCGGAGGCTAAGTTTTCGGATGGTTTACCGAGGAAAGGTAGTCGAAGCCACTTTTCTCTCTTTGGAAGGCGGTGGAGAGGAGAATCAGTGTCCGTCAGAAGGTATCGCAATCTTTTCTTACGGATTAGAAGACGAATATCGACATTGAGGTCGTTGATCTTGGAGATTCTTTCGATGTTGGTGATTTCCACCTCAACGGCGTGGTCAGATAGAGGAAGAGACACGAGTTTATGGATAGCAGAATTGATGGATGCCATTTTGTGAGTTATAGGATGGAGTGACTTAGAGTGGATGTTTTTTTCCTCCTATCGCCTATAGATTGGAGGATGAAATTTTTCTAAGGGGCTCGGAGATTGAAATTTTTCCTAGTCCCTCACTCATCACCTGTAGCTTGGACTATCACCCATAGTTCGAAGGTCAAAATTCTTCTAAGTCGACCATCTATTACCTATAGCTCGGTCGAACTACTAACATACATACTAGTATAAAGCAATTACTGTATACTACAGAAGGAGTTCTAGCCTAGTTTGAATCCAATATATTTTTTTCAGATATTGAAAATCCGTACATCTAGCAGCACTGATAGCCTGGTTAAAATAGCTCTTTCAAGCACGGTATAAGATGAGAGGTAGTAACACGAACGTATTCTCGCTATGGTAAACGTTGTCCGTGATTTTGAAGTAGTTCCAAACATTCGGAGCGCAGCGCTCGTGTTGAAAGGGATGGCTAATGTACAGAGTCTTATGGGAACGCCGCTACTTTCAAAAAATTATTGCAGGATTAGGAATCAGCCGACGTATTTGATACTCGGCGTAAAAATACTATTTAATCTAGTCTATAAAATTTTGAAAGAATCATCTTTCTAAGTAAATTCTTGGAATTTTCATAATCCTTGGAAATTTCATCGATACTATGGTACCAGCGGTTACGTCTTGGCGCAGGTGGGGTGTGGAAAGAACACGGAAACAGCCCGAATGTTCGCGCCGAACCTAGTGGAAGTTTGTGTGTACAACTTCAAGACTGCGGACACGATTTTAGCGTTATGTCATGACCTCTCATCTTATACCGTGCTTTCAAGTAACTAGATGTACTATACTCCTTACCAATTGGCCCAGCCCCTTCAATGAGCCAGATATACAACGTTTCAAACACCATACGATACATAACACAGGTTCCCTGCCTCCTCTCATTTAACTCCGTTGAAGAACTTGTGAGTTCTCTAGAGTATACTTATACTAGACCAAGAAGTGGGGCGAACAAGCGGAGCGAGTTAGCCCCTCTTATGTCATTAGAGTAAAGTAGACTCATACTAGACCACGAAGGGGGGGGGGGAGTGAATAAGTGAGCATGCCATAAGAGACATGAAACATGATCTGTATCTATTTGGCTACATCTCTTGTGGATGAGTCTTGACTTGGGACTAGATCAAAGCAAAACTACAGGCATGTACGGGCAGACTATCCCTCGCATTCTTCGTTGGTATCTTCTTTAGTTCAGTTCCTTTTCAATTATGCCCATTTTGGTTACGTCGCTTCGTCACAAGGTTATGCGTTTCTTTGCTATTTGATGGTAGTTCTAATGTGCTAATTTTTTGATGAATACTCACAGCCTATGAAAAGTCTGAGAATTAACAAGTACTCATACGTTTTCATTTTCTTTGTTTAGGACCTCCCTTTGACATGTTGAGGATTCTCTGGAGTGCTTCTCGGAATCGAGTACTCTCTTCAGGCTCAGCGGAAGCGTTCACCAGAAACTGGGTAAGAATAAAGAATATTCAATAATTTTGTTTGTTTAAACGTTTTTCGGTTCTTTCATGCCCGCAAATCCGAACGAGTTGTGCTCGTTTAAAGGGTTTTTTTTTTCTTCTTTTTCAAAACTTCTGGGAACTCCTTGAACAATTTACCGTTTTTGATATGAATGTGTTCTCTTTTCTGAGGAAGGGGCTTCCAAAAATTTGTTTACATAGAATTTGTGACGCAGTGCTGATGTCACAAAAGTGTTTCTAGTCTTAAGTATGATGACGTCATTGAGGTTGGGGATGAGGACGTAACGGATAACGTGTTAAGGTGAAGGGTGATGACTGACATGTTTCATGTCTTTTGTCTCACCGTTTCTCGATTCGAAAAACCGCGAGTACACATTCCCCTTCCCCCTCCCCAAGATGATGGATTTCGAAAATTTTTCGAAAAAATTTCTATATCTGACAGTAGATTGAGAAATTTGCGAGTACACCTCTTTCCTCCCTCCCAGGTATTATATTAGGCGCATACTAGCCCATTGGACTAGAAAATACTGTTTGAAGTGTATTTGGCCTATCGGTTGATTACGTAGCAAATGTACTTCGGAAATGCGTCTTCAAAGCCGTTGAGATGTATGTTTTATAGTCAGGGGTAATGACTTCACGGATTGATGAGGGAGAGGATGGCTGATCAGAGAGAGGGTGTGAATCTCCTAGGTAGCTGACTCAGGAAGGAATGTGCTTATGTGAAATACATTCTTGTGATATCGATTAACGCGACTTTTTAAAGTTATGGCCGAAATCATTAGGGGGGGGGGATTCATGCTCAAACGAGTAAAACAAAGGAGTAGAATGCGAAGACCACAGAAATAGCAAAAATTCGCGGAGCGCATTTGACTGAACAGCCATTGTCAACGATATGAAAGCATCTGAACCAACGACCGACGATTAATAAACAAGAACTCCAAAAGAAATCATGATTGAACTAGCGAGAATCTTAATATGAATCATACTCGTAAACTAGTTCAATCAATTCCTCATCAGGTATACAGAGTGAGTCAAAATGATGTTACCAGTTGAATGGGAGTTTGCGCTGAATCGGTTCTAGCACAAAAAAGCGAAACGTTAGGTGTATACTTCAAACGTACGAAATTTGTATCTTATTTTTATCTACAATATGCGTCCCAAACAGCTCTCTACGACTTCTCTAAGCCGAGTTATGGACCAAAATGTCCAAAAATTCATTAATTTGCCGGAATTCTCAATAATTGAAAATTGTTTGACTTCTATGTTTTATCTGATGTGGAAGTGAAATTCATCGCTGATTGATTCATAAGAAATACCTAAATAACCTTATGAAGCTTGAAAGAAGGAAATTTTTCAATAACATCTCGTTTTGAAAATCCTTGCCAATTAGTCAATTTTTAACTCGGCCCAGAAAAGTTGTAGAAACTTCGGATCTGGCTTGTGATGTAGCAGCGTATGAGTAGAGCATACGAGTACGAGCACATGAAACCTAGACGTAAATTTTAGGAACATATTGACACGGCTCTACTAAGATAGACGAGAATGAGACAAGAGTTCGTACTTCATCGAAACGTCGTAACTAAATCTAATCCTCGAATTAATCACAACCAACATCCGGACAATATTCGACCCTTACCTCGCTTCCCCTCCACCTTAGGGGACCGGCGCCGACTAGCTCAATCGAGCGCTAAGAGCATGAACACATCTTTCTGAAGGCGTGAGTAACTGAAGATAGACCACAGTCAGTTTTTTGGTTCACTTTTTGAGATCACATAGGCTATACGAAATATCATGATAATTGAGGCTAGCGTTGTCGTCGATTGCGGGTTCTACTTACCCGCCAAACAGAAGAAAATAGTTTGTCGTAGAAATCATAAATCCAGTAGCTAAGAAACTACTATGATCGAGAAATAAAATAAAATTTAATAAACATAAACTCCGCTTGTTCGATGGAATACGTGAACAAGCTCTTCGATAAACCTGAAAATAACGAGGACTGCACGAGTCAGTCGATTATATCTAGAGAGGGGAAGGGCTACGGATAACCTGAAAAGAATTTAGAAAATAGGGCCGAAAGAATTTATTCGCTGATAACTCGCAGACTGTAGTAATGCTCCTACGCATAATCACCTTCGTATCTAATTCGTCGGGATATTGAGAAATCTCTGAAAAATAAAACCTTCGCTGCTCATCGACTAAGAAGAAAAGATTCGAAAACTTCGATAACAGGAAAAATATTAACGATATTATTAAATGAGCTGACATAACCATTGACTAGCATTTTGCATACGATACAGCCGTGTACAAAGGCAGCAAGGGGAATCCGTCGATCTATCATTATAATAATAAAGTGAATCTAGCAAACTTCGTAAGTTGATCTTTCTGCTCCTTCGAATCCAGGTGACTTTGGTCCGTTTATCTTCATTGTCGATGTAGATCTTAAAGCATAAGAGGAGACGATTGCCATCTGTTTACGGCCAGCGCAATCCAAAATTCACCTACTCGACAAAATACCCACTAAATTCGAGCGTGATCGATGTATACAGCCCCATGTATACTCGGTGTTATTATACTGAGGTCCGGTACACGACTTCTTTTCCTCAGTCTGACGTCTTAAACGCGTATTCGAATAAAAGATGCCTTCAAAGAGCATTTGGGCGCGACATCAAATTTTCGCGACTTTAGACCGATAACACAAGAGTTCACGTTGATAGAACTTCGACCAATCGATAATAAATATTTCTCAATTGACGCATCGATACATCAGTCGAATATGCCTTCGCTAATTAATCACCTTATCGGACCACGCGATTAGAAACCCACCGGTATTTCTGAACCTTCGACGGCACATCGAATCAGGGAGAGGCACGTTTTCCGTCGCGTATACGAGTAAAAATTCCTTATTCGAAAAAAACACGTCCTTCGACGTCGAAATTTAAACCGTACTCTCTCACCGACCAGCCGAAGCCCATCGGTGAAACCTAAAATTTTACTCGCATACGCTCACCGCGATAGATTGCTGCAGAGCCGAGATAGTGGGAGAAGAAAGAAGTACAAGGATAGATATCAGATAAGGATAGACGAAAGGGGGAAGTAGGAAAAAAGTTCGCTATGCGGCGGTTGATTAGGAAATAACGTGGACGTACGAAAGTGAATTCTACTATCTCATCTCCACACCAATACTACCGCAGTGCGTGCCGTCGGAACAACCTACACCTATTCGGAAGTTCGTTCCTCGCAAATGTTGCTACATCACAGGCTCAAATTAAAAATAAAATTGAGATACAAATATCGTACACTCAAATTATGGATTTAACGTTTCGCGTTTTCGCGCTAAGACGGATTTAGCGCAAACTCCCATCTAACTTGTAATATCATTTTGACTCACCCTGTATACCTATTGCAGTCTACGTACAGTTGTCACTATTCAGATGACGAATAATTTAGATATACTCCAGCGCTTTCCGTTTAGAGAGGGAATTTTCTCTTCGGAGAAGAACCGCGGACTCCTCTTTGAAGTCATGACCGCTGGCAATTAGATGGTCTGCGAAAGCTGATTCACCTATTTCTAGTCGTGGGTTTCTCGCTGTCTTCGCACTTAAAGCAATGAATGAGTTTCCAAATAAGTTGTTAATTCTAAACAACTTGTTTTTTGGCTCCCCTTGCCTGGATGGATAAAACAGAAAAACCATATAGATGTGTACCCTACCATTAAAGCTTGTCTCTCGTATAATCGTACGTACGGAGTTAACGTTTGATGTACAATCGTGAACGAAAGCTCGTCGTTGCGAATTCTTGGAGTATAATTATATACGAAATCAAATTTTATTGAGAAACATCAACAATTCTAAAAATTTACTTCAGTATCAATTTCTAGGTGTTTTTACTTCGGACACAAAGCTGAACTTTCTATACGTGTCATGAACTCGCGGGAAATTTATTGGTTATAAAAAACTGATTTAGTCGCAGAATCTCTCTCCGCAGTATACTTTTTCTTACTCTCGAATTTATAAATCTGTATTAATCCATTGAAAACTCTTTAAAATGATTCAAAAGATCGAAATTTCGTCGCGTTGAATGTATCTTTAGATGCTGCGTGAGATGACGTTATAATATTAGCAATTACATTTCTACTATTTTTTCGAAAACAAATCCCCTTTTTTGCTTCTTATACGTACAATAGTAGAGAGAGGGGTCGAGAACTCATAATAAGACGTTACTTTATTCGATCTTGTGCTCAAAAAATTAATTTTTCCTACTACTATCATCGCACGCGATTTTATCTTTACTTCGGTTTAAAAAGGATCAGCGTGTATAAGTTTCTATTCTTACTCGTGCGTGATAATGAGATCATCTGTTGTTTATTGTCTCTCGTATAATATGCATTTTCAGATAATATTGCATAAAGCGATGATTTAGAATTTAGATTGTTGAAAAAAAAAAAAAATATGTAGACGGCTCAAGATTTTCCTTGTACGTATATAGTCATGTAGATACTGCAATAATGTGGTTTTGTCACGTGAATTTTGAAATAAATCCATAGTATAATGATGAATAAAAACTGTTCGTACTTGACTTCCTGCCTAGACGGCAGAATTGTGGGTAGCTTTATGATTGCAAAGTTATTACAGTGTACAAATGACGGCCGCATCCATCTATGTCCCAAGTTTTCCATTAAATCAAATTCGAAGTTTCAAAATTCGTGTAGGCTTCTACTGACGCGACGCGTTTGAAAAACACTGTGGTTGCGTAGTACGAACGTAAAGGAAAATTCACCTATATAGGCTACTTCAGTGTTCGAAGGCAAATTCTCGATGTAAAAGTAGTGAATTGTGATCATTTATACTCCGAAGTATAACCTTAGAGAGTTTCGAAATCTTCGCCAATTTCATGATGAGCTTCTCAGCATATGAAATGTGCGGAATTTTAAGCAGAGATGTTTTTATTGAAGATTTATATCGTCTTGTTTGAAGCAAAAATTTGTCTAAATAGATGATCGCGTCGCGTCATTGCCCCACGATGTAATATTGAAGACCGACTAATTTCGTACTTACTGACTTCCCCTATTCGTCTATCACAAAACGTGAGTAAATTACTCTATTGCCTTCGAGAAAGGAATCGTAATTGTTTTGAGCCTTGTGCAAATATACCGTAGAATATCAGTTTACAGATGAGAGGCCGCGAATAGAATCCGAGAAGGTCACAGAGTTTACAAAATAGTTGGAAAGTAAAACTTTCAATTCTAATCAAGGTACCACGCTGCGAAGAAAGTTTCTAAAATAGCTTATCGTCCCAGAGAAAGAAGCCTCTAGTGTAAAAGTTTGCGAGATCCTTTCTTGATTTCTACTCGCGACGATAGTTGTTACGCAGATATCAATCATAAGAGTCAACAAAATCTAGACGTGTAGTGGAAAACGAATAAAGGATGAGTATTTTATATCACGCGGAAAGAGCGTCAGTATAATTAATTACAAAGCTTTACCTGTAACAGCCTTTTTCCTTTTACACGCATTATAATTACTGAATCTTCCTTTTCATTTTCGTTTCTCGTTCACACTTCGTCTCATTTTATTGGTAGTTGTTTGGGGACCAAACGTCTCTCTCGAGATACAGTATAACTTTGGATCCCCATTTTAAAATTAATTTGTTTACAGTATGTTACTGGGAATTCTGAAATCCAGTTAATCGCGCATATTTCCTTGGCCATAACGTTACTATCTTCTTAGCGTATTATATTCACCCTTTATAAGAAATGACGTCATAGCTAACTCTGCTGAGGGAAGATAGAGGCGTCGTTTGTGATGGCTGAAGTGAATGCGAATTTCAAAGTACAATGATTGCGATATTCTATTAGTTCAAGATGGTAAAAATAAATATAGATGTGACTTGGATATTCGTATCTTACGGCAAAAGGGTATGGCACAGTAAGAGAAGTGACCGGATTCTTTGTAGCATCTTGACTAAAACGAAACACAGCTCTATGTGAATTCTTGGGCGAAAAGATTATTGAGCTGAGGGAGCTAAGACGGGTAGCAGTGCCGCCCTTCCTCCATGGTTACGTAAGCATTTGATTTTGTTTCCTTTAACACCGAGATCGACACTTTCGGGTATTACATCAGTGTTGGAAGAATCTCCTCGGTGAACCTGATTACATTTAGAAAATGAAGGAACATAAATTTCTAAACTATACTTTTATTAACAAAAAATTAGAAAGATTCTGTATCGTAAAATATACCAATATTCGTAAATAGAAGTGTTGATATAACATCATATTTTTATTTTTATTTTTTCAATTTATTTGCCCACTAAATCATTTTAGAAAATCGTTAAGTATGGGTCTACAACATTGTCGTATATATTTCGTATAATCACAGCTCCTACTGAGGCTAATTTACTGTGCGCTATTAATTTATCAGCAAAATTTATACCTTCAGCAATTGGATTTCGTACCACAAATATACATCTCTTGCACTATCCATTTTTCGTCTCCAACTTTACCTTTCAGTTTCTGGGCTGGAGGTTGGCCAACAGAGTTGGGAAACCTAGGTATGTCTTATCGTCACCGCGTAATCCCGCACTGTCAAGGGAATTAGTTGCTTATTTGCTTGATCTTCAGCAGCACGCTGAAAATAATAATTAATTTCAAGAGTAATATATCTTCATATGATCAATGTGAAGATGATTTGGTAGTCATATATACCAGCGAGTAAACACCTCGTATGAAAGATCATAAATTTATAAGTGCAGTTCCTTCCGTATTCGCTACAATGACGTAGATCAAAATGAGTAACTCCTGTTTCAGAAAGGAAAAATGATCACGCCGACATACGTGTCCGCAAGTTAACACCACGTACAATAGATTGTAAATACTCGTATGAAAAAGACAGAAATGAAAGGCAATCGCCAAGTTACAGTGCCCCCCTGGCACGCAGACAACACTAGAACACAACAACAACACCACCATCACTATCTTAGATAATAAAAAGTATACGATTTTTACGTGCAAGGAGGTCATACTATTAGATAAAAAAAACGGCTTTGCCTGCACAGAATTGCAAGTTTTTTTATCTAATGATATCTTAGATATACACTGGATTGCTGTTGGCTTCTCTTCAACTTCTTCAGAGGTGATCTTCCACTTCTTCTTGCACATCTGGATGTTGATGGTACTCAGGTGTCGAGTGGGCCATAGCGTCGTTCTGCATTTGTTTATTCCATTTTGAGTCTATTTTCTTCTTCATGACAATGGCTGCAAATGCAGACACCTGGTTCCATGCTTCTTCGGAACCGAGCATGGTGGATACCAGGCTACAAGCGCTTCATCTATCCCAATCTCTTGAAGAGACCGACTAAGCTTGTCTCACTCACGCCTTTACGCTTCGCACTCAAATATGGTGTGCTATGGTCCATCATACCGCTCTTGGTCGCAGTGCGAACACGTTGCGTGCACAACTTTCCTTAGCTTCTCGCAAAGGTACTTGTTGAAGAAGCCATGGCAGCTGAGCACCTGCGTCAGGTAAAAGTTCAGCTGACCATGGTGTCGATTCATCCACTGATCAAAGTCGCATAATTATCAACACACGGGTTGTCCATGGGCCCAGCTCAATCTGGGCAATTCTTGCTTTCCATCTCTTAAGCAACGAGCGCCTGGCCTCTTACTTAACTCGTAGAGTCTCTTAGTTGGTTGTCGTTGTCTTCTTTGCTCTGAACACCACCGCAAAGAGCTCGATTGGTGTGAACGTCCTAATACGCAAAGAGCCTCCGTCGAGACAGTGCGGTAGGCAGTAACACACCTCATATTATTCTTGCTTCTCTCAGCCCTCCTTGGTTCCTCATCAGGCGGCTAAGGTATACAATTACCCTGCCTGCCTTTTCCGCTGCCATCAAGAAATGATACCTGAAGCTCAGCGTTGAATCAAACCAGATGCCCAGGTACCTCATCTTCTTCTTAGTCTCAATTTCCACACCTTGCGGGCGAAAGGTGGGTTGACTGAACTTCCGACGGGTCGTGAATAGTATGGCCTCCGTCTTACCTAGAGCTAGTTCTAGCCTGGACAACTGGATCCATGGCGTCACTTCCTCTAGGGCTCGCTGGCCCTAGAGGAAGTGACGGTTTACCCCGCTCTCCATCGCTACTATCGTTCCGTTGGTGCATACCTCCAGTGTGCCATCCGCATAGCAGATAAGCTTAACACCCGGCGGCAGCTTCACCTTAAATATCCCGATATTAATTACAAAATTTTTTCGTGAAATAAGTCTTAAAAAAGAGAAAACACAAATTTTCGGCTAAATTTCACAATACATTTATTTTCACAGAGAAAAAAAAACAACGCGTTTTGGACGTCTTTGTTCTTCTTCAGGTTTAAGAAAACAAAGAGAGAAATGAAACAAAATACCTCGTTAAATACAACAGCGGCCCAAGGACCGACCCTGCGGCACCCCACAAGTAACTGGGCGCTTCAATGTACCAGCAGATGTCTCTGCTTAGATTTATCGACAGCTAAGATGGCTGCTAATCATCCTGAGCAGGTATGTGAGCATTTCTTCGTCCATGAGGGCTTCCAGTATCCTCTCCCATGGGATCGAGTTCAACGCATTTCCTATGTCGATGTGGAGGGCTGCGCAAAACTGACCCATAGCTATCGCTGAAGAATAATGAGAATAATAATAATAGTAATAGACTTGGATTCAGAATATAATGACATTGAGCTGCTCAAGATGAACTGTACATACTATTTATAAACCATATTTCCAAAACTATCCATATGGGGCAGACATAGAAATTATTTATAGGGCAGCAAAAGGACAGCTTTGTCAAACATCGTCAAAAACCCGCATTCGATCACGATTTAAAAAACCTTCAAACTTACTTGCACGGTCCTGGTCTGGTAAAATTCTCACTTCATGCACTTCGGTGTTTCATGGTTTCTGAATGATGTCTTCATACGTATATGATCTTGAAATTTTCAAATTCATAGGTGGAGTCCGTTTCTTCGTCTTTACTTAAATGCAGTTTTGATCTGAGTTGACCTTTTCTCATCACACGGTCTATGGTAACACATACTGTTGTTCGAATCTCTTCCAACACCGCCGCGAATTTTTCTTCATCTTTTGAATTCTTGATACCGTCTCCGTTTGCACCAACTTTACTTTTCCTTAGACGTAACAGAAGTTTTAGGACATTGCCATATTGCAGATATTTTTCGAGAGAACGTTGGATGACGTCGTTGTCAAATTGTTGGAGGACATCAACATCAACATTATCGGAAACAAGCTGATGTACGTACTCTTTTTTCTCCGGATCTCCAATACCAGCATTATCAAAAATTTCATACCACTTTCCGTCTGTCATATTATTTTTTTCGAACACACGCGGCGTCCTAATAGAAAATTGAATGAATTGAGTTAAACGATATGAACAGAAACTTTTATGATAGTCCTACACGTTAGAAACTTGGTCTTTTCACAACGAAGACGACTCGAAACGAAAATGTAAAAACATGGTCCATTTGCTCAACTCGAACGCCTCAATTGTAAACATTGGTCCAAAGTTTCAGTCAGCTACTTAATGTGCGAATTCTAAATTTGAATATTGAAGTTATTCACCAACTGTACATTAGGGTCCCTAGAAGGCTAGTAATTCCAAAAAATGTGGCAGTGTACGTCATAGAGGGGTTAGAAAAACGGAGGCACCAACTAGCATGATGAAAGCAGTTTTTTCGCGGCCCGTTTTACCCTTACAAATTCTTTTTTTTTTTCTCTCTAGTCATTAGAAACAAAAACCGCTGTACCTCATTATTATAGTTTCATATGGACACAAGTAAATATCTAAATTATTTCGTAAAACCTCGCGCAAAAGAAGTAGTTCGTCCTCTTGAGCGAAATTCGATATTTTTCCCCCTTAGAAATGATTAAAAGAATGAATTTGTCGCTCTCGTTTGAATCTCGTAAGATGAAAAATGATTCGAGGCTACCGCGGTAACAATGATTAGTCTAGTTGAAGTACTAAAATTTGCAGACTATTTTCTTTTACGACTTTCATCTTTCATGAGTACGAACCTATACAAAACAACATTATTGCAACGAGAAAACATGGTGATGAAATTTTTTTCACGCGGACGTGTAGTACGTAATCCGTTATAAGGAATGTCAAGATCGATTCACTATGGAAATAAAATTAGAAGCTTTGCAGAGTACGTATACGTAAGCCTATAATACAACCATTAGGAAAAATGAGATTTGTGAATTTTTTGGAAAAGAATAATAAAAGATTCGGCGCTCGAAATATTGCAGACGCCTTTACAAGACGCAGGCTCCTTTCTAAGACTTTAACTGCAAAATATCTTGCGCTGAACTTTCTCAGTTAAAATATCATGAATAAAGAAATATTTTAGCAATTATTTCAGGAAATTGCTGTCTCAAATGTTGGAATGATACAACCTTGAAGAGTCCCTGACGAGAAAAGGATTACGAGTTTAGTTTTCCAAAATGAAAAATGTAATCGTAATTTCTTTCTCTTGTACGTATGTATGAATAAATAATATAAAACTAAACACAAAAAACTGTATTTACAAGCACAAATTTATCAAGCGTTGAATCTTGGTAGGAAACTGTTCTACTTCTCTCTTTTTTCGAAGATTCTTCTATTCGAGACGATTTCAAAACTTGGCAAAATTCAACATGAATGTGAGGAAAATTTTTTAGCTTCGAGCTTCTCTGGAGAGAGGAGACTTAGAGAGGGGTTCTAAACACTGAAGTGACCTGCAGAAACTTCTCAGATGGGAAGGTAAGAAACCTGAATATTCGAGCAAAATGACTCGGCCAGGGTCTATGCCAGCGGTTGTGAAGAGGAAAGAAAATGAACGCCGTTATCTTATTCTGTGGCGTGCAGAAAAATCATGCTAATTCTAGAATAAGTTTTCGAAAATATTTTTCACAGATTTAGTTACACTTCCTGCTCCGGTCTACTTCATTCATCTAAATGTTTAAAACTGATCATCGCATTAATTATACTGCTGACAAACGATGGAAATTGAAACCTTTTACGATATTCTATTCTCAAAATTCAATAAAAACTCATTAACAGCACTTTTCCGAATACGGTCGCGTGATGCACTCGATGAGCAATGAAAAGATACCATTAGGCAATTCACGATAGTTCAATTTTATGTTCGAAACTGTTTTTGATACAACTAAATTATTCAACCCACGGAAAATATAGCCTCGTAATGTATCCATCGCAATTTGATTGCACCAGTCGTTTTTCCCTACCAAATCTACATTTGCCTCTTATAAAACATTTTTGTTTGAACGAAAGCTCCTTTTCCTCTCAGCAATTTCGTTTATTTATTTTTTAGCCCTGTTCAACGTATCTAGACCTAGTGCCTTTGTTTTCTGTTGAACATCAGATTGAAAAAATATAAAGTTATACGCTATACGCATGTTATGTATACAGTATATACATACTGTATATTTGGTTTATATTCAGTATCATACCTCGAGCGCGATTGTAAAATTTGACTATGAGCATAAGTGAAGAATAAGATTCAATAATATGTTATCGAGATGAACTATACGAGGAGAACATAGTAAAACATATATGTACATACGTACGAAGCTCTTATTGAAAAGTAAGATCAGTTTGAAATTTGCAAATGTTTGCTATTCTGACGTATTACGTACATCACAAAAACTTATACGTACTTCTGTACACTGAATGTAGTTTCTCTCTAGTTTATTTACATGTAAGCGAAATACAGTATTTATTCCTTACAAATAGTTTACAATGTCATCCTCTTTATACATCAACCCGATTTATAGGTCGTTATTTTGCGATTTCCTGTGAACTTGCGTCGTTGTAAGGAAGAAGGTACATCGTGAGAAAAAAAACTCGAAGGATTATTCAAATCTACGATTGAAAAAATTTGAGACATCACTTCGTAGCTAATTATGGAGAAGAATTTGATTTTTCGGGGGGCTCTTTCCTCCTTCGGCAAGGCGAGAGCCCATATGCAACCGCGAACAAAAAAGTTCTCACCGGAAAAATGTGTTGTGACGTTTATCTTCTCCTCTTATTTTTGCGTAGCAATGTGAAAATTTCGAAAGTTTTTCATTTTGATAGACCTACGTCGATAAATATTGATGACATTACTGCACGTATCGTTGCAAGAGACCCAAATACTGAGGCGCACAGTATTTTTTTTTTCCCCGGTAAAATATCTGCGACTTGGTTCTTTTTAGGAAGTTTATGACTCGTAAAACTACTATCTTCAACCTCCATATGCTACGGTCTACAAATGAGTTTTCGGTCGGGATGCGACCTCTTTCGTTGATTCAAGATTTGGGATCATCTGTGTGAAAGGGAGTGTGATTTGAACATTCACAGTAGCAAAGCCGCAGAAATTTCTCTAGGGAAGGGGGAAGATGAACGACTACGATCCATAGCAGGGACTAAAAATTCCTCTCCTCATCAACACCAAAAGTGAATTCTGATTCTGAATTGTTTCCTGGCTACGCTTCCTAAACATTCATGAAATATAATGTGCTAAAATCTCAATTATTTTCTTAATTAGCGTTAAGCTGAGTGTTTCAAGTAGCCAAAGAAGAGGATCTTGGTGAGAGGTCAGTATAATTGAAGTATGAATCTTGTTGTTGTAAAGAAGGTGACTGATAAAGGACGGAAAATTTTACGAAAGTGGTAAGTTTTAAGTTCTGTGAGTCGTTTGTAGAAAAAGGTGCATGTTAGAGAGTATACGTCGAACATAGAGAAGAGGACGGAGCCCATTTTGCGCCAAACTTTGTAAGAAACAAGGAGGCAAATAAAATTTTTGGTTGCATCAGTTTCAAACTGGTCAGTTGGAATAAAGAAAAGAAAAAACTTGCGCACCACCAAACCAAAGAGAAACATGATTACTAAGGATTTTCCGTTCTGGAAAAATAGTCAACTTCTTTGCTCCACGGAAAAGCATTGAATCATGAGCATATGTCTTTGAGCGTTTGCAAGGACAAATGTCGACTTCATTTGAAAAAGTGCTTTGTAGTTCGTTAATTTAGATAATGAAAAGAAGATTGCTTGGACTTCTAAATTCAGATTGATATACGTTGATTGTATCGATGTATCTCTCAATATTGATTGTATCGATTTATTGTCTTAAACCACAATAGTATTGCTGAGAATATACGTCCCAGTATCCGTAAAATACTAGATAGCTGAAGAGCTTACTCCATCACCATTTCCTGGCCAGGCCTGTCGAGAGATCCAGTCAAGTCCGGGGCAAGGAACGCAGCGCCCCCCCAAAAACAAATTCACCCCCCTTCCCTTGTAAACCCAGCCCGGAGACAAAATCCCCAGTTGCCCCTTCCTCTTGTCAGGCCTGACTTTGAGGACGAGCATGACATGAGATGCTCTGTAGTTCAGAATTTGAAATTCCTCGCTCAATCACAAGTTGCAGATGTCCAAGAGAATTGCTTAAGCATTTTACTCTCGCAGAAACGTCTTAATAATTTGCTGAGGGTCAGTGTTTGGATTCTCAAGATTCTACCACGCTGTGAATCCTTGAAAAACTTTCATTTCTGAAGCTCAACTTCCAACCACAAGGATAAAGGCAGTCTGTGTCTGCACTTTTGAGCTTTCTTCAACGATTTTGTCTGACAAGGGTATTTTTGTATTGTTTTTACCCAATGACGAATTCGTCTTCGGGTCTCGAGCTATGGCTAAGAATTCGGAAATGGATTAATTTCTGAGACTCAATTTAAAACCACAAGGGTAAAGGCAGTCTGCGTCCGTACATTTGAGCTTTCTCTAGAGATTTTGTCTTACAATAACATTTTTGTATTGTTTTGACCGAATCACGAGTTCGTCTTTGGGTCTCGAGCTATGGCTAAGAATTTCTCAGTCTCAACCTCAAATCACTAGAGTAAAGGGAGTCTGCGTCTGAAATTTCTAGCTTTCTCCAGAGCTTTTTTGTATTGTTTTGACCCAATGACGAATTCGTCCTCGGGTCTCGAGCTATGAATCCTTAGGAACCTGAAAATAGAATTATTTCCGAGTCTTAATTTCAAGAACTCAAGGGTATTTCATGCCTGCCTTTGATTTCCTTTAACAGTGAATTACTCCACAATACTTAATGAGTAATCTGGAGGGTAATTTACAAGAACCGCAGAAATTTTAATCAAAAATAGGGAGCCGCGAGCGCGCTTTCGATTAAAGAATTATTATCAAGCGAAGTTACAAAAGCGACTGACGAGGAAAGAGGTACAGTTAAACCGACACCAGAGAAGGATTGATGATTGAACTAGCGAAGTATGAGAATGTGATTCATACTCGTAAACTAGTTCGACCAGCCCTTCATCCGGAATGTACCTGTTGAGTAATTTGATACTGTCGCTATCGAGGTGACGAATAATTTCAATATGTTCCGAAGCACGGCGTTTGAAGTAAGCCTTCTCTCGGTGGAGGAGGGTTTCAGACCACTAGTTATAAGGTGTTCAGCGAAAGCTAATTCACCCAAATTTCTTTTCTCCCAGTCTTTGAGATGTTCAGATTTGACGTTTAGTCTCACCTACATAGATACCATTGCAGTCCTTGCAAGCTATGCTATAAACCCCGCTCTTCTCAAGAGGCGGTATGGGGTCCTTAAGTTGGACGAGTAGCCGTAGGGTTGTAAAAGATCGACCGGAAGCCAAAAAGGCGAAGGGCTCGACTTGATTTTGAAGAAAATTTCCCCAAGGAAGGTTGTCTTATAAACCGAGTTCTACCGTCTCCGCAAGAATCGCGGGAGACGGAGACAGTGGAATCAAGGCAATTCCGTGTGATCTTCTCACGGACCATGAGGTCGATGTCCAAGTTGACCTCATTCACTCTGGCCAAGTGTTTTATAATTTGAAGTTCATGTAAGAAGGCTGCCTGGTTCAGCGGGATGCGTGTTAGCCGATGAATAAAGCTATTAAATGCGAGATAAAGTGTGCTCTACGTTGCGAGCCATTGTTTTAGGGTGGAGGAGAACTGTACAGACACGCACATGTAAGATATAAATTTTTTATTGAACACTACCGCGGTTTCGAACCTTACCGGGTTCATCATCAGGCGTTCAATAAAAAATTTATATCTTACATGTGCGTGTCCGTACCGTTCTCCTCCACCCTATTAAATGCCGCAAACTTGTGGGCAACAGGGCAGAAGGACGAGCCGTGGACCATAATATCAGTCGAAGTATCTTTTCTATAACTCATGGACTCCATCTCTAACTGAGATATTAAGATCCAAGAAGTTGATAATCGATCCTTCAATTTCTGAAGTGAATTTGATGGAGGGATCTTGAGCATTGAGATACTTAAGAAACTCACTAAGGAGATCTTGAGGACCGGTCCACGCGCATAAGACGTCATCTACATTCCTGTGCCAATATTGAATATAATCCAGGAATACTTGGCCTGAGGAGAAGACGTCAGACTCAAATTTGGACATGAAGATTTCCGACACGAGGGAGCTCAAAGGAGACCCGATGGGAATGCCAACCTCCTCCGGGAACTCGAAAAATTCGATGTACAAAAATTCAGTGGCTTAAAATTCTTCCAGGTTCTTAAAGTAAATCAAGGTCATTGATGACAGGGTCCCGATCAAAAAAGATACTAGGTTATCCGCTCAGAAATAAATAAAACGGGCTTCTTGAAAATAATAAGGGAAGAAATGTTTTTACGAGTCATCATATCAAGGGGTAAATAATTATAAAGATCATGTTTCAAGTCTTTATCTTATGTCACTCTGCTCGTTCGTCCCCATACTCAGTCTAGTATACGAATACCCCTGTTTGTTGAGTAGCTCATAGGGACCCTCACTTGAATCTAGAGAAGCGTAGATAAGCCTAGTATGAAGAAGGCCTAACCCTAGTAGAAACCAAAGTTAGTACAGACTGATGAAATCCTGTTGGTATACGAGTTGTCTACTACATTATACTTACACTTGACTAAATATTGCTAAAAATTCTTCATCATTTTGCCCAGAAGTCGCGACTGGTCCGGCTTGACTCTATTTTTAGTCAAACTTATTGGCTTATTTTTTTCTCAGTGATCATGTCGAGGTGTAGTCCAAATACAACAGGAAATGAGCGGCGAACAAGCTTGAGACCGGTGAGCTCGTGAGCTAGTTAGCCTTTGAGATGAAACAAGCATTGAAAATCACTACACAAGAAAACTTATTTAGTTTCTGTGCCCCATTTTTTTACCCAAATTTGCTGTAATCTGTTAATAAAATTGAAAAATAAAAGCGATCCTGGAAAATCGATTTGTTGTTGATTTGGTCTATTAATTTGTAGCCTCCATCCGTGAAATTTTACATTCTCTCTTTGACCTGGCTTCGAAACGTATATGTTTTCCACGAACTGAATATTTCTTTCCTCGAAGGTTATTGCGTACTATAGTAAAAAGCACGGTTCCTACCATGTTGTCGAGACCCCAGAAGAGGAATAAACAAGCGGCTGATGGAGATACGGGACGCACGATTTGTGCGAGAATGAACCATCCTACATTTACTCTAAAAAATTGTCTCCAAAATGCGGACAAAAGTTTGTAATACGACCGTCATATAATTCTGAAAAAAAAAAAAGGAAAACTGCACTATAAAAAGTAAGAGTTGCTCTAATTGTAACTTATGATGCGGTAGAAAATGTTGCAAAGTTTTGTTAGCTCGTAAAATAGATTTTTTTCGCAGCATACGTTCGTGTGTACAATCTGTTCTGGTTCAATACGATATAGTACACGTACACAGGCTTTAATATCATTTGGCAACTTCAGTCAGTTAAATTTTGGTTTCCATTACGCCAGTGAGAGTAACGGTTGCGTTTAGTCGGTAAATAAAGGATAAGATCTAAACTATTAAAGCATCTTGTTGAACTCTAAACCCTAGTACTTATATTCCAATCGGAAGATCGAGTATTTTAAAAGTACTAGAATGCTGTTTAATACAATTTCGTATATTTCCTGGTCTTTGATATACATATTACACGAAGTGAACTGCGCAAGCATAAGCTTTCTCGCTGTGTTCGTGGAATATCTAGCGTTCGAGGAAAAGTTTACGTATTCAGCTGTAGAACAGAATGGTTTTTGGGTAATGTTCAAGTGTAAAAAAGCAGTCGAAATACAGAAGAAAATTTTGCGGTGTGATGGAGAACTTCTTATTGGATTGAAAAACAACTTATCAGTTTTTGTAATTCAAGATGTTGATTGTGAAAATAGACTTCAGCTTTTCAAGTAGATTCCTTAGGTGCGACAAAATGGTCTTCCAGTACAATAGAAAATTCAAATTATTTGTCAATACATGGCGGATTTTATTTTTTTCTGACAGCTCAACGTTTCTGAGCGTAAAGCTTTGTAGGAAAGAAGTTTGCTTGTTGTGATATAGGCCTTTCATGGCGATGCTACGTAATGTGAAATCATAGTGGAGTACACATGATCAAAAATATACTATCTGTTTATGCACACTCTTCAACTTTCGGTTGATAAAAATATTTCTTACTTCTTTTACGATTCAAATTTCTGATTATGTCCATTGCACGCATGAGTAAAGTCAAATTTTTTTCTGTTCACTTCATTTTCTCTCCAAGTTTCCCATCTTGAGCGAGCGATAACACACAACATTTTCAAACTACCTTTCGACTCGATCGTTACAATTCGCTGCCTTTGGGAGTGTCGTGAGTCTATATAGTTCCTCTTACGATAACTATGTAACATCAACTTTTCGTTGGTTGGAAGAAGTTAGTTAGTTATACCTATTTAAAAAAGCCTTGAAAGTTGCTTCACCTTATTTCTGATTCTGTTTAAAATAGGGTGATAAAAACAATCCATTCTTCTTCATTATCAAAACAATAACAGCATTCCACCCCGAGAAATTTTCATAATAATCCAGTATCTTACTCTCGGCGTTTTCCTGTCCGGCGCAGTTTTTCACGGAAATTATAAATTGGATTAAAAAAAAATCATTTTAGAGAGGATTTTCTTTCTATTTAGAAGTCGCCGAATTCCGAAATATTCTCCCTGAAAAAAAGCACGCTGAATAAAATTTCGAATGTTTTGAATTACCTTATATATTCAAGTTTTGGCTTATGAACGTGGTATTCTAAATAATCAAGCGTTGAACATTTCGCGAGCTTCTTTATCCGACAAAAAATCACTGTGGGTTGCGTCACTTTCTCGTCGTTGAAAATCTTATTTTAATCAGACGGGTGAAGAGATGCGATGAATTCGTTGACCATGCTTTCAACGTAAACGTAAAAGGAACGGATGAAGTTCTAATAGTTCCCAGGTCCCTTCTGCATTCGCAGTTTATAGATATGTAGACTATTAAATAAAATGTATCAAAGAAAGTATATACGAGTAAGTTCGAGTCCCTCGAGAGTAAAGCGAGAGAAATGGAAAACAAGCTATACTTTTTTATTGGGTACGTTCGCACCGCGTGTGTGATCTTTTATTTGAATGACAATTATCTTAGCTGCCGTACATCAATAATCTTATCCGGGGAAAAGATCCCACGCATAGTGCACAGAGCCTTTAACTAGTAGCTTATAACGTTTTGTTTTTAAAATCTTCCGCTTTCGGATGATTAGGTATGGAACCATGTAATCTCAGTGTAATACTTCAACTTTATCCTTAGGTATCATCACCGTAAAGTCTCAGGATCATAGAGAGTATCTGTAAATGCCTATAATGCATTCAGCTGAGCATAACAATGAGAATGGTACAGCACTGTAACAGTGGTGGCATGCGCAATGGGCCCCTGGATGTGCGAGCATGGCAGTTTCACACTTCAATGTCAAGGCAGGAAGACGACGACTAATTTGCCTACTTGCCCCGCCCATCCCCACACCCTTGAAACAATCTACAATTGGTTGCTTGGGCCTCGCATGGAAGTGTGAAGTTGTGACCTTTAGTGTCTTGATCATCATTTTTCGTAAGGGTCGGCGCGCAACGTGATTTAAATAATTTTCTCTGTTCTTTGTCTCCACTATTCCTGGATCGCCCGATATCGAGTGAGGAAATGGTGAAGGTGATGTTAATTTTTTACTCCAATTATTTGGGAAGGTTTCAAATTTTGCAGAAACCGTTGTGCAATTCAAGGGAGTCTACGAAACGTAAGCACTTCTTAGAAAGTTCAACAGCTGAATTGCAATGGCCTCGATGACGTTTCTGGAACAAAACTTGGGAACAACTTTTTCAATATGAGCGAAGAAGCGTAAGGATTGGGAAAATAATGAACGAAATAATTCCACGAAACAAATTTTTATTCCTTCACGAGGAATTTTGCCAAAAAATATTTGCATTTGAACTCTTGTTGTCATATTTCATTGACATTAGAAATCTACAAAGACTGCGTGAGTGCATTGTTGTTAGTCAATGTAATATCATCTCCCAAGTTTTTCTTATTAAAGGCACGCGAGTAAACTTTTCTTTATAGAAGCAAGCTATTCTGAATAAATAATGATGATAATAAAATGTTCGTAATTTTACATTTTCCTTATTTGTGTGAATTGTAAGGAGAAGGTAAACAAACTTGAAAAGAGGCGAAAAGGCCGAGTAAGAAATGGACAGATAAATTGTAATTTCAAATTATTTCGGCGTGTATGATTTTTTCCGGCTCGCAGCAGTGAAGAGGGGAAAAAACGAATGTCAATAGCCTACAATCCAGACATAACAAAAGGGTATAAAGCATCGTGCCCTATCTTTTAAAAGAAGTGTCTTATATTCGCTTAGAATGTGTATAAAGCTTGAATATTTACGTACACACGGTAGATTCAAGATTGTCAATGTCTTCGTTACGTTTGATTCTATTATTGCCACCAGTCCTACTCGTATACTGAGAAAGAGTGAAGTGATGTGTTAGATACGTATATTTCTGTGAACGGTATTCGCATTCGCGCATCAAATGGATATCGGAGAGCGAATATTACGACGAACAGCCAACATCATTTATTGTACCTTCATTGTAGCGATTCTGACCGTAGTGTCGATCGCTCTCGATTATCGTATAAATAGCAGACGTTCTTTCAGTGCTTTAACCTTTTTCAGCGTGTGTATATATTAAATGAGGCCTATTTGAGAATGATTTTATCGATAAACCGTATCCTGCTGGGTTTCGTTGAAAATTACTCGATCTATACTTTGTGGTCCACGTGTATTTTCGAAGTATTCTGACGAGTCGATTTGATGTTCGTTATCAGAATTATAAATTAATATGCCGACTAATTCAAAATTTTCGCTAATTTTGAAAAAATGACCGTTTCTGATGATGATTATATATGATTTTCAGTTTATATTGCGGCATAGTTGAAAAGTTGTTAAGGTGAAAGACAGAGGTGGGTAAGTTTTAAATTTTAGCCGGGCACTTGACTGAGACTAGACTTGCATGCAGAGCTGTCATCGGATATTGTAGACTCAGACGCGTGAACAAATACATATCTCACTATTGTCACAACTTTTTCGAAGCTGTTTTCCCACTACAATGAGTTCATAAATCGGCTGTGATCCTGACACATTTCATGGAGTTTAATTACATCCACCAACTCATCATAAAGAATGAGTTTATTGCAGTTTTACAGAGGTCCCAGGATAGAAAAGACAAAATTGATGTATATGGACGAAAAATCATCATTGGAGCTATTCGGAAACGGCTAACTCTCGACCCCTCTTGAATCTTTGATCATTTGAGATCAAGAGATCGCCGAAAGTACAAACGTGTGCTCTTGAACCGCAAACCTCATTTGCTTATACCAGTCTGGCCGAAGTAGAGGGCTAGACTATCGTGATATTCTATCTTGTGGACACCAATTACCTCTCGCGATCTTTTACGAATTTAATCTTTAATTCCTGCAAGAAAACTCCTGAGAGTATTAGAATTATAATAAACGGAAAGGAAACCGAAATGGCAAAGGGTGCGGCTCAACTCGCGATAAATATATCCTGGGCAGAGTAACTTGATCCATTGGCCTCTTCTTGTGCTTTAAAGTTTGCGAAGGAGAGAGGTCATGAGATCGAGGCATTTTTTCGTGGCCTGCTTATGGGACATTTTCATGATGTGGAGAATGATGTGAATCTTGACTTCTCGGACAAAATCGGTATAATCCATAGGAATGTGTTCTAGTCTATAAATAAAAGAATTGAAAGCTGTAAGTTTGTGGGTCATAAAACAGAAACATGACCCATTAATACTATTATCGACAGCTGTCTCTCTCCTGCAGGTACTGAAACTGAACTTATGGTGTCCTCAGGCGATGGAAACAATGAGGTCCAGGAAGTTCATCTTGAGGTAGAACAAATTGGCTCCTGTCGCTTATGCAGCGCCGCCCTTCCTCCATGGTGAAGTGGGTGCGGGTTGCGTAAGCATTTGATTTTGTTTCCTCCAACACCGGGTTTGACCCTTTCGGGTATTACTTCAGTGTTGGAAGAATCTTCCTGGCAAACCCCCACTTCTACTTGGCAACTTCCAAGTTACATTGGCAACCGCCAAGTTGCAGTGCCCCCTGGCACGCAGAAAAATACTATAACACACAACAACACTACCTTAGATATACTAAATAGCTGTTGACTTCTCTTCAGGGATGATCATCCCCGTCTTCTTGCACATCTGGATGTTGATGGTATACAGGTGTCGAGTATAGGCCGCAGCGTGGTTCTGCATTTGCCTACTCCATTCCCGGTCCATCTTCTTCTTCATGACGGTGGCTGCAAATGCAGACACCTGGTTCCATGCTTCTTTGGAACCTAGCATGGTGGATACCAGGCTACTAGAGACAAGCGCTTCATCTACCCCAATCTCTTGAAGAGACCGACTAAGCTTGTCCCACTCACGCCTCCACGCCTCGCACTCGAATAAGGTGTGCTCTGGTCCATCATTCCGCTCTTGGTCGCAGTGCGAACACGTTGCCTGCTCAAATTTTCTGAGCTTCTCGCAAAGGTACTTGTTGAAGTAGCCATGGCCGCTAAGCACCTGCGTCAAGTGAAATTTCAGCTGACCATGGTGTCGGTTCATTCCCTCATCAAGGTCGCGGACCGGCCCCTGCGACACCTCTTAAGTAACAGGGCGCTTCACTGTACCAGCAGACGTCTCCGCTTATATTTCTCGATAGCTAAGATAGCTGCTGTTCGTCCTGAGCAGGTATGCGGGCTCTTCTGCGTCCTTGAGGGCTTCTAAGATCCTCTCCCGAGGTATCGAATTGAACGCATTTCTTATGTGGAGGCTTACGGCTGCGCAAAACTGACGCGTAGCTATCGCTGACTCGACTATCCTCTTCAGCCGGATCCCAGCGTACAGTTTGAAAACCGTGCTAGCTAACTGTACTGGCTACTTGGGATTGTATCTCTTTCCTTCAGATAGCTCCCAAGGCGATCGGCTATTACTCTCTCCAAGAGTTTGCCCGCATGATCAAGCAGGCAAAGTTGACGATAAGAGGATGGCAGGCCAGGTGGTTTATCCTTCTTATCGATCAGCACCAGCCTGGCTTTTTTCCATTACACAGGGAACAGTCCCCCAACAACTGCCGCATTGAATGTATCAACAAGCAGTGCCGGGTCAAGTGAGGGTATGGTGCTCAGTTCGGTGGTTCGTGCGCTTGCTGAGAGAGTTGCACGTCCCCTTGGTCGAATCAAGGAGTTGCTGACGCCTTGAGAGGCCCTGTAACATTCCTAAATTCTTTCTTGGGTGTACTCCGTATTATAGTCCCCTTTTGGATAGGACTCCTTGCCGAAACGCTTGACGTGCGAACGTACTGTAAAGAAATCTGGTTATAGATACAGGTGTTTGTCGATCGGATTGTCACTCTGTCGAGTCGGTCACGTAATGATATCTAGTCGCAACGTTGAGAAACGTATTCACATTGTGATTACATCGTTTTGAGCTGGAGCACGCGATCCAGACGTTATCATGAGCTGAATCGATGAATGCAGCGAAGTGTAATCAGAAGATGAAATAAAAATATTGAGGCTCAATCCTGCGGTGAGAAACACTAAAAAAGAAGATTCTGAAACAGTCTGAACTTCACTTTCTGTGGAGGGAGTGAGCCGAAGCACATGATAAGGACTGGTTCAGAAACTGTTAATGTACCGAGAGAAGAAGAATGAGAGAGCCAATTTGCTCTAGTATTGAGTAACTAACTGTTGTACAAGTTTACACTGCTCTCTCAGTACCCATCTTAATTTTGAAAGCTCGCTGGGAATATCCCGGTGCTAGGGAACGATTCTAGTTATCGTGACATGAATACCGTGCCGAACGTTAGTCAAACCCATGAATTAGATAATACTGTGGGGAATATCATGTATTGATGAAGACAGCTGTCGTCTTTATATTATAGAGATTTGGTATGTACCAGAAATAGAAAAGAAAAAAATTCCAGCATAAGGTATTGTCCCTCAAATCATACGTCACCCGCACATGATGTGTGTCAACGATATCTGACTGCGCCGCGGTAATATTTGGTGTTTAGCTCTCATTTATCGTGCGTTTCATCAAGCGTCAAATTAAGTCATCGTAATCTACTTACTTATACTGCACATAGTTTTTTTCGTAAAACTATGTATTTATCCAGTTGGGAGTTTCGTGTCGTCGAACGTTTGTGATACTTAAAACGACGTGTTTAGGTACTGCTAGTCTATAACTGCATGTGACATCCAAGTATTACGTAAACCAGGACATACTTCATAAAAACGCGATATTTCCGACTTTCAACTTCATATATTTTTTCCGCAATGTTTGAAATACTAGTTTAGTTTTTCAGTACCTATAAAATGAGGGGTTCACAGCCATTTTACTCGTAGGATTCGTAATAAGAATCTGACTACGCGCTATTTCGTTTACCATAATAGCCATAAAATGAAAAAATATGAAGAAATACTGTGTATTTTGAATAGAATTTATCCTCTTTTTTTTGACTAATCCGTAGCCCATAGATTGTCAGAAATATGATGTAAAGCTACTGAATTATTTTTCAATTTCTTTGCTGTTTACAATTTTTTATTGCAATGTATAACATTAAATTTATTTGTTTCGATTGCTCGTCATGCATGTCTTCTGAGAAGATTTGAACTAAGTACGTATTACTGTCTACCCACCAAAGCAACAAATTGAAGTTTGAAAAAGATTTCATGTGACGAATAGATAAATGTGTCATTCTACATGAAAAGGTCCCACTTTGTCGATCCTAGTTTTTGAGCTACAGCCAATTTAAGGGAGTGGGGTCAAAAATATCAATTTTCGGTTTATGACAGATTCAAAGAGAGAGAGAGAGAGGAGAGAAAGAAAAAAAGGTACCAGCACGTATTGACGAGTGAACGAAGGTTCAAACACGAAGGCGAAAGAACGAAGAGTCGTCATGATTTTTTAGGAGCGTAGCGGCCGAGTTTTACCTACTGTACGAGTATTTTTTTTTTCGTCCGAAGAATCATCCACTGTTACCACATTGAAGAGCATGAAATTACGAATTCAACAAGCCAACGACGAGCTCTGTAGCGTTCCTACAACCACAGATTTCAATACTACATGGTACATGTAGTATTGAAATCTGTGCCTACAACCCGAGAAACGCATTGTGAAAGAGTGGGAGAAAAACGCTACGCCTCTTGTAGTGTTACCGGAACTTCAAACGCGTATTTCTCGAAAACTCGTTTTCGCTAACGTAGACTTCGAACGCTCGTATCTCGGCAAGGAAACACCGTATCGTGCTCGACCATGGCTTGTTAGATTCGTATTTTTATGCTGTATTACGTCATGTACACAACTCAATACCGACAAAGTGGGACCTTTTCATGGAGAATGACACAAATGTTTATCTTCTCACCTCTTGAAAATAAACGGAAATTAAATTTTCGTTCAAGTCCCACCCCTGAGACCTAAACATGGTAACATTCAATTCTCATTGATTTCCCACTCACTGTTCCAAGTACCTCTTAGTCTTGTACTTGGGACTGGGATGTTCTCAGCATCGAAACTTCTGTTCGGTATCATTCTGAAAATCTCTCTGTAGATTGTCTTTTACTCAAGCTACACATATTTTTGGAAATTGATTTGAAGTAACGTCCGACAGTCAATGTTGCCAATTATGGGATTCATTAATATGAAGGGTACAGGGAAAAAATGAGGAATGTCCAAACAATACAAACTGGACAATTGAATCGTTCGCAACTCTCAGAACAAACCGTTTCTGCAACCTGTTTCGTTTGGACATCCCTCTTTTTCCCCCTGTACCCTTCATATAATATTGATGATAATAATAAATAGTAATAATAAAAACTGACGCCAGTAGAGTAGTAGCGATGGACGCCGTGAATGGTGAAAACCGCTCTCCCTTGCTCCAAAGCAATATTATTCCTGAGACGAAGCGATAGATCCTTTAGCCGACTTCGTCACAGATGAATAAAAAAGATTTTGAAGTAAATAAGGAGGCTACACCCACGGTCGTGCATTTTGCTTGGAAAAATATATCGATTGTGCGGTCGTGTCTTACCATTTTATAATACAGCGACAGGACTAAATTCAGAGGCCCAGGAGGGCGTTTGAACTGGCGCGTTCTACATTTAGGAACTCTTAAATAAATCCCGGTCTCGTGTAGACTTAGCAGGTGCTAGAAAGTGTACCTCCTCATTTGGCGATTAATTGTTTGACTGTAATGAGTCTCAGATGAGCAATAAGAGACAGACGCGACACTTCTCTTCTTGCTGTTAAGGTAGCGGGTTCATATTCTGATCTCAATTTTCCATACATCATAATGACAAATATTTCAAATATTTAAGGAAATTTTCTTGAACGCGTTCTAATTTTCTCTTACTCTCTTTACTTGTGGACTCCCATACTACCCTCGCAAAGTACAGCCGAGATTTTATCAGTACAAAGTACCGAATTTCGCAATGTCTGAAAATTGGGGAACATCCTTGAGGACACATAATCATTCCAAAATTACGGCTGGCGTTATTCAACGATTTCTGAAATTACTTTCCATAACTGAGGTCGTGATTAAGGAATAACCCGAGTTCTCTTACCTCTCCCACCCACTGCAGCAAGTTGACATAGTATGATAGTAGGCATTTTGAGTTCATCACCAACTTAGCATCGAAGACATACAATAGGAGTAGGTATGAGCCCATAGTTGAATCCCCGAGGTACTCTTGAGGGACTTGTGAAAACTTTCGCGCATGTTTCTTTGAATGCTACGTATTGTCTCCTGACCTGTAGATATGACTCAGATGAATTCAATCTAGAGACTTTTTCCGGTTGTCCTACCCCTCCCCTCCTCTTTGGCTCGCACGCTGCTCGGAGTCGAAATCGTTCCAGCACCCTTCTCAATATTCAGCGCAGGGGTGCTTTGACGGCATATTTTCAAGACCATTCTTCGCTCTCGAGGGGGGAGGGAGGCTTCTTTTCAATAATAACGTAAGTTCCTAACCAATTCAACGTCAGTAATTCAGTATCTAGACTTATTATAGGGTGTTCAGGCGTAATGCCCAGTAAACCTGACTTTGAACTAGGTGCAGGCTTGCTAGGATCTATTAGCAGTCCTAAACTAGAATTATAATAGATGTAGAAGACCCCACCTAGGAGTTTACTAAACTTGTACTATACCAAGGAAGGTGGGGCGAAAAAGCGGAGCGAGTGAGCCCCCTAAAAGTTGTTAGCTTGGAATATTTCAAAGTAGACTTATACTAGACCAAGGACGGCGGCGAAAGAACGGAGTGAGTGAGCCACCCAACAGCTGTTGGCTTGAAATACCCTAACTGGAACTATACACCAAGCGCTGGTAAAACTGGCCCTCAGACCTAACGCGTGAGCCGCTCAACCAATTATGAAGCATGCCAGGTTAGCAATGAAAACAGATGGAATGAGTAAAGATTTCACGAAAGGACAGCAGACAGGAAACATGGATCTTTTTCTGTTGGGCTCCGCCAGAAGAGTTTTCCTCTGCTAATTGTGGTAATTGTTTTAATAGTCTGATCTGCCTAAAATTGGCCTCGATCCTCTTACGATTTCAAGATATAGAGCAGATGAAACGTTTTTTCCTGTTTCATACATTGAGCTACGTGAGAAGTAGGCCCTACTCATTTTGCCTCCATCACAGCAATGCGGACTGGTTAGTGTATGACAATAAAGATAGAAAATGCTTCCGAAGTGAAGTTCGAAATCAATCGGAATAATAATAATGTGGCATGAAATGGACAATTACTTACTATAACTTACGTAGTCAGATCGGGCATTAGTCATGAACGCCGACAGTACACACATCAGGCTTGTTATGTCGTGCTGACAATTCTTCGTGATTCATTTTAATTTTTACTGTTTTCGTTCTCTATTTTGTAATCTATCATTATTTCATGCGACTATATCGCATGAAGCAATCGAATAGCTTACTGAAATTCACTTATATTCATAGTACGTTTACAGGCTACATTAAGAATATTTGCGCGTCCGCATCGGATTGTATTGAAAAAGTGAATGAAATGAGTAAAGGTTTCAAGTTCTTCAAATCTTATTTACATTTCTTAAATACGAATAAGTTCACTGTCTACACACTTCATCAGGATAATTTCCGTTCGCGTCTTCCAGAGGGTTGAAGTAACCCTATTATTTACACCAGTTAACTAAACGGTGTACGTATAGTACGCTTCGTAAAAAAATGAGTTAGCAAATCAATATTTCACTCGACTCGATAACTACATAGTTAACTTTAAGCCAAACAGGAAATGTCGTCTCATTTTTCTAAATTGGCGTTTTTGCTAGATGTGAAAGTGACAAATAATAATGTAGCGAAACTTTCAACCCAACGTTCAAAGCAAGTTGCCCTGATTTATCACCGCACAATGCAGTATACTCGTAAAACAGGGTCGTAGCTTTTTTTGGGCTTGCGATAATTTTGTATTACTACAAGTTTGGAAGTGCGAATCTGTCCTTAAGAGAGGCACACCATGACAAACCGTGAAGAGTATTCTGGAAAGCTATATAACTATGAGGTATGTCGAAGTTTTCGTTCGTATTAACAGGTGACTTGACGTAGTCCTATACCTGCTGTAACTCTAAAAATAGTTTGTACTTCGACTTGTTTCTGGGTTGTTTCGAGTTCCTATGCTGAAAAAAGTTTGCCTAAACTTTCTGTATAATCATTAAAAGTTGATTTTCTTTTTCCTAGCGATATCTTATAGTGATTTTGTGAGAAAAAAAAAAACTAGTGTAAGTTGATGCAGTAGAATGAGATAAATGAGAAGTATAGGACTATATCATTAATTTTCGTATATGAGGTCTTGAGCTCCTCTATCCTTGATAAGGGGAAAATTAGCTAATTATCAACAGATTTCTGGCATTCATTTTTCTTCGTTCAATAATTTAGTGATTCGTCATATTCTCCTTTTGATCTTACAATTAATTCAAACTTGTACGTAGAAAGTGTTTCATTGAATATGTCCATTCGTGAAGAGGAGGGATTTGCGTGGACAAAAGTCTCAACCCTCTGATAACCTTACAGGGTAGACGTCACTTGAAGGGAGAAGAAGGGGACTCAAATGAGCTGCAGATATGAGACAACTAGAAAAAGGCGTAATATCATCAAGGATTTGAATGTTTTCATGATCTTCGACCTAGACACTCCTTAACTTCTTGAGGAGAACAAAGGTTCTCAAATTTGAAGCGGGATAAAAGACTACTGACCAATACAGCGAAGCGACTTAAAAAAGACTCGCAGTATTTGTCACGTTTCTTTGTATCGATAATTCGAGGGCGTGCTATACAGGGAAGAATTTACGAAGAACAATGATAAGGAGACTCGTACACCGAGAAAAACTTGTTGCCAAATTCGACAACGGTATCTTAATTGGCAAAAAGATCTGTTGCCAAAGGAAACATCAGATTACCTATTTCCTATAGAATTCTCTTACGAGTCGAGTTACGAAATCAGAAATTTTAAGCACGAATCTAGAAACGGATTCTCAAGAGAAAACGTTGCATCTTCCGATATTCTGTTTGCATATTCGTGGCATAGTCCATTTTCATCAATACAGATATTATTCTCATCGGAACACAGTTGAAATACTTAATTAAAGCCTTCGCATCCCGTGAAAAAAAGTGTTAGATGACACGCATAAGTTGTACAGAAAGTAGGATAGAAACAGTTTTCTCTGTCTGTAGCTCAGCATCATTACAACCGTTTGAACCTTGTATCCGAAGTTCGTATTTTTGCAATTACTTAGGTGCATAGTTATACTGCGTACATTGTATTCTCGTAAATCGTAAAAAAAATTGATTTGACTTCTTGATATTATGTCATCGCGATATCAAATACCTAGGTATACGAGACAGACGGTGTTTGGACCGTCATAGTAAACAGTAGTGCAAGACTATACCGTATATGCCGAGGCTGCATTGAATATTTCATAACATATGCCGTCCGAGTATGTGAGAAAGAAAAATCAAAACAAATTATTCGGAAATAAATACAACTATTATGGTAATATACAGTCAAGGTTAGAGTTTCCTCATGCTAACTACACCTAACCGTTCGTCATTCATTCATTGTAAATGTATACCTAGATTGCATGGAAAAATACACACGGCACTATATCGAGATGAGAATCTCAACCTACACAATAGACGAATATTGAAAAAAGATTATCTGAAGCTGAACAGTATCCAGCGGTCGGTGGCTAAGAATAGTAACTGAGCCTATGTCGCGCAATATAGTTCGAGCCGACAAAGTCGATTGAAACAACGAGATTTTTTCTCCTTTCCTTTTTCAAATTTCGAATTAGGTCTCCAATTTTTGTGGAGCGAATTCCGATTCAAGCTCGCAAATGGTTTTCGACGTCAAAGTTTTATCGGGGAAATACCCGCGAACACGTGAATGTGGACTGGGGATACAATCGCGGTTTCGGAGTGAGCTAGCGTTTCATCATCGGGTGGAGAAACGTAAGACTGGCAGGAAGAAGCTACAAGGAAGGAGAAATTATTCAGGAGAGCATAAAACAAAGAAAAGAAAGTGGAATACAAATTTTAAAAAAAAGTTCTGGTGGAGCCAAATGAATAAATATCATATTTCATGTCTTTCTCTTTTTCAGTGTACAAGTACATATTTTGCTGTTGAGTATCAGTATGGCAGTGTAAATAGAATAAATACAGAATGAATACTGCTACGCTTAGCAATCTGTATCATGTGTACTATACCTCAGTACATACCAGGTTGGTTGCACTTCTCTTTTGTTCTAGTATAATAAGTCCACTTCGGAATATTTCGAGCAGATAGCTTTTAAGAGGCTCACTCGCTCCGCTCGTTCCCCCTTCTCCTTGGTCTAGCATGAGTCTACTTTGGAATAGTTAGAGCTGATAGGTTTTGGGCTCACTCGCTCCGCTTGTTCGCCCCCCACTTTGGTATAGTACTCGTAATAAGTCCAGTTTAGAATATTGCAAGCTAATAGCTTTTGAGGAGCTTGTTTAAGCGTAGCATAAAGGAGGCTTAGACCTACCCCCTCTCGGTCTAGTTGACCGTATAGAGGGCTATATAATAAAGGCTGAACCGACTTTAGCAGCCTAGTTCAGGCCAACTTCAATGAGGAATTTAAGAGAAGGGATACAGTATATAGGATTCCTATAGACCTAGTAGAAAGCTAGTATACGCTTAGTATACCAGTAGTTCACTGCATAGATCACAAAGAGATATTGCACGTACATTGGTAGAGCTCAGAGGGAAAAATTTCAAGTCCCAAGATCATCTGCACGCGCGCACAAATTTTTAAATTGGGATAAGATCAGAGTGAAGACATGAAACATGTCAATTGTGAGCGCGCCGTATGGAAGTAGCATCAGGGCTGTGTCTAGCTTCGATTGGATGTCGGTTCCTTCTTCCGATTAGCATCTGATTGTTTCTTGAGGTGCACGTGTGAAGGCCTATCAGTCCGTCCAATTTAGAAAAAGGAATGATTTATGTATGTTACACTGTAGTGGAGCCGGCCCTTCTTTACGAGCAAAAGCTTTTGTCGACTACTCTTCACATTGGAATAAAGGTTGTACGGCTTTTGCGATACGGAGATGAGTCTTATATCCAAATTCTTGATCTTTTCCGGGAGCTCCTTAAAATTGAAGGCGGAAGGAGGCTGTAATCAGTCGGAACCAGTGCTCGAGGAACTCAGTTAGACTGTAAGAGGACTTTATGCAGAAAGCGACGGGTCTTATTGAGAGGTTGGCTTCATGGGTTTTCAACACAAAAACCATGAAACGGAATTGAGTCGACTCCTGGTGTTGAAAATTGGTGTTTTCTATTTTGGGTCAGTTGTATGTCTTTCGTCGAAAAAAGACCAGAAATTAACGTCAAAATGGCGTATATTTTAGTTGCACTGTCTGATAGGATTTCAGTATTGAGGTCAAAAAAAGTTATTCGATCCTGATACGTATTGGATTTTAATGTCGACTGAAAATCAACGTCTCAATTGCCTCGACTGAATTACTACTTTGGTCGAGCATAATTGAGACTCTCAGGCCCTGTCACCCTGGCCCCTCCCATTTTGTAATTTTCAATATTTGCGGAATTTTTCACTAGAAGAAATGCCTGGAGCACAAACGATGAAACTTGAAGCACTCACATATACAAACGACGCACAAACGAATCCTGTTGAGAAATATTGAGAATTACAAAACGAAGTGATTATATGCAGGTACGGTACCTACGCCTAAAACGTTGAATGCAGGTACGGTACCTACACCTAAAACGTTAAATGCGGGTACAGTGTAACTTGAAAATATTTTATTGATCATCAGCTAAAATTTTTAAATAACTTGTAGGAATTGAGTATCATAGGCCTATTGAGATATTATTAAAATTAATTAGGTATCAAAATCATCGTCGCATCGAGGGCAACCGTCCGATTGAAAACACTCTTTATGGACTTTGGAAGAGCAACACGTTGTAAGAGTCATTGTTGATTTGTGACCTATTCTGGCATAACAAATGATGCAGTTAACTCCCTCATCGCCATCATCACTTTCCTCGCCCGACTGCGCGGTCTTCCTTCTTTTGACCTCCAAAAATCGTCCCTCTTGAGTAGCGCCCTCAACTGCATTGGCCTCACTGGGATTTTCAGGATGTGTTGACGATGCTCTAAGTGTTGGTGATGCTGCAACAGTTGATAATGCTCCAAGTGTTGATAATTCTTTGAGTGTAGGCAATGTATTTTCTTTCAGAACAAAACTTGCAGTTGAAGAGGTACTTGCAGGAAGGGTACCAGCGCGAACATTTGGTTCAAAATCTTTGATGGCCTTCAAATAAGTCAAAAACACATCGGTACCGTGATATGAAGCAAGCAAAGCAATGTTGAGAGCAAATGGCAGTATCATGTTATATTTCTCACGAGAGGTCAACGTTTTCTTTTCAGTGACCTCCTCTTCTACATCAAAACTATCAAAAGGACTTACTTCCTGCAAGTTGTCATTATGTGCAACACTGTTTTCTATACAGCGCTTATTTTTCTCAAATTCTTGATGTTCTCTGGGATAGCGGGTATGGATTAAAGCCAAGTCAAATACTTTAGATAGTGCACCAAATTCTTCTTCCCGCTTGAGAAGAATATGACGGCATGGGCATTGATGGTTGGAATGGAAAGTACACGTGTATAGTACAAGAGAAGTTGTGTACAGGACTTCATTTTCTTTGTACTTTTCTTGCACACCGTTCAACGTTTTACGTGTAGGTACCGTACCTGCATTTAACGTTTTAGGCATAGGTACCGTACCTGCAAATAACGTCTACCATTACAAAATGCTGAGGGGGGGGGCAAAGTGACGGGGCCAGATTCTGAATCGCTCTCATGAATTATTTAACTGCGCATTCTGTCTGCGAGTAGCGGAATGACCCGCCCAACAGAATGGTATGAGAAGTAAGGGCTGTGCATAGTCTTCAGATTGACGACAATTTTGGGTCGTTTTAAAGTCCGCCAATAAGAACTTCAAATTGACTGTTAATCGACATAACAGGGCTGTTTGTTTGAAATTGATAAAGCAATTTGAAGAAAGTGACTCAAAATGAGTCTCTCTTTGTCGACTCAGGTTCGACGTCGAAATTGAGTCGACTACTGGTGTCTAGAGTAGATTGATGTCGCCTCGATTTTGGATCAATTATTCGTTATTCATCGGATTGTGTCGATTCAAACTGATTCGCCACCTAAATAGTGACAATATAACATTACTCAACAGGTACATTCCAGATGAAGGGTTGGTTGAACTAGTTAATGAGTATGACTCACTATCTCATACTTTGCTAGTTCAATCATGATTTCTTCTCCGGTGTCGTTGTGACTGTACTTCTTTTCAACCTCGTCGAGTCGCTTTTCATCTTCGCTTGAAATGGTTGTTGAACCAAAAGTGCGCTCGCGATTTCTTATGTATTTTTTTCTGCGCTTTTTGTAAATCGCCCTCCAATTACTCACTGAGTATTGTTGAGCTTTTCCTAAATATGTCCGACCCTAACCTCGCGAACCGGATTAATTCTATCAATTTTAGCATTGTGTCGCCGCGATTTTCACCAAGACTTCAAAGCAACTAAATTGATGGTCGAGCAGGTTCATGGTGCACAATTTGTTTTTCTTGAAGCTTATTCGCCTTTTTTTCAGACCTCGACTTAATGAACAAGTTGGGTACTTTCTCGACTCCCCCCCCCCCCCCTCGTTTTTCTTATTTCGTTAACCTTCAGAATCAAAGAAGGAAGACGTGAAGAAGTTTAGAATATTTTACGAGAATGTGGTGCGTACACAATTTCCATTTTCGGTAAATGGTCGTATCATTTTTTCTAATGCCCAAAATTTCTATTATTTGTCGCTTGAGACTGAATTTCGAGAACTGTACTGAATATTTTAGGCGTATACTTTTCATTTCATCGCTCGTTCTACTCATCGCATTTCTGCTTCGTGTAGATATATACCTTTGAAATATCACGTCAAAATTTCTGGTTTGCTTCACGCTTTTCGAGTCGTGCGATAATCCATGCCTTCCCAATTTGCGTAAGTGAAAAGTATACAAAACCGCGAATGTGTAGTCTTTGTTTCAGTATCGTGTTGGTAGCATTATCGGTTATTGGTGAGTGAATTTCGGAACTTTATTGTCGCATTTAGTGAAGCTCGAAAATTCGGTGGCAACATATGGATATATCGATGTGAATATTCCGTTGCGGTGAAGACTGAACTGTCATAGAATATCACGATGGAAGTATACGTATAATATACATTCAAATAAAGAAAAAAGAAAGATTGATAGAACGTAATACTGTACAACTACAACGTGGAAAAAAGGAGATTTATCTCAACTTAGGTTCAGAAATGATGTAACGAAAATTGACATTTTCTCTGACAGGGTATATACCATATTGGATTATACAACGTATACGCACAACATTGTACAATATGTTTAGTAGGAACGCGATATTTCTTTCATCGCAAACTTCGAACCTCGCAGAAAACAAAAAGTTGATTGTGGCATCAGAAGGTGATAATGCTATATAATCTTTTCTCAAGGAAACGTCGTAACTTTTGATATTCCGGGTCGAATTTGTACCGTTACGGTTGTATTCCTTTTACATGTTAAAGTCGAATTGTTGTATCCGTAGGCAATTGATTCTGCCATCTGAGACCGGAATATCACTACTTACGGAATTTACTTCAAAATTTCTCTTGATTATATTACGTCTAGCAAGGGAAGGACGGTTTTATCGTGCTTACTTATATTTCAGCTTCGTTTGAAACGCGCGAACATTTTCCAACTGTGGGTGGCTTGGTACGAAGTAATTTTGTGCGAGGTTTATCAAGAATTATCAAGACTGAAGAAAATATTATGAAAATGAGAAATTTTCTTTACATACGAGGAAAATTCTTTATGAATCTGAAAAGGAGAAAAAAAAAGTATTAGCAAATAACTTCAGCTGAAACGATTTTTTTAAACGAACAAAAGGGTAGTAATATAAATCACAAATCATAATTAATTAAAATCGACCTTTACCAAAATTGAAACTTTTTTACCATGCTTTCCGAGGTTAGAGCAGATCAGCTTCCGCAAGACGTAAAATCTTTCGGGAAAAAAATAAGACTTGAAGGCTAGTTGGGAGGGTAAGGTGTGCTTTGCCTTTATTCCTCATTTTTTTGGACATTTTAACAAAAATAAAAAATGTAACCCACCGCATGCTCAATAAAAAAACGCTGAGCGAGAGCGGTTGGATTATTATCATCTTAAAGTAAGAGAAAACAAAAACGATGAATTAAAAATTAGAAAAGAATGAAAAAAAAAACAAAACAAAGAACAAACGAACAAAAACAAAACAAAATGAATAAAATAAAATCCTCTTGAGAACAGAAGGAAAAAAAAAACAAATGAAAAATAAGTACGGCACATAAGATAGATAAATAAGTAGAACAATGATAAGGCACAAGTGAGAAGAAGAGAATATTGAATAACAAAATGAAGTAAGAATGAAAACAAACAAGAGAGGAAAAATTTAATAGAAAACAAACAAAAAAAGAACCAAAAAGGGAAACAGATAAATTATGAATAAAAATGAATTTAATAAATAAAATAATAGTATCCAGGCCCCCAGGTACTTAGGCAAAGGCCACAACTCAAGCTGCTACCTGACCGTTCCCACATGGAAGCTTTTTCAACCAACCAAGTTGAAGGAAAAGACAAAAATAAATAAATAAATAAAGAGAAAAAAAAAACAAAGAGAAAGAAAAAAAATAATAATAAAATGAAATAAAATAATAATAAATAAGCAAATAACGACCAACAAATGATCGAAGAAAAGAAAAATTGATGATAATATTTCTTTTCTTTTCTTTTCATTTTTGCTGTTGCTTGGCTACTCTCCCACCCTGGTATGTTCAGCACTGTCTCGTATTTTTAAAGCAAGTGCGCCTTTGATTTTTCCAGAAAGCTGGGACCCCTCAAATTTTGAATAAGTTCTGTTGTTAAAGTAGAGGTAAAGGTAGGTATTTTGTAGTTTGCTTGTCCACGGGCTATTTCACTTATCCATTTTCTGGGTGGTTGAAATCTCTGTTGGTGTCTTGTTGAATAGTGTTGTGTTGTGGGAGTTGGTGTTTGAGAGCTTGGCGATGAAGTACAGAAACTAGTGCTCGTTCATACAGTCCATGTAATGGTAATAGTTTAAATTTGTTGAAAAGCGGTTGTGTGTGGTCTGCACGACGAGCCCCTGCTATTGATCTAATGCGTATTTTTGCATTACACTAATTGGTTTGAGAATGTAGTCTGCAGCGCCGCCCCAACATTCGATGCCGTAATGAAGTACAGGTTCATAAAAGGCTTTGTACACCTGTATTCTGATTTTTGCTGGTATAGCGTTTCTAGTCTAGTACATGAGGTGATTCAGTTTACGTAGTTTAGTTTGCATTTACAAAGAGTGTTCCCTCCAGTTTAAATTTGTATTGAGTATAGTTCCGAGATATTTCATCTGTGCAAGTCTCAATTTTGTAGCAGAAGTGTTTTATCGCAGTTTGGCAGGTGCCAGGTAATAGACAGGTTCTGATGCCCCGACTTTCTGTATTCAAAATGGACAGCTTCTGTTTTTTTGAGGTTAGGGCATATCTTATGATACAGCAACCAGTGGTTTAATTTTAGGAGATCAGACTCTAATTTATTGATTGATTCAGCAGCATAGATCATTGCAGTGTCATCTGCAAAGGAGAACACAGGGCCCTGTAATTGTAGTTCTAAAAGACTGTTAATGTAAATAAGAAAGAGGATTGGGCCGAGTGTGCTCCCCTGTGGAACTCCTGAAGTTACCGGCAAAGAGGTACTTTTGAATTCTTTGTATTTTACGCGTTGTTCTCTACCAGTAAGATAGGAGGACAACCAATCATGAAATTCACCGCGAAGTCCTGCTCTAAACAATTTCTCTAGAAGTATTTCATGATTTACACAGTCAAAATAATGCTTTTGCTATATCCAGATAAAGTCCTAAAACTTTTTCCCTACTTTCCAAGCTATTTGTAATTTCAAAAATGTGAGCTCGAACAGCCTCGGAGGTGCTGCGAGCCAGAAGAAATCCAAATTGATTTTGATTGTTTGAGAAGAAATTTTACAATTTGTTCTTGTACAATTATTTCAAATAGCTTAGAAAGTGTGGATATAATAGAAATAGGTCGAAAATCTTCTAATTTAGATGCATTAATTTTTTTAGGTATTGGAGTGATAGTTTGTTTTTTTTAAAGGATTTTCGGGAATGTGTCTTCTATGAGTGAGAAGTTGAATATCATGACGAGGGGAACACTCAGTTGTTCCCAATATTTCTTCATCTCTAAGGCTGTTATCCCATCATCTCCACTAGATTTTTTATTTGAAAGTTTTTCAACGGCCTTGTGAATGTCATAGACGGTGATTTTGTGACAGCCAAAGCTTTTTCTTGTTGGAGAGAGTAATTTATATTCACTCAAAATTAATATTTTTTAACGTATGGCGAAAGAGGGAAGAAAAACGTTGATGGAAAATACACTTGTGGTAGGAGCTTCCCGGCCATTATTGCCTCTGGATGGACGTTCATTTCCAAAAAAATCCGAATTCACTGCTAGTCTTACAATGGCAGCAAGACAATTTTCGGTGTTTCATCTCCCTATCTTTGGGGCGGGTCTGAAGGTAAGACCTGTGTTTGGAATCGTGAGGCGTAACGTTCCCGATGACGTATTGCTAACCTATGATAATTATCTTTAGCTCCTCCCACACCCCCTTGCCTGATAGTTATTCTTTCAACATTACAGATATTTACATGCTAATGAGATTACAGTCGCCCATAGTTTCATGTGCTCTGTCAACATATTTGTATACTTCTCTTACATCCATTCGGTGTGCCGTGTGCAAATGTACTGGCTGCATATTCAAGTACTGCTCCAGCTGTTCCATTCAGCATCACTCTTCTAGCCTTGCTGCTATAACCGAAAGTGTTTCTACGGACAATGCTCATTTTTGACGCAACATTTGTTGTTTTCGTACTCATCTCTTTACAGTGATGCTTCCACAATAGGTCCTCATCAAGGTATACTCCAAGATACAGTGCACGCCGCTTATTTTGATCACGTTTGTGACAGCTGTGCGATTAATTACAATTGGTGGCGGACAAAAAGAAAAAAAAAAATGAAAGAAAAATGGAAAATTGTATGTATTGTATACAACATAATATTTTTTTTATAGAAGTACTCATTAATACACGTTTGTTTTTTATTAGTCTCTACTAAATTTGCAATAAATTTCTAATATGGAGATAGAACATTGAGGCACGGCAGCAAACAGCTCTGGTTAAAACCAATAATGCAGCCTCAATTTCTCTTTCAGAGGGGAGGAGGTGGGGATAATTCTGTCTTCTAAATTTGCATCTTCATCCTCCCCTTCTGTATTATTATTCCCAGACCCATTCTCGTCTTCTGCTTGAAGAATTTCAGTGTATATGTACATCGTCTGTAAAAGGAGCAGATGTTGGTGCATCACTGTCTATAGCCATCTATTTTTCAAAATCTTGTGTTGAAATATCATCGAGTTTCAGCAGCATCCAGTCATCATCTTGTGCAACAATTTCTTGGCTATTGTCGCTAGTCGCACAGAAATCACCTGGCTTTTTTGAAACAATTTTGATGTCCTTTGTCTTTACGTTGGAATAATATCTTGTTCATTGTCAACCCTATTCTTTCCCTGAGGTATGTTTCTGTGTTAATTCATTCTACTTCTGTTTCATTAACTAGTTTGATAACATTATTGTCGCATAGAACTAACAATGTGTTGTCAGAACAGCGGAAGTGGCAAGTCCCCCGCTTCTGCAACATATTAAGCACATTGTTGTATCCTCTATTCCGTACAGTCGCACTTGGAACACTTCCCTGAGGTGAACCTTTTTCAAGTTTTCTTCTTATTCCTCCTATTCTACACCCGTGTCTGTTAAGTAGGATTTTATTATCTGCATCAGAGACTTTGGAATTCTCATTTCTGTCATCTCATTTATTATGTGAGACCATTCAATATTGTCAAATGCGCCTCTGATGTCTACTGCTACTGCGACAACATAATTTTAGGATTTTTTTCATTTTGATATTTAAACATTTCTTGCAATGACGTTGAATTAGCTCTGATAGGTCTTGCGCGATACCTCTGTTGGTTGTAACCTCGCTTAAGGTACAAGTTTGAGAGGGATTTGTAGAGATCCTTTGCATCTTGGGTCTCGTTCTCGCCGTAATTCATTTGAATTATTTTCAAAGCTGCGTACGCGGATGTTTTTGTAGTAATCCGTACATTACACTTTGAAGAAGAGGCAAAGTATTGAGTGCAGCCGTCAGCCTTATGTTGCAGCACCGGCACATTGCTAGCTGCCCACTGATATGCGGCTGTCCACATTGCCGGGGAGATTGACCGGTCGTCAGCAAACAACTCGCAGTTACAGGATGATGGACTTTGACAATCTGACCAGGTGTGTATGGTGTCGGCAGCGCAAGTGAGGAATTGCCCAACTGGAAGCCTCTCCCTCAGTGTGTGTGCTTAGTCTTGATGACTGCGTTTGTTGCTCCCACACCATTATTGGTAGAAGGTTGACCTAAAGAAGCATCTTTGTACCAATTTGGAAAGGGCGACTAACCACTGTTGCTCAAAGTATTTGATGAATTCAAGAATTTTACCGTCCCTGTTTTTCCGCCACTTCTTGAGAAACAACAAAAAAGCTGTCAGAAACATCTTCTCATCGAGACACGTTTATAGAGTGTTTATACCCTCTTTCAGGTGTTTCTTCTGAGTAATTCCTCGCAGGTGCGTATCAATATTCTTCACAACATGGAAGAAACACATTAAACGGACTAGAGGCTCATCAAATACAGCGATGAAACCATTTGTGATCGTTTTGCTGCCATTGGCTAAGAGGATGGTTGGCGTCCACTCTAAGTCAGCATTATGTAAGCTGGGGAAGATGAATTCAAAATCATTTCCTGTTTCACCTCTGGTGATTGCAATTGCAAACGGATGAAAAATAAAATTGGCATCACTTGTCCCGACCAGGAGAACTGGGTATCCCTGCCAGTTACACTAATACGTGGCATCTGTTTGTACCGTAGATGATTTCCTGCACAGTGACATTAATCTTCAAGTAGAAAGTATAATTTTTAGATATTGCTCACCTGGCACAAAAGATTTGACATGAATGTGGTAATTGAGTACGTAAAGGGTCATCAGGGTCTTTAGGGACGCTCTTTCTCTCCTCACACCAGGTCCAAAGTTTGGTGGCGGATATAGTGGGAGGACCAAATTTCTAGACACACAATGTATTTAAGAAAGTAACAAGTTTTGACTTTGGCGGTTCTGCTAGATTATGTTGACAAATTGAACGCAAAATTGCATTTGGTTTTGTGATGCCATCTGTGTATTTCTCTTGTACAAAAACCTTCAATGCTGTTGAGAGCCTGCGACTTGGATTGTCAATGTGGTGTTCCGTTCGTTGTCTCGTATAGGGTAACACTCTGTCTTGTACTGTGATACAGCAAATACATGCCAGCTGGACATTCTGCCACTCTATACTTTCCTGCTGAACATCATTATATTCTATACTTGCTCACCTCTCACTGTATTTGTGGATGCTGATATTTTCCATATTTTTCTTGCCTGAATTGCTTCTTTTGGAGCTTTTGAAGAGGTAAACGTTTCACATTCTTTCCAAAACCGTACTTTCAAAACGCGATAGCAGAGCAAAAACAGAATACTGAGGTATGTTCAACCACACAAAAATGTAGTTAGAACCTTGCTCTATAACATATTTACGATCAAGAATAATCGCACAATTCTTCGAGCAGTTATGAAAAATATTGTAGAAGACTATTTTCAGCTTCAAATGCGGGGCTATGTACGTCCTTGCGTCGCGACACAGAATCGCGTGTTTCCCCGTATTTGAAGCTGAAAATAGTCTTCTACAATATTGTTCATAACTGCTCGAAGAATTGTGCGATTATTCTTGATCGTAAATATGTTATAGAGCAAGGTTCGAACTACATTTTTGTGTGGTTGAACATACCTCAGTATTTCTGTTTTTGCTCTGCTATTGCGTTTTGAAAGTACGGTTTTTAGCAATTTTTGAATTTTCAATCGCAAATTACTCGGAACTCCGATGAGATAGATAAAAAGAAAAAGAAAAAGAAAGAAAAAAGGAAGGTCCGCTGTCAAACACATACCGGTGGTGTGGCGCAACACCGGAAAAACGGCCAACGGCATCGTGTTCAGCGTAAAAAACACTTCTAGGAACGTCTCAGATAGTTCATGTGCATTCCAAAAATTTATCATTTGTTCAGTAGTGTAATACAGTACGGTAGGTAACTAAAAAATATTATCTCTCTACAGCTTCTGGTGTCTTCATGTTTCTACAAGTCCTCGATGTTTTTATCTGACATACATGTACATCTATACCTAGATGTGTCATTCATCTTTACCTATTACTCACGTTAATTTCCTGAGCGAATGTATTTGGTAATACATATTTATATTAATATTTTGTTTAAACCTATTATTAATTTGTGTGCAAGTTCTTTCGGGATTTCGCCTTTAAATTTTGTCATTACAGATCATTTCTTTGTGTCCTTATATTATTTCGTTCAAACGTATTTATCATTTCGGGCTGTTTATTACTCCCCATTTTCTTTACTTACGGTATTGCTATTCTGTTTCCTTCGAGTCGCAGGATTCACATTCTTCACTCGCCATATTTTGATTGCCATCTAATTCATACGCGTTCGTCGAGAAGTCATTGTCCGCGCCTAGGCCTAATACGGAATCTTCATCTAAGTTTTGCCGGTCATCTGTTACTGACCAATCTTGTTCGCCATCGAGTAAAGAATCCGAATCTGAGAAAGATTCGTTAGAACTAGATTCGTCAGAAATTTTTACCTTCGATTGTTTCTTCTTCATTGTTGCTCTCAGCTCAGTCATCTTTCATCAACTACGAGTCGAACAACGAACCGAACAACAAACGGATACAAAGAAAAATGAACGGATAACGAAAAAAAAATTCACATTCGAAAACGCATCGGAAAATTTTCATCATTTATAATTAATGTTATGCAAATGTACCCAAAGGTCGATAACCTAGCACGCTGCAGACTGTATACTACATGTATATGACGAAGCATGCTGTTTGAGCAAAACGTTGCACAAGAACAGCAGTGTTGGGCTTCCAGTCTTTAGCTCGAATGGTTCAAAGGAGTGAGGTGTAAGTGCGCTAGTGATGCATTGAGAAAGTTATGGTAGCTTCCCGATGACATTCTCGTAAGAACCAAAAATGAAATTCCTCGTGAAGAGGAGAAAGGAATTTATAGGATTGATTATCCGGATTGTCCTATCTTCTACATTGGCGAGGCTGGCATACAGGTCAAGGTTAGGGTTGAGGTATTATGCTGGCTGCCTTTTCTAATCATTTGATTTCAACCGGCCCTAACTATAAAGAGATATGGGAAGTTGATGGGAAGTTTTTCTTCAAACTAAAAATCCACGTTTTAAACAATTGGCGTTAAAAGAAATTGAAATCATGCGTCATTCTCTTCGTGCTGACATAATACTCTTCATCAGGGTTGAGGAAGGTTTCATCAAGATGCTGTACCGACCCCACCACACCGCAACTCCCCGAGGTGATGAGTATCACTTATCGTTGCAGTCTGATTTCCAGCAATGTTTTGTATTTTAGGCTTTTGCGACCTATATGCGAAATCCAAGTAATTAAGACTTAACGTCTTCAATAGTTCTCATACAAGATTACGAGAAGAGAAAAAAGGAAGTTAGGGAAGCTTTAAGAAGGGTGGGGTAAAATCCAGATTTGACTTGGAACCATGTTTTTCTGGAGATTACAATTTTCGAAAATAAGTCTATATCCTTCCTAACCGTATGATAACAAAATCATTACTCGAAAGACTAAACATAACCCAAAGATTTCAGCTCGTTCATCAACATACTTACGAAGTTATAAATCCTAAACCAATCAATGGATGCGTTCATGATATAATCTGTTCAGCTGTTTTAACGACAGAAGGCGGTAGAGAAACTCGATAAAGATAATAACATCTTTCATACAGCCGTACCTGGCGAAGTAGCGAAGAGGCGATTATATCGTCAATATTTTCACGTTTTCTCGCCGCTAGCGGAGTTATAACGTCGCAATCTATTAATAGAATTTTTACTGGAGCACTCGCTATCAAAAAAGCTGAATTTATGTTAGTCTGAAAGTTGCACGCTATTATCGTGCTGGCTATGATTCATTGCCTGAACGCTTATGTCAAACGTTGTTGTAAACAGTAGTAATTTTTCACCTGCGACCCGTCGCGTTGCGTCGCGCCGCCGTCGTGTTCTTCACAGTACCTATACACAAGACGTTCTCGAAATTCGCACCAATTTCAATTTCGCAATCATATCGAAATTTTCACTCTCTCGTAACTTACGAGTGCGAGTGACCTTCGTCGAGATGACTTCCGGATTCACGTGTACCCGGTATACGTACTTCACCCTATACACGTTAAGATCTTTCGCAGTATAGTAAAAACGAGTTCGATATTTATTAGAAAAATTAATAGAGCGTAAAATTTCGCGGAGTGATTGCGCGAATTTCAAATCGAACTTGACGTTCTGCGGTTTTGTCTTCATCTACGGTGGAATGTGCGGTATATAGAGCGCCGTGCGCGTTATTCTCACATTCCATTCATGGTCATAGATGCTCACCCCACATACGGCCTACGCACAGAGAAAACTTTCACGATGATATTTTTTTCCACTTTCCTTTGCCTTCTCAACTTTTAAAAATATTTATCACCTATAGTTCAATATCCGCTCGACATAATGTTACGATCCAGACAATTAAATTCGGCGACTAGAACGCGGTATAATTTTCTCGCAATGGAAAACGATCATTATTATTAGAGAATATAGTAGTCGCGGAGGACGGAAGAATCAAATGAAAAGACTATGAAGTGGTCCATAAAACAGAATTTTAGGCGCCTGTAAGCCTATCGAAAACTGTATTTTATGAATATGAACTAAAGTATATTAATTTGTGAAGAACGTTTTAATGTTTTATACTATTTCATGAGAGCCCTGAAAAATATGCATTCGTTCTTGGTTACATTTTCGTACAGAATTATAAAAATAATTTTTAATTGAAGAAAAATTTATGTTTACTTTTCGAGTACAACTGGCGTGAAAGAGGAATTTTTAAGAGAGAGGATCGAATTTGGACGATCACTTCCAATTCAAGCAAAACCATGGACGGAAACCGATTTCACTTTACTCGACCGAGTCAGGAATTTGATAAAGAAATCTGGTATAATTTCTAAGTAACGCTGATCAAAAAGTGAGAATGGAGATCCTATTTCATAACTTTTCACTTAGAATTCCCACCTTCTTAGTGGAGGCTGGAGCTTTTCTCCACCACACGGAGGTCGAGTTCCAAGATAAGTTTTCAATAGACCTGCATCAAGTTCACTCGAAACAAAGCTGTTGGAATCGGTTTGATTTTCTCAAAGCAAGTACCTCAGGTGCGAAGAAAAATGAGTTACTGGTAATGGATTATGAGGTCTGATGGGATGGAGAAGGATGTAGCTTCCTTGGTGGCCTATTCGACGTGGTCGTCATCTAGAAATCTCGAATGGCTCAGGATTCGTGCTCAAAGCGAGAAAAAAGTCATAAGGATGCGTGTAGGAATTGAAGATGAGAAGGACGGATGAAAGAGCGTCCGTACGAATAAGGCGGGGGTAGTTGTAAGATCCGTGAGTAGCGAAAGTTTCGCCGGAAAAATTGAGGCTGAGTCCTTAATACGATGGGCTTTTATAAATCCATTTATTGGAGTTGATATAAGCAGTCTAGACATGAAATGAGCTGTGAGGTATAAGTGCTGTCGTGAGATTCGTGATCAGTTGAGCCGGTAGGGGTTAGGGTCAGAACTCCGATCTTATTTCATTTCTTATGATTATAATTTACCTGATTTGTACAATAGTAATTTTTACGAGATGTAACCGCTTTACGAACTACTGTATATCGTTTTTTTCCCCTCATAGATAGAATATCCATATTAAATTATTACACGATGATATTATGAAAAGGTCTCCAAACGAGCTATACGTATTACAAATAGGGATTTATACGAACATAAGCTATTTCATACATAAAAATAATGGTAAATAATGTGTTCTGTTGATATTGAGATTTGAAAACACTATACGTAGATAAATAATGTATGAGAAAAAAGGTGACACGCTCTTACACAACATGAGGTGAATCATATCTTCTGTTTTAAAAAACCATTATACTTAATGTAGTTCGGAAGCTGTCGATACTCTAGATCTTACGAATAACCTATTTTCTATTTTCTCCGCTAAGCGGAAAAAATCCGTTTCTCTCATCCGTGTTTCGTATCAAAGTCATATAAGTTTGAATACGTGTTCCCCATTTGATAAGGAGTAGTACGTATGGTAGCAATTTTGTTTATCGACGTTCAAAGCGAGCGAGATTATGATTTTATATACAGCTAATTTTCCATGAAGAAGTCTTTCCTACAGAAAACATATTTTGTTTGCGGTAAATTTTTTTCAACCCTTCTAAATTTTTGTTGGAGAAAATTTCCTGCGTGAAGGTCGAAATTTCCGTGCGACGACTTCTCTTTCTGAAATTTCATTTTATTTTGTGCGGAGAAAACTGGGGGAATAATATTTCCTTGATTCTTCGAAAGATGCACATGTTGATAACGTTTGTGAATGGGCCATCTCGTATTATATAAGACGTGTATTTCTCGATAACAAAAGAAAATTTCTTGTTATATCAAGGGATCTAGCAGACAGTTTGATAAAAGTGATGTAATTTCTTTTGAAACATTTTAGCGCCTCCAAGAAATCTTATTTTCCTCCTGAAAAATACTTTAGACGCGACAAAAATCTTTTGATTCTTCTTCTTTTTCAGAAATGAATTTATATACTCTTCAGCTTTGAAACTGGCTTCAAGTCGTGTCAATGGTTTTGGCGTAAAAAAGTGATCGCTTTGGGTCATGAAAGCTCTCTTTACCCTGATAAATTCATGAAAAGTCGATTTCATTGTTGAAATTTTAAAACTCATGTTTTTTCGGAGCTCAGATTTCGAGATGCGACACTTTCACTGACAAATTTTTCATCAAAGATGAGTTCACCGACTCGCAAATTCACCTAAGAAATTTAAGTTTCATCGATCACAAGATTTTGCCAATTTTTGATGATCCCACCGAATGAAACGGAAGTTCCCATGGAAAAGGAAGAAATGAATAGGCGTCGATTTATACTTTCTATTTAAAAACGCTTATCTCAAGGTACAGGCTTCTTGTGAATGACAAAGATGTTGTCGAGTACTTGTGTGGTGCGTGGCTTAATTGACGCGCTTATTTCCAAAACCAGCTAAAGACCAAATGAACTATCCGGAAAAAGGGCAATTCTCCCATTTAAAATGTACACAGAAATTGCCCTTTTTCCGGATAGTTCATTTGGTCTTTAGCTGGTTTTGGAAATAAGCGCGTCAATTACAGTGTTTGAATTTCGGACTATTACCTCTTGTATTTAATTTTTATTCGAATTACTTTTTTTTCTACATCCAGTATTATTTTCACCTGTACAACTTCCATCGTGATTCGCTGTGGTCCTTCTTCTCTCCTGTCATATAAACTAGTATAAAACTAGGATAGTGGAAGGAGGAGATCCAGCCTAGTTTAAGTCCAGTATACAGTATTTCAAGTCCCCTTCCTATCATATGTATAGCTTGGGAGATAGAAGTTGGTGAGTATAGCCTGATCAAAACAGCTACTCCAAGTGACTAGATATGCAATACTCCATACACCAATTGGCCTAGCCCCTTCTATAAACCAGACACCATAAAACTCATAAAATAGGTTCCCTGCCTACTCTCATTTAACTCTGTTAAAGAACCCGTGAGTTATTTTATTTTATTTTTGTAGAGGTCCGAAACGCAAGCTCGAAGTCATGAGCGTTATGAGATTTTTCTTCGGAATTGCAGTATTCGGCAACAACTTTTTCAATTCCTACTGGGAGTGTTTCCGATTTTTCAACGGTGGAGGACCTTACGTCTGCGGAGCGGCGGAAGTGTCTTTTGTGAGGCGAAATGTCGGTCTCGCTCGAGATTCCATGTTCTCTCGACTAACTGCTTGAGTTTGAGTCATATCGTTGTATTGCCTGCTATTGGTGAGCTGTACTGAGCAATATCACAATATTGAAACAATTTGTGCGTGCAAGGATTGTAGAGATAGAGAGAATAATTTCGGCTCATCCCGCACATTACCAAAAAAACACATACAAATATTTTGGTCAAAACCTTATTGTAACTCGCGACGTTGCAGTCCTTCTTCAGGCGACAATAATGAATAAATAGAATGGAGTCCTCGACACTACGAGTCATTGTATTATAGGTAGGTTGATTACATGGACACGTATTGAATCGTCTTCTTTAGGAGTCAGAGGCGTAGGGGGTTGGGATAGGTTCAAGGAATTCGAGTTTTTGTCGCAATTTGCCTGAGGATCGTCTACCGTTGATGAGGTGTGATTATTTATACTGTACTAAGCAGGCACTACTGGTTTGGATTATTGCATTGAGTTCGCTTATGTCGCTTGTGAAGCGCCGCAGTTCCTCCATGGTGGAGTGGGTGCGGGTTGCGTAAACATTTGATTTGGTTTCCTCCAACATCGGGATCGATCCTTTCGGGTATAACTTCAGTGTTGGAAGAATCTCCTCGTTAACCCCTTCTTCTGCTCGGCAACCGCCAAGTTGCAGTGCCCCCCGGCACGCAAAAAACTCTAGAACACAACAACACCACCACTATCTTAAATATACTGGATTGCTGTTGGCTTCTCTTCAACTTCTTCAGGGATGACCTTCCTTTTCTTCCTGCACATCTGGATTTTGATGGTACACAGGCGTCGAGGAGGCCATAGCGTGGTTCTGCACTTGCCTATTCCTCTCCCGGTCTATCTTCTTCTTCATGACGGTGGCTGCACGTGCAGACATTTGGATTCATGCTCCTTTAGAACCTAGCATGGTGGATACCAGACTACTCGAAACAAGCGCTCCATCTACCCTGATATCTTGAAAATATCGACTAAGCTTGTCCCGCTCACTTCTCCACGCCTCGCACTCAAATACGGTGTGCTCTGGCCCATCAACCCGCCCTTGGTCACAGTGTTGACCGATTGCCTGCTCAACCTCCCTTAGCTTCTTACAAAGGTACTTGTTGAGGCAGCCATGACCCTTAAGCATCTGCGTCAGGTGAATGTTTAGCTGACTATGGTGTCGGTTCAACCACTCATCAAGGTCGCTTATAAACACACGGGTTGTCCACTTTCCCTACTCACTCTGGGCAATTCTTGCTTTCCATTTCTTTGGCAAGGTGCGCCTGGCCTCCTGATTAACCCGTAGACTGTAAAGTCTCACGGTTGGTCGTTATCGTCTTTTTTCCTCTGAACACCGCTGCTCTCTCCTCAGCAAGGAGCTCAGTTGGTGGTAAACGTGCTAATACGCAAAGAGCCTCCGTTGAGACGGTGCGGTAGGCACTAACACCTCTTCAGCGCAGCTCTTCACTGGATCTTTACCATCTCCATTCTTTGGTATAGTATTTTCATTGAGTCGGCCCATACTGGTGCACCTTACAGGAGGATTGACACATAGCAGTGCTCATTGTGATCCTTCTTCTGGCTTCTCTTCCTCATCAGGCGGCTAAGGTATGCAACTACCCTGCCTGCCTTTTCCGCTGCCATCAGGAAACGGTGCCTGAAGCTCAGCGTTGAGGTTGAGTCAAGACAGATGCCCTGGTACTTCATCTTCTTCTTGGTCTCAATTTCCACACCTTGCAGGCGAAAGGTGGGTTGAATTGTAAGATTAGTAAGCTTGTCGCGATTTGCCCTAGTTAGTTTCATTTTGGATTTAAAGTCAAGATTTGTGTCGTGCAGACTGATGTGAAAAAGGGTCTAGTCCTTTGATCGCTTGAGCTGTTGACAGTGGGTCAACTTGAAGAATGAAGTATGTTGCTATTACTGATATGATATCTGTTTTTTCCCTCGTTAATGAAAATACGGGAGTTCCATTTTCGAGTGTTATTACAAAGGACTGAGAAATGGTTGTATCATTGTTGTCTTCATTACATACGCCTCTATGAAGGATGTGTGAATACTGTGCCAATTCTGACTGTTGAATTGCATCGCAGGTGGAAGTTTGTGAATAGCTGATGTGGTTTTAACGTTGATTTTGCGCAGTTCTTCAAGTAGAAAAGAATTCGGAATGGTTGGCCGTTGGAAAAAAAAATTAAACATCGGTAAGGGGCCACAAGTTTTCTTGGATGAATCTTTTTATTTCTGACATTGGCAGTTTTGTGTTCCTCCTGCTTAGTCTACTTATGAGACTGTTTCATTATTTGAAGTCTCGAAAATTGATAAATTTGCCAGTCGGTGAACTTACCGTTCGGTAAAAAAAAAATTGAAAATTTCGGTCGAGTTATCATCGGTGAAAGTGTTGTCGGCAAAACCACCGAACCCTCAGATTCTATACTTCTATACCTAAGTTTGACCGCCGAGATCTTGTTATCTTCGTAGAGGATTCAAACGTTATGGGATTGATCATGCACATACATGTTTATACTTTTTCCGCGTATAACTGTGACTATATTGTGAACCTGACTTCTGTCTCTTTTGTCTTCTCGTTTTTGTGTTTTTCGTCTGTTCAGTGTATCTTGATATCGTCGATACAGTATTCTTATCTATGTTGTCTCCTTCCCTTTTTCCTTTTTCTTCTCGATTTTAAGCCCATATTTAGTCATGCTCTTCCTTTTTCGTTCATCCCTTCATTGTCGATCGGTCGACTTTCAAAATCGCGATTATTTTGATGCGTCTCGCGCGTTGAACAAATTGTCGGTATGAGATTGCCTTCTTGGCTGCACTTCGCCACTGTATTGTAACCTTCGTCGGGCTCTTCTTCCTCTAAGATTTCTCGTTTCACATTCCGCCGAATTTTTGATTTGCGCGGTTGTTCGTACATCTCAAACATTGAAATTTTCATCGTTCGTTTCGTGTCTGCTCGATCGGGTGGGTGGTCATTATGTGGAGTAACCGTTTTGAGACTCCATGGATGGATGGCGCTGAGAAGTGAATAGCCTAAGGAAATTGCTGCTGAAGTCGCCTTCTATTTCTGGCTGCGTGAGACTGAAAGCCCGGAGGCTCATGGTTTCGTCGACGTTGATTCATATACATTTCTTCGCTACCGTATGGGATCAAGTATTTCGCCTGGTAACGTAGACAATTTCTTCTTGTCGTTCGACTCTTTAAATACTTTCGTTGTGTGTGTTATACAACTGACAAAATTCGTATGACTCGTAAGAAAACTATCATCGAAATCTAAGTACAGAGCGTGAACATTATTATGGGAGATGACGTCAAATAAGATGCACGTTTTACCCTACCTCCATCTACCATATCCCGCGATTAATTCAAGGTCCGTGAGTGAGAACGAGTCTATAGTCCTAGTTTCGATTCAGCTACTTCAAAGTTCATTGTATGCCCATAGTTTAGAATCTGGGATATTATATGTTATTATTCCATAAAAAATGCCGTAACCCTTGTTGGCGTTTGTCTTCCCCACGAGGGAATAGCGGAACTTTTTAAACTTTGGACGGCGCCTAATTTTTGCAAATTTAGGAATAAGTTCTGCGAGTTTCTGGATGGAGTCGGCGTACCCATCGGTTCCGCATTAGACTCTTTCATCATTGAGACGTTCGTACATAAATTCAAGAAAGCTTTGTTCTTGTTACCCCACGTTCCATCGGCCCATGTCATCCACTGTTGCAGCTACGTCGATGGCGCCCTGTACCTATGGGGAGGTTCCCATAATAGTCTCAATAGTTTCTAACTGTCTGTTCGTTTCACCATGAAAACATGGGGGGGGGGGGAGGTATCTCAAAACTGAATTCTTTGACCGCACTGTTTCCATCGCCCAAGTTCAGTACCTTTAAGTAGGAGCCAGCTGTCGATACTCGTATTGATAGGTCATCTTTCTGGCCTATGACCCACAAACTTGTAGCCTACCACCTTACCCTTGATATTGAGAAAATGGTCCCTAAGAAGGCCACGAAAAAATACCTCGACCTTCCACCCACCTTCCCTGGGAACTTCAGAGTACGAAAAGAAGAAATGAATCGAGTTGCCGCACCTACGAGAATTTTGATAGGCCCGCACCCTTCGTCACTTTCGTTTCCTCCCTATTTATTATAAATTCTAATACTCTTACGCATTTTATAAGAACCAAATATGAAAATATCGAATCATGTATGATGACATGATTATACTCTATGTGTTTGCCTATAAGGACAAAACTCAAATTTTTTTCCCGGTATTGGGCCTCTCTCTGATGACACAAAACATGTCGAAAAAAGTCATTTGTTTGTAAATGATTAACTCGAAATCATTGATATGAAATTATCCTCATCGCGTGCATTTGTTTGACGTATAAATCTTCGTTATAGACGAGAGTTTTATACTCGATTGGATATTCACATTTTACAAGTTATTTTATAAACCCGTACACTGTCCCTTTTTTGATGAACCGATGTTCCTTGCATGCTGAGGCTTTTCTTTGCAAACCGAACGACGTGTACGGACATTTTCAGCTCTACGTTCTTATCTCTTTTCCGGCCTGGCTGTTTTCCACTATGACCTCTATTAAATTTGCTTTTGGTCGTAAATCTCGGTAAATGAAGAAAAAAAAAACAAAAAGAAATGAAAAACGTTGAGTGAGCCAATCACAATGGCGGTCTACGTCTTTCCGGATATTCGTTGGAAAAGGAAAAAAAAATAGCAACAGATAAATGAAAAGAAGTGAAAAAATAATGATTCCTTGCACAATTGTAGATCTTCCTCCATTACTTCGAAATTATTATTAATATTGCGTAAAATTCTCCTTCTCGTGCCTAGGATAACTCCAAATTTTTAGCTCCATTTTATGTTTTTGTATGATTTTGAGTCCAAAGGTCACGATTCATATTTTTCTTCCTCCTTTTTCCGTTTTTCTTATAACTCAAGTTCTTCGTTTCATTATCGTTTAATTAGAGAAAAAATTCTGGGTAAGTACTTTAGTAGATGAACAAACTACTCGTAAGAGAAGCGTTGGTATAACAATGGAAAAGTTTGAAAAGCTATAGGGAAGCGAGAGGAGAATGCGTTTGCAAACCGAAACACATTATTTTCATAATAATTTAACGTTAAGTTACAATAAATAGAGCAGCCAATGTTTCCTCACTATTCTGGAGAGCTTTTCTTTCGAATAAATACGGTTCGTATTCCGTTTCTGAAATGTGAAGATGCCCTGTTAAACTAAGTTTCGAACCATCAAAAAAACATTATTTTATACGTTTTCAGCCGAAATACTCTCCATTATTGCAAAGTCAGATGGTTTCTCAATAAGAATCGCGGACTAGGTCGTCGAAGAAAGTGACGGTACGCGTTTAAATTGCGCTACTTCCCCTAAAATTTCGCGCTTTAAGTAATAAATGACCAAAATTCAAACAATTACTCTCTACACTTTCCGTCTACGAGTATGAAAACAAAGAAGTAATTTTTCAGCGTTGATGATAAATCGGATCTCATTTCTTTCGGCGTTGGGGGGCCTTTATATTTTCAATCCTAAAAGATGTGGCAGTTTATTTGGTAATGGAACGACTTCATCTTACCAATATCCGATGATTGCAACTTTTCATCAAAATCGTGTAAATTTGGTCATGCTCATTTGGACGATAATTCGCTCCCATAAATTTCGAGTCTAAAACTCTTTTAATCAGGATTGTTATGAATACTCATCATAAATGTTCGTAGAAAGGTTTTGAAGACGAATCGTTGAAACGAGCGGTATAGAATTGAAGAGGTCTCATTTCTATTGGTCACCGAATCTATACGCTGAAATTAATTATCCGAGCATTTTCAAGTTTGTGTGGTCAAGTGAAAATGCTTAATCATTCCGTTTCGACCTTCAGCTATTCCAGTCTTAAGATTATGAGGTTTTAGAACGAGAATGCTTTTGTAATGCGTGTCAAAGATCAGCAAAAGAGTATAGACGAATAAATTACAGGAAAACTAAGAAGGTCGACCGTACACTGCTGGATGGAGTATAAATTGAATATAATCATTGACAGAGAGGGATTATAGGTCAGAAATATTTGGTCAGAAGTCGGGTTCTCGCGTAAATACATTGATCAAAAATACTATACCACATTCGAGTCAACGTGATTTATTAATTGAAGAAATTTTCTAACCGAAAATCTAGTCGAACGAGACGGGAGCGGAAGCTCATTCATTTTATCATCTTGTAATATAAACTTCGAGAAACGGAATGGGTAGCAAATGCCTCGCGTACAGGCTTTACGATAAATATCCTCGAATGCAGAAAAAGAAGAGAAAGCTTGACAAATTTCAGAAGAAATCCGTGGTGACGAGTCGACTCGCCCTCATTAAAATCATTTTTTTCTGCGAGATAATATAATGATTATGCGAGAGGTCGACAGCGTTTAGAAACGACGAAAAGCATTTTTATACAATTTGACTCGGTGAAATGTGAATTTTAACTGGATGTAGGTGAGATGTTAACTTGCGACGACGTTCGTTCGTGAAATTAATTTTGTCACTTTCGCACAAATTTGTAGAGGCCTGAATCAGACTTCTATACAAGTGTCTCGGGGTCTTCGCTATTGAGTGAGACCAAAGTTTCTTAGAGCATTTCCACGAAACGGGTACTGGACTTATCATCAATGTTTTCTACCTACATCATTTTATCCTTTATAGAACGTCGTTAGTGCGTTGCTGGTTATTTTTTGAAGGCGTGAACGTTCGAAAATGTAATCGAGTTGAATAAGCGTGCGAAAAGGATGACATCTCGTGTGATCAAAATGACATGTTTTCTATGTGTTCATCGGCGCGATAGAGAAATCAGAAATTGAATAAGTTCTTACCAAAGGTGGGGAAGAAAATGATTTTGATAATCAATTGGAATTAATATACGTCATATAATAATAATAATAATAATAAACCTTTCATTGTATTAAAGCAGGAACATCTTATGAATACATATAATTATAATTATAATTACAATGGCCCGATATTTCGGGCATAGGCCTCCCTCAACCTACTCCACTCACGTCTGTCAAAGTCTACCCTGTGGTATAATTTGTTTCCCCCATAAATTTTATTACATCGCCGTCCCACCTCATTTCTGGTTTCCCTCTTTTCCTCCCAGTCTTCAAGTACCAGTTTTTGATGCAATACGACCATCTTTTTTCATTTTGTCTTGAGACGTGCCCCACCCAGTCCCATTTTTGTCTTTTTGCTGCGAATAAAAAATCGTTTCTATTATGTAGCCTTTGCCTGATTTTTAACAGGTCAATTTGATCTCTTCTCCTTACCCCGCATAATGTTCGCTCCGTTGAATTTTGGGTTACAGTACTTGTATCTTTTTTTCGTCTTTCTTAGTGGTAGCCCATGTTTGGGAACCATAAATAATTGTGGGTATTATGCAACTATTGATAATTTTCGTTTTGTTGTTCAGGGTAAAAGGACCTTTGAGAATGTGTTTCAGCGACCAGAATTTCTTCCACGCTAACGTTATTCTTCTATCTATTTCTTTACTTGTTTTGTTTTCAAAGGAAATTGACTGCCGTAGATAGACTATTTCTTTAATTACTTTTAATTCTTTTCCTTCTATTGTTACCTTCAAATCGCTATCACCTGGGCACATAATTTCTGTTTTATTTGTGTTTATTTCAAGGCCTTTACTTTTTCCTTTCTCATTTAAGTCGTTCATCATTTCCTTTAGCTCGGTCGTTGAGTTTGCGAAGATGACTAGCTCATCAGCATATCGAAGATTACTCAAGTATTCCCCATTTATATTTATACCTCTCTTTTCCCAATTTAGTTCTCGAAATACCCCTTCTAACACACTATTGAATAGCATCGACGACATAGGTCACCCGTTTAACCCCCTTTTTAACGTCGAAAGGTTTTCCACTTATATCTGTTTTAATTCTTGCTTGGGGTTTCCTGTAAATTTCTTTTACGAGTTCTATGTATTTTTTTTGTTCTACTTGGTTTTCTAATGCTTGTATTAAGCTACTGTGCTTAACCGAGTCAAAGGCTTTCGTATAGTCTATGAAGGCCATATATAGGTCTCTTTTGTATTCCTTACTTTTTTCGATCAGTTGGTTGATCACGAAAAGATTATCAATTGTGGAGAAGTTTTGCCGGAAACCGGCTTGTTCCTTCGGTTGTTGAGCTTCTAGAGAATTTTTTAACCTGCTAACAATTATTTTGGCAAAAATTTTGGCTATTGTGGGACTGAGGCTTATTGGTCTGTAGTTAAATATATTACTCTTCTCGCCTTTCTTGTGTATTACTATTATTTCGGATAGATTCCAATTTTCAGGTACCTTACATGTACTCACGACTAGGTTATAGAGTTCTACCAGCTTTTTTATTAGTTCCTTTCCACCGTAGAGTATATGTTTATTTCTTATTTTATCGGGACCTACTGCTTTATTTCTTTTTAGATTTTTGACAACCTTCTCTATTTCATCAAGTGTTATCTCGGGTACTTCATCCTCCTTCGACGTACTATTTTTCTTCTTAACTGTCTTATTGTTGTATAAGTTTTCATGAAATTCTGTGGCTATTTTATTTATACCCTGTCGGGTCATATACCAGGGTCATATACGCTCTCTCCATGTTTGTTTGTTAAGTAGGTGAGCCAATTTCTTCCTACGGATAAATTATTTCTTATTTTCTTTGTACTCTGGGTTTCCTCCGAAATTTCTCTTTTATCATAATATTGTTTCTCTTATCTGAGTTGTACTTTCTGAGTTTCTGCTTTATTAACTTGCAAATTAAATTAAATTCTATTTTTGTATTTTGAAGAGACCTTTGTTCTACATACTTTCACGCCTATTGATAAGCTCCCTAATGTCACGTGGTAGTTCACTACTCTGATCTATTTTGTACTTTTTACCTTCCTCATTTGTTTCAATGTTACTAATTGCATTCTTACAGGCTTCAATTATAAATTTGGACAGATCATCGATTGTTTTTCTTTTACAGTCGTTATTTAAAATTTGTTCGAGTCTTTCTACATATTCTGTCTTAGTTTCATCCAGATTGACTTCTCTTCTTCTCATACTTCGATTGTAACGCCATTTATCTGTCTTCATTTCCCATCTTATTAGTCGATGGTCAGAGTCGTAGTTGAAACCACTCATTACATTGAAGTTACTAATTAGTCGTGTGTTGGTTGGGACTAGTATGTAATCTATTTGAGTCTTATAGTCGCGATTAGGGGAGATCCACATCCACATTCTACCCTTTCGTTTCTTAAACAGCGTATTTACTATTTTCAGTTGGTGCTCTTGACAGAATCTTATTAATTTCCATCCTCTTTCATTTCTTTTCCCATAATTGTACGGTCCCACGACGTTTTCTTCTTCACTTTCCCGTTGACCTATTTGGCTATTGAAGTTTCCCATTATTACTAGTCTGTTTTTCATATTTACTTCAAGTTTTTGTATGTATTCACTAATTTTATCATAAAATTCATCGCTTACAACTTCTTCTGAGACTGCCGTTGGTGCGTATACCTGAATTATCGTAAGACGTCATGTAATATAGATTAAGTAATCAACATTTTTTTAAAGTATCACTATTGAATAAGATTCTCTTATGTAGATTAATCAAAATTTCTTTGAAGTACCACTGCTGAATAAAATTTGTTCAAGTCCCACTGTAATATAGGTACGTACTTAGTGAGGAAGTCGAAATTTTTCCTCGTCTCTCTGTCCATGCGCGCATTGCTCGAAATTTTGACATTTTTAACATTTCTGGTCTATTAGCTCCAGCTTCCTCTGAAATCACAATTCACAGTTTATGCTTATTTAGTTTGCTTGAAAAATGGCAGACTATTTGTGAAACAAATTACTTTTGAAACGTGAAAAATAATGTGTACACCTTAAATGCTTACAATCTAATTGTATCCTATGGACTCAGATGAAATAAACTGTGCGAATAAAAGAAAGAAATTTGTGTACTTAGGTACCCAATATTTAGATTATTTGAACTGAACATCATAAATAGCAACAAAATGGAGGAAGAGACTGAAATGATTTGAAGGTCGTGTAATATTATATTTTTCATATTTTATTTCGGCAGGTATTTTGATTACTAAAAATCTTATTGTCATTGTTTATTACTTTAAACGAGATTGATTATTATTGTTTAAAAATTTTCATTTTATAATTTATTGTATTTTAATTGAAACATCAATAATGAATTTAAAATCATGAAAAATTTTATCATCTGAATTAAGGTTTAATGCTTTAAAATACTTTTAAATAATCAATTCCTCAGGAGATCTCATGTCAAACAAATATCTTTATTACATTTGACATTGAATTATTAATTACTATTACATTAACATTAAAAAATAATAATTGTAATATAAGATGATGATTATTTTTTATTTATGACAACCCCGCATTGCAATAAAAAAAAATTAAAAATTATTCATAATGGGACCTATTCATCGCCTTGAGAAAAATAATAAGAAGCACGAGATAATAAGAGTGATATAGCAGAATTTTAAAATGATGACCATGAAAATGAACTTTCTACTGGAAACAAATACTGAAGACAAGAAGAAAAAAATTATTTCCAACATATTATTATAATCCACAAGAAATCAATTGGCAAACGTCATTAGAATATGTACATCCATTAAACAATATCATTCCTCCCAAGATGAGCGTGCACAGGAAAAAAATTCAATAAACTTATTACAATATCATTTAATTTATTCAATATATTTAATCCATTAAATAAAAATAGTAGAAATAATAACTTATTAATCATAATAATAATTATTCTGTATTATCATTATTGATCAATAGAAAATAGAAAATTTATTTATTGTGATAACAAAAAAAAAATTCAAATAATTTATCTCATGAATTTAATTAATAAAATAACATATTTTTCATCAATTTTAATTTTATTAATTAAATTCCAATGATAATTTAAAAACCTATAATTGATATTATTTTGGAAAAATTGATTGAAATTCCAATTCAATTTTATAATTCAACATCGAGTTAATAAATTAAAATCATTTTTTAAATTTAATTGAAATGAAAAAAAAATTATTTTATATCATCATGATAAAAAAATTAATTGAATCATTACATATTACTTTATAAATGAATAAAATTTCTGGCAAGCTGATTTATCAATATGAATGAAGTTATGTCGTTTAATTTAGTTTGCTTTAAAAAAATTTAATACTATATAATAATTAGAATCATTTATTTAATTGATTTATAAGATTAAATCAACATCCCCTCTGATGACCAGGAAAAATATTTGACTGCTTCAACAAAACTTACTAGAGTTACAAGAGAGTTGACAGTCGCTTCAACAATAGACAGACAAACATTTTTTGCCTGTGCTTCTTAATATTCCTCATTTGTAATGAATGGGATATTATTTATGTCTTCAGATTTAAAAGAATAAAATGACTTCCAACTTTTTATTAATCGATCTTTCCTTTTATCTAAGCACAATGTTGCATGTATTAACATAACGCAAATACTTGATTTTAAGATAAAGCTGAATTAGGAAAAAAATTGTATAATGCATATAAAATCAAACTGTCGAGCTAATGACTCATTTGAGTATTCAAATACCTTATTGAAGTAGAGTTGAAGTAAAGGGGAAAAAATCTTGTGTTTCAAAGAAAACTTTATTTTTTCATATTGAGATTACATCAACTTTTTGAATTGAAAAATTGAACCAAAAACTATAACATATTGGTACGAAAATTTATAAATTTGAAATTCCGAAAATAATTTTTATTAATTAGGTATATTATTCAAGAATAATTTGAAATTGCGCGATAAAAATAAATTTCTATGAATTAAATTCAAAGTATAATTCAATAAAAATTCATTATTAGGTAAACTCATATTTATAATTGATAAAAATAATTAATCGAAATCGCTATTCTGCACGTTCATCATTCTTTTTTCGCTCGACAGTTCTCTCGGCAGACATGCGACAAAAAGGGCCGGAGATGAAATTAATAACCTTGTAACTCGGTACAGGTGAGGCAGAGGTATCTCCTATATGTCCAACTCTAAACTACTAAACTGGCAAAAGTTGTCTATTTTTCTGGATGAAAGGTGACTACGGTGAGGAATTTGGTTCTAGAATCGAATTTTGTTGATGGTTTATTTTCAAAAAAATAGATCCCTGAATGGAGGATTTTTGTGATCTGCGAGTCAGAGAGGGGGGGGGCTACAAACTTACTAAACCGGGTGATGATTTGCTGAGAATGCAGAATCGTGTTAAAAGTAAATCTGAAATCTAAATGTGAAACGAAGTATGAGAGTGGAGTCAGAAGTATTAGAGAAGATGAGGAGGAAGTGTTGAGGACGTATGAATTTTTGAAGGGCAGATCTTGACAGGTTATTGAACACTTGTCTCTAAAGATGAAATTGAATTCTATCGTTCATGACTCGCAACGGCCAGTTTTGAGTGTTTTTCTTGCAGTTGCTTTTCCAATACTTGTATTGAGAGTTATTCTCTTTGTCAATTGAAACTTAATTTTTTTTTAGGGTGAGGGGAGAATGGTGCAGGGGTGGTTTTAAATCATTCACAATGGTTTGTGAAAAATTTCAAGATCCATTTGTCCAATTTTTAATCAACAAATTTTTCTTCAAAATGAACAACGCGTTCACGTAAAGTCCGCTGAAATGCTATAATTTTCTGAAAATGAAATTTGGAAAAAGCGAAGTCAAGATAGTTCACCTACGCGCACAATTTGACCAGCGTCTCTTTCAAGGTAGTACAACATTTCGTTCGGAATTCGCTTCATAAAATGAAAATGAATGCAGTCATATTAGAGATCGAAAGATACAAAAACAGTGCGTACAGTAGTACTTACCCGTACAAAATTTCAAGCATTTGCTGTTTTTACGTTTGTATCTTGGAAATAATTTCGCTCTCAAGTAGTACAGTACGCGACTATTAACTTTTTAATAAGCTTCATTTTCGTTATTCTACGATTTGTGAGCTACTATTCTGAAAATTTATTGTAACAAGTGGTAGTAGTTTCTGCATATAATGGCATACCCACCGCGATAAGAAAGAGTACAAAGTACGAAAGAATATTTTTATAAGACCTGAGCGCAAATGTTACTCCACTTGGACAAAGAAAAGTTGATTTTCTCTACTTCGATAATGTTATCAACCTAATCCTTCGTTTCCTTTGTTTTGATTTCTTATGTATGGAAAAAAAGCAGAGAAAAATATCATCTCTCAATTCTCGTTCACAATTTTTATTAATTGTAAAACTTGAACAATATAAATACGACTTCCCCATTTGTTCTACAATTCATCTTAGTTTTTTTTCCTTTTCTTTTTGTTTTCTATTTTATATGAATAGAAAAGTTTTCACTTAGTCTGAAAAGTGATCATCAATGCTGAATTATCGGTAGAATTCAGTTAAAAATCGACGCTATCAAATTTAATTTATTCTTTTTTTTACGCACGTAAGTTGAGCAGTTTCCGGAAACTCGTCCGTGTAGGCGATCCTTTTTAATGTGTTCGGAATGGCATTTTTGGAATCCCTAGCGTCCAGATTAATTCATTTTTACACGTAATAAGAAAAGCAAACAGCGAACTGGTGTAATTTCATAAGTTTTCCAGTTTCCCTCGCAGACCCTGATTCTCAACTATATATAAAGTCGTTTGTTTGTCTAAGCAACTTCGAGTGAGTTAATATTTTTTAATTTTATTGTTAAATAAAAACTTTGTTTACTGTCGTATTATGTACGTTGTAAAATTTTATGTCTTAACCATACCACATTATGAAAGCTTGCGGAGTCCGCGTGCCGCAACTATGATGGACAGGAGGATGTCGATTACCGATAGAAAAATCGCGCAGCAAACGCATTAAATAAAAATTTGAATCATTTATTATCGCAACGAGGAATTTATGTAATGTAAATGAATGCACGACAGTCTGCTGCATAATAAGTGTTGCACTTTAACCGCAGTATAAATGAGTTTTATTGAAGATTAATAATTTTTTCTTCTTTTTTTTTTTTACAGCTTCAAAATGTTATTGAAGGATAGAATTTCTTGGAAGAATGAAAACCGAAAATGAAGCCCTGTGAAGTTCCTGTAAGTTTTACTTTTCTTAATACAGTAATACAACGTTCCCGGTAGATTATGTTCACCTTTAAGTTGATTAGTCTTCAATCTGGTGAAGTTTCTGTAAAAGAGGAAGAAAGAAAAATGAGAAAAAGCCAACTCTGATGGTCGGTAGAAGTCTATTTACTCGAAGTGTTTGTTTTCAATGATTCACCCTGGCGCGTTGATTCTTCATTCCAATGACTCAAAATTATATCCGAAATATAGTCACGCTTCTCGACTTTGTATCCTTTTGTTGTGCCAGATTGCGCTCAATGGAAAGAAGAAAATTGCATACACGTGCAAGTAAATTGTACATACATGTACTCGGCGTACAGTTGGTGAGGGCGATGTATGTAAATTGCATGCACAGGTATTCTTAGCCCAGTGTGTGTAAATTGCAGTCACATTGCCGTCATTACGACGAAATTTATTAGTAATTGAACGTTTTATATTATACCTTGTTACGATGCGTAATTTGTACAATCATTCAATGCAGAAATTTTAGCCACTTCGAGTAGTACACACCGAATGAGTGTTCATGAATTATTTTAGTCGAATATTTTCAAGTTTTCACAAGATGTGGGAAAAGATTCAGGATAAAGTTTTACGAGAATTTAGACGTGGTCTTAAACAGTATTGGAAGAGAGGTTGAAGTTTTCGCAGTAACTCAACAACTGACCAGCTGCATTTGGTCACTCAACTTTCTTTATCTTCTCTTGAAGGTACTTGTTGAAGCAGCCATGGCCACGTAGCACCTGCGTCAGGTGAAAGTTTAGTTGGCCATAGTGTCGCTTCATCAACTCATTAAGGTCGCTTATTAACACGGGTTGTCCACTTGCCCAGCTCACTGTGGGCAATTCTTTTACTTTCCATTTCTCAAGCAAGGAGCGTCTGGCCTCCTTCTTAACCCTCAGAGTCTCACGGTTGGTCGTTGTCGTCTTTTTTGCTCTGAACACCACCGCTCTCTCCTCAGCGAGGAGCTCGATTGGTGGTGAACGTGCTAATACGCTAACAGCTATCGTCAAGACAGTGCGACAGGCACTAACACACCTCAGCGCAGCTCTTCGTTGGATCTTTACCATCTCTCTTCTTCTGTATGGTATCTTCATGGAGTCGGCCCATACTGCTGCACCATATAGGAGGATCGACAAGGCGGCGCTCATCATGATCCTTCTTCTTGCTTCCCTCGGTCCTCCGAGGTTCCACATCAGGCGGCTTAGGTATCCAACTACCCGGCCTGCCTAATGTTGCCTGAAGCTCAGCGTCGAGTCAAACCAGATGCCCAGATACTTCATCTTCTTCTTGGTTTCAATGTCCACACTTTGCAGGCGGAAGGTGGGTGGACTGAACTTCCGACGGGTCGTGAATAAAATGGCCCTCGTATTACTGTCGACTCGATCCAACGCGTCACTACCTCTAGGGCCCGGTTCATCCTGCTGTCCACCGTTACAATCTTCTCAGCGCTGCGTACTACCAGTGTGTCATCCGCATAGCAGATGAGCCTAACACCGGCGGCAGCTTGACCTTAAATATCCCGTTAAATGCGACGCACCACAACAGCGGCCCAAGGACCGACCGCTGCGGCCTTCCACAAGTAACTGGGCACTTCATTGTTCCAGCAGACATCTCTGCTTGGATTTCTCGATAGCTAAGATAGCTGCTGATCATCCTAAGCCGATATGCGGGCACTTCTGCGTCCATGAGAACTTCGAATATACTCTTCCATGGAATCGAGTCGAATGCATTTCTTATGTCGCTGACGGCTGCGCTAAACTGAAGCGTAGCTATCGCTTACTTGGCTATCCTCTTCAGTCGGATCCCAGTATCTGACGTAGAGCGTCCAGTTTGAAAACCGTACTGGCTACTTGAGATTATCTCTTTCCTTCAGATAGTTGTCAAGTCGTTTGCCTATCACTCTCTCCAGGAGTTTTCCAACATTTTCTAACAGACATAGCAGTCTATGAGAGGATGGTAGGCCAGGTGCTTTATCCTTCTTATCGATAAGCGCTAGCCTGACTTTTATCCATCGCACAGGGAACAGTCCCCATGCAATTGCTGCATTGAATGAATCAAGAAGCAGAGCTAGGTCAACTGAATGTATGGCGCTGCAGACTGGATTTGGAATCTCATCCAGGCCTTCAGCCTTCCAATACTTTCCCCGCAGCGAAGAGAGAAATTACCCCGGGTCATTACCTCGAATCTCGAGGGTCTATTGGTCAGAACTCGAGAGTTTAATCCGCCTGGTGACTCAACTAGCCCTTGCTTAACATACTTATTCGTTTAGTTTTTGTCCAAGATAATCTTCTGCTTGACACCAACGATCAACCATCGCGTATTTTTTTCCGTATAAAGCGATCAGAGTTGATGTTGTTTCTTTCCGTTATTTTATTAACTTTCTTCATTTGTTTTGTTTACTTTAATAGGCTTTTTCAACTACAATACGAGTAGAACAGACCCACCTGAATAAACTTACGAGGAGCATAGTCTGTTGTCTGAGCTGTTTTCTTATCGAATCGAAATGAATATTTTGGAAGTAAAATGTAGGAAGTGCTACATACGTACATAGTATCTTGTTACGTGCGGATGGCACAGGGAATCGAACCCATTGTTTGCTCCGTACACTAGGAAATATTGAACCTTAAAAATATTTCCTATTTTCAGAATATTGTTGTGCTTACATTCCTAATCTGATGTACGAAATTAATGTCAAATAACACTTTTGTCGAATTCTGTTACGCTGTCCCCTTCATTACACCCGATTCAACGTGAAAATTGTCTGGTTTTTCTGATAAGTTGAGATAGGTTGATGTCCGTTGGCCAAACTGATGCGACTAGTAGTCAAAAGTTTATATTTTTCGTTGTTTTGACTGAACGACATTACGTTTGTGCCAAATGAATCTCCAAAAACGTCTCAAGTCTAATTAAGGTGCGGGTTTGTGTGTGGATGAGACTCGTCGCGAGTCACGAGAACGCTCGACACGTTCATTAACGGTCAATTAGCGAGAGCAAATAAACGAAACAGTAATAAATTTGGTTGGTAACAAGGTATAATACGAAAATTTATTGCAGACCTTGTAGTCGATTTTCTATTTTTAAGCGTAGCTGGTATACCTTTATTGTACAAGTGTATGTACGTTTGTATCATGTACGTACCTCATTTATGGGTGATTGTAGGCCTAGATGATCTTCGTATACGTCATCGTCTAATAAAGAATTAAGAATTACGTGCGTGTCAAATGTCGATATAGATGAGATTAGTTGAAGTCGCATGTGAAATATTGGAGGCTTTTCGTTTTCTTTCGTTCATCATATTATCGAGGGTGCATGTTACAATATCGGTACAAAGACGACGCGAATTCAAAAAGAAGACAAAAAATATTTCGTATTTATAATAATTTATACAGTATGTAATAAGTCTTTAGTGTTGAAACGAAAGTGAGTCTAGCTTATTACGTGAACGTTCTGCTAGGTTTTATTCATTGTCTGTACTGCTTGCCAGTAGTTCTTAGGAGCTAGATACCTTCTACAATGACAAGAGTGATTAAAACTGACACTGATTTTAAATGACTGAATGAATGTGAAATGCTTAGTCAGTGAAGATGTAGTAATAATTTGTATGAAATTTTTACGTCTATGGATAGCAGAGGCTCGTTTCCGGGAAAGTGAACGGCGGGGCACGTTTGATACGAATAATGCATGATAAGAAGTTGGAAAGCTTTCGATAACATACTCTGTGGAATTGTCCAAAACTTCACTTCCAAATACTCCATAATAAAATGTAAAGTGACAGCCTCTAATTTCAATCTCAGACGCGAACGAGGCTGTGCGATTTGAAAATGTCGTTTCCTCAACGGTTTGCTTCCATTGCCTATTTGAAAGAAATTTTCCTGAAAAGCATGTGGCTGTGACCAAATAACATTTCATTCGAGTGGAAATGTTTAGGCCTTTGTATGGTTTGAAAAGAAGACTGGTTCATGTGAAGAAACTTCGTAAGACCCCAAGATCTGAATCATGAAGGAGATCATAAATAATTCGTATGCGCCAGTTTTTACGACGGTCGTTTGCAAGCTTTGAGAAACCAATTACGTATTATTCGTTTTTTGTATAAATTTAAGAAAGAGCAACTATTCCAACTGCATGAGAATTGAATTTAGAAAAAACATTCTTTGATTACCTACCTGTAAAAGATACGCTCGCGTAAATTCGTCAAATGATGCCAATGTAAATTGTGCGTGCGGGTGGGCCAGAAAAATGTTATTCACGATCCAAAAGCTAACGTGTGCTAGTGCCAAAAATATTTTTATGCTGGGCTGAAAAACTTCTTTTCAATCTAGACAAATGAGAATAAGTTGTAAATTGCGTTCTTTCGAAACTTTCTTCTGTAATGAACGATTTTGATTGCTCGACACTTCATTTTAGCTGTATTCGATTTGTATAAGAAATATTACCCGTCCTAACGTTTCGCTGATCATCGCTCCTATAGGGACGATGTTTTTGTTCGGTAAGCAAGATGATTTCTTTCACTTTTATTTCCACCTTTTCCTCTCTCCCCATTAATTGAAAACTTTCGGTTGAAAAAAAATTTTGTGAAAAATGGAAGGCGCAGACGCAGAATCTAAGCTGGCATCACCATGGAGGGTTTCGTGAATAAATTATAAATTTAATTGACCTCAATTCTAAATTAAATCCAGAAATAAGCTCAGATTCACTTTCATAAAAATCAAATGGTAAACGTAATAATTCTATTAACAAAATTATTAATCATAAAAATAAAATAATAAAATTTATAAATTGAAAACTTAAATATTTTTGGGGTCCTTTTGGGGCTCTTGCCTTCTACGGCAAGGCGAGAGCTCACTATGCAATCGCGAAAAAAAAAATTCTCACCTGAAAATTATGTTGTGGCGTCACTCAAATTATACGTACACTTTCTTATTTTATTTTTGCATAGCAATTTGCAAATTTTGGAAGTTTTTCATTTTTGTAGACCTACGTTAATCTGTGCAGTTTTAACAAGTTTAATTTTTGCATCGAATTTTCATTTTCAAACAGTCTTTTGGCAAAAGTAATCGAAACAGTCTACAAAGGTTCTTTTTCTTGGTATTTCAACAATCATAAAATACTGCGTATATTCTTTGACCAGTCTCTGTCTCGGGTGAGACAAGAAGAGAAGTCACAAGTATCTTTGGGTCTCAGGATTTTTGGATCGCTCAAACTCCGAATCTCATCAGTAAAAAAAGAACTCCAGAACTTCGGAGTCAGAATTTTTTACGTTCCAATAATTGGTGAGAAAAAAGAGTAACTTACAGTCAGGAAATAGAATGAAAAAAAAAAACCAAGAGACCCGGATACTGAGGCGCTGAGCGACTCAGTCTTTTGCAGATCTAGTTTTCAAGCTGCTGAAATTGTGTTTCTAGTCATGAACCGCACCAACATTGAATCCGTAATTTCATGAAAAAGAGAAAGAGGAGAGAGTTCTATGGTCCTCAATTCTAAATCTGAAATTATGAGAACGTCTGAGTCTCCTTTGATGACGTCTGACTATCCTTCAACGACCTCATCCATAGTCCAGTATCTATAGCCCCGGGTTTCAACGTATTTCTAACTTCAATTACTCGAATGGTTTGGTAGCTTGCTACTCGCAGATAAAGTCAGTAATCTTTTATGTTCCGGTAGCGGAAGAGCAGTTTGAATTGACCAACACACGGTCAATAATTTCTTGCACTCCTCAATGGCAAAAAGGTTTTGGTGATTGTCTCGCACACAAGAGATCGCAGGTTCAAACTTTGGAGTGGAACGGACGTGTTTTCAATAATCTTTGTAGGGCTGGTTTTATCGAAGTGCTGATCGTCGATCTAGTGAAAATTCGGGCACTTTATCGACTGAATCGGAGTTCGACCTGTCATGTCACGCGACTTGAATCGTCTTTGTTACAACCGGCCCTTGATTTTTAGGTCATATCTTGGCTCGTAATACGAAAGTTTTCCGTGTCCAGGTCAAGGTTACGCCTTCCTTGAGACGTCTCGCGAATTTCGTTACCTACTCTCCCTAATCATTGAGAATATTATTTTCTTGTCAAAATGAAAGTTGTTTGAAAACTCTCTTTCTGCTGTTCAGTAGTCTGTTTGGAGGACGAACAGTCAGAAGGAAATCTCAACATTTGGAGACTGCTCGAACCTACTCACGAGAATTCAGTCGAGGATACAGATTGCCGACGAGAGAATAGAAACAAATAAATTTTAACAACACCCAGACCTGCTAGAGAAGCAGACCTTCCTTCAGTTGCTCATCTGTAGTGTCATATCTATAGTCCTTGCCTCTTATATTCAACTTCAGAGTCTTAAATTTTTCCGACTTCTTTCGAATTTGAGCGTTTGGTAGCTGCTTACAAACGTATTTTCTTGTGCCGCCAATCTTCCTGATTCCGTCACAGACTCCCCGCTTGATGACGTCATGAAGTAGACTATAATATAATTATGTATACGAACTTCAGGACTAAACTCTCTAGATTGAGCTGACTGAGTTAACTTATCGTCCCTGCTTACCTATGGTCCAAGCCAGCGTAGTTTTAGCTCACCTTTTCATTGTATACATAAAACCTAAGCTTGCAAAATCTAGTCAGGAGCTTACTCCTACGAGAATTCATCCAAGAGCACAGATTGCCGACAAAAGACTCAAAACAATCAATTTTAGCACCCCTTAACCCGAGATAATTACCTCAGAATATTTCAGTCGAGTCTACCAGATCGAAAATCAGGGACCGAAAATCCCCCCCCCCCGTAGGAGTCGGAGTCACGAGTGTGAAAAAGGAAATGACTTTCATAATCAGCTTTCTTTCTGGCTTGCCTGTGGTTCTAAGACGACGCGTGGAATCTTCCTTGCACGTTGTTGAAGACTTTCTTGAAAGTGCTTTATGCAGGGTTCCCACTTCTGGAAAAGTCAGGGAAAACCTGGATAAGTCAGGGATTTTGACTTGTCAAGGAAAAGTCGAAGAGTTTTGAGAAATTTCTCAAAAGTCAGGGAAATCCTTAGGTTTGATTTAATTTCCGTGCAATTTGCGCTGTAGAAAAAATTGAAAAATCTTCGTAAAGTTCGTAAAGTTTTCCTATCTCCAGGAAAATCATGGAAAAATATCAAAAATACGGAATTTCCTAATTGAAAAAAAGTGGCTACCCTGTTTGTGTCACTCGCGATTTTGTATCAATGTTAGTAAGATGTACAATTTACCTTCAATTTCTCTAAGGACATTCTTCAATTCAAAACACTTGCCGAAAACCAGTCTTATAAAAATGCCCAATCGAGTTTTTTGGTGAAATTTTTCCGAACGGCGGCTATTATAATTCCATTAAAGTTATCACTCCCATGAATGTGTTCTATACACCACCCTAGTTCAATTCAAACCTTTTTAGACTTTTCTCTTTACTCGTCTCTTGCTCAGAACTTCAAAATGTGGCTCCCTCGAAATGCGTAGAATATTCGCAATTAAAAAGTTGCCTAGTACACGTACTATCTTTGACTCGATGTAAATATCGTTTAAAACACATCACGTAATTGTGTGTGGATAGATTCGTGTATGTAGGCTACCACAAATCTGGTAAATGTATTCATGCCAGGCGAGTTAGCGAATATTAGGTATGTGATGTAGCATGCTTAGAATGAGTAACTCGTAAGAGAGTTGCTCTCCGGGTCAACGTGCATATTCTTGTTCTTGGAAAACGGGGTATTAAAGGTATACCCCTCCTGATGATATTAAATTTTCATTAAAATCGTGTTAGTACTGGCACGAGTTTTACGTGATGTCGTCATGGTAGGAGAAATCATTATTTTCACCGTTAAATCTCGCTGAAATACGGAAATTTTTAATACTGATTTACCAAAATACAATATATTAAAGTGTGTAAATGAGGAAGAAAGAAGAAAAAAGAAAAGCGAATGCGGGCTTTCGCAATTGGGTATCATTTTCGTTTTATTAAATTTGTACACCGCTGCTAGCTAGGTTGAATGTTGGCGAATTTAGGTTCGACGTGCCGCTTATAATAGTCGTAATTTGAATCGAGAAAACTGGCAGCTTTTCTTTCTCAAATTTGGTCAGGTGTTGACTAATGAGAACGCGACAGAGATTTCATTACCGTGACGGTTTCGTGCGCGTTGATTCGCGCAACCGGCGCGACGTAATAAGAAGATTAATTTCAAATGTAGATTCCTATATATGTATGCCCGGGCATTTTGGAGAAACGCGGATAGACCTCTATACTGATAGTGGAGATCATTATTTCTCCATTAAGGAGCAGCATTTGTACTTCAACGTAGTTTAATACTGTACAGTACCTATATCTCTAGAAGCCGATTTTCTCGTTCACCCATGATTGGTTTTCGAGCAATCATTTCTGAAAAGTAAAGCCCTGTATTGGCAATATAAGTGCGTCTTGCAGCGAGGAAAAGTAATTTGTTCATGGTTGGATAGAAATTTGAGGTTATTCGCCCGTCGTCTAGTCTGTAAGAATTGTTTTCCTTTGGTGAAGGGGAATAGTCACCCTTCATGCCACAGTTTTTCTGATGTTGCCTCTAAATTTTTACCAGTATGGGTACTGATTTTACTTGGAAGTATAAATACTGCATTTGGTTCTTGGAACAATTCAATATGCAAGATTCATGTTACATTCCTGAAAGAGAAACGATGCAAAGTTGTAAGTTTTCAATAATTATAAAACAACAGCTTTTTCTTCTGGGGTGAATTAAAAAGAAAAGAAGATGGGAATTGCTTAAACTTTCGTTAGAGTGTCTATTCGGAGCAGGAAACAAGATTCGTAATGACGTGTACGCACGAAACACGACGAAACTAGATCATAACTAGTGACGATGAATATAATAGCACTTATAGTAGAGAAGATGATGAAGCAACACCATGTACTCAAAAATGTGGCGCTATTGACTTCAACACCTGCAAAATTTTATCTCTGTCGGTTTCATTCACGTTTGGTATCTTCTGCACCGCATGAGCAAGGCTATGAAATTGTTCATAACTAAACCTGGAACACGTCAATAGAGCGCCACAGGATTGTTTGGTGCGTCGCATGGCGTCTTCAATGACAATATCTAAAATCCGCATTCTACTGCGACGAGATCTCTTGGAAGACTGATTGGTGGGTTTGTGAGAAAAATTTGTTTCATACCAATCTGTCGCAGTGACCGACTAATCTTTCCCCGTTCAAGCCTCACATTTGGATCAGATGTTCTGTGGTCCATCATTCCGCCCTTGATTGCAAAGCGAACACGTTACATTCTAAACATTCCTTGACTTCTCATGAAGATACTCGTTGAAGCAGCCATGGCCGGCCAACACCTGCGTCAAGTGAAAGTTCAGCTAACCATGGTCTCGATTCATCCACTCATCAAGGTCCCGTATGAACACACGGGTCGTTAATTTCTCTAGCTCACTCTGAGCAATTCTCGAATGGCCGGTCTCGTGCTTGACCCAGAAAGCCTCTTGATTAATCTACTCTTTGTTCTCATCTTTGCTTTGAACAACATCGCTCTGTCCTCAGCAAAGAGCTCGATTGGTGATAAACCTGCTAATACGCTTACTAAGAGCTTCCGGTGAGACCGTGCGGCAGGAATTAACACACCTCAACGCAACTCTTCATTGGATCTTTTCCATATCTTCCCTTCTGTAGCATATCTTCATGGAGTCGAACCATAGGGGGTCACCGTGTAGGGGATCGATTAAGCGGTGCTCATCGTGATCCTTCTCCTTGCTTCTCTCGGTCTTCATAGATTTGTCATCAGGTGGGTTTGGTAGGTCCCTACGTTGCTCGCCTTTTCCGCTGTCATCAAAAAATGGTGCCCGAAGTTCAGCTTTGAATCAAGCCCGTGAGATACTTTATCAATTTCTTGATCGTGATTTTTATATTTAACAGTAAAAAAATGGGTGGACTGAACTACCAACGGATCGTGAATGATGTAGCTTCCGTCTTTCCTCCTGCAATAAGTGCTAATCTGGCCGACTTGATTCAACACGTCTTGCTGCAGTTACTTCGGCAAAGCATATCGCTAGTGTGTTATCCCCATAGCAGATAAGCTCAACGCCCGGTGGCAGCTTCACCTTGAAATCCTGTCAAATTCGACGCACCACAAAAGAGGCCTAAGGACGATGATCCTAGGATCAATAATATTTGAAAATTGCATACTAACGTAGCGAACATATTTCACGCGTGCGGTGATTCTTTAATCATCAAGCTTACAACTCCTTTGTATCACAAAATGCGACAAGTTTTGTATTCGCGACAAGAGAAATAATCACATTTTGTCGCGAATTTGAAGTTGAATCTGAAATAAAGGACGACGGCGAAAGCAAAGCCGCCTCAATGCGCGCTAGCTGCGTTATCATGAGGGTCGGCAGGCGTTAACAATATTTTGTTCTTCGTTTTTCTCGTAATTTCTCTTTTCATAAGTTCCAATTCATTATCATCGTTGTACGCGAAGACGGCTCGGCTCTCTTTAGCGACTGCTCAAAATTAAAATGAAATTTAAAAAATTAAAATATTTCGGATGTTACGCCCTATTGTAATGTGATGAGAAATGTAAATTATATTCGTGTGAATTAGTTTGGAAATCGAATTAAATTCAGTGATAGAAACTGAAATCTCTCACGAAGGGAATTCATATTTTTTCAATGAAAATATTCTGCGATGTCGTAACTGTATTCAGAATTATGTTTCGGCTGATATAAAGCTCTAGAGCGTGTTCAAATTATATTCGTATTCTCGATTCAGGGCAGTGCGTATTCTCGGTCGTTTTGTCTTTATTAATGAGATTTTTGGTCCGAGTTTTCAAGAACGACGCAGTAAAGTTTTTTGTATTCCCATTGTCGCTACCTAGTTTAAAAGAAGAAATTTATTGTTAAATTTGTAAGGTTATATAAGAATATATGTGTGAGAATACGATTGCATATTCTCGCCCATTGGTATACTCATGGACAGAGTAGAAAGTCAGAAGAATAGTTCTAGTCGGTTGTTTTTTGATTTTCGCTGTATCGGCAAAACGGAATGTCGGAATTGAAGATGGCACAGAAAATTTATGATCGATCACCCCGAAATTCATCTCTGGTACCGGAAACTTCTGAGAGGGTGAGATATAAGAATGTTGCTCATGCTTGCACGCTAGCACTCGCAGACTAGATATGCAATACTCCATTCACCAATTGGTCCAGCCCCTTCAATCACCCAGATATACGACATTTCAAATACCATAAGACTACAGGTTCCCTGCCTCTCCTCATTCAACTCCGTTAAAGAACCCCTGAGTTTTCAATTCACCTCTTTATATTAAGTAAAGTCTTTCAGATTCATACAAACCCTCCTATTCCGCTGAAAGTTTGTTACTGGCACGAATATTGCAGAGAAGAGCTGTGAAAAAGTTTCAAAGAGGGATCGAAAGCAAAAAGAAGGTTTTTTCGAACATCACATTATTAAAATTTGGAGCTTTGGAAAAATTTATTGAAAATATGTGTACTGATGGTAGGTCTGTTGAAACCTTCTACTGAACCTGGGGCGGAGTGGGCGCCACTGTTCGGGCGCAAAACGCAAAAGAGCTCAAATGTGCTCTACCAATTATTGAGCATCGCCGTTTGTGCGCAAGATAAACAACATGCAGTATTGCAGTAATCTATCGCCTCTCAGAAACTCAATGAACATCCTTTCGTTGTATTTGATAAGGGATTTATGGAGGCGCTCATCGAATTTCTGATATTTCAACCCCTTTGGCCGAGGCTCGATGCCATTCTCAAGCTGATCGTACTCAATACCTCGCATTTCTTGACTCCGTCGTATCTTGTGAAAAAATTCACCCATTGTGAGATTAGAGTAATCAAAATCGCATTGAAGTCGTCTGTGCTTTGTGTTGGTGCCTGGCGTGGTTATTGGTGCGTAGTCTGTTTTGTAAACTTCTGTCATGTACGTTCCACCATTCTCCGGAAAAGCATGGCTGTTTTTTCAAGTGAAGGAAAGGCAACAGAGAGTTCAATAAACTTTATGTTAATAATATTGCATATGAGAAAAGTGAAGGCAAAAATGTTCGTCAATGAAAAACCATGTGAACTGAGTGTGCGCTTTAGTGAAGGCGCCCACTTGATCCCAGTCCGAATTATGTAGCGAAGTTTCCCTCGCAATTTGTAAGTTTTTGAATGTAAATAATCCACTCTTATCTCTGAGATCGTGCAATGCATCCAATCACTTCACGGTTTCCTTCGTACCTTGGATTTTTTCTCTTCTGGCTTTCTCTGACCAACCCTCTTTTCGAGTCTGGCTGAAGGTGCTTCAGTGTTTCGGTTATGGCGCATGTACGTTAAAACGAGTGAAAGCCTACAGTACGGTGAGAGAATTTTGCATAACCTCTTCAACTTTCGTTAAAAATCCGAGCGTAAAACGATCCAATTATCACAATCTGCGAGGTAGTTTTGCGTGTTGAATTTTTTGTTCATGAATTACTACGCAGAAAAGCCCATAATATATAAAAGAAGAAAAAACAATTAACGGACAACCTTTACCGTGAGGAATTTGGAGCACGTGACGTAGCGATGTCAAAAGTAAACGGCAACCTAAAAATGCGCTGATAAACGTGTTAAAACGCGTTAGATTTGAGTAATTGTGACAGTTTGAATTTATAAATTGGACTATATGTGTATGTGTGCGTCGCGTGAAAAATTGCATGGTTATCGCGAAAAAATCTCTATTTTAACCCCCAGCCCTTCAAAAAAAAAGTCTCGTTTGAAATGTATAATGCTCGTTGGTTTTATTTCATTATTTTCGTGCGTTAACGTTTGTTCTGCTCGACGACATTTTAAAGGTAATATGTCATTTGAGCACGCAGACAAGTGTTTTGAATATGAAAAGCCTTTGTCTTCACACCGATATCCTGCTCTCACGTAGGTAGCGTAAAACATTTTCAACAAGATCAAGCTCCGCAAATTTTCGTTCCATTCCCTGATTTCGTTTAGTGGGTCGGTAGGCCGTACAGCATTCCGCGTATCTTCGGCCAATTATAAAGAAAATTTAATTTATTTCGTAGGCATTTTATTTCCGCATTTCAACGCGTTTCGAACGCGATCTGAGAGAACACAAAATTTGAATGAATGTGGCGCGCTCGGGTTCTGCATTCCACAGCTTCACGTTTCGAATTCGTATATGGTTTATAGGAGGGATGAATCATTGTTTTCGTACCCAGGGATATGTATATATGTGAACCTCATTATGTATATCGGCAGGTCGAGTATTTCGTAGTTCATAAGTTGGTGGTCTGTTTATCTCCAAAAATTCCCGTATAATTGTGGTAGGTATATTGCTGTTCGGATCAGTGATCTGAAACGGTGGTTCGAAATCTTCGTCTTGGTGCCGGAACTATGAAATAGAACAGATTACTGCCGATACGAAATTAATTCGAGCGATAAAATGTGCGTTAGTTTTGGTTCTCATGGATTAGAAACGAACAAATTTGAATCTCCTTGAAATATTTTTCTTTTTCATCTCTTGACAATGTATTATGTGTACTGAAATTTGCTGGAAATTTCAAATCTTGGTCTCTCTGGTGCAGAAAACTTGCAAAAAACAGCTCTAATTTTGGAATAAAAATGAAGCGGCGCTTTGAATCGTTGAAATATGAAAATTTCATAGGTGCAGCTTGTAGAACTTCGTGCTCGTGCTCGGGAATTCCATATTCTAGCTTTCTTCTTCTCTCGTGTATTCAGATTGCGTTCTAATCCAAAGTATTCTCCGTACAGGTCCAGATATTGAACTCTCACCCTTCTACTTCAGTTTGCTGTATACTAGGTTCATATTGACCTAGAGATCAACATGCTCTTGCTTTGCTTTGGACTCCATTCTTCCACTTTAATCAGACTACCACAATTGTCACTAAACACGGCCGACTTCAATTACAGGCCTCACTTGTAAAACCGGCAAACGCGCTGTAGGTCTAAAATTTTACATGTTAAATGCCTCTCTCACGAGAAAATCAAGTCAACCCTTTTAGCTCTAAAATTTCAAGGGCAACAACTTTCATTCTCTCCAATTTTTCATGAAAATCTATATTTTTCGAGATATGTTTGATATTTTGTTCAACTCCCATATACGCCCGTGTTAAATTTCACCTGCAGCGCTGTTGTCAAGTAAATCACCATTACGGCCTGTAATTGAAGTCGGCCGCGCGCTAAAGCCCACTTTTGATCCCATTGAGTGACATCTTCGATGATAAAACATACAGCCTATTACTTTTTCATCTGTTCTCCCAGGCGCACTATCCTTGTGTACTCTCCAAAATTTGATTTGTTGCTTTCTTATCTCATTCGCGGCTCTTTTAGAGTGTATGACAAGACAAGTGAATGACACACTGATTTTACAACACAATTTAGTGGGGTCTTAGTCTTTTTGACAAGGTTTTCTTGGTCTAGTATAAGCCTACTTTTGAATATTTCGGGGTAATGACTTGAACGGGGCTCACTCGCTCTGCTCGTTCGCCCCGCTTCTTGGTCTGGTAAAAGTCTACTTTGAAATATTTTAGTCTAATAACTTTAGAAGGTCACCTCGCTGCGCTCCTTGGCCTAGTATGAGTCGACTTTATAGAATTTTAGGCTAATTGCTTTGGGGGGCTCACTTGCTCCGCTCGTTCGCCTCGTTTCTTGGTCTAGCATGTGATGTAGCAACATTTGCGAGGAACGAACTTTCGAATAGGTTTAGGTTGGTACGACGGCACGCACTGCGAGAGTATTGGTGTGGAGATGAGATAGTTGAAATTCACTTTCGTACGTCCACGTTATTTCCTAATCAACCGCCGCGTAGCGAACTTTTTCCTACTTCCCCTTTCGTCTATCCTTATCTGATATCTATCCTTGTACTTCTTTCTTCTCCCACTATCTCGGCTCTGCAGCAATCTATCGCGGTGAGCGTATGCGAGTAAATTTTTAAGTTTCACCGATGGGCTTCGGCTGGTCGCTGAGAGAGTACGGTTTCAATTTCGACGTCGAAGGACGTGTCTTTTCGAATAGGAATTTTTACTCGTATACGCGACGGAAAACGTGCTTCTCCCTGATTCGATGTGCCGTCGAGGGTTTAGAAATACCGGTGGATTTCTACTGGCGTGGTCCGATAAGGTGATTAATTAGCGAAGGCATATTCGACTGATGTATCGATGTGTCAATTGAGAAATATTTATTATCGATTGGTCGAAGTTCTATCAACGTGAACTCTTGTGTTATCGATCTAAAGTCGCGAAAATTTGATGTCGCGCCCAAATGCTCTTCGAAAGCATCTTTATTCGATTACGTATTTAAGACCTCAGACTGAGGAAAAGAAGTCGTGTACCGGACCTCAGTATAATAACTCCGTGTATGCATGGGGCTGTATACATCGATCACGCTCGAATTTAGTGGGTATTTTGTCGAGTAGGTGAATTTTGGATTGCGCTGGCCGTGAACAGATGGCAATCGTCTCCTTCTATGCTTTAACATCTACATTGACAACGAAAATAAACGGACCAAAGTCACCTGGATTCGAAGGAGCAGAAAGATCAACTTACAAGTTTGCTATATTCACTTTATTATTATAATGATAGATCGACGGATTCCCCTTGCTGCTTTTGTACACGGCTGTATCGTATGCAAATGCTAGTCACTGGTTATGTCAGCTCATTTAATAATATCGTTAATATTTTTCCTGTTATCGAAGTCTTCGAATCTTTTCTTCTTAGTCGATGAGTAGCGAAGGTTTTATTTTTCAGAGATTTCTCAATATCCCGACGAATTAGATACGAAGGTGATTATGCATAGGAGGATTACTACAGTCTGCGAGTTATCAGCGAATAAATTCTTTCGGCCCTATTTTCTAAATTCTTTTCAGGTTATCCGTAGCCCTTCCCCTCTCTAGATATGATCGACTGACTTGTGCAGTCCTCGTTATTTTCAGGTTTATCGAAGAGCTTGTTCACGTACTCCATCGAACAAGCGGAGTTTATGTTTATTAAATTTTATTTTATTTCTCGATCATAGTAGTCTCTTAGCTACTGGATTTATGATTTCTACGACAAACTATTTTCTTTTGTTTGGCGGGTAAGTAGAACCCGCAATCGACGACAACACTAGGCTCAATTATCATGATACATATTTCGTATAGCCCATGTGATCTCAAAAAGTGAACCAAAAACTGACTGTGGTCTATCTTCAGTTACTCACGCCTTCAGAAAGATGTGTTCATGCTCTTAGCGCTCGATTGAGCTAGTCGGCGCCGGTCCCCTAAGGTGGAGGGGAAGCGAGGTAAGGGTCGAATATTGTCCGGATGTTGGTTGTGTTTAATTCGAGGATTAGATTTAGTTACGACGTTTCGATGAAGTACGAACTCTTGTCTCATTCTCGTTTATCTTAGTAGAGCCGTGTCAATATGTTCCTAAAATTTACGTCTAGGTTTCATGTGCTCGTACTCGTATGCTCTACTCATACGCTGCTACATCACAAGTATAAGTCTACTTTAGAATATTTTAGGCTAATGACTTGAGCGGGGCTCACTCGCGGTGTATAGTATAAGTCTATTTCAGGACTAGATTCTTTCAGGTCTAGTACCAAGATAGTATACAAGGAGCCTCATTCTAGAGCCATTTTTGTTCCTCGGAAAGACGCACCTCCGCTTCGTTTGCCTCCTTCTTAGTTCCTAGTATAATGGTGGCTTAACCTTGAGCTTTGTTAGTATAGGCATAGTCACTCCATTCCTAATTAGTCAGGTATCTGTATATTAGGCCTATATACTGACGTACCTGATTCAAGGCTAGTATAATGAAGGCTTCAGATAAAGTCATCTGGCCAAGAGTCTAGTATAAGCCTAGTATAAGTTTAGGACTAGTAAAATCCTTGGTAGGAGGTCTCCTACATCTTTTATAATTCTAGTTTAATAATAACAGCCTCACTTAGGCCAATTTTTGGCCAACGACCTCGCAATCATCCACAATTTGTGAATTTCTGTGGTGCGGTATGAGGACCACGCTTCCCACGGTGTCCTAGTCCGGCTCGGGAAGGTGACGAAATGATGCGTTATCATTAGGTACAGGTTCATTCTCTTATTAATTTTTTCTTCGCATGGGTGCGAGATACGGGTTGCTGGTTTAGCCGATTAACCGCGTCTTTACGACGCAGAACCAAATCCACAGCCTCCCGTCTACTGCACAGGTCTGTTCGAGCGTTTAGATACCGCCGGTAATCCCCACTTCTAGATTATCCGACTCGTTGCTGATACAGGTTGATTGGCTCTGTGACGTTAACAGATAACATGATGTTAGTAGTGATTGTTCGAGAGATAACCTGTTACTGTTGACGCTTGCTCGAAACTAGTATCGAACCACCTAACCCCTTTACTTACTCTCGCCGTCGACCTCAAAATAAAATCGTGATGGAAATGAACCCTTCACTTTCACCTTTCCTGATCACGCAGACCCTTACCAAACTAAAAACACCATGACTTTAGGGGGTATTGGATTTCTTGGCGCAGCCAAAAAGATCAAGATCATGTTTCATGTCTTCTCAAAATTTTGCCCCATCAGATATGTTGTGGATAATGCGAGACAAAAATATTTGAGAGTTTTGTTTAAGAGATCATTAAAGTGTCTTTTATGACATAAGCCTACTTTAGAATATTTTAGGCTGAGGCCTTTAGAGCGGCACACTCGCTTGATGTAGTATAAGTCTACTTTGGAATATTTCAGGCTAATGAGCCTTCTTGGTCTAGTGTAAGTCTACTTCAGTATATTTCAGGCTGATGAGATTAAGAGGCTTCGTTCTCTCCGCTCATTCGTCCCGCTTCTTGTCCTAGTGTAAGTCTACTTTAGTATATTTCAGATGTTGTAAGCGGACCAGGATTGATGACTTATGACGTCATCGAACTTATGACGTCACAAGCTAATAGCTTCATAATGGCTCTCGGAGTTTTCTTAGCCTAGTATAAATCTAGCCTACGCCTTTTCATTACATTAGGATAAGCTTGAAACTACAGAGGGGGGGGGGCTCGGACTTGGGCTTGGGTCATCCATTCAAACTCATAAGGCTACTTTGAGACTAGTACAATCCGGGGGGGTTCTTCTCCGTTCTATTATAGGTCTAGATCAAGACTGGTAAAATCCTAGCATACCGAGTATCGAGGGTGTAAGTGGGGGGGGGGGGAGGGCTCGAAAAATTTCAAATTAGTAGTCAGGGCGAAGTAAAGACATGAAACATGTCAAATTCTTCTTATTTTTATCATCATATTATTATATCTTAGTCGGTTGCAACGATGGGGAACCGCGCTGAACAGTGCCTCTCCCCCTTAGTACAAGGGGACCAGGAAATACCCGTCTCTTGTTAATTAAGCATGTTCACATGCCGTGATTGTGTTCTGCATTCATACCAATTTTCCCATCTCCGCTCTTAACATGTTCTGGTGTCTGGGCACCAAGATGAACTATTGTGTCAGTCGTCGACCCGCCGACTCACAAAGGTCATCTAGGTTGCAAGAGAAGTCTCAGTATCCGATCACGTACTTGACGAACATTTTCTTGCAGCTCCTCATCTAGTTTCCCTTCAATGGTTTGCTCTTCACCCCAGAGTCTCTTTGCAGTGCCGCATGGAGGAAGTTAACAGTTTTAACACTATTTACCTTCAGGAGTGTCGGTCTGCCCTTCCTGTAGTTTCCACACTTGCTCACTCTCTTACAGGGTCAATCAGGAGGTCTCTCTTATTAGGTATCAGCTCTCTAGTCCAGTTTCTATGGCCATGGTTTGTGTATTTTTCTTGCCAAATCTTTTGTTTTTGGTAAAATAACTTCTGCACCAGATTCTGAATCTCCAGACCGTACCTGAACGAAGGTCCGTTTTATGCGTTCTTACGATAGCTTTTCTAAAAATGCTCAAGAGCATGGGCAAGCGTCCAGTCACTCATCACGATGGCAGGGTTGTTGTATGGTCTGCCTGCACAGATTGCTATTTTTTCAATGAATTCCATCATTACCTGATGTTTTTGGTCGTGAGTAGGGAATTGCTGTTCACAACTGCGCAACACTGAGAGCATGACCTGATTATATTTCAGTTCAACTACAGATGCCACTTCGTATCCAACAACTATTGCTTTAATCTTCGGAGCCATATTGATCTTGGTTGACAACCATGATTTTAGGTAGGAAACCTTACTTAACTCAATTGAAACTGCGAAGTCCCCTCCCCTTCTGTGAAATTCTGGCTGCGCACTTGATCTCGTGTGTTTTGGACGCGAGTCACGATGAGAATGAACATAAATTTCAGGATCTACAAGTCGTGAATCGTAGTATTGCTGTATGTGAAATTTCCGTGGTATTAGTATTCGTGAGGACGTCAGGAATCGTTCTCGAGTTTCTTCTACCTATCCAAGACTTCCAGTTTCTTCTCAAAGAACGGTACTGTAAAATATGGTTTTGAAAAGATGTTCGTCGTGTCGAATTTGATGATCTAAAGCTCTCAAGATTTATTATTACTTCATTATTATTCTTTATAAGCGATGAAATTTTTACAGATGACTCGTCTTCATTACTCTCCATCTCGTTTTTAAAAATGCATTGTTGTCATGTCGTCTATGGGTCAGTCCCAATCTCTTCACTTGTAAGAGCTTGTATTGGCGCTCCTATTACTGAGTAAAGTGTGAACAATAGGTAATTGTCAAGATAGAGAAAGAGCTTTCGAGCGTGTGTCATACCATAACTCATCAGTCCATTTTCGGTATTAAAAAAAAGTCCGTAAAAACGCAAATGATTGCCATTGTAAGTCTGAGCTTTATTTCACTGCTTCTTCGCAAATGGACCTAACAACATTTCCAGATTTTGTTCAAATTTTTTTCAAAGGCTTTTGAACATTTGCTCCCTTTTTTATTTAGATATTGATGATCATCTGTGACGAAATTTCCCGTGCGGTCCCGAAACGAATGAAAATGTCATTAAATAGATTGAAATATTTCCATCTCTTCAGTTGTATTTGTGTGACTTCATCGTTACATTCAGGAAAGCTATGGAATGATATAAACGATTGTAAGTTTGGAAAGGAAGGCTTCATTCTGGATGAAGGAAGGTGAAAAAAAAAAAAAAACGTTTTTAAGAAGCTGCACACACCCGACGGAAGAATGGAAAACGAAACTTAATTATCGAAATTTCAACAAGAAACGACGAACTTCGACAAAGGGTCTCGTTTCTTAATTTTTCAACACGTTTCCGTTCCGTTGAATTTGCGTGGCGAATTTTGGCATAAATTTTGAAAGCGTAAGTTAAGTTAAGATTGAAAAATGCTGCCGTGTTTTTAATTAAATGGATTTTATTCGATGCGGAATAGTCAACCGACACCTACGATATAGCTTTTTTCTTTCCCCTCCGACATCTTATTCTGTTTTTCCGATACTACGCGCTTTCGTTTTCGGTCTAAAATTTACGAATAAAGTTGTGTGCTCTTATTTTCCGCACCATTCTCTCATGTTTGATGAAAAATACAAGGAGAAAGAATTTTGGAGAGGATAGGAAATATCTGCGGTATGTCGACGCCTGAATGATACGACGGCGGAAAAACAGGAAACCGTCGTATTTGTGAGGTTTATTTTACGGTAGTATAAAGAAAATTCAAATCCCTTTCGTTAGAATTATTTTTTGATTGATAAATATTTCCATTTTATGGAATGTCGATGGAAATTTTACCCTCATCCTACGCACGCTGATAATTTTCACTGATGTATTTCGTTTTTTTCTGTTGCAGGTTGACGCCGTACGAGTCTGTACAGAGTTTTTGAACTCGAATATGCAGTTGACAATCATTTTTCCTTCCTCTACCGAATAATTCGTATCCATATCGAATGTACTATCTCAAATATTCATTTCTCTTCATCAGCAATATGGTCACACCTTTAAATTCGTTTCCTAGATACCACAAACCCAAGTTCCTAATTTCTGATGTTAGCATATCATTGACAGTTGGACATTGTGCCGACCTTTCAAGCGCTTTTCGTGGTCACTGCCCACGATTAAAAACATTAAGACCGATCATCGTTAAAATCATTTTCGCACTGACCGTTTGGTATTTATCGGCTGGCATGTGCGAAGCTAGTACACACAGAAAGCTTCGTATGACGATTATCGCGCCTTCAAGACCGTGCGAGGATGAAGAAGTACTCCAAGAAATCGTTCCTTCGGTTCTTCTAGCATCCAAAGTCGTGACGAATGCAACTAGCGGTTCGTTACCAAATTACGAATTAGATTTGAACTATCGAGATTCGAATTGTTCAGCGACGCACGGGCCACTCGCTGCCATCGAATTACGAAACCATTCAGGTAAGAAGCACGATTTGACTTTTCTTGTACTTGGGTTGATGATGTGATGTATAGAATTATGAAATTACCCGACTTGACGAATCAAAATCGTTTGGAAAAATTGATTTCAGCTGAATCGTAACATAGCATACTCTTTACTGTGATTGAGCATCTCTTGAGGTCAGTCACCCTTATCTCCCTACGTGGACGTCATTTCACAGCATGTTTTTTTTTTTTCATGTACAAGTCGAGCGTCGAAATTTTCGTAAGTTCCTCTCCTCTAATCGGCCTGGCCTGTAGACTCTGTCGAATGACTCCTGTCTTCTTTGAAAATTCGTCCAAATCTTTGAACTAGGGCCAGGTTATTCGTCCAGTAGGCTGCAATCGGCCAGTGCAATGGAGGGCTCTCCCAAAAAACAAATCCAGACAGAGAAACTATCTAGTCTTATGAATCTGATTCAAGAATGGAAGTGGTTCGTTGCAGTAAAAGCGCTTTTTTAAACTGGAAGAAGTTCTGTGAAGTGAAGTTGTGATATACATATTATGCAAAAGTATATGGGCGTTTCGAGGCAATCGGTGAGGGGGTTTTTTCTTCTCTCTTATTAGTGGAAATTGGCATTCGACGCTTAGAAACTAATTTCCTCTTCCCATTCCCATGGACGGTAATTAGTCGAAAAATCAGAAGAAGACACTCATTACTTTGAAAAAAGTGTCTGCTCAATAATTATGTTCTAGTAGCCATCGGCTCTCTTTGAATTCTGAACTGAAAGAAAGGCTTGAGCGAGTAGGGAGAACCTCATAAACTACCCACTGTATATGTTTCCATTTTTCGAGAGAAAATTGTCTCTTGATAGGCTGCTCTTCTGACATCGTTGTGTTGTATCTTCTCTACAACTGATTCGGCCGGCAAAAAATATTGTTCGTTCTTTGAACGGGTCAATCAGTTTTAATGTTTTTGAGGTGATGGAAAAATCGGCAAAAATTTATTGTTATATGAAAACAATCCCGACAAATCGTAATTGAAGCCTTCAGGAAGTATCAAAATTGAAGCTTCATGGAGAGATGAGGTGAATATAACTCTAGACTTCGAGCTGTATGTGAGAGTTCAATAAGTACATGGCTGTTATTTGCCTTCAATCCACGCTGTCTTCATTTTGAAAGGATACGCATGAACTCCTGCGTCTTTTTTTCATCTGTCTACAGCTATATCTGAAGGAACGTCCTATCGGATTAACAACCCCATGCTGCAAATGAGTTTTGCTAATGAAAGCGAGGGAGGATCGGCTACTGGTAAACGTTTTTGTCTTCCTCCCATACTGATAACATTTATCACTGATTTCAGTGTCCTTTCGCAGAATGCTTTTTGCTGGAGTTTCTACAGTCTTAGGTTCACTTTTTTTTTCTTTTTTAGTGACTTCACAAGGTTTTGCAGAAAGTCTCTCAAAGTTCCTTTTTTCGAACTTGAGAAATGTTGTACGGAAAGGTTCAACTTGAGACGGTATGAAAGCAGAAATCCGAAAGTTTGCTCCAAAAAAAATTTTATGTCAGAAAATGATGAAATTTTTGATGATTTTGAAGTGAAATAGAAAGCTTGCGGAAGAAAATTTTGCTGAACCTTTCTGAAAAACATATCCAAAAATTAGAAAGATTCATTAAAAACTCGAGAAATGAGAAACTTTCTGGCACCATGTTTTCAATGCTTCTTTTCACATGTGAAGCACGCCTTTAATAAAGAAAGGGAGCATCTTCTCTATAAATTTAAAGGTTGTTCCCCCGTACCACATTCCAAACTATTGATTGGTTTTAGATCATTATTTTAGCTTCAGGGGATTTCCACTAAAACAAGCACCTTGTTGCGCAAGGTGTTGGGAGGGTCGGCTAATGTATCACATACATGTCTTTAATGTTTGTATTCACATGTAAAGCACACCTTTAATAAACAAAGGGAGCATCTTCTTCATAAGTTAATTCCCTCTTTCCTCATTCCAAAATGTCGCTTCAGGGAATTTCCCCTAAAATATGCACCTTGTTGCGCAAAGTGTTGGGAGGGTCGGCCAATGTATCACGTACAAGTATTTCATCAATTCATAAATTTATTTAATAATTGAAATTTATGACCTTTGGCGTTTCTTTCGAAGAATACAATACTTCTTCAATTTTTCTTATACACAATGACGTCACAATCGAGATCAAGGAAACTTGAGAATCATTCACTCCCTCTTTTATTTCATTCATTTCGCTCCAAACTGGTTTCAAAAATATCATTTTACTGTCCTTTAACCCCATAACCAACAATAATTATCAATCAACTCTGAACCCAGGTTCAAGTACTGATTGAATCGCGGATAACAAATCATAATCATAAATCGCAAACTGGCAATCTGTGATCCATTTCAGGAGCATTTGTTTCCCAAGTATATTAGAAGGCAAAAATGGTATGGGATGCTCAGAGGGTGCTGATCCATGTAGGAGTGTTTCGACTACGAGGTAAAATTCCGTGTAGGTGGGGTTTCCAATGGGCCGGCGATAAGTTGGATACAATCGGTGAATGGTGAACATCATTAGGAGCAGTTTGAATAAAAATACATCTTGGCTGGTTAATAACGTATCATTAACTTTGCCTAAAAAAAAACTGATTGACCGCGCCGTAAAATGGGCTAGCAAAAAAAAACTTCATTTAAAAATATTGATAATAAATAGTAAGAGATAATCAAATTTGTAGGACACTTGAATTGTGAGTTAAAATGATGGTGTACTGTATTACAATTCAATCATAATATTCACTACTATTTTCGGGGGAATTCTCTTCCTCTTTCGCTCCCTCCTTCATCCCCTGCTTCCCAACTGTTATATAAAAATGTTTGTGAGTTAGTATGTTACAGTAAATGAGGACATTTACCGGACACCAAGGAAATAACCAGAAAATTCCGACATTGAACGGTAAATGTAGACATTTACCTCTAGCAATTGGTAAATGTTGAGAACGAACAGAGCAAAGGTAGTAGAAAAAGATCATCTTCAAGTTAAAATTTGGCTCTATTTTCATAGCTCATCAGCAAAATTACAGTAATACTAAATTTAATACATGCCCTCTAGGGAACATAAGTCGAACGAACAAAATAATTCTTTATGACTATTTATCGTTACACGTCAAACTATAGTGGCATTTTGACGTGCACATCTGTCCTGCACGCTTACACGCACACTGCTTCGTCGCACACTTTGTGAGGCAGTGGCACCTCTGGAACCCTTGTGAACCTAATACGCTGTTGTGTCCGGCTGCCTGGCGAAGTGATATTTCTTTCTCACCAGCGGAATTCATTATCATCCTCACGTCTAAGAGGTCTTGTTCAGGCCAAGGAGATATTTGTGTTCTGTGTACCTATACTGAAGGTATCCATCAGATGAACCTAATGTCTTTAGAGTTATCATCAATTTGAATAGACGAAATTGCAAATTGATTACCTGGATGTCGAAGTTTTTAATGCGTTCTCTTAGGCAGCGTCAAGACGATAATCCAATAGATTGCAGATTGCATTACGCATACGCCTTCACGTTCATTTCGATGTTCACCAAATGCAGGTGGTAAATGTCTACATTGCCAAATGTAGTTGGTAAATGTGGACATTTACCGCTAAATGCCAACGTGCACACGCTGTTTTCATCATTTACCAATTTTGGTCCTCATTTACCGTAACAAGTATATAATTACAGTACATAATTTCAACAGGATATGATGACTGACAATTTAGTCACATGTTCGACGAGTTCAATTAGTATTTTTCACCTGAAGAACTGCATTCCCAAGTAGATCCGAACGAGCGAAGCGCGTGTGCCCCGAGAATCACTCATCCTAAGAAGACTGGACTCTGACTCCTCTATGACCGTTATTTGCCCAAAAAGAAAAATAGAAGCTCCATATCTTTTTTCTGTCTTCCCCTCTACTTTCAATATTTGCGCCCTTTCTATGTTCATTCCTGTAAAGCTAGAGAGGTAAGGCAGACATGAAACATGATCTTCATTTTCTTGAAACTTAGATACAAAATAATATGAACTACGAAATGGAATTCATATCGTTTATGTAGTCTACATTGCTAAACAAAAAATCAATTTAAAATGATTCAACTTACGGTACTTGAAAATGAATGATCATTTCCAGCTTCATAGAAAAAATGAGGATTTAGAAAAAATACCTCTCATTTTTGTGCGTCGCTGTTTCATCTCCCTAAATTTGTATAGTATTGTTGACTTTCTCGATGGGTTGGCTTAAAAGTGATGAAATGGAAATATTCAAATTAATCGTATAATAATTTCAAATGATGCATAATTCGACCCTCTATGCATATCATCAGCATTCTTCATGCTCTCGAGTCTAAATTCAGGTACTCGTACTTTTTTTTTCGTTTTTTTTTGTCCTTCCTCAATTTAGACTTATCAGACGGCAAAGTTGAAATAAGCGTATTATAAAGATATTCACAAAAGTGTAAGCTTATAACCGGAGTATTTTTGATGTATTTAAAGCTCTAATTTCTTTTGCGACTTTTGGGATCGACAAAAGCCGCGTAATCTCTCGTCCGCTACTTTTTACTTTATTTAGTCCCCACAATTGAATTTAAATCGTGCCGGTGTATTCTCCAAGATGGAGGACGAAGGTACGTACAAGCTTACGACTATGCCCAGTAAATTCAATTTTATCGCACCATATGTAAGATGTACCGAGTTTTTGACTCATGATTTTCTACGTTCATTTCCATGCTACATCTTTTTATAGTTTCAATAACTTATATAGTTTCCTACTGATTGCACGTATTGTAAAACTCGGAAAAAATGTACCGAGGACTATATATTCGTCGATCACTATTTTATTCTATCGGTAAAAATATACTTCAAATTACTGGGTCTGGAGTCACTGTACCAAGTTTTTATTGTACGTACACATATCATGTATATGCCATAGATGACGGAAAATTTCTAATATTGCGGTCAATTCATCGTTTGTCGAGGGAGGGTGAGAGAGAGAGAGACTGAAAAGAGGAAAGAAACGAATTTGGAGAATGTTTACAAACGAATAAATTTCTGCTGGCTCGATGAACTATAACGTGTTTAATTTTGCTCATAATTCAAATGTCGTTGATATTGCAAAGAGCGTTCATTCGAATAGTGGACACTGGTAGGTACTTTTTATGAAGGATTCCGTGTTGATGTGGAAATGAATATGCAGCGTGCGTAGTCGAGTGAATCCATAAATTCTGTTTGTGGGATACGCCACGTTCATAGAGCTTCCTATTGCAAAAATTTTCATCTAACCTATATCTCTGTCGAGTTTCACAATGTGTTAGTTTCTTTACTACCCCCCATATTAGACGCGAAATATTTCTATTTGCACTCGACAAGATGTATGGGTAATGTAGTATTATAGAAATAAAGCCTCTGTCATTTTGCAGTCGTATAGCCTATCGTACCTTATATTTCCCGCGTGCGTCTTTTGAAAACGTCCATCCGACTTTTTTAGAATGCGCTCATCTTTTTTTTCCTCGTCTTATTATTATTTCTGTGATATATAGAATATTGTAAAGACACGGGGCTACGTAATTTTGCAAGGTGAATGGGTCTCAGGTGCTCATTTATATACCGAAATAAGCGCTTCACAATCTGTTTTAATGGATCGCGCGAGGCGCTAAAAAATAAACGTAATTCCGCGAAATTTTTGGCCGATAAATCTACAACAAAAAAGTTATACGTAAGATCAAGTTAGAAAACATATAATATGGGCTATGAATATTTGAACGCGTGTTGTCGATAAATCTCATCGCATCTAAACTTCGGCCTGTCGGAATGTACATTCAGCCAGAAAAAGAAGATGGGTCGGAAAATGAGAAGAGAGGCGATGAGACACCCGAATTGGTTTCTTAAACATTTTGAAGTACAGAATCAGAAATGATCAAAATCATTCATTTTCCCATCGTCCCTCACACCTTATAATAAATTGTTTGTAGTACGTACCAGGCCCCCAAAATCAATGTTCTGTCACTATCTTGGAAAATTGGGCTCTAATCAAAGAAACTTTGAAACAAAAAATGCTCCTCGTAGAATCTCCCTCAAGTTAGTCCATTTGAACTTCACTCCAGGTTCAATTACCAGCCTAAAGAGTTTGTCAAAAGTTGGAAGCTCTAAATGGTTTCTTGCATAAAATTTTCATTCTATGTACGTGCGGAAAGATTTTCAAATGAACGATTTCATTGCTGTGTGACCGAGCAGACTTGAAATTTCATTTTAGATACACTCCACCAAAACTGTTTCGTAATTTAAAGGCCGCAAAATAGTACTGAACATGTACGCCTTGTTGAGCCTACACGCTGACCGTAATCATCTTGAATTCGACCCTTCGATTGTAATCTTCATCATAAGTCTTTGTTAACTGTTTATCTCCATATAAACGATTTCGTCTCGTCTCAAGTTCCGAATAAAGTCGGAAAAAGAAATTGATGAAGTTATTAGGAACGCAAACAAATTGCGGATAATTCAGAATTAACAAAATCCTAGACGCGAAAAAGGACCAACTTTTTGGTATTGAGTTACATTCCACTCGACTCCGGACACAGTTTTAGATTTTTTCAGCTTTGTTGAGTTTAAAAGTCTTTGTTTCAGGGATTATTAGCTTTTAGGGTTATTTTTATTCGGGATTTCTCGTTTTAAAAGGTTACATTTCCTTGCGGATGTGGAATTATCGTAAAAAGAAACGGACTGTATTCGTTTTTTTGAAATGTTTTTTCTTGTTCGTATATGTAAGGCATCTGTAGGCCGAATTTTTGTAATTTCGAGTCTTCTACAATTTAAGAATTCACGAGCTAACCGCAAAAATGGAAACGCGAAGTTTCGTCTGTATGAAATTTTGTAAAACTATTCCATCACGGCGAGTCTATAATGAACTGATTTATAAATCGCATCGAAAGCGCTGAATGAACCTTATAGAAATAAAATGCTTATAATAGACAGATAATTTATATCGCCATTATTTTTCCAGTAAAACTTCGAGGGATATTTTATCGCACGCCCACAGTTTTAATTTACGAAGATTCTAGTGGAAAAATCTACCGTAGCAGTCTGCGGTAGACTGCTGTCGACTTTTAAAATCAAGACTTGTGCAGCGTTGTTTTTTTCTTCTTTTTCCGCGAGCGTGGCTATAACTTATTTAAGTGTAGATTAAATCGTAAATAAGTGGAAGTAGGGAGTCGTTGATTAAATGATGGATTCGAGGCAAGAGGAGAAAATTAATTATTGAAACAAAGGGGTTCAATTATTCAATCGATAAAATTTGAACGCGACAGTAGATAATGTAAGGGACGAAAAATTCTAAAAAAATGGATTGTAGACATGAGTATTCGAAAGAAGATCACCTACTGGAAATGATGTATGCATTGTTGAGAAATAGAGCCTCGATCTATGCATTGCAATAGTACGTTATGAAAATTTATCCTTAATTCAAGTTAGAGTTAACTTTTTTTTTTGAGTTTCTGCTTTGAGGTCAACATTGAAGTAGATCAAGTTCATCTCTGTCTATGCTCCCACCCTCAAGTCACAATTATGACTCAATTACCGCTCAAACTTCTTGGACAGGTCGGGAGCTACGATCTACCGAAATCCCGCTAATCAAAATTCAGAAGGAAAAAGTGGCTAAAATGAAGGTCAAGTTTTTCTGCAACTAGATGTCTACCGGTCGCTTTAAAAAATATTGAAATAATTCGTCACCTTGATTCTCTTATGTCGCATGTGCAGCGCCGCCCCGTCCTCCATGGTGGAAGTGGGTGCGGGTTGCTTATGCATTTGATTTTGTTTCTTCCAGTACTGGAATCGACCCTTTTGGGTGTAACTTTAGTGTTTGAAGAATCTCTTCGGCGACCCACTCTTCTGCTTGGCAACCGCCAAGTTGCAGTGCCCCCCTGGCACGCAGAAAACATAAGAGGACACAACAACAACATCACCTGAAGATATAGTAAATTGCTGTTGGGGTTTCTTCATCTTCTTCTATCTTCAGGGAAGATTGTCGTCCTCTTCTTCCTGCAAATCTGGATGTTGCTGGTAACAGGTGTCGAGTAGGCCATAACGTGGTTCTGTATTTGTCTATACCATTCCTGGTCCATATTTCTCTTCATGACGGTGGCCGCAAATGCAGACACCTGGTTCCATGCTTCTTCGGAACCTGGCGTGGTGGATACCAGGCTACTCGGGTCAAGCGCTTCATCTACCCCAATCTCTTGAAAAGATAGTAAGCTTGCCCCGCTTACGCCTCCACACCTCGCACTCAAATAAGGTGTGCTCTGGTCCATCATCCCGCCCTTGGTCGCAATGCGAACACGTTGCCTGCTCAACTTCCTTTATCTTCTCATGAAGGTACTTGTTGTAGCATCCATGGCCACTTAGCCCCTGTGTCAAGTAAAAGTTTAGTTGGCCATGGTTTCGGTTAATTCACTCATCAAGGTCGCGTATTAATACACGGGTTGTCCTCTTGCCCAGCTCACTTTGAGCAATTCTTACCTTCCACTTCTCAAGCAAGGAGCGCTTGGCCTCCTGGTTAACCCTTAGAGTCTCACGGTTGGTCGTTTTCGTCTTTTTTGCTCTGAAGACCACCGCTCTCTCCTAAGCAAGAAGCTCGGTGGTGGTGAACGTGCTAATACGCAAAGAGCCTCCGTTAAGACAGTGCAGTAGGCACTAACCCACCTCAGCGCAGCTCTTTGTTGGATCTTTTCCATCCCCCGTCTTCTGTATGATATCTTCATGGAGTCGGCCCATACTGGTACACCATATAGGAGGATTGACAAGGCGGTGCTCATCATGACCCTTCTTCTTGCTTCTCTCGGTCCTCTTAGGTTCCTCATCAGGCGGCTTAAGTATCCAACTACCCGGCCTGCCTTTTCCGCTGTCATCAGGAAATGGTGCCTGAAGCTCAGCGTCAAATCAAACCACATCCCCAGGTACTTCATTGTCTTCTTGGTCTCAATTTCCAAACCTTGCAGGCGAAAGGTGGGTGGACTGAACTTCCAACGGGTCGTGAACAAAATGGCCTCCATCTTACTAGCTGCAAGTTCCAGTCTTGCCGACTTGACCCAATGCGTCACTTCCTCTAGGGCCCCGTTTACACTGCTCTCCACCGTTACAGTTGTATCAGAAGTACATACCACCAGTGTGTCATCCGCATAGCAGATCAGTGTAACATCCGGCAGTAGCTTCAACTTAAATATTATGCCGTTAAATGCGACGCACCACGACAGCGGCCTGAGGATCTACCTCTGCGGCACCCCACAAGTAACTGGGCGCTTCATTGTACCAGCAGACGTCTCTGCTTGGATTTCTCAGCAGGTAAGATAGCTGCTGATCATCCGGAGCAGGTATGCGGGCTTTTCTGCGTCCATGAAGGCTTCCAGTATCCTCTCCTATGGGATCGAGTTGAACGCATTTCTTATGTCGAGGCTGACGGCTGCGCAAAACTGATGGGTAGCTATCGCTTACTCGGCTATCCTCTTCAGCCGGATCCCAGATTCTGATGTGCAGCGTCCAGTTTGAAAACCGGATCGGCTATAGCTCTCCAATCGATTGGCTATCACTCTTTCTGTAGGAGTTTCTCAACATTGCCCAGCAAACTAAGTAGACGATAAGGGGATGGCAGGCCAGGTGATTTATCCTTCTTATCGATCACTGCTAGCCTGGCTTTTTTTCATCGCACAGGGAACAGTCCCCCAACAACTGCTGCATTGAATGTATCAACAAGCAGTGCCGGGTCAACTGAGTGTATGGCGCTCCAGACTGGATTTGGAATCTCATCCGGGTCCGGAGCCTTCCAATACTTATTCCGCAGTCTATTGACTGCTGCATCCACCTCCTCGCTACCTCGTAAGGATATACTATCCATTTCTACTATTGGTAGCGCTACCATTGGTGGTGACTGCTGTGGGAACAAGCCATTAATGATTTGACCCACAACATCCGGCTCCAGTCGGCTCATTGCTGAGAGGCCCTTAGCTTCTTCAGCACTATCTTATAAGGCTTTCCAAAGGGGCGTTTTCTGCCATCTCACAAAACTCTTGCCATGCAGCACTCTTGCTGTCTTTGATGGCCTTCTTCAGCCTTTTGCGAGCCAGCTGGTATTCAGGTGCAACCGCTCGCGCCCCTCCGCAGCCTCTACTACGCTGGTATATCCGATGCTGGCGGTTGCACTGTCTTTTTAACTCGGCAATCTGGTTGGTCTACCAGTAAACGGCTCTCCTCTTCGTTGGTAGACTTTACCTGGGCATGGCTGCATGGCATGCCTGGGTTTCAGTCTTAATCACCCTCTCTGCTGCCTCCTCTAGTCCTCTGCATCACCATCTTGCTTTTCTCCTTGGTCCGATGTGAGAGGAAGGTAGCTAGTCTTCAAACGGTCGCTATTAAGCTTCCTCCCTGGCCATTTTCTTACCAGGTTTTGTGGAGCAACGACTTCAACTTCTCAATGAATGGGAAAGTTGATATACCGATGATCGCTCCCAGAAAGCACCTTATCCAGTACCGCCCAGCCTTCTATTCCTCGGGCTAGGCTCTCTCAAGCAAAGGTGACGTCAATAATGAAATATTCGTCACCTTAATAGCGAAAATATAACACTACTCAACAGGTAAATTAAAGATGAAGGGTTGGTTGAACTAGTTTATGAGTATGACTCACAATCTCATGCTTCGCTAGTTCAATCATGATTTCTTTTCTGGTGTCGTTGTGACAGTACTTCTTTTCCACCTCGTCGAGTCGCTTTGATCGTCTAAGTCATGCAAAATCTGTACGATCACCTTTTTATCCTTTCTTGTTCTTCCGAAAAAGACCACCTTACGCTTGAAACGTCATGAGCTGATGGTTAATTCTCTTTTTTCAAATTTACTTGTGCTGACAGAGCCATTATGATAAACTATTAAGCAATTTTAAAGTACTACCTGAGTTTCCTCAAATTGCTATTTCATACTTTTCCCCCCTTTGTAAACACAAAAATGGTTCAACATGGTCATGCGACGCCCTCCTAACAATTATACAAAAGTCATACGGTCCAGTGGAAAATTTGTTCGAAAGATACGCTGTAAGACAAAATATTCGACTTCTATACTATATCCTCGCCCTTGCGACCTCGTGTAAAAAGTTACTGACTATTCTAATTCGTGAGCTTTTGTCAGTGTGCATGACCAAAATATCTTCTCTACCGAATTTTTGAGAAGAAATATAAAAAATCTCGAAATTCCCTTCAAGAAACTACGAACAAGAAGCAAGATACGCTGGGAAAGGGTCAAAATTCTTGAGAGATTATTGTATTGTGCTGCTGAATTCCAAATTTCGCTGCAATTTTATTTAATAATATGTAGATAGAATCGAGCTTTCAGATAAAATTTAGAATTACAGCTCATTTTCTCGTTGTTTATCTTGAAAAAATGATTTCTTCTAGTCGAACAAAGCATATCAAAACGAAAACTTCACGTGAATTTCTAACCTCGTATGATAATCGATACGCGGTGCCTTTTTATAAGTCTTATTCCATCTAAACCTGCATTACGCAGTAGTGCTGCAAACAAAAATAAAAACGGCGAGAATAATGTCGTAAATTTGTTCGGTTTCTGTTATTTTCTTTTCAACAAAAGGACAGCTTTTGCGTGGGAACAGCGAAAGGCTTTTAAACGCGACCGTTCTTGCTGATTACATTTTCGATGCTCAAAAATTAACTAGCATTATAAAAGTTTACTTTTCAGTGAGAAATTCTGTACGTACCGCGTTATACAACACGAACAAATTTCAACCGCGTAAGTAATAAGCGATGAGGATACTCGGGTTTATTTTCACGAGCTTTGATTGAGAAACTGCGTACGTCTGCGTGTTATCCTCACCTCACGTTCAAATTTTCCTATGACAGTTATTCGGTTTTCCATATCGAAAATAAAATCAGAGGTAATTTCGATTCTGTGACTCTGCTTGGCCAAAGAAAACTAGTAATTGTCTCTAACTTCGTACACTTATTGAGACTGTTCGTTGTGATGTTTACAAACTTCTTCACTCCCCTAAGAAACACGTATAAGAAGTAAAGATTCCTAAGGATCAATTTTACAACGCAGAGTGGGTATAGACTCTGAGTTTAACCAATGATTTCTTGAGATTCGAGGGAATTCACTCGGTTTTGTGAAATTAGCGCCACCCGGGTTCCCGAAAACTCTTATGATCAAACTTTCAAGAATTTTCTAAAACCTTTGCGTGCTTTTTCTGGATGGGTCAGCTTGACTTTCACCAATTGGAACTTGCTCCCTGGCGCTAGTATGTAATAAGCAATGTTAGAACTCAGCCTTTGCTTCGGATCTTTGAATTCCTCGATGAATCCAAGAAAGTTTGCTTCTGCAAAATTTCTCTCGAGTACCTAGCGTTCATCCTTGAAAAAAAAAAAAAAAAAGGATCAGAGAAACATCGATGCAGAAAAAGATATAGATATTTTCTTATATTATTTATGGTTATCAAAGGAAGTGGTATAGTTTTCAATCGTACTCGTATCTTTGTTGCTAAGTCAACGGTGTTGGAAATTAATGGCTTCCACGATGGTCCATTACCCATCGATTTACGCGATATCTTACTGCTTTACATGGGTAGAGCTCGGTTACAAGAGCTCATTTTGGCAGATATCTTATTTTACAACTACGACTCCACGTGCCCTGCACAGCCTCAATGCATCATTCTTTTAAATTTCTATAAGTGTAAACATTCTACATCGAGTATCAAATCGTACGTTAACCGGAGCCATAAAATACCTGTTTACGACGATTCTGTGCACGAAAAATATATTACCCTCCCGAGGGCACAGTGGTTTCGAACGACATACAATCTTTAAACGAGCGTTACATGTGGCAACTTTCAGCAGTACACGTCAAATCACTGACGCAGAGTTGTTGACTTCCCTGTCGGTTATGAACGATTAGGATCGATCAGCTAACAAAATTTCATTACTTAAAAATTTCAATATTCTTTCATAAAAATTGTCAAGAACGTAATCCGGCCGATGACCGATTCCATACAATGCTACTAGCTCTTGCAGAATAGACGTATACTGTACACAGTTTTTCTTTTCCGTAAACAAAATAATGTACGTAATATTTATACATCGTTATACCCTACCCACACACAGAGATAGAAATTTCACGTTTCCAGAAGACTAAAAAAGAAGAAAAGTTCGTAAATTTGCCAAAAATTTGTTCCCTTACTCGTATTACAGAATATTTACTTCCAGCTTCAACACGACGTATTTCTACCGAAAACTTCTGAAATGTAAATTAATGAGAAAGAAAAGCTGTTTGAGCAGCCGTTATTTACACCATAAAAGAGAATATTTCCATAAGCTTTAAGAAAGAAGGAAGAAAAAAAAAAAGGAATGAAAATCTATAAAAATACGCAAACAACCAAACAACCGTTTGAAAATCGTTCTTATAAATTCCTTACATTTTTCCTCCTTCTAAAAATTACCTGATGACGACACAAACTACGAAGACGATGATAAAGATTCAGCTGTGTAGCATATTCTGGTAATTTTACTGAGTTTTTTGAGGAAATACACCCCGCAATGATTGCAAAAAGAATGGCACATCGTATCTCCCGAATAATGCGTTGAACTCTATTCCATGCGAGAGAATACGGAAAGCCCACGAGTGCCTGCATACCTGTTCAGCATGATTGGAAGCTATCTTATCTGTCGAGTCATCGAAACAGAGACGTCTGCTAATACAATGAAGCGCCCAATTACTTGTGGAGGTTCCGTAGGGGTTGGTTCTAGGGCCGCTCCAGCGGTGCGTCACATTTAGCAAAATTTTGAAGGTGAATCTACCACCAGGCGTTAGCTCATTTGCTATGCGCTTGACACATGGGGGTATGCATTGCTGAAACAGCGTTAGCGGTGGAGAGCAAGATGAACCAGGCCCCAGAATCGAGTCAGCCAGACTATAAGTCGCAATAGGAAGGAGGGAGGCTATATTCACAGGCATGGAAATCACGATCAAGGAGGTGATGATTTAATCTAGGCATCTAGTTCGATAAAAGCTGAGCTGGCAGTGAAAAAGGTGGGTAGGGTAGTTACATCCAATTTGTTGTATACATTCTTTATTTTTGAATTATTGACCTGTTTCTCGTCTTTATTTTGGCTACACAAATAATTTACTTATTTTTTCAAAATTTTCGGGACAACTGAACCCATGAAATGAGTCCTAGTGACATTTGTTCATTGACGTGGAACACGTCTATATTATTATATATTAGGTGCTACTTTTGAAAAATTCACATCTCAGAAAATCGACATCTCGAAAAACGACATCTGAAAAACGACATCTCAAAAAACGACATCGACACCAGTACAGGGTGCTCTAAATGTAATGCTGTACCTGAGATATATTTTACTGTCTGAATAGTTGATAAAGGGTACACCTCTGTTGGACATCCTATATAGATTGTATTTAATTTGATTCTCTACCTGAGAAAGGTGAAAAAGGGTACATTCCTATTGAATCAAGTAAATTTCTATAGAAGCCATACATCTTTGCATGACCCTTCCTTTCTATTATAATGTAAAAAAGGGTATAGGTATCCCTATTGAATGAAATAAATTTCTATAGAAGCCATACATCTTTGTATGACCCTTCCTTTCTATAATGCTTTTTATACAGCACCCCCAATTATCAAAATTTCCTTTTTTTTTTTTTTTTTTCTTTTGCTTGTTTTTCTATTTGGTAAGCCTGAAATAGGCCGCAAATTCAATTGTGCATAGAGCGGAAAATACCTTTATTCCCCCCCCCTGTTTTTATGAGAAACCTTTTCAGTTCCTCCTACCAGCGAAACCAAGATTGAGATCTATTCCTCCAAGCTTACTTCAGTTTGTATTTGGTGTTGGGGGCTTAATGTATTTGGTGCTCTCAACTGTTTATCAAAGGTGATTTCAAATTTGTCATGTTGTGGTTTTGTGGTTTTGTCATTTTATTTTAATAATTAATGATTTATTTAATATTAATATATTTGTTTATATTATTTTGTAATAATTTATTTAATTTGTTTATTTATTATGAAATTCCAAATTCTTAAAATGATGGTTAAAAAAATATATATTTTATTATTAAATAAATTATTTTTATTTATTGTAATAAAAATTATTAAAAAGATACTTGAAATAATTAAAATAATTAATGATAATAAAAAAATTTAATAATTAAATTTAAATATGAATATTAATTTTCTTTAATTTTATTAATTCTAAATATTCATTAAAATTGATTTTATTTTCAATCAAACTGATCAAAAATTCATTTTAAATATATTTTATTATTACTATTTATATTTTATTATTAATTAAAATATATATATTTTTTTCAAGTAACTTGAAATAAAGTATTAATTATGAATTAAATTTAATAATAATGAATGAAAATTTATTATTAATAAAATAATCAACTTCAATTTTAAAAACTTATGAAAATCAATTGATAAAAAAATAATTTAAAATAAATATAAACTTAACCAAGTTTTAATATTCAAAATATTATTTTTTATTTCATTATTAGAGAATAATAAATTTATAGAAATTATTCTAATAAGAACAACTAAAATAGGGATAATAGGTCAAATAATTTCTAATATTTGATTAATAAAATTCAATATAAAAATTTTGAAATTTCCTATAATTTGTGAGCGTGCACGAAGAAATCGACCTTAGCATCAAAAAATCAATTTTGATTTTATGACTGATTCAATTAGACCAAACGGTCCTCTTTTAAGGGGCATAGAGTAAAAAAGTCAAAAACCCAATTTCAGCCAGGGGCAGAGTAGGCAAAAATAGGCTTAAAAACAACAAAGGGGGATAGGACAAGTTCTATTGCTGGAAATGGCGTGGAATGATGTCTAGAGGAAAACCCCATAGTTTCATAGTGGCATTGGGTGCAGTTTTGATCAGTACGGGGGCAATAACCTCCCAAAAATAGGATTTTTTTTAATACAGCGGCAATTCAATCATTACTTAACGACAATTCTGTTTACTATTGCCCCCCCTCTAGCTCCCCCCTGTAAAGATATATAAAATTTTCCAGACAATGCATTCGTAGATGTGGAAGGCTCGTCCATCTTCTTAGTCGCCAAAAAACTGTAAAAATCTGAGTACAAACAATAACAAAACTCCGTCAAAAAAATTCGTCATTCGTCAGCCGTCGTCACTCCGTATTTATTATGGAGTGGAGACAAGAACGAACGTGCAAGGCAAACGAACCGGGTTTTCGTTTCGCGGTGTTTGTGTGTGTATATGTGCAACGCCACTACCCATACCGTCGTCAAGACATGAGCGTACAGAAACGTGGCGGCCGACGATGTACCTGGGTGGCGGTGTACCAGGGTACCAGTGTACCAGTTTTACACAGAAAATGAGCTCGTTCACGCGGAAATATTGTACGAACACCCATGTGTGTATACTCCTCGTCATCAGCAACGTCACGGCTACAAATGTACGCGGTTCTTTTTCTCACTGTTACCAAATTGAAAAAACACAAAATTTCCCGCCTCGCCAAACGATACCCAAAAATAACACGTTAAACGCAGAGATGATAAGCCATTCGTGATTGGCTAGTGCTTGGCTATTAGCTTCCAATTTTTGAAAATTTCTCTCAGGATCGGCTAAAACTGTTTCATCGGCTTTTCAGAATTTCATTGGCTTTTTAATGATTGGCTATTGGCTATAGATTAGGATAATTCTGCAAGTGACGTGTTGATTAACTATAGAATTCATCGTAGAATTCAAAAATGAGCCTATAACTACTGAAAAATCGATTTCTAATTTCCATCTTTGACAGCAAGCAGGCTATAGCCTTATGCGGAACAAATGCGTTTGGTCAAAAAGACGCGTCTCAATCATTAATCAATTACTCCAAAAATAATGCTTCCAGTATAAAATCGAAGAGAACTTTATTTCTTGTCCCTAAAATTTGCTTTCCAACAAATACAATATCACAAAAAATAATTCAGTCAGTCTCGAGTTATCTATTGTCAAAATACCCGAATTTAACATACACTCTTATGGACAAATCAAGCTCCTGGAACCAAAAAGTTTGTTGGACCTACCCATTGTGTATAGTGCCTTATAGTTTCAGGTCCACGTTTGTGTCTTTAATGAAGTCTTGTTTGGTCTTGTTGCTTCCTCGCTAGTCGCTTGATGGTTGTTGTGCACAGTGCACAGCATTAAGCCTGAGTTAACAGGCAACTTGAATAAAAACAAAAAAATTTGATTTTTTGAAAAAGTAGCTCTTGTACATCGGCTATTGGCTAGCTTTTGGCTGATTGTGATTTGATTAGCTAGCTATTGGCTAGCTGAAAAAGCCGATCAGAATTCGGCTGCTGCTGCTGCTAAGCCGATCAATGGCTTCGGCTTATCATCTCTGGTTAAACGAGACTGCCGCGCGAAAAAGTTCTTCGTCGTGCCACCTAAGGTAATACCAACCATTTCCAGGAATGCCGAACTTATCTTCGACGTACAGTAACATTATATTTTATAATAATTACCATGGAAAAAATGAAAAATGATGCTAAGGTCGATTTCTTCGTGCACGCTCACATTTATTCAATTGATTTGATCCATTAAACACAAATATCAGAATTAATTATCCAATAGTATTAATAATAATTATTATCATTATTTTGGATGAAATTCTTTAATGAAATCATTAAAAAAAATTGAATAAGAGAAGATAAATTCATGTAAAAATAAAGGATTAGATACCCTTAAAAAAATTTTTTATTGATCAATAATTATAATTTAGAGTAATAATTATTAATACCATTAAATAATTAATTCTGATATTTTTGTTTGATGGATCAAATATATTAAATAAATTATAAGAAATTTCAAGATTTTTTATCATTTTTTAATATTCTTTTAAATTTATTTTCAAAAAATGATAATTAACAAAATTAATAAATAAAAATTAATAAAATGTAAATAATAAATAGAAAAATAGAAAAAAATATATTCATCTTCATCTAAATAAAATATAAAAATAAATAATTCTAAAAAATTCAAGTAATAGTATTAAATTTTTAATAATTAAAAAAAATATCAAAAATGGAATTATTAAATCGATTTTTTAAAATTTAATTTATTATTCATAATTATTTATTATAATTATATTTATTTAAATAATATTGATTATTCTTATTTAATTATACTATTTGTTTGTACAATATGTATTATATTAATTTCAAGATTAAATTTGATAATAATTTTTTGATGAGCTAGTCAGATTATTTGTTGTTTAAATGTTCAAGAACACATTCATGATTCAATATTTTTGTTATTAAGTTGAAAAATTTACTTCAACTTTTCTTCTTATAATTTTGGTAGTCAGTAGACAGTGGTCAACTCAACTTTTTTTGTTATAGAGACGATAAAGTTGTTAGTTGAATCAACCAAAGTTTATTGGAGGGCAAGGATGGCGAAAAAAAAAATATTATATTGAAGAAAATTTTCAATTATTATTAATATGTCCCTCCTATAATATTATACATCCTTTACTAGAAAAAACTATTATGAACATGTTTTCTTACAAGGAACAATTATGTCACAAACGACTTTCATTTATTTAGCTAGTCAGAATATTTGTTGTTCAAATATTCAAGAACACATTCATGATTCAATATATTTTTTTTATGAAGTTGAAAAATTTACTTCAACTTCTCTTGTTATAATTTTGGTAGTTTGTAAACACTGGTCAACTCATCACAGTTGTTGGTCAAATCAACCAAAGTTTATTGGAGGGCAAGGATGGCCAAAAAATATCATATTGAAGAAAATTTTCAATTATTATTAATAATTCCCTCCTATAATATTATACATCCTTTACTAGAAAAAACTAAAAAAAACAGCTTAAGAAGGAAGTGTTCCACGCTCTATCCTATTCAGTTTCACTGAAAGTAAGATATTTTTTCAAATTTTTCGGGACAACTGAACCCATGAAATGAGTCCTAGTGGCATTTGTTCTCATTCAATGAGTAATTCTCGACAAGTATATTAACAGACAACGAATATTGAATTACAAGATTATAACTGGAAAGAATCGTCTTTTCTTTTCTTTCAACCGGGCACTTCATTGGATCATTGACATGCGAAGTGAAACAGAAAATTTTCTACGATGTAAGTTTAACCATTTCTAGGAATTATTGTGACTACAAATCATAGATAATTGATGAATGAATGAAAAATAATTCAATTCGTCTTTCGTCAGTATTTATTTCTTCGAGTAAAAAAAAAAAAAAAAAAGAGAAAATGATTACTAATGAAATATTTGATGTTAATGATAGATATCGTCTTACAGTAGTTGTATTATTATTTATGAACGTTTTCACAGAAATATCTGCTCACGCAATCCGCGCGGAAGAAGAAACGTGATGAGTTTCTTCACACACAAGAAAATGTAAGTGGCCCTATCTTCCGCGATAGTTCGATAGTTCCCACCGGTTTCAAATTTGAACACTCGTACATTTCACATATTACGCTGCAGAAAATATTTATATTGAACTTACTCATTTCGCAAATTCCAATACAAAGACGGAATGCAGACGTGTACGGGAACTGTACAGAGCGTGAAGTATAGAAATGATTGAAAAACTCGTTGCATGAGGTCAGGTTTGTTTAGGCCTATCAATCTGATTGTACAAAACCAGGCGCGGATTTAGCCGTACAATTTGGGGAGAGATATTCCACTGTCTGAAATAATATGGGTCTATCTGCGTTATTTCAGCCTGTTTTTGGAGGTTTGGCTCTCCGTGTATTCGCGCCTGCAAAACAAGAGTTTCATCATAGATGATGTTTCGGAAGACTTAGAAATCGCAGATTTACCTCGATGAAGTGATTCAGAGAATGCCATCGAGTCCACTTTAATGAATATCTTGGCAATTAAGTTTCCGAGCGCAACTTTTCACTATCCTGCGAGCTCAGAACTAAAATTTCTTTGAAAGTTACGCTTTATAAATCTCAGATATTGATCTATTGCATATTTTTATAGACCCAATTTATCTGTAGAATTCAAGAATCCATACAAGTTTGAGGCAAGTTTTGACGTATTTCGAATATTTCCATAGTACTTCGATTCAAAAACAATTTTTATCTGGTGTTCTTAATTATTATAAGTAAGAAATTTGTCAGCAAGGTCGAAAACTTGCATGAAGCTTGCTTGCCACCATGCCCACAGGTGCCTAGTATCTTAAGCCTACTTCACACGTTGCTGATTTACCGTTGAAAACTGCTCAACTTTAAAGCTGGTGATTGGTACTTGCATGCTGGTAAGCTGATGAACCAGCATCGTGTGAACTAGGCGGTAATGACTGCAAAAAGCTTCAAGGAAGGGGCCCTCAGGACGCCGTCCTAGGTCCACGACCAGATCATCTGCTCTCTACCGCGTAAATGCCATCGTATCGGTGTCTAATCCTTGGTAGAGACATTCATGGAGTTATTGAGTATAATATCAACACCATCAAAGTAGTGGCAACTCTCCCTGAATAATTAGGACGACTAAAATACTCCTCCTGATTGGTTTTCCAAAAGACTACGGGATGCAGAAGGTGATCCTGAAATCCCCAGTCAACAAACCATCAAAAGAGTCGTTGGGTTCGTACTGGATGCCAAACTCACATCGAAACCCACCTGCCCAAGATGACAGATAGAGTATTGAGAGTGATACTCAAGCTACACAAAATCTTTACTGGAACACCTTTTTCGGCGAATTCCCGGCCCGACGCACGATGTTGCGTCGCCTTGCTTCTCATGTACTGCACCGCCATCTACTATCACAAATTTCGGCTCATCGTGTGGAAGAACATAGTAACCAAAGTACAGAGGCGCTGCGACGTCATCCGTAGCAGGAACTGTACAGGGCGGCTATTTCTCAACGAACAATCATGATCGCGTTGAGTGAGGGTACCTTCGTCGTTGTCCGTTAGCGGTATAGTGGCCCTGATGTCAATGCAAGCGTTGAGCTTACGATAACGAACTGTGGCATCTCAGTATAATTATATTAGTGCGATGGTGATGATCTGAGCGGTTTTTCAAAAACTGTTCAACGTTTATGTACGGTCCTTCCTCGGTATTTCTAATTTGCCCGCGTAAATTACGAGATGGTCATTGAGTTCATCAAAAAAGATGGGGTCTACGAATTGTAGAAGAATTCACAGAACCTAACTGGACCTATACTAGATCAGGGCGAGTAAGCTCCCAAAAGCTATTAGCTCGAAATATTCCAAAAGTTGACCTGTACTACACCACGAACGCTACCGGTGAACTCCCCAAAAGCTATCTTGAAATATTCTATACTGGACCTATCCTAGACCAAAAAAAAAGGCTCACTCGCGGAATAGAGTACATACTTACAATGAATTCACACAGACTTGTGATAACGATTTTGCTTTGATTTTACCAGAAAACCTGTTTTATCCGCCGGTCGAAATTTTTCCAAGTCCCTCCTATCAAATATACTAGTATAAAGCTAGTTTACTAAGTAGAGGTGTCCTAGTCCAGTTCAAGTCCAATATACTGTACGTTGGCTCCGCCCCTTGGATGAGCCAGATATGCAACGCTTCAAACACCATGAGACTCGGAAAATGCATTTCGAGCTCCCTGCCTCCCCTCATTCAACTCCGTTGAAGAATCCGTGTCTTTTTAGGTGAGTAATCAGGCTCCAAATCAGAATTGAGGACAGTTGCATTTTTCAATAAAGTTTGGGCAGGTCGTCTGTTTTTTATTGGGGGGGGGGGCGCTATTTATTTCGTTAAGAGGATTACATTCTCAGCGTCATCAATGACCTTGACCCACGTTAGGGGCTTGGAAATTGCGTACCGTGACGTATGGCGCTTTATGACGTCATCAATGACTTTGACCTACTTTAGGGATTTGGAAAAATTTCAACTTCCAGCCGGGATGCTTTATGAGGTCAATAATGACCTTGACTTTGATTTAAGGGGCTAGGAAATTGCGTGCCGTGACGTGTGGCGCTTTATGACGTCATCAATGACCTTCACCTACTTTGGAAAAATTTCAAATTCCAGCCAGGATGCTTTATAAGGTCAATAATGACCTTGACTTTGATTTAAGGGGCTTGGAAATTGCGTGCCGTGACGTGTGGCGCTTTATGACGTCATCAATGACCTTGACCTACTTTGGAAAAATTTCAACTTCCAGCCAGGATGCTTTATGACGTCACCAATGACCTTGACTTTGATCTAAGGGGCTTGGAAACTGCATGCCGTGACGTGTGGCGCTTTATGACGTCATCAATGACCTTGACCTACTTTAGGGACTTGGAAAAATTTCAACTTCCAGTCGGAATGCTTTATGTACTCATCAATGATCTTGAACTTGACCTACTTTAGGGGCTCGGAAACTGCGTGCCGTGACGTGTGACGCTTTATGACATCGTCAATGGCCATGAACTACTTTAGGGACTTAGAAAAATTTCAATTTCCAGCCAGGATGCTTTATGACGTCATCAATGACCTTGACCTATTTTCGGGGCTTGGAAACTGCTTGACGTGACGTGACGTGTGGCGCTTTATGACGTCATCAATGACCTTGACCTTCTTTGGGAACTTGGAAAAATTTCAACTTTCAGCCTTCATTATATCAGGCCTAGCGTGCAGTATACTAAGAGCCCAGCCAACTCATTTTCTGAGGGGGCATTTTCGCGCCAACGTGATCGCGGGCGCGGGAGGTTGCGGGTTCCCCGCTGCCATCGCAAACCTGCAATGTTTTAGAATTATTTTCCTTGAATAACCCGTCAATGACTTTGAGAAAGACAACTTTGAAAAGGGAAGCAGGGTTGTTCTACTTATTATCTTCTTCTTCTACCGATATATTAGTGTATAACCTAGCACTTTGTGTTGGCATCATATCAATTAACGTCTTGGAGAGAGACTATCTTGAGATAGGAGAAGGTGGAGTCCTAGACTTGTGAAACCAATTTGCTTCTTCTGTTCCACCTTTCTCTATTTCGACTATCTCATAAGAATGACACTGACAGTGTTGTGAAGAAACATTTTCTGCCCCAAAAACTGATAGGAGACATGAATTTTGATCTCTGTTTTTTACTCATCAAGAGGAAGTCAAAAACGTGTATTTCATTTTGTCTACGAATATTATGCAATCGATTTTCAAAAGGCTTCGAAAAATGAGCCAGTAATCATGTTTGAATGAAATTCAATCCACGCGTATTATGAGTTCTTTCTGGAAGGTAAAATTGATATTCTTCAATCGTGATGGATTGAAATCTTATGAAAATTTATTATCAAAACATAAGGTGGTGTAGCTGTGAAGTGACTAATTAATCTCGCATTTGAAGCTCTGAAGTTTCCGAGAAAGTTAGACCGAGTTTTTCACTGTTCGCGGAATTCCTTCAGCCAACCACCTCGTGTCAAGTTCATGCGGGACGCCTCTTTAATTTATATTGTTTCGTGAAGACGTGTGTTTTGGAAGTGAACTATTATACCTCCGCGTCGGAAAATTAACAGTCTCATTATTGAAGGAGTTACGCGCGCGTTCGTTGACTGCGTCGAAATCTGAAGGTGCGTAATCTGCTGCTGATGGCAAATAATAAATTTCGTGCGATATTTATCCGGTTATTTTTGTACAAATTGCACATTCAAGAGAATTCACGCACGAGTAAGATTTGTCACGTGCAAAAATTCAGTGTACTTTTGTTGAAATTTGAAATTGCCTCTTTCTACACTACTAAATTGATAGAACGTATTTTTTATGTGTTCTGTTTTTAATGTGATTATGAGCTAAATTTCATTGTTATACTCTCACTGTCGAAGCTTTTTCGAAATGTGAAAATGGGAAGAACTTTGAATCATTTGTTGCGAAGAAGAAAAGTAAATGAAAAAACAATGTAAAAATTATACTCGAGGTTTTAAAGTATTCTGCTGGAAGCAGAAACACTGTTCAATTTTGTAATGTTAAGGTACGAGGCGAGCGTCAACTTAGAATTTTTAGTGATCATACTGGATATGATAATTACCGAGAAAAAAAAAACACAATTTTCTCATTTACTCGCTCGAAATCAGCCAGATGTCACCGTTAATATTTCAAATTTTTGCTCATGCTATAATCAGGAGGTCTGAGAAAATTGTGATGAAAAATTTTCTCCGCCTGAGAAGAATACGAATGTCGGAAAAATAAGAAACTTCGAACAAGTGTCGTGAATGCTCGCGCGTATAGTGTAATGGGAATATTTTTTCCGGTAAACTTGAGGTTTTACTCGGCTTCTTGCGCGCATTCGACATTTTTCGAGACTATTTGAAATTCAGTCGACAAATTGTACGCTTAACTTCGGAGAGTCGACACCCATTAATACCATCTACACGAGTCGCCCAACCATCAAACATCTCTAACAAGTAAACAATATTCGTTTGAGAAGAATACAAGTGTTGAGAATGAAAAAGTTTCAACAAGTGTTATGAATATGCTAATAGAAAATTCCCTAAAGTGAATTTGCGTTTAGAGGTCTATCCGTTTTTCGCTTATTCTTTCGCTTTTTCCGCGTTATCTCGCTGAGTTTCGCGATTCTTGACTTGAAAAGCGTCAGGCTTTACGCCTTTAAACTTCTTCGGCTCTAAAAATCCGTCCGTTAAACATTGTCTCTCCGCTGACAGCAATTAAGAGTTTTGCATAAGCGTTATAGTTACACTCAAAGGAAAAAACTCGTAAACTAAAAAGAAGAAGAAAAATTTTCCCGTTGGATTCGCTCATTCAAGAATTTTCTTTTTAATCTTAATTTTCGTTTGAGATTAGCTTGACTGACGACGATGAAATTGAAAATTAAAGGACGTCGAGTGTCCTACTTCGTCCATCAAAATAAAACGGGGAAACCCTCGTAAAAGGTTTGCGAATCTACTTCATATATTCAGGAAAAACACACATTAAAGGCTTTTATACGTCTTTTAGAAACTGAAAATGTCGTTGAATTATATCTAATTATAAAAAACTCTTTTACTATTGCTAAAAAGATGAAAAGGGCTCGTATGACGCGTCGCTAGGTTTCCAAAGTATTCGAGAGGAATACGAGAATTCGTAGCAAAGGATATTTTGAAACTGCGTGTTTTCTGAAATTTCAACAACTTTTGTAGATAAGAGAGAATGTAGGCTGACGCTTTTGTCAGGAGTGTACTACTCTAGTTTGCGGATGAACAACAATAACTTGTTTTGTATCTTCTGTACATCGAATGAGTTTTTCATACTATATTTTACATTGTCTTTGATCCTCGAAGTTGGAAACAGTCCAATGTCGGTTCCCATGTGCACAATCGGCTTCTTTGTTGTATAAATTTTCGTTTCTGTATCTTCTCGCCAACTGTAGAGCGGGAGTGCACGAGTTCCCGAGGGAGTCAAATTCTATTACAATATCGGTAGCGAATGAATTTTCAAAATGTTTTTGATCACTTCATTTAAAATGAAAAAAATGAAGTGATAATAGAGATTGAAATTAATAATGATCTTCCTGTGTAAATTAAAACTAGCTGTGGATTTATTTTACGATGTTTCTGGTCCGTGCTCATGAGATTGGGTTGAAATGTTTGTACGAAGTGAAGTATATTTGTATTACCGTCGAAAATGTTCATAGTAAAATGAAAAGTCGAGATGAAGAGTTCGAATTTACATTTTGTGTGGATGTTCGAGTGAACCGGGATGATTGTCCCTGCGTTACAACCGTCGTTGTGAAGGGTGAAAAGGGTATAGAATATTATTTTCTTTCCTAATTTTTCATGTGTGAGATCTCATTTTCGAAGTGTGATCAGAGACACCAAGTGGGTTGGCCCACGCACAATTCTTAATACAATACTGATACTTGGCAAATCGACGGACTCGCGCATGTATTCGTTCATTCATCGACCGCCGGACTTCCTTTACCATACTCGAATATCTTTGGCGAAACTTGATGCTAAATAAGTGTCATGACGATGCTACTTTTTTGATGTTGACTCCCTCGTGATGAGTGACTTGCGATTGTGAATTGTCCTGAAGTGTTAAAACAAGAATCACAGCTCATAGTGATTCAATATTTTTGCTCATTATTCGGAGATTAGTTTTCCACACTTTGGATGATTGAAGAACGATATCACATCGCGCCGCTTATTATTTGAAATTAAGTGGAGAGTTTTTCAGCATGGAGTATAAATTGGGAGCCTCAACTTGTGTCTTCCATAAGTCATTACGAAGACATCGAGCGCTCTTCAATCCGTAAAATCTATATTTAAACCTTTATGGTCGATTGGTCGCAAGAAACGTAAGAATGAGTCCTTTGAGAAAAATGTGAGAAGTGTTTATCTCTTCATTTCCCTCCGTCTGCTTGAACAAGGTCATCACTAAGAGGGATGTTGACTCTCTTCCCTCCCTACAAAGTCCCAAAAATTAGAGATAGCTTCGAATATACGATTGGAAAGCAGAATTCCTCTTTTTATCTTCAATCAGCTGTTGGAAAATTTCCAGGTTTTGATGTAACCTAGGGTGATCTTTAATTACAAAGACTTTTTTTGTACGGGTCTTGGGTGTGCTCCAATCGAAAAACTGATTGCACGAGTATGTTGCTCGTAAAAATTACCGTAAAGAGTACGACAGAACTTCATCTCAATGTATTCCTATCAGAATTTTGGATGAAAAAACGTGACAAAATCGAAAAAAATGTTTATTCGTCATCATTATTGTAAATTACATATTTTTCAAAATAGCCACTCTCGCTCTTAATACATAACCACCATCTCTCTACCCACTTCCATGTGGTAGGTCAGGTTTCTATTATCGTTGTGCACACTGCTAGGATGGGATTTTTCCGAATTTATTTTCTATCTCTCGAGCTGTGGACGGACCGAACGAGTGGTGGTATGATCAGTTCGATTCAAAAATGCACGTATACGCTACACGTTTCGAATTCTGGCAAAGTAAATTTATGCATGTCGTCAATGACGTATTCCGAAAAGAATCATCTTTTTCGTGTAGTAAAAGGAAGAAAACTACCTATTTTCTTTAGCAGCGATATTTTCGTAATCAGTCATTAATTAGTTGTATAATTGGAGAAGAAACAATTCTTCTCGACAAACAGTAAGGTACAATTCCTTCGTTTTATCTTTCGTTCCGGAGTTGTTATCCGTTCCATCCGCAGTGTTTTTACGTAAATGTTTTGTTCCGGAGCTATATAGACGTGCTGATCAATATCCAACCATCCGTTTGGTACGTCTGGGCATTAGCAGGGCCGGAAGACTCAGCTTTCCATCTTATCCAGAAGTATTGATATCATTGTCAGATTTTATATAAGTATTCGTACCTACCAGGTTAGTTTTGTTTCTATTACACCGAGTGCGAGTCGTTATCACAAATCTAACATGAGCACGTCCGGAGCGGAATAAAACTGATTAAAATATTAGGATGAAAATTGGTCTCATGTAATGATGGAGTAAATTATAGGAGCCATAGGAGGGAACGGGAACGTGAGATGAATCGATGGACGGATTTTTTTTTTAGGTTTTCTCTTCGTGTTTGGGTCGGGTAAGTGCGAAAATATATTTCATATCTCCTTTGCCTCAAATTGATATCTCTCGTCAATGTGTCGGATTTTCTCCCAAGATTACTGAGATCTCTAAACGTTGTCTTTTCTAAATTTTTCTATGCACATGTACTTCGTGGTGATTTCTCGTCCCTGAAATGAACATGCTCTACTACCGCGAGCTAGCCGGTCGCGTGTTAGTCAGTAGCATTAATGCACTGCGCCTTGCTTAGTGGCAATTGTGTAGGGGAGTTTTAGCTTTTCCGTATTGAGGCAGGTTCACTCTGAGGATTGGAGCAAGGTTACCACTCCCCGTGCGGAGATGCTGAAGTCCCAAGTGGAACTGTGAGTATGATGACCTCCGATCTTCGTAGTTTTCTTTATTTTACTCTGAATTTAGGAATATTTACTCATTTTTGGGCAGAGCGAAAGTAGTTGAATTTAGACTGGTGGTATATCGATGATTCTTGGATCACGAAAAACATCAATTTTTTTCGCAAATTCTTCACTTGTCCATCTAAGGAAGACCATAAAGCAGGTTTGAACGGCTGCACTGTCTGAATCAAAGGACTGATGTCATCGATAAACAGCCGCTCGTTTTATACTTTATACAGAAGAAATAATATCTGTAAGAAACAGAATTGTTCTGAGAAACACAGGAAAAGACGACAGAACTCTCATATTTTACTCTCATGAATCACAAACCCAAAAATCCTAGTCAAACAATAGATTGGCAGAGCTTGTTATACCAGGTGGCGCAAAAGTCACTTTTCACTCTCCAAAGCTTTGCATAAGCTTCAAATCTGCAGAATTTTATAACGACAACTGTCAGCTCGCGTGTTCTTCAAAGGTCTTACAAAACACGTCTTCCTTCCAATGGGAAAAATCTATTTGAAGACCTCTGTTTTTGTCAAATTTTACTAATTCTCAAATCATCATGATGATGTATTATTGCACTCGTGATATTACATGACTTACCGCACCGATCGACTGGCATACAATGTTGCCAACAATTATTTTCACTACCAGGGCCGTCGCCAGGGGGTGGCGAGTAGGTATCACCGCTTCAGGCCTCGAGCTAATGTAGGCCTCGCGCTGGCGAAGAGAAAAAAGAATTAAAATTGTGTAAATTGAGAAATAGACTCAGGTAAACATTTTGCTTTAGGTCTCAAAAAGCCTGGCGACAACACTGAGCTCGAGTCTCAGTCTCAAGTCTCAAGCTCAAGTGTCAGTCGCGCATCGCGGTCTTAAGTGTCAATCTCGAGTCTCAAGCTCCAGTCACAGTCTTCAGTTTCAAGCCAGTCTGGAGTCTCGGTCTCAAGTGTCAGTCCCGAGTGTCAGCCTCGAGTTTCAATGTCGAAACTTGGTCTCGGTTTCGAGTCTCTGTCTCGAGTCTCAGTCTTGATTTTCAGGCTCAAGTCTCAGTCTCAAGTGTCAGTCTTGAGTGTCAGTCTCGAGGGTTCGTCTTGAGTGTCAGTCTTGAGTCTCGGTCTCAAATGTTAATCTCAAGTTTCAGCCTCGATTCTCAAGCTCGAGTCGTAATCGGGAGTCTCAAACTCGAGTTTCAGTCTCGACTCTCAGTCTCAAGGTCCAGTCTCAGTCTCAAGTCTCAAGTTCGAAAGTCAGCCTCGATTCTCATGCTCGAGTCCCGGTCTCTAGTCTCAAGCTTGAGTCTCAGTCCCGAGTTCAAACTCGAGTCCTAGGCTCGAGGAGGGCCATCGCCAGGGGGTGGCAAGTAGGTATCATCGCTTCAAGAGCGATCGTTTTGTCAACATTCACATGACCACAACGTGATAGATAAGGTAATTCGTTCTTGTAAGCGCATGCGGTATGATGAAGCAATTTTCAAAGAACAAGAGACAATTTTGAGGAAAAATTATGTGTTTGAACGACCAGAACTTTTGTCTATGGTTTTGGCTACGATCCTGGTAAATACTCCTTTCACAGTAAAAAATATTTATTGTGGCGCTGTGTTGCTATCCTGGCAATTGATACCTGCTTGCCGCATAGCAACATAGAACAAAAGGACAAAGCACGAGTTACGCGCTTATGGAGCAATGTATGTGCACTTACCAAAGTGCAATTGCCACCAGTCTGTTGTGTAGCAATATGTAAGCATAAGAATAGCATATTCTATGGGTGCATGCATCAGCAAATGCCACAACTGCCATTCCTTTGCTTGTTTGAGTAACTCTGTAGGATGTGCCTTAGATGAATTTGTCACAATTTTGCTATACTGGCTTATGATGGTTAAAAATTGCTATAATTTACCCTAAGTGCTTGTATCTATGGCCTCATCTCTGGCATTTGTTGTGAATAATCCTATCTTATATGAGATAACTAAGAAAACAGTCAATGAAAAATGGGAATAATCTTCAGATCATAATGAAATATTTATTCAAAATGGTATATTTCAGTAAAGAGGGTCTATCTGGCAAAGAAAATGATATTAAACCACAGCCTATAATTGGCAGAGTAATGAAAGTAGAATTTTCTAAAATTATAAAGAACAATTAAGACTAAGTGGCAAAAAAGAACGTATTTTTGAATACAAGAATGTCAAAGGTAGACCAAAAAGAAAAGGAAAATATTTTACAGAGGATACAATCCGCCACTCATACAACATCGCGGCACTCACCTTCATTGTGTCCGACTGGCACCTTCATTGTTTCTGGCTGTTGTAAGCAAAACCTCTTCTTTGCTACGCAGGAAAACTGGTTTTGCAAGAAGGAGGGAGAAAACGTGGCTGGAGTACAATAATACACCATCTTGTTTTCAACAAGAGCCCAAAGTTCACGTTTTCTGTAACTGTGAACATGCAGCAACGAGAACGTTTAGGTTTTTTGCGCGCATATAGGCCTATGGGTCAAAAATTATTTCGAACTGTTTCATTTATTGACGCAGTTGTTCGGCGAAAGTTGAGTAAATTTTTCTTCGATGGCTCTTCTTCAGCAAACTCTTTATCATCTTGTTGATTTATGAACGTATACGATCTTACGAGTATCGGAGTTTGTGTTTGTATTAGTATGTAATATTTTTTATCGTGATATAGTGTTCTTGTATGTTTTGAAATATCATATTATTTGTAAAGTGCTCGAAACCATCCCGTGTACTTGCTTGCAAAAAGAAATGATAATATTTTTTTGGCGTCGTTGGAGTTTTTATGATAAGTTACCTCGCGGATGTTACTTGTTGATATTGATATTGGTATAACACAAAAATAACATAGGCCTTTGCGCTACAAAAGCGGAGGAATATACAAGAAAGGGTATGTCACAAAAGTGTACGTTAATATCGCAACGTAATCGAAACGCGCAAGCAATCATGTAATCAGAGCGTTCTACATTTTCTAAAGCTTTTTAATCTGTATCAGTGAAAAAATTGTCAAAATAAAAACTATAGATTACACTCAAAATATTGAAGATTCTTCTGAGTAGTATGTGAAAGACTTTCTTTTGGTTTTCAGACATTTTCCAGCTTTTGGAACAGTTTGCTACATTATCGGGTATTTTTCAGAAACCATTACCTCCCTGTTGAAGACTTCGTTGAATTTCTAGGCTGATTAAAGAAACATCGAGCTCGCAAATCGAAATTTACTTCTTGACTACCTTTTTACTCCCGAATCAAATCGACTTTTGCTTCCTTCCACCACCACTTTCGCTCCAAATGTGATCAGTACTTATCGTCTTGAAGTGTGTTTATTCTCTAGTTTCTCACCCACGAAAATGAGTAATTTTCTACAATATCCCTTCTTTGAATTAATTAAAATGTAAATAAATTGATATCGAGTGGAAATTCGTCAGTCCCAACCCTCATATTTGCAGTTTCAATTATAATTTTTGATACTTGTCGCTGTGTCGGTATTGTGTGAAAGCGTGGTTGAATCGTGGCTGCAGCATTTGCTACACGAGCGATGGAACTTTTGTATTATAGCTGTTGGAATTCGTAACAAAGTTACCGAAAGTTAGTAACGCAACAGTGAAAACTTTTCATGTATATTACAAGGTGGTTCAGACTGTATAACAGTAATCATTTCAGTTCAGTTCCTAAACATTATTCTCACTAATTTTTCTAAGCAGCTTGAACGTCAAATATCATACAACAAAATAGAAGGGAGAGAGAGCACGCTTTCGATCACTCTGTATGGGACGGCGAAAAGAGATGTGCTCAGATGTTCAACCATATATTTCTTATCAACGTGGGAATTTATTCCCAATTATTAACTTTATTGATTCTTTATGAGATCATTAAATTTTTAATGAGCGTTACCAGCCTTTATAAAAATTTTTTATTCATTGCAAAAAAAAATACTGTTACAAGTGCTGGTACTATTGCTGCTGATTCATTGTTAGGATGCGAAGTACAAAGTATACCAGAGGTCCGCAAACTGTGCACCGTGGCGCCCTTGAGCGCCCAAAAATCTACATCGTTGTCAATTAGTTCAAGTATCGTCAGCTTTACAGTAATAGCTGGTTTGAAAACTAGTATTTCACGGTACCCATGTCTCAAGGGTCGGTACTTGGGCTGCCCTTGTTGTGCGTCGCATTTCACGAGATTTTCACGGTAAAGTTTCTACATACCAGGTGTTAATGTGACATACTGGTGGTATACACTACCGAAACCTTTTGAGCGGCGGAGAGCGAGGTAAACCAGACCCGAGATGCTATGACGCGTTGGATCGAGTCGTTCAGAGTAAAACTCGCTGTAAGATAGACGGAGGCCATATTATTCACGACCTGTCGAAAGCTGAGCTAATTTTTTCGTCATTTCTTTCCGTATTTTAATTTCTTATCTGTTTTTGATTGACTTTTCTTACGTTTAAGTGACCAAACTCGAACAACATGAAAACTTTTTGTGAGGCTGACAATTCATAAAATTTCGAGATGTACGGACTCCTGATGTATTCATGGATAGATTCGAATCCTACCCCTCGACAGTTCTCATCGTCTGCATCCTCATATTATCACTTGGCTGAGATACGTTGACGACATTCTATGTGTGTGGAATGGCCCCTCGTCCGACTTCAATTCTCTTCTCTCTCATCTCAACTCCATCTATCACAATTTCAATCACCCTTGAAATAGGGGGAAAATCTATCAACTTCCTCGACCTCACTATATCTCTTCACCAAGAGGATAACCATCTCGTTCCTCGTTTCTCTATTTTTCGCAAGTCCTCTAATACGGGCATCCTCATTAATGGTTTTTCTTTCCACCATCACATGCAAAAATCTTCTGCTCTTCTCGCTTTCTATCACCGCCTCCTTACCATTCCCCTCTCTCATCTTGATTTCGAAACTGAAAAATCTCACATCATTCATCTTGCCCGTATCAACTTGGGAAAAGTGCGTCCTCTAACACTTACTCGGCTTATTTCATTCATCATAATAGCTTTGAAAATTAGCCGTTGTTGCAAAATATACGATCGTTGAACTTGTACCTTATGCACTCCTAGAACTCAATGTGAATAAGTGAAGCCTATATTTTGAATACTCGCGCTACGCCTTCCGAAACGGAATCTACTATCTGTGCGTGCCACGTTCACGCGTTGGTAAAATCACATACAGAGTTCGCCGAAATTGAAATCAGTTATGTACCACGGCCAATGCGGTTTTCGTATACTGTAGACTATCCTTCTTTGATCGTCCTTTTACTTTTTTGAATATTTTTCAAGCATTTCGACTGTCGCGATGATATTTATAAATACGCATTAATTTTTTCTTCGTTTTTTTTTAGATGTGTTCTTAGGTCCGGTAAATTACTACGTGATAGCTCCAGTAGCACGTTATTCAGGTGTTTGGGATATACCAGTGATGACAGCCCGAGCTCAAATAGCTGCGTTCGACCAGAAAGAAGACTATCACACGCTAACAAGAATGATGGGATCGTACCCTATGCTCGGCAAAGCAATAAAACATATTTTGGATTCGTTCGGTTGGAAAGTAGCTGGTCTTTTGTTTTTTAATCATAAGCAGGATTCGATTAAGGGAAACTCAGAATGTTATTTTATGATGTCCTCGGCATTTAACGAAATCGGAAAAAATACGACGTATCATCGTTTTTTCGAGGAAACAGCCGACCATCAACAAATCAAAGATTTATTGATCGACGTGGCGCAGAAGTCTAGAAGTAAGTAGAATGTGCTTTTGAAACATTATGATCGTATTGTATCGTTGGAGGCTGAGTGCACTAGTGAATGACTTTTCGTCTAAAGCGTGTAGTATTTTAAAGTAGGCAACAACCAGTGCCTGTTTACCGGCTTCTACTCGCCAACTCTTTCGGTATAAGGAGAGGAAAGGAAAAATTACAGTTCCACCCTTTGAAAAAGTATCGAGAAACTTCTTCTTATATCGAATTCATTGGGCTCTTCTCGAGTTTGTGCAGTGCAGGATCGAGAGGAATTCAAAGAATGAAGGCGATGAGGATTGAAAGATGCGCATTGACTAGAGGGCAGATTTTTTTCTTCCGGAAGAAAGCTGCATCTTTGATGATATGATGTTCCATCTTCCGCTGTAATGAGCTTTTTCATTTGAGTTGAAAGATGACTTCAGATTTTTACTCATAATTATTTTACGTTGCTTTACTGCATGCTAGAGACGACGTGCATTATCTGCGATAATATTCGTTCAATATTAACATCAACGTAATTATCTTATACCTAAGAAACAGCATTTACCTTTCATCGTTCATTAAGACTGTTTGTCAACAATGCATGACTGAAATGCGGGGAGGAAAAACTTTGACTAACGACTCCGAGCTCATTGTTCTAGGTTGGTTCAAGCTGTCAGCGCTGCTTATCGTTCTATTAGAAAATCAATTATCCCCGAACTGCTAAGAAACATTATATTCATTTCGATCTTTTTCTTATATTTTCCGCCTTGTTTTCTGCCGTACGTTGGTGTAAAACATGACGGAGAAATTGAGTCTCGGCTGCTGCGCAGACAAAGTAATTATATATATATTTTTTTTTTTGTTTAAAGGGTAGGATTGAATGATGCAAGAATAATTTTGGGGGCGACTAAATAGTAAATGTTGGAAAGGTAATCATTATATTTACCGGATGAACTCTTTTCTCTGTAGTTTTTTCTTTGATCTACGTACTGAAACACAATCAAAAGTTATGCTCGCCATGAAAGTATATTCGCTGGTTTTTCGTGCTCGAGTTATTCGAATGCTGGAAGACAAATGAGCTTTAATTAATTCACGCGTATTGTGATTAAATTGGAGATTTTAATGCAGGAAAAAGTTTCAACCTTTATTATCGTATTAATAGGTTGCACGAGGAGTACGAAAGTTGCTAATGAATAAAAAAAATAAAATCTACGAAAAAAGAAGAAAAAAAAAAACCTTTTCCCGACTTTTGCCTTTACAACTTGTGTTTTTTCCTCGTTTCTGCACATGTACGCAGTTGGCGCGCACAAGTCAAACATAACAGCTGAAACGTATGATGTTTAGAGCTTTTTTTTTTGCTTTTTTTTACCACACCTAAACTGTGTAAATTACTCTGGAATTCGTTACGTTGAGAGTGATAAAAAGAAGTGTTTCAAAATTGGATGTTAGGTTTTTTTTTTATTGAAATGCTCGACGTTTTGTATCAGAATTGATTTTCCAAATAAAAGTAGCTCACTCGCTCCCTCCTCGGGTTGGTACAAGCCTACTTTGAAGAATTTCAGGCTAATAGCTTTGGAAAAGGTCACTCGCCTCCTTGCTCTATTGAGTGTCCAGTTTAGAATATTTTCAGTTAAGAGCTGACGAGTCCCAAGCTCATCCGTACGGATGCCCGGACGCATTTTCGAGATTTAAGGGGTAGAGAAAAGACACGAAACATGTCAGAACTCACTGAAAACCGAGGATTAGAAAGTGGCAGTGGCGATACCTGAAAGGTTCCAGCCCAGTGAACGACATCCTTTTCTAATACGAGCTGGACTAATTTTGTCGGTGTGTCAATACGTTTTGCCAGTGGGGTGTTGGTTTTTCAAGTTGAAAATTCAGAAAGCGAACAGGGTGGATGGAACTTGGGGTTGAAGTGAATAAGGAGGAGGAGTCCTCTGGTGCATCTGTCAGTCGTTGAAGAGATCGACATAATATTCCATTAAAATCTGAATTATAGGACATGAGCCTTTAAGGGAATTTATTCAACATCCTCCAATCCTTCGCAATGGTTAGAATTTGAGACCAATACTCTTCTCACCAACCCGTCAAAAACAGTGTCCGCCAGGGAGAAGGATGCTTCCCGATTACCGTAAATACCCAACAAATAGCAAAACGCCTCTTTGCCCATGACTTCAGTATCTCCTCACCGATTGCTTTCTTCCAAAGAACAGCAAATTAACCCTTGGCAAAATGTTTAAATGATCATTTGATTGTGAATTTCGATCATCAGACAAGAAAACAGTCATAGTAGTGTTCCAAAAGAGAAACTTATGCTCTATGCCGTTTCTTTCTCTGCGTCTACGGACCGTTCAATTCTCTGCCAAGTTCCTTGCGATTTTTTTTTTTCGAATCCAAAACCTCCTAGACCCCTCATATCAAAATTTTGAAAGCAAAATACTTGCATTCCTTGGATGTTCTCAAATACCTATTACACCCTCGTACCAGCTGTATTTTCGAACTCCAGCTTCAATTCTACGATAGTCATTTAATCTGTTCTCAACTACAATACGGAACAGGTAATATCTTGTGAAGGCTTTCTCTGAACTTGATCTAACCTAAAATAATTCCTGGAAACCTGGACATAATCCTGTAATATTTAGCTTAGACAAATCCTTCCTACAAAGGTTGATCAACTTGATAATGTCATCCGTAAGTGCTATTCTCAAGTTCATCATCATGCTATAATTATAAGTATAGCTGAATGGCCAAAAATATTTCGAGTCTCTGGAAATTTTCCCAAAAAATTATGACTTCACAAAAATTAGATAGCTTGAGTGTTGAAATGTTTCAAGTCCCTCTGGTCGGAAGTCGTATGCGGAGGTGCTGCGGTCTTCCCCCAATCTCTTATATAACTTGAGAATCAAAAAACTCACGGGTTTTTCATCGGTGTTGAATGAGAGGAGGCAGGGAACCTGTTTTATGAGTCTTATGATGTTTGAAACGTTATAGATAGGTATGTAAGAACGCTTTACCGTTCTCACGAATTTTCGTGTTGGTAACGTTGCATCGGCACTCGCAGCCAAAGTTGCGAGTTGCTAGTACGTAAGTTACCGAGCTCTATTATGCCGGTGCTTATCGATTTTGCGGTAACGTAGCCGGATAGTCAAGTGGCAGGAAATTTCGATATTATGTATGTAGTAAGACCACCTCTGAACTATCTTAACGGCGTAAGAACAAGTTTGCTCGACGAACCTCTGAGTTTTACAGGTATACATGGCTCATTGAAAGACTTAGGCAAATTGATGTATGGAGTATTGCACATCTAGTTACTTGAAGGCTCTATTTTAATCAGGTTATCATTGCTGCAAGATGATACCAAGGGGACTTGGAATTTATTGAACGGGGGGGGGGAGGTGCTTGAAGCATTGCATATCCAGCTCATTGAAGGGGCTAAGAATATTGGTGCATGAAACATTGCTTGGAAGAGCTGTTTCGATCAGGCTGTACTCACCAACTTCCAAGCTATACATATGATAGGAAGGGGACCTGAAATACAGTATACTGGACTTAGACTAGGCTAGAACCCCTCCTTTTATCAACTTTGTTTGATGACGTCATCAAAGTCGGCCGCGCTTAAGGGAATTTCTTGGGATTCCCATGTTTAGAAAAAGAAACAAGATCTATAATTGGATATTCGGGGATGGAAATCATTGAAGAAGGACCGCATCAACAGTTCACCTGAGACCTACTATGAATTAAGACGTGAAATTCCCTATGTTCGTTATTATTTCTTAGATATTTTTTGGCCGAGGAATTTCGTAATCCTATGTTCGCAATTATTATATAAATAGTCGAATGCTGAGCTCGATGTATTTTTCATATCTTGAATGAACCAAACGATCGACAGAAATTTTTCATTTTCGTTCAGGCTCGCAAAACTGAGAATAAGAGAACTTCTATTAAATTATAATTGTCGAAAATATTCCTTATAGCTGGAGTGAAAAGCTGCGGTCTCGCCTCCATGCAGACAAGTTTTCTCTCTTTTAATTTTCTGTCATTCGCATTCATTCTCATTTCTATCGGTATTTTACTTTTTTTCCTTTTTTTTTCTTCTCGATTCAAATATTTACTGTTCATCGATCAGACTTCCTGAAAAGCAAAAAAAGAGACCATTGTGCGTGTGTAATACATTTTCTATTCGGCGTTGGTATTCATGTAAAATTGGAGAGGGAGACAAAGTTGCGTTAATTACTTTTCGAAGTTTTTAATACGGGTGTTGTTAACAAAAATGATTTATTCCGTTCAAGTTTACAATTTTGCTCGTTTTTCGCGACTTACGCGTCTTTTATATTCGTATTTTCGTTGTTTAGCGTTGAAATTTGCTGTTCTTGAAGGGAATACACAGTATAAGCATTCATTCTGCTCGTAGAACTTACGGCACTTTATCGTAGATTTTTCTTTTTCCGTCAACGACGACGTCGGCCCAAACAGGCCAAAGCTCGAAGAGGCTGTATAATGAATTATGTGTTGTGAGTAGGAAACAAATTTCTATCAAGAATCAAAGGATCGAAGAAAATAATATTTTCCACATTATTTAACAAAGAAAATATTCTATACAGCGTTAGTTCTGTCTATTTATTTGTCGTGTACTTTGATCCGCCATTGATTATTGTGTCTTCCCAGGGTATACAAAAATGGAGTAAAATACAGTGGAGAATTGGATGAAACATTGTATGAATCTTGCGTACAAAAAAATCGAACGTCAGTGATGAGTCCAAACTGAAATGATAATAACACCAGGAAAAGATGAAAGAGAGAATAGAAAACGGGTAAAGTGAAGAAGTTATCTCGTGTATCAAAAATTAATTAGTGTAGGAAAAACAAGTTGGTTATGGGGATAAAAAGAGGGAGGATGGATGTAGAGAGATAAGAATAATTGAATCAGTTCAAGAACCAATTTTTCAACACACTAAATGTGAACATTCAACAAACTCAAAATCGGTTTCAAAAATCAATAATCAGCTGCTTAAAAAAAAATTCTGGCTCACATTTAATTTGACTATTATTTAACCGAAAAACCTGTATCTTATTTAGTTTACCATTACTCAACTGAAATTCCAGCATCCCATTCTTTACGGTTTAAAATCTAAGTTTAGATCGCCTCCTTATATAATAGGACAAGAGTCGAATATCCATATGCACCCCTGCTTCAAAGAATAATCAAGCCTTGCTGGACTGCACTATCAACCTTTGTCTGTAATGTACAAATGTATATTACTCAGCGCTCTGTAAAAGCAGTACAAATGCAGTAGGCTACTTAGACTACTTAAGGACATGTTGCAAATATCACAGAAAGAAAAACGCTCTATAGGGTTCTTCCCAAGTGTAATATTGCATACTTTTTTGCCTGATTCTTATTGTGTTGGCGCAGCAGGGCTGAGAACCGGAACCAAATACCGCTGCAGGAAGCGGTTCTCCTCCCATATTTCCAAGCCTCTGAAATCGGAACCAAAAGGAACCGATAGGAACCAGATCCCGGATTCAAGTTCTGGAACCGGATCCCGGATTTGGCTTCTAGAACCGGAACCAAGAACCAAAAAGAACCGGGTCCTGGATTTGGCTTTTAGAACCAGAACCGAAAATGAAAGGAACCTGATTTCAGATGTGGGTGCTAGAACTAACTAAATTGTGCAAGAAGTAGGTAGTGTAAAACTTGGCGCACTTGTGCAAGAAATGGTATATTTCTAAACAAGGAAATTAAAGTGAGAATTTGCTGAACAAGTGCGAAATTTTACAAACCAAGTCAAAGACAAGGTGAGTAAACGCAAAAGTAACAAAATTCTCACTTTAATTCCTCGTATTAGGAAGATAACATTTTTCTCAAAAAATGATGGTAAAGATTGCCAACCGTGGATAAAATCAATGGCTGAGATTTGGAACCCGAAGTAGTTCCCCTCCCGTATTTCCAGGCCTCTGGAACCGGAACTGAAAGGAACTGGATCCCAGATTTGGGTCCTGGAACCAGAACCAAAAGGAACCGGATCCCACATCTGGGTCCTGGAACCGGAATCAAAAGGAACCGAATCCCAGATCTGGGTCCTGGAGCCGGAACCGAAAGGAACCGGATCCCGGATTTGGCTTCTAGAACCGGAACCAATGGGAACCGGATTCCGGATTTGGCTTGTGGAATTGCAGGAATCGAAAAGAATCGGACCCTGGCTTTGCCTTCTGGAAGCGGAACCAAAAAGAACCGGATCCCAGCTTTGGCTTCTAATGGGCAAGAGCCGGTCATCCGGATAGGATCGCTAACTGTGCACGCAGTTTGTTCATCAAAAATGGTATTTTTGCTAAATTTAAAATCAAAACCTTGAAATAACTATTGAATGAAGGGGAATTGAAGATTTTGTCTGGTTTGTACAATTTTGATTTGTGAATATTTTTTACGGGATGTCATGAAGCCAAATTTACTTCATGCAAGTGTTACAGTGAAACCTGTTTAGTGGACTTGTGTATAGTGGAGAACCTGTCACTATAGAAGGAAATAGCTTGGCCCTTGGGAAAACCTGAAAAACCTGTCTGACGTGGAAGTGGAACACAGAACTTTACAAAAATTTGTCTATAGTGAAATTTTTGCGAGGTATGTGCTGTATGCTCATCACAGAGCTAGGTGAAGAACCTGATAACAATGAACCATAGAAAGAATCCGGCATAAAAACATTTGCCGAGAGTGTTCAGCTACTTAGAGAAGTGCAGTTGCTTGCAGACTCCAAGGGTTTTACTCACCTTAGTGAATACAATGATGCAGTTTTACAAAATTTTTGAAAAAGAATTTCTGAAACATGAATCTACACATACAACTTAAAGTACTTTAGATACATTTTTCGCTCGCTAAACTACAATTGTTGACTTTTTTATTAAAAACTGTACCGAAGTTCAGTATAACTGTACGAACGTACATACAAGTACATACAATGCACATATTCCAGATTTTTTTTCTGCTCTCGTCTAAAATGGAAAACGGCTGCTCAGATTCCACTTTACACAGGTTTCACTTTATTTTAATTTTTCCAGTTTTCTCTCATATACCGCCAGTTCCCGTTTTCAATCTCACTCCGCTCGATAGAAATGCAACGCGAATTCCATAATCGGTCAAACTAGACTCGCATTGACCCATCTCATCACTCATCTTACCCCTCGCCCGTGCCCCAATCGCAGAACCGATTCCCCCCCCCCTCTTATCCATTCGGCACATATTTTCCTGGTCCAGATCAGCCTCACTCCGCAACTCTTCACTCATCCCTCATAAGACAATTACGCCGAAGTTAGTGTTAGTTGCGATCTAGGTTCTCCAAAACGTCGAGGAACTGTATTGCCACATCCCTCTGTCCGCCTACTACGAGTGTTACACTTTTTAGCGAGCAGAGTCGGTGAAATAATTCGTATCCCTAAGGACTATTCAAACATTAGACATTTTCTCATTCCTTTGAAACTGATTTGCTGCTTCCTTCGATTAAGGTAGTTCATGTATGCAGTGTGGAACTTTTCTAACAAAATATTTGAACCAGTCAACAGGCGCCCATAAAATGTTTTTGAAAGAGTGTTGCAGACTTTCTTACCAACTTTGTACGAATTCTGATACAATTACTGTTTAATCCACCTCGATTATACGACGTATGATATGAAGCTTATGTTATTGTACAATATTTTCAGTTGAGTTATAGAGTGAATATTTTTCTTCTTCGGTTGTTACAGTAATTGTGATATGCGCGTCGGCACCTTACATCCGAGAAATTTTGCTTCTCGCTGAAGAACTCGGTATGATTGATAGTGGGGAATATGTTTTCATCAGCACCGAACTTTACAGCAGGTACGTCTTCTTGTGAACTAACGTAGAGTCAAGATTGTGCATATATCTGCGCGGATAATATCGTAGTTAGAACCACACGTGCACAACACTGTTTGGCAATTTGTGAGGCATGTTTGCGTGACACAAGGAATACCGTAAGTTTCCTCGTGCATTCTCGTAATCTCTTTAAAATGAAATATTGAAGAGATGAATGAATCTGTACAATATTAGAGGTATAATGATTCAGAAACGTGCCTGTTATTAATTTTCTTTTTTTAGTAATTGTTTCGAGGATGAAGGATAAATTATGAAAATTTTTGTTCGAGTTTTTGATTTTTCTTAATTGCTTTCATTTCTTCCGAAACGAGCCCCGATAGGTCTACGACTGAGCGCAGCTTTCCTGTGATTATTGAGTCAATAATAATTTCTCTCGCTATTCAAATTTATCGGATGTTGCTTGAAAGAAAGAGGTGGGTGTTACCCCTTACAGTAACAAATTTCAAGCTACGCGTGTGTGTGTGTGGAGTTCATGCTGATTTCAGTTTCTTTAATTTATTATTTTGGTAAAGTGGCCATTACTCTATTCACTTTTCTTCGGAATCATTACACATTTAAGCGTTATAACGCCTTCACGAATGGGATGTATTGACGTACGAAACTGCGGTGCATGCTATATTAACCAGAAACAGGGTTTCATTAATTTCGACGTCAGTAGCAGTTAGGCTTCACAGACCTTAGTTATCGGCCATTTATCAAGCAGGTGGTACTAAATCGCGAGGCTATTAATGTTATCTCTTCGAACAGCATTACTGAACTGCAGACACTTTGCAGTATATAACTCAATCGATAACGTTCCAGGCATACGGATCTCATATGAGCCATACGATCCGGTGATAATTTTTCTCTCAGAATTTTCACGGATAGAGAAGATGCTATATTATATGCCTTCAGCTTCTTCATCTTTTTATGATCACGTACGTCTACGCCGCCCGTATAAAGGTCTACAAATACCGCCACAAAAGAAATGTGACTCGCATTCTTGGTGAACGCACCTATTTTGCGACTATGCGAGAAAACATATTCAGACAGCTTACCACAATAACGGTGGTACTTATATGACTTGACAAGCATTTGTAATCCGTCAGGTATAAGCATATTTTAGTAAAGATGATGTCCTTTGATGAACGTGGAAAACGTGAGAAAATGAAAACGTGGTCGAAATACAGTATTACTGGGAAGTGGAAAACTAGCGAGTAGGCCTGTGAATGAAGTTTCCGTATAGCATCCTCTTCCAAATTTCGTTCACAATAGAACGATGAGAAATTACCTACAGCTTAGTACTGAATGTCGCATATTTGAACGCCTTGAACTTTTTAAATGACAATTATGTGATGTATCGGATTATATAAGGGTTCTCGGTTACACAATCTACTCCTCTTTAACGAATTTGTCATAACTTTCCCCTTCAATTTTCTATAAGAATAATCTAAGGAAAATTTCTGAAGATGCGTGGCTTTTTGCTTTTCTTGGTCGATTTTGCTACTAATTTGATACAAAATGTTGATCGTCGTATTCGAATTCTGTTTTTTATTATTTTTATTTTCATAAAATCTGGGAAAATTGCGGTCGAGAGGTGCAAAAGAAAAGGCTTCTGTTCGTTTGAGACTTTCCTGAGATGCGACTGTCGTGTTGTGTCTGATTGTGTTAATGCCGTTTAAGCGGGATTTCAAGTTCTCGTTCGTACTAGAATAAGTCAAAATACGTATCGTGATGTTTTTGTTTTCATTTTTACATGCTCGTAATAATTTTCAAAAAAATCAAACTCTGTTATCCGAAACGTGACTTTTTTTGGATTTGGTACTGAGGAATACTTTCCATATTTACATGGGATGTTGTACCATTTTCTATTATTTTAGGATTGTCCTAGTACATATTTGTTCGATCAAATTCGTATAGGGCGTATTGTATTTCTTTTTTTCTTTTATACTGAATATTTTCAGTTTCAAGTACGTTTCAGCTTCACCGTGGTACTCTCCGAACGACACTGCTGAACTCAATGAAAAAGCCAGAAAAGCCTACACAGCGTTACTGATTATTACACCGAAGATGCCGACCAATGAAAAGTACCGCAAATTTTCCGATGATGTAAGTATCATATCACATAATGGTCGCATTTTTTAATTTTCGTTAATCTATTCATTATTGGAATGAGACCGGATGTTTGTAATTATATTATTGGTAGGCGTTATTTGTAGGTACGGTACCTACGGATAAAACGTTATTTGTAGGTACGGTACCTACGGATAAAACGTTATTTGTAGGTACGGTATGTTTCTGACTAAAATATGCTTTAGGCCAACACATATGGTATACAGGGTGTCCGCTACTTGTTTATGTGCACATTTCAAAAACACTGATCATATTTTGCATACATAGCACTGCGACATCTCCCTCTGAATCGTATGTAGTGAATACTTCACCACCCTCTTCCTCAATATTTTGTAAGAACTTTTCCAGCTGCGAAGTATCACTCGAAGATGTGTCAAGTTTTTGCAGAAGATTTCGAATTTTTTTATGACGATAGTGTCTTATCGAATTTACTGTGAAATACTCTACTAATCTGACTGACCTTACAGTTCGCATCACGGAGGTCTGTTAAAACTTCTTTCTCTTGCTCCGAAAGTTCTAACCCGTTCGTCAAGTAAGCAGCCCGGTTTAATTCGTGGTTATGACTAAGACACACTCCAGTAATCTTCACGTGAGTCGACTTTGCTGATTTGAAACATGTAATTTTAGCTTCGCATCCTAGGTAATTGTAATGCAATTTAGAACGTTTACCTACAAACAGTGATCGAAATTCGTGAAAATAGGAAAGATAACGACATGTGTGTACGTGCGCATACGAGCTATAATTTCACCTGTACTTTCTGACGGTCTCTTATAACCATGTCTGCACGAAATAGAAACTTGACGTTTATTGTTGGTGGTCACAATGAAAGGCTGGAACTCATCGTCACAAAATTTTTGAAATGTTTGCCGGAATTCGTCGTAATTATCAAAGATTTCACCGACTTTAATGCACTTATTCGTCTCAGCCATTATTAAAAGTAATGAAAGCATCAACAGAATGTTGAAATATCAGTATTGAGTAGTCTGTGAGAAGTATTCAATAGTTCATCGTCCGACATTATTAGACGTGAAACATTCAACCTTGCACCTGTTGCATCCTCCTATATAAAGCGACGCTACTTTCTTCGTGAATCATCACCGCATCACCATTTCCTCCTTCAGCATCCTTTCTTTCCGTTAATCCCACCCTTGTCTTGTCGTAGTATTCTCGTCGACCTCAAAATACTTACTTTTGAACCATAGGTACCGTACCTACATATAACGTTTTATTCGTAGATACCGTACCTACAAATAACGTTTTATCCGTAGGTACCGTACCTACAAATAACCACTTCGTATATGATTATACATTTTACCCTAATTTATGATTTGCGCAAGCAATCATCATGTCATATACGTGACATTCTTCCTCTCTAACTTGATAATTATTCATCTCCAACAGACCCGCTTGTTTGAAAACGCTTTTGTGAACAAGCTTTTCAACTACTCCAAGGTTTATCAAGTCGGGGTAGGTAATTGCAGAGAGTTTGTGGAAATTGAAATCGGAAATATGAAAGAGTCAGAGACTCAGTCAAGGGTAAAAGTAAAAGGAGTGCAGATAATTAAGAGAGTTATGGACCGTATCGGCAGTATTACCAAAGATAGGAAGATGAGAATGGGTGGGACGTGTGTGACCGATCCTGAGGCGGCCCGGACGGGTAGTTTGATTAAAGGAAGTCCTAGGGACGAGCTTGTTTTTGATTGTTCCACGATTTTTTTGATACTGAGTTAGTCGAGAATCAGAGATAGGAAATTGTTTTCAAGATCACAGGCAGGAGTAAGCACTAGGTCAGAAATGTGATGGGACTGAGAGGAATCTTCGGTGGTAAGGTCAACCACGTCTTGTTCCAGGGAGTTGAAATGGTCTGGAATCCAGAGAAAGAAGACTGGTGTTGAGGTGGATATGATATAGTATCCGCAGAAGTAAATGATTGTATGTTGAATTGAGGGAAGGTCCTGCATCGTCAAGAGAGACAGGAGTATAATATGGCGTTCAGTCCGACAATGAAAATTGATGCACAATTTCTCAATCGGTGACTAGTTATGAAGCCTTAGATCGATTATGCGTATTACATCCGACGGCAAAGAAGAGTTGTCGGGTAAGAAATTCAGTAGAGATGATATTTCTCACGAGTTGCCCGCATATGGTGGCTCGAGTTTTGAGTGAGCCTGGATAACATTTTATGACCCTAAGACACTATGACCTAAAAATTCAGTCACAAAATTATAATTATATATTTTTGCACGCGATGGTCCGCACACCACGAGACTGGCAATGGAAATGTACAGTCCCTTAGGCTCTCAAACGCCTCAAGCGGTGGATCGAGCGCGGTTTGCGACATCAAATTGGGAAACTCAAGAGTTTGTGGAAGATGAAAGTCCTTAATTTTTTAGCAAAGAATTCGCCATCTCTTGCGTTTGGGCACATTCTCAGGAAATTGTCGCGAGTGCATCCGACTATGACGACGTCATCATTTTCGGAAAAGTGTCTGGAGACGTGAGAAAAACTCACGGGTTCTTTTATGGAATTAAATGAGGGGAGACAGGGAACCTGTTTTATAAATCTTATGGTGTTTGAAAGGTTGTATAGCTGGTTCATTGAAGGGGCTAGGCCAATTGGTGCATATCTAGTTACTTGAAGGAGCTATTTTAATCGGGCTCTCAGTGCTGCCAGATCTACGGATTTTCAATTCCCCAAAGAAATTGGGATTTTTCTACGGATTTTGCGTGAAATGCCGATTTCTTAGGCTCAAGGGAAAAGTACCGTAGTCGCTTGTATGAGAAATACTTTTCTCCGGGTCATTACAGGCTATCTTCTGTAACATTTAGTCCTTCAAGGGAAAAGTACCTCAGTTAAAGGTATGAGAGATACCATTTTCATGATCGTCTTTGAGAAATCATTCTTCAACATACAGTATACTGGACTTGAACTAGGCGTGAACTCTTCCTTTGAGTATACTAGCTTTATACTAGTGTATGTATGATACGAGGCCGAGCTGTTGGAGAGGGATTTAGAAACAGGAGGGAGAAGTTGAAAAGAATTTTCACCATCGAACTTAGGTAATAGGTGGACAACTTGGAAGAATTTTGAATTTCGAACTATACGTGATAGTCCGAGCTATAGGTGACTTGGAAAAATTTCATGCTCCAAGCTTTAAGCGATAGGACAAAAACAAAAATTTTTCCAAGTCCCATGGTCATGGTTAAGTTAGATTAAGTTAGCTTGCCTCCAGGACGGCCGACGTTTTTTCCGGAAAGACCCTCCGATGAATCAGGTTCCCTGTTGAAACTCACGGGTTCATTAATGAAATTAAATGAGGGGAGGCAGGGAACCTAATTTATGAGTCTTATGATGTTTGAAACGTTGTATCTTCGGCTTATTGAAGGAGCTAGGCCGATTTGTGTATGTTGTATGGAGTATTGCATACCTAGTTAGTTGAAGGAACTATTTTAATCAGGCTATCAGTGCTGCAAGATAATATGAAGGGGCCTTGAAATTTATTTAAGGGGTGGTGTTTGAAGCATCACATACCTAGCTTATTGAAGGGGCTAAGCAAACTGATGTATGAAGCATTGCATATCTAGTTTTTCGAAGGAGCTATTTTGATCAGACTATACTCACCGACTTCCATTGTTCAGAGACAGCTTTCACAAGATATTTACTGTTCCGTCAGATGAGTTCTTCATCGTATCTACTGAGGTATAGTAAAGATAATGCAGATTGCCAAGCCTCTTACAGCGGCTTCCTTTTTGAAGCTGAACTTGCTCTCTTTAAGCTTCGCGTTCTTAAAAATCATTTCTATCGTTTCCATACATCTCAAATACCTCACACGTTTATTCACCAAAAATTAGGGGCCATTGCAGGTTTGCGATGGCAGCGGAGAAGCCCCCTCAGAAAATGAGTTGGCTGGGCTCTTCTCAGTCTACCGCATGCTAGGAAGGCTCAAAATTGAAATTTCTCCGATCCCCTAAAGTAGGTCAAGGTCATTGATGACGTCATGAAGCATCCCGGCTGGAAGTTGAAATTTTTCCAAGTCCCTAAAGTAGGTCAAGGTCAAGGTCATTGATGATGTCATCAAGCGCCACGCGTCACGTCATGTCACGCAGTTCACAGAAACTCCTGGACGAGAACGTTTTCTGAGGATGTGATCCCCCTAACAAAATGGATAGCGGGTTCCCCGCTAAAAGATGACGAGTTGTTTTCTACGCGGGTCCGTGAAGCTTGCGGGTTTTCCGGTACCACTGCAAAGGTTGTAATGGCTTTTAAATACTTTTGTATGTACAGTGTATAGCAATGTCGTAACGGAGAGAGGAAGAAAGAGGTAAAGAGGGAACTGTTGAGATAGTCAGAGACTGAGATAGTAAGAGTTGGGAGTGATGCGAGAGAGAATACTTTATAGTATAGTGAAAGAGAAAGACAACATGTTGAAACCGTGGAGATCGACGAGAAATGGGTTATTTGGAGGCGCTGCTTTAGCAGTTTTTGCACCGAGCACCAAGGAAAAGATCTACAGGCACTGGTTCGGACGGAAATGATTCTGTGACAGATGAGAATGATTTCTTCATTACTCGTGCTTTGATTAGAGTAAACTTGTTAATGATTGCTTCAAGTTCGTTAGAACTCTGGGTTTTCCAAAAGTCTTGTCAGAAGTTGAGCGTCTAAAATCGGCAATAGTTGTTGAGGTCATAGGCAGAAAAAAGCACAGGATCAGGAATTTTATAGTCGAGAAAGGAATCTTTGACGACGAAGTCAACCGTGTCATGATCCGGGAAGTTGATGTGGCCTGGAATCCAGAATACGGAGACTATTTTTGAAGTGGATGGTAGTGTTGGCAGAAGTAGATGAATGCGTTGATCTCAGGGTGGGTCTTATATAGCCAGGATTGCGGAGAGAGAATCATTTAACAGTAGAAATTCTAGCTGATTGGTGAGGTTAGTGAAATGAGAAAGACTAGAGTGTATAACGTTCAGTTCGGCGGTAAAAATAGAGGCAAAACTTCCTATCCGGTTACTGATTTTGACGCCGTGGATCGAGTATGCGTATCTAGTGTTGGGTCCAAACTCAGATCCGTTGATTAAGCAGTTGGAAATTCGGTAGACATTGTATTTCTAATGAGTTGTCGGTGTGCAGAGTTTTGAGATTTGGGATCATTTGCTGAATCGAATCGGGTTTTGGGGGAGAGGTTGACCATGGAAAGGTGGACGGTATGACGGAAGGGTTGGCTTCTATTTGCGTTTTTTAAAAATTGGTATTTAAAAAGAAGATGAGAAATTATTTCGACTGTGTGCGGATGCTTGAATTGGAAGCTGAATCAATAGGGCCATGGATGCAAGAAAGTTAGCAGTGAAGGTCAGGAAACGGTATTTGAGAGGGAATTCTTCCTCTTCAGCGCAGAGGTTGGGAAGACTGGAACGTGGTGCAACGGGGCACAATCTCACTGTTGACGAATAATTGTGTCTAATAATTTCAGGCAAAATTTACTATAAATTGACTGTAAATATATTAGAGCGCCTTGATCTACTTCAGAGCGCACTAGGCTATTATTATAGCTAACATCTATCAGAATTTTCTCCAAAACACTTCGTGAATCTCGCTTCAATCATGTACCCCGTTCCTCTTCTCTCATATCTTTTCTTTAAACGAAGAATACGCAAAATTTTTCAATTAGTATGACAATCCATTTGACGTGGATCCGTGAATTTCAGTACTTCCTGTGTAATTCATGCAAACTGGGCGCATGCACAGTTTCATCTAGAGCATATTCTTCTTACATATTCATTACGACTTCCTATATCAAACTATGTTTGTTTTTATTTTTCTTGCAGGTGAAGAGTCTTGCCTATCAAAGATACAACTATTCAGTCGGCAATAGATCCGTTTCACCGTATGTGACCGCATTCTACGACGCCGTTCTCTTGTACGCGTTAGCCTTGAATGAAACGATGAGAGCGGGCGGTACAGCGAAGAACGGTACTGAAATCACCCACCGTATGTGGAATAGAACTTTCGAAGGTAATATGTTTTATTAATTTCTCAATGGAAAGTACAAATGTCCAGTACTCGGAATTCAAATTAAAAGGTGGCGAGTGGTTTGGAAATTTATGTTGTTGTATAAATTCACTCAGATATTTCAATTTGTTTCGTCTTTTCCTTTCTGTGCCACATTATTTTCTGTAAATTTATACAAAAAATGATGCATCCTCTACCAAAGAAATGAAAATTTAACATCTTCTCAGGAGAAAATAGAATACTATATTCGTAGGGTCAATGGTTCATCGAAGAACTCGCATGGTTCTGGTTCATACATATTTAGGACGTGTCGTAGGCTGCTGAAAAAGTCGGAAGATGAAATTCTTTTACATTCATGGTATTTTTTGTCTTTATTTCGTGGGACACTATCGAAAATGAGTCTTGTATTTTTCATTTTATTTAATCGAAGTTTCATTTCCAATTTGTGTCTCGTATTTTCGTGAGAAAGGGAGTACGCTTTGACGTTTCATTTTCGTGTTTAAAAAATTCACGAGCTACGTGTAGAAAGAATCGAGAGACCTTTAATTTTATTGTTTGATGTCTTCACTCGAATAAGTTCCTTATTTCTGATGGAGCTCGAGCTGTAAAATTTTCTCGAGCGCTGCAACCTATTAGAGCCTGCAATTTTTTTTTATCTCTTCTTCTTTTCAATGGACTAAATTCTGTTTTCTTTATAGAGCTTGACAGTCGCAGTGGGATTTCTAAATTTTTCTCCTTTAATACAGCTTGAGTGTTTGTATTTATTAGGTCTTTCTTCGCTGAAACTGAAACTTTTAAATTGTTCTAAGATCCTTCTCCACTGTAAAACTCTGGCCTTTCGGAATTGCTCGAGTCTCCTGGCTCAAATTTATCCGATATATTCTTATAAGGTTACACGTTTTCTCATAAACTGTGTTCCTCTTTTTTTTCGAGAGAAAATTATTTGATTTTTTTCGAATCTGGAAGTATGCAAGTTGTACAATTATTTAGAACTTCAGCTATGTAAAGGACGCGTAGATCGTCTTGAAGTCCTCAGAATGCTTCTGTAGAAGTACTTCAATTCTCAAAAAAGTTTGTAGATCTTTACGTGCGATGATAGATGTTGTTTCATACTTGATCTTAAGCCAACCAAATATCATGTTTTCATTACCCGAGAGTATTTTCAAAAAAATACAGCTCGCGGAAACGTTGATGTTCGTTTTCGATCCAATGGCTGTATCAACTTTCAAAATCTCCGAGTTTACAAAAAAGGTTGTTGACTCCATCAATTTTTTTCCTGCGTTAGTCTCCTCGAACTACTTTCCTATCGATCCTTCGTGCATGGTTTGAATCGACAAACCAGGATTAAATAAATGACAGAGTACGGTACTGACCTCGGATAGTTGTTTGATACAAAAGATTTTGATGAGATTACCATGAGTTCTTTTAATGTAGGCCTCATTAGATACGAGGATCATACAGCGCTAGGTTTCAACTATATTAGAAATCTTGTTCATTGTTTTGTTCTTTGAATCAACTCTAGTTTACTTTTGAGCACCACAGAGATGAGCTAAAAAACTTGAACGTGAGAGCTATTGTAGAAACAACAAGACAAGTCCTGGTTAGATGACGCCAAGATTACCCTTCGGTAAGAAAGAAAGAACGACTTTCTTTTCAGCCTTCAGTCGTGTAGTTTACCGTTCTTGATTCTCAAAATGATGTATATCTCCTCAATAAAATCGCGTATTCAAATTTCATTTTCACGTTCCTACACATACTTGTGTAGTCATGCACAATTGGCGATATTTTTGTAGAATTTTTTCCCATACGTTCGTTTCTCGGAGATGAGATATTATAATTGAAGCGATTTAACGTAGCGGAATGATATAAAGAACGCTCGACTCGTTTGTTGGAAAAATATCAAATTGTCGTGTCGGGGCCTATAGGTAAGAAACTTGGAAATAATGGATTCTCCTCTCCCTCGAGTGAAGTTCAAAAGAATTCTGTTCTCGTTTTTACGTAAAAATGAATTATAACTTATAAGGAACAAAAATGGGAGTTATCAAAAATTTTCTTCCTCTGTCTTTTCAAAAGGAGATATGAGAATTTTTCTATCCGAGTGAGAGAAAAATAATGTAGGCTCTATTTTTAGATATCGATAGATATTCGAGCTCTGCAAGATAAAAGTAAATTTTTTATTAGAAAATGGTCGAGGATCTCAAACATGATTCCAACGAATCTTTTTTACTGTGTATTCAACAACAATTCATTGGAATAAAATAGTCATCGTACTAGTTTTCATCTTTGACAAAATGCGTTTTACTGAAAACGAGTTTTATTTATTGAATTCATTGGAAGATGCGAGAGCTACTAACTAAACTCAGTCCTATTTTCATAGGAATCACGGGTCTAACAGTCATTGATACGAATGGCGCCAGAGTTACCGATTTCTCGCTGTTGGATCTCGATCCCATAACTAATGAGTTCCAGGTTAGTTGTTTTGTATATTCATGCATGTGAAATAATTGAACTATTAATTTTCTTTATTCCTTTTCCATGAAATGATGCTACGATTGTAAAACAAAGCGTTATTGTTCGAGAAATTGTATTTTCTGGTGCTGCTTTTGTATGCGATTTGCCGGGGCAGTTTTTGTTTAGATGTGCGATACAAAGAATCCCCCTCCACTTAGAGTTATCCAGGATGCATTGTAAGGCAGCGGAAAAGTGAGTTGTCTATAAATACCTTTTATCCTCTCAAGGAGCCTAATTTTAACATTTAGCCACGACCTTGTTATTCCTTGAGTAAGCACGCTTTAATCTGCTGTCAAGACCCAGGACGTGGATGAATTTAGGAGCAGCACAAGTCATGTTCCGACTCAATGCACATGGATAGATTACATGTTGTCCCAAGATTGCACTCCACCGGTAGATCACATACTAAAGCAGCGCACGTTTTTCGTAATTATTTTATGCCGGAGTACAAAACATGGAAGTACAATGAACAACTAAGACTGCTTCAAAAGAATGATGAAGTCTTGATACAAAACTAACTGATTGTACAGTGCCGATGTAAAATCCAAGTATTGTAAATCGTTTCTGAATGCGAAGTTTGTAGTTGTCTTCCTAAATACGTGAAGAAAAAGTGCTTATTCTTTACCGATGATTTAGAATTCATAGGACTTCTTTCAGACCATATTTTCTAAGATAGGGTTGAAGAAGGGTTGCTTTAAGATGAGGATTAAGAAACATCACCGATATCCAGACTGTTAATGCCTCTGAAAGCTTTGAAAATTCGTTCTTTTAGATTTATAAAATAAGAATGGAAATATGTAGTAAAAATTTTGTTTCTGGGGAAGCAGTAGTGCTTCTCTGTTGAGAGGAGCTGTCGAAAAATTTACGACTGATGACATAATCGTTAGTAGGAATGCAAATTTCCTTATCTTGTTCGTTTTTGAAATGGATATGTCTTACGGCTTGACAACGTCACTCGGGTCCATAGTTTCAGGTTTAGGAATGATGGTGTCACAGGAGAAGGACGTTAGTAAAGTTGGGGGTGATGATCCCAAGATTGAGGGTGAGGACGTAACGGGTCACTGACGAGAGAAAAATGTGTACGTCTTGAATTCAGGGGATGGCGTCAAATGATGTAAATATCACTAAGTTTTTTATACAAAGCATGTTATTGTACAGTATTCTAGGTACATATGGAGGTGGGGGTAAACGAGGCTGGCTCACAGTTTGTGGTATACCAGTATCGAAATAATGTTGAGCTGATAGGCATTATATCATTGTGGAAATATGTACTGTTAAAAAGGCTAAATTGGGCAAAGCGTAGCTCAAGTAATTGTGTAAGGAACCTTAAACTAGGTTCTGCTGTTGTGTGTGGCACTCACACCCGGAGATTTTTCACTCTTCTTCCCTGGCCCGTCCACCTTTCACATAAATTTTTTCATCTACGTGCTTGGTCGCCTAATCGGTGATGGAAGTAGAAGAGTGTCCAACAGGGGTTACGGCGTCTAGAGACAGAACGAGGGCGTCCTCCCCTCTCTCCTTGTTTCCCCGACGTTGGGCTTCGGCCTCGGTACCAGCGAGTCGGGGTTTGATCTCTATATCGAGAAAGATGGCCCATCAGTTCATTGATTCGAACTGCTAAGTCTTCCAGTCTGGTAGTTGGGCTGAAGTTTGGTTGGTTAGTGTTGCCTGGACATTGGCTACCCCAATGATGTTCGCAGTCTGCCATCCTCTATCTGCAGCTACGGCCAGCGATTTGCGGTCTCAATGGCAGTTTGAATACGTTGGAGGTTAGAGGGCAATCCCTTGAGGAATAATAATATCTGTGACACGGCCTTTTGCTAATTCTTTCATCTCCCTCAAAGAAAAGCGAAAGCTTTTTATCGCCTATTTGTAAACCCTATCCCAGGCGCTTTATTTGCTCACTCTCAGATGGCTGGAATTCAGCTCCAATTCTCTCTACTAGCGTTGTAAATGGGTTTGTTTCAGGCTGAATGTTAAGTAGGTCATAGACTCTGCTCAAAATCTCGCCCAAGAGTGATGTTACCAAGTATTTGATCGTACCTCTCTTGCTCACTGATACCTCAATCTGCCGTAACCAAGTTTTGATACCTCCTTGTTGACCCGGTGTATACACTGGGGTTCGAACTTGAATACCGTCGATTTCGGAGCTAGAGCTGGTTCTAACGCGGACACCATCTCCGCAGTCGCACATGTTTTGCAGGTGTCGCCTTCCGAGTCTTCTGGCATGAATTTTTGGCATTTGACGCAACTTTCCGATATTGTGAGTGATTAGAGGAAATTAATCGGCATTATCTAGTTCCGGTACTTATAGATCGCCTCGGCGGCAAGTAAACTAATTTAAAAATCTTACTTTCTACAAAATAGATCAGTTACTGTGAATGACGAATCCCTAGGTTGACACGTTCTTACGAACTTTAGTTCGACAGGAGACTCGCCCGCCGTTCACGTCGGCCGACGCCCTCAGAAACTGGTTAGGCAACCACTATAATGCACTGACGCTCAGCTGGCCGCGTGTGAGTATTGAATCCTCGTACGATGGATACGGCGGTAATAATAACGATGAATTCTTTCGATTTGAACAGATAAGCTTATTGGTACTTGCTTGACTTGAGCTCCACATATGTATAAACGGAGGTCCAGAGTTATACTAGGCTATGCTGGGCAAAGGTAAACAAATCTGGATTAAGTTGAGGCTTGAAGGATTATGTAACATAATCTTCATTTATTCGGCTACGCCAGTTTCTTTCTCGTTGATTTCTGTCATTTTGTCAAAGTACGTCGATGGAAGCGTGGGTTGAGAATACAAAGAGACTATTTGCGTATCAAAAATTTGAGAAAAAGAAAATGCTCACAACTGGGACACAAGACGGTCTGTTAGGCCTGTGAATGCGTCCTTTTGTAAACAAGGACAATGATATTGCTTTTTTTGCATAATTTGCCCCGTTGAATTTCCATAAAGTACATTTACTTCTACTTGTGTTTCGAAATCTTACTCTGATTGTTTACGTCGAAGTGCATCAGTCAGCGTGCAATATTACGTTTCATATTTTTGGCACCTCAGAATATTATAGCGTGGAAACGCTTCTCCCTTCAAAAAACCAACAATTTTTCTTTATTTTTTGTTCAACAATATGAGTATACGAGTAGGAATTGATCAAAATATTGAACGAAAGTGAAGGAAGTTGCATGATAAGAATAAGCTTTTATCACGAGAACGAACGCGATAGAAAAACCGTTCTACCAGAGTATTTCTTGAGTTCTTCCGAGTGAAAATTGAGTACTTCTTGTCGACCTCGAAAAATACTCCACTCGTTTTTTCTTGTTTTGTTATTTCTCATTTCATTTCAAACCCTGTAATGTGCTACATGACTCTATGATCGAGTCTATTTCCACCCTAGATTGAATTTATCAACTTTTTCAGCGCGCGTTGTTTTTAATATAAAAATGAATTTCAGTTCATTTTTGGAGACGTTAATAAATTGCTATATAGATATAGGCCAACTACATTATTTTATTGTTTCTTGTATTGCGAGAGCTTCACGTCCGGTGATTGAATTTATCCCTGGCGCAGCGCGGATAAGGTTACTCTCGCATCTTCTCATGCTGACGAAGATTGATACCAAGTAGGGTATTTCATAATATAATAAAGTTCGTATGAAGTCTGCTTGTGTCCCGTGTATACAGCTTCGTTCACGTCTGTCTTCTCCTTTAAACTAGCCTTCATTGAGTGTAGGAAAGTGAAACAGAGAGAGAGAAAAAAAAGTAATCAACAGTTGCTTTTGAAAATCTTGTTAATGCGAGTCCACAAGTCCACATAGGATGATTTTCTTCTCGTATCTGCACGTGTAGAGACTGTTAGTGCAAATTTAATTATTATGCGTGGCATACATATCACATTTTAATCTATTTAACCTTTTTTATTTTATTATTTTTTTTTTAGGGAGAATTTCTATCTCCTTGATTATAATATATTTAGGAAGACATTGTCAGAAATATGAGTCGAAGTACTCGAATAAACAATGGTTGGAGGGAGGGAAAAATACATGAGTTGGAATGATTGAGGTTTTTTTTTCGTTTTTTCAGGTTGAGGAAAAAGAAAAATACCATCTCTGGATCTGAATTCAATCGTCGATTCTGTAATTAGATGGGAGGCAGAGGGAACATTAATTTTTATGCTTTGGATAACAACACCCATACCTCTTTTAATTTTGACATGTTTCATGTCTTGTCTCGCAAGACCCCGATTCGAAAACCTGCGAGTACACATTCCCCTCCCCTCTCAACTTGTATACCTGGCAGGTGATTAAAAAATTTGCGAGTACACCCTTCCAGTATGTGGTACAGTATACTAGGCCTATACTAGGATTTCGCTCTTTCATATCCTATCATACTTGGCTTATACTAGGTCAGCCTATACTTGGATTTAGCCTCATCTGGCAGGTGTTCGAGAAATCTGCGAGTATAGATCCCTGCTTTCTTTTTGTATTTTATAGGTATTATACTAGGCCTATGCTAGGAATTCTAGCCTTCCTCTTCGTTGATTGCAGGTATTACACTAGTCGTATATTAGGTCTTGGCTTTTCGTTTATAAGTGTCGTTATAGTGTAATAGTATATGAAAAATCTTTTGGCGGAGCCAAATAGAAAAAGATCATGTTTCATGTCTGCTGTCGTTTTGTGAGGCTTTCACTCATTCGTTTTCATTTTTAACCTGATTTGCTTTATAATTGGTTGAGCGGCTCACGTCTTAAGTCTAAGGGCCAGTTTTATCAGCGTTTGGTGTATTGTCCTAGTTCAAGCCAATAGCTTTTAGGGTAGCTCTCTTTTGTTCGGGGTATTACATCCTCAGAAAACGTCCGCGTCCGGGGGTTTCTGTGAACTGCGTGACGTGACGTGACATGTGGCGCTTTATGACGTCATCAATGACCTTGACCTTGACCTACTTCAGGGGCTGGGAACCCGCTATCTATTTTATTGGGGAGATGACATCCTCAGAAAACGTCCGCGTCCAGGAGGTTCTGTGAACTGCGTGACGTGACGTGTCGCGCCTTATGACGTCATAAATGACCTTGACTTACTTTATGAACTTGAAAAAATTTCAACCTCCAGCCGAGGTGCTTTATGACGTCATCAATGACCTTGACCTTGACCTACTTTGGGGGCTGGGGAGCCCGCTATCCATTTTATTAGGGGGATTACATTCTCAGAAAACGTCCGCGTTTCCCTCGTCCACGAGTTTCTGTGAACTGCGTGACGTGACGTGTGGCGCCTTATGACGTCATCAATGACTTTGACCTACTTTAGGGGCTTGGAAAAATTTCAATTTCCAATCGTCATTATAATCAGGCCTAGCATGCAGTATACTGAGAAGAGCCCAGTCAACTCATATTCTGAGGGGGCATTTTCGCGCCAACGTGATCGCGAGCGCGGGAGGTTGCGGGTTCCCTGCTGCCACTGCAAACCTGCAATGGGCTCTAATTTTTTTTCTCTCCAGAGGTCCAGAGATCAAAATCTTGTGAATATATTCCCCCTCCCTCCCCTCCTATACGTTCATTGCTCAAACTTCTCTCAGCTCCGGACTGATAACTCGAATTGTTTTTTTCACTCGCCGAGGATAGTTTTGAAGGAAATTTTCCTGGGGAGGTAGTTGTGCGAAAAAAAATTTGCCGGATGGTCTTGAACAAGATTTCATGATACTCGAAAGCAAATTTCTCAACTTTGTTATGGTTTTGTCCCAAAATCTCCCCCTTTCTCCCGTAAATTCGCCATTGCTTGTCTTCATCTTAACTGATTTTCTTTCAATGAGGGAAGTAAAAACAACACACGCGTAAGAGTTGAAGATTTAATAGGAACGCTACCGGTTTCGAGTTGCGCGAAGAAAAGTCTTCTGGTATGTCAGAACGAAACCGAGCTTCTTATCAAATGGCTAATATACTGCCACAATAATGAGTGACCTCTCCTGAATGCCTCTTGAAATCATCATGGAAGAATGTATTCCGTTCGACCTACCTACAAAGTAAACAGTTCGGAAAATCTCCATGGTCCACTGATAGAAAGAGGACAAATAGACGAAAAAGGAGCAGTTTGTTGTCAAATATATTACAGAAGCAGTTCCGTAATCTTTTCGTAAAACTTTTGATTGGTGATCTTTTCTTTTGTTCTTAAACGTAGCATAGGTACTCGTCGCGTCGTAATCTTAATCAACCTAAAAGTACCTGCTTATAATAATTATACGGAATCCGCTGCAGTACAAAAAGTATCCAATTGTAAATTAGCTCTTGAAAGGAGAGTTAGCGCGAGAATCTCTATTGTTGTCTCCTACTTACCTCTTCCAGCTTGTTGAGCGACGAATTAACATCGACTGTGCATTTAGTTGTCGAAGTTCAAAGTCTTCACTTATTTCAAGTTTCTCGTCGAGTAAATTTCAAGATGGGACGAGAACGCCAAACTGATTCAGTTGAGAGCGCTAAGATACGATAATCAGGAAAATTTTTTCCTTCGGTAATAAAATTTTTTTCCCCCGTTTTCAACTTACGAACATTTTTTTCTTCGCTGTCGTTCGAACGAAAAAGAAAAAAAGAAAATGAAAACGAAAGCGGAACTGTCAATGTAGCTTTTAGATACAGCGAAGAGAAACGAGTCTTTATAATTATATGGGCTGTAGATTTTATTTTAAGTGTTCAGTCTCTTTTTTTATTCGGCGGTCGAGTATTAATTTAGGTGTAGAGAAAACCTATATACTTTCTAAAAGCTCACAGAATTCAAATTGAAAAGCGCGGCAAAGTTTATCGGTCGTGACTACTTCTGTATTCAATTTTCGTCAAAACATTATAATTCTTTCAAGTAAATGAAACGAGAACGAGTATTATTCTCGAGTCGAATTTTTACGAAAATACCTTTTAATCTTCTGCAAATGAGAATCGCGACCTGTCGCATTAGTATGAAAATTCTTCTTTCTTTCCTCGTTTTTCATTCAAAGGAAACGAGCCTAAATTTGAATTCCTCTCTTCCTTTATTTTTTAAAATCTAAAAGCTAAAGCGAAATCGTTACAACGGATATTAATTTTTCTTTTTTGACTCGATATTCGAAGGAAAGAATATTTCTTTAAAATTTCTCTTTTATCTCGTACGTTCGTCGATGGTATCCCGACGTTGAAATTTCACTCGCGACCGAATGGCGGAATTCGGATTCAACAGGCAGCTCTCCGATTAAGCACGCGTTCTTTTCAATTTTTACATTATAGGTCTCTCGTGTAAATCGAAGAGGATGGAATCAGTTTTTTCCTTCTCTCTCTTTTTTTTTTTTTGTTGTTGTTTCTCCGACGTTGACTGTTTAAAGTGGTGCTTCTTCCGTGGTCCTCTAATTCGATTTTTCTTGACGCCAGAAAGTGTTCATCCTTTGTTGATTGTTATATTGTAAAGTGGGCTACACACCGTCACCACTTCAATTTTGTCAAATTACTCTTTTTTTTTTCTGTACTTCACCGGGAGATTTTCCTTCCACACGGTTACTCGATTTTTCCTTTATTGTAATATTTATTTTGTCAGCTCGTCTCGCCAAGAGTTTTTCTCGTCATTTTCTTGGTCGGCTCCCTTCGTAAATTCGTTTCCACCTGAATATTTTGGCGCGAAAGATGTTTTTTTTTTTTTTTTCGGTGAAATATAAACGCTTCCCTCGCTCGTCGATTGATTAAAGAACCGTTTTTATATTCGCGGGCTCGTTGATGGATACTAACAAATTAATTTTGACTCTTCCCTCTTTCTTTTTTACATGAAAGTTATATCCTTAAAATGTTTTTCAAGTTTCTGGACAAACAAAAAAGGAAATAAGAGCAAGAAAAAAATGAATTTGAACCATACGTGCGTAATTAACCGTTTATTATTATTAAAAAAAAAAAAAAAGAAGGAATGACGTGAATGTAGTCATTTTTAGGTTCTTTCTTTTACTATAGGGAGTCGATTATCTGAGCTCGTATGTATTTAATACTATTTCGATAGGGGGAAAAAGTAGCATCTGAAAAAAATTGTTATTTGTTCGAAAAAATGCAGGATTTTTCGCTTGAAGATTGGAAAGAATTCTTTTATTATGAAAAATATACTAAAAGCGTCATCGAGTAATTTCTGTGAGACATTTTGATATGAAAAAAATTAAATGTGTACCGTCTAAGAATGGTTGTAATTTCAATAATGTTGAGTTCTTTTTTTATGAAAATCGGTGGTATAAAAGGAAAAAAATACTTAGTAGTAAGCGGCTTCTTGCCTTCTTACTTGTAGTAAAGTCAAAGAAACTCGGTTAAGTTTCGCAGAAAGAAAATTCGTAATCCTATCGTAAAATATCATCGTACAGCATTGATTGAACGCCAGAGTTCATTTTACGGTCGTACGTATAATAATGACACTTATAATAATAATAATGATGATCTTTATTCAGGATAATTGCTTTTATTGTATGTGGAGCACTGCCCTTTTCATAGTGGAAGGGGTATTGTATGCATTTAATTTCGTTTCATCTAACAACAAAATCGACCCTTCCGGGTATAACTTCGGTGTTAGAAGAATTCTGTCGGCGAGCCTCCTTTTTACTCAGCAACCGCCAAGTTGCAGTGCCCCAGACGCGCAAATCATGAGAACTCACAACAACAACAACAACAACATCACCCAATTTGCAGTAGATTCCACTTTCTCCATCTTCAAGTATGGTTTTCTTCGCCTCCCTGCACTTGTGGATGTGGATGATGCCTAGGTGACAAGTATTCCATTTCTGGTCCATTTTCTTCTTAATGACGGTGGCTACAAATACAAATGTAGACACCTGGTTCCCTGGTTCCTCAGATTCTAGAATGTTGAATACCCAAGCTCCTAGGAACGAGCGCTTTGTCAACTCCAATTTCTTGAAGAGACCGATTAAGCTTGCCCCCCTCACGCTCGAATAAGGTGAGCTGTGGCCCATCATCTCGCCCTTGGTTGCAGCTCGAACACGTGTCTGCTCAACTTTCTTCAACTTCTCATTGAGGTATTTGTTGAAGCAACCCCATGGCCGCTTAACTCCTGCGTCAGGTCAAAGTTTGGCGTGCTCATTCTGGGCAATTCTTCCGTTCTATTTCTCAAGCGAAGAGCGCCTGATTGACCCGTAAAGCCTCTTGAATGGTCACTATTTTCTTTTTTGCTTCGAACAAAACCGCTCTTTCCTTAGCAAGGATCATGATTGGTGTTGAACGTGCTAGTAAGCAAAAAGCCTCCGTCCTGACAGTGCGCTAGGCACTATACGCCTTAGCGTATCTCTTCGTCTGATCTTTACCAACTTTACATTGATTATTGATTAGTACCGATAACTTTTCCATATCCTCCGGCGAAAATTTCCTCAGCCTTCCCCATTTTCCTTCCAAAGTTTCCTCCTACCAGAAATTTTTAAAGCCGTGGAAAACACCATGCGTTTTAGCATGACCCAAGCAATTCTTTCGCGAAAGAAAATTGCAAAACTTTCAAATCTTATTCAGCGTACTCCCAAACTCAACTACATCCATCTTGTTGACTCATTTTCCTCCCTATTATCGTCACAAGGTCCCTATTCCAATAAACCCATCACCCAACGTATTTACGTTATTCTCCATAACCTAACCTGTATCAAATCGTTAGTCAACTTCGACATAAAAATATTGACCAAGCGACCGAAACTCCTCCCTCGTACCGACACCACCCATTTACCAGTATCGACCTCAAAAACTGTTACCGTTCCAAAATCTTAGCCTCCAACCTCCGAAAAAATCAATCTCACTACATGAATGTCAACGAACGCGTTCGTGTGAAACAAAGATCAATCAAAAGCCTCCCTACGCCTTGGCCCCCCTCTAACAAAAACTCCCGCCAAGAAGAAGTCATCCTCTTTCTTCTTAGGGCAGTCTTCCAAAACCAAAGTTCCACGCCTGCAAATAACCTCTGTACTATGAAACAACTCTTGAACCGTCTCCAACTCCTTAACTACCTACATTTTACCTATTTCTTTCACCTGCTTCGATTATAAATCATGCACGTAATAATTAGGTGTACAGTATTGTACCTCTTACGCAAGCTGATGACCAGTTCTGAGCAGTTGTAGAAACCACAGTTGATTTCCTACTTCTCTCCAGCTTATTTCTGACTCTTCTCAGCTTAACCTCGCTTTCCTGGACACCTCGTCTTCTCATACCTTTTTCTACAGCTTCTATTACTGTCGTCGTCGGCTATTCTTGACGGAAACGGCGAGTGTCATCATCGTGCCGTCTTGGATTGCCTTTGTCCGGCTTATCCTTGCTCATTTTGATTTCTTGTACATCTCGTCTTCTCATGTATATCATGTTTCTTGACAGCTTATCTCACCGTCAATTCTTTTCCACTATTCACGGCGGAAATCGCAATTGTGGCCAAAAAACTTCTTTGGCTCTTCGTAAATTTCTTGATACTGCTCATCATATGTTTCCAATTCATCCATCTCTCGCCCATTGTCGTGGAAGCCGCGGATTCAATCATACTTTGCGTTTTCTATGTTGCTCGCTGCACAAACCGTAGGTTTGTCGTTCTCTTCGCTTCATTCTTCGCAGAATTTCGCGGGTTTAAGACTCTACTCCGGTCGACTCGGTGTATCTCTTTGCTCCTCGCGACTGAAACTGCGGTACAGCGCTTCCAAATTTTCCCATTCTCCTCAATCGCTGCGAAAGCTCCGGGTTTGAAAAACTCTTGTTTTCACTAAGTTATAAGGTCCTTCTTTTTCCTCTAGCTTCAACAGCCTTGAATCATCTGTCGGTCCTATCTTCGCCTTTCTCTCTCTTTTCGTCAGACATTATACTGACAGAAAAACAAAAAATTACGTTCGGCTTAATTACCCATTGGAGTTGGGGTGTCTTTCGTTATTCACCAATTGGTTCATCGCCGAACTGAACGCCTTAATTATAGTCTTTCCTTTTTCATATTTTTGTCCTCATCCTCCAGCTCATATTGATTCACTCTCATCTCTCGAGGGTATATTCAGAAACCTAACTTAACGAATCCCTTAATTTAAGGCATTCATCCTCTTCCACAAAAACTGTCTCCTACCTCAACACCAGTCTCCTTACTCTGGATTCCAATTTATATCAGCTTTCCGGAACATGACGCGGTCGATCTTGTCGCCAAAGATTCCTTTCTCTCCCATAAAATTTCTGACCCATCACTTACTCTAGCTCATTTTCTCCAAAACTATGACCGATTCCTCGTACTCAACTCCCGGGATGGCTTCGGGAAAATTCAGTCTAAAAACAAACTTAGAAAAATCATAAACAAGCTGGTCTCCTGGACTTGCTCTAATCAAATTATCCTTCATGAAGAAATCATTCTCACCTGCCCCAAAATCAGTCACATTAGATACGTCCACCCCATTCTCATCTTATTTTATGTCTATTCTCTCTCCCCTCTCGCCAATATTGTCAAGATCTGATCAAAACCTGTTTTAGCGGGGAACCCACTATCCATGTTGTTAGGGGGATTACATCCTCGAGAATGTTCGCGTCCGGGAGTTTCTGTGATTTACGTCTCGTGACGTGTGCCGCTTTATGACGTCATCAATGACCTTGACCTACTTTAGGGACTCGGATAAATTTCAACTTCCAACTGTGACGCTTTATGACGTCATCAATGATCTTGACCTACTTTAGGGACTTGAAAAAATTTCAACCTCCAGCTTTCATTGTATCAGGTTTAGTATACAGTACATTGAGAAGGGTCCAGCCAATTCATTTGCTGAGGGAGCATTTTCGCGCCAACGTGATCGCGAGCGTGGTAGATTGCGAGTTCCCCGCTACCATTGCAAATCTGCAATGGCCTCTAAATTTTTGTGTCCTGCTCTTGATAATACAGCACCTTTCCTCACTTTATTTCTTCCCGTCTTCCATCTGCTCTCTGTACTCCTTTTGATACCTCTCAACTATCTGTGGCTCTGCGCTCTACTCACTTCTACTGTGGTCTATGATCCTTTCATATTTCCCTCTCCGATTTCCACGAACTTTCCCCGGTTACCTTTCTTATAATCTCGTATAATTGAATAAAATTTCAATTTTATCTATTTTCGAAAACGAACCGGTGTTATTCAAGCGAGGTTATTGACCTTATTCTAGAGTTAAAAATTAATTAATTATCACCGCGGATTCAGGTGATTTTCTTTCTCGACGTAAACTGAAATAATTCCCGTTAAATTCGTCTGGTAGGCCATATATCGGCTAAATGACCTTTTCACGACGCCAAAAGCGGCTCTAAATTATTTTGCCATGGGTGCATAAAATTATGCTACCGTGGTTAGTCGTATGGAAATCGCGGCATACTTACGTTATTTCAGAGTTATTCAGATTTTAAGCCACAGATGCAGGCTATAAACAGCGTGTGCGGATAGAAAGATAAAATCTCGTAGCCATATTCTCTGGACATTACTGTGCGAAGCCGGAAAAACCGTTTTCATCAATCTCATACGAAGAATTCGAGCTGCGTGATAAGACCATTGGGCCTCGTTCGAGTCCGATCAAAGTTTTAGTTTACCGAACAGCAGTAGACCCACGAATTGTGGTAATCGCGAAAGTATTCAAACCTACGGGATTGTCCTCTTTATGACGAAAATATGCGGACGCGAATAATAGTTTGTATTTTGCAAAATCTGTTTCGTTGCACGCGATAATATCCCATTCAATTCACGTGAACTTCCGCATTATTTTTGGACAATAATTATGTGGAAAGTGGGCTTTATGAGTAAGAAAATCATTTTGCTAATTCCTTTCAAAATCTCCGTAAAGTCCTTTTTTCACGCGAGCGAATCTAAGTTTAGCTTCCGGTATATCGTTAGGTACATAAATGTGCCAATTTTACTCAGCCATCGTATATTATGCATGAAAGTCTGTGGGAAACGCAAAAAACTAAACCCATAAACGGATGCCGCGCGAAACATCGCACGTGAATTCGACATGGCTGAAAATAATTTAATGGACGGTCGCTATTAGCGGCGGCCGAACCATTTGTGAGCCAAGTCTCGGCCTATTGTAGATACAAAATGAGATAAAAACTTTATGTCGCATACTTGTCAGAAAAGAAGACGACGAGTGTCACGATTCGTTGTTCGTAACCATAATTTTTTGTCCGCTCTACCCGAAATTCTACGCGGAGTCGTAATCGTAAATGCGAATAAATGTAAGGAATCTCCTTCGAATCTGAACGTCGCTCGAGATTGAGATTTTCGCCGGAATATGAACGTCGAGACGGAATATTTTATGACCGACGCGAGCGTTGTAGGTTATGCTAAAATTAATCTTCTGAAAACTGGCTACTTAACGTTTCTTTTCTTCTTTGTTTCAGATAGTAGCTCATTACATAAGTGTGAATAAGTCATTAGAATACGTACCTGGTGGTCGTATTCATTGGGCCGCGGGTCGCAGTCGCCCTCCACCAGATACACCCAAATGTGGTTTCGATGGATCTCTGTGCAAAAAATGTAAGTATTTTGAATATTGTTTCCCATTACTTGATTTTATTTTATCACGATTGTAAAAAATTTTATGTGATAGCCTCATCGTCTGTCTATGCGATACTGAGTATTGTTCTGAGTTCAGCGGTGGTAATTCTTTCGATCGTTTCGTTCATCATCTACAGGTAAGATTTAGAATAGCTAGAACACAATTTGATGAGTATGAAGTGAGAAACTATTCGAAAGGAAGAGAGGGGGAGAAGGTTGGTTTACCTCAGCCAAGATCTTCAAAGAAGGCTTGTTTTCCAAAGAAAAATTTATGCACCGTTTGGTTGAGTTTGAAGAAGAAGTCCATGCCTCGCAAACTTGTTCGGTATAGCACCTGCAACAATCCCTGGATCTATAGGCTGCCCCAGGCAGAAATTTCTCGTACAGAACTGAAACTGCAAAATAAACCCGTTCTCAACCAACCCCATCGTACAAGGCTAGAGAAGGGTAGAATTTAAACTTGAGGCTTCTGGTTGCGTGATGAAAAAATTACCATCTTTGAGGGTATCATCATCTACTCGGAGAGATCCTCGCAGCGGCGGTACTCCGTTCGTCTTCTTTCCTTAACAGTTCGAAAATCTTCCCTATAATTATTATATCGGCACGTGACTTCTCCATTGGCCTCTAACAGTATTGGTTAGTCAGTTCGAAAGCTTGGACTCACTGTTGTTACTCTTGATCAGCCTCGCATCTGCACATCTCATTTGGTTCTATCTTCATCCGACGGAAGTATTCGCTATAAAGAACCCATTTCCGCTTACTCATTGGACCAGCCAGAAATATACGTCTTCCTTCACCACAATCAATCGGCCTTCCCTAAAAGCGTCTTACTCAGCTTGTTAACCTTCTATGACAGTTCTCTCATAGTTAACTACCGGCGTTGGGTGTGTGATGATGGTGTTTCCCTGCAGTTTCTTTTCTTCCCCACAAGCGTAAGAGCGTGACTCCAATGACTGTTGCTGGTATATGACACTGTTCAATAGCAACATCCGACATTAGGCTCGATCAGTTGTGTTTAGAAACTACGTCGAATTTCAGACAACCGATGCGTATTGCAAGACTGCCTCAGCTGTGTCCTCCAATATAACCTCTCTCGCTCCGCTAAAGTATCCAAAAATGTGAAGGCGTATGTTAGACTCATCTTGAATAATTTTAGCGTTCTCTGATGCGCCCGCTGGCTGCGTGGAATCCAGCTGATTTTGTGTTGAGGCAGACTCCCAAACTAGGGTGAACTCTAGCATAACTTAGTTCCCCACTTCATGAACAATTAAGTTTCTCGCGTTTACGGCTTCCTCTCTCGATTTTATTCGAAATCGTATCTCGTGGGGAAAACCTCTCCTTCTCAACGTTTCCTCACGTAAAATTCGACACAGTTTCAGTCGAACTCGTCAAGAAACCAGAGAAAATAAACGTCTTCGTAGGTATCGTACGGGGACGTCCTAAACGAGTTTTACTGTATCTTTTATCCTCGTAGTATTTTGCTAAATGTTTTTAGAAACGAAATCTTCTAATGGACCGCAGAGAAGAAAAAAGGTGCGAAAATTTGTAACAAGACGAAGTAAAGCAAACAAGGACCAACCGATGCGTGTCGAAGAAGTTAGCCTCCCAAAATATCAAGTTTCGCTTCGAGAAATGTTCGTGCACGCATATAGTCTTCGAAGCAACACTTCCACAAAAAGCAGCATAAAAGGGTTAATATACGAAAACCAAAAAACTTTTTTCTCGCCGCCTTATTGTTTTTTCCTTTTTTTCTGATGGGCAAGCCCGGGTCAGAAAGCCCTTTCTACGGCAGTGAGTGCCAACAGTGGTTTGTAAACCGTATTTTTCTTTTCGTTTTTATAAAGCGTAAATAAAACCAGAAATATCGTACTCCTCTTCGAAAACAATGTACAGCATATTGAATAAACCATTCTCATATTAGTGAGAGGGGTAGCAAATTACAAAACTATTCGGCGAAATAATTATGAAACAATTGCGCTACTAATGTTTTCAATTTCTCAAGAAATTCGCCGTGAAAAGAATCACGCTTTGAAAATGTAAACGTTAATTTCAACCATACTTGATTCTCCCTCTGCAATGATTCGGAAAAGTTAGAACTTAGAAAAATCTATAAAGCTACGCTCGACATATTATCAAAAAAAAATCACTGCCTTTGTGAATTCCTCTATAGTCTTTCAGAATCATTAGGCGTTTAGGATACAGTCTAACCACAACGAATAAAAAATGGTATTTCAATTGAGGAAGCTTTATGCGAACGTTTCACGTACTCCTACACGTACCAAAGGTGTACGTATGGATATTTTCCTGCTGCGAAAATTGTTTAACGTAACACATTCGTCATACTTAATCCAACTATGACGCTATAGTATTTGATGATAATGTGAGCGAGGAAAACTTTTTATTAGCGTCTTCTGCGCGTGCAGAAGACACTCACTCAAAGTAGAAAGAGAAAAAAGGAAAGACAATAAAAAATGAAGCCGTAGCCAGAGAGAGTAATAACTCAACTGGGATAAAACAACGAAAAGGACGTGCTAAATTTTCCTCAGCTTTCAATACACATTCTATTTTGAGTCGACAGGGCTGCAATCGTTTTAATTTAATGAATCCCGACGGAGATGCAGTTACTCTAAATAAGGGCGTGATAACGCTACTACCCAACTTTTCATAAAATTTCTCGCCTCTGATGTTCGTATCGAGTCGGAGCGATTTTAGACCTTCGGTTTACTCTTTGCAACCAGCCAGTAAAAAGGCGAAAAATGAAGGACGATGTAGGAACCACTCTTCTTTCAAACGACATCCCAGGTCGAGATCTGAGGGACGCGGACACAACGTGATTATACTTTTTAATTACTTCTTCTCATCTTAGACGTAATTCATACAGGTGGTTTTCATATGAACTTATTCTTTTATTCCGATGTAGGTGATAAGAGAGTGCGTCATGAGATATTTTGTCAGGGAACCTGTACTATAAAGAAGTTTTTCTCAAAAGACATCCTCCGCACAGAATTTTTGGACTGTGAGACGAGGAAGAAAAGATAATACCTAATAAAAGTAGGTTTCGATGGACAGTAGGACTTATTATGTTTAGTATAGTGTGATTTCGCTCCCAGTTAATCCTCCGGTCCGAGGTATTTCACATTTTCCAGCGATCTTATGCTGGTATTTTGGATTTGAATTTCCGTCTTGGGAACACTTGTACTTCGCCAGTGTCCCCAGCACAACAGTCTCGGTTTTATGCCACTTAAGTGTGCCTCTAGGCATACTATCGTCAATGCGTTTTCTTTGGTGTTAGCTCCTATTATTGTATGCATGGGTGTTAAAATTTTCTTCAGGTATGTGCTCCAGAAATGTGGCATATGATGTCTCTAACACTGACCTTTGCGGACAACCGTAGACTGTTGTACCACACAGATCTCTCGGTGAAGTGACTTTATTTTGCTTTGAAAAATAGCTCGTACTTACGAAAAAACTTCTTGAATCAATTACGAAGTACTAAGTCTTCAATTATGATGTGGTAAATCTTTTTAGGAGAGAAATGGGAACGCGAGATGAATCGATAGACGGGATGCAGTCTTCATGATTTGAAGCGTGATGCCTTGACACTCTCTCAGATGTAGGGAAGGGGGGAAGGAAGTCTTTACTTTTTCATTTTTTAGGTTTTTCTCTTCGTGGTCGGGAGTGTGGAAATATATTTCTTATCTCCTTTGTCTCTAATTGATACCTCTCGTCAATGTGTCGGAATTTTACTCGGATTTTGTTCTACCAAGATTACTGAGAAATCTACAACCTTGAATTTTCTAAATTTTTCTATGCACATGTCCTTCCTGGTGATTTCACGTCCCTGAACTGGGGTTACGGTCATATAGGCGCCGACGATTAGGCCTAACAATCATTCAGACGCCGCACACTGGTCGGAAATCAATTTCTAGCGCGACATAACTCGAAAAATCGGAATTTTTTTTTCTGTCAAATGAGCATGTAAAGTACACTGTAGGTGTACCAGGAACACATAACCAACGTTTCTTTTCTTCTGTAAATCGCTTGGTAATCAAAAGGTTAGAAATTGAGAGTAGCACTGCTCAAGAAATGCATTTTGATGTAACAGCCATGCGGGTTAACAGCCAGTGATGGGCAGTTGTTAGTGTGTAAGTAATCTTTGTTCTGTCTTTGTTAGTGAGTGCAAAACTCCTTCCACAGGTTAGTAGCTTCATTGCAGTCCGTTGCCGGTCGTCTGGAGCCAATCCAGTGACGTTATTGACCTGTTTTTACATTTTTTTCACATTTGATGGACTGTAACTAATTTTTAGAGGTTTTTAGAGGTTCAGGTTTTGAATAATTATCTTCCTCTGGTCCTACTGAGTTGAAAAATGATCAACTTCAAGTCAACTAATGTCTACCCTTTGATCCCGACTGATTTTATTTCAAAAAAAAAGTATAAAAAACGTTTAGTTTCCAAAAAAAGGTTATTTTATTCTGTTGTCTGGTGGATGAGTTCTTTGCTTTCTTGTTGTTCATGAGTGATTGCTCAAAAGAAGTTAGAAAACTGTGATAAATTCATCATCACTGTTTTAGTTTACCCGTCAATCCTCGCTATTATATTAAGCAAAACATACCTATCCTAAACCTTATTCAATTTTAAAGAAGTGCCATTATTTTTTATTCTTAAGTGATCAAGTGTTTTTTTTTTCTTTTTTTTTCTGTGATTGTTTTTGAATGAAGGCTGACAATAAAATTAAGAATTTGGACTTGAACACTTTCTGGCATCCTAAAGGATCAATGAGAGTACACTTACAAAAACATATGAGGCCTTGTTTTGTCATGTGAAAGATCAAATACCAAAAAGTGCTGATGGTGATAAGGCATTTTCAGATGCATTGAAAAATAAAATTTGTGGTTTTGGATTAACAGTCTATAAGAAATGGTCAGCTGCAAGATCAAGCTTGAGAATTATAAATGTAATGTGATTAGAAATTTTCTGGGGTGCCCTTGTTGGGTGAAATCACAGTGAGTTTGGTGTAAATGAGGCATGGCACAAAAATTGCCTAGGAATATTTTACTCATATCATGCAGTAACCAAATTTTTCATCTCACCATTTCACTAATTTTAAAATTTTTAATGTCATGTTCTTTAAAATTTTTGAATATTGTTTGAACAAAAAATTATTGTCGAATTTGAATTATGGCAATTATATTCTTTTGGAGAGAATAAAAGAAAAAAAAAAAAAATGAAAAATATTATGAAATCCTGGGCAAAAAACTACCATTGGTTGTTTCTATCAATTGATGTGATTTTGAGGCATTCACAGGTCAATTTTTTGGATATTTCACTTCATTTTAAATAAAATAATATTGAACATAGTATAATTTTAAAAAACAATTACATTTTCAATAAAAAGACTAATTGCGACTTTTTGGATCATCAGCGACTTTCAGTGACCTCTGTGTTTTCAATTTTGGAAACCTATACTATTCTCAAGTTTTTCACCAAATAAAGAATTGAAAATGATCTAATTAAGAAAATCCAAACTTAGAAATTCTTTTACTAGGCTTTCAAATACTTATCTATTGACGTTTGAGTAATTAGATGATGAAAATTGATAACATTTTTGAATTCTGCGTTGAATTTCACTCAAGATTGGAATTAAAAACTGCAGAGCAACTCAATTAGTACAATGAACTACCAAGTGTCGCGCTAGAAATTGATTTCCGACCAGTGTGCGCCGTGACGTATTTTTTGTAATTTGGTTCGCCTAAATCCTGTTCCCTCTGCAATAAAAAATTTATTTATAAAATTATTTTAATGAATATTAATTTAATAAAGAAAATTTATTTATTTAATTATAAATATTTTCAAATGAATAAATTTTCAATTAAATTACAATTATAATAATTTTATTAAAAAAGAAAAAATTACTAAAATTTTCAAAACTATATCTAAACAAAAATTAAAATAAATAATTCTAAAAAATATAAATATTAATATTAAATTTTTATTAATTAGAAAAAATATTGAAAATAAAATAATTGAATTAATTTTTTATCATTATTGAACTTAGATTAAATTGTTTAATTAATTTTATTATTAATAAAAATATTAATATTCCATCAATATTAATTGATTTTTTTTTTTAAGTAACTTGAATTTAAAGTATTGATTTTTTAAATAAAATGATTAAATTAATTTGTCATTATTATTAAACTTAGATTAAATTGATTGATTAATTTTATTATTGATGAAAAAATAATATTGATAATAATTTATCAATTAATTAAATTTTTGTTTCAAGTAACTTGAATTTAAAGTATTAATTTTTTAAATAAAATGATTAAATTAATTTTTCATTATTAATAAACTTGAATTAAATTGATTGATTAATTTTATTAATAATAAAAATTTTAATGTTCTATAGTTAATTAATTTTTTTTTCAAGTAACTTAGATTTAAAGTATTAATTTTAAAAATCAATTATGAATTAATTTCCTTGAAAATTTTATTAATAAATAATAATATTATTCTATTATTGTTAATAATTTATTCAACCTGTATTAAAATCAGAATAAATGTTGGAATATAATAGGGTTTCCATTACCTCTAGGGTTGAAAAATATTGTTTTAAAATTTAACATCAGTTAGAGTTATTGTGATTCCCCTTGCTAATACTGGATTGATAAAATAGCTCAATTAATTTTTAGAAATTGTTTCATTTTAATAAAAAAAATTAATTCGCACCCAAGCGCCCAATTGTTCTTGCGTCTACTCGAATGGGCGCCTACTTGATTTCTCAGTTCTTCGCGCCTAGTTGTCCGTGCCTAAATGATACCAACTCCTGAACTGGGCATGCTCTGCTACCGCGAGCTAGCCGGTCGTGTTAGTTAGTAGCATTAATGCACTTCACCTTGCTTGGTGGCAATCGTGTAGGGGAGTTTTGGCCTTCCCGTATTGAGGCAGGTTCACCCTGGGGATTGGAGCAAGGTTACCACGCCCTGTCCGGGGATGCTGAAGTCCCAAGTGGGACAGTGAGTATGAAGACCTCCGATCTTCATAGTTTTCTTTATTTTACTCTGGATTTTGGAAACATTTACTCATCCTTCGACAGTGCGGAAGCAGTTATATTTAGACTGGTGGTATATCGATGATTCTTGGATTAGACACCAACTTTTTGAAGTCGATATCTCCGTGTCGTATTTGTTGACCGTTTTCATCAGCTTGAGGACGCTTTTCTGTAATTTGTCTTTCGTTTCCTCTACTACCACATGATCTTTCGCAAGAAGTACTGCTTCCAAAGACTTTTACTACTCATTTGAACCTTTGGGCTTCGTTTCATCTATTCACGTGTTAGTCTGTCCACATTCGAACAAAACGCAGGAAAGCGAGGGGCTTTGCCGAACTGTCTTATTGCTTTCAACGTGATCAGCCATACATTTTCTCCTTTGGTTTATTATTAGTCATCCTGCATTAGATAAAAAATGGGCTGAAAGCGAAGCTCTCAATGTACAATATTGTAGGCTAATATTATTGGCTCATTCTGCTATCAAATATTAGTAAAGCCAAGGACATATATGTGTATGATCCAGAGTTTTCTATGAAGTGCAGGAAAAATGCACTTCTTCTTTTACCTCTGGTCCCCAGGAAAATGTCTTGAAAGGTCGTCCACTGTAGTTTGATACCGTTGACATTATTTTGATTATTTTCATGATTTGATAAATACAAGTATTTCTGCTTATTAGTTGAAGCAGTAATTTTCTATGGATAGTTACATCTAATTGTAACAATATTTTGTAACTATATTTCATCGATAAATTTCTTATTGTGATAGGTTACCTCATGTTATATTCATTCTGATGACCATTTCCTTTTTCTTTGCCGTCTCTGTACTTATTCTCGTTCGAAACGAATAAAACTGAAAAGTATTTGTACACTGAAATATTGAACTTGTTCGAAACAATTTTGATAAATGATACAAGTTGATATTTTATGTACTGTACAGAAGATATGGGTACATATCGTATGCCGTATCAAAAAGTTATGAACATGAGGTGTTTTATTCTTGTTCTTTGGGAAACTGTACCAAGGTCAACAGGACGATAGTTTCTTGTTTCTAATTTTATCGTTGATTAATAATTGCGAAAATGGAAGATGACTTTTTGAATTTCTACGAATATCGGCCCAAAAGTATGGGTATTTGAAAAAGTTCAAGTAGAAGCTGAGTTCTAAGCATTGGACATCTACTCATTTCTCACATAGATGCATCATCTAGAAATCGGGGTTGTCAAGTTGCAGGCTATAATGAACGTGTACAAAAAAGGATATTGTAGGCTCGATATTGAATTTTTTCCTGTTTTTTTCTCTCTCTCTCCTTCGTACTTCCAGTTCCTTACAACAAATTTCAAAAATAATATCTTATTTAATTTTTCGGTAGGCTCATGACTACCGCAACAATTTTTTGCAGGTGTTTCTATAATGTTGTAATTACAACTCTTCTCGCTATAATTTTTAAAGTAATTTTAGTTTGAAACTTTTGAAGCAGGATGTGAGGTCGCAGTGTTGGAGATAAATTCTATAGCCCATTATGTAACGGCGGGAAAGTTTTGTCGTTGCCAAGCCATTTTTATAAAAATATTCTACTTTCGGCGTCAAAAAAAGTTTCTATCTTAATATGAGAAGATTGAACTAAAAACAATGACAGATTCAAGTATTATATCAAGTTGAGAGTTTCTAAGAATTGCATCTTCTTTCTCTCATTCTTCCTGACTGCGCACTTGTGAAAATTTTGAATAAGTGTACTATATTACTCAGCTTATCGATAATTGGCTTACTCTAGTGCAATTATGTTGTCTATAGCAAAATTATGTTTACGAAAGTTCGTAAAAATGAAACTGTCTCCGTAACACGAATTTTGATAAAAGAACGGACTCGATTACAGGATCTGCGAGTGAAACACTCACTGTCATTCGATGGCACTTTTAGGATGTTAGTGTGCTGACATTGAGAACAATAATTTTGTTATGTTACAAAATTCTAATTTTCGTATGCATATCTTCTCTTTTTTGTCCCATGCGAATTCATATAATATGTGTTTCAGGCATTATAAATTGGAGGCCGAAATTGCATCCATGACGTGGAGAATATACGCACGCGATATTGTACGCATTCAACCAGGTGGGAAATTTCGCGGAAGTATGCACAGTTTGGGTCGTAGGAATAGTCAATTAGTAAGCAAAACTACGTGTATTAAGATTAAAAAGATTTATTATGTGCTGCTGCTTAGTCACTTCATATGCACGAAACTCCACATCGGCCTCAAGTCGCGTCGAGGGAATTTATATTGTAAAACTTTATTATTCAAGAGTGCTCGATCATTTCCACAAACGTATATCTTAGGAAAAAGGTTAGTGGTGTCGAAAAACGATCTCTCCCGAGTAGATCAGAAAGACTGGTGACTAATCTTGACTCCGAAGTCTTAATGTAATTATGTATTTTGTGAAACATTTTTTAACATGCTCGAAAAAAATGTAACATTTTTGCGAGAACATACAGCCTAATCGATGAGAAAAAGCTCGTTAAGACCGGCATCACTCCTCGTAGTAACCGGTGTAAATTACATTGCGTACACGGGTAAAATGCAAGGGACCACGGATTTTGCTTGCAATACCCGAAATCTCGTTTCATCCGGCCTCGTTATAGTCGGCATCGACTGTAGTTAGCTTCGTATTGTTCCATACAACGCACCTTTTTCATCTGACAATTTACGTTTCTTTTTCCGTACACTGCACTAAAGGCTTTCATGATCGGGTGTCTCGGTAAAATTTTGATTTTTTGCCCAGACTGGAAAAAATGAGTATTCGCCTTGATTTTGTGGTTGCCTTCTTCGGTATCGAGATTCAGCTAACCCAAACGAGAAAACAATAATGGAAACGTTGGACTAGTTACACTTTTACTTTGTTCCCCGGGGGGTAGTAATTATTGGAAAACAAAGGGAGAAGGCATTCAAATTCATAAAGCTAAACACTTGCAAACATTGAATTTGTGAGACGTGTTTAGAATCATGCGTTCATATGCGACGTGGAAATAAAGTTTATACGCCGCGTGATTTGATAAGCCTTAACAAATACCCTAGGAGAGTACTTCTTTCTGAAATATCACTATACGACTTTGGTTTCTGTTTTTATCTCTCTTTCTCTTTAATATTATTATGCTTTAAAATCTCAAGTTTTTTTTCTATACTTCATTACCTATGCTTGCTCTTTGCATGGCACTTTTAAGTACATCGAATGTTTCACATTGAAAATTCTTCCTTCTTACAAGTTGAGAGACCCAAAACACAACACTGAAATCACCAAAATACACGCCCCATAACTTTTTTATACTATAAATTCTCAGATTATTTCACTCGTCGTTTTTTTTTATGATTTACAGACAATCGTATCCGACGATTTTGCCATTGATGGACGTCAACAGTTCATACAGACAGTTTTCTATAAAGTAAGTTAAATTCGTCAATTCTAACAGTATACTATCATTTTCAATTCAATTGGATAATTATTTGGAAGTCGAACCAAGATCTGTTGGCTATTGTTCTGAATTATTCTTCTCTGTCTTATATCGTGATGGCTTTACATTTTGACACATCGCAGTCCGAGTATGCTCAGGTGGACGAAAATTCGACATATCGTCTTTAGTTTGCCCAAGTGGTCTCTTATTGTGGGCCATCAATCACAGTGTGTTCAGATGAACGACACTTGAGCACATTGTTTTCAGTATTCTGTAGGATACAACACAAATTTAGTTGGACTGAAGTCGAATTGGTAAAATTAAATAGAACAGGGTAAATTGATGAGTTGAAGTTTCTGGAAACGTTGGAATGTGGTACTCAATAAAAACCCTGCTAAAAACGCCGAAGGCCACAAATTTCTAAAAAAGTCTAATGTTCAGTTCTTGGCCGAAATTTTATATGAAATCCCCGAAAAAGTCTCAGAAAGTTGTTTCTAGTTTCATCTCGAGTCGATTTCAGACCTCAATACAGATTGCAGAACTTTTCGAGTTTTGCGGAGAATTTCATTCAAAAAATCCATTGAAATACCACAGGTTATCATTTTTAGACGGGAGACCCGCCATCCGTTTAGTTACTGGGGGCCCTCAGAAGAATTCTGTCCGCGTACACGTAACACTGGCGAGCATAACGCTGGCGGACGTAACGCTGGGACTTGGAAAAATTCGTGCCCCTCTATGGGCTAGTATAGGGACTTGGAGAAATTTCGAGCTCTTCTATACCCATCTATACCCCTTTATGGGCTAGTAAGGGACTTGGAAAAATTCCAGGCTGTTCTATACACTCAGCTTTCCTTCATCAGCCGCGGGTCTCCCGCAACTCTTAATCCCTGATAGCAATAGCCTGTAAATATTTTTGGACCTTACAGTGGCCTGTAGTAGGCCTATTTAAGGCGCTCCCATATTGCAGAAAATTATTTTTCCGGGTTTAGAACCCGCAGTAGACTCTTCAGTAGCGTAGAACCAAGTCGATATATGAGAGCTGGAACTCAAACTGGGAGCTAAAAGGAAGGGGCCGGAACAGCTTCAAGAAGAAGTGCACATATGACATGTTTCATATCTTTACTCTGCCCTAATCCCTAATTTGGAATTTGTCGAGTGCCCCCCCCCCACCCTCGATACTCCGGGGGTGATTCCAAAATTTGCGAGCTCACCTCACTGCTGCCAAATGATATTTTCAATAATCTGTATCCACTATTTTTTTAAATACAGAAAAATACATTTCTACGGACTTTCACTGATCCAGCAATAACGATCAGGAGAAAAGTATCTCTCATAGTAGTACCTGAGGTACTTTTATCTTGATCGACTTGAATCAGTGAAAAACCATGATATCAGCTTATAACGACCAAGAGAAAAGGATGCTCTTTGGGAGTGACGAAGATACTTTTCCCACGAGCCCAAGAAATCCGTATTTTACGCAAAATCCGTAGATCTGGCAGCACTGGTTCACCATACCCAGTTTGTACGTGTACTAGCTATATGCTAGGATTTTACTAGTCCTAAACTAGACCTATAATAGAACGGAAGATACCCCCCCCCCCGGGATTTTACTAGTCTTAAACTAAGCCTATGATAGGGTGTCCGGGCATAGGCTAATCAAAAATACAGTATACTGTATAAACGGATGTAGTCAGATCATATAGCAGGCTTGAGCATCCTATGTCTTGTATTTCTTTTTTGAATTCCCTATTGAACTGGACCTCAACTAGCTACTATAGTAGGTTTAGCCTTCTTTATATCGGCCTTGAACTGGACCAAGAAGGTGGTAGGTCTGAGCACTGGGCTCCAGAAAAATAGTAAGGAGCCACTCCAATAGCTTTTTTGGAAGCCTGCTCACCACCTCTACTGAAAATGGACCAGTGATTATCCCTACAAATTGTATATCCTTGTAATTGATTGTGATACCACGATGCTAAAAGTATACCCACATTGCGAGATCGTATTTCTCAAAGATCAAAATTTATCATTAGGAAAAACTCTATATCTGTGGAGCGCCAGAATAAGGCCGAATTATGACGCGCACGAGATCCGCGCCTGCTCTCAGATTTGAACCTCTTACAACACACAATAATTGAACGTATTCTTGTCAACCCTGTATTGGAAGATAAGTGATTCTCACTTTGGCGATGTGTCTCGTTGTACCACTCATTGAACGAAGTCTTTAAATTTATTTGGAAACCATTTCTATCGTGTGGTTCGCGCAACTCTTTTCACCGACTTTTATCCAGATAAATTTGCGTTTCATCTCATAGTGCTGTGCGCCCAAATGATTTGTGCTTCAGCCGATCGATTATTGAGTGCTTAAATGGATGAAACTTCAAGCATGGTTGTCCAGTGTGCTCTGGTGGACAAAACTGGAAATCTCTTTCAGATTCAAAGAACTGTGAATCCCCGAAGTAGTAGGTCGAGGTCATGAAGTCGAATTTCCGACTGACCCCCATCCCAAAGACATACCCATAGATGAAGAGCTTTTTTCCAGGAATTCGACGCCACAAATTTCTTGAGATGGCAATTCAACCCCGGGAACGACTCTATGTGTAATTAGATTACCAAATCGACGCTGAAATAGAATCAATTTTTCTTAGTTTACTATTCTTTGAATAAGTACCTCGTGAAGCAGAAGGATGTTTCCCGTTCAATTTTTCCCCTACAGCTTCCTCGGAAAAGTAGTAACATTTATGCTCCTCCTTTCATACAGTCATATCGCAGTGCGTTTATTATTTCCCAAAAAATGTTTTGCAGAAGATAGTCCTTCTATCAGAACAAGGGAATAAAGTGAGAAAAGTTCACAAATTTGTTTTGTGGAGTAGAAGTAGAAGTTACTGTCAGATTCACGGATGTATGATTTTAACGACTTTTCTTCGAAAATTAACGAGTAGCTGACAAGATCTCACAAGACATAGTCTAGCGTATACAGTAAATTATGGATAAGGGTACTTAATTCAGTAACTAATAGAATTTATATGGAAACAAGGTGAGTTATTTATTTTCCATTTTCATTCGTTGGCGGATATCGTCCTGTTCAAGAGAATGGTTTCTTGTAAGAATTTCATAGCTGAATAAACTTAAATGGGAAATCGAGTAAAGTGAGATGATGGGACCGAGAGAGCTTTTAAATATTCAGTACAAACTTTTGCACGCGTAGATATACGGTACAATATATACGAATCGCGCGTTTATTGGAGAGTATAGATGAAACTTTACGTGGTTGTTCGTGTTATTTACACATCTCATAAAATTATTCCTTACCGATCAAACAATTAAAGAGAACTAACTTTTGTAGCTTCAGTAATCAAAATCGAGTTAAAAATTACTCGACAGGATTAAACGGTTTCTTCTGCTTATTCGCGATCTTATTCCCAGAATTTTCTCGTAGGGCATGATTATTTTCTATTCTTATACAACTTCATCGGGTGGAAAAATCAAAAAAGTTTATCGATATTGAGATACTATGTAGTAATTCAGAAGAAGTCGAATTAACACGAACCTTTCTCTTTTCATATCTTATCCCAGATGATACCTGGTGTTTTTTTCTATGTACGTAGCCTTAATTGGTATTGGTATTATTAGATGAGCTTTATCGGCTCCTGTTGGGCAAAACGACATGGATAATGACCTGAGAATGACTTAGAATGACTTGCTCCTCCCGTCAGTGCTGCCAGATAGTAGTTTCAATAATCCGTATCCGCCATTTTTTGTAAGACCTAAAACCATATTTCTATGGACATTGATCGATCCATTGATAAGGATCAGGAGAAAAGTATCTCTCGTCCCGGTGTCTAAGGTATCTTTCCCTTGATCGCAAAAAAACCGTATTGTATGTGAAATCTACAGAAAAAGAAAAACCTGTATCTTTTTTGAGGAGCAAAAATCCGTGGATCTGGCATCCTAGCCTCTCATATCCACCGATTGTCGCAGCTGTGTCAAATATTTATAAATAATTCAAAACTTTGGCATGGAAAATTTGTAATGTAAGTTTCGTGTCATTTTTGTGTCAAACTTTGAACATCGCCTTTGAGGTGGTTGCATAACGCGCAGATAACTTTGTATCCAGATAAAATATGAAATGAAAAAATGGATCGCACAATATATCACAATAAGGACATATTTTGGAGTGTTGGACGTGGTGCCAAAATCATGTCAGATTTGTACGAGGAGGAGGACATCAAAAAGTCATAGTAGTGATATGCCCAAAACTAAAAATAAATGATTTTTTTTTTTTTTTTTTTCATCAAAAAAATGTTACACTATTGGAAATATTTTCTCAGTTTTGTCTCCCTTTGTAAAAATAAGCAAAAATGTCTTGTGTCAAAATTATGTCCTTTTATTTCCTGACGGGGATTTCTCACACTTCGCTTCCAGGAGTCATCGGTCTCTCGGATGTTATGATTAATCATGCTCTATGTCTGCAAATAATCGTAAAGTTGTAACATGATAATAAGGTCAGTAATAGAATGTCTATGTACACAGGTCCGTCCTAATCTTTGAAATGAGGTGTTAGGTACTTGTAAGTATATTCGACCAACAGATCAATACGAGTACATGTTTGTCCAATTGATTTGTGTGCAGCATCTTAATAATTGTTCAAACATTTTAATACCTAGATCTCTGAAATATTTCGCTATTCTGTCTAGGGAAACAAAGCTGCAGTAAAGAATTTGAATAAATCACGTATAGAGCTCACGCGGTCGGTGCTGCTGGAACTGAAAAGAGTAAGTTCAGTTTGATCGTATTATTTACCTATACATTCCTTTTCTATATTTTTGTTCTTATTTTGATGTTGACATAACTTTAAGTACATTTTTGTTCTTGTTCTGAAAAGGTTTTCTTTTTGTAAGATGAAATGAAGTGTTAGAAAGCAGAGAGAAGAAGAAAAAAAGGTACGACTCTAAATTGAGTTAGGGGAATTCATGCCCGTACAATATACGACAGAAACAAAAAGGTAAAAGGACTTCGGAAAAAACGACACAAAGATGTAACTTTGAGAAAGATTTCAAGTATTCGGACCTACTTGAATCACTAGTATTGTGAAAAAATGAAGTCTGGAAGCTATCCAGAAATTCGTGCTGTTGTGAACTCCGGTATACGAAGTCCCTGTTGTTTACTTGTCGTCTTAAAATTAGAGTAATTAGGTTAGATATTTTGACAAAAACTTTCTTATTACGATACGCCAACGTTATTAACAAAATGTATCGCTTTATCGTTCTTAATACCTGTACAAAAATTAATCTTCTTTCGTCTTTCTCGTAAACATAAACAGTGTCTGTAATATTCGTGATTAATTTCAAAAGTATTTAGTTTCTTTAGTTTATTTTAGAGGGTAGGAAACGAGACTCGAGACAGATGTTGCAGTATTTCAACAATTTCTTGATTAAATTAACGTACATATTCTGACCTATCGTAACGTAGTATATTCTAAACTTACACGAACTGTCAGCTTTTAGAATATCCGAGCAAATGCTACAAATCGGAAGAAACAAGAGTGCTATTTCGACTAAAAGTATCCATCAAGAGACACAGCCGCGGAGAGTCATAATCCGGAAGACTGTAGTAGACCGTCTCTTAATTAGATGGTATTTCAAAGTCTTTTGAATCGGGCATGTCCGACCTTTTTTAGCTCGCACGTGGAGTTCTATAAAGTGAGATGAGATGGGTGACACATTTCAATTTTTCCAATTTTCAATGATTCAGAAATTTTCTCGTCTTCATCTTATAAATTGGCTATCTTTTCACGCCGTAGGATGGGCGTGTCTGTCTTCAATGTACCGAAGCTGAAGTCAAATTACGGTCGTGGCTCAGTCATTATCAATCTAGACTATTTCATGGGTTTTTTTGCAAGCTTTTTTCTTTCCCACGAGTAAAGATAGGAGTCTACAAAAATTTGGACTAAACATCTATCGTATCCTAAGAAAATTAGCACTCTTCTCAGTCCTTCATTTTTCTTCTCGAATAAAGATGAAACCTACGCAAGAAATTTGAAATACCAAAGTTCCATTGTGTCAGACTTGTCATTTGTCTACTATTTGAACCCAAATTTTTCAATGTTTCTGAATGGAAGACCTCTGATTAAAATAGAATCATTCGAGAACTGGCGCACTTCAAACATCATTTTTTCCATAATTCATTTTATACTCAGAAGAGTAAAGTACAAAACCAAGTACTATAAATTGCGGTTATAGTACTTTGTTTTTTACTTTACTCTTCTGAGTATAAAATTGAATTATGGAAAACCGTAAATTACAAAAACGAATATCTTCAATCATTTTTTCCTTTGAAATTTTGAGATAATTGAAGGATGAGCAAGAAGGAAGATGACTTTTATGCAGGATCACAAAAATCTGTAGGTGCCAAGTGGAAGAAAAGTTCCTTGATTTTTCAATTTCTTATTATTCGTAAGTTTATTACAAAACACCATTTTCTAGCGGATCAATATAGAAGGACCGTTCTAAAATCATGAAAAATGTTTTACCGAGGCTAAGCCTCTGTAGTAAGTGGCACATCTGGAAACTGTGACCGACAATTGTCGAAAAAATCAGTATTGCAGAATTCCCAACTAATTAGCTATTAAATAGTTTTACGAATTAAATGTAATCGCTACCACTCACGTCTTTCGTTATTTCTGTATTTCCAGATGAAAGATTTGCATCATGATCATTTGACTCGGTTTTATGGCGCTTGTTTGGATCCACCGCATTGTTGTTTTCTTACAGAATACTGTCCTAAAGGAAGTTTACAGGATATCCTCGAAAATGAAGAAATCAAGCTGGATCCGATGTTTCGGTATAGTTTGATGCACGATGTAGTCAAGGTAATAACTTGGTGTCTGTAAAATTGAAAATATTTCCGAATCTCATCTATATGCAGCCTTATTCATGGGGTGTTGGTTGATGGGTAGGCCTACACGCATTGAATGGGCGCTTCTATGTACGTCAGATCACCAGTTGTAAAAAAAGATTGGACTCCCAATTCACCAGGCGTAATAATTCTTAATTATGACTTGAAGGTAATGAAATACTAAGAATTATTGATGCTGTTCACGATTGACTCCCGAGTACAACGAGTCGCAGCTTGTAGGCTCCTAAATTCAGCCACCCCTTACGTCTCGATACCGAACTAATCATGCAACTATATCCTGCTTCAAGACCTTCCTGATCTGTTTTACTCGCGATTTTCATCTCTGTTCCATCTCGGTACTGATGATCGGGGCTGCCTAAAACTTCTTGACGCATACTGTTGAGAAGTTCGGTATCAGGAATAGTGTCAATTTTTCGTGTTTCTGGACAAGCATAATTATTAGGTATGAGGGAGGGATACTCCATCTCCTTATTATATGGACAAAATTATAACGATTGTCAATTAAACAAATATTATTCTTTTTTTCGAGAATTATCATCTTTGCATTGGTGTATTTCCAATGACTAATGATTTTCTGGTTTTGGACTTTTTATTTGGAAGTAAGAGCGTAAAACCCTAGATAAGCCTATGACAAATGATCGTACCCTTTACAAAATTCTTTTTTTTCGCTGACTTCGAGTCAGGATGTCGTCTCAAAACACTCAACGCAAAATAGTCGAAAAGTCTTTTCTTGGTAGAGAATATCGAAGTTATTAAATTAAAAAGTAATCTCAACTTTTTCGTCCTTCACGACTTTATACGGTTGTATACGAGCGCGTCTCTCATTTTACTCCGCTTCCGAGATACCGTAATTGAGCCAGCGAACTTCATACCTTTCTAGTATTTGTAAACAATATTAAATTTCTTACTTTGATCTAGCCTGCGTTAATTATTAATTATGTTCGGAGTTGCAGTCACGTGATTCTTTTTCAACTTTTTTCCTTTTTTTGAGAGGCTGCGCCACCTAATCTAGTCTAAATATTATCGTCGTGTTCATGGCAGAACTCACGTAGTTGCATTTCACAAATTTTACAGGAGGGCAAATATAAAGTTTGCGAATTCTCGGTGAATCGAATCATCATTTCTACAGTTCGGTATTGGTTGTAAAAAAGAAAAAATTATATAATTGATTCTTGATGTGGCAAATAGCCCGCTAAGTAAATGCTCGTAAAACCGAAATTATAAAAAAAAATTAATATACAAGTTGAAATGTTGCATTTGGGTCATCTAGGCGCGGACAATCACGCGCAAATGAAATTTCTTAGCAAAGTGAACGGCCGGAAACCTGTTCTGAGTTGTGAATTGATTTTCATTGAGAATTGAGTTCAAGGTTGGAGTGCTGACATAGCTCAATAATCGGAATCCAACTTTATTGATGGTGTAAATTGCCCCAAATCCCTTTATAAATAGCTCACAAGTTCAAATTTTCCTAAATTCCTTTCATATCATATGAAGCTCCAAAATCGCAATTTTTTCAACTCCAACTTAGGTTTCCTATTGAAAGACGTTAAGAATATGAAAAGGAACATTTCCTTCGGCGTCGCCTTCAGCGTCCTCAGATTGCGGCGTCTCATGCGATCATTGGTGCCATCGCTACTCAAAGAAGGACACAGTGGACTTGTCAAATGGTACTAGGTGTATTTGATGATTGCAAATTCCCACTAGGTTTTTTCCCCCTCTTATCTGTTGGCTAAGTATCTTGATACTTGGTTTAAACAAACTACTTGCTTCAAGTCCGGTTTATCAATGAGGAACTCAAGAGAGCTAAGGCTCTTCGGGTGCCCAATCCTATGGTCCCACGTATTTATGGTCTTCCTAAAGTACATAAAGACAGGTCCCCTATGCGCCCGGGAGTAAGTTTTCCTTCTTCGCCCTCTTATCTGTTGGCTAAGTATCTTGATACTCGGTTTAAACAAACTACTTTCTTCAATATCACTGAGGAACTCAACAGAGCTGAAAAACCTTGCGGGAATTTGCAATCATCAAATACACCTAGTATTATGAACCGCAAACTATTGAACTAACTCTCTAAAATTGTTGAATAATTACTAAAATGCAGCTGGACTTGGTGAGTCATGAAACAGGATTTGGTGAATTGTAAAAGTACCCCTTGTTGAGGGCTTGGTGGAAATCCGCGATTGGACTTGATGAAAGAAAGTAGGGAAAATAGGCCTCTAACTGGGTAATTTTTGACCTTTCCGCTCCCATTTGAGTCATTCAGCCTTACATTAAACAATTTAGTGACTTCTCTTAACGTTGGACAGATCGTTTATTGTAAAATCTTATAATGTCGAAGGAAAGATACTTGAAAGAGTCAACAAAATGAGTCGACTTACTGTTCGGTCCTGATTTCTATTTTCGTTTTCAGTCGTCGGGTGAGTTTGGTTTCTGGTTTCGCTAAATAATGGTCTCTTAACCAAAAGTGCTCGCAATCTATGTTGTTGTTTCTACGGTCGATACAAAATTTATTGTTAGAGGCCGGATTTTTCGGCAATTTGGCACTAAAATTCACAAATTCGGCAATATTTGGCATTTGAAAAAAAAAAATATATATACATATATATAGGGAAAATACGAATTTTTTTGTACATTTATTCGTTCTTGATAAAAATTATTCAATTTCCAACCAAGATTACCTAATTCTGACCAGCGAACTAAGAAATTTTGAAAGTCAGAATTTATCAATTTTTAGGGCAAATTTCAATGATTTTTTCTAATCAAACTTTCTTCGCTTTAGACTTCATTAATTTTATTGACTGAAATATGAGCCGCATTTTAGCCCAAAATTCAGTATTAAAAAAATTGACCCGATTGTAGGCAAAATTTATACGTGGTAATTTTAAAGAAAATTTTCATGATTTCGATGGTGACGTGCACAAAGGATCTAAGTGACAATAACAATATTTTTCAGGAGAGCGATTTGAAAATTTTTGGAACTTTCATTTGCCCTGCTCGCTACAATATTGGTTGGAATTATTTGAAAATTGGGGGATGAGACTAGCAAACTATGAAGAATGTGTCTCCAAAAAGAAAAAAAAATCTATCAATTTTGTGGCAGTCTATGACCTGATTCTTAAATTTTGAAGTCACTTACATTTGGCTTGAATCAAAGATGCACTTACTACATTTGGCATCAATAAACTCTGGTAGAAGCCATTTGTATTAAGTACATCTTTGATACAAGCCATTTGTTGTAAGTGACGAAATATTTTGTCGTAACTGCGGTATTTTGTCACTAAGTACACCTTTGTGACGAGCCATTTGTCGTAAGTGACAAAATATTTTGTTGTAAGTGCGGTGTTTTTTCACTTACGACAATTGGCCCGACAGAAATATGATTCCTGTCACTTACTACATTTTTACATTGACCCTGGGGGCCAAATAGTGGACTTTTTTCCCCTTTTTTCGATGCAGGCCGATAGTCCATGTGCTTGTTGACCCGTTTTTGCCCTTAACTCATTTTTGATAAAAATGTCACTTAGATCCTTTGTGCACGTCACCATCGATTTGGTATAAAATTTCTCAATTCTATTGGCAACTTTAGATTTTTCGGTGATTCCGGCCTTTATATCGATTTCGGCCTTTTTTCTAGTTTCGGCCTTTTTCCGCGAAATAGAATCCTTTTCCTGCAAAGTCTATCTCGAGGTTTGAACTTCATTTTAATTTTTATTGATTTCGCCCTTCAAGAAAAAAAGCGACAGATGACGAGGAATTTGGTCTTTATTTGTTGTGTGTATTCGTTCGAGTATCCCTTCTTCGGTAAGTCCGGCCGTAACATCTTTTTTCTTAAAAAATTCATATTATTTGCCTTCAAGCAACTCCAAGTCCGTTTGAACTCGCTTAGAAAAATGCTAGGAGACAATTCAAAAGATGAAATCACTGTTTTTCCGTCCTTCCCTCAACGTCGCCGTAAGTCGCCTCGACGATTTCTAATTAAGTAATTGCGAAGAAATAAGCGCTCGACTATTTTAAATTCATTTAAAAAAGACTCATTCGCATTGGTCAATTACGCCTCATTATTTCTTGCTACGGATAGTCAAAACGCTTTCAAGAAGATTTGAAAAATTTAATCTTAGCTACAACTACACCCGTTCGTTACACTACTAATGTGAGAAATTCCAACTGGATTGCTTCTCTAAACTTTTCCAGTCTTCCTATATTTTTGTAAAGCTGAACAAAGTTCGTTGTAGTTTTTTCTCGAAATTCTTTGTAAAATCTTCATCCAACTAATAGAAACCGTCGTGTAATCAGAAACAAGACTTGGAGTACTTCTTTCTTCTCATACTCTCGTAAATTTGAAGTTGTCGGATGAGAAATCGGAAAACAAAAATGCAAACGTGCAGTATTCCAAGACTAACTTTTATCTGTCATTTAAACCAATTTTCACTCGCGTTTTCCTTTATACGCATTCTCTCTAGAAAGAATTGTACATGACTTCTCGCGTTCTGCTAGTTAACCATGTTTCGTGATAGTTTTTCATTTCTATTTTCTTTTCTACTCGCATCCAATGCGTTGTATTTTTTCTCCGACTCTTCATAATCGCAAACATTTTTCCGACTAGTAAATGTTATAGCAGACTGGACCAAGACGAAATGTGAAAATAAAAATGGAGATCTCCCTCTTTGCATTAGGTTTTGCCGGGGTAGACTGCGCGCTCCTTTTTATCGTACTTGTAGATTTCTTTTAGCGATATTAGCTCGTTTAAAGTTCAGTATTGAATTACGAGTATGTACGCGGTCATGTGTAACAATGAAGCGAGTTCATAATTATTATAATGAATCATTCGAAACATGTTAGTATATTTATGAAAATTCATGTCTCCGTCGAATGTACGAGTATACGATACTTCCATCGTTACTTTTATATGAATCGTATAATACGATGATAAAATACAGCAACAACCTCAACAACATGTGTAGTTTATTCTCCTAGAAGTGCGTTGAAATATCGCGCATTATCGCCGAGTTTCCATTTTTTTTATTTGCAAGCTCCCATTAATTTACACTTCTGCGATACGCACGAGTGCAATATAATCGTCCTAGGTTCGTAATTTGATTTAGCCCACCTGTGCACCTATATACTGACTTATGCGATCCCGTCAAAGAAAAATATTACCCGATCGTTAGTTTATAGGTTCATTGTATTTTGAAAATGCGTTCGTGTAACAGTCTTCTTTTACTATTTTAGGGTATGTGTTTCCTTCACGCTAGTGAGATTAAATCCCATGGCGGACTAAAATCTTCGAATTGCGTTGTGGATAGTAGATTTGTTTTGAAGATTACCGATTTCGGCTTACGTAGTTTACGAACAGACACGGAAAGTTCGAGTAATGGAAGCGATTCGTACGCTTATTGGAGGCGTAAGTAAACACCGTCATAATAAGAAATATGTGTTTCGACTTCAGCTCTGTATTATATATATTTTTTCTGTCCCTGTAATCACTTTTTCTTTTTATGCGTCTACTTTACTTTCAGTTTTCTTTTCTCCACTTTTTTCCCTTCTTCTTCCTATAAATACCCTTGAATACTCATTTTTACGGGGTATGTAATACTGTAGTATACAGCAATAATAATTTTTCATAATTGGCTGGTATGTAAAATCTCGTCATAAAGATATCGCTAAAAATTATGAGCGTAACTTTTTCACCATCCAATGTACGGAAGTATGCTGAGCTAGAAGAAGAAACGAAATCTTATTTTCTGAATCCCGATAAGATTTAATGAAAAAATGTATACCGTCATATCCGGAGCGGACGAAAAATATAAACGTTACGTTCTGAAATTTATTACCTTTTGACTTCGCGCGATGCAATGTTTTTATAAACCATTCATTTACACCTACGAAATGGTTCGAATGGATTTTGCATTTCATCGTGGCGATGAATTTCTTAGTTGGACGTAGTATATACTTTTGAACGATGGAATTATTCTTCATTATGCTGCAAAAGGTACAGTATTATCGCCATCGTAGCGATACAATATATCGCTAAGGAGAAAGAATGTTACTATCTAGAATGCGTTTCTGTAGAAGGGAATCTTTCAAAAAGTTCCCGAAGTACAGATTCAGTTGAAACAATTCTTTTTCTTCATAAGACAAAGCAGTTTTAATTAATTACCTATCTACCGCATGTAGGCTAGCTCTCGTACCATGCAGGAGGATAAAAGATAGGTACCACAACCTGGTACGTCCCTACCTTTGTCCACCTTTTCAGATCTCTGTTGCCGAAGACTCCGTTTATAGTTTGCCCATCGCATCGGCTCTTCTATTTCCGTTTCATTAGTTTCCACTTCGCCTCCTCAGAGTTCTTTACTGTCAGGCTGTTCTAGGACCGAATGAGATCCTGGTCAGTTGTATTCTGCGCTTATATGGCTTATGCAGTGTTTCTCAACCTGTCTCACATCGCAGCACATGTCTCCATGAAACGATATTACTGCGGCACATAATTTCCAAAAGTCCTAGTTGCATCCGAAATTTTTATGCGTTCTGACAATTTCATGTCTCTACTGATTTCGGGATTCGTGGCAGTACAAAATGGCTATATCAGGTCTCAGCCCTCTTTCCCTCTACTGTGGTACCTGAAAACGAGAGCCTTGACCTTCCGCCAATACACGAGAAATTATCGAAAAGAAATACTCAAAAGGAAGAGTGAAACATACAAAACACCGCAGAAAAATCGAACGACGAGCGCTTTCGGTTTATAAACCATATTCAGGGACGAAATGAAAGCAACTGACAAGATGGTGGAGAGAATGAGATTATTAAGGTTGGTCGTAAGAGAAGTCGCGGTGTACGTGTTCAGTACCGTAATCTCATCAGTATTGAGGTGACGAATTATTTCTATGTCTTCAAGGGCCTCATGCTTAGGGAAGGAATTATCTTTATGGAGGAGCCTCTCCGACCCCTCACGGAAACTGTGGCCATTATTGAGCAAATGATCCGCAAAGGCTGATTCCCCCAGATGTTCCTTTCCCCAAGATTTCACGTGCTCAGCTATCCTCAGCTTCATCTGGCAGCTGGTCTCACCAATATAAAAACCACTATGATCCTTACATTCTACCTTATCGACACCGCTCCTTCCATCAACTGGTATAGGATCCTTCAATTTCATAAACAACCCTTTTACAGTGGTAGGGTTGTAAAATGTTGGTCTGAAACCAAATGGACGAAGGGCCCGACCCAACTGGAGGGAGAACTTCCCCAGGAAAGGGAGACTGATCCAGTGCATCCGACGGTCCTTGATCGTGTCTCGCGGGATGAGAGGTGGTAGAATCAAGAATTTTCCTAATGGTTTTCCTCCGAACAATGACATCGACGTCGGCATTGACCCTATTCACTCTAGCCAGATGTTTTATAGTTAACAATTCTTTCTTAAAGGTAGCCTGACTCAACGGAATACGAGTCAGTCTGTGGAATATGCTTTTAGAGGCTGCTATTTTATGAGCAACAGGATAGAATGGATCTCCGTGCTCTAGAACATCGGCCGTAATATCCTTCCTGTATATTCTAAACTCATGGATACCCGATCTTACAGAGATCGATGAATCCAAGAGGTTAATGGAGATTTCCCCTATTCCCAAGGTAAATTTTATGGAAGGGTAATAGGGATTAAGATACCTCAGAAACTCACCAAAGAGATCTGGAGGACCAGTCCAAGCGCACGGAACCTCATCCACGTACCTGTACCCATAGTAAATATGACTCAGTGGCATCTGGTTCGAGGAAAAGAGATCGTATTCAAATTTTGACATGAAGACTTCGGAGATGAGGGAGCCTAGAGGCGATCCTATTGGGAACTCGGAAAATCTCCCTTCGAACTTACAATAGTTAGGATACCGAGAGATATTTAGAAAATCAAAGAATTCTTCAAGCTGATTATGAGGAATATTGGCCTTGACAAAGAGCTGACCCATGCGCTGCATAGTAGTAGCTTTAGGAATAAGAGGGGAAAGACCAACGACATCAAACGAACAGCTGGTCGTGCCAGGGGAAGACTTACACCCTACAGAACATCCGTCAAAGATGCCAAGTTTGAGACTGAATGAGTACCTAGATTCGAAATCAACGCAAGACTTGAACAAACCGTCCAAAAACTTAGCTTATGCACTTTAGGCAACCCTTAAAGGAGGGGGGGGGGGGTGAGGGATTGAGAACAAGGAGGGCTTTCTTCATCGCTGGGGTTTTATTAATAGCCTCACACTTGTTAATGACTCTCCTAACTTCTTTAACTTGCTTAGGGAAGCTGAAATTCTCGCTCTCTTTAGCCCCACATTGCTGGAGCATTTTGTGGACCTTAGAAGCATAAGCGGATTTCTTCATAACCCTATCAGTCTGAATGTTCCCTGCATTTACCGGGAACCCTGTGGGCTCTCCTCATTCCAAAATTCATGAGGATACATGAAATACAATCTGTATTTTTGGTCACGGTTCAGAAAGTTCTCGATTTTCATGACGTTCAGTTAAGATTCAAGTTTAAGGAATTATAAATGGAGTGGACATCATTCTAAAGTCGGAAAACATCAGTCAGATGGAGCGTATGATTACTTTTTCGAGTGAGTAGGAAAATGAGGCAATCCTGTTCGGTTTAATTTATGGGTTTGATCGCAATCTTGCGGTACAACGGTGTGCTGCAGCACGCCGGTTGAGAATAACTGAACTCTGCGGGCTGCGCGAAGAAAGTTGAGGATGCCTGTCGCGCACTGCTAAGAAAACGAACTTTGAGAACGTTCAGGAATTGACTTGTGCAGATACAATGCAGTGGTGAATGGAGATGAATGTGTCACCTGACCTGCGGTCGCAAAGATTCGTATCATTCAGTGCACTCCGGGATACCTGTACGTGCTGTGGATATGGAAAGACCTTCCTGTTGAAAATTGAACTCATTGACTGTTTTCGTGCGGACATACGAAGGAATAGGACCGTCGGACATTGAGGCCAAACGATTCGCATTAGAAACTAAATTATGATGCTCTGATTTCTAGAGTGAAAAAGACATTCAGAACCACCTTGAAAAGTATCTAGATGTCTCTGAGAAACTGTCGAACGAGGATTATTCGTCCTCCCTGCAGTTTGTGGGAAAAAAAAGAAGTTTTTTTTAGAATTAAATTAACGAGCCTTGCTACTAATGAGCCCAGATGAAGCAAATGATGACAACGAGGATATTAGATGGTGTTGTAGAAATTTGTTGATCCGAGGTAATTCATTGTGCTGATGATTTCCTCATGATTGTCTGAGAGGAAGTTTGTGTTGCGAAAAGACACAGAATGGTAAAGCTAAAGAGAAGACGTGTTGGAAAGATAAATCATCAGCATTGCAGGAGAAGAGAGTAGGTGAGAGCGGTATAGTCGCTCTTCGATGGTTTAGGATGACTTCTTCGCGTCGAGGTCGGCGGTTTGAAGTAGACTGAGGAATGGGAGCTTTCCTAGTAGATTAGAGCTTATCGGAGAATAAGGAAGGTTCGAAATTGTACCAGGACGAGAGGATAAGAGAGCAGACATAAGATTTGAGATCATACTATGAAGAGGAGACCTAATGTAAAAGGGGAACACTGTGACGGCTTTTCGGCGAAGACCTCTACATCATGTTCCTTGAAATCGATTACGGAGGATGAGGAAGAACTTATTTAGGATTCGTGGGACGATAGGGTTGGCAGAATGAGGGTCTTGGATTCCAAAAGAAGCTGAGAGATAATCAAATATGTACAGTAGTACAAGAAAGTTGCGGAGGAAAGCGAAGCTTGTATGACGGGGTAGGCAGGTGAGGATTTTGGGTCCTGATTTGGGCCCGCCGTGTAGCAGAAAAGGTGAGAGGGAAATTCTGAAGAAATAATTTTGTTGATGCGTTAAGTTGGCTCTTTTGGAAATAAGTCTTGACGGATGTTGGAGATAGGAATATGGGTGAGAAAGTGGAGGCCCTAAATTGACGACAGAAAAGGTGTGTTACGTGGGCTGACAGTGTTTGAAAAGGTGGGAAGATTTTTGTATTGAACAGTCAAGGTCAAAAAGTTGGCGGTGAATGAAATGATACAGTCACAGAGAAGAGGAATACCTGCCTCAGTGCAAAAACTGAGTGAAGAGCTAGTACAGTGGTTCTTGACCTGTGGTCCGCGGACCACTAGTGGTCCACAAGATACCCAGGAGTGGTCCGCGAGACTTTTCAAAAAATTTGAGAGAAGGAAGACATAGAAGGCAATTCAGCACTAATATATATCACTAAATTTTTTTGAAATCACGTGGTCCGCGGAAACTTTTGGTCTGTCTTAGTGGTCCGTCACTGCAAAAAGGTTAAGAACCACTGAGCTAGTACAAAGTGCGCCGAAGACCAGTCGAAGTCCGGAAGATTGAATGGAGTCTATAGCAATTTTAAGGTTCTTTTATTGTAGCGGAAGTAAATTGAAGAACTGTTGTCAAGTTGGGAACGTATCAGACAATCGTAGAGTTAGAGGAGGAGTTTACGGCCTCAGTATTTAGGTTAGGTACTTCTTCATCAAAAAGCTTATTTCCCTCCTGAAATTCTCTCCGCAATCCGCCTCCGGTCAGAAGAAACCTTAAAAGTTTTACAAAATCCTTCAAGTTTGAATGCTTGTCATCATGCTAAGATAGATTTAGATTCTAGCTCATACTTCCGTATAATCAGAAACTCATTCGCTAAAATATTCGTTTACCTCATTATTATTATTTTTTTGCTTGTTTGTCAAACCTGAAAAAATTGGATGGGAACTAAATTTGAATTTACTATGTTTCTCATCTACAAACATTAACTTACGAAAAATATTACTAGAAAAATTGTAAAGTTTCTATCCTATTGTTGAAGGTTTATCATTGTAATTATTGCTATAAAATGACTGTTTTTCCAGGGCTCTTATGGACGTCCCCTGAATTACTCAGATTACGAAGTATTCCTCCCGAAGGAACTCAGAAAGGTGACGTGTACTCGTTCGCGATTATAATGCACGAAATTGTCTTCAGACAAGGACCATTTTATCTTGGTGAAAATTGTGATCTCAGCCCTCGAGGTAAGTAATATGATTAAGATTTTGCGATATTCGCGTGGATCTTCAAAAGAAGGTTTTGAAGGGGAATTAATTGCCATTGGATACAATAGAAACCTATATAGAAAGTTTGATGACTCCTACTTCATTTGAGGAATGGTCTTAAACTAATTTAACCGTACATCGTTCCATGTGAAAATATTATTTTTGTTTTTGACCGAAAAATGTGCAGAGGTTTTCTTCTGTTGGGTAGTTGTAATATTATTGAGTTCTCCATTGTAATCGTTTTGAAAATGATTCCTAAGCATAAAGAAAATGTTTCAGACTAAATTTGAACAGTATTGAAAAAGACAATTGATGAATATTTTTTTGTGGTAGGCAAGGCTGAAAAGTTTTGAACTACGCTGCTGCCTTTGTGCCTGTTATAGAATTACAGCCCAGGTTGAATTCGAAAATTTTTTCAAACATCGTTGGTACAATCCTTTTACAGGGATGAATAATCTTGCTCGTCGCGATACCTGACGTAACTTCGATTAAACTATTGTTGCTATATGCGCACTCTAGCATGTATTTGTAGTAACTACAAGTATATTTGACTTGAATCTGTATCGATAGATGTAGCTACTGTATTTATCTTAGTTCTCCGTTTTGAAAGTTTTCTTCATTTGAAAACCTATTTCCTGCCGGAAATTATACCCATATAAAAAGGTTAGTTCTTGACACATTTTAGATGCCTCTTCAGAAAATATTTTGATTGAAAAGCAGTGATATTTAAGCTGAAGAACGAAAACGTTACGTACGATCAGTTTTACATCGGGAATTTATTTTCTAGAATTAAAAACCTATATTGACTAAATGTTCGTTTTATTCCCTTATAATTCAAAAACGGGATGGCAATATTTTCGTGAAGTCTAATTGTGGAGATTAGGTACTAGGTATTTTAGAGGGAAATAGAAATTAATAATTTCGAGTCGTGCCGTAAGAATTGCAGATTACTACGCCGTACAGAAAATGGATGTTTCTCTTCACGTTGAATAATTATATTTTTTGTTAGATCGACATCAACGTACTTCATCCTCCTTGGTTGGGTAATATACCTTCTGTACTTGTTACAACTTCAAACTATTTTTACGAGTACCTATCCTACTTTTGTCAGAAGAATCTCGTCTCTCGTGTCTAGCCTGTGTGGAGAACTTGATTTCATTTTTGCGATTCAATCGAGCGAAATTATATTCGTTATTGATAAAAAGCTCAAAATAAAGATGTGAGCTCTCCTTGTCCTCGAACGAGTCATGTTTTTATGTGTTGATGTTACAGTTTTAGGCGAACAGTAGTGTCGCTACATAAAAACGCGAGTTATGGTGGTGCAGCGTCTGTATTACGAAAACTGTTGTCTAGTCGCGAAAATTGGTAAAATCTTGCGAAGAAAACGAAAAGGATAATCAGAAACTTTGATTTTAAGTACTTACTTCGTAAAACTTGACTGCTCGTGCATTACGTTGCAAGCTCCTAAAAAATATACGAGAGATATTTAGTTCATATCTTTTCCTGTATTTATGTCATCATCTCCGTTTCGAGTCATCCAACATGTTTTAATGGATCTTGTTAGAAATATCACACGTCCACTGTTACTAAGATTAGTGCCAAGGTTAATACGGATGCAAAATTATGAAGAAAGTTTTGACGGACGGTACTCTTGAGAAGTGAGATGAAGAAGATGTATGCGTAGAGGGAAAGGAAACAGTCGAATCAAAAGACGAGATTCAAGGTGACCAAAAGAATGTATTAGAAGGAATGTGCAATGATGCGTTCTTCAAATATTGATGGAACAACAAATTGAGGAGGAAAGAGATAGGAAAATTGGCACTTAAAAAAATTAAGGAGGAGGCAGAGAAAACTAGGAGAATGCGAATGGTCAGCCGAATGGATCGGTGATGATTTGTTGGAAGGAACAAGATTAAGGTTGAATGTAACATAGTGACCGAGACGGAAAATGGTTAAGTGTGAGTCTCTGGAAAAGAGAAGAGGAGGAGTTGAAAGCCTGGGTTAGCAACCCCTAAAGAGCCCCCAAGGCTCCTTCAGGAAACCCTTAACTCGATCACTACATGGACGTGGGAAATCATAATATTCAAATGATATTATGAGAAATGTTGTAGAAAAAAGTACTGAACAGTTTGGGGAACACGAACGCGGCAGAAAAAAATCACGAAGCAACGAGGATGAAATGAGAAATGAAATTTTGTTCGTGTAAGGATCTATAAACTGTAAAAACAAACACTTAGGCTTTGCCCGCATTCATTAATGAGTATGGACAAAGCCTAAGTGTTTGTTTTTACAGATGAAAATAGAATTGAAGAATTGAGTGTTTTTCTTTCCAAGTTCCTAAACTATAATTTGGAGCCTTGGCTAGCTTTGGTACCATAGTTTGCCATCCATACATACATCTAACTCAGAAGTCAAAAATTCCCTCGGATGTTACGATAGTCACTTTCAAAACTCTGTACAAAAAGAAGAAGAGACTCTCAAAACTTTTTCAACTGAGGAAATCAATCGAAAGAAACAAAAAATTCGCGAGATCAACGACTACAGAAAAGACATTTGCAGTACGGATGGGGGGGGGGTGTCAGAAAATTACCTTGGATTAACATTGTATCTGTCCAGTGAACATGTACGCATAGCCTTATTGGCCTTGAATCGTATATGGGAGGGATCGTCTAAAATTCATTCGCTAGAAATTAAAATTTGTGATAGAAAACTCGATATAAGTTTATAAAATAGAAATTTAGTTATCGATACATGTATCATTATAATGGTATTACACCGTTCGATCCAACTTCTATCGAAGTGACAAACGAGAGAATTTTTCTTCATAGGCGCCATAATGGGCAATAAAAATATAACAGTTCAACCGACACTATTATTGTCGCACTAACGTAGGCATGTGCATGGGATTAGGATAATTTATTACCTCTCTGTTTATTACATGTTTACGCCTCAACTTTTAATAAGTTTTAGTTTTTCGCTGAATCAACCTAATCTCTCTCCATGACGGCAAATTCCATCCAGTCACAAGATTCGTATCATAAGCGACGTGAAGATTTTTTTTCTCTTATTTTTTGATGATAGTCGCTCTCTGAAAAAGGCCTTTCCAAGCACTGCTATTTAAATCCGTTTAATTTCACTTGATATACTTTTTTTTTTTGTTTAGAAAGATAGTCGAAAAAGAAAAAAACGATGGTAAGGTCCAACAGAAATGAAAACAATCCAGAAGAATTTAGAGGTTGTCGGCTTGAGAGGGACGAGAGGACGTGAATCTGTTTTCAGTGACCATGAAAAAGAATGATTTCTATGAAGATGGAAAAATAAAATGATACATATTTTGGGTTCGAGAATATAATTCTATAATTAGAGGAGAAGTAGCCTAAATTTTTCATCTATAAAAAATTTTCCGACAATTCTCTTTGTGGAAAAACACCGAATTCTCCAACTCTCATTTCATCCTCGTTGTTTTGTGATTTTTTTGTGTTCCCCAACTGTTCACCATTTTTTCCAACAACATTTCTTATTCATCATTTGAATATTATGATTTTCCATGTCCGTGTAGTGATCGAGTTGAGGGTTTCCTGGGGGAGCTTTGTGGGCTCTTCAGGGGTTACTAACACAGGCTTTCAACTCCTCCTTTTCTCTTTTCCAGACACTCACCCTTTACCATTTCTCGTCTCGGTCACTATGTTACATTCAACCTCAATCGTGTTCCTTCCAACAAATCATCACCGGTCCATTCGGCTAACCAAGATTTTGGAAATGTTTCTTACGGATTCCCATAATGTAGCCACATTTTCTTCTCCATCATCCATTTCATTGACTCGATCACTTTCGAATGTGTAAGAGTTTGTGCTTGTATTTTAGGTATTGAAAATATCAACAAATATAATTTCGCTCTAGTGTTGAAATACGTGACTGATTTTGACACGCGATATCATCATCAAACGTTAGACTGAAATACTGACGTGCACGACACGAGAGTATCGTGTAACGTAAGAAATGCATTAATGGAAAGAAGAGAAAGAAGGGAAATGCCAAGCATAGACGACGTATAAGGTGACTTACGAAAATTTGTAAAATTTTTGTGTTATTGAGTTTCGTCCATTACTTACCGGTGTGTATGTAATTTCGTTGTACTTTTAATTTGTTGCATGGTAGGGTGTCCTAATAAAATATCCAATACCGTCTCATTAAATGAGCGAAATTCGTTGACTATACTGTGCTGAAAATCTAATTAGAAAACGTCCTTGGAGTAGAACTATATAATTGAGAAAAAGATCATACAGAGTAACAAGAGTATATGAATTCAGGTCGCATGTTGTGATAGACGGTATCGTTTTTCGTGCCCTCGGCAAGGGTGAAAGAGGAAATAGACAGGATGCTTCTGGCAGAATCATTATAATACAGACGAGTCCTATAGCGTTTCAAGCGAGCTTATAAACTGAACAAAAACGTATATAGTGACAAACGTTCACGAGAACTCAGTTATATTGTATTCTTCGGATGACAAGTTAGTATTCCATTTTAGCAAAAAATCTGTAACAGATATAAGCTCATTTGGGAACACGATAACAACAAAATACATTTACTGCCCGTTTTTTCATCCTTTGCGGTAACTGTAATCGAGTGACAGCCAGAAATAAGAGAAATAATATTATACATCAGCGACGAGGAGCAACAGCTAGATAAGACGGAGAATCAAGCGGTTATATTGATTACCTTTTGCAACACTTGACTCGTCCATTCATTTTCTTCTACGCTATTATTTGATACGTATAGAGTGGCCAATTATTTTGAATCATCTATTTCGAAAAAATGTTATAATGAGTGTTTGACAGAACGTTCGGCTTCTTTTCCCTTCAAGAAATCGGATTATGAAACCAGTGATGACAGAATATTACGATTGAGAGATGCATGAGTAAGGAAAGATGAGAGATCACTGAAAATATACAGCTCAGTGATCAATTGGAGAAATAGTATTCAATCGAGGAGAATAATATGTCGAAATTCGAGTGGAAGCATAAACCGAACATATCAATGAAAAACTTGCCGAATTGAGCCGAAACAAAGGCATGAATTGAGAAATGTTCTGGTGGAGCCAAATAAAAATAGATCATCTTTGCCTATTCCATTCCCGGTCTATCTTCTTCTTCATGACGGTGGCTGCAATTGCAGACACCTAGTTCCATGCTTCTTTGGTTCCTAGCATGGTGGATACCAGCCTACTTGGAACAAGCGCCTGATCTACCCCAATCTCTTGGAGAGGCCGACTAAGCCTGTCTCGCTCACGCCTCCAGACCTCGCACTCAAATAAGGTGTGCTCTAGTCCATCATCCCGCCCTTGGCCGCAGTGCAAACACATTGCCTGCTCAACTTTCCTGAGCTTCTTGCAAAGGTACTTGTTGAAGCAGCCATGACCGCTAAACACCTGTGTCAGGTGAAAGTGGAGCTGACTATGGTGTCGGTTCATCCACTCATCAAGGTCGCGTATTAACGCACGGGTTGACTATGTGCCCAGCTCACTTTGGGCAACTCTTACTTTCCATTTCTCAAGCAAGGAGCGCCTGGCCTCCTGTTTAACCAGTAGAATCTCTTGGTTGGTCGTCCTTGTCTTTTTTGCTCTGAACACAACCGCTCTCTCCTTGGCAAGGAGCTTGATTGGCGGTGAACGTGCTAATATGCAAAGAGCTTCAATCGAGACAGTGCGATAGGCACCAAACACCTCAGCGCGCAGCTTTTCGCTGGATCTCTACCATCTCCTTTCTTCGGGAAGGTATTTTGACATGTTTCATGTCTTTTCTCTGCTCCCTAAATCTCGAAAATGCGTCCGGCCGTCCGGCCGTGACCTTTGATTCTGGAATTTGCGTCCGGGCGTCTGTACAATTCTCTGGTATAATAAATTACGTGCTTTATACTAGGATTATACTAGTCTTGAAGTAGACTTATACTCTCCTTGATCTACGTATTATCTATAATGCACTTGGAAAAATTTTTGGGTGAGGTTAGGTTAGGTTTAAGGTTTTGTAAAAAATTGTTATACCTGGTGGGAGATTTAAAAATCTGCGAGTACCACCCCCTTACTCTTTCTCTTTGTAGTACATTAAGTGTACCTATACTAGGTGTCTCTGTAGTTTCTAGCTTATCTTAATATAATGAAAAAGTTAGGCTAGATTTATGCTAGGCCAAGAAAACTCCAAGAGTCATTATGAAGCTATTAGCTTGTGCCGTCGTAAGTTCAGTGACGTCATAAGTCGTCAATCCTGGTTCGCTTACAACATTAAGAGCAAACTTCTCCAAAGTCCGAGCCTCCCGTCCGCAGTAGTTCTAGCCTAGCTTAAGCGAGTGAGCCCCCCTGTCTCATCAGTCTGAAATATACTAAATTAGCCTAAAATACTCTAAAGTATACTAAACCAAGAAGCGGGACGAACGAGCGGAGTGAGGAAATTTGGAAATTTTTAAACGATGAAGAGTTTCAGATGACTGGCGAAAAGATATGAAACATGATCTTTAAATTTTTGGCAACGCCAAGAAATCCTTCCTTTTTTAGAACTGTACTTCGATGGATCAACCCATTTTTCGTCTTTCCAGAGAATCATTATAACTGTATTAGGTGCCAAATTGTAGAAATATTCATCGTCGTTTTCGGTTCCATCTTCCTCCAGTACGACTTTTCATTGAGTAGGCCCATACTCGGGCACCATATAAGAGGATCGACATAGCAGTGCTCATCATGATCCCTCTTCTGGCTTCTCTCGACCCAGCTAGCTTCCTCATTAGGCGGCTAAGGTGTGCAACTTCCCTGTCTACCTTTTTTGCTGCCATCAATAAATGGTGCCTCAAGCTCAGCGTTGAGTCAAATTAGATGCCCAGGTACTTCATCTTCTGCTTGGTCTTAATTTCCACACCTTGCAGGCAAAAGGTGGGTTGACTGGACTTCCAACGGGTGGTGAATAGTATGGCCTCTGTTTTACCTACTGCTAGTTCTAGTCTGGCTGACTTGATCTGGTGCGCACTTCCTCTAGGGCCCAGTTTACCCTGCTCTCCACTGCTAAAATTGTTCCGGCAGTGTATACCGCCAGTGTGTCATCTGCATAGCAGATAAGCTTAAGACCCGGCGGCAGCTTCACCTTAAATATCCTGTTAAATGTGACGGCGGCCCAAGGACTGACTTCTGCAGCACCCCACAAGTAACTAGGTGCTTCAATGTACCAGCAGACGTCTCTGCTTGGATTTCTTGTCAGCTAAGATAGCTGCTGATCATCATGAGCAGGTATGCGGGTACTTCTGCGTCCATAAGGGCTTCCAGTATCCTCTTTTGTGGGATCGAGTTTGACGCATTTCTTATTATCAAGGCTGACGGCTCGGCTGCGCAAAACTAACGCGTAGCTATTGCTGACTTGGCTATCCTCTTCAGCCAGATCCCATCATCTAATGTCCAGCAACCAATCTCTTGTCTTCTGGTAGCTCTCAAGTTGATTGGCTATCACTCTCTCCAGGAATTTTCCAACATTGTCTAACAGTCAAAGTGGTCGATAGGAGGATGGTAGGCCAGGAGGTTTATCCTTTGTATCGATCAGCGCTAGCCTGGTTTTCTTCCATTGCACAGGAAACAGTCTCCCAGTAGCCGCCGCATTGAATATATCAACAAGCAGTGCTGGGTCAACTGAATGTGTGGCGCTCCAGACTGGATTTGGAAGCTCATCCGAGCCTGGAGCCTTCTAATACTTTCACCGCTGTCTATTGACTGCTGCATCCACCTTCTTGGTACCCAGGAAGGATATATCATCCTTTTCTACTATTTGTAGCGTCATCATTGGTGGTGGGTGCTGCGGGAACAAGCCGTCAATGATTTGCTTCACAACATCCGGCTCCATTTGGCTCATTGCTGAAAGTCCCTTCAGCTTCTTCAGCACAATCTTGTAAGGCTTGCCAAATGGCTATGTCTCCGCCATTTCGCGTAGCCCTTTCCAAGCAGCAGCTTTGCTGTCTTCAATGTCTTTCTTCAGCCTTTTACAAGGCGGTCGGTATTAAGCTACAACCGCCGGCGCCCCTTTGCGGCCACTACTACGCTGCTATATCTGGCGCTGACGGTTGCACTCCTTTCTTAACTCGACAATATTATTGGTCCTCCAGTAAACAGCTCTCCTCTTCTTTGGTGGATCTTGCCTGGGCATGACTGCATCGCATGCTTTGGTGACAGTCTTAACCATCCTCTCTGCTGCCTCCTCTGCATCACCATCTTGCTTGTCTCCTTGGTCCGATGTGAGAGCAAGGTAGCTAGTCTTCAAACAGTCGCTATTAAGCTTCCTCACTGCCCATTTTCTTACCAGGTTTTGTGGAACAACAACTTCAACTTCTCAATAGATGGAAAAGTTGATATACTGATGGTCGCTCCCAGATAGCTCATTGTCCAGTACTGCCCAACTTTCTATTCGTTGGGCCAGGGTCTCTGGAGTGAAGGTCACATCAATAACGGATCCGTATCCTTGATGCGCACGGGTAGGAGTTTTGACCACTCTCTCAAGGCAGGTCCAATGTCAGTTTAGCCAGAAAAATCGCCGGTCACAATAAATTTCTCACCCCGACGTCCCGACAGGCTTTCTTCCAACTTGACTAGGAAGTCCTCTGACTCCGGGAAGGGGCAATTTGGCGAGAAGTAGCAGCTCTAGACAACCATGTCGGCCATCTTCACAGCAACATACCCATCTCCACTTTCAACCTGTCCCGGAGCAATTGGACGCTCTGGGCAAACACCAATGGCCGCTAAGCCAGTACGGTCTGTGTACCATCTTTGTACTCTTGCTACGTTGTAGTACTCATTCGCAATCACAAAGTCCGTTCCTTTCTCAGCTACAAACTGCCTGAGAAGGTTCTGCGCAAGTTCGCAGTTTTCGTGATTCATCTGAAGGAACTTGAGCATCCTGGTCATTCGGATGCTGGTGGTCCTCTTCTGCTGGTCTCACGCCCTCGGGTAGTGGGCTCGGCAGCACCCATGCAGTCTTTCTTCTCGGCTGCACAGTAGGAACTTAGGGTCCTGGTGGCAATTCCTTTTTAGGTACCTCTTGTCACCACTATAGCACACGTTACCAACGGCTCCCTCTCCGCAAGCTACTGCAATGACATATTTTGAAGATGCGCCAAATATTTTAAATACTGCTATTTTGTCGTTTTAACGTTCCTTTCTTTTTTTTTAAATTGTGATAACATTCTGATTAAATGTTGTGATATATATTCTCCTTATAATTTTTGATAAATTCCGACCTTTAAGATGTATAATATTGGTGGAAGGAAGGGGTTACTTGGAGGTCGATTAAAACATGTTGACTCTATGAAGCAGGAAAGAGAGAGTACTCCAAGAAATTTTGACTTTCGTGGTATAGTGGTGAAATCTTGGACACAGTGCATCGACGAGGTTTGGTGATTGTGGTGGTCTCCGTCAGAAATACCATCTATGAACAAAACGCATTCTTGTTCATGTACATACTGAGTATCTTTTTACTTGACGAAGGGACAGCTAATTAAAGTCATCTGGACCCATAATATCAATAGAATCGATAGGTGGTGGTGGTAGCTTCGGTGATAGTCCACCAATATTTTTACATCGAAGGGTAGAATATATCATGACAGCATTTTCTTCTTCTTTTTACCGAATTAATTCGTCGATTTTTTTCGTAATATTGCTCACGACTTATTGGACAAAGTGACGATCTGAAACCGATAGCGTGAAAAAATCGGTCATAATCTATCCTTAATCGTAGGCGATGAGTTCCATGAGATATAGCGGACATCGTCGAGAGTATTACCGACCGTTTTTTCGTAAGACAGGAAAATGAAAATCGGGTGAGAGAGAAATGCTCGAACTATACAAAATAGTAAATCAATAAAGGGCTGAAATATATGGGAACTGAAACATCTACGAAATTATAAAAAGTAGGATGATGAACCAAATCGTGGGCGTAACATAATTGGAAATTTTTCTCGCCAGGGTCACGATTCTCGTTAGGCACATGCCTCGCTGAGGTTTTTCGAGTCTGTTTAATAACTTAAAGGTTCATTATTAAGCTGAAGAGTGCTCCTCAAGTAGGTGCTGTACGATCTAAATTTATTTTATTCCCACGTTTGTAGAGGTGAATGCCCTTTTTCGGAGGAGAAATCTCGTTCTTGTGTTGTATAGCTGCACATACGACAATAAAACTCTGTATACTACTTAAATGTCTTTTATTCGTTACCTATTTTTTAAAGGTTTGTAGTTCCTTTTTTTATTTTGTTACGTTGTGCGTAGGAAAGCAGTCAATTCCTCTTAATCCACGTGTTGACACTTGGTTTTCGTACGAGATTGTATGCTCGAGTTGATGATTAATAGGACCTGATACGACTTTCAAAACAGTATAACTTCAAAATCTCGTCGGAATCAGATATTTCCGTTGTTTGGAAATGCTTCGTTTTATTGCCTTTGGCAATTTTATCGAGCTTGATGAATTTTCATCGAGTGGTATCGAAGTATTGAACTTGAAATGCTGAAACTTTAAAAGGGAGAAAAAGAAAAAACAAATGTTATTCAACCGCAAATCATTTTCATTTTCATCATTTGAATCCGAATTCGAGAATTTTCGAAGTGACCACTATCAACGAGTTGTACAGAATTTTGTTTTTCCTCATTTTGTGGCCGAGTGGGTCGCAGCTCGATTGCGTGGACCATTTTTTTAATGTGTAGCACCGCCCCTTCCTCCCTGGTGAAGTGGATGCGGGATGCTTATGCATTTGATTTTGTTTCTTTCAGTTCCGGGATCCTCTTTAGCTGGATATCAGCTTTGAAATGACATTATCGAGGTTGCCATCTCTCCAAATCCCGCTATTTTTCAATGGTCCGCTTCAATGAGGCGCTCTTTTTCTGAGGTTGGCTTCAAACGCCACTTTCTGTTCGTTGAAGCGAACCGAGAAATTTCTCCCTCTTATGTAAAGTGCTAGACAGACTGAGCACGATATAGTTGATGAACTTCGCGCTGTCTCAAAGGGTTGATCGGGTCTTCAGCATCCTATGCGCGGAGTTTTGAGAACCGAGCTTCAAGGAGCAGTTTATCTAATCATCTTTCTTTTGAATTTGCCACGCGCATCTCGAAACGGTACAAGTCGAACAACGTTGATATTTTCTTTGATTGTGATCAACAGACAGTTACAATTCTACTATTCCGTACCATTATCAAGCCCTTATTCTCTAGAGTACAATGGTGGTTGACATTCGTCTCTGCTATCTACAACCTATGTTATTTCGAGAAAGCATATTAAAGTAGATAGTATAGTCGTACCGAAATCTCTTTGTAAGAAGGCTAATATCTTACGGCAATATATTTCAAAAAAAGGAAAACAAAACAAAATTTTGCGGAGAAAAGATGATATTCTAAACTAATACAAATTATACAAAGTACCAGGGTGTATTGTAGAAATAGGAAGTACAGTAAAACTTTCCATTTAAATTCATTTTCTAAATTGGATTCCGTCGTTAAGCTATCGCGTCCGGACCATAAAATTTATTATATCAACGCGCGCCTCACACAGTAACCGTAATTTTCTTTTCGACTTGAAGCTTACACTTCACCTAAACAATTCATAATAAATCATGAATGCGCTTGTTATTTGCGCACAATTACTGAATTATGTGGGTGGCTATTTTAAGGATGCAAATACGGTCGACAGCATTTGTATTCATCTTCCCGAGTCCATGAACTCTCACGAATATAATAGTATACGAGGCGACGCACCCTTGTTATACATTACCACTGACGACTCAATCAGCGAAAGTTTCCCAAAACGTTATTGTTTATCCAGTTTCTCCCATCAAGGGCATCGTAAAGTTCCAGCTCGGGAAATAATGAGCCAATGATACAGTCATAAATACTTCGAAGAAGGAAGAGGTGAGTAGTGAAGTAAGAATACGAATACCTCAAATTTGAAGCAATCCTACGAATTATCGCCTGTCTGCGATTCAGCCTAAAGGCAATTTGGAAACGTTAATTATTTCATAACTGTACCTACCAACTTCTTCTGAAGTTTATGCATTTGAGTACAACCTTGACTCGTATACGCTTCCAAGTATTTTGAATTTTTTAAAAATGTCGCGACAGATAAAAATGGAAAATGAATTGATCGACTGTACCGTTGATGGGCGTACATGCAAAGTTTTATAATAAGCGATTAATTTTACCCTCAGGAAAAGCGTTACAGACGATAAAAAGTTCGGGGTTTCGCGTGCTTCTGCCGCAACCACGCTTCATTTGCAATAAATGATTGAAATGCGAAATTTTCAAACTTTCAAAACTTCGTCGTCACTCGACATACTAATGAGACGAATAATATAATTTTTTTGCTGTTTTTTTCGTGGGCGCAACGCATCTGAATTTCTGTTTTTAAACTCGTATGAAGGATAAGTTTAATCTAAAAGGGCTGGGGTGATAAAACACATTTTTCAATTAATCTTGTTTGATTCGTATTCTGTTGCGGTTCTTCGAAATACAAAGAAAGTTTTTGAAGCCATTGTCTTCCTACTATGCGAGTTGATTGCCTGTCTGGGATGTATAGTAATCAATAGACGTCGGACTTTTCTAGGCACTGAAAATGGAAAAAATCGACTTTGTAGGATCGGGCAAAGGAGAAATTTTTAATCACGAATGTACGCACCCACCCGTTGAACCATGTCAATTTCAAATCGATTCGAAATCGACCTCTTCTGTCGACCGAATCGACGTCGATTTTGAGTCGATTTAGTTTCGCCCATTTCGGCCCAAAATCGACCGCATATCGACCAGAAATCGACCCAAGAGAGCAGTCGATTTCAGGCCGACAAAAATTTGGGAATGTCGACTCGATATCGACTTGGAATTGACATAGCAAATGAGTTGACATAGAGTCGACAATTGTCGACTCGAAATCGGCCGGATATCCACGTCGACGTAAGGTCGATTTCAACAATATATCGACGCGATCTCGGCCAAGACTTTGGAGAAAATAAATTCTCGATCGATTTTCGAATGTCGACTGGAAATCGACGTGAAATCGACGGTTGACATGGTTCATCGGGCAGTAGCTCACTTATCGAGAAATGAAAAAATTTGACCACTTGTACTTCAGTTCAGAAGAATCAGACGTATACAAAGGGAAGGGTTCTGAAACCAGAAAATTTGATCTCGCGGTATCATTGCAGGAAACCTTTTGATGAATTATGTCTGAAAATCTTCTCCTTTCTCAAAAAAAGTTCCTCATCCAGTGCAGTGTTGTAATCCAAGAACCATCGATGTACCACCAGTCAAATTTAACTGCTTCCGCACTGCCGAAGGATGAGTAAATGTATCCTAAATCGAGAGTAAAATGAAGAAAACTATGAAGAATGGAGATCGGAGGCCTTCATGCTCACAGTCCTCATTTGCTGCACGGGGTGTGGTAACCTTGCTCCAATCCTCAGACTGAACCTACCTCAATACGGACAGGCCAAAACTCCCCGACACAATTGCACCAAGCAAGGCGCAGTGCACTAATGCTACTAACTTACACGACCGGCTAGCTTTCGATAGTAGAGCATGCCCAGTTCAGGGAAGTGAAATCACCACGAAGGACATGTGCATAGAAAAATTCAAAAAAGACAGGGTTGTAGATTTCTCAGTAATCTTAGTAGAACAAAATCCGAGTAAAATTCCGACACATTAACGAGAAGTATCAATTAGAGGCAGAGGAGATAAGAAATAAATTTCCACACTCTCGACCGAAACACGAAGAGAAAAACCTAAAAAATAAAAAAGTAAAGATTCCCTTCCCTACATCTGAGTGAGTGTCAAGGCATCGCGCTTATTGTCAAATAATCTGACGTTATGAGTTGGCTTTACCCGTCTGATAGAAATGTGGAAGTTTTCTGATATATTATAGTAAACTTGACTTATTAATTCGGCCCGTCTATCGATTCATCTTACGTTCCCATTTCCCTCCTATAAAGATTTACACCATCATAATTGAAGACAAATTTTCATCCAGAATCATTAGGTTCCATTTCCCTCCGGACGTGCGCTCGTTATTAAGCTTAGTGATAACGACTCCCACTCGGTGTAATTGAGTACTTCGTAATGAATACAAAACTAACCTGATAGGTACGAAAACTTATAATATTTAATCTGGAAAATAATACTGGGTACTTCTGGACAAAATGATGGATCTCTTCCTTGCTACCGGCTGAGATGTTCAGCACGTGGTAATAACTCCGGAACAATGTAATACGGACTTTACAGGCTTACCTTATGGTGATAAGGATATCAACTCCGGAACGATTTTATGAAACGTGATCCGGATGAACGAAAAGTATCTTCACGTTTAAAAATCGAACGTTGAAAAACTTTGTTTAAAAGATCGTAACAATTCAGATGAAAAATTTTACTCAGTATAGCGAAATATTTTCTTATTTTTGTAAAAAGTATAAAAGCAAAATAACGTATTTAGCCCTGCGAACTGATTCCTTCAATCACTCGCCATTCCGTCAGCAGCAGTAGAGAGATAGAAAAATAAATTTGAGAAATCTCCTTTAAGCTAGTGTGTACAGCAATAGTAGAAACCTGGTCTATCACAAGTTGATTCAAAAAATCAATGGAACTTGCTCTGATGGAGTTAAGGAATATGAAAGAAGAAGCTCAGTTTAGAAACGGTACCACCTTTGCGGCTCAGAATGTCGTACGCATTAGTGTGCGATGGTGGGATTGACGCCCATATCTCGGTCTGCATCGTATTAATTTTACCGGGGCATTACGATTAGTTTAGATCTAAATTGCCATACAGAAGCAACTCACGATTAATTGCAAAGTGAGTGTTACGACGGTCCATTGTGAGCGTCACTTGTTCGCAGGAGTTTAGACGTTAAGCAACATGGCAGAAATCTCGGGAAAGAAACTTGTACCTACGCTTTGTAACCAAATCCTCGCATATGATCCTCGCCTTGGCTGATGTACCACCTGCAGATGTGCCCACCGCCTTTGAAACACTGAATGAAGTAGTCCCTGACGACCTACTGGACATCATGGACTATTTCTCTCGGACTTATGATAAAGGCAGGCCTGCAAGAAGAAATGTAGAAAAACTAAAGTTCAAAACTCACTAAATTACCGAAAATCTATTTTCGTTTCTCACTATAAAGGTACAATCTATTTTTCTCACATGTTCTACTACAAATTCTAGTATCCCCTACTAGTAAACTATATCTCCGCTCGACACTAGCGGCGCGCGTCGACCAGTACTGGCAACTGACGAGTTCCCTACATTCGACCATCCTGAGTATTTCGCGTCCACGAGAATGTACAACTTGCGCGCGAGGAAAAAAATGCATAATTTTTCGAAACGAGCGATATTTACAAACGATCAGTAAAAAAAAATTAAAACATTAAAAACAATATCACAGCCTATGAATCATGCGAGAAACAAATAAAATACAAAGGTAAAATACATAAAAAAAAATGATCACAATAAAACAAACTGGTAACATGTGTGTATATATATTTTTTTTTTCTAAAATTTTTCAAAAATCCATCTTACAAGTTAGAGATTATCAATTTCCATGTTCTCATCGAACTCATCTTCTTCCTTCATATCATACTCGTCCACCTCCGAGCCCAAAATGCGAAGATGGCTGATATGAGCATTCGTGCGATAATAATTACCCGTTGATGACGGTACGATCGAGGTTATTTCGTAGATATCTGCGTGGAGCGACTAACTTGGTGACAACCATAGGACCACGATATCTCGGTAACAACTTAGTGGACTGCCCAGCGCTGGTGGGAGGGTAATTCACAAAAACAATTTGACCCAACGATAGCGTTTCGGCGTTACAGTGGCGACGATCGTAATACTTTTTATTTGCCTCCTGGCTCTCGAGAATTCGCTTCCTTGCCTCCACCCATCCGATCTGATGATTCACGGGTTCATTGCTGTCATCAGCCAATACAGAATCCTCGGTAAAATTCGGCTCAAAACCAAAGACCAAACAAAATGGAGTCGTTTTTGTACTCCTGTTCACGCTAGCGTTGATATTCCGTCGAATCATGGACATCCGCAAGTCCCAATCGTGCTGATCCTCTCTTTCGCAATAAATACGCATTTGGGGAACAATAACACGCATCATTCGTTCGACCAATCCATTCCCTTGCGGCCGTCTAACCGATATCAACGTTCGATGGATGTTATTTCGCCGACAGAAGTCCTCGGTGTCAATATCTCGACCCAATAGCAGTTGAGCAAAGGTTGTCGAACGCAAACCACGCGTCAGGTGAAGTCGGACCTCTGTTAACTCCATATTAAGACCAGCACACAGCCGCAATTTCTCGAACGTGTACGCCATCGCACTCTCGTTCTGGCCTTGGGTGCGATTCGCCATCCTCATTATTTTGTCGGCAAGTCCACGGTCCGGGCAAAAGGTGCTTGTGAATTCGGTCGCAAAGGTCTCCACACTTGTAAATCGGTTCCGTCGCAGTCTGAACCAAGACTCGGGTGCGCCCACAAATGAACGTTTTGCCACCTCAATGGCGGTAGGGGCGGGCCATTTATAAATTTTATTGAGAGACCTCCAGTCGGCTAGCCACTCTCGTGCCACTATGGCTCCACCAGTTCCATCATATTTTTTTAGATCCCGCGCCATATCCATCGTTAGGCCCATGTTGACGGTGGGGTTACTGCTAGGGCTGTTCTCCATGAACGGCTCACGACTTTCGCCCGACGATGTACTCCGTCCATTTGTCAACGTTTGCAGCATCTGCGTTAAGAGATCTAACTGGGTCGCCATTTGTGCCTGACTGACGCCCGAAGTGATGTGTCGCTCTCGACTGCATCGTCCATTTTTCCGCCGCGACTCCTACGAGCGCGTCTATTGCCCATTTCCAGAATCAACAGTACAACGACCAAAATCCAAAATTCCAAAAATTCCAAAATTCCAACGTGACTTGCAATTTTTCCTTTGCAAACCACTTTCCGACAAGTCGAAGGATGGATACGAATACGAACATACGACAACAATTATATAGGTAACTTATAGCAAACCGTCACGACGACTACACGACGATGACTTTTTCGGTTGAACAAAACAGAAAAACTAAAATTAATTCGGCGTTCATCCCACTTCTGAAATTATTGTAGAAAAACTAAAGTTCAAAACTCACTAAATTACCGAAAATCCATTTTCGTTTCTCACTATAAAGGTACAATCTATTTTTCTCACCTGTTCTACTACAAATTCTACTACTACTAGTAAACTATATCTCCGCTCGACACTAGCGGCGCGCGTCGACCAGAACTGGCAACTGACAAGTTCCCTACAGAAAGAGAAGAGCCGTTGCTCCAAGGTATCTTATCCAGTTGTGGAACCATAACGATCCTCCTATTGAAGATCTTCATAAGACAAACAACGCCATTGCCCTCCTTGTAGGAAAACATCCGGACTTGTTCACATTTCTGAGTAAGCCGAAAATTGAACTTTTTGCAAAGGTTTCCAAAATGAGAGTTCAGGAATTTCCACTGTTTGGGTCATTTAAAAGTACATATCATTTGTTTCGGAATCAGCGCTCAATTTCACTTTTGAATCGAGTAGAATTTAAAGGTTCGAGCAATTTTATTTTCATCTCTGAGAACTTTGGCACATTTGGAAAATTTGCAGAAAGTTTGTCTCTAGTTCAACTTGTAGATGAAATTGAGATACAACTTCTGAACCAACAATGTATCGTTCCTCATTTGCGAGCACAATTCATATCAATTGTAATGAATACGTTCATAATATTTTAATCATTCTGACGGATTATTTTGTCGAATTCAAACTCCTTTTGGTGTGAAGACTGAGCGTGAAAGGATCTACACGTTCCAAAAGTTTAAAGACCACTGAAGAACAGTGACACAGAACTCGTTATATAGCGGTATAACGCGACAAGGGATTTTCAAAATACTCGATAAACCTTATTCGGATTGTTGAATCTATTTCTCTTATACGACCGCAGAATTTGAAATATTGTACTTCATTCGGCTCGATACTTTGTGGGCAAATCTCGAAATTTAGAGTAGGTGACGTAAAAACAGTAAAAATTATGTTTCGCCTCGAGGGATTTTCCCCTCGTTGACATAAGCATTGGAGATGCGACTTCAGCCATCAAAGTTAATTCAAGGACACCGCCGTTCGATAATACAAAAAGTATATTTTATTAAGTCCGAAACTTTTTCTGTTTTGTTGTTTGTTATTCGACGAAAGAATTTCGAAAACTTCCTCCCATGAAATTAAGAAAGTTGGCGCTCGAACAAAAAATCGGTACCTTATTGTTCGATTAATGGTGGAGACGGCCATTACTTCTTATCGTTTGATAGCGAAATGCAAGACCGATCATTTTATACTACACTATTTTTCGCATAATACACCTACGTTCCCATTTGCCAGTGATTAGGGGGGCTTATTTTCTCTCCGACTCGACGTTTTATTGAATGTTTTCTACTTATGCCTACTTACAATCTCTTTAACTACTGTACGTCAATTTGTCGCTAATGAAAAATCAAATAATTCAATCTAAAGTAATTTTCACGAGTCTTACGAAGCTACCACTCTCACTGTTTTCCTTTAGACACAAATTCTAAAATAAGATACATAAGAAAAAATTTGAAAACAAAAAGGTTATTTGCAAGTAAAGGCAAAGGAGGCGCCCTCTGGATTTACCATGACGGCAATTCAAGGAAGCTCGCAAAAAAAAAGTGATGAGCCATTCAAGAAATCTAAAATGATATTCATCTGAAATAAAATTGAAAGGACAATAAGTTTTGTACTCTGCAATTTTCATGAAAAACAATTTGGAACAGTGAAATTACCATTTTATTTGTATGTTGTATTATGATGGAAAACACCATGATCACTTTTTTAGCCTGTGGTATTTGTCCATCTTGATTATCTTCATTTATTGCTGGAGCGGGCACCGGGGCTTGTGGTATTTGTTGATCGCGATTACCTTCATCTATTGCTGGCGCTGGTTCCGCAGTCTGTGGGTTTGTTGATTTGAATGGGATGCAAAGCCAATAATTTTAAGCTTAAACTTTGGCTTACAAGTTTTTCTTCTTCATAATAGAAACTTTTTATTGACTTTTTTCTCCTATTATTGGCTTCTTGAGCAATAACTTTTAGTTTTTCTGGTAAGCTTCTCAAAATGGCTTTTTGCTTTTCACATTTTTACATTCACGTACATGGCATGGCAGATTAGCAGGTAGGGATACTCGTTGTTGCCTAGTCACAAAGTAAAGAGAGAGGGTGTCTTTGCTATACTTATAACGATAAGGGTGTGCTTCGCCTGTTGACGAACTCCAAAACTGTGTACGATGAGTTGCATATACATCCCCAAATACCCTACAAGGTTCGGCATACCACCGGTCACTGCGCGATGCTAGTCGGGCGTGCATGGGTAGTCCTTTTAAGGAATGATTTTACAACTTTGAAAAACTCTTCTCAAAACTCCATTTTCCAACCAGTTCTTTCGATCTTCACAAATGTTGTAAAGGAAGGTTCAACTCGAGGCGGTATGGAAACAGAAATCCGAATTTTTCCTTCAAAAAAATTTTTCAACGTTTGAAAATAGTCGAGCCAGATTCATAATCGGGATACAGAATCCAAAGAAAGTAGTACTTGCGATAGTCCCGGCGAAATAATGAGTAAATGAAATAATGATACAAACCTGTTCTTCACTAATCATTCTGTCCGTAAATTGCTTCATAGACGTACTGTTCTTTATTTTGGAAAATTTAGGTTTTATTTTTGTTGGAACTTCTTAGCATTCCTTTCGCCATTCTCTTGGCATGTTTAACGTACGTTTTATCGCAATTATTTGCATTCAGAATTGCCATTTTCATAGGCTTTAAAATATTTAAAAATAGGGCCCCGTACTTTCGGCATCTATATTATAAAGGAATTGAAATTTTTTCGTGTCGAATAGGCTCGGCAACTATTGACCCGATTTTGATGGGACTTGGAATGCAGCTTTGTATGAGTGCTCAAATTGTCATAGGGGGGTTTAAAAAACGAAACAACCCCTTTTAAAGCCTTGGCGAGGGATGAAAGTTAGATGTCATTGGCTGTATCTCTTCATCATACAGTCTGCTGGTGTAAATCAAAGTTTTTCACTTTCACGGAATTGACGAAATTGCTTGGAAATCCGGATCGAGTGTTGATTGATGGCCGCGTATAATTTCGAACGGTATACGGGAAATGTGTTGATGATTCACTAATTTCCGTGGAAAAATATCACGACTTTTGTACGAAGCTAGCCTACTTTTACGATTTTTTGACCGAGCCTAAAATGAACTTATAAGTAGGTGAAGAGATGAGAGGGTCGAAGGAGTAAATTTTCGTGTTGACATGTGGGTAGAGTTATAGAGTGAGTTAGGTGGTTCCATTTGTATTGAAGTCATGGTCGGTAAAGTTGAGAATTAAGGGTGAGAGATATGGAAAAGATTGGGTTTGGCCAAGTAGTTTAAGCTTATTGTAAGATATGTTACTTCATTTCCAGAGTATAGACGAGATAGCGTTGAGTATTTCTACGAGTGCCGAGCGAGTTGCTGGATGAAATCGGTGTGCCTTAATGCCGGCAGCAAAAGCGCAATAGTTATAGAGTATGTACGAGTGAATTATTCGGTTAATATCAATATTCATTCAAATTGAAGTGATGGTTTGTGGAATTGTGGGTCAGAGATTCAGAAAAGTTTCGGTTTGGTGAAATAGTTCAGGCTTTTTGTGAGACGCGCTATTACAATTTCAGAGTACATACGACTGAGCAGATGACGACTTGAGAAGTTTTTGTTATTTTATACTGCAAAGTGAAGGGAAGAGAGTCGTATGTACAAAAAAAAGGTGAGTAAGTGCTGGAAGGATTATGAAGTTCCACGAATATGAATTATTCTTAAATATGAAGACAAGTCAATCGTTGTTGGTGGTTGATTGAGGGATGATCAGAGTGTATTTATAGCGGGGGTTAAGGATAATTAGTTGAGCAGGTGAAGAGATAGTCAATGGATAAAATTTTTGCAAAGGCTGGAATGGGTGGAACGCGTATGACCAATTGTGTGGCGGTAGAGAATGATTTCTTTATGACCCTTACACAAGTCGAAGGGACTGCTTCACTTACAATTCCTCTTAGTTTGTTTGAATGCTTATTTTTCCGGGCTTTATGTTCAGGGAAGTTGTTGTGATCCGGATCCACAGGATGTAGACAGATGTGTAATTAACAGATGATAGAGATTGCAGGAATAAATGAATGTGCTGATTTGGGAAATTAGTTGAATAAGAGTCGTGTTGAAATTTGAGCTAAAGGTAAGGAGATGGAGATAAGAAAGACAAGAGTGTAAAGCCTATCCTACAACTTTTTCAATCAATGACTGATTATCATTTCTTGAATCAAGTAAGCGTTGCCTGTTTCGAGTTCAGACTAGATCCGTCGGTGAAGTAGGGCTGGTGGGTCATAAAATTGGTATAGAGACAATGTTTATAATGTATTGTTGGTATACAGTGTTGTGATCTTGGAGATTATTTGCTAGATCGAGTCGGACATATGAGGGAGGCTAAGGAGAAGTGGATGATAAGATAAGGAGTAGATGGTTCAATTCAAGGTGTTCAAATAGTTCAGATTCAAGAGGGAGGAGGAGAGAATTGAGTCAGCAGAGTGCGGGTGCGTAGATTGGAAGATGCGTGAATTGAGCTACATGGATGCAAAAAAAATCAATAGTAAGAGTGCTTTGTATTATGAATAGTGGATGTGAGCGAGAAGAGTCGTATGAATACAAGAGTATTAAATGGGTCGTTAAGGCTTAATATCAAGTACCTAAGAATATGATCAGTGATCTTCTGCGGGTAGTTTCCTTTCTTGGTGAGTGAGGTGTCACAAGGACAAGTCGGACGATGACGATTGTGAATAAGTTTACAGTTAACAATGCCTTGCTCAATATTGTTCCGTGTTACAATGCGGGCAGTAAGGTCACGAGTGAGACGATATTTATGTGGGTGAGTGTGGAAGTGCTTGATTTTTGTAGATCCAGTGAGTTAAGAAAGTTTTTCATGACGTGGTATCAATCAGAGAACATACAGACTAATCGTTGAGGATGGAAGAAAGTTTTGACGTGCTGGAAAGGAAGGAGCTCAGAGATCAGAGAATAGATGGGATTGAGAAAGAGTAGTTGTACAAGTAGAAGGGCATCGTGGAACTTTTGGAAATTACGGTCTCGGGCGAAGCACGTATGAGGGTTAGATTTTTTCTTCACGGTGTCGGTCGTGATTAGAAGACGACCAGTCATGAAGAAAAAAAATTTGGAAACAAAATTTTTTCTCAGTGAGCATTACCATACTTGGCGTTTTTGGAGAAATTTGAAGTTTTCATAGATATTAATTAGGGTCGACGGATGTTTCAATGCGGGTAATGAGGGTACAAAGGTAATAGAGTATAATTAGGAGAGTGAGTTAGTCGGTTAAAACCGAGCTCTGTACAAATTAGGGTGATGGTCTGTGGCGTTAAGAACTGCAAGTGAGAAATTCAGAGAAGAAATAGTCAGGGTCCAAGTTTATCGATCATGGGGCGTATTATTTTACTTTGGGTATCATTCATATAAATATTAGAATTTTTCAAGGTCAGTGATGAGTGAGAAGGAAAATCAAATAATTTTGTGACAAAGGTAGTATAGCGTTAGCTGTTGGTTCAACAATTTTGTCAAATATTATTATAGAAAATTTACATGATTTGTGATCCAAAACTATTGTAGAAAACTCGACGTACAAAATTATGGATTCAGTCTTCGGTAGATTGCATACTGGTCAGTGGTCGGGTGGGTAAGAAAATCTAGAGTATGGCACGTACCTATAAGGGTTCCGTCCAAAGGACGGGCATTTCTGCTTGTTTTTAATATTTTAATCGATGATGAATTCAGATCATCATTTGATAATTGATAGGATCATGAGAACCCAATTGATAAAGAAAAAACCTGATGCATCGATACCTCATACAGTGTAAAAAGATCTTGGTCACTTTTGGTCACGTATTGTACGTGACTGACCTATTGTGACCGTGACCGTGGTCTATCGTGACGGTCACATATCACCAGCCAACCCTAGTATTGCTTCACTCTTTTTATGATTGGCGAGACTTTCAGCTCTTTCAATGTGTCCTCGGATCTAATTCAGTCTCTCAAAGATACTCCTGCTGATGTGCGTCGCATGAATTTCATTTCCGCCGCGGTTATTCTTTTTTTATCCGCTTTTTTGCTATGTCTCATGTCTTTGCTCTGACCACTGATTTTGAAATGTGCGTGCGTCCGTCCGTACAATTGACTTTGGTTCTCTGAAGCTTTCATTATACTAAGCCTGAATCAGTATGCTGTAATAGGAATAGGGTATACATATTTTAGCTTGAAATGTTCTAAACTAGATTTATACTAGATCAAGCCTGATACCTACCCTGAATTTGAAGTTTGCGTGTGTACGTCCGTACAATTGACCTTGGGTCCTGAAGCTTTCATTATACCAGGCCTGGAATAGTTTTCTAGACTTATACTAGAGCAAGAAAATTAGAGGCCATTGCAGGTTTACAATGGCAGAGGGGAACCCGCAATCTCCCGCGTTCGCGATCTCGTCGGCGTGAAAATGCCCCCTCAGAAAATGAGTTGACTGGGCTCTTCTCAGTGTACTGCATGCTAGGCCTGATATAATGAAGGCTGGAAATTGGAATTTTTTCAAGTCCCTAAAAAGGGTCAAGGTCATTGATGACGTCATAAAGCGCGAGACTTCACTTCACGTCACGCAGTTCGCAGAAACTCCCGGGCGCGGACGCATCATAAAGCATCCTGGCTGGAAGGTGAAATTTTTTCAAGCCCCCAAAGTAGGTCAAGGTCATTGATGACATCCTAAAGTGCCAGACTTCACGTCACGCAGTTTATAGAAACTAGTCCCTAAAGTAGGTCAAAGTCATTGATGACGTCATGAAGCGCCTGACTTCACGTCATGTCACGCAGTTCACAGAAACTCCCGGGCGCGGACGTGTCATAAAGCATCCCAGCTTGAAGTTGAAATTCTTATAAGCCCCTAAGGTAGGTCAAGGTCACTGATGATGTCCTAAAGCGCCAGACTTCACGCCACGTCACGCAGTTCACAGGAACTAGTCCCTGAATTAGGTCAATGCCATTGATGACGTCCTCAAGCGCCAGACGTCACGTCACGTCACGCAGTTCACAGAAACTCCTGGGCGCGGACGCGGTTGCGTCATAAAGCATCCCGGCCGGAAGTTGAAATTTTTGCAAGTTCCTGAAGTAGGTCAAGGTCATTGATGACGTCATAAAGCGCCAGCCGTCACGTCGCGTCACATCACGCAGTTCACAGAAACTCCCGGATGCGGACGCTTTCTGAGAATTCAATCCCCCTAACAAAATGGATAGCGGGTTCCCCGCTAAAAAGGGGGCCGTCCGTTCGTCCGTACAATATTGTCCTTGAGTCGCAGAAGCTATCATTATACTAGGTCTGAATCAGTATGCTGTAGTAGGTATAGCTTTCATTATACTAAGCCTCAAAGGCTTATTCTAGGTCTTTGGCCAGACTACTTTATCTGAATTTTTCATTATACTAAGCCTCAATCAGGTAGGTCACTATATAGGCCTGATATACATACACTAGACTAGACTTACTAGGAATGGGATGACTATTCCTATACTAACAAAGCTCAAGGCTAAGCCATCATTGTACTAGGACAAGACTACAAAGAAGACTTATCCTAGACCAAGAAGCAGGGTCGACGAGCGGAGTGAGTGAGCCTCCCTAAAGTCATTAGCCTGAAATATTCCACAGTAGACTTATACTAGACCAAGAAGCCGCGAATGAGCCCCCTCTAAAGTCATTCGCTTACAATATTCCAAAGTAGACTTATACTAGACCAAACGAGTGTGCCGCCCTAGAGCTATAGTCTAAAGTATTCTAAAGTAGACTTATTTATTCTAGCTTCATACTAGTATTATACTAGTCTTCAACTAGACTTATACTACACCAAGGAGGGAGGTGAAGCGAGTGAGCCCCCAAAAGTCACTAGCTACTAAAAAAGACATGAAACATGATCTTTATTCATTTGGCTCTGCCAGAAAATAGTCTTTTTTTTTTTTGAAATCGCCATATTATAACTTGGGGGTTGATATTTTTCAAGTTTCCGCCTCCATTATTTACAGCTCAGAAACTGAAATTTTTTCAAGTCCCGAAAATTATGACGTCACAACTTGTTGAAATATTAGAAAGGCTTTCAGAAAAATACGAGAGACTATATCTTTCTCATGCAGTATATTTATACAGAACTAACGTACAGCTATACAAAACGACCAAGAACGGTCAGCATAGTAGAGAGGGGATGAACATCACAGGTTGTGTTTTGTTGCTTTTCCAACACAACTTTTTTACAACTCTCCTTCCTATCATATTATAATAGCTTGGAAACTGAAAATTTTCCAAATCCCCCTCCTATAGGGACTAGAATTTTTCTAAGTACTCCTAGAAACGCTTTTGCTAGGTCATGTTCCTTCATTCGAAAAATTTGGCATTTATCCATCTATGATTAGGTACGATACTGTATACGGGTGCCCTCGCACAAATAAAAATAGCGAAATTCCAAAAACGTACATACAAGATTCAATGTTTTTCCATAATGTAAAGAATTTTCCTTGTTTTAATAACGGAATGTAATTGAATACATTTTTCCTGTTTAAGAGACAGTAGAAATTTTCAAAATATTTTTTTGCAGATCTCACGACCTACTTATGCGCGCTATTATACGTTTTCTTCCTCTTTTCTCGCTAGGTTTGAGTTAATTTTTGACTGTTTCATTTGCCTCCGAAGAGGTTTTAAAATTTTCCGAGTGCTTTTTATTACGAATTCCACGGCTATAAGCAAACAGAGACATCGGTATTCTGTTTCGTAAATGGTCGAAATATATTCGTTTCGTATTATATTTTCCTCCTTCCCTGACACAATGACTGTATCCGACACCAGAACACTTTTAAATGAACGAATTTTTCGTTGTCTTCGTTCGTCGGTTTAATTAGGTTTCATAATTTATGATAATCCATTAAAATTATTAATTGACCAATCACAACAGCAAACGACACTTTCTCCATTACGTTGAGTGTAGGAGAGAGTAATTATGAACGAATTAGGTACAAGGCGGTGCATCTGTCGTACGTATTATAGTTACTACCTACGTATACAAGATATTGTGAAGCTCGTCGTTGAACAAGAAGATTTTTTTGTGGGGCGGGGGAATGAAAGCGGGCTTTAACCGTTGTAAAGTTTTGTAAGTGCTGCTCCAACAAGTTCATAGGTCTTTTCACTAACTTTATCAAATGATCACGGATAATAATACTGACGAGGGCAGAAAACGTATTACCGGACTTTGGTATCACTTTCATGGCTGATACTCAACTAGAGAATGCAATGTTGATGTGAAAACTCGTACCTCTTCGCTCATTACAGGTTGGACTAACGAGAAAGTATTTTTTCTTCATGATATTCAATATTATACGTTCACAAACTGCAATACTTCAGAAAACAATCTTTCCTGATCCTGATGTCTTCCATCGTTCTTTATTGCTCCTTGTTAGCGTTTCTTTCTTTTCTTTTTTTGGCTGTACTTCGTTTCACTTTTGACTCATTCGAAGTTACTTTTTCTTTGTTATTCTAATCCTAGAATAAGTAAAGGTTATTATATTTTTCCGCTGTGGTAATCGAAAGCTTACATTCTCTTTTATTGCGATACAAGTTGTTTAAAAAGATAAGGGAAAAATGAAAGTTTTTTATTCGAAAAATCAGAGAGTCCTCTCGAACGCGACGAGAAATTTTGCGTTATAAAAATCGTGGAACGTATACTGAGGACACTTTTTTCGACACTCTTATTACTTTGTCGAATTAAATAAAGTATCGTTAGAGGCTTCGTTTCGCTCTAGCGTCGAAAACCGTTAAATTGAAGCTGAAGCTCGGAATTATTTTGTAAAATGTCAAAGAGAGGAATTAGGTACCTGGGAAACTCGCGAGGGCTCTTATTTTAATTTGAGTATCATCTTCAGAAGATATAAGATAGGTACCTGATAACGGGTACTAGGTAACCAACTTTTAATGAAAAACGTGTCTCGAAAGACGAAATATTTTCTGGACGATCCTGTATATTCAATCGAGAAAGATTGAGATCATGATGATTTTTACATTTATCAAGTTTTTAAAAAAAGTTGTGACAAAATTTGTGACCACGGCAAACATGCAGTATACAAGCCTTCATTATACTAGGCCTGTCATTCACAGTACACTACGCTTTGTGATATTCCTGTATGAACCGCAAAAGAGTCGCCCGTCGCCCTCTTTCTTTACCGTGGTGGCCAGTTATGGAACTGATCAAAAAGACGACGATTTTAAAAAATCTGTTTTTATGTGGTTTTGATCATCCCATCTTATAGTACTGGTCAAAAATTTCTGAAGAAACTATTAGAACCAATACTCTTAATTCAACCAACTGTCACTAAATGTCAAGAAATGTGCCTTCTGAATCCTCCTCTATTAGTGATGCTCAAATACAGAAAATATTGTCACTAAAAATAGGTTTCAAAATCCATTTATCAAGCAAAGAGCGCCTAGCCTCCTGCTTAACCCGTAGAGTCTCACGGTTGGTTGTTGTCGTCTTTTCTGCTCTGAAAACCACCGCTTTCTCCTCAGTTAGGAGCTCGATTGGTGGTAAACTTGTTAATACGCAGAGAGCCTCCGTCGAGACCGTGCGGTAGGCACTAACACACCTCAGCGCAGCTCTTCCTTAGATCTTTACCATCTCTCGTCTTCTGTATGGTATCTTCATGGAGTCGGCCCATACTGGTGCACTGGTGCACCGTATAAGAGGATCGACAGGGCGGTGCTCATCATGATCCTTCTTCTTGCTTCTCTTGGTCCTCCTAGGTTCCTCATCAGGTGGCTTAGGTATCCAACTACCCGGCCTGCCTTTTCCGCTGCCATCAGGAAATTGTGCCTGAAGCTCAGCGTCGAGTCAAACCAGATGCCCAGGTACTTCATCTTCTTCTTGGTCTCCATTTCCATACCTTGCAGGCGAAAGGTGGGTGGACTGAATTTTCGACGGGTCGTGAATAGTATGGCCTCCGTCTTACTAGCTGCAAGTTCGAGTTCAGCCGACTCGATCCAACGCGTCACTTCCCCTAGGGCCCGGTTTACCCTAGTCTCCACCGCTGCAATTCTCTCGGCAGTGCATACGACCAGTGCATCATCCGCATAGCAGATAAGTTCAATACCCGGCGGCAGCTTCACCTTGAATATCCCGTTAAATGCGACGCACCACAACAGCGGCCCAAGGACCGACCCCTGCGGCACCCCACAAGTAACTGGGAGTTTCATTGTACCAGCAGACGTCTCTGCTTGGATTTCTCGGCAGCTGAGATAGCTGCTGATCATCCTGAGCAGGTATGCGGACACTTTTGCGTCCATGGGGGCTTCCAGTATCCTCTTCCACGGGATCGAGTTGAAGGCATTTCTTATGTCAAGGCGGACGGCTGCGCAAAACTGACGCGTCGCTATTGCTGACTCGGCTATCCTCTTCAGCCGGGGTATGTTGCTGTAAATTTCGCCATGTTGAGGCTGACCTCTTCTCCTCGAGCCAAGTATTCCGGGATTACGTCCACTATTGGCACAGGTGTGTAGATGACGTCTCATGCGCGTGATCTCCTTAGCGAGTTTCATAAGTATCTTATTGCTCAACAATCCTCCATAAATTCACTTTAGATATTGGAGGCTCTAACATTAACTTTTTGGATCTCAGTTAGAGATGGAGTCCATGAGTTTTCAATACATAGAAAAGATACTTCGACCGATATTGTCGTTCACGGCTCGTCATTCTGCCTTGTTGCCCACAAGTTCGCGGCGTTCGATAGTTTTATTCACTGGCTAACCCGCATCCCGCTGAACCAGGCAGCTTTCCAAAAAGAACTTCAAATTATGAAATACTTGGCCGGAGTGGATGAAGTCAACGTGGACATTGACCTTATGGTCCGTAGGAAGATCACGCGGAATTGCCTAAATTCAACTACCTCCCCCCTACGACTGTAAAAAGGATTACTTGTCAAGCTAAAGGACCCCATACCGCCTCTTAAGAAGAGCGGAGTTTATAGCGTAGCCTGTAAGGACTGTAATGGTATCTATGTCATGAGACCAGTCGTCAAGTTGAGATCAGAGTGGCTGAGCATCTAAAAGATTGGGAAAAAAGAAATTTGGGCGATTCAGCTTTTGCTGACCACCTTATAACCAGTGGTCATACCTCCTCCACAGAGAGAAGGCTTACTTCAAACGTCGTGCTTCAGAAAATATTGAAATTATTCGTCATCTTAATAGTGACAGTATAACATTACTCAACAGGTACAATCCAGATGAAGGATTGGTTGAACTAGTTTATGAGTATGACTCACAATCTCATACTTCGCTAGTTCAATCATGATTTCTTCTCTGGTGTCGTTGTGACTGTACTTCCTTTTCATCTTCGCTTGATAATGGTTGCTTAACCGAAAGCGCGCTCGCGGCTTCTTGTGTTTTTTCTGCGGTTCTTGTAAATTGCCCTCCAGTTAACTCACTGAGTCTTGTGGAAGGATGGCCTTATCCGGAAGCACTGTAACGCCGCAGAAAATATTATTTGGAAGTACTGTATTTGTTGCACTGAGGGCATTCTGAAAACTCAAGCAAGCAGTTTTCATGACTCAGAGTTGAACAGCATGGTGTTGTGACCACATCAAGGTCAGTATGGCTTAGTGTTACTTTACAAACAGAACAGGTATCGTGGGAAGCCCCTATCCTCCTCTTTTTTGCTCCACTTCGATTAAGGGACTCGGTATTTGTTCTTTTTTCGGATTCTTGTCTGCTTGCGAACCTCTATCGGCTTGAGATTTATTAAACGAGCAAAGTTGGCGCACTTTTCGTTTTGGTCGTCCACAGCTTCGAAATTTTGTTCTGAATTTCAAGTTCCCCTCATTGTGAGGGAACGACAGTGAGGGACAAGAGTCCTGAGGTACATATGCACTATCTTCCTCATGATTCTGTTGTTGCACTTCTCCTGTTCTTGTGTCCTGCACCTTTGAAGTAAGAAACTGTAAAGGAGTGTCGCGTCTGACCACCTCTTCTACTTTTACATTCTTCATAGCCTACAAGTACGACTCAAACTGATCCATACCGTGACTCGTAATAAGACTGACAATACTACGGCAAATTAGGAATGCCATGTTGTACTTCTGGCGGCTGTTGAGTACTCGAACTGTATCAGTACACTCCTCTTGTGTGAAGAAGTGGAGAAGACATACATGGCGAATGATTGCCACTAGTGGGAAAATGAGATAAGGTCGGCGTGTTGGCTTTTGAAAAGGACAGGCCGACATGGATTTTGATTTTGACAATAGACTGTGTTGTCACATTGCGTGCAAGTAGTACGATACACCTTCTGTTGATCTTCATCAAACTTTTCGGGAAACATTATTCCGCGGTATTTTTCCAATGCCTCCAGACTTTTGTGGTACAGCACGCAGCCATGTTCTGTACTTTTATTGTTCACGTCCTGTCAGGTAGGCACGTATTGAATACCTACTCGTAATACCTACAAACAGTCATAACTGGGGTTGGTAGTCATCGAACCCGATAGTTATACACTAGGTGAGTACCTCCGAATAATATTTCCTACGGCGGTGCAGTACCTCTAAATAAACACTTCGTTATTTAAAATGCTACGCTAGGTGTCTCTACTCTCTGGAGGAGACATGTTAGCTTCCGTATCACGTGCGTATGTTTTAGTTGATTAACCAACTATCTCGTCGGTCTATTCTCAAAGTTAGGTACAATTTCAATTTATCACTGCTATTCTTTATCGTCATCTGTACTTCCTACGAAATCGATTTATTTCATTTCTTTTTTAGTATCACGGATTTTTTTAGTATCGACGTGTTCCCGTACAATTATTACGAACTGCCTCTATAATTACCTTCGGTTAGATTCACAACGGCGCTGGTGAGTATAGAAACCAGAGCGAGTTTGGTTTTTTTCATATTTATGTGGGATGAATAACGTGTATTTTTAATGAAGGTGAGAAAGAACTGTTTACCTTCTCTTTCATTTAAATTTGCCGATTGAAAATGTATTGAGAAGTGTTAATAAGAGACCACCTTCGGTACGCGACCCTTCGGATAAAAAAAAGTGTAATGATCGCGAATTGCGCCACACCAGCGAATGAAAAATATTAATAGACGAAACACTTGACGTTCGAGTATTGATTCAGAGAAATTTGTTTATTTGGCGCGATGGGTAATTTCAATTGGATTAACGAAACGCGTAAACTTCGAAAGCTCATTACTTCGAAATTGATTTTTGCCTTCCTCTGCATCGGATTTTTTGTCATCACTACTTCTCGGCTAGAAAAGCTTCGCGTAATTCTGGCGCAGTTGTTTACCCAAGTTCTCCTTCCTGAGTCATCATTTCAACGAGAATTTCCATCATCCTATACTCTTATTCACATCTTCATTTTTTTTTTCTCGAAGAAATGGGTGAGTCCTCGAGGCAAACGCGATACTCTATTATATCGGGAGTGTGGTGAAGCGCTTTTCAGAACTTGAGCGATTTTTTTTTTGGAAGAGGGGGGGGGAGAACAACTTAGCCAATTTTGTTCAATGTTCGTGTATCTTTTTTTTTTATCAACTACTTTTAATTAGAAGCAGCGCTAGAAATATGACGGTAAAATGTTCGTTTGGAAATCAAAACTCGTTCAAAAAATTCCTGTAAATGTCTTTATTTATTGTACTTATGATGAACTTTTAAAGGATATTCAAACCGTACTTGATGGTAGTTTTCCCATATTGGTCCTTCGGATTAATGACCAAAAGAAGGTTTTTGTATCTATTCTTCGAGTGTTTGAAACAATTCCATTCTATTTGTCATATTTTGTGATCGTAAAAATCGACTTCGGAATGGGCGAAAGAAAATGTGACCGAAAAACCTAGAAAAACCTGGGAGATTCGTTCTTCAAAACAATTCTGACGCAGATGCTTTACACAGTGTACTCGAGCTCATTCTAATAAAAGTTTCTCCCGCGACATATTTGGTATAATCAATAAGGATAAGGTATGTATTTTAATTAACTGGGTGATGCGTTTGATAGGGATCAGGTTTTATACGAGATAGATGGTGCAAGACTTTTTGTCAAATGACTGAAACGCGCGCACGGTATAAGCGTATAGCTTCTGCTTGCCATAGAGATGTTCCAACAATAGGGATAAAACGTAAAAGCCGTCAAAAAATCTGATTGATGAGAACTTACACTGGAGATATTTTCATCGTCTCTCTTCTTTCTTTAATTTAAAATGAGGCCTGCGGTTGACTTTGGCCTGATGGTTGAAAAAAAAAATGTATTTTTGAGTAAGTAAATGTTACGTTTTGTGGGAAGCTAGTATTTTTTGCACATCATACTGAACGTTTTTGAAGCATTTTTTGGTAGGTTAATTTGAGGTTGAAGCTGCCTGAGAGAATTGTATTTCGCACAATAGACAGCGATAAACTTATTATCATTTTTTTAATCTGCTTCATTCAGTATTGTGTCTGGGCACTTGAGATGAAACTTCTACTTCCTATCAAGGAAAAAAAGAAGGAAATTGTTCGAGATGACCTTGCGGATAGAATATTATTTGATATTTATCTGTTGGAAAGTCATCCTTACGAGACAATGAAATTCACTCAACTGTATGGTAAATATAATAAGATTCCTCTCCTAGTCAACACATCTTTTTTGATAATATATTCCGCGAACGAAGAACCTTGAATCTCACTGTGTAACTCGTGTACTGCGGAGTATTTCTCTCCATATAGTCACTCGTAGCTCTCAAATCAAAAGACACAGATTATCTGACTAAAACGAAGACAGGGGTTTGTCAAAAATAATAATCATAAAATAAAGGTATTATTAGATACGCACATTTTATACGGGTCCCGTTTATTTGAGCGCTGCCGTTTGGGCGCTACCGTTTGGGTGCAAATCCCCATAAAGCTCAATTGGGCGCCGAAGTGAAAAAGCAGAAACAAAAGGTGGAAAGCAGTGTCACCACTAAAGAATGTAAGCTTGTTAGCGTAAACCTGAAGACACATTGTGAAGGTCAGCTCAGAACGTCTTTCCAACACAAAACATAGAGCTTAGCTTCATCAAAATTCTTTCACAGAAGATAGAGCTTTTCTTTGTCAAAATCCATCCTCAAAACTTGGAGTTTTGCTTCGTCGAATTCCGTCTACAAAGCACATTCATGCACAACACACATTCATTCAAAACTGTTGGGAGGTCGAGTCCGTTCCCCCTGAGGGAACAAAGGTCGGGTTAACACACAAGTCCATGAAGACCCGAGTGAATCTACTCAGAGGAAGTAGTAGCCGACAGCACTTGAGCAAACGTGTCAGCGAGAGGCTCGCACCTCGTGAACACAATGCACAAGTGCGTACGTCTACGATGTACAAGTCGGTAGGTCAGGCCCGCCTGTACGTCAACACACACATTCCAACACTCCCCGTCAGGCGCGGCCGGACCCAAACAGGAGTACCATGACGGACAGTTCATACTAAAGATTGAGAGTGCGATTAGATATTAATTGAGAGAATGACCCAACCTCATGTCGGGAACGTCAGAACCAGAAGATGCTTCCTTGAAATCATTGGAATGTAGTAGCTCAAAATCCTGATCAATATCTTCCATCTTTGATATTCTCTAATAGACCAATATGAACGAACACCATCAAACTCACTGAGTTAAGGAGGTTAGCGAAACAAAATCATGAATAAGAGAAAGACAATGTTTTGCAAACATAAATTTCAGATAATAAACCTTAGACATTAGGCGGGGCGCCATACAACAAATTATTTGAACGCACAAACAGTGGTTTTCTTCAGAAAATTTGTGATATTTATGCACGAAAGAATAAACGTCGATAAATAGCTCACAAAAGCAAGCTTGATTTAAGGACATAATCCCTTTTGCAAAAATAGAAACAAGAAAGACAAAAAGTACGATGAAAAACTTTCAAATCAATAATTACACAATTATGCAAGGAGCTCAAGCATTACAATCTTGCGCGAGAGCAAATTGACAAGTAATGTGCGCTGAGCGATCCTCGTTGATCACGATGAGAAACCAATTGTTCGAGTTCAGCGATAGTCATCATTCTTTTGGTGGGAGGAAGAGCGTGTACCTTTATAAGTGTACTTTTGGTAAGGAATGCTGGAAGTTGACGGATTCGCTTGTCGTGGCTGTGAAGGCTGCGCGACAGTCATGAGAGCATACTCGACGAGCTCCTGGAGCTCTGCCTGTACGGTATCCGCTTCTACGAGGATTGGGTAATACGTTTTGGTGAAGGATGGAATCCCGGCGTTGTTTCTGGATGGACGATAGGAGTTCAAACTCTCAACTAATCGTTTGAGCTTACCGATTAACGGTCGTGCTCTCCTGACCGAGAAGTCGGTTTTGTCGGCTTGAATCATGGCCTTGGCTTCTTGAATCACTGGGACGATGTTCGCGTGCAATATTTCAGCTTCTTTTTCGTATAGCTCAGCCATAATCACGAACGCGAGTAATACGGCGATATGGAACAAGATACGAGATTTGGTTAGCGAGTAGAAAAGTCAAGACTTCACGTAGATCTTCACCTGTGATCTTCACGTTTGCACTTTCGACACTTTCGCGGATAGGATGACGTTCCAGTAATCGAAATAACCCCAAAAATCATGAAGGTTTGTTCAGAGAAGGTTTGTTCATGATTGATAGTTTTTTATTGAAAGCGAACAGAGAAAAACGTCGTAATTCTGGTAGTGAACCAGGAGAGCGGATAAACACTTAGAGTTGCGCAGCAGAGTGCATCCATTGTAGGGACGCCTTGCGAGGTTTGATTGTCGGAGCACTTGAGCAGCTCCTCGATATTTCAACAAGTCGTTGCCACTGCCCACTGCTTAGGAACTATAAAGATAGATATGCGCAAGTGATTAGAACGCGGCCTTCACCATGCTGATGAAGTCGCAGGAGGAGCAATTTCAGTTACCTTCTAAGAGAATTTAAATCATCAAACCTCAAAATACAAGAATTTTTACTCCAAAATAAAGTGAAACTCACTTCTTTTTTTGTTTCTAATCATATGTAATCTATCTGAAACAACCAAAATTCGATTTTGTGTTTCAAATTTTTTACACGGCATTCCGTAATCCTCTTGAAACGGCTCCTCCTTCGACTTTATCAACATGGCAACGGTCCTCGTCTCATCACTTTCGCATACCTATCTTTATAGTTCCTTAATTTTGGGCTTAGATGACAATCCCGACTTGGTGTATGTTGTCTACACTGTACGTGTTTGTAACACAGTCGCACTACGTTGGCACAGTCGAGCTGGGATGCAGCTCATACGCTCTGCAGTCTGTGCCTGTGTGTTTGCTTAACTCAGAGCTAGTGTTCTGAATACATGCTACATCAGCCACATAGAACGATGGAAACCATCGACGTTGAGAAGCACCAAGATTAACACACATTAGTGCACGATGTGACGTATAATACCCGGCTACACAAATCATCCCTTCATGTGTAATCGTCGAGCGGCAACACCGAGCGATCACGTCTACAATTTATAGAAACCTATAGCGTGATGTGTACAGACTTGTCAAAATTTTGATCTACAAAAAATTTGGCGTTTTTGCGTGACCGTGTAGGACTCTAACCACATGATACACACAAATATTCGAAAAACGAGGAATGTTGAATTTAACGCGCATACTTTCAACTTTATTACTCATTTATGATTTTGAATAAATATTTTAAGGCGGACTCACTTAATTTGCATCATCAATTGTCTGTCTTACTTGAAGTGCCACCGTCGAAAAATACCGGATTAAATCCCAGACAAACGCATTGCTCTCATGCTTTGATTTGGGCAGATATTCTGTACAATATCTTTGTACCTAGTGACGCAGTGATTCCTCATATGACTGTTTCTTGAGTAAGAAAGCACATCACGTGCGATAATTATCTTGAGAGTTGTTGGAAAATTAGCGAAGCGGTTATCCTCGAGGCAATCTTAGGTGAAGAGCAAACACTCGATGAAAGTCTCGAATGCAAAAATTTAACCATCTACTGCACCTAAGAGAGTTTTATTAATCGGCTAGAATAAAGAGCCCATTAAGCATAGTTATGGTCGACTCGCTCGAACCCTTTCATCCTGACATTTCTCAAATTGGTGGCCACCGTTGAGAAAAGAATCCGACTCCTTGGTCTGACAGCCGGACAGGGTGTTTCTGAAAAGGATGGCTGCATTGTAGTTTGCAATGCTAGTACTAAGAGTCGGTGGTTCTGTCACACAAATAATACCGCAGTGTCTCTGGTTTGCACTTACCACCGCCAGATCCAGTCAGGGTCTGGACTTGCCAGTGTTTATCTGAAGTACTTAACCATTGTCTGCTATTTCACTTCCGAGATTCCCCTCGGTATGATCTTTCCTAGAGTGAGTATCTATATACTTCCTCCTTAGGAGTTGCCTAGTAGGGCACTCCTTTGAGCCTTTTGCGTGGTCCTCCGGACGGCACCTATTCCTAGGGAGTTTTGCTTGTATTATGCCATAATTATAGAATCTGCAGTCCAAGCACCCGCCATTTTCCTGCTGCAGCTGGAGTACGCGGGGAGGGATGCCTTTACAATGGTTCTTTGTGTGGCCAAACAGAGTGCACATTGTGCACGTCATCAAATTTGGCTCGGTATCTATCCTACACCGCGGACCATATTCTACCTGAATGGTGCGCCTCTGCCGCACTTTGTCAAAAAGGGCCTTATCTCACTTGACAAAGGCCATGACCCTTATTTTTGACTATGATTATTTCGTGCGGTTTCTCCCCTGTAGCAGCTTCAATGTCCGCTGAGATATCCTCTTCCATCTAATTTGCTAGGATGCCGTGGAGCTTCCACTCATAGTGCGAAAAGGCTTAGTGTAATAGTATAGAGGAAGGATACAGTATACAGGATTCCTAGACTTAGTATAAAGCCTAGTATACCAGTAGTTTACTGCCCTGATCGAAGAGAGATCTAACACGCACGCTCGTACATTTTCAACAAGATCAAGGTGGCTCAGAGGAAGAAAAATCACAAGTCCCGAGGTCATCTGCCCGCACTTACGCGCACGCAAATTTTCAAATGAGGGTAGGGTCAAGGCAAAGACATGAAACATGTCAAAAGAGTCTGTCTCAAAGTCCTCCTTCGTATCTTCCCTTGACTTTATCAAACAATTCTTTCGCTACTGAATGTATGCGTTCTACTTAGAACGTTGATACTTTTTTATAGTGTGATACGAGTAGAAATGAAATTATTCCAAAAAACGTGGAAAGTACGGTACCAATGTCTGAAAACAATTTTGATTTTGGTCTAGCTGAATTTCTACTCTCGTACTCTACGTACACATTACGTTATCGACATCGAAACACGTACGAGTGCGTCTGCACATGTAATTAATCGATTTCATTAGTATGTGTATCGCTACCTGTTAAACGTTTTAATGCTCTACATTTTACTCTTAACGTTTTTCCATCTCTATCAGCGCGCGACCTCGAAACTCTCCACTTTCTTTCACTAATCTACTTCAATGTTCGTGAAAAAGGGTGCTTACTTCTCGGTAGGAGATGAAATGATCGTAACGACTTTTATAATCCTATCTATCTTTGGAAAAAATGAGATTAGTATTCCATCAGAATACAAAGTATATACTCCTTTCTTTTTCGATTTTTAATTACAGGCGATGATGTCATTCGGTTTATTGTTCGCTGTATCTTTATCTTCACTATCATTTCACGGGGATAAAAATTCACCTTCTCGTTCGCCTTTAATTTGATTTTTCGGGTCGGTCGATCGCCAAATAAAATTTATTTTGTCGCAGGTTCGTTTTAATTATAACAACGCGAAAAAATCCCGTAAAATCCATCGACGCAGGTACCCTGCCTAGACTTCGAAGCGCGTCGAATATTTATTTTTCGCCATAATATATCGCGCGAGTATTCCGTGCCTGCGTCGTACAGGAAAAGAGGAGTATTTTGTCAGGATGTACCGGAGAGTACACGTCAGTTACTAATCAACTCGAATACTGTTCCTTAATTTTTCCTCCCGCCAACTTCATTGTTTTCATCGTACCTACTGCCAGTGTTTTATGTAACGGGATTCCGTTGGAAAACGATTTTCGTATAGTCCGCATTGAAGCGACTACGCAACAGTACGATGTTATTTTAGAGATAACGAAAAGAGCTCAGCGAGCACATCCTGCACAAGAGAAGCATTTTAAATCATTTGTCTTCCTATTGTCTTGTGCACAGTATTCGCGTAAGGCTTACCTGTCACGTAATCTCCTTTCCATCCATTCTGGCATTTCCTCCGAAAATTATGCGCGTTAATATCGAGCTATACATAAAAATCCGGAGGCTGTGTCGCGGTATTTAATGGCTTGCGGGACTTTAGCTAATTAAAATTTAAAATGCAGGACTTCTTCTACGAGATCGTCTCGTGTAAACGTGTTCCGTGATGCATATTCCGCGAAGAAATATAATGTCGTACGCGCCAGCTACAGGTTGTTTGAAATCACTCGGGAGACGCGGCCGAAACGCTATTCGCATAAAGCGGATTCGAAGAATGCGATTATAGAGCGGATATTCTTGGAAACTGAAACGTAGCGTATAGAATGGGGTATAAAACTCCGTAATAATTCGCTGTAGCTTTTCCATCTGAAAGGATATACATTTGTTATAGTTGTGGAGAATATACTTTACCGGAAAATCTATGTCAAACAAGTTGATAAGTGAGTTTATGTGTATTACACTTCTGCCAGAGATGGTATCATCAAATTGACTTACCGTAGGTAATAACAGAAGCGTACGATTAAAAGAACTGCCGTTTAGGGAACGTCTATTATATCTACGTTTATTCCCATTTGAAGAGAGGCGGTGAAGGATTTGTGAAAAGTTTCCCTTACTCCCTCGTGGGAGGAGAACATTTTGTTTGTAATTAGCTCTTGTTCTTTTCGAAAATGTATAGTCCACTTGTCCGCTCTTAAGGAGCTCGATTTAAATTATTTGTATCCTTTATGGAGGTGAAATGTCGCGAAAGCACAAGCTTAAAAAGCCTATTATGTCTGTGTATCTGCAAGAATTATAAATTGAGTATGTCAACAATAAGTTCTTGGACTCGAGGTGTTGTTTGACAATGAAAAATTCGAAGCCATTGTGTCTTTTGCAATGGCGCTGGCGTTAGGAACTGAGAACCTATTCTATGAAAGGTATCAACGGGGAACCTGTTTTATCGGCGGCTATTTCGAAAAAATGACCGTCTTCCGGTTGGCAATCTAACCTAACTTGACTGGAGGGCAATTTTTTCTTTGTTGACATGTTTCATGTCTTCACTCTGCCCTGACCCCTGATTTGAAATTTTCCGAGTGCCCCCTTCACCCTACTTTGCGCGTGCCCCCTCCACCTTCGTTACTCCGTGGGTAATTCAAAAATTTGAATTCACCCCGCGAGTTCACCTTACCCAGTTTATATTTTAGCTTTATACTAGCTGTATACTAGCTGTATACTAGGATTTTAGCAGTCTTAAACTATAATCATTATAATAGACATAGAAACTCCTCCTCTCTCTTAGGATTTCACTTGTCCTAAACTAGGCTAATAATAGGGTGTCCGGGGGGCGTAGGCTGTTCATCAAAAATACAGTTACTTGTTTTTATGTAGTTTCTTGAACCCTACCCTCTGTGTGTTATCATTACTCTTACAAATATCTTTCCCTCCTACTCCTCGGAAAAATACCCTAGATCTGATTCTGTGAATTTGCCATTCTCTCGAATCCAGAATTTTGGTTCCTAAAGACAAAATTTGTGACTGCAAACTATCGCCGTATTAGCGGGGAACCCGCTATCCATTTTGTTAGGGGGAAAACGTCCGTGTCCGCGTCCGGGAGTTTCCATAAACTGCGTGACGTGTGGCGCTTCATAACGTCATCAATGACCTTGACCTACTTTAGGGATGTGGAAAAAATTTGAGGTTTAAAAACTGTCACCAACCCTATTTTCAACAAATTGAGAACACTCGAAAGTAACATACTTCACAACTTGCAAAATCATCAATTGCGTCTAGTCTTGCAAATTCTTGGCGCAAATCCACTGGTACAAAAAGAGCTTTCATGTTTGCTGTAATCAAAAGTGGAAATTTCGTTTCTTCCAAGATTTCCTGCTAAATATTAAGAGATTAAAATGGATTCATGGAATTGAGGAGTTATCTGTCAGAAGGGCGTCCTTTGGTCATAACATTGATAGATTAAAAAAATCGTTTTGAAGTTTCAATGTGAAATAACTTTTGATAGAGTGATTTATTGTAAAAAAGTTATTCTTTGAAATTTGTTCAGTTTTTCTCTGTGAATATAACGCTCAATTATCTTCTTTGGTAAATGAGTAATATTTACTTGAAAAGGTTAGAAAGTAGAGTACCTCAGACGCCCTTTTAATCGAAATGAGAAAATTTAGAAATTTTTGGTTCAGGCGGCCATCTTGTTTTTGTTGCACTTCCATAGTACCTACAAACGACAGTTGAACAAAGTTCGCGGTCTTTGTGCGTACTTCATCGAAGTTCTGATTTATGACCCGTACAAAGTTCCCCTAAAATTTTTGTATTTTAGCAGATATAGGGGTTCAAATATGATGTTTTGAAGTTTGAATATAATAGTTAATTGAATTCATAAGGAATTCAAAAATTACAAGTTTCCAAAAAAGGGCGTCCGCCCGACAGACGCCCTTTTTGACAGATAACTCCTCAATTGATGATTATTTTCAGTTTGCTATACATATTTCAGTATTCAGTTTACAGTCATTTCTGCAATGTTTGGTCCGTATAATTCTTTTCCAAATGTTTCATATTTTGTTGTCATTGTTTATAAAATTAAGCTGAGAACACTGTAGAAAAACCAAAATAAATTTGCAAGTGGAGAAATATCGTCACATTCACAACACTATAATATTAAATTGAATAACGTATAATTCATAAAAAAAAAAAAAAAACACATAATTCATAAAAACCACATTCAATAAGATTCTTCAACAAATTGATTGAGGTGTCCGTTTCTTATTAAAACCACGCGAAGCTGTTTAGAAGTTCAATACCTAGTTTTGAGGTTTAAAAACTGTCAACAACCCCATTTTCAACAAATTGAGAACACTTGAAAGTAACATAAGTACTTCACAACTCGCAAAATCATCAATTGCATCTACTTAGTCTTGGGAATTCTTGACGCAAATCCACTGGTACAAAAAGAGCTTTCACGTTTGCTGTAATCAAAAGTGGAAATTCTGTTTCTTTCAAGATTTTCTGCAAAATATTAAAGAGATTCAAATGGAATCATGGAATTGGTGATTATTTTCAGTTTGCTATTTCAGTTTACAGTCATTTCTGCAATGTTTGGTCCGTAAATTTCTTCTCCAAATATTTCATCATCTTTTGTCTTTAATATCGCCATTGTGTTTATAATACTTGAGCTCAGAACACAGTATAGAAAACTGAAATAAATTTGCAAGTGGAGACATATCGTCACCCAACTTGAACTAGTACGTAGTAGAGCTCTTCTAAAGCTACTAGCTTGAAATTCTTTAAAGTAGATTTCTACCAAACCCAAGGAGCTACCCAAAAGCTGTCGACTTGAAATACCTTAACTGGAACTATACACCAAACGCTGGTAAAACAGGACTTCAGACCTAACACGTGAGCCGCTCAACCAATTATAAAGCACACCTGGTTAACAATGAAAACGAACGAGTAGCTCACAAAAGGACAGCAGACATGAAACATGACCTTTTTGTATATTTGGCTCCACCAGAAGATTTTTTTTTCTTAAAAACGATTCAATTCAATTAATAACACGAGTAATGGGTTATTTTACATAAATTGAGAACGAAACGAATGTTCTTGTTCTCGTCATCATCAATCAGCGAGTTATTTTTCTAATTCGGTTTTACAAGATGACGTATTCAGAAAGCAGTAGGCACATACCTTTTGGAATTCGCTGGTCGACTACTGTTTCGTTTATGAATTGATATTACTTTGAATTTTCGTGAATCAGTCTAGTTTGATTTGACTATACAGTACAGAATTATTAGGTTTTACAGGGTGCAGATTCACTCATATGATTGACGTATGAGAAATACTCTGCTGAGGAGGAAAGGTATAGTAAAACGGACGAACTCGTCTCTTTTTCTATCAATAAATGTGAAGACGTGATATGTTCGATAGCTCTTGAAAAGTAAATGGATAGACGTCCCTTTTCTTATCACTAAGCAGACAAGCAGACTGAGTCCATCTTTGTGAGTAGTCAGCGGTTGAAAACGGACAAATTTGTCTCTTTGGATTCAGAGGGATTTGACATGAAGAAAAGCGTATCTTTAGAAAGTTTACCAAAGTTTTTTCTATCTCTATTATACCGCATGTAAACGTACAAAGAGAGGGGCGGAGATACTTGACACCTAAACTGAATGATAGTATTATACCTAGAACTCGAATTACCTGTGCTGATAACTGCTGATTGGTTCACGACATCTAAACGACCCCTGTAAAATTAAAAGATAGTTGAGCACTCTTCCCGTCGCTATAAATAAACTAATCTAAAATTAACGACAAGCAGAACCATCAAAAACTACAGTGAGAGCGTTGGTGGAAACACAGTACTTGACTGACCAACATGATTCATAAGAAGATCCTACCACCAACGTACATCTCTTCTTCCGATCTGTTTTCTGCACAAGTCCAATCCGAAGCAGGATCCTCCCACTACCACGAAAGCAGAGGTTGGCCGGCCTCTACTAACGATTTGTGAGCCAGACCCCCGACACTATTCAGTGGCCACGCCACAGTGTCGACTACCTTCCACAAGATCCAGTAGCGCCTCTTATCAACTGCCAAAACGCCCTCACGGCGCGGCCTTCACTTCATTAACGTCAACAATATACAACATTGTCACTTCCCCCAGCCTCCGCTCGAAAGGGATCCACATCAACAGAAATTACAGCCACCTCCACATCTTGATCAGTCCGTTAATACAACCGGCCCTGGTTGCTGTAACTTAAGACACCAGCACTCGGACTTGTGCAATCTCATCAAGCAAAACGCAGCTACAGCTGCCTCACTATTTTAGTTAATGAGCTGTAGAATGTTTCAAGGAGTAAGAAATACAATGGTAAAAATCGCGACTGCAACCAACTCGCTGGTTATCAGAAATTTTGATGACTCCAGATGTTTTCTACAACGTTGCTATCGCTGCTCTCGAGCACATACTTTTACATAAACTGCCACATTAAAACTTACCATGTTTTATATACACTATTTACACCTTTTGGAATTCGCTGGTCGACTACTGTTTTGTTTATGAATTGATATTACTTTGAATTTTCGTGAATTAGTCTTATTTGATTTGACTATACAGTACAGAATTATTAGGTTTTACAGGGTGCAGATTCACTCATATGATTGACGTATGAGAGATACTCTGCTGAGGAGGAAAGGTATAGTAAAACGGACGAACTCGTCTCTTTTCCTATCAATAAATGTGAAGACGTGATATGTTCGATATAGCTCTTGAAAAGTAAATGGATAGACTCCCTTTTCTTATCACTAAGCAGACAAGCAGACTGAGTCCATCTTTGTGGGTAGTCAGCGGTTGAAAACGGACAAATTTGTCTCTTTGGATTCAGAGGGATTTGACATGAAGAAAAGCGTATCGTTAGAAAGTTTACCAAAGTTTTTTCTATCTCTATTATACCGCATGATACCATGTAATGTAAATTGGTATTTGTACATTTAGTGCACGAAAATAACGCCGAAGACAAAGTTTTTTTAGCCCGAATTTGGGAAAACGGTTTTTGTGGCAACACATAAAATTTCAATCAACGTATTAAGCGTCAAACATAGCTGTCCTTTTCCTCTCTAGCAAGCGTTGTTGTGTAAATTCCTGCTTCGGGGAAGCTATTGTCTGCTGAATCCGAATCGGTTGGCAGTTCCAATCAGCGGTATCGTCACTATATTATACAAAAAAACGTTATGAAACGGAATAAGAAAGAATATGAGAATACCGCCAAATGCAACTTACTCGTTATTTTGTAGCACTTTTAGAGGCTTTATGTGCGTTGATGCTCCCCAATGCATAATCCCATACTTAAATACTGATTCATAAAGCGGCAATTATAATTTTTTTAGGTGTCGAACATTGAAGTACTTTTCCAAATGATAGAATAAAAAATTTAGGTTCCAAAGTTTAGCCTGGAGCTCAATTGAGTGCTCCTTCCACGTTAATTTATTGCGTACAAAATTAGTCCTACATATTCCACGTTTTTTCACTTTTTGCAATTTTTGATGTTCAATTTTTAATTCGATTTCGCTTGTCCACTGAATTTGCATCTATGAATATCATTATACTGGAGCATTTATCAATATTCAAGTGGAGAAAGTTCTCCCTGAACCACTTAGTTAGTATGTATGTAAGTTCGTGGTACGAACTTCCAATTAATTAATTAAACGACCGTGAATTGCGAGTAATTTTATTAAATCAGAGCGAAATTCACACAAGGTCGCTTCGTGTGGAATCTATGACGTACAAGCGTCTGAACTGAACTACACTGATCTTCTTTCTTCATGGATTTTCTGTTCTGAGCCTGTGTGCAGTTTCTGCAGGTTTTTAGCTGTGTCCCTGTGTCACTCACCATTTCCTGCCTGATAGTCCTATCAAAGTGCCAATGACTTTATCCTATATCTAGCGCTTAGAGAAATTTCTGTCTTGCAATGAAATCCATATGGTGGGAGGAGGTCTAGTTCGTAACCCCAGCCTCCTCACTAGTTCAATGATCTTGACGTTATTGACCTCGACAAACTTCAGGAACTGGAGAATGAATGCAAACGAGAAAGAAGAGGAGATGAAATCAATTACACGAATACGTTCCTCAATGGTACGGCACAATCAACTTCTTTGTAAGTCAAAACGGCAACCGTTCGTAATTATTCAATACAAAAATAACGGCGAACAATAGGAGCCTCGAAACTCAAGACAATGGAAATTTAATAACATCTAAGTTAGCCGCTTACAACATCGCCTCATCTTCGAGACCGACGTTAAAAAACGAGAAAATATTCTCGCGAAGAGAGTCGGCAATATTCTTTGAAAAATACTGTATTTTTTATGGAAATGAAAAGTTATTTTCGTGAAATTACGTTCGCGAGAGTCACGCCCTGTAAAAATCCTCTTCAGAGCGTAATACAAAATTAGGCAGCCCTATCTTTTAGAAAACTCATACAATTAATTCTCATCATTTTCAACAAAGAAAGATGATGATAAAAAAATGAAAAAATTAATACACTAATAAAAATTAAGGAGAAGTCTTGTCATGCTAACGAGGTATACGCTATTGCAAAATAGATATCACCGAGTTCGTATAAATTTTCTAATTTAATACCTACTTTAACGCTTCTTCGCCCTAAAGTTTCCAAATCTTCGAATACCTATTTTGTGAATTCCATTACCTTCGATAGATTTTCTCAGGCAATTTATGTACCGAGTTATTTTAGCATTCCACACCGAACAATTTGCGGAACAAAGGATCGAAAAGTGAAGTTTTAGAATGATGTCAGAGACGTAATAGGGAATTTGAAATAGGTTGAGTATCGAAGTGTTGCTACGCCTGTAAACATTCTCTCGATAGCAATTAAGGTGATAGGAATTAGGAGTGGCCTAAATATGACAAACAAGGTAGATTCAACACTCAATCACTATGTTTTTGTCGTTACTTATTTGACGATATAATTTCAGATAGCTCTAATTCTCTTTCGTGTACAAACATTTGACGAAAACGATATTTCATCGGCATGGGACTTTTAACGATGGATTCACGGAGAATCAAGAAAAAGTCGCCACGCGCTTCATTATCCAGGTCTCTTAGTTTTTTTTTTTTTTTCTCATTGGCTATTATGTAACAGAAATTAATTTTTTTAAATTTCTTTTAAAAGATCGAGAGCTTCTTTTTCTACCAAGATGTAAAGCTCAAGCCATCTAGATTTTTACAGTATCAAGATCTGGGAAACCAAGATGAGATCCGTATCTTTTTTCCACTCAGATCTGCAATCTGAGAGATTTGTTTCATTTTTGTTTGTCAAGCTACAAAATGCCAAAAATATTTCCTCAAATAATCATCAAATAGGTGCTCCTAGATAAAATAATGATAGACAACTGGAGGAAATGAGATACATTTCTTAAGTCTTCACGGTCATAGAATTTATGCGGTAGTTATGTTACTATTATTGGAGTATCTAGAAGAAGAAACTCTTTCGAAGACTGTACGAAAATTTGAAAGACATACAAAAATGTAACTCGCCAGGATTGCCCAGAAATTCTAAAAATTCTGGACACAGAATATGAGTAGTTATCTGTCAAACGAGCATCTGTTCCATGGGGATTGAATTGATAGGTGCCCTTTTGACAGATAACTCCTTATATGGTACTCACTCGCTCCGCTCGTTCGTCCCGCTTCTTGGTCCAGTACAAGTCCACTTTAGTATATTTCAAGCTGATGGGTTGGTCCAGTATAAGTCCACTATATCACGAGTCGTGACGTGACAACGTGTACCGTTCAGTTGGGAACTTTATTTCTTTTTTTTGTTCTTCGCTGTTGCATAGAGACTCTTGGCTTGCCGTTGCAAGAGCCTGAGAAGAAAATCTCACCCAGTGAGTGCAAAATTTCTCTTCAATCTCCTTTTAGTTCAAATACAGCTTTGGGAGTCAAATTTTCTTTGAGCCTTCCCCCTCCGCGCATACATATAGCTGGATTCTTCAAGTCTTTAACTGGGAACCTTGTTCTATGGAAAGGGGTATTTTTGAAAATTTTGGCGTCCCGCCATTTGGAAGAAACTGACCTACCCTAATAAAAGAGTCGGACGGCTTTCTCGCAGTGACGGATCTACGATACTAGTCTTATTCTTTCATGTTACTATGCGATTAATTGGTGGAAATTGCACCTTGGCAAATTCACATATTTTGCTTGAATAATAGTAGGAATATAAGCACTCAATAAAACAGATTATTATGCCATTGAGTTGCCAGAGCAGCGGACTTCGGAAATGCATACTTGGCCTACACTACTGTGTTGCTGATGGGCATTTTCTATAAAATGTGGCGGTTGCTGCTGTAAATATGCATCTAGAATATGCTGTCATTTTTCTTACATGCTGTCATGCAGCCAATGATGGAATTTACAACAATTGAGAAATAATAGAGAACATACAAATATTAGAAAACAATTGTACCAAAAAAAGTGAATGGATTTGATAGATAAAAAATAATAAGCAAAAAATACTTCCGTCGTCATTTTCAGCCAACTCAACCTTTGTTAGATCTTAGTCAGATTTCATTCAAAACAAAATTACCGAGATAATACCCAGGAAACTTACTGGGACTCCTTATCAAGGCGAGGTGGCTGTAGGTGCTCCGATAAATTCAGTGATGACTTTAGTCACCGTGGTCGGCGGTAGATTTGTAAATTTAATCAGGAAACGTGTTCTATGAAAGGTTATTTCAAAAAATTTTCAGTTTGCAGTGTCATCTACAGCCAAAACAAAAATGGTTCAAGTCCAACATTATTTGCAAGAATGGTCCAAGTCCCATCCAATCATGATTATATAGCTCGGATTGGACTTACGAAAAATTTTGAGTCTCGAGCCTTCATATTGGAAATGAGGTTAAGCTTAAGGTTGAAAGAGAAATTGAGGTTGAGTGTGAAAGTAAGGATGAAGTTGAGGTTGAGTTCGAGTATGAAAGTGAGGTTATGATTGAAAGTTAGGTTGAGATTGAGGTTGAAAGTGAGGTTGAATTTGACTATGACAGTGGGTTCATGGTTGAAAATAAGGTCGAGTTCCAAAGTGAGGTAAGTCCCTTTGGCTCGCTAATCGACATTTCTCTGTACCTACCTCACCTCTCTTATTACGAGTATAATAGATTATGGGCCAAAAATCGAAACCTTCTTCCAAGTTCTTTTCCTATCATGGCTCAAGAGTCGACATTCTTTCAAGTCCAATCTGTGCTATGATAGGAGAGGGGCTTGAACCAGTTTTGTTTTGGTTCGACATCACACAACGCAAGGCAAATTTTTTGAAATAATTCCCCACATCAGAACAGATTCCTTGCTAAAATTTCGACTCTCGGTCCATAATTTGTTTTTTGGATAAATAAAAAGAAAAATTGGAGGCCATTGCAGGTTTGCGATGGCAGCGGGGAACCCCCAACCTCCGGCGCTCGCGATGACGTTGGCGCAAACATGCCCCCTTAGAAAATGAGTTGGCTGGGCTCTTCTCAGTATACTGCATGAAGATAGACGTACTATAATGAAGGCTGGAAGTTGAAATTTTCTCAAGTCCCTAAAGTAGGTCAAGGTCATTGATGACGTCATGAAGCGCCACACGTCACGTGACGTCACGCAGTTCACAGAAACTCTCGGACGCGGATGTTTTCTGAGAATGTAATCCCCCTAACAAAATAGATAACGGGTTCCCCACTTTAAAAAAAAATTAGAGGCTATTGCAGGTTTGCAATGGGAGCGGGGAACCCGCAATCTCCCGCGCTCGCGATCACGTTGGCGTGAAAACGCCTCCTCAGAAAATGAATTGGCTGGGCTCTACTCAGTATTATGTCCACTAGGCCTGATAATTATAATGAAGGCTGGAAGTTGAAATCTTTCCAAATCCTTAAAGTGGGTCAAGTTCAAGGTCATTGATGACGTCATGAAGCACCACACGTCACGGCACGCAGTTTACGGAAACTCCCGGATGCGGACGTTTTCTGAGCCTCTGAGGATATAATCCCCCTAACAAAATGTACAGCGGGTTCCCCGCTAAAAATGGTCAGCGCGTGAGTGAGCTTGTGTCTTCGCAGAAGCGAAGTCCGTCGCTGGTTAAACTCTTGAATTTGCTTTCTTCTCGAGGTCTAACATCAGCGGCTTCTTCCTCAGAGATCTCATTTGTATGCATATTACTGGATAAAGAGATGGAGCATGGTGTTATGCTAGTCATAGGAGCTGTTCCTTCTCCTTCATCACTCCTTCATCTCGCAGAACACTTCCTCCTCCACGTACAATCTTCTCCACTTTTTTGAATTCGGATAAATCGAGGAGAAACTTTTTCGTTCCGTGGCTAGCGACGAGAGTTCCAATACTGTGGAGGACAGGCAATATCCGATTGTATCTCTCCTCACTACTTCAGTATTTTCTTTGATTTATGTTCCTCCTCTCTATACTGATGTCTGCTTCTGCCGAGGCTGTCGTATCAGGTTCTGTTGTCTCTGAAAAGGTCATCAGGTTCTTGTTCCTACAATTCTTATGATAGCGTGAGTAGAATAAAGATACGTGGAATATGGACGCATGAGAGTCATGTTCTCATTGAAAGAGAATAGTACAAGTATGTACCGACGAATATCATCAACCTATAAAATAAGTGCCAAAGTATGAATCTTCTGATAAGAGGTCAGAATGAAAAACCATCGATGAGAATTTACGTACCTCCAAGAGCTGAATTGAAAAATTTTTGACTCTCGAACAGTCTTACTCACTAAACCACCATGTCTCTAAAAGAATTTCGCTACCCATAAGTTGAGTCTATTGAGGTAAAATTTCTCTCGCCATGATTATACCTATGTAATCATTTTCATGGCTGTTTTTCTAATCTTTCTTCTTGATCCTCTGGTTCTTGTAATTTATACAAAGTGTATCATCTTGGCACGTGCAGGTTTCCTCCAATTCCTCAGTGTTACTGGTGAGTTTTCTATTTTTCTCTCTGAATTCGTCGAGAACCTGTAGAACCTCATCTAACTTCGTTGATAGTTCTATTAATCGTTCTTCCATGCTAAGATTACTAGCGTGAGCGGAATCAGTGGTACAGAGCTCAATTGCTCTCCCATCATCGCGATATGGGGTCTGCGGAAATGGCGTAAGTTCGACTCTTGTTGACTTCTTCTTTTTCTGCTGCTGGTAGGTTTATATGCCCACCTGTTGAGCGTTGCGACGTAATCATCTCCAGTTTCTCATGTGTTCAATTTCAATCGTATGTGATTAGTTAATCGATTCAAAAAATATCTTCTGTCCAAAACTTACATATGGAAAATTCTCACATGGATGATCTGTTGAATAAAATTGTCATTTATTACGAAAAGATGTGGAGAAAGCGTGTTCTTCCAGCTGTTCTCCCCTTATTTCTATTGCGAGAGAGCGTCAATTGAAAATAAAGACTTTACTCCATTAGAACGACTCAAAGAAACGAATTGTGGTCTGGCTCCGATAAAATTTATATTCTTCTTTTGAAATCGAATTATTATTCGCCAGCCTATAGTGTCACGAGCAATGAGAGAATAATGATATGCACGTTTATATTTGCATCGAAAGGATTATGACAGGAATTAATTTGACGGTAGATTCAATAATTATGAGTATAAATTATCGCAAGATTAAGACTTAGACGTAATAAAGTTCCTCCTACGCGCGAAACGATAGGACGAATAAACGACTAGAGAAACATTTACGATCTAACGACGGGTGAGTTAAAAGCGAGTTGAAAAAAAAGAAAAAAAAAGAATGAAAACGAAAAAAAGTTCCGAAAATCTGACTGCAAAATTGTAACTCTACCGGGTGATCCGTAAAAGACCGCTTGCTGCAAATCGATTCGCGTGCTAAGAAGGAGCACTGTACTTGTGTCGCGGGTAGAAACGAACGCCAGCCGACCCTATTCTGATTCGGATTCGCGGAGAAGAACGACAACGTCGACGACGACGAAAGCGACGACGATACTGTACGTTAGCGAATTTACTGAGCTTTCGAAGAGCCGACGTTCTTTCCTTGGTAGTATTCAGCAATATTTTTTCCGACGCGATCTCGTTTTTCGCCTGTTGGTATGTTACGACTTTATTGGTAACGCTTCCATATCATACGACCGCCGATTATTCGTGACGTTCGGTTTCCTCTGTGCAACAATATTAATATTGGCAGCATGGCCACGTCCACGGCGCTCAGTCCACGACGAGCTCATTGCAATTTGAATTGTCTACAATGTACCACTATGATGGAACAGCACTTCAATAAACACAGTAAGTGCCGACAATCATTGAGTTGTCTTTCTTCCACGTAGGAGAATCTACCGAGTTGAGCATAATTTCTCAATATTTTATTAATATTTTTAAATAATTCGTGATTGTCACGACACGTGAGTCATTATCTCAGGAGATGGTGTTGGAGGTGTATAACCTATGGAAATTTGGTAATCCTCACGACTGTATCTTTACTATCTCAATCTATTGATCAAATGGAAGGTTTATTCAAAATTATGATGCCGCGGAATGTCCTGCCATTAATTTCCGTCATGAGACAGCATTTTTACTTTCCCGCGTGGTATTTTTTCATATTTTTCGTGTGAAAAATATTTGGAATTACCGTACGTTTTCGCATCATCTAGGAACTAATGATCGTACTTTCTTTTTTCATAAAATATGGGGCAAGCCGGAAGTTTTCTATTTTTTCTTCATAAAGTGTATCCGACGATGAGAAAACGAAGAAATTTTGTCTCGTCTCATATTTTTTCGTTTTTTCCTCCTTAATTTCTCATCTTCCTTATTTGACGAATGTTCTAATTCTTACCAATTGCTTCCCGGAATGTAATGACTGGGTGAACGTCAATTTTAATTTAAGGTACCTATACCTTCAACCGGGGTTATGCCGGCCTCTCGCTCAATAGGACCAAAAGACTAGAGAATGTGCAGCGTACGCAAATTATGAACAGACCTGTTTTGCAGTTTTCTCCGTTTATTGGAGAATGCACTTTTTTCCTCCGATTTTCTCGGGCTTATAATTGTCTTCAGTCCTAAATTTAAGATCATACAAATATCATCAGCTGGTAATAACGGTGCATTAATTGAACTTGCGCCGAGGACTATTCGGAGGAAGTGGGAGAGATGAAATTTATCAAGCACGGAATTTGTTTTTTTTTCGATGCGAATTAGATTTGCCAGTTCAAGGTCCTGAGTTTTCGAGGCTAATTAAATATTCCGATCGAGATAAACAACTTTGAACTTCGGCAACTGGTCTTCTTCTCCAACCGCTGCCTTCTAGGTTTAAGTCGGTGGTTACTTGTCTCGAAAAATAGAAAATCAGGAAAAAGAAAATCGATGAAAGTTAAGGAAATTTTGCCGAGTCATGGAGATAAAATGACTAGTAACGAAGATGATCTTCCAACTATCAAAATGAAGGGGTGCTTTTATCAGAAAAAATTGAAGAATGGTCCTAGAAAAGTCAGAGAAATTCATTCCTGGAAATAAGTGGCCGCACTTTGATGATTTTTCTGCCCCTAGTTTTTATATTACTTGTATCCTTCTCTGAACTGGTTGATGCCAAAGAGGTCTAAATTGCACTAGAGCCACGCTTCTATTCGTCGATTTTCCTTTTGACCTTATTTGATTGATATGTCGCTTCCCCTTTTCACTCTTACCGCATATCTCCACCTAACTTGAATAAGACCAAACCTGCATTTGTTCTCCAATTCTGCAAAGAAATTACGTCAATGATAGACTCCATTTTCTCATCTGGAGATAAGAGATCTAACGGTGCGGTGTTTGAATTTTCCGCCCGATCATGATTTCACTTGTGGTTGTGTAGAATTAATGCGAATCACTAAATTATGGCCAAAAACATCCGACGACGACATACTCAAAAGAGTAAAACAATCGGAGTAATTTAAATAAAGGCACAGAAATGCAAAATGACGGTGTTCATGAATTCGCCATCTATGGAAAAAATACTTCGACCGATATTATTGTCCACGGTAGATTTTTCTGTCCTGTTGCTCACAAATATACCGGTTTCAACAGTTATATCCATCGGTTGACCAGTATTCCGTTGGGTCAGCTCGCTTCCCAACTGGAGCTTTCGAATATAAAGCACTTGGCCAGAGTGAATGAGGTCAGCTTGAATATTGACCGTGTGGTTCATAGGAAGTTGACGCGGAAAAACCTTGATTCCACTACTTCCCTCCCCCGCCATTCGACCTCAAATAGTGGAAAACTTTGTATTAGGCTGCTCTCTTCCGAGTTCGGTCGTGTCCTCCGCTCCTGTGGATTTCGCCCAGTGTATGAAAACCTCAACACTGTCAAAAGTCAGTTCGTCAAGTTAAAGGACCCTGCCCCACTGGTTGAAAGAAGCGGTGTTTATAAGGTGAAGTGTAATGACTGTAATGGAGCATATGTATATAGGTGAGACTGACCGTCAGCTCAAAGTTAGAATAGATGAACATTGGAAAGAAAAAATTAGGCGATTCGGCATTTGCGGGCCATCTTATTACCACTGGCCATAATTTTAAAGAGAGATCTGAGTCCCTCCTCCACAGAGAGACCTCGTATTTCAAACGTACCGCGCTAGAACATGTTGAAATTATTCGCCATCTGGTGCTCAACAGGTACATACCTGATGAGGCGTTGATTGAACTAGTTTATGAGTATGATTCACATTGTGATGACTCACTAGTTCAGTCATGATTTTCTCGGTAGTTCTCGTTTCCAGCCGGAGTTGGTTCAGTTGCTTTTACGTCCCCGTTGACGATGGTTTCTTTATCGAAAGCGCTCTGGTGTATTTTGAATTTCTGTGGCTTTATTTAAATTACTCCGTCTGTTTTACTCTTTTGAGTATGTCGTCGTCAGATGAAGTGGTTCTGTGTTGCGTTGCTTCATATCTCATGAAGAATTGCCTAAGTTGATCGATTATGATATTATGAAGCTCGGCTTTGTTCGTTTTCAAATTCCGTGTGAATATTTTGATGCCGCTCTCGGCCTCTCAATTCATTTGAAGGTGTATTTATTAATGAAGTGAAGCGACAATTTTCTCTGTATTGCTCCCAACCATTAGTGATCCAAATCCACAATAAACTTCTGATAATGCTCGTGTTGTATCCGCTTATGAGAGAGTTTTTTTGAACGCCCCTGATTGTAGGATATGAGTTGACCTAGGTGAGGGAGAAAGGCCTAGCCTCTGATGCTGGAATCACATATGTACGGGTGGTGAAGAAGGCGGGGCGGGGTTTACTTTTCTTATCACAACATGGGCGCATACATTGATAGTTTTCCGGCCAATTCCTTCAGTTTTGTGATGCTTGCATACGTTGCTTGCAAAACCTGTGGCTGCAATTTTCGTGTACGATGATCGATGATCTTGAAACACAATATCGTTTATAACGGTATTCTGGGCATCTAGGACTCTATAACACTATTCAACAATTTTTCGGTCATGTAGGGCAACAAAGACGGCATAAAGTGTTTCTTAACGTATTTTCGACGCTGAACACGATGTCGTTTTCCGTTTTTCCATAATACAAACCAATTTTTTACAAATTGCATTTTAATGTTTGAAAATCGCCTGAAACTGACACTTTTAGAAGACTGCATTATATTATAATAAACAGAAACTTTGTGAAGAAGGATATGAAAATTCAGCTTAAACCTTCCTCTATAATGTGTGAGAAATTTAAAATGATAGGATGATTCTTCTTTGAGTAATGCACATTCTTTCAGAACACTATTTTTGTAAACGAAGCGGGGTATTTTATAAGGTTTTATTGCAGACTTGCACAAAACTTGTCAAATTGACGGCTGGTAATCTTTTCAGTTTTCATCGAGAAATATTTTTTCTGCTACTTCAATTTTTTTCCCTGGCGCACAATATGTATCTGGGATACACTTCACAAAATTCACATTTTCTATGTTTTCAACGTGCACAACTACGACCCCGGCCGATCGCATGGCTACGTGTTCTTGAGCTGGCTCTATACGGCATCGTGTCCAGCATCGAAAATACGTTAAGAAACACTTTATGCCGTCTTTGTTACCCGACATGACCGAAAAATTGTTGAGTAGTGTAATGGAGCGACCCACACCATTCCTAAGATAGACCGGCATCGGTCTCATTAGCTTGTATTACAGATAAGTCGAAAAACGTAATAAGGATCTACTGACCTTCAAAGTTGATGTAGGGAGCGTGACGATCGCTGCAACCTGCGCCTCATTCCTTTATAAAGGTCACACGATCCTTATTAGTCGTCAACAATGTTTCTATCGCTATGCTCCAAGACGATTGATTTTAATCCCACTTTCCTGCACCAACTCTTTCAGGTGCAGTCTAGTTTCTTTGTGGAAAATATCACTCTTTAAGTTGTTGACTTATAATTTTATTGATGTCTGGAAAAGTGATATATTCCTTTCTTCACTCTGACTTCACCCGAATTCCAAAATTTGCGTGCGCAGTATAATCTCAAGTTAGCCCCGTGTCTCATGATTTCTGTGCGCGTAATACCAGCTGTACACTATTATACTACGGTCTAAGTCTAATATACACTGCTGGTGAGCCTATATTAGCTTTGTAAGTCTTCACTGGGGACTGTGTGAGCCTACAGTCTGTTCTATATTACGTCTATCCGAACCTATATTAAACCCATTTAGGCCTTCCAGTCTTATGCTGGGCTACGACGTGAGTGAGCGTTGGGGAGATTGTTGGCCTACCGCAATGTTTTGTGATATTGAGCCGATCGAGGAAAAAGTACTTCAGCTACATTTATGAGAGACACCTTTCTCCTGATTGTTATTAATGGATCAATCAAAATCCGTAGAAATCTGTTTTAGGTCTTACAAAAAATGGCGGACAAGGGTGCCGTGAACTCGTGGTTCAGTGAAGAACCCCCCCCCCCCCATAAGAAAGAAAAAAAAAAAGAAAAGTTTACGAAGAATCGTCTTCATGAAAATGGCCTCACAGCACCCCAGGCGGGTACGGATTTTTGACACTATCACCTGGCAGCACTGCTTGTCCGGGTCTGATTTTGATGACGTCATCAACCTAAGTTGGGTTTATGTTTCACAGCAAACATCCGTGTCAGAATTTATAATGAAGTCATCAACCTGAGTCAGGTTACGTGACGTTGCTTAAAATTTATGTTCCGGCTAGATTATTGAAATTTGTATAGGTTAGATTATAGAAATTTTTCTAGACTAGATTTAGAGAAAACTTGGGCTTGCCGAAAGATGTTTTTTTTTTTTTTTTCCATATATTTTTATTGAGAATCTAGTTAAACTATTTACACAATTTTTACTCATAGAGATTTGCGCGAGTATTAGTTAACCATAGGGTGGGTTAATAGTATACAAGTGGTTATAGACAATTATTGTATAACTAATAGCTATCGAATATCGATATTGTGTTTCAAGGTCATCGATCAATTGTAGCGACAGGTTTTGCAAGATCTCCATACAACGTATGCAAGCATCACAAAACTGAAGGAATTGGCCAGAAAACTATCAGGGTATGCGTCAAAGCTGGAGACCGTATAGAAAAGTAAAGCCCTCCTTCTTCACCAGCCGTAAATATGTGAAGTCAGCATCAAGGGCTAGGCTTCCCTCCCTCACCTCCCTCACATAGGTTATTTCATGGTAATTGCCACTACCTCGACTAAGTCCACCACCGTGAAAATATTCTAAGACTGCCGATATTTCATAATTTCGAGTGCCGTCCAAGCAGCCAGTAGTATTTTTTGAACTTAGAATTGAGGAAGTCTTGTTTTTGCCTGACGTGTTCCTCCCAACTAAGCTTGAAGTCCAAGTGTAGTCAGTCCTTAGTATCTCGCTTCTTTCGCCATTGGTATGGTATGATATTGCCTCAACTCGTTGGCGGGATGTAGACATGAATGCATAGTGTGAAGTCCACTCGTACAGACTTAGCTTCGTTGATAGAGATTTTCCATCTTCTGCTCCATCTGTTAATACTATTTAAGGAGTGTTGTACTCGTTCTACTGCTGTAGCGTAAGATTTATGGCCAGAGGAGATGGCCGTAGCCGAAAGATGTGACCCATAAAATGAGATGTATTTGGGAATTATAAAAAACTCGCAGCCCACACACTTAGCTGCTCGGAATTGCCTTCATTGACTGTGGCAATTGAGGCAAACAGGGAACCTGTTTTATGGGAGTAATCATGTGAGTGTCATTTTTTGCTTTTTGTCGTCTCAAATAGCGTGTAGCTTGATATACAAATTTTTTAAAATTCCCCCTTTTATAGCTTAAAATTCTCCAATTACAATTTACTAAATGTTACAGCTTGCCCCCATGCAACAGTTTTCCTGCTATTTATTTTTACAGCCTGTGTGGTACCCTCGGTAGGCCTATCCTGTTATCAGTTCGGAGATCTGATGACGTCATAATCTGATGACGTCACACGACGTTACGATCTGGTGACGTCACGATGGGGATCTGTGACGTCACTATCATCGTGCCATCACTATCTGATGACGTCACAGAGCTAGTAAAACCACTAATACAGTAGTATAAAGGAAGCCTAAGACCTAGTACAGAGCTAGGACAAACTGCTACTATAAGCTATTATAAAGATCTTGTAAGCTTATGGTATGAAGGATGCCTAAACCTAGTATAAAGGAGGATTGGACCTAGTATACGCCTAGTATAATACGTAGTATAAGCCTAGTATAATATACTGCATGAAGCAGAGAGAATAAGTCCCCCTCCTATCACTTCATCAAAATTTTTCTAAGTCCCTTTTTCTTGCCGGACGGCGCCCGGCGCCCGTCATTTTCCTTCAGTTTACCCCCCGATAAAACAGGTTCCCTGTTAAAAACGTGCATGATTTTAGACAAGCAATTTTTTTCGGGGGCGTAGGAGCTGAGGGTCAGTCGAGAATTTGTAAGACAACGACACGTCCTATGTTATGACCAATGACCTGGAGAAATTTCGACCTTCGTTTTCTTTTGGACCTGTATTTTCAGTCTTCACTATACCAGGCTTAATATTCAGTGTACCAAGCTATGCTTTGACTTGTATTCATGGCCCTTCATTATATACTGGGCCCAACATACCGTTTATGAGGCTTTATTGGCCTCATTTAGCTAGTAGTATAGCCCTTCTTCTAGTATATCGTGGCCTAATATAATAATACGAGTATGTCGATACAGTCAATGTCAGTATACTTATTGATACAGTCGATATCAATAATACATCGATAAAAGAGATACATTGAAATTTGTATCCTAAAAACATACCTAAATGATTCAATATTTTCCATTGTTCTTCTTTGTTCCCTACTGATTGAGGAAAGCAGTCTAAGGATAAAAATTAAAACTCGTTTTCTCAGTTCGGGTTACATATGTTGTAGAAAAAACTAAATAAAAGTTGTACATTTTTTTCAAAAACTGCAGAGTAGTTTCAATCTTACCCGTGTGCATAAATGAAGCTACTATTTTAAAACTGTTTGAACAACTCTACGAGTCATCGAGCCTAAATCTGTTCGAGTGGTTTTCAGCCTATGCCTCCATCCATACACTCCCACTATCCTGGAGGGAGTGCCAAACCCAGTATCCAGTCAAGCTCGTTATCTGGGCCTACACCTCAAACCAACGCAAACGCACCGTACTCGACATCCAGCTAAAGAAATTCCACTGGCTTCTCGGTCAACATTCAACGCTCAGTCTTGATAATAAAAGACTCATCTATATGGACCATACCACTGCAGTCTCTTCATTATCCAGTTAGCTATCATTCCCTCCAACCCATATTGCATTCTTTGTGCGACATTAGACACCGGGAAGTCCATATTGATTGGTATCAGTTGCGAGTATCAATGGTAAATCTAGATTAAAGGGTACTAGCACGTTACTGTTGGATCTTTTTTACCCTACAGAATGTTGCCTCCTACGCTTTCCATCGTTCGAACTTCCTCTTCATTAATGCATGCAGTGGGTGAGAAATTGATGCGGCGTTCTCTCAATGTGGAACATCTTTGAAAGATTTTGCTTAGAGCTTTATTCGTAATCGCGTCAATCTTGCTACCAAGCGGCCTCAAACGTTACTGATGAAAGTAAATTCTGATCCTGTATCTCGGCTCAGCTTCCATACTATTTTCGAAATCATTTGATAACTTTTGGATACGCGTTGGAGATAAATTTTCCTTCCTTTTTGATAAATAAACGTCCTACCACGACGGCCTAAATATCATTACAATCGTACATCATTGCTCAAAGTTCACGCCTCGCGCCTTACTCGTGTCTTTTCTGTCCGAAAGTTCGTCGATCATAAAATACGAGATTTGTCACTTCTTGACTATTTTTCACGATAGAATATTTGTCACAGTTATAGCTTTTCGCCCTTACTATCTTAATAGAAAATTCGTAAAGTGGGTTCTAGATCAAAAAGCCGCACAACTCAATAATACCACTTTTTACTGGCTACAGCGATAACTGTTGCTTACATTGTTTTGCACGATAGAAAATAAAGTTGTAGAAATCGCTCCGGGTCCCCTCATCTTTCTAAATTGCTCGCTTTATCGTGCAACCTCATCAGAATGAAATCGAGGAAAAATTATAATAAATTCGAACTACGACTCGAGAATGAAAACATCGGCTTCTTCATTTTTATCAGATAAAAATATAAGTAATGAATTGAAGCTTATACGACGTGTATTGCGAAAAAGACGTAATACTCTTCGCTAAATTATTTTGGAAAAATAAAATATTGATTTCCTCTCGTTCGGAACACGATTATCGTGGCTTTTTTTCGGCTAACTACTATCGTTATAAAAATGAAATAAATATATTGCGCAAGAACTGTGAAAATACGTGCGTTATGTGTCAGTCTCTTTGTTGTACAGTATTACTTCTTTTTTTTTCGCTATTACCCTTCGCGACTCTCGTTTCGTGTAACGCTATTTTATTTGAAATAGGTCGATACCGGTATAAAACGAGATAGAGCTTCAATATCAACTTGAAAAATCCCATCTTTTTTACACGAGCTATCTCAAACTGCAGCGATTTAAAGAGGAGTACTTGGTTGTGTTTTTTTTTTTATTATTCCGGCCGATATAATTATAATACCATCCTACTACCGATGGTGTTCCGATATTCAAGAATTAAGCGGTAACTGTACATAGATGGGCGTCATGGAGGCTCTTGAAATTTTTGTTTCCTCTATAAGCAGTCCTCGCACGTACTTCAAAAGCGTAACAAACAATAGACTCGGAGTGTAAAGTAACTCAAATGTTTGATATCGAAAATAATATTATCGCGAACTCGCGAGAGTGAAAACTTTTCAAATCGTTTTGAGAAGTTTTACGATAGTTTTTCAGTTAGGAAAATCCACCGTAAAAATATTTACCAAACCCGAGTATATTTATAGATGCATATTGTTTTTAGCTCGCAAAAATCTACGAACATATAAAAAGTGTTGTACTCACTCGGAATGGGGAAAAGTTGAAGCGTAAATCGTATATTATGTGAAAAGAAATAATTGTTGCGCTATCGGAACGAAATATAGGAAAAATAACCTCGGTCAGATGAAATCGATAGATGGTTTCTTGTTCTATGGTATTTTCGTGTCAATTTTTGGAATTGAAGACGCCATTTCTATCTAATCTCCTATGATGGATTGTGGAGACGGGCGGCGAATACAGGATAAGAACGTGAGATCGTTTATAGTGTGACGTGTGACTCGACCGGCGAGATAGTAAGCTTTTCATTTTTCAACGATTAGAAGTTCTTCGCCCTTGCTCGACTCCACTACTGCAATACATGGATGATTGAAAAATGCGCAAAATTATTCGGTGGGCAATATTTGTAAGTGCAGCGCTTACGGCTTGAGTGATGTCTGTAGTTACAATATCCTGACCCGATAAGAAGTCTTCAAGAGCAAACAAGGCAGCCATCAAATTTTTCGTTGCACAATATATGCACTACATCCGAATTCGAACAAAGTTTAAACAACTTCTGTTGTTAATGTGGTGCAGATGGAGCACCGAGAGAAATCTGATCATTTACGAGGTTTCTCATCTTTTAAGTAGTTTCTTCTGGTTCTCTACTTTTTTGCCTATGATCTATCGAACGTACAACTTTGGCTCCTGGGTAGAATTATGAGGTGCAGTCTGATTAGAAGTAGAAGGGATGGCAGGACCAGAGTGTACAACTGCATGTACTTTCTCCTCTACGCACTTGTCAGGGCTGCGCTCACTCTGCTGTGAAGTAAAATCTCGTGGTTTTGGTTTGCATTTGGAAAAATCTGGATTTCTGCTCTTGAGTATTGTAGTAGAAATACCAGGGTAATCTTCATTCACATGATATTCATCTAGGTCTCTAAGCGTCTCTTCAATCTGAGAAGTGAATTTTCCACTGACTGCAGATCTCTGTTATAGAGTGAAAGAGAGATTGAACGAAAGCTGAGTTAAGATGCTCCTCTAAGGAGAATGTGGCGACAGAGTGCATGATGACTGCTGAAGGAAGTACAGGCTAACAAAGATGCATCCTGCATTACTTCATAATCTTTACACACATCGCGAATGCCATTGTCGTGTTGATTTATCGTCCCTCTCGTCTGCTGTAGAGCTTTTAAGCTTTTGTGCAGTCGCCCTCGTCTGTTGTAGAGCTTTTAAGCTTTTGTGTAGTAAAATGCACCTTCAACCATTGAGGACGATCGATGCTTCCTAATTCGGGGCAATAATCTTGGAATCTGTGTCCTAGATCCACAATGCTTAAGCCTGTACGATGCGTATTGCACCACTTCATGATCTTAATATGCCTCGCAAACGCCATTGTCGTGTAGGTTCATCACCGTCCTCCTCTGCTGTAAAGCTCCTAAGCTTTTGTGCAGTGAAATGTACTCTCGGCCATTAAGGATGAGCGTTACTTCTTGATTCTGGCGACTTATCTTAGAATCTATATCAGAAATCCTAAATGCTCTGCCATCCGCCCGTGTTGAAGTCTGCTCAATCCTTGCGTTCTAGAAAGAAATAAGATACATCACATTGTTTTCAATCAGATTAGGCTCAGGTTATGTGTGTCCTACTTTGGATTTACTGATGACTCTAGTCCGCTTCCTATTGGCAAAAACACCAACAATACCTCAAACAATGAATACAAAACATTTTTTTTTTAGCGGGAAATCTGCTATCCATTTTGTTAGGGGGATTACATCCTAAGAAAACGTCCGCGCCTGCATCCGGGAGTTTCTGTGAACTGCGTGATGTGACGTGACATGACGTGACGTGTGACGCTTTCTGATATCATCAATGACCTTGACCTACTTTGGGAACTTGAAAAAATCTCAACTTCCAGCCTTCATTGTATCAGGCCTTGTACACAGTATACTATGAAGAGCCCCGCCAACTCACTTGCTGGGGGCGCCAACGTGATCGCGAGCGCGTTCAACTTATTACGTCATCATTTTTAAGACTTGGAAACTAGGCTGCATATGATAGGATGAGGACTAATTGCAAACCTGCAATGGCCTCTAAACTTTTTTTTATTATTTATTTCACATAACTATACAAATATACATTCACCGTAATTTTTCACAAGATTGTGACATTGACTCAACTAATTTTAAGATACTTGATGAGAGCATAATAATTCAGAATCAAAACATCTACTGAAGAAATTGTCCGCTGCTTGTGCTTCACCTTCGTTTGTGTCGCATGTACGAGGCTACCCTCTCTCCATAGTGAAGTAGATGCAGGCTATGTATGCATTAATTTGGTTTCCTCGAACACCGGAATCGATCCTTTCGGGTATGACTGTTGGAAGGATCTCCTCGGCGGAACCTTCATCACCAAGGTGAAGGTGCCCCTCGGCATGCAAAGTTGAGCATACAAGCCAGACACAACTGTAGAACTCTCTCCTTCTTCTTGTCCTTGTAGCGTTGTCAGTATGTGGATAGTGCAGAGGTGTCAAATAGACCATAGCGTGGTGCTGCATTTACTTATTCCATTCAGTTCCATGTCTGTCTTCTTCTTCGTGAAATGCAGACACCTTGTTCTATGCTTATTCGGAACATTTACCTAGCATGGTGGCTACCAGGCTACTCGAAGAAAGGGTTTCATCGACCTCAATCTCTTGAAGAGACCGACTAAGCTTGCCTCGCTTACATCTCCACGCCTCACACTCGAATGAGGTGTAGTAGAGGCTTATCATCCCGCCATTGATTGCAGTGCAAACACGTTGCCTACTCACTTTTCTTAACTTCTCATGGTGGTACTGCAGCCATAAAAGTTTGTCTCGACGTGGTCTCGGTTCATCCACTCGGCAAAGGTCGAAAACTAACACACGAGTCCTCCATCTACCCAGCTCACTCTGAGCAATGCATGATTTCCATTTCTCAGGCAAGGAGCTTCTCGCCTCCTGCTTGACTCGTAAATGATCAGTCGTGTTCCTCGTTTTTGAACACCATTGCTCGTCTCCTAGCAAGAGTTCGATTGGTGGTGAACGTGCTGCAAAGGACTTCCGTCAAGACTGTGCGGTTGGCACTAGTAGCGCACCTTGGCGTTTTTCCTTCTCTTTTCTTCTGTGTGCCTTCTTCATCCAGTCAGCTTATACTGGGGCACTGCATAGGAAGACCGCCAGGGCAATGTTCATCATAATCTCCTAGGTTTGTCATCATGCGGCATAATCCTGCCTACTTTTGGAAATGGTGCCTGATGTTCAGCTTCGATTTAAACCAGATGCCCAAATACCTCATCAGCTTCTTGGTCGCGATTTCTACAGATCGCAAGCGCAAGGTGGGTGGACTGAACTTCTTACGGTCGTGAATAATAAGATCTCCGTCTTACCTTCTGCGAGTTCTAGTCTGGCTGACTCGATCTAGGCAGACTCGTCGAGAGCTCCAGTCGGGTCTGGGGCAAGGAACACAGCCTCCCCCCCTTCCCACCAAGCCCGGGGCAAAATCTCCAGTTGCCGCCTCCACTCGTCAGGCCTGACTTTGTGAACCGAGTACAACTACAATTAGCTTGACATGAGATGCTCTGTAGTTCAGAATTTGAAATCCCTCGCTGAATCACAAGTTGCAGATGTCCAAGAATATTGCTTAAGCATTTTTCTCTCACAAAAAGGTCTTAATATTTTGCTGAGGCTCAGTGTTTGGATTCTCAAGATTCTACCGAGCTGTAAATCCTTGAGAAACTTAAAATAGTTCAATTTCCGAGGCTCAACTTCAAACAACAAGGGTAAAGGCAGTCTGTGTCTGCACTTTTGAGCTTTTTTCAGCGATTTTGTCTCGCAGTGGTATTTTTGTATTGTTTTGACCTAATCACGAATTCCTCTTTGTGTCTCGAGCTATGGCTAAGAATTCTTGAGAAGTATAATGACGGTCGTACAATTTACCTGTGAGTTCGGGCACATCGTTTGGTGGAGCGACACTTTGATAGGCCTAGAGCACACAATGTCGGTGGAGCGCGTACGCTACTAGCGCCGAAATTTCTTCTAGTCCATGACTCTGGAGAAAAGAAGAGAAAAATAAAGAAAAATTCTTGACGGGCGACCGAAATTGCTTTTGCTCGAGAATTTTACCACGTGCTTCATTTTCGACCACCACTTTATTTTGAATAGTAAAATGAGACGAACGACAACTTTCTTTTGAAAGAAGAAATTCTGTGCAATCCTTCTTCGGTGATAATATCATGAAATTGGAAGATTCATACAACGTAGGCCGTTATTCTGAACAATGGCAATCTCATCTTCATTGTCTTTATAAATCAAATATGGCAGCGCCTTTGTTTTTTAGATTTCTGGTCACTTATCTTCGGTTTTTGTTATTTTGAACAAATTCATCTCTATTGTATGCTATTTCAAACGAAGACGCAGCCTTACCTTCGTCGATCACTTCATCGTGTGCTTTTTCGAATCAGGGTAGGGCTATTCTATCTGGCCGGTGGAGTCAGTCTCCTACTAAAATGCGCAGCCACGTCGATATTTTCGCCAACTAACAAAACATGACCGATTTATTAAATTCGATACTCTACCAAATCATTGTACTTCTTTTTTTCGGCAAACAATGAATATACACACTCCATCGCCCAAATTCAATAGACATCTTATCACTACTATACGTTTGTGACAAAATCATGATTTGCAGCATCGTCGAGAAACTTGTCTCGAAGTTTCGAAATTTTCGCAAGTTTCTATTCCTTTTTATGCGTGTATAGCCGAAGCCTTCGAACTTTTCCAATTTATTCGTTCATATAGCAGTTCAATCTCTGAAGTATCTTCAAGATGTGTGACCTTTCCTACAAAGGTGGTCAATCTATTTTAAATTACCTCCGGAAAAGTGGTTCTTTGAACGTATCGAAAGTATTTCAAGGGACAATTATAGCTGAAAAAAACTCGAACAGCGTTGGTAAACTTCACCAATATACAATTCGAACAAATGACAATCTGGATTAGATGAGTTTGGTGCGAATATCGGTTTTTACGGAGTAGGAAAAGTTCACCGATGTGGAGTCCTGCCTGAAAAATACTTCGAGGAGTCTTTTGTCTTGTTTACAATTTTTATTTTCAAATTAGTATCGTGTTTTTCGTCTTGTAATTTCGATTAGTTTTTTTCAGCGTTATTTTGAAGGATGATTCTCAACACCCTGTTTTCGTTTGCATTTCCACTCGAAATTCAAAAATTTTTTCATAGTTTTGAAAACTCGAGTATTCTTATATCCTTCATTGTCTGACCATTTTCAGTCAATGAGAATCTTCGTCCGCATAATTTTAACTCTTGTCATTTGAACGTAGGGACATCTAATTTGAGGATGCAAAATCTTATGACTTGAGATACAATCTTTTTTTTTCATAATGACGAAGAAAAAAGAGACGTGTACGATCTTCTTTCTTCAGTGTGCATGACAAAAACGTCGCATAATAGTTCAAATTTTCGGGATGATACAAATTGAACTGTATTTTTTATAGGTACAAGGAAAATTTCTTTCAAAAACTTTCGACTGATTACTTTTCAAAACTTTTCCTGGTCGCTTACGGCGAATACTCATCGATGAGGATAGCGGATACTTTACATCCCTTATTTTACGATCTGAAACCGTGAATTTTGTCATTTTTACATTCGTCATAAAATAGAGAATCGAGGAAAAAATGATATCTACAATTTGATCTGTACTCTATCCAACTTTCGTGAATAAGATAATAAAAACTAGCTCTTTTTTTCGGGACATAGACGATAGGGCAGAATATTACGTACACTTGAATTTTGGAGCCTGGTTTGATTGCGAAGTTCGCAAATTAATATTGTACAATTTCGATTTCACATGTGAGCTCGTATCCCATCGCAATGATTCATACTTAAATTGAGGCTATATCGTAAAGAATGTTTGCAATCTAAAAAATTTGAACTTTTTTCTGGCGCCCCCGGCACTCATATTCGCGTTCAATAAATATTAACTGAGCACGTTCGTACAATAAACAACCGACATTATAATCCAAAGGCGACCATAATATCGAGCATCCTCTAGCTACAAGTACCTATATTATTAGCAGAAAACATACTCAAGACAGTTCTAGACCATTTTTTCCTCCTCGTTTCTTGTTTCTTTATGCGTGTATTTTTTTTTTACGTTCAAAAATTTCTTCCTTATTTCTCTCAGCAAAACCTAAGTATTAGGAAGCCATATGTAGCGTGGCTTGTACGGAAAATCACATTGTACAGATACAAAAATAGAAGCGGGCAACTGGTAACCGTTTATGTATCAAAAGTCTAGTTCCCCTCCCCTCTCTTCAACGACTTTTCTCATACATCAAGGGGTTATTGCACTGACAGACTGCGCGACCACTATACCTCGACTGAGATATTTATTGAATTTTTGATTAAAAAGAATTTGCGGTAGTGTGTCGGTTGAACGGCGAAATTGTGAACGTATACCCTTTTATAACTGGGAAACATTTTTGCCAAGTTTTGCGGAAGAAGAACTGCTTTTCAAAAGTGTTGAAACGAGCTATTCCACCGAAATTAGAACTTTTCTACGAAATCTATGCGCGCACAATTTTCCCAAAACTTTGTCTCTTCTACCCCCTTAAAGTGCCTCAGGAACGAAGGAAATTAAATTTCGAATGTTTCGTTGTACATCAAATCTTGAAATGATACTCCAATGTTGAACGAGTAGCTTCAATTACCGTTGTATGAATCGATTAGGAAGTCTTTTGCCTCCTACAACAAATGATACAGCTTTTTCGAAGCGGGGGTTGAAAGAGGTTTACGAACGGAAAAAGACGAAGTATAGACTGATGGAAATTTTGAGAAAATGATTTCCGGCAGTTGGAAATGATATTTTTTAGACGGGTGAGTGAGTTCTATGTTCGTTTAGATAAGTTCAGCAAGTGTGATGGTATGTCTAGAATCCTTCTATACTGGTGAGTTTTGTAGGAGAATTAACCTCCATGTCAGCGAAAGTTTTGTCTTGATATGAAATATCTGTCAACAAAAAATGCAGGGGAAAAGAGGTAGAGATTTTCACGGCCAAAATTTTCGACTTGACGTCGTGTCTCCAGTTGTAGAAGTTATTCTCATTCTCACGCTTAAGCAGAAGCCTCTGCCTGATTGCTTCTTTTTGAAGGTCAAACGACAAATCACTCTATCTCAATTTTGTACAATTTTAAAATAATTTTCCAGACTACTTCGTGTAGAACAAATTCTTTTCCAAAGAATTTCAAAGGAAAACTGATCAAATTGTCACATCTCTAAATCGATATTGCTATCGGAAGAAAGTTTATCTAAAAAAAAGTTTATTATTTTTTTCGATGACTTTCACGACTTCAACGACCATCGATAAATTTTTATTACTTTTTTATGACTTTTATGACCTGCAGACACCCCAGTGAAGATAAAAACTGCCCCGTTCAATTATAAACGAAACCAATGCCGTAGGAGTCGATGGTGCGCGGGTGTTTGGTGTATTGATTGCCTCTACTGCCGAGACAAAGAGACTCACTCATCAGTTATTGAGAAGATGAACCTTATTGGGCTCTCATTCATTCTGACGAGTGGCCAGCATCTCATGGCTTGACGACAAGTGAATGAATCATTGAGGAAATTACAAAGCTGGGTGTGAAAAATGGGCATAACCACTCTACGAGAAGTCTTGGAGACGAATGAATCGACCGCGGTATGATACCTTCCAGATGAGCTAACACACGTAGAACGCCTCAAATTTTGTTTGGAAATTTCATTTTGAAGGATATTTTTACGACTCAAAAACGTTGCATCACGTTTGTTTAGACAGCCTGGGCGATCACCCTAGACCTCGTGTAGAACTACCTATCACTGTGTACTATTATTTACATTCTCATAACAAAGAGTGAGTTGATACACTTCTGTTGCGGATGGGAGCTCTATCAAGCCCCAGAAGGGTTTACATATGGCTAAGGAATAATCTAACTGTGCTATACGTCCGCATTACGCTAATCAAATAACTATAAGCAGTCCAAGCTTGTATCTGGTTGTGCACCAGTCCCATCCTGCTGATTACTATTCTCTCGCTCTCCTATCCTTAATCACTTAATTAGGCACTTCATCGTACTGGTTTTGATGTTTTGGTTTTAAAATGTGTTACATCTATTATTAGCTGCAATTCTTTTTATATTTCGTCAAATATCAATATATCTGGGCAATTGTGGATATTTCTCGTTCAGTTGTTACTTTCCTATCCCAGTATAACTTATGTTGCTCCGATTCAACAATTGGTTCCTATTTGTGTTGGGGGTGTAGTTGACGTCTCTTTGTCCTTTCCTATTATCTGTTTCAGTTTTTCCTAGTGCACAATGTCTTGTCTCTCTGTATTCATTCTCTTAGATGGTATAGTGTTGTACATCCATATTCCTGGTGAAATTTTCATAGGGAAGACATCTTTTTTCTTTTCTGTTTGATTTCAATTTTACCAGCAATGAAACACCACTAAGGGCTATTTGCTCGATAGAATCGCATATAAGGTAGAAAACAAAATGTTTCGCGAAAAGTTGAATTATAAGTGCGCTGAAGGAAAAACACATGCATGTGATAGGTACACTGTTTATTATCTAACTGCCAACTGATAAGCGGCTAAATCCCATCCGCTACGCTACATAGCTCCCTTCCAGTATGGGAGCGAACTAAAATTTGACAATAAACAAATTCATGCAGAAACAAATAAAAATGAGGAGCAAAGGGGAAAAAAATTATGTACAATAAAAAGAAAAAAAACTAAAATTAAAACGGAGGTACAACGGGATGGTAACTACAAATGCTTAAAAATATGTTCCAGCAAACTTTACCTTTCTGGCTGGTTCTGGTCGCCTTGACTGTTCTGGATCAGTCGCTTTCGTATCTAGTCTAGGGACTTGAAGGAGGACGGCAGGTTTGACCCTGTCCATAGTAACTTTTTCCTCCACTCCTTGTCTGAAAATGGTGATGGTCTTGGTGTCCCGTGTTATCACTGAGAATGGACCCTCATAGAGAGGCTTCAGGGCTCCGCGAATACGTGGGTGCAATTGAGACTTGCAGGGACATGGACAGGGTTGTTGCCATGTCTTTGGGCGTTATATCCGTGAACACTTGAAGAGCTGTGGCCAGTTTTTGAACAAAGTCTGGTGCATCTTTGACGCCGAATCCCAGACTGTTGTCTCCTGCAAAGATATAGCCTGGCAGCTTCAAGTCCGCCCCATCCATCATCTGAGAAGGGGAAACTTTAATATTGGAATGTATGACTACGCATAGTCCCAGCATAATAAATGGAAGTACTTGAGTACACTGGTCGGTGGCACAGGCCATTAGAGCGGCCTTCAGAGCTTGGTGCCATCGTTCCATTTTTCCGTTGGCTTGCGGGTGGTATGCTGTAGTCCGTAGCTTTGCCATCCCTTACTGTCCCATTATCCGGCAGAAGCAGCGACAGACTTAGCTTCCGTGCGGACACAAGCACACTTATGCGCTGACCTTTTTTAGCAGGGAACCCGCTATCCATTTTTTTAGGGGGATTACATCCTCAGAAAACGTCCGCCTTTGCGTCCGGGAGTTTCTGTGAACTGCGTGCCGTGACGTGCTGTGACTCGATGTGACGTGTGGTGCTTGACCTACTGTAGGAAGGGGGCATTTTCGCGCCAACGTGGTTGCGAGCGCAAAAGGTTGCAGGTTCCCCGCTGCCATTGCAAACCTGCAATGGCCTCTAAATTTGTTCTTTGTTCTTCTCTTTTTTTTCTTTTTATTTATTCAAAAAATTTTCCGCGCGCCAAAGCAGTTGCATGTGATGATTGTGCCTTAATCCACCGCTGGGCAGAAGAAGTCGGCCTCAAACTGCCGACCCTGGTCTGTTGTGACGAGGGCTGGCACTCCAAACCTTGCAATCCAGGTTATTATAAAAATGTCGGCTACATTGTTGGTACCGCTTCCAGCCACCTTGTGGCTCTATCAGCCATGGTAACAGGATACAATTTGCCGTTAGAAACAGGAAGAGCTCCGACTATGTCTATGGCATATAGACATGCTCAAATTGTTGTGAAGGTGCAAACTCTTCCAACAAGGCGCGGGTGTGTCCGCCAATCTTGGCGCGCTGACAATTCACGCAAGCTCGCACCCATCTTCTGCAGTCTTGCTTCATCCAAGGCCATACATAACAATTTGCAACTTGTTGAGCTGTGGTTCCAGGCCCAGAATGGGCCATCTTATGGACTGAGTTGAAAGCTGTTTTGCAAAATCTGGAAGTGACAAAAGGTCAAATTTGACTGCCTGAGGTGTCTCAATAAAAGTGATGCTGCGTCGTCTCTAATTGGGATTGGTTTTAGTGTGAGACCAGTATTTGATAAACTACTTAGTTCTTATATCTCTAAATTTCCCTGCTGTGCCTGCGCTGGTGCAGCATAATCAATTTACCTATCGAGTAAACAATCTGCAATAGCGTCAATCCTGGAAAGTACATCCGCCGGTATATTTTCAGCGTCCGGTACGTAACAAATGTCCGTTGAGAACCGGCTGATGAAATCCAGTTGTGTGGCAGCTCCAAGTGAGACCTTTTCAGACTGCGTTGTGAACGCATATTGAAGGGGTTTGTGATCACTAAATATTGTGAAATTCCTTCCCTCGACAATATTGCGGAAATGGCGATTTGCAGCAAAGATTGCCAGTAATTCGCGGTCATATGTTGACTGTTTTGTTTCCATCTCGGACAGCTTGCGCAAGAACAAGGCTGACAGCTCAAAATTGTTGTCTCTAATTTGATGGAGAGCCGCTTCTATTGCGGTAATTTTGTCAGTGTCTACAGACGGGTGATGGAGCAAGGTCGCGCCACTCAATTGAGTTCCAATCTGAAATTTTTTGGGAAATGGACTACCTGAACTTTCTTCTAAAGTTTGTCGAAAGTCCTAAGCTCTTGTAGGGGGATCATTTGTTTCCAAGTACTGTCTCGCAAATTCGAGCTTTAATAAGGAAAAGTTCAATATGCAGTGATACCTATGCCTGAACTTTGTTGTAAAGCTAATGATCAGCTTCAGAAGTCTATTGTCAGCTGTAAGCTTTGTGAGAAGAAAATGTACGAAATTTCTTTTTTTCATTGAAGAGCTCTCAGCGGTCCTTAGGTAACAATAAATCGATTTTTTCTAAAAGCCCACAACTGGACTGGTGATAAAATACTGACAGTCTATCATGTGTAGTCAATTTCGTGAAAGAAATTTTTGTTCGGAACTTTTTCCTATTGAAGCTCGATTTTTCTTTTTGGATATTCTCAAACAAATGATTTCCGTCCAAAAACTCAGAACTTCCGACGAACTTTGGAAGAAACTTCAGGCAGTCTATTTTGTAGAAAAGTTTACGATGAACATTTTTCGTTTTCCAACTCGATCTTTTTGACATATTCGCAAAAAATCAACTATTTCCCAAAAGTTTCCAACTCTTACCAAATTTTTGAGTTGATAATGAGACTCATAGTAAGATTGAAATTCTTTCCTATGATTGAGGGGGGGGGAGGGGCTAGAACATGCCAACCAAAGTTTGGCACAAGACGTGAGGACGCGAAATTCAATATGTTATAAAATTGAGATATTCGCCTTTTACCACAATACCAATCCGCCATTTTGAATTGCTTCTTATCTCTGTTTTTTTTAGTAAGTTTCTCTCCTACATTATTCCGAAGTGATGCTTTGCTCCCAAAACGGTACCAAAAACCATTATTCTTCACTATAGCCCTTGGACTATTCTGATCAGAGTTATAACCGTCGGTTTTGAATTTGTCTATATCGTTCGCCAATAATGTGAAATCGTTTTTATTTTGATTCCCAATTCTTTCACATCATAGGGTGATGAAGAAGAAAAAATATTCTGAATTAGGTACGAAAAGTTGACCAGCGCGTGGAACAATTTTTCTCAGGTTCACTTTTCGGAATGAATGTACACTATAGACTAAAAATCTCGAGCTTCGATTTTCTATGCGATAGTAAATTTCTTGAGGGCACATTCTCTTTTCAAAGAACGAATGAAACAAATTTACCCAAAAGCTCATCAAAATTCACTTTCATATTAAAGTTTAGTGGCGATCGGCGCAAGTATCGAACTATTGTATTGTAGCTAACTATAGCCGAAAGACTTGTTGATTTAATATTTGGTACGATATAGCTCGGCCGTAAGGTACCTCCTTCCAGAATCAGAATGCGCAATTCCCGAATTTCAACAATGCATCGTATACGTCAATGGGGTTTAGTGAAACGTGAACGCGAAAGCATACCAGATTTTCCTCAATAATAAATACTGTTCGAATAAGACGTTTGTAATGAAGACAAAATGTTTAGCCGAGAGAATCAATAGAGTTAGAAACAATCCGTCTGCTGTAAAATTAATTCCGATTCCGAAACGATCGTAAGAGTCTGTATAGTACGAGTATTAAGAGCTCCGTAGAATGTTTATAATGGTAGTACAAGATTATATTCGTTTTCTTGAGTCGTCTCTTACTGATCTCATACTAAATCTGAGAACTTATGTTACCCTAAAACGAATACGACCACCTTCTTGTGTAAGTCCCTCGGTGTGCTGTTCATGCGATACGACGGTCATTCGCAAGACCTAAATCCGTGTGTTTTACCCTTGAAAGAGAAACCACATTTGCATATTATCATCTGTAGTCTAATTTTGCATTTAAGAAAACGCGTCAATTTTCTCGGCCGCTTTTATAAATTTAGTTTCTACTGCTGTTGTGTGTTTTAGCAGAGAGTACCTTTTGCGTTGATGATAATGATTTCAAGCGACAAATTATTCAAAAATTTGCCGCCTAAAAGCGAGGCCGCTGAAAACACAATTATATGAAAAATAAGAAGGGTTGCGGCTTTCTTGAAAGCTTTCAACGACGCTCTCTCAGAATTCCCTATCTTGACGACATTTATACTTTACTGTGGTTTTGCTCGCTACCCAGGAAAAAGAAATTTTCCTATGCTGATAAAAGGAGGGAAAAAAAAAGTGTTCGTTATATTAAGATTTTCGAATGTGGAAAATTTTTAATCGTATAACAGTCGGATTCAATTCTGCGAATGATATTTTTTCGTCGCTCGAAAAGGCTTTTCTTTCCTGTATTTTTCGGAAATCCAGAATCGTCATATTCGGTTTCGAAGGTCAGCGTCGCGTCTTTATGCCGCGAAAATGCTCGACAAGCCATCCCACATTATACTGTCTGAGTTATAAAAAGTACTGTACCCTTTTGTATGTTTCAATAAACATATCTACAGTATATGTAGGCGCTGTTTCGGCTTTTTAAAATTTTACACCACATCAGAATTATGAATTTCTTATACGAAGGTCGATTATAATATACTCGTACGTACAAAATAACGAAAATTTGGAATATTTTCAATTTTAGTGTAGAGAATTTTCGAACGACGCTGTCATCGACAATAATCTTTTGGTATTTTATTTTTAATGAAATTTGGTTAGTATATCCATATAATACGCAACGGGCTAGACAATTTTACGGTTCGGATTGTAAAAATTGAATTATCAAATGCTTTATACTATAGAGGTGACCGACGGCGCTGATGACTCTTAGAAGAGATCAAAATCATCTTGGATTGACAGGTAAATTCTTCTCGCAATAGCGTTAGTCAATCTCGAAAGAAATTTAAATATTGTCGCTCTATCGCAAATGCACTCGCTCTTTGTTGGATTCGAGGCACGTTACGACGTTTTTGACGTGGATAACCGAAAAACGTCCACCTACGTTCAAAGTTTAAAAATTAGTTGTGGGAAGTTGGTTATCCGCAGAAACACGAGCTTTTTTCGTGAGTTAGGATTTTTTCATCGGAAACAGGCCATCACAATCTCAAGTCGTAATATTATATTCTGTAGATTGAAGAGTGAACAATGTGACACATCATGAAAATTTCAAGATTGACTAATCTGCTTTAGTACGATAGAGAAGAGAGAGAAAACGAGTTATTATAATTTTTCAGATTCAGATCGTATTACGAAAGGGTAAAAAAATTACTTATTTTGCGGAGACGGGCTTGTGAAGAAATTTCTATCTCAAAAATTTCCTACTTATCATCATGAGGTCAACTTGATGATTTATCATGAACAAAGATCGTAACATCGTTTCTTTTTTTTAAAGTAAGATTCAACTGTACGACAGTACAATCATATTTTAGCGAAGGTGAACATTTCAATACTATTGTGAATTTTCTTCGACACGAAAAACGACTCATTGCGCCGTTAACCGCTATTCCATGTGGTTTTTGTCTAATTCACGTTTAAATATTTTAAAACTTTCAAAATATGTACGAATTCGGAGCGCTTCAGCGTACAGATGGCGTGTGGGAAGCAACTGAATAAATACGTACAAAAAGATGTATGTAGGTTAACTTTTTTCAAAGTATGCCTAAATATAGATGTCAATGAAGACATGCTTCTCAGAAAGCTATAACGCATGTCTATGTCTTTATCAATAGAGGAAATTTAGAACCGAATAAAATCAGTAGTTTTCGAGACTTCTCTTGAAGAACAGCCTTAGCGGGTGAAGGTTGATGAATCTCTGGAGTTAGAGTATCAATTGGAACTGAGCATTGATAGAATTTATGTGCAGCGTATCTTACTTTGGTATTGGCTCATCTCTCATTCCCTGTCTTCCTTTCCAATCTTCGTTGCCTTCCCGGTTTACTTTTCTTTTATCCCTGACCACCTCACTCCGTTTTCCACCGTTTTGTTTCATTTAAAAAATACGAGTATTTTCTTGGAATTCTACTGAAAACTTTCACTCTTTTTATATTTCACCATGTGTTTCTCGTCTTCCGAGTCGTCGAAAATAATGCTCTTAGTATTGTCCTGTTGATTAAAATAACTGTATGAATCGTAAAATGGGGACAGTCCTTCTTTCTTCTCTTCAAGTACAAGACTTCTCCTATCTTCTTTTGGAGCCATCAAGATAATGTAATGATTTATAGCGAGTTTTTCCGAAAATTCATCCTTCATTCGAATTTCTCGTAAGTTACTTACAGGCAGCAGCCGCAAAACTCCAAACAGCTGTTAGCGAAATTAATCACTGAGTGAACCGATGGAAAACTCAAATGAATGTGGGCAAGACATTCCGAGTTGACTTTGCCTTCCGAGCGCATGGGTACGTACCAACAAAATTATAAACGATGAACCTGTTCAACGAATTGAGAGCGCACGATATATAGGCCTAAATCTAGAAAGTAAACTCAACTAGAAAATGTACGTTATGAAATAGAGAGAGGAACTCTAAATCCGATTTTGTGCATTGTTTTGGTTTAATTGCTCAGAGCCAAAAGTCGCGCATTGTTTACGAGTACAAAGAGGAGCCTGCTCTATGTTACAATTCTTCGTCCCATTCGGATATTTGGAGCTCAACTGCTATAATAGCAACATCCAAATCCTTCAACGGTTTCAAAATACAACTTGCGTTTAAGTCCACTTCTTATCATATATAGCTAGAGTGTCGAAATTTTTTAAAGTCCCTCTTCGTGACGTCATCAACTCCTCTGTGACGTCATCGACCTTTGCGGACGCCCTTGCGCTCAAGTCCACTTCATATCATACATGGCTAGAGTGTCGAATAAGTCTCTCTCTGTGACGTCATCAACATTTGCGGACCCGCTCGCGCCCAAGTCCACTTCATATCATATACAGCTAGAGGGTCAACATTTTTCTAAGTTCCTTCTTTGTGACGTCATCAACTTCTCCATGACGTCATCAACTTCTCCATGACGTCATCAACCTCTCCGTGACGTCATCAACTTTTCTGTGACGTCATCAACCTTTGCGGACGCGCTTGCGCCCAAGTCCACTTCATATCATACATGGCTAGAGTGTTGAATAAGTCCCTCTTCGTGACGTCATCAACCTCTCCATGACGTTATCAACATCTCCGTGACGTCATCAACCTTTGCGGACTCGCTCGCGTCTAAGTCCACTTCATATCATATACGGCTAGAGGGTCAACATTTTTATAAGTCCCTCTTTGTGACGTCATCAACATCTCCATGACGTCATCAACATCTCCGTGACGTCATCAACTTCTCTCTGACGTCATCAACCTTCGCGGACGCGCTCGCGCCTATGTCCACTTCATATCGTACATGGCTAGTGTCAAAATTTTTCCAAGTCCCTCTTCGTGACGTCATCAATCTCTCCGTGACGTCATCAATTTCTCTGTGACGTCATCAACCTTCGCGGACGCGCTTGCAAAAAAATTCCTGGGAGTACGGTCCCCAACAAAGGGGATAGCGGGTTCCCCGCTGAAACCAAAGCTGAAAGCTGAAAGCTGAAAGCCGAAAGCTGGATAATTTTTGCCCTGGAAGTTTGGCAAAAGCCGAAAGAAAAAAAATTTGGTAAAAGCCAAAAACCATGTTTTGTGTTGCAGAATGATAGCTAAAAGCCGAAAGCTAAAGTATTGTGATAGACACTATTCTATTACGTGCGGTGGTAATAATTAGAGAAGGAGGGTTGTTGAAACATGAAAAACTCAAGCGAAAAATTTAGATCATCTCGTCGGGATCCGAACCCCAGATCTTTTGCTTTCCGGGCGACTGCTCTACCAACTGAGCTACGAGGGCGATCAAATCTTCCGCGAATTTTTTCAAGTACCAACGACGAGAACAAGTACGTCACTTACCCGCAACAACGAGCCCCGTTGAACCATGTCAACTCTTAATCGACGTCGATGTGACGTCAAATCGAGGTCATATCGACCCATTATTTTGATAAGTAATCGACACAAATTCGACGTCGATTTCCAGTCGAAATAGTTCCGGGGTATGTCGACCGTAAATCGACCGCAATCGACTGCAAATCGACTTGTTAGTTTCCAATGTATGACTCGAAGTCGACGTCGTTATCAAGTCGATTTAAGGTAAGCGGTTTTCTAGGACTCAACATCGACGTCGTTATCAAGTCGATTTTGGGTGGACAGTCTGCTGTACTGTTCAAAATCGACGTCGTTATTGAGTCGATTTGAGGTAGACGGTGGCCTTCGACCCGATATCGACTCATTATCGACGTCGTTATTGAGTCGATTCGAGGTGGACGGTGGTTTTCGACCCAAAATCGACTCCCTATCGACGTTGTCATCAAGTCGATTTAAGGTGAGCCTTTTTCTACGACTAAAAATCGACCCGCAATCGACGTCGATATAAAGTCGATTTCGTTGCTCGACCGTTTTAACCGGTAGCTTGCTTCTCAAAAATATAGTAGGTTGATTCCTCCTTAAGTAACTATGAATGCATAACTTGTCTGCGAGTAGTGAAGTTCCAGAAAAAAACAGGTCGATATGGAGTCGAAATAAAGTCGACATCATTAAACGGAGCTCGAATTTTTTGTAGACTAAGAATTTCGGTCGATTTTAAGTCAATTCCGAGTAAACTTCCTCAGTTCCGTGATCGACCGAGAATAGACTCCTTATTAACTGTCAAGTCTACGTTATTTGACAAAGTTCACATTTTTTATCGACCAAAAATCGACGTCGATTTCGAGTCGACCTTTTCAAATTTTTCATCAACCAGGAGTCGACTTAATTTCGACGCCGACAATGAGTCTACCTCCAGTCGATTTTTGGTCAACATTAGGGCCAAACTAAATTGACTCAAAATCGACTTCGATTCTAAGTCGATTTCGAGTCAACAATAAAAATATTGTAGTCGACCGAAAATCGAACATTTTTGTTGCCGTCGACACCGGGTGCACAAATTGTTCACATTTTTGGTAGCCTGAGAGTCGACGTCGAAATACAGTCGACATGATATTGAACATAATGTTATCTAAGTCGACGATATTTTCCCTCCAGATCGACGTAGTCAAGCAGTCGATTTACCTTCAAAATCGACCGTAATGTTATGGCCTTCAGTAAAGATGTCGATTTGATGTCGAATTACAGTCGATTTGGAGTCGACATTGCCTATGACTCGAAATCGACCCTAAATAGACGGTTGACATGGTTCAACGGGAGGGAGCAAGCATAGCTTACATCAGACCTCAACCGACATGACCTGACTAAGGAAATCAATGATAGACACTATTTTACAATGAGTACCTACATAAAACTAAAGTACGACTTCAGTGAGCTCCCTGAGCTTGTTTGCCCTTCACTATAATATGTTTAATATTGGGCTCAAAATTTGTTAGGTGTACTTGTAAATCATTGACCACAGATAGGCGATTTCGGTATTTATTTCAAAAATATATCGGAGATGAAAATCCAGTTCTACGCAAGTAAGTGGATATGAAAAGCAGAAAAAACCAAACAGCTTGGTCAGCTAAAATAGGGTATTCAGTTTTCAGTCCGCACCAAAATGTTTTCAAAGTAGATGATCCCAAGTTGGAAGGTAAGAAATCATCTTATGACCACTGAATTAGTTCATCTCGCTCTTGAAATGTGAGCAAGGAATGGTCCAGGTTCTCATTGAAGGGTGCCTAATCCAAATTTCTTCAATGTTGATGGCCGGAAAGTAGGCATCAAATTTGTGGGTTCCTGTACTACGTATCTTGCGTACCACTTACAGACACCTTGCGTAGCACAAGTGGTACATGTACCACAGGTTGGGAACCACTGCTATAAAGTTTAGTGTATTTTGGGATTTAAAATAATACATACTCCTCCAAGCAATGTGCATTCGAAGTTCAAGCACAATTACCTGCATAGAAAACAAGCGCGAACGGTCCGCGTATTCGATACCGTCATAATTTTCGAGGGACTTCATAAAATTTCGACTCTAAAGCTATGTATGATGATAGGGTTTATATGAGAGAAAAGGACTGGGAAAAATTTCAACTGTCGAGGTATATTTGATGACAAGAGGGAGAGTAGGAAAAATTTAGACTCTGGAGCTATTTATGATGATGAGGTGCCATATAATTATGAGAGGAGAGGGAATTAGAAAATTTCTAGCTCTCGATCAAACCTAATGCGTCTACTTACAAGACTTGGTGTTTTCCTTGGAAGTGCGAAGCTTGCGGGTTCCTCGCTACCATTGCCGAGTTTGCAGCATCTACCTTTTCTTTTCATCTGTCAATAATGTCCAGTAACTCTCTCTAAGTTGATAGCTTCTTAGTATCATAAGAACTGCGCAGTTATTCTGAAGGAAAACGATGTACGGCATACTATACTCGTAAATGCGCTTCATCTCATTTGTTTAACTTTCAAGAAGTTGGAATTTGTCACGAAACGCAATTCCATGTTGTCCGTTGTTTTTTTTTTCTCGAGAAAACGCCTACCCCACGCTTGCGACCATTCGATGTTCATTCCGAGAAACTTCGAAACTAAAAACAAAACACATCTCTCTCGCAAATCACTTTCCTAAATTCAACACGTAGCGTGATTCTTCTCTGAAATTAGGAAAATATCGAGTTATTTAAAATTCACGCGTATACAAAAGTTGTCAGCGAGAAAATTCAAAAATATAAAAGATTCAAGCAGAATCCGAGAATTTTTTTGAAGGATTTTTTCCTCGAAACGCCTTTGAAATATAAACTACTCGTATATGACGGATAACGTTATTGCTCGTTCTGGCAAAAACTTTTCCACGTTTCCGTTGAACATGTCGGTTTACCTCTGGGCTGAGAACGAATAAAAGACTGTTTTTCGACTTTTCAACAGAAAGCTGAGACCACCGCGTTTCAAGAGGTAGAACGTAGACGCTCCAACCAAAATCGAGAGCGTATTGATACGTAGACACGGGAATAATTCTCGAGTATGAGACAGCGAGAGAGAAAGAGTGCGTAAGACGCTGCGTCAACTACACCTGTTCAATTAACTCGGTTTGCTATTTTTCTTGATTAAAAGTACGCGCGGAGGCACTTACAGATTTCATAAAAACCTATTTTTGTGGAATGTTTTTCGCTTATTCATTCGCAATTCGCTCGCTGTAATTTAGTCCGGTAATGCGTGTTGGTTTGTCGTAGACTCGACCGCGATGTCTAAATCTGGTAGGCGTTCCGAACCGTGCGATAGTACCGGTGAGAAACCAGTAATGTTGACAAAATTTTTCTCAAGAGTATTGTGTTTTCTTTTACGCCTCCTTAATGTGATCTCGCGTCGACTTACATCAACAGAAGACATCCACTAATGGACTGAAACCACGTATTCTACCGTCTAATAAATCTTTTCAGTTTTTCATCTCCGTACGTCTATATCGTGTTTCAAATACGCGCTCATTATTTTCTCTTTCAAGTATACTTTAAACGAGAGGGGCAAAAAAAGAAAAAAGGAGGAAAAAAGAAAATGTTTTGATGTAAAGAAGATCGTTGTCTTTTTGAAAAATGAGAAACATATATATACGCATACAGTTACATTACAAGTACACGGTACATCGTTAAAGGCCTAAATATCGACCCGGTAACTTCGTGACCTGATATACCTGAGAGGAAACGGTTTAGATTGAAGTTTTTTCAGACAGTGATCCGAATTCGACGATGCGTTTGCTATTAATTACGCAATTCGATCGAAAAACGTATTATATCGTTGAATTTTATTAAATTACGCGTCATCATTTTTGATAGACCGCGGTGAGAGGATAGTTATTCTCAACTTGGCTCAAATTAGGTCACGAATTTCATCAATTCTTGCACGCTGCATCTAATAATTACTACCAATAACGCTATCGTCGCTAATTAAAACGCCGTCGTTCCTTTTCGCAGCTACGACTACTTCACTTATGGATTGGAATTTATGTACGCAGTAAAATGGACATATCTGCCCTATTATATGTCGCATCGCACGATCGGGGAAGGTTATTGATCATCGATTTTATTCTATTTCAGTATTGATTATATCCGTTTTTTGAAGCGGATCCATGAAAGGAGGGGCGAATAGTCCTCTGTTCTTCAGAAAAACAAAGATTGAGTAAAAATGAAAAACTTTTCATATAGTTCTATTAATTTCCCCTCTAGATTTGCCTCTGTGTTCAGCATGTGTGTTCTAAATTCTAGCCTAGAAAATATCACCTAAAAATTGTTGGAGATAGGAAGAATAAAAGAAATGAGGAAAAGAGTCCTGGCGTTGCATTGGGCCTAAACAGAAAAGGAACTGGTTGGATCGGCGCCGGAAAGATCGAGCGAACGGCTCCGAAAATATTTACTCTTAAACAGCATACTGAAGACATGGTTTATGGAGGGTCCTTCCGGCAAATTGAGGTTTCTAGGAAAGGCGACTCCCGAGAATTCTGTTTTTTTGATTACGACTAATCGGCGATGTAATTCCAACGGATGCGTTCAACATCAATAAAATCTACTCGCGATTTCGATTTTTGATCGCAAATCTAAAAGTCAGAAGTCGCTCCGGAACTTCGGTTGTATCGATCTCAGACCATTTGTAGTAACATAGTGACTAGAAGTAAGCCGAATACTTGAGCTGTACTTTAGTTGAGTCCTGCCATTCCAAAAAGACTTAAGTCCATTTTTAACGTTTTGAGTAATTGAAGAAAATAGTTTTTCAACACGCATGCGTCGTAATGTAGGTCTTTACAAAACAAATGTATATTTTGCAACGGTGATAATAGTTACAGTATTTTTGTTTGGTGCACTTTATCGGGGAAGATTTTTACTAATAGATGGCGCTAATAACTCAATACCGCCAAAAATGGACTTAAGTCTTTTTGGAATGGCAGGACTCAGTTGGAAGCGTTCTAAGCATTCAATTGGTCAAGTGCATCACCACTCTCTAGCCCAGTGGCGTAGGTAGAGGGGTAGGGTTTGAGGGATATTTTTTGGTGTCTTTTCCGTTCAATGCAGTGATTTTGTCTACTTTTTTTGTAACTTAGGCATAATTTTAGGACCCCCCTCCATGGAAAAAATCCCCCCTATGAGAAAATCGTATCTACGCCACTCCTCTCGCCTCGTCGGTTTCCAAAACGTCTCTACTCAAAAAGACCGATTGAATTTTGACATTCAATGTTATGACTAGTGATAGTGTCAGTTGCCCTTTTGATCGGCGGTCTATTTCATTACCATGGTGTGAAGTATCGATGTGACCCTCACCCTTTGATTTGAAATTGGCTTTTTGTGTCGGTGGCTGAGTATCCCTGATTGGTCTCTTTGTGATGGAATTGATTAGATTGAATAAATCGTTCTGGGTCGTGGTCTGACTCTTATATTTGTTGGGCATTACGTCAAGATTATGTAATTCATAGGTAGGCTCTAGGTATAGCGCTGTACAGCCATGGAGGCATATTAACAGAGACTGTAACATTCGACCATTGGACAAATCAACGGTCCTCGGACCAACGCACCTCTCCTATTCTGATTTGTTTTCTGCGCAAGTCCAATCCGAAGTAGGATCCTCCCACTACCACGAAAGCAGAGGTCGGCTAGCGCCTCGCACTTGACAGTGGCCACTCCACTGTTTCGACCACCTTCTACATGATCCAGTAGCGCCTCCTGTCAACTGCCAAAACGCCCTCCGGGCGCCGCCTTCACTCCACTAACGTCAACGATGTACAACATTGCCGGCTAAGCGTGCACTCGGATCCACGCTTCAATTCCCCCAGCCTGCGCAAAGGGATCTACATCAACAGAAATTACAGCCGTCTCAGCATCTTGATCAGTCCGGTAATACAACCGACCCTGGTCGCTGTAACTTCAGACACCAGTAATCGGACTTGAGCATTCTCATCAAGCAAAACGCAACTTCAGCTGCCTCCTCCGGCCCGACAATCGACCCTGGTAGCAACCACCCCCATAAGAAAAACAATTTTCTCTCTAACTGAACCATGTATTTTGTACAATAATTACTCGTACTGTAATTTCCACCATTAAACAATAGCTACGAATATCTTTATCTTATTCTGAACGTACATAGACCTAAATTACACAACGATAAAAAATTGTGCTTAGTGAACCAACCACGGCCGCCTCTACTATAGAAGGCCGTATAAATTAATGTGGCAACGTCGCGCTCGTAGAAATAGAAGGCCGAGTGAAACGAGTGTAAAACGTATCATGTTGCAAGGTAGAATTTTGCACGACGGAGTCTCTGAGTGTTTTCATTCACAGGTTTCAGTGCCACTACTTCCTTGAAGTTACCGAAGGCAGCAGAGGCAAAAACAGTGTAAATAGTTCGAGCAGCTTCTGATTTGGCATTGTTCTCAGCATAGCCATACAATTTACCATTCTTGTAGTCGATTTTTTGTTTCACGTATATCTCGTCAATTTGAATTACCATAAATTTTTCTCTTTCTTCCAAGTTCTTACTTTTTAGGCTCAAGAAATGTTTATTATTGCGAATATCTTCAACAGACGCACCAAAACTCTGGCTTAGTCGGATAAGACGACTTTCATGAAGTAAAGTTAACAACGAATTACTTCTCAATCCTTGGTAGCAAGCTGGGGATATCATGTTAATCATAAATGCATTCACAATCATATTGGGAGAATAACGTCGAGAAGTTCTTGCCTCACAACAAGCAAGTTCAAATTGTTCTTCTAAAAATCGTAATTTGACCATCATTTCAGGCTTATCTTCAAAATGCTCCGTGAGCAATCGAAAACAGGATTTCATTTTTTCTTGTAAGAAAATTTTTGAAGGTTTTTGAGTAGAAAAGTCTCCTGCGTAGCGATTCAACAAGTTTTCAAATTGAGACCATCGTGTCATTTGACAATTTTGCGGTATTATCCAGGTTAAATCGCCGGGCAGAACACGATATCCATTTAGGTAAACACTGATATGTAAATTCGAATCAATTTGTAGGCATACAGGAATTCTAGGACGATCAGTGAATTCAGTTCGATATGCTATGAAAGTATCATCAATTTCAAACTTCCATTTCGCACTATTCACATACTTGGTGTACGAACTTATCAGTTGTTCAAAATTTAGAACGTAATCGCTGGATAAAAATTCATCCACAGCCTTCAGGTGACGTTCTTCAACCATTTTGCGACGTTTACCAGGATTATTTCTCTCAGCAGCGATTGAAGATGACAAATACGATGGTACTTTTGGAAAAATGGTTGGTAGGCTATAGCGTCTTTCGATATTGTAGCTCGTTTCCTGAGAAAAGTTGTTCGCTCACCATTCTTATCAACGTACTCATCAACTTTGGAAATGAATTTCTCATCGAAGTGAACCTCACAAACGGCTGAACTGGGACCAGGTTTCCAATCCTTTCGCGGAATTTTCTTCACCCATTGTGAACGCAGTGTCTCATTGTGTGGGAATTTGAAGATCGTTCGATATCCGTCTTCTTTTGAATAATTAGATCTGCATCCTGTGACACAGCATTTCAATGGCATCTGCGATCAGAACACGACTCGTGAAAATATAAATACTTACATTTTGAAAACACTCTCAGGAATAATGGGAATAAATCAAGTACCTTGTTATCTTTGCGATCTAAATGACGAACACTTCCAAATATCCCGTTCGATGGTAACACAATTCCTCTAATGTGGTATATTTTACATCTATCTTCGGCAGAATAATCGTATTTCCACTTTAAATTTAAATAATTATCGCTTTCAACTAAACCAAGTTAACCAACACCATTGAACTTTATTTTTTTTCGCGAACAATTTGCCCAATTCCTGTTATCTTATATGCGACGATACACGGCTAACTTTGCACACAACCGCCTTCTTGCAACGTTGCCGAACATCGCGTTATTCGGCCTTCTAGTAGAGGCGGCCGTGAACCAACTCACCCGCAGGATATCCACACTCGACACGTGTTAGTACAAGCATTTTATTTACACCCACGAAAGCACTCGGACAGTACCGGTAAATTGTTCACAATCAAGAATGTATCACTACCAAAAAGTCTATAATTACTGTACAACAAAACACCGCCATATTGCACTTAGACAATCACGACAGTAGCACAAATGTGCTGATTGATTTTCCTTCATTGAGAGCAGCTTAAAAGCTACCCACGCAAAAAGTATGACGTGTCCGCGTTCCAGCAGCAGTTTTTTCTGCTCGTATTTTTGTTCATGAGCCGTAGAATGTTTCAAGCAGTGAGAAGTACGACTGCAACCATGTTGCTCGCAATCTGAAATTTGATGACTCCAGTTGTTTTCTACAACGTTGCTATCGCTGATCTCGAATACATACTATAACCTAAACTGGTAGATTGAAACATTACCATCTTTTATGTACACTATTTATTCGTGTTGATTCCCCAAAACGAGCTAGACAGTTAGACCTTTAGTACAATTTCTAATCGTTTGGACATCCTCCCTTCTTTCTCTGTACTCATCGAATATCAAAAGACAAAGTAGAAAGAAGAATAATTTCGATTTGGTGAACCGTTTTTGGCTTCACTCTGTGGCCCGGATTCGATGGATATTCTACAAAGAATGGTTTGTATTGGGATCAGGAAGGATTGGAGGAGGACTCCCAAATTGTTGAGTTTTGTTGTATTATGTTTTCTATTTCGGATTCTATTTCTGTTTTTTTGGTTGGAAGATCCATTTTCTGATGATTTTGTTCTTTTGGAAGTAGAAGCTAAAGGATTTTCGTGGTTGATTTTTTCCTTGTAAAGAGGATGCTCTTATCACGGTTGGAGTGGTATTTTTGGTTGCCGTAGTTGGTTTTCAAATGATTGAATTTCCTGCCTGAGTTGGTTTCGTTTTTGGAGAGGGTTTCCCAGTAGACTGATGGCGACTTATTTGTTCAACTTCAGTGTTGAAAGTCGAGACTGAATTTGAGCGGAAGTGGACTTACGACCTTCGAATGATGTAGATCAAGAATAAAAAGGAAGGTGAGTCGTACAAAGTTGTGCTGCTTTCTTTTCTGGAGGATGGAGCAGCAGATTTGAAATCGAGGTTACCAAGAGGACTCATAGCTACCACCTAGCTCAGCCCTAGCTTCAAAGTGCTGTCTTGTCAAGTTTTAACATTTCACTATGTAGGTTGAACATCTTATCGACGATTTAATACGCACAAGTATTGCAAAGTTACAATACAATGAAGGATCAACGTACTTTCAAACGCTTCTCTTTTCCCTCTTTGCTCAAAAACAGTCCCTAGCTACTACACTAGAGGCTTAGTGAGCCTTAGCCAAAGAATGGAAGAGGGCAAATCAGCCATCAAAATCTAATTCCAAAAATCTACTCTCTTGTTCGCTTCAATTAACGTGGTTGATATAAAAGAGACATTTTCCCATAACTTTTTCCAAGTCGCTTTCACGGAACGGGCTCTCTTAAAAGTCATAAACCTATCGGATATTCTAGAAAAGTGACATAAATACGACTTGAGCTCGTGGACCTGAGGATGACGCTTGGACGTCTTTTTTCGTGAATCGAAAATAAAGTGGTTCCTCGTGCCTTTTTTACGTCTTGATTAATAACTCGTGAAACCAACTATGTAGTTATATTCTAATTGAACTTAGTGCCAGTTTCGTTTGTTCGAGTTTACTGTGTCTACTTCAATCAGTTCTAATCTTGACAAAGAAACAAAATTCCGAATAAATTGGACAGGAAAATAAAAAGTCTCGCAAAGAGTATCGAATAGCTTCTCTTTTTTCTTTCCTTCTTTGTAAAATGTGTGTACATATATCGACAAAGAGTGATATTGATTTTTTCGTGTATGATTGATGCAGTATTAATGGTTTGTTTGACGTAATCCATCATTTTACCCGAGTAAATTCGTTTACAACATAGACATCAAATGTCGTAAAATCGGAGCTAATTCTTCACCCGCTTCTGTGCTACGATTGTGCTACTAGGCTAAAATCTTGCTGGTTTACAATATCATGAGACGTACAATTTTATTTCGTAATCCTCGAAAAATTAATTTGGCGGTAGATACCGAAATATATGTTTAGGAAATTCACTGACCTGGTAGAAGTACTGCTCGGAACAGAGACGGACGCTCGTGAACATTGTCGATGAAGTCAGCTTCGTGGAGGGAGGTACCGAGGAAAAAATGAAAATTGATTTTGATACGATTTCTTCGCAACAAAAGTTGATCAACTATTCTGTAGCTGTATTTTTCTCTCTTGAAATTTATTATTCTAATAAAAAGTCGATAACCTCTTGTTCGTAGAACAAAATTCTACTCATGATTCTTGTTTATATGAAAATTTTTTTTCAAGTTCGTTTTCTCAGCAGAAAGAAAATGAGCCAAAGAGAAATAAAAATGACGAAAAAAAAAAGTATTCTCAGGTATCATAATAATGCCTCAAATTGTTTCTGAGTAAATCTGCCGAAATAACGTTTGATATCTTTATACTCCTCGTTATACCTTTTCCTTATACAGTAAAACTTTGGAAGGTAACTTTGATAAAGACAGTCTTCATTCAACTTCGCGTGCACGTTCTTCTGTCTCAGAAATATGACAAATGAATATTATAATGAACAAGAAGTTTTTGTTCAAACGTATTGTAAGTTGCCTATCTCGAGTTGGCGCTTTGCTGTTTATTAAATTGCATACATAAGTTGCCGTAAATTACACGCGGGAGAGAATACCGAGCAAGTCATTTTCTTGCGTTCTATCATCCGTCGGAATGTATTCTTTTATTTTTCTGGCCTGTTTTAGTTGTTATTTCACGCAGGCTTGAATCTACTCCCAGATAACACAGGCAGCGCCCAAGGGTAGCGAATTGAACACCTTGAATAACAATTTTTAGTGTAATACTGACACAATCGTTTGTCTTGTCATGCGTACAGCTTGATGGTTGAAAAGCTTCAAGCCTCCTCTTCGGAATGTTTTTTCCAAATCCTTCCCCGTACATATTTAAGGCTCTTCCCCTACATCGTAAACTCGTGTATGACGTATGTATTGAAGGACTTTAACTTTGCGTCCGGACATTATCTCTGGACTCCCTGAGGCAAAACGTGGCCACATGTTGAATATATACACTACTGATTCATCCTGACCTGGGCTATTTGAGGTCACTTCCTTCAATATAGCTTCGATAGTAGCCGTGGCCAATAGAAGCTTGTGTAGAATAGTGATCTATTTCAGGTGTCGAGGGATACAAGTTCGAGTCCATTATCCATACTTTTATACATTCCAGCATTTTTCGCTCTGAAACCTAACCTAACTTAGGTTGATGACGTCATCAAAACTGGGCGCGGATGTTTTTTGTGAGGCCTCATCTAATTTAGGTTGATGATGTCGCAAGTTGATGACGTCATCAAAGTCGAATATGGACGTTTTCTGAGGATATACCCTCCTCAACAGAACAGTTGCAATAGCCCTCCGTGTCCTGCGCGCCAACCCACTGAGATTGGTATTCCTCCTCTACAATTTCTCTCCTTATTGCTTATAGCAACTTTCTTGCGTCTACAGCTCAGTCTCCCCGACTTTCTCCATTCACTCTCAAAACTCACTACTTCTTTCATTTGAATCCCATTTGAACTACCAGCTCAAACATAGGCCTCCGATCCTTCCCGCGTATCCCCGACACTTTACATTCGCCTCGACCTGTCTGACTTACCAAAATTGTGCAACAATTCTGATGGATTTTATATTGACTTCAAACACTTGCTATACCTTCTCTATCGGTGGATAAGTCTCACTCTTCCTCATAAAAAACTTGACAACTATGCATTTTACTGAACTTCCTGCCATCTACTCTTGCCTTACTCATCTCTCTCTTCTCCTCCTTTCGACTCTTTTCCTCTCTCCAAGCGATACCAGACCCCTACTTGTGTCATCATTGCGCATTCTGATCCTTTTGCACGCCTCTTCCTTATCTTCAGTTGCCTGCTTCTGCTTTTCTGGTCATGTCGGCCTCCCGGAATACGACTCAGTGGACTTGACCAAGCCCAGTTCTCATCCGCAATCATTGATCCTTCTTCTTCCCAGTCTATAATTTTTTCTCATCATCTCATTATGTTACAACCTTTGTCCTCGTGACTTAACGATTGACTCAATTTTCGATACCCTGGTCTTCTTAAATTCATTCATTGCGCCATGAGAAATGCATGATTGAGAATTAGGCGCACCCGCATAACCCCTCCTTCTTTCTCCCTTCTCCTTCGGTTCTCCGCTTCATTTCTGTGCCAATACTGCACTGCTAGGTTCACCTCAGAAAACCATTTTAGGTCCTTCTTAAATCTCCTCTGCCCTCTCCAATGACTCAGAATCCATTCCCGACACTCTAAACTTCCTTCGGTCACGCATTCCGTTCTCGAGCTAACACGTTCAACCTCCTGTGTAGTCAGCGTGTAAAAAAGAAGCCAGAAAAATCCTCCGGTCAAATTTTATGATTTTGGTAAATAATTGAAGAATCTCAACTTATTAAATTACTTTTCTTGTCACCAAGCATTTCATTGAGTTATTGGTTCTTTTTTCCATCAGTTTTCATTCGTTTTCATGCAGCGTGGTTCTATTTTTTTCGTGTAAGAAAGTGCTAAAGCTGTTTTCGTCTTTAATTCGTGATTGTTGTTCAATATCTCAATTTATCGCTACATTTTTTTTTTTTTCTTTTTAAGAGAAAAATTGGTTTTCGACCCACGAGAACGGTAGTAGAATTTTTTAATATTTCTTGCTGTTTTTTTTTTTTTTTTTTTTTCGAACAAAAAACTAATCTTGATATTGTTCGTCTTCGTCAAAGTTGAAAATTCTTTATTCGTGACATTGCCTCAGAACTCTTATAATTAATTGTTGTCGTCACGCGATACGACGAAATTTTATCGGGTGGAAACTTTTATATTACGCTTACGAAATTTTTCCATTCGTCACCTGTTCTGTTGAAAGATTCGTGCTCGCACAAAAAATTGGCTTGAAAATTAATTTAAAAAATTTAAGAAGTACTTGTTCGCATCTGAGAGAACTTGCGAAAACTAAGCGTTGAAAAGAAAATTTTGAATTTCAAAAATCATAAAAGCCGATTGAGAAATTTTACAATTTTTTACCGCCTGAGAAAATTTGTGGAGATGATCTTGAATTACGCGACTGTGAAAATTTCATTGTGATGAAAAAAAAAGTTCAAACCTCCCGGCATTCGTCAGAAATCTTATCCGGATTGATTTTCGTGTCACTGATGAACGGCTATAGATTCGAAACAAAATTCAAATGTCATCAATGTCACGAATTAAAATACGAATCGCTCGCCTCTATATCTTGATAGTGAAACTATGTCGCTCGGATTTAAATTTTAAATCGCGATGTTGTAAAATGTCAGTTTGCCGCGCTTCCGTTGGCAATTTAATCCCTTTCTGTATGACTCGAAATTTAGTCAGTGGAGGGTATGTTGGCGTATTATTAGAAAATTCTTGTTACAAAATTCCCTTTGTTTTTCGGATTAAAAGACGAACTTGTCTCGGCAAGAATTAAACGAAGACGAAACTTTTATTTGACGCTGTCGGCAGATTACTCGAGAAATACGCGCGAAAATTTAAGATTAACGCTTTGAAAATGGATGCCTAAGTTTTTTTTTTCTCGGGTAATCGATTAACCTTGATGATGGAAAATTGGTCTTTTCTTCTCAAGTCTGCAGATAACGTTAGTTTCAGTCAACGACCTGGAATGTGGACAAAGAGGGCCTATGTTGGCGTGAAAACGATAGAGGAAATGATTATTCCATTATTTTTCTTTGTCACTTAATTTCCACCAAACTCGTACGCTGAATAAAATAACGGAGTTCTTGAAAGCTGCATCTTACAGTGAATTTCAAAATATTTAATTTAAGGCTGTGTCCACATAGATGGGTTATGTTATGTCTAGATTTCTAGAAGGTTGGCTAACTTGTCGATCTAAAGTGTTCCTGCTAAGCATGAAGTCTCAACTCTTAGAGTCTGGACTAGAGAGGTTTCCGTATTAAGGGCCTCTCTCCGTGTTAGCCTAGCCTTAATACGGAGTTGCACTCTTAATACGGAGTATGGACTTGAGAACTGAGGAAACTGAAGTTTTCGTCTTAAGGGCCACTCTCCGTATTAGTCTAGCTTTAATACGGAGTTGCACGCTTAATACGGAGTATGGACTTGAGAACTGAGGAAATTGAGGTTTCCGTATTAAGGGCCTCTCTCCGTGTTAGCCTAGCTTTAATACGGAGTTGCACTCTTAATACGGACTATGGACTTGAGAACTGAGGAAATTGAGATTTCCGTATTAAGGGCCACGCTCCGTGTTAGTCTAGCTTTAATACGGAGTTGCACTCTTAATACGGAGTATGGACTTGAGAACTGAGGAAACTGAAGTTTCCGTCTTAAAGGCCACTCTCCGTATTAGTCTAGCTTTAATACGGAGTTGCACTCTTTATACGGAGTATGGACTTGAGAACTGAGGAAACTGAAGTTTCCGTCTTAAAGGCCACTCTCCGTATTAGTCTAGCTTTAATACGGAGTTGCACTCTTAATACGGAGTATAGACTTGAGAACTGAGGAAATTGAGGTTTCCGTATTAAGGGCCTCTCTCCGTGTTAGCCTAGCTTTAATACGGAGTTGCACTCTTCATACGGACTATGGACTTGAGAACTGAGGAAATTGAGATTTCCGTATTAAGGGCCACGCTCCGTGTTAGTCTAGCTTTAATACGGAGTTGCACTCTTAATACGGAGTATGGACTTGAGAACTGAGGAAACTGAAGTTTCCGTCTTAAAGGCCACTCTCCGTATTAGTCTAGCTTTAATACGGAGTTGCACTCTTAATACGGAGTATGGACTTGAGAACTGAGGAAATTGAGATTTCCGTATTAAGGGCCATTCTCCGTGTTAGCCTAGCTTTAATACGGAGTTGCACTCTTAATACGGAGTATGGACTTGAGAACTGAGGAAATTGAGATTTCCGTATTAAGGGCCATTCTCCGTGTTAGCCTAGCTTTAATACGGAGTTGCACGCTTAATACGGAGTATGGACTTGAGAACTGAGGAAATTGAGGTTTCCGTATTAAGGGCCTCTCTCCGTGTTAGCCTAGCTTTAATACGGAGTTGCACTCTTAATACGGACTATGGACTTGAGAACTGAGGAAATTGAGATTTCCGTATTAAGGGCCACGCTCCGTATTAGTCTAGCTTTAATACGGAGTTGCACTCTTAATACGGAGTATGGACTTGAGAACTGAGGAAACTGAAGTTTCCGTCTTAAAGGCCACTCTCCGTATTAGTCTAGCTTTAATACGGAGTTGCACTCTTAATACGGAGTATGGACTTGAGAACTGAGGAAACTGAAGTTTCCTTCTTAAAGGCCACTCTCCGTATTAGTCTAGCTTTAATACGGAGTTGCACTCTTAATACGGAGTATGGACTTGAGAACTGAGGAAATTGAGGTTTCCGTATTAAGGGCCTCTCTCCGTGTTAGCCTAGCTTTAATACGGAGTTGCACTCTTCATACGGACTATGGACTTGAGAACTGAGGAAATTGAGATTTCCGTATTAAGGGCCATTCTCCGTGTTAGCCTAGCTTTAATACGGAGTTGCACTCTTAATACGGAGTATGGACTTGAGAACTGAGGAAATTGAGATTTCCGTATGAAGGGCCACTAGGCTTGGACTGATGGGTTGGGAATCGGGAACTTTCCGGTGGGCCGCGAGGATTTTGGGCTGGCGGGCCGGTCGGTCAAAGGAGAGAAAAAAAGTAGAAAGCAAGTGTTGTTATGATAATGTTTGTGATTTTAAGAAGTTAACGTCGAGGGCCGGCCGGTACAAATATTTACCGAATGCTATTTTTCCGTCAGTCCAACCCTGTCATTCTCATATCGACTAGAGGAAAAGGAAGTTAGTTGGAGAGGGGAGAGGGGGACTTGATGATTTGAGCGTTTTGTCAAGATAGCCGAATCCTATCTCATGGCCCAAACGAACATATTTATATAGTGAAAATGTTTATCTGACCTCGAATTTCATGGCATCCATGTGGTTTCAATATTAATTTCAAAATTTTTTCGTGAAATACGGTAAATTAATCTTAAAAAACACACAAATTTCAATATAGTGAAATTCAGCCGGAAATTTGTGTGTTTTTTAAGATTATGCGGTTTCAATACAGTTAGAGTTCGTCCGATGAGTACATCATAAGAGGTAGACCAGGGAACATCCATGCGGCCATTCAGGTCTACATTGATTCGAAGATGCAGACTTCTTTGTACATTTCAGAAGCGTGAACGCATCTTCGAAGAAGAGCATGACGTATACAACTATCTTGTGCAAGTTGAGTAGAGCTTCGTAATTAAACGATCTTGGTGGTGAAAAGAGGGATATTCAGAAGAATTTCCATCCCAGGGATTATTTTTGAGAAAATGTAATCAAATTTATTTACCATGGTTGGATTTGTATGATGACCTAAGAAATTCTAAATAAATAAAATTTAGAGGCTTCACTAGCAACGAACAAGATGAACTATCATTTCATCAAATTCTTGCACCCTTGGTACAGCTTTGGTCATTTGCTCGTTCCGTGAACGTGGGTATTCATAAATCAATCGTATACCTTTCAGTGTCTTGTAAAATTACATAATTATTAATTATTGATATGTAAACTCACTTTTCCAACCATTTTGAATAAAATATCGTATATTTTTTCTTAACTTGGGCAAAATGATGAAATATTGCAATCGTTGGCCATGCAGTTTTTCTTCTTCCAAACTATACTCGTACACGCCTAATAATATATGTATTATTATCCTCAGTTCGGATATCAATTTGTTGTACGTTATGATGTGCCTTTCTCTCTTCGAAGCGAGAGATATTTTGTCGTCGAAATGGGAAAAGATCGGAGGAAAAAAATAAATAAAACGGAGGAAAGAGGTAAAAGAAAAATATTCTGAAATTTCATTTTCCGTTATCATCTCGGATTTCCCAGGATAATTTATAAAAAAAATAGAAGACGTTATTGTATCACATAATAAAGAAAAGGTATTGAAAATTATTAATGATAGTAATGAAAAATTTAAACACTTTCAATATCGAATAAAAAATGGTTCATATCATTTTTATTTTTTCTGTTCGCATTCATCGTGTGACGTACGAGTAATTCATTTCTACGTCGAAAATTTCTGTCACTTTTTTCCCGCTGAAATGCGCTGTGTGTACTGATTTTCTTCTCTCACTCGCGAAGTTAATCGAAAAGTTTATTCTCCGAAAAACGACGGTACGGAACTTCAGCAAAATGGCAAAATGGTCAAAACAAAAGAAAGAACCGTACCTATTCAAACTTGGGAAATTATTTCCAAGAATGTTAATTATAGGTACAACAAAAAAATTATTTTCGGATTACAGAATGACGCTAAAGTTTCAGTCTTAATTAAGGTTCGTCTTACTCGGTGAATTTGATAACGTTGCAGGGGAAACAACGACAAGAAAATATATTCGGTAAAATTAATTTTGACGTAAATACGGAAGTTATTCGATGTTGTGTATATGCTAATTAAATCAGTATTTCGATCGCGAAAAACTTGATGGACTTTCACTTTCGTTTCCCCCTCCCTTAACCGGTAGGTAACCGTTTAGTTTGGGAGAAATGAAATTTGAATTGCGCTGTGTATAAGCGCGGGGTATTTAATTAAGGCCCACTTTTAATTAACTCGAGGAGTCGTTCGCGTTTTGAAAAAAAATTCACGTTGTTTCGTATATTTAAAGAAAGCCCTTCAGGTCTTTCTCCTCCAAATCTAAACGTATAGCGTTGGCAAAAATATACATACTTTCCCAAAAATAGCATTTTTCTCATTTTTGTATACCCTTATTTTTAGACAGTCGAGTACGCTTTTGATTTCAGACTTTGACAATTTCATCTCCTCTTTTTAATTTGAGTTCTTTACAAAACAATTTGATCGTTAGATTGAGACCCCGGTCACTATCAAAGCGGAATAAATTCGCAATTTGTTCATCCGTCGTTCGTCCTCTCTTTTTCCATTAACTTTTCAAAATCCTTCGAAGGAAGAAGGCGGAGTTATGAGAATGACATGATGTGAAAAGTGAGATTACCCGAGTTGCGATGTTGTGGTTCTTTTTCTTATGACAATTCAATTTCGTCGTTGAACGACTTTTGCTTTGTACTTTGAGGCTATTTTTCAATCAAAATTGCCGAAAGAGGAAGATTCATTTTTATTAGTACTGTCAAGGTGTTTTTTTTTACGTGTTTCAGTCTTGCTTCTACGTATTAGCCCAAATCGTTAGCATGAGCATACTAGGCTAATGAAGAAGTAGGGTGAGAGGCGTATAATGATTTCGGCCGGTCAACTTTGTCCTATTCTCATGACGTCATGGGCCGGGTGAATATCAGTTACCCTAGAAGAATTACAACGGTGTATCAGTGGAAACAAGGATATAGAGAAAGAAAAGGTGATTTTGATAGCGTTGGCAAGCGAATGCGCGCCGACCCTCAAAGTTCAGAAAAAAGACTCAAGAATACACTCCACAATAAAATGTCATTCAGTGCATGACTAATGATTTGAGATATTTTTCGTAGTAAATCCTCAATCTACTTTATAGTAAATTTTTTGAAGTCCTCTAATTTTTCATCATACTTTCAGTGTTCACTTTTGCCAATCATCCATACACTCACGTAAACGCAATAACTCTAAAGTACTAAAAAAAAAAAGAAAAAGGGGCTCACAGTAACATACTTGAAGGCGTTCGCGAAAATTTTGTTCGCGTTTGTTCCAGTTCACTTCTGGAAAAAAAAAAAAAAAAAAAAAAAACGTTCACATTCCTTCCTGAGATTGCCTCCGTTTGCGTTTGCAAACCAACAAAAAACCTTTGTTCGCGTTTGTTTGTTCCGTTTGTTGCGATTTTAGCGAACCTATAAAATGTGACTGGGGAACGACAAAGTTCGGCTCTGGAGCGCAATGATCCAGCTCCAATACCAATCAGGAGCAAAAGAGTTTTCCTTCACCTCAGTGGCGTGATCTACAGTTGAACACAAAAAGCAACAAACGAGTCGTTCGCAAATTTTAGTAGTTTGTTCAGTTTGCGTTTGTTCATGTTTGTTCCATAAAAATTTTCGTTCATCGTTCGCGGTCGTTCGTTCGTTCCTTGCGTACGTTCGCGAACGAACTTTCCCTCATGTCTGCACAGTAGTGTAGGATAACGAACATGTGCAGACACTAAGAAGCAACTGAAATAACGTCCGCTAGTGAATGCGCGCCGACCGTAAAAATTTAGGAAAATACATCTACAATAAAATGTGGTTCAGCTGAAGGCTTACAATCTTGAACGCTTTTTCCCAAGCCTGGGGAGCTAATGATTTCTGGCTCCGGCTCCAGCTCCTGGCTCCTTGAAAATCAAAGAGCGGAGCCGGAGCTGAAGCTCTCGATCTTGAGAACGGAGCCAGCTCCAGCTCCAGTTTCTGGCTCCAGTTTTTCAAAGAGCGGAACGGATCCAAAGAGCTGGATTTTTGCAGCGAAGCCGGAGCTAGCTGAAGCTCTTGATCTTCTGAGCGGAGCCTCAAGGAGGGAAAAAAACAAGCAGAGCTAACATTATTGATTCCGAGTCTCTAGTCGGATTGTCTTTACTTCAAGCTTCGAACCTTAGAGGGCTTTGGATTTTGAAATTTGTCGAATTTTTCCTCTTTTTTTTGTCATTTTGACTGAAGAGCAGCTCCTGAGCTCCTTGAAAGGGAAAGAGCGGAGTTTTTGGCTCTTTTCAAGATCAAATTATGGCTCCAGCTCCTAGCTCCGGCTCCTCAAAATTTAATGAGCGAGCCGACTCCGGCTCCCCAGGCTTGCTTTTTCCTTTTAAACATACAAAATTTCTTAAAAGTTCTTTCCTTCGTTATACATTGCTGAAGCGTTTGTTTGCGAGACGACTGAGTACAAGTTAGTTGAAATCCTTCCAAGGCCCAAAACTAGATCATAGGCGAAGTACCCATTGAAACCAGAATCGACCCAATGGACGGCGTATTAGCCTAAATATAAAAGGAGAAATCTGGTCTAAGACTCTGGAAGTTGAGGCTATTATTATTTCCTGTATACATGAGGACGACTTCCAAAGTGAGAAATTCTTAGTGTCCTCAAGATTTACTAATCTCCCCCCTCCTCCAACCACAGATAAGCCGAATTCAAAGTCTCATTAAAAAATTTCATCATCCAATAAAATCTAATGGTGTCCAATAATGACACCCATAATTTGTGTTCCACGAGTCTTTTGACAACTAATTCTTTCTTATGTACGTATATTTTTTAAATTGCTTTACTGGCTCATCAACAACTAGTTGGTATTGAAAAGAAATACTCAAAGGGGAGAGTAAAACACAGGGTCGGCGCGCATTCATTAGCGGACGCAATTTCAGTTGCTTCTTAGTGCGTCGGCACGCATTCGTTATCCTACTATTGTAAGCACAGTTTTCTTTTTTTCAAGCGGGAGCCCGCTATACATTTTGTTAGGGGGATTACATCATCAGAAAACGTCCGCGTCCGGACTTTCTGTGAACTGCGTGACGTGACGTGTGGCGCATTATGACGTCATCAATGACCTTGACTTTGACCTACTTTGGGGATGGAAAAATTTCAACTTCCAACCTTCATTATATCATGCCTAATATACAGTATACTGAGAAGAGCCCAGCCAACTCATTCTCTGGGGGGGCATTTTTGCGCCAACGTGATCGCGAACGCGGGAGGTTGCGGGTTCCCCGCTGCCATTGCAAACCTGCAATGGCCTCCAATTTTTTTTCCAGTACTTTGAAGTCATTGCGTTCATGTGAGTGTATGGATGATTGGCAAAAGTGAACGCGGAAGTTGACTAGGATGAAAAAAAAAGAAGACTGAAAAATTCAGTATGAAGTAGCCTAGATTGAAGGTTGACTACACAAAATATGTCAGATTATGAGTCATCAGCTGAATCACATTTTATTATGGAGTGTATTCTTGAGTATTTTCTCTGAACTCTTAGGGTCGGCGCAAGTTTGCGAGTGAACAGGCCCTTTGCATAGGAGCACGTTCACCCCCCGATGAACTTTGTCGACCGAGAATTTATTTTTTTCGAAGTCTTGGTAGAGATCGCGTCGATATATTGTTGAAATCGATCTCACGTCGACGTCGATATCCGGTCGATTTTGAGTTGACAAATGTCGACTGTATGTCGACTCATTTGCCACTTTAATTTCAAGTCGGCATCACCGAATTTTCGTCAACCTAAAATCAACTGCTCTGTTTGAGTCGATTTGTAGTTTTCTTGTAGCGGTGAAAAGAAGCGGTTGGTTTCGAGTCGAATTCTGGTCAATATGCGGTCTATTTTGGGTTAAAATGGGTGGAACTGAATCGACTCAAAATCGAAGTCAATTTGGTCGAGTCGATTTGAAAGCAACATGGTTTAACGGGCCACAAATTAAGCTCTTTGCTCAGGAGAGAGCGGTGGCCTTCTAAGCAAAGAAGAGGATAACGACTGATCAAGAGGCTTCACGGGTCAAGCAGGAGACCTGACGCTTCTTGCTTAAGAAATGGAAAGCAAAAATTGCTCAGAATGAAGTAGGTAATAAGCGATCTTAATGAGTGGATGAACTGATATCATGGTCAGCTGGACTTCTACCTGACGCAGGTCTTAAGCGGCTATGGCTTCTCCAACAAGTACTTTCATGAGAAGTTGAGGAAAATTGAGCAGGCAACCCATTCGCTCTGCTACCAAGGTTGGTATGATGAAACAGCGCAATTTATTTGAGTGTGAGACGTGGAGGCGTGAGCCGTACAAGCTTTTGGTCGGTCTCTTCAAGAGATTGGCTTGCTTCGAGTAGCAAGCATAAAACCAGGTGTCTGCGTGTGAAGCTACAGTCATGAAGAAGAAGATGGCCATGGAATGGAATGAGCAAATACAGAACCATTCTAAGGCCAACTCAATACCTGTGTACTGTCCATAAACTCTGCACGAAGAAGAGAAAGCACAAAAATTTGAAGATAGAAGCAGAAGAGAGACTCCAGCCATCTACTGTGTGTTGTTTGCGTGCCTGAGGAAACTGCAGCTTGGCGATTGACAAGAAGAGAAGTCTTTGCCGAGGAAGCCAACATTGAAGCTATACCGAAGAGGGTTGATTTAGTGTTGAGGAAAAAAATTAAAGCAACCACTCTACTTTGAAGCTGATAAGGGCGGCTCTGCACATCCAACATAAGCGATTATTGCTGAGTTATCGAGACGAACTTTTTCCAAAGACTGTGCTAAAATTTAAAAATGCTATGCAAAAATAGAATCTCCAAAACCTTTCTTTCTTTCCTTTTTCGCGGATGCATGGGAGCTATATTACCATGACAAGGCAAGAATCCCAAAAGTATTCATGGGAGAAATGAAAATAGCACGAGTAAATGTGGCCCACTATCGCCGGCGGATAGTCAACATGAATTCGACAGATGAAATCACCCCGTGCTACCGTCATTACCTTTTTATGTTTGGGGTATTCGCGTGCTAATAAATATTTTATTTTTTCTTGTTACAGAAATTGTCGAGAGCGTTAGGAACAGTCAAAAAGCGTTGCGCCCAAATACGACTGAAATCAACTGCGAAGAAGAAGTAGGAGATCTGATGAAACGATGTTGGACCGAAGATCCAGCCGATAGACCGGATTTCACTACATTAAAAGCAGCTATTAGAAAATTAAATCAGTAAGTAGCTTCAGAATATTGAAAGAGGATGGGAGTGAGCGGGAGCTTTTAAGTTCCATTTTAACAAGTTTCTACAATCTTAATTTCTCGTCGACGATATTATTAGCGACGAAGGTACGAAAAATCCCTCGATTGCTAAATTTTATCTCGCGCGCAGTAAAAGAAAGTCACTCGGTGGAACATATTGCGTAATTCGATGTAAGCGTAAAAGGAAGTGTTTTATAAACGTGTTCTCAGACTTCCATTTGCCGAAGGAAATCGACTCGATCACTGTATACAGTCAACAAATGTTGAAAATTTTCCTGCTACGAAATTTCGCGCCAATCCAAAATTCACATTAGGCATGCACGCGAGTATGTAATTTACTAAATTCAGTTGCCAGCTGCCATCAGCTCTTCTTTTCATTTTATTTCGTTCGTATACATTGTGCTTGATGTCCGTTTCTCTCGGCACATTTATCGACGATCACGAATTTTTATAAAATCGATTTAAAACATCCGTACCGTGAATAAAAGCGGAGGAGTCGGGAAAGGGCGAAGAGAAAATGACGGAATTACTTCATCAAAGTTGACGAAGGTTTTTCGAAGCTCGTATATTTTTTATCAGTTCTTTTTTAGAAACGAGTCTGAGGGAAAAGAGATTGCTATAAAAGAAAAACGAACATGGGCTCGTTCCGTGGCACGTCGCATAAAAGATAAATTTAATTTGAAGCGAGAGGAAAATCTATCAACGTATGAGTATTCGCCGTGTATTACGCTAAAGACTGCCACTGTACAGTAGTGTTGGTGAAATGTGTGTGTAATATGTGTGTACGTTTACACGTGCACGTTTGTACTACACGACGCAGGCCTTATACAGACATGGAAAAAGTTGAAGAAAACCTTGGGTAATTTATTTCAGTGACATTGTCAGACTTGTCTCTTTGTGCTAAGTATTTACTTCCATCGTTGTTAACGAATGATACCTTCATTCAGATATCGTATCGATTTTGATTCAGTACGTTTTCCCCTCAATCTTGCACGATTCTTCCTTAATGTACGAACCTCATTCTTTGACAAATTTATTTTAAATCGGCTTTTTTCCTCCTCAGCAATACTTGAGATGAAATATACTGTCGTATGAATGTGTACGGAGTGATAGGGAGGTACCTAATTTTGCTTCAACGTGTAAGAGTATACCATGTCATTTCAACGACCGTATTTTTATTCGTTTCATGTTGTAATCTTCTCAAATCATAAAGATATCATTCCGCGTAAAAACTTTTTACCGACAAGACCTATACAATCTTTTCGTCGAGCAGTTTACTCAGATAATTAAATTTCGTACATACCTGATGGGCCTATTCCAGGAACGTATTAAAATTTTGTAGTACTCCACTTTACGTCTTGTTGACTTTCTATCTTCTTTTAATTTTCATCAAAATGTTACGAGTGCTTCATTTCGAAAAAATTGGAGAAATGCTCGGAAAGTTCAAGGTTAACGCCTTCGTACCGAATCACATTTTACACGATACAATCGTTCAACATCAAAAGGTTATAGAAGCCGATATATTTTCGATTTACGCGTTTCACTGATTTGAAATTCGAGCCTCGTGTTCTTCATTCCCTTTTCCTGTACAAATAATATCGCGAGTCTCGCCGGATCCGCAAATTCCGTCGGGGCACGGAAATTTTGAAAATGCGATGGTATAGCTTTGTCTGCAAAAATTTTTCAATTTCCGATTTCAACGAAAGAAGTTTCATCTGGTCTTCTTCTTCCCTCACTAAGAAAGAAATTCAAAAGGAAAAAAAGGGTTTAAAATTTTTTTTTGTAATAAAATTTTAGTTCCTCCGACAAAATTCTTTGCTAGATTCATCTCCTGGTGATCTGGGATCGATTCAATACTACAGTACGAGAGAAAAAAATTTCTGGTGGAGCTAAATGAATGAAGATCATGTTTCACGTCTTTCCTTTCTCAGTATAATGTTGTTGAGTGTCAGTATGACCGTCTTAATGGGGATATTTCAAGCTCCTTCATGTAGTATGAGTCCACTTTGAACTATTTCAAGCTAATAGTTTTTAGAAAACTCTCCTTGGTGTATAGTTCCAGTTAGGGTATTTTGAGCTAATGGTTTTTAGATAGCTCACTCCTTGGGTTGGTAGAAGCCTACTTCAAAGAATTTCGAGCTAATATCTTTAGAGTTCACTCGCTCCGCTCTTTCCCTCTTCTCCTTGCTCTACTAAGTGTCCAGTTTAGAATGTGTTCAATTAATAGCCAGTATAATGAAGGTTTCAGCCCTGATATAAAGCTGACCTAGACCAGTATTTTACTTAGTATAATAGTATAGATGAGAGATACAATATACAGGATTTCTAGACCTAGTATAAAGCTAGTATAAGCTCTTTATACCAGTAGTTTACTGCACTGATTAAAGAGAGATCTAGCACGCACGCACTCACATTTTTAACAAAATTGAGGTAGGGCTCAGAGGAAAAAAATCATTAGTCCCGAGGTTCTCTGCACGCACGCACGCACGCTCGCGCAAATTTTCACATAATAACAATAAAATTAGAGGCCATTGCAGGTTCGCAGCGGGGAACCCGCAACCTCCCGCGCTTGCGATGACGTTGGCGCGAAAATGTCCCCTCAGAAAATGAGTTGTCTGAGCTCTTCTCAGTATACTGCATGCTAGGCCTGATATAATGAGGGCTAAAAATTGAAATTTTCCCAAGTCCCTAACGTAGGTCAAGGTCAATGTCATTGATGACGTCATGAAGCATCTTGGCTGGATTTTTCCAAGCCCGTAAAGTAGGTCGAGGTCATTGATGACGTCATAAAGAAACTTGGATAACCGGTGCCCCAAAAATGTCTGACCCGTTACTGGAAAACCGACCTGGTCCGTGATGAATCGTTTCAGCTAAATAGGTGCTTTCCTATGTCTAAGAACCTATTTTGCTGATTTGATAGAGAGCCGCGGTCAATGACACTGACTCGGAGCGTCAAGACTGCAAGACTGCTAGCCTGCAACTTGCGCGTTTTGGCTTTTGGCGTTTGTTTTTAACGTTCTTTTGTTTTAATCGTTTTTTGACTTTTAGCGGAGAATCCTTTATCCATTTTGTTACAGGGATTACATCCTCAGAAAACGTCCGCGTCCGTGTCCGTGAGTTTCTATGAACTGCGTGACGTGACGAATGACGCTTTATGACGTCATCAATGACCTTGACCTACTTTAGGGACGAAAACATTTCATTTTCCAGCAGGGATGCTTTATGACGTCATCAATGACATTGACCTTGACCTACTTCAAGGACTTGGAAAATTTCAATTTCCAGCCTTCATTATATCAGGCCTAGCATGCCGTATACTAAGAAGAGCCCAGCCAACTCTTTTTCTGAGGGGGTATTTTCGCGCCAACATGATTGCGAGCGCGGGAGGTTGCGGGTTCCCCGCTACCATTGCAAACCTGCAATGGCCTCTAATTTTCTTTTTTGTAATCTTGTTCCTTGAAGTGAAGAAGTTGAGAGCACGACCACAAGACACAAGTTTATTACGCTCCAGAACCGCTGCGAAACCATGCTTTTAGCGCTCCTGGTGGCAAAAATGTAAAATTTTTGAGCTCCCGTTAAAATCCGGTTTAACCGGTTCTTTCAAAGCTCAAAAAAATCCATTATTCCAATTATTTGAAAATACCGGGTTTTTTGGCCAACATCACCACCACCACCCCTCCCTCCTCCCCTCCTGTCACCTTAAACGGTAAATCGCGAGCAAAGCGAGCAAAGGGCGGCAAAAAGAATTTTGTAGAGGGCCGCAGCAGACCTAAATCCGGCTCTGGATGGACATCCTGTCATGTCATTCATTACGTTAGTTGGGCTAAGTAAGAAACCTGTTTTATGGATGATACTTCGATAATCAATAACGATCACCAAGAAGAAGATGAAGTACCTGAGCGTCTGGTCTGACTCAACGCTGAGCTTCAGGCCCCATTTCCTGGTGGCAGCGGAAAAGGCGGGCAGGGCAGTTGCATACCTTAGCCACCTGATGAGGAACCTAGGAGGGCCGAGAGAACTCAGAAGTAGGATCATGATGAGCACTGCCATGTCGAACCTCCTATATGATGCCCCAGTATGGGCCGACTCAATGATAATACCTTACCAAAGAAGGGAGATTGTAAAGATCCAGCGAAGAGCTGCGCTGAGACGTGTTGGTACCTATCGCACTGTCTCGACGGAGGCTCTTTGTGTATTATCGAGCTTCTTAAGCATGGAACCAGGTGTCTGCATTTGCAGCCACCTATGAAGAAGAAGATGGACTGGGAATGGAATAGGTAAATGCAGAACCACACTATGGCCTATTCGACGCCTGTGTACCACCAACATCCAGATGTACAGGAAGAGGAGGAAGATCATCCCTGAAAAAAGAAGATGATGATGAAAAACCAACAGCAATCCATTGTATTATCTAAGATAGTGGTGTTGTTGTGTGTTCTAGTGTTTTTTGCTTCCGGGGGGCACTGCAACTTGGCAGTTGCCGAGTAGAAGAAGGGGTTCGCCGAGGAAATTCTTTCAACACCAAAGTTATACTAAGAAACAAAATCAAACGCATAAGCAACCCGCACCCACTCCACCATGGAGGACGAGGTGGCGCTGCACATGCGACACAAGCGAATCAATAACGATCTTTAATCCTTGTTCCCTTTCCTCTGTGAAACGCTTGAAAATCCGATTTCTACTTGAAAAATTGGACAGCTTTGTGGTTTCTTTAAAATGCATTAGAGATCATGAATTTGGGGGTGTCTTTGTTCACTGTTTTTAAATTTTCATCAACAATGATTCTTTTTATTTCAAGGTTTTCTAGTGCAATGCGTTTTCTAAAATTGTTTCCCTGATGTACAAGACGGACACCCGTCTTTTCATTTAAACTATGTCCAGATGCTAATATGTGGCCAGTAAATGAAGAGGAAGAGAGGGAGGGATCTTCCGGCGAAGATCTAGAAATGACAAACGGGTCGTGCTATTGCGGAGAATGGATACCAAAACTGATGCGTGACTCGACCCACAAACACCGAAACAAACTGAGAACTGTGTTGAAAAAGAACAATGCTCCTAGCGATGAGCTTGAGATGAACCAAGCTTGTAAAATTCCATAAAAGGAACCATCCGATTTGACCACTGGTTACATGATAGCAAAGATTGTGGCTACATTTACAGAATTTTGTCGACATGAATGCACGCTCCTCGGAGTTCTTGAGGTGCTTCGCGGCTCCATACCCTTGTGTAGGTAGTGCAGTATTGGTCTATAGAATTCACATTCCATCGAATAAACGATTTCATTATATTGTCTCACTACCACATCCCTCGTGTCAACATCCGAATGTCGCGTGATTGCAACTACATCCGGAGGGTATTCCAAGTTTTCGATAACTGATTTTGCAGTAATTGATTGTGAAGCTGACTCACAAATAAGAGTTGCCGTAACGTAAGCCTCCGTTCAATTGAATTCTAGTCTCAGGTTTCTATAATTGAATTTGAGCTGGTGTGAATTTCCGTTCACAAAATCCTCCAGTACCTTTTTTGTTCCCACGCCATTGTACACGAAGCGACAACTTTTGCTTAGGAGGTAGCGAAGAACGAAATACTTGAAAGATCCAACATTATCCGGTCGAGGTTCTAGTTTTATAATTTCTGTTCACAGCCGATTCCGACATCTTCAGCAGTCTGGATAGTTTTGAAACGGCTTTTACGAGAGTATTTCGCGAGCCCACTTTAAATTCAAATGTTGAAATATAAATTGATTTCGCAAAAAACAGTGTCTGGTTTTGACTAGTCTCAAATTGATGGACTACCTTGACGAGATGATCAAACAAGGCGGTTGGAATTTCTCAAGTCTTTGTAGAATGTCAAAACCCTCGCCCCCATTGGGACCATAATTTCATGAACATTTCTCTGAAATAAGTTCACATGGAACAGATTTCCTGTTGGTGAAGTTTGTTTCTGCTGTATTAGAACTGTGGTGAACAAATTTGTCAGAATTTTTTCAGAAATGTTATGTTCAAGAGACACTCGCTGTTGCAGAATCTTCTATAAATTTCCTGAACTATGGCGCCATCGGAAGAGCGCCACATCAAGGTATAAGTCTTTTCATTACATTTTTTTTTTCTTCGTCTTCTCTATCAATCAACCCACTATTTATTTTATTTTTTTCTTTCTCAACTTTTCTGACTTACCACAAAAATCTGTAATCTTTTAGCTCGGTGCACGAAAATTTCCCAATTCTTTTCTTGCTATCCGGGCCTATTACGAGGTTTTTGATTCATTGCTTCCTCTTATCGCAAAAAGTCTTCTAAAATTGTTGAATTTCAGCTCGTATACTCCTATATAAATAAATTGCGGACAAGAACCATTTGTCCGTAACGCGCGGTTGCTAGATTCAACTTTATAGTTTTCCTGAAGTCGGTCCCGTGTTGTGGTTGTGTGATAATTTATACCATATTTCAGCGTTGTCACTAAATGAAGAAAAAAGAAAAAACTTGAACTCTGGAAACAAAATGAAATCGTTACACTCGCAACATTTTTCTCGACATTCTTTTAATTTTACGGCCCTAACGTCTACAGATTTTCAAAAATGGCCGTCGTTCTTCATCTCGTCAATTTTTTGAAAATTTTCGACGACGCAGTATTAAATATTTTATCTACGTTAATTCTGTTTCGTGAAGTTTCTATTACTATTCTTTGCCCATCTATAAGACAACCGATTAAATACAGCAAACCTTACACATGAAAAAATTGTAAATTTGAAAACGATTTCAAGAGAAGCGCAGAGCGGCGGTTAATCGAAATATTCCAGATAGAAATTTATGGGCAGAAAATCCCTATCTCTTTTCAAAATTTAACGATTCGTGTTTATTCTTATGAAGCGTGTACATACCCAGCTATCGGAACAGATTCGTTTTGTTTTTTCAGGTACTCCCAATTTACGGTCCACAATATGTATAACAGATATAATCACCATTTTCTACCTCGCCGCGATAGAGCATACGATTATGCCACGTGTGGATAAGACGAAATTCTATTATAACAAGATTTAACGTGACAACATACTTTTCGAAGACAATGTTTCAAGATATTACCGTAATTCGTATTGTCAGCTGTCTCTGCTGGAATCCGCTCGCTTTTTGCGAGAAGAAGATCGTGCCAACATTTCTCCAGTTACATCTCAGATATCAATACGGACTTATTTTTCCGACTTTCTCTTTAAAAAAGAAATAAGAACAACAATATCGTATCCTGCGACGCAGTAAAAGCTAAAGAACGAAGAATGAATTTTCTTGACGTTTGGGACCGATTTCAACGAGTGTAATAAGCGTCTCTTCTTTTCTCAGGTACTGCACGTCATTTTGAGTCCTCGGCCAGCAAAACCGTCCTCTCTTCACTTGACACTATACAAACTTCCGGCCTCAGGATGGCCCTGAGTGCCTACCACACAAGCCCAACATTGAAATTGTGCGCAGAATCCGGTGAACCTCCCCTTTCCTATCGTAGACTCATCTTAACATCCAATTTTTTATCATCTGTATCTCAAGATCCTGACCTACCAATTTTTGACTCTATCTCCCATCAATATCCCACCTCCCCATCGGCTTCCAATAAAAATATCCCCCTCCAATTCAATAACTCCCTCGGCATCCCTTTCAATGCAAACCTCTTTACTCCCAATAAGAATCACCACTCCTCCTTGGATCTTTCCATCACCTTTACGACTCGATCTCACTGATTGCCCAAAACCAACAACTCTATCATCATCCAAAATATCAATCTCTTGCTTTTCGGACGGGTCTAAATCTAATAACCGAGCATCTTATGCATTCTCCGTTCGGTTCCGTGACATCCCACCGTATTCACAACATCGCATCGATATTCACAGCTGAACTCATGGGTATATTTTCTTGTTTACCCCACCTCTCACAACTTCCCCCAAATAACAACTTTCTTCTTCTGACAGACTCTCTTGCTTCACTCCACTCCATCTCCGACCTTCACAATTCACACCCTCTCATCCAACGCATCCAACTCGCGCTTCTAACCCTCCGCTCCATCAACTCTCACATCACTTTCTTCTGGATTCCCAGACACATCAATTATCCTGATCACGATAAAGTTGACCTAGCTGCAAAACAAGCCTGTTCCCTTCCAAGAATTACCGATAAATCCCTTATACCTACTTTAGATTACAAAGTTCACTTCCGCTGCCTGATTCTTAACAAATGGAAATCTCGCTGGAAACTCCAGACTCTAAATAAACTTTTCTCCGTAAAACAATGCCCAGCACCCTGTTCCACCTCCAACAGACCCTTGGACGGGAAGAAGTCATTCTCACCCATCCAAGAATTGGCCACACGCGAATCACCCACTCCCACCTTATGAACCCCAACATTTTACTACCTCCATCCTGCCCTTACTGCGAAGAAGATCCCTTAACAGTCTCACATTTTTTTTCATGCCTCCAACTTTCATCTCTCCGTTCCTTCTAAAGAACAACAATGAAACCACGTCTATCCCTTTACGACAAACTTACGTATCTAACTCTTTGAACTCCGTTTACCATGTCAATCCTCAACTCTAATATACGTATCCTTAATCCTGTTTCTCATTCTAAGATGTTCACCTTTAATTAATAACAAACTGTAATATTCTGTCGAGCATATAGCCCTCAGAGTAGCTAACTGCTTGTAAATTAAAAAAAAAAAAAAAAAATTAGAATTGAAAGAATAAACTGAAAACGAACCTTGTCGTCTAAGTGCTACAGAAGGGAAGGAGACAGACAGTAATGTTCTTCCTGGAATAGCCCAGAAGTATAATGAGCCATCAAAATAAGTCGACTCTTTTACTATACGATTAATGACTTCGAAGCTAATACTCATTGTCATTGCTCTTATTATTGGATTAGCTTACAGTTTTTCTTCGTCGATTGAGCATAAAAAAACCAACGTTTCAATACCTTGCGAATTTTCAATACTTTGAATCTATTCAATTCGAAGAATGAAAATAAAATGAACTTAATAGAGTCAACTGTGTTCTAGAGTAAGGAGATCAGACGTGACGTCTGATCATCGCGGAAGGTGGGTTGTGGTATTTCCATAAGCTCGTATGATTGTCAATCTCTCCCCGTAAGAAAGCTTATGGCCACGTCCGTAGCTTTCCTGCTCTGAATACGAATGAACTTCGAATAAAAATTTCGAAATCATTAATCTTGGGTTTTTTCCTTCCTTTTATTAATATATATGAAGACGCCCTAATTCTTGACCGTGCGTTTCTAACTGAGTCGTTTAGATTTTTCAAACATGAATATTCATTTTAGACGTGTGTACGAAAAATTAACTCGTAGCGACAGATGATGTTGTAGTGTCCTGTTTATGGTGGTGCATACTACCGAGCGAAAAGTGTACTTCAGGCGATAAATTGATCACCTTATTAATTCTCGTTTTTAATGATTTTCCGCAGGGATTATGAGAGCAATAATATACTCGATAATCTCCTCACTCGAATGGAACAGTATGCTAATAATTTAGAAGCATTGGTCGAGGAGAGAACAGCCGATTACTTGGAGGAAAAACGCAAATGCGAAGAATTGCTTTACCAATTGTTACCAAAGTAAGTGTGCCTAAGTAAATTAACTCGTTTCTATATTTAAGTATTTATAGATTCTATTTGTCAACCGTATTTGTCTCAATTACAAAGAAAACGAAAACGTACTCCAGGATCAACACAATTTTTCGGACCTTGTATTTCACATTCGACACCCATCTATAAGAACAAAACCTCCTTCTACAATTTAGTTTGAAAGAAAGAAATTTTTCCACTTCATAGAAAATATTATTGAATCGCCTAAATATGTCTTTGGAATAGAAATTTTTTTCTTCATCGATGAATTGATATTGATTATACCGATACATCCAATTAAGGATATCGATTTCATCAATGTATTGTTTTTGGTCACAATGGTATTATTATTATTCTAGGAACTGAGAACATAATGTCCTAGTAATTACTAACTAGCTGACGGAGCATTCCTTAGTGACTAGTCAAATTAATGAAGGGTAAGAATACAAATCCTAAAGTAGCGAAGGTACAAATTTTTTCGTCTCCAAAGTAGGTCAAGGTCATTCATGATTTCATAAAACGTCTCGCGTCGTAAACTTTCTGACTGATCTTCAACCCAAAGACATATACATGTCAAAACGACAGCTTCCATACAAAATGGACGAAGAAGGGACCGAAAGAAATTTCGACTTGGTTAGATGTATGCAAGAAGCGGAGAGCTTGAAGTGAATTACCAAATTTTCAGAATTTTTTGAAGAAGAATTTCTTCTAAAAAATATTGGAACATGGATATGTCTTCAGACCAGGGGGTTCGGCAACCTGTTCTACTCCTCGAGCTACTTTTAGATTTTTGTGAAATATTGCGGGCTATGAAGAAAAAGTACTAAAATCTGTAGTGTTGTGCGTCATCTAATTCGACCATTTTTCAAGAAAATTCGTTTTTAGGCCATAAAACGCTGACTATTGTAGATAAGGTAAAGATAATAAAATAACGAGTATTGATTCATCTCGCCGAGACGCACCTTTTCCATTCGGATCTTAACGCAAAAAAGGCGCTCTCAACACTTACCGTAGCGGCAAACTGTTGAAGCTTGTTTCAATGGGACGATTTCAAAAAAGTTACTCAAAATCAAAAGAGCTACAACTTTCGCTCTTTTCATTTATTGCAAAAGTGGTATAATCAATTTTATTAACATTGCGCCTTCTAGTCAAATGAAATTATCCCCTAGCTTTACACCGATGACGGCGACACTAGCGCGGCGGTGGTCAAAATTCGAATTATAAAAATGCCTTTTTTCGACCACTTTTGTGATTAATCAAATCTAATTCAAACAAAGATAGGATAGCACAGGAAGCAACACGCAAACTAGAAGTAAGGCACTTGTGACAATGCGGAAAGATAAGAGCGATGAGGAGGATAAATACTATTCTCGAGTTTCAGCTCCAGTCTCAGTCTCGAATCTCAGCCATCAGTCTAAATCTTGAGTTTCAGTCTGCTCGAGTCTCAAGTTCGAGTGTCAGTCTTGTGTCTTAGGCTCGAGTATCAAGCTCCAGTCTCCGACTTGAATCTCGGTCCCGAGTGTCAGTCTCGACTCTCTGCCTCGATTCTCAAGCTCGAGTCGCAGTCTCAAGTCTCAATCTCAAGTGTCAGTTTGAAGTCTCAAGCTCCAGTCTCAAGCTTGAGTGTCAGTATCGAGTCTCATCCTCAATTCTCAAGCTCCAGTCTCAGTCTCAAATGTCAGTCTTGAGTCACGAGCTTGAGTCTCAATCTGGATTCTCAGTCTCAAGTCTTATGCTCAAGTCTCAGCTTTGAGTCTTGGTCTCGAGTTTCAGTTCCGCGTGTCAGTCGCAAGTCTCAGCCTCAATTCTCAAGCTTGAGTCTCAGTCTCAAGTCTCAGTCTTGAAAGTCAGTCTCAAGTCTCAGCCTCAATTCTCAAGCTCGAGTCTCAGCCTTGAGTCTCAATCTTGAGTCTTGGTCTCGAGTCTCAGTCTCAGTCTCTTCGAGCCTCAAGCTCGAGTGTCAGTTTTGAGTCTGAGGCTCGAGTGTCAGTCTCGAATCTCAGTCCTGCGTGTCAGTCGCAAGTCTCAGCCTCAATTATCAAGCTTGAGTCTCAGTATCGAGTGTCAGTCTTGAGTCTCAAGCTCGAGTATCAGTCTCGAGTCTCGGCCTTGGCCTTGAATGTCATTCTGGAATCTAAAGCTCGAGTCTAAGTCCTAAGTGTCAGTCTTGAGTCTCAGGCTCGAATCTCAAGCTCCAGTCTCAGTCTTGGTCCCGATTGCTAGTCTCAGCTTCAATTCTCAAGTATGCGTCACAAGCTCGAGTTTCAGTTACTAGTATCAGTCCCAGTCTTGAGTGTCAGTCGTGAGTGTCAGTCTCGAGCCTCAGTCCCGAGTGTCAGTCCCGAGTGTCAGTCTTGAGTCACAAGCTTGAGTCTCTATCTGGATTCTCAGTCTCAAGTCTCACGCTCGAGTCTCAGCCCCGAGTTGCAGTCTCAGCCTCAATTCTCAAGCTCGAGTTGCAAGTCTCAGTCTCTAGTATCAGTCTTGAGTTGCAATCTCGAGTCCCAAGCTCAGTTTCAGTCTCAAGTCTCAGCTTTAATTCTCAAGCTCGAGTCTCAGCCTTGATCTCAATCTTGAGTCTTGGTCTCGAGTCTCAGCCCCGCGTGTCAGTCGCAAGTCCCAGCCTCAATTCTCAAGCTTGAGTATCAGTCTCAAGTCTCAGCCTTGGAAGTCAGTCTCGAGTCTCAGCCTTGAGTCTCAATCTTGAGTCTTGGTTTCGAGTTTCAGTCTCAGTCTTCTCGAGCCTCAAGCTCGAGTCTTAGTCTTGTGTCTCTAGCTCGAGTATCAGTCTCGAGTCTCGGCCTTGAATGCCATTCTAGAGTCTGAAGCTCGAGTCTAAGTCCTGAATGTCAGTCTTGAGTCTCAGGCTCGAGTCTCAAGCTCCGGTCTCAGTCTTGGTCCCGATTGCCAGTCTCAGCCTCAATTCTCAAGCTTGCGTCACAAACTCGAGTTTCAGTCACTAGTATCAGTCTTGAGTCCCAGTCAAGAGTCTCAAGCTCAAATGTCATTCTTGAGTGTCAGTCTTGAGTCTCAGTCTTGAGTCTCAGTCTCAAGTGTCAGTTTTGACTCTCAGCCTCAATTCTCAAGCTCGAGTTTCAGTCCCAAGTCTCGGTCTCGAGTCTCCGCTCCATGTGTTCGTCTCAGCCTCAATTCCAGCGGCGTATCCGTGGGGGATTGGGGGGATGAATCCCCCCTTGGGTTTTCATGTTTCTTGCCTTGCATACATATAACGTATGTGCCGAGAGAAAACCGAGAGATTTTTTTTTCTTTTATTTCATTATTTTTCTTTGGACTTCCTATTTGGGAAAATCCCCCCCCCCTCCTCCTCAAGGAAATCCTGGATACGCCACTGCTCAATTCCCAAGCTCGAGTCACAAGCTCGAGTCTCAGTCACAAGCTCGAGTCTCAGTCGCTAGTATCAGTCTTGTGTCTCAGTCTCGAGTCTCCGCCTTGAATGTCAGTCTGGAGTCTCAAACTCGTGTCATAGAACGCAAGCTGATGACGTCATGAGTGACCTTGATCCACTTCAGAAACTCGGAAAATTTTGACTTTTGCTAATTTGAGACCCGTATTCTTGAAGGCCTAACATGCAATATACTAGCCTCAACTTTGAGCTTTATTATTATACGTAATTATGAGCTTTTTTCGGGGTATTATATGACGTCATCAGTAACCTTGACCTACTTCAGGTATACTTTGACCAGTCGATCGTGACACTAGGCTAAGAAGACGCTGAGAGCCATTATGAAGCTATTAGCTTTTGATGTCATAGGTTCGGTGACGTCATACGTTGATGACGTCGTAAGGTGGTGACGTCATAAGTCGTTAATCTTGATCCGCTTACAACATTTGAAACATACTGAAGCGGGACGAACTTGCGGAGCGAGTGAGGCCCAGTAATTTCATCAGCCTGAAATATACTAAAGTATACTTACACTAGACCAAGAAGGCTCGATAGCCTGAAATATTCCGGGTACCTAGACTTATACTAGATCAAGCGAGTGTGCCGTTCCAAAGCCTTAGCTTAGAACTCTCAAATATTTATGTCTCGTATTATCCACAACATATCTGATTGGGCAAAATTTTGAAAAGACATGAAACATGATCTTAATCTTTTTGGCTGCGTCAAGAAATCCTGGGTTTTCTCCCTTTCAGAATTCTTTCCTCCCGCTCAAGCCAACAACCGAAATGAAGCGTTTCATTCACATATATCAAGTCGGAAACACCGGTGTTTTCGTGGTGTTTTCATTCGTGAAAAAAGAATAAACCATTTCTCTATTATTTTCATGCATAGAATAACGTGAAAGAAGAAAAATTTGAGATTTCAACGATTTCGTGAAAAATCCCCTTTTCAGGCAGCTTCCAAAAAAAATGGCCACCACGGTTTTCATAGAGGGCGCCTACTTTGTGTCTTCATGCGAAAGAACTCTAAAAATAAAGACTATACAGTCGTATCACCAAACATTAAGGATCAAGAGAAGGACCATGAATTGGAAAAATCTTGATCCAATAACTGATCTTAATGTATCATAATATGCGTAGTTCGTTGCAATTAATATTTCTTACCAATTTCAGGTCTGTTGCCAGTCAACTAATTTTAGGCCAGTCGGTGGTTGCCGAGACTTACGATAACGTTTCTATCTACTTCAGCGATATAGTTGGCTTTACATCGCTGAGCGCGGAAAGTACTCCTCTGCAAGTGGTCGAACTATTGAATGATCTCTACACGTGTTTTGACTCGATAATAGAAAATTTCGACGTGTACAAGGTAAGTCATCAGTAAATTGGTGAAGGACTGGTTTTTGAAAAAAATGATATATGTACCCGTTGCCTACCAGTTTTTTCTCTCTAATCAGATGAACTCGAATGGAGGCTAAATATTTTTCTCATACCTAAATGTAGCGTTGAACAATGTTTTGTTCGTCATCAATCTCGAATTACTCTTGACCCAACTCTTTTCGAGTCTTCCTTTCTTTCGAGAGCTTATTTTTCAAAAACTAAGAACTTGGAAGTTTCTCTCAGCTTTCTGAAATCCTGATTCATTGCAGGTATCATAGCTCCAAAATTTTTCAAATAGAATTTATGTCTCGTGTCGGAATAAATAATGGCAGAACGAAAGTTTTGTTTTCCTTTCAATTTTATTGTTCTTTTTTTATCGCATGCGCAGGTTGAAACCATCGGTGATGCTTACATGGTGGTGTCAGGGTTGCCGATGAGAAACGGAAATATGCATGCTAGAGAAATTGCCAGAATGTCGTTAGCGTTATTAAATGCAGTAAGAACGTTCACGATTAGACATCGACCTAACGATCAACTGAGCCTGAGAATTGGATTACACACAGGTATTTATTTTAACGGTATTTCTAAAAGAGGTAGTCGAAGGCACTAATTTATTTTACTCGGGTAGAATGATACCAAGGGAGTTGATCAGCCTAAGACGAACGATAACGTTTTGGGAAGTGACTACGCGGCCACGTGTAATAGTCCGCAACGAGTCAATCTATTTCAGAGTTTAACCTTTCTGGTTGGAAAATTTTTGTTTTTCTCTCTCACTGTCGAACATTTTCTCTCTCTCTCCCAGCCAGGGACAGATATACGAACACAATTTTTCTTTTACCTACGTATTTAAGGAACCAGCAATAATTCTTCTCGAAGATAGGAGAAAGTTTTCTCGAGCTTTCATGAGGAATTAAAAGACAAAGAGACATCTGTGCTAGACAGCCGCAGTCAGACGATGCGAGGAGAAAAAAAATTGATATTTTTCCGAACGGTGACCGCTGCGCAACGAGAACTTCGTAAATACGAACTGATAGGCGTAGTTTTGAGGAAAACGAGCCAGATTTTATATCCTATACACTTTAAAAATGGAAAATCTAGTCGCGCGGCGAAATATAACTTCGGCTTCTATACTGTACATCATAATCACGCACTCGCTTTTATAGCGCGAATTTAAATATTCAGCGGATTTCGAGCGCATTTATCAAGAGTCAGAAGCAATCATCGAGCGTTTGATCCCCAACTCTCTTCATTACACCATCCTTACTTAATTTTATTCATAAACAACGTACAAATTCCCCCATACTCGAACAGTGTATAATAATAGAAAAACAGCAACATTTTTAAAAATCAATGTATTATATCTTTTTTCTCCATTCTTTTTTTTTTCACTTTTGACTTCGTACGAAGCGAACGAATTTCGTGCGGACTAAATTAATTCAGACTTTCGCGTTTCTCGTCGCATATTTCTGGTGAGAAAAGTTTTAAAATCTCGGTTCTCTCTATGGAAATTGTATAATTTCATAAAGCCTGACCGGAATTTAATGAAGCCGTACAGCATTCGACAGAATAAAATCAACCGTAATTAGGGCCTCTTGGCGAGGGTGGACAAACTCTAAAAGAGCGGTTAGGATGGCTTTGATCTTTGGAGGGTTCGAGTCTTTTTCATGGTCGCGCGGATGAGGAGGGGTTGTAAGTTTCTGTGAAGTGGCACGCCAACGCATGATGTAGAGTAAAAATTCGTACGATGTTGTTAATAGGAACCAGAGAAGGAGATACTTTATGTCTGCAGACAGGATCTACAATTTAACTCATTTTCTAACTTGATCTCATTGATGTGTCTTCAACTTTCTTTTTATGTATGAATTTGTCCACTTCGTGCGGTCTTTTATTTGGGTCTAATGCACCATACTAGTACACAAGGTAAACTAACTTAGTCTAAGAAACTTCTATGAGCAACCAAGCTAGGCTGTGATTCTGGAGGATGGCCGTCTTCAACTAATTTGCTGCCTTAGGCAAACGATTTTATGTTAGGTCAACAAGTTAGGGCCTAGATCTGTCAACTAGTCAGCACAGAGCACATATTTTTGGGATCATTCACACTCTTTGCGCAACTCGTTGTTTCGTTGTATTGGTTTTGTTCTTGTCTTTTTCAAGGCTGCCCTCGGCGGCCGCCTAGTTCGCCTATTGGTAAAATCTGGCCTAAGTCCATCTAATGACGTCATAGGCTGTGCAAATATTAAGACATGTTCTGCAATCTAGTGTGGACACTAGTGAGAAGGAGTGACTGGGCCTGATCTCAATGATTCCAATCTAATTTCGATTGACCTTGATCTCTTGCATGATATAGTGGAAGAAGAGGAGAGGCCCATCGTCAGTGAATGAGAAAGATGTGCTTCAATTGATAATTATAATCTACTTATTTGCGACACTTGCTAAAAATTATTCCGGATTGGACTCCCCTTTGGAAATACTTATCAGCTAATTTTAGGGCATCCGAGAGTCAGATATGGAAGATTTTTTGACATTAGTTTCTAGGTCAACCTAAGAATTCGTAATATCAAAATTCACTGCTTGATAAAAACACAGTATTGAGTTTGTCTAATTAAAATCTGAGCTTTCTCGTCTCAACTTCACGTTTAACGATGAAAACAGATAGCACGCGTGGGTTAGAAATATTTAATTAGATTTTTCTCTTGGTATCTTCTCAATAAAGTGTTCTACATCCATCATTCGCCGAATCATGATCTCTTTGAAATATTTATCCCCATCTTACAAGTCTGTTGAAGCTCTAGAACGTTGTTCAAAGTTAGTTATTCTCTTTCGATAAATAATTACGATTCATTTTGACGGATTAAAAAAAGAAAATTCTTTAATTATAGATCGCATAGATGTACAAAATGTAGCACGCTAAGCGGCTTTCGGTTCATAAGCCATGTTCAACGAATTTGGAGCGAAATGAGAGAGGAAAGAAAATGAAATTATTAGAGAGATGATTCATGTGGTACACAGCCTCGATGAAATCATCTTCATGGAATACAACATTTGCATTATGCCTATACCAAAGAATCTCGATGTGCCCGAGAGCTGTGCGTTTCTTTTATAATGCTTCACTCATATTATGAAGTAGAATAATGAAGCCAACTTCGAACTGCCGTAATTAGAAATGAGACAATCGTGGATTCACCTACTTCATTAGACTTCCAAGCTTCGAAGTGTTTACTCTCCTCGATTCTGAGCTGGTCACCATTTTTACCAATATAAGCAGCATTACAATCCATAGCGTGGTTCTGCATTTGCCTATTCCATTCCCTCTTCTTCTTCATGACGGTGGTTGCAAATGCAGACACCTGGTTCCATGCTTCTTCGGAATCTAGCATGGTGGATACCAGGCTACTTGGGTCAAGCGCTTCATCTACCCCGATCTCTTGAGGAGACCGACCAAGCTAGTCCCGCTCACGCCTCCACGCCTCGCACTCAAATAAGGTGTGCTCTGGTTCATCATACCGCCCTTGGTCGCAGTGCGAACACGTTGCCTGCTCAACTTTCATGACCGCTTAATACCTGCGTCAGGGGAAAGTTCAGTTGGCCATGGTGTCGGTTCATCCACTCATCAAGGTCGCGAATTAACATACGGGTTGTCCACTTGCCCAGCTCTCTCTGGGGCATTCTTACTTTCCATTTCTCGAGCGAGGAGCGCCTGGCCTCCTGGTTTACCCATAGAGTCTCACGGTTGGTCGTCGCCGTCTGTTTTGCTCTGAACACCACCGCGCTCTCGCTACGCAAAGAGCCTCTGTCGAGACAGTGCAGTAGGCACTTACACACCTCAGCGCAGCTCTTTGTTGGATCTTTACCATCTCTCGTCTTCTGTATGGTATCTTCATGGAGTCGGCCCATACTAGAAAGATCGACAAGGCGGTGCTCATCATGATCCTTCTTCTTGCTTCTCTCGGTCCTCCTAGGTTCCTCACCGGGTGGCTGAGGTATGCAACCACCCGGCCCACCTTTTCCGCTGCCATCAGAAAATGGTGCCTGAATCTCAGCGGCGAGTCAAACCAGATGCCCAGATACTTCGTCTTCTTCTTGGTCTCAATTTCCACACCTTGCTGGCAGAAGGTGGGTGGACTGAACTTCCGACGGGTCGTGAATAAAATGGCCCCCGTCTTACTAGCTGCAAGTTCGGGTCCAACCGACTCAATCCAACGCGTCACTACCTCTAGGGCCCGGTTTACTCTGCTCTCCACCGCTAAAATCGTCTCGGCAGTGCATACCACCAGTGTGTCATCCGCATAGCAGATAAGTTTAACACCCGGTGGCAGCTTCCACTTAAATGCAGTATCCCGTTAAATGCGACGCACCACAACAGCGGCCCAAGGACTGAACCCTGCGGCACCCTACAAGTAACAAGGCCCTTCATTGTACCAGCAGACGTCTCTGCTTGGATATCTCGGCAGCTAAGATAGCTGCTGATCATGGGCACTTCTGCGTCCTTGAGGGATTCAAGGATCCTCTCCCGAGGAATTGAACTTGATTGCATTGACGGCTGCGCAAAACTGACGCGTAGCAATCGCTGACTCGGCTATCCTCTTCAGCCGGATCCCAGCATCTGATGTGCAGTGTCCAGTTTGAAAACCGCACTGGCTACTAGAGATTAAATCTCTTTCCTTCAGATAGCTTTCCAGTCGATTGGCTATCACTCTTTCCAGGAGTTTCCCAACATTGTCCAGCAGACAAAGTGGGCGATAAGAGGATGGCAGGCCAGGTGGTTTATTCTTCTTATCAATGAGCGCTAGCCTGGCTTTCTTCCGTCGCACAGGGAACAGTACCCCAACAACTGCCGCATTGAATGCATCAACAAGCAGTGCCGGGTCAACTGAATGTATGGCGCTCCAGACTGGATTTGGAATCTCATCCGGGCCTGGAGCCTTCCAATACTTATCCCGCAATCTATTGACTGCTGCATCTACCTCCTTGGTAGCTAGGAGGGATAAACTATCCTCTTCTACTATCGGTAGCGTCACCAATGGTGGTGGGTGTTGCGGGATCAAAACGTCAATGATTTGTGTCACAACATCCGGCTCCATTCGGCTCATTGCTGAGAGGCTCTTCAGCTTCTTCAGCCCTACCTTGTAAGCCTTGCCAAATTTCGCAAAGCTCTTTCCAAGCATCACTCTTGCTGTCTTTAACTCATTGGGACCAGGGCAGTGCTGTGCCACGTGACCCAGTCCATCATTGTTGTGAAGGTTCAGTACCAGGTTCATGACCCATCAGGGTGATTTTTTGCAAGTCTGTTTATTACCTCCTATTATATTAGTATGACCAGTTGCCTACTTTCTTTGAAGTAAGACGGTATCTCAATTTTCACCTTTCCTCACTCTTTTCTCAACCTTTTTTCACATTGAATAAAGATACAAGTGCACAACTTACAATTTTTCTTTATTTTACAATACTAACTTGCGCAATCCAAGCAGGGAAAGCGTTCATGTGTGTCGCACATGTATCGGCACTTCCTCTCTCCCTCATCCATCCCTTCCTCACCTTTCTCTCAAGAAATAAAGATAAAGTGCATAACTTCCAATTTTCATTTATTTTACGGGCAATATTTTGGTTGCGCCGATCCAAACAAGGGCAGCGTTCATGTGTCTCGCGCATGTATTGGCACACCCCCTCTCCCTCATCCCCTCCTTCCTCACCTTTCTCTCAACCTTTTTTCTCAAATAATAAATATAAAAGTGCCTAACTTCAATTTTCATTCATTTTAGTTCACATTTGTACAACCTACGCATAAGCGGCGGCGTTTGTGTGTCTCGGGCATGTGTTGACATTTCCCCTCTCCCTTATCCGTCCCTTCCTCGCTCCTCTCTTAACCTGTTTTCTCATGAAATAACGATACCTTATAACAAATGGTCAGGTGCGCATGAGTTAATTTAATGACTTTCTTTAGCTTTTTACGAGCCAGCTGGTATTTAGGTGCAAACGCCCACGCCCTTTTGCGGTCCTTACTACGCTGGTATATCCGGCGCTGACTGTTGCACTCCTTCCTCAACTCGGCAATATTATTGGTCCACCAGTGAACAGCTCTCCTCTTCTTTGGTGGACCTTGCTAGCTTTATCCTAGGTCTAGGAATCCTGTATCCATTTCTAAGCCTCCTATATACTAGGCTACAGCTTAGCTTCTATAAACCTGGTATACAGTGTATCAGGTCAAGTAGAATAAAGGCTCAACAGCAGACCAAGAGGTGAGCACAAAGTAGGTTGCTGTTGTGGGTATAGCTTCCATCATGTAGACCTAATAGTATATTAGGCTAATACAAAGCATACTAGACCGAGGAGTGAGCCCTTGGAAGCTAATAGCTCAAACATTGTATTTTGGACTTATCTTAGACCACAAAGGCCGCAAATGAAATATTCCGAACAGGATCTATTCTAGACTAGGGCGAGTGAGCTCGTTAAAAGCCCCTGGCTTGAAATATTATAGACTAGACTTATACTAGACCATGAAGGCTGTGAGTGAGCCCCTAAAAACGATTAGATGCGATTAGATTGAAATATTCTAAACTGGACCTATACTAGACCAAGGAAAGGGGCTCACTCGCAAGAAAGACGTGAAATAAGAAAAAGGATGATACTCAAAGAAGAGTAACTGATTACAAAAACCGCAAAAAACGAGAGAAATTACGAGGCGCTTTCGACTGAACAGCCATCCTCAGCGAAGACAATAAACACAACTGACTTGAAAAAACCGAAACCAACCTCGAGAAAGACGAGAACAAGGAGGAGACTAATCATGGAGTTGTGACTCATAAACAAGCTCGATCAGACCTTCGTCCGGTATATACCTGTTCAGCATAATGAGACCACCAGTGCTCTTATGACGAATAATTTTAATATGCTCCAAAGCGGTTCGCTTGAAATACGAGCTCTCTTTGCGAAGAAGCATCTCGGATCCCTCCCAGAAGCTGTGCCCAGTAGCAATAAGATGGTCAGCGGATGCCGAATCTCCCACTTAACTTTTTTGCCAGGCTACCTTGTGCTCATCGACTCTAATCTTGAGCGGGCGACCGCTTTCCCTAATATAAACATCCTTACAATCGTTACATTCTGAACTGTACTCTTCTCATCTTCAGGAACTTGATCTTTCAACCTAACAAACAATCCTGCGGGTTGAAAGCTGAAGGGGCGACGAGCCTGGCCTAATTGAAGAGAAAACTTCCGCAAAAATGGGAGCCTAATCCATTGTAGTTTCTCCCAGCTAATGGAGCGGGGAAGGGAGGTAGTAGCGTCAAGGCATTTCCTAGTAATCTTCCTACGCACCATCGCGTCTATGTCCAAGGGAATCTCATCCACTTTGGCCAGGTGTTTTATGGTCAGTAACTCCTCTCTGAAAACAGTTCGACTCAATAGAATGTCGGTAAGCCTATGGACTAAGCTGTCGAAAGCAGCGTATTTGTGGACTTCCAAAGTACCCCCCCCCCCACCCTCCTATGACGATTGAAATCGGAAATACCTATTTGTGCTTGCTAGCTGGTAGTGTCAAGGCTGCAAATTAGCCGATCTATCTATAAGATTGGGTGGTTCATGAGTTTAATATTATTAATTATAGAAGCTTTTCATGAAGTAATGTTATATTTTTGTTTACAGGTCCTTGCGTTGCCGGAGTTGTCGGCTTAAAAATGCCTAGATATTGTTTATTTGGCGATACAGTGAATACCGCTTCAAGAATGGAGTCGACCGGTGAAGGTAATTCTTCTTTAATTTTGTAATGACTAAACATAATTTATGATAATGAAATTTTATAAGCAGTAAATATATAAAATTGATTCTTCCTAAAAAATGTACTTTTTTTCTGTATTACATTTTAGCATTGAAAATTCACGTCAGTCCGCAAACCAAAGAAGTATTGGATACGTTTGGTACGTTCGAATTGGATCTGCGCGGCGATGTGGAAATGAAGGTGAGAGACTCGATTAAAATTGTCGCGCGTCACCGAACTGAGTGATGTCAATTCCGGGTTGATGCACCGACCCGCTTGATATTTCGCATTTCGATTTTTTTTTTCTCTCTTCTTCCATACACGAGCTAATTCAAAGTTGATATTTGCATATCCAGGGTAAAGGGATAATCACGACGTATTGGTTGAGGGGTGAAAAACCTTCATCGTCGGTAACTATTACGCCGCTGGTATCGACTGCCGACACAATGACGAACACGGTATCCGGAGTAAATGCAACTGTTACAACGTCTAGTCCACCGTATAATCTAATACCAAATAATTTCAAGTATATTTCGAGTAATAATATTTCGAATTCAACGATCAATAATAATAAATCGTTGAATAATAATATCGCCAACCGTAATATTACATCGTTGACGCCTCTGCTTCAAGAAGACAACGGTTAAAGAGATTAATTGATGGCGTCGTTTCGCGCGTGATAATTTAAAATGATTATTTACGTAAAATTATTTGTTTCCATTACGTTGTTGTTAATGTCGTCGTTTTGTTGTTTTATGGGTGTCGATGTTGTCGTAGTTTCGTGAAACCTTTATTACTCATTCAGCCGCATTTTGAACCATTCCATAACATTTCTATCTCCTTGTTATATGTATGCTCTAGTTTTATCTAGACTATTGGTTTTCTACCATGTACTTTCTCTTAGGTACTCTTTCTCTCTCTTTAATTCCCTGAAGGTATTTTGAGAGACAAATTCGCGATTCTGGTCGATTAATTAATTGTGTTATCGTGAGCCGCTAGTAGCAGGTAGATGTTTTTTTACAAAGTTTCAAATAATTCGCAATGATAGACCGAGGCCTACTACATACACGTGAAATAGGTCATAATTTATGTATTTTAGACTTCGGGTTTACCGTCCGAAAATATTGGTCCTCTCAATACCACTGTTAAGATATTTTGGAATTCATTGACATAGGTCTGATTACATATTTCGTTTTGGTCGTACATTTCTCTAGGGTCCAGTTTTTTAGCGCTGTACTTACCGCTTAAGCTATGAGCATACCTAACTTACGAACTTGGCTTACTTTGGCATAGTTTAAATTTTTAATTATACTTGCAGCCCAATTCGACTTTTTCAATTGATATTTTTTGATGTTATGCTCTTAATTTTTTTGGGCATACTCTTAATGACATATTGAAACGCAAAAAAAGGAAGCGCGCAAAAAAGAGGAAAGTTGGCTTGATACAGGAGCGGCGATACAATTGCTCTTGTTTTCAAGTAGGCCAATTGTAGCGCTCCTAATGGATGGCTGGTCCAAATAAGCCGTACAATACAAGGGTATACGCGATTATACTTGGAGTTTCAAGTGTTAGTAGCCTGCGTATTTTTAGGGTGATCATGTATGATTTCCCATTAAATTATAGAAAACCTTAAATTCATTTTAATTTTCAGTCGACTTGAATAAAACTGTTAGAGGAAAGTTGCCTCAATCATTTCGCCATCCAGCGAAATTTTCCCAGACCTGTAGAAAGAATAAGCGGGCTTGGGAGAAATTTCCACAGGTCCCCTCTCTTTCTATTTTTTTTTTTTTTCTATTATCAAACGGGAAAAATTGTAAATCTTTAAAAAATATTGGCCCCTCCAGAAAGTTTGAGTCGAGGGCATTTTGTCCCCTATTCCCCCCCCCTCTCATCGGAGGCTGACTTTTCGACGCCCTCTAATGAAGGTTTAATCGTTTATTGTAGTAGCAACCAGCTACCCAATACTACGCCAACTGATATTAGGGTAACATTTGAACCGAGCAGCGGGAGAAATTGTAAGAGGTATCAAAACACTGGCCATACATGGGAGACAGATGAAAAAATTGAAATAACAGAAGTATGAAGCAGATTTGGCTTCTTGGCATCCCATAAAAGATGTCCTCAAACGCACGCTACACGAATTAGATGGGATGAAAAAACCAATTTCACTTCATTCAAGAGTTATTCTAAATTTTTTACTTTCCTCCCACGGCCATTGTTTTACAATTTTAGCAAAAGTACCGTTATTGTTCAATCGGTCATGAACGGTCTACGTTGTATACTCTCAGATAAGTATTTCTACAAAAAAAAAAAAAAAAAAAAAAATCCAAAAAAGTTTATTGTTCTATCAGACTAAATTGGTTCAAGCGCAAAAACGCAGAACGTTGGATGTATATTTCAAATGTACAAAATTTTTATCTCAATTTTATCTTTAATACAGTGTATTGCAGCCAGCCGAAAGCTGAAAGCCAAATTCAGCCGAATTTCTACTGATAAGACAAAAGCCAAAAGTCAACTTTAAGCGCACTTCGGGAAGCCAAAAGGTTAATTCAGCCAAATTTCTTTGACTAGCTTTTAGATTTTTGGATTCCTCTGAATTTTGAAAAGTTTGGACAAAACCATATTTTTTATTGGAAAAAAAAAAAAAAAAAAAACAGTAAAGCATTTTTTTTTTTTTTTTTTCAGTGTATTGCAGCTGAAAGATTCAGCTTCAGATTTTGGCTTGGACTCTTGAGTCTTGACTTAGGCTTCCGGCTGTTCAAAAAAAATTTGGTCAGCTTCCGGTTTATTTTCAGCTGGCTTCTGGCTTTTCAATTATTGGGAAAATCGGGCACAATCAGGAGAAAAGATTGATTTTTTTGAAACTGTATTGTGTTTTTTTTTTCTCAGTTTCTTCCTCTGAATTCTAAAAAGAAAATCAAAAAAGTTGGTATACTGTTTTTTTTTTTTTTTTTTTTTTTTCTCAATAAAAAAATATGGTTTTGTACAATATTTTCAAAATTCAGAAGCTAAAAGCTAGTCAAAAAAACTTGGCCGAATTAAGTTTTTGACTTCCAGAGGTGCCACTTAAAGCTGGCTTTTGGCTTTTGTCTTATCAGTAGAAATTCGGCTGAATTTGGCTTTCAGCTTTTGGCTTTTGGCTGGCTGCAATACATTGTTATTCTTTCTAGAGTTCAGAGAGGAGAGAAACTAAGAAAGAGAAACACAATACAGTTCTGAAGAAAAAACCAAAAGCCAGCTGAAAAAAAGCCGAAAGCTAGCCAAATTTCTTTTTGAACAGCCAAAAGCCGAAGCTGAATCTTTCAACTGCAATACACTACTCAGTGTATTGCAGCCAGCCAAAAGCTGAAAGCCAAATTCAACTGATAAGACAAAAGCCAGAAGCCAGCTTTAAGCGCACCTCTGCAAGCCAAAAGCTTTATTCAGCTAATTTTTTTTGACTAGCTTTTGGATTACTCCGAATTTTGAAAAGTTTGTACAAAACCATGTTTTTTTATTTTAAAAAAAGCAGTAGAGCAACTTTTGGTCTTTTTTTTTTTTTCAGAGTTTAGAGAAAGGAGAAACTGAGAAAGAAAAACACAATAACCTACGGTTGTGGAAAAATCAATATCAAAAATCAACGAATAATTTTTTTGTTTGTAAATCATAGTTGTGTACCCTTAACAGAGATCCTTTTCTCCTGATTGTGTCCGATTTTCCCAACAATTGAAAAGCCGAAAGCGAGCTGAAGAAAAACCAAAAGCAGGCCAATTTTTTTTTTTTGAACAGCCAAAAGCCTAAGCCGAAGCTATATTTTTTAGGGTCAAATTTCAAGCCAAAATCTAAGTTGAATCTTTCAGCTGCAATTCACTGCTTTAATTTGCGTCAAATAAAAAGTTTCTACGTGTGCTGTGAGCCATGTCATGGACCAATGTGTGCCAAATGTTGACCCATTAGCCAAAATTCTCAAAAATTCAAAATCTTTCAGACTTCCGTATTTTATTTCATTTTGAAGTGAAATCTAACCCTGATTTTAAAAAAAATAGCTTAATAAATTTATGAAGTTTGAAAGTGGAGAAATTGTCAATTTTAATTTCGTAAATCCTGGCAAATCAATTAATTTTTGGCACATTTTAGTCCACATTTCGGCTCAGAGAAGACCTAAAAGCGTTGTATTAGGCGCAAATTGAAGATAAAATCGAGATGAAAATTTCGTACATTTGAACTATGTAGTTAACGTTTTAGGTTTTTAAGCTACAACTCAGTTAATTATTTCATATAGTTTATGAGAGTGCTTTACTCGTCATCAACTTTCCGAATAACACTTCGATTATATTAGTTCTCTTTTTTTTTTCTTCTTTTTTGCGTGTTATAATACTATCAGTGCATTTTCTAATACTCAGAACAAATTTTAATTGGTTGTATTCAGAGACGTGTGAATCGAGTTTTCCCATAAACTGAATGCAGAAGCGTACTTCGATTATTTGCCTGCAATTTGATTGTACGTAATGTTCGGTCTGGATATAATTTATCCCGACATAACACGAGCACTTATAAGAATAAGCTCTAGTCACTATGAGTAGACAATCTCGACATTGAATTGCCCATCCAGCAGTAGGTCGGAGATTTTCAACCCAAATGGGCTGGAGGAATGTAGAGCGCGTAAACTTGAATGCACTTTTTCCTCTTTTTGACTTCAAAATATTTCTGTCAGATGTGTGGCTCTCGCTTAGAAAGATAATTAGAAATCGGATTTTTCAATAAAATTGATCTCCGTATTCTGATCGTATGATTAAGTATTATTTTCTACCAAAACTTGAGTTTCAAAATCAATAACTTCTATGATCATGCTTGAGACATTCCAGACATTCGACCTGTATAAAAATCCTCCTACACATCTCGTACAAAAACTGCCGCGGTTTTGTCTCCAGAAACGAAAATCGTTCATTATTCAAACTATAAGTGTCAAAAGTTTGTTCTGTAAAGTGAGAGTGTGTATTTTTTTAATAATCTCCTTGTCATAAAAAGTAAATGTGAAAAGGAGGAAGTACCTAGTCTTGCGTCGAAATTCGATCGTTCAATCATCTAGATACGCAAATCTGCTACCTATTTATTTAGGATCAAGACTGAAAATCAAAAAAATTCAAAAACTTCTTCCAAATTACAAATTTTGTCATCGTGGCCTCATAAAACTTACTAGAACCTAGTCTGTAAGCTGCTCGTGTTGATTCGGGTTGTTGGAATATTTCCACCCTCTTTATTATCAAGGATGGCGTCTAACCTATAAATTGTATATATTATCTGAGCATTCATTGATCTACAAAAATTAAAAACGTTAAACGTTACCTATTTTTTTAATCGCGATGATCTGAGTAGAAAATACTCATAAGATCATGATAATATTTGATGAAAAATTTTGAGTTCAATACTGGGACCATTTCTCTTACAGACCGCCTATATTGTCTAGATCTTGAAATACTGGTACCTTTCACTACCTAACGACGACCATTAATTTACATTGTAATTGATGTTATGTGCCATGTTTTCTCTCCTCCACAAATGCGAGTAATTGTAACTCAAACGAAGATCCCATCACAATGCTTTTCAAAGTTACCAAATAAAAAGTGTTATCACTTTAAATACCGCACGAACCAACATTATTTGAATAATATTTCAAATGATGGCGTCATTGTAGTACCTAGTATGTAAATGGAAAGTGCAGATTTCGTTTTGCGAAGTGAAATATGTAAATTTAAGGTATTATTGGAAGGCTGTGCAAGTAATAACTAATAACCATAAAAATACCTATTTAATTCAATAAACATGATCTAATAATAAGATGATTAGGCATTCAGTTACTCAATCTCATTATATTTTTCTCGCGTATCTATTCTCTAAGTTATAGAGTACAAGTCTTACAGTATTCATTCATTATATTCTTCACTCAATATTTTAATTAGGTATTAATTTGTGTCTATTTGTATGTGTCTTACCTTCAGATTATTCGAAATTTTATTTTAGCTTTGTTCTTGTTTTTATTGTTTTTCTTTGTTTCCAAGTATTATCTTTTACCATCATTGTAACTGAACCTAAGATTTTAAAAATACGCGTACCAAAAACATTCAAGTTCCTTCGTTCAAGATTTACGTCGTAATTATGATTTTTTTTTTCTTTTTATACGTCATGTACAGAATAATCGAGATTCTCAAGAAAATAAGAAAAGTAATTATAATTTTTACATTCTTTTTTGTAATTTTCTTTCATTTCGAATTGCTTTCCAAAATTATGTAAATATCAATGCGAGTAACTGTAATTTTCTTGATATTTCTAATCTTTCGTTGTTACAAGTTTTTATGTAGCTTACTTTTGATCTAGTATGACATACGTACACTTAATTGTCTTACTTGGAATACCTGATCATTGGTTTTATTTTTCTCTGGCGCCTTATTTGTGTAACATAATTGTAATTGATTTCTGTGTAATGCCTATGCCTTGCTGAAAAATATTTTAAAAGCGTACCTATACTAAAAGTTTTTTCTTTTTGTCTTCTTGGTTATTCTTGTTTACTAAACGATATACTCGAAAAATAGAAAATATAATTTATTATTCTCCCTTTTTCCCTACTTGAACGGGGTCATATAGAACATTGGAAGAATTTATTCCGTTTGTGATGTACAAAACGAAAGAAACTTGAAACGAATAAATAAAACTTTTCAGTTTATACGGTTATTTCCGCGGTCGTCGTCATTTTCGTCAGCCATATTTTCCATTCTGAGGTAACATCAACGACGTACGTAGCTTCTTTAAAAACTTCGCTGCGATTCACCTGATAAAAAACGTTCCATTTTTTTATAATTTACAACAAACAGATAGGGAACAGCAGTCACCTTACCAATTTAAAACCGGCTTTTTCAAAAAGGTTCATGCTCGCAACATTCTCAAATCCAATTTTGGCTTCGAATATATCTACTTTGAGGTACTGCACTCCTGATAGGAACACACGATGTTGTTAGTTGTCGTTGAAGAACAGTCGAAAACAGCTTTTCATAATAATGTTTTCATCAACTCGCAACTCTTCGATGTTCTATAAGGTGATATGAAATCATCTATTACCGTAATTCAACATCAGACACAAAGCTTCAAATCCTTTTCCTTGTTTCCGGCCAGAATTCTCAGCTATCATAATGCTAACTTCGGCCACTATCATTTCGTCTTCTCGTCTCAAAAATAAATTTACGTCTCCTATCATGGCTGCTACTTCATCTTTCGTTTCCTGTAGAGTGGCTTTATCAGTAACAATGAATGTACATTCTGAAATTAAAGATAATATTCGTGTTGTACACTGGTACGATAGAGCAAAAAAGGATTAGGTAAAAATAAATTAAGTAGACGTACTCACTATTTTCATCTTCTCGCCATGTTCTTTGCATTGTATATTCTTCGTCTAAATTCAGTAAATCCGAACCTGTAGCTTCTCTTAATTCCTTTTGTTGCATCCAAGAATGATACCTACAGGAAAAAATCCGATGAAAGCCCCATATTAGAAGAATTTTGGCAATTCGTACCGCGAATGCAAACGAGTGATACGCTACAAAATGAAACGAAAAATTACTCATTCTTACTTCGGTACATGATCTTTCTTATAAGGAATTAATTCGACATTCTTGCCGATGATGATGGTTGTTTCATTCAATTTCATCGTGCTTCCGTTAGAGTCATGTGGATCAACTGACGCGAGGGAAGTCCATCTTTTTTATTGAAAGAAAATGACAGGCTTCGTCAGAGCAGATGAGCCACGATTCATAGGACAACTTTCCTTCGGAGTAAACAAATTCGTCGCATTTTCCGATCTTGATTCGTTTAGAACAATTATTATTGAAGAATTCAGGATTCATAATTTTATAGAAGACAGTACGAAAGATGAATGAAACGCTGAAACTAAAGCACGCATTCTTGACTAAGGCGCTAGAGGTATTCTCGCTCAATGTAAACAAACATCGCGGGATGTTCCCATCCGAGACACGAAAAAATGAAGTGGACTTTTTACATGTAAATTCCACTTCATTTTTCGGATTTTGGGATGGGAACATCCCGCGCACCAACCCGCGCACCCCACTGCGATGTTTGTTTACATTGAGCGAGAATACCTCTAGCGCCTTATCTTGACCGGTGATAACGGGCAAACCAAAATGTGATGATGTCATTTCGTCATTTGAAATGTCGGAGTGTTACCATGCGCCATTTGTAATCCTTATTACTTGCGCCGCGTCATGCTACTGCACGTGCTGCGACTCTGCAAGCCAGCCTCTGCCGCTCCTTATCAGTTGCACTTGCAACTTGGCACTTGCAAACAAGACTGCCGTACAAATTTGTACAAAAAGTCAAAATATTGACTATATCCATTTCATGGAACTGCTGGACAATACCTCTTGCGTGATGATTGTTTATGTCATTATGTGTGCATTCTGCTGTGCAAAAAATAAATGATGAATCCTATGTTATTTAAATCAAACATAGGTACCCTGATCATTTATTTTTTGTACAGTAGCCTAGTTGCTTACATATAGTCAGCTAGTGATCAGTTTGCTTGTGTGCGTGTCAATCACTTTGTCAGCAGATTTTCAAAAGTGCATTAAGTTGAAGAAATTCTGGTGATTTCTGGCTCAATTTTCAACAAGGCGCCCAAAAATTGATTCTGATTTTTCCAACTTGAGCTGGTTTTTGACTTTTTGAGATATACAAAAATTACAACAATTGTGAGGAATTCTACACAGTCACAGCTGCCAAGTGCTTTTGGTTATACAACTATCTTCAAAGTATGTACAACAGGAAGCCACTGAATCAAACACCAACAATTAAAACAGAGGAATTCACAATACAAGGTCATTATTGAACGAGCAAGTTATCAACAAGTGAATCATTCTTGAAGGCTGATTCAATCAATTCCTTGTCAGGAATAGACCTGTAACAATGACATCTTATTCCTCTGTTTTTGTTGGTATATATTGGGGTTCAGCATGGCCATGGGTTCAGTCGCTTCCTTTAATTACGCTCTAGAGATGATTGTCTAACCAAAAGCGCCAGGTGGCTAGCACTGTGTAAAATTCCTCACAGATCTTGTAATTTTTGTACTCTTTGAGTAATTTTGGTTTTATTTCAAATTTTCAACTGCAACTCCACTGCCGCAAAGCTAGAAAATTTTGCACCGGTGAAATGGATAAGAACGGAGTTGAGGAGATTGTAGGGGAAGTTCCATCTCTTGGTTCACTCCCAGCTTTCTGGCCTGCTTCATCTTGGTGAGTATGATTATTGATAGAATACGTTAACGGTGATTATCATGTATTTGAACGAAAATTAAAAGAAACGAAAAATAACTTAGGAAACTTACCTTTCATCTGACCTTAAAAGCCAGGGCTGAGAAAAAAGACCGCGTTGATGTTGATATGATCCAGAAATTCCAGCCGCGTACCGTAATGTAAAATTCTATTGAAATTGAATAGAAGTGAGGATTCCTATTTGATCTCTTTCGGGCGCCATTATTTCTGAAGTGTTTATGTCTGAATTTGAGATTGATCTATACGGATCTTTTCGAGTCACATTTACTTTCGGCACAGGTATGTAGACGATGTTTTGTATGCGTAGATTGTTTCCTCAGAACTTCTTAGTGAGTTTCTTGCATATGCAATTATTTAATACCCTTCCATAAATTTTATCCAGGTGATAGGTGGTTCATCAATAGCCTTTTTGAATTTGTTCACGAGTTCGGTATCCATAAGGAAGAAATATCGACCGACATTGTAATCTACGGAAATTGCGTCAATGGTAAGTCGATATTTTTTTTAAATTAAAATTTGTATACTGCTTATTTTGATAGATAAAGTGTAGAGATATAAATTCTCCGTTATTCTCTGCCTGTTGCCTCAGTTGCTTACGTGTCAATAAGTACCAACCTATATTTTGCAACAATTCTTCCTAAGAGATATTTGTGATCTCAACGATGAGAAAATATAGAAATCCAAAGCAAAGACCATGTATTGGAGGAATAGCTTTCTCTAACTTCAGAAAGAAGAATGATACAAATTACATAAAAATATTCATATAATTGGAAAAATTAATTCACAGAAAATTTCTAATTGGTGGTAAAATAATCTGTTTAGGCCCCTAGCAATCTTTTCACTGTATAACCGGGAACTGAATACACAAATAATAAGATTAAAACAGCTAGAAAAATAATTATCAACATTTTCAAAATAGTCCATTTATAATTATGCCAAACAATGTATCGGATCGATTTGATTGGATTCATGAACCACATAAACGACGAGTCTGGACGACTGAAAAACGAAACGAAAAAAACAAAAATATTTTTCAGTCACTCTTGATCTTTTTTCAATTTGTAGCTAACCAAGAATTTAGATAAGTTCGTTATAGCAATGACTTACTTAGGTTTATCCAGTGGGTCTGGCTCGCTTCGACCAAAACCGGCTGGGTTCTTTTCTGCTTCCTCTTGTGTCAGCAAATGTAATTCTGCTTCAACTTTACCCTGGAGCCATTAACATCGGTAAATTTTATAGCAAAACTTATCCAAATATTTTATACTATTTTCTTCATACCGTAAGTTCCATTTCTTCGTTCTCTTTCTTGACGTAAAATGGCCACCATCCTTTGACGCGTTTTTGTTTGAATATATTGACCATTGGTACAGAACTGTCGCTATTCAGCATACTCAGGTTACACAATTTGGAAGATTTTGCCCCTCGAGGAAATCTGTTCAGATCCAAAGTCAGGGCTCCTAATATCGGATCACGAACAAGAATTATTTTTTTGATAATGATTCTTTTGAACAGTTTCACGTAGGGACTCACCTAAGAAATCATCAGCTGAGAAATGATCCGCGTCCCAGACTTGCAGTTCGAGTCGAGCAGGAATTTTACTTTCGCTTTCGTCCCACGAGAAAAGTGATTCTTTTTTCGACGTAACCACTTTCCCTTCAGCTATTAGGTAGTTGAAGGGAAATATGAACCTCCAATTGAAATTTCCCTCGCCGGTCAAAGATCTGTAATGTATGTCTGTTGATTGGCAATCTTCGTGACCTTTTAGCCAGCTGTAAAATAAAAACATGAAATTTGAAACTTCTGATACCTAGGCCTGTAAATCGAATTTGTATTATTGTCTTACTGGTAAAATCAGTCCTACCTAGTTTTTTTTTTTTACCATTTTTAATGAAACAGTTCTTCAGTTAAACTTCGACATTAAGGAGAAAACTATTGGGAAAATTTTCAGTTTCAAAAAAATTTCTATGCGAATCTTATTTGGCGTGGAAAATATTTTCACCGAATCTAAATTACAATTTCTATCAACATTTGCAACAAGATAGAGGATTCACAGACTCCCGGTGGGTCACGAATTCAGTTGTCTCTTAAATTTGATATCGACGTAATACATTCCAATACTTTGACTTACCCTTTCACGTATATGTCTGACATTTTTTCTCCAGTGAAAAAAGCATCGTCCTCCAACACTACGTCATCCGTATTCCATATAATTACCCTCAGGACGTACGACTTCGGTTTTCTTGGAGATATATCTATGGGTGGTCCAGGTAATGGCATATCCATGGGAAACATGTCGACCCACATCTCGACTTTTCCCTGAAGCATACAGAAATCATCGGCATTTCATTTTTGATTTCTACAAATAAATGACTTCGAATCAAGACTACTCTAGTTTAGGACTAGTAAAATCCTAGGAGGTAGGTCTTCTACATCTATTATAATTCTAGTTCAAGACTGCTAAAATCCTAGTAAGCCTACGCCTAGTTCAGAGCCAGGTCTAGAAAAAGCTCAGTGCTCAGACCTACCACCTTCTTGGTCCATTTCAAGGCCTATATAAAGAAGGCTAAACCTACTATAATATGTAGTCCAGGAAAATAAGACAAAATATTGATGGATTGTGAACATAAATCATCATAGATTTTTTCCAGAATATCTCTAAAATAGCTCGGTAATAAACATTCTAAATGTCCACAGCGATTAACCTAACCTAACCTTTGTCTCCCAAGGGGCTTCGAAGACCCCAAAATTCAGTTTTTTGCAAAAATTTCGTACAAAAAAACGTTATAGAGGAAAATGTTTGAAACAAAAGTTGTTTCATATCAAATTTGACATAAAAGAAGTCTCTTGTAAAATTTTTGTAGAATTGAAAATAACGCCGCGAGCGCGCGCTGAAGTTCGCACATTTCCTGCAGTTCACGCCATATACCAAATAATGTATTCTATTTGTATGGTATACGCGGGCATCCATCTGGATGCAGTAGTATACCCTAAAATCACGGTGCCTGGTATCTCAGGTATAAGAATGGATTCAGTTGAACAGCTTTGCTTCGCATGCGTACATGGAAACCAGTCCGGCAAATGTGAAGAAACGGATGCGGGGCGCAATAGCCTAGGAGAACCTGTACTTTTTCTGTCTGTCTCTCTTTCTTTTAAGGAATGGAGTGAATCAAGGATGAGAGAGATCAAGGAGATCCCTAAGTTTGGTTGTTGTACCGATTTACAACCTTGGTTGCACTCCCGGGTCACCCTATTGATGCCCGGCGGGCTTGTTCAATCAGACGACCGATCCATGCGAATGTTCAAACAAATGAAGGTGGTCATTTGTTGAACAGGGGCCTTCAATGCATTTCAGTACAGTGCAGTGTTAGTGCGTCAGGTAGTACTTTTAGCACACTGTGCAGAGATGCATTGGTTTCAACGGCACCAGCACAATCTACCAGTACATTGGAAGTGGAGTACTCTACCAGCCACCGTCAATTACTGTTTCATATACTGGGGTACTGTTGTCGAGACGTCATTGTCTTGTTCTACTGTTGTTTTTCGTAGTGTTCTGCGCTAACGCTCTCTTCATATAGATCCTGACAGTGTTTTACCAACACAATTTAATGATTCTGGGACTTGCTCTGTAGTTTTGCTCAGCTCAGGCGCTCGAACGGATCACCGTAACAGGGTTTATGGGAGATTGTAGGAAATCTGAGTATCCATCATGTGTTTCCTTGATCTAGGGATTTGTGGGTGACACTGCATTGTTGAAGCCACTGTTTTTCAAATTCATATACTGAGGCTGGTCTTCAATTTCTGCAGCATCACACATCGGTCTGTCCCCGCTCCACGGAATCGCTGTTGACTTTTAGTATGTTTAGTAGGGAGCCATTTCAGAGATATTCCAACAGAAAAATCTATGATTAGATTTATGTCCAGAATAAATACCAATTTTCCTGGACTAATAGTAGCTAGTCAAGGTCCAGTTTATTCAAAAAAGAAATACAATACATAGGATGCTTAAGCCGGCAAGTATAAACTGACTAGAATACTGTATTTTTTATGATTAGCCTAAGCCCATAAGCCCAGTTCAAGACTAGTGAAATCCCTGGGGGAGTCCGGGGTTCTTTTTCGTTCTATTATAGGTCTAGTTTAGGACTGGTAAAATCCTAGCATAAAGCTAGTACGAGTATGAAGCTAGTATGAAGCCAGTAGATATCAAATGTTCGTTCACCGCCACAAAGTAGATCATTATGGCTTATGTCCCATCTGTCCATAATGAAGATGCTTACTTCTCAAGGTTGGAGGGTAGGGTTCGTCGTCATCGTTCATGATTCTAAGGGTTGTCGTTGATGATTTTGAGGGTTATCGTCGTCGTCGTATAGATTATTATTATTTCGTCTCGGCGCATAAGACAAGAATTAGGTCATGATGATTACGCGTTTAAACTAAGATAGTAGGAGTAGCAATGGTCGTACGAGTAGTAGATGGTACAGGTTTATCGTGTTGTACTTACGCGCGTACGCTACACAGGTGTTTACTCGTATTAAGAGCACGGAAGTGCGGGAAAGTAGTACGCTCTAGAGAAAAAACAAGATGTGTACTCGAACTGTTTTGAAGTTTGGAAATGTCGTAGGAGTATGTAAGAACATCCGCTGGTATCTTCGAAAGGCAATGAGGACAAGTTGCTGACGAAAAAATCGGCTAGGTGGGTGACGTGTACTACGAGAAGAAAAAATTAGATGCCATTGCAGTAAAGCAATAGCAGCGGGGAACCCGCTGTCCCGAGTCCATTAGACCAGCAGATTTCTCAATCACCACCAAGGTATGAAAATTTTTCTCGAAAATTGTACAAGTCCATTATCAAGGGGAGAACTCGAGATTCGAAATTCTTTTAAGTCCCCCTCCTATCATGTATAGCTCGAGAGTCGAGATTTTTCGAAGTCCCTCTTCTATCATATATGGCTCGGAGGTAGGAATTTTTCCAAGTCCACTTCCTATGATGTATGCCTATGGGTCGGAATTTCTCCGTGACGTCATCAACCTCGCGAGCGCGAGATCGGGGGGAGAACTCGAGGTTTGAAATTCTTCTAAGTCCCCCTTCTTGTGACCTCTTCCAAGATAAGGGCAACTAGCAGCAAAACGCAAATCTCCGAGGAGGGCGAAAACGGAGTTCAACTGCTACCCTTCAGTTCTGCCACATCTATGGATTTTTGGTCCTCAAAAGTGAGGATTTTGCGTGAAATACGAATTTCTTGCGCTCAAGGGGAAAGTACCTTAGACAGTTACATGAGAGATACTTCTCTCCTGGTCGTTATAGGCTGATGCTGCAGTCTTCCGTAAATATCGAGTCGATCAAGGGAAAAGTACCTCGGTTACTTCTAAGAGAGATACCTTTCTCCTGATCGGTATTGATAAATCATGAAGTCCGTCGAAATATGTTTTTAGGTCTTACAAAAAATGACGGATACGGATTTTTGAAAATATCTGGTAGCATTGCTACCCTTTCCCTGGAACAAGTACTTGATGGTAGTAGCCCTTATCTTGGAACAAGGCAAAAAGATGTTAACAGTCAACCGGGGAACTCCACGAAATTGTCGTTGAGTCCTCCCGGAGGTTTTTGTTCAACTGTTAACATGTTTTTGGCGCACCCTGTATACAGGGTGGACCACAATGATGTTACCAGTTAGATGGGAGTTTGCGCTAAATCGGCCATAGCGCAAAAACGCGAAGCGTTAGATGTATACTTCAAATGTACGAAAAGTGTTGCTCAATTTTATCTTTAATTTGCGCCAAATACGAAGTTTCTACGATTTTTCTGAGCCGAGTTATGGACCAAAATGTGCCAAAATTTTGCTGCAGGGGTTCCAAAAGTTGTTAATTATCAAGTAAAAATGTTTTTGGAATGAGAAATAGCGTGTCTTGTAATATTTTTCCTCGCACCCGCAACAAAATTTCGCGCTGAGTCTGAAAAAGAAGGTAGAATGACTCGACAAAGCACCAAAATGACTGAATGGGCCAATGGAGGGTCAAAATTTCCCAAAATCAAAAATGCGGTCCTTTTTGACATTTTTCCCCACAACCTCCATGAAATTTCGCCCTGAGTCCAAAAAACATGGTGGAATCGTTTGAAGAGGCACCAAAATGACTGAATGGGCCGGGCCCATAAAGGGTCAAAATTTCCCAAAATTGAAAATGCGGTCCTTTTCGACATTTTTCCCTTAAAATTTTGCCTTGAGTCGCGGCCTCCTCCAATCTCTCGCCGCGAGTTCATAGTCTTCAATCAAGGAGGGAAAACGTACAGAAATTGCGTTGTGTCGGCCGCCAGAGGGAACTGAGACTAGGAAACTCGCTTTCTGTTGTGAACTCGCGGTGAGAAATTGACGAGGGCCCCGTCGTCCATCAAGAAGGGAAAACTTACAGAATTTTCCGTTGTGTCGTCCGCTAAAGGGAACCGAGACAAGGAAACTCGCTTTCTGTTGTGGACTCGCAGTGAGAGATTGGAAGAGGCCCCTTCTTCAATCAAGGAGGGAAAACGTACGGACATGTGCGTTGTGTCAGCCGCCAGAGGGATTCGAGGCTAAGAAGCTCACTTTTTCTCGTAAACACGCGGTAAGAGATTGAAAGAGGTCCTGTCTACAAAAACGAACAGTGAGCCTCCTACTCACGATTCCTTCTAACGGTCGAGACAACGCACATGTCGGTACGTTTTCTTTACTTGATTGAGGACGCGGCCTCCTCGAATCTCTCACCGCGAATTCACAACAGAAAGTGAGCTTCTTAGCCTCGGTTCCCTCCAGCGGCCAACACAACGCGAATTTCTGTACATTTTCCCTTCTTGATGGAAGACGGGGCCCTCGTCAATTTCTCACCCCGAGTTCACAACAGAAATTGAGTTTCCTAGTCTCGGGTCCCTTTAGCGGACTCCGTCCATCCCCTGAATCAACGATTTTACTGCAGAATGAAAAAAATTTTTATTCTTTGTTTTGGAAAAATTGTGATGTTCCTCCATTTCAGTATTTTTCTTGGACTCGGCGCTAAATTTCATTTAGAATTGAAAACAATATGTAAAGATTACGCAGTTTTCCAACTTGGAGGAATTTTGATTCTCTTTGGGTCCTTGGTGCTCCGAAGCATTTTTTGAGCATTTTTTTTTCGGACTCAGCGAGAAAATCCACTTGAAAAGCAAATTAGAATTTGAAAGTTTGAACAATTTCCCAATCCGGGGAAATTTTGACCCTTTTTGGGCCCATTAACCCATTTTGGTGCTTCGAAGAATTTTGTAAGCATTTTTCTCGTAGTCGGCGCGAAATTTCACTTACATGTCGAACTAGAATTTGAAAGTTTTAACAATTTTCCAATCTGGGGAAATTTTGACCCTTTTTAGGCCCATTAACCCATTTTGGTGCTTCGAAGAATTTTTTGAGCATTTTTTTCGGACTTGGCGCAAAATTTCACTCAAAAATCAAATTGGAATTTGAAAGATTTGAACAGTTTCCCAATCCGGGGAAATTTTGACCCTTTTTGGGCCCATTAACCCATTTTGATCCTTCGAAGAATTTTTTGAACATTTTTTTCGTCTTCCCCGTCGAAATTCACATGAGAAACAATAAACTTATCATCAAAATTTTCAAAATTCAGTTCAATCTGTAAATTATTTAATTTTCAAGCCCTATTTTGGGAACCCTGGCTAATTGGTGAATTTTGGGCATATTTTGGTCCATAACTCGGCTCAAAAAAGTCGTAGAAACTTCGTATTTGGCGCAAATTAAAGATAAAATTGAGCTACACATTTCGTACATTTGAAGTATACATCTAACGCTTCGCGTTTTTGCGCTATGGCCGATTTAGCGCAAACTCCCATCTAACTGGTAACATCATTGTGGTCCACCCTAGTTCAGAGGTAAGAATATTTCCAAGTTCTCCTCCTATCATATATAGCTCGAGAGTCAAAATTTTTCGAAGTCCTTCTCCGTGACGTCATCAACCTCGCTTGCGCTCACGCTCGCGGACGAAAAATTCCTGGGAGTACCCCCAATAAAAGGAATAGCGGGTTTCCGACTAAAAAAGTAACGAGAGCGGAATATTATTTTTAGCGGGGAACCCGCTATCCATCCTGTTAAGGGGATTACATCCTCAGAAAACGTACGCGTTTGCGTCCGGGAGGTTCTGTGAACTGCGTGACGTGACGTGATGTGTAACGCTTTATGACGTCATCAATGACCTTGACCTACTTTAGGGACTTGGAAAAATTTCAACTTCCAGCCAGAATGCTCTATGACGTCATCGATGACCTTGACCTGGACCTACTCTAGGGACGGGAAAATTTCAATTTCCAGCCTTCATTATATCAGGTCTACTGAGAAGAGCCTAGCGAACTCATTTTCTGAGGAGGCATTTTCGCGCCAACGTCATGGCGAGCACGGGAAGTCGCGGGTTCCCCGCTGCCATTGCAAACCTGCAAAATGGCCTCTAATTATTTTTTTCGATCTCTAAAAATAAGAATGAACCAACTCACCGAAGGAGTGTTGTGCACTAAGCCACAACTTGAGGTCTAGATGAGACGTGGGAGCTCTTTTGAGCACGCGTGTTCTATAGAAAAAAATAAACGATATCGGGAATATTATTTATTTATTTTTTTGGTCCCTTTTTTAAAACAATGAATTAACACACCAAAAAACGAGTGATGTGCGGAGGAGGGTTGTGTGGTAACTATACATAGGTTTCGAGAGGACGCATACTCTACAGAAAAGAAATTAAAGAAGATGGAAAAATAAAAACGGCATCTCACCAACTAAACTGTAAGATCGAATTTGTTCATTCTTAAAGTGAAATCTCGGTCGACTATACGCCAAATCATCAAAACTTCCAGTGAGCCCAGCTGTTTCATAGGGGATGTTCTGGATTGGATAGAATATTTCGTCCGTGATCCAAAGTTCCTCGATGTATTCCGCAATTGGGAGTCCACCTACTCCAAGTAAAAAATTATCGTCTTCAAAATTAGGTTCAGGTGGACTCCTACTGTCGGCTCCGATGACATCGATATATACCAATCTTCCCAATCCCTCGTTTCCTTCGTCTTTGTGGAGCTGTACTTGAGCGTACGTTCTCTCGAAAAGAGGTAATGTAGGCTCTCTTGATGTGACATATTCTCGATTTTAGAGTACATCAGCTCTAATCTCACCTTTTTCCGCGTGTGTCCAGCATCCCGTTTAGGTATGGTAATGAAAAGGGTTTGATAATATTTACGGAAGCTTCTTTCTAGCCACGTTAACATCATGTTAATCGAAGGCTCGAAGATGTCCCTCTTCTTCTCAATTCTTTTCAAGCTCTTCGTCGCAACTGTTATAAAACTCACCGTAGCCAACTATATGATATCCACCGCACAATTTGGCTAAGTAAGTTTCATGCTTTTGCGGGCACGACTTGTGCACAGGACAGGGCTTCCGCACTCGCTCTCCGTCTTGATCCGATTACAATGAGAAACCTCGAATTCCATTACAGCTACCATCTTCCTTATAAAAAGAACTAATCAGTGGACGTGCGATCGCGAGAAAGCAACCCATGATTTGAAGCGAAAAATTAAAGAAACTAAAAACACGAAATAATAGAGCGCGCGATATTCTTTAGAGGCATTAGTATAAGTTACATACATGATTTCAGTATCTCAATTATTTGATGGGTTTGTTGAACTCATATTGACCGGGAAAACAGAAAAAAACACGTTTGTCGATACAAGAGAGAAAAAGTCAACTATCGACCACAAAATGCAAGAAGAACTCGAGCGAAAACTTGCAATCTCCCACTCTAGCTCGTGAGACCAAAGTTTCCATCTCCACAAAGAAAAAAAAACTCACGTACAGGAATTTATTGTTTATCTTCAAAACTCTATAGTGAGTGATGGAACAGTTACACATTTTTGTACGATGCTCGATGCTCGTCTACTAGCATGGTCTACACCTACATAGATGATAGCTGTATTTTCACATTAAACGCGAGAGGAAATGAGCGCCCATATAAATTCTTCTACCGCGCACGTATACCTGTAGTCGACATTAATGCACCTGTACCGTCTACTACTATCACTTCTACTACCTTAGTTTAAACGTACGGCGCTCTCTCTCTCTCTCTCTCTCTCTCTCTCTCTCTCTCTCTCTATCTATCTCTCTCCTGGATCACGCTAGTGACCCTGAACTGGTCTTTCATACACTCGTCTTCTTCTCCTTGTCGTTCTACTAAAGGCACTATAGTACGATAGGTATGCTGGACTGATAACAGGGAGACGACTTTTAGGCTATAAGGTACGAACGCGGCTCGTGTAACGTCACGCGAAAGCGAATGTAGTCGATGGGTACCGACAGCACTCGTCAGTTACGCGACGCTACGTGAAACGTGTTCGTACCTTATAGCCTAAAAGTCGTCTCCCTGATATCAGTCCAGCATACCTATCCTTAGTTCTACCCTCCTTCTATAATTCTCGGACCTGATACCGCGCACGCAACCGTGATCGGTGTCGGGTAGTCGATAACTTGTACAGTACATTCAGTCTCTCTAAATACACTTCGTCTTCAACTACACAACCTTTTCTTATTATTTCGTTATGCGAACTCGAACTTCCGCAAACGCGTAATCATCAATGACCTAATTTATGTCTTACGCCCCGAGAGAAAATCATAATAATAATTATACGACGACGACAACCCCTAGAATCATCAACGACGACGATGAACCTTACCATCCGACCTTGAGAAGTATGCATCCCCGTTATGGACAGAAGGGACATAGGCCATAACCTACTTTGTGGCGGTGAACGAACATTTCATGAACTAGTATGGGCAAGGTGAACTCGCGGGGTGAACTCGCAATTTTTCGAATCACCCACGGAGTATCGAGGGTAAAGGAGGGCACTCGAAAAATTTCAAGTCAGGCGTCAGGGCAGAGTAAAGACATGAAACATATCAAAAAATGGAAAGAACGCAAAAGGAAAGAAACTTTTGCAGGAGAGGAGAGGACGACAACACTCGAATGCCCCCTCAACCCACCCGCATGGTCTGGAATGGTAGGTCAGGCAGAAGAGCTGTTCCCAGCTTCAATGATAATTTATATTACTTACTCTTTCGATGCCAATTTTTCCGGGAACATACAAGGGCCGAGTTTCTATGTGTTCGGGAAGTAGAACACAACCAACTCGAGGCACTTTATGCCAGTTGTGTAATACAGCCAGGGCCATATGTTCTTCGGTACCTATCAAACAAAAGTCCAATTCTCAATTATGAATAACAATTTTCATAATTTGGTAATAATCTCTTTAACGACCTTTTTTGCGACACCATTCGTTACTATTGTCAAGAGTTTGAACTTGGAACACGTATTTCCCCACCCGTACGGTATTATGAAGGTAAGAGGGGGCTTCTAGTTTCACTTCTTTGCACAACTTGGCCAAGATTTGTGTTGGCTTCATCGCGTCCTTCCATCGATTATATCCCGACCTATAATACGAGATAAAACTCTTATAATGAATTGAGATTCTCTAAAAAATAAGCCCTAAATTTTTCATCCGATTTGCTTACGTTTCATATTTTTCTGGAAGACCGCTTGTTGCTCGGTGCCTGCTATAAAATCGATTCTCTAGATCGATTCTTGTTTCACCAATCAGATCATCAGAGCCCACTAGATCCCAGTCCATTATCTGGACTGTGAGCATCGAGTCTTGAGGGAACGTTGCTTCTATCTCAAAACACCTGCACAAAAATATAGGGTCGATAATTACGATTAAAAAACTAGTTGTTTTAATTTAAAGTTTCTTACTTTCCAAAAACTGGATTTAATTGTTTTGAAAAATATTGGTCTCGATCACTGATGCGTTTTGAGCCAAGTTGCAGTAATATGTAAGGATCTGCTTTTCCATTTAAATCGGTCGGATGTAAATCGTATGCTTTAATTAGGTAAACTCTCACGAGCACGTGGATCGGATCGTTTGATGGCACACCTTGAAAGAGCCCGTATTGTGGATCAAATCCCGTCAGAGAGTAATCGATAGTATTTTTCGGTATAGGCCACTTGTAAACTTTTATTGAACCCTGATGAAAAACACAAATTTTCTTATCTACCTACAAATCAATGCGATGGAGTTTTTAGAGACTCGAATTTATCACCTTGAAGATTCCAACAACTCTGCTATCATCTTCAAAATCTTCCCCAGTCTTTTTACCTCTATACAATTCAAATGGTAATAACCACTCTCGGAAGCCATTAAATTCCGGTTGAGATTCTAGTTCATTGGGATAAATCTAAAATTTCATGATTTGATGAAAATTGAATTTTTGGTAAGTAATTAACAGCAAAGGAAGAAAGTACCTTAAATTTAGCTACGGTCCTTTTCTTTTTTCTTGGCACATTCTTTGGACTGAGTCTCGATACAATCTTGGTAGCTGTTGATGATCGTAATTTGTGTTTAGAATTTCTTGAGTCTACGTTTTGGATTTCCGACTTCGTATTCATATGTGTGTGACCTTGAAGAAATCTCACTTTTATCGCCTCATTTTCTTCCTACTCAAACACGGTGTTGATTAATTTTTATGACCTTCGATGACTAGAAGTAAATTAAATAGTTTTTTGTACCTCAGCAGCAGCCTCTAAAGACGCGAAATATTTTGTCCACCAATCGTTATTCTCTTCGTCGTCGTCGTCTTCCACAATTTCATCCGTGATACTACTTTGTTTTCGAAGTCTGGAAGATTTTCGGTCTGTACTTTTTGAATCGGTGTTGAATTCCTGTAAACAATATACGAGTTCCTTTGAGAAAACGTCGGATACTTCTGCAATGACCTGTCATGATGAATTTCTACTTACAAAGTCTACTCGAATAACGATTTCATGGTTAGAGGACAACGTTTCCGTCAACAGATCTGCGATTTGACGATTCTTAACTTGGTCATTGTATTTACAATGATTACCTACATAATTCTTAGGTTCGGTACTACAGTAATTGATGGTATTTCAAGGTAATTTACATGTCTACTAACTTGGAGTAGTTTGTTGAACTTTCCCATTCTCTTCTTCTCGTACTTTTTCCACGCTAGGATTATGCATATATTTTTGTACAGAGTTGATCATGTGAGTTCCAACCAAAGTGAAACGCCCAAAACTGCGACAATCAACGCATCTGATGGTTAAAGGCGGTCGATAAAGCTCTTCTTCAGGAAGTTCCTATAGAAATTTTCGTATTAAATACAATCGAACCTTTCGGAAGTAAATCTGATAGACCACACTTACCACATCCAAAAATTTTACGGAAACGCTAAAATTTGGATTCTTTTTCGCATTTTGTATCACGGACGAAAAAAGGATATTCCCAGCACATTCAATGTCCACTCGGGGTCGATCTACCGTCATAAAGTGTACTCTCTTTAAATCTCGGAGTCCCCAAAATAGAACTTCGATCCTGTCAAGAGAGAGAGAGAGATGAACAAATTGTGAACAACGACATTGTCCTAGAACCGTGCTACACTATTCATAAGTCCCTTCCAAGCCCTCCAACATCGACCGACGAATTGGGGCGCTCCATTTGGCTATAGCCCATTATGTGGACATAGCTCTGAGGCCTTTGAAGACTACATTTAGTCCTCTATTGTAGTAAAACTCCTTGAGAAAGCCGTGGGAAACCTTACAACTCGTTTGAGCCCGTCTGTCGTTTACACTTTCGCACTTCGACAGCTCAGCTTTAAAGAAACCCCATATCATTGTTTTCACCTACACTCTCTAATAAAAACGGCAAAAGAGTAAGACAATATATTTTTTGTAGAAGTGGGCGTACTTTTTTCGATATCCCGAACTTCATTCGGACGCGAGCTTAAAAATTCTTTCTTGAGGAGTTTGAAGGGAAAACAATACTGCTCTGATACATGCAATAGATCAAAAACTGAACCTGTATTTCGCCAAAGTGGGCCTTATGTCCTTGGGAACTGGCAAAATTGTCATCTGTTGATCCACAGCCGATAACATGATCAATTCTTTCGAAGCTGGCAAGTCTGGCAAAGTAAAATTTCCATCGGGTTTTGTCTGAAAATAATTTTTCAATCACTTATCTTTGAATTTGTATATCCTACGATTGTCTAATCATGGATTCTAAATTTTACCTCAAGAAGCTCAAAAGTAGCCAAAAGTTCACCAGCATGTTCCGAGCCTCTATGAATTTCCCACCACTCTAGAGACGGTGGAAACTCTGGTTTCGCATAAGGTTCTGCTGCAAGTTTTACGTGTGGCCTAGCTATAGTTCTACCCAAAAAATCAGACTTTCCCTGTCATACAAAAGAAATGAATATATAAGTCACTTCAGTGTCGAACGCTAAGACATTCCAATGAAAATTGTTCAGATATCTTACCACCTTATCCTGATCAAAAATCTCTATCATTATAGCGGGTGGATCTTTTTTTATGTCCTCGTCGGTTCCGTAAAGAACTACATTATCGATAACCAAAGTTTCGTCCCATGTTGGACTGAGGGTTTCATCGATAACCTAGAATAATTGATTCTAAGACGTGAGCTGGATATACTCGAAAGAATCATTCCATCGAACTAGCATATAAATGTAATGAAGTGCACTGTACTTGCGTGGTTCTGATGTATTCGCCAATTATAACTCGCGCAAAAGGATCAGATAAACCGGATGCATCTGATCCTATGAGGGATCTTGCTTGGTATATGTAAGCTCTGAATTGAAATGCCTGTAAAGTATGAGGTACAAAGATGAATATTTGAATAAAATGAAAAGAATCGTAACAAACCCTAACTTGATCTGTCAGAATTTACCCTATTGACGTACATGTTTCTGAATATAAGTTATTACACGCGGAGGCAGCGCGTTAGGTTTTTCGATATTCCTTATCTCATTCGATATTTCATAACCTTTAGGTAATCCGTTCAGAAGATGTTTCTTGTGTTCAAGTAATCCGAGCCAAAAGTAGATATCCAATTTCGCTTGAATTGTCCAGCCTCCACTGCCAACACTTTTCTTCCCTGGTAACTGAAGAAGGTAAAGTAAGTACATATCAGTATTTTAAAACTAAGCCGGGATTTTATTATCGGAGAAACTTCTGAAATAGAAAAAAAATACATTGAATAAGTCAGACTACTTCATAATGCGAAGATGCACTTTGCAAAAACGGATTTTTTTTCAATCTGTTGCGCACAGTCCTCTCCCATGAAATTAAAAGTATTCCCAACAGGAATTCAAACAATAATGAAGCTGTCCTGACGATTATTTGGCCCGGGCAGCGCTTGTACTACAACAGTTCAGTTCCCATCATTTCACTATTTGGCAGAAGTACCATTACATGGCATGCTCAGTGAGCGATCCTAGTGGATGACTGGTCCTACAGTACCCATGGCCGTGTCCTAACAATCTACCATTTGCGTGGTACAGGGGTGCTAGAATAGCGTCTCGTACAAATGGAGGGAGAGTTGCTGGTAGTAGCAGTGTTTGTGTCAGTTTCTGGCAGGTTAGTTGCGATCCAGTGGTTATGCAGGGTTTTTCTTATGAGCATTGCAGCAGGGCCATTGCCCACAATTGGGTCGTTGGTACCACTTGAGAGGATTGTGGAGCCTACAGCGCTGACATAGGGTTTACTCTTGGTAAGGTTTTTCAAGGGCCTCTTTCTTCTTGGTTACAGAGGCTGATGTGATTGTTGAGTCCAGAGCTGGTTTCAATATTGATCCAACCAACTTCTTTACTTCTGGAGCAAGTTTGGAGGGTTCAGTGTGGCTACTGTCTTTTGCCGCTGTGGCTTGGGATGTGGTGGCTAGTTGTTTTGTAAGACCTTGGATTGCATCGTGCAGGATGGGAATTTGTTGTGAAAGGGCTACTAGTTTTTCTGCTAGTTCTTTCCTTGCCTTGCGTTCGTGGTTTAGTTCTTTGCGAAGATCTTGGTCGTTGTTTCTTGGTCTAGCGGGTTCCAGGCATTGGCATTTCTGTTTACCAGGTTCGCAGTTGTCCAAGCTTCGACTTCTGTTTCTGGTAGTATGCAGCTTGAGATGCTGACTCTCAAGTTCTTCAATTTATCCTTTTGTGGCTTATGTATGGCAGGAGTGGCTGAGGTAGCAGGTTGGCTTTGGCTGTCCATTCTTTTTGCTTCCAGGTTGTTTAGAAAATCAGTCATCGCTTTACTCTCTTGTTGTCTTGTCTTCGCCAGTTGGGTTCAGATTCGGTTTCATGCATGTGCTGTGGCTCCCAGTAGGGTACTCCAGTTTCCGCGCAGTCATTAAATCCAAATGTCCTCAGACGCTTCATGTGATCTTTGGCAGCTTTGTTTTGTGGTTTAGGGTGGAATCGTAATCGGCTTTGTTTCTTTTGCCTTAGTTGTATTGAGTCTTCATCATCTGTGCTGATAACTTGAGTTTCCATATTTGTTGCAAGGGATTCCCCCTGCGGCGGCAAGGAGTTTCCAGACTCTTGCGCAGAGTACATCTGGGCAGCGGCCACATGGTCCTGCTGGCTAAGGTCATTGATCTGTGATTCGGTGTGAGAGGTTAATTGGTTTATGTTAGTTGAATCCATAAAAGTTCCCACGAGAACAAACGAATTAGTCTCCCAGCAGGCAGTGCGTCGTACCTGGATGGCTCTATATACTGCAGAGGTCGGGAGGAGTCTGCAGGTTCCCTGTAGACTGAAATACGTCTCAGCCATGCATCCCTTGGCCAGGTACCCTAGGATTAACGTGAAGATGTTGGATGAGGGTGGGTGTACATTGAAGTACAGTCTCTGCTCTCCAATCCTAGAGTTATAGGAGCAAGGGGCATCCCAGCAGAGACCCCGAACTACTGCGCCGAAGGGTGACTCTCCCGATGACTTAGGATGGAGGAGTGAGTGGGAGATGCTGGATTGGAACGTGAATGACCGCAGCAGTACGTAACCCGCTTCCGGAAGTGAAGGTTGTACAAATGTCGGCCAGACTCCGCCAAGAGCGACCTAAAGTGCAGAGCAGTTTTTGACCCATCAGCGGACGTGAATGCTGCAAGCAGTACGTAACCCCAAGCTAGCATTCCCTGGTGATCGAGTACCTTGTTTCCCGCTTGGGCTATAGGAAAGTGAGAGATTTCTTTCCCAGACTTGGTCCAAACAAGACATCCATGGGATGGTGAGTTGTCTTGCAGCCCACGACAGAGGAAAAAGATTTTTAGGAGTTGTACAGGGTAAGGTGTGAATGCTTCCCTGCGGAATGTGTGAAGGGAGGAATGGTGATTGGGGTTGTGACAGTCATACATGGGGTGAAGTCCATTCAAGCCTTTCCACTATTGGTCGATCCTCGTGATCTGAAGCCTCCTTACCGCGACAAGGTTGTGGCCCCCCGATGTGCCTCCAAAAGCGAACTCCACCCCAACTTCTCAATTCTTGAGATAAACTCGAAAAACGACAACAAATACCGAAAAACTTCATTTTCGCAGTGTTTTCCTGATTTCTAGCGGCATTTTGAGGCTCAGCCTTGGGTGTAGGCTAACAAATGGATGCTCTAAGATGTAGTAAAATTTGCAGCGAACCTTTTGGTGCCAAAATTTTTCATCTGCAGCCAATATTACTCGAGATATGCGCTAAAAACTGGAAAAAATCAATTTGATGGGTCAAAAAGTGCCACAAAAAATTTTGCACAGCAGGTGGGGGGCGAGAATTTTCAAAGGTTGTTTCTGGGATCATTCCTCACAGGTTTTTGCAATTTCCCACCGTTACCCCCAAAATGCATAGACCCTCAACTTTTAGGTCTAATTCGCCTCTACTAGAGCGTTAAGATCAGGAGAAGTATTATTTGTAGAAAATTTAACGCTCTGCAAATTTCGTTCTCTCAATTTTTCTTCTAAATCGCTGAGTTATTTCAAAATTACTTGATCACTGTAAACATGTGAAAGAAAAAATCGCTCCACTCCTGCTTTCTATTTTGCGGATTGTAACGCTCCTAGCGGGTATTCGGCCCGAATGCATCAAGGATATTGCAGCCAGCCGAAAGCAAAAAGCCGAAAGCTGAATTTAGACAGATTTTTACTGATAAGAGCGAAGCTGAAAGCCAGCTCTATTGAAGCCTTCCTAAGCCGAAAGCCAAACTAAGCCAAATTTTTTCAGTTTTTTTTTTGGCTCTTCCAATTTTTTGCAAAAAACAAAGAATCACAGATTTACAGCAATATTTCTTATTTTTTATTTCAATCAACAAATTGATTGAACTGAAAGGAAGTATTATGTGGCCAATGTGTATTTGTGTGCTAGCAGAGAGAGAAAGAATAATCACCAAAAATATGAACACAAGCTGGAGAATAGGTATCTTTCACAAGTGCAGCAAAGCCCCAATTCTCCTGATCGTTTCCACTGTACACCGTATCCTGCAGGACATTATTCAGCCAAAAATCAGCTAAATTAAGCCAGCCAAATTATGCCAAACGCCAGCTCAATTTTTTGGAAAACCAAAAGCCATATTGTTCAAGGTCGTAAGTTTAAGCCAAAAGCCGAAGCTGAAATCATCGGCTGCAATACTCTGAAGGATTATTAGAAGGACCAATGTGGGTTTGTGTAGCGAGCACAAGCAAGACCATGATTTTTTTCCAAAGATTTAAGTTGACTGAAAAAAATTATGGTCAAACCGAGTCCCGGTTAAGCCAAGTTTTGTTACAGATACAACATGGGTAATAATATTTTTTTTTAAATTTACCTTAAGTAAAGTTGTATGAACTTTGGCACAGTATTTACCGGACTCTTCTTCCACCATCGAAAATATCAAATCGTTGGCAGGTATTCTTTGGTACGCATACCTTTTACCATTGCTGACCAACCACAGGAAAATATCAGGAAGAGCATGTTGAGGCTAAATTCATAAACAGATCGTCAAAATGTATAAATATAGTTGCAGAATTTTCTGTAAGAAGTTCTATTATAATTATGGTTATCTACGCATCTCGAAAACAAGTGACAAGAAATTTGTAATGGAGCGGATTCCTTAAATTGCGCCCTCCTTCTATCTCAAAGTGTATCTTACAATAATTTAGGGAAAAACATCTGTTATTTGTTGAAATTAGACTCTCGTCAATAGTTTGCATCCGATCCGCGCACGGCTAAGGAAAGCTTTTCAATTTTGTAGTCCAGACTTGCCTATTTTCTAGAGAAGTTTAAAAGAATTTGACTCGCGAGCTACCTTGATGAGAGGACAGGAAAATAATATTTTTTAAACTCAACTTCTGTATGAAGAGCTATTGAGGATTACCAGCTGAATCCGTATGTCGAGCTCAAATCTTGAGGTTAGGAGCCCTAAAATAATAGAAAAATAATAAACTTTGATTCCTATAACGAAAACAGGGATTATATGTACAAACTTGTTTGTGCGGGAAACAAGCTTGGAGAAATAACAAGCAACGAACGTTATAGGCAAAATAGCACTCATATAGAAAAAGCTGGAGAGGTTTTGATATAATTAGAGGAGGACTTTTTTCTGCAATTCCTCTAAATTTTTGAAAAAAGTACTCAAAGAACTGCCTTATTTCCTCGACCCCGCTCTTAAGGTGAACAGGTTTTGAGAAATGTCGGTAAATTAAACGTTTGGAACTTTTTTGGCTTACTAGACTTTTCCTGAAATACTTACGTCGTTGACGAAGCTTTTTAATCTCTGTAAATATGATTGAGCTGTTTTATAACGTTCTTTGAGCGAATGTTTGGTAACTATGGCTTTCAAATTTCGAGCACTTTTGCCTATCACATCCTGAAAGCAAATACGATTCTCAATATACACGTCAACTGAAACACTGAATTTTTCGCAAAAATTTCTGAAGTATTACTATTTCTTTCTGGCACATTTTCATCCTCTCTTTATCCAGTCTGGTTTTGACTACACCCGCTCCAGAACTGGTACCTTTGGATGTGGATAAATAACGTGCACAATTAACCGTGAGGTTTTCCAGTACAGACTGCAGTTTTTTATCTACGTTCGGCTGTTCCGTCTCCATCAGATGATGTACTTCGTTCAAACCTTCTTCCTGAATTATACGAGTATAGGATCAGTCTCAAAATTACAAAATGACGCGAAAATTTGAAGGGATATAAGAAAAAGACGAAAAATAGCACTCACAAAATTATCAATCAGCCTGGAAATAATGTTTGAATTGTACATGCGACGGCGACAGTCCGGCCATTTAGATTTGACGTACATACAAGGTTTATTTTCCCAATAATTTAAATAATAATAGACACGATCGTGATGTAAAGGCTTCATGGGCACTGTTGTGCTCTGCCACGCTTCACCGTCGACAGAAGTTACCGAACCTGTTGAATGCCCACAATTTAACAATTTATATATCTTCCACCGTAAAAGAAAGATCGAGTAGGTTCTTCCCTTGTGTATTGATTAAGGATGTACTTACGCAGTGAATCGCTAGCTTCTTCATTTTCGGGACACTGAGAAACATTGTGGCCGTCCAGAGTATTTCCAGCATTACCAATACTCAATTCAAAAAATAATAACTTTTCTCCTGCTTTTCGGTCGATCATAGACGCATCCATTATTGCGCAAAAGAGGAAGAATGTGTCAGGCTTACCGTACGAATCCTATGTGCAACGAAAATTGATTTCCGTGATGAGGAATCTACTGTATGTACAATTTTCAGTTGAGAAAGAAAATACCTCTGATTGAAGAGCAAAAGTGGGCTCAGTTTCAACTTCGGATGAAACTATGTCAAAGTTATCCGCTATCTCGGTTCGAACGGCAATGAGCAATCTGCCTCGGTAGGAAACTCCTTCACCAAGACCAAAATTCAACAAGGAGTGTTCGTCAATGAGACAATAATCCCTCGTGGATCCGTACAGATGGATAAACGCAGGTCCAAAGGTAGGCAGAAATCCTGTCATGATAATAAAACAATGACTAGACGCTGTTCAATTCACATTGATACTCTCTGATGAAAGAAACTTGATAATGATATGATCAATAATCCATATTTAATTAGCCCATTTGACAGAAAAGTACCAAGAGGACGATTTACCTCGAGCTGGTCTAAAGAACCGAGGAGATAATTGAGTTTTTGTTTTTCTTTTAGAAAACAAGCTTTAGGTGAATTATACAAATATATTATGAGTAATTTGACTTACCCTTTTCTCCGTCGTTGGAAATCTCTTTGAGGTCGATGAAATGTGTCCCAATCACTTGGCCATTAACAGGGTCGTGATCTCTTAGCTGAATTTTTATTCTTTGGCATAGAGGTGGAAACATTTCGTAAAATAGGATCTGTTCGTTCCAAACTGGTTTATAACAATGTTTCTTGACACTAGTTTTACCCTGAAAAAGATTCGAATTAATTATTTCACGAAATGTTCTCAGTAACAAGAAATGCGTATGCTACTATGCAACTTCGAAAATCAATTGGCGAATTTAATCACACAGATAAAATGTTGCCTAAAACTCGGCCGTTTTCGAACATCTGCATAAGATGACAGACTTGCTTCCACAGAAACCGTCATAGTTCTAATATTCATTAAACTAGGCTAAACTAGGCACGAGATCATTCAGAAACGTCAACCTATAGTCACCTTCTTACCTTACGACATTTATATACTTTTGTAGCGTCATCAACCTGTAATATTATATCCCCATCTTACTGACATGAAGACCCCTAATTTTGAGACGTACACAATTTTATGACGTCAACACCCTGTGACATGATTACCGTCGACCTCAATGAAAGTCATCAACCCGTGTCGTCATCATCCCCAACTTTCGGACGTCTTCACTTTTGTAATGTCATCCTCCCCATGATGTAGTCATCCTCAGCCTTAGTGACATCCTCAACCTGTGACCTTATGACATTCGAGACTTAATTACATGCTTCTGTGAAGTTGGCTGAAAAGAATAATTAAGTCTGAGCCAATATCGAAGCTTGAGTTAACGAGATTGGTTTTCCATTCTGGTTTGCGAGTATAAATGAATGATCGAAAGAAGTCGTCAATCTCAGTGACGTCCTCAACAGCGTTGCCTATTTTCCGAGGGAAAAACGTTTGTCCGATACTATCGAGACGATCCTTTCCTCGCTTGAGATAACGTGAGGTTCGATTGTATCCTTTCTCTGGACGCCTCACGTAATTTATGGGCTCCTTCTTCCTATGACGTCACTGTAATGAAGATAGATCTATCAAACGCCGATAGGATAGGTGAAATCGATATAATTTTCGATGCATCAGAGCTCGCCAAATTCCTCGCCATCTGCTTCAGGGACTATTCAGGATTCTCTCCTCGATGGACCGTTAAAAATTCGATCGAACTAACCGAGAGTCTTGCTCCTCAATCTTTTCCACCGCACTCTCGCCTTATAACCCTCGATGCGGTAAGCATGTTCACCAAAATTTCTGTTACCTACACTCTTGACATCATGATGAAAAGGGGCACTCCAAACGAAATCGTGGAAGAACTCCGGTAAGTGCTACTCCTGTACCTTGAAGATAATATCTGCTACTTCCGAGGTACGTTGACAACGCCCTGTGCGTCTGGAATGGTTCTGACGCCTCCCTCCAACAGTTCCACAATACTCCCAATCAATTCCACCCATCTGTGGAGTTTCCAATCGAATTCGGTGGTGAAACCATAAATCATCTTGATCTTACTCTCCGCCTTGTCACGAGACCTCCAGATATTAACCTCACCCATAGAGTTCACCATACATAGGAAAGATACATTCACGGGCTTCTCTATCTCAAATCATTCACTACATCCGAGAGTTCGCAAGATCACCGCCATAAACTCTGCTATTTATCTCCTCCTTGCTCTTCCTCTCTCTCCTGCTACACGCGACACCGAAATAGAAACTATTCAGGCCATAGCCTTACATAACGGTCTCCACATTGACGTGGCCAAAATGGTTAAGAAGAGAAGCCTCAAGCTGTTATTACTTATTAGCCTCTACAGTTTTCAACCTACGACTCAGACCGAACGGACAAAATGGATTAATTTCCTTTACTACGACTCTCACTCAAACAGGTTGGCAACCGTTATTAAAAAATATGGATACCGAGCAGCGTTCCGTCCCGTCATTACGCTCAACTCACTTCTGAAGCTCAAAGACGCCATTCCTCTCCAAAAGCGTTCTGGCATGTACAAACTGTCGTGCTAGGAGTGCCATGCCACACTGCACTGCACTTTATACATTGGTCAAACCGGCAGACCCTTTTCTTCACGACTCTTCGATCATCGCACAGCTTTCAATACCTCCAAACCTCAAGAGTCAGGAATGGGAAAATATTGTCTAGATTTGCAACACGGTTTCGATACGGTAACATGGAAAATCTTGCATTTATACTCCAAAGGTTTACTCATGAACCATCCAGAGGAAGTGGAAACGATCGCAGCACAGAAAGCTCACGCCGGAAAACTTCTCAATAATTTAGCAGCCACCTTTGTCTCTCCGATTTCGCGCTTTTTTTTTCAAAGAGTTCTCTCTTCCAGACACGTCATGATTCGTTAGTCAATATCTCTCGCTTCATAATCCTTCTTCAGTAGCCTGATGATGAACATCCAAGCATGTCCGAAACCGGTCACTTTAGATTCGCGTGTTTAGTTTTCCGTGTCGCTTTGTTTTGTAATTTTCTCGATTTTTCTCGACCTTATTTAATTTAGCCTATATACTTTTTGAAATTCTCTATTTCGTTCTTTTTGTTTTAAATTTCACCTCTTTCGAACTTATTTTAAATTTAATAAATTGATCTGACTCTGAATACGCGACTCTCTTGAATTCGTTACGTGCCTATGTACCAACCCAAACCTTCAGAAATCGATATACTTGGAGGTTTGTTCAGGGTAGCAGGGCCGAACGAGCAAAGCGAGTGGGCTCGTTAAAGTAGCCCAATGCACTCAGTACCTTAGGTTTAAACCATACTAAGCAATCAGTGAGTCGACAGAAATTTCTCCAGGTTGGGAGAGGAGATGGGAGACCACGGTTAAGAGATAGACTAAAAATTTTTCTGCTCATCTTTATCGAGAATAACCCCTGATCCTCAAGGCAGGATTCACTCCCTTATTCCTCTGGCTATGCCACTGTGAGCAATACCGGGAAAAGAGAGGCAAACGACCTTAGAGCGGGTGAGGTTGTCTGCTTGTCAGCCTCCGAAATGAAGCGAGCGTAGAATGATTCCCTACCTGTCTCGGGAGGAGATACGTTAGCTTCCCCATGTATATTTTTATTTTTTGTCAAAAAGTAGATTTAGTTTTGAATTCATTATCGAACCCTCTCTGTGAATAGGGAGGAAAAAGAATGGAATTGCAGTGCCTCAACATTTTTGTTGATCTTATCGTTTCACTATAATTATTCATAGATACAAATTTAATTGGTATCATTATGATATCCATATATTAAATAAGAGAAACGTGAATATAGCAGCCTAAACAAAATAGAAAACCTATAATTTGAGAGAAGATATTATCAGTTTTTATATTTCGTTTATTCACCCAATTGTGAAAAGCGCTATACGATCTGTCCACCTTGATAATAATATCATCGTACAAATGCCACATGTGTCATTTTTGTTGTATTTTCTCGAGTCTACCTTTTAGTAAAACGAACAGGAAAACTTTATTTTATTAGTGTCGTTTTTGAGTCACGACTTCCGCGTTAGTTTGAGAAACACGTAATGATTTCCGAATTCGTTTGAGAAAACGCTAAGTAACTTTGTTCCGCAAAATTTGTTCTACCTTCCAAATAAATTGGATCAGAGACGCAAATGTTTATATAAATGAAATGAGAAGAGTTATCTCGTGTTTTAATTTATTCCAATACGAACGTTATTTGTCACATCACTGGCTTTCGGTGGCCTTTGGAAATTTTCAAGTTAATTTAATGTATCTTACTCACCGTCATACCCGCGAATGAAACTTGTACGTAAGGGCTGACCAAGTCTCTGAACTCGCCAGTGAATGCTTTTTTTACGCTCGCTACGAGCGAACTGTTCATTTTAGGCAACCCATCGGCTCTGTAAATTTTGACTATGAATCTAGCCCGTTGTCGTTCAACTGGCACACCATCCGGTAAAAGTAGATTACTGCACAAAAATTAGGGATGAATAAATGGTCAAGACTGATAATAAAATGAGACAGGAAACGTTGGGACTCGATACACCATATCGACTGTCGATTTTTGGTCAATTCTGAGTTACAGTCCGTGAGCGGGTAGTTGGCAGTTGGCGCACGGGGCAAGGCCGGAATAAGGACTTTGGCACCCCAAGCACGGTAGAAGATGGCGCGCCTTTAGCAGGCAATGTCAAAAAAATGATCAAAGTAAAACTCATTTTTACCAACCGCCAACCAATCGCTCACAAACAGTATAATTACATTATACAGAGTTGACCAAAAATTGACTGAAAATTGACTTCTTTTAAAGTCTATAATGTCAAAAATGCGTCGATTATTGTACGGTATCAGGTTGACATAACTTTCGACTATGTCGAATTTATTTCACTCTGTAATTAGAACTGCTCTATCATGTCGACGAACTGTGGATGTTTTAAAAATATATAATGGTCGTCTGATGTTGGAATCCTCATTTCTTGCTTAAAATCGAGTGGACGTCGATATCGAGTCGACTGAGGTCAAGCTTTTTATTTTTATAAAGTGAACACCTCTTACTCACCCCTCAATATCATCTTCGTCTTTTTCCATTTTTGCTGGTATTTTTATCGTATCTCCTTTGCCAATTATGCAGATGTCGCATTTCAAATAGCCTTTTGGTCCTCCGGCAATGTCGTCTGGATCGGTCAGTAGGGCCCATTTGTGATAAAATAGATGTTCTAAAAAGGGGTTTAAGTTGTTTAAAGTTATGATGTAAACTCTAATACCTAGTGAAATTCAATATCAAAAGTTGTTGCGCTGTCGCTTAGTTAATACTTTTATGCGGAAATTTTGTACGTGATATCTTTTTCCTCGAGTAATTTCAAACTAACAAAGGAAGTATTTTCAGTTGAGCTCTTACTTATTCAGAGAGTTCTAATGTTTAAAAGGTGTACGAAAATACTTGAGATTCTTTCGTATCGTCTTTTCCGACCCACACACCGAAGAAAATACTGACGGAAAAACTTTTCAGATGCTCGAACTCACGTTAGAGAATGTTTGTGTTTCGAAACCGAAATCGATGTAAACAATAACTTACCTGGAGCGTCGTAAACAGTACGAAGATCAATTTTGAATGAGCCGACTACAGTGCCTGACCTTAGTAGTTTTTTCGAATGTAATACCTGAAATATATTATACAGATGTACAAACTGAGAAAATATTGACCGAGTTATTAAAATGACTGGTGGCGAGTCCTGGGGGAAGCTCAGTGTCGGAGTTTGTTTTTTCTTTTTTACCTTTCCGATCTCTTAATGTGGAACAAACCTTTCTCACGTCCTCCCGGGGCAAGTTTTTAATAGGTACTCCGAGAATATGTCAGCAAGTATTGATAAATTTCATGCCCATGTTAAAATTCGTCGTTTTTTTTTTTTTTTTTCTCGAAGGATAAAAAATATTATCTAGACCATTATCCGGAATTAGAATCGTGAATTGTCTTCTCAACAATGAAATTTTAGATTGAAATCAAGCGTTCTTGTTTTCTCCAAAAGAAAAAATGATGAGCTCGAGTTCAGTTTGTCAATTCTTGATATTTGTTTTCAAATATTTCTCCCTTTCTTCGTTCATTGTTGAAATCCATCCAGAGCTCGATCAGTTTCTTTTTCCCCTTGTGGTTAGACACACCTGGTATCTAATCATAGTTTTTTATTGGAATTCGGTATGAAGCCAGTCAATTAACGGGTTCTCTTTTCCACTGACCTAAGGCACTCAACAAAATGGCAAATATGATTCAACAAACAGAGCCAAATGAATACCCCTTCTCGAAAAATTCTCAGTTACAAACTATCCTTAAAATTTTCTGCTCGCCAGAAAATTGATGTGATTTTTCTTCTTTTCATTCCTATGACTAGAGACCGATTTACCCGTAGTGCAAAACGCTGTCACGTGACTGCATTGTGACGGCGCACATTTGCGTTCCAAAGAGGGATCCCTGTGCTTCTTCAATGGGTGATGGCGGTCATAAACTACCGTCACAGGCGTCACAATTAACCTCTGTTTCAAACTGTGACGATATGGTAATTTGTCGGCATCTGTGACCATGGGTGGCGAAGCTGAAGTAAATTCTTCTCAGAAAGGGGCAAAAATTTTCCAAAGAAAAAAATCAAAAGAACTTTTTGCAATAGTATTTCTAAATCAATAAACTTTTAATTTTTTTCAGTCGTGAGTGAGTGAGTGGGGGGGCTTCCCCCCTCCCATTCCGCCACCTATGTCTGTGACTTTTTTCCTGAAGGGCCAAGTCAATGAGAATCAAAATAAAGTTTGAAGAATGATGACGTATGAAAAAAATTATATTTTGTCGAAAAATGCCAAAACTAGAGAAAGATTCTAAAATTGATAAAGATTCAAGAAAATGCCGAAATCGCCAAAACTTCTAGTTTGCCAATAAAATTGAGAAATTTCATTCTGAATCATTAAAATTTTATTCAAAATTATGTACTGAACTTTGTCTGAAATCAGGTAGATTTTGTTTGAAAAATACTGAATTTTAGGCTGAATTGTTCTAATTCTTGACGAAGGATTCATAAATTTAGATCCAATGCGAAGTGATTTCGATTGGAAGAAATCGTGAAATGAGTACTCAAAGGAGGCAGCGTTGATTGAGAATTGATGAATTTGACTTTCAAACTCGATTAGTTTTGACCAAAAATAGGGTAATTTTGGTTGAAAATTAAATAATTTTCATCGAGAATGAGCAAATGTGATGAGGTCTCCACCTATAACTTGCGAGTGAAAAAGTGGAATCTTCATTATAATAATTTGTTCAATTTAAAAATCAGCTTACCGATAAAGTGATAATCTTATCAAATAACATCACGGCAGGCATGTGAAAATCGAAGACAAAATACTGAAACATAGAAAAATAAAAAATGAAAACCTGGTTCAATTTGAGGGTAAACAATAACTACAAGATTTCTTCAAGAGAAAATAGTTATTTATACATCAGGAAAGAAAAATTAGTAATTTTTCAGCAATTATGAACAAGGGTCAAGAGACGGAGTCGAGGATCGATACTCACGCTAAGTTGAGAACTAATTGCTTCTTAAATTATGTTGTATGTTTTATCTTTCTTAGTACAGCTTCAGCTGTTCAAAAACTAGTGATTCCGAGTGTTTTAATGCTGCACGCGTCTCACTATCCGAGTATTGACCCTAAGTTTCCATGATTGTGACCTTTTTGCGCTGTTTGCTTAAGCGCATTAAAGATTTTACTCAATACAATTAAGGCATTGAATTACGATAGGTACGCTGGACTGATGAGAGAGACGACTTTTTGGCTGTAAGGTAGGAGAACGTTTCACGCAGCGTCGCAGAAACGGCGAGTAATGTCGGTACCCACCGGTTACACTCGCTGTCTCGTGATGCTACGGGGAATAGCTTTGTACCTTATTAATAAAAAGTTGTCTCGCTGTTATCGGACCAGCGTAACTATCGTAATATAGTGCTTCAATACATATAACCTGTTTTCACGCATAGAGTTGCGTCCTTAGGGTTTCGATACAAAAAGTTATAACTTTTTGTGCCGCAATGGTAGGTTTTATACTATTGACGTCATAGGGTAGACAGCACTTTAGATAAAATAGGGAACTTTGCGGTCAATCAGAAATATCCGATATGATTTGTACTTGCCAAAGCCCAGAATACTGATATGAATGCCCTTAAACAATAGGTACTTAGAATGATACTTGAAATACCTCCAAGAGTGCGTTTTTTTTTTTACCATAATTACACAATTTGGTTTTCTTTATCTGGTTTTCAGTCACGGCTGACTTCAACTGCAGACCTTACTTGTAAAACCGGCAACTACGCTGTAGGTGCAAAATTTATCTCTCTCATGAAAGATGCAAGTCAACCCTTTTAGTTCTAAAACTTCAAGGACAACAATTTTTAATCTCTTCAATTTTTCATAAAAATCAATATCTTTGGAGTTCTCATCAGACTTTTGTCACACTACCATCTTACGTCTATGGTAAGTTTCACCTATAGCGCTATTGCCAAGTAAATCACCAGTGCGGCCCTGTAATTAAAGTCGGTCGTGTTCCAGCTTATTTTAGATATTTTCGACGGCATTGTTTTAAGATCAATCTTGGTCTGTTTTTCCGCATGGTTACATTTCTAACCTCATCACGCGCCGCTATGCATTGTCCAAATTAAAACTCTGAACTCCTCGTTCAAATCAGTCATTCATCAGCGCCAGCATTGTCACTGTTTGAACCTCTCGCTCTCATCTAATCTTAGTCTAACATTGAGTCTCCCAATAGACTCATTCAGGAGATTACTGACAAAGAAATCAGAAAGCAATGCGAGAAAGTCATAATTGTTTGAATTTTGATGAAAAAAGTACCATTTAGAAAGAAATTTTATGATTTAAAAGTTTTACTCTCTTTGTTTTTGCGTTTATCGGGGCTGAAAACAGTTATCTTTTAGCGGGGAACCCGCAATCCAAATTGTTAGGGGGATTACATCCTCAGAAAACGTCCGTGTCCGGGATTTTCTGTGAACTGCATGATGTGACGTGACGTGACGTGACGTGACGTGACGTGACGTGACGTGACGTGACGTGACGTCATCAATGACCTTGACCTACTTTGGGGGTGGGAAAATTTCAATTTCCGACCTTCATTATATCAGTCCTAGTGTACAGTATACTGAGGAGAGCCCAGAAAACTCATTTTCTGAGAGGGCATTTTCGCGTCAACGTGATCGCGAGCGCGGGAGGTTGTGGGTTCCCCGCTGCCATTGCAGACCTGCAATGGGGTCTAAGTTTTAGCGGGAAACCCGCGATCCATTTTGTTGGGGGGGATTACATTCTCAGAAAACGTCTGCCTATGGGAGTTTCTGTGAACTGCGTGACGTGACGTGTGGCGCATTATGACGTCATCAATGACCTTGACCTACTTTAAGGACTTGGAAAAATTTCAACTTCCAGCCGGGATGCTTTATGACGTCATCAATGACGATGACTGTGACCAACTTTAGGGACTTGGAAAAATTCCAACTTCCGGCCTTCATTATACCTGTCCTAATATACAGTATGAGTCCAACAAACTCATTTTCTGAGGGGGCATTTTTGCGCCAACGTGATCACAAGCGCGGGAGGTTGCAGGTTCCCCGCTGCCATTGCAGACCTGCAATGGCCTCTTAATTTTTTTTGGGTTCCAGTTATAAAGGTTATTGGACCGAATTGTGAGATCCGGTTCCTTTTGGTTCCGGTTACAGAACTTGAATTCGGGACCCGGTTCCTCTTGGTTCCGGTACCAGAACCTGAATCGGGAATCCGGTTCCTTTCGGTTCCGGTTTCAGAGGCCTGGAAACATGGGAGGAGTACCGCTTCCTGTAGCGGCGGTTTTTAGCCCTGGTGTTGATTGCGTTTACTTTTTAACCTGCCAAAAATTATTGAAAAATATTGTACACCATTTCCTCCACAACCCTGATTTTTGATGTTAGGTCGAAGTCCGTTCCAAATAACCTGTACACAATTTTTGAAGGAGCAAAAACGTTGCTTTACATCGACGCACGTTTGATTGGTGAAGTTGACAACGCACCGCACAGCAATGTTTCAGTCAGTGTGAGCATAGTCGGCACACCCTTCCGCACCGTCAAGAAACGACCCACATCCTGTTGTATTGTTGCGGATTGCATGCTGGACAGGTTATTTGGAACTGACTTCAGTCACATTTCATCGCGTAACGCTCATCTCTTCAATACAACGCTTGCGGCTACTCAATTGAATGATAAATACAACCCAACTGATCCCTGGCGGCTCCTCGCGGATGACCAGTTGTTGTGAGTAGGAACCCAAAGGAATGGAAAACAACCTTTATTTCAACATCAAGAGTCAGTAGTTCAGTACTTGTACCCAAAAATTTGCTAAAAAGATGAAATATGAAGTGTTATATAAGAAGAGCGTTAGAAAATAGATATAAGTGAAGACATGAGACCGCCATATTGACTCGTTCATCATCATTTATTCCTACACTGTGATCAGTGATGTTCTAAACTAACAATGTTGAAAGCGTGCATGAAACCTGTTCAAAACACAGAAAAGTCGAAAGATTGAAAGGTTTGAAACATGTTTTATTGAATTGGACTTATATATTTTTTCAATACATTAAGAAACATTAGAAGCCTTGTTTTTTCCTCCATGTTTCCATTAGTATTCCTCACTAAAAAATGATTGAATATTTTGGCAATTTGTGGGTTGTCAGGGAGACTTGAATGCTCGGTGGAAGTGTGGCAGCTTTTGATTAGTAAAGGGGAGGAATCATTCACAGGGTATGTAATGGTAATTGAAACATTGCTATCACATTAAATTTAAATGAACTAAGTATTCTTCTTTATACAAAATCATAAAAGCCCTCTAGAGGTCCACATCTTCAGGGGTCCTTGATTCATCTATTCAAGATTTTGGATTTAAGGGCAGGAAGAAGTCTACCCTCAGTTCATATCTCAATGAGTAATAACAAATATAATTAAACTCTGTTGAGTGGAGAATATAGTATATAGCGTCTGGTGACTCTAGAAAGACTCAGATGGACGATTCAATATTGAAAATTGAACAAAGACTGTTTGTAGATATGGTCAGAAGGAAAGAAGGAATTAATCAAGCATGAGGCCTCAGGGAGGTCTTGTGTTAGTAAGATAAATTGATTGTACTCACAGACCTATTGCACTGGCTGCAATTGCGAACAAATAAATGCGACGTGCAAAATCCATGACACAAAATGCGTGTGAAATATGCCCACTAATGTAAAAATTTACCAAAGAGTAGAAAACAAGATATCGGGTAAACGCAAAAGTATCTAATTTTCAATTATACGCATTATTCCTTTTGTGAGATACTTTACTGGACAATAGGGATTGTGAATTTTAACAAGAGGCTCGTAAGGTGCCGTTTGCAGTAAAATGTGTTTATCTTAAAATTATATTACAGAGCGTAAAATACTTCGTCAAAACAGAGTTGTCCCTGATGAATACCATGATTCATAATAGCTATGTCGTTTTTTTTTAGTGTCGTTTCTCTTGCTCCATGATACAAAAAAAGAAAATCAAAACGGTAATAGGGTGTGTTATCAACTATAAGAAGAGGGAAATTGTGAACTTTTATCACACCTCGTCACAATCCTACACCATATGAAAAATTTTTTCCAAGATGTCTAAAAATTTTAAATTTTCGATTCATAAGGTTTGGCACCATACAAATTTTTATTTTCCTTTTTTTATCGTTTTAAACGCTCCTTTTGCTTGGTTGTTTGTTGAGTACAATGTGGTTTTTATGACGTTTTTTCACGACAACTATTCTCTCGTGATCCTTTTGCGACTTGTTTTTGGTTTTAGACGTACGAGTGCTGTCCGAGCACGTTGTCCTACGCGAGTGGTCCCATTTTTTTCCAATACGAACCTTCCATACATTTATGATTTTCCTTAATTATTGTTATTCTTAATGCATTTCTATCATCCGATTTACGCTTCCAAATAAATGAAAATTTTAGTGCCTGCGAGGATTCGAACGTGAGCCATAAACGAGAGTGTTAGCCGAAACTTATTAATGAACAGCATGGCACATAAATAACCGTATCCCTCGTGAATTCACATCGTGGCGTTGGTTATTATTACAAATTCCTATATCGTTGCTTCCCTCAAATTCACGCAATATGAGTGGTATAGTAGAATACAAAATACACGGTCAACATCGAAATAATTTTTTTTACATCGAACTAAAACAGATTTTCATCATAATTAGTATATAAATGGGTCTAGGCCTATACTTTATTTTACCTCGTTATAGTAAGGACAGTTCGTGCTTTCTTTAACGCTCGTATATTTTTTCACATCCCCAACTTGAACACACACTACTGGATCCATATTCAGGCCTGCCAATTGTCTGCCTTCGATAATTGTGATACATACTTGAAAATCTTGAGGTTTGAGTACACTTTGAACTGCTGATATTGAATTCTTCATTTTCATCGCTCTGTAAACAGTGAAATTTAGGACGTGAACAAGAGCTGGATGAATTTAACTTTGCGTAGTGTCTACTTACTTTTTCGGTGTTAATCGATTCGGGTCTTCATTGAAAGGAGTTGTTGTATCATCTTCCAGCAATGGGCCTGTGTCAGCGGTCAATGTTACAGCCGGAGTTTCGTCCATATTTGCGAACTCTGCTTGATTTTGCGTTCGGTCCAATAATTCTTCTTTATCATTTGAACCCGATGTTCGCTGACGTCGAAGCTTCATGAAATTTTTCACCGTATTTCGAATCCGAGCCCCTCTAAAACAGTAATTTTATCATGAAGTATATGTTTCGATTCGTTACTTCGTCGATACGGTGGAAAAATACCTTTTTTTAGGAGTGGTCTCGAGTGAACTACTGGAATCGTGACGTTTGAGTAGCGGTTGGATTTCTTTCTCGTTTATTTCATCGTGATTTACACTCCAATCGTAACTACCAAGTTGGTAACAGCTTTCCAAACTGGCGATATTTTGTTCTATATCGAGTAACATTAGTTGATCTTCTTCTAGGGTTAGATTTCTCGGCCACGAAGCTAAAGAATCGCCATCTGGTATGCGATATCGTAGATCACATTCGACGTATACCTGTTGCAGAGGAGGTATATAGTCGAGATACTTTTAGTAATTCCATGAAGATTAAAATTCATACAAAGATACTTTTACCATTCAAAAACATTCTGTGAGAGAACAAATGATGAACAAATTCCCGCCGTAATTTAGGGGACTGTGCAACAGAAGGAGGAGGGGATTTTTAGAATTTTTTCGAGACTTAAGAGATGGGCAGATGGACAATTTTGCTGCTCGCGGAACGTTTCAAGTCTAATTAAGAAGTTGAGGGGGGGGGGTATTTCCATGTGCCCGAATGTGAATGACCGTGCACTTGCGGATATAAATTCTCGGATGAGGAAGGGAGGAGGTGGAATTGTAGGTTGATGAATGAAGATATGCCTCTATTCATGTGTCAATTGTTCGCCTGCCGACTGAAGAATACCTACTTCAGGTTTTCTTCGTTCACTTCGATTAAAATAATTTGCATTTGCCGAATTGATAAAGAATACGAGGTACCTAAGCTCATTCAAGAGAGAAAATATTTGTACCTCAGGCTATTTGCTTGTTGGAAATTCCTCTCTTTATGAATTTACACATTATGCTAGGTTATAACGATGAAATTTTCTGAGTGATGATCCTGGAGTATGATCTAACAATCGTCCTCGCCAAATGATGAGACTAATTTAATACAGAAACCTCATGCATCGATATCATCATTCCATCAACAACTCGGGCATGAAGATTGAAGGTTTTTCAAAGTCCTCCTAATGTGACTCAGCCTTTACAAAAAAAAGCTAAAAAAATTAGTGCCTTCTCAATTACTTTGAAAACGGTGAAATTTACCCATAGGTTTTAAAGCATTCACCATAAGCACGAATAAACACACGTTTTTCTCGTTGAAATGTATAGGTATTTTACGAGACTGGAATGCGATTCTTGTTAATACGTTTATGGAAAGCCAACTGTCTTACACTCACCAGTCTAGTAATCCTAATAATGCAACAGACGCTCCTTTTAGTCAACGACATGATGAAGAAGGCACGCGCGATAAAGTTTAGTCAGTTTACTTCATTTAACGGACAATTAACTGTGAAACTGAAAGAAAGTAATTTGTATGCTAATTTGAAACGCAGTTACGTTGTTCGTTTTGTGTAAAGATCACAGGGAAAAACTAAGACTTGAATATAGAAAAGGAGTGCAGGGAGTCGCGAACAATTTCGGTATTTTCCGCATTATCTGACGCTCGCAAATAAACAAATGAAAATTCACCGCCATGTGGATGGACGTTGTTTTTCCAAAAATGTATCTCTATGAAATGGGACACGATTTGATAATTTGAACGTTTATCGCCATCTTTCTTATACTTCTGGTCTAGATGCATTGTATTATTAAACAGATGTAACATTAATGAGGCTTAATAAAATTGGCCATGTAAGAAGCTGATTGGATTGTTTCTAGGAGGCTGGATAGCAGAACATGCCAATAAAGCAAAATGAAGAATGGTTAATAAATGGTTTTTCTTTCCGGTTTAGTTTTTGCGAGTAAAAGATTTCGGAGTAGATAGTCGCTCGTAGTTGGAATTCTTCATTTTTTAATAGGGAACCTATTCTGTGGGGAGGAAGAGAGAGGGTTGTTTTGAGCATTTCGACGTCCCAATGCGACATTCGTCATTCGAAATGAATTGATCTACCTGATCAAGTTTGGAGTTGGAAAATTATTTCTTCCTTTTCCCATCTTTTGACGTGTTTCATGTCTTTTGTCACACCTCGTACCACCCTCCCCCTGTGAGTACCATTCCTTTACTTTTAAATTATGGACTTGAAAAATTTTTCGAGAAAAATTTTTACACCTGTTAGGTGATTCAGAAATCTGCGAGTATCACCTCTCTACTCTTTTTGTAAGGGGTTAGGTTAGGTTCTGATTTCTATTTCCAAGCAGTCAGTGAGTACCAACCCCCCATACCATCTGTAGTATACTTATATTGGACTTGGAGAATTAGCCTAAAATATTCTCAAGCAGACACATACTAGACCAAGAAGCGGGGCGAACGAGCGGACCGAGTGAGCCCCCCCTAAAGTCATTAGGCTGAAATATTTTAAAGTAGACTTATACTAGACCAGGCGAGTGTGTCGCCCTAAAGCCTTAGCCTGAAATATTCCAAAGTAGACTTGTACTAGACCTTGAAGGCGGGAGAGGCGAGCAAAGACCTTTATATTCTTGGCTTCGCCAGAAAATCCATTCCTCCTTTTGTCTCTCTTTTCGACATGGTTCATGTCTTTGTTTTGACCCTACCCTCGTTCGAAAACTTGCGCGTGCGTGCGTGCATGCAGATGACCTCGCAACTCATGATTTTTTGACATGTTTCATGTCTTTGCTCTGGTCTCATCCCTTAACCTAATACATATAATGAAAAGGCGTATGCTAGATTCATAGTCGGTTTTCTCAGGAGTGATTCTGACAGGGGCGGATCCACAAGGGGGTATGAAATAGGGGGAAATCCCCCCCCCCCTAAAAATCAAGAAAAAAAATTGAAACATATACACATTTGTACAGGAAGAGGTAAAAAACTTATAGGGCAACTATAAAAGAACCTTGGAGAAAAAATTTCCCCCCCCCCTAAAAAGACGGATCCGCCCCTGGATTCTGATATCTGCGAGTCCGAGCCCCCCCCCCTCCCCTCTCTGTAATTTCTAGCTTATCCTAATAAGAATGAAAAGGTGTGGGCTAGATGTATACTGGGCTAAGAAAACGCTGAGAGCCATTATAAAGCTGTCAGCTTGTGACATCATAAGTTTGGTGACGTCATAGGTTCGCTGACGTCATAGGTTGGTGACGTCATGAATCGTTGACGTCGTAAGTTGTTAACGGCATAGGTCAATGACGTCATAGGTTTGGTGACGTCATAGGTCGATGACGTGTCGATGATGTCATAGGTTCAGTGACGTCATAGATTTGGTGACGTCGTAGATTTGGTGACGTCATAGATTTGGTGACGTCATAGAATTGGTGACGTCGAAAGTTGTTAACGGCATACGTCGGTGACGTCATAGGTCCAGTGATGTCACAGGTTCATTGACATCATAGGTTGGTGCCGTCATAGGTCAATGACGTCATAGGTCGATAATGTGTCGACGATGTCATGAGTTCAGTGACGTCATAGAGTTGGTGACGTCATGAATTGTTGACGTCAAAAGTTGTTAACAGCATACGTCAGTGACGTCATAGGTTCAGTGATGTCACAGGTTCATTGACATCATAGGTTGGTGACGTCATAGGTCAATGACGCCATAGGTTTGGTGACGTCATAGGTCGATGATGTGTCGATGATGTCATAGGTTCAGTGACGTCATAGATTTGGTGACGTCATAGGTTTGGTGACGTCATAGGTTTGGTGACGTCATAGGTTTGGTGACGTCATAGGTTTGGTGACGTCATAGGTTTGGTGACGTCATAGATTTGGTGACGTCACAGGTTCATTGACGTCACAGGTTCATTGACGTCATATGTTGGTGACGTCATAGGTCAATGACGTCATAGGTTTGGTGACGTCGCGTCATAGGTCAATGACGTGTTGATGATGTCATAGGTTCAGTGACGTCATAGATTTGGTGACGTTGTAAGTTCGGTGACGTCGTAGGTTCAGTGACGTCATAGATTCGGTAACATCATAGAGTTGGCGACGTCATAGGTTCGTTGACGTCATAGGTCGTTGGCGTGATAGATTTGATGACGTCCTAGGTTTGTTATCGTCATAGGTTTGTTGTCGTCATAGGTTTGTTGTCGTCATAGGTTTGTTGTCGTCATAGGTTTGTTGTCGTCATAGGTTTGTTGTCGTCATAGGTTTGTTGACGTCGTAGGTTCGTTGACGTCTCATAGGGCATACTAAAGCGGGACGAACGAGCGGAGCGAGTCAGACCTCCTAATCTTATATCAGCCTGAAATATACTAAAGTAGACTTACCCTAGACCAAGAAGGCTTCATTCGCCTGGAATATTCCTAAGTAGACTTATACTAGATCAAGCGAGTGTGCCGCTCTAAAACCTTAGCCTAGAACTCGATCTCAAATATTTTCGTCTCGCACTATCCAGAACATATCTGATTGGGCAAAATTTTGAAAAGACTTGAAACATGATCTTTATCTTCTTGGCGCAATACTCACGTGAACTTTGACTCCGATGTAGGTATCTTCCTCTCTACTTAACCACATACATCTGGCAGTCCCGATGAAGAAGACCCGGCAGCAAAACTTGTTATTACTTTTCCTCTGAGCTCTACCATAATTTCGTTGAAAATGTGCGTGCATGCGTGCTAGATATCTCTTTGATCAGTGTAGTAAACTACTAGGCCTATACTAGCTTCAGACTAGGTCTAGAAATCCTGTATACTGTATTCCTCCTTTATACTAGGCTCCTTTACGCCATAGACCTATTCCCAGAGGCTTGTATTACTTTATACTATAACTATGCTAGATCTCTCTTTCATCTGTGCAGTAAACTACTGGTGTACTGGGCTTATACCAGCTTTACCCTAGGTCTAGGAATCCTGTAGACTGTATCTTTCCTCTATACCATTATACTAAGTAAAATACTGGCCCAGGAATCCTCTATACTGTATCCCTCCACTAGACCGAGAAAGAGGGCGAAGGAGCGGAGCGAGTGAGCCCTCGAAATGCCATTAGCCTAAAATGGATGTTTTTGAGCGAAACCCCACCAAGCGGCATGACAACGATCTGGGGCATAGGAGAATCTTCACCCATAGTACATGAACATTTCGCCCGATCTCCGGATTGTTATCAGGTCGCTTGGTTAATGGGTTTCGCTTAAAAGCGTCCAAATATTCTAAAGTAGACTGACACTGGACTAAGAAACATGCTACACTCCATGATCTTCTTTCATTTGGCTACGCCAGAAATTTTTAATTATTCTAGCTTTATACTAAGATCATGCTAGTCTTTAACTAGACATATACTGGACCAAGGAGTAAGCTCCCCAAAAGCGATTATCTTGATCCTAAACTGGATCTATACTAGACCAAGAAAAGGGGCGAACGAGCAGAGCGAGTGAGCCCTCCGAAAGCCAACTCACCCTCAAATGCCAGACATTAAACCATAATCTGTATTTATTTGGCTGCGCCAGAAAATTTTTTTTATCGATCTTCAAGAAATTTTCACGCCCACGAGTGCGAGTGCGTCCGAGCCTACAATTACAGGACTTGGAAAAATTTCGATTTCAAGCTATTGATAGGAGGAGGACTTGAAAAAATTCCAACCTACAAAATAAGTCCTGCGCATGCAAACGCAAGAGCATTCGTTTCCAACTTATAATTATGCACCTCTTTTTCCGCAGGGCACGGAAATTGTGGGTTCCCCGCTACCATTGCAAAGAAGGGACTTGAAAAAAAGTTTACGGGTTCTCTAACGGAATCAAACGAGGAGAATCAGGGGACCTGTTTCATGGGGTATCTTAGAAGAGCGTTCTGATTCTTATGGTGTTTGAAACGTTGCATATCTAGCTCATTGAAGGGGCTAAGTCGATAGTTGTATGCAACATAACATATCTAGTCAAGTGAAGGGGCTACATCGACCTCCGAACTACATACATAATGAAACGGGGATTTGAGAAAATCCTAGACCACCAAAAGGCGGACAGCGGACGTTTATTTTGAAAATCCCTCCCCCTTCCTATAAAAGGATTCTTCGTTGAAATCTCAAACTCGGATTATGACTTTGTCATGGAACTTGAGGAATTTCCCGCTGAAATCCCTGAAGAGGAGAGACTTGGAGAAATCTGTGCCCGGATCATCTCGACCCCATTGGAAACTTGTGAAATTTTCAATCAATAACTATCCGGAAAAAGAATGCTCTTGGTTTGGAAACACAAGGGAAGAGAACTGCGATGATTTGGAGGGGTCGCGATGAAAGTCACGACTTTAAGACAGAGAAGGATGCTATTGGCTGAGCTATTTGATGAATCTCGAGAACAAGTTTCAATACTTTATGGAGAGGAAGAAATTTAAGAAAAATTTTGATTCTTATGGAAAGCAGACGGTTCTTTGTTGCCCCTACAATCGCCTGTAATCTTCTCCCTTTCTCTTTTCGTGCTTATTATAGAAAATTTGAGTTGAGCTCGTAGCCAAGGAGGAGCAAGAGGGGACAGAGTTCCCCAGACGTGTCACTTGCCCCCTGGCCAGAAATATGTGCAATCCTAATAAAACACAGAATCATTACTGCGCTCGGCTCTCCCTAATTTGAGTAGGAGGCCCGCCTACAAATGGCCTCTGGTTACGGGGCTGATTTAAGCATACCCTGCAATAATGACGATGAAAGAGTGAAGTAAAATGTTATCAAGACAGTCAATTCTTCCTCAATAAAGGAAAAGTCGAGGTTAGAATGGTGAAGGAAGAAGGAAATATGCGAACAGGGATTACACCGTGCTCTGAATTATTACAAAAAGGTAGAAAACATGAAACAGTCATACGAAAATAGTTGGACAAACAATCATTGCACCGGAATTCCCAAACAATTTATTAAACATACCAGACATATATAATAAACCATGAAAGTAGCAAAACTTATTTTATTTTGATCTACAACTCGAGGTTGTTTTAATTAAGTTGCTTTCTTTACGCCCACGGTCAATTCCAAAAAGCGAATACCTAATTCGTTGTTTAAGTTCGAAACATTCTCGTTTCAGGTTTATATCGTCGTGTGTTTTCCTACATAAATTTCTTATCACTTTTGCGTCTAATATTTGTTCATGCGTTTCCCTTAATTTCTTTCGTTTTCTAGTTCCGCTCGGCAATTTATACGAAAGAAAAAAGATCAAAGTCAAAAAAGAAGGGCGGAAAGACATGTTTCGAGCGCGAATTTCTCAATTTCGTGTAGAAAGTGCGAGCATCCCGATGTAGGTTACGCAGTTTAAGAGATTGTGTTTTGCCTAACTTTTATAGCGGGTAGATGATCACGTTTTGTACTTGACTGAATTTCAGTGACGGTTAAGTTATACGCTAATTTCGTCGCACTATATACGAAACCGTATTTAACGGAACGTGAGTGAGAATAATGCACTAAATAAAGGATGAATACGCAGCAGAGAATACCGCTGCTGATTTTTGTGGTTTATCACAGTTACAGGATGCTGCGCATTTTTAATTATAGGAATTTTCATTATTCTACGAGGCAGACAGCAATAAATATACAGTATAGGGCGTCGTTCCCAAATTTATGCTCCGGAGACCTTCTTCTCAGTTATCTTTGAGAACTTCGTCAAGATGGGAAGAAAATAGAGATAGTATTACTGAAATAAAATTCCAAATCAATCGAATACAAATACATATTTACTTACGGGTAAAGGTTTATTGTTCATGTCGATCATCACATCGTCGACCAGAAATGTGCCAAGTTCAAGAAGACGCTGTAGGGTAATACTGATGGATCCAATGAGTCGATGGTTCTGATTGCGATTGTAGAGGAACAGTTGCAGGTGTACTTGTTCGTGGCCTTCTATAGATCTGGTTACTTTCCACTCAAATCGCTGGAATTTAAAAAAACAAAATCTGTATGAAAGACTTGAAGTTCGCTATTTAGGTCTCGTTTTGATAGGTTTGTAGTATTAATGTGTGGTGAGAGTTGAAATTGGAAAGAGAGGAACGAAATCAATGGGAGAAAAGACGTAATAAGAAATGCGAGTCAACTTACAAATTCAAGTTGATTGAAAAAAGGGGTACATGAAATGTGATGAAGAAAGTTAATCAAGTTTCGACTTTGAAATATCAATGTTTAAGAGAAAATATGTTCTCTAGGAAGTTTTTATGGGAGAAAGTCCTCCGCTCGTCTTCCCTCCAAAAATAAGACTCTAAAGAGGCGGAGGCTGTGACTCACTTCAAGAATTTGAAAATTTCCGAATATTGACCATAAGTATTCGACAACTAGAGAAATAAGGTATCGTGGCAATGAAGACATTGGCCTTCGCATTTCAAGAATGAAAGCTAGACTCTTCTGGAATGTCTTGGGTTCGGTATCTGAAATTATATACTCTAAATGCATGACTCACAGAGCTCTGTTAAATAAATTCTTCGTCAATAGGTTGAGTTCCGTTAGACCTGGAAAAAAATAAAATGATTTACCCGGAATAGATTTCCCGGGAAAATTTCTACTAGATAATCTATTTCACGGTCGTCGAAAAAAGTGACCCTTCCAGATTTTTTTCGACTTCAACGCCGTGTTGAGCAATACCACTTATCTTAAGATAATTCCTGTTCTAACAGTGGGACGTACCATCCCTCCCGCTCTCTTTCTTCAACTCGTGTAGGGATCTATCATTGAGGGTGCTCGTCATACAAATTCCACCATTCGTTGCGTTAGCATTTGATATCGACTTATGTTTGCATAATTAATTGTAATTTGCGTACGTTCGGTATACTTGTACCATTAATATCAACCGTTGAGCTGTTTCTAGCCGTTGAACTAATTTTCTCATCTATATTCGCGTTTATTTGTTGAGGCTTCACCGGTACATTTCTCGTTATTTGAGTATTCGCATTCATTCGTGACGTTTTCGTATCCAGAAGAAATGGACCAGGTCAGATGCACATCATTATGTTATTTACGCTCGTGCTATGGAGGGTTTATATCTAGCTAGACCATAGTAAAGTCCTAGCTAGATGAGAGAGATCTGGAAATTCTTAGTAGGGGTAATGGATTTGACCTACTTCTACTTTAGGGATTTCGAAAAATTTGATCAGATAGAAAGAGGAAGAGGAATAAATAAGAATACGCGAAAAATAACTGAGTAAAAGTTATGGACGAATTTTGAGTCATGGAGGGAAGACTTTTGGGCTAGATGATGGGGAAATCTTCACTAGGATAAATTTTCTCGAATGACTATTTCCTTACCTGCCCTGGCCGACTTACTGGGAGCTACAATCTGTCATGTGCAAAGCTTAGAAGTGAAAAAATTTTGCGAATCTCCTGATACGTTACATTGCTTGAGGTTTGGAAATTTTTTAGCTCTTATCCCTTTCTCAGTTTCTAAAGTAGGCCCGAGTATTCCTGCACATTTTCCAGAGGACACTTTTCCAATTAGTCCTCGTCCCTTCAACACCACAATTTATTGAAAGGATAGCAGATGTTTGTGAAACAGATTTCCCGTGGGAGGCCACAGTATCCTCAGATGCAGTCTCTATCGGTAGACATAGGATCTTTCAAAAGATTAGGAGGATGTTTCTTCTTTCGAAAGTATTACCAATGGTTGGCGTCATATTTGAGATAAGAGCCAATTTTTGACAGTCTTAACATCAAAGTACGGTTTCAAAAAATCGCTTCAGAAGGCGAATTATTACGTAATTTAAAAAACCATTTTAATGAAGAAGCTGTCCGCAAAAATTATTGTTCCTACTGAACGAGAAGAATTTAGTGCAAACTGCCGAAATTCGGATTCGCCAGCTTCCGCAAAAGACGAATTGTTTCCACTCAACTAACGAGGGTACGCATAATTCACATCTAATCTCTTATCTTTCGTATTTTCCGAACGGTTTTGAGCTGCGTGCAATCAAGCTGTGCGTAATGAGTGTAAAGCTTTTGCGAAGATTATTCGAGTCTTTGGGGATACTCTCCAGATGACGAACGACGTAAAAAATAATTTCACTTTCCGTCGTCGCGCGGAATTTTGAAAAGGAATGGGATATTTTTCAACAAACACGCGCCGTCCGTAACGTAACCAGAATAATATTTTTTCCGAAATTCACTCATTAAACTTTCAAATTACAATTTGTTCTGTTTTCTTATAAATTGGTCTCCTCTTGAAAAACTCTGTTTTGAATACAATCAACGCTCCGGTGACCTAGTCCATATTCTTCCTGTGAATCCATTTCATGGTTAATGAGGAAAATAATGGAAAACGACTTTGAACGCATACATCGAATAACGAAATTTTGCGATTTTTTAAAAGACTCGTTTAGGCCTATTTATTACCGAGGGGTAGAATAAAGTTTTCAGAAAAAGAAAGCTGAAAGAATTTTGTTATGGTCCTTACAAAGTCGAGTTCACTGAGTAAATGAAAGATTGAGCAGGTGATGTTCAAATACTTGTTGCATGAATCGCTTGCACGCCGAATATGGGACAATTTTCCATCTAAAAGGTTTGGTATTTGTGTTCTACTGTCCAATTTGCGCATTAGAACACTTTTTTTCCGCGAGATTTTTTCACGCTCCTCAAGAGTCACGAATTACCATTTTTCCTCTAATTTTCAGTAAAAAAAACCGAGCTTTCTTTTGATGAAATTTTTCAAAATCGTGGAAAGGAAAATCGATAGCGGTATTTGCTGAAAAATGTATAGATTATTATCTGGTGGCGTGGAAAGTAAAACTACAATTCACATTCTTATCAACGTAGTGAAAAACAAAAAAAAAACTGTCATCGAAATGAATTATGTCGTATGAACTCATACTATAGTACACGTTGCTTGAAGCTCGTATGAACTGACCTACATTTACGTTTACCACAACCATATTCTCTTTAGTGGTAACTTGGCTATATGTTGACTGCGGTCTGAGTGTAGGTCCCACAAATCGTAATCCGAAGATCGCGCCGAGGCTCAGACCATAGCGTGTGCTTCCGCAAAGCCAAAGCTTTTAGAATCTTAGCCCAGCTTGTAACTTATTTTTACAGAGACTCCTTAACCCATACAAGCCTATGTTGCTCTCTTCACAAAGTGAAATCGGGTTGCATTTCGACATTTTTTCCAGTTTTAGTCCTTAAGTGTGTCAATTTTTATCGGATGGTGGGACGCCAAAATTTTCAAAGAGACCCTCTTTTCAATAAACAGGTTTCCTGTTAAGAGAAAAATGAGCTCGCTTCGCCCCTGTCTAGTTTCTACCAATATATTACCTAGTATATTATCCTCCGTTTTAGTCCTCTTTCATCTCACGAGAATGACCATAAATTTTCGCAAAATCACTTCTTCCCCAAAAACTAAAAGAAACCGTGAAACATTATCTCTTTTTTGCGCGCATCAACCGAACTCATTGTTTGACATGTATACGTCCGTGGGTTGAGGTTCAGTCGAAAATCAGTGAAACGCGATCGAATGACCTTGACCTACTTTAGGATCTTACAAAATTCAGGCAAAGCGGAACCGACTGTATCAAGTTTTTCTTCTGGAAGATACACTACTGTGGCGTGAATTTATATTTTAGCGTTTCAAGTTTATGTTTTGATTTTTTTTTCCATGGGGTGTCTCAAGGATGAATTAGGGATCCGACACTCAGGATAGGCTACAGTCAGTGATCTTTGGAAAGAAGGTCACTGCTTCGTATTTCGAAGCGCTGATGTAGCCTGGAAATCAGATGAGAACCAATGGACGACTGAAACGGAGATAGGAGTGGATTTGAATGCGAGATTTAGATGAGTTTCGATTTAGGATAGATGAATTCCGGTCATTTGTCTGAATACGAAGAATCTCGAAGAGCCTTCTGCCCGAATAAATTTTTCCCGAATGTAATACTTTATTTTGAAACTCTCTTTCGACGTACATTGATCACGATGTACGGACGTTGGCCGACATGCGGTCGAGATATGCGAGTATGCCGTTGAAGTCGTATTCCTCTGTTACGCTTTCGATGCGAATCTACAAATCCGTCCCCTTCTCATTTGGGGCGTCCCTCAATCGTTTACCAAGAGCGAGCTCGGTTGCACAAATTTCCATGTAGCCTTGCTCCGCCTGTAATTCTTTGACGAAAGAGTGTAGGTCTGGGTGATCTTTCCTCATCAACGTTCGAAATCGATTATGCCACCCTACGAAGCAGTTGTTTGTGCGGTGTCCCTTTTGGACGGCGGTGGCGTGTTGGTTCCAGATGCAGGATGGGTGCCGAGGTTGCAAACGTCTTCGCGTTGTTCCCATGCCGACAATTTGAAATATGTACGTTGATATCGTCGAAAAGATCGTGCAGCGCTGGTGGACACTCACGTCGGAGGCGGCGAAAAGCTCTTGGGACGTCATCTGGAGAGACGAACGCGAGAGATGATAGCGAATGCGTCTCCTTTTTCACTGTTCGAGGCTTGTTGAAGGCCAGCCGCCTGCACACGCCGCTAAACTATCTGGGCAAAATGAAAGAAGCAGCAGGAACGAGGTAAAGCTGGGAAAACTTTTTCGCATGCTTTGATGATGCCAACCTCGAAATCCATCATTATCTCCGTTGGCGCGCACTGGAGCCCAAAATCGTTTACTGATTCGTCTTCCGACTCGTGCTCCTCTTCTTCGGGTGGACCCCTATCAAAAAGCAGGACCCGCTCTCCCAGGACAGTAGCGCTTTTATCAAAATATCCGAAAAATTTAAAAGTGAAATAAAGCGAACAAAAATTTTCGAGCCAATGTCCGTTCGGGCACTCTTTTTTAGGTCTTTTGTTATTCGGGCAAATGACCGGAAACGGGCCCGTCAACAGTGAGCATTTGAGATCGGGAGGGGGAGGGCAGAAGAGGATATCATTCGATTTAATCGTAATTTTGATTCAACTCACGTAAACGATTATGTCATAATACTCATAATCATGTTTTTATGAAGATGAAAATTAGAAAAATTATGGAAGCCAAAAATATTGGAATTTTTGGCATGTTTCATGTCTTTAGCCTTACTTCACCCCAATTAGAAAATCCGCGAATACCCCCCCCCCCTCTATTGCCCCATAGATGATTCAAAAATCTGCGAGTATACCCCTCTCTTATTCTCCATTGGTGGTTCAGAAATCTGCGTGTACACCTCCACTCCTCCCTCCTTATACCCCGTAGGTGATTCTGAAATCTGCGAGTAAACCAATTAGTGCTGCTAGGTGATATTTTCAAAAATCCATATCTGTCATTTTTTCTAAGACCTAAAAATAGATTTCTCCGGACTTTGAGCGAATCATCAATAACGATCAGGAGGAAGGTATCCGTCATACATCTCAATGAGGTACTTTTCCCTTGATCGACTCAATGGTATGAAGAATGTCGTATCATTCTATAACCACCAAGAGAAAAGTATCTCTCATAAGAGTGACTAAGGTACTTTTCTCTTGAGCACAAAAAATCCGTGATTCACGCAAAATCCGTCGAAAAATTTATTTGTACTCTTACTTTTTTCGAGGACCAAAAATCCGTACGTCTGGCAGCGCTGGAGTGAGCCCTCCAAAAGCTATTAGCTTGAAATCTAGCTATTCAGCATAGCTTTAGTTGCCTATATATCAGACTTACACACTAGACTAAGGATCCAAGAGCTAGTTGGCTTATACTAGACTTGTACATTTACAGTATACTGGACTTGGAGTTGCCCAAAAAAAGGAGCAAACTCGACAGCCTAACATACAGTATACTAGACTTATACTAGGTTATCTGTTGAGAAACTGTTCTGTGAAATTTCGCTTGCAATTCGGAAGTGGGAGCAAGAGAACAGAGCGAGTGAGCCTCTTAGAGCTAGTGAGCTTAGAATACAGGATTCTCAATGCTATTCACCATAGCTTACAATGTTTTTTTTTAATTTATTAGTACCCAAGACTAAGGATGCAAAAGCTAGCTAGCGAGATTGTTTCACAGTAGATTCGAACAATAAAAAAGGTATTTAGCAAAGAACTAATATAGGTAGATCTTTATTCATTAGCTAGGCCAGAACATTTTTTAAGTTATTTCGAGATGAATTCTGTGCAGGCAAAGTCGTTTTTTTTATCTAATAGTTTGTTTACTTCTCTGCACGTAAAAATCGGCTACTTTTTACTTTTTCTTACAATCGAGAAGAATGTTCTATGTTCAAAATGTATAAACATCGGTCCTCCAAAAATTGTTACCTTCTCAATCTTCATGGAATAAAATTGAAAAAAAAAATAAGAAGAGTAAGGCGTAACTCATCTCTGAAAAGGGTGATTGTGTTACGAATGCGTCAAAGGTATCATAACGTCTTATTTACATAAAATTTATTGGCATACGTGTGAACCATTCTCGTAAGTACAGAGTGAGGAGACGGTTTAAAACTAATACCAAGTTCACGTTAAGATGCTGTGCTGTGTAACATCTATAAGTTTTATCGTTAAAGACAAAAGCTTCTATTTTGTTCTGATGATATGATCACCTGTGGCATGCGAGTATTTTTTCCTTATTATTTTTTTAAATGATACACAAAGGGTTGCCTAACCAAACCGTATACCTCCCTACGTTATTCAATATTATGGTGAATGCGAAGATCCAAATATAAGGCGAGCTTTTAAAAATATTCTGCGAGAGTTCTTTTATTTATTTCTCTCACCTGGTCTACGCGAAGAATTTCCGCTCTATCTTCCAGGATCTTAGTACAGTATTGTACACCTGCAAAAACAAATAAAACATTTTCAATTATAAAATGACTCCATGTAGACCTTGATATTATAAAATCGCGAACTAAAAAAATAAATTCTGATCATAATATTTTACCACAGCAATTTGAGTAAGTATACGTTCCTTCATTTCAGTATTGATTTCCTCACCTCTGTACGTAATATTTTTTTTACGTACGATGCAACTTTTACGTTTCTCGAATGTCTACTTATTCCTTAATAAGTCATTCTTCTCTCGTATTTTTCTTTTTTCCGTTCTTTATTTCGTCGAAAGTATTTCATTTTTATTTTTCGATGTATCTATACATCAATTGTTTTCAGTGATTGCTTTTCTTTATTTCAAAGTGAAGCACTGTCATCACGGTACAATTGCGTACCATTTTGTAGCACGACAAGTGATCCAGACGTCTTTTACAGCTCCTATACTTACGCTTATATTCAATGATTGAAGATGATGTCTAACGAAATTTGAGAAGTTACCGACAAAAAAAACAATAAAGACTAAATTATAGAGTCGTATTTCCGAAGTAGCTGTAATGAAAAAATGCGATGCCGTACTTGCTTGTGCTCGGTTATCGTAAAAATGAGAAGTTATCGAAAGGGTTTTGACTTTTCAAGCCTCGAACAACTAAAAAAAACAGTCATCTTGCCTGAATTACGGGAACATCCGACTATTAAAACGAGTGCCGTGAAAAGACTTCTGAAAATAGATGAGCAGGAATCCTGTCTAGAGTGTCTGCTTGTCAATGGCCAATTTATTAAGAGGTTGAAGTCATCAGAGTAAGTTCCAAGAGAGAAAAGTGAATTTTGCAGTTTGAGATGAAGAAAGAATCTCCACATGATGGTTCTCATTTTAAATACAACAGTTTTTTGTAATTATGGTTCTAAAGTTTGGACGTGACGTCAGAGTTTGTCTAACTCTGACGAATCGAGAGTAATCTGAGGAGTATTGAGTGCGGATTCATGTATTTTTGAGAGAGTCTCTGCACTTCTCAAGTCCTAACAAAATTAATCCTACTGATAAGCACTATTCATATTCCGTATTCAAAGTTTTAAACTCTCTCGCCCTAAGATTCGCCATACCCGACTCACCCACTCCCATGCCCTCCTTGTCTCTCCACCGCGCCTCATCGTCATGTAATTATTGTCTAGCAGATGACTGTCGTAGTTTTTCATCTCCGCCCTCTAAAACTAACGTACTTACCCTCACAAATATCCCCCGCCTGTTTTGTCATTTCAGGCACCGAACCTGAGGCTTGAGTCGTATCGGCTTTGAGATATCAGAGGCTTTCACCATATCAATTTTGTTCTCACCCTAAGAACGAAAATATTTCCACAACATTGCTTTTTAAACTGCGACTAAATGAGATAGGTTTGAGAAATACGTAAGGTGCGCAGCCTCTAGTATTTCTACGACACAAGGTATTGGAAGTGCGAGCAAGAAGGCCCAGATTCAAGTCGTAGCGAAATTGGGCCTACAGATAAGCAGAATTCTCCTTTTTTATTCGAAATTTTCAATACCAAATACAGAGGTGAAGTAATTTAAATCTTTCTATTAGTAAGAATTGAAATTCAATGCCTACCGGTAATTAATAAATGAGAATATGCGAGTTTTTTGCGGCAATGTCATGAGTAACCTTTGGCGTATCCTACTGTGTATTCGAACAAAAACAAAAGGGGGGAACATAAATATCGAGACTTACGATGGGAACACAAATGGAGTGGAAAATTCGATTTATGGTAGGCTAGAGCATTGACGATGGGGGAAACTGAGCTACCGTGTACTACTAGAAAACAGCGTGCAGATGAATGGTTTTGAATTTGTGTATACGTATCGGAGAGCAATGACCTACACACCTCAAAAGGGAAAATTTGCAACTGAAAATGAATCGTTGGTAATGATGACGAGTCGATGCCCATGGATTCCCACGAGATATCTCGAAGGATGCAAAAACTATACTTCACTAATGAAATTGAGGTTTAATCATTTTTTTTTTAATACTTTCGAAGCTTTCATAAAATTATTCTCACGACGGAACACTTGTGAATTTTCACGCCTCTATCAAATTTTAATTAACGCGTTGTCTCATAAATCAAAAAATTATTTCTTTAGGCAATATCATTATTACAGCGTAAAAGAGATTGCAAACGAAGTGAAAAATAAAATTTTCACATCCCTGGATGGTGGACAATAATTGTCGGAATTTCTACCGTCTGTTGAAAATTTTTCCCCTCTGTGAGAATTCGTTAGAGTTTTCCACCAAACCTATTATTTTATACATCATCGTTGTCTCTAATTTCTAATCAAATTACTTTCTGTAAAGTATGGATAGCTATAACGTTCGAAACATTTGCGCGGTGCATTAATTACAAAAGGATTACTCGACCCGTTTATTTGATAATGGTACTCAGTTTGACAACTGTATCATGATGCCGCAGCGAAAATTCTCCATAGAATAATTTTTTGTGAGAATTAATTTGTTTTTCATCGTACTGGTGCGATCTTAGATCAACCAAATGCAAAAAATCATACGAACAAGAACAGACGAATAGACGTGTGTGGTGAAAATTTGTCCATTAACAATATTTAAACTATGGCTGTGAGTGAGATAGTGATCTCTTCATTTGGAAGGGGCACAATTTCTATTTATTAGATTTATACTTCCAAAAAGGTCTCATTTTTAGAGTACCTAGCATTTTGAACCCGTGAAAAGAACAAAACAGGGTCGTTAATGCTCGTTTTTTGCTATTTAACTCGGCTAGGTATTACAAAGTATAAATTGGTGATCGTTTTTATTAATCCACATATGAAACATAACCAAAGGCCTATAGGCCCAATAATTTTCAATAATAATCTTGGTGATATTTTTTGATCGTGATATTGTCGCTTCGGCGCTACAAGCAGCTGCTTGCTTTGCGGAGGTGCTGTTGATGGTCTCGTTGCCTTTCTTCTCTAGCGTATTCGATACTCTCATTTATCGCGTTTGTTTCCTGAAAGAATTGACCTCCTGCTTCAATTAAAATATCAAATATTTATCTCAGTGCTTGATTGAATGGTGAAACATGAGGAGAAATTTCGGTATCAGTACCTCGTGTGTACTCGGAAATGAGGTCTCTAATAGGAATGTTCTGTTCTACCTACGTCACTTTTGGCACCAACTTCATGCTGATTTTCCTCTACGCTTTGTTCACTTTTTTTTTGCATGGTATTCTCTATAAGTAAAAAAGTTACCTTCAAAGTTGATTAATGTTCAAAAAAGAAAGATCAAATAAGGAATTTCAGTTATTGTTTCGTGAAGTAGATATAGGCCATTATTGACCCTTTTGAATATTGAAGAACAAATTGAACAAGTAAAGCCATATAATGGCTTCAATGAAAGCTACAAGTTTCTACATCATGAAACATCGACATAAATTCCTTATTTATTCTTTTTTTTTGGAACGTTAACCAATTTTGGACGTGACTGTTTTCCTTATGGAGAATACTGTGTAAAAAGAAAGTAAACAAAGCGTGAAGGAAAATCAGCATGAAGCTGGTACCAAAAATGACGTCACTGGAAAATATTCCTGGAGTGAAAGTTCATGAAGCCATCTTTTTATACAAAATGTGCAAAGTAGAGGCATCACCCTTTCGTTATCATTCACCAATTGCAAGACATTCTATGAATTTTGTTTACATTGCATTGTTGTTGTTGTTTGCACCCTCCAAATTTTCTGCAATGACAGTACTAATGTTGGGGCAGTATAGTTCCACACGGGTATACCGGACCGCCATATTGATCCTTAGAAAAATGCTTCAAGGTACAAACACGTTTCACATAGCGTCGCGGAAACGGTGATTGTAGTCGGGAGAGTCCGATAACACTCTTTGATTCAGGGACGCTACGTGAAACGTGTTCGTACCTTGAAGCATTTTTCTAAGGTTCAATATGTCGGTCCGGTATACCCGTGTGGAACTATACTGCCCTACTAATGTCAGTGCATTGCAGCCAGCCAAAAGCCGAAATCTGAAAGCCAAATTCAGCCGAATTTCTGCCGATAAGACAAAAGTCATGAGCTCCAGCTTTAAGCGCACCTCTGAAAGCCAAAAACATCATTCAGATAAATTTTTTTGACTAGCTTTGGGCTTCCTCTGAATTTTGAAAAGTTTGTACAAAACCATGTTTTTTTTTTACAACTTTTTTAGAAAGAAACTGAGAAAGGGAAACACAATACAGTTTCAAAAAATCAATATTTAATAGTCAAAAAATTAACAATTTTATTTTTTTGTAAAAGTTGTAAATTGTACTTGTATGTGCCCTTAACATAGATCCTTTTCTCCTGATCGTGTCCAATTTTTCCATTAATTGAAAACTCAAAAGCCAGCTGGAAAAAAATTGAAAGCTAGTTGTTGGTAACACTGTTGTTAATACTGTTATCTTGCCCGGCTGATTGATTATGTTACTTGTATTGATTGTATATAGCCATATATTGATTGTGATTAAAGCCGATGTATTTTAAGCGTTAACATTTTGGTGCCGAAACCCATTATTTTTCGTTTTTTCCGTAATTGTTTTGTGTCGTGATGAGTCGAACGAAGCCCGTTCTTCAACGAGAACTTCGGTTGTTCAAATCCAATGTGAAGAAAGGTGTCGACGAGATAACTGTCTATCTAGACGACGACACGAATCCAGAAAATCTGAGCATAGCTGAACAAATCTTACGAGATGTTCAATCGAACCTGTCAAAATATTGTGGTTGTGTCGAAGAGCTGATGTGCGTTCTTCAAGACGATACTGAAACATCCGAGGAAGATGAATTATTTAATTCTGTTTCCGATCTCACCATTCATGTAGCCAAGATTGCCGGTAAAGTACAACGACAGCTTGCACTTGCGCAGGTAACGACTGGAAAAGAGCCTACCGCAAACCTTGATAACCGATGCGAAAGTGTTAGTTTATCGCAGCGAAAAGCCATAAAATTTGATGATTTACCCAAGTTCGACGGTAAGACAAGTAAATTTCTCGATTTTAAAAATTATTTCGAAGCAATGATTCACGAAGATGGTGTGATGTCGAAAAAGCAGAAACTTCTAGCCTTACGTCGTTGTCTCGTAGGTGAAGCAGCTGACATGCTTCGCGATTTACCCCCCGACGACGATGCTTACGATATTGCTTGGAATGCCGTTCTTGAGCGTTACGAGGATAAAATTGATATTATTGAATCTTATCTAAGAGAGTTGATTTTTCTTCCGCGAATCAAGCACGAATCGAAGCTAAGAGAGCTTATGGACCAAATAACAAGATCTTTGAGAAGTTTGAAAGCCTGTAAGGAAAATCCCGATAATTGGTCTACCATCATGTCGTTTTTAGTTTTCACAAAACTTGATTTTGAAACTCAAAAAGACTGGAAAAAATCTATTTCTGATCGAACTAAATATCCCGAGTGGAAAAGCCTTGAAAGTTTTTTGCTCAATAGAGCTAAGGCTACGAAACAATTTGATGTTAGAGCACTCGAATTGTAAACAGTGATACATCATATGAACGAAAATTTCCTGTGATTTTACCTGCTAAGTCTTATGTAAATTAATTGTAAAATCAGTGAAGAATGTTGTGCCTTTACCCAAAGATTGAATTTTGAAATTATTTGATTTTGAGCCTATATTTGATCTTGAGCCTATTTGAATTTTGAGCCTATTTGATTTTGAGCGTATTTTGATTTTGAGCGTATTTGAATTGTAGCCTGTGTTTGATTTTGAGCCTATATTTGATCTTGAGCCTATTTGAATTTTGAGCCTATTTGATTTTGAGCCTATTTTGATTTTGAGTCTATTTTGAATTGTAGCCTATGTTTGATTTTGAGCCTATATTTGATCTTGAGCCTATTTGAATTTTGAGCCTGTGTTTGTACGATAGCCTATATGCTTGCATTTGTTTCCATGCATGTATTTATTTTGATTTTGTGTTCCATTGTATCCATTTTGTATATTGTTACCAGCCTTTCACCCTTTTTTTTTTCTCTCTCTTGCATTGTATTTTTTTTTTTGGGTGGGGAAACTGTTGGTAACACTGTTGTTAATACTGTTATCTTGCCCGGCTGATTGATTATGTTACTTGTATTGATTGTATATAGCCGTATATTGATTGTGATTAAAGCCGATGTATTTTAAGCGTTAACACTAGTAAAATTTTTTTGAACAGCGAAAAGCCTAAGCCAAAGCTATATTTTTCAAGGTCAAAAGTTTAAGCCAAAAACTGAAGCGAAATCTTTCAGCTGCAATCCACTACTAATGGTGGTGCATGGACACAATGACAGACTCATTCAGTACGATCTAAGGGGGAATGAGAAGGGATTGGGAGAATAAATTTTAGCGGGGAACCCGATATCCATTTCGTTAGGGGAATTACATCCTCAGAAAACTTCTGCGTCCCTGTCCCCGTCCACGTCCGCGTTCGCGTCCGGGTCCGGGAGTTCCTGTGAATTGCGTGACGTGACGTGTGACGCTTCATGGCATCATCAATGACCTTGACCTGCTTCAGGGACTTGAAGAAATTTCAACTTCCAGCCTTCATTATATCAGGCCTAGTGTACAGTATACATATACTGAGAAGAGCCCCGTCAATTCCTTTGTTGAGGGGGCATTTTCGCGCCAATGTGATTGCAAGCGCGTTCACTTATTACGTCATCATTTTCAACAGTGCATTGCAGCTAAAAGATTTAGCATCGGCTTTTGGGTTAAATTTTTGACCTTGAAAAATATAGCTTCGGCTTAGGCTTTTGGCTGTTCGAAAAAAATTTTGGCCAACTTTTGGGTTTTTTTCAGCCAACTTTCGGCTTTTCAATTATTGGGAAAATCGGATACGATCCGGAAAAAAAGTATCTCTGTGAAGGGTACAATACAACTACAACTTACAAGCACTACAAGAGAGAAGTTGAACGGTTGAATTACAATTATAATTACAAAAAAATATATATATTCGTTGATTTTTGGACCATTAAATATTGATTTTTTTTGAAACTGTACTGGGTTTCTCTTTCTCAGTTTCTCTCCTCTCTGAACTCTAGAAAGAAAAAAAACTTGGAAAGTTGCTTTACTGTCTTTTTTTTTTTTTTTTTTTTTTTTCCCAAATAAAAAAACATGGTTTTGACAAACTTGTCAAAATCCAGAGGAAGCCAAAAGCTAGTCAAAAAAATTTAGCTGAATAAACGTTTTGGCTTCCAGAGGTGCGCTTAAAGCTGGCTTTCGACTTTTATCTTATCAGTAGAAATTTGACTGAATTTGGCCTTCAGCTTTCGGCTTTCAGCTGGCTGTAATAAACTGATTGTCAAGACACGGAAATTAGGCTATATATGATAAGAGGAGGACCAGGGAGGTTGCGGGTTCACCGCTGCCATTACAAAACTGCAATGCTCTCTGAATTTTCACTCTATTATTGATTATAAGAATAAATTTGTGGAGTAAAATTTGCTGAGAACGGTTGTGGTAAATGGCAATCATCATCTTATTTCTATGAATGCTGGGTTTACCATATGAGTTAATTAAAGTTATCCATGCTTGTTTCTCAATTGACAGACCCTTTGCAAGAATAAATCCAGCTTGAGTAACTATTCAAGATGCATGAGACCTGAAAAGCTCAGACATTGTCTCGTAATTATTGGCTAAAAATTGTCCTGTAACTTGGACCTAGAGTTATTTAGTAACTATCAAAACTTGTAAACAATTATCAAAGAATCAAACGACGGAAACTGTTTCAGGATTGAATTCTAATCTACGGAGGACTGAATGCATGTAAGACTGAAAAATTCGTCCTACAAACGTATTCCTACACCGCTGTAATCATAGTAATTCACAGGTCATTGTCTCTCGGTTCTACGGCTACAAAACGCTAAACTGATGAGCGTCGTCGTAATGACGCTCGGATGCTACTTACAACTCAAAATTCTATCTGCGAGTTTAAAGCAACGCTACCTTTACAAAATGGTCGTGAGAACACGCGCGCGTTCTTCCATAGACTACTAGAATATTATTCTGATAGAGCCAGTAGAAACAAGCGAGATGAGAGATAGTTTTCCTGTTGAAGAGAGGCATACGCCTCGTTTTACTCTTTTGAGTATGCCTTTTTTCGGTGTGACTGGCCATGACCTGTTAAGGATTGCGACCTGTTTCTTCATAATTTGGAGATAACTTGCTCCTCACATCGTATAACGTTAAGGAGTGAGAAAGCCAAGAAACTAGATTTGCTGAAGCGGACACAGACTCCAAATAACGATGCCGTACCTATGGTCGAGAGTGAAGTGCAGTTTTACCCTCCTGTGGTTGACTGCTCTGCGATCAAATTTGGTTCCTGTCTCAATCCGTTCTTTCTTTAGTCCTGCTGTTGACGGATTTTCTACTAAAACATTCCTTTTTGCAATACAATTGTATTTAACCCGATATATCTGAATGGACTGATTTCCCGGTGACGTATATATGGAGAATTTAGATTTGGAAGCTGCTACTCTGCAGGTCCTTCATAGTGCTTGTTTGTATGGGATTTTGCAGACTTTGATAAATGCTATACGAACCCTTTTAAATCAGCGGTTCCCAAACTGTGGTCCACGGCCCAAAAATTGTTGGTGGATGGCGAAAAATTCTGACAAACTCGGCTATTGACGGGAAAAGTGTGAAGCAGTATGAAACATCGCTATTTTTTTGGAGGTGGGCCGCGGAAAAATTGCCAACTGTCAAAGAGGGTCGGGCCACACAGAAGTTTGGGAACCGCTGCAGTTTAAATGTTAAGCTTTTGCAATATTTTTAAATGAACTAGAATGAACGATTTTGCGTGGACGAAACATCTGGGTAAAATGAACAGCAGGGCATGTACTTACTCTCAAATTGTATAAACAGTTCCTACAGATATATCTAATACAGATACCTTTTTGCTGCGAACCAGTTGTAAATGATGACATCACAGGAAATCAGTCCGTAGTAAACAGGATGATCTTGCTGAAACAATCTACTGAAAGTAACTCAAGTGCTTTTTATGTAATATTTAAGATCCAGTTGAAATTTAGTATGTCGTTACCAAACGCCAAAGTGCATGTTTTGGTTAACTTTTTGTCTTTGTGAATTTTTAAATTACCGTATCGCAACCTTCGTAATTACGGTACCTATCTAAGAAGTTATATTGTGCTTATCAGAAGAAGTATGAGGTAAAAGTTTTCCGCAGACTGAAAAAGAAAATTCAATCATAACTGTTTTCCTACTAGATCAAAATGAAAATAACTCAAACTCTCACCCCTCTTTTATCATTATATAGGCGTGAGGGTGGGAACTTTCTTTTCTGAAAATATCTCTAGAAGAGGAGAGTGGGCACCACACCCGCTCCTCTTCGCCCTCCTATAATACTTTTAGAAATGACTATGTAGTAATTACTTACTACCTAACTTTTGTAATTCTGATTTACGCGCATTCGACTATTTTGAGACACTACATCAATACTAGTTGTAATTTACGAGGGTACAAATAATGAGCAGGTGTGTAAATCTCGAGGGGTATTACGTATAAAACTAGAAATACAGCATCAGTTCTTGCGTTCCTCGGAAACTAAGTATGTTTTCTTTCGTAACGAGTACTTTAATTTTCTTACGAAAAGAAGATCCATGAGGGAGACTTTCTGGCTCTGTCGAAAAAGAGAATATTAAGTAAGTAGGTACTTAATACGTACTTCGTGACGTCAGTATCGTAGCTTTAGAAGGATAATACGACGTTAATCTACGTTGTTAGAAAGAGTTCATGTTTCTTGAATTTTTCTTTTTGTTACTATTGTTCGATGTGGACCATTCAAAAAATACTTTTTCGTTTGAAATAAATGAGTATGCTTCGGAAATAAATCCTCGAACATGTCGATGGTAACCAAATGATATCGATAATAAAACTGGGAGAATAGGTAAAAAGAAGCATTTCGAAGTTTAAAGGGTCTCAAAAAATCACACTTTCTTTTTATTTTAAGCATGGGCTTTCCTACCAACATTCAACTTCGCGACAACATAATTTATCATAGTCGTCAAAACCTGACTTTATTGATCTTTGCGTGGGAAGTTTTACTTCCGTATTTACTAGTTAATTTCATTAAAGACATTCCGTATTTACGAGCACATAACATGTATTAGTATTTGATGATAAAAAGTCGAACAAATTTACGAGGCATATACAAATATTGACGAAGTGAGGCAGGCATACTCGAATCATTCACCGGAGGCGACCGGTACAACTTCTTAAGTTTTGAAGTTGATAACCTGTTAATTTTCTGACTCGGAATGAAAGTTAGAGGAAAAGTTTGAGTTTTGTCTGTTTAGTTGGAAGGAGTTGTTTTTCACTTTTGATATTTTTAATGTCTTTACCGGCACCCCTCTCCACTATTGGAAATCCGCGAGGCTGAGTTGCCCCCTCCTCCGCTTGTGGACTTAGAATCCTCGAGCCCTCGACCTAATCCAGAAATATACGATGCTCCCCAGTCCTGGCACACACTATGATTATTAGGCTATACTATACTGTAAACCAGACTTAAACTATATAACCTTAGAATACAGTGTATACTAGATAATACTAAGCTTCTGTCAGAGGACAGGAATATTGATGAGATCACGAACTAATGACTTCACACATAGTGATGTCGTCACAAGCTTAATGACGTCGCGAGAGGGTTTGAAGTCCTGGTTGATGTCTGTGCCTTTATCGGCTACCTGTCTAAAATTCGCAAGTTTGGGACTGGGTTTTCTCTTTTTAATGTCTTCATTGTGCCACCGTCATCAATAAAAATTTACAAGTCCAAATCCTGGTTGACCTTCCTCCCCCCTCCGAAAATCTGCGATAAATCCTTGACTTGATTCAGAATAGTGAGCTCATTATACTAGACGAGTCCTCAAAAGCTAGTAAGCTTAAAATATGTATTTAATACCAAATACTAGACTAAGAATAGGGATGAACAAGCGTAGCAGCCTAGTATACAATCGATACATCAGTACAATCATAATCAATATAATTATTGATATAAAGCTTGAAAACATGTACATGATTCGATGATATTTTCCACGAAGCGGAGAAATTTATTCTACCAAGCTTTTCAAACTAGGACCTGGCCTGAGATCGAGGGTATACCTGGATGGGCCTAGCCCCTAGCCCTCCCAAAAAATCTATTAGTAGGAGGTATAAGAGGGGGAGTGGGCGAAGACTCAAAGCCAATCTCAGGCCTGATTTAGGACTAGCATATATGCCTATGCCCTGTGGTATACGCTTTACTAATACTGGGCTATACTTGGCCTAAACTAAGTCTCTGCCTGTTTTCCGTTGATGGACTTAGAATCCTTGAATTAAAGCAGAAATCGGCGAGTCTGTAAGAGAAACTGAGAAAGAGAGAGAAAGAGGGAAGAAATTTGAAGACGCCATTGGTAGGTCCAAGCTGATGACGTCACGAAGAGGTTTAAGATGATTTTTGTCTTTACAATACCTTTATATCCGCTATCAAATAATGTGTTTCCATACAGGAGGTATCTCTGGTTACGATATTGGACAATTGGTCACATCGATACTTCATCTCAATTTCTCGGTACTACCTTTGACCGCGAAATTTCTTGGAACCTTCTCATCAAATTAAAAACTATTAGCCAAATGTCTCAATGCTATGAACATTCTCAAATACCCAGCACAACACCGCACTGACTGTAATCACGAACTTCCTCTCCATCTGTTTGAAAGACTAATTCGCTCTGAACTAGATTACTCTCTTCCAAGATACAGTCAATTACACACCTTGTAATCGTCAGCACTGAGATTGGCCCTCGGTACGCTACGTTATAGTCCTATTCCTAGCCTTTAGGCTGAGGCGGGAGAATTTTCTTTTGAATACCACTTCTTAACTCTCACTGCTGATTTCCTTATATCTACGCAGCCTAATTTACTCAGCTTTCTCTAACTTGCGCACCCGCACCCTGCCGGCATGATTTTCTCCTTTTTCCTCCCAAATTTTAAATATCTAAACATCTGAAGTTGAACTCTTTCCCCCTATCATGATACAGCCCTGTTTCACATATCCGACACGATCGAGCTGATATTCCTGAAACTCACAACACTATATATACCGACAAGTCATTAGTAATATCTTTACCGGATTTTCAATCCTCTAGCTCCGTTTTGTCGATGGACTCAAAAGTGGAAACGCATACCACCCACCAGTCACCTGGCTGAAAAATTCTGCCTCCATTTTCACCGACAAATTGGACACCGTGTATGTTACAAATTAAAAGAAGAGTCAGAAAAATCACTGTCGTTCAACGTTTATTCAAGGCTCCGCGAGCTTCGTCCAAATGAACCTGTGTTGGGCCTTATATACCCTTAAACTTCTCAACCTTGTTTGGTAGTCAGACAAGACTGAGAAGTTTGAGAGTTTCCTAGCCAACTACACTTGCCACTCGCATATGACATGTACTTACTCTCTCATTTTTCTCAATCCTCAGCTCAAATTTATATTGATAACTGATTCACTTTCATCTCTCCTGGTTATGAACGACCCTCACTTGACTCATCCCTTGATTCAATGCAGTCATTCACACCATCATATCAGTCTCCTTCCTCTAGATTCTAGGCTAAATCTACTTCCCGGAACACAACGTATTTTCCTTACCACCAAAGATTTCCTTCTTTCCCATGGCCTTTCAGACTCTGAACGCACTTCTGCCTATGACCCTAAAATCTTTTTACCGATCCCTGATACTTGACTCCGGGTATGACTTCTGTGGAGAAATTATTCTCACTTGATTTAGAATCGGTCACACATGTCTCACCCATTCCTATCTCTTTCTAGGTCTATTCTCTTCTCCCTTTTGCCAAAATACATATACCGTGCTCAACACCTTTTTTCGTGTCCGACTCTTGAAATATACGCCTCTCGCTCTGTTTCTTACACTTTCCATCTGCCTCTTACAATAATTCCAATACGATCACTATAATTCTATGTGTATTTGCTACCTGCTCTCCACTTACTTTCAATCACTTCGTACGTAAATTTTCTCAAATTTTCTACACCTACCTACCCTAAACCTATAATTGCCTTTAGACTAGTTGGAAAGCTCGTAAGAAAAAAGAAAAAAAAAATGCTTCACTTTACAGCTAACTGTTCTCAGAATGAAATATTGTCGAAAATTTTTCTCAAGCCTCCAAGGTAAAACAAAGCTCTCTCTTCTCCTACTAGTATTCAATCATCCTTCAAATATTTCTTCAATAGCTTAAAGTGAATGACAGTCTTCTCCATACTGCGAATACTTATGAAGTTATGATCACAATCTCTGAACTAGTTCAGAACCCTCTCTCACTGGAACCTCAATACGCTGTTGGAATCCAAAATTTTTTCGGGTTTTGAATCTTTCGTATAACTATCATTTCAAGTCTCCCATTGTTACAATTGTTTCTTTACATATCAAATGATTTTATTGAAGAGGAATTCTTCACACCCAAACTTTACAAATTACGCTCTAGTACTTTTCATTATATCCTTAATATTCTTCGAATAAGGGTTGGCGTATTTTAGTCGGTTTTCCGCGAGTTTACTTCCTTCAATAATACATCACAAAAGCTGATTACCTTCCATACGTTTCTCATGGGCTTTTTCTCCCGTCGTCATAAATTATACAATATCTTGATAAATGAAAGTTTCATTCATTTTTCAAGCTACGGCGGAGAAACGCGAATAAAAATATCAACTTCTTGTCGTCGCCCGGTAGATAAATTTTGTATATTGTTTTCAAAATAGACTTATAAGTGTAAGTCAACTTTAATTTATTATTGTGTACCGCTATATAGGCCTACTTCTCCAGACTCGCTGAAAAGTTTTTGTTGTTGGTACATCACTCAAGCTGAAGTTGTGAGGCGTTGTAGTTGATGAACTAAGGGAGAGAAAAAAAAACGTCAATATATTGCTCTTCAACTGTTGTCAATTTAATTTAATCTAAACTTAATCGCTAATGTTGAACCGCTCTTACGACACTTCACTCGTCCCGAGTGTAAGTCAGGTATAAGTTTTACTCGTGAAACGTTATTCGATTGTTAGAATGTAAACCTATACGAGTATACTTTCTTTTACAGATGGATATTTTTTAGTTTTTTCGGAAAGCTACGAGTTCGGGCGTAACAATTCCAACTTTCGTAATGTCGACGAGCCGGGCTAATTTAAAATGAAGTAAACTTTATTTGACACAGTTTTTAGAATCTATACTCTTCCCTCTGCCGTAACTCATTACGAAATTGTCGTTATTCTTCTCCCGAAGACACGTACCGTACATAATTTTGATAATCAAACTTTTGGTATTATAAACTTCTAGGAGATAACTTTGAAATACTAATTAGAATTTTTTGTACAATATCATTATAATATCTCGACAAAATTTTGGCCCACCATGCGTTCTTCTGAAAATCGATTTTCATGCTCTGCATTACCAAATGTTCTTGAACCAGCCCACCCGAGTCATAATTTTTTTCCCATTTTTATGGTTTCTGGTGTGCATCCTGAGTACGTTTTAATATGCATGTTATTTTTTTAGTTTATTCCGTATACAAACGGACAGGTAAATAGCTTTTAACCTCTTTCGCTTCGGTTCCCACACAAGCAGTAAATCTCAAAGCCATACGTCATTGAAATAATTCTCAAACGTAATTTTACTTTCGAGTTGGTTATAAAGCTATACAGCATAAAACCATCATAGAATCCTCTCTTCTTTAACTGACCAAGATAAAATGAAGGTACCTTTGGAAAACAGTAGTTCATAAAATCCGATAGAGTGAGTAATAAAGTAGAGTAGAAATTTTGTGGCCGCTTGTAAAAATCTCATAATGTGCGATGATGTACAATGTATTGTAGAGTACATAAGAGGTGTTTGAGAGAATAAAAAAAATACACGTCGCAGATGAAGAGGATAAGAAGGTTCATTTTTTCGCATTCCTATAAGCCTAGTACTGTTTGCTAATAGACCTGATATGTACAAGATCAAAAAAATTGTACAATTAGATTCTCATAAAATTATTCCCACGACACTTTCTGAATGATACAAATGGGTAAAGGAAGATGGTTTTAGTCTCAAGATTTCGGTGCTCAAAAGTTGACAAATTAACGAACATAAATTTCGAGGTGTTATTAAAAGTCTTTGAATTTAGAAAATAAACAAAATTCGAGCGCAAACCTTGAGGATATTCAACTGAAGAGTACCCCAATTTATTGGATGACTGCTTGGAGCATGTGCTCGCTCGGATTCTTTTTTATGGCTTGCATATTCATGAGTCAATTATAGAATCTTGAAATCTTTTGATCCGATCATTCCTTACTCAAAATATTCTTTATTGATGTCCATTTAATTATGAATGATGTACGTACTTTGCTCTCAAGCAAAATCGTTCGATCATCAATTATTCTAATTTCCCCATCTCATCAACAGGTTTTACTCATCTATTCAATCCAAAGATTCCAAAGTCGAAATAGAGGACCAAATCTCAACTTTTTGGATCTCATCATCTCCGTATATAAGATCACAAGTGCACATTTGAAATTTTCCGCAAGATCTCTAGGTAGTTATTTTGGAAAATTTGCCGTGTAGCGTGTGGCGAAAACTGACCTACCTTGATAAAAAAATTGAACTTGGAAAAATTCCCACATCCGAGTCATAATAATTTATATTGTAGGAAGGTGACTTGAAAAAATTTTGATTTTCAATCTATGTATGATGAGAGGGGACTCAGAAAAATTGAGTTTACCTATACTTTGATAGTCAAATTTTTTCCAAGTCCAACTCCTCTACAATAATTGTAGCTTGAAGCTGGATAAACTTCCTAGATATTTTGAAGTCTTTTTCTCACGCTACTTAAGAATGAAACTACAAGCGTGGAGAACCGTGTTTCTGAGATCCTTCGTTAATAGATTGGTTCGGGTTTGCTTTTCTATTAAGTTACCAACTTGGAGAAATGTTGACTTCCGAACTAAACCCCTACATAAATAGCTCAGATCTATATCAACTCCCTAGATATCTTCAAATTCGCACTGCTATACTTAGGTTAGGTTAGATTTTTTCCTTCTATGAAGTTGAGTTTGGGCTTGGAAAAATTTTGATTTCTGGCAATATCAAAAGCAATTTAACCCATAGAACAGATTCCCTGCGTTCCTTGTTTTATTTTGTTAAGGTCGCCGTCATTTTCATTCTATGTTTTACCTTACAATCTTCACCCCTTCCTCTCTAGTGCATGTGAAAGAGAAAACCTATCATGAAAGAAGCTGCCACAATAATAACATTGAAAACTCGGCGCTTCGCGCCTCGCGCCCCCCCCCCTGGAGCCCTCCAATTATCTCACTTTCAGTAAAACTGAGTTGGATAGAGCGTGGAACACTTCCTTCTTCTGAAGGTGTTTTTCTAGTTTTTTCTCATAAAGGATGTAATATTATAGGAGGGAAATATTGATAATAATTGAAAATTTTCTTCAATATAATATTTTTTCGCCATCCTTGCCCTCCAATAAACTTTGGTTGATTCAACTAACAACTGTATCTTCTCTATAATAAAAAAAGAGATATGATGGAAAGTAGCTCCAACACTTAATTTTTAAAACGGAATGCCCTAAGCTGAGATTGTGAGAGAATTTTGTACCAGTATTTTTTGTGAATATGCTAAAAAAAGAAAAAGTAATTTCTTGATAATTGATTCTGAAGGGAATAGTGGAAGAATTGGATGATAGTAATAAATATTTCTCTGAGAAATCATTTCGCGGCAATCTATTGCTTTCCTTTCTTCTTCTCATTAAGTAAATTAAATTTTATATTTTAATTTTTGAATTAATTTAAAATTTTTTTATTAAAATTTTTTTTTCAAAATTTTTATATTTAAATTAATCAATATTTTAAATAAAAAATTTTGAATATGTTTAAAATTATTTTATTTAAATTAATTTTCAAAATTTTTATTTTTAATAAATTTTTTTAAATTAAATTTTTAAATTAAAATTAAGAATTAATAATACAATTAATATAAATATAAATTTTTCAGAAAATATTTTTGAATAAAACTTTTTAATAAAAATTATTTTAATCTCCAAAATTACCTAATATTTTAAAATTTAAACTTTTATATTGAAAATGAATATTATAAATTTACAATTTATAATTATTTTATATCAATTTGATAAAATTATCATTAAAAAAATGATTCAAATGAAATCAGATTGGATTTAATTTTAATTAAATTCTTATATCATTGTACAAAAGGATTAAATATGATTTAAATATCATTATTTAATATTTAAAACTTAATTTAAAAATCATTTTTAAATAATAAAAATTATTTGAATTTTAATTATTTTCAAAATAATTATTCATTATTTATAATAAATAAATCATAATTATAATAATTTATTAAAAAGAATTATCAGGTTACCTTAGTAATTTTAATAAAAATTTTAAAAATTAATTTAAATAAAATGATTTTAAAAATATTTAAAATTTTTCATAATTTTTTATTCAAAATATTTTTAATTAAGTTTATATTTATTTTTATTATTTTTCAATAATTTTTTTATTGATTGATTTTCAAGTTTTTAAAATTCAAATTTATTATTTTATTAATAAAATTAGAATTATCAAGTTATTCATTATTTTTTTAAAATTTATTTTCAAAAATAATAATTAATAAAATTATTAAATAAAAATTAATAAAATATAAACAATAAATAAGAAAATAGAAAAGAAAAATATTTGTTTTCTTTTTTATATCTGTTGCTTGAAAAAAGTCTCAATGAGACCAAAACGTCGCGTTCGAAATAAATCTGTGCAGGCAAAGCCACGAATTTATTATTTTTTTATCTGTAATCCTTGCACGAATAAATTTTCTTATTCTTTTTGGAAGAATAAAGGAAAAGGAAATATCTAAGGTAATGCCTACCTATCGATCTATTGTTCTGCCAAGAAAAGAAAAGGGAATAGCTAAGGTAAAGCATACCTCTCCATCTATTGTTCTGTTTTGCAGAATATATATGGTCTGCGTGACTCATGCATCGTGACTCATCCATCGAGGTGTCGGCGAAAGACGCGAAAAACGCATCGTACCTCTTCTGAATAATACCTCTTCGCCTACTTCTAAGCGTTCATCTCTTTTCTAGGCCACATATCTCAGAAAATTTCTCGCATTTTGAAAAATCTCAATCGTTGCCCTACGATTGAGAAGGTTCAAGGGTCAAAACTCGCTCCCTCTTCTTGAGAAAAGCAACGTTTACAGGCTTTAAAGTTCTGACTGTCCCATTCTTTATTTAGGTTAAGAACGCCTCCCAGAGCACGAGAGGGTTCTTCATTAAGTCTCAACATTTTTGAACCCATAATAAATTCAACATTGCGCTATTATTGAGCCGAAAGTCATTTGCCTTTGAGAAGAACCGGGGGCGTATGAGTGGTGTCGGAAAATATGACCCTTCCGGACCTATTCCGACCTCATGCTGTACCGCCTAATCTTAATGACGCCAGCTATACCTAAGGGACCGTAACCCCACTCCTCTGAGTCTCCGGCTACTTTCTTCTAGTTTCTCTTTTACAAGGATTGAGGGATCCACCGTTAAGGATACCAATCATACCTGTTCTAGCATTTGTTGCTTTCGCTTACCGTTCCGTATATCGCTTGCCGTATCAATTTCTCGTATTTACGCCAACTCCAAAATATCGTTTTGAGTTCGCTTATCGTATTAAAATTTTGTATCTTCGCAAACTCTGTAAAATACTTTCAAGTTCGCTTGCCGTATTGTTGCCGAATTGAATTCCGTATTTTCGCAGACTTCGAATTATTTTTTCGAACTTGTCGTCGTGTTAATTTAATTATTTTCGTGACGAGTCCCGAAGCTATGGATCAGGTCAGTTGTACATTTACTTTACTTTGGAACCTTTTCCCTCATATGCTCTGGTCAACCGTTCACCATATAATCTCATTTCTCACCGTTGAGAATGAAGTCGTCTTGAAATCTCCTATTTGATCTCACCATTGAGATTCTTATTCAAATCTCTGTAACTGAGGCGTCTTGAGACCGTACCGTATAGAAGTTCAAAAGCTCGTAACTTACTCCACGCACCGTTGCCCGATAATTTTTGTACCTTATCGCTTGTACCTGACGTCGAATGACTGACGGCCTATGTTTTTAAATCCTATTTCACAAGTGGTCCCTGAAAAACCGCACCTCCGGAACCGGTATCCATCCTTTTGAGCATTGCGTCGGTAGTCCGGAGGGCTCGTATTGAGAGTGACCTGTCTCCATTTTCTCCTTGGGTTCTGCGCGCTGTGCGAGGTCCGTCAATGAGGCCACCATAGCGGTCTACCCTACCGACCGGAGGAGTGCTCGGCACTCAACCTAAAATTCAGGCAGTCCTGTACATGCATGGAACTAAGTTGCTAGGGATGAGTTCTTCATCTTCCCCGATGTTAAGCTAATTGATCTCATATATTATTACATTACGTCTTGTATAACCCAAAATACAGTATGCTAGACTTCATTTTAAGGACTTGAAAAACTTTCGACTTTCGCCTCTTTCGAAGCTAGTCCATAATAACTCAGGCCAAACGAGGCTCAGCTAATAAAGTTGATCCAATTTTTGATAGTAAGATTATATTCATGTTAAGAGAGAATTTCATGTCGTGTCTGAGGATGGTTGTTAAACCGAAAGCGCTCGCTTGTTGTGTAATTTTAATTTAAAATTTACTCCATGGAGTAGGCTGAGCTACTTGGCGCGACATACTCCTAATATGGAGTAAACTAGAGCCAGAGAGAGAGAGAGAGAGAGAGAGAGAGTGAGAGAGAAAGATAGTATGACGTCATAGACCTATGATAGACCGCTCAGGAGCTATTCAGCTAAAAACATTGAATAATAGATTTAAATACTGAGCTGAAGAATACTGGTGGAGAAGGACGTTATTGTGACATCATCATGACCACGATAAGTAGTATCGAATCAATAATCTGATATCGATGTGTATCTCAGCCATATGAGAGAAGGGAATGATAGAAAAGCTCAAAGCAGGCGAGCCTGTCAGCTGGTTAGCCTCTGAGATGAAGCAGATTTGTAGAATGCTCAACCCCCCTGTTTTTGGAGGAGTCATGCTAACTTTTGTTTTTCATCTTGATAAAACGCAGAATCATTCCATCAAAAGTTCAACAACATGTACAAATCTTCAACAACTGATCAACTTTCCCCACTTAGTTTTATTCTCCCATTCTTGTTTTCCAAGTTGGATTTCAAATATACGTACAGAAGCTTTAGTATAGGTTTCGAAATTGCTATATGGCAAAGTATAGAAGGTAATTTAAAGAATTGAGAAGCGTTCAAATAGATACGTGTTTGTATTAACATTATGAACAAAATGTTAGGTGGTTGTTTTACAAAGATTTTTCCGCGTACATTATTACTCGTAGAGTTGGGCTCTTATTCCTTCCGTAGGTATACACGTACTCAAATTGATCCGACTGTAATGAAAATCTATGATTGGTTTTTAAGAAAATGACTAAAAATCACATCTGGGATAGTGAGTAAATTCGAACGGAGTACTGCGTATATGTCTACTTCAGATTATCGTTATTAAGAGGACACTCGTTCAGGTAGGAGCGACAATACCTGCATTATTGCAACCCGTCGCTGTGCACGGCCGTACGCTGTGCGCTACAATATGAAATTTTCATTCTGACCCCGATAGCCGGACAAATATCGATTCTCGTGAAAAAATTAAACGGATAATTAAAATTTTTTCCAAAAAGTTCCATTAATACTTTTTCGTTTTTCGAAGAAAGATTCATCTCATCACTTCCTTCTCTCATGAGAAATTTGGAAAGGCTAGGGGATTACAGTTTTATTTGCACAAATATAGTCGAGAAAAGGCGACGATGTCGTCACTAGGATGATATTTGTATTTCTTATTAAGAAACGAGGCGTAAAGTACATTTCAGTCGTCTTGGAACGTGATGCATTCCGCTCGAATAAATTTTTGCTACTTATTTATGCTGGCGTATCCAACCAAAAAAAGCGCACTAACCAACGATGATATAATTCACCTTTAAAACTTTTTTTTTTTTTTTTATACAGAATTAATAAGCAGAAACAATTTTAGACGCTATGTGAATTGACGAAAATGAGATATTCAAAAAACTTACCGCGGAACTCCAATTTCGCAATTTTTTGTCCTTTGCATTTCGCTATCCGAAATTGCTTGACGTGTATATTTAGCGACATTTCGAATGTTCACTTTTTATGAGGCAAATACGCATTTATAACCTAATGTTGAAATTTCCAACGAACGAATACACATTCAAGTTTCCCAGCTCGCGAAATTTCGAATGAGGGAAGCAACAGGCCGTCTTGGTCCGCGTTTACATCATTGCTATTGCGCTTTGCGACCGTTTTCATAAATAGTGTATGAATGCGAATACTCTACGTGTTGTTTCTGGATATACGTACATACCTTTCTTACAAGAAGAATATATCTACATTTTCTCGAAGAAAATAATAGTAAAGGTCACAGCCTTTTTTTTTTCTTGCTCTCGAGAAAGTTTATCGAATAAAGTCTCGTGGAATGTTTTTTCGTTGTATTTTCCTCTTTTAACATTGTATTTCGGCTGAAAAATACTTCCAATACGGACTCCTGAACGGCTCATCAATTTACTTCATTCGTGAACTAAAAATAATACGAATGGTCACGATTTGATCTATGAACGCCCACAACGAAAAATTAAGAGTAAATTTGAAATACGCGTGTATGGATTTTTTCCCTCTTTTGATAGCATAACTTCTTGCAGGCATTTTGCTCCAGGAAGAAACGAACTATGTTTACTTTCCAGCTATGTGGTTTGAAGATTTATTTAAGGTCTTCTAATAAATTTTTTCTTTGCTGCAAAAAAGAATAAGATTTATGTAGGTACTGGCTGTAACCGAAACTCTTTCAAATCTGCAGTAGCCTATAATCGCGATGTTCTAATTCACACGGTAACCTTGAAATTGCTTGACTCCTTTCAATATTCCGGGCTTCGACTGACCCTTGGCACACTCCAGCCTATTTCATTCAGTCTATGAGCTCAGAAAAGTGTTCTTTCTCTCCGTTACCGCGCGCTCTCTCCTTCACTATTGAAATTCTGGCCCTAGGAGCCCAATACACCCGGGGTTTCCCATCTTTTCAAATATTCTTAGCGCATGTAATTCACCCTGTCGAAAAATTGACTTCGACTAGTCGAAACATGTGAATATATTAATTATCGAATATTCATAATTCATAAAGATATGAAAATTTTAAATTAATAGCGGATATGATAATCAGGGAATTCACGGCGGTATGGAATCTCTTTGAGACCTTCCGCCTGATCCTTCTTCGAAATAGGTCGTTTTCGGACAAAAGGCTCAACTCTAAGAGAAAGTTTCCTTTGTCTGGACGACCATCCAATCAAATCTCTCGACTATTAAGTAGATTTCTCTCGTAAAGGATCTCAAAATCGAAAGATAGATCATACCAGTTCTGTTCGACTTAATGATCGTATCTTTCGTCCAAAGTTTTACTTAATGCTTTTGAGGCCGTGCCTCTCACAACATTGAACTCGCGTCTTCGTTTCGCGTACTTGACGCTTTTGAGGCCGTGCCTCCTACAATATTGACTTACGTTCTCGGTCGTTGTAATAAATTTGGCATCCGTTTTGAACGCGTTATTTAATTTGCCGTTTTAAATTGTGCCGTTGCATATTTTCTACTTTGCAGAATTCAGGTCAGTTAACTTTAATCGGTAACCTTAGTTGGTAAATCTAATGAGTAATTTAATGGGCATGAAGTTACTGTGCGAATTTTCTTTTCCCTCTTTCCTCCGTTACAATGATAAGCCCTCGTAGGACAAAGTTCCGTGAGCTTTTGCCCCTGTAATATGCAAGGTACGGTTACCTATATATATTTCTGATATTGGTCGATCCAACCCTCGATGGGATACTATGACAAGTCTCTTGACAGAGCTTGCTTAGGACTTGTCCGTAGTTGCTCGACGCACCGAAGTTCCTGATATAATTTAAATTATTTATATTGGTTCTGACAAAGTCTGACGGTATGTTATTTTCTTCCGTCAGCAGATCCAAAGAAGCGTAAATCATGGATCCCTGAGAAGAATCTTGAGTTTTAAGACGAACTTTTATGATTTGCAGATGATTGCATTTATTTAATTCATTGTCCTTAGTTAAGACAATTAAGTATAATAAACTTTCATATGCTTGATTTATGTGTTCTTTGTCTTCCACTGTGCTATTGTTCTCGATGAACTTTCATACTCTGAATTGTCATTCATATTTTTATGATTGATAGGCTGGATTAAATTTGCATATGGTGGGAGTTATTAATAATTACGTATTAACAGCCGTATACATTTTTTAATCCACACACCCCATATGTCGTTTCAACTTATCTAGGTATCAAACTTAGGGCTTTACTTCCTATTTTCTCATCCACTCTTCTTGGTTATTCTCTATCTCTGACGTCCATCCGTCTCGATCTTACTGATATTTCCAAAACAATTGACTGAATTCGCAATCAACACATTTCCCTTTCACTTTCAGAACCGGATACGCAGTTTAAGATCTCATCCTTTTGTATTCGAAATTCCGTTTTCATATTCACCGCCAAATTTACCGCTACTAAGCCCATCTCTTCCCTCCCGTTCCTCTCCTCCACGCAAATTCCTCGTATCATCTGGTTCTCTCCCATACCCACTTGCTGTTCAAAACCATAATCCTACGAACAACGAATCCTCGTTCTTATTTTTCTCCTATGGATGTCGGGACTCATCGACTTTGAGGAACTGCTGATGCAGTGAACCCTACCTCCAAGCATTCACTTCGTGCACCTCTCCTCCATCTTTCTAGTTTAATCACGAATCCTATCACTGCTCTCACACCCTCTTCTCCTGGCCTGATTTTTGGTCCTCCTCATTCTCCAATAGGCTCCGATCTACTGAAAAATTTTCAATTCCTTGGGCTAAAATTAAAAGGTGGATACTTTAACGAGTAAGTCCCTTTTAATTTCGATGATGAATAGCCGTAATTTTGGAGTGTCGCTTTAATTCGATTCTTTGGTCTTCTTCGAAGCGGTCTTCCTGACACGAAAAATTCATTCTAATCTGTCTCAGAATAGAGCATATTTGTCTCACCCATTCTTCCTTCTTTTTACTCTCTTCATGCTGATGATCGATCCGTTCATCGTATCTTCTCTTGTCCTGCTCTCGAAAACATCCGGTTTCATCATTCTTTCTCTCCCTGCACCACAAACTCTCTCTACGTTCTCATCTAAACCATATTCATCATTATTGTCTTCATCTGCTCACTTTTTAAGTCCGTAATGTAGTTGCATTGAAGTAAAAAGATAAAACATACATTTATTCAGCGCGATTCCGGTGTAATAGCTATTAGAATGAGGAATTAAGATTGTTTAGTGTTGCGCAGTCACGATTGTGTTTATCTTTAGCCTCTCTGGTAAGAGAGGCTAAAGATAAACACAAAAAATCTTACATCTATTCAACTTTGTTTCTGTAGCATGTAAAACCCTGCTATTTCCATCCCTTTAGCTTGCCTAGGAGAAAGGAAGGATTTCTTGGCGTTGCCAAAAATATAAAGATCATGTTTCATGTCTTTTCGCCTGTTGTCTTAAGCTCTTCATAGTTCAAAAATTTCCGAAATTTCCAGCTTCTTGTTCTAGTATAAGTCTAGTTTAGAGTATTTTTGGCTGACTGCTTTCTGGGACTCACTCGCGGCACTCGCTTGATGTAATATAAGTCTACTTTGGAATATTTTAGGCTAATGAGCCTTCTTGGTCTAGTGTAAGTCTACTTCAGTATATTTCAGGCTGATGAGATTATTGGGCCTCACTCGCTCCGCTCGTTCATCCCGCTTCTTGGTCCAGTACAAGTCTACTTTAGTATATTTCAAGCTGATGAGATTACTAAGCCTCTCTCGTTCCGCTTGTTTGTCCTGCTTCTGAGTTTTTTCAGAATTATTTTTGATTTTATTTATATTTTATTCTATTTTATTTTATTTTTTGATATTATTTTTTAATTTATTTTGAGAGAGGATGGTACTTGCAAATTTCTCAATGACCTCCCAGACATTTATTTTTATTTTCAATTTAATTTAATTTTATTTTTCATTTCATTATTTTCCTTTTGTTTTATTTTTATTTTATTTTTAATTTATTTTGAATTTTATTTATTTTGAATTTTATTTATTTTTATTTATTTTTATTTTATTTATTTTATTTATTTTATTTTTTTTTTTCATTTCATTTTTTTTATTTAATTTTTTTTTATTTAATTTTTTTATTTATTTAATTTAATTTATTTTATTTTTGTTTTATTTTCAATTTTTTTATTTTATTTATTCCATTTAATTTTATTTTTATTTTATTTTTAATTTAGTTTGAATTTTATTTATTTATTTTTTTTTTTTGTTTTTTTTAATTCTATTTTTTTTATTCAATTTTTTTTTTTTATTTTATTTTTCTGATATCACTTCCTTTTTTTTACCGAAATTCTTCCAAGTCTCAAGGTCACAACCGGACGCCTGGACGCGGACGCCCGGACAATTTTCGAAAATTAGGAGTAGAGAAAAGACATGAAACATGTCAAAAAGAAATTTAGAAGCCATTGCTGGTCTGCAATGACAGTGGGGAACCTGCAGCCTCCCTGATTTACCTATGTCCCCCCCCCCCCATTGAAATCTAAATCCAAACAATGTCAAAACCTAGCTCTAGACTTCCTTCTCTTTCTCTTCTCAAATAACATATAGCTCAAGAGTGAACCTTCTCCTATCATATTATTATATAGCTTGGAACCTGAAATTTGTCTAAGTCCTCCTATCATAATAGCCTAGTTTCTGAGTCTTGAAAATGATGACGTAATAAGTTGAACGCGCTCGGAATCACGTTGGCGCAAAAATGCCCCCTCAACAGATGAGCTAGGTCTGATATAATGACGGCTGGAAGTTGGAAATTTTCCAAGTCCCTAAAATAGGTCAAGATTTTCTTACTGTCTTCACCAGTATCTAACCCCATTCTTGGAAACCGCAAGGCCAAGTAGCCCCCCCCCCCGCTGATGGCTTAGGATTTTGAACCCTCGACTCAATCCAGATCCTAGAAATCTGGGAGGTCGAGTTCAAGTTTACCAGTCCTAGCGCGCAGTATAATCATTACGCTATTAAAGCTTTAAACTAGGCTTAGCAATGCCTGCGCCCGGTTACACTAAACTAACCTATTACAAGGCTTAGCCTATGATAAACTAGATTATAGTGGGCGTATCGTATGGCCTAGCATTATAGTATATTGGGCTAACTAGGGCTAGCATACGCCTATGCCACACTTTACTAATACTAGACTGATGCCTGGTTAGGCTTCAGCCAAAATAGAAGATTTTTTATGACGCCAGGGACGTTGTTGACGTCACAGGCAAACTTGAGCTGATGACTTCACAACCAGATTCAATGGATGATGATGATGTCACAAGGAAATTGAAGCTGGTTGATGTCTTTCCTGCGCTCTCTTTCCCAGACGTTTTCCCAGACGTCTATTCGAAATCTGCCAGTCGAAGTCCGAATTGATCTTCCTCCCCGCCTCAGAAAATTTGCGTGATATATACGAGGCTACGAATGGGTGCAAATGGACGAAAGTAGCCTAGTATACAATCAAGATTGATGTATGTGTACTGATACAACGCCCAAAGACTTTCTGCAAACGATTTCCCATGGAGCGGGTATTCATACACCTTTTTAATTCTTTGGTCCCGCCAGAACATTTCAAAGAGTCAACCAGTCAGCGTTTCCTTATTTTTATTTCATTTATTTTTCTTTTTAAGATATCACCTGTCTGTCGTCTGAAATTTTTAGATCTTTCGACTTGAAAAGATTTGGCCCAGCGATCTGCCCGAGAAAACTTGAAAAAATTTTTAATTTCGAGCTTTAGATATTAATGATGTCGCTTATTAGATCTACGACGTAACTTCAAAAGAAAAGTTAACGATATAACGTCGGAAACATCAGGAACATTATATAGACAAATTTCTTTTATAAGAAAAGCGATACAAAAGAGTAACTAGATTATAAAAGCGAAAAAAATTAAATTGTAGTTTACCGCTGCAAAAGAAACTCCGTCGCGTTATGCATCAAAAACCCTCGCGTCAAAGAGGTTTGTAAAATAATTATAATACCAAAAGTGAGCTTCAGGCATTTCCATAGGTATTAGTTTTGTATTTGAAGTTGGTCAAGTTCACGTGCAACAATCTGATCGCCGGAGGCACCTCCTTTATCATCGTCAAGAGCAGCTTTCTTATCATCGTCAGGGATGATTCCGTTTCTCTTTAAGTATTCTGTAACGCTTTTTACAGCCTCTGTTTCAAATTTCTGCGGCTCATTTTCCATGTGCCGCAAGACAGCGAGATCGGCGCCAGTTATAACGAATTTTCGGCCGAAAATGTTGAGCGTTTGTCCTATTTCAATTCCATCAAATATTAACGATGCCTATTCATTTTAAAATAGGATAATTTTCCATTATGGCGTGGTAATGTACCTACCTATAATGAAATCATCCGGAGTATAATATTCGGGCACACGATCGAACGCTGAAAGAGTACTTTTTGGCACTAAGGTAGACTTCAAAAAATATCCCGGTGTAAAACCAGAATTTGGAATTCGAATTTCGTAAATTGAAATTTTACCGTCTGACAAGGAATATTGAATTACGAATTTGCGATCTTTATCGTCCTCGATACTGGAATCTAGTTTGGCTGAATAGCGTAAAAACTACCGAAAAAAAAAAAATAATATTAATAGTAATAAAAAGTTGGACCGCGAATATAATTTTATACATGATTGTCTGTCCCAATTTTCATATTATAAGAAGGCCTATTATCTAGATACAAGAACATCACGAGCTCTTATCGGTAGGTACTTTATATTTTGTTGTACGGGTGTCTTTCGCTACAGATTAATTTTTACTTCGATAACTTTTCACAACTCGCTTGTGCAAAAAGTTTTGAATGTCCCTCAATTTTCTTTACCATCATAAGCCCGAAGATTCTGATGACGTAAAAATATCGGACGCTACATTTTACGTACGTTTTGTTTCGCATAACGCATATCTCTAACTGACCCACATATATTCGAATATTGTAAATAATAAAAAAGGGACGGCAGAATTATTCGATTTGGAAAACTTTTATGGTCGCCTACTTTATTCGTATTTTCGACGTAGTGGATAACATCCTTCTTTGGTGGCTTAGGTATTATGGATAAGCAAGATTGCAATGTGTCTTCAGGCTGTCCAATACCCATATGCGGCGGAATTTCCTAAAATGAAATTAAGATTACACTGTGTAGTTGAGTATGACTAGGACAGGAAGTTTGAAAAAAATAAAATTCCAAAGGGAAGATGTTTAGGCCACAGCATAATAAGCTCATTATGTATTTTTAATAAAATGTGACGCGAGCATCGCGCCAAGCTTACCTAATTTTCTGTTGGGGGATTTTCACAGTATAAAATATCTCGCCTGCGTGAGCTTTTTGTTATAAATTCATTAGCGCTTTTACACTTACTTTTATGACGGGTTGAGGATAATTTTCCGGTATTGTAACTGGCGAGGGTTGCTCAGTTTTTAGACACTCTTTGTAATACATGCGCGTGAAATCATCGCAATCATAAATAAGAAATCTGAAAAAAGAGGAATTTATGTTGTTTTTTTCAACGTCGACAGAATGTTTCCTTTGAGCAGGATTCTCAGAGACTACTAATTTCAATTACTTTCGCCCTAAAACGTGGATGTATGAGCCGATGAGAAGATCTTTGGGTCGATAAAATTCTTCGTCACTCGTTTTGTGCGATGATGGTATACCAAAATTATTGACTGAAACGATTGAAACGAAAATTCTATTTTATTTTACTTGTTGCTCTCATAATTTATTAATATTGAAGACGAACGATTTCAGGGTTGAAATTAATATTTTTACAAAAATATGATTTTATGACAACGAATTTCTGGGTTTTCATGTCTCAGTCTTCCAAGGAATGCCAGAAAATTTATTTATTATTCTCTTTGTCATCAAAAAATTAATTCAATTTCGGGAGGAAATTACATAAATTCGATTCAGCCTAAAAGTCCAAAATTCTCTTGTATTCTCATTCCTTGGAGTGAAGTCTCAAGTATTTCTACGAGTATCTTGTTATAAAAATATCTTTTTGCGGGCCATAGTAGAAGTGGGTCAAACTTTTCAACTTTTCCACCCTAAGAAGTTCAACGAGCCGGTTGACAATGTTTCCATTCAAGGACTGTAGCAAATCAGATACATTCGAAAATACCTATAAGAACCTACCTATAAATACGGACTTTAAGATGGAGACGAAATTTTATCTCAAGAAATTTTGCGTTGTATTCTCACACTTTCTAAACAGTGAAATTATCAGCTTCAACGGATTTTTCCCCCTTTATTTCTCCTGACTCTTTTACGAGTAAAGTAAATTAAGTTGTTAGCAGCTCTAATTCTAATTACGTACGACCGTATAAAATCGTTTGTACGCTTTAGAACTTTCTTGAAAAATACTGAAAGGATAGCAACGCGGAGGGCAGATGAAGAAAGATCTTAATTTTATACTAGGTCAAGTCAACTCTCGAGTTCCCGAGCTATTTTAAAATGCAAATTCTGACACCGCGACTGCGAATACGTTGATTACTAAGTCATGGAATATGTAATTACCAGATCCACATTCGCTATTTTTCGGAAGCTTGGTTCGACTGAGTAATCTTCTGAAGAGCTCGTTATGGGAAAATCGAGTGGGTGATTCTCGGATTTCAATTGTGTCGTCAATTAAATAGTAGTAAATTTTGTAGCGCCGAATGTCTCTGCAGTCATCTATGCTATCTTTTTCGCTCCAGACGGCGTAGAATCTAAAATTTCACTAAATTCAGTAGGTACCTAATGGATATTAATCTTGGAAGACGTGACTCATTGAAACATTACCGGAGCACTTTTCTATCGTACTGAAGAAATTTGTACAGTTTATCTTGCGAGGAGGGCGTTGTCTCTTGATGGGCACCAAAATAGTAAGATGTATACTTTCTTCTGTTCGAATCATTATGTAAGATATTATTCGGAATTTCTTCGTTCTCGTTCACTTCAATTCCTCGACTCAATAAATATTCCTAGGGCAAGAATATAGAGAGTTACTTCTATTTCCTCGAAAAAATAAATAGTAATCAACGAATAATTGTGTACGGGTTTTCAAAATTACTCGCGTTGTTAGGGATGAATAAAATTCGCTGAATGATAATAGTCTCTGAATTGCGCCACGTTCAACTTGAATATTTTCTTGTAAATGGTTAACTTAACGTCGTTTTCTTTTGTAGAGAAATATATCACCCTCGTTATTTTTCTTCTTTTCTTATTCATTACAGGTGCACCTTCCTCCGGAATGGACGTGAGCAGCATTTTGAAATGCTTCTACTAGCGGAGAAGGAAATAAAAGAAGAATGGAAAACGTACCGTACATGCACGGATAGATTTGAGCGCTGCACGTTTTTCGTAAAGAAAAAACTAGCAGGTCTAGGCTAAATTGACGGGTTCAAGAAAAAATCCTACCTAGAGGTCAAGTTCAGGACAATTTTCTCCAGCAAAATACCTACTTCAAATTTTACCTTTGTGAGACTTGAAAATTTTAAAACCGAAATAAAATTGAATTATTCAACAATAGACCTAATGTAGTGTTTTAGTGCAAATGATTAATTATGAAAACTAGCCTAATTGTAGACTATTATTATAACCTACTTTTGTGAACCGATCACAACTACTCAAATGATACACAATTCCATAAGCTTCAATTTCAATTCCGACGTTTAAATCTTTCCAGCTCCAGAGTTCGGATGAATTTGGCTTCGGAATTTTACCACGGCGCACCAGACGACCTTGAGGATATCCTGAATTCTGAAATTTGTTCACTCGTCTAAATGCAAGTGTGAATCGAGTCATAAGGCGTAGTCTAATTTTCCGCAGCGGCCAAAAAATACTAGCTTCCGCTCTAACAGGCCTGTCGAGAGCTCCAGTCGAATCCGGGGCAAGGAATACAGCAGGCCCCGCAAAAAAAAAAAATGTTTTTGCCCTCTCCCCAACAGAGCCGCGCTCGGAGACAAAATCCCCAGTTGCCCCCCCCTCTCTCGTCAGGCCTGGTCTCCGACTAGACTTTTGAACTATTTCCAGCAATTTTGACAGACCAGGAAATTGTTGTATTTTGTTGACCCAATCACGAATTCCGTCTTTCGGTCTCAAGCTATCGATACTTGAGAATTTGAGAATCAACTGTTTTTGAGTCTCAAGTTCAGGAACCCGAGGGTAATTTGTGCTAGCGTCTAAACTTTTGAATTCTCTCTTTCAATTTTCTCTCAAAAAGGAAATTAGAGTTACTTTCAGTTATCCAGGAAGAGGTTTGAGTGCTTCAAACCCTCCTCAGATGTTGGAATTTAGTCTACTGAAGCCCGTTAGGTCTCGTCTAACATGAGATGTTCTGATCAGACTTTTACAGTCATTTCTAGGTCTCAAGTTGTGGATGATGCAGTATATTGCCAAGGGAATGTTGTCTGGGGTAATGTAACTGATTCTTTGGTGTGAGTGTCGATGTTTGGATCTTGAAGAACTTACCAAGCTATAAATTCTTGAGAACCTATAAATAGATTTGTTTCTGAGTCTCAACTTCAAACTCCATGGGTAAAGCCAGTCTCCGACTAGACTTTTGAACTACTCCCAGCTATTTCGGCAGGCCAGGGAATTCTTGTAATATTTTTTGACCCAATCACGAATTCGTCTTCGGGTCTCGAGCTATCGATACTCAGGAACCTGAGAATTGAGTTGTTTCTGAGTCTCAACTTCAAACCCCGCGGGTAGATCGTGTCTGCATCTCAGCTTTTCCATTTTCTGTAGCAATCTGGCATGACAAGGGGATGATTGTATTTGAATTTTTTGCAAAACTTTTTTTCATCATCACCTTCCCGTCACAGTCCGCCAATCAGATACCCAGCCATTGGATGGCGCATCACTCGATATATTTTGCGAATAAAAATAAAATCGAGGCTCATATACCATAATTATTCACACTGTATTCTTGCAAGATCTCCAATAGATTCTTTCATTATTATTCAAACTTTAAAAAGTAAATATTAATAATTGAATCAATGTCCTAGGTACTTACTGCAACAGGTGGTTCAATTATTGTCATAGTTCCGTCCTCCAAATAATATATAACATTAACCCTGCGGTATAGGACTCGCTCTCGACAATAATCTGGAACTTCCTGCTTAAAATATCCTTGAAATGATAAGCATTTACCGTCATGAATGACATACTGTGGTACAAAAGCTCTTCCTGATGCTCGTTTTTTATTGTTTTTATAATCTTCAAACGGATCGTGTCTAAAAGTTATAAAATCAATAAAACATCTACCTATCAATATTTATTAAATCGTAGCAAGCAATCATTACGTAAAAGTGAACTTCAGGTCCCCTCAGTGACGGAGGAATTTTGTAAAAGAAGACAATTACCTTTGTCATACTTACTTAATATAATCATTCTTGATATTGTAAGGCTGAAATTCTTGATTCATGTTGAAAAAAGGCTCGAATTGAGGATCTGTATAATTTTTTGATACTACTTTTGGTATGTTGAAACCGTTTACAACGTTGAAATTTTGATTCAGATGAAAATTTTTTCCCTGAATAAAATAGGCGAAATTTGAACAAAATTTTTGAATTCATAAAAAATTTGATGTAGTAAAGTTTGATGACCATGAGTTCAGAAAAAATGCGTTGCGGGACTGGTTGAATTTATTATAATTAGAAATGATTTTCAATTACAATATAGGGTCGAGAAAAATACACATAGGTCTATAGAAAGGAAAGAGTCAGAATTTCTGCCGTTGCTGAAAGCGTTGAATTGAATAATGAAAAAAAAAATCTGATGACAAATGGTCGAAAGGTATGTACCGGTAGTCGTTGAGTGATGAGAATAATAATGTTGATGATCAGTAAATTATAATTTATAGGCATTGAAATACCTCGTCGTCAAGTTTTTTGGAGTCTGTATCATAATTTTTTACATAAAAGATGAAAACCCTAGCACATGACTTTTTTTTTTTTACTATATCCAACCATATTGATTTTAGACAAGAAAATAATAGAAAACAAAAACAAAGAAACACAAAATAATATGAAGTACAAACGAAAGCAATAATTAGCGACTGCGTTACGAATCTAAACAATGAGAAATTTTTTCAAGATTTAGTAGGCTATATCATGAAAAATTGAGATGAAGTATCATATTTATTCAATAAGATAAAAAGTGTCTTCAGATATCAGTAATAATGTCTGTAAACTCGCTGGATACAATATTCTTTGACTGTCGAGGAAATAAATTTGCTGCGAATGCTATTTTGATCTTCAAATAATTTTGTCTAGTGCTCTATAAATACCAATACAATAGCAGTCTACTATAACGTGATTGATTAGAATTATTCCTCTTTGTTGTGTTTAGGAAGTAACGAAATAAAAAAATTTATGTAAGTTCAATTATCAGCATCCCTCTCTTAAAAAAATTGAAGCAACTTTTCCGCTATTGTAGAAGTTACAACTTTCTCCTTTGTACCCGTGGAAAACGAATTTACGAGTATTCTAGTTCAGATTCAAAATCATACGTAGGAATATTTTCAAAAATACAATCTACATGGAGGCGAATTTAAAGAATTCGCGGTTGAAGATCCCTATTATTACCTATCTCTACAATTATTTCAGAGATAAAATATATTTTTTAAATTTGAAAAAAAAATTATAATTCAGTACAGTTTTGAAAAGGGGATAAGTACTGGTACTCATACTTAAATTTAGATAGACGTCTCATTTTCAAATACAAACACGCACCAACGCTTATATTTGAAACTTCATCGTTGAAAGTTCTTAATTGGATACCTAGGTAACAGCGAATTAAAGATATTCAGTCGTGGAGAGTACAAGAACACAAAACACCGCAAACCCTTATAAATCGTCAGAATTGGGTACTTAATTTGAATCGTAATTTGCCGGTACTTCATCTTGTATTTCTACAAAAATACCACCATACGACCATGAAACGTTTACCTACTTGAGTTTGTTCAAATGTGAAGCCCGGGAGTAGAGGTTGTCTTGCCATTTCTTGTAAAAGATGAGTACCTAGCTAAAAAATTTTGATGAAAAATTTTGACACAAGATTTGAAGATGAGTATTCCTAGATAGAATACTAAATAAAGAAAAAAAAAGTGAATTCTCAAGAGTTGAAGATTTAGATTTCATAAAAAATTACCAAAAATTAGCGTGATGTGGATTTAATCTATCGTTTCCAATTCGTCACAACACCTTAGTCCAGACAAACGAGGGAAGTTGAGAGAAAATCGAATTTTTGTTATTATTCTGGTTTCCAAGACAATCAGTCGTTGTTACCTATACCGTTTCAGCTCTCGAGGCGCAATAATGATATACAGCGCTGTAAATGAAAACTGATTGGTCAGTGATGAAGTTTTTGATATTCGTATATTTTGATACGGATAAACCAAGGTTAAAATCAAAAATAGGTAATCAATCAATCAGTTGGAGTAAAAAATATTAATAATGATTCGTTATTTTCCATCTCTTCAGCTTCCAGCTTGAAGTGACGCAACAAGTACGAAAATCGTGCATGCTGCTCAACGAACTGCTGCCGAATTCAACCGTACATAAAATTTACTTGGCAACTCACTTTTGTTTACTATTTTGTTCGTGATAAAACCAACAGAAATTCGGCTTTTGACCCTCTTGAGCTCTGTTTTGCGCCTTTTTGGTTTTTTCATGAACGAAGTTTGCTGGATTATTCGTGTGTAATAGTTATTCTAATTTTCGCGTTTTGAGCTCGTAGTCGAGTTGATTTGAATTTATCTTGTTCTAATTGTGTGAATTACTTATTGTTGAAAGAAATTCGTTTCGTCCAAGTTCTGCTGTGATGATCGGCCGAAAAATTTTGAAGTTAGTAATAGGTGATTTTATTGCAACTTATCCGGTTGCGAACTGAGTATGATCGTACCACGAAAGCTATCATTTTTATCGTACGATTTTAATCAGAATACGAATAGTACTCGTTCACTCTGTACTCTTTGCTTCATGATAGGTTATAATCAGTCAATCGATTCGAATCTAACGATGTATTGTTGCTTATTTCAGATTCAAGAATAATCTCCGGTAAGTTTCGTGCTGTAATTGATCATTCATCGTGGATTTGTGGATGCATCGAAACTGTATTCGAAAATAGGAAGTAAAGTACAGATGATTATTCCATGATTGAATATTGTGTTGTGTAGTGTATTAGACGATCGCGGGTTTATGAGTCACAGGTTCATGAACGAAGTATAAGTACTAGGTATTCAACGATCTGAATACCATCAAATGCGACATATGAGCTTGACCTTCCGAGAATGGTTCTTCTCTACTGGAATGCTGATTATGGGATAATGATGAGGATATTTCGTTCAGAATACCTTGTAAAATATTTTCATGTTCCGGTAGGCATTTGTGATAGAATTTCGATGAGGACTTTTCCGTGAAAAGTATGCCCGTTAATCTTGCTTGTAATGACTATAATTCTCCCAAACAATTTTCCTAACATCAACTTTTTGTATGCGGACGTTCATCGAAAAAAGCAGTTTGTCTAATTTCGCATCTATAAAGACTGAATATCTTTTCAAATTTTTTTATTAAAAAGTAAAAGTTCATACAATGAAATTCACGTGTACATGGAAAATAGAAAAGGAAAAAAAAAAAGAGGTAAAAAATTGACAAACTATACAAAATAAATTATTCAGTTCTCAAAGGTTCTGCGTTATAATAGTATAATACTGAACAAACAAAAAAAAAGTACACATTAAGTATACGTACGTTTTCTGACACAATTATAATAAGGTTTTGGTAATCGTGTACAGATAAGCACAAAATTTCATAATCAAACAAAAATTTATGACTAAAATAATGAAGATTCGCGTATTATATTTTTTACAATAAAACGGCATCAATAACAAGGAAAAATGATAATGACAACATTGAAATAATCACAAGTACCTAATAGTGCTCATTTCAATAAAAATCAACTACTGTATTTCCTGACAGATATTGTTCTTACAAATGCGTAGCACTCTGTCGTATAGGTCTAGAATCATGTTCTGAACCCACAAAAATAATATTGTATAATCGAAAAACGAAAAAAAAAAAACTAAAATGCATCTTATTCTGTAATAAGTACACAAGGTTTGCTTGTCGATGAATTCTCATCCTTGAGAAACTCACTTCAACAGTTTTCTTTCTTACTCAATCGTCAATCCGATACCGCTATCGTCGAATAACTACGAGTTAATATAAGTAGGAAGGAAAATATTCCGCGAGGTAAAAATATGCTCACGGAAAATCAAAAGGGAAATGATAATTTTAAATGAGGAAAGAATATAATGTACATGAAGAAAAAAAAAAAAAGGCGGAAAAAGAAGCGAAATTAATATCAGACAAACGTGCTGACTGATTTTATTTTGCATATGAGAATCAAATTTGTAGTCCTTTGTTTTAAAAAATCGTAAAAACAATTTTACACCTCTGAAATCGTCATGAATCGCTCATCTAGTTAGTATCAACCGATCGCGAACAAACATTACTAACGTAGGTAAGATAACAACTGCGAATGTATCGACGCTATTCGATAGTGTTATCAATTTCGATCTTTCAGATTGTTATCCATACCCTCCGGTTACATGGCTTTAAGTTGATCAACCGTTTCGGGGCTTCATCATCATAGTCGCCTTTTTCAATGTATAATCCCATCCACGCCATCTGAACCATACGATTCCTGAAAATTTATGTTTTCGCGTTTAAAACGAGGTAGAAAAGGCTAGAAATTTTTGGTTAGTCAATTATTCGGTAATCATATTGTTTACCTTGTCTTGCTGTCACATCTTGTGGATCGTTGAGGTAGAGACCATTCAATCCTCGGCCGCACGATTTCCACCACCAACCACCTTTGAGCATCGAAGCACAATTGAGACTGGATCTGTCATTATCCCTGATAGAGAAAAAAGATGTATCATTTGATTAATTTGAATTCTAGATGTGCCTCCGTAACTATAAAATCTGATCTTCAATACTCACTTGTTGTACGTGGAAAATGGACTGTTATTGCTACCGTACCAAGGATCATTCAATGAGTCTCCCGCATTTCCCTCGTAGCCGTCGATTTCTAATTTATAATATTCTGTTTCCGAGTGAATTTTGAAGTGTGAGTATTGAGCGTACCTGCGAGATGAATAAAGAATGATGTGTAATTTTTATTTCTAAACTCGTTCTTATATGAAACAATTATGATTTACCTTTTCTTTCCGTCAAAATCTTCCAGTTCGATTCTTAGCGAATACTCCTCATTGTTCGTCAACATGTAGATATTTTCATTTCCGAGCCAAAATTCTTTAGTAGGATCTCCGAATCCGTTTTTGTAATCATTCCAATCGCGGTTGAAATTTTCTCTCGGATCGAAGTCATCGCGTCGTTGTATCACCTGAAAAATCATGTGTCGATTTAAATAAGTCATAAAATTCAACTAGCTCTAGTTTTGAAAATATTCTTGTGCTTCGTCGACGGTATTTGAGTTAAATGAGTAAATCATCAGTCATATTGCATGAATCTTCTTGTACTATGAATTCAGTGTTTGAAGATAGTAATTTGTTTGCAGTTTTATGTATGAAAAAAATGTTGGTATACTTACGGTCCATCCTCCGTCGGCTATTTCTTGTTCGCAATATACTTTCAAATACCAGTAGGATGTGCCACGGATTTGTAAATAATACACTCCGGATTGTTTCATTCCCACGTTAAGTAAATCGAAACAGGAATAACCCTGGAAAATAAATTGAGAAAATGAGGTTTAATAACGGGTAATTAATTATTGGCGTGTGTTTGAGTGCTTAAAAGTCTTGAAAAAGTCGTCTCCTAAAAATGACACGTTCGATCAACTTGCAACCTGCGTTATTCATGTTTGTGGCTCTCCGAGGATCTTCCTTCGCTCTTGACCGGTTCCATCAGGAAGAAGTCGGCTCCCGCAAAGTGAAGTCTTAATTAAACTAATATTGATATTTTGGATGATGATAGAGATGTTGGTTTTGGGCAATTCAGTGAGATCGAGTCGTATGTTTGGTGGTGGCGAGATCCAAGGAGTTGGGGGGTAAGGGGTTTGTATCGAAAGGGATGCCGAGGGAGTTATTGAATTGGCGGAGGATGTGTTTATTGGAAGCCGATGTAGAGGTGGTATATTGATGGGTGATAGAGCCAAAAATTGGTAGGTCAGGGTCTTGAGATACGGATGATAAAAAATTGCAGGTCAGGAGGGGAGGTTGAGCGGATTCCGCGCACAAACTCAATTTTGGGTTTATGCGGTAGGCACTCAGGACCATCCTGAGGGCGGAAGTTTGTATGGTGTCAAGTGAAGAGAGGACGGATTTGCTGGCAAGATTGTAGATTGGTGAACCATAATCTAATTTGAAATCAACATTGAAGAATTGTTCCGTATTCGTCTCAATTGAAGCTGCAAACGAAATGAGTTGCGAATTTTTCCCTCATCCTATGTAAGATTATTCAGCGTTTCAGATGGCCAGGTAGTTCAATCTATGTCTTTATTGCTTCCAAATAACAGTATTAACTTTTCCCTATACGTCACTAGGGAACACAGTCCTTGATGCTCCAAGTTTTAATTTGCTATGAGTAATGATTGAGATCTCACTTCTGCGTGGGATCTCCTTAAAATAAAGCACTCTTCACTCAATACGTATAATTATTGTAAAGCCGTAGAAGTTTTTGAAAATTTTTTGGTTCAATGTACGAATTGCGATGACCACATTTCGCTGTATGTTATGTGCTGGATGTGTTCGGTCAAATCGTAATAACTTCTCATTAATACTGTATTATCTATACGCGAGGAGAAAACATGGCGAAACGAATGTAATGAAGAAATTATTAATTCGCTGTATTCTTTTGACAGTTTTTACTTAATGTTTTAGTTCGAGTAGGCTGCGATTAGGTCCCGGAGAATGGGTATCGCTTTCGGCGACGCGAAAGACCTAAATTTTAATTATTATTGAACCCGGGGAACCCGCGATTTCGAAAATGTGATCATCCGTCATGCGTTTAGAGAGAGATACCGAATGCGTTGGTCGATCGTGCGGTGTATACGAGTAAACTATGCGTAGTCTGCACGATATCAAGAGGTGTTGAAAACTTCCTGAACTTATAACAAAGTAGTAAATTTTGTTGTCTTTAAATGTCGGTATGAAATGACTCTTGATTATGAATAAAGACGCGTAAAATTTGATTGGTCGCGAATAGAGATACGCGTGTTCCTTTTTTGGAATTGCGAGCCGGTCTTGTTTTCGTTGGAGATTAAGGTAAATTATCTTGACCACGCGTTAGACCTATCGCGAGGCTTGTATTTCGTAACTTAGACTGGACGAGAGTTTTTTTCTCTTCATGTCCATTCGATCATTATTTCAATTGATGGGAAAATTTTCACTGTACAAAACAGAATTGAATCATAGAAATTTGCTTACATTTCTTCGTCATTGATCGATATTTAGAGTACTAATTATTTCTTTGTTTAGTTACTTTAAGAGGTATTTTTGGGGAGGATGAATGATTTTCAATTCAATATACAGGTCGAAAAAGTTCTTTATTCTTAGTTTGGAGATCAAGCGGTATTATTGACGTATTTCATGTCTTGACTCTGCCTTGACCTCTAATTTGAAATTTTCCGAGTGCCCCATTCACCTTCGTTACTCAAAAATTTGCGAGTTCACCTTGCCCAATCCATATGCTAGCTTTATGATGGCTTTATACTAGCTTTATACTAGGATTTTACCAGCCTTAAACTGGACTTATAATAGACAGAGAAGCCCTCCCCCTCCCCCCTCTTAGGATTTCACTAAGCTAGGCTTATAACAGAGTGTCCGGACAGCGTAGGCTAATCATCAAAAATACCGTATACTGTATAAATGGATCTAGTCAGTTTATACTAGCAGGCTTAGGCATCTTATGTATTGTATTTGAACCCCCTCCTTCCCCCGCACTCTAGTATACTGTTTAAAAGGAGCTAATCAGTTTATGCTAACTGTATACTTGCCCAAAAAAAGCTATTAGCTTGAAATATTCTAAGCTTGACTTATACTAGAGCAAGGAGTGAGCTACCCGACAGCTATCAACTTGAAACACCCAAAATCTATTAGCTTGAAATATGTAGAAATAGACTTATACTAGATTTTTGAGAGAGAGAAAGACATGGAACATGACCTTTACTTATTTGGCTACGCTGGAAGGGCTATAGGAGAACGTCTAATCGAGAATATTCTGGTGAGGATTGCCAAAGCTAAAGTTTTTGGCGGGGAACCCGCTATCCATTTTGTTAGGGGGATTACATCCTCAGAAAACGTCCGCGCCCGAGAGTTTCGGTGAACTGCGTGACATGACGTGACGTGAAGTGACGTGCGGCGCTTTATGACGTCAGCAATGACCTTGACTTATTTTAGGGACTTGGAAAAATTTCAATTTCCAGCCTTCACTATATCAGGCCTAGTATTGTTAGGGGGATTACATCCTCAGAAAACATCCGCGTCTGGAAATTTCTGTGAACTGCGTGAAGTGACGTGGGGCGCTCTATGACGTCATCAATGACCTTGACTTACTTTAGGGACTTGAAACAATTTCAACTTTCCATTTTGTTAGGGTGATTATATCCTCAGAAAACATCCGCGTCCGGGAGTTTCTGTGAACTGCGTGACGTGACGTAGGGCACTTTATGATGTCATCAATGACCTTGACCTACTGTAGGGACTTGGACAAATTTCAACTTCCAGGTGGGGTGCTCTATGACGTCGTCAATGACCTTGACCTTGACCTACTTCAGGAACGGAAAAATTTCACCTTCCAGCCTTCATTATATCAGGCCTAGTATACAGTGTACTAAGAACAGCCCAGCCAACTCATTTTCTGAGGGGGCACTTTCGCGCCAACGTGATCGCGAGCGCGGGAGGTTGCGGGTTCTCCGCTGCCATTGCACTCCTGCAATGCCCTCTAATTTTTTCTGACATAGTCGGGGTGGAAGAGGACTTCAAAAAGGTGATATGAGTGAATCAAGAGTGTCCGATGGTGAAGTCGTGTTGATGTTGGTTTAGTTTGAATGGGTTGGTATTTGGTGCAATGAGTGGTTTGAAGGAAAGTCAGTTGTGTGGCTCGGCAAGTATTCCACCGTATTTCTCTGTGGCTGGGTATCTCAGAAACTCCATAGAGATTCTTATTTGTTGGACTATGAAGCGGAAAGAATACAGAAAGTATTGATTATTAGCCAAGTATGATAAACTATTTTCCTGTATGCTCTCTAGAGGTCCTGGAAGTGATTTGTGGAAAAGGTACTTATGCGCTCGCTCAGAGAGCGACCGGTCTGTCCTATGTAAAAAGCATCTCTCATCCCTCACTTCGCTATCTACCGGAAGCCTTCCAATACCGGCATCCTCATTAATGGCTCATCTCTTCTCATCATCATTCTCACAAATCTGCTGCTTTGCTAGCCTTCATTCACCGCCTCCTCACTATTCCTCTTTCTCCTCGTAACTTCCTCATCGAAAAAACGCACATCACTCATCTTGCTCGTCTAAATAACCTTCCTCACAACATCGACTCTCTCATATCTCGTAAATCTCTCCAACGAGCCATGTCCTTTAATCACTCTTCTTTGCGAGCTGATCCCCCTCGGCGTAAGCGTTGGATCCGCCTCCCTTTCCTAGGCCGTTACTCTTATAAAATAGCCAAAGCTCTTGAAACCTATGATTATCGGTGCGCTTTCTACTCCATTCTCACCTTAGGCCTTTTATCCGTTCTTAAGGATAAACTCTCCCCTGACGAATGTTGCGGCGTTTATCGAGCAAATTGTACCACCCCTGGTTGCTCCGCTTTTTACATAGGACAGACCGGTCGCTCTCTGAGCGAGCGCTGTTCCGATCACAGTGGGCACTTTCGTCGCCAGGAGCCCAACAAATCTGCTATTGCCAAACACTGTCTCGAAAGTGGTCACCCTTATACTTCCATCAAGTTTGAACTTATTCATAAAGCCACCAAAGGACGCCTTCTCAACCGCCTAGAGGAAGTCGAAATTGTTGCTGCCTCTTCTGCTTCAGGCGAATCTCTTTTGAACGACACCCGCTTCACTATCACTAATCCTACCATCTACAAGTTTTATAATGAATCATAGTTATCTCGTCATCTTCCTGCATCTCCTTTCTTTCTTTCGATCTCGACCGCACATGTTTCATCCGTCCGTATGTTTACAACCTGATGATGTGTCGCTGCGTCGACACGAAACCGGTCGTGTTAAAAATAAATTGTTACGTGACTGTATTTTTCTTATTTACCATTGAAATGTCTCGTAAATATGAGGAACCCCTCCAACTCATATTAGGCTGAGCTAGAAACTACCGCGGAGTGGGGGGGGGAGGCTCGGACTCTGGAGAACTTTACTCTTAATGCTATAAGTGGACCAGGATTGACGACTCTGGACGTCACAATCCAATAGCTTCATAATGGCTCTCGGAGTTTTCTTAGTCTAGTATAAATCTAGCCTACGCCTTTTCATTATATTAGGATAAGCTAGAAACTACAGAGGAGTGAGGGCCTCGAACTCGGACTCGCAGATTTGAGAATCACTGCTACAGGGTAAAATTCCCATAAGGATGAGCCCAGAACAAAGACATAAAACATGTCAAAAAGTATCTTAGGTGTAGGTTTGAGATCTTTTAAATGAAGGATACACGGGAAGAAGGGGCTTTGTCCAAACGTAACGAGCAGGACAATTGAATCGTTTGCACCTCTCCGAAGAAAACATTTCTTTATCTCGTTACGTTTGGACAAAGCCCCTTCTTCCCGTGTACCCTTCAAATGTCATACTTATTTTTCATTTGACGTCATATTTTTGACAAGTTTCATGTCTTCACTCTGCTCTGACCCCTAATTTAAAATTTAGAAAATTTCGTATTTTTTATTCAAAATTTCATACTAATAATACGCTAACAAAATTAATCGCCAGTATTATTGTAGCGCTGATTCATATCGTTTGATTCTGGTATATAATCCAATCTTCCGTATTTTTCTTCAATGATAAGGCGTCGTTGTATAGGCAACACTTTCAACACTTTTTCTCATTCGGGTCAATAACATTTTAGTTGAAGTAAATAATACTGACGTATGACGATTTCGAAGGTTCTTCGAAGAAAATATGAAATAGATTGGCTGATGTGAGAAAAGGACTTGAAAAAAAAATGTTCACCATTTTGCTACCTAGCTAGGAAAAGTGGCTAAATTGTGGATCCACTGCAGCGAAGGTTCTGACGCATTTTAGGAACTTGGAAAAATCAGGGCTATCGTGTTCCTTACAACAAAAGCAAAATTCAAAAAATTTTATCACATTGATGGATTCAGCCTTGTTATCTAATCGTCCTAAGAATCAGATGTTGGTCCAGATCTATCTGAAATCTAGCCTAATACTAATGATAAAATTAGGCTTTTTTGTAAAATTAAGACGAATTTTTTCAAGCAAAATAACCTAATTTAGGCTAATGACGTTATCAAAAAAGTACAGTACGTTTTCTGAGGATGCCTCTCTTGTGTTCAACATAATCTAGCCTAGCTTGGGTTGATGACATCACGCGGACGTTTTCTGAGTATGTCACCTCACCATAGCGGGTTTCCCACTAAAAAAAATAACTCCTGATCCTTGTTCTCGTAACCTATTTCTAGAAAATAATCGTCGTGAGCCAATGTAGGTCCCTGTTGTGCTCCTGCCTTTGAGTTCAAACCCCCATCATGCTCAGGAAACTACACAATATTGCAGTAATTGTCCCATGAAAAAAACTGTATTTTCAATCCTATTAATGGGATAATATTCGGTATCTGTGTGCTTCGCTGTTTCTAAATGAGTGAGGCTAGTTATGTCGAGAAATTGTTTCCAAAGTGATTAGATGTATTCAAATATCGAATTTAATATCCTGCATAGAGTTCCTCTCTGCCATTCTTCTTTCTTTTATCATCTCATCATAATTCTGGCAGTAGTTTACGTCAAGTTCCTAGCTATCAAAATATTTTTTCTCACTCATAATATTATATCAACTACTGCAGACGGATGTTGAAGGGATTTTATAATCACTCGTTTCAAACTCGGTCGCTATTGAGCCATTCTTCGAGCTAATAAGAACCGCGGTTTCTCGATCTTTTTCACTTCTCATGCTCCTGTAGCGATTTTATGTAATCGTACATGAGGGTTTTGAATACCGCGACAGGGTATTCGAATTGGCACAACGGCCAATACTTTTCTCGAAACCACGAAATTTCAAGTATAGAGACTTTTTGCATAATTATTTGCAATGGGATTATGCGCGCTATCTATGTATTGTAGCAAGGTTCAAATATGATTAGTTGTATCAGTCATTGTGTGGTGAAAAAATTTCGCTACCTATTGTCATGAATTGAATTGTATGACTCGAAACACTAACAATTCTATAAAAGGTACCTCTCACGACGTATTATTCATAAATTGATTTAATTATGGTATAGGCACTTTTGACGCACGTTTCGGCAGATATTCACCCACCGCTTAAATAGTTTTTTTGAAATCTTCACACGCCAAATTAGAAGCTCAAGTATTTCTTGTTCGTTGTCACTTCGCAATACTGAGGTCGTATAGCGTGGAATTTTTAAAATCTCGAGGTAAAATCATCATTTTCTCGAGCATTTCGTTTTATTACTTTCTTTTCCTACTTCTCTATGAGAGGTTGGCCATTCAAACGGCAACTTGAATCTTTAGGATATAAGCACGGCCGTGATATAAGCATCCTAGGAATTCGTGCATATCCTGCAGCCAAGAGTCCCGACGTCTTCCGGCGGATGACTGATCTCTTTCTCCCGCAACAACTAGTATCTTTTGCCGCGCATTATGTGTCGTATCCCTCTTCTCCTGTGTTCTATCTTCAATTCATCACTTCCACGTTCCATTGTGTGTAGCATCCCCCCAAAGGAGTACATTTCTAGTGCACTTATTTCATTTTTCAGTTTAGGAATATGGAGAGAATGTAACATCGCAATTCTATGCTTAGCTATGATTTCGCGCAGGGCCGTCGTCGGGGGGGGAGAGGGGGAGGTGATACCGCTCCAGGCCTCGCGCCGGTGAGGGAAAAAAATTAAAATAGTCTAAATTAAAAAAAAAGTATCATGTGAACATTTCGCTTTAAGTCTGGCGACGACACTGAGCTCGAGTCTTAGTCTCAAGTCTCAGTCTCAAGTTTCAAGTCTCAGTCTTGAGTCTTAGTCTCGAGTATCAAGCTCCAGTCTCAGTCTCGAGTCTCAAGAATCTCGAGTTTCTGTCGCAAGTGTCAGCCTCAATTCTCAAGCTCGAGTCTCAGCCTTCAGTCTAAATCTTGAGTCTCGGTCTCGAGTCTGAGTCTCCTCGAGCCTCAAGCTCGAGTGTCAGTCTTGTGTCTAAGGCTCGAGTCTCAAGCTCCAGTCTCCGTCTTGAGTCTCGGTCCCAAGTGTCAGTCTTGACTCTCAGCCTCGATTCTCATGCTCGAGTCTCAGTCTTAAGTCCCAGTTTTGAGTCCCAGTCTTGAGTCTCAAGCTCAAGTGTCAATTTTGAGTTTAAGGCTCGAGTGTCAGCCTCTAGTATCAGTCTTGAGTCTCAATCTCGAGTCCCGGACTCGAGTTTCAAGCTCAAGGGTCAGTCTTGAGTCTCAGTCTCTAGTCTTAGTCTTGAGTGTCAGTCTCGAGTCTGAGCCTCAATTCTGAAACTCGAGTTTCAGTCTCTAGTATCAGCCTTGAGTCCAGTCTTGAGTTTCAGTCTCGAGTGTCAGTCTCGTGTCTTAGCCTCAATTCTCAAGGTCGAGTCTCAGTCTCTAGTATCGGTCTTGAGTCCCGGTCATGAGTTTCAAGCTCAAGTGTCAGCCTTGAGTCTCAGCCTCAATTCTCAAGCTCGAGTCTTAGTCTCGCGTCTTTAGCTCGAGTGTCAGTTTTGAGTCTAATACTCCAGTGTCAGTCTTAAGTGTCAGTTTCGAGTGTCAGTCTCCAGTTGCAAGCTCCAGTCTCAAGCCCGAGTGTCAGTCTCGAGTGTCAGTCTTAATTTTCAGTCTCGAGTATCAGTCCCGAGTCTCAGCCGTGAATGTCAGTCTGGAGTCTTAAGCTCGAGTCTACGTCTTGGGTGTCATTCTTGAGTCTCAGTCACTAGTATTAGTCTTGAGTCCCAGTCTTGAGTCTCAGTCTTGAGTCTGTCTCAAGTGTCAGTTTCGAGTATCAGCCTCGAGTCTCAATCTTTAGTCTCGGTCTCGATTCTAAGTCTCTCGCGCTACTGTAGGCCTCGCGCTGGCGAGGAGGACAAATATTAGGTAAATTGATCTAAATTGAAAAAAGGCCTCATGTGGAAATTTTGCTTTAGGCTCCAAAAAGTCTGGCGACGGCGCGGATTTCGCAAATAGATTTCTCGTCTCCAAAAGAGCATTTCTGGACTGCTCAATTCTCGCACGGATTTCTTGTTTGCTCTCGTATTTTTCGTTGAGCACTGTTCGAAGGTATTTTGATTCTCCGCTCAATTCTCCGAACTCGATTCCTTTTTCGTAAACATCTTCTTCTCATCTTTACAAGGTCCTAACACAAAATTGAAATATACGAGTATGACTCTTACCAATCATCAATCCATTCGTATCATCAGATCATCATCATGATAGGAGCTGTAAATTAGCCCTAGGCTGATAGCTATACATTGAGAAAGTTAAGAGTGCTTACATTGCCATCTCTTCAAAATTTTTCTCTTTTTGAATAAACGTAATCACGTAACATTACGAGACATCAAGAAGTGAGTTACTACAGGACTGATTTGGACTGGTTGTCATGAATCGAAAGAACCGCAAACGCACGTATACTTCTTCAATGTGCTCGTGAATGACGCGATGTATTGTTCGAGTAACAATTGACGTAGTAGTCATGCCGAATTTTTCACTGTTTTGTACTAGGTAGTTGTTTATTCAAAAATTATAATATTATTCATGTTATAAAGAACCAAATGATAACACTAGGTTAATGTAACGCAGAAACGAATATTGTGAATGAGTGCGCAATGTTTTTTAAGGTCGTGAACCTGTTTTTACTCCTGTCTAAGAATTTTTCACGAACTTGTCCGTCATCGTTCGCCGTTTCTTTCATGTAACTGTTTTTCGGTTTATGGGATATTTCCACACTTTCGCGTAAATTTTTATTATGATAATGAACGTCGCGCCGTAAGATTTCTCGTTTTAAGTACAAATAAATAAGTAAATAAAATAAGTTCGATATAAACAGTCTAACAGAGTATATAACTGCAGTTTGGTAAAATTCCATGAAGATGAATGCTGCGAATATTGTTACCGAGTTTCCAGATCTCCTTGATGAAAAAAAAAAATGTACAGCTTCATCACGGATAATCGAGTCTTTTCGGAAACACTGAGGGAAGGGTTTTTAGATTACATGCATTTTTGCAATATTTCGACCATCCTCCGCTCCCCGGATATATTTGGCTTTACAACCTCCTTTTCATCACAGAAACATTATTTGCGGTCCCAAAACCAACACCAGATAGATCTGAACCATCATCAAATAGATCTGGACCAACCCTGAACACTTGATAAATGTTGACAAACATCAGATAGACATTATAAAATAAATATCAGATCTGGACCAACCTTAGCTCTTCCACATACTCGTACCTATGGTCCAAATTTTTCCAATCTTAATGTACAAATCTCGAAAGTCATGATTTTTTTTAGTTTCTAAAGAAGGTCAGAGCCCTTGCTGTCTTGGAATCACAATTTAACCAATTTTCTTATGTATCGGAATAGTGAATTCGAAGTGGTAATTTTCGACCCCTTTCTCTCTTTCTCTCTCAAATTTTTCACAGTTCTCTTTCTCCCTCCCTCCTGATACAATTATCTAGCTCAATGATCAAACTGATCCTACTACATTTCCTTGAAATAATAGTTGCCTTTTGAGAAAGAAACTTAAGTCCCAAAGTTGGTTTATGAGTGCTTCCATTAGACGGCTGTGTCTGGAGTATACACATAATAATTTTCATTAGATTGGTGTGTGGGCTCCGAAGTCAACGGTCCTCCCTTCTCCTCCCTTCAAACCGACCCTGGTCATCTCTGTACTCCATTCATTTATGGCTTAACTACATTCTAACTCTTCGGATGAGGAATCGAGAAAATATCAGTTTTTGTTTCAAGGACCAAATTACGAGACGATAATTTATCGTATGGAAAGGTAATTAAGGCATTTGATGGAAGGAGGAGTGGTCCAATGATTTTTCCAACGATCCATAAGAAGGAGCATCTCGGGTTCGTATATATTTTTGAGAAATCAAGGCGTCTATGGGTTATAATAGTCGTGAAAGTTATACATAGATTGCTCGGTCTCGTAATCAAGCAAAGTGAGCTTTTGCATTCTCCTTTTCTTCTTTTCCCTCATCGGTCGATCGTGATTAAAATCGTCCCTGTCTGATTTTCCAAATCTTCGGTATACGAAAGTGCGCACATTTCTGCTATTACTATAGCGTTTTTTTCTTCACTTTTCCTCTCTTCATTTGCTCGGAACCGGTTATCGTACTCACTGCGCTCTACTGTACTCTGCATGTCCAGCACTCTGTACGTACGTAAATCAGTGGATACTTACGTACACGCGCGAATAAACAAAGTGAAAATCGAGTACTTATTACACATATTTGATACACCTAAATCTTCGAGCGAGCAGCCTGCAGCGATTCTTAACCAACACCACTTCAAACAAGTCTTAATAAGGTTCACAGAAAAAAGTACCTACGTTCGTACACATACAGTAAACTGACTTCAATACAAGCTGACCTATATTTCGAAGAAGCGAAGAAAAAAAAAAGTGAAAAAGGAGCTTTATTAGAGAGGCAATTCTTCATCAATCATCAAAGTTGATACGGAGACAGACTGGTGTCTACTGAGTTGGAGAAGTGAACAATACTAACACTCGAGGTGTTTTGTATCTGAAAAAGTTACAAAACAAACCACATTGAGGTGTACGATGATAAAATTGAATACTAGTGAGTACCTGAAAAATGCGGCCACCAAGGTCACGATTTTGTATTTGAACGCGACTCGAAATTTTTCGGAATAATATACTCGCATTATTTGAAAATGTACACGCCGACGTTAACGCTTATCATTCAGTCAATTATGGTTTCTATTTTGTTCTCACTCCTTCCCACGATAAGTATTGATTTTAGCGTGCGTTGACGCCACCTTTAAGATTATACACACGATGATAGATGATGGTCGTGAGCACGCATTATCTCAGGACCGGATGGTTAGGTACCGGTTGTTCGTGAACCGAGCACGCGTACAATTAGATCATCATGCTGCACAATTCAGTGGGCACGATTGGGACCGACTTGAATGCTATCGAGTGAATTTTTGCCGTATCCGAGAAATGATTTATGCGACGATATACATAGTTAGGGTTCGATTTTTATGCTAGAAAGCTGTTGATCAAAATGTCTATTTTCGTATCCGAAGTACGCTTCTCTATTACATTTATCACCTCATTTGCTCCATTCCTCCTCCTCACTTTTATTTCTGTCTTTCTCTATCGGAGCACTCTGCTAAAAAGTACGGATACTAGGATACACACTTTTCTCAAACGTTTACAATCGTAAATGGTGGTCGACTTTTCTAAATCAAAAGAATTATTGAACGCCGATTAAACAGTATTTTAGTCACTATATTGGCAAGTGAACATGAGCATGGGCTATTTTGTAGAGCGTACTACGCATAACCCATTACGTAAGGTATCAAGATTATACTGCATCTAGAGAGCCTGAAGTTAGTACCTATGTCTCGCGGGTATTTTCGTCGGCACACGTCTACTAGTTTGAAAATGACATTGTATTAACTGAAGGCGCTTGCGTGTGTTTCTTTTTTAATCGTAGCCTTATCTTCTCGTACCTCTTTGCCTTTCTTCATGAAAATATCTGACCGCTTCGGTTTTGCTCTTAGGGTGGAGATAAAAACTTCTTATATTGGTGCGTACCGAATACGGCCGTAAGGTGATCGGGAAACATGATAATTAAATAAGTTTTTAATAAGGTACTATTCGTGCGAGTATCACGATGGAAATGTATTCGACTCAGCTATGAAAAATTTATACTTGTCCAGTCGATCGCTAAGTCATTGAACTTTTTTGGATTGAACGAATCCACCTCCAGGCGAATAAAGCTCAGGAACGAACGGTAGAATTAAGTTGTGGAAACTTGAGGGAAGGGACGACAAAATGTGAACCGCGTGTCGTTCAAGTGTTGATCCGGGTGACAACCTCGTATGCTTTTAATCTGTTCGGTGTCGTATTTTTTCGAGCTGGATGGAGTGATTGGGTTCAGAAAGTTGGTGTGAGAGAGTGTTTGGCTATTACTGAGTGTTCGAGCTCGTTTTCTTTTTGAAAGCATCTACGCGCCCCTTAGGACGTTGCTGAACATATCTTCCTGTTTGGTCAAGGTAAGATGATCATTACATAATTTTGTGCATAATAACATTTCCTTAGGGTGGATCCTTCGTAGTTTAGAAACTCAGGATGAGAGGCTACACAGTATTGAGGGCCATATTCCTGGGAATTTCGCCGCATGACAGGAAGACGTATGAGAATTAGGAAATAGATAAGTAGAGAGAGAGGATACATTGAATTGATGGTCTAGATCTATCTGAGGTTAGTCCCGATCTGTCTAATTTTGGTCTAGATCTTTTTGATGTTGCTTTAGATGTATTGAATATTAGTCCAGATCGGTCTAAGGTTACTTCAGATCTGTCTGATATTGGTTTAGATTTACCTTATGTTAGTTTGGATTTACCTGCTTTTGGTCTAAATCTATCTGGTGACGGTTTGAATCTATTTGCTTCAGATCCTCCTGAAATTGGTTTAGATCTATCCAATTTTGGTTCATATCCATCTGCTAGAGATCTATTAATAGCGAACCTGTTTTTTTGGGGGGAGGGGGGTGTCTTTCTGGAAAAAATGTCCGCCGTCCCGGAGGCAACCTAACCTGACCTAACTTGATCATGACCATGAAACTTGAAGAAAATTTTTGTTTTCGTCCAATCGCGTACAGCTTGGAGGTTCGGAGTCCCTCTCACCTATAGCTTGGACTATCACCAATCTATCGCCTATAGCTCGGTCAAAATCCTATCATATAATTATACTAGTGTGGAAAAATAAATTTTGTACATAGTTTTAATAATTAGATGTCTTTCTTCAATATAAAATTTGTCATACTATCGTCACATTCTCGCGTATGTTGTACATTTATTCTACCTTTTCAAGGCGTGGTCTCCCCCTACTGACCCTTACTTGGAGTCACGTTTGCAGACACTGTACGTTCAACCATATAGTTCGTATAAAATACACTCAACGTATTTCCTCTCTCTCTAAAATAGTAAAAGACGACAAAAAACTACCCTAACGGTTTCTTGAACTACGCACGAGCCCTGTCGTCCTAGAACACTCTGTATTACTGACAAGAGTTACGTACACGTGCCGTGCTGTCCTGTTTGTGAGCTCTTAAATCTACTTTATTGAACGTATTCCTCATCTGAGGTGAGTAATTGGATGCTGGTCATCGAATGCCCACTGAGCATAACCTCTTAAGTTTAGATTACGTATAATAATTTAATTGCATGAAAACTCTATGAGAGATGATCAATCTAATCCTAATTTGAATCCTGTATACTCTACGAAGAACATGTCATTTGTGAAGCCGTAATTGCCTCTGAGCTTCGTGGTACCTCATGACCACGAAGACATGCCTTAATCATCGATGAGTACTCACCCCGACCTCTGAGTCTTTGGTCTTTATCGAAGGACACGTTAATAGTGGGTTGACCCAGCCTCTGAGCTTCGAGATGGCTTATTGCCTCGGAGACATGCTTTGTTCATCATTGGATACTCGCTTCGACCTCTGAGCCTTCGGTCTTTATCGGAGGACACGTCACTTGTGGGTTGATACGGCCTCTGAGCTTCGGGGTATCTCATGGCCTCGAAGACACGCCTTATTCATCGGCATTTACACTTTTGACCTCTGAGTCTTCATTCTTTCGGAAGGCCTCTGAGCTTTGGGGCTCAACATGGCCTCGAAGACACGCCTCGTCTATAACTTTTTGCTGTGAACTTTGAGTCTTCCGGTCTCTGAGCTTCGAGGTCCGTAATGGGCTCGAAGACACGCCTTGTCTGTTGATATTTGATAAGACTGTTGAGTCTCGTAAGTCTCTTTCCTCTATTACAAATCTACTATGATATCCTCGAAACTAATGTCGATCTGACTAGGTTAATTAAGGAGGAAATGCTCACACGTGCTTTTTATTACTTCACAGGTCGTTCGAGAATATTCACAACTGAAGAGATAACGCTCGTTACCTTCACCCATCGTGCTCATAAGATTACTCGTGATACTCTGACCTACGTTCATTTGAACTAATTAATTATCTATTTCAATAAAACATCTTTTGAAGCCTTTGCATCTTCTATACTCGTAAAGTCTTCCCTTATATTCGTACGTTCTTCAAATAGAGAAAAATACCACGTGCACATTGTGCTACACTAGTATGAAGCGAGTATACTACAAGGTTACTACAAGGGGAGTCCTCGCCTAGTTTAAGTCCAATATATTTTTTCAGACATTGAAAATCCGTAGATCTGGCTGCACTGATAGCATGATTAAAATAGCTCTTTCAAGTAATTAGATATGCAGTACTCCAAACACCAATTGGCCTAGCCCCTTCAATGAGCCAGATATATAACGTTTCAAACACCATAAGATTCATAAAACAGGTTCCCTGCCTCCTCTCATTCAACTCCATTGAAGAACCCATGAGTTTTTTGTTTAGGGTCATTCTCAGAAAACGTCTGTACCTGAGGAGTCATCAATTTTGGTATTGGTTCAGATCTATTCAATTTTGATTCCTATCTAACTTATGTTTGTCCGGATGTACCTCATGTTGGTTCAGATCTATCTGATGTTGGTCCAGTTCTGTGTAATCTCGGTGTAAATTCATCTGATGTTGATTCAAACGTGTCTGATGGTCGTTTAGATCTATCTGAAATCTAGCCCTGAAAGATTCCTGCAAACAATAACTTAACTTAGGGTGAAGACGTCATATGTTGATGACGTCATGAAACTTGGGCTCAAACGTTGCCTCTTTGCCTCGCAACATAAGCTAAACTTTTCATAGGTTGATGACGTCATCAAAATTGTGCGCGGCCGTTTTCTGAGGATGTGCCCTCTTCCAACGAAACAGATTGCGGGTTCCTCGCTCAGAGAAAAATTACTCGTATTCGAGGTAATTCTATTGATTCTAGTTCTTGGGCTAATCTGGGTCTCACTCGTGCTCCTGCCTTCAGGTACAAAACCCTCATCATGATGAGAAAATGAAACAATTTTCACTGTAGGTAAGGGGAAGGGGGGTGGTACTCGCAGATTTCTGAATCACCTCCCAGGTATTTCTCGAAAAATTTTCTAAGTCCATTATTTGGGAGGAGGGGGGGGGGGGGGTACTCGCAAATTTTTCGATTGGATTAGCGGTAGGGTGAGGTGAGCGTAAAGACATGAAAAAAATGTATTTTCGATATATTCGGTATCGGGGTGCTACAAGATCTCTAAAAGAATTGAGGCTAGTTTTGTCGAGAATTTGTTTCCAAAGTAATTTACTGAAAAAAAAATGTATTGGAATGTCGATATCAGTGACCTGCATTGAGTTTGTTTCAGGCTCTCGTCTTCCTCCTATCTGCTTCTCATTACAATTTACCCCAACCTTGGTGACTTCATCCCCTGTAACCCTAAGCCTATACTTTTTTATGACGTTATCATTGCGTTACATATTTTAGGTGCAAACTCAGAGCAGACCTATCCATGGCAATCACCTAGACCCCTCTCATAGACTCTAATGGTCTACAAAAGATTCCAAGAAAGGTCCAAAACGTTAAAAATGAGGCAATGTTGTTGTTTCAGCTGATTTAAGAAAAAATACTCGAAAAGTTTCTCAGACGCTCCAATAGCCATCAAAGCATTGAATTAATGTCCAGAACTTCCCGCCATACCGTTTTGCGCCAGTTAAGTTACAGAAACTGACGCAGAATCTCAAAAAAACTTTTAAAATGCTGTCTCAGGCTCCAATGTACTGCGAAAGGTCTGAAGGTAGTACAAAGTGCTCCAAAATAACGTCCTCAACTCCAGTCAGTCTATTTACTGAAAATATGATGTGGAATATGGGAAAGATACTCTGAAAATCTTCCGAGCCCACGTTCCTGGGAGGCTCGAGTAGTGAGTCGAAAGAAATGCCAGGAGACGCGCAATAAATATAATAATAATTCTAGAAAATGCTAACGTACCCGAACGTCCTTCAAGTTGTTCAGCGTATCGATTGAAAAAGTGGTATTCGTAGGAGACGGTTTATTCTTGACGCTCGGGAAGATAACGCCTCGATTGCGGACTGTCGATGATTTGATCGGATTGCCTGCCTGAACGTTGATACTGTTTGGGTTAATGAATGGCGATGAAGTGGTTGTTGACGAGGTAGAAGTTGTAGGAACTGTCACCGTTGACGAAGGAGGAGGAGTAGTAGAACTACTCGATGGCGCTGAGGACTCTGTATACGTCGGTAACGATTCTTCAGCTATAACATTAAATTGACTGTGATCGTATTCGACTAGACGATCAACAGACGGATCGAGCAGAAGTTCAGCAGCGACTGGCCGTTGAGCCAAAGTAACTACATCGTCTTCTTGTTTCTTCAAACGTCGCTCTACAATATCTAAATTAGCTATAATTTTATCAGTGTTTTGACGTAAGTCAGCGTGAATGTCATTGATGGCACGTTCTTGTCGCTGAGTTTGCGTCAACAGTTCATTCGATTTCGGTACCAGATCATCGACGGAAGTTTTCGTACCGACCACAACATCCCAGACTTCGTCCATCTTCTCCGATACATTGAGAATGGGACTCATCTGTTTCACCAGTCGGTCGATTTTGCTGCCCTTTACAATAATCGGTGGAAGAGAAGTTGTCGTTGTCGTACCGTTAACCGATTTGAACATGTGCTGATGTTGAATGCTCAGCGGTTCGACGATGGCCTCATGAAGATCGGATACCATGGTATTGAGTTTTCCTATACTTTCGGTCGTCGAGGTCATGTGGAATTGTAGCTTTCGATCGATGTTATTTGTATTCGTTCTAATTGCTTCTAATTCGGAGTTGATTAATTTGGAAATATCGAAATTGGCGTTGACGAACTTTTTCTCGCTGGCCTCCGCGTTTATATCATCCGACGCTACGAAATTCGAATCCAGTTGCGTCTTCAGCTTCGCCAATTTATCGTCTATATCGCTAACTTTTTGGTCTAAACTTTCGAGTTTACCGTCGATGTTATTGTTCAAGGTTAATTTATCCTGATTGTACGTATCGGCGGTGACAATTTTTATGGCACTGGCGCTATTCAGCTTCGGCGTAATTTGGAACAATTTTGTATCCAAATTACGTAATTTCGAGATTATCGAATCGGTTTTGTCGATGTTGTGCGACAGTCGCGTATCGAGTGCTTCGACGCGGCGCATGAGATGTTCGACCGCTTTGTCCAGATTTTCAATTCTCTGCAGCTTCGTCTCCAACGTCGTTATGATCACTTCGAATATGTTGAATAAGTATTGCTCCCTGAAACAGAGAATGAGACCGGAATGTTAGTGTTAATAAAATAAATACGATATGTATTATCATTCTTTTTATTCTGGATACTTGTATGTAAGTGCGTAAATAATTAGCGGAACCTAATTCATAAAAGCAAGCAATTTGAACCTTCTATGCGTCCTATACGAGTGAACACCCGCGATTTAGACAAATTTTTAATCACGAAAGATTGAAGTGCGGCCTTTTCAATGTGCGAAGTCATAAAAGAAAAGAATGCGATAGGTTAGCGAAGGAATTGAATTATCCCCAACCATTTGTCCGCCGCCTACATCGTGCTAATTTTGTCACAATAGACTGTCTTCTGATTGCTTTTTGTTGGAAGAATTTTACCATTATTTGCATTATTAGGCTGGTAACTGAAGCGACAAGTTCGTTGTTATGACACGATTACATACGTAATCGAACCGAACGTGTTGTCGAGTGAGAATATGTGATTTCATATTTCGACACGTGGATTTGGTTCGTGTTCACGTCTGGACAAGAAATCATAAATTGTTTGGAAATTTATTGAAAGAGAAGGAAAAATGTATGAATTTGTTCATTATTTAGGTGTGAATTCAATCTCTTCTGAGAGCTTTCTCGTTCTTTCAGAATTGTAAAGAAGACGAGGATTGAAGGACGTCGACGGACGATTGGATTTCTAAAAGTGATTCCCAGTCTTGGTAGAATTGGAAGCAAGTTTGAAAGAAAACAATCAAAATGTAAATCAGACAAAATTTGAAAAAAGATACAGAATTAGAAGTTTCAAATTTCCCAGAAATCCTAGGGCTTACAAATTTCAGACCACCTTTAAATCATAGAGAGACTTTGAAACTTCCCACAAATTCCGTACGTTTTTTTCAAAACTCAAAATTCCAAATATTTCTCTATTCCCTTAATTAACTCATACACACTTGACCATTTGTTATAAGGTATCGTTATTTTATGAGAGAAAAGGTTGAGAAAGGAGTGAGGAAGGGACAGATAAGGGAGAGGGGAAATGTCAACACATGCCCGAGACACACAAATGCCGCCGCTTCTACGAGGATTGTACAAATAAATATTGTAAACTAAAATACATGAACATTGAAGTTAGGCACTTTTCTCTTTGCAATTAAAATATTGCTTGTAAAATAAATGACAATTGGAAGTTGTGCCCTTTATCTTTATTTCTTGAGCAAAAAGGTTGAGAGAAAGGTGAGAAAGGGATGAATGAGGGAGAGAGGAAGTATCAATACATGTGCGAGACACATGAACGCTGTCCCTGCTTGGATTCGTTGCCACTGCTTGGATTGGGCAAGTTAGTATTGTAAGATAAACAAAAATTGTCAGTTGTGCACTTTTATCTTCATTTCTTGTGAAAAAAGGTGAGGGAAGACTGAGGAAGGGAGGGATGAGGGAGAGGGGGAGTGCTAATATATGTGCGAGACACATGAACGTTGTCCCTGCTTGGATTGGGCAAGTTAGTATCCTGAGATAAACAAAAATTTTCAGTTGTGCACTTTTATCTTCATTTTTTGTGAAAAAAGGTGAGGGAAGACTGAGGAAGGGAGGGATGAGGGAGAGGGGGAGTGCTAATATGTGTGCGAGACACATGAAAGCTGTCCCTGCTTGGATTTGTTGCCACTGCTTGGGTTGGGCAAGTTAGTATCGTAAGATGAACAAAAATTGTCAGTTGTGCACTTTTATCTTCATTTCTTGTGAAAAAAAGTGAGGGAGGACTGAGGAAGGGAGGGATGATGGAGAGGGGGAGTGCTAATATATGTGCGAGACACATGAACGCTGTCCTGCTTGGATTGCGCAAGTTAGTATTGTAAAATAAAGAAAAATTGTAAGTTGTGCACTTGTATATTTATTCATTCTGAAAAAAGGCTGAGAAAAGAGTGACGAAAGGTGGAAATTGAGATATCGTCTTACTTCAAAGAAAGTAGGCAACTGGTCATACTAATATAATAGGAGGTAATAAACAGACTTGAAAAAAATCACCCTGATGGGTCATGAACCTGGCACTGAACCTTCACAACAATGATGGACTGGGCCAGGTGGCACAGCACTAGTCCCAATGAGTTAAGATTGAACAAATTTTATATAATTCCAGTGTGAACGCCCATTGTACCGTCTATACAATGGGCGAGCATAAAATTCGGTCAAGTCATACAGCTCACGAAAGTCCGAGTTTCTCGATCTTATTTCAACAATTTTCTTCTACGTCGTTTGTATCCCGATTTCAATTTTTCATATCTACCTCTTGAAGGCGAAACGCCTTACTGATGACTGTGAATACTTGACCTCAGAAAATGGAAACAAAATGAGACAGATCTGTGAGTGGCTCCACAGGAGGCAGTCTGAAAATTCAGGTCTCATCAAATATCGACCGAGGAAGCCAAGTCGAAGGTTAGAATCTCTCAATCCGATCACTGCGTGTAAGACAAGCACCATCGACATCTGAACTTAGCATCGCTCACCCTCCGATCGGTGACATATTTCTCGTCTTAACTCACAGTGAGCTACGATAACGAGGTCGGAAAAATTACCATTTCGTGCTCGTCCAAAATTACCAGCGATGAAATGTAATTTCGATTTTAACGAGTGATTCTGCAATGTCTTCGAGCTGCAAATTCACGCGGCAATAAGTACGTCATAGAACAATGAATAAGCAATCCGCCTGATATTTTACATAAATTATATTTTGAAATAAAGTCTATTTCAATAATTCTGTCAAGGTTTTTCGATAAGAAAATCGGACGAGTGTTTACGTTCATGTTTGAAAGGACACCACGAAAAACTTCAAACGCCATTCCATCGTCGTCGCAGAAAAAATATGAAAACAATGTTCGGGTGAAAGGACAGCGTTGGACGAATACTATAGATCCTAAAATAGGAAAGTACAGTATATACGCGAATTCCGTACTTTACTTTCGAACAATAGATTTTCAGAATGTACTCTACATGATACGAATACGGATAACGCTTTGGTAGTATTATATACTTCAACCTAATTATTAGGTTAATTAATTTAATACAAGCGGCAGCGGACCTTCATTATTTCACACAAATTATAGACGCACAGAGCTCGATTGAAGGTAGCTGACGGATTGAAAGTGAAAGTACGGAGAGGTTCAGCGATCAAATTTTCGCGTAAAAGCGTTCGAGAGATAAAAATTGAATTCGAACGAAAAATCTGCGAATCAATACCAGCGGGTCAAAACGTGGAACGACAACTTGCGGTTACCTGTCTAGCTAGCATATTTTGGGAATGTTACAATATCATTTCGATACAGAGATCGCAAATTCAGCGCACAGCAATAGATTTTATATTTCCCAGTCGCGCCTTACAAACGGTTTTACGTAACGCAACTTTTCAACAATATTATGCATAATATTACAAAATGATATAATGATAGGAACGACGTCTCGACTTGAGAGCTGACGAAAATCAGTTCGAAAATTTTAACGAGAGCGGCATCTATCGACAACGTAATTACGTACAAAAAATCATCACATTAGTCTTATCCTCAAATCAAGCGTCGATTATGTCTCACAGTGGAAACTGATCCGATTCTAACTACCATACAGGTGTGGTGAAGAGTTCAGGGGCCACTTCTGATAAGTATGATTAATGGGCATATCATTACTACTCGCACATTACGTATGAAAGAACTCCCCCAACAAGAACTAAATTCATACCAAATGAAGGGAACTAGTTTCATTCATAGGCAGGCAACCGGTTTTGGTTTGCTCTCATCAACGTAATATTATTATAACCTCTAACTAAAAACAGACTATATAGGTGGAATACACTCGTCTACTCCACAATTAAATTCAACATTAAGACGATCAAATTTTACTACTAAACGACCGCCAGAAATCTGAAAACAGTGACCGTACGAATATCGATATTGGATCTTTATTCAACCTATTTTTTATCGATTGGTCTTCTTTCATAACGAATGATTTTCATTGCGCGTAATCTCGAGTAAACGTAAGAGAGACCTTAGTCAAATTTTCCGCGCCAATCGAAAAGATGGCTCCATTTGATTAGCTAATTATCTTACTGACATCTTGTTTTCTGCATTAGAAAAACAAATTAAATTAGAAAAGCTGGAGGATATTTAATACGCAATAGCACGCTGCACGCTTTCCCCTCCTTCGTACTCGGATATCGTGGAGGTTCACAGACCTCGTAAAGAGACGAGTAAATAAAAATACGTAGCCTAACTGTAAAACTTTACCACTGCATAGGCCTACAGGGTAATTTTTTCAGATTAAGCAGAGGCGAAGAAATTACGGATATGAACGCGCTCTAATTGACCGACAGAAAGAGGTCTAGAAAATGTGGGTCTCACTCTGGGAAAATGATGCTATTGAACTACCTAACTCTAATAAGGAAGGGGAAGTGGAAGACTATTTGACGAGGTGCTATCAAGATTCTAGGGCCATATAACAAAATATCCCCTACCTAAGAACAGTGAATTAAGGACATATTTTTCGAAAATGACCGTAACTAGGTAGGACTCTCGTCACTGAGAATGATTCGTTTGTGTCGCATTTGCAACACCGCCCGTCCGCCACATTGAAGTGGGTGCGGGTTGCGTATGCATTTGATTTTGTTTCTTCCAGTACCGGAATCGACCCTTTCGGGTATAACTTCAGTGTTGGAAGAATCTCCTTGACGAACCCCCTCTTCTGCTTGGCAACCGCTAAGCTGCAGTGCCCCCCCCCCCCACTGAGAATGATAACAAGAAAGAAATTGCAAGACTACGATTTAGGAACAGGATCTTGAATCGAGTTCGCCAGAAGGTTGACATCATGGAGTACAAGCGCCATGATGGACTGCAGCAAGCAGGCACGCAGACTTGAGCAGACCGAGCTGAAGTTGTCCCTGAGACAGGTCAAGATAGATGAACTACGGAACATCCTCCGAGTAGCTCACGAACAACATTTTTTCTGGATTGTGGAGAGGAGTTGAGGCGTTTCACACACCTTTGGAGCTCTAGATTATTAACCATTATATAAAGCTTATGAAGCTCTGTTCAACAGAAACTTTGCCTTCAAAAATTTGTGGTCGCCCCGGAGAGTAGGTTTTCTGAATACACTGCCCCACTGAATTCAAGAAAAAATTAAGATCCACTTCTGAACTGTGAAGAAGGGTATCGATACTAGGTGATAGCAGAGTCTGTATAGGCTTGATGAGAGCATTTTGGAAAATTCTGTAAGGGTTTTTGGAGGCTTGAAAGATTTTGGAAGGTTGACCGAGGGTTTTCAAGGACTTGTAGAGGCAGAAGAGGAAGACGACGGAAGTAAAAAAAAAGAACAAGAAGACGTGGTTTAATAGATTCAAATTTTGAGTTAGCGTGAGGCAAAGAGAGAAGAACTTGGCGAAAATTTACTTTCATCTTGAGGCTCGAGCAAAAGAAGAGAAAAGGTCAACCATCGAACTATGGAGGGGAATATCGAAACTAGATAATCGGAAAGTCCAAGCTAGAATAAAGGAATTTAGAAAATTTTTTGAGTTGTGGGAATTTCGACCTACATTAGGAACTTGCGAAGTATCCCAAGGTTAACCGTCGGTTTCCGAAGACTTGGAAAAGAAGAAAATTTGGAGATCATTCCAAACCTTGCAATAGCAACGGAGAATCCGCAAGCTTCGCTGCTCTCTGAAAAAATGGAAGTCTAAAATGATGCACGTTTTTAAACTTTCACGCATTATGAAGACCCATCTCAACAACATGTAGAAAACAGTGAACCCATATCTTCGGACAAATAACATTCATATTCTGGCCTGGGCTAATTTCTATAATTTAGCCTAGACAAATTCTTTTAAGTAACGTAACAAATTGAACCTTCTCTTATACCACTTCTTCTTTCTCTCTTTTTCGCGTGGAATTCGCTCACTATTTTGTTTGGGAAGGGCATACATCCTCAGAAAACACCCGCGTTCGACTTTGATGACGTCATCAACGTAAGTTAGGTTCATGACGTCCCGTCATCATCTTAAGTTAGGTTCATGACGTCATCAAAGTCAGATACCTACGTTTCCTGAGGATATGTTTTTCCCAAACAAAACAGCGAGCGAGTTCCCCGCTAAAAAGATGAAAAGAAAAGAAAAAAAAAATTTTGGCGGAGCCAAATAAATAAAAATCATGTTTCACGTCTTTCTCTTTATCAAATAAGGTCTAGTATAGGTCTATTTCAGGATATTTCAAGCTAATAGCTTTTGGGTGTTTCAAGTTAATAGTTTTTGAGTAGCTCACTCGCTCGGCTCGTTCGCCGCCCTCCTTGTTCTTGCTAGTATAAACTGACTAGATCCGTTTATAGTTTTGATGATCAGTCTACGCCCGGACACCCAATTATAAGCCTAGTTAAACTCTGGTAAAATCCTAAGAGGGGGTTCTCCGTCTGTTATTATTCTAGTTTAAGACTGTTAGAATCCTAGTATGAAGCTATCAGAAAGTTAGTATAAACCTAGTATATAAACTGGGTACCACGCCAGGATGTCTACCGGTCCCGCAAAACCCGCAAAGTCACGAATTTTGAAAGTAGGTCACGCAAGTCACGAAAAGTCACGCATTTTTACTAGGAAACGGGTTCTCATTTCTGAAAATCAAAAGTCAAGGAGAGTCAGTTCATGGAATGTTGTAATTCTGGAAAAGTCAAGGTCACGAAAAAGTCCTGCAAAGTCACAAATCCCTATTTTTTTGATCTGACAGACACCCTATTATGAGCCTAGTCTAAGACTAGCGAAGTCCTAGGGTGGAGGGTCTGTCTATTATAAGTCTCGTTTAATACTGGTAAAATCCTAGTATAAAGCTACGGCAGAGTGAAGACATGAAACATGTCAAAAGGGGTGTAAGAGGATCAATTTAGAGACCGAAAAACTTGGCAAAAATTAGACCTATTTTCAGCCCCGAGCACATAAAGTGAAAGAAGTACAATAATACTCTCAAGCTGGTGTGGAATATCGGATAATTAATGACAACAACCTCCGAGCAACAAAAGAAATGAGTCAAACGTTTTTTCTTCTCTTATCCTCGTGTTCGACATTTTTCTACATTTTGCCCGACTTTTCAAGGTATTGGCATTCACCGAGTCCCCCCTTCCTGTTTTCCCTGAATATGCGCCCGATTGCGACAAGTTGAGTTTTCGCATTGGAGTCGAGGACTCCGACTGTACTCGCGTTCGTACAAAATTTTACGCGTGCGTGCTGTGGAACAAATCTGAGTTGACCGAGCGTGTCCACGTTTTCTCCAGTAATTAGTAACGTATCCAGAAGGCTGAGGGGTAACAAATTTGCCTTAAAATACCATCAAAATTACAGAAAAAAAGGGTGAAGTATTGTGTAACATTAATTGGTTAAGATTCCTTTTTGAAAACCACTGCAGTGTGCCAGAGAAAATTTTTTGAGTACGTTTGCCGTAAGAAAATTTGCTCACGCCAAATTGTGATTTTTGCAAATTTTTCACTTAATGGGCTAAGTTTTAATTTAGGGCACTTCTTGCGTTTGGATGTTTGAAGTGTTGACAGATTTTGTAAAGTCGACTTCGAAAACGCTGATATTGCTTGTATCTTCATTTGACGAGGGAAGCGGATGCCTCAAAGTCTGTCTCCTGCACCCTCTACGAAACCGCGGTTTAGGCCAACCCCTGTATGAAACTCGCTCACATATTTGGAGACATTTTCGACTCATCCAGATTTTTGTGCGGTGAATTAGCTCGGGTAAACTTTCGTACCTGACAAACTTTCTCCCGCAGGTAGGGCAAAATTTTGCAGGCAAATTTTCATTGTACAGTACCATCGTGAAGCTATTGAAAAGATTTTACGATCTAGGGACGTCATTTTTTCTAGCGAGGATCCCGCTATCCATTTTGTTAAGGGGATTACATCCTCAGAAAACGTCCGCGTCTGGGAGTTTCTGTGAACTGCGTGACGTCACTTCGCGTGTGACGCTTTATGACGTCATCAATGACCTTGACCCACTTTAGGGACTTGGCAAAATTTCAACTTCCAGCAGGGATGCTTTATGACGTCACCAATGACCTTGACCTGCTTTAGAGACTTGAAAAAGTTTTAATTTCCAGTCGCAATGCTTTATGACGTCATCAATGCCATTAACCTTGACCTGCTTTAGAGACTTGAAAAAGTTTCAATTTCCAGTCGCAATGCTTTATGACGTCATCAATGCCATTGACCTTGACCTACTTTAGGGACTTGGGGAAAATTTCAATTTCCAGCCTTCATTATATCAGGTGCAGTAATTCACACGCTTTGAAAGTTTAGTCCACCTACCTTTCGTCTGCGATGTGTGAAAATCGAGGCCAAGAAGATGACGGAAGTACTTACCAGGTATCTGGTTTGAATCTAAAGTGAGCTTCAGGGACCATTCCTAGATGACAGCGAAAAAGGAAGGCAGGGTAGTTGCATACTGAGAAGGGCCCAGCCAACTCATTTTTTGAGGGGGCATTTTCGCGCCAAAGTCATCGCCTCCATCAATTCGATTCCGTGCCCATTCTTCTCCTAACATCGATATCGAAAGTTTCAAAAATTTCACATTCCCATAACTTTCTTCTTTCATAGGTCAAGATCTTGTTTGTTTGTTCGTATATTACCCCGATTCCCGCACCGTGCAAAATTACAAATTTCGTAACTGAAACGATCAAAAAAATGAGTCAAATAACGGTCTACTCTTATTTTCCATCTACCGTCTGAAAGGGTTGATGAACTTGATCGTTATTTTACAGGCATAGTTTATAACATTTTTGCGCTTCTATGTAAAAGTATAATATCGTGTGACTGTACAATTCGTCTTGTTTTTTTAATTGCCTAAAGCTATTCGAATGTTGTACAAAAATTATAATACAGAACAAGTTAATTTGACATCACGAATCGTGAGAATTGGACACGCTTATTCCGTACATAAATTCACTGTTTTAAAAAGTTATCATTACGCATACTATCAACGTATGGGAACTATTTTTTTCTTTGTACAGTGCGAACACTTTGATGTTTGTTACAACTGAGGGTATAAATTTACCGACAGATTTTCGTGCGGTCAGTCCGCTAAATGATATTCGATTGAAAAACTTGACCGCGCAGTAGAAATAAATCTGGAATTGATTGTACTCGCCACGCCGTGTGCATCTTGGGACGATTATAGAATGCTGTGAGATGAGTAATGAATGTTGTAGTCACGCGGAATAGTTTCGTTTCCACTTGATCACCTCAAGAACAGCATCGTCGAGTACAAGTTCATCTTGATACGCGATATCATGCACTCATTCATGTATATCCGATTGTTCGTCTTCCGTGCACCGTACTGTGAAAATTGATTTGCGAAATTCAGCGTAGGCGAAAATAATATTGAACTTCATACTCGCGCGTCGGAATTACGAAATGTTGTGTCTTTCGTGAGTCTGATGAAGCACTCATGCCCGAGTAACGTTTCAGATTGGCTTAATAGGCTCGCGCGTGGATCCTAATTAAGGATTCATTTCATTGGAAGAATGGTTTCTCTCGGGAATGCAAGATCAGCAATGCAACGATTGACTCTGAAAGAATGTGCATTTGTTTGTACTACCATAGTGATGATCTTTACTGAGTTATTACGAGCTCTATATGATCTAACAAGTTCAACTGGTCGGATCTACGTTTCGTCATCAGTTTTATTGTAGCCCTCTTCATCTCATTACTCCGTCTCTATATCTTGTTTTTATTACAAACCTTCTTCCGTGTATTCCGCTCCGCCCTAGCCCGCTCAACACTGCAGAAGCGTCTATAGCTGAATATAGGATTTCGCATGCTATTTCCGAGTCTCGTTTTCAAATAAGTTCCCACCTTTTTTTTGTATTTTTCCTATGCACAGTTTCTTCTTCGGCGTCTCCAAAATTGATCGAAGGAGACTCGCCTGTCTAGCTTTGGAAAGTTAGCGATTTCGTGCCTCAAAAGCCTTATACTGACGAAAGAAGATTAAGAAAACTCAGAGCTCGAGGCTTATAGGATTAGTAAATGATTCTAGCTTTTGTCCTTATATTTCTCTCGTCGTGTTCTTCTCAGTTTTTGTATTCCTAATACAAGTACGAAATATGTATGTTATACGGCCTATTTGAGTTGAAAATGCTAATTTCAATAATTTGTTATGTAGTTGAAGATTACACCTACAGCCTTCCTCGTTGAATTGAATTATAGTCCATATTGAAGGATTTACAAATCGTAGAAGCTGTTATCCTTAATTTCTAATACTGTTTTATTGTTTTGATGCAATGCTATTCCAGCCCGTACCTTATGGTCGGTTTCTTTAAGACAGCGAGCGTACAAGTATCCTCAAAATTTTCTAAATCTTTCTCAATCGTTTGCCTATAATAGGAATAATTACAAACGATCTTCCTCTGTTGATCGTAACGCTGTTTTTGGTCCTCGAAATTGGATGAGCGACTGTATTCGGCAAATTTGTAGACGAGATTATGAAAAAAATCTCGTAAATGTATATCTTCATTTTGATCAAACATTAATTTATCATTGTTCTAGAATGCTAGAGTCGGTTCGAATTTCAACTTTCTTGTGCAGGACGTAAGCGCGAATCGGTCGTAAAATGACCGGTGCGAATTCCAGTAGATGAGAGGATATTAGAAAACGTACAAATTGCGAACTCGTAAAAGACAGGGTCATAAATTTTCTGTCAATATTCATAACCACATTTTTATTGTATTTATTTTTAAAATAGTCATGTTTGCATGAAGAGGAAATGACAGCTTAATAAAGGCGGTTGTCAAATGCATTGATTGTACTCGGTTCTCTAGTGAAAAATATTGCTAGGTATTTCATATTTTTACTGTTATTGCGACGGTGGTTCTTCCCGCACAGATATTACGATAATCTTTCGAGCAGTCTGGAGGGAAAATGAAGAAGAACCGGTTGAATTTTGAAACAGTCTTATTGAATTCGTTCTCTTTTGTTTCTGCGAGATTCGTTTAGTGTTCTTATACATTCTCGTGAAGGCGAGTGATTGCTCAGTGAATGTCGATGAACATCCTTTGCCTCGAATGTGATGCTTCATAATTGCATCCACTGTCCTCCATTGTAACTTTCCTTGCCTTACTACTTAACTGAAAGTATTTCCAAAAAACAATAGCTGTTTTTATGAAAGATTTTTGCGACTTCCAGCCCTACCTGTATGTTATTGAGTTTTGGAGGCTTCTTTATGTTGAGCCAATCTAACTTCTATTGCTGATATGAAACTTAGCAAGCCTTACTAGAATATTGAATGCGATGAAAAAGACAATGGGTTGAACCAAGGGGGGGTTAAGAGATGAGGTTGCATTATGACGTTGTGACTCGAAAATATTCCAGGCTAGCTTTGAGAGCGTGCACAAACTACGTAATTATGTTTTTGACATTCTTTGAACCCTCTCCTCCCATGTGGCCTACCGTAGCTTTTCGTATGACCCCTCCCCCCTAAGAGAGAACGTAGCTTTTTCATAAAAAAAATTCTCCATATTGACCCATACAAAATTCAGCACTATACTAGACAAAAACGGCCACAGTGTTGCGCATTATCTGCTACAGACTCAGTTTTCAGAAATTTATTGTAGTGTTCAACTGTGACTGGCGACTCGTGGATCGTTTTTACTGCCAATATAAAAATATTGAAAACCACGTAGTTCACCCCTCCCTCCCCCATGTAGCATTTGTGGCTTTCTGCTGACCCCCTCCCTCCCAAAGAGGGTTACGTAGTTTGTGCACTCTTCCTTTACAATTCAATTCATCCTCTACTACGTAACTTATATTATTCTAGATTTGCGTCCAGATGAAAAAAAATTGCCTATTGATGGACAATTTGGAATGGGAAATTTGTTAATGTGTATATGTAAGAATAAATCTTAGCGCATGTACAAAATGTGAAATCATCTTCTACTATTCTTCATCTTATAAGATATGCAAGTCCTAACTTTGACTGCGAGTATCAATGCTACACTACCTACACTAAAATTCGTGAGAACGGTATAGCGTTGATATATCTCCTCCCTTAGGAGGGCCGCTGCAGGAAGAAGTGTTGGGCTGATCGTTTACCGTTGCTCCAAGTCTTTCCGGCATTCCGTTTTCCCCATCATCAAACTCCCGATTGGCGTGTGATCAGTTTATTTGTGAGAATAAATTTAGCAAGAGTTGCGGGAGACCCGCGACTTATAAAAATTTCGAGAAAATGTTCTCAGGAATGATTCAGAAATCTGCGAGTCCGAGTCCGAAGGCCCCTCCTCTGTAGTTTCTAGCTTATCCTAATATAATGAAAAGGCGTAGGCTACATTTATACTTGGCTAAGAAAACTCCGAGAGCCATTATGAAGCTATTAGCTTGTAACGTCATAAGTCGGTGAGGTCATAGGTCTGTGAGGTCATAAGTTGGTGACGTCTTAACAATCCTGGTCCGCTTACAACATCTGAAAAATACTAAAATAGACTTACACTAGACCGAGAAGGCTCATTAGCCAGAAATATTCCAAAATAGACTTATACCAGACCAGGCGAGTGTGCTGCTCTAAAGCCTTAGCCTAGAATATTCTAAAGTAGGCTTATGTCATAGAAGACACTTCAATGATCTCTTAAACGGGAACTCTCAAATATTTTTGTCTCGCATTATCCACAACATATCTGATTGCGTAAAATTTCGAAAAGACATGAAACATGATCTTTATCTTTTTGGCCATGCCAAGAAATCCAATACCCCCTAAAGTTATTGTCCTTTTAATTATAAATGACATGCCTCACATGGGGAATGTTTCATGTTTTTGCTCTGACCCTACCCTCATTTCAGAATTTGCGTGCGCGTCCTTGCGTGCGTGCGTGCAGGTGACCTTGTGACTTGACATTTTTGTCTTTGAGACCTTACTTCTGAAGATGTGCGTGCCTGCGTCCGTGCTAGATTTCTCTTGAATCTATGCAATAAACTCCTGTATACTATATCCCGCCTTTATACTAGTCTTAAACAAGTTTGAGCCTCCTTTATACTAGGCTACTACACCTTAGCTTACTATAACCCTAGCATGCAGTCTATCAGGTGAATTGAAATAAATGCCTTTGAGCAGACCAAGAGGTGGGCCCTAATCAGGCTCTTACAGTGGATTTAGCTTTCAAAATAGGCTTAATATACAGTAACCAAGGAGGGGAGAATGAGCGAAGCGAAGGAGTCCTTGTAAGCAAGAGCTATTAACTTGAAATATTCTGAAGTAAACTTGTATTAGACCTAGAAAGGGACGAACAAGCGGATCGAATGAGCTCCCCAAACTAAACTGGACATATTCTAGACCAAGGTGAGTGAGCCCCCAAAAGCCACTAGCTTAGAATATTGTTAACTAGATTTACGTATATTGGACCATAAAGGCTGCGAGTGAGCTTTCAAAAACTATTAGCTTCGAATATTCTAAAGTAGACTCATATAAGACCAACAAGGGGGGGGGGTTGAACGAGCGGAGCAAATGAGCTCGACAAAAGCTATCATCTTCAAATATTCTCAACTTGACCTAGACTAGACCTAGAAAGGGAGCGAGAGAGCTCTTCGAAAGCCACTGCTTAAAAAATTATAAACTAGACTTACGTAGACAAGCCCAGAAAGGCATTAACTTAAAATATTGTAAATTGAACTTATTCTAGTTTAAAAGAGAAGTGCAACCACCCTGGTATGTACTGTGGTATATTACGGATTATACAGATCGCTAAGCGTATCAGAATTCAATGTTTATATTCCATTTACACGGTCTTACTGACATTCAACAGCAAATACTTGTATACTGAGAAAGACATGAATGATGATTTTTATTCATTTGGCTGTGCCAGAAAATTTTTCTAGAAATCCTCTTCTTAAATACTTAGCTCCAAAGTTATCATCTTTCCAAGTTCTACAGTCATATATGGAGACCGAATTCGAAATTCTTCTCATCCGGTCGTTCTTATTCGTTTATTTGGAAATCTTCATAAAATCGGAAGAGAACTATTCATTACTAACGAGAGTCAGTTAGGCAATCCCGTGCGAGTCCGTATAAATTCAACGATTTTCTTCCTGGTCGGCCTAAGTCGCCAAAAAATTTCGCGTTATGTTCCTCGAACATTGAACCGAAAGTCGCACGTCGAAACAATGGTCAATTAGATAGAACTAGCGTGCGTTTAAAATATCGCCTAATACCGCGTCAATACAGAATACCCTTCAAATTTTTACTGTACTGAATAGCTGCTTATTTAGCTGTAGGCTTATGTGTATAGTGAGTAACTACTTGCATGATCGAGTGAAAGTGCTCGAGTACTTATAAATACTTCTCGAATTATTTACGATCATGCCTCGGGTCATCAATCGCGTATTACATATAAATTCAACGTAGGTTTTCATTTTGATTCCCTCACTTGTATACACACACATTCGAGGCTTGAGTACACGAGTAGACCGAAAACCTTTATACGTAACGCTTTTCCCAGAATAATTCACCTCGTATCTGGTAATCGCAAATTTAGTCATTTTCTCATTTTTGTGTTATTTGTACGCGGTTTAACGAAGTCCTTGGACAAAAATTGAACTTTCCTTGGGTCTTCATCGTTTTTTGTGAAAAACTGAGCCTTCTTACTCTCGTACTCTGGAGAAAAGTTTTCGGTTATTTTCCTGGGCGATGTGTATTTTAATGATGATTGGCAAAGAACTATCGATTATCTATCTTTGTGGTAGAAGAGCCGAGCTAAATTACTAGCCCTCGCTTTGGCTACGCCAGAACATTTTTTGTGACGAGGAGGAAATATTTCTTTAAAGAAGTGTATTTGTAGATCTCATTGGAAGAGAGAGAGGCTGATGTGCCTTTTACTAACTGAAAAGGGCCGTCCGCATCAGGATCATATTTGCCTTAAACCTTGTTTAATGAGAGATTTCATGAAATTTCAATCTTCGATTTACTTTGGTGCAAACTAGACAGTGGGTTTTCCGCTTTTCTCGTCCCAAAACATATTCAACGAAATGAAATTTATTTCAACAGTCCTACACATAAGAGCTTTTGAATCTTTCGAATACGAAAAAAAAAAAAAAAGAAGACCAGGAGACAAGGTTTCTTGAGCCTCGAGACGAAGCCTGGGGTAATTGACAAGAACTGTACACCTATAATTGATAAATTGAGACTGCAAATATTATTGACTGAGGAATAACAAACTCATTTGAGTCTAGATATCTAGCTGTCGGGTTACGTCGAAACGGTGTACGATAGCTTGCATAATACATCCCCTAACACCCTGCAAGGTTCGGTAGACCAGCGGTCACTAGGTGACGCCTATCGAGCGTGCGTATGGCTTCACCAAGAAAAGTATCCATAACTCCGTCTTCTGACGATTTTTTTCGATGTTCGGAAATGTATTGTAAGATTCAACGGAAAGCACTTTTCTGAGAACATATCAAAAGCCCTGAAAACTCGAGCAGTAAGAAACTTTTTCCAGCCATTTTTACCAGCGAAGCACACCCTTGATACAAATGCTGCAAAATCAAGCATTTAGGCCTATGTGAGTTCTGACCTTGATTTCCAATTTTTGAAAATCATAATCTGAACACATTTCTGATATTGGTCATCATACTCTGTCAGACTCTGGGAAACTTCACTAGCAAACTGATCACATTACTGTGTGATTTTCGCACAAGATTATCGTAATACGCTATATTTCTTTTTGGCCTCACAATGCGACGATTTGTACGACTCAGATGACATTGTTCGATCGCACCTTAAACACATATCATTGTTATTTTGAGCACCGCGCTATATTCTCACGTTATTTCTGTAATTACGAGGGACTATAGGCCTACCACAAGTTGAAGCGTACGTTCCTTCAACCTTGTACCCAGTGTACATGATCGGCTAGAAGAAAAAAATATTGACCTTTTTGACGCAAACACACAATCGAACAGGTGTAAAAGTGTATTTTTCATTCCGGAATACCGAAAGGTTAACAGGAGTAATATATAGAGTAAGCACAGAAAGGCATCGGCACGCGGAATGATCACGATTCACGATTTATGAGTCTCAAAAATTACTTTTTCTTCTTCTTCTTATCCGATGATGTACGCGGCAGCTTCTTCACCAGCCAAGGTATCTACCATTAACATGATCATCTTCACGCTCGCAAACCTTGAATACGATAATATTTATCTGCACATACAATCGCACATCTGATGTATAATTTACTAGGTTCGAATCGGATTTTCAATCCAGAAACGTCCGAGGCGTATTTATGTTTTCATTTAATCGAAAGTTTACAATGCCGATACGTTTCTTATGAAGCTGTAAAACTTGAAGTCATGTACCGCAATCCCTTTTGTCCTACTTCAAATCAACAACCATGATCACAACCCTATTTTTGATGAGAAAATACGAGTATTTCTTCAGTTGAAGGTTTTGTAATAAAGATATCACGTGCGTTCATGGAATTGGATTGATTTGAAAATCACGTTACTGCGCTAATCTTATAGACGGAGAAACCAACTGGAAGTTGAGGAAGAGAGGCTAAGCTCAAGAATTCCTCAAAACTTTTAACCTAGTTCCATTTTGCGAATGAATATCGAGCTTCGTGCAATTATATGACGAAAAATTTGTATAAATACCGTTGTATACCTCTGTTGCAAGAAAATAGTTACTAATGCTTGTTTTTTGCCATACATTTAAAAAGTAGACTAAATATCGACACTGTAATCTGAATGAATCTCATATACTTTCTCGCACACGTAGGTCGAATGACCGCCAGCAACTTGGAAACAAATTTTACCCCTGAAAATTCCCGTTCATACCCAAGGTTTTCACGATAAATGGATAATTCATAATTATGATGTTGATGATAATCTTTAAATTAAAAGAAAGCATATTACCGAAAAATTACGCAAACTAATAATTTTAGCGAGAATCTTGGATAATATAAACGAATAAACAATGTCCGCTGTCGACAAATGACCCTGCATTATTCGTTGGCAATATTTGAGCACGACAGATGAGATTGCGTTACGAGTTAATTCGTAAGTTGTCCCTCAACTTTTACAGTTGTGCCGACGGCGGAGGTTAATTAGTTATTGTTTATAAACTCTTCCTCGGGGATGCATTCTCTACAAATGCCTTTCGAATTCTATTAATAGGTAGGTCATCTATCTACACATAATCGGGAGACAATACATGCGCATCATGTATAAACTTGATACGGAGGATTCACGATTTTTTTTTTAAACTTGAAAACGCAGAAAAGATTGATCGATAAAAATTTCTTGCGACTGTATGCCGTGAGAAATTGGAATATACACACATCTTGTTTTCCAGCTCTTCGACTAATTTTCCATTTCGCCCTCCAGCAAGGCTTCACGAGTGCGTTCGGCCTCCGTTGAGCACGTTTCATTTATTCAACAAATATGGGAACGTATAAAACGCTCACACCTCTCATTTTCTTCTTGCCACGAGCGCATTTTTCATCGAGCCTATCATAATTTTTACGCTCTGATATTTAGAAGTGAATCTCGCTAATCGAACAATAAGCGTCGCGTCGTCCTAGCTCACTCGCAAAATGAACTGAATTTCAAATTATCGTTTATCACGATAGAGCTCGAATTGAAATGCGAATAAAATTATGTGTTTGCGAGTTTTTCTTGAGGTCTGGAAATACTGTGTTCCGAAATTCCAATTCGCGATTATCTCTAAAACTTTGTTCCAACTCGAACTATGAATTGAAGAAACTTAAGAATCAGTATTAATCCAAATCTCAATTTAAAAACGATATAAAGCCTGCAGGATTCTCTCGATTCATAGTTTCGGACAATTCGATATTTTAATGTTTTATTCTGTGTCTATCTTTTTCTTGGCAGTCCTCTGCTTCTATGCTTTTTGGAAACTTGGCACAGTGGCTAAAAGGCTACTCAGAGTAAGCGCTTCATCAACCTTAATCTCCAGCATTGACGGCTCCGCTAGTACTGCCTGATGATATTTCCGAAAATCCGTATCCGCCATTTTTTCTACACCTGGAAACAAACTTCTACTGATGTATAAATAACGATCAGGAGAAAAGTATCTCTCCCACTCGTAACTCGGGTACTTTTCTCTCGATCGACTCATTGTTACAGAGGACTGCGGTATCAGCACATTAAAGACCAGGAGAAAAGTATCTCTTGTAGGAGTGACTAAGGTACCTTTCCCTTGAGTACAAGAAATTCGTATTTCACGCAAAATCCAAAGAATAATTTTGAGGAATAAAAATCTGTAGATCAGGGAAAAGTACCCGAGTCACTTGTTTGAGAGATACTTTTCTCTTGGTTGTTATAGACTGACATCGCGGTCCTCCGTAAATTGAGTCGATCAAGGAAAAAGTACCTCAGAATCGCGTATGAAAGATACGTTTCTCGTGATCGTTATGGTTATATAACTGAAAGTTTACAGAAATCCATTTCTAGTTCTCAGAAAAAATGGCGGATACGGATTTTTGAAAAATCATCTGGCAGCACTGCCTTCACATTAGGTCAAATGAGGCTAAGCCTCTTTTTCCAATAGTGGGTCATCTTTATACTAGGCCCATCAAACAGTATTCTAGGCTTCACTTCAGGCACTTGGAGAAATGTCGACCTGTGCTACTTCATAAGTCTAGGCTAAACTAAATTCAGCTACTTAACCCAATACAAATATAAACCTAACACGCAGTAAACTAGGGATTCAGAGTCACAGCAAGCGAGCTACTTAGCCCAGCGTGCGATAATTGTATTAGACTAAGAATAAGGAGATAGTGAGCCCGAGAGCCACGTAGTTTTACGTACAGTGCACTAGACTTTGGGCCAAGAATGGGGGTGAGCCTGTCAGCTAGTTGACCAAACATACAGAATACCAGGTTTACACTGAGCTAAGAAATACTGGTGGAGGGAGATGTTATTAGGACGCTATCCTGATCCAGATAGATGTATCGAACGTCAATATAAAGGGAAGAATCAATTCAATATGATTGGTAAAATCGGTACATCGATCTCAAACGAGCTCAGAGTAATTGAATCCCTTTCGGCTAGTTAGTCTGCAGATGAAACGAGCATGTAGAATGTTAGACCACGTCTCTCTGAAGCAGACCTCGTACTTTCTGCCTTAAGCTTTTTATCGAGATGTTGTGGTCTCCAAGGCCCACACTCTTACTTATTTCATTAGAGCTCAATAGATTGGTCAGCTGCACCAGAAAGGACACCCATGACTACTCTGGTGACCTCACCGCCATGGCTGGTCCCTTCGTTCTACGAACAAATTGGTCGACTATTTTAATTTGATACTCTAAGTACTGTTTATAGAGAGTCAGAATAATCAACGTAGATTAGTGGCTCAGTGATATAACAACGAGGAATAAACTCGACATAACAGGAAGAAAAAATAGTAGGAACGTGAGGGTTCCAGTTAAAAAGGCCCCAACTAGCTCTTGGAATTTCAGTTCAACTCCCTAAAGGCCGACGAAGTTATCACACTTGAAGTTCGGAGAGTTATCTCTATCTTGAACACACTGCACAGAAAGACTCGTGGGCGAGCTACCTTTCTGTTCTATTTGAAAGTTTTCTCGACTTCCATCTTAATTAAATAATGAAAATATAGCCTGAATACGCGCCGAGTAAACATATCAAAGTCTCTTCTTTCCGCATACCTTAAAAATTAATATCTCGCGTCTCCCGGTAGCTACAGAAGGAACTTGTTTTTGTTCCTCGTACATGCAGGTCTGAAACACTTCATACATTGCACGAAATGATCCCAGTTATCCGTTGATTTTTTCAATAAGGTATCTCGTACGATTAAAACAGTTCAATAAATACTCGATAATAACATTATACTGCACGATTGTGTTACGTACTACGCGAACTACCCACTATAATATATTATACAGTCACGCAATTTTACTTTTTTCAAGAAAAAAAAAAAAGGAAAGAAAGAAAGAATAGGTAAAGAGAAAAAAAGAATTCAATGGATAAACTTGCGCGTATTCGGTCATATGAATAATTTTCCTCCCCTTTTCCTTTCTGATATTGCATTATTTATAATATAAATACGGCGAGTGAAAATTAGAGAATGCTTTCTTATTTTTATCGGTACCATTAAAGTAAGCAACCGTTCTGATTTTCAGCGGGCCTTTCTTCCGAGGGTGTACACTTAGGTACATCATCGACAAAATCCGCCGATTCAGGTGGTAAACGTGAGACTGATTTACAATTCCAGAAACAAACTTGAATAACTCTTTTTCTGCAATTATTTACGAGCGATAAAAGACACTCTTAGAACCACGTCACATAATCTCATTCACCGATAGTTTTCCCTGTGTACTCGTAGGAGGCGTCCATACGTTATATGAGGCGACTCTGGCGATTTTTCAACCCCCCTCGATGAGGTGTTCCGAGATCTGGCTCAAAATGCATAGCGTAATTATTAATCTGTGTTTGAATGCGTCAACTTTATAAAAAAAATTAAAATTCGCTCGCAGGTTCTATTCAGGACTAATTACGATTAAAACGTACTTAATCTAAGAAATGTGCTCTCTACTGTAAACTGAACCGAGTTTTGCAATATTGTATTCTTGTGGAGAAAAATTATTCAATATTTGCCAGGATCATCTTTTCTCCTTCAATCATTTACGTTTCTTTATAGGCTTCAGCTTCCAACTTCCATTTTCACTCAGTATTAATAGGACTTTCTAATCTCTGAACTTTATAGTCACATGATATGAGGGAGTAGGTTATGACGGAGGCCTACTATTTACGACCCGTCGGAAGTTCAGTGAACCCACCTTTCGCTTGCAAAGTGTGGAAATCAAGACCAAGGAGAAGATAAAGTACAAAAGTATCTGGTGTGACTCAACGCTGGGCTTCAGGCACCATTTTTCATGGCATCGGAGAAGGCAGGTTCGGTAGTTGCATACCTTAGCCACCTAATGAGGAACCTAGGAGAGCCGAGAGAACACAGAAGAAGGATCATGATGAGCACTGCTACAAACGTTAGACGTATCCTTTAAATCTGCAAAATTTTTACTTTCATTTGAGCCTTATTCGAAGTTTCTACGACTTTTCTGAGCCGAGTCATGGAACAAAATGTACCAAAAATTGACTAATTTGCCAAGGTTTTGAAAATTCTCACCCTTTCAAGCTTCCTAGGGTTATTTGGTTTTTTTTTCGGAATATCACTTTCAAATCAAGTAAAGTGTGGAGGTTGAAACAATTTTTAATTTTTGAGAATTCTGGCAAATTTGTCATGGTCTATAAGTTGTCTCAAAAAAGTTGTAGAAAGTTGATTAGGGGCGCAAATTGAAGATAGAATTGAAATACAAATGTTTCAGATTTAAAGTACATGTTCAACGTTTTGCGTTTTTGCGCTGAAGTGGATTTACTTAGCGCAAACTTTCATTTAACTGGTAACATCTTTCTGGTTCACTCGGTATATGATGGGAGAGGGACTTGGAAGAATTTCGACTCTCGACCGACATATGATAGGAGTAGGACTTGAAATGATGACCCCCAAGCTGCATATATGATGATGGTGGGGAACTCAAGAAAATCTCCACCCGGCTATATACGGTAGGAGGATACTTAGAAAAGGGCGAACTCTCGAGTTATGTACATAGACGTACTTCAAAAGAATTTGACTTCTGAGATGATGGAAATAAAACTTGAGAAAATTTCGACTGGGGCCCAGCTACGTCCAAAAGTTGTTACATTATTAACCAGATTTGAATTGGATTATTGCTTCTCGGAAAATGTCGACCCTCGAGCCATATATAATACAAATTCATATTTCTCGCAGGACAGTGGGACTTGCGGGTTCCCCGCTGCCATTGCAACATTGGCAATGGCTTCTAATTCCTTTCCCTCCCTCCCCCTACCTAAAACGACGAATACGAAGGATCGTCTTCATGAAAATGGCTTCAGAACACCCCTGCTAACCCAACTCAATTTTTGTTTCTGTCCTATCGCTTATAGCATGGAGGATGAAATTTTTCCAAGTCCTTCTCTTATCAACTATAGCTCGAACTATCACGTATAGTTCGGACTATCACGTATAGTTCGAAGGTCAAAATTCTTCTAAGTCGCTCACCTGTTTATTACCTAAGTTCAAAGGTCAAAATTCTTTTCGATTTCCCCCTTCCTTTTTCTAAATCCCTTTCCAATAGCTCGGTCTCCTATCATATATACTAGTATAAAGCTAGTATAATACAAGGACGAGTCCAAGCCTAGTTCAAGTCTAGTATGCTGTACGTTAGTGATGAATTTTTCAATAACGATCATAAGAATGGTATCTCTCATACTTCCAACTGAGGTACTTTTCTCTTGAACGACTCACAGAAGAGCAATATTAGTCCGTAAGGACCCGGAGAAAAGTATTTCTCTTACAAGCGACTGCGGTACTTTTCCCTCGAGCCAAAGAAATCCGCATTTTACGCAAAATCCGTAAAAAAATCCCAATTTTTTTCGGAGATTGAAAATCCGTAGATCTGGCAGCACTGATAGCCCGACTGGAATAGCTCCTTCAAGCGACTAGATATGCAATACCCCATTTACTACTTGGCCTAACCCCTTCAATGAGCTAGATATACGACTTTTCAAATACCATAAGACTAATAAAAACAGGTTCCCTGTCTCGCTTTATTCATCTCTGTTAAAGAACCCGTGAGTTTTTGTACAAAAATGAGGCTCCCATCAGCTCTGTCTTCTTAAGCTGAAAAATTTCAGCCCAGCTAGGAGGATTGAGCAGAGCCAAGGGCTAAAGGGCAACAAGTGATTGGATGTTTGAATTGTACTTCTTTACAATTGTGTTTCCCAAGATTAGAAGTAGTCCTCAACCTAAAATATTCCAGGGTTTTTTTCGTATACGAATTTTTGAAATAATCGCAACCTTGTTACATCGCCCGAGGATGTAAGATTGCCTTAGGAGATCCACAGCGAGACGTTTCTTCGCACGCTTTGAAGCTGGATAAACAAGAATACATCGAAAGAAAGGAAAAGTACAAAGTTACACATCACGAACTTAATAAGCGCGCGACATCTGATCGACACCTGACCGTATATAGTGACCATAAGCAGTAATTAATCTTTAACAATATTATACACGTACTGCGTATATATAAAGTATACGCGATTGCGAAAGAATTACCTATCTTCCTACGCCCTACCCATTACCTGAACATCAAATAAATTATATTAATTGACCTAACATTACGAACATAAACAATCGCTCGTGGACCAGATCCGTTCATTCGAGTCTGCTTCGCCGTATCATTTTATAATCGCGCGAAAATTACGTGATCATTTGTACGATCGTCGACGAAAAACAACCAAGTTGATATAATTTTCTGTGAATCGAACAACGACCTGCGCGAACTCGCAGAGAAATGACCGCTCTACCATCCTTGGAGAGTTTATTAGGGGATACAATGTAACTTAACGCATTCAGTTAGATACGAGGAGATTTGTATTCGGACCACCTGAACTCCCACACTCCGAACACGTGTTCCTTGTCACACCAGGTAGCCACACCGACGACGGTGGCGGCGGCGCTACGACGGCTGAAGGGCGCAGACGACACGCTGCTACAGCGACAACAAGAATGACGATGACGACAACTAGTACGGGTACCTCGATGTCTATGTACTGTGTGTACGTTTTGTAAAGTTAACTGTAAGTTCACCAATACCTTATACGCGCAGATATAATATAGAGTGCGTAATTTGAATGCTTACACAGACAGAGTGGCGGTACCGATCGCTCCGAGCTTTGCTGAATCATACAGTGACCGTCTTACAACTACAACTTATTTTAATCACGAGCCAATTCTATTCGTGAAGTAAACTTCGTGACACTTTTTACGTGATTTATTCGTTCTCCATTCGAAAAAATTGCACTCGGGTATGGTAGTCGATTTGAATAAATTGAGCGCGAAATGACCGATACCAATAAATGAGGGAGATATTGAATAACACCACGCTATACCTATACGTGTGAGCAGTCTCTACCTTCTCTTCCTGGGCTACAAATCACAGAATATTAATATTGAAAAAAAAAATCGAATCACCTAAATATTTTGTAATCGATTAAAGATTCTTCGATGTAGAACGGAATGTTAAGGATGTATTTTGCCCATATAAAACTTTCAAAAAACTGTATTCTACCCTAACTCACGGGCGTTGGAAATCAATTGCTTTGAAAGAGAGTTTGGTGAACTTCTACAAGGAAAATTTTCGAGATGATAGAAAGTCGTATTAACTAATTTAAAGTCTCTACGCATCTATTCAGCGTAAGCTCCAACGACTCAGAAGAATTTAAAGTGTACTCAACCTCTTCTACCTCGAGATATCATCTTCGATTCAAGGAGAAGTATATTATTATCTTCAAGGAGAATCAAGGCTTCTTTTTTCATCACTTCAAATTGTTAATATTCTGAAATCTAATGGTTGTGTTCTTCTAGGGATTCCATTAGTTTCTTTAACCAACAGTTTCAATGATCTCCAAAGTTGTCTTTCATGAAGTTCACAACTTGAAATTGTTTTGAGTTTCTCGTCCCACATTAGATCAATTCCTCTCTCTTGGAATTATGATTAATTTTGATGTCACTACTCATTATAAAATTCGGAGAGAACAATAGGAATTTTTTCCTCGTCGTTTTATAACTGAAAATACCGCCTGCTCAGCTGAAATTAATGCTCTTGAATTGTCGTGAATTCAGAAAAAAATTATGGCTTTCTATCAGTTAGACGAATCTATTTTTTTTTTGGACGTTCATTCAATTATTCCCCCTCTTGATGAGATTGCATCCTTTAGTACGTCACCGTTTTTGTTTGCTCCTCGTCTTGTTGAATTCGGCTTTAATTTTTTATTGGTTGACTAGTATCTTCGCTGCCCGAAGCTCATGCGTTTCTTGCACGCCGTGAAGCTTCTTCGAATTCTGCTTTGTGAATGCATGGGACTCGAATAGTTGAGTGCCATTATTGCAAATATTGCTCATTCCTACATTCATCTTTCGTATTCAGGAGGTATGAGATTCGTCTTGTTTAAACTATTTAGCATGTGTATACTTTTAATTTCATTTTATATGTGTCATATTCGAGTTTTGCGACGGATCTAAAATCGTATGAATTACACTCGAATGTACGCGGTAAAAGTAGTATAATGAATTTTTTGAATAAAAATGGATTGTGATCTTTCGAAGTGGCGATAGTTGATCAAAAATTGCTGCGAGTTACTCGTTAGTCTATTTTCGTAAAAGAATTAACCAAGTTTGCTGCTCTCTTCTTGCATCTATAATGAAAGTAGAATTAGTTGAATGAAGTGGATAATAATTGGAAGATTTCTTTACTCTGTTCTGTAGTTGTGTGTGTTAATGTTCTTGGAAACTATGGAGTTTATCGTTGATATAGAATATAGAACATCAGTTTCGTTTCGTTCTCGATAGTAAATCGTAATTGAAAAATGGGTTACGAGTGAATTCTGCGTCATTTATTCCAAGTCCGTAGCATTGCTCGGTAAATAAAGAAGAAAGGCGAGTATGAATAAAGATAATAATTCGCATACGTGAAAATTTCAAAAAGGATGTGTCTTCTTACGTATAATGTGGTTCGAATAATTAAATTTAATGTCTATAAAACGGATAATTAAAAATCGTGTAATTCTTCTCGATATCTTGTATTGTTGTCATTCGAAACAAGTTTCGTTCCGTTTAATAAATTTTTTCGGAAAGGAAGGCGCATCGTCGTTACATCTTCGTTATAAGGAAATGAATGATGTGCGCAAATCCGATGCGAGAGATACATTCTCAAGATTGATACATAGTTTTGATGTTTGAAATCGCGAACTGATTATGGTTGATGAAAATATTTACCAACGTTCATTTGTGGGAAAGTACACCCGCGTTTTAAAAACTGCTCTTTATAATCTTTGAATTTCTGTCCCCCGTTTTTTACTCTCTCTTCGGTCGCATATTTCCTACGTCTCAAAAATAGAATTGTTAATATTATTGTTGTTGATAACATTATAACAAATTCAATGCCTCACATGCGTTGAAATGCCGTCGAATTAAATGTTAATGACTTTTACCTATTGATGAAGAGGCACTATGCGACCAGGAAGTGTGAGTAAATTAATTACGAGCGCGTACGTCATCGTTGTGTAAGTCCAGCTGAAGAAGTACGTACCGAGTATTTTCTCCGCATGTGTTATCAAAAGTTGAATCCAGTATAGCTCAATTTTTATAATGTTGCGGGCAATTTAAAATTCTAATACAAGTATTATACGAGTTTCGTTGCTGTCATTTACCAGACGGTGTGTGAACAAAGTTAATTGTTGAATGTGTAGTTGAATTAACTTAATTTATGTATACGACGCCCATATTTGTCCGAGTGCCTACTCAACGTCATTACAGGTACAAAGACTTTCAAGAATTGCGATTTTCATACTTGGCTGACAGTGGGATTGAGAGGTTATTCAGCGTGTTTTGTCCTCAAAATGCGATACGCTTGCAGGTTTTTTTTTAGCGGGAAACCCGCTATCTATTTTCTTAGGGGTATTACATCTTCAGAAAACGTCCGTGTCCGCGTCCGGGAGTTCCTGTAAACTGCGTGGTGTGACGTGACGTGACATGTGGTACTTTATGACGTCAACAAAGACCTTGACCTACTTTAAGGACTTTGAAAATTTCAATTTCCAGCCATCACTATATCAGGCCCAGTATCGTTAGGGCGATTACACCCTCAGAAAACGTCCGCATATGCGTCCGGGAGTTTTTGTGAACTGCGTGACGTGACGTGTGGCGCTTTATGACGTCATCAATGACCTTGAACTACTTTAGGGACTTGGGAAGATTTTAACTTCCAGCCATCATTATATCAGGCCTAGTATTGTTAGGAGGATTACATCCTCAGAAAACGTCCGGTAGTTTCTGTGAACTGCGTGATGTGATGTTTGACGCTTTATGACGTCATCAATGACCTTGACCTACTTTAGGAACTTGAAAAAATTTAAACTTTCCATTTTGTTAGGTGCATTACATCCTCTACATCCTCAGAAAACGTCTGCATTCGCGTCCGGGAGTTTCTGTGAACTGCGTGACATGACGTGGGGCGCTTTATAATGTCACCAATGACCTTGACCTACTTAAGGGACGGAAAAATTTCAACTTCCAGCCATCATTATATCAGGCCTAGTATTGTTAGGAGGATTACATCCTCAGAAAACGTCCAGGAGTTTCTGTGAACTGCGTGATGTGATGTTTGATGCTTTATGACGTCATCAATGACCTTGACCTACTTTAGAGACTTGGAAAAAATTTAAACTTCCAACCTCTGTTATATCAGGCCTAGTATTGTTGAGGGGATTACATCCACAGAAAACGTCCGGGAGTTTTTGTGAACTGCGTGACGTGGCGTGTAGCGCTTTATGACGTCATCAATGACCTTGACCTACTTTAGGGACTTGAAGCAATTTCAAGTTTTCATTTTGTTAGGGGGATTACATCCTCAGAAAACGTCCGCATCCGCGTCGGGGAGTTTCTGTGAACTGCGTGACGTAACGTGGGGCGCTTTATGACGTCATCAATGACCTTGACCTACTTTAGGGACGGAGAAATTTCAACTTCCAGCCTTCATTATTATCAGGTCTAGTATACAGTATACTGAGAAGAGCCCAGCCAACTCATTTTCTGAGGGGGCTTTTTCGCGCCAACGTGATCGCAAGCGCGAGAGGTTGCGGGTTCCCCGCTGCCATTGCAAAGCTGCAATGGCCTCTAAATTTTATCTTCTTCTTTCTTTTTTTGTTTTTTTTTTTTAGTTACAAGAAATTAAAATTTGAGGGGGTTTCTTCACTGAACCGAGAAGGTTAGGTTGCCTCTTGGACAGCGGACGTTTTTTCCGGGAGACCCCCCCAATAAAACAGGTTCTCTATTAACATTAAATTGGGGAAAAATTTACCTGACCCCCACCCCCAGCTCTTCAGGTTCATAAATTGAAATTTCTATGCATTTTCAAAGCATCTCTTTGTTGTTTCATGATGACTTATAGTCCAGATTTACAGACTTATTTCGCTGCCTCATTTGAGTGGGTAAAAGTTCAAAAATTTAGGAATTTCTTGAAGAATAACTTTGTCTCAATGTTCACTTACCAAACTTGCGAATTGGCGATGGACTTCTTTTGAAAAACCATAATGCAATTCAAGTATCTTTTACATGTGACTTACCTATAAAATAAGAAGAAAGAAACCAAAATCAGTGACATAAAAATGAACAATTTCTTGTTTTATCGTATTGTAATTTCGGTTCGTATGAAAGAATAAAAAAAAAGTGACACAATGTGTCTCTTCCAAAGACACTTAAGTATTTTTTTATATTCTTGTCTTCTACTCTTCAATATCGATGTATTGATTTTAGCGATCATATTGAGTCGATTCCACCAATCTTATCGACTTTTCCTACGTCTATCTCGGTAATAGTGACGTAACAGTAACGTCTCCCTGAGACAATATGTCTTGGCTTAGCCCACCGAGGCTCACTCACTTTAGCTTAGTGTACTATTAGTTAAATTTAGCCAGTCGTAAAAAGGAAAGATAAGTTTTGCTATTTCTTATCGATGATTCTAAAGAAAAAAAATTGAAAAACACTTCAGTCAAAAAACGTACATGTGAGTCAAGAGGGAAACCAAACTGCAACGACACACGATATCAGGTAACCTATACTTTGATTCCAGAAAGATGAAAAACTCTCAGCTTACCCCATTCTATCACACAAATAAAATTGTAATTGAAATTTATTTTCGAAGTATAAGCAAACCAAAACCGTTGCTCTCATTTACACAAATTTGAACTTTCCACCGACAAAATGCACGTGTGGATGAATCTTTAAATACTTTTTTTCTTTTTACGACTGATACGCGATACAATTTACGACCCATAAGTATTTATAAGCGATTAAAATCCCGTAAAATTCTGTCCACACAAGTCCAAACACCCTACTAAATGCGACGTATCAACGATTACTCGATTAATTTGTATGAAAATAGAAAAAACTTCAGTTTTATCGCTATTTGGTAATTTTGAAATGTGAGAGATAACGTGTTAATATGCCTACAAATTTATATTTCTCATTTACTTACAGCAAATGCAGATAGTAAAAAGTTGAAAAAAACTAAGAAAAAAGTGCGTATCGTACATAAAATTTCATTTATTGCTACGAATAAAACTGAGACATGACATGAAAAAAATTCGTTTATAAAAAATTAGTATAGGATGACACGCTGAAAAAAACAAAAAGTATAGAGAGGTAAGCCGACGATCGGATGATTCTGTTGCATTGAGGTCTGTTTGGATATAAATATTTTGTGCGTAAACTTAATGCAAATTGAGAGTGTTACTACAACTTTTTTAGGAAGCTCAAAATGGGGAATAAAAGTAGGGTACATTGCCAGATACCCGTACCATGTGATCGCTCGTGCGATCTATCTCAGATTTCTAACTTTGATGAAGAAGGGTCAACAAGTCTTTCTTCGGTTCTTTGTTAGTCTCATTTATTTATCGATTTGGAATCCTCGAGTAATTCGTGAGACTCGATGAACTAACGAACCGAAAATTTTTATTCTTACCCTGTACACAAAGTACTATGCAATCTTTTCTGAGTTATTAGATAGAAATGTAAAAATAAGTTCGCATGACAAACTTCCAAGTGCGACATCTTGATGATATTACATTTTCCTCCTTTCCCAGATGAATGTCATAAAACAGCTTCCTTGCTCTCTTCAATTAATTCCGTTAATACGCGCTTTGTTGTTTTTGGGGCTCTTGCCTCAGACAAGGCAAGTGCCCCTATGCAATTTTTTAAAAAAGCTCGTCAAAAAATGTGTTATGACGTCACCCAATCGTTTTAAATTTTATTTTTGCCAAGCAAGTTCCAATTATCGGAAGATCTTCTTTTTGGTCCGTCAATCAATATTGACAATAATGTTGCACTTATCGTTGCATGAATCGTGTGACTAGGAAGACTGTTTACCCCCCCCCCCCCCCCCTCAAAATAATGCCCGCAAGAGACTCGGATCCTAAGATGCGAAGCGACTGTTTTTTTGTAGATCATTTTTTCTAACTTTTTTAAAAGTAAAACATTGATCATAGTTTCCTAACTTCATGTCCCGAAATGCATTTTCAAAAACCATTGTCGATGTGACCACAATTGGAGTCCGTTAGAAATTATGAGGCGTGATGCCCAAAACACCAATTAATCATTACCCAGCCCCTTCCTACATGAATTATGCGTAAAATTGCGCGGACAGTTCGAATCGCTGTCTTTTGTTATGACCATGCGTGTACTGCCCACAAAACTCGAGAAAAATAAAGGTCATTTTGAACCCACGACGGGACACAGTCGATTGTATAAGCGTTGATCTTCAGAATTAGTCGTTGATTTAACAATATTTTTGATTACTTCCACGGAAACGTATTTTAGCGATGAAGGTCACGGCAAAGAGGTCACTGTACATTTGCGGAGGAAATTCAGATAAGCGAGAGCAAAACGGTGCTACGAGAGCAAGGAACATGGAAAGAAGCGAAGCGTTCATTCTCGTCTAATGTTCGCCATTTATTTGTATTAATTAACAAACAAATTTTTCGTTATTACCTTCATTCGCGTTGTTTATGCTCATTAAAAAAAAAAGGAATGGGATCAGTTACTGAGTAAACGAGCGCCAGAATGGGTAGAATCCATTTTTGAAAATTAGCTCGTGGTCAGCGTGCTCATTTGGTGCCTACGAAGTGCAACGAGTACGAAGTGCCGACGATAAAGCGTAATCGTATTGTACGCACTTTAGGATTTGAAATTACGTGATAAGACAATTTTGAATGCGTGACAAAGCACATAAGCCTGTCTGGTGTATTGCCTTCGTTGATGACTGTTGGTTAAAAATAATGTATATTAGTTTAAAATTCGCTTACGGATTAAGACGTTCAGACGGTGTGCAATGCTTGGTATGCGATGGCGTTGAGGCAATATCATGCGGGAAACGGATGTACAAATATTTGCAAAAAAAGGGAACCAATTATCTTTCAAGTACTGGGTTCTGTATCATAAAAAGAAAAGGAAATGATCTGAAATAACTCCTCTGCTTGGTGTTGATCAGCGAAATTCCCGCGGTTTGAAACAGAAATTTGCTCTCTTCATTGTACATGATCGACCTCATTTTCGGTTTTCGATATTATGGATGAGTTCCATAATCATCGTTCAAATTGTCCATTATAGAGAGGAATTGTGAGCGACCCATAAACGAAAATGATGCATGAACCCGGACGGGAAAATTTTGACTTCAAATATTGCCGATTTATTCGCAATAATGCACACGCTAGGTGATCGATGACTGAAAATCGGTGTGCAACAGATGTATTATGACATCGTCATAATGAATTCCGTACGAGTGCGCTGGTGATGATAAAATCCATCGGGCGATTTTGTAACCAATAATTGAAGGCTGCCCCGAACCGACCCTACATTTTGTGTGTACGCCTTTACGAGAACCAGTTTACGATATTATTATAATAATGTTGCAGAAAACGGTAGCACTAATTTTTGGCAATCTGTAATTGATGAATGCACAAATGAAGTTCGGTATGAAGCTGGAAGGGAACATTATCGATAATGTGCCTGGAGTATCGAAATATACGAAATAATTTGTGTCCTAGAATTGTAATTAAATGATAGAAAATTAGGTTGTATCATACCGGTAGAAAATTAACGTCTAAAAGAGAGTATAGCAGCCCAGTTGTGGTCATCAAGGAAACGAATTTTCGTTGCGCGAATCATATTAATTCGGTGCAAGTATTGATTCATCGAATGGTGTTTTATGCAATCAAATAATTTGAACTCTCGACGTTGTACAACAGACTCGTCTCTTGTCAATGGTCAGAAAGTTTGGATTGGTAGGTCTTTCCCTCGTTTGAAAAGGTACTGCTGTGGAATTTGCCGTGTTGTAGGAGTCTTTTTGCCGGAGATTTATTTCGTATAATTTCTGGACGTAGAAATTGACTGAATCTTGTTGTATAATTTTCGTGAAATGAAGTTACTCGATTGGAGAAAGAAGTCGCAGCCTACCGACTGAGCTGCTCGGGGTTGCCGCTATTCTAACGTTTTCAATTGAGGCAAACAGGGAACCTCTTTCATGGGAGGCATGAGCGTGCAGAGTTAATCTTGTTAATTTTATTTAATAGCTAGAGCTTCAATTTTGTTCCTCACACTTATCACCTATAGCTTTGAGGTCAAAATTTCTTCGGGTCACACTTTCTGCCAGACAGTGCCTTTTTCTGAACGCCAAGTCTGCCGGTCGGTGCGCAACGCCCATCATTTCTCTTCGATTCACTCTTCCCCCTCCGCCCTCCCCCTTAGAACAGGTTTCCTGTTACGGCCTCCTCCTATCATGCACCTATGGCTCGGAGGTCGAATTCTAACAGGGGACCTGTTTTATCGGGAGGGGGGGGGTCTTTCCGGAAGAAATGTCCGCCGTCCTGGAGGCAACATGACCTTGGGACTTGGAAAATTTTTCGGTTCTTCGTCTATCGCCTACAGCTTGGAGGATGAAATTTTTTTGAAGGGCTAGGTTGAAATTTTTCCAAGCCCCTCTCCTATCACCTATAGCTTGGACTATCACGTATAGTTTGTTGGTCTAAATTCTTCCAAGTCGCCCATCTATCACCGAGTATACTACAAGGAGAGTCCTAGCCTAGTTCAAGTCACACACCTATATTTTTTTTCATATATTGAAAATCTGTAGATCTGGCAGCACTGACAGCCTGATTAAAATAGCCCCTTCAAGTTACTGGATATGCAATACTCCATACACCAATTCGCCTAGCCTCTTCATTGAATCAGATAACCTTGACAAAAATTTTATTTAATTATAAAATAATATATCATATATATTGAATTAAATTTTATTGGGGTAATGTGAAATAATTTTTCTTATTTTAATTAAATTTAAAATCATCTCAAGGATGACAAGATAATCAAATGAATAATTTTCGTTTATTCCCTCGATGTTGAATTATACAAATTTAACCAAGACTTTATTTTTTCAAAATATTAATTATAACTTTTATAATTATCATTAAAATCTAATTAGGGAAAATAAAATTTTATAAAATTAAAACTGATGAAAAAAATATATTTTATTAATTAAATATATAAAATATGTAATTTGAATCATTTTTTATGTCAAATTTAATAGTTTTGTTATAATAAATTATTGTTCAATATTGATCAATACTTACAATTTATAATGATGTATTATGATCAATAAAATAATTAATTCTGATATTTTTATTTGATGGATCAAATATATTAAGTAAATTAAATGGTATTTTAATAAGTTTTTTGATTTTTTTTCCTGTGCACGCTCATCTTGTGAGGAATAATATTAATTCATGGGTATCAATTTCTCGTGGATTATAATGTGTCTTCAAAAAATTTTTAGCGGGAAGCCCGCTATCGATTTTGTTAGGGGGATCACATCCTCAGGAAACGTCCGTGTCCGGGAGTTTCTGTGAACTGCGTGACGTGACGTGATGTGACGTGACGTATGGCACTTTATGACGTTATCAATGACCTTGACTTACTTCAGGGACTTGGAAAATTTTGAACTTCCAGCCTTCATTATATCAGGCCTAGTATTGTTAGGGAAATTACATCCTCTTCTGTGAACTGCGTGACGTGATGTGTGGCGCTTTATGACGTCATGAATGACCTTGACCTACTTTAGGGACTTGAACGATTACAACTTCGCATTTTGTTAGGGGGATTACATCCTAAGAAAACGTCCGCATCCGGGAGTTTTGGTGAACTGCGTGACGTGACGTGACGTGCAGCGCTTTTTGACGTCATCAATGACCTTGACCTACTTTGGCGATTTCAAAAAAGTTCAACTTGCAGCCAGGATGCTTTATGACGTTGTCAATGACCTTAACCTACTTCAGGGACAGAAAAGTTTCAACTTCAAGCCTTCATTATATCAGGCCTAGTATTGTTAGGAGGATTACATCCTCAGAAAGCGTCCGCGTCCGGAACGTGACGTGTGGCGCTTTATGACGTCATCAATGACCTTGACCTATTTTAGTGACTTTGAAAAATATCAACTTCCAGCCTTCATTATATCAGGCCTAGTGTACAGTATACTGAGTAGAGCCCAGCCAACTCATTTTATGAGGGGGCACTTATCGCCTACGTGATCGCGAGCGCGGGAGGTTACGGGTTCCTCACTGCCATTGCAAACGTGCAATGGCCTCTAAATTTTTTTCTCGTCTTCAATACTTTTTTCCTGTGGAAAATTTAAATCCATGGTCATCATCATTTTAAAATTCTGTCATGTCACTTTCATTATCTCATGCTTCCTATTATTTTTCTCGGGCCGATAAATGAGTCCCTTGTCAAAATCCACGCATCATGAGAAAAGCCACTCTTTATTATTGGCTTTTAGATCACCCAGCCGAAATCAAAACAAATTCGTATTGGTGATATACAGTTCTTTCTGAAGGCCTAGGGATTAGGGACTGATCATCCGCGATGAGTGCTAGCTGCTGGATTAGCCACATTTGTGATTTAAATTGAGTACAGCGCTGAGGTTTCATCAAAAAGATGAGCTTATCGCGATGAGAATCAAGGTTGGTGAATGGAAAGGTCCCATCAGCCCGGAGGAATAATTGATGCAGATGGCTGTGAATCGCCATGAAACCTTATATCATATAGTATCAGTCACGTTTCGTTCCAAAAATAGCCTCAATTGCCATTTCCGAATTTCCTCCTGAGTTTTCGATCAAGTCTAGTGACGTAAAGCCTCGACCTACCTCACATTTTTCGAGGCTTATTAATCGTAGGTTTGTCTGTACCAATAGATTCTCCGACTTCAATTGTAACTATAATTGAACGTTTGAGTCGCACTTATGACTATTTGCGGTTATAACCGAAAATGAATGGTTTAGACGAGCTCGCCAGAAATCTCTCAACGGTCTGAAGAAATATTTCCACCTTGATCGCTATTGTATAATCGAAGTAGTTACATTTTCAGTAATCAAAACTGTGTAAGCGTTTAAAAAGCTTCTAGTTACTAGCATCTCTTTATAACTCTACGCCTGATCCCTCATACACACATGCACATCATCACTTATGTTATGTAATGACAGTATTTTCGAAATTCTACCGCAGAGATCCGTGGTGAGTTCTGATGATTATTAGTGTCGCAGAATAATACTCTTAAACATATGTCAGCCTTCGCTAACTACGAAGGTCGATAAAAAGTTGTAAACTCTTATCTATTACGTATTTAGAAAAATACTTAGTAGAATGTCACTCTACCTATAGTCATATTGTTTTTATTGGAAAATTATTGTAGGAGTCTCCAAGTATGTTATCTTACTGACTCGAACTATTGTTACAGGTAATTTGGATCACTGCCAAAGAAGTTGGAGGTACCAATCTGTATCGACGGTCATTCGACTTTCACTAGGAAAAGGTTAGTGCCGTATAATGTATACTATTCTTTGTTTTCCTGTCGCAAAAATGTATTCTCTACATTTTCAGCGCGATTTTTATCTGAATATTTTGGCGACGATTCTATTTTCACGCTGACTCCGAGAGAGTTGACTGCTTTACAAACGCCTTCGTGCAAATATTCACGGATATGTATACCTTATAGTAATTGGGTAACGATTTACTCGATGTACTCGTAACTCTTTCCCTTTAATATGAGGTTCCAGCGTTCGACTTAAATTAATTGATCCCAAACGAGTACAAATTTGGAGCGTATAGTATGAAATGTATATCGAGTAGCTTATTAATAGTGAAGAGATTGCGGCAATTACGAGACAGTTGATTCAGTGGCTGTGAGCACTTTACACGCGTGGACAAAAGTGAGAGGATATTATACCATCCGCGATTTATTTACAACAGACTGAGAGGCATTGACGTTAATTATATCGCTGACCGATTCTCATGCAGATATAAGTTCATGGTGTGTCTAGAGCATAACTGAAGAAAAAAAAATCTGTATTACATTCCAGTTCTATGATTCGTAAATGAATATCATAAACGTATTATTATTAATGTTGACGTGAAATTGTTTGGTATCGTCGAGACCATTTTAGCGTTCTGAATTCGTTGATACGATTTGTTTCAACATTTCAAATTCGTAATGTACGAGAACGGTATCTGCTCATAAAAACTTATTGATGTACAGGAATGAAACTAACCGTACCGAAATTACTCAAATTGTTACTTCATCTCTTTTAATTCATTTGAATGAGGTAATGAGACGGAGAGTGATGTCTCTATTTTGAACTTGAAAGTTTGATTTGATTCAATATCTCGTTATTCGTTTCATTCGAGGAGTGCAGGCAATTTAATGTTTTATGGAGGTCATGTTCAGAGAGGGTGACTTCTTGAGGATCGGACGTGATGTCAGGAATATTGGTGCAGATGAGCCCAGTGGATACACAGTTTTGGAAAACGATGAACATCCGTCAAAAGGCTTTTTACTCAGGTATTGTTTTCGTAAGATGCGCGGTTTGCGGGAAAAAAGTTGCCACGCCAGCGTGGCCCTTTGCTAGCGCGTGAACTCCTTTCGTATCACGCTAATCGAGAAATCACAAGAACACTTTTTCCTTGTAAATTCTGCGCATATCATTTTTGTACTGAGGTAATTTCTTTCTGAACTCCATAATTTTTGAGAAAAATGAACCAAAAGGCAAAATAGTGCGACATTGATTTCCTTAGGAAGGTTCCGACAGCAGCAGGGATGATGATTTTTTATAGCAAACTAAAAACTTCGAGGCCAATAATTCGCTGCAAAAACCGTCGGCGGACTTTTCTCGTTTTTCATTATGTATGTACTGGGCCAGAATTAGTATGGATATGTACACGAAAAATGAAAACTTCGATGGTCAGTCTTCTATTCGCATCGCGCGGACCTTGTCTGCACTCATTGTGTGCTTAACGTTCCAAAATGTTAATTTACATTAATGTATTCGAGTATATTATGGTGATAAGTGCTCATACACGCCTACGGTTTGATAGATTTTCTTGCGGTCTGTTGCTATATCTAAAGACCATGACATTTTACTCTCATTTTCCATTTACTTTCTTCACTATTAATTGTTGTCATTTAAATTGTGGGTAATCACTCGTAGTATTCGTCGAAGGTTTGCATACGGTATACGCATTAGGTATGTGTATCAATAGTGAACGCAGTTTCATCGTGTCGCAGTCATTTTACCCGGAAAACGAACGAGTATTATTGAGAGGTCCGCGAATATTCGAAACTATCGATCATCAAAAAGTATATTTGGTTTGATAGTCATCTCATGATCGATATTGTGATGAGAAACTTGTAAGTAATAATTTATGCCGTAGGACTCGGGCGAAGCTCCTAAGTTTCTTTTCCCTCAGGCTGATATCATTTTGAATTCCATGTGAGGTTGAATTATGAAATTTTTTCAAACTTTCTGGCCTTGAACAAGAGTGAGTACAAGGTCAAAGTAGGCATCACTCGTGCGTTTTTTTCCGGTGGTCAAGTTAGTATTTTGAGAAAATTTAATGAGTTTTTCGATTGAGAGTCAATCTTTTCATTTTCCTGAAGTCACTACGTATTCAAACCTCACCAAAGACTTCCATTCCATAATTTCGGAAAATTTAAACTCCTGTGCTCTTTAAGCTCGAAGCTATCCTAAGATCGTATAATTTTAGATGGCTCGTTATGTCTCTCCCTTTGACTTTATACCGGTGTTTCTCAACCGAAGTGCCCTCTTGAGATTTTGATTGAAAAGATTTTTCTAGCTCGGAAAAAAAATCAAAAGCACTAACTGAGCGATGTATTCCAGCTTTGGGATAGTGTCAATTCCAATGATAATTACTTGAACTTGACTCTGAAAAAACAATGAAGAAAAGGCATTGAACTCAACATTAAATATGCGCTGAATTTCATAAAAATTGAAAACTGTCCATGGGAGGAAGGGCAAAAATACAGAATGTATTTTATTTCTCATGAACGAATTATGGAATAAGGAGAGGTCGGGGTGTTCTCGAAGCCAGAATGTGTTTTGGTGGCGGAACTCAATATTTTCTCGAGTTTCTCGGAACTGCAGCTTGGAGAAAGAGAGTTGAGGCCTAGGCAGAGACATGGTACAAAAATTTCGGTTAAGATTTAGAATTTTAGGAAAACTGTGCCGGAGGAAAGACGTCCTTTGGAAAAAATGTGCGACGATGTAAGGAAGCTTGAGGAACACTGCCGTAAACTGTACAGGCAAGGAGCCAGTGAAGAAATAAAAGTATTTTTCAAACCCACTGTCTCTTGTAAGCCTCAGAACTAAAAGTTTTTCTAAACTTCCTTAAAGCGTATCGCCAGGGTCTTGAATCTTTTTTGACTTCGCTTTTATTTGAGATTCTATCCGTAGTTTCTCAAAATCTGTCCTCCGGATGATACGTCCTCTGCGCATCTGACCAACTTTCGAGACTTGGAAAAATGTCAATATTGAAGCATTATCTAACAGGAGGCCAACTTGAAAAAATTTGGACCATCGAGATGAGGTGAGGAGTGGGTAATCTGAACAAATCGGGCGAACTTGTTTCCTTGAGAAGATTCTACGATTTCGATAATCGATTCAGATCGATTCTTCAGTCGATGTTTTTCCGAATAGTTCGCGGATCGAAATTTTTTCAAGTTCCTCCCCTGTTGCGATAGGATTGGAATCAACTCGTCGGGCAGTTAATGCTACCACTCGATCTATTCTTATGAAAATGTCGCGAAGTACAAAATAAAACGGTTTTTTCAATTTTCCTCGCAAACTGCGAGTCTTACGGCAAAAACACTTAATTGGGACAATTTTATAAGTAAAGACAGGAATTTCCGTCAAAAAACCGTGTGATATTCGGCACTGTAATTCAAAAATTCAGCAATATTCAGCATTCAAAGAAAAAAAATAGGAAAAATTCGCGTTTTTCAGCACTTTTATTCACTCATTTCCAATGAAAATTATTTAAATTCCAAAGTTGATTGCAAGTATAAAATGTGGAATCGCACGCCAAATAATTTCACCGAGATAAATTTGATTGATTTTTTTTTTTTTTTTATATTTCCCTGCGCTTATTGGGCTCCTTTCAAAGATCCGCTTGCAAGTAGACTACTTTCAGCAAATTTTGGGCGCACAACTACGGAATGTGGACTATCGTGGTGCCGGAGAATCATGTAAAGGGAACAACAAGCGACTGTCCGCAATTCATGAAAAAGTACCTGTTGCGTATGCTAGTTTCATACTAGGCTTTCTCAGAGTGATTCTAAAATCTACGAGTCCGAGTCTGAGCCCCTCCCCATAATGAAAAGGCGTAGGCTAGATTTATACTAGGCTAAGAAAACGCTGAGAGCCATTATGAAGCTAATAGCTCGTGACGTCATAAGTCGGTGACGTCCTAGGTCGGTGACGTCATAAGTCGGTGGCATCCTAGGTCCGTGACGTCATAAGTTTGGTGACGTCATAAGTCGGTGACATCCTAAGTCGGTGACGTCATAAGTCGGTGGCGTCCTAGGTGGGTGATGTCATAAGTCGTTAATCCTGGTCCGCTTACAACATCTGAAACATACTAAAGTAAACATACTAAAGTAGATTTATACTAGAGCAAGAAGCGGGACAAACGAGCGAAGCGAGTGAGGCCTCCTAATCTGATCAGCCTGAAATATACTAAAGTAGGGTTTTTTTATCAGAAGTAATCAATTTTCAATCAAAACTGTGTCATTTGAGGGCAATTTTCATTGGTTTGTCCCAATTAAAACCACTTCGCTTTGGACTCAAATTTAGTAATTTTTGGACTAGAATTGGCCCAAAATTCAGTACTGTTCAAAAAATATGACCCGATTTCAGGCATAAAAAATCTTCATGATTTGATGTAAAATTTCAATTCTGTTGGTAAATTCAGATTTTTGGCTATTTTTGGCATTTTCATCGATTTCGGCATTTTGTGGCAAAATAGACTTTTTTTCCTGCGTCTCATTCATCATGACTCAGGAGGACCGAGAGAAGATAGCAGAAGACTACCTGATCGTAGTGATGTCAGTCCTCCTTTATGAAGCCCCTGTGTGGGCCGACTTCACAAGGATTGAGTACAGAAGAAGAGAAATCTAAAAAGACCAACGAAGAGCTGCGCTCAGGTGTGTTAGTGCCTACCGCACTGTGTCGAAGGACGCTCTTTACGTATTAGTACGGACACCGCCAATTGACTTGTTGGCAGAAGAGCAAGCACAAGTAGAATTAATACGGTCCGAAATGTTACGGCTTGCATCTCACGTCTGGGTTAGTGGCGTTCTATCTCTGCCCGATGATGGTTTACTAACCGAATGATCTCGCGTCTTCCTATTTATATCTGCGGTCTTTGCAATTTTTTGCTTTTGTTACTCTTTGAGTATCCTACAGCAAGCACAAGTGTTCGAGATAAAGAAGAAGACAAGGTCGTACCCGACAAGCCTTGCGGGTCAAACAGGAGGCCAGCCGCTTCTTGCTTGCCAAGTGAAGAGCGACTCACCCAGACAAGAAAGGGTGAGTGGGCCCACGGGCTAATACGTGATATCGACAAGTGGATGGACCGAGACCATGGCCAGCTCAACTTCCATCTCACACAAATGATTAGCGGCCATGGGTGGAGCTCCTACAGAAAACTCTGGTGGAGGAGTAGATACGCGTATGTCTGTGGTACAGGACTACCAGAATTCTAGGTTGAGTGCTGAGCCCTCCCTCGGTCAGTAGGGTAGACCCCTGTAGCCTCATTGACGGACATTGCACAGCACGCGGAAATTGTGGAGAAAATGGGCACAAGCCTCTCTCAATTCGAGCCCTCTGGACTATCGACGCAATGCCCTAAACGGTGGGTACCGGTGCCGGAGGTGCTGTTTTTCGGGGACCGCTTTGGGCGCGCGTGCACGCTCATACGCTCCCGTTTCTTTTCGAAGGCAATTCATCATGACTCGAACTTTATTCTGATTCTCATTCACTTCGCCCTTCAAGAGAAAAAGTGACAGATGCCGAGAAATCCGAAGATCACATTTTCAATTTTTATATTACACGATGCATACATACCTCAATATTTAGTCCACATTTTCAATTCCATCTTTTAATTTACATAGCTCGTACCATTCTTCTCCCTCATCGTAAGCATCTGGATAGTCGAAATTTTTTCTTGTCCTCCAACCTCAAAAGTCATCCCTTCTTGTATTCTTTCCTCCTATTTATTGTTCGAAGGTCGAAAATATCTCGGATATTTGTCACAAATAAGGGTCTATGCTTGAAATTTCCACCGCCGAGCTATGTAGGTCAAGAAGCTTCGAACTTAAAAATCTCTCCATCGCATTGTCTTCACGTATTCTAATCGGATGATCAGGCGTAATTGATTGGAATTTCACCAGAATGAGCTCCCGTTGAGGAAGATTTTCGTTGAAAACTTTGGATTTACGATTAACGTAGAGTAGGATTATGAAATCCCAAAGAGAGAAGTCTTAACCTACTGGAAAACATCCTCAGATGAGAAATTCGTGCATTTCTTGTCGACACCTTTATCCCGAAAAGGAGCAGACATTGACTCACTTGTTCATACTTCCTTATTCCTATGATTTAGTATCGTTGTGAACGGGTCTGGCCTCTTAGATTTCTTGATCTCAAAAATCATTACACTGTAAGTTGATTCCACGGTTTTGTGCGGTTTATTTCAGGGTTTGAAATCAAGTCAAAATCAATCATCTCAAGGAGTCATTCTGCACCCCGCATTCCTTCAATTTTCAATTTTCTGAATTTTTTTTCTCATATCTTGAACAATAGTTTAATCCCGTTTGTCGAGAATCGCGGGAGTATCGTACAAGACATGTGACAATGAAAGACGCGCCTCTTGCTACAGCGTATAATCAAATTATTTGAAATGGGATTCTGCGAGGTTTCTGATTGAAATTTTGTTCATTCATAACAAGAGTTAATTACTTTCCGAGTGAAAAACATTCTTATTACTCGACAAATAATGTTAATAAGTACTACGTTTGAGGAGTGTATCTTTGTCGCTGTTTTATTCTTTCGTCAATATGAATATTAATTTTGCTCGTTAGAATAATGATTCGAAGTTTGTAATAATTAGGAATAGCGATTAGAAAGTACAATATTTCGTAGATAATTGTTTTTTCTGAGGGTACCTTTCCGAATATGGTAGCCAGTTGGGTAACAAACGCAGAGGCGAAGTAACGGAAGATTTTTCTGCGCGCGTGAATATTCAATGGAACGCTTTATCAAAAAAATGAATGTTTGTATGAATGAGCTAATAGAACACGTTATTACGAAGTCGGTCGGATGTTGCAAAGGTTGATACAGGAAGCAGAGGAAGAGGACCTAAATAAGTTGTTCGTAAGGTAACGAAACTCAGTAATAGTATAATTTTTGTATTCCTGAGCGTAAACGTACGGAGCTATAAAAACTGATAATGAAAAAAAAAAAAGAGTTCAAAATCGATTTGTATTCATTCATTCATGGCGACAGCTATGAATTATAGTTTTCCATTCAAAAACAAATAAACGGTATCTTTCTTCTTTTTATTTTAAATAGTAAGCATTTAAGTACGGTATGTATCTATCGTTCTCACAATTTAACTATTTCGTGTTCGTAAACTTGACATAAAACGTGGTATAGAAGAACGGTCCTAAAATTAATACACCATCAATCATATTTATGTGTCAAGAGTACGGACGTACGATTTACGAGTATGTAAGGAAGAAATAATTCGACGATGTAATTATCGGCATTACATAATAAAGTATGTGTCGTACATACGTGTGGGATACAATTGGGTACTTTGATTGGACGATCTTTTTTTTTATTTTTCTCGATTAGTTCATATTTGCGCGATACAATTTACTCTTTGAAATACGGCGCGTAATTCGTCATGATACTTAGCGGATTATTATGATATTATGGTTATCGTTTTGTGTATTAGTTTATCTCCAGTTTTGAATGATACGAAATCATTATACCTACGTTGTGAACGATATATTTTGTAGGTCTGTACTTGCACGGCAATTAGTACATTAGCAATTACCAATTAGCCAATATATCGATAAAGGTCACTCTTGTGTGAGGTACTTTTGACTGCCTCCAGCTTTACGTACCGTGGGCCGTGTGAAGTCATCATAGATGTTAACTCTCAACATTTTCATTTCGAGCGAATAAATAGATGACCTATACTTTGTAACTCACCCGTTGATGTCACCTTCGACGGTTTGTTGGACTCACCCCTCCCATTCCTCATGATTGTGAGAACGTCCAAGCTTATAAAATGATTTCATTGACCGCGGGGAATGCGAGTATTGATGTACGGGACCGTCGCGACAAAGAAGAGCGCGCCACCAGGTTTTAGATTTGACAAATTGTGCAACAAATTTTGCAAATGATATCATTAAAAGTAGAATGACAGTGAATCAGTCTGAATCGGTAAATAATGGTTATTGGAGTTTATTCTAAGACCTCTGGAGCTCCATTTTGCCGGCTCCCCTCGAGTTGTAGTTCGGAATCGACGTCAGAAAGGACAAATGTCGATGAGGTATGAGGAAAAAAATGTTAGTTTATCGCTCTGCAATAATTATTGCCTCAAATACGACCATTTGAAGTTTAGGCCTCAAAATAGCTCTGGAAACTATGGGTGAGCAAATGGATTTAATCTTCTGGATTTCGAGTTTTCTCACGAGGACACATTTGGAACATTTTACAATCAGAGCTGCCCCCCCCCCAATTGTCGGCTAGAGCTTTTTTCCGCTCCATAGAAAAATATTGAATCTTGTAATTATATGTCTTGGGGTGTTTCATTGATGTATCCGTAAGGCGCTCGAGGTATCGTATTCTTGCTCAATGTAAATAGATCTTGAATCTGACGAATCTAGTGATGGTTCTGTATTGGTAAAGATGTTCGAAAGAGGAAAGCCAGTCCCATACGTACGAATTTTCGATAGCGGATAAAGACATCAATCATCATCCGCCCAATCTGCTTGTGACGTGATCGGCTTCAACTTGCCTGTGACGTCATCAACATTTCTCTCTTTTGACAGAAGCCTAGAATAGTCTAGTATTAGTACATCGTAGCCTGAAGGGGTGCTAGGCCAGTAGGTAAAAACTTGTGTAGCCTAATTTTGCCTAGATTAAAACTAGTGCAGGACTGGAATTCTTGCTCGGCTACACGGATTTCTGGATTAAGTCGAGGGCTCCAGAATGCCAAGTCCATCAACGAAAGAGAGGGGGGGGGGGACTTGGGCCTCGCGTTTTTCCTATGATGGGGTGAAATACCGGTAAAGACGGTGAATTTATAAAAAAAAAAGAAAAACAGGCAATTTATTTCAAAATTAAGACCGATAATTCTGGGTATTAGTCGGAATCCTACTGGTATGACCTTCAAAAGGTGCTTACTCGTATTTTCGCAGGTATCATTGAAACCTCAAGTCTCCTGGATCTTCCAAATATGCCTCGTTTTTTCAGCGAGGAACCCGCTATCCATTTTCTTAGGAGGATTACATTCTCAGAAAACGTGTTTCTGTGAACTGCGTGACGTCACGTATGTTTCATGTCTTTACTCTGCCCTGACTCCTAATTTGAAATTTTCCGTGTTTGCCCCCCCCCCTTCACCCTCGTCTCTCCGTGGGTGACTTGAAAATTTGCGAGTTCACCTAGCCTAGTTTAAACACTAGGTTTATTATAGCTTTATGATCGCTATATTCTAGCTTTGAGCTTTCATTATACTAGAGCCCTATAATAACGAGTGAGGACATGGGCCGCCATATTTAGTCGTTACAGCCTGAACTTCCCTATTCCTGTTACTGATAACAATTTATCAGTAAAGCAGGAATAGGGAAGATCATGCTGTACCGACTAAATATGGCAGCCCATGTCCTCACTCATTACTATAGGGCTCTAATTATACTAGACCTAATATACAGTAAACTAGTTGTTGAAGCGGAAGGCCAGCCGATTATAGAATCGATATTTTGATACAATCGAGATCAGTAATCGATATAACCAATATCAATGTATTGATATTATCAAGATTGATATATCGATATTATCGAGATTGATATATCGATATTATCGAGATTGGTGTATCGCTACTATCGAGATTGATATATCGATATTATCGAGAATGGTATATTGATATTATCGAGATTGATATATCGATATTATCGAGATTGGTATATTGATATCGAGATTGATATATCGATATTATCGAGAATGGTATATTGATATTATCGAGATTGATATATCGATATTATCGAGATTGGTATATTGATATCGAGATTGATATATCGATATTATCGAGATTGATATATCGATATTATCGAGATTGGTGTATCGCTATTATCGAGATTGATATATCGATATTATCGAGAATGGTATATTGATATTATCGAGATTGATATATTATCGAGATTAATATAAGTGATCTTTACTTTGAATTTCCTTGCAAACGCCCGAAGACATAATATATTAACTGATTAGATTAAATATAGGCTAAATTCACCCCGTAATTTGCTACGTCGCACAAAACAAAATCAGTTTGTTTTCTGCCCTAGAAAAGGAACGGTGACACTTTCGAAACCACATGATTTTGGGGTGAATTTAGCCTACTTCTAATCTAATCAGTCTATGTATATAATTCACCGATAAAAATTGAAAACGTCGATGTATAATTTCTGTTTGTACTATGAGTCTTTGAGTTGCGTGAAATTTGATCACCGCGAATGAGCAGGTATTAAGCCTAAACTTACTAGGCTGCTTGATTATATAGGTCTATACTGGGTTTTACATGAAACATGATCTTTTTTCTATTTGGCTCCGCTAGAAGATTTTTTTTTTTGTAAAAAACAAGTGAAATCCAAGCATGTTGGGAACATCCTGGAGACTTGAAAGTTCCTGCAGTGCTTTGAAATTTGATTTTTTCACTTGTGTATGGACTGAGCTAAAGTGACTCGAGCCATGCCAGTCCCAGACATCTGTTACTCCTCCACACGCTCATCCACTCTGCCTATAATCTAGGCATCAGTGGCATGGCGGTATGGTACTTCTTATCATGTCGTTGTACGCTCGCCTGATTCTACAATATTATTTCTGTTTTTCCATCATACAGTATTCTTAAGGAATTTTCGATTGTTATATCTTCATCACTATGATATGTCTTCCGCAATAATCTTCTCTCAATCAAATATTTACGGAGAATTCATCGAACCATTTTCTCGAGCCTACACCCTGTCTGCTAAGTTGAACTCGACAATTTTGGACGGAGCGGAGGTTTCCTCCACGAACATCATTTGAAGCGGCATTTTCGAATCGATGTTCCGTTATGGTCGATTATTATAATAATTGAACTTGGCAGTGGTGTTCGACAAGACAACCAAGTATTTGTGCGTGCGTCGAATTAACGACTATTACACTCATCAAAATAAGACGATAAATTTTCAAACATTTACACTTCTGCAAAGTATTTATAGAGGGGAAAAAAGTATCGAGAGGCAAGGAATTGCAAGAGGAACGTGTCGCACGATCTTCTCGACGAGGAACAAGACGATAGTATGGAGATAATAATGCCAGCTGTAGAGATTCATTTGAATATAACGGGTTGCATTCGTGAATTCTTCCTACCTACATTTCGTGCTCATTTTATTCTCCTTTTGAGAAAAGTCATGCTAAAGTATGTTGATAACTTATTAGCGGAGGAATGGAAGAACTATTTTTCCCGCCAAGAAATACTACTCAACTCGCAGTTTGCCCTCCATGAAAAAATCACTTATTTCTTATCAACAAAATTCCTTTCACTAAGCTCTTAGGCGTTGAGAGGAAAAATTATAATTTTATCGTCCATTACATTAGTACAGCTTGGGCCTAAAATGTGTTCGATCAATAATCGGCGGTAGGATTGATTAAAGCTGTCACACCTTTGGTCAATCTCATCTTTTCACCAGGTATTTTATCTGTTTTTCTAGATGAGAGAGCTAAATTTAATATTTTTCTCACGCGTAGCTCGGAATAAAACTCATCACACTTCATTTTTATAGATAAACTTGTCATCACGTAATGTATGCTCTTTATTTGCGATTACTTTGAATTAAATTATAATAATATTTTTTACAAAATGATTAGATGAGTGCAAAAAAACTCATTAACTCTTCGTTAGGCTTTATCGGGTTTTTTATCAGCCATCTCGAAGACTATAATACATACGTTGCTGATCGGAGCATTATAACCTGTCAAAAGATGGCTTCCTTATTGACATTCACCCGTTTGTAAATCGAAGCATTCAACTGAATATTTGTAAGCCGAACGTCAACTCACGCACCTAATTCACGTAAATATATTTATTTATCGTTCGACAAATGCGGTTTAAGAAGCGAATAGCTCACGAAGTGTCGAATAATGGGCATCTTACTACAGTTACGTAAGAACTTCATAATTCTAAAACGTACAATGCCTTTATGGTGAAGGATCGAAAGATAAGGCGAAAGTACGTATAGGCATATGTGAGAATTGAAAATATAATAATAAATACGCGCGTATGAAAGAAGAAGAAAATTGAAATACCATCGACGAAGCGCATATTTGTAGCTTCTAGAGTGATAAACGCAAACCCGTCACTCATTAGCGATGGCGAACACTCTTCATTTCGTAAGTCGACAATCCGATAACAAATACAGTACACACGAAGGAATACACTTATTCGGATATGGGAATGTGAACCACGAGGTCTATTATTTGCAAAACGTATTGCTGTAAAATATTTGGAATAAATCTTTCAAGATGCTTGATTTCCGCGAGTGCTTTCACAAACGTCCGGCATATTCCATACTGAGATTCTCTAATTACATAAACACATCACTTAGCGATGGGCTTTGGTCATCACGGGGTCCATGCTGAGTTACAAGTGAAACACGAGGAACTCAAAGTTTTATACAATCTTAACATACTTGAAAGTTCATGAAACATTCGAGATTCCCGAGCGGGAAGATTTCTAATTGAAAACTGACTCCAAACTTATCTTCTTCTCAAACAGCCGATGTTGACTTATGCGACTTCATCATCGAGAGAGTTTAATACTATAAATCTTTTCTAGGATTCCTAGATCTGAATGCTGAAATGTTTCTAGATCGATCCTAAGTCACGAAGTGAATGAAGTAGAAAAGTACTTTCATCGACCGGCCTCGATGATGACCATTGATTAAACTCGATTCAAAATCGACTGAAGATTTACTTTTTTTGAAATTTGCGTCAAATTACAGTCGGAATCGATTGTAGGCCGACGTCGTCAGTCAATTTTGAGGCGACTTTTTGGAATTTTATCGATATGGAATGAACTGCCTTGTTGCGCCGATTAACGGTCGATTGGCTGTGCTCTCTCAACGAGTTTTTATCGCCAGATTCTCCAGAGTGGAGTTGAGGTTTGGAATTGATATCAAAAATCTATGTCTCACTGATACGTATGTGTATATCTTTCCTGAAGGGAGTACTCGCCAAAATGTTTCCACTCAAAATATTGTAACGTTCTGTGGCAAAGCCACAAGCAGCAAGCTTGCTACGTACCCCGAAACTTTTAGTAAAGACGGACGCTACTAGAAAGCGCACCTGTAACTGCCGAAAATTCCTGAAAAGTCCAGAGCACAAGCAATCAATTTTGCATAACTCATTTGCCGTTCTAGAAGATATCTCGAAGAATCCGGAAATAGGAGAAAGACTATAAATAGCCGGCAGTAACCTGCAAGGATGATTCAGTTGGTTCAGTTGGTATACTGAAGCGATAAAGTTAACTTGCTCTCGTGTTCTTTAACGCGATTGTATAGTGATTAACGGTGTATTCTGCAGTTAACGTGCTCTCGTGTCTTTCAACGCGAACACCTTGTGTTTAACTGTGTATTTACAGTGATTAGACTGTGTAGTGTATTTGCGGTACCAGTAATAAAGTTCGGTTTTTATAATTGTTCTTTGTTATTGGCATCGGCGGAAACTTGGTGACTGGTAGAACGTCACAATTGGTGTCAGAAGTGGGATTCAAAGACATCGCGCTTCAGAGTGATTTGGATTGGATTTGAAGACATCGCGCTTCGAAGTGAATCGGATATTCTGACGTGAAGCGGAGATTGATTGTGGATTTGTATTGGTTGTGGATTGTGATTTTCACACGTGAAATCGAGATTGATTTTGGAATTGGATTTGATTGGTAACCGGTATTGAGTATTGGTGAATCAACAAATTTCCAGGATGATTCAAAAGAAGATGTGGGAGCTGACCAAGGTTGAACTTCAGAGGGAGCTGAAGAAAAGATTGTTACCGCACATTGGAACCAAAGATGAACTCGAAGATTATCTGGAAAACGCTCTACTCTCAGAAGGTGCAGATATCAATGAAGTTAATTTTTATGTGGAAGCTCCACCTATTGATATGACTGCAATGCTACAGGCGTTGACCAATGCAATGGCCAAAAATTCGGAAGACCCGAAGACTGGGTTGAAGACTGATTTGAAGACTGAGTTTGCTACTGTAATAGACCAGAAACTTGAACAGAAACTTGAACAGAACAAAGCAGATCTCAAAGCAGAAATTTTCAATGGATTAAGAGAAGCTGTGAGCGTTGAAGTCAAACACCAGTTTGAACCAATAATCGAAAAATTCAAACAACAATGGAGAATGGTGGACAAACGTCTTCAGAAACTAGAAGGGAATGCAACAGTAAACATGGCTGTAGATCCATCAAGCGTTGCCTTCTTCAGTTCTGGTCCTAATGAAGGAAATGTACCAGTTATAGAACCTCCAACCAAGAAGATAAAAGTAGCAGAAGAAAATGAAGATTTTGAGCAAAATGGTTCCATCACTGATCATGGGAAGCTGAAGTCGGCAACAGTGGGCCTGTCTTCAACTGGGGCTGAGGAAGAGCCCAGGAGCTACAATTTGAGAGGGAAGTGCTCCGACAGTCAATCAAAAGAGAGCGTAGAGCCTCCAACCAAGATGGTAATTGTGACGGAGGAAAATGAAGATGCTGTACACAATGGACCCGTCATTGAAGAATCTCCAACCAAAAAGATCAAGGCGATAGAAGAAAAAGATGTTGTGCAGAATGATTCTGTCATTGAGGAGTCTTAAGCCAAGAAGATGGAAATGATGGAGAAAAATGAAGATGATGTGCGGAATGGTCTTGTCATTGATTGTGAGAATGTGGGCAAGCTTGAAAATAGTTGCTGGATGACTTCTGTAAAGTGGAACAGAAAGAAGAAAGTATCAAAACAGGCTTGAGTCAGCAGTGAAGCCAGATAAAGGATTCTTAGACAGCCATAGAGATGAAAGAAAGTGGTACAACCGTGGTCAAGAAAACTGCTTCAGAGAGCACTGTCCAAAGAAGAGAAGATGTGTTCACTCACTGGAAGAATTTATTGGGCAACCACATGCGAATCAGTAACCTTTCTGTGGCTGAGGATGCCAGACCTGACTCCATACAAAAATGGTTTTTGAACATGGCGGTTCAAGTTTCCGGTATGTGATTTTCCTGATGGATGGTGAAGATAATTGGAACTGATCTCACCAATTACAGGAATTGGTGATGCCAAATTCATGGTTCTGTCAATGGGTACATCATTGCTTGCCTGGTTTTAAAGTTGGTGACTGGCAGAATGTCACAACTGGTTGGAAAGTGGACATGGGTTGATATGTCCTGAAAGGAAGCAACTTTTGTGCAATCGGCGGATATCAATGGACTGGCAATATGTTCAGTGAAGGTTGTTTTTCCACCAGATGGAAGCAAATGGAGACTGAAGACCAGATGGAGATAAGAAGCTGATGAAGAAACGTGGTTAATGGTACATCGATTCGATTGGCCCTATGGAGTCTGGCGCTTGAACGGGACGTTCAAGAATGAGGAGGGGATAGTGTAACGTTCTGTGGCAAAGCCACAAGCAGCAAGCTTGCACGTACCCCGAAACTTTTAGTAAAGACGGACGCTACTAGAAAGCGCACCTGTAACTGCCGAAAATTCCTGAAAAGTCCAGAGCACAAGCAATCAATTTTGCATAACTCATTTGCCGTTCTAGAAGATATCTCGAAGAATCCGGAAATAGGAGAAAGACTATAAATAGCCGGCAGTAACCTGCAAGGATGATTCAGTTGGTTCAGTTGGTATACTGAAGCGATAAAGTTAACTTGCTCTCGTGTTCTTTAACGCGATTGTATAGTGATTAACGGTGTATTCTGCAGTTAACGTGCTCTCGTGTCTTTCAACGCGAACACCTTGTGTTTAACTGTGTATTTACAGTGATTAGACTGTGTAGTGTATTTGCGGTACCAGTAATAAAGTTCGGTTTTTATAATTGTTCTTTGTTATTGGCATCGGCGGAAACTTGGTGACTGGTAGAACGTCACAATATGAAACACAGTGCTGATGTCACGGCTTGACGATGTCATTAAGGTTTGCTATGAGGACATCCCCGGGTTATTCGTACTGATGAAGTAATACGCAGTATTCTATAGATTCTAATGTACAGAGCTGAGACTCGGTGCTGACATTCGGGTTTGTGAATCGCCTGGAGGCTCGCGAGTTCTAGATAATACGGAGAATGTTAGAAAAGATCTCGAATTTAAGATTGATGAAACGCACCGGTGTAGAATGATTTTCTGAAGAGACCATCAAATCTAGGAAAGGTGTTAGGGGTACTTATTTTGCGAGGAGAGAAATATGTAATCTAAATAAAATTATGAATTAAATGAAAACAGCACTCTTGGTTTAGGAACCCGCGTCAATGGTCTGAAATTGAGATTGTGTATGTGTCTCAAGGTTAGTCATGAAGTAATGAAATAGAGGTGGAGGAGAGATGACGTCATATATTAATGACGTCATGAAAGAGGAAAGGTCTTAAGATTACAGATGATGACTTTACGGGGTGATGACATCAATCACTGAGATGAATTAAAATTTTGCTGATAATAAAATTTAGGTAATGAATTTCAATTTCAGTTCATCTCAATGATCGATATGTGCCGTAACGTTAAAAACCAAATTCAAACAATTAGTGATGACATCACTTTGAAGGTTGGAGAGAGGGATGATCTCACGGGTTGATGAAGTCACGAGGGTTAGAGTTGAGGAGTACGATAGTACGCATGATGACGTCACTATGAACGTTACGATTTTGGTGCTACAAAGTCCATCTCAAGCTTCCTTTCATTGCCAGAGATGTTCTCTCTAAATACGATTTTCAGCCTGTTTTGGTATTTCTAGGTCGGGTCATTCTTCAACTCTTGACATTCTTTCTCTGAAATGGACGATTCCTCTTTTTGTGCGTAGTCGTTCTCCATTACCACTTCCGTGGTGCCTTTGTCCGCCTTTATTAAGATCAGGTTGTTCTGTCGGATCTTTCTCTGTGGGTTTGTGACTTTCATCTGCATTAATTGCGTTCTGTCATTACTTGGGACCATATTCTCCTTGTTATGATCTCAGATCATATCCCATGATTTGGACTCGTTGTTCGCAGCCAATAGCTATGGTTTCGAGCTGGTTGGCTGCACCTAATGCCTTTATGGCCTATCTTCCACCAGGAAACAAGTTGGGGGGGGGGGAGAAATCGAGAAAAATTCGCGCCTCAAAGTTGATTCAGGCGAAACTCTTTTTAAGAACATTCTTCAATTATCGATTTAGATCGATTGTTCGGCGAAAGTTTTTCCAAATAGCTCGAGAACCGGAATTTTTCGGAGTTTCTTTTAGGAAGAAAGTTTATCGCGCGACGTTTGATGTTCCACCAAAACGGACCAAGTTCCACATTACTTGCAGAAATGGTTGAAGGGCGGACATGAAAAAATTTCGACTCTCGAGCCATTAAGCGACAATACTATAAGATACGGAAGGGACTTGAATTTAGACTTTCGAGCCATAGTATATGATAGGAAAGAAACTTCGAAAGATTTCGGCTCTCAAGCCATAATATCATAGGGAAAGGATTTGGAAAAACTTTTACCTTTAGGCTGTGTACACCATGGTTTAAGGAACTCAGAAAAACTCAAGACTCTTCAGGATTTCAATCTGAATTATCAATACCACAACTAATTCGACCTATAGAACAGGTTCCCTGCTTTCCTCGTTCAACTTCGTTGAAGTATCCGTCGTTTTTTCAATGTCTTTTGATATTGTCCGACTTCTTCAAGCTTTGTGATGTTCAAAATCGGGTTACTATTATTTTTTTATTGCCAATAATTGATTATTGAAAGTTCATCTCACGCAAGAGACCTAAAAGTACACTGAAATGGATTTGGTACTCTTCTTTTTTTCGGAAACTATATAGACGTTAAACTTAACCTTAATGATTAGAAACCTTGTACCACGAGTTTCATCTGCTTATAAGAGCTGTGATTTCGAATATAAAAACGCACGTACTTGACTTTTCAGTCGATCATGAATTGTGCGGAATTATAGAGACTCGAGTTCCAACGCTACGTACTTGATGTCAATTTCTGTGGTCACATTGAAATATCACTGAAGATTATAACTATATAGGATGCGCTACGAATGAAACTGCACGAATGAAATCATCGGTCATAATTTTACCGTACTTTCGAGAGACGGTCTTATAATGTCATTTTACTTTCTAAACATCATTACGTCTGTAAAAGAAGATAATTCCCAAGTTCAAGTTGTCCATTCGCAGCAAATTTATATCTCTATCGTCGTTGGTATTTTCGGCTTATGCCACCGAAGCTGATTGTTTGCTTAGTTATCAATGGGAAGGCTTCGATATTTGTTGTAGTCATCCTGTAGCTTAACCGTTTCCCTCTCCTCTGTCGTCGCTTCTTATTGACGTATATATTTGTACGTTCACATCTTAAATGAATATTGTCTTACGCAAAATCAATTACGAAGAAAATTATAAAAGTGAATGATACGGCGGCAAAGACGAGGCCTAGCGTTTTGTTTTTTCTGTCCTTTTGTGTGTCATATTATGTAAATGTATCGCTCGCATATGTTACGTACCCGCACATGAGCGAAAGGCGAAATTGTTGAAACTTCCAAAATTTAAACAATATGAAAGAATTTGTAGACACTATCGCTGTATGAATCGATGTGTTGTGCAAGTGTTGACATCGATATCCGCGAAGTTGCACCGAGAGCACGCGTAACTGAGCGCGTATATGCGACTCTCGAATTGTGGTTGGAAATTAAAATGTGAACAAAAAAAAAAAAAAAACTATCTCTAGATTATGTTTTAATTTTATGCGCATCTAATTCACCTGACAAATACACGAACCTTGTAAAAATAAATATTTATTTGAGGTTTGAGGACAGGATAATGCTAAGTAACGTTTGTCCATAATACTGGCCATATACTCACGGTATCGTATGCGCCTTCAATAGGCTATATCATGATATGAAACTGGGCCGTTTCGGTCATGTTCTCGTCGTAAGTTTCAATGAATATTACCTTACCTTACGATATTCAGTATGACGAATAAGGCGAAATGCTTGGCGATTAGATTTCGTTATTGGCCCAGTTTACTCGCTGAAATGGCCCTTTATAAGGCATTTTATTTATTTAAGAAGCGACAATAAAGCGCCTCATTACCGCGATTTAAGTCGTCGAGATGCAATTCAATTACGATTATATTGCTTCAATTATAACAATTGTGAAATCACGCGTGCACATCTTGACCGTCTTTACGCGCATAAATTTTATATTTATTTACCTTATAAAAGAATAGACGGATATTCTCAGCCGGCGTTTGATGACGTAATGCGAATGACTAGCGCGAACATTCTGTAATACGTCAAAATTGATGGGAATTTATCGGCGAGCGACATTGTTGTCGGTATAGCTTCCGTCTTGATTGAAGAAATGTCGACTTTTCATTCAAGTCTGGTCGCGATCGTTTTTACGACACCGTATAGGTATAACGATGCGTGCACGGGCGGATTTATGTCCCGTACGGAAATTACTTTCTGCGTGCTTATAATCCGCGCAACGACGGGGAGAGGCGGTCAAAGTACTCGAACGGTCAGGCGACGCCGCAATACAGTTCAGTCAATCCAGAAACGGACGCACGATATTATCCGGAATCGGTGAAGTTATCTAATCTTACAGAAGGCACCTGCGAGAAATTCTCGAGTCGTCTACTCTTGATTGAGAATTATTAGACTATCTGGTTTTTATTATTATTTTTTTTTTCTGTCTTTTACTTCATTAGTTGACCCGAGGCTTACAATATGAGTGTGAACTTTACCCTTTTTCTCTTCACAGATAACATAAATTGTAAGTATTTTATGATACACGGAGCTTTTGAGCGGCATAATCGTATCAGTTGCGTAAAATATTATTCCCCGTTTATACTGTGTATGAGCCGCTTCACCTGAGGTAGTGCACTGGTGCCGCATCAGGTCAATTGGGATAGACGTCTTGGGAATAGCCGTCAATCGATCGTCCAATCTGTCAACATCTATTTCGTAGAAGTTGGTACACGATTTGAAGTGAAAGACGGAGTCGCATGAAAGTCGTCAGATTACGTCAAATAATACCCATTTTGTTTCCCATATTTTTGATACATGACCACTAGGCATTTCTTAATGTTGATCACGATAGCATTTACACTTTTTTTTCTATCTCTTACTTCACAGGCGTCACTTGTAGACGAATAGAGGCGGGGCGTGCTTTTCATTTTTGATACTAACTTTCAACTTACGGCTGTATGTATTCATTGTATTATAAATTTACAAAGAAACAACAATATAAATATAGACTTGACTAGATTTCGTCAGAACTGAAAGTGAATGAACTGGAAAGAAGCAAAACAGTACAAACGAAAAAGGATCAAGAATCATGGGTAGACCTGACAAACCTTAGATGATGTTGACAAAACTTCCTCCGTTGAATACTTGTTGAGGAGATTTATGTCATTTTTTTGATTAGCATAGTTGCCGATTTCAATGTGTTCAAAGCCAGGCGTTTGGAAATTCAGTCTCTCGGTAGAACGTATGTCCATACGAGATTAAGTGGGCCGTGAAAGTAAATAAACCCCCAAAAGCACCCAGTCTGGTTTTCAGTTGGCAGCCAGTTCTTCCGATATAAAACCGGAACAATCTTGACACTTCAGTTTGTACCCACCGCTTTTCTCGTCCTCCAAGTCTAGAAGAAAGCGTTCCAAAGTGTGATGATTACAGACTTGAAACCAAAGGCACCATGAATGCGACTATGAGTTCAGAGAAAACCTCCCCGAGTACCCTGCTTGATCTACCTGTCTTTACTCTTACCTTTGTGCTCATTGAGGAGGGAGAGTGAGGTCAAGACAATTTTTTTGATGGGCTTCGTTCTGATAAGTATTTACATCTATATGTCTTTGGGCTGGAGAGTTAGAAATCTGTGTAACGTAACGTCAAGCTCTATGACGTCATCGATGACCTTGACCCACTTTGAGGACTTGGAAAAATTTTTACCTTTAGCCTTCATTATACTAAGCTTGAACTAGGCGGATATAGTACGTTTTGTCTTCATTATATAGGCATAATATTGTGTATACTAGACTAAGAGGGGGGTAAACGAGTAAAGAGAGTGAGCCTTTGAAAGATAAGTTAGCTCAAAATTCTAGACTGATACTAGAGCCTAAACTTCTTTAACGTCTGTATCATCACTACTAGCTTTGTCCCGATGCTCAACGGGGTTGACTTTATTGAGAAAAGCGGACGAGAGCATTGAAGGCAGCCAACTTGTGTGCCAGAGCCCACAAAGCTCACGAACAACCCTTTCACAGTGGTAGGGTTATAAAATGTTGGTCTGAAACCAAACGGACGAAGAGCCCGACCCAATTGGAGGGAGAACTTCTCCGGGACTAACCGTGTCTCAGGGGAGGGAGGGGGTAGAATCAAGAATTTTCCTAGTGGTTTTCCTAGTGGTTTTCCTCCGAACCATCACGTCGACGTCGACATTGATCCTATTCACACTAGCCAGATTTTTTGTAGTCAACAATTCTTTCGTAAAGGCAGCCTGACTCAACGGAATACGAGTCAGTCTGTGGACTAAGCTATTAAAGGCTGCTATCTTATGAGCAACAGGACAGAATGAAGCTCCATGCTCTAGAACATCGGTCATAGTATCCTTTCTGTATATTCTAAACTCATGGATACCCGATCTTACAGAGATCGATAAATCTAAGAAGTTGATGAAGATTTGACTTATTTCCAAGGTAAATTTTATGGAAGGGTAACAGGAACTAAGATATTTCAGAAACTCACCAAGGAAATCTGGAGGACGAGTCCACGCGCACAGAACATCATCCACGTACCTGTTCCAATAGTAAATATGACTCAGTAGCACCTGGTTCGAGGAAAAGAGATCAAGTTTAAACTTCGACATGAAAACTTCGGAGATGAGGAAGCCTAGAGGTGATCCAATGGGGATCGCTACTTCATCAGGGAACTAAAAAAACATCCCTTCGGACTTACAATTGTTAGGACACCAACAGGTAATTAGAAGATCAAAGGATTCTTGACGCTGATTATGAGGAATATTAGCCTCAACAAGTAGCTCGTCCATATGCAGCATTGTAACAGCTTTCGGAATCAACGACATCAAAAGAACAGATGGTCGTTCCAGGGGAAAGACTTACATCCTTCAAAACATCCGCCAAGGAGGCCGACTTCAAAACTGAATGAGAAGATTCAAAATCAACTCAAGACTTGAACCCACGGTCCAAAAACTTAGCAAGGAGGTATAGGTAGGAGAAGAAATGAATGAAACCTCAGGTCGAATAGGTCGTATCGTGGTATTAATCTTATGCACTTTAGACAACCCGTAAAGGAGGGGGGGGGTGAGGTTAGGAACAAGGAGGGCTTTCTTTCCCCAATGACCCTCACGAAAACAGGTTCCATATTGAAACGGTTTGGATCTTCCGTATCTTTCAAGCAATTAATCGAATGAATCGCGTAGTCTGCAAACTTTTTGTCGTTCCACGCCCAAGTGAATTTTTCGAATTGTTCGGCAACAAAAATGATGAACGTGCTGAAGAATATGAAACGCTGAGTGTCTCGAAAATTAGATGAAAAGTTTACAGATCGAAGCTTAGGTCTACAGTTAAAAAACGTAGAAAGAACGTGAACACTATTACTATTTCTTTCAATTTCCGATTCTAATTCACTCCAAGTTGACTTATATTTACCCTATAATACGAGGTTAGTAACACTTATCAAGTCATTTCCACAGCGGGACATTACCGGAACCGCGTGTGGTACTCGCTCGTAACCAGCAGTGGCATGTGCTCATTTTGATCAATCCACTCTCAAAAATAAACCGTACTCATATACTTTACGTAATTCAATCATCACAACTTCTGCAAGATCCGCGCTTTTCTTCGAGAATCTGTCGAAGAAATACCTTGTTCAAATTTTCAAAGAGGTCTATCGATATTCTATGGATATCGATTATTGAACTCCGCGGAAAGTGCCTCTCTACAGGACGTCATCGGTACATCGTATACTTGTACCGCAGCTGCTGGTCAATATGACAGTTTTATGACTGCAAATAGTGGTATGCAAATACATTGTAAGATTGTAAAATACTTTACGTGTGTACAACTAACCGAACCCAAACACGAAATACGTAATTTGCGCTACACCAATAATTAGGTAACGTCAATTAATCATAACGATGAAAAAGACGAATGTTTTCCCTTTTGCTAATCCGCAGGACTTTCGTTTTCGGTAGTGAATTATACTGAATAATCCATTATTTATCGGTAAGATTGCACGCAATTTATCCCCTAAAACAGGTTATCATTATATACGTACATGATTGTGAATTATCACTTTTTAACTGCTTCAATAATACAGTAGTGTACATTGATGAATGCGCTGCACACACTACTGTCGAATCCCATATAACACCTAACGCGTGAGTTCATTTTTTTTTTCAATTCCTTTCCCGCGTTACAAACGACGCCGTCGTCGTAAACTATAGGCATACATTTTGAAACTGGTTGTGGTGTAATTTTATTGACTGCGTACAATAATGTGACCATTCGCAACGTACTGATACGGTATTCCGATGTAAAATTGATTAGGTTATCGTGTATACTCGTACATTTCTATAAGGCACAACAATAATTGATATTAACCTGGTCATTATTACGTACGTCCATCATTGGCATCAAATTGTTGAGGGTGCTGTAACGTTCTGCAATCTTCATTCGAGTAAGATGAAGTTAGAACAAAGATACAATCGTCACTCCGTAGCTTCTGGACGAAATTACTTTATATCGTTCCAATATACCCGGTGCTATTGGGAATCACCCTTGCACTTTGTGATGAAAGCGAGCCGCGATTGGTAGACGTTTGTTGTTGGTATCGTATGAGGTTGATTGAAATTTCTAGCCACTATTCAAAGGGGTGTCGTGGATTTTTACTGCGGCTCTCAAATTTCATCCTTTGTTAGTGCAAATATCTCTTCAAATATGACTTTTGTAGAAGAATGTTTTGAACAAAAGTTGTAGACCATACAATTTCCTACAGGATTACATTATATATAATATGCTAAGCTTGTCAATAATTTGACCATAACGAATGTACGCCCATCTCAAAAGTAAATTATGAAGAAATATTTCTCGGTAGATGATGAATTTTAGAAGAAAATTCTTCTCGCAGTAAATTCTTCGTATAATATGTCTGACCTGAAATTATTTATAGATCAATAAAAGCTTATCTTAGAAATTTATGCATTAATACAGGGTGTAATTCGTGCATTTGGTCATGATAGTATATGAAATTTAGTTCGTAAGAGTATAATTGATAATTACGAAGTGGAGTGGCGCGCCAAAAATTTAACTCTGGTTGCCCATTTTTTCAAGAGGAGGGAGAGAGAGGAAATTTATCCTGAAGACTGACCTCGAAGATATTGGAAAAAAATCTCCTGGCGGAGCCAAATAGAAAATGATCATGTTTCATGTCTGCTGTCCTTTCATGAGGTCTTCACTCTTTCGTTTTCATTGTTAACCTGGTTTGCTTTATAATTCCTTGAGCGGCTCACGTGTTAGGTGTGTGGGCCAGTATTACCAGCACTTGGTGTATAGTTCCAGTTAAAATATCTCAAGCCAATAACTTTTAGGGGCTCACTTACGGCCTTCATGGATTGTATGAGTATAGTTTATATTTTTTTGGGATACTAGCTTCCAAGAGCTCACTCTCCTTGTATATCAAGTCTATGTGATGAAAGCTGAACCCACTGTAGCAGCCTGGGGTGGGCCCACTTCTTGCTCTGTTCTTGAGCTTCCATTTTACTGGACCTGATATACTTTATGTACTAGCTAAGCTGTAGCCTAGTATGAAGGTGGCTTCAGAAAGGATACAGTATACAGGATTCCTAAACCTATGATGAAGTATAAAGCTAGTATAAAACTCGACGCTTCGCGCCTCGCCAAGAGGGGCTGCGCCCCCCCTGCGCCCCCCCTCCCCAATTATCTTACTTTCAGTAAAACTGAATAGGATAGAGCGTGGAACACGTCCTTCTTAAGCTGTTTTTTGTAGTTTTTTCTAGTAAAGGATGTATAATATTATAGGAGAGAATTATTAATAATAATTGATAATTTTCTTCAATATAATATTTTTTTGCCATCCTTGCCCTCCAATAAACTTTGGTTGATTTAACCAACAACTGTGATGAGTTGACCACTGTCTACTGACTACCAAAATTATAAGAAGAAAAGTTCAAGTAAATTTTTCAACTTTATAAAAAAATATTGAATCATGAATGTGTTCTTGAACATTTAAACAACAAATAACACTACACAACAAAATAAAAAAATTGAAAAATGCAAGAACGAGATAATACGATTCCAGAAGTATTTTCGACGCTGATTGCGATGCCGTTGTCCGTTTCTCAAACTTGGCTCCGGTTTTCGAGAAATGATCAAATCAAATTCCCGCGATTCATTGCAACGCGCAGTGTATGTTACCCAGCTATCAAATTTCGCGAGTACGGGAACATACACTGCGCGTCGCAACAAATCGCGGGAATTTGATTTGATCATTTCTCGAAAACCGGAGCCAATTTCGAGAAACGGACAACGGCATCGCAATCAGCGTCGAAAATACTTCTGGAATCGTATTATCTCGTTCTTGCATTTTTCAATTTTTTTATTTTGTTGTGTAGTGTAATCTGACTAGCTCATCAAAAAATTATTATCATCAAATTTAATCTTGAAATTAATATAATACATATTGTACAAACAAATAGTATAATTAAATAAGAATAATCAATATTATTTAAATAAATATAATTATAATAAATAATTGAAATTATGATTAATAAAATTATAATTATGAATAAGAAATTAAATTTAAAACAATCAATTTAATAATTTCATTTTTGATATTTTTTTCAATTAATAAAAATTTAATACTATTACTTAAATTTTTTAGAATTATTTATTTTTCTATTTTATTTAGATGAAAATATATTTTTTTCTATTTTTCTATTTATTATTTACATTTTATTAATTTTTATTTATTAATTTTGTTAATTATCATTTTTTGAAAATAAATTTAAAAGAATATTAAAAAATGATAGAAAATCTTGAAATTTCTTCTAATTTATTTAATATATTTGATCCATTAAACAAAAATATCAGAATTAATTATTTAATGGTATTAATAAATTACTCTAAATTACAATTATTGATCAATAAAAAATTTTTTTAAAGGTATCTAATCCTTTATTTCTACATGAATTTATCTTCTTTTATTCAATTTTTTTATGAGTTCATTAAAAAATTTCATCCAAAATAATGATAATAATTATTATTAATACTATTGAATAATTAATTCTGATATTTTTGTTTAATGGATCAAATCAATTGAATACATTATAGGAAATTTCAAAATTTTTATATTGAATTTTATTAATAAAATATTGGAAATTATTTGACCTATTATCCCTATTTTAGTTGTTGTCCTTATTAGAATAATTTCTATAAATTTATTATTCTCTAATAATGAAATAAAAAATAATATTTTGAAATAATATTTTGAATATTAAAACTTGGTTAAGTTTATATTTATTTTTAATCATCTTTTAATTATGATTTTTATAAGTTTTTAAAATTTAAGTTGATTATTTTATTAATAATAATTAATTTTCATCCATTATTATTAAATTTAATTCATAATTAATACTTTATTTCAAGTTACTTGAAAAAAAAAATATATATTTTTTAATTAATAATAAAATATAAATAGTAATAATAAAATATATTTAAAATAAATTTCTGATAAGTTTGATTAAAAATAAAATCAATTTTCATAAATATTTAGAATTAATAAAATTGAAGAAAATTAATATTTATATATTTTAATTATTAAATTTTTTTATTATCATTGATTATTTTATTTATTTCAAGTATCTTTTTAATAATTTTTATTACAATAAATGAAAATAATTTATTTAATTATAAAATATATATATTTTTTTAACCATCATTTTAAGAATTGGGAATTTCATAATAAATAAACAAATTAAATAAATTATTACAAAATAATATAAACAAATATATCAATATTAAATAAATCATTAATTATTAAAATAAAATGACAAAACCACAAAACCACAACATGACAAATTTGAAATCACCTTTGATAAACAGTTAAGAGCACCTTTCCAATTTGTCATTTATTTTGCTTTCTAACAATATAATTTCTTACTAACATTATTTTAAATTTGTTGGTCGTCGTGATTCAGATTGAAATAATTCGTTACGTGTCTGTACCTGCTCCTACAAAATAAATACATTAAGCCCCCAACACCAAATACAAACTGAAGTAAGGTTGGAGGAATAGATCTCAATCTTGGTTTCGCAGGTAGGAGGAACTGAAAAGGTTTTTCATAAAAACAGGGGGGGATTAAGGTATTTTCCATTAAGGTATTTTCCGCTCTATGCACAATTGAATTTGCGGCCTATTTCAGGCTTACCAAATAGAAAAACAAGCAGCAAAAAAAAAAAAAAAGGAAATTTAATTGGGGGTGCTGTATAAAAAGCATTATAGAAAGGAAGGGTCATGCAAAGATGTATGGCTTCTATAGAAATTTATTTCATTCAATAGGACTACCTATACCCTTTTTTACATTATAATAGAAAGGAAGGGTCATGCAAAGATGTATGGCTTCTATAGAAATTTACTTGATTCAATAGGAATGTACCCTTTTTCACCTTTCTCAGGTAGAGAATCAAATTAAATACAATCTATATAGGATGTCCAACAGAGGTGTACCCTTTATCAACTAGTCAGACAGTAAAATATATCTCAGGTAGAGCATTAAATTTAGAGCACCCTGTACTGGTGTCGATGTCGTTTTTTGAGATGTCGTTTTTTGAGATGTGAATTTTTCAAAAGTAGCACCTAATATATAATATAGACGTGTTCCACGTCAATAGTAGTACGTACAATACAAGGGGCGGTCCCCGCCTAGTTCATCTCCAGTATATTGTATACATCTTTATAAACTGTATAGACGCCCGAACACATTTTCGAGATTTAGGGGGTAGAGAAAAAACATGAAACATGTCAAAACTCGTATAAACCTAGTATATAAACTGTGCTCTGCGCTCGGACTCACTATTATAAACCTAGTTCAGGAAAATCCTGGGGTGGTTCTTGGTTTATTATAAGTTTCGTTTGAGACTGATAAAATCCTAGTGTAAAACTAGAATGAAAACTGGTCGAATTTTATGGTCTACAACTCTTGTTTCAAATATTTTTTTCTCAAAATCAAAACTGAAGCAGGTATGTAACCCGCAGCACAGGTCTGTTGCGCTCCTTGAGAGGTGGCCACAATTTTGGATTGATTTCATATGATACCCACAACGAACGTACCAAATGTGATTTGCTGTATAATCATCAAATCCAAGGTACCTAATGTTCTTTTCCAACAGCACCCGTATTACAATGAAAAATCACCTCGATAGTTGGCGAAACGTTCCGACCTTTTCCGTCAGACCGATGAAGCATCGAATGTGATATGGTTAAGAATAAAATTCTAAAAATCTTATGTTTTTCCTTTTTGTTTCACTCGATGTACTGTGAACTTGTAAGTTTTTGATATCGCAAAATTTTTCATGTTCTTTCATCTTTTACGTTAACCAGATGGCCAATAGAAATGAGAGAAGGTCGAATATTGCAAGTAATTTGCCGAGAAGAGAAGAGTGGGAGAGGAGAGGGCTGGTGAATGTAGACTAGAGCCAAGTTCGGCGGTTAATATGGAAAGGATGATAGACTGAACGGAGACTGCTTATCCGGTTCTGGATCCCGATTTAGACCCGTCCGTAATGCGAAGAAAATTGGGTGAAATTCTGAAGAAATAACTTTGTTGACGGAAGTTCATTGAGACGTATACCGGAGATAAAGATGGATGGAGAAGTAAGAAGTGAGGGTCCAAGTTCGATGTGAGTGAAAAAGAAAGAATTATGTAAGCTGAGAACACTTGAAAAACGCCGGAAAGTTCACGGTGGGTAGCCTCTGCGCGCAGACTGAGTAAAGGGCCGTGAAAATAGATGATCTAAAATAGATGGAAATAGATAGAAATTACGTAAAAATACTACAAAAACGTGGTAAATTTCGAATAGCATAGAGAAAGTATATCATCTACATTTTAAATAATTTCAATGGCCAAGAATCATACATGTGGTATCGCATTTCTAATGACCTTTCCACAGAACACGTGGAACAATAGAAAATTCGTGATCATGCTCGCGGCATTTGCCAACGCGAACAGAAATATTTGCTCGATTTTTTTCAGTCGTCTAACCTCCCGGTCAACTTTTTTCCACTGATCTCGTTCTTTAAACTGTAGAATGTATTTGCAAAACAAATGGGTAGGGTAGGGGGTAAATTGTGTCTCATTCTATTAATAGAGAGGAAGATAAAGGTACTTTTGTCTCGAAAGAAATTATAAATAATTTGAATGAAACGAAAGTACAATCCTGATATTTTCTGCAGAATTTCATGAAACGAACGCTAGTATGACGAGTTATGGCTCTCTTTTCAACCTGATTTCGATCGTCCTCAGTTTTATGTTTAGTGCCGACAAGTCGATGAAAATACGACTTTCAATAAACTCAAAGTCGATGTCAAAATTGAGTAGATTATTCTTATTATTCCATGGGTACATCTCCCTTTATCAAGCTTAAATTTTTGTGCGATTCAGTGTATATTTAAAGTGGTTAGTAGAGTGACGATTTACGTGAGGATGTGTTTGATCTTCATAAGATTTAGTGACTTGAGAAGGTTCCTCATGGTTTGGTATCAATTAGAGAGCGCACAGGATAAGCGTTGAGGATGCGAAAGAAGATATCGAAGTGATGAAGAGGACCTCTCAAGAAGGGACGTAGATCAGAGAATAAATTGGGTAATAGTGAAGAATGAGTACTTGGACAAGTGAAGGGGGGATCGTTAAACTTTGTAAAAGTACAGGCTTGGGTTAGGAGGACGGGCATTTCTTCTTGTAATACTACATTTATGCATTGCAAAATACTCGAAATCGGTGACGAAGTTGGCTTGAAAGTGACTCCTCGACCCATTCTGATGCTAAACAGGTGAGATTGACTTGACATCGGAGGCGTAATGACTTGAGATGAAGGTAGTTCCCTTCTTTCATTAGACGCTGTTGAACTTGGCAAATCGTGCGAAAAGTTCCCTTAGTTGACCCATGTGATCAATTTCAAAGATAAGAGAAAAAACTCACCTTTTGGTTAACAAATTGACATACTAAAGGTTGGAGGTCTGTCTGGAATTTGTGTGACGAAATCGCGAAACAAATGAGGAGGGTTCTCACTTTTCACACAAGAGCCTCCGTCCCATGAAAAATACTTGGAGCGGACGTCCTTTTGCCAAATGCGTCTTCATATGAGACGAAATGACGTCGTGAGTGATTTCGACCTACCTCAGGGTTTTGGAAAAAGTTTGATTTTCTCTACTTTCAGACCTATATCCTCTGCGTTTATTATTCTAGGACTAACAAACACTATGGTTTTATACTAGAGACTTAACATCATTTTTCATTCTACTCGTAAATTTTAGCTCGGGACAATGGCGTGTCCAGGGGGGAGGCCAGGCAGGCCAGGCCTACCCAAAAATTAGAATTCTGAGCCCCCCCCCCCTCTCAACCACCCATACCTTCCTAATCCTGGGCCTACCTGAAAATCTACAGGCCTTCGGTTGGCCTACTTCGGGTAAAATTTCTGGGGCCGTCACTGTCTCAGAACGTATTATTACGTCATGAACTGACGTCGTCATCAGTCTCCTTGACCTACTTTAAGTATACTGTATATGTCGTAGGCGATTTGAAAAATTTCGCCGTTTACAATCTGCCTAAGGCGGATTGTAAACTGCCGGCAGTATGGGAAAATGATAGAAAATTTTCCAATCTGCCTGATTTTTTCTAGGCAGATTGTAATCCGCCCAAGCTCTCTTAGGCAGTTTGTGAAATATATCTTACGCAGTTCAATTAGCCTAACTTTAGTCCGGCTAATTACAAAGAGACTAAGTTTCTGCAGGCAAATGCTGTTCAATGTATCAATTGTCGCCTACAGAAGCGATAGTCCATGGCTTTCGCACAACATTTGTGCAGTTCCTGACATACTTCGTCATTCGTTCATTAAATAACTCCTATTTATGCACAAATACTACGTTAGCACATGACCTAAGCTTATGAGAACTGAGGAGAAGGGGACAACAGATGTCAACCAATGTACCTTCATGTCGCTAATTTCATCCGCGGAATAAGTCGTGAACGTTAGTTTTCATCTCATTTTCCATGATATACTCGTCCAAAACGAAAAACGATGCACTGAAATGATACACCGCGCTTGAATACTTTCAAGTAGGAACTGCAATATATTGTAGAACACGCCAATCTAGCATTGACGGGCCGCGTTTGAGCTGAGACGTGTAGCGACCCCATGATAAGGATGAGTTCATAAGTTGCAGTGTTTCTTTGGAAGCTGTTTTGATGCCGTAGTTCTCGCTACCTATAGGTTGTACATTATAGCTGGATTAAAATTTTCAATTTGAGAAACACTTCTTTGAACGTGATAATTTGTGGATCGTCCTTTTTCTCAATTGAATCTGCCTGCAGACACTAAGTCTCTTTGTAATCAGCCGGACTAAAATTGGGCTAATTGAACTGCGTAAGATATATTTCACAAACTGCCTAAGAGAGCTTGGGCGGATTACAATCTGCCTAGAAAAAATCAGGCAGATTGGAAAATTTTCTATCATTTTCCCATACTGCCGGCAGTTTACAATCCGCCTTAGGCAGATTGTAAACGGCGAAATTTTTCAAATCGTCTACGACATATATATGATACCTATGTACTTTGAGCATTCTCTAATATTGAATAGATTCAAGCGCCTATCCTGAGCTTTGAATCGATAGACCGATGCTCTTATCATTTTGCCGATGATTTCGATATAGAAGTCAATGTATCAATGTTATCGATATTAACATGGTCGATTTAATCTGTGGCTTTTTCGAGCTCTCCTTTATCCTGCCTTAGCTTATGTATTGAGAAGTTTTGAATTTTCTGAAGAAATGTTGTAATGTTTGTCTCGTTGAATTTTTCCCTTCCCTCGCTAATTAGTGTAGCCTGCTGTGTGAACTGCGCTGATGAGCGTGAAGTAGATTTCAAAATATTCAAGATGGCGTTCCTGGAAAGCGAGATTTCTTTCGATCATTGATAGTGATCGTCACTGCAAAAAGATTCAAATAAAATGTGATCCTAGCCGTACTGCCGACGAAAGGGGAAGTGTAAGGGTATTTTCTTCCTCTAACTCGGTTTTTTTCATAACACCCTCTCCGTTCATAGACATCAATATGCTGAACTTATAATTGAAGCGAAATTTAAATTAGATATGTTACACTGTTCTTAGTTTTTTGCATTCATTGTACTTTATTTTTACGTGAATTTTTTTCTTTTTTGCAGAAAACTGATCAGAATCAGGATTGTGCCTATGTCGTGAAAAATACCCATAATTCGATTTCTTCAAGTGAGTTGTGCACAATTTTTTCATACGCGTATTTTGTGAAGATTCTTTATAATCCTCCCCAAAAGTCTTTTGAGTTCTCTCAATGGTCGGAATTTCCCCGTGCCCCGCCTCCGTCTTTTCAAATTCGCAACTCAGAGTTCAGACATCGATGGGTTCCTATGCATCAACTTCCCGTCTCCGAAGTCGCCTGATATAAATGTATTGCTCATTAATGATCGTAATTTAGACCCATCTGAAATTTGCGTCGTATAATCGTGTCATGAAAAGGACGTTGTGAGCTGATGACGTCATAGGGGCTTGGGAAAATTCTGACCTTCGCTACTGTGGAACCTTTGTCCTTAGCCTTCATTGTAACAGGCCTAACACTTTGTATACTAGGCTATAGTTCAGGGTGTTTACCGATCACGCCAAACCCGCAAAGTCACGAAAAGTTACGCATTTGCACTAGGAAAAGGGTGCTCATTTCTGAAAATCAAAAGTCAAGGAAAGTCAAAAAATTTTGAGGTCACGAAAAAGTCACGCACAAAGTCACGTCAAGTCGTGCATTTCAATTTTCTTGATCTGGTAGACACCCTGTAGTTGGCCAAATTCTTTCCTGGCCCTTCTCGTGTGTATAAGTATCGCTCGGAGGTCGAAAGTTCTGCAAGTCCCTGCCACCTTTACTTTTATACAGCTCGAGTGTCGAAATTCTTCCATGTGCTCGAAGTAGGCCAGCTTGAGTTCCTGTACATTTTCCCGAATAATTTTCATACTTCTAAAAAGCCTACGCACCCACGGAATCACAATTCAATAAAAATATGACGAACATCCGACATCTTCCTCGAATGACCTCCCATTCATCAGGTTTCACGGTGAGAGTCAGTAGCGTAGATACGATTTTCTCGGGGGGGGGGGCATTTCCTAAAATTTTTCCTAATTTACGCAAAAAGTAGACAAAATTCCTGTATTAAACGGAAAAAAGACACAGAAATAATCGCGATGGGGGGATTATATCCCAAAGTTCCCGCTCCCCCTCCCATCTATGTCACTGTTGGGAGTCCGCCTATTTCAGAGGGATTCCTGAATAAATACATATGACCAGTTTTACCAAACTGCTATTCGTCGATTTAGTCCTAATCCGGGCTCAAGTCGCCAAAATCGGGCGCTCTGTTGACTTAATCGGAGTCTAGTCTGTCACGTGACATTGGACGTCTTTGGTGAAACTAGCTCGTTGATAGAGTGAAAAATAAACTTGAATGACCCGCTGGAAACTCTTCAGAGCAATCGGTTGATCTCATACTCATTCATATTTCTTTTCCTTTGCTTGCCAATGTTAATTTATGATTTCTTTCTAAGATACAAATCTTCTAGAGCTCGTCAATTTTTGTAATTGTAATTAGTCAATGCAATTTTCCTAGAAACGATGAACTTACGAACTTCAGAATCCGTAATTTCAAAAACCACGGTTAAATTTTTTCTTCGCGTCAAAATCGAACGGAATTTTTATCTGTCACTGCATGAGCTTGCATCATTATAATAATATAACTACGAGTAATTTAGTGGAGGGCAATTTGATCGTTGTCGAGTGCCTTGAATTTGATTAGGATATTCACGCGAACATTTGTTCCTTCTTCGAATGCTTCGTGTCCATCTTTGAATTTGGATATTCCGTCTCGAATCCGTTAAATACATTCAAGTGTGTCAACGTTCTAAAAAAAAAAATTCTACGGTCGATAGAACGTCGGTTGTTTACCTATAATTTATACAGTTTGCTATCTACTCCATCCAAGTTGACTTTCGCGGCTAACCCGCATCCGATTCAATAAAATTTGCTAAACGGAATATAGAAATTTGGTTTAAACTTTGGCAATCTGTACGATGATCGCTCCTAACGTGATGATCGACCCGATGACGGTCGGAATAAAGAATGGATTTCGTTTTACATTTTATTCTCAAGAGTGTAGGACGGTGTTGGAAGTTTTTTTGCGTGAAGTTTATTGTTTGTCGAGCGAAAACATATGGTTTAGGAGTAAAGGTATATATAGTGATTGTAGTATCAGAATAATTGATCGTCGTCCAGATGAATACGTATTTTTCAACTTTTCATTTCATTTTCATCTGGCAATGAAGTAACTATTCGAACAAGGCACACCCATTTATCGAGGTCAGTAACTGTACCATTAATGCTGCTGCACACCTATTCCTCCATATGCTATCACTATCTCCAGGCCAATGCTCTCTAAAATCGGTAAATTGATAAGCTGCACTGGCCTTCATTCTTCGCGCGCATTCGATCAGGGTGATGCACGCACATCTCTTCGTGTTCTCACGTGCACGCGGTACGGTATCTATTTCACTCCGTCGTCGATGTTTGGATAAAAGTTGTTGGTCGAATCCACTTATTGTACTTGAAAAATTGCTCTAAATTATGAATTTCATACTTCGATGATTGTTTTCTCACCGACCGAGTCGAAACTTTTTCAAGACCAGGTGCTTCTGTATGGCCGCGAAAGGTCATGAACGATCAGATTTGATTTGTGACGTATTCAAATAGGTGTGTAATTGAAACTATTGAACGGAAAGTGCTTGTTTTTAAGCTTGTGATATATAATTTGGCACAATCACAACGAGGAAAGAGTATACGTACGAGCAGAAGTTGAATTGAATGTGTGTATAAGTTGAGTTGAATCTTTACTATTTTATGCATACCGCTTTTGCATACTCACTATCATTCATAAATAGGTCTACATTCTCTCATTGATTAAAGAAAAAAAATGAACTAAGGTCATTCGTACGTTTGATGGGTTATTTTTTCTTTCGAACGAATTAATCTGAATATCATTTATTTTAAACGATACGATGTATTTAAAATATATAATTGATAATCGAAGACTCTACTTCACAAGTTATATAGTTTTGTTCAGATAAACTTGATCGAGGTTAGATATGAAAATCGTCTGAAATTTGTCGCAATTTTAGTAGCGTGCAGTTGGTTAAATTTGATCGATCATTATCAACGTTGTGTACGGGTGAATGCGTATTTTTCTTCCTATTTGGATGAGTGCGAGTTACAAGCTGTAAACTTATTTTCAATAGGTTTTTAGTGCGTTTACAGGTTTTAAAAGTTGAGAAAAACTCTGGTATTTCTAGCGAATAGTTGAGAAATTTAACAATATATTTCCAGGTAGTTTAGGAAGAAACAAAATATGAGCTCGTGGAATTTTTTGTCGTCTAGTTCGAATTCATAGTTCCTTACTAGAGGCGTTTCTACTAGAAAATCACGTCTCAAAAAAATCGTCAAGTCTTGAATTATTCTCTGAAATTTTCCTCGAAAGATAACCACGTCTTAAGAATTTTCTGGCATAGGCAAATGAATGAAGATCATGTTTCATGTCTTTTTCAGTTGAATGTCAGAATGACCGTGTAAATAGAATTATACAGAGCGAAGACTGATACGCGTAGAATTCTGTATCCTCTGTACTACATCTCAGTACATACCAGGGTGGTTGCATTTTTGTTTTGAACTAGTATTAGTTTAATTTACAATATTTTAAGCTAACAGCTTTTAAGATTCGGTCTAGTATGAGTCTAGTTTACTATATTTTCAGCTAGCGGCTTTTGAAGGGCTCATCCGCTCCGCTCGTTTGTCCCTTCTTTTGGTCTGTATAAGTCCAATTTAGTATATTCCAAGCTAATAGTTGTTGAGGGGGGTGCCCTCCGTGGTGTACTCGCCGATTTTTGAATCACTAACGGAATATATTGTCCAGAAAATTTCATGAGGTTTGTCCAGTAATTTCTGGGAAATTTTGTCCAAATTCCAGGAGGTTCGTCCAGTAATTTCTACTCAGTGCAAAGGAAGCCTAGATCTTGTGGCATGTACGTAGGCCGTATAATATAGGCTTGTCGAAGAGGTGAGAGTGTTCAGTGTAGAGCTAGTATATGTAGAGGAGGCTGAGACTAAGTATAAGACTCCTATTACAAACCTCTGCATGAACCAGGGTAGGAACTCGGAAAATTTCAAATCAGATCCCGGGTACCGGTCGAAAATTATCTGAGTCCATCACCAAGGGGGGAAGGGAGGGGGAAGGCAACTCGAAACTCGGAAAATTTTGAGTTAGGTGGTAGGCCTCAGCACAAAGAAATGTAATTGGTCAAAATTGAGGAAAAAGCTATAGTCTGTTCACGTTAAGGAAGGGCTACTCGAGAAAGGTTATAAGTTCGTACCGTTTCGTACTAACTTTTTAAATAACATGGTACAAACCACTTGAGAAGTTTGTAACAGCTCGTAAAAATTTCTCAAGTAACATAGCTTTCTACATTCTTTTGGCCCTTTCTTAACGTGAACAGACTGTAGACAAAGATTTTAGAGCCGTTCTTAGCCTATTTCAAGTCCAGTGTTCTGTATAATTATGTATAAGTTTAATAAAGCTAACATAACAATAATATTAATTTTAAAAAATGAATATAAAATTATGAAATAGATCAATTTTAATTATATTAATTGAATTTGGATTTTGAAAATTTAAATTTATTCATTATAATTATGATAATTTTTAATTTTTGTTAAAATTATTGAAATTATTTTCAATGTTCACATAATTTAAAGTATGTTAATTTAAAAAAATAATATTAATGTAAAAAATAATTATATTTGATTTCCAACTAAGAACTTTTAATAAAATAATTTTAAAAATTCTCAATTAACTAGATTTTTGAAATTTATTATATTAATTTATTCTAAGAAATATAGAATATTAAATTGAAAATTTATCGAAAGAATTTTTTGTAAAAAAAAATTTATTTTATTATTTAATATTTTAATAAAAAATAAGGAAATAATAATAATATGAATATTTCTATAAAAATTCAAATTAATAATCAATTGTTTGAATATAATAGAATTAAATATGTAATATAATAAATAAATTCAAGTTATTAATTAAAATTTTAAATTATTAAAAAAATTACTAACAATAATTTGATTAATTAAATATTAAATTTTAAGGAAATTTTACGCCTGGACGTACGAACGCTAATTCAGGGATTAGATTGATGACAGATCAGCCAAAATTCTTCAAAGTTCCAAGGTCATGTCGTACGGACGCAAAGGAATTAGGTAAGAGGTCAGAGCGAAGTTATGAAACGTTGAATAGACTAAATCGTCGTGACGTCACAAGGCGATGTTTACTCCACAATGACTTGCGTTAGCTACGCAATGACTTACCCTTGCTCCATAGGAAATAAATGGGAACGTTTCGATCTCAAGTTCAGATTTGAAAACAGGAAATAAGTTGAGAACCGCAGGTGTACTTTTTTAAAGACATGGGAACTATTCTGAATATAAACCTGTAATTACTAACTTATTTCCAAGTTTTTAATTTGAGCGTATGATCGAAATGATGCCTGTGTATTCTTACGGGAATCGATAGTTTCTTTTGATCCGATACGGTATAGTATCGCATTCTCTCGACTCCTGTTATCAGTAAATGTTCATAAATGACGTCACGGCGATTTAGTCTATTATTTTCAGAAACTTTGACATGGTTAATGTGTTAACCGGCGTCCCACCTCATCACTAGAAATCCGCGGAGGCGAGTTCAAGTTTCTCCGTCTTAGCATGCAGTATATCAGGCTATATAAGCCCTAAACTAGATCTGAGTTTGGGAGTGGATTTCCTCTTTTGACAGGGAACCTGTTGTGGAGGGCAAAAAGTTTGCCCTGCGCCGTACGACGTCCGGCAAAAACTGAGTAACGGACCTACCCTAATGAAGGATTTGGACTAGGAGAAATTTTGACTTCCAAGCTGTAATACATGATAGAAGGTGTCTTTCGAGAAATCTCGACTTTCAAGCCCCAATGTATGATAGGAGGGAAACTTGGGACATTTCGAGCTTCAAGCCGTAATATATGACCGTGGAGAGAACTGATTTTAAATTCTCGATACCAAAATCATCTTGACTCATGGAACAGGTTCCCTGCAGTTTTCGGTCGACTTCGCGAAGGAATGCGTCATTTTTTAATGTTTTTACTGGCACCGGAGCCGTCCATTGGATATCTGCGAATCCACCTCTATTGGAAATCGAAGAGTTCAAGTTCGAGTTGATAACCCTCCTCTCCCCTCCCGAAAATTTGCTAGCCAAAATAGTTAGCTTATTGTAATAGGTATATCAAGAACGAAGGCAAACAAACGCAGCGAGTGAGTCTTCATAAGCGCCTCGTGAAGATTTTTTTTTTGCGAAATTGTCTCGTTTTTGGCATTGACTAGTTATAATTACGAGTAAATTCCGTCGATGAAATACAAATCTGGAAAGTAAACGCTAAACAGACACCCGGTGGATGGCAGAAATGATCGTTTTTAGATAACAATTCAGCCTCACTAATTCCTTCTATCTTCAATAATTCAAAACTACTACGAGCATCCGAGGCAAAAAAAACGCCCCACCACGCTAGCATCTGAAGAGCTCGAATAAAAATGTCAAAATCAGGCTAAAAATGATTGAACAAGATACAGTGCGATTCATCTGAGACACACTCGTTCACTTTCCAAATGTATAATTACACGAAAATTCGATTATTTATTTCGAGATTTTTTCGCAGAAATCCATTGAGAAAGTATGTAAATATAGAAGACGGATGACGCTTAAGTTGAACAGACACAGCAATATCTTTTTTCTCATCTACACTAAAGTAATGCGTCGTACATTTGCGTACATTCTTATTAATCGGAATATAATAATGATGCAATTTTATAATTTCAACTGCGATACAGTTATGCATCAAGAGATGTATTCTGAGATTTCGTATACAAGATGATCGACGAATCGATTGAGCAATGGAATTTACTCTCAAGTTTCGGTTTGTCTCGTACCCGAAAAATCATTTATCAGGTTTTTTCCTTTTTTTCTTGTGGGGAACCCGTGATTATTTCTGTTCGGGGAACATCCTCTCCGCGTCTTGCCTGTTTGCTTGTCTGGAAACCTAATCTAATCTAATGAAAAGGCGAGAAGGGAATACATACTAAGGAAAATATCAACGTTTGAGCTGTACATATGAAGAGAGAGATTCGAGACAGGACATTTTCGATCAGAGTTATGCTTGAGAGGGAAGGAGTTGGAAAAATTCTGATCTCAGTGCTAAGTAAGGCGGAGACGTTTGACCTTGACATATATTTAGGGGACTACGAATAATAGTCGCAAGGTGAGAAATCGTACAAATTTTTTTTCCTTCCCGAGGGATTTGAACCATCGACCGCACCTCATCCTACGCGGGAGGTCAGAGGTTCAAATCCCACAGAAAGAATCAAAAGTTGTGCAATTTCTCATGTTCTCTTCCAGTTATCACCTTGTAAAACTCCATTTCCCGAGGACATTAAAATTTTATATGAGCCTTATTAGAGGTTTTACATTGCCAATGCCATAAACCTCACTAGCCTTTTATGCTACTATATCTAGCTCTGTCAGGACCAGGAGTATCGAGAGTTCTTCAAGGTACAATATCCAAGCCTGCCCCTCCCTCCTTCCCCCACTATATTGAGGGACTTATGCTGGAAAGATGAGGCTACCGTAGGAGGGATGCGACCCAAAGACGATGAGAAAGGTGAAGGAAACGTATTCTTCCCCCGGATTTATAAAGCAATGAGGAGAGAGAGCAGATCTTCCTTCAGGCCCTATTCGGCTCTTGACAGGCCCTTAAACAAGGGACAGGAGGGGGAACAAGAGCCTTCCTCTCGGGTCAGGGGTTGCTTATGCGCGGCTGGATGGAAAATGAGCATCATTCTCAAATTAGATAATCCGAAAGCATTGCGAAAATTGTTCGGCGGGCGCGCAATACTCTCAATAGCTGATTATGCCATTTTTTACGACCCGTCCATTAAAATAGACGCGTTTCTCGGAATCCAAATATGGCACTGCAGACTGCATGACGTTTGCAGCAATAATACGATCCTAAATTGTGCGTTTTTATTTATTCTGAAATAATATAGTCTCGCGACAATAAGTAGCAGAAAAAAGATCACGAGTAGCTTTCCAAAATTTCAATAATTTTTTTTCTTTCTAGTCTTCCCTTTAAAGCTTGCAATCGTCGTTAACAATAACTACGATCGTGTAAGAGAGATACAGGAGTGATTTAGCAATCTAACACCAACTCATAACGAGTAGCACATGTGGAGTATACGTTTCGAGCAGTAAATATGTATCGGTAATTTATACGCACGGTATAAATTACAAACGTATATCAGAAAATTCTCGAAGGCATCATTAAAGAAAAAAAAAATAAGTGGATCTGAGCACTCCGTTTACAGGTTCACGTCGTAAAAAACTATGGTACGCGAAGTTACCGTGCATTCTCACGCATGCATACAAGAGTATCCGACGCAGTGCGTGCGAAAAATGTACAATAGTCGACAACATAATTGTTAATTACTTCTACATTATCATTTTCGGTTGTCGAGTTCGCATAAATGAAGTTCAGCGGTATCAAAAATACGAATATAGAACGAGAACCTTCAACGAAAAACGTTTGTATGGGAGTGAAAAAACTTTTTTTGTTTTGTATTCGAAATTAGGAAGATTATCAACTTTGTATGAAATCGGATATCCATCAGTAATTAGTAATATGATGCTTTGAATAATTCGTAGCCTGTAATTATGAAGTTATTCATGCATGCTATAACGGGTAAAGTTATTAGAGTATTATTAAACTTGACATTAGCCCCAATTTGCAACTGAAATTGGTCCTCGGTGCATTACAAATTCCAGTCCTAGTCTCAGCCTCGCTACTTCGTAACCTTCACTGCTAATTTTCTTACGTGCATACCAGTCTACTCAGCTTCCAATCTTTTGTACCCACACTTTGCCGACTTTTCTCATATCATCAACCCTTCCGTGGCTCATTCCTCCTTCAGACATCCGACTCAATCAAACTGATATTTCCAAAACTTACCACACTATATTCAGACAACCACCGAATTTCCAACCCACTAGCTCTGCTTTACCGATGGATCTAAATCTAGACCCGAACCCGGATCCGAGGTGTATGAATCAATCATTAATTTAGAAATGCTCGCTAAATTTTCACTTTCGCTCTGAACGCCATACTCTTGCCCTTCTCACCACACCTTTCAGCTCAGATTTCCATTGTTAACTAATTAGCAAGACCCTCATACAAGCAATTCCTGAATGCGACGCATCCGTTCATTTCTGCGAACACTATATCATCCACCTCAACACCAATCTCCCTCCTCTTCTTAAAACATGGTGCCATTGACCTCGCCACTAAAGATTCCCTCCTGTCCCTTAGAATTTCTGACTCTGCTTTCACCCTTGCCTGTGACTGTTCTTTGATGCTTGACTCCTGAAAAACTCAGTTTTTAAACACGGTGACAGCAATCAAAAACAAGCCGGCACACCGGACTTTTTCTAATTAAACCACCCTCATGAAGAAACCTTCCACACCCATCTCAGAATCGTCCGCTCACGTCAGTCTACACGTATTCTCTCTTCATTCTTGACAATACTACCAACATGATGAAAGCCCTTTTCGTGCCCCGATCATGAGAATATCCGATTTCTTTCTTCACGTCTTCCATCTGCCCGTCGTAACTATTCCAATCCTTTTTTTTTGTCGCTTGTGCAGCGCCGCCCTTCTTCCATGATGGAGTGGGTGTGGGTTGCGGATACATTGAATTTTCTTTCCTCCAACATTGGAATCGAACCTTTTGAGGATAACTTCAGTGTTGATAGAATCTCCTTGGCGAACTCTTTCTTCTACTCAGGAACCGCCAAGCTGCGTTGCCCGTTGACACGCACAACAACTGCACCATCACCACCTTCGATATAGTAGATTGCTGTTGGAGTCTCTTCGTCTTCTCCTTTCTACATGGATGGCCTTCCTCTTCTTAGGCCATAGCGTGGTTCTGCATTTGCCTCTTCCATTCCTGGTCCATCTTCTTCTTCCTGAAGACGGTGACTGGAAATGCAGACACCTGGTTCCATGCTTCTTTGCAATCTAGCATGGTAGATACCAGTCTAATCAGAACCAGCGCTTTATCAATCCCGATCTCTTAATTCCGAGACGGTTGCTAACTCTCAACTGTCTGCGCTTCGCTTACTTTTACTCTAAACCTTCAATCTTCCTTATCTTTCATCTCAAGTCTCCTTATCTACCCACGCCAAGCTGATAATTTTTAGAGAATAGAAGAATATAACTCGGGGAGAAGGTAGGCAAGCGGTCCTGCCAGATGATATTTTCAAAAATCCGTATCCTCCTAACGAATTTTTTCGGACTTTGACTGATTTATCAATAACGATCAGGCAAAAAGTACCTCTTATATGAGTGACTTCGGTACTTTCCTCTTAATCGACTCGTTCTTTTAAAAACTGCGCAATCAGCTTATAACGATCAAGAGAAAAGTACCTCTTATATGAGTGACTGAGGTACTTTTCTCTTAATCGACTCATTTTTTTGAAAATTGCGCAATCAGCTTATAACGATCAGGAGAAAAGTACCTCTTATATGAGTGACTGAGGTACTTTTCTCTTGATCAACTCATTTTTTTGAAAACTGCCCAATCAGCTTATAACGATCAGGAGAAAAGTACCTCTTATATGAGTGACTGAGGTACTTTTCTCTTGATCAACTCATTTTTTTGAAAACTGCCCAATCAGCTTATAACGATCAGGAGAAAAGTACCTCTTATATGAGTGACTGAGGTACTTTTCTCTTGATCGACTCATTCTTTTGAAAATTGCGCAATCAGCTTATAACGATCAGGAGAAAAGTACCTTACATATGATTGACTGAGGTCCTTTTCTCTTGATCGACTCATTTTTTTGAAAACTGCGCAATCAGCTTATAACGATCAAGAGAAAAGTACCTCCTATATGAGTGACCTAGGTACTTTTCTCTTGATCGACTCATTCTTTTGAAAATTGCGCAATCAGCTTATAACGATCAAGAGAAAAGTACCTCTTCTATGAGTGACTGAGGTACTTTTCTCTTGATCGACTCATTCTTCTGAAAATTGCGCAATCAGCTTATAACGATCAGCAGAAAAGTACCTTACATATGATTGACTGAGGTCCTTTTCTCTTGATCGACTCATTTTTTTGAAAACTGCGCAATCAGCTTATAACGATCAAGAGAAAAGTACCTTACATATGATTGACTGAGGTCCTTTTCTCTTGATCGACTCATTCTTTTGAAAATTGCGCAATCAGCTTATAACGATCAAGAGAAAAGTACCTCTTCTATGAGTGACTGAGGTACTTTTCTCTTGATCGACTCATTCTTCTGAAAATTGCGCAATCAGTCTATAACGACCAGGAGAAAAGTATCTCTCAGACATGTGACTAAGGTAGTTTTCCCTAGAGCACAAGAAATCTGTACTTTTTGTAGGACCAAAAATCCATAAATCTGGTAGCACTGTAGGCGAGGAGGTACCGTGTTCGAATCCTGAAGGGGACTACGTACATAAGCTACGCTAAAATACTCGAAGCTTGGGTTGAAGAATGATTAGTGTAGGAAATTTCTGACCGCAAAGGAACGAGAATTAGAAAGCGAGAAGAGTCATTTGAGGTTGGGTTCAGCCAATTAGTCGGCACTCAAGGAAGAGTTGAAATGAAAAGTTTGTAACTCATGAGTCTAAACCAGACTCCAGACGCTTACTTCGTACTTGTGGAAAGCTGAGCAGACAAGAGATCCTAATAAACCATGTCTACCGTCGTTAGTCCATTTCATATCATCGTGACTCATTGAGATGACTCTGTTGAAACAGTCCAAAACAATATACCTATGCATCTCTGTACCTTCTTGTGGTGTAGCAACTTGGACTCGTTCTTTTTTAGAGGGGAGAAACTTCAATTTTTTCAAAGGTCTGTGTCAAGGCTCCTCTTCTCTTGAATTTTAAGCACAAAAAAAACTTTTTTCCCCCCTAAATATGGAGAAGAGTTGTCATAGGAGCTAGGTCAAAGGCTCACTTAATTTTTTTCAATAAATCCATGAAATTTATGTTGACAACACACCACCACAGATATCAAGTTCGGAACGAGTATAAATGTAGCCTAATGAAACAGTACATTACATTTCCCAGCTTCTCAGCTCATATACGTGTCAATCCGAGGGAATCACAATGACCATCGATCATTTGTTGTTTCACCTACCACGCCAATGAAATATGTCACCTTAATCTAACAACTACGGAGCCCAATTGGACGATCACGTGTACGCGCGCTGATTATAGTTGGCAATTATCGCCGTTATCCAATTAGCCATCAACGAGCAACTCGATCGGACCTCAGTGTTCGGAATTAAAAAGAAGAGACTCGCGTTCCAGATAATTCACATAACTAACTGCGCGAGATACTCGCTCGCACACGTAAAATCTATCGAACACCGATAGTCTTATGAAAAGTTTAGCGAAATAGAAAGTAAAATAATTAAAGTCGATAATTCCATAAATGATACAAGTTGTACAAGTAGATCAGAATACACGTTCAACATTTTTTATTTACTGTGGGTACTCGTACATATATGAGCTCCGCTAAGTAATAGCGAGCTGCTTTTATTAATGGCTATGATTTATTTACGCGGTACATAATGCACATATACACGTATACACACAAACGATTATAATCCTCTATCCGCATTGATGATTAGAAAACAATACTTATTTCGTAAACAGTTAAACTTTAGCCGCAGTGAAATACTCTTTTTGAGCAGCATCTTGTTAGAATGTCCCGTTACCGGTTACCACTTTTTCTGATCACTTTTCAATTCGCTTTTATAGTATGTCGTACTCATATCGTTACGTTACAATATTGAGAGTACTTTTATCAAGTTACGTGTCATCGTCATCTGGTCTATATTATATTACCACGAGTCTGCGACCAAAAGTCTGGATTATACTATATTAAAGATAATTTTCCTATCCGTTATTGCAGATAAGTTGAATTTATTACATTTATTAATGCCGATATATACAACCGTTAGCGTATAGAAATGCTTCGAGCAAAACATTCATTTTGGATAATAAAACCGAATTTGCGAATACCGCGGCGTAAATCATACTCGACAACACCTAAATAACACTCCTGAAACGGAAAATATGTCGTAGGCAAGTCTACGTACTCCTTTGAAAAAAAGATGGAAACTCGAGAAAGTTGAATGAATTAATGATTGAGAACAAGAAGGATCGGCCAACCCCTACAGGTCGACGGCATAAAAACTACGAGGTGTAGCCATCATATTTTAGTTCAGTCTCAAGTTTGAACTGTACTTCCGAATTTAAATCTCGAGATATCAAGTAAGATTGTAGCAAACAATGTAAGAAGACTTCAGGGTGATGGGGCTCGCGCGGTGCATTTAAAATAGGGACCGATAATACGACTAATACGACGGTAGGCTAGAATTACTTGAAGAAAGCGAAGTTGTACGAAATCTCTATTGGAAAAGACCTTGAAACAGAGTGGAATTATGTAGTCATAAGGATGTGTACGTAAAACAAAGGCATTTGCGAGCTCCCACCGAGTGTAAAAGACGAAGTTTAGTGTCCTTGAGCTGTCCTCCTTATTCGACCAAAAATATTTCTCGAGTATTGTGAGAGGTTGCAAAGCGACTTCCTAAAACAAATCTTGTTTCTTGATTAGAACAGACGACCAAAATATCATGCAGTTGACTATACAACCGAAGCTTCTGTCCAACAAAATTTTCGACTCTGCACTGACTCCTGTTTATGACTTCGCAACGATCTCTGATGCTTGACTCCTGATATGACGTATGGAAAACTCAGTATTTGAACAAACTTGAATGGTTTTTGAACTCACCCACTGCAGAACTTGTGTTTTACATAAAAGTCGGGTATACGATTGAGAACGATAGCCCAAGACGAGATGAAACATCTCAGTCGATCAACAGGAGAATCTGGTACCCGCAAGATTTGGGATTGATGCCAGTTGGGCAAAAGTGGGTGACCACAGGCCAGAAAACTGTTACCACATGCTCAGAAGTTACAGTATTAATCTTTGCTTCACTCTTTTTCGCTTCAAGGAATAGTCCACAAATGATTGTCGTAGGTAGTTCTAGTGTACGTTATGAAAATATTGTTAGTTCAATCGCGATTACACAACAATTTTGCAAAAGTTCTTGATGCGTATTTATTTTCGTGGACGATCAGAATCTTCCGCACGGAAAATCGTGTCGCTTCGTTCTTTTTGGTGTCCCATCAACGAGAAGAAATGGACATTTTGATCGAAGAAATCGACGAAGATAAACAAATATTTCGCCTCCAGCCAGTTTAGAAATCGCAAATTAGTCGTAATCGAATCGGCGATTGTGAAAATCTGAGAGTTGTTCCGCAGATCGGTGAGAGCACTGATTTGAGTACGAGTTGTGATCGTTTGTATCGCATGCTGTATAGTCGTATTGCCGCAGAGTAAATTCTGACCGAAATCCTTGGACACATTATTTTATTGTTGAAGAGGTCAAATCTGTAGTCACTTCTTTCACGCAATAATCGTTCCCGTCGATAACGATAACAATTTTTGTCGTCAATTAAAACTGATACGATAAAAATCTCGAAAATAAGCAGTCGTAGTTTCTGGAAATGCATGCGCATACGGGCATTATCCGACTTACACCACTCGTGCATTCGTCTTCGGGTGGCCGCTAAAAAACGTAATTTTAAAGCGAATTCTTGATAAGGTCTCGTGTCAAATCAACTTACACGCACCGGTGGAAAGTTGAATGAAAGTAGGTCGACGGAAAAATTTTCATTGTGTGGCAAGAGAAGCAGCGAATACGTAAACGCTAAATTGAAAATTGATACTCGTAGTTCCGCCATTTTTCCCGTTCTCACGTCTGTCTGATGTTCGTAGGAAACGAAGAGTCTTCTGCTCATATTGCAGTAGGACGTCTTAGGTCATGAAAAAGTTCAGAAGTTCGTCCGTGTTCTATTGTTTTATAATACTATAGATTCGCCTTCCGTCATTTTCGTGTAGACAAGTTCTAAAAGTCTCTTGAGGCTTGGACCCTCTCAAATTTGGATTAGTTTCAGATATTCCCAGTTGATAAAATTAGACCAGTCCTTGGTGGTTGGTGGTCGAAATAATATTGTTATGTAGGAATGGATCTGATAAAGCCCTACATGGTGAGATTATGATGAAGAAAAAGCATTGAGAATGGGACGTGTCACAATTTTTGATAAGATGCTGGACGGGTACCTCTTGGAAAAAAATCGGAAAAACTTTTCCTCGAATATCTTCATCTGTTTAATCAATAACATAAACTCGGTAAACATAGGGTAATTCGGGTGGGGCAACGCTAGCGTCGCGCTGCACTTCTACCGACCGGGGATAGATTGAAAACGGGGATTAAAGTATGGCGGTTTATGTGGGAGGATATTAAAAAAATTGAAAGAACTCTTGAATATAGAGGATCCGGCCTCCTAACATCCTACAAAAGATGTTTACAAATAAAAATAAATACGTATAAATGAAATGAGCTGTATCTTCGTCAATATTGAAAAATACAGGAAGGTGGTAAGAACATTTGTCTCAATCATCACCTCTCCAGGCAGCTTCCAAAAATGGACACTAAAGTTTTTATAGAGGGCGCCTACTCATGCGAATTACCCTTAACTGTACGGTAACAGGCTGCATGCTATTAATGATGAGACCAGGGCACAATTAATGTGCCACATGACACATAAGTAGTGCACTCTTTTTTAAAAGTTCAAGCTTTTTGCTATTAGGTTGAAGTAGATTAATTATCAAACTGATCAAGTTGTAATTTAGGTGGACCTCCCTCATATCTCCACAATCCTCAAGTTCCCAACCTTCTATCCTGTTTCCTCACCAAGAAAAACAAAAAAAATCCTATATGAGTAGTTCACTCTTGCCTAAAATTTGAGTTTTGTACTATTTCTTTGACGCAGATTTTCTCAGATGATTTTCAAACTGATAGTGTTGTTATTTAGGTGGACCTTCCTCATATCTCCCCCATCCTCAAGTTTCCATCTTTCTATCCTCTTTCCTCACCAAGAGAAAACAATAAAAATCCCATATAAGTAGTGCACTCTTGCCTTTCAAACTGATAGAGTTGTAAATTAGGTGGACCTTGCTCATATCTCCACCATCCTCAAGTTTCCATCTTTCTATCCTCTTTCCTCACCAAGAGAAAACAATAAAAATCCCATATAAGTAGTGCACTCTTGCCTTTCAAACTGATAGAGTTGTAAATTAGGTGGACCTTGCTCATATCTCCACCATCCTCAAGTTTCCAACTTTCTATCCTCTTTCCTCACCAAGAGAAAACAATGAAAATCCATATAAGTAGTGCACTCTTGCCTTTCAAACTGATAGAGTTGTAAATTAGGTGGACCTTGCTCATATCTCCACCATCCTCAAGTTTCCAACTTTCTATCCTCTTTCCTCACCAAGAAAAAACAAAAAAATCCCATGTAAGTAGTGCACTCTTGTAAGTAGTGCACTCTTGCCTGAAATTTGAGTTTTGTACTATTTCTTTGACGCAGATTTTCTCAGATAGTTTTCAAACTGATAGAGTTGTAATTTAGGTGGACCTTCCTCCTATCACCACCATCCTCAAGTTTCCATCTTTCTATCCTCCTTCCTCACCAAGACACAACAAAAAAATCCCTTATAAGTAGTGCACTCTTGCCTGAAATTTGAGTTTTGTACTATTTCTTCGACGCAGATTTTCTCAGATAGTTTTCAAACTGATAGAGTTGTAATTTAGGTGGACCTCCCTCCTGTGTCCACCATCCTCAAGTTTCCATCTTTCTATCCTCTTTGTCACCCAGAAAAAACAAAAAAAATCCCATAAGTAGTGCACTTTTGCCTGAAATTTGAGTTTTGTTCTATTTCTGTGACGCAGATTTTCTCAGATATTTTTCACACTGATGTAATTGTAATTTAGATGAACCCTCCTCATATCTCTACCATTCTCAACCCCCCCCCTTCCTCCTCTATCCTCAGTATAGTTCCCATTTGGGACCTACAAATGACTGGCGGAAGGTTTGAACGACGTCACAACATTGCGCGGAATGACGTGCGCAAGGGGAGATGCTTGTTGCTCCGCGCATTATTGTGGTGTCGTTCGGACCTTCCGCTTGTCACTCTTAGGTCCAATATGGGGGTCCGGTATACCCGTGTGAAACTATACGGCCCCACTCATATTGTATGGTCAAGTGGTTAAAGGCAGTTCTTATTTGATAGCATTAGATTGCGGCGAGGGAGTACGTCTACTTGCCTAAATATGGTTTCTTTGTGCCATACCGTTTTTTTATAACACCCTGCCAGTGTGTCACAATTTCAAGAGAGGGTCGGTACCGTACTCGGAGAAGGAGAATGCACGAAGATTAGAACGTAAGCAGATGTGTTTCTAATAAATCTCGAAAATTAATTTAATGTTAACACGAGTCAGTTTTTCTGTAATTATCTAAACCTACCCATTTCCTGTGAAAATATTACCTCAAATCTTATTTTCATACATTTCCAAACGAGGTCTTTTCATCCTTGTCATTTATGTACGTATTTTATTATAATTTTTTTGAGTCAAGACAGACGAGGAACTGGTTTCAACCGCTACTTTTTCAAAATATCCAGATTCCTCTTATTCAATAATGTTCCTTCTTCGAGTTTTCTGGACTAATCAAATTGAATTGGATGTTAACTTTTTCACGTAAGCGAAATACGAAAAATTCGAGTTCCAAGTTCGATACTTTCGGTCAATTTAAATTTTCTGTTTTAATTTCTCGAGTCTTTTCACCACGATGGATGAAACCGTAATTAGTCGCCTAAAGTCTTCCTTCGATTATCTTTGTCGAGTATTCGATCAGCGCGAGAAAGAGGACTCGCGCTGCACCCCGAGAAATTTTATAACTATCAACACAGTAGATCGTCTGCGTTAAGAAAACATGTTTCGTGTTTGTAATTAGTAGAAGACTTTTGCGCTACACGTTTAACGTACAATTATTGCGTAATATTTGGGTAAAGAGTTAATTAAATACTAGGCCTATTTTTCCTATACTTTGCTGCGGTGCGAATCTACCACAAATTTACCTCTATTAGTGGAGTATTCGAGCCGCCCTAAGGAAGTCTTATAGTTGTAACCAATTTCATTTATACACCCGTTACAGTTCGCTTTTCGAAAAGTAGACTTATTAAAATATTTCTAAGCGCGATTTCTCGCGATACGAGACAGGTTTGTGAAATTAGGTTCTATTTTACTGAACTAAGTCGAGCGAATATTCAGGTAGTTATTAGTCGTATCTTTTGTTGCTGTTAGCGTGTTCGGTTTTGATGCGGCTTGATACTGTACATCTATGCATGTGGTAACAGTTTTTCGACCAATAGTTATTCAGTTTTGGCCAGCTTGCATCATTCGCAAATCTTACTGGTACGAGATGTTGATCTGTTGAGACGTTTTTGAGTTCATCTCTTCATGAAGTAAGCCGCCACGAGATGTTGATCTGTTGAGACATCTCGTCTTGGACCATTAGTTGGATCGCACAAGATTTAGTTTTCTTCACGCTGGGCAGTTGCCCATACGTATATCCTCGGAGTCATTTTCCAGGAGGAATCTCCTAATTTTTTCGTGCTCAATAACGTAGTTGATATTTTTCACATAGGGTGAAGGGTGTGTGCTTCTATATTCTTCTCTGCATTCACTTGGGTATCGTTTTGTTGAAAATGAGAATAATTTTCGTTTTTTAAAATTTTACTATTGAAAAAGAATATTTTGGAATCATGGATTGAGGAGGGTGGGGCATTTGTGTTCAGGATCCTTCTCACTTCTTCCATCAGTTTTCCCCTCATTTCTATACTTTGTATCCCTCATCTTCAGGCCCTCTTCTCCGGGGTACGATTCTATGTCTATTGTTTAATGAAGAAAACATAATTGTAAACGAAAAAAAAAAAACTCGAGTTTTTTAGTGTAATGTCAAGTCGTTGAATAATTGATTTTCTCAAGTGTTATTATATTGATTTACGATCAACAAACATGTCAGACACTTACCAGTTATCGCTTTGAATTGTAAGTACGGACATATATAATTCGCTGCATTCAAAAGGTACTAACTTTTAATTTACAGTTTGGCGTATTATTATTTACTCTTTTTCTTTTTTGTCGCTCATTTTATCATCGTTCTTTCTCGTTGGTAAAAACAAAAGAGTTCTTAATGATTCGGTGCCTGTGAACTGCACCGTATAGCGGTACACGTTCAAATGTGAAATTAATTCAGCGCGTGTGTCGACTGATTTATGGCGTGTGCAATTGTGCATGCGTATCTACGTCCGCAGCAATGTATCAAAACATTAATTTTTGAAACATTAACAAGACTCGCCCTCAAGAGGTTTTTATATTGGCGCAAAAAACGGTGTATTAATGGGATTTGTATTCTTGATGTTTGCCTGCGCTTTTTTCGATAAATTTTTGGACCAAACTCGCGGGAAAACCTTAATTTAGGTCCGTCCGTCTTGAACCTGTCAATTATAATTATGGTGATTTTTCTTTGATGTTTCATGTCTCAGGGCCTGAGTGAAGACTTTTGATGTCACCTGACAAGGGTGCCCTTTGAATTTGATTATTGTTTAATTCATATATGTCCAGCGATGAGCGGTCGATTCTACGTCAGACGTGATCTACCTCGGGTACTCGTTTTAAAGCAGTATTGCCCGGCTTCAGACCATTTAATCTATTGGACCACCTTCATCACCCCTACTTGCTTTTTCAGTTCTTTACGATGCCATATTTCGCTTATTTCTACTTTGGCAGTTCTGCCAAATTTCTAATAGGAGACCTGTTTTATGGGGCTGATTTCGGAAGAAATGTGCGCCGTCCGGTAACCTAACCTAACTTGGTAGGAGGACAAAATCCAACCGATCCCAACAATAACGACGACCTCACTACGGAGTTGTACGAGGAACGCAGGGAACCAGTACTATGGGTCGAATTGGTTTTGATATTGAAAATAAAATTCAAAATAGGAGTCCCAAAGAGTCTGAATTCTTCTGAGTCCTTTCCTAGCTCGAAAGTCGAAATCTGTCCAATACAGTTAGAATGTCCGCTGTCCATTATCGGCCATTCGGCAACCTAACCTAACTTGATGAGAAGACGAAACGTAACCTAACCAAACTACTATTGGAAGAAACCTCATGCGGAGGAACAACCAAATCCAACTTTTTTTTTTTCTAGGAGCCACCCATTCCGATTTCGGTCGGGGGAGTTTGTATTTCAATTACGGTACATTCCTCTCTGAGTTACAATGACAATGCTCTGAGGGGAAGAAAATATGTTTATATCTAGCTTACAGTGTATATTTTGATATTTGTACGTGCTGACAAAACAAGATTGCGTCTGCAGGGAGAAGGTGGTACCTGTACCCAAGGATTTATTCGTCTATCACCACCCCCTCCTTCAGGGAGTGTGCTGGGCATCGGTAGTTCTTCAGAATCCTCATTGTCTTCTTCCTCTGTCTTTGGCTCAGCTAGGCTCTGTCGCTCTGTTGCCCATAATAGTTGCTTCAAGGTAGGCCGGATCTCTGGCAACTTCGATGGCAGAGGTGCCGGGACGCTTACTTTCGTATAGCCTGCATTCAAGCGAGTGTGCTCGACAGTCTGACTGTTAGTCCACGTAGGCACCTGGGTGTCGTTCGTCTTTCGCGCCTATATAAATAAGCATTAAAATACCCATGCTTTGTCAGGGCCTGGGTCAAATAGAAGTTTGACGGGTATTTCTGGACTGGCCAGGGTTCTGGGCATATCTTTTATGTCCAGGAGCCCTTTGTCCTATTTTGCCATTCTTCCTTCCACATAGCTGCAATTTGGGTGTAGATCTCTGCTTCTATCATTTTGAGTTTCCAGCCTTCTGCAGTAGCCTGCAAGAAACCTAATCCAAATCTAACCTAGCCTAACTATAAGAAGAGGACTTTGAGAAATTTTTCCAAGTCTATATTATTTGACTCGATTTGACTCGAAGTAGAAATTTTTTCCGAATCCAAATCTTTTTATTAGAATAGGTCGGTTTTTGCCGGACGCCACATTTTTTGAAAGAACTGCTCATAGAACAGGTTCCTCATTAAAATCATCAAGTGACTAAACCAGAAGATTATCTACTAACTAGGCCGAAAATTGTTTAATCTAATCACTAGACCAAACATTATGCATGAATCAGATCAAAAAAGACTAGTAACTGTAACTGAATTTAGACTTCTCGCAGTCGAGCTTTCGAATTCGTAGCTTTGAGGGTATTTTTCGCGCTCTCGACGAAGTTTTTCGAATATAGTCGAACCCACGAGCTATGAATGAATTGACGGTCTTGTAAATAGTAACAACCGATCTACACAGCTAATTGTTCATCAGCATAGGACCTTCAGTACTTAAGTACAAGTGAGTGTCCACCCTCATCGCATGGAGGTACACCGGTTTTCAAAATCACTTTGAAGGCTGTCAGTGTTCTGCTAGTGTACCATTGTTCACAAGCATGCACTATGCAGCAGTAGTTGAACTAGAGTTCGGAAGTCTGTGTCAGTCCTGCTAAACGGGCCTGTATCATGTATCAATTCGTTCATCAAGTCTACAGAAGCTGATTCAGGATTTCATGGACTAACTAAGCAGGTTTGCAGAGTCGATGTGCAAGAAACCGACATTACAATTGTATAAGGAATGGAGAATGTTCCAATGTATCATCGCCACAAAGTCGTTTCCGTCTGTTGACAATTACCATCAGCACTCCCTTCTGCTACCCGGACATTTCATTATGTTTGGTGCTTCAGCTCTGGAGGCTACTGCCTACCGCCTGCAAGCATTGGGTCTGAACCGCAGTTCTCTTGCACCACACTTGAACTAGTCAAACTTCGACGTGTCTTCCTGTCCTGGCAGTCCAACCAAGTGCTAAGGTCTGAGTTGGATGCTAAGAACTTGGCTTATCAGGAGCTGCTGCACTTTGGATGATAGATAAGTTCAAGGGTAATTATTCCAGCAAGTGTGGGGGATAGCGGGTGAATGAAGGACTGAACACGCGCGGCAAACAGTGACCAAATCGATCCTCCCGACCAAGTTCCTATCACCAAGTACGAACCCATTGTTGTTACCGTTTTCAATCTGTCCTGAGGATTGGCCACTCCTTACCGTTTTCAAGTTAGTTTAGTTCACTACATTCTACCTATGAAGTAAAGAAGTGAAAATTGAACGCCTTAGCTGGTTCCCACTTCCACCACCATAACTTCCTGTAAGATTTTCTACTTTTATTTCCTTTTCTCTTACTGTCTCGAAGTAAGAACTAGCACCAAGTCTCGCTTCTAATTTATTTGCTGATATAAACTATTTCGAAAAAACAGTATCATTAAATCGATGTAGACCGAGTATTACGAACTCGAATGTAAACAACCGAAATTAGTAACAGGTGATGTAAGCGACGACGGTTTGTTTACTTTCATCTTTATCGGATCTGTTTGATATATCATGATTGCATTCATAAAATATAATTAAAGCTATATCTATCATTAAATTCGGTACCTTCGTGTCTGAATGATATACCCGTTGCAAGGGTCCAGATGATGGAAAAAAAAAAATAACAATGAAATTCAGCGCTCCTCATCTAATAGATGCACATGTATGACGTACGATCGTGTTGCGGTTCCAGACGTGATAACAATCAGATTCCAGCGAGTTGCATCATATTATAAATTGAAGTGGTACGAAAACATTTATCACCTTTGATCTGTGTATTGAAATTTGGGGGTCAACATTCTCAGTGCGTGGATCACCTCTAATGTAGAGCATATCATTTTTAAAAAAATTCACGTATTCTGATTGAAGATAGTGACCGTCTTGTCACGCAGGAACCGGTAGCATGTCGCACAACTGAATGATTAATTTCTTTTTAGCTTCCAACGGGGATAAAGGATTATTTTTTGTTAATGTGTCGGCCTATTCGATTTGTGTTTCCTCTGTTCTTCGAAGAATCACTCGATAACGTTCTTACGTAAGTACGTAATTTTCGGACTTCTCTAAGAAAAATAAAATGGAGCAATGGCAAATGGACATCAGTTTCGTAACGAAATCGATCTTGACTTCTCATATTACGTTTCTCTATTCATCTATGATTTACAGAAACTTGTTGAAAGGTACACATGCGTTTTATGGTGTGTTTCAATTAGTAACTATGAGATATAGCCAAAATTTCTGTGTACTTAATACTTCTTGTTTGAAAGGATTGAATTTGCTTTAAATGTGTTGAACGACTTCTTTCACTTTTACAATGTATACCATTCATCACTTTATATATTTCAACTTCTTTCCTCGTTCGTCTGTATTTATTTTGTCCAGAACTTATGCAAATAGCGACGATAATTAGTTGTATTTTTAAAGTTTTCGCGTTTTTTGTGTAATCGCAACGCATTACCTATACTCCCATTTTTTTACGGAAATGAGTCGTACGGAAGAATATTAAGAAAGAGCTTAAGAGGAAGAGAGGAGAGAGGAGAAGGATACTTTATCAGAGATTACAAATGGAATTGAAAACAAATTGCTTTGTATTATATTTTGATATTGTTCTAACTTAAATTGTTCTTTTTTTTTTTTCAATTAAAATTCCCTTCTTGGAAGCGAGTGTTTCTGAAAGTACTTCTAGCTGAAAAACCTTTAAACGCAAAAAAATCATTTCAAGTTTTAATTTACTTGGAATTGATGGAAAATGAAGAAATGAAAATGATATTTTTTAAGGATTTTAGGATGATAATTATTTTCTTGAATCAATAAACCATGTCAGAAGGTTATGAGCCCTGAGGGTGGTCCCTGTTGGAGACCGAGAACGGGTTCAACTAGGTGCGTACCAACGCGGGAATCTACAGAGGCGAGCGTCACCAGCTCGAGAGATGTGTCTCGAGCAAGCACAGCGCATACACTGAGGGAAGAGTCGTACAAGCACATCCTACGAGCAAGTAGGAGGACGGCGAGTCACCATGAGTCAGCAGGGACAATTCAGCACTCTGACACTCCCGCTACCACTGCTTGCTGAGCTGTCCCCGCTGACTCATGGTGACTCGTCATGCTTGTCTAACTTGTCCCTCAGTGTATGCGCTACGCTTCCTTGAGATACATTTCTCAAGCTGGTGATGCTCACCTCTGTAGATTCCTGCGTTGGTACGCGCTTGGGTTAACCTGGTCTCGGTCTCCACCAGGGACCACCCTGAGGCCTTGTAACCCACTCACATGGAAGCAGAGCGTGGTTTGGTCGGACATCTAGCATCGCTTGCACATTCCTGGGGATTTTCCAGCATTAGTGTCAATAGAAGAGACATTGCCCGCGTTACGATTTTCATTAGCCTGATTCGCTCTGATAGACAAGTTTTGGGCTAGACCCAGCCTAGTAGCTTCTGCTAAGAACCACTCCCGCATTAGTTCATGAGGAACGACGGGTGTTGCGTATTGCATGTTATAATTTTATTTAAAGTTCGACAATCCACGCGCTTTCTCCTCCAGAAAAATCAGAAAAAGAGGGAGAAAAATGTCATTTTTCCAAAATTTCCTGCATTCCTACCCTCCTGCTCCTTTTGAAAAAGAAAAAAAAAAACAATGGAACCATGCATATTCAAATTGATTGCGCCTCTAACGGATCCGCGTTCAGATCACTCGAGTTATTTATTTTTTATCGTTGTCCTTTGAAAACCGAAGAATTTTTTCTGATTGAAAGTATAAAGAACGAAGAATGGAATATTCAATTATTTTCAGCTCAAAAGTCGGCAGGGTATTGTAAATCGTCGACAGGCTTCGAAATATTATTGAGTATTTTTGTAATGTTTTGTATTTCTTCAGGTAGCTTATAAAAAGTTATTCTAATTTATTCTAATTAGGATCTTATCTTATCAAGTCTAACGACTTCTCTGTATAGTTTGGCGTTTGAAATTTTTTTTAGTCCCTTGAAAAAATCAATCATCTTCCAAAGGCTCTTCAATCATAATTTTCCAATTCCAGTCAAGGAAAGACCCAAATTGCATAACCACTTCAACCGCCAGCATCATGTTCGTTTGCACTAGCGAGAACCTGTAGATTCTTGGGATTCAATCTGATGACGTCATACCCTGTTAACTCAAATTCTGATGACACCACACTTTCCGCTTCCTCTCCATCAGAGTCAGTCATCTTTTCGTTTCGTCCCTCGGTCAAATTGGAAGACCCTTCGACGTTGCTTAGCTCTGCTGCGCCCTGCTTTCATCTATCCTCTTTCAAGTCGACTATCTCATCTAAATTTTCTCAAATCCTTCCGAAGACGTCACACATTTCCTTTTTTGAGAGTCAGCCAAAATATTTTTCCAAATTCTCTCATTAGGTCGACCAAACAGACGGACGGCCGCAGATGTACCTTCGACAAATAGTGGGTCCGAAAGATTTTGAAATACAATCTTTTTGAGGAGGGAGGGGAGGGGGGGGTGTTGGTGAATGAAAAATTTGCAAAAAATTTAGATCACTTCGTCAGGATCCGAACTCGAGACCTTTCGTTTTCCGGGCGACTGCTCTGACCGCTGAGCTTCGAGGGCGATCCCCTTGTTTTAAATGAACTTCAGAAATTTCCAATCTGTTGACGCGGAGCTTTCAAACGTCAAATCCAACCTGTTGTGTGTCTCACTACATGTTTTGAATTTTGACCACCGTTCGACGTTTTTTTGACCTTGACTTATGAGGAGGCTTGAAAACTTTCGGCTTTTGATCGTTAAACACTTATGAACGTTTTGACCTCCAGCTGTATATTCAAGCTAAAGAACGAACGTGGAAATATTTTGGCTCTCCAACTTGTGTACCGGATTCCTGTGACTGCCGAATTTGTAGACTCACGAGTATTTCAAAAAAATTACCCTCTTCCTTGTGTTTTCTAGAAAATCTGAATTGTCATGAAGTTCTTCCAAGAATATTTGATTAATTTACGAGATGCCCACGTGAAATTTTGCCTGCGTCTGGAGTTTCCTGAAATTACTCGAATTAGTTATCCAAAATTTCAGTTTGAACGGCTCTTGAAAACTTCCAAGGTTTTTCTAGTGCATTTTTTTTTTCTCATGAAAAAAAAAGAAGTTGATTACACAAATTTGTTGAGGTTGTAGCGGATTTCACGAATAGGGCAAAAAAGCTTCCGACTCAGCAATTACGCGAATTTTGCGTAACGTATGCGGGAAAAATAGATGTGGAAAAATTTTGATCATTGAGACATATTGAGAGAAGAAAGTGGAAAAATTCGGCCTCCTTACCTTGCTGTAAGAAGGACGAGCTTAGACAAATTTTGTATTCTTTGTTCAACTTGATGTTTTTATTTATTTATTTTTATGTGCACTAACCAATTTTTTTCGTTTTTATTTTTGAAAGTGCAACTTTTGTTAGTAAAATCTGGGTTTAAAATTATGTCCTTGAAAAATTATAATATTGTTTTTCTTCTGTAAATACTAACTTGATACATAATTTTATTTTTACGAAGGTGAGTTAGGAATAACGTGGAAAATTAGTCGATGAATATTACCTATAAACTGAAATTTTCTCGCAAAATTCCCCTCCCCTCCCCCATCCTGAAGAACGTGCTTCCGTGGTTAGAAGAGAAATTTGGTTCAGGAGCCGATGGAGCATTCAAATACAGCGCGTCACTTTATGAGTTCCTAAATTCATTTTAGACTCTACTACTTCATACAAAAATTACCAAAAAACGTTGAGATTTAAGAATTTTCTTCTCGAAATCGTTTGTTTTTGAAATCGGTTGGAGAATTTTTACTGGCAAGTTTTTCGTCATTTTTTCTTTGATACAGTAGTATTTTTGAATGAGAGTTGATAGAAACTAAATTTTTTCCAGTTTTAGCCGAGAACCTGTTTTATAGTGGGTTATTTCGCGAAAATGTCTGGATTTCACCGACTGGCAACCTAATATATAACTTGAAACTAGGGGGAGATTTGGAAAAATTTCGACTTTCAAGCTATATCTGATAAGAGGTAGAATTTGAAAAAGCTTCCATAAACGCGAGTCAAAAAATTCTGACTTCTGAGCTGTCAGGAGGACTTGGAAGAATTTTGACTTCCAAGCTTTACAAAATATGGTAAGGAGATAATTTGAGTTCATCTTTCATTTTAATAGCGCAAGAGTCGAGTTTTTAGCTGAGAACCAGTTCCATGAGGAGGGAGGGGGGATATTTTAGAAAATTTTGGTATCCCGAAAAAAGAAACTGGACTTTGATAATTTTTGAATATTGAGCTATGGGTACGATAGGAAGGGGACTTGCAAAAATTTCAACCGTTGAAGGAGATGAACTTGAAAAATTTTAAATATTGAGTGGAATTTATCCTTTTTTCACTTTTTTCCTTTTTCCTTGCTTTTCCCGCATTTTTGGCATCGGATATGAGATTTGAAAAATTTCAACTTCCGAGCTATAGGAGGGAACTCGGAAAAATTTCAATACCATCAAAGGAGTGAAACTTGGAAAAATTTTGAATTTCCCTCTTTTTCTCCCCTTTTCCGTACTTTTAGTATTGGAAGTGGATCTTGAAGAATTTCGACTTTTGAGGCGTACGAAAGGACTTGAAAAAATTTCGGTCATCAGAAGAGTGGAACTTGAAAGAAGTTTTTCGACTTATAGCCGGAGACTTGGAAACATTTCAACCATCAAAGAAGTTGAACGTAGAAAAATTTCGAATGTCGACATTTGTGTCTCGTTTCTTTATTTTTCATTTTTCATCCTTTTCCGCATTTTTGGTATTAGGAATGGGATTTTAAAAAAAAATTGTAATTACGATAGGTGAGAAACTCGGAAAAATTCTTGACCATCAAGCTATGTTAGGGTGAGGACTTGAGAGCTAAAAAAAGGCCCTCTGAAAAATTCCAACCTACAAAAGAGTAGGACTCGGAAAATCGAGCTACATGTGACAGGAGAGACTTTTATTTTATTTTCTCCTCAACATCGAAACCGAATTTGTGTCTTAGAAAAGGTTCCCTGCACCCCTTGTTTGAATCCATTGAAGGACCCGTGAGTTTTGCGGAAGTACGGTGGTGGGTTGAAAAGTTGACGTCTACGTTCTCGAATACGACCGCGATGCCAATATTATGTCAAAGATACATAAATGTCCTGCACCTTTGACGTGATTTCCGTCATGATAAATGAGTATGAATTTATGTCCCATTAAAATCGTGTCCGTATGATGTCAATGTTCACAATCGTTAATTTCGGGTAAGGATAACCCGTAAATCGTATTTTCGACTTACCGACTACGTTGTCCTGAGCCAGTTTTATTGCTAGCGGCTGTGCCTCCTTTAAGCGAAACAAAGCCGGCACCCATCGTCGATCCTTTGGTCGTATTGCTCATTTGACTAATATTATTACGTAAATTATACGGGTAACCACCACTGGTCCGGGTTACCCGTAATCCGGCACCGGCATTTGTCGGCGGTAAATGGTGTAAGGGAGGCCCAATGGCCTCCGTAATATCGTGTAGCACACTCACACACAACAATAACACCAATAGTTTATTTTTCATATCGTCACCTCTGTACGACTATTTCGTTCACAATTTGCGAAAACGACTCCAGGTTGTACGAATTTGATTATCGTTACTATTCGAGAGGACAAGCGACAATTTACTCATTCGAATTTTCGTGATCACGAAAAACGCACGCGAAACTAAATTTTACGACTCGAACCGGTGCACGTACACGAGATTTTCCCGCCAAAGTACGTATGTAACTTGCGAGTAGAACGGATTTAAAAAACTGAACTCGAAATGTATCGTCTCGACGCGAAGCGACGTTTAACTTTACTCGTTCGAACACGTCCAGAGAATGCTATCGTACAATGTTAATGACGAATTTACTTTCACTGTTATCATAAGAGATTATTTGCGGCGCGAAGTACGTACTCGAATAAAAATATCGAGTTTGACCAAAGAGTCTTCATACGGTATTACGGTACCTTGTCTTGTGTTATTTCTTTTACCGCGTCTTTTTTTCTTTTCATTTTTTTTTATTTTTCTTTCGTATTTACTTGTTACTTTTCTTTGCCATTTTCTGCACCGAGAGACTCAAGAGTAGGGTGCGCGAATCTTAGTGGGGATTTTGACGCGGACGCTAACGCTGGCCCAGGTGAGCCATTGCATCCTTCCATTCTTATTGCATCTAGGCGGCCGTACCGCGTGCGACCGAATATTTTTCAATTAATTAAAGGCGGTGGCTGTGATCGCACGAACGCGTAGGCTTTTTATGGTAATGGTACATATTATTTGGTATGACTTTTTATTTACTTTATAAACATTTAGTTTTTTTTTTTTTCGTTTTCCCTCGCACGTGATCAATAAACCTACTTCTACGTCGTATTTTTACATAATCAGCCAGATAGATTACGGATTTGCTCGCAGTATTTGAGAACGTTACGCGTACATCAGATACAGTAGTAAAATAAACGCTCCCCGACCGAGTCGCCAACTATTTTACCCGGGAATATTTCGATCGATTTTTCAATCGACTCGATTTTATTGATTCATCAATCTTATCATTTTACGAGCTTATAAACGAGGATTTTCTGAGTGGCGAGAGCGTTCGTCGCTTCTTCGGTGGTTCACATTTGTACGCGCATTCTCTTCGAGTTTTTCTATGTCTAAAAATGTAAATAGGCTAAAGATTGTCAACCACAACAGTATCTCAGTTTTTGTATCGAATTTCACATTGGGGATCATTGGTAAGAGCGAAATAACTTTTGTTTGCGAGTCTAAGTTCTTCATCTAGTGTACAACACGATGTTTAATGACCATAAATTTCTCATCTTCAATTCTCCTACAGAGATCTTCTTAAAATTGTAAGAAATATTTGAAACTTTTACAAGTCACCCGCTGCTTCCAAATACTTTTTCCTTTTTTTGAGATGAGCAAGAGGTAGATGCATGAAACTGTGAGAAATCAAGTAGACGTCAGTAGTGAACCACACGTGATGAAACGTGAAGAAAGATCTCATTTTAAGAATTTACAACGCTTGGACCATCCCAGTGAACTCACTAATCTCGATTTGATGCCATTAACCTGATTAGGGAACTGTCTTGATGACGTCATATAGAACGGGCACTTATCAGCGCTTGCTAAATCTCGGCATCTGAAAATTTCAGCTTGGGTTTCCGACTTAGACATACAACTCCGAGAAATGTTGCTCACAGCTTTCGGCTTCAGATAGAATTATAGGATGGCTTTCGTGCTTCGCTGAATTTTGAAGGAGTGTAGGACCAGGTTCATGCAGCCACAGACATGAAAAATAAGATGGATACGGAATAAAATAGACTTATACCGAACCTCGCTATGGCTTTGCCTACTTGAAACCAACGACACTTGGCAGAAAGAAGAGGAAGATGAAGTGTAGGAAATGAAGAAAGTAGAAAAAGAGATTCCGACAGCGATTTAGTTCTGAGATGTATCCAGTGTGTTCTAAAGTTTGCGTACCTATTGCAGCTTACCGGTTGCCAAGGAGAAGGAGTTTCCTAAAGGGTCGATATCGGTGTTCGAGGAAGAGACGCAACCCGCACCCCACCATAGAGGCTCATGTGACACAAGCGAATACGTGTAAAAATAATGTTCATGAGAATGACCGATCCTCTCATGATGCTACAATCTGTTAATAACTCTTCATAACTCTTTCAACTCGAGGCTTTTGGTAAGTTTCGTGTCTTTCCTTAAGTTTCCTGAATCCCAGCCCGTCGCACCACCCCCGCAAGTTACCTTTTTCTCACTCCCAAGAAAGGAACCTTAGACATAATTCTGAAGATCTCCCGAATCCTAGCCCATATTGCAAAATTTTCGAATTCACATCACCCCGCCTGTTCTCCCTACCTCTAATGATCTTGTATATTACTGTATCTCTTTTTTTTTGGCATGTTTCATGTCTTTTCTGACACCCCATTCACTATTGTAAAATCGTGAGCACCCCCCTCCCCCCTTCAAATAATGGAATTAGAAAATTTAAAAAAAAAATTTTTTTGTCTGGTAGGTGATTCAGAAATCTGCGAGTACACCCCCCCCCCCCTCCCCTACTATCTTTGGTACACTTATAATGGACTTGGAAAATTAGCCTAAAATATTTCGAAGTAGACTAGTACTAGACCATGAAGGGTGAGGGGGACTGAACGAGCGGAGCATGCGATGAGAGACATGAAACATGATCTCTATATTTTTGGGGTTGGTATCATTTAGGCGCGGACAATTAGGCGCGAAGAACTGAACAGTTGAGTAGGCACCCATTCAAGTTGACGCAAAAACAATTGAGGCGATGGATGGTATAAGGGCCTTAAGGACTTAAGGCCCTTTCAGAAGGAAATTATTAAATCGAAATAAATTGATTCTACTGTCTATAAACAACATGTCTACAAAGTAACAATTCTCAAAAATGATTCCCGACCATCATAGAAGAGAATAGAAGAGAAAAAAGAACAAAAAAAAAAAAAAAAACAGAAAATCAGATGTCAACGTACATTTTCATCGTTTCACGGAATAAAGGCCTTAGAGTTTCATCACTTCAAGCGTTATATAAACTTTCAGCAGAAGATTTTTGGATTGCAATTGATGTGAAATTATTTTTTAGTCTCATACAAACAATATATCCAAATTTGAAGAAAAATTATGATGTACGAACAAAAATATTCCACTTTGAATTCTTTGATCAAAAACTACAGTTTTTTCTAAGGCCCTTATTCCATCCATCGCCTCAATTGGGCGCTTGGGCGCGAATTAATTTTTTTTATTAAAATGAAATAATTTTTAAAAATTAATTGAGCTATTTCATCATTACCAGTATTAGCAAGGGGAATCACAATAACTCTAACTGATATTTATTTTAAAACAATATTTTTCAACCCTAGAGGTAATGGAAACCCTATTATATTCCAACATTTATTCTGATTTTAATACAGGCTGAATAAATTATTAATAATAATTTAATTAATTAAAATAAAATTATTTATTAATAAAATTTAATGGAAATTAATTCATAATTAATTTAAAAAATTAATACTTTAAATTTAAGTTACTTAGAAAAAATTGATTAATTGATAGATTATTAATATTTTTATTAATAATAAAATTAATTAATCAATTTGATTCAAGTTCAATAATAATAAAAAAATGAATAATTTTATTTTATTTTTGATTTTTTTTTCAACTAATAAAAATTTAATATTAATATTTATATTTTTTAGAATTATTCATTTTTATAATGTTTAGATATAGTTTTGAAAATTTTATCAATTTTTTTAAAATTTAAAAAAAAAAATTTTTAAATTTAATTATTTAATTAAAAATTTTTTGAATTCAATTTTTAAAAAAATATAATTAAATAAAATAAATTTTATTTATTAAATTAATATTTCTTTAAATAATTTTATAAATTAATTTTTTATTGCAGAGGGAATAGGATTTAGGCGAAGCAAATTACAAAAAATACGTCACGGCGTCTGAATGATTGTTGCGCCTAATTGACGGCGCCTAATCGTCCGTGCCTATATGACCGTAACCCATATTTTTGGCTATGCCGGGAAATCTATTCATTTTTTAAATCTATAACGTCATCAACCGTAACCCCGAACTTGATTCTGAAATTTGCGAGTTTCCACCACCCCCGCAAGGTATTCTCCGACTCCCCCCCCCCCTTCCCCGGAAAGGAGTCTAAACTTGATTTTGAAAATCTGCAAACTCCACGAGTCCTTAATCCTGACCCCTAATTCCAAAATTTGCGAGGTCACACCACCCCGCGTGTTCCCTACCTAATAATCCTGTCTACTGCATCTTTTCTCTTCCTCTATAATCAATTACAACGTCATCAGCCGTGAACCCGAGGCCTCCTTCCATTATGACGTCATCAACCGTGACCCTGAGCACTCCTCCAACTGCGACGTCATCAAGCGTGATCACGGGCCTGAATCTGAAATTTGAGAGTTTAATCCACCTCTCTCCATCCTTGTAATCTATAAGTGGTTTAGATGCGTCGCTCATGCTTATACTACTCATTGAGTGTATATTCCTAATTAAAATTTTGCTTATTCATTGATTTTAAATATTCTGTCATAATGGTTCGCATTTCAAAGGACGTTATGAAAATTATAAATTTTCACACTGCTGTAGGTTAGGCTTATGTTATGCCTGATTTCATGAAGGCGAACAGTAAGCCTAGTATAGTTCAGTATTCTGTATAGCCCATCAGTATCAATTGAAATTCAGAAGTATCACTCAAATTCTGAAATCTGCAAGTGTGACGTCATCAGTCGTGACCCTGACACCTAGTATGAGGGAGATTGGTGCAGTATTACTATTGGGGCTAGTATAATGGAGATTGAAGTGAGAAGAGAGTGAGGAAAAGAGAGAGCCCAAGCTGATGACGTCATTACCTCGTGAAGTTATAACCAGTGTATTGCACAGAGTATTGCAGCCGAAAAATTCGGCTTCGATTACGGCTGAAGCTGACGACCTTGAAAAATGCGCATTTGGCTTATGGCTGATCGGCCGACTTTTGGCTGGCTGATGATTTTTCTGTCGTTTCGTTGCAGCCAGGGAATGAGAACCGTAACGAAAATCTGAATCTGTGTTCTGTGGATTGAGTGACAAACTGACAAACGAGGCAGAAAGCCAAAAATGTGGCAAAAGCCAGACTGCTGCTACGAGAAGCGGGTCACACGTCATTTCGCGCGTATCATATAATATGAGAAATAAGCTGAAAATCAGCCGAAAGAATTTGGCTTAATTCGGCTTTCGGCTAGCTTCCAAGAGTAAACATGGAGCTGGCTTGTGGCTGTTGGCTTAGTGACCAAAAATTCGGCTGAATTCGGCTTTCGGCCGGCTGTACATAATACTATTGCAGCCAGCCAAAAGCCGAAAGTTGAAAGCCAAATTCTACTGGTAAGACGAAAGCCAAAAGTACGGTAGCCAAGAGCCAGCTTTAAGCGCACTTCTGCAAGCTAAAAGCATAATTCAGCCGAATTTCTTGGACTAGCTTTTAGCTTTATCTAGATTTGGAAAAATTTGGACGAAACCATTGTTTTTTATTTGAAAAAAAAAAAGGAAGGATTTCTTGGCGTTGCCAAAAATATAAAGATCATGTTTCATGTCTTTTCGCCAGTCGTCTGAAACTTTTCACCTAATGTACTATGAAGAGAAAGAGTTTGCAAAATATCCACCAGGTATAAAGATTTTCTACAAGTCCTTCAACCTAACCTAACCTCACTCAAAATTTTTATAAGTCCTTATACTAACTAATAGAGGGGTATAGAAGAGATGACCTACCATACATAAAAATTTTTTACAAGTCCTTAAACCTCTAAGCTAACCTCACCCAAAATTCTTCCAAGTCCCAAGGTCACGGTCGGACGCCCGGACGCCCGAACAATTTTCCAGGTTTAGGGGGTAGAGGAAAGACATGAAACATGCCAAAAACAGTGAAACAACGTTTTTAGTTTTTTTTTTTTCCTAGAGTTCAGAGAGGAGAGAAACTACAATCCTAGTTTGAAAAAATCAATATTCAATGGTCTAAGCAACGAATATTTTTTTTTTTTTGTAATTATTGTACCTTCAACATAGATTCTTTTCTCCTGATTTTGTCCAATTTTCCCAACAATTGGAAAGCCAGAAGCCAGCTGAAGAAAAACCGAAAGCCAGCCAATTTTTTTTTGAACAGCCAAAAGCTTAAGCCGAAGCTATTTTTTTCAAGGTCAAAAGCTCAAGCCAAAAGCAGAAGCTGGATCTTTCAGCTGCAATACACTGCGTATAACCATCCATGACGGCTGCCTAATGTCGCTTACAATCGGATTAAGTGATCCCGAGATTAGAAGAGAGTAAGGAGGAGAGAGAGCCCAAGTTGATGACGATGATTACTGATGACGCAAAGGCAACCATCACAGGTGTTGATGATGACGTCCCAGAAAGCTATCATGAATGGTTATGACGCTACAAGCTAATGACGTCACTGATTTTGATTCGCGAGTGAGCCTCCCCCCGTGGACTAGATAGCTCCAAATTCTGTATAGCAAGAACGGGGGGCAAACGGGTGGAGCGAGTGAGTCCCCCGTAGTGTCTAGCTTATCATACAGTATACGTCACGCCTACATTAGTCTGATGACGGGGCGTACGCCTCTCTGAGAAAAATTGACGGGTTCTTCAAGTTAGACGAGGGGAGGCAGGAAACCTGTTCAATGGGGTACCTCAGAAGAGCGTTCTGAGTCTTATGATGTTTGAAACGTTGCATATCTAGCTCATCGAAGGGGCTAAGACAGTTGGTGTATGAAGTAATAGTTTAAGCCTAGTATAAAATTTGTTTTCTGCGTGGAGAGGAAGAACCTTATAACTTCGTCAGTGAGCTTGACCTACATTAGAGACTCTGAAATTTTTTTACATTGACCCCGTGACGTCACGGGTCAGATTAGCCTCAGTATAAACGCGTCCGACTTTAGTGACATCATTTTTGAAAAAATGGACGTAGAAGAATTTTGATCATTTTTGGACTTCGATTATTTTTACCGCTGGAACTCGAGCGGGTGTTGGACTGAGACAATTTCTGACGATTTGGATTCTTGCTGGACCCCACACGACGCACGGCCAATAGACTAGCTATTTCCCATGAAACTGCAAAGCTTGAGGCTTCCTCGCTACCATTGCAGAGTTTGCTACAGCATCTAAATTTTTTCTGTATCTCTCGCCTCAGCAAACCTAGAACTCTGGAAGAGGTAAGTTGAGTCAAAATAGAGCCCATAGAGCAACCAAACTTTGTGAATTAATGAGATTTACCGACTGGATATCAATACTCCTGTCCGAACTAAAAGGATCAACAGGGAAATAATTGCAGAGCATTTTCTGGTTTTTCATTTTTATCAGAGGTATTTTGCTTGAAAAATTGATATTTACCTAGAGGGAGAAAGAGACAGTTATTCTTCTGTGTAGAACGGTGCTCATATCAGGGAAGTGAAGGGAGGGCGAAGTCACTGGCAGTCATGCCGAGTTTTATCCTTGCTTTCCTTCGAATATATTTTGCAAATCTTCGCGCTAAATATAATATTCCCTGGTATAAAACAGAACACTGAATCAAATTCTCACTCACAAGATCAAATCACATCAATAATAATGTACATGACACATCGGAGAAGGCTTTGAAAATCGCCCTTTTCATATCTGCGTACCGCCTTCAGCTAATTACCCTATAATTTGTTTGAAAAATTTCGTAAGTGAACCCGTCGTACCTTCTCGATATTTCATGATTGTGATTAATTCGTGCACCAAATAACGTTCCACTGTTGGCGAAGACGAGAAGACGAAATGCGATTGTCAAAAAGCATCGAGAATGAGAAAATGAGTTTACGCGGTCACATTGCGCATATCAACGAGGTTCTAAATCGGTTCGATTAATTAATAATTTTTGACGCGGTGGCGAAGGAAGGAATCAAAAACAAAACGAAATGAAATAGAGAATAAAATTAATGCCCTGAAGCGAGAATGCAGTAAATATTTAGTATGATAAATCATAATCTTTATGGCATCATAGGAGGCTCCGCGCGTGATGTAAGCGTGGATTAAAGGCACGTTTACAGAAGGCGAGCTATCAAATTCTTTTACCGTCTGAACGAGTGGAAGTTGCGTGGAGTATAGTGGCCACGATTTGTGAAACGAGTGGGAAGGAAATGAAAAAGAATTTACGCATCCAGTTCGCCTCAGGAGAGGCGATTCGGAAGTTGAAGATACGAGAACAACGCTAATATTGTTCTGAATTGCTAACATGAATTCATTATCCGCCTGTAGGTGAGCAACTAAGACACCGTTTTGACTATTCACGATAAAGGTTTCGCATGACAATTGATAAACGTTTGGACCGAAAGATCATTCGTGAGAAAGTGACATATTCGCGCGCTCATTGATCTATAAAGCGTCCATTCTACGATGAAAATATTCATCTTTACTCCGAAAAATGATGATTGTATTGCCATCGACTGAGAATCTCAGAAATGAACTAAAATACGATATTATTCTCAACAAGAAACCACTTAGTTGATTTACTTGTTTGGACATAGCTCTTAATTTAGAATAGCACGCGTCTGCGTCTGGCCGGTCGTCTTTCTACGAGCTAAAAATGAACGATAAAAAAATTTTGATTTTAATGATAAAATATCAATAATTCGTTTTCCTTCTTTTTATTATCGTTATTATTATGAACGAGAAAGTTCGCGCGGAAAGTAATTTTGTATTGCGTCGTCTCTTATGGAACACAGACGACGGAAACCCGACAAAGACGCTTATAAAACTCGATACTGGAATGACAAAATTAGAAACCTACAATGACGCTCGCGTATGTGTGTTTTCCTTAAAACAACTACTCGTTACAACCAGTTAGAATTGTCTTTTTTTTTATATTAGGATTTGTGCGTAGCTGATCTCACGACAGGTGACCACAACACGATCATCTTCGCAATATATCATACAAGAGAACGCTATTTGCTGAGAATAATTGACTCGGCTTTCATATCATTAAAAATTGATTAAAACGTAGAAAGAAGTGGAATACGGTATACATCACTTTCTCAAAATTTTCTGATTAAGGTGTGCAACTTCCGATCGACGGTTAATTGATAAATTCGGAATCGTTGATCGAGCTAGATGGAATTTCTTAATTAAGTGGAACGGTGGGCTAGATGCCTTCCCTTGATGTGATCTTCCGCTTTGTAGCTCATTTTTGTGATCTTTTTCGTGAGATTTTGTCTGAGCAGATTTGCTTCTGAGCCGTGCGTGTGTTAACATGAAGGTGCCAAATACGTGCGCCGATGTTGGATCCAATTTCGCTAACGAACTTTGAAACATAGGAATTATGGTCCAAAGTCCCCGAGAATATGGGTGCAACGTTTATGTTGGCATTGTTCCGCTACAGTGACCGGGAGAAAACTGGACTTAAGTTCCTCATGGCACACCTCACGAACAATTCTGATAAAATATGGATGTCGTTTTTTAACGAAGTTTGGCAGGTACCACCATCGGAGCCATTCTGCTACATCCTTCAGTGGCGTATTTACCTGTCGTGTGGTGCCCCTAGTGCATACCCATCATTGCTATTACGTTGTATGCATTGGCCTGGTAAGCCGATTCAGAAATACGTTACTGCTTGCAATACCGAAGTATCCTCGAAGTCTTGGATTTATGATGATTCAGGATCACAAAGACGAATATTTTCAAAAGTTGACTTTCTATTCTCGTCATTAAATCTTGGAGGATAATTCAATGATCCTTAAATTACGACTTGCAATCTACAATACTTTTGTTCGAATGCACACAGCTGTGCCAATGACTTTTATTTTCGACTCTCTCTTCTTCTGCCTCATCATGAACAATTATACACCATTCTTTGTGATGTTTGAAGTCTTACCACCGAAGTTCTCGCCTTTCTCGCTTCCAACTTAGTCTCCTCCATCGAATGTAGCTCGATATTTGAATTTTTTCAAGTCCCTCACCAATCATAATATAACTCGAAGAACGTTTTTCTAGACGGCTCCGGCCTTTTATTTTTTCCATCCATGGAAGAGGTACCCCGTCCCATTAAAAGTCGGAAAGTATTAAAAATATGAAAAAGGATCAACGGACCAGATTTTGGATCAGATTTGAAAGCAGAGCTGAGAACAGACTAATCGGCGCAAGCGTTTCGTCGACCTCGATCTCTTGACAAAACTGACTATGCTTCCCTCGCTCACGCCTCACACTTGAATAAGGTGTGCTGCGATCCATCAACCCAACCCGTCTTTGATTGTTTACCTTGACTTCTTATGAAGGTACTTGAGTCATGACCGCTGATCACCTGCATCAGGTGGAAGCCGAGCTAACCATGTTCTCGCTTCATCCAGACATAAAATTCGTGTATCAACATAAGAGTCGTCCATTTCTTCAGCTCATTCTGAGGAGTTCTCGCTTTCCATTTCTCGAACAAGGAGCGCCTGGCCTCCTGCTTGACCTGTAAAGCCTCTGTAGTTGTCTGCTTTGCTTTGAAGACCACCGCTCCCTCCTCAGCAAGGAACTTGATTGGTGGACGCATATAGTCTCCGTGAAGACTGCGCGTTAGACTCTTCGTTGGATCATTTCCAATTCTTTCTTTCTGCGCGCTATCTTCATGGATTCGATCCATACTGGGGTGCCATGTAGGAGCATAATCCCTCTTCTTACTTCCATCGGCCTTCCTAAGTTTGTCGTCAGGTGGCTTAAGTGGACTTGGTGTCTGAAGCTCAGCTTTGAGCCAGAGCAGATGTCCATAATACATTATCACTTTCTTGATTATGATTTTCACATCTTGCAGGCAAGGTGGGAATTTAACTATCTCAATCTTTTATTATCTTCATTCAGGCCGAATTCGAGCCAGCGACCTGTGGAGCTTGCGCTCGCTTCACCATGTATCGATCCGGTGTTGTAGTACATACCTGATGATAAACGTATGATGAGGATGGACTTTAATGAATGAGATTGTAGAACCGGACCTTGAGCTGTATTGGATGGAAGACGGAAGAGAAGCGAGCGATATAGGAAATGGCAGACGGAGTCCTTCACCTAGCCTGATTGTAAAATATTATTTGTGATTAATCTTGGAAACCGCCCTACCCTCTTGACAAAATATCATGAAGGAAATATTAACACGATGAAAAGTATACCACTCACGTTATTATTAATCTAATACATCTCATTGTCTTATTAACGAGGTTTGCGTGTTGTTTCCTAATGAGGAGAAAAAAAATTCAAAAATTATCTTTCCCTACCTCAATAAGAACGGTTCTAATGTGTTGTTTTTATAGTAAAACTACGAGTGATACCGTTTTTTTTTCTTAATTGTGTCTGTGGTCAGTCACTGACCGTCAACGCATGCGGACACGTCATAACAGTTCGGTCTGCATGACGTGAAGAAACAATAATAAAGAAAACAATCCGCGCAATGACCTACGAATAACCTAGTGTGTATACTTATTTAATTAGTAAAATCTTAAGCACGATAACGTTTTAATTGTTGAGAATCGTGGTCGACAGTTCTGAAAGGATAATTCGCAATCAGGGCACGTTTTAGTATGTGTATCACAATCGTTGTGAAAGAAATAATACGCTTATCCTTGGTCCAAAGCGTTTTAGGAAGTACGTAACGGTGTTCTCGAGAATTTAATTATGGACGAAGATGTTTGAATTTATTTTTGTGTACGCCTTATTATTTTCTTCCTGTTTTCATCGTTCGATATTATAACGACAGTTTGATCATCATAACGAGTAAAAGACGTCATACAAAAATTGGAGAATTTTTTTCCAACTCTCAAGTAAATTTAGTCATAAATCCATGATCATGTAAAAGTCTATGTCTCCTCTGATGATATCGCGTCTTCTTCCAGTAGCCTGTTCTATGACCTCAGGTACGTGAAACAAGAGCCTAGTTCGAGAATCAGATTTAGAAGCGTTAGGTAGCCTTGCTACTCACCGATCAAGTGTGAGTATAGTTTGATGACGCGTCGCCTACTTTTATAGCTTGAAAATCAAAAATATACGCTTTTAAAATAGGTCAAGGTCGTAATTTCCCGCCGGAAGCTATATCCCTTAGCCGTACTAGTCTATTCAACTCACGCTAATTGATCAATTATTTTGCTTATATTGGCTCACTGAAGGTTACTCAAGCAACCTAGACTATCTATTGCCTGAAAAGTCGAAATTTTTCCCATTAACCATAGGTCGAAGTCATCTTAGGTGGAGGATTGTTGCCCAGCAAATTTTTATTTCATCACACCCCCTCTTGCTCCATTGCAGAATAGAGATCATATTCAATGACTATCGCAGTACATTTAGTATGAACGTATTTAAAATTTGAATTGTGGCCCTCAATTATTAAAAATCTGTCTTGATGAAATAATTAGGGATTCTATTGCATACACGTAAGCCGTACAACTAGTTATCTTAAGACGCTACCCTTGCTTAAAACGGAGAGCTGCAATTAGCAATCAATGTATGGATCATTCAACAAGATCCAGAGTAGGCCCTCAGAAAGCGTTTGTACATACAGGGTCAGAAACTTTTTGGAAAGAGAGGTGGGCATAGAGTTATTGTCCAAGCATATAAAGTCATCTTCGAGGTTGCGATGGTTTAGTAAGACTCATAACACTTTCACCAATAAATTAGATTTTTCGAAGTCCACTTCTCCCACCTCTTCATCGGTTGTCGCTCCAGTATGTTCTTTTAGAGGGGAATTACTAGTCTGTCTATCCTCTGTAGCTCACTTCATGTTTTTTCTGAATTTTTACCAGTGGTTAAAACCATTAGGCTCAAAAAACAAACTCGCAGCAATCTGGAGGAGTCTTACTAACGCCGGAAAATGAGACTCACTATCTTCTCCAATCAGGAAAGGTTTTGAGAATATTGCAATCAAAATAGGTCAAGTTTAATGTTGGTCAAAACTATCCCATTTGTATTTGACTTCTATACATTGTTAAAGAGAGCTGATATGACCATGGGGTTTTCCCAGTTGTAATGATGGTTTGTGAAACACCGGTTTTCCCCAACCTACAACTTTCTCTCACACCCTTTTGTCACAAAATTCAGCATATAAGTTGCCACTTCTATTACATCAGCTCGCTGGTACACCACACATGGGGACATTGTGAATCTGACAACCAAAGTTGATGAATAATGAATTTTGATTTTGCTCTCCTTGGCGTTTACTTCTAATTAGAATGTGTGAGCGCAGGAACGTGCCCATCAGAATACCGTTAATCTTTACTTCAAATATAAATACATATTATGGATATCGATCAGGTCAGAGATTATATTATTGTTATTATATTGGAGGACGCACCGGTTTTCTATTCTCTACACCCTTGGATCTCAAATCTTCATGAATCAGTCTCTTGCCCTATGATCAAATGCAAAAGTTGAACGAGTGAATGTTACAACTGTTGTGTTTTGTACCCCTCTTAAGTGGCGTTGAGTGCTCGCCTGGTACTCGCTCTGGTACTCGCCAAAGTAGAACATGTGTCTACTTTTGCGAGTCATAGATACAACTCACTCGCGAGTAGGTCCTTTTCAAGTCCCAATTTGAGCCACTCGCTCAGTTTACTAGCTGCGTGTTAACGCCACTTTAGTCCCCCTGACCAAGAGTACTTAGCGTTAGGTTCCGACCACAGATAAGCCAGAAGGACCTTTATGCTGCATTAAGAGGTTGATTCATTTTACTGTACGGTACCAAGATAGGAGATGGACATTTATACTCATGACTAGAGTTAGTGTTTTCATGATACTGCTTCTTGTACGTTTTCCTGTCTGGTCATTTGATTACCAGTCACATTCCCGAAGCCATATTCCCAAATAGTCAATTTCCCAAATGCTGTTTCCCTGAAAAATTTTTCCCGATTGTGTATGTTCCTGATGAAAAATTTTTCAAAGTCTTCAGATAAGTTTTGTCTATTCAGGTCATTTACAGGTTGTTTTCTCTCAATTTTGGTAGATTTTTTTTTTGGTCAATTTTTGTTCGATTTCGATCACTCATTGTCTATTTTCATCGTATTATGCCGTATTCATCGTTTTGTAGTCGACAAAAATTGCATGATTTGTAATAATTCCCAAAGAAAGTCAAGAATTTTGAAGTCAAATTACTCTTCATTTTCCTCCAAGTTTGTTATTTTCATGATTCTTGTTCAATTTTTTCGAGAAACTGGTTGAATGGTTTATGAAATAAAAATGATGGAAGTGGCATGGAAAAAAGTGAAAATGGCATGAGTTTTCAAGTTTGAAAATAATTGTTACGCACCCTGAATTGGAGTGAGTCTGATCCTTTTAGACCGAGTCTGGAAACTCTGTGAATATGGTCGGCCTCTTTTGCTGCTCTTCCCTCTTGCTAGTTTTCAAGTTCGGCTTAGTTTCTGATTCATAGAATTTATTCAACAACCAATGGCCAACTATGGAAGTTAGCAGACTTTATTTTTGCTCTACATTCTAGACTTCTCTTCGTTAGTTCTTTTTTTTCCAAGAATACGCAAATCCAGGATTCTAGGAGGAGTGATTGATTTAAAATGTTGTCGGACGGTCAATGGCCAAGTATGGAAAATAATCAAGATTTCGTCTCAGCTGACCATTTCAGACTTTTCTATAATCCCGACTCTTCTCTTTTCACAAGGACGCAAATCTAAAATTCAGGGAGGAGAGTTTTTCAAACATTTTTCCAGTACTTGACGTTGATCAATGGCGGGGCCCTTGACCTAAAGAATTCTGATATCGCGCACCATAAACTCCCAGTAATTGATTACTTCTTTGAAACTCGATCTGTACATGATGGAAGGAGAATAGGAAATGACTGGAGCCAAAAGCCTAATGACCTTGACCTACGCAAAGAACGTGAAAAGTTTCGACAATTACGGAAGCTATGAATCACTTCCCCTAAGATCTACTCGAAGTAAGTTTTGTTCATCTCCTTTTCATACATCTGTTTAGCCGTACCGTATCGTGATAATTAAGACAGTGCTGCGTGATATCTTCGTAGAACACAACAATGAATTCATTTTTGTCGTACTAATATTTTATACAAGCCAGAAAACCTGTTATAGAAATGCCTCTTCCCTGGTATGATTGAGGAACGATTGGATTGTAAGAGCTGCCGATAACTCCTAAAAATAAACGAGTATATGCCCGTGTGATCTTATAAGTCAGCATTGATGTACATCCGAAACCGTGTAAATCGTGTACAACCCCCTCCCTTTGTGCCAGATCACGCTTGATACCTATGTAAAATCGCGTTATTGTTCTAATGACTCCGCATATGTAGTGGTATTTGCGGCAAAACTAGAAACTACTTCATTAGCGGCCGTGTTACGCTTGTTGTGTCTTGAAGACGTTCAGGGAAATTTAACACGTACACGGAGTTCGTTGACACGCCAACGAAAAAATTAACTGAATTATATTTACCTATCCAAGCGTAAGAATGTTATGTATATTTCGAAAAACGCAATCGATGCGTTGATAGATCGATCATAATATTTTCGTTTTTTCCAACCTAATGCCGGTGAACGTGAGACAAGGTTTCCGGAAACGTTCTACGTTCGTTCTTTGTTCCACCGATTTCCTACATGACCTTTCGAACGAGTATGATGCGCCGATTTGCCGATGACCAGTCGATTTGAAAACCATAATCGTGGTACCGTAGATCTTTGTAATAAATATTGCAATAATTTTTACACCTATACGGACGTCAACTTCGCTCGTAAATTTTTCATCGACCACTGTTCTGTACAGTCGAGTGTTAAATTTAACCGCTCTCAATTAGGTGCGCAAGTCATCACCCTCGTGTTTACCTTGGTACTACTTTTCATAAATAATGATCTTTCTATCCTCAAGCATGATGAATGTATGGAGTATGTTTCTCATTTTCAGCATAGTTTTGGTAACGACTTCTAAAAATTGCTCGGATTCATAATACGCCGAAAATTTCCAATTAATCTAGCATCTAAATTTAGAGCATGACGACGAGAGAAAGGGAATGTGGTGTCGGTGTGTTCCGTTTTAAAATTATCAATCCGTCTGGTCCGTGTTGTATCGGTTATGTCAAATCTCAGGGCCTCATTGAAACGAGAACAAAATTTCTAATCATATCGAGTGTGTAGATATATTACGACACTCTACGATGCGCGTTATATGTTTGTACGGACATTAGCAGGTGATTAAATTTTTTCGTCTTATATGCTGTCAGAGTTTATCTGTTTGATCAGTCACTTTGAAGACTGGCTTGAAATTTCTCCTCTGAAGAACTTGAGGGTGAATTTTAATCAACGATCTGCGGAACTTTTTCAATCCTCTTGCTTGACTCACCCTCAAATCTTTGAAGTAGGACTATGAAAAAGTCAAATAAGGAGGGTTGAAAAATTGCTGCGTGTTTTTATAATGCCACCCCTCTCACCCTTCCTTCCTCTTGAAAACGAGAATCAAAAATATTGCAAGATTATTTTGGTAGTACGGCGTGTCTTATGTAACGAGAACGCTCATACTCGTAGATTCAAAACGGGACAACAGTTTCGAATTTGTCTGACGCATGTTGGTACATATTTTCAATTGAAAAATCAAGCTGAATTTTCTGGAATTTCAGGTTGTCTTCGAGTCAGGGATTTCGGAAAGGTCAGCATTTTTAAAAATAGGCTAGAAAAGTTGGAAAAGAAAAGAAAAAATTTCGTAAGTGGGTATTCTTTCAAAAGTGTTTTCTTCCATACTCAAAATTCAAAAACCTGATTTTTAAACAAATTTTAATATATCTGACTGGCCAGAAGAAAAAGGTCTGAAGAAATTTTGGTCAACCTATAGACACCCTGAATTTACTTGACGGATTTATCAATGGTTGGAATTCGTCGTGAATGAAAGTTGTAGCGATCCAAAAATAGTACAATAAGAACTGAGTGGATCTCTGTGTTTTTGAAACTCGGTAGCTTGAAGGCGGGATGTGAAGCGGCCGATTTATAAGATCAAAAATACTGCTAAGATTTGCTTCAAAGCGTCTTGTACATTACTGAAAAGCCTTCAATGAGCTCTTTTGTGGCACAGTCAAATTTATAGAGGAAACATGAATTATAAAAAGTCTTCGAAAGGGTGTGATAGTAGGGGGTTAAGGGTCCACTTTGTATATCATGCAACAGTTAAGTTGAATTCACACGATCGAAAATATTTTTTCTGGTCTTATGTCTGCAAAGTGCGCTTTCGTCAACTATTTTCCGTGGTGAAAGATGCCCTTTTTCTTATTGTACTTACTTTTCTCCACTGTTTTTACTTTTCTCCACAATTTTTACTTTTCTTCACGATTTTCATTCTTTTCTCCATCGGTTGTACGTGGGTCGCTCTTTCTGTCCGCTTCATTCTTTCAACTCCACCATTTTATTGTAATTAATTTACGGATTAATTTTCAGCGGCGCTGGGATTCGAACCCGGTTCTCCGTGCGTAGCTGTCCGTTACTCTAACCACTCGGCCACCGCAACGCATGTTCAGGCGGCCGTAACTTAGCTATATTATATTTCAGTGCAGTGCAATACGGTGTTTTGAACGTTTCAACTTCAGTTCTTATTCACAGTTGTTTCATAGGTACGCGTCCATAAACTGTAATTTTACTTTTTTTTAATTGTGAGATTGTGATAATGGATCAATCAGACGATGCAGATGGTGCCAATATTGAATATTATGACGACGAAATTTGTACACTGCCCGACGAAATTTGTACGCCGCCCGAGCTTCTCGAGGAAGCTGAGAAGGCAAGAGATGAAGCCTTACCGAAGAAATCAAAAGATAAATATAACAAGAGATACGACAATTTCGTAAAATGGAAAATATCTTGGAACTCTTCAGAGAAGAATTTCATTTTTTTTTTCATTAACGTACAAGTTATCGATTTTTCAGTTTGCCCTAAGAATTTAATTGCATTTCTTCCTGATAATTGTGATCTCGTTTTTGTTCATTTATTGGAAACTACCTACCAGTATTTTGCTTTTATTCATTTTAGAAGTTACCTCTTTATGTTTCGTATTCGTGTATTTCAACGTTTTCCCCTCTACGATTTCGTTTTTTTTTCTGATTTTATCATCTTCAAATCATAATCTTCATTCGAAATTTGATTTTTACTTAATTGTTTCAGGAGAATATTTTACTTTTTGTTCCATTCACAACTTATTGTATCAATTTTTCTGTAAGTATTAGGGAGTATTTTTTCATTTTGTGATCTCAATTTTGTTCATTCTCCAAATTTACGCGAAATAGATACCTCTTGTTCGATTTGCATGAAAATTTCCTGATTTCTGTTGATCATTTTGACTAACAATTCCCTTGAGTTATTTTGTCAAAATCAAGGGATAAAGAATGAATTAAATTGCAATACTTTTTCTTCAACTTCTCTTCATGTGCAAAATAGATCATGAGATTGTAGTTAAAATTGCTTGCGTCTCCTTATATCACATACTTTTTAACCTCACAACACTCCTGAGAATCATGTCCTCAAACAGATCGAGAAAAGAATTCATATTTCTTACAGGTTATCATTTTTTTCAAGTACGAGTAACTTTCATGGTAAATTTTAGACATGAACAGAAAGGATGCGTGATCTTAACTGTTATCGGTAGAAGAATAATATATTATTTCCGTTTACTTGAACAAAAACACGAAATTCACAAACAAAAAATAGAATTACTTCTTCAAATCACAGGATATTCATTAATAGTTATTCGAAATAAAACACATAATCAAATGGACGAATAAGGAATTGCCATAAAGGTAGTCTTCTACGTCGTAAGTCTCCACTTTTTGAACGTTTCGTACACATCTAGATACCTTTCTATCAATACTCGAGGAAGTAAATCGTATACGTGAGTTTCCACAGCTTTGCGCAATTCCTTACATGCCATGGCTCGTAAAGGATTTTTCAGAAGGCACGTTTCATTCTGTAAGTAAAGCAGTACTTTTCGTTGAGTTAGGTGCTAATGAAACTTTCAGTTTTGATTCGAATGTACCGAAAAATTAATACTTACAAAAATAATGATTAGTAGAATAATAATTCATTACAATTTCGCCAACAACGAGTATCACCAACAACCGCACAGCACAGCATTTTCAAATAGATACAGTCAACGATTCTGAATTATCAATAATCAATATTGATGTAACGTATTGCGAAAGCGCTTCTCCTTTTCAGACATACGACCAGAAAAATAACTTCCTAGAAAAGCGGCTACAGTGACGTTTTTCCGCGACTCGTTCAATTTGCTCTACTCGCTGCGCTCGTGTCGCAACACATTGAACTCATCGCGAAAAACGTCACTTTCGCCGCTTATCTAGAAATATACTATTTCTATACGAACTTCACATGACAAGTATACTGAAACAATTTTGGGATTAGAATGATTGTAATGAAGGTCGATTATTATACGAGGTACGATGGATGCGTGACGTCGAGCAGTGGTGGCTAGAGCCGCCGGGTTGTAGGTAGTGTGACGTCACCGGCAACACACAGTACCCCGCTCACAAAAGAAAGATTTTGTTACATGAACACGAGAGTGGAAAAAATAAAAGAAAATCAGAGTTAAACTTGAGGACTTATAACTATACAAAGTGTATAGTGTGCAAAAAAATATACACAATAAAAGTAACGTACCATTCCCAATCACCGTCGCACTGGCGACGAACAACGCCTCCAGTTCTAGGCGATTGCGCTGTCGATACCGCTCCAGAAACAGTCTCTGCAACCGGATTTCAGTCCGCGGTGGCGTTCAATCGCGTCTCCGACAGTAGGGACGTCCTCGTTTCGATGACGTTGCCGGGATCTCTTCGGTGGCCTGCGTCCATGGGTATCGTCCACCACGGACGGCTCTGACGAAACACTCACTCCAGTTCCACTCGACCAATCCATCGCGGTCTCGTTTGGCGCATTCCCAGGATACTGAGCAGGAAACATGGTTCGGGCTAACAAGTCGGCCTCGTGACAACTACCCAGACAACATTCGCATGAGTGCCACAGTTGCCGGTACAGCAATTCCCGTAACACCTCACGATAACGATGCTCGACATAGTTGAACGAACTTCGTAAGTACGCTAATCGCCGTGTGACATTCGATACGACTTGAGGAAGGTATTCAAACTCTCGATCTTTCACGGCGAAACGAAACAAATAATATGACTTCCGAACACAATTAAACTTGACCCGCGAAAATTGGTACAGCTATGTGTAGCACAAGAACAGCGAGTGTCGAACATCGTAAATTTCTTGCTTAGCTTCACCTTGTTCTGCCGAGCCTCAACCAATCACAAATTAGCTCAATTTCAACTTAATCAGCATTTCGCTTAACAAACGTTTCTAAATTGCAACTGAACACTGTATCATACAGGCACCCATCCAATCTACGCCGAAGAGACGGAACGAAAATCGTAATAGTCAGCAGAATCAAATTCCAAGCGCATTTTTCTTTTGCTACTTCGAATGCTATACATCCGTGTAATATCATATTCCACTCCACCACATAAATATCTATCGCGTTTATTACTATTATACAGTAATTTAAGCACTAAGTTATAGTTACTCGTACGTATACTTTTTTCCTTCGTTTTTATGCTAGGGAGTTAACAACAGTTGAGTCAAATTCACACGATTGAAAATACTTCATTATACGAACGTTACACAACAAGTATACTGAAATAATTTCGGGATTCGAGTGAGACTTGGTCTAAAATAATATCTAGGAGGACACTGCGTTTTGGGCGTGGGGCAAGAAGTTGTACCGTTAGATGTTCGCGGACATGACCGCGAATAACGGGAGTATGCGTACATTACGCATGATTCAAATAAAGTTCCATTATTGTTCGAGGTATGGCGGATCATGACGTCGGACAGCGGCTGCCGGGTTGCAGAAGGTGTGACGTCACCGGCAGGGATCGTTACGTGAATATCCTTTAAGCAGGATGTTAACGCGGGAGATTTCTCAGACACGAAGATCCCTTAACTAAAGTATTGGCCTGAAATTGAGAGAAAATTCTTAATCAAGATATTGATTGGGAGATTCCTTAACCAGGACTCTGATTGGAACATTATTTTATTTTTCAATCAATATGTTGACCAGAAAACTCCTGAACCAGTATATTGATAGAGAAATTCTTTGACCAAGAAACTCCTTAACTGACCAAAAGATTTTTTGATCGGGAAATTTGTTGACCGGGTTCCGGGAAATTCATCGATTTTGACTAGGAAATTCTAGGCCTGACGAGAGGAGGTGGCAACTGGGGATTTTGTCCCCGGGCCTGACTCTTTTAGGGGCCCGGTTTACAAGATTGACCGAGAACCTACTTAACCGGAATTTTGACCGGAAAATTCTCAACCCGGGATGTTGACCAAGGAACTCCTTGACCAGGATATTGATTGTAATTTGTAAGGAAGTAAATAACAACACACGCGTAAGAGTCGACTCTTACGCTTGTGTTGTTATTTACTTCCTCACAATGAAATCCCCGCGTACCTACGAAGAGAACTTATTATTTGATTGTAAAACTCCTCGACTGGAAGATTCTTCAACCGGGATGTTGACTAGGGAACTCATTGACCGTGACATTGACTGAGAAATTCTGAGCCCGGAATATTGACCGAGAAATTTCTCAACTAGTTCATCGACTGGGAAACACCTGACTAAAATATTGACCGACAAATTAAGGTTGGTGAATGCCCATTATAAAAGTTTTGACTTTTAAACTACATTTAGGAGAAGTAAATTTTAGTTTTGAAGTGGTAAGAGCTTTAACCCGATGTGGATGCTGATACTCCCACGGGTATCTATGTGGAAGGTGCTCTAAACTAGTTGAAAAACCTGGAACGAATTTCGATCTTAGAACAATAAGCATACATGCGCCTAGCAAAAATTGTGGTTTTAGAAGGCTCATAAGTGTTCATTACGTTATCAGCTTGAGTTCTCTCTCTTTCTTACTCCCTTTCATTTTCGGGAACACTCACTTTGCTCTTAAGGAAAGTTATGAATGTTCATGACGTCATACGTAGATGATTATGACGTCACAAGCTGATGACTTTATCAGCTTGTGACGTCATCAGTGTTCATTACGTCATCAGCTTGAGTTCTCTCTCTTTCTTACTCTCTTCTATTTTTGGGATCACTCACTCCGCTTGTAAGGGAAGTTATGAATGCTCATGACGTTATACGCGGCCACTATAGGTGATTATGACGTCCCAAGCTGATGACGTCATCAGCTTGGTCTTTTTCTCTTCCTTACTCTCTTATATTGTCGGGATACTCACTCGGTTCGTAAGCTTCCTAACGATCTCAACTTCACTATAGTCATACTGCTCGAGTCTCTCTTCTACTACTATACTAGGCCTACCATTAGCGTCCATTAAAACAGGTCTAATATAAGCCCAACATACAGCAGTATAAATACCTATACTAAACCATTTGAAGATTACAAGGGACGACGGGAGGTGGACTAAACTCAGGTTCACGGTCACGGTTGTTGACGTCACCAGATAATCACGTCATCATTCATCATAATGGAAGAGAAAGGATACAGTACACAGGATTAGTGTATAAGGAGGAGGGGAACTCGCGGGGTGGTAAGAACTTGCAAATTTCTGTATTACGGGATTCAGAACTCGTGAAACTCGTAGAATTTCAGAATCATATCTAGGGTTTTTCCATGGTTGGGGGGGGGAACTTCCTGGGGTGGTGTGGACTCGCAAACTCAAGAATTAGGGGCTAGAATCCAGGAAATTTCAGGAACAACCTGGCTTATGTCAAAATGTCGACCTTTGGGCTAGAGATATGAATAGTAATAAAAGATTCTGGAGGGATTGCGGACATTGGCTAAAATACTGACCTGGAAAATTATTAAAGATGCTTGTATGTCATGTCTGGAGGGTCTTTGATCCGTTTTGCAGACACGGAAAGTTCTTCAAATAGCACTAAAGCTATTCGAGAGGGGAGAAGGGCTCTGTTTTGAGACAAAAACCTCGATTTTTGCGAGCTATGATACATTGTCATAGGAACAGCGACTTGCGGTTCCTCAGAGCAGGACAGCTTTGACCTAGCCAAAATTTCCAAATGGTTTCAAAAGAATAGAGCCTCGATCTAGTCTGGGAATTAGAAGAAATTTTGAGCTATGCCAAGTTTTTGGAAGAGGAAAGGTTGTGGTAGAGCTCAAGTACATAAAAAATATGTTTTTTGGCTGAAATAATCGATCCTCATTCATTATCCAAGTCGATTGTCGAAATCGAGATCGAAAAATCCTTAACCAAAACAGGTTCCCCGCTCGTTTCAATCAACATACGCAAGGAACTGCGAGTTTTGAAATGGGTGTAGCAGGATAAGAATGTCCAGAGTGTCCCCACAACCAAAAGCTGCCTTTACCAAACTTGATATGTCTTCTTTACGACATTCGTGTTCTTTCCAGAATTTTTTGAGGCGTGCGCAATGGCCAAAATGAGGGCTTCACATCTGGTTTTCTCTCGGGCAGCGTAACGAAATAACGCGAATGCAACATCGTCAAACCCTGTCACGTTCGCGTTGTTTCGCTACGAATGCGGGGAGAAAATTGAACGTATAAGACCTTCATTTTGCCCATGACGCATTATTCATGAAATTCGGTTATTTTTGACGTCGCAAAAAATATGTCTTAACTTTGAGAGAGACACCTCTCGAAACACATAGACCACTCTTATCCTGCCACCCCCTTTGGTATTCTCAATGTCCAAGGTGCGTTCTATTTCCTTTAGCGACATCACCGGAGGTGCAGTCAAAAATATGTACGTAAACTAACACAATTTGAGTTGAAATTAGTTCGGGGAGACAGTGAACTGATTGAAGAATCTGAAATAAATACCAAACCGCCATTAATTTTTGCATTGATACCTCAAAAATATCATTACGAATACACAATACTGCATAGATACATTCGCGCAATTTCTCTATTAGTTACTGCTCGGATTATGAAAATAATATGACCAACATCTATCAATAATGAGTTCGCAGGACCTGTATTTTTCGTCATACGCGTTTGTTTTCATTATTGCACGTAAAAGTTAAATAAAATATTCGACATCGCTTACGGACGCGGAGTAGAAATAAGTTTTTGTGTAATGTCTCAGTTTTGCAAGAATGTATAGTTTTTTCTCATTCTCTATTCACCGATACAACAAATCGTAAGATAATATCGCGTCGTTTGTTAATTTCATTCTATTTTATGTAAGAGAGTCGACGAGTATAGAAGAGAACGGAAGAGAGTGACGATGTAAGAAAGAATTTTCATTGCCAGTTCCAGTATTATCTTCGCCTGTCAATAAAATATGACGTGAATAGACCCGAGATCATTCTAACTAGAATAGGTACTTGACAAATCTAACGATGGTTCACCCTCTATATAGACTCACGTGCGACCGTAATTTTACATAGGCCTGTATTCTACAACTTGAATAGGCCTAATACTCTGATAGATTTTATGTACATTGTACAGGCATCGTTTACTTTGTCTAGCCAGTTCTTATATATTGACAAAAGAGAGGAAAAGAGAAGTCAAATTTAGTTAAATGTTAATGGAGTTCTGTTGCAAGAACACGTGTGGGTGGCGGTGGAAATGCAGTATCTGCGGCGCCGTGTCGACTATCATAACACAAATAGAACTATGCGAGCGTATTCATGAGTGCAAGACCTTATTTACAATTTGGTGAATAAATTGGAATTTCTTTAGTACGAAATATCTGTAATATTGGTCAAAATGGTACATTACGATTTGAAATCGACGCCTGGACAATAAGTCGTGCTCTGAGGAGTGTCGGGGTGTGTGAAGATTGACTGCTGGAAATTCTTTCGCAGCAATAAGATTGAATGATTGGAAACGTTGTTACAACATAATAGATTTGGATGTGTTGATCAATATGATCTCATATTTGATCAAACAAGTGAGCCTACCCAGAGTCTTTTAAGGAGGTTGGAGCTTTCAACTCCTAGATCGCTGTTCATATATCAGAATAGCTCAAAGGTCGAAATCTTTACAAGTCCCTAAACTGAGTCTGAGGGGTCTCGCGGTCAACATCCCGATTAGAGAATTTCCTAATTAATATTTTGGTCAAGAAATTTCCCGGTCAATATCCTGGTTGAGAAGTTCACCGGTCAGTATTCCAATTTGGGATTTCTCGATCAATGTACCGGTTCAAGGACTCATCATATTTCATGATATGTTTCTGTTCACAAAAAAAGAGTCCAAGTTAAAAAAAAAATTCAAAAAAATACAAACACAACCCTGTTTCTCTGCGTACCATGTGTTACTTTGAGGGTATTTTTCAACTTTGCCGACTGTTTGTTGCGTTTCGTGTATTTAAGCTGGTTTTCGTATTTCTATTCATTGTCCTATTCTCTACATTTGCTCACGGGCGTTCGGGGATGTGCTATAATCTTGAAGTTGGGACCCGGAGATGTTCGAACTTTTGCGTCCTTGAGCAATTCTATCCATGCTTTTTTATCTGGATAGACGTGCGAGTGTCCGTCCGATCAAGTCCATAGCATCATGACCTCGGGACCCGAACATATATAGAGGACACCCACACCCCCTCATACGCTGGGTTGATGAAGTCTCCATTCCATCTATCTCGATAACTGACCTGAAGAGGCAACATACTTTGCGTTGTTTGCGTTCCAACTCTCATGACCTTGACCAATTTCCTTCGATTTTTACGGTCTGAACCTTATCTTGCGATTTTTGTCCATCCGTACCACCAAAATATGAGACTCGAAGCGTTTCTTCTCCCACAGACTGGTTTGATCAATTGTGTTTTTATTCGTGCACCCCAACAGTTGCACCGGTAGGTCTGAAGAAACTTGGTAGCTTTCCATATTTTTCTGATCTGTAGCTGGAAAAATGAATTTCAAAAAACTTGAGTATTTCTGCAATAGATTGATCGTTTTTCCTAAAGAGTCATTTTTGTTATATCGTTGCTGATCTGATAAGTATCGTCGTTATTAAATGTTTTGAATTTCTGATTGGATAACTTTCTCCAATCAATTTTCATCAGTATTTTGGCTCGAAGTTCACCACGCTACAGCATAGGAGTATTAGTAAGTCCCGATGTGTTGATTGTTAACATTTTATCGAGTCATTCAAGACGATCGTGACCATATGCCAAAGCAGTCTGTTCTCGTATGTACTCATAACTGCCCGCTACGTAACATTATAATCAATTTTTAATCGGACAAAATATGTATTAAATAATCTTAATTTGTAAAATTAGTATACAGTTAAGATTAGCGAAAAATTTCAACACTGGTTTATAAAAATTGAATTATTTCGCTGTTTTAGAAATCGACCCGAAACAATCCGTCACTATGGATGAGTGTACCGAGTACGGAACACCGGCCGCAAATTTGCAGTACACGACGCCGGCGTCGACACCTCATCGAGTCGCGTACCGTATGAATCCGGTGAAACTTGTTCGCCAGCATTTACTCGTGCCTTCGAAACTGCCATCATCGCAATCGTCCGGTCAAGCCGTATTTCCGGATAGAGGTTAGTAAACTCGTACTTCTCTAAAGAACGTGTTATTAAATTAACTCAACGCGATCCCGGAGAGTAGATCTGCTGCGATAGTCTCGCATCGTTGCTGGCATAATTGACGCGAGAAATCGAAGCATATTCTCGAAATGGTTTATTGCTGACCACGATCTATAAACTTGATAGATTATTATTCATTTTACACTTATTGGTGTTCAACAATACTCGTTTCGATATCGGTTTTTCTGGGGAATAATTTTTTTATCATCGTCGCTTTTTTTCTCTCCGTTATGAGCTTCTACCAGTCGTTCGCGAAATTGAAGAAAAAAGTAATTCGATTCTGACCGGCTCTCATGAAATAATTTTTCTGTCACGCGGATATCATCTCTTACTCTTGAAACGATGAAGGTAATTTTAGACGTTTTCTCTTCCTTAGATGTTGATTGCAGTCGGAGGAGTAAACGAAGTGTTGTATACCTTCCTGTCTTAAAGAAAAATATAATCCAGTTATCAGTCGCTCCTTTGTGACAGAGATTAGCTTTCACTCTACACTTCATTTTGCGAAGTTTTCAATCTCTGAATCTACAATGTCTTCATTGTCTCTGTCATTATCTCTCTTCCCACTTCTTACAAATAGTCCACGAGCCAGTGATTCTCGGTATCATTTGGGAGGACAAAGAGTCACTTCGAGATTCAATAGGAAGGGTGACACTCCCTGAGGAAGAAAAAACGACGATATAGACCCCTGAGAAGAATATCTATTCAAAATGGCGGCTTGGCTTTGTGTTAAATGGTGAATAGTATCTCAGGTTACAAGGGTCGAATTTTCCAAGTTTTTCTCCTGACAATGACCTATTAAACTTCCCGCCCGCCCCCCATCTTGTGCTGGGGAACCAGTTATCCATTTTGTTAGGAGGATAACATCCTCAGAAAACGTCCGCGTCCGCGAGTTTCTGTGAATTGCGTGACGTGAAGTGTTACGCTCTATGACGTCATCAATGACCTTGACCTACTTTAGGGACTTGGAAAAATTTCAACTTCCAGCCGTCATTAGATCAAGCCTAGTATACAGTATACTGAGAAGAGCCCAGCCAACTTATTTACTGAGGAGGCATTTTCGCGCCAACGTGATCGCGAGCACCGGAGGTTGTGGGTTCCCCGCTGCCATTGCAAACTTGCAATGGCCTATAAATTTTGAACATATTTCATGTCTTTGTTTTGGGCTCATCCTTGTGGGAATTTCTCCCTATGGCAGTGATTCTCAAAACTACGAGTCCGAATTCGAGTCCAAGCCCCCCTTCCCTCAAAAGAGACTTATAAAAATTTGGAGAAAATTTTTCTCTCAGGAGTGATTCTGAAATCTGCAAGTTTGAGTCCGAGGCCCTCCTCTCTGTAGTTTCTAGCTTATCCTAATATAATGAAAAGGCGTAGGCTTTAGATTTATATTCGTACTAGGCTAAGAAAACTCTGAGAGCCATTATGAAGCTATTAGCTTGTGACGGCATAAGTTCGGTGACGTCATAAGTCGTCAATTCTGGTCCGCTTACAACATTAAGAGCAAACTTCTCCAAAGTCCGAGCCCTCCCCTCCACAGTAGTTCTAGCCCAGCCTAATATGCGGGGCGAACGAGCGGAACGAGTGATCCCCCCCTAAAGAGTGTGACGCCCTTAAGCCTTAGCCTAAAATATTCTAAAGTAGACTTATTTATTTTGTGACATGTTCCAGCCCACAAAAAATCAATTTTCAGCCGATGTTTGAAAACATATAGCCTTAATTTGAAAAAAAAAAAAAGAAAGACAATGACTTTAGGGGGTATTGGATTTCTTGGCGCAGCCAAAAAGATAAAGATCATGTTTCATGTATTTTCAAAATTTTGCCCGGTCAGATATGTTGTGGATAATGCGAGACAAAAATATTTGAGTTCCCATTGAAAAGATCATGAAAGTGTCTTTTATGACATAAACCTAATTTAGAATATTTTAGGCTAAGGCATTAGAGTGGCACACTCGCTTAGTTTAGTATAATTCTACTTTTAAATATTTCAGGCTAGTGAGCCTTCTTGGTCTACTGTAAGTCTACATTAGTATAATTATTTTGGGCTGATGAGATTAGGTGCCTCACTCGCTCCGCTCGTTTGTCCCGCTTCTTGGTCTAGTACAAGTCTATTTTAGTACATTTCAGCCTGATGAGATTAGGGGGCCTCACTCGCTCCGCTTCTTGGCTGGTGTAAGTCTACTTTAGTATAGTTCATGTTGTAAGCGGAACAGAATTGACAACTTATGACGTCATTGAATTATAACGTCACCAACTTATGACGTCATCAATCTATGACGTCACCGACTTATGACGTCACCGACATAAGACGTCACCAACATAAGACGTCACCAACAAAAGACGTCACAACCTATGACGTCACCAACTTATGACGTCACCGACTTATGACGTAATTGACTTATGACAACATCAACCTATGACGTCACCGACTTACAACGTCACGACCTATGATGTCATCGACTTATGACGTCACCGATTTTTGACAACACCAACTTATGACGTCTCTGACCTCTGACGTCACCAACCTGTGACGTCACCAATTCATGACGTAATTGACTTATGACAACAACGACCTATGATGTCATTGACCTATGATGTCACCAACTTACGATGTCACCGACTTTGGACAACACCAACTTAAGACGTCACCAACTTATGACGTAATTGACTTATTATGACATTGACCTCTGACGTCACTGACTTACAACGTCACAACCTATGACGTCACCAACTTTTGACAATACCAACCAACCTATGACGTCACCGTCTTACAACGTCACAACCTATGACGACATCGACCTATGACGTCACCAACTTACAACGTCACAGCCTATGACGTAATCACCTATGATTTCATCAACCTATGACTTCACCAACCTATAACGTCACCGACCTGCGACTTCACCAACTTATGACGTCATCACCTATGATGTCATCGACTTATGACGTCACCGACTTTTGACAACACCAACTTATGCGTCTCTGACCTCTGACGTCACCAACCTGTGACGTCACCAATTCATGACGTAATTGACTTATGACATCATCGACCTATGATGTCATCAACCTATGATGTCACCAACCTATGCCGTCACCGACTTTGGACAACACCAACTTAAGACGTCACTGACCTATGACGTCACCAACTTATGACGTAATTGACTTATTATGACATTGACCTATGACGTCACTGACTTACAACGTCACAACCTATGACGTCACCAACTTTTGACAACACCAACCAACCTATGACGTCACCGTCTTATAATGTCACAGCCTATGACGTAATCACCTATGATGTCATCAACCTATGACGTCACTGACCTGCGACGTCACCAACTTATGACGTAATTGACCTATGATGACATTGACCTATGACGTCACTGACTTACAACGTCACGACCTATGACGTCACCAACTTACGACGTCACAAGCTAGTAGCTTCCTAATGGCTCTCGGGAGTTTCTTTGTAATCTTTTTTCCTCTCGTATGTACACGATACTGGTGATCTCATTCAGTACGTTTTCTTGCTCTTGATAATGCAGTTTGGGCACTGCGAAACATCGAGCTTATTAAATATAGTTTTTCAGTGTGGTAGTAATGCCAAAATTTTATTTCAATAGTTCTGCCTACCACGGAAAAAATCTTTTCTTCTCTAGCTTAGTTTAAATCTAGCCTACGCCTTTTCATTATATTAGGATAAGCTAGAAACTACAGAGCTTGAAATCTTCCATGTCCCTATACTAGCTAATAGTGGGGTACTAGCTAATAGAGAGGTATAGAAGAGCCCGGAATTTTCCAAGTCCCATACCTAGTAGAAGTCCAGCATACGCCTTGTATATTATTTTATTATTATATTAGGTTAAGCTAAACCGAGCTTCGGACTCGCAGATTTCAGGATCACTCCTGAGAAAATTTTCTCGAAATTTTTCCAAGTCCCTTTCGAGGGGGTGGGGAGGGCCTCGGACTCGCAGGTTTGAGAATCATTGCCGCAGTGAAGATTCCCATAAGGATGAGACTAGAGCAAAGGGTTCCACGACTTTTCGTCCACAGACATTTTGTCCAGACAACATTTCGTCCAAAAAAATTCGTCCAATGACACTTCGTCCAACTTTTTTCGTCCAATCATTTTTCGTCCATGGGACATTTCGTCCAGACTATATTTTGCCCAAAAATTTGTCCAATAACGTCATTTAGTCCAACTTTTTTCGTCCAGAGGATATTCCGTGAATTTTTCTCGTACAACTAAAAGATGGGAGGAGCTCATTGTTAGAGCTTTGACGTAAATTTATGGCTTGTATGTACTAGTACTTACATGCATGAAGTAAATGAAGAGGGGTGAAGAGAATAGGCAAGCATTTTAAATGGTGTTTCTTGTCTGGGTTTATCGATCCTTGCTCATCCAACGTAGGTATTATTGTTATTCACGAAATTGAACAATGTATTCATGTAGCTCTACTGTTTGCCTTATCCTTCATTTCCTTGGATGACGTAAAGAGTGTTTTCGACGACATTATGGAAGAGATTCATGAAGACGTCGGTGGGTTCGCGTCATACTTTGGCAAAACGTACGTCAGAAGACGCCCTCGCACGGGACGCTCAAAGGCCGTACCACCGGGATATCCTCCTATAATGTATGGAACGTTTCCGAAAGCTTCACAATACACCCCGAACAAATAATGTTGTTGAGGGTTGGAATGTGCACTTTCAGAAATTACTGGAGGTATACCACGCATCCATTTGGAAATTCCTGGGGCGCGTCCAGCAAGACCAGAAAATGAATGGAACCCTTATTTCGAAAAATATTTCGGACAAAATCTGGACCAAATAATTTTGGACGTATTTTCCTTGGACAAAAAGCGTCATGGACAAAATGTCTCATTGGACGAAATTTCTCGTGGACGAAAAGCGAAATGGACGAAATGTCTTTGGACGAAAAGAGGGGGAGCCGACCAAAGACATGAAACATGTCAAAAAAGTTTTTTGCCAAAAATGTTCCTTTTGCAATTTGTTGCAGAAAACCCCATTTCAACTCAATTATAAGTCCAATTACCAGCGTCGAAATTTCGTTGGAAGTTGAGAGTTTTTGAGAAAACGTTGATTTTGGCGAGTATCGACGGCTTCCTTGAAACGAAGTCAAACGAGGAACGCAGAGAACCTGCTCTATGGGTCAATCGGTTTTGGTTTTGAGAATTCAAATTAAGATTTTGAAGAGTCATAAGGGATATCGAGTTTTCTCATGGAGACAACATTTTCACATACATTTTGGACATTTTTCAAACAAAGCTGTTTTCCCCACCTTGCCCCGCTAGAGCCAATCAACTTTGATGATACTAATCTTAGCTTTCTTCGCTGTACTTATGCCTCCCTACAAGTTAAGTGCGTTTCGGGCATATTGTGGGCTATTAATGGAGTGAATTTGCACTTGAAAATATTGGATTTTTCGACATTTTAGTCGAACGGCACCTGAACAAAGGAATCCTTGTGTATGTTTACAAACTTAATGCACCAAAAAAAGGATGAAATGTCTTGCTAACGACGAGAATATATGTATCTGACAAGTAGAATCAGAAAGTTATAAATCGAGTACAATTCGCACGAATTTCAAGTTTATCGCTCAGCAAGAGACGAATTCAGTTCGTATTTCATCGTATGTATCTCAGAACACAGCACTGGAATATAGGATAGCTGTCCCATTAGAACGTCAACACATTGGTATAATAATTATTTACCGTAGGTGACCAATGCAAGACGGAATGAAGGTAAGTACCTCGGTATAGGTACGCTGAAAATCCGCACACGAGATTGGTAAATTGATACATCATATTGCACTGTACTATTTTAGGTCGAAAATAAAGATGTAATCTAACAGGTTGGTTTACGAATCGTTTATGACCGAACACACGACGAAGTTATATTGAAAGATACGTATGAAATAATAGCAAAATAGTTCGCCTTCTAACTTGTGATGTGTCAGCAAATTTCTTAGAATTCATATTTGCGCTTACATGTCGAAGAAAGTGACTCTGACACTTGACGAACAACGTATGTCGTTGATGAAAAATTATCAAACGTACGAACGTATCTATAATTATATCTGTAGGGTATTTTGTTAAGCTATGTAGGTGAAATATTTTGAATATTACAAGTAACAAAATTGGTGAAGAATTTATTCGAATGTCTATCGAATAAGCAATTTTTCCGAAATTTATTATTGATTGTGATTCCAAGGTCGCTTGTGCTACTACTGCTTTCTTCTGCTAATCGCTATTCAAGTTTTTTTTTCCTACTTTCAAGTGATGTACTCCGTCGATTTAGGATCGATTCTGTATCGATCGAAAACGACTGAAGTTTGTTCAAGTCTTTCTGGCGAAGATTTAGTCGATTGCAAAGGGTATAACCCATTAGGAGAGGTAATCTGCCTTCGGTGACATATTCCTATGGAACCTGTATTGTCTGATAGATTTCCTCAACTAACTTCTCCCCCAGAAGTTTCAGCGTTCTGGAGCCATAATTGTGATTTTGCTTTGGAAAGTTCTACACGAGATACCTGTGATTTATATATGTCTATTGATTCCCGTTCAAATAATACTAGATACGTTCTCTGTTGACCGTCGAGTTGAATTCAATTTCGAGAGAGAAAAAGGCCGATATTACCATGGTAATTCTACTTCAAGGGATTAATTAAAATAACGAACGAAGAAATTACGGCGCGAATCGAATAATTATTTCGAACGAGTTTCATGAAGAATGACCGAAACGTATTTTTAAAGATGAGTCAAAGAAACGAGAAGGGCTTGGAAGCGGCCGAAGCGGTTGATAAGGTGGTTGTGAACGAAGTGCAAGCGAATTATTTTCGTAAACGCAATAATTTCTTCGGTGGCGATGAAGCCTCGGAAAATTCTCCTTTCGGCGGACAACGAAAAACTGCTGTCGACCAATTTTTTGAGAAGCCGAAGCTCAGTCTTCATAAGCCGTCAGCGGACCTCACGACGCCCCCGGTGACCAAACTTTCGAAACGAAAGGAGGATCTTCGTAGTGAAAGTCGAGAAACGCAAGGGTTCCAGTTGAAGATAGTTGGAATGAATCTGAAGTATACGGACAGCCGTTCAACCCAAGAAGAACGCATCAAGAAGATCGATTTAGAGAAACCGTGCAAAATTGTGATCGCCCTTATGTTACTTTTGTATTTCCTCAGTCGACAAATGTGGCCTGAACAAGCGCTCGATCACAAACTCGTTCTCGAAGAACGGACGAACGGCTGCGAGGGCAGCTGCTCGTGGCCGTCGACGGTGAAAAGCGTGTTGCACTCTATTACGCCAAATAAGTCCGGAACGATTAAAGAATCATTAGAATTATGGCATAGTAAATGGAGCACATGGATCAATAGTTTTGATTTACTCCGCGGCAAGTCTTCATCGCCACCGCCCGTCGTCAATAAGGACATGCAGAGTACTCGGTGGTTGACGTGGAGGAGATGAACACGAATGAATTTCCTTCGCTGGTGAAAAAGTTGATCTGGTGAAAATTGTTCGATGGGTTTTGGTATTATTCCGGCTTTAGTAATAATAAATACGTAGAAATTCGTGTACGCGGGTGTCCGTTATGATATGGCTACTCGTGACGAACTCTTTTTCGTCTTGCATTAATGAAAAATTGGAGAGTATCCCCTCCCCTCAATTGTGAGGTATTTTTCCAAGACTTTTCTTGGACGATAATGCCTCTTCATCAGAATAGCCGCTGCGCCGACTCCTCTTTGAAATCGTGTTTCCTTAATTTAGTCCAGGAAAATGAGTCAAAAAATTGATGGATTGTGGGCATGAATCTGAGATTTTTCTTCTAGAATATGTCTGGAATGGCTCTATAATAAACATACTAAAAGTCCACAGTGATTCCGGTGAAGCTTCGTCCCCCAGGGGGCTGAGAAATACACATGGGTGATAAGTCTTCAAGAAGACAGACGCCAGACACTAATTTCCAAGTTTCTTAGTATGCAATGATTAGGGGATGAAATGGCCTCTGGTCAATGGGAACAATATGCCAACCTTTTGATACTTATTTCTAGTGACACTTTTTTGTTCTGGCCAAACGATCATAGTTTCCATCCTCTTAGAAATTTTGTTACTTGTCCAAAGCGCATGTTTGTATTTTTCGTTCGTTCACTATAAATTCGATGGGCGAATTATACATCGCCTTTACATCGTACCGTATAATTGTCTGATGACGTGTCCTTATTTATAGCCTCGCTTCATTTTCCATTTCAAGATCGGTTTTACGCGGTGCGTTTTCTTTTACCTACAGCATTGTGATACGATTTGTGCATCGTAAAACAGAATAGGTTTGTCTAGTATTCAGCGAAACTCGCGGATTCCTAACATCGAATATGTATTGTAAAAGTAATTTTTCATGCCGCAGTGATATTCGTATTGTATATGCGGGGTAAATTTACTTCTGTTTTACATTTTTATAAGCGTGTAAACAAGTTTTTAAATCTCGCATCTGATACAGAGTATATTTTATCCAGCCTCGAGCGTCATAAAGATTTGTCTTCGTATATATTCACCGTGAGGGAATTGATGAATGAGAGAGACCGCTGAAAACTTCTGCAGCAGTTTCATGCTGTATATTTGTACAAAAGTTGTAGCAAAATGAAAAGATTTATTTTGAGCGGTACCGACTCTTTTCTTGTATTCAAAATCCTCGCTGCAAAGCTTGTAAACTATATTTGTAGCGCTGCAGAATATGCAATTTCATATTTATTGCTTATTACTTAGTTGCGTAAATGTAAAATGTTAACGCCCTGGAACTGGACTGAGTGATTTGCCAGTGGGTTGCTGTCTCATAAACATATGCGAGCTGTGTGTTATGATATCAACGCTTCTCTTCGTGATTTATGCGATCCATTAGCTCGTCATTGACATTAATCGAGGAAATGAATGTAACAATATAGAAACTTTATTGGCTGGTATTTATCATCAGCCCTTTAATCGAGCGCGTAATTCACGGCCAGGTGTCTATACGGTGCTGCTGAGTTACGTTTTAAGGCCATAATGAAACTTTTTCTAATAAGTGAAAAGTTCCTACGAAGAAATTGCCAAAAAGTCGGGTTGTTTTCACTTCAGATACTTAACTTCTTCGTCTTCTCCCTATTCTGCCAATACGTACCAAAAAGGAAAAAGTTTGAAGAGGACGTAGACGCAGTTTTCGAGTCATTTACTCGGGCATGTTTTTCGTCGTCGTGTATCCAATCACGCGCGTAGGTCTAGTGACCCGTCTGCGGAGTAACCTCGGAGGAAGATGATGATGCTGATGTGTCGATCAGCCTTCATTTTTTCGTAGGTGTGAGTTTCTTTTTTGGACAGGGGTTCCCATTAGAATCATCCAATCCGAGGCTACCGTTTTTGTTTCAAGTATTGGGAATTCATCCTAAGCAGTTACCAGCTGCCGAGGATATATCCTGGGATGGGGCTGCCATCCGTGCTTCCAAGCCAGCCTTGGTTTTCTTTCAGGGTTTTCCTTCTCTTAGCCTTTGGGAATAGCCTTCCCTAAACAGCAAGGCAGCAGTTTGACCTACTCTCTCCATTGCTATACCTCGGCTCTTCCGCTACATAGGTACCCGCACTTGCGAGCTTTTCTGATGTCGCCAGGTTTGTTTATCGGAGTTGTCCTTCTCCTGAAGCTGGTTTCAGTTTCAGAGTTTTCCTTCTCTTACGTACAGTGCTGCCAGATGATAGTTTCAAAAATCCGTATCCGCCCAAAAAACAGATTTCTACAGACTTTGATGATCCATTGATAACAATCAGGAGAAAGGTATCTTTCATAAGAGTAGCTGAGGTACTTTTCCCTCGATCGATTCGATATTACGGACTGCAGTTTCAGCCCGTAACAAACAGGAGAAAGGTATTTCTCGTACGAGTGTCTGTGGTACCTTTCCCTTGATCGCAAGTAAAAATCTATATAAAAAGAGAAAACCCGTATCTCTAACTCTCTCCATTACTAACCTCGGCTCTTCCGCTCCGTAGGTACCCGCACTTGCGAGCTTTTTTGATGTCGACTTTTGCCAGGTTTGTTTATCGGAGTTGTCCTTTTCAGTCTCAGAGTTTTCCTTCTCTTACGTCCATCCATATTTATCGCCGCCCAACTATGTTGCTTGGCTTAACAGAGTCGCCGTGCTATCCGCTGAAGGCTATGGATTGGGCTTGAGCTCAGCAAATGGTAAGGGTGCCTCTGGTGGCACTATTGACCTCAGCGCGAGGTCTCCCACTACTGGCCTCGTTGGACCCCTGAATGTTTTCCAAGTTCCTGAAATAGATCAAGGTGAATTTTTTGTTCATTGAGTGCCTTCATTTCAATTCGCATCATGGTCCTCTTTCCGGGCATGTAATTCAAAATCTCCAGCAGACACAAGTTCTGAGATTTAAGGAGACGAGAACTCGGGCTGTGAAGCTTTTCACGAGCCTGAAGAATTAAGAGGGAGGAATGGTGGGTGGCCTTGACTTGGAAGCCACCTGCTTCAGGTGAAAGTTCAGGTAACCATAGTCTCGGTTGATCCTCTCATCAAGGTCATCGCCCAAGAAGTTCTTGCCTTCCATATCTCAAGCAAAGAGCTCCTGACCTTCATGATTGACCCTGTGAACACCACCACTCTCTGCTCAGTTCCTCTGTAAGGAGCTCAATTGTAGTGAACGTGCTGACACGCAAAGAGCCTCCGTGGAAACTAACACACCATAGCGCAACGCTTGGTTGGATCTTTTCCAATACTCTCCTTCTGTACGATATCTTCATAAAGTCTGTCTGTACTGGGGTACTATACAGGGTGGGGCAGAAAAATGTTACCACTCGAACGAAAAACTCCGCGAGAATTCCGCGAGAATTTCGTGGAGTTCCCCGGTTGACTGGTAACATCTTTCTGCCCCACCCTGTATAAGGGGATCGACATTGCGGTGCTCATCATAATCCTTCTTCTTGATTCCCTCGGCCCTCCTACGTTTTTCATCAGGTGGCTCAGGTGGACCTTTTTTACTGCCATCAGGAATTAATGCCTGAAGTTCAGCTTTGAGTCGAAACAGATGCGCAGATTCGTCATCGTCATCTCGGTTGTGATTTCCATACCTTGCAGGTGAGAGGTGGGTAGACTGACCTTTCGACGGGTCGTGAGTTTTCCCAATTTAGCATTCTAGTCCATTCAACTCGCCACTTTTTCTGAGGCCTGGTTCATCCCGGTTCTCTCCACCATTACACTAATTTCGGCAGTGTAAACCAACAGTGTGTCATCCACATAGCAGATAAATCTTTCGTTAAATGCGACGCACTTGCAAGAGCGGCTCAATGACCAACCTGTGCGGCACAATGTAAATAATTGGCCGCTTTATTGTACCAGCAGACGTCTCTTCTTGGATTTCTCGACCGCAGAGATTGCTACGCAGGTATGGGTGGTATGCGGGCACTTTTGTGTCTATAAAAGCTTCCAATTCAACGCATTTCTTATGTCGAGGCTGTGGGCTACACAGAACTGACCCGTAGATACTGCTGTCTTGGCTATCCCCTTTAGTCTGATTCCAGCATCGGATACTCAAGATTATACTTTTTCCTTTAGATAGCTCCTGAGTCGACTGGCTATCACTCTCTCTAGAAGTTTGCACACGTTTTCTAGCACGCAAAGTGACTGCTAAAGGTACGCGTTGATTTTTTCACTCAGGCAGGCGGCAGCTCAATCCCGCTTTTCACATTGGCTTTCCTGACATCGATCAGTCCTGGACATATTATGTGAAACTTCCGAAGGTAAAATATTGAGAAAATATAAATTATTGAATAAAGTTTTACGACTGATGATTCGAGCATTCGTACCAAGCGTTTTCCTGATCGATTACGTTAAAAATTGGTATTGCCCAATCGCTAAAACCGAGACCGCGAGTGATGATGTCCTACAAAAAGTCAACGACGTGATCGTACTTTGTACGCATAATGTTTCGCAGGCGTTAGTCGTAAGCTACAATAATGGTCGGTTTTATTTAATTATAAACTTACGGACGCCGACAACTCTCATGCGTCGCGAAAACGTGCTCTTCATTCAACACGATATTCCAGACAGTAGTAAATTCATTCATATCATTCTGTACCAAGACTGTCACAATGCATACAGCCGAATGTGCATACAAAGAATATGCAATTTACGCGCGTACGGTATTATCCTCAAATTAACTCGTAGATTCGTTTGTTCAGCGGTGAATGTCATTAATGATCAATTATTCAATTATCGCGGATTGTTTCCTCATCGTACGTTCCAACAATACGTCAATAATGACATATTGAAATGGCTATTCGCTTCATTCGCTGTATTGTACAACGCGCGTCCCATCAGCTGCGGCTCATACAACGTACAATAGAAGGCACGTTTATTTCTATTCATCAATTTTATGGAGTGAACGCGTATAGATGACTTCCATAAATGTCAACTTTTATAGGCATTTTCAATGAGAGAAAAAAGGTTTTCGCATTTCGTGAATATGAATTTGAAGAACAGCTACGACGTCGTGATATTATGAAATTTCTCGCGTAACACTGGGTGCCGTCTTTTCTACGACTCCTTCGAAGTTTTTCTATTCTCCTGTGTTCTCCGTAAGAAGTAGTATTATTATACAAGCGGCTAAGATGGTGTTTGTACGTGTTTCCGTGACAAGCAGACGCAACGAGAAGAAACGCAACTTGTATCGCGAGGGCATGGCAGGAACCTTCATGTGGTGCCCCCGAGTAGCGTTTTACACCGAAATCAGAACGCAAACTCTGAAGAAAAATAAAAACGAAATCTCTTGAAGAGACTGCTATAGCTTGTCCCGCTCACGCCTCCACACCTTGCACTCAAATCAAGTGTGCTCTGGTCCATCATCCCGCCCTTGGTCGCAGTGCGAACACGTTGCCTGCTCAACTTTCCTGAACTTCTCGCGAAAGTACTTGTCAAACCAGATACCCAGATACTTCATTGTCTTCTTGGTTTCAATTTCCACACCTTGCAGGCGAAAGGTGGGTCGACTGGACTGTCGACGGATCGTGAATAATATGGTCTCCGTATTATCTACTGAAAGGTCAAGTCTAGCCGACTCGATACAACGCGTCACTACCTCTGGTGCCCGGTTTACTCTCCACCGCTACAGCCGTTTCGGCAGTGCATACCACCAGTGTGTCATCCGCATAGCAGATAAGCTTGACACGCGGTGGCAATTTCACCTTGAAAATTCCGTTAAATGAGACGCACCACAACAGCGGCCCAAGGACCGACCGCTGCGGCTCCTCGCAAGTAACAGGGCGCTTCACTGTACTAGCAGACGTCTCTGCTTGGATTTTTCTACAGCTAAGATAGCTGCTGATCATCCTGAGCAGGTATGCGGACACTTCTGCGTCTTTGAGGGCTTCCAAGATCCTCTCCCAAGGTATTGAATTAAACGCATTTCTCATGTCCGGACTGACGGCTGCGCAAAATGGTCGCGTAGCTATCACTAACTCGGCTATCCTCTTCAGCCGGATCCCAGCATCTGACGTACAGCCTCCAGTTTAAAAACCGTGCTGGCTACTTGAGATTATACCTCTTTCCTTCATATAGCTCTCAAGGCAATTAGCTATCACTCTCTCCAAGAGTTTGCCCACATTATCAAGCAGGCAAAGTGGACGATAAGGGGATGGCTGGCCAGGTGGTTTATCCTTCTTAACGATCAGCGCTAGCCTGGCTCTTTTTCATCGCACGGGGAACAGTCCACAACAACTGCCGCATTGAATGTCTCAACAAGCAGTGCCGGGTCAAGTGAGTGTATGGCGCTCCCGACTGGAGTTGGAATCTCATCCGCGTTCGGAGCCCTCCAGTACTTACCCCGCAGTCTATTGACTGCTGAAACCACCTCCTCGATACCTAGGAGAGATATGTCATCCTCTTCTACCATTGGTAGCGTTACCATTAGCGGTGGCTGCTGTGTGAACAAACCATCAATGATTTGCCCCTTAGTAGCCGGCTCCATTCGGCTCATTGCTGAGAGGCCCTTTAGCTTCTTCAGCACTATCTTATGAGGCTTTCCAAAAAGGTCGTCCTCGGCCACCTCACAAAGCTCTTGCCATGCAGCACTCTTGCTGTCTCTGATGGCCTTCTTCAGCCGTTTGCGAGCCAGCTGGTATTCAGGTGCAACCGCTCGCGCCCCTTCGTGGCCACTAATGCGCTGGTATATCCGGCGCTGAAGGTTACCCTCCCTCCTCAACTCGGCAATATTATTGGTCCACCAGTAAACAGCTCTCCTCTTCTTTGGTGGACCTTCCCTGGGCATAGCTGCATCGCATGCTTTGGTGACAGTCTTAATCATCCTGTCTGCTGTTAGGCTGCCAGATCTACGGATTTTTCCTCGAAAAACATACGGGGACAATACGGATTTTTTGCGATCAAAAGAAAGGTACCTTAGACACGATTACGAAAAGTACCTTTCTCCTGCTCGTCATAGGCTGATGTACAGTGTTCCGTGATGTTGAGTGAATCAAGGGAAAAGTACCTCAGCTCGTTCTATGGAAGATACCTTTCTCCTGATTGTTATTAATCGATCAATCACCCTGTTCTCAGGTCTTACAAAAAATGGAGGATACGGATTTTTGAAACTGTCATCTGGCAGCACTGGGGAGGGGCTTCTCCGTCTATTATCAGTCTAGTTTAAGACTGCTGAAATCCTAGCATAAAGCTAGTATAAACCTACTATATAAACTGGGCAAGGTGAACTCGCAAATTTTTGAATCACCTACGGAGTAACGAGGGTGGGGGGGGGGGGTTACTCAGAAAATTTCAAATTAGGGTTCAGGGCCAGTGCTGACAGATAATAGTTTCAAAAATCCGTATCCTCCATTTTTTGTGAGACCAAAAAACGGATTTCTACGGACTTTGATTGATCTATTAATAACCAAACGTGACGAACTAAAGAACGAGGCAAAAACGCCGTTTGTTTTTATATAGAAATGAACGGATAGCCGTTCAGTTCTCCCATAAGACCTGTGTTAAAAGCCGTTCTTAGTTCGTCATCTCTGTTAATAACAATCAGGAGAAAGGTATTTCTCTTAAGAGTAACTGAGGTACTTTTCCTTTGATCAACTCGATATCACGGGAAACCGCAGTATCAGCCAATAACGATCAGGAGAAAAGTATCTCTCGTTCCGGTGTTTGAGGCACATTTCCCTTGATCGGAAGAAATCCATATTGTACATAAAATCCATGAAAAAGAAAAACCCGTATCTTTTTAAAGATCAAAAATCCGTAGATCTGGCATCCTAGCTCTGCTGCCACCTCTGCATTACCTTCTTGCTTTTGTCCTTGACCCCATGTGAGAGCAAGGTAAGTAGCTTTCAGGCGGTTGATATTCAGCTTCCTGACCCTTAATTTTTTTTACCAGCTTTTGTCGAGCAGTGACCTCAACTTCCGGGTGGATGGAAAAGTTGATATACCGATGGTCACTTTCAGATAGATCCTTGTCCAGTGCTGCGAAAGTCACATTAATATTGGATCCGTATCCTTGATTCACTGGGGTTGGAGTGTTGCCCACGTAGAACGTTTCCAGTCGATTGCAGGCAATCCATTCCCTAAAGGAATATCCATAGATGTCAGTCCCGCCAGAACGCCATTCTTCTGGCCAGACATTAAAGTCGCCAACCGCAATGAATTTCTCATCTCGCCGTCTGGACAGGCTTTCCTCCAACACAGTGTTATACTACAAAAACTCATGTTTAAGGCCTTGTTCTCCAGTTGCCACTCAACTAATGATGAAGTGACACCCAAAATTAAAAAAGCAGAATTGTACCCTTGGAAAACGTTCTCAATGGCGATTCAGCGATCTCGTGTTTCCAGGGGTCCACAGTGCTGACGCAGTTCAATATATCTGGTAACATTGCGTTGATTTGAAGTGAGGAAATTAGAGAGCGGTAAGGTTCAAGTGCTATTTGTCTTCTTGAAGTGTAATGTTCTCTAATTAATTTTTATTTGAAAGCTCAACCAACAACTTGGACTTCAGTTTGAGGAATCAATTGATGTATTATAACTTTGAGGACACACTCGGCCTAATGCTTTCAAATTCTTGTACGTTTGAGAATCCACGCAGTCATCGAAATGTTTTCATTATCATTGTCTCCATCCGCGCATTTAACTATTTCGTTCGTCAACATTCTTCTCGTCGAATACCAGAGCTATCAATGTAACTTCAACCCATTGACGACTGAAAGGTGAACAGTTTGGCGATGAATCAGCAGTGGTGACTTTGAAAATGAAACAGACAGTAGAATTATACGACCAATCGTGTATGCGTGTATGAGTAAATGTTAGAATCGCGAATCTTCCCTAAGACGAGAACTCACACAAATTACCATAGAATAGTCCATTTAGACTTTAGTCCTATAATCGAACTCATACGTCTATCGCGCGGCTGAATTAACCACTGTTTCCAGAATATAGTATAACATGTTGTGGCACCGTACAACGAATAAAAATTTATTTTTACATTCTCTGACAATCTGCTCCTTTGTAGTACACATATTATAGGAATCAAGTTATTTTATTTTTTAAATAATATGCACGCTGCTCGCGGACATTACAACTACTAAGACAAAAGGATTTCAAAGTTGGATTCTTCATACCATTGTACTCGTTTTACGTTTCTTCCCCTTATTTATTATTATTTGTTCGCTTCTAAAACAAAGATATAATTTATTGTTATATCGGTTATATGTATTTCAAGATTCCTCCTTTATTTCAAAGCCAAGAAGCAGCTGAGCGTACGTACAGTTGAAAAGGTGTACGCATTGTAATCAGAATGCAGCAGGATGCTCGCAAGGGCCACCGCAAACGAGTTTCTTGTGCTTGGAGTGCATTATTGCCCGATATTCGCGCACGTCCACTCTCGTTGATTTCTCTATAATTTAAATATTATTTATTAGCGTACGCTACCCTATCATTCAGTAGTCACCTATTTTTACGTAATAACCTAAATTTATCGACTATATACCCATAGATATCTTACGAGATAATTCCAGATTTATTTTTACATAATGCCCCTATGCCGTATATGAGGCGAATTCAGCATTGCGGCTATCACAAATTTGCAAATCTTATCGAAATGACCGGCTGGAGTACGGTCAGTGTGTTCGGTTCTTCTTGCCGATTCTAATTACGTGGCTGGGCGTTACTTTCGTAATTACTGCGACGCGTTTAGAGAATGGCGTGATTGGAGTAGAGCTCGGTAGAACATTTTTCTCAGCTCGTACACGGGTTTTTGACTCGCCTTGAGTTAACCTTCTCTGAACGTAGAAATAATTACACTCGTATGATCGTATTACAACTTTCATACGTTTTTCTAGCGAAAACGAGTGCCGCGAATTTTCGACTTCATCACGTCGCCGTTGATGTAATAACGATCTTCCGAAAATAAAATTTATCGCTATATACGTAATCTGTACGATATTGAAATCGTCTTATCTTGTTCTGTTACAGATCTTACGAATTCGGTGAGCAGTATAAATCCTATGAGGACGAAAAGGATTAAGTGTGTAATTCATCCAACACCGTTGCGTCAAGACGGTGTTGGTGATCAGTCAGACAGTCATCGAAGTACCATCACCGAGGCCAATCAGCACTTGACGCAAAATATCATACCTATGAATGACATCAGTCGTGATATGCCTGAAAAGGCGATGAAATATTCCAACTGCCTTACTCCCTCTACATCACCGTACGGTGGGTATCAGTAAATTTACCCTTACCAGTTTCGAATTACGATTATCTTACTATGATTTGTCCGCAGATACTGGTCAACGACCTCAGTGCAACCCTCGAGGTGATGCCGAAAGCGTCGAAAAGCTTCGAGACAATTCCGGACAATCGGTTTATTATTCTTCTGAAGCACAACATCGCGAGAATGAATTTGATCTACCGCAGATGTTGAAATCCGTAGCGGCGGTTGAGCAAGAAGTGGAATCTATACATCGTTTGGTGCAGAACAGATTGGAGCAAATTTGTGACAAGGACGCTCAGAATACTGCTAACCAGACGGATGCGACGGATAGATCGAAGAAGGATGAAAAACGAAAAGCACCAGCCGGCAAAAAGGTTACCATACCGACGGGTGAGTGATATTAATTACAGTTGGAAATAAACAGCATCAGATAAGCTCGAGAGTACTAGGTTCTTTAGCTGTAACAATGATCCTGAAAATGTGTTCTTATGCATGACGACCTACCTGTGAAATTGATCACTGAAAAATCATTTTAAAGTTTCTGCTCAAAACCAAGTTTCATAAAAAAAATTACAAAATAAAAATAAAAGAGCGGCTCTTCTTCTATAAGATGCAACAATCAAATTTTAGTCACCATATTCTAAAAAGGCTGTAGTCCATTTTTCCAATATTGAGTTATTAGCGCGATATTGTAGTAAAAATTTTCCCCAATATGATGCATCCAGCGGAAGTGCTCTAACTATCACGGTTGTGATGTTCTCAGAGAATGAATATCAACCTTGTAAAATGTACATTTCTAAATAGGCTTCAAGTCCAGTACTACCGAATGCTCTCGCATCAGGTTTTGGTAAACCTGCTTCATTTGCAATGGTTATTCCTCCAGATATATTCTACCTCAACTACTTCAGAAAGTTATGTAAAAAGGGCCAAGAAATAATCATTGGAAGAAGGCGTTTACTCTATATTAAAACAGATTTTACCATTCCATTCGCGAGAGGACACAAAGAATGCGCCCTCTATATTTTCGAGCGGAATTTTTCTGAAGCTTGTCCCTAGAAGGTGATCGCAATTATTGTATGTTAGGCTGAGTAGCTCGCTCGCTGTCTCTTTGTATCTCTAGTTTACTATTTGTTAGGGTTATATTGGGCTAAGTAGCTGAACTTAGTTTAGCCTAGACATGAAGTAGCGAAGGCGACATTTTTTGAAGTCCCTGAAGTGAAGCCTAGAATACTGTTTGATGGACCTAGTATAAAGATGACCCACCTTAAAAAAAAAAAAAACTTAGCCTCATTTGACCTAATCTGAAAGCAATGCTGCCACATGATTTTTCAAAAATCCGTATCCGCCATTTTTTCTAAGACCTAAAAATGGATTTCTATGAACTTTCAGTGATATAACAATAACAATCAGGAGAAACGTATCTTTCATAGGCGTTACTAAGGTACTTTTTCCTTGATCGACTCAATTTATGGAGGACCACAATGTTAGTCTATAACGACCAAGAGAAAAGTATCTCTCATACAAGTAACTAAGGTACTTTTCCCTTGAACACAAAAAATACCTATGCTACGCAAATTCCGTATTTTTTTTTTGAGCACCCAAAATCCGTAGATCTGGCAGCCTTGTCTGAAGGAATGATGAGTGTTTACCTTGATACTTAACATCTTTTTTGCTGATTAGGATCGATTTGTGCTAAGTTTCCCTTTTTGGCTTTTTGACAGTTGGTCACATTATTTGCGAGTGGGCACTAAAGAGTCGCTCTCTATATTTTCAAGCGGAATTTTTCAAAAGCTTGTCCCTAGAACTAGAAGGTGATCGCTCTCATTGCGTCTTCTGGGAGAATTTTCGTTTTATTTGTTTTTCTCGAAAATTCAAGTGATAACCTACCCAAGAAACATTGAAAATTGATTGTAGAAACCTCACCCAATATTTTGTACATCTCATTTTCCCAAATCAATTCAAAATTAACGAAAACAAACCTTTTAAAAATCACTGCCCATGTAATTTAAATAGGGCAAATTTTTTGCATCACCTTCTTGTGTCACGTGGAGAGCAGCGCTTCTAGCGGCGTGTCCTCTTGCAAATAAAGACTTTAGTCTCATTTTTTGCGCTCTTTCCCTCTTGCAGCGTGAGCATGGCAGGTTTCTCCACTCAAGTACTCTAGCATTTCGACATGTTTCATGTCTTTGCTCTGACCTCTACCCTGATTCTGAAATTTGCGTGCGTCAGTTTGTCCGTCCAGCCAAATGACCTTGTATACCAGACCACTATACTAGTTTTATACCTACTAGCTTCATACTAGGATTATACTAGTCTCTAAATAATCCAAACTAGACCTAAAGCCACTAGCGGCCCCAAAGAGCTACTAACTAGAAAATTTTTTATAATAGCCAAGCTTGATACTTGAGACTGACACTCGAGATTGAGACTCAAGACTGACACTTGAAACTGAGACTTGAGTTTACAATTTGAGCTCAAGCATTGAGGCTGAGACTGACACTCGGGACTGAGATCCGAGTGTCCTCAAGTATCAAGCTCCAGTCTCCGTCTCAAGTCTCATTGCCAGCAGCGCTGACAATTCATAGCAGTTGCCAGCAGCGCTAGCAATTTGTAACAGTTGCCAGCAGCAATGATAATTCATAGCAGTTGCCAGCAGGGCTGACAAATTGTAGCAAGTGTCAGCAACACTGACAATTTGTAGCACTTGCCAGCAGCGCTGGAAAATTGTAGCTGTTGCCAGCAGCGCTAGCAATTTGTAACAGTTGCCAGCAGCAATGATAATTCATAGCAGTTGCCAGCAGGGCTGACAAATTGTAGCAAGTGTCAGCAACACTGACAATTTGTAGCACTTGCCAGCAGCGCTGGAAAATTGTAGCTGTTGCCAGCAGCGCTAGCAATTTGTAACAGTTGCCAGCAGCTATGATAATTCATAGCAGTTGCCAGCAGCGACTGATACTAGAGCCTGAGACTTGCGCTTGCAACTTGAGGTAGAGAATTGAGGCTGAAACTGAGACTCGAGGCTGAGACTGGAGCTTGAGACTTGAGCCTGAGATTCAAGACTGATACTTGAGCTTGAGGCTCAAGACTGGGACTCAGACTGACACTGGAGACTGAGACTTAAGCTTGCAACTTGAGCTCGAGAATTGACGCTTTTGAAGAAACTAACAAGAAGAAGACTCATGACTCGAGAATAAGACTCAAGCTTGAGGCTCAAGGAGACTAAGACTCAAGACCAAGACTCAAGATTGAGATTCGAGCTTGAGAATTGAGGCTGAGACATGAGACTAACACTTGAGGCCAAAACTTGAGACTGTTACTTGAGCTTGAGACTCAGGACTGAGACTCAAGACCGGGACTTGAGCTTGCAATTTGAGCTCGAGAATTGAGTCTGAGGCTGGCACACTCAGGGCCAAGACCCAAGACTGACACATGAGACTGAGACTCGAGCTTGAGAATTGAGGCTGGACCTGGAGATTGACACTCGAGACTGAGACTCAAGCTTGCAACTTGAGATTGAGAATTGAGGCTGAGAGTTGTAACTGACCCTTGAGACTAAGACTCACGACTAAGACCCAAGATTGAGATTCAAGCTTGAGAATTGTGGTTGAGACATGAGACTGACACTTAAGGCCATGACTTGAGACTGATACTTGAGCTTGAGACTCAAGACTGAGATTCATAACTAGGACTAAAGACTGAGACTTGAGCTTGCAACTTGAGCTCGAGAATTGAGTCTGAGGCTGGCACACTCAGGACCAAGACTCAAGACTGACACTTGAGACTGAGACTCGAGCTTGACATTTGAGACTGAGACTTAGGCTCGCAACTTGAGCTTGAGAATCGAGACAGAGAGTTTAACTGACACTTGAGACTGAGACTCAAGACAGAGACAGGAGCTTGAGACTCGAGCCTGAGACTCAAAACTTACACTCAAGATTGAGTCTCAAAACTGAGACTCAAGACTGAGACTCAAGCCTGTGACTCAAGACTGATACTAGAGCCTGAAACTTGCGCTTGCAACTTGAGCTAGATAATTGAGGCTGAGACTGAGACTCGAGCCTGAGATTCAAAACTTACACTCAAACCTGGGACTCAAGACTGATACTAGAGCTTGAGACTTGCGCTTGCAACTTGAGCTAGAGAATTGAGGCTGAGACTGAGACTCAAGATAAAGACTAGAGCTTGAGACTTAATCTTGAGACTCAAAACTTACACTCAAGATTGAGTCTTGAAACCGAGACTCAAGACTGACACTCGAAACTGAGACTCAAGCCCGGGACTCAAGACCGATACTAGAGCCTGAGACTTGCGCTTGCAACTTGAGGTAGAGAATTGAGGCTGAAACTGATACTCTAGGCTGAGACTGGAGCTTGAGACTTGAGCCTGAGATTCAAGACTGGGACTCAGACTGACATTGGAGACTGAGACTTGAGCTTGCAACTTGAGCTCGAGAATTGAGTCTGAGGTTGACACTCGGTTCCGAGACTCAAGACTGACACTTGAGACTGAGACTCGGGCTTGGTAACGTCATAAGTTCAGTGACGTCATAAGTCAATGACGTCAGCGCTGGCAACTGCTACAAATTATCAGCGCTGCTGGCAATTGCTATGAATGGAATATGACATCATCATAGACGTGTAACATAAGGCGATATAATTGGTAGAATTGATTCAATATGATTGATAAAATTGATACAATTATGAGGAAGAGAGAGGGGGTAAAATCGTCAGCTAGTTAGCTTCTGAGATGAAGCAAGTGTATAAAATGCTACATTATTAGTCTCTGGAAGAGATGTGTTAGCTTCTGTGCCTCCGTTCTCTTTTTTCTTGAAGATCATCAAACGACTAACGGGACATTTGTTCCAGTTTAGTCTTTTAGGTCAAATACTCGAAGCTTTCTTAATCTATAGGCCTACAATTTATTGTGGACGTCCAGTCTTTTCAGCTCTTAGAGAATTTCTAATTTCCCCTAACATACATGACAATGATATAATAATTTTTGCTATCTTATGATTACAATAAATGATGATTAAAGAAATGTTCTATTTCTCAATGTACGTCACATTTTTCAGACTCAGGAAATGTGGCACACGGATGTGAAAAGAAGAAATTCTACGATCCGCAAGATATAAGAAAATACATGATGAAGAAAAAACACGAAAGACGTGCGAAAGAGAAAGAAGAGAAGTGCAAGAAAGCTAGTGAACAAGCAGCACTGAAGCGAAAAGCCGAAGTTACCAAATTATTCTCTCAGAGACCAAAAACTTCCATTGGAAAGAATCACGAGCAGGTAAAGTAGCCATCTCGTATTATTTGATCCGATTTCAATTTTTGAACTCGTGGGTTAACATGAATTATACGTTGAAACTGAAAATTACTTGAAAATTCTACAATACCGACCCAGCGATAGGCATTCTCAAAATTTTACTGAACAATAGATGCTTCTAATATTAAGTTTTCATGAACTTCATCTCTCTTAGTGCTTGTAGAACTGCTGAAGAAATAAAATCAAAATTTGTAGCAGTCTTGGGTAATGTTTGTACGAAATGAGAATTTCTTCTACAGCGCCAAAAGGAGAACATTCTTTATAAGTAGGCTTGTAGGCTTATATCCAAGACAATGTGGTTTCCTATTAAGCTAGTTACTAGTGGAAGTACAGGTGGGGGACCATTCTCGGGCAATTTATCGCCATAATTTTTTCTTGAATCAAGTAGGAATACAATCTTTATCAATCCTGTATTCAATATAGAGTAACGACCTGGCCACCGCTAGAGTATCGACCAACTCGAAATATTTCAAAGCGGATGAACGGTCGCAAAACGAAACAAAGACGAAGCTACCAGGACCCGAACTGGACCCAGTGCGAAACCATAATCGACGTTCCACCGCCAATCCGAGACGATCTACCAAACCTCAAATGCAAGTCGCGTGCGATTTTAATGATATCGAAAAAGCCGGCAAAAAGTTCGAAGAGAAATTCAACGATGTCATCGCAAAGTGTGTAAGTGAGATGAATAAATTCGCCAACTTGGATTTGCATCCCTCGGCCGAAGGTTAGTACGATTCGATGCTTCAATGGTTCGTCATAATAAATTTTGAGTGTTTTTCACCTCTGTATGGTCTTTCAGTCACGAAAATGATGCTAATGGGTGATGAGAGGATGTCAATGAATAAGTCAAAAGTGAGTATTGCAAAAATTCTATGGTACCGCGTGATAATCATAACCTCGAGATTACCCATACAATTGCTGACTTACAGGAAGCTCAAAAGTCGATCAATATGCCTGACGAAAATACTGCTCTTCCGCACAGAGATTCGTACAACTTCTTAGAAGTGCTCAAAAGTAAAATAAACCTCGCTCGCCCCGTTCAAACGGATTCATCGCCAGTTCCTTTCGCCAATGATCTAGTAAATGATTTTTTGCTAGCCGGTTAGGCTATTACTTTTTCAAATATTGATACTATTTTGCATAATCTTGTCGTTCTAGATAACCTCCACCAAGGCGCAATTTATGGGTGATTTGGAGAAAAGACGACGATTAGAAAATCGCCATTCGCTCGTCGATTCGCCGCCAAAGTTACTCATTCAACCCGAATTAACGCTATCGGATTTGAATTCATCTCCGCGAAAGGGAAACGAAACTTTTTTGATTCCAGACCTGGCCGAATGTGGAAGTAGGACTTTCGTCGTTAATACGGAAAAAGAATTGAAACGAAAATCGCCAAAATCTAGCTGGGGTTTGAAAGAGAACCGCTCTGTCGGATTAGACTTGTCGGGTGTGCGTCCTCTGGTCGTATCTGGAAGTTCAATAGCGACCCCGCTGGCCGAGAAAAATGTAATACCGAACACTGAACAAGAATGTAAAACTACATCAGAATTCGACCTTCAGTCGATTGTCGAAAATCGCAATTCTCATTTGCTCAAAGACTTTGGAAGTGGCGAAGTAAATTTAACAAAAACTTCAAATTTAGAGTCGTTGAAAGCGCCAAATATATCGGTTTCGTTACCTCAATCGTTGGTTTGTGGCGATGCTTCGAGATCATTGCTTGAGAATGGTATGTAAACCGAACATTGCAGATTTTTGTACTCAATGTGCGTAACTAATAATATAATGTTCGTGAATTCCGCAGGCATTGGGAGAAACTGGAACGATTCAGGACCGCTGAGAGACGAATCTTCTATACAGCTTCCAAATGACTTTGGAAACATCACCTCGACAACATTGTTGGTTGAATTAGTAAGTAAAAACAAATAAGACAGACTAAGAAAATTAGGAACTAGAAGAGTTGTTCCAAATTTTTGAACTATCACTGAGTACTGAATTGGTATAAGGGCTGCAGGTATACCCATCTTGGGTGTGAACTATGAAAATTGGCCAAAAGTTGGAGGTTGCATACTTTTCATACTCATGAAGTTATGAATCTCACATTTTTTCGGTAAATATATTTATCCTGGATAACCTAGTCGATAATAATAAGAAAATTGTTTAGAAAGAACGAAAACTCACAGCCGCAAGTTCTAAAATGATGGTATGAAATGTATGCAACCTCCAACTTTTTATTGTTTACATCTAAGATGCGTATACCTGCAGTCCTTATCTTTGATGACGTCATCAACCCAAGTTAGATCAGGTCATGTCTAATAGAAAACGTCCAAATCTTATGATGTTTCTTCCCTGGTAACGTCATCAACCGAAGTTGGGTTAGGTTATGTTTCCTAGAAAAGGTTCGAATTTGATGACGTCATTCGAGCTGTGCATCCGTCAGAACGGGTTACAATTGAGTTGACGTGATAAAGCTGAGAAGGTGAACCTTAACATTTCCCCCATTAGTGCACATATTCATTTGAATTGAAATATCTCCAAAAATAGAACGTTTTTGAAGAAACTAAAGAGAACGAGTCTCATATGAAATAATACTTCCTATCAGTTGCAACTATTTCTGCAGCTGAATTCCAAAATTTTGCTCCGTGTGTCAAAATGTTCACCTTTTGGCTGCTGATAAACGTACTAGTCGACGCTAGCGCTGCACGGTTTGAATTGACTAATGACTTCATCAACAAAAATTGGGTTAATGTCTGCACCTGACTTTGATGACGTCATCAACCCAACTTAGTTAAGGTTATGTTTCTTAGAAACCCTTCAAATTTGATGACTTCATTGACTAATGCAGCGCCGTCGTCAGACTTTTTGAGCCTAAAGCAAAATTTCCACATGAGACCTTTTGCCAATTTAGACAATTTTACCTACCAATTTTTTTTTCTCCTCGCCGGCGCAAGAGACGAAAACTTGAGCTTGGGGCTCGAGGGGTCTGAGACTTGAGACCGAGACTCAAGATTGAGACTTGAGACTGAGACTGAGACTCAAAACTTACACTCGAGGATTAGACTCGAACGTGAGACTTGAGACTGAGACTTGGGACTAACACTCGAGACTGAGACTTGAGCTTGAGAATTGAGGCTGAGACTGATACTAGAGACTGAGACTCGAGCTTGCGACTCAAGCTTGAGAATTGAGGCTGAGAGTCAAGACTGACCCTCGGGACCAAGACTCGGGACGAAGACTCGAGCTTTAGACTCGAGCCTTAGACTCAAGACTGACACTCGAGCTTGAGGCTCGAGGAGACTGAGACCGAGACTTAAGATTGAGAATTGAGGCTGAGACTCGAGACTGACACTCCATGCTGACACTTGAGCTTGAGATTCGAGACTGTGACTCAAAACTAATACTAGGGACTGACACTCGAGGTTGAGACTTGCGACTGACACTCGAGACTGAGACTCGAGCTTGAGAATTGAAGCTGAGACTCAAAACTAACGCCCTGGGCTGAGACTCGAGACGGAGGCTTGAGCTTGAGACTCGAGACTGAGACTGTAGCAGGGGTATTGTGATCCCCTTGGTTTAGTGAAGAAACCCCACTCAAATTTTGATTTCTTGTGAATAAATAAAAAACTGTGCAGATGCCCCCCCCTCCCCCTCTCGAACGACGGGTATGAAGAATTGTCTTCTTCAAAATGGCTTTAAAACACCCCTGTGGAGCTTGAGACTGGAGACTGACACTTGAGACTGCCACTTGAACCTGAGACTCAAGGTTGACACTTGAGAGACTCAAGCTTGAGACTTGGGACTGAAACTCGAGACTGAGACTGAGACTTGAGCCTGCGATTCAAGCATGAGAATCAAAACTGATAGTCAAAACTGACACTCGACTCGGGACGGAGACTGGACCTTGAGACTCGTGCCTTAGACTCAAGACTAACACTCGAGACTGAGACTCAAGCCTGGGACTCAAGCTGATACTAGAGACTACGACTCGAGCTTGAGAATTGAGGCTGTGAGTCAAGACTGACACTCGGAACCGAGACTCGACACAGTGACTGGCGCTTGAGAGACTCAAGCTTGAGACTCGGGACAGAAACTCGAGACTGGGGACTCAAGACTGACACTTGAGACTGACACTCAAGCTTAAGACTCGAGACTGAGACTGGAGCTTGATACTCGAGACTGAGACTCAAGACTAAGACTTGAACTTGAGACTCGAGACTGACACTCGAAACTGCCACCTGTACCTGAGTCTCAAGGCTGACACTTGAGAGACTCAAGCTTGAGACTCGGGACTGGAACTCGAGCCTGGCACTTAAGCCTGGCACTCAAGCTAATATTAGAGACTGAGACTCGAGCTCGCGACTCGAGCTTGAGAATCGAGGCTGAGAGTCAAGACTGACACACGGGACCGAGACTCGAGACGGTGACTGGCGCTTGAGGCTCGAGACTGAGACTGGAGCTTGATACTCGAGACTGACAGTCAAGATTGAGACTCGAGACTTGAGACTGGAGTCGACTTCAGCGTCGTCGCCAGACTTTTTGAGACCTAAAGCAAAATTTTCACATGAGGTTTTTTTTCAATTTAAACTATTTGAATTTTCTCCTCGCCGGCGCGAGGCCTGTAACGGCAATACCTACTCGCCATCCCCTGATGACCTATCCTGGCACTAATGACTTCATCAACGCGCAAGTAAATATCTGTGCCCGACTTTGGTAACATCATCACCCAAATTAGATGAGGTTATGTTTTCAAACGTGGGCATATTTCAAAAAACGTTAAAATTTGATGACTTCATTGACAAATGACTTCATCAACCCAAGTTAGGTTAATGTCCTTGTCCGATGTCCTTGTTCGACTTTGATGACATCGTTGACCTAAGTGAGACTTGGGCATGTTTTATAGAAAACCTTCAAATTTGATGACGTCATCGACTGGCGACGTCATCAACCTACGGTACCTCGAGTTCCGTTTTTCAAAATAATTCGTGAGGGTGAGTTAGATTATAGAAATTTTTGGAGACTAGACATAAAAATCTTGAGATTGCCAAAAGATGTGACCTATTTCACCTCTTTGAATATTTTCTCAGGCTCAGAATGCCTTTTTAAGGAGGGTAACAAAAGACAGATGAAATTGATCAAGAGCTGTTTTTTTTTTATGCGGAAGAAGGTATTTTGTGAGCGAGTGATTACTTGGCGATTGTTAGGACTGCGCTTTCGTTCGCGTTGGTCATTTACAAACGTGCGTTGTTGTTGCAAATAGCATACGCGGAGCCCGCCTGCCAACCGCCAACCAGTCGCTTACAGACTGTATTACATGTCTATATGTCATCATAAAGTGTATTGTATTTTGGTCTGTTTTCCAGGCCTCTAACTTTTTTTTTCAATATTTTCGTACGCGTTGATTAAAGTTTATGTTCGTATTTTCTCATTCTTACAGTACGACCAAATGATCAAGAGTGAGGACGAAAAATTATGTCAAATTCTGAAGAAAATACAAGAGCAAAAAGAGGCTCTGAATAGATACTTGAAAACCGAAATTTTTGCTTTGGAACTTAAAAAAAAGTAAGTTGAAATTTTATTCACGTTGCATTCATTCTCCTTCTCTTCCATACAAGTTATTCGTGTGTGTCCCCGTGACTCAGTTTCACTGTTTCTGAAGTATACATGATCGGGTAAATACATAATCTCATGTTTTATGATTGTTTTAATTTTTCAGTCAATATCGAGAGAGAAAAGAAGACGATAAAATGAAAGCGCTGAAGAAGAAACAACGAGCTGTTTTATTACGAGTTACTAAAAATATTCTTGAATTAGAGAAGTGAGTATTCCTACGTATTTACAATTAGATGAGTCAATAATGCAAGATTCCTCAATATTATGTTCTTCAAACAGAATGAGAAAAACCGTCGTCGAAACAGTCGAGCAACGTAAAGTCGAATTAATGAGACAAAAGTCTCTAACAAAAGAAGGAAAAACGCCGTCTCGCGTGCGACAGCAAATGTCGAAGGTTTGTTCTTCAATCTTATACTACTCTGAAATTATAAATTTCTTCGATCGATACTTAAATTTGATTTTTCCTGAAATAGCCCAAGAAAAAACCCGAACCTAACAATACGCCGTGTGTGATATCGAGTCAGACCATTTTAGGTGTATCGACTTCTAGATGTCCATCAGTCATTTTGGATGATCGGAGCAGAAACGAAGCCAACGATAGGATCGAGTAAATTGATAACACTAACCTCGCTCCATTCTCTCGATATTCATTTTCTTCATCAATTCATTATTTTATGATTTCAGGGAAGAGAAAATGAGGCAGAATGTAGAACCGAGGATGCTAGTTTCGAGAAGCGAAAATTTTTCTACGGACGACAGAAAAATTGCGAAAAAAGGTTTGTTTTTGCGGCTAGAATTGCTTATCTTTCTTCATATCAATGATAAGTTATAAATTTTGGAAAGAAAATTGTAACCGATTTCTTAAGGAACTACGTTTTATGAATTCTCGTAAGTCCGCAGCTCCCTGAAATTTCTTTTTTAAAAAAAGTCTGTTCAAATGAGTGACGCATCAGCTCAAAAACATCACATATTTATTATGTCTGTATGCTGTATTAGCCATTGATTGACTGAGTAGAAAGCACTTCTATTTATCGCCTCTCTTTCAAATTGAATTCCGTTTCCGATAATAAAGTCTAATCTTTATCCTTTTCATCATTCCTAGGCACGGTTATACCACCTATTGAATTGAATGCTGGTATCTCGATTCGTTTGGATTTGGATCCGGATAACATTCTGCTCCTCAAGAATTCACATTCACCAGTCAAGATTGAAGAGAAACCTGATGATACTCGGAACAATTTAAGTTTTCTCGCTGAACATTCACCGTAAGCAATAATAGTCGTAAACAAGTTTAGTCATGCTTGAATTGAAAAAAAAAAATTATTTTTTTCATCCTCTGCAGGTCAAAAGGAAGGCCATTTAAAGAATGGGAGACTTCATTCAGAGAAGAAAGTGTCTCAGAGAGTGATATACCGGATACCAGTAGAAATAAGAATATAAAAATTAAGAGACCATTAGCCACAGTCGTTTTTTCTCCTACCAAAAGGATTTTACATAGTCGTAGACAATCATCTGCTTCGGATTTGACGCTACCTTCGTGGAACGGTAGGCCATTTTCAAATACCAGTTTTCTTTTTTTAAACATTGCAATGATTACTCTAGATCGAGACTTGTTTTTTAAACCCTGCTCGTCTTCTCACCATGAAGTCCGGCCCTCGTTTCCTGGTGAATTTTTTTCATTTTTATCAGTCAATATTTTGTCTTATAAGTGTAGAATTTCTGATCCCTTACAAAAGAATGTTTCTCTCTTCAATTCTCATCGGCTGAAAAATATTGGGAAAAGTCCGTGTGAAAATGACGGAAGAATATCGCTTCACGAGATACGAATGTCATTTTGACTTGATTTTCTTTCTACAGATACCACGACCACCGATCAAAGTGATTTAGAAGCTCGTATAACAGCGTTACAAGAACAGCTCACGCAACGGAAATTGGAAGCCGAGCGTTTACGAAAAGAAGAGAAGAAATTACGTAAAGAAAAACTTCGTACGAAGGAGCAGTCGTTGATTAAACAGTTGGAGGTAAATATTTCGCTCGTTGAATTAAGTTAGTCTGAGGATACACTTGAGGCGATGTGCTACAATGATTCGGTGTTCTAATTGACGAAAATTTTCGAGGTAGAATAGAATATTTTTAGCGGAGAATGTTCCATATGTTTTGTTGAACAGAGGAAGGAGGGAGGATTCTTAGAAAATGCCCGCACCCGACCTTTATGACGTCATCAATGACCTTGAGTGAATATGATCAAATTTTTTCATTGCAAGGAAACAGTATTGCGGGTCGTTTACTCATTGTTTCTTAGGTGCGGGCAATGCCAAATAAATTAAATGTTACCTAATCCTGTGTGAAGAGGACTAGACAAAGATCCGAGCTATGAGCTTCTAATGAGGAGACATTTGGAGTTCTGAACCTCTGTGAAGATGTAAGAATTCCAAGCTATAAACCCTTCAAGCTAGGCTATAACTAAGGAGTCGTAAGATAAACATGAGTTGGATCCGGGGAAGCATTTTAAGCTCAGACTTTTTATGTTCAGAATGATTTATCTCAAAACACGTTCTTGTTCGTGGTCGAGCTTTGTGACCTTATCAGTGACTTTGACTTAATTTGAGAATTTGGAAAAATTCCAAGTCCCGATCCTTCATAGAGGGGGTAGTTGGAATTATACTAAGGCTTTTCCCTTCTGGTAAATACATTGGTATAGTATAGTTTACTAAGGAAAAGAACGTGAAGTTTCGAGCCCGGAGGTCGGTTGAACTCTAAACCTTTAAGCTAGGCTTATCTCTAGACTTTCTAGCTAAATTTTTCGTTTGAGCATAAAAGCCTAGGCTACAACTAACGCGAGCTAGTCTCGGAAAAGGATCGCTATGAAGTTCGTTTAATTGATTGCCATACTAGTTGACAAAGAGGGCCTAAGTTATGAATCAAGGGTTTGAAAAAAAAAAAAAAAAGTATACCATTAAGATTGGACATCACTTCAGATATTTGAACACGAGGAATAGGAGTAAGAAAATGTGACGTAATCAGGGAGTGATTTTCAATTTGAATCCTTATAGAGGCGGGATTTACAAAAATCATCCCGTGATGTCAAAAAAAAATTCGATTGTTTCATAAAAGTCAAAAATCTCGTTACTTGAAGAGGTAAGAGACGTAATTAATGACGGTCGATTGAAAACAACTTCTCATTTACAAAGCTTAAGAAATTATTCTTGAAATAATTTTAGAAGTTTTTGTGCTTCACTATTTCTAACGGAATGTTTTCGATATCGTTCAGGTTATTTAGAGACTATTGGTGTGTGTATCCGTTTTGTATTTTAAATTTTGTCAAACTTTTGGATGCTCAAGAGAAATGTTGATTGAAATCGTCAAAATATTAAAAGAAAAAACACAATAATTCGTTTATTTGAAAAATTCTCCGAATGCAAAAGTTCTTACGATTATAATTAAAACTAGTACAAATGTGCATTTCTACTTAGTTTCCTTATTTTAAAATTAGTGCAAAATACTCAGTATTAATAAAAAATATAAAAAATTTCGACCATGATACATGGTAGAGTCTCAATAAGATGTATAATCTATTTACTCTCTGTCGATGATTATGACCTTTAGTGTGATCGACGTTGAATGGCAGCTGTCAGCTGGATCTGTGTTGAGTGATCTCATTTTAACGGCGAGGTAGCGTTAGTGGTCACGTTCTGGAAAAATTCAAAAAATGCAACTATAAATTTTTCAATTTACTAGACTTGGGGAGAGAAGAAAGAAAAAGAAAAGTTGGTAGACTATTTTTTTCTTGCATCCTCTGTTCGACCGAAATCGACTCTCGAAATTTTGGTTTAAATAGCTATTTGCGTAACGTGGAGTAAAATAAGCGATTTTCACGCAGTGTAGTTTGCTACAGGTGAGGGTTGCAAAATAGTAAGGAAAATCGCACAGTTTACTCTAGAGTGACAAACGCAGCTTTCTAGGATAAATTACTGTAAAAGCTTGTCTAGTTACCACCAGACGGTCAAGTTCAAAACAAGAACATAGATAAATCAAAAATTCCCATTCAAACAGTGTGTACGTAAAAAAAGACGAAAAAATCAACTTTTCGCTCTATGATCAAAGAGAAAAGATCACTTTTATAGTTATACATATATCATGAAAAATTTTTTATATTATGCTCAAATAAAATGAAAACGTGCGTAAAACTCGGACACTACAAAAAGGAAAATATGTCTGATCAATTTTATCTTGTTAGAAATCAAAATTCTCTACTGATGGCTGCACATTTATTCGAGTTCTGCATCTTTAATGTAAGATGACTTCATTAGAGTATAGAAGAATGATGCAAATGCAGCCATCAGCTGGGAACTTCATCCGATACAAAATGGATTCCCATTATTTTTTCTCGCAAAACCAACCATGTTTAATTTTGAATATGATTCCCTTCTCAACTCTTAAATAACAGTAAAAAACTAATGACGAGTATTTTGACTTTAGGGAATAGACGTGACGTCATCAGGAAAACTGGAAAAAATTTCGATTGAGCATCACAAACGGAGATGAATAATTTGGAAGAGGTGCAAACGGACAACCTAGAAGCATGAGGTCAATAGTGTGTGATGCCATCCTGGGATTTTGACTAGAAAGCAGAGAGAAATTTGCATTGTCTTAAGAAGAATTTCATTCGTGTTCCTCTCCCGATAGAGCAAATTCTCCTTCTCATTCATATGCCTTAAAAAATAAGATTTCTCATATCTATGGCCAGACACCCCATCCCTCGAACAAAAAAATGGAAAAAATACAAAAACGAGTTGTAAGTGTAATTTTTACCATAATTCTCTCATCCGCACCTTTCCCTGCGCTCATTCGGAATAAAAATGAAAGTGCAAATAAAAAAAGAGTTGAACAGTTTTGATGTCTTCCTCTCCTATACCCCTCCCCCTCTTCATGTCTGGATTCACGCCGGCGGCGATCGGTATTTTTCTGAGTCCCCTTCTCATGTTTATGGCTCTATGGTCGAAATTTTACCTTTTTTTTTTTAATTTTTGCTGTCCGTCTTGAATTTCTTCCTCTTTCTCTGTTTTTTTTTTTTTTTTTTCATTCCCCGCTTTTTATATGCTTTTGAAGTTGAGAGTACTCTTGGAAAAATCGTAACTGTTTTTTGACTGCTTTTTGACTGGTACTACTCGTGGGAAAATCGAGGAATTGCGATCTTCATACTAGGCCTAACATAGAGTAAACTAGGCGTGGATTTAGAATTTTATATGCTTATAAGATCAAGGGACTCCGGTTTTTCGACGTTTCTCAACTGAGACTACTTCTCGGAAAGTTATAAAAAACCAAAGTTTATTTTTTCACGCTTGATAACGTCATTAGTGACCTTGATTCATTTTAGGAATCGGAAAAACGACGGCGAGCGTAACTGTGACGTCATCATGATCGAAATAGACTAAGAGTTTGAGAGAGCTGAAAGTTGAAAGGCGAAAATCGAAGAATTTTGAGGGGAAAAAAAATAAAATTTAGACATTGAAAGCCTTGCTAAAAGCCGGAGCATTTTAAATAAAGAAATATGACTAGTTAAAAGCCGAAAGTTTTATATTGCATAGAGAAAGCTGAAGGCCAAGCGCCAAAGTTTTATCTTTCGGCGTTCCAACTTTGGATAGACTTATCAATAGTAGATTGCTTAACTAGTTAAGAAAGCGGGCGTTTGTACGAGAGTGTGGAGTTTGCTGCGCGAGCATTAGCGAGTGCTGCAATCACACCGAGTACAAACGCTCTCTTTTGTATGTAGTCAAGCAAGTTACTTTTTCCAACAAATACAACGAAAAAGCTCCGAAAACATCGAAAAAGCTCCAAAAACATCGCGAAAAAAAATTTACACTAGTGCGGAAAAACACTTCCGGTGACTGGAAACATCGCGAAAGTAAAATTTCACTAGTGAAAAAAACACTTTCCGTGGCTCACGTTACGTTTTTCGCCACAGTTTTGACGGTTACAGGAAATGGTTATTTACGTAATGGGAACTGAAAGCGAGCAATTCCAGCACGAATGTCAGTGCACCCGGAGGCCGCGCACGAGCTTGCGAGTGCGCTTGCACTGACATGAGTGTGGATTGCTCGCTTGTAAGTTTCCGTTACGTACATAATTTTTCGTACGATTTGTTCCAGAAGAGATAATAACAAGGATTTCAACTTGCAAATCAACACTTATCAATTATGAATTTACTTTCTGCACGCCTTTTCCCTCTTTTCAGCACGCAATTTTACTTTCTGCACGCTACTTTATCACTTTCTGAACGCCGTTCAGAAAGTAGATAGCGTTGTGGAATCGGCTACCTTCGTCACCGTTTACAAGACTGAAATGATCTACTTTCAGTGCATGAGTACGAAAAGGCCATTTTCGCCACCAAAAACTATTGCGAAATGGCTATTATAATAGGTAGAATCGATTCTATATGATCGATATAGTCGATGTATGTTGGATCCTGTGCCATTTCACTTTTTTTGATGTGTTTCGGGTCTTTACTCTGCCCTGACCCCTAATTTGAAATTTTTGAGTGCCCCCCCCCACCCTCGTTATTCCGTGGATGATCCAAAAATTTGCGAGTTTACCTTGCCCAGCTGATATACTAGCTTTATGTTAGAATTTACCTGTCTTTAGACCTATTATCAGTGCTGCCTCTTTTACGGATTTCTGGTCTTCAAGGAAGGTACAGGTTTTTTACGGGATTGCGTAAAATACGGATTTTTTGCACCCAAGGAAAAAATACCTTCGGCAGTTATACAAGAGATACTTTTCTTCTGATCGTTATAGGCTAATACTACGGTATACCGGGTGAGGCAGAATGATGTTACCAGTTAAATGGGAGTTTGCGTTAAATCCGTTGTAGCGCAAAAATGCAAAACGTAAGAAGTATAGCTCAATGTACGAAATTTGTATCTGAATTTTATCTGTAATTTAAGCCATATCCGAGGTTTCTACAAATTTTCTGAGCGAAGTTATCCACCAAAATGTTCCAAAAGTTGACTAATTTGCATAGATTTTCAATGTAAAATATTGAAAACTCTCCCTTCTTCAAGCTTCATGGGGTTATTTACGTATTTTTTTTGTAATCCGCGTTGAATTTAACTCGTAAATCAGATAAGATATGCAAGTTGGAACAATTTTTAATTTTAGAGAATTTTGGAAAATTAGTCAATTTTTGGCTCATTTTGGTCCGTAACACGGTTCAGAAAAGTCGTAGAAACTTCGGATGTGTCTCAAATTAAAGATAAAATTGAGATACAAATTTCGTACATTTAAACTATACTTGTAACGTTTTGCGTTTTTGCGCTACAACAGATTTAGCGCAAACTCACATTCAACTGATAACATCATTTTGCCTCAACCAGTATACTATAGTTTCCCGTAAAATCAAGTCGATCAAGGGAAAAGTACCTCAGTTGCTCTTATGAGAGATACTTTTGTTCTGTCGGTATTGACGGATTGGTCGATGTCTATGTTCAGGTCTTCTTACGAAAAATGACGCATACGGATTTTTGAAAATATCATCTGGCAGCACTGCCTATAATAGAACCCCCATAGGATTTTACTAGTCGTAAACTAGGCTTATAATAGGGTGTCCGGACGTAGGCTTATCATCAAATATACAGTATGCTGTATAAACGGATCTAATCAGTTTATACTAGCAGGCCTAGGCATTCTATGTGTTGTATTTCTTTTAGCGGGGAACCCGCTATCCATTTTGTTAGGGGGATTACATCCTCAGAAGTTTCTGTGAACTGCGTGACGTGACGTGTTGCGCTTTATGACGTCATCAATGACCTTGACCTACTTTAGGGACTTGGAAAAAATTTCAATTTCCAGCCTTCATTGTATCAGGCCTAGCATGCAGTATACTGAGAAGAGCCCGGCCAACTCATTTAGGGAGGAGACATTTTTGCGCCAAAAAGATCGCGAGCGCGAGAGGTTGCGGGTTCCCCGCTGCGATTGCAAACCTGCAATGGCCTCTAATTTTTTTGAATTCCCTATTGAACTAGGCCCTAACTAGCTACTCTTGTAGGTCAAGCTTTCTTTATAGAGGCATAAATATACAGTAAACTAGACGAAGAAGGTAGTAGGTCTGAGCACTGGGCTTCTTGTAGACCTGGTTTCAAACTAGGTGTAGGCTTACTAAGATTTTAGCAGTCTCAAACTAGGATTATACTAGATGTAGAAGACCCACCCCCTTAGGGTTTTACTAATCTTGAACTAGACTTCTGCTGGACCAAGGAGGGGGGGAGAAAGAGTGGAGCGAGTGAGTCTAAAAGCTTTCTCGATGCTATTAGCTTAGAATGTGTCAAAGTACACTTGCTCGGAATATTACTTCAGAGTAGACTTATACTGGACCAAGGAGGGAGGCGAAAGAGCGGAGCGAGTGAGACACCCAACAGCTATTGTTTGAAAATATTCTAAACTAGACACATAGTGAAGCGAGGAAGTGAGCTTTTCTAAAGCTACTAGCTTGAGATTCTTTAGAGTAGGCGGAGGCGAACGAGCGGTGTGAGTGAGGTACCCAAAAACTATTGGCTTGAAATACCCTAACTGGAACTATACACCTAGCGCTGGTGAAAATGGCCCCCAGACCTAACCTTTGAGTCGCTCGACCAATTATAAAACAAACCTGATTAACAAGGACAGCAGACATGAAACATTATCTTTTTCTATTTGGCTCCGTCAAAAGATTTTTATTTTCATTTTTTTCGTTCTATTCTTTAGGACGAATCAATTTTGGTCTTCGAGTTTGCATGAGCATGAGAAGAGGGAAGAGGGTGTCTTGAGAAACTAGGACTTGAAAAAATTCATACCTCGATCTATGAGGAACGGAAGGGGGAGGATTCATTTTTTTCAGTATATTTATACAGAGAAGGTAGCATGCAATCACTTTGTCTCTCCAGCCATTGGAAAAATTTTGATCGTCGAGCTCTATATATCTGAAGGACTTGGAGAAATTCTGACTACCTAAATAATATTGATTTTCCAAATCGTGAAGTATATCAAAATGGTGTGAAACGAGTTCTTGAGATAAAAGTGTAAGAAATACCTGTTGTACGATCTGAGCGTCTGGATTTGTTAGGGTCATGTTTTGTACGGGCGAAGGCACTCCCCATTCCGCGTCGCTATAGTCCGGTTCTTTTAATCCCGTATTCGAAGGGTATTGAGGTCCTTGATTCGGGTTTTGAGGTGCTTGGTTTGGGTATTGAGGTCCCTGATTCGGATATTGAGGTCCTTGATTCGGCGTTTGAGGTGCTTGGTTTGGGTATTGAGGTCCCTGATCCGGATATTGAGGTCCTTGATTCGGCATTTGAGGTCCTTGGTTCGGGTATTGAGGTCCTTGATTCGGATATTGAGGTCCCTGATTTGCGCATTGAGATCCTTGGTTCGGATATTGCGGTCCTTGATTCTGGTATTGAAATCCTTGGTTCGGATATTGTGGTCCTAGATTCTGGTATTGCAATCCTTGGTTCGGGTCCGGATAGCCATTTCCATTTGTATTCAGCTGATAGTAATCATATTCGTACCCCGGCTGTTGTTCTACCACTACGTTTGGTGATTGCTGTTGGCTGCCGTCGTTGTAAACTCCATTGTTCGGCTGTGCTTGCGCTGGTACCATCCTCACAATCACGACAGCTGAGAGAGAAAGAAAAGGAGGAAAGAAATTTAGCTTTTTCTATCCGTAAGGATGGTGCTAAAAAATAAAATTTACACTCTTACGTTTTCCGACGACCATAACTTGCTGATTATCTGGGGGCACCGGGACGGCATTTACAATGGCTCCATTTGCGTTGTTAGTACTATAAGGCTGGTAGACGTCGTAATAGGCGGGTTGACGGTCCGCAAAGATATCAGGATACGCAGTCGTCGGAAGAGGACTGCTTGTAGCATTGTATGGAGTGGTGGTTGGGAATGAATTGCTAGTTACATTTTCTGTCACACTTACAAATGGCGGCATTGTTGGTGCTGTTGTCGATGTTCCCGATGCTGTTGTTATCAAGGGCGATGTCATCGGATTCGTGGGACTTATCAAAGTACTTCCAGTAGTGGACGTGGTCGCAGAAGTATCCGTTGGCGGTGGAGATGTGTCTTGCGCTGTGGTATCGACTGTCGTTGTTGTATCTGCAGCCGTTGTCTGAGTAGTCGGATTCGATTTCAATGCTTTAGCCTCACTCGACGACAGGAGCAAAGTCCCGCACAATAAAACGTTGATCCAAGATACACGTGTTTTTCTCATCTTGAAGACTATTCTCAAAAATATTTTCAAAATATTACTATCGTACAGCGTAGGTATTCCTCCGAAAGTATGAGACCCGTAAACGGTGAACTTGTGACTAATGAAATTTTTAAAGAGGAAAAAAACAATATCGCGATAGATAATGCTATCGACAGTTTATGTCCTTGTCTGACGGTGCGCAATGTGCCCTCGTTGCATATCTACAAAAAATTCAATGTAAGGTTATGAAAAGCTATTAAGTGAGTCATAAAGTCGTGAAAAATAATTGTAACGGAGCCGCGGAACTTTATTCGATTTGTTTACGGAAGTTATTTAACTTTTTGTACGATTTTTCTGTTCTAGGCGTACGATCAATATATCCAACGTCTGACTAAACTACTGGCCGAGAACCAGAATATGTTGTTCGAGACGAGTAGACCTCAAATAAAACACTCTTCCTCGCACGTGAGGCGTGAGAGCAAAGATTCTTGTCCAGATAACGCGTCGACTTCGGTTGACGCCTCGTCTCCCAGGGCATCTCTGCAAAACGATCAACACTATTTTGATGATGCGGAGACGAACACCGAAGACTCGGAGAAACAGCTGCGTAAAACCGATAGCGGCATTTTAATCGAGTCCGAGGTCACGGAGGTGTCCGAAAATGTGGAACCCGGTGGCACGGTGGCTGCGGTCGAGGAAGAAACGCGATCGTCGACCGAGAGTGTGGTCCGCGTGGAAATGTCTAGTCGACAAGAGGCAGAATCGAGAAGCGTTCGTAATTCACCCTACAGAATGCTCGATTCGTCGAGTCAGTTCCTACAAATGGTGAACGATCTGCAGTCGGAGGTCGTCTCGATATCCGAACAATTCTACTCGTCCGACTTCGTGGATGACATTCCGGAGGACGTGATCGATACCAAATCCGAGGTTTCGGAGAACGTTACCAACGAGAACAATACGTCCTTGTCGATCGAAGAGATTATGACCGACAATCATTCGGACACGAGCGAACGCGTCGGTCGTGACGAGACGCATAAAACGCTAGAAAGTGTCGCAACCAGTACAGGGAGAACGGTTGAATCGGTCTCGGGCACGCTAACCGAAGAGATAAAGACTGTCGAGTCACTCGCGTCTCCTGCGGAGATAGAAACCGCTGAGTCTGTTGAGTCAGCGCCAGAGGCTGTCGAGTCAGAGCTTGCTCTACCCGTCGAGGTGAAAAGTTACCAGTTACCATCGCCGGAAGACCTACAGAGAAAGGACTCTTCTTCGAACCAAACTTCTAGTCTTGAGGAAAAATTGAACGAGAAGCGCGTCAGCGACGATCAGTCCGACCGGACGCTTGTAAATGAAGAGAGCTTAACGAGCGAACAAGAACTAAAAGGTAGTACTTCGAACGAAGAATTCGACTTCTACAACGTGAAGAACATCTCAGCGATCGAAAGTCTGGAGGATGGCTCGGAGGTAAAATCCGAAGTTGGTGTTCAGATATCGGAACAACTCTCAACGCAAAAGGGCAGCTCAATCGCGGACGTAATTGAAGAAATCAGATCGGCTAGCTCGTTGGAGCCTACTTCGGAAGAAGGTGACGCGACTCCAAAAGTTGAATTCGATCTCGAGAACGAGAAATTAGGTACGGAGGCACCTCACCAAACTTCATCTCCAGTCGCTCGCGAGGATGTCGCTCCACCCCAACGACAACCAACTTTTGTCTCAGAATACGGGACGGAAGAGACGGACGTTTCGGAGAGCTTGGAATACGATGGTGTTCTAGATGAAGCGTATCTCGCTAGTTCGGATATTTCTATCGGCCAAGTGATCGATTTCGGTGGCGTCCTCGAAAAAGAACGCTCGTCGCCGATACTCGATAAGGTGGAAGCGACTTCGAAAGGATCGAACAATTCGCGCGAAGAGGATCGAAGTTTCGGAGAAATAATCGAAGATCATTCGATACCGAATATCCTCAGTACGACTTTTATCACTCACGAAGACGAATCGGCCGCGTCTGACGTTGAATCGACGAATTCGCCGATTTTAACGTCACCTGTGGAGTCGATAGCGGAAACGGACATCACTGAGGATGATTTGGATACAAAAATTACGGAAGGGGAGACACCTTTTCTACAAGCGCTGCGAAGGGAACGAGAGAATTTGATCGCGAAGAGGAGATCCGAATCGGTGGATAAGATGACGGTGGAGTTGGTTGATAATCTATTGGAGGAGACTGAAAAGGCTAATGAAAACTCGACGTTGGAAAATTTTAATTCCGGAACTGATGATTTACTTGGAGGTAAGCGACCCTTTGTGATTTTTGTCCCTTTAGAGTAGACAAATCTTACTTACTTGGCCTTCCTTATTCCGTGAAATCGAGGCTTGTCACTATCATCGAATGCAGTACTAGACACCGGTGATATTTTGTATAAGGTCATATTTATCACTGACTTATCGTACTCGTAAATTTTGCTATAGTACTTATTTGCTATCACATCGCGTTTATCGCAAGCCGCCTTGAATTCAACGTCATTTCACCTACTAAAAATGGAACTTCGCGGCATATTATGAAATCTGCTCATTGTTGTAACGTTCAAGACAGTTCTATAGCCATTTTTTAAAACCTTGAATAGTTTGAGCTTGTTTTATGCGCAAGCTTTTACCGTGAAATAATGTTACTTTGTTGATAAGGTCACCCTACGATGAGTTCCGCTGACAAGTACACATGTTAAATTATCGTCTGTTAGAATAACGACATTTGGAGAAATGCGGAATAAATTAGGAGCTGTAGGAAGTGAAACCGGCATTCGTAACGACTCTTGAGAAAAATTTCGCGATTTCTAGTTCTACATATTTGGACGCTGTTGAGCAGTAGATTTCTTGGATTCGAAAAAAAGTGAGAGACCTTCAGGAAAAATGTGACTTCCAGGTGGAGAGAGGGGAGGGTTCTGACTGCTAAAAGACTTCGACAATTTTTCGAACGTGTCTAAAATCTTCGACCTAGTTCAGAGACTAGGGTAAACACTGACTTTGAGCGTCCTTGGCTTTTGGGCTAATCTCGGGGCTAGCAAAAATTACCGAAGATGACTGAGCACATTTGGACTTCAAACACTAAATATGTACAGCGGTTGAGATTGGCGCGAGACGTAGTCTGGTGATATGAAAAATTTTCAAATTACGAGCCACATAACGTGAACCAAAAATTCGGTTCCTTGGAGGGCAGAAGTTCCGACCTTTAGAGGCTTCAAAAATTCTGCAAAGACAACCTTGAGTATTTAAGAGGAGGGCCCCGATCCGATTTGGTTGGGAAAGGTTTTTGAACCTCAGACGGGTGGATTAGTGGATTTTGAAAATTTCTCTGATGACCTAAATCCAGTGAAATGAACAGAAGGACTTGAAAAATATCTTCAAAGAGAAGAATTGTTGGCGTCTGCTCCACTCATCAAATGATTAAGGGGTATTGGATTTCTTGGCGCAGCCAAAAAGATGAAGAAATTTTGCCCAATCAGATATGTTGTGGATAATGCGAGACAAAAATATTTTAGAATTCTAGGCTAAGGCTTTAGAGCGGCACACTCGCTTGATCTGTCTCGCTTCTAGGTCTAGTATAAGTCTACTTTAGTATATTTCAGGCTGATGAGATTAGGGGTCTCACTCGCTCCGCTCGTTCGTCCCGCTTTAGTATGTTTCAGATGTTGTAAGCGGACCAGGAATAACGATTTATAACGTCACCAAACTTATGACATCACAAGCTCGTATGGCTCTCAGCATTTTCTTAGCCTAGTATAAATCTAGCCCACGCCTTTTCATTATATTAGGATAAGTTAGAAACTACAGGGGGGGGGGGGTCGGACCAGATGATATGAAAATTCCGTATCTGCCATTTTTTCTAGGACCTAAGAAGAATTTCTACTTACTTTACCAACTTATCGATAAGGATCAGGAGGAAGGGATCTCTTACATGTGAAACTGAGGTACTTTTCCCTTGATCGTCTCCATGTTGCGGGGATTTCATCATCTCATTACGATTAGGAGAAAAGTATCTCTCACACTCGTGACTGAGGTACTTTTCCCTTGAGCACAAATAATCTGTATTCCACGCAAAATGTATCGTTTGCGAGGAGAAAAAATTTGTAGATCTGGCAGCACTGGCTCGGACTTGGACTCGCAGATTTGTGAATCACTCCTGAGAAAGCCTAGTATAAATTTAGCATACGCTTTTTCGTATTAGGATAAGCTAACTACAGAGGGGGAGGCCTCGGACTCGGACTCGCAGATTTCAGAATCACTGCCACAATGAAAATTCGCATAAGGATGAGACCAGAGCAAAGACATGAAACATGTCAATGATAAAACTGAGCCTTCCTCAACGAAATTAATCGGGCATGGTTCAATAGATCGACTTTTCAATTTCAATTTTGGTAATCGACCTTTTCGGAAGTCGAAATTTTCGAGGGACTTGGAAAAGTTTGGACTTCTGATTTTTGGGACCTTTGTCCGTGGCCTTCATTCGGACCTATCAACGGAGTGGCTGACACCTTGCGGCAGTTCTTAGAACTTAGGTCTCAACACACCTCCACAAACATACGTACGCACGATGAGGTTAGGATAAAATTCCCGATTTTGCATGAGAATTCTGAATAATTGCTTCATAACTTCATTCAAATTCTTTCGATTCTCATGAAATATAACTCATTTGAAAGAAAATTTTCGATATCACAAACATATCCCTGAAGTTCTCAGAAGTGCGCTGAGATAGTCCGCTACACTTTCCTTCAAGGTGAGTGGAGTGATCAAGGGATTGCAGAAGAAGGTAAAGGAGGAGGGACTTATTATCACTAAGGCCGATAAAGGTAATCCGATAGTTATGATGGAGAAGTCTAAAGTCTTTTTATGATTCTAAGATGTATGATGTACTTGAGCAGTGTGGGGCAAAAGTGAATGATAGTTTCAGTTTTCCAAAACATGTCAAAGAAGTTCGGAATGTTGTTGATGGGTGTACTGTCACCATTAAGAGTGAGCGAATGAAGGAAGCCATTCTCAATGCTAACCCTACCCTCCCGCCTCCTCTACGGATTACCTAAGGTCCATAAAGTAGATATGCCTATGAGGCCTGTTGTGTCGTTCATCTCCTCTCCTACCTACTCTCTTGCAAAATATCTAGATCGATGGTTCGAATTCGAGTCTCCCTACTCTATCAGGAATTCGTCTACCTTGGCCAACATCCTAAAAACTGTGCTTCTCCCTGCAGACACGATATTTTGTTCCTTCGACGTTGTAGACCTCTTTCCTAACATTCCTAAAGCTGTCACTATGCAGCGGATGGGTGAACTCCTACTCCTCATGAAGAGTTGAGTAAATTTTTTTGAGGTAGCGTTGGACTCCTAATTTCTGCGAGTTTAATGGTAAATTTTATGAGTTTCCAGCGGAGGTGACCTCTTTTCTTCTGACCACCCTCTCTTGAATAATATCTTTTACTGGCACAGGTCTGTAGATGACGTGCTATGTACGTGGACTGGTCCTTGAGAGCTCTGCTTGGAGTTTCTCACGTATCTTAGCTGTATCCGTCCATAAAGTTTACTGTGGAAGTGGGAGGCGCCTCCATCAACTTTTTAGATCTTACTGTCTCTGAAAAAGACGGGGTCCACGAGTTTGGAGTGTTTAGAAAAGATACGTCGACCGATGTTTTAGTCCACGGGTCGTCATTCTGCTCTGTTGCCCATAAATATGCCGCTTCTAACAGTTTAGTCCATAAACTTACTGAATTTCCGTTGAGTCAAACTACATTCAAGAAGGAGTTACTGGCCTTAAAACATTTGACTAGAGTTAATGAGATTCACTTGGATATTGACGCATTGGTGCATAAGAAAGTTACTAGGAAATGCCTTGACGCTACTACCTCCCTCCCCCGTACTATCAGCCGCGAAGATTCCTTTGGATTGGGCTACTTCTCTCTTCAGCTAGGCCGGGTAGAGCCCTATAATAACGAGTGAGGACATGGGCCGCCATATTTAGTCGTTACAGCATGAACGGCCCTATTCCTGCTTTACTGATACATTGTTATCGGTAACAGGAATAGGGCCGATCATGCTGTAACGACTAAATATGGCGGCCCATGTCCTCACTCGTTATTATAGGGCTCTAGGCCGGGCCCTTCGCCCTTTTGGATTTCGACCTGCGTTTTACAACCCAGTCACTGTTAAAGGGTTATTTGTTAGGTTGAAAGATCGAATTCCTGAAGATGAGAAGAGTGGAGTGTATAGGTGTAATGATTGTAAGAGTGTTCATATCGGAGAGACTAGTCGCCAGCTTAAGATTAGGGTCGAGGAGCACAAGACAACCTGGGAGAAGAGTAAAGTGGGGGATTCGGCATTCGCTGATCATCTTATTGCTGCTGGGCACAGCCTCCAAGAAGGGTCTGAGGTGCTTCTTCACAAAGAAAGTTCTTATTTCAAGCGTACCGCCTTGGAGCATATCGAATTCATTCGTCATATAAGAACACTGGTGGTCTCATTCTATTGAACAGGTATATACCGGACGAAGATCTGATCGAGCTTCTGTATGAGTCACAACTCGATGATTAGTCTCCTCTTTATTTCTCGTCTATTCTCGAGGTTGGTTTCGGTCTTTCAAGTCAGTTGTGTTCTTGTCTTTTGCTGAAAATGACTGTTAAGTCGATAGCGCTTCGAAGTTTAGTATTTATTCTGCGGTTTTTTGTAATTAGTTACTCCTTATAAGGGTATCGTTTTTTTTGTTCATAATGAATAGCCGTAACTTAGAGTCTCGGATCAATTCGATTATACAAGAAAATTTAGAATAATCTTTATTTATTTGGCTCCTCGAGAAAGTTCCCCGACCCCCCTCTCCTCTTAGGTATCGTTGGAAAATCCAATTGTCAACCGGTCAAGGGTTATTGCTGGCCCGGGCCTTGTTTCTTTTATCTACGTTTCTGTCCCCTTTCTTCGTTTTTTTGATTTTGAGACCTCTGGGCTTCGGTCGAAGTAAAAAATGCATGATGACGTCACCCAATTCGGAACAGAACAACGCTAATAAAACGGTGTCTCAGTCTCCTGTGGAATTTTGTTTTGAGGACATTCAGGATTTAGAAGAAGACGGAAGTTGACTGGTCTATCGGTGGAACTCGGCAAAATTTTGTCTTAGAAGTTACATAATATGGACCTCCGGGTTGGACAATTTCGATTGACGAGACGCCGCCACCACAAGTCAATTTTAGTTTCCAATTTCAACTTTATAAATTACAATCTTCCCCTCACATTCAATCATATTTATGCTATCCTAAATGTGAAAGAATTATTTTTTCTTTTTCTTTTGTTGAAGATGATATAGTTACAAGAAACGATCACGACGAAGAGTCAGAAATTACTGCGGCGGAAGTAAGTACACAATTGAGCATCTTGTTGAAAAAACAAATGTAAGGAGGGTCTACTACATTATTAAGGCAGAACGAGAAGTTGAGAAAGGTGGAACGAATGGAGGAAGAAAAAAACTGAACGTTGTATCATGAGAATCAACATTGAGGAGACCTACATCCGCGAGTGTGACAAATTGACTTGGTCAAAAGCTCAAATTCCTGTCCTACAGGACAACTCCACTATCTCTGAAAACGAAACGCCACCTTCGTGAGTCGTGTTCGTCATCGATTCTCGAAGCATCATTTCTCCAAGTTAGTTCTTTGAAGATTCTCTTCTGCGGTGTTCTGAGGAAGGCTCGCACCTCAATTCGCATCAAATAACTTTTCTGCTCCTCTGTACAGTTATATTTTTTGTATTTCCACCAATTTTTCTGTCAATTCTTCTATTTAATTGATATGTATTTACGTCATTGGGCTGGGAATGTTCAAGATGAGACAAGCTGTAATGAAACGCATGATAACGTCTCTAAGGCTTTCGCAAATATTTGCCCGAGCTAAACTAGGTTCAGCTACTTTCAACAGGGAAGCTGTTTCATCGTGGGTGGAGGGTTCGGAAAGAACGTCCACCGTCCGGAAAAACTATGAGGTCAAAAATTTTCCAAGTCTCCCCCCTATCATACTCAGCTCGGAAGTCAGGTAGTCCCTTCAGTTAACTAGGTACGCTATGCAACGCTTTAAACACCATAAGACAATGGACGCTCTTCTAAGGTACCCCACAAAACAGGTTCCTTGCCTTCCCTCGTTTTTATCTCCATCAACGTACTCTCGAGGAGTCCCTCCATTTCAAAGAACCCGTATTTGTTCAATTCCTTCTGTTGCGTCATTCCCTCGCACACACGCCCTCTGGGATCATGTGCCTGCCCCTCACCACCAGTGATACATAGTGTAGGAAGAGAGGATATTAGGCTATCGTGATTTCCCAGACCCCTACTTACATACCTAGGGACCTAGGGTGTATCGAAGGGAGTGTTTGGAGGTTGCTAACCCTTAAGGATCGGTTATATATTCCATCGGGACATGCATAGGCTAGCAGAAGATCGTATCCTTGATCACGAAGTACTGAGTTGGCCTATGGTTCGATTATGTCCTCCGTTGCAACCAGTGCTCCCTGGAGCTTCTTCTTGCTATTCCCTGATTGCATGAGTCACTGACTCCTCTAATTGAGTCACACGTGTGCCGAGTCGTTACGCTTCCTGACGTCAGCAGCAACCTTAACGTACTTCAGGGATTTGAAAATATCTCGACTTTCAGTACATTAAAAGATAGCTTATAATATGATGCTAGGCTAAAGACTGGCCACATCATCTGTGTAAAATGCTCAGAACATTCTCGAACCTATTTAAAAAGCCTTGTGTTCTGGAAAGTTAAAGTTTTTGAAGATAAAACTTAGGTATGCTTTCCTCTCAAAAACAAATCGTTCTCTGTATAAAACGCACAACTAGCTCTGAAATCATTGGCAATTACCAGTGATGAATGAAGATTACGTTTCATACCCAGCTCTGCACGTGTTCTACTTTGATAAACAGACTTTCGGGGAAAGATTGGAAATTTCTAATGAACTGTATGGTTACGGGTGAGTTGTGACAGAACGATAAGATGGATTAAGGCAGTAGCTAGTGAACTTGCGTGTACGTTGCTATTAATAACGATGCAATGCTTTCGTCGTGTACGTATTCACAAATATCACGCGCTGCAAGTAGTTTACTTTATGCCCGTTTACGTACAGCTAGCCCTCTCACACCCACGCAAAAGTGCAATATTTATTTACATAAATTTGCGGATAAATTTGAGGATGAAGATTACGATATTCCCGCGATGATCTTTAAATTATTCCGAACGAATGTTGAGTTGCAGCGAAACAGGTGTCGAACGTGATGAAGAATAGAAGTACACATGTAAGCGATGAAAATGAGTGCGAGAGAGTAGTAATGAATTATCTGCACGACGCGTGTAAACGTTCAGTTGAAATTGTAAGATAATGGTTGAATTGATCTCGTAAAATGAGTGAAAAATACGATGTAGGGGATTTTTCTTTTTCTCAATCATTGACATTCGTTCAATCACTAACGAAAATTTCCCATATTTGAACAGCTCAAGGAAGAACACCCGGCACAAATCAGTCATGAGTGGTACGATAAACTGGATCTCACGGAAGCTCGTCTGCGAGAGGCTGAAGAATTACGACTACAGCAAATGAAAATCGAGCAGGAGGTGCGTATAATAATATTAGTTATCCCGGTAATGAGTTTAATTTACAAAATAAACTATTGTTTGCAGATTGAGGAATTGCAAGCTCAGCAACATACTCCGCCGTACATATACTTCCGCGAGATACCTAATAAGCCTCCGCCACCGTACACGCCTCCATCTGGTCTAGCGCGTATACCTAACAACGAATACGAATTACAAGGTCACTTGCAACCAATCATCAAGAAAGTGTGCGAGCAATTGGAGGAAGGTGAAGACCCCGAAAATAACATCACAATTGATGATAATTCGACAGGCAGCCAAGTTCATCGAGATGTAAAAATGTACAAACAATTTTTATTCGATTTAACTAAAGAAGTAGCGCAATCGGTACTGGAAGAGAAGGAAGTTCAAGAAGCTCTTCCCTGGGAAGAAGTATCATCGAAAAACGTGGCTGAGCGAACCAAACCCCAAGGCGAACAACTCCAGAAGATGGTTAACAACAAAATAAACGAATTATTCGGTTTCCGTTCGAAAATGAATAGAGAAAAATTGATCATACAGTGGAGTCGCAAGAAAAAGACTGATTTCGTTGACGATTTACTGATCCAAGAACTTCAGGAGGAAGAAGATGATTGGATCAATTACGAGAAAGACGAATTATCGATTAAAAATCAAGTTACTCAGAGCTTAATGGACGAGCTTATCGCAGATACGGTTGTGAGTCTACAAGACGCGTTTCAAAAGAAGAAACAATCTTTTTAAGTCATACACGTTTGTTTTTGTTTTCGTTTTCTTTTTTATAAGTATAATCGTGCATTTACAGAATTAATTTATTCACTTATATATTTATATTTTAACCGAAAGTGAGATACGACAAAATTCTTCGACTTGAATGTGATTTGCTCAATTTCTCGTTACTACTTCTCGCCCGTTTTCAAATTTGGGTATTTATTGTTTATTATTACATTATTTTAGCGATCTTTTTTTTAAAAAAATTTCTAGTGAATAAATTATTGTTCGAACAGATTGTGTTGCCTTATTTTAGTCTCGTTAATCCTTCTTCACGTTCAATTTTGTGCAGTCTTATATCTCGTCCGTATCTTTCCTAGGGAGTTCATCTCACGGTAAATTTCAGGGAGATATTTTTTAAGGAAGAGTACTTTGAATTAGAATCGCTTAGATTAACGAGACTTTACAAAATAATATCACAAAACTCGCAATAATTCTGAGATCCATCAACCACCCGAATATCGACGAGTACAGATTTTGCGATGTCTGCACGGAGATACTCGTTAGATATCTATACGACAGATAATCATGAACTTGTTCACTTTGGCATCAGTGAAACGTAGTGATACTTCTTCGACAATCTTACGGAACTCTTTAGGTCATACCTGAAAACGAAGTCAATTAAACAAACCCGTCGAATCAGCATTGAATGTTAATAATTCAAAATCTTACTTTTCGCCGGGGAAATCGAGAAGAAGGACATCGGGTACGTGCGTCAATTCTGTTGGCCTTATTGATCCGAAAAAATCAGTTATTGGAACTTTGGCGGGATCTCTGGAGAATAAATCACTGCGAACACCCACGGTTGAGATACATTCGTGTTTCGGACACACTGCAAGCTAAATGAACAGCATGAACAAAATGAGATGATGAATTGAGATTTATGTTCGAGATTGATGAATACACGAAGGTTGAAATATCTTATTGAATCAGTGAGCTCAGTTCTCTCGCATAATGCCGCGCTGAACACGACAAAGAAAGAACGAATTGTTGTTTTTGGGTTGTATATATCTTCATGGGACAAAAATTTTCTTTTCATCCTTTCACGTTTGTCGTTCAGCGTGCATTCTAGCCAGTATTATAAAAAAGGAAGAATAGTTTACTGTATCCGATTCTCAAGCCACTCGAATGTACAACAAAATAACACGAGACATTAGGAAATCGAAATGAGAATTCGTCGACGAAATACGAAACTTAACGAACTGAGTCAGTAAATTTTCTTTTTAATCCCTTGTATGTATTGATAAGAACGATAATAGAGATCGTCAACATCACGCTCCACCATCAGGTATTGAAAAAAAAAATAATTTGTCAGCGTCGATTTCTTAGTAATTCATATTAATAAACAAGAAAAGAAACAGATACGGAATTCGATTCTCATTCAAATAGTATTGCTCCGAAAACACTGTTCTGATATTTTTTATTCGATATCATCAAATACTTAAAAATCTACTCACAAAACTGCTCATGTTCAAAGAACTGTTGGGTTGAACTTTCTCCAAAAACCGAAGAGCGTAAAAAGTGTAACGATCAATAATATACACCCCAATAGCTGGATCGACGTGATGCTGAGAAATAAGAGCATGAAATTTTAATAACACCGTAACAATTATCTTTGTAAAGTTACAAAATCGTAATAATCCTACTGATAGTGAATCCTCTCCAACCAAACTGCTCGCCATCGCTAGAATATTGGGAGAGTAAAATTTTTCATACATAGAGGCCGCTTGACATGTATCAATCATGAAGAATATTTCGTGGTATCTACAACCAAGGAATTCAGAATGAGTCATAATCCGAGGATTTCTCATGAAGATGAGGCAATTATTTACTTTCTCTTTTGCCACATTTGTTCCAACGCATCCGCCAATTCTTGACTAGTAATCTCTTCAGCATCTTGAAACTTTAAAAATCCATCACCACCGTGACCAGTCAGGTAGATTAATATGTTACTTCCTTCATCGGTGAGTAATTGTTTCGATCTAGGCGTATCTGGTGGGAGTCGGCTAGTCAGTAAACGAACGAAATTTTCAACTGTCACCTTCAAACAAAAATCTACAGCTCAAAGGATATACTTTCCGACATTAGACGAAGACAGAAGGTGGAACTTACTTCATAACCACGGTAATCTACTTCTACATCGTCGCCATACACGTTTAATTGCTGATCTGCATTATTGAACACAGTTGCTGGTCGCGGATTACGAGGATTGCATGCCATATCGTCGGCAACCATCAATATTATTTGACTAGATTGAAAGGTTTGTTTGAAGGATAGAGATGAAAGGTGCAGATAGTATTGTATGGAAAAGAAGCGTACTCACCTATCCGGTATTCCTAGTCTTTTAACACTCCTGTAAATTGATAACACATTCGCAACATGCCGGTAATTGAACCAAAATCTTGACGTATCTACGAGTACAGCCCAGTTATTCGTATGACGTGCCTGAAAGTACATCATTTTGGAAGATAAGATAGGCACATTGACTAAATAATAAATGATGAAAAGATGAAAATACCGATGAGGTGATCAAGCAGGCGGCCAAATAAATTAACAGCGAGAACGTGTTGAGAATCATCTTGAACGTAGTTGATCTCTAATCCAAGTATGGTATTCAAATTCAATAATGGAAATACTTTCTCAAATCATTTTTACAAATAATTAATGAATATGAAGCAATAGTTGAACGGTTAAAATTCTGAAAATCCATTTGCCTTTATATTGCTATGAGATGATAATAATATTATGAGTATGATAAGAGCTATGTAGGAAATATTATTATTGTTTAGGTTGGCAGCGCCGATGATGAAAGCTAAGTGCCGATTCCCCTGATTAGCAATAGTCACGATAATGACCGCGAGAGCGCGTGTCCAACAGACAGCCAGAACGTTTTTCTCTCCAATTAGAGCCACAGCTAAACCACAGCCACAAGACAATATCCTGAGGTCGAACTTTAGTCAAACTTTTTCCATTTGGGTAGATTTGTCCTCTTCTGTAATCTGTCAGCTGTCTTTCCTTCAAGAAGGTAACAGTTTCAAATATTTGAGAAGGAAAAGTAATTGAGCCATTGTTGAACACATTGTAGAAGTCAGGGCTTGCACAATAACAGTTATTTTTTGGTTAACTGTTATAACCAAAATGAAAATATTAATTTTGTCCGATTGACCATTAACTATTTATAATTGACAATCAATCTTGACCAATTGACCGTTAACCGTTATTTTTTTGGTTACAACTGTTATTTCACCAAAAATTCTAGGGCTTCTAACAACATTAACCAAAAATTCTAGGACTTTGACCAAAATATTTTTCAACATTTAACAGTTATTGGTCAAAATACAGCTTGACCAATAACCAATAACCAAAAAAATTGGGAAGATCATTTTGACCAATAACCAATAACAAAAAAATTTGTGTGATCATTTGACCAATAACCGTTAACCCATAAAAAAATTTTGGTCGCAAGCCCTGGTAGAAGTTGTAGAAGTTCGTTGCAGTTTCTTCTTTGTAACTAGTACACTACTGGAATGCCTTCTCTTGACTACTTTCCAGAAACATCCTTTTTTGGCCATAAGAATGCATGAACCAAATGTATACATGGACATAAAACCTTAACTGTTGGAGGTACATCAAATTGGACTACACCATCTTGTTCACGGTATTTTGATCTTTTGGTGGACTACACCATCTTGTTCAGGGTATTTTGATCTTTTGGTCTTTGCGTCTATTGGTATTTTGGTCTTTGCATCTTTTGGTATTTTGATCTTTGCGTCTTTTGGTATTTTGTTCTTTTGGTCTTTGCGTCTTTTGGTATTTTGGTCTTTGCCTCTTTTGGTATTTTGGTCTTTGCAACTTTTGGAATTTTGATCTCTTGGTATTTGCGTCTTTTGGTCTTTTGGTATTTTGATCTTTGCGTCTTTTGATATTTTGATCTTTTGGTCTTTGCGTCTTTAGGTATTTTGGTGTTTGCATCTTTTGGTATTTTGGTCTTTGCGTCTTTTGGTATTTTGGTGTTTGCATCTTTTGGTATTTTGATCTTTCAGTCTTTGCGTCTTTTTGTATTTTTGTATTTGCCTCTTTTGGTATTTTGGTGTTTGCATCTTTTGGTATTTTGGTCTTTGCATCTTTTGGTATTTTGGTCTTTTGGTCTTTTAGTATTTTGATCTTTCAGTCTTTGCGTCTTTTGGTATTTTTGTATTTGCGTCTTTTGGTATTTTGATCTTTGCATCTTTTGGTATTTTTGTCTTTGCGTCTTTTGGTATTTTGGTCCTGGGCATCTTTTGGTCTTTGCATCTTTTGGTATTTTGGTCTTTGCATCTTTTGGTATTTTGGTCTTTGCGTCTTTTGGTCTTTTGGTCTTTGAATCTTTTGGTATTTTGATCTTTTAGTCTTTGCGTCTTTTGGTATTTTTGGATTTGGGTCTTTTGGTATTTTGGTCTTTGCATCTTTTAGTATTTTGTATTTGCATCTTTCGGTATTTTGATCTTTGCATCTTTTGGTATTTTGGTCTTTGCGTCTTTTGGTATTTTGGCCTTTGCATCTTTTGGTATTTTGATCTTTCAGTCTTTGCGTCTTTTTGTATTTTTGTATTTGCGTCTTTTGGTATTTTGGTGTTTGCATCTTTTGGTATTTTGGTGTTTGCATCTTTTGGTATTTTGGTGTTTGCATCTTTTGGTGTTTTGGTCTTTGCGTCTTTTGGTATTTTGGTCTTTGCATCTTTTGGAATTTTGATCTCTTGGTATTTGCGTCTTTTGGTCTTTTGGTATTTTGATCTTTGCGTCTTTTGATATTTTGATCTTTTGGTCTTTGCGTCTTTAGGTATTTTGGTGTTTGCATCTTTTGGTATTTTGGTCTCTGCATCTTTTGGTATTTTGATCCTTTAGTCTTTGCGTCTTTTGGTATTTTTGTCTTTGCGTCTTTTGGTATTTTGGTCTTCGCATCTTTTAGTATTTTTGTATTTGCATCTTTTGGTATTTCAATCTTTGCGTCTTTTGGTATTTTGGTGTTTGCATCTTTTGGTATTTTGATCTTTTCTTCTTTTGGTATTTTGGTGTTTGCATCTTTTGGTATTGGTGCTCGCATCTTTTGGTATTTTGGTCTTCGCGTCTTTTGGTATTTTTGTCTTTGCATCTTTTGGTATTTTGATCTTTTAGTCTTTGCATCTTTTGGTATTATAGTCTTTGCGTCTTTTTGTATTTTCGTATTTGCATCTTTTGGTATTTTGGTCTTTGCATCTTTTGGTATTTTGGTATTTTGGTCCTTGGCATCTTTCGGTATTAATTCTCTCAAAAAAGTCTTTTTTTGAATTCTTTCCAAAATTTCCATTCTTATCAGTGTCCGGATCGGTGACCGGATCGGTGCCCGAATCAGTTTTTTCCCAAATTTTTTCACGAAAATCTTTTTTTGAATTTTGTTCAAAATTTCCATTTTCATTTGTGTCAGGACCGGTGACCAGATCGGTGCCCCGATCAGTTTTTTTCAAAATTTTTTCAAAAAAATCTCTTTTGGAATTTTTTTCAAAATTTTAATTTTCATTCACTCCCAGACCGGTGGCCGGATCGGTTACTGGATCGGTGACCGGATCAGCGCCCGGATCGGTGACCGGATCGGTGACCGGATCGGTGACCGGATCGGTGCCCGAATCAGTTTTTTTCCAAATTTCTTCAAAAAAATCTTCCTTTGAATTTTGTTCAAAATTTCCATTTTCATTTGTGTCAGGACCGGTGACCGGATCGGTGCCCGAATCAGTTTTTTTTCCAAATTTCTTCAAAATTCCAATTTTTATTCGTGTCCGGACCCGTGACCGGATCGGTGCCCGGATTGGTGACTGGATTGGTGCCCGAATCAGTTTTTTTTTCAAATTTCTTCAAAAAAATCTTCTTTTGAATTTTATTCAAAATTTCCATTTTCATTCGTGTCAGGATCGGTGACCGGATCGGTGACCGGATCGGTGCCCGAATCAGTTTTTTCCCAAATTTTTTCACGAAAATCTTTTTTTGGATTTATTTCAAAATTTCCATTTTCATTGGTGTCCTGACCGGTGACCGGATCAGTGCCCGGATCGGTGCCCGGATCGGCTGCCGGTTGGGTGTCCTTTTTTCAAATTTTTTTCAAAATTTTAATTTTCATTCGTGCCCGGACTGGTGACTGTATCGGTGCCCGGATCAGTTTTTTTCAAAATTTTTTCAAAAAAATCTCTTTTTGAATTTTTTTCAAAATTTCAATTTTTATTTGTGTCGGGACCGGTGACCAGATCGGTGACCGGATCGGTGCCGGGATCAGTTTTTTTGCAAATTTTATCAAAAAAATCTTATTTTGAATTTTGTTCAAAATTTCCATTTTCATTTGTGTCAGGACCCGTGACCGGATTTGTGCCCCAATCAGTTTTTTTTCCAAATTTCTTCAAAAAAATCTTTTTTCGAATTTTTTTCAAATTCTCATGGCTCATTTGTGTCCGGACCGGTGACCGGATCGGTGACCGGATCGGTGACCGGATCAGTTTTTGTCCAAATTTCTTCAAAAAAATCTTTTTTGAATTTTTTTACAAAATTACCATTTTTATCGGTGTCCGGACCGGTGATTGGATCGGTGCCCGGATCTGTTTTTTTCTCAAATTTTTTCAAAGAAAAAAATGTTTTTTTGGATTTTTTTTTACATTTCCATTCTTATCGGTGTCTGGACCTGTGACCAGATCGGTGCCCGGATCAGTTTTTTTCAAAATTTTTTCAAAATATCTCTTTTTGAATTTTTTTCAAAATTTCAATTTTTATTCGTGTCCGGACCGGTGACCCGATCGGTGACCGGATCAGCGCCCGGATCGGTGACCGGATCGGTGCCGGGATCAGTTTTTTTGCAAATTTTATCAAAAAAATCTCTTTTTGAATTTTTTTCAAAATTTCAATTTCTATTTGTGTCCGGACCGGAGACCAGATCGGTGACCGGATCGGTGCCGGGATCAGTTTTTTTGCAAATTTTATCACAAAAATCTTTTTTTGAATTTTGTTCAAAATTTCCTTTTTCATTTGTGTCAGGACCTGTGACCGGATTTGTGCCCGGATCAGTTTTTTTTCCAAATTTCTTCAAAAGAATCTCTTTTTGAATTTTTTTCAAAATTTCAATTTCTATTTGTGTCCGGACCGGTGACCGGATCGGTGACCGGATCGGTGACCGGATCGGTGACCGGATCGGTGACCGGATCATTTTTTGTCCAAATTTCTTCAAAAAATCTTTTTTGAATTTTTTTACAAAATTACCATTTTTATCGGTGTCCGGACCGGTGACCGGATCGGTGCCCGGATCAGTTTTTTTTCAAATTTTTTCGGAAAAATGTTTTTTTGAATTTTTTCCAAAATTTCCATCTTTATCCGTGTCCAGATCCGTGACCGGATCAGTTTTTTTCAAAATTTTTTCAGAAAAATCTCTTTTCGAATTTTTTTCAAAATTTTAATTTTCATTTGCTCCCAGAACGGTGGCCGGATCGGTTACCGGATCGGTGCCCGAATCAGTTTTTTTCCAAATTTTTTCACGAAAATCTTTTTTTGGATTTATTTCAAAATTTCCATTTTCATTGGTGTCCTGACCGGTGACCGGATCAGTGCCCGGATCGGTGCCCGGATCGGCTGCCGGTTGGGTGTCCTTTTTTCAAATTTTTTTCAAAATTTTAATTTTCATTCGTGCCCGGACTGGTGACTGAATTGGTGCCCGGATCTGTTTTTTTCACATTTTAAAAAAAAATCTTCTTTTGAATTTTTTTCAAAATTCTAATTTTTATTCCTGTCGGGACCTTTGACCGGATCGGTGACTGGATCGGTTCCCGAATCAGTTTTTTTCCAAATTTCTTCAAAAAAATCTTCTTTTGAATTTTGTTCAAAATTTCCATTTTCATTTGTGTCAGGACCCGTGACCGGATTTGTGCCCGGATCGGTTTTTTTTCCGAATTTCTTCAAAAAAATCTTTTTTTAATTTTTTTTCAAAATCACCATTTTTATCGGTGTCCGGACCGGTGATTGGATCAGTGCCCGGATCAGTTTTTTTCTCAAATTTTTTCAAAGAAAAAAATGTTTTTTTGGATTTTTTTTTACATTTCCATTTTTATCGGTATCTCCCGTGACCGGATCGGTGCCCGGATCAGTTTTTTTCAAAATTTTTTCAAAATATCTCTTTTTGAATTTTTTTCAAAATTTCAATTTTTATTCGTGTCCGGACCGGTGACCAGATCGGTGACCGGATCAGCCCCCGGATCGGTGACCGGATCGGTGCCGGGATCAGTTTTTTTGCGAATTTTATCAAAAAAATCTTTTTTTGAATTTTGTTCGAAATTTCCATTTTCATTTGTGTCAGGTCCAGTGACCAGATCGGTGCCCGGATCAGTTTTTTTCAAAATTTTTTCAAAAAAATCTCTTTTCGAATTTTTTTCAAAATTTTAATTTTCATTCACTCCCAGACCGGTGGCCGGATCGCTTACCGGAACAGCGCCCGGATCGGTGACCGGATCGGTGCCTGAATCAGTTTTTTTCCAAATTTCTTCAAAATTCCAATTTTTATTCGTGTCCGGACCCGTGACCGGATCGGTGCCCGGATTGGTGACTGGATTGGTGCCCGAATCAGTTTTTTTTTTCAAATTTCTTCAAAAAAATCTTCTTTTGAATTTTGTTCAACATTTCCATTTTCATTCGTGTCAGGACCTGTTACCGGATCGGTGACCGGATTTGTGCCCGGATCAGTTTTTTTGCGAATTTTATCAAAAAAATCTTTTTTTGAATTTTGTTCAAAATTTCCATTTTCATTTGTGTCAGGACCGGTGACCAGATCGGTGCCCCGATCAGTTTTTTTTGAAATTTTTTGAAAAAAATCTCCTTCCGAATTCTTTTCAAAATTTTAATTTTCATTCACTCCCAGACCGGTGGCCGGATCGGTGACCAGATCGGTGACCGGATCAGCGCCGGATCGGTGCCCGGATTGGTTACTGGATTGGTGCCCGAATCAGTTTTTTTTTCAAATTTCTTCAAAAAAATCTTCTTTTGAATTTTATTCAAAATTTCCATTTTCATTCGTGTCAGGATCGGTGACCGGATCGGTGACCGGATCGGTGCCCGAATCAGTTTTTTCCTTAATTTTTTCACGAAAATCTTTTTTTGGATTTATTTCAAAATTTCCATTTTCATTGGTGTCCTGACCGGTGACCGGATCAGTGCCCGGATCGGTGCCCGGATCGGCTGCCGGTTGGGTGTCCTTTTTTCAAATTTTTTTCAAAATTTTAATTTTCATTCGTGCCCGGACTGGTGACTGTATCGGTGCCCGGATCAGTTTTTTTCAAAATTTTTTCAAAAAAATCTCTTTTTGAATTTTTTTCAAAATTTCAATTTTTATTTGTGTCGGGACCGGTGACCAGATCGGTGACCGGATCGGTGCCGGGATCAGTTTTTTTGCAAATTTTATCAAAAAAATCTTATTTTGAATTTTGTTCAAAATTTCCATTTTCATTTGTGTCAGGACCGGTGACCGGATTTGTGCCCCAATCAGTTTTTTTTCCAAATTTCTTCAAAAAAATCTTTTTTCGAATTTTTTTCAAATTTTCATGGCTCATTTGTGTCCGGACCGGTGACCGGATCGGTGACCGGATCGGTGACCGGATCAGTTTTTGTCCAAATTTCTTCAAAAAAATCTTTTTTGAATTTTATTACAAAATTACCATTTTTATCGGTGTCCGGACCGGTGATTGGATCGGTGCCCGGATCTGTTTTTTTCTCAAATTTTTTCAAAGAAAAAAATGTTTTTTTGGATTTTTTTTTACATTTCCATTCTTATCAGTGTCTGGACCCGTGACCAGATCGGTGCCCGGATCAGTTTTTTTCAAAATTTTTTCAAAATATCTCTTTTTGAATTTTTTTCAGAATTTCAATTTTTATTCCTGTCCGGACCGGTGACCAGATCGGTGACCGGATCAGCGCCCGGATCGGTGACCGCATCGGTGCTGGGATCAGTTTTTTTGCAAATTTTATCAAAAAAATCTTTTTTTGAATTTTGTTCAAAATTTCCATTCTCATTTGTGTTAGGACCGGTGACCAGATCGGTGCCCTGATCAATTTTTTTAAAAATTTTTTCAAAAAAATTTCTTTTTGAATTTTTTTCAAAATTTCAATTTCTATTTGTGTCCGGACCGGAGACCAGATCGGTGACCGGATCGGTGCCGGGATCAGTTTTTTTGCAAATTTTATCACAAAAATCTTTTTTTGAATTTTGTTCAAAATTTCCATTTCTATTTGTGTCCGGACCGGTGACCGGATCGGTGACCAGATCGGTGACCGGATCATTTTTTGTCCAAATTTCTTCAAAAAATCTTTTTTGAATTTTTTTACAAAATTACCATTTTTATCGGTGTCCGGACCGGTGACCGGATCGGTGCCCGGATCAGTTTTTTTTCAAATTTCTTCGGAAAAATGTTTTTTTGAATTTTTTCCAAAATTTCCATCTTTATCCGTGTCCAGATCCGTGACCGGATCAGTTTTTTTCAAAATTTTTTCAAAAAAATCTCTTTTCGAATTTTTTTCAAAATTTTAATTTTCATTCACTCCCAGACCGGTGGCCGGATCGCTTACCGGAACAGCGCCCGGATCGGTGACCGGATCGGTGCCTGAATCAGTTTTTTTCCAAATTTCTTCAAAATTCCAATTTTTATTCGTGTCCGGACCCGTGACCGGATCGGTGCCCGGATTGGTGACTGGATTGGTGCCCGAATCAGTTTTTTTTTTCAAATTTCTTCAAAAAAATCTTCTTTTGAATTTTGTTCAACATTTCCATTTTCATTCGTGTCAGGACCTGTTACCGGATCGGTGACCGGATTTGTGCCCGGATCAGTTTTTTTGCGAATTTTATCAAAAAAATCTTTTTTTGAATTTTGTTCAAAATTTCCATTTTCATTTGTGTCAGGACCGGTGACCAGATCGGTGCCCCGATCAGTTTTTTTTGAAATTTTTTGAAAAAAATCTCCTTCCGAATTCTTTTCAAAATTTTAATTTTCATTCACTCCCAGACCGGTGGCCGGATCGGTGACCGGATCGGTGACCGGATCAGCGCCGGATCGGTGCCCGGATTGGTTACTGGATTGGTGCCCGAATCAGTTTTTTTTTCAAATTTCTTCAAAAAAATCTTCTTTTGAATTTTATTCAAAATTTCCATTTTCATTCGTGTCAGGATCGGTGACCGGATCGGTGACCGGATCGGTGCCCGAATCAGTTTTTTCCCAAATTTTTTCACGAAAATCTTTTTTTGGATTTATTTCAAAATTTCCATTTTCATTGGTGTCCTGACCGGTGACCGGATCAGTGCCCGGATCGGTGCCCGGATCGGCTGCCGGTTGGGTGTCCTTTTTTCAAATTTTTTTCAAAATTTTAATTTTCATTCGTGCCCGGACTGGTGACTGTATCGGTGCCCGGATCAGTTTTTTTCAAAATTTTTTCAAAAAAATCTCTTTTTGAATTTTTTTCAAAATTTCAATTTTTATTTGTGTCGGGACCGGTGACCAGATCGGTGACCGGATCGGTGCCGGGATCAGTTTTTTTGCAAATTTTATCAAAAAAATCTTATTTTGAATTTTGTTCAAAATTTCCATTTTCATTTGTGTCAGGACCGGTGACCGGATTTGTGCCCCAATCAGTTTTTTTTCCAAATTTCTTCAAAAAAATCTTTTTTCGAATTTTTTTCAAATTTTCATGGCTCATTTGTGTCCGGACCGGTGACCGGATCGGTGACCGGATCGGTGACCGGATCAGTTTTTGTCCAAATTTCTTCAAAAAAATCTTTTTTGAATTTTATTACAAAATTACCATTTTTATCGGTGTCCGGACCGGTGATTGGATCGGTGCCCGGATCTGTTTTTTTCTCAAATTTTTTCAAAGAAAAAAATGTTTTTTTGGATTTTTTTTTACATTTCCATTCTTATCAGTGTCTGGACCCGTGACCAGATCGGTGCCCGGATCAGTTTTTTTCAAAATTTTTTCAAAATATCTCTTTTTGAATTTTTTTCAGAATTTCAATTTTTATTCCTGTCCGGACCGGTGACCAGATCGGTGACCGGATCAGCGCCCGGATCGGTGACCGCATCGGTGCTGGGATCAGTTTTTTTGCAAATTTTATCAAAAAAATCTTTTTTTGAATTTTGTTCAAAATTTCCATTCTCATTTGTGTTAGGACCGGTGACCAGATCGGTGCCCTGATCAATTTTTTTAAAAATTTTTTCAAAAAAATTTCTTTTTGAATTTTTTTCAAAATTTCAATTTCTATTTGTGTCCGGACCGGAGACCAGATCGGTGACCGGATCGGTGCCGGGATCAGTTTTTTTGCAAATTTTATCACAAAAATCTTTTTTTGAATTTTGTTCAAAATTTCCATTTCTATTTGTGTCCGGACCGGTGACCGGATCGGTGACCAGATCGGTGACCGGATCATTTTTTGTCCAAATTTCTTCAAAAAATCTTTTTTGAATTTTTTTACAAAATTACCATTTTTATCGGTGTCCGGACCGGTGACCGGATCGGTGCCCGGATCAGTTTTTTTTCAAATTTCTTCGGAAAAATGTTTTTTTGAATTTTTTCCAAAATTTCCATCTTTATCCGTGTCCAGATCCGTGACCGGATCAGTTTTTTTCAAAATTTTTTCAAAAAAATCTCTTTTCGAATTTTTTTCAAAATTTTAATTTTCATTCACTCCCAGACCGGTGGCCGGATCGCTTACCGGAACAGCGCCCGGATCGGTGACCGGATCGGTGCCTGAATCAGTTTTTTTCCAAATTTCTTCAAAATTCCAATTTTTATTCGTGTCCGGACCCGTGACCGGATCGGTGCCCGGATTGGTGACTGGATTGGTGCCCGAATCAGTTTTTTTTTTCAAATTTCTTCAAAAAAATCTTCTTTTGAATTTTGTTCAACATTTCCATTTTCATTCGTGTCAGGACCTGTTACCGGATCGGTGACCGGATTTGTGCCCGGATCAGTTTTTTTGCGAATTTTATCAAAAAAATCTTTTTTTGAATTTTGTTCAAAATTTCCATTTTCATTTGTGTCAGGACCGGTGACCAGATCGGTGCCCCGATCAGTTTTTTTTGAAATTTTTTGAAAAAAATCTCCTTCCGAATTCTTTTCAAAATTTTAATTTTCATTCACTCCCAGACCGGTGGCCGGATCGGTGACCGGATCGGTGACCGGATCAGCGCCGGATCGGTGCCCGGATTGGTTACTGGATTGGTGCCCGAATCAGTTTTTTTTTCAAATTTCTTCAAAAAAATCTTCTTTTGAATTTTATTCAAAATTTCCATTTTCATTCGTGTCAGGATCGGTGACCGGATCGGTGACCGGATCGGTGCCCGAATCAGTTTTTTCCCAAATTTTTTCACGAAAATCTTTTTTTGGATTTATTTCAAAATTTCCATTTTCATTGGTGTCCTGACCGGTGACCGGATCAGTGCCCGGATCGGTGCCCGGATCGGCTGCCGGTTGGGTGTCCTTTTTTCAAATTTTTTTCAAAATTTTAATTTTCATTCGTGCCCGGACTGGTGACTGTATCGGTGCCCGGATCAGTTTTTTTCAAAATTTTTTCAAAAAAATCTCTTTTTGAATTTTTTTCAAAATTTCAATTTTTATTTGTGTCGGGACCGGTGACCAGATCGGTGACCGGATCGGTGCCGGGATCAGTTTTTTTGCAAATTTTATCAAAAAAATCTTATTTTGAATTTTGTTCAAAATTTCCATTTTCATTTGTGTCAGGACCGGTGACCGGATTTGTGCCCCAATCAGTTTTTTTTCCAAATTTCTTCAAAAAAATCTTTTTTCGAATTTTTTTCAAATTTTCATGGCTCATTTGTGTCCGGACCGGTGACCGGATCGGTGACCGGATCGGTGACCGGATCAGTTTTTGTCCAAATTACTTCAAAAAAATCTTTTTTGAATTTTATTACAAAATTACCATTTTTATCGGTGTCCGGACCGGTGATTGGATCGGTGCCCGGATCTGTTTTTTTCTCAAATTTTTTCAAAGAAAAAAATGTTTTTTTGGATTTTTTTTTACATTTCCATTCTTATCAGTGTCTGGACCCGTGACCAGATCGGTGCCCGGATCAGTTTTTTTCAAAATTTTTTCAAAATATCTCTTTTTGAATTTTTTTCAAAATTTCAATTTTTATTCCTGTCCGGACCGGTGACCAGATCGGTGACCGGATCAGCGCCCGGATCGGTGACCGCATCGGTGCTGGGATCAGTTTTTTTGCAAATTTTATCAAAAAAATCTTTTTTTGAATTTTGTTCAAAATTTCCATTCTCATTTGTGTTAGGACCGGTGACCAGATCGGTGCCCTGATCAATTTTTTTAAAAATTTTTTCAAAAAAATTTCTTTTTGAATTTTTTTCAAAATTTCAATTTCTATTTGTGTCCGGACCGGAGACCAGATCGGTGACCGGATCGGTGCCGGGATCAGTTTTTTTGCAACTTTTTTCACAAAAATCTTTTTTTGAATTTTGTTCAAAATTTCCATTTCTATTTGTGTCCGGACCGGTGACCGGATCGGTGACCAGATCGGTGACCGGATCATTTTTTGTCCAAATTTCTTCAAAAAATCTTTTTTGAATTTTTTTACAAAATTACCATTTTTATCGGTGTCCGGACCGGTGACCGGATCGGTGCCCGGATCAGTTTTTTTTCAAATTTCTTCGGAAAAATGTTTTTTTGAATTTTTTCCAAAATTTCCATCTTTATCCGTGTCCAGATCCGTGACCGGATCAGTTTTTTTCAAAATTTTTTCAGAAAAATCTCTTTTCAAATTTTTTTCAAAATTTTAATTTTCATTTGCTCCCAGAACGGTGGCCGGATCGGTTACCGGATCGGTGCCCGAATCAGTTTTTTTCCAAATTTTTTCACGAAAATCTTTTTTTGGATTTATTTCAAAATTTCCATTTTCATTGGTGTCCTGATCGGTGACCGGATCAGTGCCCGGATCGGTGCCCGGATCGGCTGCCGGTTGGGTGTCCTTTTTTCAAATTTTTTTCAAAATTTTAATTTTCATTCGTGCCCGGACTGGTGACTGAATTGGTGCCCGGATCTGTTTTTTTCACATTTTAAAAAAAAATCTTCTTTTGAATTTTTTTCAAAATTCTAATTTTTATTCCTGTCGGGACCTTTGACCGGATCGGTGACTGGATCGGTTCCCGAATCAGTTTTTTTCCAAATTTCTTCAAGAAAATCTTCTTTTGAATTTTGTTCAAAATTTCCATTTTCATTTGTGTCAGGACCCGTGACCGGATTTGTGCCCCGATCGGTTTTTTTTCCGAATTTCTTCAAAAAAATCTTTTTTTAATTTTTTTTCAAAATCACCATTTTCATCGGTGTCCGGACCGGTGATTGGATCGGTGCCCGGATCAGTGTTTTTCTCAAATTTTTTCAAAGAAAAAAATGTTTTTTTGGATTTTTTTTTACATTTCCATTTTTATCGGTATCTCCCGTGACCGGATCGGTGCCCGGATCAGTTTTTTTCAAAATTTTTTCAAAATATCTCTTTTTGAATTTTTTTCAAAATTTCAATTTTTATTCGTGTCCGGACCGGTGACCAGATCGGTGACCGGATCAGCGCCCGGATCGGTGACCGGATTGGTGCCGGGATCAGTTTTTTTGCAAATTTTATCAAAAAAATCTTTTTTTGGATTTTGTTCAAAATTTCCATTCTCATTTGTGTCAGGTCCAGTGACCAGATCGGTGCCCGGATCAGTTTTTTTCAAAATTTTTTCAAAAAAATCTCTTTTCGAATTTTTTTCAAAATTTTAATTTTCATTCACTCCCAGACCGGTGGCCGGATCGGTGACCGGATCGGTGCCCGAATCGGTTTTTTTCCAAATTTCTTCAAAAAAATCTTCCTTTGAATTTTGTTCAAAATTTCCATTTTCATTTGTGTCAGGACCGGTGACCGGATCGGTGACCGGATCGGTGCCCGAATCAGTTTTTTTCCAAATTTCTTCAAAATTCCAATTTTTATTCGTGTCCGGACCCGTGACCGGATCGGTGCCCGGATTGGTGACTGGATTGGTGCCCGAATCAGTTTTTTTTTTCAAATTTCTTCAAAAAAATCTTCTTTTGAATTTTGTTCAACATTTCCATTTTCATTCGTGTCAGGACCTGTTACCGGATCGGTGACCGGATTTGTGCCCGGATCAGTTTTGTCCAAATTTTTTCAAAAAAATCTTTTTTGAATTTTTTTTCAAAATCACCATTTTTATCAGTGTCCAGACCCGTGACCGGATCAGTTTTTTTCGAAATATTTTCAGAAAAATCTCTTTTCGAATTTTTTTCAAAATTTTAATTTTCATTCGCTCCCAGAACGGTGGCCGGATCGGTGACCGGACCCGTGACCGGATCGGTGCCCGGATTAATTTTTTTCCAAATTTCTTCGAAAAAGTCTTCTTTTGAATTTTTTTCAAAATTACCATTTTTATCGGTGTCCTGGCCGGTGACCGGATCCGTGCCCGGATCAGTTTTTTTCTCACATTTTTTCAAAAAAAAATGTTTTTTTGGATTTCTTTTACATTTCCATTTTTATCCGTGTCTGGACCCGTGACCGGATCGGTGCCCAGATCAGTTTTTTTCAAAATTTTTTCAAAAAAATCTCTTTTTGAATTTTTTTCAAAATTTCAATTTTTATTCGTGTCCGGACCGGTGACCAGATCGGTGACCGGATCAACGCCCGGATCGGTGACCGGATCGGTGCCGGGGTCAGTTTTTTTGCGAATTTTATCAAAAAAATCTTTTTTTGAATTTTGTTCAAAATTTCCATTTTCATTTGTGTCAGGACCGGTGACCAGATCGGTGCCCCGATCAGTTTTTTTTGAAATTTTTTGAAAAAAATCTCCTTCCGAATTCTTTTCAAAATTTTAATTTTCATTCACTCCCAGACCAGTGGCCGGATCGGTGACCGGATCGGTGACCGGATCAGCGCCGGATCGGTGACCGGATCGGTGACCGGATCGGTGCCCGAATCAGTTTTTTTCCAAATTTCTTCAAAAAAATCTTCCTTTGAATTTTGTTCAAAATTTCCATTTTCATTTGTGTCAGGACCGGTGTCAGGTCCGGTGACCGGACCCGTGACCGGATCGTTGCCCGGATCGGTGTCCGGACTGGTGACCGGATCGGTGCCCGGATCAGTTTTTTTCCAAATTTTTGCAAAAAAATCTTTTTCTGAATCTTTTACAATATTTCCATTTCTATAGTTGTCCAGACCGGTAAAAGGATTGGTGCCCGGATCGTTTTCCAAGTGGGTGTCCTTTTTCAAATTTCGAATTTTTTTCAAAATTTCCATTTTTACTGGTGTCCAGACCGGTGACCGGATCGGTGCCCGGATCAGTTTTTTTTCAAATTTTTTCGGAGAAATCTTTTTCTGAATCTTTTACAATATTTCCATTTCTATAGTTGTCCAGACCGGTAAAAGGATTGGTGCCCGGATCGTTTTCCAAGTGGGTGTCCTTTTTCAAATTTCGAATTTTTTTCAAAATTTCCATTTTTACTGGTGTCCGGACCGGTGACCAGACCGGTGACCGGATCGGTAACCGGATTAGCGCCCGGACCGGAGACCGGATCGGTGCCCGGATCAGTTTTTTTCCAAATTTCTTCAAAAAAGTCTTCTTTTGAATTTTTTTCAAAATTACCATTTTTATCGGTGTCCAAACTGGTGACCGGATTGGTGCCCGGATCAGTTTTTTTCTCAAATATTTTCAAAAAAAAATATTTTTTTAGATTTTTTAAAATTTCCATTTTTATCCGTGTCTGGACCCGTGACCGGATCGGTGCCCGGATCAGTTTTTTTCCAAATTTTTGCATAAAAATCTTTTTTTGAATTTTTTACAATATTTCCATTTCTATAGTTGTGGAGACCTGTAACAGGATTGGTTCCCGGATCGTTTTCCAAGTGGGTGTCCTTTTTCAAATTTCGAATTTTTTTCAAAATTTCCATTTTTACTGGTGACCGGAGCGTTGCCCAGATAGGTGACTGGATTGGTGACGAGATCGGTTCCCGGGTTGGTGTCCTTTTTTTGGTATTCTCTGAAAAATTTTTTTTCTTCAAATTTTTTTCAAAATTTCCATTTATCGGTGTCCGGACCAGTGACCGGATCGGTGCCCGGATTGGTGACTGGATTGGTGCCCGAATCAGTTTTTTTTTTCAAATTTCTTCAAAAAAATCTTCTTTTGAATTTTGTTCAACATTTCCATTTTCATTCGTGTCAGGACCTGTTACCGGATCGGTGACCGGATTTGTGCCCGGATCAGTTTTGTCCAAATTTTTCCAAAAAAATCTTTTTTGAATTTTTTTTTTAAAATCACCATTTTTATCAGTGTCCGGATCGGTGACCGGATCGGTGCCCGGATCAGTTATTTTCTCAAATTTTTTCAAAAAAAAAAGTTTTTTTGGATTTTTTTTTACATTTCTATTTTTATCGGTGTCTGGACCCGTGACTGGATCGGTGCCCGGATCAGTTTTTTTCAAAATTTTTACAAAAAAATCTCTTTTTGAATTGTTTTCAAGATTTCAATTTGTAAACGTGTCCAGACCGGTGACCAGATCGGTGACCGGATCGAAGCCGGGATCAGTTTTTTTGCAAATTTTTTCAAAAAAATTTCTTTTCGAATTTTTTTCAAAATTTTAATTTTCATTCGCTCCCAGACCGGTGGCCGGATCGGTTACCGGATCGGTGACCGGATCGGTGCCCGAATCTGTTTTTTTCCAAATTTTTTCGCAAAAATCTTTTTTTGAATTCATTTCAAAATTTCCATTTTCATTGGTGTCCTGACCGGTGACCGGATCAGTGCCCGGATCGGCTGCCGGTTGGGTGTCTTTTTTTCAAATTCTTGTCAAAATTGTAATTTTCATTCGTGCCCGGACTGGTGACTGGATCGGTGCCCAGATCGGTTTTTTTCACATTTTTAAAAAAAATCTTCCTTTGAATTTTTTTCAAAATTCCAATTTTTATTCGTGTCCGGACCCGTGACCGGATCGGTGACTGGATCCGTGCCCGAATCAGTTTTTTTCCAAATTTCTTTGAAAAAGTCTCCTTTTGAATTTTTTTCAAAATTTCAATTTTTATTCGTGTCCGGACCCGTGACCGGATCGTTGCCCGGATCAGTGCCCGGATCGGTGCCCGGATCGGTGACCGGATGGGTGACCGGATGGGTGACCGGATCGGTGACCGGATCGGTGACCGGATCGGTGCCCGAATCAGTTTTTTTCCAAATTTCTTCAAAAAAATCTTCTTTTGGATTTTGTTCCAAATTTCCATTTTCATTTGAGTCAGGTCCGGTGACCGGGCCCTTGACCGGATCGTTGCCCGGATCGGTGTCCGGACCGGTGACCGGATCGGTGCCCGGATCAGTTTTTCTCCAAATTTTTGCAAAAAAATCTTTTTTTGAATTTTTTTCAAAATTTCAATCCTCATTTGTGTCCGGACCGGTTACCGGATCGGTGACCGGATTTGTGCCCGGATCAGTTTTTGTCCAAATTTTTTCAAAAAAATCTTTTTTTAATTTTTTTTTCAAAATCACCATTTTTATCAGTGTCCAGACCCGTGCCCTGATCAGTTTTTTTCAAAATTTTTTCAAAAAAATCTCTTTTCGAATTTTTTTCAAAATTTTTATTTTCATTCGCTCACAGACCGGTGGCCGGATCGGTTACCGGATCGGTGACCGGATCGGTGCCCCCATCAGTTTTTTTCAAATTTTTTTTTAAAAATTTTTTTGAATTTTTTACAATACATACCTCCATTTTTATTGGTGTCCAGACCGGTGACCGGATCAGTAATCGGATTAGCGCCCGGACCGAAGACCGGATCGGTGCCCGGATTAATTTTTTTCCAAATTTCTTCGAAAAAGTCTTCTTTTGAATTTTTTTCAAAATTACCATTTTTATCGGTGTCCTGGCCGGTGACCGGATCCGTGCCCGGATCAGTTTTTTTCTCAAATTTTTTCAAAAAAAAATGTTTTTTTGGATTTCTTTTACATTTCCATTTTTATCCGTGTCTGGACCCGTGACCGGATCGGTGCCCAGATCAGTTTTTTTCAAAATTTTTTCAAAAAAATCTCTTTTTGAATTTTTTTCAAAATTTCAATTTTTATTCGTGTCCGGACCGGTGACCAGATCGGTGACCGGATCAACGCCCGGATCGGTGCTGGGATCAGTTTTTTTGCGAATTTTATCAAAAAAATCTTTTTTTGAATTTTGTTCAAAATTTCCATTTTCATTTGTGTCAGGACCGGTGACCAGATCTGTGCCCGGATCAGTTTTTTTTGAAATTTTATGAAAAAAATCTCCTTCCGAATTCTTTTCAAAATTTTAATTTTCATTCACTCCCAGACCGGTGGCCGGATCGGTGACCGGATCGGTGACCGGATCAGCGCCGGATCGGTGACCGGATCGGTGACCGGATCGGTGCCCGAATCAGTTTTTTTCCAAATTGTTGCAAAAAAATCTTTTTCTGAATCTTTTACAATATTTCCATTTCTATAGTTGTCCAGACCGGTAAAAGGATTGGTGCCCGGATCGTTTTCCAAGTGGGTGTCCTTTTTCAAATTTCGAATTTTTTTCAAAATTTCCATTTTTACTGGTGTCCAGACCGGTGACCGGATCGGTGCCCGGATCAGTTTTTTTTCAAATTTTTTCGGAAAAATCTTTTTCTGAATCTTTTACAATATTTCCATTTCTATAGTTGTCCAGACCGGTAAAAGGATTGGTGCCCGGATCGTTTTCCAAGTGGGTGTCCTTTTTCAAATTTCGAATTTTTTTCAAAATTTCCATTTTTACTGGTGTCCGGACCGGTGACCAGACCGGTGACCGGATCGGTAACCAGATTAGCGCCCGGACCGGAGACCGGATCGGTGCCCGGATCAGTTTTTTTCCAAATTTCTTCGAAAAAGTCTTCTTTTGAATTTTTTTCAAAATTACCATTTTTATCGGTGTCCAAACTGGTGACCGGATTGGTGCCCGGATCAGTTTTTTTCTCAAATTTTTTCAAAAAAAAATATTTTTTTAGATTTTTTAAAATTTCCATTTTTATCCGTGTCTGGACCCGTGACCGGATCGGTGCCCGGATCAGTTTTTTTCCAAATTTTTGCAAAAAATCTTTTTTTGAGTTTTTTACAATATTTCCATTTCTATAGTTGTGGAGACCTGTAACAGGATTGGTTCCCGGATCGTTTTCCAAGTGGGTGTCCTTTTTCAAATTTCGAATTTTTTTCAAAATTTCCATTTTTACTGGTGTCCGGACCGGTGTCCGGACCGGTGACCGGAGCGTTGCCCAGATAGGTGACTGGATTGGTGACGAGATCGGTTCCCGGGTTGGTGTCCTTTTTTTGGTATTCTCTTAAAAATTTTTTTTCTTCAAATTTTTTTCAAAATTTCCATTTATCGGTGTCCGGACCAGTGACCGGATCGGTGCCCGGATTGGTGACTGGATTGGTGCCCGAATCAGTTTTTTTTTTCAAATTTCTTCAAAAAAATCTTCTTTTGAATTTTGTTCAACATTTCCATTTTCATTCGTGTCAGGACCTGTTACCGGATCGGTGACCGGATTTGTGCCCGGATCAGTTTTGTCCAAATTTTTCCAAAAAAATCTTTTTTGAATTTTTTTTTTAAAATCACCATTTTTATCAGTGTCCGGATCGGTGACCGGATCGGTGCCCGGATCAGTTATTTTCTCAAATTTTTTCAAAAAAAAAAGTTTTTTTGGATTTTTTTTTACATTTCTATTTTTATCGGTGTCTGGACCCGTGACTGGATCGGTGCCCGGATCAGTTTTTTTCAAAATTTTTACAAAAAAATCTCTTTTTGAATTGTTTTCAAGATTTCAATTTGTAAACGTGTCCAGACCGGTGACCAGATCGGTGACCGGATCGAAGCCGGGATCAGTTTTTTTGCAAATTTTTTCAAAAAAATTTCTTTTCGAATTTTTTTCAAAATTTTAATTTTCATTCGCTCCCAGACCGGTGGCCGGATCGGTTACCGGATCGGTGCCCGAATCTGTTTTTTTCCAAATTTTTTCGCAAAAATCTTTTTTTGAATTCATTTCAAAATTTCCATTTTCATTGGTGTCCTGACCGGTGACCGGATCAGTGCCCGGATCGGCTGCCGGTTGGGTGTCTTTTTTTCAAATTCTTGTCAAAATTGTAATTTTCATTCGTGCCCGGACTGGTGACTGGATCGGTGCCCGGATCGGTTTTTTTCACATTTTTAAAAAAAATCTTCCTTTGAATTTTTTTCAAAATTCCAATTTTTATTCGTGTCCGGACCCGTGACCGGATCGGTGACTGGATCCGTGCCCGAATCAGTTTTTTTCCAAATTTCTTTGAAAAAGTCTCCTTTTGAATTTTTTTCAAAATTTCAATTTTTATTCGTGTCCGGACCCGTGACCGGATCGTTGCCCGGATCAGTGCCCGGATCGGTGCCCGGATCGGTGCCCGGATCGGTGACCGGATCGGTGACCGGATCGGTGACCGGATCGGTGACCGGATCGGTGACCGGATCGGTGCCCGAATCAGTTTTTTTCCAAATTTCTTCAAAAAAATCTTCTTTTGGATTTTGTTCCGAATTTCCATTTTCATTTGAGTCAGGTCCGGTGACCGGGCCCGTGACCGGATCGTTGCCCGGATCGGTGTCCGGATCAGTTTTTTTTGAAATTTTTTGAAAAAAATCTCCTTCCGAATTCTTTTCAAAATTTTAATTTTCATTCACTCCCAGATCGGTGGCCGGATGGGTGACCGGATCGGTGACCGGATCAGCGCCGGATCGGTGACCGGATCGGTGACCGGATCGGTGCCCGAATCAGTTTTTTTCCAAATTTTTGCAAAAAAATCTTTTTCTGAATCTTTTACAATATTTCCATTTCTATAGTTGTCCAGACCGGTAAAAGGATTGGTGCCCGGATCGTTTTCCAAGTGGGTGTCCTTTTTCAAATTTCGAATTTTTTTCAAAATTTCCATTTTTACTGGTGTCCAGACCGGTGACCGGATCGGTGCCCGGATCAGTTTTTTTTCAAATTTTTTCGGAAAAATCTTTTTCTGAATCTTTTACAATATTTCCATTTCTATAGTTGTCCAGACCGGTAAAAGGATTGGTGCCCGGATCGTTTTCCAAGTGGGTGTCCTTTTTTAAATTTCGAATTTTTTTCAAAATTTCCATTTTTACTGGTGTCCGGACCGGTGACCAGACCGGTGACCGGATCGGTAACCGGATTAGCGCCCGGACCGGAGACCGGATCGGTGCCCGGATCAGTTTTTTTCCAAATTTCTTCGAAAAAGTCTTCTTTTGAATTTTTTTCAAAATTACCATTTTTATCGGTGTCCAAACTGGTGACCGGATTGGTGCCCGGATCAGTTTTTTTCTCAAATTTTTTCAAAAAAAAATATTTTTTTAGATTTTTTAAAATTTCCATTTTTATCCGTGTCTGGACCCGTGACCGGATCGGTGCCCGGATCAGTTTTTTTCCAAATTTTTGCAAAAAAATCTTTTTTTGAATTTTTTACAATATTTCCATTTCTATAGTTGTGGAGACCTGTAACAGGATTGGTTCCCGGATCGTTTTCCAAGTGGGTGTCCTTTTTCAAATTTCGAATTTTTTTCAAAATTTCCATTTTTACTGGTGTCCGGACCGGTGTCCGGACCGGTGACCGGAGCGTTGCCCAGATAGGTGACTGGATTGGTGACGAGATCGGTTCCCGGGTTGGTGTCCTTTTTTTGGTATTCTCTGAAAAATTTTTTTTCTTCAAATTTTTTTCAAAATTTCCATTTATCGGTGTCCGGACCAGTGACCGGATCGGTGCCCGGATTGGTGACTGGATTGGTGCCCGAATCAGTTTTTTTTTTCAAATTTCTTCAAAAAAATCTTCTTTTGAATTTTGTTCAACATTTCCATTTTCATTCCTGTCAGGACCTGTTACCGGATCGGTGACCGGATTTGTGCCCGGATCAGTTTTGTCCAAATTTTTCCAAAAAAATCTTTTTTGAATTTTTTTTTTAAAATCACCATTTTTATCAGTGTCCGGATCGGTGACCGGATCGGTGCCCGGATCAGTTATTTTCTCAAATTTTTTCAAAAAAATCTCTTTTTGAATTGTTTTCAAGATTTAAATTTGTAAACGTGTCCAGACCGGTGACCAGATCGGTGACCGGATCGAAGCCGGGATCAGTTTTTTTGCAAATTTTTTCAAAAAAATTTCTTTTCGAATTTTTTTCAAAATTTTAATTTTCATTCGCTCCCAGACCGGTGGCCGGATCGGTTACCGGATCGGTGACCTGATCGGTGCCCGAATCTGTTTTTTTCCAAATTTTTTCGCAAAAATCTTTTTTTGAATTCATTTCAAAATTTCCATTTTCATTGGTGTCCTGACCGGTGACCGGATCAGTGCCCGGATCGGCTGCCGGTTGGGTGTCTTTTTTTCAAATTCTTGTCAAAATTGTAATTTTCATTCGTGCCCGGACTGGTGACTGGATCGGTGCCCGGATCGGTTTTTTTCACATTTTTAAAAAAAATCTTCCTTTGAATTTTTTTCAAAATTCCAATTTTTATTCGTGTCCGGACCCGTGACCGGATCGGTGACTGGATCCGTGCCCGAATCAGTTTTTTTCCAAATTTCTTTGAAAAAGTCTCCTTTTGAATTTTTTTCAAAATTTCAATTTTTATTCGTGTCCGGACCCGTGACCGGATCGTTGCCCGGATCAGTGCCCGGATCGGTGCCCGGATCGGTGACCGGATGGGTGACCGGATCGGTGACCGGATCGGTGACCGGATCGGTGCCCGAATCAGTTTTTTTCCAAATTTCTTCAAAAAAATCTTCTTTTGGATTTTGTTCCAAATTTCCATTTTCATTTGAGTCAGGTCCGGTGACCGGGCCTGTGACCGGATCGTTGCCCGGATCGTTGTCCGGACCGGTGACCGGATCGGTGCCCGGATCAGTTTTTTTCCAAATTTTTGCAAAAAAATCTTTTTTTGAATTTTTTTCAAAATTTCAATCCTCATTTGTGTCCGGACCGGTTACCAGATCCGTGACCGGATTTGTGCCCGGATCAGTTTTGTCCAAATTTTTTCAAAAAAATCTTTTTTGAATTTTTTTTCAAAATCACCATTTTTATCAGTGTCCGGACCGGTGACCGGATCGGTGCCCGGATCAGTTATTTTCTCAAATTTTTTCAAAAAAAAAATGTTTTTTTGGATTTTTTTTTACATTTCTATTTTTATCGGTGTCTGGACCCGTGACTGGATCCGTGCCCGAATCAGTTTTTTTCAAATTTTTTCAAAATTCGAATTTTTATTCGTGTCCGGACCCGTAACCGGATCGGTGCCCGGATTGGTGACTGGATTGGTGCCCGAATCAGTTTTTTTTCAAATTTCTTCAAAAAAATCTTCTTTTGAATTTTGTTCAACATTTCCATTTTCATTCGTGTCAGGACCTGTTACCGGATCGGTGACCGGATTTGTGCCCGGATCAGTTTTGTCCAAATTTTTCCAAAAAAATCTTTTTTGAATTTTTTTTTTTAAAATCACCATTTTTATCAGTGTCCGGATCGGTGACCGGATCGGTGCCCGGATCAGTTATTTTCTCAAATTTTTTCAAAAAAAAAAGTTTTTTCGGATTTTTTTTTACATTTCTATTTTTATCGGTGTCTGGACCCGTGACTGGATCGGTGCCCGGATCAGTTTTTTTCAAAATTTTTACAAAAAAATCTCTTTTTGAATTGTTTTCAAAATTTCAATTTGTAAACGTGTCCAGACCGGTGACCAGATCGGTGACCGGATCGAAGCCGGGATCAGTTTTTTTGCAAATTTTTTCAAAAAAATTTCTTTTCGAATTTTTTTCAAAATTTTAATTTTCATTCGCTCCCAGACCGGTGGCCGGATCGGTTACCGGATCGGTGACCGGATCAGTGCCCGGATCGGCTGCCGGTTGGGTGTCTTTTTTTCAAATTCTTGTCAAAATTGTAATTTTCATTCGTGCCCGGACTGATGACTGGATCGGTGCCCGGATCGGTTTTTTTCACATTTTTAAAAAAGATCTTCCTTTGAATTTTTTTCAAAATTCCAATTTTTATTCGTGTCCGGACCCGTGACCGGATCGGTGACTGGATCCGTGCCCGAATCAGTTTTTTTCCAAATTTCTTTGAAAAAGTCTCCTTTTGAATTTTTTTCAAAATTTCAATTTTTATTCGTGTCCGGACCCGTGACCGGATCGTTGCCCGGATCAGTGCCCGGATCGGTGCCCGGATCGGTGACCGGATGGGTGACCGGATCGGTGACCGGATCGGTGCCCGAATCAGTTTTTTTCCAAATTTCTTCAAAAAAATCTTCTTTTGGATTTTGTTCCAAATTTCCATTTTCATTTGAGTCAGGTCCGGTGACCGGGCCCGTGACCGGATCGTTGCCCGGATCGGTGTCCGGACCGGTGACCGGATCGGTGCCCGGATCAGTTTTTTTCCAAATTTTTGCAAAAAAATCTTTTTTTGAATTTTTTTCAAAATTTCAATCCTCATTTGTGTCCGGACCGGTTACCGGATCGGTGACCGGATTTGTGCCCGGATCAGTTTTTGTCCAAATTTTTTCAAAAAAATCTTTTTTTAATTTTTTTTCAAAATCACCATTTTTATCAGTGTCCAGACCCGTGACCGGATCAGTTATTTTCAAAATTTTTTCAGAAAAATCTCTTCGAATTTTTTTCAAAATTTTAATTTTCATTCGCTCCCAGAACGGTGGCCGGATCGGTTACCGGATCGGTGACCGGACCCGTGACCGGATCGGTGCCCGGATCAGTTTTTCTCAGAATTTTATCAAAAAAATCTTTTTTTGACTTTTGTTCAAAATTTCCATTTTCATTTGTGTCAGGACCGGTGACCAGATCGGTGCCCCGATCAGTTTTTTTTGAAATTTTTTGAAAAAAATCTCCTTCCGAATTCTTTTCAAAATTTTAATTTTCATTCACTCCCAGACCGGTGGCCGGATCGGTGACCGGATCGGTGCCCGAATCAGTTTTTTTCCAAATTTCTTCAAAAAAATCTTCCTTTGAATTTTGTTCAAAATTTCCATTTTCATTTGTGTCAGGACCGGTGTCAGGTCCGGTGACCGGACCCGTGACCGGATCGTTGCCCGGATCGGTGTCCGGACTGGTGACCGGATCGGTGCCCGGATCAGTTTTTTTCCAAATTTTTGCAAAAAAATCTTTTTCTGAATCTTTTACAATATTTCCATTTCTATAGTTGTCCAGACCAGTAAAAGGATTGGTGCCCGGATCGTTTTCCAAGTGGGTGTCCTTTTTCAAATTTCGAATTTTTTTCAAAATTTCCATTTTTACTGGTGTCCGGACCGGTGACCAGACCGGTGACCGGATCGGTAACCGGATTAGCGCCCGGACCGGAGACCGGATCGGTGCCCGGATCAGTTTTTTTCCAAATTTCTTCAAAAAAGTCTTCTTTTGAATTTTTTTCAAAATTACCATTTTTATCGGTGTCCAAACTGGTGACCGGATTGGTGCCCGGATCAGTTTTTTTCTCAAATTTTTTCAAAAAAAAATATTTTTTTAGATTTTTTAAAATTCCCATTTTTATCCGTGTCTGGACCCGTGACCGGATCGGTGCCCGGATCAGTTTTTTTCCAAATTTTTGCAAAAAAATCTTTTTTTGAATTTTTTACAATATTTCCATTTCTATAGTTGTGGAGACCTGTAACAGGATTGGTTCCCGGATCGTTTTCCAAGTGGGTGTCCTTTTTCAAATTTCGAATTTTTTTCAAAATTTCCATTTTTACTGGTGTCCGGACCGGTGTCCGGACCGGTGACCGGAGCGTTGCCCAGATAGGTGACTGGATTGGTGACGAGATCGGTTCCCGGGTTGGTGTCCTTTTTTTGGTATTCTCTGAAAAATTTTTTTTCTTCAAATTTTTTTCAAAATTTCCATTTTTATCGGTGTCCGGACCAGTGACCAAATCGGTGCCCGGATCAGTTTTCTTCAAAATTTTTTCAAATAAATCTTTTTTTGAATTTTTTTCAAAATTTTAATTTTCATTCGTGCCCAGACCGGTGGCCGGATCGGTTACCGGATCGGTGACCGGATCGGTGACCGGATCGGTGACTGGATCAGCGCCCGGATCAGTGACCAGATCGGTGACCGGATCGGTGCCCGGATCAGTTTTTTGTCCACATTTTTTCAAAAAAATCTTTTTTGAATTTTCTTTCAGAATTTTCATTTTTATCGATGTCCGGACCGGTGACCGGATGGGTGCCCGGATCAGTTTTTTTCCAAATTTCTTCAAAAATTTTTTTTTTCGAATTTTTCTCAAAATTCCAATTTTTATTTGTGTCCGGACCGGTGACCGGATCGTCGACCGTATCGGTGACCGGATCAACTTTTTTCCAAATTCTTTCAAAGAAATCTTTTTTGAATTTTTTTTCAAAATTTTCATTTCTATCGGTGTCCGGATCGGTGACCGGATCGGTGAGCGGATCAGTTTTATTCCAAATTTCTTCAAAAAAAAATGTTTTTTCGAATTTTTTTCAAAATTTCCATTTTTATCGGTGTCCGGACCAGTGACCGGATCGGTGCCCGGATTGGTGACTGGATTGGTGCCCGAATCAGTTTTTTTTTTCAAATTTCTTCAAAAAAATCTTCTTTTGAATTTTGTTCAACATTTCCATTTTCATTCGTGTCAGGACCTGTTACGGGATCGGTGACCGGATTTGTGCCCGGATCAGTTTTGTCCAAATTTTTTCAAAAAAATCTTTTTTGAATTTTTTTTCAAAATCACCATTTTTATCAGTGTCCGGACCGGTGACCGGATCGGTGCCCGGATCAGTTATTTTCTCAAATTTTTTCAAAAAAAAAATGTTTTTTTGGATTTTTTTTTACATTTCTATTTTTATCGGTGTCTGGACCCGTGACTGGATCGGTGCCCGAATCAGTTTTTTTCCAAATTTCTTCAAAAAAATCTTCTTTTGGATTTTGTTCCAAATTTCCATTTTCATTTGAGTCAGGTCCGGTGACCGGGCCCGTGACCGGATCGTTGCCCGGATCGGTGTCCGGACCGGTGACCGGATCGGTGCCCGGATCAGTTTTTTTCCAAATTTTTGCAAAAAAATCTTTTTTTGAATTTTTTTCAAAATTTCAATCCTCATTTGTGTCCGGACCGGTTACCGGATCGGTGACCGGATTTGTGCCCGGATCAGTTTTTGTCCAAATTTTTTCAAAAAAATCTTTTTTTAATTTTTTTTCAAAATCACCATTTTTATCAGTGTCCAGACCCGTGACCGGATCAGTTATTTTCAAAATTTTTTCAGAAAAATCTCTTCGAATTTTTTTCAAAATTTTAATTTTCATTCGCTCCCAGAACGGTGGCCGGATCGGTTACCGGATCGGTGACCGGACCCGTGACCGGATCGGTGCCCGGATCAGTTTTTCTCAGAATTTTATCAAAAAAATCTTTTTTTGACTTTTGTTCAAAATTTCCATTTTCATTTGTGTCAGGACCGGTGACCAGATCGGTGCCCCGATCAGTTTTTTTTGAAATTTTTTGAAAAAAATCTCCTTCCGAATTCTTTTCAAAATTTTAATTTTCATTCACTCCCAGACCGGTGGCCGGATCGGTGACCGGATCGGTGACCGGATCAGCGCCGGATCGGTGACCGGATCGGTGCCCGAATCAGTTTTTTTCCAAATTTCTTCAAAAAAATCTTCCTTTGAATTTTGTTCAAAATTTCCATTTTCATTTGTGTCAGGACCGGTGTCAGGTCCGGTGACCGGACCCGTGACCGGATCGTTGCCCGGATCGGTGTCCGGACTGGTGACCGGATCGGTGCCCGGATCAGTTTTTTTCCAAATTTTTGCAAAAAAATCTTTTTCTGAATCTTTTACAATATTTCCATTTCTATAGTTGTCCAGACCAGTAAAAGGATTGGTGCCCGGATCGTTTTCCAAGTGGGTGTCCTTTTTCAAATTTCGAATTTTTTTCAAAATTTCCATTTTTACTGGTGTCCGGACCCGTGACCAGACCGGTGACCGGATCGGTAACCGGATTAGCGCCCGGACCGGAGACCGGATCGGTGCCCGGATCAGTTTTTTTCCAAATTTCTTCAAAAAAGTCTTCTTTTGAATTTTTTTCAAAATTACCATTTTTATCGGTGTCCAAACTGGTGACCGGATTGGTGCCCGGATCAGTTTTTTTCTCAAATTTTTTCAAAAAAAAATATTTTTTTAGATTTTTTAAAATTCCCATTTTTATCCGTGTCTGGACCCGTGACCGGATCGGTGCCCGGATCAGTTTTTTTCCAAATTTTTGCAAAAAAATCTTTTTTTGAATTTTTTACAATATTTCCATTTCTATAGTTGTGGAGACCTGTAACAGGATTGGTTCCCGGATCGTTTTCCAAGTGGGTGTCCTTTTTCAAATTTCGAATTTTTTTCAAAATTTCCATTTTTACTGGTGTCCGGACCGGTGTCCGGACCGGTGACCGGAGCGTTGCCCAGATAGGTGACTGGATTGGTGACGAGATCGGTTCCCGGGTTGGTGTCCTTTTTTTGGTATTCTCTGAAAAATTTTTTTTCTTCAAATTTTTTTCAAAATTTCCATTTTTATCGGTGTCCGGACCAGTGACCAAATCGGTGCCCGGATCAGTTTTCTTCAAAATTTTTTCAAATAAATCTTTTTTTGAATTTTTTTCAAAATTTTAATTTTCATTCGTGCCCAGACCGGTGGCCGGATCGGTTACCGGATCGGTGACCGGATCGGTGACCGGATCGGTGACTGGATCAGCGCCCGGATCAGTGACCAGATCGGTGACCGGATCGGTGCCCGGATCAGTTTTTTGTCCACATTTTTTCAAAAAAATCTTTTTTGAATTTTCTTTCAGAATTTTCATTTTTATCGATGTCCGGACCGGTGACCGGATGGGTGCCCGGATCAGTTTTTTTCCAAATTTCTTCAAAAATTTTTTTTTTCGAATTTTTCTCAAAATTCCAATTTTTATTTGTGTCCGGACCGGTGACCGGATCGTCGACCGTATCGGTGACCGGATCAACTTTTTTCCAAATTCTTTCAAAGAAATCTTTTTTGAATTTTTTTTCAAAATTTTCATTTCTATCGGTGTCCGGATCGGTGACCGGATCGGTGAGCGGATCAGTTTTATTCCAAATTTCTTCAAAAAAAAATGTTTTTTCGAATTTTTTTCAAAATTTCCATTTTTATCGGTGTCCGGACCAGTGACCGGATCGGTGCCCGGATTGGTGACTGGATTGGTGCCCGAATCAGTTTTTTTTTTCAAATTTCTTCAAAAAAATCTTCTTTTGAATTTTGTTCAACATTTCCATTTTCATTCGTGTCAGGACCTGTTACGGGATCGGTGACCGGATTTGTGCCCGGATCAGTTTTGTCCAAATTTTTTCAAAAAAATCTTTTTTGAATTTTTTTTCAAAATCACCATTTTTATCAGTGTCCGGACCGGTGACCGGATCGGTGCCCGGATCAGTTATTTTCTCAAATTTTTTCAAAAAAAAAATGTTTTTTTGGATTTTTTTTTACATTTCTATTTTTATCGGTGTCTGGACCCGTGACTGGATCCGTGCCCGAATCAGTTTTTTTCAAATTTTTTCAAAATTCGAATTTTTATTCGTGTCCGGACCCGTAACCGGATCGGTGCCCGGATTGGTGACTGGATTGGTGCCCGAATCAGTTTTTTTTCAAATTTCTTCAAAAAAATCTTCTTTTGAATTTTGTTCAACATTTCCATTTTCATTCGTGTCAGGACCTGTTACCGGATCGGTGACCGGATTTGTGCCCGGATCAGTTTTGTCCAAATTTTTCCAAAAAAATCTTTTTTGAATTTTTTTTTTTAAAATCACCATTTTTATCAGTGTCCGGATCGGTGACCGGATCGGTGCCCGGATCAGTTATTTTCTCAAATTTTTTCAAAAAAAAAAGTTTTTTCGGATTTTTTTTTACATTTCTATTTTTATCGGTGTCTGGACCCGTGACTGGATCGGTGCCCGGATCAGTTTTTTTCAAAATTTTTACAAAAAAATCTCTTTTTGAATTGTTTTCAAAATTTCAATTTGTAAACGTGTCCAGACCGGTGACCAGATCGGTGACCGGATCGAAGCCGGGATCAGTTTTTTTGCAAATTTTTTCAAAAAAATTTCTTTTCGAATTTTTTTCAAAATTTTAATTTTCATTCGCTCCCAGACCGGTGGCCGGATCGGTTACCGGATCGGTGACCGGATCAGTGCCCGGATCGGCTGCCGGTTGGGTGTCTTTTTTTCAAATTCTTGTCAAAATTGTAATTTTCATTCGTGCCCGGACTGGTGACTGGATCGGTGCCCGGATCGGTTTTTTTCACATTTTTAAAAAAAATCTTCCTTTGAATTTTTTTCAAAATTCCAATTTTTATTCGTGTCCGGACCCGTGACCGGATCGGTGACTGGATCCGTGCCCGAATCAGTTTTTTTCCAAATTTCTTTGAAAAAGTCTCCTTTTGAATTTTTTTCAAAATTTCAATTTTTATTCGTGTCCGGACCCGTGACCGGATCGTTGCCCGGATCAGTGCCCGGATCGGTGCCCGGATCGGTGACCGGATGGGTGACCGGATCGGTGACCGGATCGGTGCCCGAATCAGTTTTTTTCCAAATTTCTTCAAAAAAATCTTCTTTTGGATTTTGTTCCAAATTTCCATTTTCATTTGAGTCAGGTCCGGTGACCGGGCCCGTGACCGGATCGTTGCCCGGATCGGTGTCCGGACCGGTGACCGGATCGGTGCCCGGATCAGTTTTTTTCCAAATTTTTGCAAAAAAATCTTTTTTTGAATTTTTTTCAAAATTTCAATCCTCATTTGTGTCCGGACCGGTTACCGGATCGGTGACCGGATTTGTGCCCGGATCAGTTTTTGTCCAAATTTTTTCAAAAAAATCTTTTTTTAATTTTTTTTCAAAATCACCATTTTTATCAGTGTCCAGACCCGTGACCGGATCAGTTATTTTCAAAATTTTTTCAGAAAAATCTCTTCGAATTTTTTTCAAAATTTTAATTTTCATTCGCTCCCAGAACGGTGGCCGGATCGGTTACCGGATCGGTGACCGGACCCGTGACCGGATCGGTGCCCGGATCAGTTTTTCTCAGAATTTTATCAAAAAAATCTTTTTTTGACTTTTGTTCAAAATTTCCATTTTCATTTGTGTCAGGACCGGTGACCAGATCGGTGCCCCGATCAGTTTTTTTTGAAATTTTTTGAAAAAAATCTCCTTCCGAATTCTTTTCAAAATTTTAATTTTCATTCACTCCCAGACCGGTGGCCGGATCGGTGACCGGATCGGTGACCGGATCAGCGCCGGATCGGTGACCGGATCGGTGCCCGAATCAGTTTTTTTCCAAATTTCTTCAAAAAAATCTTCCTTTGAATTTTGTTCAAAATTTCCATTTTCATTTGTGTCAGGACCGGTGTCAGGTCCGGTGACCGGACCCGTGACCGGATCGTTGCCCGGATCGGTGTCCGGACTGGTGACCGGATCGGTGCCCGGATCAGTTTTTTTCCAAATTTTTGCAAAAAAATCTTTTTCTGAATCTTTTACAATATTTCCATTTCTATAGTTGTCCAGACCAGTAAAAGGATTGGTGCCCGGATCGTTTTCCAAGTGGGTGTCCTTTTTCAAATTTCGAATTTTTTTCAAAATTTCCATTTTTACTGGTGTCCGGACCGGTGACCAGACCGGTGACCGGATCGGTAACCGGATTAGCGCCCGGACCGGAGACCGGATCGGTGCCCGGATCAGTTTTTTTCCAAATTTCTTCAAAAAAGTCTTCTTTTGAATTTTTTTCAAAATTACCATTTTTATCGGTGTCCAAACTGGTGACCGGATTGGTGCCCGGATCAGTTTTTTTCTCAAATTTTTTCAAAAAAAAATATTTTTTTAGATTTTTTAAAATTCCCATTTTTATCCGTGTCTGGACCCGTGACCGGATCGGTGCCCGGATCAGTTTTTTTCCAAATTTTTGCAAAAAAATCTTTTTTTGAATTTTTTACAATATTTCCATTTCTATAGTTGTGGAGACCTGTAACAGGATTGGTTCCCGGATCGTTTTCCAAGTGGGTGTCCTTTTTCAAATTTCGAATTTTTTTCAAAATTTCCATTTTTACTGGTGTCCGGACCGGTGTCCGGACCGGTGACCGGAGCGTTGCCCAGATAGGTGACTGGATTGGTGACGAGATCGGTTCCCGGGTTGGTGTCCTTTTTTTGGTATCCTCTGAAAAATTTTTTTTCTTCAAATTTTTTTCAAAATTTCCATTTTTATCGGTGTCCGGACCAGTGACCAAATCGGTGCCCGGATCAGTTTTCTTCAAAATTTTTTCAAATAAATCTTTTTTTGAATTTTTTTCAAAATTTTAATTTTCATTCGTGCCCAGACCGGTGGCCGGATCGGTTACCGGATCGGTGACCGGATCGGTGACCGGATCGGTGACTGGATCAGCGCCCGGATCAGTGACCAGATCGGTGACCGGATCGGTGCCCGGATCAGTTTTTTGTCCACATTTTTTCAAAAAAATCTTTTTTGAATTTTCTTTCAGAATTTTCATTTTTATCGATGTCCGGACCGGTGACCGGATGGGTGCCCGGATCAGTTTTTTTCCAAATTTCTTCAAAAATTTTTTTTTTCGAATTTTTCTCAAAATTCCAATTTTTATTTGTGTCCGGACCGGTGACCGGATCGTCGACCGTATCGGTGACCGGATCAACTTTTTTCCAAATTCTTTCAAAGAAATCTTTTTTGAATTTTTTTTCAAAATTTTCATTTCTATCGGTGTCCGGATCGGTGACCGGATCGGTGAGCGGATCAGTTTTATTCCAAATTTCTTCAAAAAAAAATGTTTTTTCGAATTTTTTTCAAAATTTCCATTTTTATCGGTGTCCGGACCAGTGACCAAATCGGTGCCCGGATCAGTTTTCTTCAAAATTTTTTCAAAAAATTTTTTTTTCGAATTTTTTTCAAAATTCCAATTTTTATTTGTGTCCGGACCGGTGACCGGATCGTCGACCGTATCGGTGATCGGATCAGTTTTTTTCCAAATTTTTTCAAAAAAATCTTTTTTGAATTTCTTTTCAAAATTTTCATTTTTATCGGTGTCCACCGGTGACCGGATCGGTGCCCGGATCAGTTTTTTCTTCAAATTTTTTCAAAGAAAAATGTTTTTTTGAATCGTTTTCGAAATTTCCATTTTTATTGGTGTCTGGACCCGTGACCGGATCGGTGCCCGGATCGGTTTCCGGGTGGGTGTCCTACTTTTTTCATATTTTTTCAAAAAAGTCTTTTTTGGAATTTTCATCAAAATTCCAATTTTTATCGGTCTCCAGACCCGTGACCGGATCGGTTTTTTCCAAATTTGTTCAAAAAAACGTTTTTTTGAATTTATTTGAAAATTTAAATTTTCATTCGTGTCCGGACCGGTGACCGGATCGTTGCCCAGATAGGTGACCGGATCGGTGACAAGATCGGTTCCCGGGTTGGTGTCCTTCTTTTGGAATTCTCTCAAAAAAGTCTTTTTTGAATTTCTTTCAAAATTTCCATTTTTATCGGTGTCCGGACCGGTGACCGGATCGGTGCCCGGATCAGTTTTTTTCACAATTTGTTCAAAAAAATCTTTTTTGAATTTTCTTTCAGAATTTTCATTTTTATCGATGTCCTAGACCGGTGACCGGATGGGTGACCGGATGGGTGCCCGGATCAGTTTTTTTCCAAATTTCTTCAAAAAATTTTTTTCTCGAATTTTTTTCAAAATTCCAATTTTTATTTGTGTCCAGACCGGTGACCGGATCGTCGACCGTATCGGTGACCGGATCAGTTTTTTTCCAAATTTTTTCAAAAAAATCATTTTTGAATTTTTTTTCAAAATTTTCATTTTTATCGGTGTCCGGACCGGTGACCGGATCGGTGCCCCCATCAGTTTTTTTTCAAATTTTTTCGGAAAAATATTTTTTTGAATTTTTCCCAAAATTTCCATCTTTATCTGTGTCCGGACCCGTGACCGGATCGGTGCCCGGATCGGTTTTATTCCAAATTTCTTCAAAAAAAAATGTTTTTTCGAATTTTTTTCAAAATTTCCATTTTAATCGGTGTCCGGACCAGTGACCAAATCGAGGCCCGGATCAGTTTTCTTCAACATTTTTTCAAAAAAAAATGTTTTTTTGAATCGTTTTCGAAATTTCCATTTTTATTGGTGTCTGGACCCGTGACCGGGTCGGTGCCCGGATCGGTTTCCGGGTGGGTGTCCTACTTTTTTCAAATTTTTTCAAAAAAGTCTTTTTTGGAATTTTCATCAAAATTCCAATTTTTATCGGTCTCCAGACCCGTGACCGGATCGGTTTTTTCCAAATTTGTTCAAAAAAACGTTTTTTTGAATTTATTTGAAAATTTAAATTTTCATTCGTGTCCGGACCGGTGACCGGATCGTTGCCCAGATAGGTGACCGGATCGGTGACAAGATCGGTTCCCGGGTTGGTGTCCTTCTTTTGGAATTCTCTCAAAAAAGTCTTTTTTGAATTTCTTTCAAAATTTCCATTTTTATCGGTGTCCGGACCGGTGACCGGATCGGTGCCCGGATCAGTTTTTTTCACAATTTGTTCAAAAAAATCTTTTTTGAATTTTCTTTCAGAATTTTCATTTTTATCGATGTCTTAGACCGGTGACCGGATGGGTGCCCGGATCAGTTTTTTTCCAAATTTCTTCAAAATTTTTTTTTTTCGAATTTTTTTCAAAATTCCAATTTTTATTTGTGTCCAGACCGGTGACCGGATCGTCGACCGTATCGGTGACCGGATCAGTTTTTTTCCAAATTTTTTCAAAAAAATCATTTTTGAATTTTTTTTCAAAATTTTCATTTTTATCGGTGTCCGGACCGGTGACCGGATCGGTGCCCCCATCAGTTTTTTTTCAAATTTTTTCGGAAAAATATTTTTTTGAATTTTTCCCAAAATTTCCATCTTTATCTGTGTCCGGACCCGTGACCGGATCGGTGACCGGATCGGTGCCCGGATCAGTTTTTTTCCAAATTTCTTCAAAAAAAAAAATGTTTTTTTGAATTTTTTTTGAAATTTCCATTTTTATCAGTGTCTGGACCCGTGTCCGGACCGGTGACCGGATCTTTGCCCAGATAGGTGACTGGATCGGTGACGAGATCGGTTCCCGGGTTGGTGTCCTTTTTTTGGAATTCTCTCAAAAAATTTTTTTTTCGAATTTTTTTCAAAATTTCCATTCTTATCGGTGTCCCGACCAGTGACCAAATCGGTGCCCGGATCAGTTTTCTTCAAAATTTTTTCAAAAAAATCTCTTTTTGAATTTTTTTCAAAATTTTAATTTTCATTCGTGCCCAGACCGGTGGCCGGATCGGTTACCGGAAGTAGTATATATTTAGTGTGATCCTGACTCACATTTTTTTTTCATCATTTTTCGATCTCTATTCATTCGTTTACACCAATATTCAATGCAAAAACAACCAAAACATCACACACAAATTCTCTAAATTTTTCTCATTTTTTCACTAATATTTCGTCAATTTTCAATCAAAATGATCGATTTTCCAACCAGGGTCCGTGATGCCGACCCCTGAATATTTTTATGAACTTTGCCTTACCTTTCCAGAAAAAATTACTTCAACCTTTCTCTCTGTGTTTCTCATGTAGGAGTTGAGACCTACCAATGCCCACATTAAAAGGCTGAGTTCTTAACCTTTTTGAAGAAAAGAAAAAAAATAAATAAATAATAGAGTCTTGAAAGTAGAACAAGTTATCCTGTTTCCCCATAACTAGTATAGGTATCAACTCACAAGGATTCTAACTTGCTCATTCATAAAAATTTTTAATTAATTTCCATAATTGAACCACTTCCTTGAAGTTCAGTAAGAAATGGATTTTTTGATGAGTATGACAAAGTATTTGTTAAATTATCATTATTATTATTATTAATATTATTATTATTATCATTATTATTTGAATGTATTGGTTGACATGGGTCATTTTTCCACTCTTTAGCTAATTCAGGGTGACCTTTAAAAAGATTATCTACCTGTTTTTTATGCGAATGAAATTCGTTCAATGAAATTGAAAGTTGACCAATTTTTCCATATTGAACCCATAATTTTCCAAGCCATCTTAAACGTCTACCGTGAGAATCTGAGATTCCAAAATTTTCTTTTAATATTTCTTTAAAAGTTGATGTTACTCTTGCTGCTAAAAATTCTATGACATATTTTTGATAAAATAATTCCAAATAACATCCATAAACGCACTGAGCGTATAATAAATGATTTTGTAGATTACTAAGATGAGATTTACTTTCACTAAGAAAATTGAATAAATCATAATAATTTGCTTTTAATGTATCTGGTACAGTCAATCCTACTGTTACCTGAGTATGTAAAAATTTCTTCAACCATTCATTAAATTCTTTTCCAACCAATTTTGGTTTAACGGATTTTTTTTTAAATAACTTCATAATAATACATCGATAACGTTTGGGAATAACAATTTCCCCATGCAACACACTACACCGAACACTCTCAAAAGACGCCGCATCACGTTTAGCCAATTTCATAATTTCAAGTACACGTCTCGTATCATCATACGCTGAACGAATAGCCGAAAGAGAACTCATTAAAACACGTTATTTTCGCACTCTGGTTACCACAATTTTTTACTTTGTATGCTCTCCGGATTTGCTTATAAAGGTTTTTGGTCAATGTTTAGATCATTCTAGAAAAATCGAATATATTCTAGTCTGACAAAACTCTCTCAATCATTGCATACAACACGTGTTCATTACATTCCAGATTATTCGAGATTAATCGTATATATTCACGCTATAGCGAACGTTTATATGACGCTCCTAGTATGAACGCGTCGAAGGTCACTGCATTTCATCTCTCATGAATAAATTATCAAAATTCATATATATCTGACGCTCCTACAATGAGCGCGTCAACTGATTTACACTTTAGGGTATACAGTAAGCAACTTAAAAAAATCAATAAATTCTATAATTTGACGCGTCCGCAATTTATGGACGCGTCAGATTACATCGTTTTTCAATCTCTATTACCAGCAGTCTACTGCCATTAGTCACCATTAGAGTTGCAGCGCACGTATTCTCAACTCCAACCAATACTGTCTTATGGGTGCTCCTACCATGAGCGTCTATAATTATTAATGTACAAATTTTTGGGTAAATTTCTAATATTCTTGATAGCTGACGCTCCTAGTATGAGCGCGCAACGGCGCGAATGAAATATACAGTACCTAGTCTGATTGTTTAGCGTATGTATTCTCTTTGAATAACCATATTATGGGTGCTCATACCAAGAGCGCGTCTATATTAATGTACCTATTCTCAAGCAAATTTCTAATCTAATTTTCACATAAAATTTCAAGTTATCGGTAAATTCATTTATAATTCTCTCTCTAGACTAATGGTGTCTTATGAGTGCTCCTGTCGAGAGCGCGCGGATGAAATAAAAATCATCTGATCGCGTGCGTATTCCCGCACATACTTCTCTTTAATACGCAGTAAAACGGTCTAACTCCAACTAATGCTGTCTTATGGGTGCTCATACCAAGAGCGCGTCTATATTAATGTTGGGCAAATTTCTAATATTCTCGATAGCTGACGCTCCTAGTATGAGCGCATGTCACCGCATATTATAGAGCCATTCTTGTCGGATTTATATTAATTACCGTAAATCATTTTTACTATTATACCAATTTTCACATAATCATTCCCAGTTGATTGGTGCATCAGAGTGGTTAAAAGGTTTGTTAGTGTATTTTCTTAGAAAATTATCTAATGTTTGAGTAACTGTCAAATTTGTATAAATCTCATTTTTAGGACTTGAACATCTGTATATATTACTATCATTCAATTTTAAATTATTAATAATAAGAATACCGCTTTGAAGACTCATCCTATACGTATTTATATCAATTAATTCATTTTTATTATTATACCAATTTTTATTCTCATCATTGATGCAACGAATGAAAGCTGGACTACCCTCAGTTTCTCTTATACTTTTTATCCAATAATTTATTTTATAATCATTTCCTGATTGGTGAAAATCTTCTCGGTACAAATTTATTTCAGATGATTCATATCTTATCTCATCACCTCCTACACTTACAAAAACTTCACAGTGATAATTACCCACATAATTTTCATATCTACTTACATTCATAAAAGAAGAAATTTCTAATTTTTTCCTAGATTCTGAGTACAAATATTGAAAATTATTTAACCCCAGAATTTCTTGTTCTTTATACCATTCAATCCTATAAACAAATTCCCACGTAGTAGAAGTCACATTACAAAATAGGAGAATATTATCTTTATTGATTTTCTTCCCAACATCGAGTGTAAATTCATTCCTAAATTGTTGATGAGAGAGACCAACAAGGAACAAGACAAGCAAATTTATTTTCCACATTTATAGGGAAAAAAAATTTATAGTAAGAAATATTAAAGTGAGTCTTCCTGTAAATTCTAATTTTAATGAACAATCACAGTATTTTTCAATGGATTATATCTAGCTTTATCTGAAGTAATTATTACACAATGAATAACTGAATCAACAGCAAAAGAATCCCACCATTGAAAATTAATTTTAATATTTATTGTAGATCCTTTAATCACCTCAGATTGTTTAGAGCAGTCAATAACAATTAGTGGATATTTAGTCACAAAATCATTATAATCAATTAAAGGCTTACCCTCCTTTCCATAGTAGGAAGATTTGAAATTTTTGAACATATTATAAATTTGAGAGCACTTATTTTCACTCAAATTTACATTCAATCTATTTGTAGGATAGCAGATATTATTATTAAGATATAATTGAATATTTTCAAGATTACATAAGTCAAAAAGACCGTTATCGGTATTAATCTTATCAGCTCTATTTTTTTGAAATCCAATAATTACATATCTTGGTTTGAAATAACTGGTAGGGATATCCCAAGTAAAATTTTTCCCAGTAATTGAGGATTTTTCCAAATACATCCAATGTCTATAGAACATATCATATTCAGTTGAGGCAGCTATTTCTTTATTAATAGCCGTTTCATGGGCTAATGAAAATTTATATAATGGCATTCGCCAATAAATGTCTGAGAGGGTTATGTTAATATTATGAGCAGTAGCAACAGTTTCATCTACTACAAGGACATTATTGAAATTGGCATTTGTCTTGACCAAAATCAATTCTTGATGGATTCTGTATAGGTATTCTTTAAAATCTTCATGAAATCCCAAGACTAATTTTAAGGGGATGGAGACTGAAAAATAGCCTTCTTTATTTATTAGATTATAAGCAGATTTTACTTTCCAAGTTGCATCATTATAGGTAATATCATCATCTAGAGAACAAATTCCTTTCATAGCTACTGCAACACCTGGATTCTCAATCCAATCAATCTCATTTCCACCAACATAATAACAAATTCTACTGAATAAGTGCAAAATTCCATTATTCACAAATTGTACTTTTTTTGTATCAATAGTATTCAAAATTGTACCATCTGATACTTTTTTTAATGTTATTTTGCCAGAAATTACCAATAAACTCCTATGTGGACAAGTCTTAATATCTTCATTGAATAAGGGTATTGAAATTCTATTTCCAAATTGATTTAGATCATGAGTAATAGGTGGCCTATAGTCAACATAATCTTCACTCTCAATTATATCTTGCTCCATTGTATTTAATAAAGAAAAAAAAATTAAAAAGATTTTATATAAAATTCCATTGTAATAATTTCCCCCTCAAAATTAATTGGTCTATTTTCCTGATCTACAACTTGAACATGTACTTGTTTTATATAATTAGTATTCAAAGGATAATAACGAACTTGACTAGGAATTTGAACTATTTTTGTACCTGGTTTTGCATTTAAAGGAAATGAGTAGATAATATTTCCTCTCCCCTTTCCATTCTCATAATTTGAATCAATAAGATTACATCTAATTCTAATTGCATTTACAGGGTAAATATCTACTAATAAATCTGAATGAGATATTTCTCCTTGTCTTATAATTCTCTTACTGAATCCTAGAATACGTCCAATTGATTTTGGTGATGAAAAATCTATCTTTTTTTTGTGACAAATTACAGCTACTTTACGAGTCACATAATCAACACTTGCTGTTAGTTCATTTTCTTTGGCCAAATTATTATTGTTAATAGCATTTACAATATCTTCTACTTCATATGTTCCAGGTGGAATTCTGAATTTATTATTGGAAATAAAATTTGATTCTATTTCTTCATCATTAATGACAAACTCAAATAAATTATTATCTTCTGTCACATTATTTATGGAATTATAAACAACAAAACTAGTCAAACAAATTTCCCATTCCTTATTTTTATCCAAATTTATAGGCTCATCCAAAGAATATCCCAAAATGGAAGTTTTCCCATTCAATTCAATACTGAAACCCATAGCTATTTAATTACTAGAAAAATTCTTTAAAAATTTCAAACACAAATGACCACAAATGACTTGATCAAAACTTTGATTCTGATCAATATTATAAAATGTTTGCCTTTGTCCAAAATATTTAATCAATTCAATTGGAGGCTCAACCCCAAAAGAATCATAGTAATTTATTACATCATCTTTTTTTATAAAACAAACCCAATGAGTCCCTGGTCCAGTAGAATTATCCAAATTTATAATCATAGTTTCATTCTTCCACAACTTACTGGGAAGTTGATCTTTCATAAAAACTCCTCTGAAATATGGAATTTTCAATTCTTTTACATATTTTATCAATTCTATATCTGATAGAGGTTTAATAGGAATTATTTTTTTTTTTATCCGCAGGATTAAACCTGCTTATGCTGGGTGCATCTGGGTCAATATAGAAACCTTTACCAGCTTTATCTGGGTCAATAAAAAATCCATTACCAAGTTTCTTTTCTGCAGCTTGAATATTTTTATGATGGTTTATAAATTCATCAACTAACCCGTATTTCTCTTCAATACTCTTATTCTCTTTAATTCTCTCTTCAACTAATTTATTATTAGCTTTTTTATTCTGATAAGCATTTATAAGATTTGAAACTATAGCTGGTAAAAAACCACCTGTCTTATTATTATCATTAATATATTGTAATTGAGGATTCTTTAATTCTAATTTTACTGGTTTTCCATGCTTAATTCCTTTCTTAATTTGTTTGATTTGGTATTTTGATAAAGGTAAATATGTTTCATTCATAATACTATCTTTTGTTCTAACAAACTGTTTATGATCCAAATTAAGAGTAACAGGTTTCTTTAATTGAATACCTTCTAGAATTAATTTCTGATCTTTTTCATCCAAATTTATTGGGAATTTTATTCCAGATCCAAGCCATCTTTTAACTTTCATTGCATTTGTTGTTAAATATGCAGCAGCTTTCTCACCCAAATCAGAGTCATCAGCTATAACTCGTTTCCAAGCATCTTCTTGTAATTTATAATCAGCTTCATGTCTCTTATCAATATTACTAGATTTAGCATAAGCCACATCATGCAGTTGAGCGGCTTCATCTAATTTGTTCAATGGTTTCACATTTTGAGATAATTTTAAATCCAAATTAGTACCTGGACCTAGATACTCATATCCTGGATAGTGAAGTTCAAAAGGCAAATTATCTATTATAGAATTTACTATTCCAGCACCCTTTGGAAAAGGTTTTGAAGCTCTATCTCTTATTTTTTTACGGTAATCCATTTATTTATTTAAAAAAAATTTAAAACTTTGTTTTTAAAAGTTCTCTATCATAAAATTTACCAAGAATCTCCTCACCATCTAATGCTTTAATTGAATAAGTAATTGGATTTGTATAAAAAATCTTATCAACTACAAAAATCTCTCTTGTCCAATTCTTTTTATATTTATTTTCAAAAGTTTTTTTATATGCATAAATTCTGACTCTATCTCCTATTTTGAATTTTGGTTTCTTTTGAGCACATTTACTATCAAGTTTATTAAATCTTATTAGAATTTGTTCCTCATTATCTTTGTTCACTTCAATAGGTCTCATTCCAGTAGTTCTATGAATGTCTTTAGTATTGTATTCTTTTATAATTTTGGGTAAAACATCGTACCATTTGAAATTATTTCTAGCTTCAAAATAGATCTTCAATTTTTGATTCAATGTTCTATTGAAGCGTTCAACTATAGCTGATTTTTCTTCATTAAAAGTGTGATACATTTTAATATCATATTTTTTCAACATTTTTTCAAAAATTTTATTTACAAATTCACCTCCCATATCCACATGCAGGAGATTAGGTTTACGGTTGGATTTTATGATTATTTCTTCAAAAGCATTAGTTACAGTTTTTCCTGTTTTATTTTGTAAAGGTTGACTCCAAACATACTTTGAGAATGTATCAATAATATTTAACAGATATTTAAAATCATTATTCTCTTCAGAATATTTCTCCATAATTAATAAATCTGCAGCCCATAAATCATCTATACCTTTTGTTTTAATCCTTCTTTTACAGAATTTCTTGATGATTGGGGCATGCAATTCTTTAGCAATATTCATTTTATTTTATTTATTTACGAGATTTTTTCTTACGTTTGAACATTTTTCTACAAGACCAAACAAATTTAAAGAATATTATAAGAGCACATATTTTTTTTTCTGCTTCTTCTGAATCTGAGTCCATTTATAACAGGGAAAATTTATATAAATTTGATGGATGTAGATTTTTCATTTTTATTCAAAACATATATATCAAGATTAGTTTTCAAAATTTGTTTATACGGATGATGAGATACAAGTTCTTTCATTTTATTTCTAAATGATTTATCTGTGGAAATTACAAAAATCAAATCATAAAGAGTTATTGCAGTTGTTACCTCATATTTCTGATCTATGAAATATAAGTCTTTTTCTTTATCCCCATAATAAGATTCTTTTGTTAATTTGAATCCATTTCCAATTTTTTCATCCAAGAATTTAGCTTTTGACGAAACAACAATTGTTGTATTTTCATTCAATTTATAACCTTCAATGTTCTTGACTCCTTGATAAATTCTTATCAATACTGAATCATCTTTTGAGTCATAATTAGATATGGTTGTTAGGATTTTGTCTTCAATGAGAATATTTAATTGGGGTCTATATTCTTCATTATTTAGCTTTAGTGGTGGTAAATTCAATTTTTTAGAAGAAGTTATATCAAATGTGAAATTTTTAAAATCTTTTTTAGCATATATTCCAATATTTCTTTCAGCCAGATTAATAAGATTAATAAATTTATTAGTATCATAAGTAGTAATTTTTTGATTATTCATAATTATTGTCAAAACCCCTTTTGAGTCTAACAAAGTACCTTCATCATTTTGATATTGAAAACAGATAAGTTCCTCTATTTTATTATAAATGTAAATATATTGACTTGTTTTTTCAATATCTACTTTTGTATTTTCAGAAAATCTTCTTCCCAGAGTGTAGATTAGGATAGTAAAATATGAAAATGCTAATTCAATAATAGTTACATTTTGACCAAGTGTATTCTCGCTAGCAGTTCTATTTGAAGTATTTTTTGGAATTTTCTGATTATGCAAATGAATGCGTATGAAAATGTATAATCTGTTTGATCCTATATCATTTATATTATAATTTGAAAGAGAATTTAGATTCAAACTATTAGTAAACTCAGTAAATAGATCTGGTTCCATAAATAAATGCATAGGTTTTTCATTGAATGAATTATTTTCATCATATGGAGCTGGTTTGATTTGGGGTTTCATACCCAGACTCTCTTCAACTGCTCTAACTCTTAATTCAAGATCATTGAATTCTCTGATTTTTAAAAATTGTCGAGACATTTATTATGGAAAAATTTCTTTAATTTCTTGTAAAATTCTTATAACCTCATTTTTCAATGCTGGATTATCATTTCCACTCTCTATTTCTCCATATAAAACTGTCAATTTTTGAAGTAGTTCATCCAAATTATCCCAGTAAATATATTTATCTCCACTCAAATTTGTGAATAAATTTAAATTTTTTATTTCTTTCAATGGATCAATTATCTTCTCAGGATCTAAATTACCATTTTTAATATTTACATAGGTAGAAACTAAATTCTTTATTGGCAATGCGCCACCAGTTTTAATTTTCAAGAAGCCTTTTTTGAGTAATAATGGCTTTACAATATGGTTGTATTTGTATCCAGTACTTGCTTTAACTTTGTTTGAAGTTGGATCATTATTATGTTTGTAACTATTAGTTATTACTAGAATTTTTGTATAATTTTCTTCATCCACATCATCAAAATGTTTAGGTTCCTCCAAAATTATTAATTCCCATAAACCTGGAGTTCCTTTAAATTCAGTACCATCAGAGAATGTAATATTATTGTCTTTAACCCAAATTGGTTGATTACCAATAAATAGGTCATTTCCATTTTCAACTCTGACTCCAAATGTCTTATCTGTCTTTATATCTTTTGAGGCATGATATGATAAGTATTTTTGAGCAATTTCTCCTATAACCTTAATAACATCTTCTTTTGTCTCTAGTTCTGGTAAGGTTTTATGTTCAATTTGGGAAGGTTCTGACAAGGTTTTGGACATAATTTGGACAGGTTCTGGTAAGGTTTTATGTCGAATTTCATTAGTCAACTTTTCCAATGGTTGAGTAATTGGTTGGTATAATTCTTTCAGTTGTTCTTGTTTATAAATTCTCCCTGTTTTGATACTATCATATTTTTGTTTTAAATCATTTTTTGATTCAATAAATTCTCTAACAAGATTTTCCATTTAAATAAGGAAAAAATTAAAGAAAAATGGAAACCAAAAAACTTAAGAAACCCATTAAAGTTGAAAACTATGATTATGAAAAACCAAAACCTAGATATAATGAAATATTTCCAAATATTATACGAGCTGGTATATTTGGTCCATCTGGTTGTGGAAAAACAAATGTCCTAATTCAAATACTAATAGAGATAAATACTTATAAGAATATATATTTATGTACAAAAACTCCAGATCAAGAAAAATATAAAAGATTAAAAGAGATTATTGATATTTTCAATAAAAAGTCTAAAAAACCTATAGGATTTACAACACTACTCCCTAATGAATTACAAGAACCAGAAGAGATTGACTCTCATTCAGTCATTATTTTTGATGATATCTTGACAGATCCTCAAGAAAATATTGCTAAATATTATTTAAGAGGTCGACATAATAATATTTCTTGTTTTTATTTGGCTCAATCTTATTCAAAAGTTCCAAAACAATGCGTGAGAGATAATTTCAATTATTTAATTCTTTTTAAACAAGACATTAGAAATTTAAAACATATTTTTGAAAATCATGTTACAGATTTAAAATTTGAAAAGTTCAAACATATGTGTAATTCTTGTTGGGAGAAAGAATATGGATTCCTTGTCATTGATAAAGAATGTAGAAATAAAAATGAAATTTATAAAAAGAATTTTGACGAAGGATTCAAATTGTGAGTTGAAATCCATATGGGAGAGTATTTATATTATCAACTAAATATCTTTTATCGTCATATGGTGATAATGCTACTTTATCACATTCTATTGTATATAATTTATGTTGTTTAGAGGCTATTGAATAGACTTTCTCTCTTGTCTGTTGACTTTTGACTAAGCAATTCTTGTACATTTCAAATTTCATTTTCTCTATATTTCTTTTTCTTATTCCTTTACACACCTTTTTTTCTTTAATATCATTCCTAAATGCATACATTTTTGATCTTAATCCAACCCATTCTCTAATAGGAATTCCTAAATATTCATCTTTAAATAATCCTGGGACTTTCTTATTAACTTGAGGCATCCAATCAATTTTATAATCCGAAGTATCACAATTTGACAAAATATCACCTTTTATATCTTTAAAAACATCATCTGTTTCAACATATATAATCAAGGAATCTGTGTCAGTTCCTAATAATCTAATTTTTTCCCCATATTTTTCCCTTAATACATTGTAATAGAATTGGTACATCAATAATTTAGATATTTCTAAAACGACAAATCCTCCATATATTGGTTTATTTAGTTTCACTGTTTTCTTTTTCCTACCCAATAGGATTGTTTCTTCATCTAAAATTGTTCTAGTTTCATATTCTGATTGTTTTAGAAATGAATCTGGAGATGTTAAAATTTTAACGTCGCATCTATTTCTCACATTCTCCATTTGTTTTCCATAAACTGAATTATTCATTAATTTGTAGAAATCTTTTTCAAAATCATTTTTAGCTTGTTGTCTTAATTTTGTATTCATATCAATATATGATTTTAACCAGGCTTTTTGTCTAAATCTCATATAATTTTTAACACTTTTCAAAATTATTCCTTGTTTAAGACATTCTTTCAACATTCTAAAATCAATAATATAATCTGTTTTTGAGTGCAAATTAGTTATTAATTTTGTATTGCTAGGTTTTGTTCCTATTTCATCCTTTATCAATTTTTTCTGATATTCTGATAATTCACTTTCATTAGGTTTGTAGTGTTCTGGTAGCATGGGATAGTCTTTGAATTTTTCATGTAATTCTATGGGGATTTCTAAATCTACTATAAAAGTATATCCATATTCACCATTATCATCTAAGTTAAGGATTACATCTTTGGTAAAGTCTGATGGTTTATATTGTAATGTTTTGAAAATATCACTCTCTGGATTTTTTATCAACAATTCTTGAATTTGTTTTTCAGAATTTTGTGATTTCAACAAATCTATTTTCTTTTTCCTCAATAGATTATAATTTAGAAATTCTCCAATTGGTAAAGGCTGACTTAATGCCCATCCATATAGATTATTACAATCCAAATATAAAATATAACTAGTATGTTTTTTGCTATTCCAAATTCCTTTCTTCTCAGCATCTTCTCTACTCAATTTTATTGTTTTATCCAACTTCTCATCATAAAAGTAACAATTATTTGCTAGAGCGTGTCTATGTGGAATATTAGAAATACCCCCTCTAATACCTTTTTCATATAATTCATAATTTTCTTGATCTTTGAGTAATTCAAGCTTTTGACCTGTAAATTTTAATGAAGCTGCGTCCGATAATTGTGGAGCTGAAATATAATAAACTGGATCTAGTTTATAATTTTTATAACAAGTTTCCCGGAAACTATCAAATACATCTTTAGTGAGAATTGTATCCAATTTCAAGTATAATTTATGATAATCTCCAAAGTTTCTACAATTAAAATGATGATAAACTTCTTTTGCAAATGCTAAATCATGATCTGATATTTTAGAGTCATTTAGTGTAGAATACCAATCTTCTTTATTCAGAGGTAATTGTTCTTTGAATTTTTTATAATCATCAACCCATTCATATGGATATATACCTTTTTGCAATACTAAGTGTAAATCCTCATCTCTGAATTCTCTCATAATACTTTTAAATTTGGTATAATCAACTGGTTTTGTTAATAAATTTTCACAATGTTTACATCTGGCTCTATATTTTAGAATTCCATTTTCATTTATTGGAAGAAATTTTCCTTTATATATTTCTTGAACTCTATTACATCTTGAACAGAAACAATTATTCACCTCGGCTAAATTTTTTACTGCTTTATCTAAACTTGTACCAAGAAAAGCCAAAGTATCAATAAATCTGAATTCCATTGTTTTGGGAAATTTTTGACCTCTTCTTTTAATTTCTAGATGAGGTTCATCACATTTTGGACATTTTTCCCATATCTGATCTTTTTCTTTTTTATTGCATTTTAAACATCTTGATAAATCATATTTTTGTTTTTCCCATTTGGTCTTTCCGTCAGAATATACATATTTGTATTCAGTTCCTTTTCTGCAAATTTCAAGTTCTGGAATTACATTTTTGTCACATTTTGGACATTTTTCTACTATTTCATTCTTATATTTCTCGTTACACTTGAGACATTTTATCAAATCATATAGTTGTTCATATTGATCAATAACCACTTTTCTTGAAAATGTACTATAATTTTCATTATTTTTAGGAATAATATTTAAATCTGATTTTTGTTCATATTCATCGCATAATTTCAATAACCAACTTAGGAATATCTTTGAATCATATTTCAGATTATGAATTAGTATTGGAATGAATCTAGGCATTTTTAAATTTAAATTACATTTATTACAAGCTGCCCCTCTAAATTTACCTGTAAAATGATCATGATCTCTTATCTTTTCACTTTCATTATTAAATTTATTACTACAAATATGACAGTGAGTAGTTTCTTTAAATTTATCAGCTTCTTCTTCTCCCCAGATCATTTCTTTATTTTTTTGTCTCAATTCATGATATTTCTTTCCATGTTCTTGTAGCAATTTATTAAAACTTTTCATTAATTTTTCTAAATTACAGCTTCTAACTAATTGAGCTTTCATTTGATCAGAGTAGAAACAGAAACTATTTGGAATGTGTTCATGAATGTGTTTTGTTGTTTTGGTTATTTGTTTCTGAATTTTTTTCAATGAGCATTCAAAATCTAATGTTATAGTATATGGATGATATTGTTCAGCTCCAAAAGAATAGTATTGTCTGATTTTATTTTTTGGCATCTGAATATTTTGCTTTTCATTTACACAATTTTCAATATGAGAATTATATTCAGATTCTATTTGGAATCTTCTACGACATTTCATACAGATATTAACGTGATTTGAATTTCTATGAATTTGTCCTCTTAATAAAGCGCTCAGATTTTTAATTCCAACAACATGTTCTCTATAAAGTAGTAAATTTATATGCCCCTCTTTATTCTTATAATCTTGACTTTGATGAATTAAATTTATTTCCTCTTCGTTATATTCATAAATATTGATTGATCTGTTAATAAAATTTTCATATATTTGAATATTTTCTGGAATTAATGCAACTGGATATTCCATATTCAATTCTTCATATTTTGTTATATTATAATTGGAAGGTCTATCATTATTCCTCTGGATTGGATTTATAATACTTTCTAAAGCATATTCAAAACATCTAAGATCTTCTTGTTTGAGACATTTAAATTTATTGGTTTTTATATTTTTTACATTAATACAACATTTCTTCAATAAAATAAAACTTGGTAATTGTATGTAAGTTCCACCTCGTAGTGGATTATTTTGATCAGAATGAATATCTACTCTAACAACTCTATCAAATCTAAATCTAGTATTTCTAGCATTATAGCGATCAAAATTTCTCAAGACTTCATTTTTTGCCGAGATTAAAGCACTTTTAATTGCATTTGGATGGACTATAATATTTCTTGTTGATCGAAAATGTGTTGTCTGATTATTAATTGTTTCTCCAGATAAATTCACTTCAGTATAATTTACAACTGCTACCAATTGAAAGCTAATACTATTTTTTTGTTCCATTTCTCTTTTGGCAATTTCATTTAGTTCATCATTAACTTTGAATAAAAATCTTACTAAATCATGCTTTGCAGATTCACAATGTATCTCATAATCATGAACCATATTTTTCCAATTTCTTTCAGTACCTACTTTGACTCCAATATCTCTATGTCTTTTAGGAGGATTTTGAGGTTTATCAGAACTGAAAATACTTTCATCAAATTTAAATTGATTATATTTTTGATCTGGTTTATCATTACTGAAAATACTATCATCAAATTTAAAGGTCTGATTTGTTCTCTTTTCTGATAAATGTTGGGCTATAATTTTTGCTAATTCATATTTTTGTAATTTTGAACACTTTTGAATTTTCTCATTTTTGCAATAGTTGTATAATTGATTTCTTGTATAAGAGTTATTGAGCTTGGTTATTAAGTCCATTATAACTTCTGTATTTATAAGAAAAAAAAATTTAATAATAATTAAAAAATTAGAAATGAGTTGACTCAGATTTACTTTTAATAATGTTACTATATTTTTTTTTTCTTATAAATAGTAACTCAAAATGGAAAAACAAAATCCTGATTTTACTCTCGAATACATTCCAGACCCAGACAATTATGAATTTATAATAAAACATTATGCTGATGGTACCAAGGTTCAAATATCTTGTATATATGAGCCAGATATGGAACAAGAGTATGAAGAATATTATGAACAACTAGAAAATGAATTATTTTATAATATGTATGATCCTAGTGAGCTTGATATATATGATCTTGGTGAGGTTGATATGGAAGATCAATTAGATGAAATAGATTATAGTCGATTCCGGCATGTGCCTAATAAGGAACAAGATACTGAAAATGTACCAGCAAATCCAGATAATGATTCAGACAATAAAGGTGAACCTATAGAAGAAAATTAATTTCTTATATTCAATATCTTTCTTTTATTTAAATCTTTTTCTATCATTCTAGATAGAGCACTTAGATGAGCAATAAGATTCATCAATAATTTGGTATACTTCTCTCTTTTATCATGAGGTAAATATTGAATTTTATCAAACAGTGGATCCATTAATGCTTCATACTTAGACCTTGTTCTATCAAACGGATTTTTGAAATATGGTATAATATTTTTCAAATCAAATTCATCATCATCAATTGAAGAACCTTCATAAGCATCTGTTATAAATTTTTTAATAAGGAATTCATCATTATCTATTGAAGAATATTTCATTTGAAATTTAGTGCTATCTATATGTCCTTCCATTTATAAAGACATTTTTTTTTTATATATAAATAAATATGGACACTGCTAATGCAACAACAAAGGCAAATTCAACACTGAAGTTGGATAACTCCAACTCTGAGGATACAACCAGCATGCGTCAGCATAAGCTGACTAATGTCAGCGATATGAGCAGGTCTGATTCTAATTCTGCAGATGAATATTATAAAGAGAAAGAGGCTAATGATCTATTTTACACGTATTTGAATGGTCTACTGAGAACAATAGAAAAAAAGTCTAATGATTTTTTAGAAGTCAAGAAAAATGAAGGTTTAAGGTATGATACTACCATAAAGATTGAATACATAGAAACAAAATTGAAGAAATTGAGTTTAAAACTAATAAAATTACTAAGGAAGTATTGACCAAACATTGTTGAAAGTATGTGTGCGTTTTTTTGCGCACGCGTTTTAGCACATATTTAATATATATTTGACTTGGTGTTTCTTTCATTGGAAGATGAATTGCTGTAAATGATTGAATAGAGATTGAAAAAATATATAGCTATAGGCCCTACATCCATCAGGGGTCGGCATCACGGACCCTGGTTGGAAAATCGATCATTTTGATTGAAAATTGACGAAATATTAGTGAAAAAATGAGAAAAATTTAGAGAATTTGTGTGTGATGTTTTGGTTGTTTTTGCATTGAATATTGGTGTAAACGAATGAATAGAGATCGAAAAATGATGAAAAAAAAATGTGAGTCAGGATCACACTAAATATATACTACTACCGGATCGGTGACCGGATCAGCGCCCGGATCAGTTTTTTTCCAAATTTTTGCAAAAAAATCTTTTTTTGAATCTTTTACAATATTTCCATTTCTATAGTTGTCCAAATTTTTTTCAAAATTTCCATTTTTACTGGTGTCCGGACCGGGGACCGGATCGGTGCCCGGATCAGTTTTTTTTTAAATTTTTTCGGAAAAATATTTTTTTGAATTTTCCCAGAATTTCCATCTTTATCTGTGTCCGGACCCATGACCGGATCAGTCACCTGATCGGTGACCGGATCAGTTTTTGTCCACATTTTTTCAAAAAAATCTTTTTTGAATTTTCTTTCAGAACTTTCATTTTTATCGATGTCCGGACCGGTGACCATGGGTGCCCAGATCAGTTTTTTTCCAAATTTCTTCAAAAAATTTTTTTTTCGAATTTTTTTCAAAATTCCAATTTTTATTTGTGTCCGGACCGGTGACCGGATCGTCGACCGTATCGGTGATCGGATCAGTTTTTTTCCAAATTTTTCAAAAAAATCTTTTTTGAATTTTTTTTCGAAATTTTCATTTTTATCGGTGTCCGGACCGGTGACCGGATCGGTGCCCGGATCAGTTTTTTTCACAATTTGTTCAAAAAAATCTCTTTTTGAATTTTTTTCAAAATCTTAATTTTTATTCGTGCTCAGACCGGTGGCCGGATCAGCGCCCGGATCGGTGACCGGATCCGTGCCCCCATCAGTTTTTTTCAAATTTTTTAAAAAGATTTTTTTTTGAATTTTTCACAATATTTCCATTTTTATTGGTGTCCAGACCGGTGACCGGATCGGTAACCGGATCAGCGCCCGGACCGGAGACCGGATCGGTGCCCGGATCAGTTTTTTCCCAAATTTCTTTGAAAAAGTCTTTTTTTGCTTTTTTTTCAAAATTTCCCTTTTTATCAGTGTCCGGACCGGTGACCGGATCGTTGCCCGGATCGGTTTTTTTCCAAATTTTTTCACAAAAATCTTCTCTTGAATTTATTTCAAAATTTCCATTTTCATTGGTGCCCTGACCGGTGACCGGATCGGTGACCAGACCAGTTTTTGTCTACATTTTTCCAAAGAAATATTCTTTGAATTTTTTTTCAAAATCACCATTTTTATCGGTGTCCGGACCGGTGACCGGATCGGTGCCCGGATCAGTTTTTTTTTCAAATTTTTTCAAAAAAAATGTTTTTTTGAATTTTTTTTGAAATTTCCATTTTTATTGGTGTCTGGACCCGTGACCGGATCGGTGCCCGGATCGGTTCCCGGGTTGGTGTCCTTTTTTTGGAATTCTCTCAAAAAAGTCTTTTTTGAATTTCTTTCAAAATTTCCATTTTTATCGGTGACCGGACCCGTGACCGGATCGGTGCCCGGATCAGTTTTTCTCAGAATTTTTTCAAAATATCTCTTTTTGAATTTTTTTCAAAATTTCAATTTTTATTCGTGTCCGGACCGGTGACCAGATCGGTGACCGGATCAACGCCCGGATCGGTTACCGGATCGGTGACCGGATCGGTGCCCCCATCAGTTTTTTTCAAATTTTTTTTCAAAAATTTTTTTGAATTTTTTACAATACATACCTCCATTTTTATTGGTGTCCAGACCGGTGACCGGGTCAGTAATCAGATTAGCGCCCGGACCGAAGACCGGATCGGTGCCCGGATTAATTTTTTTCCAAATTTCTTCGAAAAAGTCTTCTTTTGAATTTTTTTCAAAATTACCATTTTTATCGGTGTCCGGGCCGGTGACCGGATCCGTGCCCGGATCAGTTTTTTTCTCAAATTTTTTCAAAAAAAAATGTTTTTTTGGATTTCTTTTACATTTCCATTTTTATCCGTGTCTGGACCCGTGACCGGATCGGTGCCCAGATCAGTTTTTTTCAAAATTTTTTCAAAAAAATCTCTTTTTGAATTTTTTTCAAAATTTCAATTTTTATTCGTGTCCGGACCGGTGACCAGATCGGTGACCGGATCAACGCCCGGATCGGTGACCGGATCGGTGCCGGGATCAGTTTTTTTGCGAATTTTATCAAAAAAATCTTTTTTTGAATTTTGTTCAAAATTTCCATTTTCATTTGTGTCAGGACCGGTGACCAGATCGGTGCCCCGATCAGTTTTTTTTGAAATTTTTTGAAAAAAATCTCCTTCCGAATTCTTTTCAAAATTTTAATTTTCATTCACTCCCAGACCGGTGGCCGGATCGGTGACCGGATCGGTGACCGGATCAGCGCCGGATCGGTGACCGGATCGGTGACCGGATCGGTGCCCGAATCAGTTTTTTTCCAAATTTTTGCAAAAAAATCTTTTTCTGAATCTTTTACAATATTTCCATTTCTATAGTTGTCCAGACCGGTAAAAGGATTGGTGCCCGGATCGTTTTCCAAGTGGGTGTCCTTTTTCAAATTTCGAATTTTTTTCAAAATTTCCATTTTTACTGGTGTCCAGACCGGTGACCGGATCGGTGCCCGGATCAGTTTTTTTTCAAATTTTTTCGGAAAAATATTTTCTTGAATTTTTCCCAAAATTTCCATCTTTACCCGTGTCCTGACCCGTGACCGGATCAGTTTTTTTCAAAATTTTTTCAGAAAAATCTCTTTACGAATTTTCTTCAAAATTTTAATTTTCATTCGCTCCCAGAACGGTGGCCGGATCGGTTACCGGATCGGTGACCAGACCCGTGACCGGATCGGTGCCCGGACCAGTTTTGTTCAAAATTTTTTCAAAATATCTCTTTTTGAATTTTTTTCAAAATTTCAATTTTTATTCGTGTCCGGACCGGTGACCAGACCGGTGACCGGATCGGTAACCGGATTAGCGCCCGAACCGGAGACCGGATCGGTGCCCGGATCAGTTTTTTTCCAAATTTCTGCGAAAAAGTCTTCTTTTGAATTTTTTTCAAAATTACCATTTTTATCGGTGTCCAAACTGGTGACCGGATTGGTGCCCGGATCAGTTTTTTTCTCAAATTTTTTCAAAAAAAAAATTTTTTTAGATTTTTTAAAATTTCCATTTTTATCGGTGTCTGGACCCGTGACCGGATCGGTGCCCGGATCAGTTTTTTTCCAAATTTTTGCAAAAAAATCTTTTTTTGAATTTTTTACAATATTTCCATTTCTATAGTTGTGGAGACCGGTAACAGGATTGGTTCCCGGATCGTTTTCCAAGTGGGTGTCCTTTTTCAAATTTCGAATTTTTTTCAAAATTCCAATTTTTATTTGTGTCCAGACCGGTGACCGGATCGTCGACCGTATCGGTGACCGGATCAGTTTTTTTCCAAATTTTTTCAAAAAAATCATTTTTGAATTTTTTTTCAAAATTTTCATTTTTATCGGTGTCCGGACCGGTGACCGGATCGGTGCCCCCATCAGTTTTTTTTCAAATTTTTTCGGAAAAATATTTTTTTGAATTTTTCCCAAAATTTCCATCTATATCTGTGTCCGGACCCGTGACCGGATCGGTGACCGGATCGGTGCCCGGATCAGTTTTATTCCAAATTTCTTCAAAAAAAAATGTTTTTTTGAATCATTTTCGAAATTTCCATTTTTATTGGTGTCTGGACCCGTGTCCGGACCGGTGACCGGATCGTTGCCCAGATAGGTGACTGGATCGGTGACGAGATCGGTTCCCGGGTTGGTGTCCTTTTTTTGGTATTCTCTGAAAAATTTTTTTTCTTCAAATTTTTTTCAAAATTTCCATTTTTATCGGTGTCCGGACCAGTGACCAAATCGGTGCCCGGATCAGTTTTCTTCAAAATTTTTTCAAATAAATCTTTTTTTGAATTTTTTTCAAAATTTTAATTTTCATTCGTGCCCAGACCGGTGGCCGGATCGGTTACCGGATCGGTGACCGGATCGGTGACCGGATCGGTGACCGGATCGGTGACTGGATCAGCGCCCGGATCAGTGACCAGATCGGTGACCGGATCGGTGCCCGGATCAGTTTTTGTCCACATTTTTTCAAAAAAATCTTTTTTGAATTTTCTTTCAGAATTTTCATTTTTATCGATGTCCGGACCGGTGACCGGATGGGTGCCCGGATCAGTTTTTTTCCAAATTTCTTCAAAAAATTTTTTTTTCGAATTTTTTTCAAAATTCCAATTTTTATTTGTGTCCGGACCGGTGACCGGATCGTCGACCGTATCGGTGACCGGATCAGTTTTTTTTTCCAAATTCTTTCAAAGAAATCTTTTTTGAATTTTTTTTCAAAATTTTCATTTCTATCGGTGTCCGGACCGGTGACCGGATCGGTGCCCCCATCAGTTTTTTTTCGAATTTTTTGGGAAAAATATTTTTTTGAATTTTTCCCAAAATTTCCATCTTTATCTGTGTCCGGACCCATGACCGGATCGGTGACCGGATCGGTGCCCGGATCAGTTTCATTCCAAATTTCTTCAAAAAAAAATGTTTTTTTGAATCATTTTCGAGATTTCCATTTTTATTGGTGTCTGGACCCGTGTCCGGACCGGTGACCGGATCGTTGCCCAGATAGGTGACTGGATCGGTGACGAGATCGGTTCCCGGGTTGGTGTCCTTTTTTTGGAATTCTCTCAAAAAATTTTTTTTTCGAATTTTTTTCAAAATTTCCATTTTTATCGGTGTCCGGACCAGTGACCAAATCCGTGCCCGGATCAGTTTTCTTCAAAATTTTTTCAAAAAAATCTCTTTTTGAATTTTTTTCAAAATTTTAATTTTCATTCGTGCCCAGACCGGTGGCCGGATCGGTTACCGGATCCGTGACCGGATCAGCGCCCGGATCAGTTTATTTCCAAATTTTTGCAAAAAAATCTTTTTTTGAATCTTTTACAATATTTCCATTTCTATAGTTGTCCAAATTTTTTTCAAAATTTCCATTTTTACTGGTGTCCGGACCGGGGACCGGATCGGTGCCCGGATCAGTTTTTTTTTAAATTTTTTCGGAAAAATATTTTTTTGAATTATCCCAGAATTTCCATCTTTATCTGTGTCCGGACCCATGACCGGATCAGTCACCGGATCGGTGGCCGGATCAGTTTTTGTCCACATTTTTTCAAAAAAATCTTTTTTGAATTTTCTTTCAGAATTTTCATTTTTATCGATGTCCGGACCGGTGACCATGGGTGCCCGGATCAGTTTTTTTCCAAATTTCTTCAAAAAATTTTTTTTCGAATTTTTTTCAAAATTCCAATTTTTATTTGTGTCCGGACCGGTGACCGGATCGTCGACCGTATCGGTGATCGGATCAGTTTTTTTCCAAATTTTTCAGAAAAATCTTTTTTGAATTTTTTTTCAAAATTTTCATTTTTATCGGTGTCCACAGGTGACCGGATCGGTGCCCGGATCAGTTTTTTTTTCAAACTTTTTCAAAAAAAATGTTTTTTTGAATTGTTTTCGAAATTTCCATTTTTATTGGTGTCTGGACCCGTGACCGGATCGGTGCCCAGATCGGTTTCCGGGTGGGTGTCCTACTTTTTTCAAATTTTTTCAAAAAAGTCTTTCTTGGAATTTTCATCAAAATTCCAATTTTTATCGGTCTCCAGACCCGTGACCGGATCGGTTTTTTCCAAATTGGTTCAAAAAAACTTTTTTTTGAATTTATTTGAAAATTTAAATTTTCATTCGTGTCCGGACCGGTGACCGGATCGTTGCCCAGATAGGTGACCGGATCGGTGACAAGATCGGTTCCCGGGTTGGTGTCCTTTTTTTGGAATTCTCTCAAAAGAGTCTTTTTTGAATTTCTTTCAAAATTTCCATTTTTATCGGTGTCCGGACCGGTGACCGGATCGGTGCCCGGATCAGTTTTTTTCACAATTTGTTCAAAAAAATCTCTTTTTGAATTTTTTTCAAAATCTTAATTTTTATTCGTGCTCAGACCGGTGGCCGGATCAGCGCCCGGATCGGTGACCGGATCGGTGCCCCCATCAGTTTTTTTCAAATTTTTTAAAAAGATTTTTTTTTGAATTTTTCACATTATTTCCATTTTTATTGGTGTCCAGACCGGTGACCGGATCGGTAACCGGATCAGCGCCCGGACCGGAGACAGGATCGGTGCCCGGATCAGTTTTTTCCCAAATTTCTTTGAAAAAGTCTTTTTTTGCTTTTTTTTCAAAATTTCCCTTTTTATCAGTGTCCGGACCGGTGACCGGATCGTTGCCCGGATCGGTTTTTTTCCAAATTTTTTCACAAAAATCTTTTCTTGAATTTATTTCAAAATTTCCATTTTCATTGGTGCCCTGACCGGTGACCGGATTGGTGACCGGACCAGTTTTTGTCTACATTTTTCCAAAGAAATATTCTTTGAATTTTTTTTCAAAATCACCATTTTTATCGGTGTCCGGACCGGTGACCGGATCGGTGCCCGGATCAGTTTTTTTTTCAAATTTTTTCAAAAAAAATGTTTTTTTGAATTTTTTTTGAAATTTCCATTTTTATTGGTGTCTGGACCCGTGACCGGATCGGTGCCCGGATCGGTTCATGGGTTGGTGTCCTTTTTTTGGAATTCTCTCAAAAAAGTCTTTTTTGAATTTCTTTCAAAATTTCCATTTTTATCGGTGTCCGGACCGGTGACCGGATCGGTGCCCGGATCAGTTTTTTTCAAAATTTTTTCAAAAAAATCTCTTCTTGAATTTTTTTCAAAATTTTAATTTTTATTCGTGCTCAGACCGGTGGTCGGATCGGTTACCGGATCGCTGACCGGAATAGCACCCGGATCGGTGACCGGATCGGTGCCCCCATCAGTTTTTTTCAAATTTCTTCAAAAAAGTATTTTTTTGAATTTTTTTCAAAATTTCCCTTTTTATCAGTGTCCGGACCGGTGACCGGATCGTTGACCGGATCGGTTTTTTTCCAAATTTTTTCACAAAAATCTTTTTTTGAATTTATTTCAAAATTTCCATTTTCATTGGTGTCCTGACCGGTGACCGGATCAGTGCCCGGATCGGTGACTGGATCGGTGCCCGAATCAGTTTTTTTCCAAATTTCTTCAAAAAAATCTTCTTTTGGATTTTGTTCCAAATTTCCATTTTCATTCGTGTCAGGTCCGGTGACCGGACCCGTGACCGGCTCGTTGCCCGGATCGGTGCCCGGATCAGTGACCGGATCGGTGACCGGATCGGTGACCAGATCGGTGACCAGATCGGTGCCCGAATCAGTTTTTTTCCAAATTTCTTCAAAAAATCTTCTTTTGAATTTCGTTCAAAATTTCCATTATCATTTGTGTCAGGACCGGTGACCGGATCGGTGCCCGGATCGGTGCCCGGATCAGTTATTTTCCAAATTTCTTCAAAAAAATCTTTTTGAAATTTTTTTCAAAATTCCCATCATCATTTGTGTCCGGAACGGTGACCGGATCAGTTTTTGTCCAAATTTTTTCAAAGAAATCTTTTTTGAATTTTTTTTTCAAAATGACCATTTTTATCGGTGTCCGGACCGGTGACCGGATCGGTGACCGGAACGAGGCCCGGATCAGTTTTTTTCCAAATTTTTGCAAAAAAATCTTTTTTTGAATCTTTTACAATATTTCCATTTCTATAGTTGTCCAGACCAGTAACAGGATTGGTGCCCGGATCGTTTTCCAAGTGGGTGTCCTTTTTCAAATTTCGAATTTTTTTCAAAATTTCCATTTTTACTGGTGTCCGGACCGGTGACCGGATCGGTGCCCGGATCAGTTTTTTTTCAAATTTTTTCGGAAAAATATTTTTTTGAATTTTTCCCAAAATTTCCATCTTTATCTGTGTCCGGACCCGTGACCGGATCGGTGACCGGATCGGTGACCGGATCGGTGACCGGATCAGTTTTTGTCCAAATTTTTTCAAAAAAATCTTTTTTGAATTATCTTTCAAAATTTCCATTTTTACTGGTGTCCGGACCGGTGACCGGATCGGTGCCCGGATCAGTTTTTTTTCAAATTTTTTCGGAAAAATATTTTTTTGAATTTTTCCCAAAATTTCCATCTTTATCTGTGTCCGGACCCGTGACCGGATCGGTGACCGGATCGGTGACCGGATCGGTGACCGGATCAGTTTTTGTCCAAATTTTTTCAAAAAAATCTTTTTTGAATTATCTTTCAAAATTTTCATTTTTATCGGTGTCCGGACCGGTGACCGGATCGGTGCCCGGATCAGTTGTTTTCCAAATTTCTTCAAAAAAATTCTTATTCAAATTTTTTTCAAAATTTCAATTTTTATTTGTGTCCGGACCGGTGACCGGATCGTCGACCGGATCGGTGACCGGATCAGTTTTTGTCCAAATTTTTTCAAGAAAATCTTTTTTGAATTTTTTTTCACAATTTTCATTTTTATCGGTGTCCGGACCGGTGACCGGAGCCCGGATCAGTTTTTTTTTCAAATTTTTTCAAAAAAAAATGTTTTTTTGAATTTTTTTCGAAATTTCCATTTTTATTGGTGTCTGGACCCGTGACCGGATCGGTTCTCGGGTGGGTGTCCTTCTTTTTTCAAATTTTTTCAAAAAAGTCTTTTTTGGAATTTTCATCAAAATTCCAATTTTTATCGGTCTCCAGACCCGTGACCGGATCGGTTTTTTCCAAATTTGTTCAAAAAAACGTTTTTTTGAATTTATTTGAAAATTTAAATTTTCATTCGTGTCCGGACCGGTGACCGGATCGTTGCCCAGATAGGTGACCGGATCGGTGACAAGATCGGTTCCCGGGTTGGTGTCCTTTTTTTGGAATTCTCTCAAAAAAGTCTTTTTTGAATTTCTTTCAAAATTTCCATTTTTATCGGTGTCCGGACCGGTGACCGGATCGGTGCCCGGATCAGTTTTTTTCACAATTTGTTCAAAAAAATCTCTTTTTGAATTTTTTTCAAAATCTTAATTTCTATTCGTGCTCAGACCGGTGGCCGGATCAGCGCCCGGATCGGTGACCGGATCGGTGCCCCCATCAGTTTTTTTCAAATTTTTTAAAAAGATTTTTTTTTGAATTTTTCACAATATTTCCATTTTTATTGGTGTCCAGACCGGTGACCGGATCGGTAACCGGATCAGCGCCCGGACCGGAGACCGGATCGGTGCCCGGATCATTTTTTCCCAAATTTCTTTGAAAAAGTCTTTTTTTGAATTTTTTTCAAAATTTCCCTTTTTATCAGTGTCCGGACCGGTGACCGGATCGTTGCCCGGATCGGTTTTTTTCCAAATTTTTTCACAAAAATCTTTTCTTGAATTTATTTCAAAATTTCCATTTTCATTGGTGTCCTGACCAGTGACCGGATCGGTGACCGGATCAGTTTTTGTCCACATTTTTCCAAAGAAATCTTCTTTGAATTTTTTTTCAAAATCACCATTTTTATCGGTGTCCGGACCGGTGACCGGATCGGTGCCCGGATGAGTTTTTTTCTCAATTTTTTTCAAAAAAAAATGTTTTTTTGGATTTATTTTTAAATTTCCATTTTTATCGGTGTCTGGACCCGTGACCGGATCGGTGCCCGGATCGGTTTTTTTCCAAATTTTTTCAAAAAAATCTTTTTGTGAATTTCTTTCAAAATCTCCATTTTCATTTGTGTCCGGACCGGTGCCTGGATCGGGGACCGGATCGGTGACCGGATCAGGGCTCGGATCGGTTACCGGGTCGGTGCTTGGATCGGTGCTTGGATCGGTGGCGGGATTGGTGACGGGATTGGTGACGGGATTGGTGCCCGGGTTGGTGTCCTTTTTTTGGAATACTCTCAGAAAAGTCTTTTTTTGAATTTTTTTCAAAATTTCCATTTTTATTGGTGTCCGGACCGGTGACCGGATCGGTGCTAGGATCGGTGGCGGGATTGGTGACGGGATTGGTGCCCGGGTTGGTGTCTTTTTTCAAATTTTTTCAAAAAAGTCTTTTTTTGAATTTTTTCAAAATTTTCATTTTTATCGGTGCCCGGATCAGTTTTTTTCCAAATTTGTTCAAAAAAATTTTTTTCTGAATGTATTTCAAAATTTAAATTTTCATTCGTGTCCGGACCGGTGACCGGATCGTTGCCCAGATAGGTGACCGGATCGGTGACGAGATGGGTTCCCGGGTTGGTGTCCTTTTTTTGGAATTCCCTCAAAAAAGTCTTTTTTTGAATTTTTTTCTAAATTTCCATTTTTATCGGTGTCCGGACCGGTGACCGGATCGGTGCCCGGATCAGTTTTTTTCAAAATTTTTTCAAAAAAATCTCTTTTTGAATTTTTTTTAAAATTTCAATTTTTATTCGTGTCCGGACCGGTGACCAGATCGGTGACCGGATCGGTGACCGGATCGGTGCCGGGATCAGTTTTTTTGCAAATTTTATCAAAAAAATGTTTTTTTGAATTTTTTACAATATTTCCATTTTCATTTGTGTCAGGACCGGTGACCGGATCGGTGACCGGATCAGTTTTTTTTCAAATTCTATCAAAAAAATCTGTTTTTGAATTTTGTTCGAAATTTCCATTTTCATTTGTGTCCGGACCGGTGACCGGATCGTTGCCCAGATAGGTGACCGGAGCGGTGTTTTTTATTATCGTAGACGTACGTCAATCTGTGCAGTCTCTACAAGTTTTATTTTTGCATAGCATTTTTTTTTCGGTACAGTCTTCGGCAAAAGTGTAGTACAAAGGTTATTTTTCTTGGTACCTCAACAATCATAAAATACTGCGTATATTCTTTGACCAGTCTCTCTCGGTTTTCAGGTCTGAGTATAAGACAAGAGGTTACAAATATCTTTGGGTCTCAGGACCTCTGGATCTCTCAAACTCCTTATCTCATTAGTATAGAAGAAACTCCAGAACGTTTGAGTCACAATTTTCTATGTTCCAATAATAATTTGAGAGAAAGAAGAGTAACTCACAGTCAGGGAATAGAAAGAAACAAAAAAAAACAAAAAAACAAGAGACCCGGATACTGAGGCGCAGAGCGACTCAGTCTTGTTTTTCTTTTTTTTCGCGGTTGCATGTGGGCTTTCGCCTTGCCAAAGGTGGCAAGAGCCCCAAAAAGAGATTTCACCGTTCCTTTTTTTGGTGTATCTTGCGCGTTGTCTCTTGCGGCACCTCGACGTGTTTTTCCGGCGTTGCTGTTTCCAGCGTTCATTGAAAAGTTAACTCTATCAAATCAATATTGTTTATGGTTCCCTCCTTGTTCCGATTGAAAAGTTGACTGTATCAATTTTTTATGGTTCTCTCCTTGGTCTGATTGAGAAGTTAACTCTATCAAATCAATCATTTATGGTTCCCTCCTTAGTCTGATTGAAAAGTCGACTCTATCAATTATTTATGGTTTCTCCCCTTGGTCTGATAAAAATGTTGATTCGATCAATTTCCATGGTTCCCTCCTTGGTCTACTCAAATATTGATTTTATCAATCTATTCTGAGAGAAAAGGTAAGAATGGCATGTAAGAATGTCTGGAAAAATGTACAAGTTAATCACGTTTTTACTGTTTTATTGAAGCTGGGAAAAGAGGTACTAAATGTGCGCAAGACTCGTATCAATTTTTTATGGTTCTCTCCTTGGTTGTATTGAAAAGTTAACTCTCATCAATTATTTATGGTTTCTCTCCTGGTCTGATTGAAATGTTGATTCTATCAATTTTTATGGTTTCCTCCTTGGTCTGATTGAAAAGTTGACTCTATCAATTTTTTGTGGTTCCTTCCTTAGTCGGATTGAAAAGTTGACTCTATCAAATCAATTGTTCATGGTTCCCTCCCTGAATGAATGAATGAATGAGAGGTGGATAAAATATTTTTTAATTTTAATTTTTTTAGTAGAGAATTGTATAGAAAGTTGTAAACAGGGAAAGAAGTCGTGCGGAAGGAAAACTTAGAAAAGTAGGGAAGAAAAGCTAGGAAAGGAATTTTTATATGAAAAAAAAAAAACTAGGTATATCATGCGAGAATATTACATGTACACAAAGAAAATACAAAAGAAGAAAATAACAAAGAGAAAGAAATAGGAAGAACAGCATACAAACAAGGTAGAAAGAGGAAACAAGCACCTCGGGGGAGGTGTTAAGAGGGTCAGCTGAATCCTAATTTTGAAACTTGCCAAACATTTTATCTGATTCACTTTGGCTTCTCTCCTCCCTCATGAGGAAAAAACTTTTCATGGAACATACTATAAAGATTCCATAGCGAACATTCCTTTTCTTGCAGGCTGAATAGCCAAATAGTATGAAACTCATTTTAGGAAAACTATTAATCCAATTTTCAGAAGTAATAGCCTACATACAAATTCACGTTGACGACTTCAATAAATCTAATAATCTTACCTCCAGGTTCTGCCATATCAAGAAAACAAGAAAAAAAAATGAACTTAAAATAGAAATAATAAAATTACAACCACTAATCTTCTAAATAATAGAAAACAAAAATAATAATAAGAAAGATATGTTCCACAAAGATAGTCAAAGAAAATGCGTTTGACAAGAGTAATACATTCTACCAAGAAAGTTAAAAACGCACTGACAAGAATTTTTCAGCTACCTGAATTCTGGGGTTTATAATCAGTGGATAATAAAAGAAAGAGAAAATAAGGTCAGAATAATAAGATAAGATAAGAAGATAAGATAAGAAAAATTGCTGGAAAAGGAGCCGACAACGACAACGACGATGATGATGACGACCATGACAAAAAGTGATTGTAATACAGTCGGCTAGCAAAAGCGCGCCGACCCTGAAAATACGTCCACAACAAACAATGTACAAAGAGAATAAAATACAAAGAATCTACAAACAAAGAACGCAGAAAGAGGAAGTAGGGAACGCTGGCGGAAAACGCTGCACGCCGCGCGTGAAACAAACGCGACTTTCAATACTGCACAGACTTTTGATACTGAATGCAACATATACATGGCCATAAAACCTTAACCATTGGAGATAAGTCAAATCGGACTACACCATTGTGTTCAGGGTATGGAAATATCTTTTTTTGACGTTTTTCTGTAGAAATACATCTTTTTTTGACCTTTTTTCTATAGAATTACCTTTTTTCGACCTTCTTCTACAGAAATACCTTCTTTTGACCTTTTTCTATAGAAATACCTTTTTTTGACCTTTTATCTATAGAATTACATTTTTTTGTCCTTTTTTCTATAGAATTATATTTTTTAGACCTTTTTTCCGATAGAATTACATTTTCTTGACCTTTTTTCTATAGAAATACCTCTTTTTGACCTTTTTCCATAGAAATACCTTTTTTTGACCTTTTTCTATAGAAATCCTTTTTTTCGACATTTTTTCTATAGAAGTACCTGTTTTTGACCTTTTTTCTATAGAATTACTGTTTTTCTTGCAGGAAGTGTACATATCTCTGACAGAATTTCTTCAGTTGCCTTGCTAGTGATGATATCAAAAAGCTCATCATCAACTTCAAGCTCATCATTAACTTTGTTGCACATTCCTCTTCTCCATTCATTCATGACTTGATCCAAAATATTTTGATACTTGAAGTGGATTTCTCAAATTTCTCCTTCTCAATTACCCAGAAGTTCTTGCAACTTCTTTGTACTCGTACCTATAACGACTTTTGGTGTCACCCATTTTTTTAATATTTGATAAAATTAGGAAAAGAAACTGATGTTCTTATCTTACTTGTCGTTGGTGTAAATAATATTTGTTTTTGTTCACACTCTCAATCTCTTTATTACAACCGTGTAACAAGTCCCAAATTCATTGTAACGGCAAACATCTGAGCTGAGCCTTTGTCATTGTTACATGGCCGCAAGCGGTTATAAACTGTAAGTTGAATTTTGTCTGCGCTGCCTGCCAATGTGCGGGCTGCCATTGATCATTCAAATTTTTAGTCCCAAAGCCAAGTTTAAGCCAATGACAATTTGCTTTCTATCCCAGCTTCTAAGTTGTAACAGTCATGTAAAATCTTCATTTCACTTTTAAATGAGAATATTCTTGAATTTATCCACCTACGATGAAGAGAATCAGCAATGATCAGATGGAATAGAGGCACAAGAGAACCTGGAGCAGAGTGTATAAGCTCAGCTGCAAACGTACAGCGCAAAGGTAGACATTGGCAAGAATAACAGAAAGTTCAACATTAAAAAAAAAAAGAGTTCAAAACATCAATAGAAGAAAGATATTATGAAGTCACGGTCTGGGAAACAAGCATATACGCATGGATGCATTCAAAACAAGAATCATTAATCCATCCAATAAATCTGACTTTGTAGCCTATGTTTTTTAGCGGGGAACCCGCTATCCCTTTTGTTGGGGGTACTTCCCGGAATTTTCTGCGAGTGCGAGCGCGTCCGCGTCACGGAAAATTCGATGACGTCACGGAAAATTCGATGACGTCACGGAAAATTTGATGACGTCACGGAAAGATTGATGACGTCACGGAGAGGTCGTTGACGTTATGGATAGGTTGATGACGTCATGGAGAGGGACTTGAAGAAATTTCGATACCCTAGCCCTATTGTCCGCGAGCGGGGTTGATGACGTCACGGAGGGGGACTTAGAAAATTCCAACCCTTAGGCATATATGATAGGAAGTGGACTTAGAAGAAGCGCGAGCGCGTCCGCGTCATGGAATTGTTGGGGGGTACTCCCAAAATTTTTTTCCGAGCGCGAGCGCGATCGCGAAGGTTGATGACGTCACAGAGAAGTTGGGTTAGGTTAGATTAGGGGACTTGGAAAAATTCTTACCTCTGAGCTATGGGTATATGATAGAAGAGGGACTTGGAAGAATTTCGAATCTCGAGGTTAGGTTAGGGGACCTTGAAAATTTCTTACCTCTGAGCTATATAGAAAGGGGACTTGGAAGAATTTTGAATCTTGAGGTTAGGTTAGGGGACTAGGAAAAATTCTTACTACTGAGCTATAAATGATAGAAGGGGGACTTAGAAGAATTCCAAATCTCCAGTTCTCCCCTTAATAATGGACTTAGAAAGTTTTCAAGAAGCGCGAGCGCGTCCGCGAAGGTTGATGACGTCACAGAGACGTTAGGTTAGGTTAGGTTCCCCCACGGGGGAGTGTGATAGGGGGCGAAAGCTGTAACTGTCATGCTTCTCAAGTTGGAGTGCTGCCTTGTCGCGGCGTGGGGGCTTATGCTGACTTGTCAGTAACTAAAGTACTTCCAGCGTAGGAGAAGGAAAACTCTGATATCACAAACCCGCCTGGGGACCCTGCATTGCATAGGACGCTGCCAGTTGTCAGGTTCAAATGAGCGGGCAGCATTGCACACGCAGTATTCCTCGTAGACCCCGGGTACAGCCAAACCGCAGAGCACAAAGGGCCGGCCCTTTGCGGGGAGGAATAGGGAAGTTTTCGTTCTAATCGCGATCTAATTAAATTGTTGTTCTTTTTCCGCGTAACTCGTTAATAATATAAGCTGTTATTCTAAGACCACGGAACTTCTCTCACCTCACTCTCTCACCTGTCACCAAGAATTAAGGAACTATTCTGGGATACGCCGACATCCTGTAGCCCTAGGAATATGTTGGAGAAGAAATTCCTTGAGGGTTCATACATTCATCTCACCCAAGTGTGCATACCCGGCCCGACCCACCCGAAGAGGGGCTTACCTATGATGCACAAGCGCTAGGATTAAGTAATGGAGGTATGCGCACACATCTAACCTTGCTAACACGAGGCAAGGCTTGCTGCAACAACATCTGCAGCTGAGAAGGAAAACTCCCAAAACCCGCTCATAGGCGTAACGTTTGCCCTCTATGGTCAGGCGCAAGCAGCTTACCATAGTTGATACCAATCTGCAAGGTGGAACTGACATGGTACTGCTGGCCTGCATGTTCCAAAGCGCTATAGGGGCGGAGGAGTCACATCCTGCCATCAGTACCTTGTAACAGTAGTTCTCGGCAGGCGGCCTACTTGAAAAAAGCCTGTCGCACCAGAATATGATATGTCCAACGAGAAGACTAAGCCGGCCGGTGAAAGCCCGGTACCCGGTACACAGGGAGTTGGCTCCGTTGCTCCCTGTGGATCGTCAGCACATGAGACGAGCATCCCCAGGCTTACGCCTAAGATAGGCCGAGCAAAACAACTATACCAACACAAGTATGACAACTATATTCCCAAAAATAATGATGCAAAGAAGCACTTACGACAAATCCAATTTCTTGGATATGATTCATTCCGAGAATTGCCTATAACATTTCACTACTATGAGCCGTCTCTCCCAGGGGAGATGAAAGGAGTGAAGAATAGCCGTAGACAGATTGAATGTAGCAGACTGAACCTGTGGATTGCTGAACAGCACAAGCTGAAAGGCACAAGCATACAGAATCCTGCAACTGAAACTGCAAGTGCTCTTACGTCTAAAGCAAACTCGGACAATGAGGATGATAAAGTAGATTACAGCACCAGTGAACAAAAAACTCAAGACTATGAAACTCAAGTACAGCAACTGATGGAAGAGAATAAAACTCTCCGTATGGAGAACAAAGAGCACAAAGAAAACATAGCAAAAACCAATGCAGTGGTAGCACCGCTGAGGAAGAAACTTGAAGAGTATAAAAAAAAGTTGTTGGAAGAGAGAACAGAGAAAGGCGAGTCCAAAAAACGGCAGGAAGAGCTGGAGACCACAATCCTGGCGCTTGAAAAAGAGAAGAACGACGCCCAAAAAGACCTTGAAAACGCTCGCAAGCAGTCTGACGGGCAAAACACAAGGCAGACCTCCAGCATTGCTGATTTACAAAGCCAACTGGAAAATGAAAGGAAGCAATATGCTCAGAAAACCATTGATTGCGCCAACCTTAGGAGCGAAATTCAGAGGATGAAGATGGCGACTGATGCCACAAGAATGCAACCACCTGCCCCCATCACAGGAAATGACAATGCGAATCTGCAATTAATGGTTGAGGATGCTGTCAACCGAGCATTGGATAAATTCATACCAATTATATGCGATAAACTGAAACTTGAGCTGACTAATCATACTGCACAAACTCCCCAGGACAGGCAAAGGCGCCTGCCACTTCTTAGGATGCCCAGTCAAATCACATCAGAGAATACGCCATCTACAGGGGCTCTACTGGGCGAAAATGGTTTTTCCTTCCCTGATGACGCTGATGGGTTTACTGTACCACGCACCAAACGGCAGAGAAAGAAGGAAAAACTACTGACCAACTCAAAAAATACAACTAACAAGCAAACATATTCGGAAGCTGCCAGGGAAGGGATCACAAACCCTCCTACTGGGAGTATACAACAGCCTGCTGCATCTCAACAGAAGGTACAAGCTCATCTATCTAAACCAAGAATTAAAACAGGGCAAACCAGCTCAAAGAACACTAGCAGACAGAAAATACTAATCCTCCCAACACAAGGGGGCTCTGCATTAGAATCAATGAAACATAAGAAAATATTGCTGCTCCCTCAAACAAATGGTGAAAATGTGGTTGAAAAACTACAAAGGAGTGGTATCACACCAAAGGAAATAGGCATAAAAGATATTCCTACCACTTTTCCGTCTGGTGCTGCCATAGTGGTAGTGGAAGATGGAAAAATGGAGAAACTCCAAGAGAAGATGCAGTCCCTTGGACTAAAAGAGAAACCAAAACCTGTAACAAGACATCAAGAGTTTCGCATTCACAACCTGCCACTTAAGGTGACTGCGGATGAAGTTAAAGAAGCAATAGAGGAAAAAACCGGGCTTACCCCAATTAATGTCGAAATTGGTAAATACAAAAGTAAAAATGGATGTGTTGCAAATTGCACAGCCTCAAACGAATTATATAATGAAATATGCAAACGTTCCAGCCTGTTTATATTATTCCAACGCTGTCCCCTGGACACCAGAGTGATTTTGATGAAATGTCAAAGATGTGGGCTATTGGGACACACTAAGAAGCACTGTGACATCGACGAGGATAAAGCGAAAAAGCTGAAAGAAGACTCAATTAATCAGGACAAGCCCTGCACTGACTGCAAGAGCAGAAATAGGGCAAATATAGATCACCACACTGGACACCAAAGTTGCCCGGTGGCAAAACGCTTCTACAAGAAATACAGAGAAGCCAGATCCTCCTATGGAGACAATGAGGAAGTGGAGAGGCAACTTGAGGAGAAAGATCCCTTGACAGAGGAAGGGCAAACTGCAATAACACAAAAATGAATACAGTTAAAGTAATGCAAACAAATGTGGAACGGTCATGCGCTTCATTGAGCCTGTTGTTACACAATGCAAGTAAAGAGAATGTCAATGTCCTATGCATCACCGAACCACCGCTATGGAAGGAGAAGATCACTCCCATCCCTGGCTGGACAGTCAATCCCAATAGAGATGCTGCAATCTTGACAAGGAACATGCAGCTAAAGGGCAGGAAAATTGGTAAACACTCTGTTCAAATAGAATGCGATAGCTTCCGGCTTACAAGCACATATGCATCGCCAAACGATGTAATTGAACCGGTACTAAACAAGTTAGAAAGAATGATTGACTCAATCTACCCTGAAGTAGTCATCACCGGCGACTTCAACTGCAGGTGGAAGGAATTTACAGAATCAAAAATAAGAAAAAGAGACATCATCTTTGCTCAATTTATAGCAACCAATGAGATTACAATGGCAAACAATGGTAGTCCAACATGCACCCACCAGGGGAGATTGACAACAAACGACTACTCCTTTAGCAAAGAAGCAATAATCACAAATTGGGAAGTTAAACAAGAAGACACTCTGTCGGATCATCTCCTAATACAATTCAGTATTAAAACAAACACACAACAAAAAGACAAAGCAACTGCAATGAACATGTACAAAAAACTAGACATGGAAACCTTTCACTCCAAAATAGGAACGCTCCCAACTTTCGATACAAATGATTCAATTGATGCTGCTGAAAAGAATTCAGTCACACTAACAAACTGGCTAAGCAGAACAGTAAGCGAATGCAGTAAAATTGTTCCCAGACCCACAAATACATATTGGTGGACCGCAACGCTGGAGGAAACCCGTTTAGAGCTGAAGCAGCTGAACAGAAGAATCCACAGATGTAAGGATGAAGACCGTTTGAAAAACCTAAAAGAAAACCAAAAAGAGAAAAGAAAATTCTTCAGAAAAGAAATCCTGAAAGCTAAAAAAGCTGCCTGGAGAAAATTTGTTGATAAATCGAAACCATGGGGTAAACCATATAAGGTGATAGTAAAACCCCCAAAGCAGTCAACTAGAGGCATACCCCGTGTGCGTAAACCTAATGGACAGCTAACAATTACAGATGAAGAATCATGCAACGTGCTACTGCACACAAAATTTCCAGCAAGCAACAAACGTCTCGAACACACACCAGAGACTCAACCAAATAATAACATTGAATACATTAATGATAATGAAATTACAAAAATACTAAAGAAATGTAGCAACCGATCATCTCCAGGACTAGATGGAGTGAATTATAAATCAATAAAAATCCTAAACAAGAGACATCCTGGACTGATACCATGGGTGATGAATCAGTCACTGCGGTGGTCAATGTTTCCAAACATATGGAAAATCGGTAAAGTTGTAATGATCAGGAAAGGAAAGCTAGCAGAAGAAGACCCAGGCGAGTATAGGCCTATCACCTTACTCCCAACACTGGGGAAAATATATGAGCGATGCATTGCAAACAGGTTAACAAAGATAGTAGACCCACTACTGTCAAAGCAACAATATGGGTTCCGGAAAAATCGTTCTTGTGAAGATTGCATTAACGCGGCCTGTCAAAAATTGAAGCAGATGCGCAAAGACTCAAAATATGTCCTAGCGCTGTCACTCGACATTTCAGGTGCATTTGATCACGTCGAGTGGCCGTACCTAATAAAAGCAATGGAAACGATGAAAATAACAGACGCTCTAGTGAAAACAATAAGGTCATACCTCAATAACAGAAAGGTTCAGTACGGAAAAGCAGAAATGGTCCTACAAAGAGGAACCCCTCAAGGAGGCGTTTTGAGTGGGCTCCTCTGGAACATAGGGTACAACGAGGTACTAAAATGGCTGGAAAAGAGATGGGTGTGTCATTTCTGTTATGCAGATGACACACTCATACTCTTAGCAGACGACAATATTGATACAATACAAGCCAGAGGCAGGAATGAGCAGAAGCAAATGACAAAATACTTAAAGAATGGGCCAAATCTCGATGTAAACCCAAAGAAAACAGAAGGATTACTGATGCAGAAAAAAGTGAAAGGTCAAAGAAAATACGAAGAAATTGCAATGGATGAAGAAATTAGGCGAGGAAAAAGTATGAAATACCTAGGAGTAAGAATAGACGAGGAGATGACATGGATACCACATTGCAAGGAAACAGCATTAAAGGCAATGAACCTGATGCCAAAAATTACAGCTGTATGTCGTAATACGTTTGGTTACAGTACCTCTGCAAGAAAGATAATATTGGAAGGCACTGTTGGCGCCATGCTAAAGTATGCCTCCTCAGTTTTCGCGCATCGGATGAACGTCAAGAACGTATACAAGCACATTGATGCAGCACATCGCAGCATGGTGCTTTGCTATGGACGACTATACAGGTCAGTGTCATACATCCCGGCAACAGTGATCTGTGGTGTACGTCCAATACGATATGATATACAAATTCGCGCAATAACATATGCCAAAAAGAAGAAGATAGAATTGGTTTATGAAAAACTGGCCATTAAACCGCCACCGTTTGCAAAAATGAATAAAATGAAGACAAAAGAATTAAGACTTGATCTAGAGAAGAAAGCAAACGAGATATGGCAGCTGGAATGGGACAAGTCTAAAAAAGGTGAATGGACAAAAGTGTTGCTTCCCAAAGTGGATCCTCAACGTGACCCACCAGATTTCTGGTTAGGCCAAGGCCTCAGCGGACACGGTACTTTTGGAGAGTATCTCAGGCGAGAGGATCCACACTGCAGATGCCGAAATTCAAATGAAAACGCAAGGCATGTACTCACAGAATGTGAACTCTACTCAGAGAAACGCCCAACCAATCTGGATGGTACTAAAAACGAAACAAGGAGCTACCTCATTGAAGTTGTCCGGGATTTATGGGCAAGAGAGGTTGCAATGCAACGGAAGCAAGTGGAAGGAATGACACACCCACAAGCAGCAACGCCAAAGAAGCAAGACTAGCCCTAAGCATAAGTTCCCTTTTTATCCATTTAGCCTTAAGCATAAGAGAGAATATGATTCAATAGCAAACATACAATAATAGTTTTCACATCGCCCACCTAAACAATAGACATTTTTAACTTAGCCTTAAGCATAAGATAAACCCACCCTCCCTTCGATACACCATTATAGGTACGCAGGGGAGTGGTGGCTAGCTACAATAGTTGATTAAAAGGTCCTCCCTCCCCGTATTTGTACCCTCTGAGTCTCATAGGTAAGGGGCGGACACGTAAAAAAAAAAAAAAAAAAAAAAAAAAAAAAAAAAAAAAAAAAAAAAAAAAAAAAAGGTTAGGTTAGGTTAGGTTAGGTGACTGAAAAATTCTTACCTCTGAGCTATATAATATGATAGAAGGGGGACTTGAAAGAATTTTGAATCTTGAGGTTAGGTTAGGAGACTGGTCTAATGGACTCGGGACAGCGGGTTCCCCGCTGCCATTCGCTGCCATTGCATTCTGCAATGGCATCTAATTTTTTTATTTTTACTTGTAGATTTTTTTTAAACCTTTTCCCTCCTTTTTTTTTTTTTTTTTTCGCTAATTTTAAGAGTCAAATAAGTAACAAAATTCTTCCAAGTATTATATACCGGTATTTACAGGGGAAATTATTATGAATCACAAAAACCTTGATTACTTGAACAAAATTTATATCTTGAAACTTTATAAATTTCTGAGGTACCTACAAATTTTCAATCAGTTCAGACCTTATTAAATCAGCGATTTCTTTAGGGAAATCGCCTCCTGTACAAAGAAACAAATTCTTACATAATAGACTATGGTATAATTTCCAAAAAACTTACCCTTGCTTTTTATACACCTACCTATAGTTATTTACATCAGTGGCGGATCTAGAAAAACAAAATGGGGAGCAAAATTTGTTTCTAATTTTTTCTTCTCGTTTTCCTTTTTTTTTTTCGCGTCTTCCATTATTTTCCTCCCTCTTCTTCTTTTTTCCTTTTTCCTTTGGGGGGAGGGGGGTATGGCCCCCAGGCCCCCTTGGATCCGCCACTGATTTACACTACATTATTTTCAACTTGTTGAGAAGGGCAATAAATTATCACAGAGAGCTACCATCATAACATTATCCATTGAACTTCCTAACTCATTATATGTTTTGTAAATATGGTAGCCTTAAATTTTTTCGCTGAACTACAACACACTCTCCTCTGCTGGAAAATCATCTTCATCTCCATTTTTTGGAATTACAAGAAATAGCGAACCCTGAACGCTCAATGCGGAAAAAGAGATATCTTGAAAATCAATGTACGTTATCTGTAAGCAATAAAGAGAGTTAAGATGATGATAAACACATCTTATAAGTTGTGAAGCACTTATCCATTGAGAAATTTGAGGGCTTACTTAAATATTACTTAAATAGGAGTGAATAAAATAACATATCTTTAGTAGTTTAGAATCTTGTTCTAATGACACTAGCCTAATTGAACGTCCAGTCTCCAAAATTTCTCTCATCATACAAAAAACCAAAACGTCTCAATTTTCCCAAGTTTAGGACCCCCTCTGCTCTTGAAGACCAACTGCATAAAAATCTTTAACATACATATATCAGACACAATTCAGACATTTGTCTACCAATCTATCGGACCCTTTTGACAGATGTTGCAATTCCTATCAAATGTCATTCTTTGAGGAAAAAGCTCACAGGTGTTGAGTAGTCATATCCCCTCTTTTTCAAAAACAACTCAGCTTCTCGAGCAGATTCCATACGCATTTTGACATCCGATATTTTACTCATCCACACATACACCCCAGCGTTACTGCAACTGTCCAAAATATAACAACTCTGAAAGAACGATCAATGAAGAAATAATTCTTACAAAAAATGTCCAACTACCTACGAGAAAAAATATTGTTTAAAATTACATTAAGGTTAAGAGTGCGTAACGATATTGATCTACTTTTGTTTGCTTCTTGGAATATGCTCGGGTCTTCATGCAGTTGATAAATCTCCAAAGGCTATAATAATAAATTTATCGACAATGAAAAAGTTCCCAAAAGTTTTCCAGGAACATAAATCAAGATTAGATACACAAACTGGAGAATACATATTATTATCTTTCACAAGGGTAACAAAGCCTAGAGTCTCCTGTTCATTTCTTTTGCACTTACATTTTTCCATAACATCAATTAACCAGAAACCAGCTGAGTTAAACCGAAAGATGAAGACCATATTTTTTCAAATTTTGGCTATAATACTCTGCCATAAATTACCAATTGCGATTTAATCGGTCGCGATATCTGCACTTATTACATACGACTTAGCTGACTCTTCCTCTGTTCTTTGGTCAAGAATCTCTCAAGTTCCCTTCCTAACTTTTGACTAGAAATTCTTTCAAACTGTACTTAAGTCAAGATTGTGGTTCAAATTTCTCAAATAGGTCCTCTATCTCTCCTTCTGCTGCTCAGTTAAAAACTTTCGATAAGTCTCCTTGATGACGTAAACGCTGCGCCGTACCCTCTACAGCTTGTAAATCCTTCGAGGCCATCCTCTACAAAGATTTAGGCAGAAAATTTATCCCACGTGAAAGTCTTATTGACAGGTAAAGATCCTTTGAGCCTCTGAGGATGTATTCCTAAGAATTCCCAACTACAACAAAACTTTGTTTCAGGTATACTTTTGACTATCACAAAACATTCGATTATATTTCCACATTGTTTTGAATATTCGAAATTCGGTAGCTTTGTCTCAATTTGCTGTCCTACTTGATTTTTAGCTGTGGTTTCCGGAAGACGATGAAGCTCCGCAAAGAGTAACAGTAATTTCTTTTTTTCAGCCTGCGGAAGCTCTAGCGCGTTTTGGTTGCCTGGAAATTGAAAAACCATCATTATTGCTTCTGTAAATATGTACTATAGGTATGCTGTAAATATTAAAAGTATTACGGACGATAAACTGTAATTATTTCCATGAATCCCGATTTCTTCATTATACTCTCAGCCAATTCAGCGGCTGCTTGTCTTTGAGACTCTGAAGTAGCCATTCCACAGCTCACAAAAATGTTTGTCGAAACAAAAATAAGACAGTGGTGGCGATTATTGTACGCGTAGTGCAGACTTAACGTTAAATCCGCCTATTGAAAAATAAATTTAATACGTTTAATGAAATTCAGGAAACGATCTTCACATTCAGGAGGACCTAGGGTGTACGTCAGCCTAGACGTGGAAAAAATTGGACCTGTAATTGAATCTGTGGAACGTAAAGTCAAGGGACGCATATCAATAAACTTCACTGATTGGGTATTAATCTTAAGCACCACCGAGACTTTCAACAATCCATTTGATGATACTCGGACAAACTTTCCAGACTCCATATATGACTTCAGCATTCGCTCACCTACTTTAATAGTCTGTTATAGGCCTACTTGTAAAATAACTGACAAGACGATATTATTTTTTAGTTGTTACTGGTTAGTTAGCGTGCGCAAGATTTTGATTGCGCAACTCTGTTACTCGCAGATCATCCCGGTAAACATTGTTCCCTACAAGGGACCTCAGGGACTCAAAAAACAAAACAGCTTCAAATGGGAATTAAATACCTAGTAACTTTTTTCAAATGAAGCTCGGGAATCAGAAGGGCTTCCCTTTGTGCTCGAGAGTCCAAAGGGTTTGAACAGGAAAATCAGCGGTAATGAGGAGATCAACAAGGCTTCAAACGGGAATCAGAGGGATACTTTTCCCTATTTTTTCTAGAACTTCAGATGGGAGACAAATTGTTCACCGGGAGCCAGGTGCGGAGAGCTTGATATGCAATGAACCAACAAAAAACGCTCGTCAGTTGATTTCTCTTTTTTACCGACTTTTCCTTGTGGAAAAGTGAGGTATTACACCCGCCCGTTCAGGTTTCCTTATATATTTATTTATTATTTATTTATTTATTTATTTATTTATAAGATTTTTATTTCCGTCGAACTCCTCCGAAACTACCCGACGGATTTTCTTGAGACTTGGCCATATTGTAGTAGTATATCTGAAGATGTGCACCCGCAATTTTTTTGAGAATCGGACGAGTAGTTCTTGAGAAATTTGCAATTTTTTAATTAATTTCTCACTCATTAGGAGTATAGTCGCTCACATTACCTGAAGCAAACCCTTATCCTTTTGTTATCAGTGCGTCTATTGTTATGAAGAACCTTTCATTCGACAGGTTCATTCTTGACAAAGGGTTCATTAAATTAGTTTAGAAGAATGATTTTACACAGTGAGGGCTTCTTTAGGCTTAGGTTAGGTTAGGTTCAGTTATTTCCTCGACTTTTCTCAAAATATATATTTTTTTTTTCGGATTGTCTTTGTAGCTGGATTTTTAGATGAAGAATATTGGGATGGAATTTGTGGAAGATGGTGGTGATGAGAGACAAATTATGAGCGAATGAAAAGATGAGCGGCTGGAGCCCTAATATACCGTATACTAGACCAATACTAGGCTAAGAAGATCGTGTAGGAAAAAGTAATTGTAAAGCTCTTTTTTGTACTGAATTTTCAAGCTAAAAAAGTGAGATATTAGATCCATGGCAAGGTTCCTCAAAAACGAGAGTGAACGAGGGCCTGCCGAAGCACGGTCTCTACCGTTAGGTCAAAATGGAAAACGGCGGGCGTCCGAAAAACGCCGTACGTGCCTTATTGACTCAATGAATATTCCTGCATGTAGTTTTTTTTTTTTTTTTTTCTCTTTTACGAATTTTAGGTAATTAGAACTGGAGTTTTCTTACATTTTAATATTTCTCATCCCACAACTGGGACTTCTAATTTTTTTATTTTTTTCATTCCGCAATTTTTTTTTTTTCTCGTTACGATTTAGATGTTGCTGACGTTGCTCTTATTTCTTTTCTTTGATTATATCATTTGCTTTTTAGTGTTTTAGCTTGTGTGCCTACAATTTGTTCGAGAATCAAATGAGCTTAATTGATAGTAATTCATCTATGGTTTTCTGATTGAAATGATGGACAATTTGTTCAGTGATTAGATTTTAGAATTTCTGAACATTTGCCGACTTTTTTTTGAAAAAAAAAGGTGACGCGAGAATAATTAGAGTTTATGAGTCCTTACTAGCAGTGATCCTCTCAGTGAATTTTCATTAGTCAAAGGAAAAGTCGTGTACTACTCACGCGACTGCGTGAGTGTTTTTTGACATTATTTCTCTTGCATCTAAGTGAATGTCACACTCTTGCATTTACATACACTGCACGGCACTTACATACTTCTATCACTATGACCTCACATTGAAATAAGAGAGAGTCTGGAAGGGAATACAGAATGTAAGGCCCATCAAAATGAGAAGAAATATTGTGCTTATAACTCACTAGAGTGTCATCAAGTACCGGTATGTAAGAGGGAGAAGAGATGATAGAACACTAAATCGCAGGCAAAGAGATCTGCATGTGAGTAATGACAATGACACTCGCCCATATGCAAGTCATGAACTGTAATAAACTTGCCCTGAAATCCCAGCAATCACTACTCAAAAAATAAAAACGTTTCTAGTCATCAGTCAAGCTCACCAACCTCTTTGAAATCCAGCTCATTTCCAGCTTCAGAAATCAAAAACATTCTATTGACATACATGTCATTCAATTTTTCAGAAGTTCCTTCATTCGATATAGGCTGAAATTCAACTTCTGCAATCGACAAATCAAAAATGGATTACTTCAATTACAGAGTATAAATGTCTACAGGTTGAGTGTATGGTTAGAAAGTACAAACGTTTGAATAGTGCTTTGAAGGCAACTGACTCACGTCCCTGAACCTCTCGCCGAATATTGATTCGGGAATGGATTTCGGAATCTAGTTGTATGGCGTGCGAGGCTGCCGCTGCGGCATCTGTCTGCGTTCAATTGACAAGTCTTGATTAAACCTTGGGATCTGCAGAGTGCACAATTAATTTGTTCACTTGTAAGCAAACATGTCTTACATCAAGCGCATGCTCTCCAACCCAATAGTAAATCATCGAATACTTTGCCGCAGTTTTAGATTTCCTCTGTAATTTTATACATATTAAGATTGATTTCTATCTATATTTATTAGCCAAGTTAATTATAATTATTATTTATTTTACCTATTTAAAATTCAATTTAATTTCAGAATGATATTTAAATATATATTTTCATTAATAATCTAATATTATTTATTTTTCGCTGTATCAATCAAGGCATTTCATTAAATAAATTTTCTTTATTATATTCATAATTTTTATATTATAAAATTTTGATTGTTTGAATTCTCAACGCTAAGTATAGTAATATTTGAATTATTAATTTGACACACCTACATAATTTCAAAATGATTGATCATTGATTTCCTAAAATATCAATATTCAAAGTAATATAGGTGGGTACTTTCTTTATTATTTTCAATATCGATAACACATTAATTTTTCAAGGAAAATTCATTATAAAGATCTAAAATTATATTTAATTGAATTATTTTTGCATTAAATTTCAATTTCAATGTGTTTATATTATTATCTGAAAATTCAAAGATCAATTATTGAATAAGTCAAAATACACTTTATTGAATTAGTTTTGAACCAATAGCCCAGTTTTCTGTGACGTCAATCAGCGAATGAACGCTAGCAGGCCTTGAGTTGCTTAAGAGCTTTGCTCCAGCTGGCATGTTGACTCTCATAAGAATAACACAGTGAGCTAAGATCAACGTGTTCCTAATTAAAAATAAGGAATTATTTTCTTAAATATTGCAAGTTGATGAATAGACGCTGAGAACATAATAGATTTTAAATACATATCTCTGATTTCTTATTTAGTTCTAATTTTGAATTATTTATGTAATGATCTTTGCTCCCAATGTTATTCATATGGGAGTCAACAAGTCAGTTGGAGCAACATTGGGTAGTTTTGCTACAGTTATTCGATAGAAACCTAATCTGTTTGCGATATTTTGCAATACTATTGCAATACTATCGAATGAGTATCGATATGTGATGTCATAGGAAAACAGTCCTATTAAAAGAAATCAAAATTATTGATTTAATTAAAATATGAATAAAAAACACCTGTTATTAGAATAAATTTATTGTTGAAAATCTTTGATTTATCAAACTATTGTGAAAAAAAGGAACCAAATTAAAATTGATTTCAATAGGAGTTGTTCCCTCGAGTATTTTAAAAATAAATTTTTGATTAGCATTATACAATAATTATTTTATCAATACTACTGTACTTCAACAAATTCAATATTTGTCCAAATTATTATTATCTATCAATAAAAATTCATTTTTCATTTGCCAGCAAGAGCTTGTCTATAGGAGCGCCACTTTCCACACTACACTCAAAGGTGATGCTGCGTAATAGTCCCATAATATAAATAACACAAGAACGATCTTTAAAAGTTCCTCACTACTTGAATGATCAATCAATTTTTAAGAATAAAATTTACAAAACTTGGAACAGACAAGTCTGTAGGAGTTGATAGCACTTTCTGTAAGCAATCAAGCTTTTTCTTGTTGTACATTCTAGAGTCAGTTGTATCTTATCTAGCTGTAAGTGCAATATACGGTTCTCTCTGTGTACTTCAATATTTTAAGTCTATACTCTAACAATTTCAAAACTTTTTTAGGTAGGTAGGTAGATTTTACTAGAATAGGAAAAATAGCAAAAGAAAATTATGTTGTGGGTTCATTTTATCCTTGATTGTATCACTCATCATACCAATGGGTGGTTATCAATGGGCGGTTATTGGTTCGGTTTATTCTGATGGTGAAATTTAACCAAAAAACTGATTTATTTGTGATGAACAGAAAACCAGTTAATAGAGCGCAATAACCGATTAATTGCCAAAATCATAAATTTTCTTTTTACTATTTAAATGACCGCTAGATTCGCTACTAGCCTTAGTGATAATTTGACAAATTCAATTTTTTCAAAGCACAAGGAAGCATCAAGCAGCCAATTGCCAAAATATGCTCAACAATTGAGATTAAGTAATTCTATTTTTAATCATTAACACAGCACCTTGGAGTCAACGAGACCTCTCCTCTCTTTTTTTTTTCAATTTTTGCAATTTTGAGGGCAAAAACGGTGGAAGATCTTAGCGCTCCTAGCGGAATTTTCTGATAACTAAAAGCGATCCAAATAACCGCTGGTCAACTGATTAATCAACTGATTAACCGATTTACTTGAGCGGTTTTAATCAATTAACCGGTTATGATGACCTTCAATAAACCGTTTAACCAGTATATTGAAAAAGCCTATAATCGCTCATCACTACTTGAGTTAAAGCTTGTGGAAAACAATTGCGCGTAGCAGCCTTAGCAGCGCAAGCGCACACTATATCTTATTGACAGGGTTGCAAAAAAAACGGTTTTTCTAAAAAAAAAAAAAAAAAAACACTTTTTTTTTTGTTTAAAACAGATTTTACGTTTAAAACATGTTTTGAAATATGGTTTTCATTCTACAGTTTAAAACACATTTTAAACGTTTTCAACATCGTTTAAAATGTGGTTTAAAACAACCTTCAATTTTTTTTTTCCAACTTGATCAACCCTGGAAGAATCAGGGTTGCGAAAAAAACGTTTTTTTTTTTTTAAAAAAAAAACAAAATACACGTTCTTTTTTGCTTAAAACATTTCAGTCATTTCCTGTTTTGCATTGATTATAAATTATAATATTGAATAAATTTGTTTTTTTTGTTTTTTTTTTTAAGTAAGTAAATGTCTTGATAACCATAATTTGAAAATTTAGTAACCATATTTTTAGAGATAGGGAAAAAAAACAAAGTTTTTAATGTTTTAAATAGGATTTAAAAAAAACAGTTTTTAAACAAAAAAAACAGCGTTTTAAACATATTCCCGTTTAAAACAATGTTTTGTTTTTTTGGTGTGTTTTAAATGTGTTTAAAACATGTTTTAAACACCGCCTGTTTAAAACATCGCAACCCTGCTTATTGACAAATTCCATTTGGAGTGCAAGCGCAAAAGAGTCGCACTCTACAATTTCAATGGTGTGAAAAAAAAGAACTGCTCATTTTCTGCAATTAAAAAAAAATTTTCGTTTCTGTGGCTACCTTTCAAGGTACTCCTTTGTGTTACAAGTTTGAGTATGTATCCATCTGGTGCTCATTTTCTGAAAAAATTTGGACCAAAATGAGAATGGTCTCATTTGAAAGATAATTTAAAGACCAATAAAATTCATTCTCTTCAATTTTTCAAATAAAGCTTTTGTTCCAGAGATATTTTGAGATTAGTTAACACGTAGTTATATATAAATGGGAAATTGCCCATGATCATGTCAATAGAGATGTCGACGGTAGCGCGCCATCGCTACCAGCACCCCGAATTACTAGAAATTATTCAATCAAATATTTATAAGAAAAAATGTTTCAAATCATAAAATAACTATTATATAATTCAATTTTTCCCAGCTGATGGATATTCTACCTTAGGCTCAATAACTCGAGGAAGTATTTTGCACTAGTTAGGTACCATCCTTTACTACTTGTATTCACATTGCTCAACAGTCAAACATTTTCCTAGCCCCCAGTTCTATAATCCTTTCTTAGGCTTATTATAAATATTCAATTCACAGCTTGAAGGTCAAAATTTTCCTCAATCTCTCCTTGTATCAAATTGATGGTTTACATAATCCGTAATATTTTTCAAGTCCCACTATCCTTATAGTAGGTACCCTTTCCTTTATAGAGTCTGCCTTTGAGAATCTTTCTACATGACTTAAACAGTTATAATCTCAAACTTTAGTATTGGTGTTGTTTCCTCATACCTTTGTAAAAACATAGCACTTGTCGGATTCTAGTGCATCCAAATCATCAGGTACAAATCCGTTGCTTGATTCGCCATTCTGCAACAGTAAGGAAAAAATCAGGGGCGCAAATAAACCCCTTTCAATGGATGTCTGATGGTGCATTGACCTCAAATTTCCAAACGTCCACTTCAATCTCACCACTATCGACCATCATTCCAACCAATGACTTAATTGAATCTAGAAGGCTTAACCCATTCTGCAACCTTTCATCCACATTAGCGTCATATTTCGGGTCAGGGGCTGTTAATGAAAAAGCGTCTGCACCTCCGTGATCTCCAAAAATTCGTGTTTTTGAAGTGTCGCGCAAACCAAATACAGAGAGATTTTCCGCATTTTGAAGTGAAATACTAGGCGTATGAGAATTGGGTAATGCAAAATCATTACGGATTCCCAACTTCGGCGAACGAGGACTGATTGAGTAGCGATCGGTTCTAGAAATATTTCCAACGCTCGGGACAAAGGTATTGACCAAAGTAACAGGTCCTGAGATTGTAACATTGAAATTCATCAAATGTAGACATACTAATAAAGAAATGTCAGTACTATGAAAAATCGTAGAGGCCATCAATAAGAAGTAAATTAAAGGAATAATTCTCCTTCACAAATGAGATAACTTTATAAAAATTTATCGTTCATTCGTGCTTTTCTGAACTTAAAACTATGAAAAAAAAATAAATCAGAGTAAAGAAGGAAACTTGAAGTTTGTTTAGTTGGCGAAGCCACCTTCTTCAGCCATTCTTACACGAAAGCCGAATACTTATAATGAAAAGTTTCATGTTCTGTGTTCAACAAGATGTTCTGACGTTTTACAAACAAAAAAAATATGATACTTATACTTCTAAATATTGCGGACTCCATTTCTCATCCCAGAAAAAACGTTCACAATTGGCGATTTAAAAAGATAGGTACAGTACCTATATTTAAATTGAAGCAAGCTCTCAATTCGAATGATTTATGAAAATGAAAGTTATCTATAATTATACATTCTATTTTAGGGATCTTCGTCCACTCTCAAGAATTTTGTTGTTATTACGATGATTAAAATCTTACATCAGAATACATTCACGCAGATGAGAAAATTGACATTCATTAAGAATATACGCCTCAGAATATTTTTTAGAATTTACTCTAATAAATGGTAAATGATTTCATCAAATTTATTGAAAATAAACACAAACGAACGAATTTTAAATCAGCTCATTTATTACGCGATTTAAATTGGTCAACCGGTCAGTCTGTTATTACATAAATTCACAAAAAGACACGATAGATTCATTCCAAAACAATTTCGACCTAACGATATCATTTTTTCGAGTTATCCAATAGTTTCAGTAGGATATCTTTCGTCACAGTTATATTTGCACGCCATTCAGTATTTTTCAAAGCTTCGGTCAAAATAATCTGAAAATGTTTTTTCTTCTCAACTTTTTTACATTTATGATACTTTTCGACCCATTCGGGGTTGTACTCGATCGTTATACGACAACTTTCTTCAATGATATTCAAATCGTCAACTTGCCACCATTGATTAGTGTTCACAATCTAATAACAGTATATAATGAAATATTTTATCTCGATGACCAATAAGTTAATCTATGAAATTTAATTGTTGGAAACTCACTTCGTTAGGAGTTTTTTCGTTGCTCACAAAAATCATCTCGAGAGTGCGTTTCAAAATAATCCTATTTATAATCTGATTCCGAAATAAGTCGTATAATTCTGCCAGATGAGCCGGATCCATCAAACTACGGAGAGCAATATAAAAATATACTTGTGAATGATTTTAAACTACAGTAGTGTGTACTACCTATTTGCCAATTGTATTTTCGCATTATTTGCAGCTGCCTTGACGTCATTTATTAAGAAATTAGCAAGTTTCACAGAATCTGTATCCTCATAGTCATTTTTCTCCATAATATAAATGAAATATTCGACCAATTTTTGCGATTCCTAAACATAAAAATAAGAAATTGCTTAACGTAAATAACTCACATTACGAGTATGTAAGTACAAGACCATATAGACTGACCAATAAGCGTAGGACCAGTTGCTGCGATAGCGAGTATTTCTCCATCAATTTTTTGCGTTTAGCTAACGGTAATTCAGGTATATTATTTTTCAAATCAAGAACGTTAATCCTGTTTCGACTAGCATCACTACCATCAAGTGATAGTCGTAAAGGGGGTAGATTGGGCTCCGGCATGAATCTATAATCCTGTGGAAATGTTTCACACGTAAACCTCGCAAATTACGACACTAATTTTCACAAAATAGATGGTAGCCCTCTTGAAAAAACTCACTTGTTCGACTTCTTTATCTCGCATTCCAACAGTCCGATTCAAATCAGCATTCCAGGATCTTGTTTCATTCAAAATAGTCTTGTTATACTTATTCATACGAATTTGACGCTCTACTTCAAAATTCACAGCCTTCATGACATTATTAACTCCGCCAATATTTTTCACTTCACTACGAATACCAAGCACACTTGAGCCTTTCTGTCGAGCTGAGATATTAGCATCTACTCGTAATGCTCCCTCTAGAGAACAATGATCAAAAATATCATTAACATACGCATAATTTCAAATATATTTCTCGATAACTAGATAGGCTGACATTACCTGCAATTTTACAAGAACAAGAGTTGATGGTTTTCAAAATCAACATTAGCTCTTCAATTAGAGAAGCAGCTTCACATCCATCGCTGAGGTCAGGTTCAAATACTATTTCTATCAGCGGCATTCCAGCTCGATTAAGATCGATCAGACTTCTATTTAAAGATGAAAATTGAAAAAATTAATTGGCATAACTTTGCACGGTCTACAGTTCCCGTAGTAAACCCAAAATACTTTTTGTCTCCTTCATCATGCAAAGATTTTCCACTGTCCTGCTCGAGCTGTATTTGTTTGATCTTCGATCTTTTTAGGTAGGGTTTAGAACCATCTTTATTAAAACAAGGAAATTCCACGAAGCCATTCGTAGCGAAAGGTTTTCTTTGTTGAGTTATTTGATAACCAGCCTACGAATAGGGAGATATTACCGATAAGTCGACGTAAATAACAAATGGATTACATTTGGTTTAGGTAACTTACAGGTAAATCAGCGTAAAAGTAATGTTTCCGATCGAACCACGATGTTTCATGGATATCACAGTTGAGCGCAAGAGCTGTCAAAACGGCTTTTCGAACACATTCTTCATTCAGGACCTGAGCACATATTTATTTCAAGGAGTAGAAATAAATGTAAGAGCGAAATTTAGTAAAATAGAGCAGAGAAAGTTCTAACCGGTAAGGTACCAGGGATAGCCGCATCGAAAGGTGAGACTTGATTATTTACCACCGCTGCAAAGTTGGTGCCAGCTCCAGAGAACAACTTCGATTCGGTATTTAATTGGGCATGTACCTCCAATCCAACAACTCCTTCCCATTGTAACCTAGAAATTACAGATCATGAACAAGTAAGTCGGCTGTAATCAAAGCCTCCTCTAGATACTAAATCTGGTATTACTTGTGTTGTTCTTTAAAAATGCGACAGAATTTTCTGGTAGATTGATTTGGTAACAGAGCCAGGAATTGGCGGTTCATTGAACCAACTTAGTTTCTTTCTTATGTTCGTCCGTGTAAATAGAATAGGACTTGACAATTGTGTCACATCTTTCATAAGAATCAAATTGGACCGTGAGTTGAGAGTAGTACCGCCATCTTTGATAAACATGTTCTGACAAGTTGATAGATAATAATGATGACGCAATCTGGACGCAATATGAGAGTAGAGTAAACGCAAAAAGATGACTCTCTGTCTCTGAGAATTATGTTCCAACTTCCAATATAGATTACAATAGGTACACTTCGGAAACATTTTATTTTGAAACAAGAATTACATTTAATATTTCCACACATAATTACAAGGATATAAATAGCACAGTCAGGTCACACTTCTCGTTAAAATAACTGAGAGATGTTCAAGATCACAGAACGAAGTCACCCATTGGATCAAAATCTCTTTTCCTTTTCATGTAATACGCCTCAACTTCTTCTTCGCTAGGTTTTTTAACTTCGTACATGCTGTTGTATTTTCGTTTACGTTCATCTGTTTCCATTTCTTCGGTTTCTTTCTTCAAAGCCTGGGAAATAATTTGGCAAATGATATCATGGACACATTCTCCAAGAGTAAAAACAGAAAAAAAGAGGTCAAATACAGATTAAGAATTATTTCAGACGGTATACTCACTTCTTTCAATTTCTTATCTTTAGATGGAGATTCTTTCTTCTTCTTCTTCTTCTTCTTCTTCTTTGTGGTCTTCTTGCGCTTATTCTTCTTCTTCTTTTTGGATACTTCGTTATCATCAGACTACATAAACAAAATACACATTGATCAATTCATTCACTACATTATTCTGAATACAATAGAAGGATTTTTGTAACTATGTTCGAAAAAAAACGAGATGACGGAAAACGAATCGACAGTCACTTTTTTTTCTCACTTTTTCTCTTTCAAGTCGCACAAATAGCTAGAGAGGTCAATTTTTTAGTACGGAAGTTAATTTTCCGTGCATCATATAATTTGATTGTAGAACCGTGCCCACAAGAACTCATTTATCACAGAAAACTCTCACTCCTCCAATTTTCCTGATCTTCATTCCGAAGATGTATAAATCTAACTATACATACATGGTGTCTTACCTCCGATGACGAATCAGAAGATGAAGATGAATCAGACGATGAACTACTGGATGAGGAACTACTCTCGGAACTAGAGCTAGATTCATTCTTGGTTTTCATTTGGAATTTTTGCGATAATGGAAGAGCGGCAGCGGCAGACTTTCCGGCTTCTCCAGTACAGTAGGAATTCTTCGTCAAATTATGACAGCACTGGTATCCCCAATTACCGTTTACCCAATAAGAACCCCACACAGAAGTATGATTGAGAGGATGGACATCTTCTTCATATTTTGATTTGATGGCAACCTTTTCCTCGCCCTGTACAAAATTTTTTCTTGTTATTTATAACAGAAGACCAAAAAAGTATGCCATGAGATCAAACGATTACTCACCTTCACCATTTTTCCATAACGCGTATATTCGCGATATTCTTCCGTTTGAGCAAGTAACAGTTCTTTCGGAGGAACCTTCAAATGTTCTCCACCCCCGTACTTTTCCAAAAGTGACTCATGAACTCTGCTTTTGAATTCATCTTTTTTCTCTTCGTATTCTTTCTTGAGTAATTCTAATTTAGTGGGCTCGGCCAGTAAATGTACATCCACACCTTTCTCGTACGCTTCCCAGGCAAATAGTTGAGCTGCAGCATGTTTCTGAGTGTCTCCGGTGAATCGAACGAAATTCTCTCCAGCATAATCAGCTCTAGAAACAACGAAAATTTTTAATGTGTATAATTGAAATGAATGAACCGACAAGCTCAAATGAACTGAATCAAAAACTCACTCATCAGCTTCGTTTTTCTGGTGAGGATTGTCCCTCATGGATCGAGTTTTTGGATCATAGAAGGCCGAATTTGGATCCAAGTTCCGTAAGTATTTCGCCGTGTCTTCACGAATTCGTAAATTCCGGACGGTGATACGCTGTTTACTGTCGACTTTGGTGCCTGGCATGTCGAAATCGTCGACGTATTTATCTTCATCCTCTTCGTCCTCTACATCATCGTCATCCCTGTCTTTCTCGCCATCACCCTAATCAGAAATGAACACAAAATGATAAATTATTACGTCAGAGTTTCGAAGCAGGTACTAAAATATATACTAACATCTTTGCTTTCATCTTTCGCTAGTTTTTCGGCCCGTAATTGTCGTTTAGCTTCCTCTATCCTTTGATATTGCTCTATAATAGCTTTATGCTGAGATGGGTCATAACCAGCCCATCTGTCACGTTTTCCATCGTAAGATTGATTCAGAACCGGTTGTTCGAACTCATCTGGAGCAATTTTTGCATTGTTCCACCTAGCGCCAACTTTGCGAGGCCTCTCCAGACATTCCTTCTTTTTATGACCCATTGCGCCACAATTCTCGCAAGCACCTTTCCGATATTTCGTAGCAACCGAGGACTGAAATGTGAAAGAAGAAGTGATTTTCAAATATTCTTAGCCTACGCTTCATAATGTAAGCACAGTCACATACCTCATTCACACCTCGTTTATACCAATCGTTTAAACCAGCAAACTTCGGAATATCACTATCTTGAATACGCTGATGCTTAAGAGTAGGTCCACTAGTGCCATAATACCAAGGAGTAGACGATATATATTGAGGTATATGCGGATTTATATCTTTTCCTTCTTCGTCAACCGCAGCGGGGGCTGTACCAGCCTACAATAAGAAATAATACGTTTAACAACTGGGTCAGAAGATCAGGAATGAATTCCCGGAGGAAACATGCGGAATATATTTACCTTACGAGCTTCCTCGAGCTCTTTTGCTTTCCTCCAATCTTCACGTGACTTTTTCTTAGGTTCATCTTCAGCGATTTCGGACTTGCTTCGGAGGACTTCCGAAACAATGATATTCTTGTTCAACGAAGACATAATGAAATGTTCTGCACGATACTTTGGAATAAAGGCTCAAATTTTGATCTTATCGTTGAACATGTTCAGTTCAATCATTGATGATATACTTCTGTTAATTCAGAACGACGAGATATTACACATTTTTGACAAGGATTGTGATAAGCTTATCGAAACTTTTCTATCGAAGTTTCTGAAAGCAAAACAAAACGAAAACGCAAAATATCTCTGCTGTACAAAATAGAATGAACGTATCTGCAAATCTACAATCTGTGAAAAAGGATCCTTCATACGAGACAGAAATACATTTTGTTGCTGATCGTTGATTTGCAGATACGTCCACTCCATTTTATGTGGCAGAATTTGATGGAAGCTGCAGGCCCTGCAGCAAAACGCAGTCACGGCGTTGATGACGTCATTCCCCCAGAAATAACGCGATGCCAACGACGTGACCTGATTTTTAAGGATATTTTTCAGATGAGACCTTGGTAAGACACTGTTTCAAACACTTCACAGGAAATCCGCTACGAGCGACTCTTTCGCTTTAAGAAGACAGAATTCGGAATTTTTTATTTTAGTTTCTCAAAATAAATCTAAATAGAATTTCTCGAATATCGATGATAATAACGTTAATTTTGATTCATGGTTTTGCACTTGAGTACTCGTATCAGTTCTATTCCGCGTTAGCTGAAGCCCGAGAATAGAATCACAAGTCATCAATATTTTTATGGAAACACAAGCGAGTGATCACCGTGCTTACTGCATCGTATCTTCGTATATGCATTATAAAAGGAATATGTATTAATTAGATTAGTCATTATCGATTTGACTGCGGTAATGAGAATTAGCAAGAATATCATTCATAACCCGTGCTAGTTAATACTATTTCCCTTCAGAAGGATCGATAATTAGTACGATACAAAGTGTTACACGAGTTCTCATCAGTTCGACGTCGAATTCGAATGCCATCGTATCATTCTGATGGGAAACTGGAAATGAGTTCAGGAAGCAATAGACAACCAGTAGAAGATATATAAAACTATGCTTTTGCGTCATTTCTGTCTAGTCGGCCAATAATCTGAAAGGTAGACAGTAGTAGATATACTTCTATAATCATCTGTTATTTAACTGCTGAAGACTTTATAATCAACTTGTACTTATTTACTCCCATTGTAGATGAGTAACGAACACAACATACCGTCGGATATTTGCACCATTACAGAAAATAACTTGGAGGCTGTTCTATTTTCGGAATTCTCTGGAACTGAAAACATGATCGTAGCATCCGACACCATCAATAATTTATCGGAGTGTAGGTATCGTTCCATGGTCAATCATGAGAAGAGAAAGATGAATATAATAAATCGATATCAATTATTTCAGTGGACGGAGCGTTATGCTACGATGAGACAACCAACGAATTATTATACGTTAATATGATACAGCCAAATTTGAACGCACCTGACTCTTTAGTGAATGCCTCTCAATCAGTATTTAACGCTCTTGCAGGACTGTCTACTCTCGCCGATGTTACAACATTCAATGATGGCAATCCGGTAAATAATTTTTCGGATTTTTCTAATTGTTATAAGGTATATTCTTATTTCTCGGGTGTACAATTCAAGGTAATGTTGTTGGCAAACGGTTCGATCGTCATTCCTAACGACGATGATAGCCTAGTATCCACACACACGGATCCGTTTATTCTACAATTTGTTCAGAGTTCACCTGATTCTTCAACCAAAGAACCAGCGCTCAGTGCGCCGACACCAACTGAGAAGTCTTCAGGTTTCTCCTTCGTTTATTCTTTATTTTACTGATGAGCAAATTGTAATCGCGTTTATCCGTTCATCCTCTAGGTTCTGTGTTCATTAGTGATGATAAATCCAGTGAGTCTGCGCCCAATGTTACTACTGATTTGAAAGAAACTTGTAAAATTATTGAAGTTGATGATATCCTGAACGATACTCCGGTAACTTATTCTACCATGATACAAGAAACTTACTTGTCATGAATTCGGTAACAGTTTGAATGTTTTGTACAGGTTATATACAAATGTGAATTGTGCTCTAAGAATTTCTCGCGTAATAAAGAATATCGAGCCCATTTAGCGACTCACAAAGATAAGGTTCATAAATGTAGCCACTGTGGGAATTCTTTCAATAAACTGGTCAGTATTGCATTTGCTCGTGTAAGAAAGTATTTTATTGTGATATATTCATGCTCAAAGTGTTTTTTCTTTGTTCAGAAAAACTTGATTCTTCACGAAGCTCTACACAACCCGAATGAAACAATTTGTCCGCTCGTCAATTGTCAGAAGAGGTTTAGAAGGTTAGCTAGTCTCAAAGCGCATATTAAATTACACGAAGAAGAAGAAACTTTAACGTGTACAGAATGCGGAGAAGAATTTCGTAATCAAGTAAGATGTGAAGTGAACTTATCGTTTTGAATTGATTTAAATTCTCAACTAATATTCACGTGTTGTTAGATGCATTTGGAGCTTCACTATAAGTATCAGCCTCAGTGTCGATTAACTTTCAACAAGGGGAATGATCCACTTGGCGATAGTGAGAGCAAGTCTTGCAAACTCTGTAATCGAAAATTCCTCAATGCTAGTACTCTTGCTGCTCACAAGAAAGAACATGAAAAGGTTTGCCTTTAATTGTAACGTTTAACTCGAGTACGTTAGGTTTCGATAATTCCTTCATCGTTTTGAATAGATTAAAAAAGCTCTGGCGACCAAGAGCCATCGTAAAAAAACATCGTCTTCGAAATCGTCTTCAAGAATGAATCGTTGTAAGGTGTGTCCGAAGTGGTTCTTCAAACCGAGTCAACTCATCCGACATATGCGCATTCATACCGGCGAACGACCTTTCGAAGTAATTAATCTCGAACAAACCGTCGTAAATATCGTGCGCGTATCACTTATAGGATTGTTTTATTTTAGTGCTCCGAATGTCATAAAGCTTTTAATCAAGCCAATTCGTTGAAAATTCATATGCTCAAACATACTGGTGATCGACCCTATCAATGTCCTTTTTGTCCTTCCGGTTTCAGTCAGAGGGGTAAGGATAGTATGTTCGTTTCGGATGCTTTTATTTCATTGTTTTATTGGTGTGTTTACCTTGTAGGAAATTTGCGTCAGCACATTAACCGTGTTCATTCGATTCCAAAAGTTGAAGATCTTGTATACGAATGTTCCGAATGTCCTTGCATATTCAAGAAGATATGTAGCTTGAACGCTCATCGAAATCGCGTACATCGTAAAGGTTATGTGAGTATGAAAGTTATCTCATGAAATTCACACCTCTTTAATACTTCGCATACCTTGGAAAATAGGTTGAGCAGTATGAAATTATTAATAAGTGTTTTATTCTCTGTTTGAAATTTTTCGACCCAGAAGTTGGTGTTGTCGCCCGAAGAACTTGAAAATGATCCGTACGAATCGGGTCAGCAAACATCGCCGATTTCCTCATCTCCTTATCGATTAGATGAAGGTGCGAAAAAAGTTTATTGATTTCTTTTGTCTTACTAATGATATCAATTACTGTATTTATAAGTTTTGTTCGTAAAATAGGTACCGATGACCAATGTGAGGTAGCCGCTGAAGATAGAAATGTATGTATAAGCCGTTTTGACCCACAAGAAAATAGAATCTATTAATATGTAATATATTTGATGAACGCAGGATAATCGTACGTACGCATGCTCGGAATGCACGAAGTCGTTTAAGACGGTGAATGCACTGAAAACTCATCTGAATGAAGCTCACGTACAACTTCCAATTCCGCAAGATGAACAGGAGAATTCTATCACACTTGAAAATAATCTGGATGGTGAGGGGATCAATTTTTATTACGGTTTATCGAATTCACTTGTGTTTTAAACGTATCGGCTTTTCTTTTGCAGATTTGGATGAGGAAGAAATGGGAAGATTATTACGAAAACAGACGACAGTAAATACAATTACTATTTCCGTCGATAGAGGTGGCGGAGAATTATGGTAAAGAAAATAAATGATAAATTTATTGTTGAAAACATTCATATCATGACATAAATTGGAGGAGTAGAAATGGAATTGCATGGTATTTAAAACGAATGTTTTTTTTTTTTTTTTTAGGAATCAGAAAGTATTTATCAAGAAAAAAGGAAATCGTCAGTCGTATCAGTGTTCACACTGCCCGAAAGAGAGTGTAAAGCTGAACGAAATGATCAGACATGTAAAAATAAACGTCGTTGGCAAAGTTTTCAAGGTAAATCGTGGGCAAATATGTATCACAAATATGTTTAAAACTTTATTCTAACCTTTATCAAACATTGCCGAACAGTGCGAATATTGCTCAAAAACTTTTTCACAACATTCCACGTTCAAGACTCATTTGTCGTTACACGCGAATGCTCAAACGTATCAATGCCAAACATGCCAAGAAAAGTTTTCCAACCCGGCGGAATTGAACGCGCATTCTAAGTAATCTCGGCCTCTGCAATGCATAACTTTTGAATCTAAAAAAATCTATAACATTATATTTTTATTTAGGTCGCACGCTCAGGTAATTGACCTAATGTGTGTAACGTGCATGAAAACGTATTCGTCCGAAGAAAAAGAAACACATCGGTGCTTTTCTACAAAGACGCTTCTGGATTTTGCTATGGATGATGTGGTAAAATTGAATACCCCAGTTGGGCCTGTTGAATCACACGATGGTGAGATTTTTAATATTCTAACGTGCGCGATGTAGTTATGGATTTCTAAAATAATGATTTGATTTACAGTTCAACACCTACACGATAAAGTGAATCTGATATTACCTCCTTACACCTGCACTCGCTGTGATATCACGTTCAAAAGTTACGGAAAACTGAAATCTCATTTACTAGATCATGATCGTAAAGCGTGTAATCTGTGCCGTTCGTGAGTAGTCCTATCAGTGGAATTAGATTATAATGTAGAGAAAAATGCTTGAAAAGAATTTATTTTTACAGAGGATTCGAGAACGAAGAAAAATTAACGCAGCACATAAACTCTGTCCATAAGAATAACGGGAAAACTCCTGCGAAGGAGGAGTGCCTGAAATGCGGTCGACATTACAAAAATACCAAGATTTTAGCTCAGCATACCAGAAAGGCTCATCCTGAAAATTTGGAAGTACGAAGATGCTCGATAATTTTTCCAAGTTGGAAAGACCATAATGTACTCATAAGTATATTTTTTGATTTCAGTCAAACGGCTCCAATTCAAACAACGAGAGGATTAATTCCGCGTTGAACGTGAATGTGGACGATGATATTTTGACTAAAAATTTAGCTGTGAATGCTACTCCACTTGAAAGTAAGTATTCTGCTTTTGTGTTTTGGTTAATAATTGTGTCGTACTCCGCTTAATTTCTACTTCTTTACAGATAATGTTGATCCCCGCAATGATGTTCCTAAATTTTGTGTACCCGACGATTTGAATGTTCATCGAACAGTGGATTATCCCATTGTCCTAGATACTGGAATGAGTCTTGAGAATGGTTCTACGAACGAGAGCGCACCGGTACCTGCGAATGTGAGTATCAAAACTTTTTCGAACGTTACCTATGTAAATTAGATACATGGTAAAAGCAATTTAGGATTGAATAGTATTTGTATGAAACCACATCCGCATTCATTATATTCTCCTGTTGCAGCATGATCAAATTTCCAGTTGCGATAGGGTGAACATGTTGGACAATACGAATGAATTAGTTTTATCGATGAGAAATGAAGTACCGTACTTAATGACCCGCGAATCATTGGACGATTGTTTTAGAGATTCTGAGGTAAACATTTTTGTACTAGGCTTACAGAGTATCTCAGGCCGATAAGTGGCTGCCGAATAATCCTACCGTAATAGTATCGTAAGGCTATCGTGAACTCAAATCCGAAAATTTGTTTTAAGTGGCGCTACTTTTTTTTATCGTACACTCGACAAAAAAAAAAACGAATGCACCTTTCATTCCGCCAGCAATTGCATGTTCACCATTAAAATTGAGCTGAAATTGTTAATGATGAAGGAAATATTTGAAAAATTCTAGTCGTAATTTCTTTTATGATTGAAGAAATATTAGGCACCAGTTGTAGCTAATTCGGATTTATTTTTAACCAAAATTCGAATTCTTCACAATTTTTTAGTAAAAGGAAACGTAACAAATCTTTTTTTTTAATCTCGGAAATGAATAGTTTATGACCATAAATTTATATTTCTGTCTTTTTGAGTTCTGTCTGTACCATTCGGTTTGTCAACCAAAACTTTCATGATGATCTTTGAAGTAGTTGACCTTGCAGAATATCGTTTTTATTATTTTTTTTTGACAAATTGTACACCTTAATTTGTAAGGACTAACCTTGAAAAATACGCTATTTCTAGAGATGAATGGAAGTGTTGATGGTACTCAGAAGCACCCTCTCTTTCCGAAAAAGAGAAAAGAGAGTAAATTTAGGGAAAAGCGAGAAAGCTTTCTTCTATTCTTTCTTTTTTTTTTTGCTCATCGAGCATCAAAAAAGTCGTTGATTTCCCTTCCCAGAATTATCTTTTGACCCCCCTCCCCCTTCACTAGTGAACGTCCATTCCAAGAGGTCACAACCCTTTTATCATGGTACAAAACAATGAATTATGTGTGTGAAGGCTGATTGGAAGTCTCTAATGGTGCGTATCTAACAAGTTTCATCTGTAAACTTGACCGTAGTCCTCCTCCCAAAAGTAAACTTTTAATGCTACACTCTTGTAGGTATACAAATTTCACAGGAGAAAAAAGTACCGTAGTTTAATTAACGGTCTCAGTGAATCTCGCTCCTCTTTCCTATCTGTATTGAACTTTCCTTAGGAGACTACTCGAAGACGTCAATATCTCGAGAAAGCAACCTGAAAATGTGGTTTTATCATTTTGTGTTTTTTTCTACAGGTAAATACTCTACCAGTGACTGATACGCCAAACGCGGTCGATTCGAACGATGTATTTGACGTAGCCGGTGATATTATTTACAAGTAAAAACTTTTCTTTCCAAATTGATCATTCAAATTTGCCTTGAAAAATTGTAACGAATAAAAATCATCTTTCTTATTTAGATGTACAAGTTGTAGCCAGCAGTACTATACGGAAGCGCATCTACAGAAACATTTCCAAGAGTCAGAAATTTGTCACAACGGAATGCCGGACATGATGTTTCATTATTTTTACGCTTGCAATACGTGTTACCTCACGTTCAAGACCTTAAACTCTTTTTTGGTAAGAAAAGAAACTAATTCACGGAGACTGTTACCAAAGTAGAGAGAAACTATGGGAATTCCTTCGACGCAGAATTCTAGAATCAGAACAAGAATGATGTAAATTCAAATCGAAAGTTGGAAACCCTAAAGATCGAGCTTGCGCTTTCGGATTCAGCTGTCGACCTTGGAAACTACAACATTCAACTTTTGGCCTCAGGCTCCGTCTTTTCCCCCCAAATTTTGGCTTTCAATATTTTTCAATCGAGGTAGGGGGGGGGGGACTAGCAAGTCGAGAAGCGAACTTGAGAAAGTTGGATGGAGAACGTTTCTTCCAATTCTTTTGCAACTTTCGACTTTCAACTTTTTGAGCTTGAAATTTGTCTTATTTTGGCTTCAAACTCTCAGCTTCACAATTCTGATTCACCTACACAAATTAAGAAAAACGATTTCGAATGGTTTGTTTTTTCGTTCCGCTCGTTAGTAAAAATTTGAGATCCGTTTTTTTTTCGGTTTTGCTTCTTGAAGCAAATTTAGGGTCCACTCTTCTTCGATTCCTAGTCTTGAAAGGAAGAATTCAGGGTTGCTACAAAGAAAACCTGAAAAAAACAAAAAAAAAAAAAAAAAAAAAAAAAACAGGGAATTCCGGCTGCAGTCGGGGAAGTTTTGTGAAGATAACAGAAAGGCTTCATTACACTACGTTGAGAAAAATTTCATTGTGAAAATTTGTACTTATCATTTCCTCTCTTCTCCCAAATATTGCAAACAAGTCAAAGAAAATGAGGCAAAAGTTGTTTACAAAAACAGGGAAAAGTAGGGAAAGTTAATCCTGGCCCTCCTTGAAACTGCGCAAAAATAATTATTCCGTGCAATATACCTATTTTTATTTTTATTGATTTATATTTTTTTTTTTAGAGAATGTCCTCTTATTTTTCCAGATTTTCTCTGTTTTTGTGCGTTTGGAAGACTTAATTCCGCTTGTAAAAATTTGTCGTCCATTTCTTCTCAATGCCACTTTTTGAAAAAAAAAACTTGAGATCCGCTTCTCCGCTTCTTTTCGATACCACTTCTTGAGAAAAAAAATTGGGATCCACTTCTCTTTGGTTCTGCTTCTTGGAATAAATTTAGGATTCGCTTCTGTTTGGTTTTGAATCTTCATGCACGGAATTTTCAGAAGCTGCGTTCAAAAAATATTAGTTTTCCTCTTAAAATGTGTAGGAAACCTTTCATTTTTGTCTTTCTGAGGAGACATCCTTCATTCTTTTGTTTTGAGGTACCTGATTTGCCCTTGTCTTAGAAAGTTGGTTTTGTTTGTTGGACAAAATTTGTAGTCCGCTCCTTTCAGCTTTCTTTTCTTAAGACAGGATTGGGATTTCTTTTTTTTTTTTTTTTTTTTTTTTTTGGTTCTACTTCTTGATATAAATTTGAGTTCCCTTTTCCTCAATTTTACTTTTTGAGATAAATTTGAATCTGCTTCTTTTTCGATTACTTTTCGTGAAAAAAAAAAATTGGAAACCTTTCCTCATTGATTCTGCCTCTTGGAATTCCTTTAGGATCCGTTTTTTTTTATTTCAATTTCGCTTCTTGAAAAAATTTTGGAAACCGCTTCTTTTTGATTACTTTTTTTGAAAAAAAAAAAAAAATTGAGATAATCTTTCTGGTTTTGCTTTCTGAAAAAAAATGTGGATCCGCTCCTTTATAGTTCCTGATCTTCACAAAAGTATCTTTCGGAAGCTGCACCAGAAAAACTAAAAAATAGATGATATCGTTCATTTTCTACGCTCGTCGGAGATATTCTCCATTTTTTGCGAGATACCTAATTTTTATACGTTTCAAAGGGTTGGTTCTACGTTTGCTTCTTGAAACAAAAAATACCACTGCTTGAAACGCTTCCCGTTTTGACGGTTCCTGATTCTGCTACTCAGTCCCAAACGATGTGACGGCATTCTTTACAAAGTGAAACGAGGTATTTAGAATGTCCGTTCTATGGAACAAATTTATTCAGAATTAGAGTTCCCAAAAGTCGAAATTTTTCGGACTCATCTCCTAAAATTCTTAGCTTGATATTCAATTGTTTCACGTTCTACTTTTTGGATGGTGGAATTTTTTCCAAAATCTCCATTTTCAATACAAAGTTCGAAAGTCAAAATTTCTATTCCTGTAGATACATTTGAGGTTTTGCGTTTTTTCGCTGGAACAGATTTAGCATCAACTCCCATTCAACTGGTTACATAATTCTGGCACACTGGGTGTAACTCGATGGTTTAAATTCTTCTGAATTCCCTTTTAATGCCAAAAAAAGATTAGAGGACGGGAAGGTGAAAATCTATTTCAAGGTGAGCGAACGGGCGTTGCCAATATGAAGTCTCATCAGAATTGGCCAGATTTCTCGCATTTCTTATCATGCCTGGTATCACTATCATCTTGTACTAAAAATGTTTGGATATTCAATCACTTGAGTCAATATTTACTATTGAAGACTCTTTGTAGATCGTCCATGCAAAATTAATAGATGAACTCTAATCGGTTGTCAATGTATTTACTTGACGATACAAATGAATATATTTAATATTTTATAGCGACACTTGCAAACGCACAGCGGTGCTGGAATGTATACGTGTGTGTACTGCGATCAACCGAATAAAACGGAAGCCGAGTTGACTCAGCATATTGCAGCTCACTCTCTGAAAAAGTAAAGTTCATTCTCAGTTATTGGTCCCGTTGACTTGAGTGTAACTGTGTAAGCACGTATTATAGCATTGTTTGAACCTGTCATAAAGGGAGTATCCTTGCGTACATTGTGGCGAACTTGCCGAAAGCGCCGAAGCCGTGAAGAAACACATAACGGATATTCATTTGATGTCATCCGCCGACAGTAACGTTTTGGAGACGAGACGCAAAAAGACGATTAGCAGCGAATTACTTCTCACAGAAAAAGAAAAATCTATTCTAGTCGACCAATTGCCGAATAAATATAGTTCTATTTCAGAAAAAGTACTATCGTCGTTACTGAAGAAGAATATTCGTAAGAAAAGCGAAGATGAAACCAATGAAATACCTCCTGAGACGGAAACCATAAAGGTACAATTAATACGCCTACTCGATAATCGTGTATTGAACTTTCCATGGTCATGTTTTTATTACGTTCGTGTGTACAGGGGAAGAAGAAACGTACCGCAACGAAAGAAAATAGGTGTAACTATTGCGATCGCAGTTTCAAAAAGATGTGCGATTTAATTCGTCATATACGAATTCACACCGGAGAGAAACCGTTTAAATGCGATTATTGCAATAAGTGCTTCACTGTCAAATCGATTCTGAATTGTCATCTGAAAACGCATTTCACGGTGAAGAACGTATTCTGCCATATTTGCAATCGATTCTTCTCTACTGTGGGCTCGTTGAAGATACACATGAGATTACATACTGGTAAGAATGCACGAAGTGATAAATAGTGGAAAATTATTTCAATTTTTAATAAAATAACTTCTTCCTAGGTGACCGACCGTATAAATGTTTGTACTGCAAAGAATCATTTCGCACTTCGGGTCATAGAGATAGTCACCAAAAACGGCATTTAGGAGAGAAAGATAAAGCGAGAATGGTGGCTATGGAGGCATCCATGGCTGAACTCGAAGCGCAAGAAAATCTAGAATTATCTCTTAGCGACGCGATCAATTTGCACGACGGAAATTTCCTAATTTCGGAAATCACTGATATCGAAGATTTCAAATTCCAAGTAATTATTGACGCCTTCGTTTATGACGATGGGAATTCCAATGTATACATGTATATATTTTTTTTCAGGAGGATACTAGTCTAGATTTGGTCGGCATAGAATCTATTTCAAATCCTAACGAATGCTCAATATGTGGAAAATATTTCAAAAAGAAAACCGATCTAGAAAAACATATTAGCGTTCATTCTTCAGGTCGGCAAACGAAATGTGACCAATCGAAGAAAACGCGCGCTAAATGCAACGCACCGTCCAGCTCTAAACAATGTGAAGTGTGCCAGAAAACTTTCGCATCTGCGAAAAATTTGAAAACTCATAGAGCGCGACAACATCCTGGTGTGCTCGAATTACCTTTTCCTGTCGATAGCGAATCTCTTCTGTTATCTGATGCGAGGATTAGACCCGATATCGTCGAACCTAATGATACTAATTCGCGTCTCGAAAATTCGAACGAGGATAAAAGTGATAAATGGGTGGAAGAAGAAAATTTGAATTTGTCTTTAGTGGTTGGTAAAAATCGAAAGACGGATACGTTGAATGATTTCTTCATCATGGAGAAGCAATTTGATCTTAACAGTATGATATCGGATTTCTTTCCCGATGACGAAAGATAGGTTAACTCTTCTGTGATACTGATATTTAATAGATCACCGTTTATTGTTACCTAAATTTGTCGAGTGCACCAATTTGCAATTTACGATTGATCGAATTAAAAGTTCGCCTATCAACGCTGATTGGATTGATTTGCAATTCGTAAAATTGCGGTTGTATTCTGCCGTATTTTGGGGGTTTTTGCAATATCGTGTACGCGAAAAACACTGCGAATGTGGTTTTGTATACGCATACGATCTCATTAATTTTAAATGTAAATCCTAGAATATTCGAACGAAATTAGTATGGATAAAGTTTATGAGCGTCGTTCATCGCGTTTTGAATTGTTTTTGTTCTACTACGCATTTCTCTTTTCTCTCTATTGTTTTTTTTTTTTTTGTTTTCCTGTGTAGTTTACGATTGTAGATTAACGTGCTCGAATACAGTTTTTAAATTAACCTTGTCTGTTGTTTCCGATCAAATACGGCCGTGATCCCCCTAGGCTTACGAAGAAATCCCCCCCCCCCCTAAAAAATTTCAACAAGCAAAAAAAAAAAAAACTCGCAGCCCACACCCTTAGCTGCTCGGAATTGCCTTCATTGACTGTGGCAATTGAGGCAAACAGGGAACCTGTTTTATGGGAGTAATCATGTGAGTGTCATTTTTTGCTACAGCCTGTGTGGTACCCCCGGTAGGCCTATCCTGTTATCAGTTCGGAGATCTGATGACGTCATAATCTGATGACGTCACACGACGTTACGATCTGGTGACGTCACGATGGGGATCTGTGACGTCACTATCATCGTGCCATCACTATCTGATGACGTCACAGAGCTAGTAAAACCACTAATACAGTAGTATAAAGGAAGCCTAAGACCTAGTACAGAGCTAGGACAAACTGCTACTATAAGCTATTATAAAGATCTTGTAAGCTTATGGTATGAAGGATGCCTAAACCTAGTATAAAGGAGGATTGGACCTAGTATACGCCTAGTATAATACGTAGTATAAGCCTAGTATAATATACTGCATGAAGCAGAGAGGTTAAGTCCCCCTCCTATCACTTCATCAAAATTTTTCTAAGTCCCTTTTTCTTGCCGGACGGCGCCCGTCATTTTTCTTCAGTTTACCCCCCGATAAAACAGGTTCCCTGTTAAAAAAACGAGCGTCCCCCCCTCAAAATTGGAAAAACAAAAGAAAAAAGCGCCCCCCCCCCAAATCGCTTACGAAGAATCGTCTTCAAAAAAGTGGCCTCACGGCACCCCTACTTCTGTGAAGATTGAGAACGATTGATAGCTTGGTGGTCGGTATATGTAGCCTGATTAAAATAGCTCCTTTGAGTGACTAGGAGTTCTCCTCCTCTATCTTTAGCCTAGTATGTTATAACTTTTATACTGAAGCAGCGAGCTTCCTAAAAGCTATTAACTCGAAATATTCTAAACTGGACTTATACTAGAGCAAAGAGTGAGCTCCACAAAAGCTATTAGCTCGAAATATACTAAACTGGACTGATACTAGAACCAGAAAGAGGGCAAATGAGTCCCAAATGCCACCAACCTAAGATATTGCAAATTAGGCTTCATTTTGTATAATTCTCTACACGGCCATACTGTCATTCAACAGCAAAATTCTTGTATACAGTATAGCCGCTGACGGCGCGTCTGGGGCCTGGCGGCTAGGCCTGCGGCACCCACACGGGCTCGCGCGTGACGGACTCGGGCTTTGCGCTCTCTGTAGGGTACGCCGCCAAAGGCGCCCATGGACTAAGATTAATTTGGCTTTGCCAGATTTTCAACATGTTTCATGCCTTTGCTCTGACCCCATCCTGTTTTTGAAATTGGCGTGCGTCCGTGCAAATGACCTTAGGACTTGGGAAAATTAAATCCTGATCCCTATCCTGATTTCGAAATTTGTGTGCGTCCGTCCCACCGGCCAAAGGACCTGTGTATACTAGACCTACTAGGCTTGCATCAGACTGCTGTAGTAGGTAAAGCCTTCATCATACAGGCCTAATATACATATACCCTAGGATATCAGATTTACGGATTTTCGGTTCTCGAAACAGATACGAGTTTTCCTTCTATAGATTTTACGTAGAATGCGGATTTCTTGCGATCAAAGAAAAAGGTCTTTGAGATTTAGGTACAAGAGATACCTTTCTCCTGCTTGTTACAGGCTGACACTGCGGTGTTTCGTAATATTGATTCGATCAAGGGAAAAGTACCTCAGTTAGTCATGTGAAAGGTCCCTTTCTCCTGATTGTTATTAATAGATCAATTACCCTGTTCTTAGGTCCTACAAAAAATGGCAGATACGGATTTCTGAAACTATTATCTGGTAGCACTGCATATACCAGACTAATACTAGACTAGGAAGGAGGGCTGACTAGGCTTATACTAACAAAGCTATACAGTATACTCTATACTGGGTAAGCCTTTATTATACTACGCCTGAGACTAGGAAGAGCCTCCGATCGTTCACCCCCCCCCCCCAAAAAAAAAAGCCACTAGTGGCCCACAAAAGCTATTAGCTCGAAATTTTTGATATTTAATTATACCACTCATGAAATAATTTAAATGGGACCTATACTAGATCACGAAAAGGGGCAAACGAGCGGAGTGAGTTAGCCCCTCTCCCCTTCACGCTACAGAGAAAGACATGAAACATGATCTTTATCCTTTTGCGGCTATGCCAGAAAATTTTTTCAGCTTCTGATACACTGGATGTTCTTATGGTTTTGACGGCATTTCCTCTCTGTATTTGTAGATAAATAGGCAGTATTCCTGCTATTACATTTGCGGCAGTGTATGAGACGGACTTCTGTCGCAAGATGAAACAAATGCATAAAGTATCTAATTTTGTATTAGCTTTGTCAATTGACGTATTTGGTGTTTTTGACCACTTGGAATGGCCCTATCTTGTACGGGCCATGGAAGCAATGTTGCTGCCAGACCTACTAGTGAAAATGATAAAATTATACCTCAGCAATCGAAAAGTAAGATATGGTGAAGAGGAAATAAATCTGCAACGAGGAACTCCACAGGGGGGTGTATTGAGTGGCCCCTTGTGGAACATTGGGTATGATCTATGATGAGATCTTGAAAAGGCTAGAAAAGAGATGGGTGTGTCACTTCTGCTACGCAGATGACACACTCATACTCTTAGCAGATGGATGACAGTCTCGATGAAATACAAGCCAGAGGCAGACTTGAGCTAAAGAAAATAACGGAACACCTGAAGAAAGAACCAAACCTTGATGTAAATCCAAAAAAAACGGAAGGATTACTGATGATGCAGAAAATAGTGAAAGGCCAAAGAAAGCACGAAGAAAAAGCAACAGATAAAGAGATCAGGAGAAAAAAAAGTATGAAATATCTACGAGTAAGAATAGACGAGGAACTTCTTCCAAGTCACCCATCTATCACCTATACAGCTCTGTCGAAATCCTATCATTTGTATAAAGCGAGTTTACTACAAAGGGAGTCCTAGCCTAGTTCAAGTCCAATATATTTTTTTCAGATATTGAAAATCCGTAGATCTGGCAGCACTGATAGCCTGATTGAAATAGCTCCTTCAAGTAACTAGGTAAGCAATACTCCATACACCAATTAGCCTAGTCCCTTCAATGGGCTAGATATACAACGTTTCAAACACCATAAGATTCATAAAACTGCAAGCTTGGGAGGCAGTGATTCCTGGCTCCGGCTCCAGCTCCTGGCTCCTCGAAAATCGAAGAGCGGAGCGGAGCAGGAGCTAAAGCTCTCGATCTTGAGAGCGAAGCCAGAAAAAAAAAGAGTCAACTCTGAGCCAGCTCCGGCTCCAGCTCCTGTCTCCAGTTTCTCAAAGAGTGGAGCGGAGCCACAAAGCTGGATTTTTGCAGCGGAACCGGGAGTAGCTGAAGCTTTTGATCTTCTGAGCGGAGCGGAGCCTCAAGGAGAAAAAAACGAGCAGAGCTAATATCATTAATTTTGCCCATATCACGCCATTGTCAGCTTTCTTTTATCATTATTAGATCAATGAATATGAAATAGTTTCTTGTTGGTCTCTCTCTCTCTCTCTAGTCGGGTTGTCTTTACTTCAAGCTTCAACCCTTTAGGCTTTGGATTTTGAAATTTGTCGAATTCTTCTTCTTTTTTTGTGTCATTTTGACTGAAAAGTAGCTCCTGAGCTCTTCAAAAAGGAAAGAGCGAAGCAGCAGAGCGAGGCGGAGTTTTCAGCTCTTTTTAAGACCAAATCATGGCTCCAGCTCCTAGCTCCGGCTCCTCAGGCTTGTAAAATAAGTTCCCTGCCTCCTCCCATTTAACTTTGTTGAAAAACCCGTGAGTTTTTCTTTGTTTTTGTTTACGGATTTTGCATAAAAAATGGATTTATTGTGCTCAAAGGAAAAGTATCTTAGTCATTCCTATGAAACATACTTTTCTCTTAGTCGTTACGCGGTCTTCCCCTACATTGAGTTGATCAAGGAAAAAGTACCTCAGTCAGGAATATGAAAGATACTTTTCTCCTGATCGTTATAGTTGGATCGTTGAAAGTCCGTAGAAATCCGTTTTCGGGTCGTAGAAAAAATGACGGATACGGATTTTTAAAAATATCATTAGTGGCGAACAAGCCGAGGAAGTGAGCTTTCCAAAAGCGATTAAGTATTTTGAAATATTTCCTAAACTCGACCATAGGCCCGGAAAGCCACTAGCTACTGAGAAAGACATATGAAACATAATCTTTATTCATTTGGCCACACCAGAAAATTTTTAAATGAGTAATGGAAATCGTAAAATTGATACCTACGACCTATAGTTTACGAAACATACTTTGTCCTGCATCACATTTTCAAGCCCATAAATTGCATAACTTATGAAATTATAATATGTACACGATGATACAAGTTGTAGACGCTATTGTTCTATGTCTAAACGTTTTGCGAACGGCTGAGCGTTCAAATGAGAAACCCAGGCATAAGTCGGAAATTTTTTTTTTTCAGTTTTTGTCCAATTATGATTCTCCACTCAGTTTGGAGTCGTTTGGCTCAAATTTGAAGTCATTTTTTTTTTTCAACTTATGCCTGGGTTTCCCATGACACATCACAATTATTCGTTTTTCATAATAAATGATAATATGTACTAATTTTGAGATGAAGAGGGGCTCGTATGTATACTAGGTCAAAGACCAGAATAACTATTTTCAATTTTACTCATATAAACAACCTCGGAACTCTCTCCCTTATTAGGATATTCGGATTCTACGTTGAAAATTACATCGAAAACGACTACAAACTAAACTTTACTAATTTCACCGCAAAAAATAGGGTATAACTTGCTTGTTTTTAGTGACAAAAAGTTTTTTCATTGAATGGTCTTTATATCATAGGCCGTGTAAAAGGAAAATTGCACGAGGAATCCAAATCTGTTCGCTGGAGTTGACTCGAAAAAATTTTGAATCTGTTTCCAACATCAAGTTATCTGAGAAGATGATGAGACGTATAAGTAAATGTTTATTTTACCATAATGGGATAGAATGGGGAAAATTTTGACCATCGAGCTGTATATGTGACGAGAGGTGCACCATCTGAAGTTCACGCTACCAAATTATTTTCACATTATCCCGCTCAGTAAAACGCTGTACACGCAGAGTATCGGCATGCAACAATGCTGCATTGCATTCTTGCGTAAGTGGTGTGATAGCTTATCTGCTCATCATAGCGGGTTCACAAACCTGTTGACGCTCAGTTAACATTACGAGTAGCCGTTGAAGCATTTGTACTTAAGACTACAATCATTGTCTGAGAGTAGTAGGTCTACGTACTTGTATACGTAGAGTAGTCTCTCATTCGAGCTGTTCCACTGATGCACCTCACACGAAATTCAGCTTCTTAAATTCTTGCTTTCACGTGCTACTTACCGAGTGCGTGCCATATTTTAGCACTGTTTTCAATACTACATGAACAGTCTATGCTCCGAAACTGGTTTCATCCCTTTTACAATAATGTAGTACAGGGTTTTTTCTATCACTCTCCCAAAATAAGAGCCATTGAACATTACGTAGGCACGTGTTTTGTTTCCTTGGAGTCTTGCGAATACGTTAACACCATTATTTTGTTCTAAGAGAATCGGATTCGGAAGAGAATGAGTTCAGTACATACTTACTTCGATTTATACAGGAATGAGATTCTCCCAAATTTAAGATTGACGTGTTTGATTTGTCTCGTTTCTTTTATTCAGATATAATTGTGAATGTGATTTGAAAACTTTGATATAAAAAAATAATATGTAATGATCCGTATTAGGTTTGAGACGATTCCTCAATTTAAAAATTCCATAGGTACGGTACCTACCAGACAAGATGTTGAAATTCCTCCTGTTAGAAAATAAAATGACAAGCTCACACTGCGCTGAGTTTAAAAGAAACTCAAATTCGATGTATTGAGTATCGTTTTCTTGATCAATTAGCGGTAGGTATATATAATTTTTTTGATACACATCATTTTTATGGTACCTTCAGATCCAATGGTAAGCAGCCTACACATTATTTTTCAAGTACAAATTATAAATAATACAAATCCCTTTTTTGCAGGACTTGCAACCGAAATTCTTTCAACAGGTAACAATTATCAGTTAGGTACCTAGTATTAGTCAACAAGGTCTTCCAATTTTTTTGTATTGATTACATAAATTCAGGATAATGATTTTGATTGTTAGGACGATAATTTAAAAATTATTTACCAGACGAGAAAAGGAAATTTTTCCTGTTCAAAAATGTAATGATGTGCTCTCGCTGAATTTAAAGAACACGAAGATGTAGGTACTATCATTTTATTTTCAATCAATCAATAATGATAATATTTATGCATAATTATTATTTTTTTTTAAATTTCATAGTGGCATATAATCTGCAGCTGTTTTGTTGAGCAAATTCGTCTAGTCAGCACCACAATTAGATAGGTCCGAATTTTGGTTCGACAAGCACCGTGTTCACCGCACAATTGTCCGGTTGATTCAACACAAAAAGAACGCTTCTTGCAACATCCTCAACTTGTAGATATTCGATTTGATAAGCACTCTCTTCCTTTGTCTGAAATTTGAAAAAGATGCATCACTCATGAGCAGGCGTAGAATAGACCGTACTGCCTTTATGTCTTTTATTATTTCTATTAATGTCATTAATTGAGGTAAACCTCCAACTGTACCAAAAAATTGGTAAAATTGAAAGAACAATTTCTTCGGATCACTTCAGAAAACCTAATACATAAGAGAATACTTTTGGTAGTAAGTCGTATTGAATATTGTGAATACTTGTTTATGGTTGAGCTGGAAAAATCGTTGAGATCCTTCCCTGTGGCAATGGACGTGACTAGATTGAAAACAATCGTGAATGATGGTAGTTTGACTTTGCCAGGTAAACTGAAGGACCTTACAGAGACGACAAGAGGAAGGTACTTTTTCCTTCGAGTTCAAGATTTCCAAGGGTCCCGGATTCATGAAGAAAGCATTAATTGAAAATTATAATCTCAAATTTTCAATACCATGATTCACGGGGGGGGGGGGAGCGCAAATTTTTCCCTGGGCTCGGTTTGGTTATAGGCCAAACTCTACTATACAATCTTTGTAGGTACAATTCATTTATGTTTCATACCTTCTGATCTTTTGATTTTTGATGCAATCCACTCTGAACGTCTCCAGGCTATTGAATAAACAAAAAAACATATTATATCATAAGCCAGGAAATAAAACAGAAAAAAATTCCTACAAATAAAAATGAGGATCATGTTTTACTTATTTCTCACGTAAGAAAATACTTCTTTGTCGAAACGTACCTCAAGCTTCCAATGTGGCGTTGGCATAAGTAGACATTTTTTTAGGGGGAGAAACGTTATACTTCAGAATAAATCTTAGCATTTTTGTTTAAGATGGGTTTTTTGACGGTTTCCGAAGGTTTTTTCACCGGGGGCTTCTCCTGGAGACCGGAAAACCGACACGGTTTTTTGTCTCGCTTGATGACATCATCAGTGACATTGATCTACTTTAAGGACTTGAAAAAAATCTGGCTTTCCCTACTTTCATTATAATAAGCCTGACATGCACTATACTAAGCTACATGTACTTGTTAAGGGTTTCTAATCTCGTAGCTGGTTCTATCCTCTACTCATACTGGACCTATCATAACCTTATACAAAATTGAAAACAGTAAGTGTGTCTGTCAGTCCTTCTAGTTGACATCCTGACTATTTTCTGATTGAGACTACTCCTGAGAAAATCGTCACCAAATACCGAGACGGTTTTTGCCACGCTTGATGATGTCGCCAGTACCACTACCCTTTTTCAGGGACTTGGAAAACTTTCGGCCGTCACTGTTTCGATACTTATATCCTTGCCTTCATTATATCAGGCCCAACGTAAACTAAATTTGATATACTGGGCAAAGAATGGGGGCGAGCGATCAGGGTGAGTACGCGTGAGCGCGTCAGCTCCTCAGCCTAACATTCAGAACAATAAAGCTTTTCAAGCGTTCCTTATTGCATACTTCTTTGCCTGATTCTTCAATATTGTAGGCTTCCTAACATTGATCTTATGGCATATTAACACCGGAATAAAAATGAGTATGCGGCCTTGCAATGCCCCTAAGATCAATGTTAAGAAGCCCACAATATTGATAAGAATCAGGCAAATAAGTATGCAATATGCCAATATGAAACTTTGGATAAGCCTTATAGGTTTATGCTAAATTAAGAAATACTGATGGGAGAGGAGCTTCACCAAGATGGGCGTATCGAGGGTCCATATAAAGATAGAATCGATTCAATAAGATTGATATGATTGACATATGTGTATTATGTACATCGAAGTGTACAAAGTAAGCATAAAGAATGGAAGAGACATGTTAGCTCCTGTGATGTTTTCCAGTTCTAGTGGGTGTACCCCTACCCTAGCCACTCTGCTGATGTCACTTAAAGGCTAAGGCTTTCTCCCGCTGAAACAAAATTGATGATGTACTTATATTTATAGGTTGAGCTCCATGAATGGAATAGCCGGGGAAGATAGTGAAAAATACACGTGACCAAAGTCAAAATCCAAGCAGTCCGAATATGGTGCAGAATGGGCACTATGCCTGAAAAGTGGTCATTCCAATTTGCAGACCCCTAGCCCATTCTGGAGGCTCTGGGCAAAAAACAAGATTTATCTTGAAAAAATAAAAAATAAGGACTCTAAAAAAAAGTTGAAGACACTACCGCTATCATTATAATAACCCTCAATAACCTAAATATCTTGATTTATAAGATATAACTTAGGGCGTAACCGAATTGAGTCCCGGGAGCGAGGAGTACCTTTTTCTGATAGCCGAATTGAGTCCCAAAGTGTCGGGGGTACATAACCGAATTGAGTCCCGAAGTGTCGGCGGTACTAAGTCTGAGAAGATTGGTGAATTCATTCATTTCCCTTCGTCCTCTGCTGTAGGCTTAGACACTCTTCTTAAGGTCCAATGCGACATCTACGCCAAAATCCTTGACATTCGCAATTTGAAGAAACGTATAAGCTCGCCCGGTAAACCTTCATCTTGTCTGAAGCACCTGTTGAGGCACTGATCAGGGCTTCATAAGGGTTTCAACTGGGCCTCTCAGTGCTTCAAGCGGGCTTCAAGCAGGCTTCGGAAGGGAAAAACAGGGGTAGTAATTCCCAAGTGCTTCAGAGTGCTTCAGAGTCCTTCGTCCTTCAGATTGTTTACCGGGTCAGTAAAAAAAGAGGCTGAGGTCGCAAAACTCATGATGCGGCGTGATCTTGGCGAATTGTCGAGAATTGAATTCGTTAAGCGCGTATCCTTCAAATTTCTGCTTCTGCCTATTGAAAGATGATTACACCCGATTACTTTCCACGCCCAGTACCTCCCATGGGTACGAATGTGCTCAAAACATAGCCACGTGCCAACTCATTTTTAAACCGCACCGATGCATGCATTGATAGTCCTGAGTCTGTTGAAGCGAGAAGGAAAATGAAAATCATTTGTGAACTCGAGACTCAATCCGGTCGTATACCCCCGCTACCTCGGGACTCAGTTCGGTTGTGTACCGCCGATACATGAAGACGTTCCCTTTTTTTACCCCCGACAACTCGGGACTCAATTCGAATACTATTCTACCACCCCTCCCGACAACTCGGGACTCAATTCGGCTAAAAACGATGATTTGGGACTCAATTCGGCATCGCCCATAATTTATACCGGTACCACATTATTCAAACATCATAATATAATCTTTCGAGCAAAATTCAATTTATTTATTTAATTAATTTATAGGACTAAATCAATTTAGTAAACTACCTAATTTTTTATCTACCTATTTATTAAATTTTTAATTTGACAAATTCATACATAAATCTAATATTTTTATGATTAGTCGAGTATGTTCATTTATTAATTAATTTAAATATTAGGAATAGTTTTTTTATTTAAATTTGAAGTTCAATAATGATTTCTTTTATTTGAAAAATCTAATTTTTAAATTATCAGTTCGATAGCTTGTAGCTTTACTTTCATTATTATTCATCATTTAATTAACCACCAATAGTTATCATGATCAATAGGATTTTTATTAATGTTGACAATTGGAGGATTAACAGGAATTGTTTTAAATTACTTTTATAATTCTTATTAAAATAAAAAAATTATTTTTATTTATTTTAATGAAAATTTAAAAAGTAATCATTGAAGACAAAAGGATAATAATAAGATTTATTAGTGATATTAAAAAAATTTGATTCAAATACAATCAAATGAAAATTTTTATTAAAAAATAATGAGAATTACTTTTATGATTTTTATTGAAATATATGAAAATAATTTATTTAGTAACAAATATATTTTTCCAACTATTTTTTTTTTTTTTAGGAATTTATTATACCCTCCTTTAATTAATCAAAACAATTCATCAGTAAATTTTATTATTTTTTCCCTTCATATAAATGGAATATCATTAATTTCAAGTTCAATAAATTTTATCTTATCAATAATATTAATTTGAAATATTTTCAATTTTTATTAAAATATTTTATTAAAATATTTATTCCATTTTTGTTATTAATTAAGACATTTTTTTTCAAGTAACTTGGAAATAAAGTATCAATTTTTTAGACAAATATTTTTCTTCTAGGTTTATATTTATTATATTTTATATTTTAATAAGTTTTATTCAATAATTTGATTAATAATTAATTTTTGTAAATAAATTGATAGAAATATTTAAAAATAGATTCATATGAGTTTTTGTACAATTAAAATGTACAGTCATCTTGATGGGTGCGCTAGGTAGCTACATAAAAAAGAAGTTTAAGATTTTAAAATGCGATGAAAGCAACTTAGAAGACCCGCACCGAGTCAAATTTTGAATAAGGTAAATTATACCTATCTAAATGACATTAAAATTTCAGCTCAATACGTGGGAAGGGAACAATACTTAGTACTATTGAAATTATAAATATTCCCTCAGTGAAATTTGACTTCAAATTTGGAGTATGATGGTGCAGTTACACTTGGATTAATCAATTTCAACCCTTTTCCTTCGTCCCTCTTCCTCCCTTACAAACCAGCAATTAAATTGGAGAAATACACAAAGCAGTCCTGTGAGAGAATAAGACCTGCTATGCTTTACAACGCACCACTTGAGCCGCATTGCATTGTTGCTTCATCCACAGTTTGTTTATTGCTATCATACGCAATCACAGGCAGTGTACAGGACCAAAGGAGTAATTGTTTTCCTGGCATAAAAGTGTTTGGTTTCTGTGGAAAAATGATCTAAAAATTCTCCGAGCGAGGAAAAACTTTGGACAGGACAATAGCCAAAAAATACTTTTTTTGTGCTGTAGAAAGCAATTTCCAAAGTTTCTGTCTTAAAGTAAATCAATTCCAACCTGATCTAATTAGACAATGAGGCAAAATTTTCTCTATCATATTCCTTTCTTCTTCCTTTCCCGCGCTTTTTTGGTATCGAAAGCGGAACTTGGCAGAATTCCGATCATCGAGCAATAAATATAAGGGTGAGATACTTGACAAAATGTTGACTTTCAAGCTTTAATACAAGTACATACATACGTAGTTGGAGAAGACTTGAAAAATTTCTTTCAAGCTATACATGATAGACGGAGACTTGGAAAAGTTTAATGAATCACGTTATGTATGCTATGTATGACGTGAGGAGAACAAAGACATTTCAATTTTTGGAGACTCACAATTTTGAGTTCATTGCTCGATATTAAAACGTCCCATAGAACAGGTTCTCTAAATTGCTCTTTATAGAGGGAGCCAGCATTTTTTCGACGTTCCCGATTAAGGATTAGGAATGTGACGTACGCTATGTGCGTTGCTCTAACCAGGTATAGATAGACACTAGTCTATCAATAACGTGAGAAGCGGATGGATGGATTCTAGATTGAAGGAGGGCCCTGAATTTTCTCAAGTCTCGAAGTCATGCGCGCGAGCGGCTTGACAGATTCCACATTTGGCAAAAGGCTTTTAAAAAAACACAAAACACTTGCCTGAATAGTCGACACTTTGATTCCTAATCCCGCAGCGCTTAACTCTTGGCGCATTGCTTCTGAGACAGCCTCTTCAAAAAACTTTGTACCCGAATACACGGCCAAATTAATAAAAGCCTAGAACCGAGATTTGAACGAGATTGAGTTATACGTCAGAACAGAAGGTTAAAGGTACGTCTACAAGTAATTATTCAACACTTATCAAACCTTTCGACCAGCATCCGACGTAATGTTTATAATATGCCCTGACTGACGTTCTTTCATGCGAGGTAGTACAGCCGCGATAGTGTGGAGAAACCCGTCGCAGTTCACTCGAACCATATCCAACCACCAGTCCAAGTCCCCGTTTACCATTTTACAATATTCCATCAAGCCGGCATTGTTTATCAGAATGTCGATGGGTCCTAAGCTGGCTTCGATCTGTTTTACGCAGTCAAAGACCTATAAAACTCACAGATTATCATCTTGATTCCTTCGGTAATTTCTTTACTGTCTGTAGCCATACATACTTCTTTTCGTGAGGTGATATCTACTCTCATTGGGTTGAAGGTTTCAACGTTTTCCATTTTCAGGGTTTTTTGTAGTTTAACCATGGCGTCTAAATTACGCGCAATTCCAACAGTATGAATTCCAGCTCGCGCTAAGGCTTCTGCAATACCGTAACCTATACCCGACGAAGCACCGGTTACTAGCGCTATTTTTCCTCTTAGTGGCGGCGAAGGTTTCTCTATAAAGTTAGAAGGATTTAAAATGTTGAAAATTCAGAACTATGCACCATAATCACTATTTTTACCTATGGCTAGATGAGTTGGTGCTTCTTCACTCTTGCCAGGAATGATGTATCCACGAGCCGACAATTGTTGCAAAGTTCTCTCCAATGTCGTCGAGTTTATTTGAGGATACGCCTGGTTGTGCATGGCCAGAAATTCGTTCACATTGTTTTGTTGGAAAGAAGGTAGATTAACTAGAAAGTTGTTTCTGGAAAGAAAAGAAGTCGTTGAAATTCCTCGAGGAACACGCAAGTAAACTCGAGTAACTTACTTTTGACGACCTTGAAGTAGATGCGCTAAAGCTGTCAACTCGGTGGAGCTCGCTGACATTTTCATAACAGTTTGTACCCAATCGTTGTATGGTATGACATCTAGCTCGTATCCTTGGGCTCGCAACAACGTCCAGAGATCCCTGAATACAGATATAACGAGTCTACATGTGTTCCATTACGTGGGTACAAAGTAAGGAAATTGTATACAAACTTGCAATGAATTACACTTCCATTGATAAAATGGAATATTTTGCCGAAATACTCGGTCAGATTTTGCGTCACATCAACGATAGCTTTAGACAGAAAATCAACGGGTGTGAATTCCAACTGCCCCACACCCAAAAACATTATTATACAACTACTGTCGTCATTATTTGGAAATATACTGTGTACCTAGATATTAGATTTTACCTTCCACTCAATATCAGGGCATTTCTTTGTAAGTAACACAGCTTGCAGTATAAGTAAATTCATGTCATTCTTGTTCCAAATTCCTGTATTACGGCAGCCTCCGATATTACCGCATCTACAAAGAGCGATTCAGTGGGCTTGCAGTAGACTGAAGGAATAATAATTAATAAAATCACAAAGATATTGCCTCACCTTGATATGATGGTAGGTAATCCGTTCCTCGAGGCGGAAATTACAATCTGTTCAGCTAACCACTTGGTTTGTCCATAACCAGAGTCTAGTTTAGCCGCGAGCGAAGACATATCTGCTTTTTCGGAGTATATTTTTCCGTCAGGAGGAAAAACTTCGTTTGAGCTATACATCATCAAACAATAATATAAGTCAAATTCTATATGATTCACCTCATAAAAAAAATCACGGGTTCTTTAACGGAGTTAAATGAAAGGAGGCAGGCTGGCAGGGAATCTGTTTCAGGAGTCTTAAGGTGTTTAAAACGTTGTATATCTTGCTCATTGAAGGGGCTAGGCCAATTGGTGTATGGAGTATTGCATATCTAGTTGGTTGAAGGAGCTATTTTAATCAGACTATCAGTGCTACAAGATGATACGAAGGTGACTTGGAATTTATTGAAGGGATGGCGTTTGAAGCATTGTATATCTAGCTCATTGAAGAAGCGAAGCGAATTGGCCTATGAAGCATTGCATATCTAGTTATTTGGAGGAGCTGTTTTAATCAGGCTATGCTCACCGACTCCCAAACTATACATATGATAGGAAGGGGACTTTTTTTTTTTTTTTTTTTTCGCTTGTGTCGCATTTGCAGGACGCCGCCCCTACCTCCATAGTGGAGTGGGTACGGGTTGCGTATGCATTTAATTTTGTTTCCTCCAACCTGGAATCGACCCTTTCGGGTATAACTTCAGTGTTGGAAGAATCTCCTACGCGAACCCCCTCTTCTACTTGGCAACCGCCAAGTTGCTTTGGCAATCGCCAAGCTGCAGTGCCCCCCTGGCACGCAAAATACACTAGTGACACTCACATAACAACCCCAGACACTATCACATCATCAAGCTGAATGGTGTCCTTCTTCGTCGTCTTCCTGCAGATCCGGATGTTGATGGTACACAGGTGTCGAGTAGGCCACAGCGTGGTTCTGCATTTGCCTATTCCATTCCTGGTCCATCTTCTTCTTCATAACGGTGGCCGCAAATGCAGACACCTGGTTCCATGCTTCTTCGGAGCCTAGCATGGTGGGTACCAGGCTACTCGGAACAAGCGCTGCTTCTACCCCGATCTCTTGAAGAGACCGACTAAGCTTGTCCCGCTCACGCTTCCACGCCTCGCACTCAAATAAGGTGTGCTGTGGTCCATCATCCCGCCCTTGATCGCAATGCGAACACGAAGCCTGCTCAACTTTCCTTAGCTTCTCATGAAGGTACTTGTTGAAGCAGCCATGGCCGCTTAACACCTGCGTCAGGTGAAAGTTCAGCTGGCCATGGTCCCGGTTCATCCACTCATCAAGGTCGCATATTAGCACACGGGTCGTCCATTTGCCCAGCTCACTCTGGGCAATTCTCGCTTTCCATTTTACAAGCAAGGAGCGCCTGGCCTCCTGCTTGACCCGTAAAGCTTCTTGCTTGGTCGTTGTTGTCTTCTTTGCTTTGAACACCACCGCTCTCTCCTCAGCAAGGAGCTCAAGTGGCGGTGAACGTGCTAATACGCAAAGAGCCTCCGTCGAGACAGTGCGGTAGGCACTAACACACCTCAGCGCAGCTCTTCGTTGGATTTTAACCATTTCTCTACGTCGGTATGGTATCTTCATGCAATCGGCCCATACTGGGGCACCATATAGGAGGACCGACATGGCGGTGCTCATCATAATCCTTCTTCTTGCCTCCTTCGGCCCTCCCAGGTTCCTCATCAGGCGGGAGAGGTATCCAACTACCCTACCCGCCTTTTCCGCTGTCATCAGGAAATGGTGCCTGAAGCTCAGCTTTGAGTCAAACCAGATGCCCAGATATTTCATCGTCTTCTTGGTCGCGATTTCCGCACCTTGCAGGCGAAAGGTGGGTGACTTGAACTTTCGACGGGTTGTGAATAATATGGCCTCCGTCTTATCCACAGCAAGTTCAAGTCTGGCCGACTCAATCCAACGCGTCACTACCTCTAAGGCCCGGTTTACCCTGCTCTCCACCGCTACAATTGTTTCGGCGGTGCATACCACCAGTGTGTCATCCGCATAGCAGATAAGTTTAACACCCGGCGGCAGCCTCACCTTGAAAATCCCGTTAAATGCGACGCACCACAACAGCGGCCCGAGGACCGACCCCTGCGGCACCCCACAAGTAACAGGGCGTTTTATTGTACCAGCAGACGTCTCTGCTTGGATTTCTCGACAGCTAAGATAGCTGCTGATCATCCTGAGCAGGTATGCGGGCACTACTGCGTCCTTAAGGGCTTCCAAGATCCTCTCCCAAGGAATCGCATTGAACGCATTTCTTATGTCGAGGCTGACGGCTGCGCAAAACTGACGCGTAGCAATTGCTGACTCGGCTATCCTCTTCAGCCTGATCCCAGCATCTGACGTACAGCGTCCAGTTTGAAAACCGTACTGGCTACTTGAGATTATATCTTTCTCCTTCAGATAGCTCTCGAGACGATTGGCTATCACTCTCTCCAAGAGTTTGCCCACATTATCGAGCAAGCAAAGTGGACGATAAGAGGATGGCAGGCCAGGTGGTTTGTCCTTCTTATCAATCAGCGCTAGCCTAGCTTTTTTCCATCGCACAGGGAACAGTCCCCCAACAACTGCCGCATTGAATGTATCAACAAGCAGTGCCGGGTCAACTGAGTGTATGGCGCTCCAGACTGGATTTGGGATCTCATCCGGGCCCGGAGCCTTCCAATACTTACCCCGCAGTCTATTGACTGCTGCATCAACCTCCTCGGTACATAGGAGGGATATGCCATCCTCTTCTACTATCGGTAGCGTTACCATTGGTGGTGGCTGCTGTGGAAACAAACCATCAATGATTTGCCCCACAACATCCGGCTCCATTCGGCTCATGGCTGAGAGGCCCTTCAACTTCTTCAGCACTAACTTGTAAGGCTTGCCAAACGGATCTTCCTCCGCCATCTCGCAAAGTCCACCAGTAAGCGGCTCTCCTTTTCTTTGGTGGACCTTGCCTGGGCATGGCTACGTCGCATGCTTTGGTGACAGTCTTGATCATCCTCTCGGCTGCCACCTCCGCGTTCCCTTCTTGCTCTCGTCCTTGATTCCATGTAAGGGCAAGGTAGGTAGCTTTTAGGCGGTCGCTATTCAGCTTCTTGACTGCCCATTTTCTTACCAGCTTTTGTGGAGCAGCGACCTCAACTTCCTGGTGGATGGAAAAGTTGATGTACCGATGGTCGCTCCCAGAAAGTACCTTATCCAGTACCGCCCAGCCCTCTATTCTTCGGGCTAGGCTCTCTGAGGCAAAGGTGACATCAATGATGGACCCGTATCCTTGATGCACTCGGGTAGGAGTGTTGCCCACGTTGACAGTTTCCAGTCGATTGTAGGCAATCCACTCCCCCAAGGCATACCCACGGATGTCAGTCCGGCCGGAACGCCATTCCTCTGACCAGGCATTGAAATCACCTGCCACAATGAATTTGTCACTTTACCGTCTGGAAAGACTTTCTTCCAGCTTGCTTAAGAAGTCCTCAAACTCCGGAAAGGGGCGATTTGGAGAGAAGTAGCAACTGTAGACAACCATGTCGGCCATCTTTACAGCAACGTACCCCTCCCCTCTTTCAACCTCTCCCGGAGCAATTGGGTATTCTGGGCAAACACCAATGGCCGCTAAGCCAGTACGGTCTGTGTACCATCCTTGAACTCCTGCCACATTGTAGTACTCGCTAGCAATTACAATGTGGGTTCCCTTCTCAGCCACAAACTGCCAGAGAAGATTCTGCGCAAGTTTGCAGTTCTGAAGGTTCACCTGCAGGAACTTGAGCGTCCCTGCCATTAAGATGCTGTTGGTCCTCTTTGGCTGCCTCGACGCCCTCGGATGGTGGGGTCTGCAGCACCTATGCAGCCTTTGCTACCAACCACGTGTCTTGCGTCGCGGCCATCTTCTCGGCTACATAGTGGGCACTTTGGGTCCCTGTGGCAGTCCTTTAGCAGATGCCCTTCTTCTCCGCATTTGTAGCATACGTTGCCAACAGCTACCCCCTGGCAAGCTGCGGCAATGTGGCCTCTTTGGAGGCATTTGAAGCAGCGTGGAGGCGCTGCCTCTTTCTTCTCAAGGGAACGGACCCTACAGGTGCTCCATCCAATCTGGATGTTACCCGTCTGCACCAGTTGTAGGGCAGTTGGGATTGGCACCTGGAGCTGTGCCATCTGGCACCCCCGGCCCATCTTCTGGAGGTTGAGGACTTTCACCTCATTCTCCTTCCCAACTGCTGCCACTATTTCCTCCTTATTGACAGAGGCGTCGATATTGAGGACCAATATACTGGTCTTCCTCATTGGTGTTCTGACCTCTGCCTTGTCACCAATAATGTCCCTCAGTTTTTCCGGGAAGATATCAACTTCCCCTGAGGTATGTTGATACTCCAGGACCATCTCACCCGCCTTGGTGAACCTGGTAGAGACCACCTTGACTCCAAGAGTCGCAATTGACAGCTTGGACCTTGCCTCTTGGACTATGGCTGCATAAGTTGGACAGCCATCCCCTTCACTTCTCCTCTTCAGCACAACTGCGCTTGTGCGCGGGTTCCTCTTCTTTAGAAGGCGGAGCTGCTGTTGGGTCTTCTTCTGCTGAGTAGGCACATTGGAGGGTCTACTCTCAGTTGTCCTAGGCGGCTGAGTGTTGTTCCTCCGGGTGCGTCGGGAAACCACCTGGCTCCAAGATGGTACATCAGCACCAGACGTAGCTGGTGCGGCCTGTAGGGACTTATGCTGCTGGTCTTGGTGTTGCTGCTGTTGTTGCTGCTGTCGCTGCAGTTGCTGCCGTTGTTGATGCAGTTGCTGCAGTTGCTGCCGTTGTTGCTGCAGTTGCTGCAATTGCTGTTGCTGCTGCCGTTGCTGTTGCTGCTGCCGTTGCTGTGGCTGCTGCCGTTGCTGTTGCTGCTGCCGTTGATGCAGTTGCACACTCTTCTGCTGAGGTACTTTAGTAGGTGCTTCCAGCGCTACTTTTGTCTTCTCAGCTGCCCGTGAGCCGCTGCTACTCTGTGGTGGCGGTGATGATGCTGGTGATCCATGCTGCTGCTGCTGCCTCACAAACCTTTGCAGCTCTGTGCGCATGCCAGCCATGTTTTCTTTAAGCTGGACATTCTCGGCCTTCATCTTGTTCAGCTCTTGAAGGTTCTTTGTTTTGTCCTCTTCCGCCTTCTTTTGGTAGGCTAGGAGTTTCTTCACCTGATCCTCCAGCTTCACATTTGCCACCTTCAAAGACCCTATTTCTTCAAGGAGCTGCATGTCATTTTGCTGGTCCTTTGTAGACAGGTAAGTATCCACCAACTTTTGGAGTTCCTTGGCCTTTTTCTGCACTTGAATCTTGCTCCTCCGCTCTGCCTGGACCTCGGCTTCGCGTGCTAAATCCCTCTTCATTAGCATTTTACAATGGTTCTGAAGCTTTTTCATAGCTGTCTTCATCTTGGCGTTGGTTAGGTTTGGTATCCTGCCCAGATACAAACCCTCCTCTTCTGTGTTCTCATCTTCAGAGCTAGTCTTGGTAGGAGAGGTGAAGGAATTGGCTCGTAACCTCTTCCTACGGTGGGCTTGCTTTGCTTGCGAAGTGAGAGGGGTGACAAAAACATTTTCGTCAGGAGTTCCTGGAGGTGGCGTTGTAGGCACCTTATCAAGCTTCTTGGTCTCCTCTTGCTTCTCTGTCGTGGTTGTTGCCTCATCATTGGATTTGGGGACAACACCCCCCGACCCCTCGCCGCCTGAGCGCTTCAGCGTGGGGAGCCGGTTTGCCGCATCCGAATCGGCACCTATAATTGTATCCTGCATCATTCTCATCTGTAATAGAGTTGCAGTGTGAGGCGTCATCTGGGAAGCTGCTTCCGCCTTCCCAGATCATCTTGCAGAACCATTACTTTCCCCGCGAGCTGCTTGGTCCTCACAGGGAAGGAAGGGGACTTGAAATATAGTATACTGGACTTGAATTAGGCTAAAATTGCTCCTTGCATTATCCTAGCTTTATACTAGTATATGAATATGATAGGAGAGGGACTTTGAAAAAATTTCCGACCTCGGCCGGATATGTATATTATAGGAGGGGACTTGGAAAATTTTCAACCTCTGTCGGGTATATATGATAGGAGGGGAATGTTACCTCCCGGACGGCGGACATTTTTTCCCTGAGACCCCTCGATAAAACAGGTTCCCTGTTTATACATATTATTTCCGACAGAGTTTCTCGGAAACAATCGCTTTACATTCAATAATCAACCTACCTTATATAATGTATTGGTTTCAATTTCCCCTCTAAACAAAAAGATACGATATTACTCGTACCACCAACGTTTGGAGGAAATAGTGCCGAGTAAGGCAAGACTAGATTGACATTGGCCGCGCAGTGGATTACCAAATCAATATCTTGACAAAGAGCCGCGTATTCGGCCTCTTCTAAACCAAATTTACTCAATGAAATATCTCCTACAATGAACAGAACCAGAACTTTGTAAGAAAAAGAAAAACAAACGAAGGGTGCAAGGGAAAAAAGTAAATGTTCAAACAAAACGATCTGCAGAAAAGGTTTTTTTTTAGATATACAAGAAATTCGATTGTCCAGATTGTTTCTTTTGGATATTTCCCCATTCTCTCCTGCACTCTTTAAAAATTGAATTGTAAAAATGCTAACCTGAAATCAAAACTATTCTCGATCCCAATAAATCACTAGATAGTTTCAACAACTTCAATGTGTTTTGCAAACGTTTCTCGGCTGTTTCTTCCGTTGATGAGCGCACAACGCAGTATATTATCATCTGAATAAAAATATCATGTATAGAAACTCGGAAAGAGTGAGATTTCTACGAAGAGGGAGACCTTTTTCAGGCTCATATGGCGAGCTCCTTCTCAATCTCGAACCAGGCTTGATTGTTTACTCGACATTTGTGCCGTCGAGTTTTTTTGTGCAGGTCTCTTTCCCGTCTAACCATCGCCACTACTCATTTCAATTTTTAGCCTGAAAGAGGCTGAATTGTTTGTGTAGGTTTTCCCCTCATTTTCTTCTCTTATAAACTTACGATGAGGGATCCGCTGAAATATTGTGTCTGGCCGGATCAGGTCTTGAGTTTGATTTCCACGCCTTGAAGACAAAAAGTGGGAGGACTAAACTTTCAAGTAAGGCCTCCGTCTTTCCCAAGACGAGTTCTACAATGTGTCACCGCCTCTAGGGCTTGTTTCGTACCGCTCGTCACCGTTAGGCAGCCAATGAAAGGAATGTTACTGAAAACTCGTCAGTAAAAGACTCACTATAGCCCTCGGGAAAATGTTCCAAAATCTTCGTTATGTTAAACAATGGATGAAGAATATGTTACCCAGGGGACTCGTCTTCTGTTGGTGAAAGATCCGTTGTGAACTCTGGGCAAGAACTTAGTTTTGTCGCCGGTTATAATCTTGAGAGGACTAATTTCATAGAATTGCAATTCTGGTAGTACTAGGCGATAAAAGCGTTCCGCTCGATTTTATATTTTTTTGTCTAGAACAACGAGAATTTTTGTTCACCGTCGAGGCCGATTTTTTTCCACGAGTTCACAACAGAAAATAAACTTTTAAAAATTCCCTTGGTCTCCTCTATCAAAATGAGAATTTCCGAACGTTTATTGATCGTGGGTGGAGCTGTAGTTGATCTATGAGTATTATTGGGAGCCCGGGGCAGAGGATGAGCTTTTTGGTAACATCCCCTCAATCGCCCAAGTCAACGAGGATTTCAGCACATTTGCCCACTTTGATCATAAGCAGGGCTACAGTCAATCTGTTACCGCAAACAAACTACAGTAAACGAACTTCTCGGTGACATTCCTCTTATTAATCGCCTAACAGTCTGACCAGACACGGGACCTTGGCCGATCATTCAATGTTTGCTTACAACGAAAGATGACGAGTACAGATCGATGGTATCAAGACAACCGTTTCCATGTTAAGAATCGGAGTGGGAAGAGGAAGGACTCACTGGCCTTTTCTAATAGTTAGAAGGGAATGCGGCCCGCAAAAATTAAAGACTCCAGGGTACAAGCCAGCACCAACGATCAAGCCTAATACGAGGTGATTCTGAGGATCATGAGAGGGCCTCTCATGCAGCCAGCTCACCTCCCAATGGGTGACGCACAGTGGTCGGAAACTGAAAAAAGGTGAACTTTAATCCAAAGATGAAAGTTTTTGTTGGACACGGGAATACACAGGCTACGGCTAAAGTTCGATTCCCGATTGGCATGATTAGAAAAAAAAGAAGAAAAAAATCGTAATTTAATTGACATGTTTCATGTCTTTGCTTTGACCCCTACCCTAATTTTGAAATTTGCGTGCGTCCGTGCACATGACCTCCAAATGACCTTATCTACAAGACCTCTACTAGGCTACAGCCTTCATTATACTAGGTCTGCATCAGGATGCTGCAGTAGGTATAGCTTTCAAGTAGACTTGTACCACCGCGAGTGAGCCCTCCGAAAGCCATTAGCCCAACATATTCTAAAGTAGACTTCTACTAGACCAAGAAGGGGGGGGCGAACGAGCGAAGCATGCTACCTCATAGAAAATATGAAACATGATCTTTAATCATTTGGCTGCGCCAGAAACTATTTCGAAACTGGACCTATACTGGATCACAAGAAAGGGCGAAAGAGTAGAGCGATGGAGCCCTTCAAAAGCCACTAGCGGCCCCCAAAAGCTATTAGTTCAAAATTTCCGAAAGTAAACTTATACTAGGTCGAAGGAGGGACGAACGAGAGGAGTGAGTGAGCTTTCCAAAAGTTATTCTCTTGATTATATTCTAGACTCGACCTATACTAGATCCGCGGGTGAGCTCCTCAAGAGCCACTAGCTACTGAGAAAGACATGAAACATGATCTTCATTCATTTGGCTATGTCAGAAATTTTTTAGCGGGGAACCCGCTATCCCTTTTTCTGGGGGTACTCCCGGAATTTTTTTTGCGAGCGCGTCCGCGAAGGTTGATGACGTCACGGAGAGGGACTTGAAAAAATTTCGACACTCTAGCCATATATGATATGAAGTGGACTTAGAAAAATTCCTACCTCCGAGCTATATATGATGGAAGGGGAACTTGGAAGAATTTCGAATCTCGAGTTCTCCCCCCCCCCCATCTCGCGCTCGCGAGGTTGATGAAGTGACGGAACAAATGGGCTCGGGACAGCGGGGAATTGCAATGGCATCTAATTTTTTCTTTTGGACCTTTCAACTTTTCGTCTCTTTGAAAAATTCAACAAATTCATTATTCCCCCTTCATCGAGCCCATAGTTATAAAAGTTCAAAAATTCCATAAATTACTTTAGCCATGAAAAACACGTTATTTCCAGGCATGCAAGGCTTCTGTTCTGCAAATAATGACTTTAAAAAACAACAAATCAAGAAATTAGCATAATATGTATTGTTGCCTATCCATACGTCTTTAGGGGATTAAACGCTTGATTGGCTGATTTAGTTTCGTAGGACGCGCCAAATTGGGTACCGCAGTGTCACAAAAAAGTCAACGCTTCGCACCTAAACCGAGATTGCGTACCACTAGCCGCCTCTTTGTCTGCTACTCTTGTTCAAAATTGAATATTCCGTAATCTTATCTTTTTTCTTACATGCTTTCAACTTCTTTTCTTGTACAATCTTGAAAAAATGACTATCTCAAGTTTTCATAGGTAGTAGCTCCCAGTGATACGAGAAAAAAGTTCAAAAATGAACTCAACTTCGAAAATACCACAACCACAAGCTTGCTTGCTTCCCCTCGTTTTTCATTGAACTGTGAATAAAAAGTCAAGAGCCCTCTATACACGCAGTGGTTCCCAAACTTTTTCATACCAAGACCCACTTCCAAAAGAAAATAATCTCGCGACCCACTGAGTACAAAATTTTCACAGTTCGACATTATTGAAAAATTCAATCATTGTAGAAATTTTAATTGCTTCGCGACCCACAGTTTGGGAACCGCTGCTCTATAGCAACTTTTGGTGAGGGGACAAATAGAAGAATAAGTTGAAAAATTGACTCAAACATCGCGAAAATACGATAAGATTGCTTGCTTTTCTTCTCTTTCCATTCTACCTACTATAAGTTGAATGTCAAGCTTTCATCGGTAGTAGCCTCCGATGACACCTTTTGTTGAGGGGATAAATCAAAAAAATAAGTTCAAAAATGAGCTCAACGTCGAAAATACCATAAGATTTCTTGTTCTCGTTCTCTCTTTCTTGCACTATCTATAAATAAAGTTCACCTTTTTTCATTTTCCAACCACTGTGTGGCGGAGAAGGAGACCAGCACCAACGAAAAACTCAACGGGGCTCAAACTAGCACCAACGATTAGATTTAATTTGAGGTGATTCTCAGTTATGGACGGGGAGGGGGGTGCCACGTGCACCGAAAAAGGAATTATCGATAGGCCCATTGGAAATTTGTGGTGCGATGCTCCACATGTACCTCAGTATACGCGATGAGTTTTTGCATAATGAATGAACCAAAGAATCCAACAGCTCCGGTCAACAGAATGTTTCCGCACCGTAGTCGAGTTCTAGACAGCTTAACGGAAGTCCAGAATATTCGCAAGCTCGCATTTGGTCTGAATTAGACAACAATAACGATAAGCTTATAGGTAGGTACTTAGTAACGAGAAATCTTGATAAAATTTATCGAACACTTACATTTGTTCGATAGCGTATTTCTTCAATTCTTCCATCAAGTCCACACGTTCCATGTTACTGTTTTCACCAGTATCTATTTTCTTCGTGAGCGCTTCTATGGTAGGATTCGTGTACAGATCGACAGTGCTCAAATTTGAAGAAAAACGTTCGTTTATTTTGTTGATAGTAACCGCAGCTAGCAGCGAATGACTGTAAGTAATTGTAAGAACCGGCACTGTATTAAAATCTCACACTAATTCTTGATTCATCGAATAGACGCAGTACCGCATGTAAGTAGATAAAAATTCAAGTGAAAAAAAAAAATCATTGGGAAGAAATACTGACACACGCGCACTGTTGACTCGTACGACCAACTTTTCTTGTCATGCAGGATCGGTTTTGTTATGTTATGTGTAGGTACGTGGATCCCTACCAAAATTACATGCTAGGTATCGTATTTCGTTACTTGCAAGAGCGAGTACCATATACTATACGAGCCACAGTAAAATCTTATCTAGGTAGGTAGTTGATAAAATAATTGATTCTAACCCTCCGAGATCGAAGAAACTATCATTAGCCTCGACCGAACATAACTTCAGAACGCTGCACCAGATTTGGGCGATTGAAAAGGCGGTCTTGTTCTCCCACTGATCTTCGTTTAGCAAAATATCACTTTCGTGGAATGTGCGTTTACTAGTCTCCATTAATTCCTTCTTATTTGTTTTACCGGAGATGTCCAAAAGCGGCATTCTAGAACACAAGTTTAGAGAAATAGGTAGGCCTATTTGATAAAACATGTTATGATCTGCACCGCTCAAGTTCAATGTTACTTAAATACCGATAGTGTTAAATTGATCATCAATTCAAAACGTACGCAATTCAGTTAGTAAATGGTTTTTGCTCTGAATTGGACCGAGAGAAGGTGTACATTTAAAACGACTACCTACAAACCCAACTTTGATAAATTTCGTCGAAATAACAACGCGGTAAGTGTTATACCTACCTTGTTTGGTTTTTGAGGAAAATGTTATTCCCTCTCAAACGATCCTAGAGATACGTCATAAAGAACGGCGAATTCAAATCTGGTACCTACCCGTTGAACTATGTCGACTTCAAATCGACATCGATTTTGATTCGATTTAGTTCCGCCCATTTCGACCCAAAATCAACCGCATACCGACCATCAGAAGTCGACTCAAAATCGACTGCTCTGTTCACCAAAGTCCAAGTCAACTCCACATCGACGTCGATATGAGGTCGATGTAAAGGTCGACCAGTGTAAATAATCAGAAAACTACAAATTGACTCGAAATCGACCCAACAGAACAGTCGATTCTAGGTCGACAAAAAATTTGGGGATGTTGACTCGAAATGGACCTGAAATGGACGTAAAATCGACGGTCGACATGATTCATCGGGTATCGATTCGATTAACGTACGACAATTTCAAAGTAAATAAATTCGATACTGAAATTTTGGTTTAAAATTTAATTTAACGTATGAAAACGGCCTCGCACCGTCCTCCCACACGGATTTTCGGATTGTTCGATAAAATTACATTTTTGAAACGACAACAAACTTGAACCGGTATGAAAAATGCCGTCACGTGACGGCATCGTGACGGCACACATTTGCGTCACAGTTGGGGCACAAAGATGGATCACTGTATTTCCTAAATGGGTAATCGCCGTCAAACTATCGTCGCAGGCGTCACAAGTCTCCTCAACTACTGTATCAAATTGTTCATTATTAATTAAATATGCGCTTACTTTTTCAAGAACACGAACTGAGATGGTATCATATAAAATGGAAGTTGTTGTTTCAATTTGGATCGCAACTGATTAACATTATTGAATCCATCATTTGTCACTACGTACGCTACTAATGTTTTATCGCTTCCTTCGGGACCGACTACCAAAGCGCACGCCGAACTGATTTCAGTAAGTTTTAACAAAGCATTCTCTATCGCCTGAAAGTTATACACAATATCAAATGTAAACCTATAAAAAGGCGATATGCATTCTCATCTAATGCAACTATTAATCAACCATATTAGTAGAATGACTTCTAGACTCGGGCATCTTTCTCAAATGTCAATTGTCGAAATAATGACAGTTTTTATTACTTTTAATTCTATTGTGTAGCCTCGTATTTTCACCATCGAGTCGCATCTACCGATAACTTCTAAACTACCATCGCTGAGCAAGTAGCCCCAATCGCCAGTTCTGTAAAAACGTTGACCCGCATACTTTATCAAGTGGGTAGGAGCGCGGATGAAACGTTCGTTGTTCAAATCCGGTCGATTCAAATACCCAATGGCGAGGCACGGACCTCCGATGTAAATCTAAAAATTGTAGATTACATAATCACTTTATTACAACCAAAACTCAGCGCGAATATCAACATTCTTGATGACTCACCTCCCCTGCATCTCCTGGGAGTTTCTCGTTCATATTTTCGTCTAGTATTAGCGCGTGTACCATTGGGAACAATTTACCAACTGGGCAATAAGTTCGTCCTTTGAAATCATACTTTTCGCTGAGATCTAAGGCAGTACAAAATGTTTTAAGTCAAAGAGGCCTACAGGCGCTCAATAATCGGCTTATGGAATAACCACTAATACAAATATACCTACCTGAGCAACAGACATCGTGACACTCAGAAATACTGTACAAATTTGGTATCTTAGTCCACGGCAATAATGCCACAATGCGATTCCTTAGAGTTGTCGTTACTACTTCGCCACATAACCAGATTTGTCTAAATAATCGGAAAAGTGAACATTATATTATTGTCAGCGCCGTCGCCAGACTTTTTGGGGCCTAAATAAAAATTTCCACATGTGGCCTTTTTTCAATTTAGACAATATTACCTAATTTTTTTCTTCTCGCCGGCGCGAGGCCTACAGTAGTGCGAGAGACTAAGACTCGATCTTGAGGCTCGAGGAGACTGAGACTCAAGATTTAGACTCAAGGCAGGGACTCGAGCTTGAGAATTGAGGCTGAGACTGGGACTGACACTCGGGACCGAGACTCTCGACTGAGACTCGAGTTTGAGACTGGAGACTGAGACTAAAGCTTGAGACTCAAGACTGACACTTGAGACTGAAACTCGAGACTGAGACTCAAGCCTGGGACTCAAAGAATGATACTAGAGGCTGAGACTCGAGCTTGAGAATCGAGGCTGTGAGTCAAGACTGACACACGGGACCGAGACTCGAGACGGAGACTGGAGCTTGAGACTCGAGACTGAGATTTGAGTGTTCAACTCAACGCTGAGTTGAACACTCAAACTTTGGGATACCCCCCCCCCTTCAATCGAAAGTTCTCTTCTCTTCCGATTATAAATTTGAGAATAACAAATAGGGTTCAGCAAATAAATAAAACATGTCAAAAAGCTTACCTCATTGATTCGAAGCATTTAACCACTTTGGAAGCTTCTTGCGTTTCAAAGACAGTCTGCAACAACGAGGGCGTGAACAACATTCGTGTAATTTTATTCTTATGAATGAAATTCAATAACTTCACTGGATCGTAGATAACCGAATCCGGAATGATGTACATCGGAATACCTGTAAAACCATGAAGAAAATGTGCAAGATGGAAATGAGGATCTTTAAATACCTATAAAAAATTAGACTTGAACTCACCTTTCAGAAGTGGTCTCAACATTTCCCAAACAAAGAATATATTGCACGCTTCTCGCTCATCGTTGTCGTAGGGATAAGCGAGGTGTCGCCACGTGTAGGAGAAAACAGCCCCTCTGTGTGGACATTGTATGCCTACGTACAAATCAAGCAACATGGTACCAAAATGGGAAGAATCTTATTTTATAGGAGAAACGACAGAAAATAACCTTTGGGCTTGCCGGTGGTTCCGGATGAGTACACTGTGTAAGCCATATCATCGAGTGATACGGATCCCAATGAGATCGATGAGTATTGATGTCTTTGTTCTTTCAAAGCGGTTAGAAGTTCCTCTTCAATATTCAATGTGAGCACCGACTTTTTGACTCGATGGGCGAAAGCTTTTTTGGAGCAGACCACCAAAGGTTGAGCATCCTCCAGCACTGATTCGACTAACGAATTAGGGTAATGCATTTCTATCGGGAGATATGCTCCTCCTAAAATTGAAAGAGAGAACTACATATTCTGAAGTCGAAGAACACATTACAATTCTATACATCAGGACCATTGGCCGTTCAGAGCACCAGTAGACTGCGCTAATGTAGAGCTCCGGAAAACGTGAAGAAAAGGCAAATAAGGTATGAAGATGTATTTTTCCTCATTTAGGGTAATGTACTTGTTTTGTACCTTATAATCAGGTTCGATTTCTGCCACCAGAGTTCAGCCACTTTGCTCTAAATGGCGAACCTACTTAAGCTTTAAAATATTATTCTCAAAAATACTCAGAATCAAAACTTTCGTACAAAATGTAGAGGTCATTGCATGTTTGCAGTGGTAGCGGGGAACCCGTAGCCTCCCTGTTCCTCCTCCTATCATATATAGCCTAGTTTTCGAGCCTTGAAAATGATGACGTAATAAGTTGAACGCGCTCGCGATCACGTTGGCGCGAAAATGCCCCCTCAGCAAATGAGTTGACGGAGCTCTTCTCAGTATACTGTATACTAGGCCTGATATGATGAAGGCTGGAAGATGAAATTTTTCCAAGTCCCTGAAAGTAGGTCAAGGTCATTGATGATGTCATAAAGCGTCACACGTCTCGTCACGTCACGCAGTTCACAGAAACTCCCGGACGCAGACATTTTCTGAGGATGTAATCCCCTTAACAAAATGGATAGTGGATTCCCCGCTAAAAGGTCCAACAATAGTGGCTGATCAGCCGGAAAATTGTTTCTCTGCCTCGATCTAGGCTCCATAAGAAATTTTCTGATTTTGAACCTTGAGAGCAGTAGACCTAGGTATTTGTTTTTAGGGCATCAAGAATTTGTTCCTCTCGACACCTCAAAAATATGTGTGATGGCAAACGATAAATACAAAATAGAGCTTAAGAAGAAACAACCCGAAAAAACTCAATATGATGACGTCATTCACTGAAAATAAGCGAACAAATAATATAGTCTTGTAGCCAGGATGAGAGGTGGATAATGATCGTCTAGTTGTGCGGAATGTCCACGAATGCACAATTTACCGGAAAGATTGTGAATAACGTGCGTTCTGCTGAAACTACCTTCTCTCCCCGGTGATATAGCACCAAATACTACAGCAACAAAAAGTTGGCAACGACGACGATGATGGAAAAAAAAGTTATATGTATTGGCTAGCGAACTCGCGCCGACCCTGAAAACGTACGAATCCCTGGTCCTATATCCAGGCTATCCAGTGGGGCGTTTCATATTCCTTACATTCATGGTCTCGCGGGTTTTAGAAGAGTGGCAAAGGGGACAACATATTGTTTTCTTCCTCTCCAAAAATTGAACTTATATCTTTTTCAATGAGGGGAGGACCTGAGGAGGTGGTTGTTAAGACCTTAAATGAATGAAGTTTGGTGACAATTTCTATTAACTGATTACGTTAGGTAATGTTCATACTGAAATTTTTCTCATTGAAGACATACATATAAATTTTTTGACATCACCAATTCATGACGTCTCAACCCCAGCCTTATTGACATCATTACCCCTAACCTTGACGTAATTACAATCTTGTGACGCCGTCACCTCCTACCTTGATGACAACACTACAACTAATCTTGGAAGACATACACATTTCTAACGTCAACAACTCGTGAAAATATTTCCCTCAACTTTAGGAGCGTCCTAAACTTCACTCCTGATGACGTCATCAATCCATGATGGCGGCACCCTCAATTTTAGCAGCGTCATCAAATCCAACCTTGATGATGTTATCAACTTCATGAGTTGTGACATCAACACCTTCAACCTTGGTGACACCATCATCCCCAACCTTGGAACATATATACATTTTTGTGACATCAAGCTGTGATGACATCTTCCTCATACTTTGGCAACGTCATCGATCTATAACATCCTGAGAGGTCGATCCTTCTGACTAAACCAGTTTTAACAGGGAACCTGTTTTATCGGAGGGGGGAGGGAGTCTTTCCGGAAAAACGGTTCGCCGTCCGTCATCCAGGAGGCAGCCTAACCTAACTTAATTTAACCATGACCATAGGATTTGAAAAAATTTCTCTTTTCATCCTATCGCTGATAGCTTGGAGGATGAAATTTTTCCAAGTCCCTCTCTTATCACCTATAGCTCGGACTATCACGTATAGTTCGAAGGTCAAAATTCTTTTCGACTTCCCCCTCTTTTTTCTAAATCCCTCTCCAATAGCTCGGCCTCCAATCATATATACTAGTATAAAGCTAGTATAATACAAGGAGGAGTCCAAGCCTAGTTCAAGTCCAGTATACTGTATGTTGATGAATGGTTTCTCAATAACGATCATAAGAATGGTATCTCTCATATCCCTAACTGAGGTACTTTTCCCTTGAACGAGTCAATGTTACAGAAGAGCAGTATCAGCCTGTAATGACCCGGAGAAAAGTATTTCTCATACAAGCGACTGCGGTACTTTTCCCTCGAGCCCAAGAAATCCGCATTCTAAATTTTTTGAGAGGATTGAAAATCCGTAGATCTGGAAACACTGATAGCCCGATTAAAATAGCTCCTTCAAGTAACTAGATATGCAATACTCCATTGACCAATTGGCCTGGCCTCCTCAATGAGCCAGATATACAACGTTTCAAACACCATAAAACTCATAAAAGAGGTTCCCTGCCTCCCTTATTCAACTCTGTTGAAGAACCCGTGAGCTTTGGTTCTGACTTGGTTATGGTTCCAATTAACACAAGCTTCAATTAGTCAGATTTTGCACAGAAGGTTCTGATTCCAATTCAGTTTCGGTTTTGAGATAATTCTGACAGTTTCTATCGGTTCCGGTGTTTAGGTTTTTAGCAAAAGGTTCTGAGCCATGGATGTCTTCAACATCAACCTTGATGACGTCATCAAACCATGACATCACTATTCTAAATCTTGGGATAATTTAGAATTCTTATATTTTGGTGACCTTTTTGTTTTCATCAAATCTTGGGATGTCTGTGGCGTCATCAACCTGTGCCGACATGAACTTCAACTACAGTATTGTCATGAATTTGTGACGTACTCAACCCTAATCTTGATGACCCCTACTCTTCTTGAAATATCGACATAATACACGTTTTCAATGTCACCAACCCGTGATTGCACCAACCCCAAGATCCAGGCGCGCACTGAAGGGGGGAGGGCTCCAGAAATAAATCTATTGTACAGCATTAGATCGTAAGTTAAAAACATCTTTTTAAAACTGTTTTATTGCTAAACGTGAAGTGTCTCTTTTATTGGAAAAAGTTAAAAATGTATATTCGAAATTTCTTTCGGGCCAAAAGACTTGGAATAGGTATTTAGAGTGAATCTGAAATTACTGAACGTTCTGATCAGGAAGACGATTTCTCCACTTCGAATACATATACATAAGGTAGGCTCAAATGGTATCATCCAAGTACGGAAGTTGAAGCTAATGAAGAGGGAGCACCACTTACTCCAATTTTTATGGACGTCTCATTGTTCAAGAAGTTGGTGAAGAATACCGAAGAAAAATTGAATGCTCTGAATAATGTAACCTAACCTAAACTAAGAATATCTTCCGCCAAAGGAAATTTCTGGGTGCGCTTGCCAAGATCACAACAGGACGTGTATCTTTTTTCCTTTTTGTGTTGTCATCAACCCATGACGTCATCACAGCGTTACATATTTTATGTGACGAATCTACGCCGAAATTAAGCTGATTATTTCCTTCCGCACCTCCATAGACTTCGCAGTCCCCCGAAGAAAATTTACCCCGCCAGCGCGCGATGCTCTCTTTTCTTGAAAATTGAAATCATTATTTTGAACAAGTCTAATGAAAACATACACCTTAGAATATTTCTATTAATTCAAGATTTCCTCTAAGAACTTGAGCCGTTCGGATTTTTATTCATAGAGAACATTTCCTCCACTCAGAATCCTCTTCCTAAAGTAAGAATATTTCAATATATTTTTGCAGGCTTCTTCCAACCAAATTCCAAATTGACGCCTACGTTGGATATTCCACCGATTACCAACGGACCATATTGACTCACACTTTATAAAAGTATGGAGCGAAAAAAATATTCATCAGCCTTTGCATCCAGAAACGAATGAATGACCGCGCGGGTCGCGTACATGATGTAGGCTATAACTCGCACACTTTCGTGCAGTTATACCTACGTTTTGTTTTATGTACCAGATAAATTAACAACGCGCGATTTCTGAGAATACAAAGTTTGACTTGAATTCTGATCCAATATGACGCGTCAATTTACCTGCTTTCAATATAGCAATGTAACTAATGACGTATTCAATACAACGATCCATTAGGATTCCCACAATTTCATTCTTACGAACACCAAAACTACGTAAGTATTTGGCCAATACATCGGTAACACGATCTAATTCTTCAAAGGTAATCTGCAGCATTTTAAGAACACCACTCGTAATTTTTTTTTTTTTGCGCTGATACCGTGTACCGCGTAAAATTTCATTTATTACCTGATTTCCGTCGTCGGATACAACCGCTACTTTGTTCGGCGTTCGACGAGCCTGTTTCACGAACATTTCATGCAAACAGCCCCGTTGATCATACGAGCTCATATCCACGTAAGGTATCATTTTGCTCAATCAGTACGATGAGAAATAAAAGTTAAAAAACGATTTATAAAAATATAAAAACCCGATTTAATATTGAGAGTAACAATTGCAATTAAATAAATGTTCTATCTGTACAACACAATAACCGTAGTATGAAAAATATTTATTAAAGATATCCCTCAAGCGCGTGAAATGTTCAGTCTCATTTTGACGACTATCTGAGATTATCTAACGCACATGTACAATGTACATCTTCTCTTCATTTTTATCATCCAACAGAAATCATATCGCACCAATCGTTCGAAAGTTCAGAGAATAACCATCACGCCACTCTACGTCACATTTCTTTTCTTATTACAGCTGTAAGATGGATATTTTTTCTCGACTTACAATATTGCTCATTAGATGCGTCGATCGACAATACGAGTAAAAGTGAATTTTCACGGATTTAGAAATGCCCTTCAAATCAACCTTAAAATAATAAATACAGACTGAACACATTAAAATTACATGCTTTAAGCGACAAAATTTTCACAGTCGTCTAGATTAGAGGTACAAATTGATTTCGAAGAATCTTGACCGTATTGCATTTCTAAATTTGAAAGACATTGTAATACCCATTTAAAGATGCACTAGGGAAAGAATAAAAATTTTTTGGCTCTTCACATCACTGTGAGTAGATATGTAATTGCGTTATCTTATAATTCATTACTGTAAATTATTTTTAGCACAGAACTCCAACACGTTGACTGCAGAAAATCGATTCTTGTAATCCTGTTCCGTGCATCCAAAAAACAGTGATACTAAGGTAGAGTAAGATACATCTTTTTCTACAAGGTCGGATAGTGGTGGTCTTGTACCTGAAAAGAGAATTGTATCAATATCGAGGAACTACGCAATTCTCTCTGAGCCATTTTGAAACGACCAAAAATTAGGGCGAAATAGAAAATAGGCGTCGTTTTACTCACCCACTAATTCACGTAACATCTCTTCGTAGGCATCTTCATCGAAAGACGATTCTGACATCGACATTTCTGATATATCAGGACAATGTGGTGTCGAATTGGTGAGCATCTCCCATATCGTAAGACCATACGCGAATATATCCGCTTTATCAGTGACGATTTGATTAGCAGTATTCTCACAAACTTCGGGTGCGCTCCATAAATTAGTGCCAATATATACGGCATTTTCCCCGGCCGCAGCTCTATCAATGCTACCATCAGGTGTCAAAGGTAGACTGACTCCAAAATCGCACAATTTAATGATATCGAAATTACCTAAAATATGTATACCCGTAGTATTCGATGTCTTGAGAAATTCATATAAACATTTCGGTAGCGAATTTACCTTTGATTAAAATATTTGGGGATTTGATATCACCGTGTAATAAATGTACCGTATTGTGAATGTAGTCTAACGCTTTGGCTATTTGTACAGCGACTTTTGAAATTATGTCAACAGGAAAAGGGCCCGTTTCTTCTTTCCCTTCGATTATATCACATAACGACATGTGACATTCTTCCATGGCTAAACACTCGCGTCCATCGTTTGTTGTCAAAAAAGCACGAAAACCAACGATATTTGGATGATTTAACTTTCTTAGTATATTTGCTTCGTTGCGTAATCGTTTACCCATCATCGTCTGGTTACATTTGGTTCCACGCATAAGTTTCTTCAGTGCCCAGGGCGAATTGCTTTTCCCTCCGGGTGAAACGTGGAAGATTCCAACACCTACAAAAAAAAAATTCAAATCGACTTTATAAATTGGATTTGATTTGATTACTAGAGAAATCGAAGAAATAGCTCACCGGTTCCGTATCCCAAACGTTTCAATTCTGGTGTGGAGGGAAGAACGAATTTATTTTCCTTTCCAAGAGCAAATTTACGATCCATTTTCTGAAAACACCAATAAAGATGATGACCTTCTCGATAATTAGATAGAATACGAAAACGTTAGCTCCATACCAGTCAAATGACGATATGACTATCGGAATTCGAGTTCTTGGTTTCTTCACTGATGTATCTATTGAAAGACGAAAATAAAGCAGTTCCTCCTAAAATATCTACCAATTTTCGAATCCGTAATCAGAGACAGAGATGAAACTATAAAAATTATTCAAGAATTCAAAATCAAACCGTTATTTTCAATTTCATATCACTTGTTAGTCAGGATTACGTCATAATTACGAGAATTCTCATTGGTTACTGATAATAATGGTGACCCTGACTGATAACAATCTTTGCCGGCCATCTTTCCACAAATTAACAAGCCGGATAAATGGGTCTTTTGACATGCGAATACAGAGATTTCATGAATCTTTTCTCCGAACAGTCTTTCCACGGGTTGATGATTATATAAACAACAACAAAACTGTAGCCAGCTGAAATGAATTCATTTCGCCAATTAGCCGCGACTATTAATTACAAGGTAATTACATACTTCGCTTGAAAATCGAGTTTTAGTTCAGTGTCCCAAACAAAGTTGTAACTTGTGGGTTACGTTTCATCAAGCATGAACCTGTTGAATACCTCAAGGTGAAACATGATCGAAGGCGTTTGTATCAGTCATTGGTCCACATCTCCATCCTAATGTTCGTATAAATCAGCTCGGTTTTTGACCTAAGAATACTGAAATTGCCCTTGAAGTCGGAATTTTGAAATTTCTTCGCTCGCAGATTGCCGAAGAACTTCATGTTGAAGCGGTTTTTGCATAGTACTGTCGTAGTTAATGCCATTATGGCCCCTCAAAATGTGTCTCACTATGACTTGGAATTATGTAAAAAATCTGCGGTGCGGAAGGCTATCGATGAACGAATTTTTGAAGTGAGCTATCTTTATGCTTTCATTCTCGAATAAATGATTAGATTGAACTGGTAATTTTCATCTGCAGGGAGATCTCGTCATCGGTATTGGTAGCGGATCAACGGTGGTTTACGCCACACAATTTATCGGTAAAAGTTGATGTTTATTTTTCTTTTTGAATTTTGCCGCTCAAATCGTGATCGAGAGAACTTGTACGGTAGTTCATGTCTAAAAAATCATGTTATTGTCATACAGTTGAATCGATGAAAGCCGTCGAAAAAAAAGCAGAAGAAGAAGGTCGTAAACCAAATTTAAAGGTGGTATGCGTAGCGAGTTCTTTCCAAGCCAAGCAATTGATTCAGGAAAATAACTTAACTCTGGGAACTCTCGATAGCCATCCGGAAGTACGTTGCGTGTTATACGTATTACATTTCGAAGAAAGCAAAATTGGTGTTCATTGTTATCACTTGGTCAGTTTTTTTTAGGTTACGTGGACCATCGATGGAGCTGATGAAATAGATCCCGAAAGGAATTTAATCAAAGGAGGAGGAGGCTGCCTAACTCAGGAGAAAATCCTAGCTGCAGCCTCCAATGAACTCTTCATTGTTGCTGATTATACGTCAGTATTCAAACATTCTTCATTTTCCTAGTTCGCGCATGGATTAATAGTCCTGTTGGTTTTCAGAAAGATGAGTTCCAAGTTTGGAACTGCGTGGAAGAAAGGTGTACCTATTGAAGTCATTCCAATAAGTTATATAAATGTGAAGAATAAAATAGAAACTTGCTTGGGTGGAGAAGCTGTCATGAGGATGGCGATTGCTAAAGCTGTAATATCGTTGGATAAATTTGATTTTTTTCCCCTCTGTAAAAGGTAGAACTTCTTATCGATTAGTTATCATCTTTTCAGGGCCCAGTAGTCACTGATAACGGAAACTTTATTCTCGATTGGAAATTCCCGGAGAACACAAATGATTGGTCGCATGTTGAAATGACAATCAAAATGATTCCCGGTGAGTTAAAGAATGAATTATTACGTAGTATTCTTAAACAGAACCTCATTATTTTACTCTTCTTGATTATTTTACTCATGATTTTGTTGGGATTGCAGGTGTCGTAGAGGTCGGTTTGTTTTTAAATATGGCAACGAAAGTGTATATTGGATTGCCAGACGGTGGAGTAGAAATTCTCCCGAAAAATAGTTGACTTTCATTTTATTTTAAATAATATCTACGGTGTTTCATCGTTCTTAAATCAGCACTGAATTCCAAACTATTCGTGTATAACTTTCATTAACGAGTGAAATATTTCTTGCGTCGCCCCTTTTTCTTAGGAATTTCCACTACAAATTTATTTTTTTAAAAAAAGGAAAGAAATTATTTACACTTGTGAGAAAATTAAATTATGTAATACTGCCTTATACGAAATTTATTTCTAAAAACTATTGTACCGTGACACGTGCTAATAACGTGGTGAAATTAGGAGCATTCGTAGGTTCCAAATTTTCAAGTTTAAACGACAACGTAAGGATAATTGAGCGCGTAACCTGTTGGGAAAATAATGAAAGAATTAGTGCACGAAAGAAAAACAAAAATGGAAAACCAGGACAATGTCTGATCTTCGTGATTTAAAAATTGAACTTTTCATTATTCTCTTTCATCAAATAGTGTTTACTAACCGACGGCAGGAGCAGCCTGGGCTTGTAGAGTGTAGACTGTGGGCATAGCTTGAACTGTGGGTACTACGGCAGCTGGTGCACTTTTCACGACTACTGATGGATGAGCTTGAACGGTAGAGAAAGCGTTGTAGCTAACGGCGACTGGAGGACTGTACAATAATGAAGCTAAGCCTGGTTTTGGTGCAGGATCTGCGGCTGGTGCTGGATGTGGCTCTGGATTTGGAGCTGGAGCTGGTGCGGAGATGGTCATTGTAAAAGCGAGCGTCAAAATAAAAATCTGAAAGTGAAGGATTCGAAATTACGATAAATTCGGTTGGCAAAGAGAAAGATCATTCAAAATTCCTACAAGCTAAATTATTTACATTTTTTCGTTACTGATTTTTTTGAGGGGGGGGGGGGGATTCGACGTGATTTTCTTCTCTAAGGAAAGTGGAATATGAGAAATTGAAGCATTCATTTCCGGTAATTTGCTTGAATTAATGATAAAACTATAATTCTATTTCTTAATTATGGAAAACTCTTTCGCCAACTATGCGCATTACTTTCAAGAAAATAAACCGTCCTCATTAGAGTAAGAAACTAAACGACATTTTATGATAAATAATAGGCAGTAGCACGCTTTTATACCAGTGCTCCGGATTGTCTTCCTTCCTCGGCAATAAATTGAACACCAATAAAATTTGATGAAGATCTTGCAAGTTCCAAAGGAAAAACGATGCAATATTTTATAGCTAGGTAATAACGGATTTCATTTTCGATTCTGATAATTTCTGATTTGAATTATTATTGCGTTCGAACTAAATATTTTGATCAAATCAAAAGATTTACGTTTTTTTTTCTCAAAAAGATTTCCATATAACGATCCGTCAGCTGCATAGGCATTTTCAATCAATAGAAATAACAAAATTGACCTCGGCTCATAATTAGAATTCACTAAATTTTGATTGCAGTTTTAGGATTCTTTTTTTTAATTCTATTTTAATTACACTGCGGTATTTTTTGTGCGTAGTTTAATCCTATCACGATCATGACTGACAACTAATTTGTTCTTATACCAATTACTTAGTCACTTCAATCTAACTTCTCGTTGTCTATTATAAAAATTATCTAGGGTAAAAAAATTACTTTTTATTTCTGGAATCCACTAAGATCAAAAGTTATTAAAATATCACACGACACGATTTGCAAACTTTCCGAACTGTCTTAATCTAGAATAATCGAAACGGAAATCATTTCTACTCACCTTTTTCAGCATTTTTCCTCCTTGTTATAGTCGTTAAAAACCGGTAGATTAAAGGTCGAGTTATTCGCAACGAAATGAAACACTTATTACCTTAGAAATATGAACACTTCGGGTTAACGCAGCATAAGAAATACACGCAAATGAGGAGTACGACAGACCTACCTCTTCTTTTATATGCAGGCTCTGTGGATACGTATTGATCTTCTAGCTACGAAAGATAGAGAAAAAGACTTCCCTGGGGCAATAATTCCAGTTCAACGTACATCGCACGCTCGTTCGTGAGACAAAGGCATCCTCAGTTCATTGTGTAATATAGCGCTGAATGGACTCCGAAGTACGATAGAGAATGCGCTCGATTAATTAAGCTATTCGTAAACCTATACAGAATGATTTTCATTTGAAATGAAATAGCGTCTACTACCTACCAATGTTCATAGGAAGACGCTTCTATCAATTCTAACTCGTCATCGCAATAAGCCCAATAACAAAGATTAGAGAGAAAAAGACTTCTAAATTAATGACGAATACAAAATACATCGAACGAACGTTCATCATAATTGGGTTTGTATTCGCTCAATATACTTAAGTAACATTTAGAGTATCCAAATATAGCAGAATCGCCCCAGTTTGTCGAACATTCAAATAATTAAAACTACGTTCAGTAGTTTATTCGTACTATATTTCACCCGTGAAATACAGGGTAAAGAAAAAGTGAATTTAAGGAGTTCAGAAGCGCATTTGAACCCTTTTGACGGACTAGACTAGGTATAAATTGGATTGTCTTCAGTTATTATACACAATTATTCCGGCGATGCGTAAATTCGTGCACGCAATTTCGTTTTTATTTTGCGACATCTCTTTCGACGTAGGTACGATTTCGTACCTAGGGATCGTATATCGTGGACATGAAACTGGAATCTTTTTCGGTATCAGTATCATAACATCGTATCAAAATGTTCCAATCGATGATACAAAATCGAAGGAGTATGGATGATGTGATCTCTACAAAGCTTCAAAAATTGATATGAGAGATAATTCTTTATCAGAATTTCGACGAGGAGAGTACTTAGACAACTTGAACTAGCTTCTCGATCCCGAATCTCGAAGGGTGAAAATCCGCATCCAACTGAAAACTAAGAACGAGCGAAATTCGAACCGCATTTTTGAATTCACTCGACCAGTCAGGCTGTAAGGCCAAAAAATCTAAACCATCTACAAATTTTGCGACTAATTTCGTTCCTTGAACTCATGTATCCATTCAGTTATTAGACCAAGTCATTAATCAAAATTACTGAGTCATTTTTTTTAGAAAATCGGAGAAAGTAAAAGATGATATGACCAGCATTTTTGATGCACTCTTGCCCATCATATAAAAAGAACACCGGATTCTTTCTGGAAACAGCTCGATATGCAACTTGAACGAAGCTTCTAATATGTCTTATCATTCTCTCACTTCATTAGGTACCTATACCATTCTATAATTTTGAATGATTTATTAAGCAGTAAAAATCGATGTTAAAACAATAGATCCGTTGAGTTCATGTGTCAGCATGGGTCGAAAAATGCGAGACCTTGCAGCCAAACGGCGGCCTTATTAAAGTTCACGAGCAGCTAGGAACTCTCGGGTTTCTTTCTTTCCAAAAGCATCGCGTTGCACACTCCGTTGGTGGTGTAGGTACTATTGCATGATTCTGTTTCGGAAAATGTACTGTAAAAAATAATTTACGGTGCGCCGTTTGGGACTTAATAATCGCTAAGAAATACGACGCACTTGAATTTCAAAAGCCTCGGGGTCTTTAAAAGAATCTCGGAGCACGATATCGAAAATTTGTGAAAAAAACTAATCCATCTTCCAATAAATAAAATATAGTAACTCGTTATATATTTATTAAATTCATAACAATTAAATACATAAAAATGAATATTTTGCTTATGAAATTATCATACGCATATACGGTACATAAAAAGCAACGATTTATCAGTTTAATGACATAGAAATTCGATAGTTTCTTCACCAAAATATGTTCATTACATTCCATGAATTCAAGAAAAATGACTGAAAGACTGTCTTCGATGGCACGAAGTATGATAATGATTTATGTTTTGCAGATAAAAAAAGCTGAATGAGTATGCAAGTCAATTCTTATAATTGATGATTATACACGCGCGTTGATTCGGCGTCCATCTTCTCATTCAAGTAGTACGAGTAGGTATCTAGAAGTATGACTATCAAAAATAAAGAAAATGATAGGAATGTAATGAGTTTACTCTTGATGGTAAAGGATCTGTTAAGGCAATTGAACATTATTGACGAGTAGCATAATTATTACTCTTTTTCTTACTTCTCATCTCGCTAGTAGTCGTCAACTAAGGTTCTGAATTACAGTAGTTTTCTATTCTTTGAATTAAACTTGAACGGGAACAGAAATACAATTAGTCGATAACTACAATTGAGATGAGAATCGGGCAAATGAATCTACTTATAGAATGAGAAATGAAAATGAGAACTATATGATATGAAAATCAATCAATAGTTTCTTTTTCTAAATTGCACGAAGTAAAATGAAAAACCGGTAATTTACGGGTAACATGTGAAAGATGGACATATCCAGAGAAATTCATTCTTTAAATTACAATCCTTCAACTTTGGGAGAGAACATCAGTACACATTTTAAAAAATAGTAAAAAATGATAATTGAACGGTGATGTCATTCACTGGGAACTCGATGAATGGTTGATTTTACAGAGAGGGGAAAAAATGTAAACGAGTACGTTACACAAATATCAATTAGTATGTATTCTCATTTTCAACTTCGGAAAGGAAATTTGAAACGAATGGCTTGACCGTTCATATATAGTATATTATCGTAAAGATAGAGGTGCATTCAAGAAATCTTTCCATACGCAGACCAAAACCTTAGTTATTCTCAGCACCAAGAGAACACGGGACTTTTGTACTGGAAGCGTTGCGTAAACGTATCGCTAAATGATGGGAACCGTGACGTCGTACCAACGTGACCTTTCGATCTACAGAATTAAAAACAAACATAAATCAATGGTGGAAAATTAGACAGAATTCTAATACAATGTAACGTGCAGTTTTGATGGTCTGAAGTAAAACACTAACAGTAACTGCATCGGGATCACCTGTTTAAGTTTTATCAGTATAATGATTATTTACCTTTCAACTATAACAGCCGGCATTTGAACTAATTGTAAGGGACTCTTTCCATCCTTCAGAGCTTGCGTTAAATTCAGAATCTGACCCCGCATCACACTCATTTGTCTCTCGAACAGATGTCGGTCGAATCCTTTATCTTGCTGTAATAATTGAAAAAAAATTCAGACAAAAATTATGAGAGAAGGCTGCACAAGAAGAATTTAAAACTTGAAAACAATATAATGAGCGATTATGTTCCGAAGTACACAGATTTTCGTTTCAATTCGCACTCATTTTTTGAAAAGAACTGGTCATCATATTCTGGTCCACCCTGCTCTTTATTTTTCTCAACAAACGAAATTGTCACGATATACTTCGCCTTAAGGAAGTCAAATAAACAATACATGGTAATTGATTGAATACCATTGCGAACATTACGGTATTTACTAAACAGATAGGTTTAAATTAGGTAAATGATTTGCAATTCAGTGTTGAGAACACGGGTAATAATAAATATTATATGAAATCGAATGATAAGATGCTGCAAGGATTTCGTCAGTATCTTTCAATAAAACTCGATCTAAGATAGTCTGATAAAAGCACCTTTTTCTTCCCATTTTTTCCCGACCAGAAAATTCCTCAGATTCATTTGACATGAAAGTGGAGAAGAAAATAAGATTTTTCAAAATTAAATATCTTTCTAAATACGACAACAAAATCAATTTTTAGCCACTAGCTGGGAAGGCGAATGACCATTTCTTGAATGAATATAAATACATCGATTTTTCAAAAACAACAATGAGTCAAATTTCTTCAAAATTTCATCATTAACGACAACTCTTCGAGAAGTAACAAATAGTCTACAGTATCGGTGCTCTTTGCACAAATTCTCAGGACTTTATACTCTCTGATTAACATAAACGTTTAGTTCGTATTGTTTTCACCACAAACAATGAGGTTGAAATAAAACGTTCAATTACCATTTTCAAGTTTTACAACACCGGAAAACTCTTATTCTAAAGGATAAAAATTGAAATTTTAATAATTCTGAAGCACAAAATCCACCAATTTACGTTTTTGTCCGCTTTTCAGAATGCTAAATAGGAATACAAAGTATTTCATAACAAAATATTCTATTCAATTGACGAGGAATAAATTGAATGGAAATACTCGTGTTGGAATAAAGCCCCATGATTTTTTCACACCGTACCTAACAGAATTTCAAAACGATAAAATTACGGCATAAGAAGAATTTAACAACCTCGAGTAAAACTGTTCTGATTTACTGCTCGAACAATCGATGAAAGAGTGTAAAAATATCTCACTAGATCATCGATTATATTGATTATTACAACATTATCGTGATGTTTTGAAATTCCGATGATTTCAATAGGTTGAAAAGAGTAAAACATGACACGTAATCAACTCAATTCGGATATAAATGACTCTTCGTTCCGATTTCCTGTTTTGAACTTCAATGATCCTAGTTCAAAGCATTATAATCCGAAAGAAAATTCAAAAGTTACAACATCATTTTAGGGAGAGTTAATAATTGTACAAGACTCGAAATAAGAATTGATCAATTGATCGTTTCTTTTTTCATAACTAGGTGTAACTATTTCCTCACCTTGAATAATTGATACAAGTCATTACACATTTCCTGCACGAAATTCATGTCTGAAAGCATCGGTAAAACAAGATCACGTATTTCTTCACTAAAAGGCACTTTCGCTTGCGGTAACCAGGCCCAATGATATGGATACGCTCTCCACGAGTCTGGATGCTTAAATGGAAACGCTAAGCCATTATCAATTGCAGCTATTGAAATATCTGGTCTGTCCGAAGCATTCCAATCCTAGTATCAACAATAAAGTATTACATTATGTATGTTGATGAATGAATAAACGTAAAAATTGCATAAAAATTACTATAATCGTAAATTATAATTAGGGCGAACGCTTCAGACTAAAAAGTCATCTTCAGACAAAACACAAGTACATACTAACAAGAAGTTAGAACAGGCGAAACAAGCTACAGTTAAACTGGGGGTTACAATATTCGTCAGAAATTAATTGTCATGAACCTGCAAGACTTTTTGGTCGAAAACGCTCGCGCTCATAATATTCTACGATTAAAGTAATTTTTTACGTCAGTCCATTCATTTGATTATGTGTCGTAAACTGGAGAACAGAATCAAAAATGATAACGTATTATATTTAGTCGGAGAGGGAACAAAAAGAAGAGGTGTCGAAGACGGAAGATTTTCTCGCAATGAAGAACACATCATAATAAAATTTTATCATTTCAGCAAAACGGAAATGAATTCAACACGAGGACCAAAGATTCAATTCCTCTCTCTTAAAGATTCAAGTACGGATTCCTATATCATTAGCAATAAAGTAACCGTAAATTCTGAACTAGTCAAGAGAATGTTACTGATCAATCTTTGTTCGAAAATTATAATCGTACTTACGGATACATTTTCCAGTTCTTGTAAAGATGACGAGCTCGCGATAGGGGAATTTTCTGGTTGTGTGTACTTGATGAGCCAGTTGTCATTACCTCGGTCAGTGTTACGAATGATATAGTCCAAAATGACCAATCTTTCGAAATGATGTTGAAACTTTTTCTGTAGAGGGGGCAATAGTGGTTGCATTTCAAACCGTCGAATCCAATATTCGGCATCTTTATATCCTTCAACAAATAGTTGGAATGATCCGACCTGAAAACTCAAGAAACATAAATATAACACATCAAAGAGACTGCGAAGTGTTATGAATTTGTTTACCTTAGGTTTCAATCCCAGTCGATTAAATTTTCGACCTAATTTTGGAAATCTTTCGTTAATAGTCAGTTTCATCCTGGTCTTACCACGATCTATTTTCGGATAATTGAATGTTTCGCTGACTAAACGAACAACCTGAAAATTGTTGATTTTAATTATATTCCGTTCTCGCGAATAGTGATCATCACCATCCTTTAAACTATACCTTTGTTTTAGGAACAATCTTTAAACCGAGTTTAGTATCTACAAGACTAGCACCAGCTTCTGACAAATAACCCTGATTGGGTATCAGACACGATCTACCGAAGCAGCAAGGACAACACAGTTTATGCATCCATTTTGTCCATTTCGGGTTCAAGCTTCCATAAGGTTCTTCATTTTTAGGTTTGAATACACCAATTATTTTCTGTGAATGTACAACATTTTTAAAATCGTCTACAATATGTTTCATTTCCTGAATGCAAAAGTGCACTTACACCAGCTTGGTTTTTGACGAAGTAACTACCACTTGAACCTTGATAGATTCGTTCGGGCAGAATACCGTTATCAATCGCTAGTTCTACTTGTTTGATGATTTCCATGAATTCTGGATCATCTACAAACACATCATGGAGATAATAACGCATAGAGTACAAATAAAATATCAGTTTAATTTTCTATTCAGATTAAGAATACAAACAAACCTGGAAAAGTATTTAGTAAGGATTCGCACTGCATTTTTCCTAGCAATGGTTGATTCTCGCAATTCCGAGGAAAATCTACACCCGAGTCGTTACCCGATGCGGATATAAATTCCACTTCGGGTACAAAAAACGAGTTTGAACTAGATGCGGAAGAATATGATCCAGTTGAGAGCTTCTTGTGGACTAGAACGTCTGAATTCGATTTACTTGACTTGGGTAGCGTATGTTCTTCAGGCATCGAGTTGAAAACGTTGATGCTTTACGAAGCGATAACAAAAGTCAAAAATGACAGCAATAATAGATAACGTGATGACCATTAAGGAACGTTAAACTACAGCGAGTGGTAAAATAATCGACGCGTTATCGAGTAGTCTGCCGTCAGGTGGCAAAGCAGATATCATCTAAAATCACAAACTCACAGCCTTTAGAGAACCATCAGAACAGAACCTTGAAATTTTTTCTCAACTTTTGCTAAGAACACTTGAGAAGATGAAAATTTTTCTAGGTACTTCGTCTAGGATGATTCTTCAATATTTCTACCTTTCCCTTTGTTTTTTTTATTCTTTTTGAGTGGGTATGTTTGAATAATAGACGCTGATTGATAGGGATTGAAAAGCGCACACACAAAATTACGGATTATGAAATCGGATGACTCGAACGAAAGCAACTGAGCAACACGAACGCGATAACTGATAAACAAAAACGTGAAACAAACAAACACTGATAACTCATAATAATCCTGGTTCACGTTATTCGTGAATGATCAAGAGAAAAGGATCATTTGGAATCGGCATTTCGACAGCTGATCGTTCCTTCCTGCATACTCTACTTTCAAGGAGATGGCGAATGCGGCCTTTTCACGCCACTGGCGCGCTAGTATCGTCATTACCAATTTTCACAATTTATTACTGTCGGACCAGAGGGAGCGCTAGAATCGCACTTTACCCAAACTGTCGTGTACGTATGTATCACGTCTCCGGTGGCATAGAAAATTAAATAATGGTTTTTTCGGTTTTGCTTTGTTTTGTTGTAAACCATTGTTCTTGTTTTGTTTTTTCAAAACGTTTTTTTTTAAATGAAAAAAATAAATTGTCATAGGTTATCACCAGGCCAGGGCTGACCCCTGGGATGGAAATTGAAAGTTGGAAGTACTAGATATCTTTGACTAAGTTGGAATTTGAATGATTAATATTGGAAGTTGGAAGCTGAAAATGGAATTTGTTGAGAAATCAACTTCCTAACGACTTCTGCTTTGAAGAAAGTTTCTAAAAATTGTGCCTCCGGGTAAACGGCTAATAAGAATTCTAGGTGTTGTGATGGTACCAGAAGCAGAACAAGAACCACAACCACACTTTTTTTTTATTTTTCTAGTTTCTTTCCTCTTGTTTCACTCTCTGGTTTCACGCTCAACCTTTAGCTCACACTCTCTCAGCCAAACACTCCTGGAAGTTGGAAGTGGGAGTGGAATTTCCCTGGTTATAACATTCTATAACAAGAAAAATATAAAAAAACCGTTATTTAACAAAAAAATATCGTTATACTTGACGTTATTTGACAGAAATATATCCTTATGTTATTAAAAAAAAAAAAAAATGTGAAATGACGAATGAGTGACAGAAAAGATAATGTTTTTCATTTTGTTTCGTCAGTTTTTCGTTTTTGTTCAAAAATTCCGCTTTTTGTTACTCAGTCAACGCGTTTCCAACCTTGCTTCTGCTATATCTCTCTAAACAGACACTATGGCCGTCTCTAGTTTTAGGACAGAATATTTGAAGCTTGACAGCATTGCACGGGGCTGAAAATTCAACAATCTCTTATGGAAGAACATCAAAAAACAATTGACACAAATAAGGTGGAGTTTTGAAAAAAATGAAGAGAACGTGACCAACGATTCTCGATTTTCTGAGCTAGGTCTTGTCAAGATTGATTAACAAAAAAACGAGTTATTCACATTAAAAAAAAAGTCTGACAGAGGGCAAATCGCGGTACATGTACTGCCCTTTGTCCGACTTTTTTTTTTCAATGTATTCATCTACTTTTTCCCTTTGAAATTGAATACTGTTTGCAAATCGATTAACGTGTTTTTCAAAAAAAAACCTGAAAAACACGGCTCGTATTTTTCATCACCGCAAAGTTGCCAGCTTTAATATTGAGGCCTAAAACTAGATGGCCATGTCTACTCAACTAATGGTAATTTTCTGTCAAACTCATTTTTACTAACCATTAAATTCCTTGAGAAGCAGAGCACAGTCTAGTTACCTTTGGATGATGAATTGAAGATGTAGAAATTCTTCTGAGCAAAGTCATAATACTCATATTTGATTTTGAGGAATACATACCTGTGAATAAGGCGCCAGTCTAGGGCGTCTGGTCAACGTCCTTGGGCTGAGCAGAAATCACCAGATCATCATCTCAAGACCACATGACCTTCACCCAAAACAAAGATCAGGCCCTGACAAATATTGAAGTACCAATTGCGCGTTTATCAGTGAAATAGCAACAGTTCATTTGCCTTATATTTTTATTTTACCCTATTCATCTTCAGAAATATTTAGTCTTCAAACAGCATGGCAGTTTTATACTCATTAGATTACCTGATCAACAAATTTTCTCCAGTATCTGCATAAGCAGAATATAGCTCTCAAAGGTCAGAATTTTTCAAGTTCCATACTCAAGAATTGATAGGAAAATGACTCGTTCACATAGGGAAGCCTACAAAAAGCTATTATTCATAATTACAAACCTTAGCAATCTACTTGATCAAGACTTGAACTTATCAAAGGTTCTTCACAAAAATTTTGTACGTTAATGAAACAAAAACCAATTCTAACAATCTAGGGAAAAATTTATTTATCAAGAATTAAAACTATGTATTTACAACGTAAGGCACATTTTTGTAGTATCATGATCATTATGTATTTCCGGTGTTGATGTGTCCTCCTAATAGTTGAAAATACAAAAAGAAAGAAATAGAAGGAAAAAAGAAAAACAAAGCATCTTAAAGGTAGTCAAAAATTAAAAACATAAATTGTATTCTAAAAAAACAATGAGAGATAGATCTGAATAGGTAAAATACTAAAATTAACTATACACTCTCAACACAATTCATTCTCGCCACAAAATGGTTCCTAATCGTTAATGTAAATTTAAAACTGGATATCACCGTCCATTTAAACTGAATAAACATCGCCGACCTACCATGTTTTTGAGATCAAGGATTATTATTCGAAATTCACTTCTTCAACGACAAAAAAAAAAAAAGAATAAGAAAAAATAATAATAGGTAATAAAGAAGAAGAAGAAAAAAAAAAAAAAACAATAGAAACGAGAAGAAAAACTAGAAATGGGTAACAAAATTTCATTGTACCCTACTGTTGAATTTTCTTCGAAATATTCATAAATCACTGCATGGTCCCAGAATGCAAGACTACTTCTAGACATCCAAACGATGACTCTCGTAACATTTTGAAAAATCTTTTTACAAAAATATAAATTTACAAACAAAATAAATTACAACTATCCCACACTTTTCCGTGCAGTTTTCGTAAAAAAATATCACACACATAATATTGAGGAGATTGTTCTTCGCGCTCAGTAATGGCAATTTTCGCGACAAAAAAATCACATAATGTACAAAAGAAGAAGAGTATCGGATGAAATGTCTCTCACAAACAACAGGGTACAATACCTATTTACCAGAATTCATTAATAATTATGACTTCTTGCCTGAACATTTTGAAAAGTTACCTCATCAAAAGGGGCCAATTCAGGGAATTCTCCCATTTGATCGTACTCCATAGCTGGAAAATCAGTAGACCACCTGAAAATGAAGAACTTGATTAGTTATAAAGGTAGCACTTTAGCTGAAAAGTCGAAAACCTGACTATGGATTATAATAAATCTTTTTCCAATACAACGGTATTATCATCCACAGCTCACATTGTCCACCGGTGGGATCGTAACAAATTAATTATCGAATTATATTCACATAGACGTTGTGAGGATACGAAAACCCACTACATACTGATTTTTAGAATCTGATATTCGTGAATATTATTCTTTCACTTCTTTTCTTTTCTGAGTGAGCAGGAACTATTCGAGTACCACTGACCAAACCCAAACTTTCTACAATCTCGGGCAGATCTGCACCACAGTCGATTTAGCCTATCACAAGACCCAAAGATACCTTCAACAAGAGGCTGAAAGCTTCTTGATAGTTAATTAATCAACTTTGTGATTGGGAAAGCTTGAAAGAAACAGAGAAACAATTCTAGTTCCCAAATACGAACATCTGGAATCGATTTTGAAATATTTGAGGGTTTATTAGGTTTTTTTTTTGTTTCGATTTTAAATATATCAGCGGTGGGTCAGTAAAAAACACAATCCATACGCAACAATGTGCTCAATGGCGGTAAGCTTTCGGTGTTCACTTCTCTTCGGCTAGCAATATAGATTATTCGCACACAAAAACCGAACAGTTTTTCTTTCTAGTTATAAACCACAATCCTACATTACAAGGTCGACTATATTTCATGCTCCCGAAAAATAACGTTGGCACACGTACCCTGCGCCAGCAATCGGTTCACTCATGGTTGAGGGCGTATCTGGTGATTCTGATAAGTCGTTTGGCGTATTAGGATTACTGTTGTAACCATTCCTTCTCCTTCCATCGTCTTTCTTCGTTGACCAAGATACAACACTAGGAGGAGAAGTAAAAATTTCTCCAGGAATTGTGGTCATCAAGTATGGTTTGATGTAAGTGGTTGACGAAGTGTGCAAAGGAGCTGAAAAAAAAAAAAAAGGTTAACGATTCTTCGCCCGAGAAAATATTCTACCCTCACAACAATGAGATTTTCAATCACTAGAAAAGAAAATTTGTCCGTGAAAATACTCCTAATAAAACTTACGTGGGGCTGGATTGTAATGACGAGCAAAGGCCACCTCTTTCGGTCTATCTGGATATAGAGTAATCAAATGAGGTAGATCGAAAATACGATCTGGTAAGCTACGGATTGCAAAATCTCTTGCGGTGAATGGATGCAACATAAGCACCCGTTTCGGTTCATCAGGTAATACTGAAAAAATCATAACCATTCAATCATAGAAACGTTCGAAGATTATCGAAATTTTATATTTTTTTCTCTTACTTCCTGGGCTGACTGAAGCGATGGTAATTCCACCTAGTTCCGAATCGGAAAACCTCAACAAAAATGTACCGACGGGGCAATTGCTCAAAATGTTTTCAGTTTCCTTCTTCTTGAAGAATCCGTGGATGATTCTACAAAATATGAATGTCGACAGTTTCAATCAATATACGTTTATTATCAATTTCGAAAAACTTGGTTAAAAAAAAGGAGCAAGAACAGACTCGTGATATGTATTCAATTTTCAATCATTTCGTGCCTTTAATTACTGAAAAAATTTCAATGAAAGGAATACAAACAAAGGGTTGTAAGTTACAGACTTTAGGTACCTGATTAAAGATTTTTAGCAACGACGAAAATCTAAATCTGTGACGAGAGTGAGATAAACTGAGTCAATGATTTTAGGTGAAAGCATAAATGTTGCAGAATAAAAGAAGTATTGAATACAAGTCTAGGTGACGTAAGATCTTCCAAACTAGTGGACATTAGGGGCTCCTGAACATTCCACAACCTTGACTAATTCTCGGACTTTACTTGATCCGGAAGTGTTCCAACGATTAGGTATATTTATCCGAAAGATGCGTATTTTCTTTTATACAATTCACCACATTCTTTTACGACTTTCAATTGTACCCCAAATTGTCCTCGATACCTGCGTAGAAAACTTTTTACGTACCCGTCCATCCACAACGGTTTTAAATGCTCTCTGGTCAATTTAGTAACGGCGAAAAACCAGTCCCAAAAAGTAAAACCACGTTCAGCCAACGTTTCCTTGCTGAAAAGCGAAAATGATACTTGCATAGTATCGAAATCATCGCCGTTCGGATAGTGACTCCTGGAATAAAGAACGACGTCATCCTCAGCTCTAAAAGATACGCTACCGAACTTCAACTATGCCGCAAAACTTACCGAAATAGCTTTTCAGCGAGGAATTTCAAATTGTCGGACGACAATTCTTTTCCAGTGGCCGCTTGGAACTTCGCATTCAACGCCATTGAAACTTTGCCCCAAGGAACTCGCTCCGGTACTGCGAACGGTCGTCGCCCGGGCTCAGCAAATGCATTGTCCCATGTTATGGTAGCCCAAGCATGCGGCTCTTGATTACCGTGTACAATCACAGTAACTGGTAACGACATGGTCCAGACCTGATCACAATAGAGTGCGTTAAAGCTGGCAGACGTATGGAGCGTAAAAATTATAGAAATTGAGTCAGTACTTGTATTTGGGAGGTGGTTCCGCCATTTCCTTCACCCACGTTGAATCTTACATTAAAAAACAAAGCGAACTTTTCATCGACGACAGATTCGGAACCTTTCTTTTCGGCACGTTTGATTTTCTTCAACTGCATATTTCTAAAGGTCTGGGAAAGTTGTTTAGTAGTAGAATCGTACTCCATAGTTCCAGTACAATTCATAATTTCTCCACAGCCCTCGGCGGGCACTTGCTTCTCCACGAGAAGAACATTTGCTTGAGCTTCGCTGATGATCGTGCATTTAACCTGAATAACGGTACGACAATTGATTATTTTCTATAAATAGTCCAATAGGTTCAAATGATTTTTGATAATTTTCCTCACTACAGGTGGATTTAGATGTAAATTCAAATGCGGACCAACTAAAAATCGAACTTTAGTAGTAAATCGGGTATTTGTCTTCATAACTTGCGGAGGTTGTCTTTCGATAATGAAAGTACTGTCGACAAAAAATAAAATAGAAGATTATTGATAGCCAAGTACCGTAAGACATAATAATCATACGCGACAAGAATTTACTTGAGTAACAAGTCGGTCAAAGTTTTTGTGAATTTCTCACTAATTTCCACAAGACTGGCTAATACAGCTGTCATATCCGCGGGTGGAATTGATAGTGGCTGCGTGATAAGTTTGATTTCCTTCAAGAATGTCAAGATCTTCCAGAGAGCACCTGATATCGGTTCGTACCTGTGACCCAACACTCAGCGTTAATACGTCTTATGATGATACAACGATCAAGTTATTATTCTACAAACCATGATTGTAATGTATCCAGAAAGTTGTAATCAAGTTCACAACCGTTACCAGCCAGTTGCTGTTTTCGTTTCCATCCTATTAGTTCTTTATCGACATAGCTCACGAGAAGCAAACTTATAGTGTTGTAGATTGCTCTCAAAGTGTTGATTATCAACGTTTGCCTGTCACTCACCAAATTATACTAATATAAAACGTAAAGAGAAACCAATCGATAAAATTACTTTCATTTAGAGGAAAAAAGCAAAAATAAAGCTACTACTTCAACGTACCGCCTCTTCTACTTCAGGTGGGGGAATTAGCTGCTGCTCACTTGGAGGATAAGAACTACTGCCCGCCTGACGATTATTATTGATCATTTGAAAATGAGTCTGAGTCGTATTTGAACGATTTCCATTCACTAGATTTGAACCATAACGTTCTGAAACAGTTGGGAAACTTCGCCGTAGAAAAGTTTTTCACAGTAAAATTAGAGTTTGCTGTTCTGAGATTGGTCCTACCTTGAAGAACCTTGAATTGGGTAAGTATCAATCGGAATTGCTCGGCTACCATTCTATATTCGCGAACCAAATCTTCTATCTTTTGCGTTTCCGCGATGATAACACTTATTCGGGAGATGACATCTTCCGCGTTGCAACTCTGATATAAGTTTTTGGTAGGATTCATTGGCGGATTGTTATAAAGCTGGAAATTAGCAACCTGTTCCTGAAAAATACACGCAAATGATGATTCAGTAAGTTTTGAAAGAAAAAACAAAAATGCAGACATCCCAAGTTCGAAGGCCTTGAACGACATAATGAAAGTTTTAACAAGTCCGGCGCTGGCACCTAGGGTTGAAAAAAAAAAAACGAAATTGTCAGATACTGCGTTCTGATAGAACTCCTACTCTATTCCCAAAGTGAGCGCCACCATCACAGCAGATAATTGCTTTCACGAGAAACTTTTCATCGCTCTCTCGATGACAATTGGTTACAATAATGGAGGTGCGATCAATTTTCTACTGATATTGTCAGAATTCGTGGTTGTCGAGAAAACGAGACCGTCGTCTTCCTAGACCATAGAAGAGGCAGACCCAGCATCGTGATAAAATATACCCCCGGAGAAATGATGAAAAATGAACATTACTGGTTCTAGTTTACACTTTTGATGGACGGGCCCGGGCGGTCGACTAACAAGGGAGACGACGACCCGTATGTTGTTGTGTCAGTCTCGAGTCTCATCCCGGGTATCGGTCTCAATTCTCAATCTTGAGTCTCAGTCTTCTCGAGCCTCATCCCGGGTATCGGTCTCAATTCTCAATCTTGAGTCTCAGTCTTCTCGAGCCTCAAGCTCGAGTCTTAGTTCCAAGTCGCAAGTTCGAGTGTCAGTCCTGAGTCTAAGGCTCGAGTCTCAAGCTTCAGTCTCCGTCCCGAGTGTCAGTCTTGACTCTCAGCCTCGATTCTCAAGCTTGAGTTGCGAGATCGAGTCTCAGTCTCTAGTATCAGACTCAAGTGACAGTCTTGAGTCTCAAGCTTGAGTCTTTCGAGAGTCAAGCTCCAGTCTCAGTCCTGAGTCTCAGCCCCGGGTGTCAGTTTGAGTCCCAGGCTCGATTCACAGTCTTAAGTGACAGTCTTGAGTCTCAGTCTCCTTTAGCTTCACGCTCGAGTCTCAGTTTCAAGTCTCAAGTTCGAGTGTCAGTCTTGAGTCTAAGGAAATTTTGCTTTAGGTCTCAAAAAGTCTGGCGAAGACGCCGAGCTCGAGTCTCAAGTCTCGAGTCTCTGTCTCGAGCCTCAAGCCAGTCTCAAGTCTTGACTCTCAGCCTCGAGTCTCAGGGTCTAGTATCAATCTTGAGTTTCAGTCCCGAGTCTCAAATTTGAGTCTCTCGAGTGTCAGTCTTAAGTCTCAGGGTTGAATGCCAGTCTCCAGTTTCAGTCTTGAGTCTCAGCCTCAATTCTCAAGCTTGAGTCTCAATCTTGAGTCTCAGGCTCAAAAGTCAGTCTCAAGTGTCAGTCTCGATTCTCGGCCTCAATTCTCAAGCTCGAATCTTAAGCTCGAGTTTCAGTCTCAAGTCTCAGACCCGAGTGTCAGTCTCAGCCTCAATTATCAAGCTTCAGTAGGAAGCTCGAGTCTTAGTTTCAAGTTCGAGTGTCATGTCAGTCTTGAGTCTATAGCTCCAGTCTCAAGCTCCAGTCCCCGTCCCAAGTCGCGGTCCCGAGTGTCAGTCTTGACTCACAGCCTTGATTCTCGAGCTTGAGTCGCAAGATCAAGTCTGAGTCTCTAGTATCAGTCTTGAGTCTCAGTCTCGAGTCTCAGCCTCTCAATTCTCAATCTTGAGTCTTAGTTTCAAGTCTCAAGTGTCAGTCTTGAGTCTAAGGCTCGTGTCTCAAGCTCCAGTTTCCGTCCCAAGTGTCAGTCTTGACTCACAGTCTCGATTATCAAGCTGGAGTCGCAAGATTGAGTCTCAGTTTAGTATCAGTCTTGACTGCCAGTTTCCAGTTTCAGTCTTGAGTCTCAGCCTCAATTCTCAAGCTTGAGTCTCAGGCTCGAAAGTCAGTCTCAAGTGTCAGTCTTGAGTCTCTGTCCCGGGTGTCAGTCTCGATTCTCGGCCTCAATTCAAAATCTGCGTCTCGGTCTCAATTCTCAAGCTCGAATCTTAAGCTCGAGTTTCAGTTTTGAGTCTTAGGCTCGAGTTTCAGTCTCAAGTCTCAGACCCGAGTGTCAGTCTCAGCCTCAATTCTCAAGCTTCAGTAGGAAGCTCGAGTCTTAGTTTCAAGTTCGAGTGTCAGTCTTGAGTCTATAGCTCCAGTCTCAAGCTCCAGTCCCCGTCCCAAGTCGCGGTCCCGAATGTCAGTCTTGACTCACAGCCTTGATTCTCAAGCTTGAGTCGCAAGATCAAGTCTGAGTCTCTAGTATCAGTCTTGAGTCTCAGTCAAGAGTTTTGGTCCCGAGTCTCAATCGTGAATCTCAGGCTCGAGTGTCAGTCTCGAGTCTCAGCCTCTCAATTCTCAATCTTGAGTCTTAGTCTCAAGTCTCAAGTGTCAGTCTTGAGTCTAAGGCTCGTGTCTCAAGCTCCAGTTTCCGTCCCAAATGTCAGTCTTGACTCACAGCCTCGATTATCAAGCTGGAGTCGCAAGATCGAGTCTCAGTCTCTAGTATCAGTCTTGAGTGTCAGTCTTCAGTCTCAAGCTCGCGTCTCAGTTTCTAGTATCAGTCTTGAGTCTCAGTCCCAAGTCTCAAGCTTGAGTCTCTCAAGTGTCAGTCTTGAGTCTCAGCTTTGAGTCTCAGTCCTGACTGTCAGTCCCAGCCTCAATTCTCTAGCTTGAGTCTCATTCTCAAGTCCCAAGTTTGAGTTCAAGTCCCGAGTGTCAGTCTTGAGTCTTAAGCTCGAGCCTCAAGCTCCAGTCTCAGACTTGAGTGTCAGTCTCAGCCTCGATTCTCAAGCTCGCGCCTCAGTTCTCAATCTTGAGTCTCAGCCTCCTCAAGCTTGAGTCTTAGTTTCAAGTCTCAAGTTCGAAGGGCCGTCTTGAGTCCAAGGCTCGAGTCTCAAGCTCCAGTCTCTGTCCCGAGTTTTAGTCTTGACTCACAGCCTCTATTCTTAAGCTTGAATCGCAAGATCGAGTCTCAGTCTCTAGTGTCAGTCTTGAGTCTCAGTCTCGAGTTTCAGTCCTGAGTCTCAAGCTTGAGTCTCTCGAGTGTCAGTCTCCAGTCTCAGTCTTGAGTCTTACCCTAGGTGTCAGTTTCGAGTCTCAGTCTCAAGTTCGAGTGTCATTCCTGAGTGTCAGTCCCAGCCTCAATTCTTATGCCCGAGTCTCAGCCTCAATTCTCAAGCTCGAGCATTAATCTCTCGCGCTAGAAAATAATATTACGTAAAATTGTCTAAATTGAAAAAAGGCCTCATGAGGAAATTTTGCTTTAGGTCCCAAAAAGTCTGACGACGGCGCTGGTCATGATTGACCCAGGAAACAGTAATTCTTATAGCATGATGAAGAGCTACGAAGGAAGAAATTTACGAGAGGAAGATGAACGGGAGAAATATTTTAGTAAGTGTACAAATTGATCAACCGACCCAAAGAGAGACAGACAGGTGCCAATGAAATGGTTTCTGTGGCATTTGAATTTTGAGAGTGGCCACTGGCCAAGCGCACAAGGACAGCCATCAGGCCCGGCGACCTATCAACAACTAGTCCACTGACAAATGTTTCTCCTTAGTGAACCCTAATACGATACAGGACAGAAGCCTTAGGTTCATCCTTTCATTTCTAAATACGGTAGTACCGTCGACAAAGTCTTCCAGTTTATATGCCATGTATGTGTAAACCGTAATACATCGCTCTGTTCAGCAACATCGTTCTCATAGCCTTAGAGGACGATACCGTAACCGGACTCGTTGAAACTTCAACCAGTGAGCTAAGTTCAATCTTTTTTTCCTGCTGTTATTTGAAAACTAATTTCTTCCACGGACATAAGATACCTACATTTAGTATATTCATCTCTTTCGTTAGAATGTTTTTGATGTGACGAAATAAAGGAACTGCCCCCTCTTTGTATTTCTCCTGAAATAATGCAAAAAAAATACATATTATAATAAATACGAAGGTTTTTCTATAACTTAAAGAATGGAGTAATAATAATACGGTATTTTGCAAAATTATAAGAGATGATTTCTATTCATCGCGGAAGATGATAATAATAATTGACGAATGTATCAACCGTACGACTATTTTCATTCGCAACATTGTATTCGTTTTTATTACTCCTCAAACTACCTAGATACTGTACGCGAGAAAAATGTTTTTCGCAATTTCACGACGATCACAAAAATATGATAGAATAATGCTCGTTACAGAATGACTCAGCGTCAGTGAACCTATTCAACCATTTCTCGTACGTCATCGTGCGACAAATCTACACTTTTTACAAACAATGCATCTTCTTACAGCAACTTATCACCTCCAAGAATGTGTAAACGATTCCTCGTTCATTTTCATTATTCCATCTTGACCTACCTTTTTCCGACAATATTTTTAAATCCGATCATGATGTACGTACAGGAAGAAAGGATGAAAGAACGAAAAAAAATCACGAAGTGAACCGAAAACTGGAGAAAGGCAAAGAAAATTTGTCAGTGACGGTGAAAGAGACTGTAATACGCGTCAACGTCATAAAATAAAATAGAGACTGATTATGCAAAAACTACCTATACACGAGAACAATACTTTATTAACTGACAAGACAATCTATATCATATCGAGTATCGAAAAGAAAATATGAATAAAACTGCAGTTCACGAACTAAATGGCACTCATTTTATGCAAGGAGGACTTGGAAGAATTTTGACCGTACAGCTACAAGTTTGAGGGGAAATACTTGAAGAAGTTTTCCTTCAGAGAAGTGAAAAAGTTTTGATAAATAATTGATCCTACTCGATTATGGGAATCGACAAATCTACCCCAATATTGTTCGTCTCAATTGACGTTGATTTGACTTTTTAAGGAGACCACGTGAGCTGCGAGTTTCGTTTTTAGCAAGAAATGGAAGTTTTGATAAACTGTTCCTATTTTTCAAAAAGTACGTCATATCACAAATCTCTCCAAAACTTTCACACACTTGAATATCATCGGTATATTGATTTATGGTATCAAAACTAAAATAAGGTACGAGAGCATCGTAAAATTTTTTAAATACAATAGAATGAAAGCTGCTTACTTGGTAAACTGCTATCATGCCCAAAAGCTTCACTTTTGGTACATCGGCGGGGTTGTAGGAGTCGATAGCTTTCGAAATTTCATTAATGAATGAGACTATGAATTCTTTGATCGCGTTTTCGTGACTCGGATCGTTCGGTTCTAGTGCACTCCTAAATCATACAAAAAAAAATAATAAAAATACGATGAAAACGAAACAAATTGAAAATCTTATCAACCTAAAAAACAATTGCGAATCTGATTAAAGTAAAGATACGTCGGAGAAGATGACACACTTTCAAAACTTTTGGAACGAACATGACCTAGCAAACGCGTTTCTAGAGGTATTCTTTACACTGATATTCACTGGTTTTCCTATACAAATCGCTTTTGAATGCTTGAGAATTGCTTGAAACTGAGTTTTTACAAGAATGTAGCCCAAACTTCCCTTTATAACATGTTATATTTTTAGTTAATTAGCACTCGTGGTTATCGAGTGCTACTCACTATTCTGCGAGCCATTTTTTTGATGAAATATAAAATATTTAGTGAAGGGAATTCACGAGGGTCATAACTCATAATGGTCACACCGATTCATACAGTAAGAATTGTGTTCAATCCAAGGCAATGGATGAGAGTGGAAAATTGAATTTTTCGCAATTTTCAGAGATCGATTACCTTTCTCCTCGTTCTAAAAAAAATCAATGTGGAAGATTCGAACATAATCTTCTGAGTAGTTCAAGAAACATTGGATTGTTTTCAACTCTTTCGAAGATTAAGTGACGAGTGGCTGTTTAGTGAAGTTATTTATACATTTGAGGAGAAAGATCTGGTCATTTCTCTCGAAGACTAGCCATTCTTTTGCTTTTTTCAAATTCTATGCCCTCATGCGAAATTTATTACCATTTTTTTTATTTTCTTGCCCTGTGAACACCATGGGCATGCTATGTCTCAAAAAATCAAGGTTTTCAATCCAGAAAACGTGCGAAGGATTTTAGGGACTCCAGATGCATTCCATCTACAAGACAACCTGTTCTATGTGTCGAATTGGTTTTGGTACTGTGAATTTGGAGTCCCTCTGTTGTCATATAATATGGCTCCGAAGCCCCAACCATAATACATACATGATGGAAGAGGTATTTCAAATAATTTTCACTTTCGAACCATATCACAAGATAGGAAAGGGATTTGGGAAAATTTCAACTTTCCACCCGGTGATGTCATAATCTGATGACGTCGTGTCGTGAGTCATTTCAGGAAGGGAAAAGGAAAAGGCAAATTTCTCAGAATAACCCCTCCCCCCCCATAGATATAAATTCATGATAAATATTACACACATTTTAAATTTATATCATTATTACAGAAATCCAGAAATTACCACAATGAAAATCGAGTAGGTAATTTGAGCGAGTTCAAACATTGACATAAAAAACTAGAATAAACCTTCTATATTCAGTCAATTTGTTTGAAAATCATATGGCATGTTGGGGAAGACATGAATACACCATCAATTCAGCTTCTTTCTGAAGAGAGAGCGGTGTTGTGCAAAGAAGAGGACAAGGACTAATCAAGAGACTATATGGATCAAGGAGAGGCAGGCGCTTCTTGCTGGAGAAATGCGGAAAGCAAGAACTGCTCAGAGTGAGCTGAGTAAATGGACGACCCGTGTTTTGATACGCGACCTTGATGAGTGAATGCCAAAATCATGGTCTGCTGAACCTTCACCTGACGCAGGTATTAAGAGGCCGCGGCTGCTTCAATAAGTACCTTCATGAGGAACTAAGGAAAGTTGAGCAGACTACGTGCTCGTGATGATGGACCACAACACACCTTGCGTGAGGCGTGAGCGGGGTAATATTGAACGGTCACAACAAGAAATCGGGGTCAATGAAGTGCCTGCTCCGAGTAGCTTGGAAACCACCACGTCGAGTTCTGAACAAGCATGTGAAATTGAAGCCACAGTCATGAAGAGAAGACGGATATAAAAAGGAATAGGCGCCACGCTATCGCCTTCTCAACACCTGTGTATTATCCACACACAGACGACACTATGCAGGGAGAAGACCAAGCATGAGGACTTGGAGGAAGAAGAAGAAGAAACTCCGTCGTAAGTTGTGTCTGGCAAGTGTCCGAAAGTTTACATGTCTGGGCGCCACGAAGAGGGGGTTTTGCCGAAGAGATTCGTGCGACACTGAAATTATACATACTCGAAAGAGTCGATACCGACGTTCGAGGAAACAAAATAATGCATATGTAACCCGCACCCACTCCACTATGGAGGACGACGGCTGCACATGTGACACAAGCGGATTCCTCCGCTTCATTTCTTAAAAAGGAGGTTTCATGTCACGAAGTTCTCGAACATGCATCCTATCATCCATTATTTTGACATGTTCAATGTCTTTAGTCTTACCCTCTACACTATTGGAAATCTGCGAGCACACCCCCTTCTCCTTAGGTATCAAACTAGGCGTGTACTAGGTATTAGCTTTTCTTATACTAGGTTTATACAAGGTCTTTCTGAATTCGCTATTGAAGCAGGCCTAAATTAGCTTGTACAGTATGTTTATCTTTCTTTATATAGGCTTAACATAGAGTAAACTAGACCAAGAAGGTGGTAAGTCTAAGTACTCTTTATACTAGATTCATTCTGAACCCAGCTTCGAACTAGGTTCAGGCCCTATTCTTTCACCACGAACACTGTCTGTATCCCCCTTCCCCCAAAATGATGGACTTCTTTTCGAGAAAAATTTTCATACTTTGTAGGTATTTGAGGAATCTACGAGTACACCCCCCCCCCTTGTGGGTATTATACAACGTGTGTACTAGGAATATGTTTTCGTACACTCCCAATTCAAAACCACTTTTAAATCAATATCTCCAACGTAGAAACGAATTTTCCAGAACTCATTCACCCTACAGAGTTGTGATCAAGAATTCATTCTACTTCACACCTCTCACTATTTCGTTATACCATTTAAAAAATAAGGTTTAGGCGCAGCCAAATAAATTAAGATCATGTTTTATGTCTTTCTTTTTGTCAATATACAGCAAGTATTTTTCTGTCGAGTGACAGTATAGCTGTGAAAATAGAATACGCAGAATGAATACTGATACGCTTAGCAATCTGTATCATCTGTACTATACCTCGGCACATATCAATGTGGTTGCACTTCTACGTCCAGTTTAGAATAATCTTTTTAGGGACATGGTCTCGTACAACGGTACAAGTCTATACTTCTCCGAGCTAATAGCTTTAGAATATTTCAAGCTAATAGCTTTTGGGTAGCTCACTCGCTCCGTTCGTTCACCCTCACCTTGGTCTAGTAAGTCCAGTTTACAATATTTGAAGCTAGTAGCTTTTGGGTAGCTCACTCGCTATGCTCATTCGTCTCCCTCCTTGCTCCAGTATAAGTCCAACTTAGAGTATTTCGAGCAAAAAGCTTTCAGGTGTTTCAAGCTTATTGCTTTTGGGTAGCTCACTCGATCCGCTCGTTCGCTCTCCTCCTTGGTCTAGTATAAGTTCAGTTTAGAATATTCCAAGTCAATAGCTTTTTGGGCACATGGTCTAGTATAACGAAAAGTGACTAACTCCTTTTCTACAGTATACTAGTGTATGCTAGTTAAGATAATACTCCACTATGCCTAGCTTCTTTCACTTAGTATACTAGTGTATGAGGGGGAAGAGGGTCTCCTTCGTCTATTGAAGTTTAGTTAAAGACTAGTAAAGCTAGTATACTGCATAGGGTCCGCCAAAAAGATGTTGACAGTTGAATGGAGATAACGCGAAATTTTAGATGCATTGTTTGAATGTATATGAAACTTGTATCTCAATTTTATCTCCGATTTGCGCCGAATGCAAAGTTTCTACGTGTTCTCTGAGCCGAGTTATGGGCCAAAATGTGCCAAAAATTGACCAATTTGCCAAAATTTTCATAAATTTAAAATCGCTCAAACTTTTATATTTTACTTGATTCGAAAGGGAAATTTAACGAAGATTCCGAAAAATACCAGAACAATCCTACATAGTCTAAAAATGAGAGAATTTTAGAACGTTTATTCTGGAAATTTTGGCACATTTCGGCCCATAACTCAGCTCAGAGAAGACGTAGAAACTTGTGCAAATTAAGGATGAAATTGGGATACACATATCATACATTTAAACAATACATCCAACATTTTGCGTTTTTGAGCTACAGTAAATTTAGTCCAAATCCCCATTCAACTGTTAACATCTTTTCGGCGGACTCTATAAACCTATAACATAAACTGGGCGGGATGAACTCGCAGATTTTTGAAACACCCACGAAGTAATGAGGTTGAGGGGGAGGGGTCTCTCTTCGTCTATTACATGTCTAGTTCAAGACTAGTAAAATCCTAGTATAAAAGCAACATAAAACTAGATTAAACCTAGTATATAAAACTGGGCGAGGTGAATTCGCGGCTTGAACTCGCAGATATTTGAATCACCCACGGAGAAACATGGGTGAAGGGGAGCCACTCGGAAAATTTCTATTTGGGGGTCAGAGCGGAGTGAAGACATGAAACATGTCAAAATTTGGCATTTTGTGACGTGTTTGTCAACTAAGAATGTCTACCAGAACCAAAATAATGATGAAAATCCAGGACTAACTCGACCAGAATTTTTTTGGGACCTACCCACGACATCTAATCCTCTTTACGGGACGTTGGAAATTACATCAAATTTTTGTACAATTTTTCCATAATTTCCTCATAAGGCTCAGAATTTTTCCAGGTTGATACAACTGCATTTTGAAGTAATCCGGGTTTCTGGGCCCTCTCCACAGGATCCGGGACTTCCCTTGGGTTCCGGGGTTTTCCTGGTACACACCCGCCAATTACAACAGGTGGATCAGAAAGAGTTGAATGGGAGTTTGCACTAAATCAAGCCTCTCATTATTCAGGTATTTTTTTTTGAACTCGGCGCTAAATTTCACTTTCCAATAACGTCAAATATAAATGTTTGAATAATTTCCAATTTTTAGGAATTTTGGCAAATTGGTCAATTTTTGGCACATTTTGTTCCATCATAAAGTCATATAGCAAATTGAAGGTAAGATTAAGATTCAAATTTCGTATATTTGAAGTATTCGCGTTACGCCCGACCTGAAAACGCACTAGTGTCGTGGACGAAAAGGTGATCATATGAAAATTTGCATCAGAGCAAATGTTATTTCAACTAGGCTAGCTGTATCTTCGTCAATACTGGAAAAAAGTACCACTCGTAATGACCTTTTTTGACTCTCTTGACTGGTAGAATAGAATGAAACTTATAAAAATCAAAAATTCATCAATTATCTGAAACATCACCTTTTGGTCCAGCTTCCACAAATGACCACCATAGTAAATTGTAGAATACCACGAGAGCAAGAAAGATAGTGAAATAGAGTAACTCTCATTCTGTCTTTCTTGCTCTCGTGATACTATCAGTTTGCAGGCGATAAAATGTAAACATTGTAAGAACCCTACCTATACATATCTAACGTTTCGCATTTTTGCGCCAAAATGAATTTCACGCGAACTCCTATTCAACTGGTAACATCTTTCTGGTCCACCCGGTGTAAGGTTTTTAAAAAAATTTTCCAAGTCTCGTTCTTCCACTGAGACTGAAGCCTCCCGAATTTTTCCGTCTCTCTCACTATATCAACGGTTCTCAGTTTTTCAAGCGTAGGGTTGAGACAGAGAGATGAACAAGATAAATTCCAGATCGAATATTCCATACTTTCGTATTCTAACCAATCTTCTGATCGATTTAGATATACAAGTTCTTGCTAATAAATTTTCGCGAACAATCCCAAATGAATGAGTAACCCATTTCAAGTTCACAAAACTCATTTTCTGGAAACTTGAGAATTAATCGTGCCTAAAGAGTCAGCTGAGAAACATTGCCTGGGGATAGGAAAACGAATTGCATCGCAGCAGGAGTAAGTACTTTGCAATGAACAATTGATATCCTGGTTTTTTAGATCAATTTTCCATTCTCGTGCCGGTAACCTGCGACACCTACTACATATCTATACGAATCTGCGACAAACAAGTTTATTAATGATTTGGTGATTTTCATTGTGTTCTTTTCTTTTTCACAAAGAGCATACGCATCCTGCAGTCATTTAGATTTCAAAATTAATTGTCGCCAAGATTCTCGTGGGAGGTAACCTGCGATACCTGTAATACTGCAGAGCTAAATAATGCGAGTATTCGACAACTTCGAACCATTTGATAAAATTTAATGATTCGGTGATTTTCATTGTTCAAACAAAAAATCGACTCTTTCCTTTCTGCATTTCGTTTCGTTTTGCGACAGATCGAAAGAGTATAAAATGAATAGAACATATTTACAGAATTGCCATTTATTCATACACGCATTCTGCAAGAAAGGACGAACGACGATCGACTGTTCCTTTTCATGATGGCGCAGTTTTTAGCGAAATAATTATTACACACAGAATAAAACTGATGAGACGGCCGATTTACATCTTCTTCGAATAGAACAATATTAAAATAAATCTCGATCGTATTACCTACATTATTTTACAGAATTTGCGGTTTTTTCGCATCGGCATAATATTCCAGTTACTCTATTAGAAGGTAGACTAAAATCGCACGCGCAAGAATCTATTCATTTTATTGAATACTGTTACACAATAATTAAAACTCACCAATTAGACGATTCTAACCACAAAGATAGAAAATGACGCACTTCAACTGGAAAAAGATCGTCGTAGATTGTCGTCACGTAATTCGGCAAAAGTGTCTGCAATTTTTGCCATGTCGCCATTCCTAGAAGAAAATAACAATAAACATTAATTTGTTAATGAACGAGTAATCAAGAATATTATTAGGTATGTGTTATACGGCTGATCCAGTCAGGTTAAATCATTTAGAAGGTAGTTAGCCAACTGTAAACACACTCTTATATGTATAGTACAGAATAGCACAGTTGTACAAAATTGATGTTTTATAATGCGACATAAAAATGAAAATTAATAAGAGACATATTGTTTTCAGCTGTTTTATTTATTCAAATAATCTATCGGATCAGTTGAATCTCAATTCAATAACATTAATCAACTTGTTTCTCATCATAAAAGAAAAAGTCTTCAGGAAAGAGGATAGCCAAGACGACACTCTTTGGAGGGCTATTTGCATTCTTTCTAATAAGAGAGTATTGCACAGCGGAGGGTTTAACGGGTGTGCAGAGTGTGTAGTTGCACAGGGCGGCAGATTTTTGGGGCGACAAATTTTTCATTTTTTTTTTTTTGTCGATATCATGACCGCACTGACTATGATTATTTATTTTTTTAAGGTAGCGTACCAACTATAAATGAATGATTTTTTTGCTATTTATATGTTCTTTCATTATCATTATTGAGAATGAAAAGGAAGGGTGTGGCAAAGAAAATCGACTAGCCCCCCCCCCCAAAAAAAAAAATACTTGATAGGCCTAGGAGCCCCAAAAATACAAAAATTCAATTGTCAAGGAAAAAAAAGTTCATCACTGTGAGAAATTCATATTTTTCAATGTATTTGCCCCCCCCCCCTAATGATGGGCAGCTCCCCGGCCATGTTACAGGTTTAACCTGTTATTTGCTCGCTGAAATACAAGGATAACCCGTAAATTTCCTAGACTGAATAACCAAGTACAGTATTTAACCGAGTATTCGGATGAAATACCGGTTAAACGGTGCCCCAACAATGTCTGACTCCTTACTGGAAAGCAGACCTGGTCCATGATGAACCGATCAGCAAAATAGGTGCTTTCCTATATCTAAGGAACTATTTTGCTGATTTGATAGAGAGCGGCGGTCAGTGACTTGGAGCATCAAAACTGCAATGGCTGCGAGCCGGCAACTTGCGCGTTTTGACTTTTGGCTTTGTTTTTAAAACGTTCTTTTGTTTTAACAGTTTTTTGTCTCTTAGCGGGGAACCCGCTATCCATTTTGTTAGAGGGATAACATCCTCAGAAAATATCCGCGTCCGGGAGTTTCTGTGAACTGCGTGACGTGACGCGGGACACTTTATGACGTCATCAATGACCTTGACCTACATTAGGGACTTCGAGAAATTTCATTTTCCAGCCCTCATTATATCAGGTTTAGCATGCAGTATACTGAGAAGAGTCCAGCCAACTCTTTTCCTGAGGGGACAGTTTTGCGCCAACGTGATTGCAAGCGCGGGAGGTAGCGGGTTCCCCACTGCCATTGCAAACTTGCAAATGGCCTCTAATTTTTTTTTTTGTAATCTTGTTGCTTGAAGTGAAAACGTGAAAAGCACGATCACAAGCCCTTAAGACACAAGTTTATTACGCTCCAGAACCGCTACAAAGCCATGCTTTTAGCGCTCCTGGTGGCAAAAATGTGAAATTTCCAAGCTTTTGTTAAAATCCGGTTTAACCGGTTCTTTCAAAGCTTAAAAAACCGGTATACCGGTTATATGAATTATTCAAAAATACCGGTTTTTTGGCCAACTCCTCCCCCCCCCTCCCCCCACATTACCTCAAACGGTGAATCGCGAGCAAAGTGAACAAAAATTTTTTTGTTTGAGGGTCGGCAAAAAAAAATTTGTACAGGGCGGCAGCAGACTGAAATCCGGCTCTGGTAGTGCAAACAAAGAACAATAATAAGGAGAAAATTTCAGACATGTGAGCAAAGTAACGCACTCACATGGTGCCTTCCTCGTGTATAGGATGAAGAAAATTGCAACGCATTCAGAAGAAAGGAACAGAAATTAGTTAGTATGTATCTCCAGTGTACGTCTATTTTTCATCTTGAAAGGTAACGAGCTTACAGGCTCACCTGTTAGGAGCTCTTCCACGCCCCTTTTCCTAGTATCGTTGAGCTACACTTCGATATACTATATCAGGGTGTCTACCAGATGAACAAAAAATGAAATTCGTGACTTGCGTGACCGATAGACACCCTGTAATATCGATATCATTGATCACATTGAATCAATTCTTCAAATCGTATCAACTTTCGATGCCCAGCTCGGTCCTGTTCGCGCCATAATAACGTCTCCATTCACCAGTTTTTAGTTCGGCATAAACCAGGTATTTTATCCGTTATGCTAACCAGCCGACGGGCTTGCTTGTTCGCCTTCATTCTCAGCCCAGTCACCAGTGTAAGTCAAGTATTATGTATGTTGGGCTGACAAGCTTTCTCTTTCCACTCGTTCACCTGAACAGCCCAGTATACATCTAATATGAGCTCAAAAAAGGCCCATTACGTCATACTACGCCTCATCTTTTCTCTCTCTGACCCTAATTCACTACATATAAGGAGTATGATGAGCTGTGTTTAGCCTAGTCCCTACTTACTGATAACGTAGCAAAGGTTGAAATTTCATCAACTCGAGTCCCCCAAGTAGACAAAAGTTACTGATGACGTCATTGAACGTGATAAAAACCGTAACGGTTTCACAGAGAGTAATTTGCGAATAAAATAAGAGAAGGCGCTATGTTTTCTGTGACGGTCATTTGCGAAAGCTTGTTGAAAATGTGATGATCTTAAGAAATTCATCTCAGACATGTGAAATTATATCCACTCGATAGGAAATTAAGAAGACTGCAATTTTTGTTTTTTGCAGTTTTCACAAAAAATAATTGAGAAGGTACAATTGATTTTATTAATGTGCTGTGTCATGATGAGAACGCCATGATCACCTTTTTAACATCAACAAAAGCGCTCCTACAGATCGTTTAGACATGTTTCATGTCTTTTCTGACACTTTAAACACTACCAAGAATTGGCGAGTGCCCCCCTACATTGGGATATGGATAAGATGACATCGACTTCTGGCTGGTTTTGCACTTTGGATTCGCCATAGTGATACCACTGAAGAGGCTTCTTCACCTGTGACGATCAATCCATGCAGTTTGTTCTTCAATAATTTCGGTAGTCATCATTGGAGAACGGGACCCTCAATACATCTCAGTGCAGCATTGGCACGTATCTTGGTACTTTTGGCATGCTGTTCAGAGGTGTATTGGTTTTCAGCATTGCCTGTACAATCCAACAGTACATTGGAAGTGGAGTACACTACCCTCCACCGTCAATTACAGTTTCATGCACAGGTTTAATGGTTTCGGGACGCCCATGTCAGTCCTGCAATCATTGCCTAAATACTATGCGCTATTGTTCTCCTCATGTGGTAACTGACAATGTTTTACCAACACAACTTGATGATTCTGGGACTACCATTGCAGCTCCACACATATCAAACATTAGAACACAGTATTAAGACAAGTGATGATGGATATGCTGATGTTCAAGTCACATTTCCAAATCTGGGTATGATTGTGTTTGATACTGCACCATCGATGCCACTGCTTTCCAAATTCATGTACTGAGTCTGGTCACCAACTTCTGCAGCATCATACATCGGCTATCAGGGGAATGATATTAGTTGGGGGAGGGGGGGGGGGGTTGTTTTCCATCGTGAGTATTTAAGGACTGAGAGTTCTTTTATGACTCTATGTACTTGTAAACACAGGCATGTTTAGGGAGGGTTATTTTATTGGTGGGAATTATTCATTTGGACAGACGTAGTTGTAATGTACCTACATGGGGAGGATTCCCAAGGTTGAGTGGAGGGATGGGAAGCTTCAGTCGGTTTTCCCTACTCATCCTGCCGACTTTGTGACAAGAATTGAGTCCCAGACTTATCATCCTGCTCCGTAAACTAGGTACCTACTGGCTATACTTAACTTCATTTTCGAAATTTGGATCCGTTCTTCTATGAGTTAGTCAATACTTTAGATTAAACTTGGATCAGCTAATTAGTCCAACATACTTTCAATGAGTAAAGAGTGAGAAAACAAGTGCAATAGTATGACGTCATAGACCAATGCCAGGCTTAACGCATTCAGCGTACTAAGCCAAGAATAGGATCGAGTGAGCCCGTGATTCACTCAGCCTAAAATACAGTATATTACCCTATACAAGGCTAAAAGTGAGCCCGTCCGCTAGTTCGCCTAACATACAAAATACTAGGTTATTGGTGGGAGACACTGCTGTGACTCATTATGACTGAAATAGACGTAAGAGGAGTCAATTTGAAAGAGATAAACTTTACCTCACCGTAAATTATTCAAACATTATCGTAACACGTTTTGACGCACGGCCATCCTCAGACGAGTACAACATCAAGAGTCCATTTAGTGAGTAGAATTGATTCGATATGATCGATAAAATCTATACATCGATGAGTGTAGGAAGCAAGCATATAAAATGCCAAGTCTCCACGTATCTCTCGAGGAGACATGATAGCTTCTATGCACTGTCGCGGTTCTTTTTCTTGCCTCTCTTCGTCAACGCGAATCGATTAGTTCTCCGACACAATATCTGATATATTTCTGGAGCTTGCGAAATCAGTACGAAGATAAGATGCGGGAGTGAATTGTCTTTCAAATTTTTGCACTCTCACTCGTCACTTCTCTAGCAATCCTCGTTACGATCAAAAGAGAATGGACCCCTAGGGGAAAATACTTAAAATAAATTTTTTTCTCTTCGTTTTTGTAAGAAAATTTAGGGAAATATATTTGAGAGTGTTCACTACTGTGAAGAAAGCGATCATAGTGCGCCATTACTTTAAGCAGCTCTCAATCTTATCACCATTTTTCCTGTTTTTTTTTCCTTGATAGACGTGAAATAATATTTGTGAAAGTATGAAATAGGTGAAAAATTGAGGATAGTTTTTCTTCGCAAATGCGATTCGACGACGGGAGTCCACTTCATAATGCGTACGGAATACACACTCATTTCTCGTACTAAGTACCCACTATCACGTTTAAACCCTAATATACTTGAGAGTCATACGCGCAAGTTCCGAAAGTCGCGTGCTATCTAGCCATACAACACCGACGAAATGAAGAAAAAAAGAAAACTATAATTAGGCTCACCATAAACGAGAGAATAGGAAAGCGAAATAAAATTTTTACAACCCCTACGGCAAATTTTTCAGAATTATCCTCGATGACGCGATGGCTTTAGATGCGTACTCGCGTACTTCGCAAATTCAGGAGCCGCAGATTGTTGCCTACAACTCCTTATAGGCATAACAAATAATGATAATCAATCACGGTTATCGAACGAGCTGTTCACTTTATAGATGGTAGTGGTATGAAATTTCAAGCGATGCTATAGCTACTACTCGATACGTATAATAGGTACCACAAACTTTACGATTGTGAATACAAAAAAAAATAATAAAAAATACTCGGAATTAAAGACGGAAATTAATAATTGTTCATTAGTGTTCTTTTTTCAACGATGATAACTTTTTTTCTTTCTTCCTTCCTTTGAAACGAATCAATCGCGTTCTTTGGGATAGGCGATCGATTTAAAAACACTAGATGAGTTATTACCTAGTGCAATAAACATGATACGGGAATGTGAGACAATGTTCGTTTCCTGTACACTCTTCCCATTCCTATCAATTTTGTGGACTCTTCTCAAACTACGCGATCTCCATCACCAAATCCGATGAAGAATAGAATATATCAAACAATGGCGTAGGCGCAGTACACAGTCGAAAACGCAGTGTGCGATTTCTTCTTTCTTTTTCTAAATTACTTATCTCGCCTCACAAAGAAAGAAGTAATTTCTTATGCAGTGCAATTTTCATGCTGAAATAGAAGTCAGGCTATTCTGATCGTTCTCGTTTCAAATCGCGGTGAGAAGACAATACTTATTACAAGCCGGTTTTTGGTAAGGGTGTTGATTAATTTTTCAAAAAAAGAACTTTCATACTCCAGAAAAGATAGATTCTTCGAAACTGAAGCATCTATCATTCCCAACGTAGTGCAATCAGAGTTCAATTCGTTGAATCCTATTCGAAGGTGTTGCTTCACGCTGTCAATCACTCTGTAGGTGACAAAATGAAAACGTATGTTCTCTTTGAGGGGTGAAACAATTTTTCTAGGAGAGACAAGCTCGGACGAACCATGTTCTAAGTCGGTTTGGTAAAGCTTCAGGCGTAGAATTGGCCATCGTATGAGAACCATCTCACCCTAGAATGTATTGTATGCGCTTTGAATCGTTATCATCATGGACTGTCACAAGCTTTACATCCGTTTAGCGTTTACCCCAACGTACCACACAGCCTGTTAAAATTCTAAATCTTACTACAAAACACCTCAGAAAAATTGAACGACGAGCGCTTTCGGTTTGGGACGAAATGAAAGCAACTGACCAGCCGGAGGAGAGAATGAGATCACTAAGGTTGGTCAGAAGAGAAGTCGCGGTGTGAATCATACAAATTCCAGCGAGCCCGGAATATACGTTTTAGTACCGTAATTCCATCAGTATTGAGGTGACGAATTATTTCTATGTATTCAAGGGCCTTACGCTTACGGTAGGAATTCTCCTCATGGAGGAGCCTTTCCGATCTCTCACGGAAGCTGTGGCCATTATTGATCGAATGATCGGCGAAGGCTGATTCCTCCAAGTGTCCCTTTTCCTGAGACTTCTCGTGCTCAGCTATTCTCAGCTTCATCTGGCGGCTGGTCTCACCAATAGAAACCTCTACAATCCTTACATTCTATCTTATAAACACTGCTCATCTCAACAACTGGTATAGGTCCCTTTAACTTTACAAACAACCCTTTCACAGTGGTAGGGTTGTAAAATGCTGGTCTGAAACCGAACGGCCGGAGGGCCCCACTCAATTGGAGGGAGAACTTCCCTAGGAAATGGAGACTGATCCAGCGCCTACGACGATCAAGGATCATGTCCCGGGGGATGGAGGGGGTGGAATCAAGAATTTTCCTCGTAGTGTTTCTCCGAAAGCCTGCGCTGAAATAGTCCGCGATAACCTTCTTCCTCGCATGAGTAATGAACTGGGAGAAGTGATCCAAAGTTTATAGAGGAAGCTCAAGGACGGAGATCTAATCGTCGCAGAGGCTGACAATGGCAATGCTGTTGTGGTTATGAACAAATCCACTTATGCTTCTAAGGTCCACGAAGTGCTCCACCAATGTGGGGCTACAGAAGCAAAACTTTCAGCTTCCCTGAGCAAGTAAAAGAAGTTAGAGTCATCAACAAGTGTGAGGCTATCATCAAAACCCCAGTGAAGAAAAAAACCCTCCTTGAATGTCCCTAACCCCCCTTCCTTTGCGGGTTACCCAAGTGCATAAGACTAATACCCCGATGCGACTAGTGGTCTCATTCATTTCCTCTCCGACCTACCTCCTTGCTAAGATTTTGGACCGTTGGTTCAAATCTTGCGTTGATTTCAAGTCTCCTCATCCAGTTTTGAACTCTGCCTCTTTGGCGGATGATTTAAAGGATGTAAGTCTTACCCCTGGCACGACCATCTGTTCGTTCGACGTCGTTGGTTTGTTCCCAAATATTCCTAAAGCTGTTACTATGCAGCGTATGGGTGATCTACTCGTCAAGGCCAATATCCCTGACAACGAGCTTCGAGAATTCTTTGAGCTTTTGGATATCTGTTGGTGCCCCAACTATTCCAAGCTCAAAGGGAAGTTTTTCGAGTTCCCTGATGAAGTGAAGATCCCCATTGGATCACCTTTAGGCTCCCTCATCTCCGAAGTTTTCATGTCGAAGTTTGAACTTGATCTCTTTTCCTCAAAGCAGGTGCTACGAGTCATATTTACTATTGGCACAGGTACGTGGATGATGTTCTGTACGCGTGGACTGGTCCTCCAAATCTCCTTGGTGGGTTTCTGAGGTATCTCAATATCTGTTACCCTTCCATAAATACCTAGGAAATAGGAGAAACCTCCATCAACTTCTTCGATTTATCGATCTGAGTTAGGAATATACAGGAAGGATACTACGACCGATTTCCTAATGCATGGAGCCTCATTCTGTCCTGCTGCTCATAGCAGCCTTCAATAGCTTAGTTCACAGGCTGACTCAAAATTCCCTTGAGTCGGGCTCCTTTTAGGAATATACAGGAAGGATACTACGACCGATTTCCTAATGCATGGAGCCTCATTCTGTCCTGCTGCTCATAGCAGCCTTCAATAGCTTAGTTCACAGGCTGACTCAAAATTCCCTTGAGTCGGGCTCCTTTTAGGAATATACAGGAAGGATACTACGACCGATTTCCTAATGCATGAAGCCTCATTCTGTCCTGCTGCTCATAGCAGCCTTCAATAGCTTAGTTCACAGGCTGACTCAAAATTCCCTTGAGTCGGGCTTCTTTCAAAAAAGAATCGAGGAGTTATCTGTCAAAAGGGCGTTCGATCAATGTCATTCTTATGGAACAGACGCCCTTTTAACAGATAACTTCTCAATTGTTAACTATAAAGCACCTGGCTAGAGTGAATAGGGTCAATGTCGTCGTTGACGTGATGGTTCGGAGAAAAACTACAAGGAAAATTCTTGAGTCTACCACCTCCCTCCTCGCCTGCTCGAGGTTGTATATGATTCACACCGCGACTTCTCTTTCGACCAACCTTAATGATCTCATTCTCTCCTCCGGCTGGTCAGTTGCTTTCCTTTCGTCCCTGAGGATGGTCCATAAACTGAAAGCACTCGTCGTTCAATTCTTCTGAGGTGTTTTGTATGTTTTACTCTCCCTTTTGAGCATTTCTCTTCGATACTAGATTATCAACTTGGTACACAGGTACGTTACGTTCAGATATGAAAATAAGAAATAAATAAAGAACCACAGATACATTTTCAAATACTCGAGAACTTCCTACTTTTGAATATGAACACGTAATTGCCCATTTATTTCTGATTTTTCAATTTGAATGTATGATCGAATCATTGCAGTGTATTTCTTACGAGAATCGATAACGTGATAGAACCAAGAAGGATACAATCGATCATATTGACGGGTTTTCGAAGTGTGCTTACAGGTGTTGGCGCGTTGTTGGTAGGAAGTTGGCGATAAGTGACGTCGCGATACTTTAGTCTATTATTATCGAGACCAGTTCTATGCCTGGAGCTTCTACCAAAGCGATACTGAGCACGTCACCTGGGAAGAGAACTTTCTTCGATCTTGATTCTCTTCGAGCAGTAAAGAAATATACTTATAGTATTCCCAATGTTCGATGCACTGGATTTCCTTTTAATCATGTCTGCTTTCGGTGAAGAAAAATAAAATAAAAACTTTCATGGATATGCTTAACTCTTCTAAGCTTTACCTTGTTTATCGCAGGCCGCCTTGTATATGAAGAGCCTCTTCAGTCTAGAACATCAGTTCAAGTGAATGATTTCCCCATTTCCAGCAACAGTCGCGCCGTTTATTCAATCAATAAGAACAGACATTGCGTAGAGCTAGATCGCGCATTTATCCAAACGAGTAATTTTGTAAAGAAAAGTCAGAAAGGTGAGCCGAATAATGTGCCTGTAAAATCTCGACACCCGTTTACTGGTATTCCGATTCTCCATCCGCGGTCTCATGCTTTCATAGGAAAGCCTATGGAAGAGAATTGACAAGTAGAATTCTCTATGCGATATTTTTGATAGATGGAGTCGGTCCGGTTGATTTTGCGTTCGTCTTTTTTACTGTTTCCATGAAAGTAACTTTTTTACTGTCGTATGCGCATTTTATAATTTATGACTCTGCTCGACTGTTCGAATAGTTATCTGTCCAATCTCTCGAAGTAGATTTAAGGATAGGAATTTCAAGCATCATCAAACTAGGAGGGCTAGCCTATTGCAATCACTATTTCATCATTTGGTTCATCGTTACTACGCATGCGTCGTCCGTTTTTCACGATTCATGTACACTTGAAGCATGCATAAAATTTTCCTTCACCAACGTTATAGTACGTAGAAAGCCGCAGAATCTTCTAGTCGAATCGAGTGCGACAAAAATCGTAAAAATTTATACCTCAAAAATTTGCGAACGGAAAACCGGAAATTTTTGAAAAACGAGTGCTACGACTGTGCAAGCGTATATGAAATTTAGAAACTATAGTTTTTGTTTAGGGTCATTGGGATGGGGCTCCCCTTTTTCAAGACTTTTTCTATGAAGTTTTTCCTAGTGTAAATTGTCTTCATTCTCTCAACCACATATATATTTTCTCCTTAACCAAAAGATGGGCCTGGAATGGAATAGGCAAATACAGATCCACGCAATGGTCTAATCGACACTTGAGCATGTGCAAGAAAAAGAGGAAGATTGGCTGAAATTGAAAAAGAAAGACGTATTGTTGCGTTCCAAACAATCGCATGCCTGGGGATATTGCAGCTCGGCGGTTGCCAAGGAGAAAAGGTAGTTGGCTGAGAAGACTCTTTTAACACTGAAGTTATACCCGAAAGGGTCGACTCCGTGTTCCAAGGAAACAAAATTAATGCATACGCAGCCCGCACCCACTCCACCAAGGAGAACGGACGGCGCTGCACATGCGATGTGATCAAAACTACATCCAAAATTATTCACAAAACGACTTGTTAATGGCTATATTAGTCTATAATAATATTCATAATTCGAGAATTGTTCGGAATAATATTACTCGTAAGTAATCATTACTATATCTTTATTTCTAAAAATAAGACGTTAAGCGAAAATAAGTTCATTTTTGTTTCGCACGCAGGACGTCGTAACGTTATCGTATTTCGTTACCTAATCTAAAGAGGTTTACGTGTCATGAAAACAGACTATCGCCGAATTTTTAAAGAAAGAACTGAAAATGAAATCGAAACCATTATATATAGTGGAAAATTTTTTACGCTCTAAGATTGATCCCGTAGGCACGAGAATATCGATCATGAGATTGAAAATATCACCAGATTACGACAGTTTTGAGCATGATTGTGGTTCGAGCCCATCAGGTCAAATAGTTTTGCTCGACCACATTTGAAAAAAAAATCAAGTGATTGAAAGAAAGTGTTTCCGGTTTTTCACGAATGTTCAATTCATACACATTATTTTCGTGATCTTTGAAGTCTGATTCATTACGGCTGAGACTCCTTCTCACATTTGGAGAACGAAGTTCACTTCAGGGACATGAAAAAGTTTTCAATTTCTCTGCTATATTCATGAGAGGAGGCTCAGAATACTTTCTCCCATTGAGCTGCAAGTGCATAGAGGAGGACAAGGCCATGTGCGCTTGTGTTGGGATGGAGAATTACATTACCTGTAAGAAAACACACATCAGAGAATGAATGGCCCAAAGAAAATAAACTTGACTGTTATCGATTCTTGAGGCCAACATACAAGAAAGTAGTGTCATTCGTACGATACTCATGAGGGGCTCACTCTAAAGAAGGAAAAAGCACTGTAAGAAGGATCTTAGACACACAAGATAGTTGAAACCAAGGAAATAGTAGAGCATAAATAGAAGGTCTCGTTACAGAGAGGAGTAGGTTTGATTCAAGTAGGGAATTGAGAGTGGTCTGCAGCAAACTTTCGACATTCAAAAAAATTCTCACTCCCCAGTAGACTTTCTCAACACAATTTCTAGCAATGTATTTTCATTCACGAAGAGTGTCGACAGAACATGAGCGAAAAGTACACTGAATGAACTTTGAAATTTGACCATGACTCTGAAACGACTAAAATAGTTCTTCAAAGCGCCGAATATTCTCTACAAGTTCAAGTGGAAGGAATTCTTTGATACAAAAAACTTTTTATTGCAAAACCTATAAACATGAAACGGATCACTACATTTCTACGCGCTTCGGTACAAGAATATAAAATGAACCGTGGTACGTCACTGTAAGTTGTATTGTGTGTAGTAAAACGCGACAAGCTGTCGCCACCTGGCTAAGTTGAATGAAAATGTTTTTTACTACATGCACGCTTTGTTTTCGCAGAAGGCAAATCCAGGATACGGAAATTTGTTCGATGCTAGGACAACAGACAGTCTTTAATGTTTTGGACAAAAATAACTTTCCTACGACAGGTTTTCGAGATGTATTGCTGAGAGGATCTCACAAGGCTCTCGTAAGCAATAGATCACAAACTTCACCTCTCTAAAAAACAGAAACCATCGATCAAGGGCGTACGATGAAATTCTGCGACCTTTTCGTCACCGACCTGACTGCATGTACTTATAGCTTTTGAAAAGAGAAAAATACACAAATGCGCGCAAGAATTTCATTATTCCACATTTTGTATTCGTACATATACCGACAGAGAAAATGCAAGTCGATCACGCTAATGAACTTCAATCATCTCAGAGTTATCAATATTTTTTCTTCACTTCAGTTACGGTAGTTGAAATGACCATAATAGGTGATAGAAACAATTATCAATTATTAAGTACAGTTTGCGTCCTTTACGCATTCACGTTCGAGGCTACACAACTTATGTCTTCCTTGTACCTCGTCGTAGGTAAATCATCAAATGCTACGAGCATTATATTTACGTCATACTCGTAACTTCTTTTGTAATCAGCACGTACAGAAACTTGTTCGTATACTTCCGACTCAGAAAGTTTGCATGTATCTTCAAAAACATCACTAACAATGATGGAAATTCGGCTAGTTTTTGAGGTACAATCGAAGAGTAAAGATGAAAAATCGACTAGAGTTCAAGATAGCTTTTGACTTTCTTGGGAAGAAACTTCAAATTGGGACTAAAACTCTGCGATAGCGGCAGAAGAAATGCTCGTCAGTTATAGGGTCTATCGAAATATCACAGTACCGTGAAGGAAATTTGGTCCGAGTAGGAACACTTCCTTTCACCCTGTGAAACGAAAAATGTCCGTACATTTGATGCAGCAGACGTACCTAGAACAACGTACAGGAAGTTTCTCGCTATGAAGAATCCACAAAATTTTGTGAAGGATTCCCAACAAATCCTAATGTTAGGCCAACCAGACTCCTTTCTCAAAATTGCCAGAGAAAACCGAGAGTAAGATACGTATTTATGAAATCTTACCCAACGCGAATCTCGACTGAGAAAAATGGAATAAAGAACGTACAATGCATTTCTCCAGGCATCTCAAATTTTTTCTCTCATACGAACGTACCCCACAACATAATCATTATTCTAAAAAAGTGGAGTATACTCCTTCCAATTTTAAATGATGAGGTCACCACTCAATTTGATGCATTTCTTGTACGATAAATTGAAATGTAAATGCGAAGCAAGATATATACGATAGGAGAGATAAGGACTTCACCGCACCGGGTGCCGTGCGACCTTATCAATACCTCGTTGCTACTGAGAAGAAACTTCATTGCAAAAGTTGGCGCAAAAAAATTGTATGATATAATTTTCTCTGAGAAAAATTTACACAGAAAAATATCGCTCCTTTCCATGTGCGTGAGCATTAATTCAATTCTTTGTATTTTACTTTTCTTCGCTTAAAGATCTTCATGAATGAAGGGCATATAGGAGAAAAATAAACGCAATCAATCGCACGCGCTAGCAGTTGGAATGACATCACTTCCGCTGGTTGAACAAATTACCACACATCTCTCTCTCTCTCTCTCTCTCTCTCTCTTTTTGTAAATCTTGATATTTCTACTGAAAATGGTTCATCTAGCAGCAATCTGGAAACTGGTAAACATTAAATGATAAACGTGTGACACACCTTAATATATTTTTTTAATAAAAATGAAAATTGACCACGCAGCAATGGGGTGTTTTTCATTACAAGAGTGTCCCCTTCTAATTGTATTGAGTTTTTAGTTACACAGAAACTCTTTGTCGATAACCTCAATACTTCCATAAGATCTTCGAATCCCAACTGAGCTCACATGCTTCTGCAGATAATACTCAACTTTATCTCTCAAGTTCCTGCTTATCCTCTTTTGAAGCATACCTCGTCATTTTCAAATTAGGAAACCCATTCCTTCCCCTCTTCATTCATTCTTTATTGGCATCGATGTGATTCAATTCGCTACTTGGCGAAACACCTTCTAAAATTCTTTTCCGCCTCATACATTAAATTCTGAAACCAAAATGCACTCAAAAACACTTGGGGTGATAAAATACTTGTCACGTCTGTTGGAAGGAATCCTCGTGCAACTGTACCTAAGTTTTAAACCCATCAGCCATCCCAATAATAGTTTCGTATGTACGCCAGCTACTCACCAGCATGAACAAATTATTTTTATTAGAACTCAAGACAAAGGGTGCAACTACTATTGCGCTATGATTCTGCACATTCCATTGCAAAGTCGAGGTCATAATCTGCGGCTGTAGCCGGCCCATCACCTCCCAGAGAACGACCTCGATAATATTTTCAACGTCCCGCGGTCCAGGCCTCGGAAACTTGAATCGGATCGTCATCAGTGCCCCACATTTCAACTTTTCACAGCTCAAACCAGGAAATGGGCGTCGTCTTAGCTGTCTCTATTAGTTCAGCAGTTCTTGCAACCAGTATTTCTATCAGGGCTGCAGAACCGAAATCGCTATCCAAAATGGTATCTGGAATCCGGAGCTGAATTTTTGGATTTTCGATGCGGAACTGAAAGGAAGCGGATCCGGCGAATGGTCTTTGGAAGCGGAACCAAAAGAAAGGGGATATGGCAAAAGTTTCTTGGAAGCAGAACCGAAAGGAAGCGGATCTTGAAATTCGGCCGAATATTTTATACGTGAAAAATAGCGGATATCTCTAAAAATTAAAGAATAACCGATATGCTTTGCCTTTTTCCAAAAGATAACCGTAATTTTTTACCGCAATACCTGAAAGACTCTTTTATCAAAATACAAAACCAAAAAGAAGCGAATCAAGCAATCACTCTCTGGAAGCGGAACCAAAAGGAAGCGGATCCTGCAATTCAATTTGAGAATGAATTGAAGCGGAATCCTTGAAAAAAATAATATAGGTTCACAGCCCTGATTTCTATTGCTACAAGGGAATCATCGGCAGAGTGCGTACGCTGTAGTACCAAATAGGGCACATACGCACCTGACATTCTCGTATAAAATCAACCCTAATCTGCCCTACAAAGTAGAATGAACATAATCACAAACCGCCGATCACGAGAAAAATCGTTTTCTCTTTAAAACATGAGTAACAACATTGAAAGTCAACCTTCACAATCCTTCTGTTGCTGATACCCTCATCAGCTGATCGTTATTTCGAAGATCTCTACACAGAGCTCTTCATCTTATTTTGCAGATACGTGAATTTTACTTTGTAGGGCAGTAATTACGGGCAGTAATATTCTCTCTCTTCCACCTTGCCTGTTATCATCAATTTTCTATAATGAGTTGAGATTCTTTAACGTTGAACCAATTTAAATCAGCTCTATAAAATAATAATAAATAAATACGATAGGTTATTACGAGAATTTGGAACAGACCTTAGATGATTTTCAACAACGATTAATTGGTGATAAATGACCAAGATGAAGAAACAGTCGGCGACTTTTGGGCCACCCCGTTTGCAGGACGTGAGTCAGCAGAAATGTAAAATTGGATAGTTTCTCAAATCTCATGGGGCATAAAATTGGATGACTTTTCAAATCCCATAGGGTAGCCTGAATTCTCAAAATCAAATCCCATAGGGTAGTCCTAATTCCCATGGCAATTTTCGGACCACCCTGTTCGCAAGATTTGAGGCGGCAGAAATGTGAGAAATATCTCTCAAATCCCATGGGAAGTTCTATCTAGATTTCAACTTTTACATTGAAAAAGCCTTTTTCATTCAGTCTTTGTTGTAGGAAGCGAAGTCGCGTTTTTCGTTCACAGGGAATAAAGACGCGTCAGATTTTCTCAAGGGAATGGCGCATTGTAGCGTATCAGACGACAAAACATTGTTTGTGTGAAGACGACAGATTGTTTGTGTGAACCGAAAAATAGCCTACAAAAACAAAGTATGCGACGAACTCACGCTACATGACAACCTTGCCATGGCTTGGGGTCGCCAAAGCGCTCGTTTGAATATCGCTCACTTCGTTCTCTTGGAGTGTACTTGGATCTTAACGCAAAGGAGGCGCTCTCTACATTTACTGTTGCCGCAAACTGTTGAAGCTTGTTTCAAGGGGACGATTTCAAAAAAGTTACTCAAATTATTTGGAAATAGACTCATCTTAAAGAAAATCAAAAGAGCTACAACTTTTGTTCTTTTCATTTATTGCAAAAAATGATTATTTCGAGTGGTATAATCAATTTTATTAACATTGCACCTCATAGCCAAACAGAATTATCCCCTAGCTTTACACCGACGACGGCGACTTTAGCGGCGGTTAAGATTCGAATTATACTATTGCTTCGCCCTCGTCACAGAACGATCACTTCCGTCCCTTGAGACATAATAAGGAGTAGACATTATAGAGGCACGCCACAGTCGGTCTGTGCGGTGGCCGTGCTCTGTGTATGTAATGTTTTCGAATGGGAGTTCTGATCAAGAATTGGTTCATATAACATTAACAGGCAAGAAGAGCCCAGACATCGATCCAGGTTCAAATACCAGAAAAAGAAAAATTTTTGAAAATTCTATTTTCATTTTGTTTAGATCATAGGATACCTTTGCACGTACAAAACGTAAAGCAAAATCAAATTCACTCTGTACAAAGTAGCCACAAATTGAGGTTCCTTGAAAAGATAAGACGAAAAATAATTTTTCAACCAGGTGCTTATGCGTGCTCGGTTCAACCAAGTTCCACCTAATAAAAGAAGTTACCCAAAAAGAATGTCAATTTCACGATTTAAACAGGAATGACATAGGAGCATTTCGATCATTCATCAATACTCGAAGAAATATAATGAACATTGATAGGTGCGACGTCACAGGAAAATTGGTCTATTGTCAGCCAATTCGACGTCTCTCCTCAATAACGCTTAGCTGTGCGTTCGGATCGAACTAAAGGATGTATAAGTGATGATCTAAAACAGTGCTTCTTCTGAGAATTCATCCTAGTCTCAGCTCTTTGCGAACTCATTCGAAACGAAAACATAACCTTGAAAATGTTTCAAATAGATTCTTTTGTAAGAACCCGAAAAAAGCATTCGATGATTCCTTTACGACCCTATCAAAATTGTACTGATCGAAAATTTTCTTCTCGCTCCAGTGGCCGATACAGTTGCTCTCCTCGAAGGTACCCTCCCACAGAACGAAAGTTAATCACGAGAAAACGAAATCTTGGAAAAACGTTTCACGATGGGCAATCGGTGTTTGGTCAAGGAAACAAAATTACTTACACGTGTTAATGTATCGCCTTTCCTATCGACAGCAACACATTAATCTTTAAAGCACATCCTTATCAACAAAACATGTAACACATACGCACTCAGATTACAGTCGACCGTTTCAATGCTATGAAAATTTCTACTTTATAACACAAACTCGATACCAATTACAGTGAATATATTACGTGGAATTTTCTATCAATCACCGTCATATACGATTCATATTTCCTAGGAAATTTCTTCGAGAAGAAGTATGATTCGAACGACGAACAAGCAACTTGGGCAGCAATCATCATGCGCCACCGAATCTTTTTAAACACGGCTACGAGAAAGATACGTACCTACAAGTTCATCAGAAGTGAGTATTATTACTAAAATGTTCCGGTTTCGTTCCCTACCCAACTTTTGACTCCATCACTTCAAATCAAAATAAAAGACTAGATTTTTACAAGAGGCGACTCATTTGCGAAGGTAAATCGTCTTTGTAATAGGTCCGAGTTTCAAACCAATCCTAAATATCGCCGGTAATAATTTGCGCTTTATGCCCTCTGCATTGTAATTCGATAGGAAGAGTTCAACTCGATAATATACACAATTTAACTACCTTAAAGCCACTATTTTAGGAAATGATGAAAACGGGTTCGCCGCCTTCGACAGACAAGATGATATAAAAAAATTGACGACAGAACAGGCATGTACGACCCAGACGCCGACATCACGGCGACATGATTTTGTCACATGAGCGTACGCTACCAAACATTCCCGGTGGCGAAAATCATAGGATATATACCATCGATAATCAATCGGAATCATAAAGAATTAAATAAATTCGGCGGGATCAGAGAATACTTTTTACGTATAAAAATTAAAGTGAAATGAAAAAAAAAACGAGTTTCTTTCATACCTCTTCTAGCGAAGTAATGGAAAAAATGAGCCTCGAAATCAATAATTTTTAGTATAAAGAACAGTGATAAAGAATAATATGAAACATACCGTCGCGTCGAAAAGGATGCATACTCGTGTACTACGATTCAAATTGTACCGATATCTGCGGACGACACCTGAGACACGAGTTCCGGACGAACGGTGCTCGAGTATTAGAGGATGCAAAAGAATCGAGTTAATCTTTAATAAACTGCAAGATATCGATTTCAATGCAGCGTTTGCGCGAAATTATTATCTAGCCAAGAACGTTAAAAGAAAGTGGTGATAAGAAAACAAAGAAAAAACAATTACAAACAACACCAACAAATTAGCCCGAAGTTTTTCGCGATCGGTGAGAAAGACTGAGGCGTTAGTTTTTCTTTAACCCTGATACCTGAAAAAGTACTTCAACGTTACACGATACGACTCAGATAAATGAGAACGTACCTACTAGTCGATAGTGCTTCGAAATATGAGACTTGTTCGCTTGAACGGACCGTGAATAAAATAATTGCTCAACGATAACCTTTGGAGATAAAGAGCAAGAAAACATCACTTTTCACGTGCGCACACATACGGTGTATATTCGCCAAATTGAGAATGCACTTGCAGTATCTCATATTGCACATCAGTTCGAGTCACATTGACATAATTACACCAACTGATGCAATAGATAAAATATCGACTTTTAAACATTCTTTGAAGAAAACTGCGAAATAGTAGGGCATCTGATCTCGTAAAACAGTTTCCCAGTCATCGTCAAAACTTACGAATATTCTGAGGTTCGAGTTTTGAAGAGGGTATAGAATAGGATGAAAAGTAGTGAGCATCAACTTGTACAGAGTGGCTCGCTGAAAAGTTGATCTCAGAGACCTACTGACCCAGTTCAGTTCATTGACGAATCATATACGAAAGAGATCGAAGATGAGGGAATTCTACTTGGAAGATTACATGGAGTAAGGAATGAAGAGAGGAAAAAAGGCAGAAGCCAACACGTCTCCTCCACAGACACATAGTGAAGCTTTTCACAGGCAAGTGATGAAGATCGATTATACTGATTTTAGGGATTATTTTGAATCGGATCTTGGTAATGATGACTTCATAGCAACGTTTCCAGCTTAGTGCAAACCTATTATCTTAAAGTCAGGCTAATTAGCAAACGGGGGAACGAACTCTTAGCCTGGTCTTTCAAGTTTAAACAGGGCTGAGAAACAGAACCAAACACTGCCACAGGAAAGGTTTTCCTTCCATATTCCTACGACTCTAGAACTGGAACCCAAAGAAACCTAATCCCTCGATTACATTTTAGAACCGGAACCGCTAAGAGTCATGAGTTCAATATACTGTAGGTTCCTCCAAGTCCCGAGAGTCAGTAAAGGTGAGTCTACCAGTGTGTAAGTTTTAGTATAGAGAAAGCCTACTACTGTAGGGTACAGGATGAGCTAATATGTATAAATTCCCCAGTATATTGCATGTTTAGTCCATTATAATGAAAACAAGAAGATACAGAAGTGGCTGAAATTTTTCCAAAAAGTAGGTCAAAGTCACTGGTGATGTCATCAAGCGTGACAAAAGAAGCCCAGTATACTGCATGTTACGCCTATCTTGTATAATGGAAGTAGCCAAAGTCGATATAATAGCCTAGTACAAATATAGTACACGGACGCAGGGAAAATTGAAATTGATCAAGTCCTCTAAGTCGAAGGCCACTTGATGGCATATACATACCAAAGGTAGAGATTATAGCCTAGTACACTGTATGTTAGTCTTGTAGTATAATGAAAGTAGCCATGGCCAATATTATAGCCTGGTATTATGTGCAAGGCTATTGCAGTGGTCTTCATCTCTCTAGGTTTTGGCGTGAACATAACACCAATGTACTGAATTGGATTCCGTTCTTCGGCTTAACCGTCGCACTCATTTTATTATCATGGTATAATTCCGATATCGTGTACTTGACTGGTGATTTCTCACCTTACACCAAAGTTGATGCCGTCATCAACCGTAACAAAAAAATGTTTTGGTGGAGCCAAATAAATAAAGATCATGTTTTATGTCTTTCTTTTTCTCAAAAGTCTAGTATAAGTCTATTTCAGGATATTTCAAGCTAATAGCTTTTAGTACTTAAAAAAGGCAGAGTAAACTCGCGGGGCGAACTCGCAAATTTTTGAATCACCCACGGAGTAACGAAGGTGAAGGGGGAGGAAGGCACTCGGAAAATTCCCAATTAGGAGTCACGGCGGAGTAAAGACATGAAACATGTCAACAACTGGACGACACAGCTAGAAAACTTTTGAAAACTCGTCACCAAACCGTGAAGACTTTTCGTGACGGTTTTTCTAAGAGTAGGTACTTCTAGCTTTGTAAACATATGAAGTGGTAAAAAGAAGAGAAGTGAATGATAACGCACCAACAGTTCTCACAGAGAAATTGGAGCAAGAAACTTCAATGGAAGAAAGAAGGAACAAAAAGCAACCAGATATGAATAATCTCGAATGAGAAAGGGACAAATTCAGAAACAATATCGATGAAAATGAGTGAAATATTCTAGTTGTTGTAGACAGGCTAATTCTTTTCTACGCAGCTCAATCTTCCCCTCGATGATGGAGGCGCGTACAACGCCTTTGGATCTACCAGTCTTCACGCCCATTATACTACTTGTTGATTCTCCGATTCTGCAAAGAGTGCATTTCGAAGTTTTAGAAACTTCATTCAATCTCTCCACTGGGATCTGTTTCCCAGGAGAATACCCGATCACTACGCGACAACAAATTGTCCGTAATTGAAATGCTTCAGTTTCCTTTTGGAAAGGTTGCAAGGATGCGCACAAAGGCTGCAGAAAAATTCTGACCCGACCGATTCACAAGCTATAGGAAGGATCTCGCTGTGCCGCAGAAAGATAACTTCCTATTTAACACTGTATGATTAGTCCGAGAGTCTACAACAGAAGTCCTACTAGCCAGTTTGAATGATGACTAGTCAAAAGAAGACAAAAAGGCAGATGGTGATGTTCTGAGCCTTCAGCAGTTCATGAAACAAGAGACAATGGCGGTGGATCCACTTCTATTCGAGTTGGAGGAAACTACATTCCAAGAAAAACGATGAAGGTTTGAATCCTACAGGAGTCCAGAGCCTAGGTCAGAGTGAATCACGAGAATCATCAGATCAAAAAGAGAAACAGCCGGATTAGGGATCATTATTGGTTCAGTATTTTTTTGTGCTCTCCCTTTACTGATTGCTTACGATGTTCTAAAGAATGATTAATGAACTCTCATCCAAAACAAGCGCTTTTCGTTATCTTGCTGTGGTCTCAGATACCCTACACAGTGCCGGATGCATTTTTAGGCAACGCCATCGTGATTGTACAGAGTTTGAAGCTAGAAATGAGCCTTTTTACCTTAGACTAGTAAGAGGGATAGGCCGCCAATGTTGACAAAATGATGTGACCATTATCCTACACTAAGAAACTATATAAGATTGGTTTGAGCTAGAGATAAAAAAAGGACCGTCACTATATTGATCAAGTATTTACTCCATTTTTGGAATTAGAATTCAGTCTTGTATTATATGTTTGATGTTTATAACTGTCTCAGGATCAGGGTACTACTTACATTGCTTCTCTTCCGACGTCATCAACATGGTGACGGACCTATTCTTATCACTTTACCTTACCTACCTTACCTAGTTCCTTGAATCGAGTCGGCCAGACTAGAACACTAGCAGTAGGTAAGACGGAGGCCATACTATTCACGACCCCTTGGAAGTTCAGTCAACCCTTCTTTCACCTGCAAGGTGCAGAAATTGAGACCAAGAAGAAGATGAAAGTAACTGGGCATCTGGTTTGACTCATCGCTGAGCTTCAGGCACAATTTCCTGATGGCAGCGTAAAAGGTAGGCAGGGTAGTTGCATACCTTAGCCACCTGATGAGGAACCTAGGAGGGCCGAGAGAAGCCAGAAGAAGGATCATGATGAGCACCGCTACGTCGAACCTCCTAGATGGTACCCCAGTATGGGCCGACTCGATGAAAATACCGTACTAAAGAAGGGAGATGGTAAAGATCCGAGCTGGGCAAGTGAACAACCCGTGCGTTAATACGAGGCCGGCCGCGATCAGTGGATGAACCGACACCATGGTCAGCTGAACTTTCACCAGACGCAGGTGCTGAGCGGCCATGGCTGCTTCAACGAGTACCTTTGCGAGAAGCTAAGAAAGTAGAGCAGGCAACGTCTTCGCACTGCGACCAAGGGCGGGATCATGGGCCACAGCACACCTTATTTGAAGGCGGGGGGAGGCGTGAGCGGGACAATTTTAGTTGGTCTCTTCAAGAGATCGGGGTAGATGAACCGCTTGTCCCTAGTAGCCCGGGATCCACCATGCTAGGTTTCGAAGAAGCATGGAACTAGGTGTCTGCATTTGCAGCCACGGTCATAAAGAAGAAGATGGGCCGGGAATGGAATGGGCTAATGCAGAACCACGCCATGGCCTACTCTACACCTCTGTACCATCAACATCCAGATGTGCAGGAAGAAGAGGAAGATCATGCCTGAAGAAGTTGGAGAGAAGCCAACAGCAATTCAGTATATCTAAGATAGTGGTAATGTTGTTTTGTGTTCTAGTGTTTTCTGCGTGCAAGGGGGGCACTGCAACGTGGCGGTTGCCAAAGTAGCTCGGCAGTTGCCGAGTAGAAAAAGGGGTTCGCCGAGGAGATTCTTCCAACACTGAAGTAATACCCGAAAGGGTCAATCCCGGTGTTGGAGGAAACCAAATCGAATGCTTACGCAACTTGCACCCACTCCACCATGGAGGAAGGGCGGCGCTGCACAAGCTTCATAAGCGATATCTAATACCAAGAGAACAGCGGGAATTTCCCCCTAAGCTAGAGCATTTAGAGCATTCAGAACACCCGAGTATTGACACGCGCCATTTCAACTCCTGGAAAGAGCGTATTCCTGTAAGAGCCCATGTTAAATTGGTGATTTACAAAAGAAGATTACTGAACGGCTCGATGAATTTTTCTAAAAATACCCTCATTAAAAAGTAAATTTTATGTGAATCCACACACTCTTCTCAGCAACGCAGAACGTGAAACTGTTGAGGGCCACGGCTCCTACAGTAATTTCCAAAGCAACCTCCACTCAGAGTACACGCTCCTTCAACTATATAACATTTGATTCTCAAGAAAATTTCAATCCATCCTTTCCATAAGCGCATACCACCACGAACCTCGAAACAATATTACGAATCATTCGTAACGCGAAAAATTTTGTCTATTTGATGGAAGGTACAAAATTACTCCACGAATTAAGGAGAAAGCAAAAAACTTCAAACAGTAGCTGGATCCGAACTTGATAGAAATAATGAAATGCAGGGAAAGTGAAATATCTGTCATGATCGTATAGTGTGCGTACGTATCAGATTTGGATGAAAAGAAATTTCATATCCAGACGAAATGTTTAGAAAACTCATTTAGAGATTAAAATATATAAAATGCAATAGTAATAATTTATTTATTACCATTATACTCACTAGCGTCAATTTTATCACATAATCAAGAATAAACGGTACAAAAATGCCCTTAGACACGAGAAAAAATCGCGAAAACGTTCGAAGTGACTCCACTTTCCTTCACTTTACTCGTATTAATATTTCATCGGATAAGCATAAAAATTGTGATTCATTTAGAAATTTTGTAAAGAAAAACACGCGTAGGCTAACTCGTCTCATGTTATACGAAGTGTATGTTAATTTTGATTATACAAACACGTAAATAAAAGAGAAGGAGGGTTGTTGATTAATGAAAAACTCCAGCAAAAAATTTCGATCACATTACCCCTGCACGTAATAAAATAGTGTCCATCACGTAAATAAAGTGTAGAGATTTCAAAATGCACAACCCGTGGTTACAGTCCGATCCAGCCGACCGTCTTGTCTTCAAAAAAAAAAAAAAAAAAAAGAGTGCACTGAAGAATAGCGACATACGAAAGACGACGATTCGAACGCACGACCTGATTTCAGTTTTTCACTGTCGTTCACTTGTAAGATGAAGGAAAATACACGATGTGAGCCCTCCTACAGAGAAACATCCTGTCTTGATTTTATAATGCGGTACCTTTGGATTATAGTCAACTACGAGACGTGTTCAGTTTATGCTCTTCCTTTGGGATAAAATGATTTTGAAACCCACGTTCCATCTACCCGGTTTCACTACATCAGAAAATCTTCGCGAATCATTGTCACACTCGAATTGCTTCCATGCCAAAACACGAATCTTACCTGCAGTACAAGCAACGAGTCATTTTACAATGCTGATTCCTCAGCTAGTTATTAATAAGACTGGCCGAATTTAGTTTAGACTCTTTCATTTCTCTGGGGATGAAATGTCAGGTGCACTCAGTAGGATATGTTCCATCTACCTGGTTTCACCAATTCCAAAATGATTGAATTGAGCACCGAATTTCGGCAAATTAACGTCCACGCTCGAACTGCTCAGTAGACGCCCCTACGACAGGAATAAATACCTAGACCACACAAGTTGTGGAGCTGCTCACGAGTTCGGTGAAAGAGAAAAAATTTAAATACAATCCACGCAAGTTTCAGAGGAATAAGATAACGCAATAGTGTAGCTTTTATCAGCCAAACTGGGTAACTTTACAGCCTAGCTTAGAGCCTTTTATCCAGAGCTACCAAATCCACGGATTTTGCACAAAATACGAATTTGTTGTGCTCAAGGGAACAGTACCTTAGTTACTCGTATGAGAGATACTTTTCTCTCGGGCGTTATAGACTGATATCGCAGTTCTCTGTAACATTAAAGCGATCGTGAGAAAAGTACCTCAGTGACGAGTATGAGAGATACGTTTCTCCTGATCATTATTGTTGGATCACTGAAAGTTTCACAGTAATCCGTTTTTAGGTCTGAGAAAATATGGCGGAACAGATTTATGGAAATATCATCTGGTAGCAGTGCTAGAACCAATTGACTCAACAAATTTGAGGTACTCATATAGAGCGTGCGTCATCTTGTCTCTTTCATGTCTAGCTCAAGCCTTCGTATGCATTGGAGTGTGTGAGAGAGAGAAGGCTGAAATATATAAAATCTAACAAAGTTGACCAATCTTTGGTTTTTGTTTAAGGCCCAACTAATTTGAAAATGACGCAAGAAGGGCGTTCTCGCGAGAAAAACACAGCGAGAGTGCAATATTATGATATTTAAACATTCTGTCTAAACATGAATTCAACATGTTTTGACTACGCTATCGAGTAAGAGCTACAGCAGGGTAACCCTCCTAGTCGCGTATATCGGATTAATTAATCCGTCGCGATAGCTTCGCACGAAGAAGTCGGCGCCCATACGCGAAAATAAACTAACGCCACCTAGGCAAGGTTCAAGTCCGGACCAGCAGAGTTCGACGATCAATGAACAAAACAAGACTCACCGAGTGCGAAGTGATGCACGATCGACAATAGGGCAACAATACAATGCACCGATAACTTCTTGCGCAGTTAGTAATCAACAAAATCCGAACATCAACAACGCAAAAACAATTTTCCACTTTTTAAAACCTGAAATCCCATTTACTACAGCAACCCCAAACGTATAAAAAACAAATTTTTCTATCACTGATGAGCGACTTTACGCGAAAAACTGTCACTGAACCACGATCCGAACTAGACGACACTTGACTAAACTCGCAACATCCGGTGTACACGCGAAACGTCGAATTCAAGAACCACTCTCGGGTTCAGCCATTATGATGTTTGCAGAAAAAAAGACAGACCCCGTTTACCGTGCAATTCTGTTTATTCCTCATAATTACAAAAGTAACGAGTTACGGTTTCCCATTCGACAACATACCGTATACGAAAGAATGCGAAATCTTCTAATCCTCGTCGAACTCACTTCTAACGCATCAATGAACCACGATCACAGTTACAATTAATTCTTCCGTCTTAATTAAAAATCATGCTCGAACATCGAACTTTATCGTATACGACCAATAGTTCTCGTACCGAAGAAAAATAATTAAGAACGACAATAATAGAAGAACGCAAGTACCATAGACTAACGCTGAAACACGGTTTATTCCAATCGCCAATAACGATCATTCAGCTCGACGCGAACTAACATAGGTACCTACTGGATTCCTACCTATATTTCGTGAGTACAATATGAATAATACGATCTTTCTAGCCCGCAGCGCGAACCATTCACGAGACGAATTTCGATCCACCCGATACACACATCGTCACGCAGATAATGATGACACCAGCTCGACAATAGCCATATACAATAGGTTACACCATCGTATTTGGTAGACTAAACAATACTACATATACATCGACACAAAGTTAAGTAAGAAACTAAGAGCCAACGATAAAGTCGATGTGAAAAGGAATTCGTCCCTTAGAAATTGTAACAATAGAGGATACACGGAGAGAATCAACCAGTTTGTGTTCATTTAGTGCGCTTGCGCTGTACTTCTCATTTTCGTTCTTAACCTGCGCATTTAAACGAGAAAAAGAGTAAATTGGACTAGCCGTCCAAAATGTGGCGAAAAATTTAAAGACAGCGACACCAATTCTGGCTGTACATTTTATTTGACAGAGACATTGTACACCGAAGGAGTACGGCAACGCAAACGCTAGAATCGTTCAACGCTTAGATCGCATAAATTTTCGTTTTCACTCTTAAACGAGAAAACTTGACTTTAAATTTCAAGTAACGAGAATACACTTTGACTTCCCGCCTCTTTTTTGTGAGCGTATCACGCCAAAAAACGATTGTTTTTTTCCGACTTCCAAAACAAAGAACTGCGATACTCTCGCTCTATCTCTCTTGCGGATCACGCTCGCGACAATTACCTGTACTAAACTGGTCCTTCGTACACGCATCCTTTCACATCACTTTCTCTTCGTCGTTCCTCCCTCCTTCCATAATTCTGCGGTATCATCCCAGGCACGCGAGCAACGTGATCCGCAAGAGAGCTAGGGCGAGAGCACCGCAACTCTCTCCCAGCCGCGTCACATGTCTTGATCACTCAGTTTCTAGCCGTGAAGCTGATATTCGTTTCGTTGGTTATGACGTTATAATTTTCGAAAAAACGTCTAGAAACTTCTGACTTTGATGACGTCATCAACTACCTGCATAGATTGGTGACCTATTTTATTTAGGAAAGAGTCGTGACGTGCGACGGAGACTGGAGGATGTCCGCCCGTTCTCGAAACCTCCCTAAAGAACATCTTCTACAATGAAGTTTAGAAAATCTTTGCGATTCATAGTAAATTAAAGAAAAAACTTTACAGAACTGGAAAGTTTTTTCTTTAATCTTCTACAATGACATAATCCTTAGCCTGTTCGATCGATATGGCGAAGTAATGCGTCTATACCGAAGACACGCCGGTCATACAAGGCGCAAACACAGTCCCTGAGCAACAAAAACCAAAGCGAGACTGCGTCGAGGATAACCGAGAACTCCTACTGAAAGTAGGTAAGTAAAACCGGGACCAGAGTTGAAGCGGAAATGTTGGATGTAACGTTTGCCCTACGTGGGCACTTGGCAACACCATTGGAGGTTATTGAGAGGCTGCGGCGAAAGGCAAACTGGAGTGGCAACGAAACGAAAAGGACACTTAAGCCTGAAAAAACCCTCGGTCCTCAGTGGGCATGGATTGTTCAACGAATATCTGAGCGGATGGTGTACCTACGGCACTTCCGAAAAAACGGAGGATCACATCTTTTTGAAAAGCCCCCGATTTACGGGAGGACGTCCATTGACTGGAAACTGCCCATAATTCCATCACATCGTCTACGGGGAGAGAGAGTGGTCAAGCGGCTGTGAGCAGAGGAGAACTCCAATTTTACTGACTTACAGCAAAATGTGAGTCTCCTTGTGCACTTGAACAGAGAGTCAGACTTGTCTGTCACCCTCTAGATTTGCACCTGGGCGAGGGCCGGAACTTCAAGAAGCACTACTACCAGACCTTGTAGGGAAACCACCCAATCTCGCTCACAACTGGGCTCTGTCACTGTAGCGTGACGTACCTCCATAATTAAAGGTGGAGGGATTTAAAAGAATGAAAAACGTAGAGCTTTCTCCACCTTTCAAGAGGAGTTTGAACATTAGATCTCATATTATTAGTCTTTTGAGGCGTAGCTTACGTTTACAGTATACCTTTGGAATCTCCATTTGCACTTAGAGTGAAGAAGGTCGATTAAGTTATTATTTGAAAAAATGGTGCTGCTGCAGTATGCGTTCTACCCGGGTTTTGTGATCTACCTATGATGAAATCAAGCAATATGCGATCTACCTCGCTTCCGTGTTCATGTTCATCATGGAATTACCTTCGCGAACGGTGGAATCGTAATTCAGCGAGCTACTTGACCATAAGAAATGAAATTGTGGTCCTTAAACGGACCGTTTTAATAAGAAGAAGAGCTAACCGAAGCCATTGTCCGAAGCCGACCAAAGTCATTGTCCAAATATGATGTCAGAAATCCAGCCGTACACACCTCCCGACACATGCTGAACCAATCGATTACGGTACCGGGAGCCCGGCCAGTGAGCGATTCCACCGTTCGCGATGGTAATTCCATGATAAACATGAACACCAATTCCAAGATTTCGCACAAAGTGAGCTTGTAGTTGGCCCTGCCATTCAGGTCGGTGTAGTGGAAAAATTGGTTCCCGTCACGCCCTTCTTTGGGCATCGCAACATCGGCGTCCATTCTCCGGTTCGAGTTTTTTTCCTTTTTTCCACCATCTCGGTGCCGCACTTATGGCACGGATCGTGGACGTCGACTGGAGCGAGGAGCATTTTACCTCGCAAGAAATCTAAGCACGTTTGCTCATCAGTGACCACACTCATGTAAAATTCCTTCAGCAACATCTTGTTCAAATATAAAGTAATATTCAACACTTTGAACAGTAGAAACAGTTGCATCATTCTACCCACCCTCATATACTTGTATACATCTACAGCGGACTTTATCTGCGAGTATCAATTTGTCACGCGACAGTCTCAAATTCGAATGTCAATAATTTAGCATACGCTCTCCTTTGCAGGCGAATTTTGAGGGTAGAACGCATACTACAGCAGAAAAACCTAGGTAGAATGCATACTGAGCAGAAAAACCCAGGTAGAACGCATACTGCAGCAGCACCGAAAAAAGTACGCCATGTCCTACAGGAAACACAACCTTAAAGATGCCCAACTTTTCAAAATTTGATTACCTGTAAAGGTTTGATCGAATTTTCTTTAGATAACCACTCTTTTAGACGTAGGAGAAAATCCGTCAGCTTGATGACGTCATATTCGACGTCAGATACAAAATTGAGATAGCCTGAATGAAAACGCAGATGGCCACTCAGGAAACCGGAATAGTGCGCAGCAACACAAGAACACCAATTTACATTACGTGGCGTCAGCGTTTATTCTTAACTTGAGCAACTGTACACCTGAATTTTTTCCATCATCAGAGGTCGTAAAAGGTGAAACGTAAATTTTTGAAAAATTCAAACTTCTAGGCCGGAGGGCTGGAAAAATTTTGAGCTTTGCGGACTAAAGAAGGCGCAAAACTTGGAAGAATTCCAAATTTACCAAACGTATGATAAGGAAGTAATTCACTTCGAAGAATAGAAATTGATATCAGGTGACTACAAAATCAACTTTCTATCGTCAGCCATCTTTAAAATATTACCAAAACTGATGAACACGGTTCATAAAACTCTTCTTCCCATTCGTTAGAAAGTCAACACCTAGTCATTAGGAATCTTCTTTCACAATACGATCACTATTCTCGGTCTAGAAATGAGTTACAGAAAAGGAGAACTAGCACAACAGAAGTACAGCAAACAGGGATTACTAATTCGGTTTCCACAAATTGCCTACAGCACCAGCTTCTTCTGTGCTGGACGCTCTACAACGTAAAAAAATCACACAGCGAAATATAAACAGTGTCAAATTAACGAGCAGACCTCAGCGGTTTGCAAATTAAATCCTCCCACGGTAAAATTGTGCGCACACCACCAAATTTTACATCGATCGAAAGATATACGATCTGAAATTACGGAAAAGAATGGGTCTCGCGTATAGTATAGTTGATAAATTTATGTAAATTTCGTTTCAACGTTTTTTACCTCGCAAACTAACATCGTAATTACAAAAACACGCTAAATACTGCACACGCGAATAGTGAGAAAAAAAATAAGGGCGCTCTACCCATTAATGGAAGCATATATGAGCCCGAGCATCGCGCATCAGGTATTTGAAAAGCAACGGGACGCCGTGTATAAAACCGACTCACGAGTACGAATAACCGAAAATCATTTTACGCGATGATATTATAAATATACTTATATACGGAACGCGAAAATCATAAAATTTTTAAATAATATTGTCACAGATACATTGCATCTTCTATTACACATAGTATAATACGTTTCCGCACGATCTAGTTTTGATTATACCGAAATTAATAAGAAGAATGTAGGTTTTTACGACCCTTATCAAAAGGTGAGTCGGTTTAATAATTTGTAACGAGAATTTTTTTTTTTTTTTTCCGCTCCGCACACATGCATATAAAAACTTTCTTAGAATTCGTAATATTTATGGATAAGCTAGTTTTGTTGATAATAATTGCCGTATTATTTTTGAAACCCAACTTTTTTTTTCAGGGTTTAATGACCAATTTTTCCTGAAATTTTTACGATAAGGGTGGAAATAATGAAGTTTTGATTAGAAATACTCCCAGGTAGGACTAACCGAATACTTTTTTCTTGTAGTTTATTTCTTTCATTTGAGTTTAGAATGAATTCAAAACAAAGATTGGAATACAGGATTTCAAAAAGAAAAAGTTCACCGTGTTTTGTACATCTGTCAATCGTATGACCACAGAATTTTGCAATAGGGTGACGTTGGGCAAAACTTTTACACCTCCATACAAGATTGAAATGGTTTAATGAAGATATTTCTTCTTTCCTCTCAGATAGCTCCTATCTTTTCTGACTACACGCAAATTATCCTCGGACAATCGAATCGTGTAGCGTCCAAACATCAATCGAAACACATATCATATTTCAGTTAGAATAACGAGCCACTGACATGAATCTTGACTTGGAGACCAGGACATCAAATTTTTCTCCTATTTTTTACTCATCAGTGTTGGTAGTATAAATGGGCCAGCTAAAGAAAAGAAAGAAAAATCAGTTTCTCGGAAAACCTATGGCCATGGTAACTTATTAAGATCTTTTCACACCGCAAAATCAGTCACTTTCCCTCTAGCTATTTCTCCATCTTTCCTAGTCTTCTAAAAGCTTTTTCGACTGTTTTTAGAATAATTCATCAGTACGAAATTCCTTCAGTCTTGCTTTCTCTCCAAGATTTTAGAAAAAGATCATGTTCCATGTCCGCTGTGCTTTGTGAGGTCTTCATTCGTTTGCTTTCATCGTTAAGGTGATTTACTTCATATAATTGGTTGAGCGTCTCACGTGTCATGCCTGATCTGTGGTTGACAAATTGGTCGTTGTGATTCTTAACGAGTTTAGAATAAGTTATACACTTAATTCTCGATTAAATATTATGGAAATGATTTTACATACTAGCTTTTGAGGGCTTACTCGATCCGCTCGTCCTCTCCCTTCTTAGTCTAGTATAAGTCCACCTTGGGATGTTTTAGGCTAATGGCTTCTGGGGAAATCATCCTCTCTTTCGTGATATTTTCACTCGTTTGATTTCTTTGTTAACCTGGTTTGCTTTATAATTAGTGGAGTGGCTCGCGTGTTAAATCTGAGGGCCAGTTTTGTACCAGTTAGGGTATTTCAAGCCAATAGCTTTTGAGTAGCTCACTCGCTCCGCTCCTTCGCCCCCTTTTTGGGTTGGTAGAAACCTACTTTGAAGAATTTTAAGCTAGGAGCTTTAGAAGAGATCACTCGCCCCGCTCGTTCTCTTCCTTGCTGTACTACGTGTCTAGTTTAGAATATTTTCAAACAATAACTGTTGGGGGGTTTACTCGTTCTGCTCTTTCGCTCCCGTTCTTGGTCTACATTGGAATATTCCAAGCTAATAGCTTTGAAGGGGCTCATCCGGCTCGTTCGCCCCGTTTCTTAGGACTTGTAAAATCCTAGGGGGGAAGAGTCTTCTACATCGATTATACTTCTAGTTTAAGACTGCTAAAATCCTGATATAAGCCTACACCTAGTTTGAAGCCAGGTCTAGGAAAAGCCCAGTGCTCAGACCTACCACCCTCTTGGTCAAGTTTACTGTATATTTAGGCCCACATAGAGAAGGCTAAACCTACTACAGTAGCTAGTTGGGGTATAGGATACCTAGCCTGCTATTGTAAACTGACTAGATCCGTTTATACAGTATACTGTATTTTTGATGATTAGCCTACGCCTATAAGCCTAATTCAAGACTATTAAAATCCCAGGGGCGGCCTAGTTCGAGACTATTAAAATCTCAGGGGCGGGTGGTGGGATTCTTCTCCGTTCTATTTTATTAATCTAGTTCAGTGGTAAAATCCTAGCATAAAGCTACTATAAAGCAAGTACATAAACTGGGCAAGGATCACCCACAGGGTATCGAAGGTGAAGGGAGATTGGCCTGGGGGAGGGTTCTTCTCCGTTCAACTATAGGTCTAGTTTAGGACTGGTAAAATCTTAGCATAAAGCTAGTAGAAAGCCACCATAAAGCTAGTATATAAACTGGTCAGGGTGAATTCGCGGGACAAAGTCGCAAATTTTCGAATTACCCACGGAGTAACCAGGGTGAAAGGGAGGGGGGGGGGGCGTTCTCGCAAAATTGGGTTAAACTTGTAGTAAAATCCTAAAAGGGGATGATGGGCGTTAGTTTACAACTGGTTAAACTTTAGTGTAAAGCCTCTATAAATCTAGTATAAAGCTAGTACTATAAACCGGGCAAGGAGTAACCAGGGTGAAGGGGAGGGGGCACTCGCAGACTCGAATTTCAAATTAGAGGTCAGGTAGGGTCAGGTTAGGGGGGCGCTAGTTTACAACTGGTTTAAACTTTAGTATAAAGCTAGTATAAAGCCACCAAGGCTAGTATATAAACCGGGCAAGGTGAACTCGCGAGATGAACTCGCAAATTTTTGAATCAACCACGGAGTCACCAGGGGGGAGGGTAAAGGGGGGGCACTCGCAAAATTTCAAATTAGGGGTCAGGAGAATCAGGTCAGCGTAAAGACATGAAACATGTCAAAAACAAAACAAAAACAAAAGGGGAAACGACGTTTCAATTATCTTGCGAATCAAATTATCCTAAACTTTAGTAAGAATTGATACGTAAAGCCCAAAATTTGTTTCATTACATTACTGAACAATTCAAATTTTTTTCGCTGTTCCAAAAATGAGAATAGATGATTCTTGAAATTCCTTTCATCACGCTGAATTCAACGGCATTTTCCGTTTCTGAAACCAAGCTCAAGTTCTCTCGTAATCTTCTTCTCTATTCGCGACAAATTGGCTGCACAACGTCGCCGAACGAGTTGCGTCTACGGATTCGGATACTTCTATCGTTGATCCGCGGCAGTTTTACGCAAATAAAGAAGAAGATTACGAGAAAACTCGAACTAGGTTCGAAAAACGGAAAACGGCGTTGAATTCAGCGTGGAACGAACTTCAAGAATCAACTATTCTCATTTTTGGAACGGAGAAAAAGAGTTTCAGGAGTTCAGTACGTAGTGTCATGATTGACAACACGACTAGGTACGGCATGATACAACACACAAGTATATCCAGGTACATAGACTGATATAATTGGAGACCATTTTACAAATCACTGGTAACCCGAACCATCATGTAGAATACAGATAAAGAACACGCATAAATACTCACGGGAGTACTTAATATCAATCATTTTACAAGACACCGAATACAAAGACAAATGAAAAGTGATTTCCACAGCAGAGCCCACGCGCCGACTCTAAAAACGCGACATTTCCGCTCTTTTTCGAGACCGCCCGCGTACGAATAAATCGCCAAAATCACAGTTGTGTCAAAACCATTCCACCATTTTGCTGTGCAAATCTCAATTACACTCTGATTTTATGTCTCTATGCACAGGACCACTACCACCAGGTGAGAAATGAATCCAGAGCCGTACCGTCAGTTTCCTTCTTCGCCAAGGATTCTCACCACGGTACATCATAGAGGTATTGACACTCGCATCACTGTACAAACGACTATCCGTCGACTATTAGCGATTTTTAGAGCTCCAACTGTTTAAACAAATCACAGTTGTGTCAAAACCATTCCACCATTTTGCTGTGCAAATCTCAATTACACTCTGATTTTATTTCTCTATGCACAGGACCACTACCACCAGGTGAGAAAGGAATCCAGAGCCGTACCGTCAGTTTCCTTCTTCGCCAATGATTCTCACCACGGTACATCATAGAGGTATTGACACTCGCATCACTGTACAAACGACTATCCGTCGACTATTAGCGATTTTTAGAGCTCCAACTGTTTAAACATATCACCCCTGACTGAAAAAATTTACCCTTTACTATTGCCTTATCATACTGTAGCTCTTGGGTGTTTCAAACTAATAGCTTTCGAGTAGCGCTCACTCCATGTTCTTGCTAGTATAAACTGACTAAGTCCGCTTAGTTCAGTATGCTCAGTCGATGAAAATATGTATCGTCGAAGATACAGGCTTATTCTGGCAAGTTCGAAATCATATTAACGACGAGTTCAAGCCGTCACATTCATCCACTGTTCGAATAAATCACGATTTCGACGCGACACTTCTAGAACTATACATTGCGGGGCCTACCAAATCTGAAATCTGGAAATACTAAGCCATTTTACTTACATGAAACACGAAAAATAACCAAACCTTGTAGATTTGATTTCACTTCAAATAATTTTTTGTTTTTCATCACGACTTCTACCAACTGTTCTCTTTTTCGGCAAATGATTTAACATTCAACAATTTCTTGGACTCGCTCACCATTGATGCAGAAAGAGAAAAAAAAGTAGGTAGAGAACACATTTTGAATAAAAGAGAACGTTAAATTTTAGAAGAGTCACACCAGCCCAAAAAACTCGTATGAGGATCCGATTAAGAGATACAACCAACTAAAATGCGTAGAACCCTCAATCCTAAGTGTTTCGACTTCGCTCATCTTCATCCATTGACTGCTGACGAACAACGTCGCGATTTGATAGATCTTACAAGAGCACCAACGATACTTTGCCAGCAGACTCGAAGCATTTATGAGGCTTAGTAATTTTGCACTATCAAGTATTAATTTGTACGTGTCCGTAAAGCCATTTCCTTTATTCAACCAACAATAGTATTTGAGATGACATTGCAGGTATAATCTGCGATGAAAAGAGAAAGCTTTGTACGTCAAACTCTACCAATCTTGTGGAATAGGAAAAAAAATTTACGTATCCTCGATTCCAGCACGGAAGTCGGATTTTCTCGAGTTTCCCTCTATTGAACTCGAAAGTCGCGGCACCATTTCACACACACGGCTTAGAAGTACAAGTCAGAGAACCCTCTCGTAAAACATGACTCTTGGCTGAAAATTAGTAGGATAACAGGAAAAAAGTAAACGGAGATGCTATCGCGAATTTCCATTTTTGGGGGACGATTATCCTCAACCTTTTGAAATTCTTAGAAGGTCTGAAGAGTTTACACAGGTATTTTTCCTCAATAATGAACAGATTTCCGTCTTTTACACAAATTACACCGAGCTAATAATAAAACAGCAACAAAAAAAATCCTCATCCGCCTGAGCGTCGCTACACAGGAAATACGTATTCCTCACCCTTTCAAAGCCACCACTGTACACGTAAAGATTACTCACTTATTTACACGAGCACCATTGTAAATATTGTGCCATTCGACAACTTTTTCCGACCGCAAATGCCACCAAGCTTAATGAATGAAGTTCGATTCAGCGAACGCAACGAGTAACTGTTCGTTTTTCCCGGAAAACTTCAACCGATGTGTTTTGTCACACTCTACTTTTCTTCTTCTACAAAATACATCAATAATAGTCGAGACTGGCAGCAACTACGCTACGTTTAAAAAATTAGAAGTGTAGGCTGCATTCAATAATAATACCGCGTGCTCCCGAACACACTGCACCGTTTCCCGTATATACACGTTCCCGCAAAAAAAAAAAACACGCAATAACCGTGCAATCCGATCGTTCACATTTCACACAGTGCCACTGCCATAGAGGCCTTCTACCTTCCTCCACCACCGAACCCGCTACCAGTCGCTACTGCTGAAAATTTTAATGCCACGGTGCCATCCAACCGCGCGAGAACGTTGCGAACAATGTATTTTCTTTACGAGCACGTTCGTCAATTTAGATACGAATGCGCAGATTAGACTTCGCGAAAGAAAGAAAGAAAGGAGTTTCTTAAACCATAATACGAGAATCGGCCGATAAAAATATGTGAGGGAAAGAACTATATAAGCGTCTCAATTCCGACCACTTCTAAGTAATGAACGCGAGCACCACCGCCGCCGCTACCATCACGGCGGATTCACGGAGAACGGAGCTAAATTTTCGTTTTCGGAAAAACTCAATGATTCACATATAATCAACTAGATTCGCGCAAAATATCAGAATGAGCGAACAATACAGGTAGAAATTTTTTTAAGCAACAAAAAATCTAGGTACAGTACGCCGAGTTCGCGCTGCTGGCTGCATCTATTAAGTCCGCTTCGAGTTTGGCACTTTATCAGCGATACTAAGAATTTATTTACGCAGTTCTTACTCCCGTATCACGTCCGTTTTGTAGAGGCAGCGCAACTTTTTGAAAGGAGTCAAAGCATGAACCCGTCTCGAAATGTTCGTCAATCAATGGGCGGGCGTAAAGTATACACCGTACCGGTAAACTAAACGTATGGTACGTAAATAATACCGGGGTGAACGTATCGACTTCATAATACGCATTAATGATCGCCGAGCGAAAAATCAAATATGCACGTGGAAGTTTATAAAGAATATATGGAGCCTACTGCATAATACAGTAATTGGCATTAAAAAGATACGTCGAGATATCTTTATCAAGGACATACGAAAACATTCGTGAATACACATATTCTGGAAAGAGAAGTATAAATTTCGTATGTCCTATACAGGCTATTAAAAAATTCTAAGAAAATTTCAAAACTCGTTTGCGATTTGAGCCTTCGCAGGTTTCACACAAATTTCCAAACGCGAATGAACGGTGTTTTTTCTTTTTTTTAAATATTTTATATAAATAATCCGAACTGTTAAGAATGATTTCCGCAAACCTTATACACACAAAGTTTAAAAAAGCACCGCAGGGATGGAGCTGGGAAAAATTTATTCGAATAAAAATTATTATGTTTACAGGTCGATAAATTGACACACGAAACAGTAACGTTACTAACTGGTCTGCTCGCTATAAAGAGAGTAAACAATAAACATGACCTTTGTACTTTCATTTGGAATAGGATTCTTCACAATTTAAGCGAACAAATCGAGCTGAAAAGTTGCGACCCAATCGTCGAGCACCGCATCCCCATTCAGTCTAATTCTTTTCATTTACAACTTGAAGGGAATGAATATTTTGTAGTAAAAGCATGCTTGAAAAAGGGCTACAGAAATTATCAAGGATTGAAAAATAGAAGCATTTTGTAACAATATTATCATTGTCGTATGTATGAATGAAATTACATTGAAATACAGTATAGAACAATTTCATCTCTAAGGTCCATGTTGATAATCTTGAAGAAGGAGCGTTATGAGAGAATTTCAAATGCCCGAGTCGGACGAACAATGAATGGACAAATGTTCAATGAAATTTTGTAATCAAAGCTATTTCACGAAAAAAATTTCGAACTTTGCAATAGCAGTGGGGAACCCGTAGGCTTCGCGGTTTCGTAGGAAACGGCTAGTCTTACCAGTAGACGCATTACGTCTGATCGAGAGTTGGAAATTTTCCAATTCCCTCTCCTGTATCATACGAGATGACTCCTTATAATCTTATTATATAGCTCGAGAATAGTTCCTAGTCCCACTATCATACTCGTATACCGAGTAAACCAAAAAGATCTTACCAGTTGAATGAGAGTTTGCGCTAAATTCAATCCAGTGCAAAAATGCGGGACGTCAAACGTATTCTTCAAACATACGAAATTTGTATTTCAATCTTATCTATAATTTGCTTCCTTATTTAGCATCCTACGACTTTTTGGAGTCAAGTTATGAATTGAAATGTGCCAAAAAATGACAAATTTGACAAAAAATTAAAACCTGTGTGAACTTCCATTGATTGGAAAATCAAATTCAATGCGGATTCCGAAAAAAAACCTAATTAACCGTATGAAGCTTGAAAGTGGGGCAATTTTCAATTTTTTATTTCGGAAATCCTGTCAACTTGATCAATTTTCGACACATTTTGGTCCATAACAGAAGGCGTAAAAAGTTGAGGAGAGGCGCAAATTGAAGATAAAATTGAGATACTAATTTGGTAGGATTGGAGCATCGATCCAAAGTTTTGCGTTTTTGGCTAGGGCAGATTTAGTGCAAACTACCATTTAACTAATAATATCTCGAAAAAAGAAATTGAAAAAGTCTTTTCAAATGTACAATTCTACTTTAATAGTTGCTTTTATAAAAGTACTTTACTTTGCTCAAAAAGAATAAATATCATGGGAATCCTGATGGACTAAAGTACGCCAATATAGTGGAAGAGATCTTGAGCCAGAACTACTGCCGCTTCAATAACACATTCTACGACCAGGAGAGAGGACTTGCGATGGGATCACCGTTGTCACCAATCCTGGCAGAGATATTCATGAACGACATGGAAAACAAGATATCGAAGGGCAGCAAGTTCAGAAACTCAATCAAGCACTGGGCCAGATATGTAGATGATATCCTGATTGTGTGGACAGGCACTAACAGACAGGTGGACTTGTTGCTTTTGGAAATGAATGCGATGAATGGCAGCATCAAATTCACAGTGGAAAAAGGCAATGAGACCATCAACTATTTGGACCTTACACTCACACTAGATAGTGATAGGATAGAGTACAAAATCTACAGGAAGCCAACGCACACAGACACCATCATCCCAAATGACTCCTACCACCACCCTAAGCACAAGCTAGCGGCAATTCAGATCTACTGCCATCGAGCTATTTCTGTACTAAAGAACAATGAAGAGAAGAGGAAAGAAATAGAGGTAGTGAAGCAGATCGCAAAAACCAATGGCTACCGTAGTGGTGTGGTGGAGGCAATCTTTAGGAAAATGGAATATAAAAAGGGAACCCACGAGAGCACGGTGAGAAAGTACTCCGGATCAATACCATACATAGGAAAGTATACAAATAAAGTGATAAAGGCGTTCAATGGCTACGAAGTAAATGTGGGTATCCAAAATAACCTACCCATGGTGAAAAGAATTAGCAACGACCAGACGGAAGCCAAGGACGAGGGGAGCTTGAGTGGAGTTTACAGGCTCAGTTGTGACCAGTGCGAGGGCATATACATTGGTGAGACTGGGAGAAAGTTTGAAACCAGGAAGAAGGAGCACGAAAAGTCAAAGGAGAAAGAAGATGGCAAATCACTGTTTGGCAAACACTGTAATGAGGAACACCACAATGGAGATGGGATATTTGAAATCATACGTGTAGAGAATCGCTTGAAAAGAAGAAAACTCTGGGAGCAAATGGAGATTGCAAAAGCCAAGAGGAAGAAAGCCTTCCTCTTGAACAATGTAGTCACATTCGACAGCGAAAAAATATTCGGCCTGGTGATTGGACGAGAGAAAAAGAACACAGTTGACCAATAAGATGGCAGGAAACCAGTTAGCCATTAGGAACACCGTATTTAGCTTTAGAATGAGAACCAATCACTAAGCACTAAGCAGCATGTTTTAGCCAATAAGAACGCATTGTCTAAATAGTGTAAGAATAAGTGTCTGAGTGAACCAATCACAGCACAGCATTGTTACAGCCAATAAGATCACAAGTGTTATACTATAAAAACTCTTGTTTAAGGCCTTTTCTTCAGTTGCGACACAACTGATGATGGGATAACACCCGAAAGTACTTTTGTAAAAGCAACTATTAAAGTAGAATTGTACATTTGAAAAGACTTTTTCAATTTTAAACGCTTTACTTACACCTTTTTCCACTCAATATGAGTTTCAATAATAATAATGATATCTTTCTGGTCCATCCGGTATAGCTCCTTATCATACAAAATTGGGTGGACAAAAATGATGTTACTACTTAAATGAGAGTTTGCACTAAATCATGAAAATTGTATCTCGGTTGTATTTTCAATTTGAGCTCATAGCCAACTATCGACAACTCTTCTGAGCCGAGTTATAGAACAAAATGAGCCAAAAATTGACCAATTCGCCGAAATTCTCAAATATATCAAAAATCGTCTAAACTTCCGTACGTTACTCGATTTGAGAGTGAAATTTAACGCTGATACTGAGAAAAATACCGGAATATCTTCGGAGTTGCGATCTAATGACGTCACGGTCTTATGACGTCATAGGTCACTCCTTGTGACGTCATAGAACAATTTTCAGCTGGGAAGTCAAAATTTAAACACAGAACCCATTCTATTCGGGGGCTCGAAAAATTTGCCGTGTGTCGTTCAGTGTCCAGCAGAGAATCCAAATCGACAAAAGTAGTCCAAGTTCAACACCCCTCCAAATTCCAACGAACGGCAAAAATAAGCCAAGTCCAAGAAAGCTCGGAATTTCTTCAAATCCTATTCCTAGCTCTAAGGTCGAAATTCTTCCAAGTACCTCTCCTGTCATGCATAGCCTGCAGGTTTCAAGTCGCGTCCTATCGTCAGCATCTAGGACAATTTTTTCAAGAATGATGACGTCACAGAAGTCGAACGTGGACGCCCTCGCACCCGTTCCTTGAGGGAGGGTACCCCCCCCCCCCCCGACAAAACAGACAGCCGGTCCCACTAAAATAGGGAGTTGGCGGCAGGGGTTGAAATGAACCTCCTAGATGTGGAACTGAATTTTGAATACTTGACATAAATGTGAATTTTCTTCCATCGTCAATAACGTCTCTCATAAATACAAATAATGTGAGGTTTACCAGTATTTCGGAATACATTTCAAAAATATGAGCCTAAGTGGTTGCCTTGAATGATTTAAAAATGTAGAACAACTTTCGAGGAGCAAATTTTGTTGGAAAAATTCATCTGTAAAATTCATAAGAAGATAAACGCAATTATGAGAAAAAAAGGCGATTCTCGCAGAGACGAGGTGCTCGAAAATGAGGTACTCAATCCCTGTTTGTTCCAAGCAAATTTTAAATTCGGAATCAGTCATAGAAATGCTTCGAACAGTTCGATTTTGCGGAAGCAATTTTCGGGATTGGAGATGTGAGTCGGCTGGATATCATGCGAAGCACGCCGAATTTCCCAAAATAACCTCCCTCACGCCTTACGGCTACAATAAGGGATGTTGACGTCATTGGGCTGAGGGTGATGATGGCATAGGTTGATAACGTCACAGAAGTGTATCAATGTCTCAAGATCACGGGTTATGATATCACCAAGGGTAGGGGAAATTATCATGAGTTTATAATGTCGTCATGTCAGAGTTAAGAATGTTACATGTTGATGACGTCACAATCGTGTACATTAAGCTTAAAGAAGTACGTACAGATGATATAAATTCAAGGATACGTGGTATTTATATAAAATGCTGATTAGTGAATAATGTTGAAGAGCAAGCAAGGAATATCCATGATCCTGTGTTTTTTTCCAAAGGGATGAATAACATTTTTTTCGCGTTAATGTCTGGTCAGAATAAGGGAACAGAGAAAGATTTTCCAGATAGCGGCGGCGGCTTCAGTACAAGTGGACGACCTTAGTCCGAGTCCATGTTGTAGCCGATTACTGACCACTCGCAGAATTTCTACGCATGTCAGGAATGAGCCGTCCGTATTCGCCAAACTTTCTTGTATATTAGTGCCGGTTGAATATCCTCATCTGCCACATTGGCGATCTTGGGAAACCTGGCTTCCAATTGCATTCGAACAGCAAGCTGAATATTGTAGAACCGTAGAAAAAATTTCTCCCTCTCACCTCATCCTCGTCATATTTCACGCAAATTAGAATTACTCCTTTACATAATTTTTCGAGATCACTTGCTCGATTTCGCGGCCATTTCAGTTTGCTGGGCTCATTCTGTGATACCCAGGGATTCGCGAGACCGATAGACATTCTGGTGAAATGAAGCCTAGTCAATTCTACCAAAATACCAAAATTATCAGAAAGATGAACTAAGAAATATGTTCGGGCCATTTCGAAGACGCTACTGTCCTATAAAAAGTTCAGAGAAGGACCAAAGCTACCAAAAATAAACTGACAATTGATGGCGCTCGGTGTGTTCATATCATTCTTTACATTTTATAACCAAACTAGCCGCTGACGGCGTAGATACGCGTTGAATACAAGTTGCGCTTCATTACATAGGACTAGGACGCCAATCTAGTTTCTGTACTTGCCCAAACTCGTCTAGGTGATACGAGGGGGAAGTTCATTTGATACCTTTGATAGCACGTTTTAAAGATTACAACTACATGCCACCTGAAAATTTGAAACGAAACGAATCAAAATTTCTTCAATTTCTTTCGCACAAAATAAGCAAGAATTAGGCTTCTATCAACACTTCGTCATACATGTGACGAGATACAGTCTTCGCGACTCGAATCTTGTCTCCCACGTGACTCATCTCCTCATTTTTCTCCCTTTTTTCCCCTTTGTTCAAGGGAGATAGAGAAAAACACGAGATACGTCTTTAAATGCCAGATCAATAAGGGGGATACTCGTTTGATCGGTAGGTGAGCGATTTAATCAAGAAAAAAATTAAATTTCTTAGGTACATACCGAGAGTTGTGTAAATAGAGGAGATACTGATACGAGCGATTACATATCAGCACGAAAAACTGTATCATGGCGCGATACGTCGCGTAAATAACCAAAGATACACAATTTTCATATACGTTTCGTAGGTCAGGATTATGAATGCTATGGGCTGTCATCAGCTCTGATAACTCATCGATATTTTTCAGGAGGGAGCCATCGCCAACAGGTTATTTCATCGAGAGAAAATTCACTTTGAAACTATCATTATTCAATGCAGACAGAAAGTTCCTCCGACCAAATAGTTTTTGTCTAGCATATTTTCGTCGCGATCTAATGATACTGATCCAAGAAAATAGAATTCGAACGAGCAGATTCGACCAAAAATCAATAATTTTTGGTGACATTCGGAAATTCTAATGACAAAACATCTTAAATTTTCTTTTTTCGATGTTTATTGACGATATTGTCATTACTCATTAGTAAAGTGAGAGAATGGCCTAAGCGATTTAAATTAGGCATACTTTTTCACAATGAATATAACATAATCATGCAATTTTTTATGTAACCTGTTTTTAGAAGAGTCATTATAACGCAAAATAAATTGAATACGACCCGAATAAAGATAATACAACGAACTCCGTTGAAATGAAAAACAAAAACAAAGGCATAATCAATCAAGACTACATAATACCTATAATTACTAAGACCGTTAAAGAGAGAAAAATGAAAACCTGTACTACTATTAATTGTCGCGAGCTTCATCTGAAGTCTTGATCTACAAATTGGAAGCTTCAAGTTATATATGGACCAGTTTGTCTTTGTGGGATACTATCTTTCAGATTGCAGCGATAACCGGAGACTCAATAAGCTGTGTTTGAACAACAAAAGCAAGTTTTACAAAGAGAGAAAAACGTAGTAAAAAACTCACTTGTTCTTTGAACGAGGGAAGGCAGGGAAAATGTTTTATGGGGTATTTTAGAAGCGTCTTCCGAGTTATGGTGTTAGAAGCGTTGCAGCTCGGTCTGATTGAAGGGGCGGGGTTTGAAGCATCGCATATCTGACTCACTATTTGGTGTATGAAGCATTACAAATGTAGTTACTTGAAGTCGTCGTTTTCAATCAGGCTATAAACACCGACCTCCGAGCGATACATATGATAGGAGGGGGACTTGAAATACAGTATACTGGACTTACACTAGGCTATAGAGCCCCTTCTTGTATACCTAATATATTTTCGACCTCTGAGGTTTACCGGCCGGTCGGACGGCTGACGTTTTTCCCGGAAAGCCCCCCCCCCCGCGCTAAAACAGGTTCCCCGTTAAAATCAACTTTCCTGAAAGGATGTTGCAGTATTATTGCATGGCTCATTGATCTAGTCATCTTTTGAACTCTGCTCATCAGTATTCTAGGACACAGTAATTGACAATCATGCCAAGTTTCATCATGGCTCGATTCATTTTGAGCTTTTCAATGTCTGTACCGGTACCCCAGCCCACAGGCACTGCTGGAGATCCGCGAGGCTGATTCCCCCCCCCCGCCCCTCGATCAACTCAAAAATCTCGAAACCTTGACCTAATCCACGAATCTGCAACGCCGAAGCCGAGTTAGAGTTTTTCAACATCTTAGGCTCTATTAATTTTAAATTAGACATAAACTAAGCCTAGTATAATGCTTACGCTACGCTATTCTAATACTAGTCTATACTAAAATCAAACGAACATACATCATACTAGCCACCCCCCCCCCCCGATCGCGGAATCAAATTGTCGACGAGATTCTTCGCATTGGAAAAACGCGTGAAATCGTTTTGGACTGTATGGTTAAAGTATTTTTTGAACCAAGTGAGCCAACTTGATAGTAAATGGGTCGAAAAGAGAAGGAATTTGTCCAAAGGCACGTTGGTTTTTATGCGCAACGAGTCTACGTTTCCAAGGGATTGGCCTCAAGGCATTATTGAATAGGTCATTATGGATGAAGATGGCGTGGCTAGAACTTATTATGTCCGCAAGGCTGAGGTCAATTATCGAGGAGACCGCATCACCTTATAACTCTTTGTATATGTTATGCCGAATTCGTGAAATTGCCGATTTCATGAAATCGGCAGAAAAATTGCTGATTTCATGAAGTCAGCAGGCTTACACAGATTCGGCAGCCAATTACGTGAAATCGGCAAAAGCTTATAAATGAAGCTGCCGAATTTGTGTAATTGAATAATGATGAAAAAAATGAGTACATAAATGTGTGGTACATCTGTATCTTCTTATTATGAAATCTTGCTGGATTTACGTTGGCTGCACATCAAAAGGGAAAGTAAAGAGATGCAAAAAACTGCAGAAAAAATTTGACGACGAGCGCTTTTGGTTAATTACCCATCATCATGAACAAAATGAAGGCAACTGACAAGACCGAGGTCAAAGAGAAGTCGCGGTGTGAGTCATATACAAGTTCAGTCAGGCCATCTTCCGGAATGTGCGTGTTTAGTACAGTAATGGAAGAGTAGCAGGAATTGAGATACCTCAGAAACTCACCAAGGAGATCTGGAGGACCAGTACAAGAACACAAAATATCATCCACATACCTCTGCCAATAGTAAATATGACTCAGTAACATTTGGTTCGAGGAAAAGAGACCAAGTTCAAACTTGGACGTGAAAATTTTGGAGATAAAAGAGCTGAAAGGTGATCCAATATAGATCCCTATTTCATCAGAGAACTCAAAGAACTTTTTTTCAAATTTACAATAGTTAGGGCAACAACAGATATTTGAAAGATCAAAGAACTTTTGAAGTTGATTGTGAGGAATATTGGCCATGACGAGTAGCTCACCTATACGCTCCCTACATAGTAACCACTAGCTTTAGGAATAATCAGGAAAAGAAAGACACGGTGTGAAAAGCTTTGTAGAATGTGTTGCCGAATACATGAAATCAGCAGCCGATTTCGCGAAATAAGCAGGAGATGAGTTACCTAATTCACGTAATCGGCAGAAAAAGTCAACCAATTTCATGCAATCGGCAAAGAGGATGCTGATTTCATGTATTCGGCAAAGGGGTTGCCGACTTCATGAAATCGGCGTAACATATATACAGTAAGTGAATTTCAAACCCAGTTTTTTTTGGTTGAACATGTTCAATGTTTTTATTATCTGTCATTGTCAGTTTTTTATTCTTTTTTCCTCCCTTGGGAATAACGTTATTTTGTTATTATTATTAATCAGTACGTTTTCTTCTTCTTTCTTTGGGGGATAATTGTTGAGCGATAAAAAATATCACTGATAAGATTAGTAATATTATGTAGTTGATGACTGACTCTTCACCTGATTCAGATATCTGCGAGATAGAGTTCGAGTCTCTCAGGCCTATCATAGATTATACTGGAATATACTAGGCCTAGTACGGCTCAGTATCTAGTATATTAGGCTCAATTCAGGCGTAACGAGCAACCTAATCAAGAAATCTGTTTGTTTAACAGAGAAACAGAGAGGTGTGCAATGACGTCAGATGCAAATTTAAGCTGATGACGTTACGGGTGGAGATAACGTCACAAGCAGATTCAATGGATGATAAAAACGTCACAAGGAGTTCAAAATGTTTGATGTCAAATACTGTGCCTTCATCCGCTATCAAAAATTCGCAACTTTGAGCCTTGGTTTCCTCCTTTTAATGGCGTTACCAGCTTTGGCACCTCAAGCGTCTATTCGATATCGACTTGTGAGTCCAAGTCCGAGTCGATCGTTTCCCCCAAAAAATTGCGAGGAATCCTTGACTTGATCTAGTTACCTTATTATGCCAGACCAACAATGAGTTCCCAAAAGCTAGTCAGTGTATTATATACTAGACATAAACTAGACTGAGAATGAGGACGACGAGCAGAGGCAGCCTAGTACATAACCAGTATATCAATATTCTACGTGCTTTTAACTAGGCTTAGCATACAATGTACTAGATGATACTAAGTTTCTACTTTCTCGTTGATGGACCTAAAATCCTCGACCTAATACAGAAATCAGCGAATTTGAGAGGAAAGAGAGAGAGAGAGAGAGAGAGAGAGAGAGAGAGAGAGAGAGGTCATAATGTAGTCCGTTAAAAATTGATTGCCAATTAGATTAAAGTATTCCGTACTCATACTCGCAAGCTGTACGCTGCGGAGTGTACATTAGAAAAATTGCAGTAATAATTTGCCTGTCCCACAGGATTGCAGTATTATGGTCACAAAAAACTACCTACAGGCAAACGATTCAGGGCCGTTCGACCAGCGCGAGAAATGGGTTCGCCTTGCAATTGTAAGATGAGTCGGAATGCTAAGCTGATTCAATGTGGTCAAATATTGGATGAAGAACGACGTGAATGTTTCCAACAATTTTGGAAACTGAGCTGGGAAGCGAAGAAATGTATGGTGCAAACATTGGTCTTGAAAAGCTTACCAAATGATCGTAGACATCATCAGACAAGCATAGAATCAAAACGCAAAAACACCTTGCGTTTCCACCTGAAGACTATCGGCGAAAGTTCTCAAATGATTAGGGTATGTAAAAAAATGTTTCTAAGTACATTAGGTCTGCGGGAAACTGCAGTTTTGGATTGGGTTACTGGCAAGACCTATCAAAAACCAGTGGATCAGAATAAAAGGCTGATAAATAACCTGAAAGCCAGAGCGGTTGCCCATGAGTTTCTGGCTGAACTTCCAAAAATGCCATCCCATTATATTCGAGAAAAAACTGACAGATTGTTTTTAGAGCCAGTATGGGAAAGTCAGTCACACTTATATCGAGAATTTTGCAAATACTGTCAGAAGAAAGAAGTGAAACCAATCTCACGAATTTGTTTCTTGGACGTTATCGCAGAAGATAAAATCAGTATTTTTGAGCCGAGGAAAGACCAATGTGATGTCTGTGTTGGGCATCGTATTAAGAATCCTGACATCACGGAGGAGATTTATCAGTCTCATATTGAAAAAAAAAAACGAAGCACAGAAAGAAAAAGAGAAGGACTTGGCTGACCCAAAGAAGAAATTTGTTTATTCCATGGACGTGCAAGCAGTAATGGTTTGCCCTGTCTTAAAAGCTTCAGCATCGTACTATAAAACTAAATTAGCAGTGCACAATTTTACTTTTTATGATGCTCGTTCTAAGGAAGGATTTTGCTACTTGTGGGATGAATCTCAGGGTGATTTGTCCTCGAATGTATTCGCAACGATGATAACTACATCATAATTTCAACTGAAGAGCATAATGGTAGCTTGGTATACGGCTCTAATTTTGAAAACTTTCGATATCTCTTTCTATCATATCAATATATAACTCGATTCTAAATTTCTCATCCCGAAATTGAGTTGAAAAATTCCGACAATTGCCAAACAAAGTTTTCTGTCAGTAAATTAGCTGGCTATAACACTGTGCGCGCAACACGGTGAAAAAACCGAGCGCCAATCATTCCACGAAAAAAGGTTATTGAAGACGAATCAGTCCCTGTACACTATTCTTGGTTCAACAAAAAGTCGTGTTTCCTATTTAATCACGAAGCGAGTGAGAAAAAAGCGCGAACCGTTGATCGGGGCGAATAGTGTATAGAGGATGACGCATCACAAGAGGTGCACGAAAAACTTCTTTTGACGTTTCGTCCAAAACCCGCTCCGAGGAGAGATCGGCTACGAAACACGAAACGCGAAAAAGGCGAATGATCACGAACTAGAACCTACACACTATTCGCATTTCGCTTTTTCGCGTCGTTTTCGTGGCATTTCGCGCATAGTGTTCAGCCAGACCTCCGAAGGAGGCATTAAAAGGAATTTCTTACTTCGAGCTCCTTCAAATTCTTAAAAAATAATAGCATAACATACCCCGCTAGATAAACCGGAAAAAAGATTCTAGAAAAAACTTCATGTAAAATAAATCTTCGAACATCGCGGGAGACACGACTCATCGTCGTTGCTTCGTTTCAAAAAGGATGCGAAGTGACCATCGCTTAGCAGACGGCAAACAATTGTTATACGAGTGATGTCACACTTCCCTTTTCCTCTCTTCCTATTCTCCAACAGCGAGACTCACAGGTCGTTCTCTATGCTACATTGTATTTATATCTCATCGTATCCTGCTTCGACACATTTTTTCAACTTTCTAACATTTCAAGGGACTATTGTCGGCTTCGTGATACACATCTATAAGACGTTCACCTCTTAAAATGAGATTCGAGAAGATGACATGGAACCCTGGAGAGATTTTTCTCATCCTCATCTATTTGTTATTGAAAAAAATTCCTGGTAACACGTGAACTCTATAAATACGGGATAGAGCGAGAGAGAGTGAGAGATCGTAAACGTCTAAGATGTACATTAATCTCACCGCATAATCGTATAGACTTATTTTTGAGCTGTGTGCAAAACAAACACTACCACATGCCGAACTCAAAATTTTGGGCTTCGTGCGACAAAATTTTGTATCATTTCTGAATCGCGCACCATGTCAAAAATGAGTTACGGTAAGGTAAACGATTATCTGAACCGCGTCAAAAGTGTGTAGTCTTCGTATTAACACACCTCTTAGATAGAAACGTGACTTCATTTGATAAACAACACTCCGCAACATAGTATGTATATTATCTAAACTACATCTGAACATCATTCACGTGTTACTTTCTACAACAGATAAGGAATACACGAGTGATACAGCTACAAGGACTCGCATAATCTACGCAAAACATTTTCCGAAGATTGCAAAACACCTACACGGCGAAATTAAGGTTAATAAAACGAAGAAGAAATTATATCCAAAACTACACGCTCCGGAATCGAAAACTAGAACGCGACATTTCGAAAGAAAACCAAGATTTTGATATTTTCACAGCGATTTAGAGGGATGTACGAGAATTAAAATTTAAAAAAACACTAACTAGAGGGATAATTTTGAGGCCCTTATCGTAGAATGTTAAGAGCGGTGGTTCCCAAATTGGCGACCCCAAGATTCATGAAAAAATTATGAAAAACAAATTGCCTGAGAAATCGAATTCAAAAGGTGGTACTGGAAATTCATTGTCACCTGATTCGCGTTGATCCTAATACAAAAGATATGACATTCTCTACATTTCATCTTCCGCGTTCAGATCAGATAATGTCGCCCGCAAAAAAAGTTGAGAACCATCGATTTAAAGTTTCATTTTTCGAAGAAAGTATTCAACCTATAGTCCATTCTGGATAAAAATACGAATTCTTAAATCGTCGATTTCGGCTATAACAGAGCATAACGGAATAAAGGTGTTCACTACGTGACAACGCGCATCATCCCTCAATGGTTCGCCAGGGGTGATACGTGACCTTCACAATAAAGCACGGTCACGGTCCAAGTAGGTCAGTCACAAAACTTTCTCGTCTATTGCGTTAATGGTATTGGTCACAAATGGTCACGGTCACGATCACTTATGGTCAGTCATTAAGCACAAAAAAAATAAATTACGGCCATTTATCCAACCCTGTACTCGATGCGTTCGATCGAGTCCACTTTTCGGGTTTATTGAAATTTTCATCTCTATTATTGGAATGGACTATAAAATATAAATCCAATCTGAGTGATAACGTTACCCCCTTCTATCCGTATGAGGATACGACGCGAGCGAAACGAGTGGCAAAACTTGGAAGCTGATCATTACAGAAAAGCCATAGGAACGAATAACTTTTATCAATTGGTCTTGATTAACTTTTTCATTTTTATTATAAAAATACACCCAAAAGAATTATAATGAAAAATTTCCATGATAAATTTTTTTTGGGTACAGAAGTGGCCGGAAAACTTTTTCGTTTTTTTTCCCCTTCGCAGTCACAGAAGAATCATTTCGGCACTTTTATTAACACATAAGGAACTTTTCGATGAAGCATTAGAGGGGAAAAAAAGACGATCACAGGGACATTTCTCTTTTTATCGCGAATTACAGTAGAAAAAATCATTACTTTCTGAGAATTACGTGAACCTACTCATAAGACAAATTCTCCGAAGTATCAACTTTAAAGAGCGTAAGTTGATTCGAATGAAAATTGATAATACTCACCGAATAGAAATTTCGGACGTATAACACACACGCAGACCTCTAAGAACGCGCGAATTGTTCACCTAAGTGCAACGTTCAAATATTTCTCAAATAAAGATATTGTGTCCGGCATGCGATTCTGCTAGTTCCCTCTCCAAATCCCCACCCCAAACAACCTCTGCGACGCTTCTCTCCTTCAAACCCTACAGAGAGGCTAAATTGATCACCGTATCCTGCTGAAATCATGACTGATTAATATAGCGCATCTACACGGGAGGTTCAAAAAGGGAAATAATATTTGACAGCACGGTTTGAAGTGACAGAAGAATGGCCAACAAGCGACAACGGAAAAAAGGAATAGGACGACAATATTTTTTGTAAATGAACGACAACTTTTGAACAGGTAAATAATTGCGGAGAACGCCAATTTTTTCTCGATTGAACGACAACTTTTCAAATTTGAAATAAATGAAAGACGACAATCTTTTCCCAAACTAGAAAATCAAATAATTACAATTTTCGTATAACTTTATTAAAATTTGCTGAACGCTTTCGGCTTACGCCATCATCATGAGCAATTATAAACTGAACTAAACTACGAAGGTACGTTTCATCTTGATCGCGGCAGAGGTTCGCCGACAACTTACAAGTTGGTAGTTGTATAATGCGGTGATGTCATGAAAACTTTGGTAATAATTAAATCCTCATTCTTCACACGATTTAGCACGTCAAAGCGGTGGCACGCGTCATATTTCGCTATCTCGACGGATTCAAGAGCCTTCCTTTGAATTTTCTTTTTCTCGACATGCAGCACCTTCTCCCCTTTAGCTAAATGATTTTCTTCAAATAGATGGCGCGCAAACGTCGACTTCAGGGGGTTCTCATTATCGTAGGCATCGACGTGGTCCGTAAGACGAGTTCGGAAGGATCTCTCGCATTCTCCGATGTAGACTGGCGGGCAATCTCTGCATTCTAGGAAGTAGACATCGAATTTTTGATAAGGAAGGGAGACTGTCTTTGCCATTAGACAATAACCTACCAACTTGGAGGTAAGGGTAGAAGACTGGCTTCAGGCTGATTGCCCTGAGGAGGCTAGCCAAAATATCAGTGAGTGGGGGGAGGTACGGAAGAGGGACTATCTTAGTCCTTTTGGTGCTAGTTGTGGGGTCGTGTAAGGTCGAAGCACGACCGAGGATGTTCTTTAGAAGCTTCTTCCTTATCATCCCACCGATATCAACGTTAATGTTGTTCTTTTGGGCTAGAAATTTGATAACTTCAACCTCATTTTTGAAGGCTTGGGGCGTTAGGGGAATTGAAACCAGTCTATTAATGAAGTAATGGTAAGCGGCCAACTTATGGGGGAGGGGGCAGTAGGATGTTCCATGTACTGTGATGTCAGTGGTGGTGGGTTTCCGGTAGATCCCATAAGAACAAATCCCAGCGGTATGTTCAATATGGAGATCAAGGAAGTTTATCTGATTACCACCAATTTCCACAGTAAAGTCGATAGAGGGATAGAGGCTGTTGAGGAAGTTGAGGAATTCGTTGACAAGGCCAATGGGGCCTTGCCAAACGCAAAGAACATCGTCCACATATCGGCGCCAAAGGGCCACGTGGGATATGAGGGGGTTGTCGGAATCGAATACCTCGGATTCAAGCCTCTCCATAAACACTTCGGAGAATAGAGACCCTAGTGGTGATCCAATGGGGATACCGATGCCATACGGGAGGCAGTAGATTGCGTCCTTAAGCTGGCATATATTCGGGTGTAAGCAAAGCTTTAAAAGCTTTATATATTCGTTAACGAAGTCAACAGGGACATTGGATTCTTTAAGAATTTCTTGAATGCGCTCCAAGGTAGGTTCATGTGGAACATGAGGGAAAAGGCCTTTAACATCAAACGAAATGAATATGCTTCCTGGCGGAGGGGGGGTTCTTGGCTAAAACTTCAACAAGTTCAGCCGAATTTGTAATTGAAAGAGGGGATTGGAAGCCTGTGTTGTGCTTGAACCATTTGTCCAGGTATCTGGACAACGGGTAAGTGGGGGACGAAATGCCTGACACTACTGGGCGCATGGGGTTACCCTCTTTATGGAGTTTTGGAAAACCATAAATCCGAGGGGGGGACGGATTAGACACCAAGAGGGACTTAAGGGGCTCCTTATCAAGTAGGTGCTTACCTCCATTAATGCCTCTACGGATTTTACGGTTGTAGGCGTCGAAGTTGAAATCCGGATTGCACACTGCGTTAATGGAGTCGAGGCACTCCGTCATCCATTGGTTGTAGTCACTTCGGTCAAGGATGACGACTGTACTCCCTTTGTCCGCCTTAGTTATCACTAGGTCTTGGGTTCTTATCTTCTTTCGGAGGGAAAGAAGGGTGTTTCGGTCGGCTTTCTTGAGTAATGGAATCGGATTGGAGTGAATTTTAATGTACCGTAAGCTCGAAGAAAAGTTTAATAACATTAATCTTTTCCCAAATCAACGACAACTTTTTAAAGACGAAATGAACAGAATAAGTCAATTTGTCCAAGATTGATTATTGCTTGCCGATTGTAGAGTGACTAGTAAGTACCTATATTATGACTTCCAATATATAAAATCCCTAAATGGCACCACTTTTTTCGCCGAGGAATAATTCGTACTTCTCTTTCAGCTAGAAAGCTGATTCTTTTTCCCACAAACTCAGAATTACCTGTAGTTTATGACAAAAATCGGAAACTTTGAAAATACATATGCAAATACTCGGCTAAAAAACGGCAAAAAACCAAAATATCGCTTGCAAACTACCAGAATCACATAAACCAACACAAGAACAATACCTCTAGGTGTATCCTACCTTCTATTTTACCGTCGCGATCGTAACGAAGTATTGAAAAAGTCACGTTCGTTCCTTTTAGAAGAGAAAAAAAAGACATCTGATTTTAGAATATAGACCTGCTTCAACTGCTTCAATAATAGATGAATCTGCAAACTATATGGCTGTTGCGTTGCGTACCTATGTTTTTTTTCCCTAGGACATTCGAAACTGGCGACAAAACTGATCCAAATTGAATTGTCTTTTAAAAAATACATTGTGTGTATTTCCCGCTCTTTCTTACACATTGGGAACTGACGATTGTGTGTCGTGTCGTACAATCCCGATGAAGAGAATGACAGAATGCATCGAATTTGCCTTCTTTTGTCCTCTTCTTAGGACATCCTAGAATGTCCTCGAAATAAATGCTCTTTCAAAAGCCAAAATGAAAAAAATAATATATGCAAGGAATATAGGTACATGTATGAGTGTTGAATTATTAAAGGTTGAAACGTTATGACCTGTTGAAAGTTGAAATTCGCTTCTAAATTCCCTGAATGCAAGTGCAGAGCACGTATTTGTCGCCAAAGTATCTCGGCAGTTTCAGCGTTCTACCATTTCTTAGTGAGTACAGTTCTTCTTTTTCCAAGAACTGGCGAAAAAAGCTAAATTCCTTCAAAACCTCGTGGCACACCGGTTGAAAACCACTGCTTCAGGGAATACGATTTTGTATTATGCGCTCAGTTAGGTTCAATCTATACTCATTACAGCGAGTTAAGCTACGACCCGACACCACGACCTTTTAGAATCAACAGGTAAATAGCATTGACGTCGGTCGGCATTTTTGTAACACTTTTTGATTGCCTAAATCTTCTTGAAGAACGTTACAAATCCGTTGACAACTCGAGCAGTAAGAAGCTTTTCTCAAGGTACATGACTGTAAAAGCCATCTTTACACTCTGATTGGAGTGCTTGAAGTTGATTTTCTTTTGTGTGCATTGTTTGAAGAGAAACTCACGATTTCCGCATATTTAGAAAAATTCCCGCTCGTGTACTCCATAAAGTTATATTCGCTATTTTGAGAGCGATTTTACTTTGCATATTTGAAACCCTCACTTCCAGCTCATGCAACAAACTTTAAAATTGCTTACCCTATTCCAACACAACAAAGTAGCTATTTTGGTACCATGTTTTTGATGCTTGTTCTTTTCACAAGTGAAACACTGCCTTCTTCAATTTGTATTGATTGAGTAGTGCATTGGTGTAAAAAATATAGCTTCAACATTTACCAGATGAAGGAATTCGCGTGTGCGCGCGATACAATTTCGAGCATCCCGTTGAACATTTGATGTCCCCATGACAAAAACACTCGTATTATGTCCCCACTATGTACATAAAATATACCCAAAATGTCTCCCATGGGAAAATTTTGGGGAAATTGAAGGAGCATAATAGGGGAGTTTTTGCCGTCCAATGTTCAACGGGACAGTATCTACGATTAGGTAAGGCGCTAAAGGTATTCTCGTTCAATGTCAACAATCATGACAACTCCACTTGATTTTTACACCAAGTCGGATGGCTATATCCCGCGCCATATTTGTTTACATCGAGTGAAACCTCTATCGTTTCAATTAGGTTATAATAGGCTAAGAGGAGAGGAGGAAGGGAGAGAGGGCAAGAGATGAAAGAATGAAGAGAGCGTTAGTTAGCCCAACACACAGTATACCGGGTCCCGACCTACTCAACGGATTAGAGTATATTTTGAAAGAGCCAATACAATCCAATATACTGTACTAGTATGTAGAACAAAATAGCCTAGTTAATGGGTATCAAACTAAGAAGCTCTGTGAGCATACAAGCTGGGATGAAATCTCAACAGGCTGATGAGTGATGACGTAACAAGGTAGACGTAGCCTTGATCAACTTTGGGGACAAAATAGACTAAATCACCATGACGTCATTCATGGACATTTACTGATAGGAGGAGAATAGTATACTGTATCAGATCAAAAAGAGTATTTTCTGGCGTAGCCAAATTAATAAAGATCATGTTTCATGTCTTCTATCAGGACGCATGCTCCGATAGTTCGCCCCCATCTTGATGTACTATAAGTCTACTTTAGTATATTTCGGGTTGATGAGATTAGGGGACCTCACTCGCTCCGCTCGTTCGTCCCGCTTCTTGGTCCAGTATAAGTCTACTTCAGAGTATTTTAGGCTGGCTACTTCTTGGGACTCACTCGCTCCGCTCGTTCGTCCCGTTTCTCGGTCCAGTATAAGTCTACTTTAGAGTATTTTAGGCTGGCTGGATGCCTAAGCCTGCCAGTATTAACTTCTGGGGAAATCATCCTCCCTTTCGTGAGGTTTTCACTCGTCTGTTTTCATTGTTAACCTGGTTTGCTTTATAATTAGTTGAGTGGCTCGCGTGTCATGTCTGAGGGCCAGTTTTGTACCAGTTAAGGTATTTCAAGCCAATAGCTTTTTGGTAGCTCTTCTCCGGTCAATTATAGGTCCAGTTTAGGAATGGTAAAATCTTAGCATAAAGCTAGTATAAAGCCACCATAAAGCTAGTATATAAACTGGTCAAGGTAACCTTCTTTAAAACTAGTAAAATGCTAGGGAGGGGATTATAAGTCTAGTTTAGGACTAGTAAAATACTATCATAAAAATAGTATGCAGCTATTATAGAACTAGGATGAAGGGGGAGGGGGAACTCCAATATAATGACCTAGTTTACAACTGGTTAAATCCTAGTATGAAGCTAGTAAAAAGCCACTATAAAGCTAGTATAAAGCTAGTATAAAGCTAGTATATAAACCGGGCAAGGCGAACTCGCGGGGTGAACATGCGAGATGAACTCGCAAATTTTTGAAAGGTCAGGCTAGTATACAGCTATCATAAAACTAGGCCGGACACCTTCTTTAAGACTAGTAAAATGCTAGTGAGGGGATTATAAGTCTAGTTTAGGACTAGTAAAATACTATCATAAAGATAGTGTTCTGCTATTATAATAAAACTAACATGAGAGGGGGGGGGGTAGGTATAAATATCTAGTTTACAACTAGTTAAATCCTAGTATAAAGCTAGTATAAAGCCACTATAAAGCTAGTATGAAGCTAGTATATAAACTGAGCAAGATGAACTCGCGGGGTGAACTCGCAAAATTTTTGAATCACCCACGGAGTAATCAGGGAGGAGGGTGAAGGGGGGGGCACTCGCGAACTCGCAAAATTTCAAATTGGGGGTCAGGGGTCAGATCAGCGTAAAGACATGAAACATGTCAAAAAGGCTATCGATTCCCATACGAATACTCAGGGATCACTTCGATCATACGCTCCAATTGAAAAATTAGAAATATCATATATTTGAAAATGTGCTTGCGGTTCTCAACTTATTCCTTGTTTTCAAATCTGAATGTAAGATCGAAACGTTCCCGTGTATTTCTCATGGAGCATTTCTTTTGTTTTGATCCTACAAGTAAACTGGGGTAAGTCATTGCAGAGCAAACATCGCCTAGCGACGTCACGGCGATTTAGTCTATACTAATCACGTCATTCACTGTGAGATATTGAACATGAACTTTGCGGTACCAAAAGTTTTTTTTAGCGGGAACCCCCGAGCTAATTTATTGGGAAGGTGGGTGTTCATTCTTGTCTTAATCTTAATCGACGATTCATAATTAATGCATCGTTAGAGTAAAAAACACTTGACCTAGTACACAATTAAAGCTATTACTCTATGACCTCGGGAATGAAGCTAATTGGTTTGGTCAATGTCTCAAATACGGGTGGGTGATATAAATTACAATCTCCCCTCTTTGCAAACCAGCGAGAAGTCTTTTTCTCCGATCATTTGCAGATACATTTGCCAACTGCGCATCAACGATTTCCAAACTCTCCTCCGATAATAACTAGGGAGAATAATTTCATCGTATATCAATTTCTCTTTTTTTAGAACTATCTTAAAGAAAAGATCACCTCGATAGCATACGCCGAACGAAAATCTAACAATAACAACTAAATTTTCGGGTTCGTCACTCTCTGATGAAGTTTTTGACAGCTTTACGAGCCATATATTCTCCAATAAAATATGATTAAATCATAAACTGTTGAGGATAGGGGTCCTTCTCGTTCATAATTTATTTAAATGAAAGGAGATGGATTAAAACGTCGAAAATAAGACGAATATTTTGTGAAAATTAATCGCGCTCAGTATTAAATTATGATGAAAATCACGATTCTTCAACTTCATGTTAAGGATTTTTGGGCGTACATGAGGATTTTGGAACGTTGCCTGTCGACAAGCTACAGAGTATGAGGATGCGAAGCATAATGAATGATTCAGACTCTCGACCAAACTCTGAGAACAAAATTCTTAATCAATAATAGTCACTCGACAGTTTGTGACTCAAAAACTTTTTATCCATCTTACTCAGTGACCCTCACAACCATCCACTTCTTAAATCATAATTGATATTCAAGCTGCACGTTGTCAAGACACACATCAATTACAAGAGGAAATACGCGATTTCTGATAGCTGTGCAGCAGTTGTTTTGGTAGAAGACCAAAACGACGAAAATCAGGCAGAATTTTCGGATTCAACGAAAACAAAATTCAGACTAGGAAATTTAAATATTGCCTGGGATGCATTTAACATTAAAGGTTACACAGTGAAGGTTGCTCGTTATTATTAAAACCGTTTTCAATCGGTTTTCTTCCATTGTTTACCTTATGAACGCGGAAAGTAACGGTAAAGCCGAATGTGAATAAACATTGTTTATAAATAAATTAATAAAACATGCATACACGTCCCCTTTAACAACTATCCTAAGAACGACTAATGAATAATTTTATAACATGAATATAAAACATTGATCTAGACGTAGCTACTTTGGTTCTAAAACGGAGGAACCAAATGTTTACCCAATCATTTGGGTGAGATAAAAAACGGTGGAAGCAATTTACTTTTCCGAGAAATCTGTAATCGGCCGAACATATGAAATGATACAAATTAGATGTTAACTGGATACCGGAGAGCCTTAAGAGAATTCTTCAATTCTCTTCACCCGAATGATAGCTCGAGAGATAGATTTAAAATTTACGCAGTAAAGAAAATCGACGCGACAAAGCTTCAAAATTTGATAATGATTATACATAAGACGTAGAAAGCATATTGAGAGTGTAACAAAAATTAACTTTCAAACATTGGAAGAACGAAAACCTGAACGTATCATCGCTTTTTTCAACTCTAGTTATAACGCTACGAAGGTATCTAGACTAGAGATGGAAAAACACTTATGAAATTTTGGGAAATTTTGAGCCCTGACGATATTTTGAGACAATTAAAAATAGTGATGAACACGGTGTAGTCAACAAGAGCACAATTAGAGAGATCAGTACGATTGGTTTCGTTTGTCGAGTTGCATCTGTCGTACGAAGTTGAATTGACGCAAATGAAATGATAGTTTGAAAGAAGAAACCAAGAAGTAGTTAGAAGGAAACCACAGATGACGTCTTCATCCATCGAAAATTTCAATGACGTTATCGGCTCTTTCGTACAAACGCTAATTTTTCCAAGTCTCATACAGGTGATGCTTCGATTTCCCGAGAGTCGAATTTCGTTGCAGTAATATCAACTTTCGAGCACATAATAGGCCTATTAACATGGTATCAATTCTACATGCTGGAACAACTCGGCCTTGTTCGTGACATTCTTGATACGAAGACGCTTCAATGAAACTTCGTAAGGCATTCTTGGGGTAAAAGCAATGAGATCTAATGTCAAATTCCAGGGATGGCACAATGACCTTGAGGCACGGCTGAGATGGCTTTGGATGTTCCTAGATATCCATTCGCATGATTATACTAACTCCTTAGGCTGACTAAAAAAGCTAAAACTGCCTGGAAACCGTTCTCTTTCCTTCCCAGCTCCTAGAGATGGCTTCAACCGTTTTTAAGGAACCAACTTACAACTCCGAAGACCGGCGTCACAATTTACGAACAAGAAAATTGCCATAGCTTGGAGGAACGTATTCGCGTAAGAAAATTGCCACTCTAACTTTCCACAGTATCACTCATTGTAAGGTTTTGAATCCACTTTCAGAAGTTCTCTTCAATTTGAAAAAACAATTAATTTTTGAAAGGCCTCAAGTACACACGAAACCCAGCTAAAAACCGATGGTATCAGAGGCACATGTATATTCTGGATCTATACACATTCGGATGAAGTAAGAAGCTCGTACATTCGAAGAATACGACCAGAAGTGAATTTTTTTCGAACTTTCGTAAAACTTGTCGAAGAAGTTTCTTCGCACATAATCTCGTTGCCATGACCTTAAACGAAGCGAAAATCAGAATGAAACTTTCCTCACTGTCGCGCACGAAAACCAAAAACTGAAAACACGTGACTCGACCAACCACTTGTTTCTTACGAAACCACGCTGTTTCCTATTCATTCGTGGGTTATATGGGTACGTGAAAATGTTGTTTCAGATTATAACTATTCAAAACGTCAGTGTCGCAGAGGTAATATTTTGCCATTACGTGATAAGATTACCAAAATTATAACGACCGGTACTGAAAGGAAAGAAAATGTATGCTTATCATTCAAGTCGAAAGCATTAAAATTGTGTGTTAACCTGTATCTAGATATATCGTCACGATAGGCCTACAAGGATACATTTTAAAAGTACCTAGACCAAGATTCACATCGTTCAGGATTGCGAAAATATAGAAAGCGAACAGTGGTCGCCACAGTCAAGTCATAACTTTTTGAAGTATTTACTTTCCTCCTCTCAACATAATCCATTCAAAGTGTGGTCGAAACACTAGGTAGAAAATCGAAGTCGAATAAAGAAAAGTTTAACGAATACGAATAGAGTCTGTCTAATGATGATGGTAGAAATTTGGTTCCAGCGTGAATATCCGACCGGCTGCCTGCGACAGTATTGTATAATATCATAACAGAGAGTTCATTAATGCTGCCTATGATATCGTATAGTGACCCTGTTGAATCATCTTATTTCATCCTATTTCAATTGGTCAAGATACTCGATGAACATCAATTCTTAAATACGAGAAACAGATTATTGTTGCGTAAAATATACGATTTTCTTCGTCCTACATCAATCAGCCTCTTACTTTTTTGACCGAATGAAGAACAACGAAAAAATATTAGATAGGTAAATGAAATAGAACACTCACCTACGTCAACACCGAAAATCTTGCGGCGATGGATGAATATCCGATTCAATCTCTTCGGTACGACACGGTTTCACGATGAAACTGGATACAAAAGAGGCTCCGCGATTTTCATCGAACATAATCGCAGGACAATGATTGTGAATGGAATGATTCACGCTGGAATATGTGATGAAGGAACAACCATCGCATACAGATCAAAGACAATCACGATCGTAAAATTAACGCAATAAAAACAATATTAGTAAAATCCGATAATTGAAAGTTATTCACAGATCAGAAACACAAAAGATCAATCAAGAGTAATTTTTTCAAAGTTATTTACAAAGTTTAAACATAGACAAATGACGACAGTTACTTAGCGGTGGACAAGCCGAGCCGAAACCTGAGTCAGACTGGGCAAGAACCCAAGGAAGGAGGTGAGTGCAAGAAGAAACGCGAGCGGGCAACACAACGCATGCACGATACGTCGAGATCAGAATCACGTGTGAGTGTGAAAACGTGATGTCATTACCAGGTCTCGATTTCATGCTACACGTTTTTGACGGATGTTGTCGAAAATACTGACTACTAGCGTCACCTTTCGACCTTTCGATAAAACTATCGAAACAATACCTACCAATCACGTTACATACTGCTGGCTTCAAAACCTTGTCCAGCAATCCAATAGTTGCCGACAAACAAGAAAACCGGTTACCGAGGATTACCTCATCACAAAAGTAGCTAAGCAGATGTGTAACGTGCTTTTGTACTTCTCATATTATATTGCTCACGTGATTTATTAATTTTGGTGAAATTATAAGTGCGAAATATATCTTAAAAGTGAATCGGGGTTGTGTAAATGGCTGGAGAAGAAGAAATTAATCAGGTCAGTTTTCTATAATGATACCTTCTCCGGAAGCGTCGTCCTGGTCCGTCTTCTTCAGAGTTACAGCTTACCGTTCACGACTTGTTCACTCCTTAGTTTATCTTATAAATTTAAAAGATAATTTACTGGAATTCTGACTCTTTATGACTAACGGTAACCCTTTCTTTCTGTTACCGTTAGGTAAAACGGATGCTGCCGACGCTGATGGATCCTAATTAATTACTGTACGCACCTATGCATCAAGAACGAAGACACCTTTATTTGCCTTTTCCCTCTCAGAAATATTGTTTTATGTTCCTTTGCTTGTTTAATAAATTTGTCCTGTCATTTTGAATGTTTCCTTCCACTAGAAGTAGAGACAACTATAGGCCTGAGATTGATGGCGTATGTCCTACAGCTTTCTTACATGACATACGCCGTTCTTGCACGCACGTAGTCTGAGAGTCTGGAATGTCACACAACGCGTCCGTCTTCCGGAGTGATCTTTATTAATTTACCTTTCGCTTCAAGACGCTACAATCGCGATCCTCTAATTGAACCGGCAGCAGTGTTGAAGAAAGCAGCTTCCAGCTTTGCTCGCTTCCCCAAATTATTATTTGTCATATTCTTTATTGGACTAGGCCGGTCATATCGATTTTTTCCCTCTTTCGATATTAGTTCAATTGTTCCAAGATAGAATATCCGACAGATGTATTGAAAACTCACCCGTAACGCTAGTATCGATATTCAGAAAATGCCGAAAATTTCAAGTTGACGCGTGAGTAATCAAGTTTTTACGTACTTGATACTTGAACCTATTATCCTTAAAATTCTAACGAACGAAATTTGAAATACGGAACAGAACTGAAGCAGTTCTAAATAATTTCATGTCATTCATAATCATTTATCTTTAAATTGAATAATGAACGATTTATGAAATCTATGGGTAAAAGAAAAGGAACATAGGACCAGGGATGTTGCACAAAAACGAAAACGAAAACGAATCACGAAAGTAACGAAATTTTTTTAGGCTGAAATAACGTAACGAAAATACCAAAACGAAAGTAAAACAATTTCGTTATTTCAGAAAATTCTAGAACGAAAAACGAAAGTCAAAAATTTTGCGTAAACTTACCCCAAATTGTGCTAATTACCTAATTTGCCCCAAAAATGCCCAAATTCACTAAATTTTTTATGCGAAACGGAAACGAAAATAACGGAAATAACGAAACTTTTGCGCTAAAAAAAGGAACGAAATTAGAACGAAACGAAATCCAAAATTAAAATAATTTCGTTATGATGAGAAATCTCCAAATAACAAAACAAAATACCGTAACGAAAGGTTTGACTTTCGTGATAACATCCCTGCATAGGACCCATACGCATCATTGACCGTGTATGCGCCAGCTGCCAGTAAAATGAATGATCAATTTCAGTTTCATCGGGATCCTACTTCGCATAGTGTCTTGCAATCAAAACTTTCTTTCCTTCAGAATCTAACTGACATCAAAGATGAAAGCATGTCAAGAATCGTTTCCACTTGACTCTGAAGTCGCGTAAAAAATAGGAAAATATCGAGTGAGCTAAACTGGTTTCAACGTTTTATGTTTCAACAGGAATCATTTCCTATGACTAATTAGTAGTAAGTAGGTACCTAATTTATCGTCAATTGATCGGTATTGATTCATGATTGACTGAATTCTTTTAAAATTATAGTCCGTACGTATTTAATACGTACCTAACTTACACAGGAAAACTACAATGTAAGCATTAAACTAGAGGTAGGTACGCAATACCTATCTAAGTATATCTGTGGAGCTTATGAATTTGAATCAGGTCATAAATGATCTAAATTATAATTCCCAGGACTATACACACCAAAACAAGTTTAAGGTACGCAATTTTATAAAATTCAACTGAAAAATAGTACGTAGGTTCTTCAAAGTTGTACTGAACAATACGTTTTTCATAAACAAAGCTCGAGATGATTGATAATATAGTCCAATAAATTATGAAATCAATCGTCCGGTCAAATGAGCATAGATCCTTCGTAAGTAAGAGAAATCAAAACCACAAGAACAAAAACTTTGCATTGATGTACATTTTTTCATACTAGTTACGTTCTGGAAAAAAATGACAAATACTGTGGACCACATCAGAGATGAAAATTCAAAAACATAATATGAATACCTATACCTACCGTTGTAGGAATCAAGAGTCCTACGAATTTAAGAATATGATGATACAACTTGCCGCAAAAAAGACTATAAATTCATTAACACACAAATAATTAATGCAACCTCAGGTCCACCAAAGTTTTCATGGTTTAGTGGGTAAGATTTATTCCTCAAATTGAGTCATCCGTTCTTACTGATCAAAATGGACTAAGTTTTTATTTTCTTTAACATCGATAGAGAAAGATTTGTTTTGATTGAATACCTACCATTTTAAAAAATCCGTTCGTGCCGTCCGTGTTTTCAATTTCTGTACCTGTTAGTTTTTTCTTTCTTTTTTTTTTTTTTTTGGCCGATAATTCACGGTTTGCAATGAGTTCACGTTTCGTTCTCAGATCTCTCATAAAAGACAGCTGTTCGGAACATTGATGATGGAATATGGTGCTGAGCCCGAGAGAAATTAACCTCTCTCTCCTGGCGGTTGTTTGAAGAGTATATCTAATAATGATATGCTTGACTACGATGAAATCTATCGAATGTTTGTTATTAAAAAAAAATTCTCATACCTCGAGAAAAAAAAATCATTATTCTCAAATTTGTACGAGTAGCTCTTGCTCGTTCATGTTGAGTGTTTTTGTAAACTGAGTGATAACGACACCAAAACTTTCTGTAATTAATTTCTGAACTAAAATGTTGTGACTGATTCATTACCGTACCCACGTTTATAGTTGGAGAATAGAAATCTACTTATTTCACATTCTCAAGTTGGAAGGTCGGCCATAAAAGATGCAGAGATTGTTCGGCTTTAATAAATCCACTTCCATATGGTATACTTTTACGGTTTCTCAGATGGTAAAGATTCGCAAGCGTTATTACTGAACGATACGTTCTTCGATTATTGTACGTTCTTCAATTAATTTTCTAAGCATCGATGCGTGTTGTGCTGATTAAGAGGCTGAACCGGGTTACCCCGTCACTGAGCCCCAAACAAGTTATAGAAAATGCGTTAGATAATTTTTTCTATTCAAAACCCAAGAAGCTCAGAAGAACATACAGCTTAACTTTTATTCAGTAAATAAAACAAAGTTTATAAAATTATAGTATAAAACTTACTATATATCTACTCCTGCGGAACCACACTACCTACAAAAGAAATTCCTACGACTAAATTATTCGTTCACATTTCCACATCTTCTCACTATAGTCAAAGTATACTAAATTTACAATAATTTTTCCAATCATCATTACAGTCTACGCGGTACATCGTCGCGTGCATTCGCGTGGGTAAGAGATCTGTTTTGTCCTTCGGACAAGTTCGTTTTCAAAACAATTCAACATAAGTAAATCTCGCAAAAAATTTTCCATCATTCATTCCGGTTCATTGGCGAAAGCTATCGGTTTCAGGAATCAGGTACGTATCACAAAATTAATGGCTGAGAAGTCATCTGTGGCATTCATCCACCTCTTTGTTTCTTCGGATTATCATTCTCATCAGTACTTTTGCGTTTCATTGCTTTCGTTTCGTTTGTGGTCTGTGCAGTTTGGTTTCCAGTAACACTGTACAATGAGAATCAAAACTTTAGGAACGACAACTCGAAGAAAAACATACGAAAAACATACAACAGTTTAGCGAACAGTAGAACATTGAACTAACCCATAATTCTCTCCCGGAGTCCAGAAACTCGGCGTCGTATTTTCATCGTGGATCTGAAGACCGTACTGGGGATAGGAAGTTTCTGTAACTTCAGAGGACGTTGCTTGATTCGTCGTCTCAGTGAATGGAGTCAACACTGCAAACATTATCGTTTTACATCAGCGACAGATCAAGAGTCATTCACAATATTCAAATTTTAAAATCAAAATACTAACCAACATTATTCGGGGGATTTTCAGCCGGTTGAGCGCCGCTTCCATGATTCACATTACTGAAACATCGATTTTAAATGCGGATTAAGTATCTAATGAAAAAAACTAATACCTAATGCATGAGAAAGTGCAGGTGTGAAAGGGTTATCCACATAAACCATTAATACAGAACAATAATATTGAAGAATAAGAAGGGTGTTTCATTCTAATGTATAAACAGTAGCTAATAACACTACAGATATTTGAACTAAGCGTACATCAGCATAAAACATGGAGTATTCCAAGCATAATTCCATTATTTGTGTAGGGGTGTCGGGAAAAAATTAGAACTTGCTATAAGGTTCACGAAGACAATGATCAGAGACGGATACAGAATTCTAAACGATCGAAGAATTTGATCTAAATCGTAACCACAACATAGAGAATCTGATCTTTCTCCTCAGTTGGAACCCGGGGATTTGGAGGGACTAAGGTATTTAAAACGGAAACAGGGCTTCAAATCAAGGTTTCAAAAGTAGTTAATTCTCCAGCTGAGGCCTGGGATCCGAAGAGCTTCAACCTGGGGGAAAAACGGAATCAAGGGAATCAAAACAAGGGTGGCTTTTTTGTGGGCTTCAGGAGGGAAACAAAAAGTATATCTAATAATATATGCTCGATTACGATGGAAATAAGTTACCGAATATTCATTCTAAAAAAGGAATTTTCATACTCCAAAAAAAAAATCATCACATTCTCTAGTTTTGTACGAGTAGCTCGTTCAGCTTGAATGTTTTGTTAACTGATTACGATACCAGAACTTTCTGTAATGATACGTGACTGTACCTAGTTTGCATTTTGTTAATTTTCATATTGCGCGGCTCGTAATGCCGTCTATATTTTCGGAAGAAAATTTCTTCAGAGTTGTACTCATGGTTATGCTCATTGGGTATTTCTAACATTCATTGTGTCCTGAAGTAGTATCACACAATACACAGAGGGAGGAATTTTGATGGATGAAAACTAAAATTTTTGTTAACACGAACACTAATTTGATAACACATGCTATGATTAGAGAACATATTATAATCATAGACATAAGAAATACGACGAATTCATTTACTTGTACCGCTACTCGGTTCTGGACTCAAAATTAATAGGCTTAATCGAGTTTATTAGATTTCAAATTATAAATCTTTGGCGAATCTACCTGAAAACCTTACAGTGAAGTGTGGGTATTGAAACCTCCAAGTTCAACAATCTCAATAAGCTCCCGTTCTTCTGGACTTAATTACTTTATTTGGGGAAAAGAAATCCGAAATAGATAACTCATTTCAAAGCCAATCCTTTATACACTTGAAATAAGATTAAAATTCAAACTTTGTGTAGGCCTCAGCCGTTTCCAAGTAATTCACGTCCTACGGCATCAAGTTGGAGGCTTTCGGAACGTAGGTAGTGTTCTAGTTCAACTTATTTCTTCGAATACAAGGCTAATCTAAAATATTTGGAGAACCTTCAAAATACATGAACGATTTCACGAAATATTTTTGAAATCTTGAACCGTTTAAATCTCATGAAAAGTAGTTCACCCCCAATAAACAGCCGACTACCTCCCTTTTCTGGGATACAACAAAACTAAGAAGAAAATATCAAACAAGTATTGAATCGTTTACAGCACACCAGAATAAAACTAAGGATTCTTGCGAATACCCTATCAAAAAATGTACATAAATGTCGGCAGCTGGAAAGCTACTAATTTTGGCACACTTTCCAGTACCTCAAACAGCTGATGAGCTACTGTGCAGCTACTGAAACGCACATCATGTAATTTACCCCCCCCCCCCCTCCCCTCATTAATGATATGCGTTTCAGTAGTTGATCAGCAGCGTATCAGCTGCTGAAAAACTGTGCCAAATTCGGTACTACTTTTCAGTAGCTGATTCAGTCAATTTTTTTGATAGGGTATCGATGGAACTTCATTGAGAACAAACCATAATATTCTAAGTATTTCTTGTCTACAAAAGCACCAAAACCTCACAATCTACGGCAATACTTACAAGTAGGTTTACTAGGTACACAAAATAGCTACTTACATAATTACAAATCTAACGAATTCAAGTTTATTTTCAGGTAATTGACGGAATCTAAATTGAAGAATTTATAAATATAGGTAGCTCATAATTGTAGCGGCGAGTTTCAGGCATCCCCACAAAGTAGAATGTACACAAGATGGTACGGAGTCATATTGTGGGCCTAGAATCAAAACCTATCTCCACTTCAGGAAATTTTACGGGAAGCGTAATAATTGGTATGAAATTTCTTAAAGTGGAGATACGAGGGTTTAATTCTAGGCCCGCGATATTATTCTTCTTCCAATAATAAAACAAGGAGTATTCATGTAACAACATAACAGAAAGGAGCAATCTCAAGAAATAAAGTTAGAAAACTTTCTTATTGAGTTCAAGATTCAAAAATCTTCAAATGTTGATCCTCATTACCGAAAAAACGACGGTTCTTTTTTCCTTTCATGAGACATTCCTCCTTGATGCCTTGTACTCTTTGGTAAATTACAAGGATTATCACCAAAATTATACATTCATCACGGCACAGTTTAGAACTTCGTAGCATAAAAACAAATTCTTATACCGACTCACGGAGCAGTAAAATACTCGTACCCTATCAAAAAATTATCAGCAGCTGAAAAGTTACTCAATTTGGCACACTTTTCGGTATCTTCAGCAGCTCATTTGGTGCCGAAACAAATACTGGAACGCACAAATTACCGGTATGAGTATTGTCAATAATTGTATCAGCACCACATCAGCCGCTGAAAATCTGTGCCAAATTCGGTACTACTTTTCAGCAGCTGATTTAGTCAATGTTTTTGATAGGGTAGGCCTACGTGTATATATTTATCAAACACCCCCACAGGAGCGTTATGGCAAAACGCGTTCAAGATGACAACACTCCTAATACCGAACTGTTGATGATTAAAATCATAACGTTTTAGATCCGAAAGTGGAACTTGTGTGAGACAATTAGCTGAAAAAATGGGTTAAAACATTCATTCAAGGGAATTTTTTCTTCATTTTCTTCGTGAAAATCTTTCCCAGGGTGTGCAGTGTAAAAAAATGAGTTTCAGGACCTTGAGCCCGAAATCCAAATTCATAAAAATTGCTGAGTCCTCCTTAATGATATCACACCGTTGGTCCAGCTGCCTCTACTGTAGCCTCATACCCATAAATCACTCTAGTCTCCTCTGTACGTAGTTCGGTTCAGAACTCAAGATTCTTTCTCATTCATCAAAGTAGGTCAATAAACCGCTCGTTTGATGACGTTATCAAATGGGCAAGAGGTATAACTATAAGTTTGATAAAGGTACTTAATTATATCAATATTGAGGAGAAAAATACAAGAGCAACGATGAGCATTCACTATTGAGTTGCCGTCAGAACAATAAATAACTCCCCACAAGCGCGATGTAAAGTTAACTGAATTATTATGAGTGCTAGTTTCCTTGAGTAAAATGGAGCAAGCAAGAGCCTATTTATGTTTCAAGAGCCAACATAGCTTGAATACTTGAATTTTTCAAGCAATCTTTCCAACAATTCTGGTTTTGAATCAAGTAGTCTCCTGCTCACAATTTTCCTCACAGTTCTGGATCGAATGAACGTGTTTTATTCATGATTCATCACAACGCAGTGTCATCAATATAGTTACACTATAGTTGTTCTGATGCACAACATGATTCCCTAGGAAGTCTTGTAAAATGGAACAATTAATAACCACACCAAAACTTTAATACAACCTTCTGTACAGAGTGTTTTGGGAGTTCTGCCGTTCTAACATAATTTGAGTCGTACAACACGTTAGTGCATATCAATGAGTAGAAGGTGAACATTGCAACACAACACACAGGACAAAATTTTGAATACAAAAAATAGTCGTTATTGAAAGAAAATTTCAAGTCAAACAATTGGTTGATGGGGAAATACAACAGGTTCACCATTGGCGGTTTCATCATTCAAGCATTGAGAAGGCGCGCTCTGACGGATGTACGGCTCAAATTTGATGTAAGATTTGGACCAATCAGCGCTAGTCAATTGTAGCGTTCCAAGCGAGAGATCAACCCAAATTCAAACAGATCAAAACAGTCTGTACAATGCAGAAGGTTTTTAATACGGTGTAATTTGGATAAGTAATATGTATATCGTGCACAGCGTCATAAATGTTAAGCGTTAACTATATTTCAACTGTGAATCAATATTTTTACAGATCTCAGTGAAGCGATAAACCATGTGAAATTTACTGAGTGCAAATGATGTACTATAATATTGGTGAATGAAAACTTGTTGGAATCAACGTTCAGTTGAATTTGAATTATGTTTAATTCACCAATTTCTAGCGTCATCCATAAATTGAGTATTCAAGTTGAAGAAGGAGAAAAACAGTAAAGAGTATTGAAGTAAAAGTATATTAGAGTACTGGTAGGAGAAGGACAAAAAACCTAGAAGTTTACTCCTTCAAGGACTCACCTCTGAAATCTTCTATAAAGTACAGTCGTGGAAGAAAACACTCTGTATTCACAACAGAATAAAAATAGTTCTTTCTGAACACATTCAATGATTGACAAGAATATCTTTAGAAGAAATATTCTAATTCAAAAGTCAAGATCGACACTTGAAATGCGCCTCCTCAACAAAAATCATGAACACCTGCTACTATCCTACAATATGAGCATTCTTTTTCTGGAGAACAATACTACTTTCTGTCTGTTTTTAACCATTCCTCAGAGCTGACATGGTGTCCATGTATCTAACACATTTTCACACTTTCAAAATGGTGAATAGCTTGTATTGCTTGTAGAATCAAGTTACTTTCCTTTGTGTACCAACAGCTGTCAAGTACTTCATTTAAAAAAAAAAATTTTAAATGGACTAGGTTTTGGTGCAAATTTGGATCGTTATAGGTAGGTAGGTTGATTACATGGACACGTAACAAATAAACAAATTATCATCACCACACAGGTTCATTCGACGTAAAAGTTTTTTGGAGGCCTCCAAAAAACTTGTCGAATAAACCTGTGTGGTGATAATAATTTGTTCATTTGTTATGTGTCCATGTAATCAACCTACTTATAATACAATGACTTGTAGTGTCGAGGACTCCATTCTATTTAAATTTGAATCATCTCCCCAAGTACAAACCTGGCCTAACTCAGACCTGATTTCGAGACTCACAAAATTTTGAGATATGAGAGATATTGCGCTACAAACCCCTATGTATGTGAAATTTTAATGACTAAGCCATAATTTGAAGAAGAAAAGATCTCTAATTTCTCTTGTCATGTGCTGATTGATCTCAAATTTCACATGCTTATTATAGTCTCCAATTTACATCATACCTTCAGGTTTCACCTCAATCCATTTGACTGAAGGTCAAGGAGAGGAGTGAATGTACCACAAAACACAAGTTTTCCACAACCTTCATCTACACAACCTATAGTGAAACGGACTGAGCCGAAATTCAGACGTATAATGAAAATAAGGGAATACAACAAGGATGAGAAATTTTGGGAAGAGAAATGATAGAATAAAAATCTATTTGTAATTCATGAAATTTCAGATATTCTCGCTACGGCATTCTTCTACATTAAATATGAAAACAATCAGACTCTTCAATGCAAATCCAAAATATTTCTTCATGAACGCGAGGGAAAATTAATTTGAAACAAATTAAGCAACAGCTAAGCTACAATAACCTTTAGTGATGGATCTTTCAATTTTGCCAATTTAATTTAAAAATCGAACCAAACACTTAGTTTCATACCATATTGTAATAAAATTCGCCACAAGGATCAAAATGAAATACTCAATGATGACGTCAAGACAAAAACCCATTTTCTCAGAACACCACACATGCAAGCGTGTCATATTATAGTACACCATTTGCTTTTAAAATACAGAACCTTACCGTTCAAGAACTCACCATAGTTTCTTTACGAATACATAAACTATGTGGATTGTGGGTACATAGGATGGAATTCAGCAAAAAAATTAGCATTATCTGACATCGCCAAGAGTTTACTAAAATTTTCTTGGTTAAACTGATCTAAGCCTGAAACAATTTGGCCACAACATTTTTGTTTTACATTCAACCATTGAATGAATCGTGCTATTCACGGATTCCAGAAAACGATCGTTCCAAAATTATTAGTATTCTAAATGAAAAAGTCGAATTGTTCAGAATCAGTTTTTTGAAACACCGAGGATGGTCCACGCTACAGAATACTAACATTCGAAATAAATTCAACGGAAACGTCTCGAACTCATGTCACACTGTCTATGAATAGCTAGGTAGTATAATTTCCAAAGACTTAAGGTAGGTACATAGCAAGGCAATAACTATAAATAAAAAAGGGTAAAGGAACGAAACGTTCTGAGTCGTTCTACTCGTACAAGGGTTTTTCCCAAGCTTTGATTTCTCTTTATCTCGTTAACAGTGAAAATATTCAATATACTTAAACCTAGGTAGGTATTGAATAAGTACGAGTAATACGGCCATTATTCATTACTACGGTAATGAATACCTACCCGTCTTTTTTTCTTTTTTGAATACGCGTCGAGATAAATACTTTTCTCGTTTTATTAATTCAGAAATAATATATGCAGGTTCAGGGATTCTGTCACCTGTAGAAGTTGGGGGCACAAGGACTTGGAAAAACATTCAACTCATACATTGAAATAAAACTCAATTTGATGGTGCAAATCGTCACTCGGATGCTCGGGACTCATGAATAGAACGAGACTTGGAATGACTACTTAATTTTAAAAGTCAATGGTACATCGATCAATTATATAACTAAAAACTGGGGAAGAGACGTTTCTCACTCTCATTCTCTTCATTCTCAAAAAAGTTCAAAAAGTTGATTCCTTACCGTTCAATCGCGAAGCATAGGAAAAAATAACAGTGAAAAGATAGAGCATACCTGTAGTTCATTTCAGTAAAACAAGGTACTGCTTTCTGTTCTGCATAAGGTTGTCCACTGATGTGTAATGAAAACGAACAAGATACATTGTCATCATCTGAAACATGATAAATTGAATAAGCTCAAACTTGTATCGTTATAAAACTGTATGGAATACGAGAATAAAAAGTATCCCATCAACTTGAAATTCGAGTACTTGATGAAAAAATTTCAAGATAAACAGTAAAGTACACAGCTATTTGGTTTCTTATTGAAAACCAAAGACTTAGAAACGTATGAGAATTATTTCTTTAGAAAGTAGAAAATGCATCCTTTGTCAACTCTAGATAATCTTTAAATTAGACCTATACGATAACGTGATATCGATTTTTTCTTCAGAATACTCATTGTTTCGATCAAGAATATATTTCTTAATTTAGTTTAGTCTCCGATAGAGAGTACAATACCTACAATAGGAAACTTTACATGGAGCCGTTTTCGAGTGACCGATTCGAAAGGTTTTCTTTCTAACAATTTCAACAATCATTAGGGTAAGGTATCTTACCGATATCCTCATTTTCTCGATACGGCGGCGGTGGCCGAGGCGTTGCGAAGCTGTTGTGTTCACTGGTAGGAGGCGTCGGCGGGTTTGATATATTTACCGGGCCTAAAATATGATGAAAACATACTTTATACAGTAATATTTAGAAAAAACTGATCATTCTTTTTCTTCCTAATTGAAGAACTAATAAGGACATAGGCTTCATACGCTGGGAGAAATTATTAACATGAAACACGCATGATCATAAGTCATACGGGCTGCGATCAGTATCATGTTTTCAGTCTAAATAAATTATCGAGGAAAGTTTCCTTCTTTACGCATCATTGTGATTGATACACTTTCTCTCTGTTTCACAACAATTTTTTCCTTCTCGCGAGTGAAATCAATTTCACACAAGCTTCATCGTCAGCAAATTTAGGATTTTTGAACTTGAAAAAGATGCAACACTTACGACGATATTTTCGGCTGATGTAGCGACCAGAAACGAAACCGAATACAGCCAGAATGAATATTCCTATTACGGTCAGATATTTGATATTCATGTATGCAACTGTAACAAATTCAAAGTTTCAATCAGGTATCTTCTCAAAATTTTTAAAAAAGTGGAAAATTATACATTCAATTTTTTACTAACCAGTTTCATCTATCAAACGAGATTGGGCAGCGTTCGCGTCCAAAATAATCTCTTGACAATAACTACGCACATGAGGGTAGTAAACATCCGAAGTGAAACTGCAAGATAACGAAAGAAGAATTTGAAACACACTGGAGCCTTCAAAAATCGTAGAATTACACATCAGTTTTTGAAATCAACTCACCCGGGTAAACAATCACCGCAATCGTGAATGGAACGCGCGCAACGAATCAACGTCTCTCTGTGTCTTGAGGTACAGTCAAAGCATTCGACACATTTCTTCGAAAGGTAGCAGTAGGAAGTTTCAGGACATCCTCTGTCAGTAATACATGACAATGATTCCTGTAATACATATACGATATAAAATATAAACCTAAAACGCTAACCTGAGGCAAAAAATAGTTCTTGTTTTTTCATCATGTTTTTTTGGTTTCCTCTTCTCAGACACAAGATTACTTAATTTGTCTTCGAAATAAACGAAAATCTTCAGACTCGATTTTTCTCTCTTCAAGGGCGAAATTTCGGTCTCAAAAGTCTCAGAGTTTTGAAATTATACAGCAAACTGAACTTCGGTTTAGAACCAGTAGCAATAATTTTGAAAAAATTTCAGAGTAACAAAATAATCTATTCTTCCATGTCTCCAACAATTGAGAATGGAATTGAAAGAAAAGAGGGGTAGGAAATTGAAAATCACGGCTGAATAAGTCATGCGCACTTATAATTTGTAAAATAAAATAATACTTACAGAGGCAGTGTCGTTAATGAGATCCAATGGAATATCGATTTGAGCACAAAATACCTGTAAATTCGAGGTATGTATAATTATTTAGACAATGACCATATTTTTATAGCACAATAATAAATAACCAAAAAAAAAAGTCATAAGATCGAACATAGATCAAACATCTAGACAAATTTCTGAAAGTCCAACTTTGCCAGATATACTTTTTAATCCATTATATTTAGCTTTTTGTTCAAAGATAGAAGCAAAGAAATTTTGAAAGATTAACTTGAGCACTTATACTAACGCTTCTATTGCCCTTACAGAGTCAGCAAATCAACTTCCATTCACCCAAAATCTATTATACTAAATAACTTCTATTTTCCTTCGAGATAGCAAGTAGTGAGAAACGTTAAACAATTTACTTCAATTCAGACTGAAAAATTTGATTAAAAAATTTAAAATAAAATTCTTCGATACTCATAGATTCAAATTTTTGAATTCAAATTACGTCTACATTTTATTCCATTTCTTAATAAATTATTACTTGTATACAAATGTAGGAAAAGTATGATTTTAGGTTAGGGGTTACTAAAATTTCTACTTGTTTCTCGGCTTGTGGTTTAGGTTAGATTTTGTGTATTGTGTAACCAGGAAAAAAAAACGATTACTCACTTCACAGCCAATGCTGAGAGTTAGGAATAAAGCGAAGATACCGCGAACAGACATTTTTCTGAAAAAGAAAAAGAAAAAAAACAATCAAATTAGCTCGGCGGATATTAAATTATACATGTAAAACCTTGAAGATAATATTTCAACGCATGCAGAACTCAAAAATTATGACACTATGTTTCTTAGAACGGGTAATGAAAAAATATTATTACAACACAGAACTTTCATCAACGGCGGCAAATTGCTACTATGTTTCATAATCATGTAAGAATTATCCTGAACGCAAGTACGCGTGAAGTCAATCGACAATCCTTTCCTTCTATTCTTTACCTTATAAGATATGCAAGTCCTAACTTTGACTGCGAGTCTTAATGCGACGCTACGTACACAAAAATAATGCTTGTATGACCAGGGCGGCTATTCCACTAACGAACTGCGATAAAGTACGCGTGCACTTTTTCGCACTTGATAAGAGTTGTAATTACACTAATCGCGCACTTGGGCGGCTATTCCACTAAAATGACTGCGAAAAAGTACGCGCGCACCCCAAGTGCACGCCGAGCGATCGCACAAGTGCGATCGTTCTCACCACGCTAAGTAAATGTAAGTGCGCGATTAGTGTAATTACAACTCTTATCAAGTGCAAAAAAGTGCACGCGTACAGCGTACTTCATCGCAGTACGTTAGTGGAATATAGCCGTCCAGGGCCTCAATTACGAGCAACGTCACGTTTTTTGTCACCTCTTTATCACGCTTAACGAGAGGTCGGAGGGTGTCGACAGGGGTGATATCGAGTGATAAAAATTTTTTGTCATTGGTCGTAATTGGGGCCCAGTATAGCGTTCTTACATCCCCCCTGGGAGGGCCCCAACAGCTGATCGTTTACCGGTGCTCAAGGGGGCAAGTTTTTGATAGATACAATCGAGCGATATTTGGATATCGATACTTCCTAGAAAAAAGTAAACAATTTTTTTTACATAGGGTTTTCCATAAGGAAAAAATAGTACTCGGTTTCAAGATAATTATCTTCGAAATAACGAATAAATAAGAACATTGATGTGCGTAAATATCAAGAGGAGACTTCGAGCTTTCTTTCAAGCCATTAACCAGCTGCCTATGTTTCATATTCGTCGAGAAAATTCAAAATACAACTGAGAATAACGATGAGACATTATCAGTTGTGAATGTATCTGGAGGAAGAGCGTCCGTTCATCGTACATCTCATGAAACAAATGTCCTTTTTCCAGATACATCCGCAACTGATAATGTTTCATCGGTATTCTCAGTTGTATTTTGAATTTTCTCGACAAATATGAAACATAGGCAGCTGGTTAATGGCTTGAAAGAAAGCTCGAAGTCTCCTCTTGATATTTACGCATGTCAATGTTCTTATTTATTCGTTATTTCAAAGATAATTATCTTGGAACCGAGTACTGTTTTTTCCTTATGGAAAACCCTATGTAAAAAAAATTGTTCACTTTTTTCTAGGAAGTATCGATATCAAAATATCGCTCGATTGTATCGATCAAAAACTTGCCCCAGTCTTTCCGGCATTCTGTTTTCCCCAAAACCCAACTCCAATTAGCACTGCAAGAGAAGTGTTGGGCTGATCGGTTACTGGTGATTCAAGTCTTTTTGGCAATCCGTTTGCCCCAACATCAAACTTCCGACTGACGTGTGGTCAATTGATTTGAAAGAATAAATCCTAACGCACGTACAAAATGTGAAATTAATTGATAATCTTCTTTTACTATTCTTCATCTTATAAGATATGCAAGTCCTAACTTTGAGTGCGAATTTCGATGCGACACTACCTACACAAAAATTTGTGAGAATGGCAGCGTTTTTACACATATTCCATAACAATAATAGAAGATAAAACTTGGCACTACTAGTCACAACCGTATCACGACGTAGCCCTCTTCCTCAGGTAAACGTGAATAGTAGGGCCAAATCTTATCTTATATTACTGTTCTTTCTTCACCAATAAAAAAACTCTTCCGTTATTCAGTAAGAAATTTAACGAAGGGAAAAGGATGAGGAACGAATGATGTTTCTTCAATTGGTCGCGATCACCTCACATAAAATTGTACAAATAATCGACAGAACATGCACACATCATTAATACGTTCAGTGTCCTCATGTTTTCAGAGGTTTTCAGTAGCCTTTTCATTACCCTTCGTGTCACCGTCTGAATAGGCTAGCGTTTACCTCTGCCCATCTTCATACTCGTATATCTCAACAAAACCAAACATTACCTATTTGTACATTTTTACGTACTTGTACCATAATTAATTGAGCCATTAGCTTGATAAGATCAGATTGTCATTTTTTAAAATTATGATCACTCATCATCAGTTACATCTGTAAAGTATGCGTTACGCACTACTACAAACACACACACACACGTACGTCGCTCATATCAAAGTTAGGATGAACAGACGACGCTACATAGGAACGTATGTAGAGCTGAAATTTTCAAATATCTTTCAACTCCAAGAAATTTTTTTAGCAAAAACGTGTCCTAAATATTATCGTTGCATTGCCAAGTTATCTACTTCCCCTTCGATTGAATTTATTTCAAATAAATTTCTAACGAAGTCAAAACTAATTGAAAATTGCGTTTTTCCCATCTAAATGCATGGCGATTTTTCCATCATCCTGATAGGCTTAGAGCGGCGAGGAAGGAAGGCTCGACGCTAGCGCGACACTGCTGTGTTGAGTCCGAATAAAGGAACTAAGGAAGAGAACAAGGCAGTTACAAAACTACTCTCTGTTTCAAAGTAGGCCGTAATATTAATGACGATTTTAGATAGGCTACGGGCGTGGTTTTAAGAGGGGATAAGGGGAAGAGGATATATCCCCTCCAAAAATCTCAGAGAAAGATACGTTGTCCGAGCGGAACGAGGGAAAGAATCTCTGAATAATGGAATATCCCCCTCCTTCAAACTGTACCCGTGAGTGCGCGTCTGCGCAGCTGATTTCCCAGTTGATAAATTTCTTCGATTCATCGTCGTTATGCTGGGATTATTCCATAATTCTTGAAACTCTTAATTTTTCAAGAACCATGACTAAACAAAAAATACTAGGTATTGGAGATGATACCTCACTTCAGACGAGATATTTTTAAAACTTGGTAAACCGAAATATCGAGTCATGATTTATGAGGATAGTAACAAAAAAAAAAAGAGAGTAAATGAACCAGGAGACGAGTCAAGGAAAATACAGCACATGAAAGACACATTCATCAACATACCACAATTTTTTGATTTTTCAGAACCTCGAATTTCACATTTACAGAGGACCGTAAAATTCGAAGACGGACACAAACGGAGACTATATCTTTGGAACATTATTGTGATCTTATCTCATACAAATATTTGAAAGAAATTCAGGCGTTAAGAGGGATTTGGGTTATGTTCCTGACAGTTGGTTCGGTGAAGGATTAGTTTAACAGAATAAGGGATGCTTCAATAGGAATATGATTATGGCCAGTTCAAGAATGCAGAGTGCAGTGGCGAAAAAGATAGGATCCATAAATTTGATTGATTAAAAATGGATCGGATAACACTCTTACGTGAGATGACAAGACGAAAATGCACTTTACGATATTCTATTACGATAAATTCACTATACGGTACTTATACGAGATATACAAAATATAGATCACTGTTACAATAAATTACATTTCATGAATAAACAGAAAAAAAACGCGAACGCAGCGATTTAACGCTGACGCGACGTTGTTGTTGCCGAAAGAACTCTCCTCCTATTACCATTCAACAGCCGCTTTTATAGGGTACAGAGGATACATAGAGTGTATGGAAGTTTCTACATCATTGCGCAGTGTACAACTAAAATATGCCCATATTTGAGCTTTAAGGGTTCTTGATTCGTCATTAGTGGTTTCGATGGAAGGGTATTGGGCATCTGCATGTGAACGTTGAAGAAGAAGAAGTTGCGAAGAGTCAACCATGTTTTAGGGGACGATTAGTGAAATGGTTTAGATCAAGTTGAATGCATCGTAGTCGAATGAGCACGGATATGTACATTGCATCGTATGCGAATGAGCACGTATAGATGCAGTAGTGTGACGTAAGTGTAAAAAACGGGGTGATGAGTACTTCAGTTGAAACGAGAGAAGGATGATCACGAGCAGGGGTCAGGTATCTAAATGAAGGAGTGGATCATCATTGAATACGGTAAATAAATAGTACAAAAAACGAGGAAATAGGTAGAGTTTTATTCGTATGGCGCTATAGGAATGAGAGACAGAAGCAAGATGGATGAAAAGAATGTTGATGAAGGCAGTTTTTGCGTATGGAAGCAAAGAAGTTGGAGGCTATAGAGAGAGAAGAATATGGAATGAGTTGAAAGTGCAGATAGGGCAAATTATGTTTCTGACATCTGGTATCCACACTCTTCGCACATTCTCATAGTTCTGAAGAGCATACCCAAGGAGAATTGCACAAGAGGGGTCTTTAAGCAGGGTCAAAATTATATCGATGATGAAATATGCATTTAGAGGATAGGAGTTTTCTACTGCTTCTTCTGTACTACAAACTGGGGAATAGAAATAAGGATGACATTTAGCGACGAATTGAAACGTACCATGTGACATTAAATCAAGTATTCTAAAAACTAATATGTAACCCTTTCAAAACCCAGCGTACAATAAAGAAAACATCAAATTTTTATCCACAAATCAATGAAATACAAATTTGAGAATTTGTACTCTCAAGAATGAAGTTGCTATTTCCACGTTTCAATGTAACTTAGTTTGTAAGGTAAGTATGCGAACTCGATATTTGATGAAAAAGAAAAAAAAAATCGAACTACCAAACGACTAGAGAAGTAAGTTCTCATACACAAGAATTCGTTCTTTACAATAATTGCGTTCAAAAATGGGACTAGAAAAAAAATCGTTTCTCGTACTCGGAGACAATCAACAAAATTCGTTCTTGTATATTCAAAGCCAACTTCCCGATTAGATTTAATCCAAATGCGTGTCGATGACGTATGGCGATACGACCAAGTAAAATAAAGTATAATTTCAAATTCTAAAACGTATCGCATAAAAACGAAAGCAAGCCTATAACCTATTCGAAATCAATTTTCAAAATGATCATTACTGCCCTGAAAATAATTTAAAAGAAATACATACATTCGAAGTATCTGGAATTCATTGATTTTCTAGATTTCAATATTCGTTTCAAGTCATACGAATTTTTCAGAAGACCTATAAATACCCAATATTGAGAGGAGCAAATTTTTAAAAATTTTGTAGATGAAATACAAAGTTCAGTCGTGCACAGGCCTATCTTCTTTTCAACAACCACGAAAATGAGATCACAAAACTCGATGATATGAATGCGTAGGCGTCAAGTTCGTTACTACGCTAATTACGAATTAAGGTGGCAAGTTTTTCACAAATATGAACATTATTATCTCAAAAGTTTCATTATTATCGTATTATACGTGAAAATAATTTCCTATCAAATCGATAACGTTCGTCGTCCGAATACATCCGGTTTGAACTCATCCGATGATACCAGGAAGGGCGCGCCTTCGCTTATTTACTCTGCGTTTGCAATTCTATGCGATAAGCTTCTTCAAGAAATTTTTATTCTAATTTTCTATGATTCCTTATTCTGACTTTTTCATCTCATAATTTTTTTTCGACTAATGATTTCGCAGTCAACAGGCATTTATGTAATTTTCCACAGAAGAAAAAAAGATGTATAAAATACAAAAATATAGCTCGAGCATAGGACATTTGAGTGGCTAAATAATGTACCAAGTGTCATAAATACGTTGGAGAAATAATTCTGTCAGATTTTTGTTCACAATTGATCTACAATATACGATACGTATTATTCGCGACTCGTATTATACGCGATGACTCATTAATTTCTGATTAATAATAAATGAAACAAAATACAATATTAAAGTATGCTGTAGGCTGATTTCTGGTATTTATCCAACATTTCCTCCTTATTTATAACAAATGGACAGTGCCTACCGCTATTATCTCATATTGTCAGTCTATGAGCAATTGAAAAAACTCCATGGGAGCGAAGAAAGTAGTGATTGAAATTATAAATAGCGCTTCGAAGGAGCGATTGTTGAAAGGATAGTAACGATTAGGTATATTGATCGAAAACCAGAACGAAAAACGAAAAGTTTCAATCAGTTTTCACTACACATTTTTGAATACAATTACTAGACCAGAAGGTAAGATGATCATTAGTGATCATATCAATTTTCAACATTTTTCCTGATCACGTTAAAATTCAATAGTTAGGCACCCTCATAATTCCAGTATTTCGTGATCGTACCTACGCAGCATACATTTTTGCGACTAATAGTTCAGAAATTTGAAAAATGGAAAAGAAGTAAAAACCGAAAAGAAATCCGAATGAAATTTTTTGTTCTGGAAAACCAATTCCCGGAGCAAAAGAATTTGAATCTTACACAAGGAGCGGAACCATTGAGAAAAATCATGACCAAATTTTGCTATCATAATCATGAAAAATTTATCGCATTAATCATCAATTGTCATTTTCAATAATCGTTTTTCACAAAATTGATACACTTTGCGATGAAAATATTTTAATGAAAAGAGCGATTCTTATTACTGGCAGGGATAAAATATTTTAATGAAGAGAGCGATTCTTATTACTGGCAGGGATAAATGCGGATCGTAGAAGAATCATCCGAATCGCAAATTAGAAAATTGTTTCCAATGATTCGAATCATCTCTTGGACAGCGGACAGTGGAATGAGAAAATGATTGAGATACGGATCGCAGAAATTTTGATCGGTAATCCGAAATCCGATCCGTACCCAGCCTCAATTACAGAGGTACGGAACCTTCATTTGTTGAGACAAAAATCCCGTTTTCATTATCTAGCAAATAGTTCAATGTTTAAAGTTAATTGTCTAATAAATTCAAAGAAGTTGGAGGAAACCTGTCAAATAGCATTGCCCGTCCGGATTTGAGAATTTTTATTCGCTAGACTTCGATAACATTTTTTCAGAACCCCCTGACCAGAAAATACGATAGTCGAATGAAATAAGGACGTATTCGAAGAAAAATTATTCCGATGTCAGAGCAACAATCAGGAGAAAATCATTTCTTCTTTCCAACAGGCACTGTTTCACAAAACATCGAAATATCTCTAGGTGCCTTTGTTCAATTTTCAGCGATATATTCGTAATATCTAATGTTATTTATTTCATTGATCGTAGGTAACTCGTACTAGTGATAATTATGTTTGTCAGCAATTTAGAACTCGTGTAGCCTAACCTAATGGGGTTTAAACCTACACTAGAGAGCGCTACTGAAAGGATTAATCAGAGAATTTATGTACGTTCGTACATTGATTTACAATGAACTGTTATTTTTTTCGAATGTATTATTATTGCTATAATTTTTTTTGTGTTCAATGTTGATACAGACTACGAAATTTATGCTTGTATTTGCTTTAAAAACTATATTCTATCAATCATGAAGCGTAAAATTTTTCAGTTTCAAAAAGCATTGAACAAAAGGGTGAATATCGTCACGGCTACGAACTTCTCAACTTAGTTTAAAAACCCCAAAATGAGGAATAGAATAAATCAGTACGAATCGAAAACCCAACATTCTCATCACATTCAAAACGATTCTGCTGCACAAAAAAAAATCAAATAGTACGTCCACTACTTCAGAATTTTGTTCTTTCAAAAAGAGCACGATAAAGATTCTGAATGTTGACAGCAGGGCTGCAAGATTTTTCAAATAACAGAAGGGTCTTCGATCAAAAACTTATCAGTCTAAAATAAGCGAAGAAAAAAGAAGTCGGAAGTTCCCAAGTTTGAAAAAAAAAAAGTGTCCATTAAAAAGAACGAAACGCACAAGAAAGAGTACGAAGAGTACGACCATTTTCAAAAATAGTATAATATACTGCTATTCTGAAGAAAAAAAGAGAGTACATCATCTCCCTTCCCCACGAGCGACTTTCAGACTATTACCGAAAATACTTCGATAGTAAAGTCAGAGCTTCGTGATGAAAATATTCATTTTTAGGAGAACTTGACGAATTTTGACGTTTATGTTAGGCCTGCAAAATTTTGTGACCTGCGATGAGAGAAAAGGATGCTCATTGCCCACGGGCAGAAACATCGATTCTTCCTGCTTGGATACCGTATCCAATAAGAGACAAGAATAATATTCCTGCCAATAGGCAATAAGGATCCTTTTCTAATTTTTTCATCACAGGTTGCAAATCGTGATTTGACTCACACACGCACACTTGAGCCATAGATCTTATTCTCCTAATTACGGACGTATCTGGTAAAAGTGCGTCCGCTCAATGTATTTTTTACGGGACAGACGCCTTTCTCGAAGAACTTCCCTCATACCTACGTAGGTTCATCAAATATTTCTTGTACGGTAGGCAAGGATCATAAAACAATCGAGTAATTCATAGCTATTTTGCGACAGTTGACAAAAATTTTAGAAAGAGAATAACGATCGAGTGAACGATGAACGCAAATTTGCCGGTCAAGATAATTTCACTGCACGAAGTTCATCGACACAAGTCTGTCAACGCGTGTATTTAAAAACCTTGGCCGCCTATCCGCAATTGAAGAATTCTCTCTCAATAGACACCTAGTTTTGGGAAAATAATGAAACTGTCAGTGGGAATTCATACGATAACTTCGAACGTTCTCACAGATTCATAATTTTCAAAGGGTAAATTAATAATTTAAACGCGAAAATTATGCAACATCACTCTAACTGGTATAATTTCGAAAATTAGGATACCTAATTAATTCAAAAGTCGCTCAAGTGCATCTTACATTAAAAGTAGGAAAAATATTTAGCCGGCAAATTTTGTTGCATCATAAAAAGCTTCATCCGTCAAATAAAAAACACGTGTCAGGATAATTAATTCAAAAGTTGCTCAAATGCATTACTGCATTTTACATTAAAAGTAGAAAAAAAATTTAGCCGGCAAATTTTGTTGCATCATGTCATCCGTGAAATAAGAAACACGCGTCAAGAGTCGAACAAGATTAATTATAATCGAACACTTCGACATTTTCACACGAATAAGAGAAAAAAAAAGGTGAAAAAAAAAAAACGTGGAAAAAAAGATGATGCAATAATAAAAGATACAACATCATTACCTGGACATTTCAGTAGTTAAAGCGGACCAGTTTATCGAACGCAACGAAACAACACACGGGTGGCACTTGACGGCGCGAAGGAAGAGGGACGAACGCAAAAAATTCACAGCCACAATTAATAATAAATAATCTAGAACTCAGTTGTCAGTTCTTACGACCACTCGCAAGGTAGGTGAAGATGTAGACTGACTGACGATCATCCGCGACCGCTGGAGAAGTATCGAATGATGCTGGTAACAGCAAAACTTCACGAAGAAGCAATGATAGAAAGAAGAAGGAGAAAGACCATAATTCCCCCGCCTACAAATGCGCGCGTTGACAAGAAATACACCTGATCCTGTTGAATTAGGTGGAAACCTAATCGAGGGAAACCAAGGGTGATAGAGGAGAATAATAATAATAGAGGGAATAAGCAAGAAAACAAAATCTTCACGGTACGTTACAGCAAAACGAGAGAAATGAAAGGAACAACACGACGGGGAACAAGTGGACCATATTCAAGATGATTCATCGACGGCTTGCAAGTCTCGACTTGTCGGCCAGTTTACGTCGTCAACGTTGCGTCTGTTTCTTGAGTTCTTTACAGGGCGCATGACTTATTATGCAACTATTGTAATTTCAACTGATTTGAAACAATTATCGGTTATTCGGTTTGTTTGGTACGTTAACGTACTCTCCATCATAAGTGTCGTATCGGATAATATCATACAGAAGAGTTTAGTCGAGAACTTTAACGGTCGAGAAGGTCGAGAATAGGTCATCGAATTTAGAATAATAATTCAATTAAGAAGAATAATCCCTTCAGCACCTAATGGCCCTAAAGAGAACGTGAGAAGTAGAATTGCTAGATTCTGGTTTTCCAACGCAAAATTTTATATTCAAATTGAATCGCTGAACTTTGAATGACGTTTTCTCGAAAACTAAATTTTGTCGTCAGTGTCGTTAGAGTCGTTAGACTGAATTTCATTTGAAAGGGTCCATTGTTCATCCGATAGCAAAATCCATGCTTTTTTCTAAATCTCTACAGTAGGTCAAGGTCGTAAAACTCAACATACAAACTCACCCGGGATGGAATCAGGATAGTCAGTCAACAAATCAACGGAATCAATCATACGCATTTATCTCGAGTTTCGACCAAATGTCGTCTTTCAACATTGGCTCTGTTTACATTCAACGATCCTCCCTTTAACCCTGTGTAATTCTTATCACTACCTATTGGTCGAAGGATTAGACAACTTATGAAAGAAAAAAAAAAAAATCTTATTATTGAAAATCGGAAAAATTGTCCCGTCTCATGTTTCAACAAAACTCAATGTGGCATGCGAGCTGAAATAACTTGCGCTTGCCTGAAGAACCACGATTTATAGATAGTCCAGTACAGTGCAGATAATATTTATTGTCTGTAAGGAAGACCACAAGATTTTCCATCGTTTCTGACTCTCTCATATACGGAACCTCCGATGCGAAATGTCTTCAATGGACAAAAGAAGTCCATTGATTTTTTTAGGTCACGAGTATTTAAAATATTTGGCTCAAAAAAAGGCTGTCGCATTGGCCCAGACATTTTTTCATATAAATTGAGAGTGGACGATGATCGAATTTTAATCAGGAACAAAGATTTTTGTGGTCCACTGCCTGATGGGAAAATATCCCTCTGACCTACTTTATTGGCCTCGGAGAAATTCTAACGACCGAGTTATATTTAGATACTAGGAAAATACGAAGAAAGGGGCAAAGGAAAAACAGCTGAAGACAGTATTTTTGCGAGAGGGCTACAAAAAAAAAGGAAGCACCCCGGTAAACAACCTGAAGGACTCTGAAGCACTCTGAAGCACTTGGGAATTACTACCCCTGTTTTTCTCTTTTAAAGCCCGCTTGAAGCTTCGAGAAGCCCAGTTGAAGCCCTCTTGAAGCTCGCTTGAAGCACTGAGAAGCCCAGTAGAAGCCCTCTTGAAGCAGTGCTTCAACAGGTGCTTCAGACAAGATGAATGTTTACCGGGACTAATAAAAGGAGCAGTAACAGTACTCTTCCTGAAAACGGAGATAGTGTCTAAGACATTGATGACAGTGCCACGTGAATCACACGTGAATTAAGGAAGGAAACCAGCAGTTGAGGAAGAGGCCAACCGGAGAGATTTCATCTATCTGCACAAGATTTCATAGATTTTTCTGTATCAGTAAGCAAAGTGGTTAAGCCAAGAATGTATGGAAGAGAAAATGAGTTTTCCTTGAGACGGTACATGAAGGCTTTTGGGATGATCGAACTCAAATAGAAATCTAGAACTTATTCCCAAAGTAGCAAATGTACAGCAGCGAAGGAGGACTAAAAATTTCCGTAACTTCGCATGAAAAACGACGCTGGAAGCAGCAAGCAGTACATCCAAATGTTGGTAAACGACTACCTTGGGAATATTAGGAAATTAACCTAGAAATGTCGAACGAATGGAAGCCAGAGGGGATTGAAATCCTCAATCTCGGAAAGAGAGATTCTAGTAAAGCCCTCCTTGTGAGTCTATGTGTAGTAGTATTTTTATTTCTTCCTCGTGAAGTATCATACCTACGTAAAAGAAAGAATTGACAGATTTTTACACTTTGTCTAAATGGGTATTACTCGTTCATACAATTCAACAATTTGTGAGAAAAAAAGATGGTATTGTTTTCCTTTTAATTTATAGTCAAAGTCAACTAAAAAAGACATCATAATTAATTCATGCGCTGCTCCTTCTACTCCGCGTCATTTCTGACCTCCGTGCTGACTCACTCGCTACGCTAAGGAGAACTAAATGCTTCCCACAAACTTGTGGAGGGCAAGAGAAAAGAATGGAATTTTGAAAATCAGTAATTTATTTACTTTTTTTGGAGGAACATTTAAGTTTGTTTTGGTGTAACTTGAGGAAAAGAGACCACCCAATCGAATACAATGAAATACTGCCCTAGTTTCTTCCGCAAATGAAATAGTTCACAGCTGGACGGCCGCAGGAGAAACGTCGGAAGGCTATTTTGTTTTCTTACTACCTATATTGAAGTACATATTGCAGTTGCAATCACAATTATATGTGTGCGTGTTTGTGTGTGTAAATGATACGGTACATTAGACACGTGTTTATATATTTCAACCCGTTTCGGTATCCTCATCCGATACCCGTCAGATCGTCTCCTTTACTTCGTAAGATGAGTTTACCTGCTGCCGGTTTCTTTTGGTGACAATTCGGAAACTACACAGAACAGTGTCCCGCTAACGTCAAGTCTTACTTCTCCGCCGCATTCAGCTTGTCAGAATTAGGATGATCGGAATTATTTAGTTACCAATGCATTCAATATAGGGAAAATCGTAATATTCCGATCCTTGAAAATTTCTCTATCTGCATTACGTTTTTATGTAGCCTTGCTTGTTTTTATTCCGCACATATGAAATCCTTGAATAGGTGAGTTTATGGTGGCTGCCGATTTAGCTAAAATTTTCGGGCTCTATTTTCCATTTTATAAAGAAGTTTCTGGAACGTGGAAAATTTTTTATCTGATTAGGGGTTTCTTACCTCTCGCAAAGGGTACGCTTCTCTCCTATCCGCTTCATTTGGGTTTGTAGCTGTGTCATACGTAGTTGTCTGACGAATAAGCAGTGTTTATGCATGTTGAAGAAGTCGGTAGAGTTCTCTTATTCTTAAATGAGAATTAATTATTTGGTTCTAAAAGATTCTAATTTAAGAAGGCAGCATAGCTACGCACGCAGGTAGAATGGACCAGCATTTTGATTCCTCTCAGCAAATTAGGGAGCACTGTCAATTGAGTTCGCGCGGTATCGTGGAGCAGGGACTTAGAGTACACCTTGTTTCATCCTCCACTACGGCGCTTTGCGAACACAATCGACAATGCTCCCACCCCTAGTTCCTTAAGGAGCGGAGGGCGAGACTTGACTTGAATGAAGGTTCACCAAGATAAAAAATTTCAACAAGAAAAAGAAAGCACTGCCTTACAGGATCATCCTGTAAAGCAGTGCTTTCTTTTACTTGTTTAACGATGACACGCAACAACGACCATATCGTTAATCTTGGGCTTCGTACTGTAGGCAAGTTATAAATCTCATAATGTTTAGGGAATTTAGTGACACTCATATTTTCAGATGGGCGTTACTATACGAAACTAAAGTGAGTCACTATGTTTTTAATTTTGCTTGATACGTTAATGGTGAAAATCGGAAGCCATCATAATTGATTGAAAAATTAACTTCCACCGAATCGTATCTTAATTTTTTAGTTAAGCCAAAAATAATCATTTTCGCTGAAACATACTTCCACACCTCAAAAGTCAACTGGAAAATAAGAAGCAGGATTCCTCATCACGTGACATTACTCGTCGAAAAGAATAAAATTTTTCAACAGCCGCGTCGTTGAAAAAAATTATGTTAAGTATTGCTATTGACGAATAAAATTCCAGCTTCCGGAATATCCGTATTTGTGGTCTTGGTGCGGTTTTCATACCTTAGGCTGTACTTCGACGCGAATAGTCAATATCAACACACATATTTAGGTACACAAAAATATACGTTTCAGCCTCATCCTTTCTCTCGTTGTATCGTATTTGTATTGAGAAATATTGTGGAAAACGACTATATGTACACATGTCTCCAGCGCTATTCTCATCATGACGTCATCACCAGGTAAACGTTAGCGTGAAACCATTCTACACACATTTTAGGCTATTCAAGATACTGTATAGTCTCGTTGGGTAGCGATATCGTAGGATGGTACCGATAATTCGCTTTTGTTCTCAGAAAATGCGTATATTGCTTGTGAAGAGCCAACTTAACGCGCTGTACATCAATACTGATGCTTAAGCGTAACAAGGTGAGGTACAGAAGAAAAATATTCGTTTCACTAACAGAGACACAAAAAATGCTGAGTCCAACGCTTAAATTATTAAATTATTATTGTACAACCCATCTTGCTCAAAACTGTTCAACTCGAAGGCACATCCCTAAAATCTTGTCGGGTTAAAATAAATTAGACATTCTCTCAGTAGCACCATCCTGAAAGAGAGCAATCTTCACAGAGTGTATTAGGTACGTATTGAATTCTGAAGATTGATTTTTTCCCTTTCTTATTCTATATGACAATTTAAGGAATTCTTTTACCAAGAATTATTCCCACCATTTTGGCATAAATCTGGTAATAACCTCTCCGTGAGTCTGATTCGGGGATGGCCGAGTTCCCATTTCATCTTCATGAGGCTGGAGGAAATCACGAGTGTATGCAGTTTCAGCCCAACGTACAACATCACTGCTCTGCTAGTCTGAAACAAATCGAATTCCCATGAGGTGTCTCCAGACCCGTGGATTGGCCTCCTCGAAAAAAATAGAGTATAGGGGGACTTCGTTAGAATTTGCATCGTTGATTTGGGATTGAAGATCGAAAAGGGGTAGCATAGTATTCCGTCCTTTTCTGAAGCCATACTGCAAGGGGAGAGGATATTTTTTATTTCTCTTTTGTTGAGGATTTTTTGAAATAATTTACCAAGGACACTGAAGAGGGCTATAGGGCAGTATGAGGCAGGATGAAAATTATAACAGATCAAAGAACAGATATGAAAGAAAACGATCAGGTGAGCGCGGTACGACTGACCGAAGGGTAATAGATCAAATAGCGCATTACTTGATGTACATATTATACTGCAAATTATGAAGATCAAAATCGAAATTTTTATTGGTCCCCAAAATAGGTCGACGTAAGTCCCTTCAGTAGATCGAAACCAAGCACATTCGGACCCAACAGCGCTAGCTTCGCTGATAACGCAACCGGGTACTCAATAGACATTGCGGGCATGGAAGTGAGCGGGCGGTAACCATTTTCATAAAATTTCAATGAATTTCAAAAGCAATAGTTCCATTTGAAAGGAAATTTTGTGATGAGCAAATTTAGTTCTTTCAATTTTTTCAAAAAATTGCTTCTTTCCAAAGATATTTTCAAGTAAAAGTTAGGTACATTACAACAAATGGAATTTTATCCTTGACCCCGGTTCCATTTTCGCGAGTACAGCGAACCTGGCGGAAGTAGGGCCCGAATCTCTTTGGTCAACATTTTTCCGGTCAGGGCCTCCAGCCTTTCAAAAATTAGTCCTTTGTAGAATCGACGCAATTTTTCAAATTATGGCAATCTATACCGAAAGGAGAAGCATACTTAAATATTTACGTATACAAAGAAGAAATTTTCTACCTGAGCCAAATAAATGAAGATCATGTTTCATGTACTCAACGTTTATCTCTGCGGACGCACTTTAGAACAATTTTATTTTATTTTATTTTATTTTTTGTACGCTTCTTGGTCTAGTACAAGTCTACTGTAGAATCTCCGCTCCTTCGTCCCGCTTCTTTGTCTAGTATAAGTCTACTTTAGTATAATATTTCAGGCTGTTGAGATTACGGAGCCTCACTCCTTGTTCTAGTATAAGTCTAGTTTAGAATGCTTTTGGAGGACTCATTCGCTCCCTTAGGTCGCCCCCTTTCTTGGTCTATTATAGGTCGGGTATCCATTAGAATTTAAGCCAATAGCTTTTAGGGGCTCACTTTGGCCTTCATGGTCTACTATGAGTGTAGTTTACAATTTTTGGGGGTATGGCTTCCTAAAGCTCACTCTCCTAGGTTTAGTACTGTATATTGTATATTAAGTATATATGATGAAAGCTGAACTCACGTGGGCCCACTTCTTGGTCTGTTCTTAAGCTTTCATTTTACTGGACCTGATATACTGTATACTAGGTTTATAGTGGCTAAGCTGTAGCCTAGTATAAAGGACGCTTCAGAAAGGATACAGTATACAGGATTCCTAGACTTAGTATGAAGCTTGTGTGTTAGTTTGCTGCGTAGATAAAAGGGAGACCTAGTTAGTTTGTCCTCCTTCTCCCTCTAATATAAGTCTAACTAGTAAAATCCCAGGGAACCTGTCTAATGAGATATTATGGAAGTGCCTTATAAGTCATATGGTGTTTGAAGCGTTGCATATCTGGTCCATTGAAGGAAAGGAGCCAACATACAGTTTATTATAGACGAACTAGGCTAGGAATCCTAGCTCTATACTAATAGTTGATAGGAGGGAGACTTGGAAAGTAGCTTCATGTCTGTCTTACGAGTCGAAGAGAGATCGGTCGCCCCCCTGCTAGAGCCACTTCAGGTTTAGTATAATGAAGCTTAGCCTAGTAGAATAGTTGATAGGAAAGGGACTTGGAAGCTAGTTTTATACTAGCAAGAACTGTCTTACAAGTCAATGAAAGATTGGTCAACTCCCTTCTGGAGCCACTCCAGGTTCAGTATAATGAAGCTTAGCCTAGTATACTGTATATTATGGAACCTCGTATACTGTATATTAGCCCTAGTATAATGAAGGCTTGTATCCTATATATTACGGAACATTGTATACCGTTTATTCAGCCTTGACAGTATAATCCTAGTATACTGTAAATTAGTATACAGCAGACGATTGTACGGACGGATGTACGGACGCCAATTTCGGAATTAGGGTACGAGGTCAGGGGGGGAGGTCTAGAGCAGAAATTCTTCTAAGTGTCAAGGTCATGGTTGTACGGACGGCCGTACGGACGTACGGACGCAAATTTCGGAATTAGGGGGTAGGATCAGGCCAGAGCAAAGACATGAAACATGTCAAAACCACAAATCAGAACCTACAACTTGCCAAAGAATAGACGATAATCATCCCCTCCTTTCTTATGTGCATACCTAATGAGGTCAACATTTCTCTTATGTCCTACAGTTCGACCGTGCCTTACATACTTTTATATTGAAAGTCGAAATTTTTCCAAGTCCCACAGTCATGTATGAAGAGATTGGTGGTCGAAATTTTTCAAGTCCTTCAATCATTCAGTATAATATAGATGTTGAAGAAGAAGGATGTTGCGAAGAGTCAACCATATTTTAGGGACGATTAGTGGAACAAATTTGAATCAAGTAGATTGCAGTTTATTCGAGTGAGTAAGTATAAAGCAATAGAGAGACCGAAGATACACATAAGTGTGGAAAGCGGAGTAATGAGCACATTAGTTGAAAGAGGGAAAGGATGATCCCGAGCAGGGATTAGGTATAAGTAGGGGAATAGATATTCATTGAGTAAAACGAATAGATAGTGCGAAAGCGAGAAAATAGAGTATTAGGCCTCCATTTTGAAACTCTTGACAACGTTTCGACGCCCAAGCGTTCGTCGACCTGAAGATGACGCTTGATCGTCGAAACGTTGTCAAAAGTTTCTCGTAGGTAATTAAAAAGTGGCGCCCAGTGCCTTTTTCATTATTCGTAATAATTGAACTCGTGAAACCACGGAAAAATACTTATAATAATTTTGTTATAGAATATTTTATTTGTATCTTCGTGTTATTAGGAATGTGACATAGAAGCATGTTGGAATGAAAGAAAAAAATGTCTACGAAGGCAATTTTGAGCGTGTAAGCAAAGATGTTGGCGGCCATAAAAAGAGTAGTAAAGAATGGGTGAAAAATGCAGATAGAGCAATTTTTGTATCTGACAATCGTGGTATGTAGCGGAGTAAGAAGATTTAGAAGAAGCACCGCACTGCACTCCACAGTCTACCGCGTTGGCTTGTCCTCCAATTAAGCTCATCTTTTTATCAAATCCTCCAGTCAACAGTTTGTTCACGTTTATATATTATGGCCAAAGCTGTTCATGGTCCCAGAATATGATCTACATGTTCGGCGGTTCTTCCATCAACTTTAATTTTCGCAGGTATCAGGCCGACACTTTCAAATCACGCATATAAGCTTTGTTCATGATGACCAAACGTATGGCATTACAAGTTGACACTTGACGTGATAAAATTTCACAAAAATATTCCGAGTTTTTAAATGGATTCAAGTTTAATTGATTCTTTGATCATAGGTGCCTTCGGGGGTCGTGTAGATGAGTCAGGATGACTAATTAATGAAAAGTCATTATGATTTAGGTACAGTGCAACCGCTTATTTCGCTATTTTTGTGATCGAATTGAAAAACGATTACCGCAATATAAGATGAGTGTCATTTTTATTTTTCTATCAGGCCTACGAGTACTCTTAAATTTGTCAAGTATCGACAAAATTCAGTGTTCTCCATTCATATTAATTCGTACAAATTATAGAATTCACGAAAATACCCCCCCCCCATGCACCAACGTCCGTCAAATCGACCCGTTTTGAAATCACTCAGAAGAAAATATCGGCTCTAAAACGGCTCCGTACTCGAAATTCAGTACACGTGCTGACGGACCTATTGGTACTGTTCCCAAAAATAATGGCAGCCTATGTATGTTTTTAACAGTATACGTTAAGATCAAGGCGAATGAACCATCTAGTAAACAATATCGCAACTCTCACCTGTTTACTTGCTGCGCCCTGTTTCCAGGTACCGATATTCTCTAATTGTTTACCCTCTTGGAATTATGACTCATCATTCAGCACCTTACTTCGAGCCGGTTTTCAATGGACGTTGCGTTGACTCGTAAATGTAACCTGTTATGAGATCAATTTGTATGGCAACCGACTCGTATATTGGGATTTTATTTTCGGTTCCTACGTACCGATGTAGAAGATTTTTCTAAGTATTGTTCTCTTCATTAATTTTTCATGTTCTAGAATATTTAATTTCCTCGTCTTAAATCTCTAGGTAACGTTTACTTATTTATTCGCCATTTTATCTAATTGTTTTGTATTATTTTGGCGATAGCCTTAACGTAAGCACCTCGAAGGAGAAAGCGCGCCAATATTTTCGCGGCATTCTCGATAACCTTCACAAGGACGCTGCGCCGTTGTACAATCGGGCCACATATGACTAATAGTACTTTCGTGCATCACATCAAAGGTTTATGACCCCTATTCGAGCGAAATATTATGCATCTGTAGTTTTACTCTTACCCTATATTATGTACTTTTTTAATTGATTATGTTTTACTTGGAACATCGGTGATTCATCGCGATAAGTACCGGACATGATAGATTGCAAATGTAGAGTAAAGAAATTCTAATAAGCGTGCATCGTAAGCTTACATTGAAGAAGCTAAAATTTTGAATCTTATTTATGAGAAACGAGATAAAACTTATGGAGAGCGGAATTATTCCTCGAACAGATCAAAATTTAAAAAATGTCAAGTAGAACGGATTTTGAAAAAGAAAATGAAAAAATTGTGATGATAATTATAAGGAGCGCGCAATCATAGAACGCCACGAGAAAATAAGATAATTTGCTCGAATGGGAAATATATTTGTAATTACTAAGAAAGTAATTTTTCCCCTTCAAACTAATAAACACTTCTGGAAAGCATTTAGCGTCTTTAAAATTTTGATAAAAACTTACTCATGCGATTTGACCTTCATTTCTTATAGTTCAGATATTTTTAACAGGGAACCTGTTTTATCGGGGGGTAAACTGAAGGAAAATGACGGGCGCCGGGCGCCGTCCGGCAAGAAAAAGGGACTTGGAAAAATTTTGATGAAGTGATAGGAGGGGGACTTATCCTCTCTGCTTCATGCAGTATATTATACTAGGTTTATACTACGTATTATACTAGGCGTATACTAGGTCCAAGCCTCCTTTATACTAGGTCTCTCTGCTTCATGCAGTATATTATACTAGGTTTATACTACGTATTATACTAGGCGTATACTAGGTCCAATCCTCCTTTATACTAGGTTTAGGCATCCTTCATACCATAAGCTTACAAGATCTTTATAATAGCTTATAGTAGCAGTTTGTCCTAGCTCTGTACTAGGTCTTAGGCTTCCTTTATACTACTGTATTAGTGGTTTTACTAGCTCTGTGACGTCATCAGATAGTGATGGCACTTCTAAGCTATATATGATGGGAAAAGGACTTGTAAAAAATTCGAAAATTGACCTGTATCTGATGAAAAATCCCTTGTAAAACAGGTTCCCTGCTTGCCTCAATTAACACAGTTAATGAAGGCAATTCCGAGCAGCTAAGTATGTGGGCTGCGAGTTTTTTATTCAGTTTTTGTGAATAAATCTCACAATGGAAAATTCTTCTACAATTAGAATATGCCCCTCTAACCCATATGTCTCTTCATGGACTTCATGGACGCGGATTAAGTAAGTAATCATAGTCAACAATAGGAATATGGTGGAAACGCTTGAAGCTGTGCATTGAAAAGATTATTGAATATAGAGAAGGCCGCCAACTGGTTCCAACTGATCAATTCTTCAATATTTTCCCATATTCGACTTCTTCAAACAGCAGTTCTCAACCTGTAGTCCGTGTACCAAGACCTGCGGGAGCACGTATCTGAAAGAATAAGCTTTAAATCGAGAACGCGACCATTTCCAGCGCACAAACTTGGTACGCAGACTTTGAGAACCGCTGCCTCAAAATACCACAGAAACTTCAGTCCCGTCACCAGTTGTTCAGTTGAGTCCTTCCACGAGATCGCGACGATTCCATGTAATCCATTCTTTCAAGAAATTTTCACATTACACAAAGAATTTTATTTTTCATAACTTCTAGTTTTAATGAAAGAGAGAAAATTGTCTTTACGAATCATTGCAATAAATAATAATAGAAATAGATTTACTGAAACGCATATTTAATTAATGTGTTGTGACCGCGGTTTCGCGTACATTGAAATACAGAACGCATCATCGGACATAAGAAACATTAACTTCTAGTTTCCCCGTTGCGTACATTTCAAATTTAGGGGGTCGTAAGTTTGATAATGGTCTGTCCCTCATAAGAAGCCCGGGAAAGTATCTGTCAGCCATTTGGCTGCCATATGTAGTCAATGCTCAGGGCCGAGCCAAGCTATCCTGGCGCCCTGTGCAAAATTCAAGATGAGCGCCCATGACAAAACTACCCAATCCAGTTTACTTGGGAAACTATTTCAAAAAGTCCTAAATAAAAGACTCTTCTGGTTCTTGGAATCAAACAACCTTCTCTCTCTTTTTCAATACAGCTCCAGAAAGGGACGCAGCCCTACTCAGGCCCTAATTGACTTTCAATTTAAAATAAAATAATCTTCACTTACTAAATCATCACTATACTCTTCGACCTCCAGGAAGCCTTTCCTCGAGTATGGAGGAACTATATCGCAAAAAAAAAACCTTATGATTACTGTCTTTGAGGACACCTCCTTTCTATTTTACAAAATTTTCTCAACAATAGAACATTACTAGTACGAATCCAAAATGTCACATCCCCCTCCCTTCCTGTCAAAAACGGTGTCCCTCAAGGGAAAATCTTCAGTTTGCTCCTCTTCTTAATAGCTATCAACGATATCACAAAATGCGTACATTTGTCTCTCACCCAACGTCTCTTCGCTGATGATTGCAACATTTCCATCCACTCAACTAATCCTCTTAGTGCCCACAGTCTCCTCCAAGAAACTCTTGTCGCCATTACCACTTGGACAAGCACAATCGGTTTCTGTTTTTCATCAGCTAAAACTTACTTCATCATCTCCTATTTCTTTACAAAATTTTCGAATCCCCTTCCGCAACTTTGTCAAACTCCTTGGCTTACATTTTGATCAAAAACTCACCTGGACTCATCACATCAAATTTTTCAAAGCCAAGTTCACTCGTGCCTTGAATATATATTGAAATTTATTTCTCACCCTTCCAAAGGCTGTATCGAAAAACTCCTTCTTCATCTCTACAAAAGTCTTATTCGCTTGCGGATAGATTATGGAGCACCGCTTTATAACTTGGCCAATAAATTGGTCCTCTCCTTGCTAGACACCATTCAAACCTCCTCCCTAGGGATGTTCTTGGGAGCCTTCCTTAATTCATCATGCACCGAAGCTGCCGAAGCTCCTCTTCACTTTCGCCGAATCATTCTAACCTCCAACTTCTTATCATCTGTCTCACAATTCCCTCACCTCCCCATTTTTAATTCCATCTTCAAACCAAACAACAACCTCCCCCAGCCCCCAGAAACAAACATATTCTACTTCAATTCGAACATTTCCTCAAAGAAGCGTTCACAGTTAACGCCCTCCGACCTATTTACATGTCATCTCCAACTTGGACACTCACCCTGCCGACCTACCGTTTAAATCACACAGAAATCCCCGAATCTAACAGCACCTTCACTGTGTCTCACTGATGGCTCACTAACCCCTGTACTACAAACCTTCTCACTCAAAGAAACCTTCTCACGCTCCAGACTCTAACCTCAATTGAAACCCACGTCATATTTATATAGATACCTGGCTATTGGCCAAACTGAGCATGACATGATAAACCAGGCAGCTAAACTCGACGACTGATCTCACTCCCCTTCTTGTCACAGACTATAAAAACCATTACCGCTCACTCATACTAAATTCTTGGGCCGAACTCTGGAAAACCCAACCTTCGGACAAACTCCTCCGAATTGGAAAGACTCCCACCCTCTGGCATCCTCTTTCAGGAATTCCAAGCGCGAAGACACCGTTATCTCTCGATTAAGAATAGACCGTACTCGAATCACACACTCACATCCCATTGACCGAAACTCCCAAACACCCGCATCCTGTCCCCACTGTCACGAACCCGATCTAAAAGTCGATCACTTCTTCTAATGTCCTGTACTCCTAAACCTCCGCTCTTCATTAAATGTCCCTTCTTCCCTCCTTCCCTCCCACCAAGCTCTCAAAAACAACTCAGACTCCATCTCCCTCACACTTCAATACCTCCATCTTACTCATTTCTTTACATCCATATAAATCAGGCGTGGGCAACCTTTTCAAACCCGCGGGCCACACTTTGAAAAATTGGTAATTTTTTTTGTTACGCGGGCCGCACATTCTTATACTGATGTATAATAAGGTAGTGTTTGCACATATTCGCTGGTATTATGCAGCAAGGTGATGGATATGGCCCACGTCATGAAAGTTGTTGTCAAGGTGGTGAATTTTATACGTTCCCATGCCCTCAATCACCGCCAGTTCCGGACTTATTTGGAAGAAATTCAAAGTGAATACGGCGACATCATTTATTATAGTCAAGTGCGATGGTTGAGTCGGGGCAAAGTCTTACAACGATTTCATGAATTGAAAGACGAAATTCAGGCATTTATGGCTGAGAAAGAGAAGCCAGTTCACGAATTGGAGGACGAGTTATGGATGTGGGATTTTGTCTTCCTGGTGGATATATCTGCGCACTTAAATGACCTGAATTTGAGATTGCAAAAACGAGATAAAATGATTTTTGAATTGCTCAATGAAATAAATGCCTTTGAAAGAAAGCTCATACTTTTCATAAACCAAATTGAAAAGGAAAATTTTGTACACTTTGAAAAATGCTTAGCATTCCACCAGAAATCGGAAGAGGCCGCACCAGTTCAGAAGTTTTTGAGGAATTTAAAATGCCTCCAAACAGAATTTCAAACCAGATTTGCGGAGGTACGCAAACATGAGAAAATTTTTAGAATGATCGAAAACCCATTTGTTGCGGATGAAGGGATAGCACCCACACACTGCCAAATGGAACTCATCGACCTTAAAGCAGATTCCACTCTCCATACATTATTTCAAGAAAAACCTAGTTTAGTAGAATTTTATAAGATTATGCCGGGTGCCAAATATCCCAAATTGAAGAACCTTGCGAAGCGTACGTTCGCTTTTTTTGGATCCACGTTCATTTGCGAACATTGTTTTTCGCTCATGAAGAACACGAAGACGCCGGAACGTGCAAAATTGACCGACGAGCACTTGGAGGCGTCGCTGCGTTTGCAACATACAAAATTCACCCCAAATTTCGATAAATTAACTAGCGAAATACAGCACCAAGTTTCACATTAATAATAAGAATAATTGTTCAGTATCCTGGTTTGAATTTTGTTCTAGGATTTATATTATAAATCCTTTATTTTCCTCTCCTCTGAACGTTCTGAGTCTATCTTCATGTATCTCAACCGTTCACCATTCTATGCTAAGTTTCTTTGTCTTCATGTACCTAATCTAAGCTAATCTAATATTATTTGTTTTCATTATCATGTTTATCCTACATATTGAGCCCATAACCCGCAGTGTAGTTTTATGGCTCTTCAAATAAATAAATAAAAATCTTCTTATAAACTTTTCAGAATTCTATGTAATTTTTTTAGTGAAAAAATTTTTTTTACTACGTTTCTGGCGCCTCGCGGAGACTCGGCGCCCCGGCACCTTGCTCAGGTCGCCTTATGGTATAGGCACGGTCCTGCCAATGCTTTCAAATGGGTCATGGCAAGAAGCTTCTGTCAAAGCTCATTGACAGACAATTGATAAAAAGTGCTACAAATGGCAATCTCATTAACCCGTACCTTATGGGATTGGCAGCCGAATGGCAAAATTTTCCCCGGCGGGAGTCCAGAAAAACAAATTCATCCCACCAGAACGAACTAATTTAGAGTAAGCTATCAGAAAAATTCACCCGATGAAGATGAATTGTCGTGTGGATATTAGTTAGTTCATAGCTGGATTTGGGTGAAGTATTACTTATAGGAATATTTCTTCCTGGCAAGTGAGCGATTGAGTTAGAGCAATGGTTTTCAAACAGTTGGAGGTTGCGGACCCCTCCAATGATTTCTTTCTTTCCGCGGACCCCACAGAAAAAAATATAGCTTTCTCCACATTTCTTTTTGCTCGGACCACTTTTTTTCAATTACTTTTTCCACCTTTCACGGACCCCCAGGGATCTGTGAATTTCTTATTTCGGAAATCTCGGCAAATTGGTCAGTTTTTGGCACTTTTTGGTCCATAACTCAGCTCAGAAGTCAGAACAGTTGTAGAAACTCCGGATATGGCTCAAAATAAAGATTTATTTTTCAGAGATTCCTCAGATTCCAACGAATTAGACGCGAAGGTGATTACATCTAGAAGCAATTCGGCAGTCTGCGAGCTATCAGCGATTGATTCTTTCAGCCCTTTTTTCTAAATTTTTATTTCAGGTTACCCGTAGTCCCCCTCTCTCTAGGCCCAATCGACTGACTTGTGCAGTCCTGGTTTATTTTCAGGTTTTCAGTATGCTCGTACATATACTTATTCTATCGAACAAGCGGAGTTCAGTTGATTTTATTTATTTTCCTTTGATCAAAGTAGACTCTTAGCTACTAGATTTATAATTACTACGACAAACTATTTTCCTTTTGTTTGGCGGGTAAGTAGAGCCCAATAATCAACGACAACGCTAGCCTCAATTATCAAGATATTTCGCGTGATCTCAAATGGTGAACTAAAAACTGACTGTGGTCTATCTTCAGTTATACTCACGCGCATTCAGAAAGTCGTATTCATACTCGCAAGATTGAGCTTGGCCTAGTCAGGTCTGGTCCTCTAAGACGGAGGCGAATTGAGGTAAAAGTCGGATACGATCATGATGGTGGTTGTGATTAATTTGAAGTTATGATTTAGTTACGTTTCGATGAAGAACGAACTTCTGTCTCAAGTCTCGTCTGTCTAGGATTGTGTGTACGTGCTCGTTTGCCTCTACTCAAACGTGGCTACATCACAGGGAGAAGGATACTGAGACGTTCTTCTAGAATACCTCGCAAAATCCGTAATATCCCATCATTTCTTTGTTTCACCTAAAATAATACGCCAAAATTTATGATTTCCGTAAAATAAGTATATGAATCACATCAATCAACTCCTGTAACATATACAATGTACTGTTATTTGTGTATAATAGTAAAAATAGATGTTATAAGCGAGAAGAGAAATATGAAAATCATTTGTGAACTCGGGGCTCAATTCGAAATTGTACACCCTCCTCGCTACTACGGGATCGTGTACCATTTGCTTCACTCTTCCTGCAACAAATCCCACTCTGCCAAACTCCTACTTTGAAATTGATTGATAACACTGTAATCACATTCAAGATTATTTTCCTGTGACTTTACGCTCATTTAGAACTATTTGCTCAAATTGTTTGCTAATATCTTCTACGTTATAGGCCTATGTTCTAATGGACTTTTTGATGTATCATTACAGAACAGTTCCTTAAATAAATCTTGATCCAGATTCAGATACTAAAAGCGTTCATCAAAGGAGGTCATGAAATAATTGGTCCTGTTTCATACGTTGAATTTTGTTTGTTTATTGCATTTTAAAATTATGCCAGGCAGATGAAATAAGGTAAACAGCAAGGAATCGTTTCTTCTTTTTTTAATATAAATATTGATCAATTTGTCATAAATACACTCATAACAGGGAAAAAATGAATGGTACAGAAAATAGACTAGAAAGAAAAAAAAAAAAGGAAAGATGCGCGCACTTTTTGGTATAGTGAACTTATAAACTAGGCATGAATACATCAAGTTTCGAGTGATTCACAAGTCTCATTTTGTACAAATAATTCAAAATAACTCAACAGCCAACTTGTCTTCAGACAAAAATCATTAACAACAAATTAGAGAAAAAATCAACCGAAAATAAATATGAAATAGAATGTTGAAATGAATTTAAATTTCAAAAAATGAATAATATATAAATCGGTTTATCGGAAAACGACTAGAAAAGTAGCGTTTTTCAAGAGTGGAAAAGAATGAAGGAAATTTTCATGGATATCACTTCAATTTGAATGACTATGAATGTATTTGACGTACGCGGTCGCAGCAAGCTCGTTACACAATTCTTCCAACAGAACACATGCTTCTAAATATCGATCCATATCTTTCCTGAAAATGAAATAAATTTCGTTATTTTTTTGTGGAAGATACACTTGAATTACTTTTCAGGATATTATCTAACCTATCGGACGGAAATGTTTCTTTAGACATCAACCTTTCCTTGGTTAGACGCAGTTCATTCTCGTAATCCGGCATCATCAGTACCCTGGAGGATACATCATTCATAACGTAGCATAAATATACATACAAAGATGAGACGCCTGTTCTGAATGGAAGTAAAGGATTTAATAAATATTCATGCAAGTAAGGATGCGGCAGTAAAGCTAATCGAGAAATGATCGAAGTAACTGCAAACATTTGTTCCAGAGTCTAGAAAAAAAATATAAAAGAATAAAAATAAGAAATCAAGTATCGTAAGTACTTTCATCACACATTCGCTCAAGAAAAAATTACCAGCTGATGGATGTGTTTTATTTTTGAAAATAGCATTTTTAGAAAAGGTCCTTCAGAAAAAATTTTATCGTGACAGTCCAATTCAGGGTTAGAGTCGTTACTAATACTTTCGACATCGGAAGTTGCTTCGAGCGGCCATCGAAATGTAGAGCAGCGAGCGAGTACCTCATGATATTGTTTTTGAAGGTACGGTATGCTATCTTCGAAAGAAGACAAACGAATTTGCACCGGAATAATATTGATGAAACTATAATATAAATAGTATGAGAATTTAACGACATCAAGAACTCCATAACATAGCTCGATCGTGATCTACATACCTTTGAACTATTTTGTCTACATTAGCAGGTGCTAGTGTTCTACTCAAAGATGAGCCTTCTGCGGAGGAAAATATTTAAGAGATTAGATTTCAAAATAATTATGCATCACAATGAAATTAGTTAGAGTACCTGAATTAGTAGAAGACTTTTGACGCTCATCTTCTTCATCGCTCCATGACGATGGAATAGCATTACTGTCGTAGTAAGCTCGGTCTTTAACGTAAGACAATAACAGGTGGTATACTATTCCTTCATCACATCTATCTGATAAATCCTGAAAAATTTATTCAATCATAACATTATCTATATTCATAAGTGCTGATTGTATGAGAATTCATCAATTTTTGCGAACCAGGAAAAATTCCAAGCTTGTGTTCGCTAAAAAATCATCCTTCGAATAGCAATGATTCAATAAAGTTTGCAAAATCGAATCCGTTGATAAGTTTATAACATCGCCTGGGCCACCAGGTCCTAGAAGCCATTTGTGAAATCCTGAACAGAAGATAAATTGAAATATACTTATTACGATTGCAAAAAAAAAAAAAAAAAAAAAAAACGCCCTTCGCAATGACTTCTCAAATTTCCTACCATTTTGAAGAGATGGTGAATCAATCATTCGGTAATATTTACAAAAAATAGCAACAGTTTCAGCTGATGATAAAAAACTAATCCGGAATGATTCGTTCAGAAAATAATTCGTGACCAATTCTGTTAGCTTCATTTTGACAATTTCGTGACACTCAGTGCTCAACTGTAAGAATCGAAAATTGATAAAAAAAAAATTGTACATTTTCAGAGCATTGAAAAAACCATGATTACTTTTTACACTTCATCCCTAACCTGATCGATGAAATCAACCCAACTGAAAAAAACAATGGCGGATCGATTTTGAATCATCTTGAGTTGCGTTTCTTGTGGTATATCCATGCTGAAAATAAGAATTATACATCCGATGATGCCAGTTTGCAACGGTTTCGTAGATATTCTATCGTAATACATTACTAATGGTGAGCAAAAAAATGGATAATTTCCACTTCAAATTAGTGGCACTATGAAATCATCGATATTAATCACAAATTTAAAAAATAAAGAACTCACGTCCAACTTGCTTCGATGTTTTTGAACTTTTCGTAGTCAGTCGGAAGAATTTCAAAAAATAATGAAGTTAATCTTCCAATGACAAAATGACTGAACTTGAAATTACCTACGATACATTGAGCAATCGTCTCGTCGTTCATAGAACACAATAATTGTAAGCACTGACAGGCTTTCACACGAACTCCACAGTCCTGAATTTATGAAATTGAAATTAGAAAATCAAACTTCAAGTTTTTTCATTCAGTTAGACACCTCCGAATAAAATATTGAAAAATTAAGAATTTTTAAGAACGAATTAAATTACTTGCGGGGAGAAAAAATAGAGGGGATTCATTGAGTGATTTGAGGAAAATTTTTGTACGGCTCAATGTCAGAAATTCAAATAAAAGAGAACTCATGAATAACTAGGTACATGGTATATAAAATTCAAGAATCACTAATTTCAAACATCCGATCTTGGAATATTTCAAAGGTTCGAAAAAGTTACCATTTATCTTATTGGAAAATTCATTTCAAGAAGAAATACAGACAGCCCGCGAGGGCAAAATTTATATTTTCACTATCTTCAAAAAGTCATTAAAAATAGCTTATACGAAAATTTTGCGAACACTTACCGCACTATCCACGTACGTCAAGACGAGGTCAAGAATATTACTATACTGAATAGAATCACCAGCGTTTGTTGGTTCTTCTAACGTCTTCGCACTCTCCTACAATAATATTGCAAAAGCTTTAGAACACAAAAAGGTATGGTAATTGATCGAACAATGTATAAAATACCAGTTCACTTACATTTGAGAGAAATAAAATGGCAACGTCTGGTTGTTTTCTCAAAACTGCGCACAAATGTAATAAGAAGTCAATTTCATCAGCTTCAGAGACCGAATGTAGTAGTCCGTCGCAAACATTCATTAATTTCTGCCAAATGAATCGCAAACAGTAGTATTAAATTGTGAATTTATAAAAGACAATCGAAAATTTCACTAAGAACGTAACCTATTAGATGACAACGTGTCTTATAAAGCGCATCGCTTTTGAGACATACTTTTTGAAGAATTTCAATGAAATTAAAAATCGCGACCATAACGGTCAGGTTCATAAAGATGAGCATTATAATTTACCATAAGAGGAACGTAGATAGCGGAGTGAACTATATTCGGTTTCCTAAGTTTTGTCAAAGTCTTGGAAATGAATTTGAGGATACAAGACTTCATTCCTGGGGGCTCGTCTGAAATCGCTAATGAAACTAACAAATCCAGTAAATTGTTCTTTAATAAATATTCCATACAGGGCCCAATTTCTGAGGGACAAGTAGTTCTCGATATTTCTTCATCTTCGTCAATTAATATCTGCAAAATTTACGAACAACAGTGAGCATTTATAGAATAGAAGATGAAATTCAGTGATTGATGTATCGCACTCACATCCCTCAATCTGGTCAAGCATCCGGGAAGATTTGTCGATTCAACTGAGGCTTTATGATCATGCGAAAGATTCAAATAATGCTTCATAAAACGTTTCCAATGATACACGAAATCTTCTTGAAGAGGAGGTGGCGGAGCAAGCTGAAATGTCAAAATCATTATAATTAGTTTATTGGATGATTGTTGATTCTCAGAAGTTAAAATGAATGAGGATTAACTGACAGCGTCCAATGACACTTCAACAGCTTGTTTCAACTTATTTAACATCTTTGCGAAAGTAAAGTGGAGTTCTTGAAGTCTCACGACAAGATCATACTACCAGTATCTTCGTTTACCAGCTCTTCGTAATTCATGACTTAATATACAAGTAAGTGCAAATTATATGGTAATATCAGCATTATGATATTAATTGCAAGCTCTGCGATGCATAAATAAGGAGAAAACTGAGAGTTTCATTAGGAGGAGTTCGGGTACGTATTTCGCTTCGCAATTTTCGTAATCAAACCTACACGATATCAGTTCTATTTTGATTATTATTGTTTTGACTGATTATGCTGCGTCCTGCGTGCTGCGGACACATGATTGTTGAATACTGAAGTATATCCGTAATAACAATCGACAGAAATAAGCGTCTTACAGCTCTACAAGGAAGCACTTTTCTCCAAATTGCTATTTTGGAAATAGTACAATTACGATTCCTTTTATAAAAGGCAGAATAAAAAAGACGCGCGAGACGCAAACGTTATCAATGCATTAGTGATAATGATAGTAACAGAAAAATGTTTATAGTTGAAAACAGTGAAAAGTATAGATCGACGACGAACGTAGAATAATGCCATCAGCTAATATTGATTCGAAATTAAAACGGATGATGAGAGTACTTTTTACCTAAGATATTCATTCTTCATCTACAAATTTCTATAACAGTAACAAAATGTCTGAAGACGAAATTGATTTAACGAAAGTGGATGAATTCCTAGCAGCAGAACGCAAGAAACTTGACAAGGATCGGAAAATCATTAACCTCATTCTAACCCTACTGAACAATGAGCAACAGGTTTGTTTATGAATCCTATGCCATAGGCTATAACTCCTATGATTCGCAATAAACATTACTTAGATGTGATCGAGGATTGAAATATTGTACAGATGAATGTTATGAAAATTTGAACAATGAATCAGGATAGATTACGAACATACTTGCAAATATTTATAGTTCTGATGTATTGTCAGACCAAACTTATGATTTTCTAGGTAAATTTCATGAAAATGTTGGTAAAATAATGGAGGAGGACCTACTGAAGTCACCGATTAGAGACATTCCTTTTGTAAGCTTAAGTCATCAAACTGTTGTGACTGGTTGTTAGGGTTACAGTTGATCATTAATACTGAAGTGGCAATAAAACAATGAGTGTAAAAATTAAGTCATGCCCCGATATTTATAAAAGATCATTCAGTTCTCGTGATATCTTTTGGATTGTGTGTAGGTAATATATTCACTAATAGCCATGATTTCAAGAGAGAATTTGCATTTGATCGGTGTGGAGGCGTGGTTTTATTCATCATTATTTTCGTAATAATGGAAGTGCGAGTTCGCTGATATCGATTACCGGTATATATATTTTAGGAATAGGTCACAATACCAGCAATCGAATGAATATATCGTGTTATAATAATCAAAAATATGTTGTAGATAAATAATGAGAGCGCACAGACGGAATCCAGAAATCATGACAGTGAAGAACAAGTTGTAAATTCGAAAAGTAACAAGGATCGAGTAACTTGTCCTACATATTCTAAATCATCGAAAATATATAACAGTCAAGTGGAAAAGGAACGCCTAGCTTATTTGTTTGAGAATGCGCCGCATTTCTTGAGTCTTCGTTGTTCGACTCCAAAGAAATTTCGTTATATAGAGAGTAACAACTTTAATTCAGCGAACAAAGAGAATCAAAATCCAATATGTTCTCGTCGATTGAATTCGAAAACTTCATCTTCAAACTGCGAAACTAATCGAAAAGAGGTAACTTATCATACTAGTCTCACATGTTTTTTATTCTTTCCCTAATGATTTAAGCTTCACTTCTAATTTGTAGACGGATGATGTCGAAAATATAGTTCGAATCGGTGAATTTTCTCCTTTAAGGTCCTCTTCTAATTCTTTTGATCGGCCGCTAATGGGACTTGGCGAATACGAAGGACGAAGACGTGCTTTTTTAGAGAAAAAAAAACGAGAATATATGGAATATTTGTCGAATGTGAGTAGTACCAATGGTTCTTAATTCGAGTCTTAGAATGCTTGATTTATTTATTTGGTTCACCTATTCTTCTTCCATCTCTTACTGGGTACAGAAGTTTCCTGAACTAACATTTAAACGTGAAAAAATATTTTAATTTTCAGATGAAAGCAAACAGGAAGTTACAAAAATTACGGGATGAAAAAAATTTGCTAGAAACCAACAAAGATGACGGATATGCGTCTCACTCGTCTGAAAATTCTCCATCTCGAGAAAAATCGCATCTTCATCGAAAAATTTTTTCAACTGATGGAAATTTAATTAAAGGTATAGTTTTCGTGGATGCTCAATTTTTATGGACTACATTGTTGAGTTCAATTTTATGAACTCTTGATTTAGATTTGGTACTATCATTATTAATATTTTTCTAGATGTAGATTTGAATCACTGCTATACCAGAATGCAACAGGAAAACTATCGCAAAGAGTTAGATGAACAAATTAAAGAAAAAGAAGTATTAGAAAAAAAACGGAAGAACAGCGAGGAGCTGGAATGTCAGAGAAATCAATTGAAAGACGTAAAACAGCGCCGAGACGTTATGACTCGCATCGAAGATGACTTTAACAGACGGTTGAAAGTTTTAAACGTAAGTTATTTTTTGAAGGAGGCAAATTTACGTTCAAGAACTAGTAACTAGCGTATTGAAAAAAATTTTCGATTTCTATAGGATTGTAAACGTGAAAGTGATAATGTTCGAGAAAGTAAGACGGTTTCTTCTCATCGTGATAGAAATAGAGCCTTAGGTGGTACGAGAGAGCCACAAAGCGAAATTCACTCGACTCTAATTGTTCAGCGAAACGACCAATTTGTTAAACCAAATATCGAAACTTGTTCAAGTGAGATTCAAAGAAATGTACCATAATTTTGTAATACATCTATCTATTTCTTCATTTATCGAAGATTTTTTCATTTTTCATAGTTGAAGACCCAAATGTATACGACAAGATGAAGAAAGAACTGTATAAAAGAGAATTGATAAAACAAATGGAAGAGAAGCAACAACTTGAAGAAGAACGTAAAAATAGCGCGAGACGTCAGGAACTCTGTTCGAGAAATGACCAAATGAATTCGAGGGTACCTCATTATTTGGGAAATCCGTTCATGAAGCAAAGTGCTGAAAGTTGTGCGAGTGAGCAGAATTTTTATAAAGCTGATTTACGTTCTGGAATGGATATAAAATATTTCTTCTTATTTTGAACTATCTTACATTGCAGTTGACGATCTCGAAGGATATCGGAGAATGAAAGATGAATTATACAAGAAGGAGCTGGATAAGCAAATTGAAGAAAAACGTAAATTAGAAGCTGAACGTAAAGCTAAGGCAGAAGCAGCTGAAAGAAAACTCGAAGAGAAAATAAGGAGGGATGAGGAAAGAAGGCTAGCTGAAATGTGTATGGATGAAGCTGTTCAAGATTGTCAGGTAAGTTGCATTTGTTTGAAAAATTGTAAGTTTTTTTACAATTCTATTCCAACTGTAAGAGAATTTTCATTTTTTTAAGAGAGTGGAAGAAAGTATTCGTCTCCCTCCAAAATGTCCTAATAACCAGACGGATATTGCGTTGAGGAATTATCCATCTAATTCTTCCAAGAAGGGAAGTGGCGTAACATCTACTGATCATAAATCCAAGGATAGGATGATCGGAAAGAATGTTTCATTCGCTCCTCGAGCTTACGTATATGATCACCGTGATAACTCGCCACAAGTTTGCGTTAATAGGAAGACGTCTAAGGACGGATCCGTCATTATAGAAGCACCTTATGTATTGGCTGTGAAGAATATTTCAAATGTTGACAAAGTCAATCATGATTACGAACGAAAGAAACCTGTTTCACCAATGTCTCCAGATCGTCTTCCAATTCCCGCGGATGTTAGACAATCCTTGCCAGAAATTGCGAATTTACCAGTAAGATAGTGACGTGTTTACCATCAACCATGTGTTTTTGTAATTTATCAAAAATTTGAAATTAAAAATTTGTTTTAGATCCCCTCCGCAGTTTCTATGTCAGAGCAAGCTGTTCGAGATTATTTTAAAACGGGCGCTTTTTCCGATTTATCACAGATACGAAAAATGTTGAGAGAACGTCAATCCAAATAGAATTAGTTGAATGATTTACCGTTAATATATTACATTTTTTATGTACATTTACAAAATATGTTTCAATTTTATGATTTGCATTAAAGTTTTATATGAACTGTGGGTCTATCATTCGTTGTTATTATCCATCAAAATTAGTGTAATTATATCTATCAACCATCGTCGATCGGTAGATCGAATTTCTCATGCAATTCTTTGACGGTAACACCTCGAATAACGGCAAGTTGCCCTAAAACTACTTGCGTTGCATCCTTAATATCATTGTATTCATGTAAAGCATTCATGACGGCATTTCTATCAGCGAGCTTCTGTTTCAATTGAGACAATTTTTCGTCCAAAGATTTCTCTTCTTCAACAAGTTTACGGAGGAGATTCTGGCGTTTCTGAAATACGTTCATTTAATTTAGATTTTGATAGTTGGTTCACAATAATTTTCGCTGATATGTTGCAGCTTACTTCTATCTCGGCTCTTTCGGTTTCTGTTTCGTTGCTTTCAGTCTCAGTTTCCTTCTCCATTCAATCAATTTCTAGGAGTAGTTGATACAATCGGGAATAGTGCGATATTTTCGGTGAGCTTCTGAACATTTTTGACGATCTTCGAGCGTAGATAACCGACTGAGGCTACCACTAGCGTTGTTTTACCGGGTTTTTCACGTCACAGTTCTCTTATCACTAAAAACCTAGTTCTAGCAACTGATAAGAAACGAGAACTCGAATAATATCGAATTTTTTGAAACTTCGTTGTGAAGTGTGAATTCGTTCTTTCAATCTAGAATTTAGTGCAAGTTTTTCGCGTTTTTTCCGAACTCGTGTGTAGGTATGAACAGTTGATAATGCCCAAAGAGAAACGTCTTCTTGTGGCTGTTTGGGAGGCTTTCAAGCAATCACTGCGATACGAACCTCGTACTTCACAGTTTGGCGATTTCAAAGGCGAAGATATTCTCGGGAACAAATACTATGAATTAGCCGCCCGCCCTGAGGTTGGAAGGAGAAAACCAAGCCGATGGTTCGAATCGAAAAGCAAGGATTTAATGCAAGAAGTACCTCCTGAATGGGAATCATGGTTACGAAATAGAAGGGACACTCCTCCAAGTGAAGAGGAAATTATTCGGAACCGAACAATTTTTGAAATGAAAAAGCAAAATGCGAAACAATCGGAAGCGAAAAATGATCAGAAAACAGCGGAACCAACGAAATCCCATCATTCAGTCAAAAGTCGTTTTCCAAGATTCGATGATCTTGAAACGTATCCTGGGCAACATGACAAGGATAAGGATTAAGAGTGTATTGGTTATGTAGTACTTTTGTAAATAAATTTGATTTTTAATGTGAACGTTCGTTCGGTTCATTGATAGCCTTCTGTAACAGTAGAGTGAGAATACACGCCATAAAAAGAATGAATCATCGAAAACCATTATCATGAGAAATTTCTTTATTGCGTATACGAGACTTGATGTAGTACTAATACACAATTCGCAAATAGGAATACATTTCTCAGAAATTCGTCCAATACATATTACAATTATTCTTAACATCGAGCATGAATTGAAAAAGTAATAAATTTTCTTATTGCTAATTTTCATAAAAAAAACTTATATCATACTATACAGTATATACGATAAATACAGATGGTTTTCTGATTAACAATTTTTTTCAACCTGAAAAATCACTATGATCGAATAACTGCTGCTCGTAAAGTTCCGCTCTCACAACACGACCAGCAAAAAATCTACCGCCCAAAGCATCGCGAGCTTTTTCAGCTTCTAAAACAATATCAAAATGTGATGTTATTTACAAACTATTAAATGCTGAATTCCATTATAAAAATTATTTCGATGAAAATTTACCCGACATAGAGCTGAATTCGACGAAAATTTTCACTATAACGTCTCCATCATCTTCTTCGGATTGTTTTTCATTGTATATAATGACTCTCTCAACGTTGCCATATCTTTGAAAAAACGCAAAAATAAAATAATTGCTCCATTATGGACAGAAAAAAAAGGGGGGGGGGAAATGGAAGAAAATTCTAAATGATAGTTACTTCGAACATTCGTCTTGAATTTCCTCTTGTAAAGATTCGTCGACATCTTCTGGTCCGACCATATTTCTCAATATGACTACTTTACTCTGTAAAAATGTACAAAAGAGGAAAATGTGAAAATTTCTCAAGAAAATCATTAAATAGGAGAAAGTAACATGGGATTTGATTAAAAGCCCTCGTTTCGTCTCTGATAACCTTTAGAATTCACTAAATTTGAGTATTTCAATCATGTTAGCTAGGTACTTAAATTTTGATTAACATTTCTCTTTTGAAAACCTCTGGAATTAGCAGGAAGTTGAAACCGAAAACGTTCAAGACCATTCACTGTGTTACATTTTAGGACCTCCAATTTTTTTTTTTTTTGACATCTATTTATTTATTTCTTTTCTTTACAAATTCTGGTCATGAGGGTTGTAGTCACCGAGGTTAGAATACTATTTGTTAAAATTGAAATGAAAAAAATTGAAACAAAAGACTCTCAAGTTCGCGGAATCTTTTTAATCATCGTTGAAAAGCTATACAGAACAAATTCATAAGATACATTTCTTCCTTAAGTCAAAGAAACAGAGGCGAGGGTGTCGATTAGAGTAGGTAACAAAGAATGGTTAAATTTATCAGTGGGAACAAATAGGGCAAACAAAAATTACCTCAACTTTTCGCATCAGTTTTTGCATTACCAGATGTCTAGCATTTTGGCCTTTAATTGACATATTTTCTTGTTGTTGTAGCGTTTGAGGTTCACCCTCCTCCAGCAATTTCTTCTGCAATTCTTCTTGTTTTTTCTGATTGAAACGATGACATTAATAATTGACAATAAATAGCACATTGGAATGAAATCGATGGAGGAAAATCTTACTTGCGCTTGTTCTTGCGCTCTTTTCAGTACATCCGCCGCGATTCCCAAACCCGGTCCTCCAATACCTATTGATGGAATCGTAGCTGTTGGTATACTTGTAGTTAAAGGTAAGGTAGTTGCGATACCGGGAGTAGCTATGACAGGCGTACTAGGTATGATGGGAACAGGTGCGCGAATTTGTTGCGGAATTGCGATACCCGGTGGTGGTATCGTGGAAGGTAGAACAACTCCTGAAGTTACTGACGCTGCAAGAGCAGGAGCCACTGTCGGAGCAATCGACTGTAACGCAGGTAACGCAGCCGGCAAAATAGCTTGAGCCCCTAATTGAGAACTCAGTTTTGTAATACCCAACACCGCATTTGACGCGACAGCATCCATCGCTTGAATTTTTGCAGTTGCAGCAGCAGCTGCGACGGCTGCAGCGGTAGGCATATGACTAGCGGACGCGGACGACGGATGTAATGCATTTGGTGGCGTGATTGCTCGACCTACACGTAAATACTGTCCACCTAAATCGAATAAATTCATAGAAGCGATAGCTTCCTGTGATGCTTGTTTCGAGTCATATTCAATGAAACCATAACCCTTATGCCTATGAGGCGAGCTACTAGGTTGAAGTTTACACGTTTTTATTGAACCGAATGCTTCGAATACGCTGAAAAATATTACTTTGATTTAAAATTTACCGAAAATATTTCATACGATGAGAAGTAATAGTTCACTCACCTTTTTATATCTTCTTCCGTAAGATCAGGGTGAATAGATGCTACATATATTCGGTTGTAAAGTTTTGCTTCTTCTGTTATTTCATCGATGACCGACTGAGCTTGCGGCATATTACTAGGTCTTCCAACCTATAAAAGTAATATTTGCACATAATTTCTTGCACAAATCACCCTTCCGATGTTTTTCTAAAAAGTACAAGTAAAGATATATGTGTACGCCTTCGTTGATCTTCACTAGCACGTACACGGACAACGCAGTGGTGTACCCTTAGAAGAGGATACGGAAAATGATTCACTCGCGTGTTCTTAGGCACTCTTACAATACAAGGAACATGAGTTCTAGAGGTGTGAGAGACAAGCGCTCTCCGACAAAGAACTAGGAAATTATCTGTTAGGCAAATATAATTCTTAATACTCACAACTTTGATGTTCCGACCACCCAACATAACACCGTTCATTTGTTCTAGAGATAATTGGGCGGCTTCAGGTATATCATACTCAACGAATGCAAAACCTTTATGTTTCTGTGTAATCGGGTCCCACGACATATTAATAGATTTGATGGGTCCGAAAGGAGAAAATGCAGAACGGATGGTATCTTCTTTCAATTCGAAACTGATACTACCAACATAAACTCTACAAAAATAACAACAAAAGAAGGTCAAATTTAATGTAATGCGAATATAATCAACTCAAGTTTTCTTCAAAAAGTCATCAAGTATCAGCTCTTATCAGCTAAACAGTCACGATGGGAATCAAATAACTCTAAACGAGAATAGACTCAACCACTCTTGTATTCATTTTTCATCATTGCAACAAACTTTTTGGTTAGTTTTTAACATCGAATTAATAGAGAGAAAAAAGTTCTTCCAGATGCTTTTAGAATCATTATCGGTGTTCCGTAACAAAAGAAGCGCACATAATTTCAATTTCTCTTCGAACTTACTTTTCCGAAGATTTTCCTATTTTTAAAAATTTAGTTTAAAATTTCATAACTTCTCATGTTTAGTAAATTTTCGGTTCCTTTGTTTTTTCGAATGCTGGCCACTATAATACGAGCCAAATTTTCATCATTATTCTATGCATAATTCATTGAGTTTGAAAAACAAAAAACGTTCATCAAGGCGGCGAAAAAAAAAAAAAAATATTTTGAACAGAAATTGCTTCGATAATTTTTACAGCATTCTCTGGCATGAAAATTCTATTGTTATATGTTTCAAGAATGTCTGATCAACTTAATTCGTCAACTTACCGGCACATCAACGCCAGAGCTTGTTGTCTCTGTACCTGACTTCTTTGAGTTGCCATCAACTAAAACAGGAAAAAGCGCTTGTACACATTATAATGATTAATGATAGGAGATAAGGTACAAAATAGAATTTAGGAACCTGTTGTTGATGAGCCAATGTTTGTTTCATCAATACCATTTTTATGCTCTGTTCCATAGCATACTTTTTCGCATGAGTAACCGCTTCTTGTTGTTCACTAGTAAGTTTGGTGAGAGGAACTCCCAACGCACCCAAAATTCCATATCTAGCCCCGGGACCTGAGATTAATAATTCTTATTTAAGCGTGATCTCAAAATGAGATATGTAATATTATTATCATGAATTCTCACCTGTGATCAAAGTTCCAGTTTGATTGAAGTCATATATGGGTGCCGAGATGAATGAAAGGCCGCTGCTTTTGTTTCCTGTTAATAAAAACAACATGATTAATTTCTTGTTGACGTAATAACACGAAAGTCATTGAAAACATGTATAATTGAATTGTAATGAATTTCAATGGCCTAAAACTATAATGAACACCCTAAATGATCCTGCTAACCATATAGAACGAAAATTTTTAAAACTATGAAAAACATAAAGCGCCTATTCGAGAAGTTAGCATGATCATGAATTTAGGATTTTTTTATAGAAGTAAAAAAAAAAATTCCCACGATGATTAGATAAACCGCTAAGTTAAACAAAAGAAAGGAAAAAAGTACACGTTACAAGGATTCAATGTTCAAAACTATGGACCTTTACCGCTATGGGTAGCAGGCCAGCCAACAATAGCATTGCCATTTCCTGATTCGTTTGTAAACTCAGCAAGTTCAATTCGTAATTTACCATTCTACTTCATGAAACACAAGAGAGCAAAAAATAAAGCTATTAAGTTCCTGTTCAGTAACTTCGAAAACAAAAAAAGAAAATAAATAAACAGAAATTAAAATATACAGGATATTTTCTGTGACTGAGAGTATTATGATTTCGGCGCCTAATTTGTATCCAAAACATATAAAATATTAATAATTATTTTTGTGAAATGATCTCTGCCCCAAAGAAAATCTGCAAAGAAAACATGGTAAGAAATCTGCAATCACAAGCACACTGAAATGAAAAATTTTAATCTCAAATGACGGACTCGCTTTTCCTATATAGTTTGAGATTACCACATCGCGAATACTTACTTTTGTATCAGACACGAGTCAATTAAAATCAATCGGGACAGAAAAATAAATTAACGCAAGGAAACGGCCGGCATAGACCCCAAGAAGCAATTCAAAAAAAGAATAAAATCCGCCTCTTAAACAAGTCAAAGAATATGTAGACTCAAAAAAGGCATCAATGCAGTGAAAATGCCTAAAAAGGAAAAAATAAAGCTGGGAGCCAATTCAAAATGTTATGTTCTTCAGATTCAGCTTCAAATTTTCGAAGGAAGCTGATATCAAACCCACAGAGATTTAACCATTTCAATGACTATTTTAAATCGGTAAAACGTATCAATACTGATTTGGACGTGTTCTTAGGGATAGTAGCAAGTTATATCTACTGTATTTACTCATAATGCATACACATTATCAATTCTTGTAGAGTAAGCGCACAGGACAAAAGAATGTTTCGAAGCGACTCCGAGTCCCGCAAAATAAGACATTTCGTACGAAAAATGGGGGAAGTATTGATAACGACTTAGAAAATCAGGTGATTAAAAAAAATAACTTCTAGAATAGCGAAAATTATGTACATTATGTGTTCAACAAATAACTGTGAAAAGCTGTGGAAGTAGAACACGTGGGACATTTATCCTGAAACATTTTAGAAACAAAGGAAACAAAACTTCGATTAGTTTTCTATAATGTCCATTCGATAAAACCTAATTCTACATAATAATTACACGATCCCATCCCACTGTACGGCTCTAACAAATTCTCAACTCGTATTGTACGAATAGTATTTGAGTTATCAATAAAAGAAATACATAGACGAGGGGTAAAAACGCGAAAATAAGTCCGTTTCCCGTATTCTTGAAAGAAACCAATCAAGAATTCATAACCCATTCAATTCCAAGACACAATCGCTCGAGTATCGTAACAGACGCAAAGCAATGAAGGAGTATCATAAATACAATTGTTCATTACCATTACTGATTTTCACTGGATCCGAAATTCCATTTGTCAAGGCATTGCTTTCAAGCAAGTTTGATGCGGAATTCATGTTATCTGGTACAGGTTGCTGCGGTGGAAAACACACAGAAAATGCGTAAGATATTTGATACAGAAATCGAAAATTCAAGTCTTAGTTCTGTGTTAACGAAAGTTGATGGAAAAAGAACTCCTAATGAAGAAGAAATAGTTCGAGAAATGAGATTTTACTCCGAAAAGTAGGTGCTGAAAGGTGCTGAAACGAGTTTTACTCGTCACAATATGGCTTCCAAATGTTAACATAATCTGTTGAAAAATGATACTCACCACTTCCATACCGTTCATTTCTATCTTTTTTTGTATTCCAATGTATTACTGGAAGACGGATTAAAAATTGAAGTTCGGAAAAATATTAATTTAGAAGCTTCTCAGTATTATTATGTACACGTTTTCTTAAAACAAACAATGGTAATCTGAATACAAATTGGATCGAGTCGAGTGTCGGAAATTTTGGAAAAATTTCAAAAACAGTGTCTCCAGATACAGCATTAAAAAAAAAGTAAAAAGATTTTAGGGAAAATATCAGAACAGTTTACACTCTTGGTAGGTACTTCCTGAAACAAAATGATTAACGAATAGGCCTAGCTGGAATAGCTGTATAGAAAATTTACAATTTATTTATATTCTTTCGGTTTGTTATTATTATTTTATTTGCCCTGATGTGCCTGATGTTCAATTTCTCTGGTTGAGATTCAGGCTGATGAATTGGCAACATTGATAGAGCAGTGTGACCAATGTTTCCGTGCTGGGCGAAAGCTCTATACAAAAATTTTCGGAAGAAAATTTTAAAATTCGGCACCCCTCGGTATTACTCGGTACTGATACTGCGTAGTTGACGACTTGACGGTGAAGCCGGGGCTAGGTTCTTACACTTTTCTTCCCCATGAGTGGAGTAATCTCGTAAGACTGGGAAAGATGTTCCCGCGTTTCTTCGAAATGATCAGCCGACCGCTGTAATATTCGTTGTTTTGACTAAAAGTAAAGAATAAGATCTCTAAAAGCAGTATTATGTGAATGAGAGTTCTTATCATTTTGGTGTTAAGAGGTTGATCGTTTCCATCATGGACCCTCTGGAGATCGAGTTCATCGCAGAGAAAACAAGTATCCAAATCATACCGAATTTTAGTCATACTAGTGTCATTCATCTAATTTCTGGCGAAGTAGGACCTTTCAGAGCCGGTCTACCTATTCTAGTTCCTCTTTGGTTGGCCGTCAATCTAAAGCAACGTCATAAATGCAGAATTCTCACTCCCGAATGGATGGATATTGAAAGACTGGAAGAAAAAAAAGAAGAAGAGAAAAATTCCAAGTAATTATTCTTCGAACTATACAATCTTGTTCCTCATCACAACCGTTATTATTCCACGTCTCATTTTATCGAAAGGTTTTTCACAAGAATGCCGCACGAACACTATCTAGAAGTTACCAATTTACTTTTGAAAGTTGCTAGCGATGATATTAGTCGGGCCGAACAAGTGCGCGATTTGGTGAAGGTAGGCTGATTCAAATATCTGTAAAAATGGTAAATTTTTGGTGAACCTGTTTTACGCTTCATACATATCTTGCAAACGATCTAGGATTTATGGGATATGAGAATCGCTAAACTAAGATCATCGGTTGATACATTCGTCAACAGTGGAGGAATTCATGCATGCTTAGACCATTTAACGCAAATGGAGATAAACTCCATTCGACCTTTGCTCCCTGATGCGTTGAATATGCTGCAATCGTTACATCGAGTGAGTCACCAGAGACTATTTCCTCTTTTGTGATTATTAGTGCCATTAACCTAAATTCATTTCAGGAATCCGATTCGGAAGAAGAAGAGAACAGTCAGAACACTACACGGCATACCAATTCTCACCTTTCGAGTTCTTTGCTCTCATCAGCATCGATTGAAGAATCATGAACCAGTGTTTACTGTTAGGGATCGGTTCGTTCTACGTAATTCGGTTATCGATGCGACAAGATCGAGAAAACCAGTAGCTGTTGCCGAGCTCTTTCTTTTTCTTTCTTGAAGGTGAATAAGTTATTTTTGTACGTTCGATAATAAGATCTTTTTAATGTAAGAAAAGTATAATACAAAATGTTAATAGGTTCTTTACATACTTTTTTCTATGCTTGTTATCGTTCCGATAAACCATAAACTATTTTTTTTTTTGTTTTTTCTTCTTTCTTTTAGAAAATAAATAGTAATTAATAAAATACAAGCACGCAGCTTCATCATAATCCTTCTGAATAATCACTCCTCTAGGACTGAAGTTTCAGTTCTTTTCCTATGCTATAGGATACTATCTTGCTCCAGTCGATTTTCGTTCTCCTAACTGGCAACTGTCGACGAAGGGCTTTGAATGTGGTTTCAGACATTGATTGATAGTTGTCCGTAATTGCTGTCTGATATTCGTTTTCCGCATCCTCGACAATCTTTATCATTTCTTTCACTCCTTGCAGTTCATCCTATTAACAAAAAATACGAATACAATTTACGAAAATTTTTGAGCAACGAGTACATGATGATTTAGGGTAGCAATGGGTAGACGTACGCTAACTTCCATGGTTTCCTTAATTTCTTTAGAAGTTACTAACTGCACGTTACCGTCTTCATAATAATGCACTTGAACTTTTAGAATTCCTTTAACGTCAACAGTATTCCCGTTAATAGAGAATATCCACTGAGATCGCCACCGACCGTTCCTAAAATAAATAACATTATTACAAAAATGGTAAAACACGATTTTACGACGTCAAACATGATTCACGAGTATAATGCCACAACTGGTTCGTTGATTACCTAAATTTCAAATTCAACTTAGAAATAGGATTCAAGATTCACCATGTAGGAAATAAATCATACTTTCAATAAAATGATAGAGATTTTTCAAAAGAATTCCATTTTTTAAAGAGAGTTACAATATTTTTTATTCAAGATCCAGACGAATAACGATCAAAGGTTTCAATTTGGCGACAGAAAAGTTGAAAGAGGTTCAAACTACGGAAAGCTTTCTGATAATGATGGTTCCGATTCAATAACTAGATTGAACTGTCAACCGGTCATACACTTAATGTATACTGAGAATTCATCTACGAGAAAACTCTAATTTCCACAAGCACGAACCTAATCCAGTAATACGAAAATTTACGACTTTTTTGTGAACGATTATAATCGGATACTATCGGTATCACCATCTCAAGACTTGTTTTTAAATGTATGACTTCATAATAATATTCAGAATTTCATAACCCATCATCAATTTAATTTGGTATGTACCATTCTTGCCAGCAAAAGAACAACTTGATACTTAAAAAGTCACATATGTAGAGACGGAGAACGTTTCTAAGTTATTTACAATTTGAAACTTCAAGTTATTTTCCATTCTAATAAGTTTACGTAAAGATGAGTTTAAATAATTGCGTGCAGAATTTTTTGATTAGTTTCTCCTCTTAAAATTTAGGGTTCATCGAAAATCCTTGATAATTATGACTTACAACATTAATTCAAATACAAGCGAATAAGCTTCTATTCACCTACTGAGGAATTGGAAAAATGAAATCAAATATTTGAAGAAGTTCACTACGAGCAGCCAAAATATATAACTTTTGATTTTAAGATGGCGAGCGGCTCAAGAAGTTCTTCATTATCAAATCTTCAAATCATTAAGAGAGTTTTTGTGACACGAATTCATCAACACAAGTAAATTTACTCATTTTTTCAACTATGACTGGAGTTTTCAAAAATGTTTCAAGAGACAAGAGAAAAGTTTTTCTCCGTCGAACAGAAACATGTATTCGAAAATTTCAACAATAAAAATTACGAGTTTGCGAAATGTCTGAAAATCATCCCGACTGAAACTGGCATAATTCAAACCCAACATTTATTAAGGATTCATTCGCAATAATACTTCACCTTCTTTCATTTCAAACCAAGAAGGAATTTCTTTCGAAAATAGAGGTAAAACTTACATAGGAGAGTGCTGCAAAATTAGTGAGCGGACACAAAAAGGTAAGAATGAAAGGGTGACGATGAGTACTTTTAACGGGTTAAACTGCAGTAGTCAATAAGAGAAAAATGTTTAGTTTAGGTAGTTCACTTCGATCATAATTGATAATAATGCAATTTCTTTTACCCCTACATTCTAGCTGATAGAAAAAAATTTGAAAGACGCTCTAGTGTAATGCAAATTGTACTTCATGACTTTTTAATCATGTAGGGATGGCAAATATGTATTCTAGTGAGCGAAGTTGAATGTGCTAGTTCTAGGAAGCATAGGCTGCCAAGATCCACACCGAATTCAAAAAGTCATGATAATCGTATCTGTGACCAAATTAAAATTTCAGAAATTCGGAAGAACAGATAACAGCATATTACCAATAGTTTTGTGGTTGAAATTGATGGTCTTCGATGCAACCATACAGTACGATATTTGAATCTTGTTTTTTCGCGAATACATTTGATGTTCCATGTTTATAATGATTCAGAGTGTAAGCGTCAAATTCAAATTGAAGAGCTGTTCTCCACGACTCTAAACTGGGGTCAGGTTCCCAGTCCTGTAATTCATTTCACATCGAGCATTATTTATTGTTTCAAAAAGTATGCAACGCATCGATTGGATACAAACCTCGTAGTCAGTGGTTTCTTTTCTCAAATGGTCAAATTTAAAAGTCTTATTGGATCGCGGATCATAAAATCGATTTGAGCCTAGATCGTTATACTCCGTTATTAATACAAAACTATCATTTGTTAACTTTACTGGCGTAAGTTGTTCTTTATTATAAATAGCGCAAGCTCTGCAAGAAACGAAAAAATAGAATAAATAATGATGTTGAAGGATACGAAAGTTGAAGTAAAGTTGTTTTGAATTCGACGTGAAATATTACCCGCACGCTCCTTCTTTTAGTAGCACATCGTTATTAATTAGACCTCGTACATCTGAAAACAAGACAGAATCAGTTAAGAAAAACTGATTTTTCAAACAATGAAATTGAACCATCGAATCGAATTACAAACCATTGAACACTTCGTTGAATTCTCCAGGTGGCGAATGTAGGATGAAGTCTGAGATGATTCTCACCTGCAATTATAACAGAGCTTTGAGATTGTGTTATGTCAATATTTACGTTTGTAACGTATCTAAAAATAGTAACACGAGAAACAATTGTAATTGGTCAACTTGAAGTGGTATAATTTTATTGTAGGACAAGATAATTTGGATAATATCCAAAATTGGAGAACCTGGTAAAACTTACGATTTTCCAAAGCAGATGAGAAAGAATTACGTTATCATTATTCTTTGTTGCTAACTCAGAATTTTGATATTAGTCACGATACCACCGTTAATTTATAATTAATTTACAGCCCAATACGGAGTCAAGTCAGGTCTTTCCATAACTAAATATTTTTGACTTTAGAGAACCCTGCATGCAACTAGTTCCTCGGAATTTTGTTACTCGTTTGACGTGAATAATTATACATGTACGTACCTTCTCTTGATCAGAAATCGTTTCCTCACCATCCTCAGCCATGGCAGTCACTCGTTAAGTGGTTATTTTCTTACTCTTGATTAGAAAGACGCTGAATAAAATTCTGTACTTCAGATGTTGTAACAAATCATTAATGACTACGTACAGTATACATACGATAGTACATGTACGTTCATAATGGTAATAATTTAGGGTATTGATAGAAATGGAAGAACCAAAGTTGTTAGGATCACGAATTCGTAATATATTAGTCACCTCATCACTATGAAGAAAGATTTATACATGCAATACACGTTACTGATCAAAAGAGGTGAGCAATACTTTCTGGATATTATTATCTCTTAATCAACGTAGCCCAGCCGAAACTAGACTAGAGCCGAAACTGTGTCCGTGTCTTCCTGTCGTTTTATACCGTGGCCGATCTCATCCAATCCGACACTCGCCGACTTTTATTTTGTTCGTACAAGTCCTTTTTGAATGATGAATGGGCTAATTGGCAGGAAGGCCCTTTTTACCTCTTTTTACCCTCTAAAGTAGAGTGCTTACTTCGACCTTCGAGTACTCGGGTAATGAGTATGCCGTATGCGACGAGCGTGAATGGTTCAGACTGAATCACGTACTGAGAAAGCCAATGAGAGAGAAGAAACCAGGATTCAATGCTTTCGATTTGTTGTTTCAACACAGTCCTTTCGACTGGATCTCCGAGGTTGACCGTGCGTCCGTGTGCCATTTCTCTTCTTTGCCGTGTTTCATGTTCAGCAAAGTAGATCAAGTTCAGCGAGCGCATGCGCAATGAGTCATAGGATTCACAATTTTTCCCGTCTTCCCGACTCGCGTGTTATCAGCTGACAGGTGACATCCCGACAACGACGAGTGACGGTATAGTTGAACTTTCATTCAATTTTCTCCGATGAAGAACAATAATGCTCCGTTCTTATTTCTAATAAAATTTTCATCCTCAATTTTACTAGTGCAATAGTATTATCAAGTATGATTATCAATATAATATTGTAACGTTCCATCTTTGAACTCCATTTGGAAGCTGCGAACGGCGAAATTTGCTCCGTAAGTTTTAACTCGCCCATTCCTCAATATCTGAAGTTAAGAGCTTTCAGAAAAGTTAGGTCGTCGTTCAGTCTAACCCACCGTCTGCGAAAGCGTGGTCAGTAAAAGTAGCGGTACTTGAGCTTACCTAAATTCGCTTGTGTCATTCTACCCAATCGGTTTCCAAATTCAATTCTTGAATTTTAGCTTTATAATATTGACGTATGGTCTAGATACTTCAATTTCAAAGTATCTATTTCCATTCGAGTTGATTAGAAGAGATTTCTGAAATAAACACTCGAATATGTAATCATATCCAGCCTATTCAAGGCGTTCTTGCATCTATTGTATGGTAATCGGGTAAACGTTATGTAAATTTTGTGGTCCCCAAACAACCGCAAAATTAACTCATTCTTGAATAAAGAGTTCGTGAATACAAATTACAAACCTTTCTCGCATGCTTTATGCTCGATGCTAAATTACTGTGTCCTGAATGTTGATTTCAAATTTTATGCTTTTCGCTGAAAAAAGTTTTGTAGATTTTATAGTTTGGAATTAAAATTAACAATACTTGAATAGGTTTAGCATACCTATCAAGTCACACTTGTGGTGTACATGTCAATATCGATAATCAGTACTTATTATCACGTGATGATTCCGGTCTGATCCGTAATCGTGAACGATCGAATTAGACTAATGAATGTATGAGGTAAAATCGAATCTTCTTCATTGACATAGATAGGCCTACATTATCTATCATATTTTTTCTTTCGGTTTCAGAAAATTTGATTTATTTATAAGCAACGAGATGGGACCTCACGTGTGTAAAGAAATGATGAACGGTGATGGTGAATTAACAGTTGAAAATAATCGAAGTGATGTAAACGGATCATTTACTCCGAATATCAAATACCGTAAGTACCGGTGCTCAAGTAACTAATTCTTCTAATTGAATTCGGATTTAATTTTTTGTAGATTCTAAATTTATGATACCTAGAAACCTATTTTAACGTTGAGCCGAACCTATTTTGATTCTTGAAAGACCGTTATGATCAAATCCTACAGAAAGTACTCATTGCGGGACCGATTTTATTACTGGTAATTGAAAGTTTCAATTAGCAGTTCTCGCGAAATGACTTGACGAGGTTCGAAATTTTATTGTCGACTGTGGAGATAAGCCCTCTTGATTGATTAGGTGATGAGGTATAAAATCCAGCGGTTTCTCTTGCACTAAAACTAGTGGTTTTAGTTTTATCAGTGTTTTAAACAATTTTTTTCAGTCTCGTGCTATATACGTATGTGGTAGAATCCTCTGTATCGACAAAACCTATATTGTACAGAGAATCAGCGCTCTGATCGTTGACTTCGTGAGTAGTTCTTAACGTCAAAAAGTTCTATTTCCAAAAATAAAAGCCGATTCTTATGCGCGAGAAAATTTAAATTTTTTGTGTAGAAAAATTGTTCCACTTCCCCGACGGACTAAGGTACTATGGACCAACTACTTAGTTAGAGATTCATGCAAAATCTGTATAGAACTGCGTGAAATCACTGTTATTATTCAAAGAAAAAAAAAAGGGTCTGTCTGGTGTTCTATTACCAGAGCATTTATTTTGGATTGATCTGAATTGTTTATTTTTCAAGTTCCTTTTTGAATTCAACTTCTGCCTAACCTTGCACGATGACAAATTATTGTCGAACCGAAAAGTGAGGGATTTTCGTTATCCAAAGTGATTAGTCTGAGAATAGTACTCACCCTTGGGATAAGAGGCGGGGATGTCTCGACTTAGAGATTTTCTAAATTATGGCGTATAAAACTTCTCCGATTCAACGGCGCATCAGAATTTTTTCAATGCGAAAGGCATGAAGCAAACCTCGTCATTCAGCTTCAACTTTGAGCCCCCAACCACGTTCGTAGATTCGACCTTGTTCCTAATTTCATTTCTTTGTTTACGAATACGGATCTTCTAAATTCTATTTTTGTAGAAATTAATTTCTCAAATTGAATCCGTCGTGTCACAAATCAGCGTATTTCATCTACGACTGGTTTTTCATGTGGTAAAAATATCCATGAAGTTCTTATGCAAGATTTGAAACGCTGTTTTTCGCTATTTTAAAATTTCTCGCTGATTACTTCGGGATTTTTTCAAAACTCATACTTTGTCGATGCGCGTCATTCGTTCTTGTAAGTTATTATTTACGAAATAATTACCATTTCGACTATTTCTGTCGGTCGAACCTATTTTCGATGAGTTATCTATTTCAAATGAGATAATCACAGTAAGAGCAAAGGTCAGAGAACGAGAATTTTTGATCGATTTGTCGAGCTGATTCGAAATCTGTATGATTGTTGCGGCTCGAACAAAGATCTCATTGAGTATGTGAACTTATTTAGTTTCAAAATGACAAAGTCTCGAGTCAATGAACAGAGGATTGTGAGGTAATTGAATTGGCTTATTCTGTTTAAAAACTTTCTCTCGGCCTTCTCTCGTGCGTCATTTTGTCTCTACTTCCTTAAAAGATTACCAATAAAATTTTATAGTTGAATTCTCATTAAGAATTATGAAGACAAGTTCCCGATCAATATTGGAATCTCAATTGTACATACGACGTTCATCGAAAATTAATCCGGTATTTTTAAACATTCGTACTGTAGTGCGCGATATTTGAGAGCCTTTTACGTGGCAAGTTTTTAATTAATCTCGTGAACAAAGATGAGATGTTACGTGCCAAATGAGATCGATGTATTGTGTTCGCACTTCTTCTCGTAAATAAATTAAGTTTATTTGTTCAGTCATCGTTAGCGTAAATATTTGCGCGCAAGATATTAAATTTTTAAAAACTTGTCTTCCTGTTAAAGGTTAATCGATTTGCTGATCCTTATTTATTCTAAATGCTCACCCTTATCACAAAAATAATTGTATCAGTGTTGAAACGCAAGGATTGAAAAGAAATTAAAAAATGTCGGTCTGTAATTATAATTTACCACGTAAGTATAAAACGTACTAATATCGTTTCTGTGTTTGGGAAGTGTTTGAATGCGCTCGCAATTGATGTTTTATTTACCCCTTGTCGCTCTGCTGGTTATCGCTTATTGACTTGTTTTCTTGCTTGTATTCCTTGGCTTTTATTCGTTTTAGTATTTTCAGAGCTGTGTGCTTTTTTAGACTTCGATCTATTCTATATTTCTCAAAATGTGAGTCAATTGCATGACTGATAGCCATTTCCTATCTCAGGAAATGAAATCAATATTTTAGTTGTAATTTTAAAGAACTACATTCCATCATTCAGAGCCTTCGATATTTTTTTCTTCTCAGTATCTTGCTAAAAGTTGCATGTAGGTATATATCTCCTCTGGATATTGGAAATTTGAATGATCCAGTTTAATTGATCCTATCTAAGATCTTGGTGATTAATATTCATTAGAATCGTGACATAGCCGTTACAAAGCTCTGTATAGGCCTATGCCTGCTCCCTTGATATTGGACTATTTTTTCAAATCGACATTGCAGTGTCAGCCTTCACGATTGAATACTAGATCGGTTATTGAACTTCACGTTTCGTATTTGGTTGTACTTTTCGATTAGGAAATGAGCGAAATTTAAAAAAATGTAATGTTCTAAAAAAAGAATGAGAATTATTTGATCGTAGGTATCGTTCGATAATAAAGAAAGTTGTAAAACTCGTCGTCGTCAAGAATACGTCATTCAGCCGCCACTTTTTTTCCCCGGTTTTGATCCGAGTTTCGATCTCTTGATTTTGTTCGAACAAAGAACTATTTTCCCATTGTCGACGTAATACGGTTGATATTTTAGGCTCGGAATCGTGTTTTTTGTGAGGGGTATTTTTAGATCCTATGTTCTTAACCAACTCAAAATTCTGAATTAAAACGTGAGAATTCGAATTAGAAATTCAAATTAGTGGGTACTTGTTGCTGGTTGTCCTATTATATTTTAAATTAACTATTACGCAAAAATTATTATGCCTGAAACTTTGTGCGAACTCATAGTGTTCTGTGCTTCGTGGTCTAGGAAATTGCTTCTCAGGCATTCAAGCCGCGCTATGAGAAAAATTGTTGTGACTGGGGTTTCGATCTAGGAAGAAATATCTTTTTTCAACCGTATTCCTGTCGAGCATTCTGTTGGCTCTTTAAATAGTTCTAAACTGAAACCCGTACATCCAAATGTTGATCGATACTTCGATTTACTGATCAGTGGACATTATGAGCAGAAAGAATGGTTAGCGAATGAATGAAGAAAACAAAAAAATTGAAAGAGAGAAGACAAAATTTCTTGATTTTTTTGCGCGTTTCAACTTTTCCGTTTATTTCATCAACTAATCTCTTGTTCAGAAGGATGAATTAAGAGGTCAAAAACAAAGAAATCGTTAGAGGGGCCATAATCAGAAAATTATGTTTTTAGCAATTGGAGAGTACTTTTACTTACTCTCTTACTCTATACCCCTCCATACTTCTGTAAGAACAAGGGTCTTTATTAGGAATATTGCAGGGTCGGATTGAAAATTGGAATTGGTTAGTAAAACAAGGTCGTACCTTTCCATCTTCTTTTTTTCGGTTGACGTACGTTGGAGGTACCGAAAATCATCTAATCACGTTTAAGGGTTCAAAAGATATAGAAACTATTGATCACTACGAAAATTAACTTGCAGGAGTTGCGCTGAGGACAGTCCTCATGCAACTTTTTCTATTTCGTTCTTTGGGTGAAGGGAAAACGGTACCCAAATCGCTCCTTTCAGATCCACCTTTGCAATAAATTTATGTAACAAAAATGGTTGGCGTTATTCGAAGGTACTGTACCTTCCAATAAGCCGTTATTCGAAGGTACTGTACCTTTTAATAAGCCGTTATTCGAAGGTACTGTACCTTTTGATAAGACGTTATTTGAAGATACTGTACCTTTTGATGATTCGGAGGTACCATGAATGCTAAAAAAGCTAATGGGCACATTTCACTTTTGTTAGTTGTCCGATTCAGGTAGCAAAATCCAAGTATCAATTTGTACAGTTGTCCAGGAAGAAGCAAGAAAGGCAGTTTGCATGGCATGAGATGAAACAAAAAGGACTGCGACATTTCCACCTGAATCTACCCTATACTCTACCGTGCCCTTCTCTTCTTTGATTCGTTCCAAAAAATTTTGAAGTATTGATGCATCCTCGTCTTCAGCAGGTGTAATCTTATGTATCAAATTACGAATTTTTTGCATTGACAAATTCTTATTGAATTTCTTCTTTACCACTCTCGAAATCTCGCTAACTTTACAATTAGTCTCATAAAGATCTGCAATTACTTTTTTCTCTTCCTCGCCAACTTCAACAGATGCAAATGCAGCCTCACTTATTTCGTGATTGTGATCCAAATTTACAGACGTTATTCTGACTACCTACATTAGCGTAGCAGTTTATCTTGGCTTTACAGCCCAGATGATTATAACGGGTGGGGCAGAAAGATGTTACCACTTGAACGAAAAACTCCGCGAGGATTCCGCGAGAATTTCGTGGAGTTTTCCGGTTGATTGGTAACATATTTCTGCCCCACCCTGTATATATCGTAAGTGCAAGCGTTTACCCGTACTGGTTGATGCACGCTGCACACCGTGCCGGCAAACATCAGTGACCTGCTTCTTATTGTTATTTGTGATCGTCAGAGGTTGATAGTTTGTTTGGCAAAAATCATAGAACGCGCGCAAAAATTCATCGTAGTTCTTAAAACTCCTGTCCCACGTCCAGATTGACCATTTCAATGATGTCAACACGGCAAAATGAGAACGATTTCAGTACCTAGATAAATTGTACAAGACTGACTCATCATGCACGAAGTATCACGTACTCAGGGAGGAATAATTACTTCCCTCAGGATCATACATCGCTCGTCTTTTCCTGTTCTTCCCGATTTCGTGACCTAGCATTCCGATTTATTGTCGCTGTCGAAGGTCAGTCAAAATTACTGTCGGTGCACATGTGGGTTGAAACAGTACCTTCGAATAAGGCCTTATTTAAAGGTACAGTACCTTCGAATAATCCGTCGAAAAAAAAATCCTACCTGTACGTATCAGTCGGAAATTTGTGAGACGCATGACGTCATCAATAGCTTTGACCTAATTTAGGGGCATGCAAAATTTTACTCGGGGTGTTATACGACGTCATCAGAGACTTGAATCGAGAGTTATACCGTGTATACTAACTTACAGAAGTATACATGATTTATATGAGGTCGAGAAATACTGGGTGAACCCGTCAGCTAGTTAGCCTGTAATCTATAAAGTCCTCGAAACTACGAGCCATTGGATGAAAGAGGAAGGCGAAATGTACAGAGGCACGTAACTTTAATTGTCAAATCGAACGGATAACAAGCCGTGAGAACACTTTTACTGAACAAATTTTGGGAAAAAAAAACTTTTTTGAAACGTCAAATCAAATTAAATAAGCGTAAATTTAGAAAAGTCACAACAATGGAAAACATAAATAACGAAAATAACAAAAATAAGCAAAAAAACCGAAATTTGAAAGACAAAATAGGCCGAAAAAAACAAATTTTTAAAAAAATAAACAGAGTTAAGCAGGTTATCAGTTGATATGTGGGTATTGCGACCGGTTTCGTATGTGCTGGACATACATCGACGGGCAGAATAAAACTAACGAAAAAGCTTTCGAAAAAACTGACAAGGATCAAGTACCATATATTATTTGTGACGACTTGCCTCCGTTTCAACCTGAAACCAAATTTTGTTTCTTATAAAATAAACTCCTCATCTTCTTCCCAACGGTTACGACTGGAACGATGGCTTCTGAGGAAATGGCTCGACTCCGAAAAACGTATATGGTTTGGTAAGAAGACCCTCACTACCATTTTGATTAACAGGATTCTTGAACGCCTCAACAACTCTCTCCTACCACCTGATTACGAACACACTATCTCTTTGGTTCAAGAGAAAGTCTCTCCCCTTGGCCACCTTCTACACAATCAAAAGCTCTCAAAGCTGGAAAAGTTGGTTTCAAAACAGAATCTCCACGCCAATGCTCCTCATCCTCCTAAATACGCTTCACCTCTCCTGAACCTGTCTCAAGTTCCCTTTCCACCAGATGAACTTCTTCTACTTAGTCGAGGCCGAAAATTCGCCATCCAACCCTTGGAAAAAAGGGATCACATCAAGAAAACACTCATCGCCGATATATCCACTGGTCTCCGTTCCGACCTCCGCTTAAACTCACCATTGTTGGGAAATGTTGACTTGAGCACTTCTGAATCCACAAGAACCCGATCATCTAGATCAAAATTTTCAAACGTAATAATTTCAATTTATGCTCTCTCAATACATGTTTTTGATTCCTTACCTTGTTTAAAATCCATTTGAGAGGCACATTCTGACTACAGTATTCCTAATTGCTTATAATAATTGAATAATATGAGGAAACGTTCAGCCAGCTTTTAAAGTCAATTACTAAAAAACTTTTAGAGATATTATTTAGTTATTATAAATTTTGTATTCTGTTGCCGAGCCCAATTAAATTCTTACGAGCCGTAGGTGCGGCATCTTCCTAGTTTTCTATAAAATATTGCCCAGCCCCATCTATTTTCCATGAACATGACAAAAATGATTGCTTAGTATTTTCAATCAATAAACCGTAGAAATGATGCATAGTCTGGGAATTATAGAAGAAACATGGTAGATGAACAAAAAAATTGCTATCAAAGATTTTACTGCTGGAACTTGTTCAGTAGGTTCCCCTCGTAGCCAGAAAAAACCCACCCACCGCTGCCACCGCCCTGCAAACCCATTTTTTGAGGAGGGGAGGGGGGTGAAAGGTGTAAAATTTTGGTTTTGTGTGATTTTTGATGGGAAAAACGCATTATTTTCGAAAATGTCAAGAGATCAGAAATATTCTACACCAAATTTCCCATAAAAAAGGTACCTACATAATTTTCTATATAACCCACCTAGTACGAGATATGGACCCTTGAAGTTGTGCCTATTCCAAGCAAACGGAACTACCTAATTCAGCGGAATACGCATGCGCGTGAAACGCCAATTCGCGTTGTCACCATTGTATAACTCATTGTAGTTGAGAAAGAAATTTTCAAAGAAGGTTTGGCCAATCCGGTCAATAAAAGTTGATTAATTGAACTGCGCTGTGCACGATTTCCAAAAACGAGTTTTTCCCTTATTGAAAATGGCTGATGTTGCATCACAACCTGTGAATGCATGGACAAACATTATTCCTTTCCTCACGTCATCACCAGAGGCCATGTGTGCTACATCATATGGACTTGCTTTGCCACCCTTTCCACGTATCATGGAAAGCAATGGTTTGTTGAGATTGCACGTTGTTATGGCAATCACAAGAAGATCTATTCCTTCTCCAACCAAAACAACTTCTGTTCCTTCTTCAGAGGTCTGAACTGCTGTTCCAACAATGAGTGCATCTGCATCACCATCTGCAACTAATGTTTTTATCCCACATTCATCAAATTTTGTGCTTAGCAGTTAAGTTGATCGACTTTTATTGACCGGATTGGCCAAACCTACGTACGTTGACAGTTTCTTTCTCAACTACAGTAAGTTGGGTCAGTGAGAATTGATCGCACGAAAATTGATCGCACGAAAATTTAACTAAGAAAATTGATCACATGCAAAAATACAACGCACCGAGAATTTAACGCGCAAAATTGATCGCTAAAATTTTCATTGAAGAAAAAAAAAAACAAAAAAGACAATGACTTTTCATTACATATGCATTATCTAGCGGCTCTAGCCCTTGTCCCGCTTAATGACGTAGAGGCCGCTTTCGAAGCTTTGAGCGCGTCTGATATTATTCCCTCAGATGACTAAAGCCAACAAGCTCTCAATTATTTCGAAGATACGTGGGTGGGGCGTCCACGACGGAATCGCGAAAGACATTTGCTGGATTTTGCGATCACGTTGTGGAATTGCGTGGAGTCTGTTAAAACTTGCGGGCCCAAATGCGGTCGAAGCCATGGCATCGTGGTTTTGATTTGGCATTGAGCGTGAGCCATCCCAGCCCCTATAAGTGCGTCGCCGCGCTCTTACGTGAGCACACTATCATGTCGGCCAAGTTTGAACCAAATGTTGCTGGGGAGCCAGCTCTCAAAAAAAGGAAATACGTAAATAAAGTTTCGCGCCGATGTAGAACTTAGATTCAATAAAAATTTTTGCGATCAATTTTTGTGAGATCAATTTCGCGCGTTAAATTCTCGGTGCGTTGTATTTTCGCACGTGATCAATTTTCTGAGATCAATTTTCTCAGTTAAATTTTCGTGCGATCAATTCTCCGGCACCCCAATAGGTTATACAATGGTGACAACGCGAGTTGGCGTTTCTTGCGCATGCGTATTCCGCTCTAGTATAATGCTCAAGATGGGCGCAACTTCGAGGGTCCATATCTTGTACTAGGTGGGTTGTAAGGAAAATTATGTGAGAACCTTTTTTATGGGAAATTTGGTGTAGAATATTTCTGATCTCTTGACGTTTTTGAATATAATGCGTTTTTCCCATCAAAAATCACAAAAAAGCAAAATTTTACCCCTTCCCCCTTACAAAAAAATGGGTTTGCTGGGGGTGGTGGCGGTACGTTTTTTCTGGGTACGAAGGGAACCTATTGAACAACTTCCAGCAATAAAATCTTTGATAGCAATTTTTTCCCGGTTCAAAACCCTATAATTTCTGGACTAACAGACTTTTTACTTTTAAAGCCCCCATTTCTAACCTCCTTTCTCCTTAATTTATCACGCTTATGAACCTTCTTCTTGAGCTTAAGCGATGAAAAAATTCCAGGGTTGTAGGTGCTATACCAAAAAAGTTGAATAGATTTACAATTTGCAACTACTCCTTATGTCATAGATAGCTTGCAGGTTGACATTTCTTCAAGTCCGTCTCTTATCATCATCACCATCATGACATTTTTTCGAAAATGATGACTTTACAAGAGTCGGACGCGGATGCGCTTAGCGGATTGCCCGCTGAAAAACAAAACTCATTTATCTACTCAAGAATGCTGGTAAAAGTTGATCAAAGTCATGTAAGTCTTTTCCGGAACTTTTGCTGTGCACTACCGACGCTTAAAACTCAAATTTTCACTGCCCGCATACCTGCAGTCAAATGTTGAGATACATTCATATTTTTCACAATTGGGAGACATCTCACTTTCACCCATTCTCTTACACAATAATCGGCTCGTTAGTACGACCCAAATGCTCCATTTTAAGCTTGTTCCGTTCTCCCGCTCTCTTCTCAAACTCGTATTAATTTGAATCGTAATGTATTCAGGTATTCGTTCATAGGTAGCGAGTGCAATTGCAATTTCACAGAAATCACTTTTTTGAGAAATTTTGTACTTCGTAAGATGATATACAAATACCTGGTTACAGGTTTCTGTTATATCGTAGGTATTTAGAAAAACTGGCGCAGTTCGGTCCCGTCTTACAATTAGACTTAATAATTGAGGGAAATAATTTCAAGGACCGTGAACGAACGGAACATAGTCGCTACACCTGTAACCGAGTACACCTATCTGTGAATGCTCGAGCAACTATCGACGAGAAAGACAAGATCGCACAGAGTAGCGGTATTTTATGCGCGTATTTATTATCCAGTACGCTGTCTTATGATAATGATCTTTGTAGCTATTATCATTAACAGAGTGATTCGTATCGTTCGTGCGATCATATGTGTGTGCGCTCTATATGTTCGATAGAGTTTACCTATAAAGTTCGTGTGCAAATTCCAGTTCTCCTTTCGACGATTTGAAACGAATAAATTTTTCGTAGAATTTTTTTTTTTTTTTTTCGTCTTTCGCATACTCCGTTTGTTATATTTTCGTACGTATACTATCAAGGCATTAAATAGTTTTTGCCTACTATGTCTGGGTTATTACGTTCGAATATATTCAGGTCGAAATTGAATCTGCCCCTTAACGTAGGAAAATTTTGTTGTTCGCGAGCGTATGTATAATTTAGTTGTCAGGAAATTCTTCTCGAGAGTAAAATAGTGATATGCGCGCCGGAATCTTCGAATTTTTTTTTTCGTACTCAGTTCGTGTATGATGTGTGAGAAAAAAAATTTATCGTGTACCACCATTGACGTAGATATCATTTTCTGTCGTCACTTTTTTCCCCTTCAAAATCAAGTCGCGGTTTTTTCTTAAAAAAAACATTAATCAGAAGAAAAAAAGTTCGTGTATGGCGTGTTGCTGAACTGGTAATTTTGTTATTTGCACGTCAGTATAGCTTATTGACGAATATTACGGCGGCAGTGAAACGACCACATCTTGTCTTATATAATACGTATATAAATTCTCGATGCGGTAATGTAAATGGCATAAAGTTTTCGTATTTGTGATCCGAATTCTCGAAATAATTTTACTATTCGAAATACCGTCTGTAGTAAAATACGATATTCGGTTTTGGTTTAACGAAAAAGAAAACGTTCGCGATGGAAGGTGAGTGAGCTTATGCGCTAAAGTTCGAATTGTTTTGTCATTTTCCGGTCAATATACCGTCATGTTTCATTTAGGTATAATATTACGTCGATACGTGTGAAATTTTTTTATTTTAATTATATAATCGATGCGTTATAGGTGCGCAAAAATATATTAATTTGGACCAGTTCTCCGAATTTGGAGAATGGATCGCCACCCATAAAGATTTCTATCCTATTGTTATAAGTAAGTTAATTCGCCTCTTTTCACCTAAATGTTATGCCTGTTCCCATTGTTGGTGGTCAGTTCGCATATTTAAGATCATCTCGTCGTTCATCATTTTTTTATTATTATATTACGATATGCTTTATTATATACGGTACTGGTTATTGTCATATACGGGATGTATTTTAGTTTGACGTAATCACAAGAAAATCGGTGACAGAGTTTGCAGATGACAATTTTGCCCAGCGAGGATGGGAAAATTGCGGAATAGCTGTCGACGAGAGCAAAAATTCGTGTTTTTCTTTCGTTTATCTTACCCGCACGTGCAGTATTAATAGCAATAACATATTGATAAGCGTTCGTATTCGTTCGTGTCGATGAATTTCTCAACGTTGAACTTTTTGTAATCGTAATTTCAAGATCAAGTGTGCGCATTTAACTTTTTTTGCGAACGAAATTACGCAATCTATTGAAATTTCGAAGTTTGGACCTTTGGTAGTTTGAAGACATGACTTTCACATCGTATTTTAGAGATAATGCAGATTTTTCCTTCAGTCAATTGATGTCCAAGTTTGTCTGTTTGCATGACCTTTGCTTGCTAGAATGGTCGAGACATATTATTGTTTGTCATCGATAAGAGCACTCGTATTCATCTGTTTTCTAATGTATTGAAGTAATATTTCATACTCTTGTAATGCAAACGCTGTATGATGAAAGTTTCATCATCGTCAGTGATTAGTGCAATCGAGTTTTGCTGGAGGACGTACGGAAGAAGAGAAGGAGTGCATAAATGTTCTTGATCTTTGTGGATTCACTCTATGAAAAGCGACGTACCAAAATCGATGAATGTGAATTTAGGAAACGTATTTTTCCAAATTTTACGCACTCTGTATTAGGGTATCTACAGGGCAAGAAAAGCAAGAAAAGCAAGAAAATGGCAAGATATTTTGTATGATAACAAGAAAGTCAAAAAAAGCAAGAAAATAGCAAGTTTTTGAGGGAAAGAGCAAGAACTTATGTGGAGAAAAATGTGGAGTACAATTTTTCTGTGTGGGAAAATAGTATATTGAAGTGTGCAGAGAAAATACATTACAGAGCCCTATTTTCTTGACAAATTCAGAACTAGGAGGGAGGTAATAATCAACATCTGAAGTTGCAAGAAATTTTTGAATTATAGGGCAGGAAAATGGCAAGAAATTCAGGTTTCCTTTCTCAGTAGACACCCTGATTTGGTTCAAAGCTTGGAAGTTGAGATCTGACTGGTGAAAAGAGACCATTTATAATTTTAAACGCGACTCTTCGCGATTGTACAGCATTTTCTTTTATTCCTTTCTTAATGCCCAAGGTTTAGTACCCCATCTGTGTGACAAGTTACAATTTTTACGGACCTTCGTAGCCGAGAATTTAGAACTTTTTCAGGGATTGGGAAGCTGGAGATTTTTCGCTTGTTCGTAGCTCAATTTCATTTCGTCTAACAAGTGGACCAAAAATTGGGCTAAGTAAAGGTCAAGTACCGTCAACGTAGCCAAAACCGACTTCTGTCGTTCTCAGAATCATTCACCGCCCATCTCCATGACGGGCAGTTGAAATATATTCAATGTTTGGCAAATGGAAGTTTTCTCACTCTAAGAATCGAGGTTTCTTCTGTACTTCTCGAAACTCTGAATTTTTGCAAAGAAACTCGCTGCTCCAAAAATAACACGATGTATTTAAGTCGTAGACGCGATAATTTCTGTTCGAAAGAGTGAAAAATTGTTGATATGAAAGGCGTTTGCAATGAAAAATTGTAATTAGGTCAAATACCTGTAAATTTTACATCGAGGAAACGAAATTTTGGATGAGTCCAATTTTTCTTTCAGTTTAATGTTCTTGCCACCAATCCATCTGAAATAGTACCTCCAGAGGGACGAATGGAGTGTTCTTCTCTCCTTGACCTGAGAAACAGCGTCAGCGTTCTCCTTACCAAACGTCTTCGTGCGGATGACTTGAGTATCTTCCTACTAACCTTCGACTCCCAATGAGTTGCAAAACTACTCCAATCAATCCCTGACCAAATCTCCAAATGGTTACCCGACCGTGGATGTTGATTTTCAGACGAGAAAACAGTCATGGGTACGCCTCTCCTTTCTCTGCGTCTTCATAGGACTTCATAATGAGCCTCTACTCCTTTGCTAAGTTCCTCGGTCTCACCTTCGACTCCAAAACCTTCTAGACCTTCCGTATCTAGCTCTTGAAAGCAAATTCGTTGAGTTCTCAAATATCTATCACACCTCTGGATCGACTACCACAAACTTAGTGGTGTTCTCTACGGAGGGATACAAAAATTTCCAAGGACCAAATTTCCATCAGACAAAAAAAAACTTCTGGGTTAGTTGAGAGCTGATGATTCTACAAGTCTTTGGAGGTCCGGGGGGGGGGTACAAAACGTCCCTTGAAAATACGCCACTGCTACAAAAGAGTCGAAAGGGGTTTCTAACGTGATCACTCACGGTTCTCCAATTTACATCCACTCCAACAAAACGGCCCTAAAATTGCTGCGCTCAATTCAATCTTTCGGGCTTAGAATCAGCCCTTTACTCAGCCTATGAACTCCTCATCTCTGTTACCGCGCTTTTGGATTCACTGTCAATTTCCTGGCCGCAACAGGACAGTACCCAAATCTTCCCATATTTTCAGATACTTTCAGCCTGCCTAGTTCATCCCTTTTGTCATTGGCACTCATCTCAGACTTGAGCTTTTACTTCTCTTCGGTTTACCCATATCCCTGACATACATCTCGATCTTACTAAAAATTCCCCTTTTACCTGCTCTGCTACACGGATGAGTCCAAGTCGGGACCCAGAACCGGATTTAGGGTCTCCATCCATGCGAACCTCCCCTTCCAATCACTACATTCACCGTCTTCTCCCTTTTTATCCGTTTTTCTTCTTCCCGCAAATTCCTTATACATATTATTATCTGATTCTCTCTCATCCTTCATTCGTTAAGTCATTCCTCATCTTCCATCTGAGCCAATTTTTTACTCGAACAACTCATAGACGAAATCGGTTCTTCAGAATTTACCTCCCATCCTCTTTGCTGCGCGGACGGAGTCAAATGGGGTCTACAATCTCCAATTCAAGTAACGATTCATCTTTCCGTATAAGATATTCTGCTTCCATATTCACTGCCGAACTTGCCGCTATATTAACCTGATCGCGAATTCCTTATTTCATATTATGTGATTTTCCTGAATCTCTCTCATCCTTACTTATGATCCAAGACCCACATTCCACCGATCCTATCGGCCAACGAATCCTCACTCTTCACGTTTCAGATTCCTCCTCATCCTCTATCTCTTTTTTCTTTGGGTACTGGGACTCATCAACCTTGAGAAACATAACGCAGTGGGATTTGCGTTCGCTCTCCAGGACTAGACCTCGGAAAATTTCGTGGGGTAAATGCACGGAAGAAGGATGAGAGCTCTGACCTACTTTATTGACTCGGAACGGAGAACTTGGAGAGGAAGGAAAATGTAGGAATATGAGAGAAATCATTTGGGTCGACTATTGAGAAAGGAATGTCTGTACAAGACAGGGTATTCGAAGAAATTTCGTGGGTTGCAAAAGCTCTGACCTACTTTAAAGACTTGGAAAAAGTTTCGAAGGTTGACGGAAAAACGGAAAGAAGTAAAATAATTTGAGGTTGTGTGGAGGGAAGTTCAGTTTCTCAGAGAGAAAAGCTCTAGACGCACTGTGAAACCAACAAACCCTCGAGCATCGAAGAAAATGAGCTTTCAATTTTTGACTCTAGACTAAGAAGTGAGGCGAACAAGCGGGACAAACGAGTGAAGCGAGTGAGCCTCCTAAAGTCATTAGCCTGAAATATTCTGAAGTGGATTCATTCTAGACCATCAAGGGAGGGGAGGGGGATGAACGAGCGGAGCATTCCAGAAAATCCATTCTTTTTTTTGTCCTATTTACTTTCAGAAAAAATGGTTGAATCAAAGACTCTGTAGTTGAGGTATTAAGATCGAAGGCCACAAAATTAGGACATTCTTATAAACTTTGAATGAAACGTTGCTCCTGTTAATGAGGTGGTTATTAATTGCCCCTACGAGCCGTCCAACTTTCATAATAATATTGAATTATTCTTCAATGCTTCTTCACTATATTACAATATTGCGCAAGCCTACTAGAACGATAATGTACGTTCTCAGAATTCTGTGCTTTTCAAAGTATAATATGCTGAAGTATGGTGTAATTGCTCTCGAAGTCGATTAGGAATACGTCACTCGTGTCTAATGATTCACCCGATAAAATGTTTCTCTCGAATACTGATAACTTTGATGTTAGTATGATGAGCGGTTTTGTTTCCAAGAAACACCTCTTGCAACGATGTATTACAAATGTGTGCAAAACTTGGAACTTCGATTTGATCACTAGAATGTCTTGCATCACAGGCAGTCTTGACGGGAGGGAGAAGGGGGCGTAGGATATCCAAAAGCGAGTAGGTCTTGCTTCAAATTTGTCAATTTTATAGGTGTTGAAACCATTCGTCGTTCTGACTGAAAGATGAACTGGAAGAAAGAAGTCTCATTTGTTTTCCTCTGTACAGGTTCAATTGCGGGTGACAATCTGCAGTATGTTTTCTCATGTTAGTGACGTTGTTATGATTCATTATTTTGCATCTATTCAACTTCAGTCTCAAGTCATTACACTTTCGGATCCATGGTATATTTAAAGCATGTGGCGCAAATTTATGCAAAAAGTGGTGCAATTATTCTGCTCTCTTTTTAGCTAATTTTTATGTTCACGAAGGAAGTCATTTACGTAAAGCTTTCAATTTGCACACGTTCCACGTGCTGCAATTGCAAACGAATCAAAAAGAACACTCATATAAGGAATGATTGACCTTATATAGCAGCGAGTCCTTCGTAACAGTCGATGAGAAGGGAAACATTTCACCAAGTGTCAGTAATAGTGATGAAAGCTTCATTTTGCCAACATCTGGATATAGGATCACGTCTCGATTGTTCAAATATGAATGGTCAGGACCGCGTATACTCGACATGAATACGAAATTAGGGTACAATCAGAGTTCGTAATTGGAAACGTCTTCTCGATGATGTAGAGGTAAATGATCGAAAACTTCTATCAAAAATTATTCACCGAGGTTTCATTTTGCCGAAAATATGTTTTCGAATAAATTTCGTTTGAAGTACGCCGAGAAAAGTTTGCTCGATTATAAAAAATTATGCAATGAACTGGTTCGAACAAGCGTGCCCAATGTTGTCTCGTGTCATGTCAATATTTAGAGATCGCATGAATGAAATTGAAATCTTGTCTGGTCATTCACTTTCAGTCAGTTTTTTATTTTCTAAAAATCATTCGTCAAGTTTCAACTTCGAGTATCGAATAAATTTGAAGTACCAATGTCTGCTTGGTGAGCAGTTTCAAATTGAAAAATTGTTTTTTCATTTTCGTGAGACTTCCTACGGACTTGTTACGTTTGTCATCTACGACTTCTGAATTCTTTGAGGACATAGCACCGAACTTTTTAGTCTATCTGTGTTTTGCACCATTCATGACTAAAGACGAGAGTTTTGAAGACTCTATAATTGAACTGTACGTACACCATCTCTCGGGGTTCTGAGGCCAGTGAACCTCCTCATTCTTCTTAGATATGCTTGTAAGTTGAGGGTTTTGAGGAATTTATGATTGAACTATACGTCTTCTTCTCAGTAATTTCAATCAAACATCATCTCCAGGGGTTCTGAGGCCAAAGAACCTCCTCATCCTTCTTAGACTTGCTTGCAAATCGTACATCAAAATTGTTGTCTAGTCAGGATACTTTCTTTCAGCCTGTAAAAGGTTTCGTAGCTCGTGATAATATTTATGTACCTGTATTTCTAATATCATTCAGCAGTCAATTATTGATGATCCTGCCCCTCGTGCGTGTTGAAAATTCTTGCTTCGGTAACATCCATGCTACTTTCAAAAATTATAAATATAGCATAAGGGGAAAGAGCACTGACTTCAAGTTTCGATGAAAATGTTTGAGCTCGAGTTATTGTTCTTAAAATTATTTCTAAAATTGATCGAATTTTACGTACGTAAGAGTAGACGTTCATAATTTATGAGGCAAAAAATATAACGGCTGCGGACAAAGAGTGAATGCGTTAATTAGCCGTTTGAAATTTGAGCTACTGATTAGAGCAATATTACCGAATGTGTTGCAAAGAATCTGATTAATTGCTTCACATAAAAATTGCATGTTATCTTCGACCGGATTTTTTTGTTTCTTCCGCGAATTATAATCCAATTAATGTAACTTAGCCATAAATATTACTTGTTTTTTCTTTCTATAGGTTTTTTTGCCCCTCGGGGTTCATTTCTGTCATGGTCGATCTAATTAGGGAATGAACGAATGATGAAATAAGGGTGCAAAAAATTCACCATTAGCTGAAATTTACAGAAATTACCAATAGTAAAACGATATAGAATGGTGCTTTAGGGAATGGGATCTGCAAAATTTCTAATGTTGCGGCTGTCGGATGAACGTTTGATCCATAAAACAAGTTTCCTGCTCACTTCAATATGGACCCCGATTTTTGATGCGAGCTTTACTTTCTCGACTTCTAATTTTGAGTACGAGACTTCATCGTTCGCGATGACCACGCAAATCTCAGGATGGTCTCAACCTCTATCGTCAAATCCGCCGTCCAGTCTAGTCTTTCAAAAAATGTTAATTCTAAAATCGCTTCGTTTACGACGACGCAGTGCTGACCGGCAATACCAAGGTTTTTCAAGTTTACCCAGTGTATTATGACTACAACGTCTGGATCCTAAAGAGTTATATCATGATAACTTTTACGAACAACTCGACTCGGTGTTAATTGATACGTCTCGATATTCCGTGATAGGCGAAGTTCGACTTGTCACGCGTTCTACCAGAACTAGTCTGACTTCCTGTAGGAAATAGAGAGTGATAATCTAGATTTCCTGATTTAATGTGCGCGCAAAATAATCGTATCTGAATCGCTATTCTGGAAGACAATATTCGATATTGAGAATCGAATATGAAGTTTTTAATATTTGTAAGACGTGTGATTATATTCCCCTGCTATCGCGATGTATTCAAGCTCTATCGTCTCCGTCTACTTTCAATCTTCCGAAATGGCGATATTGTTTTATGGATTCATTATCGGAAGCTACAGCCACACTCTAATAATTTCATTAGGTAGTCTCTCTAAGTCTCTCTACAGAGAAAAGAAATCAGTTCACGGTCGAGGAGGCGTGGTTCTTATTTAGTTCGAAAAAATAGACAGAGACATAAACTTTGATTAGGAAGTAGGTTATCAGATAATTTTCCTGGGATTCTAGAAGATCTTTGATCGAGCGTTCTGACCTTATGAGAAATTTGAGTTTGATTGCGGAAGAAGGATTTATCAACATTAATGTCAAAGTTTGAGGATATTTAACAGCGAGAGAACGGGTGGAGCGAAAATCAACACGAGTTCAAATGAGATAAGATTGAATTATTGGAAACGATTCATCAAGAACGAAGTAGGACTTTGGGCATGCTACAAACTCATTATCTGGACTATCTCTGAACAAATAACAGAGTTTGTTTTGATGAGAGGTGTTTTCAATCAAGTTCACGGTGTAATATCTTTGGATATTTTATCGATAGAATACAAAAATTATTGAAATTTTATCGAGGATTTGATAAAAGTCCTGTCAACTTAATTGGAAGGAAGAATTTACCGAGAAAATATTGAAGAAATATTATTAGAATTCTTATCCTAAATTTGATGTTTACGGACATAATCGCGATTTGATTTCCATATCCTTCATTGTTGGTCAACAACGTGATTATTTTCACGTCCAAGTTTCTATAAATCCTACTGCCACCTAAAGCGCAACCGTTCTGTATATCGCGAATCAACCTAAGTCCGTTTTTCGAGAGTTTGCCAAAAGTTAAGGCTGTGCGGGTGTGAGAATGGGAACTGGTGGAGTGCAAGAAGTTTCTTCGCGTGCACCCTCAACCTGAGGGTATCGAAGTAAGGTTTGTCCATTCTTTGAGGCGTAGTGATGTCAGTTTAGTGATCTTAATGGCATTCCTTATGGGCGGAAAATTATTATTAAAAAAATTCTGATGATGAATCACGAGATGATCAAATCAATTGAGATGTTAACCTTTGGTTGGTAGCGCTACAATTGCCTTCCTCTCTCACCGCACTTGCTAGAATTCATGGGTGATGATTTTACGTTCACTGTATTTGGCCATTAAGAATCGAGAGTTTCAATTAGTCACTATTGACTCAATACTTCATTTTTAGAATTACTTCTTTCAGTTATTGATTCCCTTGAAGTGTTTCAACAATTTATTGGATATATATTTTTGTTAATGCAAGTTAGACGCTTTCAAGCAAAACCCAACCAAGAGACATGATAACTATCTGGAGAACTGGAGAAATGTTTATTTACTGTGGAGATTCTCCTTTTCCCTAGATCGTCATCATGTCGCTTGGTTGGGTTTCACTTGGAAGCCTCCAGTTCCAGTTGTAATTATTTAAATCGTTCTTGAAAATTGCGAATTCGGCATCATGAAGCATGGCACGTTAAAATTATCCCCTTTATGTTCAAACAGTGCTACCAACTTACGCAACTTAAGTTAACATCCCAATATTTAACATCGTCCTAAAAGTTTTTGTAATATGCATGAGAAAAAATTGTGTCTCAATTCAATGACATCATTTTGAGCAGGTTGCGTTCTCACATCCAATACCCTTGCCCACAACCGACGGCATCGCGCAAAAAATGTGAGGTGATTTTAGCCAACTTTTCTGGAACAGACTTTCTTGTAGCAATGCTAGCGCTGCCGCATTCTCGTTACATCGCTTGCTTACCTGACAAAAATAAGTGTTCTAAGGTAGACAAAAGCACTTGTATTCTGATCGATAGTCTGCCCCAGTATCCATTATTGGAGCTTGTGTGAGCATGTATCAAATCCTATAAAAGAACACGGGGAACAATCTGATCATATTGAAAGTTGACGTCATGAAACAGTCAGTGCTATGGATAGAGCGATGAACTGTTAGCACAAACTAAATTTTTCCATATGATTCATCCAACCTCAAGCCCTCAAAAACCAAACTATTTTCTCATTATTCAATACAGCTTGTAAACTATAACCAAAGAAATACTGACGACCGTTTATTTCAAGTATGTACCCCTCGAGTACTGCTCATTTTCGCACATCTGGACTTGAGAGTGGAGTGAGCTTATACATCTAGCGGACTTCATTTCAAGTATTGCTATTGTTTGCTTCTATCAATCTGGTGGAGATAGCGCGTCACTGCTCTGTCGAGTCCGAATTTTCCAACTTATTTTTGAGATTTTCAATAACATTGTCCCTAAAGGTGATGGGCAAATAACAACATTAACGGATACAAGCGCTACTATCAATCTGTACTCAAAATCTCCAATTTCACAACCGGGTTCGTTGTTCAAGTCATGAAAGAGAAGGAGGATTCAGGAAATTATCTAGAGTAGCGTTTAAAGTCGTATCACAACTCGAGTATCTCCTCATTCCAATTGTCCTCTGATTATAGGTTTTCCATCTTATGTTGTCTTCATGGATCAATTTGTTCCAAACTTTCAGATTGTTGGATCGACTTCAAAAACTCATGAACAGTTGAAAGAGATCGATTTCTTTCCTCTTGAATTGTTTGATTTCTGACAGGGCTTGAAGAACGGAACGGGAACGGAAACGGGAACAAAATCGGTATTTTTGAGGTCTGAAAACTAATGAGAACAAAAATGGTATCTTTGAAATGAACCGAGAACGGAACCTTGAGCAAGTGAGAACGGAAGAGGAACGGGAACGGGATTTAGGAACCGTTTGCGTGCGGGAACCGTATTAATACCCACTGGGAACGGGAACGAAAAAAAAAACAACGTTCTTCAAGCCAGGGATTGAAGAACCAAACGGGAACGCGTACAAAAACAAAACGGTATTTTTGAGTGAGAAAGAAACATTATCTTTGAAATCAACCGGGACCGGAACAAGAACGAGAACGGAACCTTGAGCAAGTGAGAACGAAACAGGAACAGGAATAGGAACAGGAATAGGAACAGGAACGGGAACGCTTCCATTTTGAACTCCGGGAACCGTTTGCAAACGGGAAGTCGGGAACAGTATCAATACCTACTGGAAGCGGGAATGAACCGGCAAGCAAAAAAAAATTACGTTCTTCAAGCCCTGATTTCTAATACTGTTATTCTGTTGGTGTAAATTTTTCTGTCATCCATTGCTCGTGTAGTCCTGTTAAGTCATAGACTAATTATATTGCCATGAACTTATAGAGTAATTTTTTGAAAGTATTCTCAATATAAAAATAAAACTAATTGCCATTTTCTGCTTTTACATCCGGCTTCTGTGTTATTTATGAATGAATGCGTGAAATTATGTTGAAATTTAAACTACATCAGCTCATTGATATAACGAGCTTGAACTCAGTGAGTTGTTATATGAATGTTTGAGAACGAATATCAAAGTATTCACCTGGGTATAATGTAGGCTCGTGATTGGAAAGAGGAGGTCGTGTAATCCCCCCCATCTTACACATACTTATAAAGTACTCGATTTTTGTTTGCGGTAAATGAAGAAAAGGAATACAAAAAACCTTTTCAAGAATGTCTGCGCTATTCATAATGATGTAGGCAATTTTTTCATTTTTAGAGCTTCACAAAGGCTAGTTGCTTGAAGTTTTATCTAATCGAACATCTTATGAATAATCTCGATTGCAGTGTAGCTTTTATGTTTGTAAATCAAAGAAAAAATGTTGGTAGAATTGTTTTATTTTTCATTTCAGCCACATCAGTTGTTTTAAATAAAACGTTTAATGAGAGGTTCCATTGTTTTTTTCTACTTCTATAGTTCCCCCTCTTGTTGATATGAATCCAAAAGTACAACGTCTTGCACATTCATTCTCAAAATTATTTGTATGGGTAACTAGATGAAAGATTCAATCAGAAACATGTTCGTACATATATAATACTAGTCGAAGCTACCAATTGAGTTCGAGAATTGTGGATATTCTGTTATAGCGCGATTTCTTGATTCTTCCAAGGTCCTCAAGCGTGTTCTCAAACGCGCACCTGATCTTCTCGACGTGAGACCCTGAATGTCAATGTGTTCAACGAAATTTCAAAAAAAAAAAAGTCGTTTTCGCATACCTTGTTTTTTTTTCATATTATGTTGTTCTAGATGTATTTACAAGATCACTCTTATTGTACTTCTCATCAGTACGTATCATGTTCATGCTTATCGGTAGATTGGATGTGTTTTTGTATTTTTTTAGTTTACTTATAGGTACTCGAATGCATCTGCACGCATGTGAAATGTTTAATATTTTAGCCGTATTAAAGCTCGCGAAAAATACTTTTTTCAGTCAATACTATCGCTATGAAATTGTTAATCGATAATTATTTTCGTGGTATATTGCGTAGAATCCCCATTCTTCTTCTTTCTAATACTAGTGGACGAGATTGAAATTCGTGAAAACCAAAAACTTGACCCGTTTATTGAAGAGATTTTTACTCATTCAAATATTCCATGTTTGCTTGTGTCGCATGTGCAGTCGTCCATTCTCCATTGTGATGTGGATGCGGGTTGAGTTTGCATTTATTTTTGTTTCCTCCAACATACGACTTGACCGCCTTGTTGCAGTGTCCCCCGGCACATCAACTTTTAACAAACTCACAAGGCACAACCGCTGTTGGAGTCTCTTCTTCATTCTTCATGCCCCTAAGCCTGATCTTCTTTGTGCAGAGTATCGTTTGTATGTGGATGGTGGAAAGGTCTTGAGTAGGCCATAGCGTGGCTTGGCATTTGCCTACTCCTCTTCCGTGTCGATCTTCTTCTTCCGGACAGTGGCTGCAAATGCGGACACCTGGTTTGCAACTACTTGGTTCCATGCTCTCTCGGAACTGAGCATGGTGGCTACCTAGCTATCTGAAGCAAACGTCTCGCAGAGACCAACTAAGCTTGTCCTGCTCACTTCTTCTCACCTCACCCTCAATCAAAGTGTCCTGTGGTCTCATCACCTCACTCTTGATCTCAATACAAACGCATTGCCCGCTCCTTGAAGGTACTTGTTGAAGCAGCTATGGCCACTCCACACCTGCGTCTGATAAAAGCTTGCCATGGTCTCGGTTTATTTACTCATCAAGGCATTAACTCACGGGTCGTCCATTTCCATAGCTCACCTTGAGTAATTCTTGTTTTCTAACCTGTTGCTTGATCGGTAAAGTCTCTCGATCAGTTGTCTTTTTCTTTGCTTTGAACACCACCTCTCTCTTTCCTCAGCGAGGATTTCGATTGGTGGTGAACGAATACGCGAAGAGCCTTCTTCGAGACCATCCATTGACACATCTTATCACAATTCTTCGTCGAATCTTTTCCATCTGTTTCCTTCTGCAGGGTGGCCAATTTCTTCTCAATATGAAATTCTCCGATTTTTCCAGGTTTTTCTAGATCATGATATCCACTAAAAAGCAGAAAAAAAAGGCCACAAAAAAGAAAAAGAGGAAAAGACTTTTTATTTTGAACTTTTTTTGACGTATCCTGAAAAATTCCCTGATCTTGGGCAGAATTCTATGACTTTTCCCGGTTTTCTAGGAACTAGTCACCCTGTTCTGCAGACTATCTTCATGAAGTCGACCCATAACCGGACACCGTATAGGAGATTGCGGTGCTGATCATTTTCCTTCCTCTCGCTTATTTCCACTCGCCAAGCTTTGTCATCAGGTGGCTCGAATAGGTTACCACCCTACCCGCCTTTTCCACTGCCTTCAGGGCACCTGCAGCCTAGCTTTGAATAAAACCAGATGCCTTGCTAAAGGTGGGTGGACTGAATTTCTGAGGAGAAATATTCAATATTAGGGAGTTTGGAATGAGCTCCATTTTTCTTTTTCTATACTCCACCTACATAATATCGAATTCCAAGGTCATCAGGTTTACTTGTACCCTAGCTCTTCCTCATTTGAAAACTTCCCATGATCCTTAACTCATTAGTGTGAGGACAAGACGTAGCTCCTCTCCCTTTTTGGTCAAGCTTTGCAAATCTCTAATCTAGATCAAGGTCATTCTAGATCGAAGGCGTGACGCCCCACTCGACAGAGAGGAGGAGGGGGGTAAAATAGAGTCATGAAATAGGTCAATCAATTCACAGTCTTGAGATTCGGAAGCCAAGATGATACTTGAGTGAAATATTTGTAGTTAATGCTTCCAGAAATGAGGATTAGGAACCATCAGAATGTGCAAACTACGAGTAGCAACGTTTGGAAAAGATGGTGATTTTCAAAATCGCCATCGATTTTGGCGTTCCGCGTGAAGTTTTAAGCAATGCAAGAGGAAGATAATGAAAAACTGTTTTGGAAGTTAGCTGTATTTGTACTGCAGTTCTCATGAATCATATTTTCTGAAAGGTTAGCACAAAGATTTCAGGATAGATCTCACCGACCTGACTTGATTTGATCGTTCTCTCTGTGTGCTCCACAATGGATTCTAATCGCTCACTCACATATACATATCTTTGTAAAACTTCAAAAACTGTAGTACCCTTGCTGTTGCGTTGTAATTGGTTGGCTTTCATACAATGTACTTCAATGTACCAAGAAACCATTTATGTTATTTCTCACTCAGAGAAGGAAGTAATTAAATAGCTTCCTTGGTATTTGGTAATGTCCTCTAATAAATCCTACGTAAACATTGTGCACACGAATAACATTGTTCAATAAAAACGCATTCAAAAATCTAGGAATTGTATTTAATCCCGGTTATTGGCTTCTACGTAGTTAATGACTTATCGTTAATGTTACACAATCGAGTCGTCGCTTCTTCAAATATCATCATTTGGGCGATAATATCGTTGACATTGTGGCTCAAGGCGTTTTTTTTTTGTTTTTTCTTTTGTTCATAGCGATGCCATGGTTTGGTATGGATATTGGCGGTACTTTATCCAAGTTGGTGTATTTCGAGCCGAAAGATGTCTCGCAGGATGAAGCGTTGATGGAAATCGAGGCATTGAAAAATATTCGACGATATCTGACGAAAAATTCGGCGTATGGAAAAACAGGACACAGAGACGTTCACTTACAGGTATTGACGAACACACGTTTCGATAATTTTTCTTACTAATTATTCGGACGTATTGGACGAGGTTCTACCCAAGTCTGCGCTGCTGGTCGCTGTTTTTCTGATATTGAACCATTTATTTGGTCCGGTCGTTTGAAGGTATGTCGGATCAAAAACTGAGGTTTCTCGTTTGCATAAGCCTCGCAAGGCGTTGTCGATTTTACCTAGAGTACCGCCGAGTAATTTGCCCATGCCGCTCTCTTCGCTCGACGCAGCTCCAGGGCTGCCGTTATTATTACGTTTGACCGACGTATGTATCTGAAAGGTGTTTCTTAGTTGACAATTGAGCTGCGGCTGCGTACCGATACCGGTCAATTTTTGAGCCACGCTTAGTATTACGAATAGTATCAAAAATATTATCGCTTTTCTCACGAACGGATCCATGGATACGTTTTCTAGTATGCGTGCCTGCACTTGCGTTTGTAATACGAACGCGCGACGATGATTGAAAGAAAACCCGCAAAATTGCCGCCCTGATTTTGTCGATTGCGTGGAAATTCAGATAATGGATTAGCTCGCTCATTGACTTTGATGTTTTGTAATTTTCCTCGTGAACTTTTCGCGAGCATTCTGTACGCAGCCTCGGCTGAAAACCAGTAGTTTCACTCGATATTTTGTGGTTCAGAAAATTTCCGTAATGTACAGGTCATGTCAAACCGCTACTATATTTTCAGAAAGCACATCTATTAAAATTACCCGCCGTTCAATGAAATGGAAGTCATCAATTCAAAATTATAGCGGTCTTGACATGGAAAGTTCGCGAGGGAAAGGCTGTTTTTCCGATTCATGTCAAATTAGGCGAGAGAAAATCATACGTTTTTGTAGAACTTTTTCTTGCCTAATGGAAAATTAGCTTGTGTAGAAAACAAAATATGGAAAGATTTCAAACTCCGAAAGCCGAATATTTTCCAAGAGGGTTTTTCTTGCTGATAAAAACGAGCTGAAGTTTACAAATTGAAACTCTAATTTCGGAACTATTCCATTGAGTTCGATCTGTTCATTTTCCACCGAAAGACCTAACTACCAATTTAAAGTCGACTTCAAGTACATCAATTCCAGGTTTAGAAAGCTGACTGTATTTTGACGTCAATCTAAGGAGGATTGGGGCCGCTTCAGAATCAATGTACCTAAAACATACTTTCACCAAAAATCATTGAGTGCTACTCAAAATAAGTGGTCAGTTGGATTTTCGTGCATGCAACTTGAGATTGATGCAACGGACCTCCTTGTAGTACAGTAAGCTTAAACTAGTGTATCCGATAGGAGGGGATGAGAATAGGTGATAGGAGAGGGACTTGAAAAAATTTTGACCTTCGAGCTATAGGTGAGAGGCGACCACCGAGCAGTGCTGCCATATGATATCGAAATTATCCGTATCCCATCATTCTAAATCAAAGGCGTGACGCCCCACTTGACTGAGAGGAGGAGGGGAGGAGGGGAACTAGAGTTTTGAAATAGGTCAATAAATTCTCAGTCCTGAGATTCGGAGGCCAAGATGATACTTGAGGGAAATATTTATACTTACAGTTTCCAGAAGTAAAGAATCTCTAAACACTGGCTGATTTATAAATAACGATCAGGAGAAAGGTATCTCTCTTACAAGTGACTTCAGGTACTTTTCCCTTGAGCACAAAAAATCTGTATTTTACGTAGAATTTGTAGAAGAATCTGTATTTTTTTCGATGAGCAAATATCAGTAGATCTGGCAGCACTGCCTCCGAGCTTAGGGGACTTGGAAAAATTTCGACCTTAAGCTATGTCTGGTAAAAGAGGGGGATTTGGAAAAATTTTTCGACCTCTGCCGCGCACCGGCTGGCCGAACGGCGGACGTTTTTCCCGGGAGACTTCCTGATAAAACAGATTCCCTGTTGAAAATTTTCAACCTGTGAGGTTTGTAGCAACGGCGGACGTTTTTTACCGAAAGATCCCGCGATAAAACAGGTTTTCTGTTATTATTTGAAGCTGATAGCTTTCGAAAGGCGAACGCGTAGCTACCCCTATCATAGCAGCCTACTTGGGCCCAATTTGATGAAGGATAATGGGTTAGGCTCCTGGCTCCTCGAAAATAGAAGAGCGGAGCGGAGCCAGAAGAAGAAAAAAGAGCTGGCTCCAGTTTCTCAAAGAGCGGAGCGAAGCCGAAGAGCTGGATTTTGCAGCGGAGCCGGAGCTAGCTGAAGCTCTTGATCTTCTGAGCGCAGCCTCAAGGAGAGAAAAAAACAATCAGAGTCAATATTATCAATTTCGAGTGGGGCTGGGAACCGTTATCATTTTTTAAAAGGTTCTCGGTTCGGTTCCGGTTTCGGGTATGTATGAACGGTTCCGGATCTTTCCAGTTTGGTTCTCTGAGATAAAAGGTTCTGTTTTTTTCCGGTTTCGGGTATTGCCTATGATGAAGGTTTCCGGATCTTTGTAGTTCCGGTGCTCAGACCCATTTATAAAGGTTCCGGTTTGGGTATCATTTCGGTTCTCGGTTCCGGTTCTCAGCCCTGATTTCGAGTCTCTAGTCGGGTTGTCTTTAGTTCAAGCTTCAAGCCTTAGGGCTTTGGATTTTGAAATTTGTCGAATTTTTCCTTTTTTTTTTCTTGTCATTTTGACTGAAGAGCAGCTCCTGAGCTCCTTGAAAAGGAAAAAGCGGAGTAGCTCCCAAAGAGCTGAGGAGCTGACCAAAATAGCGCAGTTTTCGGCTCTTTTCAAGATCAAATTATGGCTCCAGCTCCTAGCTCCGGCTTCTCAAAATTTAGGGAGCGAGCCGGAGCCAAAGTTGGCTCCGGCCCCCAGGCTTGTAAATGACTGATAGGTAACGCAGTGGGTTAGTTCTATGTTTGTTCTAGTATATGATACTGAAGGACTGGACGGATGCTAGGGCGCAAATTCTGGAATTAAGTGTAAGACTGAAGATATATACCTCAACGCGGAAAGTTTTTCAAATCCCAAGGTCATGCTTCAGAAAAGACATGAAACATGTTAAAAATGTTCGGGAAATGTAGGCAGTATTTAAGACTTTGGGCTGACCACCCACTCGAAACAACAAGAAAATTTCTGAGGAAAGGCAATTGAACCAAATTTTGTGTAAATCTTCCCTCTTTTTTGTGATCATTTCGAGACAAATTTATCAATCGACCCCATTCTGGCTACGTTACTGCCAAAAATTCATGAATTCCAAAGTTGGATATCTTCGATTCCTACTCGCAAACGAAGAAGCTTTTCGCGACGAAAATCGTTCCCAGCCCTCCTGACGTCATAAGCCTTCTCCAGCTGCCCCAAAAACTTGAGAGTCGAAACTTTTTCGCGTTCTTCTTCCTGTCTTGACTTGTAGAATACTGTACGAGTATAACCCTTTCATGGTGCATTAATTTCCATTGACCTACTTTCTAAGATTGAAAAAATTTTAAAGGTCATGAAAAGCTTCTCTATTGAAACAATGATTAGATAATAGTGGAAGAAGTATTTGATCTTATCAAGATTTTATCCCCGATAAAATCATCTAGACCACGCTTCATAACGACTTTTTACTGGGTGATCGATTCCTGGAAAACTAAAAAGTCGCAGAATTTTCTACATGAAATGAAGTTAATATCATCAATGAAGTCGTCGTTTTTCAAAACTAAAAAAAGTACAATCAAATTTCGTCAGATTCATGATCCGTTGAATTTTTATCAGTAAAAAAATTGTAGAAGTTTTACTCTAGTTACAAAATATTACTCATCAAAAATTATTTCAGATGGATAACGTCACGGTATGCGGCAAAAAAGGTGTTCTACATTTTATACGATTTCCTACCGCCGAAATGAGCAATTTTCTCGACTTGGCGAAGAAAAAAGGTATGGCGAAATTAGTAACGACAGTTTGCGCGACCGGAGGAGGGGCGTACAAATTTGAGGACGCCTTTAGGAGGGTAAGTGCGAATGCGAAGTATAATTCCTAGAAAAAAAACGTACGTAGTCGAATCATTCGAATTTCCAACGATTATAGCGGTTACCGCATTTTGCTCGATTTTTTCGCTGAAGCCGTGTTTGTTTCATTGAATCCCAGGTGTTGCTTACAGGAAGTGAATATGCGCTTGGAGAAATACGACGAATTGGATAGCCTGATACGTGGAATGCTATTCGTGGAGGCGAATAATCCGACAGAATGTTATTACTGGGCTGATCCAACCGATGACGAGAAATGTCGTCAAGTTTCGTACGACTTCAGCCAACCTTATCCCTTTATTGTAAGTATATCGGTGGTATTTTGCAACGGTACTAGAAAACAACTAGAAACTTTGGAAGTGGGCCCGGAAACGCCAGATGTGTTCTGAACTATATCCAGTCGCCCCAGAAAACTAGTTTAGGAGTTGAGCTGGCGTTGAATTTCAAGAGGAGCCGAGTTCCATGGTCGATTATTCTCAGGTCCTTACCGTAGGTCAAGGTCCTTCGTTTAGATTTCCGAGACTGAAATTTTTTCTGACTCATTAATTTGGGTCAAGTTAATTCGGCCTTGGATTTGTGGCAAGAAAGATGAAGTATGTTGTGCGCACGGTCACATTTCGTTCCATCTTGCGGCATGGGTTGTAAATTTTGGAAGCGTAGATGTATAATTTCTGGCAACAACATTGAGGATTATGAGCTTAAAGTGGGCCAATGGGAACAAAAAGGATGAATATGATGAAGTTGTAGGAATTGGTGTGTGAGAGGTAGTTCATTGTGATAATGATTTACTTATGATTATTCGAGAGGGACTTGGTGTTGCTGGGAGAGATTGAATGGTGACACCAGGTTTAGAAGAAGTAATGAATGGATATTCGTCAGCATTGAATTATGCGTAAGAAGGTGATGAGAGGTGTGAGAGAAAATACAGTGGGTAAGATGAGTATGACCTATTCTGAGATGGGTAAGCATGACTTCCTTGCGGCGGGAAGAGCGGTTTGAAAAAGACCAAGGAATAGGGGATTTTCTGATCGGTCGAAGCTTGTTGAAGGATAAGAAGAACTACAAATCATGCCACAAGAAGAGGACAGAGAAATGATGAGAGGAAAGCGATGGCGTACTTACGAGGGGTGTGGGACAACCTCACAGAGCAACAGGATTCTGCAAAATCTTCAATTTTCAACTAACCAATAAGCTTTTTTTTTGCCTAATGGAAATTGTATTCCTGAAAATTTCTAGACCTCCAGATAGAATTCCTACGTGCGCCACTGTAAGGAGGAGAGGGATGAGGTATAGAAAGTGAACAAAGTGCAGTGATTACTTCGTGGCAAGGTCCACTACGTCATGTGCCTTGAAGGCAACCGCTATCCATGGCGAAGAGATGGAAGACGAGGAAGAACTTGAACCGTGAATAAGAATGAGGATTTGTTGTCTGATTGGATTGGAGATTGTGTATTCGATGCTGGGTGCCGTTTTGGATCTGTTTGAGTAGCAAAGAAAGTGAGAAGGAAATTTCGAAGAAATAATTTTGATGACGAGTTGTTCGTATATAAAGTTAGCTGTTTTGGAAATTTCAGTAAGATTAAGGTGGACATCATGGATAGAGAAAGTCATTTACGTGGATTGAGAGCATTCAAAAAGATGGTAAGATCTAAATCAAGATCTAATTTATGCGCTGACTGAGCTATGTTATTATTGTTGAAGAATGGTGTAACTTTTCGAAAAATCGAGTAATTGTGTAAGAAAGATCTTTCTGAAAGTGCTCATGAAGAACGAGACAACGGAAATAGATCTTAAGCATTAGTCAAAATGTCCACTATACGTCTATTCCTGGTAATTTTATCATGGGCCCTAGCGAAGTTGAGTATTTCATGCATAACAATTTTAATTACTGGCAGTTCTAGTTTTCTTTGGGGTGAGCTACAAAAAAAATGACGTAAAAGAGTTTGCTAATGAGAGTGGGCATGATTCACCTTGACTCTTTTGTAGTGTCGCCGCTGAACCTTAATTGAACTTCAGAATGTGTTTTAAATAATCAACATAATAACTACGTTACGAAAGTTAGATTTAGGCCTAGAAGTGTCCTAGGTATCAAGAAGATTATGATTCTCAAGTCTTAATGACTTGTTTCATCATACTTTTTCGTCAAAATCAATAAGACCTGGTAAGCATGTGTACTTGCTCGTAAAAGTCATCGTCATGTCACATTTTTCACTTCAATTAATACTCTTTTTCCTATTCGATTTTACCCGGAGTGAATTCTGTAAAATTGTCTTTGACTACTTCTTTTCGATTGGGATCCATTTATCGGCCCGATGAAAAAAAATAGGAAGCACGAGAAAATGAGAGAGTAAAATTTTAAAATAGTGACCTTAAAATAATACTGAAGACGAGAGAGAAAAATGTTTTACAACATATTATTGTAATCCACAATAAATTAATAGGCACCCGTAATTAGAAAATGTACACCCGTGAAACAATATCATCCCTCACAAGATGAGCGTGCACAGGAAACAATTCAAAAAAACTTATTAAAATATCATTTAATTTATTTAGTATATTTACTCCATTAAATTAAAATATTTGAAGTAATTACTAATTAATCACGATAATTATTATGTATTAAAATAATTGATCAATAAAAAATTTCAATTTAACATAAAGAATAATTCAAATTATACATCATGAATTTACTTAATAAAATGATATTTTTCAAAATCAATTAAAATTGTATTTTATATCAACCTTATTCTTATTAATTAATTTCAATGATAATTTAAAAAGCTATAATTAATATTATTTTGGAAAAATTTATTAATAAAGATCCTAATTCAATTTTATAATTCAACATCGAGTCAACAAACTAAAATAATTCATTTTATCATCCTATTATCTTTAAAGTAATTTTATAAAGTGAAAAAAAAAAATATATATATATATTACCCGAATAAAAAAATAATTAAATTCATATATAAAAAAATAATTCAATTCATATAATATAATATGAACTTGATTATTTTTTTATTCTGGTAATATAATTTTTTTTTCCACTTTAATTAAATTTAAAATTACTTTAAAGATATTAGGATGATAAAATGAATTATTTTAGTTTAGTGACTCGATGTTGAATTATAAAATTGAATTAGGATCTTTATTAATACATATTATTTTATAAATAAATAAAATTTGTGTCAAGGTGATTTTTTAATATAATTATTAAAAATATTATATTGTTTAATTTAGTTTTCTTCAAAAAAATTTAATACTACATATATAATAATCAGATTCATTTTTATTTAACTGATTTATAAGATTAAATCAACTACCCCACTGATGGCCAGGAAAAACAATGACTGCTTCAACAACATTTACTAGAGTTACAGGAGAGTTACAGTCGCTTCTACAATAGACAGACAGAAACCAGCCAATTCCTGATCACACATCACCTTCCTACTCACTTATTTTCCCTCGTTATTACAGTTAGAAAGTAGTTCTGTATTACACTTTTCTCGGGGAAATATGTTAATATCTCGTGTATCAGCGATCCTTATCAATCACTTTTAAAACTAGGTCATTTATTTTGTTTTCCTGTTCTTCATTTCTCTTGCAACCTTTTTTTTTTTTCTGTTTTTTAATATTCCTCTTTTCAATTCTAAAAAATGGCTCGTGCCGAATTGAAACCCCCTTCTTTGTTTCCCAATTTTGCTTTGTCATGGCTGTACGATCGATATTTATAACTTCTATTTTTATTTTCTCACTTTACAGGTCGTTAATATCGGATCTGGGGTCAGCATACTGGCCGTATATGGACCTAATAACTACAAACGAATATCGGGAACTAGGTGAGTAATTACGTAGGTATGCTACGATTTTGTTTGTAATTATAAACGTCGGCTAATGAAGTACCTATTTCATGGAAAACAAAGCCAGTTCACGAGTTTGATAGAAGCAAACAAGTTGAATTGGTGTCTGAAAATTTCCATTGACGGGACCTTAATTATGTATTCAGAGATAAATTTCTTAAAACTCTCGAGGCAAGGTAGAAAACAATGAAAAGGATAAATATCGTCTGAGTATGACTGAAAATATCGTGTGCGTTTCTTATGAAAGCGAATGATCGATAATTTCTGTTCACGCACATCCTCAACCATACAAATATAGAACATGACCAGTCCTAGCAGAATAGATCCATTCATACGCTTCATGTCTACGTACTGACAATGAATTATATATATATTCATGGAATGTGATCTCAGTCAATGGGTCGTGTTATCTACCCATTCAATCTTGACTTCCGTAATGAAAATAAGCGCGAGTGCGTCACCAAATTTCGTGTTGACGTCTAATGCACCCTTCAGTATGAATGAAAGAGTACCTATGTCGAAAGGTAATTACGTAAACTGGGTTTACAAAAGAAGGAAAAGAAGAGAACTCGTTTTGCTGGAAATACGTTAGAGATGATTATGATAATTAATTTGCTGTATTAATTTAATTTGATTCTAGTTTGGGAGGAGGAACCTTCTTGGGTTTATGTTGTCTCCTTACCGGATGCTCCACGTTCGAGGAAGCGATAGAGTTAGCTGCTTCTGGCGATAACAAGAACGTAGATAAATTGGTTCGCGACATCTATGGCGGGAGTTACGAACGATTTGGACTGAGCAGTGAATTAGTCGCAGCCAGGTATAACGAATAGCAATTATGTAGAATTTTTCTATTTGTATGTTTAAACGTAGCGCACTCATTTTGTATTTTCTTGCTTAAAGTTTTGGACAAATGAATGCAAAAGATAAACGTGATTCCGTATCAAAAGAAGATCTCGCCAAAGCTACATTAGTAACTATCACGAACAATATAGGTTCCATTGCCCGGATGAGCGCTTCGAATGAAAAAATTAACAAGGTAATTTCAAAAATTTCATCTAATTTGGTTGTAATGTAATTTACAGAAGTGGATTTAGACCCTTCTCTCACCTTGGAAAATGAAAGAGTAAGAAGAAGAAAAAGTCAATTTAGAACCAGTGCAGAATTAGAACTACTTCCTTTACACTTCTTGGAGAAAAATATAGTCTGTAACTCGGATTCATGCAATTTTCGGCCCTCGGCTACACGTCAAGCCTAAGGACTTGCATTCCATTTTTTACGTTTTTGCCCTAATAGGAAAATCTGCTACTTTTGTTCGTTAAATGACGAAACGTCGTGAAACCCAGCCTCCCAAAATCATCTTCTAAATTCGTCTCTTAATTTAAGTTCGAATTACTGATAACTTGCTTAATGATTTTTCTTCTGTTTGTAGGTCGTGTTTGTTGGCAATTTTCTCAGGGTCAATGAAATATCCATGAAACTACTTGCTTACGCGATGGATTATTGGTCGTCTGGAACGCTGAAAGCATTATTTTTGAAACACGAGGTAAGTATGATGATGAGCTCTTAATAAAAAAATGGATTTCGTAGACTCCTTGTGGAGTGCAGGTTATTCGTATTATCAATGAATTGATTGAAATTTCTAAATTACGGGAGAGATGGATTCTTGAACTGAAGATCAAGTTTTTCACTTCCTTCAGGAAAATTGAATTCGCAACCTCTTTTACGCATGTAGAATTGGTCTGTTTTCGAGGAAGAGGTGAGGCATAGGCTCAAGTATGGCTAGAGATGAGTAGTATTTTCTTCAATCAGTACAGTGAACCAATTGAAAATATTTTTACTTCATAAAATGTGAAGCTATGCACGAAATATTTCAATTTTAACTCCTGATTGAAGGAACTTGCTCGCGATATTGATTTCATATCGAAGGGGTTTTCATTTTTAAAAGTTGATATTTTTATGATATTCAGGAGGTCGTCGCTTTTTCCTTCAAATTATTTGAAAAATCTGGATCCTTGGATTGTATCGATCATTATATCAATATATCAGGAATATCGACTTCCATATCGAGAGACGTCATCATTTTCTGACATGATTTTCCTCTCGCGATTTTGTTGCACAAATTTCAAATAGACCCTTAGCATTAAGACGTATTTATTCAAGAAAAAAAAAAGACCATAGTTCTTGTATCTGCGAAGCTAATTTTCTGTTTTGATTTGTTGTTTAAAGGGTTATTTCGGAGCTGTCGGCTGCTTAATATCATTCAATGACAAGATCAGTTGAGAACGTCGAAGCTTGCAACTCTTTTTTTCATTTGTATGAAAACTTCAAAATTCCTTCCTATATGTGTTTTGATACCTATCATTTAAGTGAGCTATCGGAGATGTGGTTTCGGACTTCAGCAAGCAATAGTCATTTGAAAGGGAAAAATTACCATTGCATTCATTCCCTGGGAACAAATTATAGCTACCAACATAACTTGTAGTAAGAGAAATATTAGACACTGTGATTTAATCACTAATGCAAATTACAGTACTTCTTTTTTTTGTAAGTTTTTATGTTTTATGTTGGATTTTGCTTGTTATTTATTATGTAAGCTTTGTAGTCAGACCTGTCAATGATCATCTATCACAGGAAGAGAATGAACAGCATTGTTAACGTGTCTGAGGTTTCTATTCAAAACACGAATCAATGTTCATCGAATACGATCAAAAGAGTAAATGATATTTTGACAAAATCCAATGTTTTTACTTTTATGTATAATTCACGTATTGTTATTTGTACTTAGCAGTTCTGCAGAATTTTTGTTAATTTTTTATTCAGTTGAAGATTTGAATATTTATTATTGCCGACGTTATAACTTAATATAATGATAGTGATGATAGGTAACCATATAAATTAATATGTTCTCTGTGTATAATTAAGAGAACGACGAATTTATTTATTTTTCTATCCATACACGTTTTAAAAGATTTCCAACATCGTATTTTTAACTCGAGCGATTCCTGCATTTTCCCCTTGAGAAATGTATAGTAATTTTACCTCAACGTAACGGATCTGAGTACAAGAAGACGAATTTTGTTTTCGTACTGGTACGAATAAACAATCGGAAATATTTTACATATCAACATAAATGTACATGATTTCATAATAATGAAATGCCATAACTTTCGAGAAAAATTAATATTCGTTTTTATAAATTTTTGTTAGATGAAATCGATCGTCCTTTAGTGATCGGATATGTGTTTTATATATTTAGTCCATTCCACTCTTACATTATTTTATTTAAAATTTATTCATTATATTTTACATACGGATAAATTTGTTTTGAAGTCAAATTCTATCAATAAGAAGTGGGTCGTCTACCGATTTCAGAAAACTCCGGAATCGTTTGACTATCCCCAAGAAATTCTTCAGAGAAACAATAGGTTTTTGATCACCAAAAAAATTCGGGCTAGACCCCGGTAAATTTTTTATTCTGATTTTTCAGTTTTAATGGATGCTATGTGAAGAATTTTTATTGTTTTCCCTTTTTTTTTTTTTTTGTTGTGATTCAAACACTCTGACTTCATTTCATCTATTTTTCAACTTGTACTTTTTGTTTCACGTTGTAAGGTAAAACAATAAAGGTGATTGTTTCTGTTGGTTTTCGTAACTCTTGTTGAAATTTTTGTTTTGCGAATTTTGCTTCGAACGTTATTCTCAATCAATTTTCGTGAAAGGATGTAGGTACTTGAAACCTGTGGTTCTTATTCATTGCTATCGTCGTAGAGATCGCAAACCCAATAATTTTCGTAGATTCAGTATGTGGAGTGACCGGTTGAGCGTAAAGCTACCATTTCGGCCAATAAATAAAAAATGAGTTAGGCATTGATTCTTATGTAAAAAAACATCGCTGAATTTGAAAATGTTCACCATCTAACCCGAAGCACCTTTCTAGAGCGTATCGGGGTATTTCAATAAATCAACTTTTCGAGAAAAACGTATTTCAAGTTTTGACGCTGTTTTTAGACTAATTCAGTAAGGAAATCTGATTTTTCAAGTCTTTTTTTTTTTTAATGAAAGCCGAATAAAATTGGAATAATAATATGTACAAACGAAAAAATTAATCAAAATTGAGTTATTTTTATTTTTTCGCTCTCCTAAAAAATTTTGTTCCGGCCCAAATGGTACTTTTACGCTTAGCCGGTCACATATCTTTTTTTAAATTTCATCTTGATTATTTGAACTTGCACGTCATCAATGGATTGATCTGAAACTTGAATGAAAAAATGGTATACTTTCACAAAAATTCGAGGTCTTTGGGATATCGGAAATATTAATTTATATGCAAATTGTTTTTGTGGAAAAATATTCTCTGATCATACCTGCTGTCCGTCGTAGAAATCAATCAGATCGCAGGTGATTTGATTATTATTATAGTTTTTTTTTATAAATATGCGTCTTAATTAAGAACTTGAAAGTCGAAATTTTTTGTGGATCATAAGGTCTAAAAAATGGCGAGCGAACACGAGAAGGAAAAGGAGAAGTACGAAATAATCTACTGGACAGGTTTGAAAATTACGTAACAAAAGCTACTTGGAAAAATATGCGGAGTCTAGTGGCTTAGTGCAAAGAGTGAAGTCAAAGTCAACCTTACATTTTGTGTGGAAATCGTGAAACATGGTACCAGGGCCGGCACTGGGCATTTTTCTCGAGTGTAGAGTAGAAAAAAAATCAACAAGCAAAAAAAAAAATAACAATTACTTTAGAGGGTATTGGATTTTGTGGCGCAGCCAGAAAGATGAAGATCATGTTTCATGTCTTTTCAAAATTTTGCCCAATCAGATATATTGTGGATAATGCGATACAAAAATATTTCAGAGTTCCCGTTTAAAAGGTCATTAAAGTGTCTTTTATGACATGAGCCTACTTTAGAATATTTTAGGCTCAGGCTTTAGAGCGGCACACTCGCTTGGTCTAGTATAAGTCTACTTTGGAATATTTCACGCCAATGAGCTTTCTTGGTCTAGTGTAAGTCTACTTTAGTATATTACCCTATATTTCAAATGTTGTTAGCGCACCAGGATTGATGACTTATGACGCCACTGACTTGAAACGTCATCAACCTTATGACGTCACCAACTTATAGCGCCACTGACTTATAACGTCATCAAACTTATGACATCATCAAACTTATGACGACATCAAACTTATGACGTCACTGACTTATCACGTCACCGAACATATGACGTCACCAAACTTATGACAGCATTGACGTATGACGTCACCAACTTATAACGGCACTGACTTATGACATCATCAAACTTATTACATCACCAAACATATGACGTCACCAACTTTAACATCATTGAACTTATGACGTCACCAACTTATAACGCCACTGACTTGTAACGTCATCAATTTTATGACGTCACCAACTCATAACGCCACTGACTTATAACGTCATAAAACAATTGGAACGTCATAAAACTTCTGACGTCACCAAATTTATGACGTCACCAACTTATCACGTCACTGACTTATCACGTCACCAAACATATGACATCACCAAACTTATGATGTTATTGACCTATGACGTCACCAACTTATAACGCCACTGATTTATAACGTCATCAAACTTATTACATCACCAAACATATGACGTCACCAACTTATAACATCATCAAACTTATGACGTCATCAACTTATAACGCCACTGACTTATAACGTCATAAAACTTATGACGTCATCAAATTTATGACGTCACCAACTTATAACGGCACTGACTTATCACGTCACCAAATATATGACGTCATCAAACATATGACGTCACCAACTTTAACATCATTGAACTTACAACGTCACCAACTTATAACGCCACTGGCTTGTAACGTCATCAATTTTATGACGTCACTGACCTATGACGTCACCAACTCATAACGCCACTGACTTATAACGTCATGAAACTTGGAACGTCATAAAACTTATGACGTCACCAACTTATCACGTCACCGAACATATGACATCACCAAACTTATGATGTTATTGACCTATGACGTCACCAAACTTATGACGTCACCAAATTTATGACGTCACCAACTTATCACGTCACCGAACATATGACATCACCAAACTTATGATGTTATTGACCTATGACGTCACCAAACTTATGACGTCACCAAATTTATGACGTCACCAACTTATCACGTCACCGAACATATGACATCACCAAACTTATGATGTTATTGACCTATGACGTCACCAAACTTATGACGTCACCAACTTATAACGCCACTGATTTATAACGTCATCAAACTTATTACGTCATCAAACTTATCACATCACCAAACATATGACGTCACCAACTTATAACGGCACTGACTTATCACGTCACCGAACATATGACGTCACCGACTTATGACATCACCTACTTATGACGTCACCTACTTATGACGTCACCAGCTAATAGCTTCATAATGGCTTTCGGAGTTTTCTTAGCCTAGTATAAATTTAGCCTACGCCTTTACATTATATTAGGATAAGCTAAAAACTACAGGGGGGGTGGCCCCCTCGGACTCGGACTCGCAGATTTGAGAATCACTGCCACAGTGAAAATTTCCATAAGGAAGAGCCCAGAGTAAAGACATGAAACATGTCAAAAAGAAAAAAAAGGTACGTACCTATGCAACAACGAAAACAAGACTCTTTTCCAAGTATTCCCTTCCCATTCTCGAGTGTAGAGTACTAATGCACTCTATACACGTAGTGTCGGCTCTGCATGGCAATCGAACAAACAATTGAAGCCATCACAGGAGATCCACAATTGAAAGTTACCTAATTGGGAGCATTTCTTAACGTGAAACCTGTACGACTTTTCCTAAAAGTTATCACTTCGAATAATTACAAAGTGTAGGGCGGAATCACAATACATGAACGTAGAAAATACAGTAATGGCGCGAGACTTAGATGGAATAGCCTAAGTCTAGGGACTTGGATAAAGGTTCAGAGTTGTTGCGTAGGGCGGAGGATATGAGTGAGAGTACGGTACAAGAAGTAAGTTGATTTTGGAGTGTAAGACGTAAGAAAAGATGAGATACATTCAAATAATCTACACCACAGTAGTTTTATGACGGAGGGGCGCAGAGAACAAGGGGAAATAGAAAAGGGCGAGTTGGATGTGGTCAATCCTGAGGCAGGAGAGAATGGGTCCCGTTCATCTGGGCGCCGCCATTTAGGCGTGAAGCCCCATAAAGCTCAATTGGGTGTCGCCATTGGGCACCGAAAAGAAGAAGCGGAAACAAAATGTAGAAAACACTGACACCACTAAAGAATGTAGGCTTATTAGCGTAAACCAGAAGCCACCACGTGGAAGTCAGCTTACAACATCTTTCATCCACAAAACATAAGTCTTGCTTCGTCAAAATTCATCCAACAAGCACATTCATGCACAACACTCAGTCATTCAGAGGCGATTATTTAGATAAATTGTGAGCCACCACTCTCAAGAGTACTCTATAGGCTCCCTTTCGTTGTACTCAATATTAACATGGTATAGAGACGCTCGTCACATCTTCGGTACTTCAACTCCTTAGCCTGAGGCTCGTGGTCTACACCCTTCGAGGTCTCGCGTTTTCTGACACCATCGTCGTTTATTGATAAATTTACCCGAAGTAGGGTGGGAGTAGCTAAAGTCACACTGGAATCACCGATGCCCTGCCTCAGCGTGATTATTAGTCCGCAGCCTAGTCTGCAACATTCTCGTGTAAACGTTCTACCCTGCTTGAGGGAAGCGTGGCTGTTCCCATCCTCTTCAAATTTGAAAAAACCCTTTGGCGCTTGTATGAACTTGGCGCTCAGATGATTGCCGCGTCTAAATGGCGGCGCCTATCTAAACCCGTCCATGAGAGAATGACTTCTTCATAGCAAAGGTTCCTTTTTGACGAGTGACAACGGGTGGATTTATTTGTAATTGTTTCAAGTTTTATGAGATGTTGGTTCCCAAAAGTTATGCCAAAATAATAATAGTTTCTGAAGTCGTAGACTAGTGAGGGGGTGAGTTCTGTAATTTAGATGAGAGAACGGAGTTTTGGGCTGAACGATCAATTTCCCGGGATCATTGGATCAATGATGGGCTATGCTGTGAAGGATATTGATTGTTGTGACTATTACCAACCATTGCTCGTTTCCTCAAGCCTGAATGGTTTCGGATCTACGTATTGATTTTTTTGAACAGACGATGCAAGTATCTATCATTATTAGTTTTATGAAGGTAGGCGTACAATGAATGAATTTTCCACTTCATAAAAAAATTTCGTATCGCTTTCCTGACTTTGTGATATGATAATATCACCTACTTCCTTCTTGTATTATAAAAAAAAGACAGCTGATGATGTCACAATGAAGTCTTCATAAAGATGTCGTCAGTTTGCTCGCACTATGGACGACAATGCTTTCTTAATTTATCATTCATATAGAGTTTTTTTTTTTTTTCAACATTCGAAGTTTTATGCTCAGTGATTTAGAATTACAGACGTCTGTATTATACGAATGCAGACCTATTTAGGGCAGAAAGTTTAGCAGTGTTTCATTTTTTACCGTTTCAATGGGTCAGGCGCAGATCCAGAAAGTTATTATGATGGAAGGGGGGAGGATAACCCCCTTTCCCCTCGTGGATCGGCGCCTGCTACTTTTGAAAAATCTGGTCGAATCCAGAGAATCCAATTCGCTTAGTCACTTCATTGAAAAAACCGTGGTGACTCGAGGTTACTGAGAGGACACAGGCCGTACAAATTTGCAAAGGCGTATTCAAAATTTGGATCTGAAAGTTGATGCGAGTACTTCTCTTGAAAATAATAAAAAAGAAAAGTAGGTACCTAAGTTTCTGTAGAATGAGTAATTTGGAAAAGTTTGGCTTCTAAGCTACAGACGAAATCTGTCGATTCATTTGGCCAATTTTCCTACTCTAAGATGAAATTATATCCTTCTATAAATGGAGATTTCCCTATACGTGATTAAATCCCCTTCGTGCCCAAGAATCACGGATAGAATTACGAGTTATAAGCATTATAAGCTCCAGCTGAGCGTCATGCACCGGTGCTCATCAATCTAGCGTTTTCGTTGTCGTGTACTCAAAAATCTAAAGGGCGCCTTTAAGGTACTCTAGAGCGACGTAAGAACAAGTTCGCATGACGAACGTCTTGGCTTTACAAATCCTCCAAGAGTTGGGTCTTGAGGAAAATGAGGAAATTCTGGGAGTCAAGTCGTCAAACCTCTGAACTCAAGGGTAAACAACTAACCTGGCATTCTTTTTTGGTGGTGGGCTCCTCGAGAGCTGATGCTCTCAGTGGGTTGCGTTATACCAAACTGACAGAATAAATTACGAGTTGTGAGAACCATAAGCAATCAAGCGTCACAGCGCCGATGCCTATCAAAAGTGTAAATAAGGGTTTAACTTCCGAGGGGCACCCTCATCTGGATGGTGCTTTAGAGCGGCGTCAAAACAAGTTTGTATAACGAGCCTCTGAGTCTTACTCATATATCGTGAGATGAAATCTGAAACAAGTCCGATTACCGGGCTATTTATAAAAATTTCGACTATATTAAGCCATACATTAAGGAGGAGGTAGCGGGAGCTCTAACCTATCACGTGGACCGTGAAAATTTTCAACCTAGGAGTTTCATATGACAGGAGGGAGACCAAGGAAAATACAACTATTTTGCTATACGTACTTCTGAGGTAAGGACTCTTGGAGGAATTCACATTCCGAACTGGACAAGGACAAATTCTGACCCCTTGAAAAGTAATGCCCCTTAAGGAAAGGTTCTCCGTGCGCCTCGACTAGAGAGACGCTAGAAGAAAGGTATGAGGTCAATAAATTTTGACTGCTGAACAGAGCTCGACAAGAAAGAGCGCTGACCTTGAAAGATTTGAAAAAATTTCGAGTCTTAAGCTGTATAAAAAATTTTCCGTAATCCATCATCAGTTATCAACCTTTTTCAACTTGACTACTAATGCTGAAGTAGTTCGATTGGAATTTCTCTTTCACAAGGTCATGGATCAATGTATGTATCTAGCATGATGTACTAGGTTGAGGTTATATATTAGCAGAAGAAGACTATTGATTGAACCAGCGATACCTCTCCCTTCTCCGAGGATAGTATTTTGTTTATTAGGCTAACCTATAATTTAGTTTGTGGTGTTATCAGCGAAGAAATGGAGTCCTCCCTCAGGATAGTTCGATAAGTTGTCTCCTATCCAGTACACCAGCTTCGCGCTTTCTTCATCTCTCTTACGCCAATGATCTCACAAGAACGACTTTATGTTTTTGCTAAGGTATAGCTTGCTCCAAAAAAACGGGGACTTAGGATCTCAAACTGGTCATCAAGTTTCAATACTCTAGGCTCTTCAATCTTTCGAATTTTAATCATTGAAAATCCTTTCACTTTTTATTCTCATTAGTTTCATCATTCCCTAAATTATATGAAACTTTTAAAGACGGGTAAGTATATCCGAAAAAATAGTACCTACTAGAAACTGATAAAGCGAATATAAATCCAGAAAAGACTGTTTCAAAAAGACTTCAATTCCGAGTCTTTCTACTGCTTCCCATTTCACTTGAACGTTCGCATAAAAACTTTTTATCGCCACATGACGCCTTGCGCACCATCAATTCGATTTAGTTTAAATTGGCTCATTCAACTTTCAATTATTCGCATTATTTCTGTATACCAGATCGGAGTATATCTGAGCACCATTCATCCAGTAAGTAAAAAGTAAAACATGTCGCACACCAACCTTCATTTCGATCTGTAATTAAGTGGAGGCGTTTAATTAAAACGAGCTGTCTCGTCGTGAATGTATACTGTCGTTGTCAAGTAAAATTCCGACTCACAGCTGAGGTGGCAACTTTCTCTAGTCATCGACGAATCGTCGAATGTACGAACGAGCGTAAACAACGATTAATAACGAAACCATTTAATCTGAATTTCATTACCGTATCTTATTAATGAACTTCGAGACCGATGCCTTAAGGCTGTCGATCTGATGCTCCTCGATATCGTGAACGCATTTCGTCAGCCACCCACGGCATCGGTACGGTTGGCGACCTTGATCTTGGCCTCGTCAACGAACAGTCGCGGTGCATTCTGTCAAACCCCCGGACTGACCTATAAATTGATTCACGTAAAAAGTTGAATTATGTAATTATCGATGGTGCGAACATATAAAGCGCTTAATTTACGGTGAGACGTTTCACATGGCAAATAAATGCTCTAAACTGTGGCTTTTTAGTTTCAACACAATCGCCATCCAGTGGTTTCATCGATTAATGAAAAACAAACCGAAACTAAAGAGGTTCTCTGCGTGCTCGAATTAAACGCTCGCAAAAATTATTCTGATCCACCAGAATAAATGAAACCTATAAAACTAACCAACCTAGAACGTGATCTTCCAAAAAGTAAGAAAGAAAGAATAGAAAAAAGAAAACTCAATAAATGAATTTCTCTTTTCGTCGATATATTGTTCGCTTGTGTTTTTCTGGATACGACCGTGTTGTTTCTGTAAATAAAATAGTGAAGTTTTTTTTTCGTAGCCTATCATAAATCGCTGTATCACGTGCTTTCACTCAACCATATTTCCTGGGTAATTTTCACTTTCTTTTGGTAAGTTATGCTGTTCTATGCAGAATAGAGCCTTATTCGAATGTACGTGTGTAATAAGAATTTCAATTCGATAATTATCGAATGGCTATCACGAATTAAAATATCATCTGTTATTAGGCCTGTGGACCTATATATCTAACGTGTAGGAGTTAGGTAAAAATCTCGTTGGATCACGACAATAACCTACAAGAAGAAGATGCGACGATTTGCGACATTCGATTCACAAAATTTTGATATCGGATCTTATCTATAGACGCCGCGCATCATAGCGTGAAAAAAAATCTAGGAAAAAGAAATTCCAGAGTGTGCAACGGGGAATGGTAGTTTTACGAAAAAAGAATGAATAACTGAAAAACTTGGATTCTGTGGACATTTCGAGGGGACTTGACCCATTCTTTAAATCCTCTTAAAAGTTTTTTTTTTCATAATTTCTCCCCTTTCCCATCCTGCATGTATTCTCTTGACAGGAACTTGTGACCGCAGAGAGTTTTTAGATTCGTCTTTCTTCAATCATGGTTTGCTTCACGTGTACGCCCAGTAAGCAAAGCCAGGCCAAGGAATGTTGTATTCGGAACTAAAATGATGGACTCTAAGACATTGAAATATTTTTTTCATTGAAGAATTTGAAAACTCCTTAAAATTCTCCCCCCCCCCCCCTCATTGAAAGGAACGAGAAAAAAGTAATTTCAATTTTTTCTCAGTTGAAAATTTCGACTTTCTCTCTCAAATTGTCTTTAGAAGTTGAATGTCAGAATTTCTCTGAGCTAGTTTTTTCAGTGCGCTAGAAGGTAATCACATTTGGGTACGAGTGTTCAAGACACTGGAACAAACATTTTGAGCTATATAACGCCACGGTTGAAAACCCACAGAAGGCTCACAATTGCTGGATGTCCAACGGTATGCGTCATAGTGGGTCGTGAAGTAGTTCCAAGTGAGTCGCGAAGCAATTGAATTCTCATCAATAATAGTTTTTTATGAGAATTTTTCAACTAACAAAATTATAAAAATTACAAAAACGGACAAAGAAACTCGCAGCCTACTTCTTGAGTTGCTCGGAGTTGCCTTCAATAACTGTGTTCATGCAAACAGAGAAGCTCTTTTTCTTTGTTCATTTTATAGAAGTTCATACTTTATCGAAATAAAGATTCCACTTTGCCCCTTATTACCTTAGGAGTTTGAGCTCGAAAGTCCATATTTTTCCAAGTTCTCTGCTATCAGATACAGCACTAATATTCGAATTCTTTACAAATCCCCCTCCCATCTCACATAGCTCGGAAGCAGTGCTGCCAGATCTGGATTTTTGTTTTTTACGGATTTTGTGTGAAATACAGATTTCTTGTACTCAAGTGAAAAGTACCTTAAACACTTATGTGAGAGATACTTTTCTCCTGGTCGTTATGGGATGATATCGCCGTCGTTTGTGACATTGAGTTGATCTAGAAAAAAATACTTCGGTTACCCGCCCGTATGAGAGGTACCTTTCTCTTGATCGTTATTGATAAATAAGTCAAAGTCCGTAGAAATCTGTTTTCAGGTCTTAGAAAGAATGGCGGATGTGGATTTTTGAAAATATCATTTGGCAGCATGGCTTGGAAGTCGAAAGTTTTCAAAGTCCACCTCCTTCTATACACAGCTTGAAGGTCGAAATTTTTCTAAAAACCCCTTCTATCATACGTAGCTCGGTGACGTCACGATTGAAATTTTTCGAAGTCCTTCGTCATATGATAGGAAAATACACATATCCCTAAACATATTCGATAGGAAAGGAAGCTAAGAAAGTTTTCTATCTTCGGACTATACAGGGTCCGGGATGTGAACAGTCAAGCGGGGAACTCCACGAAATTGTGACGGAATCCTCCCGGAGTTTTTCGTTTAACTGTTCACATCATTTTGCCGGACCCTGTATATTAAGGAAGCCGTCGTTCTTCCAAGTTCGCCCCTTATCATATGTAGCTCGGAGGTTGAAATTTTTCCGAGCCCTACGTTTTGTCCAAGAGCGCCCTGTGTCTGTCACTTTTCTTTAAATCACCCCCCCCAACATAAAACAGGTCCCCTGTTGAAATTCATTGGAGGGTCGCGAGATTTTTAACCTCCCACGCACCCCATTGTAAATCCGCGAGGACGAGTTCGAATTTCTCAGGCCTAACATACAGTACATTAGGCTAGACTAGCTTTAAACTAACCTTAATTTGGTTATCCTAGCTTCAAACTAAACCTAGCATATACCTACGCTAGGCTATACCGATACTAGCCTATACCAGGTACAAACTAGGCTTGGCATACAAACTTAACTTCCATCGTCTGTTGATGGACTTAGGTATCCTCAATCTGATCCAGCTGAAATCTGCGAGTTCGAGTTCCTTTGAACTAGGCCCAACATATATACAGTACACCAGACTATATTAGCCCTATGGTGGGTACGTAGTTAGGCTATAGGTAATAGATCCAGCATACAGTATAGTAGCCCTTTATAATACACTTATGCAAGGCTATAGTAATACTAGACTAGATACTAGGCTTAGCATACAATAAATTAGATTACCTTAGGCTTGAAACAGAAATTTGAAAATCCAAGAGAGAAAGGAGAAAAAAATAATGAGAGATCCCAATTTGATGATGTCACTGGCAGGTCCAAGGTAATCATGTCCCGAGGCTCAGCATACAGTATACTGGACTAATATTAGTCTGTAATAGTGAAGCGTTTAATAGACAATACACTACACTTATACAAAACTGCCAGAGGGTTAGCACTGAGCACGTTCTGTTATGACCCGATAGACTGTCTGATCAAAAGATGATAAAAATAATAGTTTTAACTTGGATATTATTATTGCACACTTTAGGCCTATGAGTCTCTAGTCAACAGCGAAGTGGTTTAGCACTACCGGAACAACGTATGACTGTAGGAGAATGAAGACTCTAAGAATTAGAACTGATTCTGCCCATGGTATCCGAGGGTTTATAAAGGATAAGTAGATTTTAGGTTTATAGAAGAATATAGACTTGGTAAACTAAAAATTAAGAGAGGGTTCATAGTTTTTAAGACAGAGTACCGGTAGAGGATAAGATTTACACAATATTAAAGGGTCTAAATACAGATACATTATGTGCATGAAGTATAAAGATTGAAAAGTACTTGAAGATGCGTTATAATAATAAAGATACCTATCTCATGATAAGATATATCACAGGGTTTGAAGTGCATACAGATTCACGATACCTAATAATAAGATATTATAGGCTTTAGAGTTCACAGTTTATATTTAGAGTATAAGGGTGGCATAGCCAGCTTTTAGTCTCCGCTCGTTCACCCGTCAATTTAACAATAAAATGAAAATCAATTATATTCAATATAGTCAATATGTAAAATCGATAATATTCGATACATCAACATGGCTAATCTTGAATCGATATCAATATATCGATATATCTTGACCACTGGGCTTAACAGAAATTATGCAGAGGTAAGTAACTAGGTATGGCGTTGACCTCATTTTGCCGGTGACGTCACGATCTGATGAAGCCTTAGGGACTTAAAAAAATTTAAGAAGCCCCACTTTTCTGGAACCTCACTTCCATATTAAATGTATGAGGGCGCTCCCTTTTGTCCAACTCTATTAGCTTTTAGGACAAAATGGAGGAGCTGGCTTCTTGAAGAGGAAGATGTAGGAGCAGACGTATTGCGATCAACATCAGACAAAGAAGAGAATAAGGAATCAACCCCATTGAAACAAACTTAAAGTCCAAAGATGACTGACATCAGTCCCGTTGGTCAAACTAACCAACCAGTCAACATGTCCTCACTTAGGGACCAAAACGTAAGGAAATATACAGAATACAATATATGTTTGAAAGTGATATAGATGACACAAATCATGATGATGACGACACAAATGAAAAAGAAGAGGAAGAAATGAAAGCTAACTACACAGTCATGTACATTAGCAAGAACAACTTCCCCAGTGAGATTTTCCAATTATCAGAATTACCCGCTGCTGCTATTGATCACCAAGACAGCGTCCGTGAGGATGGGACATACGGTTATCAACTGACATTTAACACCAGAATGGAAAGATTAGTCTTCAGAAGTGTATACAAGGAAGATGAAGAGATTCTGAAAGAGATATGTGAAATCAAGGTGGACCCCCCAAATGAGGAGGAAGGCAATTATTGACATGCGAATGACGCCAACGTGAGCATTTAGCTACAAGAAAGACAGGCTGTGTTGGCAGTGACACAGCTCATGTTTAGCCTTCAGCATAAGAGTTGTCTACTAGCCTTAAGCATATGTTATCTGCAATAGTAACTCCTTTTAATACAATAGTTTTCAACTCCATCCAAACCATAGCCATGTGAAAAATTAGCCTTAAGCATAAGCGATCCCAACATCTCCTTCAATATACTTGTAAGTACGTAGAGAGATGTTGGTATTACCAATAGTCCAATACTTCTCTCTCTGTCTCCCACTGAGCACTGCCATTGTATACCCAGTGGGAGGCAAATAGGCAATAAATTCGCCCCACCCAAATGGAATTGGAGGGAAAAGAATGTAAGTACATGAACCAAATGTATACATGAACCAAATGTATACATGAACCAAATGTATACATGAACCAAATGTATGCATGAACCAATTGTATACATGATCTAATTGTATGTATGAACCAATTGTACCCATTGCTTTGTTAAGGGTGTGCTTCACTTGTAAAAACATGCATCAAAAACATGGTACCCAAAAAAAGTTTCTCACAGCTCGAGTTTTCAATGAATCTTTCTAATTTTTTGATATGTTCTTCAGGAAGATTCAACTAGAGGCGGTATGGAAGCAGAATTTCAAAATTTTCCTCCATACGCTTTTTAATTTTTTTCAAAATCATCAAAGGTTTGACTATTTTTAGACATAAAATTTTTTTGGAGCAAAGATTTGGATTTCTATTCTTATACCGCCTTCCATTAAACCTTCCGCACTACATTTCTTGAGATCAAAAAAAATTTGTCGGAAAATGAAGCTTTCAGAGACTTTCTTATGAAATCATTCTATGTCATTCTTTGCGCACGCCCAACAAGCGTCCCGTGGTGACCGCTGATATGCCGAATCTTGCAGGGTATTTGGTGATGTACCTGTATGCAACTTATTGTACACTGTTTGGGAGTTCGCCAATGAGCAAAGCATACCCTTAATCGCGTGGTGAGTGGTTTACTGAGATACAAGATCCGATAAAGTACAACAACTCCTCCTCGCCATCATCCATTTGGAATACTGGCTTGTTCAAGAGAGTCAAATGGTACAACTTGATCCGCAAGCTCAGAGGCACGGAGGAAGTTTCCGCAAATGGTACGACATTCACGCACGCAGGATCACGGCGGTCGGACCAGTTCCTTTCCAACTCACATACTTTCACGATAAATTGATTTACCGGAAGTCTTTCCCGCATTGCGCATTGTCTGGCTTCGTTTAATCCACTTTGTCGCCTCAAGAGCATTGTTCGTCGAGGGGAATTCCCGTGCAGCACCCTCATACCAGCGAGGGTACTTAATGAGCCACTGCTCCTCGAAATAATGAACTGTGAATAGTCAACACTAATTCTGCACGAAGGTGCAAATCACCCGTGCAACAGCCATCCTTGCATCATCACAATAAATGCAACAAAATTATCTTTTTTTGAAATACGGGACGTGTGCCAGTTCTGGCGTGCATTTATGGCATTTGTCATCGTTTCAAGTCGTATCAGTTTTTCCCCATGACGGGAGGGGAACTGGCGGTCAATATAATTTTATGAGGCGTGCACTTATATATTTCCCCAAGTTTTTGGGCTCGTGGTCAGTCGAAAATATGCGAGATGTTTTTTGTGAGACACATGATTATCTCAATTTAGAGAGGGGGGGGGGGTGTAGTGTGATATCATCAGTTACCGTGACCTACTTAAGGGAGAACTATATATTTCTAGGCTAAGCGTACCCCAACATAGAGACCAATACTAGTCGAAGAAATATTGTTGGAGGGGTGGACGAGCGGAACGGAGGAGCCCGTTAGTTGATGAGGGTGCGTAGTGATTGTTTTTTGTAAATGAATTCAAAGGTGCTAGATAGACAAATTTCTATTTTCAAGTCCTTTTCTTTCATAATAATCGTCAAGTTTTCTGAATCTATATGATATACCTATCCATTCGTCCATCTATTACCATAGTCCTCTCATCTACCTGTGCGAAACCCACCAGTAGCTTATGAACGGCTGCTTTGAAAAAAATTGTTATTCTAAACTTTCTAACGGTTTCACCTTCACTTCATTCATCGAGAAATATATTGGTATTAAATCCGATAACCTGGTCAGTAAGTTTACTCTGATCATCAATAATACTAGCGTAAATGTTGGCTTCGATAATCGAGTCGAAAGTAGTGACTGAAATAAGCAAATTTTTACAACATAATTGCATTAAGTGCATAATATAAACTTATTTGTTCGAAGCAACCTGTCTCGGCAGATAATTTGCACATTTTCGTTATGCTCCATTAATCTTTTATTTCGGAAAGTTACCAATATATACGTTAACTTTCTCGAAAAATTTAAAACGTATGTATTCTCGTATTTTATGAAGTAAATTTCTTCTTCTCATTCAGTCTTATATTAAACAACAATTCCGGTAAGCTACTTTTTACTTTTCTTTGTACTGCATTATTTCAATTGATCGCGTTATTGTCATCAAGCACGTATTCGCCGCCGTATAAAAGCGAGCCTCATTCTCGTGGGCTGAACGTTGATTGTTAAGTATTCGTTGCCATCACCAACGACGAATATAAAATTATCCGAATTAGTATAGAAATAGTACCTACGTCAGGTATGGTTTGAGTACACCGACTGCTCGCCTTCATATATATTTAACAATTTTAACCAGCTCGTCTTCGCCACCTAGCTTCTTTGTTATATTAAGCATTCTGTATCCGAATAGCTGATTTATAAATTAGCGCTGCTACTCCGTTCAAAATTAACCGCAATTTCCTTATGATTGGCTCACGCATTTTCGAATACTCATCATTAGGTCTACCCTAATTACTCGTGCAGCATATAACGAAGTCCTGTTTCGTCTTTCACTTCATGTTTCACCACTACTAACGCTCTTCGTCGGCACTCCGAGTAGATTATCAATTTATAAACGCGACATTTTCCCCGCCGTACCTTCACAATATATGAAGATATCAATAAAGGTATAGCTTAACATAATTCTACGCGTAGAATTCTCACAATTATGAAATCGAATACCACTCATCTCTCGATTACACTACGTTAAGCGTATAGGTCTGTGACTTCATGATCGGACATAGCGACATAGCAAGTTTTACGTCAGAATTACTTTCTGCGCATAAATACGGCTTCCTTGGCTATATTAATTAAGAAATTTCTAAAATTCGACGAGAATCTCACGTCACGTTAAACTATAGTCGATGAATCAACAGTCAACCCTTCCCCTCCTTTCCTGCGTATCTACAACCTTAACTGCTTCATAAATAACTCGTAACAAGGGAGAATCATGGCCAGGCGCGGAGTAGGATCCGCAATGATCTGGATGATTTTTCTTTGTTGGGAGAAGAGGGTATTCTTAGGGAACGTTGATGACGTCATCAAAGACCGAAAAATTTTGACCTTCGCTATTTTGAGTTATTTATACTTAGCTTTCATTATGCTGAGCCTAATTAACAGTGCACTAGGATAGACTGGTTTTGACCGAGAGGAGGCTTCCGTGCTATAACCTTTATCAAACTAGGCTTGATATTGAAAATATTTCGATATTTGTCATCCTAAAGCCTGTATCTCTGGCCTCCATTAGACTAGACTTAATTCACTGAAAACTAGGCTGTACTAGCAACATATCATAAGGTATGACCACCAGTTACAACAAGAGAGCCTCTAAAAAAAGAGCACCTGAGTTTATCATAAATATCATCAAAAGTTGTTTCACAGATAGAAGGCCGCGAAGAAGGAATTAGTATGTAGATACCCACAACTCATGCTTTGTTCTGGGTTTTATTTTACGGAACGACTGTCAATTCGAACAAATGGTTGGGAAAAACATTTGCAGTCAACACCATGATAAATTGTCCCTGCGGACAAACAATACCTCGAATGAGAAAGTAGCAGCTATGGAGCTCATGGCAAGATTAAACCTTGAGTATCTGAAAAACCAAAATAGTCTTTTCGCGTAGGGTAATCAGCGCCACTTTCCTAGATATTGAAGCATTATTAACAACACTGAAACAGGATCGCTGAGAGTAATGAAATGCCTGGAGGTAAAAATTGGCTGCAGCGTGCAGTAGACAGCACACCTTGCTTACCTTGGGAAAAAATTGCTGAAGTCTCTAGCCAAGGTTGCAAAGTTGTGACCATTTATCAGAACACCTTTGGGTGCTCGAAAAATGCCAGATAGAAACGATCAACGCGTTTCACAGGGTGCCCATACAACTCGCCGTGGACAATTTGCTGTGGACAACTCGCCGCTGGCTACAACTTGCCACTGTAGCAATACGCCGCGGGAATCAATTTGCAAGTTAGAATGATTGTAGCCCTCGCTTTTGTGCCAGTCGATGATGTACCCACTGCATTTGAAGAGCTGCAAGAGTACCTCGACCCACGTTTGGAAGGACTCCTCAACTACCTCAAAGATTATTACGTAGGTCGACGGACTCGAAGATCCAGGAAAGAGCCGCGTTTTAAACGAGAGTGGTGGACTACGGTCAATGGTGACGCACGGACCAATAATTGTGCTGAAGTGGGTCACCATAAGATACAAGGGGAGTTCAACTGCGCTCATCCGTCGATATGGGCGTTTATCAACCCTTTAAAGAAATGCCAAAATATGAGAGACGTGGAGTACACCCAAGGAGAGACCGGTCTCCCTCCCCCTGCAAAGAAAAAAAAATAATAATAATACGTCGCCTCAGAGGATTGGATTCGCGCCGTCGTTTTAGATTTTGAAAATTGCAAAATTTTATCCTATGTACGCGGCATTGCTCATAATTTGTAAAAAAATTTTATCTTCAAGTACAATTTGTAACCTCGCCATTAAAATTTCTGTACTCATAGTAATTCACTTTGCGGCTAATTGTTACCCGCGGCGAGTTGGCTCCGCAGCGAATATTGGGGTCTCCCGTCGCGGCAAATTGTCCGCGGCGAATCGTCCGCGGCGAATTGTGCGCAGCGAGTTGAACGGGCGCGGTTTCACAGGTATGGAGCATCTTGCTTTAGCGGTGTCCTTACGATGAGAGCAATCAGAAAGGAAACAGAAAACGTACCCAAGAAAATGATCATATTATGCATAGGCCGCGGCCGACTATACAAAAGAACTGCCTATCTTTGTGTCTGTCACCCCAATGGCACTAGAGATAATGATCAGGGCTGTACTTACAGCCAACAAGAAAAGTGCTGACCCATAGAATGGGGATGCTTTTGGAGACGGAATATCATTCCAATGTCATTAACCCAGCACCTCGACTGTCAGCTCATACGATTATAACAGCTGTGGTGTAGTAATTATGACTGGGGAATATTAAAAAGCACAGGAAAAAAAAAAAGATTGCGAGAGAAATGAAGAACAGGAAAACAAAATAAATGACCTAGTTTTAAAGGGATTGACAAGGATCGTTTATACTCGAGACATCAACAGATTTCCCCGGAAAAAGTAAAATGCAGAACTACTTTGTAACTGTAACAGGGAAACTAAGTGAGTAGAAAGGTCTGTCTATTGTTGAAGCCACTGTAGCTCTCCTTTAACTCTTGAAAGTTTTGTTGAAGCAGTCAATGTTTTTCCTGACCATCAGTGGGGTAGTTGATCTTCTTTTTATAAATAAATTTTTTTTTAAAAAGAAAATTGAAATAAATAATATAATACTATTTATATTAATAAATCACTATAACATCAATTTTATTTATTCATAAAATAATATATAAATCAATTTAATTAATTTTTTTATTGGGGTAATGTAAATTTTTTTTCATTCTAATTAAATTTAGAATTACTTTAAAGATAATAAGATAATAATATAAAATATTTTAGTTTATTAACTCAATTTTAAATTATGAAATTGAATTGGAATCTTTATAAATTATTTAAAAATAATATTAATTATAGGTTTTTAAATTATCATCAAAATTTAAATAATAAAAATAAAATTGTTATAAAATACAATTTTATAAAATCAAAATTGATGAAAAAATATATTTATTAATTAAATTCATGATATATATACTGTAATTCAAATTATTTTTTATATTAAATTTAATAATTTTTGTTATAATAAATGAATTTTTTATTAATCAATAATCATAATTTATAATAATAATTATTATGATTAAAAAGTAATTTATTCCAATATTTTTATTTATTGGATCAAATAATTGAATGAATTAAATGATATTTTGACAGGTTTTTTGAATTGTATGCCAATTAATTTCTCGTGGATTATAACAACATGTTGTAAAAAATTTTTTCTTCCCGTCTTCAGTATTTTTTTCCTGTGAAAAATTAATTTTCATGGTCATCATTTCAAAATTTTGCCATGTCATTCTCATTATCTCACGCTTCCTATTATTTTTCTCGGACCGATAAATGGGTCCCATTATGAATGAGGACGATAAACCCGCACCAGCATTCCAAAGGTAAGCGTCCTGACTCTTGGCTGAAACTGACATTCACTCATCCCTGGCAGTTAGTGGACGTGACTGTTTGAGAGGGTATTGGGTAAAATTCCATGGGGTCCTGCCAGGAAATTTCCTGCGTGCAAGGACAAAAGCAAGTCTGCTGAGCTTGAAGCCCGAGATCTGCACTAGACCGGCCGGTGATGCTCGACTTGCAAAAGGAAAACCACATCAAAATAATGGACTCCATTATGAGTCTGTAAACGACGAAACGCGCCGAAAAAAAAGAGAGGGAAAAAGATGTTGAATTGACATAAGTCAACACCAACGGAATACTTGACCCTGGAAGGAAAAAAAATGGCATATCAACTCCTCTTTTGGCATCATCCACTGAGTAATCTATAAGATGATCGCGGCACCTGCCAGGCGTAGAAATGAAATAGGTATACAACAGGTGGGCAGACGTTGGTGCCCACTTTATCCTACAGCTCCAAGTCTAGCGAGCATTAGCTGTTTTTGTTCCAGGAGGGCATTGTAAGACACGTTGTTTCTTTAAAATAAGGAATAAGTTGTTGGATTTTTTCTTTTTGCAGCAGGAACCCGCTATCCATTTTGTTAGGGGGATTACATCCTCAGAAAACGTCCGCGTCCGAAAGTTTCTATGAACTGCGTCAATGACCTTGACCTTGACCTACTTTAGGGACTTGGAAAAATTTCAATTCCCAGCCGGGATGCTTTATGACGTCATCGATGACACTGACCTTAACCTACTTCAGGGACTTGGAAAATTTTCAATTTCCAGCCTTCATTATATCAGGTCTAGCATGCAGTATACTGAGAAGAGCCCAGCCAACTCATTTTCTGAGGGGGCATTTTCGCGCTAACGTCATCGCGAGCGCGGGAGGTTGCGGGTTCCCCGCAGCCATTGCAAACCTGCAATGGCCTCTAATTTGTTTTAAATCAACTAGGTCCAAACAACAGTATACTAGCCTCAACTTTTCAACCTTCATTATACTAAAAACTTCGGCCAGAGTGTTCTATATCATCTTAAATGACCTTGACCAATGTCTCTTATTACTAGGACGAGCAGGAGACTATGGTGTCATCAAGAAATAATTTTCAGTTCAAATCCTTTTAGAAAATGGACTTGCAAAAACCAATGCGAGTACAACATCAAGAGAGATTACAATAGCAACAAAGACGACAGGGACATTATGGAGAGGAAAGAGGAGTAATTAATGGCAGGTGATTGACAACAGTCGGAGATGGCGGGTTCTTTGTCGCGGTTGCAAAAAGTGCATTGACCGCTAAATTTTTTCTTTGTTTCTTATCAATGATCAAGCTTCTTTTTTTCCTTTTGGCAAAACCTATGTTTAAAAAAAAATGCCTTTATTACAACCATGAACTACCGGCATCGAAACTTCATATCATAATGACGTCAATCACGGGTGCTGTGAGGCAATTTTCATGAAGACGATTGTTTTAGAAGGGGCCGCAAAAATTTTTTCTCTTATTTTTTGTTTTATTAGCTACGAGAAATTGAAGTTTGAAGGTGGTTTCTTCGTTGAAGCAAGGGGATCACGGCACCCCTGGACGTCATATCGAGAACGACCAATTCATATTACAATTTGTTGACATGTTCGAATTTGTTTTGCCCAATTATCCGGAAACATCATAAATTAGGTAGTATAAGAGTAAAAATACAGGCACAACTTTGTTGGACATTCCAACATTTTGTTTTGAATTTCCTGCATTCGCCATCAAAGTCCGGCTATTAGTTTTCGCTAAGTAAGCAATAAACATCACGTACTGGACGAAAAAAAAATCAGCGGAAAAAATGTTTTCCACGAGGTACTCCTGATATCAACATATCACTTCGATGAACCATAATAATCCCCTCCTGGACCGACTAATGTCTACCTGGCGTGAGCATTTCGCTCATGTCTGCGCGACGTGCTGAGCTTCGTTTTTAGTTTCACCGTAAACGCGACTGCTGCTACACGAAGCTCGGTTCACGCGCGCGTATTTACCGCTCGTTATGTTTTACGAAATAAAAGAAAAACGTGTTAAAACTGGTTCGCAAACGAAATGGTGGTTGACAGCCGCGTTCTCGACCGTCGCTCTAACGACCGTATTCATAGCTTTAATATTTTGGCTGGGTGTGAATGTGCGTCAACCGGAGCCCAGTTTTGTCGATCGTCATTCCGCGTTTCGGGAGTATCAGCAGTATGTAGCGCCGAGACCAAATACCACAGCAGGACCGAAAATTGAGTATCCTACGGCTGAAATACTAAAAACCACCATCAAAAATAAGAAAGGTCGAGTTGAAATGGTCGAGGTGGGTAACGAGAAACCTCTGAAGACCATGAGTACTTCGCCTACTTCAAAGACCTCTTCTGTTGAGACGATGACGAGCACGCAGACGACCTTAGAAATGGAAATCGAGGATGACACGGACTCGTATTTTACTGACGAACAGTCGCCAGATGTTCAATTACGATCAAAAATTTCAAAACTATCCTCCGTACAAATGGAGTACGCGACTAGCACGGATAAAGTACACCTCGAGGATGGAATAAATCCTTTGGAAGAATCCTCGCCAGCTCCCAGTCTTGAAAACAGCTCCGTAAAAAAGAAGAGCGAAGCTGTTCTCCCTGGTTGGCTTGACCCCTCACTGCAAAGCAATCAACCAAAGATCGAACCTTCGAACCATCTGAAACAAGACAGTGTTTACGATTTGCCGGACTTTTCACAAATTAAGCCAGACTTGAGCGCATTCAATACAAAAACGATTCCTGCCTTCACGTACTTGAAAGAACCCATGCCACCATTCGAAACAATACCAGATGGATCGAATGAAGACACCAGCGCAAACGTAGATGAATCGTATTACTATCAGCAAGCGACAAGGATTGACAATCCCGAAATGACGAATAAACCGTCTGAAAACTCGTTCCTATCTTATTTACAAAAAAGATTGCATTACGTGCAAGACTGGTTGCTTCACGGTGGTAAAAAAAATAACTCCAATGTGGATATAATGGAATTGGTAAAAGCGGTAAATAGCTCATTCCAAACGAAGAAAATAGGAACGATATTTTCTAAATTGAAAGATTTGTACGTGAATTTTAATTCCAGCGATATCCATAATGTATTACTATCGAACTTGTTGTTCACCCCTCAGACGACTCCAAATATACTCAGCAACAGCTCTAGCCTAGTTTCTTTCGGTTTATTGGCCATTGATTTATTCTTACTTCATAACGTTCAGCAAATAGTGTGGAACGAAGAAGCGAAAATTGGCGAAGAAATGCTGAAAGATCCGGACGTGGTGGCGCTGAATGCGTTATTCATGTCGCCGGACCGTATACTACAGTTGCGGTCAGCGAATTCTAGGATACTGACAGATCGCGAGAAAAAAGGTGTAGTTCACGACGTCATGGAATTCATCAACGGCGGACTAAGAGCGGTACTGAATCTGAGTAAGGCTTACAAAAGTAGCACGACGCGATCAAACGCCAGGAGTCAGTCTAACGGATCGACCCTGGACTGTATATGGACATTATATTGTCGCAATCTGGACAAAACTGCCAAACTGCAAGGACCTTACGGGTTCCTCGCAAAAATGAATAGGTGAGTTTTGTGTTTGCATTCTTATTCGTACACCTCGACTTACCAAACGAGAAAGCTCACATTCAGTGAAAAAATACAATACCTAGGAGTTGGAACTTATACTCCTCTCAAGTCTCATAATACTCGTTTGCTTATTTTATGAATCTAACCCACGTGATCAAGTTTCAGCCATAAATTTTTCAAAACAGATTTGTACGCTTTCTTCAAACTCAATTCAAATTCTCCTCTTATAGTTCGCTATGAAATGAATGAAAGAGAACTAACTTCACCTTAATCTTTCTAAATGTTGACAGCTCTTTGATTATCAAGTGGGGAGTTTCATTTTGCTCACCTCACATAGAAACTTTAGAAAATCATTGAAGCCGACAAAGGAAATCTCATTTAGGTATAAATCGAGTACGGGAAGATTTTCGCTATCAAATCTCGTTGACACTTTCAATATACCTGATGATCTACCATAGGTACCTTTCACGTCTCGGCGCCTTATAACGTTTCAATAATGATGTCTGTATATTTTCATCCATAATTCGATAATGATTGCTGAACCAAAACACATACATCTTGTAGGCTAATATGCGCACAATACCATATTTTATACAGTTTTGGTGGCTTCTGATGACAGTAATTTGGGGAAAGGTGATGAAACAATTCAGTAGGCCCTCAAGAACTCTCGGTAGTCATCAGTTATTAGGCTCGTAGTCGAAGACAAGGCAGACAAGGCGCTGATAAGTGCGCTTGTCTTGTCTAGCAACACCAATTTTTAACCGGCATTGTCACAAATGATGGGCTGGAGTTATGACGAAAAATAGTCGTTTCTAACGAAACAAAAAGTATACCAGGAAGTTGTGAAACAGTGAATGGTTGGAAATGGAGAGATCGTTCGACTATGTTTTTGACGATGGAAGCTCAAATTTGTGAACTCGTCGTATGGACGAGAGCGAGGGAGCTATAGAACAATTTTCCAATCTTTTTTGTTCTTATTGTTCCTCACGTTTTTAATTCTGAGTGGATGCGATCGAAATTGGTGGCTGATTTAAAAAAAAAAAAATACTTAATAATATTTTCCTTTGAAATTGGTTACGACTTCTTGATGATAATCTTTTTTTATTGAAAATACGCGATTTATGTTTGATTAAAAGAAGGGGTAAATCTATGACCGTGGAGAACATCATGGGCTCCAGTTAGCTGCCGTATCAAGTTTTACATTCTATTCACTTACAGCTCCACGAAGTGGATCAACTCAGCGATAAACGTCGACCAGTATTTTTCGATTGAGTAAAAGTGCTCGAAAAATGTATGCTCCATGCAATACAGCATTAACAGCATACAAACAAGCTAAAAACCTATCAGATATTTTCCTAAAATAATAAGGAATGAATCTTGGAGATGGTAGCTTCTGATCCCTACTTTTTTTTCGTGCCATTTACAATTGACAATTAGGAATGGACAAATATCATACCGACACAAAATAAAAAATTAATGATATAGATTTTGGATGAATTAGCTGTCAAAGAAAGAGAGAGTGAGACAAACTGCGATAGATACCTACCTACCTATTACGACTGAAACCTACACCGATGATATTGAGAAGGATACACTTTTCTAAACTGAATAAATAATTATGAATTTATGATGTAAATGAAGGATTAAATATACCGAAGCCGGTAATGTATGACTCTTTATAAATCGTGGTCTCTTCACGCTAATGGACTGGACGAGATTGCGACTGGACGACAACAACGACAAGCTGAACTGTACGCGTTTCAACTTTCAATTTTCATACAGAATAATCGATATATTTGATTCACTCGGGCCTCTTTCACTCATCAATAACACGGTGATAATATTATTTCTATGACTCACGCTGACAATCACTTTTAGATTTTACGATATAATATGTAAATAATTTCCAACTTTGTCATCAGAGTACGACACATTACATTTTGGAGAAAGAAAATTAATTTAGAAAAAAATATGTTTAGTTATAGAAAACCGCGTAAGACGCTTGGAATTATGAAGCATCTGGGTAAAATAGGTAAAAATATATTTTTGTTCGTTAGAACAGAGAAACTCAAAAAAGAAAAGAACTTGGGCATCTCGTGCTACAAATATCACGAATTCACAGAAATGGAACTAAAATGAAACAAAGTATTTTGTTCCTGTTGAACAGAAGGTCGTAATTTAAAGTTCTGTCCGAGACGGTAGAATAAATTGAGAGAATTTCAGAATGAAGAAGAATCTAAAATTGATTAAAGAGGAAGATCGCACACACGGAATTACTTAGAAAAATTAGCCTTGCGTCAAATGATGTCCGACCAAAACCAACATGGTCCAAGCCCAACATTATTGGCAAAAATGGTATAAGTCCCCCTCCAATCATATAAAGCTCAAAGGTTGAATTCGGGAAAAGTTCGACTTTCCAGCCATGGTACACAATAAGCGAAGAACTTGAAAAAATTTCGACTTTCAAGCCATAATATATGATTTCCATTTTTGGGCCATGGCCATAATGTGTAATAGAGGGAGGACTATGAATATTTTGGGGTCTCAGGCTCAATATATCCCATTGAACATATTATGGCGTCGTCATGGCAAAAACACCTATATTATGTTCCATTATGTATGTAGAGTATCCCTCAAATGTACCCAATTAAAGATATTTTGAGGACATAATCGGGCAAGAATGTTCAAAGGGATGATAGGAAAAGGACTTACAAAATAATTTCGACTTTTGTGCACTAATATATTATACTTAAGAGGGAGACTAAGAAAAAGTCTTGAAAAAATTTTCACTCTCAGGCTATACCATGAAACAAAAGACTTGGAAAAACTCAAGACACTTCAAAGTCTCTGTTTGAATTCTCAATAGGAAAACTAATTCGACGCCTAAAACATCTTCTCTGCGTTCCTTGTTCAACTTCGTTAAGGAAGCCGGCGTTTTTCGACTTTAATAGGATCGATTATTTGTAAGAAATATATATAGCTCGATGATTGACATGTATCAAAGGCCCTACAGTAGGTCAAAGCACTGACTCTCTTTAAAGCAATAATTTACCCGGGAGTGTCAAACGGCAGCCGATGTACGTTTTCGTTTTTCCAAAAAAAAATCTTCCATTTGGGAAATACATTTTGTCGCGGATTTATTTTTCCTTGAGACTACATGAGCTAGTTGTGAGAGGGAATTAGGCTATCCTAGATTACAGGGGGGGGGGCAACTTCTACATAACCGGTGGAGCAAATTCTACACATGAGCGAACAAAAATTATTTGTATTTCTTACATTTTTTTTTTGGTTGTGACGAAATTTTCAGTTTGCTACACATGTGATTTTGAAAAATTGACGCCCCGGCTAGATTATGTATGTCAGGCGTACGTCAGACCTAGTTTAATGACAGCTATTGCTTGGCCTAATATGGCCCAGTACATCGTATCCTAGGCCTAGTATAATGAAGGTTAAGGATATAGATTGTGAAGTAGCAAAGGTCGAAATTTTTTCAAATTCTATGACGTCATCAGCTGGTGACATCATTCATTTGACGCAAATTTCAGAATGATCCCTAAGCTTCAAGACATATCTATGTCTCAAAAATGAGAAGACACTGGCGTGTTAAGACTGCACCCTCTTATTTAGTAGCTCAGACACAAACTTCTTAAATTCATACAGCTCGAAAGTCGAAATTTTTCCGGGCTCTCCTCATACAATGTGTTTTCCTTAGATAGAACGTAACTGTCTAAATTCTTCCAGAGAATATAAAACGATCTTCAATCTTCAATACCTCTACTAAAAGAATATAGTCCAGTAGTACATGATACAATTTTGGAAAACGAAAAACATCCATCAAAAGGTATCTAGCTAAAAAATGTTAGCCTCAATGGGGTCCTTAATACCCATCATCCTACCTACACGCACTATTCTTGTCCAGCGGCGGATTTAAGCTTTTACCGTCTACAAGCCTAGAGTTAGTTGTCACCCTAAGGCTTCGAAAATTTAATTTTTATTTTGCGCATCATATTATTCAAAATAAAGAAAAATTTTGAAATCATATTTTTTCTTTTCGGGGCTCATGTCTCCTTCGGCAAGGCTTGAGCCCATATGCAACCGCGAAAAGAAAAAAAAAAGTTCTCACCGGAAAAATGTGTTGTGACGTCACTCAAGTTATACATTCATTTTCTTATTTTATTTTTGTTTATAGGAATTTGCAAATTTCGGAAGTTTTTCATTTTGGTAGACCTAAGTCAATCTTATCGTTGCGAGAGACCCGGATACTGAGGTGCACAGCGACTCAGTCTTGTTTTTATTATCAAAAAATACCGCCCTCAACACTTTGCCCCCTCCCCATTCTGATCACCCAGAGGGGCCTTGACGGATTTGCAAAGATTCGCATCGCGACAATTAAAAAATTAAAACTGCAGTCTTATATGTGAGATTGGGGTAGAATCTGATGATGCTAAGGGATTTTCGTTGTAAGACGCGCAATTTGCGCGAAAACCCAAAAATTTGATTTTTTTGTGCAGAATTTTTAGGAAAAATAACTACCACACGAGTTCCATATTACCGACACGTGAACTCCATCCGTATCGCGTTGGTAAAAAAACCACCGGAATCCTTTTGTCTAGTAAATTTTATGTAGATTACTATCCGTACTGTGGTATTTTTACCCTAAATCCGATAGTTTTTGAGAGAAATTGCAAAAACATAAATAAGTGTCGAATTCTATTCTTTTCAACGGAGGACCGACTCGGTTGGGGAGATGGACTTTTACCACAGGCCAATATTTTTCATCTAAAACTTTTTTCGGATATTCTTTCTCCTTTAACTCAATTATGCATTTTGATCACCGTACATCAAACCTTTGTTTAATCGTACATCGATTGATGGAAGTGAGCGATGGCTCTCTGAATTAGTTAAGAAGAAAGACTTGAATTTTGTTAATTATCGATTTTCGAGCAGGGTTGGATTGATGGTACGATAACATTCGGGAAATATTTGCACCGGCCGGCCCTCGACGTTAACTCTTTAAAATCGCAATCATAATCAAAATATGAGCTTCTTTGGCCGGCCGGCCTAAAATCCTCGCGGCCCACCAGGAAGTTTCCGATTTCCGATCCATCAATCCAAGCCTGCTTTCGAGGACTGGACAGAGACAGACAGTATTTTTCTTATTCTTGAAAATACTCTCTTTGTATGGAGCATGACTCTTCAGATCAAGGGTGGAAAAGCCACTACCACTTGAAATTTTTAAAGAAAATTTCTTACTTCCAATGACCGATTTGTGACTTTCGACAACGATCGTGCGTTTTGGATTCAAGTTAATAGTAAATTTAGACAGATCGGTTAGATTAGAAAAAGATCTGAATGAAGCAAAAAATATTTTCGAAAAAGAGTTTCAACTCAAACTGTCTCAGTCGAAAGTTTTTCGAAAATAAGTTAGGATTGCCATTTGTTACAGAGGAATAGAATCTGCAGGCCTGAGATAGCGCATAATTTTTTGCCCTGGTCCTCAATTTAGGTACCCGTAATTTTTGGCCTAGCCCAGGCAAGGCTTCAACCGGGCCAGGATTCAATCTCAAACCTGAAAATCTACACAATTATCGAACATTTAGGTAGGACGGGACGTTATAGAGTAAAATTTCAAACTGCTTTTAGTTCCCGTGCTTTACTGTGAAAGAAATTTTTGAAGCAGGATAATTTAAGAATGCGTGAGTGTTTCAATCAATAAAAGACTTGTATAAATGAAGATCATTGAAGGGTACAGGGAAAGAAGGGGGGACGTTCAAACGAAACGAGCTGGACAATTGGATCGTTTGCACCTCTCAGAAGAAACCGTTTATTCATCTCGTTTTGTTCAGACGTTTCTCCTTCTTTCCCTGTACCCTTTATTTACCTTCGATGATCATCACGTGTATAAGTCGAATTCCAAGGTCAAAATTTTCCTCAATCCCCAATATAGGTCAAGGTCATTTAGAGTTAAAAGAAATGTAGGTGTGTGACCACGGACGTAAATTTTAGTGTGAAGGATTGGAAGCATTCAAAATCCGTCTTGGAAGAAAATAAAATTACTTTTTTCCATTGCACTGATGTGCATGTCTCTCCAAAACAGTCGACGTAAAAAAATTTAAGATTGATGCTAAGAGGGAATCGTATGGTTCAAGTCGAGTCATCCAATTTTCTAAATTTGTTATCTCAACTTGATATTTTATTGAATTACATTCGAAAGTCGAGTTTTCATACATCTCTTCTTGCACTGTACTTTCCCATTAGACGATCAGTAGCTATCTTATCTCTTGAAAACTTTCACGTTAAATTTTCTATTCAACATTTCTTTGCACGTTTTCCGATATTAAATTAGATAAATTTGTTTCCACACCACTTAAATGAGCCATATCTCGTTGACAGAGGAAATGGATAAATAAAATTAAAGATCGTACTGCATGCCTTCGAATTGCGCATAATTTGAAAAAAAAAAAAAAAAACTTTTAGTTTTTATTCGATTAAAAGCGCTTCCATTGTTCGGTACATACAAGTAGATCGTATTTCATTTCGAAAGAGAAATGAGCTTCAGCTGTTTCCATGCTGGTAAAAAAGTTACTGGTACTTGTGCCTACACGTATATAACCTGAATTCGAGGAGCCTTTCATCGGCATGATTAAAGGTGAAAAAGAGAGAAACACCAAGGAAGTTGATATTGAAGAGTATATACAACATTCGCTGCACTGAAAGCCGTATTCTCACTTCGATCTAAATAGCGGATGTATGTACATGTGTTATTAATTGAGCTTATGTGTAATGTAAAGATAAGACAGCCGTAATTAAATTCTCACGTAAAAACTCAGTACGCGCAATTGTCGTTTCTTCACATATCCAATGTACTAAACACGTAGGTTCAACAAATCAACGTGGGAAATAATGTGATATTGCTTTCGGTTTTTGTTCTAATTTTTAAAACTAGAGACTAAATATAGGCTGCGGACACGAATTTTCCCAACTTCATAAATAATTTCACTATAAGTACGCTGGACCGTATAGAGAGCGCTTTATAATCCATTTGTCGAACATTACTGTCTCTTGTGAGGTGGAATGTTTCTCAAATCAGGAACGTGAACGCATTTGTGGTTCGATCTTTGACTTGTTAGAGGACTCTTTGTATTATGATCCTCGATATTTTACGATACAGAATTGTTTTCAATGCGTTACAATGTGATAAAATCACAATTTTAGTTCCACAATGTCTCATTACTGTCTTCATATTACCAGCCTTTAACAAAAATAATTCAGAGGTTCAAAACCAAAAAAAAAGTCACTCAATACAGTATTATGAGAAATTTTGTTTTTCAAAACTTTTCTCGGACGTTATTTGTGACACGAGAGTTTATTGATTGGCGAATCAGATTTTGAAGAATGCTAGAGAGCCTTATAACTAAGAGCATTTCTGGAACAAGAAAAAGTAAGAAGCTTCGAGTGTTTTGAGCTTTGGCTAGCGTCACTCGACTATAATATGACTATTAGAAGTATTGACAGTGTAGCGGGGAAGTATGTAAGGGTGGTATTGACACCAGCCACTAATAAGGATTTTCGTGGTAGTTTAAAACGTTTCCCTTGCCCATATGAATTTGGTAGGCATTTTGAAGTTCTACTTTCCAAGTAAAATATTCAAGTTTTAAAAGAAAATGAAGCGGAACAAAGTTGAATGACACTGACTTCAGGATTGTTCCTCGTAACGATGGGTGTGAATTCTATCCATTGGGTAGAAAAATCACGGCACAGGGTGGGCAGTTTTTCCTCACGTTGAAATTCCCCGACTTTTTCCCGACTTTTACAAAATTTTCCAGTTCATAATCTCCATTGAAAAGCAAAAAAAAAAGTCCAAAACAAAGAAAAGGAGGAAAAACTTTTAATTTGAACTTTTTGACGTACAATCTTGATGAATTCCCCGACCTTAGGCAGAATTCCTTGACGTTTTCTTGACTTTTCCATTAACACTCGAATTCTCTGACTTTTCCTGGCTTTCTAGAAACTGGCCAGGCAACCAACTTAACGAGAAGCTTTGTACTTCCCCATGTGCATCATTGAAACCTGAGCCCTTATTTTTTATTAGACTCAAAATTTATAGGCAAGCTCGTCGAATGAAGAAAGGTACTTTACTCCCGGATCTGGGTTCCTGAAAGGCTCGAATTTATGAAAATCATTATAAAGATAAGTATGTGCGGGAAAAGCCGTTTTCAAAATAAATAAATTATGAAAATCATATTCATAAAATGGGAAACATGATTTTTCCATCGGTTGGTGCAGAGTGACTCCAGTGTCGACTGAAGGATCCCCCCCCCCCGATCTTAGTTTGGCTTTTTGAAGCATTGGCAAACTGAAGAAAAATATTGGAGCTTGTAATTTCAGCCTGAAAGAAAGAACAAAATGTTTCATGTTTCATAATAAGTAACGTTGTCTAGCCTTTATTATACACTAGAGTTTAAGTATTACCCTCCTTCTTAGCCTCAAATAGTCCCGTATACGACACTAGATGGCCATGCGGACGCCCGGACGTAATTCTAGAATTGGGGTTAAAGAGATGAACTCAGCAGTGAAAATTTTTCATGCCTCAAAGTTGTGGCTGCACGGACGCCCGGATGTAAAATCTTGGGTGGGTCTTCAGAAAAGGCGGAAAGACATGAAACATGTCGAAAGGAACTCGCCCTTTTATTAACATAGACAGGCGGAAAATCCATTTTATGATTTCGATAATCGATTAGGATCGAATATTTGGCAGGGTCGCAATTTTTCAAAAGAGTGCTATTGTTTATGTACGTCGCTCCAAGGTCGAAAAGTTTCAAACCCTCTAAACAAGATGAGGATTTAACTATGCTTTGCTCGGTAGTTCAAAATTTTCCAAGTGCTTCTCTTCTTGTCCGGGAATTGTACTCTAACCTTCCTTCATAATATGCATGGCTGGAAGGTCGATATTTCTCCAAGTTCTCCTATTGATCTATAAAGGATCGCTTGTGTCGCAAGGTCTACCACCCGACCTCCATTGTGGAGTGAGTGTGAATTGCGTAAGCATTAATGTTGTTTCCTCTGACATTGGTATCGATTACTTCAGAGTTGGAAGAAATTCCTCGGCAAAACCCCCGTCATCGTGGCCATCGCCAAGCCCCTAGGCACATAAACTTCAAAAACTCACCAGACATAGCTTAGATCTCAATATTGCTGTTGAAGTCTCTTCTTCTTCTGACTTCACATTTTCATGTCTGGTTTTCTTCCAGCAGAATGTCGTCTCTATGTATTGTAGATGGTAGACAGGACTTGAGCAGGCCATATCGTGGCTTCAGATTTACCTCTTCCATTCCGGGTTCACCTTCCTGTTTATGACTACTAATGCAGATACCTGACGCCATACTTCTTTGAAACCTAGCATAATGACAAACAGGTTACTCGAAGCAATCGTTTTATCGACCCAATCTCTCGCAGTGACCGACTAAGTTTGCTCCGCTCACGCTTCTGCGCCTTTTACCGAAATGAGGTGTGTTGTGGTCCCTCATTCCAATGGTCGTAATGCGAACACGTTTTGCCTGTTCTACTTCCCTTAACTTCTCATGAAGAGCTCTCCCTATTCTCATGATAACAAGACGCACCGCTGACTCCAGGCTCTCATGAAGGTTTGCAATCTCCCCTCAAACACAAGTTGAGTGATTTGGATATCTCGATAGTTAGAATTATCTTTATGCAATTCGAATTTCAAAATTCTCCTTAGGTAGTCCTCTTCTTTTGCCTAACTCGGAGGTCAAAATTTATGGTTCCCCTTCTAATACGAATCGCTCGATAGTTGGAATATTCTTGCCGTCGAATTTTTGAGAACTTACGCAAAGTTATATTAAAATTCACTTCTACCTCACGTCCGAAATCTATCACAGAATTTGGCATTAAAGGTTCCATCTTTCATTCAGAATGTCGATTCCAATAACGATTTTTTTCTGACACGAACCGACTTCGTACGATGTTTCCTCTTCGGGGATTGATTCATCCTTAACTTTCTCCTTCTATATTGGTGAAAACTGCTCCACTAATTGCTTATGCCGAAAAAATTATCATAATTATATACTCACCTATAGGAGTACAATTATAAAGATGTTGCGCCTTGCGTATTGTTAGCGAGCGGCCGAGACACCGGTAAATTGAATTAACTCGAATCTAAAACGCCTATTGTATTCAAATGTATGCGCGGCATCATTTGACGATCGACGTACCCAGCGCGTTTCTCGTTCGACAAATTTTTTACGTTTGTCATTATTGTCGACAATTAGTCATTTCGACGGTACACCGTCCCAGTATCTACTCTCGCGGACTGTCTTGATACAACCGCATAGCACGAGTTTTGACAAACGTTCAAAAAACGTGATCTACCTTTGACCACAAGGGACCGAACTAGACGAAAGTGTTAATTAGTTCCAATACTTTTGAACTTCATTGTTTCGAGCGGACCGATCGCGTCATGTTCTGAAAGTCTTTCTTCAAATAGTCATCCGAACCCATTATGAAGTACGAATTATAAAAGAGTCGGAAAAAAATTTCCCTATTAAAGTTGTCACGTCTGTACGAGGTACAATCTTTTTTTGAACAATAATTCTCACGAAAAGAAAACCCACATCGCAATGTCTCGCGTTTGGTCTTAAATAGAACATGAAGACGATAATAAAAATTAATTATAAGTGTAATATCGCGCACGGTTTACAATTAACATGGGTGGACTTCGGCCAAAGCTGACCCATGTGGATGTTTCGATACACCAGAGCTGAAATTGGGTCGTAGAATTCGATGCCACGAACTACATATTTTCATTCTCAAGACGACACCATTGTCCTGTATTTCGTAGTAAAATCGCGCAGGAGAGGTTAACAAACGTACACGAAAAAGAGAAAAATGTCAACAATGTAGTCGCATGAAGAGGAGCAGCATTGAACAAAATTAGGTGTTCGAAAAGAAAATGAGAGTTCCTTGTTATTTGGTCCCAATTTAGGGATAAAATGGCTGAGTAATACAGTGTTGCATCTCCGGACACGATCTATTCGTTTCATAATGCAAGACGGATTTTGAAACCCTCTCAAAAATTCGGTAGGAAGCTCCGAGGCGCAGTCAATGTCCTGTTAGGGTGCTCTGGTCTAGGAGGCTTGGTGTAAAACTTGACTAAATTTACAACACTGAACTCAGCAGATTGTATGGAAGTTCAGACAACATCGTAATACTTCTACTTTATCTGCTTTCCTGAATGTCTGTAGATTTATCAAAGTGTAGACCAGCAGGACTTTTCTATCTCGGTCTTCTTCAACTTTATCGAGAACTTGAGCGCTGCCTGCTGTTGAATCTGGGTATTAAGAAAAAGGGATTTTTGTCGCGATTTTATGTACTTTCCTTGTTGTCGATTTGGAAATTGTTTAATTACGGAAGATAACTTCACTAATAATTTTATTACGAATCGCATTAATACAAAGTGAGATTACGAAGTTGTAAAATTAATCTTTCACGTTAAGAGAAAGAATACTGTCGAGTATTTTTCCATTATTTATCATCTTTGGAAATCGAATTAGGACAAGGAAATAATCTGCAATTGACAGTGTTTTCTTTTTACGATCATTACTTTTTCGATGATACCTGAATGTATGTCAGTAAAATAATGCATTATTCGTAATGTTGTTGAATGATCACACGGATGAGATTTTATCTGAATATCACTTTTATTTTTCCTGGTGACGCAAATACTTTTTTGATTTTCGTTTTTGTGTGAGTAGCTTGTGTATTCTTGCTCCTTATCCACCACCGCCTTTTCTTCAGACGTGAAGGGGATATTGAGAATCCTAGAAATCTAAATACCTACCCCAGTACACAGGCGCTTCAGAACGATTGGCTCGGGCTTGAGCTACTGAAGTTGCTAAAGTGGATTTAGGGTGCGCCGCCTGATCTCTGGTAGAAATTTTCATGAGTTTCCCAGAATAGGTAACCTATTCAGCCTATCAAACTGCGACTAGAAAAAACAGAACATACTTGAGTCTATCTTTGTCAGAACTCGAGACAAGAAGCTAACAGGATCCTCAGGGAGACACTTTCACCCCGAGACAAACTAAGAGGGCGATGAGGAGACTATTGGCCCGAGCCCCTGTTATTGCTATTTTAAACCAATAAATGAACAATGAAAAATTATGTACGTATTACAACGGAACATAATTATAGAAGAGGGTTAGGGGCCACGCATATCGAAAGACTTTTCGAGGAAACAGAAGACCTCACAAAAGTTTGATTTCGGGTCCCACAAAAGCTAGATCTAGTCCTACTTCTACTTGCTTTGAACCCGGAAGAACTTGCGACCTCTTTACAGGACATTGGCGAAAGGTTCTTTGCAATTTACAATATTTTTCCAACTAATCAGCGGAGAAGAAAAGTCGGTTGGATATTGAAACGGAATATGTATTTGCTTCAGAAAACAACTCATAGCTGAAGTTCTCCATGGGAAACACAAAATAAGAGCTAACTTTTGTTGCAGTGTCTGATTGACTGATACCAGAAAATAGGGCATTTTTGACCGAATAATTTTTTCGGTGCTACTACAGTAAGCGCTCTACCAAAATATTGTGCTCTACGGTAGTGGGTAACGTGCTCTACCTTCACACTACAGTATGCGCTCTACAAAATGTTCGAAGAAAATACAACCGTGGACGACTGTTACAAGGAGATTCGGGCCGACGTTGTCAATCGCCGAAATCATGGGGCACGAGTTGATGGCTTATGGGTGTTCGGCCTCCGGCAGGGGAAAGATTGCCGCTACTTTGTTGTCGAGCGCCGGACAAGACCACGCTTATACCGTTGATAAAAAAAAGGGAATGTCGAGCGGGCTCCGTTATTCATTCCGACGAATGGCCAGCCTACCGTACACTGAACGCGGAGGGTTTCCAACATTCAACCGTCAACCACCAGGAGAACTATGTGGACCCCGATACCGGCGCCCATACGCAGAGCATAGAGAAATCATGTCTCGATACAAAGGTGTTAGTGATGAAGAAAAAGCGAGGTGTCCCTCTGCACCAGCTACAATCTCATCTCGACCACTACCGTTGGCAGATGTGGCGAAGGGACAATCCGGATCCCTTCATTGCGTTTCTTGACGACATTAGATCAAACATTTTCATTCATGACCGCAGTGGTAGAACACGCATTTTAGGTAGAGCGCATACTGTAGTAGTGAAATCATGGGTAGAGCGCATACTGTAGTAGCACCAATTTTTCTTTCTTTCGTACTCAAGCTTGATAACGTTAAAATTATGACATTTTTGAAGCACTTCTCAGAAACTAATATCGCCAAAATAGTTACAAAATTCTCCTCTTATCGGCTAATTGAAGTCGCTGCAAATAGATATAACCAGCCGATCGTTTGATTTGTTTTAGGATCGTCTTTGTTAATCAAATTCTCTCATATAAATAGATAAGTATGTTTTATATATTTTTTTTTTCACTAATCGTCAAGCCAGGCTATACAAACTATGACCCGTTGGCTCGAGTCACGGGATTAAGCTTGCGGTAGAGGACAAGACGGAAGCTATTCTTTTCACGACCCGTCGAAAGTTCGCTTGCCACGTGTGGGTTATTGACACTAAGAAGATATTAAAATCTTGTTCGTTCGACAATCAAGCTCAACTTTCGCCTTGGAGGTGGTGGCGGAGAAGGCTTCCAGGGTGGTGACACGTTTATCTTATCTCATGTTGAAGTAACGAGGACCAAGAGAAGCCAGAAAAGGACTGCCTACGAGTGTAGCAATGTCAGTCCTCTTTTATGAAGCCCGAATGTTGGTCAACAGACGAAGAGAAAGCTGCGCTCAGTGGTTTTTGGGTCATTGGACGCTCTGTGTGTATTAGCACTGTTTGTAGAAGAGTGAGAATCGGTGTTCAAGGCTAAAAAAGGAAATACGGATCGCCCAACAAGCCTTGGAAGGGGCGGAGGGGGAAGTCAAGACTACAGCAAACACGAATGATGGATTGCAATGGGTTCTTCAACAAGTACGTACACAAAATGGGGATAGATGAGCAGTAGTCGTGTTCACCCTGTGACCAGGAGCCGGATGATAGACATAGAGCACGGTACATATTTTTTGAGTGTAAGGCGTGGAGACGTGAGCGGGTCTAGCTAAAAATATCTCTTTCTGAGATTGGAGAATATGAAGAATTTAGCCTGAGTAATCTGCTAAGAGTAGAGAACGTTTCAAATGTATATTTCCGTAAAATTTTGCGCGAGCCCTTTCGGTTTGATAACCACAGACGGGCGAGAACAAGAATACTTCTGAGATAGTAATCAACCCGTGAGAAAAAAAAGAACGGAACATACAATAAATCACAATACAAATATTGCGTCAATCATCTAAGTCCAAACTTGCAATTTTTCGTAAACAGTATTAGCGAGGTGTGATGAGGGAAGTAGCTCATTTACTGTAGGGGAGAAGTTACAAACAGCTCTGATTATTCCTACTGTCTGCAATGAAATTCGTTTGTTCCTAGAGCTTTACTCATGCAAGGGGCAGACATTTTCAGACCTTGTGAACGAATGACCGGACGCCAGAAGATGGTAGCAAAACTCGATTTATTGGGTTGACTCGTTTTTTGAGCATCCTCATGCTCTTGGAGTCCAGTTTTTTGGGCCCGTTCAGTATGCCCTATGTAGGTGAAGGGATAGTCATTGTACTGAAGTCGGTCAACTCCACTCTTATTCTCAGCAGTAGCGGGGTCTTTGATACGGCAGGAGGTTCTTCTTAGTGGTGTTCAAGTTATAGAAGGCTGGCTTAAGATGTAGAAGTTTGAGTAAACAAGATATACGGGACGAAAGCTTGCCAAAGAAGGGGAGGCGGATTCATTCTTTATTTTATTGACTCTTCAGTGTATTGTAACAATAAAAACCGTCTTGATGATGCCAAGTAAACTGATTCCATGTATGCTGAGAACAATGCAGGCTTGGAACCCCGTGTCAACATTTGCAGCTACGCTAATGGAAAAGAAAAAGAACGCGGAATGGTGTAGAGTTACGCTGTGACCTCTCACATCCATGTGTAATCTATTATGCTGCTGCATCATCATCATCAGCACCACCACTTTTCGGCCGCTGAAGAAGAAAATGAATGCGGATGGTGTAGTCTTGTGGCCAACTATCTCCTATGCTGCTGCTGCTGCTGCTGCACCATCATCGGCCGTTCAGGAGGGAGTGTCGAAGGAAAAAGAAAATAAAAGGAAAAGAATAAAACAAAAACAACAAAGATGTCAACAGAAGAAGAAGAGAAAAAGAAAAATCTTCTGTTTGAGGAGCCAGAGTCGCGAAACGCCGCCCTTTTGCTCCTGCTCCTTGTGATCCCTGAACGCAGTGGCACTTGGAAGCTCTGATGGAAGGATACACACGAGCGTGTTCACGGTACAAGGTTAATTGGATATCAGATTGAGGGCTGGGTGCCCTCTCGGTCAGTAGGATGCATTCAGCTGTTGCATACACACACAAAGAAGGGTTGTAAATGCCGGGAAGACGATCGCAATCGTCCTGAGCATAAGGGGTCGCGAGTTTTATACTTCTCCAACTTCTCTTCTCTTCGAGATCATTCCTTGATGAAAGTACGCCCCCCCCCCCTCGCCCATTCGTCAATCTAAGAGGAAGTTGAGACATTCAGAGACTCGATAATTGGAGGAGAGCAGAACTAATGAGTAAATTTCAGAGATGGATATCCAAGTTGGCGGTATAAGATTGAAAGATCCTCTAGATTGGATATTAGTACTTCTCTGTAAATTTTAACAAAGTGACTTAATAACACCACATAAAAATTGAAATTTAGCAAATGTGATGCTTTCTGCAAAAAAGTACCACAAGTCGGTATGGTGAGAGCTCTTTGTGTAAGACTGGCCGTCGAATTAGACCCGTCTTATACCAGAAAATGAAAGAGCACGCTTGAGACTGTCATCGTTGACTCCTATGATCCTTCAATCTTCGATGAAACATTATAAACAACTTTCATTGCATCAAATAGACCTCACATGAACACAAGGAGCTTTCGGTTTCGCCATAGCGACTTGTGGTACCTTTTTGCGGAAATCATCACAAATAAGAAATTAAAAACATTTACCAGGATCTTTGAGGAGAGAGGGTACTTTTTCTTCCGTCACAAGGGTATAGATTTTCAAAATGAAAAATCAATACTCAATTCTGGTTCAAAGTCCCGATTGTGGTATTGATGCTTCATAACGAGCATAAACTATTATAATTTAGCGGCGTAAAAAACATCTTTCACTTTCAGTAGCCATTTGTGAATGATATGCAGCTAAATTTCAACTTTTGTAACCCGTGGGACGCTCTAAGAACCTCGTTTCCTGATGTTTAAAAGGAAACTCGATAACAGCTTGGCAATGAGTTTACGGTAATCGTTACTTCTCCCTTTTATTTTAGCATAAATTTCAGTACTAAGGATTGCGCTGGCTCATGCAACGTTTACTCGTAGCTTACTTCGTCGGAAAAATTAATGAATCGCTGTTTCGCGACGAGCACTTGAATTTTGAATTGGCTCGAATTCGATAGTCCGCTTTATGTTTGTATCGTTATTCAATCGTATAAGCTTCACGCATATCAATAGATTTCAAAAGTAAATATTTTGCCAAAGTGTTCCACCTGTTTTTTCTCCTTTTTCCATCTCGAAAACGTGACGTTTTCGCGCACATCATGCGGTATTATGTATGTACACGAAAGATGTAGGCTAAGAAAGAAGACGCGAGAAAATGTTTTATTTATTCGAACTCTATATAACGTTGTATAAATGCTTCCTTTGCCCAAGATTTTCTCTTCGTGAAAATAATTATGCCGTATATACAGGAGTTCGTATGTTTTACCGCATACATGCTAATCGACCATCATAATATGATGTATCGAAAGGAAAAAAAAAAAAAACGATATTCAATGTACAGAAAATGGTAAATGTATTATCGAAATTACGTACGGTACGCAATCGCGGTGTCCATAAAATGCTATGCTACATTAATTTTTTCACCGGAGATACGATTCTCAATATAGGTAGGTACCATGCATCCTAGATAGAAAACAAAAAATTATTTTCACAGGCCCCCATACGCAATGAAAACACGTCTCGATCATCAATATCGCGGTGACGGTAAAAAAAAATCGCTTATTAAATAATACAGATTTTATTAAAAGAATTGTTATTCTCTAGGATTTGTCGCAATGAGAGGAGACATTCAGTATAGTTTTTTTTCGCTCTTACAAAAGGGGCACCTCTGTATGAGGACAATTCTTGCTCACACATTCCCACGACCCACATTAATTTTTCGTAGTACATAATATTCCTTTTTTTTTGTGCGCACCCACTTACCGATTAATACAATTTGTCTCATTCATGGAAGATATAAACGATAGAACATTTTCGCATTTAAAATTAAAGAACGCGTCCTAGACTTTTGCAATGATTTTCTTCTTATTTTTCTAGTGCGTGAAAAGTGACTAGATCTCGAACTCGGTTAGTTACCTACTCGAATTTGTTACGGAGGATTTGATGAATTGATTTGCACAGCAGTCCACGACGATTTTATACGTTCACGTAGATAGGAAATAGTTGGTGTTCTAGTTCTGTATCGGTAAAGGCACTGTGTGTTACATCGGTTATTTCCAGCCGAGTTTATGATAGGACGTAGTGTATAATGTGAGTTATAGTGAGAAGATTGCGGGATAGGTGGTGACCGAGAAGAATGAAAGAGAAATTCAGATCTATACAGATTAATGATAACCTCGCCTAGATAAGTTAATCCAGAGAAGACTTGCAACGTTATTATAGATTTTTTTATCGTCGCCGTATAGAACAAAGATCATATCCTCGGCGTTCGTAGTGCACCTATCCAACTTCCTTCTTGCTCCAGTAATTTTAAACAAATGGCCTCTGTAAAAGCTGGGCACGAATCATTACATCTATGGGAGATAGCGATATTTTCAAAATTATTACGCATAAACGACTTCTCTTTTAATAATTAGTGGAGAATACAAGAAACGATTCATTATAATTTATATGAACGATCTCACGTGGTTATGGGTGAATCAGAGCACATGAATTGGTACTGCCTGATGAACCATAACGACCTCAGGTCGATGTCTGCGACGTCAAATGGAAACCAAATCGTCCGATCATTTTCACCGAAAATAAAGCTCAAAATTAATAAACCATGGATTTTTCGTCGAATAAATTTCGTCTAATTCACCAAATACAATCAGAGTTCGACTAAAAATCAACCTTTAATTTTGCTCTATCAACTTATTGATTATTGATGTCAAAATTGAGCCGACTTTTGAAATGTACTGGATTCAAATGTCAAAAGAGAACGGAACTCGATTTCGAATCTTTTCAGACTTTATGATCGCGTAAACAATCATGATTAAAAATGAGTTGAAAATTTGGTCGACACTTATAATCATACTTCAGTTCCAAACCAGGGGGGGGGGGTACTGGTTTTCATCGTATACACGCATTATTCAACCGCCAACCACTCGTCTTCTCCGCTCTGAAACAAATGTGCTGTTAACTTTGAAAATTGTGTGGACGAACATTGGCGGATTAGTCGAGCATAATTGTGTAATTGTAATTTTCAATGGACCTCATACGCATTTTGTCTGCGGGTATCCAAGTTACCAATCAGACAGAATACTAGATACAAGTTAGCAAGGGAGGGGTGGTTTCGCATTGTCTGAAAATTGACGTGACAAAAGTTGGAATGGAGTCAACCTGTGTCGATTCAATCAATGTATACGTGTGTTTAAAGTTTCGTACAAAAGGAAGATGAACCAATCCATATCGGCGAAACTCGCATTGATAGCCGCCAATGGACATTGGCAGGATACAGACATCAAACTGTGAGTCATCAGAAGAATTATATCAACCCTGACGCTCTGACGATCACACTCAAGCCCAGTGGCGTGTTTCCCAATAGGCACGTTAGGCATGTGCCTGCGACATAAAAGCAAAATAAACGCCAGCGCCGTCAATTTTTTTTTTTTGTGGGTAATTATACACACAAAAATTTTTTTTCAATAGGCGCCACGGACAATTTTGCCCGCCACGCTACAAATACACCACTAATGGCATGAAGTGCTCTGTAGATCAGAATTTGTAGGTAATTCCTTACCGGGTCTCAAGTTGCAGATGTTCATAAAAATTGCTAAAGGAAGTTTGTCTCACAGAAAAAATTACATTCTTTGCTTAGTCTCAATGTGAGAATTCTCATGAGCCTCTACCGAGCTGACAATTTTTTAGAACCTCAAACTAGACTCGTGTCTGAGTCTCAATTTCAATCTTCTGATGCAAAGGGTGTCTGCTGCTCAATTTTTTCATTTTCTTTAGCCATTACGTCTAAGAGGAGATTTAGGTATGATATTTTTTGGACTGGGTCTAGAGCAGCCAATTCTTGGGAACCTGAGAATAGACTTGTTTTTAGGTCCCAAGTTTGAGAACTCAACATTATTTCATGGCTGTGTCTAAACTGTAAGATTTCCCTCAGCAATTTATTCTGACAAAAAAATTCTAGTCTCTTAACTATCCAGGAAAAGAATTGGATGTCTAAATTCTCCTTTAGGTTTAGGGATTCTGGTAACTAAAGGCTATTAGGACTGGTATGGCTTGAGATGCTCTGTAGATCAAATTGTATTTCTTTACAGGGTCTCGAACTGCACATGTTCATAAAAATTGCTAAAGAAATTGAGCCTCACAGAAAAAAGTACATTCTTTGCTTAGTCTCAATGTGAGAATTCTCATGAACCTACCGAGCTGACAATTTTTTACAACCTTAAACTAGACTCGTCTCTGAGTCTCAATCTCAATCCTTTGGTGTAAAGCGTGTCTGCTTCTCAACTATTTCATTTTCCATAGTCATTTGGTCTGACAGGGGAATTATGATATTTTTTGAACTAAATCACGAATTCGTCATTCTTCCAGGAAGAGGATTGAATACATAAATTCTACTTTAGGTTTAGGGATTCTGTGAACTAAAGTCTATCGAACTGGAACGGCAGTTAAGCCATCGAAAATCCGTGGATTGATGCAAGAACTGCATTTTTAAAGAGGAAAAAAGCAGTTCTTTTACTTGCTTTAATCTCATATGTATCTAGAAAGAATCGATTCGCTCCTAGTGTCGCGTCGTCAGGGTACAGCTAATAGGCTTATAGCAACCCTTTCACTTTGGTACCACAAAGGAAGAATTGTCGTTGATATGACGTAGGTTGCATCAAATTTTGGAAGAGCGCATGTTGTGACAGCACTGGTAGTCTCTAATGTAGGTCAAGGTTTCTTAGGATCAGAGACAGAACGTTACGCTTTTTTTATGCTAATTGATCCCTCTTTTGCTGTAGGTTAGCTAATACCTATATGCATACGGACTTGTACGGAAGAAACGGTCCAAGGCCTCGTACCTCTCTCCCGTTGAGCCCTATCCGTACGTATAGATCCATCTTCACGGTCGATATTTATCCAAGCCTCAAATGTCAGGTGGGACGCAGGGAAGCAAATATGAATTTCGATATAGACCGATGAATTAGATAGATAATATGGACGTTCAAAAGTTGACAAGTTCCTGAAAAATTACTGTATTGAAAATTTGCAAGAATTGAACTGCTTATTCACAAAGGTTATTCTCTGTGAATATACAACAAGATGTGCAGTGTATTTTTACATTTATCACGCTTTTTTCTCTTTTTAAAAATTATACGGGAAAAAAAACTCGATGAGGAATCCTGATGCTCGTATGTGAGATTGAACTTCATTCAAAAAGAGCAGAAATTCACGCTTGTATTTGTCATGTAGAGGAAACTTTGGTCAAAGCCTGAGATCAAGGTAATTTCTCTATTTCATTCTGTCTTGTTTATTTTTTATCATCATTCACTATCCAGTATCCCGTTGTGAAAAATTTCATAAAATTTGACATGACATAAACGCGTCTAAAATACCGGACTTTTGTTATGTGAACCTGGTGTTTTTGACGCGCCAGTACAGAGCCACATGACGAGTCATATTTCATAACAGTGACGAATTACTGACCCTTTTCTCATGGCAAATTCATGACGCGTCACGGGTATCTCCCAGATACATCATATAATGCTTACCACATTTTAAATGCCACATACTTGTCAATTAAGATATGTCATAATGACGCCGAGTCTGATTTAAGGTGACACGTTGCTGACGCGCATATATGAAATATTTCATATCAATTTTCAATTTCAATCGATACCAGATTATGTTATGTTGATTACATGCAACATTGATATGTGACGTCCTCGTTGACAACCTTGATGACGCCATTAACCCATGACATCATCCTCCCGACCTTAGTGATGTCATAACCGCTAATCTTGAGATATCTTCATTGGTTTGGATGGGCATTCCTGAAGTAAACTGGTTACCAACCACCCAATAGGCCAAACACACCTTCAACGACGTTTCTTAGTCTCTTGCTGAGGCATTAGGTTATACATTTAGCCAAATTTAATCCAATAGATAACTTACACTTCTAGTACCCGGGTATCGGCCTGAACCCTACATAGTGCTTGGTTTAGCTTCTTGCAACAGTATTTCTACGCTGATAAAAGATGGACCAGCCTAGTTCAACTCCTCTCCCTCCTCCTCCTCCCAAACCATCCATAAGCCAACAATCACGCTCAGATTTCGAGATATTTTAATAGCTAATAAATTTCACATTGACTACAAAAGATTCTATTTGTTTTAATTCCAAATTGAGCATTAACGAACGTGTTTGTGTGGTCGCATTCAGCCTGGCTCAGTTCCTCTTCCGACGGCATCTAAGTAGTGTTCTGCGTATATAACTCATAATTATGGACAAATTCCAAACTTGGAATGAACAAGAACTTTTGAAGGTATGTCTGAAATGCCATTCGCTGTTTTTCGATATTACGCCTCGTTATTGTACAATACTCATGTTTGGTTCCGGCGCTTCAATGCGTCAGGCAAGTGTACTTTCTCGCGCATTGGAATTTTGTAGCTCAATAAGATACGTCTCGCGTTGCAACAAACCGTGGCAGAAAATCTGTTCTCACGTTGCCTTTCAATTGAAAACTGAAACAGAGAGTTCGACTCACTCGTCTTAGAGTAACAACCAGAAAGGAGTGACGAGAACATCATTGAATTTCACTTTGCAGTTCAGTACAGGTTTGACGAGAGGAGGGGGCAACTTGGGGTTTTTTCCCCGGGCCAGGCTAGACCCAACTGGAGCCCTCGACGGGTCTGCACAAAGTCTACACACTTCAGGGAAGCCTATACGAAATTCAAACCTTTTCCTTGATAACTGAGTGACAAGAATCTTCTTGTCAGACCAAATAAAGGAAATTAAACGCAGGCATGAAATACCCTTGAGTTCTTGAAGTTGAAACTCAAAAATAATTCTATTTTCAGGTTCCTAAGGATTCATAGCTCGAGACCCAAAGACTAATTCGTCATTGGGTCAAAACAATGCAGAAATGCCATTATCAGACAAAATCTCTGGAGAAAGCTCAAAAGTTTAGACGCAGACTACCTTTACCCTTGTGGTTTGATGTTGAGCCTTAGAAATTAAAACTGGTTCGTCCTTAAAAGTACGAACCAGTTTTCTCGTTATTCTTATCTAATCTATTTCCAGTTTCTCAGGGGTTCACAGCTCGGTAGAATCTTGAGAATCCAAACACTGAGCTTCAGCAAAATATTCAGACCTTTTTGTGAGAGAAAAATGGTTAAGCAATATTCTTGGACACGTGCAACTTGTGATTCAGTGAGGAATTTCAAATTCTAACAGAGTATCTCATGTCATGCTAATTCTAGTTGTACTTGGTCTACAAAGTCAGGCCTGACGAGAGGAGGGGGAACTAGGGATTTTGTCCCCGGACCCGGTTTACAAGAGAAGGGGGTGCAGAAAAAAATTTTTTTGGGAGGGGAGCGCTGTGTTCCTTGCCTCGGACCCGACTGGAGCTCTCGACGGGCCTCGCTCAGTACATTCTGAAGATCAAAATCTATTTCGTCATATCGCCCAAGAGGAAGGGTAACGTATCCACCATGTGTTTAAGTCGGGGAAGCAGCCGGCGCAAGCTCTTCGTCAGCTTGGTAAATACTTTTTTATGGCTTGCAAGAGGTCTGAATTTGCGTCTTCTTCTTCAAAGAGAAGTGGAAACATTGTTCCATCCTTCTTATTGTTGTCGATTTCTATTTTCAGTTCACTTTTAACTTATTTTCACATCTAATTCGCGTCACCGCGGCTGGTAATCATTGCTGAAGACGTATACATTTCTCACGTCATCAACCCGTGACGTCCTTACCCTTTACCTTGAAACTGTAGACTTTTGTGACATCATCGCACTGCGTAACATATTAACATATTTTACGTGAAAAATTTTCAGCGGGTACCGCCTTCGAAAAAGACGTCGATATCCATGTCAATTACTACCTGAAATTTATAATTTTACAGCTTAAATAAAAGAAATTTAGTTTCTACGTACATCAAAGTCTTACATCAGAGAGGCAGATATATAAGCGACTTGATTATGAGCACAAATTCAAGTTGAGATACTGTACCTTATTCGGTAAAATTACTCCGGAAATATTTACATTTTAGTTATAGGTAGATTTATTTTAGCTATACGAAAATATTATTTATAAAAGTTTAAGTGATACACTTGCAAAAGAGGATTAGTGGTTCTGGAGTGAAAAACGGTTCGTACGTAGATAATGAAATTACTTCACGCTACGTTTCCAAATTTTCACACAATCGTTATTCGCGGGCCGTATTTTCAAGCATTTCTCAAACTAATTCGGCTGACGCCGATTACGTTCGCTAGATTTTCGTAAATTAGGTTAAATTTATTTTAAATTAATCATCAATTAGAGAATTGAATCCCTAGTTCGTATACTCGCGATTAACGAACTGTATACATGATGTAGTGTTCACTCCTGAGTAATGTTCGATTATTTTCTTTTCGTCTCGTTTCAGTTTGGGATTGAGAGTGATGATGGGAGAATTTCCCGTCGAGAAGGCTTTGGATAGATTGATCAAAGAATACAACAGCGGATGGGGACCGTTGCAATGTGATAAACTATTTCCAAGGTAAGTTAATCACTGTCGCGTCTTTTATTTCTTTTTTTCTGTCGGTGTACTTACGCACCCAATAATAACAATCCGCGTTTGAATTTGTTTTCCTCCATTTCGCGGTGTGAAATATCGTAATAATGTTAATCTTCTCGAAAATAGTTCTTGAAGATGGTTGAACGTCACAAAGAGAAAGAGAGAAAAAATAATAGCAGAGACTAAAAAAATAGAAAATCACGATGCTGTCCTTAATTTTTTTTTATTAGTAATACCTATCTGTATTCGGAGATAATGCGTCTCGGATTGTTTAAGTGCGCTTCTCAAAGTAGCTCATCTTACTATTGAAAAAAGTTGATGACAGTAAAGTCTTTCTTCATTTCCCGTCATTTTTGCCATAGCGAAGGTTATTTACGAGAATGGACGAGAAGACGAGACTTTTTTTGTAAGAAAAAACGGGAACTGGAAACTTCAACTCTAATATGAGAATGAATCAATTTCATATCAAAATTTGAACATTTGGGAAAAATATTCGCCGTCCTCTCTTCTTGAAGCAAATTTTGGTTTCGAGGAGGGGGAAGGGAGGGGGGGGGGGAGCTCTGACTTATTTGGGAAAATTTCGCCTCTAAGCTATATATGTGTTAGGCGAGGCTTATCGAGGGACGTGTTTCATTGAACATTTGGAAGAAACGTCCGCCATTCTTCGGGAAACTTTTCGATTGAGCTATGAAAAATATAATTAATATGAAGAGGAGGTGAGGGCTCTCACCAACTTTAGGGGCTTGGAATAATTCCAGCAACAAAGTTGAATATGTCCGAAAATGCACTTGGAAAAACCGCTGGGTTTGGAACCATGGGTGTCGAGATAAGGAGGCAGGGGGGCCCATCACAAACGACTAAAAAAAATTAAAAGTACTTGATTCAAAAAATACTATTACAAAAAGTTCTCCCCCCCCCCCTTCCGAGAAAAATTTACTCCGCTACCCATACTTGGAACGAGTATAAGAAACCTGTTCCATGAGAGGAGTAGGATACTGTTTTTCTCGCATTTCTGATTCTTTGTAAATGTGAGTCTAGTGGTTATTGTTGTTCATTTAAGCTTAAATCGAAATTTTTCAAGTTCCCCTCCGGAGTAAAGACTGTGATAGGTATACTAGCTCAGACTGCCGTAAGATAATGAAGGAGGTGACATGCAAAGAATTTCATTTTCCAATCTCAAAAAGAAGAAAAAAATAACGACCGGAAAATACGTATTAGATAAGCTTGTATGAAACTATTAAAAGTATTTATATTGCCTCTATTTCCGTATTATGTATTACGACAATTGCGTTAAATAGTGGGTGTTCACTGAGTTTAGTTCCGTTAAGCTTTACAGAAAAGCAGAACGTTACCGACTATGCGAAACGTTGTACATTTTACACCTGATAATTTCTTCGAAATTGTACATCATTTTCAAATCGAAATTATCTTCAAATCAGCTCGACGAGATTGAATATCAAAACACAGACATCTTTGGCAGTGAAATAAAGAAATTTCGTCGTTACCGCAATACTTTCTCTTTATGAAAAATCCGACGTCTGCCTCAAGAAAATACGCGCTAATTATCTTTACCTATAGTAGCAATTAGTATTCGATTTTAATTCAACCATTACCGATTCGTATCAAAATGAATATTTTCATCATTCGTTCGCATCGGTCAATACAATGAGTTTGGAACGTGCGAAGAAATTTTAAACGTCTGTCATCCTACCGACAAATTGGAATTTTCAAGGGGTGGGGCCCTGACCTACTTTTAGAACAAAGGAAATTTTTAAAGATCCCATAAGTCAACAGCTACCAGAAATATGCGAGGGAAGGCGCTCTGACCTAGTTTGGAAAATTCAAAACGCGATTTGGTTCCAAAGCTCTGTTTATTTCGGAGCTAGTAAAAGATATAATATGAATAGTAAATTATGTCCCTGAGGGGAAAGGAAGTCTTACCTACTTTCGAGATTTGAAGAAAATTTTGAGGGCGTGTTCAACTTTCTGAGGTGTTTAAAAGCTCTGATTTATGGCAAGAATTTAGTTTTCTACATTGATAATATTATTGAGTCAACAATTGGAAATCCTTTTTTTCTAATGATTGAAATTATTTTCTATATGACTTAGCTCGCAAGTCAATATTCTTCAAGTCCTTCTCTTATCATACGTATTATAACTTGAAATTGAAATCTTTCAAGTCTTATTCTCGATCATTCAGCTTGAAGGTTAGAATTTTTTAAAAGTTTCTATTCCGATAGCGAAACAAGAAAATGAAAAGAGAAGTTGTTCTGGTGCCTAATTAGTTAAGGGTAGGTTGATTTCCACCGGTTGGCGAACGAATTTTTCAAACAAAAAAAAAAGCATAAAAAATTTAGAGGCCATTTCAGGTTTGCAATGGCAGCGGGGAACCCAAAACCTTCCGCGCTCGCGATCACGTTGGCGCAAAAATGCCCCCTCAGCAAATGAGTCCCAATGAACCATGTCGACTGTCGATTTTACGCCGATTTTCAGTCGGCAACCAGTGTCGACCAAAAATCGACCAAAAATCGACTTATAATTTATTTCTCTCAAAGTCTTGGTCGAAATCGCGTCGATATATTGTTGAAATCGACCTCTCTTTGACGTCGAAATTCGGTCGATTTTGAGTACTCTATGTCGACTCATTTGCCACGTCGATTTCGAGCTGACATCCCCAAATTTTTTGTCGACCTACAACCGACTGCTCCGTTGGGTCGAATTCAAGTCAATTTGTAGTTTTCTGGTTATTTACGCTGATCGACTTTACATAGACCTCAAATCGACGTCGATTTGGAGTCGACTTTGAGTCGACTCAATTTTGGTGAAAAGAAGCGGTCGATTGTGAGTCGATTTCTGGTCGATATGCGGTCGATTTTGGGTCGAAAAGGGCGGAAGTAAATCGACTAAAAATCGACTTCGATTTTAAGTCGACATGGTTCAACGAGGTTGGCTGGGCTCTTCTCAGTACACTGTATACTAGGCCTGAAGGGTGGACGTTGAAATTTTTTCAAGTCCCTAAAGTAGGTCAAGATCATTGATGACGTCAGAAAGCGCCCCTTGTCACGTCACGTCACGTCACAGAAACTCCCGGACGCGGACGTTTTCTGAGGATGTAATCCCCTTTTAACAAAATGAATCGCGGGTTCCCCGCTAAAACACGTTTTTTGTTCGAAAATGTCGACTTGCTCTAATAATTGATTTTAATGACTAATCGCAATTGTTTAAATTGACAGCTTGTCAAAACTTGAACCTTTTTTATCCACTGTTAATCCTTATCTTTTACTTTTTCTCAATCTTACATTCTTACTAAAAGTCCCGAAACAGTTAACTCGCTTACAAACAACACATCGCAATAAAATCATTTCTTCAGAATTTCACTTCCACATTCTCCGCTACACTGATATGACGCGTGACGGGTGCAAATCGGAACCCAAAACCGGATATGTAATCTCCATCTATGGTAACACATCATCCTTCCGTACCTCTCTCTTCTCATCCGCTTCTCTCCTCTCCGCAAATTCCTTTTACTATCTGATATTCTCTCATCCTTACTGGATATCCCAAATCTCCCATTCTACCGATCCTACAGTCCAACTAATCATCATTCTTATTCACTCGTCAAGTCCTTCCTCATCCTCCATCTCTTCTTTATGAATACCGAGACGTATTTAGCTTTAGTAAAATGACTAATGGACCTGATCTCTCACCCTCATTTAATCTCAAATCCTATTACTACTCCGTCACTCACTTCATTAAAGAGATATTTCAGTTACAAAGACCGTTATAAAGAAATTTACTTCAATGAGAGTGACGCCGTCGACGGATGAACTAGAAATACGAATTGGACATCATTATAGTGGAGGACGACGAAGGCGAAGAAGGAGGAAAAGAAGATAAGAGACGAAAAGGACACCAAAGTGGTAGAACAAGAAGAGGATGATTAAGAGTCGCTGATGAAATTAGTAACAGTATGAACTTTATGCACGAGACTCAGAAAAATAACGTTATGGTTGCTCAGATGATGGACAATTCCGATATACTCTAGGGCCAACCGTCTCTGGAAAGAGTCCTCACGATGGAGTAATTGAGCGTTGTCCAAATTAGATTATGGTCGGAATCAGAGAGGTGCTCCGCGAAGGCCGAGATTTTTCGGGGGAGGAAAGAGGAAATTTCATCAAGGTATTTCCAAACTCGGACGCAAAGCTGCCAACTAGCCTTCTTCATACAGACAGCCGAATGAACAGAACATTGAAGCTTATAGACTCCACCTCTCAAGAATAGGTATGAAATCTTTTTGCTTTAAAAAGAGACAAAGAAAAGTGGTGGAATTATAGAAGACAGTCGGGATGTGACCGAGGGGCTTGAGGTGCGGGCAATCACACAGGAAAGCTTACCTCAATAAATTCTCCTTCTTTTCTCTTCGGAGCACGCTGAGAGGAGTAGTGAAGTCTGAAGCTGTAGAAAGAAGTTTTTTTTGGATCCCCCTGCTTGATGACATTAATTTCCTCAGAAATGACATGAAGAGAAAGAGAGATGGAAAGAAGGGGGTTAAGAAGGCCAGTTTATGGTAGGGTGGGGCCTACAAAGAGGCCTGTATGGAAATATCCGTGGAAGTACTTTTCCAGAAAATGTCAAATTTTGACTAACGCTGTGATAGAAACCGAGAAATCAAGGATATTCATCAACCCCCCCCCCCCTCCAGACTTCAAGAGGAAATCTCCTCCTGATATTATTTCTGGTCCTCCATATCTAACAAGCTTCTATCTATTAGAAAATCTCTAATTTTTCGGTCTACTCAGACTGTTCTTTCGACGAGAAGAAATTATTGTGACCGCCTCAGAATAGGCCATACTCGTTTCACCGACTCTTTTATCTTTTCACATTTCTTATCCTCTTCATACCTTTACTGCAAGCTGATGATCTATCCGCGAGCCAGCTCTCGAAAAAATCCAATTTCACCATTCTGTTTCTCCTTGCATCACAAACTCCTTCTTCAACAATCAAGAGAAATACATTAGCACAACGAACTATGTACATCCGAACCAGCTATTTCTACATCATTTAATTCATATTCACCCTTATTGTCTCCCCTTGTCCACTCCGAGCCAATAACTCCAAGTGTAATGAAGTTGTATAAGGCTCGTTAAAAAAAAGAAATTGTGTGGGATATGACCATTCGATGAAACAATGATTTGATATTGTACAAATATTTACCGCTATCCATCAGTTTTACGAGCTATGAAATAACAAATATAAAATTCAATGAAGCAAAATAGAGATCGGACCGCGAAATAGGCAAGGCGCGCAACCCCGAGATGATAGCGCGAAAGAAGATGCAAAAAAACGTGACAAACAGTATGGTTTTTGTCGCTGATAATAATGCAAGGATTATCTCAAAACATCCATATCATCGAAAAACTATCGGACAATGCTGGCTCATACGACGAATTTCAGAAAAATACTAACCTTACGTTGCCTTAGGTGTGGGTTTGTGCGATGTTCATATCGCGCGTACCCATACAGCCCTAATTAATACGAAATTCGTTTGTATCGCTACCAGCATGTCATATCTCGAACAGAAGTTAATTTCGAAAACTAGTGAAATGTTTCACGCTGCCTCTCCGATACGGTGAGAAAGTCAGAATCTGCATGAATTGCTCATCACGATTGTGCCCATGCAGATCTTATAAAGCATTTTCATTACACGTAACGCATTTCGTAAATCGGAGCAAAATTTCCCATGAAATACGCATCAATCACCGATCATCAGAGTAGTTAATTCGGTACACGAGCATTCAGGCCAAAAATGTGTGGTAGCCTGTATAGTAAATCGCATTCTCTGTATAGACAACGAATGTGTTGTACTTGTACATACAAAATGTACACGTATGCTGTCTGATAAAATGGATTCGATACGGCTTATAAAGAGAATGGAACGTTGAATCCATGAAATTCTCCGTCTTTCCGAAGAGTTTTATGGTGCTCCCTTACTCTGTAATATACCCTCGACGATACGATTATACGAGCACTTCCTGCTGAACATTCCTGCGCTACTCTCATGCTGAAATTTAAGGGTAGATTCAAATAGTATTCCGAGCATTCTTGTTTGAGGAAACGAGTCGTGAAAGAGCGAGTTTTACAGTCGTCTCATTAAATTTATTCGGAACTTATTTGAAACTCATCAAAATGGACCTTGTGCGAGATTGGTTGAGTGTAATGTTTGAAAATTATAATTAAAAATGGTTACAATGTGTGGTCTGCGTCGGATGATGTTACGTGTAGATGAATTAAAAATGGTAATTACGTATTTTGTATACGTGTACAAATGAGTCTATGTTGGACGCTGGAGTCGCTTCCTACACAGAGATCGATTCTAAAGAATATGGAAAACAATGAATGAAAATGTGGGCCAGAGATGTCGTTTATTGACACCCGGTAACCTAAAGATACGCATCTCTTCGTCTCGTTTCCTCGTAAGACCAAGATCTTATAGAGTAAGCGGGGGCGTCTCTTTTAGAGCAATTTACAGTACAAAGAATTTCATCTTTACGATATAGACGCCGGCCCGCAGTCAGTCAGCGATGAAAAAGAACTCCGTTATTTTTTATACCTCGACGACTGTCATTTCCTAGCACGCACACGATACTTTTTTTCGGGAAAAAAGAAGACAGAAATATCGGAACAGTATAATCATACCCGACAATGTTTCATACCGACCGCAAGTTCACGTTCTCTAATGAATTAATTGTAAAAGAAAAATGAACAGCTACGACTTATTTGATGGTGAAGAAAAATTACAGCTCGTATGTTTCCGAACGTATACTATCATTACGTTATAATCATGAACCGGTTAGCGTGAACGTTTAATGACTTTTGAAATTATTTTCTATACAATTTACTCACACGATGAACGCGCGAAGATCGTCGTCACGCGGTTTACGATGACAAATTCGTTGTGTAACCTATGTTTATGCGGTACGGATGTCCGCAAATCGTTTCAAAATGATGGAATATATTAATAAGATCGTTTGTCTTTTGCCAAATTATATCGGATGTACAGAGATTTATAGAAGAAGAAAGTGCCGAACGAAGAGAAGGAGGTGCCTCGGGTACATAGTTGTACAGGACTTCAATGAAGCGCGGAGGAAGGCTGAAAAAGTCGATTCCAGAATTAAAATTTTTCCTCATTACACGAGATGCTATTTATTGGTTCCAAGTATTAGCGATATCTTTAAGCTACACGCATTCGTGTCCTGGTCGCCTTCGTAAAATTTTATGAATTTTGTCCTGGGAAGTTTTATCTTATGTTGCGACAGATCATGGTGATTTGAGTTGCGAAAGGAGAAGGTCCAGAGTAGAGCGGAGACGGTCAGTTATTGGGATTTGAGATTTTGGGGAGAGGTCCAGGAGGAGGGGGGTAAACTTGAAGAATCCTCGGCTCTCAATCTACAAGTATACTTAAAAGGAGTGGAAGCGGGAAAAATTCCGATCATTAACCTATATATCTGTAGATTTGAAGAGTGACTTGGGAAGGTTCCAATCATCGGGTTGCATTTATCAGACGACGAAAAAAAATGGATCTTAATGCAGGAACCGATGGTGTAGCCGAGGGGGGAGGGTCAATCCCTGCCCCCAGGATGTTAGGGAAAGTAAAAAAATACGCATACATTCCGAGTAAAAATTAAATGTATACACATACTGTGGGTGGTTGATAATTTGAGCACGATGACAAATTCCAGTATTGATTCAGTCACAATGCATAGTTCAGAAGTAGGTATTGTAGGACTTACGAAAGGTACTTATTAATATGTAATCCTACTGAAAGACTTATTTCCGCCAGCCGCACCAGCGCGTGTATGCAATCAGAGCAATCTTTGGTGCACCAATGCTAGTATAGTGTAGTGCAAAAGACTGATGCAGCGCAGCTCCTTAACTTCTTTGTCGGTCAACGTCTGAACGCCGATGTCTAGACGGCTATCCACGTGCAGTCGAAATGTTGGGTTCGGATGACTTGCCCAGAGAAAAATTCCTCATTGGGGAATAAGAAAAAAGAGTTAGATTGATTAGGTTTTTTTTTACTGGAACACCCCCCCTCACAAGAAAAAATTCCTGACTACGCCACTGGGAACAGGCTATGTTAGACGATGTCCCACGTGGCACGTGACTTACTACTCCAAATCCCTGCTTAGGAGCAGTCCAAAGACTGGAGACGATGAAACTTGAAAGTTTCAAGTATTGACAGCCCTTCTTAATGAGAAGGTGATCATAACACAACACAACAGCAAAATTCAATTTCATTTTAATTAATTGAAACGTTGAGTTGAAAGAAAGTTTAATCTACAATTTCTTCAAATATCTCTAGAAAATTGATTTCAATCAATTCAGACCAAAAGATTTAAATGCTGACCATTCTTTCCTGTGATCACTCTTCCAGTTCCTCTTTCTTGTACCCGCACGGCACAGCTGAGTCTGCAGCGCTCTCTGGTGTAAGTTTTATTGCTTATAGGAACGTGCCTTACTGCCTAGTGAAGGACAATAGTCGATAGTCTTATGCTATCGATCGTCCCGAAAGTTTTTGCTGAAACTATCGATACTATCAATAGTTTGGATGAAGAACATCAATCACAAAAAAAGTACCTGTGCTACTTGTGGGATAGATACTTTTCTCCTGATCGTTATTTTCGTGAAAAATCCTATCAAGGACTGTATTCTAGTGTTACCAGATGAAGGACGCAACTAAGAAATACCATAAAAACATGGTCCCACACCTAAAAAGCACATATGTGACCAAAAGCGATTGACATTCCAGTTCCTTTCCTTTCTCTTTCTTTCAAAAATTTCCACCAATTTTGTGATTTTGATAAGATGAAGAAAAATTTTCAAACTATCGACAATACTATCGTCGGTGGTTTTTCACAAAACTATCGTTTTTCCCGATAGTTTTTTCCAAAAACTATCCGATAGTTCCCATCAGTACTAATGCCGTACGCGAGGATTGTGGCTATCTCATTACTGGTGGAGCGCTGCAGTGCGTCTATATTGTAAATTTCTTTCTTTATTGTAGGCGTCCCCAAACGGGGTTAGCCCCTCAACATTACATTAGATTCAATTATTTACACTTATTTACTTAATTACAAGTTGCTAAGTAAACTAAGTCTTCTTCTTCCTTGTGAAGCCTTGCCGGGCACTTTGCCCTGTATTACCAATTGGAAAAGTTCGTCATTTTCTATACCATCTATGAAACGGCTCTTCGTACTTTGGATTAAGTTGAGCAGTATCAGCTTGTCAATACCAATTCTTCTTAAGACTTCTTCGTCCTGATTTTTTCGGTCCAGCTTATCTTCAAGATTCTGCGGTAACACCAACATTCAAACGCGTTCACTCTCCTTTCTAAAGTTTTTGAAATTGTCCATGTTTTACCGCACTGAAAACAAAAACAAGCAGGCTGAAAACAAGATAAAACATTCCTCTGCTCTGTTAAGTCTCGTGGTTAATGCTTACTGCATTGAACTTACAAAATGTTGAGTAACAAATCTGTGGGTACTCAAGCATCCAACATCACCTACCTATCCACACCCTGGATGAAATAAAAATGTTATTCTGAGATCTCTCACTTTGTTTGCCTAATTGAAGAGTAGGACTTTGTCTTATTAAGAACAATATTTTCCTTGAAGCTTTATTCTTAATTAGGCCAAAAAAGGTGAGAGATCTCAGAACGATATTTCAATTTCATCCAGGGCGTGAATAGGTGATGTCGGATGAAACGAATAATCAAATTTTTTAGGTACCGGTACTGAAGTATGAACTTACTTTAAGTACAGCTGTGTACAAAGTTCAAATTGTTGATCTCTAATTAGGCAAACTGAATCTTTCAATTGATTGGTGCAACAGTGTGACTTGTAATGACAAGAAAATGAGTGAGACCAAACTACTTCAAAGATGAACAAATTTTCATTTTCTATAATGTTGCAATGCACAATGAGGAGGATTAAATGAGATTTTTCTCTTGTCGACCTCGGTTTTGAGCAACAGGTTGTGCTCAGTGTCATCAGGATCAATATTGAGAAAGCAACAAAATATCGCATAATGCGTAATACATTGCATTCAAACGCTCTTTTCAGTCCTTATTATAAGAGAGCTTATATGAGGCTTGGTGTGCATCCTTATTGAGTAATATATTTTCCAAACAGCAAAATGAAATCAGTTCTTCAGTTGCGTATGTTCTTAAGTGTTCTACTCTAATTAATGACTCATGTGAGGCACGTGCTCAGAATTTATGATGCATTGATTACTCAGAATGTCTTTAGTTCAATTAATATCGGTCTAGAGTCAAATTTTAAGGGGAAATTTTAATTATCTCTCTCTCTTTAGGATCAAAAAATGTAAGACGCATTTTGTCCTCCTACTCACAATTTACTTTATTAGAACTCATTTTTCACAGGTTCAATTTTATTCTTCATCGCTCATGTACTTTATTTTATCGGTCGATTAAATGGCACCCAAATTTCAATACGTTTTACTCCATGCGCTGCCTCCTTCAAACATTGACCCTAGTGAAAGTGGTTTTCATAGGCCATTGAAAAAGATTAAAAAAATCATTTGAGGCAAGTGGTCCATATAAACATAGATGACATGAGGAGCTCGCGAAAAAATAAATCTTGGGAGTCTAGTTTGCATGCATCGTCTGACTGATTAATCTAAGAGTGGAAAAGTTTGAAGCAAAAATCTACAGTATGCATACGATACGCATTTCACTCACTTGTACTACGATCAATTTTATTCCACGTCGAAATTACTAGTTACAAACTTTCTTTTCAAACAGTTCTTCGATAATAATTTTTTTTGTTTGTGCGTTTTCTTTTCAACAGAAAGTATTCCTTCAAAAAATGCCCTCTCTTACTCGCAAAGAGTTTAAATAAATTATTAAAATTGCACTTCGGACAGCTTTTTGCAAATCAGTTGTTTATATTTTGTTCGTATACAAGTACAAAGACGAACGCGTAAAATTAGAATCTTTGAAACTTGCTCAGAAATGAGCGAGAAAAAGTAAATGAAACAAGTTTTACTCGAATAGCGGAAGAAAGTAGTTTTTAGCGAGATGTATGAGAATGCAGCTTCTAAACGTGCGCGTCCAAGTTCACGTGCATTGGATTACTCTTGTGATCTAGTGTTGAGTAAGAAAAAGGTGTGGTCGGAGGTCCCCTAATCTATCTCTTTACGCCATGTATAGAAAATAGTAAAGCCTTGTCGAGATACCTTGAAGAAGGTATACAATCATGATTGTTGAAATCGCTGAAAAGCTGGTAGGGTGAGTTCTTCGAATTGCAGTTTTTTCTTGTCGTAGGTTGACTCTAGGGGAAAACACCTTCAAAAATTTCTTTACATTGTATTGTTCAGATGTGAACTTTTTGATCATTTTTGGAGTCATTTCCGAGTCAGTCTCCTACAAATAAGTGTCAAGTTATTGTCATGGGAGATGAAGCATTTGTGTGGCTTTAATCTCTGAAGCCTTCTGCTGTCAGCGCTAGTGTCGAGAAGCTCGATCGCCGGGGTGTTCGAATGTTTATGAAGTCTGTATTTGTACCTCTGCTATAAATGCAATGCTTCATACATCACTTGCTTAGCCCCTTCAATGAGTCAGATATGCAACGCTTCGAACACCACTAGATTCAGGACCCTCTTCTAAGGTGCCCTATAAAACAGGTTCCCTGTTTGGCACTCAAGCCAGAGTGAGGTGGAAAGATTCATCCTTTCTATTGCGTGAGGAGCTAGAAAAATTCTGTTTACCCTAAAGCTTACTAGAGGAGTTGGTACCGGCTAGGAACATACAAAATGGCCAAGCTTCTCTTTCGTCTGGTATAGCTTTGAGTATATTATTGATTCCGTGAAAAAAAGAAAAGCCGAAAGGTAATTAGAGCTATTAGTTCACACACTTTTCAAATTTAAAATAAAATCTATCTTCTTCTAGTTTTTGATAGCTTTGCGCACATAGGGAAACAGAAGATCATTTTTCACTCTCTTCGATTCAATTTTGTCGTACCTCTCCACGTTTTCCGTCAACCTCCATCGTCGTAAAATCGTGAAAATAACAACGTTTTTATATTTTTGATCATTAGTAATGAAAAACGAAGCATAAAATGAACGTCATACATCCTGCAGTTTCACTTCTCCGATTTAGGCAATTTTTCTGAAGGCCGCTACCGTATCGACCATAATTTTCAGACCAATAAACAAGAAACTAGGCAGATTCGGTTTCGATCTGTCTGTTCAAATTGTACGTATACGATATAGCAGACTATACACAAAATAAAAGAGTAGTGAAGTGCGCGACAGATTGCTCTTCTTGAGTTGTGGTATGTTTTACCCATAGTCCGACCCGCTTCTACGTCAATTGCATTAATAATTCGTCGACTTCGTAAACGCATTACCCGCAAGAAGCGGCAAATAACCGCACATTTCAAGCGAAAAACAGTGCCACGTCTTGTGATCAATGACCGATATCAGTTACTGTCAAAATATACCGAAAACATGCAATCCACAACGTCAGCAATGATGTACCCGTAATATACGTTGTACCTTTTTTTTATATTATATTTCCTTCGGGTACTTTTCTTTTTCTCTTTTTATGGGTCAGCACACGAGAAAAATGCTTTGTGAAAGATTCACACGCGAAAATTATTAGCGACGAGATGGACGATGACGTTAGAAATTGTAAGGCGCCAATGTCATCGTGGTCATTGATCATTTACACGAAAACGTTCATATATGTTTCATTTATAAGCTTTGTGCAAATAACAGTCCTCTTATGCAGAAGAAATGTTTTGATAGCCACGCTCTGATAAGTAGACGTTTGATATCACAGCGGCCATCTACCTCGTCGCATCTTCTTGAAGTACCGGTACATGCACAGGGTACAAGTTGCACTCCTTCCTCGTTGATAAATTTATATTCTCGATGAACTGGTAGCGTACAATGGAATATTACGAATACGGACATTCATACGTTTTACCGTACACTGATTAGTTGTTTCTCACCTACCCAGTTGTCGTAACTTTTTCACTACATTGCGCCTGGTACCGTAAAATAGCGGAACTTGAGAGATTTTTCGGATTTTATATATTTGCAATTTGGTCTACTGGGAAAAGGTCACTCATGTGGGTACTGCTATAACAGGTTCGTTAATAACTGCGAAGTTTTACGACGAGGAGGAATTATTATGCGTGCGAAATGAGCATCCGTGGGATAGGACCGGAAAAAAAAACAGACTGACGAGCCGCCGAAGCCAGATTGCAACTAACTCGTTGGTGACGTCATAAAATGAGTCTGGATGTTCGAATTATAACGGGAATTATGATGTCATAATAATGACGCTTCGGTCTTGATTTGGGGTTATAGAAACGAATACCATTCCGATTACAAAATTTACGATATTACGTGCTAATTTTGAATTTATACGTGCTGAGTATACCATGATTACAAAAGCAAAATATATTAGATGTACGTACAGGGGCTGTGTACGTATGATGATTTACGACCATTATCAGGATACAGATTGATTAAAGATACTGGGAACGCACAATAAAGATATTTACAAGAAATGGCGGGCTAGTAAGTTTTCCCAGAGGTGGTGGCTAGGTTTCGTCAAAACGTGGAAAATTTTGGTGTGATTGAATACGGTGACCTCTAAAGCAAGTTTTGTCCCTTCATTTGTCACGGAAAAGAAGACTTTTTAGTTATACTAAGTACGTTTAGCGAGGACCATTATTTAAAAATCTAGCGATTTGGACGTTTTTCATGTCTTTGTCTCGTTTTTCATTCCTTTTTCCGGAATTTGCGTGTCTTAGGGTATGTGACCTTGGGACTTGAGTTGACTTAATCGTACGGTAAGGAGGTCTAACCTTCATAGTAAACTGGGTCACACTAGCCTGAGGAGGGGGCAAAGCTCTATTATTATACTAAGCTACAATGAAGCTGGAGTCTGTCATCATCCTTCACTAGAATAAAGGTCGAGCAGCTAAAGTGGACCACGCCTAAGTGGGCTGAGAAGAGAAGTCGAGTTTCAGAAGAAAGGTAAGTGTGTGGAATTCATCTGCCTTATTGAACTATCATGAAATAGGCTACACTAGGCGAAGAAGGGAGGTATGAGCTCATCAGCTAGCATTTCTCACTAATATACGGAGTCAGATGCCTAGCAATCATATACAAAGCTAAGAAGGCTCTATAAGTAGACGAGGTGGGGCACAAAATGATTACAAAAATTTACGGGTTCTTTAACGGAGTTCAATGAGGGGTGGCGGGGAACCTGTTTTATGAGGTCTTTTGAAAGTGCCTTTTCTGAGTCTCATGGTGTTTGAAGCGTTGCCTATCTGGCTCATTGAAGGGGCGGAGCCAACCTACGGTATAGTGGACTTAAACAAGGCTGGGATTCCTCGACCTTGTAGTAGTATATGATAGGAGGGACTCAGAATAGGTAATAGGGAGGGACTTGGAAAATTTTTGACCTCTGCAGGCCACCAGCCGGCCGGACGGCGGACGTCTTTCTCGGAAAAACCCTCCAATAAAACAGGTTCTCTGTTAAAAAGAACTGAAAACGTGTTCGGCCGCAGGAAATGTCCATACCTATTACAGAAAAGGCTCGGATGAAAATTTATCAACACAAACAATCGTGCCGCTGCAAATATGAATTCTCTCTTCTGATTGGTCTTCCAAAAAGAAGCGTTCAGGCATTTGAATTTTGACTTTTAAGCTCAACTCACGATAATGAAAATTTGGAAACGGTATCTACTCTTTTATTACATAACTATGCGAAAGTTTTGAGATTCAGAAAAATTTCATATTATTCTGAATGAGTGACGCAGTGCGGGCAGAGCTGAAAGATTTGTATCCTCTCTCTCTCGATCCCCGTCGCCCTCAATGATAAAAATACAAACAGAGTCGGATTTAGGTCTGCCGCTGCCCTGTACAAAATTCATTTTGCCGCCCCTCAAACAAAAAATTTTTTACTTGCTTTGCTCGTGATATACTTTTTCAGGAGAGAGGGAAGGGGGAGGGAGAAACAACAAAAAGCGGTATTTTTAAATAATTGATAAAACCTTGACTATTGAAGGAACCGGTTCAACCGGATTTTAACCAGAGCTCAAGAATTTTACATTTTTGCCACCAGGAGCGCTAATAACATGGCTTCATAGCGGTTCCGGAGCGTAATGAACCGGCTTTGGAGCGTAATAAACTTATGTCTCGTGGACTTATGGTCGTGCACTCGACTTTTTCACCTCAAGCAACAAGATTACAAAGAAAAAACGAAAAACGTACGATTAAACCAAAACAACGTTGAAAACAAATTCCAAAAGTCCAAACGCGCAAGTTCCAGGCTTGCAGTCTTGCAGTTTCGACGCTCCGAGTCACTGAAGCATACTGACTGCCGCGCGCTCTTTCCAATCATCGAATCATCGGTCATTGATTTTCTAACTTTTTCTTATCATCTATTAAATCAGCAAAATAGGTGCTTTCTTAGGTATAGGAAAGCACTTATTTCACTGATTGGTTTATCACTGAATTAGAAAATTGAATAAATTACACTTTCTGTGAAAATTTCTATTAAAATACTGTGCTGAACGTTTTTGGCTTACGTCATCATTGTGAACAGAGGACAAATATAACGGTTTGTCACTGACCAGGCATTTTTCTCACTAACGGGTCAAACATTGTTGAGGCACCGGTTAACCGCTATTTCACCCGAATACTCGGTTAAATACTTGGTCATTTAGTCTAGGAAATTTACCGGTTATCCAGGTTTTTCAGCGAGCAAATAACTGGTTAAACCGGTAGCATTACCGGAGCGACCCAACACTGGGGGGCGAACACATTGAAAAATTTGAATTTCCCACAGTGATGAGCTTTTTTTACCTTGACAATTGAATTTTTGTATTTTTAGAGCTCCTACAAGGATTTTTTTCTGGCTAGTCGATTTTCTTTGCCACACCCTTCCTTCTCGAACATCTAAATAGCTGCAGCTCCGATGAGAGAAGGGGGGGAGGGGGGTATAGGGACAAAATGCTCCGGGCCCGGTCTCTCTGGAGGGCCCGATATTTTTAAAAGACTTACAACTTCTTCCCATTTGACAATAGAATAAAAAATGAACTGGAAGGAGAGGGAGCCCGTAAAAATTTGCCCCAGGCCCGCTTATTCTCTCGAAAAAGCTGTTTTTATGGTCTATTTCGACTGAAATTGACGACCATTATACCCTCATATATGCATCAAAGAAACATTGAAAACATCTCTGGAAAAATAGTATTTACTTCAGCTCTTCAACACTTTGGATGAAATCACAATTTGCTGCTCATGTGAATGGTTTGGACAGATAGCAGTGATGACCATGTAAAACAACCAGAGCCCTTTCCCTCTAGATGAGTATGATTAATGTTTCAAATCCCGAACAAAGTCAAGTCTTTTTTCCCTCAGACAACCATTGTCAAAAACTTCCTATCCCGAAGCTAAAAACGAAGGAAATTTCCAAGAAAGAAACAGGGAACCGATTTTATAAGACTCTCTTTGTTCTGAATAAAGATTAAATTTCATTTCCCACCATCTTGAGAATGCAGGCTCGAAAGTCAAAATTTTTCAAAGCTCGTTCCTTCCATCTATAGCTCTTTCAGGACGACACCCAAAGAGCTTCGTTGAAGTCCAAAAGAGAGAGAGAGAGAGAGAGAGAAAGAGACCGTTCATGCCATGGGCTGAGGAGTTTGAGAGTTGCCTATCCAACTACACTTGCATATAATAGTACTCAGAAACACGTTTGTACCTTAAGACAGCAGATCTCAACCTTTTCAGTCTGTGTACCACGTCTGTGTTTTAAAATCAGTCACATAACCCCCTTCGCCGAACCAAATTTTACATCTTCCTTGTCTAAAACTCTTGTAGTCATTTCGATCTGGTACCGTAATTTTCTCATCCTCTCTGTATACGTTTGCTTTGCGGTTTCTCTGCGTTCCGTAAGTCGAGAACCGCTCATGACAATTTATACAACTCCCCCCTCCCCCGTTCTGACCGAATATTTCGTAATGATTGATGACATTTTGTACACCGTCCAGATTAGGAGACAACCCTATAATTACTCTACAAATTTGAGTCAAGTTCAGCAAGGTAAACTTTACTTTTTCGATTAAATAGGCTAATAAAGCTATCAGATCAACTCTCATGACAGAAGATGAAAAATACAGGAGAAAAGGTCTTTCTGTAAAACATAGAATCGCTTATACAAAATACCACACGATGCGAAACACGATGAAAATTGAGTATACGAGTTTAATTAGGTAATATGTATGTAATGAAACTGAGAAGATAAAAAACTCGCAAAATTTTTTCGCGCTCTTTAGGAAACATTCCGACTACTCTCGTAGCCATATCTCCGCCTAAATTTTTCCTCGTAATAAATATATAAATGCATAAGAATCAGGAATGCTATTTAAATTCACCGTAAAAAGTCAATACCCACGCTCTGGTCAATATACCTATGCTCGTAGGAATCTTTAAATCTTTTGAATAAATTGATTCAATGTCATCGATGTTATTCATTTCAACATTTTTCGAAACAATTTTTCCAATCTGATCGCGTGGCTCTATCTCGAACTCTTTCACCGACATTCTTTGCTAATGGAGAACCGATTTTCTTCTTTGAGTAAATAAAATGTAATATTATTCGTATTTTTTTTTTCTTCATTCGATTTTGTTCCACTTTTTCCCTGACCTCAGGCATTGTTACCATTTCATCGAGTCGATATTACGTATTTCGTTCAAATTTCTATATTGAATTTTCGGTATGTGAAAGATTCATTTTCTTAGCTGAGATGGAGTTTACAAAAAATCTTTTAAAATGAAATCGAAACGCGAGAAAATATTGAAGAATGCTCGTCCAACGTACGAGCATGTATTGATAGAGGTATACTAGGTGTATGAAATTTCTCGTTCTCGATCTCTACAAGCACAACCTTCTCATCGAATTCTTCCTCATAACAAACTGCATACTTGCGACGAATCCCTTCTTGATATGCATGATGCTTAAGGTCTAGGGCAAAATTTGACTTGTGCATTACATACAAGCAATCGAAAAAAGAAAAACTTATTATAAGAGGAGAATAAAGAAGCAACAAATTCGAAAATGAATACCAATTCCAAAGATGCTACAAAAAGTTGGGCGGAAGATTCTCATGAAGTACACTATACTCAAAGCAAAAAATCATTTCCAGTAGGGACTCCGTCATTGTTTTTGTAGCGGTCAGGAGGATGCGTTTTAGCGTAACGTCACCAGAAGAATTTTGAAAAATATCGAATAAAGAGCAGAGGGAGATGATTAACCTGGAAAAGGAGGAGGTTGGCGTTATTGAGATTCTGTAGGAATGAAATGTGGCTTCATCGAGAAGGTTTATAAAAAATTCGAGAGCTCATTACCGGAGTTCACTGAGAAGAGAAGAAACTTCATGTTTAAAGGAGTTGACTGACCTTAAAGAGGGTGTAACTTTACCACTCGTCAGGATGTAACGTAGTCATTCTGAGAGACACATCGGGGACGTCTTTCTGCAGCTGGCAAAAACAAAGAAATACCATCATATCGACGTTTTACTCCTAAATTGTTCCTGACGTGTATTTTTTTTTTCTTTCTAGATGCGGCGCAGACGAAGCCAAGGAAGTCGTGATACAAACAGCTCTTGGACGAACATCTGTATAAAGTCGAGAATGATCTTCACAAACCACCCAATGAGCTGATTGCAGTATATGAAAATGCATTTATTCTGCCCCGGCGATTTCATCACTTAAACGAGCCAAATGATTTGGAATCCTATTCGAAAACTTTCAAATGCCAAAATTTAAGTGTACATAACTCCTATAATACGTAATTATAAAACCTTCGTAAATCTATTGTGTTGTTGTACTCATTATTGCATAGGTATACTGTCTTGTACATAAAATCAATGTTATTTTTTTCTTTTCGTTTTCTCCGTGACGAATTTATGTAGATAGAACATTATAAGAAAGAAAAGACGAGTGAAAGATTGCACGGTATCGATATTTTATGTACAGATAAGAGCCCGTCTCTTTTTTCCTCGTATTTAACTTATTTTTTTACTTCTGAATATTCCCGAAAAATGAGTCAATTTTTTGTGTATTTTTGTTCACGATTTTCTTTTTAGCTCGTTCAATTAGGTTTTTTTATATTTATTTATTTATTTGCGTAGGCCTATACCTGTTAAGAATCTATATATAATATTATTAAATACATTCACCATTTTTCACTACAGACAATGAGCCGAAACGTCGAACCAGTTAAAGTTGCGGTTGCTTTACGTCTTCTTCTTTTTTCGTTTTCTTCTTCATCAAATGTTAATGTTATCGTGTCTGCTTTCACGTGAGGTACTTTCTTTTAATAATTAACATTACTTACATAACTGACGCGGTTTTCCGTAAATACGAACGGAAGCGCGCGCTTTGTTCAGAAAGTAATTAGCGAACGCCGCTTCGAATTTCCACATAATTTAATAAAACATACATCTTCTTAAGTACGATGTGGAAAAATGATTAAAAAAGTTTTTAAAAGTTACTTTAATTTACATGAATGTACAATTTTTAAATTTTATTTTAAACGACAATATTGTATACAGTATTATTATTTTATTTTTATACTTTCGTACCTTGTCCTTTATCAAATCATCGATATTTTAAGTTGATGTTTATATTGAGTCACTTATTTCTAATATGATACTGTACTTGTAACTTGTAGTAATAAATTCTGTTTATTTTTAATTTAGGCATTTGTAGGAGAACAACGTAGAAAGAGATTTTTGCTTAAAGTGTAGGTCAACATTTGATCCGTTTTCGAGTACAGGAGCTTTCAGCATCTTCTTGAGGACGCTTTCGGCGTTGGTAGGGCTTGGCCATTCAAGTTTCTTTCGTAATCTTCACAGGGCAGCACAATGAGTAACGCGATCTGATGATGGTGTGGTTCACATCAAAACGGTCGTCGCTGTAGGATTTTTGCGAATTAGGTAATGAAATTAGAGCCATACTGCTTTGCGATGAGTTTCACTTCAGTCATGAACTTCTTCATCGCCACTAGACATTTCTACAAGCAAGGTTGTTTTAGCCTTGCTGTAGTCAACCATCTGCGCTGTCTTGAAGATCGGAGCTACCCGCCAAAATGATCTCATTTCTTTGTACTGGAAATTGCGTTATCGCCCGCGTGACCTTGAGACAGAAGAATTTCGATTTTTGCTACTTTCATTATAGTGAGCCTGATATAGATTATATCAGCGTTTCACAGTGTATTATACTATACCAGACCGACAGTGACCAAGGCCTACTTTGGGCACAGAATTTCGACCTTTATTACTTTCATTATACTAGGTGACGACGTCACGAGTATGCTTGAACTACTTTAGGGACTTGAGAAAATTTCGGCCTTCGCTCCTCCAGGGCTTTTGACATGTTTCATGTCTTTACTCTGCCCTGACCCCTAATTCGAAATTTTCCGAGTGCCCTCCCCCCTCCACCCTCGCTACTCCGCAGGTGATTCAAATATCTACTTCACCCCGCGCAATTTGTATACTAGGCTCTACTAGCTCTATAATAGTCTTATACTAGCTTTATACTAGGATTCTACTAGTCTTAAACTAGACTTATAACAGATGAGGAAGACCACCACCCCCTTCACCCTCGTTACTCCCTCCGTCAATGATTAAAAAATCTGTCTAGTTTGTATACTACTAGACCTGAAGCGGCTAGATCTTTCTTTGACTTTCAAAGTAATCAGATAGCAAGCAGATAATGAGTCAGGTCTTCATTATACTAGTCCTGAAGTGGCTCTAGAATGGAGCTCTTTGTATACTATCTTGATACTAGACCTGAAGTGGCTATACTACCTGTGAAATAATGTATTTCTAAAATAGACTTACACTAGACCAAGAAGGAGTAAGCCCTCCAAAAGCTATTAGCAAAAATATTCTAAAGTAAACTCATACTAGACCAAGAAGAGGGGCGAACGAGCGGAGCATGCCGCCTTGTAAAAGACATGAAACATGATCTTTATTTATTTTGCTACGCCAGAAAAATTTTTTTATCCTTCGCATTTATTATAATTTCGGCTTAAATTATCCATGTACAGTAGTACTAGGCTTGACCTGTGCTAGGAGTACCACGCGGACATATCTAGGATATTTGCGGCCGCACTTCCTTCCCGTTTCATACAGTATACAAGTCTAGTATACCGTATCTTGTATTTATGAGCCTTTACACTCTTTAGTAGGCTTATAGCTTTCTGAGATATGAGCTTATTCATATCATGTAGTGTACTATTTTTATAGTATACTAACTGTATGCTGGGCTTCACCTATATTCGTGTATACCAGACTCATGCTTGACTGAGAATCGGGGGCCTAAAATATAGCATATCATACTCATACTAGACTGAAAGTAACTAGGACTCAATTCTCATGACTCTCGGATGGCATTCACTAGTTTACACATGGCCAAAATAATCGGTAAAGTTTTATTTCGAGCGCACCTTTTGCTGCACATAATGGTTGTAGAACGAGCAGAGTGAGTGAGCCAATGAGCTCGGGACTTGAAAATTTGCAGACTTTTAACGCACGGAGAAGCCGTCGGAGAACATTCTAAAACCGTCTTGTCACCGGATAGCATTATCGCGTGTTCATCAAGCGTATATATAGAAGCTGTTACAGTTGGCACCCTTTGCCTAAGAGTTAGTTGGCATGAGATACAGTATACTAAGCCTCGACCTACTGCGAGGTCGAGGAAAAAATATTATATTATGACTCGAGAGTCGAAATTTTTTCAGGTCCCCCTCTTATGACTGGAAAGTCAAAACTTTTTTTGAAGGTAGGTCAGTTTTTGCCGGAAACCACACGGCTCGAAAACCCGGGCTTCTCGTTGGAAGTCCAAGTCCTCAGCCAATAATATAAGTATATAACCTAGTACACCTCTGATGGAACTTTTTCCAAGTTTACAAGATAGTCTAAGATTTTAACAATCAAGATAGGCCTAGCCTTGACAAATGATCTCTACTCATTGACGGCTGTTAAGAATACGAATTCATCCGCGTTAGCCATTTACGCAAACGCGTTGTTGCTGGATTCCGTACATCAACTGCCAACTAATCGCCCACGGACAATAATTGGCTCCGCCGGAAAATTTCAAAACGGAACCGGTTTTATGGGAAGGGGAGCATTTGATTGAAAAAGATCGAGCAACGTCCGGAAAAAATTGGGACTTGGAAAATTTTCGAGTGTAGAGCTATACATAGGATGGGGGAGGGACTTAGGAAAATCTCGACTTTGAGGATATATATGAGAGGAGGGAACTTGGAAAAAATTGAACTTCCAAGCTATTATATTATGATGGTAAAGATACTAGGAAAATTTTCGAATATTGATTGTATCTGTTAAGGAGAAACTCAAAAAAATTTAGACTTTTGAGCTCAAACTTCCGAAGTTGAGATGAACAAAGTTTAATCTTTATTTAAAAAAACAACTAAACCCCATAAAACAGGTTCCCTCTCTGCTTCGATTAACACAGTTGATTAAGGAAACCCCGAGCAGCTTACAAAGTAGGCTGCCAGTTTTTAGCGGGGAATCCGCTATCCATTTTGTTAGGGGGATTACATCCTCAGAAAACGTCCGCGTCCGGGAGTTTCTGTGAACTGCGTGACGTGACGTGACGTTTGACGCTTTATGACAGAGTTTCTCAAACGGTCTTAAAGTTTATGACGTCATCAATGACCTTGGTCAGGCCCTTTGAAAAATTTCACTTTGCAGCCGGGATGCTTTATGACGTCATCAATCACCTTGACCTTGACCTACTTTAGGGACTTGGAAAAATTTCAATTTCCAGCTGGGATGCTTCATGACGCCATTAATGACCTTAACCTTGACCTTCACCTATTTTAGGGACTTGAGAAAATTTCAATTTCCAGCCTTCATTATATCAGGTCTAGCATGCAGTATACTGAGAAAAGCCCGGCCAACTCATTTTCTGAGGGGGCATTTTCGCGCCAACATCGCGAACGCGGGAGGTTGCGGGTTTCCCGCTGCCATTTCAAACCTGCAATGGCCTCTAATTTTTTTCACACCATTTTTCATAGTGAGAGTCATGGATAACATTCTTCATCCGCTTATCCATTAGCCATAAGGAGCTCCAACGAATGCATCACAAGATGAATGTTTTAAAAAATTATATGTAGGCTCTTTATTCATAGAGATAAGAAAACATAACTTTAGATTGAATAAATAACACCAGAGTCTCAGAGCTAAGTCTCAGTCTCGGGCCCAAGTCTCAAGATCGAGTCTCAGTATCAAATCTCAAGCCCGAATCTCAGTCTGGACTCTCAGGCTCAATTCTCAGGCTTGAGTCTCAGTATTGAGTCTCGGTATCGAATCTCAGTCTCAAGTCTCAGTATTGAATCTCAGTCTCGAATCACAGTCTCGGGTCTCAATCTCGCATCTCAGTCTTGAATGTCAGGCTTGAGCCTCAGTCTCGAGCAGCGCCGTCGCCGGACTTTTTGAGGCCCAAAGCAAAATTTTCACATGAGGCCTATCAGTAATCTTTTTTCCAATTTACACAATTTCAATTTTTTCCCCTCGCTGTCGCCAGGCCGGAAGCGGTCATACCTACTTGCTACCCCCTGGCGATGGCCCTGACACCTACTTCATGGACACTCGACGCATTACATTGAAAACTGGGTAATTATGAAACGGGTCACTTGATCTTCTTTTGGGTAGGGAGAGTTTTTCAGAGTAAAGACGAGAGAGACTCGATATTGAGCATAATTTGGCGAAGAATTAACGAATAATATCGGACGTTTTATCATAGGTTGACGAGATTTCTTATACCGCTTATGTTATACAAATTAGGTATCTATCAAAACACATTAATGAGATGATCGCTACATGCGCTCTTCAGACACAATATGAAACTTACTAGCCTATGCAGAGATCCTCGATACGCCCCGGGAATACGGAAACTCAACGCAAGTTGATTTTCGTTTCTCTATTACGTGATGGTTTGTTGCTATTATCACTATCAGCTAGCCTATAATTGATAATGAGTCTTTCGAACTTCGGACATCGAGAACTTTTACGCGGAGCTGAATACCCACGACGAGTTACGAGTAGGTATGTGGGTCAACTTAAAAATTGGTGAGATATCGTCATTGCTGCGTACCTTTAAGTATAGCTGACATTCGATTCTGAAGACGATGGAAAATTCAGGAATACGACGAGCACGAGTAACAGTGATAATTTCACGTGGGTAAAGGATGCACTACATTAGATAATAGATACTGTCTCACAAATGTTAAACTGATGAAATACCTAACCACTTATTTTCTTGTGTTTCCGCAGTAACTTTATTCTGTTCAGTGTCTACTCAAGATACGAAAAGTAATTCGAGATGTGTAATCAAGCCTACGATCGAACAGATGGCTGCGTTGAGAGAGTTCTATCAGTTGGCGATTACCGTGATGGTTGAATCAGAATCGATCAAAGAGAAAGGACAGTTCACGAAAGAATGGGAGGAATTTTTACATCAAGTCAACGATTTAAAAAAAAGGACAGAGGATTTATTTGAAAGAATTGATAGGCTCGCATTGGAGAGTACTGCCAATGTGCAAGAAGTAGTAAACATAGATCAGGAAGAGGTAATAAAAGTACTAAAAGACTATCAAGAATTAGTAGAAAATAAATTAAAGAAAGATATGGATGACGGAGCTAATGAAACGTCCACCCCTACTGGAATACCGTCGATGTCTAGCCCTAGAATGCCGTACACGATCGACCTGGTCAACTGAAAATTTTATTCTACAATTTCGCTGTTCTGTAATTGATTTCAGCCAATACCGGTAAATGTCCTAAAATAATTCTCGCGATAAAATACGTATAACGTTCCTCAAGGTTTCATTCATGGTGGTAAATTTTGATCACTGAAGACTGGACAAATCGGATTATAATAGAATTTAACGGTGCCAACTGGCAACAAGAAGATAGATTGTTTGAACAAATTCTTAAAATGTAGAATGAAACTGGGAAATTTCTTGAGAATCCAGGAGGATTAGAGTTAAAAGTGCATGGTAAGTATATAGATATAGGTATACGATCCCAAGCTCACCTCTGATCTCAACTGTAGCTCTTCGCTTGAATCGAGCTTAGATTAAATCAAACCAACGATTGAACATCAGAATTAGTAGGTTGGTTCCACGATTATTGACATAATAGGCGCTCAATTCGTTTGAAATGAATGATTCTCAATTCTCTTGCTTTGTTAGAAAATAAAGTACGAGCAAATCTCACTCGAATTTTCAATCGATCCACAAGGTACTCGTATATATTATGCATGTAAGTATTAGTAAGAAAAAAAAATTATGATGAAAGCAAATTTCCACCGTCAAAGAATATCATATGTAGGTAATCAACAAGGATGATCAAGAAAAGTGAAACCCGCTTACGCATGGATCAGCATATTCAATCTCAGGGCTCAATTTTCTTCAGGAAACTATCTCAGCTGAAAAACTTATTCTTTCGTCGATCGTAATTTCGAGCGCTGGAATAACTCCTGAAATATACCTAGGTAGGTGATACATTATTCAAGAAAGTGGCTGTCTTAGAGCTCAGAAGTACCTACAAGTTACTCTTCTACAGAATGGTTTCAGAAAGAATGTTCTTAACTGATGAATTCTGATCTCGTATTCAGGCAAATCAAGTAATCTGCAATTCGAAGTATTTAAATTCTTGATAATCTATTTACGGCATCAAACAGCATCTACATTTTCATTACCTAAGCACGAAAACTTCATTTGGAAAATTTTTCATTCAAAGTGGGCCTAGGCCCTGCATTAGTTTGTCTTACAAAGGATAGTCCTCTGTATTACTCAAGAACAAAGATTGGTAAAAAAAGGTTCTTGTCAATTCCGTGCGTTAAAATACGTTTTCATACTGTCCCGATATTTTTGATAAGTGTCTTTGACACTCTTGTAGGAGAATCTAAACGTATTAATTTTTTTTTTCGGATCAAACGTTATCATAATGAAAAAAATTGCAAAGAGGAGGGTAAAGTTTTCGTTTGTAAGCATTTTTTTTTCGAACTTTTCTCCATGTTCAATGTGCGCGCAATATTTAATTGCGCACCAGTCTCCGTAAAGCTTTCTTGTTTCCTGATAAATTGTACTACACCTCTTTCCGTCACTCTCAATGTTTGTTGTAATATCTTTGCAGTTAGGGTTGTATCGGTAACGTGAATTCCATTTCCAGACATAGGAGAGAGTTTTGGCTCTTTACCGCGAACTAATTTCCTACAATTTGGATCGAATCCAGGGTGCGCGACAACAAAGGGCATCCTACTATCAAACGTTTTCTGGTGCATACTTTCCTTCAGAATTTACGATCGTTGTTGAAAAAAAAAAAAATATTTTTCCGAAGTTTTGGGACAGAAAATTTCTCTATTAACTACAGCTCACTTACCCGTAAAAAATTGACCTTTCAAAAAAAAAGAACAGGAATGCTCGCGAGAGGAAAATAAATATCAAAAGTAAAATAGCGTTAGATTAAGATAGATTCTATTTTGAATGAGAGTGAAATTAAACGAGAAATATAAAGAGATTTATTTGCAACGAAATAAACTGAGAACTTTATTATCCGATATAAACTATCTCGAATAATTAGTGTTTACGGAAACCTTTTTGCGACCACAAAAAAAAAAAGAAAAAAAGTTAACGATGAATTCTATGATTTATGAATTAGCACGTTTTTCCTTCCCCGAGCAAATTATGCGACACAGCATTCACGTTTTTTTTGTCGAAAATATTAGCAGCGTCAATGGGCAAGAGAAAAATTTGCCGGACCTGGCTCTTTTTTGAGTTTAGGAAACTTGAATACCTATTTATCATCGTGAGAAAACAACTTTCTGCTGATGCGCTTATGGAGCTACCAGTTTTTCAGGTAGAATATTTTTACAAAACTCTGGTTTCGCTCCTGTGAGATCTCAGAGGTAGAGGAAGAAGTAGACGCGAAGCTGCTTCATTGAGTTATATATTGGCAAAAGAAGAAGTCTTTCACCGAACCAAGTTTGATCCATTTTCCTCGTCTTCTCCTGCCTATAACTGTACTAGTACATTGATCCATGGTGACTGGACGTCTGTCAACCTCCCCCCCCCCCTGGGAACTCTCTTCAAGTTAGTGTGCTATAAGAGCCGAAGATGACAATTTCTCCAAGGTAAACTGTTCCAAGATCACGAATCAATACTAGGTTGGTATTGTGAAGGTTGAAGTCCCGAGGTCATGGTGTCCATTTTGCCTCCTAGGCATGTTTGATCCATTGTATTCTTCCTCTTTTTCGGTTAATACACTAATATAGTTTGAAGGAGATGCCTGACAGCCCGGACTTCGTGGATCAATGCTGAGTTACGAGTGTAAAGATGAGGAGAAACGATCAAGCTAGCCCAGGAGGGCGGCCCTCCACAAATTTCACTTCGCCGTTAAAGTTCAAAGTTGTACTAAGTTTCTCCTGTAAGGGGATTTGAGCCAACAATTCTTAGGAATTCGACCTGATAATGATAGAACTTTGACGGTATTTTTTCCTGTCTCAAGAGCCAGAATTTAAATTATCCAAGTCTTTCCTCTGAGAAGAGACTCAAACGAGATGATTTTTCAAGTATCCGACCTCAATAAAGGAAATGGCGAAATTCTTAGCTGCTAAAATGCGAAGAAAATCTCCTTACTAAATTATTTTTGAATCTTACTCCTCCGATGCTAACTTATTTTTTTAAGTATACTTATTTGTTAATTTTCTTTTTCTATGCTTTTCCATGATTACTGCCTAAATAATGTCTCCTATTCCTTAAAATTGGACACCTTACTTGAAAAAGGATAGTGCCGTCACTCTCCACTCCTACACGTTCTAATTGAGGTGTACGCATTATCGAAATAATGCCATAATTCAATGCTAAATAAGAAAAGGATATTTTGTTCACCTTTGTCTTGTGACTTAATTTTATGCCGTAATGAAAACATCTTATTTATGTCCCGGTGCCTCTACTAGTAGTTTCTCGGGCGCGTTAACTAGGCTGCTTCGTATTTGCATGCTCATCTTTGTTGACTTTTCTTACCCAAAAACTAATTTCCAACGCGGAAGTTACCTTTACGAAAACTCCGGAGGTTCACGCGCTTTTCATCAAAAGAAGTCAGATACAGCAACACGCTATTTTAATGACTCATTAAGAGGAAAGTCACACCTTGTCGAGAATAAGTTGCTTCTAAATGCGGTGCAGTTTTCCTTTCCCCTTTGATTTACTTCGCAATTATTTCCGAAATGGAATACTGTATAAACGCGAAGTAAAACTCTTCTTTGCAGTTAATTTTTTTTCCTTCATCTTCAACATCGTTTCATCCAGCTTAAATGAAACTTTTTTTTTATGCGTCGAGACGACCTGCTATGCTACGTGTACATTTCGCTACCCGTTATCACCTCGTCACACGTTTAGTCGATAAATTAAACGATTATAACGTACTTTATGGCTGCGAATTGAATTAAAAGTGGTGATACGACGGATGCATCTAGAAATGCAGTATTGCACACTTACCCATACAAATTGTTCCATGTAAGGCTAGTGTTCGTACTCGACGAAGTAGGAGAATGAGTACGTCTACATGCGATTACAGCGATTAACCGCAATTTACTGAAGGTATAAAACTAATTGCACCTCGTGAGATATTAAACTGATGTAATGTGAGTTTTCCTATACACGGCGGTGAGATAAACTACAAGGCGTTACAACAGAGTAGAAGTGTTTTTCCTATCGCATGTGCTTTAAATGTGGTTTCTCTACCTTTGATATACTTGGAAAATTTTTCGTTTTCCAAGACTCATTAGAGTCTGAATCCAGAGTAGAAATCATTTGTGAAAAAGACTGCAGCAATTTTACCGTCTACGTTTCACCGACTTAAAGTACAATAAAAAATTAGAACTTTGCTGCGTATACTTTCCGATTCATCTAAAAAGTTCTATAAGTTTTGTAATATTTTTAGATGCTTGGTGTAGATAAATGTAGGAGGTTCTGGTCTTGACAGTGCTCACTGAGTCCATTTTTTGTGGATTTGGACCAGGTCTCAAAATCATTCCCCATAAAACCGATTCAAAACTGAAATCCGACCATAATGCATGTGTTGCACGACCTTGATAATGCTCAAGAGCCAACCGACGACCAAAAGAACCCTCACAGTGAGGCTTTACAGCCTGGTTTAGCTCGAAACTATGGCCGGATTCCGAAATATGCTCAGCAAGGGCCGAACGTTTTCGGGAGAGGGTAGAAAGGACTTCGTCAAGGTGTTCCTGGACCCTGATACAAAGCTGCCGGCTTGTCTCCCCTATATAGACAGCCGGGCAGTCAGAACATTGAAGCTTGTGAACTCCACTTCTCTCAAGTTTAGGGGTAGGATCCTTGAACCTACAAAATAGAGATCGAATGGTGCAAAGATTGTAAAATGCCGGACGACAACCGAAGGGTTCGTGGAGGCGACGGAAGTCAGAGGATAACTCACCCGAATAAGGCAATGTAGCGTCTCAACCCCCCGCCCCTTTGTCAGAGGGGTCTTTCCGCTCATTAGAGGGATCACAGCAAAGACAGTACTTAAGGGATGCCACCTACATTTCTAACTACAAGGAGGAGAAATGAGGAAACCTATTATCACAAGGAAGAAGGCCAAGCCAATCAATGTGTGATGACCTCCAACAGACGGAAAGCTACATATACGCTTTAAGGAGAGCAGAGAGTGCGTAAGGGGAAAGAGTACCACTCTCCCGAGTCGAATTTGAAGGGCATATTCGACAGACCTAAGGAATAAGTGTAAATAAACTGAATAAATCTTATGATTCGAAGATATCTGGATTTGCGCTGCAATTAAGAAATAAGAACACACAAATGCAAAGGGAACACAATAATATATTAAAAGATATGCAGTAAAGAATAACACATAAGGTAGGAGGCTTCAAGGTAAGCAATTACTACAAAATAATTTAGTGAATCGAACTAAATATCGAAAAATAATGGATGGGATATCCATCTATTGAATAAAATTTGGAGCCAAGAAGCACAAGATCGGCATTCTGGCCAAGGGTGAGGTTTCTCTAACCAAAAACTTGTTAAATTAACAAAGAAGTCGAATACCCATGGTGGGTGTAGCAACTGGAGTTGGGCACAATCCCAAAATAATGAAGGTGGCTCACACGGCTGAAGAGCCTATGACGAGCAAAATAGAGATAACCCGCTGGACCTATCGTCACTTGGCGAAGTATATCATAAAATAAAAAGTCATCTGTTGGTGTCGGAGCTTGTCGATCCACCAAAACGGGACAATATAAAAGGGAGCCGCTCCAGTGCACCCCAACCTAGTCTAATACCCGTGGAAAATAAAATAAGATCAAGAAAGGTAAAAAGAAATCAATTAACAGACATAACGACACGGAGTATGTCGAACAGGGTCAAGCGACTCATGTATAAAAACAAAGCTGCCAGAAAGAAAATCCCTTCCCCTGACAAACAAAACACTTCAAAGTGCTAAAAGGCTATTTTTGAAGCCACGAAAGAGTATACAAAAGAGTAGAGTATACGATTACATATAAAACGAAAAAGTACAAGTTACGTACCTTGAATCCTTCCTGCAATGCGCACTGCGAGTCCGGATCGCTAAGCTAAAATGAAATAATAATTAAAAACGTCACCCAGCCCCAGTAAAAGGGGGGGGGGGTAAATTCTAAGATCCTTACATTGCTAACAAGGAAAAATGAGACTCCTCAATAAGGTGAGAGAGAATAGAATAAACACAAATAAAAAAATTACGAGTAAATGATAAGGAAAAAAACATAAGGCGGCAGGGACAAATGGATTGATCTTCCTCCGAGGGTGGTCGTTGAAATGACCATGGTTGTCTACGCGATGGAGACGGTGGCGCACGTTGACATGGCCTCAAATGGTTTGGACGGCACACTTCTGGAGTTGGCGATGATCCCGGGCATTGCGGGTTGGCACCGATATATTGCCTACGGCAAGATGCATGGGTTTAGGGTCGACTCTCCGCTGGTCGAAAACTAAGGACGCATGGCTCGCGTCATGATACAGCAAGAGCACATAACTTCGCGATAGCGGGAGAGCAACAAAGAATTTGCGCTCTAAGGCCGATCACACGGCGTGCGCGCGTACAAAATACGACTCGAATGTCACATTTTAAGCGAAAAGTTTTAAGAAGTGAATATTAAACTTGAGTATGACGATACCGCAAAGATCATAAAAGTAGAGGCCTCGCGGCCATTCTCAGAGTAAGTTACATAGTACTGCGCACTAAAAACGCAAACAACGACAGACAGACTCGCGACCGCAGTCTTGAGCATTCGAACAACCACTATCAGTTCGGCATTTGGACGACGACTAACTTTTTTGAATACGATTCTCGAAAATATCGTCATCGACCACCACTAATATAGGGTCGATCACGTGGGACAGCAAAAAAAAAAGAAATACGGACTGGTTGTGAAGGAGAAAGAATGAGTTTCTGAAACACAATATTGAAATCTACGGAGAGAGGGTTATGTACGATCGGGCTAGTTTACAACTCCAAACTATTTACGACATCCGGAGAGAGACTATTTCGAACATCAAGAAACCTTTCATTGAGGGTATAGAGCAGTACAATGGAACATATGTGTGTTTTTTGCCTGCATCTTCGTCCAACGCGTCGAAAACGCGGTAGAAAACTAGTTCGAAGGGTACGTTGCGTAATTTCTACTATTGAATTAATGAGAAGAGAAGAATAAAATGGGATTCTCATACTACTCGAATCGAAGATTTGTGACGCTACAGCAAGCAAACCCATTTTTCCCTCTCTCCTCCTCTCCAACCTAGCAGTCCCCCGGGGAAGAGAGGTAGTGGAGTCTAAGGTCTTAGAAAGAATTTTCCTCCGAACCATACGATTGACGTCGTGGACACAGCTCTTCAGAAGAACCCTGCGGTGAGAGAGGAAGAGAAACAAGACGGTATACGCTTGCACTCGCCCACGAAGGTCTCTCGAAAATATTTCAAGTCCGTTAATTTGGGGATTAGGTACCTTCATTATGTAGCATATTAGCCTGGGCTCATGCGAGGTGTATTCGCAGATTTTTTGAATCACCTACGAGGTATTTTTCCCAATGAATTCCAGGAAAGTTTGTCCAGCGAATTCCAGGACGTTTGTTTGGTAATTTCCAGAAAATTTTGTCCAGATTCCAGGAGATTTGGAGGTGCACTCCCAAAGTCCCGAATCACCTACGGAGTATGAGATTTCTTAGAAGAGAGTGAAAAGTTTTTTTTTTCAGGTGTACTTGCAGATTTTTTAACCGCCTACGAGAGAAAAAATGAAAATATTTGAAGTCTGTTTTTTCGGGGCGGGAGGGAAAGGAGGAAGGGGGAGGGGTTCAAAGACATAAAACATATCAAAATAATCAAGTGTGATTTTTTCTTCGGCTGGTAGAATTCACCAACAGACTGTTCAACTAGCAGGATTCATCAAGTCCACCCGGCACTTAGCAGGTAAAATTCCTGAAGTCCAATCACAAATTTTCACCATACGCTCATACAAGGGTGCTTTGACAACCCGTGACGATTCAAGAAGTCCGAATATTCAGATTAATATAACTCACCAAGTCCACAACGTTTTGGTAAATTATTCACTAGATCCAGACTGAAAAATTGTAATTAAGAGGGCAAGTTTCTCGTTATTAATAACGATGGGTTTTTGTACGTTTCATCAAGAGTGAATCATCTAAGTTTTTCATCATCATCCTGAACTATAGAAGTGATAATCTGATTTACCAAGAACCTGCAAACTTTATTTATAGTCTCCCGTGAAATTTATTAAATGTGACTCGTTGAGCTCTGCCAAGAACCCGACAACAATACTGTTCCATCAACCTGTACACTAATTCTAGAGAAGAAACTGTGAGCGTTGTGCCTCGCTTGGCCCATCAAATTAGAATAGGCGATGGCTGGCTAGGTGACTTTGAGAGTAAGAGAAGAATGAGAAAATATGCACTCTGGAATAAGCAGCTTTAAACTCAAAACATAGATTGAATAAAAAAGCGAAGAAAATAAATGAAAATCATCGCCTGAACGTACGGTATTTTTGTACTGTAGTGTAACTACGCTAATAGTGTTGCCACGTCTATAGCGCTGAAGGGAAAATCAAACTACTGTAGCGATGAAATGATTTCATTTCAAATGCGAATAGGAGCGTTTTCTCGAACGGCAATTGGCTAAAATTTGTACCAAATCTATTTGTGGTTTGTTTGCTTTTTGTTGACTCCAAGTTTGTCTTAGGGGGCGATCGATACTTCGAAAATAATCCACAAATAAGGAACTGGAAGTTCTTCTTCACAAATGGAAAAGCTTCTTCACGATGCGAAAGCACAGCTCGTTTCTTTACTGGGGGTTCCAGAATATTGTATACATTACCTGCTCTGGGGCTCAAAAGGGGAAATTTCTTTCAACTCCTTTATTTATTTTACGATTCATTCAAATTTTAAGGCCAGTTTTCAAAATCCTTACATAATTAGATTGAAGTCCTCACTTTCCTCGTAATTGTAGTCTGCCGGACGGTCAGCAGACATTTTGACGCAGAAAAGGCTTTCCTGAGGGTTACAAGTGGTAACATACAGTACACTAGACTGAACCCGTGAACGTGAAGCATATAAAAAGACATGAAACATGTTTTTTACGTACTTGACTTTGCCAGAAATTTTTTTTCATACGAGAAATGTAACGCTCAGTCTACTGGATATAGGTGAAGGAGAGGCTGAACTAGGCTGCCCTACATTATATCAGTGTAGAAGTATGTTTGAAGAGGCTAAATCTGGCTGGTCCTGTAATATTGTTGGAGAGGGTTAAATAAAGCAAGGTGGGTTGAGACCGACAGCTGCATATTGTGAGGTGTCATATTACACAAAACTAGGCTAAACGCGTAACCAAAAATGAGGCTGAGAAATATTGTTGGAGGTGGGTTGTTTGAGTAATTAATTTACTTTAGAAAAGCGCGTCTTATGGTTAGGAGGGATGACATCACGGTGGTTGAGATGAGAACTTCACGGGTTGATGATGTCCCAACGCTACATTCATGTCTTGAATGAGTAAAATTTTAGTATAAATATCACCCATGATCAACGTAATATATTCAGATGATAGAGATTGAAAAAGGGTTGGATTCCATAGCACATCATAGCAAAAGGACAGATTAACAACAAAAAAAACAATGCACAGTAAAAAAATCGATTGAACAGCTTATCGACAGTGACGCAGCAAAAAATACATCAAAGAGCAAAAAAATTATTCAAACAGCAATGAATGATTAATCAGCATCTTTGTGTTTACGTCTAAAAAAAAAGTTATTGTACCTACTAAAAGAGCTTTTTTCGCTGCTTCAGGGCAGCCACGTTTTTGTTTTTGCTCTAAGGGCACACTTTTTGCCTGAGGAGGCACGTTGCAAAGTTTGAGCCTGATCAACACGCCCAATGCATGCTTACAAGTTGAATGTTTTGTGTAGCTTCAACTGTTTCAATTGTTCTTTTTTTGCTGTTGAAAAGTGATTAATTTTACTATTTCATCAATTCTATTTGCTGTGTAGCGATTACTGTTCATTTCATCCTTTATTTACTGCTGTTACATTCTTTTTTGCTGCTTCCTCATTAGCTGTTCTCACATTCTTTTTGCTGTGCTATTATAATTAAGCCCAAAATGCGTGATGATATCGACATAATCATGTAGAGCAAAGCGAAACATATCCAAGATCTTACATTCTTCACCAAATAACTTCTTATCAAACAGATTCTTCGTTGAAAGTTGTTTGGGAGATCCAATAAGAATTTATTTCATGTGGAAACGATTGCCTTTATGAAATGTATAGATTTTGTTTTTGTCAGAGGGACGGCCTGTCTTGCGAACAAGCTTTCAAACTGCTCATTGACTCACACTTTTCTCTCTGGAAACAAAATACCGGCGCTAAAGTTTTATTCAAAATTAAATTCGGACATTTTAAAAGTGCTTGTTTCGTTGATCCTTTTTTAAATATCAGAAAACTATAAGAGTCATTGAACGGGTTCGCTTTAGAGCTTTTCCTGTCATTTGAAACGTTTTTCAGTTCGAAAATTGCCCGAACGGATGAGTGACGGTGACTCATGTAGCAGTTTCCGTTTTCTTTACAAAGGAAAAACAGAAATTAGCCAAGCACAAACACATCACGTTGAACTTTTTTTTTTTGTATAACGAGCGCGCACCGCTACCTTATACGTATTTATTTCCTTCTTTCGGTACGCCTTTCCTCATTTTATTTTTCTCTCTACTTCACTCGCTTCTCTTCCTCTAAACGGCTATTAAGATAATAAAATTTTCTCGCGATGAACAGTAGACGTGCAGTACGGGAATTAAAAGAAGATATCGAAGTAGACAAGTTTCAATTTAGCCTCTTGCCCATGATACTCGTCGCGAGTAAGTTAATGCAGAGGCAGAACTAAAACAGAACTAGAGAGAACGCGCGCCAATTCGCGAAAAGGATGGAGAGAATCCTGCCTGCCGTGGCACTCGGCACAGTGTTCAGCCACAGGATGCTGTTTTTCGCGACGACTTCCTAACCTAGTACGTCATCGTATACGTACATATTCCTACATTGCAAGTTGTTCAGTCTCGCGTATCAAGTCACGTGTTCAACATCACGAGCAACAACTCGTGTAGAGCTTTTTCAGAAAACCTGCGAACGTATTAATATAGAAGAACACCGTGAACATTCGTTCGTTTTTCTTCGTTCATTTTTTTTTTCTTCTTTTTATACATGAAATTTTTATAATGCTAACAGATGAAAGATAAACATCGTTCATTATTTTCACGGCTGGTGAGTAGACTATCAGAATACGAACTGAATACTGTATTAAACTTGTGAACATCTTCTATCGGTTTCGCGCGCGAGATGGACGCTTTTTCACGTGAGATCCTCGACGTTTTTGTATCAGCGTTAAGTATAATAGTAACTTTCTCAGAACATCATCAACGTGCGCTAGAAATTAATTTATTTTCTTGACTGGTATAATGAAAATTTTGCACAAGGCACTCGAAAAAGTAAGCATATTCTATCGGAAGGGGGAGGGGGGGGAGTTGAGTCAAGGTATTTCATAGGTCCTAAGAAAAAAAAATATGAATGGATAGCAAAGTTTTTGATTCACTTTCTTAATTTCCAAGTTGTTCTGCCATACGAAGAATTGTAAAGTTCGACGTACTTTGCGATGGTTCAAAAATTTCCTGTGTAATTTGTTATGAGTGTGACGGTTCAAGAGAGAGATGAACTCTAAGAACTAGTTTGAAAATTTTGAGATTCAAATTCGCGCCTAGCTATTAATTTTTTTTCACTTGATACAGTTATCGTTATCGTCTTCCTGTAATATTCGACGAGAAGAAGTTTTAAAGTGCTTTTGAAGTCGTGTTTGACTTGATTTAGATTGACTCTGGAGACCTGAGTCACGATAGCGAAAATCACCTCTTATTTTCTTACTTTTAGAGGGTCAAAGTATGACAAAGAGATCGTATAGAGCGTTACTCCAAAAATTCACTTCATCTTACATCAAATATCCTGCGAAAGTATCAAAGGTAAATTCAGTGGTTGAACGTCTACAGTACACTGTAGTAAATAAAGTGGGAGAACGTGAGCAGTTTTTTCTTCTGTTTTATCCAGACTGGAAAAACTTAATGCCAGTCCGAAAACGAGAAAGCTTGGGAATAGCGGTGTCATCCAGTGAACAGATTGAGTTCAATTGAGTAGCTAGAAGGTAGATTGAAAGGACTAATCTCACCTAACTTTTCTGGTTTACCCCTATGAGTTTTTATTTTTGGTAGTTTCATCCAATTTTCTCTGAGAGATGGAAATTCGACTCATTCCCTTCCTTCATATCGTGGCCACACCACTGTGTGATCACTTTTAGAGTATTTAGTACTCGAAAGTATTCATAGAAGGGGGGGGGGACTTGACGTCATTTAGCCTATTACAAATGACTAAAGTAAATTGAAAGTAGGCCTTTGTCCAAATTACGGGTCAAACGATGCGCGAACTTTTATCATTAGTGTCTTCGTGATCAACCTAGACAGAGGAACAAAATTTTTTTCGTAAAATTTCACTTTATAGGGCAGGATTTTGCTAAGTTTGAAATAATTCGATTCGTGCGATATTTTCTCGGTGTGGAATTCTAATTCGTGGACTAGGCGAAACTAGATATTATTAAGTGTTGAATTTAATCAATAAAAGCCGTATCAGTGACGAAGCAGAAGTAGAGGACGAGACAAGCTCCTAATGTTTTTTTGGAGAAAAGTGTCAGGAAGAAAAACCACCAAAGTTGTGGTCAACCGAATTGTTAAAATTATGTCGGATATTTAGGTCAAGATCATTGAGCTCGCTAAATTTGGAATTAAAATTTCCCCTAGGCTGAGTTTCACGAAAGTTTCTAATGTATAAGTCGAAATCATTTGAGATCAGGGGCGTGACCTCAAGGTCTTTCAGATGAAGACCATTTGACTCACCACAGGAACGGAGATTGACTCTTACCATATATATGTCGGGGGCTATAGTCATTCGCCATCAAGGACACGACTTTAGGGTCTTTTATAAAGACTCGTAGGCTTACTACCTAGATGGGCTGCCCCACGCCCAGCCTCTCGTTGAAACCATAACTGAGTAGAATGTAGCTTGAAGTTTGAAACTTTTCAAGGTCTCAAGGTGAGAGAAGTCCGAGTGTACACATACAAATTCAAAAATTAAGTGGGAAGGTCGAAATGATGATTAAAACATTTGTCAATTTACAATGTGAAAGGTTTTTATGAACGAAGATTTGGGTTTGGTGTTAGCTGAAGTCAATATTTTTCTTTCTTCCGTGAAATAAATAGACTCGACTAGGAGTAATATGTAACCTATGACTGTGTTTCTATGTCTTTCACTCATAGCAGAACAGCCCAATCCATAATTCGTTTTCAGAGCCGAATTTTACATACGTTGAATAAATTGCCTACTTCAACTTGTGAAGGCATAGTGAAGAACTTCATGGAGGAGAGTGGTAAGATGATTGAGGGAAGTTCTACTTTGAGAAAAATAAGCCAAAATCATGAAGTTGAACAACAAAAAGCGTTGTTAGTTTCAGATGGTTTCAGTTTACGTCCATTTAAAAAATTTTCAGCAGTCTTGAGAATGTAGAGAATTCGTTTTATCCGTGAATCCTCACCTAACCAATAATTATAATCTGGCGTTGAAAAAACTTTATCAGTTCAAATTTCAGTCCCTATGCCCTGTTATAGAGCTCAAGATCCGAGAATTTAATTTTTCCTGCGATGTTCCCAACTTTTACCATTGCTGTAGCCCCAAAGTCCCGACTATTTATCCCAAAATTTTTTTACAGATCGAACTAAAAGTTTTTTTTGACTCAGTCAGCCATGTGAATCCGGAAACACGATCGCGGTCCTCCTTTTAGATCTATCCTCGTGATACAGCTACACCTCGAGCCTTAAAATTTTCAGAGTCTGGATCCCCTTAATTTTTTTTTTGAGTTGGGAAAGTGAGGAAGTTGTTTGTTTCGCGTCTTTTATAGGTTAATGAAACGGTGGAAGAAAATAAACTTCTTTCGAACAGTTTTTTTTTTTTTTATTTCATCAACTACTGGAGAATATTAGAGAAGCTTTGTTCAGCGTGTGTAAGAAAATATTACCGAGGTTTTAATCTTCGAACTTCGACCATAATTAGGAGACAGTTTCTAAAATAGTACTATTTGAGGTGATTTTCTACCGTCGACAATTGGTTGGAAAAGCTTTGACTCAAGTATTCGGCAAGTTTCACATTACATTAATCAATGGCTCCTTTCTCAAAATTATCGCCCGCCGATTTACGAAAATACTGAATGTGTGTGTGCATGTACCTAACCTTGACTTCTTCTTCAATGTCAATACTCCTTTTTCATTAAACTGTATTTCGAGCGCCCTAAAATATTTACGGACGATGCGACACAACGCATTAATTACAGATGATTTATTTTGTCTATATTAGAGAAACTTGAGCACCAGTGAGTGAGTATCTCAAATAAATGACGTTTCTCTTCGTACATATACAATACATGCGAGGTATAATTTTTTTCGTAACCCTATTCTTTTTAAATTCACATCACACATTCTCGTCTCGTCTGTTTCTCGTGTACTCGAAGGAGATAGTGCAGATGGAAAAATGTGACAAAGTGCACATTTCGACGTTAACCATTTTTTCACTCTCAGTAACGAGTTAGGAGTATAAAGTGAAGTTCCGTGTCGATGATTGGAAGCATACGACAAAGAAAACTTATGCGATTGAGTTCGAGAATTTTCATGTAAACTCGCACAATCTCTCATTTAATTGCGAATACATGAAAATATCCTTATACATAATATGTTTCGCAGTTATAATAGTGTAACACTATTTGAGAGAGTTGTTATAAACTTCGAAGAAAATTTTGGATCAAAATTCAATTGTACCGATGGTCTATTGCGCTTCATATGTTATGCCCGTGACTTTTGAATTAGACGATCTAAACGTCCGAGAAAGGTTTTAAAAGTTAAGACTTTTTTTCTCTTTTTGTTACAAGCGGTAAATTTTGTCAAAATTAATTTTCTTTTTTCTTCTTTTGAAAAGGTGTCTTCAGTTTTCTCATAAAATGGGGAACTTTAGAATCATATTAGACGGTTCATAATCCAACTTGGAACACCGTTAATTAAAACTACCGTATATTTCTCTTTTTTTCTCTCCTTCTTCAATTTGTGTTCATTTCCTTCAAAACTCGGGCTATAAATTCACCATATTTTACTTTAATGTCGTTTTCAGTAAATTACGCGTCTTAACATAGGACAACATTTCCCCGTTTTTATCCCCTTCATATTCTTGCAATAGTTTGGGACTAATAGCATTCAAGGCATTGCGCGTGAGTCCTGCGCATAGTTCATAGTTTTCATGAAAATAAATGACCAATTGTTTCCTCGAAGTGCCTCATTCTCAGACGAGAAAGAATGACTTCTTATCGTCTTGTGTTCCTAATGGAGGATGACCAGGGAACGTAGATTCTTGATTTTGATCTTCATTTCTTCATTCGATATGAGTCGCAACTTAGCTTCCCGTTGACTACAAAAAAATGAAACAGTTTGTTACCTATTTGATTGATTTTACAATGATTCGGTGAGGAATGAACGGTAGTGATTTTCAAGGATAATTATTAGTTATTTCGTTGAGGGAGGTGGCTTGTATAGCGGTTTGATCAACGGCGTCATGTTAAAGGAGGTCAATGTGCCTGGAGATCCATACGAAGATTATTGGGGTGTTGACAAGCGTGAGTCTGAAGTGTGCGGAGAATACGCGCCTGCATGAGAATAGTTCAGGAAAATTCGACTTCATTGTGGACATAATTCTAATCATAGATTTTTTCTGGAATATCTCTGAAATGGCTCCCTAATCCCACAGCGATTCCGGTGCTAAGGAGTTGCCTAACATCTGGAACAGAAGACACTTGACAAGACTAGTGTATTTAAAGTACATTACCTAATAAAAGGACTCAATCTAGGAAAGTCGATATATTCACTGCTTGCTGGTGAACAGCCTGAACTGGGTGTTGTGGCATACTCAATGACAGTCTCAGGCTCACCTAACCACCCTACCACTGGACTGCAAATCAAAACTAGAGAGCCACCCAAACAGCTATGTCCAAAATAGGTCTAGGACTCGAGGCCCAAAATAAGCATGTTTAAAATCTTGTTAACAAATTGGTGAGATAGGTAGGAAAAATGAAGACTATATCCCCCCAACTCTCCATGATATCACTTTTACACAACCAAATCATACTCAAGGGTGAGACCCCTTTGTAGGGACAAAACGCAACATTCGGGTCCAATCAAAAGAATCCCTCCACATTTACCTATACCAACAGACAAGACAAGAATCCTGTCACGTTAATCGAAGCTTGGACTTGATTGACACTCTTCCCTGACAAACCGATGTGTGTTGATGCAGAAATTAAAGACCAGACTCGGTACATGAATTTGGAAAGCAGTGGCTTCAACAATGCAATGTCACACACGAATCCCTGGATCGAGGAAACAGATGCTTAATACTCAGATTTCCTACAATCTCCCATAAACCCTGTCATGGTGATCTGTTCTAGGACTTGAATTGTGCAGAACTACAGAGCGAGTCTCAGAATCATTAAATTGTGGTGGTAAAACACTCTCAGGATCTGCATTAGGATAACGTCAACGGAGAACACCACGACAAACAACAGTAGAACAAGACAATGACGTCCCGACGACAGTACCCCAGCATATGAAACAGTAATTGACGGTGGCTGGTGGAGTATTCCACTTCCAATGTACTGGTAGATTTTGCTGATGCTGCTGAAACCAATGTATCTCTGCACAGTGTGCCATAAGTACTACAAGACGCACTAACACTGCGCTGAGATGCATTGAAGGCCCTTGTTCAACAAATGACCACCTTCATTAGTTTGAACAATTGCATGGATCGGTCGTCTGGTTGAACAAGCCCGCGGGGCATCAATAGGGCGACCCTGAAGTGCAACCAAGGTTGGAAATCAATGTCCACATCTCAACCTGAGGTTGAGAAATAAATTAGAGGCCATTGCAGGTTTGCAATGGCAGCGGGGAACCTGCAATCTCCCGCGCTTGCGATGAAGTTGGTGCGAAAATTCTCCCTCACCCTCAGAAAATGAGTTGGCTGGGTTTTTCTCAGTATACTGCATGCTAGACCTGATATAATGAAGGCTAGAAGTTGGAATTTTTCCGTCCCTGAAGGAGGTTAAGGTCAAGGTCAAGGTCATTGACGACGTCATAAAGCAGGGTTCTCCAAAGTGCAGCCCACAACACCTATTTTTGCAGCCCACAAGAGACATTTGGAATACAGTATTCATGTATAAATATCGTTTAAAAATTTAAATAAAGTGTTCTGCGGCCCGCGGTAATAAGTTCTGAATAATTTTTGGCCCGCGTATGTCTCACTTCTGTACAATCCTGTCATAAAGCATCCCGGCTGGAAATTAAAATTTTTCCAAGTAGGTCAACGTCATTGATGACGTCATAAAGCGGCCCACGTCACGTCACGTCACGTCACGCAGTTCACAGAAACTTCCGGACGCGTACATTGTCTGAGGATGTAATCCCCCTCACAAAATGGACAGTTGAAATTGTTTCAAGCCCCTAAAGTAGGTCAAGGTCAATGTCATTGATGACGTCACAAAGCATCGCGGCTGGAAATTTAAATTTTCACAAGTCCCTAAAGCAGGTCAAGGTCATTGATGACGTCATGAAGCGTCACACGTGACGTCACGCAGTTCACAGAAATCCCCGGATGCGGACGTTTTCTTAGGATGTAATCCCCCTAAAAATATGGATAGCGGGTTCCCCGCTAAAAAAAAAGCTCTCACATTGTACCGATTGCTAGGCAACCGCGCCCCGCATCTACGAGTATCTCTTCACATTTGTCGGACTGATTTCTATGTTCACTTGCGAAGCAAAACTATCCAACTGAATCCATTCTTATACCTGAGATACTAGGCACCGTGATATTAGGGTATATTGCTGTTTCCAAACGGATGCTCGCGTATACAAATAGAATGCATTATTAGGTATATGGCGTGAACATGCACAAAATGCGCGAACTTCAGCGCGCGCTGGCGGCCTTATTTTCAACTCTACAAAAATTTTACAAGAGACCTTCTTTACGTAAAATTTAATAAGAAACAACTTTTGTTCCGAACATTTTCCCCTATAACGTTTTTTTGAACGAGATTTTCGCAAAAAAACTGAATTTTGAGGCCTTTGAAGTCCCCTGAGGAACGAAGCTCCACCGGAATTGATGTGGACTTTTAGTAAGTTAAAGAGGGAGGCATTTCAGAAATATTCCAGAAAATAATCTATGATTAGATTCATGTCCACAATCCATCAATCTTCTGTCCTATTTTCCTGGACTAGAAAGGAGTGAAGAGAGAGAGAGAGAGAGAGAGAGAGAGAGTAGGAATTTGCCGCTGGGGGTGGCAGATAAATATTGTAACCCTAATAAGAGTATTTTTCAATACTGGACGAGAAAATGTGAAAATTCTCTTTTGCATTAAAAAGTCTCCTTCACTTTCGGGTTGTTGGCATTTTGTTGACTAGGATTCATTTTCTTTGAAGTATGTCAACGATCGTAGTCTATATTTACGACCTTTTTTTGCTGATGAAGCAACCTAAAATTCTTCAGTTCCCTCATTCACTATCCACATTTTAATACACTATTTTTAATATTTAACGATACCGGTACTCTGCAAAAATAGTTTTATATTTGTTAAACCTTCAAGTGCGCATACATAACTCGTCATACTTTTCAGTCATAAAAACTATGAAGGAAAATGATGCCACTTGTCTTCAATTTTGTCGTCTGAATTCGTGAAATAGCTAAAATTGTTCCGACTTTATCACTTTAATATACATGTACAATTTTTTTCGAAGGAAAGTCGAAGAGAGACGAGAGAAGCACTGAAAGATATCACACTGTTTTTTCGTTACGCTAAAGTATGAATTCCTTGTTTTTACCGCGCGTTAAAAGCACCTTTTTTTTCCCCTCGTTTTTTGAACGGAAAAGCGCGAATGGTCGCAAGTACCTACCTACAATTCGAGCGAAGAATACGAAATAACTTCGGTACAGCAGCCTGCTGTGTACCATGCGTTTAATTTATAATTATTTTCCTGCGGCGTGCTAAAAAATCCTTCAGTTTCAACGGAAATGCTCGGGTATGCTCATATTGTTTGATCTAAGAAAACGTTCAACTATATATTTCACCGTTATGGTCCGTAGATATAGAACAATATTACAATATTTCTCATCGCGTCGACAGTATGAAAGCTTAAGCTCCTGGAATGATTTTATAATAATGTTCAAAAAAAGAAGAAAAATTAGATGAAAATTCAGTGAAATGAGACTTATTCCAGTTTCCGACGAAAATATTAAGCTCTAATGGGGGACAGTATAAACTTGGAAAATAATTCGCGAATGAACTTTCATACTTCGGTTTGTAAGTAGTATAATTTTCTCTTTCGAGAGATCTTTGTAAGAAATTTTTTATAATTTCCTCGATCGTAATCAATGTTTTTATCTACCAGTGCGTAAATTAGGTCATTGATTTTGAGCGTACACTACCATTATTATTTTCGTAATATCTTAATACATGTTGAAACTTTGGAATGTTGTTTGAAATTTCCACTTCATTATTATACGAACAATATGAGAGAACTGCGCCGAATACCTCTCGCATATTGGATGGTTCAGTACTTTGTTGTGAGAGCTTTTCAGCTTAACTTGTTCTATAAAATTATTTCAGGATTATCACGCTACGTGCTACATCGTACAACGTCGCCCATCACGAACTACGATTTAACTCCTATATTCACTTAATTAGTTTTTTCCTTCATAGATCTGCGTAAGAAGGGTTAATTAATAACATACAGTAACTTCTAATTGCCCGTCTGGGTTCAGAATTAGCTGGCTAGAGCCAAAAGTTTTAGCAACGTTCTCGATCGTTCACGTGGATTCAGAATCTTCGGAAGATGAAATTTTTCATTGTTGGAGAAAACCATTAAAGAGAAGTTGAGGTTGGTTATACCTCCTAATTGTTTATAAGAACGTTATAATTCCCAAAGCAATATGCCCATAGCCTATAAGAAAATTTTCCCAAGTCTCACTATCTTTATAGAACTCAAGAGTCGACATTTTTTCAAGATCTTCAATTAGGTAGGAGCTTTCCTTTTAGTACAGTAGCCATCGATTTCGTCGTCTGTGGCTCGTGTTGGAGAACCAATTTTATGCTTACTAAGAATTTTAACTAGTAAAAGAAATAATAACGTTGGATGGGTGAGGATTTCCCCTTATTTTCAATTGATTCGCATAACATTGATAATTCAACCCAGGTACTTTAAACAATACGAATATTTTCCGTCCGATATTTGGAGACGACCTTGAAAAGGTGGACGACGATTCGTGTTCAAATTAGATACTGTAATTCTATTTATTTTTTGCTACGTTTCCTTATATTGTTCGAAATTCTCGTCGGTGCAATCAGATCATTTCAAGTTCCCATAAATGCGAGAGAGAGAAAAGTTGGTAAGGAAGAGACGCAATATGTTTGGAACACGAATTCGTCGTAAAGCGACTTTCATATTGGTTTTCGAGCTGTTCCGCATTCGAAAGTTTCAAGTCATCAGAGCTTTCCTTCTCTGAAACCCACAAACTACAATTTGTCGGATGGACGGTGACAGAAAATGATTTGTTCTGCGAAGATCTGCTCCCTCAAAAGACGAAATTTTTCCGTGGCTTCGTCCTCCTCCGAAACTTATGGTCATCTTAAAAAATTCAAGTCCCGAAAATAAGTCAGAGCTCCCACCCTCTTCGGAATCACGATTTTTTATTCATAGAAAGGGTGTCCCAAAAATGTTTGCTCTGGCTTTGTAGGTGAGCGGTGAGCAATGTCTCGCAAAAAACCCTCACATTTCCGGAAAGAGTGGTTCGAAATCGGTCAAGAATTTGCCGAGAGACAGCTATTTTAGTGAAACAAGTTATTGGTCGACCCCCTACACATAGCTCAACGCTCGCGTACGAAGCCTATGCATACCATTTTGGGACACCCTTTGTAGTATAAGTGGGCTTAGCAAAATCTGGTATTTTTGAGGCCTAATATACTAAAAGAGGAAAAGTCGACGTTTTTCCAAGACTGATGACGTCATCAAGCGTGACAAAAGCTCTTCCGCTCTTATTACCATCCTATACAAATAGTACAAGTCTAGTGTACAGCTAACAATCGTTTGGGACTCACTCGCTCCAACCGTTCGTCCTCCTTCTTAGTCTAGTGTAAGCGTCTGTACAATGAGCCTATAAAATGAAGGCTACAGTTCAAGAGGTCAAGGTCGTTGATGACGTCATCACCAGAAACCGTGACGCTTGAATCAATTTGTTCTTTTGTCTCGGGTTTTCAAGAGTAGTCCAATCTTAAAAGCATATAAAATGCTGAAACAGCTTCAACCAAAATTCTAATTTTTTTTCAAGCTCTTGATCTACTTCACATTCATTCGGTTTCCCTCCTTGATAACGCATTCTAAGCCGACAAAAATATTATAATCTAACCTAGACCAATTCTTCTTGACGATGTACCCAACCTTAGGATTGATGAGATCACGAGTTGAAGACGAGATGAAAGTCGGACGTAGACGTGGACGTTTTCTGAGGATAGCTCCTCTAAACGAAAAAGATAGCAAGTTATTTGCTCAAGAAGAAAAACTAAGCCAACATATCTCCTCCAAAGACTCTTGGTGTCATAGCCGGACTGGCCTGGGTGGTTGACTGGCGATCGCTAGGGACTCGGGCGAGAGTAGGGACCCTCGGGCCCCTAAAATATACCAGATGGGAGGAAAGGGGATAAAAAGTTATCCGGGGCCTTGGGCGTCGCTTTCCTCAGGGGCTCTGAAGTGAGCCAGTCCAGCCATGCTTTGTGTAGCATTTTATATACTTGCTCCATCTCTTAGGCTGAATAGATAACGGGCTCACCCGCTCTGAGATCTTCACCTCTTCTTTCTCTAGTTATTATTTAGCCTGATTCAAGTCTATTATACTGTGTGTAAGGCCACACTCGTTCGGACCTGCTGATCCGAACAAGTCTCCAATCTAATCGATGATAATGATACATTGATTCTACCGATCATATCGACTGCTGATGTACCTATTTTGGTTATGATGACGTCATAGTAACGTCCTTCCACTAGGAATTCCTGGCCGAGTATAGGCTATTAGTATTTCGTATGTTGAGCTAACTAGCTGATGAGTTCTTCTGCTCTGCTCGTTCGGCTCCTTCTCTCGATCCACTGTTTTAGGCCTAGTGTAAGTCTAAAACGTGCTGCATGCACTTTAAAAAACGCCGGGATAGGCAAAAACTGAAAGGAACTTTCCAGAGACAGAAACACCTGGACATCAGCAATTCAGCAGAGCGATGGAATTTTCAGTCGTTTACAGAAACCCAAAGCTGTGGGACGTAGAGAAGCAAGTCCGACTCATCGGATCATGAATTGGACTGATCAGCCGAAAGAGGTCTCACAATCAGCGAACGTGATGGACAGGGTTCTTCGGAAACGAGGCCTGACGACTAATAAATTGTATGTAGCCCAATAAACTGGATGTTGGGCTACTTACCTCACGAACTCACTCCGCTCGTACGCCCCAGTTTGGCCTTGTATTGAAAATATGATAGGCCGACTTGCTGGAAGGCTCACCTGTTCACCAGTCTCCTCCACCAAGATTTCTTAAGCCTAGTGTACGCTTATCAAACTGTATGTTACTGACCAATGGACAGGCAAACTCACTCCGCTCATTCGCCTCCTAGCCTTAAAATCACTGAAGACATCATACTACGATTCAAGTAAAATTTTTCAGTCTTTTAATTAAGTCGAAGTCATTGACGACGTCACAGTAACAAAACTGCGGCGGTTTTCCCAAGAGTAATCTCAGCCTTATAAGCATATAAGATGCTAAAAAAACAAAATACTATGTCTCACATCTTTCTCTCTAACGCACGATCAATTTGAGAGACACGAACACCTATAGAACCCTCCTCAGTAATGTATCCATATATCATCGAGGTCTAGGAAAAAGATGATTGATCATATTAGGGGAGGCCGTTCCATGGCTAGTCCTATGGATGTGCTAGTTTTGTATGCTAAATTATACAAGAAAGACTGAATTTTGTCTTTTTCAATTTTTCTATTCTAGTGACCTAGACCTTTCATATTCAGATCTATATTATCTAGTAATATCCTCTATCTTTTGACAGAGAAGCTTAATTTAGCTTTCGAAAACAAAATGTGATCATAATGACCAGTTGCCAAGTACCTATAGTTTTATCTTTGACAGATCAGCAAATCCTTAAATGTACGCCTGGAAGAACACTTTCGACGCTTATCGAAAAAACGAGTAAAAAAAAACACTCACGCAGTCGCGTGAATAGTATACGACTTTTCCTTTGACTAATCAAAATTCAATAAGAGGATCACTGCTACTAGCAACTTATAAATTTTATTCATTTTCTGAAGAACGATGTCGGCAAATGGAATTGAAAATTCTGATAGTCACCAATTAACAAATTGCCATGAATCATAATGAAGATTTTCCATTTACATGGGAAACAGAATGTTTACCGGATCAATCACAAATATACATAGATGAATTACTATCAGTTAAGCTCATTTAATCGCCAAACAAGTAAAAGGCGCACATCTTCAGATATGAGAGTATACTTTGCTTGAGTCTGGAAATGATACATCCCCAGTAGTTTTAGGGAAATCCGCAAACAAAAACAACCTGTAAGTCTGAATATAGGCCTAGAATATTATAAATAGGTAAGGAAACCTAAAATTATTGCAGATTGAAAATGATCTAGGACGTCCCAAATGTCGAAAAAATTCACTACTCCGTCCCCCTTTTAATCTTGTTATGGATATACTTACCTTTTGAGATACGAAAAGGCAATAAAAATGAATAAGAGCTTCACAATAATTACTCTTTCCCTTCCCAGTCTAGTATTGTTCTATTATACATCTTGAGCCGTGGTCACCTGCAATTAGTGGTATCACTGAAAATCAATATTAAAGCCAAACAAGTGTCGAATCACTCATCAGTCCACCCCTCACCATCCCTTCTCTCCAGCTCTGACCTCTCCAAACGCTTTAAAAAACAAAAAAACAAAACAAAATCACTCATACTATTGACTTATAAATTTTACGAGCCAGAGCCAGAGCCATCACGGTGTAAATCGTAAACCAATTCAATGAACCCTTTGTAAAGAATGAACGTGTCAAATAAAAGGTTCTTTATCACAATAGACCTACTGATAACAAAAGGATAGAAATTCCTTCTCGTAATGTAAGCAACTACTTCTGATATTGAAAAATTTCTCAAATAAAAAAATCTCAAATTTCTCAAGAACTTACTCATCCAATTCTCAAAAAAATTGCAGGTGCAACCTAAAGAAGCCCTCACTGCACTGTGTAAATCATTCTTGTAAATTAATTTAATGAACCCTTTATCAAATGAACCTGACAAAGAAAAGGTTCTTTATCACAATAGACGCACTGATAACAAAAGGATAGGAATTTGCTTCAGGTAATGTGAACGACTACTTGTAATAGTGAGAAAAATGCAAATTTCTCAAGAACTTTTCATCGGATTTTCTCAAATAAAAATTGAAAGCTTCTCGAGAACTACTCATCCGATTCTCACAAAAATTGCAGGTGCACATCTTCAGATATAATACTACAATATGGCCAAGTTACAAAAAAATCCACCGGATAGTTTCGGAGGAGTTCCACGAACAAAAAAATCTTATACATATATATGCCATATTTATATATAACGCTATTTTTGTCAGCTCAACTCCTCCAAAACTGATGAGTGGATTTTCTTTAAACTTGTTCAGAATGTAGTCATGTATCTGAAGTTGTGCACCTGATTTTTTCTTGGAGATCGGTTGTTTATTTAAGCCATTCTCAATTTTCCCTCAAATTTGTAATTGCTAATGCCCGGATACTATCCAACCAATTGTATTCATATGACTGCATGATGCTGCAATGTATTCAACGTAGTTGAGGAGAAATTTTGGGGTCATTTGGATAAATCGTTTTTAAGTAATCCTCGAAAAAATGAAATTGAGTCGAGAGCTCTCTCAATTGTATTGTATAAGCCATGAGAGGTCATGAGCCCTATTATGTATGCATAGCATTTACTGGCTGGCTAAATTCCCCATAAACCACCGTACATAGGATGGAAAAATTATAACTTTTAAAATGCACATTCAAAGATCGGTGGATCTGAAACGTAGCCACATATATATACATATTTTATTATTATACATAGTTATTTCTAGAGTGGGGAAGGAAGTGAAAATTCTAAATGAAAAGTCGGTAATGTTTACGCTGCTGCGTAAGCATTTTTTTAGTATAATAGATGATTTTAAAATATCATTATCGATCATAACATGCGCGGAAATTCCATTATGAGGCTTGCGTGAAAAAATAAGAAGAAAAAAAGAAAAAGTTTGAATAATACTCTTTTTGATAGGTATCCATTAGTGGAAATAAGAGAGAAAACATTTCTCTTATTAGTGATAAATTCCGCGCTACTGAAAAAATTTTTGTCTGATACTATTAATTATCAGATATACGGTAGATAGATTCATTCTCTCTGTACCTACTAAATAGGTTACAGGCAATCGTATACGCACGAGATTGGGTACTGCATTTGTGTCAATCAATGCTTCACATTTCATTGATATCAACATGGGTACTCAATCAATTTTTGTATTGTTATGCGAAGTAGTTTATTTAGTCAAATTATGTTCATCGGCAGTAATCGACTTTGAAAAGGTTAGTATAACAACTAGTAGTGCGAAATTCTCATGTATATAGAGTACATATATTAATTAGTTAGTAATTTGCGTATTTTTTTAGGAACGTGACGATTTATGCGCGATGGCAGGTATCACGAATAGAAGTTGTACAGAGTCAGAAGCTGTTCTCATCAAAGAAGGTGTTAAACGAAAACAGGAATTGGAAAACGTGCAACAGGCATGGCAACAGGAATTGGAAAACGTGCGTAATGAACTAGAAAAGGAAGAAAAGAAAAAAGATGAGTATTTTAAGCGAACGATAAGGGCTGAAGAGCAGAAAGTAAGTCATCACATTTTTTTTTTTTTCATTCGAAAAAATAGTTGTGTTTTTTTTGGTCAGAATTTTTGGATGTGATCAGACATTTCTTACATGATAGCTGTGAGCCTATTTACGTCTTTTCTCTTTAATGAAATGTTCAATACCTACCATAAAATAGAATGAGGAAGAGTACCAAATTTTGAGATTTTTAGAATCGTCGTAAAGTCTTTAATTTTGATTTATCAGACCACAATATACCTAGAACGTGAGAACGATATCGAATCCATTCAGAAATTTCTTATTCTCAAGTCACAGCTAGGAGCCTATTTTTGTTCATCCAGTTTTCATATTTTCAGTTTGTTGAATCCTGGGTTTTCTAGATGCTGTATTTAAGTACAGGTATCTGCTGTGCGATTCTTCAATTACCTATTGGTATTCCCATAATTTTTCAGGAACTAGTAGAAGCATTCGCCAGACAAGCAGTAAGCCCTTCGAGAATTCGGAAAACGATTGAAAGGTTACAACAGTCATACATTATCAATCCAAATTTGATAGCAGCAAAAAGGGGAACCATAGAATCTGAAGTCAACCGTCTACTTAACAAGATAAGAAAAGAAATTCTGGAAAGTATAAAATTTATTATTTTTAAGTATGATGTTACAAAGATATCGACAGGGAAGCTTGAGAAGATATTGATAGATAAGAATCAGATGAAAAATGATGGAAATGGGAATGGAAGGGGGAGGGGAAATGGAAATGGAAGTATGACGATGGAAGAAGTATTTAATGTAAAGTGGTCAACGTTGAAAACTGCTCTGAAATATCATGTGGAAGATGATGACGTTTGTCGGTCAAATAATTTTGGAAAAGAAGATTCTCTACAAACGGTTGTTTTAAAATTAGCTTGTATCGAAACAGTCGTTGATGCCAACGAGTTTATTAAGTCATTGAAAAAAAAAACAAATTTGGGAAAAATTCATGGGTAGAAAAAGTTTATCCGATGAGGATAAAGAAACATTGATGTCGTTATCAAACGACGAGGTTTTTCGCCGAATAAACGATAGAAATATAGGAACACAATTGGATTCAAAGCTGGACAAGATTTACGCCACCGAATACTTACAAGTTGAAATTTTTCTTCAAAGTATGGTTGGTACTATTAAAAAGGAAGACTTCAATAACCAATATTACAAAGAATGCATGACCGTACTATATTTCTCAGTTCACCCAGATATTCTCGAGTTGCGGGTTAACTTGACGGAAAACAACCATTATAAAAATCAACCGAGTTACATGACGAGACATTATTTATGTTTTGATATTAGTGTTCTATACAACCTGGTATCCAATATACATAAACACACAGCAGGATTACACCCTCCACCGAACTGCGAGCCACGAGACGAGGATGTGAAAAGTTTCATGAAAGATCTTGTTCCTAGATATAAAAAATCACAATACACCTTAATTGCCGAAATCTTAACTGGATTAGAAATTGTGTCTGCTGAGGAGACAAACGTTTGAGGTTTGAAAGTACAAGTGTAGGTAGGCCTACCTACGTTCTGAAACTATTGATACTTCTTCTTATCACCAAACGGATAGGTATGTACATGTTTTTTGCTCTTATAACGAAATAAACTAACAACTGAAATAAATAAATTAATGCGAATTGTAATTTTATTTCTAGCGACGAGAATCTGCGCCAATATTTTTTAATGGAATTTTATGAAAAAACACGCTGCAGTCGCGTGAGTAATACACGACTTTTCTTCTGACTAATGGAAACTCACTGAAACGTCCATTGCCTGGAAGAACTCATGAAGTTCATTTAATTATTTATGTTCGCATTATCTTCATATTTTATTGAGAAAAGTCGACAAATGTTCAGAAATTCTGATATCTCGCCACTAAACAAATCGTCAACCATTTGAATCAGTGCATAGGGTGACAATTTTTCTACTTGTTCTCTTATTATCTATAGCATAGAGGTCAAAATTATTCCATATTTTTTTTCGGCATCTACATCTTGAAGAATATGAAAATGACAACCGAAGTAAAATAAGACTTTACAAAAGCAGAGCTTCACAATTACTCTTTCCCGTACGTTTTTCCCAGTCTAGTATTGTTCTATTATACATCTTGAGCCGTGGTCACCTGCAATTAGTGGTATCACTGAAAATCGATATTAAAGCCAAACAAGTGTCGAATCACTCATCAGTCCACCCCTCACCATCCCTTCTCTCCAGATCTGACCTCTCCAAACGCTTTAAAAAACATAAAAAAAAAAAAAAAAAAAAAATCACTCATACTAATGACTTATAAATTTTAGGAGCCAGAGCCATCACAGTGTAAATTGTAAGCTAATTCAATGAACTCTTTCTAAAGAATGAACGTGTCAAATAAAAGGTTCTTTATCACAATAGATGTACTGATAACAAAAGGATAGAATTTCCTTCTCGTAATGTCAGCAACTACTTGTGATAGTGAGAAATTTCTCAAATAAAAAAATTTCAAATTTCTCAAGAACTACTCATCCTATTCTCAAAAAAAATTGCAGATACACATTTCTAACCTAACCTAAAGAATCCCTCACTGCACTGTGTAAATCATTCTTGTAAATTAACTTAATGAAACCTCTATCAAATGAACCTGTCAAAAAAAAGGTTCCTCATCACAATAGACGCACTGATAACAAAAGGATAGGAATTCGCTTCAGGTAATGTGAGCAACTAGGTACTTGTAATAGAGAGAAAAATGCAAATTTCTCAAGAACTTTTCATCGGATTTTCTCAAATAAAAATTGAAAGCTTCTCGAGAACTATAGGTACTCATCCAATTCACACAAAAATTGAAGGTGCACATGTTCAAATGTATTATTATGGCCAAGTTACAAAAAGATCCACCGGATAGTTTCGGAGGAGTTCCACGAACAAAACCATACTCAAAATACTGAAAAATTTCTCAAAAAATTGAAAATTTCTCGAGAACTACTCATCCGGTTCTCACAAAAATTGCAGGTGCACATCTTCAGATATAATCTGCCCTACAACGTGAGATGGACGTATATCCAAAATACAAATCTAGAGAAACATATCTTCTGTTTGGTTTACCTTTGAGTGTGTGCGTGTGTGCTCTGTCTGTGAAATCATTTGAAAGTGGATATACGCCCTATTCCTTTGTCGGCAAGTGGGGCGTATATCCACTTACGTGAATACTAGTAAATATTTCCAAAACTAATGCTGTTAACAAGAATTTGAAACGACCATCGGATTCATAAATAAAAAATCAAGAAATTTGCAAGATTGTACAATAATTGTTTCGTTCTAATTCAACTTTTTGAAAGGAATTTACCATTTTCCGAATCGTTGTTTTGGATATACGTCCATCTCACTTCGTAGGGCAGTAATACTACAATATGGCCAAGTTACAAAAAAATCCACCGGATAGTTTCGGAGGAGTTCCACAAACAAAAAAATCTTATACATATTTATGGCTACATATATATGGCTATGTATATGGTTCTGTATATATACTTACATAAGGAAACCTGAAAATTTTTTTTATGCTTGTTGTAATCTAAGACCTCCAAAACGTCGAGAAAGTTCATTGCCCTCTCCCCCTATTCAATTTGCTACGGGTGTAATACCTCACTTTTCCAATTGGAAAAGTCGGTAAAAGCGCCTTCTCAACAGGACTCATCTTCCTAATAATACACGTTTTCTTATTCAACCTTTACCCACTTTTTTAAACGAATTTATTGGAACTTCAAAATAACAAAGTGGATGCTATGGCATCAAATATTATTTTTTCTGTCATACTATGGGTGAAGAGTGATTGATCCTCATGGTTCTCTTGTCGTGTTTTGCGTGACTACAGCAACTGTACTTTGTTAAAGCCGCTGTTACCACGCACCTAAAATGTTTTTGATGAACGCACTTCAAGTCGGTAGGCCTGTATCGAAACACATTGGCTTTAGAAATGTGAAATTCTTAATAATATTCGTCGAACTAGTTTTTTTTTTTTGCAGAAATAAAGAGATGTAAGGAAAATTTGCTTGCATTCAAAGCTATAATAATGGGAAATTTTTTACGAGTATAAGTAGGCTATTGGAATTTTTCGCTTTTTTTCTTAATCATTATAAGCAAGAAATCGATCCTTATTAAGGCGCTCCTTTTTCGATCATTTTTAGTACGTGGGTACACGGAAAAACAAAAACGATCTCATTACTCAAAGTAATGAGATCAGAAGCATTGACGCTGTATTGATGTTTGTCAGTCTATAGTTTTAATATCTTTAGTCTAAATGGCCAATCAGTTTCATTATAGCTATAAAAGCGAAGTACGAAACAATAAGTACGAAGATAAGAACAGACGGCTTTCATGTTATTTAGAGGATGGAAACAGGGTTCTAAATTAACAACAATATCGTTACCGACGATGAGATTTCTTTGTGATGTATTGTACTGAAAGAACTTACTTCCTTCTTTTCCTCGCTTCCTTCTATCAGGCGGTCTACTAGGCGGAACGGATGAAAATATCGTATTTACTTTATACCAACTTTTGATCTCTGCAGAGAGCATTGATTTTCAAACTGTCATACATTGGAAGAAACGAATACGTGTATTTTGTCGTAATTTTATCTGATGATTATAAATTATTTCAGTAGGCCTAAGTGACATACAGAAAAGAGTAAAAGGTACCTATGTTACGCAACTTTCGAGCTAAAGTCACGTCAATTTAAACATTGAAAATTGTTTCGTGAACCTACGAGGGTAACTCGATGATATCTCCGATTTCAGAAGAAACTGTTTGGCTGAGGAACCCGGCTAAAGCTATAATCTTTGTTCGATGTTCGTTTTCTGCTATTAACGCATATCCTCAAATTGGCAGACAACGAGAGGGAAACCCACAATCAGCATCTTATTGGTAATTTTACTCGTGTATTTTCCGAGTAAAATTGCAGGTACGTGAAGAAGGATTCAAAGACCATAATTTACATTGAGAATGAAAAAAACATGATCGTAAGATAGTAGGATATTGCATTTATTCGTAAGATATAGTCAATGAACGTTAGGTGTAAAACGACTTTTCGTCGACGGACGTGAAGTACAATCGTGAAACCTAGCGTGTTTTTTTCCGATGACATGATAACAGGTCGTAGCGATATGAACGTATTATTTATATTTTTTGCAGCCTTTACGAGGTGAGCACGTAATTTGAAAAACAGTAAAAATAAGAATATTGCGTCGTTGTGGAAAGAAAAGGAAAAAAAAAAAAACGTAAGCGAAAAGTTGTCTTCGTCATTTATTATGTATTTCCTCTCATGTACACTTACATGTATAATTCTTCGTTCAGTTTTCACAACCATCCATGACATCATCTTTGTCGTTCTTCTTATACAATTTGTGAACTGAAAAATCTTCTAACATCGGAACACTCGCATGAAAGAAGGAAGTAAAAGAGATACATCGGCTTGCTTGCATCTGTAGGTACGTGTCTTCTCTCATATTTTTAGACGAGATTTTCTGTATGTCTTATTTTCTCGAAATTAAGTTTCCGTAATGGCTCGCCAAAAGTGAGAAGCGAATGAAGTTTATAAACTACAAAAGTATTAATGTAAGAGGTCCATACCACGGGTCCCCTCCTCAAAATATAGGTTTCAAACTTGGTTCATCGAAGTGTGCTTTATTGGTGCTGAATTGTGTTGCAAATGGGACAAGTGCGTAAAACAACAGCCCCCTCTTTTTCAAATTTTCAGTGAATTCAATCGTTTGTGCTATTTTTTTGCTTATTTCTCTACCTATTACCATTAAGGGGGAGAAATGAATGCGTGAGCCTCCCATATCCATTTTTAGTCTGGAAACGGTTTGAATCCTTCATGCTACCCTTGGTACCTTGGTCTCAATTCGTCGTCCTCTGTTACGTGATAGCGATGAGAGGTTTGCTGAGGTCGCTTGCGGACAAATACGCCGAAGTCCTCATTGTGTATGGGGGAAAATGTGAATTTACGCTAGTACCTTTTTCGTTGCGCATTTGTGGCTAGAAATCACGTCTCACCCCGGTTCAGATCAGAGAGGGACAATGTATGGAAATTCTCGTTGTCTTGGGCGTAAGAATGTGAATCTAGTGAGACGTTGGAAAATTCACTTTTTGTGCATCCCACAACGAGACTTGCCGCGAAGTGCGTTCTTGCTTGTTTCAGACTTTTGCCCCACATATAAAGGGGGGCTTGGTGAAATTACGATATTTGATTTCCAATTGAATGCTTCAGAGCAGGTGTGCTCAAGCTTTTTCAACAAGCGACGAGACTGCCGGTACTTTGTTGCTGAGAAACGCGATAAGCTGACCCTAATACTGCTGATCAACAGAGAGTGTGCACGCGGATCTGTTATTGACTCAGATGAGTGGCCGGCATACCAGTCGCTGACGGTAGAAGCTACGTTGTTCGTAAACGCTAACGGATTGGCTAAAAACTAATGACCTTGAGTGCAAGAGCTAACAGAAAGGCTAATAGCTAACTGGCTAGAGCACAATAATTTAGGTAGAGCGCGTACTATAACAGTGAAAACGTTAGTAGAACGCGTGCGATAACAGCACCAGTCATTTTCTTATATTTATTTCATAGTTTTTCTACTATCCCGACGGGTCTTCGCGAGCCGGATTTCGTGAATTGGGCCTGCCTGCTTTATAGATTTGAATGAATTGAGACTTCAGAGCTTTATACATATAGTGTAAAATGTTAAGCGGACCATACCTCGTCAATACAACCCATCGTACTCAAAGCGCCACTTGCATCAGTTTCGACCAACCCATCTTACTGTTGAACCAACACCATCTCTCAATTAAACTTTCTATAAGAGATTTCTCAAACTTGTTTGAGAATATCTCTAACTTACTCGTATTGGTTCTACCTGATGCGCAGTCACGCGCACCTCGAGCCTCAGACTTGCAGTGGGCAAACTTTTTTTCATGTGATCACCTGTTGAGTTGAAAAGATTATTGCAATCGACCATGAGAAAAATTCGATGAAAAATTGCACATTTTAATTAGTTAAAATTTCATGTTTTTGCTCATTTTACCTTATTTTGGAATTGTGTCTGATCGACTGGAAATCTTTTCGCGATCGACTACTTTGTCCACCCTTTGCCTTGAACTGTTCCTTCATGTATTTTTGGGATTTGACCAGATCTGTATATCCTCTTTTCTCAAAACTAACTCTAGGCCTTACTCCGATTGTCTTACGTATGTTCTTGCCCGTCGCTGGATTTTTAGCCGAAAGCGTTTGCTTCATAAATATTTTAAATTACGACTCAGGTAACTTTGTGTTTGTGAATTTATGTGTCATAATATAGAACAAAGAATTTTAAATATTACTCGTAGTCTGGTCGCTTTTTTCGAACTATCCACAGAGTGTTGAGTTCCTCACAGCCACTCAATAGCAGCCTAATAGTGACATGCCGCAGCAATATAACGATTTCTCTGCAGGGTCTACTTTCTTTGGGCCGGGACAGTCAGCTACCACTTTAGCAAAAGTGGGGCGCTCCAGTCTCGGGTTTGTGTGACAAAACCCCCGGGACCTGATTCAGTCGGTACCTCCCCTACCTGACTAGCTGGTGCTGATCACCACAAAAAATCCCAAGTCACGGACCTTACCTCAGGAGACTCCTCAAATCAGGACACCCACTCCTTCCTTGGAGTCTATCTCAAGAGGTTTGACCTCTTAAAGTTCTAGCCTTTGCAAAGGTCCCTCACCGGAGGAACCGCGGCTGCAGAACTTGACAAGGGAGCAGACAAGACGCCACTTGAATACTGACAAGACTCCCATTACTCAAGATATCCATGGTTCAAAATAGTCCATCGGCTACCCTGGGCCTCAGCCATCTATCCCGGTACAACTCTTTTAGGCACCACAGGACTGCCCTGAATCAACAATATGTCCAATACTTGATCATTCCTTGGGACCACTGATGTCAGCATACTTTTCAACAGTAGGCAACCTCAAGTCATACTCATTATTAGTGACCATGAACTTCAATCAGCATTACATAATCTTTACTTCTATTCTGATGCGCGTTTCGCATAACTTAATAAAATCATCCCTAACTACATGTAGACTAACGTAAATTATAATAATATATTCAGTAAACCACTTATCAATACACAATTAATAGCGAAGACGCATTAGTACTACTACCAGATTATGAAGAGCAATTCTCTCTGAATCTACCGATGAGAGTACTTCGCTTGCGAATAAATCTCAAATAATTAAATCTTAAACACACATATCTATAGTTTATAATAATAAAAAGTACAGCCAACCATCTCACCGAACGAGACCTCAACGCATCAGAAATACAATAGGCTTGGAAACTTCGACGACCGAGACTACAGTAAGTCGATTCTCCCAAACTGAGAATTACTAGTGACAAAAGCAGTTTCAAATCTACCCTCGATAGCTGCGCCTATTATCGCCCCTGGATACCGGTTGCTCACGTAAGCCTTTCTTCACATTCCATTATTGGTTTTTTCTGCATGCGTAGATACTCGTCACACCAATTTCAGTTTGGAGTGCAGTCAACTCGCGTATACCTAGTCTACTAAAACTGAGAGTATAGTATTGTATCAATACAATGCGCTCGTCTGCCCTTCTCTACTGTCACTTCGAGTACTGCACTGTACAGCAGGACCTTTGCCTACGCCAAAATATGGGTTATTCACGCAGGTCAGAAGTAGGATATAATGATCGAGCTCTTGTCTCGTTTCTTTTACTTTTTCTTTCGCTTTCTCCCTTTCCTCTCAGATTCCCGGGGTGGTCGTACATATCAGAGGAAGGGGACAGTAAAATTTCTCATACGCACTTCTGGTTATAGCCATGTAAGAAGTACAGGGGAAGTAAGGATAGGAGAACCTGTAACCTAGAGACGGCTAAAGACAACATTCACGCAAGTCCACGAGGTTCTACTCGAGAAATCGGCTCGAAAAGTTTATGTTAGTTAGGTTCAAAAATCGTACTTAAAATCATATCGCAAACCGATTTCAATATTGTAACTGTCATTTATTGTAGCGGTAGAGATTTTTTTTTCTTCATTAATTTTTTCGCGTCATTCCGATCTCAGCAAAGCGCTCCTCCTCCTAGAATACAAAATCTCTTAATGCAGATTTTCGAATACGCGCTCTTTGGCATCCTTGGCCCCATTTGAGCTCACTGCTTTTAATACTTTTTGGAAGTACCTTCTCCCATGAATCATGAGACGTAAATTGATTCCTGTTCATTGCCAATTTTATTCCTCCTCTTTTATTATACATAATACGAACATTTTGTCTACAGTAAGATTTTCCAGGCTGGTTTTTACTTACATTTTCTTAATGGTTGGGCCGAGACTCGAGTCAACAAGGATAGCTGAGGTAACGGTCATGTAACGTGCAGGAAAGCTCATATCCCTTTTAAAACTTCGTAATGTTTTTTTATACCTATTTTGTGCGGACAAGCTCCACTTCCCGTATTTTTCGCCTCGCTGTTCGGCATCTGCTCAGGCTACACTTTCAGTTCACCTCACTCGGAAAGCTGAGACGCTACTACGTGTTTGTGAGTAGATAAAGAAGATACGAATATCTTGAGGGTGGAACAGAGACGGAGAGACCAAGATGGATAAACGGATGAATCCGCATGAAAAATAAATACGAAGTAACTTGTGCAAACACTAAAATAACAAGACAGTGCCGGAGTTGAAACTACAAAAGTTTTTTACTCGTATGCCAGCGAATACAGATTCATATTCAGCAGGGAATTTACAAATTTTCACTTACAAAGACCCACCTGTACCGTGTACACGAGACAGACGACCCGAAGTCGCTGGTACGTTCATTTTTACATACCGTATAAGCAAGCAATAAACGAACGGTACTCGTATAAAACAATCCGCCTCACAACGCATCCAAGAGATGATATTAACCGAACTCAGCGTAGAACGAAAATAAATTTCAAAAGTATTTTAATAAACGCGCGTAAATTACGTTCAAACGACAGCCGCCATCGGCGGAACAATGCTTTGATCAAGTTCATAAATGATGGCTAAATTATGAAAGCGCTTGAAAATCTTTTTGACGGAAAAATTGAAATTTGGAGGTCGATTTTCTGTCGACAACTGTTGAACAGTCGACTGCCTTTTATGATACGCGCTGTATGAAACAAAATGCCGTTCAAAAATTGCCCGAGTATAGCGAACCTAAAATCCTTCGCTCATAAAATGCCCCGCACACTTCGTATATCGCATAAAATTTAAACGAATATGATTTTTGTACAATAGGACGCGCGCCTCGTGAGAAATATTTTATTCGCTGTCGTGTATCCCGATAGACAAATATTTGCGCATCAGCTTGAATCAGAAGGTGCTAATGATCTTGTCGAAACATAAAATGATACTAATGACGACCATTTAATCACTTATCACGAGCCTCGAGAGATAAAGTTTTCAAAGTTCTACGCACTTCTCCCACCTCTTACATATGATGCTCAAACTTGATCTATGTACTTCCTCTTAAATACATTTGGTCTGGTAGTCGAAATTTCTCAAGTCACATTCCTCATACGTACATGTAGCTCAAGAGACGAATACTTTTCTGGTCTTCTTCTTGGATAATCGCTCGTGAGTCGAGATCTGAGGCCCGCTACTCGGATTTATAGCGCACGAGACCCCACCTTGAATAATCCTGTTCGCGTTCCCCTTAAAAAAGACTTGGTATCTGAAACATTTTGTAGGTTCGGGCTCTCTTGACGCAAGTTTCTCTTTTTATTGCCTATTCATTCGAGCTGACGATCGCAGCAAAAACCATTGTAACTTTTTCTAAAATTAAGAATGAATTTACTTCGCCAGCGGTTGAAGAAAAGTGAATTCTTCGAAATTCTACAAAGATGGACCTGGCTGGTGCTGTAGATAATTTTACACTTTTTGTTAGCCTCTAAAAATAAATAATATGTATACTTCAAAAAAAAAGTAGGTCAAGGTCACTGATGACGTCATCAAGCGTGACAAAAACCGTTTTCCCAAGAGTAATCCCGTGTAAAAACTTTCGGAAAATCGTCAAAAAACCGAGCCGGTTCTTCGTGACAGTTTTTCGCGATGGTTTTTCCAAGAGTAATCCTAATCTTCCTCAAGACTGACGTTGGAATGCAGAGAAAGGCTTGAGCGAGCAACTGGTGTCTAGAGATGATACTGGGCAAGGTAAGGCGCCGCTAGCTAAAGTGGATTTGCCAATGAAATCAAAGAAGGCGCTCTTTATATTTTCTGTGACCGTCATTTGTGGAAGCTTGTTGAAAAATTTATGATCTGGGAAAATTCATCCACCCAAAACATTTGGAATCACTTTCATTTGACAGGAAATCAATAGGACTAGCTACAATTTTTGTTGTATGCCTTTTTTACAAATAATAATATTTGAGAAGGATCAGTGAGTCATGTTAAAAAACGCCATGATCACCCCCTCAACCGTAAAGATCGTTTCATTATGCGAATTTCAAACGCTTCTTAGCGCCTGGGCTCACGATCTGAATTAGCGGGGAACCCGCTATCCATTTTGTTAGGGGGATTACATCCTCAGAAAACTTCCGCTTCGGCGTATTTCTGTGAGCTGTGTGACGTGACGTAACATGACGTGTGGCACTTTATGACGTCAGCAATGCCCTTGACTTATTTTAGGGACTTGGAAAAATTTCAACTTCCAGCCTTCATTATATCAGGCCTAGTATTGTTAGGGGGATTAAATCCTCAGAAAACGCCCGCGTTCGGGATTTTGTGTGAACTGCGTGACATGACGTGATTTGGGGCGCTTTATGACGTCATTAATGACCTTATCCTACTTTAGGGACTTCGATAAATTTCAACTTCCATCCGTGATGCTTTATGACGTCATCAATGACCTTAACCTACTTTAGGGACTTTGATAAATTTCAACTTCCATCCGTGATGCTTTATGACGTCGTCAATGACCTTGACTTTGACCTACTTCAGAGACAGAAAAATTTCAAATTCCAGCCTTCATCATATCAGGCCTAGTATTGTTGGGGGGATTACATCCTCAGAAAACGTTCGCGTCTGGGAGTTTCCGTGAATTGCGTGACGTGACGTGACATGGGGCGCTTTATGACGTCGTCAATGACCTTGACCTACTTTAGGGACAGCAAATTTTCAACTGCCAGCTTTCATTATGTCAGTATACTGAGAAGAGCCCGGCCAACTCATTTTCTGAGGGGGCACTTTTGCACCAACGTGATTGCGAGCACTGAAACTTGCGGGTTCCCTGCTACCATTGTAAACCTACAATGGCCTCTAAATTTTTATGCGTGCTCTTACAAAGCGTCAATCAATCAAAGACTTTTCCCATGTGTTCCTTGTGAGTATTGACGTGTTTCATGTTTTTTCTTTACCTTTACCTTAATTTCAAAATCTGCGTCCGGGCGTCTGTACAACCAAGACCTTGGCACTTGGAAGATTTCTCTACCCCTACCCTGATTTCAAAATCTGAGTCTGGGCGTTCTTACTGCACTCTAGTATAGGAATAAAATCATAGACTGAATTTATACTAGACCAAGAACGGAGGGCAAACTATTGGAGCAGGTAAGCCGCCCAAATGCTATTAGCATGAATTATTCTGTACTGGATTCATACTAGACCAAGAAAAGAAGCGAACGAACGGAGCGAGTGAGCCCCAAAAGCTATTACCTCGTGGGTATATTCAGAAATTTGCGAGTCCATTCCGCAAGTTCATCCCCGCCCCAGTATATTTTATCTATTATACAATCAGAAATTTGCGCTCCTCCAAAGCAATTATTTTGAAATTTTTTAAAGTAGGCTTTTACCAACCCAAGTGGTGAGCTACCCAAAAGCTATTAGCTCAAAATACCCTAACTGGAATTATACACCAAGGAGAGCCCTCTAAAATCTATTAGCTTGAAATTGTTCAAAGTGGACTCATACTAGACTAAGGAGGAGGCGAACGTGCGGAGCAAATAAGCTTCTCAAAAGTTATTAGCGTAAAATATTCCCATTTATATGGTCATACTGACATTCAATGAGAAAGGAAAGACGTGAAACATGATCTTTATTCATTTGGCTCTGCCAGAAATTTCTTCATCTGGGTACCTGGCTACAAGAGCATCCCAAGTAACGGAAAAATTGACAAAGCAGCCAAGCAGGCAACCAATCACCCATCAGCGAGCTCTCCAAACACATTAAGGAACACATCACCCTCGTCTGATTCGCTCGTTGGTCTAACCTCAAATATGATTCAAATAACTTAGTCCAAATTAAAAATTCCCATCCCTAGAGCTCTTTAAATTTCACTCGCAGAGAAGAAAAACAGGGAACCCCTTTTTGAGAGTCATGAGCGTGCAGGGTTAACTTTGTTAACTTTTTCTTCAATAAAACTACGGAGAACTTTGTTGCTATCATAATTGTATAGTTTGAAAGTCGAAAGTTTTCCATGTCCCCTCCCCATCACATAGCTCGAGGGAAGAAATTTTTCCAAGTCTCACTTTCTGCCAGATAATGCCTTTATCTGAGTCCTGAGTCTGCCGGACGGCGCCCAGCACGGGTCGTCATTTTTCTTAAATTAACCTCCCCCCCGCCCTCAAAAATAAAGGTTTCCTGTTAATAATCATCACTAGGCCCACAACCAATTACCTAGACTCACACACACACACTTACACCCATCTCCTCATTCATATTATGCCTCTTTCAAGCTTTCATTGCGATCCTGGAACCCTCTACCCCAACCATCTAAGGATATTTTGAGTAATACGGGCGTTCTCAGTGCTCAAGTAGAGCAATCTGCTCCCTTGACAAGTTCTGGAGCCGCGGTTCCTTCAATAACTATCCAATGCAAATATTAGGACATGTGAGATCGAAACCTATATGACATGTATACTTTAGGGGACTAATAAATAGCACGCAATAAAATTAATTATTGCACGGAATATAATTAATGAGGAGTAACGGAATGAAATATAGCAATGAGACGGTATATGTGACTGAAGTGCACGGAATTGATGCACGGAAATTAAAAATTGTTTTGAACGCAATTTGAACGAAATTTTGGCTCAGTGCGAGGCATGTAATTGGAAGACTTTTGACCAATTTGTTCGAGAGAATTATGGTTTATGGAAGATTCATCTAAACAGAAATGTCCACCATGATTCTATCTGCACATGCCCATTCTACCTCAAACATTCCGCTTGCGGCTTGCAAGCAGGGCTGGAACAGGAGTCTGAAGTCGGAAGTTGGAAGTTGAAAAAACTTGATAAATTGTCCTGGGAGTTAGAAGCTGGAGGCTGCGTGGAAGTTGGAAAGTCAAGAGTTAGAAGCTGGAAGTGGAAGTTGATTTGAATCAACTTCTCTATTGACTTCTCTATCGACTTCCAAATAAAGTAGTCAAGCTACCACGTTTTCTAGTCAAAGTCAGAATATGAGACTATGAGAGAGAATAAAGGCGGACTAATTAAAATTCGCAATCACGCCAGTCCAAAAACTGATTAAAAAAAAGTGGGTTTTTGACTTTTGCTGGAAGTTGGAAGTTTTTAGGTTGGAAGTTAGAAGCTGGAAGTGGAAGTTGAAAAGATTTTTCTTCAGGAGTTGAGTTGGATGTGGAAGTTTTTCTATCGACTCTTCCAGCCCTGCTTGCAAGCATGTGTTGGGTATCCTGCAAAAGCAAAGCGGGCGCTTCTTGTTCAATGCTGAATGCATTTCATATTTTCATCTTTTTATCATACGTCTTTCATTTTACTAATTTTTAGTTTATTACATAATTATTTCGGGCTCGGTTTATTTTTCTGTTCCAAACAATTATTAATTAGTTCATTCGTTTTTTCATTCGTTCATTCATTTTATATACCGTGCGGCTTACACTCTTCTGTTTGATATTATAATATACCGTTCAAATATTACATTTTCTGTGCAAAGTCGATTTCTCCTTCCGTGCTGATAAATCATACCCTATACTTTATGGTAAGATAGAGAGTCATCATTTGGGGGTCGTAGAACTCTCGTGGTGATTGATATGGGTCACGCAGGTTGTGGAGGCACCCGCTGAGTCAGACATCAAAAGTTCCATCGCTAAGATACGAAATCGGAGTTGGCCACCCCCGATTGTGGAGGTGGACACTGCAACTGAACCTGTAGCCATCCAACCACTGTTGAAATTACATGATTAGCTTAGGAGAAGCGATCTGGGCCTCAATTACGACCAACGTCACGTTTTTTTGTCCCCTCTTCATCACGCTTAACGAGTGGTCGGAGGGTGTCGACAGGGGTGATATAGAGTGATGAACATTTTCTGTCATTGGTCGTAATTGGGGCCCAGAAAGTCCTACGAGTATGACGACCGAGACGAGAACCTGAATTTGTTTCAAGACGAGAGAACAAATCTCTGGTCAAATCCTGAACGTACATGAAGGAACTGTCTATGGGTTAGGATGTCAAGTAATTTGTCTATACGAGCTCGAACGACTTTGTAAATCCTTCACAGGAATTTCAATGAAAAAGTTAATTCGGCTCGACCGTGGACCATGTCGAGATCGAAATTGACGTTGAGTATTTCGATAGATTAGACGCTCCGGATATCTTATGAATCCTAAAAACTCGAGAAAAGTTCACTTCTTGTGAAACTCTTTCTTCCTCTGCTGTAATTCATGATAAAAGCTCCTGAGTTTCAATAAGAGAATATACGCTGGAGAGATACAGTCGTCATAGAAAGCGAAAACTAAAACTTATATGGAATTCGAATTAATTGCTCGATCAGCCATAACTCAAAAGTTTTGGGCAGTCACCTTCAATTTTTGCTCTAGCTCTTAAGCGGCTGTTGAGTTTTCCTTTCAAGCACTGAAAAATTCGAACTTGAGTGAACACAACATACTTTCAGTTCTCATATTTGGCAGGATTTACGCAAGACATCGTATGGTCGGCACGTTCACATTCCCAATACATAACCAGTATAGGCGTAAATCAAAGAACGTACGTAAGAGTGAAGGTGAGTGGAAAAACAGGAAGTCTCATTCGGAAACGTAATGCTTTTGATATATTTTTTTTTTTCTGTCCGGCAACTAAACTGTGAGATGAAGCGTAAAACAAATTTCAATTTCCGCGCCACGAAACCAACATATCATTTTCGTTTTGGGGTTGATTTTCCTCGTTTTCACGCGTAGTTAACGCAGTCAGCGAAGTACCTAGGTACATCTTGCTTCCTTTCTTTCGTACTCGCGAATGACTCTGGCAAAGCTAGGGAAACGCGTGACAATAAAAATTTTCCGAGTCTACATTATACAGTTCGAACGCGAGTAAATAAACTCATATACGGTATAGTTGCGCTTTACCCTGATGCGGCGTGTTAATCTCGCGAAATCGTTGACCAGCTATGTTAATAAAAGTTATCATAAATTAGATATTCCCGGGGTAACCGCGGCAAGTATGGAAAATAGACGACTAAATTATGCGATGTTTGTTGATAAAATAAACATCTGAAGCTGCAGTGCGGGATAGAGCCTCGGTCGTTCATATTTTAACCAGTCGAAAATGAGTTCGACACTAATCGTTCATTTTAAATTGTATTGCGTTCTTGCAGTTTTTAGAAATTCATGCGGAACTCTCGAAAATGCGACCCGTGGAAAATTAAAAATGGATGTAGGTAACAGAAGAATGACCTTACTTAAAAGCTCAATGAACGATGATAACCGCGTTGATTGTTTAGCGCGAGAGCTTTTTGAACATTAATTCTGTAACTATTAAAACAGATTTTTGATTAGATAACTACGTAGAGGGCAGAAAAATAGCTCGTGAAAACGATTCTATTATAGAAGGCTCAGGAAACTGTTTTACATGACAGTAACAAATGATCGAGCAATCGTAACTGAAAAAGAAAGGAGAATGGACCATGAAAGCGCCATTTTTTCCGTATGCTGGTTGGATATTAGATTGTTCAGGAAATCGACCTCATGTCTGTAAAAATCATAAAAATGCTGCTAAGCTCGCTTTTTTTTCTTACTCCTTCCAACAAGAGAAAATCTCGGAATATGCCTGATTTATGTGTACACAAATGCCTCCGGATTGATATCTTATTCTTTATTTACATGATCGATAACAAATAAACGGGATATGGTACTCTTGATTCATTATTTACGCTCGGTCCATCAACCGGAGAGAATACTTAGGGACATAATAAAATTCTACAGTGAAAGAACTTTTATTCGGAAAGGCGCGAACAACGCGCGTTCATTAATTAAAGCTAGGGCATTAAGGAAGAGGAAATGTTGGCATGTACGCGCACAAAGATTTTCTTGCATTAATAAACGGTGAAACGTTGGTAATATAAATCTTGACAAGGGTAACTTATCTTACATGTTGTGAATGAAGTGCGAATCATCATCTTCGTTCCTTCGTGTAAAAATAAGGGTAAATATACTACCGCAGGGTTGAATTAACACTCTGCACTAGATAACGTGCGGTCGTCGGTCGTATACCTATTTGCACTAGCAAACATAAAAATTCGCACTCGTATTTCAAAATATTTGAAAATGTGTCCCTTTCGTGCGGAATGTACTTCGTAGGGGATGAATTTAGTGTCACACGATGAAATAAAAAATGTCCGTGCTATGATTCGCTACAACTCAACACAACATCATTTGAATACACATGGTAGGCGTCAGAGAGCCATCGTCTTGATAGAAATTTTTGGAGTCGACGCGACGTGTAGAAAAGTAGAAATTACGTACATATTTTCTTAGTCTTATCAGATATATATGTTAGATACAATTTTCAACAGTATCAGTACCTAATGAGCGTCTTTTGGAAGTTTATAACCGGTAGGACCAAATTGATCAATGACCACGGCGCATGAAGCTGGAAAAAAATCTAATTGGGTGAATAAACCCGATTTCGTCTCCTATTTGAGTACTTCGTTAATGCCAAATGAAGCGAGTGCACAAAAAAACTCTTATTACTTTGTAAATGAAAATGACAACGGTTAAACTAAATGTCGTGAAAACTTTCAAAAGTGGTCATAGATTCCGATAAAATTAATGGGATTATTTTTCTGTAAGGGGTACTTGTCACGTCATAAGTTTGGTGACGTCATAAGTCGGGGACGTCATAAGTCGTTGACATTATAAGTCGTCAATCCTGGTCCGCTTACAACATTCAAAGCAAACTTCTCCGAAGTCCGACCCCCCCCCTGCGCAGTAGTTTCTAGCTTAGTCTAATATGCTGTGCGAACGAGCGGAGCGAGTGAGCTCCCCTCAAGTCATTAGCTTGAAATATTCTAAAGTAGACTTTACTGGATCAAGAAGCCGTAGAAGTTGGAGAGGCAACGACTCGACTCCATAAACGAGATGCACCTCGTATGGTAAAGATCAAAAATTCCAAGTTAAGTCCAGGAAAATCGCCGTGTTTTTTAATAACGAAAACTCATTCGAAAGAAGAAGGGTATCCGCACATTTGCGTTTCAAAGATAGGAGACTGCGCACAAGTATATTTTATTGAATAAAACCACAAGCGCATGAGTGATCCAAAAAAATTCAAGGGTTCTTTAACGGAGTTGAACGAGGGGAGGCAGGGAACCTGTTTCATGTGGTACTTCTTGATTGTGTGCTTTACCCGTTCAAAAACTCCTAAACGGTGTATGATAAGTTGCATATACATTCCCAAATACCCGGCAAGGTCCAGAATACCAGAGGTCATCACGCAACGCTTGTCGGGCGTGCGTGGGTAGTCCTTTTGAGGAATGATTTCACATGACTTCGAAAAAAGTTTTCAAAAACTCTTATTTTCGATTTTCAGAAATGTTGTACAGGGAGGTTTGAATTTAAAGGAGAAATCTAAACTTTTGCTCCAAAAAAATTTCACAAGTCAGAAAATAGAGGATTTTTTGATGATTTTGAAATGAGATAAAAAGTGCATGGAAGAAAATTTTAAAATTCTGCTTCGATACCACCTCAAGTTGTAGAACCTTTCTGAAAAATATATACAAAAATTAGAAAGATCCATTGAAAACTTGAGCAGTGAGAAACTGTTTCTGGCATCATATTCATTTAATGCTCGTTTCCACAAGTAAAGCACACCCATAAGGGCGTTCCGAGTCTTATGATGTTAGAAGTGTTGTACTTTTGGTTCATTAAAGGGACTAAGCCAATTGGTATATAAAGCATTGCATATCTAGTCAACTAAAGGGGCTAAATCGACCTGTGAGCTTTATATGACAGGATGGAGTATAACTAGCAAGGCAGCGCGCCCATCTTGTCACTTGTCTCTAAAGCCTTGGTTGGTTACTGTTCATCAAACGTCAAAAACAAACGGCTCTTCTCACATCAGACATAATCGATGATAAATTAACTAATTATACGTAACATGAATTTTTCTATTATTTTTTTTTCTGGTACAACGCAAATCAATTCTTACAATTTTTTTTTACAATTTATTTTTGCGTTCATCAAAATCTTCAATTTCCTTTCTTCATTTTTTTTTCCTGCAACATCTTTCATTAATATTTCTAATTCGGCAATTTTCTTTCTTTTTCTTTCAATCCCTTCTTCGATTTCTTCCTTCATTGCTTCTTTTTCTTCCCGTGTGTCATCTACTTCGATGTGCTCCATAGATGAAACGTCAACAATTTTATGTATTTGAGTTGCCTGTTCCAATCTATAATTTCATGACAAAAATTAAATTTTCAAAATCATTAAATATCAACATCCACGCCAAAACATTAAAACAAAATCATTGAAGCAATAATAATGCATCTTAATGTTAGGAATATAATAATAAAATAAAATATTTTGCCAAATAATACGGTCTAGAAAAAATGCGAACAAAATTTCTAATTGACCTATAGTAGGCCTATTTTTTTTTATAATACCTACCTATTTGGTTTGGTAAGTAGGTATGACGATTTATAAAATTCTACAGATAATTTTCTCCAGTTGAATATAGTCAATTGGTTTTCTCAAGATAATTTTCTCCTGATAAATAAATTACCAAATTCGGCCTCTCCAGATAATTTTTTCTGAAAAAGCATTGAAAATAGTTATTATAACCAAAGTTCTTTACGAATTTCACGTATTCTGTTTTCTCCTCGGTGCTCCTTTAACCAAAAAAATTTCTAGATGCGAGCCATTTCAGTAAATAAATATAAAAATTATCATATTATTTTTCTTACTTTTCTGAATTGAACTGACGTCTAGTTATGCAAATTTTTTTCTTCTTCAAATCTTCCCGTTTCTCGTAAGACACGTCAATACGCTGGCTATACAACTATTGGAGGAACCAGCGTTGCGGCGTCTACAACGCTGTCATTTCTTAGATTTAAGCTGTCTAGTCTGAAATTATCTCAATCATATTTACACTCAAACTATAAGTTGAGTCAACGCACCGTCTTATTGGTAAGTTCATCTGTATTACTCTCTAAGTTAATCTACTCTGCACAATATTATTATATTTTACACGTCACTTTTGTACTAATCGTACTGTTAGCTGGAATGCCAGCTAACAGATATAACTAACATGTCACTATTTCTATTAACCTAACACGTAAATATCGCAAGATAGTACGTGAAATATATGAATGTAATGAAAAAAAAAAAAAATCTTCCCGTCAAACTAATATCTCAGTTTGCAAATTCTTTTTGACGTTTTTCAATCTATAGGTCGATTCCCAATTTCACGTATTTCTGTTTTCTCCTCGGTGCTTTCTTTTACATAACCTTTATCCAAAAAATTTTAGATATGAGTTTTCCAGAAAATAAATAATTATAAAAAATTATCATACTTTTCTTACTTTTCCAAATTGAACAGCCGTCTAGATTCGCAAATTTTTTTTTTCACCAAATCTTCCAATTAAGGTTCTTCCAATCAAACTAATGATATCTCAGTTCCCAAATTCTTTCTAACGTCAACAAAATTATTCATTCGCATTATTTCATTCACTCACTTCCCAAAACTTCTTTCTTCACTTTATGAAATTAATATTGTTGGTAATCAATCGAGTTATTTTGCAGATTGATTATGATAAGGGTTAGAGAAAGTGAAAACAAAAATATTTTGTAAAAACCAGTAATAAAAACTCTTTAGAGGTGAACAACTAATTCAGGTGCAATTGTTGAAAGATGCGTGGTAATCAATATAGGATTGAATCTTTTTTTTTCCCCTTCTAATTTGCTACGTGATTCATTTTGCGATGGCTCCGCCAGAACATTTAGGTTTCTCTTTATATGAATGTGTGTGTGGAGCGAGATGCAAAAGAATACCAACTTGGAGGTGGATCATACAGATCAGGAGAAAATGCCTTCTTTTGCAGGTTAGTTCTCTTCAATTTGATAATAGACTGATTCAGGCGTGACGTCAAATCTGTGAAAAACAATCGATCACATGAATATTGTTGCCATTGGCAGATCAATTCCCATAAGAATTCTACAGGAACGTTTTGATCATTCATCAGTACTTCAAAATGAACCAAAAGTTAAGGATATGAACTTTATATTTGGCATTCATAAATTCATATTTGTATTTTTGAGTGTGAACAAATGATTGAAATGCTCCCATGTTAATCATGGATCCGATCAAGTAGAATGGGTACTTTCACCTGATATTATGAGTGCTGCAAGCTGTGACTACTGCACTGTGACGTCAGCCTGAATGAGTCTATTCCTCGCAAAAATCAACCGTTTTTGAGATAAATTGATTATTCCAAAAAACGCCTATAAGGACGTAGGAGAAAGTATGCAATTTCAGATAATAGAAAGTTTTATAACGTGCAAGAAAATACCCTCATTGATTATTTGCTATTTGCATGGCGACGGAGCTGGGTACTAAGACGTAGGAGCAGGGATGGCAAACGTAACAAAAACGTAACGTTATTTAACGAAACGAATCATGTTTAGGAGAAACGTAACGAAAAAAAAAACGATTGTCAGCCTTAAAAATTAAGGAAACAATAACAAAAACTAGAAATCAGCTGAAAATTAAACGTTAAACAAACGAAAATCATCTGTTTTTTCGTTTCAATGGCCGTGTATGTGTATCATGGCCGTTGGCCCAGTACGGCTAAGGGCGGGTAACTCAATGAATTGGATACTGAAGAAAAGATTCTTTTATCAAAGCGACCGGAACCCCATTCCCCAATAACTGAGTAACAGTGTTTAATTCCATCCATTACTAAACTAAGTAATTGGTAATCTTTCATCAGAATTATAAATTTACGACTAATTGATTGATTAACAGAAGATAAATCCCTGATTGTAAGTTTCAGTTCTCAAGTACGATTTAACGAGTAATTTGACACCCATATTGTCTAAAATAACGTTAAAACGATATTTATTTTGATAACCAAATTGACCGAAGTAAAACCGGAAAAAAAAACGAACAAAAAATCTACGCTATAACGAAACAATAACGAAAACCCCCCAAAAAAAATTTCGATAACGTTACTGAAACAATAACGATATTTTTTTCGTTTGCCATCCCTGCGTAGGAGTAGTTTGATAGCAGTGTTACCACCGGTTCAAGTAAAAAACTTTGTGACTTTTCACCCGCGTGCAATGTCGCACAAGCGCACGTGTCACTGAGGCTTCAATACTTCAGAAATTTTTTGAGCCATGCGGCCTAGTGATGGGAACTATCAATAGACTATCGATACTATCAAAAAACTATTGGGAAAAACGATAGTTTTGTGAGTATTGTCGATAGTTTGAGAAACTATCGAAAGTTGTAAAACTTTTCCTCTTCTTATCAAAATGACAAAATTGATGGGAATTTACTGATAGCACATTTGAAAGAAAGAGAATGGGACTGGAATGTCAAATAGTCGGTGCCAAATAGTCGACCGTTCAGCGGTCACTTTTGGTCACATATGTGCCTTTTTAGGTGTTGGACCACGTTTTTATGGTATCTCTTAGCCGCGTCCGTCATCTGGTAACACTAGAATACATTCCTACTCGAGAGTCGAGAGGATTTTCCAAAAAAAATAACGATCAGAAAAAAAGTATTTATCCCACGAGTAGCGCAGGTTTTTTTCTCCTGATCGATGTTTTTCATATAAACTATCGATAGTATCGTTAGTTTCAGGAAAAATTATCGGGACTATCGATAGTCCTGATAGTACCTTGAAAAAACTATCGGGACTATCGATAGCATGAGACTATTGACTATCGCCCATCACTAATGCGGCTCATACCAAGGTTGCTTGGTCAATAATTCTAAAAGCAAACCCTTCAAATAAATTGACTATGGCTATCAGCTAACGGCTAATTCAGTCATATTGGCGAGCTTAGAGCTAGGTAGCTAATTTTATACAAAATAGAATGGCTAACGACTAAAAATTAAACGCTGACGGTTCAAATTAAGGGAGGGGGGTAACTCTAATATGAGGAGGTGAGGGGAGGAGGAGAGAAAGAATCAGCCGTTAACAGTTTCAATTTGAATAGCTAATGGCTAACGTGATTTCATTAGCTAACTAATTTTGAATAAAAATTGCTTGGCTAACGGCTTCGGCTTAGCTGAGCAGCTCTGGCATCATTGATCGGTGGTTATTAGACTATCTATTTATTCGTGTCACTTTTTCATCGCGAATAAATCTCCTTCTTAATGAAACACAAGAATTTAGAAAAATTCAGCAAAAACTACTCTAGGGCTAGAGTAATAATAACCCTGGAACTGTTCATTCGTGACTTCATAACTTCAGCATTTTACAGTAGTTTTTCTTGAAGTTTTTTCTCAGAGTGCAACAATCACACTCTCACTTGAAAAGAAAGTTGTTTGAGCCGTGGATCGTGAGGAATTATTGAGCTACCCTGTTCCACAGGAACCGAAAAGGGTCAGGACAGCTAGACGGAGATGGTCCTTCCCATCCAGCTGAGCTTTTGGTGCTTTTGAGTTAGAAAATGATATAAAATGAAAAAAAACAAAAAAAAAACGGAGTAATACTCGCTCACACAGGCTGACAGAAATAACTCCTTACCTCTTTGTCCCCCCTTGAATTTAAAATAACAAACTCCACTAGTTTGGGACGCATCCCGAAATAAATAGAGTGAAGTAAAAACAACACACGGAATATAGAGAATCTTTGATTATTCCTACTCCAGCAAGGTGTTCCACCGACGAGCTGGAAGATTTTCCAAAAGAAAAACGAATGGTACCTAATAATAACCAATTCAATCATTCTGGAGGGCCATACGAACCTACGGGAAAGAATAATGAGGGTTGAAAAGTTACGCCTTTTTTTTCCTGTAAAGCCCGGCGCGCGCTATAGGGACAAGCAAAGCAGGCAGTTGATCGTAAAGCCTTGAATGCCCACTTCCTCTACATAATTATTGTAATTTCTTAGGATTTCTCCCTCCCTCAGTGAACAAAGAGGCGAAGAAATAGGCCCTAGACTTCCAAAAAATGCAGAGTTAAAACAATTAAAAATACATGTTCCATGTTCCATCGAATCTTCTCCCAGAAATGACTTTCCAATTTAAATTATTGCATAATTTTTTTTGTCGACAGCAAACGAATGGCAATTATACGGTCTGAGATATGTACAGCGTCGTGGGTCATCACAGTTACAGCCGCAATGATAGACGCCACCAAAATCGACAGCAACAGGCACAAAGTCAGCCCCAAAGTCAACACGGTCTCAGTACCTCTCAATTACAACTGCAGGCATCCGGAAGCAACACGAGTATTACGTCTAGCAAGCGGAGGAATAGTCGTAATCGACATCGAGAACCTTTCACATTAAGATTTTTAAACTACATTCGAAAACGTTTCAATCCTGTCGTAGGTAAGTTCCTGCAATCATCAACCTGCTCTTAATGAAATATTGCAGGAAAATGTTACCGTAGACTTTTTTTCTCTCTTTTGTCAAAGTATCAATATAATAGGTACTCACTCGCAGATAAATATCACGCTTTTTTCATAAATTTAGATTCCGAGTATGTATATTATAATGAATAAGAGAGATGTTATTCAGTTGAGGAGAGGAAAGAAGTTATTACCATACGAGTCGTTTAGTTTACGAGAAAAAGAGTTTCCAAAGCTTCAGAACAGAATAAGGGAGGACGATAAATTAATGACTAAAACTTCAATTTGCATTTTTACAAATCAATATAAAAGGTAAAGAACGTATAATCTCAAGTTTGATGTTATACGTATAGGAAGAACAATTGCGTAATATTTTAACGAATACTTTTACGCGGTATTACTTCTTTTATTCCCTTCGATTCAATCCTATCCACTTTTTAGAGGGAGACGAGTGTTACAGAACCAAGAAATAAAAATGTATACGATAAGAGGTTACATTTCATCAAGAATTCAATCCTCGTGTAAATTGAATTAATTCTTAAATTCATATTTCAAGTCAAAATTACTTCACCTTACTTATCTATGACATACTTCATCAAATCACTCAGTTCAACAGGTTGATAGACATTAGAACGAAATTAAAGAGCAAACAAGGAATGAATATAAAAACATGGCTTCTCATATTTCAAACTTTTAATAAACAATGGTAGGTAATAGTGACAAAAATAATAATGATAACACTTGTGATAATATTAATAATGAAATAAAGGTGTAAGTAAAATATATAGAAATTATAACCGTAGTCATTTTTCTTTGAACCAATAACAAAAACAAAGAGATCTTCAGAAATTCAAGTAAAAGAAGAAAAAAAAAAAATATTTAAAAGTATTCATTCTTAAAATTAGTTGAAACTCTTCGAGTAAAATTCAATCAGAATTATTTCAAACAGATTCAATATTCTCGAGTCTATCTTTTAGTCAATGTAGTAAATTCCGATTTGAAAGAGCCAAATTGAGATTAAAAAATGTTCTTTTTGAATTCATGTCCACGATAATAGAAGTAAAAAATTGAGGCAGAAAAGAAAGTCACATTTAAAATGATAAATTTCACTCGTGTTAAGAATTTTAATGATCATTCTAATGGTCCGTAATTTATGATAATAAGGATAATAATAAAAAGAAAAACTCGAATCTCAATAAACGAAGTCAAATGAAGAAGAAAACAAAAAAAGTTTCAATACCTATGAAGAAATATTCAAGTCCTTCTTATAGATAGAACACGAGAAAGTATTTTTAAAATTAACTAACGACGAGACGCAGTCCAATAAACTCTGTATTACGAATATTAAGCTGAAGTACCATATTCTGTTGATTCTCGTCATCGGTGTATAGTTGAGCTACGCCTTTCCACGATACTTCTCTCAATTTGTTGCAAAAAGCATACATTTGCATCGAAACATTTACCGGTTTTTCAAATGAGAGAACAGTGTCCACCTTCGGAATATACTGAAAACATAATAGTTTTTAACGGCGATAAGTTTCCTCCCCGTCAAGTGAGTATGAGAACGTAAATTATTTCAGGAATCTTGAATGATAATTTGCTTATGGGTACGTTACAGTTATTTCTAGAGCCAACATGAATTCACGCGCTTGTACAATGCAAAACTGTGACTTGCTACATTCATACACACGGTTCATACAATACGCAATCGTACCTGAATAGCAGCAATGCATTTATCATCCTCAATACGTAAACGAAGTACATAAATTGTTTTCTTAAAAATCTGATAGCAAGTACGGAAAGTTCGTTCACCCATATTTTTGCGGTCTAGAAGGTACACATATTGGTTCCTCCATTTAATTTCGTCTGTGTGATACTAGAACAGAAAACATTTGGAGTTAGATATATTACTACTTGGGTGCACTACACTCGATACAGCCATTTTGGCACGAAAATTGGGTCAGTCAGCCCTTCAATAGTTTTTCTCGATGAGGGATCTAAAAGCATTTTACACATTTTTGATTGATTGCCGGGGGATAAGAAATTTTCGAAGGTAGCAAAGGAATAGGCCTATGAAAAAAAACATGTTCATACTTCGCATATATGCTGATTCAATAGATTGAAAGAATCGTTCCAAAAACATAAATTGGATGGACAGGTAATCGGTTTGAATGTGCACTTTTTTTCATGCCTCTGGGCATACTCTTGGCGAAGGACAGCACCGCAACCTCTCACTTTGTACGTACAGAAACGACGACAAACCGGAACAACAGCCTAAAATACGTAATTGACTGAGTAATGAGAACATGAATCATTATAAGAATCGAAATTACGAAAAAATTTAGGAGAAATCAATCACAAGAGTAGTTCCTTTCAGCGTCTCTTTCTCCAATGTTTTAATCATAGTCAATGGTTTCCACTTCTCTTTTGAGAGATTGCAGATCTGCATTAACTGTCGTAATCGCTCTCCTTTCAAATTTTTCTCTTCCATAACGCTACAAATTATTTTTGAACGATGCAAGGTTTCCTAAAACAAAGCATATGATACATGAAAGTGAATTGAAGAATAAATAACTTGAATAAGAATGAATCGAAATGAATATCTTACACTTTCGTATATAACCTGACTAACGTTCGTTTTCATATCCTCCTTCTCATCATTTTCAGATTTAGTTTTCATTAAAACGACATTTCCAACGCTCATGTTCAATTTACTCTCTTGCAAGGTGTTTTGCACTTTCATTGCGTAAGGAGTACTCGAAATAATTAGCCCCTTTTCTTCAATTTTTCGTCCATTCGATAAAGCCAACTGCCCAGTGACGTGATTCAAAGACGTCCTCGTTTGCATCATCAATTCATTCTTATTGGATGGCATCAGCGCTGAATTGGATGCGTGACTCGTCTGCAAACGATTTCGTAAGATGCTAATGTTGTTGGCATTTCTCTCCGGAGACGGACTCGGACTTATCAAGTTGATACAGTTCTGATTGTCATTTTTCGAATCTCCGATCAAATGGAAGTCTTTTCCTGAATTTGAACTTCCCAAAATAAACGGTGCGGATGTTGAGTCTGCGCGTACACTGTCCTCCAAAAACGAGGGCCAATGTGATGCATGAACATCCTGAAGAGAAAAGAATTTATAAATAAATAACGAGGCGAAAAGGTCACGCGTAGTACAATGCACAAAAATTAGAATATTTACCGAATTTGTATTCGATGGATGATGATTAATCCCAGGAAGCAGAGTTGAAATTGACGGAAGTGGAGCAAGCGGTGTTTGGGAAGCAGTAAGATTCATGTTATCCAAGGAGAAATTGTTACGATTTGATGATCCGAACGTAGCGTCATTACTGCAATTCTGAGTATAAGTCACGGTCATGTTTGGAAACGGAAATTTAGACCCATTCATTCCTTCTGTCGTCGAGCTATTTTGATTTCCTGGCAGGGAATAGAAGTGATCGAAGTTGTTTTGACTCTGCCAACCGGCTTCCCCGTTATTATTGGAAGAAGAAAATGCATTTGATTTGCTCAAATCAACTTTGTTGATCTCAAGCATACTGGCTAAATCATCGTCTAGGCCATACGTTTCCTCATCCGAATATTTATCAAATCTGAAATGTTACAACATAGAAAGCTTCGGTCAATATTTTGATTAAAAAATGATACACTCATAAATCAATTATTATTATAGAGAGAGAGAGAGAGAGAGAGAGAAAAAAAAAGGTAATAACGCTGCGATGTTTGTGACCAAATTTTACAGATCTTAATAGGTTTATACAAATTTTCTTGTGCCACTTTTAGCCCCGAATTCACTTCTAGATTTTGTGGGAGTGTGGCAATATTGAACGATAGGAACACAGGCTCCTGTTCTGGAATCCTCAACGCGCGCCTTACAAAGGAGTTCGGGAACATCTGAAGAAAGATTCAGAGATGCCATCTTATCCCTTGATTCGGTGCTGTGCAGTACAATAAGAATGACCAATATAAAATTGAAAAAAATTATCTAAAATACTGTACATACAAATATTGTCATTAGTGATGGACAAAAACTAAAACTTTTTTGAGGCTACAAACCAATGTCGAATTGAGACAGAAAAATAATTACGTTATGTGAGATTTATTATGTAGAGCACGGATTTTTCGGTAATATAGTTGAAAAGTTTCGGCATTTTAATGTTGCATTTTCGGTAATATTCGGTTTAAAAAAAAAAAAAATTAGAAAAAACACGCGTTTTTAGTGCTTGTACAGATTCGAAACCAGAATTATTCAATTCCGACCATAATTACGAAATTTTTGATCAAAATAAACGAATTTTAGGGATTAAACTCATCAGTACGAAAATCCTAACAATTTTTCAATCAAACTTCTCAATTTTTCAATTTTGGACTAGATCATATTTCAGTATTTTATCACCAAAATTACCCAATTTCATGAAAAATTTACCAATTTTTCGTTCAAAATTCCGTGATTTTTAACAATTTTCCAGAAACCGGTCATTTTCGGCCTTGTTCGGCTTTCAACCCTATTTTCGAACTTTATTTCATTTTCGGTGTTATTTGGTAAAACGAAAATTTTTTCCTTGCTCCCCGATGGAATCAATGTAACTTCTATATCTTTTTCTGTCATTCGCCCTCTCTAAATGACCCGGCAAAAAACGGGAAATCCGGATTCTATAAGAATACCTAAGGCTGTTATTATTTTAGTTTAGACCCATTCGATGCTTGCACAGACCAAATCATCAATTTTTCAAAAACTTCAGTTAATATTTTAAAATTATCTTTCGTCAAACGAACGGTGAAGTAATTCGCGGTAGTTCTGGTAGATGTCGTCCTACGAAGACGTACACTCAGAACGATACGCGAAATCTAGGGCATTTATCGCGGAAATTATTTTCCTTCACGAAATACGAACGGTGGCAGTATGAGAGCGCTAGTATAATAAACTGCGTCATAAATTCTGCATCACCTTGGAATAGGGTAGAACATTTTCTCGATAAAATTTTCATAAAGAAAGAGCAAAGAAAAAGCAGACAAATGTAGGACAAAAAATGAAAGTTGCAAAATATTGAGAGCAATTTCACATTTTTCGAAAGATTGAAGATGAAAATATTGTTAAATGAGAGTTTCTTGAAAATCGCATTTATTCACATCGAATACTCTCAAAGTTCATCTTATTACTATTGAATAAGAAAAAAGTAACTTGGAATAATTTTTGAACGAAGTTTCGACGTAAGAAGGAAGCTGGGAATTTAGTTCAAATTTTTCAGTAGTTCGATGAAAGCTTTTTAGGAATAATAAAATTGAGAAAGTTTACAGGATACGAAAATTTTTACAATCTCAGAATTTCCATACTCGTATTCTTCATCAATTAAAAAGTATTTACTTACGATAGATTGGCACTCGTAAATTCACCGGATTTGAAATCCAAATTTTGGGAACTCGACATCCCTTGAGACACATCATGATTTGGAATATCGTGAGTAGTTTCAACCCTAGAAAACAAAAACAATGAATAACTTTCGAAAAAACTTTGAATTTTCGCAATAATTTATTGTTATTAGTTGTAAGACGAAAAAAAGACCAGCATCAAAACTGGATCAGCTTAAAAGTCGAACCTGGGATCATAAAATTACTACTTAAGACCATCATTCATTTTTTTCGGTTTTAGTTATAAACCTGTTACGAAACTATCGATTTATTCTTCGAAACAGTTACCGGTCAATAAGTCGAAATCGATATTTTCTCTTGCAATTTAGGCTCCGAGTAGGTATTATAACGTCACTACAAAAAACTAGTTGCTTTGGAAAAAATCTCCCATAACGAGTTCAAAGCATCCTCACCTTTCAGACTCGATAGCATCCAGAGTATCTTCGGGCCACGGCAACGGATTGTTGTTCGATGGAATATTGTCCACTGTAACATCTGCCAGTTCAGGTATATTCGGAAGGTACGGAGAAGCTTGAGCGATATCCATTTGTGATACCTATGGCATACAAACCAATTTTCATAAAAATTTATCCTCTGCAATATTCGTCTATTCGTTTTTTATAATACTGAAGGTACATATTTCTAAGATTGAAGATAACTCGGGATAAGGTTTGAAAATTGACAGATCAACGGGGAAAAATCGACAACAGGGAGTAAGAAAAATGTACGAGTGATTGAGAACCTATGGCCGGGAACTCAAGCGTGGAAAACCTCACTTCTATTGACATGAAAGTGGGCATGTTTCATATCTTTTCTCTACCTCCTCAATCTCGAAAATGCGTCCGGGCATCTAGGTGTCTGCACGGATAACCTTGGAATTCGGAAAATTTTCAACGTCGAACCTCAGCCCTACCTCTGATTCCGGAATTTGCTTTCGGGGGGTTTGTACAGTTTTCTAGTATAGGAAATGGGATACTATCATGGAGAATGATGTATACAGTATACTGGAGATGAATTGGCGAGGACCTCCCCTTGTATTATACTAGCTTCATACTAAGACTATACTAGTCTTGAACTGGACTTATACCAGACGAGCAGACCAAGAGGTGGGCCCAAACTAGGCTGCTGTAGTGGGTTTAGCTTCTTTCATATAGGCCTATTTTACAGTATACTAAACCAAGGAGGGGGAGGCGAGCGGGGCGAAAGAGCTGAACGAATTCGTTCTTCCTTTTCGATAATTACCCTTGGAAGCTAGTAAACCTAAAATATTGCAAACTACACCTATACTAGACCATGAAAGCCGCGAGTGAGCCCCCGCTTGAAATATTCTAAAGCAGACCCATACTAGACCAATGAGTGAGCTTCTCAAGAGCTATCATCTTCAAATATTCTAGACTGAGCTCTTTGAAAGCCATCAGCTCAAAATATTGTAAACTAGGAAGGTGGAAAATCAAGTTGAACCAATCCAAGTCTGAAAGGGTTGACTTTACATTACGCCCTCACCACTACACTCCCACAATCATTGCAGGGTAGCCGATCCCTACCGCCAGCCACGCACGATATCTAGGTCTTCATTTGGACTGTAAATTGAACTGGCAAGAACATGTTCGAGCCAAAAGAAAACTCCTTAACATGCAGTTTGACCGGTTCCACTGGCTTATTGGACGACGACCGAATCTTAGCTTGGTCAGTAAGAAGCTTATCTACACTACAATATTTAAACCCGTGTGGACTTACGGCTGCGAGCTTTGGGGCACCACTCGCGATACGAATAGGCTAATCATAGGGAGATTCCAAAACAAGTTCATGCGAACAATAACGAAGGCTCCGTTCTACGTTATCAACGACCAACTACGGAATGATCTCAAGTTGGACTCCATCAGTGAGACGACCAGGAAGAAGTCAACCCGTTACGTCCAAAGAGTGCATGACCATACCAATACGGAGGCCATACAACTGCTGGATAACCAAAACGATACCCGTCGTTTAAGAAGACGCCACCCGCTCGACCTTGTCAATCAATCGCTAATTTAATTAGACTAGTCGTTACTCGTAATGTTATGAACCTTTAAATAGTGCTAGTCACCTCTGTAAACTGCCCGTGTACCCTTACTCTCAGCTAATTTGGTCTGTCTTTATCTAGCAGTTCCAAATAAAATTATATTAAAACTAGACTAATGCTGGACCATGAAGGCTGCAAGTAAGCTACCAAAAACAATTAGCTCGAAATTTTCCGAGGTGGACTTATACTAAACCAAGGAGTGAACTCGCCAAAAACTACTATCTTGAAATTTTCTAATACTAGATCACAGAGTGAGCTCCTCAAAAGCGATTATCTTGCTGGACCTATACTAGACTAAGAAAAGGGGCAAACGAGCGGAGTGAGTGAGCTCCCAACAACCACCAGCTTCTGGGAAAGAAGCCACCAGCGGCCCCCAAATGCTGTTAGGTTAAAATTTCTCATATGTACTAGCTTTATACTAGGATTACCGGCTGAGGCAAAATGATGTTTACCAGTTGAATGAGAGTTTGCGCTAAATCTGTAGGAGGTAGCGCAGAAACGCGGGACGATGGATGCATTTTTCGAATCCACAAAATTTACATCTGAATTTTATTTTCAATTTGCGCACCTTCCCAACTTTTCTAAGCCAAGTTATGGACCAAAATGGGGTTTGAGAAATTGAAAAATCCCCCCCCCCCTCTTCAAGCTTTTTTCGGAATAGGCGTCGAATTTCACTTTCAAATCAGATAAAACATGCAAGTTTGAACAATTTTAAACTTTTGAGAATTTGACAAATAGATCAATTTTTGGCACAAAAGCTATCATCTCGAAATATTCTTCATTGGACCTATACTAGATCCACGAGTGAGCTCCCCAAAAGCCACTAGCTGCTGAGAAAGACATAAAACATGATCTTCATTCATTTGGCTATGCCAGAAAATTTTGAATAAGTTCTTGGGTCAAAAATTCTAACAACTTTCAGAAAAACCAACATTTTGAACGCGGTAATCCTTCTCAAATAAAATAATTAGTCACAGTCAAGTGACGTTATTTGTTGTAGCATCAGGAGAAGGAACCAGTTTCAACAACTTAAATTCAGTACTGATACAGTATAAGAAAAACAGGATTTAGAAGATATGTCTAGGAGTCGGAGCTAGGAGCTGGAGCCATAATTTGATCCTGAAAAGAGCCGAAAACTCCGCCCTTGGGGTCAGCTCCTCAGCTCTTTGGGAGCTGCTCCGCTCTTTCCTTTTGAAGGAGCTCAGGAGCTGCTCTTCAATTAAAATGAAAAGAAAAAAGGAAAAATTTGACGAATTTCAAAATCCAAAGCCCCAAGGCTAAGGCTTGAAGCTTGAAGTAAAGACAACCCGACTAGAGAGAGAGAGAGAACTGGCAAGCGAAGAACCATTGAGGAACCCTATGAAAGCCCACACCAAGTGAAAAAAACAGGACTGGAGAGCCAGAACCGGAGCCAGCTCCGCTCCGCTCTTTGAGAAACTGGAGCCAGCTCTTTTACTTCTTCCGGCTCCACTCCCAAGATCGAGAGCTTCAGCTCCGTTCCGAAGGTACGGCCTCTTGGCTCCGCTCCGCTCTTCACTTTTCGAGGAGCCAGGAGCTGGAGTCGGAGGCAGAAATCTTTGGCTTCCCAGGCTTGCAAAAAACAGATTACTACCGAACCTCCGCTCTTAGCCCGGAGGTAAGCTACCCCCGTAGAATTAAAGGGCGAAATAATAAAAACATGGTTTGACATTGAAGACTTTCTCTTCATTGATATGACAGAAATTACGAGCTTTTAGCTTACATGCATCAACAATTGATCTGAAAATTTTGGTAGTGCAAACTACTGCTTCAGAAATTTTTTATGAGTAACATGATAAGCACTTCAACTTTTGGTTATTTTCAAAAGCAAAACGATGCGCAGTTTTGCAAACGGTAATTCATTGTGCAATGGCGATTCAATGTTGAAAAAAAAAACAAAAAAAAAAACTGTCCTTAGAATGAGAATAAAATGCTAACACATAAAAAATAGAAAATACTGCACAACTTACAGTATTGTTCGACGTTTTGTAGTAATAGTTATTCCTGGGCACCGAGCACATATTCACACAACTATTTTTATTGGGCGTGCTACTGCTAGATATGGGATGCAATAAATGTTTTGAAGCGTTTGGTAACTGATGGTAATTTCCTGTCGCACCACTGTAACTAAGATTTGGGCTAATGAAGTCACAATTGTGAGGTGTTTGTTGACAATATAGGTTTGGACGATAAACCTCACTACAGTTGTAATGTGAGGTCGCTGAATCTGGTCGTTGAAAATGTTGCTGAGCTGTATTCTGAAACAATTAAAGAAAAAAAATTAAGGAGGAGAAAGGTCTTGTGGACATGAAGTCTAATTTTCAATGACACAAGGGAAATTTCATATTCATTTGGGATTTTTAAAAAAACGCATTTGATTGGAAGAAAAACAAAGAATTCTGAAGGCCCAATACTTGAAGTATTAATTTGGTTTTTCTTCAATATCTGATACTGTACATCTCAGCTCAACACATTGGCCCACTAATATGGCTAAGGAGCTCGAGAGCAGGTAAAATCGACCAACTTTTTGTTTGTAACTCACTACTAGCTGACGGCTTCTCTACTGATTTTGTTGTGAGTAGTTGTGAGTAAACAAACACTCACACAAACACCCGACGAGCTCGCAGTCAGTAGAGAAGCCGTCAGCTCGTAGTAAGTTCCAAACAAAATGGTTGTCAATTTTACCTGCTCTCGAGCTCCTTAATATGGTCTGTGCCGAAGATACCCGCCTTGCGAGTAAAAAACAGGAAAGCCCTTCAAAGATTATGTACAAATCAAGGGAGAATTACAAAAAAAAAAAAGAAGAAGAAGAAAAAACCGAAGTACTTGGAGAGCCTGCTTGGGAAAACAATACTGAAGCGTATTGGCAACTATTACCCATCAATTGAAAATTTGTTTTAAACAAAAGAAGGAAGTATTTAGCAAATCAAAACCCGACTCGTTATATCGAATATTTTTTCCAAGCTTTTACAAATGAACGAGGATTGTCTCAGTTTTTGTAGTTTCCCACAAAACAAATGAAGCGTTCCAATTTCAGGTAGTTAGTCAAGTACAAATATGATTTTTTTGCATTAAAAGATGAGAGAAAAAATCCGAAACAAGTACGAGTACTTTCAAGTTCATTCCCAAATTTTCAAGCTCGCATGGTAACGTTTCATATAAAGCTTATAAAATAATGAATATTAATTTTCTCTAAAAAAAATCGGTACTAACTTGCGACGAACATTTCAATGCATCGAATGGTGTCGAGAACGCAGCAGGTGTTTTGAACTCTAGAGAGTTGTTACCGTAATTAGTAACATTACTACCGACATGAATATTATTCGAAATATTTCCAGGATTCCACTGCGGAAATTCCGTTTGATATTGTGGAGTAGAATTCATGTACATTCTGTTTGGGAAGGGATCGGAGCTGCAAAGTGCCTTCTTCGAGTCAGGAAGAGTAGTGTCTCTCGAGGAAATTCCGCAATTAAATGAGACTAAATCCTGAAACGATATTGAAATACATGAACAGCACCGTGATATTCAACTTGACAATGTTATACAAGGAATCATTATTAAGCGATGACTCCACAAGTGAAATGGAAGGCTACGCAACTGTAGAATTGAGATAGGTTTTTCAATGAAAGTATACTCAAAAGAGCTACAAAGAGAAAGCAATAAAAAAAATGATAAAAGGGGCCTAATGACCTTGAAGTACAACGAATTTGATGAAATGTCGACCTTGAGAGGTCACACAAACTCATATGCATAAAGACCGTGGATATTGAACAGAACATAGGGACTTGGTAATATTAGAGAGAGAGAGAGAGAGAGAGAGGGGGGGTGTTGTTGTTGGTAAATGAGAAGCAAGAACTTTGCAACACAAGTACACCAGTCACCATTCAGTTGATTCAATGTAAACACATTTCAACTAGAGGAAAAGATAAAACTGGTTCTCACAGCTGAGAGTTGCAAATTTTACGAGCAACTATCCTACAATATTTTGCACAAATTGCATACGATGTTTCATTTAACAACTGTTCGCACAGGTTGAAAAAAAAGTTGGTGCAATGAATTATACAAATTAAGAACACAACGTAAAAAATATAGTACACTGGTAAATTTATTGAATAAACATCCATTTTGCAGCGATCTAGAAACTTCGTCTTTTATGTAAGAAATTAATAGCGTAGAGTTTCGTTATGGGTATTACTCACACACTTTGCCTTAGCATGAAAATAGGGGTATACTTTCGTAGAGTACTCTAGAGATAAGCAATATCAACAAACAGATTATCAGTTATTACACAGTATTACGAGTTCACAACTACGATTTACGATGAACTTTGTAACTTCAACGTACGACTTACAATAATTTCGTATTCAATTTTTAATAACATGCATGGAGATTCAGGTCATTCTTCCAATGAGATGGATTCTGGTGTAGGTAACTGACAGAAATTTTATACAATTCGTGCTCTAGTTTCTAACTGGAAGACATTCAAGAAACCCTACAGAAATTCATAATCTTCGTACTCAAACTTTCCAATCCATCCTTATAATTTCAACTGACAACGCACAGAAAATTCTCTCGGCCACAACTTTTAATCCGTTAACGCGATATAACAAGAAAATGAATTAGAAGTTCATAGCTTTCTTCAAAAAAGCTTCATCGAACTAAATTTTTGTTTTTCTACATAGGTATCAAATCTTTCATAATTCAAACACCTGAGCACATAATTTTTTCGTTCAAATGTTCTAAGGCATTATAATAGTTTTGCCAACGAGTGAGTAACCGTCCGAAAATTACATAAATTCAATGACATTTCTAACCTTGATTTCTTGCGAAGTTGAGTCAACGACCGTCTCTTCTTTGCTGCTCTTCGGTTTACTCTTCGCCTTCTTCTTTTTTGAAACCGACAGATTTTGAGGTTTATTGGCCAGCTTATCTTTACGAATGGATTTGTATAAATTTACTATATTTTCGACCAGCGGTAGGTTACCTTTTTGATGAGCTACCAAAGCTTCCACCAGAACTCGACGCTGGAGGACAACAAAACACAAAATTGTTCGTTTTAATTCCAATAGAGTAATATGAGCATTACCTACACTACTGGTGGTGGTTTCTGACTGGTTTGCCGACCGAGGCAATTGTGGTAGATCTACTTGTTCTGTTCAATTTTCAAAAACTCGACTAGAGGAATGAGCCCTGCAAAACTAAATGATTAACCCTGATGTAAGCGGTGGAAAACATCCTACTAACGTAATAGGTACGTGAGAATTTTTTCGAGGAAAATTGATTCCCAGCACAATTATGATAATTGTTTGGCTCTCACATTGATAAAATTTTCCAGACGAAATCACCCAACGTTTCGAAGCGACACGCTTCTTCTTCAGGGGTGGAAGTAGATACAACTGAAATAGCTATAACTAGATAGGCATACAAATTGAAATCATCATCGAAAGTTGAAGGAAAATGAAACCACCGATGACCCATTTGTAACTTACTTGCATATTAGCTGGTATATGAATCTGCTTTGCATGAAATTGCAACTCTTTGTAGCTAATTTTTTCGTAACTATTGTACTCGTTCATCTTTGATAATTTTATTATTTACGATCTAGAACAGTGAACGGATAACAATAGATCGGGGAAAATTCCGAGAGCATTATGATAGTGTACCACAATAAGAGAAAAGTAAAATCCGAATACACATTTCGAAGTTCGCACGAAAAAAAAAGACGAAAATAGTCAGCGACAGTGTTTTTTAGAGTCCAAATACGCACGATAACGAATTGTTGTTGCGTATCATTATCTACGCACTTTAATAAAATCACGAGAAAAAAAAGACAATTACCGACTAGAATAATTATGTTTAAGCGATTCCCTTCAATTTTATGAAAATTACCTCGATAATTTAAAATGGTAATCACAAAATTGCTCAACACGTGCAAGGAAAATTTCGAAATAGAAAACAGGGATTCATCAAACACCGGTTCAAAGTCTACAACCGCATCCGAACCACCATTTTTTCCTACGTCGTAACGGCGTCTGACGTCCTCCGCACGTGCCTCGGCCACACTAAGCTGGATCTGTTTATCCAGTTTACCTTTCTGACGTCATCTGACGAGTACGTAGCAAGAAAATACGTCTGAACCAATCATCTTCAAGGAAAATGAAAGTCACAGCTTGACAGTGTCACGAACACCACATCCGGTGTAGCGTGAGCCCGGCCGCGTCTATACAATGTCTAGACACTAGACAGGACGGTGGCTCTGTCAGGATAAAAAAAATATAATGACTGGGATTAAGAACCAGTGTTACCATCTTGGAAAAATAATATCGTTTTTTTTTTTTTTTTTCCGTAAAAGCTTGTGTCATAAACAATAAACATGGCCGCCGTCGTTCTAATTATAAAGTGAGAGTGGGAATGAGATTTTATGAGAACTTCAACTTCTCTGTTCTTATACCTTATGCCAGGTCTAATTTTGCGAATTACAAGTCGTTAAAAGTTGTGAAGAGAAGACCGCGAAGATTACTTACACTTGTGTTACTCAAATAGCCGAAATAATTAATCGAAGATACTTCGTTCAGAATATATTTGGTGTTGGAACGTCACCTTTCAAGTCTGTTTACAAATAAAATAGTGAGTACAAGTAAAGAGCCAGTTTAGTTAGTCGATGGCAGTAGTCTTTCTTAGCGCAGTACATTTGCACTTTGCAGCAGTGAAGAGATGTATTGTTCTCATTGTGCGTCATCGGGCTGATGGTCGACCGCGTGGCGAGGAATAATCGCGTTCTAGTAAAATCGAACACCTGTCGTCAATCAACTCGAAACAATGGTTACGAATTTTTTACTGGTGAGATTTTTTTGAGTTCTCTTCGTTCGGTTCTGTCTAATCGTCATGCAATCTAAATTATGCTAAGAATTTCTTGTTCAGTCGATAAATTATAGCGTTTCTTTGGACGGAAGAAAAGTGATAGAGCGAAGAACAAAATCTCTCAAGAGTCGATGAAGAATAATCCTCTCTCCTTCGCTGTCACATTATTCAAGCTCATCGATTCGGACGAAAATATTGTAAGAAAGCTTCCGGCAAGAAGAACTACAGGGAAGTGACTATTCAGCTTGTTTGCTTTTTACTTAGTTGTAAGATTTTTATCGAAGTCGTAACCTACTTTTAGAAGAAAAATGAGAATTTTTTTTGAGGGGTTAAGTCGCAGGTGGACTTGATAAGCTCAACTGTGAAGATCGCCCGGTGTGCAGTTCACATCGGTCAGCCCAGTGCTACTAGAATCGACGAGCACGTCCATGTCCTAAATGAGGAAAAGTTTAATAAATCAAATCTGTATTTGCAGCTTATTTCATCGATTGTAATCATTCCGCTGAGGGCACTGAAGTTCGTATAGCTTTAGAAGCTATTGAGATTATCTGTAATTTATCATAGGTATTATACTTGAATGATTTTTACAATTTTCATCTAATAATTGCCCGGGCAATTTTTAATTGTTCCTCGTTCTCTATTTTCCACAAGCGCAAGGAATCTAATAAATCTTCCTCGGAGTTCCTGTTGATTCCAGTTTCGTCGGTCTTTGCTCCACTCGACAATCTGCTAAAAAAATAGATTTGATGACAATGTTTCAAAGTTGGTCATCATCATCATCGTCGTCGTCTTTTTCCCTTGTCCCTTCCTGTTATTTTCTTCTTATCGCTGGCGTGTATTTCATTCATCTGTTTGTATTCAAATCACACTCGTTATAATGTCTGTCTCATTGGAAGAGGAAGAGCTCGTCACGTTTTATCTGTGAAGTGGGAAATAGTAAAAATATTTCTAACTCTTGTCAAATCTCAGTGTTGGTGAAGTAGAAAATATCTATTATTTTAAACTTTCCTCTATATACAAAAATTGTGTGTTTTACAGCTAGTGCGCAAAGTAAGCGTTCAACGCGATTAAAAAAACCGTCCAATTTGGGACAAGAATTGTTCAATGTAATAGGTATGGAAAATGGTGCATAATTTTCGAAGGGTTTGATGATTTTCGTCTCTTCATTGTAATTTTCTTTTTCGGTTGAAACGTGTTAATTATGTAGTAGTCTAGTCATTCTAACTATTCTCATTTCCTGAGTGTTAAGTCATCATTGCATTTTTCTTCTGGTTGTGTAAAATATTTTAATTTCAGTGTCATTTGTAGAATATTGACCTCCAGAAAGAAGAATGGAAAGTAATTAAACTTATTTTTCTTGTAGTTTCCACCTGAAATTCATGTCAAAAAAATTCTAAACTACTTCCGCTGTATCAGTAGGAAATTACGAAACAAATAGGTTGATTTTGTTCTGAAATAGCTTTGATTATTTTATCCAAAGGTGAGTGATACCATACTGCTTCTGTAGTTTAAATACTCCTCAAGTTCAAAAGAGACCTGGGTAATTCAAAACTTTCAAAATTCTGAAATGTGAGGAACAGATTAGGTATTGCAAATGTCAATCTCAATCCGACCTCAGACTTGGAAACTTTTTCAAGTATACGTTTATTTCGTTTTGTTCGGCAATTCCCTGTAAAAATATGGCCTAATGAGAATAATATCAGCTAGAAATTGATTTAACACGTTTATGAGTTGGTTTTATTGAAAAAAATGAAATTTAGGGGTGTGTGAAAACACTGCTTTCTCCAAAGATACATAATATGTATTAATTTTCAATTTTTTGGAAAATTTCTTTAATAGACCTGACTCAATTTACCCGCTGAATTACTTTTTGAATCTTACTAGTAGAATTTCACCATAAATTTCGTGTTTGAAACTGGCAATTTTAGTAGTAGAACTTCACTATAAATTTCGTGCTTGAAACTGGCTAGAAATTGACTAGAAACAAATCCTAGCGGCTGTATGATTACTACCCTGTATCGTCTCCAAATTCTTTTCCTCATAACTAAATATTGTACCTACAGCTGTCTGTAGTCTTTGTGTTTTGCGTGAGATGATTAATGTTGCCTGAAATATGAATCAAAGTTATGTAGGATATCAAACTTGTTAATCTAGTGGATGCTCGACGATAAAGTGATATATTTGGTGAGTTGAAATGAACGATAGAATACTTCGACTCTACTTGATATCGTCTTAATTTTGAGTTAGGGGAATTAGGTAATAAATGGAATTAAGGAATTTCCTGGAAGAGTAAGATCAAAAAAATTGCTTGGAAGAAGGCATTTCAAAAATTTGAAGATGGAGGTGAGAAAATTCGAGGTTTTTGGTGATGTGTCACAATTCGTGTCGTTTAATTTCAATACGGTTTAAAAGTTTTATGGATGAACACGACTACGGTGTTGACTCTCCGTCGAGTTTTTTCTTCTTCGTCTCACGGCGTATCACTTATGCAATTGTTCGAGCACGAAAACACTTTATCGACTCCGTGATGACGTTATCACGACCGGGCACGATAACACTCGATGAACTGCCATTAAGTACGATTGTAGTATTTTACACAAATTAAAGTACGCTTGAATTTTTTTTAGAAAAAGTCGGTGCCTAAGAATGAATGTGTGTATGAATCTTTTCAAGAAATTTTTCAATAGTGAAGTCGCTTTAAAAGTGAATAACCTGAAACCTCATCCCATTCATTCTCATTTCAGAGGAAGCTTTCTCTCTGCTTCCTCAAAGACGTAAAATTCTTATGTCTGCTCGAATTGGGGAGGGGAGTAAAAGTGATTTAGGTACATACTTTGAACTGTTCAATAAGAAATTTGCTAATGAGTTGAGTGAACGTACATCTCCCAAGAATAACTTCATTAAATGCTCGAGAATAAGCATAGATTTCACTGTTCGGGCAATATTTTTGATGAAAATCGATGGTTTGGTTTTCTAGCACTCTCTTTCACTCAATGTTCGAATTTCGTTTATTATTACATTAGCATTTTCCCGAAAAAAAATCCATCGTACCTCTTTTTCTTTCCTTTCCTTTTTTTTTTTTTTTTGTGTTGGAAAAAAATGCTTTCCTATTAACATACATGGATATCGCGCTCGAATTCTTGGATTTGAGTGTTTATCAGACTATTGTATTCCAATTAATTTGCCCTAAAGCTGTTTTTCTTTATTAATGCAGAAATTCTTGTTGGAACTTTAATTCCGGTGTATATTTTTTTAAAAATGGTACCGAAGGTCAAGTTCAATCTTTTATTTTCCCGCGAAATTGTACGTAAATATACTCGAATAAGCTTTTATAGTTTTGCTAATTTCGCGCTCGTTAAATTCGTGACCGATTCTTGCTTAGTCGAGCTGTCATAGGTATAGTGTTTAGTTTTCGAGCTTTAGCTACGGTAACGTTTCCCGTAAAAGCACTGGCAACGCTGATTGGTTGATCCAACGCTGAGAAAGGGAGGCTGTATATTTTCATCTTCTGTCTTTCTTCCATGCTTTCACCTGACGATTGTATGTTCCGTAGTTTTCCCACGACGTCAGTTTTCCTCGTCGAAACACGAGGAGTGTTTGTGCGGTTCGCGTGTGAACTCCGAACGTGTTTTTATTTTCAATTCACTTATTATGCGTCTTTATAAAAATGAGAATTTATTATCGCCGACGAAGTATTAACACGCCGGATATGACTGCCCGATGCTAGTTTTACCGATTCTGAATTATGGATTTTATCAGTAATGATCACTTTTATTTTCTCGTAATATTTATCGTAGATAAGTATATTATCGTAATCTCAAATTGATAATGATTTGAGATCATTTTGGGGAATATTAATATTTGTGAGCGTATTTACGCTAGTAATTCAATAAACTATTTTTCATACGACGCAACTAGTCGTACGCATAATATCCACGGAGGTTCATCAGAACCGTTTTAATAATAATAATGGATTTCATTTATTGAATTGATGAAGTACGTCATTAGTCCCTGAGAAATATTCAACACAATATTACTAATGACAGGTGATGACGCATTATAATGAAAATACGAGAATCATTCCTCATATTTTCCGAGGAAGAGAGCAAATTTACTTTGATACATCGAGCCTTCAGAAATGGGGGGATGAATCTTGATACCTCCTGAAAATGAAACCAAAAATTGTTTAAAAGTATTTCTTATGCTATAGACTTCTAAAAAAAATTTGTAGGCGCAGTTGGAGCGCTTCGGTACCAATTTTTATGTTGGTTTTGTATTGCCTTTGTATTGCGACTGAAAATATAATGGAATATTGATATCAAATTATTTTCGCGGCGATAAATTTTCACCCGCGCGCTTTCCTTGACCGAGAGCTCGCCTCCCTTGATATCGAAATGTGACGCAAAATATTATGTCGTCTGAAGGGGGGAAAAGGTTATTTCGTCAAATTTCGCATCATAAAAATCACCTGCTGAACCCGAAAAGATGTTCAGAAAGGATTGTGTTTTGAAGGTTAATCCCAAATTTGACCTTGTCCGAGAACCGAAAAGGTTTCTGTTCTGTATAAACGTGTAAGTGGTGAAAGAAATTAATTTAGAATTTGTGGGACCAAGATAGTGAAGGTGAGAGAAATCATCCATGTTTGAAAATATTCAAATTCGATTGAAGTGGATTCATTTCTTACATTACGATAATCTGACAAAATTTCGATCTCCGAAGTACGGGTACGTAATAATGGATGATAATATTTGATATAAGTTTGACTTTCGAACCGTATACAGCCCCTTTAATGAAATTACAACCCGTTACTCAAAAATTTTCCCAAGGGAACATTCTAGGGCCTTTTTGGGGATATTCTGCTTACATAATGGGAACATAAGACGGGTGTTCTTGCCATGAGGATATTAAATGTTCAACGGGAACAATGAAGTTCAAAAACTCTGTGTAGTCAGGGAGATATAATGGGCATAGTGGAAGTGTGGAGCTTGAGATTAGTAAAAGAAGATGAGTCATTCACTTACGTACGTGCGACAGGTAATAATAATCGTCGCAATTCATAGATGTGCAAATAACGATCATAAATTAGGTATTTTTTCAATTTTAGCAGCGAGATGCAGCAGCGCTTCTCGCATTTGCAGAACGCCGCCCTTTCCTCCATAGTGGAGTGGGTACGGGTTGCGTATGCATTCAATTTTGTTTCCTCCAACCTGGAATCGACCCTTTCGGGTATTACTTCAGTGTTAGAAGAATCTCCTACGCGAACCCCCTCTTCTACCTGACAACCGCCAAGTTGCTTTGGCAATTGCCAAGCTGCAGTGCCCCCCTGGCACGCAAAATACACTAGGCACATTCACGGAGCGATGAGATGAATTAAACTTGTTAAATACAAACGTAAGTTTACAAATTCCCTCAAGTAATGTATAAAATAAGAATTTACAACGCGAGGATACAAATTTAAGTATACAGATCGATAAACGGTCAAAAGTATGGTCAAGAGCATACAGATGACGGTGACTTGAAGTGTTTACGTTTTATTGCTTTTTTACGTTTTCTACGGTGGGTTTCTCACCTAGAAAAGAGGGTCATTTTTGTTTCCTAACCGTGTAGCCCCCTCCTCCTCCATCGTTCAACAGATTATCGCGTTTTTGTAGTCGGCTCAGCGCAAGGAGTATCTCTTGATTTTTCTATCTGAGGTGGTTTGCTTATCCTATTAGAGGAATGGGTCTTCTTATGTTCTATATCTACCTAGCAGGATGTGTCTTCTTTTGTTCTATCAAGTTGCCATAACTATCTCCAAAAGAAAATTATCGTCTTCATAGTCGGCCAAACACTACCAGTCCTATTTCTCGTTCTCCCTTTCTGAAGTGGGTTGCTCATATGATCTAGAGGGATGTGTCTTCTTTTGTTCTATCATGTTTTCATAACTACCTCCAAAAGGAGATTATCGTCTTTATGATCGGCCGAACACTAGTCCTATTTCTGGCTTCCCCCATTTAAAGTGGGTTGCTTATGATTTATCTAGATTTTTTTACTATTGGAGGCGATTTCAAAAAGGAAATATCTGTTCGGACAAAATCTGCCAAATGATTTTTTTCAGGTAGTTGCTCAATTTCCACTTCAGAAGAAGCTTATCCAAAATTATAATAATTCAACGGCTGGGTCATCGGCGCCAATATGGGCTCGTGGTTTTAGAGGTTGCTTCTCGAAACACGCGCCATTGTTGTGAATTAATTGAGAACTGCTGGGAGCACCCGCTCTTCTGCAACTTGCTCGCTCGTCAAGGCTGTTCTAGATTTTCCATTTATTTCCGATTCGAGGAACCGCTTTTGAATTGGTTTGTTAAGAATTAAGAGTTTGACCTGCGAATAGTAGGACTCGGTGCCGTACACTCTCCGCGCCCAGCTTCGGACCTTGAATCATTCTCGTCGATGTTGCTGCTATCTCCAAATCCAGGTATCTCTATAGAATTTCCTTCGTCATTGATGATGGAAAGCAAAATATTGAACGTCAATTGATTCCTCCATATCAATTTCCAGGGTGTCGTCATCCTGGGATTCGCTATCTGTTTCTACTCTCAATTCGGTTTTCGTTTTCAATTCGGATTCTTTTATATCTGTTGATGAAGCTTCACTTCTTCTCATGCTAGCACGCATCTCGTCCGTCGCGTTACGGAACCGTGGACTAAGTATTGTTGGCTGTTGTTCGCATCGGCTGATTGCTATCATGTCTTTGTTGTTCGCATCACTGATATGACTTAGTCGACATCAACACGGTTAAAGTTCGCAACCAAAAGACCTGAACTTACGTCCTATAACTATATCTTTTTCGAGTACTACATCTTCAAACCCTGGTGGTGGTCTGATGATGCCTGTTGTTCTTTCTCTTTCAATCTGTCCAAACTTCATGAACATTGCCCTTCTCGTATTCTTCAGATAATTCGTTACCCAACGCATCACTTCGGTATCTGTCGACATACTATTCGCTTGTTCTTCTTTAGCCTTTCGCGATCTAATCCCAGGGCGTTCATTATTCTTGACGTCTCAATCTTTAATGAATATCTCCAATCCCAGCTCTCTTCTATAGCTCTGAAATCGAGTTTTTTTGAATGCCATCTCATCATATACAGCTCAAAAATCGATTTACCTATGGGAGGACTCAAAGATTGCACTAATCAATTCCTGATCTAACTGCTTGATCGTTAAAATTTTCCTAAAGCCGCCTCTCAAGTGCCCTCTCCTCAACTCTGCATAAGGATCATCTTACGTAACAGGTATCCATTGAAAAAGATTCACCTGCTGTTTTATCATTAAGTGCTTAAATGAGAAGAGAGGTCTGTACGTGAGTTTTTATTCATTGTTAATAGCTCAAAATTTGAAATTTTTCCTCGTCTTACACCTCGGTTGTAGTTCTTCTAAATCTTTTCCTGATTAGCTCTCGGTGGTACTTGTATAGAATGTTATTTCTATGTCCAAATACGGCAAGTATTTTCTGAACATTGCACGACTTTCCCGAATCAATACTGCCAACTAATGCAATATCTCTGAATCGCAGATGCATATTTGAAACACTAAGGGTCCATTTTTGAGCCTCGTACATGTCTGACACTTCTGCTGTAATTGATGAGGCTGAACCTGGAAAACGATATTTATAAGATACTTGATTCATTTCTAAAATTGAAAAATACTGAAATGAAGAAAGAGAAACTTTACCAGCTTCAATTCGCCGTGGTTGAGTGTAAATATTTTGTGATCCTGATATTTGTCACCCTTTTGTTTACTTTGCCCCAGAGCTGTTTCCGAGAGACCTTCCTAAAAAAAGGTCTTCATTATATTTGTTTTTCGGTTTGTTGTTCTTCTTTACCTTACCTGATATCGTTTCTATTTTTCATTCGTCGGTTTACGCTCAGTTCTTCACGTGCTGCACCACATCTTCTCAATTAGTTCTTGTTGATTTGAGAGGTTAATGAACGGTCCCCGTGTAACTAACATGTTTCTCGTCTTCATCGCTATACAGCGTTTCAGACGAAATATAAGCGTAGCAGTTGTTTGTAAGGTTCATCTCTCGTTCTCGCAAAATACCAGTTAAAATTCGCTAAAATAAAAGTCCAAAACGTGTGCGTAATGTCACCCCATTTGCTTTTGTAATATTGTACGGTGAATGGTTATTAGTTTTTCCGCCGATAGGAACGTTGACGAAGTATATGTGTAAGGAAAACGCTTTAAAATATCAACACATTCTGCCTTATGCATAATGAAAATTCTCTCATTTTCATTTATATAGGGGTATTATTCTTTTTAAGCAAAAACTGAGACATCGGCTAGAGTTTCAACTTAATAATCCTGTGGAAAAAAAGGAAAATTATGTGCAGTTCAACGGCGTGAAATTAGATTTTATTCCGTGTAGACGGAACTTTATCTGCAAGCGCGTAATCTTCGAAATCGGAAGTTTTTGGTCCAGAGGATTTCGAGTTCATTGGAAATTATAGGTTGAAGTCCGTAGGGAACAATAACTTACTAGTGTTTAAAGTTCAAAATTACGTAACAAGTTGAAGGTCACCTTTAATGGAAGTCTATTACGTATTTAAAGCTCGATTTTAAAATAACTCCTCCAAGACGACGGTCTCGGTCTTCGCGATAGTTTTTCGAATGATATAATCACGATGTTTTGTTTTTGTTGAGCGACTCTGAAATTAAAAGGCTTTTTACCTCCTTCTCAACCTATGTATTTATCTCGTATGTAGATTCAACTTTGTATTGATATAAGAATGCCTCTTAAAAGTCGTTATAATCAATCAACGTCACGAAATATATACCAACACAGAAGACTGAAGCAATTTTCCAGTGATGATATTTTGTGAGATTGCCAAGTAGATAAGGTTTAGGGAAAATTCGTGACTGTTTCTGCGATCTACTTGAGAAACTCGGGTTAGTTTTCTTGACCTAGCCTATACAAGAGAGGAATGGTATACGCGTTTGAAAAAAATTGAAGAATTTTAAACTTTTAAACTGTTGGGTTATTCGCGCTTGCCGTCAGGATGATAATATGCCTTTACTGAGGTTATTTACAATTCAGGTATTCTTCTTACATAGTATAATGTTCCCTCGGCTCGTTGAGAGCAGAGGTCTCCTGCTGTCTAGACCATTCCATCCTGTTTCCAGAGACCCTCTGGAACCCATGCAAATCGTCTGCCCATCTGGTTGGTTGGCGACCCCTTTTCCTCTTCGGGTGTGAAAGAAACCAGACGGTTACCTTATAGATCCATCTGCTTGACCCGCCCATCTCCATTTTTGCCTTCATATGTACCTTACTATGATCGGTATTGTCTTTTAATGCCTTTTTGATTTCCAAAATTTGTGTACGGTCTTTTCTCTTGATGCTTAGAACTGATCTGTCCATGGCGTTCTGGGTAGTTATCAACTTGTTTGTGGTTTTCGCGGACAGCGACCAAGTTTGGGAACCGTATGTTAGGGTTGGGACAAGCACACATTGAAGACTTCGCTTTTCTGGTTCTGTTTGAAGGGACCTTTGAATGTGTTTTTTAGGGACCAGAATTTGTTCCAAGCTTTTTGTTGACCTAAATAGGTGGCTACCTCAACTGTTTCTATTTCAGTCCCCCCCCCCCCCCATTGTGATTTCTGTTTGATATTCGAGGCTTCCCAACTTTACTGTTTTTGATGTGCTCATCTCGAGGCTAGATCCCATCCCTTTTTTGCTCTGGTCGTTAATCATGCCCCCATGTTCTACTTCGGAGTTTGATAGGAAGATCACGTCGTCCGTAAACCTGAGGTTTGACAATTTTTTCCCATTGCTGTTTATGTCCTTCTGCTCCCAGTCCAGTTTCCTAAAGATACGTTCCAAAGCGCAGTTGGCCGTCAGGATGTGGCTCAAAAAAGACAGCTCTCTTGCTCCGTAGGTAGCACAGAGTGCCTTGAAGGAGTTTCCTGTTTCTACGGTACATGAAATTTTCCAAATAATTAGAAATGCATACCGTAGAAATATAGTACGTAATTTAATGACAGCCTATAAGTCTCGCTAACTATTATTATGAAGTATTGGAAAAGGAATGAATGAGCGAGAGAAGTACTATTCGAATGAAGATGAAAGAAGCCAAACTTTATGTATATCATCTGTTCAGGAGGGTAAAAGCATCAATTTAGCCATGACTTATTATTTCTAGTTCTAATCATTTTCATAATGAAGCAAGTTTTCCGAACCTTTTTTATGCTGGTGCGGTGTCTAATTGTGATCAGGATGTGCTGAAAAGCCCCTTTCTTCGATATTCAACCGTTGATGTGCTCTTTTGTCCTTACAGTCCATGCGTCTCCTATAGTTTCGCCGATGTGGATGCTGTAACGGTCATGGCGTTGCAATCTATAGGAACCACTTTTCTCATAGCTGGGAATTCCGTCCTCGAGGTTGACTAGAGGTTTACTCGGAGGAGTACAGTTACAGTGAGCGACCGGGAAATCATAAGGATGCAAAGCACGGCGCAACTCGAATTTAATAGAAAAGAAGCCTACGAAAGGCTAATCTATTGGTGTAGGGAAGAGGAGTGAAGTGGAAAATCCAACTGACCAATTTTTGTGGATGATGTTGAGGTTAAGGAAGGAGATAGTAACTAGGCGATTGGCATAGCGGCTGATTTGTGGCTCTACGGACAGAAGGGTATCCGTAGTTGTGAATTTGTGACTGCCATTCTCACTGGAGGTGGTAAGGTCAAGGAAATTGGTATTCTTGCCGTCTACCTTCATGGTGAAGTTGATGGAGGCTATCGTGATGAATGGGTTAATCTTGGGGTATGGGAAAGGAACCGAAACGCATGCAAAGGACGTAATCGACGTGCCGTCACAGCTAGTCGATCTCTGAAATATGGGGGAGGAGGTCGAGAGGTGACAAAAATAGGTCACTCTCGAATTCGCTGTTGCGTATTCTATCGGTCGCTAGGAAAGACACTCTTCTTAAAAACACAATCATGCATCCTCTAATCCTTGCAGTGCTCAGTCTATTGTTACATTCATACCCGAAAACCTATTTTATCATTCACCTACCAATGTATCTTTATAAGTCATTATTTACAAAATTATATCTTTATGATACCCTATTGTATGCCGGTTCACCCGAGTGGTTAGGCTTGTATATTCATTCTAATATTATATGGACCTACCAACCATTACGAGACCACCTGATACTTAATGGAAAAGAATCTTCGCGCAATATTTCACGTTATTCGACTGTACAATTGCGGTATTATAAATTGACATCTCGTTAAATTTCCGCGTGAGAATACTCGCGAGTCGCTATATAAAATGACGTTTCAAATAAATGCCGTGCACAATTTAATGGTCGATCTCGGGTGCTGCTAAATATTGATCTAAATAACCGAACGCGAGGTAATCGAGTTCATCTTTGGCCCAAAGAACGCGTCAAATACAGAATATTGCGAGACATGGTTCTGGAAGTGTCAAACAATATGTCTTTCACGCGATGACTTGACTGTAATTTTCGCTTCCAGAAATTTTAATGTCAAACCGTCCTTATTAGTGGTTGGACTCATCTTCAGCGCAGCAATTTTTCTTATAGGAGATAAGTGATATTGGAACTGAGAGGATTCTAGGCTAATAATGGGTATTGATTATTTTGTGCTTTCATATCATATTCCGCGCTTCATCTCTAATTGGTTCCTCTTTCGGTTAATATGAGGTTCAGTCGGCTCGCAAAAATACTCTCGAAAACTTCTATCTTATGCTTTCTTCCTTTCCTCTTTCTCGCGAGTAGCTTGTAAGGGCCTGAGTATCTTCTACAGAGCACAGCAGGCCGTGTCTGTATATAAGACAATATTATTAATTGACAAAGAACCGATTTTCACGTTTCGCGAGAATGGAAGCAGAAAATAAGCAAAGTTTTTGTTTGTTTCATATCCGCCGACTGCTATTTAACCTTTTCTCTTGAATTGTCGAAAGTTTTTTCACTTTATTCTAAAACGGAAGAAATATTTCTAACAAAAAAGAAGTTGAAAGCATAAACAATACAAAAGGAAGAGAAAGTAAAACTAATGTGCATTCATTCAAAACTGTGTTGAAAAAAATTCAATTTTTTCCCCTTTTTCTTCTCGCCGCTGAACTGAAAAATATTTTCGGTCCGAGTAAACTCTCGTGTACGTCGGTACTTTTTCCCACTTTTCCTTCTATAATTCGCTTCACACTGCGAGTTTATTCTTTTTATTTTCCAAATTACATCCTGAAATGTCGGCAAATATGAAAAGAAAAACTTATAGCAATATTAAGAAAATTTCGCGCTCGTATAACGCGCATATGTATACAACATTTTGCCCTTCATTAATTTAAAAAGTCGAAAAGTAATATTATAGTATTATGAAATGAAATCCTACAAATTTGAAAAACATCCTTTTTTTTCTTTTCATTTTTTATTCCTATCACGGGAGTATTTTGTTCGCGTATATTTATTATTTTTCAGTTATTCGACCCCGTTTTTTTTTTTTTATAATAAATATATCGTCAAGAGCGAATTGCCGCGACACTAGATTCCATGTTGGTACAGTATTTATCCCCTTTCAAGTGCGTAAATCCGTAAATCTTTGTTTTATCAACTTTTAAACGAGTTAAAAGTGAAAAAAAAAAAAAAAAACGCGCAAAGCTGAAAAAAATAATTATATATTCTCTCTCATTAATTTTCTCTCAATCTGCGCAAACTCGAATATTTTTAAAACGTTCGTAGCGAGAACATATTATTTTGACTTTTTAGAGACGAGAAAATTTACCGATGAAAGTTTTCTTTACGATCGGCTTACGCGGATTGTCATTGAGAATTTAGGTATTCCCAAAACGATATTCACGTGTATAGATTTATTGTAAGTCTTTATCCCGCGGTTTATCGAAATAAAATTTATATACTTCAAATTCTGTGGTCGTAGTGCGTGAAGTATAAGCTGCCGAAAAATTTACTCTTTTCCAACGCCTGAAAAGTTTCGAGTATTTATTGGCGAGTACCAACTTCACGCGGATAAATTTTTTCTTCTGTGTCAAGTTATAACTGAAAAATCCCGCGAGTCTTAAACTTGAATCGCGCGCTCATTGAATTCACTTGTTCTCATGCAGAAATCCTTTCGAAATCTAAGTGATACGTTGTTTTTTCGTCGAGCTTTTTTTTTCTTGGGAAGAGCATTTACGAAGGAAATGAAGGGTCAACTTGACAACTTTGTGGTCTTTGTTTATCCTTATCTTCTGCTTTTTATTTAAAGGTTTTTTCCTCTTTCGTATGACGGTCAGATTGAAACTTTCCGAGAAAAAAAAAATAATCGTAATAAATAAAGAGAAACTAACAATTCTATTCCCAGGGTAGTGATAAATAATTGTTATGAGATGAATTTTAATAACATCTGTCTTTCTTTGCGTTGCGAGGAAAATGAGGATAACGTACTATTTTTTCATGCACTGTAGATGAACAGACGGGGCGATGCAAGAGATGCACTGATTTCCATTATTTTTTGCTAGTCAGATTTCTTCGTTAATTGCTGTTGGAACTACTAATTATTCTTCGCGAGTCATTTCACTTTCTGCTGTCACAATCATAAATAACAACGACACAGAAATATACGTGTAAGTTTCGAGACGACGAAAAAGGCAACAAGCGAAAATAAGTCGATGAATTTATTTTAATTGAGAAGTTTTTACAGAAATAAATTCAAAACGAAGATATTTTCGCGGTAGAGTAAAGCGGAGAGAATGCGATAAACGAAAGCAATAAACAACGTTCTCATATAGAGACGGTTTTTAAAAATACCGTGTACAGAAGTATGATCGAGAAGGAATTGTACAAAGTCGAAAGAAAATTAGTCAGCATTCAATCTGGCTAGACATGAGTCATATGATAAGAGCGAGAAATGCGAAAAGGAGAATAATGCACGATATGACTGCGTAGGCAGAAGCAAGAGCCAGCGACCTACCGTGATAGGACGGTGACTCTTACATCCCCCCATCCCAGTCATTTCGAGCTGAGAAGGCAAAGGGAAAAGGAGTATTGAGACCGAGGTTACAAATCATGCTTAAGCAATTTACTAATGTGATAATTACGTTTACGAAAATTGCCGTAACCGACATCTACTTCAAATACAGAGTTACAAAACTTATCGGTAATAATATACGGTCCTAGGCGAACAGGATCGAGCTTATTTCTGTTAAGTTTGCTACCGTTGTCTATGTAGACAGAATCGCCAATGGAAAAAGAAATATCGGATACATGAGAATCATAACGAGACTTATTATAGTTATGATTATCAATAGAATTACGAAGGGCTATTAGACGATCGGCGGCTAAGTCTGAGGGAGAATCGAGAGGAGGAGGTAGGAGGGGGGAAGTGGAGCCATCTAAGAGATACGCAGGAGAAAAGGAAGTTACACTGTGTGGAGTATCATTATATTGAGCGACGCTTTGAGAAGCAAGAGTTGTCCAGGAGGGAGAGGAAGATAGAGAAGGATCGTTACGATGACAACGAATACGATTAACCAAAGTTTGGTTCAATCGTTCATTGAGACCGTTGGAAAAAGCAGAATCGACACCAACAAAAATATGGTTTATGCCGTTCTGGCGACAATAGGACTCAAACTCGTCGGAAGACAGACCGCCGTACTGATCAGTTAACAACGTACCAATCTGATGATTGCGTTGGACTGAGTCAATAAGCTTGATCATGTCCTTGGCGGATTGACCCTTTGAAGAAGAGACAAAGGCATACCGAGAGAAGTGATCTGCTGGAAGATGAAGATAACGGTGTGAGGATCCATAACCACCAAAGCCCCCAATGGTGTCTAAAGACATGATTTCATAAGGAGCGGAAGCCGGGCCGAGGAATCCTAATTTACCAGCCGGTTTTGAACGACGTGTCTTATTTAATATACATGTTTCACAAGAGCGACAAAAAACGCGGACAAATGCCGTCATATGCGGAAAGTAAAAATATTTGCGTAATATAAGGAGGACATGTTTGGGGTCGATGTGGCCATAATTGGAATGTACCATACGAACAAGTTCTTTGCCGAAAGAATGATTAACGACAATAATTTTACGACCGTTAATGATACAAAATATAACATCAGAAATAATCTCATCGGAAGGTAAGCGAGTTACAGATTGTTGAGCATTTCGGATAGAGTCGATTGAAAGAAAATTAACGTATGGTAAAATATAGGTTCATTGTGAGAGGAAATGCTTTCAAGAACTGGATTTCTTGATAAACAGTCTGCTTCGGAATTAAAGGATCCCGGACGATATATAACCTGAAAGTCGAACTGAAGAAGTTCCTGAGCCAAATCACCCAGCTCTTCATCAGTGCGAGCTTTTAGGTTTAACTTCTCCAGGGGCTTATGATCAGTGATCACCTGGAATTTTCTACCAATAAGCCAAAACCGCCAGTAGCGAATAGCTTCGCGAATGGCCAAACTCTCGATGTAAATAGCTTTTTTTTTTTTTTTTTTTAAACATAGTACAAAATTATAAGATTGTAGTATAATTATGGTATATTTTCATGATTTTTGTTAGTACAAAATTACCCTGAATAACAGAACTTGTTATGGATCAAAATTTAGTTATTATATTAATTAAGATTATACATATCGTTATTGAGTAGCTGTCTTGTCTGAGTGAGCTGAAGAGTTTCCGCCGCTGTTTCTGGTGCTGGATTCTCCCCTACTCCGATAGTCTCAGAGAAGTGATCGATAATGTTATTGACCGCATCCTCATTAGCTGATACTGGCTTCCATCCTCTGTAATTGGACAATGTAGACATCCCCAAGAACCGGATGCATATGGTCTTACCAACCCAAACAAGATCACGAAATCCCGTGCTTTTAGCGGCACCTAAGTTTCTCTTAAATCCATAAAATGGATTCCCAGCGACAGCCTCAACACCTGCCATCCACATAGCCCACTGTGCCGGAAAGAGGCGGATGATTAGATGCCAAGGGAAATCTGGCCTCCCGCGCACAGCCTGACCGATTATTGTCAGGGCAGTCAGACCCGCTCCCATTGATTGTTCAATAATCAGGCGAAGTCTTAAACAATCATCACCAATGATGTGGTGCCAATGATTGAGCATGACGGGGATGGTATCGTCTTCAACGAACTCATTCATCTTGGCGAAAAATGCCTTCATTGCCCGAGACGGAAGTTCTAAGGAATTGATTTTTGATAGCAATTTACTTACAGAACTAATTTCAGAAGGATCAATACGTTGTTGGACCGACTGCGGGAGACCGGTAACGATTAATGCGATGCGTGTTTCTTCATCCATTTTTGGGTTAAAGCTGATGAGTAGGTTCAATTTGCGAATTGCATAGTCAGAGAGAGAGCCGGAGATGAAGGCGAAAGAAAAGGCGTACTTAGCCGTAGTCCAACCTTTTTGAGCGAAAGCGTCCACAAAAGATTCTCGTCAACTAGTCCATGGAGTGGATTCTGGAAGGATAATTTTGGTGGACTCATACCATTCTGTAGCTACGCCGTCTAAGAAGAGACGCAAAACTTCCCAAAAACGTTTTTCATCAATCTCAAGACGCTTGCATTCGCATTCAAATTGGTCCAACCAAGAAGAAGCATTAGGGCGTTTAAGACCAAATTTTGGGATGACAGCATCCTTTACAATAGACGAAATACTTTTCGAAGGTGGGGAAGTTTGAAGTGTAGCTGATGAAAGAGTGGATGACGAACTTGAGTGTGGTTCCCATAATTCCAACATAGCACCATCAAAGACGGGGTTTCCATCACTATCAAGATAGAGGGCTGCGACTTCAGCCGGTAGGTTCACGTATGGGCGACGAAATTGACCACGAGTGGTGAGTGCTTTACGAGCTGATTTAGCTGAAGGTAGTTTTAACAATTCATCATGAAATTCAGCTAGCTGACGATGAGGCGGAAACAAATATATATCGTCGTCGTTTTCGACTTGCATAGACTTGATATGCAGCACAGAAGTTTGAGAATTGAGTAACGCAGCTTCAAAAGTGAAATGAAAACGCACTTTAATCGACATGATGAAGCACAAATAACGCGAAAACAAAAGTTTTGAATTTGTAAGTTTCGAGACGACGAAAAAGGCAACAAGCGAAAATAAGTCGATGAATTTATTTTAATTGAGAAGTTATGACAGAAATAAATTCAAAACGAAGATATTTTCGCGGTAGAGTAAAGCGGAGAGAATGCGATAAACGAAAGCAATAAACAACGTTCTCATATAGAGACGGTTTTTAAAAATACCGTGTACAGAAGTATGATCGAGAAGGAATTGTACAAAGTCGAAAGAAAATTAGTCAGCATTCAATCTGGCTAGACATGAGTCATATGATAAGAGCGAGAAATGCGAAAAGGAGAATAATGCACGATATGACTGCGTAGGCAGAAGCAAGAGCCAGCGACCTACCGTGATAGGACGGTCCAGCGACCTACCGTGATAGGACGGTGACTCTTACATACGTTTGAATGGACCTGTTGGACACGAGCAATTTTCACTAAACAGAAAATAGTCGTTCTGAAGCTGTCGAAAATTCACGTAAATCGACGTATACCGTAATCGTTACTCTTTTCGCGATTGTATTTGAAAGGAGACGTGGATATCAATCGTCATTGTTAGGCTTTGGCACTTCTTGGTACTTGTAACTAACGTAAATTTAATATACATATCCTCGAACGAACGATGATCTTTATTAGGTATGTAGCTAACAATTTTGGATTAATCTACGAATATCGATATCAAAATTTCTTCTATGATTATATCTTCAGTATGGGTCCTGGTAACCTGCGGGCAAATCGAAGTTCACCCTTAGTATAAAGATATCACGATGAAACCAAGTACATGATTAACTAGATTTGTCGTACAAAAGTGCCACGGCACTAAAGGGAAATCTGAGCCCTGTCGCAAGAGCTAGACGCCTATTGCGAAAGTTCTGTTCGTTCGAGGCTTTCTCAAGTATACTAATGGAGTATACTATTTTCACGTACTTGAGGATTCCCTAATGATTCTCCGTCCATACCGGCAGAGAATTACTGAATTTCCCGAATAGGTAGACCAAGTCTTCAAACAGTTGAATCTTTTTCCCGATTAACGGAATACGGAGTTAACAAACGTAAATGTAAATATTGACTTACCTACGGGAAGTGTACGGAAGATATATCGTAGACAATAGAAAATCACGGACACTTATTTGGTATTATTAGAATATCGATTCTCAAATTCATCAGATAAACCGTGCTCCCTAACTTCCGGAGTCGTTAACAAAGTAACAACTTGTTTGGAAGCCGTATAGATGTCCACACCTGATGGAGGGCTCGGCCATAGTTTCTCTTGTACTAACCACTGTGGACCTTTCCACCACATTTCGTTACTCGATAACAAAGGGGCACGTTGTCCTCTATAGATAGAATATCGGTGGGATTGTCCTCGGTGGGAACGTAACGCACCGTGAGGTCCTTTACCTTCTTTATTTCATCTAGTCTATTTTGCACGAACTGCGCTTGCACTTTATTCGAATTCAACCATTGAATTACTGTAGTCGAGTCTGTCCAAACTATCATCTTAGATTGAGGGGAATCCGAGAATTGCCTCAACATTAAAGCCGGTCGTACCCTAATCAATGCCCCTAAGAGTTCTAACTGCGGTATCGATCTCCCTTGGATAGGGTGCTGACCTACATTTAGCGTATAAAAAAATGAGAAAAGAAAGATCAAAAGGTGGGGCCGCCACCGTTGTCGTGACGAGTTTATTGATTTGAATGATTCAGAGTGTTTACGAAAACTGCACCCGCGTACAACCGTGCCCACCGGTTGTAGCGACGATGAGTTCCCATGGGCGAGGCGAGAGTGGGCTCCAATTATTTAGATTATTTCGATATTTCCATACCATTAATCCCGCTCTGTTCCGCCGTCACTCTGTTATGACGTGGTCAGTAGTACTATTGCTAACGACACAACGGCTGACGCGCCCCACCGCAATGGTAAATGATTAACTTGAGTATAATATATAGTTGCAATCACGCATGCAAATATTGTCTGCGAGTAGTGCACTACGTTGACTGCACTCGTCAAACGAGTCTATTCAGTATAGCACGTGTGAAATCTTACGGGCTATAGTATATTACCTTTCGTCTCGCCCCGAAACTGCTCGACTCGCTAATATATCAATTAAACGCTTACGGGTTTCGATTAGGACGTCTTATCTGGAATATTCGTATCTTGTGATGGTTTATTTATAGAGATGATAACTAGAAAGAGAGCTGCGTATTTCTATCGTAGGCTTGCCAGAATTTTAATAAATGCAAAGCGAAGTAAAGGGGAAAATTTGAAAGACTACAATTTAGATTCTACTATAAATTTTGATAACCTGAAGTTGATACTGAGCTCCACTCAGAAAACGCTACAAATTTCGACAGAAGCAGACTTGGTTTGGAGCAATGAAAGTGTCGGGTAGGTGAAGGAGATGAGGATGGAGCCCAGAGACTTGAGACCTCCGAGCTACTGAGAAGAAATCGATTGCTTCCCTGAGGAATTGGACCAAGAAATCTGGAAACGTGTTCTTTGGGGCAAATTAAGTTTCAATATTGGGAGTAAGTTGAATGTTCCCCTCCCATCCTATATAATCAGAGCTCGACATTCAAAATTTTTCAACTCGGATACCTTTGACGGTTGACATTTTCCCTAGACCCCCCCCCCCTTCCCTGCCGTATTGAAGATTTTCTGTTCCATTTCCGATACCAAAAACGCAGGAGAAAGGTTTTAACTGGGAACCTAGGGAACCTGTTTCATCGGAGGGGCGGGGAAGAATGTCCGGCCGACCGGCAACGCTCAGAGGTCGAATTTTTTTCAAATCCCTCTTCCCATCATATCATATAGCTGGAAGTCGATGTATATAGCCTGAAAGTTGAAGTAGCCCCTTCAAGTAATCAGATATGCAATGCTTCATACACTAATTGGCTCAGCCTCTCCGCAATGAACCAGATATGCAACGCTTCAAAAACACCATAAGACTCAGAACGCCTTTCTATCATTTATGTTTGAAATTTTTTCCAAGTCCCATCCTATCAAATGTACAGCTTGGAAGTACCTCATATAAGAGGTTCCCTGCCTTCCCTCGTCTAACTCCATCAAAGAATGCATGAGTTTTTGGAAGATACGTCCGCTGGCCGACCGTCAAAGCTCGAAAATTTTCAATTCCCTTTCTATCATACATAGGTCGGAGGTCGGTGTAGCCCCTTCAGTTAACCAGATATATCATACTTCATACACCAATTTGCTTAGCCCCTTCAGTGAGCTAGATATGCAACGCTTCGAACACCAGAATACTCAGAACGTCTGCATAAAACAGGTTTCCTGCATCCTCTCGTTCAACTCCGTTAAAAAACTCGTAAATTTTTTCCCCCGGGTCCTAATCAGATTAGGATAGGTCAGGTTGTGCCGGACGGCGGACGTTAAATTTTTCAAAAAGAACGTGGTGCCTTCCTTGACATAGTTGAACCAGGAACAGAATGGACGACAGCAATTGTTGAGCCACTAGTTCGACGCCTGCCATCTCGAGTTCGCAGATCTAAGCGTGCGAAATGTTGCTCAATTTGGTCATCATCATTCATCCTCAACTTTAGCAACCGATCAATTCATTGACTCTTGATTTTGATACGCTGCTTTTAATTCGTACCACATGGTCTTGGCTGTTGTGGCATCTTTTATAACGTTGATAGCATAGGCGGTCAGATGTTTAACAAGAATATCCATCGCCTTTTTATCTGCTTTGAGATACTTCAATGTGTTCTCTTCGTAGGCAGCTTGAGCAACTAAGTATTCGGTATGCAATCTTTCATATTCCGTACTATTTTCAGGTTCGGACGAGGACGTTGGAGGTACGGGAGAACTCTTCTATGGGGTAAATTTGGTTTTGATGTTGAGAATCCAATTTAAAATGGAAGCCCTGAAAATTCTTTGAAGTTTTCTTGCTCAAGAGTTAGAATTTTCTACAGAGAACCTGTTTTAAAGTCTGGTTTCCGTCGTCCTCCGGCCGACACTTTACCCCACTTGTGAGTAGGAGGCCTTAGGGGCGTATTGGTAGAAGAATTTATATGAGAGGATGGCACTTTGAATAATTTCGACTTTTCGAGTATCAAAAAAGTCCCCGCCTCCTATCATAAATAGCTTGAAAGTCGGAGGTCTGAATTTTTTTAAGTCTCTCTCCCCCACGCGAGGTCTCTCTTTTTGTAATTCTTCCAAGACTTCGCTTCTACACATCGGGACGGCCATTCGCTAGGAGCGTTACAATCGGCAACAGGTCTTTTTCCCATTTACAGGTTCGGAATGGCTCGAGAGAAAAGCTATTTAAAAGGCAGATATTTTCCCATATTCATCATCTTCTTTCATGAAAATTGACTCCGATCGATGTAGGGATACCTTGCTCACTGCCCATCAATTGGCCGGTGATTGTTGCGCACGACACCACCACTGTCCGGCTCGAATGACTTTCTTCAGTAACTGACGATGAATAAGTCGACGTTTATGATTTCGCAGAGTTTGCCACTCTTTTTCAATATGAGTGACGCGATGTGGGTCAGTCTCGCCCTATCACTTCACAATGTTACATTCTTATTTCCATCGTAGCCTCGTATGCTCTGATTTAACCGCTTGTTCGGTCGTAAGCTTTAGCCTTGAAGAATTGTTCCACAAAGGATTAGAAAGGATAGAAATTTTTCTATCACCTTTGGAAAGAAGATTTTCATTGCCTGATGAAATTATTGAACGGTGATTTCTGACTCTGGAAGTATGTCTTTCTGAATGTTGTTCAACTTCCTTCCTGTGATCTCATCCTAGACCCTGCTACTAGACTGAGAATGACGTATTGATGTTGTTTAGAAGATTATAGCATAGTGTCAGCGCAGGAATAGTCAACCCTTAAAATCTCTACAAAAAGGAGGTCAAACCATGTGGAATCTAAGGCGACGTAATCCAATCAACTCATTTTGTACTAAAAATGGACTTCAATTACGATCAACAATGAACTTGAAATTTTTGAAAGTTTTTGTACACTTTATTTCGCGAATTTCGATCAAGAAAGATGGATTAGGAGTTAGCGCAATCGCGAGAATGATAGAGAATCCCGACAGTAGACTTTATACACACGTTCGTTTGACTGTTTTTGTAGACTAGGTCTCTATCGAGACTGTAATGGTTAGAATTGTGTAAAATTTCATACATTAGCAGGCCATATCTTCAGGATGGCGGGAGATGAATGTTATTTTTCTTCAAAATTTTTGGATTAATTTTACTTTTCAAAACTATTCCTATATATCACGGAATCGAAGGGGAGGCACATTTTCTCTGACTAGCCACCTGAAACTCAGCTATGTCGAAATGTATCCTTGGGATTTTGGCTACCAAATTCACTCGGATTGAAAAAAATTCCTTTTTCGAAGTACATTATGAAGTTTTTAGCGCTCTAATCCCGATTTAGTTGATTGTATGCATTCTTGTGTACCTAAAATCCCTTCAAAAAGGTGAACATCTTGTTGACTTAATCTTCAGACAATCTAATCGAGCACTCTTTTCTATCGTGAACTTCTTAATGCAGTAATCGAATGAAAGCAAAGAGCGAGAGAGACACAGTGAAAGAGGGAGAAGCGACCAATTCGGAGGATTTCATTTACATAAAAGAACTAAGACGGCGCATCCTGTCCACCCTTATAACAATCCAAAGCATCTGCAAATAAATTATACAAATAAGTTTAGACAATTTATAATAAGGAATATCCATTTTCGATTACATGGTAACTGCTACGGCAAAATGACTGCACATTTACTGAACATGACGACAGCTATTTTGGTTTCATTGTAAATAAGAATTTTAACACCGTTAATTTCGTCGAAGCGCATGATATGATAATTTTTGTAATTTTTACTACTTAAATCCTCTCAAGATTGCATGTAGCTACGTTACAATCTTTAAAGTGGCGATGCCTACGATGTAAAAGAGAAGAAGAAAAAAAAGGAACAGAAAAACCACAATTTCTCTATTCAAAAAAGCCACAGAGTTTTTCTTTTTTCTCATTCTTTGTATAGCAGCGAGTAGATCTCGTTAGCGAAGTTATTCCCCTCAAGGCCTATACACAAAACAAAATATGGCTCGACTAACAGATTCAGGAATACTGTCAGATGTTTTAAAAGCGCGAGAAAAATTACGATAATTTTAAGTAAAAATATAGGTCAGATTATACCTTTTTTTTTTTCCAACTCATTCGAGCTGCATTACGATCTTATTAATTGTTTATTTTTGAAACGGAAACAGGAAAGTGTAAAACCAACTTCGCGTTTAATGACTGTTTTTAGAAACACAGATTATTTTCTCTGATTATTTTTACGCCAGGCAGCAGCTAGATGAAATTTTTGAAAATAGTGTATCCTGTTTCTCGAGAATCACGAGTATAATGACTATAATTGTGTATCTAACTTACTGTTTATATTCTTGAAAATTTCTTGTGCACAAATAGAAATGAAGAGAGAAAACTTCACTGTGTATACGAAGGAAGCAAAAGACGAATTGACTTTTCAGAAATGTATATCCTGGTTCTCATTCAAAATTTTTGAATTTTGCTGGGACAAGTACTTTCTGCTACTGCCACTTGTTGGTTGCACCCAGCGTTCAAACGTTTCTCAGAGTGTTCATCTTAAGAGCAGTTGACAATCCTTACTCGCATCGGCAGATAGTGCAGAAGAGAGTGAACAACGTGAGCGCAGTGTCACGAAATTAGGATTACGACAACGAGGACTCTTCGAGTGTTTCTTTGGTGAAATTATCTTTTCAGGTCCCGTCGTTCTGTAACATAATGAGTTCTTTTTGCACATCATCAGGATGTGAGGTAGCATCAATATTGAATGGATTACGCATCAATTTTTGGATAGGATTTGTAAGTATTACAATAAAATAGACACAAGTAATTCACAGGACTAGATCATCATGATGTATTCTTGACACGAAACTCGATCTAACATTTTATGCTTTATCATTATTTACAATGTTGCTTATCTCTTATCAATATGTACAATGTAATGTTGCCACTATTATTAACATGCTCTCTTTTTTTTTTTTTTTTTTTTTTTACAACAATCAATCATTTCAAACGACAACCAATTAGACTCACGACGGTAAAATTTACATATCTGCAATTAAACGACTAGGGGCACGAACCGGGCGTAGAAAACGGCGATTGCGTCTCAAAGACGCACCTCCCTCTTCTTGAATTTCGTACGATCGAGGAGCATCTAACTGTTTCTTCACCACTCCTGGTTTCCAATCCTTGTCCTCGAGTGATCTCTTGATCATGACTGGATCACCCGGTTTGAGTTGAGACAATTCTCTGCCGGCACTCCTATTATAGTAAGTTCGAGAGCGATGCTGTGACGCGCTTTTGGATTTCAGGATTTCTTCCGAGCCAACTTTTTTATAAAGTTCTTCATTAGCGACTGGAAGGTTTGTTTTCACGTTTCTGCCCAGCAACATTTGTGCTGGTGAAAATCCCACATGTGGGATTGGCGCCGCTCGATAGTGTAACAATGCTTCCTCCACATCCTCGTTTTTTCGTATCAAAGACTTCGCTATGGCCACCCCTTTCTCGGCCAAACCATTTGACTGGCTGTATTTAGGGCTGGAGAATATAGGTGTGAAGTTGTACTCTTCTGAAAACTTCTTGTACAACTCGCAATTGAATGGCACGTTATCAGAAACCACCTCATTAGGGAAACCAAATACTGTGAACAACGATTTCAACTTTTTTATTACTTCTGCCGCCGACTTCTCCTTGAGGGCAAATATTTCAAGCCAATATGAAAACGAATCATAAACTGCTAAATAATCTCGGTTGTCTTCTGTAAAAATGTCAATACTCAGTCTTTCCCACGGTTTAGTTGCCAATGGTAATGGTTTTAGAGGCTCTTTGACATTGTTGCGCCTGTATTTGGCGCAAACTGAGCATGAGTCAACAAACTCTGAAATATCTGTCTGCATGCCCATCCAAAACACTGAGTTCTTCGCGAGAGCAAGAGTTTTATTAACATTGAGATGGCCTCGATGTACCTGGTGAAGCACTTCATTCTTCAGCGCCCGCGGTATTATTAAACGATTTTCAAAAAATAACAAACCATCATGCAGTGAGATCAAATGCTTAAGTGACCAAAATTTTTTACACGTATCAGAAAGTTTCGTCTTTGATTTAGGCCAGGACCCTGGTAGATACTTCTTCACTAGCGACAAGTCCGGATCCTGCTCAGTGGCTTCAAGTATATGTTGATGCCGAGGTTTTGTCATGGTCAATACTTCTGTAGCATGAACACAGAAATCTTGGAGATAGTCTGTGTTTGGATCTTCATCGCCGTAAGCACGCGACAGGGCATCAGCTATAAACATTCGCGATCCTGGAACGTACACAACTCGAATGTTATATTTCAATAAGCGTAAACACAATCGCTGAAGCCGAGCAGAGATTTTATCAAACGGTTTTCTAAGAATGTTTTCAAGAGGTTTATGGTCAGAGTGGATCGTTACTTGATGACCGTATATATAATAATGAAATTTTTCAACCGCATAGACAATTGCGAGTAATTCCTTCTCTATTGGCGAATACTGTTTCTCCGTTTTAGTAAGCGCGCGAGAGGCATATGCTACTGGTTGTTCGTTCTGTAGCAAACACGATCCTATGCCATCCTGCGAACTATCCGTCTGTATTATTATTGGAACCAACGGATCAAAGTAACGAAGAGTCGGCGTTTGAGACAATAGATTCTTTAGCATTTGGAACTCCTCTTCACAGTTGACCGACCAAACGAATTCAACATTTTTTGTTAACTCCCGGAGATTGGATGTGTGCATGGCTACGTTTGGTATGAACGGACTGAGATACTTGATCATTCCAAGAAATCGCAACACTGCTTTCTTATTGTTCGGCTTCTGAAAATTTATTATCGCCTGAATTCGATCAGGATTAACTTGAATACCCTCAGCATTTATTATTACTCCAAGAAAACGAACTTCAGGTTGACAGAATTGTAGCTTGTCTGCATTGAATCGAACGTTATATTGACGCGCTCTATCGAAAACTTTTTGAAGGGTTTCATCATGCTCTTGAAGTTCCTTTCCCGCAATAATCAGGTCGTCAAAATATGGAAAACAGTTTTCAATATCACCGAATATCTCGTTTATTTTCTCCATAAAAAGTTCTGGAGCACTGCTCAGACCAAAACATAAGCGTTTGAAGCAATATCTCCCAAATGGAGTTTGAAATGTTGTGTATGCACTTGATTCGCTATCTAAACTCATATGCCAGAATCCCGAAGACATATCGAGAACCGTGAAAACCTTTTTTTCAGCTAACTGCGAAATGAGCTCGTCTGGTCTTGGAATATTATATTTTGGTATGATAATTGCCTCATTCAGTTGTCTAGAATCAAGACATATTCTGATGTCCTTGTTGTTTTTCTCAACCACAAGAATATTTGAAACCCACTCTGTAGGTTTTTTGATTGATTCTATGACCCCTAGTTTCTCCATAGTAGAGAGAGTCTCTTTCAAACGTGGTAAAATCGATTGAGCGAATCGTCGACGACGTGCGATCACAGGTTTCTTTTCTGGGTCAAGCTCTATCGAACATGTACCAGGTATCTTTCCTAACCCTTCAAACAGGTACTTGTTTTGCTCAATCAACGATATCTGATTAACTTGCTTTGATCGTTTTACATAACCTAAGGCTTCACTAGTTTCCAGGGAAAGCAAATTATCAATCTTTGCGTTGCTAGGTACAATGTACAAATCAATCTTTATAGACTCATTGTACTTTACTGAGATCTTCCCCAGTGGTATTATCAATTCTTCCGACATATATGGTTTCAAAGCAACTCGAGTAGGTAATAGTGGCGGTAAGGGTTGTATTTTTCGGTAGTCTTGTTCGCTCAATGTATCACACTCAGCACCTGTGTCTATTTTAAAAATAAATGCTATGCCAAACAAAATAATTGATTCGTACCAACCTTTAGGTCGCACTGAGACTGTTTCTTCCACAGCGTACAGATGTAAGACTTGCAAATCTTTCACTTCTTTGACTTCTGAGGTACTTTTTTGGTTTGCCAAGCGCTTCAGGCATTTCTGTTTAAAATGACCAATACCGTGACAATATCCACATTCTTTACCAGCAGCTGGGCAAGAATTTGTCCTATGTACATAACCACATCGGCTGCACTCTTCTTTCTTATCTGATACGCTTGGGGATTCTCGATTTGAACGATATCGCGAGTTAGCTGTGACCGCTCTATTAAGGCGATCTACTGAAAATTCATCACGCTGCCCCTCTTGAGTAAGAGCCTTACTTTCCATCTTAGAACGTTCCCAGATCTTAGCTTGATTTATCGCTTTAGCTAAATCTAACGTTGGGTCACGTAGTAATTCTTCTTGTAATCGAATATCAGTTAATCCTAGGACTAGGAAATCACGAATCAATTTATCTTTTTCATTATCATGAAAATCACATTTTCCGGCTTGTAATCTCAGTTGTAACACAAAGGAATCAATGGTCTGACCTGGTTTTTGTCGAAGTTTATAAAATACACTGCGATCAAAAACAGTGTTCTTCTTCAATTGAACATAAGAGTCAAAAGCTGCTATGACTTGTTCCAAAGTTGGATCATCGGGTATTTGCAAGGTATCATAAATGTCAATGGCTTCATCGCCAGCCTTTGTCATGAATAACCCAATTTTCCTTTGATGGGTCGCACTCTTCGGCAAGGTTGCGACCATCCATGTAAATTTTTTCTTGAACCGTTGCCAGTCATCGAATGCTGACGAACTCGTAAACACCAGCGGTTTTAAATCATCAAACGACTTGACAGAGATTGTGGGCTCAGACTCGTCACCCATTTTGCATGTAGTTTGCAATTGCTCTAACCTGACACCATGTAAGTATTACAATAAAATAGACACAAGTAATTCACAGGACTAGATCATCATGATGTATTCTTGACACGAAACTCGATCTAACATTTTATGCTTTATCATTATTTACAATGTTGCTTATCTCTTATCAATATGTACAATGTAATGTTGCCACTATTATTAACAGGATTGATGTGACCAGTAAACTTCTAAATGTGCAGTCGTTCATTCGGAGCATCTCTAATCTTTTGTTTGTTATTCATGTAAAATTATTTCTCCGTTGTCTCACCTAAGGTTATCTTATGAGGCATGCGAACTACTTCTGAGTACCTCGTGAATTACTTGGTACCCGCGGACCACAGGTTAAGCATCAATGGTCTTGAAAAAGCTCTTTGGATCCTAAATCCATAAACAATGAACTCAGTTCACAATCTTTAAGGCGTCCTATGACTTGTCCCAAAAATACTCCTGTCTTAATTCCTCGGCAATTTCGCTCTTCATTCTTCTATCCTGATGCTAAAATCAGTCGGCTTATTGAATTCGAGGTAGATAGACTACACTCGAAGATGCCCTGTTATTCGACTGAACCATAGAGGTTCCACGCCTTTTCTGGTCGCCTTTCCTCTATTAAGTATAAATTTAGAGGATCGACTGCGCTTGAATTATTGAGTGATTCGGCGCAGCGATACTGCACTTGCTCGTCTAAAAGATGTACCAGGCCTCGAACCCTTTCCTCGAGAAAATTACTCATATTATAACAATATTTTACCAGTGAATATTTTACCCATGAATTAGAATAATACCATAAAATATACCTTTCAGAAAAGCGACGAATTGTTCACCATTTCTTCTACGGCCAATTCTCGAAGTCAAATTCGTCACAAGGGCTTTGATCAAATCATCAGCACCAGATTCGAGAACTTCCAGGAGCGACATTCTTAGTAGTTTAAAAAAATATTGGAGAAAAATGAAAACTGCCCCAGAGCGAATAAAAATTATGCAGGAGAGAAGAGTTATAATGAATTAGAAAGATAAAATCACACTTGAGACTATTCAACCAACAATAATAAAATCATAATAAATTATGTGACCAAAAATTATTTGGCTGCAGGAAAATTAATGTATTCACGTTCAGGCAATTGTGAATCTCCCCAATTTCTTTCTCTCTCTCCTTTTCACACACACTCTCACTCTCTGGTGGACCGCGTTTTTCTCATTCGATAGGAATTTTACAGTGTTACCGAAATAAGCACGATACAGGTTAGGTAAAGAAGAGATATAGTATAATACGAAAGGACGAACGAGTCCAAATATGAAATATATCTGGAATTTAAAGAAAATAATAATGTAGATTACGTGATCTGAAGAGCGAGCATTATAATTAAGTATGTATATTATTGACCATCAGGTTCAAAATAAAGAAAAGCATAATTATCATCCATTTCCATTTCTCTATCAGCTAATGCCATATGATAATCGTCCATATTTTCAAACATGTCTGGCTCAATAAGAGGCTATAAAAGAAAAATGAATAAATAATTCAAAGGGGGAAAAAAAAAGTAGATTTTAGAAATCATACACAAACAGGAATTTCGGGAATGATTGAAGAGTCCGGTCCAACGAGATCACTTTCAACAATCATATTATCATCATCTACCATTCTTTCGTCAACCTATGATAAAAACAGAAAAGAAAATAATGAATAAAAAAAGATGGCCTAAAAAATCTGAAACCAATGAAAATAAATGATTGGAAGAATTAAAAACAAGTCCCACGCTTTGCGTGGAGTGAATAGGTTCGGCAGAACTCTCTCTCTCCTACACACTCTTGTCTCACATTCTGTTGAAGACTTTTTATGGTCGTTGTCTCCCGCAGAACTAATCACGGTTGATTGATTGAATAATCCTGACCTATTATTCCGAGTTCCATTTTAAAAACAAAACTATTGATCAACTGATAACATGCGAATAATGATAATTGTTTTCTCTTCAGTCGGTCGTCGATCTAATAATACGTCATCATAATGGACCAAAATTTCAAGCTCCGCCTTACAATGAATATTGCTAAAAATAAGCCTAGGTATACTGTATTTCTACGCACAAATCGCGATCAATTACTTAGTTGAATACTGCCGACTTATGATTCAAAATTTCATTTAAAACGAAATATTAATCAACACTATGAACAGGCTTCTTACAAATCCAGACACAATATTCAAGAATTTTCTCTTCTTAATGATAGTCTAAGTAAATCGTTTTTCCCAAGATAATATATCTCTCGACGAAACCCACTCTCCGTTTTCCTCTTACTCAACTCTTCATGTGGGATAAATCACAACCAGTGATAACACGAACAGAAAGAGCTGAAAGAACAATGATGTAAATAGATTGTTTTTTTTTCAGTCGATCGTCGATGTGATAACACTTCATCATAATGGACCGAAATTTTTCGAAGCCCAACCTTACTATGATTATTGCTATAAATAGGGCTACGCACAAATCACAATCGATTAGTTGAATACTGCCGACTTATGATTCACAATTTCATTTCAAAAATGAAATATCAATCCACACTATGAACAGACTTCATACAAGTGCCGCGCCGTAGGCGCGCCGCCGTGCTAGTTTACAATAACCAGCATGTTCGACGATTTCCGCACCCAAAACATACCGTCATGTCAATTTTGTAATTATACGATTTTAATGTACGTCTCGTACTTCGAAATTGACTGCGTATAGTCATCTCTTAATAATACAAACTCATAACTGGGAGCGTTAGACACGTACACGAACCTAATTTGTCCCAGAAAGAAGTATTTGTACTCCCTCATTTCTGGATGCTAACGATTTCGTTTGAATGCTCGGACAACGTTTTTCCGAGCTTTGTGCGACCCTAATTTCTGTTCTCAATAATGATGTAGCGTAATATTTCTTTTCCTTTGTGTACCGCACTTTTATCCAAAAGAGTCATTAACGTCTGTTTGCGCCCAATTTGAAAATTCTGTCGCGCGCATCGTAGTTTTGACTTCGTGTACAACTTGAGTCACACACGATATTTGCATCGCATAAGCAAATTTCAGTCACGTAAATTTTGCGTTTCCGTATTCCGATTCGCTCGCGTGAAAGTAAATATCAGAATAAACGCGAACTAATTCGAATTACGTTAGGAGCAACGAGTTTCATCTGAAGAAAGTGAAAAAAATGTCGTCCGCCTTGTTCTGGATGATGATGTTCTGTAGGGAAAGTGCACGTTTTCAGTGATAGCAGCGATAGGTCAAAATTAGAGCCACATGATGGTGTGTAAGTCTGAAATTTTGTAGATGAGTTATGACAAGAAATTTTTGAGATTTTGATGTTCCGGAGTGGGATCCTTTTCTCTCAATGTTAATTTCATCCTTCAAGATTATTTTCTTGGTATTGAGTAATTGACGGCACTCGTCAGAACTTCGGCCCTCTTCGAATTTTTTCTTTCCTTTGTTCTCTCAGTACTAGTCATTGTCGTTTACTTTTTTGGGAACCAATGTTTAGAGAGTTAATCTGACGTGCGTTTTCTTTCCTCTCGACAATTTTGGGCAGTATAGTAAGCGTCTATTTTTCAGCCTCCTCCTCAAAGTTGTTTGCGTGTAGGAATTGTTTTTCATGACGTTGTTGGAACTTTGGTTGTTTTTGAAGGGACAGATCTCATTTGTCTTGAGGAGTAGTATTGCTTAATATGCTAAAATATGATTATAAATACCCAATAATTTTAACATTTTTCCTTCAGCTTAGAGCCAATGTGAAGAGCACTAATACTGATTTATCTTATCAGATTCACCCACCCATTGATGACATTTCCAACTGCTGCCACCGAGTTAACGTATGCCGCGAGCACAGGTTGATTGGCCTGGTTCTCAACATCACAGAAATCCTCAACCATCGCCCTTAATGAGTCCACCTCTCTTGGCACTCTGGGAAGCCCAGCATATCGACGAAGTGTCCCCAACCCGGCTTTCCTGATGAGTGATTCCCTCCCAACCCATGCCAAATTCTTGAAGTTCGTGCTCTTGGTAGGGCCTAAGTCTTCGCTAAATCCGTAGTATGGGTCGTCGTTTACAGTGTTGACGGCAAGACCATAATTGGTCCATTCGGAGTCTAGCAATTGGGCCACCCTGGCCCAATCAAAGTTAGGAAACTTTCTTACAGCCTGAGTAATCAGGTTCATTGCTGTTAGCCCCACCACTCTTGTCTGTTGGAGGGTCAACCTTAATCTGAGAGCCAAGTCGGCCCCCATTGATGACATTTCTAACTGCTGCCATCGAGTTAACGTATGCCGCGGGTACAGGTTGATTGGCCTGGTTCTCAACATCACAGAAATCATCAACCATCGCCCTTAATGAGTCCACCTCTCTTGGCACTCTGGGAAGCCCAGCATATCGACGAAGTGTCCACAACCCGGCTTTCCTGATGAGTGATTCCCTCCCAACCCATGCTAAATTCTTGAAGTTCGTGCTTTTGGCAGGGCCCAAGTCTCCGCTAAACCCGTAGTATGGGTCGTCGTTTACAGTGTTAACGGTAAGACCATAATAAAATTGGTCCATTCGGGGTCTAGATCAAAGTTAGGAAACTTTCTTACAGCCTGAGTAATCAGGTTCATTGTTGTTAGCCCCACCCCTCTCGTCTGTTGGAGGGTCAACCTTAATCTGAGGGCCAAGTCAACCCCCATTGATGACATTTCTAACTGCTGCCAACGAGTTAACGTATGCCGCGGGTACAGGTTGATTGGCCTGGTTCTCAATGTCACAGAAATCATCAACCATCGCCCTTAATGAGTCCACCTCTCTTGGCACTCTGGGAAGCCCAGCATATCGACGAAGTGTCCCCAACCCGGCTTTCCTGATGAGTGATTCCCTCCCAACCCATGCTAAATTCTTGAAGTTCGTGCTTTTGGCAGGGCCCAAGTCTCCGCTAAACCCGTAGTATGGGTCGTCGTTTACAGTGTTAACGGCAAGACCATAATTTGTCCATTCGTGGTCTAGCAATTGGGCCACCCGGGCCTAATCAAAGTTAGGAAACTTCCTTACAGCCTGAGTAATCAGGTTCATTGCTGTTAGCCCCACCCCTCTCGTCTGTTGGAGGGTCAACCTTAATCTGAGGGCCAAGTCGGGTAGTATGAAGGTCACGTGGTCTATAAGCTCCCTAGCCGTATCCGGCCGTAGAAATTTGCCATAGACTGACCATGCCCGCAAAATCACATCAGGCTGGAGATCAATTTGGTGCCCTGTCTCATCCTGGATTCCATTCACCTTCTTTGTAGCAAAAGCTTCGGTGCAATTGCCCAATTTACTTATAGCCGCAATGTACGTTGCTACTACCCTTATTGCCGTCAGGGTGGGAGGAGACTGGGAGAATTGAGACAATAACACTAATGTTTTTGCCAGATCTGCAAGCCGTCGAAACGTCGTGATAAAAAATATATAAAGTGAATAGTAGTGCTAATTGCTTGCTTTATTGATATTAAAATTCGTATTCACGTCTGAAAAAAACTCTGGTGATGGAAATTCGAAACACATTATAAAAATACATAATTTTAGAGAAAATTATTAAGAACTGCTACCTTTTGCGAACTCTTTACATAGGTCTCGTGGGCCCCCGGTTGAAGAGCACTGCTTTTCACCGTTCAGAGCACCAGCATTCAGCGCTAATGCAGAGAGCTCCGAAAAGTAGCAAGTATAAGGTATGAAGCTGTATCTTTCCCCCATTGAAGAAAATATACTTCTTTCATACCTTAATCAGGTTAAAATTTCTGCCACCCGAGTTCAGCCACCTCGCTCTGAATGGCGACTAGATAAGTCATCTTTCAAGGTCAAGAATCTTTTCCCTTTGCTCTTCTGTCGAAATTATATCCGAGTCCTCCTCAGAGGTCCCAAAATGGATTCGTTTATTGGTTTAGACGTCTATCGAATGAGCTGAGAAGAAGTTCCTCTTCCTTACTTCATTTTTGTTCTTTGTTTAATGCCTTATAAATACGTTTCACTGCGGATTTTTTCCATTGTGTATTTTGTCAACTCCGAGAAAAAAAATTCTAAAGCGTTTTGCAATTATCCAATTTACGTAGCTTTTGTTATACCGCACCTCCAGGTTAATCTAAACAAAGAGGGCTTAACGTGTGTTTAGATTCTTTTCTGTTGTGAGAATATTGCGATGAATTTTCGGCCACGACAAAGTAAAGTCCTCAATATGACCCTCTGTTGAAAAGTCCATCTAAATGAGGTTTCGTTTTCGAGGATTTAATACTTGTGAAATGACGAATCACGTCTTATGGGACAAAACTTCTCGCGGTCTCTACATTCCGACAGCTTGATTTTGATTTGACCTACAAAATGAGGAGAATTTCGTTCAAAACTTTCTCAATAAATTGCTTTATTCTAATCCGTACCTTTTTTCAGCGCCATAAGTAAATAATGTATTTACAGAATTTTTGGAAGCGTGGGTACGATAAGCCGACCGACGAGGGTCCGAAACAAAAAGATTGCTCGTTCGAAATTATAAGTGTTTTAAACGGACGCGCCGCGGCGTCTCCTCTCGATTTCGCGAAGTAAGAAATAATTTCACTCGTGCTCTTCGTGTATATCCCCCTTCATCATTATTACACTTCTCTGTCCTTCTCGCCATTTTATGGAACAGTTGTTTCGGATGCTGCCACTCTGGCGTGTATAACCTTTTCATTAAGGGTAATGCTGCAGAATTCAATACCGTACACTGTCTAACATGGAATTTAGTGCATTTAAAGCAAATTCCTCAACAAAATTCTTGAACCTTTGTAAGCTACGCGAGTAACCTTCTTAAATTATTAGACTGCCATAGACAATTTCTGGTTTAATAAGAAACCCGAAAATTTGCGACTCGTTTCGCTCGAAAATGGTTTCTTGTGAAGTGGTTAAAATAGCATACTTCGAACACTACGATCTTCGAGAAGTTTTCGCTGTATAAAATCGTGAAGATAGGATGTAAATTCATTTCTGTGGAGCTAGACAATGTAAACTTTATGTCGTGGAAACCACGAGCGAGTATTTGGGGCTTGTGCATGTCGTTTGAACGTCAGCAATGTAACAGTTCACCACATTTTGTTATGAATTTTGTCGCGTTTTCGATCGTGTTACTGTTTTCTGGCGAATTTGTCTGGTAGTGGTACTCTTATTTACATTCACAATTTTGCTCTATCGTTGCGAGTGGTGGAAAAATGTGCATATGAGGGGAGTTTATTTCTCATGGGGTGTATGAGCGCAGTATATGTGCACCACAAGTTTCCTTAGCGGTATATGAGGAACGTATTTGCTGTTATGATGGTATATCAGCATAGACTCTTTTCCTCGGTAGTCTTACGAAGTATACGAAGAGGAAACATTTGATTAATTTATCGGTATATCGGCACATTTTGAATTAGTGGAAAAGCGTAATATCTCCATCTCGTTGAAGCAACTTATTCAAGATATCAAACCTCGAAACTATTATGAAGTACTTAATATACTGCATCTGAACTTGACAAGTGTGCTTGAATACTTGAAGATACGAAGTATCATTTGACCCGGGGGAATGAATAAAAATTGAATCAACCGGTGCGATAAATAAATGAGGAAGTAGAAAAGTACAACTGGAACAAAAATAAGAAGAAATAATAAAACTGAGCGAAAAACGACGAGACGATGTATAATATGATGAGAGAAGAACTGATGGTTCGAGAAACCTTCGAGTCAAATTATACCAAATTAGGTATTGCACCTGCTCTTTGTATGACACCCACGCCTGAGAATGTCGAAGTAGAGTCACAGAAAACGTAGCCTACCTTTACGACCGCCGAGATAAGTGTGTTAGTAAGTGCTGTGATCAGATTGAGTGTACTGTAAATTTATTCCATCGAAATAAAGGTGTACTACAAGTGTGAAATGACCACGGCCACAGGTGGCTGGTAAGTTGACTGAATAAAAGAAATGTAATGGGCACGTCGAATTATCAGTACTACCGAAAAGTTATAAAAAGCCAAATTTATTTGAGCATTGGTAAATCAGTCAGAAGTGTTTTCTCCGTTATATACCAGCACCAAAGAGTAATTTCATTCTTAGTGCTCGCGCGAATGAGACAAATCCATTATATCCTGATGCTTGGGGGGTACTGATGAATCGAACAAGCGTGAACTACGCATAACCACCGCGAAATGAGCCGTAAATGCTTGGATTAGATTGTGCTCATGGAAACGACATCATCATATTGCGCCTTCATTACGTCAAACCAAAATTAGGTCAACATAATATGGGGAAACGAAATTTTGACTAATAATATTTTGTAGACGTGATCAGTGCTCTCAAAACCCGGACTTTTTGTGGTCTTACGTTAATTCGCTAGACAGTAAAAATCCTGCAAAATATCTGTCACTAGCTATTATTTTCGGCGACCCGATTTCACGGTAGTCGCTTGACTCGAAGATGAATCTGTTGAAGTACTGGAGGAACTGGGTCTTTCCAAATTAGGTGGTGCTGAAACATTCGACCCCTCTGGAGGCACCGAGAGAGTGGGAGGATCTTCTTCCTTGAAATCATCCAACGCCTCTAAATTGCGAATCGCGGTCTCCATGCGCGAGTAATGTGGTTGATGTCGTACTGCATTATCTTCGCGAACTATTTTATGCCAAAAATCCCACCGTTCAACATTCAAACGTTCATTTTTCATTCTGAAATCCTTATCATCGATGTGTAAATAGCGCGGTTGCTCGTCGGTATGGGGCTTCCACTTTATATTCGGATGACGAGGACTTGAAGGGGTACTGAATTACAATATTACACTTGTATCACAATAACGACTACGAAGGCGCTTGTATGGCATCCATTTCGTGATATTCCCACAGGAAAAAAGAAAGAAAAATAAAACAAAGCAAATCTAAGTAGAAGAAGAATTACTTAATTTAGGACAAAAGAAATAATGCAGGAAAATTGCGATTCATCATACTATGAAATCTGAGAAAGTTTTAGAAGAATGATGAAAGAATCTGAAAAATATTTCCGCGGCATAAGGCTAACAATTTTCATAACACCGTAAGAGAGGAAAACTTGTGGTAAAAAGTTTATGAACTATTATGATGATTCTCAAACTTCATTGGAATTAAACAGAGCTAATTAAAACACCTTTTTATTAGGCATTTGGCACGAGTTGAATGTTATCAACCGAAATTGTGGGCATTATTTGGTAGATTGACTCAGTTGTTTGAATGGACGCAGATTTCAACAATTTCTCGTACGCATGACTAATTGATACGCTTTCGTTTCAATCGTCGAAATTACTACAAAAATTTTGATGCTCCAAGGATGAAATTTGGAGAATCTCTGAGATACAATTGCGGAGTGTTGGTGTCCGGCCTGTCTGATTACTTGTACTACTCTGTGTATTTGATCGACTGTAGAGTGCTTGGCTTGAAAGCCAAACTGGATGGTAGGAAGCGATTTTTTGTGCTTTCGATAATCGATTAAATTCTGATGAGCAAAACTTTTTCGAATACTTTACAAAGAATTGAAAGAATGAAGATTGGTCGGCACGATCCTGTTTCATTGGCTGGTTTATCAGGCTTCAGAATGGTCATCATTTCAGGTAGCTTCCTCAAGATCGGAACGTATCTTAGTCTGTCTGAATGCGGCCCTGATATTCGCTCATTTCGCATGTACAACGACACTCCGTCCTCCATTTTAAAGTGTGCACGGGTTGCTTATGCGTTTGATTTTGTTTCTTCCAGTGCCGGAATCGACCCTTTCGGGTATAACTTCAGCGTTGGAAGAATCTCCTCAGCAAAGCCCCCGTTCTAATCGGCAACTGCCAAGCTACTTTGGCAATCGCCAAGTTGCAGTGTCCTCCTGGCACGCAAGAAACACTAGAGCACACAACAGCAATTTGCCCAACTCACTCTGGGCAATTCTTGCTTTCCATTTCTCTAGCAGAAGCGCCTGGCCTCCTGCTTGACTTAGGCCCTGATGATTGATAAAAGAGATGAGACGTTAACGTAAGAGGTGCGTTCGCTTATATTCATATGGTTTTTTTTTTTTCATTTCATTTCTTTTAAAATGCAATTTATGCGATAAAACCCCCGGTCGATGAAGATAACTTGATATTAATCAATAATAATTTCACTCTTGAATTCTTTCTTTATCGGCCAAAGCTGGTATGGGAGGACGAACAGCGGGTTCTGAGATTGCGCTGAGTTCGTGCAAAGGATTGAACATGTGTATATTGTAGAGCTCACTGGCTTTAATTCGTGCCGCTGCCTTTGCTCTAGGAGGGATTTGTTTGGGATTTGATCTAATGGCCATCATTCCCCTCATAGTCGGTTCGACCCCATCAATCTTGTCAGTAGGATACACAACCTCATCTAGCATAATTGCCAGATATCGACACAACCACCAGTTGGGAGAGTAGGAGATTTCGAGGAAAACGTTAGGATTAAACTAATCTGTCCTCATTACCTTCCTGCCCATGAGTACTACCTTTTTCTGACCTTTTTTCTATAGAAATACCTTTTCTTGACCTGGCATTTAATAGAACAGTGTTTTTCATTATTCCCTCAGAAGCCACATTGCGATAGGCAATCCCGAAGACTCCCATCCACTGTTCCTGGGTACCCCAATGTATTGTGGAATGGCGATGAGGATAGCAGCTGGAGAGTAGAGGACCTATGCTGGCAACCGATTCAGGGGTGTGTTTCTAAAGTCTTAGGATTAAAAGTTCTAAAACAGGTCGCACATCAACTCCTGTTTCTACTGTACGTCATTAACAGAGCGCAAGAATTCCTTTTTCCAGTCCTCTAACTTGTTGAAATTCTGTTAAGTCTCTTCCCTTGTTGAAATAGTCTGTTTTTGTACTGTGAATTCGATGTTTTCAACTATTCTCCCGGTTCCAGCTGGAATAGTATCACGAGTAAATGCATTGTTGTTAGCGGATTGGTCAGATACAAAGCTAATTGAGCAGCTCTGACAATATATTTTCATGCTCCACTTCAATTTTTGTTAGTGGATGGAATTTCCTATTAGTGAATTGTTCCATATGTCAAACTTTACATTGAAAAAATGTGTTTTTGCCCCTTCTATAAAATCAATTGTTCCATTATTGCTCCAACATTTTATTTTGATTTTTGCCCCTGTTATTTATTGAAGGAATTATTTTACCAATTTATCCCTTCTTCTAATCACAATTAAGTACGTGTAGCCTATTTGAAATGTTTTTATTAAAATACCTGTTTCATCTATTATTACGCAGCGTTTGTTTTTATTTGATCAAAACTCAGAGTAATGCAAATAAACTCCCTCTACGTTGCATTACATTTTTTCGGTTATATTTTTGATCGGCGTCATCAAAATAACAAGATGACTGACGTTTCATTTAGTAATACCTCAACTAGCAAGTAGCTGTATTTTTTACTGGAATTCGAATAATTTCCCATTACAATTGGCTTAATTGGCTTAAATTCTTTAATATTTTATAATCTGTAAACTTACTCATAAGGTTCTTGCACCACAAATTTTTGGAGTATACTGTATAAACACCATCTTGTTTTATTTTGCTATAGTGTTCATTATGGAATGAAGTCATCTCAAGGAAATTTCCCTTACTATCTCTAATTAAACAATTGAACTTATTACCCTCTTTTCCATTGCGTCTATTCAAAAACGTTTTCAGCGTGGTTTTTTTCAAAATCTTGACTGTCAAATTGTAAAAGTTCAAACAAACAACAAAATTGATGATCAATATAGATAATACTGTCACATTGCGAGATTCTTGTCTAAAGATTGGTTTGTGTTCAATAAAGGTTTTATTATGAAGCAGTGGTCAACAGTTAGTAGTTATACAGAAGAAGTCCCTGCTTTCGCCGTGCACCGCTTTATGTACCCAGATTATTGCTAAGCAAATACAGAGAATGGAAGTAGAGCCGGATGCTTGTCTTAAAGGCTACATATTTGTTTAGAGACCATCTATTATTACTCATCTGTATCAATCATTTGTAACACTCGGCCATCCAACGTCTGCAACTGTCCTTGGTTGTCACCAAGGTTGATTTCAGAGTTTGTTATCAACAAAATGCTAGGATTGAGTTACGCGTCCGAGCCAACCTTGAGTGTATGACCACGTAGTGACTAGTTTATTGTTCACATTGACTGAGGCTAAAAGATTGATCACATTATTTCCACAGGAGACTTTGATGTTGATAATCACAAGTCTACAAATCCGCTTACTATTGTCGATTTGTCAGCGCTATTGAAATAACTCCGATGTTGATAATTGCAAGCTCTTCAAACGTATCTATGTGTGTTGTTTGGGGTCACTGGTCCTGATGTTGCTAATCACCAACCCTTCATTTGCCTCTTAAGACTCACAAGAAATTATTTTTTTTTTATTTTTTTTTTTTTTCACATTACAATCTTAATTATCCTGAATTTCACAAGATTAACTTACATCTATGTATTATGTAAATTACGTATTTCCACTGAATACCCAAAAGCAAAAGAATACAATCAATTTTAATCATAATGTTTGCACATCATACCATGTTCAATTTCACTTTCTCTTTGGTGCTGGAGATTGAATACCTGAAGATGAGCTTGTTGAGCTCAAACTTGACAAACAGGATGACAAAGAACTGGAACTACTTGATTGTGATCTACTACATTTAGATTTGGTACAAACCAACAGTGAACCCTTGAAGTCATGTAATGTCATTTGTGGAGGAACATCTGTAATAGAAAGAACTTTGAGAAACATAGTTGACAAGTATGAAGGCTTAATAAAGAAAAAAAAAAATTGACTCACTCGAGGCAAAGCGAATATGGTTCATGCGGCCACGGCCTTGGTTGCGTAGGCGGCCACCTACTCCTCGACCTTGACTGCGTCCGGGAATCTTTTTCATTTCAATTGCAAATTTTGCAAGCTAGTGAGCAGAATAATACAAAGTGTATGAGAAAGAAAATTCATTACTCTGAAAAAAGTAAAGTAAAGGCAATTGATTCATAATATTTGGACATGAAAGTGCACGAGCATTGCATAATGCTCTCTTCAGCTTTGCAATACTGCACATTCGATTTTCTTATCAATAGACGTTAGGATGAATTTAGCGAATTTATTTCAGCATTGGCAAATTGCTCTTGGTGTAGCCTATGCGTTGTTCTCAAAAAAATATACACATATCTCAAAGTGACATGCAATGATGAACACACCAAAAGAAACACCTATACCTGCTCATTGAGAGTGATACCTATGTAAGTCAAATGTGGTTTGAATGCTTTGTTCTTACGGGTATCAATTCATTATTATCAAAGAACATATGTAATTGCCTGAAACCAGACGGAATGTTCGCATTCAATCGGGGCCCAGTAGTTCCAATTCTAACAGTTTCCCAAAAGCCATCATACAACACTTGATGCTACAGTTTTGAAGCTTGAAGCAACGGTTCCAAGGTTGGTTTTCGCCTGTCTCAATTTTTTTCTCGGGTTTGCCATGACCAGGAAATATTTTCAAGTGTAAGAGGTAAAAGAGTTAGGTTGATTGCTATTGATACGATGTCTGGTTTTTCCTAGGAAGCTTCCGGAGCATAATTAAGGATATCTGATCACGTTCAGTTTCGTCGTCCTGATTTGATCAGCTCTTTTGGCGGGAGACCCGCCATCCGTTTGGTTACTGAGGACCCTCAGAGAAATTCTGTCCGCGTACACGTAACGCTGTGAGGCATAACGCCGGGACTTGGTAAAATTCCGGGCTCTTCTATACACTCAACTTTCTATCATCAGCCGCGGGTCTCCCGCCGCTCTTGATCCCTGAGCAAGAGCCTGTGAGTTTTTCTATAGATCGCACTCACGCCCAAGGCTTCCGCAAAGCAAATCGTATTTTCTCCAACTTTTTGTTGAGCAATTCGATTCTTTCACGCAACATGTATATAGTTGTTTGCATTGTCAATTGGATTAAATAGATGGATGATGCGACGCGCGCTTTAGATTTGGAAAGACTGGAATAATCGTCGACTGGAAGTTGAATATTTCCTTATAATGTGAAGCTAGTTTCTTGATCGCTCTGAGCCCAAAAGTCATCACTCTCTCGGAGAGAGTGGATTGTCTGGAACGGTTTGCGTACAACGCCTGGTTGCTATCCAGAGGGAATAATTGAGAATTTTTGAGTCATTGGATGGCTTTGTGTTGTATCTTTGAAAAGTTTGCTGAAAATGTGTCTTAGCTCAGAGCGTCGACGTTCCTTCAGACCCTCGAAGCCTTTTGGCGGCATTTGACGAGGTCGAAAGAATTGCTAGTAATTATTGATCTCAGTCGTGTGTGAGTGCGAGGATGCTGTATTCAGTACAGGCTGTCATATTCCAAAAACAGAAGGGCTGAAAATTGGTCGGCAGCTGCACTGATAGAAGTTTGGTTTGGGAGCCGAACGCCTAAATCTATTTCCGTGTCCATTCTTCTGTTTACCTCTTCTCGAGGACGAAGAGAATGCACTCTCAGTGCTGGGTACTTGATTCGGAGAAGGTTCAAGCTGAGGTCGGCTACCGCTCAATTCCAAGGAGTCGGAGTGAAAAGTCTTCGAAAATGTAGAAGTCAATTATAAATGGCTGTTGTGAGTTCGCGACCTCGCGTAATATTCCAATTCTTGGAGATTGGATGCGGAATTCCCAAATTGCGTCTCCTACAAGGATCTAGTATGTAGTTGCTTAAACGGTGAAATAACGCTTACGATAAAAATTGACGAAAGGCTTCAACTCAGTGATCTGTCACCTCGTCGCCGGCATTTTTGAATTCTAACATTCTCATTTTATCGCGTAGGATTTACCCGACTGAGAATGAGGCTCACCGTAAAGGTTGCTGAGGTTTTCCTTTTAGCCCCGACTAATGACACTCCTCATGATTATACCAAGTTATTGTAGCTGGAAAAGAGTTACGCTGATGGGAATTTTTCAAGAATTTTTGCGCAAATAATTTTCCAAATACACTACGTTTTAATAATAGGGGCAATTCTCGAGCAGTCATTTGAAAATCAATCAAAAATTCAAGGTAAATTTCGAGATAGCTGTGTACAAAATTCACCGATATTTTTCCATCGCTAATTTTTTCATTTCGCAGGAGGATGAACCGATCGGTTATACTTCAGCTTGTTTCATTTTATCCCCCGAAAAATGATAAAGTATCGAAAGAACCTTCCTTTGTGCCGCTATACTCTATTATCGTGGTTTATTTTGTAATTTCATTATAGTGGTGGCTGCTTACTGCAAATATATGCTTTCTAGACAACCCGCGAATGTAATCAATTCAGGTGGAACCTTTTCTGCTGCTCGAATCGCGAATAAAATAATTTTCTTTATGGACGAGACTATACATTTCCCAGCCGTATCGTTATTCGTTGTCATCCTGCCTAAGTTTCATATTATCATACGACTCGCGTTCGCTCTATGTATGTGCGTTAGGTAGCTGGGTTAAATGCATTAATTTTGTATTCTCGGACCGAACATTTTTCGATTAAGCTAATGTCACGGGTAAACGAGTAAACGCTTTATTTTGAAAAGTATGACGGAGTCAGAGATTTTAAAATTCTCTTCTGTACGATGAAAATGGTTTTCCTTTTTTTTTTTTCCCCTCGGAAACTATCAAATTTGAACTTATAGAGTACTTTCCAATTATTCTCTCCGAAATATCGTTTTTGTTTTAGGGCAATGAAACGGAGAAGAGAAAAGGAAAACGATATCTTGCTTTCATAACGGTGTACATCTCGTACATCTCTTTAATGATTAAAAGGAAAAAGGAGAAAAATTTATCACAGTGTAGTTTCTTGGTGAAGGGAAAATAGTAATTACTATGTTGCGATGATGATGATAATATGGAACAACTGTGCATTATTTAAGCATCGTCCGAGCTGTTGAATGTAGAGTCGCTCTTTTTTCGCTTAGGAATAAGACTTGATAAATACGTAAGAAGTCAAGAATATTCGGAAAATATTACCAAGGATTATTGGTCTTGGAGATGAAAATGCGCCCTTTGGCGCTAGTTTTGATAGAAAAAAGAGCGAATTGTAATAAATAGGTGTACGAATGCAGCGTGAAAATGAAATTCAAAGACTTGACTTTATCTATCAAGGTGAGAAAGAAATCTAAAAATGGAATGCTGTAAGTGTATTAAATTGAAAGAAATTGTGTGTAGATCAACAAAAGTGAATTCATCGTGCGAATTTTTCTAAAGAAAGATTGAGAAACAGACAGATTCAAACAGATGAATGTGTTCTTGACAAGGTGATATGGAGAATTCTGCGGGGAAAGTAAGATAAGTGAGTAATAATAGATAGAAGAAACAAAGTTGATGTTGGTTACATTGGACAAAAATAAATGTAATGTGAGAAAGAGGAAAATAATATACTTAGGTAGACTTGTACTAAACCAAGATGGGGGAACGATCGGAGCATGCTACCTTATAGAAGACATGAAACATGATCTCTTTCTATTTGGCTGCGCCGGAAGATTTTTTGGCGGGAGGCCCGCCATCCGTTTAGTTACTGGGGGTCATCACAGAAATTTGGTCTGCCCACGGGCAAAACGTCGAAAGCGTTGGGCGTCATATATGGAATTCTCCATTGAGGGACTTGAAAATATTTTCTGGCGTAGCCAAATTAATAAAGATCATGTTTCATGTCTTCTATAAGGAAGCATGCTCCGATCGTTCGCCCCCATCTTGGTGTATTATGAGTCAACTTTAGTATATTTCGGGTTGATGGGGTTAGGGGGACTCACTCGCTCCGGTCCCGCTTCTTGGTCCAGTATAAGTCTACTTCAGAGTATTTTAGGTTGACTGCTTCTTGGGACTCACTCGCTTTGCTCGTTCGTCCCGCTTCTCGGTCCAGTATAAATCTACTTTAGAGTATTTTAGGCTAGTTCATCATCTTTGCTTCAGTAATAAGAAATTTTAGCTTACCTCCTGCGACATTACCCTGAGAGAATTGAAACGATGAAGATATCCGAAAATTAATACAGTATACCTAAGACGTGTGAGCTGGATCCTGGATGTGAAGCAAACGAGAATTTCAAACAGCTGCTGTTATATCTGCGGCTGTTCACATTAATATTATGATGGAAAGAAGCGAAACGAATAAAAATATATTTTCTGGCGTAGCCAAATTAATAAAGATCATGTTTCATGTCTTCTATACGGAAGGATGCTCCGATCGTTCGCCCCCATCTTGGTGTACTATAAGTCAACTTTAGTATATTTCGGGTTGATGAGATTAGGGGGTCTACTTAAGGGTATTTTAGGCTGACTGCTTTCTGGGACTCACTCGCTTCGCTCGTTCGTCCCGCTTCTTGGTCTAGTATAAGTCTACTTTTTTAGGCTGACTGCTTTTTTGCTCGTTTGTCCTGCTTCTCGGTCCAGTATAAGTCTACTTTAGAGTATTTTAGGCTGACTGCTTCTTGGTCCAGTAGAAGTCTACTTTAGAATATTTCAGGCTGACTACTTTTTGGGACTCACTCGCTCCGCTCGTTCGTCCCGCCTCTTGGTCTAGTATAAGTCTACTTTTTTAGGCTGACTGCTTCTTGGTCCAGTAGAAGTCTACTTTAGAATATTTCAGGCTGACTACTTTTTGGGACTCACTCGCTCCGCTCGTTCGTCCCGCTTCTTGGTCTAGTATAAGTCTACTTTTTTAGGCTGACTGCTTTTTTGCTCGTTCGTCTCGCTTCTCGGTCCAGTATAAGTCTACTTTAGAGTATTTTAGGCTGACTGCTTCTTGGTCTAGTAGAAGTCTACTTTAGAATATTTCAGGCTGACTACTTTTTGGGACTCACTCGCTTCGCTCGTTCGTCCCGCTTATGCTAGTATAAGCCTAGTATACCAGTAGTTTACTACACGATCAAAGAAAGATCGCACGCACATTTCCAACAAAATTAAGGTAGGGCTCGGAGAGAAATACATCTTGGTAAGCCTACTTTAGTATATTTCGGGCTGTAAGATTAGGGGGCTTCAGTTGTTCCGCTTCTTGGTTCCAGTATAGCTTTGGACTGTATGTATACAGGACTCTTAGACCTAGTATAATGCTAGTATAGGTCTAGTATATGAATAGTTTACATAGTCTAATATGAGCCCTCTCTTGGATAATGCCCATAGTATAAAAGAGCCTAGTATAGTTTTTGACTAAATACAGTATACAGGATTCTCCTAGTATAAACCTAGTATGAGCAATTTGCCCAGTATGACAGTAGTTTACTGCACATATCAAAGAAAGATCTAGCATAATTAGCATGAACAGGATCTAGTATAAACCTAGTACAAGAGCATAAGTCTAGTATACGAGTGGTTTACTGAGTATAATGGTGTCTAGCGGAGCTAATACAAGCCACCTCTTGGGATAAGTTTATGGTAATTTGAGGAGCGGACTGGATACAGTATACAGTTTTCCTAGACCTAGTATAATGCTAGTATTAGCCTAGTATACCAGTAGTTTGCACTAATTAAAGATATGCACGCACGCACGCACATTTCCAACAAAATTAAGGTAGGGCTCGGAGAGAAAAAAATTGTAAGTCCCAAGGTCACCTGCACGCACGCACGCACGCAAATTTCAAAATGAGTGCAGGGTCAGAGCAAAGACATGAAACATGTCAAAATATGCACGCACGCACGCACGCACATTTCCAACAAAATTAAGGTAGCGCTCGGAGAGAAAAAAATGTAAGTCCCAAGGTCACCTGCACGCACGCACGCACGCGCACGCACGCACGCAAATTTCCAAATGAGTGCAGGGTCAGAGCAAAGACATGAAACATGTCAAAAATTGTAAGTCCCAAGGTCACCTGCACGCACGCACGCAAATTTCAAAATGAGTGCAGGGTCAGAGCAAAGACATGAAACATGTCAAAATATGCACGCACGCACGCACGCACGCACGCACGCACGCACATTTCCAACAAAATTAAGGTAGGGCTCGGAGAGAAAAAAATGTAAGTCCCAAGGTCACCTGCACGCACGCACGCACGCACGCAAATTTCCAAATGAGTGCAGGGTCAGAGCAAAGACATGAAACATGTCAAAAAGAAAGTTGGTTCAGGCGATTCGGAAAGCTATGAAGATAGAACCGAGAGGACGATGGGTCGGAGAGATATTCAAAAAAACCGGGTAAGACAGATGAACTGGCTTAAAATTGATATGAAGTCATGGAAGAGGAGGCAGCCGCTACTTGAATCTCAAGAATAGTGTAGGGCGGCTCCGTGAAACACAAGATGCTCACAAAACTCAGAACTACGTAGGTGTACCATCAATAGCTAGTTCAAGTGTATTATAGCTTAAAACTCAAAATTGGAGGGGAAGAAGACGAAGGAAAATTCGGATATAGACGGCAGACATGCGCAACCGCGAAAAAAGGTGCGCCATCTTGACTGTTGGAAAAACTTTTTGCACTTAGAGAAATAAAATTTCTTCATGCTGAGTATGACGTCAGGCCTACTCGAGATCTTTTAGGGTAGCATATACTTTTAACTGCCCAGTCTATAATGTTATCAAGGTAGTTTCTATGCAGATCAAGGTCTATCAGCACCGGAGGGCTGACGTCAGGTGCTCATGCATTCCCTCTATCAGGTGGTTGTATCGTCTTTCCATTTACGCTACGCCCTTGAATGGAAGAAACACACTACAACGCGTGAGGTATAGTGGCATTCTATCTTGTATAGGATTAAGTCTCTAGGTGATGGCTGGGCTTGCATCCAAATTCTGTGCCTCTGGTCAGAGGCGTAGATAAGAAAAAACCACTCTTCCCCCCCCCCATCGCAGTTTTTCTAGTGTCTTTTTTCCGTTCAACGCAGTGATTTTGTCTACTTTTTGCGTAAATTAAATTTTTAAGAAATTCAGAAAATATCCCTCCCCCCCCCCTCCCTCCAAAGAAAAAATTCCCCATGAAAAAATCGTATCTACGCCACGATGGTTTGCACAACTTCGGGAGACATATTTTCCTTGGTGGAGACCCTCTCCATTAAAAATGGCCTGCTCAACAGCGGGTATCAACTCTTTTGGTTGGAACTCCAGTTTTGGATGTTCAATGGAAAGCCTGTCAAAGGCTGCATGCAGAACACACCGTGACACATTTCTTAAAGTAATGCCTTCCACTTAAGCGGTTGAGAAATTTGGATCCAACGACTCAAAGTGAGAGATAATGGTTTTGATCGATTTGATGTTGGTTTGAGCAGCTTTGGTGCAGGAACCAGTACCTTCAAAGTCGTCCGCATTTGGGAGGCTTTCCACTTCAACATGAATAGGATTCTCGGAGTTTGGTGGGTGAGCCAAAATCATTTTTTGAGCGGTCTATCGCATTCGGATTCTATTCGTCGGTGGCTTCATAGCCGTATAGAAAAGATTTGGCTGGTCCTCTGAGAGCACCCAAAAAGAACATGAAACGCTCAATGTTATCAAAACGAGGGTTAAGGTGCATTGTTCTCTCAAAATGTTGCCACCACTGCCTTTATTGGCGGACTTCACCTGAGAAAATTGGAGGCTTCTTCAGGTGGTACTGGAAGTTTTCCTCTTTACCTGCATTATCAGCATTATTTCCATTTGACATGAAGAGGCCTGGGATAGTTTGATTCAGGTTGCCAGGAGAAGCCTGGGACCCAGCAGGGAACGTGCTTTGAGCGGCTTGAAACCAATCTCCAGAATAATCAAATAAATTGGATCTGTTCGTCTTGTGTGCGAGCCATGACAATAAAAAGTCAGAAGTACAGACCCGTAAAGCTTATAGTTCAAGACGTTAAAAGTCAAGGCACAGAACAGAAATTTTGATGCGAGGAGTATAAATAAGTAAATTAATCAGAAACAGGTATATAAATTGTTTAAAATTGTATAAAATAAAGAGGTTAAAATGAATAAAATTAGTTGAATTATGATAAAATTTGAGAATGGTAACGTCTAGAAGGGAATACAAACACAACCGGTTTTGATCGGGTATACCGATCATATGAGAAAACCAAATGCAGAGAAGCCAGTGAATACATGAATTGTGAGTAATTGTTGAAGGATCGGATGAATGGGTTTAAGAGTGTAGCTTCCAAATCGCTCAGGAGTAACGGGTGGTTAGAAACAGCGGCTGTAATAATCTCGGTTTCCTCCAATCTATTCATCGATTACCACACACATGCAGAAGTATAGCAGAAGATTTTTCTATATCATGGTTTTCTGCCATACAATGAGCGGCGAGAGCAGTCGTAGGCAACCCGCATTTGGTGAGCTCTTATTGGGTTCCGATCGTGATCTCATGGTCCCTAATTATTTCGTACCGAATTTCATTTCTTCATCTCGAAATATAAGGTTGACCCCTCACCATTGGCTCTAAATTGCTGGACTATTTAAAATTGAAAACAAAATATTCTCCTTCGAAAAATCTCTGATATTAGTGACCAGTGAAGGAATAGTCTGAAGATAGAGGGAATGAAGGTAGAATTCTGCTTTTCTATGTTCCGATGAATTGATAAGACGGACGATAGATACTCACCAGAGTATTTTCTTTTTCCATTCCAAAGAGAAAAAATTTGAGGATTTTTGAGCGAGGATCGTATGGAATCAATCTTCTGATTCATGAATCACAATTTGAGTATGGTTCGTGACGTCAAAAGCCATCAAGTGACATTTCCCGCGGTTGCAAAATTGTGACTTTTCCCCAATTTCATCTAAAGTACTTCTCTTCTTCAAGCGTACTTATACTGTATCCCTATCATTGATTTTTGAATAGAAACAACCATTTTCGTAAAATACTTATGTTCGTGCACGGTACATTATGATATTCGAAAATGATAAATTTTCCTTTTAAGAGAGAATGATACGAAGACGTACTTGCACAACACAATAATATAAAAGTACTACCTTTTCCCGACCAGTTCGACTCATTTATGTTAATTTACATTGTTACACGAACATTTTACGGGTATTGAACGCAAACCACTTCGGGCCGATTCTTCCATCTATAAGCAATTTGATTTGGATAAGAAATGGCGCAATGAAGACCAAATAACTCTTTTTGAACCAAGATGAGTTATAGAAATTCCCCCTCATTCTCTCCTTTATCTACTTCGTTCGCAAACACTTTTTTTTTTTTGGTGCCGTATTTTCAGAAAAATAGAAATTAATTTTTTTTCTTCCACCAAAAAAAAAACGCCATAAAAGTAATCCGTCATCCAGAAAGTTTTCATTTTATCTATACCGCATACCTCACGTTAATCTCTTAAATTATATATCGCGTATAAATCTTTCTTCTTTTAAACGGAAAATATTTTCATTAATTTAAAAATACGCTCGACTACAGTAGCTTCACGAATTTTCGGCCTCCGCGTGATTGATGACGATTTATAATTTTTGATTTTATGAAATTTTAATTTGAGTCCGATGCCGAGAAAAGAAATGAGGAATTAATTTCAAATAGAAACCATCAGAAACGTTTTAATTTGATTGGACAGGTTAGAAATACTACTTATGACGAGTGTTTCAAAAGTTTTAAGCGTTCTACGAATACAATCACTGCTCAACTTGCGGCGTTGACATTCGACGTCACAAATTCAGTGATGCGAAGTTTGCGACGTAAACGTCGAGCACGACTTTCGAAACAGTCTACAAACTTAATCGCGGTAGAATCAATTTGGTATAGCATTTTTGGAAGTTTTGAAAAAGGTCAGTTCGCTACATCCATGCGGAGTTCACGGGGTCGCGATGAGAATTCGATATCACCTGGTAGAATTACGGCCAGATAGGGTTGTATAATAAATTTCATCAGTGAAATTCTGTGTTTTTGTGGAAGAAAAAGAAAATGTTGAAGCAAGATGAAAAAAAACTTGTGCCTTTGTTCGCAAAGAAATCATTAACTATTTAGTTTCAAAAGACTAATTTGTTTAAGTAGCCTGTAGTGACTCATCATGTCACGACAAGAGAAAGAAAGAAAAAAAAAAAAGGGTCGGATACGAAAGAGTTGGAATTGAAGAGTTTCCCAGCGGAAATGAATATTTAAACGTGCAAACGCGAGAATCTAGACTAAGAGATACTGTTATTCGTCGAAGGGTTAGTGTCTGTGATATATTTTCAATTCCTCTCAACGGTGTAAACGTGGAGGAATATGAACTAATATTATTTTTTCTTCGAACAATTACCAGCGTCTGGAAGTTTAATCTCGTTTGCGTGAATAATGGTCGCTGTTACGCGCGAGTGTTTTTTATGGACTGGTCACTCTTCTTCCCTGCTCTCCAAGGGTACATCATTACCCAAAATATTATTCGAAAAGCATTACCGATCGACTATTGTTTCCCTGCCTATATGTTAGGCGAAATAGTTTTGTAAAGACGATGAAAATCTTTTTTTCTCTCTCTCTCTATCCCGCCATGGTCCACAGACGACAATTCAAGCATTTGCTAGCAGCGATAGCTGTTCACAGCCTTTCCGAGCGTCATTATTCTCAAGAACGCGCTTCTTTTTTCGTTGAAGGTGATTCTTCGAAAAAATGTGCTCATTATAGAGCATTGGTTGGTAATCGTCGGCAATGTGTAACTTTTTTCGTCGTCTTGGGACTTCATAAACGAACGACAAAGCGGCCGGTGGAGGGATATTTAGTTTACTCAGAGACGTACTAGAATTTTTGATAAGATTTCTCATCAGCATTTACTTGTAATCGATGAATGTACTTATTTTTGAAAATAGATTCATATTGCTTTTTTGTACAAGGAAAGAAACTCGTAAGAAAAACTTTCAAATATTATCAGCTTCAAGGATAAAGATAAAAGAGGAAATACTGTGGAAAATATAAGGAAACTTCTGGGTAACGTAAAAAAACACAGTCTCTTCGTTTTCTTGGGGAAAATTTTTCAGAATTCAGTGGAAACAGATCTTTTTGAAAAATCCATAAGGCCGATATTTGGCCGATTGTCTTACCACGGGTTTATCTGGACATCAGCATTGATGCCATTTCAGTGTATGTGTAGAATGTTATCGCGAAACATAAAATGTACGAGGATTTGTATCTTTGATCACATGATACTTACGTACAAAATGGAAAATCAATCGTCGTAATGTATATTATCCGCAGTAGGTATTAAAATGCATAAGAAAATCAAAAATAAATAGGTCTACAGCTTCAAAATTGCCACTAAGTGTGCAAAGAGAGGTAGGGACAGCTACAGTAATGAATAATTTATAGTTTAATAATTCTTCACCACGGTTTATCTGGACATCAGCATTGATGCCATTGTTCAAATTGTTGATGAGGGCGTTCAACGCTGTTCCCCTTAGTGACCACCATTTGTATCTCAGTCTGTGTCGAATCACCCTTTGGGTCGTTGGCCATAATGAGGCTCGGGTCCAGTGCTGTGCCAAGTGGCACAGTCCATCATTGTTGTGAAGGTTCAGTGCCAGGTACATCACCCCACCCCCCTGGGGGTGATTTTTTTCAAGTCGGTTTATTACCTCCTATTATACTAGTGTGACCAATTGCCTACTTTTTTTGAAGTAAGAGGTTATCTCAATTTTCACTCTTCTCCCAACATTTTTTCTCAAGGAATAAAGATACAAGTGCACAACTTACAATTTTTGTTCATTTTACAATACTAACTTGTGCAATCCAAGCAATGATAGTGTTCATGTGTCTTGCTTATATATTTGCACTTCCCTTCTCCCTCATCCCTCCCTTCCTCAGTCTTCCCTCAACCTTTTCCCACAAGAAATAAAGAAAGAAGTGCACAACTTACAATTTTCATTCATTTTGTAATACTAACTTGCAAAATCCAAGCAAGAACAGTGCAATCAAAGCAGGGACAGCACAATCCAAGCAGGGACAGCATTCATGTGCCTCACACATATATTAGCACTTCCCCTCTCCCTCATCCCTCCCGTCCTCACCTTCCTCTCAACCTTTCTCCTTTCTCCTCAAGAAATAAAGATAAAGTGCAAAACTTCCAATTTGCATTCATTTTACCTACAGCAATCAAAACCGGGCAGCGTTCATGTATCTCGCGCATGTATTGGCACATCCTTTCTCCCTCATCCTTCCCTTTCTCAGTCTTCCCTCAACCTTTTTCCACAAGAAATAAAGATAGAAGAGCACAACTTACAATTTTTGTTTATTTTATAATACTAACTTGCACAACCCAAGCAGGGACAACGTTCATGTGTCTGCAGCACATGTATTATAGCACTTCCCCTCTCCATCATCCCTCCTTTCTTCACCTTTCTCTCAACCTTTTTCCTCAAGAAATAACGATAAAGTGCACAACTTCCAATTTTCATTCATTTTACCTGCAGCAATCAAAACAGGGGCGGCGGCGTTCATGTATCTCGCGCATGTATTGGCACATCCTCTCTCTCTATCTCTCTCTCTCTCTCAGGCCTTCCTCAGTCTTCCCTCGACCTTTTTTCACAAGAAATAAAGATAGAAAAGCACAACTTACAATTATTGTTCATTTTATAATACTAACTTGCGCAATCCAAGCAGGGACAACGTTCATGTGTCTGCAGCACATGTATTATAGCACTTCCCCTCTCCATCATCCCTCCTTTCTTCACCTTTCTCTCAACCTTTTTCCTCAAGAAATAACGATAAAGTGCACAACTTCCAATTATAATTCATTTTATGTGCAATCCAAACAGGGACGGCGTTTATGGGCACACCCCCTCTCCCTTGTCCCTTCATTCCTCACCTTTCTCTCAACCGTTTTTCTCAAATAATAAAGATGAAAGTGCACAACTTCTCCCCCCTCCCTGTTTGCTGAAGCGGCGGAGTGTGTCTCGCGCATGTGTTGACATTTCCCCTCTTCTTCATCCGTCCCTCCCTCACTCCTCTCTCAACCTTTTTTCTCCTGAAATAAACATAAAAGTGTGCAACTCATTCTATCAATAGGACTATTTGCCTACTTCTTTTCGTAATAAGGCGTCATCGCAATTTCTTCATATTCCTGTCTCGAATTCATGTACCATGGAAATGAAGAAAGAGAAAAAAAAATCACCCGGCTCCTGCAAAACTTATTTTTGTTCTCTTTTTTCGAAAATGTCACGAAAAGTATTTCCTTGCTCTTCTGCCGATCCGGATTATGACTTTTCAGATTCCGCGAGAGTCAAGATTCAGCCAGCGACGACGAAAACGAAGATATATTGATAGAAGATCTGCGCTGTGAGAAGGCTGATGATGAGGAATGTGATCCAGAGCATGAGTGTGAAGACGACGAGATTTATCTAGATATGCTGGAAGCCGATGCTCTGAGTTGTGGTTCAGCAGAGGATGCAGAGGCAGAGAGTCGTATATGGTTCGTGTGCTGACTGTTCCACCGAAAGTCAGAAGTAAGAGCGGATTCGAGTGGATTGGAACAGCCGTCGCAAAATCGTAAAATCCCGCAAAGAAACATTATACTTCAGGGCTGCACTTTATTTCCAGTACACCTTCTTGACTAGCTGCATATTCTACTGTTTCTATTTATTACTCTACGTACTGGACTGCTTTCCTCTAATGGTGGCAAGTTTTTGACAATGCTCCCAGGAGTTTCCTTATTGTTGTGGTTCTGTTCGTTTTTATTTTCTACTGCATCATTAGGGAACAATTCGAGGGTTGAACACAGATTGTTCAAATTAATATACTCCTTAAAAATATTGAATGATGAAAAGAAAGTTGCATCTACAGCGCTTAGCTTTTGAGGTTCCATATTACCCAAATCCATTGCTTTACAATGAAGATAAAATGAGGACTACTTTCTTCACTCCCTATCAAAATTACAGCGAAACAAATTAATATGTCAAATTGAAGGATTTCTGAAACCGCCATCTCTTTACATGAAGAGGGAGCTCATCACTCGGTGAAAGGAGAGAAGAATGAATGGAAGATCACATTTAACTTTTCGGACTGGATGTACTAATAAATGGTCAGTGAGTATTTCTTATAGAATTCATAGGATATAATTGCTAGCCTGAGAGGCGCGAATCAAATGGAGTATTTGTACACAAAATATTTCAACTGTACTATCTAAGTAAAATCGCTGTCATCGACTCGTATAAATTCACTTTAAAATGAAATAATGCACGTTCTTTTACTCAAAAGTGTGATATTAAGCGAGCGACTATCTATACAATTTCAAATTCTCACGTAAGGCAAAATCTCAACGAGAATCATACAATTATATGATACGATCTTTACTATCCCAGTTGAATTTCGCATTAAATATGCAATCGTAAGCCTACTTGTTCGTGTATTATGTAAATATATCATCAGAACACGTTTTGCAAACTACAACGTACATTGCACTACCTCATTTTTGCTATTTGTTGTTGAACGCTGCTGGTGGGCCGGCGTATACAATTGACGACAATTACATTTTGTAGAACTACTAACAAATTTTACGACATATGTTGCGTGTTCAGAAGTGTACGAGTATCTCTAATACAGTCCAAATGTGGCATATACTCTCTGGAGACTTTTTGCGAATAACAATATTCAGAGGACGAAAGAAGGAAGAAAGAAGAAGAAGAAGAAAGCGACGTTTCCTCGTAAAGTTATATGGAAAATAATTCTCGTATGGAAAACTGCGTGCAGAATAACTAGAGGCATATCGGCAATAAAATAGAGAGGTATATCGCGTCTAGGAATATTACACTATTTCACTTGAATATAAATGCGTATAGTATCGATTCGAGGAGGATTTGTCAAATAATATTTAGACAAAGAGTCACAAAAGAGAAAAAAAAAAGAAAGAAAGTCGTTCACTAATTTACGATTCTTTTGACTATGAAATTTATTGTTTTTATAACGAAATTTTTTTAAAGAACCATCATTTTAGGTCACACGGACACGATCGACTAGTACTAGCGGTATACAGCAAATTTCGTACAAAAACTGTTTAGAGCCCTTCCCCCTATATCATATTGCATACTTGTTTGCCTGGTTCTTATTGTAATGGTTCTTTGTTTACATTGGTCTTATGGAAGGAGGATTGAATGTGCAATAATGGCATATCTATTCTCCTGCCATAAGACCAATGTAAACAACGAACCATTACGATAAGAATCAGGCGAATAAGTATGCAATATGATATAGGGGAAGGGCCCTATAATACTCGTAGATACAAAATCGAAGTGTTGAAGTCAAACAGATCGTTAAAATAAAAATAATGAGAAAAACCCTTTGAAATACGATAATGATGAATACAAGTTCGTTATTAGTCAATCAAAACCCTCAGTTTGACATCAATTTTTAAAATAAAGGAAAGGATTTGGAACACGACTACCCTTTGTTGGAGTAATGTTTCGAGCAATTTCCATCCAACTCGTTCAGTTCTGACATTGAAACTGTCGAAACACTTTTAAGGAAAAAATTATCTCAATTTAACGCCAGTCACGTAGTTAAATTTACTCTAAAAAATTTATAATTCGGACAAAAGTTCTCTTGTCGACTCTCATCTTAAACAAAAATGAAACTCACGGTCCAAAAAATGGTGATGAATGAGAATACCGTACCCATATCCAGTAGTTCCATTCGACTCGGCCACATACCGAGGACTATCATTTGCATACTGCGCCCAAAAATTTGGACGTTCTTGGTCTTGCTGACGAATAAGATACTTTTTAACTTTGCACATCCCCTTGTATGTCTTACTGGTAAACCTCCCTCATGCCTCTTCACTGGTCATTTATGATCTGAAATAACTGAGAATGAATCTGAGGATGAATAAGAATCATGTCACGCTACAATAAAAGTATATAACTGATGATGGGATTCCGCATTTTTCATTTCTCTTCCATAAACTGCAGATTTTAGATGTCATATTCAAAAACCAAAATCTTGAATTTGATGTTTTACATTACATTCAAAATTAAGATAATTGAGCATCTTAAAATTCATGATAAAACAGAGAAATGAAGGAAAAGAGTAATAATATTTTTTGAAAGGTACAATTTTCGGTACCATGACCAATTTCACCACAATGAAGGTATTCATATTGGATGATAGGTTTTTTTTACAAAATTCTACTGCGTGTCCTCCATTTCCAAGTCCTATGTTATAGGGTCTTGAGCTGTTATATTTGCGATGACCGTGACCGAATTCTTTAATTCTATGAGGGTTATTTGGGAGCATTTCTACTACAGTGGAACCTTTGTAAGTCGAACCCACGTAAGTTGAAAAACCTTGTAAGTCGATGTAAAACTGATTTCCCTTGAAAGTCCCATAACACTCAATGTAAAATTAAACAGTCAACCGAAAACGTTAGGAAAATAAAAAATTGTGCGGTTAAAAAGTAATTACTTAATTCTTTGTCATTTAAACAGTGTATGTCAAAATTTTGTAGTCGTAACTCGAAAGATGTACTGTATTTTGAGATACACAATCAAAAGTTGAACCACGTTCGACGTATAGAGTTTAATCCGGTTGTGCTTCGAGTTATGCAGTCGAAAATGGGACAACGTACGACCTATAGAGTCTTTTCTTCTTCAAAACGCAATAAATTCATTTCGAGTTACGACTACAAAATTTTGACATACACGGTTTAATTTTACATTGAGTGTTATGGGACTATCAGTTTTACATCGACTTACAGGGTTTTTCGACTTACGTGGGTTCGACTTACAAAGGTTCCACTGTACTCTATAATGGTCCTTTCCATAAATCGTTCACTTTTTTACTTTCTCTAGATGGAGCTCCAGTATTAGGAATATAATATTAACTATAGGTCATTTCCTCCGAATTGCCTGGTGATAGTTGTATTAATTGTTGAAGTTTTTCAAAATCATCTAAGATTTTTGCCACCTTCACTTGAATGTTGTCAAATTCTTCTTGCTTCTCATCAATCATTATCGATAGTACGCTTGAAGATGAAAGATTCACTGGATTGATATCTTCAGCCATTTCATTTGCTTCTACTGTTGATAGATTAAGTGGTCCATACTTTTGAATCTCCTGATTTCATTGGCTTCCTCAACATTGGAATGGATTGTCCTTGGTGGGGTGTGGTTGTAAGGTATTTTTACAGCATTTTATTAGGACGTTAGCAAGGTCTTTGAGATTAATATATTCTGGGCTGATTCCTATCTCTGTAAAGAACTTCTGATCTTTTTTCCTAATTATTGTACTTTTTAGGTTGCAAAGCTCTGATTATTTTCTCATGAAAATACTATCAAGAGTCCACTTATCAATTTGATTGACAAGAGCTTCCATTGTTCTGACTGCAAAGGAGGCAAATCTTTCAGTAATGAAATTAGGATTCATGTCCATTATTGAAATGTGCTGAAGAGGAAAGAGACAATTTTTGTCTTATAATGATGATTTTCATCAGAAGAAGACCGTCTTAGACTAGTGGTTTCATTCATGCTAGCCCCTCGTAACCTTGCAGCCTGATTTAAATTTGCTCTAATTTACTCTTTTCAAATTTATCTTCCTTACACTCGAGTTTTAGAAAATGTATATATTTGAATTATTTTATAGTGATTACGCACACTTATTCTAAATGAAAATATGAGAAAGTAAGAAATTAAATACGGTCGATTACAATTAATAACAACAATGAAAAATCTTATTCTAATTTCGACAGAGGATGATTCCAGGTGAACCTTTACGGATTGAGGACCAAGTTATAAATATGTAGTACTAGGAACTATCGCAAGTATATTATAATAAAAGAGCCTGGCATCGGAAGATGAAAAGACAATTTTTGTCCAAACTAGAAGAAGAAACTTCACTAAAACCCAATGAACTATGCTTTGCAAAAAAGAGCAAGGGGTTGGAAGGTTTAGTCAGTACCCAAAATATAACAAATTCCCATCAAAAGCTCCACTTCTAAATCTGAAATAGGCTCTGAACTCAGAATACGGCTAGAAAAAACAGATCAGAGGTTTTATCTATTTCAGAAATACCTACAACCTACACATAAGTGAGACTAGTTTTCAAATCAAGAAGGAAGGGAGAAGAAGAATTTCATCATTTATATTTACATTTTTTAGAATTTTCATTGGTGATGATTCCCTCATTTTCAAGTCTTAATTACAGGGTCTAGCTATTATATTTGCAGTGCCACTGTCCAAATTCTTCAATTCTCTAACGGTCATTTGAGAAGATTTCCATTACTCTGCATGGTCCTTTCCATAAATCATTTACTTTTCTACTTTCTCAAGATGGAGCTTCAGTATTAAAGATATATTAACTAGGTCATTTACTTTGAATTGCCCGGCCGGTTTCTTATTTTCAGTCTTCTTTCTGATTCCATCACTTACATGTTGAATATTTTTACGCAAAATGCGGATCAACTCCTTCGCATTTTTGAGTTGATTTTTTGTCGGCTGTTTGTATAATTGTAAGCGTTCTGTAAAAGTTGAGCAAGGTATTCTTTATGTTTAGATTCTTGATTTCCCTAAACACGCACCACTTCATGCACTCGGGGTACTTCATCGTGAGTTCTAGTTTGATATCCATGAAATAATTCATGAAGATATTTATGTACTTGTTGTCTTGTTTATGCGTTTGTTATGAATCGTCTTTGTAACACTAATAAAGACAACGAGATAAATCCGCCATTCCTTTCAACAACCAAGTAGTCGAATAAAGAGAATAGTCGAGGAGTCTCATTAAGTCTAAATGGTCCAAGTGTTTCCAGGTCTTTCTAGGTTTGATGGAGGCGTGTAGAGAGTGGAGATACTGTACGTAGTGCATACCTCAACAGGGCTTCCATGCCGAAGTTTCTTATCAAGTTATTATGTCTAAGATATTAGTGGATCAATCTCAAGCTGAAGTATTTCACATCTTGGAAGTATTTTTGTCTTCATTATTATCAAATATAAAATATATATCTGGACAGATGAACGCAAAGCTTAATATATTTTGTCCTCAAAATCTATGTAATCCAATCTAGTGCAGCAATTCAATTAGTCTTTTCATTCAAGAGTGATAGACGCGAAGTCCGTTTGTGTTTCACTTTATTCCGGCATGAGCTCAATTATAATGTAGGTATACTTAAAGAAGAAAAAGAAACTAATAATAATAATGATAACAATAGGTATCAATAACTATAAAAGTGATAGTAATAGACTGAATATTGAATACTGTAATCCACTAAAACAAAAAATATACTTGTAATAGTAAGAATAAAATAGAAAAGAAAATCATGTGAACTCTGATCAATTATAGACGCTACGCGAGACAGAGTCTACTCCGGGGTCTAAATAAAGAGTAATCACTATTGAGTAAATATTCTTTGCTGCATCCATATTGAAAGAGAGGTAACAGTGTGAAAGGAAAGAGTAGTCAATCGCAACAAATTAAAGATCAATAAAAGGATGAAAAATGAACTTGAAAAAACGTAAGCAACACACAACTTTTCATTTAAAACATATCAAAAAAAGTTCTCACCCAAAACATATGCATCTCTTTTACCCCCGGTGAAAAATTAGCTTGTTGCCGTATCGCCGTGCGGTCCATCGGAATCGTGAAATCTCAGACGCCGGTATGTATCCTCTATACACGCTGATCTCCGCATCTCTCACTGCGCTGGACCTGAAAAATGTACTATCTGTGACAATTGTATTTCTACAAGTCTGTATACATGCGGATTGATTTTGGTATTGAAACCTGCAACTTCAATGTAGGTATTTGGCTTCACAATATCAAAAAACGTATTGTCCCATTTTATAAAATTATTGTAATCGGCTCCGTCAAACATTGAAAATTTGTAGAAGTGTTTTGTGGTCTCGGTTGTGAACAAGTCTGTAACATCATTGATTAATCCTTGGATTGGCATAATCTAAAAATAATTGAATTAAAACTTTAAAAAGTGGGTAAAAGGCAAGTGCCCATAACCCTGTAACACTATTAAAGACCAAACGAGACAAATCTGCCATTCCTTTCAACAACCAAGTATGTCGTTGAATAAAGAGAATAGTCGAGAAGTCTCATCAAGTCTAATGGTCTAAGTGTTCTTGTTGGCCATATATTTCTAGGTCTTTTTATAGGTTTGACGGAAGCGTGTAGAGAAAGGAGGTATTGTACGTAGTACATACCTCAACTGTCTTCACCAGAGCTATGACTCATCAACTTAATAGATAACTAAACTCATAATAATATTAATGAGGAACAAATCAAATAACAAGTCGAGTGAAATTGATCAAACAAAACGCAGCATAATAATCAGAGAGATTTATGGAGTTGAGGAAATTGATCAAACAGTCCGTAGTAGTTTTAACAAACAACTCAGCAGAGCGATCCCAACTTAGTTTATCACTCATAAGGACTGTCAGGCGTTCACTCTCTTACTCTGTCCATTGGTTCTAGGCGTGGTAATTGCAGCTAGAATCAATTGTATTCCAAGATTTCTGTAATATTAATTTTAAAGTTTGCGCTTGGCAAAGCGCTTCCTCTGTTGCAAATTAGTCTATACCCCTCTTGTGGTTGTAGTAGTTACTGGCAAAAGCCAAGTGTATTTTGTGAAAGTATCTACAGCATCTAGTAAATGTAAAACATCCTCTAGCATTTTCAACATAAAAGCCTATATGGTCTAAATACAACGCGTTGAATAACTCTCTTTTCTCAACTGGGTATAATGGTCCTTGGAGATTCCTTCTTTTGGTTTGGCTCAGAGGCATTGAATACATGAGCTGACATATTGACATAGTGGCATATGTCCTATTTTATAGTGTTGCAGAGTCATTGATATCAGCCACTTATTTCCGCCATCAGTTTTTTTCTAAATATTTGATCGTTGATTATTGAATCACCCAATTTCGACTTCCTATTTTTCTTACTTGAGTGATATCTCCTTTATCTGCTACACAGTGTACTTCAGCTACAGGCGTTTCTACTTAATGCATCTACTTGTTTCATCTTGTGGCTAGTTCTACATCCTATTTCAAAATATTTTTCGGACTGGAAACCACTACGTGGCAATTTGCAGAACCATATCCTTTCTTGTTAAAGTATAACGTAGAGCAGTGCAATTTGTGATAATTTTGGAGTCCTTTTCTTACAAATATACTCAAAGTCTTTTTAATGACCTTACAATAGCTAATGTTTCAAGTTCATTAGAAAGATATATTTTTTTTTTCACTCTACGTGATATTTTGACTGAAATAAACAATAGGTCTGAGTTTCCCATCTGCCTGTTTCTGTAGTAGAGTAGAGGCATTTCTTATGGATAATGCATCTATTCTTTATGAAGTTCAGTGTAAGCTTCAGTATTTTATACAGTCAATAGAGGGCGTTCAGTCTATTTCCCTTTTATTGTTTTTGACTGCAGAAACAATACAGAGGATGAAAACAACTACTTACTCGTATATTTGTACAATAAACACAATACAAACTTAGCGCAGTGGAAACCTTTGAGGAAAGGGGGCTAAGAGTTGTAGCAAGACAAGAGGCAAACTTCCATGTTGGATTTGACTAAGTTACATCATTGATGCAAACAACAGCCAACAGTTCTTAGTCCATGGTTCTATAATGCTACAGATAAGATGCGTGCTAATATGGGAAGGAGTGAAGCTCCATCAACAGCTAGCTTTTGCAGAGAAAGAGAGAGAACAGCAAGGCTTCAATCATGTTCTCAATGACTCACATTGTGCTGTATTTTTGAAAGGTTGTCGTGGCAGTTGTCACAGGAGTTGCATTCGAATGCATCGTCTACATCCTCCTCAATGTATTCACGCAAGTGTAACCTTCTAGTTTCTGCTAATAGTTTAACATCAGTTGAAGCTATTGTTTTCTGATGGAAACTGAAACAGAAAGTACGAGTATCTGTTCTTATAGGCTGAACTCTCCGGTTTTGATTAATTGGTGGCCAGTAGTATTTGTAACAGATGCAATAAAATTATTTTCATCATGATTGTATCCCCGAGGTTGAATTTTGTGAGCTTATAAATGGATCTATTAACTTTAGAATTGAAGGGAATTTTTGCACCCCATCCCCCATAGAAGCGCTGAAAGAGGTGCGGCTAGATCATATAGATGAAGAATGTGTCGTAAAATTATTTACTATTGAAATGATTGCAAGAAACAGTTTTTCACAAAGAGTTTTTCTCAAAACCATCTCGTCCAAATACCCCTAATTTGAAAAAATTTATATTGTGTGTACTGATTATAAATTATAGAAAATTGAATGAGGAATTTTTTCGTAGTGTGGTATTTTCACGCTATCTACTATCATTCATCCTAGAATTTCAAACATAACGAGTGTACAAATTTCCATTCTTGTATCTTAATGAGCAATTTTCTTTCAAAATTTACCGTGTACTGCTAGTACAAGACGCGACGATTCGAGTATAACTGATTCCATTCTCTTATCTACAGTCCTCTTGCAGTCATTAGAATATTTCTCTCAATGATGAATCTTGACCATATTTTCATTCTCTACCAAATACCAAATTTAGCGCTCGTGTTGAAAAGGCTCGGTTAGCCTAGGCGAAATTGTTGAGCGATATTTCGAAACCCATTAATACACCAAAACCTCAGTACGCGAAGTATTCCCAATTACTAATAAAAGCTAAATAGATTGAAGGGCAGAATAACTCGTGAAACATATCCTGTCAAAAACTTTGAAACTTCATCACGATATCCTAGAATTTATCTGGCGCTCGTGACACTCGAAAGAAATAGATAAATACAATTTTCCTTGTTTTCGTTCGACGCTCGTACTCGGAAGCAAATAAATCTACATCAATCTATGTTGTAAGAGTATAAAACTTCACGTCACCACATTAGCCTTAATTTTTCAACTACTTCAAATTCGTTTATCTGCATTAGAAAAAAGTTTCTGAAAGTTTGTCCGTCAACGAATTTCTTTTTAAACTTCGACATACTTGTGTTTGACAGCAACTCTATAAAATCCTTCGTTCGCATGCGATTTAAGTGCACGTATACTTTCTAAACTATAGTGAAGGTTATATTTTTAGGATGGAAGTGGAGTAAAATAAACATTTTTTCCCACCGGATTAGCATATGAAAGCATTCTTACGCTTATTCAAGAAGTTGAGCTTATCAATATTTTAAGATCTCAATTTTTCGAGAAAGAGAGAGAAAAAAAAGAAGGTATCTAATGATTTTGGTTGAAATTTATTGTATACGTGCAAAATGCGCAATTCGATAATCATTATTAGTGAACGACTCCCTATCTTCTTACAAAAAGCTGCGTCAGGCTAAACAAATGAAAATTTCAAATTTCCGCATAAAACTGGTAATCCAAGTTTTAAAAGCTAACTAAATATACAACGTATTCATTGGTGAATGGAAAACTCTGAAGTGGAAAAAAGTCTATATAAAGTTTCCGCAAAACAATTTCCGCTGTTTAAAAAAAATAAAAAGACTAAAATCGTTTTTGAGATATTATAGCTCTCGCAGGCAAAAAAAAAAGAACCATTCCACTTATAACTTTTTTAGCGCAAAAGACGGGGAAAAAAATTGTAAGTTGCGTATCTTTTGAGTTTTCTAATTTTACGTTAACGGGCGTGTCGTAATGTCGAGGTTTTTAGGTTTACAGTTTCCTATATGTATGCCTATTCTTGAAAGTTTACGTACAATAAAATCATTCTTCTATTTTGAGGTCAAGTCATATTTTCCGTCTTCTTGTATCGAGTATTCAACACAAATGAGGAGTGGAAGCAGATAGAAATTGAGTAGTAGGGGTTCTGGAGAAATCATGAGAAACTCACGGTAAATCATTTACGATCCTGTAAAATGGATTAAGGCAGGTCGCGAATTTGGCGCGAATGCCTCGTGTTTAGCAACAAGTGATGAGACGACCAAATCACATGAAGATTTTTCACAGGGAAGTCTTTTTCAAGGAATGTATACAATACCGACGTTCACCTTTTGGTTTTTCCTGTTCACCGATGACAGAATTTACATTTGCTAATCAGTCGTCCTGATTGATTCTAGAAAGCCATCTCTAAACCTGTTAGAGGGCTTTAGCCCATCTCGTGGTCATTCCCCACTGGGGAACGATAGAAAGGGTTGACCCGAGATGATCGGGAATCTACAGTGGGCAGCGCGTGTACATGCATGATTGTATGCACGAATACAACTAAGGTACGAGCGTATGCGAGAGCAGCGAGTACTGCTGAACGACAAGAGAAGGGAACGCGCTGCTAGCCGCGGACTGGCACGGCTGTCTATACTACACTTTCTAACACTCCTCGCCAGGCGTGGCCGGACCCAAACAGCAACAGTGACTGAACGGAGAGGAGGTTGAGTGGCTTGGGAAAGAACATCTTGTGGAAACCAGGACCTCAAGGGAAAACGGAGTGCTAAATGTCGGAACTGATCCGAGGCTCATGAAGTAGAGCAAAAAGCTTAAACTCCGAGTCAACTGAAAGAGGAGAAACAACACAACTGAAAGAAAGAGACATGAAATAGGATGAATAAATCCATATTTCTTGTATATATTAATCCCAAATGAAAGTATAAAATCGATAAATTCGATCAATAAAGTAAAGTCCCAAGTAAAAGTAAATCGGTGGAGTGGAGTAATAAGCACCGAACAGAAAAATGTAAAAGAAAATCCGAAGTATAAAAAAAAAATGAAACTCACTACGAGACAGAAACCTGATGAAGAAATGATTGAGAACAAACGGGCCAATCAAAAAGAGAAAAATTTAGCTAATATTGTAAAAAGCAATGTAATAATTATGAGGAAGCTTAGAAAGAAAAGACAAAGAAGACGAATAATAGGTCGACTTCACTGCCGAACAATTAGCGACACAGCTTTAATCCTCTTCTGAAAGCAGAAAAATAAAGGTAAGATCAGTAACCAACTAATCGCGGAATTTAGTGAATCCGGCCTCGGATAAAGCTTTTGCAAACACATCGGCTAAATTCTCGACGGACGGAACTCATTTTAATACAACATTATTGTTTTGTACCTCAAATCGAATATGGTGGAAACACAGATGAACCATTATGTTTCAAGGACTTTTGTTCCAGTGATTTTACTAGGTGAATTGTGGATTTGTTGTCCGCATAAATGATAGGAGTCTGTACGTCATGGCTTAAGAATTCAAAGAGAGCTTTGATTGACACCACTTGACGGCACGCCAAAGAGGCGGCGACGTACTCAGCTTCTGCTGAAGAGAGAGCAACGTGTGTTTGCTTCTTTGTCCTCCATGAGATTAGATCACCATAAGCATAAATAGTATACCCTGATGTTGATCTGGCATTGACCGCGTTCGTACCTAACGAAGCATCGGTGTAACATTCAATCAGGTCTGAAGATCCTGTATAAAGGAGATCTTTGGTGTGAGTACCTCCTAAATGAAAAAGTATTCGATGGAGTGCTTCTCAATTCGACGCTGTTGGGTTCGCTTGCGCCCGAGCAGCTGCATTGACTGCGAAGGCAATATCATCAGGAAGGTTAATAAACCGATAGCTTCCCTGTAATTTTTAACTGGTGGTAATGGAGCAGTTTCATCAGGTTTGGACTTTCGTTTCTTCGAGGCTTCAATCGTTATAATAGGGGTAGATTTCGATGGATCGGAGATTGAATGGCCGAAATTCTCGAGTAATTTGAGGGTATACTTCGGCTGTGAAAGGAAGAGAGTACGTTTGGTCATATTGTAATTAATTTCTATTCCTAAAAACTTTTTCGGAGTACCGAGATCTGTAATTTGAAACTTTGTATTCAACTTTTGGATAACTTCTCGTTACCTACAAGGAGGATATCGTCCACATAGAGCTTGAGAATGACGTCAGAGGATACTCCATTTTTCGTGGATTTCCACTTGAAAGTACACGGTTTGAATACATAAGGCCTGAAGCCCATCTGCTTGAGAGTTGCACGAAATCTTTCGCACCATCTTTTGGGACTAACCTTCAATCTATATAGCGAGCGTAATAATTTCAGAACATGTGTTTTAGGGGTTAAATTGTCTGCTTCATACCCTTGTGGAAAGGACATGTATAATGGTTTGTCCAAGATACCATTAAGAAAAGCGACCTTTACATCCAATTGCTGAATATAATCGCTATGTTTTACGGCAATAGAAAGAACGGCACGTATATCGCTGATATCAGCGACAGGAGCATACGTCTCCATAATGTCATAGGGGTTGGGGTCTTTGAAACCACGGGCGACAAGGCGAGCTCGAAACTTGGAATTACCCTCTTGGTCTTCCTTAAGACGGAAAATCCATGTGGAGTCAATTGTTTTAGTTCCTGGAAGAAGAGATACCCATGTGTGATTTTGCGCCATCGCCTTAAACTCTTCATTTATTGCTTCTTTCCACTGGACAGATTGTGGAGAATTAATAGCTTCCCTGCAGCTCTGGGGAACATACGCATAAAATCGTTCATACGTGAGTGAGGGATCATCAGAAGAAGAGGAAAGATTGTCTGAGAGGGATTCAGAGGAATCTCCCAGAACGTGGGAATCGACTGATTTGTTAAGATAGTGGCGAGAAAGGAGGGTAGTAAATTGGCGAGTGTATGAATTTTTGAAAATTGTTCCCTGTGTAAATCGGCCATGGATCACCTTTTCATCTGATATCATCTGTGATGCACAGCTCAAATTCTGCACAATAGCGAATGAGTGCGGACAAATTGACAACTTAAACTGATGACGTGAAGGTGTGATTGTGTGCAAGGTTTACTCAGATTGTGAGTGGGGGTCACTTGGCATGATCGCAATTTACAGCGCTCATCCGCATTTTATTATATAGGATACGCTATTAGCCAAAAAAACTGCCTCGTCTTCCACCCTGCAATCTGCCAACGATCAGTTTATTCTATGATCCTCATCATTCAATGTCCTTTTACAGTATTTTTTGAAAAGTGGCTTTTAGTGACTTTCCCGGAAAAAAATGATTTTTAGTATCAACATGGAAAAAAGTGACCAACTAGCGGGCCTTGCTTATTACCTTTGAAAAAAAAAAACTCAACTAATTACAATAAAATTTTAGATTACGGATAAACTGCAGTGTTAATTAAAATTTTGGATGAGGTTTTTTACCCACTTTTGAAATTTATTCCGCATGTGTTTGTACAAGAAAAACGTTGCCTTCTTTCTAACGAATTCAAAACTCAGTCAGTCTGCTGCTCGACTGCTATGCTCAAAGGAAGAGGAATTTCCTTAATTATCACAAACCCAGATAATTATGTGGAGGATCGCATGGGTACATATTTACGCGTTCGTACATTACAAACGTAGTTGACGGACAGTCAAAGAACTCTTTTTCTGGTAATGTTTGCGACGCAAGAAAAAAAATTCTAATGAATGAATTACCATAATACATACCTTCTGAGTCATTCATCTTATTTTACTCGACTTTCGGTTAATTACCTACCTTATTTCGACTTTCTCAAAATTTAGAATCGCGAGCATGTAATTACATGAGAATAATTGTACGCTTTGAGATCACAGCACTCTTAGGTTTGTCTCTTTCGTCTTGAATAGTTCGTTCGAAAGCGTCTTGCCTTTGTGTCTAGAATCTTGCGAAAATTAAAGAGGAAATTGGTTTGCAGTGTTTTTCGAAGGGGGAAAATGCGAAAATTCAATTAAAAAAGCCGGAATTCATTTTGCTCTTAATCTTGCTATGAAATTTATCGTTGAATTGCCTGTCTAGTTAACTTACCGTACTTTTTTGTTCGGATTGGCACTATGAAGGAAAGGGTGCTTCGAAGAACAATTTATTGAGTTTCGTCTCTCACTTTGTGACGCTTTCATAAACTTTAAAAATAAGAGCAAAAGCTGAAGTGTTCTTATTTCATGAGGGCACTGTGCATTGTTTCTTCCCCAAAGTGGTGCCTGTTTCAATCTGCGCGCACAAAAGAATTCTCTTTTAGACTGGTATCCGCAGCGATACTCCAGTACCTATCGTTTACAATAAGTTGAGTACTTTCGTGTACGATAAAGCAGAATGCTTGTGACTTTTAATGAGGTTTTGCATTTTTATTAATGAAAATTGGAGTTGTATTATATCATATTCCGTTGAGGTGGAATTTTCAGTATATCGAGGGGCTTCATTTACGTCTGATCAAATCTAATTTGGCGCCTATTGCGTGCGCGACGTCGCCTCTCGTTGAATATTTGTAAAAATTGAACGTAAATACCTAAGCTAATTACGCGAAAAACTGATAATTTAATAATGGATTAATGCAATTTAACGCCTACGTAACAGCGTAAATAATGTCATCGGACATTTCTTTCGCTCGTTTTCTAGACGATAAATAAGACACGCGGTTTGTAAATTGTTGGGCTTATTACATTTGTGGAATTCAAAATTTGTGAATTAGAAAGACGTTATCACATATTAGGTATGAAGCATACAACGCTTGTAAAATTAAATTACATTATTGACCCGCTGGGCAGCAACAACAATGAAAACGGTTAATTCTGGCCCATAATGGATGGTCGAATACGATAGCATTATTCGTTAATTATACTCTGGATATTACAATTTCCCGATATCGGATAGTCATTTCATTCCCTATACTTAATTAGGAAGAGGTCTACAGTATTTGGAATGTTGATACGAGATATCTTTAGGGTTTTGAAAAAATGTCCAATGTTCCAAAATTATATTCGTTCGACAGTGGCGACAATTTTTACCGTGACAAGGCTCTTCTTTAGCTTTATGACTAGTGCGTACGATGTTAGTAGCTGCGGGGTATAACATCAGATACATGACTGGAACCGACCTTGCCATATCTTTCGCAACTCTATCGATTTGAATCGAAGGTATTCTCGAACAAGGATGGCACTTGTGTACTGACGCGAAGAAACTTGGAGCTTTGAGTCCTTTTCCGTTACCGACACAGGTCTGTCACTTTTCTCTAAACTTATTCGCGATTGTGCGTCAAACTGAGACAGAAAAAAGAGAGTAGTTGATTCGTAAGGCATCCTAAAACTAAGGTCAATATACTATCTTGTTTTGGAAACCTTCGAGTACTGAATCTCAGGTATGCAACAGACTGATTCAGGAAATTCAAGCATTTAGTATAAAAATGGTTCAACATTTAGGCAGCGGGAGCCCTTGGCCCATCTCTGGCTATAGAATCCAGTGGCTTTCTCCCTTGGAAAGGAGGTTCGAATTGACTTCTCCATTATTTACAAGTCTCAGAAAACCGTCTACTGCGGAAGCTTCGGAAGTGAGGCACCTAACAGATCTCCTTCCACCTGCCTGGTCGACGTAGGCCGCTATCATAATTGGCGTGCCCTTATATTGATGGGCGGGGTGAATTTCACGAAACGTATAATACGATGAGGTCTCGCCAACGAACGTATAATTGTGTAAGACGGTGGGTTTGACGTCGAAACAATCTGGAGGGTTCTGATTTGGCCTAGCGGGAGGAATGATATTTTATGAGAACAATGCAAGATTCAATAAGACATCACTGCACAAAGAAGTATAATTTGTAAGTCAATGGTGAGCGTACTTCGTATTACATCAATATCTCAGGCCGTACAAATGAAACAAAAAATATTTGATGTGCAAAAGACTAATTATAGAGCAAATTTTCATCAGCATTGTCGTAGACTTCCTCAAGTGCTAGTCCATGGCACATTTTATATCCTAGAGAGAGCGTTTAACCTCATTTTGTTGATCAAATGTGGGTTTATGCCGTCCTTGTCTTCTTTCCCGGATTAGTTTAATCTTCTCTAGCGCAAGTTTGCGCTCCGACCGGCACCGTCGGAAAATTACGCTGTAAATTTTTCGCAGAAATGATATTTTCGACCACACAAATGTGAGCTCTTCTTCTAAATCCACGTATTGACGAAATCTGTGACGACATCAAACCGAGACGAATTGAAATAAGATCATAATTTTTGGCAGGAAAGAGGGAACTTAGTCGATAAGAAATGAAAACAATAAAATGTATGATCATTTGCAAATTTGGATCCAATAGGAGCGCTAGTGGCGTTATCCAGAATGCACTAAAAGGTGAACATGGTTTTCTGATTGAAAGAGGTTACACTTGTAAAATCAACCTTACTGCCTTAATTATTGTTGTATCCCACATTTAAAATTGAAGATTAAATCATTAATATTATTGAATTTTGAAATTTGTTGATTGTAATTAAAACTACAGACTTCACTAGGCACTCGACTTTCTCATATTGAATCCACGTTGAAACTCAAACAAAGTAACCAAGATAAGAGAGATTGGTTCCGGTTCAGTTCAGCTAATCAGCATGAGAGCCTATACTCATTGTAAACCCCTATAAATTATGGCTTGCTCTTGGGCCAATCTTCCCGATAAAGAATTCCGTTTCCCCAAGTTGCCATGTCCCAAGTTGAATCAAAATTGCCCGTAGTTTCCCCAAGAGTTGCCTCTTCATGACGATTTTCAACCAATCAGAGAACGCACAACGCTGGATGTTTAGTTGACTTTCCGTTTACCCAAGTTGACTCCAGTTGCCCCACAATATAATTGCCCCACTAGTTGCCTCATAGAAGTTACCCCAAATTGCTGTTTGTCACCTTAAGTTGCCACATACACAGTTGCTTCAAGTTTGCCCAAGTTTCCCCTTCTAGGTGAAGCTAATTAAGCTAATTATCAACTGTAATATTAATAATTAATTGCGATTCAGCTCACAGTGAAACTGAGAAAAAAAAAAGAAGAGGAATTGAGGGGAAAAAATTAGGTACTCAGCAATTTTGCATGACAAGTAGTCAAGGCCTCGCGGGGATTCGAACTCGTGTCGCTGGTTTACCTATCCGTGACCTAACTAACTAACCTACATGGACCTATCGTAGAGATGGCTGAAATTTTGAAATAGATCCTATAACAGTAGTGATCGTGAATTTGAGAAATTTGTATAAATTAGCAATCAAAAAAATCCTTGGATGATTTTGATTTAAATGCAATTCTTTTTTGAAAAATTTAGGAGTGACAATCAATAAACAAAAATCTGATTTTTTAAAATAAAAAATGTGTTTTCGCGATTTAGTAAAGGTGGGGAGCTGGCACCAAAAGGAGCTCTCAGAGCGGCTCTGCTCTGGTGTTTTTCAGAGGTTGAGGCTGAAAAGTCGGCTCCAGCTCCAGACGTCTAGCTCCGGAACCAGGAGCCAACTCCCTGGGTCGGAGCCAGGTACTTTTTGGAGCTTTCAAGCTCCAACTAAAAGATGGGCTCCGGCAGCTCTGGCTCCGGCTTCTTCTTGGCTCATTACACTTATAAGCTACCATACAAAAAAATAATTGAGGCATATCACAAATCACAATTTGCGGAAGTAGGTGTTCTGTTCATGGAAGAGAGGTATCTTTTTTCAAAATGCAATTTGTGATATTGATATATGACAATTATTTTTTTGTACAGCAGTAATAAGGGTGGATAGGCAGCAGGGTCTCTTATAAAATACATACTCCAAAATAAAAGAGCGAAATAAGGAAATGGTGTTTTACATGGTTCTAGGTGTTTTCAAGTACCCATAATTATTAACATATTGTATAAATTAAACAGTTCAAATAACTGTTGTTTTGTTAGACCATAATTATATAAAAGCAAAAAACGGCAGGAAAATGGGCTTCAGAGCCTACAGCTCCGACCGTCGGCTCCGCCCAGAGCCACTCCGCCTTGATGGAGCTGGCGACTTCACAAGCGGAGGCCTCGGGGTCCAACCTTCAGGCTTCTTTAGCTCGCTCCAGCTCCGGGCTTTGGCTCCTTTGAACAGCTCCAGCTCCAGGCATTTCCGGAGCTGGTACTCGATTCCCTACCTCTAGTTTAGTATCTTCTTAGTTGCTTCACAAATAGCTCGCAAGAATCTCAGATAAAAGATTCTTAAATTAAGTGCTAATACACTGATCTTCCAATTAGAAGATGTTCACATGGTGGAAGGGATGCACACTTTACGTGGCGCCTATTTTCAACCCCTGAATCCAATATCTTGTAAATATTGGTTTTGAAAGCAGCTCTCCAAAAAAATGACTGTTTCATTATAAACTTTGTAGAGCTTGGAAATCCATAAAAATGTAACATAAAACATTTTATTCTAAGTTGAAAAATGAGGCAATCAAGTTTTGACAATTTAGCTCATTTCGAGTTCACAGGAGGGTTTTCAAGTCTTGTTCTGTGAATATTCCATTGAGAAAAACTAAAAGTAACTCAACATTCCTTATCAAAAATCAAATTAAAAATCAATTTGATAATTAGGTGGATCAGCATAAAAAAATTGTTCCGTCTGAAAATGATAATTGGAAAATAGAAAATATTACAAATTATACCAAGTTTATTTAGCAGAGATTTGTAATATTTTCTTATAGTTTTGAAATTTCTAGCTAAAGAATTTATACTCCCCATGAATGTACCCGTGAAATACCCGCGGGTATTGAGGGCTCCAAGAGGGAATTCAAAAATCATAATTTCAATTGACCAATCAGCGAATACTTTTTAATAATAATCTACAATTCCCTTATGAATACCCGATCAATTCCCAGGTATTCCATCCGGGATCGCGGGTATTTGGAGGGTATTTCGAGCCAATGGATCCAATTCCCTCTTCCAATACCCTCATACCCGTTGAATACCCGGGTATCCTCATTGAAATTATTTACCAATCTACGATTCCCTCATGAATACCCTATTTGAATCTTTGGTACAAGCGGCCCTTTTGTCCTTATTCCTAATTTTGACAAGGATATATTACCCGTGTTTATTCTTTGTCAGGTGAAATGCTGAAACCCACAAGAAGTAAAATTTATTGTACTTAAGTAAAAGAGAAGCTTGGCTTTAATTGAAAGTTTTGACATTAAAACGTGTCACAGGAGGGAGTAATTACTTTTGGTACCTACAGATATTAAGAAGAAAATGCAAATTTATCACTGTGTCATTTCAAAACATACAAAAATTACGACAATTTATTCTTGTTTGATAGCCAATTCCATTCCATCCATTAGTGAAAAATATTAATCTCAGTTTATTTTTTGTCGCATCGATATTTTGTTCAAACTTAGTCTTACTCTAATATGCGTGTGGGATCAAGTAAACATAACTGCCTTCAACTTCAATGTATATGCAATGTATAATAAACTTTGTTGTTACAAAATTAAGCCTACAAAATTGACGCAAGCTTAACCTCACAGCACACGCGTACAACGGTTGCATAACGAATAGAATCGCTTGGAAGGAACTTGGGGTAACTATGAAGCAACTGAGAACAACGAGAAAGTAAAAATTTTTAACCAACTAAAAAGCGGCCATTTTGGGGTAACAAGAGGAAACTTTTAGCAATTGAATCAGCTGAGTATCATGTCCACCGATTGGGAAGTGTTTCCTCCAGTTGACGTTATGTTTCCTCAAGTTTTTTCACCCAAAAAAGGGGCAACTTGAACCAACTGATAGTCAACTGAGAGCAATGTGTGAATATAAATTTCTCAACCAATGAAAAAGCTGTATTTCTGGGGTGACGTGGGGAAACTTTTAGCAACGCAAGAAGCTTAGTCAGACTATAAGAATGTTGACCAATCAGAAAGCGTTACCTCAAATTGACCCTTAGTTTCCCCAGATTGCTATATTTTGATGGGGAAACTATGGGGTTTTTCTTTATCGGGTTACTAATTGTGCTGCTCGAGAATGCCGCATTTTGTTATTCTATCCAGTTTCCCTCAACCTACTCGAGTTTAGAATTTTTATCATCATAAACCTGTGAAGTTTTCAGTTGGAAAACCCGTATTTGCTTTTGAGGCGACGATCTAATAGTGTTCTTGAAGTCGTCTCCGACGGAGTTGAATTGAAACGTGGTGGCAAAGTTGAAATGAATGAAGGATCAAAAACAATCTTCTAAAATACAGCGGAGCTATCGGTAGTCTTTTGGTCGAAATCGCTCAACAAGATTAATGTCAATTTTCCTTCCCAATTGAAGTTAGTTTCATTTAATGAGGCAGCTTTTCTTCTAAGTATGTCTTTTCGTCTCCTCAATTTAATGGCTGTCGCACATGTGCTTCAGCCTATTTAGGAAGAATTTAGAGGTCATACCGAAATAATAATATGTTCTATTTTCGTTTTTTAGAATTCAATAAGAATGAATTTCGAATGTCGATGAATTATTCGGGATTAGGAGGCATGTTCGGACAAAATGGAAACTGGCGTCTTTAACTCCGACAAATTGTTCCTTTGATCTGTCGTGTACTCGTGATACTAATTCGGAATGGTCGCCCTTCCCTCTGTTTTTTGAGTAGTCAGTCCGTCGAATTTGCTTGGGCTTCTTAGATCTAACCATCAATTGCCATGCAAAACTTGTTCTGATGTTTGCATACAGCGCGATCACCAAGATCATTTTGTCACTGAGCTACGAAGTTTAAAACCAATTGGAGAGGAGCACGAGGTTGTTCCTTTTCGTTATTTCAAATTGTCTTCTCATCTCTGTTATTCTCTTCTCCTCGAGAAGTCCCTAAACTGGTTTGGAGACCCCACCTCTCGTTCTGGACCAAATTAGTTGTTCACGTTGTGTCACCGAGTCAAAAACTTTGAAACACTTCTTGACATGTGAGCCGATTTGTATATTATATAGTATGCATTCGAAACTTGATAACAATTACAATAAAATTGGAAAATCATCATCCTTCACTTTCCATCATGATCTCTTGGTTTGCTCAACTGTTCGCAATAATAAGACTTCCTTCTCTCTTGTTGGTACTGTGCATACAAAACGCGATCGGCAATTCCGTAGTGAAATGAAAAATTCTCTATGCACTTACAAGCCTGCGATTGAAATGATGAAGTTTTTCGTATTATTATTGTTTTTTTAATGGTGTGTAACTGTTTCGTATTTCGTACGCTTTCGAAAACGTTCATTTCAAATTCTCGCCGGATTTATTCGCGTGATTGTTTTGTCGTCGGCGGCGCACACGTATTCTTCGCAAAAATCCGAGTACGCGGCAGAATGAGGGCTGCGCTGTCAACCCAGATAATAATTTTTATGCAAAATGTCACTCAATATTTTAACGCGCAAGTGATGAAAGGGTGAAGGATTCCGGTGTGAAGTAATCAAAACAAGAATTGATTGTTCCACGAAGTTCGACTTGTTATTTAAATAATATCGAAAAATATGCGTTCTTGTAAAAATGGAAAATCGGAGGGAAAAAAACGTTCGAGTTTTCTTTGTAGGAGATTATCATCGAATAAATTGAAAGGATCTGAAAGCGTTTTAACGAAGTTTGGGTAAAAAATAATTATGGTAACTTATGTTGAAGATCCTAAATTTAAAATTTTTGAATATAGAACGGGAGGGAATTAAAAATTAAGGTATTGCTTTGGAGTTTATTGTTCTCTTATGAATATGAATATATCATCTCTAGTGTTCCATGAATTTATGACTTCGGGAAAGACCATGTTGAGAAAGAGAGGCGATGCGGGGAAGAGGGCGTAGGCCCATTCTCCTACCGGCTAATTTGATGAATTATTATCTTTTTTCGACCTCGATGATCTCCTAGAAAACAAAACCTACGTACTGTAATACTATGCACAGGTATAGAACATGTTCTTGGAACAGAACGTTCGATGCCCCGGCCTGTAGAACGTCAGACGTCAGCCTTGCAGTCGAACTCACCCAGTGAAACTGAAGTATAGACCGAAGAGAGGCATACTCAAAGGAGTGAAGCGAAGAGTTTATTGCCAAAGTCGCAGAAATTGTAAAGATAACGGAGCGCTTTCGATTATAAAACCATTGTCAACGAAGACGTGAAAGCAACTAAACTCGTTAAAAAGATTGCTGCTTGAGCACAACCCTGCGCCCTCTCTTTTGTACGGGCTGCCTAAGGTCTATGAAAGAGATACTCCAATGTGTCCTGTTTCCTTTGTGTCCTTTCCCATTTAATCCCTTACGAAATTCTTGGACCGCTGGTTCGAATCTAGAGTTAATTTTGAGTCACCCTGCTCTGTGAAAAATTTGGTTTCCTTGGCTGATGGGCGTAATGATGATATTCTTCCGCCTAGATCGACCCTATGTTATTTCAATGGTCAGTTTATTTCCCAACATCCCTAAAGCAATTGCCATCCAACATATCGATGGGGGGTTACCGTACGATTTCCCGAAGCCATTTCCCCGAAAGCACTTTTCCCGAATTGCCATTTTCCCGAAGCCGAAATCCCGAAGCCAATTACCCGAAGTCATTTCCCCGAAAGCACTTTTCCCGAATTGCCATTTTCCCGAAGCTGAATTCCCGAAGCCAGTTTCCCGAACAACCAAGTACCCGAAGCCAATTTCCCGAAGCCGAATTCTCGAACGCAGAATTTTATCACGACGAGCGTAGAATTTCATCGCGGCGTACAGAGAAGCAAATGTAAGTAAGAGTAATCACCAATATCGCCTGAACTAGAGTCATCTTTCAAACTTTTCGTACACACGGTGATGTTGCGGATGAATGACAGCTTGCCTATTCCACCTAGGGCAATCGTTATACCGCAAGGTACAAGATGAAGGATTACAAACCGAGTACAACAACCCTGACGATAGGACCTTAAGAAATTATGTACACATGATATTAGCTTTAGCTTTTGTTCCGCCTGACGACGTTCCTACAGCATTCAGGCTCTTAAACGATGACGTCCCGGATGAACTCCTACACGTCATGGACTATTTCGCAGTCACTTACGTTCGTGGTAGGCCACCCAGAGGACGAAGAGCAGCAATCGCACCGAGATATCCCATTCTTCTATGGAATCACCACGAGTCCGCGTTAAACGACAGCCATAAAACAAATAATGCGAGTGAAGGCTGGCATACGAGGTTCGCGTTGCTGGTCGGGAAACATCACCCCGATATGTATACCTTTTTAACAGAAATACAGAAAGAGCAAGGGGACACAGAAGTCAGTGTAGCAGAATTGTCGCTAGGAAGACGCGTGAAAGCTGGACCGAAACGAAAGTGGCTCGAATTACAAACGCGAACCAAGGCTGTTGTGGAAGAGTATCCGACATATAAGGAGGATGATAATGTTCTAGAGTACCTCCGAACAGTAGGATATAAGCTTCATGTAGCCTAGCGGCATACTTCTGGTAACAAAATTTATAAATAAATGTTTATCAAAACTTGGTTTCGGGAAAACATAATTTCGGGAAATTCGCTTCGGGAAAATAGTCATTCGGGAAATAGGTTGTTCGGGAAATTACCTTCGGGAACATTGACTTCGGGAAAATGAGTTTCGGGTAATTGGTTTCGGGATTTCGGCTTCGGGAAAATGGCAATTCGGGAAAAGTGCTTTCGGGGAAATGGCTTCGGGAAATTGGGCGGGAACCTCGATGGGGAATTTTTCAAGTTTTTTAAGGAGGTTGGCATCCCCATCGGTTCTCCTTTGCGTTCTCTCATCTCGGAGATCTTGACGTCTAGATTTGAGCTCGACCTCTTCTTTTCTGGCCAGGTGTTTTTGAGTCATATTTGTAAGAATCTTACAAATTTTCTTGTTGGTAATGTAGCATCGGCACTCGCGGTCAAAGTTGCTAGTTGCAAGTACATAAGTTACCGAGCTCTTTTATGCTGGTGCTTGTCGATTTTGCTGATGTCGGATAATCAAGTGGCATGATTATTAATACATTATGTAATAAGACCACCTCTGAATTATCTTAACGGCGTAAGAACAAGTTTGCTTGACGAACCTCTGAGTCTTACATAATAATATTATTGGCACAGGTACATCGACGATGTGTTGTGTACGTGGACTGGTCTCCGAGATCTCCTTTTGGAGTTTCTCGAGTATCTAATTAATTATTACCCTTCCATAAGTTTCACCTTGGAAGTTGGTGATCGATCTGAATTGACGATTTCTGATACAGACGACGTTCATGAATTCGCCATCTATAGGAAAGATACTTTGACCGATATTACTGTCTACGGCAAATTTTTATGCCCGGTCGCTCACAAGTTCGCTGCTTTGAACGGGTTAATCCATCGGCTGATCCGTATTCCGCTAAATCAGTCTGCCTTCCACAAGGAGCTGTTGACTATAAAGCACTTGGCCAGAGTGAAAGGGGTCAATTTAGATATCGACCTTATCGTATGAAGGAAGATTACTCGTAACTGCTTAGATTCTACCTCCTCTCTCTCTTGTAATCCGGTCCTAGATTGTAAAAGTGTTGGATAAAGCTCCCGTTGTTAGGAAAGTTTTTATCACAATTGTGTCGTGTCCTTTGTCCCTTTGGTTTTCGCCTCTTGAAGGTTTATTTGTCAAGCTCAAAGTCCTCAACCACTTGTTCGAGAGGATATTAGGTGGAGTATCATGATTATGAGGGAGTTTACATCGGCGAGACTGGGAGCGTTTGCGGACCATCTAATTACTAGCGGCCATAGGCTTAAAGTCCTCCTCTATTGAGAAAACTCGTATTTTAAACGCATTACGCTGAAGCCATACTTGATGAGGGGTTGATTGAACTAGTTTATGAGTATGATTTACATTGTGATGACTCGCTAGTTCAGTCCTGATTTCCTCGGCTAGCAATAATCTCCTCGCTTTACTCTTCTTTGATTATGCCTTCCTTCGGTTTGTCCGACAATAATTTGGCAAATCGTGTTGATTCTATCGAAGTACAGGCTCAACCAAACTGAAGCTTGAGAGTTTCAGCGATAGTTACCCTTTGCTTTCCGGAGTTCGTGGCGCGCTATCCTTAAGGCTGGCTGTTTGATTCCAAGCTGTTCATCTCATAGCTTCGATCAAATTTGGTGTGGTCTGGGAGGTGAGAACGACTATGACTGATCAATTTCCGTTCGACAAATATTCTGTTTCTGGCAATCCTTTTCAAAGGCAATCTTTTCCCTGATCTTTGCAATGTCCACTGGACTAGATTTTCAGTGGGCCACACAGAGTATATTCACTGAACTTGGCCCCAAATACTACTTTTCCCTTTGTAAGACCATTCTCTGCCCCTAAAACTGATAAGAGACATGAGACATTATCTTTCGTGAACCAGCACGATGTGAGTTTTTCGTTTCCCTAATCATTCTTGTGTCATACTATTGAAATATAATTTGATAAAAATATTGGGGAGCTTCAATCAGCATTTTTATCAAACTAACCTCGTGGAACGATCAAACTGAAATTCAAGGGTCTTAAGGATAGTTGCTGTTCAGAATTCGTGTCGCTTTCTTTAAGGCTGACCTTTTGATAACGAGCTTTCGCCTCCCACCATCGATCGTATTTAGTATAGTCTAGGAGGTTAGAAGAACGACAGGAGTTTGTTTTCTATATCACTGATTAGTTTTTACGTCTGACGAACATTCTTTCACAGTTGACCATCTCTCCTGATCTTTGCAACGAAATTAACAGGAACCCATCATCTAACCTTCTCAACGAGTAGGAAATTCCCTAATTTCGTCCCATTCGGTAGAACGAGGCTACCAGTCGTGGTTACCGCTTCCGGTAGAATTTTTTGTACCTCTTGAGCTATTACTCCGGTATCACGATCATCCAACCTTTAAGTTCCTCATTACAAGACTTTTAATTGCGTATCTAGGGCTTGAACCTTGCAAAGCACATAGCCCAAGCTCAGTCCCAACTACTAATTCTCTTTGAGGACTAATAAATAGCACGCAATAAAATTAATTATTGCACGGAATATAATTAATGAGGAGTAACGGAATGAAATATAGCAATGAGACGGTATATGTGACTGAAGTGCACGGAATTGATGCACGGAAATTAAAAATTGTTTTGAACGCAATTTGAACGAAATTTTGGCTCAGTGCGAGGCATGTAATTGGAAGACTTTTGACCAATTTGTTCGAGAGAATTATGGTTTATGGAAGATTCATCTAAACAGAAATGTCCACCATGATTCTATCTGCACATGCCCATTCTACCTCAAACATTCCGCTTGCGGCTTGCAAGCAGGGCTGGAACAGGAGTCTGAAGTCGGAAGTTGGAAGTTGAAAAAACTTGATAAATTGTCCTGGGAGTTAGAAGCTGGAAGCTGGAAGTTGGAAAGTCAGGAGTTAGAAGCTGGGAGTGGAAGTTGATTTGAATCAACTTCTCTATTGACTTCTCTATCGACTTCCAAATACAGTAGTCAAGCTACCACGTTTTCTAGTCAAAGTCAGAATATGAGACTATGAGAGAGAATAAAGGCGGACTAATTAAAATTCGCAATCACGCCGGTCCAAAAACTGATTAAAAAAAGTGGGTTTTTGACTTTTGCTGGAAGTTGGAAGTTTTTAGGTCGGAAGTTAGAAGCTGGAAGTGGAAGTTGAAAAGATTTTTCTTCGAGAGTTGAGTTGGATGTGGAAGTTTTTCTATCGACTCTTCCAGCCCTGCTTGCAAGCATGTGTTGGGTATCCTGCAAAAGCAAAGCGGGCACTTCTTGTTCAATGCTGAATGCATTTCATATTTTCATCTTTTTATCATACGTCTTTCATTTTACTAATTTTTAGTTTATTACATGATTATTTCGGGCTCGGTTTATTTTTCTGTTCCAAACAATTATTACGAGTAATTAGTTCAATCGTTTTTTCATTCGTTCATTCATTTTATATACCGTGCGGCTTACACTCTTCTGTTTGATATTATAATATACCGTTCAAATATTACATTTTCTGTGCAAAGTCGATTTCTCCTTCCGTGCTGATAAATCATACCCATTCTCTTTTACCTTTCGATCTCGAAGAGCTTGCAGGAACGTTCGCCACTCGACTGTGTCCATGACTTTCCCTTCTTCTCTCTCAAATTTTCACGTTACGCCATTGAAGACTGTTGCTCTCGTACCTCCGTCAACGCCGTAACCAAACTATTCTAATGACCCCCGTGTATAGCCGCGTGCTGCATGGCCTGATTTTTAAATTGAATAAAATCTTTCTTCTCATCTTTCGGAAAATGGAAATTATGTGAAAATGCCCGAATCGGAATTCAAGATTTACATCTATAAATTCTACTTTTATCGAAGTTTGCGACATGATTGAGACTGCAAAACCGAGAAGAACTCAGGAAATGTTCTCTTTTTATAACCCATGAAAAATTTTGCAACTTGTATTGATATATGCGATAGACCACATTCGGGCTCGAATTTGAACAAATCGCGAAATCTATTTCCTTGGCTCTATCCCCCTCCCAATACTATAATTTCGAAGACAACGGATTACGTGATCTATGTGTACAATATTTGATAAATTAACCCTTCTTTATGGCGGCTTAGTATACGAGACCCTTTAATTTTTGTGTTTATAACGCTGTTCTCGCGGTTTCCTTTCGGTAGAAGCTTAGTGTGTACACTACTGTTGTACAGATCTGCGTTTTATACTGCATATTTTACTTTTAGTTTGGTAAAGCCGCGCTATTTACTGAACTGAGGTCAATTTTATGGACCGCTCTTACAAAAAATGTAGTCTTCAATCGCGAACGGCTGAATATTACTGATAAAATATACGATCGTTTTCGCGTATTTTAAAAACTCATTAACCAAGCTTGACTTATTGGGTCATAAATTTTTCTCCCTCAATTTTATTCAAGCTTCCTATAACGATTCTCTCCGCCTGTTGGGTTAAAGATCCGAGAGCTTCGCCTAGTATCCCTTTACAAGTTGTTCGTATTTTAAAAATTCTATTTGGTTCGTCTCCGTTATAAAATATTCTTTCGTCGCTTCGAAATTAATTCTCACGATAATATTAATAGCTATTGAAAAGGCCATAAATTCCACCGTAGAGATTATTTCAGAGGAGGGTTAATTTTTGTAGATTTCAGATCCAGTTACTATAGATAGTATTTCTCTTTCTTCCCCCCTGTACGAAAGTCTCGTACCAAAATATTGAATAACTTTTGCAAATGCGGTTCGAGGTTTGTGTCGGGATAAAAGCCTAACTATGGAATAAAAGAGGTAAAAGGAATATCGGTGGGTACGCTGTAATTTGAAATTCACTACTACATTATCGATGCGGTCAAGAGAGACAAATTATATTTTAGAACTCTAATTTCGAAAGTTTAGTACGCCGTACTTGGTTGTTAATGCAAAAAAATTTGTCGTCGTAACCGAATAATGGCGAGTGGTTCTTGCCTACGATGTTAAAAAGTGGGCGTAAGTTTATGGAAATTTCATTTCCTCAAAGTATTGCATGATATTTACGACCGTCTCGTCTTACGATGATAAAATTTTGGAAGATGTTGAACGTTTTTTTTACGATTACGTAAGAACTGAAGATAAATTGCATTATCCTAAAGCTCGAGTCGTAATCGATGTCATCTTCATCGAAATGGTCGAAAAGTTTAGTAAAATTTTGCTCGATGATGTTGAGGCTGGAAATTTACCTTGTAAACTTCTTTGTTGAGAATATCTTCGAGGGTATAATCATTCGACTTTACTTGACTCGGTTAATAGTTTGTTAGAGATGGACGGATGGGCCTAATCTCCTTACCATTTGTTACTAGGTCGAAAGAGAGAGAAAAGTGGAATGGCTTTCATAATTATCGTGAGACCGTAAAGTATATGAGCTCACTTCTCTTTATGAGGACCTTTTATTATACCATGTATGTACTGATTACGGGTAGTAAGTGTTTAACATTATTCGGATGCTAATAAAAAAGAAGCACAGAGATCAGTTGAACACAACATACAGTTTTATTTTAATATTCATGCTGTGTGTACAGAGTCGTCTGAATATTCTAGATATCATCAATATTGCTGATGAAAATGATGATAATAATGCAGATAGCGATCCTATCTACAATACCAATATCAGATTTTTCTACATAAGTTGAAACTCTTTAGCTGTAGAAAGACACATACTTCATGCAATTACAATAGTGAAAGTCAGAACTGCAGCCAGCTCCCATAGACCTGGCCTGTGAGTTTCTAATAATGTTTCCTCTCTGCTTCTATTGTTTACTCCTAATGCTAACAACGCGAGGGTGAAATTGCAGCAACAATAGACAACACAGCTCTGTTGTACATTTGACTGTTCCTCCGTCGCTTAGTTGATGTCCGTGACTTTTGAATACGTGCAATAGTCTACATGGTCAGATTACCACTCACCCAAGTATATGCAGCATTTACATTCGGCCTTTCCTGACCTTTACCTTGCCCCCAAAGTGGCTGCTTTGTCCTTCTCCTTGCTGGATGATTCCTCAGATACCCCTGGAATTCGCCACCCTTTCATGGAATTGACTGCTACTGGAGCCTTGTAACACCTCTTACCTGTTGTTCTCCCAGCCGAGTCCCTAACCACATACCTATCATTAGGCAGAATCGTCTTTACTTGCAATGGCCCCGGTATTGTTTTCATATTTTCTTACTCCTTCCTGCAGATTCTTCTCATGGCGCTCTCTTGCTATCTATTGCGGCTCCCTTTGTTTGTTTGATCAGTACTAGATCACCCGCAGCATATTTTGTTGCAGGTCTCCTGCGTAGGTTATACGTTCGCGTCTGTTTCTATTGGGACCTTTCAATTTGAGCCGCAGTCTCATTGCGATGGTTCACTAAATTGTTCAGTTCTTCAGTCACTAGCTTCACCTCATCCTGCAACACTGTATCTTCTCCACCTCGCGGTGTGTTCCCTAACAACAATTGACTTGGTATCTAGCCTGTGCTGGAGTTGACGGATTTGTTGACTGCAAACTGAACCTACCGGACTGCTTCATTCCAGTGATCTTATCTTTAAACTTTCTTTCTCTTCATAGTCTACAGCAGTGGCAATCTTGAAGATAGTATTCCAATGTTCTTCTGAAGTAGGAATAACTGCTTCGATTCTCCTATGCACAGGGTTGGAGAAAGTAGCATAGATAATACACTGGATTGCTGTTGCCTTCTCTTCAACTTCTTCAGGGATTATCTTCCTCTTCTTCCTGCACATCTGGATGTTAATGGTACGCAGGTGTCGAGTAGGCCATCGCGTGGTTCTGCATTTGCCTATTCTATTCCCGCTCCATCTTCTTCTTCATGACGGTGGCTGCAAATGCAGACACCTAGTTCCATGCTTCTTTGGGACCTAGAATGGTGGATACCAGGGTACTTGAGCCAAGCGCTTTATCTACCCCGATCTCTCGAAGAGACTGACTAAGCTTGTCCCGCTCACGCCTCCACGCCTCGCACTCAAATAATGTGTGCTCTGGTCCATCATTCCGCCCTTTGTCGCAGTGCAAAAACGTTGCCTGCTCAACTTTCCTCAACTTCTCATGAAGGTACTTGTTGAAGCAGCCATGGCTGCTGGCTGCTCAACTCTTGCGTCAGGTGAAAGTTTAGTTGGCCATGGTGTTGGTTCATCCACTCATCAAGGTCGCGTATTAACACGCAGGTTGTCCACTTGCCCAGCCATTCCCGCTGTTTTTGGCACAACTTCTGCTGCAGTTGTTCTTGCCATTGCATTGGTGCTGCTCTTCATTCCTCTCTGGAGCTCATTCACTTATATGGTTAGGAGAGCAATCTGCTGCTGCTCCTCCTCACACCTTAGTGCAGGTCTTGGGGCATACTATTGGCTAGTTCTTCAACCTGCGCCTTCAACTTGTTGATAATTTCCTGCTGGCAATCAGCCTTGATCTTCTGTTGCTTTAGTTGGAACTGGAATTTAGAAGCAAGTTCCTCCACTTAAGCAAGCTTCGCGTTTCTTACGCAAATTTCCTTCTTCAACTGCTCAACTCTTACTTGGAGGTAAAAGTTTGCTCTACGCAGTTTTCCTTCAGGTTGGTTAGGGGTAATATCCAATCCAGTCCGGGCATCAGAGTCTTGTTAGGTGATGACTCTATGTCAATTCTTGCCCTCTTGCTGGCTTGTACTTTCTGTACACTTGTGCCCTCTGGCGATGACAAATACCCTCGTTTGACATCGTCTTCATGCTCCTTTGACTCAGGAGGAGGCCTCCTTGCCACTTTGCCACATTGTCCAAAAACATTATTGTATCCTCTATCTTGCCCAGATTGCAAGTCACATTGACAGTGTTGTTTGCCCCATAATGAGATTTGTGGACGCCACCCCGCCCCCAACCCCTTGCCGCCTGAGCGCATCAACGGGAGGAGTTGGTTTGAGCATCTAAAACGGCACCATCAATCTCATCTCTTGTCACCCTCATCTGTAATGAAGTTGCAGTGTAAAGCGTTGTCTGGAAAGCTGCTTCCACCTTCCCAGATCATCTTGTAGAACCATAGCCATTCCACCTGACCATTAGCACTAGGTGTCGCTGTTGCGACCTTAATGTGGATGATGCTGTTCTGTTTCATGAAATCTTCAAATGCCTTAAAGGTAAATGCCAGTCCACGGTCAAAGATAAGAACCCTTGGGATCCCCTGTACGTAGCAAAAAGATCCTGCAGTTACTCAATCATGGTTTTTGTTTTTGTGGATCAAATTATGTGAATCAAAGAGAAACATAGTAGTGATGTTATAAAATGCAGGGCAATTGAGTAGCAATGAAATTCTAAACACTTACTTGAACGCTGAAATTGGCGGAAGAACCCCGTCAATCCAAGGAACTGGCAATTGTTGTGAATAGACTTTGGCACTGAAAAGGCTGCTACAGACATGGTTTTCTCTAACCCTGGTCGCACTGTTCCGCACTTAATAGAACCTTAGGTACCAAAAATGAGCACTTCTTCAGATTTAACTTGAAGCGAGCCTCTTGTGGCAAGTCTTGAACCTGCCGGAATGTACAGCAAGCATCTGGAATTGAGTCGGCGTGAATAATAATATCCAAATAAACCGCTGCAAATTTTCTCACAGGTTTTCGGACCTGGTTCATGTACCTTTGGAAAACTTTTGGCGCATTTGTTAACCAAAAAGGCATTGCCAACAGTTCCTCAATGATTTCTTCTACCTGCGCATGCTCTTTAGGCGCCATATGATATGGTTGGAAACTGAAGGGGTGGGATCCATCAAAGGTATTTCTAACTCCAACCCCAGCAGTGACAAAAACAACTTCTTCTTGGCTGCACTTACGTCTCCTAGCATCAATTGATCGTAATCCGGGATTGATGCTAGAGTTCTAATCAAGTACATCTGACTCTCTTCAAGTTCAAAAGATCTTTGTAAAGTTTTCATCCCACCCTCACGCCTATTAAAAGATAACTATGAGAGGTCTTTAACCACTAGCACTTGTGAAAGTATTGTAAAAGGCTGGCCCACCAGGAGAGGATCAGTCTGAGCCGCATCAGGGACAACCTCAGCGTTGACATATGCTGTCACTTGGTCAATTCCAGCTCGGAATTTGTAGCTCCAAGTGACCGCACAGACCCTCCTCCATAACCACGTAAGGTCTTACACTGATTGCGCAAGGGAAGCATTAATCTTTCCGCATCGCTCTCAACTACAGTGACAACTTTGCTTCCAAAGTCAACGTAGGCTCAGCTAATGAAAAACAAGAGACAGTGAAAACGTTTTTTCACATGCTAAGTACAGATCCAATCCGAAATCCAAAATTTTACTATCCCAAAATATCTGTGTAGCCTTGTTTGCTAGCTCACCAAAAGAAAGCTAATCAAGAAATATGAAAACATTTTGCACACTCCATCGGTAATCCATGAGAAAACTCGCGTCCTGCAACAAAATTTTCGAAAAGGAAAATTGAAATTAGGGTGAATAGACTTAATCTTTAAAAAGTAAAGAAATATGCGCGGTAATAAAATTCAAAACAAAAAAAAAAGTTTTGAACTTGGCAATTCTTAAATCGCTGCTTGTTAAAACTACACACAAAGATAAAAAGCGCTGAATTTTTTTCATTCCTATACTTGAAATGACACTCTTCCTTGGTATAAGTATATAGTTCCTATCAGATAAGAGCCGTAATCTTCATGTATAAAGGAACAAAATAATGACTTTGTAATATCTTTTGTAAGTTGCTGCTTAATTAAATTCTCGTTATTTAGTAGTGCACTTGCTGTATTAGCATCGAACGTTGTATCTAATTCCCCCACATCGAAAACCTCTTCAAGGTGTAGTACGAGGGCGCACGCTGTATCCGAAAGCAAAATAATCCTCTCAACGTTGTCTTAAGTACATGAGTAGTAGTACTTTCGCCTTTACTGCAGTGTGTTATTTCCACGTGCTCACATTATTTCAATATTCGGCGTCATTCCTTCTATACAATATTCTCGTTCATTAAAATCTGCCAGCTTTTCTACGTATAATACAATATGTCTTCGCAACGTTTCCTTTTTTAATGGTTTGTGCCTGTTGTTGTGACTGGTTTTTAGCCCGCAACTTTTTAGCGATGTCAATGTTATTTTACTGTTTCAATTATTAAAAACAACGGTGACAGACGGCGCGTAGTAAGCGGGAAAAAGAGGAGGAAATTGCGAACTATAAAATGAAAATATAGTCGCATTTGGGGTAGCCAGGTCCAACATTTTTGTTAGTTAGTAAGTGTAGAATGTGTCGGTAGTTTTAAAGTCCTATACTTCATAATAATAATGCGCATTAGTCACGATGTGTTTAAACTGGACGTCCTTTCTCTACAATTTTTAACGATTAAATTTTTCCGCAAGGATAGTTTTTTTTTTCCAGCGTAAACGGATGAAAGGAAAAAGAGAGAATGATGATAGGGTTGCTAAAAACGTGTGTCTTCTCTGTCTTGTACGTATAGAGGATACGGAGGATGCGAAGCGTCGTTATTTCGAAATGTGCTGTACAGCATTTATGGATGCACGAAGTATCTGCAGAGCTGAAGTAAAGTTGATAATCCATTTTATTGCGCAAAAATAAATTTTTAGTGCAGGTTCTCGCTAGCGGGTTAATTGTTTGCGCAGAATTCGGATACTTTGGTCACATTCTAATGGTCATTTTTTCCGTCATGTAGCTTCATTATTTTGTAGTGCGTCCACTCGAGGAGTATCGTTCGGTGTGTATAGAGAAAGAATTTGCTTTGTTAGAGCTCTCGTGTAGTACTCGGGAGTTTTCAATTTTTTGTAAAATGTTCGCTTATAGATGCGATGTGTAAAGTACTCACACAGCGAGAAAATACAATTACACGTTGCCACCTTTATTTTGCATCTCTGTTCCTTGCGTTCTAAGTTAGTTACGAGGATATGATGTCCATTGTATGTCGTTGTTCCAGCCTTTCTCATTGTTCGAAAGATAAAACAGCTCACCTAAGAAAAAGATCTCAACCACCATTCATTTTTCTATGGAGCTTTCTTTATTTTTGCTTCTTGTTTCCGTCAATCATCGAATACTTTTGTAATCTAGGAGCTTCTTCAACCTTCAAAATTTACGGAGTATACCTCAGTGATGTGATGCAACTGCCACTTGATTGCGCAATGCGCAACACATTGGTTTGAGCGACCAAATCACATTTGTGATACTTATTCAGCTTTACGAACTTAGAATGATAACGAGGCGTCAGGATGACTTTGAATTTGTTGACATTCTGAATAATTTTCGAGTTAGTTTATCAACAGTTGATCAATCGGATTCTCTCAATTTGTTGAGAAAGACTTGACTGGTGAACCCAAAATGAAGAATTCTAATGTCGGAAAAGTCATGCAAATTCCTGTTGTACAAAATACCGGCACAATTGTGGAATACTGTATTAGAAGACTTGTACCACATTTTTGCCGCTGATTCAGGCGCGTAGATACGGGAGAGGATTCAGTGTCAACCCCCCCCCCCCCGGAGCCAAACGAAAGTAAAAAAAAAAAAAAAAAGTCGTTGACTTCAACGCTCAAAATCCCTCTCAGAATCTTCCTCTATCTATGCGCCTGAGACCCAAACATGCTTCACCCTTGAGGTTTGGAATCTCGACTCATAAGGAAATCTATTTCCATGTTCTCAATAAATCACAGCTCGGTAAGCTCTCGAGAATCCAAACCTCCGCCTCAGCAAAGTATGCAGAAGATTTTGTCAGAAAAAAATTCGTAGGCAATATTCTGGAACATCTAAAACTAGGATTCAGTGAGAAATTTCAAATTCTCACCTATAGAGCATCTCATGTCGTACTAATTCTAGTGGGATTCATTCCCCAAAGTCGACACTCCTCGGCAAAGCTTGAAATATTGAAACCATTTCCTGGGTAACGGAGAGACTATAATGTCCTCAGATATAATTGACAGAGAAAATTCAAAGTAGGCATGAAATACCCTTGTTGAGACTCAGAAACAATTCTATTCTGAGGTTCCCCAGGATTCGAGACCCAAAGACGAATTCGTGATTGGGTCAAAAAAATATAAAACTTCCGGATTATTGAAGAAAATTCAGAAATTCAGACCCACTGCAGGCACGAAGATATTGGGGGAGGGAGCGTCCAGTGTAAAAATCAAGCTGGGTACCCCGACATTTTCTCTAATCAATTTTTCTTTTTTTAAATTTTTTCTAATACACATTTTTCTAAAAATAAATGTTCTAAGTTTATGTAACGACATTTTCTCTAATCAACACGACATATATTTTGTAATAAAATTCTGAGGAATTGATTACAAAAAATTCACGAGATATCTACATTAGCCCCAATTAATCAAATTCACAAGATATTTACATTAGCCCCAATTAATCGCAAGTATTCTAAGCGCGGTGTGTTATGGTATTCGGTAGCGATCGATTCGAATCGTGTTTGTAGCTCGTTCCATTTTTTCTTTGGTGCTGCTTTCACCTTTTTTCCCATCGCTAATTCCGTTAAAGTAACCTCTGTGGAACCTTGTTCCGTTTGAAACTCTGTAATAGCACTGTATAAGTCCGGGTGATGCTTACCAACAACGATTCGGAATCGGTTGTGCCAACCTTCCGAAACGTTGTTGGTACCGTGGGACTTCGCCAGAGCAGTGTTGTACTGGTTCCATAATTTGGGTGGGTACCTCGGCGGTACAGTACGACGTCCTCTTCCTCTTGTCCCAGTGATGGAAGTAAGCTTGAAATCATCATACACGTTGTGTAGAACAGCAGGGCAGGCCTGACGGAGTTCGTTGAAAGAGGCAAGAATTTTCACTGTTCCGTCGAGTGGATCTGCGTACTGTTGTTGCAACCCTTCAGCTTGAACACGGCGATAGATTATTTGGCCTAAGTGGAAGTAGCAAGCTGATACAGGGATGTCAGGAAAAACTTCGTAGGCTGCCTTGATGATACCCTGCTCGAAGTCGGTCATAATTTTTGTGGGGTTGCACGGTACGACGCTTTAGCATTCTACCGCATTCTTCACCGCCTGCAAACTTCCTTGTATAGTTCCGTTGTCTTTCCAGACAGTAGTGCAAAAACGAGCGGTAGAGCTACCACTTCATTCGGATGACCCGCACGTTGCCGCAGACCCATAACTGTGAATATTTGTACGAATATATACTTGGCGCTGTTTTGAAGGTCCCGTCCAAGAACCAAACGGGACTTTGGCATAGTATTTCTATATTTCTGCGGGTTGCAAAAACTACAGCTCTCGGCGGCGTCGGTCGTTCTGGTACATCTTCATCTTCGGAGTCTTCGGACTCCGAAGATTCATCGGGGAGACCTGAATCGTGTCGGAGAAACGTCTCATTGAGTAACGTCTTCGTGTACCGGTCTGGTATTTCGCGAAGTAGTGCTAATTTGGTGGGAGCGGAAGGTTGGTCGTTTGTACGTATTCTTTGCACTGTTCGCGATAGTGCCGGTTGCCTTGTAGTTCCACCCGTAGCAATTGTGCGGCGGGTTGCGCTGGGCAATCCGCCGCTTTTCGTTTGATGGCGGCTGTTAGTTCTCTGGCCTTTATCTCGTCCACGTTAGGAGGATGGGCGTGCGCCGAGTCTTCCGGGCCCTTGTGAACAACAATTGGTAAGCCCGCTTCCGGGTCGCTGGTTATAGCACGGGCACTGCATTCCTTACTGTACGTTCTTGTGCACGTCCAGTATGCACGACCCTTCGCTACACGGGAGCGTTGGTACACGTACCCCTCGAGGTACAGCTGCTTATTGACTACCTTCGCTGTCGGATTTACAAAATAAATCCATCATCCATACAATAAAGGAGATATTTATTGTGATTCAAGAAATATGAAAATTTTTCGGGATCCAGAATCCAGTCATCCGTACTGGTAGAGTATTCTTTTATAATCATTCGCAGGGAAGCGATCAAAGTGTCTGATGACATTGGTATGCTTAGTGAAGCTTACCATACAAGGTGAACATATGGATTTTTTTCTGTCTCTCTGCTTCACTTTTGTAAAACTGAAGGTGCTTATTCAACATAACTTTTGACATGCACATTCAAGACTCCCAGAGTGCAATTCATTTTCACCAACTTGAGAATAAAACTTATAAAAATATATCCTAGTTTATTTACAAAATAAATCCATTATTCATACAATAAAGAAGATATTTGTTGTGATCCAAGAAATATGAAAATTTTTCGGGATGTAGAATCCAGTCATCCGTACTGGTAGAGTATTCTTTTATAATCATTCGCAGGGAAGCGATCAAAGTGTCTGATGACATTGGTATGCTTAGTGAAGCTTACCATACAAGGTGAACATATGGATTTTTTTCTGTCTCTCTGCTTCACTTTTGTAAAACTGAAGGTGCTTATTCAACATAACTTTTGACATGCACATTCAAGACTCCCAGAGTGCAATTCATTTTCACCAACTTGAGAATAAAACTTATAAAAATATATCCTAGTTTATTTACAAAATAAATCCATTATTCATACAATAAAGAAGATATTTGTTGTGATCCAAGAAATATGAAAATTTTTCGGGATGTAGAATCCGGTCATTCGTACTGGTAGAGTATTCTTTTATAATCATTCGCATGGAAGCGATCAAAGTGTCTGATGACATTGGTATGCTTAGTGAAGCTTACCATACAAGGTGAACATATGGATTTTTTTCTGTCTCTCTGCTTCACTTTTGTAAAACTGAAGGTGCTTATTCAACATAACTTTTGACATGCACATTCAAGACTCCCAGAGTGCAATTCATTTTCACCAACTTGAGAATAAAACTTATAAAAATATATCCTAGTTTATTTACAAAATAAATCCATTATTCATACAATAAAGAAGATATTTGTTGTGATCCAAGAAATATGAAAATTTTTCGGGATGTAGAATCCGGTCATTCGTACTGGTAGAGTATTCTTTTATAATCATTCGCATGGAAGCGATCAAAGTGTCTGATGACATTGGTATGCTTAGTGAAGCTTACCATACAAGGTGAACATATGGATTTTTTTCTGTCTCTCTGCTTCACTTTTGTAAAACTGAAGGTGCTTATTCAACATAACTTTTGACATGCACATTCAAGACTCCCAGAGTGCAATTCATTTTCACCAACTTGAGAATAAAACTTATAAAAATATATCCTAGTTTATTTACAAAATAAATCCATTATTCATACAATAAAGAAGATATTTGTTGTGATCCAAGAAATATGAAAATTTTTCGGGATGTAGAATCCGGTCATTCGTACTGGTAGAGTATTCTTTTATAATCATTCGCATGGAAGCGATCAAAGTGTCTGATGACATTGGTATGCTTAGTGAAGCTTACCATACAAGGTGAACATATGGATTTTTTTCTGTCTCTCTGCTTCACTTTTGTAAAACTGAAGGTGCTTATTCAACATAACTTTTGACATGCACATTCAAGACTCCCAGAGTGCAATTCATTTTCACCAACTTGAGAATAAAACTTATAAAAATATATCCTAGTTTATTTACAAAATAAATCCATTATCCTTACAATAAAGGAGATATTTATTGTGATTCAAGAAATATGAAAATTTTTTGGGATCCAGAATCCGATCAATTGTACTGGTAGAGTATCCTTTTATAATCATTCGCATGGCAGCGATCAAAGTGTCTGATGACATTGGTATGCTTAGTGAAGCTTACCATACAAGGATAATATATGGATTTTTTCTGTCTCTCTGCTTCACTTTTGTGAAACTGAAGGTGCTTATTCAACATAACTTTTGATATGTAACATCTACCGCACATGTGGCGGAGAGATTTTGGGGTGGCACCATGGCACCTCATACAATGTATCTTAACAATCTGCATCCGATCCATTAGTTTCTGGCAAAACTTACAAGCGTGGATCCTGATTTTCATTACAGTCTTGTCCATTGCACAATGAACTACCGAAAGGTCGGAACACGTTTTCTCTACAAATTAGATGTTTGACTGAAGCAACGTTCGCACATACTATCGATTGTTCGTCCAACTTTTTGGAAGAAATTGTGACTTGTGCCGAAAATACCCGCCTTGTGGGTAAAAAAAATTTCAGGACAGCCGTTCGAAGATTGTATAGCATTAATCTGGATGAGAATTACGTAAAAGCAGAATCGATTTTCAGTTGGCATTAAAATTTAATACAAAGTTTCGACTAATTTTGAACCTCAATTCTGAAACCCTATCAAATTGTGCTCTGAAAATTTACAAAATTTCGATGTCGGAAAGACACTTTCTATCTGCGGTTATTGTGAACTTTTCAATAATAGTGAACACTTTCTGCCGTTGAAACCGACGTCGATATCTATCTTTAGGACTATGAGTCGACACAATTTCGATTTCGACAAAGAGTCGATGGGAAGAGAAAGCGGTCGATTTGGAGTTGACTCCTAGTCATTTGATCGAAATAGCGTGTCACTGAAGAGTCGAAATGTTTGGGGTTGCCTTTCATTGTAAACTGAGCTGTCAAATAAATTACGAGGCGTCATTCTTGAAAAATCTGTGATTCATTTTGATCCTAAGATTTTTGTAGGAGGACCAGCCTTTATCACTCAAAGTCGGTTCAAGTGTCTAAATCGTGTTGCAACAATAGAATTTTCCCCGGCGAGGTTTCTCGAATAAGTGGGTGAATTTTGCTCCAAGACATCGATTACAAAATTCCAATTGCTTTGAGAAATTTTTCCAAACAGGGTCGTCCTTCCCTTCCGAAATTATCAAAATAATATCTGATTGAAAATGTAAAAATTAATTTTCAAAATCATGCGGAAAATTGAGCAGGTGCGTTTCCCTACCCACGTATGATCTCAAACTGTAGATGCTGCCTCCTTATCCTTTCCTCCTGGCATGATTACCCATAAACTTCCATCTACCAACAAGAAAATTGATCTTCGGAAATTTCAGTTTGAGTGTTTGCTCCCAGTTCCTGAGCGCGTTCCTTATTAAAATAACTGTGGAGAACTCCATACTTAACCGAGATAACTGCAATAAAGAACGTTAAAAATCTCCAATTGTTTACTCAACTTCTAACCGCCTTTCCGGATATTCACCTGAGATAAGCTATATCCGTCTAACCCACTCTTTCTTCTTCTTACGCCTCTCACTCCCTTCATGCCTATACTGCAATATTGGCGCTCTATCCACTCAACTTTTCTTCTTTCGATCAGCCCTCAAATACATTCGGCTTCACCATTCTGTACGTGTAGTTACAAGACTCGTTAATAATTCAATTGAAAACACGAATACATGCAGGCAATAAGTTTTGCCTGAGACGAAATATACATTTTTTTCATAAAAACTAAAATTTTCTACATCATTGTTCATCATTTCTGTCCAACTTCCCTTCTTTCAATTAGAAGAAAAACTTCCAAACCAACTCATTAACGTTATGAACGTCGAGCCGACGGAATTAAGAAAGCGTTCACGTCTCGATTTTTAGTGGTTTTTTGTTCTTCGCGCGAAAATTTGACCCATTTCGAAAATTTAAATTCCGAAAGTCGTTTCACCAATTGAACTCGCACCAAAGGCTCAATTCCAAAGATTCTATCGTCGAAATTCTACATAGTTCGACGCTTTTCGCGCTCACGTACGAAGAATTCTTCGGGCTGAAATTTTTTGTAACCGATTTGGAAAATGTGGAGCTTCATTATAATGTAAGGGCACTACTCTCGGTTAAACATTAGGAGTGTAAATTATTAGCCGCATTATTGTGTCGCAGCAAGAGGTTGAACGAGAGAGAAAACTGGCGTGCAAAATGTTAAATGAAAACAGTTCCGCTTGGCGTACATCCAGAAATTTGCTGAGAATATTTTTTTCCCTTTTTTCTTTTTTTTTTTTCCTCTCTCTTTTTCGACGTTTCTAAAACTGGCAAAAGCCTATTAATGTTGTTCCTCTTAGCGGAAGTGTACAGAATGTACTACCACATCGCATGTTACAAGCCGTTTACCGAATTACTGATATCGTCGAAAGATGAATCCTCTGTGCTAATATTTGCGGAAAAACGAAAGTAAAAGCACACCAAAATAAGTGCGGAAATTGAAACGTGAGAAAACCAAAACATGACCAGCATCGATTACGCGGCAGTCTGTGCTTCAAGCTTATGATTGAATTAAGTAGAATTATTTTCGTATAAAATACAGCTTGCTGTTTTTACGCTCCATACGTTGGGGATAAGCTCCAGTTTAGAGTACAACGGATTTTCATTCTTTACGAGAGATTTAATGAATGATGAAAAAAAAAGCGCGAGGTATGAACCTCAGTGTGAAAGAATAAAAATGGGAAAAAATTGTAAAATATTGTTACAGGTTCTTTCAACAAAAATAGTTCAATGTAATATTAAACTTATTTATTGAGGCCGGCTAGCGGTTTTAAACATTAAATGAGATACTCTCAAAACAGGTCTCGTTCAGAATTGATAGTTTGATTGTCAAACCTGAAGTTGTAAACTTGATAAAATTAATGAAAATTTTGCCGGCGGAAGAACGCACAAATTTTATGCTTCTCTCCAGGATCCCTTGTGTCGCATGTGCAGCCGCTCGTCCTTCGTGGAGGACTGGGTTAGGGTAATTTATGCATTAATTTTGTTTCTTCCAACACCGGTATCGACCTCTTTGGGCTTTGGAAGAATCTCTTCTGGCAAAACCCCCTTTCCTTACCAAGTGCCAAGCTGCAGTGCCTCCATGCATACAAATTCCAAACTTCAGGACACAATTTAGTCTCTTTTCTTCTTCTCTCTCCGAGTTCTTATACTGTCTCTCCTCCCTGCAAAGCTTCGTCTGTATGTCAAGGTACACATATTATGTTGCTCTCCATTTGCATATTATGTACTTTCCAGGTCCACGATCTTCTTCATGGCTGTGGCTGCGAGGGTAAACAATTGGTTTCAGACTTCTTCGGAACCTAGCATGGTGGCTACTAAGCTACTTGAGCAAGCGTTTGACGGCACCAAAATCTGAAAGGGATCGACTAAGCTCGTTCTGACACTCTTGAGGTGTGTTGTAGTCCATCTGCATAACGTGTTTCTTGTGCACTTATCCGCACTTCAGAAACGAAATCTGAGTTGGATCCCAAATAAGCTCTCAAATTTTCGCACACTTGGAGAATGGTTCTGACGACCGCCTTCTAGGTTTAGACCCCATCTTTCGAAAAGAAACAGAAATTTGTGCTTCTACTGTTTTATGATTCGATCACCCTTGACTTAATTACGGAAGTCATTATGAACGTCCGCACTTCTGTAACTCGGTCCTTTAAAAAAAGTTTTCTTGTAGGTTTTCATCATTCAATAAAGTTTTTCTGATACATTTCCTTCATAGAATATTCAAAATCTTCCTTCACAAGACTAACGAATTTTTCTATTGAACTTCTTATTTCAGACTCCTTGGTAAGAATGAATAACTGAACCATTCTTTGTACTCAACGAGAAAATCCCCATTCCCTAATTGATTCTTTTTCATGGGAATAATTTGTCTTTTCAAAAAGTATCCTAGTATTTAATCTAGTAAGGAAATAATATAAACTCCTCTCTTTGTGATTTTCAACCATCAGTATTTCTTTCGTTTTTTTTTTGGAATAACATCATGTATTTTTCATGCCATTGATACAGTTTATATAGCCGCGCAGCTATACATTATAGCGTTTCTTTTTTTCCATTCTATTGAATTCTCTAACGCGCTTCATAGTATATGTAGTTCGATGATATTATTTCCTGTTCGACGATTCATAATCTCATTGAATATTTCTGTCATCGTCTTCTCCTCGAGAGTTAACCTGGAAGAGTAAAGTTCATATGAATTTACTGGTCCTTATACGCCTATCTAAAGCTCATTCAGAGTTTTTGCTATAAACTTACTTACACGATAAGTCGATCAGGGATTTTAGAAAACAAATTTTCTTTCACATGTTTCAGGCTTTACGTTATTCCATCGAGCGAGGGGAAAAAAATATAATAAAGAGGTGAAAGAATGTAAGACTGGGAGAACGAGTGAAAGACCCTGACATTCGCATCCGTGAATTCAAAGTTGTGCTTTCAGAACTTCGCATCGGAAAATCACTTATTTTTATACATTCTATTTCATCAAAATGTTTGATACTCGTGAACTCGGTGACTCGGAAAAAATGAAGATACGTTACCGAATTCGCAGAATAGGAAGCTTATCTTTATTTTAACGATGATTCGCAAAGCGATAAAATTTATGGGAAGTATTTATTCATACTTTTACGATAAAATAATGTGATAATCTTTCTTTTCTCGTTCAACTTGAAAATATAAGTATGATGATAGACAGCATAATAATTATCTTTTGTTTGCTTTTATGCATTATGAAAATGAAGAATTATATAAACTGACAACTTCCCAAATGCTTACTCTTTTTTATTTACAATAAATATAATAGAAATTGTGGTCAATAAAAGTGGTGGGAATGTGAAGGATCCGATTAGAGGACTCCTCGTTAGTTCTGGGAATCCATGAGAACAATTCCTGCTAAAATCAGTCATCTCCATATTAAACTCATTGTATCAAAAGAAATGAGCTTTGTGGATTTTCTCTTTCTTACTGAGAATGATGACCTTTAGCTGAAAATGAAGAACGAGTATGAGACAACAGAGCAAAATATAGTTCACCTGCAAGGAGTTTGGATCAAACAATAAATTGTTATCTTTTTCTTACCTGTCTCTTTATGGTAGCAGAGTGTGGTATGAAATACGATCAAATATTTCAACGGGTACTTTCTTGAGACCAGTGGATTGTTTGTTTTTCTTCTTCTGCTTGGTTTTCTCTGATTCGGTCGTTTCAGGGCTTGTGACTGGCGAAATAGTGGTTTCTACAGGTACTAAGAGATTCCAGTACTCAAGTTTGAAGCGTAGTCTGGTAGATGCTAAAGCTTCTCGCAGATCTTCCTCCAGTTGACCCAATTTCTGGTCGCAAATTGCTATTTTGGGTTTCAATAATGGCTTCCGCTTGGGCAAACCCCGTCTGAAAGCTCATATCATCTTTGTAAGTTTTCCTCACATTTTCCAATTTCTCAAGATAGTTTTAAAGAGAAAAATTAAAGGAAGATAACAATTTATTGTGTTTGATCCGGATTTTATTCTTGATTCGTTGTTATTTCACATCAAGGGCTTCATTTTATTGTACTTGTATACAAGAGATAGGCCTTGCAACTTTGTCTGCGAGTACAATGTAGCCAAAATGATACTTTTGTGATTTTGTAGAGGTTTCTCCCTCGCTCCGCAACAGTCGTCTCCATCTTAAACTCATTGTATCAAAAGAAATGAGCTTTGTGGATTTTCTCTTTCTTATGGTCTGCAATGATGACCTTTAGCTCAAAATGACTAGAACGAGTATGAGACAATAGAGCAAAATATAGTTCACCTGCAAAGCGTATGGATTGAACACAATAAATTGTTATCTTTCTCTTACCTTGCAGAGTGTGGTTTGAAATACGATCAAATATTTTAACAGGTACTTTCTTAACACCAGTGGATTGTTTGTTTTTCTTCTTCTGCTTGGCTTTCTCTGATTCAGTCGTTTCAGGGCTTGTGACTGGCAAAATAGTGGTTTCTACAAGTACTAAGAGATGTGGGGCCAACAAGGACTCGCAGTGCCCAAGTTTGAAGTGTAGTCTGGTAGACGCTAAAGCTTCTCGCAGATCTTCCTCCAGTTGACCCAATTTCTGGTCGCAAATTGCTATTTCAGGTTTCAATAATGGCTTCCGCTTAGGCAAACCCTGTCTGAAAGCTCATATTGTCTTTGTAAGTTTTCCTCACATTTTCCAATTTCTCAAGATAGTTTTAAAGGGAAAGGTAATGTCTGCGAGCACAATGTAGCCAAAGTAATACTTTTGTACTTCCGTAGAGGTCTCTCCCTCGCTCCGCAACAGTCGTCTCCATCTTAAACTCATTGTATCAAAAGAAATGAGCTTTGTGGATTTTCTCTTTCTTACTGTCTGCAATGATGACCTTTAGCTCAAAATGACTAGAACGAGTATGAGACAACAGAGCAAAATATAGTTCACCTGCAAAGCGTTTGGATTGAACACAATAAATTGTTATCTTTCTCTTACCTTGCAGAGTGTGGTTTGAAATACGATCAAATATTTTAACAGGTACTTTCTTAACATCAGTGGATTGTTTGTTTTTCTTCTTCTGCTTGGCTTTCTCTGATTCAGTCGTTTCAGGGCTTGTGACTGGCAAAATAGTGGTTTCTACAAGTACTAAGAGATGTGGGGCCAACAAGGACTCGCAGTGCCCAAGTTTGAAGTGTAGTCTGGTAGACGCTAAAGCTTCTCGCAGATCTTCCTCCAGTTGACCCAATTTCTGGTCGCAAATTGCTATTTCAGGTTTCAATAATGGCTTCCGCTTAGGCAAACCCTGTCTGAAAGCTCATATTGTCTTTGTAAGTTTTCCTCACATTTTCCAATTTCTCAAGATAGTTTTAAAGGGAAAGGTAATGTCTGCGAGCACAATGTAGCCAAAGTAATACTTTTGTACTTCCGTAGAGGTCTCTCCCTCGCTCCGCAACAGTCGTCTCCATCTTAAACTCATTGTATCAAAAGAAATGAGCTTTGTGGATTTTCTCTTTCTTACTGTCTGCAATGATGACCTTTAGCTCAAAATGACTAGAACGAGTATGAGACAACAGAGCAAAATATAGTTCACCTGCAAAGAGTTTTTTGAAAATCTTTACACAGAAGAAATATGGTCTGCAATAGTTCGGACCGCTCATCTGCTGGGAGCGTTACAATTGGCAAAATTGTAATCGGGATCAGGGCAAATCCAGCACTCGACTGTTTATTAAAATGTTCTGCGTGCCATCTCCTCTCAGGTTCAAATCAATTTCAAGAAACCCGCCGCCTGTCCCCCGTACCGCCCATCAATTGCCCCATCTTTGCTGAGCACAATACTTCTGCTACCCAAACCAATTGGCGGATTTTACTTTTGACGTCATAGGACAGTCAGCGCTGCGGATAAAATAGTGAACTATGTAGATAAGCACAAAGTCCCCTTCAGATTTAGCGTCAATTGGCTAATCATCTCTGGATAACTAAACTGAAATTTTTTTGTTCTTATTTTTTTCTTCTTTTCCCCAGTAGAATGATCTGATATGACGTCTTACAGTGGATTTTTATAAGTGAACCCACCCAACGGTTGGCCAAAGCACAATTTTACTCTGGGAAGAATAAGATAGAGAGCAAAGGTCATTACATGAATAATTCACTATGAGCAATATGTTGAAAATAATTTTAAGCTCTTTGCTATCAGCTTTCTCCTCAACAAGTTAACATTAAACTCAATTCAGTACAAAATCAGTTGTAGAATTCAAAAATAACATTTATTTCTCTTGAAAAAGTTTCCACCAGAAATTGCAAGATAATACTTGATAAAAATTCATCAATTGCAGAAGAAGGTTCAGAATTTTCAACTAAAAAAATAAAATGTCCTGAGAGTAGTTATATTATTTACAGACAATTATTCCTCAGAAAATTATTGCAAATACAGGGTTTCCCAAAGAAAAATTTTTATGTAGAGATATTTTACCAGAAAATGATTTCCACCAAAAGTCAAACCACGTACAGGATAGAAACAAACCTCTGTATTGTAAAATTTCCAATTTACTAAACTGATATCAATGTAGAAAAGAATCAAAAAAATGCGAATGCTACTGATATTCACTTTCTAGTCTAAACTTATAGAGAAAATTTTCGGAATCAGAAGTATAATTCTTCACAAATATTTAGAACAGAACGCACAATTCCTCAAGACTTCAATCATTAACATGAAATGAGCAATGTTTTTAGTGTTATTAAGGTAACGGTTGCGTTCATGGAAAAATGTAATCACAACGTAACTTCAATTCATTTTACAAAATATTTCTTGATTCAATGTACTGTACTCCCTTTCTCGCACGCTTTTTTCAAAAAAATTACGAGTTGAAAATCTTGTCTGAGCCAGTCTCAAACTCGATAACATGTTCTCGAAAATCCAACGATTTTTCTATACACATCTCTCGACGTGGATGACCGCATTCACAATATTTTAGTTGCTACGCTTCGCCGCCAGAGCGTATCCAAGTCAAATTATTGTTTCATTCAATATTTCCCCGAGGATTCAATCTTCCCTCAAGTTACGGAACAAAAGTAAAATTATATCTATAGATACTTTTTTTTGGTCAATTAAAGATCATTCTTCGTATAGTATTGTAAAATACAAGCACAAAAGTCGATTGGAACATACAAAATACGTATTTTCATATCAAGGGCTTAAATTTTCATCTTGACCCCTGAAAATTTTCTTTGAGTCCTATCAAACATAATTTTATCAAAATATAGCCGAAAATAGGTAATTTTAAACTGAATGTTTTGACCTTTCACCAATGAATATAACTTGTTATTCCTAGAACGTAAACTGTCTAAAAAATTTGAAGAAAATGAGAGATTATCGTCAGGAATCGACAATTTCTAAGAATTAAATTTACAGAGATACTTCTATTTCAAGTCTACTAATACGATACGACTGTCGCGATCGTAATAGGGTTATAGGATTACAGCTGATGTAACGTTTCTCAATAAATGAGATGATAAGGTTTAGCCTTTCTTTCTGCAATTTGAAGAACTAACAACCATGTTACGAACATTCAAATCACAAGGAAAATAAGAAAATAGCGTCCAAAAGCAAAACTACTCGAGTTAAGTTTTTACTATCAACACAATATAAACTGAGTTGTTTTCTTAAATTTATATCACGCTTTCCTTCAACACACTTTTCGCTCGAGTCGAAGAATTTTAATAACTACAGAGAACGAGCACAACCTGTGAAATTGGAATTTCACAAATAAAATAACGATAGATAGAACGAATTTGACCCATCGAGTTACTATGGCTCGGACTATAAAAGTTGTCCAACGTCCACGAAGTTTCTCGGAAAGATGTACAATAATAAATGAAATAGAAATTTTTACAACTCACCCATCCGTGGAAAAAAAAGGAGAATTCAAAAGTTGGTTGTACATTACCTATTCCTGTAGTGACCTAAAATCGCTTCAATAATAGCAGCTCTTCGCAGTCTATCTTGGACGAAGGAACGGCTGAAAATTAACGTTTTTGAAATTAAGTGTCGAACGTTTGTTAATATCCATTGAAATGGGATATTTAATTTGTTAAACTGCCAGAACCATTAAAATACGAATAACCGCGGTATTTCGACATCGTTACTGACAAAGCATTGGATCATTTCCAAAAGCGTGTAAATGTGCGCTAGCGTTCCAGTTCGAAAGAGCGAAAGTTTCAGGGACGTTCCGCTGAGAAAAAGCTTTCACTTTTACCCGAAAACCTATTTCCTCTATTTAATGAATTTGTTTTTTCGCTTTTATTAAAATCAACTTCGGGTCCAACCACTAAATTGAAACTCCATCCCCCAGATGATTATGTAATTGTAATAAATAACCGTCTTACGAAAAGTCGTACACCGAGCCCTACTGCAAAGGACTACAAATCTGAGATACAGTTTGTTTTATCAACGCTCTGTTTCGAAAATGAATTTCCTCCGTTTGAATGCACGTCGCGCGTGTACAGCTCCATCTTTCAGTGTGCGAACAAAAATACAGTGCAGAGTTTACTACAGGCTGTACTTCCTCTTATGTGTACTTTTTAGGGATGAAGAAATAACGTGAGATTCTTTCTTGGGAGAGTGAATAATTGTGAGGCTGTGAATTTTGAACAGTGGTCCTTCAGAGCCCTGCCCGTCTGACCTATATACGAAGCATTACAATCACCACAACTGATTTCGTTCATCCTTGTCCTTTAGAAGAGCGGGATGGAATCCTGAGGATTGGCGAAGTGCTGAAAGGTAAAATGGCTGTAAAAGGAAGTCCTTAGCCAAGCTTCTGTGATAATGTCTGAATTTCATGAGAAATATGGCACATGTAAGGCACACGAACCCAACCCGTCTGTTGAAGGAAGGTGCTTCTCTGCAGAGACCTGAATCCTTCTGTGCACACTTATGCGCATTGATATTTGTGTAGTTAGAGAGCGCGATCTGAAAAATGGTTTCAATTTCTTCCTGGAAGTTGCGAAGTTGGTCAACCTAAGCACTATGGCCGTCTAACCCGCGCTTTTATGGAAGACGTGGTGAAGAGAATTCCTGTGGATAGTTTGCTCGGTGGAAGATATTGAGGCCCGTAGAAAGAGAGATTATGAGGTCCAAGGAGTTTGAACAGTGCTGCCAGATCTACAGATTTCTGTTCTTTAAAAAAGACTCAAATTTTTCAACGAATTTTTTGTGGCCAAGCTAAAAGTACCTTAGTCACGCATATGGGAGATACTTTTCTCCTGGTCATTAGTGGCTGATACCGCAGTCTTTTGTAACATTGAGTTTATCAAGGAAAAAGTACCTCAATTACTTGTATGAGAGATACCTTTCTTCTGATCGTTATTGATAAATATGTAGAAGTCCGTAGTCGTTATAGGTTGACACCGCAGTTTCTTGTAACATTGAGTCGATCAAGGGAAAAGTGCCTTAGTTCCGTGTATGAGAGATATCTTTCTCCTGATCGTTGTTGATAAATAGGTGGAAGTCCGTAGTTGTCATAGGCTGATACCGCAGTATTTCGTAACCTTGAGTCGATCAAGGGAAAAGTACTTCAGTTACCGAGATGAGAGATACCTTTGTCCTGATCGTTTTTGATAAATGGTTAAAAGTCCGTAGAAATATGTGCTTAGGTTATAGGAAAGATGGCTGATACGGACTTCTGATATCATCTGGCCGCACTGGTTTGAAGAGATCCTGCCGAATCCATGGTAAAATTTATTTTCGTGTGGTAATTATTCAGAAGTCTGACGAGAGTCATCATTCCCTATTCAGGTCCAGAAGATATCGTCCATGTACCTGAACCTCTTATGGTGGCTGATATGAAAAAGAAATATTTTCATCTTATTCACTAATACTTGGGATACTAGGCGGGACAGGCCTGTAAGAGTTGCAAAATCCTCGAAATATCTCATGAGCATTTCTTTTTATGAGAAGAACACTTGAAAGAGAAATCTCAACTTTGACTTGGATTTGCAGATTTCTAATAGACGGTTGAGGTAAGGGTAAAGACACAATTAGGAGGAAATCTCAATCGCAAGTTTGCAAATTTTCGATAGCCCATAAGGCACGGTAAAGACATCAACTAGTTTAAACCTCGGTTTCGCCAACTCAACCTCAAAGATTTCCAATAGTATATGGCGGAAGCCGGTAAAGACACGTGAAGTCATCATCCGTTGAATCTGCTTGTGACGTCAACACCATCCATGATGTCCTCAGTTCGTCACGTCATCAGCTTCAATTTACCTGCAAGGTCATCAAGCTTGTGACATCATCACCATCTGTGACGTCATCAACATTCCTTTGTTTCTGCGGAAGTCTGGTATGCTAAGCCTAGATAACAAACTCGGGTATGCTAAGCCATTGTAAGTTTTGTATAGGCTATTTTAGTCTTTGCGAACTAAGCCTCGCAGTTTTTCTAAAGAAGGGTAAGGTATCGGTAAAAACATTAGACATGTTGAATAATTTGAGCTATACATATTAGAAGGGAATTTTAAAAATTATGATCGATTATCAAAATCGCATAGCTTCCTCATGAAACGTTGATCGCCTCAATAAACATAGCTAGCGAGTGAAATAAGCTTCTTGTTCTTTGGTACTTACACAGAGACGTATTTAAGAACTTTTTCGAGCTCGCCTTCACGACAACTTTTCGTCCGGTCAATTATTCTGTCGTTAAAAAACCTCTGATGGAATTTCCCTCCCTAATCTCAGAAAGTTACTATCGTGAAGTTTTTACTTGTAAACAAGAGAAAGACGCGGCTTAATATTTCAAAGAAATCTGTTCAACATTCATGAATCAGTAAATTACTCTAATTACCGTTTTCACCTGTTGACGAGCACGCTGTCTGAAGAAGCTTCAAACTTTCGTATCTATCGTAGCGTACCTTTCGAACAAAAATTAAGTTCGTCAAAAGGAAAAATTTAGCACTTCTTTACGGAGATGTGCTCTCGGAGTTTTCTATGCATTTACAAGCTTAGAAACCATAAATTTTCGTCTACTTATCCAACTACAAGCTTCTTTCTTTATTCGTCGAAAATATTCTAGGCGTTATTTGCACCCCTTTCTCTTGACATACGCGCCTGCATTGACTGCCATGCACAATAGTACCCGTCGGTTTTGTCAATTTCGTTGAATATACGATCTTCGACTTATACCGTTTTCTATTTATCTTTGCTTTTCCTTTCCAGCGTGCTACACGTTACACCATCCAGACAGCGCACTTCTGACAGGCGAGATTTATTGAGGCCGATGTTTTCCAGCTTCTAATACGTAAGGTCTTTTTATATACAAGTATGTGTGTATTTTCCGTTTCGCCGGGCCCATCAATTCAGCCTTACAACGGTTTTTCAGGCCTCATCTAGTGCGGAAACTTATTCGAGAAAACAAACGTTTTCGGGTTCAGCTATGACGTTACGTTAATTCTCTTTCGATTTCTTTGGCACAACTGACATTCGCGACTGATGCGAAAGTTCCCTTTTTCGCCTAGCTATATTATAAATGCAAACGTCGGGTTAGATTACGTACAGGGATATCTTTCGGCACCCGACACAGGCCTATCAACGTACACATCATCATGTGCTACCGAGTAAATGAAATTTACTTAATGAATTCCAAAAAAGTGGTTTTTCGTGTTGTATTGTGTGCGCGTATATATAGGAAATCGCGCCAATTATTTGCGACTGATAGGCAGAAGAAACTAATATATATTAATGGCGGGTAATTAATCAATTTTCGGTGTACTCGCGCGCTGGCATACAGTCGATGAGGAAATACTGCGAGCTGGGCGAGATGAATCTGTATAGTTCTGCATTTTTACGGTATAACAAAGCGTGTTTGATTTTTGTAGTACTTTATACTGAAGCGAAACTGATACGAAGTAATGGTATCCTGTATAATGAGTGTAATTCAATAACAACACACGTGAAAATGTAATGAATTTCTGCTGCGTAGATTCATTATCATTGATTTTGTACGAAGTACTCGGGAATTCAAAATTGTTTTGAATATCCATGAATGAAACCACTCGAGAGAGCGGTACGAACTAAATGAAAAATGAATGATAATTCGACCGGAATTCATTATTTTTATGTACGTGATAGTGTATAGTGTACTTTCACTGCGTGTAGAGGCTCTCGATGTAACGACAAATGGGTTAGGCGTGTTTCCATAATATTTCGAATAAAAGGTGCAATACTGCACATCAAGTCCTCGCAATTCGAAAAAGTCGAAGCTCGCGAGATGCGTTTCATTGATTGGGTTAATTGAGGAATACACGAAACTCATTTTAAGGAAGAAACTTTGAACGATGATGAAAGTATGAAGGTGTTGACTTGGAAAGCAGTTTTAGCACTAGAAAGTTTTCACCTTGTCTATTCGAATGAAATTTTCGAGCAACTTATACAAGCAATTAAATGATCTGACGTGTAACAAAAACTGTCTATTCGGTCGTTGATTTTGACAACTTTACTTTCAACAAAAAACTGATATACTAAAAAAACAATACAAGCACTAATACAATTGCAAAACGGGGATAGTTAGGCAATGCCGGGGAACCCCACACACACACAATTCTAAGAGGAAGGATGGGAGAGGGACTGGTGGCGGAACGTAGGGCAGGATCATAGGAAGAATATTATTATTATCTCCCAATCAGAGACATTCCTTGTCTCGCGTACACATAATAGAGGGATTATACATCCAGGTCTACTATGGTTGTGTCGCTTAATCACCGATGATTCGGCGCACGATGCTCGTTGTATGAATTATGACCGCCTTCTGCATATTTCGTAGCTCATTCCAGGTACCTCCAATTTCCGCAATATTTCTCATAGTCGTCTTTGGTACTATTCCCGTTGTCGAAATGACGATGGGAAGTATTTTTGTTTTCACCTTCCATTGGTATTCCATTTCTTTTGCCAACTCTATATCCTTCGTGATCTTGTTTTGTACCGTTCTGCCACAGTTATTGGTATTTGGTACCGCTATATCGATCAGGAACGCTGTATTTGTTATCTTATCCTTCACGACTATATCCGGTCTGTTGTGCTCGATCGTGCTTTTTGTATAAATAGTTCGATCCCAGTATATCCCGGCATTCTCGTTTTCCATCATTTTCTGGGGTCATATTTATAATAAGCGTTAAATTCTTTTTGAAGAGAAGTCTTTGGGCAAGCAAACAATGTACTACTCTGGCCACATCGTCGTGTCTTGTAGGCTGTAGCCACCAAGTTTTCGCAGGCTCCTGTTAGATGCTGAATTGTTTCGCTTGTTTTTCCACATTTTCGGCATTTATCGTTCTCCATATTGGCGGTAATTTCGCGTGCTTATTACTTCGTCTTGGATTGCCATGATACGGTCTCTGGGTATAGATATCCATCTCTGAGCCATTTCAGTGACGCTTCTTTGTGGATTTCCTCTTTATTCAATTCGGCGTGGTATCGCCCATGCATAGCTTTATTCTTCCACTGCCTCTCCTTCTCATCCAGGTACTGTGATGTGCTAGTCGTGCCTTCTTTTCCAGCCTAGTATACAAGAAGTACGTCGAGCGGAGTATAAATGTGTTCATTTCTTTATTCCATTTAATTCTCTACGCTCTTGTTCTTGGCGCATCTGTGGCCGAATTGTTCTCACAATGGGATACATCAGATTGCCCTTTCCGGGTGGTTTTCCTTGCGGTTTGGTATACCGGGACTGTACCGCTTGCTCTACAGCTAGGTCCCGGCAATGGCTCATTCAAGTTCCCGACAGATATTGCCACTTCTTCTGTCTTGTCCGAGGCTTGAATACGTGTACGTACCATTTCTTTTGCCTTAAAGTCCCTTTTATACCTTTGGGCAGGTTTTTCGGTGTATAAGTTTGGACGTGAGGCTGCCACTTGGAGATATTTGAAGTAATTAGAATAATAAACATTGAGTGTTATAATAGGAATTGCATTCCAATTTTGAACATTCATAAACATGAAAATCACATCATGCCAGAGGATTAAGGTAAAAATTTGAAAACAGAATCTTTATTTCTGATTAAATTGGTACTTCATAGTACAGAAAAATGTTAGAAAATACTATAATAACATTAATGCATAGATATGACCGAACTCTGCTATAGAAAATTCTATTCTTTCTAGAAATAAGAACGATAAAATGTTCTTGAGATTTAAAACAAAGTCCCTCAAATCTTTGTTGGTTCAGAAAGTGGTATCTGCGCGTTTGCGATCAGAGGTTCCAGAACAAGCAACTCTAGTAGGGTCTTCGGTATCTTATCATCTTCTTATCACAAGTCTTCTATTTTCTTTTTTATTCATTTATTTTCATTTTTTGTTTTATTTATTTTATTTTATTATTATCATTATTATCTTATTCACCCCCCCCCCCCCCCTAGTATTTAGTTTGGAGTGGTGTCACCTGTAATTGGTTTTTTTGAACTGTTGGTGGCACCACTATAAAATAAATTACTTCTAAATAAATAAATAAAATGAATAAATATTTTTAATTTTTTCCTAAGGCTGTAGCTACCAATGTAGAAGCCGCGGTATATTTTTGAAGCGATTCTGAAAGAGAACTTGTTTCATGGAATGTGAGCGTGTAGAAGGAAAAGGGTGGTTTCACCACCACTTATTATCATGAGTTCATCAATCTCTGGTATAACTTGCACATTTTCAAGTTCAATTATTATACCCAACATTGCTTTTTCCAACGACAATTTGACCGGACACTGTGCCGCCTTGTTTAATTCTTTTTGTAAATCTCTAAACGCTCTTCTCTCGATGGGAAGATCATAACACACCCCTTCATGCAATTTATGAAGTGATTATTTTACTTTTTCCAGAAACTAATAGTATCATTGAAGTACCCGCAACTGATAATGTACTATTTTCTTTGTCTATAGTTTTAATAGCATGTGGTTCCTCAAACTCATTATACTCAAAAAGAATATGTTCATTTCCAAATGCATGTTACGTTGCTGCACTATCAACCTAACAGGCTAGAGATGTATCAAAAGCATCGCATATTGTAGGAAGAATAGAATGCTCACTTTCCTTATTTTGCGGACAATTACGAGATTCATGTGAGGGATTTCCGCACTGGAAACATACTCGTCCCTCGTTTAGACAATTTATCCTTGTTGTGAAAATGAAGTCCACACTTTCCGCACATCAACTACTTCTTTTCATTGTACGTCAAGCCAGCCAACTTCTCCACTGCTCAGGAGTGTATAATGACTTGGGTTGATGAGATTTTAGTTGACTCGAAAATTCGACTTTGGTCTATAATTTGTGTTACCAGCGGATCTATAACCCTGCGAACCCAACTCTTCTTTCGACGTCGATCCAAAATCCATTCTTGGATTTTTATACGGACTACCTTTATTCTCCATTGGAGATACATTGAACAAATTACTTTTACAGTTCGAACTAAAGTTAGAAAAAGTACGTTTACCAATAGACGAGTATTTCTCGTGATCAAAAGTAAATTTTTGTTTTGGGAATGAATTTAGTGTTGAGTTGAACGTAAACATTGGAGATCTATGGTTGTAGATTCAATCAATTTTTTATTCATCGGAAAACGTCGAACCCATCTCGCTATACTCCAACAACAATCGCTCGAACTCCGACACAAACTTAATCGGCTTAAAACCATTCCTGAACCGTAAATTTATGAATCGATTATGCAGATGTACTAAATCTTGAATCCGGCCCTTTTCGAACGTCTTCTTCAGATGTTTCATGGCTTGAAACGCGGTAAAGATGTCGCTCCCACTTAGCTGCGTTTGTATATATTTTTTGAAACTATGTGGCTTCTGGGCATCCATCGTCACCCGCCTCATTGGGGACACACTTATTTGCGACCCACACTCCAACTCGACGAACGGTAACACAGGCCTAACACCTTCAAGTCTAGTTCTAGGAGTTGAACGAGGGGTGGCAGGAGATTCTAGAAGAGGGCTTAGAATAGTGTTTTTAGTCATATGGTATTTGAAGCAGTGCCTATCTGGCTCATTGAAGGTGCTAGCGAACTGATGCATGAAGCATTGCATATAGTCAACAGAAGGGGCTACACCGACCTCCAAGCTTTGCCGGCGGACGTTTTTTCCGAAAAACGTTCCAATAAAACAAATTTCCTGTTAAAATCATTAACAAGAGAATATGATGTCGTCAGAACATGACATCATCAATGATATCGGACTAATTTGTTCAAGCTAAAGGAGGGCTTGACATCATTGAAAAATTACGTCCACAAAAGGATAATATAGAAGAAAACCCGTCATCTGCTTTGTTTAGGAGTATCCTCACCGCAAAAAATGCGTGCTTCTAACCTTTAGGACGTCATTGATACCCTTGACCTACTTCAAAAACTTGGAAAATCTCGACCTTTGCTACTTTGGGACCTGTATTCTAAGGCTTCATACTGTACTCGGGTCTTCTGATGTAGGTCTAACAAAGGTGACCTTCACCTGGTTCTTTAGGGACTTTGAAAAATTCGACCTTCGCTACATCGAAACCTGCCTTCATCATAGCCTTACATGTTGTAGTGTGGTAGGATTTACTGATGTAGCCCATATTATACTAAGTCTAAAGTACTGACGTCATGAGTGACCTTGATCTACTTTAGGGACTTGAATTTGGACAATCGCAATTATTACTAGCCTTCACTATACTATTATATGCAGCAGACCGCCTAACGTACTGACGTAATGATAGACGTATGTCCTATAGAAACCTGAAAATTCTTGAAATTTACCGCTTTGGGATCTGTACCCTCAGCCCTAATTATACTAAACCTAACATACAGCGTACTGCGGAAGTCACCAGTTGGCCTTCATTATGCTAAAAAATTCTGCCCATAGCGTTAGCATGGTTTATCGAATACATGGATGAGACGGGCATCGCGTAATACGAGTATACTTGAAGGGACCTGAGGAAATTCTTTTCAAAGAATGGTGGTTGCTTTCAGCAACAGCCCATACACGTTCACACGTATGGATGACTATAACCACGAAAAAGATACTCTGTCGGTTATGAGTTCCACAGCTGTACATTATAAGATCTTTTAATTAAAATATTATTTCTTCGACTGTGCAAATTCGACGTATTTCACTTCAATTCAGTTCAGCACTAAAAGTATAGAACGAGGAAACTCACTCAATCTGTATCGCCTATTATTTTCCATAAGAATCGCCCGTGTTTATTTCATTAAAAGCGTTTTGATCACGCGTTGTGGCCTTTCCTTCGCTACCATCTGGAATTGAAAGGGTAAGGGTGTATGAAATTTATAACTACAAACAGAATTGTGCAAGTTTATATCATTTCAAAATGAAGAAAACAAAATGTTTCCCGAGTATAACGTTCGAAACGAAAATTACTTCGGTAATAATATCCCTTCTGTCTTGAGAAAAATAATAGAGCCGAGGATATCATATCCGTATGCCATACACGCATTTCTGAACGCTCGAAATGTTACGAAAGAGGCTGTAAAATTTCCGTATAGTATGATTCGCAATTTAAGCCAAAAGGAAAACTGTACTCTGTATAAAACTATTCACCAACGCGATAATCTCGAAGGCTTCCTACCGTATACTTCAAATATCCGCGTAGTTTCGAATTAATGAATATCCTTTCTCTGTTTGTAAAAACGTTCGTACGCCGAACGAATGTGCAAAAATATTTATATAGCTTGATTTTTTGTGTAGTTTTCAAGAGTTACTCTTTCTTCTTTTTCGATACCGTACTTCGCACTCATTCATATCGTCCTCCCTTTTAGAGTTTATCATTGATAAAAATTGAGTTTTAGGATGCTAATTTACTGTAAGGGTTCATAAGAATAATCCGGAATGTTTAGAGTGAATGTTTGGATGCAGTGCTTTCAGTGTGAGATCAGATTTTCTCTTCTAAATGTTCTAGAGCCATACAAAGGTACACGCATTGGGAAATGTTTTCAATAAAAAAACGTGCGTCGTCTCTCACGGAAAAAGAGTGAGGAAAACAGTTTGTGAAATGATGATTTTCATTATATCGGTGCTTGCTCTTTGAAAATTATCCAACAAAACGTTGAATTTATTTCTGTCATCCTCTTCATTTTCCAGCTCCGAATATGATACAGTTTGTTTTACAACTCAGCTCACTTCATTTCAACTCTATTCTGAGGGTACGAAGTCGAGAACAAACTGACTCATTACTGAACGTTCTTGATAGGTAATTATTTATCTGAACTAATTTGCTCAAGTTTTTCTCAGATCCTCTTGTTGGCCGTACCGACCAATGTCTAAGCTAAATTAATATGAATATACGTCACGAGCCGAGGCTCAGTTGATGATCCATCCTCACGATTTCGGAACGAGAACAAAAAATGGTAAATTAAATTCACAGATTGGACCCTGGACCGCGTCCTAGATGTACTATTCGGTATTATGCGGGGAAAAAACGAGCTACGGATGTAAGTTTCAGAACAGTGATTTCAGATTGTGTTGAGGGTGAAGCCTCATAAGGTCAAGACAAAATGAAAAGAAATGACTTTGGCCTAGTACCCTGTCACCGGCAAAGTTAAACCGTACGGTCGAAAGATACCACCCCTCGAATAATCTGTAGTCTCCGCGGTTTCGAGCCTCGCGATATAATTTTTGCGCCTTGTACCTTCGTTTAGCGGATTCTGCACGGCAACAAGAAGCATGATATTTACTGCTTCAGCGGTCATATTTCGTCGAGCAGCGTCGGCAGCAAAAAAAGCAATTGTGCCAATGAACTCGGGAATGAAAAAAAAAAATTTAATCCCATTGACGCGATGTAGAATTTGTCGTCTTTAAAACATTAATTAGTTTCTGAAGTCATTAACGTCTATTATTGGAATGGTGCTGCGCGCGACGGTACGCTTTGCGCTTTTAAATCCCTTTGAAAACATTTATTTTGGACGACGGGATAGCAGCTCATTAAACTTTACCGTGGCTTATACGATACACACAAAACAATTTGTTGCAATTAGTGAACGCACGAACGACAAGAGTTAAATTGATTTCACTTGTTATTCCCTTTCGTTCATCGGCACCTTTTACATACAGTGCAATGCAGTGTTGGAAAAGTTTTCACCGACTTGTCAGTTTATCGTGAAAGTGGTAAATGCGAACTCGTGTTGCTCGATGTATACGAGAGCCCATTTTCCATCGACTCCAAAATTCGTCACTGTATACGTTCGCGACACTATAGCCGATTTGGTGCTGACGCAAATTCACAATAGGTCAAACTTTTTTCATTTATTTATTTTTTTTTGTTGCAAATATTCATCTAGATTAGAAATATTCAGTAATTTGAAAAAGACCTGTGCAACTGGGGAAAAAACGTCAAAGAAAATAATTTTTTTTATCATTTCATTTCATCGTTCTCGCGTTCATTTATTATTCTCTCTTTCAAGCGCTGTGAGGATTTGCGAGGAAACGTGTCCATTTTTAACAAACGTACCTTGTAAGTGGGCGAAGATGTAACTGGTCCCAATAAGCTAGCAAAGCGTCAAAAAAATTGATATTGAGAAGAACGGGTTTTTGTTCTATGATGTACCCATTTTTGGGACTGGATCATTGAGGGTGAAATCATTAGGATGCGTTGGACCGAAATACTCTGAAAGAATTATACAGCTCGTGTATCAAAGTTATTTCTAGTTCTAATGAGCCCAAAAAACTCGGCAAAAATTTTCATATTTTCCCGTGAAAATTTAAAAAAGTATGATGCTCAAAATGCACAAAATCAAATAAACCTACATCAGCGACTGGTACAAATGCAAGCGCTGTTAACATGTGGACGTAGGTTCTAACCGTCCTGTCACATTGATCATTGTACACAACTTGTAAGCCTCTTTGTTGAATCTGCCGATAGATAGATTGACTCATGTGGAAGAAACATCTCGCGACCGGAACGTGCGGGTAAACTTCCCGACATGCCTGTATTACACTCAGTTCGAAGTCCGACATGATTCGTTGTGGGTTACAGTGTGCGACGTTGAACTGGGCGGTAGCATCACGCACTGCCCGGAGAACTTCCGCGTACTCTTCTTGCCTCTTTGATGACAACAGAGCGTAGATAAAAGGCAGGGAAGATACTTGATCCGGTTTTCCCGCTCTCCGTCGCAATCCCTGAATGGTGAATATGTGGGGCAGTGCGGAATGTGCCGTCTACGAACCATGTACTGCTCTGGCACAATAATTCTACATTTCTTCTTGTTCCAAAGACCAGCACTCGTTTGCGTACTGGCGTCTCTTCGTCGTCGGTAGGTTCATCTTCATCTTCACTCTCATCATCTACCTGTGGAGCGCCGCTGTCATAAATCAGGAAGTTTTCATCAATTAGAGTTTTCAGGAATCGCTCCGGAAGCTCACCTAAAGCAGATAATTTAGTTGGATTCGCTGGCAAATCTCGTCGTCGCGCCCGGCGTACAGTTTGAGCTAGTGCCACTTGATCCGGCAGTTGGCTTAAGACTGCATCCGGAACTCCGCCAAGTTCAACGCGCAGGAGCTGTGCGGGTGGCTGTTCAGGATGGTCTGTGGCTTTCCGTTTGACGCTCTGCACTATCTCTTCCGCGGCAACGGCCTCCCGACTGGGAGCGTGTGTATGTGTCGACTGTTTGTACACGATGACCTTCCTTGCAGCCGTTGGTACTGAAGTCACGGCCCTCGCAGTACATTCGCCTTTGTGTAATTTACTACCTTCCCAGTACGTCCGAGCCTTCTTTGGTGGCCCGGAGCGCACGTATATAAAACCGTCGATCATTAATTTACCACCCACAAGAGTGGCTGTTATGGTGGGTGTGGCCGTAGAACATGAAGCCATGATTCTTTCGATTATCGGTTTTTCCAACTTACTGAATAATAATGTAGTTCATCCAAATCCCAGGTTATTGATGCGTAACGTTGCTAAGCAAAATTTACATTTGGTGTTGTATCAAGTAAGGGTACAAAAATTTGGGAAAAAAACTTTTGCAAGTACCACCTCGGCTCACTTCCAAGCGTGCGCGTGCAAGTTTATACCCCCGACAGATCCAGAAGTGCAGGCCTAATGTACATATTTTACCTTGAAATGTTCTAAACTAGATACTAGACCAAGAAGCGAGGCGAACGAACGGAGCGAGTGAGTTTCCTTAATTTCATCAGCCTAAAATATAATTTAGCCGTGATTCCTTGGCGTGCGCCTGCATGTGCAAATTTATGTCTCTATTCTAATATTCTTACCCTCCCCCATTTAAAAATTTGTTTCTCATCAGCTTGAAATATACTAAAGTGGGTTGTGTTGGACCAAGAAGCGGGACGAACAAGCGGAGCGAGTGAGGCCCAGTAATCTCATCAGCTTGAAATATATACTGAAGTGGACTTGTACTGGACCAAGAAGTGAGGCCCAGTAATCTTATCTACTTGAAATATACTAAAGTGGACTTGTACTGGACCAAGAAGCGGGACAAACGAGCGGAGCGAGTGAGTCCCAGTAATCTCATTAGCTTGAAATATATACTAAAGTGGACTTGTACTGGACCAAGAAGCGGGACAAACGAGATGAACTCTAGCCACCGCAAGAAAGTTCAATATTTAGAATTCCCCTCGTTTCTCCTAACATATCTCCAAGGCAATTTCAAGAGCATTCGAATCAAACAGCATTAAAGCCACTTGTTCATCATCATTAATCGCGAAAACACCTCCTTCTAAGACATGAAACATGATCTTTATTTATTTGGCTACGCCAGAACATTTTTTTAAAAATTGCGTGAATCTAATAACCTGAGAATATAAAAAACAATGAATGAAGTTGAACAAAGAATTCACAAAATTAAATTTATTTACTCTCATCATCTTTCCTATTTTTATTGTATTTTAAAATTTTTTAAAAATTGCGTGAATCTAATAACCTGAAAATTCTCATCATCTTTTCTATTTTTCTCATATTTTAAAATTTTTTAAAAATTGCGTGAATCTAATAACCTGAGAATATAAAAAACAATGAATGAAGTTGAACAAAGAATTCACAAAATTAAATTTATTTACTCTCATCATCTTTACTATTTTTATTGTATTTTAAAATTTTTTAAAAATTGCGTGAATCTAATAACCTGAAAATTCTCATCATCTTTTCTATTTTTCTCATATTTTAAAATTTTTTAAAAATTGCGTGAATCTAATAACCTGAGAATGTAAAAAACAATGAATGAAGTTGAACAAAGAATTCACAAAATTAAATTTATTTACTCTCATCATCTTTCCTATTTTTATTGTATTTTAAAATTTTTTAAAAATTGCATGAATCTAATAACCTGAGAACGACTACTGGCCTGTGGCGTGCCAGCTTAGCCACCACCTCCTCTTCCAAGTTGCGTGCCAGCTCGGCTGGCTCGGCCACCTACTCTTGTGCCAGCTCGGCCGCCACGTCCTCTTCCAAGTTGCGTGCCAGCTCGGCTGGCTCGGCCACCTCCTCTTGTGCCAGATCGGCCGCCACCTCCTCGACCACTTCTTGTAGATACCATGGGGCTCTTCATTGATTGAGGGGGCCTAGATTGGCGCCTGGGCCTCTCCAGGCTGGGAGTCCAGTCAAGGTCCATCGGGTCATCAGTGAACGTGAGACTTGTGGGGTCCATGGACTCGTTGAGGTCAACATCGATTTCTTCCAGGAGCTCCGCAGGTACTGGCGTTTCTGAAGAAATATCTGCCATGCGGCGAACACCCAACGAATTCACAACTAGAGAAAAAAAAACAAAATACACATATACCTCCATACCGCAATTGTAAAGATGTTTTTGAATGCGTACACATATACCCTCATACTGCAATTGTAAGAATGTTTCTAAATGCGCCTTGCCTAATTTTTTGTGATTTTTGAGAAATCTGACCTATCTGAGCTTTGACTTTCAAAAACCAAATTCTTCCCTGGGTCTTTTGAAGCTCCAAATTCAACGTAAATCGTTAGAGGTACCCGCCGGACCTACTGAAAGCTAAAAACTATGTCTGTACTACCGTTGCCTAATTTTTTGTAATTTTTGAGAAATCTGACCTAGGTATCTGAACTTCGACTTTCGTCAGGAAACGTTCACAGTTACGTCGCGTCTGATTAAATGGACTTTTTGCATTTGAACATTATTGAAATAACGTAACGCTAACGTTAAATTCGCCCATTGCTCACCATGAGAAAATTTAGCGTTAACGTTACGGTACCTAACATGATACCGTCCGAGGGCAAGAAATCTGTACAACTAGGTAGAGCATACCTTAAGGCTGGTACACACGATGCTAGTCACGCAAGCGAGCTACAAAGCGTTGACCAATCAGAGACTACTAGCATGGAAAAAGTTGAAAATTTTCAACTTTTTGCTTGCGTTAACCATGCTAGTATCTTCTGATTGGTCAACGCAAGGCCGACGCTTCGCATACTAGCATCGTGTGTACCAGCCTTTACAGTAACAACCATATAGTTGGAACCAAAGCTACGCTATCTGCAAGCGTTCATAAAGAAACACATAAGAAAATCTTGTACATGTTTACATTCCACTAAAAAAAATTATGTCTGTACGACCGTTGCTTAATTTTTTGTAATTTTTGAGAAATCTTACCTATCTGAACTTCGACTTTCAAAACCAAATTCTTCCCTGGGTCTTTTGAAGGTCCAAATTCAACGAAAATTGTAAGTCCTATCCCTACTATCTTCGTATAAAATGAAATTTTTTACACAGAAAGCTCATAAAATTTACAACTTACTATGTTGTTATTTGTGACGTTTTCTGTGTGGTAATAGGTCGAGGAAAAACAAGATTCTCAGGAACGTGTGCGGTAGTACTAACGATTACAGATTATCGCCGAACTTAAACTAGTAATCTTTGTGAGAATTCGATTCTGTAGGGTATAAATTGCTTTCAAAATCACAAGAAAGCAACCACAGAAAAGAAAATAAAAACAGCGGGCATATAAAAGATCCCTTTTTCTCGATTTTAATGAACTTCTTACCTTCGGACAGGCAAAAATATTGCTTTTCCCGCTTCGCTTGCAGGTATTTATTACCTCGTATTTCTTCCTTGATTACTGTGCCAACTAGCCACGAGTAGTCACTGTGTTAATAATATGTAAGATATATCTCGTATACTCTCGATTGTGCTCGTCTTCTTTCCGTAAAATCTAGCACGTACCCGTCCGAATTTGTTTGTGCGCAGCCGAAATCACGTGATTCAGCAACGTCTTTATTGAATTAGAACTCGATCTAGCGGAAGAAGAATAAATGGGCTGAGTAAGTGTCCTCAAATTTTTGCGAGAAGAAAGACAGCCGGAGATGAGGATAAAAACGTATTTGGAAGGTTTACAATTTTACGCGAGCTTGGCGGTTTGGCACTGCAAAAAAACGATACGGAAAGAAGCGTTGAATGTCGATTCATTCAGGTAAAGTAGGGTTATTCGGAAAGCCGTACCAGGGATTGTAAGGTGACGATCCACGAGGCGAATTTTTTAATACTGTGTATGTGTAACGCTTGTTGCAAATACGATATTGAATACTTGGCAAATACATTCACGCATCGTCTGTTGGGTTTATTCGATGCCTAATTTTAGAGAGCTTAGTTTATTCTGGTAAATCTTCTTTAATATTTTTCTCAAAATAATGTAATTTTTGTCGACGTATGATTCTAGAATCATGAATGGAATGATACGAGTGGTTTCGTTTATTCGGAAAATATTACAAATACCACCCAAACATTGCCCAGTTTCCTTATTTTAAGATGAATTACTACAATTTCAGAAACCACCCAAGCTTTCTGGGCGCAAGCTAGCCTATTTATATTGAGAAGAGAATTTGGAAAAAATTTCAATTCTTGCACCATGTACATATGTAACGTGCTGTGCTGGTGATATGACGCTCTCCTCCTTTTCCTTCAAATGTAATTGTAACGGGTTACTTCCCTGTTTTTTCTAAAGGTATAACGACGGTCTACTATGTTTCTATTATTTGGTTTTCCGACTAAAACCCAAGTTTTATATTCTCTCTTAATGCATGTAGTTCGTTTTCAACAGCTTCATACCATTTATTTTTATCAGGAAAATTTATGATATCATCATAACTTTTTGGCTCATCATAGTTTTGCACTAAGAGTACGTTTGGATTTGCTAATTGATACTCAGTTATAGTTATTAAAAAATCGAGTTCGCTACATTGTGGTATGTTTTCGTTTTCAAAACTAGGTCTACTAGAATGATTTGTTATTGTAATTCCAAGACTCTTTTTTACACTTTTTTCAAGCAAAGCTCACTACGTGCGTGAATTATGATCAGTCCGTTTGAGCTGAGTTAGAGCTATTTTCATCGTTTTTGTGATCAGTAGATGTTTCAGATTTTACATTTTTGTACATTTGTTGGTTCTGGAGCGATTATACCTGACTTACTAAGTTCAGAGAGGTTTTTGCTGCATTTGGGTTGCGAGTTTCTGAGATCTATTACTCTATCTAATGGTGATATGAGAATATCATTCAATGATTGTCAATTACGACAAAACGATTAGCACCACTATTATTATGAAGAGGTAACCTCGACTGCGTATTTTGACACCTGTTTAGACCTATTGTTTGTTATTTTTGTGGCTAACATACCTATTACTCCAAAATCATCGGTATCAATCGCATTTGCGTTAGAATTGCAGTAAATCTAGTTTGATTGCGGTGATTCTGAATTTCCACCTTGATTTTCATCATTCCAGTATTGCTGACCATTATTGCGAAAATCATTTCCACTTCTATTTCCATTACTCTAATATCGCTGACCATTATCGCGAGAACCATTTCCACCATTTTGCTTACAATATTTTCTAAGTTTGTCGCAATTCTTGTAACTGTGGGAACCGGCTTTACAGTACGTGCAAAAAATTTGATTATTTATTGAGCCCCAACTTCCATTCATTGAACCTTGACTTCTATTAGCTGAACTTCTTCTAGCATTTCGTTGCTGAAAAGGCTGATATTGGAAAGTTTGTCAGTTATATCCATTGAATTGGCCAAATTTCCAACCTTGTCCACATCCAACTATGTTTGGACCTGGCATTGCAAAGACACTTGCGGGTATTGTTCTGCCTGCGCCTATGTACTTGTAGGCTGTGAGTCCTCAGCTTAACTGTATGTCACCAGGCTGCATGCTATTAATGATGAGACCAGCGCACAATTAATGTGCCAAATGACCCATAAGTAGTGCACAATTTTTTTGAAGTTCAAGTTTTTTGCTACTAGGTTGAAGTAGATTAGTTTTCAAACTGATAAAGTTGTAATTTGGGTGGACCTTCCTCATATGTGACCGGGACAACAGCAACTCTCAATAATATGCAAAATACATGCATCACTGATAACATTGACCTGCATTTCCCTTGATCACTGATTACACTAAACCGGGTTTCTGTTGTCCCGGTCACATATCTCCACCATCCTCAAGTTCCCATCCTACTATCTTCTTTTTTCACCAAGAAAAACAGAAAAATCCTGTATAAGTAGTGCACTATTGCCTGAAATTTGAGTTTTATACTATTTCTTTAATACAGATTTTCTCAGATAGTTTTCAAACTGATGAATTTGTAATTTACTAGGCGGACCTTCCTCATATCTCTACCATCCTCAAGACTTCCCCCCCCCCCGCTCCCTGCCTCTATCCATTTTTGCTGAAAAGGCTGAAAGTTCAAGTTTAAGTTTGTTGATTACATATATCCATTGAATTTCCGACCTTGTCCACGTCCGACTATGTTCTGACCTGGCATTGCAAAGATACTTGCGGTATTGTTCTGCGTAGGTACTTTTAGGTTGTGAGTCCTCAGCTTCATTTTGATCTGTTTGTAGGTCAGATCTTCTTTTGCCGGGCATAGTTAATGCTGTAAAGGCTTGTTTGTATTTGGAAGGCATTGAAAGTAGAAGGATTGATGAAATGAACTGTTTGTCGCCTGGTTCGACTCCAGCCATTTTTCATTTGGCTATGACATTGTACATTCTCTCGAGATGTTCTTCGATTTACTCCCCCAGACTCAGTCTCAATTTTGATTGCTGACCTAACAGATGAGTTTGGTTTGCCATAGTTTTACTTTGATACGCTTCTGTTAATTTGTACCTCATTTTGTAGGCAGATACGCATTTTTTAACGACATTTATGGCATATGACGATAAATGTTTTACAATCAGTCCCACAGCCTTTTTGTCTGCTTTGATATATTCGTTTGGATCAATTTTATGATAAGCCACTTTTTCTACGTCCTGATCATATTCTGTGGTTCCAGATGCTTCAGTTTCTCAAATTGGTTCAATGGGTTGAATTGGGCACGCCTCGCAAATTGCGGAATCACAATTCCTGGATCGCAATAACATGAGCATGCGATATTCCCACTCCCTGTAGTAATCTGACGCTGCACCAAGTGCCTTCAATTGTAGTATTGGCTTGGGGTCGGACATGATAGCTTTGTAAATTACAAAGAATAAATTATCAATTTTATTCTAGACCTTCTGGGTCCATAACCTGTCAAGAAATCGAAATGAATACAACGGGGGAAACGCGACTACTGTACTTACCAATTTACAGTAAGCGCTTCGCGGCGATTTTTTCTATCACCTCTAAGAATTTAAATTTTTCTCCGCCTATTTTTTGCAATTTGTACGAACGCTTTCCAAGGTCGGCTTCCCCACCCTCGCCATTTCATCATTAAAACTCAGCACGAGCCAGCTACGAGGCTTTAATTCACTTTCCAATTTCCACTATCATCTCCATGTCATTGGTCGCTGAAGAATGAGAGAGAGAATAGAAATGGCTACTTATTTGCAGTCTTTGATCGGTATAATGATTACGCTATCCTCTCTCTTAAGAAAATGGCGAAAGTGAGAAAAGTAAGAATTATACAGAAATTATGGGCTAGTGTAACATGAATTTCTCATTTGTTTAAATTAATCTGTATTTTTTTAGGAAAAAGGTGGGAGTGTATAAGGCACATTTATTTAAACAGGTCGACAGAGTTCTTAGTAATTAAGTATTCCATCATTCGATGTGTCCGGAAATGTAATATTTGAACACATTAGCGCACGACAAGCGTGTAATGGACTGTTTTGAAAACGTGATTTCGGTCGTTTAAATCTAATCATTTGATCTCGAAATGTGTTGCTGTTTTTATTACATTGCTCTTATCTACTGGGAAATCTTCGTAAATCGCTACTTCCCTTCCTCGCATTAGACCACGTTTACGCGTACAGTACATTATCGTCGGACTAAACAGTGTTTTACGAAAAATCTCGAATAAAAATAAAGGTCGAAGAAATTCTTCGCGAAGCTCGGAAGCACATTCGTGCTCCGTCGATACAGCCTACGTGAAAAGTGCACTTCAATTATCGCTTCTAATATTCTTCGACCAAGCTGTTATGTAGACTTTAGTATCAACGAGATTGCGTTATTACCGCGGCTTTATCGCGTTGAAATAATACACTAATAGCAATAATAATAATACGGCTAAGGCCGCAATAAATGAGCATCATTTCACAAAATAAAAACAATTTTCATACACTGATGTTATTCTACCAATGTGTTCTGGATTTCGGTTTCTTTCTTCAAATTAGGAATCAACGGCACGAAAAATAAAACAGATTGAAATTCACAAAAGAAGAGGCGCTAAATTTTACACTTAGGAGCGCAAAAATCATTTTAGTTGAATTATGACGGTATATAAACAGGAAAAAAAATGGTGTATAATATTCTATTTCACAACCAGTGCTTTTCTACAGGACGACGGTATCACGGTAGTTTGGCTCATTTTAATAAACATACTCTTTTCCGTTCTTTTTTTCTGTGGATGAAAAAACGAGCGTGGGGAAAAAGAAGAGACGGTTGCACGTTTCACTCTCCATTGACAAATTTTGGTGAAGTAAGACGTAGAGTAGGAACGCGAAAAGGAAATGATACAAAGTAAAAAATGGCAAATAAACATACCGCGTGTATCAAAATATGTACGTAAATTGTTAATAACGTTCTGCAAACTTTAAAATTTCAGGTATACACTATTATAAATAAAAACTCATTCAAGAAGTCTGCTCTTTTGCGATGGCTTCATAAATTTCAACGTCGATTTTTGATATAATATTCCGCCCTCACCCAATTTCGCGAGTGCCCCCCTCACGCTCGTTACTCCGTGAGTGATTCAAACACCTGCGAGTTCACCCTGTGAGTTCACCTCGCCCAGTTTGTATACTAAGTTTTTACTAACTTTATAATAGCTTTATGCTAGCTTCATATTGGAAATCTATTATTTTAAAACTAGACTTATGATAGTCAAAGAAGACCTCACCCCTTCCCCCTACTGTTTAAAAGGAGGTAGTCAGTAAACCATGTCCCAAAAAAGCTATTAGCTCATTAGCTCAAGATATTCTAAAGTAGACTTATACTATAGCTATTGTACTGTCACTTCTAACCCAATCAGCTGGATCTTTACTTACTAAGTGAGGTTGGTCTGTAGCCAGCGTAGTTGTCGTTAATTTCATACATTTCGATGAATCAATATCAAAGTCTGACTTGCAATCAGATTCATCACTTCTAATTTCAGCCCTCAAATCTACATTTACAGATAGTACTTCTGATGAATCAATTATGTCAGTTTTATTTTCAATGCAAAATGAGTCTTCACCATCATCAACGCTAACAGGCCTTAATTGCCGCGGGGCTCACGTTCACAAGTCTCAAGGGGCGAGACTAGCGACAAATCAATTTCAATAATTGGAGAGATTGACTTACAGTCACAGATATCTTGGTATTTGCAAGTTGAAAATACTCGCTCATTTTTCGTGAGCTCTTCATTGCTTCTTCAACTTGTCTCTGCTTCTCACTTCTATTTTTTGGATACTCAGATCCACTGAATCTTTTCCTACCATCCATTTCCATTCTACTGATAAATATTTCAATTCATTTGATTTTTCTACCACTTCTTCTCCTTCATTTCTCCAAAATTTGCCGCCCTTTGCCGCTCTCAAATTTTTACCACCCTGGGCAATTGCCCATGTTGGCCTTATGGTAAATCCACCACTGTAGCTCAAGATATTCTAAAGCAGACTTATAGTAGACGATGCCCACAAAAGCTATTAGCTTGTTAATAAGTATCAATTTTATAAATTCCAATTTTATATTAATTTATATTAATTTTACTTTTTTTAATCTAGTTTTAGTAAATTTAGAAAGTTGTTATAATATTATTTTTAAAAAATAAAGATCTTATTTAAATTCTTATTTTATCGATTTTATTTGAATTATTATTTTTTTAAATAATTCATTAAATCCAAATAAAATGATTATAAATTGTGAACTTATAATAAATATAAAAGTTTAAACCAAATAATTCATTTATTTTAAATTCAATTTATATTTTAATTAGGCTATTATTGTCATACTGATAAAAATAAATAAATAAAAAAATCATTTTAATAAAATTAAATTAATATAGAAAATTTGAATTTCATATAACTTATTTAATATATTTGTTCCCTTAAATAAAAATATTAGAATTAATTATTTAATATTTTTAATACTAGAAAAATATTTTTGTTTATTTTGATAAAAATTATGAAAGTTATACTTGATGATGATAAATTAATCAAGTTTATCAAGATATTAGAAAATTTAATTTGAATAATAATTAAATTGGAATTTTTATTAAAAAACAAATTGAAATATTTTTGTGAATTATATATGTGCAAAAAAGCTTCGAAGCTGGGCTTATACTAGAGCGAGGAATGAGGCGAACGAGCAGAGTGAGTGAGCTACCCAAAAGCTATTAGCCTAAAACACTCGGATAGTTATTAGCTTGGAATATTCTAAGTAGACTTATACTAGACTACGCCTCCAAAAGGCTATTAGCTTGAAATATTCTAAACTGGACTTCTACCAGACCAGGAGGTCGAACAAGAAGTGGAGTGAGCCACCTAAAAGCCATTAGCTTGGAATCTTCTAAAGTAGATTTATAAGAGACCATGCCTCCCAAAAAAAATATTAGCTTGAAACATTCTAAACTGGACTTATGAGGGCAACCACTCTGGTATGTACCAAGTCATAGTACAGATGATACAGATTGCAAAGCGTAGCAGTATTCATTCTGTGTATTCCATTTTCACGACCATACTGACACTTAACAGCAAAATACTTGCCGTATATTGCTTCTTCTTTCCACAATTCCTTTCCGCACCTGTAGCGGAAAGTTGTTGTTTTCCGGCCCTGTACCAATTTTTCCTTTCCACTTTAGGTTTCCTTCATTAACCTTGCCGCGTTGTCATCCACAACCCGCGCTGTCATCAGTCAGTGCTCGCCATTCTCTTCATCAAAAATATCCCGATTCTCTTCATCCAAAAAATCTGGAGAATGCATTGTATTCTGATTCTGTTCATCCGAAAAATCCGGAGAATGCATTGTAAATAACAACGACAAAAGAAATTTCACACAAATCCTATCACGAATCCACAAAACACGCTGTGAATATTAAGGCGCTAGATGAATATGACTGATACTGATAGCGTTCATTGCCGGATATCAGTGTTCGTTCCCTTCGGAACTATACCCTCGGATATCAGTGTTCATTTTGCCTTCGGATATCAGATCAGTGTTCGGTTCGTTCGAAGAACTCAGCTAACTGCCTGCACCGTGAATACTTGACAAAACTCGTATCTAATAGTATTGCAATATGCAGAAAATGTTTATAATAAATGAAATTTTAAATAAGGTAGTTTATTGAAATTATTCAGAAGCAAAAAACAGCGGCGGAAACGTCCGTTTTCCTCCCATTTTCAATAAGATAGCATGCGTAACAGGGTTGAAAAGTAAGCGTTCCGCCCCTGTCACTTAACATACTATTATTGAAGGGTTGTCGTGTGAGAGTTTGAGCCTGCTACATTATTCTGTTCTGATGGTTGGACAGACATATGGGCGCAAATTCAGGGATCAGGGATGGAGGAGCTTAGATAGAAGCATGAGAAACAACTTTTGTTTGAGCGCAGAAAACTGCAGATTTCCAAACCTGTGGGTCAAGCATCACTAACGTATACAAGAACGTTCACAAGTTTCGTAAATTTTCCACTCATCTGATAATAAAATTTTTACAGCACTTCATAATATAATTCGCCGGGTAGACTTTCTGTGGAACCTCGCATTTTGAAAATTATAGACCTTTTTTCGTCCATTTAGCATTGCTGACTTTTCCTGAATCTATATGCATCACCGTATCCACGTTTTTCCCGGAAAATGCGAATCTTCCTACAGTAATGCTACCTCAAAATCATAGTCTGCGTGAACTATACACCGTGTACAACGAAGTGAATATTTTCGAACGCGGTAATAAGCGAAATTTTACAAAGCGTATTGTGCAATTCGTTTGGCTTATCAGCTCCACCGATTTGAATAATCCTCGATTATATTTTATACTGTATACAACGTAAATCTCAGATTCGTTTTTCGTCTCCGCTGGTACAGAAAACTCTCGTCTATTTTTCGAATAAGTATTATTTAAATAAACAGTTAGCTTGAACGTCCAAATACGTTTAAAATTATGCGATCAAACTAACTTTCCGCTTCTCTCGCGGGTCGCGTAGTGAGCTTCGAAGTACGCAGCGAATTAAGTAAGTTTTGATGTAGAGCGACATTATTCATGTTTGGAAGAAGGGCTTGCGGGGAAATGCTTCGCGGGTTTTTCATTCATTTCCGCAAAATATACCAATGACGACGTATTATTTTACAGCAACTGCCTCGGGTTTTTTTTCTTGGGCGGTTTTTTTGAGTACTGTACTTCATCATCGTTCAGAATTTTTAGCGATTAGTGAGGTTGAGATTGTAGAGAGGAGGAAGAAAAAAAAAAAGTAATGCGGATACATTTTAAAAAGCTTGAGTGTAAACTAAACACTTATATACTTCTATTCGACCAACTTTTTTACGCAGATTTTCGTGGCTTTATTTTTATGACTAATTCTTTTCTGTTTTCTGTTTGTTGTGTAGAAGAAGACGTAGATGAACTCAATGTACATGTCGTTCGATATAGACCGGAAGAATTAACAAAGCTCACAAAAATAACGAAATTTAATAAAAAAGAGATCCAGCTGATATATCGCGGTTTCAAACAGGTCAGTTCCATATCTAAATTAATCGGATCGAATATTGAAATGCAAAATTGTGACGGAACAGAATTTAAAATACAGGCTTAATTTTCTATCCTTTTTTCTAACTTCAATCGGGAAGGTATTTACAACATTGGCGCCGTTGTTCACAATTTACTATGAAAAAAGAACTGTACACTGTATGAAAATCATTTTCTAAGAAAACGACAAATGATCCTGTGGCTATTTCACCCCCCCCCCCTTCCATAAGGGTTAATGTATGTACCCCTGGTGACGTCATATTCCATCTCCAGGTTGACCATAACTTCTCATGAATTTCTGCAAGTCCCCCTCTTCAAATACGGCTCAGATGTCAACGTGATCCCAAGTCCCGCCCTTCGATTGCTTAAAAGTTGGCACTTTTGTCCCCTCCTTGTGAATAGTTTTATGTCGTTTCTCTGTCGAAATCTTAAAATGCCTGCTAGGATGCTGCAATACTCAGAGAGAAAATATCACGCGCAGACTGTATACACGCATAAACCCGGCGTGAAAAAGTAACAATTCAAACACATTTAGCGATTGTTAGCTTTTGTGTGGATTCTCAACATAGACTGGGTTTACACCTCGATTAATTTTGTAATTCCTACTCTCTCCCTGAATTTGTATCCGGGCGTTTGTATCATCATACTCTTAAAATCGACATCAGGTTAAAAATACCGGAGGAGGAAGCTGACACTCATCTATTACCCAATGGAGCACCACCTTCGTAGCCTAGTTTTATCTTTTTGCCCTGTTTCATGTCTTTCCTGACCCTACCCTCATTTCAGAATTTGCGGTGCAGATGACCTTGGGACTTGGGAATTTTTTCTTTATTCTCTTGTATCTTTTTTACTGCCGAGATTATGACCTTGGAAAGAATGACGGGGAAAGGAGGCAACGCAACGCAGGTTTGATCAATTGTCTTGTTCTTCTTCATCTTCTTGTATCTCAATGACCGAACAACAACGACACCAGAATTTCGCATTACTATTTTCGTCCCTTAAACTGATGGGAGACCAGAAATCATAATCTTTACATATTTTTTACTTCCTAACAGAAAGTCGTATTTCCTCGACTTTTCATTAGAAAAGGGAAGTACTGTTTCTCTACAAGATAAGGTCGAAATTTTTTGAAGTTTTGAGGACTTCCGAGATATTTTTAATTTAGTGCTGTACTTAAACCTCACCTCACCTCACTCGATATGAGTTCCAATGTCAATGAGGATTTTTAGTTTTTCTCATGAGTGTGCAGATTGCTATTGAAGTACGCGTTCTGCCGTCATTTTCACGATCTATTAGTACGTAAGAGCAAAATCTACCATGGCTACCATCACTTTTCAAGTGCGCGTTCTGCCGTCATTTTCATGATCTATTGGTACGTATAAGAGCAAAATCTACCATGGCTACCATCACTTTTCAAGTACGCGTTCTACCCGGTGACTCATACCATGTGATGGTGCGTCAGGTACGAGTTTTCGCTCCGTGCATGGCTGGGTAACAAAGAAAGAAGAGGTAAGTCCCTCTCTACTTGCTCCAATCACACCTGGACCTCTATTGCTGGCGGATGTGGCGAAAGAATGAACCTCGAAGATGTGAGAGCAACATTTACCTAATCAATGACTCAAATCCATGACAAATTGTTATGATGACTCGAATTGCTCCTGACGAAACCCTTTCGAGGGTGCCTATACAACTCGCCGCGTACGATTCGCCGCGGGAAAAAGTCGTATTCCCATCTGCAACCATCGCCGGCTGTCTGTTCCATTTTTCCCAACACGTACACAAGCCCGTCCGCAAATTCCACCTACAAACGCTGTGCAAAAACGACGCAAGAATCAATTTGCATGTGAAAATGACCGTAGCCCTCGCCTTTGTGCCACTCGATGATGTACCAAATGCATTTGAAGATGTGCAAGAGTACCTCGACCCACGTTTGGAGGGACTCCTTGATTACATGGAAGATTATTGCGTAGGTCGACGGATGCGAAGATTCAGAAAAGAGCCGCGTTTTGAACGAGAGTGGTGGAACGTCTTTCAAAGGACGATCGATGGTGACGCACGGACCAATAATCGTGCTGAAGCAGGCCACCATATTGGTGTCTCCCGCCGCGGCGAGTTGAACGGGCACGCTTTCGAGGGCTGCTTTCGAATGACGTGCAAGCCTACCTCCTCATGGTGTCTTCTGGGTAACGCTAAAGGGCCTGCAAACAACCTTGTACAATGCTCACTAGAATAATGATGGTAGAACACACTGTCATCGCCGTAGATCGCAAATATTGTGATAAAACTCGTACTTAAGTAGTGAAAATGACTGTAGAATGCGTACTTTAATAGCACCGTGGGTGGTAATACGTCCGCTGTCTTACATCTGAATGTATGTATAAAATCAGTAAATTTGTCCATCTGTTTGTTTGTTTGTCCTCCTATATCTCAAGAGGTATACAACCGATTGTTTTCAAACCTCTCGGGCAGACATGGGCTACCTACGGCCCGCGAAGAGCTCCCATCTGGCCCGCAGCGACATCACAAACTTTCATTGGAGCAGTTTTTGTATCTGACTCGCGCTTTCCTACCAACTTTGCAATGTGGCCCGCGGAAGGAAAAGGGTTGCCCTGCTCTAAGGTTTACTCGTGTTATTCAGTAATAATCTTCAAGACCAAAAGCGTAGCCAGGATTTCAACAATTCTCATCCATTCAAGATTCTCAAAACAAGAATCCTGGGAACCCTCATCAATTTTGGGCAGTGATATGACTCTCCTTGAATTTTCAGAATTCCCGCGGTAACAAAAATACCGTTCCCGGGGAATTGGAATTCCTGGCGGAAATTCATTTCAGAATTAAGGCTACATCTCTGTACTACCCAAGTACCCATTTGTGCCAATTTTCAGTGACTTTGGTCCAGTGAAACTAGAGAAAATTAATAATATTGTAGTTGATGGAAGGAATTAAATTCTAACCCAAGACCCTAGACGCGATGTAGTTTTTTATTTTTGTCATTTTCTATTGATTTTCATAATTGTCTGTGACCACATTTACTATTTACAGGCTGTACATCAAATTTCCTGTACAGACCATAGCCCGCACTCCTGCACAGCACAGCAGCTTTGCAGCAGTACCAAAGTTCAGCACTTGAGCATGAGATTTGTGAATCATGGATTTCTTACTAGATTGGGCATAGACATAGACCTCAGACTGCAATTGTGGACTATAACTTGTAGCGTTCCAGCTCACCAGCTTCAAATTGTCCTTGAAAAATGGAACTGAGAATTTGATGGGAATTTTGGGAATTTTCACATTGGGAATAGTTCCCGTGAAATCTGGGAATTCCATCCCCCATTCCTTCCTTGGAGGTTCCGGTCACAACATTGATTTTGTGGTCGCGAGAGACTAGCTGTGGAGGATGTGTGAGAATTGTGACTTTGAATTTGCCTAAGTTTTTCAGGGACAGCCCGAACAACCCGATATTTGCTCCCTCCACGCCGCTGAATGCGCTGCGTCGCGTGACCAAAAGCGCTCATTATATTTCGATAGGAGTTTCCGATATTATTGTTTAGAGTATTCAGTTCCGTCTTGCGATACTATATGTATCGCTCTGAAACGTCTTTTTCTGTATCAGCGATGCGTAGCTCAGTTGGTAAAGTAGTGGACACGTCTAGATTTCAGTTAGTATCGAGTATTGCAGTACTTGTAAATCAATCGTGCGAATCAGTCGGTCAAGATAGAGACAGTAAAGCAAAATAAATGTTCCAGAGCAATCGAGAAACCAGAACCTAATACAAAGAAGAAAAAAGAAAGCGATCTGGACAATTGTATCGTTTGCACCCTTTAGAAGATAGAGAGAGGGAGAGGGCGAGAGAATGATTAAGTGGTATTGGATTTCTTGGCGCAGCCAAAAAAATAAAGATCATGTTTCATGTCTTTTCAAAATTTTGCCTAATCAGATACTGTATGTTGTGGATAATGCGGGACAAAAACTAGGCTAAGGCTGTGGAGCAGCACCTCGTTTGATCTGTCTTGCTTCTTGGTCGAGTACAAGTCTACTTTAGTATATTTCAGGCTGATGAGATTACTGAGCCTCATTCGAGGATTAACGACTTATGACGTCACTGACCTATAACGTCACTGACATAAGACGTCATCAACTTATGACGTCACAAGCTAATAGCTTCATAATGGCTCTCAGCGTTTTCTTAATCTAGTATAAATCTAGCCTACGCCTTTTCATTATATCAGCATTAAGCTAGAAACTACAGAGGAGAGAGGACTCGGACTCGCAGATTTCAGAATCACTGCTGCGAAAATCTCGAAATTTTTCCAAGTTCCTTTCGGAGGGGAGGGGGGGGGGGGCTCGGACTCGTGAACTCGTGGATTTGAGAATCACTGCCACAGTGGGAATTCCCATAAGAATGAGACCTGAGCAAAGACCTGAAACTTGTCAAATCGCAACATACATTCACCTATACAGGATATGGGGTTACAGTCATACAGGCGCGGACAATTAGGCGCAACAATCATTCAGACGCCTCATTCATTTGGACGCCGTGACGTAGTTTTTGTAACTTGGTTCGCCTAAATCCTGTTCCCTCTGCAATAAAAAATTTATTTATAAAATTGTTTAAATGAATATTAATTTAATGAAGAAAATTTATTTATTTAATTATAAATATTTTTAAATTAAAATTAATTTAATAAATTTTTTATTGAATTATAATTATGATAATTTATTTTAAAAAACTTTTTTTTTTTTTTTCATTATTATATATTTGGAACTACGTATTACGTAATGACACAACATTTTTCTAAGTAATATGACGTGATGTATACATTAAAATGGTGTTAATGTGGTTACAAATATTTTAAATTTTTTAAATATCAAAAGTGTGCATTCGCATCAGCCTACGCGTGTGGTCCGTCGTGTCCAATAATAGCTGAATAGCTTCAGTATTTGGGTGACGATGTAGTCGGTGAATGTAGGAGTCGACATGGCGTTTGTAGGTTTCCTCAACAGTTTCAATTGCTAAGTCCGCATGAAGCTGGTTATTGGTTACGTACCACGGTGCATTTGTTATTATCCGCAGAATTTTATTTTGGATGCGTTGGATTATGAGTTGATTTGAGTACGCAGTGGTGCCCCATAGTTGTAGTCCATAAGTCCAAATTGGCTTAAGCACAGATAGGTAGAGAAGTCTTTCACTTGAAAGAGATAACGTCGAGTTTCTACCAATTAGCCAGTAGTACTTTCGAATTTGTAGATTGAGGTAGTCTCTTTTTTGTTTTACATGTTCAGCCCAGTTAAGTTTGGAATCAAGGTGTAAACCTAAGTACCTTGCGGAGTCAGCCAGGCTTGCTGTTCAGCATATTTGGTATAAGGCCATATTTCCTCAGGGTAAAGTCTACTTTCACAGATTTATTACTATTGAATTTGATTTTCCAACGATTTGCCCAGGTAATGGTTCTATCAAGTGCCTTTTGAAGTCTTCTTACAGCTATATTGTACCTCTTGTGCCTTGCAAAAATCACAGTGTCATCGGCAAAGAGTAGTGTGGGAGTTAGGTCATCGTATGGGATATCACGGATGTACAAGGCATACAAGGTTGGTCCAAGGACACTGCCTTGAGGCACCCCGGCTGCAATTGGTAAGAAGTTTGAGTATGATTGTCCTATCCGAACTCGAATATGATGTAAGTATTACACACAGGGACATAGGTAAGATCTTTATCAACTTGTGGATCAGTCCAGAATGCCACACTTTATCAAACGCTCTCGACACATCAAGGAACGTTGTAGGGCAAAATTCACGGTTCTCGAGTGCCTGACTAATATGATTAGTCAGCCTGTGGACTTGCTCTATGGATCCATGTTTCGCTCGAAACCCGAATTGGTTGTCAGGAATTAAGTCTGCTCAGCAACTTCACGCGGAGTTGTAAATTGAATTTTACCACTCTCATCATCTGTCGCCGTAGTTGGAATAATGTTAGAGTGAATCTCGTTAGGCTTGAAGATATTTTCTAAGAAGTTGGCAAAAAGCACTGCTTTTTCTTAATCATCTCTAACTCTTTCTCCGGCCTCAGTTAAGAGAGGTGGACGTCGTACCCGGCGAGCAGCTTTCCATAGGGAGTAGTTAGTTTCTCTAGTTGGAGAAAGTGAGTGAAGATACTCTTGAAAAGAATCATTGTTGTACTGCTTCAGTATAGTCGTTACGCGTTTGCTTATTTTGTTAAATTCGGTTTTATCAGATGGGATGCGCGATTGTTGCCATTTTCATCTGGCGCGCCTTCTCTCTATAATGAGTTGTCTCACTTGTTCCGGATATACCTTTGATACAGGTATGACCTCTTTGTAGGAAGTACAGCTAGTAACTGCATTGGTTATAATCTGGATGAATTCGTTAACGGCATTATCTAGTAAGCAGGGTAGACCACACTTCCTGGTAAGTGATTTTCTGTATTCCTCCCAATCAGTACTTCTGTTGGATAGTCGATGTTGAATCTTCACCTTTGTTATGGAATGATTAACTGCAAGCAGAATAGGGAGATGGTTAGATGAAAGATCTTCAATACATGTGGCTTCTAGGTAGTTGATAGAGAAATTCCGAGTTATAAAGAAATCAATGATATCAGGCCTTTTATCAGGGTCCTCAGGCCAGTGAGTGGGTTGATTTGGTGCAACAGGGTTGCATTTAAATTCTTTCATTGTTTGATATAGTTCTCTCCCTCGAGGGGAGGTTAACCTGGAGCCCCAATCTGGATGTTTGGCATTGAAGTCTCCTCCGAGTAGCCATCTGTCTCCAAGGGTTTTGAATAATTCGCAAAAGTCGTTATGTTTTGTTATAACTAATGGAGGACAGTATATACTGCCAATATTGATGCTAGTGCCACGTAAATCAACCGTTACCACTGAGGCCTGGATACCAGGTGTACAGTATATACCATGATCTGTGTGTTTGAGATAAATTTTTACTAGAACCACTGAAAACTAAAAAAAAAAAAAAACATTAATAAAATTTTCAAAACTATATCATCTAAACAAAGTATAAAAATAAATAATTCTAAAAAATATAAATAATAATATTGAATTTTTATTAATTAAAAGAAGTATCAAAAATAAAGTGATTGAATTTTACTATTAATAAAAATATTTATAATTTATTCATTAATTAAAATATAATTATATACATATTTTTTTAAGTAACTTAAATTTAAAGTATTAATTTTTTAAGTTGATTATGAATTAAGTTCCTCAAAAATTTTTATTAATAAATAAAATTATTTTAATTGATTAAATTATTGTTAATAATTTATTCAACCTGTAATAAAATCAGAATAAATGTTGGAATATAATAGGGTTTCCATTACCTCTGGGGTTGAAAAATATTGTTTTAAAATTAATCTCAGTTAGAGTCATTGTGATTCCCCTTGCTAATACTGGTAATGATAAAATAGCTCAATTAATTATTTTTAAAAATTTCTTCATTTTAATAAAAAAAAATTGATTCGCGCCTAAGCGCCGAATTGTTCTTGCGTCTACTTGAATGGGCGCCTACTTAATTTTTTAGTTCTTCGCGCCTAATCTTCCGCGCCCAAATGATACCAACCCCATCAGGATATGATATGAAACATTTACCTGACCTGCATACAATAAATCATTGAACAAGAACTTATCTGAAAATTTGCAGCGTCTGCCGTGCTGATGGCAAGGAATTTTCTAAAGTTCAGTGGCGTACTCGGAAAATTTTCCAGGGGGGGTCTGAAAATTTTCAAAGATGAAGTACCACTAAGAGAAAAGTTTTCTTGTAATTTTATTAATTTCAGACTTGACAAACGTATATCCCAATGTATCCCTGTGGGGGAAGGGCCCGGACCTGAACCCTCTCCCCCCGTAAATACGCCATTGCTAAAGAACGTGTCCCTTTCTTACTTTAAGGACTTGACCATATTCAAATTCTAACAGAAAACCAGTTTCATGATTAAATGGAACTCGACGTAGCTAGTCATGACGATTTTTCATCTCCGTAACGTTCCATTTTTCATTTACCTATTTTATGGATTGCTTCTTTACAAATTTGCAAAGTAACATTTCGCCGTTCACTATCCGGTGAAAACTTATCTACCCTAATCTTATTGGACACAAGCAAAATTTCACTCGTTTCGTTTCTTGGTTTTTTAGTAGCGGAAAAGGAACTTGTAAAAATTCCGAACATCGAACTGTATTAGACGCATGACAAAATATAAAATTTCTACATCCACGTCACATGTGGTAGAAGGGAATCTTAGAAAAATTGGGGCTTTTTAGATACTACAATTCTGAACTCGATTCTCTCTTTGCCCTCAAGTCATATATTTCTCTAGTCTCCTTCTTTCATGATTCTCCGAGGTCGAAATTTTTTCGTTTCAATTCGTAGCTTTTTCCAAGTTCTTCTCATATGTAACCCGAAGGTACGAATTTTTCCAACGAATATTTATTGAGTTTTAAGCTTCTGTTCAGGATTGACGACGTTCTTGCATTTGAAATTTGAATATTTAAAATTCCATCAAAATGCTGAAGTTGAAACGAAAATATACTAGTGCGCATACCTTATAATTTCTCAATATATTTTGAATGTACTCAACATTGCTGTGGAACAAACATTGAACATAAAATTTTATCGGGGAACGTTCAAATAAAAATAAAACCTTTGCAAGTCTCTCTAACGTTCTCAATTTCAAAGACGTGCGCGCGTAATATTTTTCGTTGTTCGAGGCGAACACTATCTATTAATGAAATATTGCTTGTTATTTCTGGAACGTATTGTATAAAAATGAAAAAAAGAAGAAATACGAGAGAAAAATTTCGCATTCTAGACGGAAAAACAATCTACAACCTTAAGTTTTTCGCGACAAGAGCGATAACAGTTATATATCATTGGGTGCTCGATATTAGGAAGGGTTCGAAGATCATCGCAGGCTGTTGTAAATATACATCTAAGTCGAGAGAAAAAATGATATTGAAATACATTTTTAGAACCAAGAACGGAATAAAATTGGCCTTCACAGACCACAAAAATAGTGAAACGAAAAATTTTCCTAATCGAATTCGTGTACAAATTGAAAAATCTACATCAGTTCCACAATCGACAATATTGCTAAAATTGTGGCCTTTATGTCCTTTAGTTGTCTCTTAATTCACCATAGATACGATCTGACTCAATTCGAAAGTTCTTTTAACAATCTTGTCGATATAGATTCTAAGAAAGTTTTCCTCAAGATGACATTGGGATAAAGCTAGAGTTCAACTGTTTTTCAAAAGATCCTCAAGTTTAAAGGTTGTGGAGGTTACAAAAACGGGACACCGAAAAACGAAACGAACAATTTGGGAGTGGAGACGTGCTTTTTTCAAATTTTCGAAGTATCTCCTGCAGTGAACTGCCCTAGGAGAAAATCTTCGAAGAATTTTGAGAGGTTAAAACCTGTAATCTTGTTCTTCTTGCTTTGCAAAAATTTCCAAAGAAGCATAAATCCGAGAATAAAATTTTTCACATTTTGTGTGCAATAAATTTGACGATTTCGAACAGACAATTTCTTGGTCATCTTACTTGAGTTTCGCTCGTAAAATATTTCAATGAGAAGCCTTATTTTCCCGAAGTTATTTACAATTCCATAGAGAAAACATAAATCTACGTCATATTATTAAATGTGTTGGTAATCGTAATTTATAATACGGTGCCTAGTTGGTGGCATAGAAACAACACGATGCCTGCTGAAGTTTTAATTAAAAATGATGCCATCAAATGACGGAAAAAGTCATTTTATTAGGATTTTTTTTTCTTCTTCTCTTTTTAATACATTGCACTCACTGGAAAACGAACGATGTAATGTTTTACGAGGCAGCAGTGATTGCACTTAATCTTACTGTCGCTCTTACAGTTGTGTATCTGTTACTCGTGTTTTCCATTCGCCTCTCTCGTCTGGAATGTGCCCGCGGTAAATAAAGGATCAGAAGCTTTTCGTCTCCAATCAAAAGTAGCCATTACTCATTTCATACCGCTCCGTCTCGCCACGCTGCGTCGTCGAGGATAACTTTGAACTTGCTGTATAATATTTCTTCGGGCCCACAAAAAGCCTGCTATTGTTTTCATGTATGAACGATACATTTCGAAAACAAAATGATATATACGTATAATATCGTGGTTGTGCACAGATTTTCGAGTTTCTATTGACCAGACTTGTACTTACGAGGCACCGAAAAAAAAAATCGATACAGTATAAAGTGACCGAATTTGTACGATTGGTGAAGTAATAAATCAATGCGGACTGTGACGAATTAATTACATAGAAATTTACTGCGTAGTTTAGAAAAGTTTACACTGCTGTTCAGTTATTTGTTTTATTTTTCTTTTCTGTTTTCTAGGAATGTCCTTCAGGCATGGTAGACGAAGATTCGTTCAAACACATTTTTTCGCAGTTCTTCCCTCAAGGTGGTAAGTTCATTCCAGCAGTTCAATCATTTCACCCGTGATAGATGGATAGTTTGGTATCAAAGCCGTGATTCTGTACTTTCACTTCTAGAGGCCCAACGTGATAACTTGAATATAGGTGTCTTACTGAGGATCGATGAAAGAGTCGAAAAAGCCAGAACGTTGTTGGAATTGTCTCAATAACGATTATAATATTATCGTGATTTAGTTTGAGTCCGAAATACTTTCGAGGTTGAAGTGGGAAGGTAAAAAGAAGACGAAAAAGGGAATCTCATTGAATAGATTCTCTGCTCTTCTCAATTTGTGGAGTCCTAGGTTTTTCAAGTCTCCTTTCTAACCCGAAGATCTAGATTTTGGATGCAGTGAAGACTTGTCTGACAAAAATTTGCCTTATGAAAATTCTCCGGAGATAGTTTGCCGAAAATTTGCCTTGCGAAAATTTTGCTGACTCGGAACATTTTTTTTCGAATGTGAGCCAATTAGTGTCACCAAGAAGACCACGAAGAGGTCAGCTTACACAGTCCTCCAAAAAATGTGTACAATTGTCCGGCCTGTGCAGAAACGTCGTCATTAAAGGCCTCTGCTCCGAATAAAGGTGAGTCAAGAATACGTCTTAGCCGTAAGCCGTCGTCCAGAACTTATAGGAGGAAATGTTGTAAGCCACATATCGGAGGTACTCAACAACATCGGCTTTCTCGTTGTATAGATCAACAGCTCGTATCTGCTGTCTACCGACATTTTGCAGGTGGTTTACCGCAAACTGCTGCTCGTGTCGCGCTTCCATCAGAACCTATTCTTTTCTGCGTCCTACGTCCGCGTGGACGGTATCAACAGTTGTCTCAAATGCGTGATGCCATGCTTCGACCGCGTTATTTGTCTTCAGAAATTTCTGAATTGCACTTTGAAACAGTTCTACAACTCTAAGAGAATGAAAAAGAAAATTTTCGCTTTTGATCCGCAATATTTTCTCGACGCATTTCGGACAAACCTGCGTCCTCTTCGGGAATACACTTCGAGATTAATAAAGTATGATGGATTAAGAGCGAAATTTTCTTTTTCATTGACTGAGTCAGTCCACAAGAAAATGAGAATTTAAAATATTACTCCGAATAAAGTCGAGAAGCCAGACGACTTCACCGCCTACGTTGCCATCGTCGAAGCCGCGTATCTTCGAAATGGTCTAGAACAGACTTTCAGTCCAGGGGGAAAAAAGAAGTCCTTTTCTTCAGTTATTGTTTCAAACGCATAACCGACCTAGCCGTGAGACCGCAGGCAAACTATTCAAATATTTTTGAAGAATCGATTCCTTGTGGTGTCTTCTGGGTAACACTAGCTGGCTCATTATGAAACCAAAATTGATTTAACCGAATTTTCGTGAGATAAATTTGATCGGGCAAATTTTCTCGGACAAATTTTCGTAAGGCAAACTTTCTCAAGCAAAGTTCGTCAAGGATTTTTTGAAAGTTCTCTTTGCATGATCCAAAATTAAAATGAAAAATTTTTCCATGGGCAACCTTTTTCCTTCCGCGGGCCACATCGCCAAGTTGCCAAGTTGGTAGGAAGGCGCGGGCCAACGAAAGTTTGTCTTGCAGTTTGTTTTTTTGTAAATTTCATGAAATGTTCGTAATGTTGCTCCGGGTCGGATTGGAGCCCTTCGCGGGTTGTAGTTTGCCTATGACTGCTCTAAATGAGCTCCATATGTTCAAATTAAATTCCGATAGCTCTTTTATGGAAGGTCAATAGTTTTTTGATAGATAATTTGTAGAGTCCGATGAATCATGTCGACCATCGATTTTGGTCATCTTCCAGCGTCGCACGTCAAATCAAAAATTTCCTTCTTTCGAAGTCTTTGTCGAAATTGCGTCGATATATTGTTGAGATTGACCTCACGTCGGTTTCGACATCAGTTCGATTTTAGGGCAACAAACATCAACTCTATTGCGACGTATTTTTCACGTCGATTCCAGATTGATTTTGAGTAAACTCCTACAAATTTTTATTGACCTAAAATTGACCGGACAATTGAGCGCAAAGAACTGGAAAATCGAGTTGGCGCCCATTCAAGTAGACGCAAGAACAGTTGGGCGCTTAGGCGCGAATTAATTTTTTTTATTAAAGTGAAACAATTTTTGAAAATTGATTGAGCTATTTTATCATTACCAGTATTAGCAAGGGGAATCACAATGATTCTAACTGATATTAATAAATTTTAAAACAATATTTTTCAACCCTAGAGGTAATGGAAACCCTATTATATTCCAACATTTATTCTGATTTTTTGGTCATCCTGAAGTTTATATTCTAATTTTACCAGGATTTGGAATTACATAGGCCCTATATCACAAATTATAAATCAAGAAACTAATAAAATGATGAATTTTAGTAAAATAATATCATCTATTGATAAAATTTTTAAGGATATTAATTTATAATTATAGTTTAAAAAATTGATACTTTAAATTCAAGTTACTTGAAATAAAAAAATAATAATATTCTAATTAATTAATAGATTATCAATATTTTTATCAATAATAAAATTAATTGATCAATTTCATCTAAGTTTATTAATAATGAAAAATTAATTTAATTATTTTACTTTTAATATTTTTTCTAATATTAATAAAAATTTGATAATTATATTTTTTAGAATCATTTATTTTTATATTCTGTTTAGATATAGTTTTCAAAATTTTATTAATTTTTTTTTCTAATTTTTTTAAAATAAAATATTATAATTATAATTTAATTAAAAATTTATTAATAGTTTTAAAATATTTACATAATTAAATAAATAAATTTTCTTTATTAAATTGATATTTATTTGAATAATTTTATAAATAAATTTTTTATTTCAGAGGGATCAGGATTTAGGCGAATCAAGTTACAAACAAGCACCTCGGGCGAGGTGTTAGGAGGGTCGGCGGGTTGATTTTCATTTTAAATCTATTCAAAAAAAGAAAGAAAAAAAAAAAGACTTTAGGTTTCTTACTAACGGATATTCTTGCGGATATTTTTGCTTTGCGCATCCTCAGTAGTAACAGAAAAGAGAATTATTGTTTTCATAAGAATGAAATCATTCCTTAACGAAGGTAAATGACTTTGTTCTTGGATATACAATTATTTTTCATTCACTCTCGCCCCCTCCCTCCTTCTGAGAAGGAAACACTTCATGAAACACCTTAAAAAGATTCCTTTCATAAGAATGAAATCATTCCTTAACGAAGGTAAATGACTTTGTTCTTGGATATACAATTATTTTTCATTCACTCTCGCCCCCTCCCTCCTTCTGAGAAGGAAACACTTCATGAAACACCTTAAAAAGATTCCTTTCATAAGAATGAAATCATTCCTTAACGAAGGTAAATGACTTTGTTCTTGGATATACAATTATTTTTCATTCACTCTCGCCCCCTCCCTCCTTCTGAGAAGGAAACACTTCATGAAACACCTTAAAAAGATTCCATAGCGAACATTCCTTTCCTTGCGGGCTAGTTAACCTATTACTATGCAACTCACCGCACAAAAACTATTAATCCGATTTTTAGAAGAAATAGCCTCTACAAGCAAATTCACGTTCATGACTTCAATAACTCTAAATTTCATGAAAATCAACTTCATAGCTAAGGAATAATAGTAATAGTAATAACAATAATCTTACCTCCAGATTCTAACAGGTTAAGAATTCAAAACCAAAAAAAAAAATGAACTTGAAATAGAAATAATAAATTTACAACCCATAATCTTTTAAATACCGGTAATTGAAAATAAAACAAAAATAATAATAAGAACTAATAATAATAAGAATGATAATAATAAGGATGCGAAGAGATAGGGAAGATATGTTCCACAAAGATAGTCAAAGTAAATGCGTTTGACAAAAGTAATACATTCTACCAAGAAAGTTAAAAACGCACTGACAAGAATTTCCTCCGCTACCTGAATACTGCAGTTTATAATAAGAAAAGGAAATGAAAAGAAGAAAAGAAAAATAATAATAATAATAATAATAAAAAGGGTATTCTCCATTGTGTTGTGTATCTAAGGTAAGACAAGAAGATAAGAAAAGGTAACGGAGAAAACGTGAAGGAGACAAACGAGGAAAGGACGATGACGATGACGATGACCAAGACGACGAAGACGACAAAAAGTGATTGTAATACGGTCGGCTAGCGAAAGCGCGCCGACCCTAAAAATACGTCACAGCGTTTAAATGAATGCGGCGTCTGAATGATTGTTGCGCCTAATCTTTGACGCCTATATGACCGTAACCCCCAGACTTTAGATCGACGTCGATCAAGAGTCCTCCACTTGAAGCGTCTAGTGCGTTTGGTAGCTTCGCTACTCGCAGATGGAATGCTTAGTCATATTATCTAATTAAATGATGAGTATCATTGAGAATCCTAACTGAGCTTGAGCAATGCAGCAATGATCGAAAGAACAGCAACTTTTAGTCAAAATTAAAGACTAATATTTGAAACCCTATCTCAGGGGCGTAGTTGCACCAAAATTTCGGGGAGGGGAGGGGTACCCCCCCCCCCCCATTACTACACCACTACCTTATCTAATTGTGCTCTTAATATCTACAAAATTTCGACGTCGAATGCGAGTCTTTCACCAATAAACGATGAATAGTCGACTCAAAACCGACGTCGAGTTTCAGTCGACATCAATCTATATCGGGAGCCGAACCAATTTTGACGTCAATAATGACTAATGAGTCTAGAGTAAAATAAAGCGGTCAATTTCAAGTTGACTTCCAGTCATTTTGGGTCGATTTACGATCGACATCGGGCGAAACGAAATCGACTTAAATTCAACGTCGATTCTGAGTCAATTAGGTGTCGATATACTTCAATCGGCGAGACTGCTGAATTGGGCGCATGATCTCATTTACGAGGAAACTAACTGGATTTATTCTTCGTTTGTCGTGTCCCTTAGTCCTAGTTTGCAGTTTGCATTTTCGGACCAGACGAATTATAAGTTCGCTTTCATCGAAGACTCTCGTAGTCTCAAGCGATAAATGTTACCAAGAAGCCTGTTTTCCGTTGTGTGCTCGTGGTGAAGAATCAACTATAACCCTGTTTGTGATTAAAAAATGGGAAAAATACAGAAAGTCTCGTCGTGTCAGGCAATGGATTGGAGTAATGTTACCCAGAGCTCGTCTTCTGATGTATGCTTGCGGTGGGAGATCGGCTACAGCCCCGCGTTTGATCGGAGCAGGCAGGCATTTAGAAATCCTTGTTATCGCCAGAGTTGAAGGGAATGTTGCCAAGAAACTCGTTTTCTGTTGTGCGCTTGCAGAGAGAGAGAGAAAGATCGACTATAGCCCCGCGTAAGAATGAAAAGCGCAAATATGCGGAAATTCTCGTAGTCTTTCTTGATGGAGGGAATGTTACGTAGGATCTCGTCTCCCGTAGGGAAATCGGGGGAGGATCTGGCTGAAACCCTTTCTATAATCGAAGCAGACAAATGTGCAGAAATTCTTGTTGTTGTAAACAATGGATGGAGAGTGAGTTCGCGGTGAGAGCCCTCTGTATGGAAATCCTTGACATTCTATTGCCAGCTTGCGGTCTTAGGATTGACTATAGTCTTGTGTCCAATTAAAGCTGGCATATAGGCGAAAATTCTCGTTGTGCTAGGAAGAAAATATCAATGCGCAATGGTTCTTCTTCCGTTGTGAACTAGTGACTATCAATGAGCTGCTTCCCCGGTTCAGATCAGAGAGAGAGGAACAGTTTACAGAAATTCTTGTCGTTCCAGGCAAAGAATGTAAATCTATTGAGTTGTTGGAGAATTCACTTTCTCTGGCAGGCACAATAAAAACTGCCATAAACCCGTTGAACCATGTCGACCGTCGATTTAGGGTCGATTTCGACGTCGATTTGACGTTACATCGACGTCGATTGACAGTCGACATGGTTCAACGGGAATTAGCCATCTTTGAAATAAACCGGAGGTAAAGCTGATTTTTTGCCGTCAATTCACAAAGAAAAAGAGTTTTGTGGATTTTACTTTCTCCCGCTTATCACAATCAGAATGTTCGGCGTCTGACCCTTTATGACTTGAAGGCGAAACCAGCGGCAACACTGATTTCTTGCCATCAATTCAGGCCGAAAGAGAGGCATGTAGGTGAATTTACATTCTCCGCCTATCATAACCAGAATGTTTGGAGTCTTATCCTCTGTTACTTGGAACGGGGCTAGAGTTGATTTCTCGCGGAAATTTCACCGCAGAAGAAAAACTCTTTCTTTGTAAATGTGCACCGTCCGGCCAATCACAACTAGAATACTCGAGTTCTTATCCTCTTTAACCTTATTTGGGGCTGGAATTGATTTATCCCCGTACTCATGTTGCCTCCAAATAATTAGGCTACAAGTATCTTCCTATGAATTTTCTCACCTTTTCTATGTATTCTACTTTTCTTTTCTCACTCACAGTTTGAACTTGTCGATCCCATTTCCGCACCAGAGAGGAAACGAATTTATTCACAACGCTCAATCCAACTGATCAAGTCTAGCCTACGCCGAAGACAAGCCCTCGAAATTAATATTAACGACAGCGTAAAGCAAGGGAGGTGAAAGATAATCGAAATAGACTACACCACTTCAAAGCTGGAAACTGCGGCCTAACCACGACACTGTTCCACTTCCTGTCGTTCGCGGTTTCGTAGTCTCGGTAATCATTCGCTATAAAGAAGTTTATCCTCGAGAATGCATTTTGCACATTACGGTACAAGAAATCTGCATCTTTGAACTGTGTCTAGTGATAAACAATATAGAAACGCGAAAAAGAAAGGAATAAGCGTTCGAAAGACGCGAAATATTCACAGTAGTTCAAATACGACCTCATCTGTTTTGTCGCGATAGTTCGCTTTAACAAAAATTGCAAATCTTATGTTTTATGCATTAGTCCCTTGGAAGATTCTTCAATTACTATTTTCTTCCGTATTGTTCCGAAAGCTTTTCTAACACGACTATGAAAATACAATACTTTATTCGATTTCCGGGTCGGTTTTTTTTTCCTTCTTTTTTTTTCGGTAGACGTCTGGCAATGCACAAAAAGAAAATTCTTCATTATTACTATCGAAATGCTGCAGATCCAAGATACTACATCGTTTTTAATAGGATTTTCTAAGGATTCGTATGGATGAAAGTATTTGGTACCAAACTATTCGAAACGTTTTTTCTCGCGAAATGTACTCACTCATAAAGATTTCATTAAGAATTGTGATTTCGCCATTACTACGTAGAAATGTATACGCGTAAATACTCCATGTATCTATGGATAATATGTATACGTGTTGACATATGGCATAAAGGCGCGCGTTCTGTTTTCTGTTCAACAGATGCGACGCAGTACGCTCATTATGTTTTCAGTACGATGAAACGAAATTCATCGGGGAAGATAAGTTTTGAGGTAAGTGGCACGTATATTCTCTACTTTTTCGAGCTTTTCTTTTTTCGTTCTCTCTTCACAGATAATAATTATTTAAAAGCGAAGCTTTTCTGACAATGATTTGCATCATTTATGCTTTTCGAGTACTTCCCAGGCAACTGGTATCATAAAGATACTCAAATTGAATGAAAAATACGTCTAGGTATATTACCATTGATACAGATACGTTCTTATGAAATACGAAGGTATCTCTTAAGCGTAAAGGAATGAAATTTCATCAACTTCCGGTTTATGTATACCTATAGGTCGTAATTCCCAATTTCACTTTAATTGAAGTATGAAGAAAGAAAAGATTTCACAGGCACTAAATGACTTGATTGGAGCAACCGGTTTACCATTATTGGGTTCTGGACGAACGAAAGGAAGGGAGGAAATTATAATATTGAATAAGATCGTTGGGTATTTTCAGATAGGTATTCTTGGATGCACATGATTTTGTCAATTTTTTAAGTCTGTTCAGCCGTCTTATTGTAGTGGTGTGAAGGAAGATGATGGATAAGGTACTGAAATTGTGGTTCTCGTGTAAACAGTACCTAGCGAATGCAGAGTTCAGCGATTCCTCCTTTCGGAAGGGTTCCCTGAACCTTCCGGCAATAGCCCGCTCAGTTTGTCCGGTGTCCTTACAACGAGGAACACACTTGCCTTATGAAATTTTACACATTCCACTCTTTTCGCTAGAGGGAAGTTTGTTTCTCAGTTTGGAGAGTCGGCTTATCGTTGATGAAGTATAGAAGGCGATCAATAGCCTCACCAATCCAACAAATGAGAAATTTGATACAAGATGTTGCCTTAAAATTGAAGGTAGTCTGACCCATTTGATTCGGTCGGTGTTGAGGTCACTTCGAGTGACAATATTGGTGCGAGCAAGTTCTGTTTGGAGGAGTTCACGGCGCACCATTTTATCGATCTTGATGTGCACATTGTTCTTGGCAGCAATATACTTCATAATTATGGTCTAAAACTCTTGGTTGAAATCGGAATCTTCTACGAGTATCGAAACAAGTCTATTTATCATAGAAGTGGGAGCTGCTCTTGGGGGGGGGGGGATGAGGTTGAAGGCATTTATACCGCAAACGACCAATCCAGTATTTGGAAGTTCTTGATATATTTGGCAACAAAGAGTAAGTTTTTCTTGGTGTCCATCAAGAGAAACGCAAAGAGCAAAAAATTTAGGGAACTTTCACCAACCTGAAGTGTATGGATGGATGGTACGAATTAATGAGCCTTTGTAGTTGATGAACTGTTCTACTCCTTACGCATAAATACACGTGGCGAAGCTATTTCATAACATTGTTATGAAATAGCTTCGCCACGTGTATGATGACATGATAGGTAGGGGAGTGAGATTTACCATGAATATCAGCCCAGAGTTTGGCTATCAATACTTCCTGGATTTCTCATAAGAAGTCCATTTGGGATACACATATTGACTTCCAACACCTTTCCATGAATTGTCTGAATTCTTTGACAACAACCGCTGGAGTGCTTTGCTCATAATATTGATAATCACCTACGCAAAGATACTAGTGACATGTTGGCGGCGTCGAAGGGGATGAGTATCTCGCATGAGTTGGAACGTTTTCAGACTTCAAAGCATTGGCGAATTTGACTGATATTCGAGTAGAGTATTCAGTAGAATAAGACTTCTTTAGACAGAACTGCACTTGCCAAGGTGACGAGCCAATTTGTAAGTAGGAGACGTGGAAAAGGCAACAATTGGGCGTATCGGTTGGTCTCTTTTGCGCGTTTTGATTTGATCGTAGAACTGAGGGTTTTGTGAATTTTGTTCTCTTGTCAAAATGCTTGCCGGACTTTCTCATTTTAAGATGATATTTTGAAGGCTGAAACGGATAGGTTTTGTATTCAATAAATCCAAAGTGTTTTTACTTCTTGAATGTAGTTTTCAAGAGTGAGTGCAATTTGAGCTTTGCCTTTGTCTGTGTTGACGATTCCAAGATTGTAGCGATGAAATTTTGATTTGACCGAAGTAATGGCGCGGAGGTGACGCATCTTTTGAGGATGTGATAAATGATCGTTTTTAAAAGATTCGATATTAATAGGTTGGTACATCTTGGCCTACAGCTGCTGCGATGACGGCCTTGAGGATAGATTTGAGTACGGAAGCATCTTTGGAGTGAGGGAGGGCGAATTTCTTGTCCAACTTCAGAATTGGGACGTAACATCCGGTGAGCTAATGAAGAAGTTGGAAATTCCTCATTATTGTCTGAAGAGGGAATTGGGCAATGGTTGTTTGAAAGGCTTAACGCGGTGAAAAGTGTAGTGTGGTTGTTTGAAAGCATTTGCCAGCTATAAGAACCAGCAATTCGCAGGCTCGACGAGAGGGAGGGGGCAAAGGGGACATTTTGTCCTGGGCCCGGATTTTTTAGGGGGCTCGGTTGGACCTTTGGAGGCCCCAAAATGACTGTAAATGACCTTTTTTTTCTTTTCTTTTCTTTTTTTTTTTTTTTGCTAGTCAAAAATTTTTTTTGCCGGGCCCGGAAATCCTCTCGGCGGCCCTGGCAATTCGGCTCCTTATCCATCACCCTCTTTCACACCGCTACAAGAGGAAGGCTGATGAACAAACTTGAAGAACTGGAAAAATTAAGTGCCCCAAAGAAGACGTCTCTTGAAGTATTTAGATGTTGGTAGCACTGCGTGTCATCACAACAGTACATTGGTTAATCAAAATCGTCCCCATTTCATAGCAGCAATCTATTGGTCGATTGAGATCATCTCCCTTATGTTCACCAATCACGTCAACTGACGCTGCTCCTATCTAACATTGATAAAGATCCCAATTATAGTACACTAGAAGAGATAGTTAGCCCACTCGTTCGAAACTACCATGTAACGCGGAGCGCAAAACGAAAAGTTCGTTTTTACGCCACTCGCAGGCGATTGCAACATTTAGGTTTCAGACTTTTACATAGGCTCTTATGGAGAATTACCCTTTACGAGCGATTTTCTCAAGAAATATACATTTTGATGAAAAATTTATGAGAAAACAAATTAAAGTACAAAAAATTTTCTTCAAGTTCACCATTGACATGTTTGTATTTTAACGCATACTTTTAGAGAAAATTGCCGTTGAAGGGTTATTTCCCATAAGAGCCCATGTAAAAGTCTGAAACCTATTTTTCTACAGCCCGCTCTTACCCCGCGTTAGAAAAACGCAGTACTAGCGCTAAAATAACGACGGGTGGACAGTTTTGAATTAATGGAAAAGTGTCTCGGTTTTCGAAGGAGTGGGCTAACTATCTCTTCTAGTGTACTATAATCCCAATAAAAACGCGTTCTTTACCTGGTTAGCGCAAAGTTGCGTTTCGTGGACTGGTTTTAAATGAGACGCATTGCGCATGCGCACTTTCTACGTGACAATCATTGTTGTACACGGAACTAACGGAACTAGCGGAACGTGAACCAAAATATAGCACGCGCTGTGCCACATAAGAACAGTTAGCATGGAACCAGACCATGATTAAACTTGCCTTGTATTTTGAGTGCGCAAATTATAGGCAGCGCTAGTGTGCAGGTGCTAAACATCCGTCTTTCCTAATCACTCACCAATTATAAGACTGTATTGGTCCGTCTTTCCTTCTCAATCACTGATCGCAAGACATTCTACAAAATTTGTTCATACTGCACACTAGCGCTTCCTATAATTTGCACACTCCAAATGGCGGCCCTTACAGCTTGCGTCACCAAAGCGCTCGTTTAGATATTGCTGGCTTGGTTTCCTTATGTATGGTAGAATACTTATTCTTTATTCCGTACTTTTAATAGTGAGTCCTAGCTTTGAAAATTCTCTATAACTTGACCATAATCATTTCAACAAAACAAGTTCATGTCTTTAGCTCTTCCAGATGGAATTTTAAGATGGAAGTGAGTAGAATTGTAAAAGTTACATTTTTGCGGGACTATGCCGTTTCTGTCAAGAATTTTAGAGCGCAATGACATATTTATGCTTGTATTTGAGAGATTAAATTTATGAAATCGACTTTTACAACGCTGAGATTGCTCAGGCTGATTTTACAGGAGGCTAGTTTGCTTTCTGTATGGCAAAATTTTATGGTTCTTTCTTGAAGAAATCACAACAGGCCGTCGTCTGAATTCCTTAGTGACTCAAAAATGCCAACAACCTCCCTCCTCTTTGGAAGAAATGTTGAATTTGACTCAAATAGCTCACAAAATCTAATTTTTTTGGAGAAAAACATTTTTTTGAAAAGATCATATTACATGTCTTTTACTTACCGAGGTGGTTGCACTTTTCTTTCGGGCGGGTCCCGTTCAAATGGGCGCCACCGATTGGGCGCCGAAAAGAAAAGGCAGAAACAAAATGTAGAAAGCACTGTCACCACTCAAGAATGTAAGCTTGTTAGAGTAATTACCAGAAGACGTCACGTGGAGGTCAGCTTACAACGTCTTCCATACACAAAACATTAGGTGGGAGTAGCCAAAAGTCACACTGGAGTCGCCGGTGCCCTGCCTCAGCGAAAATATTTAGTAACAAAAACCCTTTGGCGCCCAATCGGTGGCGCCCATTTGAACCCGTTTCCTTTTGGGCTAGTATAAGGTTAATTTACAATAGTTTGAGTTGGTGGCTCTTGAAGGGCTCTGTCGCTCCGCTCGTTCCTCTCTTTTCTCGGTCTAGTATAAGTTCAGTTTAGAATATTTCGAGCTAATATCTTTTGGCCAGCTTACTCCTTCCTTGGTCTAGTAAAAGTAGTATGAAAGTGCATGGAGCGGAGACGGGCAGGAAACTCGGAAAATTTCGAATCAGGTCTAAGATATTCCTTGGAAAATGGAAACGAAGCCTAAACAGTAAACCTAGGATAAGCCTACTACAATATTGATATGTAAGTAGTGTAGGAAAGCCTAGACCTAGTATAAAGCTAGTATAATTATAGGCGATTTAAACCTAGTTTAAGCGTAGTACAATACACTGCATGGACCAAAAAGGTGATGGGAGCTCGAAAAATTTCGAATCAGGTTTCCAAGTCCATCAATGGGAGGAGGGGGAGGGGAAATTGCAAACTAAGGGTAGGGTTCGTCGAAGACATGTAACATGTCCACAAAAGAATACCAAAAACATCAAGTTTTTCATTTTAATGAGGAAATAGAAAAAAAAAAAAATTACTAATCGAAAATTCACGTCACTGTCATGTAAAAAGACACCGACTCTGACACTCGCGAGTTTTAACATTTCTTTTCAGAAGTTTTGAAATGTTTCATCTTATTTTCTCTTTCCACTCGTCTGCGATGCAGAATAAATACAATCATACTTGTACTCTGATGGAACGAAGTTCGCGAGAAACTTCATACTGCATTAACTCGCGCATTCCGAGTGAAAGGATTCTTCTCATCAGAAAAATTAAAGTCTAGCGACATTCGAAGAGAAGAATTTCGCCATTTTTATTTCCGTTGAAAGATTTTTTCAACTTTGTCAAGAGTATTTTCTGTTATGACTTCGATCTGTCAAGACACGAGCGTGCTGGATAACTTTGAAATCTGTCTAAAATGTTTTCAATTACGGTGATAAAGTATTTATAAAAGTTTTGTTTTCTGACAGTAGCTGTCGCAAGTGAGGTATTGGGATGCCAATTCTTTCTCTCTCGGTTTTTTTCGAAGCAGTACCAGTCCTCTAGGTTTCCTTGTAGTATTGTGCTATCTTATTTTCGGGAAAAACTATCAGTCTAGCGTGACACAATATCATCGTGAGTATTGTGAAACAGTAGGCTATTTTCATTCGGTGTTCTACAATGCGAGAGTCTCCGTGCGTCGTGACAAGCCGTAGAATCCTTTTATATTTTAGCGTCGAAATTTTCCTTAACAATGCAATGCGAGTTAGCGATGCGTACACTGAACCCCTTTTTAGTGAACGTAATTTCTCAACAAAATTCAAACACGCTTTATTAAGGAGAAAAATGATTTCCAAAAACGAGTGGGAGAATATAAAATGTAAGCAAACTCTAAGGGCTATTTATCATCGTTTCCACGGACTTGCGGGTATTCGCATCGAAAAATGCTGACCGATGTAAACAATGACCGTGGAACGAGACAACGTCAGTCAATCTTTTTAAATCCGAATCCATTAAGCATGTCAAAAAAGGTACCGGTCGGTGTTCTGTACTAAGATTTTTCTAAATAATGTTTACCCTGACGAACATCAAATATTTAAATTGAAATGCGTCTACAGTGGTTGGTTTTTGTTGCTTATGAGCGGATGAAAGTTCATATTCATATTTGCTTCGAAGAAATCTGCTGAAATTTAAATTCTGGAATAATGTACAGTATAAATTTTTTCGAGGTAGCCACAGAAAGAGACGTCTTACAGATGCTTAGAAAAAAGGGGACGTTAGCTCACGTCAAAGACTTCTGTAAATAGTGTATATAAAAGTTTTAATCTAGCAGACGGCAGCGATAGCAGCGTTGTAGAAAACATCTGGAGTCATCAAAATTTCAGATAAGGAGCAAGTTGGTAGCAGTCGTGATTTTTACCATTGTATTTCTCACTACTTGAAACATTCTACAGCTCATGAACTAAAATACGTGTAGAAAAAACTCCTGCTAGAACGTGGACACGTCATGCACTTTGCGTGGGTAGATTTTCAATGTTTTCGGCTGTGTAGGTCTCCAAACCTGTCGTGATTCTTCAAGTATAATATTGCGGTTATTTCGAGGTGTTGTTGTACGTTGTAAGTAAATTACAGACTTTTTGGTAGTGATATATTCTCGATTGTAAACAATTTATTGGTAGTGTCTGAGTGCTTTTATGGGTGTAAATAAAGTGCTTGGACTAATACTAACAGACTGATCAAGATGCTTAAGTGGCTGTAATTTCTGTTCATGTGGATCCCTCTTGAGCATTGGTGGAGCTGAGTGTACGCTTAGCCCGCTGTTTTGTATAAGTGAAGGCCGCGCTTGGAGGGCGTTTTGGCAGTTGATAAGAGGCGCTCGTGGATCATTTAGAAGGTAGTTGACACTGTGAAGTGTCTAGGCTCTGGCTCACAAAACGTTAGTAGGGGCTGGCCAAACTCTGCTTTCGTGGTAGTGGGAGGATCCTGCTTCGGATTGGACTTATGCAGAAACAAATCAGAAGAAGAGAGGTACGTTGGTGTTAGGATTTTCTCATGAATCATGTTGGTCAGTTGAATGCTGTGTTTCCACCAACGCTCTCTCTGCAGTATTTGAGGGTTATGCTTGTCGTCAATTTTACATTAGCTTATTCATAGCGATGGGAGGAGAGCTAAACCGTTTTAATTTTACTGGGATCGTTTAGATGTCGTGAACCAATCAGCAGTCGTCAGCACAGGTGATTAGAATTCAAAGTATAACCCGTTGAAGCAGTGGCGTTCTGAGCCGCCGGGAAACCGGGAGAGTTCCCGGGGCCCTAGCATTTTGGGGGCACCAAGCAAGCGGGAGAAGAAGCAAATTCAAGCAATTAAAAAGATTAAAAAGCAATAAAATTACGATAATTTGAAGAAAAAAAAAAAGATCTTGGCGCTTGGCCAATGACTTTAGAGCTATTGGATTTCTTGGCGCAGCCGAAAAAATTATGATCATGTTTCATGTCTTTTCACAATTTTGCCCAATCAGATATTTTGTGGATAATGCGAGACAAAAATATTTAGAATTCTAGGCTGAGGCTTCAGAGAGGCACACTCGCTTGATTTGTCCCGCTTCTTGGTCTAGTATAAGTCTACTTTGGAATATTTCAGGCTAATGAGCCTTGTTGTTCTAGTGTAAGTCTACTTGAGTATGTTTCAGGCTGATAGGATTAGGGGGCCTCACTCGTTCCGCTCGTTCGCCCCGCTTCTTGGCCTAGTGTAAGTCTACTTTAGTATATTTGAGATGTTGTAAGCAAACCAGGATTAACGACTTACGACGTCACCGACTCAAGACGTCACCAACTTATGACGTCACTGACTTATGACGTTATCGATCATTGACTTATGACGTTAAGAAGTTATGACGTCATTGACCTATGACGTCACAAAACGTATGACGTTATTGACTTATAATGTCATTGACCTATGACGTCACCAACTTATGGCGTTACCAACTTATGGCGTTACCAACTTATGACATCATTGACTTAAGACATCACCAACTTATGACGTCACTGACTTATGACGTTATCGATCATTGACTTATGACGTTAAGAAGTTATGACGTCATTGACCTATGACGTCACAAAACGTATGACGTTATTGACTTATAATGTCATTGACTTATGACGTCACCAACTTATGGCGTTACCAACTTATGGCGTTACCAACTTATGACATCATTGACTTAAGACGTCACCAACTTATGGCGTCACCAGCTTATGGCGTCACCAACTTATGACATCATTGACTAAAGACGCCACAAAACTTATGATGTAACTGACCTATGACGTTATCGGTCATTGCCTTATGACGTCATTGTGTTTTAATGTCATTCACTTATAATGTCATTGACTTATGACGTCGCAAAATCTATGACATCATAAAACTTATGACAACATTGACTGATGACGTCACCAAATTATAACGTAATTGACCTATGACAACACAAAACTTATGACATCATTGACTTATAATGTCATTGACTTATGACTGCACCAACATATAGCGTCACCAACTTATGACATCATTGACTAAAGACATCACTGACTTATGACGTTATCGATAATTGACTTATGACGTCACCAAATTATGACGTAATTGACCTATGACATCACCAACTTATGGCGTCACCAACTTATGACATCATTGACTCAAGACGTCACCAACTTATGACGTCATTGACTTATAATGTCATTGACTTACAACGTCACCAACTTATGGCGTCACCAACTTATGACATCATTGACTAAAGACGCCACAAAACTTATGACGTCATTGACTTATGACGTCATTGTGTTTGAATGTCATTCACTTATAATGTCATTGACTTATGACGTCGCAAAATCTATGACATCATAAAACTTATGACGACATTGACTGATGACGTCACCAAATTATGACGTAATTGACCAATGACAACACAAAACTCATGACGTCATTGACTTATAATGTCATTGACCTATGACATCACCAACTTATGGCGTCACCAACTTATGACATCATTGACGTCACAAAACTTATGACGTCATTGACTTACAATGTCATTCACTTATAATGTCAGTGACTTATGACGTCGCAAAACCCATGACATCATAAAACTTATGACGTCATTGACCGATGACGTCACTTATTTATGACGTCACAGTCACTTACTTGTAACGTCACTTACTTATGACGTCACAAAACTTATGACGCCATCGACTTATGATGTTACAAGCTAATAGCTTCATAATCGCTCTCGGAGTTTTCTTAGCCTAGTAATTTAAAGGTTCATTTTCTCGTGGTCAAGATCAACAATTTAAAACAAATTGTTCGCTACGACCACGATATTTTATTCAACTCATCTAAAACTCCTGATGAAGGACGCTGGTCGTCCGAAACGCGTTGAGTTAAATAAAATATTGTGGTCGTAGCGAAAAATTTGTTTTCAATTCTCAGCCTAGTATGAATTTAGCTTACGCCTTTGCATTATATTAGGATAAGCTAGAAACTACAGAGGGAGGGGAGAGGGAGGGGGGGCTCGGACTCGCAGATTTCAGAATTACTCCTGAGAAAATTTTCTAAAATTCTTCCAATTTCCTTTCGGGGGGGGGGGGGGGAGGCTCCCTCGGACTCGGACTTGTAGATTTGAGCATCACTGTCACAATGAAAAATTTCCATAAGGATGAGCCCAGAGCAAAGATATGAAACATGTCAAAAATGGAGTTAAATTTTTCAAGGGCCCATGACGAGCAATATTCCGATAGTAAATTTACTCTCAGAACGCCTCTGCGTTGAAGCATGTCATCGACTTGAAATCGACGCCGATTTGCCGCCAAATAGACCCGAAATTGACTTCGATTTTGAGTCGATTTAGTTCCGCTCATTTCGACCCAAAACCGACCGAATATCGACCAGAAGTCGACTCGAAATCGACGGCTTCTTTTCACCAAAATTGAGCAAAGTCGACTCCAGATCGACGACGATTTGAGGTCAATGTAAGGTCGACCAGCGTGAATAACCAGAAAACTACCAATTGACTCGAAATCGACCCAACAGAGCTCTCCAAAAAATTTGGCGACTCGAAATCGACCGGATATGGACGTCGAAGTGAGGTCGATTTCAACAATATATCGACGCGACTTTGACCAAGACTTAGAGAAAGATGTATTTTTGGTCAATTTTCGGTCGACACCAAGTGTTGACCGGAAATCGACGTGAAACCGACGAGAATACTATAATTCAGTCTAGGTGTCAAATTTATGACTGTAGCGACGTCACGTCGTTTGCAGAGTTTAAAATACCCCGAGAATTGTAGAAAGAGCGACACATTCGCATATTTCTGAAAATATATCCGAGCTTGTAATCTATAGGTACAATGAAAATGAAAATATGATCAAAAATCGCCGATTACGGTTCTTTGAATTTAGAAAATCTACCTTTCAGCTGGGTGAGTAGAATTCTCGAGTTTCTTCGACGTGCAAGCTGTTTTGAATAGCTTCAGTCGAGAAAGTATTCGAACGCGTGAAAAATAATGTACATCGCTTTGTATCACTGTTTCTCTTTCGACTTAGTATTTCCTTTTGAAAAGCCATGCATTATGGATTATGTGCTTCTGGACCCAACAAAGTTGTGTCTGTAGTTTACGCAGCGCTCTTTATCAACCGTTTCCACGTGAATTCTAGCAAACTTTTAAACAACCGCAGACCTCACGTTTTCTATTATAATAAGTTTTCGTGCGGTTTTCTAGACGTCTAATTTTCTTACTCTCTAGTTCATTTAAAGCGCCAATGAAGACTTAATACTCGCAAAAGCTTTCATTTGGCAATTTGCCCTCAGTTCCTACAAGTTCGTACACGCGTATTTCGGTTGGAAACGGGGCACGATAATTTTTCAGTGACGCGATGTAATACGTATGTACATTTTGAAGTGACTTTATACACGACTGTCACTTCCTTTAGCTTTGTTAGTGTTTCATAACTGGAAACTTGAAGGTTTACGGTACCAGCTAAGAATTTTAAATGCTTGAAAAAGTTACGAGAAAAATATTCTGTTTAATTTCGGTACTAAACACTTTTGAGAAAATAAGAAATATCTGGTCTGCTTTGCCTACCCAGTAGGTGGAAACGTAAAAGCTCATACAGATAGATGCATACGACTGAATGAGGTGTAAAGAGAGAAGGATAATGCGAAAAGACGACGAATCTCAGTCATGTTTGCAAATGTCATGTTATTTTCGTTCTTCCTTCATTATAACGCGGTTTCCTCCCTTACAGCTTTCCATTTACCCATAAAAAGTTTTAAACGAAATGAGAAGAAGACAGAAGATACACAATTGATTAAAGAAAGGCAAATGCTAGCGATTTGAAATTCATTTTTTTCTTTCTTTCTCTTGAATTTGTCGAGACCAGATGTTCACTTTATTTTGCTTCAAACGTAGTGAATCCGGCGGAAAAATAGTTGAAGATCCTACCAGATGGATTACGTAATGACGATACGATAAGTAGCATACGAGATCCTAGGACAAATCACTTTCGCAGCAGAAGAACTGAAGGTAAATTATCTCAACGAAAAGGACTGGGTCATTTGGAGACATATTGTCAAGACGTCGATAGATTTGTTGGGATAGCGTGATAAAGTATTATAATGTGTGGTTGAATGATGATATGGCCTAGAAACCTCAGCGTACCGAGATAGGACTTGAAGCAATGAAAATGTATGACGTCATCTTGACCAAAATAGACCTGTAAGGGAGCTGTAACAGTGTTTATTTCCTCACTCTTATTTCATAATTTTTGTATTAATTTGAGGTACAGCCCCTTAGATTGTACAACCATGCATAATATTTAAAAACGTAATAATTCAAAATACGAGACATATCAATATAAAATTACCGGACAAATCCTGAGCCAAGCATGAGAGCAAATGAAATGAGCGAGTGGCCCGCAAACCACTCAGTATGCCGTGTGTCTACGATTCACAGAAATGGTCATACATCACCCGTATTCCAATAATCTTTTTGGGTTTTCGCAGAATTTTGATTTTTGACAAAATCCTCGAAAGATCCGTTTTGAGAACCCTTATAATTTTTTCAAAAGGTTCCTGGTTTGGTTCCGGTTATCCCCTATGATGAAGGTTCCCGGATCTTTTCGGTTCTGGTTCTCAGACCCTTTTATAAAGATTGCGGTTCCGGATCTCATTTCGGTTCTCACTTCTGGTTAACAGGTGCCGTACAATAATATTCTGCACCTGTACAAGACTAAGGATGAGCTTATTAGCTGTATAGTGACTAGTAAGTTGGTCTGAAATCCACGTTATACTAAGCCAAGAAATACTAGTGGTGGAGAACGATATAATGACGTCATCAAGACTGAGATAGATGAATCAAAAGCCGATATAATAAGTACAATTGATTTGATATGATCGTATATTACGAGGAAGGGCACGAAGCCAGCACATACACATAAAATGCTACACTACAGAATACAGATGTCTGAAGGATACATATCAGTTTCTGTACTATGTAGTTTTTTCCCCAACGTGATACATTATCCAACTACTCGAGCATACATCTTATACAATTATATAAGTTTATCATTTTTCCGCGAAAAAAATTCGGTAAGCTTTCATGGAATTTAGTATTAATTTGACAAAAAAGAAAAAACAGAGCGATACGCGATAATTGAAAATTTGAATACGTAAATTAGATGTCGTTTATAATCGGAAAATATTCTGCTTCAATGTACGTGAGTACACCGCCGCCCGCCGCCCCTATCAAATGATTTTCGTTTCACATATTTCCTACCCATTACACGTGTGAGAAAAGAGAGCACGAGCGTTACTGAGAAATGCCTTTTGTATTCGTGTTAAATGAAGCATTCTAACGTTATACTTGAGTAAAGAAAAGCATGCACACGAGACTATAAGACTTGAAACGTATTCGTTTCACATTCCGTATGTAGGTATGCGAGATAACTTTCGTCTTACATTTGAAACGAATAATGTTGAGAAACTCTGCAACAAGCCGGAAATAATTTACTCATTTGTCACGGATCCATTTCAAAACATCTTTTGTGAAAACGATAAGTGCCAAAAATGGGCCCAACCTTTCACTTTTTGATAGAGGCATGAAATTCGTCGGACAATGAAAACTTGGCTGTGGCTTCCAGGGTCTATAGAGCTCTGGAGCTAAGGGAAAAGAACTTCGAGTACTACACGCTGATCCCGTCTTCATTCTTTTTAAGCTGTGCTGTATTTGAATCCCCTTCAGAAAAGATCCTCTTCCTCCTTCTCACAACTCTGGTTGAGACGCTTGGCAGCCGGCCCTCTCGAAGCTGTTTGTTCGAACATAACCCGATTAAGTCACAAAAATTACAAAAATGGGAAATTTGCTCTCGAAAGAGCCAAAAGGTTACAATTTCCATTTTTCTGTAGCTAGAAGCTAAAAATTGGCTCTGCAAAATCTTTGCACGTTCCCTGCTTTTTGAGTGACAGCTCCAGACTACGAAGCTCGTAAATGGTGGATCCTCCGCTTTTCAAGAAGAAACAGACTTCTTACAAACCCAATCTGATCAAAGAAATTTCAAGTTTCCTAACTTTGAAGAATTCTACCCCCCCCCCCCCCCGCCCAGGCTATTTTACCGTTTTTTAGATCCCTAGCCGATCTTTTTGAGTGAATGTTATTGAATCTATTGTTATATGCAAGTAGAAGCGTAATTGGATAGTGAACTCTGAAACTTCTCAGCCTTGTCTGGCTTAGGGTATATAAGGCCTTGCACAGGGCATAAACGGCACTCTTTTTCATTCGGGCGAACTTGAATAAACGTTGACCTAACTGACTACTTCCAATTCGTATCAATTTGTAACACTATTGACTAGGAACATATTTCTATACATAAGTACTTGTAGTTATTGATCATTATCATTGCGCTGTTCCTCAATCTCCGATGTAGGACTTTTTCCCCAAGTTTGCAAATCTCCAGAACCGAGGAAAAAGAAGATGACAGAAGAGACGACAAAAATAGAACTAAGTAAAATGAAATAAATGTTCCACAATGCTCGATCCTGAAACAAGAGCACTTTGCAATTACACAAATACAATATTTTACTTAATCATATATCCCAACTGAGTACGGTATACTAACATTCAAATCGCTGACAATATATCCGAGGACCATGGGGCTCAACAGAGATCCCGTACTGTAGAATGCTGTACTAACGCCACTAAGCAATCCAGAGTATTGAGGGGATAGATCCAATGATAGAGTGCTGCGAGAATAAGAACCTCGAATTTACTGTACGTGTAACAAGTTGTAAGCGTAAAGATTAATGAACCCGACTCACTAGTAAGATATCTCTCCATGAGTAGAACTGAACCTTAGAAGTGTAAAATAAATCATTGCTTCAATATAACTCGTGCACTTGGAAACCATAAACAAAATTACTGCACTGATCAAGTAACTAGTGCAGGTGAATACTTTGTGAACCTGTAATTTGATATACAGTCTGAGAAATATTATGTAGTAGAAAAAAGTTACTATTGAAATTGCTCAATTATTTGATTGAGGAGTCGGAGTCCTTTTCTTTGACCTATACTTTATCTAGTTTTATTTTCACTCTAATCTGAGGAACACTAGCTGCACATGTTCCAATTGAACGACAGTCTGCCATTAACTCACCCAAAGAATAGGTGGAAAGCTAGATAGAAACTGAAAGTTTGCAGCTCGTAGTTGGAGAATTTCAAGTTTCAAAAAGTCAGAAGCAGAAAGCCGGAATGAAATTTTAGGCGCAAACTAGAAGCCAAAAGTTTTGTTTTTTCAACGTTTTTCTAAGGCCGTTAGCAAAATCTGAAAGAATTTGTATCTTTTGGTTTGCAACTCGCACCTGAAGAAAAAACTGTAATTTCAAATCGATGTATCTTCATTCTCATTGTCTTCGGTGTGCATGTGTATCTTAACTCAGTGGTTCTCAAATAGGGATTGAGGAGGATGAACGAAAATTGTATAATTGAACCTACCTTGGTGGTGTTCAATTAAAATTGTATGAGGTCCTCCTCCGAACCGAGCAACATATATGTAGTTTCCTGCTTTTGCACAGTGGTGCCACACACGTTTAAAGGGAAGAAAAAACTTGTTACTGGTTAGCTTGTCTACTTTCTTCCCTTATCTATCATTCTTTGAAGACGTCGATGAGTGAAAGACGGGCCGGGCGCGAAAGGCGGGAGTGCTCGGTTCGGAGGAGAACCTCATACAATTTTAATTGAAGATCACAATACTTCATTCCTCCTCCGAACTGAGCAACATAATGTAGATGTTTAAAGCCACATCGACGATTAAGAAGGTGGAAGCAAGTGTCGCATCAAGAATTAGATGACAACGATCGCTTACTAAACAAGGTGCTTTGTTTATAAAGAGAGAGGGTATCTTGCTCAATATTAGAATCTAGTGTATCTCCATCCAAAAGAAACATAGCGAAGTTGTAACAAACAAATTATTTCTAGTTGTTAGGTTGTAGTACGGCTGTAGCGAAGGCAACGGTTTCCAGCGTGAGGTCTAGGTTATAAAACCTGGTGAACGTAGTAGAGGTCGGCATATAGCCCGCCGTTTTTAGAATGCTGTTTACCGAGGCTCCACCTCGAAACGCAGCCGAAGTAGCTGCAGAGTAGCTGCGTGCCTAGAACTATGCAAACGGACGGTCGGATCGACGCCACTTTCTTTGAGGATTTGTTTCACCCATCGTCCCAAGGTTTGCGTAGAGACGGGTGCGTATGGAGGGTAGGACGACTGGAACAGTTTGTTCTCCATATCTCTACTCGGTTTTGTGATCACGATGTAACGCACAAGGGTGTTTGCTACGCAAAGTTGTGATTATCCGTAAAATGGTAGGGTTGAACCTAGTTGGTATGAGAATGTCAATTTGAGTTCTCGAGTGGCGAATGTGGGTAAAGTCATTGCTGTAAAGTGTTTGGAGGCGATGGCCTGTTGTAAGGGCCAGTAGAGTAACTAGCTTCTTCACTAATTGTAGTTGATTCATGGAAGTAGTCGGGGTTTGTCGTCGAAAATATTCTAAAACACTTTGTGGGTCCCAGGTGTAATCATACTTGGGTGCTGCCGGTCGTAGATTGTATATTCTTCGAAAAAAGCGCCTAGGATGAAAATTTTAGAGACTGGCCTAGGACTCACGAGGCCTAGGGCCGTCTTGGTTCCCGAGATCGCTTTCTCAAATTCGAGCTTGAGGAAGTAGAGCACTTCAGACACAGTAGGCGTGTAGAAGGGAACTGCGGAAAAGTGGCAATGTTCCCACCCCATCTTTTGAGCAACGGGTTGTAGGTGTTGAATCTTGACGGTTGAATTGAGGCAGTCATGACATGTAAGACATCCATCGGCACGCCTTGATTCAACAACGCCTTCCCGATAACTTCCCTATCACCAGGGAACGTTCTTGGCGCAGGGGGGGGGGAGGTCTGCTGTCGACAGAAGATGATAGTTCATTAGAGGGTGAAAAGAACACCGGAGGGTGCAACGAGTAATCCTTCTGCCTCGTCTGTTTGGATTTTTTGGAGTGTGCGGAGAATGAGGTTGAAGGGTGGAAAGGCGTAGAAGAAGTTTTCCGTCCAGGGTATGACAATGGCATCGACGGCCAGTGCTTCTGGGTCTGGTTTCCAGGAACAGTAAGCCTGGCATTTCTTATTTGCTTTGGATAGAAACAAACGGAAATTTGCGAGTTCATTCATATACTAGGTTTATACTAGCTTTATAATCGCTATATTCTAGCTTTGAGCTTTCATTATACTAGACCAAAGCCAAATATAGAATCAATATTTCGATACATTCGAGATCAGTAATCGATATAATCGACATCGATAAATCGAGATTTAATCGAGATTAATATATCGATATCATCGAGATTGATATATCGATATCATCGAGATTGATATATCGATATCATCGAGATTAATATATCGATATCATCGAGATTGATATATCGATATCATCGAGATTGATATATCGATATCATCGAGATTGATATATCGATATCATCGAGATTGATATATCGATTTTTAATTGAGATTGATATATCGATTTTTAATTGAGATTGTGATATCGATATTATGGAGATTGATATATCGATATTTAATTGAGATTGATATATCGATGTTTAATCGAGATTGATACAAGTGATCTTTACTTTGAATTTTCTTGCAAACGCCGGAAGACATAATATATACAATTTCTGTTTGTACTCTGAGTCTATGACTTTGCGTGAAATTTGACCACCGTGAATGAGCAGGTATTAGGCCTAAACTAGGCTGCTTGGTTACATATTTCTATATTGGGCTTGACATGAGGTCTAGGACGTTGATGTGGAGGCTTTTCTGATTTTTGTCCCAAAAAACCGTATATTCGACGATCTTTGGCCACTGCCCCGCAGCCTGTTAGAGAGGCGTTGGAAAAGATTTCTAAGACATATGGTGAAGTAGCTAAAGGCATGGAGTCTGAAAGTGAGTGGGACAGCCGTCAGTTGTAGTCAGGATGATTAGCAGGCAATTTCATGGGTGCTTCATATGAGCCGTTTGAGACTTGTAGTGCCCGTTCCTTGGTACTTTCAAATACCTTGGTATATAGCCTACCATACAGGATTGCAGGGCAACACGCGTTCAGGGAGCCGATGAATTTTGCAGATTCTTTGTTGGAGCACTGGCGGCTGTTTTTCATGCAGGCTCGGTTCGGAGGAGGATGAAAGAAAATAGTTGTTTGATCAAGTCGAAATGAAAAATTTACGAAAGAGAATCCGTATTCAATTCTATTTTTTATGAGGGCCGCTGAAAAGCCGCAGGCCATTAGAAGGGTCCGCTGCCTCCAAAACTTTGAGAAGTCTTAAAATCTACACAGAAACTTTGAGTAACATCTGCGCAAAAGGTAGCAGGTTGAAGCTTCATCCAACTCTTCCACACAACCCGTACCCAAAAAATAATTTCTACGTAGTATTGCTTACCCCAGTACTGCTCAAATAATTATTATTACGAAGATAGTCGAACAGGACAGCAGCTATCGGCTGAGTAGCCAGTGAACAAAAATTGGGGATGCTGGATAATATTCCAATATTTGCGATATCCATTTGAAATAAGCCTGTAAATAGAAAGCAGAATTTTTATGTTCACAGTACATTATTATCAAGCGTTTGCGCAAAATAGAATCTTGTCCAAATCACTCAGCATTTTACCGAGTCGGTTATCTCATGCTGTTTAGTCCTATTCCTGCGATGGAACTTGGAATTCTCGATCGTATTCAGGGTTACGGTCTCGAACCTCTTTCAAGTCCAATTTTCTCATCAATTTTAGCCTCGAAATTCGTCAAAACTTCCTTGAACCGGAAGTTTAGATTTGAAAATTTTTCCGCTTCTCCTTTCCTATTTTGAAGTCTCGAATTCATCTTTGCTTGCTGAACTCGAGTTATGAACTCCATCCTCTATCAGATTCTTCTTTTCTAGTGTTGATTACCGTTACGTACAAGCTCGAAATCTACTCTATCAAATACTCACAAATCCTTATTAGACTGACCGAAAGCAGAGAAAGTGCCCCCTAATTCCTCAATATTTGTGAAGTTTTCCTTTTCTTCATTTTAGTCGTTTGAGTATCCGGGTTGATGGAAAACATGACTTTACTTCTGGAGTGCAGGATGACGGCTGCCTCCCAAGTTTTACATGAATCGTTCGTGGGTACTTCGTAGATGTTGATGTTCGAAGTCCTGTGAGAAGCTAAGGAAGATTCTGACGTCCTTTTAGGTGCATTTTTAGCTTAGATTTATTTGGATGGAGACTTTGGAAAAACTACATAAAGCAGGATATGACTGATCAAAATATGACGTCATCCATAACTTCGACCAAAAGGCGGCTCCTAATCAGAAAGTGACGTTATCAGGTGATTATTTGTGACTGGCGTGTCTGACGAAAAAGTACTGAAAAAAAATTGTTACACGACGTCGATTCACAAACTTGAACAGGTCGTCAGTATTATCAACAAGGTGATAGGATTTGGAAAAATGTTGATTGAGGAATAGAGGGGATCTGAAAAAAGGTTTCAAACAAGGAAGGAACTTTCGAATATCTTCACTTCAGAAGGAAGGAGGAGTAAATCTTAGACCATACAAGAGGTAGACCGAGCATAGTATTGAATTCTTGGAATGTAAACAAGGTCCATTATCCTTATTTTCTAGGCGCCGCGGTTCACTGCGGGGAAAGGAAACGCTGTACGTTGTGTTTCACTCCTCCGCGCCTTCACCCGCATTGCCTATGCAAGGTCCATTATCCTTATTTTTCTTATCATGTTCTCGGTTCAACGCGTTGTACACGGTTAAATGGCCGATGCTCGGTCTACCTCTTGTATGGTCTAAGGAGTAAATTTGCTGATCGAACTCAGAACGAGAAGAGAAACAAATCATGGCAAACAATTAAAAGCAGAACGGCCTTCAATTTCTTTCTTTCTTACCTTTGAAATACATTGGTAGACAAAACACAACAAACATAGAAGCCCATGAATTCGCAAAACGATGAATAAATAGAGCCCATACTGCCTTAGATGTGAATATCTTCTTCCAAGGATAGGAAATCTAAAATTATAACGCTGCAAGAGTAAGTAAAATTTGGTCCAAAGTTTTTATTGAAACGTAGATTCCTGTCAACAGAATAGAATGATGCTTATGGTGCATTTCATTTCTAGAATATCCAAGTATCTGCAGAGATAAGCTACGAAATTAGATTCATTTCTCAAATAATACAGAAACTGAGGGGTCTACTTTAACGCAAGCTGAGGAGCAATCTATGTAAGAGAGATTCATGTCAATTAAACTTGTGCTGTTTACAAGGGTGGGATATTTCTGAGTCAAAAAAATTGTCCCAATGGGCACTTGTCATCGTCATAGACATTTGAAGAAGTATAATGTATGTTGTTGAGGGATGAAGCTTGCTTCTCTTCTACAAATAAAGAAGATTATAGTCCTGTGAAAGTCCGCCAATCATCAAATGAGTCATGGGAAGAATGAAAGAGAAACAGAAAGTACAAACCTTGCTCTTCACTCCGGACTTACTTACTTTTTTCTTGTCCACTAATTGGGTTGTTCTTTCCAAATACTTGCGCTCATCTTCCCTAATACTTTTATGTTCTGAAGGATCATTTGTCACAAAACTGATCCACAATAAATACCATGTAATCGATATGGCCCCTATAAAATTGGATTTGAACAATTACTGGACAATCTTTTCTTCTTGCGCTACATTCTAACTCAGTCCACACTAGCATTCTTACATGGAAATAACCGCGAGTAAAAAATCACTTTCATGTCTCCAGATTCTTATGTTCATTCATTTCTTACCTGAGGTGTAGAAGACTGCTTCCCACCCAAATGCCTTGGCTATGTATCCTGAAATCGGATAATTCAGGCTGGTCCCAAGAAAAGCTCCGGCAATGGAAATCGATAACAATCGAGCCCGTTCGTCGAGAGGTGCCCAGTGAGCAAATATTACGAAAGTGGAAGCAGTTGAAAACCCCTGAAACATAAATCTAGCTGAAGTAGAATTTTTTTTAGAAAAGATATTATTCACTTCACGTACCTCAAAAATTCCCTCGAACATTCGAGTTAATATCAAGACGAATAGATTAATACGACAGAAAACTGGAGTAAGTATAGTCAAACAGCCAGTGATGAGAACTCCCAATCCGAATATCGTTGCTCCTCCGTATCTCGCCGCTAACATACCGCCGAGGGGAGAAAATAAATATCCATAATTGAATGCGCTAATTATGACCCCTTCTTGGAATGTTGTCCAAATGAATTCAGGTTCCTACGAATAAAGAAATGAATCCCATTTCACGAATTCTATAATTATCTGTCATGTTAAAAATTTTTTTCGACTCACTTTTATATAAGTTGAATTACCGAGATATATTGTTCGACTGGAAGTCATATCAACGATAGCGATGCTTAGGTTAGCTCTCAAATATAGCATCACCATACAACCGGCGAAAGTGTAAAAAGTTACAATGAATCTTCTAGGAATGTAAAAAAAAACCGCCATGATTCCTTTATTTTTCACACTCTATGATCACGAACGCGAAAAATAAAGGACCGAATTACTAAACATTGAGCAATCTCTTTCTGAATGTCTTCATTCATCAAATGGTCCCGATAAAAAGATACGAGTAGTTGTAGAAAATATGTTGATAAGAGAGTAGACCTATTACCTAACATTAAATCTCTTAGGTAATTGATTAACATGATCATAATTGAGCTTGATATTGCTTCCATGAGTTTCAAAATCGACGATAGACGCATACATTGATTGCCTCTAATTAATTAATGGTAGTAAATCCATCTAGAGAAATGTTACGATGCCGCTCCAACTTTCCAATCATGTTCTTAGATTGAATCTACTCCGAAAATTTGTTTTACTATTGTTTAATGACGAATAACCCTTTTGCCCTTCAAATAAAGACCACATTCATAGGAATTTAAGATAACAAAATAGCGAACGAAGTAGCAATAATTAATTTCGAGGAGACTATGAGGACATGTCTGGAGGGGGGAGATGCCATCGGATGGAGTGGAAAGGCCTGGGGACCTCCGGAACGAGGAGAGCCGACTCTGGATCAGTCCAAAATTTCTTTCGAATCTTCCCTCGGATCATGTGACGATTCAAAACCCGATAGGTCCAAATGAACGAAGTCAACATCAGGTTGACGTAATTTTCACGTCAAACCGACTCATCATTTTGGCCAAAAATAAATTCCTTCAGCCGTTCTCAAACTTCTTCCATTCACGGCATCCTTTGCCAGCAATCGGTCCCGAGTTTGAGAATGGCTGCTCAAGACCAATATACTTTTTTTTATCCAAAGAGTTCCGCCCAGTTTTGTTTGCAAATTGATAGTCGGCTCAAGATCGACCGCTGATTTCGAATTCTTTTCATACTCGCTCGATCTAGCTACCTGTCGAGACAAAATAATTTTCGATAGCTGTTGAAGGCACAGTAAAGACATCAACCAGTCCACACCGCCTTGTCACGTCATCACCATCCGTGACGTCTAGTACATTAGCTTTCGTAGACTTATTCTTGGGCTGGTATTATAAGCCAACGATTTAGGATCAAGTCAAGGGTTTCTCGCAAATTCCAGACTTGGACTCGCAGATTTCCAATAGACCGGTGCCGTTGCCGGTAAAGACATAAAAAAGAGGAAACTCAGTCCCAAACTTGCAAATCTTCGATACCGGATAAAGGCGCAGTAAGAGTGACTCTTTTCAGCGGTGAGATTTCCAAAATCTCCGATCCACATTCGCTTTCAACAAAAGGGAGTAACATTAATGCCTTCAGATCAAGTTCCAACGTCGATTTCCAAACTTTTAAATTGCGATGCCCGACAAGCAACTCGTAATCTTCATATTTTCGAATATTGAACGTGGGAGTGATGTACGCACTTCCATTTGTTGACGTTGACAAACTAGATGAACGTTCCCGGACTTTCTGTTCAATGAGTTTTTCGATATTGACCGCTTCGCCTGAACCAGAACCAGACAACTCTTTTTCTCGATCATTTTTATCCATGCTATCATCATTTTGTGAACCATCATGTTCTGGTCGATTATTTCGAGGTGCCATTTTCTTACGTACAATAAATCAGTAATGAAGAAAAAGTTAAAGGTTGATGTTCTGAACTACAACGGTTGAGATGACTACGTTGCTCAACCGTTAACGTAATATTCGATAACTGAACTTCTTATCTAACTACCATTACCGAGGTAAGGTTAAGGTACATTGTTTTTACTCAAGAGACAGCCATGAATATCCGTTTGATCCATCGTAGTCGGTACGGCACGTATCTTTATGAGTGAGCGTGTAATCATAGAGGAAAGTGGTAACTATGGTACCACTTATACCTCAACATTAATATCCAAACCGCACAAAAACAGAATTTAGAATAACAGAATTTTGAATATGGAAAAAAGAACCTGACTATTATGCATGTGACGTGCGACCTCGATGTGCTCAAGAGCCAACCGACGCCGAAACGAACTTTCATAGTGGAGTATAACAGCCTGGTTCAGCTCGAAACTATGGCCGGATTCCGAAAGATGCGGAAGATGCTCAGCAAAGGCCGAACGTTTTCGGAGGAGGGTAGAAGAGACTTCATCAAGGTGTTCCTGGACCGTAATACAAACCTGCCGGCTTGTCTCCTTCTATATAGAGACCCAGGCAGTCAGAACATGGATACTTGTGAACTCCACTTCCCTGAAATATAGGGGTAGGATCCTTGAAGCTACAAAATAGGGAACGAATAGTACTAGGATTATAAAATGCCGCACGGAAAGCGAAGGAAGTCAGAGGATAACTCACCCAAGTAAGACAAGCGAACCCATCTTTCCCTCCTCCTCCCCAACCCAACGGTCCCACGGGAAAGGGAGATAGTGGAGTCTAAAGCTTTAGAAACAAGTTTTTTCCGGACCATACGATCAGTATCGATCTCAATGCCATTAGAATAAGCAAGGTGTTTGATAACACACAGCTCCTCAGAAAAACCCTGCGGAGAGAGGGGAAGGGAAACAAGGCGGTGGATAAAACTATTGAAGGCGGCAAGCTTATGAGGAAAGGGGCAAGACAAAGAATTATTAATAGAAATATCCGGAAGACCTTGAAACAGTGCTCACCGCCTTCAATGGAAATAGAGAAATCAAGGAAGTTGATAGAGGCACCACCTACCTCAATAGCGACTATTCCGCCTTGTCAAGCTAGAGAGTTGAAACTTGGCTGCGGCTTTCAGAATCTATAGAGCTCTGAAACTGAGGAAAAAGAACGTCAACTACGGAACGCTGATCCCGTCTTCATTCTTCTTGAGTGGAGGGGGCTAGGAGCTGTACTTGAGCCCTCTTCATAAAGGATACTCTTCCTCCCTCTCGCAACTCTGGTTGAGAAGCTTGGCAGCCGGCCCTTCTGTGTTTGAATATAACCCACCCCATGAAGTCACGCGAAAATTACAAAAATGGGAAATTGACTTTCAAAAGAACAACAAGGCTACAACTTCCATTTTTCTGTAGCTGGGAGCTAAAAATTGGCTCTGCAAAATTCTTACACGCTCCCTGCTTTTCTAGAGACAGCTCCAGACTATAGAGCTCGGAAATGGTGAGCTCCTCGCCTTTCAAGAAGAAACAGACTCCTATCTAAAGTTTCCTATTTCATCTAAATCTCAAGAATTCTACCCACTAGGCTATTTTACCGTTTTTTAGATCCGTCGCCAATCTTATTAACCAGAAACTAATTTCTACTTGTAGTTATTGAATTATATTTGTATCATTATCATTGTGCTGTTCCTCAATCTCTGACGTAGGACTTTCTTTCCAAGTTTGCAAATCTCCTGAACCGAGGAAGAAGAAAATTACAGAAGAAACTACAAAAATAGAACCAAGTAAAGTGAAATAAATGTTCCACAAGTCTCGATCCTGAAACAAGAGCGCTTTTCAATTACTCAAATACAATATTGGGTACAAAATTCAGTACGGCGTACTAACACTCAAATCGTTGACAATATATCCAAGAACCATGGGGCTCAGTAAAGATCCCATACTGTAGAATGCTGCACCAACGCCACTTAGCAACCCAGAGTATTGAGGGGAGAGATCCAATGATAGAGTACTGCGAGAATAAGAATCACAAATTTATTATGTGTAACGAGTTTTAAGCGTAAGTATTGATAATGAACCTCACTCACTAGTAAGATGTTTCTCCATGAGTAGAACTGAATCTCAGAAGTGTAAAATAAGTCAAGGCTTCGATATAGGTCGTGCACTTGGAGACTTGAAACAGAATTGCAGCACTGATCAAATAACTAGTGCAGGTGAATAATTTGTGAACCTTTATTTAATTGAATATTCGTATGAGAAATACTAGATAAAATTCCTCTATTATTTGATTGAGGAGTCGAAAATAGCGTCGTTATCGTCTACTTTGGGCTCTTGTTCATCTAGTCTCATTTTCTCTCTAATCCGAGGAACACAAGTTGTACGCACACTTTTTGAATTAATCATTTGAGAAAGATTTAGTCCGTTTGTATCTTGGATAAATGTCCCACTCGAACTGCACAGTCTGCCATTCTTTCCCCCCAGGGGGAGTTGTAGAGCTAGCCAGAAACTGAAAGTTAGAAGCTCATAGTTGAAGATTCTCAAGCTCAAAGTCAGAAAGCTAGACTAAAATTTGAGGCGCAAATTAGGAGCCAAAATATTTAAATTCTATCTTTCAGTTTTAAAACTCATTCCCGAAAAAATAACTGTAATTCCCCTTCTAAATCTATCAAATGTGTACAAAATTCAAGTAACGTGTGCGCAAAAGGTAGCAGGTTGTATAGCCTCATCCAACGCTTTTACCTTACACGTAGGTACCCTACAAGTTATTTTCTACCTAATATATCTTACCCCAGTACTGCTCAAATATTTCTTATTACGAAGATAGTCAAACAGGACAGCAGCTATCGGCTGAGTAACCAATGTACAAAAATTGGGAATGCTGGATAAAATTCCAATGTTTGCAATATCCATTCGAAATAACCCTGTAAATAGAAGGTAGAAATTTTATTTTTTCATTTTTACAGTTAATATAATTATTGCCAAGCATTTGCGCAAAGTAGAATCAAGTTTTGCATGAATTGTGTGTAGGTTTGGTGCTTCAACTCCAGACGAGGAGATATAAGAAGCTAAAGAAGGTTTTGACGTCATCAGAGGTGAACTTGTGGCTGAGGTTTCTTTTGAGGAAGCCCCTTAAAAAAATATACACGAGAGGAGACGTCATCCATAACGTAGACCTCAAAATATCGACCTGGAAGAGGTACTTGACATCAGAGAGGATTATTTTTGATTGAAGTGTCCGACAAAAACGTTCTAAATTAGAGGCTATTGCAGGTTTGCAATGGCAGCAGGGAATCCGCAAACTTCTTGTTTACCTATGTTTTTAATAAGGGAAGTTTTACTTAGTAACTGTTTTAATATGAAAGACCTAGCCATAAAACAGGTTATCTGCGTTCCTTGTTCAACTCCGTTAAAGAAGCTGATGTTTTTCTAAGTCCCCCTCTTTTTTCTGAAATCGTCAAAACCTAGCTCTAGGCTTCCTTCTTTTCCTCTTCTCATATCATATAACATAGCTTGCAGCCTGAAATTTGTCCAATTCCTCCTTCTATCACATGTAGACTAGTTTCCGAGTCTTGAAAATGATGACGTTTTAAGTTGAACACTCTCGCAATCACGTTGGCGCGAAAATGCTCCCTCAGCAAATGAGTTGGCCGGGCTCTTCTCAGTATACTGTCTACTAGGCCTGATATAATGAAGGCTGGATGTTGAAATTTTTCCAAGTCCCTAAAGTAGGTAAAGGTCATTGATGATGTCATAAAGCGTCACACTTCACGTCACGCAGTTCACAGAAACTCCTGGACGCGGACGTCTTCTGAGGATGTAATCCACAAAATGAAAATAGTACACAACGTCAACCCACAAACCAGAGTAAGTTGTGTTATCATCAAGGTGTGACGTCATTGATAGGATTTGAAGAAATATTCATCAAAGACTGGAGGAATCGTTTGACAAAAAAATAAATTTTCAAATATCTCAACTTGAGGCGAGAGGAGGAGTGAATTATTCGAAGAGAGAGTTAGATAGACGGAATCAGAGAGAGGCAAGAAACAATTCATAGCAAACAATTAAAAGCAGCAGAGATCGCGAGTTTTCGTCACCATTAAAAAAAATGCAACGGCATTCAATTTTTTCTTCTCTTACCTTTAAAATACATTGGTAAACAGAGCACAACAAAAACAGAAGCCCATGCATTTGAAAAACGATGAATGAATAGAGCCCATACTGCTTTAGATGTAAATATCTTCTTCCAAGGATAGGAAATCTAAAATTATACCGCTGTAAATAAAATCTGACCCAAGGTTTTAATTAATACGTAGTCGATATAAGACTTCGGAGATTCCTATTTACAGAATACGAGTAGATGGCGATGATGATGCTACATTTTATGTTCAGAATATCCGAAGCTACAAAATTAGTCTCATTCCGTAGATTCCTTCTATTCCTCCAATAAATCGATATCAGAAATTAGAAGGTCTGTTTTAACACAAGCAGAGGATGTAAGAGAGTCCATGTCAACAAAACTGTACTTTTTACAAAGGTGGGATACTTCTGAGTCACAAAAATTGTCCCAATGAACATTTGTCATCGTTATGGTAATTCGAATTAGTATAATTATGTGTTGCTGGGAGATGAAGCTCACCTCCTTTCCACGAATAAAGGAAATAACATCCTTGTGAAAGTCCGCCAATGATTGAATGAGAAGAGGGAAAACAGCCGACTAGGTCTGCAAACCTTACTTAGGACAAAAAACTCATATTACTTACTTCCTTCTTGTCCACGAATTGGATTGTTCTTTTCAAGTACACGCGCTCATCTTCTCTAATACTTCTATGTTTGGAAGGATCATTTGTCACAAAACTGATCCACAATAAATACCACGCAATCGATATGGCACCTATATAACATTGAATGTAAACAATTACGACGGCGATCTTTTCTTCTTGCGCCACATTCTAACTCAGTTCTCGCTCGTGAAAATTTCACCCAACATTTTCACATGGAAATGAAAAAATCACTCTTATGTCTCCAGATTTTCATGTTCATTCATCCCTTACCTGAGATGTAAAATACTGCTTCCCACCCGAATACCTTGGCTATGTATCCTGACATCGGATAGTTCAAGCTTGTCCCAAGATAAGCTCCGGCGATGGAAATCGATAACAATCGAGCCCGTTCGTCGGGAGGTGCCCAGTGAGCGAATAATACATAGGTTGCTGCAGTTGAAAACGCCTAAAATGTAAATATAGCTGCGAAGTAGGATCTTTTTTATGCAAAGATATTATCCGCACTACGAACCTCAAAGATTCCCTCGAACATCCGAGTCATTATGAAGACAAATAGATTAACACGACAGAAAATTGGAGTGAGTACTGTCAAACAGCCAGTAATGAGGATTCCCAATCCGAATATCGTTGCTCCTCCGTATCTTGCAGCTAACATACCGCCGGGGGGAGCAAATAAACTTCCATAATTGAATGCGCTAATTATAACTCCTTGTTCAAATGTTGTCCAAATAAATTCAGGTTGCTACGAATAAAAAAATGAACCTCATTTCACGGATCCTATAATTATCTTCAAGTTTAAAAGATTGTTTCAAATCACTTTTATGTAAGTCGAATTACCAAGATTTATTGTTCGATTTGAAGTCATATCAACTATAGCAATACTTAAGTTAGCTCTCAAGTAGAGCATCACCACACAGCCGATGAAAGTGTAAGTAGTTACAATGAATCTTCTAGGGATGTAAAAAACGCACGCCATGATCCCTTTATTTTTCACAATCTATGATTACAAACGCAAAAAATGGAGGACCGAGTTGATAAAAATGGAGCAACTTTTTTCTGAACGTTTTCATTCATAGTTGTAGAAAATATCACTGAAGAATGTTGATAAGAGAGTAGGGCAGTAGGCCTACCACCTAACACTAAATCTCTTTTACTTGGCTAAAATTAGCTGATTGATTAACATGATCAATTGGGCTTGATATTGCTTCCATGAGTTTCAAAATAGACGATAGACGCATTCATTGATTGCTACCTACAAATTAATTAATGAAAGCAAATCCATCGAGAGAAACGTTCCGATGACGCTCCGACTTTTCTTCTACGTTCTTAGATCAAATCTACTCCGAAAGCTTGTTCTTCTATTGTTTAACGACAGATAACCTCCTCCCACTTTTCAACTTCTTCTGCCCCTCAAATAAGGAGCACATTTAACGAAGTATAAGATTACAAAATAACTGACCAAGTGGCAATTAATAATTTTGAGAAACTATGAAAATATGTCTCGAAGATGGGGATCCATTGAATGGAGTGGAAATGTCTGACATCATTTTGGCCAAAAATGAATTCTTAGTCAAGACCGATGTACACTTTTTCATCCAGAGTTCCTATTCGTCTTGATTGAAATAATTATAATAACTCGATTTAAGATCGACTGCTGGTTTTGTGGTATCAACAGGGGCGTTCCGATGAGGTGGGGGGCGTGACACCCCCAGGCTTTTGGGTCAGTTGGAAAATTTATTGCCAGTCGGTAAATATTGACATTCAAACTTCACTAATCCTCTTAAGTGCAGACTGAAGCTCCTGGTGACTTGGCAAAATACTGTTTTTAACACCCCGCAATAATTTCCTCTCGGAACGCCCCTGGGTATCGACTCAATGTTATAGTATGTTACGTAACAGGAGCGGAAAGTAAGCGATTAACGAGTACGTGTTTGCGTCGCGAGGCGAAGCCGAGTGACGTAATTCGTACGAGTTGATCGCTTACTTTCCGCTCCTGTTCAATATACTATTTTAATGTAAGATGAGAGGAAAATCCTCGCTTTTCGTGTGTCTTTAAAGATGACAATCACTGTTTAGCACAAATACTTCCATCATTTTACTCTCTTGTGTTCTTCAATAATTATAATGTTCACGACATTCGATTTCTGCATTGTTGCATCATGTGATTCGTTCGCAAACGTCATTGCCTCGTGTCTCATCTTCTACACCGGTGTCTCGGAGAGCGAGAGAATAATATTCGTACACTATTTCGTATGTACAAACGCGGTGCATACGCACTCGCAGACAAAATGAGCAAGCCATTCTTTATATAATCTCGGAGCTGGACATCATCACGCGAGGAGTGCCTACCGGAGAATTGCGGACGAGCGTGATACGCTACTGCTTGCTCTTCACCCTCACTCTCTCCCATACACCGGTTGTAGCAGGTGCGGAAAGTGCTTTCCGGCCATGTAAGCTACTTTCCTACAACCTACTGGATTCTCACCCGGGAATGACGCGCTTTCCAACACACGAAGTCACACGGAAAGCGGGGGTTATCCTCTCATCTTACATTAAAAATTTTTTACAGTCCGTTTCCAATCATTTAGTCCCCCTTCTATCATATGTCAGGGCCCCACACTCGAAATTTTCCTCCAAGTCTTCCTTCTATCATTATACTCTGGCTCAAAAATCAAAATTTCTTGAACCACTTGAGCCCATTATGTTGAACTCGGACCATTTTTTTTTTTTTTTTTTTTTGGTTGGACATCATACGGCTCTCGACAAACTTTTCTAAATAGCCTTCCGTATAAGTCCCCTGTTGAAATTCGAACTCGAACTCGCCGATTTCTGGATTGGGTAGAAGGTCCGAGATTCCAAGTTCGTCAAGGAGGGAAGGGGGGGGGGCAACCCAAGAACGCGGAGAAATTTTTTAGCGGGGATCCCGCTATCCATTGAGAAAATGTCCGTGTCCGCGTCCGGGAGTTTCTATGAACTGCGTGACGTGACGTGTGGCGTCTTATGACGTCATCAATGACCTTGACCTACTTTAGGAGCTTGGAAAATCTTCAACTTTCAGCCAGAGTATTGCAGCCGAAAATTTCAGCTTTGGCTTTCGGCTTAAACTTACGACCTTGAACAGCAAAATGGCTTTCGGCTTTCGGCTTTTCGCTTTCCGAAAAATTAAACCAGCTTTTGGTTTAATTTGGCTGGCTTAATTTAGCTGATTTTTGGCTGATCTATGTCCTGCAGGATTTGGTGTACAGAGGAAACAATCAGGAGAATCGACACTTCGCTGCATTTGTGAAAGTTACCTATTCTCCAGCTTGTGTTCATATTTTTGGTGATTATTCTTTCTCTCTCTGCTAGTTATTTTCATTTCATTTTTTTGGAGTTGTGTATTTGCTGTTTACAATTTTACATTGTTGTTGAGTTTTGAGGATTCTTTATACATCTACATACATCCATTCTTTACATGTAGAGAAGAGAATTGTGGTTAATGTAATTCTGTTTTGTATTTTGCAAAAAAATTGGAAAAGCCAAAAAAAGCTAAAAAAAATTTGGCTTAGTTTGGCTTTTGGCTTAGGCAGGTTTCAATGAAGCTGGCTAAAAATTCGGCTGAATTCGGCTTTCGACTTTTGGCTGGCTGCAATACTCTGCTTCCACCCGAGATGCTTTATGACGTCATCAATGACCTTGACCTTGACCTACTTTAGAGGCTTGAAAAAATTTCAATATCCAGCTTTCATTATATGAGGTCTAGCATGCAGTATACTGAGAAGAGCCCAGCCAACTCATTTTCTGAGGAGGCATTTTCGCGTCATTGTGATCGCGAGCGCGGGAAGTTGCGAGTTCCCCGCTGCCATTGCAAACCTGCAATGGCCTCCAATTTTTTGCGGGTGCCCGTGCCCGCACCTGCGACTATTTTTTTTTTCGCTGGCGCGTGAAAAAGGGATGATCGCCACCCGCGGGCAAGTGGCGGGTGCTTGCAACTTACGGGTGGGCGGGCAGTGAAAATCCATAATTTTGTCCAAACACAAATGCACATTAGCGCTCCTACATGATTTTGGGCAATGGACAGTACTTTTTATCCGCCTGAGAGGGCTCAAGTATGGCGGAGTCGGCATAATTGAACTTCAATTTCATTGGGAAGGCAGCCACAAGCCATCAAGCCCACAACTCTACTTGTGGTAAAGAAGTGTTTCTAAGTTTTTAAGTTGAGATTTTAGGGCACGGTCATACACGCGGGCGTCTCAGGTTTGAATAAAATTTCTTTTGCAAGACCTTTTCCGGGAAGTTGAGTTCGGGCGCCCGCGGGCAATTACCATTCTGGGGGGGGGGGCACTCGAACTCTCGGATTTTCTTTAGTGGAATGAGGTGAGGTGCCGGTAAAGACATTAAAAGTATAAAAAAATCAAGAGCGCGTTGAGACAATCTCGTCAATTTGTCAATTATTTCAATTCTATTCTTCTTTTGAATCTTTCGTCACTTGAGATGAGAATAAGAAAAAACTCTTACTTCCTCTTTCCATAAGTTTGTTCAGAAGTTCAGCTCTCATATTCAGAATCATGTACCCGAAACATCGTCTCTTTATTCATAATTTCAATTCGTAAAAAAATTTCAATTTTTCAGCCTGAGATAAAACTTTTTTTGCAATGTTCCGTAGGTTTATTCGTTAGAATTGTTTTTATCGCCGAAGATACATCACGCGCACGTGCTCGCACGAGAAAAGGAAAATCTGCGAAACAAGAGACGTGTTCTAGATTCATCTCCGAAATAATACCCGAACATGTTATAGCGCGCATTAACTGGAATTTAATTTGCACATTTTTAAGGGCGTTATATTATTCAACTTTTTAACCCATTTTCATGCACTCCTGTTCTCGTCGTGTATGCAAAATTTCTTCGTTTCCCGCTTTTCGTATTATCATCTCTTTTCCTCGGAAGAGCAACATCCGAATTCTCTAGACAATTATTTATTGACAGAAACTTTCTAGGAGTTTTTACACCTCCGGGAACACGAATGCGAATTTCGTTGTAACTAACTACGGTCTTTGACTTTAAATGCGAGCCAAAATAATGTGGTGGTGTATCAACTTTCCGAATTAATACCTTAACACTATAGGTAGGTACCAAGTGTCATAAACACGCATTAAAAAAAAAATCCATTCTGCGTATTTGAAAAAGCGTTGATCATCAATTATTAATAATTTTAGTCGGTACACACTTCGATAAACTCTTACGGTATTGTTGCGAGGAGGAGAATTTTATTCGTGTTCCACTGGCACAAAGAATATTCTATCGAGACTCCAAGTTTATATTTTTTTTTTCCTTAACACGGACGAGTGAAGACAGCTCATATCCTTACGAGGATCGATTTTCAGACAAGTAATATTCCGTTCTATTTCCACCTCAATTTTGGTAAATTCGCTCAAATACTATTCATAAGCGTACCCGAGCATCGTTCATAAACATTTCCGTTAAGAGTGGAACACTTTTCCAATTTATAATAATATATCGTTCTCCAAATTTCTCGCTTTTCACGACCACCTCTCTCGAACTTTTCAACGAATGCAGGCTACGTACTCCCGCAGCATCCACATACGTATATAATTCGTGAGAGAGATGAAATGCGCAGCTCGGCGCTGTACAACTGAACAATCCGTCGCCAAAGACTCTCTACCGTTTCTCGACGCTACTAATGAGATAAGAATCGCCTTTCAAAAAGATATAGCTCGTCATAACATAGCTAACGCCTTCGTTATCTGTTACTCGCTTTTACATTTTAGTATAGACATTTCACTCGTTATTCGCGCAAACAGTAACCCATTATGCGCACCGAGTTTTTTTCTCTCTTTAACTCGGTACTCGAAATGAAAACACGAAAGAAAAACAACGAAGTACTGGGGGCAGGTGTGCACGCGCGTACATGTCAGCTACGTAATGAATTCCGAAAAATGAAAGAAAGCATCCCGGAAAAGTCATTACGTGCATATCAAAAGAGAAATTGACTCAATTAAGCAGCTCGTTCGAGAATCTTCTCATGTGTTGCAAAATGTAATTCGTTTTTTGGATTATCAAAAGTATCAACAAACGAATAGATCAAAATTTCTCAAATTTATAATTTACACCAAACTCCTTGAAATTGTTATGCCCAGTATGATGTAAATTACTCAAAGACAGCGTATTGAACGTAAGAAGAGGAAGGAAGAGAAAAAAACTTCGGCAAAACTATAAAATATTATCGCCCAGGTGCGGTTAAAAGATTATGGTGCTGTATAGCGAACGCTACTCGTTGTCGTTCATTGACAGGACTGCCGCTTATTCCTCTTTTCATATCCCAGAGGATGCATTCTTAGATATTCCCTCTACGTAAATAAAAGCGAAGTATAATCGAAAACATGAAAGTTTACTTCGTTTTGGTCATAGACTTTCAGTTCTTATAAAATATTTTCGTTCGCGAAACGGTACATCAAAATATCAATTCTGAAAAAAGAAAGTATGAGTAAAAGGAAATAAATTATCTGAAAGAACAGGGATCGCTCGCTCCGCCCGAAACACGTACTTCTCCTAATTTTTCCAAAATATCAAACGTATAGTATCCTTATTGAACCTCCACATGACAAGTAAATCTTTAGATGGAAAACTTTTAGTTTCAGTTGATATCGAGAATGAAGGTCCAACTCAATGAAGACTAAAAGTCATAATTTTCTCATTTAAATTCAAGGCAAAGTTCACTTCAAAGTAAAAGCGATCCAACACTAGCCCGCGATCACTCCCACAAATTCAAAGTATTTGTTGAGGATCGTGGTACCGACTTCATCTACAATTTTTAAACTTTTGGAATGAACTTGAACTATCAGAGGTATCTGAGAGTACTTTCGACGCTGATTACGATGTCATTTGCCGTTTTCCAATCCTACCTCTCATTATTGTGCAGTACTGCGGTTTGTTGCGACAAGTAGCGTATCTCTAGGGGTACAAAATTTTGAAGCGCGAGAAGGTACACTACCTGTTTCAATGCAGCCCGGGAACTGGACATGAGCATTGCACTCTAACTTCCAATATGATTTTCGGAAGAATCGAAATACTCTTTAACCCCTGACAGGTCTTTGATAATAAGTTCTTAACGAAAAAGAAATCTTCTGGCGGAGCCAAATAGAAAAAGATCATGTTTCATGTCTTCTATTAGGTAGCATGCTCCGATCATTCGCCCCCATCTTGGTCTAGTACAAGTCTACCTAAGTATATTCCAGGCTGATGAGATTAGGGGGCCTCACTTCTTGGTCTAGTATAAGTCTACTTCAGTATTTCAGGCTGATGAGATTAGGGGGTTTCACTCGCTCCGCTCGTTCGCCCCGCTTCTTGGTCTAGTATAAGTCTACTTTAGTATTTCAATAAAGGGTATTCCTTCTACTTCAGACTCAGTATAATGAAAGCTTCCGACGCACGGATGTACGCAAGCAAATTTCAAATTCAGGGTAGGAATCTAGTATAAATCTAGTTTACATTTCAAGCTAAAATATGTATATTAGGCCTTTATAATGTAGGCTATTCCTACTACAGCATACTGATTCAGGCTTAGTATAATAGAAGCTTCAGTGACCCAAGGTCATTTGCATACGGCGAGGTGGTACTCGCAAACGCGGTGAGTTCACTGCACATATCAAAGAGAGATCTAGCCTAGCTAGTAGAGACTAATACAAACTTCCCCTTTGTATGAGCCTATGGTATGAAGGAGCTTAGTTTGGAATGAGCCTGTGGTATTCCTAGTATAAAGCTAGTTTAAACTAGCATGTAAACTAGGCAAGGCAAACTATGAAGCTTCTCTAGGAGTCAGAAGTTTTAAGCCTTCATAAAGTGTATATTAGGTTTAGTATAATGAGGGTTTCGCTAAAAGTCAAACGACTTGACAAATCTTAGTATAAAGCTAGTATAAAGCCACCATAAAGCTAGTATAAAGGCACCAGAAAGCTAGTATAATGCTCGAATATAAACTAAACAAGGTGAACTCGCAAATTTTTGAATCACCCACGGAGTAACCAGGGGGGAGGGTGAAAGGGGAGGGGGGCGAACTAGCGAGATGAACTCACAAATTTTTAAATCACCCACGGAGTAATCAGGGGGTAGGGTGAAGGGGGGGGGGGCACTCGCGAACTCGCCAAAATTTCAAATTAGGCGTCAGGGGTCAGGTCAGCGTAAAGACATGAAAAATGTAAAAAAAAAAACGGAAATTCTGCGCTCTAAACTATCTTTTTCGACCTTCAACAGGTTTTTTCCCTAACATGGCGTCATCACATTCGTCAAAAACTCCCCTCCACAGGTCTCTGAGGCCACCTCCCAAAACTTTCACCTAGTTTTCTACACGATAAATCAGGATCAAAAACCATCTCTCGTCTCAGCCACGCACCCAGAAAGGCGTCCCTTAGGAGAAGTCTGGAGTGCCCCACTTTTTTTGTAGACTATAAATGACATCACAAATTGTACAACGCTTTTTCGCCGATGATTACAGTAAATCTTTTGGATCTTCAAACCCTCATCGAGTATCACGACTCCTCGAACAAACTTGAGTTAAAATATCTACGTGATCTTCAGACCGTGGTTTTTCCTTCTCCTCGGACAAAACTGCTCTTGTTATCTTCCAAAAAATCCGTCGTCCTCAAATTTTGCTGCCTCTTCTACTCCTTCAAGGCTTTTCGATCAAAACTTTCAACTCTAATAAATGCTGAGAAATTACGTATGTACCTTTAACCACAATCTGTCTTGTATCTCTTACATAAAACTTCTCCCAATAGGCTCAAATACCTATCTCATCCTCGTGTAGGATGCAACCGAAAACTGCTTCTCTAAATGTACAGAAGTCTCACCCGTCCCAACTGGACTCCGGCTCCCTGATCTACTTTCAGTCTGACAAGTCATCTCTTTAATTATCGAAGGCTGTTCAATCAGCAGCTCTCAGAATGTCCCTTGTGGCCTTCCGCACCAGTCCGAATTTCAGCATCCGCGCTGAAGCAGCCGAACCTCCTCGCCACTTTCACCCTCTGGTATTAATTACCCACTTCCTTGCATCCTCAGCTCAATTTTCGGAACTCCTTACGCCCACTGCTTTCCCCTCTTCTTAAAATACCTTACTAAATTTTCTTTCCAAATCAAACAACACCGTCTACCGTAAACTTATTACAGAAATAATAGCCAATCATAGAAAATGTCTCACTAACGGCTCCAAAACAAAAAATTCATGGGCTTCAACGGAGTGAAATACGGGGGGGGGGGAACCTATTTTATGGGGTATTTTAGAAGGACCTTATAAGACTAATGGTGTCTGAAGCATTGCATATCTTGCTCATTGAAGGGGCTAAGCCAATTGATGTATGGAGAATTGCATATCTTTGTACTTGAAGGAGCTATTTTAATCAGGCTATACCCACCGACCACCAAGCCATAATATACGCTAGGAGGGATATGAAAAATGTATACCATGGAAAACTACAGTATTATAATAGCCTAACCTGGAGTATACTTGGCTTGAACTAGGCTCGGACTCCTCTTCGTATTACCCTAGATTTTTCTAGTATACCGTATATGAAAGGCTTGGAGAATTTTCGGCCTCCGAGCTGTAGACATATGACAGAAGAGGACTTGGAAAATTCTCGACCACTGAAATTTGCCGAACGGCGGACGTTTTTTTCGGAAAAACCCTCCGATAAAACAGGTTTCCTGTTGAAAAATAAAACAGGCTTTGCTTACTGTATCGAATAAAACTACAGCCTATTGTTTCAGGAACTCTGCCTCCTTTTTTACAACTTAGTTGAGTGCTATTCGTTCTTGGCTTTTAACTCTTACTCAACGTCCTCCCGGACTCAAATATACCCAACTACCTGACTCACTTCCTCCACCATGTCTCTAAAAGATCCTCATTGAAATAACCCCATTGCTCAAAGCACTCACGTCATCCTCCGTACACTAAGCCAGTGCTGCCAGATGATAGTTTCAAAAATCCGTATCCGCCCTAAAAACAGATTTCTACGGACTTTGATTGATTCATTGATAGCAATCAGGAGAAAGGTATCTTTCATAAAAGTAGCCGAGATACTTTTCCCTTGATCGACTCGATATTACAGAATACTGTAGTTTCAGCCTGTAACAAACAGGAGAAAGGTATCTCTCGTACGAGAGTCTGAGGTACCTTTCCCTAGATCGCAAGAAATCCGTATTGTACGTAAAATCTATATGAAAAGAGAAACCCGTATCTTTCTAGAGGACCGAAAATCCGTACATGTGGCATCGTAGACTAACCTCTATCGAATCATCAGTCACCTTTATCTTGATTCCAGGTCTCCACGGTCACCCTCATTATTAAAACGTCGATCGTGCGGCTAAGAACTCCCTCTCTTACCGAAAATCACTGACCCAGCTCATTCACCAATGTATACGACCTTCAAAGAGACTATACCGCTCTAGAACTTTAACTTCTCGGCATAACCTTTGGAAAGAACAGCATCGTAAAGATTTGAGACCAATCAAATGCCTCCCTATTCCATGGTCCTTTTCAAGTAGAAACTTCCGCCACGAGGAAGTCATCCTCTCTCGTTCTAGGATCGGCCAAATCCGACTCACTCACTCTCATCTCCTCCTTGATCCCCTCGCCCTTCCGTCGTGTAACCATTGCCATTCAGACAACCTCACAGTTCAACATCTGATCTCATGCCCCGTCCTCCGAAATCAACGTTCCCTCATCATCTTCAATGCCCTCAACTACCTTCTCTCTATCTTTCCCGTACGCGTCACTCGACTTGATGGTAGTCATAGAGCAAAACAGAACAGGATAGAGAATCATCTGAAGCAAATGCGTAGTTATTTGTGCCATTCTGTCCAGCGTATTACGTTCAGTAACGCAAATCAAGAGTAGAGTGTAGAATTGCATTAAAACAAGTACAGTCAGTGTAGAGTTGTCAGTTGTTCTGTTGTTCTGTTGTTGTTATCTTTGTCCTATTGTCGGTATTCTGAAAATTTTACCTCTTTGCACAATGAAGTACAAAATGTATGGATTTGTACAAATTTTTAAAAGTGATGGAGCACTATTAGGAAGGAAATAACTTAGGCGCCACAAATTTTACAAATGAATTTTTCCAATTTGTTGTGGCTATGCCAGGTTTTACTTGTTCAAAAACGTTTGAGGACTATAAGAACTAAGGAGCAAGCCGGAAGTTTCTGTTTTCTCTCAATTCTGTTTTGGTTGAAGCACCGAAATGAAAATCTTAAATTATGAGATCAAGAAGAGATTTCTATCACAGGAAAAATGAGATATCTTGTAATAGTAGCAGAATTCTTGATCTCATTCAGATTTAGCGTGTATAAATTGTAAACTATGGAACAGAGAGGAGTTAGTATAACTGTGAATTAAAAGATTTTATGAGAATGCGTAATACATTTGCAGCTCTCAACTGCTCCGTTTGCTTTTGCATCACACACAAAAGTGTTTTGAGCGGCCCTTCAAGCGAACTCTCGAAACGTTAGCCCCTTGTTGCAAGTGTGAAGCACAAACCCTTAAAAGCACTGCAGGCCTAGCTTTCAAACGCGCTAGAATGTTCATCTGTGTATCTCTACAAACATCCACAATTTCTGAACTTCCACTTCAAATTTTTCTTACCTATTTCTTTTTTATTCTCAAGGTCCTGGCTCCTGGTGGTACATAATTAAAGAACTCACGGGTTCTTAAACGAAATTAGATGAGGCAAGGTAGGGAACCTAATTTATGGGGTTCCTCCAAGCTATAGAAGGGCGTTCTAACTCTTATGGGGTTTGAAGCATTGCATATCTGGTTCATTGAAGGGGTCAAGCCAATTAGTGTATGGAGCATAGCATATCCTGGTACTAGAAGGGGCTATTTGAACTTTCAGGCTATATAAACCGACCTCCAAACTATGTATGATAGGAAGGGGATTTGAAAAATTTTCAACCTCGAAGCTTTGCCGGGTCGGCTGGACAACGGACGTTTTCTCCAAAAATCATCTCCATAAAACAGGTCCCCTGTTGAAATAGGTATCAAAACTACTTTCCAATGTAAGCGATGTTCCATCTGCTTAAATGTTGGGTATCCAAAAATGAAGCACTGAAGCGCGCTTGAGTGCATTGCACAATTTCGAAAATAAAATTATAATGATCAAAGTTTTAGGAAAAGCTATAGAAAGTAAAAATGGTAGCTTCGCTGTTGTAATTTCTTTCCAAATGAGTCCAATTTCAGATTTTTCTAACTTTTTGAATCTTGGCTGGTGCGTATTCTATAATATTGCATTTGAACAAACAGAGAATGAAAATCAGTCGTTTTTGAAAGTAGGAGTACAACTCAATCGTTCTTGTGAGCCAAACTCGACTGATTTTCAACGAAGACAACATTTTATAATTTATGACTTAGGCTCATTCTTAGGGCCTAAATGCTTATGTAGATGGATCCACGGACAAAAGAACTCGCGGTTGATGAAATTGCACTCGTGAAAAAATCAATGTATAATTATATTCTTGTCATCAGAGGCTATATCGAGGAATTTTATGGCGGAAAACCACCTAATTGAAGTAGGCTCTTTGATATTCATATTCGACCTCAATTTAGAATTCCGCGGTAGCTAAATCTGACGGAAATTTCCCACAAATGAATTAATACGCATTCGGTCCACCTTATACGAGTTATTATCAGAAGCGTAAACCGCAGATTTACTTACTATCTACCACTCCGTACGGAAACCAGGTGAAATATGAGAATTAAATTTCGAAATCTCTCCTCATTGCAGAGTGTACGTTTGTGATCCTCGGTTACATTTTTTAATGTAATTTCTCGTACGTTGAAACCCATTATTATGAGTTTCTACTCACATAGCCGCGTATTATATTCGCTACATTTCTCAGATGCCATATGGACCATGCCCTCCATCTGTAAACAGGCGAGAGTAAGTGGTTAGAAATTTTAAAGATAGAAAAGTATCCTTTTGAATGACGTTTTTCACCGAATATGTCTCACTATCGACCAAAAAAATCGAACATTCCGAGGTACTTATACGAGTACAAAAGAAAATACTGCAGTCTGGATAGTGAATTATCTATCTAGCGCTTTCGCTATAAATAAATATGTGCTGATACACATACGCGACAGTACTTGCACCGATGCGTCGTTAGCGTCTACCGTATAATATTAGCCTTTTCCGGTCGATTTTGTGAGAAACTCTGGCCCCTTCTTAAGTATTATTCAGCGTATATGAATGGTACATTGTGCAACGTAGAAAACCTCTTTGTGAAGCTGAAAAGTAGGCTATATAGACTACGACGGTATCCGAAGACAATGAAGGTGAGAAAAGGGCAGCTCCTGAAATGCTTGCTTGCTTTCTTTCTTTGTTTTTTTTTTCCTCCTTTTCGCTTATTGAGCACGATAAGTGATAGAATTGCGAACCATTTAAGATGCCTATGTAAACGTGATATAAAAAACTTGACTTGGCGGATATCAATTTTCAATCCCCTACAAAACAGTTCAGAGCTACAGTATATAATTAAAATTAGACGTAGGAATTGTGACAAGCTCTATGCGAGAGAAACACTATTCTTCTTAGGTATTACATATCATAAAAGATTCTCAAATTAATCGGAGTGAAGCGATGGCCAATAATGGAATCCAAAGCGGCTAGGTTTTGGAAATTCAAGATAAGGATTCGAAACTTGCTAAGTGGAAACAATTGTTTGTAACGTACTTGGACGACTTGATGGTGGCTCAAAAAATTTCATCCAAAACAATTTGAAATTCCGTTCATTTGGGAGGAAATAAGGAGAACTAACATTTTTTTGTCTTCAACTTTTCATACATGCATTGACAATGATCAAGTTACTCCCTCTGAGAAAAAACTATGAGCACCAAATAGTGTTCGATACTAGCGCTTCTACAGTAGGATTCTGACGCTACGCCAGACAGCGCTAGTATCGCGTACAACAAAAATTGGGCAATTGAAGATAAAATGATATATTAAAAAAAAAATTATTTTTGTACTTTAATGTCCGCTCCTCCCGCTCCAGGCTTCAAACTCTCGAAGATTGAATTGAGACAAACAAACACTGCCCTAACCGTAGTCGTAATAATAACTCAACTGACCTTTGAGCAATTATAGGAAAAGTGCCTCAACCATGTTGAAAATTGGTCCAATAATGAAGCATTTTTTGTGATTGCTTATAGTAGTTATAGTGCGCTAAGCCCAAAACAAGAAATTGTAACCTTGCAGTCGGTGCACCAGTTATTCATATCAGTACTTGGTTAATTTTAAAGTGTAATTAACCGGTTAATCAGGTTATTTTAGAAAGTAAATAACCGGTTTGACCGGTTATGCAACCGGTTATGTCCTTTACTTGTGAATTGATTGAAGTAATTTTTTAGAGCTATATTTGAAGAAACTTTGGAGTAAACTTTCTTTCAACTCAACGTTCTAACTACCGATTAAAACAGAATTGAATATTGCTGTTGACTAATGGTAGATTGTACATGATCACCTTTTCATTACACAGGGTTGTATTTAGAACTCTAAATTTTATCGCTCACAAGTACTTTGATTTTTGAACATCAGAAATGCACTAACTTCCCAACTATCAAGTATCGATAGATCACAAAATACTGTTTGCTGAAGTTCCTTCAGTCTTTGAAGACTTTTCTTTTCAACATAATTTTCCATAATTATGTGAACAACGCAGTATTTTGAAAACAGAACATGTATATGGCGCGGGAGGGATAAATTTCTTAGGGGTATTGGAGCTTCTGAATTATGAAAGTGACCCAATCAAGAACTTGGAAAAAAAATAATAATATGAAAGAAATACTCCCATTCCTCATTCACGTTCTGTTTTCAAAATAGTTATTAACTTTCAGAACGTCACTTTTGCATTCCATTGAAAAAAAGCAAACAAAGACTGAAGAAATTTCAGCAAACAGCATTCTGTGATACCTACATCAATATTATGATGTCACAGAAAATCAGTCCATCTTAAAAATTAATTTGTCATCATGATAAAAAATTATACATTTTTTTGATTTGAATTATGATTCATTTGTTGGGTCAAATAATTTAGGTTCAACTCTGAAGCCAGAGAACTTGTTCTCCACGTCCGCCCAAAACCTTCCTTATTTCTAACAGAGAACCCGTTTTATGGAGAATAATTTGGGGAAAATGTGCAGCATTCGTCATCCATTGAACAAATTGTGGTGATGAAAGGGAGGAACGCTCTAATTAGTTCTGAGGAAAGCCATCTAGCTATTCTAAAACATTACCCTGGGTATAACGGTAGATGAAAAATTACTCCAACTTGTATAGGATCAGGTTTCCAGCTGATGGCTGCATCAAGTTTGTTTTTCTGCATTGATGACGTCACCAAAACGCAAAACTATAAGTGCCTCTATCAGAAGAGAGACTTTGATACATAATTTCTTAATTGTATTATAGGGCAATTTTTTCATGCGAACACTTACAAGATTTTTATGTACACTCTCTGCTCTATAAAGTTAAGTTAACGCATATAGGTATCAGATCAAACAATCTCTGAAAAATTCTATTTTCTTTCGATGACACTATTTTTGACGATTCGCAAGAAAATCTCATCTTAGCATTCGCAGCTATCTAAACCTCCATTAAAGAGGTAGGCCTGTTTTGTTTCCAATGACCTAGCGAATCCCTTTTCAGAGAACAGTATATTTGTGGACCTCCACTACACAGCACCACACTGCAATAGGTGAAAGACAAATCACCAGTGCAACCAATAGCACCATCACCGAACCATCAATGATTCACATGTTCTTATTGGGCCCATTCAGCCTCCATCTCACAATTTAACACACGGTATAATCCTAGACATATGCATCCATTGGTCATAATGCCCTAAAAGAGTGATTCCCAACCTCGGGTTGGCAGAAGGTCTGGAAATAATTTTTATAATTTTTGTTTGAGAAAAAATTTGTTCTGGAAGGCGTTTTGAACAAGATTTCATGATATTTTAGGTTAATTTTTTTCAATTCTGGGGAGGCGGGGGGATTGGTCCCCGAATTCCCCCTTCCTGTACATACGCTTTTAATTGCTACTTCATTCCTGTATCAATTTTTCGCCGGGGGTTCGCAAAAAAAGTCCGGAGCATTGGAAGGGTCTGATATCTCCAACAGGTGAGCCACTGGAATTTTAGACATTGAATTTTAGGTATTTCTCCGTAGCTTCACATAAATAGTTAAAAGCCTCGTAGAAATCTTGATCAGCGTTCAATTTCTTTTAAAGGCCGTTCGCAAAGCATCAACAATTTGAAATTCTCTCACGTTTTAGAAAGCATAATATTATCATCGTGAAGCCGAAGAACACGAGTATCATTATATTATTGTGTTGCGTTTATAGTTTGTACATGCAAAATTCTAATCATTCATAAGCTTCGTCTGGTTCTGAAGGAAAAATCGTAATTTAATCTTTTTTCTAATTCTCATACGTCTGTCTGTAAATTGGATTGTTTGAAATTTGAACGTTGAAAGTGACATTAACATAGTATTATGGCGACGCTGTACAACCTCCTGTTTCCGCTTTCGCTTACTCTGTACTGCACCCGTATTTGGCACTCGTACATTCTGAATGTTGAGAAGGCGAATGTGAAGTGCGCTCTATTGGGTCACATGTATTAAAAGGGAAAATTGAAAATCGAGTGGAAAAACGATTTTGCCTGCAATAGAGCGACTGAGAAAAGAAATTTTCAGCCTCAATTCATGTTAACAACGTTCAACGCCTCATAACGATGTGTGCAAGAAGACGTTTCCGGGATTCGGATGTGTACCCTACGTTACGTTTCTTGTGACTACGAGTAGTCAAATTAAATCGGCTATTGTTTTTCGGCGCGCTAGATTTTCGTCCAGAGATTGAACTGCTATGGGAAGAAAATTAGGTCTTCTGAGATTCTGTATTTGTCAAGTTTCGCTCGATGATTAAATTTAATATTGTGCACCGTATTCGAAGTTGTGCTCTACCCATCTAAGGAGAACCAAATACTTTCATGTGCTCCGGAGCTCAATTCATAACGAATGAAGTTGATGGTTGATGCTCTTCCAATTAAAGAGTGCAGGGTCAATAATTCAGAGACGGTGTGGCAGTAAACTGGTAAATAAGTGTATTGTTGTCGCAACCCATAATATGGGTAGCGTCGTCGAAGCTTTTGCTTTCCCCTGTGATATCACCATGCCAGAAAAAACTTCGAACAAGTCGGCTCGCATAATTTTCCAAGATTTCCTTTTCACAACCACCCTTCCGACCAATCACAACGTCAATGTGCTGCTTCCATTGATCGTGATTGCTTGCATCATAAAGCAATACGTTGTTGTGAAGGTACATGAATGATGTACACTGTATCTCAACTTCGCAAGTATACATACGTACTATCTACTTGTTGGAAAATTGAACTACTTGTACGGAACGAGGTAATAATGTACGCACCCCACTGGTAGTACTCGAAAGTATGGTTGTGCACAACTTCATCGAAAAACAGAGATACAGTGTTTTGCTTTTAACTATCTGAACGATGCTTTTACAATTGCCTAAAGACGCGCATCCTACTTGTAGCATATAGTATACTCTAGCAGTTCTGTAGATTATGGAATTTTGGTAGAGCGCGTACGTTAGCAATGGAATGACGCGGGTAGAGTACATATTAAGATAGCAGCACCGATATTTCATCTTTTGTATTTACACGCGAGATGGAATTCCCCACAGGTACATATCGACCAACATATCCGTCTACTCGCGACGCGTAATACAACACGAGAGAGAATAGTTGCTCAGCGTTATTTTTCCCAGTTTGTCAGGGGTATTAATAATGAACGAGTGTTCTACGTTGAAAATTCAAAAATCATTTACCATATATGCCACAAACCGTTATAAAATATAGATTGCCTACCTTCAACCATGAAAGCTCACACGATAAAAGCAATTTTGGTGAGATTCAGATCTTAGAAAGATTTTCTTCAATCTAAATATAAGCTCTACCAGTTTAAATTTGTGCTTGAAATACGTCTTGCAGGTCAGTTTTCGCGACAAATTTGATTCATCCGATGAAAATAGAGGATGAAAATAATATTAAAAGAATAAAAGAATTTATTTCTTTGTATGTCAAGAATCGAAATAGAGTCACCTCGATTCTGTTCGAATAAAATTGCTAGTGCTAGGAGTGTCGTCAGTTAACATATAAATGGTCAAAATTTCCTCCGATTTCCACTCTTGCTCTATTCAGTCTAATATTTGGAAGTGCCCGTTCCTTTTTATCATTTGTACAGCTTGAAGCTGGAAACTAATTTAAATCGATAATTCACCCGATCCATCGTCTCTTATCAGACTGAAAGCTGCAGAAAAGGAATGCAGCAACGATTAAAGTCGATCACTCGAATCAAGAGAAATTCCGTCAAATCAAACGTATTTTACGTTAACGAACAGCGAACGAGAAGTGCGCTACGAGTTTTTTTTTTTTTTTTGTCATAAAATGTGATAAAAATCACACTTGAGGTATTGAAATCAAATCGTATACCATTCTGGATAGTAACTGCAACCTAATCTTCGTGCCCGCAAATGATCACCTCTACTAGCCCGATCATCCGCGTACCATCATCAATCATTGTTACAGATACACGTCGCTGTCGCACGTCACCGTCGGCGTCGCTTAGTAAGCTATTTCATAAATCAAATAATTTATGGCGAATTACTGTCAGCACACGCGCTTACAAATCATATACTTGGGAGGAAGCATCCTCGGTTTGGCTTTTTTTTTCACGTCGATTATCCACGGTAAGTACGCGTAAGCCGACTCACCCTCGACATAAATTGAATATCATAACATGGAACGGGTTGGTACGCTGCCTTTGCGGGCAGTAGAATTACGCTATGAACCTATAATTCTTGTATATTCAACGTTCAATCCTGTATTCGAGTGGTCCTGCTTGAATATTGTGAACGGTGCGCCACCTAATTAGAAAGGAATTACGTGCAGTACCTACACTGCCTGTCTCTGGAAAAAAGTGTTAATTAATTCACATAACTCGACGCCGTGAATACTGTCAACTTCGTACGGAACGCTTCAGTTTCTCGTCAGGTTAGGCATCTAATTTACTCGCGACATCTGCAATCACGTGAATCAGTCGCTCAAAAATCAAACAGATCTTGAAATTATAATGCTGAGTGGTGTCATATAGTACGCGACCGTGTACTCTTTTTTAACGACCCTACGATGCTCGTTTTTCCAGCTGTCATCACGCAGCGCATGGCGGGTGTGAGCGTGTAGTTGATTTAGAGAATACGTGAAAAAAAGTTCCACAATCACGTCTCATACTGTGCATTTTCCATAAAATGTTTTGATTTTAAGAAATTTCATATGAAACGGAGGGAAAAAATGGAAAAAATTCACGGGTTCTTTAACAAAGTTAAATGAGGGGATGCAGGGAACCTATTCCAACAGCTTCTTTTCATGTATTTCTGTGTAGGTACCAGATTAGTTCTAATTGTGACTCGATAATGGGTACTAACCCGAAAGCGCTCGTCGCGAAAAAAATTTTCAAGTTATGCGGTCAATGTAATTTGAAATAAAGAATTTTTTTAATTTCTCTTATTTCACTTTGTTTTTGAATTTATTCAAAAAGTTTTTATACTGTTTTATGAGTTTCACTGTAGGAAAATAATTTTATTTTATCGATTTATCTGGACCAATCAAATATGATTTTCTGTCTCGAAATCATGTGCAAGGGGTACTGGTCGGTTTGTATTGTGTTTTAGTCCGATGAATCTATGTGCCATTTGATATACTTCCTCTATACTTCTTCCGGAGAAGTGTTATTTGTAATTTGAAAGTATAGCTGGGACCCCTCTTTAATCACTTTTGCAATGATGGTCTGCGGGCAGGATATGGCAAATGTAAGGAGCCCCTTGATGGTTGGGGTCTCCATGACATGAGATGATCAATGCATCTTGGACGGAATGGGCACGGTTTGGGGAGATGGCTCCCAGCGAGAGATTTTAACACATCATGGCGACACTATTAAAAACTGCGACATTTCACGCAGCACATAGAGTTTGAAACTTCAATCAAAAGAGAATCATTTGCAAAATTAATTATACGGCGAAGGAATGAAACTCATTGCAATGAAACTTGCGTAGTGGTGACGATTGCAATTGCCTAGTGGCAACGAGTAGTGGCGACAATTGCGAGTAGTGGCGACAATTGCGTAGTGGCGATGGTAGTTTAGTTTGAAAAAGACAAAGAGGAAGATGGAGAAATAGAGAAAGAGAGACAAGAATATGAGTTGTCCGAGTGCGTATCAAAAAGGTATCAAATGAGTTGTCCGAGTGCTCACAACGCGCGCCAAACAATGCAAATAGAGGAATAGGTAAAATCGTCAACAGTGGCTGGTCTACGCGCACACACACACACACACACTCAACGTCGCCGAGCAAAGTCTCGCTTGTATTTGATGGTAACAGTGCGTACAAGTATATGCCTAGCTATCTGTATTATCTTTGATATAGGTAAGCTAGAAGTTCTCCTTTATTATACTAGCTTCATACTAGTATAACTAGAATATGCCTAGCAATTTCTATTATCTTCAGTATAACTGGGACCCCTCCTTGTAGTATAGTAGCTTTATACAAGTAAATGCCTAGCAATCGGTATTATCTTCAATATAAGCTAAAAGTCCTCCTTTATTATACTAGCTATATACTAGTATAACTGGAATCATTGAGCTATAGATGATAGGAGGGGGAACTCAAAAATTTTCCAAGTCCCAAGGTCATAGGTAATTACGGCTGTATAACTGGAAAATATTGATATACCTAGCAATTTGTATTATCTCTAGTATAAGCTAGGACCCTTCCTTGAAGCACAGTAGCTTTATACTAGTATATGATTAAATAGGAGGGGTCTTGGGGGGGAGGTAGAGGGGATGAAAAGAGGGGAGGTCAAAAATTTTTCAAGTCCCAAGGTCATTCTCAAGGTCATAGTTAGGTAAGGAAGTTGCCTCCCGGATGCCAGACGCCCGACACCGGACGCCGGACACTTCTTCTTGAAAGACCCCCTGATAAAACAGCTTCCCTGTTAATAATTATTCAATGCGACCAAAAAATACTCTCTAATTTTTTGACGATAGAACAGTGCAGTCATAATGGGAAGGGGAAATTGTGACCCAATTTCTTATCCTTTATGATATTTGCCTCTGTAGAATAAATAAAATTAGGTAAAATGGGCAATTAACGATATTTTCAACAAACAATTTCAATTTTCTGGATATTTTGACATGTTTCATGTCTTTACGCTGACCTGATCCCCTGACCCCTATCGAAATTTTGCGAGTTTTCTAACACAAGTGGCCCACCCCCACCCCCCATTAACCCGTGGATTATTCAAAAATTTGCGAGTTTTTTAACGCGAGTTCACACCGCGAGTTCACCTTGCTTAGTTTATATTTGAGCATTATACCAGCTTTATGGTGGCTTTATACTAGCTTTATACTAAGATTTCTCAAGTCGTTTGACTTTTAGCAAAACCCTCATTATACTAAACCTAATATACACTTTATGAAGGCTTCAATCTTCTGACTCCTAGAGAAGCTTCATAGTTTGCCTTGCCTAGTTTACATGCTAGTTTAAACTAGCTTTATTCTAGGAATACCACAGGCTCATTCCAAACTAAGCTCCTTTATACCATAGGCTCATACAAAGGGGAAGTTTAAATTAGTCTCTACTAGCTAGGCTAGATCTCTCTTTGATGTGTGCAGTGAACTCACCGCGTTTGCGAGTACCACCTCGCCGTAAGCAAATGACCTTGGGTCTCTGAAGCTTTCATTATACTAAGCCTGAATCAGTATGCTGTAGTAGGAATAGCCTACATTATAAAGGCCTAATATACATATTTTAGTTTGAAATGTAAACTAGATTTATACTAGATCAAGCCAGATTCCTACCCTGAATTTGAAATTTGCTTGCGTACATCCGTGCGTCGGAAGCTTTCATTATACTCCGCCTGAAGTAGAAGGAATACCCTTTATTGAAATACTAAAGTAGACTTATAGTAGACCAAGAAGCGGAGCGAGTGAGGCCCTCTAATCTCATCAGCCTGAAATACTGAAACAGACTTATACTAGACCAAGAAGCAGGACGTGAGGCCTTTTTAATTTCATCAGCTTGAAATACTGAAGTAGACTTATACTAGACCAAGAAGTGGAGCGAACGAGCGGAGTGAGTGAGGCCCCTTTAATCTCATCAGCCTGGATTATACTTAGGTGGACTTGTACTAGACCAAGATGGGGGCAAACGATCGGAGCATGCTACCTTATAGAAGGCATGAAACATGATCTTTTTCTATTTGGCTCCGCCAGAAGATTTTTCTCTACGTATACTGCCACTATGTTATGCAAGTATTCTGAGTCCTTCTTTAACAAGATTATACATTTGTCGAAAAACAAGAAGAGGAGAAGAAAGATAATTGATCAAACTAACTTCTTCCGACCCTCTTTTCAGGCTTGTTTGATTCCTTTCTATTTTCTCTTCCAATGAATAATTCTAATATGTCGCGCCACTAGCTCTCTCACTCAATTTTTAAAAGCACTACGCTCATCCATAATCTCTTTTAATCAAGTTGTCTCCATGGTAGCAAATTACAAAATGATTTTTAAATTTTCGATCATCTAGGGGAAAATTTATGACTATGAGGGGTACAACCACTCGTTTCTGGTAAATCTTCCAACACGTAACATTAATTTTATGACAAGCTACCTTGTTACCCACGGTAGAGAGGAGGTCGGCTATATGCCCACGACTCTTTTTCTCTTCTTTTTACACGATGATGTCATAAATCAAATGAGGATAAAGACACTTTACAATATAACAACAAAATTTTAACATCAAATTACCTTTGATGAGGGAATAATTATAGGCCCTATTTGTTTGACGTTTGTATAATGTAGTGTGACAATAGAAGAATGAACGTTTGTCGAAAACCCAGAACAGTTGTCAACAAAAACAAAATCTACTCCGCACTTTTTTGAAAAAGTGAATTAATCAATTAATGGAATCACAGCATCATCAGCAGATCGACTAATTTGCTGTGTGCACAACTGCCTTCAAGCTATGGACAAAGACACACATATATACTCACAGAGTGCATTCTCTCTTCATCCAACATAAAATTCTGGAAACCAAAGACGACGACAAAGAACAAATTCATTTGAAGAGTATCGACTATCAAACGCGCACTGACCCTAAAAACAAGCAAATCAATTTGTCACAATAATTGCATTTTATTGAAACTGCAACGCGCTCAACGTTACAACTTTGAAAAACGATGCGTCTGCGGAAAGAAAAGAGTTCAAAAGTTATGGATGTTTATAAAAATATGCATACAATCAAACATGTAGATTCGCTATCGTCGCTTGTGTAGAATGCGTAGAAAGTACTGATGAGCAAAAGGTGATCGTGACTCGAAACTAAAGGTGATTTTTTTCAACAATGCCTCCAAAAATAATGATAGGCGCGGCGTTTACTTGTGAGAAGCAAAATTGAAGAGTGAAAAATTTTCTTTCAGATGAAAATATTTTTAAAAGATTTAAAAAAATTCCAAAATTTTGCGCGATGCTAGCGCTGCCCGGTCCGAATACACATGGGAGTCCCGAAAGGAATTGTTTCTACTCGCAGATAAGGCAGGTTGTGTAAGCTCACATATACCATAGAACTACAATCAATGGTTATCCATCGATTTCTCCGGAAAGCAGTTTTCTCTGTTCTCGAGTGCAAAGATTGACAGGACGGAATGCACAACAGAGTAAGCAGTGATCAAAAACATGAACCAACTACGCGTAACATACTGGGGCCAAATAAGATACCGGGCAAAGCAAAATGCCGGATAGAGTTACAAGCAAGTGCAGAAAATCGGTGAAGGATCATCCCGATATCAACATTCTCCTCTGGTGTTGGACTCTCCTATAATTAGGAAAGATTTAAGCCTTTTTGCAGATAAGGGGAGTGTGAGCTTACACTTACAACGAACCTACAACAGATGGTCGTAAGTTGATTTCTTTATTTTTAACAATTAGATGGGTAAAATGGAATACTCAGTAGGGTAAACGATCATCTGAATTTTATACATATTACATTAGATCTTTGGAGAAGAAGAGAGTGCGCCCGAGTGTACTCATCCTCATGTGTGAGAGTATCGCGAAAGTTATGGGCAGAAACTGAATTGTGTGGCATTTAGCTCTTTTTTGCATGTAGGGTGGAAGGTAGATTTTGAAATACATCAAGGTGAAAGCGACCCGGACAAAAAATATTACTTCGTCAAAAATGCCAAAACTGGAATAAATGCCAAAATCGATGAAATTGCCAAAAAATGCCGAAATTACATATTTGATGTAATGGAATTCCATCAAAATTCAAGATAAAAAATTAGCGGACCCTCTTCCAGCCTGGTACTGGCTGTTTGTTATTATATACATCGACTCCGAGCTGTACATGAAAGGGGAGGAGGAACGTAAAAATATGATGGGAGGAGAATCTCAAAGCTATATAATATGATAGGAGGGCGATCTGAGTCATATCGTGGTTGAAGAGTTGCATATCTGGCTTATGAAAGGGATCAAGCTGAATGGTGTATAAAGCATTGCATAGCTAATTACTTTAAGGGACTATTTCAACTTTCAGGCTGCTTTTTCCGCAAATTTGACCAAATTCGGGACTTCGAAACCATGCAGAGGTGAGTTTGGACCCTTTCCGTCGACGGACTAGAAAAATTTGCGCTAGGAATTCTAGACTTGATTCGAAAATTTGCAAGTTGGCCCTTCCTCCTCAGATTACTTTCATATTAATTTTATTCTATAGGCTTGGCCCACACGTGGCTTATACTAGGTCCAGCATGCTACTTTTATACTGGTTTTGGTTTATACTGGCTCATACTAATAGGCTTCGAAAAACCTTATAGCTGATTTTAAAAAACGATAGTTTCCTCATCGAAATTATGCGAGGATCGCAGGGAACCTGTTCCATGAGATCCGAAGCTCCTTTCCTGTCATATATGGTGGCTTGGAAGTCGAAATTTTCCGCACTCTTTCCTCTATCGTGTATTATGGTTCGAAAGTTGAAATTTCTTCAGGTTCAGATCCTTTTTTAGGGTAGGTCAGTTTTCGCAGGGGTGAGCTTAGTCGGCCATTGCAAGGAACTCAGGTTGATGAATCGCTCACTCTAAGTGGCCCGATGGCCATTTAGCTAAGCTCCAAAAAAAGTATGGAATCAGGTGGTCTAGTGTACTTGAAGCCGCATTCATGTGGGAGAAGATGGATATGGGAATAGATAAGCACGTGCAGAGCTACGCAAGGGCCCACTCAATATCTGTGTACCATCGACGTACAGACGACAAAAAACCAAGCATAGGAATATGAAGGCAGAGAAAGAAAATACTCCAACAGCAATTGAGCTGTAAGTTGTGAGATGTAAGCGTATCAGAGTTTGCGTGTCTGGGACAACATTACTTGGCGGTTCGAAAAGGTCGATACCGGTATTGGAATCGCACCCATTCCTTCGTGGAGGGCGGGTGGTCGCTTTGGAGGCGTGATTTTTTGTTCCGAAGATCCATTTATAGAATTTAAACAATAAGTACTAGAGGGAGAATTCGGATGTACATCGAAAATTTCATACAACCATTATGCAGTTAGGTGCACATAAATACTTTCAAATGTACACAACTTTCAATTCTTTGTTCTTTATTTCGCTCTATTCCAATGGTTTCCTGCCGGTTGAATAAATCAGAAGTGCCGCAGAATAAAACCGGAGGTTCTTCCGATATGAAACTTTTTTAGTGGTTCGACCCATAATATTTCAATTAGAGAACGCTGCTTATCAAGAAATTTAAACAAAGCGCGTGACAACGAAAAAATGCGATAACAATCCACGCGTGGATTAACAATGAAACAATACATGACAGCGTACATGAATAATGTGTCGCACGTAGGGGGGTTGAAAAAATTTAAGGGGAAAAATTTCGTTGACAACGAGCGAATCTCGTGCGTCTAGAAGATCGTCATTCATAAATTTCCGTTCGTTGCTTATCATAAAATAACAATGATTTCTATGACGTAATTATCGAAATTTGAATCGGCTCGCAAATCTATCGAATGGACAGCATAACTAAAATTGAAAAATAATACGTGCGTGATATTGCAGACGAAATTCGCCAAAAAAAAAGTAATCATACCGTATTTTTGTTTTTTATACAATCTATTACCTAAATCGCTAAAACACAAGATGATATGAAATTTCGAGAGCCCGAATGTTCAGCAATGATGCGCTTCATAACATCGTCGTATTTCGTCGATTCACCTCTAGGTCATAAATTACGTCATCGTCTTACTCGCAATATACATACAGTCGAATACTCGCACACTAAAACACTTTGCATGGTAAATTCATTCATTTATTCATCGCCGCGCCGCTTACACGTACACACTATAGATACGCGTTGTTACACAATTTAAATGCAGCGCGAAATAAAATATATTATATTTCGAACATTAACAACAAATTCTTCCACCTAAATTAACAAAATATTCCTGCGAGGCAATCGGCATATAAAATACGCGAAAGCTGTCGTACTCGTAACCCTAATGAACGATCCCCGCTTTGCCGCCGCGAGACTAGGAACGAATTCGCATCCCTGTGTACAGCCAACAAATTCAAGTTCGAACAAGTGAACCGAATACGAGATACTCGTAACTGCATAAACGAAGAAAAAACACTACGTGATTCGTCATACTGATTTCCACGATAACACTAAACACCGTATGAATACGAACGCAAGTTGAATGAAAAATCGAATTTCGAGAAAAACCGAACGCGTATTCCGAGTCTTATCGATAATCAAATCTTAGCGACGGATTTGCAACACGGGCCGCCTTAGGCACGAGAAAAAATGTCACCTTTTCCCCTTCCCTACCACACCTTCCTAATGAGCCTAGGGTTGAACACGTGAGAGCGTATTATTGTTATTTTATTGTTATATACCTATATGGTGTATATTTATCATTCTAGCCATCGTGTAAACAAGTACCGATCTACTCGCGCTAAGTCAATCAGATGGATTTGTTTCAGCGTACAGGACGAGAGGAGAGCGTACTTGGCAATATTGGATTTGAAAAATACCTTTACTCAGAGTATCGAGAGCGTTCCGCATTTCTTTCCGACTTCTTGGCCAGTAAGATAGCTCTCCGGCGGACAGGATTAGAAAGTGATTTTTACATGTTTCATGTTTGTCTCGCCGCACCCCAATTTGAAAATCCGCAAGTACACATTCCCCTCCACCCCTCTCCCAAGATAATGGACTTCGAAAGTTTTTCGAGAAAAATTTTTTATACCTGGGACTAATTGAGGAATTTGCGAGTACACCCTTTCCTAAGTATTATACTAGGCCTATATTGATTCAATTGTACGAAATTTGTATCTCAATTTTATCTTTAATTTAAGCCATATCAGAAGTTTCTACAACTTTTCCATGGACTAAAATGTGCCAAAAACTGACTACTTTTCAAAGATTTTCAAAACAAGATATTGGAAAATCTCCTTTATTCAAGCGTCATAAGGTTATTTAGGTATTTTTTTTTTTTTGAATCAGCGTTGAATTACAGTCCGAAATCAGATAAAATGTGGAAGTCGAAACAATTTTCAATTATTCAGAATTTTGGCACATTTTGGTCCAATACATCGCTCAGAAAAGTCGTAGAGAGCTGGTTAGGGACGCAAAATGTAGATAAAAATGAAATACAAATTTCGTACATTTGAAGTATACACCTAACGTTTCGCGTTTTTAGGCTAGAACCGATTTAGCGTAAACTCCCATTTAACTGGTAACATAATTTTGACTCACCCTGTACCCCTAATAAGTGATTGAGAGATTTGCGAGTACACTCTTCTCGTAGGTATTCCTATAGTAAGCTGAAGCCTTTACAGTATACTTTATACTAGGCTAAGCCTTTGAACGTGCGGAGATGCGTCCGTCCGTTCGTTCGTGGAAATGATCTTCTGGTTTTTAGCTTTCATTATATTAGGACTAATAAACTGTAGACTAGACCTGAAGCGGCTAGATCTCTCTTTGACTAAAACAGTAATCAGAGAGTAAGAAGATAATGATTTTGCCTTTCATTATACGAGACCTGAAGTGGCTATACTGAACCTGAAATAATGACCAAGAAGGGGGCGAACGAGCCGGGCGTACTACCTCTTAAAAGATATAAAATATGATCTTAATTTATTTAGCCCGCCCAAAAAATCAGTCCGATACAAACCCTACTCTTGAGGATATTTACGCGATGTGGTGATTTGGTATCAGCATTTCATTTATTGTATTGAAGTGTTATGACGTCATTGTGTAAAAAGAAGAGAAGAAAAGTCGTGGGCATACAACCGATCCTCTTCCTACCTTGGGTAATTCTGGAATTCATCATTTTCATTCGATTTCCAACCAAAATTACCTCATTTTTCACCAGAACCAATCAATTCTATCAATTTTCAATCAAAGCTGCCTCACTTGAGAGCAAACTTTTTTCATCTTTTCCAATTAAAACTATTTAGCTTCAGACATAAATTTATGAATTCTTCGACAAGGATTGGCCTAATTTTGGTCAAAAATCCAGTGTTTTCCAAATAATAGCGACCCGAATTTTGGCAAAATTTGATAGTTTTTAATAAAATCTTCACGATTCATTATGAAATTTCTCACTTCTATCAGTAAGCTAAGATTTGTAAGTATGTAATTGTTTCATTCGCATTCACGTAAAAACACGCCGACGCTGATAACAGTACACTAATTTTCAAACACGCGATCCTAATACAAAATCACACACGATTGAACCGCAAAACGCAATGATAACAGGCAAAGAGCTAAAGACACAAGGCTATTCAGCATAGCTAACATGGGAATACCCACACCTTACTGCGCTGTGGTGCGATTGGTGCGATAGGTGACGTCCGTGACATGACGTGAGCGTCTCAACTGATCCGAAGAAGAAAGAAGAAGAAGAACAAGCAGCCAGTACCAGGCTGGAAGAGGGTCGGCCAATCTTTTCTCTTGAATTTTGATGGATTGATTTTATCAAATTTTAAAATATTGCAGAATGCTGCTTGCTGAAATGCTGAAGTTCCTTCTGATCTTACTTTCAGTGACGTCCATACTTGAACTGAGCTACAACGACGTTTACCCGTGGGGATCAAGTATATTTGTAGCATAGATACCTTTCTGCTGATCAATGAAATTGGTTCATATTTAGAGCTTCAAATGCACAATCCCCCTCAAGGGGTGAGGGATAGAGCTCTGGGGGCTCTAACCTATGAATGTTGTTTAGGTATCTCGATAGAGGATATATATTGAGTTTGGTCAAAATTGGTTCATATTTAAGGCTCCAACACGCTCACCACTTGAGGAGGGGGAGCTTCAACCTATGAATATTGTTTAGGCATCTCCATAGAGGATATATATTGAGTTTGGTCAAAATTGGCTCATATTTAGGGCTTCAAATGCTCGCTACCCTACTTGGGAAGAGGGGAGGGGGCTCTAATATGTCCACTGCAACTTTGAATAATTTTGATGATTAATCACCTATAAGAGTGCTGTTATCATACCTAAATATTTTCTACTAAGTGCTCAGACGGAAATACCCACAAAGAAAAAATTGGAGCATTCCATCAAATATTTATTGATACTCGCCTAATAGCCGCAAGGCGCGCCTCTCATACCAAAACAAAAGTAAAATAAATTTGAAAGTAAAATAAAATCGTTATTCCAAAAAATTCTAGAATGAAAAACAAAAGTCAAAAATTTTGCCTAAAGTCACTTCCGAATCACTAAATTTTTCATGCATAACGGAAACAAAAACAAAAATAACGAAGCGAAACTTTTTTAGCTAAAAAGAGGAACGAAATCAGAACAAAACAAAATCAAAATAATTTTGTTATGATAAGAAATCTCCAAATAACGAGACGCCGCCACAATACTAATTTTCGAACAAGCTATCTTACTTAATACAAAAATACCCACAGCTTACTACGCTGTGGACTACTGTACGTGACGTCCGTGACATGACGTGAGCGTCTTAACTGATCCGAAGAAGAAGAAGAAAGAAACAAAGAAACAAGCAGCCAGTACCAGGCTGGAAGAGGGTCGGCTAATCTTTTCTCTTAATAATGGATTGGTTTTCTGTTACGTCACCAATAATTGGCAACAGAGATGAAATAATTTTTCTTTCACTATGTGACTAAGGCTCTATGTCTTGGAGTATATGCATTGAGTTTGGTCAAAATTGGCTCATATTTAGGGCTTCAAATGCTCGCTACCTTACTTGGGGAGGGGGGAGGAGACTCCAATATGTCCACTGCAACTTTGAATAATTTTGATGATTATTCACCTATAAGAGTACTATTATCATACCTAAATATTTTCTACCAAGTAATTCACTTTCTATCAAATATGAGAAACTCAGTACCAATTTCAAGTTCAAATCAAGATACCTACTCAACAATTATTCATTCATTTTGCTCAAGCGCTTGAATACCTACTCTAATTCAATTCATTATAATAGCTCCCACCAATCGATCAAGAATTCCTCTCATCACTTTTGTTCGTTTTGATAAAAACAAACACCCAACAGTCAATAATTGCGTTGATTTGGAATAACCTCAAGTAAGGTCTGTCGATGGCAAAGACGTGATAACGTTCCCTCAACGCTAATATTATACACCAGCCCTATTCAACTGGCGGCCCGCGGGCCGAATGCGGCCCGCGAAAAATATTTCGTTCCAATAGTTTCAAAGATTACAGTCGTAAGAATAAATGAAAAAAAAAAAAAACAGTAGGCGAAGAACTGAAATAGAAAAGCTGTACTCAATGTAATGCATGATCGACGTTCAAGTATAAATGTGAAAGAGTTGTATGCTCGCTGTTCTAAACGAGGTGATCACGGATGAGAAAACGAAATCTTCGGTCTTATCTTCTGTGCAGCAGGTGCAGTTGTCTGACACACTACTGGTCGCAGAGTTGACCTCTTAGACTCGGATATTTTTGATATAATTTGCCGAGAATTAAAACGCGTTGACGTGTTTTCATTAGCAATACATGAATCAACTGATTCTACAGACCAAGCTCAGTTGAATCTTATTGTACGTTTTTTTGACGGTGACTGCTTTCGAGAAGAACTGCTAGCTTTATTACCAATGATAGGGCATACTACTGGTTCTGATATATTCCAAACGGTCGAAAAATTCTTTTATGACAACGGACTTGATCTCAATAAGATCTGCCTACTAGTAACTGACGGCGCCCCCTCTATGGTGGGCAAGGTTAGCGGTTTCATACAACGATTACGAACCATAGTTCCTCATATTCAATCATTGCACTGTATCATCCACCAGAGTGTTTTATGTGGCAAACTTTAAAAGCATTTCAATGATGTAATGGAGCGTGAAATGAAAATCATAAACTGTATCAGGTCAAAATCCAGCCTCCAACATAGATTGTTTCGCACGGTTTTAAAAAATATGTCTGAAAGCATGCGGAAATTCGCATGTATAATGAGGTGCATTGGCTCAGCAAAGGGCAAGTGTTGGAACGGTTCCTGAAATGCCATTATTTCCAGGAATAGTAAAAATTTGAACTACTCTCCACGTCTTTGTTTCCTGAAAAATTTTTTCTGGCCCGCGCAAAATTCTTTGACGTCAAAACGGCCCGCTTTGAAGAAAACTTGAATAGGGCTGTTATACACCCTTCTAACATCTACCTTCAACACAACTTTCATTCAAATTGTTTGAACCAATTTCAAAAATTCATCCCTCATCACTTTTCTTTTATTCTGTAAAAACAAACTACCTAGGTAGATACCAAAACTTCATGAACAGTTATTCATCCGTAGAAAATAATTTTACAGTTTGAACATTCGATCAAATTTATTAATTGGCAAACGTTACTCATGATAACAGACACTTTTTACATTGCATTGTGGCGTTCCCGCCTCATTTCTAAATTGTTCCATTCGCAAACACGCCGACGCCGATAACACTAATTTCAAACACGCGATCCTAATACAAAATAACACAGGATTGAACGGCACTTGCTTGAACTGCAAAACGCAATGACAACAGGGAAAGAGCCAAAGACGCAAGGCTACTCAGCATACAAGTTAGCATACACAAAAATACCCACAATTTACTGCGCTGTGGACTACTGTACGTGATGTCCGTGACATGACGTGAGCGTCTTAACTGATCCGAAGAAAGAAAGAAAGAAAGAAGAAAATAGTGATTACAATACGGTCGGGCTCGAGAACCGGGCCGACCCTAAACATGGTTATTGCAATACGGTCGACCTCGTTGGACGGGCCGACCCTAAAAAGTGATTGCAATACGGTCGGCCTCGTAGGACGGGCCGACCCTAAAAATCGCCCCTTCAAGTAACTGGAGAAAACAAGATGGATGTTCCTGCATACCTGCGCTCGAACCCTGTGAGCTGAGCGAAGGGTCTCGGGTTCGGATGCCGACGAGGTGATCTAAATTTTTCGCTCGAGTTTTTCATTTACCAACAACCCTCCTTCCCTGTAAGCTAAGTTCGCATAAAAAACAAGATGGAAGCCCTTTTTACCTGCTCTCGAGCTCCTTACTTTTTCTTGCATAGAATGACATCATCAAAGTACGGAATTATGCCAACACCTGCAGACTGAATCCAATACAAGATAAGAGCCCCGTTATATCTTTTCTTTCGACTATAAAGTCTTAACTTACTCAGGTCTAGGATACCTGCCAATAGTCATTTTGGAAACAATACGCTAGATTACGTTGAGGTGTTGAAATAGAAAGGTTACAGAGAACCAGATTCTCTAGTTCCACTGATCTTTGTAGTAACCATTTTTGGACACGATTTTGCATAGAATTTTCTATTTTCATTTTACACGATTGATCCATCTTCGTGTCGTGCAAATTCCAAAGAGATTCATGAGGGAAAATCATAAATACACTCGTTTCGTAATATCTACCGCGCCTACTCCAGAATTATTTATTCAACGACGTGGAAAGTAATAAAAAATATAGAATATTTTTCTATTTCTTTGAGTGCTTTCGAAAATCCGCCTGTTCGTACTTATTACCTTCTCAAAGTCATTCGGCTCGACTGCTTCTGCCTGGGTATACGTGAGCAAGCATGTGAAAAGGAGTTCGAGAAAACGAAAAGAAAAAAAAGCTCCACCAAACGCAACACGTTCATTTCAAGCTTTCTTTCGAGCGTGTAAACGTCGAACTTGATTTTGTACGAAAACGAAATCTGACTTTACAGTTTTCATACCAATAGCTTCTGAATTGCTCCGATCAGCGTTTTTTTCTTTTTCTCTACTATTAAACTCGCTGGACTCGCGTTAACTTGCGTGAGCCATTTATTTTCATTGTATCGTGTATAGTATAGCGAGAGTATACTCCAGGAGAAAGCAAGTTTCGCGTTCACCCGGTAGCGTCTACATAAAGGTACGAAAATAATGCGTAGTGTGGTACGACGACACTATGATGTGGAGAGAAAAAGCTGCAAAACGTCTATTAAGGTACCGTATTTGGTTGTATACGCCGAGCATAGACGAGAAAGCGAGAAAAGGAAAAAATTACAAAATAACTTTTCGCAGCAGCCAGCATTTAAGAGATTGAAAGCGCAAAAATATCAAACCGGCCGAAACCCATTTATCATAAGGCAGTGACAAATTGATAATAGAAAATAAACCCGCTTCGGAAAGTACAGAAAGAGATCGAGCGAAGCGAGAAGGAGCGTAAAATACGAAGGCACGTAGAGTAAGAAAAAGCAAATGATCGGGCAGCGTCAACTACTAGGATTTATTCCCAACGTGCGTCATTCGCAGATCCGAGAGTGAATGTAATATACACGTTTCGCTCATTTCTCTTTCCGGGCTTTTAATCCGCCGTATTGTATCGGATGTAAATCTACCGAAGGAATGTTGTACGGATTTTGTGGCCAATCATACCACGATGAACAATTAACGTATCGAACCGGAGTAAAAGTTCAACGCGGAACACATCAACTTGTACTCACAAGAACTGCGATCTGAAATGAAATTCGCGAGGGAATTGCCCTTAATTTGAAACAAACGAGAGCTACCCGGTGTAGAATTTCAAATAATGAAAGGGAGAAAAAGTGCGATAGTACAGTAGCGAGCCATAAAAAATAACGAAATTTCTTCATTCACTTCGTAAAGTCGGACGAGCAAGTTTCCTTTGGATGGCCATTTTATTTCTTCTGTATGAAACAAGGGACGCCTGACGTTACTGTCTATCGATTCGTAGATCGCAGCAAAATTTTAATTTTTCAGAGGTCTCCCTTTCATGTAGTTCATCATATGCGCATAGCTTCGTTCAAGGGTACATTTTTGGCTTTCACCAATCTTGACAACCCGTCATACTTGGAGCTCTGTTAGTACAGATACCAACACAGTGATCCTACGACCTGCCATGAAATGTAAGGAAAGTACCAACAACATAGAAAATATCTTCACTTCTCGCGATGGCCTCCCTCTCCTTCATAAATAAAGATTAATGGATAGTATTGTACCCGTTGACAAATTGAATATACGTTAGTAAGTGGCACTAGCCAGAGTTTTCCAATACTTCATCAGCCTGCAGAGCAAATCGGAAACTCTTAATCTCTCTATGATATCACGCGACAATTTAGAGATGTGATGGGCAACAATAGAAGGTTATCTGAGGACGGTACTTTACCAATTTCGGGAAGTGGCTTCATCCCTCAGTTTGATTCGCACCATCTCTTTATATGTATGCTACATGTGAAATAAATTATAGGAAAGCAGAGTATTTTATGACAAAGTGTCATAATTTCCATAATTATTTCATCCATGATGCTAATTAACACAGTAATTAATTATCAAACAAATTAACGTATAATTAATATTCAGGGAAGAAAGAGGGGTCCCACAAAGAGGGAAAAGAGCGACTCACAGAGCATAAGTTTCAATAAAGCTAGTCAAATAAAGCGAGGGACATAATATAATTTATAATAATCTTCAAAGAAAACGAATGAATAACAAAAAAAAGCTGTTGGCAAATCCGCTTCCAAACTTTCTTCTCCGTGAAGGTCCACCGGAATTACTTGGTACTTGACGGCAGCAAAAATATCATACCTAGACATCAGAAAATATTCTCAAGCCTACGAGGCTAGGAAAAGAAATAGGTCCTTACAAGGACTTTGAAGCGATGTATCGAGACCGCATAGAAATTCAAGTTAGCATCGAGCTGAGCTAAGAAGCGTATATCAAATTCAAGGCACCGGCCTGTAAAGCGTAAAATGAGTGCAAGGCACCGGCCTTTGTCCTAACGAAGCGATATTTCATGATCGCAAGAAAATTTAAGCAAGCATCGAGCTATAAAGCGTATGAAGCACCGGCTTCTTGACATAATACACATTGAACCGTATGTGAGAAAGAGTTGCCAAGCAAGGGTAAAAATATTTACGAAATAAAAGAATAAATTCTGACCTGATTGTCTGTCGTGGACATCGCGCAAAATTAGCTGCAAACGTTGAACGGACGAAAGATAACGGACGCGAAAATATCGTTAAGTATAAGCGAAATATTAGACGCGAAAATATCAAAATGCAGACACAGTACAAAAAATATCGAAATAGCAATACGCAAGTATCAAAAACGCCAACTGGTATACCGTCAATTCGAATTCTAAAGGTCGTCGAGACCAAAAATTTACCTTCCCCCACCGTTTTCCTTCTTTTGTTATCGAACATAGAGGAAGAGAAAGCTGGGAATAGATAGGGATTTCCCAAACGTGACGATCTTTTCAAAAGACCGTATCGAATTAAGGGAGGGAACCTTACGTTTCAACTTCAGCGATAAGGTCATCTACAAGATAATGATATGCATATCTACAAGATAATCAAGCGATATAATGATTAATCAATAATCGTCACTTCCTTTCTAAACTTCACTCCTCGATCATCTAGAAGTCGTTGGAAGTAGTCAATGTTTTTACCATGGAAAAGGGAACGTTTTGACGTGAAGTGTCTTTTCAACCTGCTTGGTAACCAGAGTCGGATTTAGGTCTGCTGCCGCCCTGTACAAAATTCTTTTTGCCGCCCCTCAAAAAGAAAAATTTTTGCTCGCTTTGTTCGCGATTTACCGTTAAGGTGATGAGGGAGGGGGAGGGTGGACAAAAACCAAATGATTAACATGATTGATAAAACCGGTATACCGGTTTTTTGAGCTTTGAAAGAACCGGTTAGACCGGATTTTAACGGGAGCTCAAAAATTTTACATTTTTGCCACCAGGAGCGCTAAAAACGTGGCTTCATAGCGCTTCCGGAGCGTAATGAACCGGCTTTGGAGCGTATTGAACTTGTGTCTCGTGGACTTATGGTCGTGCACTCGACTTTTTCACTTCAAGCAACAAGATTACAAAAAAAAAAAAAAGACAAAAAACGATTGAAACAAAACAACGTTAGAAACAAGCAGCCAGTACCAGGCTGGAAGAGGATCGGCCAATCTTTTCTCTTCAATTTTGATGGATTGATTTTCCATTACATTACAATAACAAATTGCTAAATATTGCAGAATGCTGCTTGCTGAAATATTGAAGTTCCTTCTCATCACACTTTCAGTGACTTCCGTACTTGGACTGAGCTACAACGACGTTAACCCGTGGGGATCAAGTATATTTGTAGCATAGATACCTTTCTGCTGATCAATGAAATTGGTTCATATTTAGAGCTTCAAATGTACAATCCCCCCAAGGAGTGAGGGATAGAGCTCGGGGGGCTCCAACCTATGAATCTTGTTTAGGCATCTGCAAAGAGAATATATTGAGTTTGGTCAAAATTGCTTCATATTTAGGGTCCCAAATGCACGCTCCCTCACTTGGGGAGTGGAGGGGGGGCTCTAACCTATGAATTGGGCATCCTTATGGAGGATATATATTGAGTTTCGTCAAAATTAGTTCATTGTAGCTCAATATCGAGTATATGCTTCAATCAGGATACACAACAATCATTAATTTATTCTGCTATACCGCTTCAACACAAAACAAGCAAGTTGCAGGCTAGCAGCCTAGCAGTTTCGACTCTCCGAGTCACTGACCACCGCTTTCGCTGATCGGTTCATCATGGATCAGTTCTGTTTTCCAGTAACAGGTCAGACATTGTTGGGGCACCGGTTAACCAGTCTTCTATCCAAATACTTGGTTAAATATTTGATTATTCAGTAAGGAAATTTACCGGTTATCCACGTTTTTCAGCAAGCAAATAACTGGTTAAACCAGTAACATGACCGGAGCTGCCTAACATTAGGAGGGGGCAGGGGTAGGCAAACACATTGAAAAATATGAATTTCTCACGGTGATGAAGTTTTTTTTTCTTGAAAATTAAATTTTTGTATTTTTAAGGCTCCTGCCAAGTAATTTTTTTGGGGGGGCTAGTTGATTTTCTTCGCCGCAACCTTCCTTTTCATTCTTAATAACGATAATGAAAGAACATTTAAATAGCAGAAAAATCATGCATGCATGGTTGGAACGCTACCTCAAGAATATGAATTATCATTGTCAGAGGTCATGATGTCGAAAAAAAAAAAAAAAAAAATTGCCGCCCTGTGCAACTGCACACTCTGCACACCCGGTAAACCCTCCGCTGTTGGTAACTTTCAAATATAACTAGCTTTCCCCTAAAAATACGAAGTTTGATTCGTTTTTGGTCTTTGTTGAGCGCGTTAGCTGTAATTCTTTCAGATTCTTCGCGCGCAAATATCAAAATGGTTAAAAATTGTATTAAAAACGTGGAAAATGCTCGAAATTACGACTTCGGGAACACCCCCTTTGATCCCCACGACGGGCACGTCAACACTTATGTGACGTACTCGACCTCCACTGCTCGAACATCATACCTAATTCTAATAAGAATGATGATAAGGGCGGATGTTCACAAGGAATCATCCCTGCGACGTCAACAACTTCAATTCTGATTGGATGCTTGTTCCCTGCTGCTGGCTTTGGGGTAGCCATTTCAGAATCCCAAAGGAGTACACAGCACAAGGAACGTTACGATTATTCTCTGGTATTGAAAAACGAGAAGTACACTATACTTGCAATCAGAGCAACATATTTAAATTCCGCACAACTTCTGGATTCTAGAAAGAGATAAGAAACATCTTGTTTTTGAATGTGTATTCTTATGAGAATCGATGTCATGATTGGCCCTATAATCGTGGTATCGATAACAAATATGGGTACATTGACTCATTTCCGCTCACCATTATCAACATTGTGGCGGTCTATTATGACGAAAAAATCTCCTGGCCCGAGTCGGAATCGAACCCGCGATCTCTGATTCTTTCGTCAAAATTCCTCTTCTATACATACCTATGTGATTCCTCGTGAACATCCGCATTTTTCATCATCCTTTCATTACCCCCCCCCCCCTCCAGGGATTCGTAACTTGTTCCTATAGGCTTTAGTGTGCGTTTGCAACAGCCTAATGTATTGTGTTCTTCGGCCCTCTTCATTCACAAGATTGAACTTCCATCTGAAGGTAAAATATGACGATCTAATCTTGGGGCCTAGTAGCGGAGTGCTCATTGCACTCGTCATCACTCGTCATGAAAACGAAAGATAGCGGGTTCGATTACCACTCGGGCCAGGTCGGTTTTTCATCCTATCCTTATCTACATCTTAATAAAAATCCGATCCTGAAAGCTGTTTTTATCTAGAGACATTAATCACGACAAACAGTGAAAGGATAGAAAAATTTGAAAGTTGCAACCCTTCCTGCGATTGGATGATGAAAATGTGACCTACTCCAAGATAAGGGCAACTAGCAGCAAAACGCAAATCTCCCAGGAGAGCGAAAACGGAGTTTCATAGCTACCCTTCAGTGTTGCCAGATCTATGGATTTTTGGTCATCAAAAGTAAGGATTTTGCGTAAAATACTAATTTCTTGCGCTCAAGGGAAAAGTACCTTAGACACTTACATGAGAGATACTTTTCTCCTGGTCGTTATGAGCTGATACTGCAATCTTCCGTAAAAATCGAGTCGATCAAGGGAAAAGTATCTCAGTTACCCCAATGGGAGATACCTTTCTCCTGATCGGTATTGATAAATTAGTCGAAATCTGTCTTCAGGTCTTACGAAAAATGACGAAGACGGAGTTTTGAAAACATCTGGAGGCACTGCTACCCTTTCCCTAGAACAGGTACTTAATGCTAATCCCGTTGAACTATGTCGACCGTCGATTCAGGGTCGATTTCGAGTCATAGGCAATGTCGACTACAAATCGACTGTAATTCGACGTCAAATCGACATCTTTACTGAAGGCCATAACATTACGGTCGATTTTGAAGGTAAATCAACTGCTTGACTACGTCGATTTGGAGTGGAAATATCGTCGACTTAGATAACATTTTGTATAATATCATGTCGACTGTATTTCGACGTCGACTCTCAGGCTACCCAAAATGTGAACAATTTGTGCACCCGATGTCGACGGCAACAATTAGTCGATTTTCGGTCGACTACAATATTTTCATTGTTGACTCGAAATCGCCTTAGAATCGAAGTCGATTTCGAGTCAATTTAGTGTGACCCTAATGTTGACCAAAAATCGACTGGAGGTAGACTCATAGTCGGCGTCGAAATTGAGTCGACTCCTGGTCGACAAAAAATTTGAGCTCCGTTCAATGATGTCGACTTGATTTCGACTCCATATCGACCTGTTTTTTTCTGGAATTTCACTACTCGCAAATAAGTTATGCATTCATAATTACTTAAGGAGGAATCAACCTACTATATTTTCGAGAAGCATGCTGCCGGTTAAAACGGTCGAGTAACGAAATCGACTTCATAAAGACGTCGATTGCGGGTTGATTTTTAGTCGTAGAAAAAGGCTCACCTCAAATCGACTTGATGACAACGTCGATAGGGAGTCGATTTTGAGTCGAAAATCACCGTGTACCTCAAATCGACTCAATAACGAAGTCGATTTTGAGCAGTATAGCAGACTGTCCACCCAATATCGACTTGATAACGACGTCGACTTCGAGTCATACATTGGGAACCAACAAGTCGATTTGACGTCGATTTGCAGTCGATTTACGGTCGACATACCCCGGAACTATTTCGACTGGAAATCGACGCGTCGAATTTGTGTCGATTACTTATCAAAATAATGGGTCGATTTCAGGTCGATTTGACGTCACATCGACGTCGATTTAGAGTTGACATGGTTCAACGGGCCAGTCCTTATCTTGGAACAGGTCACAAATGATGAATGTTCAAATTCAGAAAAAAGGAAATGTATAAAATCAACTGTAAGAATGCTGCTATTGCTCATCTCCATTTTACGAGAGGAACTGGCACATGGCCGCAAGGTTGCCACTTCTGGAAAAGTCAGGGGATTCGACTTGCCAGGGAAAAGTCAGGGAGTTTTGAGAAATTTCTTAAAAGTCAGAAAAATCCGTATGTTTTATTCAATTTCCGCGCGATTTCCGATAAAGAAAAGAAAGGAGAGTTTATTCATAAAGAATGAGCAAATGAAATTGGAAAAAAAAAGTCCAAAAAAATCACGGAAAAATTTCAAAAAACCTGGAAAAGTCAGGGAATTTCATACTTGAAAAAAAGTGGCAACCCATTGGCACACCTCTATTTATGGTAAATTTTTAGGAACTATTTTGGCATCAATTTTGAAACTTTTATCATGAGTAAGCTTTTCTGCAAATGGCCACTCTCTTAAGAATATTGAAATAATTTCTACTATTGGCAGACTGTCAAGCTCCAAAATGTAGACTTATCCCCACAAATAATCATAGTAAGAATTTCCCAGCCAAAATAATAAAAAATCATAGGTGTACTCATTTAAACAATTTTAGCGGTGAGTGAGGCCGGCAGTGCAGTGTCAACGCGTTCGGGTCTCGTGGTGACGTCACCCATTTGAAATACGCAAGAAAATGACCAGAAATTCTACAAATGCTAAGCAAACATAAAATCTAAGGAGAGACAGAATTTGAGGAGTTATCTGTCATAACGGCACCTGTCCCATAAGAATTGAATTGAGTAGGTGCCCTCCTGACATAACTCCTCATTATGCATCTCGAGTCGTGACGTCACAACCTACCGTTCAGTCGAAAGTTTGATTTTTTTACGGTTGGAGAGAAAGCCCCAAAAAGGAGTAGATCTGTCAACAGATATTTGAAGATGGTGAGAGGTGTGACTGGAAATTGAAGTAGCTAGGAAAAATTAATACAATTTGAAATAGAGAAAATTTGAAGAAAAATAAGTCGAGGAAGACTACCCAACAAGAAAGATTCTTTTCACACCTTTGTAATTAAATAGGTCAAGTATATTCTCTTTAACATCAGTATGAAATGGAACCCTTAGATTCCATGGTCAGATTACGCTATAAAAAAAGAAGCTTACTGCAGTTCTTCGTGGGCAGAACTATTCCGCCTCGACGAATCAATTTTATAGATATGTAAATTCGAAGTGGTGCAAATATATAAAAGTGTAGTTTATACAACCAACTCTTATTCGATACGTTGTTCGGTTTCTTCTGATTACAGGATTTTTTGAGTATTCTGTCAAAAGTGTCGCGCGGTAGCGTACAAGAAAAGCTGCAATGGATATTTGGTTTATACGATATAAATAAAGATGGTCATATAACGAAGAAAGAAATGGTGGATGTTGTAAATTCGATATATGAGATGTTGGGTCGTAATACGGAACCTCAAGTCGACGAGCACTCGGCCGTCGAACATGTAAATAAAATATTTCACGTGAGTATACGCACTCCTATTTTGAAAATAAGAGACTCGTGTTTAACCTTTGACTGTTTCATCTTGGAGGTGAACTTACGCGCAAATTAATCGTTGCGAAAAATTAACTCGTATACAGAAGAAATACTAGGTACTTATAATGATAAGTCTCCGAATGTTTCATCAGGTGTGACGCAATGCAACCATTCGCACGTAAAGGCTGAAAGACATTTCGCGACTTGAAAACATCGAATTTAACGGCGTTATATATTTTTTGTGTACTTATTTTTTTAAATCACCAGATTCTATAGTTTCGTCGCTTTTTCTAAAGCTTTTCTCGTTATTTTTTCCTTCTTTTCCTTTTTCTCGTTTTTCGTTTATGCGCGCGACGAATAAACTTAAATGGAACGTACTGCTTCTTATCTCCGTTACAAACTGTTGAATTACCCAGTCGAAAGACACTTCGGAATTTTAATTTTTGCTCAAAGATTTTCTCAATCTTTCCTCAGCATCTGTTTGGTATTTACAGAGGCAAATTTACGGCGATTGGAAAACGCTTCTCAGAGGTGTTTTAACGACATTTAAAAATTTTACTACGCCATGAATTCGAAATAATGCGATGTTATAATTTAGTAAACCGATCGTTAACGTGCAGTTTGTTCATCGAATTTATATCAGTATCTGCTTTATTTGCTCGACGACGAAGACGCTGAAAATCGAGAATTAATTGCAAAGAGTAAATCGAAAATTGGAGAGACCGCATATTCTCGTGGGTAGGGCAAAGGTTTGATTGAATGATACTGACTTTTACTCCGTCAAGTGGAAAATCAAAAAAAAAAAAAAGAAGTAATAATAATAGACGGAGCTTTTCTTGAAATCCATTCTTTTATTTTCCGGTTCTCAAGTTCATCCTTAAATTATTGTCTTAGTCTGTTTGATTCCGTCTGTAGACATTGTGTTCTCGTTCGTTTATCGTAAAATTTTATCCTATAGTTTCTGAAAGTAGCGAAACGAAGGAAAAAAAAAAGAAAAAAACAATTGAATAAGTGTTCCCACTGAATTTAAGAGTATTTTAGTCGGCGAATTATTATGCGCACTCACGCACAAACGACCTGAAATTCTCGTATTTTTCGTGAGCCTTAATAAATACTAAAATGATTTTTCGTTTTGGGAGAGAGAGAAGCAGCGTACTATAAACGATATTAGAATGAAATCTGGATTCAATGTCCTCGGCTCCATATGACTTGAACGAATGGTATTGCCTATTCAAAGCATATCGTGCGACTTAGTATTTCTTTCTCGTACTGAAGGAAAAGTCTCTGAAACGAACACGGCGTCTCATCCGATCACTTTGAAAAATATACACCAAAAGAATAGAGAATCAGTTTCATTTTTTCCTTACTTTTTAACGGTTCTTTTAATTAATCCCGACGATTTCTCTACATTGAAGAAGCTCGACGCTCCTTCTCCACTCCATCGAATTTCAAGTCGGAAATGCGTTAAATTGTCTGTGCTTTGTTTGTGTTTGCCGCTATTCTAATCATTTGTCATAGGTCCTTTTGTTCCCTTTAAATGTTGGGAGGGGCTCTGGAAAAGATATGCTAAGGACATGCGAGGAGCCCCTTCATTCAGATATACTTTAGGCTAGAATTTAGAACGGGTGATTAATCTGAGTCACGTTTATGCTTCATTGTGCTAACATTTCTTCGTATGTGGACGGTCTCAATTGGAGGAGGCTGTGGACGTAGATTCTTGAAAGAGTTTTTGGGCGAAAGTTGTCTGAAGTGATACTTTGTTACTAATTATAGTTTACACAGAATTCGAGCTACTCAGACGAAAATGAGGCCGTGCTTGCGGTTGAAACCAGCTGGTCCACCCTGCAGTTGTTCTCCCCAAAGTAACAGTCCTTCTCGCTTTGATCCTCAAAGTTTGGTTAATGAGCTCTTCACAGAAACCCGAGTCTGAGGAAATTCATCCTCACTTTCTCGTGGAGGAAAAGAGGCGTACCAGATTGTACCTTTCTGCGGGCCGAGCCGTAAGTCAAGCACTCTTGGCGTACAGGATTAGGTCTGCGCCATTAGCTGTGTTCGCGTTCTAGTTGAGGATTTTTGGCGTAGAATGACGTCATTAAGGTGCAGTGGCGTCGTCACAGTCTATAAAGTAGCCATTAGTTAGAGACTTCATCCGATTATGTTTCCCGTCACAGATAAGGTCTCATTTGAATTTGAAAGGTATGATAATGGCGCGTTCAGTACAATCTTCTGGGAGAACTGACTACCTTTTTCGTGACGTCATAATATGATGATTCAAATGAAACAAAAGAATGCAAGCAAAAAAGGAAACAATCTCTTTTGACTTGTTTCATGTCTTTTCTGACACCCTATACACTATCGAAAATTCGCGAGTACCAACCCCCCTCCCCTCCCCCCTAATAATGGACTTGGAAAATTTTCGTGAATTACCTGGGAGGTCATTGAGAAATCTGCGAGTACCACCCTCTCTCTCGAAAAAAAAAAAAAAATTAAATAAAAAAAATAAAAAATAAAAATAAAATAAAATAAAAATAAAATAAAATAAAATAAGAAAAATAAAAAAATGAAATAAATGAATAAAGAAAAACAAGATAAATGAATAAAAATAAATAAATAAATAAATAAAATAAAAAAATAAAAAAATAAAAAAATGAAATAAATGAATAAATGAAATAAATGAATAAAGAAAAAATGGATAAATAAATTAAAACAAATAAATAAATAAAATAAAATCAAAAATAATTCTGAAAAAAAATGATAAATGAAAAAATGAAAATAAAAATTTAATAAAAATTAAAAATACCTGGGAGGTGATTGAGAATTCTGCGAGTACCAACCTATTTAAAACAAAAAAAGAAAAATTGAATTAAAAAAAGAAAAAAAAATAAAATGAAGAAAATAAAATGAAAAAAATAAAATAAATAAAAAAATGAAATAAATGAATAAAGAAAAAAATAGATAAATGAATAAAAATAAATAAATAAATAAAATAAAATAAAATAAAAAATAATTCTGGAAAAAAAATATTAATAAAAAAATGAAAATAAAAATGAAATAAAAATAAAAATAAAAAATACCTGGGAGGTAATTGAGAATTCTGCGAGTACCACCCTCTTTCAAAAAAAAAAAGAAAAATTGAATTAAAAAAATAAAAAAATAAAATAAAATGAAATAAAATAAAATGAAAAAAATATAATAAAGAAAAAAATGAAATAAATGAATAAAGAAAAAATAGATGAATAAATAAAAATAAATAAATAAATAAAATAAAATGAAATCAAAAATAATTCTGAAAAAAAATATTAATAAAAAAATGAAAATAAGAATGAAATAAAAATAAAAAATACCTGGGAGGTAATTGAGAATTCTGCGAGTACCACCCTCTTTCAAAAAAAAAGGAAAAAATTGAATAAAAATAAATAAAATACAATAAAAATTTATACCTGGGAGGTCTTTGTAAAATTTGCGAGTATCATCCTCTCTCCAAAAAAAGAAATAATGAAATGAAAATAAAATAAGAATGAAATAAAATGAAAAATAAAATAAATGAATAAATAAAATAAAATAAAATGAAATATGAATAAAATCGAAAATAATTCTGAAAAAAAGAAATAATAATAAATGAAATAAAAGAATGGAAATAAAATTTAAAAAATACCTTGAAGGTGATTTGAGAAATCTGCGAGTACCACCCTCTCTCGAAAAAAAATATAAAAATTAATTTAAAAAAATAAAAAAATGAAGAAAATGAAATTAAATAAAATTAAAAATTAAATAAAATAAAATGAAAAAAATTAAATAAATAAATTAAAAAAATGAAATAATCAAATAAAAAAAAATAGATGAATAAATTAAAATAAATAAATAAATAAAATAAAATCAAAAATAATTCTGAAAAGAAAATGATAAATAAAAAAATGAAAATCGAAATGAAATTAAATATAAAAAACACCTGGGAGGTAATTGAGAATTCTGCGAGTACCACCCTCCTTCAAAATAAGAAAAGAAAAAATTGAATAAAAATAAAATAGAAATTAAAATAGGAAAAAATACAATAAAAATATATAGGTACCTGGGAGGTCTTTGTGAAATTTGCGAGTACCATCCTCTCTCCTAAAAAAGAAATGATAAAATGAAAATAAAATAAAAATGAAATAAAATGAAAAATAAAATAAAATGAAAAAAATGAATGAATAAATAAAATAAAATAAAATGAAATATGAATAAAATCAAAAATAATTCTGAAAAAAAAAATGAATAAATGAAATAAAAGAATGGAAATAAAATTTAAAAAATACCTTGGAGGTGATTTGAGAAATCTGCGAGTACCACCCTCCCTCTTTTTTTGAAAATAAATAATAATAGTGATGATAATAATAATAATTATGGAAAAAATAAAAATAGAATAAAAATGAAAAATACCTGGGAGGTGATTCAGAAATTTGTGAGTACCATCCTTCTTATACTATCTGTAGTATATTTATAATGGACTTGGAAAAATGTTGGGTGAGGTTAGGTTGGGTTAGGTTTAAGGACTTGTAAAAAATGTTTTTATACCTGGTGGGTGATTGAAAATTCTGAGTACTACCCCTCTACTCTTTTTCTTTATACTAGGTGTCTACAAACGAGCGGAGCGAGTGAGGCCCAGTTATCTCATCAGCCTGAAATATACTGAAGTAGACTTACACTAGACCAAGAAGGCTCATTAGCCTGAAATATTCCAAAGTAGACCTATACTACATCAAGCGAGTGTGCCGCTTTAAAGCCTTAGCCCAGAACTCTCAAATATTTATGTCTCGCATTATCCACAACATATCTGATTGGGCAAAATTTTGATAACTTTTTTTTCCCTGTTTATGTACTAGGTTTATACTGGCTTTATGATAGCTATATACTATCTTTCCGAGTGCTCCTCCCCCGTCACCCTAGGTAGACCTATCGCGATCTCATACTGACATTCCCAAAATATAGCCCAACTTCGTATGCAAACAATCCATCAACAAAAAGTTTTCTTCAGTTTCCCTCCAACTTTTTCTGTCTCACGAACGAGTTCAAATCGGTACCCAAAACTAGATATATGCAGTTTTCATTTAGGGTAACAACTCATCCTCCCCTATAGGAAACTCGACTTCCTCATTCACCACCGCATTTCCGCTGTGTTCACCTGCCTCTCGCTTCTCACCTAATTCTCTCTTTCTTATTACACTAACTGATTCTCTTTCATTCTTACTCGCTCACCAAGATCCTATCGTCGACGAACTTTTTCTCCTCCCATGAAAATTTACGAAGTCAAACTTAGTTGCACCCTGAATATTACAACCCTCATAACACATCTTTCTGAAAGAGGCAACAGAAATAAACTATGTACTCTCGTAATTTTGAGAAAGCCTTACCCGCTCCCGGCTTGAACATGGGGCCAAGGTTTCGGTTTATCATCTTCTTCACGAGACACAATTGAAGCCTCCTCTCTCCGGATGGCCTTGACACCCCACTTGACTAGCCCTAGACTCAGTTTATTTGCAGGATCTGTTCTACTTTTGTGGTGAATTCCATACTATGTACAAAAAGATTAACATTAATTTCGATCAAATTAAAGTAATGGAATCTATATCATTTCTTCTTTAGTTGGATTATCTTTCCGACTCTCGTTATTGCTCTTCCTCTTTCCAGTATCATTGGGAATTATCGAAAAGAAATACTCCAAAGGAAGAGTAGAACATACAAAACACCGCAAAAAAATTAAACGACGAACGCTTTTGGTTTATAAACCATCTTCAGGGACGAAATGAAAGCAACTGACAAGACGGAGGAGAGAATGAGATCATTATTAAGGTTGGTCGAAAGAGAAGTTGCGGTGTGAATCATGTTTCTGTTCGATCAGGCCATCTTTCGGAATGTATGTGTTTAGTTTAGTCCATCAGTATTGAGATGACGAATTATTCCTATAAGTTGGAGGGCGATGCGCTTACGGTAGGAATTCTCCTTATGGAGGAGCTTTTCCGATGCCTCACGGAAACTGTGGCCATTATTGATCAAATGATCGGCGAAGGCTGATTCCCCCAGGTGTCCCTTTTCCCAAGACTTCACGTGCTCAGCTACTCTCAGCTTCATCTGGCGGCTGGTTTCACCAATATAAAAACCTCAACAATCCCTACATTCTATCTTATAAGCACCGCTCCTCTCATCAACTGGTACAGGATCCTTTAACCTCACAAACAACCCTTTCACAATGGTAGGATTGTAGAATGCTGGTCTGTAACCGAATGGACGAAGGGCTCGACCCAATTGGAGGTAGGAGACTGATTCAGGGTCTACGACGACCACTGATCGTGTCTCGGGGGAGGGAGGTGGTAGAATCAAGGATTTTCCTAGTGGTTTTCCTCCGAGCCATCAAGTCGACGTCGACATTGACCCTATTCACTCTGGCCAGGTGTTTTATAGTTAACATTTCTTCCTTAAAGGCTGCTATCTTATGAGCAATAGGACAGCATGAAGCTTCGTGCACTAGAACATCGGTCGTAGCATCCTTCCTGTTTATTCCAAACTCAAGAAGTTGATGGAAGTTTCCCCTATTTCTTAGGTGAATTTTATGGAAGGGTTAAAGGAATTGATGAGATACCTCAGAAACCGTCGTCGTTCAACTTTTTCTGCGGTGTTTTGTTTGTTTTACTCTCCCTCTTGAATATTTCTTTTCGATAATTATGGATACCCGTAACTTATAAGAACGCACTTAATTGTTTAATCTTCGGGGATCTTCACTTAGATTTTTTTTTCAGCCAATTCAATATTTTTTTTCAGTCCTCTTCTAAGTACGTACTCGTATACTGCGATATTTCTCCTCTATTTCTTCCTTTTATTCTGATGAACTTTCTCATATTTTTCATGCGATTTTTTCTTCATCATTTGTAAATTGAAATTCATTTCCTCTTCGTTTTTCTCTTGCAGTTGATAGATCGGAATAATGACGGTGTAGTTACCATTGAAGAATTGGTCGACTGGTGCTCCAGGGACGAGCAAATTCTGAAATCTTTAGAAACACTGGATACGGTTTTATGAGGAAAGGACGTGCGAGCGGAAATAATATTAAGAAGCTCTCGCTCGGCTTTCTTTCATTCTTTTCTACGCTTTTGTGATCGTTCCTAAGGAAAAGTGCCGCAGCATACAGTCGATTCAACGGTAATGGCGATATTTTCCATTAAGAAATAATGGAGACGAACAAAACACCAACGCGTGAATAGGACGTAGATCAAATATCGAATTTAATGGATGGGTAAGCAGATGATGAATGATTAAAAAACTGAATGAATAAATAAAAAAAAAGAGAGAAAAGCATTTTTCGTTATTATTCATACATTACTTAATTGTTCGTTTTTCTTCACCACTGTTCCATATCTTTTTTCTTTATTTTGTTGTTTTTTTTTTCTCCGTTTGTCTTCTGGAAATGTAGATCCTCATCTTCTTTCTTCTTAAATCATTCTTCTTATTTTTCTTTTTATAAATTTTCTTTTTTCTCTTTTTCTGTATTATTTAGCACATCCAAACATCTTCTCAATTTCCATTATAATTTATAGAGTAACTCGATTCTCATGTGATATTAAAATATTTGTGTAGGAAATATATTCCAAATTTTTTGTAGAAGAAATTGTTGGAATAGATGTTGAAAATCAATAATACCTCCCTACTTGTATTAGAAGTTACGCAGAGATATTCACCTAGTCATAAGTGTTACTAATATTATTATTATTTCATCAATATTTGTATTATTAAAGTAAGTAGGTACGTAATAAATTTTAGTATCTTTCCATTTAGCTATAACCACTTTTGTTTTTCTCTTTGGAGAAAGGCGCACATCCCCTTTCACGTTTCCGATCGGATAGAAAAATGTTTGCTCCTAATGCGCCCTAATAGTGCTGATACATTCTTCTTCCTGATTTATATTTCGACAAATGCTTATCTGGCCTCTACTTTCAGAATAGTGACGCTTTCATTGATCATTTCAAACTGGGTCGTTGTAAAAAATGGAATATTTGACGCTGTCGCCAAAAATGTTTTGGAGAATATGTACATTCCCCAGGTACCGTGTCAACTGCTAATGAAGAATTGTGGCTTAAGCGCTTTGGTGCCTACAAGTCAATCTCTGAGTCAATCTAACACTTACACCATGGCCTACTTCCTTCAAAGTGAGAATGCAGCAAAGTCACAAAGTTGTAGTCGAAAATTAATAGATACCGTTTCAAATGGATGCTTATGGGAAGAAACTCGACGAGCTTGATTCTTACGCTCATTCAAATGGGTTTGTGGAAAAAATGAAGAGAAGATATTGAAGGAACGAACAATTTCTTCTATTTTTTGAGCCCAATTTCACTAGAAAGAAAGCAGTACAAGAGAGTTTATAGTTGCTAGAAAATTGAAAATCATACGGTATATTGGACAAAGTGCGGTACTGTACCAATGAACACTGAATCCAAATTAAGGCATCCAAAATGAAAATCCACTGCCCACTGATGTTGCTATTTCCCCCTTTTAGGCTACATTTTCAAAATTAAACAGAGGCCCTTTCTACAGATACCTCCTCAAATACAGAGCGGTAGCACTACAGGAGGCGATTTACAGAAACTGAACAAGAAGGTGCTTGCGTATTTTTTGCCATAAGAAGATATACTTACTCATAAAATCAGCTCCATCTCTTTCAATATGAATTGCGCTCTCAAAGAGTCATTATTTTCAGTCAACCCAAGTTGGAATTTTTCGCAGGATTTTTTTCATCACTGTCACCTTCTATCCAGAAGGATTGCCGGCAGATAGCGCATTACTCGATGTATTTTGCAAATACAATAAAGTATGTAGGTTGTACATACTTGTGAATTCAGTTAATATGAAAATCAACTAAATTCTACTCAATATCTTTGTTTGTGAGATGTGTTTTCCAAGGTTAAAAATTGAAGAAAAATCTAACAAGTAACAAGTTGACGTGGTAGCTATAACACCAGTAAATTAGGGTAGAACTTCTTAACAAACTTTTTAGTCATCAACAAATAGAGATAATTTCTATACTTTTGATATAGCTTGCAGACAACAACTCAATTTGGTAGAATAGGCTTTCAATAACGCAAAAGCGTTCCATTAAGTGACTCATGCATGTTTCAACACACACTTGTACATCAGATTATCAAAAAAGAATAATTGTAGGCACTAGCTGTTGCCTGTTGTTGAAAGTTTGGAAACCTCAACAAAGTCATTAATTGTAATAGTGCTATATGAACGGTAAAACTATAGACCTGCAACACTTACAAGCAAACAGGCCAACTGGCCACACAATAACTTGCTGTTTTTTGTTGCACTTCGAGTAGCTGAGCATTGTGCTGAACAACAATCTCATCATCTGTACAACATATATCAAATGGAAGCATAAAATGTTTGCTACTTATCAAAAGACAAAAGGCATTCTATTGTACATGCCGCGCAATCACCATTCCTTATTCATAGGTACTCAAAATATAACTTCCAACCTCATCTATGGTTCATGCTTGCAGTACTCACAATAATCAATGTACATAAGCAAGAATTTTATATTTCTGCACTTTTAGCAGACGCAAAAGAAGAACACCACTGGAACCTGGCATATCATACCAACGCGCACAGCTACAGCACTAGACCCTAGTCTTGAATCAAAAATTTGAAAGAACAATAATACCAACTACAATATTATAAGATCCCAGAATTAGAATACCTACTGCTGCCAGAAACTCGATGGTCACAACCCACAGCACTAGACTTTATTCTTGAGTTCAGGGAAATGTTGAGGGATTTGAAACAAAACGTTTTTCACGCATATAAGTATCTGTATAGTGATTTACTGAAAACATCTCTAGGTCTTGATTCCTTTGCATTTAAGAGGGTATACATTGGAGATTGGTGCCAATTTTTTGTTTAATTGTCAACAACAACAAGTAGGTGCACTTTATCAACTTCATATAATTATCTTGGTGCATTTTAAAAGGAATTAATACACTGTAGGCAAGTGATTGGATATCAGATGCTAACTCATCATGACAATCCTAGTAGCGACAATTCCGGGATAAACACAACTTTTCTGTCTTTCACACTATTACAAGTACCAGTCTTACAGAAATTACTACGCATCTAATTACAATATTAGTCAACTTACTTCTTCTAAATCCGGACAATCCAGGTGCAAACAATCTTTTTTCTCCTTCTTCATAATGCCACTATAAATTCCTACATGGTATTCAAATTGTTACCAACGTTTGACACGATCAATCAAAATCCACAATTTTTGTCAAGCATTAACATAACAACAATACAAACCGCACAACATTAAAAATAAGAATACTAAGCACAGACCCTAAACAGAGAAGAGATGGCTAACTTCAATGCGAAAATTAGTGCCAATAAACGCATATATTTGCCACGTTAGCGCGACGATCGCTTTGTTATGATTGGCTAATACGCACGCTGCAGCAGCGGTGGAGGCTGCATTCCAAATATTTTCGAGTGTGGTAGTGTAGTAGAAAACACAAGTAGGTGTGTAGTAGTAGTGGTGAAATACAACAGCGATTACAGCGCTAACGTGGCAAATATATGCGTTTTTTGTCTTCAAAATTAGCCAAGAGTTAAATATCTCTTCTCTGACCCTAAATAGAATGATTTTGTTTGGTACAATGGACCCGTCATATTGATTGCAAAAAATAATATGACGCATTGATGCAGTGACCAGTGATGCTTTCACTCGTCGCTTGTGCATGATAACGAAACATAACAAATGCGTTTGGGAAAATATTCACTTGTTTTGCAATCAAAATAATTACGTACCGTATCACACTTCTAATATCTAATTAAAGGCGCTAGATTCTTATTATTCTGTATCTTTGATTTGAAAATTTCAGCAGAGGGGTGGACAAAAATCGATTTTCAAAGTACCTAATCGATTTCCAAGCGTTAATGAATCGGTCACGGGCCGGTTGGGACTCGGGATGCGGGAGCCCGTGATAACCGATTACGCTTCGGTTACGTTAAACAGTGACGTCATGAAACGATTCCAATCACGTCTTTTTTCAATTAAAATGGATGAAAAGCATTACTGTCTAGAATAAGCTCAAAAAAATTACTAATCAATTATTTTGTCGGAAGCGGTACCTCTAAAATTAGTTAGGCTTACACCTAATAATAATAATGCTGGTCGTCATATTTCATACCCGGTGTTTAGGAAAATCCAGTCAACATTTTTTTGCCTCATTCTTTCTCATTGATTGCAAACTTACTTACGTATGCGATGGAGGATGATAATATTTGCTCTAGAATTGTTGGATATACAAGCTAGAGTGAATTCGTAGTACTATTGTAATATAAACAGGGTGGTAGGGCAGGGGCTTGAAAAAGTTGTAGTCATTATTTACCGAGGTACTCACGTCCTGCGTCAGTTGAAAATTTATTATTTCCTGGTACAGTAGCCGCATCCTTTCGCGTCTATCCTTCTCTTTAATAGAAGAAAGGCGGCCTCACAGGGTTCCACGACGTACCGAAATGTTTTTATATTAGGTCGAGTGCTATTCCGGCGGTATTCCTCGGCGGAACGTTTTTGAGATTACCGCGATGCGGCGCAAAATTCTTGCTGTGGTTATGCTGGAACGCGTTCGGAGAATTGGAAAATTGTGAACGGCTGAAAGACGATGGTCTCAGCTTTCCTCGTCATTTTTAATACGCAGATTAGCTTTAGGCAGATTTCGATGAAAAAAGCTAAACAACATTTTTGACTTTGTCATGATGTACATATTCTTATCCACTCAAATAGAACAGAATTTTTGAAGGAAGGAATATATTATAGGTAGATAGACTGTATTGTTATTTTCCTTGTTGAACAGAATTACACTTACAAAAATCTGCGATTAGTCAAGTTCGGTACCATACTCGATTTTTTGAGGATTAATCAATTAATCAATTAAGATATTTCTTTTCATATGAACGAGTGTCTAGGATTCTAGGCTAGAATTCACTAGATGACGAATGATAAGAACTAATAGGCCTATCATGTCCTTGAATTTTTCATTTACGATTCATACGTGATTTAGGGACTTGAAAACCTAATAATCGAGGACAATATTCACCATTTTTCCAACCTTAGTTTCTCCTCATATTTTTTCATATCTGAATTTCCTCTCCATTGCTATGATGTAAAAATTTTTGAACCCAGCCACTTCATAATAATATCTGTTGTTCACGAGTTTCTGAGTATTCGAAATGAAACTTCACAGATCGATTTTCATTATACAATCCTAGTCATGAAATTATTCTTTCGATTTTTGGTAAGTATTTATCGTAAGAACTTTTTCTTATGTAGATGACATTTCATGAAGATGGTACCGACAGAAGACCGAATTTACTCGTTCTTTCAACATTCGGTTCCAAATTCTTGTTGGGCATAATGCAATGATGTCACAGAACAATACTCGTTTCTTTTGAATAAATATTAAAAAATTGAATCACCTACGACGAATTCTCAAACCGACATCCAACAAAAACGACAATCACGTCAAATTTGTGTGATTAGTCTGATCGCTCATTTCTTTCAAGTCCTTATGACCATGGTATTCTCAAGTTTTAATATCATTTTTCGATCTACAGAAAAATTCATTTTATGATTCAGCCTAGCACATACTTTCAAATAGAAACTTGAAAAAAAAATTAAAATTACTCCAGTTTCGAGCTCGACATGAAAAGAAAATATTTATTTTTTTTTTATACTAACAAAATTCTGACAAGCTTTTCATGGATACAAACATTACAGCACTTAAGAAATACCTCAATTAGTTCATTAGAATTTATACACAATTTTGTAGAAAAAAAATGACGTTGCTTACATTATACTTGTGGAGTCACCCAATAGTTAAAATATTCTCTGGAATCTGATGAAAAGAATGTCGAAACATAAAAAGATAGCCAACGTCCATTTTCAATAAAGAAAAAAATTGAAAATATATTCTACGGCTGAACAATAGAGGCGATAGTACAAGGAACGTTCACACGATGATTCAACTGATCCGAAGGATGATCGCTGGCTGAGTACGAAATGATTTTGAGAAAAAAATCTTGTAAACGTCCATCATCTGCAAAACAAAATGGTAAAAGCGAAGATAAAGATTAAATCTATTAGCATACTTCAGTGAAGAGCATTTAACAAGCGCGATTTCCAATCAAGTTTAATCACATTCACAAAATGGCTTCTAATTATGACACCTACAATCCTGGATCTTATTTCTGGGGTTTTATTCATTTGAATTCATGAAAGATACGCTCAGCACATGTGTACAAGTTTTTTTCATATTACCTACCAACGAATATCAATTCACACGTGTAACTATTTTTTTTTTTTTTTAATAATAATGTCATCTTCTCATACATTTAATTCTGCCCCTAGAAAGTTTGCTCATCACTACTGCAGATGAATATCAATTTAAAATTCTCAACAAAACGAAAAAACTACAAAATAAAAATAATTTCATAAATTGTTCTAATATTCGAGGTCGAGAGACTCAATGAGAAGAGAATTTTTGACATATTTTACCGGAGAAGCAATTTCAACGATCAGTGAGAGAGTTCGTGATCATGATAATCACCATATGATGAAATTTCATCATTGTTGCCAGAAGTTGAGAATTTCCAATGTACTACACTATACAATCAATTTTAACAATCAGTGAGAGAGTTCAAGATCATAAAAAATCACTGAGTAAATTAGTCTTCATCATCGTTAAAATTGATGTACATTAATCTCTATGTCGAAAAAACTGACAAAATAGAAATAATTTCATAAATTGTTCTAATATTCGAGGTCGAGAGACTCAATGAGACGTATTTTACCGGAGAAGCAATTTCAACGATCAGTGAGAGAGTTCGTGATCATGATAATCACCATATGATGAAATTTCATCATTGTTGCCAAACGTTGAGAATTTTCAATGTACTTTACAATACAATCAATTTTAACAATCAGTGAGAGAGTTCAAGATCATCAATAATCACCGAGTATATAAGTCTTCATCATCGTTAAAATTCATGTACTTTAATCTCTTAACGTCAACAGATATTTAGATTGCTATGATAAGAGCGTAAAGTAAAATTTTGCATAAACTCGCAAGAACAAAGAATACTCAGTTAAAAATTTGTTATCACGACCAATCAATCGTTGTCCAAGATTTAAGATCATCATTGTTTCTTTGCAATAATTCTATCAAGCTTTTATTTAAAAAAAAAAGAAGAGGGTGAAAATTGAACTCACCTCAAAAGGAAATATAAGACGCTTCTTTTTGATCATTGACTCTTAACGTCCTTCAACTAAAAACAAATAACATCGATTAGAATGGTATGTAGGACATTTTTCTGAACTTTTGTTGAGATTGTCAACACTACTTACTGTAAGAAGAGAGATCAATTTCGTCAGGGAGTGGTTTAATATTTACATCGAATCTCTTCTGCACTTCGTTCAGAATTTTGGAATCCTCCTCATCGCTGATGAATGTTATGGCCAAACCCTGAACAAAAAAAAGGACGTTAGGATCAAAGATAAAAATGTACCTGTAATCTACGAAGAATGTAGTTCATTTTCAATTAAAAAGCAGAACCAAACAAATAAACGGAATAAATATCGAAAAAAGATACTGCATCTTCTTCATTACTCGCGTCTTGATGTGACAGAAAACGAATGATTTTAAGCAATTCTTTTGCAACCAAGGATCAAGTTTTTTCCTTTTTCAACTTTGTAGCATATTTCCTAATTTTTTTGGAACTTTCTTCATTACTATTGTTCTATAGGAACAAAAGACTCACTTTTGTGCCGAAACGACCAGCTCTGGCTACTCGATGCAAGTACATATCCGTATCTTCAGGCATATCATAATTAAAAACAATGTTGACACGCTCTATATCTAATCCACGGCCGAACAGATTCGTCGCCACCATTATTCTCTGAAAATTGAGAAAAGACTGTTGAATACAGAGGACGCGGAGGTATTTCCTAAAAATACACTAGAGAATGTTGATCAAAATTGAAGTGATTGAGTAATGAGCAGTGTTCTCCTCTTTTTTCTTCTCACGGTACAATAAAAAAGGAGCATTTATTTCATAGAAATAGTTCACATTTCTACCATTTAGAATCAAGGTTCAAGAAAATAATTTCAAGAGGGAAAATATTTACGGCGATAGACACCATGTAGAAGTTGACTCACAGAACATGATTGCAGTGATTAAAATTTTACACGTACATGACTTCAAAAAACTTCCATCGAGAACGAATCAAATTCTCCACTCGCAGCCTTCTACACCTCAATTCAGACTTTATAATTTAATGTAGTTTCAAATACAAAGTTTGTAGGTCTTGAATATTTTAGGTTGAGCACGTCACGCAAAAGTTCGAATAGAATGTTCTACTAGAGACGTTAAAATAATGCGAAAGATGTGTTACTGAAAACACATTGTTAAGAAATTTTAAAACGTGTCAAGATCAAACTTGTTTCGCCTTTTGTAACTGTGTCATGACTTCCTAATTGCGATTACATTCTCGCCTCAATGATCTCAACTTGATGAGAATTAGCAGAGATTAGCAGTCATTAAGTAATTCCCTACATTTACAGAAGAAGAATTCCTACATACGATAAAACAAAACGAAATCTTTGGAGACTGTTATTTCTTCGAATATGGCTGACTAAAATATGTAGACGAGTTTCGAAATACGTGAAGGCAGGAGAATCTGTCAAATTACGTGTCATTAAGAATATAGAAAAAAGACTAACTATACGCACGAAAATTTCAGTAACAATCCATAGTTAGTTCGAACAAATCGAGCTGTTTTTCACTCTCGCCTGTAGACGGGCAACTCGTTTTGTTCGGAAATCAGTTGCCGCTTACATAATCTTCAATGAAATCCACATACCCTTCTTTCTTCTACACACATACAATTAGACAAATGGAAGTCTTCTAGTGAGAAGAAATCCTTGGCTCTTTCAATAACTCAACATTTTATCACTTTTTGCGACGTTCGATCATAGGAATAGATCAAGACTTTCACTAAGAACTCACCTTATTAAAGTCTTTGAATTCTTGATAAGTTTTCAATCGTTCTTCTTGCGTCATACCTCGGTGCATAGCCGATGAAGGAAAGTTATGGTCATTCAGCAGTTGCGCCAGCGCTATGCATCGTTGAATCGATTTCACGAATATTACAACCTGTAAATCATCGATTACAGTTTCCACGATAACACCATATTGTACAAAACGCACGCGTTCAAGTTACCTGATTAAATTCGAGGACATCCAATAATTCGAATAACTTCTTGTTTTTCTCGCTTTCTTTCACTTTTTCGTAGTGCTGCTGTAATCCATGTAGCGTAAGCTTAGTCTCGTCATCCACATAAACTTCCATCGGCTGTTAGGTAAAACAAAATGAATGATGCCCAACGAATAAATACACCGACTCGAAAGACGCGATATAATAGAACACTATCCCAGTTTAAAAAATCCTGTAAGTATTCCCCGGAAACTGAAATACAAAATACGCCCGGGGAGATTCTCCTGCTACTTTATTCAGGATTCGCAGCCTAAATTGTGCCCATTTTTATAGAACGGCCGTAAAAATACGTTGCCAAGACTTCACTTCTTCTAAAAAAGGAAAATAAAACAAGGGAAGAAATTCCGAACATTTTTGACGGTACATAGAACCTTGTACGATGTAAACTTTTGGGGTACCGTGAATAAAAATAACGATCAAATCAAAATGTTTGGTCAAACCTGCCAGGCCAACACAAGTAACTGTTCTCAGGCCACACACTGCCACGTCAGACGCCATTCCATTCAAACTATCACTGTCGAATGAAATCAATAGCGATTTGTACCGGACCACATTCCGAGAGAACACAAATTTGAAATAATCAGCTCACCGCCGTTTCTTGTATTTCCCTCTTCGGATACAATATTCAAGGATTTTGATTTAGCAGAGCAGTAAAAACCGAGCATTCAATTAGCGGATACATAGTAACTGCTTCTCAATTCGTAAGATCTCGTTCGTTTGCGTTGAATGAATTGACGAGGATAATTGACGTTTGTTCAGATACAACGTACCAATACGGAAGCAGAGGACGTGAAGTAATAGTAGCAGTAGCGGCGTAAACGCAGTGATCAATAATAAAATAAATTGAAAATACAATTTGGTTATTACGTCGTGCATAAATTTTTTGCAGACTGGCCGAATCTCTTTACTCAGAGTGGCGCTGAACATCATGACTTGTTTGGTCTGCGCTGTGTTACGGAAGATTTCCTGGACGTCACGTCTCATGTCTAGAAAAACGTAAAACAGAAACTTCATATAATATAAACTTCAAATGAAGTGATTTTATCTACGAGAAGAAATTTGAAATATTTTTCAGTATACTATCATTCACAGACATAATCACGATATATCATATGTCCCTATCTGATAATGTCATCATTGAAATTTGAGGGATCAATACGAACCCAAATTATAAACTTTAAATGGATCGATTCCATCCAAGTACGAAAATAAATTTAAAACATTTTTCAGTATACTATCATTCACAGACATAATCACCATATATCATATGTCCCTATCTGATAATGTCATCATTAAAATTCGAGGGATCAATACGAACCCGAATTCACACGTCAAATTTAGAGAATACATTAGAACTAAATGAAACTTGAGAAAAACTTATACATATGTAATGAATAAACATTTAAAATGACGGAATCAATCTGCGAATGGAAATTCAAGAAGTTTTCAGTATACTATCATTCACAGACATAATCATCGTACATCATATGTCCCTATCTGATAATGTCATCATTAAACTTCTAGGGATCAAAACTAACCTGAATTCGCACATCAAGTTCGGAGAAAACAACACAACTAAATGAGTCTTACCTAATGCTTCCAGCATTTTATCGCATTCGTCCAGGACAAAATGTTTCAGATGTTTGAGATCGAGCTTTTTAGAGCGAACTAATGCGAGAATTCGGCCAGGAGTACCGACAACGATGTGAGGACAGTTATTCTTAAGCACTTCTTCGTCATGAGCAATGGGTAAGCCACCGAAAAATACGCCAATCTAAGGACAGAAACCAAGATGTTATTCATTGAAAGCAAGCGATCTTGTCATCCATGATCAAATCCACTCGAATATTATTACCTTGACGTTATTCATGTACTTCGAAAATCTTTCGTATTCTTTGCTTATCTGGAAAGCTAATTCTCTCGTATGACACATCACCAACACGTACACTCGATCATCGGCGACATCTAGCTGTTGTAGGGTGGCGAGAACGAACACGGCTGTTTTACCCATTCCAGATTTCGCCTGACATAATACATCCATACCCAAAACCGCTTGAGGAATACACTCATGCTGAACTAAACGAACGAAATTTAGGAAATCAATGAAACTCAACGTAAAATTCTGGATGATAGTAAACGTTCAAGGAGCGAAAGAACTCACCTTCCGACGGATGCTCAAAACCGCAATCGATGATAGCTCGCAGGATTTCTGGTTTTAGAAGAAAATCTCGGAATCCTGAACTATGGATAGAAACATAGTTACCTCGTACGTCTTTCTTTTCGACTGATCCATTTGAAATCGTAGGTTCATTCTGTTCCTCTTCTTCGTAGTCCAAAAGGTCATCGTTTTCTGCCATGCTGATGCAACTAAAGTATTATTCCAAGATACGAAGAGTAGAATAAAACTTGAGAGGAATGGAAAAGGTTAATTAAACTGAAGCACACATATCGAAAGAGGAACAAGAGAGACCAAGAAATTATTGCAGTAAGGAGGAAAATGAATAGTAATACCAAATATTTCACGTCTAATAATAAGAAATGAATGAATTACGCCGCTAAACAAGTGAGAAGTGAAATCGTATAATACAAAATGGTGCCTCGTTTTCGTAATGCGCACCGGAGCGGTGTCTGTTTCGTTGATCGAGGGAAGAGGGAGAAACGGACAAAAGCAACATTTTTTTGGCTTTATTAAATGACTTGTGAGTTTTGGCGTGGTCATTGGCAGAATGGCAGCCAGCAGCGTAGCAATCAAGCCAGTTGCTCGCTTGGAGCGCTATAGTCTGAAAAATTGAGGGAATGAAATTTATCAAGTGAATTCAATATTTAGGCTTTACTATAGCATAAATTCTTTTCGTTCATGAAAATTTATTTTAGAAGAATTAAGTACTTCTAATTAGTGGTATATTTTACCACTCAATACAAAATAAAATCGAGTTAAATTGAATGAAATTGAAGTTTGACTCACCGTAGCAAAAGGTACCTCAACTCAAGTGCTGTAAAAAAGTAAAATTTGAAAAAATAGGATACTCTATGTCACCAAGAAGAAGCTGCTGCTCACGGCTCATCAAATTGAGGCCAGCTGAACAGCAAAAACCATGCAAAAACTCATCTGGTGCGCTGTAAATAAACAGCCAGCGGCTGCTCTTTCCGGATATTACTTCAAATTTTGAAGTCTCAACATGATATTCATATTCTTTGCAGGGTGCACCATGTCAGCTGTCAGAAGGAATTTAAAATTTGTGATACTTCGACGTCTTCATTCTTATACTCGGGTTGATCCACCTTGCCGTGCTTTTGTTTTTTACATAGGTAGTCTCTCAATGACGATTTCTTTCAGAACTATAATCCTAAGAAAAGAGGGTTGTTGATAGATGAAAAACTCATCTCGTATATTTTCTCCCACACTACAAACTCGCACTTTAATAATTTATTCTGATGACACCTTTTCTCAAATTTAACCATACGATTTTATCAACATCCTTATTCGTCATCAAAGAGTTATTCAAAACAGATAATAGATACCGCGGTAGTAGAAATGGAATAGAAAAATTCTTGTTTAATTATATACTATTTTATTATACAAAAAATTAAAATTATAGTGATAAAAATTAAAGAAATAATACACTATCAATACCGGTATGACAAAAATAGCTGAATACGGCATTTGAAAAAACAAAATTATAAGAATAACTTGTCATTTTTTAAAAAATTTTTCAAAACTGCTTCCCTAGTGCTGAACGAAATGCTCGTCTTCTACTTCTGACTTCGCAAATGAGTCGAGCCTCGCTTTTCAAGCCATTACGAGTCGGAATTTCATCTTCGTCTTCTATATCACTCGCTTTGCCTTCGAGCGAAAAGGGTAACACCGACCACAATTCTGTGTTCTTGTTCTTAATGGAATTGAAGAAAAATTGTGTTAAATAAAAAGGAATTCACGAAAAAAAAATCCAGTATGAAAGGCTTATTCTTACAAAAAACAGTATAATTAATGAAATTTGGTTTGAAATTGAAATTTGAATGATTATGAGGATCGAAAGGTGACACTTCGTATCTACAAAAAAATCAGAATTTATATTAAAGCAACATTTCGAACGCATGGGGTTCATCTGCAGGCGAAGAATTTATTCGACGTGTATAGTCAATGATGTAAGAGAATATGAGGCTTTTCCCACCCCTTCAATTGATATTAGAATAATGACAACGTTCCTTGTTTTATTGGTACTTGATAAAGACCACCATGCTTGGTCGAAACGTTGTAGGTACATATTTTTAATTAAATGTGCGTGAAAAGCCTCAAATTTTCTTAAAAATTGTGTTCTCCTTGCGCATAAAAAACTTTTTGATAAGGATATATAAGAGTCATCTTTCGATCGTTACAGATAAATTTGTCTTCTTGGCTAAGGCAATTCTGCGTGATAGTACACATAAAACGAATTATTATTCAATAATTAGTAAAATGATGTAAGAATCGTCGTGAAATTCACCTTATTCTGAGCTTCAACATCAGATGTTTTCTGAAGACGGATTGCGCTTTCAATCTTATTACGAAAAAGAAGAAATAACCGTTTGTATTGTTCTTCAGATGGACACTTTGGTGAAACATCAAGAGCATCAAAGTTCTGTAATCATAATACCTATGGTAGGCCTATGAAGGTGTTTCTTAAGTTATGATGAAAATCCAAATTGGCAATTAAGAAAACTATATCAATGCAATATGACAAGAGCTGAAAATTCTGCGTACAATGTACTCAAGTATGAGAGAAATTATGATAAAAAGAAGGGAAAGCGTAGAATCTGTTCATTAAACGAATTTCCAATGAAAAAAATAACTATTAATAAATAAATGAAAAAAAAAAAAAAAAAAAAAAATAGGTAAAGCTTACTTTTAGTTGCAAACAAAAAAAATGGGTTCTGTCTATGATCAATCTTGTTTCTCGTTGCAAAGTCTCGTATATTTCCCTGTTACGTTCTCGATCTTCGATTTCCCGGTGTATTTCATTTTGTAACAATTCAAATTTTTCTTCGTTCCTAGCGAAAGAATACCATGATTAATACATCGTGCATTATAGATTAAAATTATATTCAAATAATAAATAAATGTAGGTATCGCTATTCCTAAAATATATATTGGACTCTCTGACTACGGAAAATTACGTCTAGAGAAGTCTACCCTCGATCGCAAGATATAAAATGGTTTTTACGGTTAAATCATTGAACTCTTTATCTTTAAGAAAAGACAAGGATTTTGGTTCGTCGAAAATTCTCAAAATATTCGGGCTCATAGATACGATAGGAGGAGGGCTCCTACCTTTCTTCATAAAACAAAATATCCACGATTTGAACAAATATTGTTTGAAATTACTCGAAAACGTTGAATCTCCGGCACCAGAATCGCCTAAAAGAACGTCTAGATAAATTTTAGAATTTTGCTCACCCTTCGCCGTCATTAACCTCACTGAAGTAGTACGCTTTCACATTTGTCTTTAAGTCCTCATTTTTCTGAATCAGAAGTTTTTTCTCGTTCTCTGACATGGTCTTCATCGTCTCAAGAATATTCTTCGTTCCTCTTTGTGATAAAAATCGTTTTAAAACGTCTTCATTTTCGATGACACCTGTTATAACAAAATGTATGCTCATTATTGTCAAAATGATATATTATGTACTAGGTACTTATAATATAATATTTTCTTTCAGCTTGTATACTATGCGTGCAACCATTTTTTAGATTTGAAATTATTTTCAATCACTTATGTTTACCAGGCTTATGGATTTTTTTTATAAGTAATTATACAAATCCCAGTAAATTCTACTAGGTAAGCTTTGACTGAGAAATATATAAATATTATAGCAGTTGAAATGCGGACCAGACGTTCTTAATTGTTTTACAGAAGTTCTGCTATTGCAAAATAAATTATACGCATTCAATAACCTGTGGCATCTTTCAACTGAGTAAAGATTTTCTCTAAATAATCACTTCGACGTTGACTATTTCCATTTTCTTCACTTCCCGACTCCGATTGTATTTCCGGTTCATCGCTCTTTACAACATGTATACGAGATTCTAGTTGTTCTAAATCTGATTTGTAACTTTCGAATTTGTACCTGAAAATATAAACCAACTTTTTCTATCATTATCGAATAAAAAATACAAAGGTGAAGACGCATCGGTGCGAATACATTTTTTGTCAGAAAAAAAAGTCAGAACCTATCAATAGGTTTTCAAATCGTATGACTCAAACAATTTTGAAACAATAAACTTTATAACAAGGTCGAATTAGGCCTACTTCCTATAGAAAAAAAGTAAATACCTACTTCAATTCATCTATTTGGCTCTCGAGCACATGATGTGCTTCCGTCAATTTTCCTTCTTCCTCTTGTAACCTTCTGTTCGTAATACTTCGCAAATGAATGAATTCTTCAAATGTTTTCTAAGAAAATAAGATATAAAACATCAGGTAGATATTTGGATTATCTGTTTCAGTGTTTTATCATCCGAAATTTCGGACATTCTGTGTACGTTCAGAAAAAAAAAGAGCACAATGATAACTTGTATTTTAATTAAATATCTTGCAAGATTTAAAACATAAAATTATTAATCATAATGTATTTTTTCAGAATCATTACTGGTAGTTTATGGGATGTATTTACCTGCAACTCAGCAATTTTATTCTCCTGGTTACATATTTTTGCCTCGAGTTTCTCCATTGTTGATTCAAATCCAACACTTTCGTGCATTAGTTGATTTTTAATTAGGTAATACTTTTTTTGCAGATGTTCCGCCTCCATAATATTCATTTCTACAAGATGAATCTGATTTTCCAGTATTTTGACTGACTAAACAAAAGGAGAGGAATTGGCCATTGAAAAATTTATAGAATGGAGATATTCCTATGGTCATGTATGACTGTGAATTTAGGCAGAGAATAAATTTATTTTTAAAAAAATCAAGTATACAGTATATGATAGCCAACTACACACTAGACTAAACTTTTAATCCAAGTTAGCCTACACAGCTTTGCCTAAAGTAGGTCAAGATATCCGATTATGTCATGCTACGCCCCAGGAAAAAAATTTTTGGGGTCTCCAAGTTATATCAAAGTCTTCGACGCCATTAGGACCAACTTTAAACATGGGCAACATAATCTTGTTGTACCTTGAAGGGCAAAATTTCAAAGGGAGGCAAATTTTTTAGGGAATGAAAAAAAATATTTGTTACCGGTATTCTTTATTCATAGTGCTCAGGGAGGCAAATGAATCAAATCCGTGGCCGCAAATTTCGGGCAAACTCCCTATTTAAAGACATGTATACCGAAATGAGAGTACAGCTGCTCTGCTAATTTATATTACAATCAGGGCCTATTGTTCTTGAGTGGCAAGGTTGTGGTTTTTCAACCACCATAAACTGCTGGACGATTAAACTATGCACCCTTTTACATAAGAGAACCCTTTCAATGATTTTCCTACTACTGGATTTTTTTGGTATCGAATCCAAAGAGCTAACTAGACTCTGCTGGTGAGCAGACATAAGATGGTGTCATGCACACTTAAGTTAAGTGACAAAAACGTAATTTTTCAGGAGAGCGATTTAAAGATTCCCTCAACTTCAACTCCCTCCCAGGACAGCTGTTTATAATGAAAGCACCCTAAAAAATAGCGAATGATATTTTCCATCCCTTAACTTCATAACGCAGAAAAAAAACAAAAATGAAAACAGGTAAAACCGGTATAACAGGTGAAGAAAACCTCAGGTAGCTTTACGCAGGTAAGACCGTGTACTTTCGTTAATGTAAAAATGTAGTAAGTGAAATCACCGTGCGCCAAAATGTGTTAAGTGAAACAACGAAGGGGACAAATTGTGTTAAGTACGCTATGCTTTGAGCGAAATTGTGTTAAGTACAGCAAAAACATGTTACTTAACTCAAGTGTGCACGACAAAAAATCCCAGACATGTACTTAACATAATTTTGAACTGCTTCCTGGTGACGAATTTGTGAATTATTTTCCCTGTCATCAATACAAATTGACAGTCTTCGTGTCTGCAACCTGTTTCTGCACTTGACTCATTTTTGCAGAAAAAGTCACTTAACATAAGTGTGCATGACACCATCGAAATCTAGAAATTTACTTTACATTGATGGGACACAATATCCTTTTAGTGTCTTTCCGATAAACTCTTCTGGATGACTTCGCTTCTGATAACTCCGCAACTTTATATTCTTTCTATTCAACAAAAATTTTTATATAGGTAAGGACATTTATGTATATATTTGGTTAAAGCTGAAAGGGAATTTCTCAGGCTCCAACTTGAACATAAAAATATAAATTCTAAGGTAAGGGAACGGCGACTGTAATATGATTCCTCAATCAGTTTGATAATTAGAAAAAAAAAAAAATTCGGTCATTTTTTCCACAATAATGTTTTACTTGACGAGTTCTTTGGCAAGAAAAAAAAAATCAACTAAATATTCGTTTTAATATTTTTGGAAGATATGAGGTAGGATCAAGAGAATAAAGCAAAATTGAAAATGTTACGACCTGCTTATCTTCATACTGCAATGAGTCGAATTTTTTTCTAGCTTCTATCACTTTTAAAGCTAGTGCTTCTACAGTCTTTCCACTGGCACGATATACGGCACCGTTTGTTATCTCCAACTCTTTCTTAATCTATTCGCAGAAATGAGTACAAAATAGAAGTTAAGTACCGTAAAATCTTAATTTAAGTACCTGTTCCAAATTTCAGAGAATAAGATAAGATTCAAACCTTCCTCACTTTAGGGGTACTCAGCTGCAATTGCATTCGTTGGATATTCATTTTTATGTACTTGATTCTTTCGGTATTTTTTTTATTTTCAGTATGCCACATTTCATAATGCGCTCTACGTTGACTTTCTAAGCGTACATGTACCGAAAAATTTTCAAAAGTTTTTAAAGACGACATACTTACATAACTTTTAACAAATTTTAGCATTACCTACCAAGTAATTGAATCTTCTTCTTCATCTCAGCAATCTGCTTATTCACAGCTTCGATGTAAAGTGAATCCTTCTTTTGTGCATCCATTTAGGTGTGATTAAAATCGGATCTATCTCTAACGTGGAAAAACGAAGTATAATAAAGTCAGACTCGTTGTTAATTCTTCGTTTCCTAGATACGCGACGCTGTTTATTTACGTTTTTCAGGAACTCAATCAGGTACCTAGTTTACGATTGATGCGTTATTCCATTAAGCATCGTCACTGAATGTCATCAAGATGGTTTTAAAAAATGATTTCTACTCGTACCTGTGGTTTAGAATTGTTTCGAAATTTCTTGACTATTTATAAGTTTATTTTGAGAACGGATTCCTCGGCCTTTGCCGAAATATTTCCCTAGGCGCTATAGAAGTGTTGATGAAGGATGAGTCTGAATCAGGAGAAAGGGAACTCGGGAACGAAATTCTATTTTGCCAAAAATTGCCAAATTCAATGTGAAGCAGCATAAAAGCTCAAATGTATGTCGTAAAGATGCAAAATTTGTAAAAAATACAGAAAAACAGAAAAAAAAAAAAAAAAAAAAAAAGAAAACTAAAATTTGATACATTTACGGTTTGTTAGAAAAATATCGTGAATTATGTCGCAGGATGACGTGTTTGCACGTTTCTCTTCTGAATTTTTATAAATGCCAAATAATGCCAAATTTCATATTTTTAAAGTCAGATTTTGAATTTTTTAGTGCCAAAAACTCCGATCTCTATTTATTTATAAGAGGAGCTAGTTGAAAACTTTATTTTTTTAAATCCCAACAGAAAATCAACAAGGTATACATCACGAAGTCCGGCCTAAAAGAAGCTCAATTAAGAGAACACTCATTCAAGTCAAAGATTTTTTACTTTCAAGGCTGGGATTTTATCCGATTTTATTTCTTCGTTCGAAAATCTTGGTTGAATTGAAAACAATGAACTTCTTTTATTTTTCCTCAATACTGGATGCTGGTATAGGGCCAGTATAGGTTGGATGCTCGTTATTGAGACAGACAAACTTGCTATACCTACATTTCAGAGAAACAAAAGTATGCAACCACGATGATTGTCGAAAATTTTTCAAATATTTAATGCTCACCTTACACTTATGTCAAACAATAAAGTTAAATAAAAGTTATTTGATATAATATTTTTGTAAGGTTAAAAACTGTACGTCAAAGCATAAAAAGTTTTATTACTTCCATATTCAAGTTAGTTACTATTGCTTTTTAATAATATTCTAGGCTGGCCTTCTCTGCGCTCGGCTAAGGAAGAGAAAAAAATAAACGATTCTTTATTCTGATACTTCTGATTTACTCCGTCCGACAATATTTAAACATGCGAAAATATAGTATTCACGAAATAAACTACTGCTGTAATCAAGTACACCTACAATATCAGTTGGATAGCGTCGAGAGAGGCTGAACTCGTTAAGGATCTGGGGGTACTATGAATGTACAGCCTCATGCACTAAGATGTACACTCCACGTACGAAGGGCTTCGCAATAGCTGTAATCCTTTTATTACTAGTACAGGACGATTTGGGAACATTTCTTCGACAAACAAATTTTCCAAAAGCTCTCGAATACAGTTTTGTCAACAGGGCAATAAAGAGGAATTCTTTGAGTGCCCAGTACCGTGACCTGAACTCATCTAATTTAACATGAAACGAACTAGAAAAAAAAAAAAAATCACTGATATTCTGGGACACAATTCGGTTAGATGTAAGAAAAATTTGATCTGTCCATTATTCTGTACTTCGTTTGACTTATCAGTAATTATTCGTTCAATTTTGTTGCGAACATTCAGAATAAAAAGTTTTATTCAGAGAAATTGATTAGTACGTTTCTTATTCGCAAAAATTCATCCCAGTAAAGCATGCGAGGCCTTACTGTAATAAACTTTTGTGAATACGTGACGCACTGATTATTCCTTTTGATTGTTTGACTGATTATACTACTTTTAATATTCTAAATTGTTTCATCATTTTCATTCTGTTTATCTACTCTGTTTTATTCCATTTATTTATCTATATTTATATTTGTTCTCCAATTTTTCTTTTTTTTTCTGTTTTCTTTTTTGTTTATTTATTTACTCATTTATTTTTTGTTTACTAACCGTATTTTTATTTTCTTGTAAGTATTATAGAACTAAGTAGCCTATGCGACTGTTTGTGGTACCTATCCAAATAGACAACAATAAAAATAAATTGATTAAAAAATATTTTCATAGTCACTCCACTTTGATCAGCTGTAATAATTCTTATTTGTCTTAATTTTCATATTCTTATTATAATATTATTATTTTCTTCTTTGTCAAGGTAGGTATTTTCAAAGCGGAATTCAGAAGAAGAAAAAAAAAAAAAAAAAAAAAAAAGTACCATCATCTTATTTTGGTTTCTACGGTTAAAATTTCATGTAGGCAAAACCCATATAGCCTCAGATAATACTTTTTCTATTTATTACAAAAGAAAATTTTAAAATACCATAAATTTGAGTGAAACAGGCATCTATTAAGAAAAAAAAAAAGGCTTCCTACATTTGATATAACCAGCCATTAACGGTAAATGAGAATTTCCAAATTGCAGACACGTAGGATATTAAAAGTTTAATCTCTATGACCCGCTTCGAAATGGCGAACTTTCCTTTTACGAGGTAACAAAGAGAATGAGCGTAAGTACAATGTATTGTGAAGAAATTTCCGGTGGCGGTGACGTGTACAAAGGTAATAATCATAATTTATGTTAGGAGTTTATATTATTTACAGCAAAACCACCATGAAATTAGTTGAAAATTAATACTGAGTTCCCTAATTTTTCGTTCCAACCGCGACCGGTTTTGAACCAGTCTGATGCCTCTCCAGTAGCAGAGGTCCCACTTTTTCTCATGAGAATAAGCACTGAGGTATAGGCACATAGGTGCACTGAATCATAGATTGATCGTAGCGTTTTGGCGAACGGAGTTGAAGGAAGGAGGAAGGGATTTCGGATCAGTCGGCAAATAATTCAAATGTTCCTAGCACAGTACAAAGAAGTCAGAATTAATAAAAAGTCCTGAGTATAGTTCAGAAACACAGGTGCTTCCCAGGAATTCAACCTAAGCAAAAACAAGTCATCGATTTTGGCCTTTAACGTCAGCATCGTGTTCTATCTTTATTGTCTTAATGCATAAACGTCTAAATATTTTTTATTTTCACCTCTTATTTTTATTGTAGAAAGGAGTTTTGTGTAGAGTCGCCTTCTTTTATGGCGGTTAGATAAGAAAAATCGAAAAAGTATAAAAATGAAAAACCTCTCTCGCAATATTTCATTCTCTAATAGTTAAACCCCTTACCTATAGTCACTGCAATTCTGAGAAAATGTCTCGCTTCCTTCTCTTTTGTTTGATACATTATTTGTGTTCAACTGTACAAGTGGCACTTGGCTCGCGCTACAGTGGCTGTTCAGGTATTACTTTTCTTAAAATCGCGTACCTACACAAATTTCTTGGAGGATAATAAGAATCTGAATGAATATTCTCATAGCAGATTACATAACCGCAAAGGATTTGGCGCAAGAAGACCAGGTCAACAGATATGTTCCTGTAGCATTGCTTACGAATACAGCTCAACACGTTGACCTTTCAAATACGATAATTAAGATTTCAAAGACAGCCGTCATAAAATGCACAAATACTGGAACTAATGGTAGGTCTCTGTATACTTAGAATACTTTTCTCTAAATCTATTCACAGGGGTGTTACGATGGAGGGTGGGGGTAGCTTTTGGGTCAGTCGGCAAATGTTGACATTCAAACTTCACCAATTCTCTTGAGCGCAGACTGAAGCTCCAAGTCACTTGGCAAAATTATGTTTTCACCCCCCTCAATAATTTTCTTTTGGAAGGCCCCTGTCTATTCATATTCGCTAAGTAGGTTATAGAGATGGTCTGGGCTTTACATTGATACGCCGCAAAACTCCTCTCCCTCAAAAATTGATTGACTATAAGCTCTTCAACATGCACTCTATAGCGATCGAAATGGTTTCTTATTCGGACTTGTCAAGATTTGAAATGATATTATTTTGACGATGGTCGTTGTCGGCAACCAACCCTTTCAATTTTAAGATTTGATAATTTACAATGTTATAAAATCAAAAACCGTGGCTTTCCCACAGTTTCAATTCATTCCTAACCGGAAGGCCTATTCAGGAAGGATGTCATCTCGAGTATTAACGTGATCACCATCATTCATCATTACTAATTTGTTGGAATTCAACTAGTAAATGAAGCTCTGTAGCGTTGTGCACGTTCTCCCATTTAAAAGTAATATTGCCATTCTTAAAACAATGATCATGAGCAGCAGGTACCTATCAACAGGACCGTCGAGCAGTGGCGAATTACCCTAGAAGTACAGGAAGCACGTGCTTCCAGCGGCAAATTTTTTGAAGTGGCAAATCGAACGTAAAATACTTGGGAAAATAATGCGAAGAATAGAAAATTGAAAAATTTCTGGAAGGAGCGGTAGAGTGAAAGGTGCTCACTGAAACTGAGAGTCGAGACTGAGATGCGAGATTGGACGAGACGGTGATTTGGGACTGAGACTCGAGACTGATATTTGAGACTGAGATTCAATACTGAGACTCGATAGGACTTGAGCCTGAGACTCGAGACTGAGACTTGGGTTTGAGACTTGGGACAGCGACTCGAGACTGAAATTCAAAACTGAGATTTGATACTCAGACACAATACTGAGACTCGATACTGAGACTTTGGCTTGAGACTCGAAAGTGAGAGTCGAGACTGAGATGCAAGATTGGACGAGACTGTGATTCGAGATTTAGATTTGCTACTGAGGCTTAAGACCGAGTTGGAGGGATTCCTCATCGAGCCTGAGAGTTGGAACTGAGACTCGAGACTGAGCTTTGATACTGAGACTTGATTCCGAGACTCGAGACTGAAGCTTGGGCTTGAGAGTCGGGCCTGAGACTTGAGACTGTGACTTAGCTCTGAGACTCAAAACTGAGATTCGAGTCTGAGAGTCGGAACTGAGACTTAAGACCGAGACTCGAGACTGAGATGCAAGATTGGGGCTCGAGACTGTGATTTAGGACTGAGATTTGATACTGAGACTCGAGACTGAGACTTAAGACTGAGACTTGGGCTTGAGACCCAGGCTTGACACTTGAGACTGAGATTCAAGACTGAGACTTGGGCCTGAGACTCGAAACTGAGCAGTGGTGGATAACCCTAGAAGCACAGGAAGTACATACGTGCTTCATCGGGCCTGAGATTCAAGACTGAGGCTCAAGACCAAGACTCGAGACTGTGACTTAACCTTGAGACTCAAAACTGAGTAGTGGTGGATTACCCCAGAAGCACAGGAAGCACCAGCGGCAAATCGAACGTAAAATACTTGGGAAAATGATGCAAAAAATAGAAGATTGAAAGATTTCTGGAAGGAGCGGCATACTGAAAGGTGCCTCCAGGCGGCAAAATTCTTAATCCGACCCTGCCGTCGAGGGGGGAGGGTGGAGTTCGGTTTAGGTTAAAATAGGTTTATAATTGTAGTAATCTTAACCATGAATTAGAAAAGAGAAACAATAAGTGAAATTTTTCCCCGAGCCCCGTTTGGCATTTCGGCGGCCTTGCCCACCGAGGGTGGCAGGGAAGAAGGCTTGACACTAACACTCATGATTACTCTGTCAAATCCGAACTTTCAATACTTAAAACGAGACCAACTATCAACTCCAAAACGTCGTCGCAACCTAACCTAATTAGGAAGGGCGCGAACGAACGGAGCGAGTGAGCTCCCCAAAAGCTAGTGGCTCAAAATATACTGAATTAGACTTATACTAGACCAAGAAAGGGGGCAAACGAGCGTAGCGAGTGAGCTTCTAACTGACACCATCTTAAAGTATTATGTATAAGGTTGACTCATCATGCTCGCGAAAGCTATTAGCTTGAAATATTGCAAATTAGACTTCTACTAGCCCAAAATAGAAGTGCGACCTCCCTGGTATGTATTGAGATATTATACCAATTGCTAAGTGTATCAGTATTTATTCTTTCAAGAAAATATTTCATCTATTATGCCCTCAAGTTTTTCCATTATAGACGGCACCCCCTTTCCCTCTCTAGTTCTAGTGGGAGAAGGGCAGAAGACGTGCAGAACCGAATTTCGACAATTGGCAGTTTTCAGGATAAAAATGGCTGGAATTGTTTGCGCTGTGTTTGTTTTATTTTGATCACTTAAAATTGTTTTTGCGTTCGTATAACTATTGAAAATAATTCGAACAAAATAAAATACCCGCATTCATTATCATCATTATCACATTTCAGTACAATGCTCTGTGCCACAAAATTCTTCCACTATGTATGGAGGTATATTTGGCAACGTGACCTACTATTTGAGCGGGATAATCATTCGTTGGGATGCTCACCCTACAGCAACCCGCAACGTGGGAACACAAGATGGTGTTGGGTGAGTTCATTCTTCAGGAAAATAGGCTAGTAATTATTTTCGTGTCTTGTATAATAATGAAATATTTCTATAATTGTTAGCACTCCAATAGCTGTGAATTTTGATTTCTTGGCTTGCGGCTACTCAAATCCTTTAAATCAAAGTGACGGTCTTGCCAGAATACGTATCAATCCAGTAGTTGTGAGTAGAAAACTCCAAATTTTTTCCCGAAACTTAATTCAAGAATCCTCATTCCAATTATTTTATCGATAAAAACAGGTTGGAAGTGGAAGCTCTCCATACTTCGCCCCAATTGCAACACAAGTCTTTGCAAATATAAGACAGTATAACACGAGTGCTTCCATACTTCTGAGAACATTCGCACCTTGGGTACTCAACTCATTGAAATCGCGTTATTTTGCTTACGCCGCAAGTTCAGTAAACGTAGCTACCAAGCAACAGACACCCAATGCAATCGAAATTGTATCACCTTATTATTGTCAACCGTATGTTACATTCTGTGAGGTAGGTACCTTACCGTGTATGGATTTATTACTCGCTATTATTTCTTTCATCGCCATTTGTTTGTGGTGGTGGTGGTGGTGGTACCGATAAGAATCGTACAAAGTACCTACCTACATCATAATCAGATGTCTTCAATAACTGCTGAGATAAATTTACCGTGATCATTCTACTAGAATGTATTTTGATGCATCACATTTTCAATTTTCTCAAGACAAATTTTTTTTTCAGTTCTACGAGTATTTCCTCACGCTCAGAAATTCCTTCAATCAGCCGGTAATACAAACCCTTGATCTTTATGATCAAGCCAAACGAACACTCTTGGAAGTAAACAGTTGTGTCAAGGTGAAATATTGCAATACGTATCCAACATGTTAAAATTAGACAGACATATCTGTAAATCTGTGTATTTTTGCCCGAAAATTTATGAATACAGCTGACATAATATTAATATCGATGATACATTCCATCAGAGCCGCGCTCTCCTTTTTTTTTAACTTTTTTTTTCGTGCTTTGTCCAGCCTTGGTATCTTGAAAAGTATTGATTCCAGAGCTATCATAATAGGCATTCATGAACAAATAGGTAGGTACTGGTATTTGTGTACTAGTACGTAGGACATATTTTTTCAATACTCCGTACAGTAAATAAAAAATATCACATTTATATCTCATGCTTATATGGCGAGAAGTGTCAAAATTAATGTTCATGAATTTTAATGACAATCGCGGATTTTATGAAATACTTACTTCACATGCATGTTGAAAACATTTCTGCGGGAAAGCTTTTTATGTATCTCAAATATTATTTTTGATGGCGAAAACTTCTTCGAAAAATCCCCATAATTTTCCCAATGAGGACGTTTTGGGGATTTCGGGGATTACATAATAGACACATAATACAGGTCTCTTTGCCATGAGGACATTAAATATTGTTCAACGGGGAGCAACGCTATTCATTTGGAGATATGTTAATGCTAACATAGGGACATACCCTGCCTAGTTGCTGGATTAGCGTTTGTACGCCTGTCCAGCTTCTGTACCTTGGGATGCATATATACTGGTCGGTAGGCATCTTTGTACTACTCGTACCTAGAACAAATATACTAGGTACATTATCGTGTTTGCATACCTATATTTCAGTGACACGGTATTTAAAAGAAGATTGGATCTCATGAGGTAATTCAGATGCGTGTTAACACACATGTATAAGGAAAGAATCTTTATTTATCCAAAATGAAAGTAAGGGACGAGCTAACAACTTTTACATTTAATTCATAAGTTGGTAAAAAAAAATAGTAATAGCTTACTCTGGTAGAAAATAGTCACATCATGTCTTACAGTCAAAAAAATAATTACTCAAACAAAAAAATAAAGAAAGGATGAGATAAAAATGAAGAGGAATAATAAAATAATTGACAATCCAATGGAGTTCCTCAAATAATCACATTAAATATTAACCATGACATTGTGATGGAGGCCACAAGACCCCCATCTCAACAACTTTAATAAGAGTATTTTTATGTGTGGTTGGGTCAAGGGGCATAGAAGGAAACAGGTGTGCTCAATCCGCTAAGCGCTAAACTGTTATGGAAATAACACGCGTGACCTATACAGACACTCCATGGTGTTGCTACAACGAGAAATTTCAATGACAAAATTTTGCGCCCAAATTTTTGGTCCATACACTTTCCTAAACAAAAATTTTACATAGAAAACATTTTTCTCTCTTAATTTTTTTGTAAAAATCAACGGTTATCAAAATATGAGCCCGTAAAGTAATGTAAATTTCCATACATAACAACACCTCTTTTATTCTAAAGACCTTGTGGTTGGGTAACAGGTTAGATAGTTTGATTTTATTTAGCTTAAATCATGAGCTTTTACCCTTCTGCTGCATCTTGAATTACATCATTGGCACGCCAAAAAACATAATATAAAGTAACATTTTTTGGGGCGTATATCACTATAGGTGATTTGCTGTTGTATTCCAGCAATTCTTTGTCAGAACTCAAACTTACACCAACTGGTCTCGAAGTTCGCTCCATATCTGCAGGACTGCCCCCCACTAGAGTACTCATGCAATGATCGGAAACATGAATTACATAATAGGTGTAGTCCCACTCCAATCCTTCCACAGTCTTGGCTTCCAAACTTCCCCCGTACCAACAACGATTAATACGATCAGCCATCGCATGTTTGGTAGCTCGCAATTGCACTTTCAGATTTTCTTCTTGAGACTCTGCCGGTAAACGAATTACATAACGTATTTGATCATCGGTTGGTGCAGGGAAGGGTGCAATATCTTCCAATGACGAGCCTGTAGGGGTAGACAGGGACCATATTAGTGAAAAAGCTTTCAACAAACTTTCTGCAGATATAAAAAGTTATATAAATTACGTAGGTATAGGAATATTTACTTGTCATAGTGGTTAAGGAAATTTCGAAGAAGAAATTCTTTAGTAGGGCTATGCAAGTGCACGATTCCACAATCTGACGCGAGTTTCGGATTATCGTAGGTACTATTCAGCTTCAAAGATCGGCCAAGTGCAAGAAAACAGTGCAAGAAACGAATACTTAGTAAAAATATGAGTAACAAAGTATAGAAATTGTGTCAATCATTAGGCATCATCAAAGAGGAAGTGGGGTCATCCCTGGAAATATCATTTCTCTAACGAATTTTTTCAGCTAATAAGAAAGAGGAAAATAACATTGTCCGTACGTTTTTTAGAAATTAGAAAGAGCATTGAGGTATGCAATTTTGACGTCATCTAGGAACTTAAGGAGTCTCAACATTAATACCAGGAGAGGTGAGAAACAAAGATAGACTTTTGGGCTTGATTTTTAACCCAAGCATCGACGTGTTCGTGTATGCGGATTCTTCAACTGGCGGGGTAATATGAATGAATTGCTGTTGATTTTAATTGATACTTAGGGCAAACCTCATTTTGAAGATACAGTCTGTAAATTCGTAGGTATACTGAAACAATACCCAACAAAAATTGCTGGTATGTGACGAAATATACCGGTATACCTAACAGAAATTCTGATCCCACATAAGCTAGGCAAAATAAAATTAGGCTCATTTTAGAGGAAACTCAAAGATTTGTTGAAACAACTCGAATGAGCTTTTTTGAAGTGCGTTAAAATAGGAGAGAACATGAAATCTCATAAGATGTTTTCTAATTGAATTCAATCGTTCGACCAAAAAGAGAAGTACATACTTCGAATGATAAGAACCTAATAATAATCATTGCTTTTTAGTTTGGACATACTCATTACCTGTAAATTGTAGGCATTGAAAATGAGGCTGGAAAGAAATGACTTCTTTCAAACAAGATGACTGACGATTAGATATGAGATTGGGTATTAATAGTTGTTATAGCAATATATTTTATTTTCGCGAATAAATATTATTCGCAATGCGCGATAAGCTCATCACTTGTAGTGTAAAGTGACCTTCACCTTCACGATGATAAAGCAAATTATTGAAGTGAAGATATACACCATCTTGTTTGTTTCCTCCCGGCCAAAATGTAATACATAGTTTATGCAGAATTCCGCTAGGGTTGCAACAGTCTTGAGATGTTTCAGCGTATCTTATTTCCATACTCCACTTGTTGAGTATAGCCCTACATTACTGTGGGTAACCTGATATTCCTCAATTTTCCAAAGATTATAAAAAATTAAGAAATTTACTTAGAAAGATAATTTTTCATGCACTGTCTAAATAAATTTCATTACAAGATTATTTGTACCTATGAATTTCTTAGTTATAGAAAGAGCAAAACCTTTCTCAATTTACTTCCTGAAAAGAGTGCAAATTAAAAAATAATACTTAATATGTGTAACTTTTGGGGGAATTACAGGTTCTTTTGGAGTGCATGGTTTTGTATTTTCATGGCATTTTTGTAGTTCTAATAATAAAGAAATGTAGACTGTCTCAGAAAAAGGCCCCCAACATCAAGATTTTTATCATTTGCAACAATGTTAATCTCCAGGCATAGCAAATGGAAGAGTTTTCATTTTTGTTTTACATGAACAATTGTTGGTAATTTTTAAAAAATTGAATCATATACGCATGCATATATCGTTGGGTAGGCATTTGAAGAAATAACACAATCTCCAAATTATGGCCAGACACACCGAAGGGAGGCGCATTCTGGAGAAAAAAAAAAGTGTGAAAGTGGTATAGTAGCTTTTATGTGTCTTAGTTGACAATGATTTTTTAATAGAGATCGCTCTGGTGTCTCTACAATTCTTGTGATTGTAGCAATAAACTTTTCGTTTTCCTCTTCTTCTGACTATGCCTCCCTTTGGTAGGTACATATGTACTCGTACCTATTTAAAACACGCCTTATGCATACTAGGTACAGAAGATGAAAAAATATAGGTACGGCGCGGTTTTGCGAATTGCGTATGAAACACGAAATCACAAAATATTCCATATTTGTATACGTGAACAGCTGTAAACTGTGATAAGCTCACAACTAAAGTGACCTTGAATTTCATCATCTGACGTCTTGTTTGTTTTTGTAGTTCTACTTCGGTTGTGGCGAATCGCTTGAGTGAAGATGAACGCCATCTTGTTTCCTCAATAAATAGTGCACTCTGTCACTCTGTGAAGGAATCTGTTCTGAAGGTTTTGGATAAAATTATTTGGGACTCGATTGCTACAATGATAGCCCTATACATTAATGATTGTTCAAACGGAAAAATTGTTGATAGCAGACTAGGCCGTTGCGTTGCTATAGAGGGTACGTGGCGCAAGTAGGTAGGTATCACCGCAATTACATCAATAAACTGCATGCTGAAGAGATACAGCCAATAACATCTTACTTTCATCCCTTGCCAAGACTTTGAAAAGGGTTCTTTTGTTTTTTAAACCCCCTTATGACAATTTGAGAACTCATACAAAGCTGCATTCCAAGACCCATCAAAATTGGGTCAATAGTTGCCGAGCCTATTTGACACAAAAGAATGTCAATTCCCCCAATTTTGATGGGAATTGGAATGCAGCTTTGTATGAGTGCTCAAATTTTCATAGGGGGGTTTGGAAAACGAAACAACCCCTTTTAAAGCCTTGGCAAGGGATGAAAGTTAGATGTCATTGACTGTATCTCTTCATCATTATGCAGTCTATTGGTGTAAATCAAGTTGTTTACTTTTGTGGAAGTGACAAAATTGCTTGGAAATCCGTATTAAGTGTTGATTGATGGCCGCGTATACACTGTCCCATCATCAGCACACAGAATGACCCTCGGAACATTCCGCACTAGCTCTCATCTCAGCCTCTGGGCTGAAGCAGTGAGAACCTTCTTTTCACGTCCGCATCACTTGCCAACACTTGTTGATGACATCAGTACAATTCCCGGAACTACCTACTCAAACCGCTTTCCTTTCTTGCCCTCACCACTCCCTCCCCCCCCCCACCTTTTTGAGAAATAGAATTCTGGCGGATACTGTTTTCCCATTTTTTTTTTTTTTTCAAAATTTTTATAATAGCCATACGTATATGTCCGTAAACCGATGAAAATTATACGCGGTCATCGCAATCAACACTCAATCCGGATTTTCAAGCAATGAAATGATGACTTCCAATTACCTTAATATATGCTTCCCAGACATCAATTTTTGAAATTCTCGACCTAAAAAACCATGGAAACAATATCTCACAACCTTCTATATTTCGCGATTGTCCAAACTCATCAATTTGGACTGCAAAATTGACAAAAATTTGGCCGCCATTTTGTTTTTTCAGTCGTTTTCAACAGTTACATTTTATCTTAGTGAATACTGATAATCTTATCACGTTTTGAACCCTTCAAAATGTTTACAACAATATAGGGCACTTTGTTTATGGGAGAATAATTATAGATTTTCTGCTTTTATCGGGCGCCATCTCAGACATATCTTGAGGTAAAATTCATCGCTGAATCCAAATTTCGATGTTGGCAAGCTGAATTTTCCCCCTTTGCCAACATCAAAATTTGGATTCAGCGATAAATTTTACCCCTAAAAACATCTGTTGGCATAATGGTACTTTGTTTGTACAAGGATTATCATAGATTTTCTGCTTTTATCAGGCGCCATCTTGAATTTACGCCCCTAGGGGGTAAAATTCAGCTTGCCAACATCGAAATTCGGATTCAGCGATGAATTTTACCTCAAGATATGTCTGTTGGCGTAATGTCTCAAGAAATGCAGTTGACATGCAAAAAACGCAACATTTTTCTTTTTTGTCCACTAGACTATATGGGGTCATGGGGACTTGGAAAAATCATGGGCTCTTCTATGGGCTAGTATAGGGACTTGAAAAAATTTTGAGCTCTTCTATACCCATCTTATACCCCTATATGAGCTAGTATAGAGGAACTTAGAGAATTCTAGGCTCTTCTATGTCCCTCTATTGGCTAGTAACTTGTAGTGACTCAAGAAAATTTTGAGCTCTTCTATGGGCTAGTATAGGGACTTGAAAAAATTGCAAGTTCCTCTATAGTCTATACATTCAGCTTTCCATCATCAGCCGCGGAGCTCCCGCAAATTTTGATTCTTGATCCCTGAGCATAAGCCTGTAAATTTTTTCAAAAAATCACCAAAATGTCACTCACGATGCTATAGCGGGCACAGCCGCTAGCCGCTGCGGCTATAGAGAATAATGAACAAGTTCTTAAATGAGAAACTTGCGTTTGCACCTTGCTTGTTTGTAGTATAGGCGATAGGGGAATGAAGTTTGCATTTTTGGGGGGAGAAGCAGTGATTGATGAAAATTGTAGAGTCAGGTGCTGGGAACAACATATCAAAAATCCCACCCCCTAAACCTAGTGCAAAATTTTCTGTGGCACGTTTTAGCCCCCCAAATTTGGTTTTTTGTCAATATCTCGAAAAGTTGAAGCAATAGAAAAAAATTTTCGGATCCAAAATTGTTCCTCGTGAAATTCTACAACAGATACCATATTCAAACATTATTCTAGACCTATTTTTTGGCCTTAAAAGTTCGCGAGAAGTGCTCTATTTTCAAAAATTTTCATGTTTTTTGCCTGCTACACGAAAATGAAGACTTCTAGAGAGAATTGATATATCACAAAGACAATTTGCAATGAATTTTCGTGTCTAGAAATTGCACCCCCACGTTGCAGCCCCCTATTTGATGTTTCGCGAATATATCAGAAAGGCTAACCTGGAGAACAGAAATTTTGGATCCAGAAATACTCCTTGTGAATTTGTACATGAAATAGTATATTGAAACAACAAAAATGCAGATTTCCAAAAAAACTTTTACAAGTTTGGCATCATTGCTTCGTCACTGTCTTCTCTATCACTGTCAGTATCGGAACTGTCGCCCAGGACCTCCAGATCTCGACAACAAAGGGATCGCCAATAATCTTCTCTTCCAATTTTTCGTCCTCCTCCATGGACAAGTCGAGCAAGGGCTTCCACCAAATAATTACTCTCCTCCTTCTCGGCAAGTCCAATACTCCGTCAAGAGAAGCCATTTTCCCCCTAACTTGTAATATAAGCTGGCGGAAAATGAGAGGGTGACCAATTCAAACAGTAGGAAGGCCCCTGGGAACTTCGACCTTTATTTATACTCTTTAATAGACATCATACTACCCCCAAATATCTTCAAAATGGCCTGATGAAGGTGTTGAAAACAGATTCAGGATGCATTATGCATGAGTCATCTCTCAGTCGTTGGGGTTTGTGACTATGAATCATGACTGTCTTCAAAAAATGAATCAATTACAGCTTACGTTAAGTGCAGTTTGGGGAGAGAGGGGAAGTTGAAAAAAGAATTTATTCAACGAGATTTCTGCGTTTGAGTGACAGTACTCCAAGTAGTATTATCTGGTAGAAAATTTGTGACCTTTAACTCAAATGCAGCATAAAGGTACTCGTCAGTCAGATTCCTATGCGATGTTTTGAATGCTGTAATCATCGAGAAAGTGTGCTCACATAGAGAGGTGGAACTGCCTTCCTGCACTCCTGGATGTGGATAAGGCATAGGTTCCAAGTAGGTACAGGCCATAGCGTGGTTCTGCATTCGCTCATTTCTTCTTCATGACGGCGGCTGCTAATGCAGACACTTAGAAAAGCTTCTTGATTGGTCATCTTTTTCTTTGCTTCGAATACCACCGCTCTCTTCTCAGCAATAAGGTCTGTCGGTGGTGAACGGGCTAATACGCAAAGAGCCTCCTCAGAAGAGCTCTTTGTTGAATATTGAGCATCTCTCTCCTTCTGTAAGGTATTCATGTTGAGTCGGCTTTTACTCGGGCTCGCATATAGGAAGATTGCCAGGGTAGTGCTCATCATAATCTTCCGTCTTGTTCTTGGCCCTCTCACACAAGTCTTTTACCGATAAAGGACCTATGATCAACGGAAAATCGACGATGTTGACATCAGTGAGTAGGATGGACAAGGTGGTACTCATCATGATCCTTTTCCTTGCGTCCCTTAGCCCTACCAGGTTCCTTATCTGAACCCTTGGATACACATCTACCCTACCCGGCTTCCTTTTACGCCGAGCGGTGCTCATCATGATCGTTCTTCTTGCTTCTCTTGGCCTTCCCAGGTTCCTCATAAGGGGCTTAGGTATGCATCTACCATTCCTGCCTTTTTCGCTGTCATCAAAAAATGGTGCCTGAAGCTCAGCGTTGAGTCAAACCAGATGCCAAGGTACTTCATCACATTTTTGGTCGTAATTTCCACTCATTCCAGGCAAAAGGTGGGTGGACTGAACTTTCAAAGGGTCGTGAATAATATGGCCTCCCTTTTACTTGCTACAAGGTCTAGTCCAGCTGACTCCATCCAACGCGTTACTTCCTCTGGGGCCCGGTTTGCCTGCTGTGCACCGCTACAATTGTCTCACCAGGGCATACCACCAGTGTCTCATCTGCATGTTGAATAAGCTCAACACCCGGTGGCAGCTGCATCTTTTAAATATCGTTGAATCCAACTCACTACAGGAGTGGCCATAGGACCACTTCTCCATGAGGACATCCAATATTCACTTTCACAGAATTGAGTTGAACGCATTCCTTATGTCCAGGTTGAGGGCTGCGCAAAACTGACCTCTTGCTATTGCTAACTTGGTTATGCTCTTCAGCCCAATTCCAGCATCTGATGTACAGCATACAATCTGAAGACCGTCCTAACTTTTAGAGATTATAAAGTTTATTGAACTTCCAGAGTGCAAACCATGAATAGACGTTGGATGGTACAACGCTGACGCGTAAATAAGAATTTGTAAACGTATATTTTCGGGTATATTTTTGTTTACCGGTTGCTATCTCATGAATACCTGACGGGAGCTACTCATCTTTGAAGAGGTAATCATTTACAGTTTTCAGATGTTCAGCCTATTGGAAGTGTAGTCTAAATGATGGAGTAAGAAAATTTGTTACGAATAATTTTATAGTGCATAAGTTTTCTGCAGAACTCTTTATTTCCGTGTTACGGGCAAAAAACATGGAAATTTTTGAAGATTGAGCACTTCTCGCGAACTTTTGAGGCCAAAAAATAGGCCTAGGATGATATTCGAATATAGTATCTCATGTAGAATTTCACGAGGAACAATTTTAGATTCGAAAATTTTTTTCTATCGCCTCAACTTTTCAAGATATTGACAAAAAACCAAATTTGGGGGGCTAAAACGTGCCACAGAAAATTTTGCACAAGGTTTAGGGGGTGGGATTTTTGATATGTTGTTCCCAGCACCTGACTCTACAATTTTCATCAATCACTGCTTCTCCCCCCCAAAATGCGAACTTTGGTTTTTTTTTCACTTTATCGCCTATACTATTGTACTTTTGTACTTAAATTTGTACACAGATGAATAAATAATTTTGTATTTGGTAAATTGTTATGTTCTTGTGCAGAGTTTTGCTATGGTATTGATTGATTATCAATCATGAAAAATTCGAAATTGAAATTGTAAAGGAACTAAGGAAGGCAACGAAGCTGTTGGCTGGCGGCTTCTCTATTTGACTACTAGCGTTCTTTTTCTAGCTTTTTTTACCAACTTGTAATGTAAACTGAACTGCTGATAATACGTGAATTCAGTGATAGTGATTCAATGGCGTTTGAGTTTACATCAGGCTGTTACATCAGAATTATTGTTATTTTGTAGTTAGTACTTCTACTTTTTAGTTTCTACTATTCTATTCAGTCTCATTTACAGTTGTGTGGAAGTGTTCTCGAGAATACTCATAAACATAAAGGTAGTTTTTCTTCTTTATGAGATGATTGCAGAATCCTCAATTCTGGATTTCCGAATAGAAACGTACCAATTCACATACAAGAGGAGAATTACATTCTGTAAGTCATTTTTATACATGCATACATATTCATATTTTCAGCTTGTTATGTGTCTTTGAAAAAAAAATGTACGTGAAAAGATTTAATGTAACAAATCACAACCCATCGAGTCCAGTTTATCTGAGATTTTCTTTGTACTACGGAATAAAATTTACTGCCAAAGGAACTTGGCAATACAACCTCTTTTTCTCGTATTATTATTTACTTCGTATTTTGGTTATTTTGATTATTTTGTTGATATCAGTTTTTTGTTCTCATTCGTCTGATACAGTTCTTTGTAGTTCTACTCACCCGTCAATTTTTTTTGCGTGCATTTGTTGATCGTCAGTTACGGAAGTTTTTATTTTCTTTGAACTATTATCAAAATTGTTATGGATAAGCAATCGGTCTCGTATTTTCTCTGAAGTTTTAAGTGAGGTAAAGTATTATGATACTACGACGCGGTAGCTAATACGATCTAGAATACTTCTACTCGAGTAGTATTGCTCGTATTGCTCTTTTTTTAATAATGCGCGGTTCAGAGTTACTTCACATCTAACTATTACGTAGGATTACTTTCACTTTATAGTCGAGTAGGTCATTGCTGTAAACAGTGAGTGACCATGAATATGAGAATGAGGTGTAATAAAATAATGAAATTTCATCTTGTTCATTCAGAATTAGATGGATTCGTTTTTGATGCTTTTCGATGACGGTTATCAGAAAATTGACTACGAAAGCTTATCATCCGAATTGTGGGACAATAATGATGACGAATCACGACTTCCTCCCGAACCATCGTTGGGAAATGTTGAATACAAGTTGAAATTAATCAATCCGACGGATATTCGATTCGAACGTCTGGTATCTCAGGTAGATAAATCACGTATTTCTTTTTTGTAAGCGATGCGTACTTTATCGTTGAGCGATAAAATCGCGAACTTTGAGTACGCGTTAATTTGTTTACGTAAACAAGCTGATACAGATACATAGACAGTTTTTATTTTGTCGTCAATGTCAAGGTCGTTTCAAGACCGTCGTCGCAGGGATTTTGAGTCGTACAACCCGCAATTGCAAACAAGTTATTGATCTTCTGCGCTAACCCTGAAATTCTAATGACCTATACAATGACGTTCGCGATCAACGAACGTACAAAATTGACCCAAACGGAAAATAATTTCATCATTGAAACTTCAATAATGATTTTATTTTACTTTTTTTTTTTTTAATGCAGAGTGATAATCTTCATTCCTACACTCTTTTGCTAGAATGTTTTCAAAGAATATCCCTGTGTCCCTATTCTCGAATATTTTTGCCTTGAAAAATTGTCGTAAAACTATCAACTAAACGAATTATTAATTTTGTTGAATATTTTTAGATGAAATGGAGACTCCGTGAAGGTCGTGGTGAAGCCATTTATGAGATCGGAGTAAAAGACAATGGGGTGTTGGCAGGACTTTCGAACAGTGAAATTGATTCTAGCTTGCAAACTCTTGCGCAGATGGCGTTACAGTTGGATGCTACCATGACGATATTAAGAGAACGGGAGATTGATAATGGGAAGAAGAAGGTTATCGAAGTGCTCATAAGGAAGGTACGCGTATCACAGTTCTATGTTTTACTTCAACCTGACTAAAAACGCAAATCCAAACAAGATTCAGTTGGTTTAGGAATAAAATGAAATTATGTTTAAATTAATATTTAAGGATACAGGCCTACACTCACGAGTTGGACTGTGATCAAAATAAGGATAGTAATGATCTTAAAATTTATAGTTGTTTCTCATAAATCATTTATTAATATTTTAAAATATCATTCGTTCTCGGCATAAAACTTCGGTTAATCCTACGAGTTGAAATAATCTGATATCATTTTCTTATCGACAACTTAATCTGTAAATCCTAAGGTTTTTTATCAACAAGATTTTCAATTCGCTTTTGTAGATTCCAGATGATCAGCAAAACATCGAAGTACGTGTTGCTGTACTCGGTGCAGCTGATGCTGGTAAATCAACCTTACTGGGCGTATTAACGCAAGGTGACTTGGATAGCGGCAAAGGAACAGCCCGTCTGAACATGTTCAGACATTTGCATGAAGTTCAGTCGGGACGTACCTCTTCTGTATCACACGAGATCTTAGGTTTCAGTTCAAAAGTGAATATTTTTTACTCTCCCTTAATTCTTTCGAATGATTTAGTCTAGCCCTGCGGCTAAAATGTTTCCTGATTTTCAGGGTGAAGTCATCAATTACAAAGAAGCTGTCTCTGCCGTCGAGATATGCACTAGCTCGTCGAAATTAGTCACATTCATGGATTTAGCCGGACATCGTAAATATCTTCGAACGACGGTAGCAGCTCTATCTGGATATTCTCCTCATCACGCGATGCTCGTAATCAGTAGTGTTCTGGGTATTGTCGGTATGACGCGCGAACATCTGGCGTTGACTATAGCTCTTGAAGTTCCTTTCTTCATCGTCATCACCAAAATTGACATTTTCTCATCCGATCCAATTCTTCAAGAATTACAAGCAGTGATACAGACTAACGGCTGTCGTAAGGTAACTTGAATTTAGTTGGTCAATTTTAAAAAGTGTATGATTCTAAAATTCATGGTTAATGAGAAAAATTACTTTGAATGGCAGATGATTTTAGCTGTACAAAATGAAGATGATCTTATGACTGCGTGTTCAAATCAGTCTAGTGAGCAATTCATACCGACATTCAGCGTTTCGAGCGTAACAGGTGAAGGCCTGGAATTACTGACTCAGTTTTTATATCTGCTATCTCCTGGTGTTAGTTTGAAAGAACGCGAGCTGCTGGAGCAGGTATATTTACATCAGTTCATTCACTATTAATTTTTCGATCAAATTTCTGGATTATTTTGTATGCTTTTAAATGTTGTAGGACTTATGCGAGTTTCAAATTGACGAAACTTTCAGAATACCAGAATTATGTACCGTGATTGGAGGACTGTTGCTTAAGGGTGTCGTGCGCGAAGGCACCGAATTAATGATGGGTATGTACTTGAATACGATCGTTGAGAATTATTTGTTCCGATAAATTATCATTACTGTCTTTGTTGACAGGTCCATTGGATGATGGAACGTACCAAAGGGTGAAGGTTTCATCGATGCATCGAAATAAAGTACCATGTAAATCAGTCAAGGCCTCCCAGAGTGCCTCATTACAACTTCACGAAACTGTTCCATTTGTCCGTAAGGGGATGGTCTTACTAGGTTTGGAAAAAGAACTGATAGCTACCTGGTTCTTTCAGGTAAGATTATTACGTATTCTTATAATATTACCGCCATTTTTAATTTCATATTTTTATGATTTATTCGTGATTCTCATTATAGGCTTCCGTGAGCGTGCTTTATCATGCCACTGCCATCTATCCAGGCTTTCAAGCTACCGTGCATATCGGTAATGTACGTCAGACTGCAATCATGACTGGTATTATGACTACTGGGGGTATTCATACTAATGACAAGGCGTCAGTGTTATTTCGATTCCTGCGTCATCCGGAATATGTAACCGTAGGCATGCGATTGTTGTTTCGGGAAGGACAAGCTAAAGGCATAGGAAAAATTACTCAAATATTTCCCATCGAAACGGAGAGTACTACGGGGCACGCGTTATCATAAAGTATCGTCTTTCTGAACAGAATCTGAGAAGTAATTAAATATTTGAACAGTACTCGAGCAATATCTGCTATCATTCTTTTTCTCATTCCGTGTACTGTTTAATTATTTCGAGAATTGTTACCATTTTATGATAATCGCTTCAAGTCATTTTTTCCTTTTTCTTCTTTCTCTTTCTTTTTTCTCTTTTTTGTTTTGTTCTTTTTTAGGAGATTGCTCTTTATTTGCTTTTTGATTTTTTTTTCACTCGCACGAGAAATCTTATGAGACTGAAAAAAGTTTCGTTTTTTTTTTGTACTTGTATGATGAAATCTCAAACCTCAGAGTAGTATCATGTAAAATAGAATTCTATTTGTAGGTTTTCAACGTTTTGTTTTCGATAATCATAATAAATTTGGAATATGAACATAATTGTACTAGCATTGTTAAAATAAACAGAATTTCGGTATTATTTTGCTTTCTTGTGAATGAAATCAAGGCAAATGAAATTTCTTTCGAGCTATTTTCATAACAAATTTACACAGAATAATTATTCGATAAAAAAAGATCATAATTTTGTTAGTGTCGAATAGATAACATCCCTTACAACTGAACATTTGATTAAGATGAATCTGTCGGCATCGGAAGATGACCTTACAAGCGATTCTCTGCTTTGGATCAAGTGAAATTGACAAGTTGGATGAACCTAACAAAACGTCTGGCAGCATTAAACGGTAATTCTACTGCTATTCGTAGATGAGGTACTATTGACGAACGATTTGGAAGAGGATGCAGGCCTCAAAAACAACTTTCGCGTCACGGTGAAGGCTTGGGTTGAGAAACGAGTTAAACTGTCTAGTATTCCCATAAACATCGATTTCAAATGCCCTGTGAGACTTTGACTTGTAGTCTGCAGAGTTTTATAAATACTGAAGAAATGTTTTTCAATCAGAGAGAAGACATTTTTGTAGACTTGGCTCGTAGCGTTTTGTTGCTTCGATTTATCATCGACTTTCTTCGACACCTCTGTAGATGACTCATTTTCCCTCGTCGTAATGGATTCTTCGGATTTTTTCTGCGTCTGTGAGGTAGGTTCCTTTTCCGAAACAGAAGATTGGACGGGTTCTGTAACACTATCGCCTCGATTTGCTGCGTTTGATGTTTGAGTATCATTAACCGATCTTTTGTTTCGACGAAGATCAGGGAGAAGTCGAGGCAAATTATTTTCTGATCTTTTGACAGCTCGTTTACCTCGAGGGGGTCTAGTTGGAGGGAAAAGTGTCATCTCTTCCGATGGCATTGACGAATCGTCTCTATTCTGGATCGAACGTTTGTGCAGGTTACCATCATCCTCTCGACGTGCTCGCGTAGGATTATATTCTTCATTTGGTAAACTCAAGTCGTTCTCTCTGTTCGCCGTGTTCATGAGTTTCAATGAGTTCGTCGCCCCAATTATGAACATACATGTCACTGAAAGTATACAACCGAGTCGAATGAATAACATACCTCCTGGCTCTTATTCTGAAAAAATTTGAACACAAAACTTCTTCACAAGAAATAACAGAACTGACAACAAACGTACTCGAATTCGCTCTAGAACCTACTGCGAAGCTTTTTTAATCTCAATTTTCTTCATTATCGGTCCGAAAAATCTTCCTTAAAGCTCAAGAAGATAATGATTGTACTTATCATTATTGATTTTTATTCTCAAAACTGTTTCATGAATTTTTGCCGGTCTATTTGCGCTAATCAAAACTGCTTTAACGTAATTATAATTTGAAAGCTATGGACAGATTTCATTGTAACCACGCAAGTATTCCTGTTGGGAACAGAGGAGAATTATGACGCTTGTGACGGTAGTTTGTGACGGCAATCACCCATTTAAAACGCACAGTGATTCCTCTTTGTGACCCAATTGTGACGCAAATGTGCGCCGTCCAAATCTCATCACGTGACGGTATTTTGTCCTACGGGGTGGGAAGTTTGTCACTCCAAAATGATCGGACGGCTGAACTTTACCAGTCACGGATCTTTTTCTGTTTCTCAGATTTTCCTATAACGCACCAAATTTTCCCGCGTCGATCTACGTTCCTCGTTCTTATTTTTCCCTCAATTCTCACTCGTAAGGCCTGTACTCGGGCGCATATCATAATAATATTCTACATAAGCCAAAGCTGGTCAGATTACTATATTTTCTTAACTTCCATTCAATTCGGTTTTGAAATGTTTTTCTGTGCGAGTACCTATTCAGGCTGGATTTACGCTTCAATTCATTCTTCTTTTATTCCGAGTGAGCCTACTTCCCAAGTTGGCGTTCGGATAGGCAGGCAGGCGCGGATCAACGGGGGAGGGGTCAGGGGAAAATGTGGGAGAGGGGAGGGTGGATTTCCTTATTTATAAAAAAAGTGAGAAGGATTTCTTGGCGTTGCCAAAAATATAAAGATCATGTTTCATGTCTTTTCGCCATCAGTCGTCTTAAGCTCCTCATCGTTCAAAAATATCCAAAATTTCCAACTTCTTGTTCTAGTATAAGTCAACTTTGGAGTATTTTAGGCTGACTGCTTCCTGGGACGAACGAGCAGACTGGGCCTTTCTCGCCCCGCTCCTTTGTCCCGCTTTATGGTCCAGTACATGTCTATTATAGTATATTTCAAGCTGATGAGATTACTGGGACTCACTCGCGCTTGGTCCAGTACAAGTCCACTTCAATATATTTCAAGCTGATGAGGATACTAGGACTCACTCGCTCCGCTCGTTCGTCCTGCTTCTTGGTCCAGTACAAGTCCACTTTAATATACTTCAAGGTGATGAGGATACTGGGACTCACTCACGGCGCAAATTTCTGAATCAGTCGCGGGTATAAATTTGCACGCGCACGGGAAAAGTATTTGTAATTTAATTTAATTTTTATTTCATTTGATTTTTATTTTTATTTTTATTTTCATATTAATTTTATTTTATTTTAATTTAATTTAATTTAATTCTTATTTTATTTTATTTTTATTTTATTTTTACTCAAAAAGTGGTACTCGCAGATTACTGAATCAGTCCAGGGTATAAATTTGCACGCGCACAGCATTTTTAATTTAATTTAATTTTATTTTATTTTGATTTAATTTAATTTAATTTTTATTTATTTTTTATTTATTTTATTTTTACTTAAAAAGTGGTACTCGCAGATTTCTGAATCAATCCAGGGTATAAATTTGCACGCGCACGGCATTTTTAATTTAATTTAATTTTATTTAATTTAATTTTATTTTAATTCAATTTAATTTATTTTAATTCAATTTAATTTAATTTAATTTAATTTAATTTTATTTTATTTTAATTTAATTTTAATTTAATTTAATTTGATTTAATTTGATTTAATATAATTTTTATTTAATTTAATTCTTATTTTATTTTATTTTATTTTTATTTTTATTTTATTTTTATTTTATTTTTACTCAAAAAGTGGTACTCGCAGATCTCTGAATCAGTCCAGGGTATAAATTTTCACGCGCACGCGCACGGCATTTTGAATTTAATTTAATTTAATTTTAATTTAATTTAATTTAAATTTTATTTAATTTAATTTAATTTTAATTTAATTTGATTTAATTTAATTTAATTTAATTTAATTTAATTTTTACTTAATTTTCTTTTATTACTGGATAACCTCCCAGGTAATTTTCAAAAATTTTCTAAGTCTATTATAGGGGGGGGGGTGTACTCGCAAATTTTCAATAGTTCACCAGGTGTCAAAAAAGACATGAAACATGTCAAACGGGTTCTTTAATGGAGTCGAATGAGAGGAGGCAGGGAAGCTGTTCTATGAATCTTATGGTGTTTAAAATGTTGTACATCTGGCTCATTGAAGGGGCTAGGCCAATTGGTGTATGCAGTATTGCATATCTAGTCACTTGAAGGAGCTATTTTAATCAGGCTATCAGTGCTGCCAGATCTACGGATTTTCAATATCTGAAAAAGTATATCAAACTTAAACTAGGCGAGGACTCTCCTTGTAGTATACTCACTTCATACTAGCATATATGATAGGATTTAGAACGAGCTTTAGGTGATAGATGGGCGACTTAGAAGAATTTTGATTATCAAACTGTAGGTGATAGTCCAAGCTATAGGTGATAGGAGAGGGACTTGGAAAACTTTCAACCTCCAAGCCCATTAGAAAAATTTCATCCTCCAAGCAGGGCTAGAAGAGTCGATAGAAAAACTTCCTCCAACTCGACTCCCGAAGAAAAATCTTTTCAGCTTCCACTTCCAGATTCTAACTCCCAGGACAATTTATCGAGTTTTTTCGACTTCCGACTCCCGTTCCAGCCCTGCCTCCAAGCTATATGCGATAGGGCAAAAACGAAAATTTTTCTCAAGTCCCATGGTTATGTTAGGTTAGGTTAAGTTGCCTCCCGGACGGCGGACGTTTTCTCCGGGAGACTCCCCGGAAAAACAGGTTTCCTGTTTAAAAAAATTCCAAGTCCCAAGGTCATGTTGCCTCCCGGACGGTTGACCTTCAAACTATAGGTGATAGTCCAAGCTGTGATAGGAGAGAGACTTGGAAAAATTTCAACTTCCAAAAACCGTAGAAAAATGTCATCCTCCAAGCTAGAGGCGATAGGAGGAAAAAAATTTCAAGTTCCAAGGTCATGTTGCTTCCCGGACGGCGGACGCTGGAGTTTTTTCTGGAAAGACTCCCCGCTAAAATAGTTTCCCTGTTGAAATTTTTCAAGTCTCAAGGTCATGTTGCCTCCTGGATGGTGGACGGTGGGCGTTTTCTCCGGAAAAACCCCTCGATAAAACAGGCTCCCTATTAGAAATCCAGTATTTTGATACTTATATGATAGTGTACCGGGAATTTAGAGGGTTGGGAAAGGTCTCTCAAGGGGAGGAGGGGCGAAATGTTTTTTTCTCGCGGAATCGCTAGCGTGAGTTCCCCCCCCCCAATAATGACGTTCTGGATCCGCGCCTGGGTACATGTGCGGGCGTGACTGCAAAGATGCTGACTTCTGAATGCCAATCCCATAAGGTTGCCATTTGTTGCACTTTTTGTCATTTGTCTATCAATGAGTTTTGACGGAAGCTTGCCATGACCCATTTAAAAACATTGGCTACTAATGACAGCCAAATGATTAACAGGTATCTTCCCAGCGGGTAGTAATCAAACGCCCGAGAAATCGTGGGCTCCCATGCCCGCGCCCGCGAGCAGTGAGAACGGGATGCCCGTGACCCGGGAGCAGCGCCCGTGACTTACGAGTGGACGAGCAGTAAAAATCCATAACTTTGTCCAAATACAAAAGCACACTAGCGCTCCCACATGTTTTCTGCTGTGATGATGGGTGCCTGCGGGCGTTAGAACGCCCGCAGGCATCTACTGCTAGCATGCCCGGGGATTGATTGTGGGTGATGCGCAGTACTTTTTTTTTGCCTACAGGCGTGGGTATGGGTGTTTTCAAAATTAAAACTTCAAATTCATTGGGAATGCAGCACCAAGCCGTCAAACCCACAGCTCTACTGGTGGTGAGTAAGTGTTTCCAAGTTTCTAGTTTGAGACTTTCAGTTTCTGTTCCTTTCAATGTAGAACGGGTCACCGGGCGTACACAGGAGCGCGCTCAGGCGCAGGCTAGCACGCACTCACTGCGGACGTCGCCTGCGGCCGCGCACATTGCCTGTTTGAATAAAATTTCTTTTGCAAGTGAGGGCGCTCGCAGGCAATTACCATCCTTGGTAATAATTCAACTGCAGCAAACTTTGAATTCATCTTAATTGACTAAAACGTTATGGGAATGGTAAGAGAAAAGTTACCTCAAAGTTGACTGCTGTATTACCAAAAGACTGAATAGGTTTGTTCGAGCGTTACAAGTCCGCTGCATATGACCAGGTTTCTGTTTCTTGGCACCTGGTGTACCTTGTCGACTGTCACTGTAAAACGGTCGAACATCTTACTTGATAATTACAATGATAAACACTGGCCTACCAATCCATGCACTTTGTAAAAATTTCCAGCCAATCAGATCAATCCTGGTAATCCGCCAGGACCTCCTCAGACGCTGGCGCCTGGGTTACCAGAAAACAGTATTCTGATTGTACAGGAAAACGCGCGAACACCCTCCTGCTTTTACAGCACAGACGCGCGAACACAAACCTGGGCCAGTTATGGCTCATTTTGCCAGAATCTGTAAAAACTAATAACGCTCGAACAAACCTAATGTTGATCGATTTTTATTTGACAAACACTTACGTACTGTTTTTTCCTGCATTAGAGACAATAACATTCTCATAAGCGATAAAACCTACACTAGAGAGCGCTGCAGGCTCAGCTGTGCGGGTACAAGAGGGAAGAACTGAAAGAGTGATCACGTGCACTTTTGATGCGGAAACCTGTACTTTTCAGTACGCGAAAAATGGTCAGTATAATATAAGTTCTTTAGGTCGAAATTAATTGGGATCAATTTTCTAGAGTTATTAAAAAAAATTTTCGGACAAACTTTCTTTCAATCTAACGTTCTGATTAATTGAGTCAAAATTGAATTTTGCTGTTGTGCAATGGTAAATACTAAATTGTACATGATCACCTTTTCATTACACAAGGCTGCCAATGTTCGGAACTCTAAGTTTTGTCGCCTATTAAAAAGTACTTAGTGATCACCCTTACATTTTCACCCGCGCAGCTTATTTTGTAACGCCCTCACATGAAAGTTTTATCGTCTAGAATATAATAAATAACTACTCCCGTAGTGGTGGACATGACGTCATCAGGGAGATAAGGTAACATTTATGACCAAAGGAACGATGAAGGGTATGCTGCGATACAAAGCTGTTGAATTATAGACTCGGGACATGAACAGCGCATAGACTAAGCTTTGGCCATTGTTGACTGGAAAGTAAGTATAATTGGGGGGGGGGGAGCAATGTGGTAGACTACGGAATGCGGTACGGCACTTCCTCTAAATCCTCTCACTCCGCAACATACATGTAGATACCGCTGTTCCTTTTCTTTTGCCAACTCTGCTTATTTCTTATCTCATTGTGCATTCGAAGATTTGGGACTCAAGTCAGCCTATGCTGTTCATGGTTTAAGATTATTGACGTATCTGCAAGGGAGTACGGCTCGTCACAAAGTCCTTTTGCAGTCTCGCAGATGAATGGTGGTTGTCTGGCTGACCTACAGAAGGGCGTAGCATCACTAAAACGGGATATCATAGAAAACGATTGTGCTGCTTGTGCCGTTATAAGGGGGCTAGGGATTTTTGATCTAGAATTTCAAGTACTCTCAAGGCACTTACGGTTCAACGCGACTCTGCTCAGTTCTCAGCTGGCAGTCTCATCAGCGGTGAACGATAGACAACTTCTAGAGAATTGAATGTTATTTTTTGGATAGGAATTATTATTGTTTCGAAACCGTCTGTCTTGATTTAATTTGAATTCAAAGTCCAATTTCTGTATCCATTATAATTATACAATATTCTTAATGTTGTGGTACTCCCAATACATCCTCGAAGATTTCATTCAACCCAACGTCTCTCAAACATTCCTCACAATCTTCTTACATTTCGAGCAGAGATGAAACGGACTCCTCCTCCTTGATCATTGAAAATAAATCCAGTAAACTAATCGGACAACGATGGTAAAGATGAGAACATGATGTTTTTGGATGTCGCCCAGCCAATTCAGCCCTGTAATACTCAGTATCACTATCTGCAGAACTTGAAGGTCTGCGGAAAATTGAAACGATTACATATTATTGTGAATGATGAATCATTGACGGGTAAATCGGGTAAGTGTTACTTTCGATTGACACTCACAGTAAAAGTATGTGGATTAGTTCACCAATTAAAAAACGAGTAGAAAATTTTATTTGCGCTGTTTCACAAATACTCCTCTTCATGCATTCTTCACCGTTGAGACCGACCCTGGAATGATTATGGAAATGAAATACCATCATTCAGAAGGTAGGCTATAAATTCAACCATCCTGGATAAATAAATATAGAGGAATTTTTATCCTTGATACGTAGGAGGGGAAGGTGAAATACAATTCAAATTCTTGTGCTCTAATATAAAAATATGCCTAAGTATGATTTGTTCCCCCGAACGTCTAACTTATGAGCAGGGATCGGATTTTGTGGCATTTGGCCCTTTCTTTCCATAGTGGGCGGGAGGTAGATCTTGAAACATAAAAAAAATTTAGGTGAAAGGGACCTGGGCAAATGCAACAAAATTTTATTTTGCCGAAAAATACCGAAACTAGAATGAATGCCGAAATTGATAAAAAAGGAATGGATTTTCTGGCTTACCCAAAAATATAAAAATCAAGTTTCATGTCTCTTCATGGTCAAGTATAAGTCTACTTTAGATCATTTCAAGCTAATGACTTTAGGGGGGCTCACTCGCTCCGCTCGTCTGCCTCGCTTCTAGGTCTAGTATAAGTCTACTTTAGAATATTTCAGGCTAATTGCTTTAATGAGGCTCACTCTCTCCGCTTCTTGGTCTGGTATAAGTCTACTTTGGAATATTTTAGGCTAATGACTCTAGAGGGGGCTCACTCGCTCCGCTTCTTGGTTTAGTATGGATCTACTTTAAAATATTTTAGACTAATTTTCCAAGTCTAACGTAAGTATACTACAGATAGTATAGGAGGGATGACACTCGCAGATTTCTGAATCACCTGCCAGATATAAATTTTTTTTTATTATTTGGGAGGGGGGGGGGGTGTACTCGCGATTTTCCAATAGTGTATGGGATGTCAGAAAAGACATGAAACATGTCGAAAAATGCCGAAATTACCACAAATCTTAGTTTACCAATAGAACTGAGAAATTTGTGAAAACTTTGTTAAAATTTACTTAATTTCGGTTAAAATTGGATCGAGTTTGTTTGAAAAAACTTATTTTGGGCCAAAATTGGGCCAATTCTTGTCAATGAATTTATAAAATTAGGTTTGAACAGTAACTTAATGAACGAAATAGGCTCTCAAGTGAGGCAGTTTTGATTGAAAATTGATAGATTTTGAATTCCAAATCGATAAGTTCTGGCGAAAAAAGAGATAATGTCGGTTCGCAAATGAATAATTTTTATTGATAGTGAGTAGATTTGCTGGAGAACGCGTTTTTTCCTTGGAAAAAAAAATTCCGAATATTGCTGAATCTTTGAATTTTGGTCTCTGCTCATGAATTTGCCGAGGATTCATAAAGTATTTGACTTTTTTCTTGGTCGAAATTGTGGATCCCTTTCCTGCACCGGTACATGTACATGTAAAATTCCACGAGAATTAGCGAGTGGACTTGCCTATCTATTGCATCAACGATAGATTGGTAGAAATCCCATCTAGAAACACTCGTCGACCGCTTCATGTATTTCGCCGAATCACCTAATTCGGTTACATTTGTCGGTAGAACGTAATTTGTCTTTATTACATAGCCCCAGGTAACACTTTGTACGGTTGGTAAATTGGATGCCGGAACCCCAATGCCGACAATGAACTGTGTAAACGAAAAATGAACGAAATAACTTGTACTTCTGCAGATTGAAAAAGGAAAAACTTATTCGTAAGTTACTCAGTGAGAGTGCATACCGGTACCTGTACTTTGTTCCCAAATCCAGGAGGATATATGAGAAAGCGAGCATTATCATCAGAGGATGAACAATAATAAAACGAACAATAAAATACTAACAACTTCATGAACATTTTCGCAACATTCTAATGTACATACGTCCACGATCGAATGATACTTCAACTGGCAGACTCAGTCTCGACTAAAATCATTCACACACGCATTTGTGAAAAATCGTGTATTGGTGATAATTACCAACATAGCTCTCAACAGTGCAAAATGTGTAGGTACCCAGTACGGTCCGTGAGTTTATTAACCTATAGGTATGAGGTATAAGCCTATCTCAGTTTTGAAACTCATCGTTAGGACATAATTAACGTGAACGTCTCCGCGGTTTCTCGGCATTTATAGTCCATTTTGACAATTTTCAGCAAAATAAACTTTTAACCGCTGACTTCTAGTAGTCTAATTCGTGCTCAATTTTGTACCCGCACTCCTCCACCTCATCTTAGAACAGAGTTATAAATGCCGAGGAATCTTTGCTCTAGACATAAGTAATAATTTTGAAATAGGTAATGTTTCAGAATGTTTACTTATTTTTTCGATGTCGACAACTTCATTCGATATCTACAGGAAACCCTACATCAAAAGCCTAACATACTTATCCTCCGCTTTTCTTAATGATCAACATCTTTTTGGGGCTTCCCAGGATCCCCAGGATCAGTCTATTCCAAACGTTTTCTTCAAAAGAAATGAACATGAAGGCATAATTGGTATTTCATGTTAATTCAACAATATACACAAAGGTAATTTATTAGGTAAACATACAACGCGCGATTATGGTATAAATGTGTAAAAAACGAAACAATGTCAATCGTAGAGGAATGATCTGATGATAAAAATGGATTAAGATCACTGTAATTTTTATTTCAATGTTTTAATCAGCAAGTACACTCGTATGTGAAATTTAAGTACTTGAAAAACTTTAAAAATCTTGGCATTCAGAGTTGAGCAATATTACAAAACGAAATCAACTTTTCAAAATTTTTTCTATCATACACGTACATTTTATTTTCTATACCGTAATGGGCTAATTAAGATTATTGTTTTTGTCAAGTACGAAATTTAGCGCCGACAACGGGAGTGCAACTCACGAAAGGCACATACGAGTGACGAGTTAGAATTTATTCTTTAGTTAGGTATCAAATTTTTATGAGTACTTTTTAAGTTATCATATAAAACAAATACATCGAAAATAATCTCCCATGAAAGTATCATCGTTATTACGACGATATTACTTTTTACCGTAACATAAATTCTTATACATGGAATAACATTCAAAAAAAAAAAAAAAAGAAACAAAAAAAAAGTATAAAGCTTCGAAAAACATTTTCCACAAAAACCGGAAGGCAAACAACGCTTAATTAACTATGTCACGTAACAATGAAATTTAAATTCAAGTCAGGAGAGTAGAGTTCTCACCTTTTCTTGAATTTCTTCTTCGTTGAATGGAGCGCATCGCGATAGTAACGAATAAAAATTAAATTAAAAAATAAAAAAGAACAACACTTGTATATTCATTTAACTTCGAATACAGCTTTGTATCCACGATAAGCGCAACGGCAAAATAATTCAAACTCGTTAAAATGTACGATTATACAATGTAGGCTAATTAGATTTAAAATACCTACAACAGCAAAGGCGCGCGTAAATAAAATTTGAATGGTAAGTATATCGGTATAATGGTCGCAAATGCTTTCAATATGGTACCTCAATGTAATTTTTCACTCATATCGGTATTGTACTGTTAGAATACCATTAAAAACACATTTAAATTACCTACAACATTAACAGGGGACGAAATGATTCATTATTCTTATTTTTTCAAAAACATAACAAAAATTGAAGGAACAGAAACAAAAAACAAAACCCCTACGAATCCGTCCATATTTACGACGATACAAACGTTCACTTGTCAAAGACAAAGAAGTACGCCAAAGAATTTTGAAATCTGTAAATCTACCTTTAAATTTTGATGATTCGAACTTCAGAACTTTGTACACGTTCACCTTTTTGTCTCTAGAAAATTCATATCAGTCATTGTCTCTATTTTTTACGTATTCATTTGTACGATCGAGACGGAATCCAGGAATCAATAACAAAACAAATTTTTGAAATTACAATAATCTTATACAAAATAATATAATTTCCGACTCATCGATTAAATGCATGTTCAACAAGATTATGTTTAAAATGATCAAAATTAAATTATGTATTTAGGTATAACAATTTTTTAATTACCTACGTAATATCAAGTGAAGCGAAAAATTGATGCATAATCGCTTTTGATAAAGTTCATTTAAGGAATTTTATTTAGTTTTCTTTGTTAGCTCATTACTTCGCTATTTATCTACATAAGTACCTACGCATAAAATTTAAATTATTTGAGCAAAACACATAATGAAAACTGCGATGTTGTACATAGTTTTGGTAACTTTTGTCGCTCAGAATAGGGTGCTGTACTGTTCTATCGAAGAGAGGAAATGAATCACGCAAATGATTCTTGATTATAGTTTTGTTAGGTACTGTGAAATATAAATTTCAAATATGGTAGGCATCTATTAATTATTCATACGAAAAAGGGAACAGTTGGTAAGCTGATTTCAACCATCTACCAACTTTCAAGACAGTTCTTTATGAGTTATGAGATAAGGGCCACTGCGGAGGGTTTCAATTTATTTACTAAACAGCAATCGTAAATCGTCAATTCTTTTAAGAATAGGCTTCGACCAGGACGTCTATTTTATTGAACAAGTATTCGATTTTTTTTTGAAGAGAATGTTAAAAATACGCATCCCTTTTCATGCGGAAAACAAAAAAAGAAAACCATCAACTTTTGATTTTTGCGATAAAATTTTATTTTTAGTTTCAACACCATTGCTTAGATCGTCGAATACGGAGTGGAGTATGAATAGAATCTGACTAAAATAGTAAGTAATTCTAATAAATTGGGCGAGACTTCAAAATTCCCCTCTCAATAGATATATCCTTCAAAATCATTACCAAGGTGTTCAGTAACACTATTGATTCCCAATTCTTACTAACAAAGACCACTATGATTTTACAGGTCGAAGTTGTCTTCTCGCCTCCTGAAACGATGTATAATTAATTTCAATTTTCTACAGATTTGTAGGTAAGTATTGTCCTAAACATTGAAAAATGCGATTCTAAAGAAAATTTTTAATTGATTGTACTTTCAAAAGTTGATACGCAAATAAATAAATACTTTTTGATGATAATGATTTCCTGGGGTACTCAAAGAGCTCTCTATTTCTCCGTTGGTCACTAATCCGTAAATTTTAGATCCGCAATAAAAAAAAAAAAAAAAACGACCTCCAAGTACCACGAAAAAAGTAGGTATCTCAACAGTTCTGAATTTGACGATAATTTTAGGTGCCACCTATCTTTTAAGCAGTCTTTTTTGTTAAAGGCAGGAATGTTTTGAAAACTAAGTAATATGAGTGTCAGTCGATCATTGCGTCGAATTTTCTCGGTTCATTATCAGAATCTGATCAGAACAGAAGTCTACATGAGTACAACAAGAAAGTCAATCACATGCTACAATGTCGCAAAAAGGGGGAAGACTAAAATATACGTTTAGAAAATAGTTATCTAAAGCAGAATGGCTGCTTCACTAAGTATACGACTAGAATTCACCACAAAATTAAGATTTATAAAATAATTTAAAAACAATAACGTACGACGAGGTCTGGCTTCAATCAGTTGATAATCCATACGATACTGAAGACAGATTTGTCGAGGTATAATGATGCAATAAAATTTGGGCGCGTAAGAGTCGCAATGAGCCAAAATATTGTATTTTTATCCAATCATTATCACAAAACAGTTTCTATTTCTGCTATTTCGGTCCTACAACAAATAATAAATGATATTATATCTACCTAACATTGAATTTTAGATAAAAAAATCATTCGATGATCCATCGGTTTTTCTGATTCAATTTAAATTATTATTGGTATTGTGGTTACGAACCTCTTCTTCATAGGAGTGCCGTGAAAGTTTCCCAAGTATTCGGTGGTCGATTTTATCCTCGTCATATCGTGCCTTCGACGGAGATTATTCAAAAATTGTGTCCTGTTGACAATATTCAGTAAAAGAGGAAGGTTGTTCGAAATTTTTGAGTAAAAAATATTTTTGTAATGATACTATGTTCAAAATATTTTGTACCACAACTTACGAAGGTGGACGAATTCCGTGTCGTCTTAGTTCCATCTCCAAATATCTTATCCTTAGTTGTGATTTACTCAAGTCTTCTTCCATTTCTTTGAAATAAAACGTGCAACTTTTGTTTTTGCATCCAACCGAATTCGCCCTCCGCGTTAACGATTTTGTTTCGTCAGTTTCTGATTCCAGTACTCTTCCCATACTCTGAGCAAAACGAAGTAAAAAGAAATTACCTCTAGGCCTCTAATACTGCAAAACGAGTGTAGAATAATAATGTTTCTCTTCATTATGGTTCTGAGTAAGAGTTCGTGCTGAAGACGGAACATTTAATATTCAAATAATTCGTTGAGATAATCAAGTGCAGGCAGAGCCTTTTTTTTATTTTTTATTTACTTCATCAGTGCGATGGAAGGCTGAAAAAAGTTACCAAACTTGAACACTTTTCACGAGGAAGGAATGCTCTTCCAATTTTTCGGGGGTTCCAAACCCAATACAAGTACAGAAATCGGATTTACGGTATAATACGGTGTAGATTTAAACTTTCCTGCTTCTCGTTGTACTCTTTATAAAATGAAATTACAATATGCATCAGCAGTAAATTTGACCTCTTGCTAACTTACCACACTGATAAGTCGACAACAACCACAACAAGGAGCTATATTTTTCTTGTTCATACGTCTTCTAGCATATTTGAAATACGCGGATTCGAATATTAGCAAAAAGAAGGCCAAAATGATGCCGAACATAAGCAGCACGAATGCGGATAAAAACTGCTCCATAGCCAAGGGATCACTTGTCGTGTGCTGATGTTTACCAGGTTTACAAACACCAGCCATCCAATATTTTCTCAACCTTTCCAAATCACCTGAAAAACAATATATTTACAAGTGAATTTCGATGGTATAAATAAATCGATTTCTTCTTGCCTGGCCTATTTTTACATGAGGTGCAATTCTTCGTCAACAATACTTACCATTTTCGCGGAACTCCAAGAGTTTTTTATTAAACATTTGCAAATATTTCGAATTTCTCGTAAAGGCTAGTCCATAACCAGTTTTTCCGTACCACGTGCCTACTGTCAATAATCTGCATGCTTCGTCGAGCTCTACCAAATAATCCAAGACAGTCCCGTCGTAGACGAATGCGTCCAATTCCCTAGAATGAGGATTTGCAGGATTACGTTGAAGAATTTTCGAAGATGACAATAGCTATCTGAGGAAGAGGGGATGAGCAAGATATGAACAATAATTCGTGGTTTAGTTCAAGGACCTAAAAGATTTTACGGTGATTAGAAGTATACAAGGGAAATAAGGCTCGTACTTAGTTTAAGGACTTGAAATTATTTTGAATTTCGGAGTATATGAATAGCAAATTGTGGTTGGAAAAGGGTTGCAGTCTTTGAATGAGTATAGCAACTTGGGAAAATTCCTGAAGGTGACCATAAGTTGCTGAGGGGTGCGGAACTCTGATTCACTCCAGACAGCTGAGAAAATTTTAAGAAAGTTGGGGCTCTGTCGACCTCTGAGTTTTGTGAGTATGAAAGTGTGGTTTTGGAAGGGACAAAGGTTCTGACCTAGTTTACAGACGCGGGGAGGGGGAAGAACCTCTGATTCAAGTTAGAGACTTGGAGTAATTTCAAATTCTAATGTAAGTGCCAGCAAAGAAAGAGAAAGGGGCTTCGACCAAGTTTTTATAGGCGGCCATAGGCTAAGAAACACCGCTGCCAGATGATATTTTCAAAAATCCGTTTCCGCCATTTTTTCTAACGGATTTTTGCGAACTTTAATTGATTCAACGATAACGATCAGGAGAAACGTATCTCTGAGACTCCTGACTGAGGTACTTTTCCCTTGATCGACTCCATGTTATGAGGAAGACGATATCAGCTTATAACAACTAAGAGAAAAGTATCTCTCATACGACTGACTAAGGTACCTTTCTCTCGATTAAGCAAAATCCTTGGAAAATCCTTTCTTTTTTCGAGGACCAAAAATCCGTAGATCTGGCAGCACTGTAAGAAAGGTAGAAGTATAGATCTACTCTAGGGGCTACAAAGATTATTAAATCGATGGGCTAGCGGGAGGAAATGTGACGACTTACGTTGGCAAATATATTCACCTGTTCAAAACGGCATCCACTCCTTCTTTCACTGAGGTTCTGTTGTACGCCGACATATACGCGTGCATATCTTTGAAATACTTCGTGATTGCGGAATCCGTGTGAGTTTGTGGTACCGTACCAAACCGGACGGGTGGTTTGTGACTGTATGGTTTTTGTAACTGTAACATAGAAACAATTTTCAGTTTATTGTTAGAGTAAGCTAGTTTTGTCAAGACTCTTCATCACTCATAAAACTTTCACAACGATATTCTCGAGACGACACGTCTTCTCTGCCTATCTTTATGATTTAAACCGGTATCATTTTCAATGACTCAAGGAGGGCCGGCATCTTTTGTTCTTTCCATGTGATGCAGAGCTGTCTTTCAGTTGACCCTCCAACCCGAGCCCCACCCCCGTTCCCCGTCACTTTGAAAAGCCGCTTCGTTGTGTGGCACATTTTGTGTACGGAACCAAACCGGGTCCCGGCCATGCAAATTCAAGTTTGAACTGCCAAAGGCGAAAGAGGAGTAGTAATACTGTTATTTAAGTACTCCTGTCGAACTTCCTGTACATATTCAGGAAAAAAAAAAAAGAAAGAAAGGGTTTACCCGATGTGAAACAATATTTTTATAATCGTAACGTTTCGACTACTTTATAGTCTTTATCAAACAAAACTACCTAGGAAACTTAAGTGGAGTTGAAGCCTTCTTCCTTTTCTTGTTTTTATGAATACTCGTTATCCTTGCACGTATAAAAATTTGCTTCATTTATTTCTGTACATATTTCAGAGAGTAAATGGCTGATCTTCAAATTTTTTTATATTGTGTTTCCTCCAATTTTGGGATCATACAATTAGAAAATTTTTGTCGAAGCGAGTTGTTACATACGGTAAGAAGATAAGATCAGCCATTTCCTATAGATGCAAAATTTCTTCATGCAGAGCGAGAATACCTAATTAAGTTTTGCATAGTTCAAACTCGGTAGAATAAATGTAATTTTTACTTACTCGGGGGTCATCAATTCCTGTGAATTCGTGGAACTCTTCGCGAGTAATCATGAACGCGGCCAAGTTGGCAGTGTAGATAGCGAGGAAAACCACAGCAAACATAGCCCAAATGTTGGTCATAAATCTGAAACAGACAGATAACAGGAATCCTTAATCTGTTTTCGATATAGTTTTTCTGCTACCCTTTCAATGGTGTTGTTTCTGACCCGGTAAACAATCTGAAGTACTTGAGAATTACTACCCCCGTTCTTCCCTTTCGAAGCCTGCGCTTGAAGCCCGCTTGAAGCACTGAGAAGCCCAGTTGAAGCCCTCTTGAAGCTCGCTTGAAGCACTGAGAAGCCCAGTAGAAGCCCTCTTGAAGCTCGCTTGAAGCACTGAGAGGCTCCGTTGAAACCCTTCTGAAGCCCTGATCAGGGCTTCAAAAGGGCTTCTCAGGGCTTCTCAGGGCTTCAATGGGAATTACTACCCTTATGAAGCCCTGATCAGTGCTTCAACAGGTACTTCAGACAAGATGAATGTTTACCGGGGAGGTGAGACATTTTTAGTAATTAAACCAATTCCCTGCATGCCTCAATCAACTTAGGAGAATGAAGCAAAAAAGTGCTTGAACATTGCAGGAGTGCGGAGACGAGTCACACAGAGAAAATTTGTCACTACAAACACGATTTTAGAAATGTTAATTATCTAAAAAATCAAGAAAATAAAGGAGTCCATTTTATGAGTGAATATTGAAACTACTGCACAGCAACCCTTATCTAGTAAAATTCATAGCTTCAAATAAATGCTGACATATAGAGCGTCAGCAGTGTACATCAATGACGATAAAACATGTAAAAAAAAATGATTTCAAGTCATGAAATTTAATTAAGAAAGAAAACTTGTAATTATTGCATGTAACTTGTGAGATAAATTATTATTTCTTTTGAATGAAAAAAATATAGCTGGAACTTCATATGAATTTATGATTTTCAGCGTTTTAAATTCCGAATAGAACACTCTTGGTGGTAACCTCCAATTTATTTGTGCTATTATCAGCATTTCGATAACTATCATCGAGTACCTATACCTAGATCATCAATCTTTTTCTTTTTCTCAAAAAAAAAAAAAAAACAAAATAAAATAAAGGTATTGTGAAGAAAGTTCACTCGCGAACTTCCAAGGCTTTTCAATAGGCCTAACATTGTCGAGACAGTTTTATACAAAGCACCATAATCAATAAATATGAGTTTAGCCTCTTGTCATATTTTCGAGTCAACGACTGTCTCAAAATTTTAAAGATCGTAAAAGATATACTCTAGCATACAATGTATAATAGGTACCTACATTGACCTAAAATGAATGAGAAAAGTTTACAAAGGTGCCATGATTCATACGAAAAGGAAGTTCCCTATTTTCGAAATAAACGAAACGTTTTCTGCTTCTTTTGATATGAACTTGTGAAAATTCCGCTCTATTTAATTCGTCTTACACGTTTGAAATCGTTTTTCATCATAATTTACAGTATTCAATCCTGAGAAACGATGCTTCATTCTGGAAACTGAGTCGCAGTTCCAACATCACAAACGTAGGTAGATATTTATTCGGTAGAAAAAGGCTTGGAGGAAAAGTAATTAATGAAGATTTCGATAAATAAACGCTGAAAAATTTTAATAGGGCTCAGCAGAGCTTCTTTATTATCAGTTGAAACGATAGTTTCATCAAAGCAAAGTTAAGTACACAATATACCTACTTATAATTCTTCATTTCCTGCTCGTTCTTTAAAATGGGCCAAATTTTCGAAAATTTATTGATGCAATCGACCATTATTAAAAATGTCCTTAACGACTCAATTTATTAGGTTCCAATAAGTATCTTTTCGAATGAATTTTCATCAGTATGTACGCACGTAAAACAGCGCCGAGGCTTTTTCACGCACGAATTTTCAATTTGGATTCGAGTTTTGTGAACCACAAACTATTTTTCAAGACCGATAATCAACGAACATATACAGAAATCTGCCCAGAAAGAAAATTGTGTCAACTGTACATAATTGGAGAAGAAGGATGAATCAATGATGCGAAAACAATTTATAGAGTAGAGAGAGCATATCGTGACTAACCAGTAATCAACTTTCCGAAAACATAAATCTTACGATTTTCGTTTCATTTTTTTTTCTTCGTTTTCCTGTCGATTTCATTCTCGCTTCTACCGCGCATCATTTTTCCTTCTCAACGGGGAATTCGAGGTAGAGTAATCGAAAAGTACACGTAGGATAGAGAGAAAAAAAAACGAAAACAATAAATATTTCTGAAACAAAGAATAGTATACCGAAAAATGACCCACGAGTCATGTTAAAACACAGATTCTTGTCCGTTTCAACTTTTTTTTTTTTTTTTTTTTTTTTTGCCAAAGGGTATAAACGTCAGAAGTCTGTATGTAAGAATTAATTTCGAAACTGATGTGATCGAATATGGAAGGAGATGGAGAACAGAAAAGAAGACAGCGAATAGTGCGACGAAAATATTCGAGGTCAGTCATAAGGAAGTATGGATTAGGAAATTTGGGAACAGGCTTCGAATCGAGAGAAAATTAAATCGTAAAAATATCTACCGCTCCCACAAAATTGAACGTGCACTCGGAAGAACAGTTTTTGAACCAAATACACGAGAAGAATTCAGCTATGTCAGTGCGATAGAATTTCTTCGTTTGACTCCTTTCAAATGTCTCTGGTTTAAATTCTACATCTATCTCAATAACTCGGCCTACAGTATGTTTTTCGCCGCGATAATAAATCGGCATTGTAATGTGCTAACAATGTACTCGCAAAATTTACTGGAAATCGATCGACTTACCGAAAAATTTCATTAGCCCTATAAAAATAACGTGAAAAAAGGATATAAAATTGGTTAGTAGAAATTGGGAGGTGAGTCTCGAAATGTCTGATTCCGAGTTTTACGACTTGAGATACGCTATAAAATGTCTTTTATAACGAGCAGATACAACAATTTCTTCTTGTTATACGGTCGGTGATGGGCAATCTTACTCATTAAAAAAGACAGTAACACCAGAAATATTAAAGTCAGGCAACGAGCAAGAAATAAAAATAAGTATCAACAAATACTTACAGCTTTCGACAGAATAGACAGGCCTGAAAACTTGGTTCTTCCTACTCACTTTTATGATTAAGAAAAAAAGAAACCTAATCATACATTTCGGATGTGAAGTTTTATAACGAGGCTATGTGAATAACCTCCGTAAAGACTTACATATAGTCAACTTAAAATTTTGAAGCACTAATAGTTCTTCACGACCCTCGTACGGAACCGTAAAGAAAAAAAATTCTTTCATAGAATGATCTGATTGATAAGTAGGATTTTTTGTATAGATGCACGATAAATTTGAACTGCATGCCTATCAACGCAGCCGATTTCACATGATTCAAAAATTCTAAAAAAATATTTAGGTACAGCTTATAATTATTTACCTCGATGTTAAGCCTCGAGGGCAATCAACATGGACCGCGGCTTGGAATAGTACAGCCCAAACCAACCAATAAGAACGTAAGATTGAGAATCGATATGTTGGCGACGGTAATTTTGTCTGAAAATTAAGGCTGAGTATTATTCCATCTGTGTAAGCATGTATAATTTTATGCACTGATAAGGGGAACAATTCCAATAAAATTTGTGTTTATTTAGTTTATATTATGTGGCCGAGAGGGGTGGGGCGTAAAATTATACTCAAGACACAAATTAAAACACGAAAGTTGTCGAGGTAAAATATTAATTGAATTTCGAGTAACCACAAGTCTTTAACAAGCCAAACTAATTGTTGAGAAAAAAAAATTGTGTTTTATGAGATAGAAAGAAATGTTAGTAAATCGTCTATAAGTGGCTCTCTCCCGTGATTAAACGAAAAGAACGATCAGGTCCAAAGAGAGATGGGAAAAGTAATTATGGAGTACGATAAGCAACATTACTGTGAACCCCAGAACCAATGATACAAAATTATTCACAACCATCACTAAATAATAATTACCGTACCTTCATATTGAAGCCGGATGGACTCAACCATTCGAATAGAAAAATGGTACATGTCGCTACATGAATAGCAACCACACCGACCAGAAACCAAGAAGCTGTATCAAATGGCTCTGCAAAAACATAATGAATAGAATGACAAATACTGATATTTTTTCATTGTTAAAATATGAAATCTCCGTCTAAGTATTTATTATAAATATTCTGATTTAAAAGTGCCTATAGTGTTATATTTATCGAACTTCGATTATTCAATTCAAAGCTGACTGACTTCTATTGTTGGTCGTTATTGTACGAAAGCTTTCAGAGTTTCCATCATTTATTGAAAATATTATTAATACAATGGCCAACTTTGAAAAAGTTTATCAACAATGAACTTTTTGGGGCCACCGATAAGTATTAATGAAAAAGTTGTCTCAGAAAGAGAAACTTTCTTCTTTCTGCTTTTCTATAGCTTTCTTTGCCGAAATATCTTGATTTTACACATGTTACAGCAAAAGTCGGTCAATCGTCGGTAGATACAGCTACTTATGAAATATCATCTTTCCTATAGTTTCTTGACCTTTGTTATTTGCGGGAGTAATCCATCAAAAATTCGATTCATAATAAATTGAAGATCTTTAAACTTCACAAGAACAAATTAAAATAACGTTCACTTTCGTTTATTCAAGGTACCCACGATTTTCAAATACTTAGTTTCTGGAAAGAAATAATACCCATAGAATGATTACCAATAAGTACCTACGCCGTATAGTCGTGTTCTGCCCACAAAGTTAATTTTCTGCAAGAGTGTTTGAAATTTCGTTAAAATCTCGACATCGAAACAACTGAGTCTGTTTCACTAAAGTGAGGAAAATAACCATTATGGGCGAGGTTTATGGATTGGGAATTTTTTGATTTTGATACCAAATCAATTAGGTTCAAATATTCTTTGTATTTGTCGTTTTAGGGGGGGGGGCATTCGCACAAGATTTTTTTTTTAGTCACAATAAATCAAAATTTGAGGGGAGTTTCTTCACTGAACCAAGGCGATCACAACACCCCTGAATTGACGGATGCATAGGCCGGCCCTTGAAAATTCAAGTCAAGGACCACTATTTAATTTATAGGATTTTTCTTCAAGCGTTCTGATACTCAATTGAAAGGCTCTAGCTTAACGCCAGGTTGGGAGAGTGCGCGACAAATTAAAAGCTTCTGTATTTATTCTAAAGGATAACTTAATTGGGGTTTTTAAGAATTCAAATTTCTCTTCTTGTTAATTATTTCAGAGAGAAACTACCGGTAGGCCTGTATGATAATCTCTGTTTATCTCAATAAAAATAAGAAATCAAAAAGAGAAAATAAGTTAGATGCAGTGAAAATTAACCAAAGTGGTCTATTTTCAGCTTATTCACAAGAGTCGAGCGCACATCTGACGTCACAAAGCACTACACCATGAACTTGTAACTGTCCTAACCTCTGTCTAAGCTAACCTACAAAATCTGTCAAACAAAGTACAAACTTAAATTGGCGTACATGCAAATCAACGATCACCAAGACAAAGTCTTCCGCACAACTTGTTGTAAGTGCGTGTTAGTATAGAAGCATTGTAATCAGTAATCACGCACCACTACTATCACAATGAGGAGTTGGTAGACCTGACAATAATCACCATTTTGTGTTTCGCTTCGTTCAATACTCTTCAAATGATGGAGAAATTTTACACACCATAGTCCATACCTAATTGATACTTACTATGCTCGTTACGGGCCGAGTGTCTTTATTTAAGTATGTATTTTATTCAAGTATGTATTCTAACTGATGATGTTACGAGACCTCAATAAAGGTTATTAATTAATTAAAATAGGCTAATAGGATATCATTTTTCAAAGCAAATACCTACAAACCTAAATTTTGCAGTCTGTATCATCAACATTGAATACAAAAATTATAGCAATAAATGGACCCTTTTTAGCCAAACCCAACCAAGCGACATGATAACGATCTGGGAAATAGGATATTTTCCACAGGGCTCTACTTATAGTGAATGAACATTTCTATCCTGTTCTCCAGATCGTTATCATGTCGCTTGGTTGGGTTTGGCTAAAAAGGGTCCAAATGATGTTGAAATGAGAAAATAATTCAGTTGATTGAAAATCAATGTACTTACAAACATGTACATAAATATTCTCTGAGTCTGATTCACCCTTCAGTAGCGCTCTCTAGTGTATGTTTAAACCCCATTGGCGAGTAACAATGTGTTATGTGATAATGAATTAAGAACTCGTTGATGGAAATTTATTATTATTGGAATTTTAAATTGAAAACTGGAGGTAGAGAAGGACTGAAGAGATCTGATTTTCTTCCAAAAATACATTTTTTTACTAGTTTTGATACTTTTCTGTGATCGTTGTTTTTGCATGTACATCAAATATTATCTAAGTACGGCAGCAATGATGAACAGCTGATTCCTCTTGCGGTTTGCCCCTTGTTCGCCATTTTCTTTTGATGAGAACTGGATGAGAAGCATCAATGAGAAGCTTCTTGGTTGCGTGTTAATTAATTGAACGCATTGTTTTCGTCGTTGTAGTTTGGTCAGTGTCCGCAGTGAATTACCTTAGTTTGTACATTATGACTATGGAGATGAATTGAATTTTGTATCAATGACTCATGTTCCTTAAATCCGTATAATCGTGTGTAGAGCTACCGGTAGCTACCTACCTATGTATTGTTATGTACACAGTTGAAGTTCTCTTTCGTGTTGTTCCTAACAACTATTGGTGCTGGCACACAATCATATTTTAGCTAATCAAAACTGGTGAGTACTTCAATAACTCTTGCTCACACAACTTGTTTCTCTTTACATTGACGTATTATTCTTTCATTTGTTCGGCTCATAACGTTCAGATTTTAGAGCGTAGACAGAGGGAAGTGAGCTGATCTTTACAAGTATATTTTTAGTCAACTGACATAGTATAGGGAACAGAACAATGTTGAAAGTTTATCTTCCAAAGCTACTCTATTTCTGTACTTCAAATTACGAGCTTGGATGGAAGTAAATTGTTCCCCAGAAAGTTGCTATTTTCAAATTAAACGCAGGAACTGATTTTTTTTTTGGCTCACTTTCTTTCAACGAGAGAGAAACAAAGATATCTGAACGTTCAATTTCATACTTCCTTCGTTTTTTTTCATGAAAAAGAACAAGTAAAGCGCTCAGTAAACAATATTACTGATATTAGGTACATTTTATATTTTTTCATCGGTTTGACTTTAGCTTCGTAAATATTTTACCCTTCAGGGTGGAACAATACACCGCGTAGAGCCTACGACATAAAACTACAGTAATTTTGAAGCGGCGAAACGCTTATTAGTATTTGAGGGTGGTTTTATACAGGATGTAATAATTAGGAGTGTTCCTTAGTCATAAAAAGAATAAGTTGCTATAAGATGAAGAAATCTTGGCTCGTAGAATTTCTCAAACATTTCAATGCTTTTTTCGAAAGAACGGTAGAGATTTAGCGAAAGAAAGAGAATATCGACGGCCATTCTTTTTCTGATTCTCGACCGAGACCAACATTTTTGAAGTAACTTATTTAGATTAAAACGGTCCTGGATCGTTTGAGTTGTGGAAATCTACATGGAGAGGTAAAGATAATTTTCTAGTGATTATACGTACAGCGATCGTCGAAGTCGTATAAGGATGAATTTTAAAGAGATGAAGAGTTTCAATGCCGCAGTTTACAATAATAATTTATAATATTTCCATTATTTAGTTCTTACCTAAAAAAGCAGTGGGTGATATGATTCCAGTCCGTTTTGCTACTAGAATAGCAGTCCCAGTTTCCATGAACGGTATTGAGAAATCGACCACTGCTTCTCGATCCGAATTCATCATTAAAGCTGTTAATACCATTTCAGTTTTTCGATTTACGAGATCAGCTATAAGTCCAGTCCATTTCCCGTTCTGAAATGAAGGAAAAAAAAATTACTTAAATAAATCGAAACTCCAAAGTCTGATAATATGATCATGAAAATTAAATCGATAGGGTTCTACTAGGTATGTAGAAAGCACGAGAGCAATTATCAATTGTGTTAATCGAGGCAAGTGGGGGACCTGTTTTATGGGGATTTTTCATCAGATACAGCCCAATGTTCGAATTTTTTCCTGGTCCTTTTCCCATCATAATATAGCTTATAAGTCGATATTGTTCAAGTCTCCCTCTTATCATCTATCGATCGGAGGTCAACATTTCTCTAAGTCCCATTTTTTGCCAGACAGTGCCTTTTTCTGAGTCCCAAGCCTGCCGGGTGGCGCTCGTCATCTTTCTTCAATTTAGCCCCCCCCCCATCCCATGAAACAGGTTATCTGTTAAACAGGAGAAAAATCGGGGTACTCCAGCGCCCAAAAAATTTCCTCTTCGTTTCACTGGAAAAATATTGTCAGTTGTCATTGGAATCTCCTCTCCCCCCGGAAATCCGCACTTGTATTTATACTTCAGTTTGGTCAGAAGATTGTATAACAAGGTAAGGGGAATAAAAACTATCGAATTATTCATCTTCTGCGCGAATTGAGCGTTTTAATGGCATACGAGTCAAACGATTTCGGTCAATTCAAGGATTAAGTTGGGAACTTGAACAGAGAGACTTGATGGGAGGCCACGGGGCAGTCATGAAAATTTCGATTTCTTATTCCCGTAGTGCGCAGAAAATTTAATTGAAAGTATTGAAGTGAGTTAGGAAAAATCGTTACACGAATCAGAAAATTTTTGCTCGAGTATCATAGCTTATTTACAACATACGAGTATTTTGTACCTATTATTTAATTCCTTATTTTTTTAACGCAAATATTGAGTTGAGAAAGTGTTGCCCTTTAACGAAAAATGAAAATAGATCATAATCTTGGGATTCCCTAGCACGACTTCTCGATAGTTTCAACTGAGAAGCTGTTTAAAGTCCACCGTCCTCACAGGTCCTGACCTACTTTACGAACTTGAAAAAATCCCGACCATCGAGTGATATTCGTCGAGAGGGAAGCTCGGAATATCGGAGAGTAAGAAGTTGGTTTATTTGAAGTGGTAGTGGTCTAGTGTTGCTACCCAAAACCAGCCCTCTTTTCCTTGAAAATACAACCTGTTCGGGAATATGGTGCTTTGTAGGTACCCATCGAAAGTTGCAAATTCTATCTTCCCATCTTGATCATCCTACGAGTTCTTGTGGGCAAAGTAAGCACTAAAGGTTTCTGAGAGCAAAATAGTGCCAAATCTTTGTTTACAGTCATGAGCCGTTTTCATGAAGAGGGTGTATGGGTAAAGAGATAAATATTACACTCGATTGTTATGTGGAAGGAAAAAGAACACTGTCTTTCATGAACCACAGGTGCGAACGTATACCAGGACGGACATAATCTTCGGAAAAACAAAAGAACCACGTTTCACATTTCAAGTCCAATATTTATTTATCATCGTAGTTGATCCTTATTACGAAAGGACATTTGAACGCAGCACGTGAAATAGGGCTTACTATTGACTAGAGCTTCGTCGGCTCACTACTACAAAATAATAAAGTTACACCCGAATGATAGCGGTAATTCCTTATCGAATGTTTATACAGACTGAAATTTTGTCAGAAACTTTCTATACATTCGACCTAAGTGGAATAAAAGCAAAAAAACGACAGGTAATTTATTAGAGGAGATTTCTACGAGTGAATGAAATTAAATTTTCATACGCGTGCATGCGTTCAAACTTCTAGCTATACCACTACCACAAAGTTTTGTAATTGGTAGCGTAAGATTAGGTTGGTATCATTACTTTTGGAAAATATAAACTGATCTACAAAATAGTTCAACTTTCTCATGAAACTCTTCAGGTCTGCGAGGTAGAGTAGTCAGCTACCAGCATACCATTTTTTTCTGGGACTTTTTCATTGCATAGTGAGGAAACGAACCAATTAAAGACCTCTTTTCGGCGAATTGCTTCGTCAAAAAAAAGTTTCATAATTCTAGACCATGTTCATATTATAGTGTGCTGTTCTTTCATTCCGTGAAGAAGAAAAGCTCAGTACATTCTGAGACCTATCGGTAACTAAGTTTAAGGAGATGGTAGTTAAAGCGTACCGTAACGAAAGATCGAAGGAAGGGCGTGATGGAAAAACGCGCAAATTTTTCTCGCGATAAGCTTTTTTCTAAAAATCACCTGTTGTAGAGGAAACAAAATGAAGTCCACGGCGAGTTACTCGAGTAGGTACTAAATTCGTTTGGCATCTTTTTGAACATATCTCATTTATATAATGGAGATAGAATTTTGTATTCCCCGAAAAATGAATAAATTTCCAAACGAATTTTGGGGTGTATAATTTATTCTGCTCGATGCACCTATCTTTCTTGCTCCAGCATATTACGCAATTCGTGCTCGTTAAATGCGTTATGAACGCGATAAACTGAATATTGTGATTATCTGAATAATAGAGTATCGTAAATCACTTCTTAATATTATGATTAGGTTTACACGTCCGGAGGGTATCGTTCAGATTGTACGAAAAATCAATGCCAATATGTAAATTTGCTTTTATGCATAGTTACTTTCATACATTATGTGAAGGAGGTGCAAATAATTCCCTGCTACATTATTTCGTTCCCTTAGGGTTGCAATATCTATCAAGAATGAAATTTTTTTCCAACTAAATTCGAAATAATGAGTCTGATGTCGGCAGAATGGTTTGAGAGTTGGAAATTTGAAAAATTTTCGTTCATCAACCCTCCCTCTGTGACCCGAATGATGATGATCGTTTTTCAAAACATCGTTATTCGAAATTGGACTTGAGGGGATCGACAAAGCTCTAATTTCTCATAGATTCCTTCAGAAAGAAACCTCTTTAACGAGAGAGTATTTGACTACCAACCTAGTCTTCGTCTTATCGAGCAATAACAGCCCAAAAGCAATTTTCTGGCATAGCCAAATGAAGAAAGATCACGTTTCATATTTTCTTAGTGGCTAGTGGCTTTTGAGGAGCTCACTCGCGGGTCTAGTATGGGCCCGGGTGAGAATATTTCGAGACTAGTATAATCCTAGCATAAAGCTAGTATAATATATTAGGAAACTGAGCTTTTTAGTGTAGGCCTAGTCAGCTCCCCTTCCTAGTCTAATATAAGTCTGTTATATGTACATTAGGCCTATATAATGAAGGTTTTATTCTAGTGTAGGTCTAGGGTAGGAGTCAGAGCAAAGAAATGAAATATGTGAAGCCATACAGGCCTCGGTCGGTGAGCTCACTCAGAATAATGAAAGTTTTAGCCTAGTATAGAGTGTATTCTAAATTAGGAAACTGAGCTTTGTTAGTACAGGCCTAGTTAACTTCCTCCCCCCCCCCCTCATAGTCCAGTATGAGTCTGATAAATGCATATTAAGCCTTTATAATGAAGGCTAAACTTACTACATCAGCTTGTTTAAGGCCTACAATGAATCCTTTAGCCTATAGTATAGGTCTAGTATGTAAGGTAATTTAGCCGGACGAACGGACGCACGCACGCACGCACGCACGCAAATTTCAAAATCAGGGTAGAGGTCAGAGCAAAGACATGAAACATGTCAAAATTGAATTCCCAATACCGTAACCCTATAATATCTTCGGGGTGAATTCGGAACTCCGAACAGGAAAAGTCTAGTCTTCATGTTAATTACATACCTACTTTTCGAAATTGGAACGCAATAAAGTATATTATACATATCCGACGAAACGAATCTTGATAAAATTCGATCCTCAAACTCTGAGAATGACTCTCAGTACGCTCCGCGTCAGCCGTAGGTCTTCTCATCCTTCGGAATGGCAGTAATAAAATGAGGGAGAAAGGATGGATGGAACGCATGAAATTCGATAAGAGTAACTTTTGTCCTCTCTTTTTTCCACGATAGGTACTTTTAACTCTGACTTAAGAGGATTATGCTACAGTATTTTCCAACGTATTAAAATATAGTCAACGCATATGAAATTTTATATTCAAGCTTACCTGCAGCGTTCCCCAGCGACCATCTTCAACTCTCACTAGCTCGTATGTAAATGCAAGTTCTTCAGCCAATTGTGACAGTAAATCGATACAAAACCCGGAACAACATTGAAAGAATGATTCGTTTCGGTATGCTTGAGAAATATCAATGCTAAAAAAGCAGAATGATAATAGTTTATTATTGACTTCGGGAAAAAAAAGGGGGAGCATAATAGGTACCGGTATAGTTGAAAAATTAAACCGCCGATAATGAGCGACGGGCTTAAGTGTATCGAGGAGAGATTGATGAATTTTGTGTCACATTTCATTCTCTCTCTCATCATCATCACTTCACTTGTTTCGCAAAGACTTTAAACAACGCGAAGTGGTGACAATGTGATTACCGACCTTTTGCAAAGTGAAAATTTTGTCAGATTAACGAACACAGATATGGAGAATAAAATTTTTCTGTTTCGAACTCTTTTAAAAATCAATTTACACGTCGATCCGAGTTTGTCGGGAAAATATTCATAAATTGCTGGCGTGACGCAATTTTCCTTTAGGTACTGTGGTGTGGTTACTACCCTCTTGACTATAGTGAAAGTAATGTGAATGACGATAATATTGGTCCATCGAAAAGCTTTTTACATGTTGGGCGCTCGCTATGCTGATTAAATTAACCGAGACTGTATTTTGCAAGTTCGGATGAATTTGAACGACTTGTCAGCGGAGGGTTACTTTGACTTTAATTAGAAACTCGGGGAAAAAAAGAGGATGTAAAGGAGAAAATTTTTAAAAGTTTTCAGCCCGTATGATTATTTAGAGTGAGAATGGTATAAAGAGCATATTTTCCATAGCCAAATCCTAATTATTTATTTGCACTCAGTGTAAGGTTGTATACTAATATATTATTTTCTTGTGTAGAGCAGAAGCTTTTTTACCATTTTTTCTCATTTCTTCGAAAGAAATGTGCGTTCGTGTTCGCTTTATCTAATGTAAGGTTTTGACAAAATTTTTGGCTCAAATCCCGGGAGAGGAATGAAATAGAAGAATTACAAGCTAGAGCGTGACGTCATCATAGAAAAGGGTGCAATTTCTTCGTTTAAACCGCTATAAAGGAGAGACTCGGGAAAAATCGAGATAATGAGTTATAAATAAAGGAAAGAAGAGTCTTGACCGTTGTTTGCCCTCATTCCGGCGAATTGTGACACCAATCTACAATAGGGAACAAGTTTTCAGAGGCGACTACTATTAGCTATCCGAAGAAGAGGAACTTTGATCTTGAGATCTCGTTCAGGAACTTGGACAACATTTAATTTTAGTTAGAGCGTGCTGCTATGTGTCGCTGTTCTGTCAAAAAATGGTTATCGAACCCAACGATTGGATGTCAAAGTTACTTTCCTTAATAGCAGTGGCGTTGATGAAGGGAGAGGGGGGGTCAGGGAATATATCTCCCGATCGCAATTTCTTTAGTGTCGTTTTTCCGTTCAATGCAGTAATTCTGTCTATTTTTTGCGTAAATTAGAAAAATTTCAGGCCCCCCCCCCTCCTTGAGGAAATAATAGAGGATGTTTTCGATCCATGTACGTTCCAGTGGGAGGCGATGAAAAATTGTGTCTATGTAGACGATATCTTACTCAACAGTAATCTCGATAAAATGGGAGTTGTAGTGTAGAAATATGATTCTCAAAATCAAATCACCGACCTTTATACTCTTCCTAAATTTCTCGGTATTGAAATGAAATAGAATCTAGTTCATAAACAACTTCTCTTAGCCCCATCCAACTTGATACAATCAAATTACGTGAGAAAATTCTGGATACGCGTTACGTGATCCGTGCAAATCTACCCTTATTCAGACGACTGGAGCTGTACAGAAGCGTGAAACACATAGTCTAACAAAAACCTTATTCATCTGGTCACGGAATTTCGTGAAACCATAGGTTCCATAAATTTTTCTTGTGAATTGTATGCGACTGAATATCACGTTTGCGGTCAATGCTGCCGTTCGAGTGCAATCAAATCCCACTACCTCTGACTGGGAAGCAATTCATCGCGGAGGAACACACACGAGAGGATTTTTCTACTCAGGTTCCTCTGATACGATTGAATGTTGTACAAATGCCTTGTTACGCACATAACGCCACCTCCACTCATGGTAACCTTCTTTCTTGACGTAAAATGAAACAGATGCATGTTGCGCTTTTGTAAGCCGAAGTTGAGTATGTTGCTGTCTCGTTGATCCGTCATCAGGTTGTCGCTCTGAAAGCAATCTTTGACTTTTTGCAGCGTCCTGTCGATACCCCCAATACTTGGTTTCCTCCAACACTCGGTCCAAATGATGAAAACCAACTGTCAATATCCCAACACGCGGTCCAAAAGATGGCAACTGACTGTCGATACCCTTAACACTCAGTTTCAACAGTAACTGTAACGGTGACTGTAACAGCATAAGTAACAGTGACAGTAACGAATGGCAACAATGACAGTAATAGTAAAGGTGACAGTATGAGTAACGGTAACAGTAGAATGGTAATAGTAACAGAAACGGTAATGATAACAGTGGCAGTAACGGTAACAGTAATGGATGGTGTTGATAACAGTGACAGTCACGGTAACAGTAACGGTAACAATGCCGGTAACAGAATTAATTCGATTCCTCAAGTTATGGCCAAAATCATGTGACAAAGGCATACTCAAAAGCTTAACACAAACCGAGTACTCGATGGAGTGAAACGTTCGGAGTAAATTGAACAAAGTCACAGAAAAATACACACACCCACCCACACCGGAGCGCTTTTGATTGAAAAAACCATTGTCACCGCAGACAAGAAAGCAACTAAACCAACTCCGGCTGGAAACAAGAACGACCTCAGAAGTCATGACTGAACTAGCGAGTCATCACGATGTAAATCATACTTGCAAACTAATTCAATCAATCCCTCATCAGGTATGTACCTGTTAAGCATATTTAGGTCGTCGTTTTTTAGATGAGGAATAATTTGAATGTGTTCAAGCGGTGGTATCAGTAATGGTGACTGTAACAGCATCATTGGTCCCCAAATGATCAGAACCGACTGTTGATACCCCTAGTACTTGGTTTCCAAATGATGAAAACCGACTTTCAATATCCCAACGTTCGGTCCTAATGATGGGAACTGGCTGTCAATACCCCTAAGTGATGAAAACCGACTTTTGATATTCCAACTCTCGGTCCTAATGATAGGAACCAACTGTCGGTATCTCAACACTCGGTCCTAATGATGGGGACCGACTGTCGATCCAACACTAAACCAAATGATGAAAACTGACTTTCAATATCTCAACCCTTGATCAATGGTGAGAACCGACTGTCGATATTCCAACACTATGTCCTAATGATGGGAACCAACTGTCGATCCAACACTCGGTCTTGATGATGAGAATCGACTGTTGATAACCCGTCAGTCGGTTTTTCCCACTCTCGGTTTCCAAAGCATGAAAACCCATTGTCGATATTCCAACACTCGGTTTTTTTTCCACGAGTTTTAATTTTTTCCTCTCCTTTTTCTTGGCGATATTTTTTGCTGAGAGGGTGGCTCGAGCCACTGTGCCACGCCCTCGCCTATTCCCATCATCCACGTTGATAACAAATCCATTATTCATTTCTGTTCAAGCATATTGGTTTGGGATGCACAACAATAATGTTGCGCTCAAATAAGTCTCCTCAGCCGACAATCTATCTGATGTCTTTACCGAAGCTTTTCCCGAATTTTTGAAATCAGTAGGTCAGCGATACTTTTAACCGATTAGTGCTCTTTTCTCTCTGTTGTTTTCAAATGGAGACTAAGAGGAGGGTAGTTACTTACTGTCCTCGGCAACAATGTTACTTCTCCTTCTGGACTTTCTTAGTTTTTTAATCAATTGACTGGCATACTCCGTAGCCTGTACTCTAAATTCGCAATGTATTTCGCTTTTCCGATCATTCAATGAAGTTTGCTCTTTTCAGACTCCTGTTCTTTTCCTTTCGTTTCAGTACATTTCTCTTTTCCAGGAGCGTGTCACATGCTCCGCGAGCTATACACTTATGTAATTTAAGACACCAAACCTGAGACATCTCAGTAAAATCTAGCTTTCCTCCAGATGTAAGGGCCGATGTCTTAATTGCCTGTAGGCCTACTAATAAACTGATGCCTGACCTTTTTTAAATTCTTGATGATTGATGAAAAATTATCACATATATGTGAATATGAATCAAATTTATCTGTTAAAATATTGATCGTCTGCGACGAAATAATATTTTTCAGTCCGCAAATAAGTTTGTGAATTCACGCGAAATAAATTTTCAAACACGCGCTACGCGGTACATCTACTTATATTGTAAGGAAGAACAACTAAAGATAACGCAAACTTGTACTGATAATATACGACTCTATGTACACCGCGAACACTCCAGAAAACATCCTCAAATTATACACCGGTAGCGAAAGAGGGAAATACCGTATGTACAACATAAATAAATAACTTACGTGCTCATTTCGGCTTCCTTGGCCACTCGACAAAGGACTCCGCGATTTACGTTGCATTTTCCGGTAACAGGATCTGGTGGCGTTAGACTAATATATGGCGGCTCTTCAAGAAAGGTGATCTTCAAATGAAACTTCTCTGGCACACCCTGCGGAGGCGAATGACTGTTTCCGGGCCATACAATATCCTTAATATCGAGACCTTCTTTTTCCCACGATTTCCACACGCCGATCTGAAACAATTTACGAGAACAAAAACTTAGTTGTGCGGTATAATCTATATCTGTAGCAAGATTGACGCCGCGTTGATATTCTATTTCATGTGATTTCGATTACTTACAAAATAAGAGGGAAAGCGCCTATGTACTTTTGAAACAATAGTATAAAGAATATTTACATTGTTGAAATCGATGATACAACTTATTGTCTTTCTCTGCCACTATATCGATCTTTGTTTTATGACAGGAAATATTTTTTTCCTCTTCAATAGCTATGCGAGTAAAAACTAGCCTATGGGCTGTAGTTTGTGTTGGTAGTAATGGCGATAGACGAACATATCTCACAATTTCCTCGCGTGGGCTAATGACATATTGTAGGATAGCCATTTCCTGCTTATTTATCGGAGAAATATCCGTACATATAGCACAATTTCAATAAGAATCGCCTTTCGAATGGAAGTTCTCCTGTACAATATGGGTGATACATCGTTCTACCAAGTTGAAATGTTTATGAAATGGTATCGGTAGGCTCGCACTCACGTATTTTCTTTTGAAAAAGTACAATGAGTGATTCACATATATTTCGGCGAGTTACCAAACGACAGGGAAAATGGAAAAATTCTCAAGTTCGCATAATATATACAGATAAGTTACTCGAGCACGTTGTAGTGTGAAAATTCGTTCATCCGTTCTTCGTGTTCTCCATTGATCCTTTATGTATATAATGATTGTAATATACATAACTACAACGTAATAATATTCAATACTCGGGTGAGCTTAAGTGGAGGCGAGATCATATTTCAGCGATGTGAAGGGTCGTCGTACTCAAAGAGGGAAGAATCTCGTCAAGTTCAAACTGTCTTATTCTGTCTTCATTTTACGCATGTAAACATGGAATCAGGCAATTTTCTTACAGATTTAGAGATTGCCCACGGAAGAGTATGAATTGCATAAATCACATATTTTTACTCTAGCTTTCAAGTGTTGCATCCGTCATAGGTGTGCCTGAAGTGACAGATCCGTATTGGAAAGTATACTCAAATTATTTCTCACGGGGTGGTAACTCAGAGATGGCGTGTAGAGTATAGACACCCATTCACACGACAAAAATATTAAATCAATTAGCATCGGGTGCTATATGCTATAACTCTCGGCTGCTGATTCTCGCAATTTCAAAGGTTGTCTGCAAGTTTGTTGTGACGCCATCCCCACTAAATGGCCATTTGAATGCGCGCGCGTTCCTACGCATCCCCCCCCCCCTTGAAAAGTATACCACGAGACAAGGATGTTAGGCTGATCATTTACTCTCGAGTTCAGGGGTTTGAAAAGTCGACTCTTAGTCACTTTGATTTCCCCAGCATCCAACTCTAGGTGGCGTGATGGTGTATAACACTCGGCTGCTTATTTGGCACCAAAAGTTATCTGCAAGTTTGGTGCGACGTCTCCGACACTGAATGGCCGTGGAAAGACCTGCAAATGTCTATATTTTGTGCTTGTACCTCTTCCATTTCTCTCTCAATAAGTGGAAAAAGTGAACCATATCTTCCTTCATCAAAGAATGACAAATAATTGCAATCAGTCCTCTAAAAAAGTGTTCATAGTAGTATCACACTTTGTAAACTTCTTCTCCCTTCCTCTCCCTCTCTTTGAATTTGATAATGAAGCCACAGGACTGTATCAACTTTTTCTGTTTGTGTATTCGTTTCTAAGTTTCTATTCAATTTTCATTTGTTCTTGAATTACTGATGATCAGATTGTTTATGTGTGGAGTATTTGAGCCGGTTGTCCGCTAGGAGTGCTATAATCGACAAAATTTAGAATGGGATCAGAAGAATTTTCCCGTTTATAATCTTAAAAAAAAGTGAGAAGAAAGTCAATTGGTGGAAAAATTTGTAGAAAGAAAATTTTCTACGATTTGTATTTCAATGAAAATGTGATTTGAAGGCCGATTCAAGAAGCTTCCGCCCCTCACCCGCGTCATCCATCGAGTGTCTTATTTTCACTGTGCACGATACTAGCGCTGTACAGCCCGAACTCATCGGATTAAAATATGGGTCCGCTTTGCAGTACTTCCTGATTCACTTCAATCTGATCTAGGTACCGTCATTCCTCCAGCCGTCTTGTCATTGGTGCCTCTCGTGCTAATTTAGTGTTTAATTTTTTCTGCAAAACTAGAAAAATCTTGCCTACTAATTGTCATGGATTTCGAATAACTGCTCAAAAATTGAGATCAAGGGTGAGGAGAAAATATGGAATGTCAACAGTTCTGATCACCTGTTGAGTGTCTTTCTTTAGGGTGTGACGTGTAAAGCGATTGGCGTAGAAGGAAATTTCTGTTACGCTTTCCGGTGGTTTTATGTGATAAACCATGATTGTCATATAGTTCGAGTCATGATCTTAGGCAAATCAATGTGTTGGGAACATGATGGTCTCTTCACGTAAAATAATGCATCTTATTACGGTCTATTGAAAGTACCGACCCTTCTAGAGTAGAGGGAAGCCCTAAAGAGATACTATTTCGTTCACATTTGGAAGACTCCCTCACAAGGTTGAAATGGAGAGACTACTTTGGAGTATCAAGAATTTTCCCTACTTGTCTGTTTGAATCCGATTTAATCCATGGAGAAGTCTAGAAAATATCATGAAAAGACTGAAGTTGTGATGTACAACAAAATTTTTCGGGTTTTCATTAGTCTAATGACTGGAGTTTACCCCCGAAATCTGTAAATAAATAGGTCCAGCTTTTCCAGTTCTATTTTCATCATCTTAATTATTTTTTGAACATTTTCTAAGTTTATATAAAAGTGTTTCGGTGCCCTTGGTTTGATTTACTCCTCAAACAATATTTCAAGTTTCAAGAGAAAGAAAAAGTTACAGTATCAGAAGAATCTCGATGATCTCTTACTTGAACTAAGTATTAATCTCTTTTCGATGATGAGATCCGTGCATAAATTTTTTGAATTTATTGCAACGCTTTCGCTATCAAAAAACTAAGAAGGAAACACTTCCCCGAAATTAAAGTTGAAAATATAACTTCAAAGAAAACACTTCACGAAATTTTTAGCGCGGAGAACTTTTTTAAACATTTTTTGACCAACTTCGAAGCTAGACGATTTTATAAAGTTGAGTCGTAGTCTACAAAAAGCTCGTTAATTTGAACGTCGGTTCGGCGTAAGCTGTTTTTGTTTGAACGTATAAAATGTATTCGATTTGACCGACTCCGAGAGGCTTCTTCAAAACGTTGAAATTTATCTCACTTGAGTCAAAAAGTGGTGAGATGAGCCTGGAATTACTATCACCTATTTCAACTGTACTCGCCTGAAAGACTATAAATAGATTGGTAATAATTAATCATAAAAATGCCATTAATTATTCTCGAAATTTTCACGTCTTTTTCAGCGCGTCTTTTTTTATTTCCGTATTTAAGTATAAATCGCTTGCGTGAAATAGATCGGTTTTCTCGAACGTAGGCCTTTTAAACTGACCTATTCTCGAAATGAAAAGAACTATATACGCACAGTGCGAACATTTTCTTTTCTCGATGTCGAGCCGAGCTCTTCATCAAGGTAGAAGAATTTATTTTCATAAATCAGAGAGGCAATATCTTTCACACGAAGTTGACCTTCTTCTCAGTCTTCTCCCCATTTTTCCTCCATTCAACTGAGAAGGAAAAAATCTTTCTCGTTTGAAGAGTTTACTGCCGCGTGTTTTTCCGAAATAAGAAAACTCTCATCCTATTTTACGGTTCATCTTGTGAGAGTGTTAATAACATTTAAAAGAATATTTTACGTAGGTTTATTCGCGTAGTTCGTTACAAGCATTTTCATGTACACTACGTGTATATTCGCAAATTCTTGGATAAACTTATGAAACCTTTCTAAATATATTTATTTTTTACGGTTCTTCCAGACGGTAGATAACGATCAGACCGAACATAATGTAAATAATAAAAAATGATGATGAGGCTTTCACTCCCGACGAGTATGTCTCACGACGTATAAGAAGACGTAAATGGGTATAGCAATTTTCTGCAGAAGATAAAGAATTTGAACATAACACTTGTACACTGACAATGTACGGTAGAAAAATTATGCGAAAAAATGAAGTTTTCGACGAAGTGTATTGTTTACTCGAACAACATTTCTTGATAAGTTTATAATGCTCGAAAGTATGCCCTCCAGAGGCTGATGGACTAATTTCAAAGAGAGTTGAACGTTTTCAAAGTTTTGAGTATGCGAATTTATCGTGATAAATATTTTGGAAATTGACTTGTAAACTTTGTTCAAGATTGAGTTAATTCAGTCCAGAATTTGAATACTATTTTGAATTTTATCGATTTATCCTGGGTAAAATTTGGAAATAAGACAATTTTCCTGAGAATCACTAGCATAATTACGCTGTCAATTTTCTACTTTCCAGTAGAGACATTTTGGGGGAATTTCACAACCGCTCTTCTGAGTGTCCTAAGACGAAAGAGGATGACTTCTTCGTAGCGTAAGTTTCTATTAGGAGAGGACCGAGGGATAGAGAGGCTTTTTTTATTTTTGAGCCATTTGACTTCTCTCTGGGTCATCAGCTTGCGAAGAAGTCTTGGAGTATTGGAGAGAGTTTTTAACTGTTTCTGAGTTGTTGCATGAGGAGGAGGATGAGGAGGGGAAGAGACGTTGACAGTTAGTCGTTTGTTTTGTAGGGCTGGACATGAGAATAGGTGTTGTATTGTTAGATTATCCATTTCACAGTAGTTGCAAGATGGAGGAAAGAAGAGTAGGTTATGAGAATGAGTTAGTCGAGTGAGGTTAATTCTGAGGCGGGAGAGAATGATTTCTTCATGACGGGAATTTTTGTTTGAGGAGGACCGAGAGGTACGTGAGGGTTTTATAGATCGGAGCTTGTTGTGCGGTAGGTGAGTCTAAAGAAAAGATGATGATGTTAAGCATTCAAAATTGGGGAACGGAAATAGTTTGATGGGGAAGAAGATGGATTTGTAATTTTTGATAGGTGGATGGCTTCCTTGGCTGCGCGGTCAAGCTCGTCATGTCCAGGGAGACCGATGTGGCCAGGGATCCAGATGAAAGTTATTATTGTTTTGATGGAAGCGAGAGTAACGTGGATGTGTTGAGTTACAGGGTTTGTTGAATGGATGTGTTGTATTGTTAAAAATGAAGAAAGAGAATCAGTTTGTAAGATGTAATTGTGTCGTGGGGGACGTTGCGTTAGTTGCGAAAGGCAGGATGTATTGAACTAGGTTCAGCAGTAAATACTGAAGCTGAGTTACGGAGTCGTTTGGCGGTAATGGAGCCGTGGATAGAGTTTGCATATGCCGTTTTAGATTGGGATTCAGAGCCATCAGCGTAGCAGATTCCATGATTTGGGTATTCTGCAATAATTTTCCAAGATTGGTCTCGATTGGAATAATTGTCCAATTTCGGGGTATTTGCGAGGTTGAGTCTGATAGATTGAGGGGGGGGGGGTAATAGCCACGGAAGGAGAGGCGAGAGTTTAGGGAGGTATTGAAGGTCGGATTTTAAAGAGGAGAGGAGGAAATTACTATGTGAAAGGATTGATCCTAGTTTGTGGAAGGTTGATTTTTTCAAACATCATACCAGAAAGCTCGGCAGTATTTTCGAAGGTCGTATACTAATTAATGGGTTCAGTCAGTAAATTTCGGTAAGAGGGTGGAGTTGCTGACCGCACATATTGGAGGTAACCGATGTGACCCGGAATCCAGATGAAAATATTTGATTACTATGGAGAATGACATGATGGGGTTATTCGAATTGTGACCTTGTAAGAATATAAGGGAGGAAAGTGAGTCAGATAGTACGATGTAGTTGCGTTTGGGAGGACGCTGAGTAAGATTTTAGAGACAGGAACGAATTGTGCTCAACTCAGCAGTAAAAGAAAAGGCCATGTTCCTCGAACGATAGTCCGTTATTTTGCCCTGAATAGAATATGCATAACCTGTTTCATTTCTTGTCTTCGAGCCACCAGTGTAACATGTTATTTGGTTGTGGAATTTTTGGGATTAGTTTACGGTAGACATTGTTATTTGATTAAGAAATGTTTTTAAAATCCATTGGGGAAGGTAAGATTTAATAGAGGGAGGGATGTTGAATTCCGAGAAGTCAAGATCAGGTTTCCAAAAAATCAGTTAGATTTTATGAAGTGTAACCCTAATAAAACGCACAAAGCACCTGAACCGTCCGAAATACCACCTAACGTACACTAAGAGCCACTTACATAAATTTGAATCTTGACACTTCTCATTGTTGAGCCAACTCCGCCTTTCCATTGAAGTTCCTGTAAAAGTTTTTAAGTCGCGTTTGAGCACCTGCAATTTACTCCTATTTATCCTACCTAACTGGCGGCAACGCGCACCCTAGTCACAGACAGTTCCTTCACCCGTTATTGGGATTGGACCAGACCACCGCCTGTTCTCACAACTTGAGACCAACCCAGGGCTATGCCCCGGTTGTCGCATTCGTAGAACGTTCTGGTCGCCTCCCCTTAACTATCCACGTAATGTCGAGTCCCCATCAGCTGCCCGACGGCGGCCTGATGGCTACGGGTTCGGCAACAAACGGTTACCCCACAGTGTCCACTTGAGCAGGGTCAGTCCACTACCACCTTATCCGGGGAGGCCAAGCCCCGGCCTCGGATTTGTGCGACAGAACCCCCGGCCCCCGACTCAGCCGGCACCTCCTCTGCCCGACTAGCCGGTGCCGATCGTCACGGAAGTCCCATCTCTCGGGCCTCGCCCTCATTGAGCTTCTCGAATGACGACGCCCCTCCTTACCCTGAAGTCCGTCTCAGGGGGTTGACCACACAGGTCCAGGCCTTAGCTAAGGGCCACTCGTCAAGAGAGTCCCCGACTCTACTTGACCACGACGACAAGACTCGCATTACTCAACATACCCATGGGTCAGCACAGTCCTTCGGCTGCCCTGGGCCTCAGCTAACTATCCAGGTCCTACCTTTGTGGTCCCGCCAGGACCACCCTGCGACAACGATGAATACAACATTGCCATTCCCTAGGACCACAGACGTCTGCATACGTTACAACAGTAGGCTACCTTGAGTCTTACGGATTAGTGACACCAAGCTCCACTCAGCATTCACCTTAACCCGCATTTGCCTTTGTTCTACCGCGCGTGCCGCAAGACATAATACTACGATACTTATATTTAAATCATCCCTAGCTAAAAGCAGACGAATGTAAATTACAACTATACTCAGTGAACCACTCACCAACACAGTCTTAACAGCTCACACAAACACTACCCGAATAGAGCTCAAAATTGCAATAAGTGTCAAGTAAATAAGTCTGAATAAAACTTTAAAACTCCGACGCGATCGAAACAGAACGTATAGAACGTAATACTCTTGTTCAGCACACAAACTTCCCGATTACGCAAGATCGATTTAGATACTGTAAGGGTAGTTGAGTTCTTCTCGACTTCGTCGCACAAGCCGAGCAAGTGCACGCTGTCCCTTGAAACCAGTTCACTGCACGTGTCTTCCTCTGCGTTCCAATATCCGTTTTTTCTACATAAGTTAAAACTCTTTAGCTGTAGAAAGACACATACCCCACGCAATTACAATAGTAAATGTTAGAACTGCAGACAGCTCGTCGCATAGACCTGGCCTATAAGTTTCCAATAATGTTTCATCTTCGCTTCTATTGTGTACTCCTAATATGCTAATCACGCGAGGGTGAAATCGTATCAACAATTGACAACACAGCTCTGTTGTACATCTGGCTATTCCTTCGTCGTTTAGTTTATATTCGAGACTTTCGAATGTATACAATACTCTATATTGTCAGATTACTACTCACCAAAATATATACAGTATTTACAGAAGGGAGGAGAAAGCAGTGTGGGCAGGGAGTTCTGGAACCGCAGTTGATGATGCAAAGAAATAGGAAGCTAACCAGAGTGTACAAAAGTACGTAGGAGGTTTGGCTGCTTCAGTACAGAGGTTGAGATTAGAATGCCCTTAGGGCCATTCTGAGAGCTATTGATTGAACAGTGTAATTGAAGAGTATACTTATTAGACTGGGAGTAGATGGAGGAGCCGTAGTCCAGTTGGGTGTGGATAAAGTCTCGAAAAAAATTGAATTTTTCTCAATCCTCCTCTGTCGCATTTCGATGTTTGAAATTTTACCGAGTCCTACTCTTTTTGTGGTTCATATTTTCGAAGTCCTTCTCCTATCATTTTATAACACAGAAGTCAAAATTTTTTCAGGCCCTTGCAGCTTGAAATTCCAAAATTTTCCAAATCCAACTTCTATGATGGTTGAAAATGTTCAAGTCTCCGTCTTGTCATATATGTTTGAAATCATTATTTTTCCGGATTTTCCACTCTTCAACAACTCGATGGTTGGAATTTCTTTGAAGCCCGCTTTCTATCTAGTCCACTGCCTAATTGGATTAGGGTAGGTGAATTTTTGCTGGACATCATGAAAAAAAGAAAAAAACCTATCGAAGGCTTGCTTCCAAAATACTTGAACGATTTTTGATCATCGCTGTACTTATTAATATCAGAAGGATGACTTGAAAGAGTTTTTTGAATGATCAATTTTAACTTCTATCCTCCTCCCCCCCCCCAAAAAAAAAAGAAAAAAAAACTTCAGATCAATTATTAATCTATAAGTCGAGATTTTAAACTTTTTATGATTGTACTTGATAGCTCGTGGATGAATTGAAAAAAATCGTTTGTCAAAATCAAATTTAGAAGATCATCTCTTAAAAAACGTTACCTACTTGGCTTAATTATCGGAGTCAATGAAACAAGCTCGAAGGGCGAAATGACCAGCAAGTTGTATTTTAAATTTCATAAGCTAACTATAACCTGAAAGACTCAAAAGGATTAGAAGTATGATTCATGAGAGTAGATCACGAAATAATTTGTAATGATAATCTCTTTCTAAACCATTGCAATCCTAAGTACTTTTGCCTCACCAATTTCTGATGATAACTAACGGAAAACGATACAATCATAAATTATTGAATTTCGCTAACACGAAACTATAAGACTTTGAGACCTTTTTTTTCGGTAAATTTTTTGTTTTCATTTTCGTTTATGCCATTCTAACGTTTTCTTCGGTTTCGAAGCTCTGATGATATATTGTGACCTCTTCTTCGTTGATTAAAGATCAGACATGTATTTTAGGAAATAAGCCTAATGAAAAAATTCTGGCTCCACGAATTCGATTCTCAAGAAAATCGCTCTCGTTTGGATTTCCCGTAGAATAAGTTATATTTTTTTTACCCATCGAATACAATCTTTATTGACCAATATCTTCAGAAGATAGAACAAACAAAAACGTGTGTGCTTGAACATTTTCGTATTTTGGGAAATTATTCATCAATAGCGAAAAACTTTAATGCACTTCAATGAATGCAGAGACTCGTCAATAAAGGAAATTTTAATCTAGACGAAACATTTTCTTTTTCAACGTTGGAATAATAAGAAAAAAAAATCCATTTTCGTTACTAATAAATTCTCGTACGATAGATTGATGTGAACGATTAAGAGCGAAAGAGCCAGAAGAGAGATATAAGGAGAAAAATACATGTAATTTTGTACGGAGTATAATTCTGAGGAAAATTTGAAATTTCTGCTCCAGCGCAGAAAGTTTCTATTCGCGACTTTAGCTCATATATTCACTCTCACTATGCTGTATATTTAATCTCATTTTTCGATTGCGAATAAGAATTTCTATTTCGTGGTCACCGAGTTGGGAGCGGGCGAGATGAAGGAAAATCGTATAAATCAAACTTTCACTGAAACTTTCAAAAAGTGATATAATCGTTTGCAATATTCATGTACATCGATAATGTATTGGCGAAAACAGATTTTCTTCTTTGAGCGAAAAATTTCGTATGGATAGCCAACGCGAAAAGTAAAACTCTCATTTATCGCTCGCCGACTGATACTCGTAATTTGAGTGCCTACGTTGAAGCTTGCCAAAGGGATATCGTTGACGTTGGCAATGGTGTAGGGGATATATACAGATAAAACTTTTCTGTTTCTCGTTGTTGAAAACTTAGCTAGTTCGATAATGGTAGATTACTTAAATTTTAAACTTACTGCGAGCTTTGCACTGACATACACCCGCAAGTGTAAAGAAACTCAATTCACTCAGTAACTATACGCCTACGCATTGAACAAGAGAGGAGAACAAATAGATCAGATGACTATCGTCGAAGTGTGAGATATTAGAGATTGATTTTTCTTTTCTTGAGAAATTTTGCTTAAAAATCTGCCGACAACAGTAAATTGTGGGGCAATTTCGTACGTGTTCTTCTCGGCCTTGAATCGACATTCGGGTCGGTAGTTTTCCTTTCATAAACTCAGATTCTATACTTATTTGTACATTGGTGAAAAAGTGAAGTACGTCGGCTAAAAAATATGGATGAAACATTTTATGTGCATGGGCAATTGTAAATTCTGATTTTAGAGCACGAAGATAGGCATTTAATTGGTATGAGAGTAACGATTTCCTCAAAGGTACGAGCCATATTGAAAATGAGGTGGAAAAATTTTGACTGATTTCGAGCGTGCTTAGACGTTCCGTCTGCTTGATGAAATGTACCTTGTTGTGTTTAGCTGCGGCAGAGAGAGAGACAGATAGAGGAGCCGGTAATTACCGTAGTTAATGATTGTGTGATTCGTGAGTGTAACCGGTGTATGTCGTTTTCCTATAAATTCCAAATTCGATGATTAGGCTTGAAGGAGCGGAACCAGACGAAGAAGGAGGTCCAGGTAATTCAATGAATCTCCATCAATCACGAAAATGAAATCCATGGATGTATGGAATTGGTTTAACCCAGAAAGAACTGGTGTAACTCATTGGGTGCGAAGACATTTATTCGCAGGACTTTTGTTCGCAGACAATTGTTTGCAAAGTAATTATTAGGTCGCATCATCAAAAATATTGTTCGCATCACAAAAAGAGGAGCGTGTTGAAACCTGCGGGTAGAATTCGGCGACCAGGGCAGCCCCGGGTTTACCTACAGACACAAAGGCACCGGTTTTGAGTAGGGCGGCTCAGACCTGAATGCCTGTAGGCGGCCCAAGTCTCAATCCTAGGTTGGACCAGGGTGGGGAGCGACCCAACCATTGGGAGGCCGTCTGGGAACCGGCAGGTATTTGTCACGTATGTTTGTGTAAACTCCACAATCGATTAGAAATAAAAAGTTGATAAAATAAACTAGCCATCAACGCTGCTCTGAAGACATTAGGCAATATTTTAGCCGACTGTTCCTTCTCCTTATAAAATATCAAGTCATGTGTTGCAAACCTAGTTTGAGAAGCCTCAAACCTAGAAAATTTTGGGTCATGGTAAAAGCACTCATGCTACGCGGCGCCGCGCCCAGCTTACTAATGATGATCTGAATGCCATTTCTGTGGTTAATTCTGAAGAGAATGAAAATGAAATGTTGCTGACTGCAAATAAGAATACGCCGGTTCCTCCGAGCAATGTATCCCTACAATCTGCGGTAGAATGGTTGGGTACTGCCACAAGAGGGTTGTCAACTGCTGCAGCAAGACTGTCAAAGACTATAACTATCAATGTAGAAGTACATCATACGCTAGATGGGAGAATTTCCAAGAGAGTAACTACTAAACAAACAAGTGTGCAGAAGAAGGTACCCAGCGCAGCGCAAGAGAATGCAACTCCTGGGAAACAGCGAGGACAACCCAGAAAATGGACAATAATGGATACCGGTACCAAACCAATTCTTTCTAAAATGCACAGAACGGAACAATGGGGATCAAGAACTAATGTTCCTCTTGCAGAAGAATTGTCTGAGAAAGACTCAATGAGCAACAACGCGTCAGATGTGCCCACTGAATATGAGTCTATGGAGCAAGATACCCAAATGGAAAGAGATACAACTGGGTCAGCTTTAGATAATTCACTAGGGCAAGAAATACGTAAAAATGGAAATTCCCAGGAAGTGAGCAAAAATAGAGACCGCAAAGATATGCGCAACTAAATGCGCAAAAGTAAGAAAATACCTATGGGCAATTGCCCAATCAAAGAAATAAGTACTGATGATGACGCAAGTGATGGAACTGAGCCACAGACCCAGACTAATAGCAGCAGCAGCAGCAGCAGTAGTAGTAGTAGTACTAATGGTGAAGAAGAAGATATCCAGGAAATCTTGACCGTGGCAAAACCTCTCAAGCCGAAGAAGACTGCGCTCCAAAAAAAAAAAAAAAAACAGTGCAATTTGACTCAGATGTTCAAGTGAAGACCTGCTCATCAGAAGATCCACCAGCACAAATAAAAAATACGCCCAAATGTTCAATACTGTAAAAATTGCCGCGAGTCAGGGAACCACTCTCTGAAGGGGTGCTTATTTTTTCACTTACACCGAAAGTTTTGCCACCAATATGGACCCCTGCCTGGACACTGTAGAAGCAAAAAAGCACGCGCACAAGCAAAGACTCCAAAGATGTAAATATCATTCATACATCTAAGGAAGTTGCCTAAGGTTTTGTTTTATGTTGTCCAAAGACTTTCAAGAAGATTTTAAATGATTCTGTAATGAAAGCATACGTGGTGTTCATTTCAATGAAAATACTTTTTCTGTTAATATCTTCTTCTATCTGGGTTCTGGATATCTGTTTGGCGAAAATGCGCAAGTCACTGCAGCCAAGGTTAAACTTTGGGACAAAGTTATATCAGGGTAGTTGAATGTTGCAAACCTAGTTTGAGAAGTCTTGAAGCGCACCTGTATGTCAATATGATTTCTAAATGAACGAATTTTTCCATTGAATAGCGGCCCGTTCAATTATGCTAAACAGACCAAGAACCATTGACTCAGCTGACAGAACCCTATATAAGGAACCCGATGAAGGCCATAGGGGTCAAAATTATTCATTATATCTTATGTAATGGCCTTTTAACAATCAAAGACTATTTAACTTGTTTTATCAGCTCTTATACCCTTTTGAGTGTCTGGGAACCACCGGGTATCATTGAACATGATATCGCGCATCTCTATCAAGCATCTCATGCGTGCATCTGCGCTTAGACCATTCAGAGAGATACACGGCTTGCGCTCTATAAGAACCCATGTTACAGAGTGTGGCCAACATCAAATACAAGCGCGCTTACGGGAAAATTCCCCTTATGATCAACTGTTCCCGTGTATTAGGTAGTAGGGGATGATGGTCACAGCATTTTGTAAACATTGGCCGTCAATCTCTCTTAATGGTCTAAGGCATCTGCGCAACTTCACGCGCACTCACGTAATTGCTGGTAACATGGCGCATACTTGCGCAACTGTGGCATCTTTACATTTTCATAATCTGCGCACCTGCTTAACTTGTTCATGTCTGGTGACACTTACGCTATTATTTAATTTCTTTAGGTCTGACTCACATGCGTTTTGTTTTCAACCTCTTGTACCGGTTCATGGACTTTAAAATACTTGAATATATTTGATGATTTAGATAAAAGTCGACTTTGAACAGATCCTAGTGTAAGAATGGCTCGAAGCTGGCTTTACAGGGAACTATAAGGCGATAATTGCGTGATTATTGATCCAAAGCATCAATTTTTCGCATCGTGTTTATACAAGCTGAAAGATTTTCATCTTTTCCTGATAGGTATTGAACCTGCAGTTGCGCGAATTTCGACAATTAGTTCGCTTATTTTTAATGTATTCAGCGATCGCGGTAGTCGTTGAATTTTTCTTGCTTCGAAACGTTCTTAAAAAATTAAAATGATATTTAATGAACAGCACGCTTACTTCTTCCCAGACTAATTGTTTGTTATCGCTGCGCCTTAAATTCATAATCTTCAATTCTGCGGCTTTCAATACGCCGTCTGCCGTGAATTCGAGGCGAGGTTTGTTTTGTTCTCCTTCTATGCTGACGTTTCGTAAATGCCTGCAACAAAGTGAAGAAAACAGAAAGTTTGTTGTTGAAATTTTTCGAAATAATTTTCCTATTTCAACGAATGAGTAGAACGTGTTTCGATTTGGTTATCGTAGAATGACGACGACGCGCGATGAATTTGCGACCGCGACTTTAAAATCCCAGGTCTTACCTAACTTTTGATACGGGTACGAGTATAGTTCTCAGCCGAGTTTTGCGCTGTAATCGCTCACAGCGTCATCAACTTCGTTGAAACTTTTGCCATATTACAGGATACAAATAAGGAACGACATTTTTATAATTCCCACAAGATTAATTACCAGCGTTAATATACTCCCTCGACAGTCAGAAGATGATCCTTTACGAGGTCATTTCTTTCAACATCACGCATCAAATACGTTGTACATTTTCATACACGCTCGTACTTGCTTACTCGATGACAAAAGTATTATAGAGTCTGGTACAGCGAAAAAATGTCTTTTCATCAATCCTGTTGAAGGTCACATTTCTATGGTACAAGAAGACAATTGATTGAACTAACCTTATTTATTTATTTATTTATTTATAAGAAATTTTAAAGTGCCGCCCAACAGCCAATGGCCAATTGTAGGGTGGCACTATTTACAATAACTATAACTAAAAAAAAAAAAAAAAAAAAAAAAAAAGGATATATAATAATAACAACAGTAATAATAACAATAGCAGTAGCAGTAGCATCAGTAGCAATAATAATAATAATAATACTAATAATAATGATAATGATAATAATAATCGACCAAGTAATCATGGAGCAAGTCAGAGTCAAACGAAGAAATATAACAACAGTCTTTATTGATTATAAGAAAGCTTATGACTCTGTGCCGCACACCTGGCTTGCAAGAATACTTCAGATATATCATATCAACCCCAAAATTATATGTAGCCTCAGAGAGCTGATGGGACAATGGCGCACAGAAATACACGTAAATACAACCAGTGACACCATAAAGACAAATGAATTACCTATAAAATGTGGTATATTCCAGGGAGACACATTTAGTCCTCTATGGTTTTGCCTAGCCATGAACCCGTTGTCTACAATATTAAACAAAAGTCAAGAACTAGGCTTTAACATTCACTCTACACAAAATAAAAAAGTACCTTTGACACATCTCCTTTACATGGATGACTTGAAATTATACGGCCAAACAGAAGAGAAGTTGCATAAATTATTGCAAATAACAAAAGACTTCTCAACCTGTATACATATGAACTTTGGAATCGAAAAATGCTGCGTACAAAATATAAGAAAAGGAAAAATATTAAAACCTCGGACAATCATAGGAGAAGATATACCAATAATGGGGTCGGAAGATGTCTATAAGTACCTAGGATACGAACAAAACAGAGGAATAGATCACAAAAAAGTTGCCAACAACCTCAAACAGAAATTTGCCAGTCGAATCAACAAGATAGTACACACAAAACTAAACAGCCTCAATCTTACAAAAGCTATTAATACATTTGCAGTCCCGCTACTTACATATTCGTTTGGCATAATTAAATGGTCAAAAACAGAATTGGAGGACATGGAAAGAAAAATACGTGTCTCCCTGGTGCAGAATAATAAATTACACCCCAACGCAGCCATAGAACGACAAAACATCCCCAGAGCTCTAGGAGGAAGAGGAATAATTGGTCTGGTAGGACTGCATGCAAAACAAATGTACGGACTGAAGAAATACCTCCACCAAAAAAGCCAGGTATCAGAACTCCATGCAGCAATAAAAGGAGCGGACCAAGGATATACACCCTTGAACCTACAAACTGATCTGCCAACATACATACCAAAATGGAAAGAGGAGGTACTAGCAGAAAAAATCAGTACCTGGAAACATAAAAGTTTACATGGACGATACCCAGGAGAACTGGAGGCAGAGGGAGTGGATAAAACGGCTTCATTGAGGTGGCTTACAAGAGGTGCACTGTTCCCTGAAACAGAGGGTTTTATCATGGCCATTCAAGACCAGGTCATCTGCACAAATAATTACAAAAAGTACATAATTAAGGAACATGTAAATGACAAGTGCAGAGTATGTGGACTGAAATCAGAAACTATCCAGCATATAATTGCAGGCTGTGAAAAGCTAGCCCCGGGAGACTACACTGAGAGGCACAACAATGTAGCAAAGGTATTGCATAGGGCACTTGTGATGGAATATGGAATGCAAAAGAAAGTAGACCCCTACTATAGCTATGTGCCCGAAAAAGTAATAGAAAATAATGAGGCAAAAATTTACTGGGACAGAACAGTTATGACAGATAGAACAATCCCTGCAAATCGACCAGATTTAACAATATATGAAAAGAAAACAGGGAAAGTGTTTCTAGTGGATATAGCAGTACCTAACTCAGCAAACATCAACAGCACCATAAAAACAAAGGAGGAAAAGTATGAACCACTAGCATTTGAAATGAAGAAAGCAAATAAAGGCAACTCCGTGACTGTTCTTCCCATAGTGGTGTCGGCAACGGGAATAATCCCACGTAAGACCATCAAAAACATGGGTCTACTTCTCCCAAAAAATAAATACATAATTGAAGCCATGCAGAAAGCTGCACTGCTGGGAACTGCAAGAACTGTACGCAAGGTACTATCGGTGGATACGTACATGTGATTTACAGCCCTGGTTTTGATACCCGCTGTAAATCAAGAATACCACCCGTGGAGTAGGGTGTGCGCAGACAGAATAATAATAATAACAATAATGATAACAATAATAGTAATTATACTGATTATAATGATACCAATAATAATAGTAATAATAATAGTGGTAATAATAATAATAATAATAACAATAATGATAATGTTAAATCCTGCCCTGTACTCTCCCCCACCACTCCACCCACAATCCCTCATGTATGCACAAATTTCGCATGATTTTCACCGGCGTCACTCAACTACCTCCCTCGTGCAATTTCATTAACTCGTGCAATTTTTATGAAGTGTGGTGCAGTAGGCCCTAGTTTATATTTGACTGTTTTCAGGACGCACAGACGCAAATTCAGAAAATAGGATAGGGGTTAAAAAATCAATACAAAATTAATCAGCCTTTAGCCGAAGTCGGAAAAATATTCGTACGAAAATTTTTCGCTGGAAAAACATTACTTTTCAAATTCTCAGGTTCGTTTCGTATTCGTTAATAGGAAAATTCAAGTCGTAAGGATTTTTTTCTACAATAAAAAAACGTAGAAACTTATCGCAAACTGTCACATTTCCTCTTATCGTATATCGGTAGAATCCGCGCGATCGAGCGAAAATATTCTCGGTACAATTTTACAGACTATATTTCTATTCGTTCGGCAGTATTTTTCTTTTGAATGAATTAGAATGACGTATCATTGAAAATTCAACCCTTTATGAATGAGCAGACATTGTATTAGGAGAAAAGTTTCACGGAAATAAATTTATTTTCTACACATTTCTTCTCCCGTCGTATATTTGTATAACACTGACGCACTCGTAAAATTGACGAACTGAAAAGTTTTTAATGAGGATAGGGTGGTATATAAGGAAATTTACTGTGAATTTGGAAACGAACGTACAAAATGTAAAGTTCGTGTAGGGTAAGTTTCAACTAGTTATCAATCTAGGCCAAGAGTATACTGTGCGTCTTGGGTTGCCTCCCTATAAATATCAAATTAAAAAGAATTTTCTCTTTGAAAAATCTTCCATATTACACGTTAGAATTGACAAAGAGATCACATCCACTGTCACGAAAAACCAAGTTAATCAAGAGAATACCCCTTTCGTAGTTCGGTCGTTTCCTACGACAGCATTTCGCGTGTTTGTAGGGAAACTTCAGGCCTCCCTTGTTGAATAAAATCCGCGGAAAGTTGACGTCTCGAAGTCAATAATCATTTCGTGAAATTAAAGGCGAACATGACTGTCTATGAAAACTGTTTCACAAAGATACTTTTTAGTCCTCAGAGACCCATCACCAAAAGAGGTTATACGGAAACTTGATGATTATATTCAATTGAACTAATTCCAGAAGAAGGAAGGGGTTTTTCGACCGAGTAATTTAAGAGGTAACGAGGAACGTCATTCATGTTTTAGTTTATTCGCAATCATTATCCTTGCGCTCAAGTCAGCTTCGTCGTTCCACTTTTACAGAAGCTCAGTAAGAGGACTACAAAAACAGTTGAAATCCTTTCTTCGCCTTTTATTTCATTATTGTTCCAAATAATAGATTGGAGCTTATCGGAGGTTAAGGGGGAGCAAGAATAGGATTTGTGATTATTTGAGAACAGAAGAGCGATCGTCTTGCGGCGAGACTGCGCAATATTCTTTCAGATCGATGTGTCCCGATGTCCATAGAAGAGAGATGGAGAATGAGGGAAAACTTGACGAGTGAATAATAAAGAGGATTTTCCGGACGACTGGATTCGTAGAATGAAGTTCTTGGATAGTGAGGCTGGAGAGAATCTGATCGTATGGAATTTGAAAGTGGAAGAGGATCGAGTGAGAAAGGAGAGGCCGTTGATTAATATAACGGTATGGCAGTAGTTTCTCATACAGAAACTCGAGATACTACCCTGAATGGAGTGAATACCCGGTTCCGGGTCTCGATTTGGATACGTCCGTAGAACAGACAAATTGGGAGGAAATACTGAGAGAAATATTTTGTTAGTGTGTTATTTGTGTATGAAGTTAGCTGTTTCAGAAAGTCTAGTAAGATTGAATCGTATGTCAAAGATGAGAATAACCAAGAAGAAGAGGATGGAACAATAGAAAGTTGGAGCCCAAGTTTGAGATGAATGTGTAGATGAGATTGAAGCAACGGAAGGGGTGAATTACGTGGCTTGGAAACATTTGAAAAGTATTTTGAAATAATCAACAATGAACCACCTCCATTTTCCTTATAGTATCAGGCTCGTAAAGCTAGGAAGTCAGCAGTGAGTGATTGAGCGCGGTAATGGAGAAGGGAAACGCTTGCTTCCGCCCATAGGCTGAGTGATGTGCTAGCGCGTGGTGCGCCAAAAGCCAGTCGAAGTACGAATGATAGAAGTCCAGAAATTTCGAATTTGTTCAGTTGGAAAGGGTGAATTTTTGAGAATCGTAATCAATTTGAGAATGGATTAGATTATTGCAGAGTTATAGGAGGAGTTTGCGTTCATAGATGGTACGGGAGTGTTGTTATTCATATTTGAGAACAGGTATTTTCCTCTCATGTCATGATTTTGATATGTTGGGTCCAAGGGGATTTTTTTAGGTTCTGAGATCGCAAAGAAGGAAGAGATGGAAGGCGTTTCTTTTAAGGAGGAGGGAAACATTATACCACGACTGCTTTCTTGTTCAAAAATCAAAATCCTCGATCAGATGCGACCATTTGCAAATTCGGTCAAGGGTTAATTGGAGTAGTCTTGCTGCTCTTTGAGGGTTAGAGGCTGGTAGGGAAATAGGGAAATATTGAAGTCTTTTGTAAGGAAACGTTTGGTGAGGGAAATAAGTTATTTATTGCTATTAAGAAGAGATTTCCCTCGGGGACACCGTTTTGGAAGGGTTGGTGGAAAGAGTATTGCGGTCTTCATGAACCTGAAGGGAGGGAACATTGGAGGAGCTTGGGTAAATTGCCTCGAAGGCTAACGTCATATAATTCGGAGGAGATTAAGTGACTCTGAATTTGAGGAAACGCTTCTTCGACGTCGAGAAAATTGGTGCAGAGTTTCGAATTCGAGCGGAAGGCTTTCTCAATTTGCAGGTTTGAGTCGGATATGGCTTGGAGGGTGATATGGCCTTTGTGGAAGCCGAATTTATGTGGAGAAAGGATGTAACCTGGTTTAATAAACCGGAACAGCCTTTTGTTTTGTATTTTTTGGATCAGCTTGCCTAAGACACAAATCAGATTGATATGTCGGAAAGGTGCAGGGACTTTTTACACGGAGTAAGCGGACTCGAATTGAATTGGCACATATCGAGAATCAGTAAAATCAACTATTGGTATCAAGATAAGGAAGTGAAAAGAGGTGGCCAAAACAGAACGTGGGAAGATGAAATTGAAACATTCATAAAAAATAAAATCGCGAGAGAACTGCTAGAGATTGACTGGATCTGGAATGGACGAGGACTTAACCTCTTTTCCTCGAACCAGGTGCTACTCAACTGAGTCATATTTACTATTGGCACAGGTACGACTGGTCCTCTAAATCTCTTTGGTGAGTTTCTGAGGTATCTCAATTCCTGCTACCCTTCCATAAAATTTACCTTGGAAATAGGGGAAACCTCTATCAACTTCTTGGATTTATCGATCTCTGTAAGATCGGGGTATCCATGAGTTTGGAATGTACAGGAAGGATACTACGACCGATGTTCTAGTGCTTGGAGCTACATTCTGTCCTGTTGCTCATAAGATAGCGAGCGGCCTTTAATAGCTTAGTCTACAGACTGACTCGTATCCGTTGAGTCAGGCTGCCTTGAAGAAAGAATTGTTAACTATAAAACACCTGCCTAGAGTGAATAGGGTCAATGTCAACGTCGACGTGATGGTTCGGAGGAAAACCCTTAGGAAAATTCTTGATTCTACCACCTCCCTTCCCTGAGACACGATTAGTGACCGTCGTATGTGCTGGATCAGTCTCCCTTTCCTGGGGAAGTTCTCTCTCCCATTGGGTCGGACCCTTCATTCGTTTGGTGTCCGACCAGCATTTTACAATTCTACCACTTCGGAAAAGTTGTTTGTGAGGTTGAAGGATCCTATACCTGTTGATGAGAGGAGCAAAGTTCATAAGATTGAATGTAAGGATTGTAGTGGTTTTTATATTGGTGAGACCAGCCGTTAGATGAAGCTGAAAGTAGCTGAACACATAAAGTCTTGGGAAAATGGACATTTGGGCGAATCAGCCTTCGCCGATCATTCGATCAATAATGGCCACAGTTTCCGTAAGAGATCGGGAAGGCTCCTCCATAAAAAGAATTAAGGCCCTTGAACACATAGAAATGATTTGTCACCTCAATACTTGCACATTCCGGAGGACGGCCTGATCGAACTTGTATATGATTCACACCGCGACTTCTCTTTCGACCAACCTTTTAATGATCTCATTCTCTCCTACATCTTGTCAGTTGCTTTCATTTCGTCCCTGAAGGTAGTTTATAAACCGAAAGCGCTCTTCGTTTAATTTTTCTGCGGTATTTTGTATATTTTACTCTACCTTTTGAGTATTCCTTTTCGATAATGATGAATGAGGCCTATGGCGAAATTGTGAGCTGTAATTATGGAAGAAGCAGATGCGGAGAAAAAGGAGTCTGTAGCGAGTTTTAGTCTTCGAAGTATGATAGCCAATTCCTAGCTGGAGGGATAAAATCTGTATTGAAGAATTGCGTTGAATGAGGCGAGGAGGTAATTACAAGTATGGAGGCAGAGGTATTTTATCATGGAGGCAGGCATAAATATTGTTGGGGGCGAGAACTGCGGATCCAAGATTTTTGTGAAAGCAGAAGTGGGTCTAGATGAGGAGATGGATGAGTCATAAGCAGGGATGGGATCGGCAGAATCTAAAGAGATGGGGAGACTTCCTGTTCTTATGGAGATTACTCGAAGAAAACGTCCGCGACCCTTTTCAGAGATTGTTGTTAAGGGCTCTGAGCTGGTTCAAAAATTTGAAAGAATTTTGACTATTTGAGCTATTTCTACGAGAAGTTGAATTGTGGTCCTAAAGTAGGAGATGAGAGTGATCACAATGGCGATACAGAAAAATGCTAGAGTATAACCGCGGTGGCTTCAATCTATTCAACAGATTTACAAAAAATTTCTAACAGAACGAGTTTCTTTGCAATTATTTGTACAAGAGAGACATTCTTTAAACATCCTTTACAACTTGAAGAGAAGTAAAACCTTTCTAACGATATTTTCTCTCAATATCGGCACCTACTTCAATACCGCGAAAACTTAGAATATTAATATCCTTCGAAATACCGTAAGCCGGGTCAAGTCTACAAATTTCAATTATCATTCAATTTCTAGAAATTTCGCGACGTGAAATTATGCAAAAGGTGTAACTTTCGCGCTAGAAACGCGTCGTTTAGAAATGAATGTCGCGATTTGCGCTCGTTTGGATGACTGTCTACTCTTTGAACTCGCAAATTTCACGTCGTTTCCCTTCAGTGACGATCATAAATCATGAAAATGTATGTGTAGATAAAATTATTATGCTATCTATCCTCGGTTGCAACGAACATCCATCGTAGCGTTGCTAAGTCATCATTTTGAGGTTGTTTGTGTATCTATCCGTAAATTCTTCAGTATATCATGTAGCTTATATTTCGTTGGTGTATTTGTGTTGGTGTGAAATGCGTCTATCTTTTCGTAAAAGTCTACATTTTACCGTGTATGTTACGAGAAGGCCTATAACTTGAATTTTCGAGTCAACTTAATCGGTACCGCGGAAAAGATTTGGAAGCTCACTTCGTTCTTCCTTCCCGACGGCGTATTATATTGATGAAATAACCCGGAATCATGCTCATTTTGTATCTTCCATCTTTATTTATCTGAAGACAGAGCGAATATAGTTCATTTGTGTATTTTAGCTGGTCGTGTAGGCTTACTTCTCGTTTCATAAATTCATCTCGTTCGACAAAAAAGTTTGAAAATGATGATAAAGCCACGGGAATTATCGAATATTGAAAATAGGTACCATTATCTGCACAATTTTCGCATCCGTATCGTAAGTATATTTGTGAACTCACTCAAGGAAGATGAACACAGAACGCTTTGCCTTCACATCGTGACGTCATCGAGGAAACAATCGTTTAGGGATTTGTGAGAAGTTTTCACACAAAGAGAAAAGTAGAACAAGATAAACAAAATTGTAAATTTTATCATTTGTATACCGACGGAGCAAAATAAGAAAAGACATTATTTGTAATTCAAAAGCACTACTCTCATGTATTTACTCTCAAGAAAATAACGAATTATCAAAAAATAAAAAACCTGAGGCCGCACTGTTGATATAATGGTTTGAACATAGTACTTGTACTTTATTTGGTTTAGAACGTACTTATGTGTACTCGTATTTCCTTTTCAATTCAGTAAATATATTTCCTTCGTTTTCCAGCCGAATAATTATTTAATGTTTCATTTGTAGACCTGCAGATACACGATCCGTTTCAAGGGGAAAGAGTGAGAGAGAAAAAAAAACAGAAAAAATAATACTCTTTTGTATCGGTTGAACGGGCTTTTGAAAGAGTAAACCTCTAAAAGTGGTCGCACCTCACTTCTTGCGCCGCCTTTTCGTATATTGTATTCGAAACATACTTACTTGTAGAATCGTTCTCCATTCTTCCAACGCGATTCTCCATCTCCTTCGCAAGAGAGTTGTGTATTTAGTGTTTCGTTCGCGTTTCGTGAATCGCTTATGAAATTTTCCACGCCATGAGCGAACACCTTAATAGCGTTGGAAATTTCGTTGTTAAGACTTACGCTACTTGTATCAAAATGAACTCCTGCGAAGCAAAGAAAAATATTCTCAGCATTACAAGAGGATACAGAATTTCTTAACGTAGTATACCTTCACATAAGTCTTCTCCTCCTTCAGCATTCATGTAAGCTTATGGCCTCTGCCGACCAATATAAATCGAACACTGTATGAAAAAGTTTAAAAAGTGAAAGTAGGGGTACACCGCTACAGTTTACATATATGAGTAGAGTACTCATATTTTCCCCTGGCGCACTTGACTCTCATCTGTTGCATGTGAAAGCTAATTTTCCATCATTTCCTATGATCTCGAAAAATTAAGAACTCAACTTTTTCGCAATTTTTTTTACAAAATTCCTTCAAAATTCTCTTCACTGAAAATTCTAGCGTGCTCGACTTCTCCCTCTCACGCAGACCTATTTTTCAACATTTTCAAATTTGAGAAGTACCCACTTAGGCTATCGTTCGTATCTCGCAAGAATTGCATTATTCCGGAAATTAGGATCAAATAAAAGAGCATTTCCTCCCATACAGCTAAAATGAATGATGTGAAATTCGTGTAATCCGTGCTTCTCAATCAAGAGGACACATTTTGAATGTATAGATATGGAATGGTAACAGTTTAGGAGAATAATGTTATGTGATCGTATGGTCAGATTGAGATGTTGAAATGGGCAAATTGAAAAGAACGTGAGAATAGTGAAGGGAAATTCTGTAGGTGTAGGAAATTTTCGGATTCTCGCGGCTTGACTTATAGCTTGTCAATTTCGAACCAGGTGAGAACTGCGGTTGCCCGAAACTTCCAAGGTTGACCGCATTTCCCCTTTTTTGGTTATGAGCACACAGTTATTGGGTGGAAATTCATCGTCAGAGAGGTGTTAACGGCACATATTTTCTTCCCTTGAAATTTGAATTCAACGTTCTAAATCTCACGACGAACAGACTATGAGGTTTCTTTCGTTTGCTGAGCTCCCTCCCTGACAAATTGCGGAAATGAGAGTTGGTCATATGTTAACCCCTTCTACTTCTTATAATTCATCTCTCGTTTGTTTTGAATTGTTCCACTATCGCAATTTCTGAGAAATACATGTCTGAGCTCGTAGCTTATTGGGCACCATGCTTACGGAGCTCATAAATTGAAGATCTGCGAGTTGTCTCTATACTTCGCTTTATACTCGGTCTCCTTAGGCAAGATAAGAGGCTGCCCTTTGCCATACTAGCACTAGTCTTATACTAGCCTCCCGAGAGCCACCAAGCATCATATATAGTGTAAGACTAATTCTAGGCTTAGAATGGGAACAAACAAGCAGAGCGAGAGAGTTATATTATGAAATGGACAACAAATAGCCCGTAAATCAACATACAAGTAGCAAAGACCCTCAGTACTAATTGACGTGCTGACACTTTTCTTACGGATAAAAAGAAACTTCCGATGTCACGCTAGTCTTGAGCGGTTTTACTTTCATCAGTAGCATTTGTCAGTATTCAATTCTATCATCAAAGTAATATCTTTTGTGCTTCTTGTAGTTTTGTTTTTTTTCTGACGTGTTTCATGTCTTTCGCTCTGGTCTTATCCTTATGGATTCTCAAATCTGCGAGTCCGAGTTCGTGAGTCCGAGCCCCCCCCCCCTCCTCGAAAGGCACTTGGAAAATTTTCGAGGTTTTCTCAGGAGTGATTCTGAAATCTGCGAGTCCGAGTTCGCGAGTCCGAAGCAGTAGTTTATCCTAGTATAATGAATAGATTTATACTAGGCTAAGAAGACGTTTTCTCGGGGGAGTGATTCTGAAATCTGCGAGTCCGAGTTCGCGAGTCCAAAGCAGTAGTTTATCCTAATACAATGAATAGATTTATACTCGGCTCAGAAGACGCTGAGAGCCACTATGAAGCAATTAGCTTGTGACGTCATAGGTTCGGTGACGTCGTAGGTCGGTGACGTTATAAGTCGGTGACGTCCCGCTTACAACATCTGAAACATACTAAAGCGGGACGAACGAGCGAAGCGACTGAAGCCCCCTAATCTCATCATCTTTATAGGCCGATATCGCTGCCCTCTGTAACATTGAGTCGATCAAGGGAAAAGTACCTCAGTCACGACCATGAGAGATACGTTTCTCATGATCGTTTTTCTAGAAGGAATGCGGTCCTAGTTTTACAAAGCAGAGTCGACGAGGAGTAGAAAGCAAAGGGTGGGGTACTACGCGGGCCCAAAATTATCAGGGTATTCATGAAGAAATCGGGAGAGAGAAGAAGAACAGTTTCAAGGTGTGCCCGCTAAAAGCAGGGTCTCTCCTGGGGGCCCGATTTAGTTTTCGGTGGCCCTGTTACAAAACTAGTTTCGTGTTGGAAGAAGTTTCCAATTCCGCAATGTCGCAATCCTTCACTGTTCACCAGAACAATTTTGCTTCCTAACATTTTATTTCTTCAGAATGCGATGTGGTCAATTTTTTGAATGAATTTCAAGATACACAAATCGTCTTCTTCTTGACGCCTCCTCTTTTCAAAGTTTGACCATTCTTGCCGCAATTCAAATCTTTCAAACGACTTTACGTAGAATATTGAGTGATGAATACCTGAGTTCGCAGGAGTTTTGTCTTCTTCCCGCAGATCTTTTACCAACAATTCTTCTCTCTATGTTGACGCGTAGTAGTTCGTATTTCTAGTATATATTTTTCATAAAAGTTAGAAGCGAAAGAACACCTCTATAGTTGTCGCTGAAATGGACCCGACATAAATGGGTATATTCTTCTTTAAACGAAAATCGAAAGCGATAGGTACTTCCTTTTTAAATCTATACAAAGTACAAGCGATGCATACATCTGATGTTACATCAATTTAAAATGCAGTCAAATTACAATACCACGGAATATTACATGTTTGACAATGTAAACACTCTCCAAAAAGTGCGAAATTTGCATTTTCCATCTTTGAAAAGTACTGAGGTTTATTTTGAAAAACACTTGAAAAGAGTGTAGAGGTGAAATATGCACGAGCGTCGAGAAGAATGTACCTAAGATGAATTTTATGGAAGTAAGGAAAGAGTTGGGAGGTAAAAACGAAGAAAATAGAAGAGGGAAGAGGGAAAGAATAAATCGCAGCCACGAGATGATACCGATGTTATCGACAGGTGACATTGACAGGATACATTACGGTAAGAGGGAGACAAAATATAATAAGAAATTTCATCGGGAAAAAAATGATAATAATAATTCTTTTCAGAATACTCGTCGAAGAAAAACATTATTCGTTTACAATTTACATACAATGGTGGTATGCCAATTATTTTGCAGATCTTTCAATTTCAATATTGTAGGCAATACAATGTTGATTAACTTATACGTTATTTTCTCTTCTATCTTCCCGCTCTCCATTTCTGTTGCTGATTGAAAACCAACATACAAAATAACTCAAATTGGAAGTATTAATCAAAACAATAATTGTTACGATTACGTCAAAGGACAAGACGATGGCTATCACTTGGTTTCTAACATATGCAGAAAGTATAACACGGATTGTTGACGTCTCTTCGAAATTCGTCGGAGCAAATGATTGACAAAGAAAGTCCTTTCATGCCATCTGTAGGGGCTTGTATACCCTTCAATTTATCGACCTTAGTTTGAGTAGTTCGAGGCTTACCTAGTCAGCTACACTTGTACGTAACATAAAGTATATTATGGAGAGAATTTTTCCTCGAGAATAAGAAACTCATCTTCCGTGTTAACATGATGTTTCATGGGTTGCTCTTGCACCAAGTAGGAATAAGGTTATTTCGGTTCTTGCGAACCTGTAGACCTATAAAAAAATTATTCAGCTGCTTGGGTTCTACTCCTGAATAAAATTGGCTTTCAAACACCTTTCGACTTCTTCATGTATGAATTGTTGCGTTTGACCCGAATGTATAAACGAAAAATTTTGACCGTCATCTCAGATCCTATAGAACAGCTGAGAAAAGAGGATTGAAGAAACACTCAACAGCATAGTGATACAGAGAAACTGCCCGACAAAAAATTTAGGTAATATAACCATGAGTAGCTAAGGTTTTCAATCTTGAACTCTGGATTGGAAAGGAAGGACGAAAAAACATATATATTCGAGACGATAGACACGTGTATCACGAAAAGAAAACAATCAACATACTGGCGTAAGCCCAACAGAAATCTCGTATTCATTCGAAGTTAAACTCACTAGATGTTTCGATTACATTGACATTACCAATCCAAGTAAACGAACAAAAACCAACACGTATCATGTGAGAACATTTTTTGCCTGATACTTGGCAAATAGAAATGAGTACAGCCCTACATCCAACTTTATTCATGATCATCTTATACTCTCTAAGTTGTTACGGATGTTTAACAAATTATTCGCGCACAAACTGTTGTCCGAAAGTCGTGTCAATATTTCAATCGCTTTCTCCCCGGTTAGCAAAATGAAGTTTGTGCGTATTATGGCACGTTGGGTTTTGCAATTTTACGTGACCCCTATCTTCCATCCAACGCTCGTCAATTGCCGTCTGCGACTCACAGAGCAGGAGAGCCGCTATTTTCGCTTATTGTGAAGCGCGGAATCAATCACGTGTCCCTCCATTTCTGATGAACGTAGAAAGTTATTCCGAATTTTTACTGGTAGCGATTATTCGTCTACACCAGTCAAGGTTCCGGATTTCGCTCATTGTTTGAATAATTCGCCGAAAACGGTTCTTCTAAATTGACTGAAAATGGGTCGAGAGAACGTGCTCACGCCTCGGCCGACCATTACAATAGGTATGTATTTAGGATACAGTTTCACCGAATTCCAGGGTTACATCAGTACAGTAGAAGAGGTCGGGGAGCATCTTTACAAATTGCTCGTTCAATTTCATCAAGTTTTTACCTAATTTCGATATCAAGGTCTCTACATCGCTTGAGAATCATGCGCGGGTAAGCACAATCCAGCAATAGGATACAAAATGCGTACACAAACACCTCCAAATTACCGTAAAACGGGGCTTGTTTTACCGGAATGGATTCTTGGATCTGGAAAACCAAAAAGGTTGGGGCGAGAACCTGTACAATGTTGGATCAATTGATAAAAAAGGACCAAATCATACTTGCAATACGACGCGGCGAATGGTTATTGGCGATACAGCACGACCGCCACGTACGTGTCCAAACTCGTCAATTTCTCGACTCCAACAGTTTCTGCGGTTTTATTTGAAACATTATCCAGGTTTCAACGACTAGTTTGTGGAATTGTTGCCTGTGAATCCACGCCTGAAAGTCGGAACAAGTCCGCAATGATTTCAACATAGATTTTTCAAAATCAATGCGACCAAAGGTTGAAAAGCTGCTAGACCATTATCCGATGCTGTTCTACAATGGTCAATTCGATGTCGTTTGCGCACATCCCTTCACGGAAAACTTTTTTAAAACATTGTACTGGAGTGGTGCCGCCAAGTGTGGATTAGTGAGGAGGAAAATATGGAAAGTTGGAGTATAGTAGCTGAGTACATTAAGGCAGCTGGGAATCTCGTCGATATGATGGTGCGTAATGCGGGTCACAATGTCCCTCTGACTAGCCTGAAAATACGTTATAGCCTTATCGATAAATTCGTCGAGGGCAAAATTCTTAATAATTCAACAAAATCAGGTATTCAAGGCGTTGTTGATCGTACAAAGATCCAGATCAATGCTGTTCGTGAGTCCAATGGTGAATAAATTATTGTCACCAAATGACTTTTTCAATCATAAAAAACAAGTGGTTCCCTTTTATATTGCCTCTTGATATTCCAATCTAGCTTCAAAGAACATACCCACTATATAATGGAAATTTGAAATGCCTGAATGCCTCTAACATTCTCTCGTCTTGGATGCAACTGGAAACTTCTTCTCCAACTATACGAAAGTCTCGTCGCCGATCTACTCCCAGTCCAACAAGTACACTGTTCAATCAACAGCCTCAAGATGACCCTCGGGGCATTCCTTACCAAGCCTTCAGTTCTTTCCACTCTCAGGTCCTGTCCTCCAACACCAATGATCCGCCCATAATGTTCCCTCATCTATAACCTACGCACATTGCACAAATCCTGAAACCGCCTCCAACTCCCTGTATGTAGTACCGACCTTTACCTCGACGTCAATTAATATAAATTATATTTGTTATAATGTACCACCAAGATTCACGCGAGCTGATGACCCGTTCGAAGCAGTCGCATAGTTTTCATCTGACCCAACGGCCGACTGCAATACTTTTACGTCTGTAAATTTAGAATATAGTCGCTCGCGCAGTTTCGTTTCTTATCCTGCCTCCAGCCGAAGAAGTAAAATTTATATTTCTCACTTTTTTCGTGTTTTTGAAATTATGTTCGAATAATATCATATTGCTTCCTTTCTTGAACTCAGTAATCTAATTCCATAACATAGTTCGTAAAAAAAAATTAACTCAAACGTTTGTACGAAGACATACGTACAAGGTGTCATGTCACATACACTTTATTCTTTACTTGTAGCATTTTACATTATGCTCATCGTAATTCTTTTCACGTTCGTAAAAGAGCATTTTTGACTCTGCGTTGATGACACTTCCCCTAGTTTTCGTCTTTATGTGCGTCATAATCGAGTGTGGGCAAAGAAAAAGTAGGTATACAGCCCAGAAGTAACATATCTCGCAGTGCGATGTATTTCATTCTGCATCGAATGTCGTCTGCTGACGAAGCTATCAAAATATAGTACCTTATTCTTCGTACTAATGGAAGATATGCGTCCCCTGCCATCTTCTTTCAGCCTCGAGCCTGTTTTCTTCTGTTTTCGTATTCGTTTCTCGGCGCTCACGTTCCACTCTTGTTGTTATTAAGACACCAGATTTATCTACCTATGTAAGTAAGTTTTATCTAGGGAAATGTGAAAACGTGTGGAATGCCTGCTTTTCAGCGGCAAATATCTCCTTTGTACGACGTGGACTAGAACGTTGAATTAACCCTCAATTGAAGTGGTACCTATTCGAAAAGTGTAAATTCGAATTACCGCTACGACACCGCTCTACCGTTCCGCACTCCGAAAATTACCGTTGCTCTAGAATTGCGTGCCAAATATTTTGAAATAACACGAAAAGTTTTTATTGTATTATTCCCTCGAAATTAGGGCTAATTAAATTATTTTCATTTCAAGTAAATAATCGCAAATTATTTACTCCTTTTTCAAAACTAAAATTTAAAAATTTCACTTGATAGAAGTTCCTAAATTGAACTAATCATCACTTGTCAACTTCAATACCAATCTTTTGCCTAAATTTTTCTCTATTGCTGTACAGAAATTTCGAGGAAACAAAAAAAGAAAAAGAAGAAAACCGCGAAGTTCGAAAGTTCAAGACAGAAAATGTTCTCAAGAAAGATGTACCTGTCGTAATTTGTATAGAATAGGTATTGAATAAGTGCGAATACATTATCCCGGAATTATGATGAGCATTAAAATTAAAAACAATGAAAGTAATGGTTATTATTTTATAGTTCAAGTAGCCAAGTGGCAGAGTTTATTAACTTTTGGAATCTCATGAAGCTGAATACTTTTTTTTCAGGAAGGTGAAAACATCACTATAGTCATTTAAAGTAGGAGTTAACGCAGTAATCATCCAACTATAGTCTCTGTATGCAAAAGTTTTAATTCTAAACTTACCCAACATTCCAACTGGAAATTGAAGAGGTGTTCTCAAGTTTTCTATCACGCTTTGTGTTACCACCCATACGTAATTTTCACCGATTATTTTATATTCACCAGCTGCTTTTAGAATAAAATTAGCTTCATCACTTGTTGCGTAAAGCAACATGACACGAGATTCCGAGTTTACGAGTTCGATGAGATCAGACGCGTTTGTGACGAGTATCGCGTTTAATAAAGTGAATCTGTAAACAAAAAGGCATGGAATGAAGTGAATTAATTTATTATTACTTTGTAGATCTGTGTATTTTGTATACCGGGTACCGATGCGTTGTACTTTCAATATAGTGTAGTATTGCAACACGTAGGTATACTACAAAAGCTTCGCTGGAAGTTCGCGAATGTTCATTGTATTGGTAGACGATACAATTCTCACCGTTGTTAATTCACACCTCCAGACCTGCGTAGACCTACTTCGACTTCAATGTAGGTACTCAAAATTAAATCAATTAAGCGGTTTCGTATCAAAAGACTAGGTGGGTGATGCAAATTCATATCAACTATTCGAGATTAATTGTTTTGGAATATTACGAGGGCTTCTTTGAGGTGTCTTGTAAGTATGTTGCTCAGCTGATGTAAAGCAGGTTATTTTCTTTAATGGTTTCTCGTGTGTTATCAATTAATTCGGTTTTAGTTTTCGGTGCCTAGGACCAGTGACTCTACTGCGACTTTTGAAACGGTTTTAAGGTCTCGGTTTTCGATTTTGGTTTCAATGCGGATCCCTTATGTGAGGAAATTTCTCCGAAAAATCTGAAGTTGAGTTCGTCTAAAAGATTTACGAGAGCTAATTCCTTCATTTTCTTAATTTTTCTACGCAAGAAGAACAATTCGTGAACAGAAAAAATCAATTTCGCTCGTTCGCCCTGAGCCAGTTTCTTTAAAATAATTGACCGACACCAATTATTCGTTTTAAATTTACGAAGGGGTTATTCTACGGTACAGTATGGCCAAATACAGTAGAAAGCTGCAATCTCTGTGATAGTTTCCAAAACAAAAGAATCTCAAGATATTCTTCTGGGCTATTATGGGAGGAAATTAGGATTTTTGCGACGGCGTTTCGTTTATCTAAGCTCTCACTTTTGCCCATTTTTCTATGTCCGATCCTAACATGACCCGCCATCCATCAATAAACAACATCGAATGGAAATTTATTCCTCAGTACGCCCCGTGGCATGACGTCTCGTTGTCTTAGTCAAAAATAGCCTCACTCCGCAATTTGGCTAGAAGGTGTGCCGCTCCTAAGTGGATATTTTTCCGATGGATAGTATTCAGTAATACATCCACTAACCGACTTTGCCGAGGTAGTAAGATTGGGTGGATTGAGTCCCAAGGTAGATTAGCGTGGAGTAACCGACCCCTGCACCGGATTAGCCCATTTTCGTCCAAGAAAAGGTCTAACTGAGGGTTGGGTTGACAATTGTTCTGAAGTTGTATTATTTCCCTGGCGAAATATTTCAACTGTAAGGCTTTAAGTAAAGCAATTTCCGACCGTTTTGATTCATCTATAGGGTTATATTTAGGCAATTTTTCTTTCAGTATGCCCCGCCGTAACTTTGAGAATGTCCGAATGTAGCAATCCCAGTGTAGGTACCTTTTCTCTAACGCGTCAGAAAGAAGGCTAACACTATTAGTTGCCGTTTTTGACATAAACTCAAGAAAGCAGAGTATGATGAGCAATTTCCTTGAAGAAGCCCATCAGAGTCTTATGTCAAAATCTATGAGAAATTGAATTAATGAATCGAAAAATCATTGCAGTGGAAGCTACAAATAACGAAAAGTGGAATACAATGACCCAAAATAATACTTTAATTAGTAAAGAAAATCACATGAATAACGTCTTCCATAAAATAAAAAATTATAAATTCCAAACTGGGTGAGAGAGCGTTCTTGAAGGATCACAAACTATTTTCCTTTGTTGTTGTTCTTCTTCTTATTATCTAACGGAAAGAAAATGAAATCTCACCGTTAGTCACATAGGCGTTAGCGAATCTATATTAGGTAAAATAAATATCGGCAAGTGTGTAAATCGGGTTATCTCAGCGTCGAAAAGGAATAACTTCTCACTATTTCTCATCTAGATTCAATATCAGCTTAAGAAAGGTGATTATCTTATGAGCGGAGTAGTTTAGCACTGATGCTAGGTAAAGGAAGAAGATTCGGTTGCCAGCGAGAGAAGGAATATAACGGCCTAGTAAGAGTTCATAATAACTCGACCTGAAAAGAAAACATGTATAATGTTCAAAAAATATTCACTAACCTCATCAGCTAGAAGCTGTTCCTCCTCTGCGTCAGAAGTCATCTATCGATACGAATTTTATACGAAATACACAATTCAGAGAATAAACGAACAAATACACAATTCAGAGGATTAACGAACGTACGAAATTTAATGAAACAACTACGCACGACAGCTACAATTCCTTGAATACCAGGTACCGGAAAGTGTCGAAGCATGAACAATCATATTAAGAAGGAGAAACGTTCGGCCAGGATAAAACCTGCTCATTACTCACATTCTCCTATCTCGGGTATTTCAATCCATTGAAATTCGAAAATAGATTAGAGGCTCATTTTCGACACTCCCGCCCCCAAAGAAAGAGGGGCTTAAAACAAAGAAGCTTCTCTGCCCTAAAGGAAAAGGGACTTAGAAAACAAAGAAACTTCTTCGCCCCCAAAGAAACAGGGGCCTTGAAACTAAGACCAACACAAAAATTTTTTTTTTAAGATTTCAAGACAGTTATTATTCAGTGGTAGAATCAGAACTTCTGGGCACCAACTGAATAGGATACAATTTGTTGCAGGTACGGGTAACGATATGAGTCTGGGCCGGTTCTTGGAGATTAAGGTTAATAGGTTTTCGAGAAACCTTAACATGAGCCAATGCCTCTCTAGGCTCCACCTTTTCTATGATTCCAAATGGCCACTGACCTCGGGGAGCTGATGGTTCTTGAATGAGAACCACATCTCCTGGTTTTGGCGCCAACTTAAGTGACCCACGAGTCTGTCGGTGAACGGACTGATTTCTTTGGAGCTCCCTCTAAGATGCGAAAAATATAAGCTATGAAAAGCCTGTCTATAATTTTCGACAAGGGCATGAGCGTTCTTATACCCAGCCACTAGTTTGTCTATTGAAGACAGAGACTGATGTGTGTCCAAAATTAAATGATGATCCGCCGATGCATTATGAATTTTCCCCCCATGGGTAAAAATAAAATAAAATAAAATAAAATAACGAGCGGAGCGAGTGAGTCCCAGTAACCTCATAAGCTTGAAATATACTAAAGTGGACTTGTACTGGACCAAGAAGCGGGACGAACGAGCGGAGCGAGCCGCTCGTTCGTCCCAGTAATCTCATCAGCTTGAAATATACTTAAATAGACATGTACTGGACCATGAAGCGGGACAAACGAGCGGGGCGAGTAAGGCCCAGTCTGCTCGTTCGTCCCAGGAAGCAGTCAGCCTAAAATACTCCAAAGTTGACTTATACTAGAACAAGCAGTTGGAAATTTTGGATATTTTTGAACGATGAAGAGCTTAAGAAGACTGGCGAAAAGACATGAAACATGATCTTTATATTTTTAGCAACGCCAAGAAATCCTTCTCACTTTTTTTCAGTATAAAGGTGGGATAAAGCAAGGAAGGGTTCTAGCCCAGTTTAAATCCAGTACACTGTATTTCAAGTCTCCTTCCTATCATATGTATAGCTTCGAAGTCGATGAGTATAGTCTTATCAAAACAGCTCTTTCAAGTAACTAGATAATATGCAATGCTCCATACCATTTTGATTAGCCCCTTCAATGAACCAGATATGCAATGCTTCAAACATCACTCCTTCAATAAATGCCAAGTCCCTTCGTATCATTTTGCAGCACTGATAGCCCGATCAAAATAGTACCTTCAATCCACCAGATATGCAATACTCCATACACCAATTGGCCTAGCTCCTTCAGTGAGCCAGGTATACAACGTTTCGAACACCATAAGACTCATAAAACAGGTTCCCTGCCTCCCCTCATTCAACTCCGTTGGAAAACCCGTAAGTTTAATTATACCTAACTCGCAGGTCGAAGTTTTCTCAAGTCCCCTGCTATCATATACAGCTCGGAGATCGAAATTTTTCCAAATCCCTTTCCATCACTTATAGTTTGAAAGTCGAAATTTATCCGCCATACATGACAAGGCGCACCGCAAATTTTTCGAAAAAGCCTCCCATAGGACAGGTTTGCTATTGATAAGGCTTTTCCGGCGTAGATAAACAAAGAGACATTATTTGGTAACGTTTCGAACAAATGTCGTAAACAGGGAACCTGTTCTATGGGAGGATTTTTTTGAAAAGTTTGCCGTGTGGTATCTGGCTGACTTGGGACTCGAAGAAAGGCGTCGTCTGGCAAAGGGACTTGAAAAAATTTCCACGTCCGAGCTATGTATGATAGGAAGGAACTTTTCAAAATTTCGACTTTCAGGCTATTATGATAAAAGGCCTAATTCGATCCATGGAACAAGTTCCCTTCGTTCATTCACAGAACAGGTTCCTTGCGTTCTTCGTCTAACTTCATTAAGGAAGCCGTCGGTTTTTTTCATCAGACCAAATCATGCGCACTCGCAAACGTTCCCCGCCCACCCCTCGTTGAGACTGGATCGAGTTTCTCAAATTCAAATAATGAGTATAGAGTTGTTATGTGAGTCGGAATAAAAGAAAAAATATGTCTTTGTATTGAGCGCGTTTGCCATCGTTTGAACCTGGGGAAGCTGAGATAAAAGATTCTTCCCCCACGGAGCCGTAATATTTTCCATTTACATTTGATCATTTTCTTGAGTTGAAATGAAATTAGTTGTAATATTTCACGGTGTATGAATTTTTCCTCACGTATTGAACACGTACGGTAAACTCGCACAAGTTTCTCCCGAGATGAACTACGGTAACATTTCAGTCTCTTTCATATTCTGTGATTTTTTGTGCGTGTTTTTTTTCTTCTTCTTTTTCGTGTGCTTTTCTAGTTTTTTCGTTCGAGGTAATGGAGCGATATACACTGAGTAGAAACGTTTTCTAATTTAGTGTGAAAAATGCTAACGAATGAACTATTCATTCTTGCCGCGTCGATAAGAGGCTAGATGGTTTGGATATGTTGGTCCCTAATACAATTACGTAATCATACTATTACACGTGCTCAGCTCCAGAATATCATGACGGAGTGCAAACTTATATATAACAGTCATTCACGTGGATTAAATTTGAAGCTTTATTGAACGAAAACGAGTCGCCTAGTCGTATTGTTGCATGCAGAAGTGAAGGGGTGTTGATAATAGTATTACTCGCTGATCCATATCCAAGAATTTTAATGTTGATAGGTGAAAACACGAGTAAAACTACGGTTCTGCCTGAGAAAATTTTCAAAGCTGGTTCTTGAGTAAACTACGTGAATACCGCCTGTAGAAATGGTACAAATCTGAATGAGAAAAGATCAAAATCACGTCAAGAGAAATAGGTCTTTACTTCGATTGAAAATGAATTAAATAGCATCGGAATTATTCTTTTATTTTCCCCCTACTGTTTTCTTGTTACAATTCGTTCTCAAGAGTTCATACGAAAAAAAAACACCGTCACACCTACGAGGCTTATATTTTGGCATCTACACGAACTGTATACAAATGGATTTCCTTATTTTAAATTTCATCTTCATTCTTCTCACAAAATAGAGAGTTTAAGATGTGATATTTGTATGAAAGGGTGGATTGTGAAACGCTATATAAGTCTTGTTCGTCATGCACCGTTCTTGAACAAATAACGCGTCCTATTGCATTTGTGAAAATTTTCAAGAATTGACGCGCTTCATTTGCATGAGCTTATACTCGAACGAAAAAGTGTGAAAAATACAGAATAATGTCAAATGTATACACATATATACTGGTACCCTGTATACTTATAGAGAGCTGTTTTAGACTTACTTGAAACGATCCTGCATTTCTATAATGCGTTCCCGCACAGCTTGAATGAAATCATCATGACCAGCTATTTGCGAGGTAACGACAGAAAACTGATGCCATTTATAACGCTCTAGAATGCTTAACATTGCCGCAGTTTGGTGTTCCAGAGACGGTGCCAGCTGCAATTGTAAATTCGATTGTGAAGCTCTCTAAAAAACAGAAAAATGATAATGTTCATAAAGACCGTGCTACTAATAGGTATATTTTCAGTCAAAATAAAGAATTTATTCGGTTTTATAATAACGTGATCGATTTATTCTGCATACTGCACTGTACTGTCTTTGATCCAATCCAATTATTCAGACATTTTAAGAGACTATTTACGAACGGTGTAAGTTTTATTTTTCCTGCCTTGGTTTTTGCCAAAAATGGATGTTCAAGCGTTTCGTAAAGGTTTTTAAGCCTTGAATGCATTATAAAATTATTAAGAATTTGGACCATGGTATGAATGAGTTGAAACGGAAGACTTTTTGATGATAAAATTGGATCGCATTTGAAAATGAAAATCATTACTTTGCACAATTTTATTTGATCAAACTTGGCTGATTTTGTCATAAGCCGCATCATGATCCTAAAACTTAGCTTCCATAACTTTCATTCATATTGTTTGCGGAAGCCCTTTCAGACCCTATATATTAGGTACTAATTTTGACATTCCTTCTGTTTCATGGTTCGCGTACTCGCTTTAAAATGTATTTCTTTACATTTCAAAAGAATTCTTTCATACACCAGTGATTACGTGAAAGTATCATGGTATGGTTTCATTTATTTTTGTATCTTCAATCGAGTGAAGAATAATTTTTATACTCCAGAAAATTTCGGCTTTTACGTAGCTATAGCCGAAATATAGCGTTGAGAAAACGCACACTCACAACTTCTTGATTACAATGCGAGTTACGAAACTGTATCAAGTGGCCGAAATTGTATAAATAAATCCCGGGCAATTTTTATAGAAATTTAATTGAATTATATGCTCACGAGCAGCTTCGAATTCTCTTCGAAACAAAGTGTGAAAATTAAAGATCCAATTTATAATAAGCTTGTTTTGTGGAACAAAGAATTTCCTGAAAGCAAAACGAATTCATTTTAATCATCTTTTTTCCTTTCTTTACCTCAAATCCTATCATGAATGATACCTTGGGTCACTCCGGCTACAATTGTATCCGCGTTTTGTTTTTAGGGTCGGCGCGCTTTCGCTAGACGACCGTATTGCAATCACTTTTCGTCTTCGTCTTCTTTGTCTTCGTCTTCTTCTTCGTCGTCAGTGTCGTCCTCGGTTCCTCCTTTGTCTCCTTCACGTTTTCTCAGTTACCTTTTCTTATCTTCTTATCTTACCTTAGATACACAACACAATGGAGAATACCCTTTTTATTATTATTATTATTATTATTTTTTTTTTTTTCTTCTTTTTATTTCCTTTTCCTATTATAAACTGCAGTATTCAGGGAGCGGAGAAAATTCTTGTCAGTGCGTTTTTGACTTTCTTGGTAGAATGTATTACTTTTGTCAAACGCATTTTCTTTGACTATCTGTGTGGAACATATCTTCCTTATCTCTTCGCATCCTTATTATTATCATTCTTATTATTATTAGTTCTTATTATTTTTGTTTTATTTTCGATTATTTAGAAGATTAGTGGTTGTAATTTTATTATTTCTATATCAAGTTCATTTTTTTTTTTTTTGGTTTTGAATTTGTTTTTTTTTTCTTCTTGTTTTCTTGATTATTCTTATTTCAAGTTCATTTTGTTTGTTTTGATTTTGATTATGATTTTTTCTTGTTTTCTTCATATGGCAGAATCTGGAGGTAAGATTATTGTTATTTCTATTATTATTATTATTATATTCTCACAAAGCTACAGTTGGTCACTATGCCCTTTTTTTTCCCTAAAGTGTATTGTGAAAAGTTTACCTTAAGGTTTTTTTGTGGGAACAGTGTATGATAAAAATGAGTGTTCTTCATGTCCCTCTCCAATCGTGAAACACATGTATAATTCTGCGTTCAGCTGACAGAAGCCATTTAAAGTTATGCTCATCTCAGTTTTTCAAAGAATCTAGTATACCTTTTAGTCCAGAGGAAAAAAGTGAGGGCAAAAGATTTTCCTCTGGAATGTATCTTAAATGGTCTTCTGAAGTGTATTGTGAAAAGTTTATTCTCCGGTTTTTTGTGGGGAGAGGAGAGGAGGTGATTCAACCTGCAGCCAAATTCAGCTTTTTTCAAGTTTTTATTTATCGAGTTTTCCAAAAAAGAATTCATTTAGCCGACCCTCCTAACACCTCGCCCGAGGTGCTTGTTTATTCATTTTTTCCCATTCGGAGCGTATTGATCTACAGAATTTTTCGCCGTGGAGTTTTTTATTCAAGAATTCAAAAAGAATACAAACAAACGAGCTTTCTATATTTCTTATATCCCTCGTTTTTTTTTTTTTTTTCGCAAACTTTCTTCGACGTTACTAATGTAACTTCTTTCCAAGTTCAGTAATCTCGATTGTTAGATTTTGTCTTCGAAAAGTATACTACTCGTAAAACCGAAAAATATACGAACAATATTAGAAACGCACAGCCGACGACTTCTGGAAAATAAACCTATAAACTTCCTTCAATAAACAATATTTTCGACTTTGATGCTCCAACTCGGGAAGAATTCCACTCGTCCATCACCCGCGTACTGATTTCTTTGGAAAAATGGTTTAATATTTTAGATGAAACAACTCTATACGAATGAGAAGTTTCACTTATCAATTTGAAACCTGGTCTTAGAGGCTATTCACTCGACCAAGATGTCATTGATATTGATCGTACGAAACACTGATGTTAGAAAGACATTACAGTTATAAATTTGGAAACGAACTAATTTACTCTAAAGATTGTGTTTCATTAATTTTTCTCAATGCCCCACGTACCTAATTTTTGTCCCTAAAGTAAGTCGAGGCGCAAAATCTTGGCCTCGCTCTTTCGCTTTCTGTTTTAGCCTAGCCTTAGTCGTATACCGTATGTTGGGCTAACTGGCTGATGGGTGACAAAATTCTCGACTTAATCGTGGCTTCAGTGGCCGTGACTTCTTCGGGAAGTACATTGCCAAAGGGTGGCGGAGATAGGACCTGAAAAAGAGTTCCCGTATCACCTCTTCAGGACGAGAGTACAATAAGCGGAGGGACGTTGTTGCGTCGTGAGTCTTTTGACGGTAAAAAGGTGCACGCGCCTGACTACAATTAATTAGAGAACCAGGGATCTATGGAATGAAGAAGTAGCGAGAAGAAGAAGAAGCAAGAAGAGGAGCGCTGGCTACATCGGAGGAGATGACCAAACCTGGGGCACCGACTCAGCACTTGCACTCTGCGAGCATACCTCCTTACCAAGACATGATTTATCGCTAAACTAAATGCCTTAAGGCTAAGATTTTACACTGGCCTCACGCTTAAGAGTCAATGGAGTAAACAACTAATCAATCCAAGTCAACCTTAAGCATGAGCAACCTCCGACAATCTCTTCAATATACCATAGGTACGCTAGTGGAGTGCTAGGCTACCACAGTCACATAATATTCTCTTTCCCTTTACTATGTATCTTGGTGGTGAGGTCGGCACATTGTCCGAAAGGGATGTTTTTTCTGAAGAAATTCGAGCGTGCGTTAGGTGGCAAGTTTGCGCCCTCATTCTCTATCTAGTCAAGTTTAGAATACTACATTTTGGGCTGACTACTAGTTTATAGATGGGTTCAGAACACTAAATTTGTCGAATCCCTAATGCAGGTCAAGCCTCTGAGCTCGTCTGCCCTCCTCTCTTAAGCCAGTATTCATTGGCCTAGTACACGAAATCATGTTCTACCAGTATTTTTTTCTGAACCTACTTTTTATCCTGGTAGACCTATTGACACTAAGCTAGTGAGCCTCCATAATCAAAAGTAGGCTACATTTGTCTCTTGTTGATGACGTTAGGGGGGGGGGGGTCTGAGACCCTACTCACACGCTCTAAACTCAAGTATTTCTCCGCCCAGTATTATGATTGTATTATTAATTTGATGAATCTCTGGACTCGATTTTTCTTCACGCACTTTCTACCTTGGTCATTCAGTTCGTTCCTGAAGATGATACGTGATGTGTCGAAACTCTGAACTGCTCATATTTGTTTTGTCAAGTGGCAAAGAAAGCTATCTTTCTTTGTGTAATTCATAGTATTATATTAAACCAGTATTTTTTCTAGCCTGGTATAATAAGCCTGATATGTTACATGTTCGGCTGTCTTCATAAGTTAGACTGCACTAGTTTACTTATTTTAGGCTACGATTTCGGCCTAGTTTAGGTTATAGTATATAGGGGTGAGGCAAAAAGATGTTACTAGTAAATGGGAGTTTGGGCTGAATCTGTCATAGCGCGAAAACACGAAATGTTAGACGTATAGTTCAAATGTACGAAATTTGTATCTCAATTTTATCTTTAATTTGAGCCGCATTCGAAGCTTCTACGACTTTTCTAAGCCGAGTTATGAACCAAAATGTGCCGAAAATTAACAAAATTGTCAGGGGTTTCCAAAATAGGGCTCAAAAATTAATTAACTCAAAGTATTAAACTGAATTTTGAACATTTTAAGAATGAAATTGATGTTTCTAATGTAAAATTTTAAGGGGAAAACGGAGAAAAATACTCACAATGGGTTAATGGACCCAAAAAGGTTCAAAATTTCTCCCTAATTGGAAAATTGACAATTTTATTTGATTCTCTCGTGGAATTTGGCAATGAGTCCAAAAAAATCACTCAAATGACCCCACAAAGCTCGAAATGGATGTACAGCCCAAACGAGGGTCAAAATCCTCCCAAATGAAAAAATTGGGTGATCTTCAAGATTTTGTACAATTCTCTAACAAAATTTGGCGCCTAAAGTTTGAAAATATAACCCAAATGACCTTATGAGGCTTCGAAATGGATGTACGGCCTAAAAAATGTCAAAATCCTATGAGACTTTTCGCTGAGTTTGAAAATGGATGTGAGCTAGCATCTGGTTGTAGATTCACGGTATGAGGTTAAAAGAGGCCCTGTCTTTGATCGAAGAGGGCAGAAGTGCCGAACTTCGCGATATGTTAGTTACTAGGATGAATGATACCGAGAAGCATGCACTCTGTTGTACACTCGCGGTGAGAGATTGAAGAAGGCCCCGTCTTTGATGAAGGAGAGCAAACATGCAGAATTTTCCGTTAGTCCACGCCCTGAGGCAGAGGTTGGGGAGAAGCTCGCTTTCTGTTGTGCACTCACGGATTCGAGAAACACCTCAATTTTCATGTTGGGGAAATTTTTTCCGTCCTTTGGCTGAGCCTGAATCCCTGTGTGATGTAGACGGTTATTCCTACCCACATGTACCAGGGATAATTAGAACCTTCCCGGACGTAATGAAGGTAGTATAGCTCTTAGATGGTAGGGGTTCTGCCAGTATTCGTTTAGAAGATAGAATTTTGAACAAAAGGCCAGAAAGGGGGACATAAAAAGAAAAGAAACTAAACTGACCTCTCACAGCAAAGAAACGCCTTCGAACGAATCCGACTACAAATCCTACCATGAGAGGAAGGGGCAGAGAAGGAGCGAACAAGAATGCCTTGTTCCTACCGATCTAAGATAACCCTCTGCAGGGTTACTCCTAACACCCGATAACTAGCTCATTAACCGGTAAGCAAGATGGGACTCTTAAACCGTAGGGACCGCAGGTCGCTCAGGTCAGTGCATACTGTCACTGTCAATACCTTTAGGTGTCATAACCGAAAATAAAGAAAAACTGAATGGAAAACCAGACTCTTCGTGGGGAAGTAGAACAGAATTCTCATCTACACCTTACGGACTGCCAATGGGACGGAGAGACTCGGACTATCTACTAAAACTGGTTGATCAGACCAGGGTCGAACGACATGACGTCTACCAAGATCAAATAAAAAGAAGAATTTAGATAGCCGAAAGTAACTAACTATTGTAGATGAGAGGCTGGATTCGAATTACTCGATAAAAGTTCCTTAACTTGATTCAATTGATTCACCAGGCTGGAACGAAACGGGGTCTATCGAACATTGCGAACCTGAAATAAAGAAACGACGACATCGGAGGCTTTCTCGCCGGGGCAGGTGGGGGAAAGAGGACTCTCACACACACTCACAACACACGTACAGCACCAACGTAGGAGGCCGACTGACTACACCTGAAATACTTCTCCTCAATTTCGATGTAACCGAAATAAAACGAAAATGGTGGGGCATTACGAACGTAATTCGAATATATTACAATAAATATGACCACAAAAGGTGATATATATTATCTACGTTACCGCCAAGTTCGAAGTATCACAAATGTCAGGTAATGGACCTAGATCAGCCATCTCCACATCGGGTCCCAAAGTGTTGGTTCCGAGAACTGCAGATGAATGTAGGAGACGGCGCAAATGAGTGTCGATGTTTCCTCATCTGGCCGGGAAAGTAACCAAATAGCTAAGGATTCCCAAAAACTCGCTATCGATCCCTCCTCGAGTACACATGATGGTATCTACTCGTATGGCATCGTGCCAGGTTGCGGCCGGAAGTCACTGATCAACCGAAGTTGATTAAAATTTATACTCCAATCGGGTAGGCAGACAGCGATGTTAGTACCATACTGCAGACCGACGTGAGTCTCGGATTCTCGCGATTGGACGATCCTATGAACAGGTAGCCTTCTATTCACGCAATTCGCACGGAAAATCATCCCGAAGAAACGAAATTTAGAGATTTTTCGCAAATCGGGTTCGAAGGAGAAAAGGCACTTTCACAACGAACTTCCACTGCACGCATTCGATACAGGGCAATCATCGATTTCGAACGGAATACGAAACAGGCACATTTACCCACCGCACGCACCTACCGTGAAGTTGAATCGTACTGACTCGAAATTCGCGCGCGAACTTCGACATCAAGACGGCAGGCTGTAGGGCATTTCCCACCATCGTCGCTACACACAAGGGTAGGATAAGATAACGTTCGACATATCGCGGACGATATGGCAAACGGGGAAAGACGGGAACCGGTCACCACCGAAATGATGACCATATAAGGAAAAGGAAAAATAAAATAAAATAGGGGAAATATTTACGCTATACCGACGTCGATACGCCGATACGCGGAACACACGGTAAGGAGAACATATGAATGAGGAAGATAAGGAAATAAATTGTAGCTCGAACAGCGAGAATACTCGTACAACCAGCATATTCAAACCACACGATAACACACACACTCTCACACAAACGGTGGTGTTCGACCAAAAGTCTGTATACTTCACACCTGTTTCATTAAATTACCCTCATTGGGCACATTTGATCATTTTGGTGCTTCGTCACAAAATTTCATCGAGGTTTCGAGAGAAATGCCGCAATTTTGGGAAACTTTGACCCTCCTTGGGCCCATTCAGTCATTTTCGTGCTTCGTCGAGTCATCCTACCTTTTTTTTTTCGGGCTCAGCGCGAAATTTTGTTGTGGATGCGAGGAAAAATATGAGAGATCACGCAATTTCCCATTTCAAAAACATTTTTTCTTGGTAATTAATCACTTTGCGAACCCCTGCAGCAAAATTTCGGCATATTTTGGTCCATAACTCGGCTCAGAATAGTCGTAGAAGCTTCGGATATGGCTCAAATTGAAGATGAAATTTATTGAGATACACATTTCATATGTTTAAACTATAGGTCCAACGTTTCTCGTTTTCGCGCTACAACAGATTTAGCCCAAACTCCTATTTAACTGGTAGCATCATTTTGCCTCACCCTGTAGCATAAACATACGGACATAACGCTGGAGGCGTCTGGACAAATTTCGAAGATAGATTTTTCACCTGACTTATAGCCTAAGCTCGTGAAATTCTGTCCAAGTCGCACAGTAATGCGGAAGGCGCCCGGACAAATTTCAAAAAAAATATGCGTTAGGCTACAAATTAGAGCGACCATCAGCCAGTTATAGCTCAAGATAGCGTACACTAGGCTTAATAGGGGCAAACGAGCGAAGCGACAAGCTAATTTAAGATTTCGACCCGCTGATGATGGCGTAAAGAGGAACAAGAATGAAATCATTTAAAAAGCGTAGGGCATACAATGGATAGACAAGAAAATAATTCCTCTGTTTTGCCCAATTTTTCTTCTTATCACATAAAATTGTTACCCATTATCAACATTTTTGCGTGGTCCCTTTTCACGATCAGAAGCTTAGTTTTTTCATACTCTCATGAAGCCAAGTTTTATCAAAGTCGCAATACCCTCGTCCTTTTATGCTACGAATTCTCTCTCAATATTATGTCCGAGGTTATGACCAGAACATTGAAATTCCGGTGCCATTTCATTGTTCGGAATTTAGCTCACAACCAGCGGTTCAATACTTCCCTCCTTGCAGACTTGTTGAGCGTTCGAATTTTCAGAGCTCCTGATTATCTTTTCACGCATCTTGCTTGATCCACGAGTGTGAAGCGTTCGCCTATGTAGTAAATTTTCGAAATATTTCGTCACACATGAAGGTGCGAGTCTACCACAACGTTTTGTTACTCGATTCTGAAGTGCCGCCCTATCAAATACGGATTAGGAGAAGGTAAAATTCGAATGACCAACGCACGATTCCATTGTAATATTTACGAAAAAATGCGTTTAGCTGTTTATAGGGTGACTTGAAAAGCGAAATTGGAAGACGAAGCGAAAGCTTGCGAAGAAAGAATTTTACGTTTGCACGCTCATTCTGTAACACGTCTGATTACGTTTATAAGAATTTCGGCTTTCGAAAATGAGGAAGAAGGAACCGTGTGCAGAAAAAAATCCGAAGTCACGATCATTTTCCAAAACTATTACACCACGGTAGTTGATATCCGAAACATAATCGAGCGGTAATACTTACTCTTTCTAGTCCAGAGTTATCAGCATTCCACGCAATAACTGGAATCCCCAGATAACCAGCCAATTGTAGAAAATACTGTGCGGAAGCGGTGCTGCGACCGTATTTTTCGTAATTCATTAAATATAATATGGAAGACACGTTCATTGGCAGAAACGTCTTACACAGTGAAGACAGAATTTCTGGAAACATACAAGAGAATAAAAGAAGTCAGAATATAACTTTTTTTTTTTTTTTTTTCGTTGGAGTTTCTACAAAGTACGTCATTTTATTTTATTTATTATTGCGAAGCTACTATACCGAATGTAGGAGTTGTAATAAAAATAAGAAAAGGAGATGGAAAGAAAGTATATTTTTACTCTGTCAAATCAATTGGAATTACACGTAAGCTATGTTGAAGGTAATTTCTTGGATTTTTAACGTAGGTAGTTCGAGTATCGGCGATTATAATTTTTTCCCTGCATTTTAAGCCTATTTTTATTCGGGGTCTCATATGTTGTCGAGTCCCTATCGTTTTCAATCATCCTGCGTCCATTTTCGGCGCTTAAAAGTAGATAGTATTAACGAGCTACCGGTAATTGAACCGTACAATAGATCGCGTAGGAAGAAGAGAAAGCCCTCCCAAATTGAGATTCTTTGTAAATCATCCCTAAAGAAACTACATCACTCTTGATAAAGGTTGCGTCGAACGGTATATAGCCGCGGTCAAATTAAATTCGAAATAAAATTCTATGAGACTCGAAAATCTCAACGCATATAAGACCGACCTGCATGATTGTTGTTCGGACGAATAGGCCACCTTGCTGTTCAAATAAACGCGAACGGACGACGGTCTTTCAAACTTTATCTATGTAGTATACTTTCGGTCCGTGTACACCGTATATCACTCGGAAGAGCTTTAAAAACCACCATTCTCGTTCTCATTTTTCAATACGATCATTGGGAATTTTAATTGCTTCGCTTTCAACTTCGGCGTGAACGGACGCATTTGCCGTACGCGAGAAGACCTATTCTATATGGGTATTGATTGGTGCTATTTCGCAGAGACATCGACATCATCCGGCGCTTTACTCATTTAAAATCAAAAAGTATGTAAAGGGCCGCGGAAATGTATTTAGTCTCTGCGAACCAGAGCGTAACCTTAGCCCACTTGACAGGATGTGATAAAAGAGCGTGTGTCAGAGAAAGTGGAACAGTTCCAACTCTTCTCAATATTCTTCGGGCGAAATGCGACGTAGTCGAAAATTGCATCTGTTTATTTGAGAAAAGCGTCGGGCTATACATTTTTCGTCTGTGTCAGAAAGAAAATAGAAAATAACAGTCCAAGAATTTTTTGTCGGGAAAGAAGGATGGCAAAATTCAGATGAGAATAGAAAAATGTCGTCGAAGTTGATAACACGTAATCTATATTGCGAACTATGAGAAAGAAGAATCGTGAATTGATGTTCTATTGAGAGAGAGAAAAAAAGTAACGAATAAACTAGATCCTTTTATACAGCGTAGATCCTTTGGTACACTATAATAGGTTTATGTGTACACTAGCTAAGCTATAGCTAAATTGAGTATAAACTGGGCAGGGTGAACTCACGGAGTGAACTCGCAGATTTTGAATCACACGGAGCAACGAGGGTAAAAGAGAGACACTCGCAAAATTGGGTGAAGGGGGGGGGGGGGGATTCGCAAAATTTTTGTAGCGTAGCCAAGTAGATGAAGATCATGTTTCATGTCTAGTATCTGCTCCTTCGCTCCCCCTTTGGTCCTAGTATACTGTACATGGAATCCTGTTTTGAACTTTTTTGATATAGGCCAGAGTGAGCTCCCTTTCCTAGTCTCAGGCCTAGCATAATGAAGGCTTAGCTTAGCCTAGTATAGAGTATACTGTATATATGGAAACGGTGTATGTTAGTATAGGTCCAGTCAGCCCCCCCCCCCCCCCCCCGTTTTTAATCTAGCATAAGTCTGGTAAAAATGTACAATAGCTATAATGAAGGCTATACCTACTACAGCAGCCTGATTCAAGCTTAGTACAATGAAGGCTAGTATATAGAGTCTTTTGGCCCGACGCACGCACGCAAATGTCAAAATCAGGGTAGGGATCAGGATTTCGAAATTTTTTCAAGTCCTAAGGTCATTTGCACGGACGCACGCACGCAAATTTCGAAATCAAGGTAGAGGTCAGAGCGAAGACGTGAAACATGTCAAAAATAGACCCACTTGTGAAGCAAAACTTGCAGCTCGCCGGGTCTCTCGCGTTGACTAAATCAATTGAAGCGAGTGAGAAGTCTGTTTTACGGTATTTTTGATTCCGGTGATCGATTAGACGACTAGGATCGTTTTATATTTTGATCATTGGTTAGGCTAGAAACAGAGGGGTTGCGACGTGCGAATCGAATGCATGCAGCCTATGGAAGCGTGACCTGCGATACGAGAACGAGTGAATAGAGTTGAATCTAATCTCTCGCACTTCGCATCGGACGCTGCATTCAGTCTCTTCTGGGCCTTGGAACCGATTAGTATTAGTTAGTCTTTTCCAAGTCTTCCACCAGATGACAGTCAGGTTTCTAGATATCAGTGGGATTTTTATCAAATTCACGACGCAGAATTCAATTAGCCATCATGTCAGCTAGTTAAGTTCACGGAGCCTTTGCGGGTTACAACATTTATAAAAGGGTCAAATGGAATGATGTACGGAATTTTTCTGAATTCATCGCCTTGTGTTTTTTGCTCCAGAGCAGCGCTTCTCAAACTTTTTTCCTGGCGGAACCCTTTTTGAAAAGAAAATTTGACGCGGAGCCCTTCAGATAATATATTTTAAAAATTTAAAAAAAAAAATAGAAAAACGTGAGAATAAAAGTAGTTTGTTGTTAATGCGATGAATGATTCTGTGGTTTACCGGCACACAGAGCTCCGACATTTGGCTCCAGTGATGATAATTTCAGCTCCGGTTTTTCGGATACAAGAAATGGATTATTCACACATTGACTTTTGAGAACTGTATTGTGCCACTCCTCTGGGAAATAACGTGTGATGGCAGTTTGTAGTGCTTGGAGATGATCAATGATGACTTTGGTAATAGCAACTGGGAGAGTACACATTTCTGAACATTCTGAAAATTCTTTCAACGTTGGGAAGCAGTCCAAGTTACCGGATTCTATTGCAGTGATCCAGTTATTAATTTTCTTTTTGAGCGCCCTAATTCTATCATGGACATTGAATTTGTTGATACGTTTCCCTTGCAAAGCTCGGTTGTCGTCATTAAGTTTTGTGAAAATATCGCTAAAGTAGGCAAGGTGGTATAACCAAATCTCATCGCTCATTTGGTCATGCCATTGACGATGTTAGCAACGACAGAACGATACCAGTGAACAGTGGGTATTCGTACACGCGAATGAACGTACTATACTGAATTAGTCCGACCACATTGCCCACCCTACATTGTAAGTCCTAGAAGCAAGAAATATCTTGCTCCTCGGTAAAGTGTTATCTTTCAACAAGCAACATTATCTCGTCAAATAAGTTTTTATTTTCCTGCTCCATCTTACTTAATGTGCATTGAATTCTTAAAATTTCTCGGCACTCGTGGAGCCCCTAAGGAGGCTTCGCGGAGCCCCGGGGCTCCGCGGAGCACAGTTTGAGAAGCGTTGCTCCAGAGGCAAGATTCCTCCAAGATGCCCCTTCTGACATGGATATTGTTCAAAGATAAGTCAAATACCTTGTAGGCATATTACATCAGTCAATGGACTCAGGACTGACCCTGACCAGGTCTAAGCAGTAGTCAGACGGCCAGTTTCTAAAACGCCACGAGATCATGCTCGGCTGATCCCCCTTCTACCGTAGATCTGTAATTAAAGGTTTTCTATTGCAAAGCCCTTGTACCAACTTACAGAGAAGAAACCCCCATTCCAAAATGTCAAGGAGCTTTTATCAAACTGAAGAAGAAGCTGTGCTCACCGCTTGTATTGAAATTTCCCCAACAGGGAAAAATATTCATATTAGATGTAGACTGCAGCTGTATCATCTCAGACTGACAATGCCAAAGAAAAAGCGATTGTCTATTACAGCATGAATGAGCAAAGCCAAGCAAAATTACTACGTCGCTAGAAGAGAATTATTGGCGACTGTCAAACCACTGAAACAGTTTCACAAGTATTTTTACAGGTAAAAATTCTTATTGAGAAGTGCTCACGCTGCCCTACAATGGATAATATCCTCTAAGCAAGTGGCCGGATGGATCTATGGTTTATAAAAGTACTTTTTTGACATCCAACACCGCAAAGGGAAGATCCATCAGAATACTGATGCCTTGTCAATATGCTAGGAAGAATGCAGGTATTGTGATGGATAGGAGTAGAAAGAGATCAATATTAAGAATACTTGGTTTGGTACTAACTTGAGTGGAAGGATGCCTAACTGCTAGATCGGGACATTGCATTCATTTTGAATAGAAAGGAAGAAAACAAACGACTAAACTGGCAGGAGATTAGTTGAAGATTGGTCAACTGCGAGATTGTGCGGTCTCTGCAGGTGAAAAGAGGGATTCTTCACAGAATTTGGTAATCTGTTGACGGTCTTAGAACTTGAAGTCGACTAGTTATCCTGAAAACCTTAGTTCTAGAAGTGTTCAAACCCGTTCTTAGCAACTCTTCTGGAGGACACCTTCCTGTAAGAAGAACTTTGTCCAAGATACAAGAGCAATATTGATGGCCCTCTTGTTGCTTAAATGTGGAACATTTTAGCTAGTAAAGGCCCCTCTACCCGAGACGGACTAGGGTGCAAGATCAAAATGTTGTGTAGACTTGTGAGCTTGCATCAAGGGATATCATATTGTTGGACCAATTTCAGACACAGATCGAGGAATTTGGGTTGTCTTAGTTGTACGAAATAGTTTTACAGTTTGGATTGAAGTAGTTACACTTCCACGCCAAGAAGTCCCAACTGTCGCCAATGCATTTGTGGAAATTCGAAGTGCTGCGTGGGGCCTCCGTATAATGTTTTTCTTATGGACCGGAGGTCCCTCCTCCTCGCAGTCCTTCAATTGGATAAAGCGCTCTGGAGTGCCTTTGGAATTACATACAGACTAGGGTCGACATTTTGGGCCTAAGAAGAACTCATACCGCACCGCTTCACGAGTTGTAGTCTAAGTCGTTGATTGCGGTCATATATCGATACCCCTTTTTGTCTAGGCATATCGGTAATCTGAGTATGGGTCAACAAAAGAAACTCTAGCGAAGTTTATCTTCGGACTCGAGGTACGGTTACTTTGTTATTTCAAATTTGGAGCGCCTCCTTGCAAACCGCAGGACGAAATTCTAGAGGTTCCCTGAGCTAGATTGCGACAACTTAGAAATGGCCAGTAAAAGATTGAAAGCTTGATATGATGTTGGCGCATTAAGATAATTTTTTGAAAAAAACCAACGATGTGGTGCATTAGCCATAAAAAGGAGCTTCAAGTGGTCCATCAGAATCAATTGTCTGTTTGGCCAGGTGATGTTGAACGGGATGTTTAGAATGAATGAGGGGACAGTGTAGCTCGTTATAACGACAAACAGGAGAGAAAAGATGAGAAGATCAGGTTGCATAGTTTGATCGCCGTCTAGAAGTTGAAGGATAAGTCCGAAGTACTTGTAGTATCCACGGCACGGTTCCTAGAAAAAATAATTTATCAAGGTGTTCACCAACTGCATCCAGTTCTTGGAGAGAGAAACTAGTAGACCACGTGGTATGATGTTGAACAATTTTGGGTCACATCTTGTGTTCTTTGCGATTGGCTAAAATATTCTCAGATTTGAGTGATCTGACAAAGTTGCTGTTGAAGAAATGAATTCAAAGATTTCATCGTCTTGCGTTTATTCAGAAGAAGTATCATAAGGGTATTTTTCTTGACGAAATTATGGATGATCTCTTTTTCGTCAGTTTTTGTCGGTTACAAAGAAAAAAAGAAGGAAGGAAGAATAACGAGAAGTTTTGCCGGAGTGAACCCCGGTACCGTTGGTCAATAGAGGGATACGTGTAAAAAAAACTCCCTCTTCAAAAAATCATTAATTATAGACAGTTTTACTACTTTCAGCGACTCTCACGTTTTCATATTTTTTCACGTATTTCATCTTCATCCCCCGTTGACCGCGTTCAAACTTTGACGATTAATCATGTACATCAATCGATTGGTTTTCTTGGAGTTTTTTTTATCGAAAAAATGTCATGTTATCGTGTGGTTCGGTCTCTTATAAACACCAGAAATATTAACAGCCAATATTAAGGGACTGCAATACAAAAAAAAAGAGATAGATTGAATTTATGGTCTGTAAAAATGAAAATTATGTGTATCAATTTGAGAATAATTATTCGCCAACTGCTAACCTTCCTCTTTTATTTTTTTGTAAATTCAAGAACAAATGACAAAGTATTTGGGCTGAGTTCGGCACGTGTACATTACTCAAGGTTAAAGACGGAGCTTCGTTAATTACTGTTTTCGATTTTTAGGAGAAAGTGGCTTATTGTAGTTTGCAAGTTGGATATTTTCTCGGGACAAAACATTTACACGAGCAATACGTAATGTATTCGTGTATTTTCCTTGTAGAATCTCTCATTGGTTTGAGTCTCGTTCTGTGTTCGCGTGTCTCTCAGGAAAATTTCCTTATAGTTATTCGGTGACGCGGGTCGTTCATTAGGAAATTGATGAGGAGTCCGATTTGAAATTTCACGAGAAAAATGGAATAATTTTTAAATTCTACCTGGACAGAAAATAAAAACAAGAAGAAATATACCATTTAAGATGATTTTCTTATGTATGGGGGTAGAAAAATTGTTCACTATCAATATGATTTGGAATCTTGAGGATGGATAGCAAGATTAGGTCATCAATTGTTGGTTGTAGCCTGTGGATGAATTTCATTGCCAATCTTTTCTTCACAATCTTCCGTGCTATAGGCAAAATTTCAATGCTATAATTGCACTCATGTATTATTCATCGCGCGTTACATCTTCATTTTTCCTCCTACAACGAAATACGTATGGTGTGGTAGGATTTAATTGAATTTATTTCTCGTTTTAATGAATGAATTACCTTTCCATTTTTCATTACCTATGGTCCGGTAATATTTTTTCTTCCCTCTTCCAAGTTGGCATAATTTTTCTGTCGTTTTAAAATCAACGTTTCCGTGAATTCGTGAGTTTAATTCTGCAAAGGGTGACTGTCCGTTAACGAAATTAAAGTCAGCTCGTGCATGAAAAAGAATCTGTATAATGAAGTCAGTCAGGATCCTCTCGTTCAGCCTATAAATGCTCCTAATTTGCAATTTACTTATAAGACCGTGACAAAAAGAACTCGCGAATTTTGAATTGCAAAATAACGATACGCGCTTATTTCTACGTTTACTGTGAAATATCTGATCTCTTACATTTCTTGAAGTATGGAATGAAATGGAAGATTTACTTCGAGTAAACGAGAGTTGTATTGACATTGAACGGTAAACGAGAACAAAAAAAAAAACGTACTAAAGAGAAAAGATAAACAAGAATATTTATTGTGAATGATACGTAGATTTCGTCAGTCTATCGTGAATTTTCTTGAAGTGTATAGAAGGTTTTGAGGTAGGTACTCAATTCTCAGAAGAACACTTGGAAAATGATGTTACGCGCTCGCCGTTTTTTTTTTTTTTTTTTGAAAAAAATGTTGTGTATTTTGTTTCTCTATTTTTATAGTATCTGGACCAATTGAATTCTGATTATTTCAATAGAGCGAAATAATGAAATAGTGTGCCCAAGCGGAAATCATAGTGTATTGGGATGGGGACGATTTAATGATAGTGTGTTGTGAGAGAAGTCTGGAGGGAACTTTCATAGTTTAGTCAGTAGACGTGTTGCATGAAATATTTAATCGTGTATACTGAATGAGCCAACTGTTCGAATTTCTCTGTAACCAAGGAGGGGGGCAAACGAGCGTAGCGAGTGAGCTCGCAATATCCTTGACTGATGGACCCATACTAGGCCAAAGACATGAAACATGATCTTTATTCATTTGGCTATGCCAGAATATTTTTTCCCCTTTGAGGCTCGTAGGCGAGAAAAAGACGCTCGAGCCGAGTTGCTTAGTTGAAAAATATACGATCAAGATCTTGAGGTCTAGGGTAGCGAAATCATTGGAAGATTAATGAGGCCTAAGAAGTTTCCTTTTGATGAATTATGGATTTCTTGAAGAAATCTCAGTTTTTTAGAACACAAAAGTTTTTTTCTCAGGTTTATAAGTATCAGGTAGAGCTATCCTAATGAACAGTTCTTGAAATATTATGATTATGTTGATCAATTGTGACTCAAGGCTTTTATAGTTTTCGAGGAGGAGGGTGTCGAGCAAAGAGTTCAGATCTCCTCGTCGGGATCCGAACCCGATCCTTCTCTAATCCTTGTACTTTTCTTTCACTTGTACTAGTACTCCTAGGACGCGACCGCCTAAAAATTTTCTCGTTTTGTGTGGTCAGTCCAACAAATGACATGAGCCTCATCAGCATCTGTATGATGAGTGTGTCTTAGTCGTTGAAGACCATAATACATGCTTTAGAAAAGTAATTACTGTCATTCCTGCCGTAATTTGACCATCAAAATTGGATTGTGGGGAATCTGCTGTGATTCTCATTGGGGGTGCGAAGAAACGTCCAACTATGACCTCATCAGAAAACCGAGGAAAATTTTCCACTTGAAGCTCTACAAAGAAAGGATGTAGAAAAATTTCGAGGTTTGACTTTTGGATGCGAGTTTCCTTAAAGGAAAAGATGCCATCCTTTTCTCGATCGTAACATCATCAAAGAACTTTTGAGAGTTGTCAATCTTGAATACCTATTGAAGAGCAACCGCGATGAAATTTCCAAAGTATTTATAGACAGCAAGTTCCTCCGTGGTGATGGAATAGTAGAATTACAGTAAATAAGTGCTTTGGAAAGGAAAAAATCTCCATCAAAGCTTTTATTGCTGAAAAGTGTTGGTTTTGGTGTCCTTGTTATGTGGTAAAAACCCATCACCCCCACCCCTTGCGGAACCCCTTAAAAAAGGGGCTGATTTGGCAAATTTTTTGGTTTTTCGAATTTTTCTCGAAAAGTGTAAGATTTAGAGCAAAAATACCTCAGTACAAAAAGATTCCCCATAAAATTTACCATCGAATAGAGTCATCACTTTATTGGTTACAATAATTTAACGCTGTATAACAATATCTGCAAATCCACTGTTTTCAGAAATTTCCGATTTTTCGAGTCTTTTCCTAACGTTTTTCTGATTTGTCTCAAAAAGTATGAGATTTCGTAGATTTCGCTTTTGCCAGGCGACCGCGTTTTCGTTTTTGTCCAAGTGGGACTGGTTTAGCCGCCGCAGGTGTGATCACTTTTTTCAACCTAATGAGCAAGCTTAGACTGTGCTTATATATATATCTTTTCTGACAGGCCGGGCATGAACATTGACTCTTTCCTGATTTTCCGATGAACCCCATATACTGCAATTAAATTTGTGGAACTGGTCGAAGGTATCTCATCGTCCATTCTTCTTCTTGTACTCTCGGAGCTGCTTGGCCGATAACGTCACCTTCTTCTTTATGGGGAATAATTAAAAAGACTGCAAAAAAAAACATTATTGCACGGCAAAAAATTCAAAAAATTAACTTCTAAATAGAGCAAAATGACTGCAACTATTAGTGACGATTTGCTGCAAAATTAAACAGCATTTTGAGCGTGCTGAACAGCATTATGTCACGGCAAAAAAAGTTATTTTATAAGGAGGATTGATAATGACTTCAATAAACTGCCTTACATTCTTGACAGTTCCGGCAGTACCATTTAAGTATACAGACAAAGGCATTTCAGTGGACCTGTGAAAACGGTAAAATTCTTCAGGAGCCCCATGATTTGTGCAAATAAGAATATTTTGTCCCTTCTTTGTCATTTGGAATACTTCTTACCACGGACGTTGTTACACAATTCCAGACCAAGGATGAAAAATGGACTAATTTTTCGGGATTCTGTAGTCATAGGACCAGCAGTTGGGTCGTCGTATTTATTGCAGATTCTGTGCACAATTTTTCTTGCTCTTGTCCCGTTTTCCTAGAGCAGTCTTCTTGTAAGCATATTGCAGGCATTACTATCAGGTTGCAAATTCTTGAGCTACCTGCTGAAGCTAAAACAGTATCACTGGGACGTAAGCGCAAGCGAGGACGCCCAGTCAAGGAAAACTCAGGAAAAGCGAGCGCTCCTCGTTTGATTCTACAAGACATAATAGTAGTGTATTGTATGTACATAGTTACTTTATTCATTTTGATGAAATTGTGTTGTTTCAATTTTTCTATTCATAGAGGGACAACAATAATATTTTGCCGTTCTATTTTTATATTGCCGTTTCGCGTTTTTACCCGCGTGCAATATGTTTTTCTATTGTTCACATATTTTTAAAAGCAGTCCAACACATTTTTTTGCCATTTTACGTTTTTCTAAGCGTGGTACATTCTATTACTCCTTGGAAAGGACATATTTTGCCTTAAATTCAGAATTTTTTGCCGTGCCGATAAATTACACCCCTTCTTTATATCCTTGTTTCATTTTCAAAAATTCGACTGCATACATTTACTGCTCATGAAAAATTGAATACCAACTGTTTGTTAGTTCACTGTTTCCGTACCCAAATTTACTGCTCTAAATTCTCATTTTTACTGTTCATCAATTCACTGTCACTATACCCAAATGTACTGCACTGAAATCCCATTTTTACTGCTCATTTTTTTGCTGTTACCGTACCACTTTTACTGTTCAAATAATTTTTCCCCGTCAGTCAGTAGAGAATTATACTGAGAGCATTTTTGCAATGACGTATTTTCCCTCTAAATCTCAAACTTTTTCAGGAAAATTAGAAAAACATACACAAAAAACTTGAAAATCCGACAAGTTTCAAAAACAGTAAATTTTCAGATGTTGTTATATGGCTTCCAATTATTGTAACCGAGTGAGTGATGGCATTACTTGATGGTAAATTTTATGGAGAATTTTTTTGTACTGAGGTATTTTTGCTCTAAATCCCATACTTTTCGAGAGAAATCAGAAAAACGTTAGGAAAAGACTCGAAAAATCGGAAATTTCTGAAAACAGTAAATTTGCAGATATTGTTATACAGCGTTAAATTATCGTAACCGAAGAAACGATGACTTTATTCGATGGTAAATTTTATGGGGAATCTTTTTGTACTGAGGTATTTTTGCTCTAAATCTCATACTTTTTGAGAAAAATTCAAAAAACCAAAAAATTTGCCAAATCAGCTCCCTTTTTAAGGGGTTCCGCAAGGGGTGGGGGTGATGGGTTTTTACCACATAACAAGGACACCAAAACCAACACTTTTCAGCAATAAAAGCTTTGATGGAGATTTTTTCTTTTTCAAAACCGTAATTCTACTGGGCTAGAAGACGTCTCTGTAAATTGAGACCAAACTGATTAATTTCTCATGGTATTTATTTTGATACGAAGTCGTGTAACTATATCGTATCTTTTCTTCGCCAGAGTTACATTCATTGCGAATGTTATCGGGTCATTTGAGACTCGCCTAATGCACTCGATCATATACTATTTAGCATTAGCCTTTATGTATTCCAGAATTGAAAATTTAATTCAATTCCGAGCTCGTACTTCTTGTACCTCGAATCGTTGTCGTGCGGGTCGACATGACAATTCCGTACTGTTCGACGCAAGTTACTCTCAACGCCATAGTTCGAGGCCACACTGAAAAGTTTATAAGTAGGATATGGATATTTTCAACCCTGTAGCCTAGTCTCTTGGGCTAATACCCAGAGGAAGGCTCTTGATTGTGTATTATTGAAACTGCTCTCTCTTTGTTGTATGCGTCTACCAACAGAAAGTACACTTGATTGAGTCCGATATGTCATTGTAACGAACTTTACGGTCTAGCTATCTTAATTAACTTACAAGTTCAGCGAGTTTGGTAGGACGCTGGCGAAAGTTTCGACGCGATGCGATACCATCATGATACCGTCTCGATGTATTAAAGTTAGTAGAATCTGTAGGTAGATATTCTGACCAGATTAGGCACCCAGCCAAGCAAGAAACGTCAATGAATGTTTGGAGACCACTTATTTGTAGAGCCTTTTTTTTTACGACGTTACACAATATTCAATTTAATCTCAAATATCTTCCACCACCGTCTCACCACTAAATAACAACTGCAAAACAATAAATTCAACTTTAACGTACCTCAAATTATACCTAAACAATTTTTTTTTTTTGGAAGAACGTGCCTCAGTTATTATTAGTACCTAATTATTATTGTTGGCTTCATCATTATCATTATTTTACCACTATGTAGCTCTCAATACCACCAAACATGTGACCGCTACAGCAAAAATGCTCGTTAAGAATTGGGAGAAAAAATCTCAATTTTTAGGGTCGGCGCGCTTTCGCTAGCCGACCGTATTGCAATCACTTTTCGTCTTCGTCTTCTTCTTCGTCGTCGTCGTCGTCGTCGTCGTCGTCGTCGTCCTCGGCTTTGTCTTTGTGGTTGTGGTTGACTCATTGTCGTTGTCCGTGTTTCCTCCTTTGTCTTCTTCACGTTTTCTCCTTTACCTTTTTCTTATCTTCTTATCTTACTGTAGATACACAACACAATGGAGAATACCCTTTCATTTTTTTTTATTTTTTTTTTTATCCTTTTCCTATTATAAACTGCAGTATTTAGGTAGCCGAGAAAATTCTTGTCAGTGCGTTTTTGACTTTCTTTGTGGAACATATCCCTGACATCCATTTCTATTAATTATTATTACTATTGTTGTTATTATTATTATTATTATTATATTATTATTTTTTTTGTTTTATTTTCGATTATTTAGAAGATAGTGGTTGTAATTTTATTATTTCTATTTCAAGTTCATTTTTTTTTTGGGGGGGGGGGGGTTTGAATTCTTAACCTGTTAGAATCTGGAGGTAAGATTATTGTTATTACTATTACTATTATTCCTTAGCTATGGAGTTGATTTCCATGAAATTTAGAGTTATTGAAGTCATGAACGTGAATTTGCTTGTAGAGGCTATTTCTTCTAAAAATCGGATTAATAGTTTTTGTGCGGTGAGTTGAATAGTAATAGGTTAACTAGCCCGCAAGGAAAGGAATGTTTGCTATGGAATCTTTTTAAGGTGTTTCACGAAGTGTTTCTTTCTCAGACGGAGGGAGGGGGCGAGAGTGAATGAAAAATAATTGTATGTCCAAGAACAAAGTCATTTACCTTTGTTAAGGAAAGATTTCATTCTTATGAAAACAATAATTCTCTTTTCTGTTACTACTGAGGATGCGCAAAGCAAAAATATCCGTAAGAATATCCGTTAGTAAGAAACCAAAAGTCTTTTTTTTTTTTTCTTCTTTCTTTTTTTGAGTAGATTTAAAATGAAAATCAACCCGCCGACCCTCCTAACACCTCGCCCGAGGTGCTTGTTTGTGGACATGACGGACACAAAATTATACTGGGATATGAATTCTGAGGGTGATGCTTGATATTATACCAATGGGTTTTCACCATAAAAGCTGGTGCCCAGACATGTTCTTCTGTTCTCTCTCACGCACGCAGGCCATTATTTCATGAACATTGATGAAATTGAAAGTTATTCCAAAATCTTTGAAAACCTCAATTTGTGGTTAGACTTCCACTCAGAAAGAAGGGGGTAATATGATGGCTTTATTTGTTGAAGAAAAATTGTCCTCATATGTCCTGAGGGAAGTGTTTTCAAACTTCTTTTAAATAAGTTCCACAAGACTTGTACAATCTATTGAACAATGTTTTGTTTTTTTAATGTTATAATATTGTGTAAAGTTAGTTTGTCAATGTTAATTTTTAAAACATGTCATTTCTTTGATTATATTTTCAGCACTCTCTTGTGTGACCTACCAGACCCTGGCTGGAATAAAATGAGTGCTTCTAATTCTGGGTTTAAAAAACGCGAGAAACAAGATACTAAACCGCAATGGCGAATGTAAGTATGTATTGAATTTCTTCATGTTCGTTGTAATTGATTTGCTGTAGCTGTTGCGTTTATACTGTGTTGTTTTCCATTAACTTGAAATACCTCCATTGGTCTCTGAAGAGTAAAATAAATATGGGCTCAAAAACATGAACATTTCAGTAGTAATCATTCTGCCAAATACCCCTTCATCTCCCCTTGATTTTTTAATTGAAAAAAAAAAAAAAAATGATAACTGACGCATTTCAAACATTATAACGCATTTCACGTCACGGAACGTTCCATTTATTTTTATGTACATTGTTTTTGGGGAAAGTTGTACACATATGTTTCTGCCTCATGCAGCGCGTCATATTTTTCTTCAATATCTCGGAGAATATGATTCCAAATAATGAAAAATTGGAGGGAACAAAATTTGATCCATTTGTTATTTCCCATCCTTTTAAGGTTGATTTCAAGATTTTTCCCCAAAAAAATCTCAGGTTAGACTTACCGAGTGGAAAATTACAGTAGAAAAAGAAAACGCTCTCTTCAATTTTTCATTCTTTCGTGACTTATCAATTAATCATTAAATAAGTTTTGCAAATTATAATATTTGCTCCTATATTTTCGATACTGGTTCCCTTTTTTAGGTTAGGTGAGAGTGTTTTGAATATAGTACACTAGAAGAGATAGTTAGCCCACTCCTTCGAAACTACCATGTAACGCGGAGCGCAAAACGAAAAGTTCGTTTTTACGCCACTCGCAGGCGATTGCTACATTTAGGTTTCAGACTTTTACATAGGCTCTTATGGAGAATTACTCTTTACGAGCGATTTTCTCACAAAATATACATTTTGATGAAAAATTTATGAGAAAACAAATTAAAGTACGAAAAATTTTCTTCAAGTTCACCATTGACATGTTTGTATTTTAACGCATACTTTTAGAGGAAATCGCCGATGAAGGTTTATTTCCCATAAGAGCCCATGTAAAAGTCTGAAACCTATTTTTCTACAGCCCGCTCTTACCCCGTGTTAGAAAAACGCAGTACTAGCGCTAAAATAACGACGGGTGGACGGTTTTGAATTAATGGAAAAGTGTCTCGTTTTTCGAACGAGTGGGCTAACTATCTCTTCTAGTGTACTATAGTTTTGAAACACGTTTTCTCTTTTATATTCACGAGAAACCTGATTGTAATTTTGTGAGTCTCTCCTGGAAGTTTAGCTGTAATCATCAATATTGTACGCTAAATAGAATGTGAATATTATGCTTTTGGTGCAGAATCATCTTTCATCAGAAGACTATCCTTAGTTGATGGTTTTCTATTTTGAAAATTTATCGATTTGTTCTCAAGAACTTTCAAATTCTTTGCCATTATACCGCATAAATTTAAAGAACTTGTCCTGACGAAAATAACAATTATTTCGACCCCGAACATGAATACTGTGTATTTGAAACGTCGGTCAATTTTATAAATGAAAATTCTTTCTGACGGTAGAGCCGAAACGTGAATAATTTGTTTCAAATTTTTGGTCAAATGTTGGAATTTATATTCAAATGAAATATAGTACCTATTTTTCTTTCTGGTTTTATAATTTTGTATTTTCTGCTATTTCAGAAATAAATGCCTCAATGAGAAACAGCGTCGAAAACAGGAGAACATTTTTATAGAAGAACTGGCGGAATTGATATCTATTAGTTTCTCGGGCATGAACTCTCTGTCGGTCAAGCCAGACAAGTGTGCCATCTTAGAAGAAACCGTTCATCAGGTATGTCTCAACCACAAAGAGATTAAATCAGAAAGATGTGAGTTGTAGATACAAAATGTGATTTTAAATTAAAGAGAAGAGATCTTGACAATCGAAAGTGTGCTGACATAATATGAGAATAATGCTTTATTGTTTCCAAACCATTACAATGTTTGATCCTCATGTCCACATGTTTTCATTGGGTGTTACACATAGACCTAATTCTGAAATTTAGTTCACCAATGAACGACCTATTTTCGAGATATACCTAAACGTACTAAGGGATTGTTTTGTAATGATGATATTTATAACGGAGTATTGAACGCGTATTGTAATTATTGCATTGTCAGTTCAGGAGATGAATGAGTCGGCGAAAGTTTAGTACTTGGTTTAAAGAAGGCTCGTTTTATTTTGACAGGTAGGTATATGTGTTCACCAGCATTTTCTAAATTACAGGATCCCATTCGTCAGATTGGGCAGGAACTTTCAGTTTGTTTTTCTATTCATCATATACTGAAACTATTTACCAACAAAGGTTTGAAACCCTTGTGAGGGGTTCGGTTTCGGTAGGAATTTTATTCTGTAGATACAACTTGTGCACGGCTCACTTGATACTGCTGATTCTCTCAAATTATTGCTTGTGTTATCCCTGTGGATATTTTTCAAACATTCACGTAGATTTTCAAGTTCTTGTGGCAGAAAGTTTCGAATTTTAATTGTGTATCATGTGTTTGCATCACGCTTGCATATATTATTCGCACCCACAAAAGAACAAATGTAGCCTAGCACATAATGTGGAAACTTGATTTTATCTATGAACAAATGGGTGGCGCGTCATTTTGTCTGCATGTTCAGTGTCTCCTCAAACACGAGAAACGGTAAAACGCCGTTATGGATGAAAGATGTGAGCATTGCTGAGCTGTCAAAAACATAGCCTATCTTGATTTTATTTGATGCTCTTTGATGGATGTTTGTTTGGAACCAAGCCAAAATTTTTTTATTCATTCTGGACAATCATCACTTGTGCCACGCCTATTTTGATTTTTAACAATGTTACTCTCCTTTATTTTGTTAATACAACTGACCCCCAGCAGTTATTGAAAGAGGAATAGTCATCGGAGATGATATTTAACAAATAGCCTCGTTTCTACTTCATTTGTTTTTTTTTTTTTTTTTCTTCAGATACGAAATATAAAACAACAGCAGCAGCAACAAGATAACCAACAACACCACCAGGCAAATCAATCCAATCAAGGTGCTGTGAGTAGGCCTACAGATGATACTCAACAAGGAGAAGTATCTTCATCAAAACCCACAGTATTATCTAACGATGTTTTCGGTCTTCTTCTCTTAGAAGTAAGTTGATTAGTACATCAACTTTGATGATTTGTTCTCTCTGTCTCTATTTTGAAAATATTCTTTTCAACACGCATGCGTCGTAATTAGGTCTTTACAAAACAAATTTCTGTGGCGTAGGTGGCGCTATTCAGCGACACTACAAACCGTTGCGAAAAAGCAAAGCGAGGGTCTTTACAACACGGTTTGAACTCACGCATGCCCAAGAACTTATACTTCGGTTTTTTTTTGTTCTTTTTTTCATTTGTGTTGAAAAGCATTGTACAGTACTGGTTTTGTAGGTGTCTTTACACAACTAGTACATACATTACTTCACTCGCTGCGCTTGTTTCGCAAACGTATGTACTTGTTGTGTAAAGACTCACCTACAAAACATGTACTGTAAATAGCCATTCTCTTAATATTAGGCCTATGTGTTAGGTACATCACTTCTCATTTACTCTTTTCTAAAGAATGACATTTTATTAGCGTCACATAGGTGTAAGCCAAACCTAGTCGTATTTTGGATGTTCTCTTTCTTAAGATGTAAAAAGTAGAGGAAGTGTTGAAAAGAACAAAAATCTACAGTTCAGATTCTGTCCATACTAAGTTTCTATTTCAATATTTTGTCTCAAAATTGTTCTCTCGAACTTCCTTTGTTTTCCCTTGTATTTGTGTACGGTACCTATACTTACTCAGAAGTTGTTTGATTCCTAATGACTCACAATTTATATTTATTGCTTTGTATTTTCATTTGTTTCCAGACCCTAGAAGGTTTTGCATTTTTATTGGACCGCGAGGCTGAAGTGATATACTATGTAACAGATAATGTTTCTAATTTCATTCAATTCTCAAGAGACGAACTGATTGGCCGCAGTATATACAATATCATTGATCCTAAAGACCATGGTAGATTCTCTTCCTGCTTATCGCCTGCTCCAGTCAGTAAATGGAATCAAAATGGATCAGACGTCAATAATCCGCAGTCAAAGAATCGATCTTCCTTCAGTTGTCGCTTGCTGGTAAAAAATCCAGCAGATGATACAGATAAAGGTACCAGCAAAGATAAAGGCCCGGTCTGCGAAAATGTACAGGTTTGTTAACAATTATCATACTACATTAGATAAATCACTATTTTAGGGAAAAGATAACCAGGGAAATAATTATGTGGGAGTATTGGAATGCTGTGAATTTGTTTTATAGTGATACAAGCAACAATGTAGACTTTCATCTATCGGCCCTCTGGATTATCTGCTTCATATTTCGCCACCCACCCTCGCCAAATCACCTTCCAAAAATCAGTACATTTCATTTTACGGTATTCCAACCCATGGGCAACTGTACTTCTTAATTCTCAAATTTTCAACGTTAAGTCATCCCTACTTTTTCGTATCCGATCTACAGGAGCAGTTTCTGTTTTAGTGAGCGCTATACTTTGATGCAGATGAGAAGTCTATTCTATTTAGATATACCAGGATACACTAAGAAACAGCAGAAAAGTTTTGCAGCTCAAGAGAAGAGGATATCATTATTTGAAGAAGGGAGGTTCGTCTTACCTTGAAACTTTTATATCCAGAAGTACAAGAAAAACTGCCTCTTTTTGGTGCCAAATTTTCCAACAGTATGTTTAGGTACTAGGAGTTAAAGTAAATGTCTTTCATTTTTTTTGGAGAAGCCTAACTGTGGTATCTTGCTACAACCTCTTTATCCTTGACAGTCTTTATTACCCCAGGAAAAAAGTTTGGTAATGATTGTCAAATTCTCGGAACAAGAACATAGTTTGCGAATGGGTAACCAACTTTTGCAAATAGGTAACAAAATATTAATGATGACTGAATTATTGAGGAATTATTTTATCCCCAGAATTTTATAATGATTGCCGAACTTTTTTCTTGAAGTATCATTAGCCTAATCGTTGGGAATGTGTGAACTGATCTCGCGATGTATTTTGATGATTCAGATAAGCGTCTTTTTATCAGGGTGAGCGACGAAAATCTATGTTGTAGACAGTTCCGACAAACGGTATTAAAATAGCATTATGATGAAATTTAAGATTTGAGAAGTTTGAGAAGAACTTGAAGAGGATACACTTCTATGATTGATTTGCTGTTGAGACCTAGGAAGTAGCTGGATTTACAAACGGTAGTAATATCCAGTTACGCATGCGTGTTGCGGCGCTTTGTACTCGGGTACGTCATTTTCTAGAGCAGCACCAATTTTCCTTTCTGCTCTACAGTGAAATCAGATGATCATATGACCTCCTGAGAAGGTTACATCTTCCTGGAGGTCAGTCTTATCTCCCAAATATTCCATGATACAGGTTTCCCGTTGTTTTCAATGAACTTCGTTGATGAGGTTTTTTTTTATTTACCGATGTTTTCATTTGGAATGATGTTTCTTAGATCGGCATGTCTCTCATAACTTTTGTATCTTCTCTCCTCAGATCTCATATACCATACTTAGGGGAGATGGTTGGAATAACAGTGGTGGAAATAATGACATCAGTTTTGAGTGTACTGATATGAGTCCAGGCTTGATATGCGTGGCCAGGCGTATACCATCTACTGAAAAGGATTTCAGTGCACCAATGGAACAATTCACTACAGAACTTGATACAAATGGTCGAATTGTTGGTATTGACATCAGCGGATCTTTAGCCACTTATTCCAACTTCCTGAATAAAGTAAGGCTCTTGAAATGTTTGTCTTATTTGTTTCTGACTTTGGCTCCGCTAGCTCATTTGTTCAATTCATTTTACAGGAATTAATGGGAAAATTGATTCAGGATTTCTGTCACCATCAGGATTTACCAAAGTTGAACTCGCATCTGAAAGAAACATTAACTTTGAAACAGGGCGCAAGTCCAATTTTCCGATTCAAAGTTTCTGCGGATAAATTTGTCCATGTGAAAACCAAATCCAGGCTTTTTAATTCGCAGGATTCTGATTTTATAATGGCAACACACTCCATCATCGAGTATGTACTTATTACTAATTCACATAATTAGAAGATTGTACCTAAGCAAAATTGCAGGTTTAGATTTTTCTTCTGAAATGTCTTTGTTAGTACTGTAAGAACTCACTGTAGAAGTTCACCTCCCCGAATTTTAGGCTTTGCGCGAGGAAGCGGATCGAAATATTTCCACAAATTCGGTCTTTTCGATTCTTCTCACAAAATAGGTATTTTCGGAAAAATTAAGTGTACAAAATTATTCCTCACAAAATTTTTTATGAAATGATGTCACATAGTACACTTCTCATCCATTGACGGTCAAATATTCGCGCCCGGACGAAAGTCTGAATATTTTTCAAATTGCGATTTTTCCATTTTTATGCATAGAATAGCTTAATACAAGTAAATTGTTTGAAATTTTAGTACAAATATTTTTAAAAAAGTACATTCCACATCAGAGTACACGATTTAATGGCTATGCATGATATCAAAGAGGAGTAGTGTAGTTCGATTAATATTTCATTGTGTAATGTACGTATAATATTAGGAATAAGGATGAGTTAACTGTCTGCAGATTTTAAATCCATTATTTGAACAGCGTTTTTGCTTGAGTCTCCAGCCTAATGTTACATGAATTCAAACTCTTGAAATGTAACAACAAAATAATTATTCGAGTAGATACACGACCAGCGAACACCCTCAATGTTTCCTCGGTAAATACAGGAGAAGAAGGTTTTTTCAATCCTTCAGCCGTGTTAAAACTCATTGATATCTTTTTTAGACAACTTCTGTTTTCACAATTATACACGGTAACTGTGTTATGCAGCTGGTTCTACTTTTGGACATGAAATCAGTAAAGTTATTTTCGTATTTGAACTCATCTGGTAAAATTGTATGCAATAGACTTCGTTTCTAGGTCCTCGTTGGAAGATATTTCATGAGAGTCCACAAAAAGTTTCATGACCCGCGTTGGCCACCGCTTCTTAAGACAATTTAGATTTAAGAAATACTTGGCAGGGAGTTTCCATCTAATCTTGCTCATTCGAATAAAATGGAAGAGTTGAATGAATTAATTCTAAATGTAGAGATATTCATAATATTAAGAAAGAATCAATGGCTTCTCGTTCCACACATTCACTTATTGAAAAAAAAAAAAAATTGAAGACTGTCCAGCAGTCATTATCAAGGTGAACTAATAAATATTTGACAAAAGAGGTTGAAAAACATAGTTTATACATGAGTGCCAGATTTCGAGTCGCATCTTGTGAAAGCATTCTCTCGTAATTGAATCCTGTTTTTACACATCTCGATTGAAGTGCAATTTATCCCGTACAGTACCCTTTTCAGGTTCCAAAAGTAATATTTCTCCACCAGAAGGTCCACGTCTTCCCTCCTAACTACAAATTGCTTATTTTTTTGTACTCGCTCTTTTCCTAACCCCTCGCATGAGACCCGGGGGTTGTGAACTTTCACAGTATGTTCTTACGGTTTTAAGAAATTCATTTCGGGGAAGAAACTTGAAATGCCTATTTTTTCTAAGTACACGGTTATTAGAAAGATTTATCTTCCTCAATTATACAGAGAATCTTGTTTTGTATTTTGTCTTATTGTATACTAGGTGTATTTAATATTCTCCTTCATTTATCTGTAGTGATAATGACGTCTGTCAGATTGAATCATTGCCGCATTTGCAACTTCTAAATCCGACAAGTGGCTCTTACAGTGACGGTCTCATGTTGAACGCATCAAATAGTCGACACTCCAATGTTACCAAACTGGAAAGTTCTAGCACATCGCTGACATTCAACAACTCTGACTACCAGCCGTATCCGCTATCCTCGTCCGATCTGTCAGTATGCGAAAATGACTTTTTCCATAACTCATCATCTTATGACATAGATTTGGAGCGTTCTGGATGGCACAATCGACCGGAGTCGGGTTACAGTTTAACATCGACTGTCAGCCCTTCAAATCAGCATTGTCAAGGTAGTCCCGCAACAAATCCACCAACTACTCCTTATGCGACCTTACCATTTAGTCCAATTAATGGTGAAAGGAAAGAAGGGAATAGTGGCGGTGGAAGCACAAATAGTGTGAATGTTGCTACCCCTGAAACATTGATGAACGATTCAGTGAACGAAATAGATTCTTCTCAAAAACTTCGAAACCTTCTCACTACAAACAAAAAGAATAGTGTAGATGAAGATGCAAATAGGCGTTGTTCAATTGATAGTCGTTCAAATCATGACGAGAATATGGATACTACTGACCACACGAACCTAAATTCAAGGCCAAAGAAGGTGATGGCTTTAGCTCCTGAGTCTTCAAGCAATAGAATGTTGCTCGAGGTGAGTAAAACCTACGTTATTATAATAATTATATTATAAAAAAGGAATCTGACAGCTGAATTTAAATATTTAAACTGTGGCAGTGCTAAATAGGACTCGTTTTCATACACACATTTAAGTCGCGAAAAAACAATTCAAATGGTTGTTAAAATGAAAATTTATTGCGAAAGAAATATCTTATTTAATCATAGTCTGGAAATCAGCTAATCAGTGTGAAAATCTGTGCCCTCCCTATAAAACGCGTTTTCCTTATCGACCCACGATCAAACGCGTACACTTTCCCCGGAAGATAGAAAGGGAAGGGGTATTCTTTCTTCCGAGTCCAGGATTCATGAAGAAATCAAAAATTCATGATTATTACCCCAAAGTTGTAAAGAACAATTTTTGTACGGACCCTCCGATATCAGATTTTTCCTCGGATCTCGTCTGACTCTTGGCGGCCCTGCAATGGCCGCTTGTTAGGCAAAACAAGGACGCTCGGCCACAAAACACAATTATTTTTGCCAAAAATAATGCTTCTAACGTAAATACAAAGATATGATGATCTATTTCCCATAAAAATTTTATTCTTAACCATGGTAGTCAGAAAATGAAACCCATCAAACTAATCTTCTGTAACGTTTCATTGAAAAGGAGAAAGGAAATTATGTGCTGTTGAAGGGAGAAATTCTTTTGCCCCGAATAGCGGATTCGGATGCTCATGTAGAAAATTTCGAGCCTTATTACTGTTTAAAAAAGTTGCTTGTTAATGTTGTTCATGAAATTTATTTTACATTACACAGCAAAACGTGCGTCAAAATACGCAACTACGGAGTGATGAAGAGAAGATTCTCAAAAGTATTGGTTTTTCAAATCCATCGTCTCCATTAGATGATATGAACCGTTTGCGTAAGCGGCCCAGTGAAGACACTGGTGATACAAATGTACCGCTCAAAAAAATACCTACTGTTTCGGACTCAATTCCATCACCACCTCAACCAGCAGTTATTCTAAGTCGCAGTAACCTTCAAGAGAAGAATAAAATGTTAGCTGAACTGTTGAAGAAACAGCCGACCACACCTACTGTCATACCACACTTACCTCCTTCCATAATAGGTGCCTCGCCTCAGGATCGTTTACCCGAATTTTCTGTCAGTACTACCAGGTCATCACAAGGTAAATCAAAATTGCTTATTTTACTTCTAGGATGTACTTATTTGTAGATACAGTGCCAATTATGAAAAGCTATTTGTGGGTACACTATTATGCTGCATGATACATCGAACTCGGGTAAGTGGGACCATTCCAAAAATTTGGACAAGAAACAGTCTTAAATGGTGTTAATATGCACATTTGGGATATTTGTCTCATCCAAGAAAAAACATTCTTCATGCATTGCTGTGGAGCAACTGTCACGTATCGTTCCATCAAACTCTTCATCTTGTAAAGATATCCCACAGAGTACTCTTTTTGTAACTTGAGTTCCAAGTTGCTTTTTCGTCTTCTCGACTGAAACTGGTTCCTTCTATTTGGTGACTTTTGATCATACTAGAGCTGTCGAGTATTTTTTTTTTGTTTTGGTCGCTCACGCACTTTCAATTTCTTTTGATAGGGCCAATACCTACAAATAGCCGCATCCTTATTTTTCATTTGTGAACGGAAATATTTTGCATTAATGCATTGTTATTATGAAAATTAAACTTTTTTCCATCAGATTATGTTGACAAAATATTAGTAAGTGCTCCATATTTCTTACTTCGTGCTCTTTGTGATGGGCACTGATTGAAAGCGCTTGTCAATATTTGTATTTAATACATTTGGAGTCAAGTTTTATTAATACTGGATAGAGTTTGTCATGAAGTTGAAATTTCTGAAGAATTTATTATATTGTGTTACAGACTTGCCTATGAATTCGTCATCAAACCAACTGCGTGTGACACATCCACAACGCCAAACAGTGGCTCTAACCAGCGGTGTTCGGCACGAATTGCTCCAACAGCAATCAACTTTGCCACCCCAAACTGGCCAAACACCGCAACAATTGTTGCAAAGACATCATAACAATCTTTGGGATACAAATCCTTACAAGCCTCAGGAAAATGATCCAGCGTTGAATGATCTACTTGATCAGTTATATGCCACAGTACCGCCATATGCGGTGATTTCAGCAACCGATTTGATTGATGCTTCACAGGCACCGGAAGGGTTCTCAAATACAGCTGAAATTTCAGCCGGCGTTAGTAACGTTACCTCGGATAATCCCGCAGAGAATAATGATCAGGATGAGAAAGCGGCTATAAATGCTATCACCAGATCGTTCATGCAGTGCGAACAGAGTACAAACATCAAAAGAATGCAGAGGGTAAGAATATAGGCAAGTTAAATTTCCGAGATATTTGCTCAGAATTTCTTGATTTTCTGGATTTTTTAAGCTGTCCAACGTCGGAGTGGGCTAACGGTTAGACCTAGGCTAATGTTTGATGCATGCATTTTGTAGTAAGTTTTACAAGGAATCTTTTTTGTTTCAAACATTTTTCTCCGCCACTCGCCATTTCCGAGATATTCGCCCAGAATTTCTCGATTTTTTCGAATTTTTCAAAGTTGTCCAAATTCGGAGGACATTTTCAGGCTAACGGTTAGACCTAGGCTAAGGTTTGAGATATGTATTTTGTAGTAAATTTTACGGGAAATCTTTTTTATTTGAAACTTTTTTCTCTAAAGGTTCAATTTTTCAAGTTATGAGCAAAAAAGTGAAATTCGGGGGCTTGAACGTGCCACAAAAACCATTTAGAGGGTGGGATTTTTGAGGGCTTATTTCTGACACCAAATACTACATGATTCAACGAAGTCCCGCTTGTTACCTCAAAATGTTTTTTTTATCGCTATATTTGTCCAAGTTGCCTATACTATATGTATTACTAATCCACATAATTGAAAGATTGTACCTAAGAAAAATTGGTGGTTTAGATTTTTCTCCTGAAATGTCTTTGTTAGTACTGTAAGAACTCACTGTAAAAGTTCACCTCCCCGACTTTTGGGCTTCACGCGAGGAAGCGGATCGAAACATTTCCACAAATTCGGTTTTTTCGATTCTTCTCACAAAATAGGTATTTTCTGAAAAATGAAGTGGACAAAATTGTTCCTCACAAAATTTTTTATGAAATGATGCCACATAAGTAGTACATTTTTCATCAATTGACGGTCAAATATTCCCGCCCGGACGAAAGTCTGAATATTTTTCAAATTGCGATTTTTCCATTTTTATATGCATAGAATAGCTTAATACGAGTAAATTGTTTGAAATTTTAGTAAAAATATTTTTAAAAAAGTACATTCCACATCAGAGTACACGATTTAATGGCTATGCATGATATCAAAGAGGAGTAGTGTAGTTTGATTAATATTTTATTGCGTAATGTACGTATAATATTAGGGATAAGGATGAGTTAACTGTCTGCAGATTATAAATCCATTATTTGAACAGCGTTTTTGCTTGAGTCTCCAGCCTAATGTTACATGAATTCAAACTCTTAAAATGTAACAACAAAATAATTATTCGAGTGGATACACGACCAGCGAACACCCTCAATATTTCCTCGGTAAATACAGGAGAAGAAGGTTTTTTCAATCCTTCAGCCGTGTTAAAACTCATTGATATCTTTTTTAGACAACTTCTGTTTTCACAATTACGTATACACCACCTCGAGCGTGATTTTCTAGCAGATCGATCCCTTCCTCATGGGTACAACATTGAAAATTTCCCCGAGTCCACTCCTACTTTACGGTAAACGTCGACACAACCGGTAATTGTCGACATTTTTCTATCAAGTTGGTAGACGTTCAACAAATCATATGAATGAGGTAAGTGTCGATATTTTCCACCTGTGTTCGGTAAATCTCGACTGTAGACACAAGATAACGCCGCATTTGAAGCCCTTTTGTGACGATTGAAAAAAAATAGCTTTAGTTGCATTCTGCGTTAAGTTTTGATACACAGGTTCACAAGATTGCGAATGGCTGTGTATCCCAAACAAGGTCTCTTGGATGTCTGGCGCGATTTCACTACATAAAGCAACCGGCCACAACAGCGTTTCCGGCTCTTCAGGTACCACGAAGGACCTACACAACAATAAATTGTGCATGTTAGCAGGTGGGGAGGTAATGTACATCGAAATACCACCAAAGCTTATTGTTTGATGACCATAAAAATTATATAAAATTTTCCTCTTCTTCCCCCTCCACTACTTTTTTTCGTTCAAATTATCAACTATATTTCTACTTTAAATTACTGTCTTAGTGATGAGGTATTAGCAAACTCAAGTTCAAACCACAATTTTGAAGTTATTTATTTCTACTGATGATAGTCAAGATTCACCGGACTCGGTTATAAACGACACATGCCAATAATTTCAACAGGGAACCTCTTTTATTGGGGCATAAAGTGAAATATGGTTTAAATTCATGTCCGTACAAGGGTTGGTCGATCATGAATGTGAACATAGTAAATGTTGGAAACTCTTTTCCTCAAATATTCTCCTCGAACAGTGAAAATGTCTTGTGGACGCTTATTTGGAAGAAATATTTGGCAAACGAAGACTTGAGGAAACTTTGAAAAATTTACATTAAAATCGATCACAATCGATTATCAAACCTAAAATCGACAAATTCTTTAATAAAATAGGTCCCCAGTTTGCCTAAATTGACTGAGCCTGATAAAGAGACTTTGCGAGTTTCGCTTTGAGTTTATTTATACTTTTTTATGCTTGAAATTCCGTGTTTATTAAATCAAAAAATTTGTTGACTTTTCGCTCTTTTATATAAATATCGTTTGCTTGCGAATTCCAAATTACATTCGGAAAAAAACCTAAGAATACAACTAAATTTTTTGAGAGAATTTCTCTGTATCCAGAGTAATTTGTATTCTATTCCTCTCTGGTCGGGAATCGTTTATTGCGAGAAAAAAGAATTTCATTTACCCCTATATTAATTCTGTCCGAGACCTATATTTGTATTTGCACTTCACAAATTCTCTTGTTCACCATTTAAGCGGAAAAATTTCCAATTCTTTGCGTCGATGTCGAACTGATGAGTCGCATGTTAAATGAAACTGACATTGATGTAATTATACACCCCAAATTTAGTTCATCTGTATGATGCTTTAGTATTTCTCCAACACAATAGGAAAAGAAGATTGTCTCGTGATCGCGACACCATTCTTATATTGGCTTCATTCTGTTATAATTCTAATAAATCTTAATTCTTTTCCTGCGTTTTCCGGAAGCTTCATGTATTCGAATAGTCGGAACATCGGACGTCGAAGATAATCAGAAATATTTTATCATAATGTAAGATAGGCTACGTCCTACGTACTTATTTACCCGAGTAGAAATATAAATAATAACGAAATGAGCCTTGAAATGAAGCCGAGGAGAAGAAATTTGTACTGTATTTCGTGGAAATCAAATTTATGTGCTGGATGATTGATAGCCCAGTTTAATCGCACCTTACGTATCGGCGCTTCAGCGATCCCAAGGTCTAGAAACTCGATATTACGAAGTTATCTTTCATCAACTAATCGAACTTCATTCTGAGGAAACTTCGTACAATTCGTTTTATAGTGGTTCACTGTCTATCTTATAGCTTCTTACACGACTTTGTTCCTTTTCTACTATCTTTCAGCCGTCGCTGTACATCGCTTCGAGTTTATTTTCTGGACGGAAGATCGTACAATTTCTCGAAATCTTGCGCTAAAGCAGTCACGTTTTTTTTTTTTTTTTTCGCTAAGCTCCTTAAGCTCTGTCTAAAATGGCATGGTTGAGGCGCAGCGTTAATCAGCGTTGTTAATGTAACAACAACAAAAAAACAAGGAATGTCGCGGAATGTACATTTCGTCACATAACGAAGAAAATTAAATTTACCGAAATAATTTTTTTCTCAATTCCCGGCGGGTATGCTTTATTTCCCTGTAGAAATGAGATATACGTTGAAAGTTCTCGGATGAATTCATCATTCATTCTTTAAAACAGGGCGCTCTTAAGTTGTACCTTTCCTCTATTATCCCGACCGGAAACAATTAAACGGCTACGAATCCCACTTTTCGCAATAGGTATCGCGGTCGCTTCCCGCATATTGTTCTCTTCGGTGTACCGCAGGTGAAATTACGAAACTTCGTTTTCTTCGGCTAATTTTCAAATTTTATTTGCACCTTGTTAAGGTGGGAACAAATTACTATAGAATGTATCTAGGTGTCTCTAAAGTGCTTGTACAGGGTAGGATGTAAGAATTTTTGACCGGATTGCCATTAGGATGAGAATTCGCTATTCTTTACGAAGCGACTTTATAGTTTTTGTCCGAAAAATGACAGCAATACCCACAGAAATGAAGTTAGTCAACAATTTACGAGTTTTGTGCGCGAAAAACGCCATGTGGTGAAAGCGAACAATGCAAACTTCTTCTCTCGTGTAGCCTTTTTTTATTGCACTACTTCGGTAGCCCTTTGTTTTTTCAAGTAACCCAAGTGCCAATCTTGGCGCTTTTTTACTCAATGCAGTCTAGAAAAATTTATCCGAGGGTTAGTGTCTATCTTACTATATCGCTGACCAACCGAAAATCTTCCTCGGTCCTACTTTTTGAGCTCTCTCAAATTGAACTCTGAAAATTTCGAAATTATTCTGCATACTTGATGAAATGAGGGCACGTACTTGTGGAATCATCTAAATACATTGAATTCATGAAGATATTCTATGAATTGTAGTCATATTTTTGAAAATCTTTAGAAGTCCTCTATGCGGGGTTCAATTATACCAATTGCTTTCCCTTCATGTCATGCGATAAATCACGAGTAGGATAGGATGTATGTCTACATCGATCTTTCTTCCATCGCGGTACATTTTCTCGAAAGGACAACTTTCTCTCGTGAACATTTCCATGCTCCTGATTTTATATCCAAAATTGTTCTACGTTTTGACATCCAAGTATAAACCAATTCTCTTTCCCTAATTGCAGGATTTAAGCTGTAGTATGAGGCCTCCGCTCCCTACCACCATACATCTGTTTCGAGAATGGGAGGAAGGATCTTCTGCAGGCGCACTCTCAGTTCTGCCATCAATATACGCAAAGGTCTGTGTGGTTTCTGTTTGTCAATTGTCGCGGGGTAAGCGTGCGAAGGGGGGGGGGGGTACCAGCTTTTCCTTCCGCAATCAACTGCGACGTCTATATTTGAGGGACGAGCGTGGTATTTCTTATCATTCTTTTCTTGGGTTCAAGTCGCTATAGCTCATTCTATGTACGCAGATAGAGTAAAGTCAAGGACTGTGACCAAACTGTCTGTGGGCGTGGCTGAACATGAATGAATGCAGATGTGCTAGACGACTGAGATGCTGTGTTCTGCAACCAACGATTAGTGATTAGAAGGAGAGCGTATAATAATGAAAAAGTACTTTCGTGAGCAGACTTATCACGTTCTTGAGATCTATACCAAACCCACTAGAATGGTTTTGAGTCTTGGAGAAAGGATAACGCGCTCTTAACGAGTGAGTTTTTCCTTTGAAAAAGAAAGCTGCTGTTTTAGCCTCATGAGAGTGAATATTAATATGCTTAACAATCTGTATTATCTGTCCTAATCTTCGGTACGTACGGTGAAATCTTCATCAGGTCTTACCATACGGAACAGTAAATATCTCCCGAACTCTCTCTCTGAACTTGATCTACCCTAGAAAAATTCTTATAATCTGACCTACACATATTATACCTAGCTTAGATAAATTCTTCTAACTTAGGTTGATAAAGTCACAAGTTAATGACGTCATCCTCAAATTTTGTTCTGAAGTTCATCCTCATACATAAATATAGTTCAATGGACGAAATTATTCCAAGTTTCTGGAGATTTCTCTGAAAGTGATGACGTCACGGAAGTTAGACGGTTCAGAGGCCTCGTCCTAAGTCTGATGCGGACGGGCTCGGGCTTGTATTATCACCTTATATAGCTCGAAAGTCAAATTCCCCTCTTATCATCTACAGTACTAAACGTGAAGTCTCCTAAGTATCTCTCCCACTAATGAAATCAACACGATTTTCCAAATCATGGCCGGACCGCAGAATTTCTCAGAAAATCTGTGGCTCTTGCAAAAAACTTTTCGTTCTTACTCTTTTTTGAGTATGCCTCTTTTCAGTATCCCTCCCATCATCGTTTTATAGCTTGAGAGTTGAAATTTCCCAAACTATCCTGGTCCTTCTTCCTATACCATGTATGTACTCCTTCAAGTCCCCCTCCAGCTCGAGAGTCACATTTTACCGAGTCCTGTAAACTAGCGTTACTTGGGTTGATAACGTCATCAAAGACGGAAGCGGATGCGCTCGCGGGAGTGGCTATGGTTGAACGAAATGCGAATGCAGCGCTAAACGAGTGCGGTGGTCTATACTGCTACTAATGAAAAAAGATTAGATGGAAAGCCTATGTTGATAACGCTACTTACTTTCGTTTGGCCCTTTGACGATTACAATACTGACGTTTTTGGACTGAGCTATGCCGACTCGAACTTGTAAAAAGATATGATAAGAAATACTATGGCCGGGGCTAGAATGTAGACAGTGCGGTTGATTGCGGAGGGAGGAGATGCTGTTACTCTTCCGCAAGCCCAGCCACACTTCCTGTATTCAAGGTCCCAGCATGTTATCTTTCCACGCTGGGCTAACATTGCAGTATATGAGCAAATCTTAGGTTGTACAAGTACGCCAGTATTATATGGTTGAAGGTTTGAGAACGAAGGAAGAAAATGAGTCAATTTATTTTCATAAGGCAAGCCTTGTATAGGTTTTGAAGAAAAAATTCAAGAAGAATATTCGGAAGAAGCTAAGAAGATTCAAAAAAAAAAAATTTGACTAGGAGAAACATGGATACTCGTGCACCTTTGCAAAAAACTTTTTTTATAGAAGTGATAGAGCAATTATGGAAATACGAAAATGCTGCTTTCTGTCTTGGAATGGACTTCACGGCAGTTTTCATATTCCAAAAATCAACATCGATGAAAGCTCAGGGTGTCGTTCTGTTTGAAGAGACATAGAAAGCTCTTTGCTCGGGGAGTCTTCGAAATCTTTCGTTTGACGAAATCAAACTTGGTCGAAAGTTTGGGCACTAAAAAGAAGTCTGATTGCTCAGGACGGAGCGCCAACAGAAGAAAAAGAGGGCAAGCACAAGACAAAAGCCAACAAAAAAAAATTAAAGGCCATGACTGGAAATTGAAATTATAAATCAGGTCAGGGTCAATGGCATTGATGACGTCATAAAGCATCGCGTCTAGAAATTGAAATTCTTCAAGTCCTGAAAGTAGGTCAAGGTCATTGATGACGTCATTAAGCGTCACGCAGTTTACAGAAACTCCCGGACGCGGACGTTTTCTGAGGATTTAATCACTCTAACAAAATGGATAGCGGATTCCCCGCTAAAAAGGTGAAGAAGAGGAAGAGGAAGAAGAATCCCTAGCCTGAGAAGCCAGGGTCGCGATGCGGTGCTGGTGAGCCCGTAGTAGGTTCCCAGCGGCGGCTGAAAACTCTGGTGGAGAGGTAGATACGCGTGTGTCCATGGTGCAGAACTGCCTGAATTCCAGGTCAAGTGCCAAGTACTCCCTCGGTCAGTAGGGTAGAACCCTGTTGTGGCCTCATTGACGGACATTGCTCAGCGCGCGGAACTCGTGGAGTAAATTGAGCCAGGCCACTCTCAATTCGACCCCTCTGGACTACCGACGCAATGCCCTGAAGAGTGGATACCGGTGCCGGAGGTGCGGTTTTTTGGGAACCACTTTTCTTTTCAAAGGCAATTAGCGGAGCTGATGATTAGAGTACAAATTTCGAGAGTGACTCTCAGCGAATAACGTTGTTTTGAAAGTGAGAAAATCTATTGTTTATTCTCCATCTGACCCAAATAGTAGATAACCATGATTGTGAAAATGCGAGTTTTCATTTAGAAAATTGAAGAAATTAGTAGTAGCTCTGTATGTAAACGAAAACATTTCAAGCAATCTAAATTAAATCATTTTCATCTCTTGTATTTCTCCTAAAAGAAAAAGTTTTATTCATCGATTTTATTCCTAGGCTATACTTTATTAGGCTCAATAATAATTTTTTAGTACAGCGATACTGAAAATACAGTATATACTTGCAAACTCGTTTATTTGACGCCTTTGAGTATAAAATAGACTGCGCCTGCCATGATTAAAATATTTCACTTAGCCTGCATCTATACTCTCGTGTTATACGATGCGTTATATGTATTATTAATCATTCATTCAGATGAGCTTTCAACTTCGTAACCGAATGAATCTGAAAACCGATCAATCCGGAAGCCTAGACACGATAAAAATGCGACGTAGGTTGAAAATAATTCTGCGATGATGGGCGATAGTAATTATCGTATGTTATAGGTGCACGTAATTAAAGAGAAGAGTAATACTTCGTTACTCATTTTCAGTAAGAACGCAATTATTTTATGGATTTATTTTCCAAATTTTCCACCTCAACTAAATGTTCGGCGTTCATTTTATTTTGGATTCACCTTGTGTAAGAATTTTTGTGCGGAACCATAATTCACATCATTACGACTTTTACGAGAATTGAGCTGCAAAATTTATTATAAAAAGTCCAGTTCTTCAATACGATCAACTTGTTGTAATCTCCTGCTGATATTTTATTACTAAAAATTATTATTTCATTTTTTTTTTCTCTTAGTCAGAAAAAAAGGGAAAAAACTGGGGAATGAATTGAAAATTCTATCACTTATGACTGCCTTATTCATCTTATTCGATTTTTTTTCATTTGAACTTCTGAAATAAAAAATACTGTTCCGACTTGGAAATCACTTCCCCGAGTACCAAACAGTCCTTTCTCAATCGACACGAACGATATTTAGAGATCAAAGGCAAAAGTTTAGTATTTCTAGAGAGATTTTACACATTTTCGTATACTGAGCTGTATTGAAGTAAAAAAAAAAAACCATTTACGAAGAAAATTGTCTGAGTGGGATGGAGAAAAATGGATGAAATTGTAAACTTAGTCAAGGTAATAAATATAAGTCTAAGCTAATAGGAACAGTGAAACATATGGCGGAAACTGGATTAACTATATGATGAATGCACGAAGAACAAATTTATTAGTCACCAGGAAATTAAGCTCTTCTAAATCCAGTCCTGCCGCATTGATACCAATTATTACCTATTTATTTGTGTATTTTTTTTTTGTTTTACTCTTCAATATTCTACTATGCCGTAGGATCAAAGTTTCGGGAACAAAATTATTAATAAAAGTTATATCATTGTACACAGGTTTGCGAAAATGATAAAAAATGTCTACCTACGAGAGAAAGTATGGAACTTCATTAAACTTTAATTAGTAGAGTTACAGCCTGACTAAATCTATGATTTTTTTTCCATCGTTGATTTATGTGATATTTTGGAATTAATTAACAGTCTGCACTACGTACGTTGTTTGTAATTTAATTTTCATTTGAATTTTTTTTTTTTTAAATCCAAAATAGCGAAAGAGCAACCCTAATTAGAGGCTGTTGGACTCGTGTTACGAATTGATAGTCAATTTTTAAAAAGTGTAATCAATGAACGCATACGCAAGTTTTGAGAAAGAATAACGATGATTACCTGTTGGAGTCGGAGTCATTGAAAGCATCTCTGTATGCACTTGTATATTATATGTTTGTAGGAAATGAAAGGTCGGATTTCTTGACTTTTGTAGCGCATTTATAGCTTCATTAACCGCTTTTTGGTAATTTCGTTTTCCAAATACGATTTTCGGCAGGATCAAAGCTACCGTTATATTGGGCTTTGCCGTTGTATTAGCATTTTCCGTTGTATTGGACTTTAACGTTATATTTTTTGATTTGATTTTATGGTGAAGTCGAGGTCGTATTGTGGACGATCGTTCCGTCTCGGCGAATGTGATCCACGAAACGATACTGATCACCAATAATGCCATTTGCAGTAAAGCTAGCTTCATTTCTCAGCAAGATGTGTCAACCACTCGTACATTCTGCAGTCTTTTAGCAGAGTTTTTGCTCCCTTCGCTGATGGAAAGATGAGCGAAAGGAGTGTCACATATTTGACATTATGTAAATGTCGAGTCGATTCTCTCATTTTCTTCCGTTCACTCACTGTCTAAAGCATATTTTTCTTCGTAAAAAAAAAAAAAAAGAATGAAAATCGTGACTGTAAATAACCATCGAAAATTATTACGCGTCGCAAATAACGTTTAACGAGTTTCAAATACGAGTAATCTGAAAACACGATCTAAGTGAAGAAAATGAATAGGAACCACGTATGCCGAAGATAAACGACCCCACCGGCACAAAATAAATAAATGAGCTTAAGCGGGGAACGTCGCGAACTTACGAGACAAAAATCGTCTTCGAAAATCCCACTGAAATACTGGAATCACCACCGATGAATCAAACACGATACTAAAACCTATTATTAGAACATGAAAGTCCAAGACTCGGTTATGAGGAAAGTGCTGAGTGTGCGATGTGAACGCGCGGGGCAGAAACGCGCATCTGTGTATTTTGTTTCTATAGAAACCATCATCTCGAATTTTACGCATTTTTCTGTTTGCATGGTAGTGAATATTTGTAGAGTTAGAATGGAATAGAGAAATAATAGTCATAAAAATATTGTAGAAAAATTCGAGGTACTTGGAATAGTCATTTTCTAAATGACGTACAATAACAAAAATTGAAAACCACTTATATAGCTGCGGGTCAGTCGTCCAACCCTTGTCACCGCGTGAACTAAGAAAACTTCTGCCTTCGAGTTACGACTGCAGCATGACAACAGTTTCACGTATACTTGTACTTGGTTGGAATGAATTGAAATTACTGGTATTGTTGATAGAAAGAAATACTTGCTCGCCCACGCATACTTTTTTGTAGAAAAAGACGAGTACAGCGGATTCTCTTTTACAGTTCATTCACGTCGAATGAATGTTATGGTGGGAAAAACAAATCATCTATTTGATTAACTCTCATGTACTCCGATTACAATGTCAATAAACTGCTCGAAGAACAAATTAAGCAACATGAAAGGAATAATCCGACTTTAGCAATTTGTCACTGGTGAACCCCTGAATGACATCTAATAGTTCGGTATTTACCGTATTTTGTGTTTTTGGGAATCATCCATCAATCTCTTCGAATAGTATCCTTCTGACTCATTCTTTTCTAAGCTCTGCTTTTCTGATAGCGTTGCTCGAACTGTTTTCTACCCTGCAAAATGTTAGAAACCTCTTTTTGCGAATCTCATTTCATAACATTGCTGAGAGAAAAGTACTAATGCACTCTGAGAAAAGAGATCGCTCGGCGAATTGATCTTTTCTATCTTTGCAATACAGTAGAATGAATAAAGTTGAATGTATGAGAAAAGGGTTGATACTCAAAAAGCAACTAAATACGTACAAAAGCGCAGAAGTGAGAAGATTACAACGAAGTAGTAAGACGGAGGCCATACTATTCACAACCCGTACTCGGAAGTTCAGTCAACCCGAGGAAGATGAAGTACGTGGGCATCTGGTTTGACTCAACTCTGAGCTGCAGGCATCATTTTCTGATGGTAGCGGTAGAGGCGGGCAGGGTAGTTGCATACCTTAGCCACCTGATGAGGAACCTAGGAGGGCCGAGGGAAGCCAAAAGAAGGAGCATGATGAGCACTGCTATGTTGATCCTCCTACATGGTGCCCCAGTATGGGCCGACTCAAAGAAATACCCTATAGAAAGAAAGGGATGGTAAATGGTGAAGCCGGATGTTTCAGAAACAAGAGAAAACGTGTTGATTTTTAGAATTGCAGTACAGGCATGATGGGAGTCTGTGATGAAAGGAGAGACAGGATAAAGAATTCGGATGTTTTTAAGAGCTGAATAAGAGGAAAAAGTCGTCAGCATTAGAGTATGAGCGTGAAGGAAGTGAGAAACATAAAAAAAATAGACGATTAGACGCGTAGGGTCTACACATCTGAGATTGGCTAAAACGATTTTCTCCTACGGGAAGAGTGGTTTGAAGTATACTGGAGCTTTTTTAATAAATCAGACTTTATTGGAGGATAAGGGAAACTGGAAATGGTACCAAGAGGAGAGGATGAAAGAGTAATAATGGGATTTGAGAAGGGATCAGTTATGAAAAAGGTAAACACTTTGACTGCCTTGTGGCAAGACTACTGCGTCATGTTCCTTGAGATCTATGTGTCCGGTGTTCATAGAAAAGAGATGGAGGATCAGGAAGAACTTTACAAGTTACAAGAAATGATAAGGATTTACTGGACGATAGGAATTATTGAATGAGGGCCTCAAACAACAAGTAAGGGTGAAAGAATCAAGTAGTATTAGAAAATTTTGGGGAGGGAGATAAAAGGCCTAGAAGAGAGAGGCAGGTGATTATAGAGGAAGTCTGGCGGCAAATACGGAATTTCTCATATGGAAGGGTGAGATATTACCCAGAATGGAGACTGTATATCTCGTTCTGGGTTCCTATTTGCACGCCTGCGTGAAGCGTAGAAAATTCTGAAGAAATGATTTTTTAGTTGTCTCGGGAAATCCAGTAAGACTGAAATAATGTCAGGGATATTGGGGTTAACCATGGAGGAGCAAATGAAAAAATCGGAAGTTAGGGTCTTAGTACCATATAGGATATAGACCAACCATCGGCCATAAGAACAACGATGTCGATTTGACGCAGAGACGTGATAAGAAAATTGGGATATGAGATAAAATAATACACACATACACACACCATTACTATAACACAACTATGAAAATATGGGATATGGGATAAAAATACAATGTTAAATGTTATCACGTCTAGGCGTTTTGAGTTTTGTTATATGGTTGGTCTATATCCTATATGGTACTAAGGTTAGGGTCTAATTTGGGTGTCTAGATGGGACTGAAGCGACAGACGGGGTTTTTACGTAAGCTGAGAGCATTTGAAAAGATGTGAAGATTCGGTCATAAGGCTATCGAAGCCAAGAAGTTGGTAGTGAGTGAAGGAGCGCGGTAACGGAGAGGAGGAACGCCTGCCTCAGCGCATTGAGACTAATGCGTAGTGCACAATAAGACCAGTCAAAATCCAGAAAATTGAATTGAGTCTAGCAATTTAAAGTTTGTTTTCGAAGTAGGAAGTAAGAGCAAGTTTGAGTCGAGTGCTTAAATAGGATTAAAGTAACAAAATGGGTGAATTACTCGGCTGATAAAGCATTTAAAGAGATGAGAAGGCTCAGTTACTCGGCTGTTGAGGCGAGACAACAGTGAGTTGAAGAGCCGTGTAACGGAGAGGAGGAACTTTAGACTTAGCTTGTAGCGCGTCAGACCCAGTAGAAGCTCGGAAGAGGATGAAATCTAGCAATTTTTAGGTTGTTTCATTGAAGTGAGCTTAAGAGTGTGCTTTACTCGTTGGCGAACTCCGAATTCGTGTAGAATAGGTTGCCTATCAATTCCCTAATACCCTACAACGTTCAATCTACCACTGGTCACTACGCGACGTTTGTGTTGGTATACGTGCGTAGTCCCTGTCAAGAATGACTTTCAAAAATTAATTCTTAAAGCTCGAATTTCCAATTAACATTCATCATTTTGTAGAATGTTGTTCATGAAGGCTTAATTAGGAACGCTATAGAAGCAGAATTTGGAAATTTGGCTCTGAAAAGATTTTATGGCGTTAGAAGAAAGCCAAATTTCGCCAACTTCAACAGCTTAAAATCCAAATTTCTATAGAGCTTTTAATCAAACTTTTCTGAAGAACATTCCAAAAAATCAGAAAAATTAGTTCATAATTGAGGTGGTGAGAATCAATTTTTGGTTTTACGCACACGTTTTCACGTGTAGAGCACACCCTTAAATTGGAGATCCGTTTACAAGTTGAGAATGGGGTTAGACTATTGTAGGGTTGGAAGAGAAGTTGGCGGTTACAGCCGGTATGAGGTGTGATAGATATTTGAGAAGGTTCCAAGAATTCCGGCATTTTGCTCTTGGAGGTCCAGGAGGTTTTGGAGTCAAAGATGAAACTAAAGAACTTGACGGAGGATTGGATAGTAATTGTGAAGTTTCGTAGTCGCGGAGAAGGAAGAGGGGAGGGCGTGAAAATATCTGTTTTGGAATACTATCATGACTCTTTTCTAGTATGAAAGTCAAAATCCACGGTTAGATGGCCATTTGAGATTTTGTCGATAGTTAGTTGGAGTAGTTGGGTAGCTTGTTGGGAGTTGCAGGTTAATTAGGAAGGAGATATTGAAGTCATCCGTAAAGAGGTATTTCATAAAGGGAAATCTAACTGTATTTTGTTAGGTCATCTCTAGCGATTAGGAAAAACTGTTTTAAATGGGTCGGTGGTGGGGTGGGTGTGTGACCAAGCTGCGTATGTTTTTCAAAATCCCATTTTCAAAATACTTGAGGTCAGTTTCATTACATTATTGGGCTTGTATGGTCAGTTTTACCTTAAATTCCATCAAAAAGCTGCTCCCCATGCGTGAAGATGATGAATTCCGAAATAATAACTTGCAATGATACGCATACGGTTTTTTATATCGTTTGAACACAGAAATTATGCCTTATCCCAGATAAATCTGGAAGCAAAGATTAGACGAGGGAGTTGAGAGTTTGTAAAGGATCACACTCTCTCTCGAGATCGTGTCTAAGACTCGAAAAAATGTAAACCAAGTTGTCCTCTGAGTCCTCATACGCTATACTGAAGCGGTCATTTGATCAATTCATTTCTTCAAACTGATTATTCCTATAGGAATGATGAATCTTTCATTTAAAAACTATAATCTTACATTGATTTTTTAGAGTGAAGAAACAATTTTGAAAGTCAGGTTAGTGCCATACTTATGCGTCGAAATTCTGCTGAGTTTTAATCCTACCAAACATCAAATAATAACCTTGAAGTTCTTTGTTGAACGAGGGGGCGAGCATTTAATTTGCTTTTGTTTTTTTTTTTTTCGAAATTTAAAAATTCATCTCAGTATGGGTAGTGCTAGCGAGAATAAAACGTTGTGTAAATTACTACGATGTAACGGAATTTGAATACTACACGCATCACCAATGAATTGGTAGACTTCATCTTTTGTGACGAGACAATTAAGAGGGTCCCTTTCTAAGAACGTTACTATGACGAGTGAGAACGAAAGGAGTTGTTGTAATCTAATACGAAAATCAATTAAAAATTTACGATAGTAGGAATTTGTCTTATTCTCACTTGAAAATAGCTCGTTCGATGTAATTCTGCCGGTTCTTCACATTATTTGTCCGGTGGGAAAAGCACGTACATGTTAAGAAATTCAATTTGCCAACAAGTTCGTTGAGCAATGAGATACGGAAGTCTTACTTCCCCCCCGAGTAATTAATTTCAAGGACCTATCTTATTTCGTCCACCCACTCATGCCGCATCGCTCGTTGTAGGTACGAGCTGAGATGTGGTTGAATACATTCTATCGATTTTTCTTTGTCCAAAAATTAGAAAGTTTATAGACTGTGCTGCAAATACTTCACAAAATTAATTTCACTTTTGAAGTACATAGTTGGGTACTTACAAATTTCTTATCTCAAAATATTACCATTCCACTTGAAGAGTGAATCATTTTTCCGCGGGTTGTTTACCTTATTTATATTCGTTTCATGGAAAGGAAGAGGAAAGAAGTGAATGCCGGGCTACGTAATTTTACATAGAATAGATGCAAAAATGAGCGTGAACGTAAGACGATTTAAATTTACCAGAATGCGTAAAACGTCGTCAAGTCAAGTTGACAACTTCTCAAAGCTGTTGAAAATTGAATTCAGAAGACCACTCTTTCTAATGCCCTTCTCGCAATTTTTTCTAAAAGATGTACACGAGCGTAGATTTTCCTGTATTATACAAACAATTTATGGGGTATACGAGAAATTTTTGATCGTTATTGTAATGTTTACGTTTCAGCGTTCAGTTTTTTTCCTCATTGCGTACATACTTTTACCGCTTCGTCTTTCCCTGTTCATTTCCTCCAGTTGCACATCGAATGATCTCGCGTAAGGAAAACATTATATTAATTTATTCGAGTGTAATGCTCGCGGTTATTCGTTTAGATGACTTGAAGAAGTAAATAATACGAGTATCTTCCGCAAGTTATGCTATCTGAATTCCTGAAGGGTAGTCAAAGTTGCCATATTTTGAACAGAATACGTCGACATTGACGGATAAATCAACAAATTATTACGGCTTCGTGATTGACATTTCTGCGACGCGATATGTGAATATCCGAAGATAAGAAACTGCTTATAGAACGGATGCTTGCAATTTCTTTAATTGCCTCCAAAAAATTAAATTTCTATATGCTCTAGTATTTCTTCGCTTCGCAGTAGTGTTATCGCGTTTTGTGTACCCTATACTGGTAATAATAGCGGAATGTAGGTCTATACCGTCTCCTTTCAAAAGGATAATACTGTATATGATGGAGAAGTGCGAGATACAGGATAAGTTATAAGGTGCTAGCTTGTGGCTATTCCTAAGCTCATTTAATCCTGTATGAAGGCGTATCGGTTTGTTTGCTTATGTACTTGCTGTTCTCAGTCACGGTCCTTTTCATGTTTTGATGGTTTGCGCTCGCCTAATAGGCTTATGATGTAATGGCAAAATGGAACATATGTGACGGTGTTCTAGAGAAGGTACGAAATGACCTAATATCTAAATTTTCGTTGTTTGAATGATTATGACAATTAATATAGTGATTAAGCTCGCTTACTCAAGTTTAACCCTATTAGAATGAATATATTTTTGAATCGCGTAAAATTTTCGTCTTTGTCCTAATTTGTTAGTGTCTTGAACAAACTGGATTGTACAAATGTGTACTAAAATCAGTTTCTTGCAAAGATTATTCGAATAACTTCATATCGGACTCCGTTTCCGGTCATTTGTTCGAATACGTTGTACATCCCGAATGTCTTTTACCCGGATGTCTTTTCCCTGAATTCCAAAAAAGCCGAAGAACAAAGAGCCCGAAGAGCCTTTTTAGTCATTCGAGACAACGTATTCGGGCAAATGACCGGAAACGATCGCACTTTCATGTAAGTAGGACAGGATACTCTTGAATCGTCCAAAGATTAGACTTTTTTAGGTATGAAAATAATGATCGGTCATCGGAGGAACAGGTTTAAGGAAACTATTTTACAATGATCTAGAAAAAGTAATAGATAGAAGAGTTGGAAGGGATTTGGAAAAATTTCAAACTCAACAACCAAGAAACTTTTTTTAGAGAAGGGTATTTTCATGAAAGTTGTTGCCATCCCATTTCTTCGTATTCGTCCCAGATTGAAGTTCAAATTAGAGGCACGCATATAAAGGTCTCTACTCACGAAATAATGGGGCCTCCTCCATCTCCCCTTTCCTCTAGAGTCTAGACCAGCATTTCAGATTCGTACTTTATAATTCCCAAGATTGAGGGGAAAAATTTCCCTCTGCCTTAATCTTTCCGTATTATTTACTTGGTAGAAATCTTACATTTCAATTTATTTGAGAGTTCGCATTTGATCTGTGTTTTCAAGTTGGTTTATACATATAACTGTAGGTTTAGGCTGTGAGCATGTTACAAAATTCTTCTAACCGACCTATATCTTGCCTATCGAAGAGTTTATATCAATTGAAAAATGGAAAAATGCTTACGAAGCCGCGTAAGTGACGTACGACTTTTCACCTCTGCCCGCAATTGGGCACTGCGCGCTCCGATCCCATCCTCAGAACTCCAAGTTATTCTATAAATCGTTCCATCTATAAGACTCACACGTTCTCACCATCTATCGTCCCTCTAGTTTATTCTTGATCATCACCGATTCTCTTGCATAATTTAATGTTGTCCCCAGTCGCTCTTCTCTTTATCGACTCATAAGCTGTTGGATTCACGCTCCAATCGCTTTCTTCATTTTAACATTCTTCATCTGCGTACTTGGCTTCAAGAGCATCCCAAGAAACGAAAAAATCGAAAAAGTAGCCAAACAGGCAACCAACCACTCATCAGCCAGCTCTCCAAACACGTTCACAAATACATCATTGGTCTAACCTCGAATCCCCTCCAATCAAGCTAATACAAATTAGAATATTCCCATCCCTTAAAACTCCTCAAACCAACTGTCTCACAGAGAAGAAATAATCACCACTACCCTCAGAATCCTACTCGAGTTATCAAACAACGATCTCTACAAAAAGAATCTCCCTTCAATTTTCATGTGCAACGAGTAGGTATACTTTAATACCAACGCCCTGAAGCTACGTATACCTATGTTGATCATGCAGATGATTTTGATCTTCATCTTTTGTGCCATCCTAAGATCGAGGGCAGAGGACAGTGATCAAAAAAAGCGCTATAAGAATCGAAGAGAGCACTACGCAGCTTTAGGCTTCAACGATAACCAGATAGGGTTTTTATTGCAGAGGGATCTTGAGGATCTTGCACACAAAGTTGAAATCAACGAGTTGCAAGAGAACATAACTGAATGGAGACCGATGGTAGTAAGGAGCTATAAATGTCAGCTAAAGTACAGTTTTTTTAAGGAGCGTTGCAATTTTGACGCGCTGGAACGAAAGCCGTTCGGGGAAGCAGAGGAATTTCGAAAGCTCGCGCGCCATTTAACGATATCATTACTTATTCTTTCATTCTACGAGTAAATAAAATATGTATAATAGTGTTCGGCAACAGTTGAACGAAAAACTCCGGGAGGACTCCGCGACAATTTCGTGGAGTTCCCCGGATGACTGTTCACATCATTTTGCCGAACCCTGTATAACCTACAAAATGCCGAGTGACGTCGACAGACAGATGGATACAGGGAGGGAGGCGTCACAAAGTCTTACTCTTGCATTAATGATTTACTCTTACAAATATTTATCTATGTTATGCTTGAAAATGTTCGTCTATCATTATTTTCCAGAAAGCATTATCGAAGGATATTGTGCGGTAACCAATTACATGCAACTATTCAACATGTCGAAAATTACTAATATGTAACTAACATAAAGTTTATTTCAAAATTTCCGTCCCAGCATTGATAATTTCAACAAATTACGTAAGAAGAACAAATCTCCATCCGGAGATATTGATAAAACCATGCTGGAAGGAAAGGAATCTATATCAAGCAAGTTTTTCACGCGTCGAGAAAAGAGGTTCGTGTTGTCGAAATGGTTTGTGCAACTCAGGAATGAATCTGCTGAGTTGGTAGAGTTGAAGTCCGTTTACAAATTATTTTCCAACTTCCGTCAATCTTTTTTACATGAGTTCCAAGAAAAACAGAAATTTTCAGACGATGAACTCCCGGATCGGCAGTATTTTCAATAACGTGCGGAATTACGCAAGTTACTTGAAAAACATGCAAAGGTATTGAGGTCAGACGAGCTAGAATCCGTTCTCTTTTCTCTGCAGCCACTTCGAATCCCAGATGCTGCCTGTGTAAATATTATTGTGCGGTCTAATCTCATACCACCACTTGAGTAATATATTCGACCACGTAGTCGATCAACTGATGCATATCACATAGGTAGTGAGTGTATAATTTGTACCTAGTTTTTATCGCAAGCTACGTATATTAATATCACATTGGTAATTTGTGAAGTACCTCCAACGTAGAAAGTTTTGATTTTAATCCAGAGTTCATTCTCTTGTTTCCATCTGTTCAAGTATTCTTTAATTATGTCGAGCCGTGACATATCTCAGCCTCACTCCTCAACTCCTACTTCACAATCAAGTGAATGCAATATCAGACAACTCTTCATGCAAAAAGGTTCTCAATGCTCGAGTTTTCGATGGATTTTTCTAGTTTTTTGATATGTTTTCTGGGAAGATGAAACTTGAGACGGCATGGAAGCATAATTTTCAAGTTTTCTTCCGTACGCTTTTTATTTCATCGAAAATTCCATCTATTCTCTGACGTGTTTTTTGAAGCAGAAAATCGAATTTCTGCTTGTAATCGCCTCACCTTTCTGTACAACATTTCCGAAGATCGGAAAAATTCGTCGAAAAATGGAGCTTTGAGAACATTTTTCCGATGTCTTGTGAAATCATTCTTCAAAAGGACCACCCACGCACGCCCGACAAGCGTCGCGTAGTGATTGCTGGTATGCCGAACCTTGTAGGGTGTTCGGGAATGTACAGGGTGAGGTAAAAAGATGTTACCAGTTAAATGGGAGTTTGCGCTAAATCCGCCGCAGCGCGAAAACGCGAAACATTAGACATATAGTTTAAATGTACGAAATCTGTATCTCAATCTTATCTTTAATTTGAGCCACATCCGAAGTTTCTACGACTTTCCTGAGCCGAGTTATGTACCAAAATGTGCCAAAAATTCATCAATTAGCCGAAATAAAAAATTGTTCCAATTTCCATATTTCATCTGATTTCAAAGTGTGTTACGTACCGAGCCCGAAATTGTACAGATCGAGAATGGTACAGGCATTTTTGTACCGTTTGCGAAATGAACAACCCAATTTGTACACACTCCAGAATATCGGGCTCGGTACAAGAAATACTGTACCATTCGCGATGTGTATAAGAGTTTTGTACCAAGCTGAAAAAAAGAATGAACTTTGTACAGAATTTGTGTACCGAGTCCGAAATGAAGATTTACTGGTTGTCATTGTTTGTCTCTGCCGTATTCACTGGTACACGAATCTTCTTCAATTTGTCCGTGATCTCCATCAGTAACCCCAATGATGTGTCCATGATATTCCTGTATGACGTCGGTGATTTGTTCATGATCTGCCGGGCTATTGGTCTCATTTGCAGGTAGAAGAGTGACAGACTCCAGCGTTTCATTTCAATCCTCTTCCGAGCGCAAAGACGCAATAATTTCAGGAGCAGAGTCGCGTTATAGAGTACTATTTATGCTTTCCTACCAAAGAGTGCCTCAAAAGTCGATTGCTTGATTCCAGATTGGTAGCTATTATTTTCTTGGAACTGAAGGAAATGCAAACTCTCAGACCACGAATTCGATTCATTATCCAGCCTACGCATGAAAGTACCCGCCTATCCGACGCGACGTAAATTCGTATCAGAGAATAACATTATATTGTGCTTAAGTATGCAAAAAATGAAAGCTAATTTGTCACTACTAATACAGTATTTCGGACTCGGTACAAACATTCCGTACCATGTTGTTTTTTTTCATCAAGTCTGTACACCAATCGCGAATAGTACAGAATTTCTTGTACCGAGCCCGATGTTTCGGAGTGTGTACAAATTGGGTTGTTCATTTCGCGAATGGTTCAAAACTGCCTGTACGATTCCCGATCTGTGCCATTTCGGGCTCGGTACGTAACACACTTACATCATACACTTGTGTAAGACAGGCCTAATCTGACGACCAATTCTACACGGAGAGCTTTTACCATGCCGACTTGGGGTCCCTTTTCATGGAGCGCATCACAAATAGGTCAATTTTCGGCACATTTTGGTCCATAACTCGGCTCAGAAAAGTCGTAGAACCTTCGAATGTGGCTCAAATTAAAGATAAAATTTGAATACAAATTTCGTAAATTCAAACTATACGTCTAACGTTTTGCGTTTTCGCGCTACGGCGGATTTAGCGCAAACTCCCATTTAACTGGTAGCATCTTTTTGCCTCACCCGGTATATGTAACTTATCGTACACCGTTTTGGAGTTCGCTAACTGCAAAGCACACCCGTAATCAAAGGTTACCCTTCGCTCTTCATGACGAAAGCGACTACCTGACGTAATACTACAAAATATAGGTAGCTTTGCAAATTAGTTCACGCTTCAGTTTGAGATTTTTCACAAACCTGGAATTATGTTAACACTCAAGTTTTCATATTATTTTACATTCTTAGATGCGTGAATTACAATACAATTAACAAACAAAAAAAAAATGTGACTAACCACAGCAGAGTTATAGGAAGAGGATTTTTTTTTTTAAATTGGGTATTTCTCAAGGACTACTAATCCAGAAATGCAGGTGCACAACTTCAGATATAAGTGGCACAATAGCTTGACCAAGTTTCAAGAAAATTCATCTAGTAGTCTCGGAAGCGAAGCGCGGACATCATGACGAGTGTAGTGGTTGTTGTTTTTTTTTTTTTTTTTTTTTTTACGAGAAGTCGGTAAAAAAGAAAATTGAGGAGGACCCAAAAAACCTTATTAACGATGGTTTCGAAGAGTCTTTTTGAGCGGTATTTTTTCTGAGCGACGTGATTGAAATCTTTGAAATCCTCTAGAATACTGGATGTATGGAAATTTTGAAGTTTCCAAAACTTTGAACTTATCATATTCTTATAGAATAGAAAATTACGAAAGAAGTCGGAAATTTATGTAATTATTATTACATTGTACCTATATTTTGAAAGAATCCAAAGAAAAAATTATTAATTCGAAAAAAAATTTTTTTAATCGAAAAGTAAACTTCATTGTTTTTATTCGAAACGAAGGATACGATCTGCTGTGTTTGCTGGGAACTAATTTTGTTGACATAGGAATGCTCTCTGTTGGTAACGTTGAGAAAAATTTCCTCGTATCAATGTTGAGTTCGCGAGGGCGCAAAAGTGGCGACTATTAGTTTAGTTAGCGCGAGAAAAGTTAGATAGCGGTGCAATTTCGTATTTTAACAAAAAATTGAAACTCATTCCTCTTTTCAGGTTCTAAAATGTTTAGCTGATGAATTATGAATATTAGTTGTAGGGACGCGTGAGCTAAGAGTGTTTGGAAGGTCAGAGAAGCGTTCCAATTAGTTCTCCAGAATTTGCATGAATTCTGAAAATTTCTCCAATTTTATGCAATAATTTTGTAGAAAAAAAAAATGGAAATTCTCCTTGAGATAATAAAAGTTGTAAAAACAGAAAAAAAAAGAAGATAATTTTTATGTATTTTCATGAGAATAAGAAGTGTCAAAATCTCGTATGGAAGCGTACGCTATTGTTCGGTACTCGAAATGAGCATTGAATTTTTTCCAAATTTCGTACACCTAACACGCTCTAATTAGATTACTTTTCATTCGTTTCGATATCAAAATTCAGACAACGAATTAAATATAGTCACCATCGACAATCGGTATTATATCATACATTTATACTCAACGTGGGCAAACTCGGTAGCATCCGATTTTCATCTTAACGGATCGAAAAAGAGACGAGGAAACTCATTCAATGAATTTACATTCAGCATGCCGTATGAACGAAACGACTGTACGACCACCTATTTTCTTCTTCATTATGTATTCGGGCGACTCGCTCACTCGATGGCCATTTGCCCTATTTTGTGAAGAACAATTCTGTTTTTGTCTCAATAAATTGGTTAAAGGAATTTCCATCCTCTGTGGTTTTAGTTCCAAATTGATGTTTACAAGCGTACAAAATAATGGTGTTTTCTTAAAAGTTCTTCTGCATCGTCGTTCTCTCGCCGAGATCTTTACAGAGCATAAAACTATACCGGTACGACGACGTAATACGATGCCACAAAATGCGCTGAATTGTTATTCTCGACAACGAAAACACGTAAATAGTTAGATGAAAAGTACGATGTACTATATTCTTAAAGTTAAATGTAAAAAATGTTCATTTTTCAAGTAAATAAGTTAGCTAAGTATAGTCATCACAGCGCGAATATTCGTCGCTCATTTACTGCCACTCATTTTCTTTCGCAGCCAAATGTGACCCGCTGAAGATATTTGCCTGGTAATTTACTGCACCCTCTCGATATTCTTAAAAATAGGTTAAGGGAAACTTTTGTCATTTTCGATGGGTATTCGTAGTACGTGCGAGTCGATACACAGTGTGTGTGTGTGAATACGAGAATGTCGAAGTTTTTGTATCTGATACTTTGAAGAGTACAATTCGAGTTCGAGAGAAGGTGAGCGAACTCGTGCGTCCATAATATTTGACGAACTAACGCAGCCTCACTTTAGGGGTGTCCTATCATCATATACGTGGGTGTTTGCATGGGATTGACGAACTTGGTCACTCATTTATTAACGCCCACCCAGAATTTATTTCTTCTATCATTATTTTTTTTTAAAGTTCGACGAAAAACTAGAATTGGGTCTTCGTAATCAATCAAGCAGAATGCCTAGTCGAAAGAAAATTGTGTCAGAAAAATGTGAGAAGACGGCCGTCGCGAATGTAAAAAAGAACTCCGATTAGTTTTTTACAAATTCGACAAATACCCCTCCCATAACTGCTCATGAGAATTGTTTTAACAACTATTTAAATAAGCTTTACCCTTGAAATTTCGACTTCTGAACAAAAAAGGTCGAAGAGAAGTGGTATTTTTTTGCGTATTATTTAAAATAAAAGATGAATGATTGAGTGCAGGACTGGTGTCTAAGATTATATGTAATTGCTTTTTAATGGTATTTGAATGGCAGGTATCGGAACCAGTCTCGTATAGCCCACTATCCTGTCCCATTCTCATTCGAGTATAATTATGTACATGTTTCGTAGGCTATGAGTTAGGCTGCTCTGCTCGTTCACCTCCATCTGTAGCCTAGTATAAGTCTAGTGTACTAGACTCGCCAATCCTAAATAATCTAGTATAGGCCTACCGCAGCTACGAGCCCGTACACCTAATATTGGCCAAGTCCAGCGAGCCTAATATAAGTCTAGTAACTGTACTACAGTTTGCACAAACTAGTATAGAACTAGCTACGAGCTCAGATAGGAGTCTGTCAGAATATGGGGAGCGTTTCGATCATTTATTGAAATTTTAGTTCTTATTTATTTTCAAAAAAGGGTTGATACTCAATGAGTAACTAAATACTAAAACCGTAAAAAACGAGAAAAACAACGAAACGCTTCCGACTAAACAGTCATCCTCAGCGGAGACATGAACACAACAGACTTGAAAAAACCAAAGCCAACTTCGAGAATGACGAGAATAAAGAGGAGACTAATCATCAAGTTGTGACTCATAAACATGCACGATCAGACCTTTGTCCGGTTTACGCCCGTTCAGCATAATGAGACCACAGGGTTCTTGTGATGAATGATGTCGATATGCTCTAAAGCGGTACGCTTAAAATACGAGCTCTCTTTGTGAAGAAGCATCTCGGATCCTCCTCGAAGCTGTGCTCATTAGCAATAAGATGGTCAGCGAATGCCGAATCTCCCACTTTACCCTTCTGTCGGGCTACCTTGTGCTCATCGACTCTAATCTTGAGCTGGGGACCGGTCTTCCCAATATAAACACCCTTACAATCGTTACATTCTAACCTATACACTCCACTCTTATCATCTTCAGGAATTTGATCTTCCAACCTAACAAACAAACCTTTGACAGTGACAGAGGTGTAGAAGGCAGGTCGAAAGCCAGAGGGGCGAAGGATCCGGCCTAATTGAAGATAGAACTTCCCCAAAAATAGAAGCCCAATCCATCGTAGTTTCTCACGGTAGTAATGTCGAGGCATTTCCTAGTAATCTTCCTACTCACCAACGCGTCTATGTCCGAGTGAATCTCATTCCATCTGGCGAGGTGTTTTATGGTCAGTAACTCCTTTCTGAAGGCAGTTCGACTCGAAGGAATGTCGGTCAGTCTATGGACTGAGCTATTGAAAGCAGCGTATTTGTGGGCAATAGAGCAGTAGGACAAACCGTGGACTAAAACATCGGCCGAAGTATCTTCTCTATAAATCTGAAGCTCGGAACTTGCTGTGACGTCACCAAGAAAAATGTCTAATTATAGATCTGGAAGAATTTTGTGCCATCACAGGAGGTGAGACGTAGTGTGACGTCATCAATAATCTTCACTCATTATTTCAGTTATCAGATCGAGAGGGGAAACGTGACTATAACGTCATCAATGAGGACTTTGAATCTTAGTTCTCCAGCTACATGTAGAAAAGGTGGTGCCTAGTATGACGTCATAAATGAGCTTCGTATGCTTTAGAGGAAGAGATTTTTTCATCATAATTCCTCTTCCATCCTTATCTCTATGATTCCTTGTGAACATTCGCGCTCAACATCCTCCTTTAATCACTTCCTTCTCCAGGGCTTCGGGGTTCTTTTCTATAGGCTTTAGTGTGCATTTGCAACAGCCTAATGTGTTGTGATCTTCGGACCCTCTCTTTCACATGGTGGAACGTCCATCTAAAAGCGAATTATGACGATCTAATCTTGGGGCCTGGTAGCGTAGTGGTTATCGCACACGTCATGAAAACAAGAGGTCGCGGGTCCGATATTTTTTCGTCCTTATTCCTCTTCCATCCTTATCTTTCGTATGCTTTACTAAGGAGAAAGAGAAGGGTGGAGGGTTTCTATCGACTTCGGATGGATACAGCGAAGTCAATATCGAATCGATTTCATTGATACATTCATTATCCTTTGCATGCTTATGCGACTGGAACTACTCTTGGAAAAAGCGTTACGATTTTGCGGCACAAATTTCAATAACAGGGTAGGAAGAGGAAGACGGTGTTTTAGATAAATATAGGATAAGTGTGTAAAATTCTACAGTACATTATGTTCCTAGAGAAGACATGTAGCAATAATTTATGTGCGTGTCAGTTTATCTTGTCAAAGCCGTATGTGTGCTGATTTGACCCCCCGCTCTTCTTCGTGAAGATTTTTCGGCCTCAGTCTCGGTAAGTGATAACCCGAAAAAATACATTAGTGCTTGAAATCATGAAAAAAATAGGGCTATTTTTGAAGCAGGAACTATTCTAGCATTGTTCTTAAGATCGAGATAGAAGAAGAATGGAGATCAAAAAATTTAGAGGTCGTTGCAGGTTTGCCATGGCAGCGGGAAACCCGCAACCTCCCGCGCTCGCGATCACGTTGATGCAAAAGTGCCCCCTCAGAAAATGAGTTGGCTGGGCTCTTCTCAGTTTACTGCGTGGTAGGCCTGATATAATGAAGGTTGGGAGTTTAAATTTTTCCGTCCCTGAAGTAGGTCAAGGTCAAGGTCATTGACGACGTCATAGAGCATCCCGGCTAGAAGTTGGAATTTTTCCAAGTCCCTAAAGTAGGTCAAGGTTATTGATGATGTCGTAAAGCGCCCCACGTTACGTCACGTCACGTCACGCAGTTCACAGAAACTCCCGGACGCGGATGTTTTCTGAGGATGTAATCCCTTAAACAAAATGGAAAGTTGAAATTGTTCCAAGTCCCTAAAGTAGGTCAAGGTCATTGACGACGTCATCAAGCATCCCGGCTGGAAGTTGAAATTTTTTCAAGTCCCCAAAGTAGGTCAAGGTCATTGATGGACGTCATAAAGCGCCACACATCACGTCACGCAGTTCACAGAAACTTTTTTCAAGTCCGTAAAGTAGGTCAAGGTCATTGATGGCGTCATAAAGCATCCCGGCTGAAGGTTGAAATTTTTCCAAGTCCCTAAAATAAGTCAAGGTCATTGCTGACGTTACAAAGTGCCACAGTCACGTCACGCAATTCACAGCCACTCCCGGACGCGGACGTTTTCTGAGGATGTAATCCCCCCGCCCTAATAAAATGGATAGCGGGGTTCCCGCTAAAAAGTAACATCTAGGACAGTGGCTCTCAACTTTCTGGAAATGTTGGACCCCTCCAATGCTCTGACCTTTTTTTGCGGATCCCCTTCGAAAAAATGTTATAAGAATAAAATAGCACTAATAGAGGAAAACAAAAAGCACACATAAAATGATAATAATGGGAGATTTCAACAGTCAAGTAGGCGAGCGGGAAAGAGGGGAGGATGAAATTATTGGACCTTATACGTACGGTAAGAGAAATAGAAATGGAGAAACTTTAATAGAATTTTGTAACGAAAATAATTTAAAGATAATGAATACATGGTTTAAGAAAAAATGTAATCAACGATGGACCTGGATCTCTCCAAACATGGAAACAAAAAATCAAATAGATTACATACTCATGGAAAGAAACACGAAAAATATAAAAAATTGCGGCATAATAAAAAAATTTAACTGTGATACTGATCATAGATTATTAGCTCTAGAATTATCCCAAACGGGAGCTAAAAAGCGAACGAGGCAAAAAATATTTCCTTTGAACGAGACAATAAAAAAATATAGGATGAAATTCGAATCCTTAATAGGAGAAATGATAGCATGCACAAAATGGTATTTAGACAACAATGACGAATGGAATAAACAAATAATGAACATACTAGAGAATGCGACCAAGCAAATCCCAGTTGAGAGCAACAAACAAACAAAAACAGAGAAAAATCCTCTAGAAGCTTTATACAAAATAAGACAGGGAATAATCAATAAGGGAAACCTGACAGCAAAGAATAAATTAGAAATAGTCAACGTGAACAAACTGATAAAAATAAAAAGAAGAGAACTTCACTGTGAGAGAGAGGATGATATGATACAGCAAATATTAGAAGACACAATGAGCGTTAAGAAAATAAATAAAAACTTAATGCTAGGAAACAAATGGATGAGTTATCTAACTGAGAAAGGGAAAAAAATATACTACAGGAGCGAAATAAACGAAGTAGCAACCAGGTTTTATGAAGAGCTATATCATGAAAAAGAACAGACTTTGAAAAATCACGAGAATAATGAAAGAAAAAAGTGCGATAGTGAGCCGGAAATATTGGAAAGGGAAGTAAAAAGTGCAGTGCAAAACCTAAAAAATAATAAGGCTCCTGGGCCAGATGGAATATTGAACGAGCAAATTAAATATGCAGGTGACATTTTTATAAAAACCCTAACGCAACATTTTAATAATATTCTCAAAAGTAAAAAAATACCCGAAATATGGAAACTTTCAAAAATAATACTGATATACAAAAAAGGCGATAAGCATAAAATTGAGAACTACAGACCAATAAGCATAACCTCTAATATAGCAAAAATATATGCAAAAATAATTAACAGCAGAATAAAAAAGCATTACAATGACACCCAGGCTCAAGAGCAGGCAGGCTTTGCTTTAGAGAGGGATTTTCAACAACAACTAACCTACACATAATAAACCAAGTTATAGAAAAAAGTGAAGAATACAATTTACCACTATATATGGCATTTGTTGACTACACAAAAGCCTCTGACTCTATAAAACACTCCTTTCTTTTCAAGGCTATGAAAAACCAGGGCTACAACACAAATATTATAGAAATAGTAAGGGACATGTATGAAGGAGCAAAAGCAAAAGTGATAACGGATGTTGAAGGAAAAGAATTTAAAATGAGAAAAGGAATAAGGCAAGGAGATCCTTTGTCATCCACACTTTTCAATATCGCACTAGAAGAAATTTTCAGAGAACTAGCTTGGGAGGAGGAGGGAATAAACATTAATGGGTCATGGCTTAGTAACCTCCGTTTTGCAGATGATGTGGTAATTATAGCAAAGGATGAAAGTACGTTAGGGAAAATGTTGAACGAGTTACATAATGCTAGTATAAAAGCGGGGCTAGGAATGAGTATGGAAAAAACCAAAATTCTAACAAACAACTCAAACAAAACAAAAAATATTATAGTCAACAACAACCCAATAAAAATAGTTGAAGAAGTAATATACTTAGGCCAATTAATATCAATAAAAAATAGACACGAAAAAGAAATACAAAGAAGGATAAAATTGGGTTGGAATAAGTATTGGGCTTTAAAAAGAATTTTGAAAACTAATCTACCCCTAAAAATAAAAGCAAAAATCTTTAACAGCTGCATAATCCCAACCATAACGTACGGGGCACAGACATGGGCTCTAAGAAAAATTGATAAAAACAAGTTGCAAGTAACTCAAAATAAAATGGAAAAAGGAATTTTAGGAATAAAACAAAACGAACGGGTTAAAGTAAAAGAAGTAAAAAACATATTAAAAGAAAATAGAAACATTGTAGAGGAGTGTCTGTATCGTAAGTGGGACTGGGCAGGGCACTTAGCTAGAAGGGATGGAAATAGCTGGGTAGTGAAAACAACTTTTTGGTTTTTAAAACAGGAAAAAAGAAATAAAGGGAGACAAAACACAAGATGGCTAGATGACTTTACATCCTTACTAACCCATAAAATGTACCACAGAGTGGCTCAATGCAGACCAGAATGGCAGAGATTGAGATCGGCTTTCGCCCACAAGGGCAATAGGTATTTCTAGTCGTCGCCGACAAATACCAAATATTGTACCAAATATTATACTTTAGCTTAGAAACAAAATATTATTGTACTGTACAAAGAAAGCCAATAATAATAATAATAATTAGTGGCGTGTTTACGGGGGGAGGGGATTTGGAGACCAACCTCCCGAGCTGATCAAATTGCCCTAAAATATCGTAAAATCCTGTTCAAAACGCCTTCCAGAACAATTTTCTTCTCAAACAAAAATTATAAATTTTTTTTCCAGACCCTCCGCGGACCTCAGGTTGGGAATCACTGATCTAGGACACTCAAATTTTGAGAAAAGATTTTCACTTGAAAGAAGAATGAATCGCGCTCTCATGCTCTCCTTTTCGAGAGTCGCGCGAATTCGTACTGTTTGTGGGTAGGAGAGAAAAATTTTCGAGGATAAAGTTTGAAAAATTTTAAACAAAAGGTGTAGAAATGACCATATCGTTACACCTTCTATCTCTTTCCAAGTCTTCGTAACTAATTTTCTAAAAATTGGCGCGGTTCGCACCTAAAGAATCGAACAGTTTTCCTATAAATCTCGCTATTTCTGCATTCGAGATAATTCCTTCATTTCTTCTTCTTACACAAGTCGTGATAATAAATAGGGATAGATGAACAGATTTTAGTACATTTTTTCGGATGGGTCCCTACATATCGCGGAGCCTGAAATCGATCTCTATTTTATGAACCGCAATAATTTGGTTACTTCGAACTTTACTTCCGAACAAATCTAAAGCATTTAGGGTCTATCTGGAGTAGATTTAACGTTAGTAAATTATTATTATTGGTAGCATAAATCCTCTATCGAATTTAAACGTTGAACTTGGAGACAATGCTCGTTAAAATTTGAACGGCGCTATAAATTTTTCTTCCAGCCTCGTCTCGCTACTTTCGTCGCGACTGAATTAATTCTCATGTAAACTCATTCTATTATATGAGCGAACTATGCTAGCAAAATGCCCTCTAATTTATAAGTTCACAGTCATCATTCAGTTAGTCGCATTGTTATTATAGAATAGTATTCGAAGCTTGGCAAAGTTACCAGAAAATTAATTCGACGATAACGATACCGTAAAAGCTTCCTTCCACCGTGTAGAAGAAGGGCGTGTATAAAGGAGTTAATGAAGTTACACGTACACCTACATACCGAGTTTGTTATAGAAATATACTTTTTCCGTCTGATGGTATAGTGTCGGACGGTTTTTGTACGAGTCGCCTACTGCGTGTTTTTCGTATACGATGTTGTCTTCTAATGTATAGCTGTACTTACCCTCAATCTCGCCCCGAAATTGGACGCTTCATTTTCGCGATATCACTTTTGGAGCATCGTGTCCGCTACATATAACACCCTCTAGGAGTGCTTTATCTTACGTATCCTATTGCTATAGGAAGCGACGCGTGCAAAATCGCATAATATGAAAGTTCTCGGCGTCGGGGATTGATTTACGATAAAAGCAACAATTCTGCGTTTTTCAATCTTCTTCTCGTAAACGATACGATATCTACGAAAAACCACGGTTGTTTCACTATCAACACCTAAACGAGAGTTAATGTATTTTTATTGTATACCTCCGATTTTTCCGAACGCAGCTTTCCTTCTTGGCTGTCAGCCGTCGTTTTGGAAAGGATTTTAATTTGACGTGGGAACCTTATTTCCGAGAAATTGCAATCGTTAGCTTCTCTATACCGCGGTATTCGCATGGTACATTCAGAGAGCTCTTCTACTGTCTGGATATGATCCGCGTTGCGGCAATCTCGTTAGCATCGGAATTCCCTTCCGCTATTGCTTCTTAAAAGTGTTTATTCTGATTTCGAGTACACTGATAGTTGCGCGATAAATCCAGTCTACAGGACTGTGATTTTTTGTCATGATTATCTTTCGATTTCCTCCGAGTGATGTCCAAGTCCTGGACCAATTCTGAGTTTACTTCACGAATGAGCTGTATGAGTTTTAAAGTCCCGAAATCATTTTGAAACCTCATGATTCTTTATCAGTCATGATGTCGGGTTGTGATTGGACTGGAGTCTCCTCACACTGCGATGGGTATTCATATTATAATGCTTACATAGGTCTCATGATTGATGGGGTGATAAAATCATTTCAAGTTCCTTTGATTTATAGGAATTCTGGTTCAAAAGAATATTGTACAGTAGCCGTACTCTTGACTGCGACCTTCCTAGCTTCTCGTCTTCTCAAACTCTTGACCTTTCAATCTATACATCTATCCTTTCTCCTAGTAACTTCCTCCTCTCCTCTTTGAAATCTGATCTTCAATACCTCGCTAAACTCTCGCCTCTCCTTCCTATCGAACCATCGTCGCCTCCGTGGCTATTATCCCCCCCCCTCCCCGCATCTATCAGACTCGAACTCGCAAATACTCCGAAATCGGACAATTATTCCTATCGAAGACTAATCTCAGAAATTATTGCAGAATACTCAAATCATGAAATCTGCTACTTTGATGGCTCAAAATCTCAATTTAAAACAGCTCATGCATTCTGTATTCACGGCTCCATTACCGCTAAGCAACTCCGTAACTCAGCTTCGGTATTTACTGCTGAACTTGATGCTATACACTCTTGCCTTTCGCAACTAACGAAACGTCCCCCCCCCCCGACACAATTTCATCTTACTAATTGATTCTCTTTCTTCTCTCTCAACAATACAAGATATCTATTCAACAAACCCTATAACTCAACGCATCCACGTCTTTCTTCCATCAAAGCAACTATAACTTTCATCTGGATCCCTGGCCACATCGGTCTCCTTGATCGTGCAGCTAAGGAAGCCACCCACCTACCAAAGATTACAGATCCATCTTCTTCCCCGCCATACGATCTAAAAAACAATTACCGTTCCCTAATTTTGAATGCTTGGCATCATCCTCGGACTCTCCTATACCGCACAACAAACTCCAATCTATAAAAAATTCGCCTACCTCTTGGTCCTCCTCAAACAGAAATTCCCGTGATGAAGAAATCATTCTCTCTCGCCTCAGAATTGGCCACACCCGACTAACTCATTCTCACCTCCTACTAAATCTCTTCCCTCCATCTTGCAACTACTGTCAAATGTATAACCTAACAGTACAACACCTATTCTCATGTCCAGCCCTGCAAAACCAACGAATAACTTTCATCGTCTCTTCCTCAGTATCCTCCGCCTTATGCAACAACTCAGAAACAGTTACTAACTCTCTTCAATACTTAAGCTCTATACCTACTACTTTCCACTCCTCTAACAACCTACAATACTTTTTCGCGAGCTGATAACCCAGAGAGTAGTCGAATAGCTAAAAAAAAAAAAAAAATACTACCTTCGTATTAAACTTATTCTTCAAAACTCGTACCCATTCGCTCGTGAAGTTTTTGATGTACTCCGATTCAGTGATACTTTGTATATGTCGACGGTGAAGGCCAATTACTTCCGATGCTTCATGTAAATATTCGGTTTTAATTGAACTTCGAAGTTACTTTTTCCAATTTTTTTTTAATAAGTTACTAAGCAATAATAAATAGTTATTATCCGATGGTCGTTTATACACGAGCCACGCATTTCCGGGAAGGCCGACATTCTCCTATGGCGAAAATTCTGCATGATGACGTGACGCAGAAGTACTCATCGTCCGAGAACGCTAATCACCAACTAACCGAAAAGCCTAAGAGAAACGCCAGTCAACCGTCCAAGTCCAGAACAACAAATGCCGACAAAAGGAAACCAGAAGTAGCGTTCAAGTACAGGGAAATTACCCAAAATAGATACATAGCGACCAGTCATTTACCCGGTTACGAGAATCCGAACGTTGACGAATTCCTCAAAAGATTTTTCCCTTCGACGTTTATAAAAGCAGAACCTCCTCCTCGTAAAGTCGTCATGGTTCAGAAAAAACCTAAACCGAAGAAGGTCGTACCTCAAGCTGTAGTCAAAGGAATATTTATGGAGAAGAAGAAGAAGGTAAACGGGCCGACTAAAATGTTCATGCTCTTCAACGGTGATGACAGAAAAGCTCATCGACGGGCGGAGAGGTCGCGAAGTAGAAAAAGGGAGAGCGTTCCGACGCAGATTCAAAGTAGAAAATCATCGGATGAAGTCGAAGAAGAAATTGTTCCACCTCCTCGAGAACCTATCGAGGTTATTAAAAAGGGTAATTTTAAAGAGAGAATCGAAGCGATAATTAGAGATAAAAAGGAGATCGCGAGACTCGAGAAGATTAAAAAGAAAAAATTACGCCGACAATTATCGCGTCCGGTCTCTCCTGAAAGTCCGCTCGCAGGAACGGCGCCGGCCAAAGTTGTAGAGTCAGGATTATTCACTGGTGAAGAGTCGGCATTAGGTGAAGTTCGCCTAGTCAAACCACGTCAGGCGCGAAGTAAACACCGAAAAAAGTAGAATGAGTATTAAATTTTTCCTTATTCGAGATTAGAGCGCGCGCAACTTATGTACCAATTTGAAAAAATAAAATGAATCCCGTGAGTGCACAAGTAGTATCCTATTTGTAGTTTCAAAAGTTGAACTGGTAAATACGTATTCATTTCATACGGCATTTTCTTCCTTCAGTGTTACCGGTAATTAATTACAATAAAATTGATGAAATGGTCAATTTCTAGATTTGTTTCCGGTGTAAGTTTTACCATTTTCAAATTTTATCAGTATCGTCCAAACAGGTTGAGGGGAGTTCGGAGGTCACGGAAACCGTTCGAGAACTTTCATTTTATATTGATTGGATTCTCAAATTCGCCAACCTCAATTTTACTCACGATAATCATTTTGGTCATCTGTCTCATCCTAAAATCGATCGTATTTATGAGAAAGAGAGGGAGAGAGAATACAGACTCTAGCTTCAGTCGTCGTACAGCTCCTCCCGTTGATTACGCCAGGTCCTCAATTAAGTTCTTAACCCGTGATTTTCTCGGATTGCCTTTTACTGTGAACAAAGTATCCGCACATGGTTGGAAAATGAAGAACAGAAAGTCACTTCATGACTTATTGCTGTATTTATCGTTCGCGAAGAGTTTTAATTGAGAGAGAATCCTTAGATCAGCTTTGAAAGGACGCAACTCACAGAAATACGAAACGTGAGGTAAATGTGTAAGTTACGTGGTCTGAGCATTCGCATCGTGACCTTCTGTATCTACAAAAGAAAGTCGATGTACGCTGACAAATGCCGATTTTGCTGCGTTTAATTTTCCTCATGGGAAATATTCTCTTCACTCAAGGGTAAAAAATGAGTTCATAAAGAATGACAATTTGATTGGTTTTGTTCTACGAACGTATGATAGCAATATGCTGACTTCGACGCTCCTTACGTACGGTATTCACTTTAGTGCGTAAGAACATTGCGTCAGCGAGTTGAGATAGATAAAAAAATAATTATTATTCGCTTGTATTTTTCTCATCTTTCCGTCGTTTTGCGTGAAAAGATTCGGTTTTTCTCTAATTTGGGAGAGCTTCTCTAGTATGGAATGGTCTCTTCTTCGAATTAATTTTTGCTATTTCTGTATTCAACGCGAGGATAATATTTTCGTTCGTGATGCTTTCGTATTTTTCAGGAATGAAAATAGCCTTCATCTATTTAAAAAAAAATAAACGAAAAATACTGGGCTAGTAAATTTGGACTACACTTACGTACCAAATATTCTTGCAGATTAATAAATCCGAATAGATTTATGGTATATCTATATTTCAAATTAATTCGTTTGATTGAAGATGACGTCTGCGAGAGCAAACGCAACCGTATCTGACTTTTGTGACGTCATCTTTTCTGGGGAAATGTCCAGGAACTTGGAGTATTTCAGCCCAGCCAGCTATTATATGAGGAGAAAGACTTGGAAAAATTTCAGGTTTCCTTTTACATTGATAGAAGGGGGAATTGGATGATCTTTTTATCAAAGAACCCGCTATCTGTTTTTTGGGAAACGTCCACGTCCGACTTTGATGAAGTCATCAACCTAAGTTAGATTGGGTTCTGTTGCATGGAAGGGAGCATCCTCAAAAAATGTCTGCGTCGGGCTTTGGTGAAAAAGGTCAGGTTATACGTCCTTAGTTAAGTTGTTTGGAGGGATTAGGAATTTAGTTTGGCTAGATTACAGGAATTTGTCTAGGTTAGATTTTTGGCATTTTTCTGGGCTGGTTCACCGAAAGATGTGACACATTTCACCCCAGAACATAATTTTTTCGTATTTTCAGTACGCGTTTCCAAAAAGGGAAATGAAAGAAAAATTAGATAGATTAAAACCTTGTGAAAAAAGTTTTCTTTATTGGAAAATATTGTTACAATATGACTTCATGAAGTTTAGTGTAATGTAAAATTTTAAGAACGTGCATCATTCTATACTGGCTGTTTTTCGTAGGACAGTGGAGCTTGTGATAGCCTCTAAATTTTTGATCTCATGTGAGATATCTTTCGCTCTTGATGATGACACTATACTTGTCAAAACGTCGAGCCTTGTAATGTACTTCCATTTTCGATTTTGTTTGATTGACGGCAGTGCTTCAGATTATAATTACACGTTTAACATATAAATTTCTCAATTTTTCTCTCGTTATTCTCTGTTCTAGAAATTACTAGATGTACGGACTCCTCGAAGATACGAGACATGTTCAAGAGTATTGAGGATCTATCCTCATTACCCTAGAAATCAGGCTTTGTCGCAATCTCTGAGCAGTAATTCCATTCCGATAGGTCGCCACTTTCGAAAAATAATCTCTCTTCAAGTTTCTGAAAAGTCATCGGGTAAGTGATTTTTTTTTTCTTTCTGAATGAGATATCATATTTGCCGATCCAGATGAGGCAGGGAGTGAATACAATTGAAACTGTTCAACCCGTTTGCAAATGCACCTTCTCATATCGTCCTCCCATAGAGGAAGGTGGGGAGTCTAATCGACCATCGAAATCTAAAATTTCCTCGTATCGAAGTACTTGATGGAAGAGAACCTGCGAACAGCTCTATACAAATCAGCTCAAATGCGCTTGATACAGCACAAGCTTCTTTGGCCCGCTCCTGTAGAGGGCAAAGATCTCATCTTCCCTGAATATTTGGACCCTATGTGGGTAGTAGAGCGAGCTTATCCTCGCATACGTACGAGTGAGTAATCATTTCAGGAATCTTAGCGTGAGAGGATCCAATTAGGGTAACTCTTCAACGAAGTATTCTTCTCCAAGCTGCAAAGCCCCCAGGTATTGAACTCCCTACCCCATCACCCAATTTGAAATTTACTGGCCTTCCCTTCCTTAATAATGAAACCTCCGGGACCCGTCGGGCTTGAAAACATTTGCTGATGCCTATACCTAATTGAAATACTGTGAAAGCCTCTCCCCCTTTCTCTCATCGAAAGGTTTCTCTCCGGACGCGAAAAAGTGAGCCCGTGAGCTAGTCAGCCCAACGTACAGTATACTAGACTTACATTAGGCTAAGGAGAAAGGGGTTGGAGCTGTCTGCAAACCCACGAGCTAGTCTAAGATTTTGACCCGTTGATGACGCTGTAAGGTTGGTGTGGCCTTGATTCACTTTACGGATAAGAATAAGTCATAGTCTTTGAAAGACAGTTCGCCTGGTAACAGTCACTTCCCTGACACGTCGCCGGCTTGATTATTCAGTTCCCGTGAGACTCAATGAACCTTATTTGGTCAACCACATATAATTGAATGAACCGTCTCGATGAGCCAGTATGATTATCCTCCAGAATAATGCCTTGAGTAAATTGACAGATTTTTATCATTTCTAAAATTATTTTCTCGATGTGTCTACTTTAATGTCGTTAACGGCAAAGGCACCTTCTACTATTGAAAATCCCTGAGGCCGAGTCCCATCATCTGCCCAGTTGACTGACTTGAGATTATCGACCTAATCCAGAAATCTACGAGGCGGAGTTCGAGTTTCTCAGTCTTAGCATACAGTATCCATTTTGTTAGGAGGATTACATCTTCAGAAAACGTCCACGTCCGCGTCCGGGAAATTCTGTGAACTGCGTGACGTGACGTGTGACGCTTCATGACGTCATCAATGACCTTGACCTACTTTAGGGACTTGGAAAGCCTTATTATATCAGGCCTAGTATACAGTATACTGAGAAGAGCCCAGCCAACTCATTTTCTGAGGGGGCATTTCGCGCCAACGTGATCGCGAGCGCGGGAGGTTGCGGGTTCCCCGCTGCCATTGCGAACCTGCAATGGCCTCTAATTTCATTAAAATATACTAGCTCAAAACTAGGCTTAAACTAGAGCCCAACTAGCCTTAATTGGATTTTACTAGCTTCAAACTTGGCCTCTGTGGCTGGGACCAAACTAGATTTGTCATACTAGTATATTAGGCTTCCAGGCCTACTATGACTGAACATAGTATACTAGCCTTGAACTATACAGTATACTAGCTCTGTACTTGGACTACGCCACTCTGTACTAAAGTTGGGCAAAATTCGAGTTTCCTTGTCTTAGCGTACAGTATATTAGGCTATATTGGCTCTAAACTCGGCCTATACTAGGCTATACTGATGTTAGACTGTACCAGGCTTAGCGTACAATGCACTAGACTGTTGTAGGCTTTGTTCCCGCGTCGATCCAGAAATCTGCGACTCTGAGTTTGTGCTCCTTGGACAGTGTATTAGGCTGTACCAGTTTTAAACTAGCCCTAGCATACGCTCATGTTACTCTATACAAATATGTACTAGAGTATCCCACCACTAGTGACTAGACTGTACCATGCCTTTGTCAAAAGAGAGGAATTTGGATGACGTCACAAGGAAGTTATGGTGACCAGCTCGGATACTGGTCTAAAGAGATGCTTGCGAAGACGAACCTTGACAAAGCCTGAACTGACTCTAATTACAAAAGCGATCTACAACGCAATTACTATACTTATGTTACACGGATTTTACGTTAATTACGTGTGCGATACGAGGACGACGTGAATTCACTTCCTCGGAGCTTTGAATGATGATGATCTCTCTGATGGACATTCTTATATACGTTCAGCTGTAGCCCCTGACCAACGCTTTGTTGCATGTTTTGGTGATCTCACTGCCCGTGATCGCCACCGATTTTTTTCCCTCTTGCGAACTCAGCAAATTTAGGTACCTACGCCTCTACAAAATCACGTACACCATAGAAGTTTAAACTGGTTAGTGTCTCTACTGATATTTCTCGAATCGTAATCAACTCTTACCAGGAAAGTGATGAGAGGAGACACAAAAAATGATTTCTATTTATTTGGTTCCGCCAAAACATCTTTTTTGTAGAAGTATGTACCAATAGCCATTACTATCGGTACCATATTCTTCTGCGCCTCATCCTATAACTGAATACCGTTCTATATTTCAAGTAACAACTTAGTAAATAATTAAATAACCGCGCCAACGTTTTTTACTGCGCTTTTTGGTTTTCGCTCGTTGTCGCCTTTGTACGTTGGCCTTTAAACTTCAGAAGCATATTTGAAAATGCCGCACGTGGAAAAATTTAGGAATATTATTCCGCGTCTCATTCTGATATTTTTTATCAGATATACCAAAATGGGTTGAAAAAAAAACAATTCTCTTTGTACGCAAACGTGATCCAAAAATCAGTTCCACGATTTCCGAACCATAATCAACTCAACGCGTGAGGTTTTGCGAATGGTTTTGTCGTCCGCCGAGGGCTTTGCGTTTTTTCAATTTTCATTGGCAAAATCAAATTTTTCTTTTGAAAATGGCTTATAGTGTTCGATATTATAGTGAATAAAAAAGCTCTTATAGAAATCAATAGTTTTTTTTACCAAACCTCTACAACATACGCCACTCTATTCTCCGGTGTAAAGGGTCATCGGGGGATCACTTATTGAGCGTAAATACGAATCTTTTCAGTTAGGAATTACATCTGTGCCCGTTGGCAATAGCTTACAATGTGACGTTCGTAAGAAAGTGGACTAGATATGCGTTCATCTCCCACCGACGAAATATCGACGCATAAATTTTGTATTCTACTCAGCTTTGTGGTACAAGTTAAAAATTGACAGTCGGTGATAATTTGATGTACGAACATCTGCCTATGAAATTTCCCCCTGGTCCCGTAAAAGCCACAAGAATTCATATTTCACTACAGCCAGTCAATCGTGATTTTTTTTACCGAAAAATTTTATATGTTACACGTTTTTTGTTCCTGTTTTCTTCGGTCAGCAAAACTCATTGTATTTCTTATCTTGTAAAACAGTCAAATAACTCAAACAGGCGCGGCATTGCGGACGTACGAGTTAGATATCGAGCGAGGATAAAAGAAACAAGACGCAGCCCGTGTATTTTTTCATTTTATAGGTCTAATATCTTGAAAATAGATGACCTATGCTATAATGTTAGCCGCAGCTATCTTTTGAACATTGCGGCAGAATATACGGAGTGTTTCGAATGTCTTGTGATGCTAAAGTCGCAGCTTTTGCATCACTGAATTTGTTACGTTGGTTTCGAGGAACGTAACTTCAGCAATGATGCTGAACTAGCGGCATTAGCGTCAAAGAATTCTCAAAACACTCTGTATATCAACGAAAAAATTACTTCGAATTCCGAGCTCCTTTGAAAACACGGCACGTTCTTACTTTCAAACTCAAATAAAATCAATGTTGTACAGCAGTTGCGGAGAAATTCCGTAAATTTTCCTGTCTGGAGGCGCATTTATACCTCATATCGACGAACGATTTTCTCTCGTACTCAAAAATATTTAACTGGCAATTAATAAGAATTCCGGAGCTACGATTCTGGAGATAAGGAAATATTCCCAATGCATTCGAGGAAATATTTTTCATTTTATTCGTAAGGAGCTGCCAACGACTATTATGTATTCCAGCATTTTTTATTCAGCCTCTTTTGTCATTTTTTCCTCTTTGGCTCTTTATGAGGGTATACTTTTTCGCGTTTTCTAAAAATTCTCCTTCGGTGCCTTATAGCTTCAAAGCTGCTCGAAGAAAGTATTATGCAAATACTAGGTTAATTCAACTTCGTAGCCAAATAATTAATATTTTTACAAATTCAAAGATGTGTATACTAGCATGAAAGAGGGTTCGTGAACTTTAATAATTTTGAGGGATTAAAGAGATTTAAGTTTTAATCATTCTCGAAACTTCGTGACGAGCATACTTTTCATGTAATCTTTACTGCAGAGGCTTTCAAAGTCATACAGTATGCTACTATAGTTTGAACATATCTACATTTAAACCTGTTTGAGTAGGTGCTCGCGAGGGCCCTGACTTAGTTCAAGAGTTTGGAAAGATCTCGATTACCGAGCTATCTGTATGAGGAGGGAGACTTATGAAAAAGGATCACTTCGAGAGATTCAAAAAACTCGTCCTGAGGAACAAATTGAATTGTCCTCTTATCATATACTATATAGCTCGATATTCAAAAGGCTTTCAAGTCCAACTCCTTCGATGGTAGGGATCCATGTCCCCTTTCTATTATATCTAGCTGGAAAGTCAAACTTTCTTTCGGGTTCCAATCCTCCGTCTATGGCTTGATGGTCGGTATTCCTCCGGAAAGGGGGAATAAGAGATAAAGAGAGAAAAATTTTCGCACTGTGCCTGTAGATTAAAATAGGCCAGTTTTCGACGAACGGTCAATGGTAAGATACCAAATTTTTCGGAATAAGTCCCCAGTTCAAATTTCAACTTTTAAGCCTCGTCTTTAAGAAGGGGTGGGGAGGGGACTACCTCGAGAAATCCCAATGATCGAGATGTATAAAATCGAAAAGGGACTTTTAAAATTTCGACCCTTGAATTTTATATAATTTGGAGGAGGGCGTTTTAGTGCAGTGGAGGGGGAAGGGGGTACTCAAGAATTTTCCACAGGAGAAAAATACTGAAGACGAGAGTAGAAAAATTTTTTACGACATATTATTATAATCCATGAAAAATTAATTGGTACACGTCATTAGAATAATATTATGTACACCCATGAAACAATACCATTACTTACAAGATGAGCGTGCACAGGAAAAAAATTCAAAAAAATTTATCAAAATATCATCTAACTTATTCACTGTAGTAAAAATTATTGAATTTAATATGAAAAATAATTCAATTTATATATCTCATAAATTAAATTAATACAATAATTTTTTTTTCATCAATTTTAATTTTATCAAATTCTATTTTATTTAATTTTATTTTTATTAACTAAATTTAAATGGTGTTTTAAAAAGTTATAATTAATAAAGATCCTAATTCAATTTTATAATTCAGCATGGAGTTAATGCCCTAAATTCATTTATTTTATCATCCTATAATCTTTAAAGTAATTTTAAATTTAATTAAAATGAAAAAAAAATTATTCTATATTACCCCAATAAAAAAATTAATCAAATTTATATGTATTCTTATTTTTATAAATAAATAAAATTTGTGTCAAGGTGATTTTATAAATTAATAGTATTAATATTGTTTCATTTAGTCCTCTTTAATACTATATGATGATTAGATTCATTCATCTAATTAATTTACAAAATTAAAGCACCTACCCCACTGATGGCCGAGAAAAATAGTGATCGCTTCAACAAAACTTACAAGAGTTACAGGAGAATTACAGTCGCTTCAACAATAGACAGACAGAAACCAGCCGATTCCTAATCAGTGATCACATATCACCAGCGAAGGGCTTACCGAGTGTGCAGAGAGTGCAGTTGCACAGGGCGGCAAATTTTTCTATTTTCTTTTTCTTGTCGACATCATGACTACTGTCTATGAGTATTTATTTTTTAAGGTTGCTTATCAACTATAGATGCATAATTCTTTAGAGGGGAACCCGCTATCCATTTTCTTAGGAGGATTACATCCTCAAAAAACGTCCGCGTCCGGGAAATTCTGTGAACTGCGTGACGTGATGTGTGACGCTTTATGACGTCATCAATGACCTTGACCTTCACCTACTTAAGAGACGGAAAAATTTCAACTCCCAGCCGGGATGCTTCATGACGTCATCAATGACCTTGACCTACTTTAGGGACTTGGAAAATTTTCAACTTCCAGCCTTCGTGATCGCGAGCGCGGGAGGTTTGCAAACCTGCAATGGCCTTTAAATTTTTGCTATTTATAGATATACTTTCATTATCATTATTAAGAATAAAACGAAGGGTGTGGCGAAGGAAATCTACTTGCCCCAAAAAAATATTACTTGTTAGAAGCCCTAAAAATACAAAAATTTAATTGTCAAAAAAAAATACATCACTATGAGAAATTCATATTTTTTAATGAGTTTGCCCTTCTCCCCACTCCTTAATCGGTAAATCCCGAGCAGAGCGAGAAAATTTTTTTTAGGGGGCGGCAGAAAACCTAAATCCGGCTCTGCACATCACCTTCCTACTAACTTAGTTTCTCTGTTACAGTTACAAAGTAGTTCTGCATTATACTTTTCCCGGGAAAATCTGTTAATATCTCGTGTATGAGCGATCCTTATCAATCACTTTTAAAACTAGGTCATTTATTTTCAGCGGGGAACCCGCTATCCATTTTTTCAGGGGGATTATATCCTCAGAAAACGTTCGCGTCCGGGAGTTTTTATGAACTGCGTGACGTGACGTGTGGCGCTTTATAACGTCATCAATGACCTTAAGCTACGTAAGGGACTTGGAAAATTTTCAACTTCCAGTTGTGACGCTTTATGACTTCATCAATGACCTTGACCTACTTTAGGGACTTGGAAAATTTTCAACTTCCAGCCTTCATTATATCAGGCCAAGCATGCAGTATACTGAGAAGAGCCCAGCCAACTCCTTCTCTGAGGAAGCATTTCCGCGCCAACGTGATCATTGCAAACCTGCAATGGCCTCTAATTTTTTTTCCTGTACTTCGTTTCTCAGGCAACCTTTATTTTGTCCTTACTTTTTAATATTCTCCATAAGTGAAGATCATGTTTCATGTCTTTTTATTCGCGTTGCGCCCGAAAACAGTCGCCCATTACATTTGCGGCCATTTGATGAAGCTATAGACGAAAAGGTGATGTTTCAGATAATTGGTGAAATGTTTATCTTTATGAGTTTCATACTATTCTACTAGTCAAGAGAGTCAAAAAAGGGTGGCACTTTTTTTTTCAGTATTAACAGAGATACAGCTAGTTGAAATAACATCTGCTCTGATGCAAATTCTCATGTAATCACCTTTTTGTCCACGACACTAGCGCGTCTACAGGCCGAGCGCAATGCGAATATGCCATACGTAAGTACTTAAAATGAGCTCACGAACTTACTTGCTTCACTTGTTGGTGTATAAATCTAGTATACTGTATGTTAGGTCAAGTGACTTCCAAATTAGAATACTGCATGTTAAGCTTACTCGCTTTCGAGACTCACCCGTTCCCCTCGTTAGTACCAGTTCTTAAACTAGTATGAGTCCCGTATGGTATGTTGGCTGTGCGGCTTCCGAGGCTCTGATGTCTAGTATCTAGTATACTGTATGTTGTTCGGTGAAGTCCCGGAATCCCCCCCCCCGTAAATTCTTCCCTGTAGCAGTAATGGTTGTATCAATATTAGGCTATTTCTCTCATGCGCTCGAACATCTTTCATATAAACAACTATTCTAAAATATTGCTACATTTATCTCAGATGACGCACATCCTTACAGACTTGATATGACACACAACTTGACCAGGAAGTAAATTACAGGTATTTGATATCATGCTCGCTCATTTAATTTTAGAAAAACACTGCAATTCTGTTTGAAAAATGATGGCCTGCAGGAAAAGAGGTTTTTTGAGGCGTATATACACCATCGAGATGCCGCTTCGTACGCCCAGAAGGTGCACGTTTTAAATACGATACGCAAGCTGTGCCGTGAACCAAGTATAAATGATAACCCTTTAAATTTAATTGTCGAGCGAATTTCGTTGCAGAACGCGTGATAGTGAGCAGAATAAACCTTTCGGACTCGTTCTACGGCGTCAATATACAGTATAGCGCGAGTATTTCTTCTGCGGAGTCGTAATTCTCCTTCACCCCAATTTTGTGCAGTTTCTTAACTTCTAGCTTCCATTAAATCCCAAAATTGAGTCTTTTTCCCACATATCTCTCCAACTCTCCACACTTCATCGGCGTATTTCTTCGGAAAATTAATGATCAAAAACAAGAGGAGATATAACCCTACCGAGATGTCGGAGGAACGAACTGTATACATACAGCCTCTAGTTCATTCGACGCCAATCTTGTTGACATTTTCTACGATGCGAACGAGTCCATGCCGAATAGTGCTGAATAATCTGAATGAAACGAAATAGCGAAGTCTGAAAGCTCGGCAACCTAGTAATTACGCGTTCAGATCTATGCTATTTTTCCGAATCAGTGTTTCTCAAACTTTAAAAATTGTGAAACTTGAATCTTTTTTATTGCGACAAAATGACTTATTAATACACTGCAAAAAATATTTGAAAAAGAAGAATAAATTCTCTGCAGCATCCCGCCGTAATTTCATGTTCTATACTTGAAGAAAAGCAAGAAAAAATGAATTAAGTTTGGAGTAAAAAAGTTTACTCTTTTTTTCAGGTTTTAATTATAAGAAGTTGTAGTACGGTGAGTGTAGCGGAACTGAAATAATATTGAAGTTTGAAACAAAGTTGGGTCATAATGACGCATAATTCACGTTTTTTTTTTTTTTTTTTTCAAAGTATTCGCACGAATTATCTAGAGAAAAAAAGAATGGAGCCGATCAGGAATGCCGTCATCTTGACGCCTTTCTTTGAGTGTTGCTGTAGGAATCAACTGTAGAAAACTTTGTAACCAGATTAGCGTTAATTTCTTACAAAATATTTGTATTAAAAATCCGTTATACTTGGAGAAATCGTATGCATTAGGCGAGGTCTTAATCACGTGTCAATAAAATAATCACGTGCCCATTGTTGAACGAAAACTAGCGTACGTTGGTAAATGCAATTTGCACTTCGAGTTTATTCCTAATTCAAGTCGGAGGCAACGGTACGATTTCGGCGTCCATTTATGCAATCTTGTGTAGAAGACGTTTCTCCCCATTTCTTCATCGGCCATGAGTAGAAAAATCCTTCCTTATATGGTTCATAACATGGAGAATCACCATCAGTTTCGAGCAAAGAATGATACTTTTTCTCAAATGTCGAGTTTTGGCTTTTTTGACATTTCAATGTCTTTACCGGAACCTCACCCCATTTTGCGAGGCCTAGTTTACCCCCTCCTTTATGAACTTGGAATCTTCACCCAATCCATAAATCTGCTTTTAATGTCTTTACCGGCAGCCCACCCTGTTCCAGTGAATGAAATCCGCGAGGCAGAGTTGCCCTTCCCTTGATGGACTTATAATCTCGAACCTTCGACCCAATCTAGAGATATGCGAGGCCGAGTTCGAAAGTCTCAGCATACGGTTTATAAAGTTACACTAACTGTAAATTAGACTTGAAATGACTTGATCTCTTCCTAGAAAGTTTGCGAGGAATCTTGATCCAGAATAGTTGGCTTGCTATATCAGACCGAGAATGAGTCACCCGATTGTTTAAAACATGTATACTAGATGTCACGGACGTTGATGATGTCATAAAGAGGTTGAAGCTGGTTGATGCTTTTACTGTGCCTTTATCTAATAACAAAAATTATTTCGTCTCAACATGGTAGTTGAATGAAGCTCCTGTATTAAGAAGACATTAAAACTGATAGTTATCCATTTGGTTCTGTCAGAACTTTTTGTCAAACGCGCAGGCCAGTCGAGAGCTGCAGTCGGTTCCGGGGCGAGGAGCACAGCGGGCCCCCGAAAAATGTTTTCGCCCCCTCCCTTTGAAAATACTGGCCCTGCGGGCACCTAATTGAGACAGGCCCCGGGACAAAATCCCCAGTTTTCTCCCTCCCTCTCGTCAGGCCTGGTCTCTGTCTAGACTTTTAAACTATCTCCAGCAATTTTGGTATACCAGGAAATTATTGTATTTTTTTTTACCCAATCACGAATTCGTCTCTAGGTCTCGAGTATTGAATTGTTTTTTAGTCTCAAGTTCAAGAAACCGAGGGTAATTTGTGTTAGCGTCTAAACTTTTGAATTCTTTCTTTGAATGATGTCTGTAAAGGTTAGAGTCTCTTTCAGTTACCCAGGACGAGGTTTGAATACTTCAAACCCTCCATAGGTATGGGAATTTAGTCTACTGAAGCCCGCTAGGTCTCGTCCAACATGAGTTGTTCTCTGGATCAGAATTTTACATTTATTACTGGGTCTCAAGTTGTGGATGATGCAGTATATTGCCAAGGGAATGTAATTGGTTCTTTGCTGAGTGTCGATGTTTGAAATTTGTATAACCCACGGAGTTATAAATTCTTGAAAACCTAAAACTAGATTTGTTTCTGAGTCGCAACTTCGAACCGCAGAGGAAAAGCCTGTTTCCGTCAGGCCAGTCGAGAGCTCCAGTCGGGTCCGGGGCAAGAACACAGTCCCCCCTTCTCTCATCAGGCCTGCAAAAGCGCGCCTGCACCCATCGCCCACCATTTCAAATAATAAACTTGAGAGGAACAATGATTTTCCTTATCTATTCATCTGGAGCTGGCCACATTTTCTCACCAAATGTATGGTACTCCTGTTTACTATTCGATCCTGAATTGGGATATGTATTACTGTAGATAACGTTCTTTCTTTCTTTTCTTTTCTTTTCAGCCGTCATAGTCGAGATAATTACATTACACCGTACCCTTCTGTTTCTCGGTCGAATGATTGCATTTGTATTTAATTTTGTTTTCCTCAACCAAGTTGCAGATGAGGTAAGATTTGTTTAACACTACTGTACGAATAAACCTGAACGTGTTCATTCCATCACGTTTTAGATTTTGTCTTCATGCATAAGACGAAACGTTTTCTGAGGAACAAATACTTTTATTTCTTCGACTGCATAAGCGTGAAGAAAAAAAAAGCGATGCTGGAATATATTTGTAAAAGCAATATCTATTCCAAGACTCGCTTACAATCGTCAATTTCTGTCAATTCACCATTTCTTGAGTTTCGGAGCGCGTTATATTTTCCCATCGCGAATTCAGTTCGCCGTCCGAATAAGAAGTAATGTTATATCGAGGAAAAGCGAAATGTCGATTGATAGTGAACGATTTATTATTCTAGAGCATCCAACATTAGTATAATAAGTTTCAATACAATTGTGTATTTTAAAACAATTCAGAAGTCGCTAGACGACAAAAAATAATATTTTGTTAAATCAAATCGTGCGTTTTTAATAATACCAATTTATTGCGTCTATTTATAAGAAAACGAGTTTCCCGTCAATTTTCGTTTTCTCTGCAGCAATATCCATTTGATAAGTGCAAGTAAGAAGGATCTCGAAGTGAAATTTTTCATTGTATCGTCTGCTTCGTAATAACTTCTAGTTACTCCGTTTGGTGTGAATTTGAAATTTTTTATGTTTTTTGTGCAGAAGAAGATGTGGAAATACGTTCTTACTGTAAAATTCAGGAGTGACTCGTAATTCAATATTGCATCATCTCTTGGGTTACGCGATATTCGCCCGAAGTCATCTATGCAATCCTAATATTTTTCCCCTTGTTTTTTTTTTTTCTGTACTATCTAAATTGTAAGTGCTCGTATACGATATCTGTTTTTCGTTCGTTTCGGATTAGATAACAACATTTTGCGAGATTCATGTAAAAAATCATTAATTTGTACATTCTACCCTCCAGCTCAGCGCACGCTTTAACTGGCTAAGAAAATTTTCAGAATCGAAATAGACTTTATTTTGCGCTTGTGGAAATGTAATAGTCATCGGTACTTGTATACAACGAAAACTTCAATGAATAGAGACTAAAAAGGTTTTCAAATGTAACTATTCTATGATCCACTGATCGCAATTGACTCTGTGAGAGAAATTGGATATTGTGGAATAAAAAATGGTATGTTCACCACAACCACCTTCTCATGCCTCACATCTTTCCACGTGACTGATTTCCACAAATACTAAGTCTTACCTTCTTAATCACCTGCCACAATCTTGCAGCTTTCCGTAACACTTATCAAGTCCTCTATTTAGTAACGTTTTTCAATACTTATACCCGGCCCTAGTCCGCGCAGATGAATGGCTCTTTTAAAGTACCTAAAGGCTCGTTAAAGTGGGAGAAAATTGATCTCAAAAATCAATCAAAAGGTGTCTGTTGGGCTCGTATCTAGTCATTAAATTATGGAGTAGAGATGAAGAATTTTAATAAATTACTTTGCAGTTGTAACTTGTGTTTCATGGTTGTTCAACCGAAAACGTTTGGAATGAATGAAATTTGTGCAGTTAAAAAGTAACTTATTTAAATTCTTTACCTCTAGCTTTGTGCAGCTACGTGGAATTGCGCATTAAAACATTAAATTATGGATGAAGAAATGAAAGAAGTGCCATATGAGAGAAAATTTGAGGGTTGCGATGAATCAGAAAGAAGACTCTTGAACCGAGATTTCCAACAGCTATCTTTTTATGTGCTCTCAGTTCTCGTAATTCCCCCCTTCTGTTCCTTCAATCACATCTCAGCACTCATCCCAAACTCGGACCCCTTCTTAATGTTTTTTCATCCATTCCTCGGTGAGCCCCTATCTTTGATGTCCGTCTCGGTCTTACTGAAATTTCTAAAACAACTATAACTTTAGATACAAAGAACACATCAAGAAAATCATCCCCCAGAATTTTTCTCGCTTTATGGATCTTCCGGGACACACCGACCTCAAGGAACATCACGCAGTGGACCTTGCTGCGCAGCAGTTTCTGCATTCATATTCTAAAGCTAATCGCTCTCCCTTCCCTTAGTATGATCTCAAATCTTATTACTGTTCCCTCGTCCTCTCCTCCTGGTATGATTTCTGGGATTCTTTGGTCTACATCGAACCGCCTTTCCCGAGATAAAAGTCAACCAAACCAATCTCACCCCCGCTCTTGCCTTGCATTCCCCTTGCCATGCGTTTAGTGTAACTCTGATGATCTACCCGTCCAACTCACTTTCTTTTTTTGACCAACTCTGGAAAATATCCGGCTTCATTATTCTTCCTCCCCCTGCATCACAAACTTCCTCTTGAGTAGTTATAAGAAAACTACTTTCTACTACTCCACCTGGATCATATCCATCCGCATTGTTTTGATGCTTGATAAATGTGCCAAATATGTTGTCGGTGAAGATGAAAGAAAGTAAATAACTTTATTGATAATTTTTTTTAGACCTATGGATATTTGAAGATATTCATTGAAATCTATTTCAAAATGATTCAGAATTCCATGCGATAATCAGAATGACCTATTTTAACGTTCCCAAAAAGTCTAAATTACAAACTTTCGCTAAAATCTGTCTTTTTAATTGGGTTAGAAGCTCGCAGCACTTCAAAACTTTCAAAGTGGAGTCTCGTATGTATTCCAACCCCTAATTTCGGCTTAGAATCCTAAAATTACACGTCGTCCACGAGATCAGCTGTTATTGATGGAATTAGGAGGCAGAGGCATTGTCAAGTCATCATGATGTATTTTGTGTATTTAATAGAAATCGAAATTTTCGAATCATGAGAAGAAGTAGCGCTCTTTTGAGTGATGCTAATGGTTTTATTTTATTTACTCGCCTTTTCCATGTATGTTTTTCAATCACTTGGAAGAACTTCTACAAACAGAAGATCATGAAATTAAACTATTTTCGCCAAATGAAATTAAAAGTATGATTAAAAGAAAACTGAATCCAAAGAAAGCACCAGGACATGATCAAATCTCAGCCCGCGTATTGCAAGAGCTCCCACGTAAGGGCCTTGTCATGTTAACATACCTCTATAACGCAATACTACGCCTCCAATATGTACCGAAGCAATGGAAAATGGCCAAGATTATTATGATCTTTAAACCAGGAAAACCACCGGAGGCTCCGAGTTCTTATCGTCCAATATCACTGCTCTCAGTACTGTCAAAGCTATTTGAAAAGCTTTACGCAAGACGCCTTCAAAAAACTATAGACGAGAAGAAATTGATACCTGACCACCAGTTTGGGTTCAGGACCAAACATTCCACAGTTGAACAAGTACACCGAGTTGGTGCAACAATTAGAGAGGCACTTGAAGAACGTAAATACTGCCCTGCTATATTTCTGGACGTAAGTCAAGCATTTGACCGAGTCTGGATGGGTGGGCTCCTTCATAAAATAAGCAAACATTTTTCAACCCAACATGTGAAAATTTTGTCTTCTTATCTCACCGATAGGAGCTTCTATGTACACTATGGAGGAGTCAACTCCTCCACCAAACCTATTGCAGCTGGAGTACCACAGGGGAGCGTTCTTGGCCCCCTATTGTACTTACTTTACACTGCTGACATTCCGGCCCGAGACAATGCCACAATGGCCACATTTGCAGACGACACTGCAGTACTAACAAGTCATGAAGACTACCCCAATGCAGTTACAAAACTACAGACAGCAGTTTCTGAAATTAATGATTGGGCAAACACTTGGAAAACCCAAATAAATGTGGGCAAGACAATACGAGTTGATTTCGCCCTTCGAGCGCATGGATACGAACCAATATATATTAACAATGAACCTGTCCAACGGGCTGAGAGCGCACGGTATCTGGGCCTACACCTAGATAGCAAACTCAACTGGAAGACACACATCACGAAGAAGAGAGAAGAACTCAAAATCCGATTTCGTGCATTGTTTTGGCTGCTCAGAGCCAAAAGCCGCCTATCACTTGCAAATAAAAGATTGATTTATGTTACAATTCTTCGTCCCATTTGGATGTTTGGTATTCCACTTTGGAGCTCAGCTGCGAATAGTAACATTCTAATTCTTCAGCGGTTTCAGAATACCATTCTTCGCAAAATCACTGGAGCACCTTGGTATCTCACAAATCAACAGGTCCACCAAGACATGGCTTTAGAAACAGTCATGGAAATAGCCACGCGGGAAACGACTAAATACATCACACGACTCCATAACCACCCAAATACAGAGGCTCTGACGCTACTTGAAGACCCTCCCATCCAGCGCCTCAAACGGAAGGCCCTAGCTCATACTTGATATTCTCTATACCTCTTCTCACAATTACTTGAAATTCAAATATTCATATTATTGTATAGTCAATAATTAATTAATCTTACGAAAATTTATCCATTATCATGTAATCTATACTTATTCTTTTTTAAGTAGCTGAATCGTGAATGCACGATTCAGCTAATATTCACGTTAATTACTCCTTACCTGCTGCACGTATATGTAAATGTTATGACAACAGTCCATATAAAATAAATGAGAAAAAAAAAAAAAAAAAAAAAACTTGGAAGAACTTCTTTCATTTATAATCTTCTTGTTGAGGTTTATCGATTCTTGCAAGAAGTTTTCTATGATTTCTCAGGCTATACCACCCTCTTTGATATGTTCAGATGCGGTGGAGACGGATATTGTGATTCTATTGAGTAGATTTAAATTTCAGTATTTTTTCATTCAATATACATCAGGCTTGCAAAATTTTAATTAGCGTTATTTTTAGTGTCGAAAATATTCCTCAGAATAGCCGTTGGGCAAGAAATGACAAACACTCCGTTCTTCTTTGTGTTTTTATTCCACAGGTTGTGCGTCAACATACATAAACTATAATTGATGAACATCATCGTTCTGATAAAGGTTGATGACCTATCGCGTATCAAATTTCATTGAAAAATTGAACTCATCACGCGTCAACCATTTAACATATTTTGACGTTTTTATAAATAATCTTTTTCAAATACATGTGTGTACACATCGACCGACGTTACCAAGCCTTTGAGGAATGTGAAGAATCTCGCAGAATGACGTGGCCTAATACCGATACCGGATGCTCGTCCGCGAAAAAACTATGCGAGATCATAAGTCAAGTAAAACATCATTTTTCAAACTTTTTTGTCCTCCTTCTACACGCGAAAACCGGTGTACCATTTTCATGCTCTTTTTTTCTCGATATTCTACGTAAAAATTTACGCCTTATAAACATCCGCGATTATAACGTATATATACACGGGTGTAAATTGCGGTGTAATATTACGCGAAAGTGTAATCTGTGTATTTTTGTCTACCCTGGCGATGGCGCCGTCTAAAAATTCTTTCGCCGGTGTTCAATAACGCGTATAGGGTCGTACATTTTTGCTGGCGTAAATTATTACTTGAATTTCGTGAATTCGGGTATAATCGTGGCTTTAGAATGGCCGCCATGGATTTCAAATTTTACTGCTGAAGAAACGGGATACCTTTTTCTTCATCATGATAAATAATGGTGATTAGTAATTCACTATCGAATAACTTGCGAAATATCTAGCTCGTGCAATTATAATCTCGAGTTGAATGAACTTTCATTTTTCTGAAGTACATTGTGAGAAAGGGTGCTTTAAAGACTGACGCTGAGTGTCGCTTTTTTTAATTGCTTCAAATAAAGATGTGAAAAGAAAAAAATGTATACCTAACTAATTGTTGGTGGACCTTTGAATTGAGCATTTACGGAAGAAAGCTGGGAATCTGTTCTGCGGGAATGAGTGAGGATTCACATTGTAAATGAATATTTTCTTGTCGAAACTATCCCCCCCCCCTCCTCCCGGTCTACATTATTCAGAAATCATCCTCCATGATCCACCTTTGTAGGGTTTCAGAACTCGAAGTTTCCTGAGGCCCCTTCTCAGTTTTAGAGGACAAATTTCTCTCAATTCCACTAATGTTTTTTTTTCTTCTTCTATCCTGAAGATGTAAACGCATCAGAGTTCGAAATTCCTTGAAGTTTTCCTCTGTATGGGGTTGAGGATCAAAATTCCTTCAGAACCCTCTTTTCTTGTATGTGGTTCAGAGTTGGTAATTTTTCCAAGTCCCACTTCCATAAGGGTTCTGAGGTCGAAGTCCTTTTAAATTCCTTATATTGAGTTCAAGTTGGACGGGAAGTTGATTTTTACAAGTTTGTAAAACAAATTCCTATAAAAATCCAGATTTCTATGAGTCAGTCAAAGATATAGAGAACGCCGATCTCGAGATCTTTTTCAGATTTGAGATCCGAAAATTTCTACGTTTTAATTATATTGTTGCAGCGCTACTTGCTCATGAACTACGAAAATTTTCCAACTTCCGGCTATACTATTACTCACTATAAAAGCTCGTAATTTTGAAAACACCTCACCTTTTTTTTTCATGTTTACAAGCTATGCAAGTGCTCGGAAGGATCATCAGCTGGAATATTTACGCAAGTTATACGGTGAAATAACAATATGTAGACGTGAAAATCAGAGAAATGTGAAGAAGTAGCTGGAATGGAGACAGTGTAGTGAGTTGGATACTGTTCCAAAGTTGTTACGCAGAACTAAGGTTATGAGTGAAGATACATGATGGTAGTAGGTTGGTTTTGGAAGGTAAGGCATGAGAGACAGTGGAGTTGTCCCCATGGCAATAGTTACATAACGAAGGAACTTGAAGATGGGTGGGGGAGGGGAGGTAAGAGTGAGTGAGTTCAGTGTGGCCAACAATGACTTATTCACGGCGGGAGTTTTTGTGTTCACGTATTTCAGTTATTTCAAGTTGGTCGTGGAGTAAGTTGTGAGCGCTTAATTTGCAACGGATGCAGAAGCTGAATTTCTCAAGGGTGTGCTTCACCCGTCTGGAAACGCAGAAACGGTTGCAAGAGTCGGTATGACAGCGACCACTACGCGACGCTTGCCGGGGGCACCTGAGTAGTCCTTGTAACGAATGGCGAGGAATGACTTTGTGCAAAAGTTTCTCTAAGCTCCATTTTCCAACGAATTTTTCCGATCGTCGTAAATTTTGTGCAAAAAGATTCCATGTTAGGCCATATGATTAGGAGATAGACGAATTTTTGATAATTTCGCAGTGAAATAAAGAGCATACGGAAGAAAGTTTTTCTATTCTGCTTCTGTACCGCTCCGAATTGAACGTTTCTGCAGAACATGTTATAAAATTAAAAATATCCATTGAACCTCGAGCAGTGAAAAACTTTTCCCGGTACCCTGTTATTATAATTAATGCTTGCTTTCGCGAGTACTATCTGCTTGGGGAATTCTACAGTTATCTCAGGAATCAGTATTCGGTAGAAAGTGTTATCCTGTTCAGATACGTTTACGAGATCGAGCCTGATGGTGAGGAGAATGAATAGCCCCGGAGGAATGGTTGATGTGATCGAAAGGAAGGGGTTGTGTTTGGTGAAAAAGGGGTGATGTGGTTCAAAAAAGTGGAATAAAGTTTTATGGAGCAGTGGTTCCCAAACTTTTTTTGTTCGCGGCACAGTATTTCTCATCGTCACACGCCGCGGCATACCCTGACGTAACCTAAGGACAATATCCGATAATTTCCGAAGAACCTCTCAATATTTTGTTGCATTTTTCTACAATTTACTTGTGCGAACTCGGCTTTTCTCTACTCACCTACATCAAGTGTAAACAACGCGAAGGTTATTGAATGTTGACCAAGAAATGCGCATGTGCGCGTGTGTCTCTCTATGGGACTGTCCCCTCGCATTGAAGAACTGTGTAAATTGCAGCAAGTTTACCCTTCTCATTAAAAAATTCTAGTACACTGTAATGACCTACAAAATGACAGCAAAGATTTTTCGAAAAATTTGTAATTTGAAATGTTCCTTATACACGGTACAATTTCACCTTGGGAATCATTGTCAAAGAGAGTGATGCGGTGGCTGAGGTTGCCAAAAAGTTGGTGCTTCAGCGCAGTGGTTCAAATGGAAAGTAATACGGAATGCCTGCTTTCTTCGATCATTGATGTTTTTGAACCAGCTATTCAGACTTGGACATCAACACTCTCCATTACGTAGTGTAAAATTACTAAGTCCCCCTTTAATGAGGAGGAGAAGATTCTCAGTAATAATGTTCTTACAGTTGATTCAAAACAACTATTTTTACCGCAATTCGTTTTTCCGAAATCATTCTAAATTCAGTCCGCCAAGTATACTTCAGTTATATTTTTTTCTCGTTCAAAACTTGAAGAATGCGAGTTTTTGGAGACTTTGCTGGCAAATAGTGAAGTATCATTGCATTTTATTATGAGTGTTTCCTGAAAATTTCTGGCCACGACGTACATTTTGCCGTCAATCAATGCGACCCTCGTACATTATTCATTATTACAACCTTCTGCACGACACTCGCGCAAACGTGAGCAGAGTTCCACTTATGGACCATTAAAATGTTAGTTTTTTTTTTCCTCTCGACGAAATTCAACCTCTAAACATTTGTATCTCATAAGGCCACTTTTTAGTAATAGACTTTATTGAAATTCGTGAAGATTTCTTTATCCTATCCTGATTGTCCACCCAGGCGTGTTAAAGTTGCTAGTAAAGTTGAAGGGATATGGGTGTATATTTAGGTAGGTCTATAAAATAAAACGAGACGATAATATATCCAAGAGACGGATGTACTTCAGTGAAAGCAAACAAGAGCAGACTACGGAAGGGAGTAGGCCTATCGAAAATGTTTCAAAATACATCCAGAAAGTACTAACTTCGCGTCGTTCTCGAGGCGTTCCATTTTTTCGGCTTCGCGTAAAACGGTGCATCGCGGAGAGTTTTTCTACTATTTGTGAAATAGAAAAATATATCAGTATACGCGTCGAGTTTATTACGAAAGACCCGGTTACGTCATTTATTTCGCAGGCAAGTCAGCAGACCTATTCTGAACTTCGTATATTTCGAGAGTAGTCGGGCGTCTTTTCTCGTTCGAAAACAGAAGACACCCTATTTATTAACGATGGGAACTGTAGACGAATATCTGTCCCGGGTCATCTTCTCTCTACCTTCGTACGCTAATTGCATTACTGCCGCAGACATGAATCGTGAGTCAAATCAAGAGATGCAGGTCAGCATGTCTCAAACCATAGTCAATTTGATTAAGGTAAAGCGAATCTTTTTCCGGGTAGAAATTTAAAAAGATATGCACGAAGTTTCCTCATCTGTTTATTTATTTCAAAACACGAGTTGCGTACGCCATGAAGTAAACCTTTGTCAATTTGACGCATGCCATGCGAGCTCACGGAGGGTTGGATAAAAGATTACTGAATAAATGTCTTCGCCGCTCGTCATAGGACGTAGAAGTAACAGAATGACTTGTCTTCGCTGTTTGTCAATTCTCCCTGAAAATGAATATTTAATCCGACATATTTCAAATTCGACAAATTTTCTTGCCAATTTTCGGGCGATGCGAAATCGTTCTCTGTGCAAGATTATCTCCATTGTTTCTTTTCCGCCTTTTTCGGCTTATCTCAGCGGGCTGTATAAGTTCATTCTGAATAAAAATGAGGTCTTTATTTATTTTATTCGAGTTCGTCCTGCCTTCTGTGAAAACATTCTGTATAAACTACTCTTATTACTCACGCTTGTCCGAATAACGTATTTCTCATATTATACAATTACATTCTACGCGATATTACGAGTCTACTATAGCCTAAACGTTTTTCCTTAGAGATTCTCTCTTTTAAGTTCAGAGGAGCTGGAAGAAACGAGAAACGAAAATACGGGTACATTAAGATTGCTTCAAATGAGATTAAAAATCGGTCTACTTTCGCGGTGACGCTGAAATTCAAGACTTGAAGCTAACGTAGAAACGACAATCATTGTAAGTGCAATATTACAAAACTTCTTAGTTCCTGTTTCCTCGAGATTTTTTCTAATGTTTTAGTTACAATATGGGTGCCTACACTGCTTGAAATGTGTAAAATTTTGGGTTTACCTTGCATATTGGTGAAAAATGAAATTTCTGAGGCCATTTCATATTGGCAATTTAGGAAAACGAATGAAAAAGCTTGCTTCTTAATAGGTTACGAGCCAAATTTTCGTTTTGACGTCATTTCGTAGTACGATATAATGAAACTTCCTTTGTTTCTCGAAAAGTAAAATGATTAATTCAATAATGCGTGACGGAGCATCTGGTCTTACTCTGTGTTTTTGCGAGCACTCGAAGGATGTTATATGATGACATTCTAATGTTTCAATTTTATAATACTGTCATTTCACTAATTATCTGGAACTTATAAAACATTAGTGCGTGCAAGTTGGAATGTGAATGTCTCGGTACCTATTTAAAGATGTAGGTACGTATTTTGGTATCATCCGGTGGAACTCGGAAAATTCTATGAATAATCTCCATGTGGACATGTTTCATTACTTTAGTTTCACTTTACCCCAATTGGAAAATAAGGAAGTACACGCTCCCCCTCACTGTGTAGGTATTATACTGGGCTTATACTTGAAATACTAGTCGTTGTACTAGAATTTAGCCTTTTATATACTACAAGCCGAAAACCCGCGCTTTTGGCGCGTCATCCTTATATTTGCATTTCAAATCAGACCGCCTACAATGAATCAATGTCCAATGTCCAGTACATGAATCTTGAAATTTTCATTAATACCAATCTCAGTTGAAAAATCACGTATTGCATATTGAACCCCCTTTCCCCTAGAGAAAAAGATAGTTCATTACATCGGAAAATAAAATTAATATTAAATATGATCAACATACAAAAAAATCAAGTTTATCAATCAGACCTTGGATCAAATTTAATCGCTCCCCCCCCCCCCCCAGAAGAAAAAAGATGAAAGTTGTCTACACCATCAAAGAAATTGAAGAAACAAAATTAATATTATTATAAAGATCAAGTTCGTTCATTAACCCCATACACTTGACCTCACAATTAACTTAAAATATTCCAAAGTAGGTTTTGAAGTGGTTTTCAACCTTTTTGAGGTGGTGGTATGTTTCTGATAAAAATTTACCGCAGCACACCAATTCAAAACATGTATTTAAAAATTTTTGAAATCTCTAACAAATATGTCCACAAAAACTAAAGATTAAATTAAATTAATTTAAATTAGGTTAATAAATTTTATATTAAAATTCTATTCAAATAAATTATAAAATTTTTTTATTAAATCAAGTTGATACAGTATTTAAAATTAAAATTTAATAAATAATTTTTAAAAATATTTAAAAAATTTTACTATGATTATTGTTTATTTTAGTTTTATATTTAATTTCATTTTAATTAATTAAAATTATAATTCAAACTTATTAAAATTTATTTGTAAAATTTTTTGAATAAAATTATCAATAAAATTAGGTTTTGTAGTGGTTTTCAACCTTCTTGAGGTGGGGGCACGTTTCTGCTGACAAAAATTTTTCGCAGCACACCAATTTGAAACATGACGTATTCAAAAATTTTTGAAATCTATGACAAATATGTCCACAAAAACTGAAGATTAAATTAAATCAAGTTGATAAACTTTATATTAAAATTCTATTTAAATGAATTATAAAAAAATTATTAAATCAAGTTAATATTTAAAATAAAAATTTAGTAAATAGATTTCAAAAATATTTAAAAATTTGTATTATGATTAGTTTAATTTAGTTTATATTTAATTTAATTTTAATTAATTGAAATTATAAGTCAAATTAAATTAAAATTTATTTATAATTGTAAAATTTTTTAAATAAAATTATCAATAAAATTGAGTTTTGTAGTGGTTTTCAATCTTTATGAGGTGGTGGCACGTTTCTGCTGACAAAAATTTTTTGCAGCACACCAATTGAAAACGTGTATTTAAAAATTTTTGTAATCCATGACAAATATATCCACAAAAACTGAAGATTAAATTAAATTAATTTGATAAACTTTATATTAAAATTCTATTTAAATAAAAATTATTAGATAAATTAGGTTAATATTCAAAATTAAAATTTGATGAATTAATTTTATAAATATTTTTAAAAAATTTATTATGATTATTATTTAATTTAGATTATATATTTAATTCAATTTTAATTAATTAAAATTATAAGTCAAATTTATCAAAATTTATTTATAATCATGAAAATTTTTTAATAAAATTATCTCTTATAATATTTATTACATCTCAATTATTATTTTTTTCGGCCTTTTTCCGGACATAATCCACAAAAATATTTCAATTCATTTTTTAATAAAATTTTTTATTTAATTATGTTTAAATTGATCTTCTTAAAAATCTCCTAGTGCGAGATTCGCGCTTGTAATTTTTTACATATTTCGTCAATAGGAAGTTGATTTTCAACGAACAAACGCGCATTTTTTGTTTGACAGATAGAAAGAGTTTCCGCATTTAACTTTTTAAGAGTAAGAGCTGAGAAGACCTGTTCGCGAAGATAAAAGGTGGAAAACGGAAAACATGGTGCCACTTTTTTACACAATGCCGGATATTCTCACGAGATGTTGATCTAAAATTTATCCACGGATACTTCCTTGAACTTCAATTGTAGCGTTTGACCATTTTTTAGTGAGGACAGTTCTTCTTTTTGAAGAAATTGCAAAAAAATCTTAATTCCTTTGAAATCTTGTGACTTACCTGGAAGGGGTTTGCGGCACACTGGTTGAAAACCATTACTCTAAAAGCTATTTGCTCAAAATACCCTGATTGAAACTATACATCAAGGAGAGCTCTCTAAAAGTTACTCGCTTGAAATAGTTCAAAATGGATTCACACTAGACTGAGGAGGGGCCAAACGTGCGGAGCAGATAAGCTCCCCAAAAGCTATTAGCTTGAGATATTCCCATTGACGCGGTCATACTAACACTCAACAACAAAATACTTGTATACTGTGAAAGGAGAGACGTGAAACATGATCTTTATTTATATGGCTCCGGCAGAAAATTTCTTTTGAACTTCTTGTGCGCAACACTTCTTCCATGAATGTACTTATACAAGTTCGCGTAATCAATTGTACCCATCTCGCGGGCATAAATAATGGATGCCTCTTTGAAGCCAAATTCTTTTTTATTCCAGTAATGGACTGATTGCGGCATCAAAAATGCAGCGTCAAGCTCGTAAACCGTACCGGCTTCCTGAAATTATCTTGTTGGACACTGAACGGTTCTCAAACCGCTATGTCACTGCCTGCTCAAATAACTTGCCGTAAGTGTCAAGCAGGCAGAGCGGTTCGGGTGGTTAGTCCGTGTCAGTCTGGCCTTTGAACAGGGAACCTGTTTTATCGGGGGGGGGGGGGGCTTTCTGGAAGTAACGTCCGTCGTCCGCCTGGCAAACCGGTAGGCGAATACCAGCTGATTAAAATAGCTCCTTCAAGTAACTAGGTATGCAACGTTTCAAACGTCGCCCCTTCAACGAATCGGATATGCCACGCTCCAAATGCCATGAGACTCAGAAGGCCTTTCGGGAATACGCCCAATGTCTTATTGAAAGCATTTGGTAGCAGAGAAGGATCACATGGAGCTCCAGACTGTGTTTGCGATCTCATCAGATCTCGGAGCTCTCCATCGTTTACCATGCGGCCTTTGGACAACTGCTTGAATACTAGCCAATAACAATTTCAGACAAATTTTGGTCTTTAATCAGTAGGTATCTTCTGGTGTCAGAATGCATCAATAAATCAAGAATTAGGGTATCCTACAAGAAGCATTGTCGGGTTCTTACTATACACAGTAGTTTTTGTATTGGAAGGAAACCGAAATTAGTCTTAGGTTCTCCTTAGGAAATTTGCGGAAGGCATTAGCTTAGGGGGAAATATTGACTATAGAATGGAACGAATTTATTGCGTTTTTTCGACAGATTTCTTTTAATCGGCTGTTTTGTGAGGTCATGTAGAACTTTCTACTGCGGTTTAAGGCATGTGGTCCATTGAAATAGAAACTCTTGATGCACGTATATATTATGGCGTTTATAAATTCGTCCGCGCGTGATGAGCTTTACAGGAAATTGAATAATGTTATGAAGCAAGCGCGGAAATCCCTTCAGACGAATCCTATCTCTATTGTATACCATGCATATGTATTCCATTTCTTTATTGTACGTTCTAGTCAGTGACTATAGTATAGGGGTGTCGAAAGGCTCTTCCGAAGTAAGTGTGAAACTTCTCGTTCTTGATCTGACACATTGATACATGGACAACCATGTACTTAATACGAAATGCGTTTTGTGAACATTAATCAGTATCAGAGCTGGCAGCGATGTAAAGAAGAATTTTATTTCAAATAATTCGCTGCACAATTATGGTATGAATTTCTTCGCGCTTTATTTTCTGATCATTTTTAATTTTTATCTTTCACATTCTGTCTAAGGGTGCTGATGGTATATTATGACGTATTTTTTCAAATCTTTTCTTCTTTAATTTTGTTACTCAATCAGTGCGTCGTGCTCAAGCTCTTAACTTCCTGAAAGTAGGGGGTTTTCGCAGTTTTCAGACTTCACAACGAGTCCTCATAAGTTGAACTTTCATAGTAGTGCGCTGATAGTTTTTACGCGACTTCCAAATATTTGCAAGACTGCAATAAAATTACTCAAACGTATGAGAGGGACGCTCAATTTTTTGGATTCACGCATTATTATTTTTTTTCCTCCATGAAATGTTCATGATTTTGGTTGATGAACTCCTGTATAAATCAGATCTGCTCCGAATAAGAAGTTGCAGAAATGTACGAAAAAAAATGTATAGATACGTACATTCAAATGTAAAATATAATGAACAAAGTAATTGAGAAACTCACTTTAATGGTGAATGGTATATTCATTTGAAAAGGGTCAAAAGCTGGCTGGCTGTTGTCTGGCTATAAATAATAAAATGAGCCGTCATCAACAAACCCTCTCCCTCTCCAGAAAACGTACAGAATGTGAAATTATCGAGAATCCGCGACACGAATGAAGATAAGGTCGGCAAAAAATGAGTTGAAAAAATTTCTGAGGGAAAAATGATTAATCTGTAGAGAAAAAAAAAACTGAAAAAAATATCTGTTCGTTCTTCAGCAATGGTTTTATTTATACGTAAGCCTAAATCTATTCGCAAGATAGTCTGGAATTTACGTTTGCATTTCCTAGAATGTCATCTGTACAGCTTCTTGTCAGTTTTCGCACTTCGTTACGTTTGAACTGTATACTACGAATTTTTATTTAAAAGAATATACTGTATACTGTGCATAAACTGACTGTCAATGTAATGCGCTGTGTTCTCGTTGAGTTGTATATTCGGTGGAAAATGAAAATTTCCGCCACGATACGAAACAAAAGACAATAAGCTGTGTCACAGCGAGAGGAGAATTTTCGACGTTTACTCTGGAATATTGTTTGAAACTATAAGTTCTTGTGGTAAAATGTGCATGCGGATCGGTAAGGTTTTAAAGGCGTACAAATCGTGGATAAACGTCTTCTTGTTCATTTGAATAAGCCTTCGCTTGCTGCACAACGTGACTGAAAATATCTTGATTAAGGTTTATTGCATGTACGTGTGGGAAATATTACGAAGTTCGTATATTGAAGGCATCTACTGAAATTATTCATATTTCAGACAATGTCGCGCTTTCATTTATTTTATTACTCGTACAGTAACTGGCTTCTCATTACATTTACAGCCTTGAAACTGTAGAATATTACTCATGTTGTGCACATAAAGAATTTATAGACTTATTTTTTGCACACCCTACATATAACCGAGAGCGAATATTTTAGAATGGTGTAAAGCGGATGATTACGATAAGCCTTCAGTCGAGGTGTATGAAGAAAGGTTTGCACCAATCTTTTCAAGCATTTACAAAAGAAAAAAAAAATGCGTAGGAATATAATTTCATACTCTCTCGTAGAACTTTTCAATGTTTTTTATACTGTAAAATATCTTACGAATCAAAGTTGTGATGTGAGAAACCTACTACCCAGTTACTCAACTCTTATTTCAAAGTTCTCTGTATGTATATTTGTAATGCAGTAGTATCCGGATGATATTAAGCAAAAATGGAAGGGTTGTATTTTCCTCGTAGCCATCGCCATTAATAAACTAAGACTCGTATTGTAGATCCATTCAATTCGTATTGATATTTTATTTTTAAATGTGAGTGCTTCAGTCGAGATAGTTCTATATTTTTGTATTATTTTTAGCATAGAACGAGGTAATGTTTCTATTTTTCTCGTGAAATTTTATTAATGGCCGATCAGAAAACCCTTCACGAAAACTTGAAAAGCTACAGAACATGGTTTCATGATTAATTTGACAAATGTTGTTTGGCTGGCTAAATAGCCGTGGAACTGATGTGCTTGACGTACAAGTTCACATTTTTACAGGAGAAAAGAAAACATTTGAAATAGCTTACAAAAGTTGCATAGTTTGTTGATGGCATGTTACGTAATTTTACTGGGAGACAGAATAATTTGCAGAATAGGTCAAAAGTTCTTTGTCGAGTAAATATTTGACATACAGTATGACTTTTAGCCAACTCATTCTGCAAGCAAAATAATTACGTATGTTATGTTACCATCACGTGATTTTCCGCTTGAACAACTGTTCTAGACGCTTGTTTCTAGACCCTCGTAATATTAACTGATCTCCTTTGTAATGCATTGAAAGATTGGAGTTTATTTCTCTTTCGTCTTTTCCTCTTATCCGTATGTAAGAATAAAATATTTCGAATTCAATCAGTATTTATTTTTTCTAACAACGGTCCACTGCATACAAAGGCAGGTCGAGCGTTAGAAGAATGCGATGAATTCTTCTTCCCGAGTTGAGCTTATTTGACAGGGAGGAAGGTAGACGCTACGAGTCGTATTGCTGATTTGTGAAAATTTAAGATACGTCATTGGTTTGATCTTTATCTAGGCCTATACTTAGTAATCAGATTCATTTTTTCTCGCATTAAGAACGTTGAGTGCAATTTTTCGTGCTAAAATTTGCAGAGTAAATTCTGAATCGTTAGAAATATTATAGTTTCAGACGATTTCTGAGTAGTTTTGAAGGTGCATGTAATCACCGTCCATCATTTGCTAGTCGACCGAACTCTTGAGATGCTTGTTGTAAAATGATTATCTTGTCATTCATACTCTTTAAGATGAACAAACGTCACCAGTTTGCGAATTCATCAAAAATTGTGGCTTGAAATTTCACAGGTCTCTGGAGTAGGTCAAGGTTGCTCACAAAGTTGTAGCGACTCATAATTCATCTCAATGTCCGTGTCAGATTTAAATTTATTGCTGGTTGACCAAACTTTTGTTGACGTTCATATTCTTTAAAATCAGGGACGTTAACAGCAAACGTGTTCCTCTAATTTTGTGAAATAGGTCAAAGTCACTCTCTAGGTTTCAACGTTTTCAGCTCCTAACGTCATCAAGAAACGTTGCTCAAAATTTATTCAAATCTCTGAAATAGGTTGAGGTCATTCACTAGGATCAAGAATGGGGAAACTTTCTAGGTTGAGGGCCGGAATGTTGTATCAAATAATTTAGGGGAGGGGTATAAAGAAGAATGAAAAAAAGGAACATGTATACCGCAGTTATGCGAGCATTTTTGTATCGTACTTTGATCAATACAATGCAAAATTATGTCGCGGGCCCACAGTGGTCAGAAAATGAAGAATAGGGCAATAAAAAAATTAAGCTAGAAAGAGAGAGGGAGAGAGAATAATTGGGTAATATTGGATTTCATGGCGCAGCCAAAAAGATAAAGATCATGTTTCATGTCTTTTCAAAATTTTGCCCTATCAGATATGTTGTGGATAATGCGAAACAAAAATATTTTAGAATTCTAGGTGAAGGCTTTAGAGCGGCTCACTTGCTTGATCTGTCCCGCTTCTTGGTCCAGTACAAGTCTACTTTAGTATATTTCAGGCTGATGAGATTACTGGGCCTGACTCGCTCCGCTCGTTCGTCCCGCTTTATGATGTTTCAGATGTTGTAAGCGGACCAGGATTTACGAGTTATGACGTTATCGACTTATAACATCACCGACTTACGACGTCACCGAACTTATGACGTCACAAGCTAATAGCTTCATAATGGCTCTTAGCGTTTTCTTAGCCTAGTATAAATCTAGCCTACGCATTTTCTTTATATCATGATAAACTAGAAACTACAGAGGGGGGGGGGGCTTGGACTCGGACTCGGAGATTTCAGAATCACTCCTGAAAAAGCCTAGTATAAATCTAGCATACGTCTTTTCATTATATTTGGCTAAGCTAGAAACTACAGAGGGAGGGAGGCCTCGGACTCGAACATTTCAGAATCACTCCTGAGAAAATCTCGAAATTTCCCTAAGTCCCTTTCGAAAGAGGGGGGGGGGCTCGGACTCGCAGATTTGAGAATCACTGCCACAATGAAAATTCCCATAAGGATAAGACCAGAGCAAAGACATGAAACATGTCAAAAGAGAAATCAAGTAATATTATGGTATTTTTGCTTTTTTTCTTGAGGTATTCCCTCATCAACAGGTGCCACTTGGGATCTATGAAAACTTGAACTAATAATTTTTTCAAGATTACAGAAGAAAAAAAATTGGAAGCATTTCAATTGTTTACGGGTCTCTCAATTTGAACAAGAGTGGCAGGCAAAATGGCGGCTAGTGGCCCGCAACCTCGGTTAGGGTGCAAAGCGTTGACCTCACTGCACACTACGGTACCCAATTACCTAATTTAGCGCGTCCCAAAGCGTCCCACTAAACTCAATCAATCAATCGAACGTTTGATCCCTTGAAGCCGCGTGGATAGGCAACTATACCTTCTTATTTATGTCAATTTTTTGATTTTATATTGTTGTTTTTTAATGCCATTACTAGCAGAATAAGTACAGAAGTCTTGCCTGCCCGGAATTCATAGCTAAAGTAATGTAATGAACTTTTTGACCTTAAAGCCTATGGGCTCGATGATGGGGAAATAATGAGCTTGTTGGAGTTTTGAATTAGACAAAAAGTTGAAAGGACCTGAGAAATACTGAATTACGTATATTACCATGTCCAACATTTTTGGATTAAAGTTCACCTTTTATCAGTTTCCGACTACTGTGGGACTGGATAGACCACTTTGCGGGCTTTAGTTTGCCCACCCCTGCACTAGGTCATAGATTATCACTTGTCACGTTGTGACGTCATCAGAGTTACTTGCTGGGTCATGACCACGAATGGTTTAGTCAACGTTCGTGAACGTCAGAAATCACTTTTGAACAAAATAATTATGAAAAAGTTGTTCATTTCTGTATTTTTGCGCCTTTTTTGTGACATCACTATGACTGATAACAATGATTCAAACAAAGTAGGAATACCCAACCATTAAGCTTCTGAACAAAAATGAATGAAATCGGCCATAAAGCTCATCTTTTGAAGCCCTTAAATGGTGTTAGCTCGTGACGTCATCATGAACCATTGCTTGAAATTTACCCTAAAGGTCAAGGTTGCTCACTGGGTCATGACGTCACCAGCTAGTTTTGTCATTGGAACACGTCACCTAAAATTTACCCGAGTTCCCAGAGTAGGTCAAGGTCACTCGCTAGGTCATAACGTCATGTACTTGTATTTGCCTACCCTAATGATAATATCTTTTGTAGAAGCGTTTTGTTCTAGTTGATTAAGAACTCGTTTGCCAATGAAATGGTTTAATTGAATTCAGCGTTTGTTGAATTTTTGTTTGAGGCCCTTGATGGAAAGGTCTCGAGAAAATAAAGAAAGTACAAAGGATGTGTATCGAGAAGGTCCGAGTAGCAATTCCCTCGGATAAATGTTCACTAGTACTTGTAAGAAATTCTTGGAGACTACTGAAGAATGACAGCCTACAAACGCGTCCTAACTCAAAATTCTGTATGGCTAACCTCACTTCGTTTGTCGCAGAATCAGAATTCCTCATACCCCGCAAATTATCTGGCACTCAGTCGACTGGGTACGTCCACCAAATCAAACTACGAAATTCAGGAAAGGAAACTGAGTTTACTGTTTCCCACATTCACGAACTGTTGGCTAAGGGTAAATTTGGTCTGTGTGAGACTGACTTCTAAGAGCTTTTCGAGACACAGTAATTATTGAAATCGTATTCTCCGCTATTCTAGGATCATAAAGGAGTACAGTTGAGCTGTCAGTTGCAGAATTTAGGTATTCTCGTTTCTTCTCTGTAGAGTTCTCTCTCACGCTTCTTTATTTATCTGACTTACGGATATTACCCATATAACGACTGAGCTATAGATTGATAATCGAAAGTACATACCACGCGATATAGCGTAATTTTCGCTGACGTGCGCACATGCATATGAATAAGTAAATTCTCACTTTCGATCCTCACGATGGGTTCGACAGAAGAAAAAATTGACCGTACCTATAGCGAAAAAAAAAAAGTGAGGAAAAAATACAAATATCCCAAAAAAGGAAAACAAAAAGTAACGACTCGAAAGAAAATTCCAATGTGGCGAAGATATCGTGTCGGTATCTTAGTCCAGAGAGGCCAATATTATCGTGTGTAATGTCGCCATAGTAGTGAAACTCGAATTCAGCAAAATTTATGGATGCCATAAAAGAAGAACGAAAAAACTTGCATTATAAATTGTAATTTTTTCTCAGTTCTTGCAGAATGACGACAAAAACATAGGTTCTTGCTTCAATCACATTATGCGATCGAGAGGTTTTTTATCTATGGAGAGGAAAAAAAAATTAACGTTCGACATAACCTGTGTCGACATCATCGTCGAAATCTCTCATATTTTTCAATCATGATTTAGAAGAAATTTTTCTTTCATTTGCTCGTACATTTCTGTATACGATGGTTCAGCCTTGGTTCTTTTATTTTCATATCGTTGTACAAATATTATTACGTTAAATTACTCTCCCAATTGTCTAATACTCATGTCGCTCGACGCTCCTTCCGACGCATAAAACATTCCTTCGAGAAAACGATCGTAAGGGACTCGGATATGGTATAGGACTTGAGCAGTAAAACGTTGAATTAATTCTTTCTTCCATTTCGATTCGATAATTTTGAATGCAAAAAGTATTAATGATATCTTCGTAAAGTAGACAAAAATATATTTAAGTACGTCGTAGTAGCCATATTCTTGTAATAAAATGCTATAATGAAGAATATTACATAGGAGAAGACCTTTGACTCGAATGGTCTTGAAGGTCTGTCAGACCGTGCTCCTGTTATCATTCGAATGATAATATTTGTTCAATCTACGAGTTTAATTGTTCTGTTGATAATCATCAAGAATATGGTACAGTTTTGATCCATCTTCGGAATTGAATGAATTTCTGGGTAACCTGACTTCGTTCTTTTCCCTAATCATAGGCAGTGGCTCTCATTCGTGAATGATTGGAATTTCTAGTTCTCAGGCGTATGCTCGGCTGATTGTTTACCCTCGAGTTCGGAGAATCGACGATTCTTAATTGACTCTTCTGGTATTCCGTTTTCCCCAACACCCAATTCTTGGTGGTATAATGGCTCATCGATTTGTGAGACGCGGAGGTTGGTCATGCAAACTCCTTGTATAAAGACCTACAGGCGACTTAGCGGCATTTGTTGACGTGACAAAGAAAACACGCTAAATTGATGAGCACCAACACTTTGCATAATATGATGCTCGCAAATCGTGCAGTTTAGCGCTACTTACGAAAAACAGTCGTGGGAATGCATGCGTTCTCACATTTATATACGAGAGTCCTTGGTATCAAAAAGCTGTTTTCTGATGTTTCTCGAATTGGAACTTCGAAAATTCTAGTCTTCTCCACGCGGCATAATCACTCCAGGATACCTATGTGAGACATTCCTTTACCTCCAGCGCCACGCTGAATCCCTCCTAAGATTGGCGATTCATTTGGTAGAAATTTTCGTACAAAACATGTTCACAAGGGGTATTAGACGTACAGAAGTTGAAAACGCCTTGAGCCGCGGACCTCTGACTTAAGGTGCTTATGATTTAAACCCCCTTACTAGCGGGGATGGAGATATCCGTGTGATTCATTCGGCAATTCTGACTTTCGCAAAATTTCTTAAGCAGCTTGGGAAAACATGTGCACTGGTATACGTGAGGGTCGAATATCGCTCCTCTCGCTTTTATAGAAAGCGACTTCTGCTAAGTATAGAAAATACTATGATATTTACCAACTTTCAAGCGATACAACTATACATATAAACATTGTGACAGTTTGACAACTTTGCTTCACGAAGGTTGGTTCAAGCTTTTGATCTGAATTCTTATGAGTCAAAAGCCGCGAGCAAAGGAACACACATTTAAAAGTTTCAATATTTCATGCTGATGACGTTTCGAAATTTAGAGGTCATCACTCCTTCTCAAGTCATTCCCCTTCGAATAGATTTTTTGTAAAAAAATATTTTCCGTTCGATTCCTTGTCATATACTCTCGTTTTTTCTCCTATTCTTTCAGAATTTTACCAATTTTATTGAGGTACGATGCGAATAAGTTCAACGTCCTATACGAGAACACAAACTGAATCAACAATAAAGCAAAAGAAGTAGTTGAAATATATGCTCTCAAGGAAGGATAAAGGGATGTTTTAAATCTGTCTGAAACCGAAATTGTCAAGTGGTGTAAAGAGTAAACGAATCAAAGTTTCTAGAGTTTAGCTTTCTCGGGAGTAAAGAAAGATTACTGAATGACGAGGTATTAGTTCAATACGATTGGAATGAAAAAACAGAAAACCCTACTATCGCAGATAAACAAGACTCGCTCGAGTATTTGACGATGATGCGACAACGACGTTATGGTTTTCATTCGCAGAAAATCAACGCTTTGTCCTCGAAACTTTTTTACCTCACTGAAAGTATGTAAAATCAATATAGGTATTATCCGTTATTCGGACTATTCATTTGATATTTAAATTGTGTAAGAAAAGTTTAAAGTTCTTAATTATTACCATTGCATTGTTAAGATATCACAAAGCACTCGGCAATCATTGCTTGGTTTCAACTCCATCACTTCTTTCTGTGTAAGTATTCATGCACACAGAAGCAAAAAGTTTAGTAACTTTTTCAATTAAACAAAGAATATCGTAACTGGTAAGAGACCATGGTTGGAATTATTTTTACTTCATTTCACACGAATGAAGCACGCCGACACGAGTCAACTTTTAATTTTCTCTCGTGTTCTCTCAGGTACCCACGCGCGAATAGCGTTACGAAAACGCAAATTCCGCGTTATGTAGAGCAGACTTGAAGTACAGTCAGGGAGCTGAGTAGAGTGTATGGTACTGGGTAAAAGTATTTAAAGGCAATTTACTCGTAAATACTGAAAATTTTCCAATTTTCTATTTGGCGAGAACACTTCGTCAAAAATTGAACGTCCGTAATCGGTTTAGTACAACTACTTTGTAGAGTGTAGATCGGATGAAATATTCGAGACCACTTTCGAATAAATTGTTTTTTACTGTTCAGATTATGATCGAGGATTGTTCACGTTTACAAGCTTTCGTACGTTCAATTCTTATAATTTTCTTGTGATGAATTTTCATCTTAGGTCTTCTATTTCACATCCCGTTCCTCACACACCGCTCGTCAGAAATCTTCCCTTTGGGCTTTCTGGTAGGTACTTAAAAAAATTTGTTCAAGCTTTGTCCTCGACCTCTACTAGCTTCGCCTTCACCCGTAGTCAAGAAAGCAAGGCAATGGAAGTCGATGAAAAGGTTTGCGAAATACAAAGCACTTGCGCCATAAAAGTGGCAATTTATGGATCCCAGACCAGGTGATCAGGCTGATAAGCCATATTGGAAGTTCTCTTGAACTGCACCATTCGCCTCAAGTTTACGTTATCAATAATTTTTACATGTTTTATGTCTTCAGGCTGGGTTGGAGGAGTGAAATTAATCATTGAAATTTGTCTGGGTACCTCCGTGCGTTATGTTCCTACCCTTCAACTTTGGGACTTGAGAAAGCCTCCGGGTCTCCTCTATCGTATACTTGGCTGTCTACGCGTATAATGAAAGAGAAAGGAGGGAGAGAGCTCGGCAGCTAGTCAGCTCAAACTTGGAAAAATTTCGAGTTTTCAGCCAATACGTGTGTCACTTGGTTTGTTAGTACTCGTATACCTATAGATTCAAATAGTCTAGTACCTTTATTAGTGCTAAATTGAGGAGCTTTTAGATTATAAGCACACAAACTAGTCCGAGATTTCAATTCGCCGATGACGTCATAAAATTAGGCGTGGCCTAGACCTAATTGAGACACAACATTTATAAATGACATCAGCCCTTTAAGACATGGAACATGATCTTTATTTTTTGCCTTGCAGAAATTTTTTTAGAGGGAACTCGCTATTTGTTTGCAAGGGAAGAGCAGAAAAGGTCTAGTTAGGTTTGGCGTCTGACTCTGATGACGTCATCAACCAAAATTAGGTTAGGTTATATTTCATAGAAAACGTCTGCATCCGAATTTGATGGCGTCGCCGTGTTTTTGAATCCTCGTTGTTGAAGACTCTGACGAGATTGGCCGGTATAATCTTGGACCTTATAAGAGGTAGACCGAGCATAATGATGAATATTCTATCGGATAGCGCGCGTTGACTGTGGAGAATGCACGTTGTATTTCACTCCTCCACGCGTTCACCCACTCCGCCCAAAAAATTGTAAAAAAGTCCAATAATCCCTATTTCACTGCCAGTTCTCGTGTGAACGGTTGGTATACCCTTAGTTGTGTGGCCGATGCTCGATTTACCTCTACATGGTTTGAGAATATGTTAAGACGAGCGGTGCCCTCGTGAAAACTACCGCAGCATTTCCAGTTGGAACCTTGTCTTTGAGGGAGATTAGATTAAATACGATTTGGAGGGTGCAAAAACTAATCATGTAATTGAATTGACAAAACTAAGCAGTTGAAGCTTTTGGAGGTTTCCCTGAGAAGAGGAGGTGAAGCTATTTTCCTTTCCTCTCAAGGGGCGATGCGGAGCTGTTTCTTATGAGAATTATCGGAATTTCTTCTACCAATTCAAAGCGCCGTGCGTCATCGGGTATGGCAGAAGTGTGAGGAAGCACTTGAGTCCTTACAGGGTCCGGATATTTCGGCGCGACCACTTCGGTGCGAGGGAACATTCCGGCGCGACGGGGTATTTTTTCGAATTTTCAGAGCAAAATGAAGGTCGGTACTTCAGAATACCTAAATAACGCCTGCGATGCGTGAAACTGAAAAATTTCTAACATATTTCGGGTTGTCCGATATTGAAGCGAATACTCTAAACGATAATACTGGAAAGTCTCCTCAATTTCGTGGTCGCAAGCGACTAACGTTAGTGGATGGAGCTAACATCAGTTGTAAGAGTTGTGACTATGAATTTGTGTATGTTTTTCGCGTGTAGTAGTGACGCTCATTGTTCTACTACCCGAACAACCCGAGATTTGCACACCCCGCGCCGCTGGATGTGCTACGTTGCGTGACCAAATACGCTCAATGTATTTAGATAGGAGTTTCCAGTATTATTGTTCAGAGGATTTGATTGAGGTACAAGTATCTACAAGACACAACTTCACTACTCTTAGATTCTTTATGTATCTTCATATTATATTATGTTCTTCCCCGAGCAGGAAAAAATTAATACTGATACACATACTGTTTTGTTCTTTTTGAATGGTCGATTTTTATACACCCCTCGTAATGTTGTTGCAAATCAGTGGTGGTCGTGATAAGTTAGCGGTTGGTGGTTCTTTGTATGTGTTCGATGAAAAAAGTGCGGATGGAATAACTACTTTTTGGCGCTGCGAACGGAGAAGTGACGGATGCAAAGCTTGACTGCGTGCGCACCTAGGTACGTTTTTGAACAGAACCCATGCCGAGTGGAAGTTGTGGAAGCAGTGACTGCGAAGAAACGACGTGCCCAGGACACAGACGAAGGAACGAGCTCAGTTATAAACACGGAGACGCAACATGTAACGAAAGCATCCCGAGGCGCTCTACCAAAGATGGCAACTTTGAAGAAGACAATTCGTGGAGTTCGGCAAAATGTTGGTAATGCTTCAAAACAACCGAAGACTTGAACTGAACTTGTCATCCCGGAACGGTATACAACTTACGCGCCATCCCCAAGCGTTACGAATTCCGGAGCTTATACGGAACGTGTACTCATTTTTAGAAGACCTCGTTTGATTGAGATTCTACAAGAATGTCGCGTGTAGTACGACGATTCTACGTTCGAAGTAACTCCTCCAGAGCTGCTTGTCATTCTTGGCCATCGCTTGGGATTTGCTCATCCGTTGTTGTATATACCTTGCTGATGCCTAATAAAACCTCGAAAACATATCGCGCTGTGTTGGAAGTCGTTAAAAGTCTGGACCCAAGTGGGAGTCTTGCTCCAGAATCATTCAATTGTGACTTCGAGATAGCCGTCATTCAAGAAATTCAGCGCGCTTTTCCGTCAATTTCCGTGAGAGGGTGCCTATTTCATCTGTCAGAAAACATACACAAGCGAGTGCGCAAATGCAGAAAGAAATCTCATTATTGATCTACTCGTCCGGATGATAGTCATGTTAGCCTTTCTGCCAGAATGTGACGCGACGTTGTTGTTGGTTTCGAGCTGTTTGAAGACTACGTTAATGAATCCTTACGACCTGTGTTGGATCACGTAGAGGACACAATGTTTAGAATATAGTGGTGGAACGTGTGCGACAGGACAGTAAATGGTGACATCAGAACGAATAACGCGGTCAAGGGGAGTCGTTACAGATTTCAGATGGAATTGGGTTATTCCCATCCAACAATAAGGACATTCATCGATGAATTGAGGAAATCGCAAAAAGGAGAGGATTTGCTGTACAACGAAGCGGAAAGGGGTGCACAATCCTCGATGCAGCGGAAAAATGTAATGAACGATGACGTACTCAGGACCATTTCTCAAGATTACGACGCGTGAGAACGCCCGTTGAATACTGACGCGCTATCGCTCATTGTTGTTGACTCTGAATTATGACAATACAAATCATGACGAAGCATAAGCGGATCATCATTCATGACAAAGGTTTTCCGGACTGGCGCGCGGAAGACTACCTTCGCCCCGTGCCCAAATCGGTGGCGCTCAAATAGCCCCGTCGAAAAGTTCGTGACTCGATTTTTGCGTACGCAGACCCAAAACAAAAATGCTAAAACATTCTCGAGGAAGATGTTGCGTGGGGTGGAATCATTAAATTCTAAAACTCCCATGATATTTTCTACGTCACCCACGAAAAATGAGATTTAAACTAGGATTTTCAAAAAAATCTACTCATCAGTTGTACGTAATGAAAATCTCTTCAGTGTACCAATCTCGATTCTACTGAATGTAAGCCCATTTCAAGAATGGAAGAGTGAGGAAAAGAAATGAAAAAATCAAACGAATGAGCCAACAAATCTTCCATTTGCGCTCATACATACTGCAGGGTCTGAGGTAGAAAACCCATTATCTTGGTAGAAAAATTATTACTTCATTATATATACCGACCAGATCCTGAGCGAGACCATAACGCAGACCATACGGTAAATTTATGCGATACGAAAGCATTTTTCTCGCGCGGTGTGTCACGTACAAGATTCTTCTTATAATAAAAATTAGGTACTCGCATTTCGCGCCATTTCTATAATCGTTGAAGCTAATACCTTTTTCTCGCGGGATGAGTTTGAATATGATATGTATCTGTGACAACAAATAAATTTCTTCTCTATCGTAGTTTGCTTTAGTTTAGCGTGGAAAATAGCTTGTATTCTTTACGTAATCGATAACCTCTCCTTTCTGTGCGAGTACGGTGGTACGAGAGAACCGGAGATGAATTTATGTACGACATGTATCAAACCACCAAAAACAGTTATTCTGTATGTTTAATAACAAAACTCAATTAATAGCAATCTACAATTAAGTGCGCTAACTCGTTGACGCGAATACTTATCCGCTTCGAGTGAAGTCGTCGATCACTTGGCAAGCCAATTAAGTACAGTAGACGGTTTCAAACAAAATACAAAATAGGAGACACGTCCCACATATAGTCGGTAACTTATTCATTGGTTGTGGTATAAGGGAATCGGATTCAGAGCTTTGAGAGAACTAAGGAAGTATAGAATTTTCCTTTCAAGGGGCTTATACAATATAATACTATATTTTTTCGTCTTCATCGCCACTAGATGGATTATGTAAACTACATTTCGCATGACGGGCACTTCATTCCAATTGTAAGCATTAGGGGTGTTATTCTACAACTTGGTTGAGTTAATCAAAAGCCGACAGTAACAGTAGTTGATAGTTGCGACTTCTCTAATCTTATCTTCCCACAAGAATGAAGGTTCCCTTTTCTTCAAAAATCTTCAACTCCTGCGATAAACTCTCAGTTCTCTCTGGCGCGGTTCAACCGTCTCATTTACGTTGGAGGTGTTGAGTAAAAAGGGTAAATTACTTTATGCCAGTTATAGATAAGCCATTGCTGTCCTTCTTGTCATCATCGTGTTCAACATCTCACTAAATATAAATAGGTCATCGCCGTTGGTCTTGTCAGCTTCGTATTTTACGATAAACGCGGAGGGCTAGACGTAAGAGGCTAAGACAAAGTTTGAAATAATTACCAAGCGCAAAGAGGGCATCAGTCGAGAAATCATACCACAAAGTTTCTTAAAGTAAAGAAAATTTCAAAACTTACAGAAACTCAGATCCCGAAGAAAAAGTTACGCGACCGCCATCGCCATCGATTACTGTCGTAGACGGAAAGAATTTCGTGGAACGAAAAAAAAAAAAAAGTAATAAAACTCGTCGCATTCAGATTTCTTACAATACCCGACTGAAGTGGTTCTAAGTTCTTTTATACGAGTATTTCTCGGATGGCGAGTGATGTTCTTCCAAGTATTTCTTACGCTGAAAACAATTTCGTTTTCCGCTTTTCTCAAGAATTTTCCCGTTTTTTACATATTTTCGTGTTGGAAGCTATGAGAAATTTCATAGCCGTAACGGATACATTTTAAAATCGTTATGGTGTTTTGGCCCCAGGAATAATACGAGTATTTCCGTTTCTTTGATCTATTTTTGATTATAACGTGCCTACTTATTTGAAAAATTTTAATCTATCATCATGAAGAGTGAAACGAGATATGAATATCCATATTTTATCCTATTATCGAGAATTTTTGGCATCGCTGCTTCCTGTGAAATTTGAAAAACTCGGAAAAGATAGAAAGTCTCGACCTCGAAGAAGGAAGGTTCATCTCAACACGTCGGTCTTAATCAAATTAGAATAATGTTAAAAACGGAAGTGCCGTTCAATTTCTTGTTCACGTACCGTCTTGATGAGAACAACACTTCTTAGAATTTTAAATGAAACTGCGAAAATCCTACTGAAAATGACGAATAATTCTCAGGGTTCACTCCGTTATTGTCTCGAGTCGTATTTTCCCCTTATACTCCGACCGAACTTTACGTCGTATTTTGTATTACTATTTTGCCAGACTATTATTCTTTGTAATGTGCCATTGCCGGTTTAATATTTGCTGAAAATCTAAAAGTTTCCTCTATTCGTTATAGGTATCCTATTATCAATTCTATATTTTTATCATTTTCATTTATCCAATGCATTGCATCCTATCATTTATTTTCAACATTAAAATTTGATTGTCATCGATTATTCTTCCTTGGTAATTTCTCACCCCTTGTTTTTGTTTTTCTGTTGTTGATATAGGTATTTTACAAACTTCAGCAGATGTAGAAAAGTTCAGTCAATTACAATGCTTTTATACCTTTCTTCTACTTGTTGAACACTTATTCCCCAGTAAACTTATCCTTACGTTCTGAGTGAAAATGAATCTGCAGAGTATAAGTTTTCGTTCAGGACGTGGTATCGAGGAATGTCTGGACAATTGCTAATCGTCCTAGCATCTATTCATCGGGAACGTAAACCAGGGAGCGTTGAAAAATAGGTACGTAGCTTTACGAAGTCGAGAACCGTAAAAGTTTTACTATGGTAAAGAATACGTGCAACTAATTAATGGTTTTAGAAGGTCCGACTATCATGGAAGTAAAGTTATCTAATCCTGTTTTATTTCACAAAAATAAAATAAAAACTCGGTAGCGAATAAACTCCGTTGTTAATGAAAGTATCAAGTTGACGTCTCTACGATGAAAACTCCTAACACTGATAATAATTACCTACAATAAAAGTTAGTTGTACTAAACTCTTGAAGGTTTGCAATCAATAGATATGGTTGCGGTCATAATGCAAGTGTTTTATTTGTTGATTAGCCGTTTTTAATACTCGTCCACCGTTTTATATTCCGAAGAATAACTATGATGATGATGACATCGGATTATAAAACATTAATAACAACCAACTTCGTATAAATGAAGATCAAATTTATGCAAAAATGCGCAAAGAAGAAGTCGTTGGGAGGTTTGAGAGTTCGTTTCAGTTTCATAAAAATGGATCAGAAATTTTATGACCATTTCAAGAGTTGACGCCTTCCCCCTAATAGCCTTTGATCCACGCCTCCAAAAAGTCCGACGCTCTAATATCCGATCTCCGTCGAGTTCAATTCGTGAATCTGGGTGAAGCTTTTGTCCTCTAGCCTTCTACCGGTTGTTGATTGAAACAGTTTTATTTTTGAGAAAAATTCTTCAATAAATCTGAAGTTGAACTAAAAGATGATTGTGAGGGTTACAACTCTGATTCTCTTCATTTTTATTCTGTAATGTGAGAGATGAGAAGGCGGTTGGCGGACGGGTACCATTAATTGTACTATTCACCACAACAATGCATGTTTGAAGAGCCAACGCAAACGAAAGCGCATTCCTCACAGCGCAGCGGCCAACTAATCGCTTGTAGACTGTATTTACCTTTTAGTGCATTCTAGATGTCGCCACTAGCGCTCCTGCTGGATTCCGAATCGGGGAATCGCCCTCTATAGATTCATTATTTCTCCTCTTTTTGAAGACGGTTCAGCTCACTCTACTTCTGTTCTTGAGTCAAGATTTTTGAAAAGCTTCTTCCTCTGTTTTGCCATGTTTCTTCGGAGTAGCTCTCCCCCCCCCCCCTCCCCTTGATAAATTTTATTCCAAATGTCGCTGATGACGTCACACCTCAAATTTTCTTGACTGGACGCTTCGACTTCTATTTCTTCTTCCATGGGGATTTGAGACAAAATTCATTCTCTAATGATCAATTTTGGGCCTTTCGTCAGCTTATAAGTTTGGTGTGTCTCTAAATTAGATAACGGTTATTGATGACGTCATATCTTTCTATTTGTAATTTCTCTGAAACATTCCTCTGAAAGCATTTATAGGTCAAAAATGCTTACTCTTTTCCTCGTGCAGTTTCAATTTCTCCAAACCTTTAAAACTTTGTTGTACGATTCCTCCTTTTTCCCCTCAAAACTGGCCTGTTATCCACCATTGTGCGTAAACGTGAAAATTGCCCCCCCCCCCATTCTTTTAAATCAATGGCATTGTAGAATTTTGACTCGCGAGCCAAAGAAAATTTTGATTTTCGGCCTGCATTTAAAAGAAGGGAAACTTTGAAATTCAGCAATTCATTTATTATGGCAAAGGAATTTCCACAAATTTTCAATCATCAAGCTATAAATATCAGAAAGGAAACTTGGAATAATATTTCAAGCGATACATAAGAGAGAAGGGACTAGAAAGGATTTTATTTTGTGATAGAGGATGTCTGTTTTCATTAGCGGGGAACCCGCTATCAATTTTGTTAGGGCAGAAAACGTCCGCGTCCGGTAGTTTCTGTGAATTGCGTGACGTGAGGTGATGTAACGTGTGACGCTTCATGACGTCATCAATGACCTTGACCTACTTTAGGGACTTGGGAACATTTCAACTTCCAGCTTTCATTATATCAGGCTTAGTATTATTAGGAGAATTACATCCTCAGAAAACGTCCGCGCCCACGTCCAAGAGTTTCTGTGAACTATTTGACGTGATGTATGGCCCTTTATGACGTCATCAATGACCTTGACCTACTTTAGGGACTTGGGAACATTTCAACTTCCAGCTTTCATTATATCAGGCCTAGTATTATTAGGAGAATTACATCCTCAGAAAACGTCCGCGCCCACGTCCAAGAGTTTCTGTGAACTATTTGACGTGATGTATGGCCCTTTATGACGTCATCAATGACCTTGACCTACTTTAGGGACTTGGGAACATTTCAACTTCCAGCTTTCATTATATCAGGCTTAGTATTATTAGGAGAATTACATCCTCAGAAAACGTCCGCGCCCACGTCCAAGAGTTTCTGTGAACTATTTGACGTGATGTATGGCCCTTTATGACGTCATCAATGACCTTGACCTACTTTAGGGACTTGGGAACATTTCAACTTCCAGCTTTCATTATATCAGGCCTAGTATTATTAGGAGAATTACATCCTCAGAAAACGTCCGCGCCCACGTCCAAGAGTTTCTGTGAACTATTTGACGTGATGTATGGCCCTTTATGACGTCATCAATGACCTTGACCTACTTTAGGGACTTGGAACAATGTCAACTTTTCAGTTTGTTAGGGGGATTATATCCTAAGAAAACGTCCACGTCCGGGAGTTTCTGTGAAGTGCGTGACGTGACGTGGCGTGCGACGCTTCATGACGTCATCAATGACCTTGACCTACTTTTGGGACTTCAAAAAAATTTCAATTTCCAGCCGGGATGCTTTATGACGTCGTCAATGACCTTCACTTCGACACGGAAAAATTTCAACTTCCAGCCTTCATTATATCAAGCCTAGTATACAGTATACTGAGAAGAGCCCAGCCAACTCATTTGCTAAGGGGGTATTTTCGCGCCAAGGTGATCGGGAGCGCTAGAGGTTCCGGGTTCCCCGCTGCATCGCAGACCTGCAATGGCCTCTAAATTTTTGTAGCTAGAGGAGAGGAAATAAGTTGGATTACAAAGTACTAATGTACTTCCATAATATTTGGAGAGATTTGAGAGAAAGAAAAAAAAAACAGGAAAACTATAAAAGAAGGACACCTGTTTGCATATAAAAGGAAGGGGCTGCTGTTGTACCATAAACTCTCGCGGCAAGAGCAAGGAAAGGATTGGGAAAAGAGGAGTCAGCATCCAAAAATTCACTGTACAATTTTAAGGTCGAGTGTGAGTAAAAGAGACCTATTCTCTTCTTTCGAGAACATTGATTTCCGTGATTGAATGAGGCGTCTCAGTTTAGAATTAGCCCTGGAAAATACTTTAAAATAATTATGATTGTGTATTTTCAACACCATCAAAGTGATGTTTTTTTTTATCTCAAGGAAGTGGATCATTTCTAATTCCGGAAGAAAACACTTTCAACTCAGGGTTACCAAACAAAATTCTTTCTAAAGCCAGATTCTCCGTGTTTGTTTGTTATAGACCCGATGGCTGTAACGTATTCAAAGCAGATTCAAAGAAGTGGGATACCAGACAAAAATTTTACCAGTCTAGACGATGCACAGTATCAAGGTAAGAGAGATCACAAATGTGTTCATGATGATTGTGTTAGGTATGACATTCAGCTGCGTTCGATTCTCCTTTTCTTTAGACGGTTTTGTCATTGGAAAATTATGATCACATTGATAACTGAGGCCTTCTTTTCAAGAAAGGCGAAACTCAAGAAAGCGCGTTTAGAAGTATAGAACGTCCGTGCGGAGTGCACACATACGTAGAAGTCTGTAACTTATTCAGTAGAAAGGTATATCTATATACTTCAACTCACACCATTAGCAACCACCAGCACTGGTATATCCATCTCATGAGGCCGCTCCTTCAAATAGTCCATACTCGCCCTCCTTGAAGAGACTCTCCCTTCTTAAAAAAAACTATGTTTAATCCACGTACTTGACAAACATTCCACCATTCAGGAATGTATTTTGTATGTATGAGTGCAAAATCTTTAACGTAATTTGAAAAACTTCATCGTCAAAATCTACCTACATCTTTACTGTCATAATTTATTTACATTTTTGGAATCTCAAGATTTCAACAAGCGGGAAAGAAATAATCATCACCCGTCTCAGAATCGGCCACATCTGACCCACGCACACCCATCTCAATTCTCATCTTATGCCTCTCTCATGCTCTCATTGCAAATCTGACCCCTCTCCTCTATCCGTTCAACAGATCTTCCGCTGCCCCAACTTGACCCAACTCCGCTATTCCTTAACCAACCCTTACAATCACGCAGAGGCACTATCAGACGACTTCCCCTCCATCCCCAACGTAATCAACTTTCTACATCAAACTAACTTCATCTCACGCATCTGAACACAATTTTGGTCAGCTCATAGCCCTGAAGGCAGGCTGCTAGCAGCTTGTAAATTAAAATGAAAAAAAAAGTCATTAGAGCGTGTTTACGGGATAAAACTCCTCGTATATGAATAGAAGCGAGGTCGAGGAATCCGATTCTGGACTCTTGAAAAAAAGACTCAATTAATGTAAGCCTTTACTTAGAGTTTTTTTTAAACTGGCTGACCTGCACCATGTTCGCGACCTAAGACTAGACGTTTAATTAGAGTGAAATTTTGTTCTTCACGACCCACTATGGTAATCAAAAACAATCGCCTTCGAGTCAATAATGATTTTTATGAATAATATCGATTTTAAATTATCGTTATTGTCGTGAGTGGGATCATTGAAAACAATCGATATTCTCTCAAATGCTGAAAACGAAACTTGGAGCTTTTAACCGATTCGTAATTTCAAAGTAGATGTTCGCACGCGCGGTCCTCTTTTCTAGGCTCCGTAAAGAATTTTTCGTCAATCATTCTACGCGATACCTACACTACAACACTTATCATTATCATATAGAGTGTGATGTTTACTTACGGACTGGACTCGGCGTCAAGGGTAACATATCGATACGGACATTTATTTTGAGTGTTTTATCAATTTCTTTTTTCTTTAACATATTCATCGAGCTCGTTATACTTTTCATGTATTCACGTGTGCCAAACGATTTGAACGGCACCACTATTCCGACGGTCAAATTTAATAACGAATTACGATGACTTCGCACTGGAGGTTTGGTGATTGCTTGAGTTACCTCCTCTTCTACAGTTGTCAATATCGTGCTAGTTTCTGTTGTCTCTTTCAAGCCAAATGTTTTACCGATGTGGATGCTGCTCCTACCGCGACCAGAAGTAGGTGTTGGTTTGGAATTCAGTCGGATTCCAGATTGATTTCGCCAGCCATGTATCACACCGATGACAACGAATATCAAAAATAGGTGTCTCATCGTGAGAAATATCTCGCGTGACTACGTATTTTCGATATTTATTCGAGGCATTTTCTACATTCGTGTTAGAATCTGTAACATAAAAAAGTATATACATTGATAATGAATCGCATGGCTGTATAGGAATCGGATTATATTGAGTCGTGAAAAATACGTGATTTTCGTACTCTTTCTCGAGACACGGTGTAATGCTTTAGGGCGCCATTCATATTATTGTGTTCTAAATTACAAACCACAAAAATAGGAGTAAGTACAGTGAATTGCGCACCATAAACAGCGGGAAAAGATTCTATTTCAGATAATCCGATACTTAAAAGTATTCAAACAATTTACAGTGGTAGAGTCCACCGACTTCAACTGAACAACGGGATCATGAAATTCCGCGGTTTGCGCGTTCAAAATATGGATTTGTTTCTTCAGGACAAAAAGTTTTTCAAATTCCTGGTGAAATGAGGAAATACAGCAAGCATGACTAATCCCACAAGTTCCACGACGACGGGGGTCTAATTTATAGTAGAAAAATTACGCTTAGAAATGTTTTTTCCTTTAAATCCGCTGAAGTATTCAAGCTCTTTGTGCACAGCTTATCACTATTTTTATTAATAGGAGCTTAGTAGTATCATATTTGCGTTCTTATTGTAGAATTCACCGCGCTAAACGGTTTAGTGGGGATGAAATATGAAAATGATGTAACTTATTCCGAAGAGCATCTTCGAACCGCAAAACGATTTTATGTTATCATTATATAGATATAATATAGCACGGTTAGACGCGAAAAACGTAGCGTGTCATTATTTTTCCATTTTGCTCACAAATGGATGACTGTCCAGTATAGCTATAGTACTATTACTTATGGATTAGAGACCTCACTGAAATTGTATTTGGATTACACGCCAAAGAATTCCACAGGCTATTACGTTTTTAGGCTCATCTGGTCGAAATTCTAAAATCTGTGACACTTACGTCAAAACTACTTCGACACCTCGACGTTACTGGTAGATTGAATCGATTCTAAGAGTAAGGAACAGATGAGTACAAAATGACAATAACCGCAATGGAATATAGATACGGACGCCGAGCGCTTTCGGTTAGACAACTATTTTCAAAGAACGACAAAAAGCGACTCAACTGACTAGCGATAATGATTGAAGCAGCCAGTCATAAAAAAAAAGAATTGGTCCTTGAGAATGATTCAATCAATCCTTCTTCAGAAATTTACCTGTTTAAACTTTTCCGATGTCGAATAATTTCGATGTCTTCAAGAGCCATACATTTGAAGTACCTACAAATTCTCCTTATGCGAAGACCAACTTAACGTTTTTTTTGTGCTCGGTCACTTCGATTTTGGGTTGACGAGTAGTCATCATTATATAGACTGTAGGGCAATCCCTACGAGGTACGAGCCATCGAGGTTTCCTGATTCAGAGAATGGACTTTTGATTGTAGTTTGATTGTAAAGAATTGACTGGAATCCAAATGGGTGTAGGACGCGACCTGACTGCAAAGAAAACTCACGCAGTAAAGGGAGCCAAATCCACCGTTCTCCATTATTAAGGTGCCAGTAGAATTAAGGCATTTTTTTGTAAGCCTCCGACGAACCATCAGGGCAATGTCCAACTTGACCTGCCGATTCACTCTAGCCGGATGTTTTAGCCTCATCAGTTTCTTGTGAAAAGCTACCTGACTCAGAGACATGTGAGTCAGGGGGTGGATTAGGCTGTGGTGTACGTTGAAATATTGAGGGTATCAGGACAAAATAACCAAACGTGGATTACGATGTCGGTCGATGTATTTTTCCTGTGAATCTGAAACTCATGGACGCCGTCTCTAACGGAGATGGTCAAGTACAAGAAGTTTATTGAAGAACCACCAACATCCGATATGCATTTTATAAGTGAGTGTAGGCTAAACGAATGCGTTCTTCTAATTTACGGTTATCCATAATATCGAGAAGAAATACTCAAGAGGGTGATCAGCATCAGAAGCTGATTAATTTTAAAAAATTGGATTAGGTCCTCTTGTGTACGAGCCATTGAATAACAAAGTCAGAGGTACAGGCACGTAACGGTGATCTAATTCGAGACGTTAAAAAGTAATTCATAAACAGAAATTTTGATAAATTCAACCAATTTTATTTACAATTCTATTTATAATTTATCAAAATTTCTGTTTGTGAATTATTTTTTAACGTCTCGAATTAGATCACTGTTACGTGCCTGTACCTCTGACTTTGTTATCAGAGGCTGATTCTCTTAGCTGTCCCTTATTCCAAAACTTCAAATGCTCCGCTATCCTCAATTTCATCTGTCAGCCGGTCTCACCAATGTAAAAACCCCTACAATCCTTACATTCCAGCTCATGAACCCCACTCCTCTCATCAACTGGTATAGGATCCTTCAGCCTCACAAGCAACCCTTTCACAGTGGCACGGTTGTAGAAGGCTAGTCTAAAACCAAATGGGTGGAGGGCCCGATCCAGTTCCAAGAAAGGGAGACTAATCAAATGCGTACGACGATGGCGGATTGTGTATCGGTGAAGAGAGGTGGTGGAATCAAAAATTTTCCTAGTAATTTTCCTCCGAACCATCACGTCAACGTCAACATTGACTCTACTCACTCTAGCCAGGTGTTTTATAGATGACGCTTCTCTTTTGAAAGCAGCCTGACTCAAGGGAATACGAGTCAGTCTGTGAACTAAGCTACTAAAAACTGCTATCTTATGAGCAACAGGACAGAATGACGCGCCGTGTACCCAGTCGTCCGTCGTAGTATCTTTTCTGTTTATCCCGATCTATCGATAGATCCAAAACGTCAATGGAGGTTTCCCCGATTTCCAAAGTAAATTTTATGGAAGGGTGGTAGGAATTGAGATACCTCAGAAACTCACCAAGGAGATCTGGAGGACCAGTCCAAGCACACAGAACATCATCCACGTACCTGTGTCAATAGTAAATATGTTTCAGTAACACCTGGTTTGAGGAAAAGAGATCACTTGAAAATTTCGGGAGATGAGGGAGCCTACAAGCGATCTAATAGGGATCCTACTTCATTAGGGAATTCAAAAAACTTCCCTTCGAATTTACAGTGGTTAGGGCACCAACAGATATTTAAGAGATCAAAGAATTCTTGAGGTTGATCTTGAGGAATATTGACCTTGACAATGAGCTCACCCATGCGCTGCAAAGTGTTAGCTTTAGGAATATTTGGGAAAAGATTGACGACATCAAACGAACAGATGGTCGTGCCAGGGGGAAGACTTACATCCTTCAGAACATCCGTCAAAGATGCCGAGTTTGAGACTAAAAGAGGAGATTTGAAATCAATGCAAGACTTGAACCAACGGTTCAAGAATTTAGCAAGGAGATAGGTAGGAGAAGAAATGAACGAGACGACAGGTCGCATTGGTGTATTGTTCTCATGCACTTTGGGCAACCCGTAAAGGAGGGGGGATGTGGGGCTAGGAACAAGGAGGGATTTTTTCATCGCTGGAGTGCTGATAATAGCCTCATACTTGTTGATGACTCTCCTAACTTCTTCAACTCAATTAGGAAAACTAAAATCCGCACTCTCTTTAGCACCACATTGCTGGAGCACCTCATGGACCTTTCTGTGGTGTTTTCGTGTGTTACTCTCTCTTTCGAGTATTTCTTCTCGTGGGTATAGGCTATTAAAATATGCAAGAAACTCATTAAGGAAATCTGCAGGACCGATCCACGCCAACAGAACGTCGTCAACTTGCGGCTCGAGGAGAATAGATCAAGCTTAGATTTTGACTCGAACACCTCTGAAATGAGAGTATTCAGATAGGGGATCCCCACTTTGTCAGGAAACTTAGTCAATTTTTCTTCATGCTATTTTCTAACCGAATATCCATGCTCTATTTTACTCATCTGAGTATTCTACCTTAATTACTGAAAGATGTTGAAAGACTACATTACTGTTCCCATGCAGTTCGTTTGTTAGCTTTACTTTACAAAGTGATCCCTGAGTACGAGAACGGGTGTTAGAATAACAAGAAAAGTTACGTGAAACGGAGTTCTTGAATTTTTCAGCTTCAACTCAAAGCTGTTAATAATGGATGATGACCTTATGACTCCTAGAATTCCTCGGGAAAGTCTAAATCTTGAGTTTTCTCAAATGTATGAAGCTCATATACTTGAGCACGACGTGTTGCCGATGGAAAGAATTTCAAGACCTTTTAAATTTCAATTGTAGGTACCTGTTTGTAGTACCTGCCTTCATAGGTTTACGAAAGAAGAAAATTTTATTTGTTGTTGAATACAATAGACTGGTCGACCATGATTAAAATATTGAGTTAAGCTCGAAAGCTACATCTCATCGTCTCCCCTTATGGTAATAATATTCGTATAGATCCTGTTGTATAACTGCGGACTTGCTATCTCTGTTTAATAAAATAATGAACTCACTGGCATGCGATTTCAGTACCATTGACCTCGCATTGCAAGCTGCAGAGTAAAATACAAATTTTGATAATGAACAATAACGCCGCGAAAACGACCAAGAGGTTATTCGCGAGCGCTTCGTCGTGGAAACAAAATATACACGTAGAATTAATTCTAACAACATTAACAACTTTTAATAGCATTCTCCATTGATCCGGAGATTCTTCTACCCAATACTGACTGTATACGGCTCACTTCTAGAAGCGAAACCTCCTTCTCTTTTTGCAAAGTTCGTAGGTACTCTAGTTTATTGTTCTAATCAAAACGTATGTTTTTGTGTGAAACTTTTGGAAGGATAGAGAAAAAAAAAATTCACGCATTTCCTCTCCTGTCGACGATATCCGGATTCCCAACCCCCAAGCAACGTGCGATATGGTTGCTAAATGGTAGTTGTTTCGACTTTAGGCATCTCACACGCATATATTTGTATTGTCTTTTCTATATGTTTTCCAGTACCTTTTATTTTAATTTTTTGGGAGAAGTTTTCTCTGGCATTCTGTAACGTCTGAATAAAGGAGAAAAGGGAAAAAGTTTTCACACCATTTCTAAAGACTGCGTGTTTTATACATCAAAGAGGAAGAGTTTATAATGATATTAAACAAAAATTGGACTGAATTCGATAATTAAAAATTCGCAGCTCTCTTTCGCCCTGCTTCAGTTCAATATAGCAAAGTTACCAGGTTAGTCGGATTACCAAGAGAGGAGGCAACGGTCGCGGAAATCTCGCTTAAACTTCCATTCTACACAACCTATTATCTGTGTATTCTACCAAAAAATTTGCAAATGAACTTATCACACTGGAAATAACAAAGGCTACAGCTTTGATTTACATTAATTTATATGCTGAAAAAAACGCGAAAGAAAGGTTTCTGTTCATTAGCGTTAATCTCGTACCGCGTATCGTGTTGCGTTCCCATCCGGGTAAGTTTTGTGCGGTAGGACCATGGCTCAACCGACTTTTCCAATTGGAAAGTGAGGTATTACACCCGTAGCAAGATGAACAGGGGGAGGGGGCAATGAATTTTCTCGACGTTTTAGAGGTCTTAGATCATAAGTAGCCTAAAAAAAAATTTCAGGTTTCCTTATATATATATATATATATATAGAGCCATATATATATATATATATATAGCCATATATATATATATATATAGCCATATATATAGTCATATGTATAAGATTTTTTTGTCCGTGGAACTCCTCCGAAACTATCCGGTGGATTTTTTTGTAACTTGGCCATATTGTAGTATTATAGCTGAATATGCGCACCCGCAATTTTTGTGAGAATCGGATGAGTAGTTCTCGAGAAATTCGCAATTTTTTGAGAAATTTTTCAGTATTTTGAGTATGTGTTTGTCCGTGGAACTCCTCCGAAACTATCCGGGGGATTTTCCGGTAACTTGGCCATATTGTAGTAATATATTTGAAGATGTGCACCCGCAATTTTTTCGAGAATCGGACGAGTAGTTCTCGAGAAGCTTTCAATTTTTTCAGAAAATCCGATGAGTATTTCTTGAGAAATTTGCATTTTTCTCACTATTACAAGTAGTCGCTCACATTACCTGAAGTGAATTCCTATCCTTTTGTTATCAGTGCGTCTATTGTGTTGTGATGAAGAACCTTTTATTTGACAGGTTCATTTGATAAAGGGTTCATTGAATTAATTTACACGGTGCAGTGAGGGCTTCTTTAGGTTAGGTTAGGTTAGAAATGTGCACCTGCAATTTCTTTTGAGAATAGGATGAGTAGTTCTTGAGAAATTTGAAATTTTTTTTGAGAAATTTCTCACTATCACAAGTAGTTGCTCACATTACGAGAAGGAAATTCTATTCTTTTGTTATCAGAACGTCTATTGTGATGAAGAACCTTTTATTCGACAGGTTCATTCTTGACAAAGGGTTCATTAAATTAGTTTACAAGAATTATTTACACAGTAAGGGCTTCTTCAGGTTAGGTTAGGTTAGGTTTGAAACATTTGCCGACTTTTTTTCTTTAGATACAGATGATGACGAGAGAATAAATAAAATTTATAAGTTATTAGGAGGAGTGATTCTCTTAATGAAATTTGATTGGTCAAAGGAAAAGTCGTGTATTACTCACGCGACTGCGTGAGTGTTTTTTCTCTTTCGAGCTGCTCTTGTCCCTCAATTATCATTGGAAATGTTGGAGGGTGGGAGGGACAGGGATGTAGAGAAAAAGTAACTGTATTCTTTCCCCGAATCAATTTGTTGACTTGCTACAACTGAATTTTTGACGAAGAGACAGAGTGTGTGCATTAGCCTCTAAATTCTCTCTTTCTACCTACGTTCACTTATTATCAGCGATATAAGTGGACTCTATCAACTCTAGAGGGACAGTAATTGTATCTGGGCTGTTCTGACTATCCCTGAAGGTTGAGAATCGATTTAACGGGTCAATGACTCATTCCCGTTGAACATTTGATGCCCCCATGGCAAAAACACCCGTATCATGTCCCCATTATGTCTGTGAAATATCCCTAAAATGTCCCCATGGGGCAATATTGGGGACATAATGGGAGAATGTTCTACGGGCTGACTCACCGAGCGGCAAATGAAAATGCTAGCTGATTGACTGTAACAGATCTTTGTAGCAGTGATTTGCTGAAGTCTTCCTTTTCCTGATTCGGAAACTGGCGTACCAAGGTACTAATCAGCGACCCAAATATATCTTGACTTCAATGCAGTGAAGTAATAACATTAGGTAGCTGAGCCTGTACTGTTTTGGAAACATTTTAGCGATCCTGAAAAGACCCGTTTGAATGGCGCACCGGTTGTCATCGAATTTTGCTGTCCAATTACGGCTATTGGATTACTTGATTGAGTGTTTGGTTTCCATTCGACGTTCTCCACACATCTTTTTGTACATCTCCTAGTAATTCTTCTTGTTTCTTTATCGTGACTGTGAAGTTCAATTTATAATCCGATCATGACAAGTCTAATCCTATGGAGACTTGGCATACTCATTTATTTCTCTCGGTTCCTCCATTTCCTAAATTTTCCTTTTTCAGTAGGGAACTTGTTCTGTGAGAGGTGGGACCTAGCCTTCTAACAGAGTTTGAATTATCAGGTACATATTTCTATAAATTACGTTTATTCATCTTGAATGAAGTGCAAATTTACAACCGCAATATTTCATTAGACAACGCCTCTGATGTTGTCAGACTTTTTTCGCATATTCCTAGGGTGTCCCCCTCCCAGTTCATAGGTGAATTGTTGGCTCAAGTTTCCCACGATGAGAACTTACTTAACCTTTGCTGGTCGTCCTCTTCCTTTACATTTGACTTCACAAATTTTTGTAAGGTCAGCATTTCTGTAAGATCTCTGAAAGGATCCTCAATCGCTGAAGTTTTTATGAAAATGAGATATTTTCCTCCCACTCCGGTTTCCTTCAACGAGTTATCTATTGGTACAGGTACAATGGTACATAGGTGACGTCGTCTGCCTGTGGATCGGTCCTCAGCACCTCGCTAACAACTTCCTTCAAATCATTAATAGCTTCTAACCCTTAAGTTTAAGTTTGTAAGGTGCGATGGACTTTGGTGGCTCCGAGGCATACGTCTCCGTTAGGAGGGTATGGCATGAGTTCATTATTTTCATAAAAAGAACACGTCCACTGACTCCTTTATCGACGGTTTGGCGCACAAGTTTGCTGTCTCTAACATGAGATAAGAGAGCACAGGAACGTAACGTTTTTATTAATAGGATAGGCACAATTACACTAAATCAAAAGAAGAATTTTGAAATTACTTAAACAAACGAGAAAAAGAAGCGAATTTTAAAGAGGTTGGTGAGAATTGTGCGTATCACTAATTACATACACGACCGGTTTCGACCTATAACGTGAGGTCATCATCCTGTGCTCTCTTATCTAATTAAATATGGATCGTACCCATGAGGACACTGTTAAACTGGTCTCCAACATGGTTCAGTTTCCAGCCCCTTATACTTAGTTGCCTTTCAAAAGGAAGTCTATAAGATTAATATCGATATTGATAGTTTAATTCATGAGAAGTCTGTTGACAAATGCCTTGACCTCACCACCTCCCTCCTCCGTACACGCAAAGTTAATAGGAAAGAGAAATGGATTAGACTCTTTTTTGGGTAGGTAATCTGAATTCGGTCGAATTCTTCGCAGAATGATGCCAGATTTTCTGGCATCTTTCTCCTCAGTTGATGACCTTGGCGAATCCAATGGGTAGGTGGAAGCAGACAATGTTACCGTGATTGCTTAGGAATTGGGCGGCGCGATACCGGTTTAATCGAAATTCGTATTTCCTCAATTGCAAACATTGGCAATCCTTTAGATCTTGCGCATCAAGCTAAGAAGAGAAAAGGTGGATTGCCTTTCTTGAAGTATTCGATAATGAATTTTTGTAATTTTTTCAAGATCGTTCTCCGTCCACAATTTTTCACCAGTATTTACTCAGGAATAATTACTTCGCTCAGTTATACACTTAATGAGATAATTCATTGCTTCAACATTTCTCCTTATATTAAGTTTGTTCGTAGTACAAAGGCACTTAAATAAATATTTTTTCTTTCTCGTTTTTCTTTCGCTGCAAAATAAGGCATTTATTATAATTTACCAGCATGAAAACTGGGACCAAATAGTATTATGTATAACGAAATAAATGATACGAAAGAAGGGATTCGAGATCGGACGTTGGCAAGAAGGAAAGTGCGCTATAATGATTAATGGTTTTAAAAGCTGTTAAATTTGAACGGATAATTTGCTGTTCATTACTGTCTAGATGTGAATGAATTCGTCGCCCTTTTTTCCGCGTGGGTATTACCCGAAGAAAGTAAAGAAAGTACGATTTTTCCTCCTCTGGCTCATCCGATGAAGCAACGAGCTTTTCCTGGCGACTTACGGTAAAACCTTATAAAATTCGGTCATTGATTTGAAAATTTTCTTATTACGCGAGTACAAACTTATTCCATTCCGAATAAAATTTACAAATTTGACTCGTTTACCATTAGCGACGAAAGAATTATATTCTATAGTTGATGATGCTACATAATTCTGAAGGTTTGACAATCATCTACTCTATGGCAGTTATTCACCCCTATACATTATAGTTTACACTTCATACGACGAATATGAAGATGTCATGCGTATGTTAAGACGGATAAAGATTGTAAGTTTGAAGAAAGTTGTACGAGTATTGAACAAGTTCTCTGGTATTTATACGATGTACGAGAATATTGCTCTTATTCGTGGAAAACGTTGACATGTGACGCGCTCATGATGATAAATGTTCCCCATTTATTATATCATAAGACTCATAAGGAGGCTCGAAGATGTTGAAAATGTGGCCTTCAATTTCATTATTTCTTGTTCATAACATTCCTCGTTTAGCACGTAACGGCGTTACGATAAGCCGAAGAAAATTTTCATATTATGTACCTATTATCTTTTTGTGAAGGTCGAATTCTAAGAATGAGTTTGGTCATGATCTGAGGAAGTCAGGGTCAAATATTTTTTTGCAAAATGAGAAATAAAAATTTCAACTTCAGATTTTCGACTTCGTGGTGTTTTTTTCGAGCAAGTAGTTACGTAAATGAAATTTTGGAGAAATTCTTGATTTCATCGAGATGTGAATATTGGCCTCTAGCGCAGCGTTGCCGATGTTAGTTGACCGGTGGAAAATTTGAAATAGTGGCGATGCTATCGCCAACCAGTCTGAACTGCTGCCTATTCGACTTTGAAGGAGGAAAGAAGGGGGCAGGTGATGTTGGTCATCACGATTATGATATGCACGCGCCCTCGAATTATTCGACCGGATCCATCAGCTCGTATCAAAACGATTCCTTAAGACGCACCTTTTAAGAACTAAGAAAAGTTTACAAAAACGATGTAAGATTTTTCAAACTTTTTACGATCGGTAGTTACCGAAGAAATATTTTGAATGGGCAATAAAACGGTTTTTGGCAGCGGGTTTTCGCTATGCGAGAAAATTATTTTCTAGCTTCAGTTTCGTGCTGAAACAACGTTGAAAGTTGATACTTCTCGACACTTGTACCGTATAAAATATTAACTCCGAGCACGATTCCGACTCGAAGTATCAAAATAATGCTCTCTATTCGGGAAATTGTTGCCAAAACTCGCGTTTACGATACATGTGAGCAGAATTACTTACAGTTCGCAGTACAGCTCAATCTAGAAGGATTTCATTAATGGTTAATAGACGCGCTCTTATTATTCTGTGATTGGATGAGGAAAAAGCAAACAATGCTGATATGAAGGACCTTATCATGCGAAAAAACTAACCAAATCCGAATAACAATGATTTTAGTGCCACCAAGATGAATGTTTGTACACATCAGCCTGCAGAAGACAGAATTCATTATGTGAACAAGACAATGGATTTCAAACTGCGCGCGAGCTATGAAACTTTTTTACGATACGAATTTCATCTTTGAAGAAATTTCATAACTTAGCGTTGGGAAAAACAAAAGAGGTGTTCGACAAATCTATTTGTAGTGCATGGATAGTTTTCAAAAACACGTTAAGGATGGAAGCTTGTTTCAAGCATGAAACGAAGATGATGAAAATTGTTAGATAAGAGCTGCACTTACTTTGCTGTAATACTTTTGTATAGTTTTTGAAACGCCCTGTCAGTAATCGGCGTGATCGAAAAAATGGTAGAGCGATACCTTTACTAGTACAACTTTCGTGAACAGAAGTCCGCAAGAAGAAATTACTATTATAATTCCCCCGTTTCTCATGTTATTAATAGTCTTTTGAAGTACCTGAAGGTAAGGTATCTCTATGTACATTTCCTCAACTTCAAAGAAGTTTGTACTTTCGAGAAAAATGAAAGATGTAACAGCTTTCTCATACGAGCGCACCTTAAATACATTGAATTTTCTTTGAAATTTCTATCTAACACCTCCTGTGTGGTAGGCGAGAAAACGATAATAGAGCTTTTTTCGATTCTTACTCTCGGAGTCAGCGTTTAATATATGGAAAAAATATCGGAAGTTATGCATTAGCACCGAATAAAGAAATTCTCTCCAACAATGACAATGTTATTGGCATCCACTTTTATGAATCGAGTCGTTTTATGTTGAGTAAAAAGTTTATTTGCTCGCGTCAATATAGTGTACTTTCGTCTTTTGTATGGTTGATGAATCGTACTACGGGTGCGGATGATATAGAAGAAGATTGGTCTCGCATTAGGTCGTGAAAACGTATCTGTAACAACTACAAATAGGAAGGGGCTCATTCAATTTTCGTTGAATTACAGCAATAATGATTTTCATTTGTTCTAACTCAGACTTTCGTAACTAAGATTTATTTCAGTAAGCACAGGTCACGTAATGGTTATGGGATGCTAAAATAATGGGCACCGAGGCAGGTATTATATAGCGAAAATTACACTCTTGAAATAATACATGATTAGCGTGTGTTGTATAAATCAGAAAATATGAATTTTACAGAAATTTGGTTATGATTTATTCATTCGTATACCACGGAAAAGTTTTGTGTGGGTTCAACAAGGCATTTTCCCTTTGAGCGTATGTATTTCCGAAGGGTGATACTCAATTGGAAACACGAACATTTGAAGGTCTTACGTATTGCACATGAGAAACGACTCTTTGTGGTATAAATTGGTCTGATCTCTACGACATAAATTATTATTAAATGTGAAACTGCGTCTGCGCGAATATCTGAAACGTACCGCAAGAGTTATCGCTTTTCAAACAATGAGTAACGTGCACCTACAGCGTTAATTATCATGCAATCATCATAATTTTAACCGGTCTCAGTACAGCATGGTGCAAAGTATACTGCAAACTCAGAATGTATGAGGAAATTTGGTTCATTTTCGCGGAGAGAGGATGGAAAGACAGATCGACGAGTGTAATGAAGCTGTTTTACCTTTGTTCATAAGGCAGAGGTTGAGGAATAACAAATACGATCGTTTAACTATAATAATAGTCTAGTGGATTGACCGGAATCGGTCAACATTTTCTCCTAGCTTGCTATTCTCGTCTGTATATGTAACACTTTTGAAACTAAGATCGACATCACGAATAATGTACGACCATCCGATATAATAGCTGTCGAGAAGAGGAAGAAAAGAACTTGTATTCAGGTGTTGACAAACTCGAGAGGAAATATTTTTTGTTCTAATAGATGTTTTCAACAACAAGTATAGCTTCGAGGTGTAAAGTACGTCAACTACTATCAATGTAAGCTGTATTATATGATGGCAAACAAGATGAATTGCATCGCTTTAAGAAGTCTTTGTTCTTACGTTTGAAAGTTAACCGTTGAGTAAGTATAGCAAAATAGACGAGGGATTTACCGACCTTAGCGTTTTTTCGAAAACGTATTATAAACATGTCACGCGTCATGTGTTGGCTGCTCGATATTCGATTATTTGTTCCGAAAAATTTTCGAAACGTTTATACAATATAAAAGAAGGGAAGGATTATGAAATGACCATAAATTTACTAAAGAGCCGTTCAATTCAAAGCCGAACCGCTTTCCAGATTCAATACTCCGCGGTGGGAGAGGGTAGAAAGTCATATACATTCGCATGGATACGTAATTAGGCTTAAGATCATTCTGAATTTTGGTTTAGAAAATCGCGAGACGAAATGACGTCACGCGTGACTTTGACCTTTTTGGGGCCTGGAAAAATTCTAAATTTTCGAACTATACTGATAGGAGGAGAATTTGAAATATATACTGTCGTGTCGAACTATGTATGAGCTGAGAGATTAGGCTATATACCGAACTAAACTAAGTTGTATATGCGTATGCTAGGCTTAGAAGGAGGGAGGACGCTCCTTTTGAAATTAGAGGCTACTCTGGGTTCCATACGTACAAACTAGGCTGAGACGGAGGAAGTCGAATCCTTTTAAAGCCTTCCTTTGAGGGAAAACAGTGGCGCAGATAAAGGAGAATAAGAAGGATGTACGGACCAACAAAGTTTTTAGTGGGGAACCGCTATCCAGTTTGTTAGGGGGATTACATCTTCAGAAAACGTCCGCGTCCGGGAGTTTCTGTGAACTGCGTGACGTGACGTGCGACGCTTTATGACGTCATCAATGACCTTGACCTACTTTAGGGACTTGGAACAATTTCAACTTCCAGCCTTCATTATATCAGGCCTGCCTAGTATTGTTAGGGGGATTACATCCTCAGAGATTGTCCGCGTCCAGGAGTTCCTGTGAACTGCGTGACGTGATGTGTGGCGTTTCATGACGTCATCAATGACCTTGACCTACTTTAGAGACTTGGAACAATTTCAACTCTCCATTTTGTTAAAGGGATTACATTTTCAGAAAACGTCCGCGTCCGAAGTTTCTGTGAACTGCGTGACGTGACGTGACGTGCGACGCTTTATGACGTCATCAATGACCTTGACCTACTTTAAAGATTTGGAACAATTTCAACTCTTCATTTTGTTAAGGGGATTACATTTTCAGAAAACGTCCGCGTCCGGGAGTTTCAGTGAACTGCGTGACGTGACGTGACGTGCGACGCTTTATGACGTCATCAATGACCTTGACCTACTTTAGGGATTTGGAACAATTTCAACTTCCAGCCTTCATTATATCAGGCCTGCCTAGTATTCTTAGGGGGATTACATCCTCAGAGATTGTCCGCGTCCAGGAGTTCCTGTGAACTGCGTGACGTGATGTGTGGCGTTTCATGACGTCATCAATGGCCTTGACCTACTTCAAAGACTTGGAACAATTTCAAATTTCCATTTTGTTAGGGGGATTACATGCTCAAAAAACGTCCGCGTCCGGGAGTTTCTGTGAACTGCGTGACGTGATATGTGTCCCTTTATGACGTCATTAATGAACTTGACCTACTTTAGGGACTTGAAAAAATTTCAATTTCCACCCGGGATGCTTTATGACGTCGTCAATGACCTTGACTTTGACCTACTCCAGAGACGGAAAAATTTTAACTTCCAGCCTTCATTATATCAGGCCTAGTATATAGTATACTGAGAAGAGCCCCGCCAACTCATTTTCTGAAGGGGCGCTTTTGCGCCAACTTGATCGTGAGCTCGAGAGATTGCGGGTTCCCCGCTGCCGCCATTGCAGACCTGCAATGGCCTCTAAATTTATTTCACTATACGAATCTGAATGGCAGACTCAACCGCAAATTGAAGCTGTGCAAAATCATTGAGCTCGTGTTCATGTTCGTCATGGATTTGCCAATACATCAAGCTTTGTCGTAGACGGGCAGATCAGTATGTACGATTACGGACTGTTATTCCATGTGCCGTGAAGTATGCACATCTGTACTTTCTAAAGGAGGGAAGGTCATTAACCTCATGATGGGCTAATTATGACCACAACCTACTATGTTGGATTTTTGGAAGACGTGTAAGCTGACCTCTTCGTGTTGACTCCTGGGTAACGCTAACAGGCTTACAATACGGTAGAACGCAAACATAGTAGGAGAACACGCATGGCGTGGTAGAACGCATGTTAAAGCGGCGTCCAGTATTATTGTATATTTTGACTTAATGTCTGTGTATGGAATGATGACTTTGTTAGAGTTGATGATGTTTTTGATAACTTTTTCAAGGTCACTTTATCTCTATCAAGATCAGTCTACTTATGCGAGGCTAATGTTTGTTGGATCTACCAAAGCTCAAGTGTGTTTATAGGGGCTCCTTAAGCTAGTCATTATACACAGGTTAGTTTGCGCTGTATATCAGTGTGGTCTTTTACATTGGCTCAAAACTCAAAAGGCGAAGGCAGGCGTGGCCGAAGGTCGATAATCGTGGTCATGCAAATCCATCTTTCTTGCATTCCACCAATTGATATTTTTGCGAATCAAACTGCAGATTCAAGGATCAAAATCCATAAAACTTGAGAAAATTCAATTTTGAAACCATATTTAAGAAAAGAAAGACTCGCAAATGTCGATTTTTGAACCATATAATAGGAGGAGACTCATTCCCGTCTTTCTAACTATACATGAAAAGTTTGAATAGAAAAAATGACTGATAAAGATAGGCTTGATTGAGGAACATAGAAACCTGTTTTATGGAATTACCTTGTAAGTTAATCTCTTGTCGTCTAAAAGCGATCAAACAGTATGAATTTAGAAAACTGTCTCTCATTGGAATTAAAGAACAGAGTCGGAAGCGCGTATACAACAAACTCCATCAAATTTATCGCATATTTTACCCTTTTACAACTCGAAAATCGAACAACGGAACGCTATATTGTTCAGTTTTTATCGTCGTAAAACTGAAACACATGTGGATTATTGATCGTATGAAATAATCACGGATGACACGGCCGCATTAGAGCTTTAATCTCGTAGCGAGTACGCGCGTATTTTGTGATGCTCTGCGGCACGGGGCGAACACGTAAAAGCTATTTTTACGAGAATTAAAGGCGCTCCCATCTTTCGAGGGTGGACGTAAAAGACGAGCAGTAAGTTAAAAATTACAACTACCAGATCTATATTTATTAAATTCAGACTATTATTTATAATTTGGGATTCGCCAATTGATAAAAATTACTTATAAAAAATTTCCGCGACGACGACCGAGTTTGTATTTTCGATCGTAATGAAGTGAAAATCTTCACGGTCCGTAAACGATAAAATGTTCTCTCGGTATACTTGCACAGTTCATAAATGCCGCAGGGGTAATTTTCTCAACAAATGAACGACCGTAAACAAAGTGTATTATGTTGACAAGTTTTTGCACGAGGATCTTGTCTTAATGTTTATTAAATTACACGTAAGTTTGTCGCGACTATGCGCAATGTAGACGTCTCTTCTTTCCGCGGGTTCTCTCTTTCCTCTTCTATAATAGCATCGTTCCTTGAAATTTGTGAGAAATTATCGAGAAATTTTGCTTTTTCAGAAAACGATATAACTTATTTACCTCTTATTTTTTCCCTCTAAGATTAAGGAAACATTCAATTATCCACAGCTATTCGGAACACGATATCTGCACGTGAACCGTTTTCCCATTATATTGTTGCCAAAGATAATGTAATTTGAACATAATCCAAAAAATTAGAAGAACAGCTTCCTGAAATTGTATGCAGTGTTGAGTTCTCTGAGAAAAGAAGAAAAAAAAAAGAGGAAAAAGGATTAAATGTTAGATGAAAGTGAACCTCGAGCGTCACTTCGATATAATAAAAGTAAAAAAATTGTTTCTGGATTTCATTTCATTTCACAGTCCGTCTGTATTTAATAAAAGGCGAGGGCGTTTTTTTATAAAAATATTCCAAGAAAAGACGGTCGAGTGAAAGGGAGCGAGTTCTTTGTTCTAATGCATTTTCTTGCCGTGAAAATAGGAAAGAAACAAAGTCAGAGTGAAAAAAAAATGAAGGTCGGGATAGTGAGACGCAGGTGCCGGGATACGTCAAATTTTTCTGAGTAAACATTTCTTTCTGGCAAAATAAACTTACGAACCAACTTTACTTCTCTAGTTTTCTTAAACCAAATGTACGCACGGTATGGATAGACTTTCAAGTATTTTATAGTTTGAAGAGCTGCCTAGACTGTGCCTTGCAGCTAGGTGTTTTCAGTGCCTGAAAAGAACTTCACTTTGAATCAACTTTGCCTCAGGTTTGTTATAGTATTTTGATGTATTCTCTTCATTGATAAAAGAGCTTTTTTAAAGAGCATGATTGAGTTCCAAATCGTGAATTTTAGTATGAGCGCGTCGACGTTTCGGTTCTATAAGAAACCATTATCAAGCAACGTACGAATATAAACCGAAATAAATGAAGAGAAAAGTACAGATAAATAACAGGTGATGTTGAAACATGAGAGGGTGAATTATGATAATGATTGATGACGAGCGTTTACAGCGACAGCGAGCTTCGAAAATGAGATCGTCTCGTTTACAATATGAATACGGTATTAACCCTTCTATTAAGCCTTTCGATGATTACAAGACTTTCGAGTGCTAGCGCGTCCTCTACTCTCTCTTTTCCCTGCGTGCAGAAGAAACTCAGATCTATTTCTCCTGAAACAGGAGAAGATGGACCGCAGACAAGACTTTCCGGAATATAATTACGGAAATAATATATCCATTCTTTGATTCCATGGGACGTATTTCAAGGGTTTGACAGGTATGAGAAGACATACGTTTATCAAGCTCCAGTTGAAGTCTTTAGTTTGGACAGAAAATTTTTTGAAATGTAGTAAGGTCACTGAAGTTGGGAGATTTCGAGTACAGGAGTGTTTCAATCATGATTCCTCAATTATCTCGCAACCCCATCGTAGAAATTCTTTTTGGTGGTCTCATAAAATGTCTTCAAATGCAGACCGTTATAACAATTATTCCAAACAGATTATGATACAACAACAAAAATCAGAGCGGGGAACCCGCGGTCCCGCTGTCCCGTGTCCATTAGACCAGCAGATTCTTCGATCACCACCAAGGTATAGAAATTTTTCTCGAAAATTTTCCAAGTCCATTATCAAGGGGAGAACTCGCCCCTCCTATCATAGCTCGAGAGTCGAAATTTTTCCAAGTCCCTCTCCGTGACGTCATCGACCTCGCTCGGGCTCGTGTGAAATTTTTTCAAGTCTCTAAAGTAGGTCAAGGTCATTGATGACGTCATAGAACGTCACGTCATGCAATTCACAGAAACTCCCGGACGCGGACATTTTCTGAGGATGTAAGCCTACTAACAAAAGAGATAGCGGGCTCTCCGCTAAGAAAGTAGGTGACACCGGTAGCCGGATAGTGACAATACTGTAAGCCTTCCGAAGTCCAAATTCCAGGCCCGTCAAGGGCTCCAGTTGAGTCCGGGGCAAGGAACACAGCGCCCCCCCGCAAAAAAATTTTTTCACCTCTCCCCTTGTAAACCGGGCCCTAAAAGAGCCGGGCCCGGGAACCTCCTCTCATTAGGCCTGTCTCTTCCCGCACACCTGAAACCCATGTTTCCCTCTAGATAGGTATAGTTTTTTGGTTGAAATTTTTATAATTCTCCGAAGTAGGGGAAAGCCCCTCCCCCCCGGGCGTCATTCTCGAGGGACCAATCACAATTTTCCGGAATGACAGTAAAGTACGTTTTCATCAATAATTCTAATAAAGCAGGTTTCATGTTGAGATAGATTTCCTGAAGTATAGGGGAGAGGGTGGTGCTGCCACAAGTACTTCGAAAGCTGATGGGACAAACATTGAGGCATTCATATTCCTAAATTATGTAACGTATGACTTGTAACAAACTATGCAAAGAAGTATTATATCTCCTATTTCTCTCTATGCGCTGTGAAGCTGCTGGCTATGATAATTATTACTATCGTTATCCCTTTTTTTTCGATGATGATTTAATAATATCGGCCCCGCGTATTATTCTTGTTCAGTTGTGAGATGTGCCTGGGGTGTTAATCTCTCACAATGTATTCGTTCTCAATTTACTCGTTTTATCGTTTATTACCTTCGATAGAGATAATATTATTGTACAATTTTTATGTTTAACAACCATTCGTCGAGTTCTAAAATGCAGCACTTATTAACTGAGAAATACGCGTGTCTCATTATTAGCGAAGGCAGAAAATTTCGACGCTCAATAGTGGAAAAACGGGGAGAAAGCTTTGTTGCGTTCAATTTCTGTCTACAAATACCAACTTCGAATGTACTACGGGAGCGTATACGTATTGTGGGGGGAAAAAATCAAAAAGCAATATTCTCGAGCGCACAGGCTTCATATCTACCCACGGATAGAATTGTGACTTCTGTTCTAATGCTACAATTGTACCAGTGCGTAGTCGGTAGAAATATTAAAGTTGGTTCGATTTCCATTCTGACCCATGTTGTAATATAATTTCCACGGTAGAATTAGAAGTAGATAATGTATACACTTTTTGCCGTATACTGCGAGAAAAGTATATTTCACCTCTTTCAATCCTTTATGTAGGTATCGTAATGAAGTTAACGTGTTTTATTCAAGTATATTATACTCTGCAGCAAGCGTGCACAACCTTTTACAAGCATTATTTTATGTTCCACCGCTCAAAATTCCTAGCTGCCTACGGAGAAAACGGATTATGAACTTTTTCTTTTCATCAATGTGATTATCGCTGAAGATAATACACTAAGAGGAAGAATAAATATAAATAGTTGAGCGTCATGTTACACGCTTTTACCGACTTTTCCTAGTGGAAAAGTGAGGTATTACATCCGCCCGTTCAGGTTTCCTTATATATTTATTTATTATTTATTTATTATTTATTATTTATTATTATTATTATTATAAGATTTTCATTTCCGTCGAACTCCTCCGAAACTACCCGACGGATTTTCTTGAAACTTGGCCATATTGTAGTAGTATAACTGAAGATGTGCACCCGCAATTTTTTTGAGTATCGGACGAGTAGTTCTTGAGAAATTTGCAATTTTTTAATTAATTTCTCACTCATTAGGAGTATAGTCGCTCACATTACCTGAAGCAAACCCCTAGCCTTTTGTTATCAGTGCGTCTATTGTTATGAAAACCTTTTATTCGACAGGTTCATTCTTGACAAAGGGTTCATTAAATCAGTTTAGAGGAATGATTTTACACAGTGAGGGCTTCTTTAGGTTAGGTTAGGTTCAGTCATTTCCTCGACGTTTCTCGAAATATCAATTTTTTTTTCGGATTGTCTTTGTGGCTGGATTTTTAGATGAAGAATATTGGGATGGAATTCGTGGAAGATGGTGGTGATGAGAGACAAATTATGAGCGAATGAAAAGATGAGCGGCTGGAGCCCTAATATACCGTATACTAGACCAATACTAGGCTAAGAATATCGTGTAGGAAAAAGTAATTGTAAAGCTCTTTTTTGTACCGAATTTTCTAGCTAAAAAAGTGAGATATTAGATCCATGGCAAGGTTCCTCAAAAACGAGAGTGAACGAGGGCCTGCCGAAGCACGGTCTCTACCGTTAGGTCAAAATGGAAAACGGCGGGCGTCCGAAAAACGCCGTACGTGCCTTATTGACTCAATGAATATTCCTGCATGTAGTTTTTTTGTTTTGTTTTTTTTTTTTCTTTTACGAATTTTAGGTAATTAGAACTGGAGTTTTCTTACATTTTAATATTTCTCGTCCCACAACTGAGACTTCTAGTTTTTTTTTTTTTTTCATTCCGCAATTTTTTTTTCTCGTTACGATTTAGATGTTGCTAACGTTGCTCTTATTTCTTTTCTTTGATTATATCATTTGCTTTTTAGTGTTTTCTTGTGTGCCTACAATTTGTTCGAGAATCAAATGAGCTTAATTGATAGTAATTCATCTATGGTTTTCTGATTGAAATGATGGACAATTTGTTCAGTGATTAGATTTTAGAATTTCTGAGCATTTGCCTTCTTTTTTTTGAAAAAAAAAGGTGACGCGAGAATAATTAGAAATTATGAATCCTTACTAGCAGTGATCCTCTCAGTGAATTTTCATTAGTCAAAGGAAAAGTCGTGTACTACTCACGCGACTGCGTGAGTGTTTTTTTGACTTCCTATGTATACATGTGACACCGTCAGTGATAGACGTGAAGCAATAACGAAGTAGCTGCAAAAAAACTATATTTGGCGTGGATTACACGCTGTTCGAGAGGATAATATGTAAAACACAGATAAAGTCTAAAGACTTACCTAATTCGATAATAAGTACACACGTCTTAATTGTAACGCATCGGATAAATAATATGGAAAAAGAATGATTATTATAAAAGACAATAAATAGTCGAAAAGAACAGAGGTATTATAAACGAGAAGCGTGTATAGCTTCGAAAGGTGAGAACAATAATGATAACATGCGCGCAGGTTTATCTCCATACGTTGGATGTAAGCGAGCGCGTTTTTACTAGCTATCTTCGAGCCGAGGTATGAGGCATTCCCGGTCGACTTTGGTAGTGCGACGTTACACGCCCCCGCCAAGAACAAAGACCGGGAAGTCGAAGTGAGCTGTGGATTATGCCCCGGGAAAGGCCAATTTAGGTCCGGCTCCGACCATGAGAAACTTTGTATTTAGGAATTAGTCATTTTCCAAACAGTTTTCATCGTCATGAAGGCAGGGGACTAGCTTATTGACGTGGTATTTAAGATTTTTACCGTTTATATTTATTTCAATTATGTGTTTTGATATAATTTTTGTGACAGGAAATGGTCCTGTTCTGATTTCATCAAGTTTTGCTCTGTTTAGCTTATTCCCCATCTCTATGTAAACTTTGTCTGTAGGCTTGAAAGTCCAGTCTTTATGTTTTTTATTGTATATGCGTTCGTTTTTTTTGTGGGATGCTGTAGCGTTCTCAACGGCTTTTTGTTTGTCTCTATACCAGTCCTCCTGGGTTGTAGGTTTGATAAGTTCAGTTGGAAGTATTGATCTAGCCTCCCCAGTAAGCAGGTAGCGTGGTGCAAACCCAGTGGACGAGTGTGGCGTGTTATTGTAATCATCAACGCATTTATGAGCTACCGTTGTCCAGGCCCTATTCTCCCCAGGATTATTGATCCTGCATCGAATTCTGTTAACCAATGTTTGGTTCAGCCTCTCGTTTAAGCCGTTGGAGAAAGCGCAGTCAACTGAGGTGAAGATTGATTCTATGCCATTAATGCTTAAAAATTCTTGGAATTCGTTAGATGTCAGGCTTGAGTATTGGTCCATCAACAGTAACTCTATTTGTGCGTCGTTTTCAGATATTGTTTTCTGCAATAGTTTTATGACGTCTTTTGCTTTTTGGGTTGCTGAGGTTAATATGTAAGCGTAACGTGTGAAATGATCAATAAGTAAGTGAATATATTTTTTTGTTGATCGTCTGCCCCCAAATCCTCCAGCAGTGTCCAAAGACATGATCTGGAACGGTTGCGTTGCTGGGCCTAACAAACCGAGTGTTCCAAGATTCATGGGGGGACGGGTCTTATTTTTGATACAAATTGGACAGGATTTACATAGATTTATGATCTTTTTTGTTGAGTTTTTAAAGTAATAATCTTTGTTGATCAGGTTTATCAAGTTTCGTGACCCTATGTGTCCAAAGTTTTTGTGCGCTGTTTTTATCAGCTTCTTTCCCAGTTTTTCACTTATCATTATACGTTTTGTATTATGTTTGTATTTTATGTTATTCTGCACACATGTGTCTTTGTTTTGTGTTAATGTTTCTTGATCTGTGAGAAGTTCTTGTAATGTTAACATATTTGTTGTTTTTAGGATATCTGTGAGTTGGTGATCATTGTTTACTGGGTTTCGAGAAAGACAATCAGCTTCAATGTTGTTTTCCCCTGGGTTGTATTTAATATTAAAGTCAAATTGTGAGAGGTAATTTATTAGGTCTCCTAATTCCTCATCTGTCCGTGCCTTGAGGTTTAGGTTTTCCAGGGGTTTGTGATCAGTGTAAACCGTGAAAGGAATCCCTAAAAGCCAGTATTGCCAGAACTTTATCGCTTCCTTGACTGCTATGCATTCAAGGTAAATTGCTTTCTTTTTTCTTTGGGCATCATTGAATTTTTTGGAAAAATAAGCAACTGGCTTCTCTAAGCCATCATCCTGAATTTGCTTCAAAATTGCACCCATCCCATCAATACTAGCATCTGTATAAATACTTGTGACAGCGTGGCGGTTAAAAATGGCTAATACTGGTTGTTCTGTTAGTATTCGTTTAGCCTCAGTAAATGCTTGTTCACAGTCGTCAGACCATTCAAAAGGTTTGTTTTTTCGTAACAAGTTATGTAGGGGTTCAAGCAGTTGGACTGATTTTTCAATATATTTGTGGTAAAAATTAATTTTACCGAGGAATTGTCTAACATTTTTTTGTGAGTTTGGCCGCGGGAATTCTTTAATAGCTTTTAGATTATTAGTCATAGGTTTAACTGTATTTTTTCCAATTTCGTGACCTAGGTATTTTACTGTGTTTTGAGCAAAGGAACATTTTAACAGTTTCAATCGAAAACCAGACGCTTTGATGGTGTCCAGTAGTAATCGTATATGTTCCAGGTGTTCATTAAAATTTCTGGAGAAAATTAGTATGTCGTCCAGGTAGTTAAAAGAGAAGTCCGAGAGTCCATTTTTTCGGATGATACCAGATAAGATACGTTGAAAAATTGCTGGACAAGTTTTAAGGCCAAAAGGCATGTTTTTCCACTGATAGTGGCCGGTTTGAGTCACAAACGCCGTTTTTGGACGATCTTTATACCGTAGGGGAATGGACCAAAATGCCATGTTTATATCAAATACTGTAAACCATTCGCTATCGCTTGTTTTTGATATCAAATCATCTATATGAGGAAATGGAAATGGTTCCGGCACTACCAATTTATTAAGTTCGCGAAAGTCTACACAAAGGCGTGTTTTTTCTTTTTTTCCATCATCACCTTCTTTTTTAAATGCTAGTGTGACAGGCGAAGCAAATGGGGATGATGATTCTTCTATCATATTATGCTCTAGGAGCGCTTTTATTTGTTTTTCTATTTCAACTTGGTCAGGGTATGAGCATTTATAGGGTTTTTTTGATACATATTTATTTTCAATAAGTTTAATTTGTGCTTCAAAATCCTTGACCTTGCCAATATCATATTTATTTTTTGCGAATATGCAATCATATTCATCTATTAATTGTGTAATTTTATATTTCATATGATTATTTAAATGATCAATTTTTGCCTCAAATTGTTCAATAGGCACGTGTTCGTTAAAGTTTACTTGAGGTTCATTATTATTGTTATCCTGACAATGGTTCAGTTCATCATTATTTGGACCGTCGTAGCGGTATATTTTTAGATTGTGATCCTGGCCTAGGCGGAACACTTTTATTGTATCTAAACCAATGAGGATATCGTATTTAAATTTTTTATCATCAACTACAAAGAACCGTATTAGTTCTGTTACGTTGAAACAAGTCAAGTGTAGAGCAACTGTGCCCTCGGATTCGCCCTCTCCCTTGATAATCCTAAAAGTATATTTTTCATTATGATTTATTTTTTTGTTCAATTTTTCAAGGTAATGTTTTGTTACCATGGATATATTAGAGCCATCGTCATACAGAGCGATAGCCTCTTGGTTTTCTATCTGTACTTTTAGGGAGATCAAGGAGGGCAAACTTAGTTTTTTGCTTTTTCTGAATCAATCATTTTATCTCCGAGCTCCGCGTTATTAGTGACTTTTATGTCTCTGTTAATGGGTTTGTTAGAGTTGGATGATTTGTATGTCTGATCAAGTTTTGATTTAGGTATTGGGTTGTTCTCGTTATTCCTATTGGCTGGATTATACCAACACGATTCCCACGAGTGAAATCGTTCAAAACCTGCCTTCACACACGAGGGGCAAGGCTTCCTATTTGTGTTTAATCGAGCAGTATTCCCTCTGGGAATCGGATTGCTCTGGGATGGTGTGGTAGTGGCGGGAGTATTTGATTTTTTTACCAACGATTCGAGGTTTTTCACCTCGCGGTGAAGATCTTTTAAAGTTTTTACGGCGTCACGCGGAAGGCGATTACGCACATTTTCTGGTAATCCCGTCACTACCAAGCATATGCGGGTCACTAGATCCATGGACGGTACTGCGTCCAGCAGAAGATTTAATTTTTTTAAAGTGTATTCATTAAGCGTTCCATTAAAATACCGAAATGTCATTGCATAAACTATATCCGACCATCCGCGATCGCCGAAGGTTTCTATCATAGAGTCCTTCCATGACTGCCAGGGGTCCGAAAGGTCTAGTAATTTAAGCTGTAGCGAGTACCAGTCTACGACTGATCCCTCTATGAAAAGTCTTAGGGCTTCAGAGAGCTTGTTATTTTCTACTCCCACCCTTATACACTCTTTCTCGAAGATCGCGAGCCAAGCGTTAACATTATTGCTCTTACCTGAGTATTTTTCTATAACAATATCTTTAACTATGGTGTGGAGTGTTCTCTTTGGCGCTGGGATAACTGATGCGCGATGAATTCCCACTGGTGTAGACGAACGGGATGATGAAGATAATTCTTCGGAGTAGTATTCTTCCAAAAAAGTATCATTAAACACTGCGTTTCCTTCGCAGTCGAAGTATTGTTCTGCTAACGTTTCAGGCAAGGTTACGAGCACGTTTCGGTACGAGTTGCGATCTTTCAATACTTTTATCGCAGACTTAATAGGCGCTAATTCTTTCACACCTGGGTGATTCGTTAACGATTGGAGCATTGGCGGAAAGTAGAAAGTTTGATTATCATTGACCAGTGTCATCGTCTTTATTCGGTGCACCGACGTCTTGCCGGCTGAGTCGGCCTTCTCATAGGCCACGTGAAAACGTACTTTGACAGACATTGTGAAAATTATCGAATTGTGACACCGTCAGTGATAGACGTGAAGCAATAACGAAGTAGCTGCAAAAAAACTATATTTGGCGTGGATTACACGCTGTTCGAGAGGATAATATGTAAAACACAGATAAAGTCTAAAGACTTACCTAATTCGATAATAAGTACACACGTCTTAATTGTAACGCATCGGATAAATAATATGGAAAAAGAATGATTATTATAAAAGACAATAAATAGTCGAAAAGAACAGAGGTATTATAAACGAGAAGCGTGTATAGCTTCGAAAGGTGAGAACAATAATGATAACATGCGCGCAGGCTTATCTCCATACGTTGGATGTAAGCGAGCGCGTTTTTACTAGCTATCTTCGAGCCGAGGTATGAGGCATTCCCGGTCGACTTTGGTAGTGCGACGTTACATACATTTCCGCAGATATTACTCGTATAAGAGGTTGAGAAAGTTTTTATTGGATATTAAAAATTTCAGCATGCGTACACTTAATCTCGCTTCATACTGAGGTTCTCAATGAATTCTATATTCTTCGTAAAGTCGGCTATGAACTTCTGAAAAATTATGGATAAGGATGATAATGAGTTGGATGGATTTTTCAAAACCACGTTCCATCATGAACAGTAATAGGGAGTACACCAAAACGTAACGCATGTTCTTTTCGTTTAGTGTGACCGTCGTTCGCAATCTAACCATTTTTTCGTGAACCAGTTTGAGATTCGATGAAAACTGAAAGGAGATTGAATGGGCGTTGTATAAATGGATGCTGATTGATTGGGCTCCTTTTGGGTGTCAATTGCAAGACTACTTGCTACGTTTTCATCCATTCTAATCGTAAAATTAAGTATTTCTTTCTTGGTTCTTTCTAGTATTGACCAGTTTGAACCCATTCTCAACTCATCTGCATCAATAGCTGGTACCCGAATATTTACTTGTCGGTCTCTTCGCTTTTGTACCCCCCCCTCTCTCTCTCTCTCTCTAATCATCTCGCTCTGATGCGAGTCATAAATCTGTTACGTAACTCTTCATCAAAGACATCCATGGGAACCTTATTTCTTCGCACCTCAATTAGACCCTTCGAAATCGGTCTTGGTGCCTCAGTATTCCAACAAGTTTTTATACCGTTGTCCGAGATAGTTGCAAGCAAATGACAGAGGTGGGTATTAATCGTGTAAGAAAGATCTTGAAATACATTACTTGTTTTGTGGTAAATGAATAGTCTCATTTCTGTACATAATTTACATTTTAATTGGACACAAATAACACACACAAAAGGTAAAAATACGAAACAAAAACACGGAACTCGGACGAGAATCGAGTAGGAACTAAAAAACTATATTACACGGAACGCGCACGCGAGTACGAGCTAGGGGTTAACTCGATCTCGCGGCGGGTGTCGTAACTGGTTCGCGAAGGGAGGCTCGCCAGTTACGGGCAGCGTAAGAACGCTGTTAACACTCCCCCCCGGATGAACCTGTTGAAGGTTCATCGAGAGGAAGCGGGACTAAAGATGTTACGGCGCGGCGTCGCTCGGCACCATCAAAGAAAACGTCCACATTACGAATGTGTCCGCTGGAGTCTGCGAAGGTTCTAGTTATTCGGCCCAACTTCCACTTCGCTGGTTTCACTGATTCTTCTTTGACGATGACTACGTCGTTCGGATTCATGTTAGGCATGGATTTTTTCCACTTGGTCTTTGGTTGTAGTTGGGCTAAATAATCACGCCTCCACGCATCCCAGAATGACTCAACTTTGGACCGGATTAGATCGTACCTTTCGGTTAATCGCAATTTCGTTTGGATATTGAGAGCGTGATCGGGTGGAGTAAGCGGGGCTTCACCAATAAGAAAGTGCCCAGGCGTAATTACTTCGAAATTTTGTCCCTCTAGATTACGATAGCATAGAGGTCTTGAATTTAAAATTGCTTCTATGCAAGCAAAGATCGTCAGGTACTCCTCAATATTGTAGGATTTGTTTCCCATCACTCTGGTGAGGTGAAACTTGGCGGACTTTACTGCTGCTTCCCAGATACCACCTTGGTGAGGAGCTTTCGGTGAGTTGAAATGCCAGTCAATTTTCTCGGAGGTGGCAAATTCTTGGAACTTTTCACGACTCTCTGTGAAATAATTTTCGGCTCCGACAAAATTCGTGGCATTATCTGAGTGTATTTCTTTTGGCCACCCTCTTCGAGAAGAAAATCTTCTGAGGGCGAGTAGGAAGGCCTCGGTCGAGAGGCTGGCGGTGGCCTCAATGTGCACGGCTCTGGTTACCATGCACACGAATAAGACTGCGTAAGCTTTGTACGCACGATAAGTCCGGTGGGCCAAACAAACGCAAGTGAATGGTCCGGCTAGATCTACGCCACTACGTGAAAATGGCCTGTCGATATGGACTCTAGACGCTGGTAATTGGCCCATTAGTTGGTGAGCTGAACGGCCTCGGTAACGGGTACAGATGACACAGTTCTTGATGACGCGCTTGATGATGGGTGTAATTCCCCCTACGAACCAGAAACGTCCTGCAAGGTGAGCTAAAATCACAGCTCGGCTACAATGAAAAAATTTACAGTGGAGATGGCGAATAAACAATTCAGTTAGAGGCGATTTGGCAGGCAGAATTATAGGATGTTTAACATCGGTTGGTAGATTAGAATTTCGTAGTCTACCACCAACGCGTAGGATTTTGTTGGATGGATCTATGAATGGGGATAGAGAAAGAAGCGAACTAGAATTTTTTAATGGAATGCTATTATCTAAGGCGTAAAATTCTGTGGAATAGGAGGCTAGTTGAGCTAGGCGAATTGCTGCAATTTCACCTATCTCTCTTTCGGCTACAGATAGTACATAATTGGTTTCGATGGATTTGGTTTTTCTTGGTAAGGATTGCCGCTTTTTCTCTATGACAGGTCGTAAACAATTATTGAAAAACACATACATATACGATAAGACATTAATTAATTTCGAATAGGAAGAATAACGATAGAAAAGTTCGGTAGAAACATGGGGTACATTTACAATCTTATTACTACACAATTCAGGTGGAAAACATAAGGAAGTATTTACATTAATTACATTAAAGGTTTTCAAAGAAAAATCAAAATTAATATCGTACAAAAATTCAGGACCTTTTGTCCACAAATCATTAATTAGGAACGACTTTACAGAAAGGCCTCTTGTAGCTAGGTCGGCGGGGTTAAATTTAGTATATACATAGTTCCAGTGATGGAAAGGCAAAATTTTTACAATTTTTAAAACTCTATTTTTTACAAATATAGGCAATTTTTCGGTCGAATTGACGGAACCTAACCAACCTAAAGCAACAGTGGAATCGGAAAGGGCAAATACGTTAGACATTTCAATATTTAAAGTGGTTGCAACGCGGTCAATTAATTCGGCTAATAAGAGAGCAGCTTGAAGTTCAAGCTTCGGAATAGTCAATTCTTTTATGGGGGCCACTCGCGATCGCGAACAGATTAGATAACACGCGACGTTTCCTGATTTATCGATTTCTCGGAGATAAACTGAGGCACAGTAAGCTTTTTCACTCGCGTCGCAAAACCCGACGATTTGGCGCACTTCAAAATCATTAAATTCGATGTAACGTCGGCGAACGGAAAAATCTTTCAAGTTTAATAATTCGGCGTTATAGTTACGGTATTTTTTCGCTAACGATGACGAAATAGGATCGTCCCAACCTAATTCTTCTCTCCATAGATCTTGGAGCATTAATTTGGCTCGAATGGTGACAGGCGCGAGAAAAGAAAGGGGGTCGAAAACTCGCGATATTTCGGATAAGAGGACTCTTTTCGTTATGACTTTATTTGGAGAATGGGCAGGCACGTCTAATTTCACGGTGAACGTGTCTTCTTTCGGATTCCATACCAATCCTAGCACAGAATGGGATTCAGATGGCTGCAATTCGAGTGACGAAGTATTTGCTACTAGAGTTGACTCGATTCTCTTTAAAACTTCTTCTGAATTGGACATATATTTTCGCAGAGGAAAACCTCCGGACAGCAAAGTAGAGTGGATAACTTTCTGCAAGGCTACGGCTTCCTCAACACCGTCAGAACCACAAAGGAGATCGTCCATATAGAAATTTCGCTTAATTACTCTAGAAGCGATTGGGTCGGAATCTGATATAGAATCAGCAAGGATTTCAAGGCATTTGGTTGCGAGAAATGAACCTGGTGTGGTTCCGTACGTTATAGTATTTAGCTGATAAATATCTATAGGGTCGGAAGGATTTTTTCGGTAAACAATCCTTTGGAAATCTCGGTCTCTTTTATCGATGACGGACTGCCTATACATTTTCGCTACATCTGCTGTGATAACGATTTTATGTAGACGAAATTCGATCAAATTGTCTATAAGTGCCGATTGAATGTTCGGCCCTTTCATTAAAGCTTCGTTTAAGGAGATGCCATCATTACATTTGGCTGACGCGTTAAAAACTACGCGTAATTCAGTTGTTGTACTACTGGGGCGTACCACTAGTTGATAGGGTATATAGTAAGTTTTTTCGGGTTCTTTGCTTTCAACAACTCGTGTCATGTGGCCAAGGCGTTCGTACTCTTCCATAAAATCATGAAACTTCTTTCGAGTGGGGATATCGGTACGGGTCTCAATTTTTCTAAGAGCCGCGATGGCTCGGTTTTTTGTGTTCGAAATTTCATTTTTATTAGCTTTAAATGGTAATCGAATCACAAATCTACCTGTTTCGTCTCGATAGTGGTTTTTGAGGAAAAATTCATTACATTCTTCCTCCTCTTCGGGGACTTTCAAATCAGTCGGCGCGATCTGTTCTAACTCCCAGAATCGCTTTAGTTGGTCATCGACAGACTGCATCGAGAAATTACAGTGTGCCGTTGGGATTTTCATTATCTGAAAACAAAGGTCGGTGCCTCCGTTTACAGTCCAACCGAAGTGAGAGTTACGTAATTTTAGGCCTTCGATTTGGACGGATTCGTCAAGGAAGCACATCTCAACGTATTCTGCGCCTAATAAAATATCTATCTCTCTCTCATTCATATCTTGGTCGGCTAACTGGTACTGCTTTATTCGATCGTATAGTGTGAAAGAGCTATAGTCTGGCACTTTATAGGAGAGAGAGGAGGCTGGCGCCACTTCAGCGTGAACGTTCAATGAAAAAGGACTAAATCTCGACTCTATGTTGAACGTACAGGAATGTTCACAAACAATAGGTCTATTTCCAATGCCTTGAATAGCGATAGGCATTGTACACTTATGTGTTGGTAGTTTTAGTTTTCGTACAAAGGCGTCTGAGACTAGGGTAGGTTGCGAGCAACCATCTAACATTACACGACATAGAACTGAACCATTTTTATAAGGTAAACGGACAACAGCAGTAGGTAAAACAACGAGTTTACGGGAGGGGTTGGATTGACTGCAAGTATTACTGCTTAACGCTTCACTCACGTGGTTGTTGACATGGTTATTAACATGGTTGTTGGCATGGTTATTAACGTTGGCATGCGTATGCTGTATCGGTTGTTGCTGCTGCATCGGTGGATGCTGCATGTGCTGTATGGGTGCATTCTGTGCTGAAGCACGTTGTACCGGGGCATTCTGTACTGATGGTAACGGTGTTCTATTAAACCCGTCTAAATGGAGCATCGTGTGGTGTTTTCGGCGACAATTTTTGCAGGTTTGGTGGCTATTACAGTCAATGGCACGGTGACTTTTACTAAAACAATTAGCGCAGAGCGCATTCTTTTTGACAATTTCGTACCGCTCTTTGGGAGTCTTTACATTCGATTAACAGGTGTTGATCATCACACGCGTGACAACCTGATCGGTGAGAAACTGCGAACGATTTTTTAATTGGGAAAACTTCTATCTTTTTTTGGGTATTTTGGTTGGGTTTTGGCTTCTGACTGCTCGGGACTTGCAATCTAGATTCGACATTCGCAGCACGTTTTTTCAAAAAATCATTCAAAACGTCATACTTTGGGAAATCGGTATTATTGGCTAAGGTATTCTCAAAATCTTTCTTTGTCTCGTCGTCTAACTTCGAGTACACTATGTAGGATATTAACGTATGATAATCGTCGGCATTGCAGATTTTTAGATTACGTAAGGCTGGATCAACTACATCTAATAAATCACGTATTTCGGTTTCATTTTTTATTTTCTTGGTTGAGAATAAATCATTTAGGTGGGTCTGTACGATGATTTTCTTATTCATGTAGCGTTCTTGGAGTCTTTCCCATACTTCATCATACGATTTTTCGGATACGGTTATGCCGTCAAGGACGCTAGTAGCTGTCCCTTTTAGAGCTCCTTTGAGGTAATGAAGCCTTTGGAAATTGGAAAAATGGGCTTTATCGTGCACTAAATCTTTGAATAGGTAATAAAAATTGATGAACTTGCGATAATCACCATCAAATTCGGGTAGAGGTATATCGGGTAATTTGGCTTTTGGTACATTAGCATTGTGGGTAAATACGTTACAATGATTATTCATTGCTTCGGAATTAGGATTCTTAGCTTTCGCTTTGGATTGTGCTTCTTTAATGGCTTTTATGGACATAAGAACAGTATTCTTTACCTCGTTGGCGTTGGAGAAGAGATCATCCTCTTCTTTCTTGGCTGCAGCCTCATCGCTATGATCAATCATGCTCCAAAGCGTGCTCACTACTTTTTCGAATTGGGATCTGGAATCGGTTAATTCGGTGACAAAAGTCTCTAAACCGGCGGCAGAGTCTTCTGTAACATCATCTAGGTTGGCGTCTACGGATTCTTTGCTCTTTATTATAGAGCGTCTTAAATACCGCAGTTCTCCTTGGAGCTTTTGCTTCTCGGAATCGGGCATGGTTTTGAATGGCAATTCACTACCGACGGCACTAAATCTTCGACAATTAATCTAAACACTGTCGAAGCGGTTTACGAACTTAAACATGTTTTCAAAAAAGCTGGTCATTACAGCTTCCCGGGTTTCGGCACCAAAATTGTTTTGTGGTAAATGAATAGTCTCATTTCTGTACATAATTTACATTTTAATTGGACACAAATAACACACACAAAAGGTAAAAATACGAAACAAAAACACGGAACTCGGACGAGAATCGAGTAGGAACTAAAAAACTATATTACACGGAACGCGCACGCGAGTACGAGCTAGGGGTTAACTCGATCTCGCGGCGGGTGTCGTAACTGGTTCGCGAAGGGAGGCTCGCCAGTTACGGGCAGCGTAAGAACGCTGTTAACATTACTTCTAAACTTTTTGGATTGGTACCACCACTTATTTAATTGCATCCGTCTAATTTCAGCTGTGTTATTCTCCTCTATCTTTTTCATGAATGTGGAAGTCAATTTGCTGTTTACTTCCCAGGATGCTAAAATTACAGCAAACAGCATCAACGAAATATGTCCCAATCTGTGCTGTGCAATATCTTACAGACTTGGTAGGGGAGAGTAAAAGTCATCATCCCCGTGTAACGCATGGCTTGGAGTAGCAGGAAGTCTATCAACCTCCTCATATTATCAATAACCCAACTCTGTTATATGCCTGGATCAGTGCCAGAAACACTAGATTTTTTGAACAAATTGATCGAGCTTGTTTATCAGTCAAAACCCGATGAGTAGTTTCTTCTTTGTTTTTCGTCTTTTCTCGAGGTTGGTTTTGGTCTTTCAAGTCAGTTGCATTCTTGTCTTTCGCTGATGATATGACTTCTAAGTCGATAGATCTTCGAAGGTTTTTAGTATTTTTCTGCGGTTTTTTGCATTTAGTTACTTCTTTCTTTAGGAGTATCGCCTTTTTTCGTAACTAGATTTTTTGCTGGTTTGTCTAATGCCTTATTGTGAATATATGTCAGTGACTCAGTCCACAATTCAGCTTCAAACTTAGGACATGCTATTCTAGCCTTGGGACACGATCTCAACATGTTGTCTGAAGTGTCTGATAAAGCTCTCCAGTTCTTTATAGTGTTTTTTGCCGCAGTCTGTTAGAAGCCTCCAATGTTAGCACGCCCAATGCTGCCTCCCAATAGATACCTTTTGCCTTCGTTTGCCCAGTAAAACATTTACCCTTCGCTGCTTTAGCGTCACCTACCAAATCTATCCTGTCTTTTACAGTGGCTGGTACTTCCAAGACCCCTCGCCTGAAGCTCTCCCAACTCTTTCATATTGATTATGTCAGATTTTTAAATGTGACGCTGAATACAGAGCGTTGAGTGCCTCAGCCAATATAATGTCATCATCTTTCGTTCTTGTGTCCTCCTTATTCCTACTCCTGAAGAAGATGATGCATTACTTTTGGAAAAATTTTTACTGATTTTTTGGACAGAAAGTCGGAGTTGACTTTGATATTTCAAGGCATGAGTACTCGACGGCCATTCCAGCAAACAATATTTATAGAAATGGTAGATTTTTATCCGTGGATGAAAATATCATAAATCAAACGAAACAATTGGCACTGCCATCCACTTTATTGAAACTTATTCTTAGGAAACACTACGTTTCGACGACTTTGTCGTCATCATCAGGTGTTTTATAGATTACAGATATACTGGGAACAGGATCGTATAGTGGAACAAAAAAGATGAGACCCCACCCTGAAAGTTGATAAGCAGTCTTGGCCCTTCCACTTGCGCGAGACGTGTGGCAACGGCGGGAAAAGCAGGCCGTTTTTTGAAGTAGAAACATCACTTCCCCCTCTACGTATGTCGAAACTATTGAGGCTGAATTTGGAGTGCTTCGGAACATAGTTCCACAATAGTGGAGAAGAATGTCGTAGTTTCAATCCATATGTGAAAAACATAGTCTCTTAAGCTTGCTTTCGCGCGAGGCGTGAGCGATCGCTTTGCTTCGACGGGTCTAGGGCCAACGCACCAAGCTTACTGTAAGGATAGAGGTTAGTCCGTTCAGATGCAACCCGCGATAAATGATATTACTGCTATGTCCATATCTCAATAAAAAAACACAAGTTTCTAAGAAAACATGAAAATAACATTGTTCGCACTATAGGAAGTTTTGTATCAGATGAGCCTACCTTGAAATTTTCTCTCACAAAGTTAATTCTAAATGAAAATCTCCGTGGTGTAGCAACGTATTGAGTAAATTGCCCTGTGACATACCACTGACGTCAAAGCACCTATTGAAATTGACTTTTGTGGTAACCTTGGTCTATACTAGGTCTATTCGTTTTACCGAAACTATTGAACCTAGAGCAAAAACCTATTTGTTTTATACCTCAAGGTTTATTAGTGACGTCATCAAAGAAATTACGAGCCATTCGTTTCACCTCGCCAAACGTAGTTCTTCCCTGTTAGGTTCAAAAAGGTTAGAACTTCTAGAACCTAAGTTCCGTTCTCTTCTTTGGTTCTCTTCCGAGTAAACCGAAACTCAACCCGGTCAAGTTTTCTTTCATAACTAAAACCGCTCCCTTCCATTTTTATGTGGTAAAACAAATAGCCCTACTATTCGCAAGTGCGCAGCAAAAGGGTGCGCCAACTACATTTAATGTGTGGCCTTTTCTGGAAATTGGACGAAAATGGAACGTTTTAGAAGTTCCAGTTGTTAGAATCCTTATTTTCATTTTTTTTATTATATTCTCCAGAAGAAAAGGGATGGAAGAAAGATCATCCACCTTAACGTTGCCTACAGTCAACGGCATCTGGAAATGATGATGGAAGAGAAGGCTACTGTATAAAATTTGGCGTGCACAGAGAGAATTAAGGGAGCCTCAGCGGGTTCGATGGAGTGAGAGATCAGCTTTTTCTTTTTCCCTTATCCTAGCGCGTTTAGAGTAGTATTCGGGCTGGTCATCCACCAGGACCACTATCAATGCAAGCGACTCGTTCGACAGTAATGGTATTCCTACCGAATTTGAAAACGGGAATCGAACTGTGGTGGTATATCCATAAATCAATTCTCGTTCTCAAATTCCCCCCACTCAGTAGAAAAGCAGCGTGGTGGTGACACTGACCTCTGCGTTTACGCGGGTATTTCAAAATGAGCCAATTATAGAATTTCATAGTATAGATGACTATCAGAATGTAAGGTAATTTGCCTCTGGCTGTAAGGGGAGGATGCTCGAGGGTCAACTGTCTCTGAAAAGAATCTTCACAATAGAGTAATATTGAGCGTCGTTCAGACTGAAATCATGGCCGGAATCAGAGGGGTGCTCCATAGAGGCCAATTTTTGGAGGAATTCATCAAGGTCATCCTGACGCAAAACTTCCGGCTAGTTTCCCCTACAAGACAGCCGGGCAGTCGGAACATTGAAGCTGGTAGACTCTGCTGCTCTCAAGAAAAGGAATACAATATTTTTGCCTACAAGAATGACCACGAATAGTACGAAGAGACTCGAGGATGCGGACAATCACAGAAGAAAGTTCACCAGAATAGGAAGTACGTACTTATTTTCCGAACTCCGCGGGAGGTAGTTGAGTCTGAAGCTTATGAATAAGTTTCTTTCCGTACCATATGGATGACGTCAAGCTCTAAACCGTTGAAACGAACAAGAGGTTTGATAACATCAATATACTCAGGAAAAGCATGAGAAGAAAGAAGGATAGAAAGGAGGTGGTGGATGAGGCTGTCCAAGGAACCAAATTTATGGGTGGGTGGAACGTACAAAGAGACATGTATGGAAATATGTTGAAACTGTGGACAGCCCCACCTTCAACAGGAACAGTAAGATTGAAAAAGTCGATCAATGTCTCTCCAACTTCGAGAGAAAAATCAATAGGAGCATAAAATTTCAGGAGACACTCTTAAAAGTGCCCTAAACTCGTCATCAATTGGAGTCAGAAGACGCGCGTCGCACTTTGAAATAATCTAGCTTGAGGTAGAAAAGGATGCACGCAGGCTAGACTTTAGCAATAGGCGAACTAGGTGGCCGCCTAGGGTGGCTAAATTATAGGGGTGGCTAGGGATTCCAAAATTTTTTTTAAATTTAAAATGAATAAAACCAATTTGCGCAAGAAGTGAGGATGATCACAAAAATATGTGCTCTGTGCGGACTAGGTGATATGTGTCTGTCCATGTGTCAACTTATCAACCTAACCTAACCTAACATGAAATCGTTCGCCTAGGGCGGCAAATTAGGTAAAGACGGCCCTGGATGCACGGAAATACATTCCCCACAGAAAGACTGGCGAGGAACCGGCAGGAGGAAGGACCTCACTTTTTTTGTCCACTAACTCACGATCAAAGTAAAAATTTACAAATGACTTTTACCACTACGTAATCCAGAAACTTCGCTAACTTGAAAGTAGAGGAGGAGGAGGTGGAAGATGTTCCTTATCAAGAGCATCATTGACGCCTTTTCCGCTCGTTCACGAGCGCAGCTACATACGCGGCGACGAGCGATTTCTCGAGCAACTAAACCAAGATCTTTTGGTTTGATTGCTCTGTTGCTGAAACCGTCACTATTTGATTGGTAGTTGCCGATTGCTGGTTGCCGGTCGCCGCTCATGTAGCCGAGCTCTTATTGTGTTGTTCAATCATCGACATAGGTCGACTAAAACACAGTAATTCGGCTTCGCGGATATGAATTATAATAATACGTCAAATTTTATTTACTTTAGCGAGCTTTTTTTCTTTTTTTTCAAAGTTTGTGTTTGTATACAATAGAAGAGATTAGCTCGGAAAAAAGTTTGTTTGCTCGTATTTGAGGATCGAATTGTCGAGCTAAAAGATTTCCGTTACTGAGTTATCATCCGTTCGGACAACCACCGTATACTTATCTTGTTTATAATTTAATCTGCAGTAGAATGACCACCGGTAAATGGAAAGAAAAGAGGCTTTAGTCATTCTGTGTTGTTGGAGTTTCCGTTTTCTTTCTACAGATAATCTTTTAGCTAAAGAGAACTTCGACGGACCTAACGTACAGTGTATACGTGAGATGAAATCGAAGGAGAATGCCAACCACTGAAGCCTTAAGCCGATATTTAGGATTGAGACGATGCAGTTCTCTTTTTGGAATGAATATATAAATTACGCCTATAAAAATATGTAGTATCAAACTGAAAGTTCTACAGCTCGTCGCATCATCGTATATACGCTCTGATACATAATAATTTCTTTTGTTGTTCAAGTCGGGGAAAAAATACGTTTATAAATTTCTAAAAACAACTCGAGACTTTTTGGAAAAGCTATTAAAAATGAATTCCCTTGAACGAAAGAGACGAAAAAAAAAATAACGAAACTGACGTTGTTGCCTTGGATGCGTTAAAAAAAATACGAGCAACGTTGTAAATCTTGTGAAGTCTGAAATCACGCATTTAATACGTATCTGGCTAAAAAGACCATTACGCGACAGTGAAATGGAGGAATAAAATTTCATCTCTTCAACATAAATTCTACGAGAGAAAATATATATTTTTTTTGAAAATTTGAAGCCGAGCTCAAATTGATTTCTCATTTAAAATTTCAATGGCACATTAAGGCCTACTTCATGGAAAAATTCTTGAATAAAAGTACGAGAAATGAAAGCGTTTTGTCTTACGCGACTTGCTTCTCAAAAATGAAGATCATGAAGGAAAAATCTTTCAACTCTAGCATAATTAAGACGATCAACGATCATTTTGCTTTATTTTCTCGTATACTTGTGTGCAGTTATCTAAAGTACCGAGTAATTTCCCCCTCAAGTTTCGCCTAAAACGTAAAAAAAGGTAAGGGGTGTTGCACCGGTTTTAAACTTACTTAATCATCTTTCGCAAAATTTACGTTTTATACAGTCACGCTGAATGCGCCTTTGAAAGAGAGGAATCCGCTATTTAGTGATAACGTTCTGCTCAGTTGTTCCGCATATTCCGCTGGGGTGATTATTTCGAAGAAGGTACCACGATTTAAAGGGAACAAAAATTTGTTTAAGTCTCGAAATAACGAGAAATGATAAAGACTGCCTGCTATCACGACGTAATTACCATATTAATGTTTGCCCGCCAACTATACGGTTATCCTCAAGGAGAATATTTTCTAATTCGCGCCAAATTTTACCCAAACTTCGGCACAATGGCCAATATTAACCCACGATACCGTGCATATTCTACGTTAAAGTACTTCTCGAGTATTCTAGTATACTCTTCTATTTGTAGGATGTGCAGTTTTAATGGAATCAAGTCTAATTTCAACTACCTTGGGGCACGTATACTCGATTCTACGAGAAAACTTCAACTTTGTTTTGCCTATAACTCTGTAATATGTGTACTGTAAAATATTGTATCATGAAAAGCAGTTTATTGTCGATTCTGACAATGTAGAATGAACAAAGAAAGGCTTACGGGAAAAGGAACGAAACTACAAAGTATCTTGAGGAGAAATATAATTCTATATTAATGCTAAAGTACGTATGAGTGTGCATACAGTCGTCGAGTGCGCTTTCAAATGTTACAATAAGTGTATGTATCGCGCGTAATGCTTGTATATGTGGCCGATAAAAGCACTTCAATCATTCATCTTTGAACTTTTAGCCGCAGAGGAGGTCCAGTTGGTAGTTTCATTTACTTACGTCTTGAGCGAAATTTAAATGCTTCGTCCTTACATAATGTAGGTATATGAATCGTCATGTCAGAAAATGTATCTCTTGTAGTTGAAATTTTTATTGCAGGTGAAATCCATTTTTTTAAAGGACGGTCATCCTCAAACTATGTGCGTGAAGTAGGCGATGAATTTTTGGCTTCATTTTATAATATATTTTGTATTGGAAAAAGAGATTCAAATACACCTCTCATGAATTCGAGTATAATTTCTCTCCAGAGAGCATTATTACACCTTTACGACTTGATAACAAAGTTCGAATAGAAACACAAGTTTGTGGGATGACCCACTGGCTCCGAGAGTATCCAAAATGGCTCGAAAGTGTCGTACCTGGTCATGTCTAATAGCAGCTTGAACTCGACTAATCCTTATGTGAACTTGGAGGGACCCACGGGCCCCTTTTATTTTACAAATTTGGTCAAGTTATTCGAGGTTATTACAAAAACGGGCGAAACTTTACAATCTCGATCTCAATGCATACTCTCTAAGATAAACCCCTTTCATCAACTGCGTTCTAGCTGTTAAAAAGAGGTAACTTGTTTTGTTACAATGAGTGGAGATTCTTATGGTAAACCGCTATATTGAATGTTGAAAAATTTGCACTCCGAAATTTCGTTAGTTTCCACCGCACACCCCTAAATTCTATCAAGTCCTCTTTTTCGTATACTTAGATGACTTAGATATGTTCAAAATTCTCTGGGTCCACACCTTATTCGCGAAATACAGAGCGGTTGTGCCGCAGGTGGCGATCGGATTTACAGAAACTGGACGAGAGGGTGATCCTGTATTTGTTGCCATAAGAAGATATACTCATAAAATCAGCTTTAACTCGTTTAATACGAATTTCTATCGAGAAGTCTTCTTTCCAAATAACCCCATTTTGAATTTTCTGCAGAACTTTTTATCACCATCACCTTCGCGTCTCAATTCACCAATCAAACAGACCGCCGACAGATAGCGCATCATTCGATGTATTTCGCAAATAGGGGTTCAGAGAGGAAATTTTTTCGAGTTCCACCTTCATAATTCAAAGCTCAATATTTTCTGAATCCCTTCCTTCATAAATATGTTCCAGAAATCCTAATTTTTGAACTGAGCACTGTTGCAATTAATTGAAGTATTTAGACTATGATCTAATCCATGAGCGTCCTTCTTTTCTTTCCTCTCGTCACTTTTCCCTGGATCTTTCCAAACATCACCAACTTGTACGGCTAATCCTTCCGTTTGTCTTCCAGGAACCTGATTTTACTTTAGAGATCATCTTGATCAGCACCGGTTCTCCTATCCTGGATCTGTCCAGTGCTTCCTCGTTCCTCGCTTCTAGAATTAGAGGGAGAAATTTTGATGTATTCCCACATATATATGGGCTTAAGGCTCAATATTCTTGATATCCCCGTTCTCATCTATAATTCAGAAAATGAAATTTTTCCAAATCCTGTTTGTAGAAGTCAAGATAGTTCAGATGAAAGCATTTCAGTATCTTATAATATGCTTATAAGATTGGGACTACTTCTGAAAAACCGCGACGGAAGACTTTCATCGATGGAAAAAAAAGGGGGGGTACTCCTGGAAAAATCACCACAGTTTTTTGTCACGCTTGATGAGTTCTTCATCGACTTTGACCTACTTTCAGGACTTGAAAACATTTAGACTTTCCCTACTTTAGTATACTGGATCAGCGCTTCTCAAACTGTGCTCCGCTGTAGCTCAACAGGGGTTCCGCAAATGTCGAGAAATTTCAAGAGTTTGATGCAAATTTTTGAACATCTTAGGATTTCTTTCAATTTTGACAATGATTATATAATCTTCGAAGGCTCCGCGTTAAATTTCTGTTAGAAACAGGGGTCTGCTCGTAAAAAAGTTTGGGAAGCGCTAGACTACTATACTAGGCTATGATATTCCATTAGACACTAGGCTATTATACTGGACCTTCCCTAATTTTATTATTGGCCTAACATACGGTATACTAAGCTCAGGTCTAACGAAAGAGGGCAGCAAATGGGGATCATTTCCCCCAGCCCGGCTCTGTTTCAAAGGCAAGGAACGAAAAATTTTCTTGTTGCCCTGGACCCGACTAGAGCTCTTGACTGGCCTGACGGAGACAGGCCTTTCCCTTGTGGTTAGAAATTGAGACTCAGAAACATATCATCTAGTTTTAGGTTCTCAAGAATTTATAGCTGCATGGGTTTTTCACAATCCAAATATCGACTCTCAGCAAAGAATCAATTACAATCGCCTCAGACCATATTCCTTTGGCAAAATATTGCAAATCCACAACTTGAGACCCAGTAATAAATATCAAATTCTAATCTAGAGAAACATCTTATGTTGGACCAGACCTAGTGGGCTTCAGTATACTTGAAGTCCCACATCTGAGGTGGGATTGAAGTATTCAAACCTCGTCCTGGATAACTGAAAGAGACTCTAATTTCCTTTTCAGACAAAATTGAAAGGGAGAATTTAAAAGTTTAGACGCAAGCAGAAAATGCATTCTGGTTCTCGAACTTGAGACTCAGAAACAATCCAATACTCAGGTTCCCAAGTATCGACTGCTCGAAACCCAAAGACGAATTCTTGATTGGGTCAAAAAAATACAATGGTTATTTTGTCATACAAGATTGCTAAAGAAAACGGGAAAGATGAGATGCAGACACGATCTACTCTCGGGTACACAAACTTTAGACTCATAAATATTTCAATTCTCAGGTTCCCAAGTATCGATAGCTCGAGACCCGAAGACGAATTCGTGATTGGGTCAAAGAAATACAATCATTCTCTGGTCCGCCAAAATTGCTAGAGATAGTTCAAAAATCTAGACAGAAACAGGTTTTACCCTTGGGGTTTGAAGTTGAGACTCAGAAACAAATCTATTTTCTATTTCTCAAGCTTGGTAAGTTCTTCAAGATCTAAACATCGACACTCAGCAAAGAATCAATTACATTCCCCCAGACAACATTTCCTTCGCAATATACCACATCATTCACTACATGAGACCCAGTCATGATTTTAAAATTCTGATCTAGAGAACATCTAATGTTAGACGAGACGTAGTGGGTTTCAGTAGACTAAATTCCCGCACCAGAGGAGGGTTTGAAGTATTCAACAAAAATTGAAAGAGAGAAATAAAATTTTAGACGCTAGCACAAATTACCCTCCGTTTCCTTAACTTGAGACTCAAAAACCATTTAATTCTCAGGTTTCTAAACATATCGATTGCTCGAGGCCCAAGGACGAATTCGTGATTGGGTAAAAAAAAATACAAGAATTCTCTGACATGCTAAAATTGCTGGAAATAGTTCAAAAGTCTAAACGGAGACCAGGCCTGACGGAGGGGGGGGGGATTTTGTCTCCGGGCCCGCCTCTGGGCTCTCATTCTCAAGGGGTGAGGGCGAAAATTTTTTTGGGGGGAGGGCCGCTGTGTTTTTTACCCCGGACCCGGCTGGAGCTCTCGACAGGCCTGACTAAGCCATAGTTGTATATGTATACTCATGAGATCGGGACTACTTTTGGGAAAATCGTCGCCAGAATGGTAGAGCGGGAGGCTGTTGGTGGAACCGAAAATTAATACTATCAATCTTTAATTTTGATCAATCACTTATGTATAAAATGCTACAATAAATGTATCTGCTGAAGATTTGTTAGCTTCTTTTTGTTAGTCCCGCTTCTGCAGGAGCTCATAGTTCAAAATTTTTGAAGTCCCGTAACTGTAGAGTTTCGAGCTAAACATATTCCAAGTACTCGTATTTTCAGAAATAGAGAGAGAAATTCGAATATGATATTCTTACATCCATAGCGGCTCAAAGCTCAGTATTTTCCAAGTCCTGCCTTCATCTGTGAGTCCTGGAAAATGAACTTTTTCTAAATCCCACATCTATATGAGTTCATACTTAAAAATTTATTCGTTCCCATATTTATAGGGTTTCCAAGCATGAAAATTGCCAAATCATAGATCTACAGAGGTTTGAAGCGCGATATTTATAATTATAAGTCTTCGGCTTCACCTTCATGACTCAGAGATGAGATTTTTTGAAATTCCACAGCGATGGTGTTTAGTTGAAAACTTCAACTTTTCTATTAGTCCCTAAATTAGCTTTAGCTCGAAGTTGGTTTAGACTCGCTAGTCACGCATAATTAACGATTTAAAGACATAGACTGAGAATGAGAGATTTGTGCTATAGTTGTTCTTGGGAATTTGATTGAAAATCCTCTACAAAAAGAAGATAAAACTGATATTAAGGACGATAGATTGATTATTCAGATAGCTAAATGATTTTTCCTCAATTTTCTTTTTCCAGATTCGGGTAATGGTTACGCCCCCGCAATAATGTACCTCAGTCAACTTCTTTCTGACGCATTACAGTTGCTTAAATTTCTTCACTCTCGAATTCGTTTCGCCTACAGAAAGGGTATCTGTACTCCTTTTTTCCAACAATAAAATTTTTATTGTTATTTAATTACTCTTTTATCTCGTACCACGTGTCTAACGGTTAGACACGCGTATACTCAGTAGAGCTTTAAGAATCTTACGAATTTCGAATAAGATATTTCATCGTATACTGCAAGGTACATTTGAGTCAAGCAGTTAAGATGAATTCAGAAATAAAAAAAGTAGTACTCGAAATTAGGCCCGTATCACATTCAGAATGCGCATAGGGGACGTTCGAAAGACCGATAACATAAATAAGAATTTGAAAAGTTATATCACATTTTTCAAGAGAAGTGAAAAAGTCGTGTACCATCCGCGCGTGTGCGAGATAAAAAAAAAAAAAGAAAACATTTCTAAGTACCTTGACTGTGACTCGACGTAATTTGGAAGCTGAAATATCAGGAAATAATTTCTATATTTTTTTACTTAATATTATCGAAAGAGGAAGAAGAACAAATATTTCATGAATTTTTGAGAGACGAGAATGATTTCGGGGAGAGAGAAATTGTATGATTCACTTCCTCTGTTTTGAACAAAATCATTCTTCCTCTCCACAAGAATGTACGAAAATGAACAGGTTAGTTTTCTTTGAAATTTTTTTGCCTACATAAATTGCTCTAGTGATATTCGATATGGAAATTCATGGCACGTTTGCACATTTTCAACGCACAGTCGTCGGCACAATAGAAATGCTTTATTTCATATTTTTGTCTCCTCGTTTTCTTCTCATAAGTCTCAAAAAACTTCATCATCATTTTCATCCGGATTTCGAGCCATTACTTGCGTCTTGCCTACGACGTCAATAAAGTGTACTAAGAATGCATTTTTCTTGTTTTTCTTGTCAACCTTTCCTTCTCTTTTCTTCCTTTTCTTTTCCTCTCCCGTTTTTTTGTTCACTCTTTTTCATCGAGTATTTGCGAGTAATAGCTTCATTAAAAATTTATAGAATTTATATCACTGAGTCATTACGCTTCCTCGCCATTTTCAGCTCTGTTCTCTTCCATTTTCTCTGATAAGAGCAATTTCAACGATTATCGTATTTGTTATAGGTTAAAGTGCAAATAATACTTTATTCAAGCCGGTAAAATAACTCTTTCGTTAGAATACCAACCCCCGCGTTCTATTCAGTTGCCGCCTGGTTTGATAAAAAAAATGAAGTGTTTTTCTGTTTTCATGTAAGTCTACCGCTTACAGAGCAACGAATAATGGAACAAGAATTTTTGAGTGTACTCGTGATGAGACGATAGAGACTATGAAAAAAAAAATGTTCCTCCACTATAAAAAGAGCACTTCCCAACACAGATCAGCATTAAAACGATGCATTTAAAAGGTACGTGTGCGCATTCAAATTCAACGTTAAAACTCGTTAAAATGTGACATAGAAAGCAGTATAGAAATAGTAATAAAGAAAAAATTAATAATTCATTTGCCTATTGTTCTGGTGCGTTGAAACTTATTTGTATCGTACCTACGTGTTTGAGGGAAGCATTCATGGAACCACTTTCCGACATAATAATTCGAATTAACAGTACCTCTAATACGAATACTTTTTCAGTTACCATCGTCATTAATTTTCTAGTAAATAAACTAAAGTGGTCTTTGAGACGTTAACATAATTTGTGTAGATACGATAATCCGTCTTACCGTTTCTGGCATTATTTACGCTCATTGTACATGTTACACTTGGTGCATAAACTAGCTGCAAAGCGGTGATGCATCTGTGAAACAGTTGTTGTATCTGTAAGTCGACAAGGAGTTTATAGACGGAATTCCGTTGAGTTTTGTGTTAATAAAATCGCATACGGGATTCGCCGTTTCCGCGTCGCGCTGTTAGGATTCAGTTGGCGACTTTAATGATTCATCTCAGACATGCGGTCCAAGTTTCAAGGTAAAGTTTTAGAATTATCGGTAACGTTTCATTGACTCGTGATCGATAATTTGAACTACATTTGTTTTTCATGGTGATAATATCATCACTAGATATACATTTTTTCACAATCATAATGTGTCTGAAGAGTATTTTGTCCTATTCTGTACCCATATCGAAACTAGGTCGTAAGTGGTTTTAATCTACAAATTACAAAGTGTGATTTTCAGAAGAAGTTAAGACGAAAGATTATAATCTTATAAATTAGTAGTCGAGCTAAACGAAAGGGAATAAACCCAAAATTTCCTCAGAAGCACAGCTGCAAGAGAACATAGACCAGTTTAGTAGTGACATCACATATCGTCTGAATCGCTAAATAAACCAAAAGCTGCTGGCTGATTGACCTCTTTGTTTAGCATTTTCACCTTGATGAATATTTTGGGAAAAGAACGTAAGTTAAGAATTGTAAATAATTTTCTGAGGAAAAACATTGGATGATGTATTTGTCTTCAGGTGTTTCGGAGTTGTTCCGGGTCTAGCTTAGGGCCGAGATCTAGGAGATGACCATTTTATGACATCATCAGACAGACTTCATCTCTTAGTCCATTGGTTCTAGTGTAATTAATACCTATTAGGAGTATGCTAGGCTAACTGGCTGATGGACTCCACCGGTATGTCTTAGTCTAGGCTACGATTTTAGATGTTATGGGCTAATTTATTACCTGCATGCTAGGCTATGTTTTTAACCTGAGCTAGCGTAAATAGCTCGCGCTAAAGTAAGTCAAGGTCACTGATGACGTCATATTACGCCCTAGGTAAAATTTTTACTAGTCCCTAAATTAGGTCAAGGTCATTTATAGCGTCGACGTCGATATTCAATCAATGATTTTGATTTGCGCTGTGAATCGATGTATCGATAATCGATATTGTCATGGTCGATGAAATCCTGAACTTGTTCTTGGTCCCTCTTTGATTCTAATTCAGCTTATGACTAGAACTTTTGAATTATTTGAAGAAGAGGTAGACATATCTTTTATACTTCGATGTCTATCCCTTGTAATGTTTCAATCTTGATTGAAATACATCAAACTAATGAATTTTACTTCTGATCAATGAATCAGGTTTTCTAGTTTCTATCACTATCATTCCACAGTAAAATTTCGGGCCTCACTCAAAATTTCTCCTCTTATAGTTTTTGACATGTTTCATGTCTTCGCTCCAACCTCTTATTCCGAAATTTGCGTGCGTCCGTCCGTGCAAATGACCTTAGTGGAAAAATTTTAAAAGCCTCATCCTTACCCTCATGTCGATATTTGCGTGCGTGCGTCCGGCCAAAAGACTTTATATACTAGGCTAAAGCCTTCATCATACTAGGCCTGAATCAGGCTGAGGTATAGCCTACATTATGTAGGCCTAATATAGATATACCAGACTTATACTAGACTTAGAAGTGAGGCTGACTAGGCCTATACCAACACAGCTCATTTTCCTATAGTATACAGGATATTCTATACTAGGATAAGCCTTCATTATATTAGGCCTGAGCCTCCCGACCAAGGCCTATACTGGCAAATTTCAAAACAAGGTTTCCATATGCTAGATCCTGTCGGCCAAATGACTTTATACACTAGACCTATACTAGGCTAAAGCCTTTATTAACAGGGAACCTGTTTTATCGGGGGGTAAACTGAAGGAAAATGACGGGCGCCGTCCGGCAAGAAAAAGGGACTTAGAAAAATTTTGATGAAGTGATAGGAGGGGGACTTATCCTCTCTGCTTCATGCAGTATATTATACTAGGTTTATACTACGTATTATACTAGGCGTATACTAGGTCCAAGCCTCCTTTATACTAGGTCTCTCTGCTTCATGCAGTATATTATACTAGGTTTATACTACGTATTATACTAGGCGTATACTAGGTCCAATCCTCCTTTATACTAGGTTTAGGCATCCTTCATACCATAAGCTTACAAGATCTTTATAATAGCTTATAGTAGCAGTTTGTCCTAGCTCTGTACTAGGTCTTAGGCTTCCTTTATACTACTGTATTAGTGGTTTTACTAGCTCTGTGACGTCATCAGACAGTGATGGCACGACGATATCGACGTCACAGATCCCCATCGTGACGTCACCAGATCGTAACGTCGTGTGACGTCATCAGATCTCCGAACTGATAACAGGAAAGGCCTACCGGGGGTACCACACAGGCTGTAAAAATAAATAGCAGGAAACCTGTTGCATGGGGGCAAGCTGTAACATTTAGTAAATTATAATTGGAGAATTTTAAGCTATAAAAGGGGGAATTTTAAAAAATTTGTATATCAAGCTACAGTATAGGGGAAACCACTAAAAAAAAACGCGCCTAGAACTTGACCTAATGAGAGGAGATCTCAAGGTGGTGAGGAACAAAGTTCACGCTACTTGAGACGACAAAAAGCAAAAAATGACACTCACATGATTACTCCCATAAAACAGGTTTTATACTAGGCCTGAGACTAGGTCAGGACAATAACGTTTTTATTCTGCATTATACTCGGTGTCTGATATATTATGATACTAGGCTCATACTAGGAACTGGGCTCTATTATTATACTAGGTATTAGCCTCTGATTAGCTTTATACAAGGATTATACCAATCTGGAACTGGACTTATACCAGGCGAGCAGACCAAGAGGTGAGCCCAAACCAGGCTGCTATAGTGGGTTTAGCTTCCACCATATAGGCCCAATTTACAGTATACTGAACCAAGGAGGGGGAGACGAGCGGAGCAAGTGAGCCCTCGGAGGCTAGTAGTCTAAAATATTGTAAACTAAACTTATACTAGACCATGAAGGTCGTGAGTGAGCCTCTATACGCTATTAGCTTGAGGCCCATACTAGACGGTCACTGGTCTAGTCTATACCAAGGAGCTAGGATGCCAGACCTACGGATTTTCGGTCCTCTGAAGAGATACAAGTTTTTTTTTTTATATAGATTTTACGTACAATGTGGATGTCTTCCGACCAAAGGAAAAGTACCTTAAACACTATTACGAGAGATACTTCTCACCTGCTTGTTGGATGCAATGTTATGTAATATTTAGCCGATCAAAGGAAAAGTATCTCAGCTACAATTATGAGAGATACCTTTCTCCTGATTGTCATAAATGAATCGATCAAAATCCGTAGAAATCTGTTTTTAGGTCTTACAAAAAATGGCGGATACGGACACTATGAACTGGCAGCACTGCCAGTGAGCTCTTCAAAAGCAGTGCTGCCAGATCTACAATGTTTTCTATAGATTTTGCACAAAATACGGACTTTTTGTGTTGGAGGGAAAAGTACCTTTGACACCCTTAGTGAGAGATTCTTTTATCCTGGTCGTTTTGTGCTAATACCGCAATCTCTCATAACATTGAGTCGGTCAAGAGAAAAGTACCTCAGTTACTTGTACAAGAGATACCTATCTCCTGATCGTTGTTGACTGATCGGTCAAAGTTTATTCGGATTTTACAAAAAATGGAGAATACGGATTTTGATCCGGCAATAACGATCCGGAGAACGGTATCTTTAATACAACAAACTGAAGTACTTTTCCCTTGATTGACTCAATGATACGGAGATCACGGTATCAGCCTATAAACGACCAGCAGGAAAGTATCTCTCATATGAGTGTCTAAGGTACTTTTCCCTTGAGTGCAAGAAATCTGTATTTTACCCAAAATCCGCAGCCGTAGATCTGGCAGCTCAGCTCAAAAGCTATCATCTTGAAATTACTTATTTCAAACTAGACCTATACGAGACCAAGGCGAGTGAGCTCCATGAAAGGCACTAGCTTAAAATACGTATTGTAAACTAGACTCATACTTGATCATTAAGGTTGCGAGTGAGCTTCCCAAAAGCTATTATCTTGAAATATTCTCCTGATACTAGACCAAGGAGTGAGCAATTTTCAGACACTAGACCAGTGAGATCTCCAAAAGCCACTAAATTGGACCGCTCGTTAGCTCCTAAAAGTCACCAGCTTCTGAGAAAGAGGCCACTAGTGGTTCTCAAAAGCTATTAGCTTAACATTTCTTTCACTAATTTTATACCTACTAGGATTGCACTAGTCTTGAAATTTTCTGAACTGGACCTATACTAGATCACAAGAAAGGGGCAAATGAGCGGAGCGAGTTCGCTCTATAGAAGCCACTGACGTCCTCCCCTGAAAACCCACTAGCGACCTCAAAAAGCTATTGGTCTAAAATTTTCTAAAGTAGACTCATACTAGATCAAGGAACGGAGCGTGTGAGCTTAACAGAGCTATTATCTTGCAATATTCACTGGACCTGTACTAGATCCGCGAGTGAGTTCCCCATTAAGCCACTAGCTACTGAGAAAGACATGAAACATGATCTTTATTGATTTGGCTACGCCAGAAATGTTTTTTTATTTATTTCTTTCCTTTACGTGACTTCATTCTTACTGTATGTCCCCTAATACTTACTGAAGGCAAATAAGGACAAAGTACATATCATCTTTCATGATTGATAGAGTGTAAAAACCACCTTCATTGCTTTCTTTTGTGTTACGCTTGTTATTCACTTCTCTATAGCCTTTTGTGCAATTATTTAATTAACACAAAATGACCACTATCCTTTTTTAAAAAAATGCAATACTTCCTGTTTTCCTTCTTATTCGTATATTGTTCAAATCAAAGTACATGCTCGACTTATGAATGTATGTTTCACGTATTATCGGCTCGCAATAATTGAAAGGTTAAAGGTGCGCCATCAAAATTATTTCACTCGCCTTAAGCAAACACACCCGCGAAATCGAGAAATGAGAACGTTCAAAAAATAATGCATTAAGTTGAAATTCAGTAAGCGAGGAGTTTAAGCCAAAATATAAAATAAGTCGGAGCTACAATTTTTTGGACCCCGTCCAAAAGTCGAAAATCATTTATACATCATCTTCGTCGTTTCCTGCAGGAAAAACGATGCTCTCTTTTCGTATATTATTTTTTCAAGATTTTGCCCCATTTAAAAATCCTATCGTTGATCTGGTCGATGTTGTGTGAAAACAAAAACTAATACGTTTTAATCGAGCGAGCAAAAAAATTAAGAGAATTTCGAATCCTCGTGAGAGTGAAAAAAAATTGCATTCAAACTTCAAATTTATGGCTGATCGTAGACTTACTGGAATTATTATAATAGTTACCAATTCCGCTCAGAGACGACTGGCTGCGATTCGTGTATGTTGGACCGAAGTTTGGTATCGAAAATCAGACTTTGCTGAAAAATTTTTGTCGACATAATATCCTCAAGAAAAATGTTGTACGTATGTTACCATGAAACATACAATGAGTAGTAAATATATTCTACCGCTTTGAAAAATATTTTCAAGAGAGTGAATTTCTTTCTAATCAATTTGAAAGATTTTTGAAAATATCAGCAGCGTTGTTAGAGAGCACGTGGTCAGAAATAGTCACTCACGGTATAAGAATTAGAAATACCATTTTTTTAACCGTGTTTCCTTGTTTACGAAATAAAACTCCCTAGTAGCGAAATGAACACACGTGAACGCAGAGTCGCATCATTTTTGGCCACGTGTTTGATATGACTCACATTTTACCATTATCGCAGGGCGCTATAAGACATTTTTTGATCATAAAGAAAGGAGAAATATTTTCCAAGTCTCACCATTCTCAAAAGTCCATTGCTGCTCACCCTGTCGCTGGTCTTAAAGCCTTCCTGAATGTTGCAGATCAATAGAATCCTTCCTCAATTTCATACATCTCCGACTCATTTCCACCGCTTCAATATTCTCTTCTATAACAATCCTGGATGGCACTCCTTCTGTAGTGCCTATCTCAAGATAGAGGGCCGGTTGTTTCATGTTGTTTATTAGTGCTAGATTGATTCTGTTAAACGTGGGCTTCACCCGCGTTGGCAAACTATGAAACGGTGTACGATAAGTTGCATATACATCCCCAAATACCCTGCAAGGTTTGGCATACCAGCGGTCATTACGTGACGCTTGTTGGGCGTGCGTGAGTAGTCCTTCTGATGAATGATTTCACAAGACTTCGCAGAAAGTTTCTCGAAGCTTCATTTTGAATTTTTCCGATCTCCTGCAACGTTGTACAGAAAGGTCCAACTTGAGGCGGTAGAAAAGCACGCTCCAAATTTTATGTCAGAAAATGGACGAATTTTCGATGATTTTGAAGTGAAATAAAAAGCGTATGAAAGAAAATTTTAAAATTCTGCCTTTATACCGGCCTCAAGTTGTACCTTTTTGAAAAACATATCTAAAAGTCAGAGAGATCCTTCAAAAACTCGAGCAGTGAGAAACTTTTTCTCGTACCATGTTTTCAATGCTTGTTTTCACAAGCGAAGCACACCCTCAAATTTGTGTAATCATAACTTAAATCTTTCTTTCAGTGAGTCCTTTCTTTTGTAGACAGTTCTAAAATTGAATAAATTACTCATCCTGAATGCGAATTGTTGAGCGCGTACTGTAAACCGGTATTTTGGAGAAGGTCTCCGGATAGTGAAGGTGAAGCAAATTATACCAAAAAATCCAGCATCTTTTCTCGCATTTTACAAAGATTGACTGTCAATATTGAAAGCATTCCTTTCGTTATAATGAAATCTCTTGTATAGCATTTCGACCACCAAAGGCAGTTGCATTTTAACGAATAAAACTTGTGAAACTAAACGACCCAAATCCTACCGCGACGGTTATTTAAATTCATGAAGTCTTTGTTTGAACAGGCCAGTTTTAAACCGCACAATATGCAGATGCTGGCTGGAGACGTTTTAACTCGCAACCTTCGAAGAGAATGTCAAATACTATTTAGAGGTGTACGTACGTTATAAAGCGAAAACTCAGCCATTATTATCCAAGTTTAATGACTCCATGTTCGACATCTTAAAATGAATAAAGTAACCGCCATAAATCTTATCGAAAGGGTTCGATCGTACAAGAAATAGGGCGTGAAAGATTCCGCTAAAATTTATTTTCGTCGTCCGATTTAGCCAGAGTTCTTTCGAATTCATTTTCGCGCAAAACTGTTATATAATTTCTTCCGAAACTATAAATCGAATTACAATTTTTCTAGTCGAATTTTTCCGGTAGCTGTATTCCGAGTGCGAAAAAGCAAGACGTTCGTTGCTTCGTGTTTGAAATCATTTAATAAAAAAAAAAAAACGGGTTAAATAAAATTGAAGTAATGGCGCGAGAGAAAATAGCCGTCAAACACTCGAAAAAGTGATTTTACATTATTTGCAATACTCACGCGTAGGGCTTCGCTTTTTTCATGTGCTTTTTTTTTTCTCTGTCTCTCTTGGTTAGAACAATAACTGGATAATCGTCGTGTTGTAGATTTAGTCGACCTATCTCGTTTATTCCTATCAATCTTTTTCAACGGCGAAGTTACAATACACTTTTCCGAATCGATTTGAAATTGTGTAATCCATCCAATTTACCACTTTATTGACGTTCGAATTGATAGGATGATAACTGCCTGTGTTCTGCTGCTGTTTCTTCAAAAATAATGGGGAATTAAGGTCGTGAAATTGCGTCAAGTTCATTTCACCATCGAAACGAATCCGTCGCTGCCAATTTTATACCCGCACCTTGTTTCGTGGACGATTTCTTCTTCCTCTTTTCAGTGGGGGGAGAAGAGGACAGAAATGGATGGATAGTGTTATATAACACGGTTTAGTTGTCTCAAAAAACTTCTCTTGGATAAACCATATCACTGCTCTTTTTTCCTATAGCTCGGGCAGTCATCGCTGACTGTTCATCGTTTATTTCTTTTTATGTACTGAATTCTGAAATTATCTGATGCAGAGATAACTTATGGACTTCAACAATGTCCTTGGTGAGATTTAAAAGCCCACAAATTTTTTCTAAATGTTTCCTCTGTCCTCCCATAAAATCGAGTCTTTTCTTCATTGTAACCTTCTTTCCCACTAGGCTACTCCGATTCATGCGATTATTGGCTAGAATATCCATGTTCACCGGTTCTTTAAAGAAGCTGAATTAGTCTAAGTTTCTGACGACAAGTGATATCTAATTAATCGATCCAACTACCTAAGTAGACACCTGTAATGAACTTGATGAGAAAATGAGTTCAGAAAAAGTTGACGAGCTCCCAGAAAGTCTTCTCCCACTCACGTATAGGTAAACCATCGAGACCCAAAGACTTACACCAATTAAAGAAGTCGACTGAACACTGAAAGAATTCCTAAAAAATGAATTATGCTACCGACTGTGTTCATTCATAATCGTGTCGTTAACTCCAATCAGTTCCAGCCTTCTATAGTCGTCTTGGATTGGTTGGCAATGACATTTTTTGTCTTCAACCTTTCCCTCGTCACTTTGTCTTTTTTATCATCTCGGTTGCCACAGGGGTAAAGTAAGCTCAAAAATTACTGTCCTAATCAAGCTGTAAAAGTACACGATCCAAAAATAATAGCTTATTAAAAAGAACTACTGCGTTTTGCCAATATTTTATTTTATTTTTATACGACTTTATCGATCGCGAAGGAGAAGAGCTGTTCTGTGAAATTTCTGCCGAAGTTTTTTGCCTATAAAATTGGTACTCAAGATCGTACGTATTGTGGCTGAGTTCACGAGTCAAATAAGGATTTCTACTGGTCCGTTCGCTTGTCTTTTTATATCCTTCTCTCAAAATGCAGTAATAGGTATTGAATATACGTATGTTCAACCTTTTGCCTGTTTGTCCGTTCAACGAAATTTGTTCCGTATCACATACGATCTAACAATGTATGTATGTTTACGAGTATCACTTATGAAAAACGACTTCGCATTTAGAGCTTGACCCAACCTAGCGACGCGAAAAAGATACTTGAAAACCCTCGAGAATTTCTCTGCTTTAGATGACAACGCACATTCATAAAGATATTTAGACTAAGGCTCTAATTTAAACCTGCGGTAAGGCTAGTAAAAGGAAGGAAAGATGACATTTTATAACCCAAAATGAATTATTATAGGTTATATTAACGTCCTCTGCCTGCTATCGTAGGATGTGGCGTCATCGCATCGAGCGAATAAATAAGCGAAACTGGGCATTCTTATTTTCTAAAAAAAACACGTATGTTGAATTCATACAAGAGAAATGTATTCCTGCATTTTGATTCATTATATTTGTACTTTGGCTAGTAATTATCAAATATGCTCATGTTTCTTCAAGAGAAGTCGCGGTCCTTCTAGTAACAATTAAGTTTAGTGGTATTTGTTTGAAAAAAGTACGTGAAATGCCTAATGTGATGAAAATTATAATAGTTTCAAATGTATTCCATCTAGCTAGACTCGACTCTTCAGTGACTCTAGAAGGAGGAAGAGGAGAGATGTTCGCCCAATCACTCGAATTTTAATTCTAGCCCCTATAGAAGGTCCCGACTCAACTTGTGACGTTTAACTTGAATGATGTCAATAAGTAAAAGAGTCTCCTCGTATTTACAAGACATTGCACTGGAAGAGAGGAAAATTACAGTCACGTAACAAATTTTAACTTCGTTCATTTACAAGACACAGCGACGAAGGAAAACGAGAAGAAAGAAATGTAGGAGAAAGGAAGGAGAAAGTGAAGTCTTCGTCTTCGGACGGAACGAGATTACGCATATGAGAGATAAAAGGATTCATTAGGGTGCGAGTATCATTCAGAAGGAAGTCGCCTGAACGTGAAAGCTCGGCAATTTTCAACCTCTTTTAACCTATTAAGGAGCCTGCCTTTAGTCGCTTCATGGTTAAGCTTGAAGGTGAAATGATCGAAATTATGATTTTGCTTAATGCAGTGCCTCGCTATGGCGGATTTCTCCGGATAATGGTTACGGAACGCGGAGCCGTCTTCATCGGAGCGATTCTTAAGGGAACGGCCCGTCTGGTCAATGTAAACGGCAGAACAGTTAGGGACTGTGCAAGAGGCACGATACGAATAGGAGAAGGAACCGGCTGAGGAGCAAGGCTGGACTGCATGGCGCGTTGGAGAGATTTCCTCGAGATAACCTTATCATTGTCAAAAGAGATATTATTTAAGCGCGCGAGTTCAGAGATATGTGCCTTCTCTATGTTAAAATTGCGGGTGGAAAGAGGAATTGCCAGGAGGCGATAGACGAAAGCGAGTAATGAGGAGTGTTTATGAGAATAATGATGAAAAGAAGAACCGTTAATAAGAATGCCAGTGTCAGAAGGCTTACGATAGATAGCAAAAGGAGGAGAGAGGCGGTCATTCTCGAGGTGGAGGGAAATGGTGAGATCGAGATAATTGGTAGAAAGACCGCCTATTTCGAGGGTGAAGTGGATGTGAGGATGAATAGAGTTTAAATGACAGAAGAGGACTTCGAGATCGGACGAGGGACCATTCCAAACGCAAAGAATGTCGTCAACGTAGCGAAACCAGCGGAGAATGTGAGGTTGAGAAAGGATGGTGCTGGTGAGGAGATCGGATTCAAGCTTATCCATAAACACGTTGGCGACGAGAGAAGAGAGAGGTGCACCCATTATAAGGCCGTCAGGTAATTCGTAAAGAATATCCTCCTTATTCTTGAGGCATAACGAAATCGAGGTGCAGAACTGAGATGGTATTAAAGTGAACGTGATTAGAGGTGAGGAAGTCCGACATGTAGTCAATACTCTGAGCAACCGAAATATTAGTGTACATGCTGGATACATCAAAGGAAATGAGAGGAAAAGAAGAGTCTTTTAATTTAGAGGTGAGATCAGAAGAGGTAGTTCTGGTGTATTGAGGAGAAAAGTTAGAAAGACAACGAAACCATTTTCCAAGGTAGCGAGCTAATTTTATAAGTAGCATCCGTGTGAAAAGCTACGACAGGACGGATGGGGAGGTTCGGTTTATGGGTCTTAAGTTGCCCGTATAAACGGGGAGGCAAAGTGTTCATGACCAAAGCAGCATCACGTTTTGGGGTGCTCTGAAAAACAAACTTAGACGCTAGAACGGCACTCCGAACCTTACGAATACGAGAATTGTAATTCAAAGTCGAAGGAGTAGCACCAGAAGTGTGAAGAAAATCGACCATCTTGGTGTGGTATTCGGAGGAGGGGAGGGCGATCAATGCCTCACCTTTATCAGCTTCAACAAGAACGCTGTTGGAAGTTTTCAGCTTATTAGAGATGGAGCGGAGTTGTTTAAGGTGAGGAAAAGAGGTTTCAGTACACCTGATGATGGGTCGCTTAGACGTCGCGATACTAGTTGTGTCTTGTAAATGAAGTTAAAATTTGTTACGTGACTGTAATTTTCCTCTCTCCTATTGAATGATGTCATCCATCGCCTTGTGACTTTTTGACTTAGGGTAAGTTAGCATAAGTTATATTGCTCGGAAGAATTTGTCCAAGTTGGAATATATTGAAATTTTCCTAGGCTAAAATATAAGAAAACTTTGGTTTGCCTAAAGATGTAATCTATCTCACCCATTAAAATACTCTTGTAGGTTCAGGCTTCATTTCCAAATAGGGAGGAAAAACGGAAGAGCTCGAAAAAAAAGTGTTCTCTTTTTCCAAAAAGGAAGGTATAATTCGAGATTTTAAAGACGTGCATAAATTTAGACTAGCTATTTTTCAGGGAGCAGCAAGGAAGCAGTTTGCAATGACCTTTATTAATTTTTTCGCAGTAGAGTACATATTTATAACGGAGAGAGTAATTTGAACAGATGTTACGTTGGGAAAGTTACGCACTCGTGAAATAAAAGCGATAACTAACCTGAGCTCAGACCTTCTTCCAACGAAGTTCACCTCCAACTTCTTTGCGTCAGCTCTAAAAGTCTTACCGCATGGTCTGAACAACGAATCTATAGACTCTGGACGCGGAAATAGGCCTTGGCGTTCGGCTCTCCACCCGAGCTTTCATCGCTGTAGTTACTGATAAATTCTTAGCCCTTCCTCTTCGGAATACATTGCGGTCTACACACAATATACAGCTCCTCTCACTTGCCCTCGATTACCTGCAATTCATCCGAAATCGAGTCAAACGCCGCCAACAAGCTAGGAAGGCTCGGCAAAGACTTCGATATTTCGAAATAAGAGATCGCTTTAACAATCTTTCCAATGATACAACACAAGCTATCTCCACCAATGGAAAAATGACTCGTTTGCCAGTTACCTAATTACCCTTGCGCTGACAAAAGACGCTCGATACTCGCGCTGGAAAGCAATCAGGCGTACAGGAAAACCGGTCCAGACAAACCATCTTTTCCAAAAAAAAAAAGAAAAAAAAAAAAAAAAAAAAACGGTAATCCTTGGGCCAGGAGTAATCAAGAAAAAAACCGAATCTAGATTCAGGACGAATCGAGTACGCTTTCTTTCTAAAAGTTACAAGAATAATCGATCAAATCGGACGTGCTCCGATATCCTTAATTAGGCTCCAGAAGCTTCTGAGGGAAGACACTCTTTTAGTAATCTTCACGTCGATCATCAACGTTGTATTCAGACTAAAACACGTTGGGATCTCTTGAGAGATAATATCTAAAAATTATGATCGTATGAAACCTGAAAAACCAATCTATGAACGAGGATCGTGCCGACTAATCTCAATTCCTGATAAGGCCTTGTTAGTGCGGTATAATATTTCATCAAGAAACTTAAAACGAGCTTTGAGAAAGTGTGCAAGACACCGAGACGGTGATCAACGATGGAAAGCGAAATCATCCGTTTAAATTTCTTCAGAAGAGATTCTTCCTGAAATTACAGATGAAAAGATGTCTTCATCAATGACCTTGTTTTAATTTACTAATAAAAATTAGAAGCTAGAGGAGAGTTTGATATCAGAAGATGACTTCTAGTTACAATCTACGAAAAAGAAAGACTCACATGAATCAGGACGAAACGTGACGCTCAGAAAACTTATCAACTCTGGTCGGATGTGATGTCATTAATGGCATTTAGAAAGATGTCGATAGTCGAGTAGAGAAGAGAAGATGGCTGATATATCTTGAGGGACGTGGGAGAGCCATTCCAAAAGATACAGTGCATTCTCTGCATCATCTTTGGATGTTGAAAACGAGGAAGAAGAGGAAGACATCAGGAAATTAAGTCTTGTTCTGTCTTCTGCATTTACTGTTGGCTCAATATGTTACGGTGAGATTGTTGTATGATGTTGCAGAGATAGGAGAATCTTTTTTTTTAAATCTTTAAACCATCAGGAAAGAACGCACATGTGATGCAAGGTTGCCTGCTGAGCTATTCTGAACTTGAAATTCTTACTCTTTCGTATCGATTGTAACTTTTGGGTTTTAATCTAGTCCACCTCGTCGTTGTGCCACATAGTCAGAGACTTTTTTGTACTGGTACATCGCACCTTAGAGCATTAAATTTACTGGTAGATGGTATACTGGAAACATAAAATATACCAGTAGATTGCATACTAAACCTTTTATCCCTCCTTGTTGGTACAGTACAACTTTCATCGTATCGAGTCCAAAATTCTCGAATCAGTAAGAGCTATGTACATCATGCATTACAAATACATGTTGCACGTGGTACATAACTGCTTCTACCATTTGTGACTCTCGAACATTCTGCACATAGGTGCATAGATTAAATACTTTGCGTCGTGTATATTTTTGCAGGTACCCCGCTTTCATATCATACTCCACACGCACACGTGCTTTCGAACAACGTATCCCAAATGGAGATACTTAATCTAATAATGAAGATTTTTTATCGAATAAAAGGCTTTTGAAGGCGTCGAATTAAAAAAGGAAGAATTTTATGTACTCAGCGAAAGCAATTAACTGCGCGGTAATGTTTGTCTTTAGCGTGGAATATTGATTCCGTGGAAAAATCAACCATAAACATTACCGTGTACGTAATTTATATTAAACTACAGTATTATCCGTAAAGTGCGCGTTTATTGACTGGAGGGAAGATTAATGGAACGAACCGCAGCCGAGGGAAACGAACGTACCAGTCTTTAATTGTTCACATCGCGTAGCAATAAAGATGGCCTTTTATAACACAAAAGCACAGAAGTTCGTTTAACTAACATATGACGCGTGAGCTTTACAGTAAACGTGTTAGTTTCACCTTACTGCACCAGCGCATAAAATGTGTCCAGCGTCAACTTTTTTTGTATGCTTGAAAATTGCTGCTCTATGGCACGTCGTGTCGTGAGAGTGCTTGAATGTGCTTCAGTGTTAGATTACTGTCCCAAAACTACACATGCAATAATGCTGGCGAACCCTTCGTGCATCTATTGTGCTCGAGAAAGTGTCTCGCGCTGCCCGGTTGAGGGAATTGTATTTCAATCGAACTGCTTTCACAACTCCCTCGATTGTCCATAATTCACATTCGTGTCCTTCAATGTTTTTAAGTAGGTACATAGTATTGCTTTTCCGTCGAAAATTTCTTAAAATCTTATTTAGAAACTTGCAATATGCTGAATAATTTTTCAAACGCTGCAATGATTTCTTAGGAATCAATTTTCATCTTATTAAAAAATTTGTCATTGATATCTGTCGAATTCGGCCGTATTGAAATTGTAAATTAATTCTTTATGTGAATTCCCTTTCTAATGCGTATTCCAAAATCACGTCCAATGACTCTCAGTCAATCTTCTGCAGTGATAATAATAATACTCTTAACTCTTACGCACGTGTGACTTATGTGCTCCCATTTAACTGTATAAAGCACTTACACTTTTTGTTTTTTTCTGTTTTTAGTGCGCGACGCTAAATGGTTAGGAGGAAAATAGCCTGAAAAGTTTCATCCGAACAGTTGAACTTCGTCCTCGTTTAGGTAAACAGCCAAAGAAATATTTTATTTTGCTTTTTTGGGGGAGGGGATTTATTATTATTATTACGAGTGATGTGTTAGAAAAGATCAACTTCCTGAACGCGTGCATATAGCATGACTTTTTTTTCCCCTGTTTATTTGTACATACATACGAGTGTATGCAAATGAGCAAAAAAGAAAAAACTTTTTCTACCTTCCTTTTTTTTTTTTTTGAATGAGGAAAATAAATTCATCACCGAGTAGGTACGCTTAAGACCCAGATATCTAGTAGCTCTTACAGAAGGTCTGACAAATTGTCCACCGAATAAGCATACAAAAGGAAGAAAATACTAAGCGACAATAAAATGTGAGTTTGCAAAATCGGTAGTCTAGAAGTCGGCACGCGGCACTTGTAAAATAGTTTGGCAAAAGTTCAAAAAAAAAATATTGTTTCTTTTTTTGTAAAGAATGTTGACAATGAGGAGAAACTATGAAAAGCTAATGAATTTTACGAGAGAGAAAAGATTACTGTACAGGAGAAAAAGAGCTCCGGCCTAGGTAGATTAATTGTGAATTCGGTACGTGTAGAGCGGTAAATAGTTTTGAAAATGAAGAAAACTTCGACTAATTAAGGAGCTTTTTTCTCGAGTAAAAAATGAATAACATGTTCCTTTCTCAATAGTCGAAAATTGAAATCAATAGCCCAGCAATGTAGCTTCCTTTCCGCTAATACTCTACAATTATACATGAATACTTGTCCAGATTATGACTTCATCAGAGTAGTACCTAGGTCAAGATCGATCCGTATCAGTAGAGCATCCAGAACACCCAAGTATTGACACGTGCGATTTTGACTCCTAGAAAGAACGTACTCCCATGAGAGCCCATGTTAAATTCGTGATTTTCAAAAGAGGTCAAAATGGCGCGTGTTAATACTAGAGGGTGTTCTAGATGCTTTAGTATTATAGCGACGCAACGTTAGAGGACATAGATAGTTGAGCAGATGCCCGTATCCAGCAAGACCTTTAATAAATCAACCGGGTACATATCTGCTCATGCGCTTATGAAAATTGAGGTTTGTGGTAAATGATGAAATGTTGGGCACTATCAGTACAACCATAAGGAGCTCGAGGTATTCTCGCCAACTACTACCGGATTAGGTTTGCAATTACTTTCCCTGCACTATCGATTTACTATCCCCAATTTAACAACGAAGGGGGCGAACGAGCGGAGCATGCTACCTTATAGAAGACATGAAACATGATCTTTATTAATTTGGCCACGCCAGAAAATCTTTTAAGTTCGTTGAAGAAATATTCATATTGAATGGCTTTAACCAAATGCTTTTCCGCCTTGTTGATATAATTCCCATTCACGAAGAGGAGTGCCAAGTTGACTCGAACAAAATTGGAGAATCATTCCATACAAACGTACGTATTTGTTCCAGCTTGAAAATCGTTTTTCAAATTCATCAGGAAGAAAGTGAGAATTTGATTTTTTTAGGCGTTCCTGTTAATAAGATAGGTAAGGAAGAAAGAGTGGGTAAAACGTAGGTTTCCGTAGATTGCGGAAGAGATGGCCATAATTGAGGCGTAGTAATCCATGAAGGGCCTCTCCACCAAAGGGTACCCTTTGAGAGAATATCTGCTTCAACTCCTCTTAAAGCTAAATCAGCAGCGTTATCGGATGTTGGAACGTAAAGAAAGGTTACTTTTGGGATAAATGACAAAGACGGAATATCTAAAGGTTTCCTTAATTCAGGAAGTCGATTTTCAACGAATTTTGGTTGAACGGATGGGGAATGTAGCCATTGTAAGATAGTGGTACGAGAAAGTTCTTCTCCTTCTTCTTCCTCACTATCGATCAAATCAATCCCGGGTACCTGCGGGAAAATCAACGTTTACCCTTAGTATTAAGGAATCACTGCGTATTGGAACATAGCATTAAATAAGCTGAGTACAAGAGTGCCACCAAAAAAATTCTGCCTACCTCTCCCCCCAGGGCCGTCTTTACCTAATTTGCCACCCTAGGCGAACGATTTTATGTCGCCCCCCTCAGTCCAAACGAGTTCCCGCCGTTTGAAGTTATTCTCAGAAATTTCTAGTAAAGCTCCCTTCAACGACATAATAATTTTTAATTGGAACTTTCGATGCTTCATAGTTTGCCGACCAGCGTGTAAATTTAGTGCGTTGAGGCTTTTCCCCTGAAGATGTACTGGAATTAGTAGGCTATTATCAGGCATTTCATCAATCTCCAGGTGATAATATATAAATTAAAGGATTTTAACAGAAATCTATTCGAATAAACCATTAATTATCTCTCCCCAGATTACAGCTGTGAAGACGGTCATTGATGGGGCCTCCGTATGGCAGAACCCATCATTTGATCGCACCGATGTTGCGGCGGTCACGTTCGTCTTGAACGGGAAGTTCCTCTTCGAGGACTCCCGTTGAAATGTTATACAGTTTAGCGACCGGCCGCTGGAAAATGCCTTCAATGTGTACGTCCAGCTACTGAAAACGGCGGCTGAATTTCACGTAAATACACAAACTGTTATACTAATTATACATTAACATTTTATGATCAGGAGAGCATACATCTTTCAGATATGGTTCCACGCGCTTATCTCGCGGCCTGGGAGGCGACTGGTGTGGGTGAATACTGCTGTGGAAATGATTATACTATCAACGAGGGGCACTTCATAGTTTTGTAGGGAACGCTGACGTCATTGTAAGAACGCCGATTGTGAATCAGGAAATTGCTAAGCGGCGAATCGAAAAAGTACATAATCTGAACTATATGACACGTATATAGGTTTCCAGTTCTTAGATACTCATCACGTTCAATTAATATTTTCAGTGTAGTATCGAGAAACGCCTTACAATCCGGCGCAACCAACCCTCGTCGACGATCGCGAGGGTAATTTCAATAGCTACTATACCAATAAAAAAATTGGTAGCATTAAGCGTCGTCAACACTAGCGAGTGACTCGCAGCTTTTCTTGAATAGCCCAGTTTTCTGTGACGTCAATCAGTGAATAAACGCTAGCAGGCTTCGAGCGTGCTTCAAGCTGTGATCCAGCTGACATGTTGACTCTCATAAGAATAACACAGACTCATCTATCGACGAAGTCCACTCCCTTCGGGTAGCATGTTCTGATAATTGCCTAGCCTAGAACGTCATCATAGTATTGCTTATGTAGATCAACCTCAATTGGGATCGGGAGCGTGATAAGCGAGGTTGAACCTCCTTCCTCCACTTCAGTCTAGTCCTAGGTTGACAAGTTTGACTAATGGAGCTATCTTTAGGCAAGAAGGTGTTCGCCTGTAGGGCCAGCCGAAGTATCCTATGAAATTGTTTATTGTTGTTTTGGAACTTGGTTATATTGTCAAACCACCTCGTGGGCTGTCGCCCTCTTTTTCTTGCTTGGCCACCTATAGCTTGGCATTTCATCGAACTTGTCACTCGAAACGCCGCTTTCACTCCTTGGCTTGAAATATACTATTGTCATTGATGAGCCTATGAATGATGAGAAAAATAAGTTTTTGCGTCCACCTTTTTGAAAAATAGTGAAATACATTTTTTGCTCCTCCATTTGCTATGTTCGATAGAAACCGAAATAAAATACTACACTTTGTGTGCTATATTTTCAGATATAGACTGAAGATTTTTTCTTCTTTTCCACAATTCATTATAACCATTTCGAACTCGCTCTCAAATGCATTCGTACTTCATCGAATTGAAAGAGAAATAATTTATACGTACAGCATTTCGAAATTAATTCATTTCATATATAGAACTTCGTTCACACTTTTTTTCTAGCTTTATATTTCTTAAAACAGTTTTCCTTATCGAATAATTTTGCAGAAAACTACACGCATCCCTCTTCTCAACGACTTCGTTAGACGTCATTTTTTGAGATACGATCTTTCTCTCTTCGCTTTTTACTATTCTTTAGTAAATGGGTGGTAGGTTTCGGATTACATAAACTACACAACAACGAAAAAATTCTCTTGCAAAGCAAAGTCACGCTGAAGTTACTGGCGTATTTGCATAGAGAATGATTTTAACTCGACTTCTCGAAAATTTACTAACAATCAAAAGCATTCGTACGACACGAATGTAAACCGTAGTCTTATCTTAGTAATTTCGAAGGCAGTCAAGTTACGGCTGCGAATACCGTTAGCTTTCTCCCTGTTATAGCGAGCGCATCGTCGAGCGAAGAAGGAACTTTTTAGTGAAAGTTTATCTATCATCACTTTCTTTGATACAAGCCCACTTATAAAATTTTCATGTTCAGTTCGTCTACGCCAAGTTTTTCCTTTTCTTTTCTGCGCTATGAATTCGTATAAATTTTCAATTTCCTCTGTTCGGTATATACTTCGTCGATAGCGAACAGATTATCATAATTGCCTATCATTTTAGATTCTTCCGAGTTCGCTACGGTTTCGTAATCAGGGGTATAAAAATGCGCCTTTAATTAGTTTGAAAATAGAAACTACACCAACAACCAACGATTATGGAGTTAATTTACGGTCTTCATGAAAAAAGATCACGCGTAGCTTAATGAGCTATTCGGAGGGGAAGAAAATACTGATTAGTCTATATTGTAACCCGACCAAGTTAATACACCAATATGAAAATAGTATTACGTTTCTATCGAAAAAATAAGGCCTTTTAAACGCAATGACGTTGTAAAGTTATGCCGATTTTTTTGGTGGGGGGAGGGTTTTTTTTCGAAGGAAACTATAAAAATGGATTAGCAATATCATTTCATTGTTTGGAAATGCCAACGAGGTAAATATTTTCGATTAAGTAAAAATATTGCTGATTAAATTTTATTTCTTCCAGAATTTTGTATAATTGCATTTTCCAGTGGTATCTATTTGTGAACAGAAAAACTTCCATGGCAATTTTAAAATATCGTGAATATTGAACTCCTCCGAACGAGCGGAGAGAGTGGGGCAAAATAGTCATGATTTCACATTGCTGATGACGTCACGAAGTAAAAGTAGCCTCAAAGTACAAATGACCTCATTTACTAGATGATATGCAAAACAAGATCTTCATTAGACTATTTCCAAATCTCTAGAATAGGCCAGAGCTCTCGCTCCCTGGGGAAACAGATTTAGATGGAGCGACAACAGACGGCAGACATTTTTAGCGAAGGACTCCCTCTCCCCCCATGAAACAGATTTCCTGTTAAAACCTACAGACTTCTGCGTACTTCCAGTGCGCAGTGTAGTTTGAACTTGCGAGATCTCTCGCTCTCGATTCGTTCGCTATGACATGAGTTTCGCCAATCTGTTGTCAATTTTCAATCCCTCCGCTGTGCTGCAAATACTTTTTGGACTCGAAATCGACCTTGACTCACAAATTGATGCCAAAATCCCTTCTCTAGCATTCTGTTTTGTGACCTTCCTACTCGCAGAGGCATCGCGCGATCATATGATAATTGGAATTATGTGTATTCGTTCACTATTCTCTCCCTGAATTTTTTTGAAATATTTACTTCTAAAAGACGAGGAATTGTTTTCATTTTCACAGAGCGTTTCAAAATACACCTGCTCTAGCGTTTTCCTTAATTTCACCAAAATATTCAGGAAAATTCAATTGTACCTATCATCGGAATTTTATAGAATTTAGCTCTGCTGAAGAAAGTTGAGTACGAAGTATCACAGAATGGCTTCACTTAACACGATATTGTTACATTCTACCCAATTCCTGTGATAATATTGAAAAGTCGCGCTGGAGTAGGAAATTAATATAAATAATGTCGTGTATTGAGTTTTATTTTGAAACATCACGTTACCATCATAGCATCATATCATTCCCGAAGGAACATCACGACCGGCTGTTCTAATGAGACAAACTAGCGCCAGCGTTGATGAACAAGCACTGGTACTCGCGGGAAATGTATAAGCGGCAGTTTCCCCTTGTTATGGGATGGATTATGAGTGGCAGTATACCGAAATTTCCCTCGCTGTCGTTGTAGGTAATTGTTTATTCGTTCATTGGTTGCTAAACGCTGACGATGCTTCACACACGAAATAGGTTAATATCTCGTGTTTACCCGACAACTATCTCATACATACCTTAGCTGCCTTCCAAACTCACGCGTGTTACCCAGTATGCAAAATTTGATCGTCTTTCATTACAGGGGTATTATAATCACGTTTAACGAAAAATTTTCACCTCATCAATCTAGCCCTATCCACGTTCAATTTAACTACGGTGATATTTAAGTTAACGATTTACCTGATTGAAGTTTGGAATAAATAAAGAGATTAGATTTCGGTTTGGGTGGAGCTTGACTGCATTCTTCCCTTCGTCCCAATATGTAAGGATGACACATTGACTAGAGGTGATTTCTGTATCAGATTGAAGGAAGACCATGATATTTTTCATAAATGCTTGCAAGTAGACAAGAATGTCGATCCCTATTTACCTTCTTTGTATTGTGCATAATATAATTGTGGTGCTTTACCAGTCTTACATATATTGCTCTAAAGTTGGACTTCCCCTAAGTCCTCCTTTACATCTCCCGCGCTTCTGATCAATATAACTCAATGATCGGAACTTTTCCGTCCCGCCACCCCCACTCATATATATGTACTAATAATCGTCACGCGGCGCGCAAAAACGACTATACTTATGTGCCACCTCTAAAATACTCATAGAAGAAATGTTTCGCACACAAGGTGTACTCTTGAAGAGATTTGTTCACTCTCGTACATCATTCTTCGATGTTCTTTTCGTAGCCGATGGAAGGATTTTTAGGTACTTAAGTTTTTAATAATTTATCAAGATTTTTTCCTGAATTTCCCAATAGTTTTGAGGCAATATGGCGTAGCGTTTCTTTTATAGTGGATGGTCGAGATTATTTCAAGCTCTCCTCCCGACGATCCGTATTGCTCTTAAAATTCTTCAAAGATTCTCCTCCACATTTCGGAAGCAAGAAGGTTTAATTTTTTGGAGTCCCGAAAGTAGGCTACAGCCAAGACACGAAAGTTTTGCCACAGTAACATCAAACTTCAACATTTAAGGGAAGGTTCTTCTACTGAAGGCAAAGGTTGGTTGGCCTACTCGGTCTTGCTCGGTACCTTCATTAAACTTCAGTCGTCTAAGGAAAAATTCTGTGTGGCTTCATTCCTCCGTTGGAGGCAATTGAAAATGAGTGAAGTCGGCCTAGCGCTATTTCTATCAAATTTGAATAATCTAGAAAAGGCTTGAGTCTAACCCGATTCCTCTTTTGAGGGCAAATGGATAAATTCGATCATGGGTGGTGGGGTAAATTTTTCAGGGGGGGGAGGGGAGCAGAAATTTTTCAAAGAAAATTTAGAAGAGCTTCTTGCAATTGTATTGCTGAATCAAGTATCTTTAAATTTTTTTCAGTCGTTCGTCAGGGAGGGTTAGGAGGTTGCCCCTCCATTCTTGTCTGGAGACAAGTTGCCCCCTGCCCCTCTCTATTCCGCTACCCATGAATTCCATCTCGTACGATTCCTCCGATAAATGTTAGAATTTTAGAGAAGTGTGTGGTTCAATTCTTCTGGTGAAGGCATAGGAAAGTGGACAAATTGAATTTTATGGATAAGGATAGAACAGGAATTATGATGAAGAAATATTTTAGCCCGGGCGGGAATCGAACCCTCGACCTCTCGTTTTCATGACGAGTGCGATAACCACTACGCTACCATCTAAAGGTGAAATATGACGATCTAATCTTGGGGCCTGGTAGCGTAGTGTTCATCGCACTCGTCATGAAAACAAGAGGTCGCGGATTCGATTCCCGCCCGGACTGGGAGATTTTAGCGGGGAACCCGCTATCCATCCTCAGAAAACGTCCGCGTCCGGGCGTTTCTGTAAACTGCGTGACGTCACGTGACGTGACATGTGGCGCTTTATGACGTCATCATGGACCTTGACCTTGACCTACTTTAGGGGGCTTGGAAAAATTTCAACTTCCAAGCGGGATGCTTTCTGACGTCATCAATGACCTTGACTTTGACCTACTTTAGGGACTTCAAAAGATTTCATTTTCCAGCCGGGATAATTTATGACGTCATCAATAACATTGACCTTGATCTACTTTAGTGGCTTGAAAAAATTTCAATTTCCAGTCGGAATGCTTTATGATGTCATCAATGACCTTGACCTTGACCTACTTTAGTGGCTAAAAAAGTTTCTATTTCCAGTCAGGATGCTTTTCGACGTCACCAATGACATTGACCTTGACCTACTTTAGTGGCTTTAAAAAATTTCAACTTCCAGTCGGGATGCTTTCTGACGTCATCAATGACCTTGACCTTGACCTACTTTAGTGGCTTGAAAAAGTTTCTATTTCCAGTCGGGATGCTTTTTGACGTCACCAATGACATTGACCTTGACCTACTTTAGTGGCTTTAAAAAATTTCAATTTCCAGTCGGGATGCTTTATGATGTCATCAATGACCTTGACCTTAACCTACTTTAGGGGCATGGAAAATTTCAACTTCCAGTCGGGATGCTTTCTGACGTCATCAATGACCTTGACTTTGACCTACTTTAGGGACTTGAAAAGATTTCATTTTCCAGTCGGGATACTTTATGACGTCATCAATGACCTTGACCTTGACCTACTTTAGTGGCTTAAAAAAGTTTCTATTTCCAGCCGGGTTGCTTTATGATGTCATCAATGACCTTGACTTTGTCCTACTTTAGGGAGTTAGAAAGATTTCATTTTCCAGCCGGGATACTTTATGACGTCATCAATGACATTGACCTTGACCTACTTTAGTGGCTTGAAAAAATTTCAATTTCCAGCCGGGATGCTTTCTGACGTCATCAATGACCTTGACTTTGACCTACTTTAGGGACTTGTAAAGATTTCTATTTCCAGCCGGGATACTTTATGACGTCATCATCAATGACCTTGACTTTGACCTACTTTAGGGAGTTGGAAAGATTTCATTTTCCAGCCGGGATACTTACGACGTCATCAATGACATTGACCTTGACCTACTTCAGTAGGGACTTGAAAAAATTTCAATTTCCAGCCTTCATTATATTAGGCCTAGCATGCATTATACTGAGAAGAGCCCAGCCAACTCATTTTCTGAAAGGGCTTTTGCGCGCCAACGTCATCGCGAGCGCGGGAGGTTGCGAGTCTACTGCTGCCATTGCAAACCTGCAATGGCCTCTACTTTTTTTCGTCATAATTCCTGTTCCATCCGTATCTTCTATGATTCCTTGTGAACATCCGCGCTCAACATCTTCCTTTAAATTGAATCTTGCACGATTCCTCTATTAAACTTGAATAATCAGAAGGCGAATTCGATCTATCCCGCTTCCCCTTTTGATGGCTATGAAAAGTGGACAAATTCGGTTTTGCACGATTTCTCCCCGATACGTTACGTTTACTAGGGAAGGATTCAGTGTAGCCCGATTCCTCTGTTGAAGGCAATAGAAAGAAGACGAATTTGACTCCGCACGATTCTTCAATAAACTTCAACATGCTACAGAAGGACTCGGTCTGGTTCGATACCCCTGTTGAGAGCAATGGAAAGTGGGTGAACTCAACCTTGTCCGATTCCTATACGTTGAAAGCAACAGAAAGTTGGTGCATCCTCTCTTAAACTTGAATAATGTAGGTGAGGATTTGGTCCGGCCTGATTCCTCCACCAAACTTCAACAGGGACAGAAACGGTCTGTTCCGATTCCTCTGTTAAAGTCAATGGACAGTGAGTGAATTCGGTATAGTTCGATTTCTTATTAAACTTGAGTTAACTAGAAAAAAATTTGGGATTGTCCGATTTCTGTGTCGAAAGCAATGGAAAATGGGCCCTCTTATATTTTAGTGGCTCCGATGCACTTCAACAATCCAGAAGAGAATTTGGTCTGGCTCAATTCTATTGATGAAGACAATGGAAAGTGGACAAACTTGGTCTGGATCAGTCCCTTCATCAAACTGGATTGGATTCCTCCACGAATCTTCAACCCCTCAGTGCAGTGTAAGGCAATAGAAAGTGGTAGAACTCAGTCTTGCCCGATTTCCTTGTTGAAGGCAATAAAAGGGGACAATTCAATCTTTCACGATTCCTCTATTAAATTTAAATATTCTTGGGGAGGATTTGATCTGGCGTGATTCCTCTGGATGTCGAAACAGCTTCTCTGTTGAGATAGAAAAATTTATCATCGAATCATCTCCCTTATTACGCCTATTTCACCTGGGCTGACAAGCTGAACCTGAGAATGAGTTCCGTGGAAAATATTCTGCTATAATTTCGAGTCCGCTCTAATTTAGCCGCCCATCTTTGGGTACCTCACTTGCACATCTTCTCCAAGTACTCTCACGTACGCAAGAAGACGTATTGCATGAAAATCTGTATTTGGAAGTCTTTCGAGGTACGTAATTACCAAGATTATCTTGGTTATTATACTTGTGTGCACTTAGATTCCCCAGTTCTCACAGATGTGAAAGACTGTGCCTGGTGTACGAACGACCAAAATTTATTCTCGAATTTTTTTGCCAGATACTTAAGGGTTAATGCTATCCTATGTACTCATACGAATACGAGGAAAAAATAATCTCGCAATGAAAAAAAAAAGAGGGAAACTTGTCACTCACTTTGTGTGAATTGCGCGTGAAAAACCTAGTATGTGAGAAGATATTCAAAAAAATCGTATTTTAATGCGATTACTTTACCTGAAAACTAATTTGAAAACATTCGAGAGACGCGTTCAATTTCATCCTCGCAAAAAAGAACTTATTATCGCCGTACCTTCCGTAATTCCAATTTATTACTGTTTTACCACTTTCGCTTTCAACCTTATTCGTGATTTATTTATTTATTCGAGAAAGTTACGTTAGATCTGGACAGCAACATCCTCCGAGATTAGCCTCGGCTCAAAAAGTTCGAAACTATATATATGAAATAAATTCGCCGAGGAAAGGCAGCGAGAAACGAGTAAATGAAATTTGTACAAACCGGTACTGAGTAAACGATTTTGTTTCCTGTTATCTTAAGAGTACACGAGTATCTAAAGTATTGCGAAGTGATATCAACAGCTAACCCCCGGTTTAAGTTTTCCATTTTTTTAATTTTTAATATTATTGTAGGCACTTTTTCCTCTCTGTCTTTGCTGTGAAGTAAACCGCTTACAAAGGTACAACTATGCCTCTAATTGGTTGTTAGTAATTGTACGAAAGTAAGGATCCTTTGAAACTTTTTAAAATATTCGCACTTCGAGCGAGAAAAGCAATTCGAATAAATTATGTAATATAATTCAGAATGTTAAGCGCGGAAATTAACTTATAATGAATTTTTTTTTCTTGTTTTTCGGTCGTAAAATGAAGTCGTACAAAAGTAACCATAATGCGACGGTAAAAAAAGGTAGGGGTAAAAAATAAAGATGATAACATAGTTTGAAACAACGGCGTCAATTACGACTTTAGAAAGAAATGAAGCGAAAAGGAAAGATATTAGAAGAACGATTACGCATGTACCATACGGGGAAACATCTTGAACGAACCCTCTCGTTATACTGCGAAATTGTTCCATTACTTTTTGCCGGGGATAAGTATGAGTAGTCTTATCAAAACGTTTCATAATCTAGTCGCGTAGCTTAATTTTTTTAACGAATGAAAACTGCTTCGAAAAACAGTACGCGACTCTAATAAAATGTTCTTCTAGCGCTAAATTTTCCATATGAGCTTTAGGAAAATAAAATTAATTTAAATTCGATACACGTTGAGTTTCGTCTGCACGTTTCAAACATACAATCTCGCGTGCATCTTATTTCAATCCATTTTCTTTTCAACGCCGAAGGAATAATTCTCTTAATTCCCGGCGCACGGATCTTAATTGAGTTCGGGGGCTTAAGCAGATAACGTCGCGGACGAGATGACTCACAAAAGATTCATCAACGCGAGTCATTTTCCTCGCAATTGTCTGAGAAATTTGGCTCACATGCGTATTCGATGGAGTTGGTTGACCAGAGTCCGCCGCGATAAATACCGCAACCTTTACCAGACGTATGGCTTTTGAAGGACCTGTATGTTTCCGCCTTTTCATTAAATATTTACCTACTCCCCACGTTCGGTGCGAGCTTGATAGGAACAGTGATACAGTGCTTCTACGTTGTCACTTTTAGTTATAGTTGTGACACGTTTCACGGCTGTGCTACTTTCCCGCCGCTAAAAATGAGTTTACTTCGCACGCTTTTTGAAGTCATTTAACGAATTTAAAGGAAGGAAATACGTACATGAATTTTTCAGAAAATTCGCCTTCTTTAAAGCGAGTATACGTCTGTTTTTCTCGTATAATCTTGGCAACAATAATCGCTTATTTTTGTAAAAAATTTCATCTTTTCATATTTCATATACTGCCTCTTGTATTTATGAAAAAAGTTTTTACAAAATACAAGGAAAATTCTATTACTAAAAGTGATAAATGCGATTTAAAGAAAAAGTCGTGTAATTTAGGAGGAAAAAAGTTTTATTTTCACATCGAAAGATGGAGGGGGTATTGCACACGTGTTCGAAGTCACTCAAACTTCTTTTTGAACGTTTTAGTCTCTTTTTTCGTCCGTTTAAATCGGGATTTCTTTCTCCGTACTTTCGTGCTTTTGGTATGTGCGCAAAAATAGTGCGATTTTTCTATTCGCCATCAATGTTTTATCGATCCAATTATTCGAACATTTTTCAATAGCGAAATCGTTTTATGGTTAGTCGTTTACGTGGACTTGACGAAATTTGCAAATATAATGAGCCGTCTCTAAGGTTGGGACTGGCAGGCTTGCAGGAGGAGTAATGAGTTCTGGACTTGGAGCACACGGCCTCCACTGACAGAATGAAATCCATTCCGAGTGCGTCAAGAAATATGAGCTATCGAGGCTTCCCTATTGAGCGGGACCGTTAAGTTCAACTTTTTAACCAGGCAACCGAAGATTTTGGACTGTATCCGCAGCTAATAGGATGCGTACAATAGAGAAATGTATTTTTGGAGCTGCGGCGTACACTTCAAAAGGCCAGGACTACGAAAGTGGCGAGCCCTACGTGAGACTGGGATTGATAGACTAATCCCTCTTGTTTTCGAGGCTTGATAGTGAGCAATGCGGTTGAATCTTACTTTTTGTCTATGTGACCTGACCATACCGACACTGGAATGCCATATGCTGCGACGACGCTACCTCAGCTGAGCACGCATATTACACTCTGTATGAAAACCATACACCTTTTTTGATTCTGAATGTCTCTCCTTTCTTGTCAATTTTTAGATGTGCAGTGGCATTCTCATACGTATTTTCAATGATCTTTATTATTTTTGGATCAACTCCTTGCTCTGATATAGCTCGCAATAAGTAGACGTGCTTGACAGAATCAAAGGCTTTTCGGAAATCGATAAAGACTAGATGCAGTTCCATGTTGTATTCTCGAGTTTTTTCCAGTAGTTGGTTTAGCGTATGTATGTAGTCTATAGTGGAATATCCCCTCCTGAATCCAGCCTGCTCTTCGGGTTGATGGAAATCTAGTTGTTCATAAACCCTATTTTTCAGAACTTTCATAAAGATTTTTCTCATATCTGATGTTAGGCTTAGTGGTCTGTAATTTTCTAGGTTTTTCTTATCTCCTTTTTTATGTAGTATAATGATTTGTGCTTCGTGCCATTGTTTTGGTATTTCTTCATTGTCTATTATTTTATTAAATAACATTACCAAGTGCGGTAGCAGTTCATGTAGAAATATCTTTATAAACTCGTTTTCTACACTGTCGGGTCCTGATGCTTTCCCTATCTTTATGTTTTTTGCTATGTGTATTATTTCAGACTTTAATACTTCCGGGAAAAGTTCTGATGTTTTTTCGCTTTGTTTCAGATAATGATTGATTTCATTCATATTCTCATCACTTTGATTGCTATCTGGTTCATCATATAAGTTTTCATAGTATTTCGTTGCTTCTCTAATAATCCTATCTCTTCCAGTGATTATGTTACCTTGTTTATCAATTAGTTTTGTAATTAGTTTGTTTCCCTTGCTTAGTTCCTTTCTCATCCTACGTGTTCATTCAGAAGGTTGGATTGGGAGGAATATGGAGTTAATATAAATGGTAAAAAGCTGAATAACCTAAGATTTGCCGATGACATTGTGCTGATAGGAAAAAGCAGAGAAGAAGTGCAGAAAATGGTTGAGGAACTAATGACAGCCTGTAAAGAGGTAGGGCTACACATAAATACATCAAAAACAAAATACATGAGCAATACATCCTCAGAGAACATTATGGTTGAAGGTGCGGACATTGAAAGTGTAACAGAATATGTGTATTTGGGAAGCATCATATCATTTGATCAAAGACTAAGTAAAGAATTACAAGAAAGAAAGAAAAAAGCATGGAGAGGATATTGGTCGCTAAAACAAATTTTTAAAGGGAGTATGAGCGTTGGTTCCAAAATCAAAATTCTAAATTCATGTGTAATGCCAATCCTTACTTATGGTGCTCAAACATGGTCGACAACAAAAGCTCAAGCGAAAAGTCTCCAAGTCACACAAAGAGCTATGGAAAGAAGCATTTTGGGAATAAAAAGAAAAGATAAAATTAAAAATACAGTAATTAAGGAGCGTATCGGGAGCAAGAGATATACTTGAAACCATAGCCTCTTTAAAGATAAAATATGCAGGTCACCTAGCTAGAACAAAAAAAGATACTTGGGCAAAAAGAACAATAGAATGGACACCACTCGGAAACAAAAGAAAAAGGGGAAGACCTGCAACACGATGGAGACAGGATATTGAAAAAAGTTTGGGAGTACTTTGGATGAGAGCTGCGCAGAATAGAAACATTTGGGTAAAGGTGGGGGAGACCTATGCCCGGGAATGGGCGTCCGGTAGTATATAAATATTTTGTAATTGATTTTGTACATTAAGTTATAAGATGTAACATATACTACCTAATAAAGGTTGATATTATTATAATTATTATTATTATTATTATTATTATTATTATTATAATTATGAAAACCATAACAAATGGAATCAGAAACACTGACTACCGAGGCTCTTCCTTGGATCAGGCAACTTGGATCCCAACTCCTAGCTTAATAGCCCAACGCTCGTCAAAACTAGCCCTCCCTCCCCAAGCCGCGCCCCACTTCTTCACCTCGTTCACCACAGCTTGCCTTTCATTGCCACCTTCCCTTTTCCAGATCATCTCTGCACCAATCTCTAACAATGGACTCTTTGCATCTTTCTTCTGCTGAGAACTACTTTCCCGGCAGTCCTCTGTTCGTTCCGGATTGCTGACACCTTTCTCCCCTCTCTGCTGCTGCTACTCAACCACTCTTCGACTAATCAACTTCTTTCTAAAACTCGGCTTTCCACCAGTGCTGCTTGGAATTACTTTTACCTTCACCATGTAAGTTTACTGCGCGTTTTACACAACCACTACTGCAGCTAGCCCGTATACTGTTCTTACTTAACCGTCCTCATTTGATTAGCTACTCTTTCACCATTTGCCGACCTCCCTCCCACCTGTATGTAATTCCTTAATCTTATGACTCTTGTCTGTGCTTTATTCTTCTCAAACCTTTTCATCAAATTTCGGCTTGTTTGTTCCCCAATCACGAGCCTCATCCTCCTCCTTTTCGGCCCACCTTCTCCTCCATTTCAGTACGGTACCCCCCGCATCGGGCAAGAGAATGATAAGTTTTGGAAACGGAGGAAGGGGATAAATAGTCATTGACGCAAAAAAGTTGCGAGTAAGCGATAATAAGCGAAATCAAAGAGGAGAATGGCAGCCTTACCGCTTCGACTGAGCGTAGGGCCTGATGCGCAGGACACCAAAGGCTAAATATAGGGTAGCAGATTATACTTATTTCATCTAGTGATTTTGTGGGACATTTGTTAGCCTGTCTGTAGATCGAGGACTCGATTGGAGAATTGTCTAGTTGAAAAGAGAGGTTGCGACTGCAACCTTTGCGAGTGTGGGACAAATATTTGAGGGCGGCATTTGGCTTCAAAGAGTCCAGGAACATTCGAAATTTTGATTCTGAAGTTTTTTAGATTTGAATATAAGCGTAAAGGTTGAATTTTAAAAAACTTTTCCTTCTAAATAATAGTCACCGAATTTTTGACGAATAGCTCAAATATGCAATTTATTTTTGTATTTTTAAAGTCTTTACTTTGGATTTGAAGATTTACATCAAACGAAGCATCGAAATCCTTTCAGATTGAACGACTCGAACGTCTATGTAGTGTAAAATAATTTGGATCGGTTGTCTAGTAGTAAAATTGAGGAAGCTTTTGCCTTGGAAACAATGGGAAAGTTGAAAGAGAGAAAAAGAGAGCCAAAGTGCCTTTGCATGACTTTCAAATTCTCGAATCTTAGTTGGTTTGTTAAATACAAATAGAATCGTATGGTGAACGAAGAACAGTGACGTATCCAGGATTTTCTTGAGGGGATATTCGTTTTCGGCTAAATTTCACACCTTTAAACCTGAAGAAGAACGAAGACGTTCGAAGCGCGTTGTTTTTTTTTCTTTGTGAAAATAAAATGTGAAATTTAGCCGAAAATTTTTGTTTTCTCTTTTTTTAAGAATTATTTCACGAAAAAATTTTGTAATTAATTATATTAGTTTGTATTTCACTTGTTTCTTCTTTTGATCGTAAAAATAATGCTTACCTTGAGTCGGACGCTGGAGGTAGTATTCGCCTGATCAGAACTATTAAACTGATACTTTTTCATTTCATAAAGTTACTGTCGAGATTTTCAATTCTATCATGTTTACGAACGTCTAGAATCAGAGATCAAAATTTTATTACGATTATTACACGTTTTTGGTTTCTGGGAAATGTTATCAGCTATTAAATAAAAATCTAAGAAGTCGAAGTTATAAGTTCGTACTTCTGTAGCTACCGTAATTATTACCATTTGAAGTTGACAGAAGCAAGAATTTCCCCTCGCACAGATGAGCTACGGTTGGGTGTGTGATGCATCAGAGTAATTGTGGGAGTAAGCGATGATCAGGACTGTCGTGATCGAAGGGGAAGGGGAGGAGCTTTTCCCAACCAGATATTCGAGTTGGCAAATCGTGCTGAAAATTGCATGATCATTATGAAAAGTGGTTCAAAAAAGGTCATCAGTCGGTGGCGATATCTCTTCCCCTCCGCCCTCACTCCTCCATTTTACTCTTTTGGTACTGTGGAGTATTTTCCAACTGTTCGTGAATCGTGGCACTGGTTTTTGTAAACAAAAAGTAGAGTTCATATTTTTCAAAGTACCCGTCCTCTGTACTACTGTTGGAACAAAGTTTGTTTCGATTACAAGTTGAAGGTGCTTTGAAAAAGACCTCTCGTCTGTTTTATCCTTATTTTTCTAAATCCTTCAGATGACGTCATACCTCAATGTCAAATTCCACTAAAGCAAGTATAACTTTTCTTTGCCGTCACGTTTCTCTCTATAGAAATTGAAGCTAAGGATGACGTAACTTTCTGATAGTGTAAAGCCCTTCTCCAGCTCTTACTTTGTATACGTCCTTTAATTAGGTCAAGGTCATCAGTGATGTCACGTTCTTTTGTTTGTAATTCCTTGGAACATCTTCTCTAGCTACAACTCCTTATTTGATGTCGTTAAGATTGAAGCTCTCAATATTTTGATGTCCTTTCCCAATAGAATCAGCTCAAATTTTTCTATTTTCTGTCTCTCCTATGTGTAGGAATTTAGAACGCGACATTTTTCGAAGTCCCTCCTCTATCAAAGTTTAGAAGTATGAATTTTTCCTTATCCTTCCGGTCGATATCAAAATTTGGCTATACGCCAAAGAATGAAGAAGTATTCTCGCCGGGCGCAGAAATTCTAGGTCTGATCCTTTATAGACCAAAAAAAAAAGTTCATTGAAATTTATTCTAAGTTGAAAACTTATCGGTTATTAATGTCTTACTCATACGTAGAATTTTTTTCTCGTGCCAGAGAAAGGATTAGACTTTCATGAGACTTACTCTACGCAAAAACGAAATCTATTTATCACTCTTAACACCTAAGGAAATCCTCGACTAGAATATTATTTTGTAATATGCAATTTGTATCCTGTACAAAAATATCATTTCTAAATCTGTATGAGAACAGGTAATGATCTGCACCGACTGCTGTAAAACGATCACTTATAATTAGGTACAGAGTTCGGTGTAACAGCACACTTCACTCGACCTCTCCTTTCCAACTAGCTTACGCTTTTACTGGTGCAAGATCTGCGTATAGACTGCTTATATGTAAAATGTATATTTACCGTAGTAGCAGGTGTCTGCTTGTTCGTTTTTTGATTTTTTCGATATTAATTCGGAAATATTGTCGCAATATATGGATACGTGTACGGTAGCAAGATGAATATTTTAATCGCCTCATTTCGCTATCTACTCGCAATCTGGTAAACAAATTTGATCTAGTTACCTCATTCAAAATTTTCCTCAATACTGTCGAGTGACGCATACAGTAATAAGAACTTCTCTTATGGCAGCTAAAATCTTCATTTATGGCTTGAAAGTTATTTTCGAATAAGACGAACTTGAAGGCTTGAGAGCAATCGGTCGGGTAGTTCTTGAAATGTAAGAGGACAGACAGACGAACAAACACAGTTGACGAATCACTTGACGCGAAGGAAGGCAAAGAGCAAAGAAAAACAATGTCAATTGTGTAATTCTATCCAGCGCATGCACAAAGACGCGAAATCAAAAATACAGTGTAGAGTCGTCTGTCCTTCTTTTGTCTTTTACTCGAGTACTTTTGGCAGTTTTGGCCCATTTAGCCGTACAATGAAGTTTGAAATGCTCAAAGACTGTGTGAACATAATGGGAAATTTAGGGAAACTGAATTGAAACATTTTAATTTGAAAGGAAAATTTCTCGGCATTCTAGGTCCTGATGTTGCTATATACTTTTACAACGAAACGTTGGTTGTTTTTCAATAACTAAAATTTTATAATGGAATTTTGAATTTTTTTGTTTTCAAATTGTAACCACCGTTTTTCCTAAGATTTTACTTTTAACTGAAAGATTTCACCAGGCGGGCCGGGTACTGATCGAATTGCGGTTTGCAGATCACAACTTTTACGATCCGAATCCTAATTATTTCAAGACCCGTGAGTGATCTGGTATAGTTGGAATCACGCAGCGAGACGATTAGCTTCCGATATGTACTTTAAAAAAAGAAAAAAAAAACAAAGGAAAAGGCAGTTCACGGATCAAAATTTTCGCTATCTGTATCCCAATCTAGATCCGTGATCCGAGATCTTCAAAAACAATTTTCTGATCCGCGGTGCAGATGATTTCTCCGATATTTGTGCCTACTCCTATACAAACAAACGCATTTGCCAGCTCTCAACTGCTCTACAGGCGAGGCAGAGCACATTCACGAGACGGTGAGCTGTTGCGACCTCTCTAAATGCAAACTACCTATAGCGAATGCGAAGCACGAGCCCGGTCAGCCGCGGAGGCGCACCGCAAAGGCTAGTTCAGATATAATGAGGACTAACCGTGACGTAGCCAGGATTAGAAGAAAGGAGAAAAGTCTTCAATATTTTCCCGGAAATTTTACATCACCATAATCCAAAATGAAAAGATTTATCTCCCTCACAACCCCTTTCCCTTCCCTCCTTACACCACTTATTGGTCAAACAAGATAGAAACCAGTCGTAATCAAGTAAATTGAAAGAGTTAGTTTTTTATCGAAAAATGAAATCGAAACCGATACTCATCGGCTTACTCTAATCCTTATTAGCGTGATATTTCATAGAAAAGTTCTTTGTCCAGCTTTACAACCCAAATATCGCTGAAGTTTGGCGTTGTTCCGCGTCAAAATATTAGTATGAGTAGGTATAGTTCGAAATAGCTATGCGCTATACGAGCAAAACTTATCTTTCGATGTGTTCAGAAAAATCAGCACGACCGTGTGTAATAAATAAAATCATCAAAATGTCAGGGGCTAGGCGAAAAAATCGATTTAAAAAATCCACGAATAGCCGACGTAAGTAGATTGTTTAAATGTGAAAGAATAAATCATGAATAATCCATCAAAAAAAGTAATAAAATAAAGTTTGTTTGCGTCAACCGAGAGAAGAAAGAAATACGGTATAGGATCTTCATTTAAACGTAAATTATACGGTTATTTCGCACGAAAATTGCTTCGTAGCCCACTCAGAGCGTGTATAGGTTATGATTGTGTTTTCAGTGGGGTAAGAAATTCACATATATATGTAGTAAGATGACGGGAAAAAATAGAGTTTTTGGGTACGAGACATGAACACGCCGCTGAAAAGTTTTTCGCAGAACCCGATATGAAAGCGAAATACTGTTCGAATGTTCTGTTGACAGCCCTATGCGAGTATGATATTGTTTTTGTTTCATTCATTTTTTAGTCCGCACGAGCATAGCTCTGAATTGCATACACGCAGTGATTTGTTGGTCTCAGTTTATCGTAATTGATTTTTTGCAAATGTTGCGAGGAATATAAATACATTTTACATTCCATGTTGTGTTACACCAACTGCACCATCGTAGCCAGAAATGTTGATATCTGTCAAATAATTTGCATTATATTACTTATATAGAATCGTATGCATATGTCATCTGAACGTATACGATGCATATGCGAGTATTTTCGATGTATTAAGATTTTGTCAAGTATAAGCTCTATTTTCAATTTTTCTCTGCTCATAAGTATATCGATTTCCGTTCTGAATAAAGTGTCCCGTTTGTATAAACGTTTACGTATGTGTGAGGATGAAGGATAATTGAATCGAAAATTTCTTAACGCGATTCCGCGGATGCTTTTGATATTATCCTTATTCGTTTTTTTTTCTTCGTACCTCCGCATACTTTCGTTCAAAAATCATATTGACTAGAGGGGTCTAGACTCTATGTGTACCCGTATGAAGTAACTGAACGAAGTTCGCTAGATAAACACTTCGAATACCGGTACACATAAGCAAGCATCGCGTCGTTTCAGAGGGATAATATTTGACACAAACGTAGTTTACATCAAGTAATTTGAAATTCCTTATGGAGAAACGATGAAACAGTTGATAATATGCAAATTTAAAACAACTTGCTCGTAAGACCTCTTGTGGATTACATTTTACCAACCATCATTGTCTCGTTGGTAATATAAACGGCATGCAGGCCTTTAACCTGGCGTGTTGATTTATACAAATTCGCTGGCCCGTTATTTGCAAAGCTCGAGGATAGAGTCTAGGGTCAATTTTTCCGGATTATAAGCAGTCAGGTTGGCAACTTTTTCATTTCGAACTTCTAATCCTTCTATACTTGACGCAGTTGATAGATAACTGTTCGCATGAGAATCCGATGAACCCTAGAGGCTCATTATTTCAAGAATGCACGCGAGCGTGAAACAAATTTCGTGGACCGTAGTGTAGCTTATGTTTCGATTATTCGACTTGAAAGCGCTATGTAGCTTCTTCTCGCGTTAGTTGTGATTTCTTTCTACTTCAAAGCATGAACTATGCATGCATAAGATTGTTTGGAGACAAAACTTATGCTGCGAGCGAGATATTAGCGCAGAAATTTCGAACTATGCGTCTATATGTAGTTAGTAGGAAAGACCGATAGGAATTTTTCAAATCAGTGCAGTCAAGTACGTACACGACCGAGGACCCACCGACCGCTGTTCCTCGGGCGAATCGTAGTTTCCAAGGGGGCGAAAGCTCGGACCTACATCAGAGACGAAGAATGTTTGTGTGTAGAGCTATATTCATAACTGGTAGGACTCGAAAAATTTTCGATTCTGAGCCTATTTTTGAAACTGTTGACTTTTCAGACTTTCATTTTTCCGTGATTATTTACTCAAGTGCTCGTAAGTTGGTTATTTTGGAATTTCTCTGCATCCGCATCTCAGATTATGTACCATAAAGGTCCCCCCCCCCCATTTGGCTGGATCAGTTCAAGGCTATTCGTGTACAATTTTTGTAGTGGCTGTGCGAAAACGATCGCTGACGTTTCCCCCTTCTCTAAAGCTTTGTTATCAGCCCAACATACTAATTGCACGAACTGTCTCCTGGGCCTGAACCTTCAAAGCATTAAATAAACATAATGAGTTTTCTTTTCCTTAACTTCTGGTTTGACCTCATCGTAAAACGAACGAAATGATTACAGGAAAATTTGTGTGGAATCGAGAAATGCGTGCATTTTTTCCTCGTAGTCGGAGTTGGAGAGAAGAACTAGCGTTTCACCTTTGTCAGCTTTGATGAGGAGTAATTTCTTTTCGCGCAGTCGCCTCCGTAGTGAGAGGAACGATTTGTGGTCGGAGGAAAGAGGTTGTTGGACTTGAGCAACCATTTGATCAATGAGGTGACGAGTACGATCAGAATTTAGTCGAAGATCGGTTCCAATTCCTACGGCGAGATCGGAAAGGATGATAGATTTCAAACTATCTCTCTTTGATGTAGGAGGGAGCGCAAATTTCTTGCCTCGACGAAGAAGAGCAAGCTCGGAATCAGGGAGTTGCTCCTGTGAGACAAATCGTTCCTTTCACTACGGAGGCGACTGCGCGAAAAGAAATTACTCCTCATCAAAGCTGACAAAGGTGAAACGCTAGTTCTTCTCTCCAACTCCGACTACGAGGAAAAAATGCACGCATTTCTCGACTCCGCTGGTGCTTGTAAAACAAAGTTCAACCTTAATCAATATAATAAAAAAGTTCGCGATGCCATTGATGATTCTACACTCGTTATTCAAGGTTATCGAGATTGGCTGCTTCAAATGAATTTTGCGTTGCCTCAACTCTACGGTCAAATCAAACTACATAAACCTTCGCACCCTATGAGACCAGTAGTTGCGTTTTATTCAGATCCGAGCTTCAAACTCGCTAAATATCTTGCCAGCTGGTTCCGTTCTACAGTTGACTTCAATCCCCGCCACGTACTCAAAAATTCCACCGACCTCGTCTCTCAACTTCAAGTTCTTAACTTTCCTCCAGGTTCGAAATTAATTTCATTTGACGTCAAAAGCATGTACTCGTACACCAACATCCCAGTTTCGCGCACTGTGGAAATTATGGTCGAACATTTGCGATGTAAGAATTTCCACCCCTCCCTCATCATGGAATTTGAAAAACTGATCAACATATGTCTAGAAAATAATATCTGCGTCTTCAGGAAAGAGGTTTACAAATTCCCAGATGGTCTCCCTATGGGAGGACCTCTCTCCGCTCTCACCGCCGACGTTTTCATGGACCGTTTGGAAACTGATGTACTAGATGAGTTCGCTCCCCTGGTTCCATTCGCTTCTGGGCCAGATACGTTGATGATATCATATGCGTTTGGCGAGGTTCAGATGCTGACCTACAGAACTTTTTCCAAGCTCTTAACACTTACCATCCTTTCATCACATTCACAATTGAAGTAGGAGGTCATCATCTCAACTACCTGGATCTCACCATCACTCTAGCTGAAAGATTGAACACCCTCCGAGCCGAGTTCGCAGTATATCGCAAAGATACGTTTACTGGAGTATCTATCCACTCTCAGTCACTCCATCCTATAACTCACAAAATGGCATCCATCAATTCTGCTATCCATAGACTCGTATCTCTTCCCCTATCTGACCACGCCTTCGAGGTGGAAATCACCAACATCGAAAGAATCGCCAAAATCAACGACCTCAATGTCGATATTCGTCTTCTCATCCGTAAGAAGAGATTACGATACCTTCTGACGGACACTGATTCTCCTCTCCAACGCCTTCCAAAGAGAGAAAAGTGGCTTCGACTACCTTTCCTCGGTAAACCATGCGAAAACTTAGCCTCCGAGCTCCGAAGGTATGGTTACCGCACTGGCTTTTACACGCTAACGTGCATCTCAAATCTAATTTCGCTCAAGGACCCCGTTCCTGAATTGGATTCAGATAGAGTGTATGAAGTTTCCTGCGGCGAGTGCCCCTCAATCTACGTTGGACAGATCGGTAGAACACTCCAACAACGACTAAAAGAGCACCAGACTAAATTTACCGCTGTCACAAGACACTGCTTCGAGATGAACCACGACACACAAAAACTGTCCATCTCCCTCCTTCACCGTTGTAAAAAGAGCTCACTCATGACTAGACTAAACTTGAGGAAGCTGAAGCCATCGCCGCCAAACTCGGAGTAGGCAACCTTTTACTCAATGATTTAGAATCTACATTTCTAAACCCGTTGATTCGCTTCGTTCTCCGCTACGAGTCACGCGGCTGATTCACCACTCTCGCCTTTCTTCACATCTCGAACGTTTATGTAGTTTTATATTGTACTTATATTTCAGTCCTGAAGATGATCGCAGCACAGAACTGATCGAAACCGGTCGCGTAGAGTTCTACTATTGTATTTTTACATCCGTGTACTCGAAATAAACTGTTACGTCCGTAATAAACCTTTTAATTTTTCTAAAACAATGAAGGGAGTTAAAGGAAGATGTGAAGTGCGGATGTTTCTAGGAATCATGTAGATAAGGATACAAGAGGCGCATTATGACGAAAAAATCTCCTAGCCCGAGCTGGAATCGAACCCACGACTTCTCGTTTTCATGACGAGTGCGATAACCACCACGCTACGATGCCAGATTGACGGATTTTCGGTCCTCAAAAGGGTTTTTCTTTTTCTATAGATTTTACGTAGGTACAATACGGTTTTCTTGCGATCAAGGGAAAGCTACCTTAGACACTGTTACGAGAGATACTTTTCTCCTGCTCGTTATAGGTTGGTACTGCATGTGTTCCGTACGATGAGTCGATCAAGGGAAAAGTACCTCAGCACCTTCTTATGAGAGATACCTTCCTCTTGATTGTTATTAATGGATCTATCAAAGTCCGTAGGACGACGGCCATGGTAGAACTCTGTTTTGAGTTCTTACTAAAAATGAAGTGTATGGATTTTTAAAACTATCATCTGGCAGCACTGCCACTACGCTACCAAACCCCAAGATTAGATCGTCATATTTCGCCTCTGGAAGGACGTTCCACCTTGTGAAGGAGAGCGTCAGGGGCGTTCATCTAAAAGGCAAAATATGACGATCTAATCTTGAGGCCTGGTAGCGTAAAAGTTTCACGCACTCGTCATGAAAACGAGGCTCGGGCTAGGAGATTTTTTCGTCATATTCCTCTTCTGTCCTTTTCTAGTGTATATGTGACGCGTTCCGAGAAAACCCGCCACTTGTCGGCAAATCAAATTTCACAGGAGAGCGAAAAAACAAAGAAAAGGAAGAAATTGTCATTTTCTTGATCATGCTACAAACTCATTGTAGATACGTTCGGCAACATATCTACAAAGTTTTAGCGTCGTTCAACCACTATAACGCGATCTATAGGCAATTAACTGTAGCGCGCTCACAAATTTTCGATTTTCATCTTGCCGACAAGTGGCGGGTTTTCTCGGAACGCGTCACATATGATTCCTTCAGATATCCGCTCTCAACATCTTCTTTCAATCACTACCCCCTTCAGAAGTTCGCGGTTCTTTCCTACAGGCTTTAATTTGCGTTTGCAACAGCCGAATGTATTGTGGTTTCATGACCCTCTCCTACACAAGGTGGAACGTCCACCTAAAGGCGAACTATGACGATCTAATCTTGGGGCTTGGTAGCGTAAAGGTTATCGCACTCGTCATGAAAACGAGAGGTCGCGGATTTGATACCCGCCCGGGCTAGGAGAACGAAGAAAGAGTGATCAGGCCTCGGAGGTTTTCTCCGTGGCCTCGCATGAGCGCAGGGTTAAACGAAATGGCTACCGGAATCTAAAATACTATAGGTCGTGAGCAACGGGCACAATTGGATCTGCCCTGCAAGTTCGAACAAAAAGTTAGTAGATTTTTCCAAAGGATTGGAACGTGATTTAGTTTTTCGAAAACTAATTATCTCCCAAAAGACAGAAAATGGTTCTCGTTACTTGAAAATTTATACTTTTAGGTTTTTTCACTCTCTTCTTTACGCCTTCTAACTGTTATCGAGATTAGAACTCGAAGAAATGGAGAGCAAACTCACCTTTATTTGTCTGTTTTTGGTTAATAGAAGATAACGCGACTTCCTCGTTTCACGGCAATATCGTTTTCTTTTTTTTTGTAGCACCGTTATTTACCGAGCGTGAAATATTGAAACACGTTCTTGTGTAAGATAGGTAGAGCTACGTCCTAAAAAGCGCGAACAGTTTCCGTATACTCAATATATTTTTGATGAAAATCGGAAGACTGAAAACATCTACGTAATTCTCGAGAAATACTCGCGGCCAGTTTTCTTAAAAGTTTGTTCAGTATACCCTATTTACTTTGGTAAAAGAATTTAAACAAAAGTAGAAGTTAGTTGTGGTTTTCGTTGTTTTTTTCCTTTATTTTTGTTCACTTCTAGAAAGTTTTAGACCCTGGCGATTTATTTATAACATTCAGTAATACTCTCTGTATAGCGAGTGTCTGCGAGGCCGACGTTATATTAGACGTCAGTAGAGAATTAGCAATCGAGTTCGGAAAACTATGTAGAGCAAACATAATGATAACAACGACGATATATTGATGATGAAAGGGAAGGAAATGGGGAGTTGTGAGAGACGTACATCTTTGCGAATGTTCGATTCTATATAGTTATTTGAAAAACATGAACTCCGGTGGCAAAACTACCGATGAAATACGTGTGTACTCTATTTCTGAGTGAGGAAACACTCGAAGAACTCGAGAGAAAGAACTTTCAAAATCGCGACAGAAAACTTGCTTCAAAAAAGATATTTGATGAAAATGTCCGCTTTCATAGGCCCCTAACAACGACCAATATGATGAAAGATTCTAACTCTTGATTGGTTGAATGAAAAATTTCACTTTTCTTGTAGGTATGCCATGGGATAAACTTTGGAAATAGATGAGGGGGGTAATTGGAAAAATTTCAGCTATCCGGACAGCGTCTTGAGTAAATAAAATTTTACAAATGGGGCTGTGGGATACAAACGAACATCTAACTAAATTATATACATCACAAGAATGTCAATCCAAGGTCAATTCAAGCCTGTATTTGCATCACTCCTCGAGCTTCGTCGGAGACTGGTCGGAACTATCACTGCTAACGAAAACGAAAGAGTACCGTGCATACCCATGTGTACTTTTATGAATACCCTTAAACTTCTCAACCTTGTTTGGTAGCCAATCAAGGCTGAGGAGTTCGAAAGTTATCTAGCCAGCTACACTTTGGTGCTTGCACATCCCTTCAACCAGACGGTCGATGGGGCAGATTCGAAAAACATTGAGTCGAAGATGTCTTCAAGCGCTTGAGAAATTCCGACCTAACTAATTAATTAAAACAGATGAGGTTCTTCACTTGTAGAGCTCAAAAACCTCTCTATGAGGGAGGATGGTAAAGCCAATATGCGAAAGAAATGATCTCCAGTCTCTCCTCCTTGGGATCGTGGTCAAAATTTTTCCGAGTTTGAGTGAGACGTACCTTGAACTTGTTGAGTCTGAACCTTGCTCTATGAATACTCCTAATTAGCATTCGACCTCTAGTTATCCTTGCATAAGGACTACCCAAAGCTTCAAGTCACATTTCAATGATATCTCGGGGTTGAAGTAAGTTGATGTGGCCTTTCAATATCGTGTCAAGGTTTTACGATTTTTGATGTCGTTTCCAAAGTCTGAAAGCAAATTTCAGCCGCTGATTTCCAGTACATGACGGTATTCAAAATTGAAAAGTTTTTCGTAAATTTTCCAATTTTTCGTATGCATGAATAACTTCAAATGATGCGAGAGAATGGATTCTCACCATAAGCTACCCCACGCTCGAAGTCTAAAATTGAATGATCGCGTGGCGTTGAAAATTGACCGTCGAAGTTACGAAAAATTTTGCTACAAGAATTCCTTTATCTTCGCAAAAGTTTAAATTTATTCGTATCGCGCTCGAACGGGACAAATACTATGATACAACAAGCTTGTAAGTTTTCTAAATAAATTTAAAATACTTTCTGGTGTGAATATTACTCGTTACTCCAGATCGAGTGAATACGAAATATCGGATAAAAAATTCTATGATTTTCTTTCTGAAAGAGTAAAGTCTTTTGTTTTATCTTAAACTCACCCTCTTTTATGAGTTATATTTGCGCGCAGTTTAGAGATTTCAACCAGAAGCTATTAGTTTGGAAGAAAGTTATACCAGGAGCTATTAGCCTAGTTTGAAAAAAATTCTAGGCGAATGGGGCAGAGTTCAAAAACATGATGTGAAAATAATAACTGACGAGCGGAAACGTGTTTGAAAACTGAATTTATAACCTGAAATTCGCCCGTGTTATTGAAGTGGTCTCTGGTGCCCAATACTGCGACGTAAGTTCCGCAATACGTACTCGAGTTTCTTTTTTGAAGGCTTTTATTGTCACCTCATTTCTTTTAATACAGGCACTACAATCGTACACGAGGACAAGAAGCAAGTTTATTTCTCTTCGCGGAACAAAAAAACTTTTTATATGAATAGTGAAATATTCGAGAACACTCGTTCACGGCTAAATCGTGACTCATTGTAGCTCAGTCGACACCACATTTCTGAAATGTGAGACAGACGGAGACCGTCTTACGCGTAGGTGCGAGCTTGGTGCGTTTTCGACATCAAAAAGGAAACGCGCGAAAAAATTAGGGAAGATTCTCGATTGGGATGCTGGTCTCGATTTGCTCGCGCGTTGCTTTCTCCTTTTAAAAAAGCTGGTACCGAAGCTTATTCAATCTAAGTATAAAATTAGGAATCTGTGTTTCATTTCATTACAACCAATTTAGCGATGTCTCTCTCTTTGTAGTCGCGAGTCGATTACAGTATGAGCGCTGGGTATAATGCGTAATTTCATCGACTCTCTTATATCACGGCAGATTTCATTATCTTGTTGTTACTTGTTTTGCCGAATACTGTCGACTGAAATTACTGTTCGTACACCGTATACCCTTCTTCCACGGCATAAAGCTGATTTTTGGAAGTATTGCTGAAGCAGTGCTCAGCGAAAAGTAGGTCGTGCTGTAAAGGCTTTAATAAATAAAACCCTGCAGCTGGTATGGCCTAGATTTGGAATAATATATTGAGGATTCTGTTCATTATTAGGAGTATATATTTTCTGTTTATAATGTCAAGCTGATTCGTGGCCCATACCTACGACAAAACTTCGAACGTGTCATGAGACTTTTTATCATAATTGTATTTGCTTTTGAAGAATCATTTTCAAAAATTCCTGTCTCTTTGTGATCCAAGAACAATACATTCGTGTAATTTGTATTAGAAATTTCTGAAAGAAAAGGAGAAGCGTGTTATTTTGTCCCAATTGGAGTCTACAGATCCGTAGTGTGTCAAGTTGTACTTTTGACATAGATTGATAATGGACTGGAAAAGGTTTTTGTGATAAAATTTTAGCAGGGAACCTGTTTTATGGGGGAGGGGGGGGGAGTAAATGGAAGAAAAATGACCGGCGCCGTCCGGCAAAACGAAGGGCTCAGAAGAATTTCGACTTCCGAGCTATAGATGATGAGAGAGAAACTTGGAAAAAATTGGGGAATATTAAAAAGCACAAGAAAAGAAGAAAGGTTGCACGAGAAATTAAGAACAGGAAAACAAAAGAAATGACCTAGTTTTAAAACTGATTGACCAAGATCGCTCATAAACGAGACATTAACAGATTTTCCCGGGAAAAGTATAATGAAGAACTACTTTGTAATTGCAACGGGGGGGGGGGGACTAGGCGAGTAGGTAGGACGTGTGGTATCAGAAATCGGCTGGTTTCTGTCTGTCTATTGTTGAAGTGACCGTAACTTTCATAAGTTTTGTTTAAGCTGTCAATTTTTTCTGCCCATTAGTGCAGTAGTTGATTTAATCATATGAATAATTTGATTAAATAAATAAATTGAGCCCTTCTTTTCAAGAAGGGCGTAACTCGCAAAAACGTGTTTTGAGAAAAACGCGTTTGAATGTTTAGAAACGCCATAACTCGCCGAAAAAAAAGTAGGATCGGGATGGGGCTTTCACCAGTACGTAGCGACATACCTCTCCTTCCACCTTCCCTAATGTCGCAGTCTCCTTTGTTTAATAGAAGAGCGCTACATCGATTCGCGTACAAGTCCAATCTACGCCCTCCTTGCAGAGACTCGCTCTTCTTGAAAATTTGGTTCCTATGTCCATGGTAATTCCCATAAGACATACGCCCTTCTTGCAAAAAACACTTTTTTTGAGAATTTCGGTAAACAATGGAGGGGAGGGTGAGGAACACGATTCCGATTCTTTTCAAAAAGGGCGTAAGTCGATTTTACGCCCTCCTTGAAAAGAAGGGCTCAATTCAATCATTTTATGGTATTGTAATAATTAAACAATATAATACTATAATATTAATAAATCATTCATTTAAAAAATAATATACATATTAATTTAATTAAATCTTATTGGGGTAATATGAAATAATTTTTTTTTTTTCCATTTTAACTGAATTTAAAATTACTTTAAGGATAACAGGATAATGAAACAAGTTCAGTTTATTGCCTCGAAGTTGAATCATAAAATTCAATTGAGATCTTTATTTTTTCAAAATAATAATTAGAACATCTCAAATAATTATTAAAATTTAATTAATAAAAATGAAATTTTATAAAATTAATGAAAAGAATATTATTATTAATTAATTAAATTTATAAAATATATAATTTCAATCATTTTTATTTTAAATATAATAATTCTTCCAATATATTTGATAATTCATTCTGATATTTTGATTTAATGGATCAAATAATATTATATAAATTAAGTGATATTTAAATAAGTTTTTTGAATTTTTTGTCACTGTGCTTAATTTTATTGGGGTAATATGAAAAATTTTTTTTTTCATTTTAATTGAATTTAAAATTACTTTGAGGATAACAGGATAATCAAGTAAATAAGCTTAGTTTATTACCTCGAAGTTGAATTATAAAATTTAATTAAGATCTTTATTTTTTCAAAATATTAATTCCAATTTTTCAAATTACCATTAAAACTTAATTAATAAAAATAAAATTATTATAAAATAAAATTTCATAATATTAAAATTGATAAAAAAAATTATTTATCAAATTTATAAAATATATAATTTGAATAATTTTTTGTATTAAATTTTATAATTTATTTTGTCATAGTAAATAAATTTTTTAATGGGTCTATAATTATAATGTTAATTATCATGATTATTAGATAATTCATTCTGATAGTTTTATTAAATGGATCAAATAATATTACCTAAATAAATTAAATGTTATTTTAATAAGTTTTCTTGAATTTTTTTTTCCCTGTGCACGCTCACCTTGTGAGGAGTAATATTGTTTCATGGGTACACATATTCTAATGACGGGTGCAAATCAATTTCTCGTGGATTATAATGATATGTCGTCAAGATTTTTGTTTTTCTCGTCTTCAATATTTTTATCCTGTGGAAAATTTATTTTCGTGGTCATCATTTTAAAATTCTGCTATGTCACTTTCATTATCTCGTGCTTCCTATCTCTTTTCTCTGGCCAATAAATGGGTCCCGAAAAAATTCGTCTTTGAAGGGGTTAGACAGAATGATGTTACCGATTTTCTATTAGCCCAACCGAAAAAGTGGAAAAGTTATCTGGCCTCACCATCAGGGGAAGCGGACTTGAAAGAAATTTGATCATTGAGCTGTAGGTGATAGGAGGGGGACTTCTTTCGAAAATGCTCGAAAGTAAGAACCTACATTTCGATGCAAATTTTATACATTCTCATATTACAAAGTATCATTTGAATAATCCTCGAGTTATAGTGTCTCTTCATCATGCTTGTTTCATGTTAGTAAAGTTCACGAGGAAAGTTGTAATTAAATTCGATAATAAAGTAAGAAAGCGATGTTTTGTCCTGCGGTTGAACTCAACAGCTTTGGTCGTATTGCTAGATTGTCCAAAGACTGAGATCCAGATAGACGTCTTCAGTTTTTTAAACTGAGGCTAGACCAGTACTGCGAAGAGGAGACCATCTTCAATCAAATTTTATTCAGGAACGAAGTGCAATTCAAACTGAATGATCTAATAAACAGGCTGATCAGCGTTTGCTACGATACAAAAACCCCGCCCCCCGCCAGCCCAAATAACATTTTTTCAACGATTCCGTGTTCCTTCTTACAGCTCATGAATTCACAATTCACGAATATCTAAAGTTACTGGAGTCGTAAAATATGAAATAGCATATGTTCTCGCGAACAAATCTGACGTGAGTGAATCAGTAAAAAAGTAAATCGCAGATAAATTAGATCATTAACTTTTTATTCAAGTACTTAATTTCCTGTATGAAGGCGGTGTAAAGCAGGAATTATCTCGTTTGCGACAGGTGAGTAATTATAAAATTGAATTGATCATTCCAGTATGGACTCGAAAGTGAGATAAGTTTGCCTAAAATCCAAGAAAAGAATATGTTTCGATGCCAAAAAATTAGAGTTATTGGCCTGACTCGAAGTTGGCGCGTACTCATGCTCTATGAGTCTCGTTTTTGAGAACCGATCAGTGTTTGCCCAATATACGAAAAAGGAAACTCCTCACCCTGGATTTTGTGGAAATTACCCTTTTCATCTGAGGAGATACGATTTTTAAACTGGCCGATATGATTTCTAAGTGCGTTTACATTGTAAAAACTGATCTCCAATGAGTGAGTTTTATTAAACGAGGGAGGAGGCCGAGGTAGGGAGACGGATCCATTTTTCTTCTTTACAATGCCATGTCTAAGGTAGTAGTGAAATTAGAACCGCTTCAAAATCCTTGCTTCTTGGTAAGCGTTGTGGAAAAATCAACCTCACATCAAAGTAAGTCTCTTTTAATGGAAACTCCCGCCAAAAAGAAGTTATCTTCACTCGTCTTAGGATTGGTTATACTCGGCTGACCCTCTCTCACTTCCTCCTAGGTCTTCACGCTGCTCCATTGTGTAAATCTTACTGTTCTACATCTCATGTCCTATCCTCTAGAACCAACGCTCGACCCATAACATTTCCTCTCCTATAACCTGCGCATTATCCAACAACTAAGTCCCTCAACTATCTACGTTTCACCTGTAAGACCCCATCCAGGCCTAGGATCTTACTGGAGCTAACTCCGAAAGTAATTACCTGTCAAAATACCCGCACTGCCTTCTCTTGGTAAGTGGAACCGACTTAAGAACTCCTTTCAATCATCTAGAACTGTAAAAGGCATTATAATGAAAAATTTCAGTGCACAGGTTTCCTCACTGCTTCAACGCAGCCGTCAGTCCCTTCAGCGGGACAGCTCACCATAAAGAAACTACTCAACTATTCACCAAATGAGTGACGAGTCCCCACAACGGGCAACAACGGTATATTGTCTCAAAGAAGAAGAACCTAGACGCTCTTACCTTAAACGAGGTTGGCCAGCCTCAGCTTCGGATCTGCGTTTTCAGCTCCCGGTGCCAGCTCAACTGGCATCCCACCTGTCAGCTGAGAACCTATCGTCTGAGTTGTGCTGCACACTCACCAGCACTGCACCCATAGAACAACACTCCCTCAAGAAGTCTTCTCCAGCATCCCATTAGAGGATGAACTGAGGACCGATCACAACTAGGGCCATCTCCAACCGCATTGGAGACTAACAGATCCACAATCTGTCTCACTACTTAGACAAGACTTGTCTTCCTCTCAAACTCGGTCCACAGACGCGCTTGTGCGCTTCATCAGGTCAACCTCTTTGACCCCTGTACATAACCTCAAATGAACCACTGCGTACTGTACGCTCTACAAGTTTAGACTACTTCTCAACTGTGTACTGATTCTAAACTCTAAAGTAACTAATGCTTTACTTTACATTAACCTAATGGACTCTTATTAGACTAGTCATTATCTTAGGGGAAGAGCTCAGTGAGTACTCACCTCAGCCGTACATAACACACACCGATACTCAGTTATTACAATTATTTGTCACACTCAACGTCAAGAAATAGAAGAATACACTTAATGTGAGACGCACAATCGAACGTTTTGCCGATAAACCGAACTACACTCGAAGTATGAGCTAAACTATATTCGTATTATATTTCGATATTTCGAGGTAGCCAGTTTTCGACGTTTGCTGCTACTCTGAGATCCTTCAAGCATAAAGCCTGGCTCCTGAGCCGAATATTGTACGTGATGGACCCAGCCTACAATTTGCACGGCGCATCAATTTTACAACCCAGATCCCTCCACACGTCGTTGTGACGAACTTCAGGATTGTAGCAGCTAAATTGCTAACAGATGTGCCGACTTCCGTTGGCCACTGTATTTCTTTCCAATATACCAGTAAGTTTCGTCATCATCGTAAAATTATTTCGCGCCGAACACGTAGAGTTAGAAACGATATATAGGTACTCATACATTTATGTACAATATGTACCCAACTATTTCTTTCAACTTTTGTAATTATAAATTGTACATGTAATACTTTACCAGCAAATTAACGCAAATTGACAGAAGGAGGCTTGAAAAAGCAGGGTTACTTCGCAGTTTCCAACTATTTAGAAATGCTATTGGTTGTCCTGAAAAGGAATGTGTCAACTTACTTTCCTTCGTGTGATTCTTACAGGCTAATCCTTAAGCAATTCTATCAATTCCAATTCGTTGAAATATACATCGCGACAAAGTAATCATGAACTCTATTCTGTCTTCCAAGTTACGATCTGATTTCATCATAGATTAGTGATCACGTCATGAGAGATCACGCCCCGTCATAAATCAGCTCCTGTGACGTCACGATTTAATGACGTCATAGAACAATCTCTAGCTTGGAAGTCATACTTTCAGAAGAGAACTTATTCTGGGGAAAAGAGGGCTTTTGAAAAATTTGCCGTGCGCCGTGTGGTGTCTGGCAATAAATCCAAATCAGTAACACCCTCTCAAGTTTCAATAAGAAAGGTCAAAATTTCCTCAAGTTGCTCTATCATCATCATCATCGAGGACATTTTTTCGAAAATGATGATGTCACATGAATCGGATGCGGGTGCGTTTGCGACTTTGCGTACGCACCTGTTTTCTGAGGATGTCCTGCCTCCGTCAAACAAAACAGATGGCGGATTTCCCGCTAAAAAAAAAGCTTCTGATTGGTAAATTCATCAATGTTCAATTTTACACAAGATTAGTTTTCGCTTTGAGACAGTTAATCCAATTCGCCAAGTTATGGCCAAGATCACGGGAAGACGACATACTCCAAACGAGTAGAACGAATGCGAAACGAACGGGGTAGTTTTAAGATAAAGCCGCAGTCCCCTTTCGCTTTGACCCTAATCCTGAGAGCTTCATATTCAAGAGTAAAGAACACTAACCTATGAATCATATTGAAAAAGACTGCATGGTTTTGTGAGGGGCTCATAAAGGAAGCCATCCATAACACTACTGAACAAAAAAAAAAAAAATTGTTTGTATTACTGATTTGAATACGTGATTCTGAAGTACTTTTCAACGCTGAATTCAATGCCGTTTTCCGTTTTTCTCTATCACGTCTAGATTTTCCATAATGTCGATGTTTATTTGCGTCCTTTTGCCGCAGCCTCACGCGATACGTAACGAACGTTCGAGCTTGAATACTGCTCAACTATCACTGCGTTCCGCGACGTTCTGCGGCAAATTGACATCAACATTATGAAAAATCTAGACGTGATAGAGAAAAACGGAAAACGGCATTGAATTCAGCGTTGAAAAGTATTTCAGAATCACGTATTCAAATCAGTAATACAAACAATTTTTTTTTTTTTGTTCAGTAGTGTAATATATGTCAGTGCAGGCGTTCTGAAAATCTCAAATTCGTCTTTGCCTCCATTTAAGGTGAGGGAAAGGTCGAGAAAGTTGATCATCGATTGTAACGTTACGTAAAATTGAGTTCATATTTTTTCTTAAAAATACAAACAGAAGATGAATGAGTTTATTTTTGGATTCTTATTACTTATCAAGTCGCCTATTGACTCAATTTATTTTCTTAAAGTGAAAGTGATAGAATTAAATGTCCATCCTTTTTTTTTTTCTTTTTTCGTCCTATCTGAGATTGAGCACGTATACCACTTTTGGCAACATCGATTACGTTAGATTCTGTAGGTACGGAATTGCTGCGGCAGAATGGTTCCTTTTTTATCTCTCCCCTCGGTTGGTTCGATTAGGTACTTCGTTACTCGCTTGGCCACCATCTTAAATTAGTAAGTCTCTTCGATATCCTCAGCTTTACAAGCGAACGAATACGCACCAAATTAAGGTGCGAATCACACGAACGTAAACTTCCAACCGCAATTCTTCGAGCGGAAATGTTTTTCAATGTAATTTTTTTCTGTTTAATAGATATCTCTATCCTCTTTCTGAACCTGCTGTAATCAATTTGCGATTCAGAATCATCAGTATAATTGTTTGGAAGCGTACTAGATTGCGAAAGATGTTCAAAATAAATACTTACATACTGCGCCATTTTTAAATGGAAAATATTTCCCTGTTAGATGTCGAGGAAGGAATCGCGAATTTAGAAAAATCTTGACAATTTTTTGTAAATGTAAGGAAAAAAACCCGGTCTTTAATTAAAAATTTCATTCAGTTTTTTATAATAAAACTTTTTTTTTTTATCATTATTAAAACCGTACAACGTGTTTACCATGCGCTTGCTAGATGCATTTTTGTAGATTTTCTCGTCCATTTAGCTAGAATAAGAGAATTAAAGCTTACAAAAATTTAATTTTATTCGCGCATTTTGCGTAGTTACAGTATAGTTTTTTTAATTAATAAACTCTTATCTGTTCCGTTATTTAGAAATTGAAAAAATATAAAATAAGAAACCTCTCGTTCGAACGAATCTAAAATTGTTGGAGAAAAGCGTACGTGAGAATAAATTTAATCCAGAATTTTACCATTCGTAACTTCTGTAAAGGAAATAGTAATTATTCGAATGAAAACGTCGCGCCGTGCGGCAAAAAATAACGCTAATCATCCCACCCCTCTACCAACAGTCTTCCTCAATGACAAAAAAATTTCTTTCGCGCAATTTCAATTTCGAGCCCTTTGAAGTTCTTTGTCGCCTTACTTTAATGAGGAAATTATATCTTTCGCTCGAATTTAATGATTCATACACGATTTTAGGTTGCAGGCTCTCGACGGGCTTAGTACTCGTATTTTAAGAATTTTCGTGACGAAAACTCCTTTAATTTCCAATTTAAATTCTTTTCCTCTCGTTATTATCGTCTTTCACAAAGACAGGTATAGGCTCGGATAAAGCGAGAAAAAGACAATTAACAGTTCGTCAGACTTCCATTAATTCGTTCGAAATACGATTTTAAGAACCGTTCCGAAACGGTAGTGTTCTCTTTTTTTTCGTCTGTCTGAGAAATAACTACAATGTCGAATAAATTACCAGTAAGTTTCCTTTTTATTTATTTTTCTTTTTCTTTCATTCTAAAAGTGTGCGGAGTTCAATTAATTTCACAGGAGATGGAAATTCACTTGATAAAGTGTGTAGATTTATATGAACCATTTCGATACACGTTTTACTGCATGTATCTACGCGTCGTCCAGCGCATAAGTTACGCTCAATTTTCCTCGGAAAATAGTTTTTTTTTTTTTTGAATTTTATTTTGAATCGCCATCGCATCGTCTGTTACTCTGTCGTCGTGGGGAAACGAGCGATTCCCTTTTCGACTCTACTTTATTTTGCGACCCGTTTGAATGCGTTCGTTATCACCAACTGTCTCGTTTAGACTGTTTCTCGTAAATTTTATTTCCCGCACCATTGTGGGTTTTGAGAATTTAATATACCAGGAAAAACGAATACCGTTTCTCGTAATTGTTTTTGAGCGGATTTCATTCTGCGAATGAAACATTCTTAAAAAGGTTTTTCAATAATTTATAGACACTCCGACAATTCAAACTTCATATACGTAATATCATCTCGTGACAACAGTTAATGTAATGGTTTCTTTCACTCGTGAGGGCGTAATAAAGTCATTCGCTGACCGATAGTCGAATTCAATCATTTTCCTCGCTGTCGTTATACGAGAAAAGGAAGATGGGCACAGCAATCAACTCGAATTCAGCTTCGTGATATGTGCTCACAATAATTCGATTTTTTATAGGCTATTGCAAATAAATGAAAATATCACCTTTTCTGTCTGAGGGATGATACTTATCCCTTGCATCATATTCCCTGCTCTCGTGAATCAATTCCGTTAATGAACGTTTATAGGTTTTCCAAGTCCTTGAACTAGGTCAAGGTCATTCGTCTAGTCTTTCGCGGACGATTTCGCACGCTGAACCATACTGACTATCGATTTTGAGTTACATACAGACAGAAAATTGACTTCTTTCGTATTCTTAATCGAGATAGCATCGGTGTTATGAAAATTTCAAGTATGTGGACGTTTGATCCTCATGTAAAATGTATTCAAAATCGATATAGATTTCCAATTTAATACCAAAAGTGAGATACTGCGACAGGGGATATAATCAAACTCCATTTTGTGATGACTGCACTAGCACCATTCTTTTAACAGGTAACCTGTTTTATCGGGAGGTTCTCCCGGAAAAAATGTCCGCCGTCCGAGAGGCAAAATGACCTTGGGTCTTGAAAAAATTTTTCAAGTCCCCTCCTATCGTACAATATCGGACGGAGGTCGAAAATTTTTTCAAAGTCCCTCTCCTATCATAATTACTTATGTTTATATACGTCGTAGGCAGAATGGAAAATCCGGCGTTTGACAAACTGCCTTAGGCTAAATGAAAAGAGCCGGCGAAATGGAAAATTTTATTCAAATTGACATGTTTCATGTCTTAGCTCTGGCCTGATCCTACCCCCTAATTCCGAAATTTGCGTCCGTACGTCCGTACGTCCGTCCGTACAACCATGACCTTGACACTTAGAAGAATTTCTGCTCTAGACCTCCCCCCCTGACCTCGTACCCTAATTCCGAAATTTGCGTCCGTACGTCCATCCGTACGTCCGTCCGTACAATCTTCTGCTGTATACTAATTTACAGTATACTAGATGAATAAACGGTATACAATGTTCCGTAATATATAGGATACAGGCCTTCATTATACTAGGGCTAATATACAGTATACGAGGTTCCATAATATACAGTATACTAGGCTAAGCTTCATTATACTGAACCTGGAATGGCTCTAGAAAGGAGTTGACCAATCTTTCATTGACTTGTAAGACAGTTCTTGCTAGTATAAAACTAGCTTCCAAGTCCCCCTCCATCAACTATTAGTATAAAGCTAGGATTCCTAGCCTAGTTCGTCTAATATACTGTGTGTTGGCTCCGTTCCTTCAATGGACCAGATATGCAACGCTTCAAACACTATATGACTTATAAGGCACTTCCATAATATCTCATAAGACAGGTTCCCTACGATTTTACTAGTTAGACTTATATTAGAGGGAGAAGGAGGACAAACTAACTAGGTCTCCCTATTATCTATGCAGTAAACTAACACACAAGCTTCATACTAAGTCTAGGAATCCTGTATACTGTATCCTTTCTGAAGCGTCCTTTATACTAGGCTACAGCTTAGCCACTATAAACCTAGTATACAGTATATCAGGTCCAGTAAAGTGAAAGCTTAAGAACAGACCAAGAAGTGGGCCCACGTGAGTTCAGCTTTCATCATATACACTTACTATACAATATACAGTACTAAACCTAGGAGAGTGAGCTTTAGGATGCCATACCCCCAAAAATTGTAAACTACACTCTTGAAGGCCAAAGTGAGCCCCTAAAAGCTATTGGCTTAAATTCTAATGGATACCCGACCTATAATAGACCAAGAAAGGGGGCGACCTAACGGAGCGAATGAGTCCTCCAAAAGCCATTGGCCTAAAATATTCTAAACTAGACTTATACTAGAACAAGGAGCGGGACGAACGAGCGGAGCGAGTGAGGCCCCCTAATCTCATCAGCTTGAAATATACTAAAGTAGACTTATACTAGACAAAGAAGCGGGACGAAGGAGCGGAGATTCTACAGTAGACTTGTACTAGACCAAGAAGCGTACAAAAAATAAAATAAATTAATAAAATAAAATTGTTCTAAAGTGCGTCCGCAGAGATAAACGTTTGAGTAGTCATGAAACATGATCTTCATTTATTTGGCTCAGGTAGAAAATTTTTTTTCTTTTCTTTTCTTGTTTTTTCATTCAGCCTGATCATTTTTAGGCAGATTGTAAAGAGCCTATGCAGTGTTAGGCTGAATGGAAAAAGAGGTAGAACAATTTGATTTATACATCGTTGGTAAACCAGAGTCAAAGTATTATTATTTAAAAAAAAAGAACATGGTATCACTTATTGTTACATGGAGCGCGAGAATGGCACCTTGAGTAACCTGGAAAGATTTTAGTGACCTATGACGTCATAAGATCGTGACGTCACAGGGTCGCGGAAGTGAAAATTTTGCAAAGTCCCTCTCCTATCCTATAACGTGACTCGGGAAGTCGAAATTCTTCCAAGTCAGTCGGACTTGTAAACATTTCACTGACATATGATGTCATCAGATCATGACGTCAAAGGGTCAAAAGTTGAAATTTTTTTTGGCATGTTTCATGTCTTTACTCTGACCTGACCCCTCCTGACCCCTAATTTGAAAATATGCGAGTTCGCGAGTGCCCCCACCTCCGCCTTGCTCGGTTTATATACTAGCTTTATGCTAGGATACCAGTCCTAAACTAGCCCTATAATTTAACGGAGAATACCCCTCCCCAGGTCAATCCCCCTCCCCCTCTTTCACCCTCGATACTCTCTAGGAAATTCAAAAATTTGCGAGTTCACCTTGCCCAGTTTATGTACTAGATTTATACTAGCCTTATACTACGATTTTACCAGTCCTAAACTAGACCTATAATGGAACGGAAAAGAACTCCCCCCCCCCCAGGATTTTACTAGTCTTAACCTGGGTTTATGGGCGTAGGCTAATCATTAAAAATACAGTATACCCTATAAACGGATCTAGGCATCCTATACTTCAACTAACTACCGTATTAGGTCTAGCCTTCTTTATGTAGCCCTAAATGTAAAGTAAACGAAACCAAGAAGGTGGTAGATTTGAGCACTGGGCTTCTTCTCAACCTGGCTTCAAACTAGATGTATGCTTACTAGGATTTCAGAAGTCTTAAACTAGAATTATAATAGATATAGAAGACCTCCCCCCTACAATTTTGCTAGTCCCAAACTAGACTAATACTAGACCGCGTTTTGTATGCCAGCTGATGTGGTACCCTTTTTTATCCGTCAGCTTTGGTACTTTTTTTCATATTCCAGCTGTGGTACCTTTTTTCATACGTTGGTTTTGGTACCTTTTTTATCCGTCAGCTTTGGTACTTTTTTTCCATATGCCAGCATTGGTACTTTTTTTTGTACGCCAGCTGTGGTACTTTTTACCTTATGCCAGCATTGGTACTTTTTTTCATACGCCAGCTGTGGTACATTTTTTTATACGTCAGCTTTGGTACTTTTTTTCCATATGCCAGCATTGGTACTTTTTTTTATACACCAGATGTGGTACCTTTTTTTATCCGTCAGCTTTGGTACTTTTTTTCCATATGCCAGCATTGGTAATTTTTTTTATACACCAGCATTGGTACTTTTTTTTGTACGCCAGCTGTGGTACTTTTTACCTTATGACAATATGGTACTTTTTTTCATACGCCAGCTGTGGTACATTTTTTTATACGTCAGCTTTGGTACTTTTTTCCATATGCCAGCATTGGTACTTTTTTTCATACGTCAGCTGTGGTACATTTTTTTATCCGTCAGCTTTGGTACTTTTTTTCATATTCCAGCTGTGGTACCTTTTTTCATACGTTGGTTTTGGTACCTTTTTTATCCGTCAGCTTTGGTACTTTTTTTCCATATGCCAGCATTGGTAATTTTTTTTATACACCAGCATTGGTACTTTTTTTTGTACGCCAGCTGTGGTACTTTTTACCTTATGCCAGCATTGGTACTTTTTTTCATACGCCAGCTGTGGTACATTTTTTTATACGTCAGCTTTGGTACTTTTTTTCATATTCCAGCTGTGGTACCTTTTTTCATACGTTGGTTTTGGTACCTTTACCAAGAAGTGGGCCCACGTGAGTTCAGCTTTCATCATATACACTTACTATACAATATACAGTACTAAACCTAGGAGAGTGAGCTTTAGGATGCCATACCCCCAAAAATTGTAAACTACACTCTTGAAGGCCAAAGTGAGCCCTTAAAAGCTATTGGCTTAAATTCTAATGGATACCCGACCTATAATAGACCAAGAAAGGGGGCGACCTAACGGAGCGAATGAGTCCTCCAAAAGCCATTGGCCTAAAATATTCTAAACTAGACTTATACTAGAACAAGGAGCGGGACGAACGAGCGGAGCGAGTGAGGCCCCCTAATCTCATCAGCTTGAAATATACTAAAGTAGACTTATACTAGACAAAGAAGCGGGACGAAGGAGCGGAGATTCTACAGTAGACTTGTACTAGACCAAGAAGCGTACAAAAAATAAAATAAATTAATAAAATAAAATTGTTCTAAAGTGCGTCCGCAGAGATAAACGTTTGAGTAGTCATGAAACATGATCTTCATTTATTTGGCTCAGGTAGAAAATTTTTTTTCTTTTCTTTTCTTGTTTTTTCATTCAGCCTGATCATTTTTAGGCAGATTGTAAAGAGCCTATGCAGTGTTAGGCTGAATGGAAAAAGAGGTAGAACAATTTGATTTATACATCGTTGGTAAACCAGAGTCAAAGTATTATTATTTAAAAAAAAAGAACATGGTATCACTTATTGTTACATGGAGCGCGAGAATGGCACCTTGAGTAACCTGGAAAGATTTTAGTGACCTATGACGTCATAAGATCGTGACGTCACAGGGTCGCGGAAGTGAAAATTTTGCAAAGTCCCTCTCCTATCCTATAACGTGACTCGGGAAGTCGAAATTCTTCCAAGTCAGTCGGACTTGTAAACATTTCACTGACATATGATGTCATCAGATCATGACGTCAAAGGGTCAAAAGTTGAAATTTTTTTTGGCATGTTTCATGTCTTTACTCTGACCTGACCCCTCCTGACCCCTAATTTGAAAATATGCGAGTTCGCGAGTGCCCCCACCTCCGCCTTGCTCGGTTTATATACTAGCTTTATGCTAGGATACCAGTCCTAAACTAGCCCTATAATTTAACGGAGAATACCCCTCCCCAGGTCAATCCCCCTCCCCCTCTTTCACCCTCGATACTCTCTAGGAAATTCAAAAATTTGCGAGTTCACCTTGCCCAGTTTATGTACTAGATTTATACTAGCCTTATACTACGATTTTACCAGTCCTAAACTAGACCTATAATGGAACGGAAAAGAACTCCCCCCCCCCCCAGGATTTTACTAGTCTTAACCTGGGTTTATGGGCGTAGGCTAATCATTAAAAATACAGTATACCCTATAAACGGATCTAGGCATCCTATACTTCAACTAACTACCGTATTAGGTCTAGCCTTCTTTATGTAGCCCTAAATGTAAAGTAAACGAAACCAAGAAGGTGGTAGATTTGAGCACTGGGCTTCTTCTCAACCTGGCTTCAAACTAGATGTATGCTTACTAGGATTTCAGAAGTCTTAAACTAGAATTATAATAGATATAGAAGACCTCCCCCCTACAATTTTGCTAGTCCCAAACTAGACTAATACTAGACCGCGTTTTGTATGCCAGCTGATGTGGTACCCTTTTTTATCCGTCAGCTTTGGTACTTTTTTTCATATTCCAGCTGTGGTACCTTTTTTCATACGTTGGTTTTGGTACCTTTTTTATCCGTCAGCTTTGGTACTTTTTTTCCATATGCCAGCATTGGTACTTTTTTTTGTACGCCAGCTGTGGTACTTTTTACCTTATGCCAGCATTGGTACTTTTTTTCATACGCCAGCTGTGGTACATTTTTTTATACGTCAGCTTTGGTACTTTTTTTCCATATGCCAGCATTGGTACTTTTTTTTATACACCAGATGTGGTACCTTTTTTTATCCGTCAGCTTTGGTACTTTTTTTCCATATGCCAGCATTGGTAATTTTTTTTATACACCAGCATTGGTACTTTTTTTTGTACGCCAGCTGTGGTACTTTTTACCTTATGACAATATGGTACTTTTTTTCATACGCCAGCTGTGGTACATTTTTTTATACGTCAGCTTTGGTACTTTTTTCCATATGCCAGCATTGGTACTTTTTTTCATACGTCAGCTGTGGTACATTTTTTTATCCGTCAGCTTTGGTACTTTTTTTCATATTCCAGCTGTGGTACCTTTTTTCATACGTTGGTTTTGGTACCTTTTTTATCCGTCAGCTTTGGTACTTTTTTTCCATATGCCAGCATTGGTAATTTTTTTTATACACCAGCATTGGTACTTTTTTTTGTACGCCAGCTGTGGTACTTTTTACCTTATGCCAGCATTGGTACTTTTTTTCATACGCCAGCTGTGGTACATTTTTTTATACGTCAGCTTTGGTACTTTTTTCCATATGCCAGCATTGGTAATTTTTTTTTATACACCAGCATTGGTACTTTTTTTTGTACGCCAGCTGTGGTACTTTTTACCTTATGCCAGCATTGGTACTTTTTTTCATACGCCAGCTGTGGTACATTTTTTTATACGTCAGCTTTGGTACTTTTTTTCATATTCCAGCTGTGGTACCTTTTTTCATACGTTGGTTTTGGTACCTTTTTTATCCGTCAGCTTTGGTACTTTTTTTCCATATGCCAGCATTGGTAATTTTTTTTATACACCAATATGCCAGCATTGGTACATTTTTTCATACGCCAGCTGTGGTAACTTTTTTTATATGTCAGCTTTGGTACTTTTTTCCATATGCCAGCATTGGTACATTTTTTCATACGCCAGCTGTGGTACCTTTTTTTATACGTCAGCTTTGGTACTTTTTTCCATATGCCAGCATTGGTACATTTTTTCATACGCCAGCTGTGGTACCTTTTTTTATACGTCAGCTTTGGTACTTTTTTCCATATGCCAGCATTGGTACTTCTTTTTTTATATGCCAGCTGTGGTACTTTTTTCCTAGGTCAGCTTTGGTACATTTTTTCATACGCCAGCTGTGGTACCTTTTTTTATAAGTCAGCTTTGGTACTTTTTTTTATATGCACGCTGTGGTACTTTTTTCCACATGCCAGCATTTGTACATTTTTTCATACGCCAGCTGTGGTACCTTTTTTTTTATATGTCAGCTTTGGTACTTTTTTCCATATGCCAGCATTGGTACTTTTTTTTATATGCCAGCATTGGTACTTTTTTTCTTACGCCAGCTGTGGTACCTTTTTTCCTACGTCAGCTTTGGTACTTTTTTTCATACGCCAGCTGTGGTAACTTTATTTATAGGTCAGCTTTGGTACTTTTTTCCATATGCCAGCTTTGGTACTTTTTTCCATATGCCTGCATTGGTACTTTTTTTTTATATGCCAGCATTGTTACTTTTTTTCTTACGCCAGCTGTGGTAACTTTTTTTATAGGTCAGCTTTGGTACTTTTTTCCATATGCCGGCTTTGGTACTTTTTTCCATATGCCAGCTGTGGTACTTTTCCCCTTATGCCGGCGTTGGTACTTTTTTTCTTACGCCAGCTATGGTACCTTTTTTCCTACGTTAGCTTTGGTACATTTTTTCATACGCCAGCTGTGGTAGCTTTTTTTATATGTCAGCTTTGGTACTTTTTTCCATATGCCAGCATTGGTACATTTTTTCATACGCCAGCTGTGGTACCTTTTTTTATACGTCAGCTTTGGTACTTTTTTCCATATGCCAGCATTGGTACTTCTTTTTTTATATGCCAGCTGTGGTACTTTTTTCCTAGGTCAGCTTTGGTACATTTTTTCATACACCAGATGCGGTATCTTTTTTTATACGTCAGCTTTGGTACTTTTTTCCATATGCCAGCATTGGTACTTTTTTTATATGCCAGGTGTGGTATTTTTTTCCTCATGCCAGCATTGGTACTTTTCTTCATACGCCAGCTGTGGTAACTTTTTTTATAGGTCAGCTTTGGTACTTTTTCCCATATGCCGGCATTGGTACTTTTTTCCATATGCCAGCTGTGGTACTTTTCCCCTTATGCCGGCATTGGTACTTTTTTTTACACCAGCTATGGTACCTTTTTTCCTACGTCAGCTTTGGTACATTTTTTCATACGCCAGATGTGGTACATTTTTTTATACGTCAGCTTTGGTACTTTTTTCCATATGCCAGCATTGGTACTTTTTTTTAAATGCCAGGTGTGGTATTTTTTTCCTTATGCCAGCATTGGTACTTTTCTTCATACGCCAGCTGTGGTTCTTTTTCCCATATGCCAGCATTGGTACATTTTTTCATACGCCAGCTGTGGTACCTTTTTTCATACGTCAGCTTTGGTACTTTTTTTTATATGCACGCTGTGGTACTTTTTTCCACATGCCAGCATTTGTACTTTTTTTCATACACCTGTGGTACTTTTTTTTATATGTCAGCTTTGGTACTTTTTTCCGTATGCCAGCATTGGTACTTGTGATGCCAGCATTGGTACTTTTTTTCATATGCCATCTGTGGTACCTTTTTTTCTACGTCAGCTTTGGTACTTTTTTCCATATGCCAGCATTGGGATATTTGTCCACATGCCAGCATTGGTACTTTTTTTTATATGCCGGCATTGGTACTTTTTTCCATATGCCAGCTGTGGTACTTTTTTCCACATGCCAGCATTTGGGCTTTGTTTCATACGCCAGCTGTGGTACCTTTTTTTATACGTCAGCTTTGGTGCTTTTATTTATATTTACTGGGGGTCATCAGAGAAATTTGGTCCGCTTACGCGTAACGTGAGGGGGGTGGGCTAACGCTTATTGCGATAAAACGTTGAAAAGCGTTGGGAGTCATAGGGACAAAACGTCAAAAAGCGTTGGGGGTCATATAGGGACTTTTGACGGGAGGCCCACCATCCGTTTAGTGACTGGGGGTCGTCAGAGAAATTTGGTCCATTTACACCTAACGCAGGGAGGGCCTAACGCTTTTTGGGACAAAACGTTGAAAAGCGTTGCAGTTGTACGCCAGCATTGGTACTTTTTTTCATACACCAGCTGTGGTACCTTTTTTCCTACGTGTGAGTTCTTTCTCTAGGATTGAGAGGCCTGAAATTTTGAATTTAGCGTCGCTCTATATAATAGTCCCACACTCCCACAAATGCGCTTTGATAAGAAAGAATTTTGAGCAAGGGCACTTTTAACTATCCAATTCAACTAGGCTCTCCACAGTAGTTAAACCTTGAAAACGTTTCTATTTTCTGCCGGGTGGGCGTGTCAATATTTTTTTGCTTGTTCAATCACCCCCTCAGACCTAATGATTTTTTCAATCATTTGTGACCTCTATAGAGTGGATCAGTCACGCACTACTTCCTCAAGATGAATATTGATCTGATCACGATTGTAAGTATAAGAACTGAGAAAGCCTGGCTAAAATGTCTAAACAGGATATAGTCATAATTACATAATTATAATGATTATATTTTTTTGAACGCTGAATTTATAAATTTGAATTACTATTCCTCAAACTTGAGTAAGTTATTAAAGTCGAATAATGGTTTTAGTACCTGCTCCAGTTTTCATACAATCTGATTGGTCTTGATTCAGACCCCAACAACACTAAAAAGAACTATATAGTGACGGACGATCGAAAATTATAAATACAAATTACGGGTATCGGAGAATTTGGAATGTCGAATGGAACCAAAGTCAACGAACTGACGAAAGCGGAATTATGGAAAGAATTGAAAAAATTAAACTACCGTTTTTGGAATCGTTTTTTGCAACGCGACTCCGCCATTTTTTACCGCCATAAAAAATCACAAAGATTCTATTTCTCATGTTTTGAAATGGTGAGCTTTGGTCGAATTGATGTACCAATATATAATAGGGTACCATTCAGTAAAAATATCTGCTAGCTAGACCTTGAATGACATCACAATATTGAAAATGTATAGGAGCTGAATACGCGCGCGAATCATAGTTAATTGTCTATCTAAACCATTTGTCAATCTGCGGCCCCTAGGTAAAGGCCTGGTCGCGATGTCGTTTCCATTTAATTGTCTTTGTGAAAACTGGAGATGAGTTTCGCATAGCGTCGCAAAATTGATGAGCGTTTCGCTGCGCACAACTCGACTGCAGTTTTCGGAAAGACGACAAACAAAAAATGAAGTGATTGTACTATTCTCATATCCTGCGAAGTCTTAACATTCGAATTGCCAGTTGCATAGGACACAAATAAGTCTTGAAATTGTTTTCAAACGATATATTCAAAATATATTAAATCACAACCTCAGTCTACAGACTTTACACCTAAATCCCGTTTTCTATTTGAAACTGTTATCAAATATTATTGTTTACGCACTCGCGGGCTATGGCACGGAAAACCTTCGAGAAAATTGTGTTCTTTGATTTTTTTTTGAAAAGTCTCAATCAGAATCGATCTTTACTATAGTTTTCGTCAAATTTCAAAGACAGACTTTTTTTGTTTCGTGCTCGTAAAAATTTTATCATCCTTCCTGAGCAAATAATGTTATTTATCCGAGTATAACCTACTATTTTCGCACGATATACTTATTAGTACGCGATAAGGTGGTAGGCCTAAATGTCGACTTCAAAATTTTTGTGTAAACATACCGAGGTATTCGAAACGCTAGCCTTTAGATCGTAAAAATTCTACAATAAGGAAAAAGTTGATATATGTCGCTTTTTTGAGAACAATTTTAGGCTTCGTTCAATTCGTAAGAACGACTTCTCAAAAGCAGACATGAAAAGTAATAAATTCGATTGATTCTGTAATAAGTACAGCTGTCGTAAATAATTCCTTTGGAATAGAGCTATCTGTTCTGGCGAAAACAACCATCTGGAATACAGGTATCGAGGGAGCACCTCAGAAAATCAATATGTTTGATCATCATCAAATAATTTTGATTACGGTATTGCATTTAAGCAGACTGCGAACTTGACGAATATGGGTAGGATGATTTTGAAAAATGGCAAATTTACGAAGAGAAGGATCGCTCCCTTCCAGGGAGGTTTCAACCTGATGCCGTTTGTGTCCAAAGCGGTTGCAAAACGATGATGGAATCTAAAAGACATCAGCACAAAATGAGAAACGCGATACATATTATGATCTTCTAGCTAGTAGGTCTAGATTGACTGAAATCTTGTCGGATTTATGAAAGTTTCCGTGTGTAGGTTCCGGTCAAACTTCAAAGGACAAACTGACATTAATTCCATGAAACAAATTTCATTTGCATTAATTCTTTTATTCTCCTCGATATTAATTTACAAGTTCAGCTTCGTCTTTACGAGCATATTCACTTTATACAAGAAGGAGGAATGTATGCTGATTTGACATCCTGAGGAAGAAGGTAACATATCTTCTCCAGGAGCTTAGTGTAAGCATTTTGTATGCTTACTCCATCTGGTTCTTTTTCCAGTATTGCTTAGCCTGATTTTCACACCTAGTATATTGCGTGTGAAGCTGTTCACTGACAAGCTCTCTCGTTCCGCTTGTTCACCCCATGAAGGCCCAAACAAGTACCTAATCAGTTGAATCAACTGAACCAGCTGTGCCATCACTTTGTTCCGCACAGAATCACCAAATCATTTCTTTGTTTATGTATAGGTAAGAATACTTCCAACGCCCTCAAATCAATGATCATGTATCTATCTCGGTCATAAAAACCTTATAGTTCGTCCCTCCACTAGTATTTCTTTGCTCAGTATAAGTCTTGGGCTAACTGGTTGACGGGCTCACTTTTCGTCTCTGTGGTCCACACATTGTATGTTAAGCTGACTCCTTATATTTTTGTAAGACTGAGAAATTTGTCAAGCACACTTATTCCTACCTTAGACCGTAGCATAGACCGTCAATAGTGATAAGAAGTACGGGGGAACACTGGAGACAAAATAAGACGGATGGGTCCCATGGCGTCGAATGTATCAAAGGGCGTGGCTTGTAATCATCGGTAACCCAAATTGTCTATGTTAGACCCAACCATCTTATTTCTTGCCTCTATTCTTCTGACAACATTCTGCTTCGGCAGTCTATGTTACTAAATGGTCTGAGCTTCCTACTTTCCTATTTAGAGACTGAGACTTGTATTTTTATCTGCGAGTGGACGTGCATTCTCACATGTACATTTGCAGGCTCTATATGCAAATTTAGTGGGCGAGGGAGGAAGGTATGATGGGCCGCCATGTTGTCTAGAATTGAGTCTGCAGCTGATGATTGCATCACATTGGTTTTTCATACTTTTGATGACGTCACTGCACATTGATGGCGTCATTCTTCGCTGAGAAGGACGAGTATGTGGAACCATCAACTCAAGACTCGATTCTATACAACGTGGCTGTCCAGTATATCTCCCTATGTCCTAATTACGATCGAGTCAAACGTTGTAGGCGTGTCGCTAGGTGCGCTTCCATGTACATCCAAGGACCAACTAGGTCACCCTACCCTCCTCCACATACAAGCTTCATCAAGTCAAGGTCACTGATGATGTCATTTTAAGCTGCCGTAAACCGTAACGGCACGGGTTTTCCGGTTTTTCCCGAGATAGTCGTAAACAAATAGTGTAATTTCGAAATATGGATAAGACGAGCCATATGCGAAAGGTATAGGATCTAGAGAAGGACCCGGACGAAGGTACTTGAAATGCTTGCGGGTTTCTAAATCTGTAAACAATTTGTTTATGTTATTAAAAAATAAATACGTGAAATTTCTTTCATTACTTGGTCATGTTGAAAGATATTCCGTATAAATTGTATAGGTATTCTTTTTTGTTACGCGCAGACAACTTTCATCCAATGAATTTCGGACAAAGAACTCGTACGGTTACGGTATACCCGTCTCAGATATAGTGTCGCGGCGATAAAAAGTTGAGATTAAAAATATTACCGGGTCTGGATGGAAAAACATCGCGTGTACAATGTAAAAAAATTTCCAATCGTACCGCTGGTAGCTCACTGAGCCAGTACTCGCCTGAATTTAGAGTCATAATTCACTGAGACATACCCGAGTAAAAAAAACACCAAATTTTACCCTGGCGACATCGTTCCTATGAATTATACCTTCTCCAAACTAACTTGATAAATTTTATGCGACGAATACTAACCGAGCCAGACGCAGAGGGATAAGTGGATGCGCTTTCTACGTGTAATGCTATGGTGGTTTAAAAGGTGGACTTGATTTTTTTGTGTAACTAGGTTAGAAACTCCGGTTCGGGGTTGTTTTTGCTTTAAAAAGGTCCCTTAGTACTTGCGTACGTACGTTTTCGGAAACACTCTTTCTCCATAATGTACGTACGAAGTAGATTTTTATACTGAATTACGTTCAAATATTTAACAATTTGTTATTCCGATCGACCACTTGTTACTATCCGCAGATAAAGTTGGGAATGAGTTGACTGCGTTTTCTGTAGGAGGTAGGATCGCTTACAAGTATATTGGCGAAAGAGGAGCGACCAAAGTAGATTGAGAAATAGCGTAGAATTATGGTGAAGGTTGAATTTCTCTCAAATTCCCAGGTCATAGTGTTTGCCCAGCCTCCCGGGCTAGTTTGATTCGTTGTCTTCGAACTAGTCTGTGGAGAGCATCCAGACGTCCAGGTACCGTGGATTGATATACTTTTGTTCAAACAGAAAAAGAAGACGACAATGGATCAAACTAGTCTAGGTTGCCCCACCCCTTCTCCTTATTTCTAGCTTAGTATGTTGAGATCGCTGCAACCTAGCCTACTTAGCTTTGGGTCAATTCACGCGCACAACGTCAATTTTTGAATTAGAGGTGGTCTTGAAGATCGAAATTTTTATCATTCCCGAAGTTCTGCGTGGACGCGCACGCAAATTTTGTTAGCAGGAAGGCCTGAGGAGAGACATGGAAACTGCCAAAAGTTTCTTTTGACTAAAAGAATACATAGCATGGACTGTGAAGTGGAATCCCACTTGCGAGTATAATTTTTCTAAGTTGGTCGAAGACAATTACACATCAAAATTTTGTCTGCCTATTCAAAGAACAGTCAATTTCAACTTCTCGGTCTCGTATATTGTAAATAGGTACTCTCTAGTGACATCTTTTGTAATGCACTCGATACATATTGAACGAATATACGTACTGGGAAGAATTCAATTTCTGAAAGTTTCTAATACATAATAGCGTTTCGAATTTCAAACATAAGTACTTTATTTATGCAAGAGTTGGAATTTGTGACAAAAATATTGTTTACTATTCTCGGAACACCCTGTATATAACTGTACTATATACTTTCAAACATAAAAGCTAAAATGAGAGGAAAACATTCTTGTCACGATTAAACCTAAAATGTCGTCTATTTTCGACGACGTTCAGCTTCGATCATCTCGTTTTACATTTCTTTATTTTGAGGTCATATCCCTCTTAGGGATAGTCTCCAATTTCTAAGTAAGATTAAATCCTAGAATCATTCTACGATGTTTGAAAAAACCATCGATTTCCCTTTGTTGCGAAACAACCAAGATATTTCTTTCTTCATGTGCGTTTGGTATTCTTGTGATAATAACGAGGAAACTACGTCACGATCAAGTCTTAACAAAACTGGCACGTATATCAAAATGAATGTGTTCGTACATACACGAAAGCCTAACTATACTTGAATTTTGCGTAAAAGAGTACTGCGATCTAAGTATAAGGTTATTAAAAAGCTCTCAAATACGGGTAATATTTTTGATGAAAGTATTAGAAATTTGTGTTCGCTCGCGTAGTGAATCTCTCGAATACAATCCTTCCATTTCGGGTTTTTGTTCGAGGACGAAATTGGGGTTGTCTGCCATCGTACTCGTATAGTTTCTCCAAATTGTTGAGAAATTTTTCTCTATTTCGGGGAATCTGATTACGATTTTTTGCGATAGTATGAAACTTTTGATAATATTATGCTTCATTCTTAAACTTGTATAGAGGCAATTTATTAATGTATATAATACGAAAAGCTGAATTGACTGTATCTTAAGACCAAGCTATGCTTCTTTGAAATCAAAATGTTTATAAGTTATCTTCTGACTATCAAGCTCGAAAGTCGATATTTTTTAAAATTTCCTTTCTGACATCGATAAGACTCTTACGTAATCATTAGCCCAAATTTTTCGTTTACTCTTCGTTGAAATAACGCAGTGTGCACAAATTTGGTTCTAATACAGACGCAGGGGTACTGTGAGGCCATTTCCTGAAGACGATTTTTCGTATCCGTTTTTTTTTGTTTTTTTTTGGGGGGGGGGGGGAACTCGCTATCCATAAACGTCCGCGTGTGGGAGTTTCTGTGAACTGCGTGACGTGAGGTGACGTCACGTGACGTGGGGCGCTTTATGACTTCATCAATGACCTTGACCTCCTTAAGGGACTAACAAAAAATTTCACTTTCTAGCCGGGATGCTTTATGATGTCATCAATGACCTTGACCTTGACCTATCATTTCCTGAGGGGGCGTTTTCGCGCCAACGTGATCGCAAGCGCGGGAGGTTGCGAGTTCTCCACTGTCATCACAAATCTGCAATGGCCTCTAATTTTTTTCTCAGCTATGAGAAGTTGACGTTTCAAGGGGGTTTCTCTATTGAACCAAGGGGATCATGGCACCCCTGTCAGATCTGATGAAAAGGAAGCTAAAGGGGTTTTCATCCACGAGACCGGAGGCTATATGAGCCCGGCGATCTGGAAGAAATCATTTTTATATGCTGATAATACTGAGACTCTCTTCTACTGAAAAAAAAAAATCACGGTTTTTTGACTGAGACTATTCTTGGAGAAACCGAAAAATTGTTACGGATTTTGTCTCGTTTAATGACGTTACCAATGACCTTGACCTACTTTAGAGACTCAGGAAGATTGAAACCTCCGCTACTTTGGGATCTGTATCTCTTATCCTTTTTCAATACTGCGTCTAATTGGATATTCAATTCCTCTGCCATAAGATCAATGTAAAGCAAGTACCATTACGATATGAATCAGGTAAACGAGTTTGGGGTGGAACAGCCCTACATTTTTAATACGAAGTGAACTGGAGCTGAAGACAGAGAAGGCGGGAGGCGTAGCATGACGTCATAGGTCTATACTAGGCTTATTCTAAGCTATACTAGGGCCAATATCCGATATACTCGGGTATGTCGGGCCAACTAGCTCTCTCTGTCTGCTCTATATACGGGCTTGAGTCACAGTTCTATTGCTATGACGTCATCAAAGACCTTGACGTGTTATGTTTGGCTACTAGGCTTAGCCTCACTTTGAGAGACTTGAAAAATATCGACCATCGCTACTTCATGCATAGACGAAGCCACTTAGCCCAACATAGTAAACTAGCCGGAGAAAAAGACAGAGGGTGGCCGTAGTATGACGTCATAAACTAGGCTGCTTTGGCGTACGAGTGAAGCGAGTGAGCTAGACAGCGCATCAGCATACAGTATACCAGGTGTATACAAGGCGAAGAAAGGAAAAGAGTAAGCTCGTTAGTCGTTCAGCCCAACTTACAGAAGACTGGATTTTAACCCGTAAGCTAGTTTTGTCTGGGTTCATATTAATCTAAAAAATTACTGCGGGAAAGCGACGGTATTATGATCATCATGACCCAGGAAGACGTATCAAAAGTCGATACCGTCGATAGAGTCAATTCTTCTTCTCATTGTAGAGCCTGCTCTATGAGAGGTTGGCTATTCAAATGGACTCGAATCCTTGGGGCTGCTTTACGGAGCGATCAATAAAATTAATATCATAGAAATGTAGCTTGAAAAATTAGGGACGAGCAAGACGAACGGAGCTCATGGACCCATGATCAATGAACTGCCGATATGGAGCGAACATCATGTGAAATCATAAAATGCTAGGTACACTACGTGTTTCTGGAGGAGACGTGTTAGTTCCTGCGTTTTTTTCCTTTTCTGTCGTGGATATATCTTAGGACTGGAAATAATTCTGAAATTTGAGAGACGAAATTGTAAGACGGAAATGACGTGACAAGCTAATAAAGTCATGAGTGACCTTGACCTATTTTCGGGATTGGAAAATGAGGGGAGGCAGGAACCTGTTTTATCAGTCTTATGGTGTTTGAAACGTTCCCGTTGACACAAAATGCTCCAAAATATTCCCAAAATTTCCTCAAAACTTCTCCATGGGCACATTTTGAGTCCATTTTGGGGATACTTTACGTACATTTTGGGGACATAATACGGGTGTTTTTGCTACGGAGACATCAAATGTTCAACGGGTTGTATATCTGGCTCATTGAAGGGGCTAAGCCAATTGGTGTATGGAGTATTGCATATCTAGTTACTTGAAGAATCTATTTTAGTCAGGCTATTAATGCTGCACGATGATACAAAGGAGAATCGGAATTTATCGAGGGGTTGGTGTTTGAAGAATTGCATATCTGGCTCATTGAAGGGGCTAAGCTAATTGGTGCATGAAGCATTGCATATCTAGTTACTTGGAGGAGCTGTTTTGATCAGGCTCTACTCACCGACTTCCAAGCTACACATATGATAGGAAGCGGACTTAAAATACAGTACACTGGACATAAATATGATTGGAGCGGGTTTCAGCCTTCGAGCTATAGGTGATAAGAGGGAGACTTGGAAAAATTTCAACTTCCGAGCTGTAGGTGATAGGAAGAAACTTGAAAAGTTTTCGACCTCCATTGGATATACCAATTATGATAGGAGGTCAAGTGCCACGGTCATGTTGCCTCCCGAATGGCGGACGTTTTTTCCGGGAGACCCCCCGATAAAACAGGTTCCCTGTTGAAATTTCAACCTTCCTCTTGGGCCTAGACTACATGAACTATAAGGTTTTTCTTCGACTATATTATATTGCATACTCGTTTCCTTGATTTTTATTGTAATGTTGCTAGAATATTATATCCCCCTGCCATAAGACCACCATGAGACTAATGGAAATCAAAAATCGTTCTGTTAAGAATTTGGCAAACGAAAGCTCGATGCAGTATGCTAGGCTGTATACACATAAGTGAATTGTTCCAAAATAAGGGCTATTACCATCAAGTACCTGTTTCCGGGAAAAGGTAGCAGTGCTGCCAGATATCTTCAAAAATCCATATCCATCATTTTTCGTAAGACCTAAAAACAGATTTTGACGGACTTCATGATTTATCGATACCAATCAGGAGAAAGGTATCTCTCATATTAGTCCCTGAGATACTTCCCTTGATCGACTCGATATTTACGGAAGGTTGCAGTATCAGTCTATCAGGACCAAGAGAAAAGTATCTCTCATGTAACTGTCTAAGGTACTCTTCCCTTGAGCGCATGAAATTCGTATTTTACGCAAAATCCTTACTTATATGAGGACCAAAAATCCATAGATCTGGCAGAGCTGAAGGGCAGCAATTGAGCTCCGTTTTTGCCCTCCTCGGAGATTTGCGTTTTGCTGGTAGTTGCCCTTATCTTGGAACAGGTCACATATGTTGGGTTTAGAAAGAGAGAGGGAGGGTGTCATACTGTTGTAGCCTGTAGACTCTATACGTACCAACTGCTAGATCGATCCGAGAGAATTGTTATATCGATACAGAAGTTGACATCTTGATTTACCTCAATGAGATTTCAACTTCCCTAACCATAACACATTTTCCAATCCAGTAGAGCTTGAGAATGATTGTGATTTAGGAGCGTGGACTATCGTATTAGAACTAATGTTCGCCTTCCTTTTAAGAAAAACGAAATCAGTCAAATGTAGATACTCATTACCTGATTATTCTCTCAAACTTTGAACATTGCATCGTGAATTCCCTTCTTTTTCAATTTTCCGCATACTTTTTTGTTTGTAATATTGTTGAATATGCCTATACTTTTCTCAGTCAAAAGTGCTCTTATACGCATCTTCTGCCTGATTTTGAGATTTTCTCTCCTAGAAAATTGTTTATAAAGAAAAGAAGTTACCTTATTCAATATAGTCTTTATGGTAGGATATTTCAATTATATAGAGCATTTCAACCGAGTAATTCTAATAAATTCATTCGTGCTTGAAATTTAATTAAATAAATTGTTCCATCAAGTAATGATCCTTCTTCATCTTCATTCAGAAAAACTTAAGTATTGTACCTCGAATAGATGCCGATGAAATCTTCACGCCGAATAATGAAACTGATAATGCAAAAAAAAAGATAATATCGTAGTAAAAAAATTGAATACCGAAAACGAAGAGAAGAAAAGAAATGCGAGACAAGTGGAGGATGCCCCCGGTTCTTATTAAAGTTGACATTCGTATCTGTGAAATTTCCGGTAAATAACTTTTTTAATAAGTTTTTATATTACTTCGCTATCTGGGGAAGGAAAGAGATAACGAGAAACACAATAACAATAATATAATAGTGAAAATAATATAATGACTCTTGCAAAGTTTATATAGTCTACTAAAGAATCAGACAAACGGTAGCTGGAGTTGCTTTGAAATCCGACCATCTGGAAACTATCTCCTGTTTTGTGACGTGCAAACTTTCTTGCTCTAAGAGATGAGGAAGAGAATGAAGCGAAAGCGCGAGAAAAAAAATAACGTATTTTTACTCATTTATTGTAATAGCCAACCATCAACTCATTGATGTCGTAACCTATACGATAATCCCCGCGTGCTGGTGCGATACAGATCTACGCCTACCCGAGGTAACCCTGTTAGACTTAAAATATAGGCTTCTACGGGGTTCTCGCTGTTGTCCTACCATTTTCTGTAGCGACTAATAATAAAGCTCACTATAAAGTTACAGAATAAGACGATACCACGAAACGTTCACTAAGGGAGTGCACTTGTGTTTATGGTTAAATTTCCCTATGAGTGCCGGCCCTTATATGATTTACCGACCGAACGAAGAAGTGGCTGCACATGAATGGTGGTAATTTATTCGATTTAGTGTTGATGCAATTACGGTCCTATAAATAAGTGATACTAAAAGAGCTTCACTTCTTCTGACCTTCGCTTAGTAAACTTATGGTCATTTGTTTTCGATTTAAACTCGTCAAGCCGTCTACTTTTTATCGACTTTCGAAAGAAGAGGGAGATATTGTATGCAATATTCTTCTTGCATTTTAAATTGTATAGATAAATGTTTCAGTCGTGGACGTTTTTTCTGAAAATGTGGTCTCAAGGAGAGCAAGGACTCAGCGTTATTTTTGAGGCTCGGAAAATTACGATCATCCAGCTAAATACTGTACATGTAAAAGAGGAAAGACAAAAGGCAGTTGGAGAAATTTCGACCATTAGTTGTACAGAAGAAGGGAACTAATCATGGTTCAAGAGAGGTGGAGAATCGGTTCCACTTCAGAGACTTTAAAAATTCCGATCACGAGCTATTATTAAGAGAGGGACTTGAACAATTCCGACCGTCGAGGGACTTGGAAAAAACTTCTGAAGGTCGAGCTATTTGTTTCAGGAGGGGTACACGGAAAATTGTCGACCTAGTATTCAGTGCTAATCGATTATGGAATGAATGAAGCTTGTTTCAAATTTCTCACTTTAGGAAAAATATGAGATTTTGGATACTTGTATGTCTTCACGCTAAAATTTTCTCATTTAAGACATTGCCATTTTTCACCAATCCGTGACGTTTTCATACCCACGACAACATCATCGCCTTCAATCTTAGCGACGTCATCGTCTCTAATCTTAACAATACAACGATTGACGTTACGTCCTGTCGGAGGCGTCTTCCAGTAGGATTTTGGACACGTCCTATCGGCAGTACTGCCCAAAAGACTCTCTGAAGGACAAAATTATCACACATATGTTCGCGTTACACACTCAATCTTAACAATACAACGATTGACGTTACGTCCTGTCGGAGGCGTCTTCTAGTAGGATTTTGGACACGTCCTACCGGCAGTACTGCCCAAAAGACTCTCTGAAGGACAAAATTATCACACATATGTTCGCGTTACACACTCATGCTTCATAACCAGCGTTCTCTTAGAAGGACAAATATCTTCTAAAAAAGTGGCATTAGCCAAAATCCGCGATTTTTTTTTTTTTTTTTGTGCTAAATCTATTCTGAGTCTAATAGTAATATTCTTGTCCTTATTTGTACCGATGGGACGCGGGATCCTGCTGGCAGTACGCCGGTCGTTGTATCATTAAGACATATTTTTATTGGTATGGATGTACCTACGAGTACATTTCTGGAGTGAATAACTGGTAGGCCAAATGCCCTACACTAATATAATGTAGGGTAGTCTGATCCAGCTTTCTTTCAGCGCCCCTTCGACATCATTTCTACACTGACTTACTACTTACTGTGATCTTGCCTGGTTAGAAGATGGGGGCACTGCAACTTGGTGTTGGCCAAAGTAGCTTGGCGGTTGCCGAGTAAAAGAGGGGCTTTGCCAAGGAGATTCTTCCAGCTCTGAAGCTATATCCAAAAGGTTCAATGCCGGTGTGGAGTAAACAAAATCAAATACTTACGCAACTCGCACCCATTCCGCCATGATGGAGAGGCAGCGCTGCACAAGCGATAGAAGCGATCTAGCCTGGTTTGGTGCCTCCCCCAACAGTCTCTAGGTCAAGTGTTACATTCTTCTCATGAAAAACATGGCGACGGCATCACCTCTAACCTCAAAACGTCATCAACCCGCAAAGTCTTCATCATGACCTCCATGATTATACATGCTTGTGACGTAGAAATTTCGGCGCGGACCCCCGTCAGAAGTAGACGGAAGGGTGTAGGGATGATAGACCAAAATGTATATAAAGTCATTTGAAAATATGGGAAAAACGAAAATTCTGCAATCCAAGAATACGATAAGGGTTGCGATCTTTCTTGTTCCTTTTTCCTCAGTATGGTCGTTAAGAGGTTAATTCTGGAACCGCAGAAAATTCGTATTCTCCAGATCTTGACTAAGAGACGAGTTCAAGAAGTGGAAGGTTCCTCGGACGTACCGCCATTTTGACCTTCGATGAGTTTTTTGTCTTCATTTTTTTTTTCATTGTTCGCCTCGTGTAGATGAGTGGGTTTACTTGTTGCTCGTGCCGTGAAAGGAGGGAGTGAGAGACGTATTTATAAGAACAACTTTCATGTTTTCCAAATCTAGTTTCTTAATTTTATCGACTTACACGTGATCAGGTAGTCGCCACAGTTGAATTGAGAAAGATAGGGTCGACTAGAGAGCAGATTTTTGGTAACGATGGTGGGCGTTGAAGGGATTTGTGTTGTAAATTCTCGTCGAAGAGTCGTGTCATCACCATTCGAGAAAGAACCGCATTTTTTGCAAATCCTCTATGAACAAAGCGACAAGACTGAGGCAAGACTACTCTAGTAGTGCCACGTATGAGTAATTTACAGAGAGAACGTAGTTAGTCACTGAGACAAGTCTAACACATCGTAAATAGAAAAAATAGGTCAAAAACCGAGAAGGTCAGAGAAAACGAGAAGTTTCAGATGCACCGCTGAACCATTTTTTCCTCTTTATTTCTGTTTCTAGGTAGGGCAGTCTATAATACGGAACACATTACTGGCTTTTAGCGGGAAACTCGCTACTCATTTTGTTAGGGGGATTACATCCTCAGAAAACGTCCGCGGCCGGGAGTTTCTGTGAACTGCGTGACGTGACGTGTGGCGCTTTATGACGTCATCAATGACCTTGACCTACTTTAGGATCTTGGAAAAATTTCAATTTCCAGCCTTCATTATATCAGGCCTAGCATGCAGTATACTGAGAAGAGCCCAGCCAACTCATTTTCTGAGAAGGCATTTTCGCGCCAACGTGATCGCGAGCGCGGGAGGTAGCGGGTTCCCCGCTGCCATTGCAAACCTGCAATGGCCTCTAATTTTTTGTCGGAAGTTCATGAGCCCTGCATAAAATTGACCAATCATGATACCAAAGATGCGATATTGGGATGCTAGGATAACGAATTCATAGAGACAATGTGATATGTTGCTGTGGAAGGAAGTTTCTCTCGCGCAGTCGCATTGTCAATTTACTATCCTATCATCACTACTCTCATATCATATCGTACCGTGAATTTTTCAACGTCGCTTAATAATGGTTTATGGTTGGTTTATTTATAAATTGGGCAGGTGTGATGCTGAAGCATAGACATGGCTGAAGGTATCTGGAGTGGCAGATCACGTGACCCAAGAGGTACGGTGATGTAAGAAATCTGGTCGTTTGCTCCTTTGTTGCAACCAGAGTATTGCAGCCAGCTGAAAGCCAGAAGTCAAATTCAGCTGAGAGAGAGGTTGAAAAGCATCTTTATTTAAACCTCCGCGAGCTAAAATCTGAAATAAATCAGATTTCTAGTTTTTTTTTTCGTCTTCTTAATTCCCGCAAAATAGGAAGAAACACCACTTGATTCTCCGCGCCTTATCTAGACTGGCTTTGCCTAAGAATTAGGAAAAGATAAAGAATGGTTCCGGTTCAGTTCAGGTGTTCAGTCTGTAGTGCAATCATCCAATGGCGATGAACAGAAGCTGGATAATAATTATTTTTCATGTCGAAGCCCCAATTCTACGGTTTGTTTCATCTGGGCTTACATAACTATTACATCCGAAAATCGGTTGAATTGAGCCGAAAGCCGGCTGAATCTTTCCAAAAGCCGACGCAAAAATTTTCGACTGCCATGCCTGCATCAACTCATTTACTGTCGATGTTTTAGATTTTGCTTTGAAAGCGATTCTACTGCTGTTATTAGATGTCACGTAACTCTCTACTTCGTATCCTTTATAGCACGTAGTGTTGAAAAATGGTCGCTCGAAGGTGTCGTATAATGGAACGAGGTATGTAATTATTAGGAGGATAAGCCCTGTAAACTCCAATCTGCCGTACTCGGTCAAGTTCGTGGACACTACTCTCAATCAAAACAATGAATTTCTTCTCCGTCGTTTCGAAAAAAAGTAGTTTCCTTGAGAGAAAACAGATGTGTTGTAAGTAGAGTGTGCAGATTCAAAAGAATATTGATGATGTCAAAGTTCGTGATTACATTTTCCAAAGATTGTGCTAGTGAATGGGAAAACTGCTTTGAGGCACAACTCTGCCAATTCTTTGAGAAAACAAACTTCTGTTCAGAAAGAAAAACGAACGCGACAAGGACCAATAATCACCTCGGAATGAGGAGGCATCAAATGTAATTCATTCCCGAGGGCAGAGTACAATCAGTTTGCTTCGTTTTGACATTGAAAAAATTATCCTGATTTCAACGTAATAGAAATCGAAGTTGATATCGAAACACTCGACCAAAGCCAGCTGTCAAAGTTCGTCAATACGCTCTATGACATACCGTCACTTTCATTCAGTAAGTATGAGTATGCGTACAGATTTCTCCAAATTATATTTTCTTTATCGTAAATTCCAAAAATAAAACTGTTCAAAATTCACCCGACCAAAATGCATAATACTTCTTTTCTTTCACAAAAATCTTCGAGCGAAAGCTTCTCAGCTGTGCATGAGTCGGGGCGTGACAAGAATTACTGATGATTGTGGGAAGTGGAGAGCATTCACTTTAATTCATAGTACAGCTGAATGTATGAGATCGATTTTTTTTATTTTCGTCTTTAAAAAAAAAAACAATTCTCCTAGATAAAGAAGAGAAAAATACATAAAATAGATCGCGTGGATGACTAGATAATGAAAATGAGAATTGATGGCATCAATATGCTCGACCGAATTCTGCACATGTGTGCTGTGGAAAACTCTAGTTTCATTGTTCCCATCTTCCTTATAGTGCAGCTGTACCAAATATTCGAGTCAAATGACTCCAGTTCTGAGCGCATAACGAGCGTGACGAGGATCACTAATAATCCCAATAAGTAAAAAAAGTCTGTAGACGTTAAACGCGTTCGCATTCTTTCCTTCAAAGCCGACTCAAGTTTGTTGAGAAGAATTGATAAACATCACACTGAGTGTATGTAGGCCGAGGATTTTTTTGGAACATGTCTCCTCGAAGTTGAATCGTTCTATCTATTTTACAAAGAGCTGAAAAAAAAAAAAAAAAACATTGAACCGCCTTCGAGGTTACGTCTTTTCCGCTCGCTGGGCTTATTTTCATTTCAAAAATACTGCATAGTCCTCACTTTATAACCCTTTCCGTAATCTTTTTTAATTATATTACAACAAAAATTATTCGAGGATTATAAGAATATAGAGCAAACTCGTCGAACTCACCAATGACAGCCGGAGCGGAATTTTCGCGATGCTAAAAACGTACAGACTCGCCCCTGGAATAACGGCGGTGGGTATTTTACAAACACAGAAATTTTCGAAAAATACGCGCGCAAAATACAAAGAGGAAACGTTGAAAACGCGAAAACACGCCACGGAAGCTCGACGAACACGCGTCACTAATATTTTCAATAGAAGCGTTGCATTTTGATACTAACAAATAAAACAACGTAAATGTTGGAAGTGAAGCTTTTGGCTCTATGAAAGTTAGCGCCGGCGCCAGCTATTGCCGGCTAATGCTGAAGAGAATAATTATGGGGAGAATGTGTTCATTCTTTTCTGCTTGATTGGCGTAAGAATGTATCTAACGTAAAAATTTGAAATATTTTCCAACTATCTAGGAACATTAAAGAACAGTAACGGTGAATTCACTTCGGTGTCGGTAGTAAAACTGGGCGAGCGATCTTGAAAATGATTAATTTCGAAGAATAGCTATACATAAACAATTCTTCCATTTCCTTTTTCCATCCCGAAATTTCTCATAGATGAAACAAGCTTGGTGTTGCTATATCTCACATTTAATCAGTGGTAATCTCGGAAGAAAGCTTACACCCTGAAAAATGACTTCGGGAGGCCGAAATTGAAATATTGCCTCATTACAATACGCAATGTAGCTGCCATTTGACGTTTTACACCCTCAGCGAGATGTGCAAAATAAGGCTCAAGTTGGAATTTTTTTTAGACGCAGTAAACTACCCAACCTATACGCTGTCGTATATCACGACACCTTTGAACTTGAAAAAAAAGGCAAATGTTTGAGTACAGTGATAGTAATGAGTGCATTTGCCCTATGACCGTTTGCAACATCCGCTTTTTTCCCTCGTGTGATTCGGACTTTGCGGTGGCATACTGTTTCATCCAGCAATAATTAGATATCATTGGTAAGTCGAAATTAATTTTGCCCACCAAAATGATGAACTTCATTTAAACGAAGAACTTTACCAAGTTCATGAAAAATATCTTTTATCACGATGTGCAAAATAAATTGAACATTGATTACGGAGCAGCGGGGTCTTTTCTTCTTCTCAAAAAGATGCGGTATCATACTATAGTAAAAAATGACGTTTCTTTTTAGCATTTTATGTGTTTTTATAATTGGGACTACTCGTGGAGAAACCGTCGCGAAAAAACGTCACGGTTTGAGGACGGGGGTTTGAAAGTTTTTTGGCTGGTACTACTCCTGCAAAAATCGTCTCACTTGCTTGATGACGTCATCAGTGACCCTGAATTACTCTAGGGACTCGGAATAATCTGGGCTAAGAATGGGGGTGAACAAATGGAGCGAATGGGCCTGTGAAAATTACTTAGCCCGTCAACTAGTTAGCCCAAAGGTTTATACTAGGCGAAGAAATGTAGAGGGGGACTTTTCTATGATGTCATTATGACTAAGACAAACTCATCACAGAATCGATTCAATATGAGCGATAAAATCGATATATTACATCGAATTGTTGGAAGCGCGAGCTTATAAAATACTGCACTACGTGGGGACAAGTTAGCTCCAGATCTGTATCACTTTTTGACATGTTTCATGTCTTTGCTTTGACCCTACCCTCATTTGAAACCTTTTCTGTCTCTCTCGAATAGTAGAATAATATGAAATTCATAAAAATAAAAATTTCATCAATTATTTGGAACATCACCCTCTAGTGCAGCTTCTACAAATGGCCGCTGTAGTAAATGTAGAGGGCGACTCTTGAGCGTCCACTCGCGAATTATCCATGGTAACTTATTTAGGTCTCTTTGGTTTTGGAGCGCGAGCCATTTTAGTTTGCGTTTATTCCAGATCTCGAGTTCTCTGGCAGCATTTCAGCTTCTTGATGAACTTGTAGGATGACTCTATCCGAATTCTAATTGTAATTTTTGATTACCGGCTTCTGAGTAGTTATCGGTTCACGGGTCTCTGTCGCGTCGGGGGTTCTTCTATAAACATTCCACCATTCTAACTTAAATCATGGTGCACCTCTACCCCGTCGGGATTTTCCACCAATGTAATACTGTTCTATGTAAGCCAACACACCTCCCAATCGTTCTCTATCATCGTCACTCAAGGAAGAATCATAATGCTCGAATACGTCGGCAACTTCATCATGAGGTACAAAAGCTAGCGCCTCAAACATACGGACAGACAGGTTGAACTCGGGGTCATCTTGGAACGACGTAATCGAACCTTCACTTTTCTTCATTTGCGTTATTGCCCTTGCAACCTCCACATGGCACGGATTTGCTGGATATGAGTGAATATTTTGCCCGTCGCGTACGTGCACCCGTCCTCTGCAAACGGCTCGCTTTTCGCAGCGCCAAAAACTCGTGAGCTGCCAGTACGAATCTATCTATGCTAATAGTACACTATAGTTTTAAGGAAACAAAAATTGTATACATACCTCATCGAAGCTTTTTCCATCAGACACATAAACCTACCCTCGAGCTGCGAACTTTTCACGACCTCTTTCACTTGTAATTAAACTTATATTGCACTATGTCTCTCTCGGAAAGCAAATCGAAAAACTGACAACTTTACAATGTAGTGACAAGACACGAAGATTCATTGGAATAATCGCAATTATCCTTGCACTATCCTGTTTCAGTGTGGAAGTAGTGTTGCAGCTGAGTTTTTTTGCAGGCAAACCACGCATATATTCTATGTGTAATTCACGGTGATTTCTTCATATTTCTTAGAACGGTAAATATTCTTACTCAGTTGAGCAAATTTTTCTTGAAGTACGGGAAATATTTGATCACGGCGAATTTGTAAACTTGGCACGATTATTTTTCTTTCTTCGCTTATGACGAATTTGTACCCCCGGCGAATTTGAATTGCCATGCACCTTGGAGAGAGTTAGAAGTGTTTTTTTAATGAATTCTGAAGGAGGCTTGATTTTCTGAGGTTTAGGAGATATGGACAGAAGAGAAAATGGGAGAATAGAGGCAGATAGTTTGGAAAAATGTATGAGAACCGAGTTTCTATTACCGAAGAGCGAGCATTTTCCGTTAATAAAAACGGTGCAGACAGTTTTGGATGAATCTCTGAAGCACAGGTTGTGGGACGGAAAATCATCAACTAGAATGGCTTTGATACGACTGATGCGTAGATTAGGTTGGACGATTTCGGTTGGTTAGTTAGTTAATTAGGTCGCGGTGAATGTGAGGCGTCGGGGATGCTCAGGGAGGAGTGGATAAGTAGATAGGGAGAAGGGCCTTTTATTTGAAATCATAGTTTAGACAGGATTCTAATGAATGAATGATTAAGAATTTCTAGGTGTTCCGAGACCAAGGAGAAAAAGAGTCTTTTATTTGTGTAATTGGTTTTGGAACATTCTCTACCTTTTTATGTTTTAATAAAACTCTAATGTTGCCGGGTAAGTATACCAAGGTGAAATCGGAGATGTTATTTTTGAAAATGAATCAAAAGAAATCACAGCAATTACTTGATGTCAGGGAAATGCAATGTCGCAAGATAATGACGTTGAAGATATCGGAGGAGTGCTAATTTCGCCTCTATCTTATTCAGATATTTTTTAACCAATAAGTTGTAATCGGGAAAATCAGTGGCGTATTTACGAGGGGTAAAAATCATTAGTAAGCTTTTTTTTTGCTTGGTGGAAACTTTATGTTCTTGAAAATCCCCCCCAAGAGAGTTTCTAGAATCAAAATGTGTCCAAGAAAAAGCACAGGATGTGTTATGTTATGCTCAGAAGTACAATTCTGCTGATTTGTTTTTGACGATGATCATGTAATCTTAATTAGAAAGAAATAAAATAGAATTGACCTCCGAAAAAAAGTCCTTAGTCCTAGTAATTTGTATGACCTCATTAGTAAAGTTTTTCGATTTGAAGTTGAAGATTGACGGAAACTCTTATCAAAGAAAATTAAAATGCTAATGTATGAAATGGCAAAAAAGTGATGGAAAGTAATTAATATTATTACTTGGTCTGCAAGCTTGCTTTCGTAAAATTAATAGGTATTGTCTCTTTTTTTTTCAGGTGCCGTATGTTCATATTTTGTCATGACTCGAGGAAAAACGACGAAGGAACATACGCGGATGTAAGCAGCTCAAGTTATTCTATGTACAGAAAATAAAGGCCAGATTACGAAATTCAAATTTGTTCTTTTGGATACCTAGCTAAATATTTCTGTTAGTGGTCGGATGGATGATGCAACTTTTTTGAGATTTTCCTTCCGAGTCATCTAGCTCATCGTCTGACGTAGGAGATGATCAAATGTAGGCGGTATAACCATGCATTGCTTGTATTTGTATGTTAGGCAACCCGACGTCATCATACTACAAATAACGTGCAGAAGGAGGCAAAATATAATTCTTCCGAGGAAGGTCCCTCGAACATTCTAGATTCAAGAGAATGGAGAGAGTCTTCTCAATTACTCGGGTATGATCTCCAACACTCAAGGGTAGATCAAAGGTATTATTGAATACTTGTTCTCCTTATATTCTCTCCTTTACAAAATGGATTTGCCGCTCGGGAATTGGATGAGTATACAATTCAGCCTATCTACTCCCCTGTCATGTGGCCAATGAAAAGCAATGCATACTATTACAATAGGAACCTGGGAAACAAGTGTGCAATCTGATTTACAAAAACAGCTTTTATAATTCTAATAAGAAGTTTTGATTGTGAAACTTAGAAGAATTTTGGCTGACCGACTGGATTGTCGTCTGTACGATTCTGACCTCTCCTTGTATAAATAATAGATTCACACTAGGCTAAAAATAGGTGCAGACCAATTAGCCTAACATAATATGGTAATACGTGAACTATAATAACTTCATTATAGGGCTCTACTGAGTGGCAAGTAATCTCACACTAAGGAATGTGTAAGCCCGCACTCTTTCTACACAAAATTAATCAACTATTCAGGTTTGCGGGGGAGGCATACTAGATCTATACCAGGCTACCATGAGTGAGTCCTAGAGGAGCTAGTTATATAGCGTCATCCGTCATATACAGTATACTAGATTTTTGCTGGACTAGGGTGGGGGGGAGTAAAGACCTAGCATATACTCGTAGTAGACGTGAAACATTATTATTTATTTGACTTCGCCAAAACATATTTCCCTTTCTATCAACATTGGTGGGTATTTGAATTGATGAGACCCAGCATGAAGCTGCAACTTTTTCCTGCTCTCACTTACTACAACTTTGATTTCATGGTCAACGACAATTTTCTGATCCATAGTGATTTCGGCGAAAACCATGAAAGGACAATCATTCATGTATTCCTTCATCAAGTCACTGACAAACAAGAATAGTACAACAAGGTACCGTTTTGGAATGATTTGAAGACTGAAAAATGCAAAGAAAAATAAAATTTTCTACAAAAATCTGACAAATTTCTTTGTGATTTGGCCAGTAGGTATAATTGGAAATATGTAAATTGTCAATAATAAACTTTGAAAGGGTAAATATTTCAAACTGTTCGTATCTACTCGATCACAAGAATGTACGCACCATTTAATCATCTTGCTGAATATTTTTGACCGTACTTGGGATGAAAAGAAAACCAAATATTGTACGCGAAAATCTTGAAAGTTGTGTGCAGTGCATGAAACGTACGTTACTGTCAGAAAGAATGTATATTGCACGTGGAGATTATTACTACAGAAAATTAAAATATCGATTGACGACATAATTGGCAGGAAACAGATGATGAATGAGTTTTGTCAAACGTTGTAGCAGAGAAACGTAGAAAAATAAATCTCTACTGATTTCCTGCAATATTTCATTTGCAACACCTTCTCTGTTTGAGAACGTAATTAAATTAACGTACTTAAAAAAAAGAATAGAATAATGATTAGCGATAATCACGGAAATTGAGGTAATTGCAAACATGTAGCTTTATTGTGCAAAGAAAAATACAAGAATGTGACCAAAAGATGAGATTCTAGCTTATAAATCTATAAATTTAAAAATCGAACAACGGACACCCGCGCGTAAGGATACACTCGAAAAAAATTAAACAGATTCTGCATATAAATGGAGTTTAGGGCCAGTCAAGTACGGTTCCAAGGCCATCCTGAGGGAGGAGGCTTCAATTGTGTCTTGCGAAATAGATTATAAACCAAAACCTCAAGCACGGAGCGGATAAAGCTTTCTCAAAGTTACGAGAGTAGTTTTTCTGTTGCATCTTTCAGAAAGATGCGTTCTAAGATTCGTAATATTCAGGGTCCAACTAAGTTTAGCTTTGTGAATTTTCATAGGAGAGGAGGAGGTTCGTGAACGATAGGGTCTTGGTTAGCAAGTAGGAAATTCGCAAGAAAGAGAGAATTAGGTGAGAAGGGAGAGGCAGGTGAATATAGTGGAAATGCGGTGGCGAATTAGAAAGTCGAGTTTCTCATACGGAAGGATGAGTTATTACCCTTCTGGGTCCCGATTTGAAAAAGTGTGAGAGGAATTCTGAAGAAACATACATGCAAGTTAGTTACTTGAAAAGTATTGGTGAATCTGTTGCAGGTAGGTAATGCCCTGATTTACAAAAAACAATCGACGTTTGGATCATAATAAGAGTACATCGGAATCTTTTTTCTCAGAAAAATATCTAGATAGAGAGATTAAATCTGGAATACGTTTTTGATGTACAGCAGTCCAATCCTGATGATTGTTCATCAAGGATGGAATGCATTTCTGGTATGCAAGGCGAGCCCTCCGTCCCATACTTTAACCTGCTTAACATTGGTCTTGTCATGTGACCAATGAAATGCAAATACCATAACAATAAGAATCAGGAAAACGAGTATGCAATATGATGTAGGGGACAAGCCTTATCTTTCTAATAATGAAGTACTGATTGCTTTAATGTACGGCCCACAACTAAACAAAAGAACACAGAAAACTTATGATAACCAAGAAATGACAGGTAAATAATTATGCTATGAAGTGTAGTTTTCCCCCAGAGCCATCCGTAGTTTCCATCCATCATAATTTAACAGAACGCGTATTCTTCTCAGTTTCATTGACCGTTTTATCAGCAACTTTCTCAGGAATGACTCTAGCCCATGGTTGAAGATCACCGGATCCAAAAATGAGAAATATAATCAAACTGTAGATGGTGAGAACACTTATGTATAGATAATGCCTGTTCCATTCGGATTCAGTCTGCAAACAAAAGAAAATTTCTATAATAAAAATGTGGGTTCAGGTTACAACGTTCAGACATGAACAAACTATTCCCGGGCTTCGTGCTCTGTACGTGGGGACGGGTTCAATTGGGCGCCGAAGTGTTTTTCGTTACCAAACATTTTCGCCTTCTCCACCGGCGACTTTGGTGTGACTTCAGGTACTCCCACTTTACTGTTGGTACATTTATCGATAAAATTCGACGATGCCAGAAAACGAGAGACATCGATTACGACCAATTAGAAGGAGGTGTAGAGCCGTCCTGCGAAGGTTAAAGGACTAGAGATGCGACGAGCGCCTGTATACATTGTTCATTGAGTACGACGAAAGGGAGCCTATAGAGTACTTAAGAGCGGTAGCTCACAATTTACCAACATAGTCGACTCTGTATGAATTTGTGTCGTGAATGAATGTGTGTTGTGCGTGAGTGTGTTTTGAGAATGAAATGAATCGTGACAAAGCAAAGCTCTATGTTTTGTGGATTGGCCTACACGTGGTGTCTTCTGGGTTACGCTAACAAGCTTACATTCTTCAGTGGTGACAGTTTTTCCAGCGGCGCCTAGTTCAGCTTTATGAGGGTTCACGCCTAATCGTCCGCGCCCAATTGAACGGGACCCTTGTACGTGTGCCCGCTGTCGAATCAACTCCAGTGCTAAAGCTCAAAATTTTTCCAAATTCTCCTCCGAAGAATCTTGAGTGTCAACCCTTATATTCTAGTGTACGTAGAAGTCCTGCCGCACTGAACAGAGACTAGTATATTATAAATTAGCAAGAGTCAAAAATACACGAAGTGGCACTTACAGGGGGCGAGCACCGATGAAACAATTTCGTGTTCTCAATTAACCTTGAAAAGAGGAAAGGATAAATTCTATGACATACACGTGTGTACATGACTGCTCTGTCGACATTATAATTGATGTTTTCGTCGTTCTACAGTAAACGAATTTTGACTCATGCAGAAAGAACCGAAGGCTTGCTCGGGCAACCTTGGTAGCGGACGAATAGAAGAAACAGCTATTGGTTGAGGTACGCGTGACCGCAACTTCAAGTAGGTCAAATGAGAATAAATTGCATTGTGCTCAGATGAGTTTAAAAATAGAAAGGTGTATTTGGCTCAAGAGCAAGGTGTGTCAAGATCAAAACCAGTGCAAGTGACACTCAGAGCACGATGAAGGCGCGCTGAACAGTTTTTAGGACTTCTCTAAAAACCCTTGATGACATCACGATTTAGGAGCGAAATTCTTCCCATCAAAATTTATAGCGGGTTTACAGCCGGTGAAAGAATACTAACCTGATTTTTAATAGTTGATCCAACAAAAACAGAATTTGCAAAAAGTCCAATAGATATGGCCACCATTATCCAAGACTGAAGGAATCCAGCGTATGGTCCAGCCGTGTCAATTACTATAGAACTATAATGAAATATGGTAGCTACCGATGAATCACTCAATCTAAGATAAACAAAACCTTTACTTCTCTTGTAAAAATCTTACTTGTAAGAAACGCGTACTATACTGAAAGAAATTTCTGCTAATGCAATGCAGATAATAAAACCAGATTTATGGTTTACCATCAAGACGGAGAGGTAAAACAATACTGTGATAGATTTCCCCACAAAGAAACACCATTGGTGCAACTGAAAGATTTGAAATACGTACTATGTCAGTTCATTTTGAAGAAAAAAAAAAAAAAACAGAGAAGGAAAATCGAGTTCTACATTTTTTAGGGATTTTTGAAAACGAGTTTTTTTGACGGAGTAAAATAATGTCTACTAGTGAGTGACCTTATGTATATATTTCAAGGCCACGCCGGCTGCATGATCAAATAATGGACTAGCTTGTGAATTTTCTCGTAGAGGCGTAAGCTCGGTTCTCATATTATTGTTATGAACGTATAGTACTTGTAGGGATGCAAAGTCAATAATTTCAAACTTGAAGTTTGGCTTTGGTTTACGAATTTTTTGTCTTTATGATTGAAAACTTTTTATTGACCTTTCCCCCCTATTATTGGCTTCTTGAGCAATGAACTTCCTTCAAATTTTCTGATATGTGTAAGCCTCTCACTCCGCATTCTCATAACCAGGGACCCTGTTTATACTATCAGATTGCAGACAAAGGTATAGCTGATACATGGTATGGCAGATTGGCAGGTAATGGTATTCGCTGGTCGCCTAGTCTACGTTTTCAGCGATCAACATTGAGCAAGGAAAGAAGAAGGGAAAAAAATAATCATGCAAAGAGACTTTGTGCCCATGAAATTTAGTTAATCAAGAGCTGCAGCTAAGTGGCTGATAGGCTAGCAACCCTCCAATCAAAAGCTGAATTAACTTTTCAAGTTGTAAAAAATGGTGGCCTTTTGACAGAGGGGAGGTGGATTGAACTCGCAGATTTCAGGATCAGGCTTGAGGTCTAGGTTGATGACGTGAACGCAGCTAATGACGTCATAGTGAGAGGGACCTAGAGGACATAGCTGATGAAGTCTTCAGCTGATGATGTTATAGTTTATTTTAAAGGAAGAGAAGGTATACAGTCGATAGAATTATTGGAGGGCAACTCGCGGTGGTAGTGAAGATTTGCAAATTTGGGAATTAGGGACTAGGATTTAGGAACCTTCAGAATAGTCATAGAACATGTCAAAAACTTGATATTTTTATAATGGGAAACAAAGACCACTACAATAAAATGGCTTCGAGGGTTTTCTTCATTACTAGTAACAAATTACAATGTAAAAGACTGGGTTCTTTCATATCTATGGTGTTACATACAATACAAAATGTAAGCGTATGATTTTCAATTTTGTGCACATACCTTGCCAACATTGAACCCTGTCTTTCTAATGTAGTCTATCAAACAAGCAAAAATTGGTTGTGTGATAAGAGAAACTACAAGTGGAATGCTACTGATCAGTCCAACCTGTTGAACATCCATGTCATATAAGTCTGGAATTCAAAATAAAAGGATCTTGGTATGGAATAAAACCTTATCCCTATATTGTACTGCATACTCTTTCTCGTGTTTCTCATTACAATGGTAGCTACTTGTTTTAAATATTGGTCTCACAAAAGGAAAATTGAGTAAGCAATGATGACGAGAAACAGGAAAATAAGTATGAAATACAATATGTAGGGGAAAGACTTTACAAAATGGAGTTTTTCATAATATCACGTTGAAAATTACGTTTGACATAAAGTGGCAAAAATTTTGCAGTTGCAATAAGTACATAAAATACTACGTAATCATTGAACAGAGCGTATATTGGCACAGATGTGAAAATTTCTTTGTATGGAATAGCGACCTGTAAAAACAAAACACAGATAAAATTTCAAGCTATAATCTTGTATTTAGACATGCAAACAGATGGGCTACTTCAAAAGTGCCTACTTTCTCTTTTGAAGTACTGATTGCCTTGGACAGATAATCTTTTTCTTGCTTTGATATAAATTTATCTGTTGCTGGATCATTGCTAACGTATATTGACCAAACAGAACACCAGAGCAGAAATACAACACCTGAAAAATGAATAAATGCTGATCATTTCTTCAAGAGTGACTCACTTTTTTTACAGATAACTCATATTGAAGCCAAAAATTGAATATTCACTACTAATAATACAATGTGAACACAGATTGATCTTTTATTGTCTGGGAAAAATGAATCAATTTTCAATAAAACTCAAACATAGTTCATAATGGGCCTTTATATACGCGTACTATAAACAATTTTCAATAGACCAATTTCCTGCCTACGTCTTTGTTACAATTCAGTGTTGCCAGTGGTGCTTAGGTTTTTTGTTTACATTTTTTATGAATGGGTTTTCCCATAAGAATTTGAGGTACCCTCATTAAAACCTCAATTTCTCGGAGTGTGTTGTTAACAAATTGGAGTCCATGAGGCTGAAGCGGAGAAATGGACAAACATTTTAAGCCCAAAATCTCAAAAATTCATAGTAAGGAACCCGTGGAATGAATTTTTGAAAAATACAAATTTATTTCTCAAGTCTCATTGTCTAAATCTTATCAAAAGAATCTCAGATTGGTTGACATTATTTTTAAGGAAGTTTGTTTTCCATTGTATGCAACCCTGATAGCTGAAATCATGCAACTGTGACGTCAGAGGAAATTTGTCTATTTCTTTTCATTTGTTGATCTTATATTCGTGTGAAAAATTGAATTATGTGAGTAGATTATGTAACAAGAAGATATTCCTCCTTATTAATTTTGTCATCAGTGATTTCTGCTAATGTGTATAAGTATACCTAAATGTACACATGTGACCTGCCACAAGAAAACGTAGGTTAACTCTCTGATCCAATCAGCGGAAGGGCGTTGGCGTGTTGTGCAATCAGAGAGTTAACGTATGTTTTCTCGTGACAGGTCACACAAATTCAAACTACCCTGTGTGTATTGGTTCTTCTATTTCCTAGTACCGGTACCATCTGATAAGAAATGAATAAATCATATTGATTGATTTGTAAATTGGATTAAGTTGTCTACATACCACATGTGTAAAAGACATACGGCCAACCAAGGTAACTAATGATAAATCCACATATTGGATAAGTCATAGCGCCGCCAATGCCATATCCTACGTAAATAACAGTTGTGGCTCGTGCTCGTTCATGATTGGGTGACCAATGGTACAGGACATCGACACTACCGCATAGAGTCATAGACTGTACATTCGAAGCATTTTCATGTTAATATCTGCAGTTAAAAGCTGTTCATTCCATACTTTAATTTATGAATGTACTCGTACCTCAAAAAATCCGAATAAGACTCTGACTGCTATCAATAAATATATATGTATATTCATCACAAGCGGATGAATAAGAGTAAGTATTCCAATTCCGAACATGCCGACTGATACAAAAGAGGCGCCGCCTATTCTATGCATAATAGGGCCAAAAAACACTGTAAAAATCATCCCAACACCATGTGCACCAAGAGCTATTCCTTGTTCAACAGATGTCCAATTGAATTGAGCTGGCTATAAAAGACAACGAGCGGTGGTTATTTGAATGCAGGCTGCGATGCTGAATATTATATTTAGTTACCCTTTCGTAGCCCCCGGAAAAACTAACCGCACATATCCCTGATATTACCCTTATATGTACCTCCATAAATACCATAGGACCAATTAGAATGCTCCTTTAGCGGGTAACAGCCTAGGAATATACATTGCCCCAAAGTTCCCCTTATATGCAATAGGTTATTTGTATCCCTTTTATTACTCAAATGTTTCCCTCCTGTAACCCCTTTAGTAGTGTTCAAAAGTAGCCCAAATATTACCCTTCTGTATACGAATTCTTCATTTGGGGAAACAGAGGGAGTGTTAAATAATTGCAATAATCCGGCATACTATTGGGAAAACAGAGGGTAATATTGGGTCTTCTCTAAAATGGCAACAAGGTTCCCCTTCAATTCTCCAATTGCCCTCTTATCACCTGGGATACTCAAGGGAAAACAGAGGGTAACATTAGGTCTTCTTTAAAATGGCGGCAAGGTTGCCCTTCAATTCCTCAACTGTCCTCTTATCACCTGGGATACTCTAGGGAAAACAGAGGGTGACATTAGGTCTTTCCTGAAATGGCGCCAAGGTTGCCCCTTAATTCCCCGACTGCCCTCTCATCACCCGGGATACTATTAGGAAAACAGAGGGTAACATTAGGTCTTCTTTAAAATGGCGGCAATGTTGCCCTTCAATTCCTCAACTGTCCTCTTATCACCTGGGATACTCTAGGGAAAACAGAGGGTGACATTAGGTCTTTCCTGAAATGGCGCCAAGGTTGCCCCTTAATTCCCCGACTGCCCTCTCATCACCCGGGATACTATTAGGAAAACAGAGGGTAACATTAGGTCTTCTTTAAAATGGCGGCAATGTTGCCCTTCAATTCCCCAACTGCCCTCTTATCACCCGGGATACTATTGGGGAAACAGAGGGTGACATTAGGTATTTCCTAAAATGGCACCAAGGTTTCCCTTTAATTCCCCGACTGCCCTCTTATCATTCGGGATACTCTAGGGAAAACAGAGGGTAACATTAGGTTCTATCTAAAATGGCGCCAAGGTTTCCCTTCAATTCCCCGACTGTCCTCTTATCACCCGGGATACTATTGGGAAAACAGGGGATAACATTAGGTTCTCTCTAAAATGGCGCTAAGGTTTTCCTTTAATTTTCCTATTGCCCTCTTATTACTTGGGTAACTATTGGGATAATGTTTAATCAAGTAGGCTCTTAAGAGCCTACTTGATTTCAATAAAATTTGCATTGATTTGTGGGTGAGCGTTAGGCAAGATTTCTTCAAGTAAACCGTGAACGTGTATCTTGAAGGCGAGTAGTGAAGTCACAGAACATATCCAAGAGAAAAATTATTAATTTTCGCTAGCGCTTCCGGGTTTGGCTCCTGATTAGTATTTCAGGACAGGGAATGGAGATATGCAATCAATTAAAACCTTAATATTCAACTTCTTCCCAATATTTCTCGAATTGGGCGGAGTAGTAGACAAGTGAAAATACGTGACTTGTAGTGCCCTCAAATTTGACTCATTTCTTCCATTTTCCTGACTCCACCGTGTATCCAGACCCAAAGCCATCCATGGCTTGTGGAACGTAAAATACTCGGATGTGAGAATATGGAAAAATCTCCAGAAGATATTGAGCACGGTTGTACCAATATGACGTCATCCAACTCACATATGTTACAATAACGTCACTAAGATATGATCGCCAATAGGAGTATTTGTGATCGGTCTCAAGATATACCTCCCTAAGCATCCAAATATTAATTTAACAGGTACAAATTGACTAATTTTCAAAATACAGTTTGACGTTACTAAGCGATAAATCTGGTAGGAAGTTTGGTCAATCTTGATTATCGTAAAAAAAATATGGGAGGAGGAGGAAGCGGAAACCTAACATATTGTACAAGGGGCGTGAAACATAATCTTGCATTCGGTCTAGCCAGAACATTTTTTAATGTTGGTATCTAAATTAATGAAATCTTGCGTAAAATTGCAATATTTTTCTTCTCCCACTTACCACGATTTTTATTTCATGGTCAACAACAATTTTCTGATCCATGGTGATCTCGGCGAAAACAATAAAAGGACAATTATTCATGTATTCCTTCATCAAGTCACTGACGAATAAGAATAGTACGACAAGATACCTTTTTGGAATGATTTGAAGGCTGAAAAGAGTGAATAAGAAAAAATTGAAACTTAGGCAATCTGATGTGCTCTGGTCAAATCAATGGTTGAAAATGAACAGCCAATTTTTCAAGTTTTTTGTTTTCTACTTATTCGCAAGATTTTACTTACTATTCCATCATATTGCTCGATAATCTGGACCGCCGTTTTTCGGTATGAAAGAAAGACCGAGTATCGTATGAAAATCTTGAGCTGCAATGTTTTGAGTGCGGTGCATTCTTTTAAAATAAACGTCACTAATTATCAGAATATTGTACGTGAAGATTAGGTAATAAAGAAAAATATTGAGATATTGACCCTGAACACAATTAGTGAGAACCGAAGATAAACGATTTTAGTGCAGTGTCATATAAGGAAGAAAAGAAAGAAATTTCAGAAGTGATTTTTGAATTTGCATCTGTATAAAGCAATGGAAATTTTGAGGGAAGAGGCGTTGATCTCTTGTCAGTCAAACGTGAAACTAAATTAGTAATTTTTTATAAGATTTTCGAAAATATCAATGAGGAGCATCTTCTGCCCCCGCTCCAATGATTTAGCCATTGAGAAAATTCTACCACGGTTACTTTGAATAAGTGGTTTTTTGCCTCTACAACTTAAAAGCTCGTTAAAAAAGACTTTCACGCGTTTACCATCGAAAGGAAGTCTCTTCATCTCTTTTTCTGGTAAGCTCATTACGAAAACTCCACCAGATGCACCAAAATTTCACTGTGTTTGAAAAAATTAATTCTGAAAGGTCTGTTTCGCCTAAAATATACGTTTTCATGAGAGAGTACGAAGAGAAGAGCTATGCTTCATCCATTTTATTCAAAAAAAATTATAAAGAAAGTAAGGAAGTAAAAACAGTGAGGAGAGATTGAGAAAATGTTCATCAACAATAAGTTGAGAGCTCGGAAGACGAGAAAACTACTCGAAGGAAAGAGGGGAAAAAAAGTGAAACAGGGCGAAAAGAAAAAATATAAATTGAATAAGATACGGTAAAGCGAGTAGGGATTGTCAAATATTTTTATAAGTCGATACAATAACGTGTAGGCCTACATTCTATATTACCGGTATCTTGTTATAAACCATCTCCATAGGCCTATGAGAACTTTGTCGGCATCATCTGAAGAAACAATGTTTTTTATTGATTTAGTTGAAACAACTAATGAATTTTAGAAGCTAAAAACTTCATTCATCGCAATTAGGCCTATAAAGAGTACGAAATACTTAAGAAAGTTGAACGCGATTTATGATTTCAAAAAATTTTTTCCGGGTTATTCTTTTTCTTCTCTGACAGAGACCCATAACCCGCCTAACACAAAGCCTCGTACACTTAATGCACCGTAAAAGTGGACGTACATACTTCTTATGAATCATTTGTGTAAATACTTCTGAGGAATTTAATTTTTAATGAGCTATTACACCTGCTATGGCATCGAGATTCGCCCTACTTCCTAGTACGTGTACGATTGGACTTTATTACCAGGATCACGTTGGCCTACAAGTATTGAAGATTTTCAAGTTACTCATAGGCCCAGCCTACGTGAATGTTGGACGCACATGCACCTGAAACGATGTACATGGTCGAAAATAATATTACACTGCCACGACGAAACTTTCGATTATGATTCGTAATCATCAACGTTTCAATTATCATCTATTACGTCGTGAGTGAACTTTCGTTTTCATCTCGTCGAACTCACGAACGTATTGTCTTCATTCAAGATCGCGGATTAAAATTGTAGCGTGGAAGCTCTGTCAGAGCTTTCTCGTCGTTACACCTGTAACAGACGCATGATCTTCATAAATGATTATCTCGACGGTTAAATTTTTCATTTTAATTCCAATACGGGACTAGAAAGCGGGGCACGGCAGCACAATTATATCGAACGATTTATCAAAATAACTCAAACCCGAACATTCACCAGAAACTTTAAGAGACTGAGATGAGAACAAAAAAAGAATAGTAAGATATTTTGCTCAATATTTTAGTAATAATGCGTTTGTTGTTCAGTGACGTAATATTTCAATTCTTTGGGTATCCCTCAACATTAAGTCACCACTAATTTAGGTACATAAATTGAAAATAATCTGGTAGTTTTTATTTTAGAAAATATAGCCTATGAGTAATATCGCGAAGGGTTGATACCGGATGTCTTGGAATCGATTTGCTTCAAAGATTAGCATCAGAAATGCGCATCATTTACAATCAGAAATGAGAAAAACGAACGAGAAGAAACATTCATCAACACATCTAATTTCAGCAAAATTAAACAAGCATTATTCACCGTCTATCTTTCTGAATCGTAAAATTTAGTTCAAATGTCAAAATAAAAGTAACTATTCCATTTTTCAAAGCGTACTCAATAGACGAATGGAAATGAAAATTCCTTATATTCGGGATGTAATCGAAACGTAATTAATACGAATAACCATCACAAATAAAAACCACACAGAGTAGAATGCAAACTCTCGTATCGAAAAGTTTTTTTCGAAAATGAAAGAACAAAAAGAAAGAAAATGAAAAAGTAATAATCTCACTCAAAGAAATGACATATAAAATAAAAACACTTATAATATCATGAATAATAAAATCAACAAATTCCAGTTTAAGGAAGATAAAGAGAAAATATGCGTAATTTTTTTACGGAAGTAAGTCTAATCATACACTTAAAATTGATAGATTAGCAAGTATAGGAATAAAATTCATACTTGGTCATAATTAGAACATTAAAAATGAATCAATTAAACGAATAACTTAATAATAATTTAATGAAACATAAACCGGCGAAAGATAATTTTCTCATTCACAAAGATACAATAGAATTTGAACAAAAAATGAAAATTTTGACAGGATCACTGATGATGACGAAGGCTCTAAAAATAATGATGAGAAATGAGATGTTTTACTTCGGAAATCGTCAACCACGACCGAAGGTGATAATTTACGGGCTTCGATTTCCACCACGGCAATTTTGGAATGCTTTTTTACCCCAATAAGCTTCTAGATCGAAACGTTCAAAATCTATAAAGCATTTCACAAGAATAAGATCAGTATTGCAAATCCATGATAGTGATGAAAATTCAAACATTAGAATTTCATTCTGGATATAGAAGATATCTCAATGGCGTATTTACGCTGAATGTTTCAATATCGTACATTCGATAGCATTCGGATACATTCCAACCGGTTTGAACATTTTTGAACGCGCCATAATGGCAATATGCCATGAAATAACCAATAAGTCATACTCAAGTTTCTCAATACTCTATTAATTATTAATCAGCACGATAGAATAATACTAACTTGGCACACGATTAGACCCTTCAACCTGATCTGGCTGATAATATATCACATTCGGTCCTATAATCAATGCAAAATTACCGTGAAGTGAGTTCAACGAAACCATCATTTCTTAGAAAAAACATTCATTTGTATTCTTACCGTTCACCGATCCTTTATTCTTGTAAACTCGATTCACTTCGTTCCACGCTGCAACAAAAATGAACACGTCAATTTCACTGGCCATTAATTAGAAACATGGCAAGTAATCATTCAGTAATATATTAGTTTTCTCAGGGTAAAAATTATCCTCGCAGGAACTTCACTTACTGCTGCACACATAGTTGACAATTTCAGAATTTTCCTGACGCTGATGGAATTCTCGTTTCAACCTGGGAGCTGTAGAGATTCTTCTACCGTTTAGAGGTTGCATTTTTGAATTACGAAGGAATTAACTGCTGAAAACAAAATCATCATTCTTTGAAGCAATAAATCACAGAGAGAATTCAAGATAAAGTTGATGCGAAATAATTGCGAACTTCAACATCAAAGACTTCCCTGGAACCCATCGTGTTCTACAAAGAAACATTCGGTCATGCTGACGAGCATCGCATTTCAGCGTGACCAGGAATAGATGGGAAAGAGAGATAATTGAACATTACAATACCTACAGGTTAAGAAGATGAGAACATTTATACTCACCGACCAAACTTCTGGGCAAACCGTTCCACAAACAATTTTCCTGTTTTTCAACGAGATAAAAAGAGTTGAAACGACGAATTTATATTCTAGAACAGAACAATTAATCGAACTACCACAATAATTTCCACGTTTTCGAACTACTTTTGTGCTGGAATGGAATTCTTCTAATCCTCTTTGGAATGAGAAGCCTCGGGTGCTTGGACTGCACAGCACATCGTCGACTGGAGGTACTTATCAGGAACCTTGGACTGGCTGGATGCGTAACACAACAATGAACTTATCAGTAGCTGATCATTATCAACCTAGAGAAAAATACTCTTCCCAGTCGAACAAGAAATACTTTTTTCTAGACCGATTTGATCCCGATGCTGTTCGACCTGCAGGCTGGAGCTGCTTCTTGTACTGAACTCTGGATGGCCACATGGTCCATCGTACAGTACAACGTGATAATCCGGAAAGAAAATAATTATTTTGAATGTTGAGTCTTCGAGTTTGAGGTATGAAAAGTTAATACAGAGATTTGAATTGTTTCTTAAATATTTCTCAAAATGGAATCTACCGCTTCGAAATCCTTTGGAACTTTTGAAATAGTTGTGGGAACGTACGAGGAATTTGTTCTAGGATATTCGTACAACGATGAAACCAAGGTTGGTGACTTGTTAGTTCCATTTTATCTCAGTTCAATTTATTTAGAAAGATTCAGAAATTATCGTTAATCTTGTTTAGAGTCTCAATGAAACTTTCTCAGCTCATTCCCATCAAGGAAGTATTCGTTCCATAGCTGCGTGCGATCGTTATGTTGCATCTGGAGGTGTTGATGAAAATCTACAAATTTACGATATGATGAACAGGAAAGGTGCAGGAACTATAATGCAACACACAGGTATCTTTTTAGACCTTTTAGAAATAGTACGTGATGCAATTTGAACTTTGTCGTGAACGTTGTGATCATCTTCAAGGAACCATAACCTGCTTGAAATTCACTCCCGAAAATTCTCATCTATTAAGCTGCAGTCAAGATGGTTCAGTTGCTATTTTTCGAGTTGGTAATTGGCAGTTGGAAAAAATGTGGACCTCTGCTCACAGTGGAGCCGGTTGGTGATCAAACATTCTTATTGTAGTTCTAGTAAATTTTCATCATCAGTTGAAAATTATTATCAACATCCATTAGGTGTAAACTGTATTGATGTTCATCCCAGTAACACGTTAGCATTGTCTTTGGGAGAAAATAAATCTTTACGAACATGGAACTTAGTCAAAGGAAGGCCCGCGTACACTACCAATCTATCCAGGTAATCAACTCATACATCGACTGTTCCTATTTCTTGAATTTCGTAGTCATTCATTTTCTAATCAGTTGCTCTTCTTCTTATATTATGAAATTCTGCCTTCATTTTGAAATCACCAAAATCAAGATAATCACATTTTTCTCGAAGAAAGTGTCACTCTGCACTTTCAAAAATACGTTAAACGAGAAGCGAAAGAAAAATAATTGTAGATTATTCTCTCTAATTATATTTTCTCAATATAAATCGTAATGTTTGTATCGAAGTAATTTTCAGTTGTTTATTGTATTATTCTTTTCCTTCATACGTTACGAGAAAATTTCGAAGTCAACCGTCTTAACTGTATTTTTCAAGTCTCGAGTATTTTTATGTGAAAAACAAAACTTGAATATTATTGTATGTTTTTACCCGTTCTTTCAGTTTGGGCAATGGTATGGATTTCATCGTTTGGTCTACCAGAGGGACCTATTTTGCAATACCTGTTGATAAAATTTTACACATATTCAGTGTCGAAAAAGCGGGCATCGTATCATCAGTTGAATGCACTTCTCGCATTACAAGTGCTGCTTTTCTTCAGGTAAATGATTCATCGTGGAATTTTCTTACGAAAACTTACATCAAACATTGAAGAAAAATGTTTTCTGTTGAAAAAACAATTTTCGGCAGAATTTGAGGAGCGTACGTCAAACTCCTAGTACAACTTTCGTTGATCAGAAAGTTGGGTACATATTTGACGAGCCAATTTTTCAGTATTTTTCACTCTCCAGAGTTTTTGAAACATTTTTTCCTAACAGTTGAGAAAAGTACGAATACTCTTTGAAAAGATTCACGAATTTCCTAAACATCAAGTATCCTCAGATAGATCGGTAAATCTCGTAATGAAAAAAAAAAAAAACTGGTTGTGATGAAAGATATGAGATGGGTTCATTGAATTTTTTTTGAGAGTCCATGTTATTTCGGAACATTGATCATTTGACGCGAAGCCATACACTTCTTTCACTGTACATCCTCCTTTTGGCAATACCAATAATCACCATTGTTATCATTATTTTTGCTTCTCATAATTTTCCAAACTTTCTCTCTTACTCTTTACTGACGTCTATAGAGGATCGGCCTCGAATACTCGCTGGGAAATGAATCTACAGTCTGATAATTTCTTAAACAAAACAATATTATGAAAGAAACGAGAAATATGATCAACTTTCAATTTCATTTATATTCCCGTATCAAAGTACATAGTTATACTGTACGAACTTTTTAGCAAGACCATAAATACTTGAGATTTTGACGTTCTCATTCTTTCGATTTTTATCAAAAATAGGTTAAGTACGAAAACTGTTTAGTGTTCATACTTCTTAAGGCTCCTATATTGTACAAGGACGTTTCAATTTTTTATATTTACTGAATGCGATCATAGAAAAAGTTAGGATTGTGAAACAATGTAGTCGCGTTATCTTTATTAACAAAAATCCGACAAACAGGAGTTGAATTATTCTTTATTTTATTGAGTCCTAATCTTGATAACCTTCATGAAACGTGACAAAAAAAAAAAAACAAAAAAAGGAACCGTAAGAAAAACTAAGAAGATATAAATTTTCTAGTAACAAGAATTATTTTCTGTCCCTAGAAAGTGAGAATTAACTTTTTAGGAAGTCAATTGCGTTTCATTCCCGTAAAATTCATTAGAAGCCAAAAATTCTCCTTGTAAATTTTTCATAATTAATAGTTGTGTTCGCGCGTTGACAGTTTCAACAGGTTCTGTTCAAAGTTGCTGGTAGTGGTGTGTAATCACGCACTAATACAGACAACTTTTAACAGAATCTGCTGAGACTGTTAACGCGCGAACACACCTAATATGACTATATTTATTTCAAGTTTTCTTTGTTTGAGATTTTCATTGGATTCGTAGAAAATTCTTACAAGCTCGTAAAATTTTTCATAAGTCAGCATAAAATGCTGGGTGGAAATCGTTATATTCTTACATCCTATGAACACCGTACCCGTCAGTGCTTTATTCCGTTTCACGGAAACTGACATTGTCCGAAGAGTAAATATTAAATACAAATAAGAAAGGCTTTTTGTGGAAAAATTAATACGATGAAGAAGGAATAAAAAGGGTGATGAAGATGTCTGTATAGCGCTAGACTATAAAACTGTCTGAGGGAATTCTTTTCGGTCATACGTCTTCGTTTCATCATAATCATAATTATTTGTAGATATGTAGTTTCTTCATTATTCCTGGTAATAATTTTATGTCGAAAAAAGTGTAGGTGCCGTTGAATTTTCTTTCGGTGGAGAATACATGTACAAATCGATGAAATTAAATAAAATAATCTCTCATTAACTAGATTTTGTTTCTATCAAATGAGAAACCTTTTCCCCTAAATTAAAACGTGTGTTACTAATGAAATAATATTGTATCTACTCTTTATTTTCTAATTGAAAAAATATTTTGGTACTCACACATGTCCTCGGAGACTTTAAGATAAGGTGAAAAATAAATAGCACGAAAGCTGCATTATAATATTTAAAATGCGCGAACACTTCCGACGAAACGTCATTAACTAGCTAAAAAAGTATAATACAGAGAGTATCTGCTAAGTACGGTGGTTACAAACATTATCACTCCTAATCTCGTCATTGCAGGCGAAATTTTGTACGAGTATCAGTAACTTTTTAAGTAGGGATTACCTCTTTTACTACAGTTGAAATACTGCGTTTTACTGAAATTATAGGAATGGTCTCCAGTACCCTATGGCTCCTCTCTCGGCTCTTTTCATGAACGAGACCAACATTTTCAGTCTTTTATGTAGATTGTCCAGATATGAGAGGGGAAAGCTTGTTGAGGTCACGGAGTTTGATCCTTTCAGTAAGAATGATACTCTTTTGCCGAATAAGTTTATCTACATATAATTTCGTGCTATCAATTTTAGCTACTTAAGAATTTGATAACATCCACATCCTCTTTGAAAAGTTGTGGGGATACTTCCACCCTAGACTTCGAACGTGAACTATATCTAGAAGGGTAGAGAGAATAAATAGAATGAAGGAAATCTGTAATTTATTAACGGTGTCAGATCATAAAATGGATGTCGTCCAGTGACTCGCTTCGCGAAAAATACTTCCGAATTATCCTAATTTTTAAAAAATTTTGATTTTCCAGGACGATATCGTATGTTTCGGCGAAGAAGGAGGCTCTTTGATTTGCTATAATTTAACGTTGAATGAAGAGTTGTGGAGGAAGAAAATTTCCGATATCAGAATCAAGTGTATATCCAATGTTCTCTCAAAATGGGTAGTCACGGCTTGCAGTGACGGACAGATAACAGTTTGGAATTTGCCGGATATCAACTGCGAACCTGATCAATTGGCGTCCGTGAATATAGGATGTCGTATTACTTGTATGGACGTGAGAATACCAATAAAGATTGAAGAATCTTGATCAATAAGTATTATTCATTCCACCATACTGTTTCAGTCTTCTATCCGATTCGATAAATTATTGTCATATTGTGCGCGCTGTTGTAAACGGTGAAGTTGAGTTGTTTAGGTCAGGTTTACGATCTCACGATACGCATTTAACAAAATGTGTTCTAATGGAAATTGAGTCAAGTAGTTTTATAGGTACATAAATCTTATCGCTACCCTGCGAATCATGTTAGACGAATATCCATGTCAACGATTTGGAAAATAGGATCTTCGGTTCAATAAAATGTGTTAGTATGTGAAGCAAATCATAATCCTGATCTACAGCAGCACGTTCGTTAAATTATTTGAAAAGTTCGTTTTCAGAAAACCAGCCAACTTTATCACTTAATTATTCGTTGAAGATCGTATATAAAACTTCATGGTTTATGTTCATCGGACAATTTATTCCGAGAGAATAGATTTCAAAGTACTTTTATCGTAATCCACGAATATTGTGTAAACATTATAGCAATTTTGAACGTGATATTATTTTGGAATTTTTCGCTTGGTGTTATACAATTATACGTGGGAGAAGGCTGACTACTTTCTTTTTTCGGTTAGCGAAATTCTCTTTTCAGAGTCCCTTACATATCAGTAAAGGAAAATGAATAGAAACGTCTATTGTATTAAACCGCGCCAGAATCACAAATGGCGTGAGCGCTTTTGACTACAAGTCATTATCGAGCGGTATGAAACAACCTCCATTGTGTTCTACCTTAGCAAATCCATTTACAATTTTTGAAAGTTCTTACATTCATAATTTTTGGAACGATTTTCTCAACATAAGTTGGTTTAGTCCAAATCAAATTGAATGATCCATTAAACAAAACAACGCGTATCTCTCTTATCACCGAGAATAGAGAGTATTTACCATCATGTATTAAGATTATTACACCCATGTAATCAGAAATATGTTTGAACGAATTTAGAATTTGAAGACTTCTTTTCAAGGTCTTCAATATCCGAAATAACTTTAATCGCAATTTTTATCTTCTTTTGTCGGGTAATATGACAGTTTGCTAGTCGCTTCATCACTTAGCCATCAAACGTCAGTCGAAACAATGTTGCTGTCCACGATAGCTTTTTCAGTTTAGTTTTTAGCCTTTTCAAAAAGCTGAGGATTTTCACTCAGCTACACCCGAAATCCGGAAGTCCAGTTTTCTTCCATACCATAAGGGAAGTTTCATGAGAGGATAGTGCTGTATAGCTTGAAGTTTTGTCAGTTTTTTCAAAAAGATGAAAATTGATTATTGAAGGGAGGAGAACACGCATCATTTCCTGTTGTACCTAATTTCCTATCATCAGGTGGTACCAACCATTTCGTTTTCGTAACTATTCACTAGAACTCTGAAATTACTTAACTCCGGAATGTGTTCTCATCTCATCAATTTTGAATTGATTTCTCGAGAAAAAAATGATGAAACTGTGTTAAAACAGGCCGTTATTATATTCTTACTAGCCGAATAGGTCTCCGACCAAGATCAATTGCACTGTTCCTCACTTTTTCGCATAAAAATAAAGAGTGGAACTACCCGCTCACAATTGACTTAAGAAAGGCTTTACTTCTGTAAGGAATTTTGACCATCGTCGAAGATCCTCCCATCCAATTACTTGTTCTTTCTAGCGTAGTTGCTTCATTACTTCCAACGTTTTGAAACATTTGAATTCGATATACCGGTAAAAAATAATTGTCATGGTGAACACCTGTTAGAGAATATGGTCGTTCATTGTAATACAACACTGTTATCTCGTCATAACAGGTGTTAGCTTGTTTTTTTTTTTCTTTACTGGCAACTACATGCAACGGCCAACAACTGGCTCGCAACAACGGACGGCGGTAACCGAATTAGAGAAACGCGTGCACCTCTGCGAGCGATCGTGTATCATGTTTCTGCTCGAATTTTTCATTTCTACGAAAGCTTTATTTGTTATGTAAATTATGTTTTGATGTTTCGTCGAGCCGCTCGTTCGGCTGAAATGTTTTAGTCGTAGTCAGCGTCGCATCGTCGTTTTTTTCCTGCGTACTTGAATTTTTCGTCCGTCTCAATCATGGAGACGATCGTGAATCCAATTTTAGAGGGAAACTTTTTCGCGTCCTCTAAAAAAAGTTCTTTCTACCAAGTAAAACTGAACGAACGGTTCTTAGGTGTGGTCAAGTCCAGCGGAACTGTCATCAAAACAAAAATCATTTCCTTGCACGATGTGATCGGCTGTAAATGTTCGAGGCGACGTAAACGAATCGGTGAAAAATGCGAATGTCATCCGAAGCAAAAAAACGTATTTTCTTTTCTGGAAAACAGCCCGGACGAACCCGATTGTAGCGCTTATTTACACATCTGTTCGTACATCCTTAAAGATTATCGCATCACCTCGGGACAGCGGAGGGAACGTTTCAAAATTACTTTGAGATTTCGTCAATTTCCGCGCTACGAAGACAATTTGAAAGAAGCTCTGAAATGGAAATCGGTGCTGAAGCAGCTAGTCGCCAAAAGCCTCTGGTACAATGTTTTGTTGAGGAATGTCCAAAGTAATGCAGAGAATTTGGTACACGGTAAGTGATAGATAATTGAATGATGATATAAATCGGTATGACTTTGTCGCCCGTCTGTTTCAAGACCCCGCATCATTGTAGCGGAATGATACGTGCGCTTGAAAGGAATTCAAGGTTGTAGACTTATTTATCTTCTTACTCAATTCAAACGTCGACAGTTGTTTCGAGTTTGTCTTGAAATTCATAATAGTATATCAAAATTCTATCCATGCGAGGGAATTAGACGGTTAGATGCACTCTTTACACGCTATCAGCGAGAAGCGGTCTGCCCCGTCCAGGTCCATTTAGGTAACGTTTTTTTTTTTTCTCTCTTTCAAACCGAGTATTCAATTTCACCGCTTGTTGTAGGAATTTCCCAAAAAAATACGCTCATCAGAGAAGCCGAGTTTGTCGCATGCACGATCTTTTTTTAACGCCTCGTTCACGTAATTCTTTTCATTTATCAATTGGATTCTATTTATGCCAGTCAGAATGTTGATGAATAAGCGATTTTAAAACAGTGGTTTGAGTTGTATACGAGTAATTAGGCGAAAATATTTCACGTTAACATTCGTCAGGTTCGAGAATTGTCATTACCCGCGTAATCGTTGGAAGTACTCGACTTTGAGAAGCAGTGGTTACCAACGTCGTGCGTGTATCAATCAAAATCGGGAAAACATCATGTCCGTAGTGTACGTAGTTACGAAAATGGTAACTTTCTTATCGGAAACATTCTATTTATTTTACGAGCCGAAAAATTTTGTACAACTTTTACGACCGTATTAGATTAGAGGATACTAGGTATGCTCGTAATGGAGCAATACACAGCAAATTAGGAAACGAAAGTAACGGAGAAAGAGCGACGTGAAGCTGTAAATTTTTTGGTAATTGAGGCATGTTACCCTATTACGACTTTTTAATTGATGATGTATGAATGTGTGTGCAATGCAATTAGTGAGTGACTTCGAATGTAGCTAAATCAGGAATACATCACTATTCGCCCTTCTGACGATTGAAAGTCATTTTTGTTTGATGTTTACTTCGCCGAAGAACGGATGAGTGAAAAAGCTCGCTCGAGAGTCCTACGAGGAATCGTTGAATCCTTTTTGAGGACCTCTCATATCTCGCCTTTTACTCGTCGCCGACAATATCTCGTATCTAGATGAGTTGTATTCATTTTCTCATTTCTAGAGGTGGGTTTGAAAAATAAAATATTTGGAGCTCGTGTAGATTACAGAAAATTTGAAGGTTTCTTAACTGAAAGAATTTGTTGCCTCCGAGCTTCACGTATATGACAGAGGACTCGGGCCTCCATATTTACGCGATATGAGCTCTTACTCGAACATTTAGAAATTTCGGGACCTTATCTTGAGACTTTGTGTTCGACTTTTGAGCTGATTATGCTTGCAATAGTCGTCCCTCATAGTAGGTGATTTTGAATTGGACCTCGAAATGGTTTTCTTTCAAGATAGCTGATATAGGGAGGAAAAGGAAAGTTGAAATGAAGTCTAGGCGCGGATACACAGTGGCGGTGGGCCGGGGCCCCGACTTGGCCCGGCCAGAAAATAATTATTAATTACGTGCAATTGACAATTGTGAACTCCTTAATTGCGAGCGAAGCGAGCAAACAATTTTTTCACCCTATTTACCACATTTTAGGGCCCTGGCTCAAGTTTTGTGGCCCGGCCATGGAGAAATTCCTGCGGGCACCATTGCGGATGCAGAACGTCATTGTGGGGGGTATGACTAAAGTCACCTCGAGTTGAGCCATACTTAGTTTTTCTTTTTCAAAGTGCTGTTTTTTTTTTTACCGATCTCCCCCCCCCCCCCCACCCGTGGATCCGCGTCTGAGTCTCTTAAGTGTTCTTCATTGGAACTCACATTGAATGTGATGAGATGTTAGTAGAGCGTTGAAGACTTTTGAGTGCCACCCCATCATCAGTCATATCGCTACTGAGGAACAAGACTTTGAATATTAGTTTTTCAAGCCTAAAACGATTATTGAAACAATACTGCATCGTGATTGGTTTATTCGTTTATATGCCGTGTTTCTATTGGTTAGTAGATTTGATGTCATCTTACTGGTGGGTTCTATTCTAACCTGTAGTGCGGGGCCAAGGAAAACGACCTCTTTTGTTTTCTCTATTTTCTTAAAGAGATTAGGAATCTCATTAATAGGAGTAAAGTCATTATCAAAAGTCCTTTGACGAAAAAACCTTTCTTGGAACGTTATCCCGTGCCTCCCCTCCTTTACGGGTGAATAGCCCAATGCTGGAAGTTGTTTCGTTTGTATCTTCACCCATATACTCCTTTACGGGGTTCTCAGATCGCTGACATAATTCACGGGTTGAATTCGACTCTCCCAGCTCAGTGAAGAACTGGAGCTCCTCGGCGGATAAACTGAAGAATGTGAGTCCTCCTCCAGGATCGACTTTATGTTCATTTGATGTAATTGGTTTCTTCCCAAATATCCCTAAGGCCACAGCTACCCAAATTTTGGCCTACTTGAGGAATTTTTTGATCTTTTGAATGTTTGTTCATCCCCATACTTCTGTAAATCTGATCACAAATTTTTTGGGTTTCCGAAAGAAGTCTGAATTTGAACTTGATCTATTCTTCTCTGGCCGGGTGTTGACATGTTTCATGTCTTCCGTCTCACCGCACCCCAATTTGAAAATCCGCAAGTACACTCCCCCCCTCCTTTCCCCTTTCCTTAGGTATTATACTAGGATTTAGCTCTTTCACTCTAACTGGAACTATATCCTAAAGAGAGCTCTCTGAAAGCTATTAGTTTGAAATAGTTCAAAGTTGACTCATACTACACTAAGGAGGGAGCGAATGTAAAGAGCTACCCAAAAGCTATTAGCTTAAATCATTCTAAAGTGGACTTGTACTATTCCTGGGAGTGAGCTACCCAAAACATAAGAAGACAATGACTTTAGGGGGTATTGGATTTCTCGGCGCAGCCAAAAAGATGAAGATTATGTTTCATGTCTTTTCACAATTTTGTCCAATCAGATATGTTAAGAATAATGCGAGACAAAAATATTTGAGAGTTCTTGTTTAAGAGATCATTAAAGTGTTTTTTATGACATTAGCCTACTTTAGAATATTGTTGGCTAAGGCTTTAGAGCGGCGCACTCGCTTGGTCTAGTATAAGTCTACTTTGGAATATTCCAGGCTAACGAGCCTTCTTGGTCTAGTGTAAGTCTACTTTAGTATATTTCAGATGTTTTAAGCGGACCAGGATTGACAACTTATGACGTCACCGACTTATGATGTCACCGACCTATGACATCACTGATTTATGACATCACCGAACTTATGAAGTCACAAGCTAACAGCTTCATGATGACTCTCGGAGTTTTCTTAGCCTAGTATAAATCTAACCTACACCTTTTCATCATATGTGACCCATTCCAAAATAAAGGCAACCAGCAGAAAAACGCAAATCTCCCAGGAGCGAAAACTGAGTTCAATTGCTACCCTTCAGTGCTGCCAAATCTTTGGATTTTTGGTCCTCGAAAGTAAGGATTATGCGTAAAATACGAACTTCTTGCGCTCGAGGGAAAAGTACCTTAGACACTCATATGAGAGATACTTTTCTCCTGGTCATTATAAGCTGATACTGCATTTTTCCGTAAACATCGAGTCGATCGAGGGAAAAGTACCTCAGTTGGCTCTATAAGAGATACCTTTCTCCTGATCGGTATTGATGAATCGTTTCAAGTTTGTTAAAATCTGTTTTTAGAAAATGACAGATACGAATGTTTGAAAATACCAAGCAGCACTGCTACCCTTTCCCTGGAACAGGTACTTGATGCTAATAGCTCTTATCTTGGAACAGGTCACATATTAGGATAAGCTAGATACTACAGAGGGGGAAGGACCTCGGACTCGCAGATTTCAGAATCACTCCTGAGAAAATTTCCTCGAAATTTTTCGAAGTCTCTTTCGAGAGAGGGAGGGGCTTGGACTCGAAGATTTGAGAATGCCATAGTGAAAATTCCCTTAAGGATGAGTCCAGAGCAAAGATATGAAACATGTCAATAGCGTGGAATGTTCTAAACTGGAATTATACTACACCGAGGAGCGGATGAGCGGAGCGAGTGAGCTACTCAACAGCTATCAACTTGGAATATTCTAAACTGAACTCATAGTAGAGCAGGGAGGAGAGCGAATGAGCTCCACTAAAATTATTAGCTTGAAATTCTTTAGAATAGGCTTCTACCAATCCGTAGAGGGGGTAACAAGTGGAGAAAATGAGCTCTAGAAGAGCTAAAGTACCTGTTCCATATTGAGGAAGAGAAAAATATGAAACATGGCTCCGCCAGAAAATCTCCTCCCTAGCCCTTTCGGTCATTATTTTTTTTCAACTTCTTTCCTACGTGAAATAAGTGTTTGTAGACAACAGAATTAAATAGAGCTCGAAAAATAAAAAATATTTTATCCGAACGTCGAGGACGTAGCTCGTTTTGTTCCCGAGATACAAGCCGCGGAGCGTAGTCAGTATAAAGTTCCACCCGCTGTTACTCGATGAAAACTGATGCGATTGTAGTGGGTGTGGTCTCATTCGAAAGTGCAGTGTTACCAGAGTACGATTTTACAATTCAACTACAGTCAAAAGTCCATTTGTTAAATTGAAAGACCTCATTTCAACGGCTGAGAGGGGTGGCATTTGTTGTATAGCTTGTAGGAATTACCTCGGAGTCTGTGTGATCTAGTTTGAAAAGGTCAGGGTGGAAGGCAGAATGGGAGAGTTGAGAGTTGAAAAGGGTCTTAGTAGAGTTGTTGGGTAGTTTGAAGCATAAAACGGGTGGTGGGGGGAGGTGATTCGTCAATTTTTGAATTAGAGCCATGAGTGGCGGAATAGGGGGGCAGGAGGGGCAAAATGCCCTCCAGACGAAAAGTCTGACGAACAACTGAAAAGCGTTGAAAAGTACTTGATTTAGCTATACTAGAACTTTTTCGAAGAATTTTTGCCCCCTCTGTAAGGTTCAGAAAAGACATAAAATATCTCAAAAAAAGATAGAAACAATTTTTTCACTTCAAGGAAAAGATCGACTTGTAGATACAGAAATACAAAGTCTAGGCATATCGATTCTATACATGCAAGGCTGCCAGATCTACGGATTTTCGTCCTTCGAAAAAGATACGGATATTTCTGTGAATTTTATGTGAAATACGGATTTCTTGAGCTCAAGGTAAAAGTACCTCAGTCACATTTATGAGCGATACTTTTCTACTGGTCGTTATGAGTTGATACCTCATCAATTCTTGTAACATTGAGTCGATCAAGGGAAAAGTACCTCACTTACTCGTATGAGAGATACCTTTCTCCTGAACGATATTAACAAATAGGTAAAAATCTGTAGAAATTCGTTTTTAGGTCTTGGAAAAACTGGCGGATTTCTGACAAGATCATCTGGCAGCACTGTACATGGCTGCTAACACTTCTAGCCTTCATTGTGAGCCGAGCATACCCGTATCACCCCTATTCTTAGTTCAATGTACAACATACTGTATGTGTATTAGGCCTAGTACAGTCGACTCTCGATTATATCACCTCCAATTATATCAATATTGGATTATATCAACTGAAAAATTTCCTCTCAAATATATCAACTCTCGTTCATATCACCATTATCCGTATTATATCAACCATTTTTTGATCAAATCCTGATTATATCACCATATTTGTATTATATCAACTTCCAGTTATATCAACCACCCCATTCCCACATTGGTTTATATAATCGAGTGTTGACTCATGGAAGCTGAAGTACAAAATTTTTCAGAAGTCCCGAAATCGAGGTCATCGAAAACCTCGTAAAGTGTCACGCTACGCTCCGTAGATTTCTGACTGACTTCCAGCCCCAAAACACAATCATATTCATATCAGAAATTTCGACCAAATTGTCAACCCCCAATCGATATGGTTCAGATTTGGGTCTCGGACAGGTTCGTTATTCTGTTCAACTTTTTTCCTGGTGTCAGTTGAAGAGTAAGGTGCGATTTTAAGAAACTGCGTTAGTTTTTTGTTGTCCTGACATGATTGATTTAGAAGAAAATTTTTAAAAGATCAGCCATGTAATAACTTCGTTGATAGTTTTGAAGGCCTTGAAAATCACCTGTATGGAGAGTTGATTTGAAGAGGTTATTGATGAGTGTTATATTCTAGAGACAATTCCAGAGTAGAGTACTTGTCACGTGTTGAAGCTGTAGAAAAAATAATTATAGAGGTTGTGAAATAGAAACCCGTTAAAGAAATTCTCAGAAATTGGTTATTTTTCACGTAATAACGTTTTCAATATTTTACGATGAGGCTCCTCGTCGTAGGTTCGCAATACTTTCATTTTTATTATCGATTTTAATCATTCTGAGTGAAATTTTTTCTCTCTTATCTTATCAAATCATCTCTAATCTATGCATCAATTATGTCGTTTAACTTTAGAACCCGTATACCTACCGAGGAGAAAAAAAAGAAGCTTCATTCACTCACAACTTATAACGCTAACGAGGAAAATGTGGAAATAGCTGTTCCAAAAATTATTGAATTGAATCAAGGGGCCTAAATAATAAATCTATGTCTTGTAGAATATTTTTCGCCCCTCGAGTAACTATGGCAATAAACGTACAGGGACTGTAAAAGTGTAATGAATATGCGGTACATCAAAACAAGAATGAATCGTCCGTATTGCGAAGAGAAAGGTTATCAAACTTATTATTTGTTTTGGATACCTGCTCGTATGAATGAGATTTCTACTGACGTGTGATTCTAAATGATGGTACAAGCTCGCATAAAAAATGACCCACGAACAATGTAGTTGATGAGAAAGTTTATACCTTGAGATGGTGAACAATTTGACCGTATAATAGGTCCCACAGACTAGAGAGAAATTGCATACAGATGTCTTGTAGCTTCGTAAAAAAGTTACGACTAACACTGTGGCGCAAAAATAGTTGCAGAAAGAAGTCGAAAAATGCTTCGAATTTACGGCAAATATCCAAAATTATACATAGGTTGAAGATAGATGGTTTTTGAATAGTTCCATCCCGAGAGTGTGTTGCTAGTTCGAGATGGACCTGTGGGGCGTGGGTAACACACTGCTTTTCTAGAAATTGTTTAAAAGAATCAGGTTGGTATCAACGCAAAGAGTTGAGTGAGACTTGGGATAAGTATTCAGTTCATCTGAATCTATAATACATAATCAGAAAAAGATCATGTTTCGTGTCTTTTTTATTTGCTAGTGACTTTTGGGGACGAGTTGGCTTTTGGGGGGCTTACTCGCTCCGCCTCCCTCCTTGGTCTAGTATAAGTCTAGTGAATTGAAGACTAGTATAATCCTAGTACATATAAAACTAGGATAAATAAGTCTACTAGAGAATATTTTAGGCTAAGGCTTTAGGGCGGCACATTCGCTTGGTCTAGTATAAGTCTACTTCGGAATATTTTAGGCTAATGACTTTTGGGGGGCTCGGACTTTGGAGAAAAGTGCTCTTAATGTTGTGAGCGGACCAAAATTGACGACTTATGACGTCAAAAGCTAATAGCTTCATAATGGCTCTCGGAGTTTTCTTAGCCTAGTATAAATCTAGCCTACGCCTTGTATAATTATTATTTCATTGCATTACGATAAGCTAGAAACTACAGAGGGGAGGGGCATCGGACTCGCAGATTTCAGAACCATCCTGAGAACATTTTCTCGAAATTTTTTCGAAGTTCCGATCGAGGGGGGCCTCAAACTCGAACTCGGACTCGCCGATTTGAGAATCACTGCCACTGGGAAAAATCACCATCGGGATGAGCTCAGAGCAAAGACATGAAACATGTCAAAAACTATCTTTCTAAATCAGTTTCTCAATTTTTCATCACCTTTGAAAAATTTGGCGATACTAGGGGTAGCACTGTACTTACTAGAGTACAGTAACATGGTGCTACTAGTGGGGTGTGGAAATATACACTGAAGCATCTTACGATCGTTGCAACCTTTGCGGAATTCTGCGTTCGTTCTTACAGTCGCCTGAAGAAGGACTTTGACCATTTTAGTATGCGTTTTTCTGGTGGATGTGCGGAAAGAGCCGGATCTATTCTTCCTCTATGATCAACTATCACGTTTCAAGAGATACAATTTTCATGTCGTGTCCATACATTTATAATGTACCGTGGTTATAATATTGTTCGCTATGAAATTTGTAATATCAGATTTCAGTTCCCACAAATGAACTCGTTCATTGAGGTTGCATGGTTTCTTCTGGCACTTGAAATATAATAGATAAGCTTGTACTATTAAATTCAGTGGTATACTACTAAAAAAGTCTGGAATGTGAACAATTCCAATCATGAGGTATAGCCACGTGATGATAAGAAGGGAACGCAGGAGTTGGTAATAGAAACTGCAATAAAGTTGAAACTATAACGGTTATCACAATCTTTTAATACAGACATTAGAGAGTTGAAATATTTCTTAAAATTGTTAGATGAATTCGCGTCCATTATTTACTGGAGTAATGATGGGAAAAATTAGTGTTCGTGAATGGTTTGGTCATGCCCTGACGTGTATGCGAGTTCTTCTTAGATGACCTAGGCAACACCTATATTTTGGTCGGTATTCTTTTGTATCGCTATAGAATCTGCCAAACAATGAAGCGGTATTTCGTAAAAAAAAAACTCGTGATACGTAAGCCGGTTCGGTGTCCGAGGATAGAAAAGTGGAAAATATCATTTTTTTTTTTTCTTATGAGGTCGAAAAAAATATTCTCGTTATTGATGTCGACTTCGTTTTCCTTCCTTTTTTCTCACTCGTTGGAAATCTCTTCTTACTGATCGATCTACGTCTGTGATCTTAATTCTTCACATGCGTGTATCTGCAATTGTCCTTGGATAAAAACTAGACGAACGTTGTTCAACTATATTTCGTTCCCATTTTTAGAAATTTGCCCGATTCGTTTGGATTTGCTGTTTAAATAATTTTCTATAAAATTTCTAATTGTGAGGGCAAAGATTTTTGTATCCCGATGTAATTACATTATTTTCTGATTTTATGTGTATAATAAAACTCGAGGTACATAAGTACCTGTATAGTCACTTACAATTCAAGTTAACAAAAAGCAGGTCTCATGACGTTTTTGTATTTGTAAAATGATGATAAGTTCAATTTGATTTGATTTCGAAGGCAGTCTCCTCATTTCATCGAGAATGAATCCAAAATATTTACTTCCTTCATTAAATTTAGAGCTTTATAATTTTGAATTCATGCAACGGTGACAATAATCAGTAAATTAATATATTTCGTTTTCTATCACGTCAAAGGTCGATTGAATTTCTGAAAGCGGCTAAATTTTCATCGAGGATCGATGTATATATATTGTTCAAGATGGAGGATATTTCGGATCAGTTTTGAAGACGACAAATATTTTCGATATTTTTCAACTCGCATTGAGATTATATCCTGGGGTTCAGGAGCTCCGTCCTCTTTGCAGTGATATAGTCCTCTTCAGAAAGTACCTATGGACATCTTCGAAAATTAAGGTTGGAACCTCCGCTCGATTTGCAATTATCATCTTCTATGCTTATGAGATTGGGACTAATCCTGGAAAAAGCGTCACAAAAATTACTACATAAATAGTGACATCTTATATTTTATGATAGCGTAACGTAGCTATTTGGAGACTTCTTTTCTGTGGTTGTGCAGATGGTATCTTGTGGCTCCCGTAGTGTGTCTAGGTCCTTTCAGATTGGAGGAATAGGCGGGCGCATTTGCCTTTTCTTCTGTTCTTCTTCTTCTTCTAGGACTTTGATTTGGCTGCGGAGCCTAGTTATGTTTGGTGCGGAAATTAGGGTTTTCTATTTTCCAAAGTTTTATTACGGTCTTCTCCATATATCGGATGTGGTGGATGGCGGTCTCGTTCCAGTCATGGGGGCGGCCGTCCATGAAGCGGAGACAGTCCAGCATGATGTGGCTTGCAGTTTCGTCGCTATCTCCGCAGATGCAGTTGCTTTCCTCAAGGATGGCGCGGCCATGGAGGTGTGCCTTGAAGACTCCGTGTCCAGTGATTCCTTGTGTGCTCCAGAAACTGGGTACGAAGTCTTCCAGTTGAAGTCTTGACTCGATGGTGGGGAACAGGTAGTGTGGCCATTTGCTTTTCTTGCAGGCTGCCCATTCCTGCTCCCATTGACGTAATGTGTCCCTTCGCCATATTCTTCGGACTTCCGGGAGGCTGATTGGGTTGTTGTTATGTGTGAGGCCGTCTTGTGTGGATTGAATTGGAGTGAGGTGTCCCCACCACTTGACAGGTTTATCGTGTTCCAGGAGCCATGCAACTGAACGTTCAGTTATCAGCAGTCTGAGGGGTGGTTCTCCTGCAATCATTTGGGCGCTTTCAATTGATATATCTGGGTACCCTCTGATGGTGATGATATTACATTGGCGTTCAATGGAGTCGATGATTGAGGCATATGTCTTCAATTTCAGACGTGCGTAGAAGAGGGTACGGCAGTACTTCAGTAAGGAGTATATGAACCCTTTGAACATTGTTTTTCGGGCTGAGAAGCGGTATCCGTTGGTGTTTCGGCAGATCTTCTGGAGCATTGGAATTCTCTTCCGGCATTTTTGTGATATGTATTGTAGGTGTTTTTTGAATAGGAGTTTCCTATCGACTTGTACACCAAGGTATTCAATGCAGTCTCTAGGGATGATGTTGATGTTGCCAATTTTGTATTGGAAGGTATCTTCGTTTGCTTCGGATCGCTGCCAGAGGGGTTTTTGGACGTACGTTAGAATTTCGGTTTTTGCAATGCTGAGTTCGAGTCCAACTTCAGCAAGTTTTGTGTTTGTCTCTTGTACACATCTTTCAACTTTGTTCTTCAGTTCTTCAACGGTCTGTTCACCAACAATAATTAGGGTGTCATCCGCATAGACACACATGTGTGGGTGTTTTTCCTCCAAGTGTCTGATAACTTGGTCATAGAGGATATTCCATAGGGTTGCTGCGAGAACTGAGCCCTGTGGGCATCCTCTGTGTAGGGTTACTGTTTGGTTATCACAGTATGCTTCGCGACTCTCGAAGTAAGAGCGGATACATCTGACTACGTACTGGGGAGTGCCGGTGGTGTGAAGGCTCTTCAGAATGCATTCCCAGTTTACATAGTCAAATGCAAAACCTAACCTAACCTTTTTTTTTTTACTAGGGTCCCCAGTCCGGACTAACCCGGTGGGGCAAATTTATTATCGCGTAATAAGACAAGATTAAAATAGCCCATGCAGCAAGATCGCTTGCTGTTAGGGGTTTACCGAGGGTGTGGGCTTCGTTCTGAAACATTGTACGGAAAACTCCGTCATGCACGAACTTTCTTGGTCTTTTAACTCCATCAGAGCTCGGAGTTGATCGGCTGTTCGTGGGGGTTTGAATCTCTGTTTCTAAGTTGATTTTTTCTTTGTCTTTGGACCACCACCGCTCATCATCAATCGTGACAATACTGGGTTAGGGCTTTTTCTTCTCGAGAAACTTGGTCTTTAGGGGGACTACGTGGAGGGTATTTTCGCTGCGGGTATGAACTATCTCGCTCTCTCTTGGTACTTCGGTTTCCGACTTTTTTCGTCTTCTGTTTAATAGTTCTACGGAATGGTTTGAAATTTTGGTGTAAATTGTCCGAAACCGACCGGATCTCGCTACAACCTTCTTCCTTTTCGATCCCTGACTTCATCTTCCGACATCATGTGCCGATAACCGGCTGTCCTCTCCTTCTCCCCGCACCGAGGTTTTCAGATTCAGCCAATTCTCGAAAGAGGATGATCTGGTTCCTGTCGATTCCACCCATGACGGGTGCGTCAGATTTCCTTTCTGCGCGAGCATGAGCGTTATGACATCTGGCGTCATTTAGCTTTTCGAGGTTGTGCAGCGTCGATTCCGAACAGGCGATGGCACTCTGTCTGTATTTTGGTATGCATCTGTGATATTGACTTAGTGAAATAATTCCAGATTTCGAGTACTGTCTCTTCCCTCACGTTTTGGCAGTACGTAATTAGTTGTGAATCTTGTAATCGTCAGATATGAAAAATTGGCGTCGAGAGGCTATTTCAGTTGATTTTATTGAATTTTGAAATCCTAAATTCGATTCCAGACGGCACAGGCACAGTTGGTGTCACCCTACATCAAGCTCAAAATTTGATTTTGGTTCGGCGCACTTTTCATCGTACCCTTTTCTTAAAACTAAAGCTATCAAGAGAATGGTCAACAAAGTCGTACAAGATATGTGCTAAAGTCGTTGATGACGTGTTCGTTATTGTAAATTCACAGTCGGAAACGTATTGGTTTACAACGATATCATATTCGTCGCAATCTCGAAATGCGCTCGTAGTAACGTACAAGAGCGTTAGAAATTCGAGTTGGCATCCAACTCTTGACGAAGAAAGCTCGGTCATATTATCAGATCTCAATGAGAGAAAACCCCGCATTAATTGTGAGAAAAGGAAAATCGTTGGGAGTTATCCTTCGTATGAGTGAATATTGCTATACGTGTCGTTGAAACAGATGCTCGACTGACCCAATTATCAATAATTTTAATTTCGTTCTCGTAGTGGTTCATTGACTTCTTCCAATCGAGATCGAAAATTACCGTCGTCGAACGTATCTAGAAAGCTGTACAAAACTAGAGTTAGAACTTCCAATGATGATGGTGACTATTTACCCTGTATTTATTGATATTTTAGAGGCAGATTGTGCAATTAGGGCATTTCATGGAATGTCAAATGATTTTAGGCCAATCGTTAAAATTGAATTTATTACATGCGGAAAACCTAGGCTAATCATGAAATACGTTTACATTTTTAGGCAACTAAACAGGCGGATCGTGGCATTTCATGAAACGTCTAGGCATTTCACGAAGTGCGTTTACACTTCGTTAGGACAAATCATGAATAAAAAGGAATCAAAATGAACATTACAAGAACCTGTAGGTTTCAAGTTGAGCCGAAGTTAGTCATCGGATTATACGCACATTGCGTCATACGTTACTTGTTGGTACATGAGCTGCTGCCATGGCATTTGCTGTTGCACTTTAGGCCCATTCCTCGACAGAGACACCGGTTGTTGTCCCATTACTTTGTACAGTGGTATTTCTTAGATCCTTGGCCACGGCTTCCTTGGATCTCTGCCTGCTTTTTGGCAGCTGAGCGAAGGGCAGTTCTTGTAGGTAATATCAGGAGCTGGAAACCGACCATCAGACAGTTTTGTCATCCTTTTGGCTTGATGTAATAACGCCTGATGCGCCTGGTCTTCCTCATGTGCAATTTTTTTCCCCGCGAATCAAGAACCTTCTGAACTTGAGTCTCTACAACATCTTCCTGAACTTGAGTCCCTGCCACAACTTCTGTAGCTGTTGCACTCTGCCCGTAGTCCAGTTGACAAACATTCTAAAACGATACATGATATGACTCGTATAATAAACAAGTACAGTCTAATCTTTACACTACTGTACTACGATATTTCAAAAAAATCCAAGTTATTACACGATCTGCCTAACATGAGTTCAACCGTTCATGAGATGCCGGCAAAATTTCGGTCTTTTCATGAAACGCTCAACCTAACACAGACATTTTAGGGCTGCATCTGGTTTGCGGCTCCGAGGATACTTTTTACAAATACCCAGTTTGCGGCCCATCTGAAAGGGAAGTGAGAACCATGGATAATGTTGAGTGATTGGCCCCTGCAGAAGTTTTGTGTGCCACCAGGGTGACGAGCTTCCCTTGATTCCCCTTTGTGTTTTAACAAGATCAAATGTGAATCACAAGTAATATTGTACACATACTTAATTCTTTCATTTTCTCATAGTTTCTCAGTTGGTCTCGTGAATAAGTATTTGAACCCGCTATCCATTTTGTTAGGGGGATCATGTCCTCAGAAAACATCCGCGTCCGGGAGTTTCTGAGAACGGTGTGACGTGACGTGACATGACGTGTGAAGCTTTATGACGTCATCAATGACCTTGACCTACTTTAGGGGCTTGAATAAATTTAAATTTCCAGCCTTCATTATATTAGGCCTAGCTTGCAGTATACTGAGAAGAGCCCAACCAACTCATTTTCTGAGAGGGCATTTTGGCGCCAACGTGATCGCGAGCGCGGGAGGTTGCGGGTTCCCCACTGCCATTGAAAACCCAAAATGACCTCTAATTTTTCGAAATATGTCACAAATGTGTAGTAAGAGGGCGTATTGTAGAATATTTTATTGTTTTACAGCTACTTTTATTAATTTCTCGACTAAAGTTTTACTGACAATGTGTATACGCTGCAATTATTTTCAAAAAGACATTCATAATTCTGGCCGCAAACTGCCAACACTTCATGATATAACTAAAATTTTGCCGGCATTTCATGAAATTACAGATTTAATGATCACTCCCATTTGACTTTTTTAAAAGTACCCACGACAAATGACACGCACCAATAAAGGTATTATATCGATAGTCGCACCGTCTCGAAAAAGTTTGAGGATGAAGCGACTATTCCGCGTGCATTACAATTTCACAATTACCACGTGCAATTCATGAATTAAAGAAACTTATCATCGACTGACTTCTCGGTAATTCAAGGGTAATACAGTACGAATAACGTCATGGTTATTGCTTAGAAGCGACAGGCTAATCTTGTACATAGAATGTATTTCAAGGTATTGCTATGAACACATTCGTCCATTAACTCATTTTCCAAGTATCCAGTGGCTGACATTCTTGAATTATTTACACGAGACAAGAAATAGATCAGTTTGTCTCAATTTTTCTATCATTTTTATTTTTTTTTTTTGTTGCATTCCTATCAACTTCCATTTGTAATCACCAGCAGATACCTACAGTTTTTTCCTCAGTAGCGTACAAAGATTAAAATTAGGTACACACGAGGATCGCACCAAATCGAGTCAATGTATTATGCGCGTTACAAGTTTATCCGATTCAAACTGGTTTAGAACGAAATGAAAAGTTACGAAACGTTCAAAAAGTTCATGCTTTATGCTGTAATCGAGTCCCACTGGAAGAAATTAACTACGACTGTGATTTGAGAAATAACAATTTCCAAATTCGTTAACGACATATGCGTCAGTAATCGATGGAATATCCAAGAATTTGATGTATGCACATTCTCATTATTGTGCCTGCCCGATGAAGAATTGTTTGAATGGCGTGTCACGATGAATTCGGTCGAAGATTTCTTCCTTATCTTTAACAAGACAGTGTTTCTCTTTTTCAAATCACGGCAAACAAATTGATACGATATTAAAATTTGTACGTACCATAATGCACTGAATACTCTTATTTATTCAAACTAGCACAGTGAACGTTTCAACCCCACTCTTCTCGTCTGTACAAATTACAAGTCAGTAATTAATACATCCATTTTATCGATACAAAAATGATAATAATGACACCGTTTGTTTCATCACGGACGCGTATATTCAGTAAACGATTTACAAAAGTGTCGATCATTTTAGAATTGAACTTAGAAATACGGAACAGAAAACGAATGGTCAAGAATTATTACAGTAGGGCAATTAGAATGTTAGTCAAGTGATTCTAAATCACAGTTGAGTATTGCGTAAATCGAACCTAGTTAGTCTTAAAATTGACATTATTATTGTGTTTCAACATGATAACTGGTTGTAGAGTTTTCGTCTTGATGTTCTCGACCAAAGACCGTCGTACTATCGAAATTGAAAGGATGTCCTGTCTTTAAAACGTGTGCGGCTAAAGCACTTGATAACACGAAAATAATGTTAATTTTACAATTCGCGCAATATTTACTCGGGTGTGATTCAGAACCACCATCCTCCTAATTGACCTACTGTCGTGTATTTTCCTGTTTATACTAAGCCTAACGTACAGTAAACTGGGCTGTGAGTCACTTAGCCAACGTGGTATACATAATATTGGACTCACACTAGGTCATATGATACATTATAGTAGGAAACGTGTAAGCCTTCTATAATGGCGGCTGAATTTTCTTTAGCAGCCTGGAATAACACTACTGTAGCAGCCTGTTCTATTGGACCTAGTATAACGAAGGTTAAAGGTCAAAATTTTTCCTAGTCCCTGAAATGAGTCAAGATCATTTATGACGTCATGAAGCGTATCGGCAGGTGAACCCGATTTCTGGCTAATCCCCAGCTCATTTCAAGTCCCTAGTAAAGAACGGCAAGGTTATTGATGTCATGAAGCCTGAGTTCCTGCTAGGTCTGTTGTAACAGTCTGATTACTGAAAACCTAGTATGCTGTATAGGTATATTAGGCCTATATCAGATGAACCAGAATGAAGTTACCAGTTAAATGGGAGTTCGCGCTCAATTCACTCCAGCGCAAAAACGCGGAACGTTAGATTGAACTCCAAATCTACAAAATTAGTATCTCAATTTTGTCTTCAATTAGCCTTTGGCGCCCCTACCCAAGCACGTGATGAGTCATCATCGGTGCCCTCGACCTACTATAGGGACTTGGAAAAATTTTGACCTTTCCTGCTTTAGTGTAGTAGACTATTATCGACCTTGGTTACTTCATTATACTGGACGTAACACACGGTATACTAGGTAATAATTGACTCATCGTACCTGCGTTTTAACGACATCACGTCGTTAAATTCAGTCTCCGCTAAAGACTGGGATTCGATTTTCTCGCACCCTCAGCGATCCATTGCATTTCAAATTCCAGCTCTACCAACTTATTTTTGACCAGTTCTTCTTTCGGGTTTTCATCTACTAAGAGAGCCAGCAAGAATCGTTACAAAAAGTGTCACGTTTTTTGTCACGCTCGATGACGTCATCAGTGATCTTGATTTCGGTACGTTACATCGCATACAAAACGCTAAACTACGTGTCTCTGAAGGAGACAGCTTCTGTGCTATATGTCACGTTTTTTCTTATACTTTCTTTTCTTAATCCTTTTAGTAGAAATGAAAATTTCCGACAATGACGATGGATATTTGGGATTGAGTCTCCTTATTTAGCCAACTCGGGTTGCCTGGCTAACAAATTGAAGGATATATTTCTTCCTTCGGGATCAACTTTATGCCCTTTTGATGTTGTTGGACTATATCTTAACATCTCTCAGGCTACTTGTACCACTATCCAACAGATAGGAGACTTGTTTGTTAAATCCAGTACCCTTCATGAGCAATTGGGGAAATTAACGTCTGCTGGTCGCCTAACTTCTGTAGATTTTATGGTAAATTTTTCGAGTTCCTCAAATATACCTTGAGTTCTCTTATCTCAGAAGTATTCATGTCCAAATTCGAGATTGATCTATTTTCTCACGTCTTAGGTTACGTTGATGACATTTTGTGCGCGTGGACCGGTTCTGCGGAGCTCCTTAGTGAATTCTTCACTTAAATACCTTCTTTAAAATTTACATTGAAAGTTGGTGGCTCCTCTATAAACTTTTTGAACTTGACCAAGTCTGTCATGGACGGTGTCCATGAATTCGGTATTTTTACTGAAAAGGTACATCGACCGATATTGCTATCCACGAGTCATCCTTCGTGCCTGTTACCCACCAAATAGATACTTTTAATAGTTTAATACATCGCCTTTCTTACATCCCTCCGAATCAGGCCGCTTTCCAGAAAGAACTCGTGACGATAAAGCACCTTGCCAGACTGAATCAGGTCGGGTGAACATTAACCTGATGATTCGTAGGAGGCTCACAAGGAAATGTCTCAAATCTGCGACCTCCTTCGCCTGAGATTTGCACCTTGATAGTAGGGAACGGTGGCGGGCAAAGTTTCTTCGGAGTAGCCGTGTCCTCCGTCCCTTCGGTTTTCGGCTGACTTTCCACAATAATAATACTTTTGAGAGATGATTTAATAAAATAAAGGATCCCATTCCGAAGGCCGCGAAGAGGGTGTTTATATGGTAGATTGTAGACCCCAGCGTATACGTAGGTATGACTGGCCGCCCACTTCAAATTAGAGTGGCTGAGCACGAAAAAGCTTGGAGTAAATATTTGGTCATAGTTTTGAAGAGGGTTCCGAAGTTCTTCTCTTCGGAGAGAATTCGTTTTTAAAACGATTGGCTCTGGAAGAAATCAAAATTTTTTGGCATCGGAATAATAACGACGTCGCCGTGTTGAACAGGTATATTAGGTGCCTAAGGTATATTCCTAAGGAAGGAGGAATTGATTGAATTAGTCTATAAGAATGATTCACATTTCGATGACTCGCTAGTTCAGTTATGACCTCCTTCGAACTTACTTCTTCTTGTTGATATTGGTCCATTCTCATAGACTAATTCAATTAATCCCTCTTCAAGAATGTAGATATCTGTCTAATACGGTGACGTCTTCACTAATCCAATGTTGAATAATTTTGATGTGTTCAAGAGCAATACGTTCGTAGCACAAATCCTCCCCTTGAAATAAAACTTTCGACCCCTTTTTAAAACTGTGACCATTTTCAATTTAATGATTGGTGAAGGCCGACTCTCCCGTTTTATCATTCTCTCGCGCTTTTCTGTGCTCACGCACTCGGATTTGGAGTCAGCGGCTAGTCATCCCCGTGTAGACTCCCTTGTGAATACCAAACTCATGGTCGCCGTTCCTAACGGCGGGTGTCGTGTTTACAGTATTATATCGCGGTGTTTGTATTTGGCTGTTTTCTTACTCTTTTTCAAGTGTATTATAGTCATTAAGTTCGTTGAGTTACCACAAACTTCCAATCATTTAAATGTTTTAAACATATTTCGTACTCTGAGGATGTACCAATTTTTCATTTGTTCCAGCTCAAGTTTGAAAATTTCAGTTGTTTTCCCATTCACATGCCACAAAAACAAAAGAAAATTCTAATCTCATCAACTTTCATTCCCGAGTCGTGTACCTGAAAAAAGGATCTGTATCACAAAAACGAAAAATTTGTATGAACGTTGAGCCTGATTACGTGTTTGTGAGTTGATGAAATACATACCACTTTATCTTGAAAAAATTCTCAAAAAATGACGAAAATGAGACGAGGTATGGGGGGGGGGACCAAGAAATTCACCAAAAACCACGCACCTGTGCCAATAAAAGATGTGACTCAAAAACATTCGGCCCGGGGAGAATAGATCAAACTCAGATTTGAACATGAACACCTTTGAAATAAAAGAACCCGAAAAGGGATCCAATAGGGATCTCAGCTTCCTAGGGATCAAATTTACAAAAGTTTGGAGACTAGCAAACATTCAGAAAGTCAAAAAAACTCCTCCAATTCCTCACGAGGAACACCAGATTTGACGAGCACGGTGGCCTTAGGGATGTTTGGGAATAAATCTACAGCATCAAATGAACATAAAGTCGAACCCGGAGGAAGACTTGCGTACTTCAGCTCATCTGTCAGTTAGCCCAATACAACGACGATTTATCATTATTGTATTCTATTCTACTTCAAGCTCGGAATTCGATTTCATTTGGGGGCACTTCGTTCCAACTAGGCCTTCCCTCTCAGTCGACGTTAAAGCCCGTTCATAGTATTTTTACTGAAAGCGCTCGCACGTGTTTTGCGGGAAGCGTAGTGTAACTCTTTATTTTTTAAAAAATGTAAATATTTTCATCAATTTGTCCCTATCTGGTTTCTAAGATACGAAAAAATTTGCCTATTGTCTTACGACATATTGAATCATAACGCAGGAAATTGTACAGGAATTGAAAATTAAAATTTGTTGATCGAATAATTATGCGTACTAGTATCCTGTTATCGAACATGTTTATTTAACACGAAATGTTAAGCACAATTTCTGAACCCTTATCATGACGTTTTTCCGTCGAGATCCAAATTTTCACTTCCTTTATTACGTTTCAATCATTCTAAATGTCGTAATTTGTTTTCCTCTCCGCGTACGTATCGGTGACCATTATTTTCTGGGATGAGTGTAATGTACCTCTACTCTCGCTGACGTATCTTAGCGGTCAGCAGGTCTTCTTGTACAAGTAATTCAAACGTGTTTTATAATAATGTGTGTACTAGGTCGTGAATGCAGCGTTCGAACGTGTTCGTCGAAACGCACGTGCGCACTCTTATTCAAGACTGGCTGGTTACTTGTATGAATTTTAGCTCCTTTTTTGGAGGAGGAATACAATTTTAGCGGTTCGTATTTCCAAATCTTGCTCTGTAACAGGCCTAAATTTGACCATTCACGCAGCTTATGATCTGCTGCTGAGTTTTGATTGCTCGTTCTGTTGTATGAGTATTGTTCAAACTTCATGTAAATGGTTAACATTCATTACGTCTCCTGTTTCTTTTGGCTCTTGATTTTTTTTTGGCAGTATCACAATATTTCGTTTACGATGTAAGAATACACTTCATGAAGTAGCCATTTTGAATATTTAATATTTAAGATTGCAGGGTTCTTATTGCAATGTTTAAAAGTTGCATAATTCCTTCCTTTCTCGAATTTCTAACAGATTGCTCTTATTATGAAAAAGGAACTCGCCACTCGTCTTGTTTGCTGCTCCAGCATGTAAGATTTTTTCGAACTTTGTGATATCGATAAGACTTCACCTTTCTACAGTGTGTCATAAAAATCGAAAATGTATCATTCCAATAAGTAAAGGAAAAGTTTTCTCTGTGGTCTATCGGGTTGATTCGCGTGCTGTTGTTCTGACTCCTTAGTAGGGCCTCGCGGCTCGCTGTCAACGCTCTAACATTTCCTCAATGAAGAATCAATTCGCGGGAATGCGATGCTAATTGAATCGTCAGATGTTGCGGCACGATCTTACTATTATCGGTATGCAGAAACATCGAAGATGAAGGCTTTATTCAGATTTAAAATTTCCATGTAATTTCGCTACTGTTTGCCTGAACGAATTGCAGAGTGACGGTTCGGTAATTTCACCAATCCATGGTAACGAACGGCTATTTATTTGTGCCTAAATTAGTTACTGTGCTTCACGGAAATGACGTTGAGATGTTTCGCATCTTTGAGCCAAAGCGACGATCTATTTCTATTTCTTGTGCATCCGTACGATCTTGACTTTGTCCCTGGCGGGACATGGAGCGGTGTTGACTTGGCCATTACCGGTTAACCTTGACCTACTTGTGTTCTTTTGATCTCCAGCATGCTCCTTTCCATTGCCAACTAAGTTTTCCTCATTTTATCTAATTGTGAGTTAGTCGGGGCCCATGTCTGTGATCCGTAAACCATTGCCGGTAGTGTACAACTTTCCCATATCCTAATTTTATTATTTATTGACATATTACTTTTATACATCTGCCTTAATGACCAATAGTTTTTCCAACCCTGATTTATTCTCCTTGAAATTTCTTTATTTAATCTGTCGTCTATCGCTACCGTCTGTCCTAGGTCTATGGCCTACTTAGAAGAACAAAACGGTGAGAGAACAAACAGACAGTAAAGACATACGATATAATAAAGAAGCAAAAACTAAGATATGCTGGGCACGTGAGTAGGAAAACTAACAACAGGTGGGAAAAGATATTACTAGACTGGACTCCATATGACTACAAAAGAATGAGAGGTAGACCAAGAAGAAGATGGATAGACGAAATCAGATCATACGCAGGAAACGCATGGCAAAGAGACGCAAGGGACAGAATCCGTTGGGAGAGGATAGGGTAGGCTTATGCCCGCAGATGGGTGAATTATGAAAAATATAAGTTGGCATGTATTCACTTCACTTCTAATGGAAATAAAGCCGTTTATTATTTATTGACCTACTTATAGAGTATTATGGAACGTGACTTGTATACGTGCAGAAATAGGGCGAGGCATAATTTATGAAGCGTAAAATATGGTCTTTGTCTTTTGCTTATCAGCAGAGAGTCGAAATCCCCTCTAGGTACAGACTCGAAGTTTTTAAAGCTTTGGCCGTAGGTGTCCAAGATTTTTGAGAAGACGAAGAAAAACATCAATTGGAGTTGACTTCTGATCTATGCTACGGAGGAGACATGTAGGCCAGATTATAGAAATTCTAGGCCAGGCGAGGAGGATTAGGAAAATTTCGTGGGAATGAATTCTTTGATCTATTTCTTCAGGGACTTGAAATGATTCTGATGGTTGACCACGGGGTCTTGAGGCTTGAAAAAAGAGAGATTTCTGGAAAAACCAAATGAATAAAGATCATATTTCATGTCTACCAGAGAATAATGTGATCTATATTTTCAAGGTCACACCTACTTTGTAATGAAATCATGTTCTTTTTCTTTTCTTCTTCGTTTCTATCTCTCCGACGTACAACTATACAGTTTCCTCTCTCTCTCCTCTCCTTATTCTCCCCTATTCTTGGGGTCTGTCCGTCTGTCTCCATTATAATAGTCCTAATAGTAATACTGCTCGAGTCTCCTTTATATCAGGCATATCCGGGTTACGGCTGATAAGGTCATGTTTGCAGATTTCAGGATTGGGGTACTCCTCAGCCTCCATCATACTAGGCTATACAGTATCCTAAACTATACTACGCCTCACATACAACAGTATAGAAGCCTGTACTAAGTCGTTTATGGATTACAAAGATGAAGGGAGGTGGATTGAATTCACAGATTTCAGAATCAGGCTTGGAGTCACGGTTGATGACGTCACCAGCTGATCAAGTCATTATGGTATTATAAAGGGAGAGAAGGGAGACAGTTTACAGGATTTTCAGAGGGTGGGGAACTCGCAAATTTCGGAAGGATTCGGGAAGCTTTGGAAAAGATGTGAAACATGTCAAAAAGAGAAAGTTGAACATACATGATATGTACTTATTAACGGTAAAGGGGACTTCGAAAAAATGAGCCTTGAACATAGGAGGGAAAAGAAGAATTAAAATGACAGTTGAAGAAAGTTCAAGTGCCTCCTTAAATGGGCTCCCTGCTCAGCTCAAACAATGCAATTAATAAAACCAATTCCCGAGTTGCGGAAGAAGTGAGCCGCGAGTTATTGATTTGATTTCTTCATTTTCCCTGTTTGACTGTCTTATGAAAGGTATAGTCTATACCTTCCAATAAGATAGATTGTAAAAATTCACTATTCATATATTTTTTTTTTTCTTTTCTTTTGTTATAGGTAATGATACACTAATCGTCCTAAATCCTAAAAGTGGACCAGGAAAATCTCGCGAATTATTCCAAGATAAAGTGAGGCCCTTACTGTTGGAAGCTGACCTCAATCATGATCTTCATATCACACGAGGACGAAATGATGCGAGGTAAAACCTATCAACTTCATTGACCTCAAAGTCGCAAATGTTGGTTTTAATTCTTAAGGCACCCGTTGTCTTCTTTGGGTGCATACAGATTATCGCTCTGTAGAACTTTTGTAGTTTTTGAATTTTTCGTTAAGAAAACAGAATGATGGCTATAACGCACATTCCACGATGATTTGATCGCTATCTTTATTTCCATAATTTTTTAGAAACTTCATCAAGAACAGTAACGTACTCAAATGGAAAAAAGGTATCGTTGCTATTGGCGGAGATGGAGTACTTTTCGAAATCATAAACGGTGTTATGGAACGGCCAGATTGGAAGCATATAATCAATACGATTCCGTTCGGCATCATTCCTGGTGGCTCGGGCAATGGATTAGCGAAGTCATTGAGTGCTTGTACGAGGTAATTGGATATTTCTAAATATAACCCTCTCACATTCGATCTTGTAGACACCACATTTCTCTCTTATAGAAATTTCATCATTGGTTCTTACCAGAAGACGCCTTAGACTTCTTCTAGAATTACAATAAACTGGGAGAAAGTTGGAAGTGGCGAAGAGCGCGAGAAAATTTTTCTAGGTGGGGCGATTAAATCCATTTGCCTCTTCTTGTACTTCGGAGTTCGCGTGGGTGTCGAAATTAGGGTGATCAGACATGGCGAGAGATTTGAGAACATGAATTTTTCGGGCAAAATCGGTATAATCCATAGGAATATGGATCAATCTATGAATAAAGTTTGTAAGTCATAGCGCTGAATAAGGAGCCGTCAATAAGAGTATCGACAGATTTCTCCTTCCTAAAGATACTGAACTGATGGTGTCCTTGGGCGATGGAAACAGTCAGGTCCTGCAAGTTAATCTTGGGACCTCCCGTTCCCATTCAATGATAGTTCCCAAACCGGAAGTTCTTGGATTTTGTACACTGTATAAAACTGCAATGCAACTCACTTTTTATTATGAGTTTTCTATCCAGTGGTACCTTGTTAGCATGAAAAACAAGATAGCCTGGTTTACAGATACTGAACTAAGGAGATGAGCACACGAGCTAGACAAAGATTTCAATCCACTAATGACGTGCTCAAAGCCTTGTTTTCCAACACTGATGCACTGCGTGCAGTGTTCGGACGTTCCCGGGAATTCAGTTATGGACTGGGCCAAAAATTTTAACGACGTCATTCAAGTTGAGACATGAACTCGTGATCTTAAATTGTTTGCGCTGCAGAATGTTTTTTCAACTCAACAAAACGTCGATCTAGGAGGGTAAATGTCATAAGAAAAAAAGGCCATTTTCTTCGATAAAGTTGATTCAGGCGGTTCGATTTTGTATTTTGAATCGACATTCATCGATTACTGTCCAATAATTAATTCATATCAAAAGTCGAAATTTCTCAAAGTCCTCCAAGCCTGTACAATTCTATGGTAGAAATTTTGACTAGGAACTTGTTTCGAGAGGAGGGGTTCTCTTCGAAAATTTTAGCGTCTCCTCGTCCGGTAGAAACTGATTTGCCCTAATAACGGAGTTCGATCGAGAAAAATTCGGAATATGGAGCCTTTCAAGATAGGAGAGGAGAGAAACTTGAAAAGACTTTTACCATCAAAGTAGTTGAAATTGAAAAAGTTTTGAATATTAAACTGTACATCACATGGGAAGAATTCAGAAAAATTTAGACCTTCCGAGTCTCCAATTTTGAATTGAATTTTTAAAATGTCATCCTATAGAACAGGTTTCCTAAATTTCTTTTCAAATTTTGTAAAAGAAGGTGTCGTTTCTCCTTTTCACTGTCGAGCCCCTTGTCTTATGAAGACAGCAATCTACTAAAAACTTTCGGTGAAGACGTTTGAATTAATTGATTACTTCTTGAACTCCGTTTACAGAGAGCCTTACAATGATAATCCAATACTGGTTTCTACATTAAGTATAATTAAAGGCTATCCAGTTCCTGTGGATTTGGTGAGATTAGAGACACTTTCTGAGGTAAGTTTATATTTCTTGGTTTCTTGAGAATAGATTGTCCATTGATATCGCGGTGTGTTTGGGAAGTATGAAAGTGCACGAAACATAAGAATAACATAGTTTTTGACTCATCTGTCTCTGTTGTACGGTATCAGTCTGGAAAACGAGGATTTTCGACGATTTTTTTTTTTTTATGGGAAGTACAATTTTTTTAGAAGATTTTACTGGTGATTTGAAGAGGAAGAGGGATTCTTACGGCTGATGAAAACGGCACTCATTAAACGAGCTTGTAATACTCAGCAAAATGAGTGATGTGTCATGGGAAACCCAGGCATAAGTCGGATTTTTTTCAGTTCTTGCCCAATTATGATTCTCCACTCATTTTCGAGTCTTTTGATTCAGATTTGAAGTCAATCGGCTGAAAATCCGATGCACAGGAGCGGTTTGAAGTTGGGACTCATTTTTCATATTTTTTGAGATTTTTTCCTTTAGTGATGTGTCATGGGAAACCCGGGCATAAGCCGGAAATTTTGTTTTTGCCCATTTATGATTCTTCACTCATTTTCGAGTCGTTGGTTCTTTGAAGTCATCAATTTTGTTTTCCAACTTATGCCCGGGTTTCCCATGACACATCACTTATGCATATTGATATTCACTGTGAGGGAAAAGTGCGAGAGCTCAAAATGCCATCAGAAAATTTGCTCGAAAATAGTGTGATTTTTCATTTTTAAAAATCTGTAAACCCTTGTCTTGAAAACTAGTAGAAGAATAAGTGCTTATTCCAGCCAATTGCTGTTAGTGTAGACCAATTAATCCGATATTTAGCGACCGGTACATAAAAAAGAAGTAGTTGTAAGTGTTTTTTACTGTTGTAATATCCTGTGTAGATTACGTTTATATTTTTTCCCTTTCTAAAAAACTAATTATTCCCACGCTTGGTTTCTTCTTGAACGTTTTTTTTTTTCCTTTTTCTAGGTAGTTTTCTCATTTTTATCGTTCGGTTGGGGCTTAATAGCAGATATCGATATTGAAAGCGAACGCTTGCGAGTGATCGGAAGTCCGCGGTTTACTATCTGGAGTGTGGCTAGATTAATTGGTAAGTTGATCTCGTACCTATTGTACAGGTATATCAGCTTTAAATTGATACTTCGATAATAGAAACTATATTTCGAAAATAATATTTCTTCTTCAATATCGTGTTACATCTGTACGACATAGAAGTCATTTACCCATTGTGATTAAACGCTGATATTTTTACTCGAGTTGACATTAGATTTCATTGTTTCAAGTGGTAATCTATGTTATTATTTTGAAATTTGCACCTCGTTTATAAACTACTAGAATGACTAGAATTGGGAAGTGGAGAAAATTTGATGCCCCTGCCTCATTTGCGGAGTTAATTCAACAAATTATATGACGATAGCATAAAATTTTTCTGAGTACTGTTCCTTTCTTTCTTTTCCCATTTACTATTCTATGTCAATGCGTGGTTCTATTGTTTGAAGCGATTAATTGAAGATGAGTCGAGCGACCATAAAAATGACCATGTGTGCAATTTTTCTATCACTCGAGTTTTTACTTGTTTCATATCTTCACGCTGTTTTCTTTTGACGTGTTTCATGTCTTCACTCTGCCCTGGCCGCTAATTTGAAATTTTTCGAGTGCCCCCCCCCCTTCACCCTCGTTACTCCGTGGGTGACTCAAAAATTTGCGAGTTCACCTTGCCCAGTTTATATACTAGGTTTATACTAGCTTTTCGATAACGTACTAGGATTTTAGCAGTCTTAAACTAGAATCATAATAGACGAAGGTCCCCTCCCCCCTCCTCTTAGGAATTTACTAGTCTTAAACTAGGCTTATGATAGGGTGTCCGGGCTTAGACGAATCATCAAAAATACGAACGGATCTAGTTAGTTTATACTAGCAAGAGCAAAGAGGAGGCGAAAAAGCGGAACAAGTGAGCCACCCGAAAGCAGTGTTGCCCAATGATATAATCAAAAATCCGTAACCGCCATTTTTTCTAAGCCTAAAGACAGAATTCTACGGAGTTTAACCGATTCAACAATAACGATTAGGCTTACACTAGTGACTGAGATACTTCTCCCTTGATCGACTCATTGTGAAGACAGATTGCCATGTCAATATTTAACAATCAAGAGAAAAATATCTCTCTTTAGGGTGGCTAAGGTACTTTTCCCTAGAGCATAAGATATCTGTATTTTACGCAAAATTCGTATTTTTTTCAAGGACCAAAAATCTGTAGGTCTGGCAGCACTGCCCGAAAGCTATAAGCTTGAACAGGATTGCAAAAAAAGTATGTTTAAAACGTGTAAAACATTCCCATAAGAGGCAATGTAAATTTTCCAATTTTGGCTGTTTTAAACATGTTTTAAACACGCGTTTAAAACATAGCTTGAAACACTCAAAAGTTATTAGCTTGAAATATTTTGAAATAGACTAGACTTTTGAGAAAGACATGAAACCAGGGATAGAAAGCTTAACCTGAGCCATTAATGGCTTAAGTTTAGTTTTGAGTCAATGTTTTGCCGTTTTTTGTTGAGCCAAAAGTCAGTCAATCGTTTTTTCGCCATTGACTTAAAGCCAAATATCAGCCAAAAGCCAATTTCATTGGCTTAAAATAAAAGCGGTTAAGTCTGCGCACAACAAGAAAAAAAGTTGAAAGCGCAAAGCCGTGAAGCAGCCGGCAACCGGTAGCTGGCCATCTTATCTTAATATTCTTGAAACAATAGACCATTTTTTCGGTTCCGCTTCCAGGCGGTAATCATCGGATCCGCTTTCTTTCAGTTCCGCTTCCAAGCGGCAATCATCGGATCCGCTTCCTTTCGGTTCCGCTTCCAAGCGGCAAGCACCGGATCCGCTTCCTTTCGGTTCCGCTTCCCAGCAGCAAGCACCGGATCCGCTTCCTTTCAGTTCCGCTTCCAAGCAGCAAGCACCGGATCCGCTTCCTTTTGGTTTTGTATCTTGATAAAAGGATCTTTCAGGGATTGCACAAAAAATTACGGTTATCCTTTAAAAAAAGGCAAAGAATATCGGTTATCCTCTATTTTTTAGGGGATATCCGCTATTTTTCACAGATGAAATATTGGTTACAGTTCTTTGGCCAGGTTTCAAGATCCGCTTCCTTTCGGTTCCACTTCCAAAGAGCAATTGCCGGATCCGCTTCCAAGGAGCCTTCGCAGGATCCGCTTCCTTTTGGTTCCGCTTCCGAGGAGCCATCGCAGGATCCGCTTCCTTATGGTTCCGCTTCCAAGTAGCAATCACCGTATCCGCTTCCTTTCGGTTCCGCTTCCAGGCGGCAATCATCGGATCCGCTTCCTTTCGGTTCTGCTTCCAAGCAGCAATCATCGGATCCGCTTCCTTTCGGTTCCGCTTCCAAGCGGCAATCATCGGATCCGCTTCCTTTTGGTTCCGCTTCCAGAACCCAAAAATTCAGGTCCGGATTCCGGATACCATTTGGGAGAGCGATTCCGGTTCACACCCCTGTTACTTACTTGGTCAACGGACCTTTTGACCCCCATAAGGAAAGCACAGATAGCAAAGATCACTGCGTTATTAATTGTGAATACACAATTTCTTAGTATCCAGAGCTTTATGAATACGTTCTAGGAACTCTATGAAATGATTATTTTGATTATAACCAAAATTCAGGGTTTTCTTTTATTTACCTGATGATCTTTGCTCCCTTTGTTATTCTTATGGGAGTCATCAGATTTAAGAGGCTTCAAACACCAGAACAGGTACTCTGGCCAATTGTTATCAACTGTATGACGTCAGAGGAAAACAGTCTATAAGCTGGAACTCACATCAAATTTTAAAATGATGAGAAAAGATGGCAAAGTTTTTCATTGGCTTACGTTGAGCCAATCTATTGGTCTAATTAGGCCGATACATTGGCCAATGGATTGACTTACCTGCAGCCAAAAGCCAAACGTCAGAAGCTCATCCGTGGCGCAAAATGATCGCTTATATTTGAAGCCATTATCCGCAATCAGGTTAAAGGTAAAAGCCAGCTCCGCCAGAACATTTTTTCTATTTCTACGGAATTTTGTGTGTGCGTACTTGGCAGTTTCTTGGAGGGACTCCGAAAATTTCGGATCTCAAGTCTACTCTTTATTCCAAAAGTTGCGTGCGTTTGCGCGCCTATCATAATCTAGAATAAAATACTGTATACCAGGCTATATTAGACTGAAAAAGAGGGAGGAGGAAAGATCCTCAACGATATGAGACGCAAAACATGATCCTCATTTTTGATCGTAGAAAGTTCCAACTTCGATTTTTGTTGCTTTGCAAAATAATGTTATTACATTTTTTGTAAACTTTCGAAGGTTCATATTATTTTTTGGCGGGAGACCCGCTTTCTCTTTAGTTAAGGAATTCTGTCCGCGTACGCGAGCGCGTAACGCTGGGAGCAAAACGCTGGGACTTGGAAAAATTCGTGATTCTATTGACCCTGTATACTGGGACTTGGAGAAAAGGAAAAGGAAAGCTAAACACATAGAAACCAGTATATTTTTCTGTATTTACAACCGAAAAGGGATAAATTGTAACCCACTTCGAAAATAAATTGTACGCTTACATTCTATGCAAACTAAAAATCTTGAACGTTCCGCCATAAGTCGCTCCCTGAGTAAAAGCCTATAAATTTTTAAATCGATTAAACTATTCGCAACATCAACGTTTTTCATTCAATTGTGGGAAACAAATACCAACCGCGCTTCTGTCATGGTGTTTGTAATTCCATAACGTCGTGGTCGTACTTTTACAGAATTGTGTCATTAAATGGTTGTCAGGTTTACGGACGTATACGGGACGTCTCTCCTTTCTGCGAGTGCCACCAGAGAAAGTCAAAGAAGTGGTCGCCAGTTCGGACTACTTGGAAATAAATGTTCAAGACTCGTACCCATTTGAGGATGAGACGGACGATAAGAAATCCGCGCTCAATGTAGAATGTTATTCCAATAGCAGTTTCGATATGGAGTCCATCAGTTTGGATACCGGCTGTAATCAGGTGATTATTATTTTACACGACAATTATTACTTGTTTCAGATTTTTGAACTGTCAAGGTCTTCTTTTTGACGTGTATGTTCCATTAGTCTGGTGGTTAGTCGGAAATCTGCGTCACGCGAGAAGCTTTATTACATCAATGACCTTGGCCTAGTTTACGGACTTGGCTTGTTCAACGAAGTTGAACAAGGAAGGACGGAAATCTTTGGTATTGAGAATTGAAGGAGTCCCTCTCCTATTATGCATAGCTCGAAACTCCTTTATTATAGGTAGGTCAAGTTTTTGGACTAGAGAGCAATCGAAAGACGATACCGTCACGCATCAGGTCCGAGAGCAAAAACCATACCCGAAAGCTTTGGAGGCGAGACTAGACCTTACTTGTTCCTTTAGTAAACTCAGTGATCTCGACCTGACGTCCCACTCCTGCGATCCCATCAATTGACCATGACCTACGTAGATACGACCCTGGGTAGTATATGCTACTTTATCTTTTAGCACCAAGTCTGGATACCGATTTTCGTGCATCTTTGGAGAACAGTATTGCCACAGTATCGCGACTTTTTTCTGTATGAAGGCGGCAGTTTTTGCACGGGAATGAATCGCAGCGTTCACACTGGCGCTACTGTATGACGCAAGTCTTCAAGTTTTCGAGAGTGTTGGAAACTGGAGGCACTTTGCCTCTGAAGGTACCTTGTCTCCGCCTTGCTGGAGGCGGAAACTAGCTGAAATTTTGAAGGTCAACTGGAGGCTTGGAGGCGCCTCCGAAGACCATTTTAGAGGCATCTGGAGACACCTTTAAATGCCTTCGGAGATAGTTTTGGAGGCAGTGTTGGAGATGCCTTCAAAGATGTTTTTGGAGACGTCGATCAGTGTGACCAGATGTAGTAGTACCAGATGACAGATAATCTATATTAATTATTATAGTTTTCCATGGAAATTTAATGTTGAAAGCTATGCATTCAGCCATTTTGATGTTAGCGTTCCTTGGTTCAAATTAAAATGAAAGTTTTTAATACACCTTCTGAGTGTCATCTGTCATCTGGCAACACTGATAGGCCAATATATTGCATTTGGTGACACTGATCAACATTGAAAGTGCCTCCAGAGGTGACTCCGGATGCGCCTTTGGAGGCGTCTCCAACACTGCTTCTGGAGGCACTTGGAGGTACCTTTAAAGACACTCTTTGGAGGTCAGGAGGAGCCTCCAAACAAGTTCACTGGAGGCAACCGGAGTCGGAGGATCATTCTCTGCATTCGTTTTGGATGCAAAATCCTCGAGAAAGAATGATGTCTCCAACACCCTTCCATAAAATTTATTGATGACATCATTTGGATTATTCTATATCATGCAAAAGTGCTAGACCCTGGAAAAAACGTCCGCCGTCGAACTGAACCATGACCTAGGAACTTGGAGGAATTTTTGTTTTCATCCTATCGCTTGTAGGTTGGAGGTTGAAATTTCCTAAGTCCCTCTCCTATCACCTATAGCTTGGACTATCACCTATAGTTTGAACTTTGAAGGTCAAAATTCTTCTAAGTCGCCCATCTATCACCTGTAGCTCGGTCGAAATCCTATCATACATACTAGTATAGAGCGAGTATACTACAAGGGCAGTCCTCGCATAGCCTGATCAAAATAGCTCATTCAAATAACTAGATATGCAATATCCTATACACCAATTGGCCTAGCCCCTTCAATGAGCTAGATATGCAACGTTTCAAACCACGGCAGGATTAAGGATATTGACGTTTCAAGCAATGTAGGAGATAGCGTGCCTTTAGCAGGCAATCTCAAGAATGATCAACTTATATCGAGATATCGTGAACTTGAATGCCCCACTTGAATTCTGAACGTCCCCAAAGTACCTCCATGGTGTAAACGAATTCTATAACTTCTTTTTTCTCTTCCCCTGCTGAAGAGACCCTCTACCATTATTTTAGGTTTCTCTCAAGTTTTGTATTATTTACGCTAGAAAATTTTTACCATCACGAAAATTGACCAACAACGTGATGCATGATTCTACCTGATGTACAAGAACCATATGTATCTTTCGTCTCAAATAGCGCCTTCTTAGCTTCTTACTTACTCCACGATGTCTTCATAAAATTGCAATCCAGTAGATGTGTAAAAATATTATCAAGATGTACGAGAGAATTTCCAAGTCTGTGCTATTGATTTTATTTTAGGAAATATAGGTATATGGACATTGTTTGAAAAAAAATGAAAAATCGTGTTTTCAATAAATATTTGTTTCTTTGTATTGCAGTTCGATGACGATAAAGTGAAAAGAACGGAGAGCTTTTACTCTCTAAACTCTCGCCGCAGCTCGTATCATTCCGATAAAGCGTCTAGTTACCTTTCTTTGCCAGAAATTACCAAAAATAATAAGAGAACCGTTTACGGACCCACCTCTATGTTACCAGGATTAAATAAACCTGTTCCAAAATCGTGGGAAGTATACCAAGGTACGCGTTGAGAAAAAGAGTTGAATTTTCTTCGTGACATTTCTATGAAAGTTGTTCGATCTATCATTTGGCTCAATTTCTAGGAGAATTTGTTCTCGTACACGCTTCCTATCAATCGCATTTAGCGGAAGATGTATTCTTCGCCCCGGGTTGTAAACCTAATGACGGTATTATATGGCTTCTGGTTGTTAAAGCGGGTATCAGTCGAGTCAATTTGTTACAGGTAAGTTGGATAAAAGAATATTTGGTCAGAATCAGATATGTGTTTAGTATGAAGTTTTGATTATCAAAAACAAAATCTTTGGCTTTGAAAGCTCAAGTGTACCAGTGTTTTTTATATTCACATCAAGTCCATGACTGACAAACTCTCGCTTTAAGTGCAAAAAGCTAACTTCTGTTCACAAACGACAATTAGCAGCATTCTATAATAGCGTCATGTTGATCCTCATCTCAAAATTCTAGATTAATTGTGACACTATGCAATGAAAAGCAATAAATCCAGTGAATCACTATCAACTTGTTACTTTTGAAATTGTTTTCAAAACTGCATAATAACGACCTTGGTTCTCGGCGATTATTCATTTATTTTCTCCATATTATTTACGTCGCTAATTTTTTATACGATTTAATAGTTTTTATTAGGAATGTCAACTGGTACCCACCTCAAGTATCCCAACGTGGAGATGATTCCAGTATTGGCGTTTCGTTTGGAGCCTATGTGCAAAGGCAGTCATATTGTGGTAGACGGTGAAGTTCTGGAGCACAGTCCGGTGGTGCAAGCTGAGATATTTCCTGGGATTTTATCGTTGTTGAATAGACACAATGGTACTGACTGACTATTTAATTGAGCTATCCTCGATCTTCTTTTCTGTATTTTGTTATTTATCTATTTATGTTGTTTTCGTTAGAAGAGATAAATTCATTCTGGTTCGATGATTTAATTCAGTTTTCGTTACTTTGAAAAATTCGAAGAGTCGATTCGATCGTATTCGATTTTTTAAAATAATTTTTCTATTCTGCCTCAAGTGTTCAAAAATTTCTGTTTGTATTTTAACATTCCTTATCTACTAACAGAAGAAGAAAATAGAGAGTAAAGCCTTGGCCAGTTTTATAAGCAGATGTAATTTCTTAGCCAGTATTAGCCCTTACCATCCATCTGAAGAACGAGGAACCCGGACGTGATGAAGGGTTCAGATATGTCAAGTCTAATTTTTTTGCCTCATATCTACGTGATTTTAATTCGGGTGGTGTGGGATGAATTTGAAACATTCGAATATTTCGTAAGAGTTTGTTAAAATAAGTTACTAAGTATGTGGAGTTCTCAGGTAATGACGAATTTTTGTTGAAAAACTGTGAAGGTTCTCGAATCAATCAACTTTTTGGATTTGGAGGAAATGAAATTATAAAGAATGAATAAACAACGAATCAGAAGAAATATCTCTTATACTTTTTTGTTTTCCATTCATTGTTGTCCGAAAAATGAATTTCTTTAGATTATGTACCATCCATTCACTTTAATACATTTATTAATAAACGTTGTCAAAATCTTAATGGTTATGAATCATTTCAAAAATTTAATTGAGCTGTTGTTAAGATCCCAAAAAATAGAGAATTCAAGTTTGGAAAATGGTGCTACGTTTTTATATAGCTATCAAACATTCAGTGGGATGAATATAAATTTTTAAAATTATTGAACTGAATGATTTCATTTTCCTTCATTGGGCCAGTTGCGTTGAAGATCCATTCAGTCTCTCCAGGACAATGAGAAATCTCCCGTACACTTTTGAAAACTGTCGGAAAAAACATTGATTATCTATCATTAAAAAGACCACGTGATTTTTCTGAATCTTCAAACAGCTCTCAGCAATGAGTCCGTAACTACATAATCAACTTCCAATAAAATTACGAATTCATCGATTTAAAATGTCTGATATTTATTTTAACAATCGATACAATAGCAAATGTTATAGTTTGAGGCCTCAAATTTCAATTCAAACGATTTAGTAAGAGAGATAGAAAATGTTAGAAGTAAAAAACACGATTCCGAATAAAATATTACAAAACTTTGGATCAATTTTTAAAATGATTAAAACTGTATTTTACATGGTTCATCAAGATTATAAACACTTTTACACAACAAACACTGCGTTCTAAGTTCAATTTCATACCGATATGAAATCTAGACCTATTCCCAATTAAGTCGTCACGGTGCAAGAGATGTGCACGTTTTATAAAATAAAAATACTTTCACGGAAGGTTAACACCAGTAACGAGTACGGACATCTTCATCTTAAAAATACAGGTAAGTAATTTTTCAAGCAATGGGTTCGAAAATATCCTATGTTTACTCACTCGCTCGGGGAAACGATACAAATATTACGTTATCGTTAAAGAGCCCATTTGATCAAGAATTTTACTTAGATTATCGATTTCGCAAGTAATTTCCTCGGGAGTATCTGTGATTTGGAGTTTGTTTTGAAAAGTCGTCAATAAGGCAGTGCTTGAATCTGGTCGTTCGTTATTCTTCGCCAAGTACATCAACAGCATATCTATGACCTGTAATAACGAGCAAAATGGTTCATGGAACTTGATTTTTGAAAAAAAAGTTCGTACTACAACGAACCTAATATTCGTACTGACCTGTTTCACTTTGGTTTTGATAAATCCGTCTGGACATTGTTGTAGAATTCTCAGTTTTGATTGCGCGAGCTGAATCGGACTTCGACCTCGAATATCAACAGCATGAACGCTGGCACCTGAGAAAAAATGAAAAAAATTACATGATTGGATTCCAAAACATCATAAATGGTAGAAAATGTATTCAAGAGGAATCATTAGTCTATCTGCATTGCCACGTAATAAACAGTAGAGTTTTCGGCTCAGGTCATTAGCGATATAATTCTACTAAAGGTAGAAATACAGATCTAGGACAAAACTTCGAGCACTCAATAACATCAATCTTCCACAAAAAAACTCGACAAATTAGTACTTTGAAAGTAGAAAAGCCTCTATCCGTTTCAATTCTACGGTTCACCTCTCATTCTCTCATGTAGCATTATTCTCTTTACTGGATATTATACTGAAAAATGTACCTCCTCGAATCAAAATTAGAGCCATTTCGACATTATTCGTACAAGCGGCCAAATGTAAGCACGAATTACTCAAGCCGTCTTTCATGTTTGGATCAGCTCCCATATCCAATAATAATCTGTAATCGAACAAGCAGGATTAGAATAGAAATTCGTGGTTCCATCATGCGGAAGACCAATCTATTATACTTACTGAACCATTTCACAATGTCCCTTACTAACGGCAATGTGTAATGGAGTTCTTTTAAAATTATCAAAACAATTTGGAGAAATTCCTAAATCCAATAATCGTTTAACAAATGAAACTTCATTTCTGCAGACTGCCTCGCAAAGGCGACGATCTAAAACGAATAAATGAATAATATAGTAACTTTGACCCTGAATCTTATTTCATGCAAAAATCTGGAAGCCCCAACTTTCGTTCTAATTCCTCAGACTGCAGAATGATCGCATTAATTCAATTACGAAGGCCTTCAATGTTACTTACAATAGGAACAAATATTCTTTCATTTACGATGAAATCTCTCATCAATAATACAGAGGACAAAAAAAAAAGTAAAATCTTGACTTCAATAATGAGTTTGAAAACTAACTTTTATTTGATTGAGTGATGAACATCCCTACGTCTTGATATATGACTCGATCTTCTCTGTGTCGGTCGAACAAAGAATGATATTTCATTTCCTTGTCACTGGGTTCTACTAGAACGTGGTGATCTGATTGATCGGAATCAATTTCTTTTTCGTAAATACGGGACAAGACTGGTTTATACGGTCCACGGAACGTACGTCTTCGCATTTTTCGCCTCAATTCGCCGTCTAGAAACGAAAGGAGAAGAAGAATACAGATTTTATTACATTTAATTACTCTATAGGTACTGTTAACAAATCAAAATGCACAGTACTCACAGAGCTCCCAACTCTTCGAAATGTCTTGCTCCACACTTTTTGAAATGTCAGGAAGCTTTAGCTCAGACCTCGGGAAGCTCACCTGAAACTATTTTAAAAGTTATTAGACGGACTGGTAGATGTCACGAATGATTTGGAAGAAGTACGATGAGGAAGCACTTACAGGTAAAGACGGAAAGTTGAATGGAATGGCTATTTCACTACAGGTATTACTATGAGAGGATGCAACAGCTGAATCCATTTCAGATGTACTACTTCCTTGAGATTCCATTATTTCCGACATTTCAAACGATAACACAGAGGAAAGAGAACGGAGGATGCGACAAATATATTTTAGTAGGTTTTTGAGCTCATTTTGCTCTAGCTTATTATTAACTATAACCGTATTATAGTGGATTTCGATTTCGCATCTAGGGTGGTCAGCTGTGTTGAGAAGTGAGAACTGTTCATTATTTACAGTCACAAAAGAGAGCCTAGAAAAAACTAGAATGATAACAACGTACAAGTTTCGTCGGCTTCCTTAGTTCCTTCACAGTCCACAAGCGTGTGAAGCGTCACTAATCACTATGAGCCCTAACAGCAGGGACCCTAAGGCGCTAGAGGTATTCTCGCTCAATGTAAACAAACATCGCGGGATGTTCCCATCCGAGAAACGAAAAAATGAAGTGGACTTTTTACATGTAAATTCCACTTCATTTTTCGGATTTTGGGATGGGAACATCCCGCGCACCAACCCGCGCACTCCACTGCGATGTTTGTTTACATTCAGCGAGAATACCTCTAGCGCCTTAGGGACCCTACTGCAGGTGCTTTACTAGTAGTAGCGTGATTATAGGCTACGTGCTGTTAAGTAGCGCTCTCTAGTCCTAATTGTCGTAATAAATTCGCTATTGGTTGGTGTCGTCCTGCGTCCACCCGCACTCCGGCGTAGTAGCACAGACACACAGACCCGGGTTCCAAAGATGGCAGCCAAAGCATGCAAAAACATTTCATTTCAATCATCTCGTTTCTAGACTCTCGCTTAGCAGCACAATAATTTCCTGTTACCTGTTCGTTCTTCTAGAAACAGCGTGGAGCGTCTGTTTTAACGTTTCGTTTCAAAGTTCTCGTTGTACGTGAATACTGAAAGTTGACGGTTGATGAACGCCATCGTTTGAATTTCTTGAAAACTTCTCATTAAAGACACCGGCAGCCATTCGTGTTCGTCTAATTTGAGTCAATTCGAAACTTTTCTTTGTGATTTTATTGCACGTGAATTGAAAGTGAGTACGTCCATTCGGATTTCGAAATAATCTACTTTAACTTAACCCAGAGGAGTCATTTTGAATTGGGTGATTTTTCCTCAATGTTGATTCATAGTAATATTTTAAATTTTTAACAGAGTACTAATGCTTCAGGACAGGTGCCAAGTTGACAATCGAGTTGCGGCTTCTTGGATCTTTATAGATACGCACACTGCATGCTATTAGTTTTCCGCGTGTTTGTCTTCGTTTTTGAATTTCCTATTCCAGTAATTGAAACTCGTATCTTTTTATTTGATTTTGCAGTTTCACCATGAAGAAGAAAAATTACGACGAAGACTCAGAAAACGAATTCGAAGTCGACGAACCCGAGGAACTTCAAGAAAATTCAGATGATGAGTGGGGGCCTCCTGCTGTGAGTATTTCTCTTCCAGTCTTCTTTCGGCGACTTTCCTCAACAATTTCTTGATACTATGACATTCGTATGCATTATTGATTATTCTTAGAACAGCTTTCAAAGTTCTGTTGAGTTCAAGGCACATTCTTTTTCGTTTCGTATTCGTTCGTTTTTATATTTTTTCATTCATCTATTTACAGAAAGGACCGAATAAACGAAGTTCAACTGGTAATAAACGTGGAGCCCCAGCCTCTAAGAAGAAGAAGAAAGGAGATAGCGAAGACGAGGAGGATGAAGACGGTAAGCCTAAGAAGAAAGCTGGTAAACCGAAAACGCCAGTTAAAGGCAAACCTAAAGCCAAAGGAAAGTCAAAGGACGAGGACGAAGATGACGACGATTTGAATGAGGAGGAAGTCGAAGATGAGGAATTAGACGACGAAGATGTCGATGAAGAAGAAGAAGACGAGGAAGAAGAAACAGTAAATGACGGAAATTCGACTCCACCTAAACAATTTAGTGTAAGTGTACATAGTATGCTGTTTCAGCGAGAAGTGATAATGTTTGGTTCGAATGTATCTCATTACGAATGTCATTTTTTTGGTTTCAGTCAGGAGCATTTGTTGTGTTGAAATCCGACTTCAATAATACGGACGATCCACCTATCTGGAAAATAGACGGCAAAGCACTCCTACAAAAATACGTTCCTTACGATCAAGACGGTAAAACGTTTTACAAGAACACATCCGTGGTATGTACTTCTCGGTGGTTGATATTCATTCATTTGTAAATTGTTTTTCAATTTGTGTGTTCATTTCTAACCCTTAGTATTCTGGATGGACCATTAACAACAAAGACCAGTACTACCCAGCCACCGTTGTTTTCAAGCAACAAACGCGTAAAGAGCATGTAGTTGAATTTCAGAGAGATCTAATCCAGAAGTAAGTGATGAGATATGAATCGTTCAGTAATTCTTTCAGTATCGTAATTTTTCTTGTCTGCTTTCTGTTTTCAATAGAGAAGAAATTCCAGCTGCTGAGTAGATATCGATCGATTGTATTGTAATTATAAATTTTTCCCCCCTCCTAATTTATTCCAGTATGTATATATTTAAGAGTGTTTCCGTTTGAATTCGTTGTCATACCGGTATGTTTCTTTCGTTTTAATCACGCTGGACGGGTAATTCATAAACGTGCCACTTCGTGGCTTTTTTTATCTGTTTTTAGTTTGCTTCATGTTCGTAAACTATTATGTAAATGCTTTTTCTGTGGGGGATTTATAATGATTATTTCTCTCCTTTGGCAATGTTTAAGATGTATTCTTTATTTTGTTATTCTTATAAATTGATTTTACCTGATTGGAACAGCTGAATGTTACTTTGTAATGGCGAGCAAGTTCTTTTCTCAGTTTGTTAACGGGAGGAGTTGGGAGTTCCTCTGGACCGAAGAATGAATACATAGATTTTTGAACTTGATTGTCGTGTTTGTATTATTATGAGTTGAGAACTGGAATACTGGCGAATACTCCTAGTAATGGAAAAACTTTCAATCTAATAATTCATCTTCAGTTAGCAAAATACTATCGAATTATCACGTCGACGGTAACTACGCGAATTCGAATAAGGACCTACAGATGATATTGAAATGTTGATTTGATCGCCTTCGATTATTCACGTGTGAGACGAGGATTTTTTCGATCAGCGATTGGCTATTTCATGAATTCGTAATCTTTCGATGTTTCTATTTTAACGTCTATTTACTGAATGTACGAAGAGTTCTCGGGAGTTCTTGTCACGTAGTCGTAAATTTTCTTGTAGACTTACTAGTATTCGAAGTTATGAGTTCATTTGAATATTGATGTAAACTAAGACTACTAAAAGTCTGACAGTTCGTTACCGACGTTATTAATTTGGAGGACGAATTATGCTCTGAGATCGGTTGCCCTGTACATATCTCGGACTCGACATGTGAAGGAGTTTCTGTGGCTTGATATTCCTCTTGGTATCACTCGTGAAATTCTCTTTCTCGTTTGCTGCATCCGGAGTTTCTCCTTTTCCTGAAGTTATCGCTACAAAAATGAGTACTTGAAGATTTTTATTTCCTCTGTATCTCACAAGAAATACTGCACTGAATCTTCATGAGTTTGGAGGTAAAACATGAGGAGAATGGTGAACGGATTCATTTTTGGTCAAAGTGACTGAAACTATTGAAACCTCATGACTATTTTGATGGCGACAAATGACGGTGCCAAACTTTTAGGTAATGACTACGATAAGGGATCGAATAAATTTTTCTCTGAAAAAAAACCCATAATTCGTACTACAGTAGAAAATCTCACGTTAAACCAATGTCCTCAGCTCTAAAAACAATTCAAGTAATGTTTCCTCCCTTCACAGAGAAAGAATAAGATTGCTAACAAAATTTCAATTCTTATTTACAAAACGTACATACACGATTAAAAACATAATGGAAAAAATTACAGCAGTCCTTGCATTTCTTTCATGAACTGCATGTAAGCGTCATCTTTAGAAGGTTGGGTAATTGCTGGCGCTGGATTAGGAAGTAATTTACTCGGCAGATCCAATATTGTTGGTTCTTTACGATCTAATCTTGGTTTTAACTTTCCATCGTCGCGTTTTATTCGTACAGAAGTTGGCAAAAACCGCGTCACATCAGCATTCAAATTTCTAAGTGAATTCGTAGAATCGTTAGAAATAATATTTTAAAATCAGAACCAATCAACGATACGAATTTCGGAAACAAACCTCATCTGAGCTTTCGCTTCAATAGTAGCGGATGATTTCACAGGATGATGCTCATCAGACGACATGTCGTCCATACGATTGATAAGTTGAGGAGCAGCACACAGAACATTTGCATTTCCAGGGCCGGCACCGGGATTAAATCGCATCATAGGTGGAGGTATGCCTGAAAATGAAGAATCTGAGATTATCTGAGTTCCAGGAGAGATCGTTTTCAAATCCTAAAACGACTATCTCAATGCTCATTTCTAATTATGAATTGGTACTTATAGACATTCTACAGGTGACTGCTTAGTGCAGATTTCAAAATTTTATCACATTTTTGGCAAAAATTTCCCCACTTTTTCCTATCACTACGAAAATAGGGCTTTTACAATGTTAACATTTTTTATCAGTTTGCAGAACGAATGCCATGAGAGCAAGGAAGATAGAAATATAGAGTAATTCTCAATCTATCTCTCTTGCTCTCATGGTACTATCAGTTTGCAGGACGTAAAATGTAAACATTGTAAAAGCCTGATAGAATAAAAAAATGAAAAATTCTAGTTTTCGGGAAAATCCAGTTTTTATCACGTTCAAAACAAAAATTTTCACTCAACAGGCTCCATTTAAAAACGTCAAAACCGACGAGAAATAATTTGACCATCACTAGTAAGAGACAGAATTGAGTCCTAGAAAAAATTCTTATGAACTTGAGAAAAGAGTGGTTAGAATCTTTTCTTTTGTCTCGTGAGTTGTGGATTCCTTACATCTTATTGTTAATGTGTTCCTATAAAATTTTCACTGACCAAGGTGTATTATCGAGCAGGTATCTCTAGGTTTAACAATTACCACCAGTACTGCATCACTCACATTGATTACACTCAGCGTCAAATTTATTTGAATACATTTTAGATTTTCAAATCGGCGAAACATACCTGGTGGGGGACCTGGTGGCAAACGCATACCGGCGTGCAGTCTAGGAGGCATGCCCGGAGGTAATACAGGAGGACGACCTGGAGGTGGACCAGGAGGTAATCTGGGTCCTCCCATCATCATTGGAGGAGGTCTGAACATTAACGGCGGCGGCATACCTAATGGCGGAGCTGGAGGTAGATTTGGTGGCATCTTCTGAACTTCTTCCATCTAAACAAAAATAATGACAAAGCTAGTCTCCTATATCTTTTTCGGTTATTACGCTAAATCTCTTACGCGCTACACGTACCTCTTTTAAAAATGAATCGATATCTTGACCAGATGATGAAAGTTTAGGCTTCTTTTTCTCTTCGTCTTCTGAATCACTAGATTCATTCTCAGCAAAGCGAATAGCTTTTTCTAGGGAAAAAAAAAAAACAATAAGGAAACTCATTAAAAAATATGTAAGGAAGATTTCGTACAAACTCCAACTTCAAAAATTACTTCTTCTCTTTTTATGTTCTTCATCACTCTCGTTTCCTGTTCCCTGTCCAGTTTCTTTCTTCCGATCGGGTTCCGAATCGAAAGTCTCATCTTCTTCACCGGATAGTTCTGGAGGTGGTCCCGGAGGTACACCAGGAGGAACTTTCTTCCTTTTTACAACCCTAGACGGCGAGGGAGGCGGACTACGGAGCAGAAATAAGCTTATTACAATTTTGTTCAAGTTTCGTATTCGGAAATAATATTTGGCGTGTGGAAGCTTACCTGTACGCTGATTTTTTTCGTAGAATACTTTGAGGGGGTGGTATGGGGATATGATAAATTCCTGTGTTTTCGAGGCCTTGAGACATTGGTAATGGAATATCATCAATTGATACTTCCTGAGTGTGTTTCACGGCTTCGTAATATTGAAGTAAATGATTTCGACGTTTTTCATACTCGATTTCACATCTTCGGATCTCTTCCCATTTCTCGGGGTCATCCTTGTGCTTTAAAACAGGAATAGCAAGGACACGAAAATTAGACAGTAATTTTCAGCTTCATTGAGGAGAATTTCTGACGGTTGAATACTTACATACATCTTCATGACTCGATCGAATGTATCACGTAATTTTTTTCGTTTATCTATGAGCACTTTCTCATTCAACGGAGACGGTTGCAAAACATTGTATTCTAAGAATGAATAAATCAATTAGGAACTTAGTATAAAAAGCCGAATGTGAAATAGTAGACTAAAACTTTGAATACATATACTGCGAACTGAAAAGAATAATCTTAAAATCATAGAAAAACAATTCTGGTTTAGATGATAGTACTTTATATGCCGACGAGAAGCTCAAAATAGTGCCTGCGTGATTTAATACATGGGAGAATAAAGGAGCCGGGCACCTTAGGAAGGGTACACATATGAGTACCTAGAACAGGAGGAATACAAAGACAAAAACTTACCTTCTGTCCCTTAAAATACCCGGACCTGGATATTTTCCATTTGAATAGGGATACATTCAAAAGGACGCTTGCGGAGATACTCAGTAAAAATATGACAGAGGTATGTGAGGAAGGTAAGGCTGGGAGGATAGGAAGGGGACACGAACGAGCAGAGCATAAATGAGGTCTATATGAGGTATGATTCATGTGGATGGGTTATCGGCACCACCTCAAAATATAAACATTGTGAAAATAAAATAAATGAATAAATAATGTTTTATAAAACACAAAAATAAGAACTTTTGATTTTGTGCATCGGATTCTAAGTAGACGGGCATCATAATTTCTACGTCGATCCATAAAAGTTGAGGTTAATTTTTTCCCTTACAATAATGAACAAAACAGATGAACGCTTATACATAAGATGGCATACCCATTTGATCGATTTTCTCCATTTCACCCAATAATTGCATAGGATCTTTTCCTCGCAACACCGCGGTTCGAACAATCTGTCTTTGTTTCTTATTCTTCTTCAACTCTTTCTTCCGAGCCTCCTTACCTAAAAATTGAAAATCAAATTGCAGCGATACAGACATAAAAAGCGGATTGCGATCTGCTCAAAAATAACGAAATAGAAAGTTTGTAAGTTTCAATTCTGAATGATTCTCGATCTCTACTCAAAATCGAACGATATTTCCAAGAGAATGTTTATTTCCCAATGAATTCTGCTCATACAAGATGAAATTAGTAACAATAAGATCGGTTGAAAAATTTTGATAACTTGAATTTGGCATTCATGACATCAAGAGAATTAGGACCGACAGTTCTATTGCGTGTACTTGAACAATTATACGGAGATATTCTTCACATTTAGCACGAATCTAGTTTGATATTTTGGGTCATTATTTGAATGAAGCGTAAGAAGTATTCTACTTACGGGCTTGGTCTGTGGGGTTCATATACTTCCCACTTTTCGTGGTGTTGATGGAACGTCGACCCATCTTGATGGACCTTGTGACTCAGGAACTATAGAATTATTTAAATGCGGCAATTATTTATAACTGAAAATATAAAGCAAAACAACAATTTCAGTTGACAGTGAGAATTAATTTAGGATCGAACCGCACAATAATATTTTTTTGCAGTTCGAATGAAAGATGTTCGAGTATACTCGCACATAGGCACAAAAATGAGCAGAGCAACCTGTGAACCATGGACTTCGACCATCAAATGAATGGATTAGAGGGGCACGATTAAATACTGTGCGTTAAACCGACGAAGATATTAGGTCGCTCAATATTTTTTCCCGACGTGTTTCAGAAAATATTTCGACACACGCGTCCGAGCACAGAAACTTAGTACTTAAATTGGAGATGTTGGGATTGAGCAACTCAGTTTCTTCGTACTACGAGCGTGTCTTCAGTATTGTACACACCAATTCGAGGCTCTGATAGTCTAGTGATTCGATGTTTATCAATTATGGAGATAAGTTAGAATCGTGCACACGGAGGGTTGGTATTAACACATCCCTGTTTTCTGTTTTATGATCACCAAGCAGCGTCCGATGATTTTACTCAGCACTCATAATACAAGCTACGCTAACAGGTGGGATCAGGCGAAAACCTGAGAAATCAGATTTTGTTGACATTCATATATTAAATCAAAATAATGACGTAAATAGACCACGAACCGAAAGAGATAGATTCGTGAGAGATCTAGTACCTTCGAAGTTCAACTAAATTAGTAGTTTTGATGTTTTGACTGCTGAGAAAAGAAAAAGGATCTTGGAAGGGAAGACGGTTCAACAGCACATCGGTTCCGCACTACCATTCAATATACATGAGCATCTGCAGGTTGCAGTCCTAGTCTGGTTGCTTACCGAATCTTCCGATCAACGTTCATAGTTTTCATGATATTGATATTCAACCATTCAAGTCTTCTTAGCGGAGTCTGTTGGATGGGGACCTACTCGAAATTTGAAAAATTGAAACTTGAATCATCATTCGCCTGTCTATCTAACAAGCTCCAAAGTCCAAGCTAACGAGTTATGAACTGATACGCGGTCAGGCTGAATGAGCGATAATTCCAAAAATGGTTAAAAAATTCTGTTACAGAGTAGTGGGGTGCTGCCCTGGAGCTAAAGGTAACGAGCTTTTGTCATAATTTTGAGCTGAAAATGCAAGAAGAATGATGCGAAATTGTTTTAGAGAAATAGTCAGACAAAACAGACTTCTAGAGATCACAATGATGAAATGAACAGTCCAGAAATCTTATTTTCAAGATTGTCAATTACATTTTATTGATCGGGAATTTCGTGAAACCAAAACGTACGAAATCACGCCTGCTTAACTCACGTGTGATCACAGATCGACGTGCGCTCAACCACGTTCGTCACGTTCGGTTCAACGCGAGTTCAACGATTTCGAAATCGTGAGATGGATCAGACATTTTCGTGAGTCACCAAAAGTTCGAGCCTAAAACGGTGGTTACACCACGAGGAAGACAGAATTCGGTTTATTTTCGATCCAAACTTCGTAAATTCTTTTTAAAAATATTCAGAATATTTAGGTTGTCAATTGAATGATCATTGTACATCGTATTATCCAATTTTTAGTCGTGCTAGACTGTTGAAAATTGAGAATTTATTTGGTGGCCCATTAGTATCCTATAAATCGTTTAGGCTATAAAACGATGATGATTTGACAAGAAGTTCTATTGGACATTCGCCAACCAATGCAGTTGCGAGTTACGACTACGAAAATGTGAAGTTCCTCTCCATTTACGATTTCAGTATTTGAAGACTTCTTCTTATTTGAGTATCGCCGGAAGAGGAAGTTAATTATAAATCAATTATTTAAAAAGTTTAAATTCATTAATTTGTGAAATATGTGCAACTCTACAATTTAAGGTTTGTATTCTATCAAGTAATTCAATTATGCCTCTAGCGCGGTCACTTGTAACAATAACATTTTAGGCTTAACATTGCCATGGCTATTTTTACATTTGCGGCACACGTGGGCTTATAGAATAATTGTAACGATTAAATATTCTTATCGAAATGAATTGTAATAAAATCATTTCATTTCTTTAACAATGATGAGCGTCGAGAGCCGTACGACCAGGTTAGTCTATATCACATTCGTCGTTAAGTATTTGCGACATTGTCTGATGGTCGCTGACTGTTAACTCTTCGATTGTCTGTTCTGGTTTCGCGAATTAATGACGTAACATATTATTTCAACTTCGTGCATTCTTTCTTTTCGGGAAAAATAATCTGATCATGATTACTATTTCCAGTTCGAATATTGTTTCATTTTGTGTAAGGTAATGCCCATTCTAGTATGCGGAATTGATCATCGCGTTGACTCGTGCATTGGTATTGTTGTCTGATTCGCAGTTCTCGCGTGTCGTTCAATCACTCAACGTCCTGATATTCTCTTGATATTCGAGTTGATTTCTGTCGGAATTACATTCATTAGTTCCTTCATTATTTTATAGTAGTGTCCTAAGGATTCAGATGTTACGCAATCCGTCCGTCATCTTCTTCGATTCATCATTTGATTCACTAAAGATTATGACTCCCGAATTTTGAGATTTTGTATCTCGTTCTTTTGGAATGAATAAACTTTTCGCTTCACTCAACTTTGAAAGGCACCTAATTGATTGGATTTTATTCCAAGGGAAATCGGGAGAGTATCAGTTGAAGCGTAATTGAGCCGACCAAGCTCTTTATATTGTACAAACTGGTGATTATTTGACGTTCTTTTATTTTCATGAGTTTGGAAGAGGGAAGCGCCATAAAGTATACTTGATTTAATAATCTCTAAATGTTATCGAGATTACTCGATTTGTTTAAGGAACTGAACTTTGACGTGATCCTACTCATGACCCCTAAAATGTGAACTGGATTATTTCTATGCCTGTTTCTATATTTCAGGAGTCTACCTCTGTCTCTTATGATATTACGTAGCTTAAATATTGTCTCGTTTTCTAAACTCGTCATATCATCTCTGAATGTTCGTACGGTAATATTCGGAACTCGAAGCTCATCGTTCGTATTATCCTTGTCCTTAACATGCTCCTAGCATTGTAATACTATTTATAGGATCTATTATTGATGTATTTCAATCATTATTCTACTCTTATATTCGTCGGTATTATTTTTATTCAAGATGTAAAGTTTAATGCTTAATGAAGATCGTCGTTCCTTTGGAGAAACTTGTAACTCAAGTTGGGCGTGCTCGCAGAATTCATCTTTCGATAGCGAATTATTCAACACGAATTGTTATGAAAGTGCGAAAGTAAATGGTATGTACTTATTTATATCACAAAATAACCAAATGAGTCACTAGATGACACGAATAAAGGTATCCATTTTGTGGGCACCAATAACCAGGTGTTATTCTACGTAATACAAAATTCTGTTGAAGTATCGAACAGTTTCCGATCTTATCGACTTCATTACGATTTTTAGATATGATTTTCAAGCGCTTCATTTGTTAGTTCTTGGTTCTCATGTGTTCTTTAGCACTAATCAATGATCCGTAGCGTGTAAGTGTCGAGTTTCTCAAAAAAGAAAAAAAAAAACAGAAAAAGTTACACAAACGATTGTCATGATAAATTGTTTGTTTCCGAATAAAGTACGTTTAAAAGTTGTTCTCTGATAGGAAAAGAAAAACTACTCTTTGAGAAATGTAGACATGTGTTTCTTCAGATTAACTCGAGAACATAAATTATCAAACTGATAACACTCCAAATATCTGTAGCGGGTCAAAGGTTAGAATAAAACTGTTGTATTATACGAAATTTCAGGTTCATCGCCGAAATATTTTCGATGTTTTTATTACGAAAGTATTTAATAACGTTAATATTTGTGTTGTGTAGATATGGGTATTGTTTACCGCGGATGTGCATGGGCTTTGATAAAGGAGAAACCGTGCATTACAGGTCAAAAATTCATTGGTCATCTTACGTACCCTGGATATGAATTATTTTCAGGTATAGCATGCCTTATCGTTTGCTTCACAGTGTAGTTTATTGTATGAGTTTCATGTAGAAGTATCGCGCTATCGTGAAGTGTACTAAAATGTTTTTCTACTGTAATAATTGCGGATATTTTTATTTTATAGTAGAGGTTACGTGTTCGAAATATTTCTTATTTCTGTTAATTGACTCGGTGATACCATGATAATAACGTATTTTCTTTTTACAGGGCCCTCCGGGTGGTAGGTTTTATCAGCTTCCGTGGACGTACGTTCCCGTTCACTATCCGAATTACCAAGTGGATCCAAATCATTCATGGATCCAGGTTCCATACGGTAAATTGATACTTTCGTTTCTGATCTATATTTTTAACGTTCCAAGTTGGAACAGAATCATTTTCACTCATTTACTACTCTCTGAAAGTATTGAAATTTCGACTCGTCAGTAATGTAAATGAGCGTAATTCGGATTACGCTCATGAATTTTTTTTCATATGAACGCGAATGCACATTCATGAAATTAGAATTTATGAATGTTAATTCGTCTAATGACCATTATTGATGAAAATAATTTTACTTCTCTCCATTGAAAAGATGAAAGATTTTATTTATAATCTATTAATTGAATTATGAATTTGAACTTCTAATCCCCTATTTATCATTTATTATTATTGTTATATTAACATTCTCATCATTCCTGTTAGTACTCACTCATCCTATACACAATTTTCAAATTGTATTTGCATATAATACGGTAAAGGTGGACTTATTATCGAATTCATTTTCGATTGTCATTGTCGAAGTATTTTGAATAATGATATTGGAAATTGAACTGTTACATAACCTGTCGCTGAAATTTTTCGAATGTTATCAAGCTGATAATAATTATGTTCGTAACGCGCCGTGACATATACTTTCATCTAATAGGCGAATTATTCGTCCTTTTCTCGTACAGCATGTTATCCACTTCTTGAATTTTGTGCTCATTTTTCGTGTATTTTGAAGTAAAACATCATGACATCGGTTGATACCTCCAAACTTCCTCTCTATCGTGGTGAAGTTTTTCAACTTCAATTCGTGAACTTGAGATTCAATGCTCTCCTTGTTCGTGTAGTATTTTTACGTCTTTTTGATCACCATTTGCACTTTTATGACTGTTGATTCTTTTTTCACAGGTAATGCTCCTCTCCTCAATGGACGCCAGTCCGAAAGCGAAGGGGACCAGGAGACGAATGTGGACGATGAACGTTCGGCTGGGGGATCGTTTCCGCCACCGGGCGTCGGTCTGCCAGCTGCTTCCACCATGCAACAGCAGCCGATGTACCAAATGATGCCACCCTTCTCGAGCATGTACGTAGGGAACATACCATCCGGTGTTAATGTACAGGGTTTTGTGAACTCGCCCATACCGTACCCGCATACTTATCAGACGGGTATACCTACCGGCAATGAGATGAATACGTCGTCACAAACAAACAGTCGAAGTGGACGCGGAAGTAGCAAATCATCCTCGGGTACGAAGACAGCTGGCGGTGAAAAAGGTGGTAACAACGTGAACGACTCGTCTCTGAATTCCCAATTACTATCTTCGCAAGATTCGAATTCAACGAATGATCCGTCTGCCCCAACGTTGACACCTACCTTAGCACCGCCCCATCCACCAGCGAATTTTATGCCGATGGGTCCTGTACAATATAGTTATCCCTATTTCCCACCTACCGGCCCGCCACCTCCGCACATGACTTCTGCCCAACACGCTACTGGTAGCCCTCTGTACATACCACATCATTCTGTACCAGTCTATCATGGTCCCATCTATAATTCTACTCCCACTGCGGTCTTTTCTACCGATAATGGTATACCACATGCTGCCGTTAGTGCAGCGCCGGTATTACAACAGCCATCTGAAGTCTCTGCAAATCATGAATCTGATTCTAACAGTTTCACTAAAGAAACTGCACCCAACGATACCTTCAAGAACTCGAATTTAACGGCCGATGCTTCATCGTTCGAGGAAAACGATCATCAGAAGAATGGTAACAATTTCGGACAAGAAAATGTATCGCCATCCAGCGACACTGTTTCCGAAAATAACAGCGAGCAGTCTATTCCTGGTGACGTTCCGTGCTCTACTGAGAAGGACGACTCCGGCACCGATGATCATTATCGCGGGGATGACAATTCTGTATCATCTAGTGAAACGGCTAGTTGTTTGGAGCAGCCCCTCAACTCGATTGAGAAAAGTGTGAAGTCCGACGCGAATGTTGAAACCGTGACTAATATGGTGAACAATTTAATTGTAAAAGACGAGTCTAAAAAAACGAGTGATAAGGAACTCGATAGTAGTTTCGGTTCGAAAAATGGCGTCAATGTGTCACCGTTTAAAAACAATCTAAGAACTGCTACAACTCCGACCCAAGAAAATGGAATTGATAATTGTGTTAGTGCCGAAATGAACGATCTGAAAAGCAATTGCCCAGAGAATGGTCAAAGCAATACGTCGCAAGAAACTGTTTCGAGCTCTACTAGCGATACCAATTTCGAAGAAGTCACGCCAGCCCCCAGTACGAAGACTTGGGCCTCATTGTTCCACTCTTCATCGTCGTCAAACAAATCAAAAGTGTCACCGCCAGCAATTTCGAAGCCACCAGAGTCCAGTTGCAGTAACACCTCAGCCTGTGTAAATCAAAATATCGAAAGTCATTCAACAGTCACGAACCCCACAGCCTCTATGAACGGTACACCTCCAATTTTCCAGAATAAAGCCCCGTCGTACAGCAGACATTCGATGTCATCATCATCTTTGGCTGACGATACCACGTTACCAAAAATTGGAAGTAAGTGAATGTCATTTTTATTTCGACCTTATTCGGAACTGCACTTCTTACCGGGTTCATTATTTTTGAATGATAATGAACTCCATTACAAAGTGCTAGATCAAGAACGAGTTTAAGGCAGAGTTTTCCTTTGATTTTGTATATTTTGAAAACTTTGTTAAACTCGTGACACTAAAATTATTCGTATTCTCTAGACGTATATAGGAAATTTAGTTTGTCAGGCTGAAGCTCTATTGTGCTGTATCAACTTATTGTCTGTTGTATGTTTCTGTCTTTTTTTTTTTCAATTTGAATTCTATGATCGTATTCTCGCTATCAATCTCGCGTGGAAGTTTCTGATAAGGAGTGATTTCTTTGACCGCTTTCGAGATAAATACTGGTTAGCGAGTTACCGATCGGAATTTGTGATTAATTGCGGTCTGGCATTCGAGGAGAAAGATTTTGAAGTACAATTGTTGGTCGCGGCGTTATCTGAGTGAGAAACTGATTTTGAAACAGTCTTCGTAAATGGAAGTTTATTTCCTTCTGTCTCTAATCTTTTTCATTGCTCTGCTTGGAGATGTATGAAAATATTTCTCGTGAAACGAGACAAAAGAGATTAATCGACCGATTATGAATGAAAGCTTCTTAACTACTATTTCACTTCAGGCTAGATATCTTGTTGTCGTCGAGGGGAGTTTTGTTTCGATCTCCTGAAGTATTACAAAAGAAAAGAGGTTTTGCTTTTAGTATGAATTCATGACTGCTCGTTCGCTCATTTGTCGCACTAATTTTCGTTCAAACTTGATTTTAAATAACGACAGCTCAAACAATCACATTGTCGATCAGCTTATTTAGCCATTCTTTGAAGATAATTTATCGTTGTAAAACGTCTTCCTTGGCCAGAAAATTCTGAATTTCTGTTCAAGAATTTGAAATCATCGCAATCGGTACCGTCTGCATTGTTTATCTGCGTACAATGTTGAACTTGTCGTCGATTGCTACAGTAAAATATTCTCCAAAATCGAGTCAAGTGTTTAGTAGCTTGATGGTAATGGAGTTTATCACAGGTAGTTGACAAAATGTCACTTCTTCTGGCACCTTATTTTTAAATACATCTCAATTGATGGAGAGGTTATTCTTATATCGTGTCTTCTGTCTGTGTGAGATACAAGTGATTTCTATTGGTTGCAATTAGTACCGTATGCATTCGTTCCTTATCTGCGGTGCAGTACTTGTCGTTGATTGCTATAATAAGATAATCTTCAAAATTCAGTCAAGTGTTCGATCGCTTGATTTTTTTGAAAGTTATCACAGCTCCTTATCGTATCCTTTTTCTCTTTCTATTTACTTATCAATGTAGTCCTAATGAAGAACATTGTTTCCTCTCGTTAGCTTTTTAGAAGTGAGCAATTTATGATCAATTGCAATCGGTACCGTATACATTGTTTATATACGTGCAATGTTATACTTGTCGTCGATTGCTATAAAAAAATACTCTTCCAAAATTGGGTCGAGCTTTTTCAGTAGTTCGATTTTCTTGGGGATTATCACAGTATTTTGAGCCCTAATCTCAAGTACCAAGCTTATCTTAGATCTTTATAAATGATTTCTGTTCGCGATTCTTGTTATTTTATGCGTATGCTGGGTAGCTTGGTGTAGTTTTCTGAACGGAGACTTGATTTTCTATGTGTGATCTTGGTCTTCTGTATGGTTTTTGAATCACTTAGGTCCTACCTGTTTCTGTTCTTTGCGAGAAGAATTTGATTGCATCTACGTACTTTTACATCCATCTCAAATTTAGACGTCATTTTGCGCGTAATAGTTCTGTTAGCTTTTCCCTCCCTCATACTCACTACACCTTGAAACCTGTTTGTCGTGATGAAGATTAGAGAATTGCGTCTTTGCCATGTACTCGAGCCATAGCGTATAATTACTGAAGTAGGACGTGTTAGAGAATAATTTGGTTACAAAATGGTGAACTTATTGCTTTCAATCAATAGTGTGGGGAAGGAATTAATGAAATGAAGTTTTGAAATGACGGACAAGAAAAAAGTGATTGTCAAGTTCATCAAAAGGTCCTCCTTTTCTGGTTGTTTGCAAAATTTCATTGTGTTATTGAAAAATTTTTTGACTTTTCAAGTCTCGTGAATTTAATTAAAAAACTTATTTGCCCTTCATAAGCTACCTTTGGATGAAGTGCAAATAGAAACTCGTGTTCGAAGTTTTTAGATGATGCGTATCTTCGTTGAGGAAATTATCGTCTTGAAGGAAATAAAAAGGATTGTTAGAATAGGTCTGATTGTTTTCCCGTCACCTATTTTCAATCGTCACTTCCGCTAATGGTTGAGCATCGCAATCGGTACCGTATACATTGTTGAATTGTTTACAATGCTGTACTTGTCGTAGATTGCTACAGAAAAATATTATGGAAAACTGTATTCGATTACTCGATGTAAATTGATGTAATATCACAGTATTTTGCCAGCAGCAGATCAAAATGATGAACAGAGTAGCCACTTTCTGGAGAACCTGGAAAACCGGGAAAAGTCAGGGAAAATGGCATAATTTCGTTCAAAGTCAGAGAATTTTCTCAGAATGTGACAAAGAAAAAATTCAATGAGGTTTTTCGACATGTTTCATGTCTTTACTCTGACCTGACCCTAATTTGAAATTTTCTGAGTGCCCTCCCCCCTTCACCCTCGTCTCTCCGTGGCCGTGGGTCGTTTGAAAATTTGCGAGTTCACCTTGCACGGTTTATATAGGGTGCGCCAAAAAGATGTTAACAGTCAACCGGGGAACTCCACAAAATTGTGGCGGAGTCCTCCCGGAGCAGCGTTGCCATATCTACGGATTTTTTAGTCCCCGAAAAAGATACGGGTTTTTCTTTCTCTGCATAGGGATTTCTTAGGATTAAGAGAAAGGTATCTTGGGTACTTGTACAAGAGATACTTTTCTCTTGCTCGTTATAGGCTGATTTAGTGAGGTCTCCCGTGATATTGAGTCGATCAAGGAAAAAGTATCTTAGTTACTCATACGAGAGATACCTTTCTCCTGACTGTTATTGAAGAATCAATCAAAGTCTGTAGAAATCTGTTTTTTGGTTTTACAAAAAATGGCGGATACGGATTTTTGAAATTATCATCTGGCAACGATTTCCCGGAGTTTTTCGTTCAACTGTTAACATCTTTTTGGCGCACCCTGTATACTAGCTTTATGATCGTTATATTCTAGTTTTGCCTGCATTATACTGTAACTAGACCCAATTTGAAGCAAATACTCTGAACAATAATACTGGATACCCCTATCTGAATATATTAAGCGCTTTTGGTCATGCAACGCAGCCCATCCAGCGGCGTGGGGTGTGCAAATCTCGGGTTGTTCTTGTAGTCAAATAATGAACGTCACTACTACACGCAAAAAACATACACAAATTCATAGTCACAACTTTCACAACTGATGCTAGTCGTTTGCGACCACGAAATTGAGGAGAATTTCCGGTATTATCGTTTGGAGTATTTGGTTGACGGCGACGCCAAATATAGAATCGATATTTCGATACAATCGAGATCAGTAATCGATATTATCAAAATTAATACATCGATATTATCGAGTTTTCGATGCAATCGAGATCAGTAATCGATATAATCGAGATTGATATATTATCGGTATAATCGATAACTAGGTCGATATTATCGAGATTGATACATCGATATTAGCTATACTTCGATATAATCAAGATCGATGTATTGATTCAATTGATATCGATATTATCGAGATCGATATATCGATACTATCGAGATCGATATAAGTGATCTTTACTTTGAATTTCCTTGCAAACGCCTGAAGACATACAGTATGTAATTTCTGTTTGTACTTTGAGTCTATGAGTTGCGTGAAATTTGACCACCGCAAATGAGCAGGTATTAGGCCTAAACTAGGCTGCTTGATTATATAGTTCTACACTGAGCTTGACATAAAACGTAATTTTTTTCGATTTGGCTCTGCCAGAAGATTTATTTATTATTTTTGCAAACAATACTGTATTGGCAGAAAAAAGTCGGGGAAAATTCGGAAAATTTGTCTGGAAAACTGGAAAAAGTCAGGGAAAATCATCTTTTGAAAAAATTGGCTACCCTGATGAATGATTGTTGTTGGTTCTCCAAAAGTAAGAAGGTAATCCGCCTCAATCTCTGCTTCCTGAATGAATCCAGTGCAAAAACTCGATCAAAGGCTTCTGACTAGTTTTCTAATACTCAATCAACCACTTTCTTGTTTATTGATGAAAAGAACCTCCAAACGGAACAAAACCTGATCTTCCGCGGGGCAAACTTTCCGCAAATATACTTCTAGTTCTTCACACAATCCTATAATTTTGACCCAATTCTTAACTTCGAACATAGAGATACATGGAATGCGTGTATCACGTTTTGGTTGACGCTCACATGTACCTTGGCTTACTACTTTGGCTCGTTACTGTGTTGAAATAATGGGAAGAAAATAGTGAGCCGAAGCAAAATAAGGAGCCAAGTACATTACACGCATTCCATGTATCTCTATGTTCGAAGATTCTTAAGCTTACCATTCTCTATTTTTTGAAATTATTTTCTGCAGTCTGTAGGCTTTTTTGATCTATGTATTTATGACGTTGAACTTCAAAAGGGTATTGAGAAACGGTTGAGCTCCGTACGTTACCTCCAGAGATTTTTTTCTTTTCATATTGTCTTGATATGGTGAACTGTTTCAATTTGTCATTTAAAAGTGAAGTAAAGTTCGTTGTGTGGATTTAATTCGTAACTACTTCGTCGTTTTGTTGGAGTTGGATTACGGTTAATCGTCAAAGGCTTTACGCCTGAGAGCTTATTTCACAATACGTCGTTTTGATTTTCCTATTTTTCATGTACAATAAGCTTTTTATCGCTGAAACTTGTCAGGACTGTGTTTGATGTCTTGAGGTTGTTTTCTCTTTGAAAAATGTCGACACTCTTGTGGCTAGGTTTAGGACTAGCTGTCGGATTTTTTGAGAGAACCCTGGTTCCTAAAGCGATAACCCCGTTCTATTAAGCCGGCCACGCTCTGTTCTCTATACAAGTGTGGTGTGCAAAGGACGGGCACAATGATTCCACTTAGCAAAATCACGTAGTAATCGCGAATTCAGTTACTACTATGAGTTTTGTGGTACAAAGTTTATTATGGTCGTTGAAAAGCTGTTGTCCGAACAACTCTATTATACTTCCAATATTTTATCAATGTTCATGTGTAACGTTTTTTTTTTTTTTGTCCTAGGTTTATTGAAAAACTATCGGTTGGATCATAAGGCAGTGAATTTCGAACCTCGAGGATTGAATAACCAGAGTAATTCCTGTTACGTGAACGCCATATTACAAGCACTACTCGCCTGCCCACCCTTCTACAATCTCATGAAATGTATCTCTACCAATCTTCATAATCCGAAGACGAAAGCCGCCAGCAGACAATATTTCCCCATCATCGAAAGCATGTGAGTAAAAAGTCGAGCTATTGTGTTACACATTTGCATACATTCTACCGAAACTTCGTGAATAATTATCGATTTCTTTTTGATTATTCATAATCAGTTTTTTTTTCGTAAAAGGTTGTAGAATGGTGGTTTACTAGTTTTTGCATTTTGTATAGGGCGCAGTTTGTCGAAGAGTTCAAGCCGATTTCCCAGAAAACTCGAATGCGCGAGAAGGCGGCGAGAAAAATGGATGCGTTTCAAGAACTCTCACCCGGCAAGCCATTCGAACCGAATAGTATGCTTTCTGTGATTCAAGGAAATTCGCTCTTCACGGTTGGCCAACAAGAAGATGCTCAGGAATTCCTGACTTGTTTACTGAACGGTCTTAACGACGAAATGGTTGAAGTGAGTAGATCCTACAATAGTATCTTACAAGAAATGAATAGATCGATTGACTGAGGGCAAAAAGTACCTGTAAAGCAGCTTCACGATTAGCGTAGGAATAACATAGGAACATTTCGATACATACTTATACATATCATGCAAGAAAGCTTGAAGATTGGTGAATGTCAACTTTTCATTCTTAACTTATTCTTATTCATTGAAAAACTGATATGGAGATCGATATTCCGTTTGCTGAAATATGCATGTTATCGATAGATATGAAGTCGCAGGAAAAGCGGTCTATAGAATGTTGTGTTGATCAGTCGTCCATCGATAGTGTGACGTGTTTAATTTTTGAAAAATGAATAGTGATTATAGATGAGGAGGGAAGTTTGTGAACATCGACACTATTTATCATCCGTTGGATGTTGATCTATTTTCTTTGAGAAGAATTCTTCCCGTACATCGCGCCCAACGAAAATAGGACAATTGATGAGTGGTGAGGGTAACGGAAGGAAGGTTCCTCGAATCTATTTAGATCAATATTTACGAGAAAAGATATCGTGTTGAAAATTTCACCCTCTACGAATGTCGTTCTCTCAATTTTTTCGTTACCAAGTTGCTCGGAGATCTTTCAATGAACATTTCGATGGAAAAATTGCGGCCTCCAATTGTGATGAAAAAGTTGGCATCTTCAAAATGTGGAAGTTTATATTTGGTGTATACTGTTGTATTAGCGACAGACGATACTCCCTACATAACGAGTAATTGCTACTATTCATAGGCTTTCCGTATTTAACAGCTACCCTTGTCATCCTTGCAATCGTAGTTCGCAATACGGATATAGTAACACGAGCTAATGTGTATGGCAGTATTCTATTCAAGCATATTGCCAAAGGAATGCTCGTTACAAGTCTTTTTTTACTCTTGAAAATTGAAATCGCGCCGTCGTCGTGAGTCTCGTGAGGACATTTTTTGAGAACATTGATTACTTAGTCTTCTCTTATTCATTCTTTCAGTTGATCCAATTGGCGGACGGTAATCACAGCATACACTCGCGTAAAGCAGTTCAAGCGGCTCAAGCAGCTGCCAAGCAGCAACCACCTCCATCGAAAAACAGTAAAATGAGTAACGGCGATATCGCTTCCGAAGTGAATGCGCCCGATGATAGCGACTCCGAATGGAAGGTACGATACGTTGTTCTATTTTTATTTATTTCTCATCTGTAGCGCGTAAGATTGAGAATCGCAGTAAGTGATTTCTTCGAATAAAATGGTCAATAACGGGAATTTTGAAGTTCTGAAGTTGAATTGACGTATATATATCCGAGTGAACGATCAGGAAGAATTTCTCGGTTAATTTAGGTATTAGTATTCGCCTGTGATAATTTTAATGATTAATAAAATCATAACAGTTTTTGGATACAAGCATTTCTTCTTCCAATATCGGCTGTTTTGGATCTCATGAAGTACGTCCATGTTTATTTTAACACAATTGGGAAGAGAGAACAATATCTCAGATCGTAATTGTTTCCTGTTATTTCATCGATGAAATAGTAGTAGCTTGTTTCGTCGATTCACACTCTTGACCAATTTGTACGAAAGGTACAGTTTCCCTGATCGTTGATTTGGATGTACGTCAATTCAGCTTTGTACGGCAGGTTGGGCTGTATTTTATTGGACTTATACATGTCAACAAATTAACGCGCCTTGCTACTACACTCATGGTTGTGGGCTCGGTGTGGTCAAATGGGTCATTAAGGATGAATAATATGTGTTAGATAGTGTGATTTTTTTGTGACTGTCTGAGAGGGCCTTTATGATGTAGAAAGAAACAGAAAGGTGCACGCGCCGATGTTTTCAAGAGCTGGGCAAGAAGAGAAGTGTTGAACGGATAGAGCGCTAGCATTGCAAAATAGACATACGAGGACGAGATGGGCAGTGTGAGACGAATACGGCCTATCTGTCATGGGCGGTTTGAAGTGGACCAAGGAATTCAGCTTTTTAATAGAGAACCTGTTTTATCGGGGAGTCTCCCGGAAAAAATGTCCGCCGACCGGAAGGCAACATGACCGTGGGACTTGTAAAATTTTCCAAGTCGTCGTCTCCCTCTCTTACCCCCCCCCCTATCATATATATCCGTCAGAGGTCCACAATTTTTTCAAGTCCCTCCCTCTCTTATCACCTATAGCTCGAAGGATGAAAGTTTTGCAAGTCCCCTCCTATCATATACCTATCTGGCTGAGGTCGAAAATTAGTGTAAAACTAGGATAATACAAGAAAGGATTCTAGCTAGGATGCCAGATCTACGGATTTTAGGTCCTCAAAAAAGATACGGGTTTTTCTGTTTTTTATAGATTTTACGTACAATATGGATTTCTTGCGATCAAGGGAAATGTACCTTAAACATTAGTACGAGAGATACTTTTCTCCTGCTCGTTATAGGCTGATATTGCTATGTTTTGTAATATTGAGCCGATCAAGGGAAAAGTACCTCGGCTACTTGTATGAGAGATACATTTCTCCTGATTGTTACCAATGAATCAATCGAAATCCGTAGAAATCTGTTTTTAGGTCTCACAAAAAATAGCGGATACGGATTTTTGATACTATCACCTGGCAGCACTAGATTCTAGCCTAGTTTAAGTTCAGTATACTGTATCTCAAGTCCCCTTCCCATCATATGTAAAGCTTGGAAGTCCGTGAATATAGCCTGATTAAAATAGCTCCTTCAAGTAACAAGATATGCAATACTACATACACCAATTGGTCTAGCCCCTTCAATAAGCCAAATATGCATCGTTTCAAACACCGTAAGACTCATAACACAGGTTCCTCACCTCCCCTCATTTAACTCCGTTGAAGAACCCGTGAGTTTTTCAATAGATCGGAGCCTATTCAAGGATTGAAAAGACCTGAAATTATGCTAAGAAGAGAGCAGTTGGAGGATTTGAGATCACGCGAGTCGGAAGTTGAACGCAGTAACTGCTTCACGGCTTCCTCAAGGTCAATGGTATCCATAGACGAAACAAATAGACTTCTCAAAGGTTCGACTCATACTATGAGGAAGGAGGAGGTGACGCAGGAACGTAACCGTTTTATTCGGTCAAACTTTTCACAAGACACTTGAACTAAATAAATTTTGAGAACGAAGTCGGGGAATGAAAATAAAAATGAAATGAAAGTCCGGAAAAGCATTGAAAAAAGTCGGTAAGATGAATGAGAAAATAAAAGAATAAAAAATATGAGTAAAGTCTATGAATTCAAATTTAATAGAACGAGGGCCATCCTTATTAGTCAATCATTTCTTGACTTTTTTTGATCTAGTTTGTCGTTAATCAAAATTTTGTAGTTACCTTCATTATTTGCCTTCATTTTTGGACCTTGTACTTCTAAATTTTAATTCTTAGACTTTTCTTGTATATTTTTATTCATTTTCTAATTCTTTTATTTTACCGTTTTTTTTTTCTATTCAATTTGCGGACTTTGATTTTTATCTTCATTTTCCTGACTTTGATTTTAAAATTTAATTTAGTTTAGGTGTCTTGCGAAGTGTTTGACTGAATAAAACTGTTACGTTCCTGTGTCACCTCCTCTTTCTTCATCCATAGAAGAGGGAAGGATGCGGAGGAACTTGATACGTGGTGAGGATCGGTAAAACGAGGGTCTCAGATAACAAGTGAAGATGAAAGAAAATCTGATGGTAGCAGGAATTTGAGGGGAAGAAAGGAGCGAGTGAGAAGAAAAAAGAAGGTGGATATAGCGGCAAGTTCTGCGATGAACACGGAAACGAAGTCTATCATGTACTACCGTGAATGGAGACAGCATGTCCAGTCTGAAGAGAAGGTGAAAGGGAGACTCTTGAGAAATGATTTTGTTCGCAGGGTGTCTACCGATCCTGTGAAATCTTGGAATTCGGTTGGGTCACCCGAAATTTTCGTTTTAAACTTGATGAAAACATTATAGGAAAATATTTGTAGAAAAAGTTTCTAGTGTCCCGTGAAGATGAAAAAATGGTTGTTAAGGTCTCGAAAAAATTCTAGTCAAGTCTCCGAAAGATCTTTGAAACACTCGGATTTGAGTTAAATTAAGGAGGGCTAGATGAAGGGCCTAAGTTGAAGATAAGTACCTAGATAGGATTGAAGCGACGGTCGATTTGATGTCGTTTTTCGATCGACAACGTTATGCGATTCAAAATCGAGTTTTATCCTGATGGATCGCCCGTAAATGGACTGAACTTTTTATTCATTAAATTTCCGTACTTAACAGCTACCTTGTCATTCATACAAACGTAGTTTGCAAGGCGGATATAATAACACGAGCTAATGTGTATGGCAGTATTCTGTTCGAGCATACTGCCAAAGGAATGCTCGTTACAAGTCTTTTTACTCTTGAAATAATCGAAAATGCGCCGCCCTCGTCGCGATTCTCAGAAGGAAATTTGTTGATAACCTTGACTGCATAGTTCCGTTGATCCAAATGTCGACACTGAGCTGCCTCCCGATATCGTATCATAAATGTCGACTCGAAAGCGACGTCGAATTCAGGTCACCCGACATCATAATTATTAATGTTGACGACGTCGAATTCAGGTCAATTTCGAGTGGAGTTCTCCAAATTTTTGTCCACTTGAAATCGACTGCTCTGTCGCGTCTATTTCAATTTGTAGTTTTGAGTTGATGTACGCTAGTCGAATTCAAATCGACATAAGTGACCTGTGCTGAAGAATGGGACCCTATGGTCCTCTGGTAGAAACACTATTTGAGACAATCCATAGAATAAGATCTATTGTAGGGATACAATAAATCTCTTCCTCCAAACTGTTCTCTTTTTGCTTGACCGGCTTACACAGAACTGGGTTCATTTCTCTCTAATTGGATGTACATAATATTTCGACTGATTTGAAACTTCGATCATCATCGATTTTGAGTTATGCCTCTTAAAATTTGAAGAATAATCTTAATTCTTCCGTTGATAAATAGTCGATATTCAGTGCTCGTGAAATACAAGCCTTCAGTGCACGTAAGATATTTACAAGCTGGTTGACGTTCGTTTCATATTGATTTGAAGTCGACTAGCGTACAGAACCGAAAAATTACATAAAATCGACGTAGAATTTTGGTCAATATCAATCTACATGAGTCGATAGTAAAGATGAACGGTCGATTTCCAGTCGATGTGTGGTTGATACGGGCGGAACTAAATCGACTCGAAATCACTTTGATACGAATAGATCTTGAGTCGACGTGGTCGATGAGTCGATAGTAATGAAGAGCGGTTGATTTTGAGTCGATTTACGGTGAACATGGGCGAAACTCGCTTTGATATAACGAGTCGATTTTGAGTTGATTTCGAGTCGACATGGTTTATGGTGAAGATTTAGGTATTAGATTGTTGAGCCTAGAAAGGTAGCAACGAATGAAGGGCCCGTCATAGCCCGAAAGATTGAATTGAGACGAATTTAAGGTTGTTTTTTTGGGGAATGGATTAGATTATTGTAGAGTTGGAGTTCGCGGTTACAGTCGATACAATGGTGTTATAGGTATCAAGTCCGTTTAAAATTATAAAACTCTCCTTGATCTTGGAAACCTGGCGATGCGGATAGAAATAGATCATGTTTTATGTCTGCTGTTCTTTCGTGGGGTTTTCACTCGTTCGTCTTACCAACTCTTGGTGTATCCAGTTAGGGGTAATTCAAGCCAATAGCTTTTGCATAGCTCACTAACTCCGGTCGTTCGCCCCTCCTTGGGTTGGTAGAAGCCTACTTTCAAGCTAGTAGCTTTAGGAGAGCTCACTCGCTCTCTTCCTTGCTTTACTATGTGTCCAGTTTGGAATATTTTCAAACAATAACTGTTGGGTGGCTCACTCGCTCCGCTTCTCCGCCCCAGTTCTTGATCTGGTGTAAGTCTACTTTGGAATATTCCAAGCTAATAGCTTTCAAGAGTCTCACTCGCTCCGCTCTTTCGTCTCTTTCCCTGGTCTAATATAAGTCTACTTCGAAATATTTTGAGCTGATGACTTTTACGGGGCTTACTCGCTCCGCTCTTTCGCCTTCCTCCTTGGTCTAGGATAAGTCTACTTTGAAATATTCCAAGCTAATAGCTTTTAGGCTCACTCTCTCCCAGTGCTACCAGATGATAGTTTCAAAAATCCGTATCCGCCATTTTTTGTAAAACCTAACAACAGATTTCTACGGACTTCGTAATGACAATCAGGAGGGAGGTAACTTTCATAGCAGTGACTCAGGTACTTTCCCCTTGGTCGACTCAACATTTCAGGAGACTGTAGTATCAGCCTTCAACGAGCAGGAGAAAAGTATCTCTCGTGTTGGTGTCTAAGGTACATTTCCCTTGATCGCAAAAAATCCGTATTGTACGTAAAATCTATTTCTGACCTAGCCAAATGAATAAAGATCATGTTTCATGTTTTATAAGTGGGTTGGCCATGCCATTGGAGGTGGCCTCGCAAAATTGGAACATTTTCCTGGTGTTTCAAATGGTGTTGAAGGGGATGGTGTTAGGCCCAGGTGGCTGACTGGCAATCGCCAGGGGCCCGGGCGAGAGGGTCCCTAAAATGTACCAGATATTGGGAAGGCAGACCTCGGGCTCCACTTTCGCCAGGGGCCCTGAAGTGAGCCAGTCTGGCCATGGTGGTGTAGCCAAGAGAGGATTCACCTCGGGGTCTAGTATGAGTTTAGTTTAGAATATTTAAAGCTAATAGCTTTCCGAGGGCTCACTCGCTCCGCTCGTTTGCTTCTTTTCTTGCTCTAGCATAAGTCTAGTGTAGAATACAAGCTTCCTCTTGGAATAAGCCCATGGATAGAGGAGGGATACCTAGACCTAGTATAAAGCTAGTATAAGCCTAGTATAGTAGTTTACTGTACTGATCAAAGAAAGATCGAGCATGCACGCATATTTTCAACGGAATTAAGGTAGGGCTCAGAGAGAAGAAAAATCGTAAGTCCCAAGGTCATCTGCGCGCGCGCACGCAAATTGACATGTACATGTCTCTGCTCTGGTTTTATCCTTATGGAAATTTTCATTGTGGTAGTGATTCTCAAATCTGCGAGTCCGAGGCCCCCCCCACCCCCTCTCGAGAGGCACTCAGAAAAATTTCGAGGTTTTCTCAGGGGAGTGATTCTGAAATCTGCGAGTCCGAGTTCGCGAGTCCGAAGTAGTAAATTATCCTAATATAATGAATAGATTTATACTAGGCTAAGAAGACGCTGAGAGCCATTATGAGGCTATTAGCTTGTGACATCATAAGAAGGTGACGTCATAAGTCGTGAATTCTGGTCCCCTTACAACATCTGAAACATACTGAAGCGGGACGAACGAGCGGGGCGAGTGAGGCCCAGTCATCTCATCAGCCTGAAATATACTAAAGTAGACTTATACTAAGTACATCAAGCGAGTGTGCCGCTCTAAAGCCTTAGTTTAGAACTCTCAAATATTTTTGTCTCGCATCATCCACTACATATCAGATTGGGCAAAATTGTGAAAGACATGGACATGATCTTTATCTTTTTGGCGGCGCGAAAAAAATCTAATACCCAAAATATCTAGATTCCTAAATCCCTCTCCAATACTTCGGCCTCCTTTCTTTCTAAAGCCATGATTTACATGGTGTGAAAAATGTATAATAAGTAAGAAAGTACATACAGCAAGCTCATAATGATGGCACATCAAGACTGCAAAAAATATATTTCAAATGAGGGAAGGGTGAGGACAAAGACATGAAACACTTCAAAACGGGGTAAAATGGTGCCTCAGCTCGGACATATGAGGGAAAAAAGCTCAGATCAAGGGTTTAAAGCTAAAAAATCAGAAATTTTTCAAGGCCATGCTCGAAATTACAGTTGGAAATGTAACCAGGATCGGCTTACCCCCAATCGTGTTAATGTGGATTACGGAATTCTTACATTTCGAATATATTTTTCATTCACCTTCCCAAATTCTCCATCTTTTTCTCAGAACAAAAAAAAAAAAAAAATGAGAGAAGGTGCAATTGAAAACAATGACTGCGACTCAGTAACTTCTGTTGTAAAATATTGCTGATGTTTATTTTATTTGTTGTACAATAATACGACTTTTTGAAACCTTGCAGCAAGTCAGTTCCAGAGCGAAATCCAACCGACCCAATAATCTGGCGCTGACTCGTACACCGTTGTCGGAAATTTTCCGCGGACAGACGCGCTCGCGTTTACAAAAGATCGGGGATCAGACAACCAATATTATCGAACCGTTCTTCACTCTGCATCTTAATATCGAAGTACGTTTTTCGTTGAAGTATTAATGTCGAGATATTAATGTACGAAGTCTGTAAAACATAACACTTTTTTTGTTCTTCCGTGTCTACAGAAAGTATCCTCGGTCAAAGAAGCTCTAGAGGCGTTATTCGGTCAAAACCCATTGGAAGGTGTTACATCGTCAAGAACAAATCAAGAAGTGGACGCGTGGCAACAACAAACCTTGGAAGAACTACCATTCGTTCTGTTATTACATTTGAAGTACTTCGACTATAAACATCATACGTGTACAAAAATTTTGAAGACCACCGAATTCCCAATCGATTTGAAAGTCGAACCCAGTACGCGTTTTTTTCTATTTTTCCTCCATCCTATCAAGTTTACTTCGTTCTAATATATTTTCATGATTTTTCTACAGAATTGATCACAGGGCATATGTCGCGAACCAAAATACCGACGACAAAAAGCAGACAGTACAAATTATTCGCTGTCGTCTATCACGATGGGAAAGAAGCCACCAAGGGGCATTACGTAACGGACGTTTTCCATATCGGTTACGGGGGCTGGATACGTTACGACGATGCCAAAGTATACAACGTTTCGGAGTCGGATGTGCTGAAACCGTCACTACCTCGTGTGCCTTATTTATTATACTATCGCAGATGCGACACAATCGCCGCTCTTATGCAACCTCCTTTTGAGAAAAGGTGACTTTTTATGCATCCTCTTACGTAGTTATAAGCCCATTTTACGTTTCACGTCTTCATATACACGTGTAAAACACTGATTTGAAAGAGACAGAGAGAGAGAACAAAAATAAGATGAAATCGAAAAAACAAAAAATGTAAATTTTTATTGTATTTTTATCGTATTTGGCAATCTCCTGAAATTTTCTCTCTTTTTTACCTCCACTTCTTCTTTTCCTCTTTTTTTCTTTCTAGTTTCTAGTTTTTTTAAAATTAATCGTTCTAATTTGGATCCGGGTCGCATGTTGTTCATCTCGCGAACAAGTTTTTTGAATAATAATTAAGTTGGTTTATATACAGTAGAACTGTAAAGTAGATTTTCAAATTTTATGCTGATGCGTTGTTAGAATTCTCGCGTGTGTAGAATTTTCTGTTCCCCGTCCTGCCCTTTTTTCTTGTTTGATCTTTGTTTTTTCAACGCCTGTTTGGGTGGTATGACGAATTACCAGTATCTTCCTGAGAATCGGCTTTCTATGCTATGTCTGAAGATGATCGTTAATTATTCTTTTTTCATCCCTATTCTTCTTCCTGGAATGCATGTTTTGTCCTTAGGTTGCTTAGAATTATCGTTTTGTTGGTGCTTATCAAGTCCAGTTACCAAACATTCTGTATGTTACATTGTTAATCAATTCGATAGAGTACGTTGGCTGTATTCCTTGTGTACAAAACAGAGGCGATAGAATATAATTCAACGTTATCTTCTTACTTAGCTAGGGTATGGAAAGCCGTGAATGTGTGTACGAATGACGGTGGATTTCTTTTTGTGAGTTTGTTCTTGCATCAACAGGAACTTCGCGTTTCATCGTCGTTATGCTTTTGAGAGTCTGTTTTCTCCATCCTGTTCATGTGATGCTGTTGCATTGAAATTTTTGTAAGCTTCAGATGGTGTGACTAATTGTGTTTCCTTATCAATATTATCATTTTCTCTCAGCATCATCGAATCTTGATAGCAATTTGCGCTTGCTCATATCGATTCACTAAGGTCTATCAATTTTTTTTTTTTTATAAAATCAATATAAACCTTCGGAAATTTTCTCCTCGAGCGGGGGATTTTCTTTATTGATTTCCGTAATCATTTGCTCTGTTCACAAATCGCGATTGGATGTGAGAGATGGGTCATAATAATTGACAGTCGTGAATCTCTTGTAGACATGCGCATGTTTTTGCACTCGATATTGAAAGAGTTGATTTTATTCAGTACTCGTAGTTGGAGACACTGTCTTATCTGTGTTAGAAGTTATTTGAGGTAATTTCCATGATCATCTATGTTGTTTTTTTTTTTTTTCTTTTTTGATAGTCAGTACATTAAGTAGGTGGCGAAGGAATTTTTTTTGTTTTTTTCTTTCTTTTTGCTCTTGCCAACCATTTGGATGAATATTATTATGTTTATCTAGTCTGATTTTTCTTTTTTCCTTCGTTTTTTGTTGGCCGACTATATTGTAGATGAAGAAGAGATCAAGATTTCACGTTACAGTCGGTCTACGTTTTTTGTGATTAGGTTGAATTATTGCTCTACAGCCTCCTCTAACCAACAACTAAAAATCGCACACAGGGGTAGTTTGAATAAATTTCAAGATCATGCAAATCGTTCATTATTACTGAAATGAAAATTCATTTCGTTCGAGAGTATGTAAATTCTCGTTTGCTCGAAGAATCCGTTAAGGAGCTCATCTTGTAGGTTATTGAATAGTACTTGGCCGCAAGAAATGGAAAGGCGGGGATATCGTTGCATTTTCTTACACCTGTCGCCGTTGAAAGTACTGTTCATAAATTGGAAATATTTCATCCTCTACTTGATCAGCTCTTCTTCGCTGGGGCGATAGTCGCTGCTCGCAGATTAACTCTGGAGAACCGCTTCCTTGCAAAAATATTCAACAAAATTGGATATTGCTCGCTAGAAGCATCGTATGAATCGTTCTAGAAATTTCGCGTCATAGTAGATATCAAAACCTATGTTTTTCGAGGTAACGACTGTATGCTCTGTAAGTACTAACAGAAAAAAAGAGTCTTTGCGATTCAACCGAGCAGTTATCGTTCTAATAATGTCCGGAATCATGACGTATGTATATTGAAAGTATGAAGGTACAAAAAAAGTGTTGAATATTCTGCTTCGTACGTGTTATTTATTTCACTCATTTTTTTTTTTTTTGCTATTCATGTGTAATCTTGATCAATTTTTCTTTATTTTTGTTGAAATTTTAGGATGTGAATTGCCAACGTGTGTACTTATAAAGCAAGTTTGTAAGGGAAAATTGTTGACACAAAATGATAAGTTCGCGCGTTTAACGATGCTAAAAGATTTCATCAACTCTTTTATGAAAGAATTATTTGTGCTGATGAATTTGCGCGCAGGCTTACGAACGAGAATTTAAAATTGAAGTCGAGGGAAAGAAGTGAAAAATTGAATTTTGTTTTTTTTTTTTTTTTTTTCCAAGTAGAAAATTTGTAAACAGTGAGCAGATATATAAGTATCGTACTTAACACTATTCAATACAATTTTTTTTTTTTCCTTTTTAAATTTTGTCAACCTTGTCATCATTATCGTCTATCTTCTTTTATTCTTTTTTTTTTTTCCTCTCATGTGTGCGTATGTATCTATATTTAATACTTCTTCTTTTTATGCTCTATTTCGTTGTAAATAAAAATCAGTAGTAAGTGAAAATTATTTTACCAATAATACATATTTCATTCTCCCCTTTGTATAGTTCTGTAAATAATTTAGTAGGAAACAAGGTTTGATTGTTCGCAAATTTTTTTGTGCTTTATTTGATTGTTATTTATTTTGCGGGTTAAAAATATTGTTTTTTTTTTCCTTGCGTAAGAACCGGTAATATTTTTAAAATTCTGCTTGTTTATTTGAATGTAGGACGAAATTTTTTTTTCTTTTCCAACTTCACGAAAACCAATTTTTCGTGTCCTTATCGATATCGTTGCCTTTCATAATTAATCTTACGCCATCATGATTTTTTACATAATGAGAAAAATAATGGTTATTCGAATATGTAGAAGAAAATGATGTTTTTATATATTTTTCAGTAATATTTACCAAGTTGAGGGCAACCTACAATTTATTGTGAGTACTTGTTTTTCCCTTTATTACTGTATTTATTAATTTCGGAGTTGAATACTGTTTGTTTTGAATTAGTTCACCAATTTTCCTTTAACTCGACGATATTAATATTCTTTTGTATACATTCATACTATTATTATCATTATTATTACTGCATTGATTACATTATTATCAATAATGTATTTTTTTTTTTTGTTTAGTTTAACATATTCGTGATTTTTTTTTAGTGTGTAAATGGCGAAACCATTAATTTTATGATGACCGCGACAAATCGGATTTGAAATAATCTCTGAAATACCTATAGGTTGAAAAAAAAAAAACAAAAAAAAATGATGACGAAAAGAGGAAAAAAAAATCGAAATGTTATCGTAATTTGTTAATCTATTTTCTTTCATTGTATAAATATCTTGTTGATTATGACGTGTACAGTTTTCGAATAGATGAACAAGTGTCGAGTTTTTTAATCCCCCTTAGTCAATAATAAAAAAACCTTTCTAAAGGAATTATGTTACTTTTAGTGCGTTTTTTGCGCATAAATATCATTACCCCCTGCCGTTTTCATTTATCGTAGGTTGAGATATTATTGCAGTACAAAAACGGCTTCCGTTGAATTCGCAGATATTTGAACATCATTTATAAGATATGAATTTCTCGCTATAATTCAACACTGGTGTGTTTGTTTATTAGAGGCAAATGATTTTATTAATTTTTTTCATGCTCGAATTAACTGACGACATTCCTCGACACTTTGTATTAGACCTATGATAACATCAATAACAATAGAGTAACATTTGCATACCTTTTCAGTGAGGGCCCTTATTATTATTACTATTAGTATTGTAACTATTATTATCACTTATTATTATTATTCATTTATTTATTTGTTCGATTGATTAATGTCATAACATCGTATACTAAGCACAATCGTGTCTGGTTGCGCTTTGCGTAAACGTGCTGTCATTTTTGTGCGGAGTGATGAAATTTCTCTTTCTGTATTCGATTTTCATTAATAAATTACTTCGTTTGAAGGAAATTCAAGATTATTCTACATCTTACTTTTTTTGTGTTTTTCCCCTTATTTCCTCGTTGAATTTTTTTTCAAATTTAATTTAATTAAAAAGTGATACCTAGAGTAGGTTTTATTTTGTTATTTCCAAAACATAATACTATATTCAATCTGCAATCTTTAATCGTGTATAGAATATTGTATTGCGGGTGCGCGTGTGAATGTTAACGCTTCTGTTCTTTTCCCCCTTTTCCTCTTAGCCACTTGCGTACGAATACGATAGCATTATAGAGTTTTGCAATCCGGTGAACCTTTTTTAATTAACAAAATAATAATTTTAAGTTGATGAAAGTATTCGTGTAGTTACATTTTTCTTTTTTAACTACAAGTTACGGGTTACTTGTCTTTGTAAAATGAAGTTATACAGTCGCAGACGTTGGCACTTTACAGGGGTTGAAAATTCACCGATATAGAAAATGAGAAAAGAAAAATAAATGAGCTTTTATCATTAATGAATAACTAAAAAAAAAAAGAAGTATATTGTATAGAAATTGAGGATATTAAATAATACAGTTCGTGTGCGATTTAATAACTATATTTGTTTATGTATATTGAAGAAAATGAAAAAGGAAAAAAAAACTTAAGATTTAAAACAAATTGTTATTCATGCTACTTTTATTTATTCGTGTATTATTATAGCGTTACTTTAAAATAAATTTTTACTATTTAATTTCTGGCTCTCTAATTTGTGAGATTGCGAGCCTAAGTCAATGATTTTGAAATCCCTAATGATTAATAATTCTGGAATCTTCAATTATTTTTCATTTGAGCCTAAACCTTCAGAAATAATGAATAATATTCGTGGAGAAATACAACTCAATTTTAAAGATATCTTGCGGACTCCCACAGCTAGTATTTGAACCACTTTTTGATGAGATCGAATTCTCTGAATACGTCTCTGAAACTGGTCGATTACTTGCTAGTACTGGATATATAAAAAGGTTTCTAGCATTTTCTATCGGAATAATGGCAAATTTGAAGGAAAACTTGCTTAAGAAGCTCTTCCAGAATGAGGGATATAACGCCAACAATTCTACTGTTCTTGTACCAAATCTATCGGTATCTCTTTTTTCGTTTTCACCTTCTGGCAAGTGGAGGTTACAGAGGTTGCTGGAGCTCTAACTTGTCCTAGGTCCCACGGCTCTTTTAACAAAATTCAACCAAAAATGCGGGAAATGTATTCCACAGAACGAATATTTTTTCTAGTCCCCTATCTCCTTCAAACAGTTGGATGATCGAAACTATGACATCTCGAAATTCGGATTTTTTAGGGTCGGCGCGCGCTCCCCAGTCTATAACAATAGTCCAAAAATTTCAGAGCTATTACAACCTTGAAAGGGCATCTTTATAACTTGAAAGGCGACCTTGATTGTAATGTTACCTTGCATAGTATAATTGATCTAGGCTAGATAAAGCAATGGAACCCGTCATACGTAGTATATTTTGTTGGGGATCATTCTCAGGAAACGACCGTGTCAATGAAGTTAATATTTTCAGGGAAATGTCGAGCGATTAGAATTTTTGCAATCGACTTTGATGATGTCATCAACCGTTATGCTATACAGTATACAAGAAAAGAAACAAATTTCATTTTACTTTCGTATCCTATTTTTAAATTAAAAATAAAAGACGAAAGTGCAAAGAAATTTGTTTCTTTTCTTGTATTTAAGTCGTCTAGACAAGTTCTTATCTTTTTTCATACAGTATACAGAGATACTTATATAACTTACATACCTAGATATCTGACTCGCTGTATAAAATGTATTGAATTTTTGTGTTAGGCGGTTGCATAGCGAGCTCCGTGAGCGTAGGCAGAAAACAAAACTTACATGACGCTGCTGCACAACTTTGAACACAAATATCTAAATGAAAATTGATTCTTTAAGCTGAAATTTTCAAGTAAATTTTTTAGTAACGTTCTGAATTGAAAAAAAAAGTATTTGGCAATTTTAAAAAATTCACGGGTTCTTTAACGGAGTCAAATGAGGGGTTGGTGGCAGGGAACCTGTTTTGTGAGGTATTCTGGAAATGCCTTTTCTGAGTCTCATGGTGTTTGAAGCGTTGCATATCTGGCTCATTGGAGGGGCGATGCCAACATGCAGTATTATGGTTGGGGTTATTCTCAGGAAACGTCTGTGTCTGTTAAGTCATCATTTTCAAGGAAATGTAGAGGGATTAGAATTTTTGGGTTTGAATGAAATGACGTCATTGAACTAAAAATTAATTAGATGGCAGCAAGATGTGACAGCGGGTTCCCCACTGCCATCTAATTACTTTTTTCATCTAGTGTGTCACAACTCTTTTTTTGGTTCACATGAACAAATACACGTATTCAACGCGCTTTGTTACAGGGAGCGAAGTCGCGTTTTTCATTCGCAGGGAATAAACACGCGTTATATTTTCACAAGGGAATTACATAGGTATATTGCGGCTGCGCCGTTGAGTATGCGCAATGCGCTTTGCGTACGTGACAAATAGTTGTACGCAGATCGAGCGCAGTGACCGAGTGACATACAAGTGACATGACCTATGTATTACACAGGCAGATCAAGCGAGGGAAGATATTATGCGTTTTCATCTAGTTTGACCTTTGGTTTGACTTATCAACTGTGAATCGGTGTTCGAATTTTTTCCTTTCGTGCTCTTTAAAAACACTCTTCTTATTGATTGTAACTTTAGTTCAATGACTTCTTCTCCCATCAACAATAAAAGTAATGAATATTTTTGGAATTACCAGCTACCTAATTCTTTTCCGGTTTCAATTATTAATCTCACTAAAAAGTAAAATCTTGAAGATGGAATTTACATCAGAGATGCTGTATAAAAACAAATCACAAAATTAACAAAATTTTTCTGTCTGCAGTGAATGAAAGAAAAATGAAAATTTATATCAGTAGGCCTATCACAGAGAATTCTAGAACAAAAAACAAAAGTCAAGTATTTTGAGCAATTCAGGTAGAACGATATAATGAAGACAAAAATGGTAACAATTGTTTTGAATTATTGTTAGAGTTTTAAATGTAAATCAACTCTATCACGTTTATTCTTGTGAACCAAAAAATAGCGAACGCCACCTGAGAACAAAGTACGCGAACAAACTCGCGCTGCGTAGCAACCCTCGCCACGGCTCGGGTCGCTAAGAAGCGCTTGTTTGGATATCGCTCACTTTGTTCCCTTGTAGCCTTATCTAATATAAAAAGCAGTAAGTTTGTCTGTTTGTCTGTCCCTTTATAACTCGAGAACCGCTTTACCTATTGACTTGAAATTTTCGCCACATATTCAAATCACTCAGGGATAAAATTTAAGTCATAAATGAGAATTTTAGCTCCCATACAAAGAAAATTCTTATTAAAAATTGTGTCCTTGCTGTACGCATCACTTAACGCAATGCCATTCAATTCATTGAAAAAAGGTACCTGCACGCAACTGTCGACTGCATTTCTCTCCTACACTGATGGTTGTTCACAAGAACTGGATTAGCATGCTACCTGTTCAATTGAACGCCTCTCCGGAAAAAGAGAGGCCTTTTTTTGTTTTCTTGCTTATTTTTATTCTTCATACACTTTTCTATCATGTGGTACAATGACATAGCGCTATCTACTAAAAAGATTTCATTCATTGATCAATTCACTAGGAGCCATGGTTTTTTCAGTGTAGCGTTTTGAAACTTTAAAAGCGTTTTTCTCAAAACAGGTTTTCTGAAGTTAAGCCCTTCTTCTGGAAATGCGTTCAATTGCAACACGTTAAATTAGAGGTGATCCTTTCTATTTTCTTAACGTTAACGGAAGTTCGGAAATCTTGAATAATATAAGTAAAATATTTTTCTGTCTTTGTTCACTATATGGATCTCTATACCTACACTGTAATGTGTATGTTTGTACATCAGTATAATTTTCCATAACTTTTGAGCGCATTCACCTACCAAGATGGAATTGGTTATGAAAAATTTTTCTTTATTCCAGTAAAGCCTTTACATGAATTTCGACGGTTCGGCTCCCTCAGGATGGAGAAATGGGCGAAGATACTGTGCGCAGTGTTCCAAATGTTCAAACGCGCGCGCGCGCGCGCGAGAGAGAGAGAGAGAGAGAGAAAGAAAGACAACAAAAAATTTGAATGAATCCACAGTCTCTTTTGTTCTCAACCTACACATTGAATGTTATTGGTAGAAATAAAGTATTGTCGAAAAACTTTGAGTATGAATAGCAATGAGGAGACAGAAATCGTCGTTTTTGAAGGTTCCATTGCAGGAGTTGTGTATGATTGAAACAGTGCCATTTGCATAGCGTGTTAAATCTTCTACTATGATTGGAATAGCGCCCTCTGTTACGCCTGTCAGAGTACTACTATTTCTGCCTCTCCATTACTATTCATACTCAAAGTCGAAAAAGCTGAATTTTTGAAAGATGTACAGAGCTAGCAAAGCGGCGGCTCCTTGAGACGCAAGATACTTTAGAATCCAAATTGCTACAAATCTACCCAACACACGGCTGGCGGTCAGGTGCGCGCCAACCGCTAGTATACTATACTACGTGTCTCTGGAGAAGACATGTTCGCTCCTGCATTTAGCTTTTCAGTATGACGAACCCGCTGTCTCTTCTATTGGGGAACATTCTCAGGAAATCTCACCAAGCGCCATTGACTATACACATACCAGACAAATACTCGCATTGTTTAAAAAGTTATCACTTTGCTGGATACTGACACCAGAGTGTGCTGCGTGTTAAGACGTTGGTGTAAGAGAAAGGGAAAGATAATATTTTGTCTCTTTCACTGTGCTGGCTAACACGCAGCACACTCTGGTGTCAGTATCTAGCGAAGTGACAACTTTTCTAACAATGCGAGTATTCGTCTGGTACGTGTATGGTTTAGTCAATGCCAAGCGCGTCCGACTTTGATGACGTCATAATTTTCGGGAAAATATCTAGATACTTGAAATATTTTCGATTATCAAGTTATACCCTTCGTATGAGGAAGAACTGGAGAACGGAACTTGAGGATGACGTCATCAACCTAATTTGAAAGAATTTGTCTGGACTAGATACTACAAGAATTTGTCTAGGTTAGATTATAGGAAATTTTAACAACGAACCTCTTCTACGGAAAGTTTTTTTCAAAAATTTGTTTCAACTATTTTCAAGCAATATAATATTATGATGAGAAAATGACTTTGAAAAATTTTGACCAGCGAGTTGTACATTATAGGAAAGGACTTGGAAAGAAAGACGTTCCACAATCGCTTAGAAACTTTCTGGAGTCGTTACAGAGTATTTAGGGACCGATCCAAGTGAAATGAATAATTTTTTGATGACCGATGTCTCAAAAAATGGGACTTGATCAGATCAATTTTATTGCTACACTGATAAACAATCACGAAAGAAATATGTACGTATTCTTGTCGATTATTTCTCGTGTAGGTACGGTTCAATTACTTTCAGTTAATCTAGGTATTTTGGGTATTGGATTTCTTCGCGCAGCCAAAAAAATAAAGATCATGTTTCATGTATTTTCAAAATTTTGCCCAATCTGATATGTAGGTATAGTGGATAATACGAGACAAAAATATTTAAGAGTTCTAGGCTAAGGCTTTAAAGTGGCACACTCGCTTGATCTAGTATAAATCTACTTTGTAATATTTTAGGCTAATGAGCCTTCTTGGTCTAGTGTAAGTCTACTTTATTATATCTCGCCCCGCTCGTTCGTCCCGCTTCAGTATGTTTCAGATGTTGTAAGCGAACCAGAATTCACGACTTATGACGTCACAAGCTAATAGCTTCATAATGGCTCTCAGTGTATTCTTACCCTAGTATAATTCTATTCATTATATTAGGATAAACTACTGCTTCGGACTCGCGAACTCGGACTCGCAGATTTGAGAATTACTGCCACAATGAAAATTTCCATAAGGATAAGACCAGAGCAAAGACATGAACATGTCAATACAACTTTCAAGTTATAAAGATGCCCTTTCAAGGTTGTAACTTCTGACGTGACGTGTAGCGCTTTATGACGTCATCAATGACCTTGACCTACTTTAGAGACTTGAAAAAATTTAAACATCCAGACGGGATGCTGAATGATGGACTAGTAAAATCCTAGAAGAAGGAGGGGTTGGGATCTTCTCCGTCTATTATATAAGTCTAGTTTAAGACTCGTAAAATCCTAGTATAAAGCCATCATAAAGCTAGTATATACCTAGTAAGTAAACTGGGCAAGGTGAACTCGCAAATTTTTGAATCACCCACGGAGTGACGAGGGTGGAGGGGGGGGCACTCGGAAAATTTCAAATTAGGGGTCATGGCAGGATAAAGACATGAAACATGTCAAAACTGAAGAGAAGTAATTAACGGGGGCTTTCGAATATTTCAGTTATTAAATTCAAAGTTTTCATTCAGACAACAGCTTTGGGACATTACTCAACTGACTTTCTCAAAGAGACCGTTATTTTTTTTTGTGATTTCGAGATTCCAAGAAGCTAATAGCTTTTAGGGGCGAACAAGCGGAAGCTCATAGCTCTTAGGCTCACTCGCTCCGCTTTTTCGCTCCCCCCTTATTTGGTCTAGTATAAGTCTAGTTTGGGACTAGTAAAATCCTTGGGGGTGGGGTCTTGTACATCTTTTATAATTCTAGTTTAAGACTGCTAAAATCCTAGTAAGCCTACACCTACAGAAAAAGCCCAGTACTCAGACCTACCACCTTCTTCCTCTAGTTTACTGTATATTTGGGCCTATATAAAGAAGGCTGAACCTACTACAGTAGCTAGTCAAAGTTCAGTTCAATAGGGAATTCAAAAAAGAAATGCAATACATAGGATCCCTAACCTACTAGTATAAACTTACTAGATCCGTTTGTGCAATATACTGTATTTTCGATGATTGGCCTACGCCCGGAAACCCTATTATAAGCTAGACTAGCAAAATCCTGCTGGTGGGGTCGTCTCAGTCCTATTACAGGCTTAGTTTAGGGCTGGTAAAGTCCTAGAATAAAGCTAGTATAAAGCTATCATAAAACTAGTATGAACCTAGTATATAAATTGGGCACTACGCCTGGACACCTTATTATAAGCCTAGTTTAAGACTGGTGAAATCCTAAGGGGGGGGATTCTCGATTTATTATAGGTTCAGTTTGACTGGTAAAATTGTAGTATAAAGCTAATATAAAACCATCATAAAGCTAGTACACAAACTGGGCAAGGTGAACTCGCGGAGTGAACTCAAATCACCCACGGAAACGAGAGTGAAGGGGGGCACTCGGAAAATTTCAAATTAGGGGTCAGGGCAGAGTAAAGGCATGAAACTGTCAAAAAATGCGAATCCTCTGGAGCAGTGTTTACATTGGACTGATTTCTTGGCCGGGCCAAATAAATAAAGAACATGTCTCATGTCTTTGTACGTTCCCTTGTTACTGTTAAATGTTATGGGAGGTGGAAAAGATCCACACTTAGAAACCTAGTATATTGGAGATTTAGACATGTTTCATGTCTTTACGCTGACCCCATCACTAATTTGAAATTTTGCGAGTGACCTCCCTTCACCCTGATTACCCCGAGGGTTTACCGCGTGAGTTCACTCCCCCCTTCACTTTCCGCAAGTTCACCCCCTTTTCACCCTGATTAACGTGTGGGTGATTCAGAATTTTGCGAGTGCATCCCGCGAGTTCACTCTGCCTAGTTTACTCAAGTGTAGGTACAGCTTAGCTAGTATAAATGTAGCATATAATGCTGTACACAGGGTGACATGGATAGGTTTCCTCCTTTTCTTGATTACCATAGTTAATGGAATATGTCTCGGTGAGCAGCGCGCGAAGCGGGATTCTGCGTCATTGAGGTGTGAAAAACAAGACAGATGTAGGAACGACGACAAGAGAAAACAAAAGAATTGAGCTGCGGGTCAGGAAGTCCTAAAAGAGTCTTATTAACACTGACAATACGAACGTTCGCTTGTCTCGTTCTTTCCTTTTTTCTCTCATTTCGCGTGGTAATAAAATACCATACTCGTATTTGCATAAACTATGATACGCATAGATAATAATATTATAAGGATCGATTTGCACTAGTGTGAAACCACATGTAGTATACCGAGTACCGAGTACGGTATAACCCTGTGACTGTATAGAATTCGAGTCACAATTCCGTGCAATAACCAGTATGCCTGTTCGGGGTGGTATGTACGTAGTGAATTGTAAAAAGTCAGTACTGTATTTTCATTCGACCCGCGCGCTCTCTTTACGTTCGCTCAATGGGACTTTATTACGGGTTGAACACCGAAAAGCGACTGAAGGGAAAATGATGCACGCTGCGTACCATCGTAGTACCGTGTGTAGTAAAATCGAGAATAGTATAACCGTAAGCACTTCCACCGATGGTAGTATTTTCGTCTTCTCGCCTTTTCTCGCACATTTTTTATCGGTTTCGCGACACGAATTTTCGTGTGTTCGCGTTTGAGAAAATACCTTCTCGCGTTGTTTTTCGTCTACAAGTTGGAAGTTTCATGATTAGGTTAGTAAACATGTTTCTTATTTTACCCGAGCACACTCAAAATTCACCCACCTCCCGTCGCGAGTGCAAATTTTTCGATGAATTGTTCACCCTGCTATGTAATGAATGCGATTTTTGAGAAACGCGTTACTTTTTAGTGCATAGCCATCATTCCTTTTGATCATAGTTTCCATATCGATTAAGTATTCACGTCGAAGAGAATAGGTACTGGGTGCATAGAAGGCGGGAAAACGCGAGAAGAATAAAAGATACGAAAAAGGTGACAATGTCACGATAAAGGTAAAGTGTGAAAAAATTAGGCTAATGGTGCAACAGCGCTTCTTTCTTTTCTTCTTCCTCCTTCACTTCGAATATAACCTAGAAAGTTTATACAATTAATGATTTAGTATCGACCAACTACCGCTCTTACCATGCGTTTGAAAACTAGGTGGACTTCAATTAAAAGTAGACCTCTTTTTTCACGTTCATTTTACGACGAGCAAGCTCGCGCGAATACGTTAACGTCGCTAAAATTGAAGAGGAAAACGTACAAATTGAAGCTCGCGAGTTTTTCCCTCTATGCATTAGATAGTTGCACAGATGGGGAAAATTTCTACCGCAAATACCCTGTTGAAATGGATACTGTCGGGCTCGTACTCCAAAAATACGCGAGTGTCTCTACGTCACGATTCCTGAAATACTTTGACGGATTCCGTCAGCCGAGATCAACATGTGTCCTTTTTGTTACAACGTAGGGTCATGTTCAAAGCCGAACTAGGGCACTATTTTATTGATCAATGCACTTCTTAACGATTCTCAATCATGAACGTATTGCGCTTTGTCATAAATATTCCTTTGTTTGAGATTACGAGCGCGAGGCGCACGCACGTATAAATGGTCGGAAAATACAAATTTTCAAATTTATTTCGAGTTTCGTGCATCCGAGGTTCTTGAAAGAACAAAAAAATATGTCTACCTTCATGAGCTCATTCGACTAGTCAAATACTCACAGCTAGATATTCGTTCGGCAAATCAAAATTATACTACTCAAATTTTGAAATTGCATTGTAGAAACGTTGTTCAACTAAATGGTCGGACAAGTTTTGAACTACGAGTGCTTGCTCTTTATGCTGTTTTTTAATTTCACGTGAGACAATTTTGCAATCGGCCGCGCTAAGTAGGCAAAAAATATTCAAAAACGATTTGTTTGAAGAACGTTGGTGCGTTTTCAAAAAGAGCAAAAACTGTATTTTCTTCTATTCATTCTTGAGTATTTTAAAATTACCAACAGTCGTGAAAGTGATACTTAAAACCAAGGCCCTTATTTTAATCCTACCTACGCGTAATATTTGCAGAACCGATTACAGAGCAGACTTATTAGTTTGTGACACAGTAAAAGATACAAATGATTTGATGACGTTAGAAGTTGATGAAGAGACCGAAGGAATCCGTGTGGGGATGGAAAAGGAAATAAGATTTTATTCGGCCCAACAAGGTCAGCAAGGAAAACGAATACAGTCTAAAATAATACAAATCCTTCTTTTCTTCTCCTACCTACCTCCTTGCTAAGTTTTTGGACCGTTGGTTCAAGTCTTGCGTTGATTTCGAATCTCCTCATTCAGTTTTCAACTCGGCCTCCTTGGCGGATGTTTTGAAGGATGTAAGTCTTCCCCCTGGCATGACCGTCTGTTCTTTTGATGTTTGTTCCCAAATATTCCAAAAGCTGTTACTATGCAGCGTATGGGCGAGCTACTTGTTAAGGCCTATATTCCTCATAATCAGCTTCAAGAATTCTTTGGTCTTCTGAATATCTGTTGGTGTTCTAGCTATTGTAAGTTCGAAGGGAAGTTTCTTGAGTTCCCTGATGAAGTAGGGATCCCCATTGGATCACCTCTAGGCTCCCTCATCTTCGAAGTTTTCATGTCGAAGTTTGAACTGATCTCTTTTCCTCGAATCAGGTGCTACTGAGTCCTATTTATTACTATTGGCACAGGGACATGGATGATTTTCTGTGCGCGTGGATTGGTCCTCCAGATCTCCTTGGTGAGTTTCTGAGGTATCTAAATTCCTGTTACCCTTCCATAAAATTTACCTTGGAAATAGGGGAAATCTCCATCAACTTCTTGGTTTTATCGATCTCTGTAAGATCGGGTATCCATGAGTTTGGAATATACAGGAAGGATACTACGACCAATGTTCTAATGTACGGAGCTTCATTCTGTCCTGTTGCTCATAAGATAGCAGCCTTTAATAGCTTAGTCCACAGACTGACTCGTATTCCATTGAGTCACGCTGCCTTTAAGAAAGAATTGTTAACTATGAAACACCTGGCTAGAGTGGATAGGGTCAATGTCGACGTCAACGTGATGGTTCGGAGGAAAACCACTTGGGAAATTCTTGATTCTACCCCCTTCCTCCCCCGAGATACGATCAGTGACCGTCTTATGCGCTGGATCAGTCTCCCTTTCCTGGGGAAGTTCTTCTTCCAATTGGGTCGAGCCCTTCGTCCGTTTGGTTTCAGACCATCGTTTTACAACCCTCTCATTGTGAAAGGGTTGTTTGTGAGGTTGAAGGATCTCATACCAGTTGATGAGAGGAGAGGCAATTAGAAGATAGAATGTAAGGATTGTAGAGGTTTTTATATTGGCGAGACCGGCCGCCAGATGAAGCTGAGAGTAGCTGAGCACGTGAAGTCTTGGGAAAAAGGACACTTGGAAAAATCAGCCTTCGCCGACAATTTGATCAATAATGGCCACAGTTTTCGCGAGGGATCGGAAAGGCTCCTCCATAAGGAGAATTCCTACCGTAAGCGTAAGGCCATTGAACACGTGGAAATAATTTGTTACCTCAATACTGATATGGAATTACGGTACTGAGCACGTACATTCCGGAAGACGGCCGGATCAAACTTGTACATGATTTACACCGCGACTTCTCTTTCGACCAACCTTAATGATCTCATTCTCACGTCCGTCTTGTCAGTTGCTTTTATTTCATCCCTGGAGATGGTTTATAAACCGGAAGCGCTCGTCGTTTAATTTTTCTGCGGTGTTTTGTATGTTTTACTCTCCCTTTTGAGCATTTCTTTTCGATAGTTGTTACAAAAGAGATGTCCGTATGTAAGACAATTATGTCTAATTCTGAGGCGAGACATCGAAACTTTCTCTCGTCTATTAGGAAAATGATGACCAGAGAGAAGACTCCGTTTTTATTTTCGAAATCATTGCTGATTTTGCTTCGTTTCCCAATTTTTGGACTGGTATCATTGGAACTCATATTGAGTGAGAAAGGTGTAAGTAGAGCGCTAATATTGAAAAAGTTTTCAAATGTACTATTCTACTTTTAGCGGGGAACCCGCTATCCATTTTGTTCGGGAGATTACATCCTCAGAAGACGTCCGCGTCCGTATCCGCGAGTTTCTGTGAATTGCGGGACGTGACGTGAAATGATGTGACGTGACGTGACGTGTAGCACCTTATGACGTCATCAATGACCTTGACCTACTTTAGGGACTTGGAAAAATTTCAACTTCCAGACGAGATGCTTTATGACGTCATTAATGACCTTGACCTACTTTAGGGGCTTGGAGGAATTTCAATTTCCAACCTTCATTACATCAGGCCTAGCATGCAGTATACTGCGAAGAGCCCAGCCAACTCATTTTCTGAGGGAGCATTTTCGCACCAACGTGATCGCGAGCGCGGGAGGTTGCGGGTTCCCCGCTGCCATTGCAAACCGGCGATGGCCTCTAATGTATTACTTACTCGTACTTTTACAGGAGTATTTTCGGGTGTTATCCCATCATCAGTTCAGTCGCAACTGGCAAACAATACCTTGAATATGAGTTTGTATATAGTATAATACTGTGATTTATTGGCTATAACAACACTGTGCTGTGATTGGTTCACTTTTAGAAACTCATTCTTACATTAAAACACTGTGTTCTCATTGGCTGTAACATGCTGCTTAGTAAATGGTTCATTCTCAGGGCTAAATACTGCGTTACCATTAGCTGCTCCTTTCTTGCCATCTTGTTGGTCGGTTCTGTTCTTCTTCTCTCGTCCAATCACCAGGCTGAATAATTTCGCGCGGTCAAATGTGATTACATTGTTCAAGATGATAGCTTTCTTCCTCTTTGCTTTTGCAATCTCCATTTGTTCCCAGAGTTTTCTTCTTTTAGTGCGGTTCTCTGCGTGTATGACTTCAAATATTCCATTTCCATTGTGATGTTTTTTGTTACAGTGTTTGCCAAACAAAGACTTGCCATCTTCTGTCTCTCTTGACTTTTCGTGCTCCTTCTCCCTAATCTCAAACTTTCTCCCAGTCCCACCAATGTAGTTGCCCTCGCACTGCTCACAACTGAGCTTGTACACTCCGCTCAAGCTTTCCTTGTCCTTGGCTTCCGTCTGGTCATTGCTGATTCTCTTCACCATGGGTGGGTTCTGTATACCCGCATTTACATCATATCCATGGAACACCTTTATCACTTTGTTTGTATACTTTCCTATGTATGATATCGATCCAAAGTACCTTCTCACCGTGCTATCCCCCTATGGTAGCCATTGGCTTCTGCGTTCTGCTTTACTATCTCGATTTCTTTCCTCTTCTCTTAACTCGATAGCAGTAGTTCTGAAGTGTCTCTAACTTGTGCCTGGGGTGGTGGTAGGTGTCATTTGGGATGATGGTGTCTGTGTGCGTAGGCTTCCTGTAGATTTTGTAATCTATCCTGTTGTTCTTCAGTGTGAGTGCAAGGTCCAAATAGTTGATGGTCTCATTGCCTTTTTCCACAGTGAATTTGATGCTTTCACTCTTCGCATTCATTTCCAAAAGCAATAGGTCCACCTGTCGATCAGTGCCTGTAAACACAATTAGGATATCATCAACGTATCTGGCACAGTGTTTGATCGAGTTTTTGAACTTGCTGCCCTTCAATATCTTGTTTTCCATATCATTCATGAATATCTCCACCAGGATTGGTGACAGCGGTGAGCCCATCGCAAGTCCCTTTTCCTGGCGATAGAACTTGTCATTGAAGCGGCAGTAGTTTTGGCTCACGATCTCTTCCACTATGTTGGCGTACTTTGGTCCATCAGGGTTCCCATGATATCTATTCTTTTGAGCAGGGTGAGAAGTTCCTCCTTCGGACATTTTTGTCACATCAAAGGATATCAGCTTGCTCTTGATTTCCGATTTGTCCAGTTGCTCCATCAGCATTCAGCTCATCGTTGTTTCTGATGCTTTTTCTCGATGCAAATGACGTAGATAGACCATGTTTTCCGAGCTTAAACTATGGAATATCCCCCCAAAATGCACGGATAAATCTGCGCGTGTGAAGAAGCAGAATGAGCTGATTAGTTTGAAGCCCGTAGTATATTTTGTATGTTAGGCCTGGTAGAATTGAGGCTAAGGATACAGATGGCATTTTGATGTTTGTTAGTAGCTCGCATTCAGTGTAGAGGGAAGTTTGTGGAACTGAAATTGAGAAATTTGGCACTTTGGACAAAATAAAAAGAACTTGAAAATTTCAATGAAAATTAATGATTGTAAGCATTATCCACGACAAACCGCCACAAAAAATACAGTCATCTTCCAAGTCGCTCGGACGTACCCTCGCAAATTTCCTGAGAATGTACCCTATTAAAAGTGATAGCGGCTTCCCCCGTTGAAAAAATGATGTACCATTCTGGGAGAAATGTCCAAAGACTTGAAATATTTTCGGATATCAAGCTGTACTTCCATATGACTTGGAAACAACCATAAACTTATGATGTCATCAACCTAAGTTGAAACGTCAGGATTATATACTTATAGTTGGAGAATAATTTTTCATTTACTTTTAATCGCGTGGTGGGAGACGCATTTCAAAACGTTGACTGTCCTCAGGCTTTTGACACCTTCAGAGTTTCTTTCTGTGGAATCGAATTGAGTGTTTATTGGAAAGAACGCCTAGAATCCTGCCATATGATTTGATTGATGGAGTAAGGAAGGAAAAATTGGAAATCGGGTTACGTTTTCAAGGGTTTTATAAGGGGTTAGGTTCGGTTGAGTTTAATTTTTGGGTCAGGACGGAGAAGAAAATCAAAACAGAGTGTAGCCGTCATTGGGAGAAAAAATCCATGAGATTAAAATACGACGTATTGACGTAAATGCTTGTAATATTAAAAAGAACAAACTTATAATGCAGTCTGTCGTAAACACAGCGAAGTCTAATCGAAATGACGGTCTCCCGACAAAATGTTTTTCTATCATCAAATTACGAGTATATTCAACTCCAATGTAAAAACTCAACGCGTGCTAATAGGGCAAATACTTCGCTCTTGATTAGCATATCATAATTTTATAATTATTTCAACCGTTTCAATCCTTCCCGTCGTTTCAGCGAAAAATGTACCGTTCAGTTTTTTGCTAGTATAAAAGACAAAAGAAGTAAGTGTGATTTCGCGTAACTAGAATATTTTTCCATAACTGTCATAACGATCGATTTTATCCTGCACTGTATATGTTTCTGCATTGGTAATACTCCGCATTAAATATTTGTTTCATGAAGGCGTAACTTTTTTCATTTTTTATCTAGCTTTTGGAGTACATACTGAAGTTTTTTCTACCAAAATTCATCTGTATATAGAGGGAAGGGGATATGGAGTCGAATCGTCTAAGGTGACCGATATTAACAAAATCTACAACCGGAACTTTTAAAAACTACTTCGTTTGCAAAATTAATAAGTGAGGCGCTTGATGGCTAATCTAGAGGTCATTTTGAAGACAATTAAAAAAAACACTCACGCAGTCGCGTGAGTAATACACGACTTTTCCTTTGACTAATCAAATTTCATTAAGAGAATCACTCCTCCTAATAACTTATAAATTTTATTTATTCTCTCGTCATCATCTGTATCTAAAGAAAAAAAGTCGGCAAATGTTTCAAACCTAACCTAACCTAACCTAAAGAAGCCCTCACTGTGTAAATAATTCTTGTAAACTAATTTAATGAACCCTTTGTCAAGAATGAACCTGTCGAATAAAAGGTTCTTCATCACAATAGACGTTCTGATAACAAAAGAATAGAATTTCCTTCTCGTAATGTGAGCAACTACTTGTGATAGTGAGAAATTTCTCAAAAAAAATTTCAAATTTCTCAAGAACTACTCATCCTATTCTCAAAAGAAATTGCAGGTGCACATTTCTAACCTAACCTAACCTAAAGAAGCCCTCACTGCACTGTGTAAATTAATTCAATGAACCCTTTATCAAATGAACCTGTCAAATAAAAGGTTCTTCATCACAACACAATAGACGCACTGATAACAAAAGGATAGGAATTCACTTCAGGTAATGTGAGCGACTACTTGTAATAGTGAGAAAAACGCAAATTTCTCAAGAAATACTCATCGGATTTTCTGAAAAAATTGAAAGCTTCTCGAGAACTACTCGTCCGATTCTCGAAAAAATTGCGGGTGCACATCTTCAAATATATTACTACAATATGGCCAAGTTACCGGAAAATCCCCCGGATAGTTTCGGAGGAGTTCCACGGACAAACACATACTCAAAATACTGAAAAATTTCTCAAAAAATTGCGAATTTCTCGAGAACTACTCATCCGATTCCCACAAAAATTGCGGGTGCACATATTCAGATATAATACTACAATATGGCCAAGTTACAAAAAAATCCACCGGATAGTTTCGGAGGAGTTCCACGGACAAAAAAATCTTATACATACATACATACATACATACATATATATATATATAAGGAAACCTGAAATTTTTTTTTATGCTAGTTGTGATCTATGACCTCTAAAACGTCGAGAAAATTCATTGCCCCCTCCCCCCATTCACCTTGCTACGGGTGTAATACCTCACTTTTCCAATTGGAAAAGTCGGTAAAAATGAAGCTAATTGGCCTAGTAGAATGGCCTGACTGACTGTGATTGCGTTCCTTTGAAAATTTTTCTACTATTATAGAAGTCCCCAGTATTCTTCAAATTTTGATCATTTGCAGTTTACATAATATGAAATTTTCCCTCACCTGGATATTATTGAATATAACGATATCAACCGTTTTAAAGCGTTCTCCCATCATCCATCATCAAACTTGACAGTTATATTTATCTCGTTCAACAAAATGTACGTTGTTGAAAGTTTGTCCTAAGGTGTCCGTGTATAAATTTAAAATATTCCCATTACAATCAATTGAAGAAATTGAAAAATTCATCTTTAGAAATTGATTTACCTTTACATTTATGTGAAATAATTTGTACGGGGTTTTCATGATAACCATGTAAGTGTCAAAACTATATACTTACAGTACTATTATACCGTTTTGAAGGTCAAAATTTCAGATCTAGCTTCAAGTTCAAAGTGTTGGCCAGTAGCTCATGATATAAATCTTCTAAATCGAAACTTCCCGGCGTATTGTTTCGCGTCTTATAAACGACAAAATTCAACTAATTTACGATCGATTATTCGAGTGATACACTCAGAAATAGAAAATAAGCCCCAATCTCTATACCTAATAAAAAAAAAATTGAATTATTCATTTCGATAGAACCGTCAAAGATCGACGTCAGTATTTCTAGTACAGAATGTTTCTCGAAATCAATTCCTCTCTCTATCAAAAAATAAAAATTATCAATAAAACTCTTGAAAGAAGAAAGAAAGGTGGCGGCTCTCATTGATTTTTTCACATATTATTCGTATCATAAAATTTGCTGCAAAGTCTGGAAAATACGGAAAGAGTCTTCTAGACTTGTATTATCTCCCCACACTTTGTCTCGAAGTAAGTACGAAGAAAAAAAGGGATAAACAATAGTGAACCCACGTTAAAAACGAATTGCGACGAAGTTTACGATGCACGCACTCATATGAGTTGAGTATCTTATAGATTTACCACATGTAACTTGAAAAATATGAATTTATTATACCTAAGAACAAACTAGAAAAAAGTTTCTACCAGTGCTGCATTGATTTGAACCTAACTCTTTTTTCTGCATCCGTATCGGTCTCAAATGAATGATGATTTTGAGTATTTTCGAAAAAGGGTGTGCTTCCGTGAAGCCGCCTCTGCAAAACTACTCGTTCAACAGGTAGAGTAAGGATCTTTATATACACATAATAATTCATAACTAAAATGAATCGAAAGTTGTTATGTAATTCCTGACTTGGACAATTTCAAAAAATAAGGCTTGAACGTTTCTAAGTGATTGAAAGCCCGAGACTTGTAAATGTATGCCCAAGTCTCGCTACGATACCGGTAGTTCAAACTCTTATATCAGGCAGTTTTGTGTGAATGAAAATTCGATTTAAAAGCGTACCTACATTAGAAATACATTCCTCCATACGTTTCCTCTTTAGAAGGGTAGACCGAAAAAGGCAGATACACTATCAATGAATTTAAATTTCCTTTTCGGAGACGCATTCCGCGACGAAACTGTAAGCGACAACATTTCCCCACACGAAGGAAAACTGTGAGCGTATAATGCTGCCAAAACTCCAACTGATATGACAGCTGTTGATCTTTTAAATTTTCTTTTTTTTCCCTTACTCGCATTTCCTGAAACATACAAGATTATATTATGTAAAACGTGTAGTGGTGAGAAAGATTTTATCCAGGCATTCGATGTTTGAAATACTGCGCCTACGTCAATCGCGTTTATCAGAAACTCTACCAACAAAGTTCGAATGCTAAAAAAAATGAAATAATTTGAAGTATCAAAATTGTGTTGAAAGGTGTATGGTCAAAAACAGACACGAACAGCTCTTCAATTTCATTACAGATTTCTCTTGTTTCATATTTATGATATTATTTTCATCGACGTGATTCCTTTTGTGTGCGAAAGTTTTGAAAAAAAAAAAAAAAAATCAAAATCAGGTACTTATATTGGTTTTGAACGTACGTTACGGTTTTTCATCATCAACGTTATGTTGCTTTTCAATCTTCGTATTTTTGTAACAGCTTATTCTTTGCTACATTCATGTTACTTCGAGTTGATGTTAATAGAATCACATATACTCGCGCCGGGCGTGTAGTAGCACGAGTAGGTCACATCAAAAGAGTTCGGACGGTATACGAGGAATACGTGCACTACATACTGTAGTGCAGTTTTTATAATGGTATTTTATAGCTAATTAAAAGAATAAGATTCTATGAGCTCGACCAAAATTTTCTCAGGAAATACATGTACACTTACGGTGTATTTGTGTGGGAAGAAACAATCAGAACAACGTGTACCAATACTTCCTTTTTAATTCATTTTGGACAAGATTCCGCTCAATAGTGTCGAGACTACTTTTTCAGCGATGCAACATTTATGAGGGTGATACCGTGGTATAAAATAATGGTGTTCTTCGACTCATTAGAACCACTCAAATTTTGGCTTTTTATTTCTAGACATGTATTAACATAGTTTATGTCTTTTGACTGATGGGTTTACAATTTGATTCACGTTTTTAATGCTAAATGAAAATATACTGGGCATTGACTTACGTCGGCCACTTGAAAAAATCATGAGTTTCGAGCCAATAGATGGAAGACGCGGGGCGTATTTTATGCTCCCGCTTCTTGCAGATGATCTGGGTAACGCGAGTTTAGATATACGACTAGGACAAATGGTCATCAGTTAGATTGAAATTTTTACCGGCGTGTTTGTTGCAATATCCATTCTAAGAACCAGATTTAATTTACGAAGAGATTGTACATGCACACTAGTCGGTATTTATGTGCGCTGCAAAACAATTGAAAGTTTAAAAAAGTTGTGCGTTTCCATGAATTAATTCTGATTTTCTGTTAAATTCTTAAGGCTCTAAAGGTATTCTCGTCGAAGTGAACAAAGAGGTGGTGATGGAGTTCGGTGCAAAAAGAAGTAGTGCAGCTAGCGACGGACTTAGCTTCCGCGCGGACACAAGCACACTCACGCACTGACCTTTTTTTAGTGGGGAACCCGCTATCCATTTTGTTAGGGAGATTACATCCTCAGAAAACGTCCGCGTCCGGGAGTTTCTGTAAACTGCGTGACGTCACGTGACGTGACGTGTGGCGCTTTATGACGTCAGCAATGACCTTGACTTATTTTAGGGACTTGGACAAATTTCAACCTCCAGCTGGGATGCTTATGACGTCATCAATGACCTTGACCTACTTTGGGGACTGGGGAAAATTTCAACTCCCAGCCTTCATTATATCAGGCCTAGTATCATTTGGGGGATCATATCCTCAGAAAACGTCCACTCCGGGAGTTTTTGGTAACTGCGTAACGTAATGTGACGTGGGGCGCTTTATGACGTCATCAATGACCTTGACCTACTTTAGGTACTTGAGAAAATATGTCAACCTCCAGCCGGGATGCTTTTTTTGTGAGGAGGATTACATCCTCAGAAAACGTTCGCGTCCGCGTCCGGAAGTTTCTGTGAAATGCGTGACGTGACGTGACTTGTGGTGGCCCATGACGTCATCAATGACCTTGACCCACTTTAGGTACTTGGAAAAATTTCAACTTTCAGCCGAGATGCGTTTTTTGTTAGGAGGATTACATCCTCAAAAAACGTTCGCATCCGCGGCCGGAAGTTTCTGTGAAATGCGTGACGTGACGTGTGGTGGCCTATGACGTCATCAATGACCTTGACCTACTTTATGGACTTGGAAAAATTTCAACTTCCAGCCTTCATTATATCAGGCCTATAGTATTATTAGGGGGATTATATCCTCAGAAAACGTCCGCTACAAGAGTTTTTGGTAACTGCGTGACGTAACATGACGTGGGGCGCTTTATGACGTCATCAATGACCTTGACCTACTTTAGGTACTTGGGAAAATGTCAACCACCAGCCGGGATGCTTTTTTTGTCAGAAAACGTTCGCATTCGCGGCCGGAAGTTTCTGTGAAATGCGTGACGTGACGTGTGGTGGCCTATGACGTCATCAATGACCTTGACCTACTTTAGATACTTGGAAAAATTCCAACTTTCAGCCGAGATGCTGTTTTTTGTTAAGGGGATTTCATCCTCAGAAAACTTTTGCGTCCGCGTCCAGAAGTTTCTGTGAAATACGTGACGTGACGTGACGTGTGGCGCTTTATGACGTCATCAATGACCTTGACCTACTTTGGGGTCTTATAAAAATTTCAACTTCCAGCCGAGATGCTTTTTTTTGTTAATGGGATTACATCCTCAGAAAACGTCCGCGTCCGGGAGACTCTGTGAACTGCGTGACGTGACGTGTGGCGGCCTATGACGTCATCAATGACCTTGACCTTGACCTACTTTGAAGGCTTGGAAAAATTTCAATTTCCAGCTTTCATTATAACAGGCCTAGCATGCAGTACACTGAAAAGAGCCCAGTGAACTCATTTTCTGAGGGCACATTTTCACGCATACGTGATCGCGAGCGGAAGAGGTTGCGGGTTCCCCGCTGCCATGGCGAACCTGCAATGGCCTCCAATTTTTTTTTTTCCTTTTCTTTTTATTTATTCAAACAATTTTCCGCGCGCGGACATTTTGGCGCGCGGACACAAGCAGTTGCATGTGATGATTGTGCCTTAATCCACCGCTGAGTGCAGCGGCGATAAACACGCGCACCCGGCTGTTGCACCGTACCAAAGTACATCACCCTCTCTTTGTATACACGGGCGAGAATACCACGAACGCCTTGAAATTTTTCATTTTGGAGTTCAAATTGTCAAGATGAAGAGTCTAGAACGGTAAACAATCACTCAAATCTTGGAAATTAACGCCGCGCCGAACGAATGTTGGCCACAAAACAGAGCACCAGAAAGACAGAATGATAAGAGATAAAGAAAACCGGTAAACAATTACGCCAAATTCTATCTCTGGTAGTGGCCCTCCTACAAAAGAAGGATGTAAAACCCAAAAGAAGCGTCACCGCTACTCGCAGATAATTTGGGTAGCGTAAGCATGATATACAACAAACCTACAATGAACGGTTGTCAGTTGATTTTTCCATCAACACATTGTATATCTTTGGCGCGGGGGTCAATTGGAGATGGAGAGACGCGTTTGATGTCATTGATCATGTCATCAATGACCTTGACCTAATTCAGTGATTTGCAAAAATTTTACCCGATGTCTAGTATGACGTCATATGTGGCATTAAATGTTCCCTATGAAATGCAGGAATCATTATTTTTGAGCATTCAGAAATGATCACTAAATCCTATACATATCCATATAACCTAAGGTATCTGTATTAATGTAGAGCAAAATAGTGCAGTCCACAGATACAGGAGGAACATACAAGCTACTGGCTGTGATTCAACCCGATGATGATGTCCTAAGGTAGGCCTTGCTCTGCTATGTGTTTAGTTTAGAATATTCTCAAACAATAGCGGTCGGTAGGCTCACTCGCTCCGCTCTTTCACCCCCTTCCTTGTCAGCTGACAAGATGATACTAGACTCATATAGCTCATACTAAATTTCTTTAAGGAATAGTAACTTGCTCACAGGCTAACTTGCTCCCCTCGCTTCTTAAATAGAATAATATAGGCCTAGTATAAGCCTATAGTATGATCCAGCATACTAGGTTCAAAGCTGAATAACCTTGGTAGGCTCGTGGGGCTCAATTCTCAGCCTAGTGTAGGCCTAGTACAAGCCTAGTATTATACTAAGCTCAGAGCTCGATCGGAAATTTTTCAAGTCTGACACCTACGAGTACCATTTTTGAGGATTGACAAGAGTGAGTTGACTGCGAAGAAAGGTTGCTGAAAAAGTACCATCTCATCTTAATAAAAAGACCACAAATTCATATCCAAAATTCCTTCCGACTATTAATTCTTTCGATTTTTACAACCAAATTTTCAACTATTATGAGTTAACATGTGAACTCCATAAAGACATAAATTCTTCTAAATTCCTATGGATGCTGCTGGATGTAGCTTCGACTGCTTCGAACTTGACGGGTCAAAATCCTGAAAAACAATTAACAAGAAAAACGAGAAATTTTGATGGCCTCTATAAAAGTTTATTCCGAGTTGGTCCAAGTAACAAATTTCCGTCTGAATATTTTATTCTCTTTTCTAATGTGGATGACAGAATTTTATGCATGCATAAGTTATGTAAGTAAGAACGTACAGCAATCGTTTTTCATGAAAAAAGTTCACTCGCAGATAGTCTACCTTTTCCTGTTTTCTTTCGTAACGCAAAGCCGAGCAAAGAGACGGAACATTTTTTTTTTTAATTTTCACCATTACAACTCTCACATTAGTACCATAAAAGTTGACTATCAACAGATTGTACCTCGTTCTTTCGAAAAAATGAACTCTTCGCAATTTCTCTCAATGAAGGAAAGGTATACAGCATATTTTAAGTTTATAATTACGTTATACATTTTCAAGTTTTAAGGTGCGGTCTTTATAGTTAAGCACAATTTAGCCCTCGTCCCTTTAACAATTTCTCTACGATACGACGACATTGTTTTTGCGGTACTCAGTCTCGAGCGTAGAGTAAACCGAAAATATAACATTCCAAAAATGCTCCTTCCTTATCCTCTTTGGAACGTCATCGACTCAAACCGCGAACTACGTATTGTTCTCTACGTCAGCGTCATACAAACCGACCGATATATTCGGGTAAAATAACCGTCGCAACAACTAGAAAGTAAAGGATTACTATATTTATAACAAAGTAAAATGATAATATGTTTTCAAACATCCCTAAACTGATTTTCAGAAATCAATATCAGGGATGCGGTAAATAATTTCGTATAGCTATACATCTACTGATGCAAAGCGTTTCGTTAAACTTCCAAAATATTCGTCTGCATATCCGTAGGCCACGAATGAGTGCTCGTATGTATGAATATATTCGACATACAAATCGTTAGCGATATCGGCTGCAAAAACGAGCGTTTGCCGGAAGCGTGAACCTCTATACAATTCTGTCGTATCATTTTCGATTATTTTCGGTGTGTTGTACACTTTTTTACAATCCAAAAAATGTACCTACACAGAATGTTAAATTATTTTCGGATTTATAGCGAAAGGCATATTCTATAAAAGAGGACTATAAATTTCTTAGATCTCCGTACGGTACCTATACGGTGTACGAGATTTACGGAATATATTTCTAAATAAGTTTTGACGGAAGTAAGCTCCGTGAATCAATTTTGCAGTTTCTTTGTTATATTTTTGCGCGCTAAAAATAACACTTTTATGACAAAATCCTAAAGCTGCTGAATCGATAATTTACCCTATAACAAACACTCGACTAAATTGAATTCGGTTTAAAACCAGGAAAAACTATTTGAAATAGCGTTGGTTCGAGCCGATAATTTATTATGGAGCTTCGGGATAAAACCAGAAAACTTCACGCGGTACCTATACCTGAAAGTCATCCAATAAAACCACTTCAAAAACGGAATGGAATTCAGATTGATGGCATTACCTATATGTCAGATTGTCAGTATTACTGTTTCGTGGAAAATTTGGGCCAGTTTGAATTTTTTCAATCGTCTCGAAAAAATCCAGTTCGAAAAAGATGAGCCGCTCCAAGCAGATACACAATTCTTGCGGAGTAGGCTTCCAGTGAATTGAGGGTAACGAATCTGATTTTGCGTGGAAAATAAAGTCAACAAAAGAAAATTGTTTGTCTTGGAAGTTGCCAGAAAATGTTTGAATACCATTTATAGGCACGAGGGGAAATTCTAAATTTATTTGAACGAATACGTTCTTCTAAATTACCGGTACGGTTATCTATTATACAAAAAAAATACTCAAAGAAGAGTATACCAAATAACCATCATCGGGCCGAAAGCGCTCGGCTTTTTGCCAATTCTGCGGTTTTTGCAATTCTTTTGGTGTCAATTCTTCTTTGAGCATTCCTTTTGTATTCTAAATTCTTCTTGGTTTTTGAAATTTTGTTCTTCTTTGGAGAAAGTAAAGGTGTTAAGTCTTAACAAAAACCGTTCGACTTTTGAGTTATGAACAACAGGAAGAGTTTAATCCTCAATATCGAGACCAAATGCATCCTACAGTAAATGTTCCATGATGAAATTTCGACAAACCAATGCTCGGTTGTCTATTCTTGGCCTTTAATAGGTCCAGTATACTGAATGGCATTAGGGGGTAGCTTGGGACTGTACTTTCGGACCCAGGGATTGAGCTGAAAGTAGAATTAGTCCAAATACCAGGAATATGTGCGCCCGTACGAGAGAACACCAGCGCAAATCCTGGGATGGGGGGAGGGGTAGGGCAAAACCGTGTGTAAAAGTAGAAATAGTCACGTAAATGTAAACGTATGTTCTTCCAACCTGAACGCTCGAAGTTAAGAAACCCTGTCAGAGTTCGAGCAAAATGCGAATCACTGAAAGCATTTTTTATACCCGTAAAAATGTATCAAAACTGACTAGCGCAGATCTTCGACAATTTTGGTTAGATACAACACGAGACGCGCAGCGCACGCATGACGTGTGCGGAAGGCAGGTAGTTGTCGACAAGTTACCAGCATTGTTCGGAATAAGGGAATGGGTGAATTACTGGTGGTGATAGCTTTCTCTTTATTTAAACGATCACGAGACTCGTTGGTCGAAGGGTTGAAATAAGCAACGCGAGCAAAGATACCACAACTGAATGAATAGTATGTCTTGTCCAGATCGACAGTATTTGTGTACGTTCTGTGCTAGATATTAATTTGATAAATATTCCTCAGTACAAGTGTTTAAGTGTACTAGTGGTCTTATTGGTCAATATCTTGGATCGATTAGGGTGAGTAATCTACTATGATTGTGGAGTGCTCACAGGGTACACCTATTTTTAGTATATGTTACGTAAATTAACCTAGCATATAGATTAGCGTTATCATTACGGACAGGGAGTAAGAATGAACGAGAAAGGAGACCTTTTTTCAATGATAAAGGATGGTTAACTATTTCTTGACGAATCAAGAGTAAAGATTACTCTAATAGAGAATAATAATTAATCGCTTGCGCATATTACGAGATGTGCTACCCCAACTTAGTTCGAGCCTTGTCTGAGATTCTGTCTCGCCTTTTTGGTTGTGCATTTGCATTTGAATTGCTGATGTGATGATGATTCTTGATATGAATCATTTGTGACTAGATACGTGCGACGGGCCTGAAGGGCGGCACAGTTCGTGAGGTATGACGAGCCCGTGTGGCGGTACCCACGAATGTTAAGGGACGTGTGACGAGCACTAAAGGCGGCACGGTTATAAGATTCGTGTGACGAGCCCTAGTAGCGGCACGGTTCGTGGGGTATGACGAGCCCTTGTGGCGGTACCTGGTGTGTGGTCCATGTGTGGCCACACCGGAATAACACGAATTATTAGTTAAGGGCGCCGAAGTACTGGTCGGCATGTGGGATCAGGTGCCAACCGGATTTCTTATGTCGGGGGTCCTGGTCTAGATCCGGAGCCAGGGTGTCGCGAGCCATGGCCGAGGTGGGGACTTGGATTCTGCCGTTTGTTGATGACACTACGGGGAGAGGAGAATCCTTCCCGTGGATCCGTAGCCCGCAAGGAGGCTCGATACTAAACAGAATGAAGAACCTAGTCAGCATCTGAAGGTTATCTTTGGTTCCAGGCACCACCCTCAGCTGCTGGGGTGGGTCTGCTGAGTAATGGCTGACTGGGGCGGAGCGAATCGATAAGAGACCTGTCCGATAGATATTACTTATTATTACTATCTTAGAAAATGGGGTACTCAGCCGTGTTTATTTTACAGGTTACAAAAGAGTGAGAATAAATAATGGTTGTTCGATCCGATACAAGGCTATTAGGTGAGTTGATGGACTTTCAGGGACTGGCTACGACTTGTTCTCGAAATGTCTTCCATTTAGGTTATTCTGACAATTCTCAAAAGAGTCCGTGTTCTTGTCTTCGATAGGACACGTATTCAATATCTCTTTTACACGTGAGAGAAGTCAAGAATCGAACCGCATAGAACAGGTTCCTCTACTTCTGAATTAATTTTCAAGGTGAGCAACGGTCTTTTATTTTGACATGTTTCATGTCTTTATTCTGCCCTAACTCCTAATTTGAAATTTTCCGAGTGCCCCCCCTCCTTTCACTCCGCAAGTTCACCTTGCCCAGTTTAGATACTAGCTTTATGCTAAGATTTTACCAGTCCTAAACTAGACATAGAATAGAACGGAGGAGAACCCCCCCCCAGGATTTTACTAGTCTTAAACTAGGCGTACCGCACGTACACGATTTTGCTCTAACACTTGAAAGCTGCTCTATCTTTTCTCGAATCGACCTAGTGCGAGCATATAATCAGCTCTCTGTCGCCAAAGAAGACGTCCCTAAGACAGCCATTATCACACCATTTGGTTTGTTCGAGTTTGTACAAATGCCAATGGGTCTGAAAAACAGTGCTCAAACCTTCCAACGCTTCATCGACGATATCCTGCGAGATCTCCCTTTTGCATACACCTACCTAGACGACGCAGTAAGAACGCTACTGAGCACAAAGCTCACGTCAGAGCAATTCTTGAACGTTTACAGGAGCACGGAGTCACGATAAACGCCGGTAAATCCGGATTCGGAAGATCGAACTCGCGATATATACTGGATCATACACTAGGCTTAAACCAGGCCCATATTATTCTATTTAAGAAACAAGGGGAGCAAGTTAGCCTGTGAGCAAGTTACTACATATTCCTTAGAGAAATTTAGTATGAGCTACATGAGTCTAGTATACTATATTTTATGGGAGGAACAGCTTGTCATCTCATCAGCTGACATACCGTATATATTAAGCTTATACACTAGTCTCGCGAATGAGCTCATGCGTCACTTAGCCTAACGTATTGTATTTTCGACCTTGACCTACAGTAGAGACTAAGAAAAAATTTGAGTTTATGTAACAGAATCTACCTCTAATATATAGCTTCTCAAGTAAGATTTAGATCCGCCGCTAATGGCATGAGATAAAAGTGGCCTGGGTTTAGTTTCAGGGCGTAAAACAACTCATTATAAAAAGATATGTTTTAGCGGGGAACCCACAATTTCTTTTGTTGAGAGTGTATCTTCAGAAAACGAGCGCGTTTAACTCGTGACGTCATCAACTCGTGAAAAATTTCAGCTCCTTAAGCTCTGTATGATAGGAGTTTAGTTTCTGAGCTATAGAATGACGACTTGGACAAATTCATGGAAAAAGTTTTGTCTGTCGATCTATACATGATTGGAGAGGGACTTAAAAAAATTAGAGACCATTGCAGCTCTGCAAGGGCAGCGAGGAATCTGGAACCTCCCGCGCTCGCAATCACGTTGGCGCGAAAATGCCCCCTCAGAAAATGAGTTCGCTGGGCTCTTCTCAGTATACTGTATACTAGTACTGATGTAATGAAGGCCGGAAGTTAAAATTTTTCAAAGTCCCTTAAAGGGGTCAAGGTCATTGATGACGTCATAAAGCATCCCGGCTGGAGGTTGAAATTTTTCCAAGTCTCTAAAGTAGGTCAAGGTCATTGATGACGTCATAAAGCGCCTCACGTCACGCAGTTCACAGAAACTTTCGGAAGCGGACGCGGACGTTTTCTGAGGATTTAATCCCCCTAACAAAATGGATAAAAAGGTACTCGATTTAGCAATAAGATTGCAAATAGTTCTTCTCAATTTTTTTTGAAAAATTTTTACCCACCATGAAAAAAATTTACTCCGCTATCCATGATATAATGTATAGAAATGACTTAATTGAAAAAAAAGATCACACTCGCTCGCGATTGTTCTCAAGATCGTGTTTAAAATCAGGGCGGTTCTGTTTCAGGGCCCTCCCTTCTCTGAAGTCTAAAAACCAACTATTCCCAAGTTTTTTACCATTAAGATCATTTTTGTATTTTTGTACCAAGTAGTACGTGAAGTACTCTTGAGCGAAACGCGGAAACAGGTTGATATTGATCCCTCTCAAGCTAGAACGAGAAGGTACGTTCTTTTCTAGCGGTGATCAGCGGCGCTTGGGTCAAATATTGCGTGGAGTACGAACTCAGAAAGAAACGCGGGAATAGGTTTGTCTCATGCACACTTTACGTAAGTAACAAAAACCTGATTTTACAGATTTTAAAGTTTTACGTGAGTTTCACATAAGTTTCACGCTTCCTATGGCCTTCCTATCGCTCCAATTTATAATCTAAGGATCTTAATCCAAACTGTCAACATTCAGGAACCTGTTCGATGTACAAATTTTTTTTTTTTCAAAATTCTTTCGGTTGTAAATTTATTATTTCTTGGATCATGTACGCACTTATAACCTTTGTGCGTGCGGATTTCTTTGAAACTTATGCACTTAGTACCTTTGGCTTGTGAAAATACCTGAAACGAAATGCACTTAACTCCAGTGCGCACCAAGAGTATTCTCATTCTTTTGTCTTCTTCGCCTTTTTTTTTCTCTCTCTAATTTGTTGTGGTCTACCTTTTTAGTAAGTATGAATAGCCGATAGCCGATGGTGAACAATGCATGAAATCATTCTACAGAAAGGTCAGGCCTCGTACAAAAAAATGAAAAAAAGATGAAAAAAAAAAGGGGGACACGTTGTATAGATCTGCAGTTTCTTACATTCGACAAATGCGCTTCGGAAGAAGATACACTAGAGGAAGAAGTTGTACCTCTGAAGAACGAGTACCTTTTTCGTGTACCTATTTCGATTGAAGTATTATCGAATTGGACTCATTTTGATTGATGTATTATCGAATTGGACTCATTTTGAAATTCTACGAAGAGCGAAATGAGAAAAAGGATGGTGACGGAGAAGGTATGATGGATGAACAAGGATGTGAAAGAAAGTCTGGTAACTGAGGGATCACTTTTTATAATTATCAAGACGTTTTTAAGGAAGGAACTGCAATACTCTTTTTTTACGAAATGTTGAATAGGGCCATTTTTTCTTATTAGCATATAAATTTTAAAACGAGTGAAAGTAGTACAATTAATTCATACATCAGAAATATTTCGGTGCTGTCAACTTTTTAAGATGGAATGAAATCTCTTCGGTTTCATTAATTTTTTTTGGAAGCTAAGAAGATATAGCGTTATCTCATTCAACATACCTACGACGAGGGGCTTAGGAGCAGGTAGGTTTAGGTTTGAGATGATAAACCCCTCTGATTGTTTGAAGTCTCTAGTCAAACTCAAGGCCGCTCTTTCTCGTCATAGCACGATGTGTTTTGCCTTGGCGACGATACAAAAATGAGCGACTGTAGCGATTGAAACGTTACTTGGGATTAGGGCTGGGCACGGATTGTGAAAATTTGATCCGAATTGCGAATCTCGAATCATCGGTCTCACAGCGGATCGGATCAAGAATCGTGCCTTGGAAGTTATCGGAATCATGGATAACGGGCAATGTACATTTTATCGCAATTCTGTTGATCAATCAATTGTTGATTAAAACATTTTTGAACCGTTATTCGGGATTCATTGATCCGCGATCCGCGAGTGTGGCTTCCAATTTTTAAATTCTAATTTCTAAATCCCTGATCACAAATCGCGGCTTGGAGAAAAATATTTCTCTCTCATGTACAAAAGGCTCATTTCCACAAGTTAAGGTTCGTGATACCGTCAATTATTGTCTGTACGACAGATCGGATTGGCGAGCCGCGCAGATCAATGCAAATGATTCGGATAACACCAACCATAATCAAAACAATAATCCAAATTAATCTCGCATCATGAAGCGCAGGGAGATAATGATCCAAGTACGGATCACGGATCCTTAATTTTTATTCCGTGATCCGCGATGCGATCCGTACTCAGCCTTGCTTGGCATACGAGTTGTCAATGTATACCTATACGACTTGAACTAAAGATAAACTGCACACGTCCTACCTGCTCCATATTATGTTCTTCCCCTATAGATTTCAAAACTGACTCACTTTTTGTTCTTCCCGTTTCAATTATTTTTTATTTGTACGAGGTCATGGACCTTTCAATCAATCCAAAGCTGGGCTGGCCACTGTTACCAACATCAGATAAAGAAAAAATTGTGCCTTGTCTAGTTTCAAATATGAAGTTTTCGAAGCCCAAAAGATTTGTACAACAACGTTATGTTCGGTGTTTAGAAGACAAAGTAACACAGTGGTATGAGATAAATAGGGTGAAAAAAAAAGAAGAAAAAAAGTTGAGAAAAAAAAAAAGGTTCTTTCGTCGCCACTTCACCCTCTCAGCAGGTATTCTGCCGAACACCTTTTCATGCGCCAGGTATGACTAATTGCTTCCGTGCCGATAGTCGTAAGTGCGCTTAGCTCCTCTGTGCACGAGAAACTTATTGAAACTGTACTTATGACCTATGTGCACTAGCTCTCCCACGGAGGCAGGATTGAAAAATTGAAAATTTCTTCGACGCAGTCCGATAATTTACATTCTTCAGAACCCATTTCTGCTCTTAACTCATTTTCGAAAAAAAGTCACTTACTTAAAGTGTGCAGGAAGCCATCATTTATCCCTCTCAAGCTAGTACGAGAAAGTACGTTTCTTTCTCGCGTTACTTACGGCTAACGAACCGTGTTTTTTGCCGGTGGGTCCAACGTGCTCCACCTACTATTGTCTTTTTTAGTGCCGAGGACATCATTGTGACTCAGTAATGGTCGTGTGAAGGACGATATACCTGACCAAATATGTATACATAGCTCTGCTCAATTTGAAATAGTCCGACAGTATTACGAGAAAAATATCTATCCTCTGGACTAGTACAACATTGGGCCGCTGTTGAATGTTAGAGTGACCGCGTAACAGTGAGTACCAATGTACTGAGCAACCTGTGAAAATAGGCTTGTAAGCTATAGATGACCATTACTAGGCTATATAATATAAGCGTATGTTGGGCTAAGAAAAAAGGGAGGAGAGCATTATACTATTGCACACTAAGCTATAAATTGATTTATCGACATAGAAGTTGATATGTCGATATGTAGCTCATTACCGTGATCAATAACATCTGAAATCTTTTTCAGTCCCTTCTTAATCCTAACCCAGCTTGTACTAAGAAATTCTAAATTAGGTACATTTGAAGAGGTCGGTGAAATTCGAAAGCTTTTTCGCTCCAGTCTCAATCTTAAACTAGCGTGACCACTATCCTATCTTACTGAGCACCACTATCGACCACCGAATCCCCTTCACCACGGCACCCAACGGGTTACTCGAAAAGGCCGACTGGAACCTCTTCTACCAACTCACAGCTGAAACAGATTTCATTACCAACACCAACTCAATTGAACAAGACACATCAGCCTTTACACATTTCATCCTACAAGCAGCAGATCAAGCTATACCCAGATCCACCCCAAGATCAAAAAAAAAAAACCAAGAACTCAAGAAGCTCTAGATTAGGCATTTGAAGAAAAGACAATGTAATCCTTAGTATTTTTTTCTTCTTCATCAGAGTCTTCACTGAACTGACCAAACAAAATATTCACTAGGCGTATTTAAAGGAATTGCATGTTTGTCAGAACGAACATAAGACACTTTTTGTCTCGACGGATATAGATTGAAGTTCATTCATTCTGCGAAGTAGAATGGATTCTTGAAGGATGCGCATAAGAGCTTTTATTTGCTTAATCTGTACAAAAAAATTTTCTCTTCGTTTTGTAGCTGCGGATGATGATACGTTGATATAGTAAAGTCAGCGATTTCATACTGATTTAATATATTGTCTAAACCTACTTCTTCAAATACGAATGCGATAATGACTCAACTTTCGAAGGACCTGCATTGTTGAACTGTAAAGAACCACCGTCCATCTTCCACAAAGGCTCGCTGTCAACCACGGTGCAAGGCGTTACTTCCTCGTTAAGTAGAATAAATAATTTAAGGCCACGTAAATATTCTGGGACGAAACTATATAGAACGCCAAAATAAATTTTGACCTGAAAACGTCGGATTGAACGCTGCATTCTAATTAGATGGCTATTTATTAAGGCGAGCACTGCTGTATATACTATCGCTGCTGAGTTCCAATTAATGAAGATGTATTATTATGAAGGAGGAAATCTACGTACTGTATTTCAGAATAAACGCAGAGGAAGAAAGTGAGTGCCCGCACCTTTTTCTTAGAGAAGTATTATTAAGGCAGGTAATGATACATATCATGGAAATTGGTAGATGGCGCGACCCATATTTTGAATTATTATGATTTTACGTTCAGTACCTTACCAATATTTTAATCCTGGACCCTAGTGTACGTTAGTAACGTGTTGGTAATGGTTCTCGGTGTACCGCGTAATGCTGTATTTACCATCAGTTAGGGCTCCAAGTCGACCGAAAAGGACACGAACTATACAACGAACCCAATGTTAAGAGGATTAGAAAGTTCCGTATACGTTTCGCACCTGTTGTTAACGATTCACACACGCATGCCTTTGAAGGTGCGTTATGCGACGTTTATCCGTGTGGAAATACGCTGTTCAAATGTAAACGAAGTGTTCCTTACATTATTTTATCGCAACATTCGAGGTCGCTGAAATACTTCAAGTGTCGAATATTTTGCATATAGGTTTTGCAGTTTACATAACGCGGATTTGTTAATCATAGTTCCTGTATGTATGAGCACAGCCTACTATATCCCTTGTAAAGTGCATTCAAAAGCTGAAAATCGAAGGATAATATGGGTGGGTTCGGAAGACCTCGCTGAAATGTTCTCTGTACTTACAGACTGTATTTTCGTTTTATTTCATCGCACGTACAAAACGATACTTAGACCTACTTCATGATCAGAATACAAATTTTTTATTTTCTTCCTTCTTTTTCTCACAGCTTGTCAATACTCAGCGGTAAATTTGTTTTTCAGAACGTCATGCTCAATACACAGCTATAGATTTCTCATGCATTACTCGCGTTGTTTTTGCAGAGAATTTCATCTTTTGAGCATTGAAAGATGAAATTGACGACAAAATTAAGGAGTTCTACTGATGACGACTTTTATAAAAACAATGCGCTTACTTTATATAAGTCTATTTGAGACATTCGAACGTACTTCGGGTTTGGAGCTCGGATTATCGTCACCAGGCGTCTGTTTTCACTTCTCCAGCACTAATTTAGCTTCATAAATTAACCCAAGGCCTACACCACTACTATCTTACCCTAACTGTGACCCCAAAGTTCAAGTTCAGAATTTGTTTCAAATATTTTTTCTCATCTACGAAGTGGGGCTCGAAAATTTTTTCAAATTTCGGTTCAGCATATTATTCGCTCCGATGACTTGCGAAAAACGTTATATAATTTTATTATGAATCTAGTGACATCTCCTTAATTTCTCGACAAATCTGGGTTGTAGAATATCAGCCAGTAGAGCAACTTACTTATTTGAAATTATGAAGAAGCTTCTATCTGGAACTACCCGCTGAGTTTATGAAAAACAGAAATTGATGGTAACAATTGTAACTTGCCGTTTGAATAGCTCGTGCAAAGAAAGAAATACTGCGCTATAGGCTAGTATGCAGTATGTACATTACATGTAAATAATTACTGTTCGTTAGAATACCTACTCGTAACAGTTCACTAGGGAATATGCCACTTAGCAAAGCTCATTGTTTCTTTTCTGAATTTCATGCGAGTAGTTCGTCTACTGAAATTTATCATCATCATCTTTTTTTTCTCTCTTAATAAGGAAAAGCACTTTTTTTTGTCGTACTGCCTGCGGCTATGACAAATTTCTTCCTCTGAACGTGCAACTTAGATAGGTACAAATAAGAACGTGATTCGAATTGGAAAAAAGAAGATAAATAAATGGTCTTAATGTACACGAAGTCTCATGACCTTTCGGCAACAAATTCTGGAAGATGGACTTTGCATGTCACGTTGTTTATGATAATAAAATCTTCTTCAAACTGCTTTCTTTGTGACTGCTTACCTTGAAGTGGGCAAAAAATTTGGATTATTACGGTTTTTAATAGGATTCTAAATTCAAATTATCATTAGTAAGCTAAAAACTGCGTTTTTCTTTCAGCTTTAGTCAGGTCCATTTTCCGGCCCTCGGGGTTGAGGGGTTAGAAATATTGGCACAAAGTTACAGTATTGAAATAATGAAAAGGGAAAACACTGTAAATTTTAAGAGCGATATACTCAGAATGGAACCGTTCTACTCGCCGGTGATTCAGCATATCTGTACGGTACAGGCCAATACATGACCTGTACCTTTTTCTTTTCCTTGTTTATATTTTGTAGATCTAGCTTCGTCGTACATTTTATTTTCAGTAGCGTCTTGATAATGGTCATGAAGTGACCGAAACGCTAAGAACGCAAGCAAAAAGTTGAAAAATTTCAACTTTTTCCATGCTAGTAGTCTTTGATTGGTCAACGCTTTGTAGCTCGCTTGCATGACTAGGCATCGTGTGTACCAGCCTTAACAAAGCACGCTGCAATGCAAAATGCAACCATGAGTTTCAATTACTTATCTAGTTGAAATAGGCAAAATTTTTCATCTGCGATCAGATACTTGCAAATCCAAATGAATTGTATCATGTAACCTCTTCAAACAGTATTTGCACTCCATGTACTTATTTCTAGACTACCATTTTCTTGTACACCCTGTCTAAGTTCTTTAGTGATCAAAGTAGGTACTATCTCTATAAAAACTGTGGTGGCCATTTATGGACGCTGCCTGAAAACTGAAAAGGTGATGTTTCAGAAAATTTTCAAAATCTTGATTTTTTCTCCTTTCATAATATGTCATTCTATGTATGAAAATAATGAAAAAATGCTCCAACAATTTTTCTGGATTTTTTAATATTGATTATCAACAAAGATACAGGTCATTTTAATTTCATAAGTGTTTATGGCATTTTTTCCGCATCACCTTTTCATGTCCAACTCTAGTGCTACCTACATTTGCATCCTCACGCAAATTAGGAACCAAATTAACTGAAATTATTGGAACTTGCAACGTTCCTATATTTTATAATACTTAAGTCTGCTCCAAATAACCTGTACAATTTTTGAAGGAGCAAAAATGTGGCTTCACACTGAACGCAGCGCTACCTAACTTACATTTGCATCCTCAGGCAAATTAGGAACCAAATGACCTGAATTTGAACTTGCCATGTTCCTATATTTACAATACTAAAGTCTGTTTCAAATAAACTGTACAATTTTTGAAGGAGCAAAAACGTGGCTTCACATTGAACGCATAGCGCATGCAAATTTGGTTGGTGAAGTTGACAACGCACAGCAATGTTTCACAGTGTGAACTACTGTGGTGTGAGTGTGTGAAACACCCTTTTGCACGGTCAAGAAACAACCCACATCTTGGTGTATTACAGATTAGGCCTACATGCGCTGTACAGGTTATTTGGAAATTGGAACAGACTTAGAATTTGCAATCAATATTAGCCAACCTGATGATGAAGTGTTGTCTTTGAAACAAATTCTTATTTTCGAATCTATGGCTTTATCAGTAAATTCAGACATAATTCAGAGTTCAGACATAGGTACTTACAAGATCTTTTGTACAGCAAAACTAGGTATCCGATTTTTTTCTTTTCTGATGATTACTTATGAAATTTAGAACTATTTTGGCTCAAGAAATATTTTCCACTTGTCGGACTCAGAAATTTTTCCTTGTCAACATTTTACCCACCTTGTATTTGATTGGGCGGGTTGTATTTCTAAATTCAACTCAATAAACAAACAAGCAAAGGAGCAACAGACAATTAAACTCTTGTTTCCCAGTGTATCCTACTGCAGAACATGGTAGGTAATGCCCTGTGCTACTGCTACATGATGGTTCCAATCGCGATCATGCGTCAAGTAGTAACGGGCGATTGTTCATAGTACTGCCATACAAAGAATAATAATGACGTATGTTTCATTTAAATAACATGGAACATGCGTCATTTATTTTTTGTACGGCAGAGTAGTTGATAGTTTCATGCTGTCGATAGTCTCGATGTTTTTTCCGAGGTACTATCGAGACTAAAATCGAGACGGTATCGATGGTACAATCGATAGTCCCGATAGTTTTTCCTAAAACAGCTATCAATATTCAATTCAATAGTTTGAATGAGAAATGTTGATCAGGATCAGGAGAGAAGTATACCTTCGAAGTTGTTCAATATTATTCATTTCAACAGGAGAATGTGCCCGATGGAAATTGAAATTAATGAAGATAATGTACTAGATGATGATTAATCGATTAATTTGATCACTCTTAATTCTTTTCTAATGTATCCTCGTACAGAACTATACCGATTTCCTTTTGTTTTCAGATCAATCGATAGAGTCTCAAATTCCTCAAGACGTCAGTGATCGCCATCAGCTTCTATTATGGACGACGACGACGACGAAGAGAGAGATAACATTCGTAGAATACAGAGTGGTATCACACCGGTAACTCTTGTGATAATCAAAAGCAATATGGTCAGACAGACTAACCGTCAGCGTATGGTCTACTCTAAGCATCCGAAAACGATTCATAAATTTTCGCTTATCTTGCTCGCGTTATTATTTTCGAACTTTCAATTTTGGTTCATCTGCGCGCAAGACATCAACCAGTTGAATTTTTCGAAGTTTCGTAGTACTCCCACGCTTGATGATTATCGCGATGCTCCAAATCCGTCGACGTCTGATGCACAGTCGGGAAGACGAATTCGTCACGATACGACAAAAAGTACTGCGAACAAACGATTAATTCTGGTTGAGCCAATTCTGAATTCGCTTCCTGATTACGACGAGGATAAATCGATCCGCAATACGTCTACGCAATATCTTCGCGATGAAGGCTTTAAAGACGATTTCGCCGATAACTTTAGAGTAGAAAAGCCCGCTTCAGAGCAGAAAGAAAATATTGATGAGCCAACGATTCGGAGTGCAACTGCTGAAAAACTTTCTTCTCCAAAGCCTAATGATAATTGTACGTGTTTCGGTGGAAAGAAGAAAGTCTCCAGAGCTTCTCACGGTTTGACAATCAGCGTACAGCATCGTGTATTAAACACATCGGAAGGCATTACCGCGGGAATTGTTTACCAAGGTAAGATTCAGTTTTCACTTTTGATTGTGTTTGCTCCAAACTAACGTATATACTCTGTGTGTATATTGTATAGTCATCCCCAGAGTAGTATAGTCTTCTCCGTTCTCGTTCATTTCTTCTTGTATGGAGGAAAATCTATTTCCTGCTGTCAATCTTGTCAAACATAATAATGAGGGGCTTGTTTCTCTCGTCATTTTCTTTCTTATTTTTCTCGCTCATTTCAAAAAAGGTTGTTTTTATCAATAAACTGTAAGGTACTAGTTCTTCTGAAAAGTACGGATAGTGCTCTCCGCGCCTGTGGAAGAAGAAATACCTAATTTTGTTTGTTGAACATTTATTCTCTTAGCACGAAGTAGGTACCTACCTAACCTAATAATAATACAGGACAGCACAGAAGTAAGTTGTTAATTCTGTGTGGCAAATGGCTGTGACATATTGATTTGTGTTGACACGGTGCATGATTCTTTTTTTCTGTCATTACGTCACGTTATGCAAGAATAATTTTCAACTTCGACGCCTTTTCCGTTTCAATTTGGTATGTACATATCTGCGGGAAAAATTTGTTTTTCGTCGTCGCCAAGGTATTATACGAGCAAGTTTAAACTCGTACCTACGCATTTTCATTATAAATCCTTTTTACGAGCGTTTGATATTATTTTCCGAGGAGGAAAACGAAGAAAGAACTTTTCATTGTTTTCTGGCTTTTAAAGCGTAAAATACATGCACGATGAGTATCTAATAATGAACTAGAAATTGAACGATATTCTCTTAATTTTAGTGCATAAAACAATATTATATTATTTTATTATTTGTATTTTACATTTCCAACCTTATTGTGAGAAAATCAATATTTTTTTTTATCCAAAAGAAAAAAAAAACAGATTATTCGGGTTATTATAATTAGCATAAATTATTTACTCGAACGAGGGAAAAAATACTGAATAGAAAGAACTTTTCCTCGTTATTCTTGAAAATGGGCAAAAATTTTTATGTGCGAGCATTTTGCCTCTTTATTGGCTCTATCCGTATTGTTTTATTCTCCTGAATCAGAAATTCTACCAAATAGTATAGGGAAATGGATTCATTTACAGTTATATATGGTAGTCGAAGTGTACCTAATATATTTTTGATAAAGTCAGTTAGATTGATAACAATAATTAAGCAATGGAAAACAATATTTGAAAATAAGTAATTTTATTGTGATTCATCGTTTCCTGCAATGATTTTTGAAGTCTCTCTTGTAGCCTGTTCATAAATAGATTTCTGTTTTCAAACAGTAAGTTATTTTCTTCATGTGGGAATTTTTCTGCCCATCTGGTTCAACATTTCAAATCAAACGGAAAGTTTATGGAGTGTAAAATGAGTCAAGGAAGATTTGATTCGCTATTTGTCCAAGATTCAGAGTTTTTCCATCACTTCCAAGTGGTTGACATTCAACTGTGGTGTAATTTGATGGTTGTTATGATTAAAATCTTGGAAAATTCCCTTGTTTAAACGGTTTCAAAGTGCAGTTTGTGCGTTTTGTTGATACTTGAATCAATGTGAAACACCCACCAACTTATGAAAACTTTGAGTTACAAGTTTTATAGGATTTGTTTTTTGAAGATTATCCCTATTGAATGTTTGAAAGTATTTTAGAGTTGGTTCCTCCACCAATCATCTTTTACTCGATTTTGTCTGATTATCATCAGAGTTACATTTGCTTTGATGGGAAGATTTTTTTTTCAGTAAATTCTTTTCAAAAATTGACCCCCAAACTATTCTCTAGGTCCCCCTTTCCCTAAATGTTTTGTTTGTTTTACCTAAGAAAAACTGAGATGGGGAAAAATTTCTGCTCTTGTGTTGGAAAATAGAAGGTGTTTTCTCAATGTGAAGGGGATTGTTGCTAGGTTGAAAAGAAATTATCTACGAGAGAATTTCAGGGATGATATCGGCACGCTTATGAGATTTGGCTTTTTCCGAATGTAGATAGTGTCGATGTAGTGACTTACCATGAAATTAGAGACCTGAAATTATCCCCCGAAATGAAATACGGATTGATGATTGTGAATAATGAATCATGTACAAGAAATTTCTCATAGTATTTTCTATCGCGATATATGCAGTAAATAATTATAGCGTTATCAGTATGAGGATCGTATTTCTTGTCTCATAGTCGTATAAAACAAAGATTCAAGAGATGAAGATGAAGGGAAGAGAACGAACCGATAATTCACGAAAGTTCACTGTACTCCGTACGATGCGTCGAACGTAATGATAGTGTTATTCACAAATAAGGAAAAAGAGCTCACTTGAAGGATGGAAAGTTGAATGAAAACATGAGTGAAATAGGTCAAATCGGTATAAAAACCATTTTTCGAAGCGAGTCATGTGTTTTATATAAAATATCACACGACTGTATCTCTGTTGAATCTTCGTTCTAATTTAATAAAACATTTTAGTTGCCCGACAACACATTCAAAGAATAAGCCAAGGAAACAGTTCACATTTCCTATATCGCCGCCGGGGTGATGAAAAATAAAGTACACTTACCCGAAGACTCTGAGAAAGAACATAATATGTTTATCTTTTTTTCCTTGATACGCGGAAATATAAAAACAGAACGGTGATGTTCGTCATCTTGAGTTTTTCTAGATGACTTATTGGATGAATTGTAGCTGTTTTGATTCTTGAGATGATGCGCATATGGCTGCTGTATGCTCAATTTGAATTACTTATAGCCTCATGAAACTTTTTGCTAATTTTCTTTTTTCCTCCCAAAAAGTATCTTGTTTACGATGTAAAGAAGTGAGTGTGTTATAGAAGGGCATCGAAATTTTCGTCGAAAATGTGGTGTGGACCCCAAAAATAAAATTCTTAATAAATTGAATTCCTGATATTTAAAATTGGTAGAAAATTTATGGACGTTTTCAAACTGCCTCGAGAAGAACGTTTAATAGTGTGAGATTTCCCCATGAAGACACCTGTGGGCTCATTGATCACCGAAATATCGTTTCATAGATATTGAAGAATATACCATCTGATGTAAGCAATTGTTGATTTCTGGATGATGCACCAGCGCCTATCTGAAACGAAACGTTTTTCATCAGGCCTTGGAGATCGAGTGCGACTTCACAAATTTCCTTGATCCAAATACCATTTCAGTAACAATAGATTGATATTTATAAAAGCTCATGACCGCCGGTGTTCACGATACCCCTGCAAAGGGTGACACGGCTCAGTGATGAAATTTTTTTTAAATTTCATGTGCGAGCAGATCTTCGTGAAGGTTTATGGAGCTGCGTCAGATGTTTTCTCGAAGATCACATGAGTCAACCAGCAATTAAAAAGGTGATGATGGAAAAAAGCATCAAACCGAGTTGAAATATGCTCTGTATCAAGAGCTTTGCCTGAAACAAAAAAAAACTTTTTTCAGGGCTTATCTCAATATTTTATCTAAATCTTGGTTTTTTCTTCTTCGAAAGTTGACAATATTGATGTCCATATTCTGTTTGCTCTTTATGGGTACGATCTCTACAATGCATGCAGTGAAATGAAGACGAACGAGCAGCTTTTGAAGTTTCCGGGTGGGTATGTACGAAAAATGCTGAGGGTGATGAATAGTGGCCTCATGAACGTGTCGTAAGGTATTTGATAATAGATACATGGGAACGATCCAAGCAATCGATTGTAACGGGCATAGCAAATATCCACGCCTCATCTCAAAATGAAGAGAAATTGTAAATACTGAAGGAAAACGTTTCTTGTCATTGTTTATTGAGTTTTATTGAAGACCCCATTGCGATAAATGAGAAAACAAAACGAGAAAGGGCGAATGAAATAGAGAACAAGTAAGATAGCAAAAAGAAAAGTGAGAAGAACGGGAAAAGACAACTACAGAGAGAGTGAGATTTGATAACAAGAGAAAGTAAAAGAGACGAGCGAACAAAAAAGAAAAGGAGTTGGACTATGGTAAGAGGTGGGGAAAGAATAGACAGAAGAAAAGAAAGAGCGAGATATGAAGTAAGCCTGGAGAAGGAGAGAAAGAAAGCTGATGAAGATCGAGGTGGGAAGAGGGAAAAGAAGAGTAAGACGACGGCTTCTTAAACAAAGTTGAACGAGGAACGAAGGAAAGTTGTTTTATGGATCACATTGGCCTCGAGATCGAAATTTTTCCAAGTCTTTCCCTCGCCATATTATGTAGTTCTAAAGGCGAAATTTGTTCGCCGTAAACCTCATGGCGGACGGCGCGTGCAAAATTTTTCAAAAGCGTCCTCCTGTTGAAAGAAGGAGGCTATGGAGAAGAGAGAACGACTGAGTGATGATGAAAATATTCCGGCAGACCCGAATAAATAAAGATCATGTTTGATGTTTTTTCATGTCTTTGTTCTGGGCTCATCCTTCTGGGAATTTTACCCTGTGGCAGTGATTCTCAAATCTGCGAGTCCGAGGCTTCCTCCCCCCCCCCTCGAAAGGACTTACAAAAATTTCGAGAAAATTTTCTTAGGAGTGATTCTGAAATCTGCTAGTCCGAGCCCGAGGGCCCTCAACCCCCTCCCTCTGTAGTTTTTAGCTTATCCTAATATAATGCAAAGGCGTAGGCTAGATAGGATGCCAGATCTACAGATTTTTGGTCTTTGAAAAAGATACGGTTTTTTCTTTTTCTATAGATTTTACGTACAATACAGATTTCTTGCGATCAAGGAAAAGGTACTTTAGATCAAGGTACAAGAGATGCTTTTCTCCTGCTCGTTCTGGGTTGGTATTGCAGTGTTCCGTAATATTGAGTCGATCGAGGGAAAAGTACCTCAGCAACTTTTATGAAAGATACCTCTCTTCTGATTATTATTTATGGATCGATTAAAGTCCGTAGAAATCCGTTTTTAAGTCTAACAAAAAATGGCGGTTACGGATTTTTGAAACTCATCATTTGGCAGTACTGGGCTAGATCCGCAACCTTCAGCGCTCGCGATGACGTTGGCGCGAAAATGAACCCACAGAAAATGAGTTCGCTGGGCTCTTCTCAGTATACTTTATACTAGGACTGATATAATAAAGGCCGAAAGTTGAAATTTTTCCTAGTCCCTAAAGTGGGTCAAGGTCATTGATGACGTCATCAAGCGTCACACGTCACGTCACGTCAGTTGAAATTTTTTCAAGGCCCTAAAGTAGGTCAAGGTCAAGGTCATTGATGATGTCATCAAGCGCCTCACGTCACGTCAGTAGAAACTTCTCAAAGTCCCTAAAGTAGGTCAAGGTCAGTGATGACGTCATCAAGTGCCACACGTCACGTCACGTCAGTTGAAATGTTTTCAAGTCCCTAAAGTAGGTCAAGGTCGAGGTCATTGATGACGTCATAAAGCATCTCCGCTGTATGTTGAAATTTTGAGTCCCTAAAGTAGGTCAAGGTCGTTGATGACGTCATCAAGCGTCACACATCACGTCACGGACGTCAGTTGAAATGTTTCCAAGTCCCTAAAGTAGGTCAAGGTCAAGGTTATTGATGACGTCATCAAGCGTCACACGTCACGTCAGTTAAAATTTTTCCAAGTCCCTAAAGTAGGTCAAGGTCAAGGTCATTGATGATGTCATCAAGCGCCACACGTCACGTCACGTCAGTAAAAACCTTTCAAAGTCCCTAAAGTAGGTCAAGGTCATTGATGACGTCATCAAGCGCCACACGTCACGTCACGTCAGTAAAAACCTTTCAAAGTCCCTAAAGTAGGTCAAGGTCATTGATGACGTCATCAAGCGCCACACGTCGCGTCACGTCACGTCAGTTGAAATTTTTCCAAGTCCCTAAAGTAAGTCAAGGTCAAGGTCATTGACGACGTCACAAAGCATCCCCATTGTAAGTTGAAATTTTGAGTCCCTAAAGTAGGTCAAGGTTATTTATGACGTCATCAAGCGCCACACGTCACGTCACGCAGTTCACAGAAACTCCCGGACGCGGACGTTCTCTGAGGATGTAATTCCCCTAGCAAAATGGATAGCGGGTTCCCCGCTAAAAAATGTGGTTGGAGAGAGGATGGCCACTAGGCTTCACGTTGTGGAAAAATTTTTGAAATGAAAGTGAATTTAAATGTTGACGGAAGGAGGTAAATCTGAAAAAAAATTGAAATTGACATGTTTAGATGCCCCCCGTATTTGCAGTTATTAGGGCTTTATCTTTGAAGTAAATCATAACCATACCCACCTTATGGTATCATCAAAGCTTGTGGGCTTCGAAAACTCCCTATCAGAGTTATACCAGGTTTCATATTGGCTCGGAATTTAAAATTTAACCTAGTCTATACAGTGCCTCAAGTCCTAGTATTCTGTATCTCGGCTAAGTAGCTTACAGCCTCATTTCTTAGCCTAGTATAAGCCTAGGGTATGGTGTATGGTCTTATTTACATTTCATACCATTTGTTTTACTGTAATTTTTACTTATCTGTTAATGAAGTTTGAAACGTAAAAGCTCGAAATTGAACTAGACTCCCTTCAGTCTTCTTCCCTCCCTATGTATGACCATTTTGTGTGGGTAGGATTTCACTAAAATTCGCTGATGAAAATATGAGTCACGAGTCGAGAGCGTAATTTTTGTCGCCGAGTACGCAAGAGCTGCTTGAACGGCCTCTCTGGGATAGCGTGACGAACCTCTGAGTGGTACATGTATAGCTTCAAAGTTGGACTGTTCGATGTTTTCTTTCATTTCTTTCCCTTTCACTCTTATTTCTATTCTTCTTAATTCGTCTCGAAGTCCTTGGATACCGGTACCAAAATTTTTCTGTCGAATCGGGGCACAATTGTGTCAGTTGTGACACATATAACTTTCACAAAGGAAAATGTACCACTAAAGGGCTACAAAGTAGGAAAATTGTCTTAATGTGCCACTATTGTGCCACTTTTCCTTTTGAATTCCTGGTTGCCAACTGGGCAATACTGAATATGTAGCTGCAAGGAAAATAATATCGGGCTCCCTACTGAAATGAACTTAATCTAGAAAAAGACCTCGATTTCGCGCCTTTTTCTCGACTGACCTTGACCTATATTAGGGAGTATATCGGAACTCATCCTTAACATGCAAGGAAGAGGTCGATTATTCATGGAAGCCCATTGATCTTGAATTAAACAAAACTGCGACTTTGATTCCTGATCTACATTAGGAACTACCAGCTACCACGGAATGCGACCTCACTAAGGTGTCAATACTCTGGCCACTTTTTACTTCAGTAATCATCCTCAATTCTAATTGAATAATGGAGTTGCGTTGAGGTACTTTTAACATTTGCATTATTTGTCGTCCAGTCTGGCAGTCTATTATTCAGTGTTTTCCAATGAAGCGTTTTTATAATAATAAAAGCATCTGAAAACTGTTGAAAATTTGAAAGATTTTGAGTCTGTACAATGATTTTTAGTATTCTCCTAAAAAGAAGTTATGGTCTGTTATAGTAAATTCGTCGAAATTTGTGCCCATTTCAACGCGGAATGACCAATTATGCAAATTAAGAAGGTACCTACTACCTATAATCTTTCAGTCCTAATACTTCCCAGAAAATCAATTTTTGAATATTCTCATACTTCGGTAGAAGTTTCTTTGCCCAAGAGAACCATGGTCTACGCGGTAGTCGTAAAATCATAATGGCCTGACGCGTACAAACCTACCTAATCTTGTTATACTTTTCGACTATAAGTAAAATTCGCTCTCGTCTAAATGGTGAAAAAATGTCGAGGAGGTTAATAAATATTTTGGATAATTCTAGTTTAAAACTTTCCCCCTTCAAATTACATCGTTTCAGGATGAAATATTGAAGTAAAAGCATTTTTGCGGAATCATCCATTTTCGCTGGCTTTAATAAGTATCCCGATATAGGCTACCTGAAATACGAAATAAAGAACGAAGTAAATGCCCTGTACGTGTGTTTGATTCTAAGCCATATTTCCCCATTATATTAGGCTCGCTCCTTTTTTTTTTTTTTTGGTTTACTCACGTTTTTCGCACATTCTGAAAACAAGCTTTAAAAGTTCAACTACTTCACACAATGGACTTCGTAAAGTACAAACGAGACCCTCGTTGCCGCACCGTCTTACACGAGATACGCGCTCCTCGTTCGTATTTAAAATCAGATAAAGTGTTCGGCATTCTTGAACTTAGGTGTACTGCAGCAACGTCGTCGCGCCGTAGTATTGAATTTCTGAACAGCAACAAAACTATGGAATTCCGAACGTATGAATGTAGTCACGAAAAGGAACTTGGTATAACTTTCTTTTAGTGGCTCACAACGCTGTCCGCCGTTGTATTCTCGAATATTTTCTTTTCCCAAAACCTGCGTTCATCTATTGAAAAAAAAAAAAGAAAGAAAGCTTTATTCAACTTTATATTTTTCACAACAGAATCTCTACTGATCAAAATATCTACCCGAAGAAAAGGATAGAGTTTTCGAAACGCACACATATTATGAAGTTAGTGGGCCATTATATTATTTCGGATGATAAAATGCATAAACGTGAGGTTTGCCTGCGCTTTTACGTTAGCATTCTTAAATTTTAGTCTTTGCTGAGATGAAAAATTTGCGAGAAAATGACTGATCAGCAATTCTTGAGTTTTAGTGGTGAAAGTAGAGCTCGCTTATTTTGTTTGTTCCTTCTTAGCTTCCCCGTAAGTTCATGAAAGGTAGAAAAAAGCGTCCAATTAGAACTAGTGTTTCGAGGATATTCAACTGTTCATCGAATTTTCATTTCTAGTATCAGCCACTTGAACATTGTAATTGTCCAAGTAGTTCATATGTGTATAACTATGAATTGAATAATTACTCGTATTTAGATGTTGTTAACATTGGTGGTCGATAGTGCATGATTCAAAACCAATCTCCGCCTTCATCCCTTCCCTGAGTCAATCCAAAAAAAATGATCAACACCATGCCACCAGTAGTTTGAATATGCGAAGGATACTTAGAAATAGCGTGAGATATAAGGATGGATGGAAAGACGACAGCGTCTATGACTTGTACCATCTATAGATTATTTCATAAGTTGTGCACTTTGAGAGCTTAAAAACGCTAGGTCAGGAGTCATGCAAAGCAAAGTATGTTTTGTGAAGTCACCGTGTTTTTCGGGCGTACACGCTCGTGTTAGGAGTGTGTGTGTGTGAGTTTTAATCGTCTTTCTTTCCTTCGAACCGATTTCTTTCGTCGTATACTTTTACTTTCATTTCTCTCTCTCCTTTTTCGTCTTTCACTCCGCCTACCGTCGAAGGATGCTTAGACCGTGAGTTTGTCAAAAATTTCCGAGTTTATCTTGTCTGATTTGGTCATCGATAAGTGCTAAATTTCTTCTCCCCCTTGATTTATCGTATTGCGCTATGTGCTGCGATAAATCTGATTGGCCCAAATTTCCTGTTGGTTCGACGGCGGAGAACTCGATGATACTCTGCCGACTGTTTCTACTTTCGACGCGGAACTTTTCGCGCGCGAACTAAGCCAGTCAATGTCGAGCACTCGGTGGTTATAGGGTGTGTGGAAGTGTACCAGTTTTTTAACTCGTTTATGCGATGCCATATATTGATTCCTGTTCAAATTTCGCCGAAGCTTTGCGTCTGTCCCCTATTCGCTCGCGAGTGAAATTGCGACGAATAAACTTCATTGGGCGACGGCCATGATTGGGCCGTCAGTGATTTGTGCCATGAAAAGTGCAGATAGAGGGAGACCTGTTTGAGACAGGTCCAACCATGTGCCTAGCGAGGCTCGTTCCATTGGCCCCTTACGCCCTAATGAAGAAACCAGCCAGCATCGGTTCGTTTATTCAAGGAGTCGTCTCGTACTGCGTAATGCTGATGTTAAAGAGTATAAACGTCCCCCCCAGTTCGTGGGCTGCAACGCGTAACCCCAGTCCGTGCGGTTGGAGCGCGTGCCTAGAGGCGGTAAGATCATAGTCATACTTGGATGTAGGGGTAGAAAAACCACGATGTGACTGAACGTCTTCAAATTGAACAAAATCATCAAAAATGAAGTTCCAGGTAGAGCTAGTCGTCCAGTTTTCCCCAAGAAGAGTTATGTCAGGTATTCGAAGTCAACTTGGAAACTTGATTATTTGATTGGTCGTCTCGTGATAGGCGAAAATGATTATTTTCAAAAGTTTGACTCCCACTCGGGTCAGAATATTTTTTCGTCTCGGAGAAAGGTGTCATGAATTCATATTTTCAAATCAACTTAGCTCGATGTGAAAATTATTCATCAAATTTACAAGGTTGTCTGAAATACGATCCTGAATAATAATTAGGGTTCATTCATGAGCTGTGTTAGCTCCAAATCTAAAAGTTTTTACAATCGTTGTTTCAATGCGAGAGACAGAAGAAAGAAAGACAGTCATCCCGGATTAGATCCTTAATCTGCTTCTGGATATCTTCCTGTATTTTCTCAGGGCGTATCTTCTACCGCTCGCCATGAATAAATTTATCACAAAATTTTGTTTTCTATGACTCGACGCAGTCACAAGAAAAAGTGATTCAAGGACGACAAACCCTCAGCCCGCACTTTGGACTTTATCATGTCTTTATGGTTGCTACAGAAACGCGTACACATGTATTTGATGGAAGATTGTCGGTTTTGTTTCCTCTTTTTTCTTTTCATCCACCAGAGAACCTGTTTCCTGGAGAGAAGTAAGTACCTTTTTAAAAATTTCCGCGAGGGGTCATCGTTGCGGTAAATTATAGGCCCTATGAGTAGCTGGGTTGGGACTACTTTAGGGACTTCTAAAAATTTTTAAGGTTAACCAGTTATCCGAGGACTGAGAGGATGAAGAAGAAAGAGAAAAAAATAAAGAAATTTTCCCACTACATGAAAAATTTTGAATCATTGTATATTTCTTTGAATTACAACAAGCTCATTGGCTCTTTTCCTTCCACCTGTATTTCATAGCCTATCATAGTATACTGTTATATTAAAGGCTACGTTTTTAGTCTGGTCTAGCTATTTAGTAACGTATGTCATGAAGGGCACTCATCTTTCTTAGCCTAGGTGTATATGTTTAGCTCAGTATAAATGTCAGTGGTTAAAGCTAAGAAATTAGAAATTTTTTGTCCTTCAAATAGGTCAAGGTTACTCACCTAATATAGGGCTACTGTTTTTTAGGAGTATGTTATGCTATGCAGCCCACAGGCTGATGGGCTTCACGCTCTTATCGCGACTTATCCTTGTGCATTATACACTAACCTGTAAACTGTATGTTGAGCTATGCTTCTAGCCTAGTGTGGCCTGATATTCGCAGAAGTTAATCTAGATATGTGATGCGCTTTGAGAAGAGGGACCAGAAGTCAGGCGCGCACACAGAAATTTCTTTTTTGGGGGGGGGGGCTATTCTTAGGTTAGGTTAGGTTACATTTTTCAGAGTAATCAATTTTTCGGTGCGCGCCTGCCAGAAGTCGGCATGGTGAAAGCTCTCCGCGTAAAACTGGCTCTTATGTTAGGTTTATTTTACACGTAGAAAATTGTTCATAATGTTTAGTTGAAGGATTACAGAAGTTGATGATGAAAATCTCAAACGTATAAAATTTCTCATCCATTCATCCGAGTTCAGTAGGTAATTCTATCAAATTCATGTTAATGGCGTTCATTTTACCCAGCCAATCGCTTCATTGGTCTTCTTCCTGAGCTGAGCAACTTCCCCGATCTCTACTATCATGTATTTAAGTAAGCTTTGGAGTACGGATGTATCTTTGTAATCCTAAATATCCTTGAATATATTGCACGCGATTAAAAAGGCGGGGCCACAGACGCGCAGTCTCTCACAGGGCCTTTGCTTGGACGTACTACAAATCGGGCACTTTCACCCGCGTGAATGGTGTTTGTCTATAAGCAGAGATACAAAGTGCTCATTGAACACTGAGATCCCTTTGTCAAAAATCGCCCTTCAACATGAAGATAGCGAACCAACGAGGCTCCGCTATATGTACTACCAGCAGCAAACTTTGTATGTGAGTTTCTCTGCAACGTTCTGATGTGCATGACTCCCCGCATGATCTTACTGTTGAACTGGTACAGAACGGACGTACTCATCAGTGCTCCGTACAGACACGTACAAGTGTGAAGGAGGGTGAAAGGTTGCGCGGTGTTCACACACGCACACACACACATCATTCAAACCGATTTGAAATTATTGTATCGATCGCGCTGCGACGAGTTCATGTTCGCTTACAAGGTCATCAACAACACCATTGAAAAGGTGATTACCATGTTTTTCACCAACCCATTGAAAAAATCGACTGTACCTTCTCAAATATTATTTTTTGTGAATAATGTATGGGTGCAGTCCTCTTAATTTTCTATCAAGTGAATATAATTTTAAATGTCTGGGATGAATTTTTATTTATTTATTTATTTATTTAACTAATGAGCTACAAGCTGCTCAAAGGGCTATGAGCTTGGATTATTTACTCACTTATTACTTGATCGCTTAATTTGTAGTGAGTTCAATTAGTTGGGGAGAAAATTAGATGGAAGAATTTTCAACAAACTTATATATTAATGTATTTTGTGTTGAGTTGTAAGAGTCAGTTGAGGTAGAACAGTTAGATGAGAGAGTAGAATTCAGTGAGGCGCAAGTATTGTAGTGACAGTGTAACAGTATTGCTATCATTTTGAAGAGCTTGTAAGATGGAGGAAGAGACTTGTAATGAAGAACGAAGGGATTGGAAATGAGGGTATGAGAACTTATGGTCAGTTGTGAGATATTCTTCTTTACGGTATGAGTAAGATGGAGGAGATAATATGTGAGGGTTGGTTAAGTGAGAGTGTGTTTCGCGGGTGTAACATTCTTAGTCTGGTGAGGATGACTTCTCCTCTTTGTGAATTTCGTTTGAGGGCCAATTTTACCCTACTTTGGGACTGGTAAAATCGTAGCATCAAGCTAGTATCAATCCATCATAAAGCTAATAAATAGGGTATTTCAGGCTAATTACTTTCGGGGACTCACTCGCTCCGCTCCTTCGCTGTCTTCATGTTCTAGTATAAGTCTACTCTAGGGTATTTTAGTTTAATTAAAAGCTAGTATAAAGCCACCATAAACCCGTTGAACCATGTCGACCGTCAATTTAGGGTCGATTTCGAGTCATAGGCAATTTCGACTCAGAATCGACAGAATTTCTACGTCAATTCAACATCTTCACCCAAGTCCATATAAATGCAGTCGATTTTAAAGGTACATCGACTGCATGACGACGTCGATCTGAAGTCGAAATATCGTCGACTCAGAAAACCTTTTGTTCGATATCATGTTGACTGCATTTCGACGTCGACTCCTAGGCTACCAAAAATGTGATTGATTTGAGAAAAATGTGAACAATTTGTACACCTATTGTCGACGGCAACAAAGGGTCGATTTTCGGTCGACTACAATATTTTTATTGTTGACTCGAAATCGACCTAATTAATCGAAGTCGATTTTGAGTGAATTTAGTTTGACCCTAATGTTGACCAAAAATCGACTGGAGGTAGACTCGTTGTCGGCGTCGAAATTGAGTCGACTACTGGTCAATGGAAAATTTGAAAAGTCGAAGGCCATCGTCCACCTCAAATCTACTTAATAACGTCAAATTTTAGGCTATTGAAAGGGAACACATTCAACCAATTTCCACTTGGCATGCTCAAGGGTGCAGGCGTTTGTTACAAAGTTAGATCTCTTAATGCCTTGGAATTCATTGTAGACAGTGCGACAGGAGCTGCGACGACTGGAACTACTGAAGTCGCGATTCAGACAACTAGATACGTCGCTATTGACTTTTTGAGTTCTTGTGCCACCGCCTTGAGGTAGGTGACTGTCTCTGTCCCTATCAGGTTTGACTTTACCATTTCCCCAATCAGATTAGGTATTTACTACGGTCAAATTCGTCATACGCTTTCTTGATGACTGACCCAACTATTTTCTAGTTACCACAATCTTTAATTGAGTTCATTTTGCCTCTTTTGACATCTATATGTCTTTGGGCTGGAGGTCAATTGGAAATCCTTATCCGTTTGACGATACGGAACGGCACGTTTTATGACGTTATCAATGACCTTGACCTACTTAAGGGACTTGGAAGAATTTTATCCTCTGGCTCTCATTATACTAAATCTAATATACAGTAGGCTAGACTAAGAAGAGAGGTGAACAAGCGGAGCCAGTGAACCTCCAAAAACTAGTTTGCTTACATTATTATATACTAGACTTAATTAGATCAGTGGTTCCCAACCTGGGGTCCGCAGAAGGTCTAGAAATAATTTTTATAATTTTTGTCTGAGAAAAAAATTGTTCTAGAAGGCGTTTTGAACAAGATTCTATGATATTTCTTGACAATTTCTTCAGCTCCCGGGGAGGGAGTGCTCCTGACCCCCGCCCCTTGTGAATACGCCACTGATTAGTGCTACTTTATTCCTATAACATTTTTTTGTAGGGGGTCCGCAAAAAAGGCCGGAGCATTGGAGCGGTTCTAAGGTTGGGAACCATTGAATTTGATCAAAGAGAGCGAACGAGCGGAAGGCTAAACTTACTATAACAGTCGAATATAGGAACGATATTTCAATATTTACAATCGATATGATTGACATCGATGTATCGATATAATCGAGATTGATTTATAGATATAATCGAGATTGATATATTGATAGTCTACAAGTGAGATGTCTTCGCTTTGAATTTTCTTGCAAACGCCCAGAGACATATTCATGATTTGATGTTTTCCCATGAAGTGAAGAAATTTACTTAGACCTTTTTATTGAAAATCAGTGTCTTTTTTTGCAGAAGGTTTGGTCCCGTAATTATGTGTACAGAAATAAGTGTAAGCTTATTCTACCTCCGCTCTTGAATAGAACCTAATTTGATATTTTTCCTTCCTCTCCCCTCCTCCTTCTTGTCTTGCATAAAACAAAAAACAAATCACTGATTTGGTTTCTACATCAGGCTCGATGTAATTGAGTAAATTTATTTTTTCATCGTAACTGAAACCATATTCAGCTATCTTTGATCTATGATCTTATTAATTTTCTTCGTAAGACGTAGTCACTAAGCCCCCATAATCTATGGTGACGTAAGTTTTATTTTCTTTTGTCGGCATCGTCGCTTTATTGAGAAAGAAACAAAAAGAACTTAGAAGATGTCTCCGAATAATAAATTACATAACTTACAAGACCAAAAACCGCCCCCATTCGTAGGAAACACATAACGCAGCTATAAATTTAATCAGTTTCTGGAACAAGATTTTATGCATGAATTGTTTAAACTTTTCTTAGTGTAAGACCGAAAAACCGTGAGCAAATATACGACGACATTGTCCTTTTTTTTCCCCTTCACTCTGTTTTCCTTTTTCGTCTATTTCTTTTCCCAGAAACTAAGTGATATGAATTGTGTTGTACTAGGCTCGTAACCTATGTCACGACTTATCGTTTTTCATGGGCTGATTCTAATAATTTGAAATCGCATTTTTCAGTAGTACATTATACAATATTATATGAGGACTTGAACGAAGCAATAAGCGATGAATGTCGAAGTTTAAAGTACGACTTGAGGTCGAGTCGAGAGAAGGCGCGAGACGGTCAAATATTTATTCAAAAATTATCTTCATATTCTACACGAGTGAGGGTCATGTGTGAAGTGTTTACTCTGCGATCGAAGAGTTTGCATTCCTTATTTTCTATTCTTTTTTTTTTTGAAATATTTCGTTCTCCTCGAAGAAGAGAAGTCAAGCGTCGCAAAATTTTACCCTTACACAAAAACCAGGTGGTAAAAATGTATTTCGTCATGTTGATTTTTCAACTTCGTCCGCTCACACTTCTTCACGTGAAGGTAATGCATGCACGTCTAAACTTCGAAATTTTTTCAACACTTTTATGTATAAATAACCTCTTTTTGTCAACATTTGTACCACGGACATCGCTTTTCCGTTAATTTCACGATATATTTTATAGCCGGGCGAATAAAAATGAATCAGACGTTTTTCGCTTTCACTCGCTAATGTTTGCTTTTCTCCTGCGCACCTAAACGAGAACATCCTTCTTTTAGATTTTTATGAAAAATAATGGCTGTAGTGAACGAGTAAACGCAGTTGGAGCACTGAAGAGACTAAAGCATATGGCTTTATCAAAATCAATATTTTTCTTAATGAACAGTATGACCTTTGAAAGTTTATTATTGCAAGCTCATTTTCCGAGAAAGAGAGCACACTCATAAGTTTATTTTATATCTAACAATTTTACGGTAATTTCTGAAACGCGAACGAAGAATAGTTGAAGTCTAGTTGTATGATCAAATTGTTAATTCTTCTTCTCTTACAAAATCTACAACGGTGTTAGCACAATATTGAACAAAAAGTAGTGTTGTTATGTTTCATTGATAATTATCTATCAAAATACAAAATTGAACGAATGCTGTTTTTTTTGGTATTGTTACGTTCGAAAAAATTATGAAGACGAATACTCAAAAACATTCGAATGAAAACGAACGCACAAGTGTGTATAATTATTATGAAATAGACGCGAGGATTGTTAACCAGTTGCTATGCCTAAACGAGGGGAAGTAGGATCTTGACGACCTCAGCTGATTCTGAATTACGCACTCTTGCGAATTCTATAGGACGCATATGTACAACTTGTACATTTTAGGTTTTGAGATGAAAGGCTGAAATTGAGCGTTCCCTTTAATGAGTAGAGAATATTATCAAGCAGATCTTTAGTCGAAAGGTTTAAGAACTCGGAATTCAAAGATGACATGTAACTTCATTTGCAATCGCGAGATATTGTTGAGAAAGGATGCAAAAAGGTGAACCCGAGTTGGTTTTGCCATAAAAGCTAGTAGTTGGATGAGGACTTGAAGAAATAGAACGCATGACTCCTCAATACGGTACTAATTATTATTATAAAAACAGCTCTGTAAACACGTTCAAATTAGGCTTCTTTGGCCATTGTCGGGAACTTGTCTCCTAGCAGTAGAAGTGGCCCTTGCCTGCTATTGCCTTCTTAGAAGACACTACGAGCCGCCCCGCAAAAAGATAGGCCGATTGCCTCCAACGAAGTTCTAGTTGCACATACAAATGGGGCGGAACGGAGGGACTGTGCATCGCGTACAGCCGTACGTAATCTTTCAGGACGGTGAACTAAGAAACCAGTGGAAGGTCGAGTGCACTCAAAAAGGGACAGAACGCCGCCCTGGTAGTGGCATGTATTGAGAACTTGGAAAGGTAGATTATCAGGTTTCTGTATGGGCAGAGGTGGTGGAAACTAGTTCAAGATTTTACTGTTTTTGTTTTCTTTGTCACATTTTCAGCACCCTACAAAGAAAGTCCGCAAAAGTTACTTTTAGAAAGATTAGCAGCTTTGATTCAAGAGCACGAAACCGGATAGTTCTCTGGATAAAGCTTTTGATTCAAACTACCCTGAGAATGCGGAGGTGACAACAGAGAGAATGATAAAGACTGTCACCAAAGCATGTGATGTAGCTATGCCCAGGCAAGGTCCATCAAAGAAGAAGAGAGCTGTTTACTGGTGGACCAATAATATTGCCAAGTTGAGGAAGGAGTGCAACCGTCAGCGCCGGATAGACCAGCGCAGTACGGGCCGCAAAGGAGCGTGGGCGGAGGCTGAAGAAAGCCATTAAAGACAGCAAAAGTGCTGCTTGGAAAGAGCTTTGTGAAATGGCCGAGGAAGACCCATTTGGCAAGCCTTACAAGATTGTGCTGAAGAAGCTGAAGAGCCTCTCAGCCATGAGCCGAATAGAGCCGGGTTTTGTGGGACAAATCATTGACGGATTGTTCCCGCAAAACCCACCACCAATGGTGACGCTACTGATAGTAGAAGAGGATGGTATATCTCTCCCAGGTACCGAGGAGGTGGATGGAGCAGTCAGCAGACTGCGGGGTAAGTATTGGAAGGCTCCAGGCCCGGGTGAGATTCCAAATTCAGTCTGGAGCGCCATACACTCAGTTGACCCGGCACTGCGTGTTGATACATTCAACGCGGCAGTTGTTGGGGGACTGTTCCCTGTGCGATGGAAGAAAGTCAGGCTAGCGCTGATTAATAATAAGGATAAACCACCTGGCCTGCCATTCTCTTATCGCCCACTTTGTCTGCTGGACAATGTTGGGAAACTCCTGGAAAGGGTGATAGCCAATCGACTGGAGGGCTATCTGAAGGAAAGAGATGTAATTTCTAGTAGCCAGTACGGTTTTCAAACTGGACGCTGCTCATCAGATGCTGGGATCTGGCTGAAGAGGATCGCTCATGTTGCATTTGCAGAACGCCGCCCTTTCCTCCATAGTGGAGTGGGTACGGGTTGCGTATGCATTTAATTTTGTTTCCTCCAACCTGGAATCGACCCTTTCGGGTATAACTTCAGTGTTGGAAGAATCTCCTACGCAAACCCCCTCGTCCACTTGACAACCGCCAAGTTGCTTTGGCAATCGCCAAGCTGCAGTGCCCCCTTGGCACGCAAAATACACTAGGGACACTCATATAACAAACACAGACACTACCACATCATCAAGCTGAATGGTGTCCTTCTTGGTCGTCTTCCTGCAGATCCGGATGTTGATGGTACACAGGTGTCGAGTAGGCCACAGCGTGGTTCTGCATTTGCCTATTCCACTCCTGGTCCATCTTCTTCTTCATAACGGTGGCCGCAAATGCAGACACCTGGTTTCATGCTTCTTCGGAGCCTAGCATGGTGGGTACCAGGCTACTCGGAACAAGCGCTTCTTCTACCCCGATCTCTTGAAGAGACCGACTAAGCTTGTCCCGCTCACGCTACCACGCCTCGCACTCAAATAAGGTGTTCTGTGGTCCATCATCCCGCCCTTGATTGCAGTGCGAACACGAAGCCTGCTCAACTTTCCTTAGCTTCTCATGAAGGTACTTGTTGAAGCAGCCATGGCCGCCCGCTCGACGCCTGCGTCAGGTGAAAATTCAGCTGACCATGGTCCCGGTTCATCCACTCATCAAGGTCGCATATTAGCACACGGATCTTCCATTTACCCAGCTCACTCTGGGCAATTCTCGCTTTCCATTTTGCAAGCAAGGAGCGCCTGGCCTCCTGCTTGACCCGTAAAGCTTCTTGGTTGGTCGTCTTTGTCTTCTTTGCTTTGAACACCACCGCTCTCTCCTCAGCAAGGAGCTCAAGTGGCGGTGAACGTGCTAATACATAAAGAGCCTCCGTCGAGACAGTGCGGTAGGCACTAACACACCTCAGCGCAGCTCTTTGTTGGATTTTAACCATTTCTCTACGTCGGTATGGTATCTTCATGCAGTCGGCCCATACAGGGGCACCATATAGGGGGACCGACATGGCGGTGCTCATCATGATCCTTCTTCTTGCCTCGTTCGGCCCTCCCAGGTTCCTCATCAGGCGGAACAGGTATCCAACTACCCTACCCGCCTTTTCCGCTGTCATCAGGAAATGGTGCCCGAAGCTCAGCTTCATCACTTCTGCACAGTTTTTCAAGATAGAAATTGATTATGGCCTCTGTACTCCTTAATTAACCATGGAAACATTCCTCTAATAATAGAAATTCTTGTATCGTGGCAGCGGATCTGTCTATGTATTAGTCGGCGCGCTTTAATATCTACGAAAAGTGTTGCAACACTACAGCTAAGGCGTTTATACTGGAGAGCTATTTGAAGGAAAAAGATATACCTAATCTCAAGTAGCCAGTAACGCTTTCAGATTGGAAGCTGTACGTCAGATGTTGGGATTAGGCTGAAGAGGATAGCCGAGTCAGTAATTGCTACGCGTCAGTTTTGCGCAGCCGTCAGCTTCGACATAAGAAATGCGTTCAATTTGATCCCATAGGAGAGGATACCGGAAGCCCTCATGGATGCAGAAGTGCCCGCATACCTGCTCAGGATGATCAGCAACTATTTCCGCAGCAGAGAAATCCACGCAGAGACGTCTGCTGTTACATTGAAGCGCCCAGTTACTTGCGGGTCGCCGCAGGGGTCGGTCCTTGGGCCGCTGTTGTGGTACGTCGCATTTAACGGGATATTTAAGGTGAAGCTGCCGCCGGCTGTTATACTCATCTGCTATGCGGATGACATACTGGTGATATGCACTGCCGAGACAATTGTAGCGGTGGAGAGCAGGGTAAACCGGGCCCTAGAGGTAGTGACGCGTTGGATCGAGTCGGCTGGACTCGAACTTGCAGCTAGTAAGACGGAGGCCATTTTTTCACGACCTGTCGGAAGTTCAGTCCACCCACCTTTCGCCTGCAAGGTGTGGAAATTGAGACCAAGAAGAAGATGAAATACCTGGGCATCTGGTTTGACTCGACGTTGAGCTTCAGGCACCATTTCCTGATGGCAGTGGAAAAGGCAGGCCGGGTGGCTGGATACCTGAGCCGCCTGATGAGGAACCTAGGACGACCGAGAGAAGCAAGAAGAAGGATCATGATGAGCACCGCCTTATCGATCCTCCTATATGGTGCACCAGTATAGGCCGACTCCATGAAGATACCATACAGAAGACGAGAGATGGTCAAGACCCAACGAAGAGCTGCGCTGAGGTGTGTTAGTGCCTACCGCACTGTCTCGACGGAGGCTCTTTGCGTATTAGCACGTTCACCACCAATCAAGCACCTTGCTTAGGAGAGAGCAGTGGTGTTCAGAGCAAAAAAGACGACAACGACCAACCGTGAGACTCTACGGGTTAAGCAGAAGGCCAGGCGCTCCTTGCTTGAGAAATGGAAAGTAAGAATTGCCCCACGTGAGCTGGGCAAGTGGACAACCCGTGTGTTAATACGCTACCTCGATGAGTGGATGAACCGACACCATGGCGAACTAAACTTTCACCTGACGCAGGTGTTAAGGTGCCATGGCTGCTTCAACAATTACCTTCATGAGAAGTTAAGGAAAGTTGAGCAGGCAACGTGTTCGCACTGCGACCAAGGGCGAGATGACGGACCAGAGCACACCTTATTTGAGTTCGAGGCGTGGAGGCGTGAGCGGGACAAGCTTAGTCGGTCTCTTCAAGAGATTGGGATAGATGAAGCGCTTGACCCGAGTAGCCTGGTATCCACCATGCGAGGTTCCGAAGAAGCATGGAACCTGGTGTCTGCATTTGCAGTCACCGTCTTGAAGAAGAAGATGGATCGGGAATGGAATGGGCAAATACAGAACCACGCTATCGCCTACTTGACACCTGTGTACGATCGACAACCAGATTTGCAGGAAGAAGAGGACGACGATTATCCTTGAAGAAAGAAGAAGATGAAAAAACTCGAACAGCAATTTACTCTATTTTAAGGTGATGTTGTTGTTGTGTATTCTTGTATTTTCTGCGTGCCAGGGGGGCACTGCAGCTTGACGGTTGCCAAAGTAATTTCGGTTGCCAAGCAGAAGAGGAAGTTCGCCGAGGAGATTCTTCTAACACTGAAGTTATACCCGAAAGGGTCGATTCCGGTATTGGAAGAAACAAAATCAAATGAATAAGCAACCCGCACTACCCTTAGCCGTACTTTTGCGCTATAACAGCTGTTGAAATAAAATAACCGGCGACTCGAAATATCACAGCTTATGAAATATCTTCAAACTTCCGCTTTAATTTATATTCAAAAGATTTAAAATTAACAATTTACTTTCAGTTTGAAATTAATTGGAGTGAATATCACACGCGTTGTTATTATCGCAAAATTCTATTTTATTTTGTTTTTGTTTCATTAGGCTGTCATAAGTCTATTTTACCCTTTTTTGTAATACATCAATGTCTGTGATGCTCCGAACTTATTCTGATTCCGTAATTACTCTACGCAGAGGCTGATGAGCTTTGGGAATTTCTTCTGTGAGAAACTTTTAAACCACTTAGTTCCAGAGAAACCGAATATTTTAGAAAACTTGAGCGCGAATTTGTTTTGAGTTTTGAAATATTAATGAGCTTTCGGTTTCTTCTAACAAAATTGTTGCGTGTTAAATGTCTCTGTGTATTACTGCGTTCGCAGAGATACCTAATGATGACTGCGAAAAATTCGATACATAAGGCCCTTCATAGTTTTACTGTCGTAAAGATAAAAAGGTAATTCATTACCTCTATTAACGTCTAAAAATAGCAATATTTTTTTGAATTCTGTTTAGTATAATGTGTTAGTGCTTAATAGTTTTCTTTTAGTAATTGTGAACGTTTCAATTTCTATCAGTGTTTCAAAAACCATAATATTATTATTTTTCTTTTCCATTATATTTTCTTCTTAGGTTGACGGAAAGAGAATAGAAATAGTATATGTGTGCATTTAAGGATTACCTAACGACTTTCGAGTTTTCTCCTACCTTATGTTATGGCTGGAGAATCGACATTTTGCCAAGTTCATGAACTTTTTTTGCCAATAATGCTTGGACCATTTTTGTTGTGATCAAACATCACACGGCGAACAGCGTTTGAGAAAAATTTCGCTGTAGAGCAGAGGTCCTTTGATAGAATTTTTACCAACGTTAGGAACGTTAAATCTTCTCTTCTGTTGCGTTAGAACTCGCAGATAAAAGTATTAGAATGATTGTTAAAGCGTTGCTCTTCTTGAGTATTTGCATAAACGGTTCCAAAACGATGAAGCATTGACACAACAGGTGATACCGCTAACAACGTTTTTGATCTGCATTCTGATGCACTGTTGCAAAACTCTTGTAGAGGGAAGATTTGAGTAGAGACAAGTTATTAATTTGTGATTGGAGGTCGAGAAGTGGTTGGGAGGTGTTTTGTCCTTTTCTGAAGCCGTATTGGAAAGGTGAAATGTGGTTATTAGATTCAACGTACCAGAGAAGTCTTTTGTTTAAAATTTTTTGGAAAAGATGGCCGAGGACACTCGATAAGGTTATAGGGCGGTAGGAGACGGGAAGGAAAGGGTCACAACTTTTTAGATTTCATTTTCTTTATTGCGTTGGTTTTTCAATTTAATTTTTTCTTTTCATTAAGTACTGAACATTTTTCTTTCTATTTTTACAAAGCTATTGTTCATAGAAAAGTTGACTTTCGGAACTATTTTGAGCAAAGAGTGACTCTTAAAAACCTGCGCTAATTAGGGACCTCAGTGGATAGTCTGGATATCGAATAAAATGAGCTATACCTCGCCGTTCTATCAGGTGAAGTGAGGCTCATCTCTATTCAAGCGTTTTAGATTTCTGCCTTCCTCTAGTAGTGCAGTAGGATCTAGTGCGTTTAATCTCCTTCTAAATTCATACCTTTGGAAAGATATACAAAATTAATTCTAGTGTATATGATGGGTCCGTTTCAGATTTTATATGACTGTTTCTGAATTGTGTTAGGGAAGACGGGATCTCAGAATGGTTCAGTGTAGATAATTTGGTATTTTGAAAAGTTGTTCTTTTATTACTATCATTTTTTTTTAGTAGGTTATGGTAGTGGAATACTCGATGTGTTGTAACTTAATCATATCTAAAGCGATATAAACAAAATCACCATCATTTTTTTTTCTAAAATGATTTTCGAGCGAGATGCGGAATGAATTGTATTCGAGCGGAAGCCTACAGCGTACAATACATTATTGGGTTAACCGAACTTTCTCCCTCGAGAGTTCACATCCATGTTTTGAGGAAAATACGTTACATACGATGTGTATTCCCATTAACGGACGTGCGTTAGAAAAATATACGACTCAACTGTCAAGATTGAATCATTGAAAAACTGTCTAAACACATTTGTATGCGAAACACGACGCAACGCAAACTTGCTTCTAGTTTTCTAGGAAAAGAAGAAAAGATTTGTATTTTTTCTTTGCTTTTCTATTCTTTGCTTCGTACCCATATCAAACAGAATTACTTCTTACAAAATTCATATGCTACCTTGGAACTCGAGTCGTCGTTAAACGTAGACCTTATAACGTCTTCGTCGAATGAAACGGAGCTGATTGCACGTATGTGCGTGAATACGTTCGGGGAAGTGAGCGCGGCCATTGAACGCTCTACGACCCCAAAGCTACCGTTAATATTAATTCGCGGGAAATCCATTCCTTGCTCCACCGTCATTATTTCATCAGTAATTTTCTTCTTGTAAATTTACCCGGACGTTTACCTTATATCGTCATAACTCAGATATTGCTTTATCCGGCGTGTATGGTAGAATAAGAGATTGAGAATGTCAATAAAAATTATGTTTAAACCCGCCGCTCCTAAATGAACCGAGAAACGCCGCAACAATTTTTACTCATGATTCTTTTCTTATAATGTTTTCAAAATGTTTGTTTATCGAGGTATACGTATATTTAATCTTCAGCAGTTGTACGCAAAAAACCAATAAACTATTCCAACGAAATTTCTACGCGGGTAACTTGAGTCGTATCAAATAGTCAAAACAATCTTTCTCTTCTCTCACTCAACTGCCCTTTTTTTCTTTACGAACTACCGACCAAATGAGAAAAAGACCATATTCTAGAGCGTTGACTTCGAATGTAAATCGGCGCCCATGAGTCGTCAACAAACTCGGAAGTTTTGCGCGAAGCAGCTATAGTGTCTTCTGTTTTCAAATGTAGCCAAAATCCACGCCACGCCGCTCGCGCGAACGCTGAAAAAGAACCAGCGACTATTTTTGCTGTATCGTATATCAAAGTACTTCGCTGCTGTCATCTCGCGAGACAGGAATTCGAAAAGTAATTTTAATTCGCAGACAAAAGGCGCAAAAGAAAATGAAATTTTTCATCTCTTTCTATCTAGACGGTAATACGGCGAGAGAAATCGAATTGTCAGGTGATGAACAGTCATTGAACGCAATAAAAGATGTGCTATTTGTGCACTCCGACGTTATTCAAAAGAAAGGAAATTACGTCTCCTTCGCGTTTTAATGTTTCAATAAGAGCAGTTTTTTTTTTTTTTTTCAGCGAACACAAACAGCTAGGTAATTTACTTCTTTTTATATCTTTTGAATATGAGACATCGATCGTAAGCTAAAATCTTTTTTCAGTGCAGCGAAAGCGCCTTAAAAAACGTCGATAATTCTTTACGTTATTTAGTTCTCAATTTTTATTATTTTTTCTATTTTGCTCGCTTTCTGGTGAAAAGTAGAGGAAATCCGTGCATTTTTTGTTTATCATCCCTCACTAATAATTGATGAATATTTAAAGCAATCTGGATTGTCGTTTTATTGATCAAAAATGATTTGACAGCTTCATATAATGTATAGTGATCCACGCACTATTGATGTTTTACACAATAGTACAGTCATTACCCGGTCAAAAGGGTAACCTCTAAGGAAATAATCCCTGCCCAAAATTTTATTGACGGAAGTTCATAAGCATGATCCCAAGTAATACCAAACAGAACCATGGCCCCAAGCCTCATTCCACTTTGTGGGGGGCTCAAAATGGACACGAAATCGGTTTTCTCAATTTTCTCGCTGAATATTCATTTTTGAGGAAAATGTCAAGAGACCAAAAATATTCACCATACAATTCTCTAAAAAAATAGCTCTCATAAAAATTTTCGTTGCAATCATTTTTACGAGGTTAGAGAGCTTCGAAAGTACAGCAAATGTGAAAAAAATGTACTACATCTCTGTACAGGTTAACATACATTGAAATACATTACCGCAGTCCACGTGGACGTTGCACTCACACACAAACAGTGTATTTCTCACCCACACAGTAATCCTTTCCTTAATTACGAGAAGAAATTGTTTGAGCATCCTTATTTTCAAGAGAAAAAATTTCCAAAAAGGAGATGAAATTATAATAAGTTGAAGGTACAAAATAATTTACAAGATGGTGTCCCTTATAAGCACCCATCCAATTTTTCCAGGTTTTCATTCAGTGACGTTTTCCTCTTCTTGGTCGCTGTTGAATGCGTCGTTGATGTCACAGTTTAGGCAGGTATTTCCCAGTCCCGAGGTACATATTTGGGTGCACTTTAATTTAAGCATGAAAAATATGCAATTATGAAATAGATAAGGATAGAAGTAGAATCATGACAAAAAATTAGAGGCCATTGCGAGGGGGAACCCGCAACCTCCAAATCTCGCGATCACGACTAGAAAATGAGTTGCCTGGGCTCTTCTCAGTATACTGCATGCTAGGCCTGATGTAATGAAGCCTGGAAATTGAAATTTTTCCAATTCCCGAAAGTAGTCCAAGTCCTTAAAGTAGGTCAAGGTCAAGGTCATTGATGACGTCAGAAAGCATCCCGGCTAGAATCTGAAATTTTTCAAGTCCCTAAAGTAGGTAAAGGTCAAAGATGACGTCATAAAGCATCCCAGCTGGAAGTTGAAATTTTTTCAAGACCTTAAAGTAGGTCAAGGTCAAAGATGACGCTATAAAGCATCCCAGCTGGAGGCTGAGATTTTCTCAAGTCCTTAAAGTAGGTCAAGGTCATTGATGACGTCATAAAGCATCCCGGCTAGAAGCTGAAATTTTTCCAAGTCCTTAGAGTAGGTCAAGGTCAAGGTCATTGATGACGTCAGAAAGCATCCCGGCTAGAATCTGAAATTTTTTCAAGACCTTAAAGTAGGTCAAGGTCAAAGATGACGCTATAAAGCATCCCAGCTGGAGGCTGAGATTTTTTCAAGTCCTTAAAGTAGGTCAAGGTCGAGGTCAAAAATGAAGCCATAAAGCATGCCGCCTGGAAGCTGGGACTTTTTCAAGTCCTTAAAGTAGGTCAAGGTCAAGGTCATTGATGACGTCATATAGCATCCCGGCTAGAAGCTGAAATTTTTCCAAGTCCCGAAAGTAGGTCAAGGTCAAGGTCATTGATGACGTCAGAAAGCATCCCGGCTAGAATCTGAAATTTTTTCAAGTCCCTAAAGTAGGTAAAGGTCAAAGATGACGTCATAAAGCATCCCAGCTGGAAGTTGAAATTTTTTCAAGACCTTAAAGTAGGTCAAGGTCAAAGATGACGCTATAAAGCATCCCAGCTGGAGGCTGAGATTTTTTCAAGTCCTTAAAGTAGGTCAAGGTCGAGGTCAAAAATGAAGCCATAAAGCATGCCGCCTGGAAGCTGGGAATTTTTTAAGTCCTTAAAGTAGGTCAAGGTCAAGGTCATTGATGACGTCATATAGCATCCCGGCTGGAAGCTGAAATTTTTCCAAGGCCCGAAAGTCGGTCAAGGTCAAGGGTCAAAGATGACGCCATAAAGCATGCCGCCTGGAAGCTGAGATTTTTTCAAGTCCTTAAAGTAGGTCAAGGTCATTGATGACGTCATATAGCATCCCGGCTAGAAGCTGAAATTTTTCCAAGTCCCGAAAGTAGGTCAAGGTCAAGGTCATTGATGACGTCATAAAGCGCCATATGTCACGTCACGTCACGCGGTTCTCATAAACTCCCGGACGCGGACGTTTTCTGAGGACTCAATCCCCCTTACAAAATGGATAGCGGGTTCCCCGCTAAAAAATTTCCTAGCCCAGGCGGGAATCGAACCCGCGACCCCTCCAGGGCCTCGCGGTTCTATGTGTGTTTACAACAGCCTAATGTATTGTAATCTACGGACCCTCTCCTTCACAAGGTGGAACGTCCATCTAAAAGGCGAAATATGACGATATAATCTTGGGGGTTGGTAGCGTAGCGGTTATCGCACTCGTCCTGAAAACGAGAGGTCGCGGGTTCGATTCCCGCCCGGGTTAGGAGATTTTTCGTCATAATTCCTGTTCTATCCTTATCCACAAGATTCCTTGTAAACAACCACACTCAATGTATTCCTTTAATTATGAAATATTACAGTCAAGGCTGTGATTTGCATGGCATCGATTTTTGGTTGGCTCACCAAGCTTCCGACTACCACAAACAGTTTGGCATCCTCTCTTACATCCACAGAATAGATAGGTATCTGGCGCTGGTGGTTCTACGGTAGAGACAGCGCGTCGGCATTGCTCTTCCAAGCCCGCTTTGCTGGCGGAAGTCTCACAATGGAGCAAGACGGCATGTTCAAGATCGAATTTATGGACGGAGATATGCTCGGCAAGAGCCGATCTTTTTTGTAGAGGGGGGGGGGGTAGTATTTACTTCATCAATATGTTCTTGGAATCTAGGGACAGAATCCTTTCAGCCTACAAAAAAGGCTACAAACAGTGACGGGGTTATAGAAAGCAGGACGAAGATTGATGAGTTTGAGGGGACGAGTGATCTCCAAAGAAAGCTTCCCTGAATAGAGTACACGAACCCATTTTACTTTCCTTTCAGAACGGGTGATGCTCCAAGGGAGAGAAGTGGTAGAGTCTAAAGCCTTAGAGATAAGTTTTTTTCTGTCCATACGATTGACATCAAGTTAGAATGGGCAAGATACTTGACGACCTTCACTTCCTCAGAGAAAGCCTAAGGGGAAAGAGGGATAAAAACAAGGCGGTCGATGAAGCCACTCGCAAGAGCGAACTAGTTGAGAAGAACGTTTTTCGAACAGCTGTAATGAAGTGTAATTTCAATTTCGTTTAGCACCGGATTCACGTCCTGAAGTACCCTGCGCCGAAACATCCGTAAACCCTGCATTTGCAGCCATAAAGAAGATAGGCCTGGAATAGAACAGGCAAATACAGAACCACGCTTTGGCCTACGATCACCTGCGTAACATCCGTATACAGAAAACTTTCTTCAGGAAGAAGAGGAAGCATTATTACTACAATAAGAAGAAGAGATTCCAACAGTGATCTACTATATCTAAGGTGGAGGTGTTGTTGTTCTAAAGTATTGCATGTCTGAGGCACTGCAACTCGGCGGTTGCCAATGTAGCTCGGGATGAAGTATTCAAGCGCTTGATTTGACTAATCCATTTCCTGATGGCAGCGGAAAAGGCGGGTGCGAGGAGGGCCGAGAGAACCAAGAAGAAGGTTCATGGTGAGCACCTCTTCGTTGATCCTCCTATATGATACCTCCATATGGGCCGACTTCATGAAAATAGTCTACAGAAGGAAAGAGAGGGGAAAGATCCAACGAAGAACTATGTCAAGGTGTGTTAGTGCCTACCGCACTGTCTCGACTCGACGGTCGCTCTTTGAGTATCAGCTCGTTCACCAGGGAAGAGTGGTGTCGTTCAAAACAAAAAAGAGGATAAGAGGCTGGCCCTCCTTGCTTGAGAAATGTAAAGCAAGAATTGCTCAGAGTCAGCCACGTAAATGGAAAAAGAAGAACTCTAATAATTCGAATTTTTTTATTCAGAATAGTGGCAATTGATTTATTATGACGATTTCGTTATCGACATCTCACAAACGTATCGTAAAGATTTCATTTCTTTGATGACGAAATTCACTCTCGCCCTCTAGGTACGTACGTACAAATTAGGAAGACGTAATTATAAACATCTGTCTGTAGATTTTGAGTGATGCAAATCGTAGTTACCGTAACCCTTTGCTGAGTTATAAAATGCGCATGGAAAATGTCTGAGCCATGCTCACTATACAGAGAAGTGGGTAATGACGAACTCATTAGAGCCGATAAACGTGTTTGACGAGCTTGTTTTTATAACTTCGCAGCCTCTTAAATCATAAAATCATAATACGCGAGAGAAGGAATTTCCTCGAGTGAAAAGCAGGAAGTTTCAAGGGAAACATTTGTTATTAAAACACGAATGTGAAGAGTCTATTACATTTAAAATGAGCTCCTTTTCCCCTCCAGTTATTACTATGAGTTTTTTTTTTGTATAAATCTCGCCTTTGCACCATTCTCAGTTCTTCGTTTATTACGTAATGTTGCACGTGAATGGCACTTGTAGTACAGAGGTGACGTATAGGACGAATATAATTAATTGCGACTAGTCGCCGCGTTTTCTATCTCTTCTCTTCAATCTTCAAAACTCTTTCATGTTTCGTGTTAAGATACTTCGTTCTTCTAAAAATTGGCTGTATAAAATTCATCAAGATATACGAGAAGTGGTTGAAAGTTTTCGACTTCAAAAACCGCGCCTCATGATTCATTCGAAATTCGAAGTAAAAATCGTTATTCATTCGACATTGTCGTGTCTATATACGAATTGAAAAAGTTCGCGATGTAAAAATTGCTATTATTATAGTGAGTAGCGAAAAGGAAGCCATAAAAACGTGCGAGAAGTGCAATGTAATTTAGGGAACACAGAATAATCGATAGAAATTCGGATCGGTCGAGAGTTATTTCGATATCATGAGATATTTCCGTGATAGACGTGGCAGCTTTTTCGACTCGAAAAATTTGAGCTGCAGAATATTTTTATGGATTTTTCTCACTTTTACATCGCGAAGCTTCTTCTAGACTACGCGTAGGTTTAATGGTTTCGCAAAATTTGAGTATCGACAAAATCCAGATCTTGTTCCGAATTGTGGTGGAATGTAGGTGAATGCGGTATTGAAAATGTGAGATTAATATCGAGTGAAATGACGAAATTTTCACAATCGAGACATTGCGAAGAATAATGGTGAGTGAGTCTTGAAAGTTAGTCGAGATCGTAGCTTTTTGGATACCTATAATTATGTTGTGCGAAACACCATAGCGAGTCTCGAGGTCTATTGGAACAGTAAGAGAAAGAATTTAAATGATTGATTGGAATTATTGTCAGCTGAGTCTGGTATTTTCTTCCCTAAAAAATTGTATCGCAAAAGTGAGTCTGGATGACGTCGCCGACATGAAATTCACCGCATTGAAGAACGATTTTCCTGCACCAGACTAATGAGTTGTATGTCGGCAATTTTCTGGATCGAAATTTCATAATAAAGGTAAATTATGCTGTTCCTTTATCAATACCTTCATTTTGTTGTTAGGCATCTTTGTATGTTTTGTACATCGCTCGCTGCAGATCATCTTGCCGATCCATGAACACATTATCGTCAATTACGACACCGACGGACTGCTATTTACCATTCTTTCATTAAGCTGAAAAGCACTTGAAGCCTCATTTTTATCCAGATATCTCTCTCTCTCTCTCTCTGTCTTCACGGCCGTCGCGAGATTTTGCGAGGCCTCAGGCAAATCCTAACCTAACGTTCGTGATACTGCATCTTAGATTGAAAATTCCTCCAATCATGACTGCCCTTTCAGCTAATTTTACTTTTTACGTCAGAGATTTGTGAAGGAAAAAGCTTACAGGCAAAACAGAATGCAGCATCATTGCTGTTTCAATAAATTAACCACTTGTTTTTCATACACTTCACTGTTTCGCCCACCGAATCGGTCCAGTTTATCAATTCCTAATGCTCTAGCGTCTGTATTTTACAAATTGCAATTAATCGTATATGAGAATGCAGTTTCTTTTCCTCCGCGCCAGCTTCAGGCAAATTGCCTCTTCGCCTTACCCTCACGACGGTCCTGTTTGTCTCGATGCGTCTGCGGTCGTTGCTAGTGTAAAATCATGATGAAAGATATTGGAATGGAAATTAATGCCAGAAACATAGGTAGACCAGTCTAACAATAATCAGTAGCACTCGATGAAAAGCAGACGAGCAAACAAAAGTACTCGATTCAATTTTTGTTTTCTTCTTCTCCTTGAAAATAATGCAAAGAATTTCTTCTTTGTAAAATAGTTTAAAACTGTGAAAATTACGTTATTTACCTTCCACATTAATTGTTTACCGAGAGTAACGCTTCTCTTAATTACTTTTAAGAAGTCCGGACTATCATTGTAGTATCTTATTAAGAATGGTTGTTAAAATTTTTTCCAAAACTGAAATGAAAAGTAGCTGTAATTTTGAAAACTAACGAATGTGCAAACCTTGTAAAGTAAAATGAAAGGAAGATGAGTTTCCTTCAACTTTCGCTTGTTAATTATGTGCAACGTTCGCGTTCTTAATAAGACTAAGAACGAGTTGGCAAAAGTTTTGAAGAAGAGTATTCCTAACTTTAATCGAAGTGTTTTCAATACAAGTGTTTTTTTTTTTTTTCAATACTCCAACCACAAAAATTACAGAAATATAAATAGAAAAAAAAATAAAATAAGAGAAGATACAGTCGAAAATAATTACTGCGACATAGCAATCTCTGAATGCTACCGAGTTTCGAGCTGGATGTATGAATGAAAATTATGATCGTCAGCTCTTCGAAGCTTATGAAGAGAAGAATACAGAAAAATAGAAGAAATGAAAAATGATAATAATAAAATATTAAAAAAAAAAAACAAAACAAGTGGAGTTGGTAAAAGGATGGCAACCAAGCCTACTCTTGTTGGAAAATCAGTGAAATTGAAGTGACTTTAGATGTTGTTGGAAGGAGGTAGATCTGAAAGAAAAGGTCTTCATAGGGTAGAAGGTCGGTGGCTGTGAGAGGGGTAAAAAGTTGTGGATTGGTAGCTTCTTTGAGTATGAAGTCTGTTTACACAATAAAGGTGGTGATTGACGTCCCCTTTAGATAGATTGTCTGGATGAAGGGGACACATATCAGATTTAGAAAGAGGTAAGTTTGATTGTGAGGGAGCGGGGAATATCGTTAAAAAGGAAGCGCTGGTAGTAGAGGTTGGACAGGAAAATAGTGAGATTTTAGATTATTAGCAAATTCTGAGTAGGAAATGCTCAGTCATCTGGTGTACAGCTCGAATGAGAGAGAGTAAATTTGATGAAACTGGCAATGAACGGGTTGATTGATTCACACCCTTATAACAGTTAAACATGAAGAAAAAAGTGAAATACAAATATTATTCGCGTAAAATCTGACATTTTCCATTTTTTATTACCACAATGTGTAAACTTTACCACCCATCTTTGTTGCGAGCTCATTTTGTATTACATGAGCAGATATTTTGCACCTAAAGATGATAATAAAAATAATGGAAAATACATTAATTGGTTGCAGAAGTAAATGAAGCTACTTTAAGAGGTGTTGCGAGCATAGAATAAGAATAGCTCATTACTTTTTTAACATTTTTTGTTTCTCCTCAAAAAGAAATCATAAACCTTGTTAATTTCGTTCTGCGTGTTTTAATGAGCTAAATATTATCTCGGTGGGGTACAAAAATTCATATTTTGTTATTACTATTTTTGCGTCTGGCTTTTTTCCCTTCGCGTTACTCGTTGCTGACTTTGCTGGGAAGCATTACCAACGTAACAAAATCAGAATACAATGTCCTACATTAGTATTGTACGAAAGACTGAAATCCAGGAATAGTTAAGAATGCAAAACCATTTTTTTTTTTTTGTGAATTGAGCTATTTTTAGTCACTTCTACAATTTTTTTTCTCGCTGTGAGATAAATTCTAACAACGATGTACTTTGATGTAGACTGAAACTCCTTCTCTCGATGGTAAATTTATGTTGTTGTGTTTCTTGTTTCCAGTGATAATTAATTCGATGAAAAAATTGCGAGATGTGTTCCTATCAACGGAAGACGTGAATGGCGCGCCTGTTGGTCTCTTCCTTCCACCGCACAAACCTTGCTCGAATGCTGTGCATTTTTTTAGTAACAAATTCAACGGCTCTCAAATTTTGCTCAACTGGTCACTGCCAACTACGAGTGGAAATTCTACGCCCTCCAAAGTTGTATTCAGGTGAGTTGTGGTCATTTTCTCACAATATTCATTATTTTTTGTGACCTATTCCAAGAGCAACTAGCAGCAAAATGCAAATCTCCCAGGAGGGCGAAAACGGAGCTGCTGCCAGCAAAAGCAAGGATTTTGCGTAAAAAACGAATCCCTTGCGCTCAAGGGAAAAGTACCTCAGGCAGTTACTTGAGAGATCCTTTTCTTCTGGTCGTTATAGGCTGATACTGCAGTCTTCCGTGAACATCGAGTCGATCAAGGGAAAAGTACCTCAGTTACTCCTATGAGAGATACCTTTCTCGTGATCGGTATTGTCAAAATCAGTTTTTAGGTCTTAAAAAAAAATGACGGATACGGATTTTTGAAAATATATGGCTGCGCTGCTACCCTTTCCCTGGAACAAGTACCTGATGCTAATAGCCCTTATTTTGGAACAATCATTTTGCCGACGTAAGAAGTCCATTACGTGAATATCAGACCTCGTGAAATACATAATCAATTTGAGGGTTTGAAAGTACTCGCGTCCTACTACGATTACACTCCATACTTTGTAAGTGTTTCGTTGAATGAACGCAAGTTAGGAAACTCGTGGTTTCTCGTACTGTCCGTGAACGATTAGCTCGCGATTGGTGCACAGGGCCCGCGGATGCTATTAGCCACAACAACGCGTGTTTGTAGATGTCCAACGCGAATTAAAACGTATTCCTGGAAGCCGCCAACTGATCGCTCATGGAAAGTAGCTAATATAGATTGGCTTTGCCAGCTATATGGTTTATGCGTGTAGAATATTGTAACATTGTATTTTCTTTAGCGAAAGAGTAGAATGAGTGATAACTCTCACTTGTATCAGAATCACGATTGGGAAGAAATATGCGAGTATGGAAGACTGAACTTTCTTCCAATTCACTAACCAATCCTCTCTATAGATACCGTGAGTTGGAATTCCGAGTACATGCCATGAGAGATCACCCCCGCTATACAACAACTAAACTGCGCGAATTATCGGCGAGTATTATAGCAACATAAGATTAGGATTTGACTTAGCAGAATCTTACCCCTATTTTAAGGTATTTGATGTATTAAACGCCTTTCGCTTATGTCGCTTGTGCAGCGCCGCGGTGGAGTGTGTCCAGGTTGCGTAAGCATTTAATTTTGTTTCCTCCAACACGAGGAACGACCCTTTCGGGTATCACTTCAGTGCTGGAAGAATCTCCTCGGCGAACTCCCTCTTCTAATCGGCAACCGCCTAGTGGCAGTGCCCCTTGGTTCGCAGAAAACCCTAGAACACACAACAACAACACCACCACTATCTTAGATAATACACTGGATTGCTGTTCGCTTTTCTTCAAATTCTCGAGGGATGATTTTCCTCTTCTTCCTGCACATCTGGCTGTTGATGGTACACAGGTGTCGAGTAGGCCATAGCGTGGTTCTGCATTAGCCTATTCCATTCCCGGTTTATCTACTTCTTCATGCAGACACCTGGTTCCATGCTTCTTTGGAACCTAACATGGTAGGTGCTAGGCTAATAGGGACAAGCGCTTCATCTACTCCAATCTCTTGAAGAGAGACCGACTGAGCTTGTCCCGCTCTCGCCTCCACGCCTCGCACTCAAATAAGGTGTGCTCTGGTCCATCATCCCGCACTTGGTCGCAGTGCGAACATGTTGCCGGCTCAGCTTTCCTTAGCTTCTTGCAAAGGTACTTGTTGAAGCAGACATGGCAGCTTGACACCTGCGTCAGGTGAAAGTTTGGCTGATTGTGGTGTCGATGATCGAAACACGGGTTGTCCACTTGCCCAGCTCACTCTGGGCAATTCTTACTTTCCATTTCTCAAGCAAGGAGCGCCTGGCCTCCTGCTTAACCAGTAGAGTCTCTTGATTGGTTGTCGTTGTATTCTTTACTCTGAACACCAGCTTTCTCCTCAGCAAGAAGCTCGATTGGTGGTGAACGTGCTAATACGCAAGGAGCCTCCGTTGAGACAGTGCGGTAGGCACCAACACTCCTGGATCTTTACCATCTCCCTTCTTCGATAAGGTATTTTCATTGAGTCGGCCTATACTGAGGCACCATGTAGGAGGGTCGACATAGCGGTGCTCGTCATGATCCTTCTTCTAGCTTCTCTCAGCCCTCCCAAGTTCCAAGGTATGCTAGTACCCTTCCTGCCTTTTCCGCTGCCATCAGGAAATGGTGCCCAAAGCTCAGCGTTGAGTCAAACCAGATGCCCAGGTACTTCATTATCTTCTTGATCTCAATTTCCACGAGAAATTGTTTCTAGGATTTTACGTGACATGTTCACAAGGATTGAATACTTAGAAAATGCAAAGCACATTCAATCCTTGTCTCAATTTCCACACCTTGTAGGCGAACGGTGGGTTGAATGAACTTCCGACGGGTCGTGAGTGATATGGCCTCCTTCTTATCTACTGCTTGTTCTAGTCAGGCCGACTCGATCCAGCGCGTCATTTCCGCTGTGGCCCGGTTTACCCTGCTCTCCACCGCTACAATCGTTCTGGCGGTGCATACAACCAGTGTTTCATCCGCATAGCAGATAAGCTTAACACCCAGCGGGAGCTTCACCCTAAAAATGCAACGTACTACAGCAGCGGCCCAAGGACTGACCCTTGCGGCACCCCACAAGTAACTGGGTGCTTCAATGTGCCAGCAGACGTCTCTGCCTGGATTTCTCGACAGCTAAGATAGCTGTTGATCATCCTGAGCAGGTATGCGGGCACTTCTGCGCCCATGAAGGCTTCCAGTATCCTCTCCCATGGGATCGAGTTGAACGCATTTCTTATGTCAAGGCTGACGGCTGTGCAAAACTGACGCGGAACTATCGCTGACTCGACTATCCTCTTCAGCTTAATCTTTAAACACGAATCGTCTTGAAAATAATCACGAAGTGACCGAAACGTCGACCAATAAAATATATTTCAAATGAGTGCGGGCAAAGCCTTTTGTATTTGTGTTTAAATTTATCAATCCTTGCACGAACAAAATTCCAATTTTTCAAGTTTTCAGCTTAATCCCAGCATCTAACGAACAGCGTCCAATCTGAAAACCTTACTGGCTACTTGAGATTAGGTACATCTCCTTCCTTCAAATAGCTTTCCAGTGTAAACGCCCTATAGCTGTGGTGTTGTAACACTCTTTGTAGATATTAAAGCGCGCACCGACTAATACATAGACAGATCCGCTGCCACGATAAAACAATTTCTATTATTAGAGGAATGTTTCCATGGTTAATTAAGGAGTACAGAGGCCATAATCAATTTCTATCTTGAAAAACTGTGCAGAAGTGATGTTTATTAGCGTCGCCACGTGTCCTTAACTGATACGAAGCAAAAATTCACCCCGTGCATAAATCAATACGTAGTGTCGCTGCGATTTGTCCATTTCTGAGGAACAAAGTACAAAAAATCGTTCGAAGATTATGATCAGATCTCGAATACATTACTGTAAGAAGTACGAAAGGAAATCTTTAAATTTTTTCTTCTTTATTCGAAAAACTTTGGACAAAGTTTGTTTTAAATCTGTTTCCCCAACGGGTAACTTTATTTGGAGAGATTTAAACGGTAAGACATTTTTGTGTACCGGCCGTAGAAGATGATAAGTTCGTATATAAAACTAATTGTGGTAAATATTTTGAAATTTCGTATACATATATATGCGTAGTTGAGTATAATATAACGCTTTACTCGGAATTTCTGAAGCGAGTTAAGTAATGGTTATGTGTGTCGAAGATTATCACTATTTACTTAGGGTGACATTGTTTTCCACGAAGTTTTCTGGCACGAGCTTATGAATCTAAATCTTTCCCCCCTTTATAAACATGCACTGTTTTAGTGCTAGATTTAGAGTGTTTTCGTTTATCACAACTTTCGTACAGTTATCCTTGAACTTTGAATTTAGTGAAATACAACTTTTTGTATTCTTTTTCTGCGCCGAATACTTCTATACAGTATACAGACTTCATCAGTAGCAGACGGTAAAGAAAGACTTGAAAAATCGAACATATTACGACGCGACGTTCACTGTAGACAGAATTATCTGCATCTTTTTGTGATATACAAACTACAAATACAATTTCGGTATCTTTTTTATCGTCATATTTACGATCGAGTGTTTCATCAGCGCCATTACGCCTTCATAGAACCCATGGAAAACCTACGTTCTTATAAATATCGTTTAATAATACTCAATAATTTCCCAATTGGGAATTAAAAACTCGGGACTAATGATTTGATTTGTGATGAGCGTTTTTAATCTCTCTAGTATAGGATATAATAGTATTCTTTGTGATTTTTTAGGAGAGTTTTTAATTTTTGTATTCGATAGGCAATCAATATGAGCACATCCGATGTAGCTCGCTGTGATAAAATTTGTAACGCTATCCAATAACTTTCAACGTTGGACTTTGAGGAAAAAAAAAGTCCAATTTTTTCGGAGGATTATGATTATACTTGTACGTGAAATGGTTCATCGCACCAGTATAATATGTTCCCTTGGATACAAGGTATGCAAATTATGTGACCACTTGGGGAAGAAGGGGGTAAGACAAACAAAGCGTATGGCTTTGGAGGCTCTTTTTCATCCCATAAAACCTATCTGAAAAAAAAAATCGATTGGGAGGTTATTCTAGTGTGAAAATTTCATGATTTGTTGTCGACTATTGACTAAGAAAGTAGAGGTTATGAGTTGCTGAGAGCTGCATCCTGAATCATGACTTCTAATTACTCGTACCTCTGCAAAGTGACGTCACCAACGGGTTGAAAAAAGTATTTCCTTGTCTAATGTTAAGTGACGGAGGTCATTCCTTCGCCTCCTTTTTTTTTTAGAAAATTGTTTATTGGGCTAAGTAGCTTCCTCTCTTTTCAGCCTCGGCTTATGTTGAGCTAACTTCAACTGACGAGTAACTTTTTGCTCTTTCGTCCCACTTGTTTGCCCCCTCCATATTTTATTGTTTAATAAACTGTATTTATGGCCAACTGAGCTTAATTGCGGACTTGTGCATTAAGGTCGAATCAAGCGTACTTATTTCCAACCTTTGCTGTCAGGTTTTGAATGAGCGCCACATCAAGGTCATGGATCCACAGACGCGTACTTTGGTTGGAAATCTTCAGAAGAAAATCCGCCACCATCGGCTTGTCTTCACCAAAGCAGACAGAGACAAAGCCGTAGTAATTTTGGATCGAGCTGACTATGAGAGGATGATCCTGGAAATTTAAGAAAGTAGCAACTGTATTGTTAGTGGTGTAGATTCAGATTTTAATTTTGCTTGTTATGTTTGTGATGTTGGGCTACTTGTTAATAAGTTCACTACATTGCTCAAAAATCCTATTTCTGTTCTTATCCCCAATCCTGTACCTCCTCGGCTTTATGGCCTTCACAAGTTAGATAAAGAAAATATACCCATCAGACCGGTGGTGTCTTTCATTTCCTCCCCCACGCGTTCAAATTATCCAAGTTCCTTGATCAGTGGTTTAAGTCGTTGATAAACAACCAGTTTGTTTTCCCTGTTAGTAACTCTTCTGAGCTTGCGGAGAAAATCAGCTGTGTTTCTCTCCCTGAAGGACCTTTCTATGTTTCCTTTGATGTTGAAAGTATGTTCCCGCGCATCCCCCTAGCCCCCACTCTGGAATACGCCAATTCTTTATTAGCTGATGCGCAGATCTCCAATCTTTTTATCAAGGAATTCATGGCATTATTCGAGATGTGCCTTTCCCCTAACTTTTGCCACTTTCGTTACGAATTCCCCAAAGGTATTGGTTTCCCCGCTGTGAGCAACTTGTGTCCCGAGAGCCATTTTTTTGTCATCCAACTTGCGTCCGCCAATCCCCAAAAAGTCGACCAACTTGCGTCCCCTGATCATGCGATAGTTCGCGAGAGACAAATTCTGTTAGGAAGAAATCTTCAATTGTATCAGGTGGAAGAAACGGAGGACCAAAAAATGACCGTTGGTAAGAGCCTTCAGCTGTCGCGCTCCGGTACACTTTCGCTAATCGGAGGCTCTGCAATTCTCGGTGCCACGCTTGCCCAAGATGAAAACGGCATCCGTGAATGGTACTTTCTGGCCACACAGCGCTAACTGCCGAAAGGATACTTTGCTCGAAATCAGTATATACGATCTTAGGTGAGAAAGCGGGGGAGTCAATATCATATTTTTGCTTCGGACGCAAGTTCTACGTGCCACATTTTGCAATCTCATATTTTTTCGGACGCATTTTGGGTGTGTTTTCGGACGCAAGTTGGAGGTATTTTCGGACGCAAGTTGGATGGTTTCTGCCCTTTTGGACGCAAGTTGTATGTAGCCGGTTTCCCTATCGGCTCTCCCCTCGGTTCTTTGGTTTCCGAGATGTTTTTAAAACGGTTTGAGGAGGAGGTATTCCAATCTGGTTTTCACCTCCTCCACCATGTGGTTTACTGGCACCGATACGTGGACGATGTCCTTTGCCTCTGGAGTGGCTCTCGTTATGATCTTGATAATTTCTTAGCGTTCCTCAATAGTCGTTATCCTACTATTGAGTTCGCTATTGAGATAGGCTGTGCCTCTATCAACTTCCTTGATCTTTCTATTTCTATTGAAGGTGATGAGCTTTCTTTCAAGGTCTTCCGAATCCATAATTCTTCGTTTTGCCCCTTTCCTCATAAGCCAGCTGCCTTCAATAGTTTTATCCACCGCCTTGTTTCTCTTCCCCCCTCTCCGCAGGAGTTTTCTGAGGAGCTGTGTTTCATCAAACACCTTACTCATTCTAATGGCATTGAGATCGACATTGATCGTATGGTCCGGAAGAAACTTATTTCTAAAGCTTTAGACTCCACTACCTCTCTTTCCCATTGGACTGTTGGGCTGGGCAGGAGGAGGGAAAGATGGGTTCGCTTGCCTTACTTGGGTTAGTTATCCTCTGACTTCCGTCACCTCTTCAAATCCTTCGGTTTCCGTCCGAAATTTTATAATCCTTGTACTTTTCGTTCCCTATTTTGTAGGTTCAAGGTTCCTACCCCTATTTTTGAGAGAAGTGGAGTTTACAAGCTTTAATGTTCTAACTGCCCGGCTGTCTATATAGGGGAGACAAGACGGCAGCTTTGTATCAGAGTCCAAGAACACCTTGATGAAGTCTCTTCTACCCTCCCCCGAAAAAGTTCGGCCTTCGCTGAGCATCTTTCGGAATCCGGCCATAGTGTCGAGTTGAACTAGGCTGTTACGCTCCATTGTGAAAGTTCGTTTCGTCGTCGGTTAGCTCTTGAGCACATTGAGATCGTACGTCACATGCATAATAGTCGGGTTTCAATTTTGAATCGGTTTATTCCCGACCATGATCTTATCGAGAAATTCTATTCTCTTCCCAACGATTATGATTCATCTTAATTTCCTGTCACCGCCGATCTGATTGCGTCTTGTTTCTTTAGTTTCTTACCTCAGTCTGAATGATAATGGCTTCATAGCCGAAAAGCGCTTTATGCTGGTGTTCTTTATTCTATTTTTTGGCGAATTTCTCCCTTATCAATTTTTCTTTTGTCTTTTTTCCTCATTCAAATTCTGTTTTTGTGCGATTTGTAAATTATCATCAATACGTTGTATCAGCCCGAGACCCGAAATCACCTTCCCTCATTTCTATTGGCTATCCGATACCCTCGTTCTACCATTCCATCGTCCCACAAATTCTCGTTCTTATACATTCGATCAGTTCCTCCTTATTTTCCATCCTTGTCTATTCATACCCGGGACAAATCGACCTCAAGGAACATGATGCTATGGACCTTACAGCGACACGTCCATATTTATAACTGATTCTCCCTTCCGCTCGTATCATCTCACATTCTTAGTACTGCTCCCTCATCCTTTCTTCCTGGCGTGATTTCTGGTCCTCTTTATCCTCCAACAAGTTCCGGCCCATCAAAAAGTTCAGAGCCACCGACAACCAAACCGAGCCTCGGCGGATTGATTTTTCTTCAAGGGGATTCTTAACCTAACCTCATTTGAATCCGGTCCCCTTGGAAATACCGTATCCGAGGGACCCCTACCCGTTGAACCATGTCGACGTCAAATCAACGCGTGAAATCGACCCGTTATGTCGACCAAATCGACGTCGATTTAGTTCCTCCCATTTTGACCCAAAATCGACCGCTTCTTCTCACCATTACCAGAAAACTACGAATCGACCCAACAGAGCAGTCGATTTTAGGTCGACAAAAATTTGGGGATGTCGACTTGAAATCGACTTGAATTGGACGTGGGAAATGAGTCGACATAGAGTCGATATTCATCGACTCGAAATCGATCGTGTATCGACGTCGATGTGAAGTCGATTTCAACATATCGACGCGACCTTGATCAAGACTTTGAAAACAATAAATCCTCGGTAGATTTTCGGTTGATATGGTTCATCGCGTTCTGGCGGCCCAGAAAAAGCTTCAATTTCGAATCGCTCTTCCCAGCGCGGAGTAGTGGCCCGAACCCGCGCCTCTCTCTTTCTACGTCTATGACGCTCTTCATGTTGTTAATCTATCGTTCAATCTTTTGCCTAGCTCTCGAAAATATCCGGATTCTGTATTCTGTCTCTTTCAGCAGCATGAAATCTCTCTCAAACAAGCATTATAAGAAAATCATTTCCGCGATGAACTACTTTCGATCGACCTATGTAATGTGACTCATATTTATCCGTATTAGCCCCATCTGCCAATTTCGAGTTCGGAATTCTACAAGTAGTCGCAAAACTCGTCACGTCAATTTAATGAAAAGAAAAAAAACCTAGTTCAATCGAAAGCGATAAGCTAGTTTTTTTTTTCGTTCACAGTGAATGAATCACAAACGTCGTATCACGTATAATAACTGATGGTAGTGTCTATATTTCAACTTCCAGTAAAGTCCTGTCCGCACGTAATCTTCGATGATATCACGATAGATAAGAACACAGTGATTAGTAAGGAAAGATTATTTTTGTGAGCCTACATGGTCTTGCAATACGAATGGTTCAGTACGTACCGAAGGATTTTGTGCGCCGTTCGTTAGATTCTGCTCTTTCATTCTATAGTCGCGTATAATCGAGCTATCACTCGAATAATTTTTTATTTATTTACAGTGATTGAAGTTGTTATAAAAATGAGCAGACCGAGTTATGAGCATATGACCGTAGAGCAAATGAAGGATCTGCTACCGGAAGAGAATCCTTTAGGGATCAACTTGAAAGAAGAGGTCAGGCTTGATTTGTTCGATAAATTTTTTCAATTTTCTTTTCTCAAACACAAATATAAGTTAAAAACTGTCGTATTCACTCCTCAACCGAAACTGTGGCGAAAAGATGATCCCCTCTGTCTGGTTGTAGAGAGTGAACCACCACCGATTGCCTGCGTTCCGAATGAACATAACAGAGTAGACACGAGTACAGAAGACATGAACGCGTACTACGAGCTTGTTCGAGATAAAAACGGCGATCCCAATATATTCTGGTATTTCTACGTAACGGAGACCCATCGAATCATACCAGTAATACACATCATCATGTCCAAATTACCACTCGACGAGGCGGGAGTAGCGATTTTGCGAAAACCCAAGAAAAAACCAGAACCTGATGAGCAACAGCCAGCTCCTTCGGTTTCACCGTCTGACCCAAACTAGCTCCGTAACTAAATTAGAATTTTTATTCATCTAATTCGTAATTTTAGGACTCGACAGGTATGAGATTGTGTATAAATCTTTATCATAAACTCAGCCAGATTGAGTTGAAAATATTGATATGAATTCTGTGTGTACATTGTATAGTTTTTACTTATCCAATTCTCAATTTTAAGGAGTGAGTCTACGGGTATAAGGTTATCTATAAGTTATTGTTGTGAGCTCAAGCAGTCCGATTTAGAAATATTAATGTGAATTCTGCGTGTTCATTGTATGTGTAAGTACCTGATTAACGTGAGCTCGGGTAGTCCAAGTTGAAAATGTTTATGTAAATTTTATGATGAAGACTGAATATTGTTTGATTATAAGAAATTTTATTCGAGTTATTGTACTTCTTATTGTCGGGAACTTCCTTCGAAAGTGAAACAATCAAGAAATTACGATCGACTTTGTAGCATATTTGAAAGAAATGATTCTCCGGCAAATTAATGCTGAAACTTATCTATAAAAATGAGGTGCGATAAGACATTGTTCTGTTGTCCATTTCTTTTGGATGGAATCACATTCTGAAATACTTTTCAATTCCATTGTCTGATGGTTGGGTCTTTTCTCTGCTAGGAGTAAATCTGTCCACTCTGCTTAATGTTTCATTCTTGTCTGTAAGTCTTATAAAAGAAGAAATTTTATTCGTGCGCAAGGACGGTACAGACGTGGCTTTTTCTGCACAGATTTTAATTTTTTAGAAACGCGACGTTTCGATCTCATTGAGACCTTCTTCAAGCGAATATTGATGAAACCAGTAAATAAAGTGCGAAAAATATGATGATTAAGAACAAGAAAACAAGAAGAAACTAGACTATATCTCGAGCGCGGTTATAACAGGAGCGTATATCGGCGTAAGAACTTTACGATCGTCTTCGTTTTATAATCTCGATCACCTCTCTTATTTTACGTTTCTTAGAGTTACTTTCGTAAGCTAGGAAAGAAATTTTCTTGAAATTTGGTCTTGAGCATGACAGGCCAAAGCAGTCTCATCATTGAGCTTATTCTGATCGTAAGTGTGTTGGTAGATGAAGAGGTCTCTTAATATATCTGAAGATGTGCACCCGCAATTTTTTTGAGAATCGGATGAGTACCGGTAGTTCTTGATAAATTTGCAATTTTTTAATTAATTTCTCACTATTACGAGACTCACATTTCCTGAGGCAAATTTCTATCCTTTTGCTATCAGTGGGTCCATTGTTGTGATGAAGAACCTTTCATTTGACAGGTTTATTCTTGATAAAAGGTTCATTAAATTAGTTTACAAGAATGATTTACACCGTGACGGCTTCTTGTTGATGACTCGTTAATTCAGACATGATTTCCTCGACTTTTCTCAAAATGCTGTTTTTGTGAAGTCGGCAGAAAAATTGCAGCTGAATTATGCAACGCTGTTCCAGAGTTTATGAAATACGCAATTACATGAATTCAGTCCCTTTTATTTATTCATTTTTTTTTTTTTTTTTTTTTTTGACGACTACCAGAATTCAGGAGTTGTATCAATATGGATTAGGCCACCGATTGTATGGCTTCGGCAACATTTAATAACACTTCTCATTACTGGTACAGAGAATGTTACTTAGGTATTATGTTTTGTCAAGCCACTCAGCCCAATCTACGAGTACAATAATATACCCAACCGATACTAGGCTAAGAATAATGTGTAGGAAAATGAAAAAAGTAGTCATCAAGCTCTTTTATTTACCGACATTTTTTAGCTAGAAAAGAGAGGTATTACAATCTGTAGCAAGGTTGACAGGAAAAGGGAAGGACTACTGCAGGGGATTATAGTGTCATATTTGAAAATGTGCACGTCTGCAATTTAGGATTGGAGAGTTGATTTGAGGTGTCTCAAGAGATGAGAGTATTATTTTCAATTTCTACTAGTATCAGCTTCTTGAGTGAGATTTGATGTAAGACCCGTGAGTTACCGATTCGGGTTGGGTGTATTTGTTTGTTAGTGTATCTGGAGAGTTCGGAGCGTGAGGGATGGAATGATGAAGGGTTGACTGATTGATGATTTGATGCTTGTTTTGCTTCAATGTTAATTTTTTTAGGATTTTCTTTGTAGCTGAATTTTCAGATTAACAATATTGATATGGAGTTTGCGGAAAATGGTAGTGATGAAGGACAATTTATGAGTGGATGAAAAGAAGAGTGGCTGGAGTCCTAATATACGGTGTACTAGACCAATACTAGGCTAAGAATATCAAGCAGAAAGAAGTAATTGCGAAGCTCTTTTTTTTGTACCGACTTTTCTAGCTGAAAGAGTGAGGTATTGGATCCATAGCAAGGTTGACAAGGAGAGGGAGAAGAGATCTTTCTCAACGTTTTGGAGGTCCAAAATTACGTTCTGAAGAATGTAAACTATCGGACTGCGTCGAAAAAATTAATCCTGCCCCCGTGGGAGAGCTAGTGCACATAGGTCATGAGTACAGTTTCAATAATTTTCTCGTGCACAGAGAAGCTAAGCGCACTTACGACTATCGGCACGGAAGCAATTAGTCATACCTGGCGCATGAAAAGGTGTTCGACACTCGGCAGAATACCTGCTGAGACGGTGAAGTGGCGACGAAAGAACCTTTTTTTTTTTTTTTTTTCAACTTTTTTTCTTCTTTTTTTTTTTACCCTATATATCTCATACCACTGTGTTACTTTGTCTTCTAAACACCGAACATAACGTTGTTGTACAAATCTTTTCGGCTTCGAAAACTTCATATTTGAAACTAGACGAGGCACAATTTATTCTGTATCCGATGCTGATAACAGTGGCCAGCCCGGCTTCATTGCTACAATAATCTTGGATTGATTGGAAGGTCCATGACCTCGTACAAATAAAAAATAATTGAAAAGGGAAGAACAAAAAGTGAGTCAGTTTTGAAATCTATAGGGGGAGAACATAATATGGAGCAGATAGGACGTGTGCAGTTTATCTTTAGTTCAAGTCGTATATGTATACATTGAAAACTCGTATCCTAAGCAAGGCTGAGCACGGATCGCATCGCGGATCATGAAATAAAAATTAAAGATCCGTGATCCGTATTTGGTTCATTATCTCCCTGCGCTTTATGATGCGAGATTAATTTGGATTATTGTTTTGTTTATGGTTGGTGTTACCCGAATCATTTGCATTGATCAGCGCGGCTCGCGAATCCGATCTGTCGTACAGACAATAATTGACGTGTATCACGAACCTTAACTTGTGGAAATGAGCCTTTTGTACATGAGAGAGAAATATTTTTCTCCAAGCCGCGATTTGTGATCAGGGATTTAGAAATTAGAATTTAAAAATTGGAAGCCACACGCGCGGATCGCGGATCAATGATTCCCGAATAACGGATCAAATGTTTTAATCAACAATTGATTGATCAACGGAATTGCGATAAAATGTACCTTGCCCGTGATCCGTGATTCCGATAACTTCCAAGGCACGATTCTTGATCCGATCCGCTGTGAGACCGATGATTCGAGATCCGCAATTCGGATCAAATTTTTACAATCCGTGTCCAGCCCTGATCCCAAGTAACATTTCAATCCCCACAGTCGCTCATTTTTGTATCGTCGCCAAGGCAAAACACATCGTGCTATGACGAGAAAGAGCGGCCTTGAGTTTGACTAGAGACTTCAAACAATCAGAGGGGTCTATAATCTCAAACCTAAACCTACCTGCTCCTAAGCCCCTCGTCGTAAGTATGTTGAATGAGATAAGGCTATATCTTCTTAGCTTCCAAAAAAAATTAATGAAACCGAAGAGATTTCATTCCATCTTAAAAAGTTGACAGTATCGAAATATTTCTGATGTATGAATTAATTGTACTACTTTCACTCGTTTTCATATTTATATGCTAATAAGAAAAAATGGCCCTGTTCAACATTTCGTAGAAAAAGAATATTGCAGTTCCCTCCTTAAATACGTCTTGATAATTATAAAAAGTGATCCCTCGTTACCAGACTTTCTTTCTCATCCTTGTTCATCCATCATACCTTCTCCGTCACCATCCTTTTTCTCCTTTCACTCTTCGTAGAATGTCAAAATGAGTCCAATTCGATAATACATCAATCGAAATAGGTACAACTTCTTCCTTTAGTGTATCTTCTTCCGAAGCGCATTTGTCGAATGTAAGAAACTGCAGATCTATACAACGCAACGCGTCCCTTTTTTTTTCATCTTTTTTTAATTTTTTTGTACGAGGCCTGACCTTTCTTTAGAATGATTTCCATGCATTGTTCACCATCGGCTATCCGCTATTCATACTTACTAAAAAGGTAGACCGCAACAAATTAGAGAGAAAAAAAAAAGGGAAGAAGACAAAAGAACGAGAATACTCTTGGTGCGCACTGGAGTTAGGTGCATTCGTTTGAGGTATTTCCACAAGCCAAAGAAGTGCATAAGTTTCAAAGAAATCCGCACGCACAAAGGTTATAAGTGCGTACATGATCCAAGAAATAATGAATTTACGACCGAAACAATTTTGAAAAAAATTTTTTTTTACATCGAACAGGTTCCTGAATGTTGACAGTTTGGATTAAGATCCTTAGATTATAAATTGGAGCGATAGGAAGGCCACAGGAAGCGTGAAACTTATGTGAAACTCACTTAAAACTTCAAAACGCTCTCCTGTAAAATCAGGTTTCTGTTACTAAGGTAAAGTGTGCATGAGACCATCGTTAGTTAGGCCTATATTTGGTATTATAAGATTGGCGGATCTCCTCAAAAACTGCTAGATGGATTTTTTTTTACTGACTTTTCGAGACTTAGGTAAGTTATAGTCTCACATCTGAAGATGTGCGCCACAAAAAATGATTCATGAATGAGTTCCAATTACTTCTAGCTTGAATTAAAATAAAATTCGAGTTTCATTAATGGATAATGTCCTGATGTGACGTCACGGTGTAGGACTTCATAAACATGAGTCTTGTGGTTCATTCTACAAATATTATATTACTTGATCAGTGATTAGTATTTAATTTGAGGAGTAAGAGTTATAATTGATAAGACTTCAGAGGACTTCTTTTAGTTCATTTGAGGTGTGTCATTGATGGAAATATTATTTTTGAGGACTTCTATACTTGACTAGAGCCTTTGAGCGCGATTTAGGTTTGACCCATGTGTAAACTAAACTCGGATGATGTATTTTGACATGTTTCATGTCTTGCTCTGGTCTCATCCTTATGGGAATTTTCACTGTGGCAGTGATTCTCAAATCTGCGAGTTCGCGAGTCCGAGCCCCCCCCCCCTCCTCCTTCAAAGGGACTTGGAAAAATTTTGAAATTTTCTCAGGAGTGATTCTGAAATCTGCGAGTCCGAGGCCGGGGCCCCCCTCCTCTGTAGTTTCTAGCTTATCCTAATATAATGAAAAAGCGTATGCTAGATTTATACTAGGCTAAGAAAACGCTGAGAGCCATTATGAAGCTATTAGCTTGTGACGTCCTAGGTTCGGTGACGTCATAAGTCCTTAATCCTGTTCCGCTTACAACATCTGAAACATACTGTGGCCGTGATTCTCAAATCTGCGAGTTCACGAGTCCGAGGGTCTCCCCCCTCCTCCCTCTAAAGGGACTTGGAAAAATTTCGAAAAATCCACCTTAATCATTCTCTCTCCCTCTCCCTCTCTCTATCTTTCAAATTGCGAATGTCAAGGATTTTGGCGTAGGTGTCGCATTGGACTTCAAGAAGAGTGTCGAAGCCCACATTAGAGGATGAAGGAAAATGAACGAATTCACCCAAGGAAAATGAACGAATTCACCCATCTTCTAAGACTTATTACCGCCGACACTACGGGACTCCATCCAGACTGCCTCTTTCTACCCCCGACACTATGGGATTGAACTCGGATATTATTGACATGTTTCATGTCTTTTCTCCACCCCCTAATTCTTGAAAATTGTCCGGGCGTCCGGTCGTGACCTTGGGACTTGGAGGAATTTTGGTCAAAAAAAGGTATAATAAAAAAAAATGAAAAATAATAAAAAAAATAATAAAAAAATAAAATAAAATGGAATAAAAATAAAATTAAAAATAAAATTAAATAAAATTAAATTGAAAATAAGAATAAATGTCTCGGAGGTCATTGAGAAATTTGCGAGTACCATCCTCTCTCAGAAAAAAAATGAAACAAAAAATAATAATAAAATAAAATAAAATAAAATAAATAAAATAAAATAAAATAAGTAAGAAAAAAAAATAAATAAATAAAATAAAAAAATAAAATAGAAAAATAAAATAGAAAAATAAAATAAAAAAATAAAATAATAGAATAAAATGAAAAAATAAAATAAAAAATAAGATGAAAAAATAAATTAAAAAAATAAAATAAAAAAACAAAATAAAATATAAATAAAATCAAAAATAATTCTGAAAAAAATCATTAGCCTGAAATATAGGTACTGAAGTAGACTTGTACTGGACCAAGAAGCGGGACAAACGAGCGGAGCGAGTAAGGCCCAGTAATCTCATCAGCCTAAAGTAAACTGAAGTAGACTTACACCAGACTAAGAAGGCTCATTAGCCTGAAATATTCCAAAGTAGACTTATACTATATCAAGCGAGTGCCGCGAGTGAGTCCCAGAAAGCAGTCAGCCTAAAATACTCTAAAGTAGACTTATACTAGAAGAAGAAGCTGGAAATTTCTGAAATTTTTGAACTATGAAGAGCTTATGACGACTGGCGAAAAGACATGAAACATGATCTTTATATTTTTGGCAACGCCAAGAAATCCTTCCTTTTTTTTATCAAGGTACTATCGGGACTATTGATAGTCCCAATAATTTTTCCTAGAACTATCAATACTATCAATAGTTTGGATTAGAAACCTTGATCAGGAGGAAAGTACCTATACTACGCGTAGGATAGATACCTTTCTCATGATCGTTGATTTATTTCACAGGTTTTTGGTCTGAAGCTACTTCTGTAAAAATCGTCAAAAAAACACGTCACGAAAATCGTCACGCTTTTTTTCCTTTTTTGGAGGGTTTTTCGTTCATTAAAGCGTTTGGAGAGGTCGGAGCTTGAGAGAAGGAATGGTGAGAGGTGGACTGATAGGTGATTTGATGCTTGTTTCGTTTCCATATTGATTTTTAGTGAAGCCAGTAATTGAAGGTGACCATGAATCAAACCACTCAGCTCAAAATGAAGTATACTAGACCAATACTGGGCTAGGCAAAATATATAGGAAAGAGTAATTGTGAAGCTCTTATTCATTTTTATTGACCTATTTTAGCTCAAAAGATGAGATATTATATCCATAGTAAGGTCGACAGGGGGAGGGGTAGTGAATTTTGTCCTAGATCACTTCCAATTTGCAATAATTTGAGGCTTCCTCATTTATGATAATATAGGCCTACTTTTAGACTTCGAAGTTTTTTTTGTCGGTGGATCTCCCTGAAACTACTCGGATGTATCATTTCGAAACTCCAGCAAGTTACTATCTCATATTTGAAGATGTGCGCCTACAACTTGTTTGAGCATAGGATGAGCCTAATTGATAGTAATTCATCTATGTGTTGTTCTGATTAGTCTGGTGAACAATTTTTTTCACATGTAAATGGAAAATTTCTTCCCCCATGATGATTCATGGCACTTCGTTCCACACATTTGTCAACTTCTTTAGAAAAGGAAGGTGCCAAGAGGATAAATTAGTAGGAATAATTCTTTTAATGAGTTTTGGGAGTTCTAATTAGTCAAAGGAAAAGTCGTGTTTTAGAAAAAAGATTTTGATCTTGAAAGGAGTTGTAATCTACCAACACACGATCAGAATAAGCTCAATGATGAGACTGCTTTGGGCTAAAGACCAAAATCATACTTTTAATTTCAAGAAAATTTTCATCCTAGTTTACGAAAGTAACTCTAAGAAAGGTAAAATAAGAGAGGTGATCGAGATTATAAAACGAAACTCTGTTAATTTTAAAAACGATGGTCAAGTTCTCACGCCGATATACGCTCCTGTTACTGTATAACCGCGCTCGAGGTATAGTCTAGTTTTTCTTGTTTTCCTGTTCTTAATCATCATATTTTTCGTACTCTAGTTACTGATTTCTTCAGTATTCGCTTGAAGAAGGTTTCACTGTGATCGAAACGTCGCGTTTCTTAAAATTAAAATCTGTGCAGGAAAAGCCACGCCTTTATTCTTTTCGTGTAAGTCTTAGGTAGAGAGTTCTTTTAGCCATTTCTTCAACAGAGCCTGTCCGTTTTGTATCTTCTTGGAAACCTTTGCTTTGCCTGGTCTCATTTGTGTCCTGGGAAGTCCGGCTGGTCCTTCCTAGTATTCTCATCATCATCTTCGCCCATTTTTGTAGGATCACCTGGGTGGCCGTGACCTTTATACCCTTGTCCACATCCAGGGGCTTCACACGTTCGGTCCCATCTCGGTGAGCTCCAGTTATCTCCTTCTTGTTGTGTGTCGCATCCTTGAGGTTTTTCTTGGGTTTGCACTCCACCCTTGACCTAGCGCGATTTCGTAGCCTTCCAAGAAGTCGCTAAACAATCCTCACCTCCACGCAGAGAGCTTAGACGCCCCGGCGGTCGACTCCCACTATTCCGAGACGCCGTTAGCCCCTTCCCCACTCCTGGAAAATTCTCTACCGTCAGAGCACATCTCCAAGCAAAAAGTGCTAGGCTATGCACCGTTTCCTTTACTGAGTTTGTTTTTTGGTCATGAACGTCAGCTTGTACTTCTTGGATCTTAAATTATTCTGCATGCGCCAAACACAGCGATGTCTCTCTGCTGAGTCAATTTCTGATGGCTCTAAGCTTCTCTCTGATATAAACATGATCTCCTACTTAAGTCAGCGTGAGCGAATTACTGACCCCACTTTTGAAAGTTTTTCGACTTATTATTTTAAGAGACGCGTGGTATGAGCGAAAGCGCGCCGGAAAGAGGGTTTCGACTACTGTTTCAAATTCCAGACTCTCCAAATTTTATTTCGAGATATCATTGCCTATATAGATGAGAAAGAGCATGGATTGATTTTCTCGAAAATTAGAAATAATCTACGTGAATTTTCTGGCCAAAGAGTCTAGAAAGAATTTTCCTGCTACCGGGAGAGAGTGGAATCACGTAGAAAAATAAACCTAGTAAGTTATTCGATAATTTTCAGTACGGTGCCGAAGTAAATTTAGAAAAATAGAGGGAATTGTTTCCTAGGAAAAGTTTCAAATACCCGCGAATAAAAGAACGTTTTCGCAATGTTTTGGTTTTCTTTTTATTGATGAAGTTTGAAAAAGTTTATGTGGTGTTGAAAACGCGACGAAAATTAGGTCGAAATTAGGTACACGTGTATATCTGTTTCTGTCGTTGTAGCGGTAAAAATTACTTTGTCGGGCTGATTTAAACTTTTCTTCTTCCTGTTTAATAGATGGCGCGAAAAGTTACCGAAAGTTTTTCGAATTCCGAGTACAATGCTGACTTCCGTTTTTCCTGCGGCGTATTTCAATTTTTTCTAAAATTCGTGTTAAAGTTGGAAGGATCTATCCATTTTGTATACCATTTTCGAGTATAGATTTTAATATTATTAAAAGAGGGAGGGAACACTGACGGTGAAATTCCTCGAGATTTGAATCCGAAATAGTCTCTCAATTTCGCGACACGTATACTATTTTAAGATGTTTACCAACTTGAAATAATAATATAGTCTAATTTTGGAACTTTATGACGTACTTTGAAAGACATTATTCGCATCGTGAAAACTGAGAGAGCGTGTACGTGTGGTTGATGCTACAATAGATAGTAGAGAGTATTATTCTTTTCATTAATTCAAATTGTATCTTGGGAACAGTGACAAGGCGGATTTGTACATTTTGTTAAAATATCTCTGTTTTTATGATGGATATTGTGCAAGGGAAGAGTGGAAAAATTTGGGAATAATTCATTAACTCGTCGTAAAAATCTAATAAACTAGGAGGTATTTTGATGTTTCACATTCTGTTCTACAATGGGTAATAGAAATGTGTAACAAAGGAAGTATTGTGGTACGTTGATGGAACCTACACATAAGAATTTGGCGCGACAAAACAGCTTTTACGAGCTTGATGAATTTCAGCTATGGCAAATTTCATACTTAGTATGCTACTTTGAAACCGAGAAATTTTGTTTTCAGAGATTCGTATGATGCTGAGCGTAGACAGTGCGTTTTATGTCATTTTTGAGGGGCAGTTGTTGTAACATGTCGAGTTCAAACGGCGTCCCTTAGATCATAAGATGAATGAATCCTCATGATTGAAGATTTTGACATTTTTAATGTCTTTACCGGCACCCCACCCCATTATTGGAGATTCGCCAGGACGATTTGCTCCCCTCCTCCCCTCCGTTGTTGGACTTCGAATTACGAACTCTCGTCTCAATCCATGAGAAACCTGTGGGGCCAAGTTCGAATTCCCAGTCCTAGCACACAGTATACGAGTACATAGTGAAGAAGGGGTGATACTCTGACGAGAAACAAAACGAAAAGAAAATACAACGAAGCTCTGTCGACTAAATGCAGTAGTCATCCTCAGCGAGAACAAGAACACAACTGACCCAATGAAAAACCGAAACGCTGTCACCAACCTCGAGAATGACGGAACAAGAAGGGAAACTAATTATTGAGTTGTGTCTTGAAAAATGTAACACGAAAATATGCAATGCGGTATTGTAATTGCCTACTAGCTTAACAAAAGGCGTCATATACCTCCGGCGTAAGTCTAAAACGTTGTATTGTATTGTGAGTCTTCGAACAATAACCTTCACTTGAATAATATATTGTACTTAATCCAATCCCTAAGCTCGATCAGACCTTGGTCCTGTATATGCCTGTTCAGCCTCGTGACACCACTAGTATTCTCGTGACGAATTATTACGATATTATCCTCCAGGGCGCTCCGCTTAAAATACTAATTCTCCTTGTGGAGAAGCTTTTCAGAACCCTCCTGGAAGCTGTGTCTTGTGTTCATCGACTCTAATTTTCAGCTCGCGACCACATTGCACAGGTTGTCTATACTGCTAGCGCTATTTTTCATACCAAAACTAGGCTGAACTAGACTTGAACTAAGCTCAGCATACAATAATATACTAAATTATACTAGGCTTCCCCATGTTGATAGTCCCTATCCTTGATCTGATCTCAAAATCTGCGAGTCTGGGTTCAAGTTCTGCTAGTTTAGCATACAATATTTTAGGCTATACCAGCTTGGGACTAGGCTTGAATTGGGTTTAGGAAACGATGCACTAGATTATACTAAGCTTTTGTCAAAAGAGAGGAATGTTGGTGACGTCACGAACTGATGACATCACAGGCAAATTCAAGCTGCAAGCCTCATGAACTAATGACGTTGTGAGAAGGTTTGAACTAGTTGATATCTGTACTGTGCCTTTATCCGCTATCGAAAATTCGCAGTTTTGGAACTGCGTTGGCTGAAGGGGCTACACCTATCTATGATCGGAAATTCTCGATCTCCGAGCTTTGCCAACCGGACGGTAGACGTTTTCTCCGAAAACCCCTTCGATAAAATAGCTACATGATTCAATAATTTTCTGTGGAGCGGAAAAATTCCCTATACTAGCTTTAAACTGGGCCTAGCGTATGTCTACGGTATACTATGCTCGTACTAGGCTATACTCGCCAGAAACTAGCTCTCGTACAATGTACTAGATCATGAACTTGGAATCCTCAACCTGATCCAGAAATCTGCCAATCTAAAAGATAAAAGTTGAAGTAATTTCTTCATTTTATGGAAAAACATCAAATCTTTATGTCTTCGGACGTTTGCAAAGAAATACAAAATAAAGATCTAAATATCAATCTCGATTATATCGATGTGCCAGTCATGATTGCATCAATATATTGATCATGATTGGTCCAGTATAAGTTTGGTATATTTTGTGTTGGGACCTCATATAATGAAGGCAAAACGATAGAAGCTCACTTAATATACAAAGTACCGTATATAAGGCTTAGTATAATGAAGGCTACAGGTAGAAATTTTTCCAGGTCCAAAGTAGGTCAGGGTCATTGATGACGTCATGAAGCGTTACGTCCCGTCACACAGATTTTTGACTAACCCTCAGCCCAAAGACATAATATAATTATAATGTCAAAAGTGAGAGAAAGAAGAAATAATAAGTTACTAATTTGATGACGTCACGAATAAATGACGTCACAAAATTATTTTGTCTCAATTGGTAGGGGTTGGTATCATTTAAGCGTGGACAATTGGGCGCGGACAATAGGCGCGAAGAACTGAAAAATCAAGTAGGTGCCCATTCAAGTAGCCGCAAGAACAATTGGGCGTTTAGGCGCGAATTAAATTTTTTTTATTAAAATGAAACAAGGTATTTTATCATTACCAGTATTAGCAAGGGGAATCACAATAACTCCAACTGATATTGATTTTAAAACAATATTTTCCAACCCTAGAGGTAATGGAAACCCGATTATATTCCAACATTTATTCTGATTTTGATACAGGTTGAATAAATTATTAACAATAATTTAATTAATTAAAATAATATTATGTATTTATTATGAAAATTTTGAAGGAAATTGATTCATAATTAATTTAAAAAATTAATAATTGTACTTTGAATTTAAGTTACTTAAAGAAAAACAATTCAATTAATTGATGGATTATTAATATTTTTATTACTAATAAAATTAATTAATCCATTTAATTCAAGTTCAATAATAATAAAAAATTAATTTAATTATTTTATTTTTGATATTTTTTTTAATTCATAAAAATTTAATGATAATATTATTTACATATTTTAGAATTATTTATTTTTATATTTTGTTTAGATATAGTTTTGAAAATTTTATCAATTTAAAAAAAAAAAAATTTAAATAAATTATTATAATATAATTTAATTAAAAATTTATTAAATTAATTTAAAAATATTTATAATTAAATAAATAAATTTTCTTCATTAAATTAATATTTTATTTAAACAATTTTAAAATTTTGGCGAACCAAGTTACAAAAAATACGTCACGGCGTCCCAATGTATGCGGCGTCTGAATGATTGTTGCGCCTAATTGTCGGCGCCTAATCGTTGGCGCCTAAATGACCGTAACCCATTGATAGCTGGATCGAGCAACTATGAAAAAATGATATAGAAAAGATCTTTATTTATTTGACTCCGTCAGAAAATGTATTCCTCTTACATTTGCTCATTAAAATAATGGTAAAACATTGTGACGGAAATGAGAGAGAAACGAGAAGAACAATACGATTTAAAATAATTGTCGAAATTTTTCTGATATCGTCTACCCGTATGTTTGTATAGGAACATTATAGCCTCCTCCTTGGCGGATGTTTTGAAGGATGTAAGTCTTCTTCCTGACACGACCATATGTTCTTTTGAAATCGTTGGCTTGTTTCCAAATATGCAGCGAATGGGCGATCTACTTGTTAAGGCTAATATTCCTCACAATCAATCAGCTTCAAGAATTCTTTGATCTTCTAAATATCTGTTGGTGCCCTAACTATTGTCAGTTCGAAGGGAAGTTTTTTAAGTTCCCTGATGAAGTAGGGATCCCCATTGGATCACCTCTAGGCTCCCTCATCTGCGAGGTTTTAATGTCGAAGTTTGAACTTGATCTCTTTTCCTCGAACCAGGTGCTACTGAGTCATATTTACTATTGGCACAGGCACGTGAATGATGTTCTATGTTAGGACTGGTCCTACAGACCTCCTTGATGGGTTTTGAGGTATCTCAATCCCTGCTATCTTTCCATAAAACATTATCTTGGAAAAAGGGGAAAACTCCATCAACTTCTTGAATTTATCGATCTCTGTAAGATCGGGTATCCATGAGTTTGAAATATACATTAAGGATACTACGGTTGATGTTCTAGTTCCCGGAGCTTCTTTCAGTCATTAAGCTCATTAGATGGCAGTCTTTAATAGCTTGGTCCGCAGACTGACTCGTATTCCGTTGAGTCGAGCTGCCTTTAAGGAAGAATTGTTAACTATAAAACACCTTGCTAGAGTGAATAGGATCAATGTCGACGTCGATGTGATGGTTCGGAGAAAAACCACTAGAAAAATTCTTGATTCTACCCCACCTTCCTCCCCCGAGACACGATCAGTGACCGTTGTATGCGCTAGATCAGTCTCCCTCTCATGGGGAAGTTCTCCTTCCAATTGGGTCGGGCCCTTCGTCCGTTTGGTTTCAGACTAGCGTTTCACAACCCTACCACTGTGAAAGGGTTGTTTGTGAGGTTGAAGGATACTGTAGAATGTAAGGATTGTAGAGGTTTTTATATTGGCGAGACCAGCCGCCAGATGAATCTGAGAGTAGCTGAGCACGTGAAGTCTTGGGAAAAAGGACCCTAGGAAAAATCAGCCTTCGCCGATAATTTGATCAATAATGGCCACAGTTTCCGCGAGGGATCGGAAAGGCTCCTCCATACGGAGAATTCCTATACCGTAAGCGTAAGGCCCTTGAACACATAGAAATAATTTGTCACCTCAATACTGATGGAATTACGGTACTGAGCACGTACATTCCGGAAGACGGCCGGATCAAACTTGCACATGATTCACATCGCGACTTCTCTTTCAACCAACCTTTTAATGATCTCATTCTCTCCTCCGTCTTGTCAGTTGCTTTCATTTCGTCCCTGAAGATGGCTTATAAACCGAAAACGCTCGTCGTTTAATTTTTCTGCGGTGTTTTGTAGACTTTACTCTCCCTTTTGAGTATTCCTTTTCAATAATTATTTATACCCGTAACCTAGAAGAACGAATTCGTTTAAACACCTCATTCTTATATGCACAATTTGTAATTTACGTAATTTTACGCGGAATCGATTGAGAGTTTCTTTATAAATGCCGAATAGAGCTGAAAATCTGATTTTCAGAACCAAAAAGAGTCTTTTTCAGTGCTGAAAATTCTCATAATTATTTGACAGAGCGGTAGATTATTTTCAGATAAATCATTGTTGACGTGATTTGCATCTTGAAAATATTTTTGTTTATTATGTGTAGAAGTATAAAAATTTCGAGTTTTTCAACAAAGGTTTTCAGCTGCGTAATAATGACGAATAATGTTTCTGTTGGCAGGTTATGTTATCAACTTGTCGAGTACAATCATACAACAGCTAACGAAGTGATTAATGAATTTCCCGTTTTAAAAGGTAAGAATACAGTATACCAAATAACCTAGGTACGGATGTAACAATTTAGTGTACTTAAATTTATCCGGGTGAGTTGAAATGTGTTCAATATGTTTTCGGTCCGCGAAACTGTAAAATGTGAAAATTAATCGAGAATCGATCGACCGCTGGCTATGTAGTAGGTACGTTGTGTTCGCAGAAGTTATCTTCATTCGTTATTGTCTACCTACTGTATATGAAAAAGACGCAAGAAAACTTGTAGGAAACATCTTTTCTTCGGAACTATTCCCTCGCAGAATCAAAATCGGATGTTCGGAAAAAATGTTCATTTTTTGGACTTCATTTCCCTTTTCTTTTTCTCTCTCGATATCGTCATTTTATGCGGTCTTTTTTTTCTCGTGTTTGCTCTGATCAAAGAAAATCTTTTTCTTGGAAGTTAGCTAATTTGAAATCGTCTATTTTCTGCTATCTTCGCTTTTTCTTATCTTATTCGTTCTCATTTTCGTAATAAAAGTTTAAACTTGTGAAATGTTTCAATTTTACCATCGGTTGGTCACGCATTTCCAGGGGCGGATCCAAAAAGAATTTTAAAGGGAGAATTGGAATTTTTCGATGAAGTAAAGCGTAGCCTAACTTTCCATTTTTTTTTTTTTTTCAACGAATTTTTCCTCTTGAATTTTGTTATTTTTTCTTTGGGAGTGGGGGTTCTGTTATTTAAATATGCGCCTTTATTATTGTTTTCATCTCCCTTTCCCGCAATGTAATTCCCTACATGAATAGTCGGAGATTAAAGTAACTTTATTTTTAGGCTTATATCTGTATTTTTATCCGTCCTTTGTCTTTGGATTTTTCTATAGGAAAAAGCTTATAACGGTAGCTCAGATGCTTTGATGCTATTTTCGAATATTGTCTTATTTATCGTGAAGCTAGAGAGTTAATTTTACGAAAGGAACCGGTGTCTGTGAGGTTAAGATGTATTGTCGGACCTGTAATGTAGTCTGTCCGCAGGGAATCTTTTCTATGAGTCGAATTTTCGCTTGTGTCACATGTACAGCTGCCCATGTTCCATAGTGGAGTACAGGCTTGTCGAGACATCCAGTCGGATCCGGAGCACGGAACACAGCGGGCTTCCCAAAAAAGTTTTTCGCCCTCTCCCTTCGAAAATAGGGGCCCGCAACAAAGCCGGGCCCGAGGAAAAATTCCCCACTTGCTCCTTCTAGTCAGGCCTGGTGGAGTATGTGCAGATTGGGTTAATTTTGTTTCTTCCAACACCGGTATCGACACTATCGGGCATGACTTCAGGGTTGGAAGAATCTCCTTGACGAAACTCCCTCTCCTTGACAACAGCCAAGCTGTACTGCCCCTAGATATGCAAACTTTGGCACACACCACACGCAACTTAGAACTGAGCCGCTGTTGGCCTCCCCCTTTTTTCTTCAAATCCCTCTCCTCTTCTGGCTGCAAAAATTTGAATGTTGAGTAGGCCATAGCGTGGTTTTGCTCGCATATCTCATTTCATGTCCATCTTTTTCTTCATGACTGTGGCTATGGATGCAGACACCTGGTTCCATGCTTCTTGAGAGCCTAGTATGGTAGCACTTACCGGACTATTCGGAGCAAGTTTTCCAACGACCTCAAACTCCTGCAGAGACCGACTAAGCTTGCTCCGCTCACGCTTCCACGCCTCACATTTACAAAAGGCTTGCTGTGGTCCAGCGTCCCGTCCTTGATTGCAGTGCGAACACGTTGCCTACTCAACTTTCCTCAATTTTTCACGAAGGTACCTATTGCCGCTTAAAACTGCTTCAGGTGAAAGTTCAGCTGACCATGATCTTGATTCATCCACTCATCAATGTCGCGTGTTTACAACTTACGAGTCGTCCATTTTCCTAACTCATTCTGGACGATTCTCGCTATTCTTATGCAAGGTACCCCTGCCCTTCTGCTTGATTCGTAACGCCCCTCTTTGTTTTTAACACCGCCTCTCTCTCCTCAGCAAGGAGCTTGAATGGTGGTGAACGTGCTGATACACAAAGAGCCGCCGCCGAGACAAAGCAGTGAGCGCTGAAACACCTTAGCGCACCCTCTCTTCCCTTCTGTTGGCTTTTTTCATGAAGTCGGCCTATAATGAGGCATCATATATGAGGATCAACAAAGCGGTGTTCACCATGCTTCTCTCGGCCCTCCTCGATTTATCGTCAGTGCTGTCATCAGGAATTGGTGCCTGAATTTCAGTTTCGAGTCAAACCAGATACCTAGATATTTCATCACCTTTTTGCCTGGCACCATGTAGGAAGATCAACAATACCTCTCAGCCCTCTTAAGTTTGTTATCAGGCCGCATGACGTCATGAGCATCTCCTCCCATGTCATAAACGTAATTAATTAAGACTTGACGTATTATTTTTCATTACAGGTTGTGAATTTCGTGTACGCTCTGAACGAGGAAGCATCGCATCTTCTGATCTCTTCTCCACCTCGGACGATCTGCTGAATTGTTCGGTAATTTTTTCGAACGTTCTACCAAACTCGGCCGAGAATTCTCGTCAACAAGGTCTCATAGTCAAGCTTACTCGACTGAATGTTCGATGCGATGTCGGTAACGTGGCTTTTTCGTTCAACGGTAGTGCTTTATTGTGCGGGAAGTTGGAGGAAATATCCTCTTCGAATCGGGAGTATTATTTTCCGCCGTCGCAACCTCGGCCGCATTTGTTATTGCTCGGTAAACCGGTTTTCGCTTTTACTTACGAATTAGTCGACTTTTGTTATAACGTCTCGTTGACGGCGCCCAACGATTCCGTTGTTATCAATCCGTTGCTCAAAATTTTTTGTAATTATAAAATTTCACTGCCGTACGGCTATCGCGTTAACGTTAGTCTTAGTATTAGGTCAAGCGCGTTACCAAAATTGAATAATTTTAAGGAATTTCATGTCTACCAATCGAACGGTACCGTTCGAAATAAAAGTATGATGTTCGTACCGATGGCGGTTACCGCACTCGAGCCCGATTGCCCGGGTGTACTGCTGCGCTATTGGGACAGTAACAATTCATATGTGTTCTGTGAACATGAAACGAACGCCCCGCTCACTTACAATTTCAACTTCGTGACCGAGGAGAATACCTTTCGTTTTCGTATCTTGTCGCAAAATCAAAGCCAAGCAAATTTTTACATGAAGTACGAATCCGTGGAGATTGAAGAAATAGTCGGCGGCTGTGGATTTGGCTCGGTGACGATTAACACCTTTTGCGTGAATGTGATCGACGATGAACGCCTAGAGTGGATGAAAGCGGAGCAGGAGTGCGCTCGACAAGGTGGACATCTAGCGAGTATACTGGACGAGCAATCTCAGCATGTTATCGACCAGTTTCTTCTCAAAAGGTATGTAAGATTAATTTAGCCTATTATTGAATTTAAACAAGTCGAACAGTCAATTGGTATTGAAAATTTAACATGAAACCATCCAGAGGACGCACTCTCGGACCCTATTACTGTGTCTTGACTTTCCTCAACCAATTCTAGCGCGAATATATTTGAATACAAATGACAAAATGAATATTTTAATGAAGAAGGAAAGGTATCGAGTGGGAACAACACAAACCATGTCAAAGAATTTTTCAAGTCCTTGAAAATTGAACCATGCATATCATTCGATTTCCTTATGAAGAAGAAACGTTTGTATGAGAATGAAAATGCAGTAAATCATATTACATTGTGGTATTTGGGGTTTTCCGTGATTAATAGATGCAAATTAGATGGTAGACTGCCATGTAGATAAAATTAATTAGTACAACGTTACACCAAAATACCTTTTCTGATCTCGAGATAGACTCGGTTAGACTATGTTTCCAAAAGCACTTAAGCAGTTTTTAATTACGAGCGTGTATCTCTCGCTGCAATCATGTAGTACAGTTCTAGCGTTATAATTATGCGGAAGTCAGTGATAAATGCCTTTCATATACGATCATTATAACGACAACGGCGGGCAGGAGAAATTATTACACGGGGGTAGTGTGCACGCGGAACGGATCTCAGTTTAACATCCTACTCCTGTATGAAAATGCATCATTAGTCCACCCAGCAAGATTAGAAATACGAAGAGTAAAGAAAAGAAAGGATATTCATGTTCTATAATGCCTTTAAAAGGTATACTGTAGAGAGACTTAGCGAGAGAATGGTACATTCACCTGAATCCTTTATAGATGAGCATTTATTAAATTGTGAAGTACATATTTTCCTGGAAAATTACGGCCACAGCATTAAGTAGACGAATTCTACGAGTATTTTGCATTTAGAAACAGGGTTGTTAGTTCCATTTTCAAAGGGATCTAGCGCTTCCTCGACGTATTACTCGTATCGTGGATGTTAAAATAGCTTTTATTGGTTTGAAAAAAGAGGTCAACATTTCATGATAAGTATTTCGTACTCACAATATCAGTGAGAATTTTCTTTTTGAAGTTGGTCAGCCCGAGAAATAAACTGCATACGAGTAAACTCAAGGTGCATTGACATGATATTCCTCTCTTCTTTGGTTATGTAGTTGAGAACTCTCTGCTGTCTTTTTATTGATGATAGTTTGCGTTTTATTTTTTGTACCTTCTTCCCCCTTTACCCCGAATTGTCAAGATTTTCTACATCAGGACCTAACGGCGTTTTGATATTTCCTGATAAAGTTTGCAATGGTGCTGCATTTACTTAGCTTCTATTAAAAACAAACAAAACCACTCCTGTTCTGTCCAAATTCTCTTTGTTGTGCAAAAACTCCTTATCAGTAAAATTGGATGTTTTTACATTCTTTACGCTTATGAGACTGGATTATGGCCACGATTTCGTGACACTATTTTTATAACAATTTTGTTACCATGATGTCATCAATAACCTTGACCTATTTCAGAGACTCGAAAAAGTTGTTCTCTCAGGAATTAAACCTAGTCGGGTTGCAAGGCTTAAGATAACATCATCAATGACCTTGACCTAATTGAGGGACATCGAGAAGTTTTCTACTCTGCTGGAGCTAAATATATTACAGTAGCAAGCCTCAGTATGACGTTACCAATGACCTTTACCTACTTCAAGGATACAAAAAGTTTGCTTTTCGCTTAATGGCTTCACATATTAAGACAGCAAGGCTTAGTATACCATCATCAATAATTTTGACTTATTGAAGGACATTGCAAGTTTTTCACTCTGGAATATACAAAGGAAGCGGGGGTCCCATCTGACGTCATCAGTGACCTTGACCTACTTTGAGGATACGAAAAAGTTTGTTTTCACCATGAAGCGAAATATGTATACTGAGGTAGCAACGCTCAGTATGACGTTTTGAATGACCTTGACCTACTTCAAGGATACAAAAAGTTTATTTTTCGCTTAATGGCTTAATTTATTAAGATAGCAAGGCTTAGTATGCCATCATCAATGACTTCGACTTATTGAAGGACATCGCAAGTTTTTCACTCTGGAGTTGAGTATACAAAGGAAGCGGGGACCCAATCTGACGTCATCAATGACCTTGACCTACTTTGAGGATTCAAAACAGTTTGTTTTCATTATGAAGCGAAATATGTATACTGAGGTAGCAACGCTCAGTATGACGTTATCAATGATCTTTACCTACTTTAGGGATACGAAAAGATTGGGTTTTCGCTTAGTTTGTTTTTCACTATGGAGTTGAATATACCGAAGTAGCGAGCCTTAGTATGACGTCATCAATGACCTCGGTTTAATTGAGTGACGGGAGCTGAATATACGAAGCAAGAAGAGCATAGGGTCAATGACCTTGATCTATTTTGAGATTTGGGATAAAGAAGGTGAAGAAGCGGGAGTCTGTCTGTCACTCGGCCAAGCATACCGAATACTAGGTTTATTTTAGGCAAAGAAAGTGACCTCATTCAATGACTTGGAATAACTTTTTGTCCTTGAGCTATTTTCTTCGGAGTAGACATGTTCCCAAGAAATATTTAAATCAGTAAAGTTGAAAAATAGAGAAAGTTTCCGCCCTGCCGGTAACAAGGTTGCAACCACGCACCCCTAATTCAGAAGTTCGCGACGACGCTCAAATCTTTCCGTTTGTATCCTCAATATGATGGGTAAAATCAATATATTGATGTATTATAACATCAACTTCCAACATTAAAGACTTGTTCGGGTTAGCAAAAGGAAGGCGAACAAACGGAGTGAGGAACGTGTCCACTGGTTAACCTAATAATGTACACTTTATTAGACGTATTACTAGACTAAGAAATATTGCTAGAGTGAAGAGGCGAACGAGGAATCCTTAAACTAAGTTAGCTTCCAGAATAAAGTACGCGTTCATAAAATGCTATTCTTTGTATCTCTTGATGGGGCATCTTAGTTTCTGCCCTAGCAGGGTATCCTCAGGAAACGTCCTATTCCGGCCCACATCAATAACCTTACCTACTTTGGAGGCTGAAAAAAATTTCGACTTTCGCTACTTTGCGACCTCTATCCTCAGCAGATTATACTAAGCCAAGATACAGTGTACTAGGCTTTATTAATGTAGCCTTCATTGTACTTTGGTAACATGAAAACGTCTTGAATGACCTTGACCTTCTTTTGAGACGTGAAAAAATTTTGAACTTCGCTACTTTAAAATCTCATGCTTTAGCTCAGTGTTTCCCAACCTGGGGTCTGCAGAGGGTTTGAAAATAATTTTTATAATTTTTGTTTGAGAAAAAAATTGTTCTGGAAGGCGTTTTGAACAAGATTTTATGATTTTTAGGGCAATTTTTTCAGATCCAGGGGGAGAGGGTTGGTCCTCAAATCCCCCCTCCTTGTAAATACGCCACTGATTAGTGCTACTTGTTCCTGTAAAATTTTTTTGTAGGGGGTCCGAGCATCGGAGAGGTTTGAAATCTCCGAAAGGATGGGAGCCACTGCGCGCTTTAGCCTCCATTACACCAGGCCTAGACTCAACCTCTCAGCCTTCGTTGTATACAAAAAAGCGTCATCAATGACCTTGACCCCATTCAGGGATGTGACCCAGTCATGGGCAACCTGTGGCCCTCGTAGAGGAAATTAAATCTTGAGAAAAATGAATTTCTATGCTTTTTGGTCTAATTTATAACTTGTGGGTACAAAAACATAACTTGGGAGAATATGAAATCGATTCTTTTGTAAATGAGATTTCCGCGTTTGAGTGGCAGTATTCAATTTAGCAAATCCGGTTGTGCGAGACTTTCAAATTTTAATTTTGTGAAAACCTACGTATCGCAAACTTGAAACCAACCTTCAAAAAATTAGTCACCTTCAACCTGAGGGCAGCATGAAGCTGTCCGTCAGTCGTACGATTCTTGTGTGATGTTTTGAATGACTTCATCATGAAGAAAGTGTGCTACAGAAGAATGTGCAACAGAGAACGCAGAAAATTTATGAGGCTACGGATATTCACCGCGGTGACTGATAAGTATTGCAACGAAGAAGTTTGTTAAAGTTTATCAGCGAATTTTCCGCAAACAGACGTCCGAAGTACAACTCAGTTCTTCTTTCACTAACTTTTATCTAGAAATCTTCACTCTTCAAATATTTATCGGCATTGGATGAAGGATTTTCTACGAGTCCAAATTTTGTTTCGTACTATCTTATGTAGGTGAATCTGGACTCCAAGTCTTCTTTCGATTTCCTCAACTGTTTCTCGAACTTCTTAGTTGGAGGAGCAGTACTTACAGTAGGGGTGAACGCAGAGTATGATGGAAAATGAGTAGAATTGTAATTGTGCATGTGCGGCTCGCGACACCTGTCAATAGCTGGAGTGTGGCTCGCTAGTGGCTCAAGTCTAATAGGCTGTATATTTATACCAGTACAAGCAGGAGAATGTGACGTCATCACATGATGATTCATGTTTAAATCATTAGGAAGGATGGACTTGAAAGGAACAGAGCCCAATGTCAAAAAGTATTTCGATAATTTCGCAGAGGAAAGTTTCATTCAAAACTTTCAACAATTTCAACTCCGTAAAAGGAAGTGAAATAATTCATGTGAGGTGATTGAGAACAGCGGAGACAGCAAGTCTCCCTCTACCATTGCAGAAGGAGCAATGATGGCCACCAAATTTTAATGAAAGTATTATGGTGAAGATTGAGAACTGACAATTCTTCCGTGATTGTGGGAGATGCAAAAATCTGAAAAATTTTCTCTGCAGAACTTTTTCAAAATTGTATATTCTCTTCCTCCCTTTTTAGAGGTTTGGTTTCCCGGGACCCTTTGCGCCAAAAGTCTGACAAGCTTCTTGAGAATTATTTTAAATTTGACTTTAATTACGCCCATGAACAAATTTCAAACTTTTGGAATGAACGTGAGCTATTGAAGGTGTCCTAGAAGTATTTTCAATGCAAAATACTGTGCAAGACTCCTGTTCAGTTACGGCGGTTTGTTGCGATGCGTATCGTATCTTATCGAGCTACAAGATTTTAATGCGTCAGAAGGTAGAAGTGTGGGAACTAAACATGAGTTTTGCCCAATAATGAGTGGTAGAATCGAAAAACGGTGAATGGTATTGTATTTAGCGTCGAAAATACTTTCAGGAATACTTTTGACAGTTCATGATCGAAAGTTTCAAATTCATATAATATGTGTCATTGACGGAAAGAATATTATGTTGGTTATTTACGAGCGAAAACTTTGCAAAAGCAATTGGCTCTTAGCAACATGGCTCAAATTATTGTATTTTGAACGATTTCTATTTTCAAATGCTCCAAACAACCTGAATGGCTTGTCTTAGCGTTTTTTGAGTGTCTTGAATATCCATATAAGGTTGACGTGTGCCCAACATCTGGGATATCAACTTCAAATAATTGAATTGAATGCCAATTCGTGTTCCATAACGGATTTTCGTTCTCGGACAATTGTAATGACTTTCAATTCATTTTTGTTATTACCTACTATAATTCATAAAAAATTAAAAAGGACGAAAAATTTTCGAGAAATTCGCTCTAAAAAATTATGAGCCAAGTCCTATGGAAAAGAGCAGGCCGTTTTGCGTTTTCCGACCTTCAAAATTGTCTACTTCGCGTTCATCTTTTGGACTTGAAGTCATCGTTCGTTACCATCACTATCAGAATTTACTTTCGTATCGTCTAAGTTTCTCGTTCCCACGTTTTTATTCGACCGCGTAAATTTATCGAGACGAAACCTCGACAAATTTGTCCATTATTTAGTAGCTATCAACTGATTGATCAGAGTTCAGACTAGCGTAACAAACACGCGTATGTCAACAGAGAACGAATTACTCACGTACACATACGTGTCAACGTGTGCCACTCGAGTCCATTCACATTTAGACGTGCGTCGATATAGACTCGCCACTCAAGTTTCACGTCGTACAGAAAACTGAAAAGATCTTAAAGGATAGCGAAAATTGAAATGTTTTTTTTTTGCGCAACGACTCACAAAATAGTACGCTCCGTAGCGTAATATTAACTTACTAGTATTTTTTCCTGTTTGAGCATTCAATCCAAATGAAAAAATTTGTATTCTATTCACAACGACCAACCGACGTGATTTCCTTTCGCCCTTATTCTGCGCTATTTCAAAGTCACCTTTACAATGTAACCTCGTTGCTAACGTCGTGACTTCTTCTTTGTTGGCGATTTTTCTCGAGGCCACCTCATACAAACTGCAATAGCAGTTGTACACGGGAGTGCGTCGCGAGATACGTTCGCAGTACGAGTATTATTCGTAATTCTGCATGCATATCCTGAGTAGGTACATCCTAATGACCGACCGAGCTATAAAACTGCATTTCTTTCAAGTTGACTAAGTATACGACGATTTTGTAGGGGGAAGTACGCGAAAAACAAATATTGTCAGACTCGCAACGCTGCGTATATTCTGGACTGCCGTTATTGGCGTCATTTTCGTATTTACCATGGTCGTGTTTTCTTTTGTTTTTTTACGTAGATACTGGGTCCGGAAACATGATTTTCTTCCGATATTCGGAGACTAAGAAATGGTTTGCGAGAATGCTGTCAAGGTTGTATAATTTTGAACAGAAGGAAATTTTTTTTTTGCAATTGATTGTTCGATATCTAAGTACCAAAAATATTATAAAAATTTTCTGCCCTTACTTTTAACGGAGACCTTCGTTTTGAACGTTCGTCGTCTGGCGGAACTGACCTACCCTATCGCTGATTCTTTGTTCCAGTTTCGTGACGAAATTCTCATCGTGTACGAAGAGTAACTCAACTGCTTGTTATATTATTTGAACTACCCTGCTTTGAGAAAAATTCCCACGTTTTTTTCTCGATTTTTTTGTTTCCCCAGTAGGATTTGAAAAAACTCTAACCTTTTTGCTATAGGTATATGAGGGAATGAACTTCGAATCGTTTCGACCATCGAGCGTCACATAATATGAGAAGAAGAACGTAAAAATGCCACCTGTCAACCTCTAAGGGTGTTTGTAATTTGCACACATCTATCGCATGAATTGCACTCCATATATTTACTGGAGTCGAGTGCACCCAAATCTTGCACACGCAGTTACGACAGGAGAAATATGTACACATTAGAACATGTTCATAAAGATGACTCATATCTAACTTCAGTGATGGGTTGTAGAAGTACGCGTTCTTACATTACAACAAGATATTCTATAATCGTAAATGACAATAACTTCTTGTCCATCTAGGTTCACAGCAACTGTGGCTTTTCCATTTACGGGCTCACAGTAATTGTTGCTTCCCAATTCCACATCTACCATTTCCTTGGTTCATTCACAGACCCGCCATTACGTTCCGCAGTCGCATTTTGACATGTCTCATGTCTTAACTCTACCCTAACCCCTACTTTGAAATTTTCCGAATGGCCCTCCCCTTCACCCAAATTTCGAGTGGCCTCCCTTGCACCCTCGTTACTCCGTGAGTGATTCAAAAGTCTGCGAGTTTACGCCGCGAGTTCACCTCGCCCAGTTCATAATATACTAGATTTATGATAGCTATGTACTTGGATTTTACTAGTCTTAAACTAGACTTGTAATAGGCAAAGGGGAATCCCCCCTCACCCTCGTTACTCCGTGGGAGATTAAAAAATCTCACGTCACGAGTTTACCTTGCCCAGTTTATGTATTAGGTTTATACTAGCTTTTTGAAGCTTTATACCAGGATTTTACTAGTCTTGATTTTTCCTTGATTGACTCAGTACCACGGAACACTGCGAGCCTATAACGAATAGGAGAAAGGTATCTCTCATATTCGTGTCTAAGGTACCTTTCCCTTGATCGCAAGAAATCCGAATTGTGCGTAAAATCTACAGAAAAAGAAAAACCCGTATCTTTTTGGAGGAGCAAAAATCTGCGAATTCACGCCGCGAGTTCACCTTGCCCAGTTTATAATACTAGGTTTATACTAGCTTTATAATATGAGATTCCCGAGGAGTGAACTACCCAAAAGCTATTAGCATGAAACACCCGAAAGTTATTAGCTTGAAACATTCTAAAAGGGACTTATACTAGCCTATGCCCTAGTAAGCTATTAGCTTGAAATATTCTTAGCTGGACTTATACTAGATCAAGGAGGGGGCGAACGAGCAGAGCGAAAGAGCTACCCAAAACCATTCTACTTGAAATACCCTATGAAGCTATTAGCTTAAAATATTCTAAAGTAGACTTAACTAGACCATACAGATGATATAGATTGTCAGGCATATCAGTATCAATATTAATTCTATGTACAGCCTGATTAACATGGCTCCTCCAAGTAACTAGATATGCAAAGCTTCATACAAGCCTGCAAAAGCTATTGGCCTAAAATATTTCAACTTAGATATATATCCTAGTCCAAAAGAGAGGCGCAATCACCCCGGTATTTATTGAGGTGTATACATGAGACAGATTGTCAAGCGTATCAGTATTCGTTCTGTATAATCCATTCACACGGCTTTAGGTTAGACAAGTACCTAACCCATCAACCACCATCTAACCCGTGAGCCCCTCCATCAATGACCTTGACCTACTTTAGGGACTTATAAAAATTTCAGTGTTCAGCCGGGATACTTTATGACGTCATCAATAACCTTGACCTTGACCTACTTCAGGGGTTTGGAAAAATTTCAATTTCCAGCCTTGATTATATCAAACCTAGCATGCAGTATACTGAGAAGAGCCCAGCCAACTCATATTTTCGCGCCAACGTGATCGCGAGCGCGGGAGGTTGCGGGTTCCCCGCTACCACTGCAAACCCGCAATGGCCTTTAATTTTTCAATCCAACTCCTTTGTTTACTGAAATTTTTGAAGTCTCCCTCTTATCACATGTAACTTAAAAGTTGAGGACTTAGCTCAAGTTTCGTATTTCTCGATTATTTTATTCTTGTGCGATTTTCTGCCTACCGTCCCAAGACTTGTTTGAGATAACATTAAGATATTTGAAAGTTGGCCACTCTCCAGGACGTTCCGCAGTCGCATTTGGACATGTTTCATATCTTTACTCGGCTCTAACCCCTAGTTCGAAATTTTCCGTGTGGCCCTCTCTTTTCACTCGAATTTGCGAGTGGCCTCCCCCTGCACCCTCGTTACTCCGTGGGTGATTCGAAAGTGCACACGCCGTGAGTTCACCTTGCCCAGTCCATATACTAGACTTATGATAGCGCATAAACCTGAGATAGAGCTAACATACTGTATACTAGGATAGCCTAATAAATCAATTCTCATGAGTGACTGACTTATGAAGTCTCACAAATCCATGATTGAACTTTTTTCCTGAAAAGGAAAATCCCTAATATTTTTTTCTGTTACCCTTGCCCTCCTATTGTCGTTTTCTGTTATTAGCTTACGGTTAGAGTTTGGCTGAGGTCCCGTGTTTGGTCTGAGCGCACAAGGGCGCGGAAATTCTCGTTGTATTACGTGATCAAATAAAGGTTACCGAGAATCTAGTCTCCTGTTGTGGTGAAAGATCGCCCTTGTCTAATTGAAGCAAGCCAATCTGCGGGAATTCTCGTTGAGCCAGAGAAGAGAGAATGTAAATTCACAATGGTTCCTCATCTGTTGTGAACTCTTAATAGGAAATCAGCTTCCCTTTCGGTTCAGATAAGGGAAGGACAGTGTCCAAAAATTCTTGTTGTTCTCGGCCAAAGAATGTTAATCTAATGATACGTCGGAAAGTTCGCTTTCTTTGCCTAGCATAACGAGAATTGCTATAAATAAGCCCTTTTCAAGATTGACCAGAGGCGAAACTGATTTCTTGCCTTCTATTCATAATGCAAAAGACTTCCTAGCTCTGGTCAATACTTCCAGATACGAATACATTCTCCACAGTTTATTTCGTTTCTGTGCACATTCTGAGATAGATCCTAATAATTGATCCCTCTCTCGCAAGAGTGGGAAGTTTGGGAGAATAGGATTAATGAGTTCTCCTTGAAGACCGTCAAATTTGTGATTACGAATTGTTACATGAGTGATACATTACGGTTTACAGTAAGGAAATATTTTTGTAATAAAATCTAGTTCTTAGCGATGTCATCATGACTCATTCTATTTGAATCAGTTCAGTATTAGGATCCCTAAAATCTCTTTTATAGGTAACTTGACTACATTTACATCGCATCGATTGATGATGGCTCACATGGCTCACGGTGTAGAGGGAAAAAGTCTGAACTCGTAGCTCCCTCGATTAACTTGGTCATATATGAGCAGCAAGCGGGACAAGCTAGAGTTTTTTCATGAATAATAACGATTCAATTTCTGTCTAAAAAGTCCGGTATTATTATTTTTTTTCTGAAAAATAAGTAGTGTTTTCTTAGAAGAAATTGAATCGTAGTAATAGATATTGTCGTACTTTGGACTGCGGAGTATAAAGGAGCTAGAAAACGAGCGAGTATAAATACAATACATATTTCAAAAGTTCAAACTAAATGTCGAGTAAAGGTTACGCTACTTCAGCTCGCCATGTATACAGCCTGTATTGTATAACAGAGAACTAGTGACCGAATTCTACAGCTTTCGGTTTGGTCTGGTGAGCTAATACGTGAAAGCGTTGACCACAAGGAGGAAACAATTTAGAGAGATATAGGGAGGCAGATGGATTTTTCGTTTAGTAGCTCATGATTACGTTCTAAAAAATGATTTAAAAGGAAATTTACATAAATTATTATAATTTCCTCGACTATATTTTAAATACAATTCTATGTATTTATATAATGCAGTCGATATAATTTTTTTTTTCCTATCATTTTATTTCATGTAACTAAATTTTCTGGCCATGAATAATTCATTTTTCCAATCTGCCTTCTTATGCCGTAGCAATCACACCGTAGTGTGAACATTAGGAACGATTTCTATAAACATCGCGGAGTGAAATGAAAAGCGCTCTAGAACGATAATACCATTATTCATATTTACTAGTATGAACACAGGAAAAAGAAAAAGTATTGGATAAGATGTTGTGATTGGAAAATGCTTATTCGTGCCACTTTGATGGAGGTATACCGCATAAATTTACGTCGTTTTTCCCTGTTTCATTCAGCAATATGATGAACGATGTCCGGGTTTTTGTTTTCGTCAAGTAACATTAACTTTATCAGATTTTTTTTTTTCTGGCTCCCAACTTTTCACAGCTCTGGTAATCAAGCAGTACAAAATATACGAGTAATTTACTTTTATCACGTGGAGTTCTCCTCTTAAAAGGTAGAATATGGAAAAATTCTCTTGTTAGATGGATTCAGTGTTTTTTTACTATTGTACTTGAATACTAAAAAGGTTGTGCGTAGTGTTACGAGCTTAGGAGGCCGAGGAAAAAATTGTCATTTTACCAAATTACACCAAAAATTGAAAATTGGAGTAAATTTCGAATAGCACCGGAAACGCTTGATTCGTCTGAAAATATTGAACTTGCAGTTAAAGCTTTTATCCATTATGCTCATGTGATGATGAACTGAGGCCCTTCATCGTGCTCTTTATCTTTTCATGATTTATCCTGCGCTGATATAACACGTTTCACGAGAAATAGAAGAGGTAAAGAGGGGTGGGTCTAAATTTCACTTGACACTACATGATGTATTTGTACATTTAACTTTTTCTTGACAATCTGCGATACGGTACATGACATGTACACAACTGGGGTAGGATTACTTAATTTGATTTCCAAACGTCCATACTTTGATGGTTACCTAGCCTCTGCCAGTGATTGTGCAAAACAGTCTCTGTAGTTGTTCAGAAAGGACAGTAGCCGCAAGCAGGCTTCTTCATTCAGTTCTGGCTCCACAAGTGGTGATAAGTCTTCACTAGTAAAGGGTTGTAACTCTGATATATTATCTAAACGCGCACCTTTCACAAAGTGCTCTGGGTTATTGGCTAATTGACACCTGAAGGCGCGTGCGAGAACTTGTCCTTGATGGTAAGTAACAGGCTTGTTAGAGTAGTTGAAAATGGGCAGTGAACCCAATATAGATATTACACATTCTGGTATATAATGAAGTTGGCCTGGTTGTGGCCTAAAACTTGCTTCTACATGAACAGTACATAAGGGTGATTATCTTCTGCAATACGGGGCACAATACTGTTGCTTGTGACTGTATATCCAGTTTCCTTTTTGCTTGTAGAATGATTTGCTCTCCATTGCATTGTCAGTCAACTCGGGTGCAAACTCTGAAGGAGTCATCTTCTTGTGAGAAAAGAACCACTAATTCCCCATCTTTGTTACACAAATGAGATCTGGTCTTCCTGTTATATCTTGCTCAATAAGCATTGATTCTAACTGCAAATGGTCAGGTGTAATCTGTATTTTAACTGTCTGAAAATTCATGTTGTGGTGTTCCCTCTTGTATACCGTAACCAGTGAAAATTGACCCATATCCTTTGATCCTGAGCGTCTCATTAGTGTTGATGTTGAGCCCAAGGTCCTCGGCAGTAGTTTCTCGCATTAGTGTTTAGTGTCACAACATTTTCCCGACAGTGGTTTTCCGACACGACATTTTTCCGACACCCTTTTTTCCCGACGCGACATATCTTCGACAAGACATTACCCCGTCAACCAAAGCCCCGACAAGCAAATTTTCCGACACGACATTCTTCCAAAAATAATTTCCGACATAACATTTTTCCGACACGACATTTTTCAAAAATTTTTTCCCGACAAAACATTTTTCCAAAATTACAAACTTACATTATACGCTAAATTGTTGAGGTACTCCAACAGAGGTAAACTTTTATACTCTGCTGCAATATTCTCCAGCCGTATTTGGACATCGCGCCATTTTTTTGTCGGAGCATTTTTAACTTTTTTGCCGACACATTGCTCAGAGAATCAATCACTCCAGTAATTAAGCATTCCATTAATAAGACATTCAACAAACTTCAGATCTATATTTTAGGTTTGAACTTGCTTAGTATTCATGTTCGGCTTGTTCTCTGAAGAAGAATTTTGTATTTGGTTTACGCGCTGCACCTTGCGTCGGCAATCCTTAGCTTTGTGCCCCAGATAATTACACTTGGTACATTTTATTTTGGGCTTAGGGCATGCGGCAACTTGATGGTTCGGTGATCTACAATTGAAAAATCTTCTGGCCGAGCCAAATAGAAAAAGAACATGTTTCATGTCAAAGCCCAGCGTAGACCTAAACAATCAAGCAGCCTAGTTTAGGTCTAATACCTACTCATTCGCGGTGGTCGAATTTCACATAACTAATGGACTCAGAGTACAAACAGAAATTATACAATGTCTTCAGGCGTTTGCAAGGGAGTTCAAAGCAGAGATATCAATCTCAATTATATCGATGTATCAATCTCGATTATATCGATATATCAACCTCAATTATATCGATGTATCAATCTCGATTGTATCACTACATTGATATTGATCAAGTATATCGATTACTGATCTCGATTGTATTGAAATATTGATTCTATATTTGGCTGGCCTTCCGCTTCAACTACTAGTATATTGTATAATTATTAGGTTTAGTATAATGAAGGCTAAAAGTTAGAATATAGCGATCATAAAGCTAGTATAAACCTAGTATATAAACTGGGCCAGGTGAACTCGCGGGATGAACTCGCAAATTTTCAAATCACCCACGGAGAGACGAGGGTAAGGGGGGGGGGACTCGGAAAATTTCAAATGAGGGGTCAGGGCAGAGTAAAGACATGAAACATGTCAACAATTGGTTTGTTTAGGTACAACAGAATCACTCTTCCCAAAAGCATCAGTCAACTTGGTGTTGTCGCCTTTCCACTTAGGTGTTTGCCATAACTTTGGATTCTGATGAGTACTAGAATTAATACGGTCCGAAACATTACGGCTACACATATTGTAAGATACTCAAAAGAGTAACGAAATAAAAAAAATGAAAAATTTACAGATATCGCGGATAAACAAAGGAAGACGCGAGATCTTTCGGTTAATAAACCATCATCGGGCATAGATAGAAAGCCATGCCCGATGATGGTTTATTAACCGAAAGATCTCGCGTCTTCCTCTGTTTATCTGCGGTATCTGTAAATTTTTTATTTCGTTACTCTTTTGAGTATCTTACAATCTGATGAGTACTGTTGAAACGTTTTTCTGACATGTTCATGTCTTTGCTCTGGTCTTATCCTTATGGAAATTTTCATTGTGGCAGTGATTCTCAAATCTGTGAGTCCCGAATTCGCGAGTCCGAGGCCCCCCCTCCCCCTCGAAAGGCACTTAGAAAAATTTCGAGGTTTTCTCATGGGAGTGATTCTGAAATCTGCGAGTCCGAGTTCGCGAGTCCGAAGCAGTAGTTTATCCTAATATAATAAATAGATTTATACTAGGCTAAGAAGACGCTGAGAGCCATTATGAAGCTATTAGCTTGTGACGTCATAGGTTCGGTGACGTCATAGGTTGGTGACGTCATAAGTCGGTGAAATCCGGTTACAACATCTGAAACAAATTAAAGCGGGACAAACGAGCGGAGCGAGTGAGGCCCAGTAATCTCATCAACCTGAAATATACTAAAGTAGACTTATACTGGACCAAGCGAGTGTGCCGCTCTAAAACCTTAGCCTAGAACTCTCAAATATTTTTGTCTCGCATTATCCACTACACATCAGATTGGGCAAAATTTTGAAAAGACATGAAACTCTATTTCGTCGTAACAATCATGAAGAACAGAATAGCAATGATCTTCCTCTTTTTGGCTGCGCGAAGAAATCCAATACCCAAAATAACCTAATTTGGGAAGAATTTGCACGTCAATAACCAACTTGAACAGCATCAGGGCCTTTTTTGTTTTTGGTTCTGGACCTATTGAAGCCACTTTTTTTGGAAGGTATAGCAATTATAATTTGACTTAGCCCTATATGATTGCCCTCTTTGGGTTTCATCACGCACTGATGGATTAGGTAGCAGTACCAAGAATTCTGAACATATAATGATTCTGGTGTTTAGAATCTTCCAGCACGTGCGCTTAGTTGCGTTGTACAATCTCCCAAACCATTAATTATAAAAGGAACTGTTTGTTGTGGATCTAATTTACATGGCTCTAGCAGGGCAAGTCTGATGTAGTAATAATCAGCGTAGTCCTCCCTAATTGACTGAACTCTTTTCATCATTTTGCGAACAACATCAGCGTCATCCTTGTGTTCTGGGAAGCTGACATGTAGTTTGGTCTTCCATTGCTCCCAGGTAAGGATGTTCTATTCTGCTCTTTTTGGTAGGAATTGGTCCCGTATTTGTTTTGTTTCCGTGGTCGTCCTCTTTGTTTCCTCCCCATTACATTCTCTTGCGCCAAGCTGGGCACCTTCTTCTGTGTAGTTCTTTGTTTGGCAGCTACTTCCTTGTGAACTTTTCCATCGTGTGTGCAATGTACCCCTACATTGGTAGATTTGGTTCTTGGTTGTTTTGTTGAGGTTGTCAACTTTCTGACTGCAGCACAGAACTGCTCAGCCACACATTTGGGAGACATATTACATTTTGTAGCAGTAGGTAACCTTCTGGTTGCAGGATGCAATATTTCCACCGCAGGTTGCGGGAATACACTGCTCAGAGGATTTGGTACATTCTGGGTTGCAGTAAGTGATATTTCACTTTCATTCTCTTCCAAGTATCCACAGAAATGGCATTCAAGTTATCATTAGTGAGCGGACATGGCGCCACATAGCATGAGTATTTATACCATAACCCAACATTTTCCAGGTATATCCCACTCCTGAAATGAGGCAAACTTAAAAGGAATATAAGTGTGTAAGTATTGATGGACATGAACAAGCTGCGCAGGTGCGTAAAGTATGACAATGTAAAGATGCCACAGTTGCGCAAGTATGCGCAATGTTACGAGCAATTACGTGAATGCGCAAGAAGTTACGCAGGTTCACACACCAGTTGCGCAATATTATGCGCAATTATCCTTGCTGATTCCCAGACGCTCAAAAAGCTAGAAAGGTTGAAATAAAGAAGTTGAACAGTCTTTAATTGTTAAAAGGCTAGTACATAAGACATAATAATCCTAGTGTTCATGGATGGGACTCCTTTTATAGGGCAATGGTTATTGTTCAGTCCTGTATGACTGAATGGGTCGCATTTCAAAGGAAAAATTTGTTCATTTACTTTCCATATTGACATATAGGTGCGCTCTCAAACAAGGTTTGCGACATAAGTACCTATCAAATTTTACTTTGTACGTTAGGAATTTCAAATACTTAAACCCCCCCCCCCAAAAAAAAAAAAAAAAACAATTTGATCGCGGTCATTCATTATTTTGGACTCGGACGCAGTCAACTGAATAAAATAAATGGAAATGTACTTAATTATTAAAAGGGTGATTATGAGCTATAAAAAATGATAGGGAGACGAGAATGGAATCAAACTTGTCTTGCAAAGGTTGGTGGGATCAAACTGCGTGGAATGTTCTGTACTCTCTGACTCTACTCGACTGGTATTGAAAAAATTGCGTCCACCATCGTCAAACCAAACAAAGTTAAACTTGTTGATGGTAGTAAATTGTATTGACGTTTTGTTGAACTCTCTTATCTACCTTTTGATCTGGAACGTTTGCGGATCTTCTTGTGATTTCAATTAAGTGTTGATTGTGTAGTACAATCTTCCGAGGAAGAGCAAATCATAAACTAGCGCTCTCGGTGGTCATTGATTTCGTCATAATCAGAAATCTTCAGACGCGCCCTCTCGCGTGCGCAAAGGTTATTGTGGTGGATCAGGAGAATAGTCGTGTTAGAATTGGCGCATTGATACCAACATTGAAAATCGTTTGCCACATGACGTAACAGGTCAGGTGAGCTATAGGTATAGACCTATTCACGGTTGACGTCACATCCTAATGAACCGTGCCGACCGTCGATTTCCGGTTGACAACCACTGGCGGCCAAAAATCGATCAAAAACTGCCTGAGAATTCATTTTTTTCAAAGTCTTGATCGAAATCGCGTCGATAAATTGCTAAAATCAACTTCACTTCGACGTCAATTTCGAATCGACAAGTGTCGAGATCATGTCAACTCATTTGACACGTCGATTTCAGGTTGATTTCGAGTCGACATCTTCAAATTTTTGGTCAACTTGAAATCGACTGCTCCGTTGGGTCGATTTTGAGTCAATTTGTGGTTTTCTGGTCATTTACGCTGGTTGATCTTACATCGACCTCAAATTGACGTCGATGTGGAGGAGTCGGCTCCATTTTTGTAAGAAAAAAAGGCTCGATTTTGTGTCGACTTCTGATCGATATGCGGTCGCGGTCGATTTTGGGTCAAAATGGACGGAACTTAAATCGGCTCAAAATTGACGTCGATTTCCAGTCGACTTCAATGAAAAGATCCATGTCCTTGTTTGTGAACGTTTGAGAATTGTTTTCTGGAAATTTGAAGAATGAGCTCATACTTTATTTCTGTATTAAAATGGGATTGCACATTCCAGCTCAAAATTTGTGCATAAGTCTGGCCTCCCCTTCTATACTGTTGATTTTGTCTAAATAGCGCAAGTAATGGACATGCGTTCCTTCCTTTTTCATCGCCTTTTACTTTTTCATCTTTTGTTCTTCTTCCTAGCTGTGTGAAATTGACTTAATTTTGTGTAGAGATATCTTTTTATTATTCTTCAATGAAAAAGTTTCATGATATTTTTCGCGATTGATATCGGTTGATGCGAGTGTTCAAGTGGTTTGATTAAACTTTTCAGTCGTGGTGTGTAAGGGAAATCTTTAATCAAAATGTATAAAGCATGCAAACAAGAAAACTCGGAACTTTTGGTGGCTTCTTCCCTGTAGCTATTTGGCTTTTATCGTCTCTATCCCCGGTTTGAGGTCTTATACACGTGTATAGGTTGTTGAGTGTACACTGTACGTAAATTGCCAGTGTAGTAATGTACAAAGTTGCGGATGAGAAAATTATAAATGTTTGGCAAACTTGATCTAATAAGACAATATCTGTAGAATGAACGTGTGTCGAAGTTTAAATTTATTACGAAGACGAAGTATAATGTAGCTTCATCGCAAAACTTGTGAATTGTTAAGTAAGAGTGTGCGGTAGTATCACAAAAATTTTATGTTCCGATAGAGGCGATCTTTTTGCACTCATTTTGTTAATGTTTGCTCGTTATCTTTATGTTTTAGTCCGAGCTATCGAGACCACAATTCCTATTGGATAGGAGCGTCGGATATTGGAAATGAAGGTGAATTCAGATGGGCTGACTCGTCTCCATTTTCGTATACCAGTAAGTTTAATTTGTTTTCTTTCAACACTTTAAGGTAAATATTGGAAATAAGTTTGATTGTTACGCGACAATTTACATCCTGCGGTAAGTCGGAATCGGCAAAGTTGACCAGAAATATTTGCTGGTAACTTCGTGCTAAGTAACAAAACAATCGGTGGAAGTAATGAAAGTTGAATTTATTCAAACTCGATAGACAATGGAAGAAATGACGAGAAAAAGAAAGCGTACCAACTTATATTATTCCTTTCGAGTGAACGACTGCGACAACTTCAAATTGTTTTTTTCTTTTCAACTTGACTACGAAGTCTGGCGCAGTGAAAATTTTACGAGCTATATTTTTCATGAGGTCACTGATATTTGTGAGGAGTGTGTGTGCAGAGGGTGGCAGAAATTAAAAGGAGAAACCTTTGGAAGTTGAAGTACGCGAGTACGATTTTTGAAATTAGGATATTATTATTCTGAAAAGTGAAATACGAAAATTTTTCTTTCTAAAATCGAGTAAAATTTCTCATTTATTAAAATGAAACTTTTATAGCTATGTCCGTCTTCGTTATATTCATTCCAGTCGGCGTGGAAGAGAAATGTACGTAGTAGACTGTTTATTTCATTTTTATAGCAAGAGGATTCTTGTTTTCCTCTACAATATGTGACGTTGTAAGGTAGAAAGATTAACATTTTATACGAAAAAAGGAATGAACTAGAAGTACGAAAGAATATAACGTAGGTACTTGTGCAGAATGAAAAATATTTTTTCCTTTTGGTTTAGCATTCTTTGACAGAAAACTACAACTGCTCGGTGGGGAGAAGAGGAAAAGATTTACAGAAGTGCAAGAGAGCCATACTAGCGTGTATGTAGGCGCTATAAATATGATATTGTTTCCTCCGAACTCATGAAAATATTTGTAGGTTGACTATAGTATACTTAATATGATGGCGAACCAGGCGTAAGATGTTTCGGATTTTTGAGAACAGCTTGCTTCTTTTCCGGTATAAAGAACAGCATTTTTCTCTCCGATTCGTCTACCGTGTCGAAAAATTTACCAGTGTGGGGTCCTTTATTCTCAATCGATGTGCAGTAATGTAGTACACTGCTAAATGAAAACATTTTAAAAATCATTTTCCGCACGTCGCGAAAGAATGAAGTACCCTTTCTCGACGAAATACAATTTTTCCCTCGTGGTGTAAAGTACGTTCTGAATATTTTATTTAAAATCCTTATCGGGCACTTCTATCATTTCGAGTTTTGAAAAATCTAGGGAGTGTTTTCTCTCGTGGACTTCATTTAAGCTCGTACTTCTACTTTGATGTCATTACCAGCATTTTTATAAGCTACCTATTTCTAATTTACTCACGACATTTATGAGGCGCGTCTTTTCATTTAGCTGTTTGTTGTTTTCTTTCACGGAAGAGCGACCAAAATGATTATAAAATTTTTAATGACTAATTTCAGGAATACAATTTATTTTCGTAGTGCCATCTTCAGAGGGAAAATGTATCATAATCGTTGACTCGAAATTTTAGATGTACGTGCTCAAAGTTGATTACATCGTCAAACGAAGAGAAATTTTTTCTAAAAGTACTTTTTCGCCTTATTTTGGTTTCAGTACATTCATATTAGATTTTTAAGTCTGACCTTTCATGGTCAGTCAACTTTTCAGTACCTGGGCAAACAATATTTGAAAGTGGTGTTGAGCTCATTTTATGTGAATATTGCTTACCAATATCGTTTAAAAGATTGATTTGATTCTTCGCATGATTAATTTTTCAATGATTTTTGGCTCTGCTCGAAAAAACTCCGCTTGGTCGATTATTTTCAACTAGGTATCTGCGACTCAACCGCTCTGGCAAACGGCGTTGCAAAAAATATTGTTGTATTTTAACTTGATTGGAAATGTTTCGACTTGTGAGTGAGGGTAAAGACCACATTCATAAGGCTGTCGCAAACGCGCATTTATACGACAGAGAGGTGTCCAGAATAGCCATGAGAGGTCATTTCCATGTTCACAAGGGATATTAGCATTGGGAAAGTTGAAAAATATAAATATTTTTTTCATACGTGCTGATAAAACTGGCTATTAATCAGCTGTTTTATGCACTGCACTGGTCGGATCAGTGAGTAAACTAGCTGTTTGAGTCACGGGTAGTCATTTTTAGTATATAAGTTTAGCTGTTCTAGTCTTAAGCTCAAGTCACGAGCTATACCTTGTGTACGTAATTTGCACGTAATTCGCACTTACGTATGAGAAAGAAATGTTCTGGCGGAGCCAAGTGAATAAATATTGTAACGTTCTGCGGCAAAGCCTCAAGCTGCAAGCTTGCACGTACCACAAACTTATCTTATCTGATTTCTTCATCGGCTTCTTATCTCCATCAAGTCTCCATTTGCTTCCATCTGGTGGAAAACAACCTTCACTGAATATAATGCCAGTCCATGGATATCCGCCGATTGCACAAAAGTTGCTTCCTTACAGGACACGTCAACCCATGTCCTTTTTCCAACCAGTTGTGACGTTCTACCAGTCACCAATTTTCAAACCAGGCAAGCAAAGATGTACCCATTGACAGAACCATGAATTTGACATCACCAATTCCTGTAATTGGTGAGATCAGTTCCAATTATCTTCACCATCCATCAGGAAAATCACATCCCGGAAACTCAAACCGCCATGTTTGAAAACCGTTTTTGTATGGAGTCAGGTCCGGCATCCTCAGCCACGGTAAGATTACTGGTTCGCATGTAGTTGACTGATTAATTCTTCCAGTAAGTGAACACATCTTCTCTTCTTCGGACAGTGCGCTCTGAAACAGTTTTCTTGGCCACGGTTGTACCTCTTCCTTTCATCTCTATGGCCGTCTAAAAATCTTTTATCTGGCTTTACTGCTGACTCAAGCCTGTCTTGATAATTTTCATGCCGGAACTGTTTGATGGCTGTCTTCATCCTGCGGTACTTCTTACTTTCTCTCCTTTTGTATCGGGATTTGAGTTTTGGTCCTATCAGAACTTTCTTCTTTCTGTTCCACTTGACAGAAATCATCAAGCAACTATTTTCAAGCTTGTTCACATTCCCACAATCAATGACAAGACCATTCCGCACATCATCTTTTTTTTCTTCTATTACCTCGATCTTCTTTGTTGGAGATTCTTCAATGACGGAACCATTGTGCATAACGTCTTGATTTTCTTCAGTTACATCTATCATCATAGATGGAGATTCTTCAATGACGGGTCCATTGTGCACAGCATCTTCGTTTTCCTCCGTCACTCTTACCATCTTGGTTGGTGGCTCTGGGCTCTCTTTTGATTGACTGTCAGAACACTTCCCTTTCAAATCGTAGCTCCTGGGCTCCTCCTCAGCCCTAGTTGAAGGCAAACCCACTGTTGTTGACTTCAGCTTCCCATGACCTATGACGGAACCATTTTGCCCTAAATCTTCATTTTCTTCTACTGCTTTCATCTTCTTGGTTAGAGGTTCTATAACTGGTACATTTCCTTTGTTAGGACTAGAACTGAAGAAGGCAACGCTTTGTCGGTCTACAAGCAAGCTTACTGTTGAATTCCCTTCCAGTTTCTGAAGACGTTTGTCCACCATTTTCCATCGTTGTTCAAAGTCTTCAACTATTGGTTCAAACTGGTGTTTGACTTCAACGCTCATGGTTTCTCTTAATCCATCAAAAACTTCTGCTTTGATATCTGCATTGTACTGTTCAAGTTTCTGGTTGAAATCTGCTTTGTTCCGTTCAATTACAGCAGTCAAATCTTTTGAATTTTTAGCCATTGCATTGGTCAACAGTTGTAGCATTGCAGTCATATCAATAGCTGGAGCTTCCTTATAAAAATTGACTTCATTGATATCTACACCTTCTGCTAGTAGAGCGTTCTCCAGATAATCTTCAAGTTCATCTTTGGTTCCAATGTGCGGCTACGACCTCTTCTTCAGTTCCCTCTGAAGTTCAACCTTGGTCAGCTCCCACATCTTCTTTTGGATCATCTTGGACAATTTGTTGATTCACCAATAGTCAATACCGGAAGCACTTATGAAGGTAGTTTAGAATCTTCCAAGATAATACTCGTATTTTTAAGGGGGCGTGGTCTTGTGTAAGTCCACTTTAGAATACGTAATTCCGAGCTAATAGCTTTAGGGTAGCTTAATCGCTCTGCTCGTTCGCCCCCTTCCTTGGTCTAGTAAGTCCAGCTGCTTAGAATATTTTAAGCTAGTAGCTTTTGGAGGGTTTCACTCACTCCGCTCTTTCGCCTTTCCTCAACCTCAGTCTGGTAGAAGTCCAGTTAAGAACGTAGCTCACTCGCTCTAGTATGAGTCCAGCTTAGAATATATCATGCTAACAGCTTTTTGTTGGCATAGTCGAGTATATAGGGTGCGCCAAAAAGATGTTAACAGTCAACCGGGGAACTCCACGAAATTGTCGCGGAGTCCTCCCGGAGGTTTTCGTTCAACTGTTAATATCTTTTTGGCGCACTTTGTACACAGTAAGTCTACTTTAGAATATTTCAAGCAATTAGCTTTTGGGTGTTTTGAGCTAGTAGCTTTCAGGTAGCTCACTCCTTGGTCTAGTAGGCTATAAGTCCAGTTTGGAAAATTTCAAGCTAATACTCCTTTCATAGAGTATTCTGGTGTATGCTAGGTTTTGTACAGCTTTCTTAGTATACAATTAGTATAAACTGACTAGCTTCTTTTATACAATACACCAGTGTACGTGGGGGAGAGGGGAGGTCTTTTTCGTCTACTATAAGTCTAGTTTGAGTCTAGTAAAATCCTCGTGTGAAGCTAGTATGAACCTGTTATAACGCTGGTATAAAATTAGTATATAAACTGGGCGGGGTGAACTCGTAGATTCTTGAATTACTCACGGAGTAACGACAACCCGTGATTAAACGGCATGCTTCATTAGAGGTATATCCGCTTTCTTAACATGCGCGGATCTACTGCAAGCGGGGCACGCAAATTCACCTGTTTGGAGCAGATCCGCACATGCTAAGACAGTGGATATCAATAGTAATAAAAGATCCTATTTGCAAACTGTGATGAATCACATTTCGTTTTTGTACCTTCTTGCCCTCGTACAGTCAAAATTTCTTCCAACTAGGTCCTTGTAAATAACAATGTGGTCAAGATATATCTTCTTCCACTTGTCGGTTGGCTCATAAGAACAGTCAGGGTAAAGAATCTGCCTATACGAGAGCAGGAAGGAACAGAAACGTGATGTGACATCACAGTTTCAAAAAAGGTCTTCGGTAATCAAAATCAAAGGTTGAAGCTGTCTAGACGGTGAGTATTGACATGTTTCATGTCTTTTCTGACACCCTATACAGCAGGCATGGGCAAACTTTCTCCTTCCGCGGGCCACATTGTGAAGTTATTTGGGAGGTGCGGGCCGGATACAAAGATTCAAAAGTTACCTTTTGATGATTTATCTTGTAGTTCGTTTTTTTACTCATTTCATAAGATGTTTCTGACGTCGCTTCGGGCCGGATGCGGTCCGCGGGCCGTAGGTTGCCGGTGCCTGCTATACCTTATCGAAAATTCGCGAGTACCCCCCCCCCCCCAAATAATGAACTTGGAACACTTTAGTGAATAACCTGGGAGGTGATTGAGAAATCTGCGAGTACCACCCTCATTTGAGAAAAAAATGAAATAAAAATAAAATAGAAAATAAAATTAAATATAATAAAATTAAAATTAAATTAAAAATAAAAATTACCTGTGGGGTGATTGAGAAATCTGCGAGTACCACCCTCTTTCGAAAAAAAAAATAAAATAAAATAGAAAAAAAAAAAAATTAAATTAAAATAAAATTAAAAATAAAAAATACCTGGGAGGTGATTGAGAAATCTGCGAGTACCACCCTCTTTCAAAAAAAATGAAATAAAATAAAATAAAAAAAACAAATTAAATAAAATTAAAATAAAATTAAAAATAAAAAATACCTGGGAGGTGATTGAGAAATCTGCGAGTACCACCCTCTTTCGAAAAAAAATGAAATAAAATAAAATAGAAAAAAAAAAATTAAATAAAATTAGAATTAAATCAAAAATAAAAATACCTGGGAGGTGATTGAGAAATCTGCGAGTACCACCCTCTTTCGAAAAAAAAATGAAATAAAATAAAATAGAAAAAAAAAATTAAATCAAATTAAAATTAAATTAAAAATAAAAAATACCTGGGAGGTGATTGAGAAATATGCGAGTACCACCCTCTTTCGAAAAGAAAAATGAAATAAAATAAAATGGAAAAAAGAAAAATTGAATTAAATTAAATTAAAATTAAATTAAAAATAAAAAATACCTGGGAGGTGATTGAGAAATCTGCGAGTACCACCCTCTTTCGAAAAAAGAGAAAAAATTAGATGAAAAAAAAAAAAAAAAAAAAAGATAAAATGGAATAAAAATAAAAGATACGTGGGAGATGATTGAGAAATTTGCAAGTACCATCCTTCTTATACTATCTGTAGTATATGTATAATGGAGAAGCGGGACGAACGAGCGTAGTGAGTGAGGCCCAGTAATCTCATCAGCTTGAAATATTCTAAAGTAGACTTGTACTGGTCCAGTAGTCTCATCAGGCTGAAATATACTGAAGTAGACTTACAATAGACCAAGAAGCCCCATTAGCCTGAAATATTCCAAAGTAGACTTATACTACATCAAGCGAGTGTGCCGCTCTAAAGCCTTAGCCTAGAACCCTCAAATATTTATGTCTCGCATTATCCACAACATATCTGATTGGGCAACATTTTGAAAAATTTTTTCCCCCTGTTTATATACTAGGTTTATATTGGCTTTATGTTAGCTATATACTATCTTTTAATCGCAAAAACACCTCCTTCTAAGACATGAAACATGATCTTTATTTATTTGGCTACGCCAGAGCATTTCTTTTTTTTCTTCTCTCTCTCTCTTATTTTCCTTTCATCTCCATCTATAGATAATTTTGATTAATATACAACTATAGAAGATATTTTGTCAATCAACTTCTTGTTATGCTAAGAATGTATCTCTACAGGACAAAACTTATAATGCTCTAATACTTCATTATCATTCCTCAAGTCACGCTCGAATCACAAACTTATTCTCTGATCGTCACAGCCCAGGGTATAAATCGATAAGAATAACAATCCTGTTGAAAACTCGAAGTAAGAAAGAAGATACCGTATTGTTGAACAACAAAACTTCGCAATGAAATGATACATATGCCGGAAAGGGAGTTTCATAAGCGCGCATCATATTATACGTACATACTTTATAATAAATTCATGCTTTCAAAAAGCTTTGTTTCGTGTCCTGTTGCTGTGTTCCTCTCGTGCACGTACTTGAAAAATTTTCAAACCTATACAAAGCACTTTTCCCGTACTGCCTAAAGATGAGCTGTCTTCCCTTAAAATTGCAAAAATTTAATCATGTGTTTATTTCTTCATCAATCTTTGATAAGACAATATCATTTCTACAGTACGACAAAAATCATCGATCTTCCCACGAGGATGACAAATAATTAATTCATACGCAAGAAGTTTTGCTTCGTCTCTCTGCTTCTCCTTCTTCCTGAAAATATTACAGTGAATACGAGAAATTATGGTAAGTAGGCAAATATTGTAATGTCTTCCTCCACTAAGAAGGTCGATAAGCAATCTAGGGGTCTGCAGAGACCTTCTTACATATATACAATAAGTAATTTCTCAGACTTAATACTTTACAGTAAAAGAAAAAATGCTGATGCCACATGCCAGACTAATATGCAAAAGACCTACGAAACCGTGATAAGGAAGTAGTAGCTGAACTGACAAGCTAGATTAAAGCAAGCCTAAAGCGGTGAATTTATGCTCGATCTTTTATTACGCTGTTAAAAATACACTTCTGGTGATAATCTTTTCTTTTTTCAAACTTACAAAAACTTTTACTAGGTCATCATTTTGCGCTCGCGTATAGCGCTAGCTGCATACGATTGGAAACTTCTACAAGCCTATATATCGTTTCGAGGTCTACGCGAAAATAGTGTCGTTATTATTTATAACATTATATAAGTCGCTACCATAAAATGGATCTTCAAAATCAAAAATCCAACGAATCCCTAATTTGATGCAAACTACTATCGGAAATATTTGTTCAATAATTTTCCTCAAATACCTCGCATGCAAAACGTCGATTACAAAATGGCAACCAAAACGATCAGCACAAACTACAAGTTTGCTTACAAACAATGAAAACGCCGTGCTTTGATCTTGTCCCAAGTTTCCGGTAAACGCCACACACTGTATAGGTTTATAAGCACACAGTATAAAACAATATTATAATAACGCAGGCACAAATTTTCTTTTATCCATGCTTACAAAGAAATCGAGCGAAAGAAAATTGAAATATTTCCTTCGTACGAGCGTGTGATCTGGAAGATAAAAGAGATTTCACATAGGATAATCCACTACTTTAAAAAGGGTACGGTATCGCCTCTGTTTCTGTCACACATACCTATATTAGTTGACTCCGTACATAATAATCATAATAAAAGTAGTTATAACAATAATGGAAAAAAATAACAGGAATGACAATGAAATACGTAGTTCCGTACAGATCTTTTTCCTGGTCTGAGAAAATAAATTACTTTTCTTTTGGCGGAGCTTCGCTGTTCAAAATACGAGTCTTTTATTTGTGCTAGACTCCGAAGAAATTAGAAGAACTAGAGAGCAGAAACGAGACGACAGAAAAAAAAAAAAAAACTATTAGATAGTGGAATAAAAATTCGTCAGGGTCGTCATTTTCGGTGTTCGACGTAAAACTTTTGTACCAGTACTTCAAAAATGAATCTCAATTGCTCAACTTGAAAAAAAAAACCTAACGATTAAGCGACATGAACCAAACGAAAATTTGTTATTTACCGCTTCAGCCGCGAAAATAATCACGCTATTATGAGGCACAATTTTCACCAAATTTCAATTCATTTTATTGTTTGAAGTTACTTCGAGTACTATTATATTATGCAGTCTGCAGAAATGAATTACGCAATAGCTTACAAATTGCTTTTTCGTTAAGGCTGAACTATTTTTAAGCTTGGTTCCACGAAAACAAGAAAGCGGATAAGCTAATGGTTATTCTGCATTACATCAGAAATTCTACGACAACCTCTCGAACCGTTCGTATTTGAAGTGATATTAGCATTAATATACAGCCCTTACTTTTAGCCCTCTTGAAGTCTGTCGCGGTCTTGATTGATAGGAAAACAGATAGTCGAGAGAAATACGAATTTATATTATGCTACTTGACTATTCTATTGATGACAAAAGCAAAATAATAGGACTACGAATCGGAAAAAATGGAAGTGGATACAAACGATAGGAACGAGAAACAGTTCATGGCGGTTTCTGGAGAAACAAGAAAATTGAACCCAAAAAAGTACAGCAGGTATGAAATGTCGAGAGCTGGTTCGTGGATCTCTATCAGGCTACCATGTCGACGAAAGTATCATTTATATTGAGCTTTATACACGTATGTGGCCCCGCCTCCTCAGATAGTAAGCTGAATTGTGTTGTGTTCCTCTCTTTCTTTCGATTTCTTGAACGGAACGGGGTTTCAATTATGCAATTTTATTAACACGTACGGGAACTCCGTACCGTGATTAAGGTAACTTGATTATGCAACTTATCGACATTCTCTTCTGTTTTCTCATCATTAAAATAACAGCCTTTATTATTTTTCTTTTATAATACATTGCAAATTGTTTTCCAAATGGCCCCCTTATGGGCATAGGCCTCTCCGATCTTTCTCATCATTAACATTCCATTTATTCGTCGTCTAATTTTCGAACTACTTACTAACAGAAAAAGAGCTTTGCTTTGTTTAACGTGTTACAAATTATCGAAATTCTTTCTGTAAGTCACGGATTTCTTATTTGAGAAAATTTAAACAGGAACTCTGGATCTGATTTAAAAAAAAGAAAGAAAGAAAAAAATGAATATGAAATGAGTATTAGGAAAACACAATTCACCATTTTGTATTGATTTGGAATATTATTACTCGTATTTACTTTATATTCTTTTTGAAAAATCGATGGTTTGAAATTAGCGAGAAATTGAGAAATTCAAACCGTTCGAGCAATGAGATAAGCTTTTTAAACTTGAACTTGATTTCTTGGAACTCCCATTAATCGTATGACGCTCTTTGATGAGGAACTGTGGTTATTTTGTCAAGACTTTGGCCACAGGATCAGCAGAAGTTGGTCTGATTCATACATGCCAAAGGTAGACAATGGCTGTCACCCAACGATGCTAAGTCCGGTAAAGGAGATGAGGAGCTGAAATTTGATCATTATTTTTGTATTGTAATCCCACTACGACCCTTTATAGTATTTGATTGAGTTCGATTTCTTTATACTTATCACTTTAACTTATTCTTTCTGTTGTCCAGATTATACAAGTTATTGGTGATGATAATAATATTTTTATGAGGTATAGAATGGAAAAATATGTAGAAACACTCCTATTATCATTAAATTCCCAGCTCAACAGCTCTCGGCTCCAAGGTCAGTTAGAAAAAAAGAAAGACAATGTAATAAGCCCATTTCAAATGTTCTCAAGCTCTTAACAATCGATCCCGTTTCTTTGATAATCATTAATTTTCTGCACGTGTGTCTTGTACTTTACGACCACTTTTCGCAGCTTTGTCTTTGCGTTGAATGTACGAGTAATGGGCCTAAATCATTCCAAAATTGAAAACCAAACGATTCAACATGCTATACAAACATCAAGTGAAGAGGGAAAAGAGCTTTGACTCTAAGATGTCTCACGCGTTTATATTCATCCAAGTTTATGAAAACGAGCGTTAATTTTATACTAGGAAGGTTTCAGTGGAATGATTTTATACATTCTTACCAGAATAGTAGTTTTGGAAACTCGGCGCTGCACGTGCTCATAAAAAGGAGGAAAAAAATTGAATGCTGATAACTTTAGCCTTCAATGAATGTAGTGCATAAAAAGAAATGAAATGGTGTACACATTCTGAAACGATTCGTATTTTTTCATTGTGACGAGAATTCAAGCAATATTCACACATGCATCATATTTAAATGGGAAACTTCTGCGAGGGTTTGCACGCTGCAATATCTGAATAGATTAAGTGCGATGTACATTTTTTTAATCGATATGAAATGAGACGAATATTATTATAAAAATATCTAACTGCTTTTCACTCGCCGATAGCATACATTTTAAAATGAAGTAGATATTGTATGGAACTAGGCAAGATGTAGGGAACTAAGGACTCGAAATCCGGTGATTTGTGACTCTGTAAATATCAAATAGAGCGGCTAAGTATTATTGCAGTTTCATTCTCCGTACAAACCTGCAAAAATATGCCTACATTTTACTTTTTTTAATTTTGCCTGTAGAAAAACGGGTTTAATTGAAGATTCAACGATGTTTTGAAAGCTCTTTTGCTTTTTAAACGTATCATTTTATAATATGACGGTATACGAGTGTCGAGTCATTTAAGTGTATGTGTGCATTTACGATGAACCGGAGCTACGTATAACTAGATTATATGGATATACCGATGAGGTGCATTCGAATACATGACTTCATGGCTTATGCACTTTATAAATGTTTTGTAAGCTATAATACGGGTGACACGGAGTTTTACTACTTGAAGTAAGCCAACGACGCGGGTGAAATGTTGATCAACAGTAAAGTACTAGAATTTAATTTGAAACAAAGTCAAAATTGAATCCATAGTCTTAAGTTTTTGACCCGTTATCTCTTTTCCGTTTCTTGCTCTACAAGATCGTTATTCTGCTCATTTCTATTGACTTTGTAAATTTCCCTCTCGTTTTTTTCTTTTTCACACTTCAAGTAAAAATTATTTGTATAAGAAATCAAGTTTTATCACCGCTCATCGAAATGTATAAATTTTACCGTTACAAAGTTCAGTAAAACTATTGCGGCTGTTATCGTGTACCATCTTGACCGATTTCAAAGAGTCTAAATCAATGATAGGAGAATTTCTGCTCCACCTTCATACCGGACCATTCGAATACAGTATTTTCGTACGCTATATACAGAAAATTAGCCTAGTGCAATATTCTAGCCGTAAAATTATCATAAACTAGGCCAGACAAACCTGTACTACAGGCATACAGGTCAAAAGGACGGCGTTCCTAACGAAATTGAACGGCGCGAAGAATCAAAATTTTTCTTAGTTTTTCTCCTGCCGTAATGTATAAGTCCAGCACTTCTATGATGTTAAAATTTTTTTAAGACTCCTATCATGTTCCTGAAGCTCAAAATTGGAAATTTTTGCAAATTTTTCTTCATACAGAAATAACTGGTAATCTTTAATTTTCCCTCTACCTCTCCTAGATGATTGCGTTGATTTTCTAGCAAGATGAGTGAGCCCGCCAGCACACTCTTCAGGGATATAGAAACATGTCGAGTTCTAATCCAATACCTTACTATTACAATTATGTGTAAAGCAAAATAGCCCGTTAAATAGTTACTGGTCTTGGAAACTTTGACAAGCACACAAACCAGATCAAGAGGGGAACCCGTAAATGACGTCATATGGTGAGCCTGGCATTCACTTACTCACGATTACGTCATCCAATATGAGAAATGGAGCAGGATCTATTTTTTCGCTTGACATAAAATTTTATGCACGTTTGAAAAAGTGAGACAGCCCTGATCTTACTCATGGATTAGAAAAGTAGAGAGTGGCTGGGATTCCGGAACCTCGTGAGGATATAATTTCCGGAATCAAAAGTAAGGGAGCTCGAACTTCGTGACGTCAGTGGTGTAGGTATGGAGGTACATCTTTTCATAGAAATATTTATTTTTAAACAAGGAATCTGTTCTATGTATGACTGTATAGTATTATACATGTTTTCGGCCCTGCTCGAAGCTGAGACTTGAGACTGACACTCGATACCGAGACTCGAGACTGAAACTTGAGCTTGAAACTTGAGACTGAGACTGGATCTTGAAACAGACACTCAAGACTGACATTCGCGCCTGAGACTCAAGACGAACACTTGAGACTGAAACTTGAGCTTGAGAATCGAGGTTGAGACTTAAGACTGACCCTCGAGACCAAGACTGGAGACTGACACTTGAGACTGACATCCGAGACTGAGACTCGCACTTGAGACTTCAGTTTGAGACTCGAGACTGAGACTTGAAACTCAAGATTGAGAATCAAGACTGACATTTGGGATTCAGATTTGAGAATGACACTTGAGGCTGAGTCTTAAGCTTGAGACTAGGGTCCGAGACTCCATATTGAGACTCGCGCTTGAGACTCGAGTTTAAGAATCGAGAATGAGACTTGAGACTGAGACTCAAGATTGAGACTAGAGTCCGAAACTCCATATTGAGACTTAAGCTTGAGAATCGAGACTGAGACTTGAGACTGCCACTCGGAGCTGAAACTCGAGACTGAGACTTGAAACTCAAGATTGAGACTTGAGACTGAGAACTGAGTTTCAGACTAGAACTTAAGACTCGAGACTGACACTTGAGACTAGAGTCCGAGAATACATTTTGAGACTGGTGCTTGATACTCGAGCTCGACAATCATGACTGGGACTTGAGACTGACAATCGGAGCTCAGACTCGAGACTGAAACTTGAGCTTCAGACTGGAACTTGAGACTGAGACTCAAGCTTGAGAATCAAGACCGAGAATTGAGACTGACACTTGGGACTGAGATTCAAGAATGACACTGGATACTGAGACTCGAGACTGACACTTGAGGCTGACACTTGAGGCTGACACTTGAGACTGAGACTCGAGCTTGAGAATTGAGAATTGATATTGAGACGTGAGGTTGAGACTGACACTCGAAACTGACGTTTGAGACTGAGACTTGAGCTTGAGAATTGAGGTTGAGACTTACGACTGACACTTGAGACTGACATCCGAGACTGAGACTTGCGCTTGAGACTTGAGTTTGAGACTCGGGACTGGGCTTGAAACTCAAGATTGAGACTCGAGACTGACACTTGGGACTGAGATTCAAGAATGACACTCAATACTGAGACTTGAGACTCGAGACTCGAGACTGACATTGGAGACTGAGACTCAAGCTTGAGAATCAAGGTTGAGACTTGAGACTGACATTTGAGACCAAGACTCAAGATTGAAACTAGAGTCCGAGACTCCATATTGAGACTCGAGCTTGAGAATTGAGACTGAAACTCGAGACTGAAACTTGAGTTGGAGACTCAAGACTGAGATTTGAAACCCACAATTGAGACTCAAGACTGATCCTTGGGACTGAGATTTGAGGATGACACTCAATACTGAGACTTGAAACTCGAGACTGAGACTTGAGCTTCAGACTAGAAATTCAGATTCGAGACTGACACTCAAGACTGACATTCGAGACTAAGACTCAAGCTTGAGACTAAAGTCCGAGACTCCATATTGAGACTCGCGCTTGAGACTCGAGCTTGAGAATCAAGACTGGGACTTGAGACTGACACTCGGAGCTGAGACTTGAGACTGAAATTTGAGTTTGAGACTCGAGACTGAGACTTGAAACTCAAGATTGAGACTTGAGACTGACATTTGGGACTCAGATTTGAGAATGACACTCGAGGCTGAGTCTTAAGCTTGAGACTAGAGTCCGAGACTCTATATTGAGACTCGCGCTTGAGACTCGAGTTTGAGAATCAAGAATGAGACTATTGAGACTGACACTTGGAGCTGAGACTCGACACTGACGTTTGAGACTGAGACTCGTGCTTGAGAATTGATATTGAGATATGAGACTTGAGACTGACACTTGGGACTAGAGTCCGAGACTCCATATTGAGACTCGCGCTTGAGACTCGAGACTGAAACTCGAGCTTCAGATTCAAGCTTGAGAATCAAGACTGAGAATTGAGACTGACACTTGGGACTGAGATTCAAGAATGACACTGGATACTGCGACTTGAGACTTGAGACTGAGACTCGAACTTGAGAATTTATATTGAGACGTGAGACTTGAGACTGACACTCATCAAGACTGACATTTTAGACTAAGACTCAAACTTGAGACTAGAGGCCGAGACTCCATATGAGACTTTAGCTTGAGAATCGAGACTGAGACTTGAGACTGACACTCGGAGCTGAAACTCAAGATTGAGACTTGAGTTTGAGACTCGAGACCAAGACTTGGGACTGAGATTCAAGAATGACACTCAATACTAAAACTCGAACTTGAGAATTGGGGTTGAAACTTGAGACTGACTCATGAGACTGACATTCGAGACTGAGACTCGAGCTTATAGGCGTAGAAAGGGGGGACCCCTCCCAGACACCCGAAAAAATTCTAGTTGCTAACCAATGCGTCTATACTCATAATGCGTTATTGCAAATTCTGTCACTCCATAATACTGAACCCCCCTCCCAAGACTGAGACCTTCCTACGCCTATGCTCAAGCTTGAGACTAGAGTCCGAGACTCTATATTGAGACTCGCGCTTGAGACTCGAGACTGGGACTTGAGACGAACACTTGGAGCTCAGACACGAGACTGAAACTTGAGCTTCAGACCAAAACTTGAGACTCAAGACTTACACTTGAGACTGAGACTCAAGCTTGAGAATCACGACAGACTGACACTTGGGACTGAGATTCAAGAATGACACTGGATACTGAGACTTGAGACTCGAGACTGACACTTGAGACTGAGACTCGAGCTTGAGAATTGATATTGAGACGTGAGACTTGAGACTGACACGCAAGACTGACATTTGAGACTAAGACTCAAGCTCGAGACCAGAGGCCGAGACTCCATATTGAGATTCTAGCTTGAGAATCGAGACTCAGACTTGAGACTGACACTCGGTGCTGAGACTCGAGACTGAAATTTGAGTTTGAGACTCGAGACTGAGACTTGAATCTCAAGATTGAGACTCGAGACTGACACGTGGAACTGAGATTCGAAAGTGACGTTCGAGGCTGAGACTCACGACTGACACTCGATACTGTGACCTGAGACTCGAGACTGAGACTTGAGCCAGAGACTAGAGCTTGAGACTCAAGACCATGACTCGAGCTTCCGGCTTGAGGAGGCTGAGACTCGGGACCGAGACTCCAAACTGACACTCGAGCTTGAGAATCGAGACTGTGACTGAAGCTTGAGACTCTTCCTTGAGAGTCAAGACTAAGACTCGAGACTGAGACTTGAGACTTGAGACTGAACCTCGAGCTCAGCGTCGTTGCCAGACTTTTTGAGACCTAAAGTGACATTTTTACACGAGCTCTTCCTTCATTTTAGACAATTTCAATTTTTTTTTCGCCGGCGCGAGGCCTACAGTAGCTCGAGGCCTGAGGCGGTAATACCTACTCGCTACCCCTTGGCGACGGCCCTTTTCACATATAGTTTTAGATTTTGTTAGCCCAAGTCTTGGTTCGTGAACCCAATCTAATGATAATATTGCTGCATTTTACAAAATTGCCTCGTACCGAGCTTTCCTGTCTAAAATTATTACGCGTTAGTCTTTGACAACCTAATTAGTTGTGGTTCTGCAGTATTCCGCGCTTACATTAAATCTATGCCGAATTAAACGAATAATATGGAATTGTTTGCTCAAAAACTGGGTGCATTTAATAATGTACCGAGCACGCTGATTATGTGGCCGTTATTACTTAGATACCACCAGTGAAATTGTTACGTAAATGTTACAAGTGATTATGGTCGCGTAAACATTTTCACTTCCAGCTTGATACGTGTAAACTAGTCGTGTACACATTCTTTATCGCTTGTATTTCTATATACACTCAAACACTCTACGTATAGGTATAAGCTTTTGTTTTCAATTTTACTACCAACATTTCCGAAGTTGCTGGCGCATGAATTAACCTGCAGCACGAAACGCTCCATGGTTACCATTCAATATGGTTAATTAATGAAAAATTTTCCCTCTGCGGACTGATTTTCTTTGGCTCGAAAAAACGGACATAATGCAAATAATGAAATATGTAGTCAATGCATTGCGGACACGGGTAGAGTCGTTGGACTCGAATAAAACTTTTATGCAGTACTATGGTAAAAATAACCTAACCTTACAGCGTTAAGTAGTGGTTTGAAAACTAGCATGATTTCGCTGAAAGACGGTGCACATACACGTTGATAAGACGAACAAGAAACTTTAATCAATCGAAAGTTCCATTCGCAAAATGTACGATAGTAATTTTTAAAGAATGTCGGGACATGGAGTTGATTTTTTTCTTCTATTCGTTTTTTCGTCACTCCTTTTTTGTGCTGTAAACGTAAGCAGTATACTAAATTTACCATCAGTAGACTCGCCAAGCGCAAGCCTACGCTCTGATGGGCGCCAAATAATTTTAGGATTTCGTAATTTTCAATTTTCAGTGATACAAAAGGAATTGATTCTTCCATTTAATACAATGGCGTGAAGGAGCAAGTTCTGATTAACGTGAAACAATGAAAATGGAAATTCTTTTCTCGCTACGAAGACCTTTTTCATTGCGACCGGTCTCAATCGTCTTCGCAGCAATTGCTAAATTCTTATTTGCTGAAAGGAGTCATCATTTCGCTAAAATGACTTTATGTAGACTGTTGAATTTGTCTCGAGACCTTACCCTTATTCTATTTAAAACAATTTAGACGTTTAGTCTGACTCGATATTCGTGCTTTGATGAAAACTACATCTGAAATTTCTTTATGATATCTGTTGCAGATTGGTTTGCAGGCTGGTTATTCAACGGTTATTATAATCGTCAACCAAATGATGATGGTTTCAGTAGTCAAGACTGTGTTGAAATACGTCGAGAATACCATATTTCCCGCCCTAATATCGCTACAAATAGCAGTAAAGTGAGATTGACTTCATCATTTACGTGGAACGATCGTGACTGCCAAACTCGGAATTATTTTTTATGCGAATTTCTTAAAGTACCTTCAAATCCAGCCGGTAAGAAAAGTTCACTTTGATAAACAGAATGCAGGCAGGAAATAATTTTCTGAAATACCTAGTTGAAATTTCAGAGAAAATGTAAAAGAATGATGTCCATGTATGGAGACAAGTTATAACCAAAGTTTGGACTGTAATTTCGTATATAGGCTCTTCCCCTAGATCATACTGCTTAATCGTTTGCCTGATTCATCATTGCATATTCGATTCCCCTACCATGAGACCAATATAAAGGAAGTGCGATTACAATGAGAATCTGGCAAAAGAATGCCTGTACAATAGAGCTCCGTAACCGCTTAAATTTTTTAAATAGTCCAGAACATTTCCAGACTTCTTCTGAATGCGGTTTATGATCCTACGTCTACTTTGTGGCGCCTATGCTCCATTAATGATCCTTGCTTGGACTTTCTGAACGGTCAATCTCTTCACTCTTCACTATCCGTTTTATCTTTAGTTCAAAAATGATGGAAATGCTAGGTTTTGAAAAATATTTCTGTAAATAATAAGATGATAGAGGTTATTTTCTACTCATTTTTAGTTTGTGTCAACATTTTTTGAATGATGAAGTGGAAGTGAAGCATTTTTATTAAGTCATGAACATCACCTATTGAATGACTTTCATGATAAAATTATTTATACCATGAAAAATACTTTATTCAACAATGGACCTTACTGATAACGTCGTTGATATTCATCTCATACTCGAAAATTGATATCTTTAGGCTGTCGATCAGTCGGAAATTCGCGTCACGCTGACGTCATAGGCTGATGACGTCATGCAAGACCTTGACCTCCTTTAGCTACTTGGAGAAAAACGAGATTTTTCCACTTCATGGGAATCCTATATACCTGTCAAAAGAGCACCTAATCAATGCAATTCTTATGGAACGAGTGCCCTATCAACGGAACTCCTCCTTATACTGTATATCTTTGGATTATGAACTTCGTTCTTCTATTGACGTATGATCTTAGCCCACTATACGATGGTACTATATTTTGGAAAAGGAGGTGAGAGTATACGTCTCACTATTTTGTATACTACTATCCAACGGACGGGCTCACTCCGTCAGTATTCCTAGCTTGGTATAAGCCTAGTGAGTAAGTAGTGTAGAGAATCCGTTACGAACTTGCACAGTAGATAGAAAACTTTATGAACGAATAAAGTTTTTTATCTACTCTGCAAGTTCGTAGCGGTTTCTCTACACTTACTCGCTTACTCGTAATGGCTTGTAACGTGGCGCAAATCCTCTTTATTATAAGCCGAGTGTACAATATCCCTGTTGGGCTTCGCTTTTGGCCGAAATTAGCCCACTATAGAGGCTAAATTACCCACACGTAATATTACTAGCTAGCTAATGGGGTTGGCTCATTCGCCTCCCCTCCTCTCCTTCGGCATTTCTGTATACTATGAGGCCATAGTTTACTGCATATGTTGGCATGATGCTAGGCGAAGTATCTGAATATAATTTAGACTATAGTATTTTCATGACCTAACCTAAAGTATCAAATGGCGAGATTCTTTCAAGTCGGTCAAGTAGTTCAAGGTCACTGATAACGCCATAGGGCGTCTCGCAGCCCGTTTTCCAAGCATTTCTAGCTGTTAGTACCCGCCCAACCCGAAGATACATATGCATTTCGAATTACAACTTTTGGCCTATCCGTCTCCAATTCTTTAGCGAGGAACCCACGACCCATTTTGTTAGGAGGGTTATACTCTCAGAAAACGTCCGCATCCGAGAGCTTCTGTGAAGTGCGTGACGTGACGTGACGGGTGACGCTTTATGACATCATCAATGACCTTGACCTACTTTAGGGACTTATAAAAATTCAACTTCCAGCCTTCATTATACGTCAGGCCTAGTATACAGTATACTGAGAAGAGCCCCGCCAACTCATTTGCTGAGGAGGCATTTTCGCGCCAACGTAATCGCGAGCGCATTCAACTTATTACGTCATCATTTTCAAGACTCAGAATTTGGCTATATATGATAGGAGGAGGACCAGAGAGGTTGCAGGTTCCCCGTTGCCATTGCAACCCTGCAATAGCCTCTAAATTTTCTCCCATCTTTGATTTTTAAACTTCCAAGTTCAAAATTCTTCAGTTCTCACTTTTACCTTCCAATTTCCTTTGATTTTCTTCGAACAGACCCTCAGGAAGGACGAAAACTCGTCCGACAGAGCCAACGAAATAAAGATAATGTTTCTAGTCATCGTTCGTTCCCCCGCACCTCTTCCCATGTCTACCTAATTGAACCATGATTGTAACCTAGTACAGGTGGTAGGTAAAGCCCAAATTACATTCCCTCAGACACACACCCTCTTGGAGAATGCACCCGTCCTTTACCACTAGGGATACATCGAATCGGGAGGGGATATCATGCTCTTGTGATTGCCCAGCACTACATTTACGTGTTTAAGATATGTTGAGGGAGTGTTGGGAGGATTGCTTGTGTCGAAGATTACTGCTTTGGTGTAATTACGTGTCGGTGTGGAACTTATGCTTGTTTAGCCTGATATACACTATAGCCCAAACTTTGGTATGTATGCAACATGCAGTACACTGGGCTTATGGCTCAATGGTTGACATTTTTCGAATCTCAAGCACGCGAAACGCTGGCTCGAAAACATGGAACTTGACAACATTTTCTACCTTCGCTACTTCGGCTCTTGTATCCGTAGCCTTTTTCTTACTAGGGCCAACATACGCTTTATATTTAGGTCAGTAGAGAGCGACAGCCGTGCCTGCCGACTAGATGTAAAGAGTTTCTCCTGCTTGCTAGTTTCTCATGAGTCTTGTACTTTCTAAACCCGTGACCATCAGCAACTCGGGGTGCAGGGCAAGGACAAGATTTCCTCTTGTCAGAAATAACGGTGGAGGTCCGTCAACTAAACAGCCTCATATACTTCTGATATGCAGTAAACTAAAATGAAGGCTTAGCTCAACATACTGTATACCAGTGCTTGCATTGAGCTGAGAAATTCCTAGTGAGTCGGTCGGCTAGCTAGCCTTACGTACTCCTAAAATACATTACATTAGTAATTGCTATACTAGAAAGTAGACCGATGTCTGTCCAATGACGTTATACTTAGGAATTTTCTGAAGCCCATCAGGCCAGACACATTCAGGGTCAGTCTCCTTCCCTGTCTATTTTTTTGCAAACGCTCAAAGACATGTACGTGATACAGCAATTTCCCTCGAAATCAAAAAAACGTTCTTTTAAGGAACTCCTATGAAGAGTTTTCTTCAGACGCATTCATCTTTGAGTCCTGTTGAGTTTAATAGGGGGTAAATCAAAATCAGGGTGCATATTGTCTTACCAACTGTTTGGTATTCTTTTGAGGTGGTTGAATTTCATATAACTCACTGGTGAAATTTTCCTCATTTGTAAATATAATTTCCTTATTTTCTTTATAGATCAGCTGCCAAATTTTCAAAAACCAGAATGTAATCAAAAATTTAGTCTGACGCAAGAGGATGACCGAGCTGTGATCTCATCACCAGAATTTCCGCACAATTACCCGGACAACAAAAATTGTCTGATCCAGTTGAACGCTCCACCTTCTTATAAAATTGCGATCGTTTTTGAAGAGTTTGTTTTGGAAGAAGAAACAAAGTAAGTACCAAATGAGTAAAATCGTTATTTCTTTTGAAATTTCTTTTACTTACCGACCGTCGTTAGACTTCTTATAGCACGAAAACGGGGTATTTATAATGTGGGGAAGAGTTTGCGCGAGAAAAAATACGGGGAGTATGCCTTCCACTTTTCCCTCCTCCCTCCATACCGGTTGAGCTTCAGATAGTGTACGTGAGACAGTTGCCACAAGTAAGATGTGAGATAGCCTATCAGCGAAATGAATTATTTGAAGCAGCTTTTTCAGAGGTCGGTCTTCGCGACTCGGGCCACCTCTACCTGCAAGGAGGTCCATGTTGCCAGCCCCCCCTTCCTCGAATTATGGGTTGGGAAGTGGCTCAATCGTTTGTATTTCGTTTGTAGGGGTTTGTATTGACGTTTTTTCGTTTGTACTACCCTTATTTCTGCAGGAACCAGAAGGAGGGGCGGGGGACAAAAAGGGTCAGAATTTCCCCGGATTGGAAAATTGTTCGAACTTTCAAATTCTAATTTGCTTTTCAAGTGGATTTTCTCGGGATGCTCAAGAAATGCTTTGGAGCACCAAACTGGGTTTATGGACCCAATAAAGAGAATCAAAATTCCTCCAAGTTGAAAAATTTTGTAATCTTTAGATGTTGTTTTCAATATTCTAATAGTACATTTTGTATCGAGTGGCGAAAACAAGCAATATTGGAACGAGCGAAGTGTAGCCGCTCGAGCAGGCTACCATTTATCGGCACTTTTAATTTGGTAGTTTCCACAGTAAAAAAGCGGTGTATACCAGTATAATTAGTAATGGACCAGTTTAATTAGAAATGACCGGTAAAGAATTAGATTGAAAGGAAAAAAAGGACATCAGCAGTATAATAATGTATTGCGCCAAAAAAAAATGAACATTGCCGTAAATTAATAAATTTAATAACGTAAAAGTAAAAAAGCAGTTTTCATTCTTTAAGTAAACACGTATGTCGCAACAGTAAAAAATTTGAAATTTCAAAGTATAAAAAAAAAAAATACACAATCACTGCTCTTCAAGAAAACAGGGCATGAGCACGAGTTGTCGCCTAAACTACAAACGGAGATTTTCCAGATTCCAAAATTCCATTTTTGGAAATCCGCGAAACTGGTCCACGCAGCAGTTTTATCCTTGAATTCCTGCAAGGTTATTTTGGTGAGACGTATTTCTTTCGTTGCTGCATTTGGGCCACTTTGTGGACGAGCACTTGCAGCTACGTAGTAAATCGTCTTCTCTGGCCCACTGACTTCCTGCAGAATGCTCTTGTCCTGCTTTGCCCATTGATACGCACTCGTCCAAATTTGGAGAGATGGGGTTGCAGTCTCGGCAAATGGAATACAGTTTCGAGATGAGGGATTTCTACTGTCGGACCAATTTAGCACCAGATTGCTTCTTCAATCGGCAAGTTCATTCTACCCTCCCTCGAACTTACCGCACTTGTAAACCTTTCGCAGAATGTTAAATACTGCGTAATCATTATTATTTACTGCTCCTCAAATTAGATGTAGCAGATTATTTTTTCACTGTTTGTACGACCAAAAATACCGCATTCAATTTACTGTGCATTGATCTTTCATTACTGCTGATACTTGCCGTTTTTACTGCCAAAGAAAAACTGCTTCAATTACTTTTTTTACTGTTCATTTTATTTGTCCCCAATTACAAACAGTACTTTTTATAATACATGAAGCAAAATTAGACTCTCAAAAGTAGAATTTGTTATAGTTTTAATGTCCAATTATTGTCTAAATGGCACCACTGACGCGATTTTCGCTACGGGTAAAACACTTTCGCCACGGTTCTGATAACGGCGAGTTTCGCTTCAAAAAACGAACACAATACGCAGCACTTTCGCTGCATGTATTATAAAAATGAAATTTAGCGCCGAGTCCAAGGAAAATACTGAAATGGCCCTAGAGGAACATCACAATTTTTCCAAAACAAAGATTACAAAAATTTTCTCATTCTGCAGTAAAATCGTTGATTCAGAGGATGGACGGAGTCCGCTGGAGGGAACCGAGACTAGGAAACACGCATTCTGTTGTGGCTTCGCGGTGAGAGATTGAGAAGACCGCGTCGTCCATCAAGAAGGGAAAACGTACAGAAATTTGCGTTGTGCCATCCGCTAAAGGGAATCGAGACTATGAAACTCGCTTTCTGTTGAGAACTCGCGGTGAGAAATTGAAGAGGGCCCCGTCTTCCATCAAGAAGGGAAAATGTACAGAAATTTGCGTTGTGTCGGCTGCTACAGGGAACTGAGAATGGGAAGTTCGTTTTCTGTTGTGAACTCGCGGTGAGAGATTGAAGAGGGCCCCGTCAAGGATCGAGAAGGGAAAACGTCCGGACATTTCCGTTGTGTCGGCCGCCTGAGGGAACTGAGACCGGAAGCTTGCATTCTGTTGTGACCTCGCGGTGAGGGATTGAGGGAGGCCCGTCTTTGATCGAGAAGGGAAAACGTTCAGAAATTTTCGTTGTGTCGGCCGCTTAAGAGTCTCGAGACTAGGAAACACGCATTCTGTTGTGACCTCGCGGTGAGAGATTGAAGAGGGCCCCGTCTTCCATTAAGACGAGAAAACGTAGAGGAATTTGCGTTGTGTCACCGGCTAAAGGGAACCCAGACTGGGAAACTCGCTGCCTGTTGTGCACGCGCGGTGAGGGATTGAAGAGGGCCCCGTCTTCCATCAAGAAGGGAAAACGTACAGACATGTGCGTTGTGCCGGCCGCCAAAGGTCGGAGCTAAGAAGCTCATTTTCTCTTGTAAGCGTGCCGTAAGAGATTGAAAGAGGCCCCGTCTTCAACAAAGGAAAGTGAGCTTCCCATTCTCAGTTCCCTCTAGCGGCCGACACAGCGGAAATTTCTATACGTTTTCCCTTTTCAGTCAAAGACGGGGCCTCCTTTAATCTCTCACTGCAAGTTCTGAACAGAAAGCGAGTTTCATAGTCTGGGTTCTCTCCAGCAGCCGACACAACGGAAATGTCCGGACGTTTTCCCTTCTCGATCAAAGACGGGCCTCCCTCAATCCCTCACTGCGAGGTCACACTAGAATGCGAGCTTCCCATTCTCAGTTCCCTCTAGCGGCCGACACAACGGAAATGTCCGGACGTTTTCTCTTCTCGATTCTTGACGGGGCCTCCTTCAATCTCTCTCCGCGAATTCACAACAGAAAACGAACTTCCCATTCTCAGTTCCCTGTAGCAGCCGACACAACGCAAATTTCTGTACGTTTTCCCTTCTTGATGGAAGACGGGGCCCTCTTCAATTTCTCACCGCGAGTTCTCAACAGAAAGCGAGTTTCATAGTCTCGATTCCCTTTAGCGGATGGCACAACGCAAATTTCTGTACGTTTTCCCTTCTTGATGGACGACGGGGTCTTCTCAATCTCTCACCGCGAGGTCACAACAGAATGCGTGTTTCCTAGTCTCGGTTCCCTCCAGCGGACTCCGTCCATCCTCTGAATCAACGATTTTACTGCAGAATGAGAAAATTTTTGTAATCTTTGTTTTGGAAAAATTGTGATGTTCCTCCAAGGCCATTTCAGTATTTTCCTTGGACTCGGCGCTAAATTTCATTCAAAATATTGAAAACAACATCTAAAGATTACAAAATTTTTCAACTTGGAGGAATTTTGATTCTCTTTATTGGGTCCATAAACCCAGTTTGGTGCTCCAAAGCATTTCTTGAGCATCCCGAGAAAATCCACTTGAAAAGCAAATTAGAATTTGAAAGTTCGAACAATTTTCCAATCCGGGGAAATTCTGACCCTTTTTGTCCCCCGCCCCTCCTTCTGGTTCCTGCAGAAATAAGGGTAGTACAAACGAAAGAATGCCAATACAAACCCCTACAAAGGAAATACAAACGATTGAGCCACTTCCCAATCCCTAATTCAAAAAAGGGGGGGCTGGCGACATGGACCTCCTGCAAGGGCGTTGTGAAAAATATAAAATTGATGTTGTACTGATGGAAAACGTTATTATCAAATGTTTTACAACGTCATAGTATCTGATAATTGAGGTTTGGAGAGACAAATATGACCTGATTTAATAAAACACGTCTTGTGAGCAAGAAATCGATTTTCATTTGTTGCGTAAAATTAGTCAATCAATACCTCCTCAATCACCTGGTAATATCAAAATTTGCCAAAAATGAAAATTTTCGCGGGGAACCGGCGACCCATTTTGTTAGGGGGATTACAGCCTCAGAGAACGTCCGCGTCCAAGAGTTTCTGTGACTTGCGTGACATGACGGGTGATGACACCATCAATGACCTTGACCTACTTAAGGGACTTACAAAAAATTTCACCTTCTAACCGAGATGCTTCATGACGTCATCAATGACCTTGACCTTGACCTACTTTGGGGACTTGAAAAAATTTCAACCTTCAGCCTCAATTATATCAGGCCTAGGATACAGTATACTGAGGAGAGCCCCGCCAACTCATTCGCTGAGGGAGCATTTTCGCACCAACGTGATCGCAAGCGCGTTCAAGTTATTACGTCATCATTTTCAAGACTCGGAAACTAGGCTATGTATGATAGGAGAAGGACTTACAAAAATTTCACTCTCGAGCTATATATTATAAATGAGAAGACTACAGCCGGGTTTCGACATTGAGGTTGCGGGTTCTCCGCTTCCATTGCAAATCTGCAATGGCCTCTAAATTTTTTGGCAAATTTTGTTGTGTTTAGGATACGATACGTAGAGGAGGTACTACTTAAATAACCAATTTCACTATAACAATAGAGATCGATTTTCTGCATGTAAGAGTTGCTTTAATGATTTGTGATCCATGATTTAATCTGTACTTGGTTCTGTCAGAGTTGACTGAGCGTGTATATCATCGATACTGGAAAATGAGTGTAAGATAAGAGTAAAACAATTGATAAACCGATCTTCCCAACAGCTTGTGCAACGGGGCGCTTGTTCAATACTATTCCTGATGACTGACTCTTTGATTGAAAAGGAACATCGACCTTCAATTCGAATGCGGACGCTCGACTAGGAGCGCTAATTTCTTCACCTTTTCAAGCACTTGGGTACGCTAGAAAATTAATCATCAAAATTCTTGTTTTTAATTACTTTGACTTTATAACTCTCTGGTAATTGTTATAATAAGCGAAAAAGCTCATTAGGACTAGTCGCTAAAAGTTTGTTTTAAAGGACGTAAAAAGATTTTTATTACCATGCGCTCTTATGGCTATTTTTATGTTGATAACCTTTTCGAGCAGCTTTCAAAATTTGCCACTCGCTTCGCGCTATTCGCGTCCTCATGCGAATACTTCTGTGATCTGACTTATCTTTTGTGCTGGGACTGACATCAATCACCTAGGTATGTGTGCTAGAATACTCCAGTTTCAAAATGTTTGAAATCTAGAAGAACACGATACCATGTTTCTTTATTGCTCGTAACAAGATTGTTCCTGCTTTAGGAAGAAAATATCTTTCATCATTGTAAACTCAAACACCCTTCTGAAACTAAAACCTCGAGAGTCATATTCGACGAAATTTCTTCATTCCAAACCAATTGAATTTCAACGAATCGCGCGACAAAATCACCAATAATGGTACTCTGTATAAAATCTATCTCCAGTTTTTGGATTTCGTACCCAACAATCTGGCGAATATCTTACAACTTGGCTCGTGAATTTACCACCTTTTCTTCTCAGATTTGAGCTCGAGAAATAATGGACGTATCTAATTACAGTAACGGCTAGACGAAGAATATTCGAAGGTTGGCGCTCTTGGCTCTCTCTGTCGGTCGATACCTTCGATATTTTGCGTCATGATTCAGAAAAAAAAATGTCGATTTATTGCTTGTCGCGTCGTACACCTTTAGAGAGCTGAAGAAGCAGACACCGATCCCATTAGATACGTTTTCTTAAATTACCCGTCATTTATTCGAGAAAAGATTATGTAACATGTATCTAGACAATGCAAACAAATGGATTAGTTTATCGCGAATATTTTTTCTTAAATTTTCCGCGATAATTGATGAAGCGGGTTTCAGAATTCATCGCCCCGTTTCATTCTTCCTTCCGTTCGATGAGACGCAGCTATTGTCATCCGCGCTGACGAAAATATCAAACTCGTAAAATAATATTTTCATCCCCTTCCCATCTTTTCATCTAATATTTTCATCGTCTTCTCACCTGACGATAATTTATAATGATTTTTTCGCGCACGCAAAAATAATTTCGTTCAAATTTTTCATCTGCCACTTTTATTTATTTTCTTTTTTTCGTTTTTTTTTCTGCTTTCCCCGTGGGTACTTCTTCAGACAAACGGATATACGTTTCGAACACGAGATGATGATTTGCAGCGTGAACTATACGTGGCACGAAGCTCGTAAATGGTTCACGATCAGGGATAAATAAATTTCGCGTTCTCTATCCAACATGAGATCCATAATTTCATGCTTAGCTGCTATTACAGTCATAGAGGTTTAAATAATAGCCACAATCGGCACTATTTTATACGTAGCGGGTCAGCTGGAAAATACACGCCGCTTACCGAGTGATAGATAATTCGTTTTCCTTTCCTAGAAAAAAAAAAAAAACTGGCGTTTTTCAATGCACACCGACGAGGATAACGCGCTTTATCCATGAATAGATTACTTCAGACGGAATAACGTCTGAAATCAATTCAGCCAAGAAAATTATTCATGTAGGAGGCGCGACTTTCAAATCGGTGTGCCCTGATTGTATCTTTTACCGTCGAGGGAACTTTTTGCAGGCAAAGTGTGTCACGTCGGCTTGATTGAAAACTTTTCTGCTTATACAGTCGGTTTGAAAGAAGAAAATAATCAAATTTTCAAATGAAATCGAATACATATACAGAGATTACAGAATACTCTTCATTCGGCTGCTGGCATGTTCGGTAAGAGATGTAAAAAATTGGGTACTTTAACGAGTATCAAATGAATGAAAATGGAAAATTAAACTACGGCTTTATGACCTTCGAACACCTACACCTTGGTTGTATGTTTCGACAATGGCTCTTTTAGCAATAAACCATGCGCGGATTGTCAATTTATTGTCGGGCTTCGATATTCTCTTCTTAAGCTTCCGCTAAGGAATCCCTTGTCTAGTATTCTGGTATTTTTCAGGTTTGGCCGCAAAACGAGACTTGTCTCTCTGAATTGGGTCTCTCCAGTGCTGGATTCAGGCATAGGCAACATAGGCACGTGCCAAGAGCGGGAAAATTTGAGGGAAATTCCGAAAAATTCATTCTTACAAAGCGGCTGTATGTTTTCTGTCTAGGATGGCTAATGAGTTGAATCCGGCTTTGGGTTTCGTCGCAATTCAGTCATGAACGAACCTCATTTACGGGTGCACCACTTACTATACAGTAACACTTTTCTATATCCCGTTGCACCGCTCAAGATCTTTGCGTTAGTCAGTGCATTTTCCAAACAGCGAAAATATTTAAAATCTATTCAATTCATCAAAGACTCGATAGATTTGTCAGTTAAGAGCCACGACCGCGAATGGAGGCTAGAAATTCTGAAGTATCCTTCCTGTTAAATGAAAGTTGAATCTTATTCTTGCATCATAGGGAATGTTGATTTCTGGACTGGATGGTATTAATTCAGTGTCACCAGCGCACAGTCATGAAGAAGAAGATGGATATAGGCGAAGGCAGAACTACGCTATCTGTAAACCAGCCAAATGCACACGACTTTCTGCAGGGAGAAGAGCAAGCATTAGGACTTGAAGAAAGGAGACACCACATGCGACTTAGGTCTAAGTTGTGCCTGCTATGTGTGTGCTAAAGTTTGCATACCAGGGGATCTCTGAAATTTTTCAGGCATAATCTCTCTGCAAAGACTTTCAGATTAGCTGAAGGCAGAAGATACTCTACTCCAAGAATATTTACGACAGGAAAAGAATCATTCATAAAATTTATGGTACTATCAATTTTGATGATACGAAGATCAATATCCTCCGACACTAGTCATTGTCGAGAAAAAATTTGAATACAAAATCACCCAACAAGTTCTTATATCGAAAGAAACAGAAATTCCTGCGTCTTACGAAATTTATCCACCTTCAGGATCGTTCGCACCGACAGTAATAATACCAATTACAACGACGATAATACTGCAGTAGTAATAAGGTTCATCTATGTACTGCAAAAAGGCGGATCCGAGAAAAGTCGTAAAAACAGACGAAAACGGGCGAACAAACAGAAAAATTTTTCGTTATGCGGCAACCGTTTCAGCAGTACACGTATGACGTCGTTAGACGTAAGCCAAGAGTAGCAGGACATATAGGCTACGCGAAACCAAAGTAAAGCCATATTTATTCTCTCGCGAAGGGAGAAAAATCCGGAGGAAACTTTCGGCGCTATATGCAAGACACGAAGTTGAAACTCAAAAGATGGAAACGGCGAACGGTGAGCCGGAAATACGATATATATATTTAATGTTTCACACTTCTTGTGCGCCGTTTTTGTATTTTGCGTGCAAAAAATATATTGGTGCCCGTAAGTGGGTTCATGTAAAATTTTTGTTTCTTAGAGGAGGAAAAAAAAAATATAAAGAGCAGAATGTAAAATAAGAAGAAACTCTTTTCGTCGCAGCGTGACCTCTATTCGAATGTTCTGTTTAAAAGTTCACATGAAACAGATCGTTTTATATTTGTATACTAGATTTTATTAACTCAACTAAGGGGCGAGAATTCTCTCGTGAGTGCTAGAAAGGTTGCGCGTATTCATTCTCGCTAACGATCATTGACGAGGAAAAGGGTGTCGAATTTGAAGCTCAATAACGCAGCAGAAACGAAATTAAATGTCCGGCTCGGTATAATATGGTTATAGGTACATATTTGGGTAGTACCTATACATATATAAACTGTCCACTCGTCCGCGTTTATCATCTGTGACGTATACCGCACAGATTTTACGGACGCAAAGCTGGATCTTGTTTTATGTATTACAGCTAAATTATGCAGATCGCGAGGTCTCTTTGATTGAATACGTTGATTGAAACGAGCAGGAAACCTGTTTTATGGAGGAATCCACAATACAAGTATGTTGCGTTCGTATCCACATCCGACCTTTGTCACTTTATCAATATCCGGGCTTTTCAATACCGAGCTACGAGTACGCGGCACAGTTTTCGAAAAATTTTTGATTCTCGAGATACATCGATACGGGGAGGCTTTGAAATATTTTTGACTATTGAGCAGTGCCGGGAAATGAATATCTTCAAGCTATATCATAAGAGGCGGGTAATTGGAAAGGTCTTCAAAACTCGAACTATAAGAGGTGAAGGCCTGGGAAAGATTTCGACTTTTGATACGTTAATGATGGAAGAGAATCAAGAAAACACAAAGAGAGATTGGGCTTGAGAAAATTTCAACTATCGAGCTATTCATATCAGGGATAAACTTAAACAAAATAATCTGGACTCTCGAGCCATGAGACGCCAATTTTAGACTCGATTTTCAATATTGAAACTATTCGTCCCACAGAACGGGTTCCGTTTCCCAAGTCTCTTGAAACTTCGACGAGAATCAAGCCAAAGACGATTTAATGAGACTATTTCTATATACCCAAGTGGTGCCAAGGAAGCGCAGGAGGAACTTTACTTGTATTCCTAAAGACGATGAAAGTACAAACAGAAGAGAGTGACGTCATGAGGCAACAAGTTTTCACAAAAATCATATTCAGATATCGAGAAAAATTACAATAGGTATACATGGAGGGAGGAAACTTTCAGAATTTCTACAACTTGGTCAATCATGACAAATTATTTAGAATAACAGAAATTACACTCGCTTCCATTCGCTTATGTCGCATGTGCAGCGCTGCCCCGTTCTCCATGGTGAAAACGTCCGCGTCCGGAAGTTTCTGTGGATTGCATGACGTGATGTGACATGACGTGTGACGCCTTATGACGTCATCAATGACCTTGACCTACTTTAGTGAAGAAATCTCAACTTCCAGCTGGGATGCTTTATGACGTCATCAATGACCTTGACCTTGACCTACTTTGAAGGCTTGGAAAAATCTGAACTTCCAGCCTTTATTATATAAGGCCTAGCACGCAGTATACTGAGAAGAGCCCAGCCAACTCATTTTCTCAGGGGGCATTCGCCAACGTGATCGGGAGCGCGAGAGGTTGCGGGCTCCCCGCCGCCATTGCAAACCTGCCACGGCCTCTATTTTTTTTAATTTCCTGCTGCAACGTATTTGCTTATGTCGCATGTGCAGCGCTGCCTCGTTCCACTTGGTGGAAAGGGTGCGGGCTGCTTATGGATTTGATTTTGTTTCTTCCAGTAACGGAATCGACCCTTTCGGGTATAACTTCTTACTTCAGTGTTGGAAGAATCTCCTCGGCGAACCCCTCTTCTGCTTGGCAACCGCTAAACTGCAGTGCCCCCCTGGCACGCAGAAAAAACACGAAAACGAACAACGTCACCTTAAGATATAGTAAATTGCTGTTGGAGTCTCTTCATCTTCTTCTTTCTTCAAGGATGATAGTCGTCCTCTTCTTTCTGCAAATCTGGTTGTTGATGGTACAAAGGTGTCGAGTAAGCCACAGCGTGGTTCTGCATTTGCCCATTTCATTCCCTATTCATATACTTCTTCATGACGGTGGCTGCAAATGCAGACACCTGGTTCCATGCTTCTCCGGAACCTAGCATGGTGGATACCAGGCTACTCGGGTCAACCGCTTCATCAGCCCCGATCTCTTGAAGAGACCAACTAAGCTTGACCCGCTCACGCCTCACACTTGAATAAGGTGTGCTCGGGTCCATCATACCGCCCTTGGTCGCAGTGCGAACTCGTTGCCTGCTCACTTTTCCTTAACTTCTCATGAAGGTACTTGTTGAAGCAGCCACGGCAGCTTAACACCTGCGTCAGGTGAAAGTTTAGTTGGCCATGGTGTCGGTTCATTCATTCATCAAGGTCGCGTATTAACACACGGGTTGTCCACTTGCCTAGCTCCCTTGAGGCAATTCTTACTTTCCATTTCTCAAGCAAGGAGCGCCTGGCCTCCTGCTTAACCCGTAGAGTCTCACGGCTGCTTGTTGTCGTCTTTTTTGCTCTGAACACCACCGCTCTCTCCACAAGGAGCTTAATTGGTGGTGAACGTGCTAATACGCAAAGAGCCTCCGTCGAGACAGTGCGTTAGGCACTAACACACCTCAGCGCAGCTCTTTGTTGGGTCTTGACCATCTCTCGTCTTCTGTATGGTATCTTCATGGAGTCGGCCTATACTGGTGCACCATATAGGAGGATCGATAAGGCGGTGCTCATCATGATCCTTCTTCTTGCTTCTCTCGGTCCTCCTAGCCTCATCAGGTGGCTTAGGTATCTAACTATCCGGCCTGCCTTTTCCGCTGCCATCAGGAAATAGTATTTGAAGCTCAGCGTCGAGTCAAATCAGATGCCCAGGTATTTCATCTTCTTCTTGGTCTCAATTTCCACACCTTGCAAGCGAAAGGTAGGTGGACTGAACTTCCAGCAGGTCGTGAACAAAATGGCCTCCGTCTTACTAGCTGCGATTTCGAGTCCAGCCGACTCGATCCAACGCGTCACTACCTCTAGGGCCCGGTTTACCCTGCTCTCCACCGCCACAATTTTGCGGTGCCTACCGCCAGGGTGTCCTCCGCATAGCAGATGAGTTTAACACCCGGCTGCAGCTTCACCTTAAATACGAGAAATTATTTCTTCGATTTTACGTGACATGTTCATTGAATAATTAGAAAATTGCGAAGCACGTATATACGTGCTTCGCAATTTTCTAATTATTCAATTCAATTCACCTTAAATATCCCGTTAAATGCGACGTACCACAACAGCGGCCCAAGAACCGACCCCTGCGACACCCCGCAAATAACTGGGCGCTTCAGTGTACCAGCAGACGTCTCTGCTTGGATTTCTCGGCAGCTGAGATAGCTACTGATCATCCTGAGCAGGTATGCGGGCACTTCTGCGTCCTTGAGGGCTTCCAAGATCCTCTCTCAAAGAATATCGAGGCTGACAACTGCGCAAAACTGACGCGTAGCAATCGCTGACTCGGCTATCCTCTTCATCTGGATCCCAGCATCTGATGTGCAGCGTCCAGTTTGAAAACCGTACTGGCTACTAGAAATTACATCACTTTCCTTCAGATAGCTCTCCAGTCGATTGGCTATCACTCTTTCCAGGAGTTTCCCAACATTGTCCAGCCGTCAAAGTGGGCGATAAGAGGATGGCAGGCCAGGTGGTTTATCCTTCTTATCAATCAGCGTTAGCCTGGCTTTCTTCTATCGTACAGGGAACAGTCCCCCAACAACTGCCGCATTGAATATATCAACAAGCAGTGCCGGGTCACTGAGTGTATGACGCTCCAGACTGGATTTGGAATCTCATCCGGGCCTGGAGCCTTCCAATACTTACCCCGCAGTCTATTGACTGCTGCATCCACCTCCTCGGTACCTAGAAGGGATATACCACCCTCTTCTACTATCGGTAGCGTCACCATTCGTGGTGGGTGTTGCGGGAACAATCCGTCAATGATTTGTTCCACAACACCCGGCTCCATTCGGTTCATCGCTGAGAGGCTCTTCAGCTTCTTCAGCACAATCTTGTAAGGCTTGCCAAATAGGTCTTCCTCAGCCATTTTGCAAAGCTCTTTCCAAGCGGCACTCTTGCTGTCTTTAATGGTTTTCTTCAGCCTTTTACAAGCCAGTTGGTATTCAGGTGCAACCGCCCGCGCCCCTTCGCTGGTATATCCGACGCTGACAGTTGCACTCCTTCCTCAACTCGGCAATATTATTGGTCCACCAGTAAACAGCTCACCTCTTCTTTGGTGGACCTTGCCTGGGCATGGCTGCATCACATGCTTTTTGACACTCTTTATCATGTTCTCTGCTGTCACCTCCGCGTTCTCTTCTTGCTCTTCTCCTTGGTCCCATGTGAGAGCAAGGTAACCTTTCAGGCGGTCACTATTCAGCTTCCTAACTGCCAATTTTCTTACCAGCTTTTGTGGAGCAGCGACCTCAACTTCCCGGTGGATGGAAAAGTTGATATACGGATGGTCGCTCCTAGAAAGCACCTTATCCAGTACCACCCAGTCTTCTATACACTCGTTCCATTGCAGGAAGTGCAACGGCCGGGAATTGTATATAATTTCTTCGAGAATCGTGTGAAAAATAAGAACGGTTAGAGCAGATTATGTCATGATTGACCTTGACCTACTTTGCACAGACTATTGATATGTATATTGGACTAGGAAAGAAAGAAGAGGGCGATGTTTTTCGGACGCAGAGAAGATTCTTAGCGATTTTTTCTAGGTTGTCTGCTCGGAATTCCGATCAAATCTCTACCTCCTCACTTCAGACCTGATGACTGATACTTTCTATATAAAATCATAAAAATCATTTGACAACTCAAACTAACATGGGCAGAGCATACAAAAATATTGGCGTCAATCTTTCTGCTATGAACGATTTCAGAATTCTGCGTTCTACCATTACGATAATGTGGGAATTTTCAAAAATGAACCCGGATCGAAAAACAAGTTCGGCGTTGAAAAGCACTCTCACATCATTTTTGCTTCGTTCAGTCGTGGATAGTGGTTTTGCAAAGTAGATCGAGAAACCATCAATCAAAATTTTTGTAATAAAAAATTGGTTTTAATTACTTTCTCGCGTTAGCTTTTTATTTTTTTTTTATCCATCCGTCTCTTCCTCTCCGATCGAAGATTAAAAGAGGAAGGTAGTCTTCATTGCATTTTTCTCCTCTTTTTTTTCCACCTCTGAAAGTATTCAGTGCCAAAAAATTGTCAGGAAAAACGTTAAAATTTAGGAGTAGTGCGAGTTTTCCTTTCACTCATCGCCGTTTTTTTTTATAAAAGTCGTCAGAATGAATAAATTTCCGTAGATAGGCTTACGCTGAAGTTTGTTCCGCCTTATCGTATCTGTATGATCGATCCTCGCCTAATAATACGGTGTATTCATTTTCAATTTTTCTTTGGCATTTTAGTTTTTGGAAATATGGTTTCTGGTTTCTGCAGGAAATGGTTTTTCTTGCCAAGGTGTCGACCGAAGTGTAGTGGACAAATTTTATTTATGAAACGATGGCGTTTTTTCGCGTTTTCACGTATCGGGCCAAAAAGAGAAAAATTATTCCCCCGTCAACGGTGTGCGACAAGAAAGAGTAGTTACTGCTCGTTTGCTGAAGGAAGAATGCGAACGAATTTACGGCCCATCGAGAATTATAATTTGTAACCCCGCGCGCTGTACAACAACCTCGTATATTTTTCAATTTCTATAACGGAGTAAATTACGACCGCGCGGCATTCCTTCCATTTTCCGATGCGACAGCACAACGTACGACTATTTATATCATCTATTTTATCATCGAACCTGTCGAACGCTTCATTTTTTTTTTCTCTCTCATTCGCACTTGAACTTTTCGATGTCTTTCAGTCACTCGCGTGCGAAGTACTCTCGATATCTGACCGTTTTCTCGACTGCGAGTGTGCAAAGATCGAGCGAGGACGTGAATTTATGCGTACAAAAATATTATTCCGTCTTAAAAGCTGAAATGGAACGAAAGAAAGAAAACGAACGAATGAACGGAGCTGGTGAATTTAAACTTTTTAACAAATTTTCAAATGCGATTGTTGAGTCGATGAACTCCCGAGTTGGAAAGTTTAGAGGGAAGGAAATCATTGAAGTACATAATATTACAGTATCTTCTCGAGTACAATGTACTAAGGTTCCGACGATTTGAAAAGCTGCGGTGAACTTCGAATCGCGATACATTTCACATATTAATCTCGTAAGTTTTGTTGGTCTTTTAAATCACCTATACAAGAAATTAGTGTTAGGGTGTGCGTGATCTATAACCATCCGTCGCGCCATAAAGTACGTGAAATTTTATAGAAAAATAAAAAGTTACTCCATTCTGGAAGGGTTTTCCTAGTAGTATATTACATTGTTTCTCTTGACAAAACTAGTTTATTTGTATCTCCATTGTTGGCGTCGTCGTTAACGCCGACGAGCAGTAAGTAATAAGTGTTGTTCAAATAACTAATTCATGAGCAGACTGCATAGAAACTGCTGAAATAACTTCCCGGTAACATCAATAAATACGACTTCATTGTAAGAACGAACCTAAAAACATGTGATATGTACAAGTTTGTCATCAGTCTGAACTGTTGGAGAACTGTGGAAGGTATGGTTCATTGTATCGTGACTCAAGTATTGAATACTATTTGTATCTTCCATTATTATCTGTTTGCTCAAAGCTGCAGTGTTATGATTTTAGTCCGGTGTAAAAAGTTACAACTCTGACTGGAACTACTAACTTTGTCGGAGGGTTCCGTGCTCCACGCCTGAATGGGAAGTGACGTGAAGATAAAAATTATTTCTACAACGCTCAAAATGTTGGAGGTTACTGAGAATCACCTAAATTTGAAGCTCGATTACGCATTCAAAATGTAATATCTATGACCTTATCAAGAGTTATACCCATGTGGGTAGTCTGTATTTTGTTGGACGCCTGGAGGAATGTGGAAAATCAATGGGAGATAATCTAAAATTCTGACTATATGAATCTTCCTGGGAAGGGAAAAATGTTTGGAAATAGCAACAGCACTTTGAAGAATAGAGAATCCTTACATAGTCAGGGGAAAACATTTCCATGCACATGATTGTGGAATTTTGTTTCCAAAAGAGAAAGAGGCTCTGACCACTCCTGCCGGAAGACTGTAGCTCTCCGAGAGGGAGTCCAGGCTTCAACCTATTTCAGGGACGTGAGAAATTTTCAATTCCAAACAAAGTATATGAGAAGAGGGACGCCTCATACTCAGATGAAGTGTGCTGTGGACCATCGTCCGACCATTGATCGCAATGCAAACATTTAGAGGCCATTGCAGATTTGCCATGGCAGCGGGGAACCCGTAACCTCCCGCACTCGCGATCACGTTGGCGCAGAAATGTGACCTGTTCCAAGAAGAGGGCCATTAGCATCAACTACAATTTTGCTATTCTGAAAAACTTCTTGAAGCAACCACAGCAATAGTTTAGCTGACCATGGTCTTGATTCATCTATTTAACAAAGTCGCGTATCAACTCATAGATTGTCTATATCCAAAGCTCACTCTGAACAGTTCTTGCTCTGCATTTTTCAAGCAAGGAGCACCTGGCCTCCTGTTTGACCCGTAAATCTTTTGATTAGTCTTTGACCTCTACATCGTTTCGAACACCGCCGCTTTCTTCTTGGCAAGGAGCTCAATTGGTGGTAGTGAGTACGCTAACACGCAAAGAGCCTCCATCAATACATCTTGGCAAAACTCTTGAATGAAATTTAGAGGCCATTGCAGGTTTGCAATGGTAGCGGAAACTCACAACCTCTTTGGTCCTCCTCCTATCATGTAAAGTCTAGTTTCCAAATCTTGAAGATAATGATGTCACGTCACGTCACAACACGTCACGTCACAACAAGTCACGACACGTCATGTACTGTCATGTCACGTAAATCACGTCACGTCACGTCAGTCATGTCAGTCACGTCATGACAGTCATGTCACGTCATTTCATGTCACGTCATGTCATGTCAGTCACGTCACGTCATTTCATGTCACGTCATGTCATGTCATGTCATGTCACGCATTTCACAGAAACTCTTGGACGCGGGCATTTTGCGAAGATCTAATCAGCTGCGAAAACTCTTCTGGCTTTTTTTTCCTGTACGCTATCTTTGTAGAGTTGGCCCTCACTGGGGTACCCAATGCGGCGCTCATCATTTTCCTTCTTCTTGCTGCCCTTGACACTCTCAGGTTTGTGACCAAGCAGCTTGGGTAGGTCACTACCCTGCCCGTCTTCCCCACTGTCGTAAGAATATTGTGTCTGAAGCTGAATTTGGGTCAACCCAGAGGCCCAGATACTTCAATTGTGATTTACACACCTTGTAGGCAAAAGGTGGGTTGGCCAAACTTCCAAAGGGATGCAAATAATATGACCATTGGTTGACTCGATCCAATGCGTTCCTTCTTCTAGGGCCTGCTTTAACCTGCTCTCCACCACTGCAGCAGTGTCATCCGCATGACAGATAAGCTTAACGATTGGTGGCACCTTTATCTTAAAAATACCAATGAATGCGATGCACCAAGAGCGGCTCAAGGACAGACCCCTGCGGCACGCCATAATTGAGACTGGGTGCTTTTCAGCGGAGAATCTGCTATCCATTTTGTTAGGGGGATTACATTATCAGAAAACGTCTGCGTTCAGGAGTTCCTGTGAACTGTGTGACGTGACGTGTGACGCTTTATGACGTCATCAATGACCTTGACCTACTTTGAGGATTTGGAAAAATTTCAACTTCTAGTTGTGACGATTCATGACGTCGTCAATGACCTTGACCTACTTTAGGGACTAAAAAATTTCAACTTCCAGCCTTCATTATATCAGACCTAGTACACAGTATACTGAGAAGAGACCAGCCAATTCATTCGCTGAGGGGGCATTTGTGACCTGTTCCCAGAAAAGGATCAATAACAGCAAAACACAAACTTGTCAAAAGAGCGGAAACAAATGTCAATTGCTTACTGTTAAGTACGTCTCTCCAGTGCAGCCAGATGATATTTTCAAAAATCCGTATCCGTCATTTTTTGTGAGACCTGAAAATAGATTTTGACGGACTTTGACCGATCTGTCAATACCGATCAGGAGAAAGATATCTCTCATAGAGGTAAGTGAGTTACTTTTCCCTTGAGCGCAAGAAATCCGTATTTTACGCAAAATCACCTGTATCTTTTTCAAAGACTAAGAATCCGTAGGTCTGGCAGCACTGTCCTCTTGGAACAAGTAGTTGATGCTAATGGCCCTCTTCTTGGAACAGGTCACATTTCTGCGCCAACGTGATCGCGAGTGCGGGAGGTTACGGGTTCCCCGCTGCCATGGCAAATCTGCAATGGCCTCTAAATTTTGGTACCTCAGACGTTTTTGCTTGGTTTTATTCACAGCTAAGATAGCTGCGGATCATCCGGGTAGATATGCAGATACTTGTGCGTCTATAAAGACTTTCAATATTTTTCCCGCGGGTTGAGTTGAACGCATTTCTGTCAGAGTGTGTAGGGTCTCCAGCCGTTGCCTCTGCCCTAGCTTGCTGAGCTGTCACTGACTCACGGTGGTTCACCGTGTTCGTGCGTAGATATTGGTGTTTCGGTCATCCTCCTCAACCTGACTCCAGTATCTGATGTACAGCGTTTAGTTAGGATAGTTTACTACGCATTTGACATTGAGCCGCTTTCCTTCAGATAGCTCTCAATTTGATTGGTCATCACTTTCGCTATAAGTTTGGCCTCGTTTTTAGGCAAGGGTTTATTCTTCTTTTCGATTTACACCCGTCTAGCTTTCTTCTACCACACAGGAAATAGTCCCCGAGCAAGAAGCAATGCCGGGTCCTGATGGCAATCCGGCTCGGGTCGAACTGCGTCGCTCGTTCCTATGACTTGACGAGGGTTGTTTCAGCTCTTATTATGCAGGTCAGTAATTCGCTCGATATCCCAGGATCGTTCGTGTGTTTTTCGGCCATTTTTTCTGTCGTATGGTGATGGATCTTATAGCCTGCTATTAATGCACTCCTGTTGGAGAATAATCATTCGTGTAGGAAGAACATTGAAATATTTCTAGAGAAAGAGAGTGATTTTGTGAACGTGGATGGCTGTGGAAGCAATGAGAATTACTTACCTCGACAGTGATGATATCAATTAATTCGTCCCATAGGAACAATGAACTCCGCATGGGCTGTAGCCAAAAGATTCTTTCACGAGAGGCGTACTCATGAAATTTTCGGAGAAACGTTCAGCGGATAGTTGCGAATTCGTTTAGAAGTATAGCAAAGCATCAACGCTTGGCCACTTCATTCTCCTCTTGCTCCAGCCCCTTAGTGTTTATCGCGTCTGTTACCATTACGTCACTATACTAATATCATCCCAGTTATAAATTCACTTCTATATGAAAGCGATAATATGAACTTTAAGCGACATTCATGAGAATCAATCCCTCCGCTTCTCTTATCAGTCTCACGAAACTCTTATTGAGGCATTCGTATCTTCTCTAAGCTGTACATGAATGCCAGGTCGTTTTATCTATCCGAAGTTACGGCTGTAAAATTTATGACAATGATGCGAAAACCGTCTAATTATTCCGGTGCCAGACAAATATATATACTTTTGCTCTTTTTTCAATATTGGCAGCTCAAGTTTTGTCATCTTTCTCGAAATGAGGTAAAGAAAAGACTTACCGCGCGATGTTCATTAATTTTCTATTCATCATTGTGAATCATGTATAGTATACAAGAGAATGCCATCAGAACAATATAGTATAGTTTGAAATTCGTACTTAACCTCGTAAAGTACGAAGCACTGTTTCTGTCGGTTCTCATCGTTTCGAATACGATGGTAAAAACTTCCACAACTAATAATACACGTTCGATATCGATGCGATCCGAAAGGAATGTACACCATCAGTAAGCCCACAGATTTCCAGAATAATAATAGTATATTGTATGACGTTTAATGAGTCAGATCTTCGAGTAATGTGGGATTGAGGTGAAGTGCGGTGAAAAACTTTTGCCGAATTAATATTCTTATATATTTTACGTGTTCGCAGTTGCAGTTACGACTACTTGGAAATGTACGAGAATAGAACGAGTGTCAACGATACGAACGACGATAATGAAAATGTTCGACGTTTTTGTGGCGATTGGAGCGATAAATTGAAGTTACTACGTTACGTCAGTACGGGACCTCGATTGTTTTTACGTTTTGTTTCGGATTATTCACACTCGTACAGCGGATATAAAGCGCATATTTCAATCGAACAAGGTAAGTCGTTCGATTTTTTGAATAATGTAGAAGCAGTCAGAGTGACAGGTGCTACATGAAAGCATCGATGTCTACATTAGTAGTATACGACTCTGATTCCGAAATGTTTCCCGTGCCCAAATACCGTCTTAGGCAGATTTCAATTCTACTGCAAGTTGTAAGGACAGACGAAATGACTCAGTAGGGAAAAAATGAGTTCTATGGAAAAGAAAAGTTGGAAGTTCATCGAAATTTGTATAAAAATTCTCAAGCTTTATCGCATCCTGCCCCAGCTGCGGGGTATGTAGTCACGTACCAGCAAGTATGTATCTACTCGAAACTGTTCCGAAACCCTGAAAAATGTCGCCAAAATTTCTGTGGTGACTTCACTTGACGTCATGAAATGGGCCATAGCTGGCTCTTAGCCCAGTGTACCTCAATATAGAGGCTAAGCTAAAGGGTTATAGTCTCTTTGATGACATGAGCAACTTACGCTATATGACGTCATTAGGTAGACTGTATTCCTCGATCTAGCATAATACTACGGGTAGGTTTACTGGCAGCCTGTAATATCCCCCTGTATATGACCTGAGCTTCTGGAGTTGCCACATACTGTATTTGAATGACTCCTACATCTCAGTAGTTGAATTAGGTAAAATCTATCTTCAGAAAGAATTTCCGAATAATATTTTAATTTTGCTCGTTTGGAATACGCTAAAGACAGAGGAAACGACTCGGCGTGTGAAAAATAATTTGAGAGTATGATGTCTTCATTCTTACATCGAAATTTATAAAAATGCTCAAATCCCCTTTTGATGATATTTTAACTTGCCCCAGCAGCCTCTTCTGTTTTTCTGATGTTTGTAGCTCTGCCCAAAACTCCAAATTGTCCCGAGGTTAAAATAAGTTACAAAAATCCCTCTTATGCAATCACGTATTTGTCATCCCACAACATAATGGGCTACAGTCATTAGCCTAGCGTACAATCATATTAGGACCAAGCTACAGGATATAGTTCCTTCGGTGACGTCATGAAATACCCCCTCCATGACGTCATCACATGGATTATATCACTCAGCCTAGTAAAATACTGAGACTGGGTTTATTGAATCAGCTTGTATTATCCACCTACACACCTAAGCTTCTAAAATCTTGGCCAGACTTGATTGCTCATAGAGACTCTTTTGAATAGGTATTTGAACTAAGTAAACTCCAATTGGAGTTTGAGTTTCCAGATAATTATTAGCGGTGGACCCGCTATCCATTTTGTTAGGGGGATTACAACCTCAGAAAACGTCCGCGCCCGGGAGTTTCTGTGAACTGCGTCACATGACGTATGACGCTTATGACGTCAGCAATGACCTTGACCTATTTTAGGGATTTGAACATTTTTCAACCTCCAGCCGTGACGATTTATGACGTCATCGATGACCTTGACCTACTTCAAGAACTTGTAAAAAATTTCGACTTCCAGCCTTCCTTATATCAGGCATAGTGTACAGTATACTGAGAAGAGCCCAGCCAACTTATTTGCTGAGGGTGCATTCTCGCGCCAACGTGATCGCGCGTGCGGGAGGTTGCGGGTTCCCTGCTGCCATTGTGGACTTGCAATGGCCTCTAAATTTTAATTTTGTTTGTTTGGTATGCGGTAAGGAGAAGGAATATGACTCAGCAGTATAAAAGCTGATAGCTTCATGGTTTCAAGTCCTTCTCAATTGTTTTCTGTGTAGTCGCATATCAATATTTTACCTTCATCTTCTTCTCCTTATACGTGTACCTTGTGCCAGAACTCCAATTGTTTCGAGACCCATCAGCAAGTAGAGTTCAAAAGAGAGCGTCCATAAATTATATGAGGCATATTAGGAAATATAGCTGAATCTTAACATCATCCATAATAATAAAGCACAAGCAGCGTACGAAAACCGTAGGCACGCTACGATAGTTTGTCTGTCAGCATCGGGAATATTAATTGACGTTCGGTGACGAGAAATGTTTGACGAGTGACGAGTGATGAACGCGTGAAGGCGCATGGCGGTGGGGAAGACTCGTCACCTGATCAGACGAACTACAAGCGATACTCGTAGGACGTATCTTTCTTTGCGCTGCGCGCCGCTTTCTTTGTACTTGCATAAGCCGATTTTTGCCGTTTGTACGAGGTGGAATCACATACTTTTATTTTGATTTTTGAAATATTGAAAGAGTTGAAGACAGACTGGTACTTATTGTGAATCCAATTAAATTATTGTTTTTGTTAATTCGATGCCCATCTTATCGTAATCTACGTTGCTGATGTATTGTCGTATGTAAAGCAGAAGTAATATTGAGTAGGGCTCCCAGGTATTCATGGATTACAACTGGGAATAACTATCGTAATTAAAATTACATTAACTCATAACCAAAAAAGGAAATGCACAGCAAAGAATGTGTACAATAGCCTATGAAATATTACTTGAATCTACAAATCTAGAGTGATTCTTCCTGGTCTCCGAACATTTTTCTTTTCTTTTTCTTTTTTTTCAGGGTAAGAACTAGGTAAGCTAGAAAAGTAGTTTTCATGTGGTAAATCGTAAATCAACTTGATTTGTTTTTACTTGATAATTTTGACTTGCTTAAAGTCAAGTGCAAAGTATAATCTAGAACATCAAACAATTGGTTATAGGTAGCCTCAATTGTATTAACTTTATTAAGAAAAAACTTGTCATCCTTTATAGTGATCAATTCCTGGTGAGATGCTCTCAGTGTATTTTGGAGTGGAGCGAGATAAAGATAACCTGTGATATGGATATTTGTAACCTGTTTTGATGTTAATTTCTCAATGTGGCTGGAGTATTATTTTCATTTTTTTTTTATTATTGAAATTTACGAGACAGTTATCGCCTTACATATACATAACGCAGGCCATTGCCTCGGCTGAAGAGGGATTTACATGGCGTTGGATAGGTTGTTATTTGCAATAAATGTAATTAATTTGCGAACATTTTTAATATCTATTGACGTTTGCATTTTGTTTATATTGGACGCATTTGTGGAGAATGTGGTCAACAGTTATTTTGGCTTCCTGACAATCTGAGCAGCTTGGGGGAGGTTTGCGTTGGTAATTTTACTTCAAGATAGGAATAGCAAGCAGGCTGTTGGTTGGGTGAACGGAGATATTGTGTTTTTTTTTGTCGATATGGGGCAAGTGTACAGGTACTATTTTCTAATTTTACTTTAAGATGAAAACAGCAGTTAGTTAGATGAGTAATGACATTGCCCAATAAACTAGCATTCTTGTACTTAGGTCATTTTTCCAAGTGTTGATGGGTTAGTATAGCAGTGAACTCAGTATTGACTAGAATGCGCCTTCAATGAAAAAAATGAAAACAATGAGAGACAGGAACTATGTAATTGTCCTGCCTTTCCCCTTTTTGTTTTTTTTTTTTTTAGCGATGCAGTTCACTGATATGTTTCTTTGTAAGCGGAAAAAATCTGGCAACACAGGAAATTTACTGAAAAACTAATGCGATGCTCAGTTTGTTTTATAACATACAGTCTTTATAATTCAATAAACCTAATAATTATGGTAATTGTTGAAATTTTTGCTTGAGTAGTTGAGAGGTCTTATGAAGACAAAACCATTTTTGACAGATTCAGATTTATCTCCTCAAGTATTTTTATTCTACAGGTTTTAATTTTCAACGCTATATTTTGTAACGCATATTTTCTAATCTATAAACTGTTCAGATTTTTTTTTTCCAAAGTATAAAGTGATCGTTCATCATTTTTAGGGATGCTATCATGAGAGCCTGTGTGGAAAGTAATATATTGTCAATGTGAACTAATACATATTTTCAGATCTTTGTGAGAAATGGTGTACGAAGCAATGATTGTAATTAGATCTTAAACAAAGCCAACTTTTAGTGAAATAGGCAACCAAAGTAGAACATATTTTAAAATAGGGTTTAGTCAAGGTTTAGCAACAGGTATAACATTTTTCTTTAGATGCAACCAAAGTCGAACTCATTTTAAAATAGGGTTTGGTTGAAGGGGACAATATGTTTTTTATTTTTTTTTAAATGCGACTGAAAGTGTGACTGAATAAAGTACTATTTTTAAAAGGATTAATGCAGAGGAGGGATTGTAACCACGTTCTCTTATTGATATGTCCATAAAGTGTATTCAAAAACAGATGGGGAGGCGCAGACCACCACTGCTCATATTCATGATTATTTTTCTAAAGAGAAAAAATTTAGTTCCCATAAAACAAAATAAATTTCTTTATAAGAGCAGTTTCTCTCCTCTTCTGCCCATAAATGGAACAAAGTCTCTTATTGTGTTAGTGAATTGCCGCGTAATTTCGAGTACCTTTTTTTGGGAAAATTTTTTAAAGAAAAAAAATTGATTTTCAATTCCAAAATTGGTATTCACCTAGCTAGCGGCTGTCGTCGACGCGTAGCGACGACGCAACAGACGCTAGTCCATAATAAGACATAAAATTGTTTTCGTCCGGCCGGCCGGCAAAGCTTGAAGGTCGACAAATTTAACAGGGAACCTGTTTTATCGGGAGGGTCTCCAGGAAAAATGTCAGCCGTTCGCCGTGCGGGAAGTAACCTAACCTAACTCAACCATGACCATATATTAAAATTTTATTAATATTATAAATAATATTATATTTAATTTCCAATTAAAAATTTGTATTAAAAAAAATAAAATTATTAAATTTGAGATAATTATTGAAAAATCATTTATTTCTAAAAAAAATTAGTTATTACAATTTTTAAACAAAATTTCAAATAAAAAAATTGATTGATTGAATTAAATAATAAAAAAATAATAAAATGAAATTTATTAATCATAATTTAATTATTAATCATTTAAAATTAAATATTAATATGAATGGAATAGAAATAAAATTAAATATAATAATATAAAATTGAAATTTTACATTTTTATTTAATAAATTTATGTTATTTAAATATTTAATTTCATAAAAATTAATTAAATTAATTAAAATAATATTTATAATTATATAATTAATTCAAAAAATTAATGAAAGATTAAAATTGGAATTTATCATTGATAAAATTCAATATATATTATTAATTGATAAATTAAATATTATTAATTTTCAATTATTTAAATTAAATAAAATAAACCCATTAAAAAGTATAAATATAAATAAATTATTAATAATAATAATATTTTTCAAAATAATTAAAGAAGGGATTTTATTAATTAAATTTAAATAAATAAATAATTTTCAAGAAATGTTTTTTTGAATATTTATTATTGAAATATTTATTGGATATAAATTAATTTTTATTATCAAAAAATAAATGAACAAATAATTATTAATTTAAATTTATAATGAATGAATCGTTCAAAATTATAATTAATAAAAAATTTATTGAAAGAATTATTTGTAAAATAAAAAATTTAATTGAATGAATTCATATCTTAATTAATATTAAAGAAATAATAAATATAAATATTTCTATAAAAATTCAAGTCGTGTTTTTTTTTTTAAACTAGAAGATTCATTTGTTAATAAGTTAGAAATTTATTTTATTTAAATCTTAAGATATAATCAATTAATTTATTGCAAATAAATTTTTCATCTTTATATTAATCAATTAATTTCATCATTTTTCATTTCAATAAAGTTATAAGAAATATAAATATTAAAAATAATTATAATTGATAAAATTGACTTATTGATATTAATTTTAAATGTAATTATTGAAGGAATAATAATCATCAATTCAATATCAAATAAAATAAAAATAATCATAATATAAGTAAAATTTGTAGAAAAATTCATTTTAAAATTAATAATATTATTAAATCCTGATTTTCGAGGGTCAAAATTCTTCTCGACTTCCCCCTCCTTTTTCTAAATCCCTCTCCAATAGCTCGGCCTCCTATCATACATATTAGTATAAAGCTAGTATCATACAAGGAAGAGTCCAAGCGTATTTCAAGTCCGGAATACTTGATGAATGATTTCTCAATAACAATCATAAGAATGGTATCTCTCGTAATTCCAGCTGAGGCACTTTTCCCTTGAACGACTCAATGTTACAGAAGAGCAGTACTAGCCTGTAATGACCCGGAGAAAAGTATTTCTCATGCAAGCCACTGCGGTACTTTTCTCTCGTGCCCAAGAAATACCTATTTCACGCAAAATCCGTAGAAAAATCCCAATTTTTTGGGGGGATTGAAAATCTGTAGATCTGGCAGCACTGATAGCCCAATTAAAATTGCTCCATCAATTAACTAGATATGCAATACTCCATTCACCAATTGGCCTAGCCCTTTCAATGAGCCAGATATACAACATTTCAAACACCATAAGATTTAAAAAACAGGTTCCCTGCCTCCTCTCAGTTAACTCCGTTGAAGAACCCGTGAGTTATTCAAGACCCTCTCCTGTCGAATATATATATAGCAGGGAGGTCGGTGTAGGCCCTTCAATTAACTAGGTATGCAATGCTTCACACATCAATTGGCTCAGCCTTTTCAACGAGCCAGATTTGCAACGCCTCAAACACCATAGGACCCAGAGCGCTCTCCTAAGGTATCTCATAAAACAGGCACCCCTCTTCCACTCGTTCAACTCCATTAAAGAACCCGTGAGTTTTTTTAGGGGGATTCCATCCTCAGAATACGTCCGCGTCCGGGAGTTTCTATGAACCGCGTGACGTGACGTGACGTGCCGTGATGTGACGTGACATGTAACGCTTTATGACGTCATCGAAGACCTTGACCTACTTTAGGGATTTGGAAAAATTTCAACGTCCAGCCTTCATTATATCAGGCCTAGTATACAGCATACCGAGAAGAGCCCAGCCAACTCATTTGCTGAGGGGGCATTTTTGCGTCACCATGATCGCGAGCGCGGGAGTTTGCAATTCCCCACTGCTATTGCAGACCTGCAATGGCCTCTAAATTTCTTTATGTTTTACGAAAAGATTTTTCCCGAATCTCTAATGTAGATCAAGGCTATTTATTCTTTATGACGTCATCAGAGAGTTGAAAATTTCAGTCACGCTAATCCTTACTTCACCTCCTTTTCCACCCCATGAACATTTTCATATCGAAGATTCCAAGTACTTTAACTGGGTCAGTGATGGCCCTCCCTCCTCAGATAAGTATGTTCCCCATTTCAAATTTTTCCAATTCTCTTAATCAAAGACACCAGTTTAAGAAGTATAAATCGTTTTACATAAAGAAAGGTCGCAACATCCAGCGACAAGACTATAATGTGTACTTTGCTCTAAGTAGTATCGAAAGTAGGCCATTCTGTTGATTTATGGAAATTCTAGAATTTTTCTTGTTGAAACGATACTTATATGTATCTAAACGAAGCTTGGAGAAAGATTCGCCTTTCTATTGAGGATGGATTAATCAGATGTGACGCTTGAAGGCGATCATGCGTCTCTTAATCCGTATTCAGCCTTCTCGATATGAATTTATTTTTCTCGAAATATCATAAGAAACGATAATGAACCGCATTTGTTAGAATCGTGTCAGAATTCTTCTGGCCTCAACTTCATTTGCGTTTTGAATATAGACGAATAGCGGTACACTTGTGCGAGACAAAAATGTCACTGTCAACGTCTCTCTTATGTACTCACGAATCGGAACAACTCTTTTCCCGCTCGAACGCTTATATGTAACGGCATATACGGTGTACGCTTCAAGAATGGCCAACGAGGACGTCCCATTTTCAAAAGCATCATGTGTGTTGTAGATTAACTTGTTCCTCGTTTCCTTGTCACTTTTTACTGTATACCGTATAATAATAATAATCATAATGTATCCTATACGAGCACTGGTTTTAATGCTACATCCTCGACTCTACCCGCCTTCCACAAATGCCAAATAGTATCGTCAAAGGGATACTAACAATACAGCAGCATCTTATGGTTTTCCCCCTCTCGTATTCTCACACTCTGGCGCGCGATCGAATAACTATATACTGTAATATAAAGAATGCATTTTCCGAAGACACATTTTCTTTGTTCACAAATCACGCCTTTTTTTATACGTATATTTTATCAGTGCGTTTACTTTGCACTTCCGCAATCCTTTTCCTTATTCTAAGAAGTTCTTAAGCTCTCGAAGAACGTGTCGATTCGTCTTCTCTAGCATCAGCACTTACTTCAACTTCTGCACTTCGCGTCAAAAAACTTGGAATAAGTTATACGTCAATTCGCCTCTGATTTAGTACGTGTCTGGTGACAATCGAGAGTCGCAAACTGTATTTCACGAATCTAAGATGGGTATTCTAAATTTAATATTTTAAGCGAAAATTTCTCTTTGGTAGATGAACCATTGTATGACACCTAAATTTAACGTGTTGCGTGGAATAATAATTTACTGGAATCGTTCACTCAAAATAAGCGAAGCGTCTTATGGCGCTCGTTATTCGTATTTCCGCAGCGAGTAATATTACGAATCCTCTCAAATGATGTAATGAATGTTATTTATTAAATTACGGAAAGGCTATTCGCTTAAGCTTTCCACTTTTTCTTCGCTAGTCATCTTAGCTTAGAACGTAATTATTAAAATATCTCTCGATCTTTCTTCGCCCTAGTGCTCAGTCAGAAACCATGATTTTGAACCGAGTTGCAGCACGTTTTGCGCGGTTGTTCGAGTAATTGTTTTGGTTTTCGACATTACCAGCACCCCACCCTACTATTGAAATCGACGAGGGCGAGTTTAAGTTTTGTAGTCCTAGCATACTTGTATTAGGTTATACTAGCTGAGCCTCAATTGTATTATCCGACCTTCAAAGTAGGCTTAGCATGTCTCGCGTATACAAGGCTTAGATTAACTTCGTGGAAATGATCGCTGCGAAAATTTTTATAAGAAACATTTTTGTAGGGAATTGTATGCAAAAAATGTTTGGTCTCTTGACATTTTCCTCAAAAATGCATATGTAATGAGAAAATTGAGACAAATTGATTTCGGCTGCATATTTTGAGCCCACAAAGGGGAATGAGGCTTGGGGTCATGAGTTTTTCTTTTTTGGTATTGCTTGGGATCTGGCTTAAAAACTTCCACCATTAAAATTTTGGGTAGGGATTATTTCCTTAGAGGTCACCCTTTTGACCGGATAATGATTGTACTAAAAGTTATCCATAGGTGCTGAGAAAAACATTTTATATGATATCGTAAGGCGGGAAATGAGTATTCGTAAAAAGTTAGGCATCCATCTGATTATTTTTTCGGATTTCACGTTAAATTTGGCTCTTATTATGCGCTAGAACGTCTTTTACAACGCTAATGCTTTTCTTTTTACAATTCGTCATAACAGGTGATAAGTTTCTTCGTTGAGAAGATTAAAGTGAAAGGGCAAAACGTAAACATGCAGGATACGCCTGATAACTAACTATTATTTATTTCAATTTTAGAAGCGCCTATTCGGTAAATGTGCACCTAAATGAATTTAAGAAAATAAATGGCGTGAAAAGATGATAAAGAATACGAGAACTGACGTTAAACAAAAGGCAATGTAAAAAGGACGAAAGAGATGGAAAATTTATTCACGAAACATGATTTTTTTTCCCCCTTTCGCGAATCAGTATCATTATTCTTGCAGAACAATATTGTTCTGCAACATCAGCTTTCTGTACGGACTCTCAGGAGTGCTCCCGCATTATACCGCACTCTAGACTGTTTTCCATTTTCGTCGTCACTTCGAGTCTTTTTTTTTTTTTTCATTTACTGAGCCGATCCACTCTCACTCGATTAAAATGGTTCATAGAAACATCAAATACAAAATTGATCATTGACATTTATTAATTTCATATTTTCGTATCTCTCGCCATCGAAAATAGATAACGGCAAAGAGTGAAAAGGAGAGAAAATTATGAGGAAAAAAGGAGAGGAAGAAGAGTTGTACAGAGAGAATGAGACAAGTAAAAAATGTATTCCCATTTATCCTCTCTGCTTGAATACATTCTCATTTACAAAAATTGTAATAGCAATACGTGTTTTATACGCTTTCGGTTTCCGAAAATAAAACGAGACAGATACGATGATAAGCAGACGCAGATGGAGCGAATAAATGTAATATAGGTTTGATATGAAGGCGGGATGTAAAAAGGAGGCATGAGAAAGTAACACCTAGTTTCTCCAATGATGGATTACCTAACGGAATCAATTTTCCGCTAGAATTAGCATTTCCGTCTCCTAATATTACACACTTGCTATACCTGTCAAGTTTTCATCTTACACGATCGTGTCATCTCGAACGGAGCGCCATTTTTTCAGACGTTTGGCAATTCGTTACCTATACACCTATCGTCAGCCTAATAACATTTATCTCGTCACAACATCGTCAGCGATTCTGGTTCAGAGTTTCTGAAATTATTTCTTGCGTCTCAACATCCAGCGTTATCCGCTTTTGTTCTAATCTAATAAAAAAAGTGAAATTTTAACCCGATTTTTTATTCAAATTTTACCTCAATTTTTTCATAATTTTGTACAGCTTTACTTCTCGAAAGTATTAGACTACATTCTCATTAAATACTCTAAGTTATTTCAACAACACTTCTTCGTAGAGAAAGCTTACATTCTAATGCTTTAGGATACTGCGTGCTATTTTAAGTGTTCCCTTGAGGGCGATCTCAAATAATGTATGTAGCCTTATCCACTGAATAAAATTCTACAACCGCAATTTCCGGGATCTTATACGTTTAAGAGCTCTCTTTTTGGCGATTTGGCCGCAAAACAATAACCCCAGTAGTTGATATTTATCACGAAGCTTCCTAACAATCTCGGCCTTTTTGAAAAAGCTCTACGCAATTCGATACTTCAACTTCACTAGCCTTAGCAACTGTATAGGCTACGTGTGTACTCGACGCAATCCATAAACTTGGTCTTCATCGCTGGAGTACGACGAATTGAGGAACACCTTCCTCAGCGCATGTACTGCATGGAGAGCTGGGAAGAGGGGAGGGGAGGATCAATGGAAGCCCGGAAGTATATGTAAGATTGTAGAATCTTAACAAATCTGGCGATGCTGTGTTTCCATAGAATCGAAACAAAAGTCGAGTTCCCGAAGGAAAGGCAGGTCAGCTGACTGCACTCGGAAGATGATGAGGAAGAAGGAGGAAAGATATTACAAAGCCGGAGCTCGAGACATTAGGTGCGAGTGGAAGAGTAACCCGAGCGACGTAAAAGAACGTTCACGTTCTTACATATACATTTTTTTTAGTGAGAAACCCGCTATTTATTTTGTTAAGGGGATTACATCCTCAGAAAACCTCCGCGTCCGGAAGTTTCTGTGGATTGCATGACCTGACCAATGACCTTGACCTTGACCTACTTTAGGGGCTAGGAAAAATTTGACTTCCATATTTTTAAGCGGGGAACCCGCTATCCATTTTGCTAGGGGGATTACATCATCAGAAAACGTCCGCGTCCGGGAGTTTTTGTGAACTGCGTGACGTGAGGCGCTTCATGACGTCATCAATGACCTTGACCTACTTTAGGGACTTGGGAAAATCTGAATTTCCAGCCGGGATGCTTTATGACGTCATCAGTGACCTTGACCATGACTTACTTTAGGTGCTTGAAGAAATTTCAATTTCCAGTCTTCATTATATCAGGCCTAGCATACAGTATACTGAGGAGAGCCCGGCCAACTCATTTTCTCAGAGGGCATTTTCACGCCAACGTGATCGGGAGCGCGGGAGGTTGCGGGTTCCCCGCTGCCATTGCAAACCTGCAATGGCCTCTACTTTTTTTTTATTTCCTGCTGGAACGTATTCGCTTATGTCGCATGTGCAACGCGGCTCTGTTCTACTTGGTGGAGTGGGTGCGGGTTGCTTATGCATTTGATTTTGATTCTTCTAGTACCGTAATCGACCCTTTCGGGTATAACTTCAGTGTTGGAAGAATCTCCTCGGCGAACCCCTTCGTCTACTCAGCAGCTGCCAAGCTACTTTGGCAAACGCCAAGTCGCAGTGCCCCCCTGGCGCGCAGAAAACCCTAGAAGACACAATAACACCATCACTATCTTAGATGAAAAAAAAAATGGATTGCTCTTGGCTTCTCTTCGTGTTCATCCTTCTTCAGGGGTGATCTTCCTCTTCTTCCTGCAAATCTGGATGTTGATGGTACACAGGTTTCGAAGAGGCCATAGCATGGTTCCGCCTTTGCCTATTCCACTCCCGATCCATTTTCTTCCTCATGACGGTGGCTGCAAATGCAGACCCGTGGTTCCATGCTTCTTCGGAACCTAGCGTGGTGGGTACCAGGCTACTCGGAACAACCGCTTCATCTACCCCATCTCTTGAAGAGACCGATTATGCTTGCCCCGCTCACGCCTCGAATTCAAATAAGGTGTGCTCGGGTCCATCATCCCGCCCTTGGTCGCAGTGCAAACACGTTGCCTGCTCAACTTTCCTTGACTTCTCACAAAGGTACTTGTTGAAGCAGCTATGACCGCTCAACATCTGCGTCTGGTGAAAGTTCTTCATCCACTCATCAAGGTCGCGTATTAACACACGGGTTGTCCTCTTGCCCAGCTCACTCTGGAAAATTCTTACTTTCCATTTCTCAAGCAAAAAGCGCCTGCCCCCTTGCTTAACTCGTTGAGTCTCACGGTTGGTCGTTGTCGTCTTTTTTGCTCTGAACACCACCGCTCTCTCCTCAGCAAGGAGCTCGATTGGTGGTGAACGTGCTAATACGCAAAGAGCCGCCGTCGAGACAGTGCGGTAGGCACTAACACCCCTCAGCGCAGCTCTTCGTTGGATCTTTACCATCTCTCGTCTTCTGTATGGTATATTTATGGAGTCGGCCCATACTGGTGCACCACATAGGAAGATCGACAAAGCGGTGCTAATCATGACCCTTCTTCTTGCTCCTCTCGGTCCTCCTAGATTCCTCATCAGGTGGCTTAGGTATCCAACTACCCGGCCTGGCTTTTCCGCTGCCATTAGGAAATTGTGCCTGGAGCTCAGCGTCGAGTCAAACCAGATGCCCAGGTACTTCATCTTGTTCTTAGTCTCAATTTCAACACCTTGCAGGTGAAAGGTGGGTGGACAAAGAGTATTGATCTTGAATTCCAGCTGTTAGAGAACTCTGAAAGAAGGATTGTAGAAGTTTGAGTAAATCACCTCGGAGGCCAATGTCATAAGAATGCTTCCTCAAGTCAAAACAGACGGAATTCAAGCGGAGGGCTTTGTCAACTTGAAAGATTGAAGTCTAATTTAGACTATTCAAAAGACCATTATTTGTTCCACGAAGATTTGAAGTGCCTAAACGCAGACTCGAGTACTCCAGTCCAAACAATAGACTAAGTCGCATTATAAAAATACGAAGTTTTTTCCTGGTATTTCGATGACCACATGTACTCAAGATGTAGCGCACATATAAATAAAAATAGAGACATGAAACAGAAGATTGCGTCATAAGAGATACATAAATTCGGGAAGTGAATCAAGAAATGAAAAAAAAGACAACTTCGACAGAGATTAAGACAAGAACTGACAGATACATAAAACGAGTGTTTGTTTCATTTCGCTCATTCTTCCGACTGGACTGTTTGGAAAACCAGCGATCACATTCGAGTAAAGTTTTTATCGGAAACGATGAGATTTTGTTATACTGAGTATAACAGGATGGATTGCGCCTCGTCGCGTCGCGCTCTTTTCCTTAACGTAGACGTGCGTCTAAAATAAATTAAATTGTGGTTCATGACACTACTGACACCTCGTCGAAGAAAAAACCACGAATACGCATCATCTCCAGTCAAATTAGAATGTACGAAAAGACCATTTTCAACTTAACAATTCGAAATTTCGTTCAGTAACTTTCATGCATACATAAACTGAGTCTTGTAGTTTCTATTTGTAGTTATTCTAACACTGCTTAGATAGACGCCTTTGAATTTCCCGACTTTGGATACTTGATTCCGTTCGAGTTTGTCAAGACTTTCTATGATTTTAATACATGCATTCACCCGGAGGAACTCTGTATACTGTATAACTTCTGAGACGCAAAATTCCGTAAAAAACTTTTCCCATTATATTGACATGTTTCATATCTTTACTTTACACCTCTCTCTTGAAAATCCAGAAATTCATATCAATTTATTAAAGAATAAGTTTTATACCTCGATGTACCACACAAAAGCTTACTGCTTCAGCAGTATGATTGATTCTGTAATGCGTTCATACTTTCAACCAAATCTACAAGCAGCTGCAGCTAGCCTTAAGTCCAGTTAATTGGGAAGGGAAGTATTTATGGACTGCAATTTGCTCGGTCATATAAATTTTGCAGGCCGCAATGTGGATTCTATTTTGCGGCCGCTATGCGGATGGGCCACAATCTGCCAACACCGTCATCTAAGGGTAACGATTAATTGAACATAAATTGTCGGGGAGGAGGGGAGGAGGAGTTTAGCAACTTGAACATTTTGAATTCTAGCAATATTTATGCACAGCAAATTGTAGTTCGAGATATTCTTGCGGAGCCAAATAAATAAAGTTCCTTTTTAATAGCCTTTCATAGTTGCTTTATCCAGCTACTAGTCAAGGCAGAATAATTTTCTGAGAGTAATACGTTATTTTTTCTTTCTTTTGTTTCGTTCATAGTCAAGACGGAATGCCCCGACGATCGACAACAAATTTTCAACGGTTCGTGTTATCTATTCGTTAGCTATCCTCAGGTGACATGGCAAACTGCTCAAGACATTTGTAGCGGATTACAAGTACGTATAATTTATCGTTCCTGTCCGTCGTGATTAGTTGTAATATTATTTTAAATTATGCCGAAGACTTCTCAGTATCAGAATGAACGAATCTAATATCTGGTTTAAGGCGTCCTTTTCGAGGGTGCCAGCAGCGAAGATGAGAAAATTTTCGAAATTGTTTTTCGAATTCCTAATTAGAGATTGAGATTTTCTCCAGCACTCCGTAGACAATTTAGAAAGTAGAAAATAGTTGCCTAAATCTGAGACGAAGAATATGAGATTTAGAGTAATTCGAAAATATCAAAGATGGGATATAATCAATTCTCGGCGAAAAGTTTCTGTTGCCAAGTTTAGAAGCACTATCACGCTTGAGAGAATTTCTTCTCGTATCCAAACGCGCGTTAAACATAGAACTCTTTTCCGCATGACCTCGTCCGACTTATTTTTCTTATTATATCATTCATTAGCAGTTTGTGAATGGTTAAAGAAAATTGATAATACAATTATATCCTTTTACGTAATAATAAGGGATCGGATTTTTATCTCATCCACGTCAGTAAATCCGGCCCCACATCTCCTGCTGAAACGTTTCTTTTCAATTTTAACGAAAATAATATGCGAGGGTAATCCACAACGTAGATAACCGAGGTCAGACTGTTACACTCACAGTATCTGAGACGATACCGAAAAATTTATTCTGAGGACGCGTTCACTCATAATTTTTGAAATATCCTTCCTTTATGAACCGAATAACAGCGTGGTGTTTTTTTTTTTTTTTCTTCTTAATGACTAGTGCCGTGTTTTTTGTTTTTCGATCCTTCACCATTCTCTCTCTCCACTATCATTACGAGAATTACGATTGTATTTCATTTGTCACATTTTTCTTAGTACAATCTTGTCTGAAAATCAAAAATTATCTCACGCCAGACCTCGCGAAAGATGAACGAAAAATAAGGAAACCCTCCATATTCTCCACACAGTACCAATTAAGTTGAAAGTTTATTCGAGTGTCTCCTATAGATAAGGAATTTTGTAATCCATACAATACACCAATATGTGCTACTATAGAAACGATACCGCGCTATATTTGGTTAGAGCTTATTTTATATTTCAATTTCAGGGTAATTTAGCCAGCGTTCACAGCATAGAAGAACAGCAGTTTGTGGTTGCAAAAATTAGAGAATCGCACGAATATACAGCGAGCACGATTTACTGGCTCGGGGGAAAATACGGCGTTGGCAACGACTGGAAATGGGTTGATAACACCAGCATTATATTCAACGGTAAATTGAAGAAAATATGGCGGTTGTATGTATATAGTAATACGTTTCTCGTATTCTTGACTCTACTTTGAATAAATTCTAAAGGATCGTCATTCCTACGTCAGCAAACCTGTGCAAGGGTATAGGCCGCTTTTTGTATTTTTATCAAGTTGAGTAATCCTTCTTCATAGAGACACTTGTGACCATTGCGATACATTTCTCTCTTTGCAAATTTTTCCTCGTTCTGTACTGTTGCTCTCGCTCACTTTCTCCTTTGGATGAAGAAATAATGTTACACAGGAGCCCTCTTCATTCAAGGAATGGTATCTTGACACGATGTAAAGGAGATACAGGGAAATTCCCCCCTCTACAATCTCTGTAATATGAAATAGAAGTTTCTAAGGGTTGAAGTCTGTCTGCATGAGCTTCTATAATCCTCTTCAAGTGAGCAGGATATTGATAGAGTAGAAAGAGAAGGGAAGGGAGTCAGTATTATAAGAAAAACTCACGGGTTCTTCAATAAACTTGAATGAGAGGAGGCAGGGAACCTTGTTTTGTGGCTCTTTAAAAGGGCTAGACCAATTGGCGTATGGAGCATCGCATATCCAGTTACTTGAAGGAGCTATTTTAATCAGGCTATCAGTGCTGCCAGGTATGCGATTTTCAATATCTGAAAAAAATATATTGAACTTGAACTAGGCGAGGACTCCCTCTGAAGTTTTATGTAATATCATAATATGATAAGATTTCGACCGAGCTATAGGTGATAGAAGGGCGATTTGGAAGAATTTTGACCTCCAAACGTTTGGCGATAGTCCAAGCTATAGGTGATAGGAAAGGACTTGGAAAAATTTCATCCTCCAAGCTATAAGCGATAAGACGAAAACCAAGATTTTTCCCTAGTCTCATGAATGACCGAAGATTCTCGAGGTCAAAATTGATGTTTGTTTGACAAAAATATCCTCAGGGATTGCGCATTTGGATTAGTTGGAGGAAATTTAGTCTCATCAGTTTGTCATTGTAGGGACAATTTTTGAAACATAGCTGACTCGATCTTGAATATTTCACATTTTTGAAATTTTGAACGAAAAAAAAAAAAAAACTTGGCCGGGCACAAACGAATGGTTCAGCTTTGGTGCAATTATATTTCCTCCAACTTCAATAGTATAATGTAAACAATGTCTTCGTTGAAATACGTATATTCAACCCGAAACACGGGGACCGTCCCACACAGTAGTCAAACAATGAAACAACGGAAAAGGTTTTTGTCACATGATAAGGAAGTACCATCTTTACTGATCAATCTTTGAGCAGTATCATAATCGCTCCGTTTGGCTTTGGAGCCTCTCCGCTTCGGAGCAGCCTCATATTTCTTCAACTCTGGTAGTAGGCTTGCGAACAATTTTTCCGCTGATTGGAATACGCGACCACACGGAAATATAAAAACCTACCACAATGGAGTCAGATCATAAAACAGCAAAATAGGTTCTTGTCATTGGACACAAAAAGTACCATGTTTGCTGATCAATCTCTGGGAAAAGCTGTAAAGCGTTTCATTCTGCTCCGGAGCTGTTCCTTTTCGCTTTGGAGCTATCATTGTTCAGTTTGAAGCACTTCTATTTGAACTGGTATTACATTGCAGATAACTTTTCTGCTGATTGTGTAACTATCCAAAAACTAGGAGCACATAAATTTCTCACACCAGAATCAAACCATCAAACAGCAAAAACGGTTTTTGTGATAAGATACAAAAATTTCCGTGTTTGCTGGTCGATCTTTGAGCAAGGCTGTAAGTGTTCTATTCTGCACCAGAGTTGCTCCAGAGCCGTTCCCTTCTGCTTCGAAATTGACACAATCTCATTTTTCTCCAACTTAGATAAAATATTGCAAACAATTTTTTCCCTTATTGAGATAATGTAGCAAACCAGAGGTCTAGCATCTGATGGGCGTAAAACTATCCGGTATAAGCATTTCTAAATGCTTCCCAGGTCTTAGGAATTGGAGAACATATCTCTGTGGAGTGAAACCATCAAACAGCAAAAAAAGTTCTTGTCGTAGGACACAAAAAGTAACATACTGTATTCGTGGATTGATCTCCTGGTAGTGCTATCACTGTTCCACTCTGCTTCAGAGTCGTTCCATTTGCTTGGAAGCCATTACGTTCCGCTCCGGAGCGGTTCCATTTTGCTCTAAACTCGCTTAATTACGTTCCCTTAGAATTTGTAGCTGGTGTGGTATGTGAGTCTTTTCAACTTTGCTTTGCAGAATCCGAAATTTATTGAACTGGTGACACTGAGTAGTGCTGCCGCTGGGACCGATTTTAGACAGTTTGAAGTTTGAATGCGCGAAAGTTCAAAATAAATGCCCAAGCGGCAATCTCTACTTGTGAATATGTGACAAGTCTGCTCTTTCGAGAGGTTCTCACAAACTTTTTGTGTCGATAGCGTTGCATTAAACTCGCAGATTATATTTCTAATTGGGGTACATAATCAGCCAAGCGTCATATCGCCGGTGTTTATCGGTTTAGCCGTGTCCATAAGTGACTACTGGTCACGTAAGAGGTACTGTAATAGCGGCATGAGGACAAGTTTGTTAGTCGGACCTCTGAGCCTTGCATATATTTGTGACCTAGTACAGAAACCCGGTTAAGCCTTACGGGATTTTCGTGCATGCTTAACCGGGTTCCTGTACGGGGCGTCACATTTATTGAAGATGGTGGGGAAACAGGTCTCAAGTTACCCGTCAAACGATAGTTTCCTTTTAGACCTGTATATATGTATGTATATTTTTTTTTCAACAGGAAACCTATTAACGTCCGCCGTCCGACCGGCTGGCAACCCTCAGAGGTCGAAAATTTTCCCAAGTCCCCTTACCATATACAGCTCAAAGGTTGAAAATTTTTTAGGTTCGCCTCCTATCATATGTATAGCTGGGAGGTCGGTGTATACAGCCTGATTAAAGCAGCTCCTTCAAGTAACTAAATATGCAATGCTTCATACACCAATTTTCTTAGCCCCTTCAATGATCCAGGAATGCAATGCTTCAAATACAATAACTTGGAAGGTTCTTCTAAAATACCCCATGAAACAGGTTCTCTGCCTCCCCTCGTCTAACTCCGTTAAAGAACCTGTGTTTTCTCAAATCTAGTGTGTTGGCAGAAATGTTGAAAAGACAAAAAACCAATCCTGCTTAGAAAAGGAATTATGAGCCGGAGCCGGAGCTGCCAGAGCCTTTTTGACATGTTTCATGTCTTTGCTCTGGTCTTATCCTTATGGAAATTTTCATTGTGGCAGTGATTCTCAAATCTGCGAGTCCGAGTCCGCGAGTCCGAGTTCGCGAGTCCGAGGCCCCCCCCCCCTCTCGAAAGGCACTTGAAAAATTTCGAGGTTTTCTCAGGGGAGTGATTCTGAAATCTGCGAGTCCGAGTTCGCGAGTCCGAGGGGGCCCCCCCTCTCTCGAAAGGCACTTAGAAAAATTTCGAGGTTTTCTCAGGGGAGTGATTCGAGCGGAACGAGTGAGGCCCCCTAATCTCATCAGCCTGAAATATTGAAGTGGACTTATACTAGACCATGAAGCGGGACGAACGAGCGGAGCGAGTGAGGCCCCCTAATCTCATCAGCTTGAAATACTGTAGTAGACTTATACTAGACCAAGATGGGAGCGAACGATCGGAGCATGCTGCCTTGTAGAAGACATGAAAGATGATCTTTTTCTATTTGGCTCCGCCAGAAGATCTTTCTTAAATTTGACCTAATTTATTTGTATCTTTATTTTTTTGCGTACCAACATTACGTCCAACTTTTTTTTTCATTCGGAGCTCAAGAGCTCCAAAAAGTGCCTGACTCCGGTCCATGAAGCCTATATTCGGCTCCGACCTCTGACAAAACCGGAGCGGAGCCACTCTGGTAACTCTTCTTAAAGCCAGCTCCCCATCTTTGGAAAATACTATGTTTATTTTTGTTCTGAATCACATTTCAAGGTCGTCTGTTTCTATTTTTTAGCGGGGAACCCGCTACTCATTTGGTTAGGAGGATCACATCCTCAGAAAACGTCCGTGTCCGCGTCCGGAAGTTTCTGTGAACTGTGGGACGTCACGTGTGACGCTTTATGACGTCATCAATGACCTTGACCTACTTTAGGGACTTGGAAAACTTTCAACTTCCAGCCGGGATGCTTTATGACGTCATCAATGACCTTGACCTGCTTCAGGGACTGCGGACGTGTCCGCGTCCGGGAGTTTCTGTGAAGTGCGTGACGTCACGTGTGACGCTTTATGACGTCATTAATAACCTTGACCTACTTTAGGGACTTGGAAAAATTTTCAACTTCCAGCCGGGATGCTTTGTGACGTCATCAATGACCTTGACCTGCTTTAGGGACTTAAAAAAGTTTTAATTTCTAGCCGCGATACTTCATATAGTCTGTTCCAGTTAAGATCGATATTCACCGTTTTCAGTGCGGACAGCTCCGGGGGAATGAAACGGTAGGGACACATACTGAACGCGTCCCAACGCAACAGCGTGATTGATTGCTGGTTCACGCGTTCCTCCCAGGTGCATTAGGGTGAACTTTGGAACAGACTATAACGTCATCAATGACATTGACCTTGACCTACTTTGGGGACTTGAAAAAATTTCAACTTCCAGCCGGGATGCTTTATGACGTCATCAATAACTTTGACCTACTTTAGGGACTTGAGAAAATTTCAATTTCCAGCCTTCATTATATCAGGTCTAGCATGCAGTATACTGAGAAGAGCCCAGCCAACTTATTTTCTGAGGGGGCATTTTCGTGCGAAAGTCATCGCAAGCGCGGGAGGTTGCGGTTTCCCCGCTGCCATTGCAAACCTGCAATGGCTTCTTCATTTTTTTCAGATTTTTGTGATTCTTTTTGAAAGTCAAGATTCGCGTTTCTGTTCTTTTCATACATAGTGCTATTTTTGTTTCATTATCAGCAAAATGTAACGAAAAAAATCTGCGATGGAGTTTGGAGTGCAAAATTATGGAACCAAAAGACTTGGATAAGTTTAAGTATTATTCTGAGCGCACAAATAAGGATGAGTTGTGATAGGTAAATGAAAAAACAGTTGCAAAACAGCAAGCTTCTTCCCTCATAGAAGTCTTCTGGTATAGGAAATTGATACCTCTCCCACGCATTGGTGGTCTGGACATATCTGCCTTGAAAAATTGAATGAATGTATCTGCATATGAACGATCAGCAGAAAAAGGTTTTTGTGTTGTATGTGAAATATCCTTTTCTGCAGATCGTGAATATGCAGTTACGTCCATTATTTTTGTACGGCAGATATTGTTTTGTATGTTTTCTTAATTTTCGTGAAGTTGAAACCGGGACTAAATAAGTTCTTGAGGAATTATTCGCGGATTCGGAATCCAGTAGGAGCGCTAATAGCGATATCTAGAATGCACTAGATGGTGAATATGGTGTTTTTGACCATGAGGTTTTATACGAGTAGAATCAACTCCATTACCCTGAACATTGTTATATTATGTAGAAAAATACGGAGAATGACGGTTGTGGCTCTTGTAATTATCTTTCAGATGAGTTCGACTGCAGATTTTTTGAAGAACTTTTCTCTTATTTGTATCAATCAGCCAACAGTACTCAAGTCTCATTATCCCGAATTCACGAATCGAGAAACTTTTTGAAACTGAAACTTCATGAGGAGATAAAATTCGGAAAATTTAATTAGACCTGTGATGTGGAAATATTTTCTAAACTTAGCTCTAGAAATTTAGGTTGAGAAAAAAATATATTAAATTTGTATGAGTATATTTTGGGGTAGGTTTGAACCTCAAATCTTGATAACGGTATAGCCTATAAGCATTGAGCTTTATTAAAGTAAAACTCTTGATGATGTTATCGAGGTTATGCGGTACCCAATGACATCCTTGAAAATACTTTTGTGAATTTTGATTTTGTAGGTGTAATCGAGAAACGTGTGAGATTTTACATAGTTGTGATCTATCGACTGATAAATAATTGATTATTATAATTTCAGCCTGGGTACCGTTGCAAGTCACTGTGAAACCCTCGAACAAAACTGAAACGTGTCTCGGTATTCAGTGGATTCCGTCTCCGTCTGCGATATTGCCGAGTGGCTTGTATTGGGTTCCTATCGCGTGTCCAAAAATTGGAGGTTATGTTTGTAAGATCAACAACAATGGTAAGTGTTGGTGTTCGTAATGAAGCGTCGAAGAACATTTACTGAGTCTGGTGTCTATCCAACCATTAATTATTCTATTAGCATCAACTATCAAGACAAATCTGAATTTAACGCTGCACGGACCGGATGGTGAGCTAGCGTCGCCAAATTTTCCGGGAAATTATTACCACAATTTGGATTATTGGATCAGCATCATCGGACCGGAAAATACGCGCATTATAATACAATTTCAAGCTTTCGATTTGGAGGAGCAAAAAAATTGTTTGTACGATTACCTCGAAATTTATAATGCGTCTATTAACGGCAAACCGGTTGGGTCGGTTAGACGCTGCGGACACCATCATACAAACTCGTTACACAGGTACGACTATTTTTAGTTACCGGAGAGCTTTTATTTTTTCTTGCGATTGGTTAAAACCAATTGAGCCGACTGACGGAGAACCTTTGGAGGGTGAGTATCCTCTGCTCTTCTCGTTCTGTGCGCCCTGATACATTGGTATTTTGAGAGGCTATTTTCATAGAAAGCAGTTACTGACTTCGAGTGTTCGTTTCCATTCTATTCAATCGCGGAGGAAAATCAGCGCTATCTTTTTATTGTCAGGCCTGAGAATGCGCGTAATTTCTTGCCTTGGCCCCCAATTTAGGCGTGCCAAACATTTGGCTTGTCCTGGCCTGGGCCGAGCTAGGCTACAAATTTTTTACCCTGGCTCGGCCAGACCAGGCTAGAGCTCAATCTCGGACCTGTTATTGTACATAGACATTAAGCTTTTCTTCGCTTTTAATTGATCGGTTCGAAACTTGCGAAGTGTCCGAATCATATCTATGTGAGGGTAGAAGTTGAACCAAATTTTCAATGTCGTGCTTTTTCGTGAAATCCGCCTCTCTAAAAGATGTTTCATTATTTCAAAGTGATAAGTGGTTTTGAAAAAATGAATACATCCCAAGTATCAGTGCTTTACGAAATTTGATTTTTACGAGTAAAGGTAAGCACTACGTTGCTATTTTCCGTTTTCTTTTCATCTGCCTGGAAACGAAACGATACGTATGCGAGCACAGTATTTCTTTATTCGACGTTAACTAATATAATACTCGTATTTCTTATAATGCGCGTGCCTTTACAGCCGATCGACCTTTTTCAAACCACTAGAGACTTATGAACTGAGCCATTCCAATCTCATTAATTTGTTGGGTCAACGATAGCTCTAACTTTCAAATCTCTTCAGGCAAGAACGCCGAGTACAAACGTATAAATGCCCGGTCAGATAAAAGTGTTCGGGTCATTCCTTGTACTCTGAATTAAAGTTTTCAGTTTCAGCGTGTGTTTGGAATTACCAAGTATTTTGTGCAATAATCTGCGAAAACTTTTGAAACCATCGCTTCCCAGATAAGACAATACAAGTTGAATCATTCATGAATCATGAAAAGCAGCGGATGGATGATTTAATACGTGAATTCGCACGAATAGTTTATCGTACTGGTTAGCAGCGTAGAAAAAAAAAAGGACGCTCGTATATGTTTTCCTTCTCTCTAACGTCAACAAAAGTTTTTCTGATAATTTGTTTCGAAAAAGGTTGAGCTACAACTTACCGAGAAAGAATCACTGGAAGTTGTTGTTTGTTGACACTTCTTTTCACCCCAAAAATGTACGTTTTTTTTTTTTCACCAAAGCTGTGAAGTTATGCTCCTTACTTGATTTTTGTCTTTCTACAATGGTCGGGGTGAAAGTTCAGAATTTCTATCATCCTACTACATCTATTTTACAGCTTCGCACTTCAGGATATCGAATAAAGCACGTAGGGTATTTCTTTTCTATGCGAGCTTGACGTCTCCAATAATACGAAATGTTCACGATTAGAAGAAAATTTTCTGCCAACGTACAAAAAATAAAATCAACATTATGTCTCGTAATGACTGTAGGTCGTGGTAATTGTGTTTACTCCCCTCCAACCTAAGATTGTAGAAATTTTTCAACCCCGTCAGGGTGCTACAGTTCATGGCTATTAGTCTTAATTAGTACGCGAAGTCAAAATCTGCCAGAGACAGCCCCCCTTTCTCCCCTTTCATCATTCCTCAATGTAGGTCATGGTCAATCAGAATCAATGTCGTTGAAATTTTCCATTACGAAATCTGATGATCAAGTAAATTGTGGTTTTTGTGCACAGATTGAATTACGTGTCTTCAAGCAATGAGGCAATATTACGATTTCACTCGGACTATTCGATAGCTAGTGCTGGTTTCTTGGCTAGATGGAAATCGGCCGATATATCTGGGTGTCCGATACAAACTTTGACTGCGAAAGAGAGTGCCGTTAGTAGTCCCAACTATCCCAATTTCCTGCTGGCCAATTTGCAATGTACAACGACAATCTTAGCGCCGGGTGAGTGATGGATTTTATTCAAAAACAATTTAACAGGGAACCTGTTTTATCGGAAAATCTTTCCGGAAAAAACGTCCGCCGTCTGGGAGGCAACCTAACCTAACCTAATTTAACCATGACCATGGGACTAGGAAAAATTTTTGTCTTCGTCCTGTCGCTTAGAGCTTGGTGGATGAAATTTTTCTAATGGGCTTGGAGGTTCAAGTTTTTCCAAGTCACCTATAGTTTGAAGGTCAAAATTCTTCTAAGTCGCCCATCTATCACCTCTAGCTCGGTCGAAATCCCATCATATGAACTAGTTTAAAGTGAGTATACTACAAGGGGAGTCCTCGCCCAGTTTATGTCCTGCATATTTTTTTCAGGTATTCAAAATCCGTAGATCTGGCAGCACTGATAGCCTGATTCAATAGCTCCTTCAAGTAACTAGATATGCAATACTCCATACACTAATTGGCCTAGCCCCTTCAATGAGCCAGATATACAACGTTTCATTCGGCATAATATTCATAAAACAGGTTCCCTGCCTTGTCTCATTCGACTCCGTTAAAGAACCCGTGAGTTTTCTCAAATAGTAAAGTTTACTTACTTGGATGATGATGATTTGTATTTCAATAGTTGGTCGTCAAGTGTGGTTTGAATTGGAAGAGTGGGATTTCAACAAGCGTCAAAGTCTGGAAGAAAATTCTATTCCAGAATCGGATTTGTACATTCTTTTGAGCGACAAAGCTAAGCTGTATCCGTTACAGGACCCTAGTATTTTATCGGATGGCGTTTACTTATCGTATGGAGAATACATGAAAATACATTTGCGAACAGGAGATCTGCCGAATGGAAGAGGATTCAAAGGACTCTATAGAACAAGTGAGAACTAATTACTTTTCCGCTCCTCAGCTCTCTTGCTAGTTGCAATATCCTACATTCTACAAGAAAATTTTGAAACTTCTAAGGCTGTATCTGAGAATAAATGATTCTATACGAGTCAAAATTGATTTTTTTTTTTAATTTTCAGTTTCGGAGCTGTCGGAAACCAGGGTGATCAATTTGCAGAACGATTCATACGGTAATGTTTTTCATCTGAATTTTCCTCTGAATCCCGTTCCTGGTTTAAACTTCGTGCAACGATTTATCGCTCCTTTGGGATATTCGATTCATATGTTATTCCATCAAGTGGTGCCATCCTCGCGTAAGTTTCTTTATTGTCTATCATTTACTATCATTTGTTTTCTTCTTTTTTGTCCATTGAATTAACGAGCCTTGCACATAATTATGTACCTTTAGGGTTATGTGCGCGGAATGGATAGATGAGGGCTATAATAAAAGAATATGAACTAGATGGTGCTGTAGAAATAGGTGGGTCGGAGGTCGTTCAGTGTGCTAGTTCTCATGATTGTTTCACAGAGAGTTTGTAATGTTGGAAGAGATAGGATAATTGTTAAAATAATTAGGGGAAAGGGGGTCTACGGTCCGACGAATAGAAAAGTCATACGAATATTCTGTGCAATCATATCAACGTACGTATACACGTAACTCTCTTTCGTAGAGCTCGAAAGACACGACGATACAGACACAAACATTTGCGGACTACTACTGATTTTTATTGCTCGCACTCTGAACTAAGGATACAAAATATTATTACACTTAGGTTATACCGAAACATCTGGTCTCTTGCGTATACACGCATCTTACGAATACCGTCTAAACATACGAAAAATTATTTTACGTTTACCATTTAACACTCCTCCTTAAACTTAAATAATTTTGAATTCTAACCTTTCAAATTTCTTAATCATACCAGTTAATCAATAATCTATTCTAGGATTAATTCTCAAGGAGTAACATTCAACAATTCCCTAAACTTTTCAAATTTTGACCGAGTAATTGGTTTCGTAAAAATGTCCGCAATTTGCTCATTACTCTGCTTATATTTTAGAACAACAATTTTCTTATCGACTAAGTCTTTTACGAAATGATATTTAACATCAATATGTTTCGTTCTCTTCGTATTCTCACAGTTCTTAGCAAGTGCGATACAACTAATATTATCTTCGTATAAGATTACATTTTTCATGAGGATATTAAAATCATACTGTAATAGGTTCTTCAAAAATACACCCTCTGTGCATTAGCAAGAGCCACATATTCGGCTTCCGTTGAGGACAAAGCTACACACGGTTGTTTTCGTGTGCTCCAGCTTACAACATTATTACACATAAAAAAAGACAAAACCCGAGACCGATTTACGATCATTTTCAGACGCAAAATCCGCATCAACAAAACCTTTTAAATACAAATCGTTTACGTTAGTTGTCTCACCGCATTTCAAATATTTCAACTTGTACGTTACAGTTCCGCAAAGATACCTCAAAATTCTTTTCAATGCCTTCCAGATGTTTTCATGTTGAAAATCCTGATATCGACTCATTACGTTAACAGCATGTGTGAGGTCTGGCCTCGTACCTCCTGACAAATACAATAAAGATCCTACTAACTCACAAATAGGATAAATTTTTACGTTATTCTTTTCGTTGACATTAATTTCGTTTTTAATTTCTGCCTCGTTGATTTTAAAGTTTGTTTCTAGAGGCATACTTACAGGTTTACAGTCTTGTAGCCCAAATCTTTTCAATATGGCTAACGTGTAATTCTCTTGACTAAGAATGAGTTCGTTTTCTTTCCACTCTAACTCGAAACCGACAAACTTCTTAGGTAGTCCAAGATCCTTCATTTCTAACCTCTCTGATAACACTTTGCTTATTTTTACGACTTCCCGGTCTGAACCAGATGCTAACAACAAATCGTCAACGTATAAAAGTACATATAGACTCGTAGAACTTCCTTCGATATTTTTCGTATACAGACAACCATCATTTTTCGATCTTGTGAAGCCTAGTTCCATCATAATACCGTCAAACACATTATTCCACAATAACGGAGCAGTTTTTAACCCATAAAGAGCTCGTTCCAGTTTACACACGTATCCGCGTTCAACCTGCAAACCCTCGGGAGGTTCCATGTAAACTTCGTCCTTTAAGACACCATTCAAAAAAGCAGAAGTCACGTCCATCTGTTTGATCATAAAACCTTTCTGTAAAACTACGTTCAAAAATACTCGTATAGTACTGAGTTTCGCTACAGGGGCATACGTCTCTTCATTACTAAAAGCTCTCGTCTGCATAAATCCCCTAGCTACCAATCTTCCTTTATAACGCACTTTGCCATTCTCCTTATGTTTCTTCACAAAAATCCACTTCGAGTCAATCGTCTTCACGCCTTTAGGTCTTTTACAGATTTTCCACACCTTATTTCTCTCCATAGCGTCCAACTCTTCTTTGATAGCTACTTTCCACTTACTAGATTCCCGACTATTCAGAGCCTCCTCATAAGTCTTCGGACTATCATCGTCTACATCCATCGCGTACACTTCAATTTCATGAGCTTGATACCAATCCGGTTGTTTCCTCACTCGAGTAGACCTTCTCAATTTAGATTCTGCTTCTCCTCCTGAATCACTGTCTGATTCTCTCACATCTTTCTTTTCCTCGTTGTCAATTTCAATCGTAATTAATGTAGTGTCATCTTCAATTATATCGATATTCCGTACCACTTCTACTTTTCCATCAACTAGAACTCTATATCCTACATCGGAATAACCAACTAAAACACCTTTCTTACTTTTGTCCCTCTGAGCTGTTCGTTTCTCCTCAGGTATTCTTACAAACACATCGCTTCCGTACAATTTCAAATTCTTACAGGTAGGCCTCTCTCCAAAGAAAATTTCATAAGGTGTTTTTTGTATCAACGTACTCGAACTCAATATCCTGTTATGCAAATAAGCTGCACATCTGACAAACTCAGGCCAATAACCTTTACTTAACCCTGATTCTTTCTGTAAACATCTTTCCTTATCCATAACAGATCTTATAAACCTCTCTGCTTTTCCGTTCAACTCCTTATTATACGCTGGACAAGGTCGAATTCGAAAACCTTTATTCCTCGCAAAAGCAAAAAAATCCGAGTTTAAATATTCTCGGCCGTTGTCACATCTTACTTCACGCACTCGATTCCCAGTCAAATTTTCAACGTAATTTACATAAGACGTAAATTTAGTAAATACTTCAGATTTTCTATTGATAGGATATACCTGAGCAATATTTGAATAATCATCGACAAACACAACAAAATATTTTTCTCCATTATATCCTGGAGTATCCATAGTCTTAACATCTGTATGAATAATCTCGCAACAATACCGTGCGCGCTTACGATTATTAACACCATACTTTTTATTCGTCATTTTACACGTAAGACAAAATTCGCATTTCATAAATTCATTCCCTAAGTTCTGAGGCAACCCCTCCAATAACTGATTTTTACACATTACGTTCAAATTATAAAAATCTGTATGGCCCAAGATACGATGCCATTTCTCTTTCTCATTTGAAAAAGTTACGTTACTCTCTATTTTAGGATTTTGAAAACTCGTAACGTAATATAAACAATTTATTTTCTTGGCTTTTGCTAATAACCTGCCTTCTTTATTATAAATTTCAGCATAATCCCCTTCGTACGTAAGTTTCTTGCCTTCATCAGTGATACGACCCACACTTAATAAATTTCGGCGCATCTCTGGCACGTAGTATACGTTATTGATAAGAATTTCAGAGTACTGACCTCCTACATAAAAATACGTTTTGATACTGCCCTTTATCGTAGATTTCAATGGTCGTCCATCACCGACTCTTACGTTAACTGCACTTTCCAATTTTACTTTATTTATCAAATACTTATCAGAAGTACAAATGTGATCCGTATCACCACTATCTAAAATCCACAAAATTCTGTCTTTTTCGATTTTTACTTTATGAGAATTTATTTCGTTTGCCTCAGTTGTAAAAGCTTCTAAATTATTACTTTTTACCTCATTCGAGTTAGAACTTTCCTGCTGAGTGTGTTGGTTCCCGCGCCTACGAAAATTTCCTCGTCCTGGCCTCCAATTTCCATAACCTCGTCCTCGATTGAAATTCTCACGCCTATTGGTCTGATGGTTTTGAAATTCCGTATCGTCAATTTTCACGTGACAATCCCGTCTCATATGGCCGTATTTGTAACACCTGCTGCAATAACCATGAAAATTTCTTCCAGAGCTAGTTCCTCTACGTCCACCATAGTAATTTCCACGACCTCGATTTTCCGGAACGGTTGCACTTTTAAACACCTGTGGATCGTGTTTCTCTTCGTGTGTTTTTCCGGAATCTTTATTTTCCGCTATTTGTTTCCGCAGCAACACCTTTTCCATCACATACTCCACCGTACGTTGATCTTCAGGAAGTTGATCAAGCCCGTCAACGATATGATTATACTTTTCGGGGAGGAGCAAGAGTAGGTATCCCAATTTTCTTTTTCGATCTGCTGAACCACCAGCCGCACTCAATTCTTTAATCAGACGATCAAATTTCGAAAAGAAGTCCTCCGCACTGGCTTCACTGAATTTTAACGCCATTATTTTCTTCTCAATTAGGACTTGCTTAGTTTCACTCTTTTTCAAGTACAGGTTATCGAGTTTTTGTAGCATATCATAGCCGGTCTGACACTCCATAATAAGATCCACATCCACTGCCGCAGCAAAGAAATTACATATTTTGATATCCTTTTTCCTCCAATCACCTTCCGATATGGGCGATGACTCCGGACGCACTTGATACTTGACGATCTCTTCACAGCCTTTCAATTTCAGCAATAATAGAAATTTATACCTCCATTTATCGTAGGCATCGCCTTTGGAGAAGCGAGGGACAGGAAGCGTCCCATATTCAAGATCAGTCATGATGATTTCCGCGTTTTTCCGCGTACACAAATATTCGACACTTCCGCAATTTCCGCGATTTCAAACAATTTAAGCACAGAAAAATTTTCTCAATTTCCCCTTGGTAGCCGAACCACTTTTCCGATAACCACGCTCTGCTACCATGTTAAAATAATTAGGGGAAAGGGGGTCTACGGTCCGACGAATAGAAAAGTCATACGAATATTCTGTGCAATCATATCAACGTACGTATACACGTAACTCTCTTTCGTAGAGCTCGAAAGACACGACGATACAGACACAAACATTTGCGGACTACTACTGATTTTTATTGCTCGCACTCTGAACTAAGGATACAAAATATTATTACACTTAGGTTATACCGAAACATCTGGTCTCTTGCGTATACACGCATCTTACGAATACCGTCTAAACATACGAAAAATTATTTTACGTTTACCATTTAACAATAATGAATTAGGATAATTTTTAAAGCTGGGCAAGAGAGAAAGTGTGGAGCGGATATATCGTCAGCATTGAAGTATACGCTTGCAGGGAGTGAGAGGCATAGAAAGAGGAATGAATGGGTGAGACGGGTATGGTAGGATGACTTCATGGCGCCGGAAAAAACTATCCAGAAGACCAAGGAATTTGAGCTTTTTTCGGATCGGAGCTTATTGGATGATAAGGGAGATTAGATACACCGGAGAGAATGAGGAAACAGTAATAGGTTATGAGATCATACAAGTGAGAGGAACCAGTTATGGCAGGTGAGGGCAGTAAACGCTTTGGAGCAAGGTCCATAGCGTCTTATTCCTTAAGGTTGATGTGTCGTGGTATCCATAAAAATAGTAATGAAGGATGAGGAAGAACATAGGGAAGGAAATTTTGGAGAGACGATTTTCTTGATCTATTGTTTTGTACGTGTATAAAGTTGACTGTTTTGGAAATTTCAGCAAGATTGAAGTAGATTGCAGGAATAAGAGGTCAATCACGGAATGTATGTAAAAACAAAATAGGAAGTGAGGGCTCAAACTTGAGATGAGTGCCTGCATCGGATCAACGCTGAGGAAGAAGACCTGTTTCCGCGCAGATGCTGGGTGAAGGGCTGGTCCGAGGTGTACTTAGGGTCAGTCCAAGCCTAGAAGATCGAGGGGAATGCAGCAATTTCGAGATTGTTAGGGGGATTACATCCTCAGAAAACGTCCACGTCCGGGAGTCCCTGTGAATTGCGTGACGTGACGTGTGACGCTTTATGATATCATCAATGACCTTGACCTCTGAGGTATCTCAATTCCTGCTACCCTTCCATAAAATTTACCTTGGAAATAGGGGAAACCTCTATCAACTTTTTGAATTTATCGATCTCTGTAGGATCGATTATCCATGAGTTTGGAATATATAGGAAGGATACAACGACGGATGTCTTGGTACACGGAACGTCATTCTGTCCTGTTGCTCATATGATAACAGCTTTTAATAGCTTAGTTCACAGACTGACTCGTATTCCGTTGAGTCAGGATGCCTTAAAGAAAGAATTGTTGACTATAAAGCACCTGGCTAGAGAGGAAAACCACTAAGAAAATTCTTCCCTCCCCCGAGACACGATCAGTGACCGTCGTATGCGCTGGATCAGTCTTCCTTTCTTGGGGAAGTTCTCCCTCCAATTGGGTCGGGCCCTTCGTCCGTTTGGTTTTAGACGCGCATTTTACAACCCTACCTCTGTAAAAGGGTAGTTTGTGAGGTTGAGGGATCCTATACCAGTGAGGGCCGTCGTCAGGGGGTGGCGAGTAGGTGTTACCGCTTCAAACTTCGCGCTACTGTAGGCCTCGCGCTGGCGAGGAGAAAACAATTAAGATTGTGTAACTTGTAAAAAGCCTCATGTGAAAGTGTTGCTTTTGGTCTCAACCTCGAGTCTCGGTCCCCAGTCTCAGTCCCCAGTCTCAGTCTCCGCCTCCACCTCAATTCTCAAGCTCGAGTCTCAGTCTTAAGTTTCGAGTCTCGGACAAGAGTCTCAATCTTGAGCCTCAAGCTCGAGTCTTAGCCTCGATTCTCAAGCTCAAGTTGAAAACTTGAGCCTCAGTCTCTAGTATCAGTCTCGAGTCTCAAGCCCAAGTGTCAGTATCAAGTCTCAAACTTCAGTCTCAGTCTCGAGTCTCAGTCCGGAGTCTCAGTCTTGAGTCTCAAGGGCAAGTTTTTGGCTCGAATGTCAGTCTCGAGCCTCAAGCTCGTGTCTCAAACGTGAATCTCTATCTCGAGTCTCAATCTCGAGTCTCAGCCTGAAGTATCAGTCGCCTCTCAAGTCTCACTCTCAAGTCTCAATCTCAAGTCTCAAGCTCGAGTCTAAGTCGCGAGTCTCAGCCTCAGCCTCAATTCTCAAGTTCGAGTCTCCGTCTCTAGTTTCAGTCTTGTGTCTCAGTCTCGAGTCTCAGTCTCGAGTCCCGGTCTCAAGTATCAAGCGCGAGTCTTAGGCTCGAGTCTCGGTCTCTAGTCTTAAGCTTGAATATCTCAGTCTCGAATCTCAATCTCGAGTGACAGTCACGAGTCTAGGTCTCGAGCTTGAGTATCAAACTCAAGTCTCAGGCTTGAGCAGGGCCGTCGCCTGGGGGTGGTGAATAGGTAATACCGCTTCAGGCTTCGCGCCGGCGAGGAGAAAACAAAATTAGGTACCTAGGTAAAATTGTCTAAATTGAAGAAAGGCCTCATGTGAAAATTTTGCTTCAGGCCCCCAAAAAATCTGGCGACGGTGCTGATACCAGTTGATGAGATGAGTGGTGTTTATATTGGTGAGACCAGTCGCCAGATGAAGCTGAGAGTAGCTAAGCACGTGAAGTCTTGGAAAAAGGGACACCTGGGGGAATCAGCCTTTGTCGATCACTTGATCAATAAGGGCTACAGTTTCCGTGAGAGATCGGAAAGGCTCCTCCATAGGGAGAATTCCTAGCGTAAGCTTAAGGCCCTTGAACACATAGAAATAATTTGTCACCTCAATACTGCTGGAATTACGGTACCAAACACGTATATTCCGAAAGACGGCCTCATCGAACTTGTATTTGATTCACCCCGCGACTTCTCTTTCGACCAATCTTAATGATCTCATTCTCTCCTCCGTCTTGTCAGTATGCTTTTATTTAGTGCCTGAAGATGGTTCCGAAAGCGCTCGTCGTTCAATTTTTCTGCGATGTTTTGTACATTATTTTACTCTCCCTTTTGAGTATTCCTTTTCGATAACTTGCCTGTGTACGTCTGTACGACCATGACCTTCAAATTTGGAAAAATTTTAGCCAATCTCTATTCCTCCATTTGATTCTTGAATTTGCGACTGTGCTGTCGAAATTTTTTTTCATCTTTCTCTTACTTGCTAATCCTCCAATTACTTTACAGTGGGCGTGAAGGGCGAAACAATCTGTCAAGATGAAGAGAAGAAAGGTTTTATCGAGGTACGAGACCATTATGCTGATCGTAATGGCACGTGGTGGCAGTTTTGCGAAGTGGGTCATCCAGACTCGTTGAATCATTTGGCTATCACTTCCTATCTCAACAGTCTCACCATAAAGCAAGTCAGCAATAACAGCAAAGTGGGGATCACTTTGAATGCGTCCTTATCTGTCATTCCAGGTATGCAATCTCCCTCAATTCTCTTCATTACTTCTAGTTTTTGTTGCAAAGAATTGCAAAAGAGATCATGTTTGCTCGTCAGATCCTAATTTCCAAGCAAAAATTACTCAGTTCCCTCAAGATTATGTGGTCGAATCTTGTTCCCCGAATCCGTGCTACAATAACGGCAAGTGTATTTCGGACGAGCGGAGTAAACGTTGCGAATGCGTCAATCACTTTACAGGTAAAAAAGTGATTTTGAAAATCATGCCAACTAAATAAAAAATGGAGATGAGTCTTGAATTTTCAAAACTGTGGAAAGCAGTGAAGTCACCCAGCGTAATATTTTTCCAAAGGGATTTTTATATTGGATGGCTGCGTAAGAGCTTGGGATCGTTTCCAGAATTTTTTATGGTATAAAGATTATAGTTTTGCCAATTTTCAATTTGGTCAATGAAGTACCTTTGTGAGGATATCATCTTTTTCTTTGTATTGAATTGTCGAGAGATATATTGGGTTTTGCTCAATTGCTTATATTTCACTCCCTACACCATCGAACAATTTGAACTAAAAGTTGTTCAAGGCACTTTCATTCTTTCTTACCAAGCCTTATTTGTAACTTTATTTCACTAATTCTTGTAATTTCTTTTGGTACAGGATTATTTTGCGCGTTGACTATCTGTGATACAAATCCTTGCGTGTTTGGTCAGTGCGAACTAACGTCTGACTACTTCAAATGTGTTTGTCAATCCGGATACCAAGGAAAGTTATGTGATAAGAAGATTAAACCGTGCTCAAACAATCCGTGCGAAGGTCGTGGGGAGTGTTTTGAGAAAAATAATTTTACCTTCGTTTGCCAATGTCACGCATGGTGGGAAGGTTCGTCTTAACCATCCCTGCCAAAAAATTTTTCACCAGCGAATCCTATCTCCTACAGATTTATTTAAATTTTTGAAATAGGTGAAAAGTGTGATAAGAAGATTGCGAATATTCCGTACAAGCCGCTTACCGATCGCATGCTAGAAGAACCGTTTTGGTTAGGTTTGTTGACTGTCTTCATCGTGCTCAGTATAATCGGTTTGGTTTGGTGCGCGCGTCGACATTTCCCCGAAAAATTGGAAAAGTTATTGGCTGAAGAGGCAGAACGTAATCGACATTGTATGCATAATTTATTACTCTCTAGCGTGCTGTTTCATCATTTTCATTATCCTACTTCTTGAGAGTAATTAATATATTGTCATCAGATACAACTACCGGACGAGCGGCAACAGCGCGAGCTGAGATGGTGTCTCAAAACGGCATCGCAACTGCGGTGAATGTGTCCCAAACGAATACCGCTAATTCTTCGCCAAATCCGAGGACGTTGCTCGGCAGACTTGGTATTCGCAAACCTTCTTTATTCAGCTTGACCAGTCCGTTACAGCCTACACACAGCGCCAGAACTTTTAGTCTCGACGATTTATTTAAACCTTCCTCGTCAAGTAAGACGAACTAGTCAGGTTTATGAAGAAAAAAAAAAAACGAACGACAAAACATTGATTTTGAAAATTATTTTTGTCTTCTCTATCTTGCACTATCCGCTGAAACATTTCTCGCTACCCCAAAATTGAGAAATATTCTCATTTTTATTCTTTTTTATTTGCACCTGTATGCGCACATTTCTTGTTGCATGCTCTCAGTTCCGGTTACCGCAGTTAAGTATTTGGGAATGTTAAAGGCCTCTTTATTTGTTTTCCTTTTGAAATACGTATACTTTTTTTTTTTTTTTGACGTCACCAGTCCCTTCGGTATTTATTACAATTTTTTTTTTTCGCTTCCTCTCTTTCCGCATTCCTGTTTTCTTTATCTCACCACTTTTGAATGATCTGATAAATCACTTTTTATTATCTCCGATAATTTTGTTTTCAATTCACCGACACCACTTGACAGTTTATGGTGAACTACTGGCGGCTGTATGATTATTATGATTGTTGGCTGTTTTGCTTTGTATTTTATTAAATTTTTTTATTCATTATTTTAGGAAGTGAAATACTGGTGAAGTAAGAATTTTGTTCATGGAAAAGAGACTTCGTTGTCACGAAATTTTATTTTTACTTCGCCACCCTTGCATATAGATTCTAACATATGAATGATGATAATTGTACTTTCCCTTTCTTCAATTAGGTATCATCCTAGCGTTGAAATTAACTCGTTTGCTTCCTGAATTTTAGGATCCCAAATGTCGTATAAACATCCGCGCGGTGGCGCTAGTCAACGCAAAAAATCGTCCGAAAAAAGTTTTCTCAAAAAGCAAAGTTCTTCCGTAGATGAGAACACGTTAGAGCAAGGTAAAAAGGTCGAGATAATAGAATTGAAAGAGAAGAACCCTCGATCGACGACGAGAGAGAACTCGGCGGAGAAGATGACTGCAATAGGAACGTCTACCGCCGTGGGCGAGGAAACATCATTTAACATCTCAAAATTGGATAAGAAATCAGGTACCCACTATTCGACCAAGTTCATTTCTGGCATGTATCTATATAGCGTAATATTTTTCTTTCTTGATAATTTTATTAAATACGACTATGCGCTTCTAAGATTCGATTATTAACATATCGAGTAGCCAATCACTATTTTTTTGTTTTTCTTGTTGAATTCTTTACTCCTTTTCTGATTCTGTTGTGAATAGCATCTTTCCTATTTCTCTATCTTATATCCTTTCTAGTAATTTATTGAAATAAAGACTCGGGGAGAAGGTGCATAAATAATAAAATTGGGATTAAAAAGAGTTCAATATGAAGCACTAAATTAATAACATGCGTAGATATAACCTACGGACAAAGAAAAAAAAGACAACAAGACGTCTTTAATGTTAATTTTTTATTCACACGCCTATAACTAATGTACCGAACAATGCTTTTTGATGTACATTAAAAAAATGAAGCCAGCAACTTCAATACAATAGGATTCAGACCTGAGGGAAGCGATTGCTTATTGTTAAGCACGCCATTCTACAAGTACTTATGTTTTAGTCTGAGTTACGTATAGATTTTAGACTCAAATTAGAGCATTATCGATAGCTTTTATTTCTTGATAGGCTCGGTAATAAATGTCGACAAAAAAAAAAGTTTCACCTTAGCGGTATACAGTCTTTCGATTATACGCTTGTAGTACGTAATAATCTTTTAGTCATAACAGCACGACGACGTAAACCTGTCATGAAAATCAATATCATCAATGCCTTAAACGAGGACGCATAAATATTCTCAAAAGAACCTTATCAATTCTCTCGTGGGTTTCTAATTAGATTTTCTCATTTTGTACAAATTTTGATGAAGGGTAAACAAGTGCTATTTTGAAAGCGGTACTTGTTGAGAACTAATTTAATCTCACTGTTCCTGATGCGTAGGAAAGCTACAGTTGACGCTCTCTAATCCGGAAATCTTGATACTTAACTAGTAGCAAATGAACCAGGAATACTTTTGAGCGAAACTGAAAAGTACAATTTTTTTTTTATTTTGGTAATTGTCAAGGGCGCCCTCCAATTTCTTCAAAAAAAAAAAAAACATACAATTTATTCGCTTCAAGCTTGACTCAAATAAGGGTAAAATTTTGTTCTTCTGCGATGACTTACCTACAAATGAGCTTAGAACAAAATGTAGATACGAATACATTGTGTATTCTACGTTCACTTTGTAATCTTCCAATAGAAAATGGCTCTTAGGGTGAAAAGTAACGACTCCCTCAACGAGAATTCAGGAAACTCGTTCTTTGGGATAGTGGCGAATTGGATTTAAAATTGGCGGTCCCCAAGGATTGAAATTTCTCTGGAGTCTCCCTCCTATCAATAGTGGTCGAAAATCAACACATTTTTTTATTTCTATATTGTCCTCGTGTTCCTCGTTAATCTCATTAAGATTTTTTCAAATTCCTTCCTCACGTGTGGCTTGATCTTCAAAATTTTATCGGGGAATCCGCTATCCATTTTGTTAGAGGGATTACATCCTCAGAAAACGTCCGCGTCCGGGAGTTAATGTGAACTGTGTGACGTGACGTGACGTGTGGCGCTGTATGACGTCATCAACCTTGGAAAAATTTCAACTTCCAACCGGGATGCTGTATGACGTCATCAATGACATTGACCTTGACCTACTTTAGGGGCTTCGAAAAATTTCAATTTCCAGCCGTCATTATATCAAGCTTGGTAGCATGCAGTATACTGAGAAGAGCCCAGCCAACTCATTCTCTGCGGAAGCATTTTCGCGCCAACGTGATGGCAAGCGCGGGAGTTGCGGGTTCCTCGCTGCTGTTGCGCATCTGCAATGGCCTCTACTATTTTCTTAGTCCACCTCTTTTGATGTTAAATTGTTTCTCAGCCCCCTTCCAATCCTCCAGGGTGAGGCAAAATGATGTCACCCATAGGTGGCGGAAAGGGGGGTCACCTCCTTGCCCCCGGACAAAGAGTAGGAGAAGAAACGCCCCCCCCCCCAAATGACTGAAAAAAAGTTAAAAGGTACTTGATTTAGCAATACTATTGCAAAAAGTTCTTCTGAATTTTTTTTCGAACAATTCCCCCCCCCCCACCTGAGAAAATTTACTCCGCCACTCATGTATTGAATTGGTTCACGTATACAATCATGGGTGGCGGAATGAGAGGGCAAGAGACTTTGAATGTACAAAATCTGTATCTCAATTTTATCGTCAATTTGAGCCATATCCGAAGCTTCTACGACTTTTCTGAGCCGAATTACGGGCAAACATGTGCCTAAATTTTGCTGCAGGGTTTTTGGAATGAGAAATTGCGTGATCTCTCATATTTTTTGCAACAAAATTTCACGCCGAGTCCGAAAATAAAAGGTAGGATGACTCGACGATGCACTAAAATGACTGAATGGGTCCAAGGAGGATCAAATTTCCCAAAATTGAAAATGCGGTCATTTTCGACATTTTTCGCGAATCCTCGATGAAGTTTTGTGCTGATGAGTTCAAAAAAAAAAAAACGGTGGAATTACTCGACGAAGCACCGAAATGACTGAATAGACCCAGTGAAGGTAATTTATTGTAAAAAGGATTCAGTCTTGGCCAAAGGAGCGTGAAAATTTTACCAACATGAAAAATTGGGTAATTCTTAAATCCGCGAGTGTATAACAGAAAGCAAGCTTCTTTGTAAATTTTGCCTCACGATGTGAACCAAAGGAAAATTCTCCATGTCTGCCCTCCTTCATCTAACACGGGGCCTCGTTCGATCTCTCACCGCGGGTATATGTACAACAAAAAACGAGCTTCTTAATATCATTCCCTCTAGCAGCCAACACAACGTAAATTTCAGCACCTTTGCCCTCCTTCATCAATGACAGGGCCTTCTTCAATCTCTCACCGTGAATCTGGAACCCAATGCATTTTCATACTTCATGGGTTCATTTGGGTGAAAACTCAGCGCAAAATGTCACCAAAGTATTGTACAGAGTTTCAAAAATCATGCAACTTTTTCATGCGGAGGATTTTCGCACCTTTGGGGCCGTACATCCATTCCAAAGCTTTGTAGGGTCATTTGGGTGATTTTATTGAAGAATTGTACAAAATTTTGAAAGTCTCTTAAGTTTTTCATTTGGGAAGATTTCGACCCTCTTTTAGGCAGTCCATCCATTTTGAGCTTCTTAAGGTCACTTGAGTGATTTTTTTTTTAAGACTCAGCGTCAAATTTTACAAGAGAATCAAATAAAATTAGCCATTTGCCGATTTGGGGAAATTCTGAACCTTTTTTGGCCCATTAACCCATTTTGATCCTTTGCAGTATTTTGTGACTATTTTTCTTATTTTCTCCATAAAATTTCACTCTAGGAACATCAATTTCATTCTTGTAATATTCGAAATTCAGTTCAATACTGTAAATTAATCAATTTTTGAGCCCTATTTTGGGAACCCTGACAAATTGATGAATTTTCGACACATTTTGATTCATAACTCTACTTAGAAAAGTCGTACAAAACTGTGGATGTGGCTCAAATTGAAAATAAAAATATTGAGGTACAAATTTTGAACCTTGAAACTATACGTTTAGCCTGTCGAGAGCTCCAGTCGGGTCCGGGGCAAGGAACACAGCGGCCCCCTCCCCCCTCTCGTCATGCCTGGTCTCCGTCTAGACTTTTGAACCATTTCCAGCAATTTTGGCAGACCATAGAATTATTATATTCCTTTGACCCAATCACAAAATACTTAAGAACCTGAGAATTGAAATGTTTCTGAGTCTAAAGTTTGAGAACCTGAGGGTAGATCGTGTCTGCATCTCAGCTTTCCCATTTTCTGTTGTAATCTTGTATGACGCAGAAATCATTGTATTTTTCTGACCTAATCACGAATTCGCCTTTGGGTCTCGAGCTATCGATACTCGGGAACCTGAGAATTGAAATGTTTCTGAGTCTAAAGTTTGAGAACCCGAGGGTAGATCGTGTCTGCATCCTAGCTTTTCCATTTTCCGTAGCAATCTGCTATGACAAGGGGATGATTGTATTTTTTTGCCCCAATCACGAATTTGTCTTTGGATTTTGAGCAGTCGATACTTGGGAACCTCAGTATTGGATCGTTTCTCAGTCTAAAGTTCGAGAACCTCGGGGTATTTTGTACTTGCGTCTAAACTTTTCAATTCTCCCTTTTAATTTTGTCTAAAAACGAAATGAGAGTCTCTTTCAGTTATCCAGGACGAGGTTTGAATACTTCAATCCCTCTTCAGATGTGGGAATTTAGTCTACTGAAGCCCACTAGGTCTCGTCTAACATGAGATATTCTCTAGATCAGAATTTTACATTCATTACTGGGTCTCAAGTTTTGGATTTTGCAGTATTTTGTTAAAGGAATGTAGTCTGAGGGAATGTAACTGATGCTCCCACCGAGCTATAAATTCTCGAGAACCTAAAACTGGATTGGTTTCTGAGTCTCAACTTCAAACCTCAGGGGTAATGCCAGTCTCCGACTCACGTTTCGCGTTTTCGCGCTACGACAGATTTAGCGCTAACTTTCATTCAAGTGGTCACATCATTTTGCCTCATCCTGTATATTCCAAGTTGTTCACTCTAGATACAGCACGGTGTTCGGAACTTTTCGTAGTCTAATATTTGATACAAAAAGAGGAAGAAAGGGCGAATTTTTCATCGACCCCTACCTAGATTAAGGTGGGTCAGTTTAGGCTAGACGGCGCACGGAGAACCCCAAAATTTTCAAAAATACATTTGAGGACGTATCTGACCAAGAGGGGACGCTCAATCTTATGGGACGGCCTTTCTATCAGGATACTCCTTATTTAAAAACGCACTTTTACGGCATTACAATGCGTTACCGCGATAAAGTTACCCAAGTTTTCTAGTGAGAAATTGAACGTAGAATATTTTTCAATTTTTTTTTCTTAGGCTCACGTGTAAGTAAGCTATCGCCCAATTTTCATCCTTCGAACCTCTTCTGTCGGCAGAGCTACCCGTGGATGAATGAAGATTTTTAAGGGAAGAGGCGTGGGAGTATTCTGAACGAAAACCAAAGAAAAAATATAGCTTCTACTTCTATCTGGGGCTAAAATGATGGATTCGGAGTAAAGAGGGCAAACGTTCACACGAGACGATCTAAATAATTGGATCTTTTGTACCCGTGCAAAAGTACCGTTTTTCTAGATCGTTTTCTCTTATTTTTGCCCTATATCCTTTAAAAGCTCAGCCTTTGGGAAAATTGCAATATTTCGCTCTAAATCAATGTTATTTGATCCTCTCGATAATTTATGTAAATTTTTCTCGGTTCATACATTGTCATTTTATTAGCTCTGATGATTCGCGTATCGTACGCCATAAAAATAAATAATTCTCGCATCTTGTATTTCGATCAATATCAGCCCACCTGTGTTGTCAAGTACGAGAATTCTAGTCCATGAATTAAGCTTGATAAAATTACTATCGGTTAAGATTTTTTATCAGATCGATGACTCTATGGGAAAGATCTTACAAGTTGGGCGTTGGAAAGAATCGGACTCATCCCTCTTACAGTATCCTTTACGCTGGGCTAAACGGTGTATTCTTTGTGGCCGCGAGTTTTTCAAAAAATGATAGATTTGATGCGTCATAAAAATTTATAACGAGTAGAAAAGTATAAGACCTTTCTCATCAATTTTGGAAATATTTCGAAAAAAAAATAATGATTTCATTGATATCCGAATCAATCATTATCCATGGGTTAGTATAAAATTTCACTACCTAGTATTCTTTCTCAATAAGTTGATGCTTCCCAAATTGAAAACAATTTTATTGCAATAGTTTGGGTACAAAAATCGGCATTCTATTTTTTATATCCTGGCGTCATTAGTGGAATTGAGTATGTCAGTTATGGTCAATAGGCGACAAACTAATAATGATGAGCTCTTCAAGGACAAAACGAATGTAATTAATATCTAAATAAATTGCGAATAATTCCATAACAAATTAAAGAAACGCATTCCTCGCGACTAAAACTAGGTTCATCTTACGATTACCTAAAACAGATACTGTAAATTGTAACTCTGAAATTTCCTCTCCAAATAATCATATTATAGAACTCGATGTTGTATAATTACGTATGATATCTATAGGCTACGAATGTAACGACATATTGAAAGAAAAAAAAAGAAGATCCACATTTTTTTTTTTCTTTTGTATGCGTGAAAAATTATATTCTTTCAGATAAAAAGCTCGAATTAAGTAACAAATACGAGAAAAAAGTACATTTTGCCCGACTGATGAATAAAGTACAAGCGGAGATTATTAGCTCGCATTCGGATGTAGATATAGGGTTGTTAAAAGAAGAGGATAACGGTATCGCCTTCTTACAAAACTCCTCTATCGAGAAACCGTTGGCAGCGTCGATGCAAACTTTGAACTACGAAACGAAATCACCTCATAGTACTAGCTCTAATCAAGGCAGCGATTCTTTATCCAGTTCCGAAATGACTTTAATCACGGCTTCAGGTATATGATTGAGATATACTGAAATTTGTTGTGTATAATCTTTATTTATTTATTTTTTTTTTTCATGTTATGACCGTAATAATTTACAAACTAAGATATATATTCTAACGCAAAATTGCGTCTCTTCGATACAGACTGACCCTAGAAGGTGGTTTTTCAATTTCATTCGTCCCCGTACAAAATCAATATAGGCCTGCTCTTATTGTTTATTAACGAACACAATACTTAGCCGTCCGCACACTGTACATTTCGAACTTTTATTCAGTAGCTGCATTATGGTAGAAATGTAGACTTGTGAACTGATTTTTTTGCCCTATATTTTCCGAAATGAGATGATTAATATAATCGTTAGAATATTTTATCATTTACGTACGTACTGATCTTCTGTGTTTAAGTAAAAATCTTTTTGCACGTGTATCGCATGGGAGATTTAATAGATTCATTTTTTTTGTCAATTTTTTGTTGAATCGATGTACTTTTTTTTTTTTTCTTTCTTTAATATTGTAATAGATGCATGTCCATAGTTGAAACAATCTATCATCGTCAGACTTTTGATTCAAAAGTCAAATATTTAGTTTACTATCAACTTTTCACTCAAAAACAATGTACACGAGATTGTTAACTCGAGTGAGTGAGGACAGACTTCAATTGTGTCTATTGTTTTCAGGGTCTATAGTTGATGGCAATAATATTGAGTCGATGAAAAAGTCACCTTAATATTACACAATATGTGCTCTTATTTGGAAGGTAAATTTATAAACGAAAACTAAAGTAAATGTTTGCCAAAGTAGACGATAGTTTATTTTCCCGTAGAACTTGCCATCCCATTCTATAATATAAAGCATCACTTCCTTGTTTACTCAATCAGACTCGGGTATTATTAACCGTTGAATAGGCTCATTTTCCTGTTGCTTCCAAGGTAGGTATTTCTCTATTTTTATACGTTTGTCGCTCCTCGTTAACTTTATTTTTGTCATTTCTCTCAATTATGAAAATTATTGCGCCAAATTCTTGTGGACTGAGTTGTAAGACGTAATAATAATTTTCACTTCCATACTCATACTTACTTCTAATTTTTGGTAGGAGACCAATCTGTTCATTTTGAATACCTAAATGATATGAAGAAAAATAGAATTTGAGTTTCTAATTGTGAGAAAGAGAGATTATTTCACAGTGTGTCAAGTTATGAATTTCTTAAAGAAGAAGAAATCTGATGAAATTGGAATTTGCAAGGAAGAACAACTTGAAAAGAGAAAACATAATCTTCATCTCGACTTCGCCGATTTCCATGGAAATTGGTAGGTCAAGTTCATTGACATTGATCATCGTCGTTGGTTGAGATGATTTAAGAAGCTATGGAATACGAATTTTATTATAGTAAAGATTAGTGCATTTCATAGGCGACTCTGAACATCATTTGTCGATGTGTATTAGTATTGTGTGGTCGGCGACACTTTTTGCAATTGAAATTGCATCTGCTGTTACATTTGTTGATACCTTTGAAACATCTGGTACGTATAATCGTTTTTTCCTCACGAATGAATTTCTGTCGATTGTAGATAGCTGTAGAAATTTTGGACACCGATGTAAGAAATGATGGCTCTCGTTGCAGTAGAAACATCTGCCTTTCGAAGGTTGCGAGGATGAGGTTCCGAGCAATACTTTCCCTTTGCTGACTGTACTTGGAGGTCTACTGCTATATTACCATTGATCGCACGTTGTCCATAAATTTAATGAATTGATCGAATGTGGAAAATTCGTTTCCTAATCCCAATTTAGTCTGGTTGCCTGCGTCGTTTTTTGTAGGAACAGATGGATACAAAATTCACTTAGATTGTCAATTGCTGGATCTTGCGCGAAAACTATCTTGAGTGACGTAACGTTGTCGCGGAAATATTTGACAATTTTTCGGAGATCTTTGCCGTCGGTAAATGTTGATAAGCCGTCTAAAAACCGTGAAACTCTTTTCAATGGATCATCGTAATGACCTACTAGTATTTCCCATGCCTCGGTATAGTAGGCCTCGTCTAATGGGATACTTTCAATGAATGTTGCCGACTAAGATTTGATATTTTTCGAACGTAGTCAAGTCTGAGTTTATGTGTACATAGGTTGTGTACACCCACGCGTTCCATCCTTCGCGTTGACCGTTGAACACTGGAATTGCGACTTCGGCGATCTTTAATCTGCGGGCAATACTGTTCGTGGATGTTGTAGAAGTTGCTGCTGCTTTCAAGGTTGATACGATTTTTCCCTTCAGCTTCTTAATCAGGAACAAGAACTTTCTTTTGTCGTCTTCGAGCGGTTTCTGATTAGCTCTTTCGTTTTCAGCCTGCTGAATTAATTTACAGTAAATGGAGCTGTATTGTTGTTCGTATTCTTTTAGAGATTCTAGCTCGACCTCAAGGATGCCTTGCTCGTCGTTTAAAATGACTTCGCTCGCTGTTCGAACATCGCCGTGTAAATTTCCACATTGAATTATAAATTCTTGCATTCGGTTGGATGGTTCAGATTCAGTTGAGTGTTGACATACAACAAACGGTCGACAGAGTTCCATATGAAAGCATGACAATTTTAAGAAGAGCAGAAACATAGGACACAATCAATACAGCCGCTTAATCGCGCGCTGGATAAAATATCCAACAACGATTTCCATGCTGAGGCGAAGAAACCTACAGAACAGGAAAAAGACTCTTCCGATGAAGAAGGGAGTGATGACGACAATGTATTCCTATGGGAAATGAAAATGGTCGTCGAGGATTAAAATGAAGATGAATGTAGTTGATTGAGCGGAGTAATAATTAAAGTAAGAAAAGTTCCAAACGTTCAGAGTTTTTATTTACAACTGATTAAAAAGAGAAAACACTATCTTCATCTCGACTTCGCTGATTTCCTTGGAAATTGGGTCAAGTTCATTATCATTGATCATCGTCGTTGTTTGACATGAATTGTAACGTGTTCCAAAATAAGGGCTATTAGCATCAAGTACCTATTCCAGGGAAAGGGTAGCAGTGCAGCCATATATTTTCAAAAATCCATATCCATCATTTTTCAAGACCTAAAAACTGATTTTGACGGACTTTATCAATATCGATCAGGAGAAAGGTATCTCTCATAGGAGTAACTGAGGTCCTCTTCCTTGATCGACTCGATGTTCACGGAAGACTGTAGTATCAGCCTACAACGACCAGGAGAAAAGCATCTCTCATTCAACTGCCTGAGGTACTTTTCCTTTGAGCGCAAGAGATTCGTCTTTTACGCAAAATCCTTACTTTTGAGGACCAAAAATCCGTAGATGTGGCAGCACCGAAGGGTAGCAATTGAACTTCGTTTTCGCCCTCCTGGGAGATTTGCGTTTTGCTGCTAGTTGCTCTTATCTTGGAACAGGTCACAATTAAGCTACGGAATACGAATTTTGTTATTTTAAAGATTAGTGCATCTCATGGGCGACTCTGAACAAGCGGTAACAAAGAAGAGGAATATTTCCCTCAACGCATAGGTTGAATGAAGAACTGCAGCGTGTAGCGCGCTGAAGGTCAGCCGAAGCTCGGAAGATTCAATGAAGTCAAGCGATTTTAATGTTGTTTTGTTGGATCGGGTGTCTAGACTATTGTAAAGTTGGATGAGGAGAAATTTAGGCATTTGGCTCTTGAGACATTGATATGATGGAGTAAGGAAGTCGGAGGTGAGACCGTGGAACTTGGCAGAAGATCAGAGCTAATTGTAGACTACAGAGTAAGAAGGCTGAGTGCCCGAACGAAACAACGGGTTCAGTAACGCAGAGAGTCCAATTGTCCAAATCGTCTCTTTTGAACATTCCCCTTCTTCCCCCTGTACCCAGAAACGTGGGTGGTAGAACAGGAGAAAAGAGAGGATAACTTACCTTTCCGGACGGGAAGTAGGAAGCAGTTCCTCCCCTCACAAAAGAGTGGAAAAATAGAAATATGCTCGATTTTGCAATAAAATATTTTCCTTTCCCTCCCCCCCCCTGAAAAATTCTCTCCACCATCCACATGGTAAGAGGGGAAAAGCGTCAGGCGTAAGGTTTTCTTTTGTTGAGCATCCGGAGGTTTTGTCAAGGGTTAATAGTAGAAGTCTTCCCGCGCGCGTTGGGGGTCGGAGATTAGTAGAGCAATACCAAAGTCATTCGCAAACAGGCTTCTAGTAGAAAAAATCTGTCCGTTGGGTCATTTGTTGAGAGATTAGGAAGATAGGGAACTCCGCAACTATCCGCTGGGGACATCGTTTCTGATGGGCTGGGAAGAAAGAGTGTTGGTCTCGAATTCTAAGCGTCGCCATGCAGCAACGGTTCTGAGGAAATTGAAAAAATTGCCTTACGGACTGTAATTGTGTAATCGGGAGGAGATATAGTGACCCCAAACACGGGAAAACGCATCCCACAGCCCCCCCCCCAAAAAAAAAATGGAAAATAGTTTTGAGCTCAAGCAGAGGGCTTCCTCAATTTGAAAGATTGAGTCCGATGTAGCTTAGAAGGTGTTACAGCCTTTGCAAAAGCTGTAATAATTTGTGGGAAAGAATGATATTTCATTCAATAAACCAAATTTTTCTAGTATTTTTTAGATGAATAGTTTGCCAAAGATAGAATTCAGAGCGGTAGGTTGGTTAGATAGGGTAAATGCTGTATATAAGAATTGTATTGGAGGGGAGGAAGATTAGAAACAGAGGCTATGTGTCTCAGGTTTTCTAGTTCAGATGAGGAGATAGTGTGGGTAAGGGTGAGGTTGGTGAAATCAAGAGATATAGTGATACATAGTTTCTTTTCAGTGTTTGGGAGTAAAAGAGTGGTTTAGCTGAAACAGAAGAGAGTTGGTGATTCAGCTTCCACTAACATGGTCTGAGAAAGTTGAAGGTCCCAAAACTTGAGTATGTTGTTCAGTGCTTGGTGTCCCTCTATAGATGTAGGAAGAGTCTGGCCTATTGATGACAGTATTGAATTTTGAGATCTACGCAAAAAGGTTACGGTGTTGAATCTGACTCCCTTCAAATGTCATGATTCTTTTTTTCTAAATAATCTACGTGAAAAGACAATTCTAAATACATATATTTATAGGTGAGTTGAGCATTTTTTTGCCAAGAAATCGTCATAAGAAAACTAGCTATTTATATGCTATTTCTCTTACTCTAATACGCACAGAGCGCTGCTCTAGTGCTTTGTTACGCAACTCTTGAGAACAATGGCAACAAGAACACAATGTGCCTTTACCAAACAAAGAACAAGGTAGTTAACAGCACTTCTCCGCGCCCCTCTCTGTTAGTTAAAATTTTTCAACGCGTATGTTTGAGTTGAATCATTTTGAGAACACCCATAAAAATAACCTAGAACGCGTTCTGACAACAACTCAACGCGTGCTTGGCTGTTCTGTGCAGCGCTTGACCCATGTTAGCGTACAAGAATTATCCAAAAAATAGTTGCAATAATAGTTTTCTCTTGACGATTTCTCGGCCAAAAAATGGTTTATTCATGTAAAAATATATACTGTATTTGTGACCTGTTCCAAGATAAGGGCATCTAGCAGCAAAAAGCAAATCTCCCAGGAAGGTAAAAAGGGAGTTTATTGCTACCCTTCAGTGCTACCAGATCTCAAAAGTAAGGACTTTGCGTAAAATACAAATTTCTTGCGCTCAAGGGAAAAGTACTTCAGACAGTCACATGAGAGATACTTTTCTCCTAGTCGTTACAGACTGATTCTGCAGTCTTCCATAAAAATCGAGTCGATCAAGGGAAAAGTATCTCAAATACTCCTCTGAGAGATACCACTCTCCTGATCGGTATTTATAAATTGGTGAGTTCGTTGAAATCCGTTTCTAGGTCTTACAAAAAATGACGGATGCGGATTTTTGAAAAATCGAGTCAATCAAGGGAAAAGTATCTCAAATACTCCTCTGAGAGATACCACTCTCCTGATCGGTATTTATAAATTGGAGAGTTCGTTGAAATCCGTTTGTAGGTCTTACAAAAAATGACGGATGCGGATTTTTGAAAAATCTGGCAGCTACCCTTTCTCTGGAACAGGTACTTGATGCTAATAGTCCTTATTTCGGAACAAGTCACATTTTTGGAATAATCTTTTCACGTAGATTATATTTTAAAGAAACAAAATTATGAAATTTGAAGGGAGTCAGATTCGACTCTGTAATCGATAACAAAGTTGAATTTCGAGATCTACGAAGCAATTAAGACTTGAAAAAAAAGAGATACAAAAAGTTTATAAGAGCGACAGGACTTCAAAAATATTTCAAACTTGCTGTCAAGAAAGTTTTTGTAGGGTTTGAGCAAAATTTTGTGCTATATTTTACCCTTGTCTGCAATTTTGATAAAGCTTAGAAGCATTCGGGTCAAAATTCCTAATTCCCTGCCTCTGCCTGGCTACGTCTGTGAAACTAAAATTCCATGAACCTTCACTCGGTCACCAAATTAGAATTCTACCAGAATGAGATCACGAATTCGAAATTATTCATTATGAGATATTATTCAGAGGCCTTAGAAGAATTTACTTTGTAAGCGCGGCTACATTCTTTCATAATTTTGTCATAATCGTCTGATTGCGCCTGCTTGGAATTGAAGAGGAAGAGGGTGCGCGGAATTTCGGTGTGTGATACATCCGTGAAGAAAAAGGATGGTAATTGCGGAGGAAATTTACGAGGAATCATATGTGTCCTTGTCTACAGAAACCCGGTTAAGCAATTTTCGAAGTACACCACTCGGCTGATAAGAAAACTTTCTTCATCAGAAGAGGTATCCCTGCAAAATTGCTTTAACCGAGTTTCTGTAGACAAGGTCACATGTAGATAAGAATAGAAATAGAATTATCTCCTGGCCCGAGCGGGAATCGGACCCGCGACCTCTCGTTTTCATGACAAGTGTTGCGGGTTTGATTCCCGCTCGGGTCTGGAGACTCTTTCGTCATAATTCCTCTTCTATCCTTATTTGAGAGTCACAAATGATTACAAGTACTTCGAGAGCGCCTTCGGAAGCAAAAATATCAAATATTAGTGCTTGTTAGGAGGAAAAAGGCGTCAATAAAAAGGAACCTCTCTTTTCGCTTCTGTCTTTTGGCAAAAAAACAATCACCAGAATCTCATAATTTTTTTCCTCAGGTTTGAAATCTTATCCAATTTCCCCCTGAGTCGTAAATTTTTTTTTTGAAGGATGAAGGTGCCCGCCAAAGTTCAATATTCAATTAAGAGGATAAGCAAATCTTTTGAGGCCTATTTTTGATTTGTACAAAAATCAAATTTTCTTTGGTAGGCGCAAAACTCAGTTTTGTATTATCAGGACATATTACTTAAGTATTATTTTATTAACATTATCACTGTTCCTATTATAAGTAACTACCTAACTACAATTTCGTATTCATTCTAATTTCTGCGTTGCACCCTATACCCGAAAAACTCTTGTAAATTTAAATACTTTTCTTGAAAAAATACCTGTACTCAATTAGAATTTTGACCCAATTTAATTAAGGTACGGTGCAATTTGATGACAGCTACTGAGTAAATTTTCTGCTCTATACAATTCACGCATTACTGCCAGGCTTTGCGTACCTTCGCTAAAAAAGATACTAAAAGCACATTGTAGGTATAAACGTAGTATAATAGAACAAATCTTTGTAAACAAATCCTCTGTAAAATAGTTTGAGTGTATTATACGTAGTGTTCGTCCGTGGGAAAAATGATTGTCTATCTCAATTCTTCCAGGTGAAAAATTAAACAGTCGGAGGCCGAGTTTGCTCACCCTAGGAACCAATGGCCGATGTCAAAAAGCAGCTAGCGCGGATTCAATCCTTGCCATGTTTCGTAAGTTTTCACTCAGCACTGGACCACCATCTGAAACCAACTCGAATTTGGTATCTGCCTCGACTTCGCCGACTATATCCAGCCCACAAGACGACATAGCTGGATCGGAGAACTCGTCATTGTCCTCGTTTCATTTGAACGCTGGCTCCGCTTCCAATATGAATGAATCGCCTCCGTGCTCGAACAAATTGCAATCGTCCACCATACAGGTAAGCTCTGCTCAAGAATCGAATGACAGGAGTGGGTACGGTTTTCGTAAAAGCAGGTGGTATAGCTTGCTTAAAACTTCTTAGTTTGATCGAGCTTTATCTCATTGATTGGCTTTATCAATGGTATTAATTTTTGCATCTCATATTCACTGTAGGTTTCGGTACTCGATCCATTAAACAGTCAAAATACCACTAATATTGCTTCTAGCAATCTGCTTCATCCGCCGACCATTCTTTTAGAAGTGCCTAACAAATGTTTATCTCCAATCCACGAGGTGCCAACTCCGTCACCGTCACCGCTAATGACGCCCATTATGCCGCGTCATTACTCATCTTCCATCAACAATGATGGAAACAATAATAATAAAACCGCAGCTTCAAGTTCACCAGACAGCTTAGATACGAATTACAGCTCGAAGACTGCGCAAGGAATCACGGAAGAGTCACCATTAATTCCACCATCGTCTTCGTGCAAGCCGTCATTACGAAATTCCTCGAACTTAGTACGTATCGACGATCTCATTTCTTCTGAAATATGCCGCATGATTTCTAGAATTGTATTATTTCATTGCAGAGGTCGCTTCGCAGTTTAAGCTCGTCCTCGAGCACTCCCGTCACGTTATCTCCACCGGAAAGCAATAACGAAAATGCGTCATGCAGAGACGGCAGAAAACCAAGCTTAGTCATTCCGACGTTCACGATTCAAGAATCATCACCCACGATTGAAGTTCCATCCATCGTTCTATGCCCTGGCACACCGCCACCCGATACAATGACTACTTTTTTATGTTTGAGGGAGGAGCATAGACCGTCGCTGGAGCTCTCCACTCCTCCGACGATCACAGTGACATACACTGGCGAAATGGACTCGGATCCTGACTGTTCGACCAAGCGCGGTGGCAACGCGTCCACTGCGACTGTGTTCTTGAGTCCGTTTTCAGGTTGCTCAAGAGCCGATCGAACCGCATCTGAATCGAATCTTAGCTCCTCCGGGTACAGTTCTATGGCTAGCCCTGGTCCATCTAGATGTGGCTCTAATAATCCTTTGTGTCCTTCGGAAAACGAGGATCAGCATTCGCCTCGCCGGCCGTTACCGCTCGTGCGAACGCCTTCTTGCCCAGACAAGACGACTAACCATAATACGGGACAACCCTCAGATCCAGAAACATTGTCAGATGATCATCAAATAGAATCGAATGACGAAGGTTTTAGCACTGATCAGATAACGGAAAAAATCAAACACGGTGACCTAAAGAGCGCGAAAGAATTGGAGATGTTCATAGAAAAGCGAAGTGTAGAAAGAAGCGATTGCTTGGATCTGGAGTTTGGTTTCTTCGCGCCTACGCCGTCCAGAGTCAAAATGAAATCTTCAACTGGTTCAGATCAGTGTTTAGATAGCAGTTGTAAGTCGTCGACAAAGTGTACGGAGGCACTGCCCAAATCCTCACTTCAACTACCTTCGATTGTAGTTGAGGTTGATAATCCTAGTCCAACAGAAAATCGCAGTCCGGTGAGTTCACGGAGTGAAAGTCCGTTGAGCGATCGAACTGCTGGATTAGGTCGATTTTCGCCCATGTTTTATGGTCGTATGACTGATTCGGATGGTGTGTACGATTGGACAAGTTCAGATTGTATAAAGCCGATGCACAGAAAACATTTCGGGCGCAGAAGAGAAAGACAAAGAAGCAAAAGCCCAAACGTTAAAGCTAAGACTTCACTAGAAGTGCCGGGGAAGCCTCTGATCGCTGAAAAATGCCGAAGGCCTAGTCCAAAGCGAAGAGCCAGATCGCAACTTATGAAAGCATCGTCGTCGAGTTCATCGTCTTCTGAAGGCACGGGATCTCGCAGGTTAGTACGAGAACTTTTATCAGATGACATTTAGGTATCGGGAGGTTATTGAGATTGACTTTGTAATGCAGCAAAACAGGTTTACGAAGACTTTATAGCCCGCATAAAGGTAGATATTCATCGAAAAGCAGTCTGTGTTCTACGACGGAAGAAGTGTCCGCTGATGACGCATTCGAAGTAAGTTAATAGCTTTATCGTTGTCCCGATCCTGAACCATGGCTTCGACATTGCTTGGTGCCGTAAGCGCCAGCCTCGCGAATCTGTGATCGTATTCTAAGAAGTTTTACGTCCTCACCTACATGAGCAGTCATATTTATTACCATTGAGTAGACATTAGGCACTGACTTGTTTGTTGTTATAGTCCGTACGTGATGCACAACATCTTTTCCATCTTAAGAAAGTGAAAAGTTCTTCGTAGATTTTATATGCAACCAGTTTCTGTGTGCGTACAACTCACGAATGGTAGGATAGAGAAAAAAACAAGACTGTGATGAGTTTTCGAGATTACTTCACTCGCAAATTGCAATAGCTCATGTGTGCTCACATGTATAAGAGAAAGTTTTCGCTGTTTAATCAATTTTTTACCTGGAATAATCGCACAAAAATTGTTTTAAATGCAGAATATTGGGGAGCGAATTTTCGAATTATGTGTTCTTCGACAGAGTATGAAGTAGGTTTTGGTCAAAAAAACTATCTATGGACATGAGTTGAGAGCTTTAAAAAATTACCTGATGGAAAATTTTTCACCAGGTGCAAAAAATTTACAAGAGATGCGAGTGCGCGCTTCAGGGCCGTCGCCAGGGGGTGGCGAGTTGGTATTACCGCTTCAGGCCTCGCGCCACTGTAGGCCTCGCGGCGACAAGGACGAAAATAACACATTAAAATTATCTAAATTGAAAAAAGGACTCATGTGAAAATTTTGCTTTAGGTCTCAAAAAGTCTGTCGACGACGCTAAGCTCGAGTCTCAAGCTCGAGTCTCAGTCTGGAGTCTCGAGCTCGAGTGTCAGTCTTAATTCTCGGTCCCGAGTGTCAGTATTCAGTCTCAAGCTCGAGTGTTAGTCTCGCGTCTCAGCCTTGACTCTTAAACTCGATTCTCAAGCTCTCGAGTCTCAGCCTCAATTCTCAAGCTTGAGTCTCAGACGTTAGTCTCAAACTAGAATCTCAGTCACGAGTCTCAATCTTGAGTCTCAGTCTCCTCAAGCTTCAAGCTCATATCTCACTCTCGAGTTTCAAGCTTGAGTCTCAATCTTGAGTCTCGGTCTCCTCGAGCCTCAAGCTTCTGTCTTTGTCTCGAGTCTCAGGCTCGAGTATCAGTCTCAAGTCTTAAGCTCAAGTGTCAGCCTTGAGTAGTTTCGAGTCCCAGTTTCGAGTCTCAGGCTCGAGTGTCAAGTCTCAAGCTCAAGTGTCAGTCTTGAGTAGTCTCGAGTTTCAAGCTCGAGTCTTGGAATCGAATGCCAGTCTCGAGCCTCGAGCTTGAGTTTCAGGCTCGAGTGTCAGTCTCAAGTCTCAAGCTCTAGTCTCAGTCTCAAGCTCAAGTGTCAGTCTTGATTAGTCTCGAGTTCCAGTCTTGAGTCTCAAGCTCAAGTCTTGGAGTCGAATGCCTGTCTGAGGCTCGAGTCTCAGTCTTGAGCTCAAGTGTCAGTCTGGTCTCGAGTCTTAGCCTTGACTCTTAAACTCGATTCTCAAGCTCGAGTTTCAGTCTCGAGTCTCAGCCTCAATTCTCAAGCTTGTGTCTCAGACGTTGGTCTCAAACAAGAATCTCAGTCACGAGTCTCAATCTTGAGTCTCAGTCTCGAGTCTCAGTCTCCTTAAGCCTCAAGCTCATATCTCACTCTCGAGTTTCAAGCTCGAGTCTCGATCTCGATTCTCAGTCACCTCGAGCCTCAAGCTTGTGTCTTTGTCTCGAGTCTCAAACTCGAGTATCAGTCTCAAGTCTCAAGCTCAAGTGTCAGTCTTGAGTAGTCTCGAGTTTCAGTCTTGAGTCTCAAGCTCAAGTCTTGGAGTCGAATGCCTGTCTGAGGCGCGAGTCTCAGTCTTGAGCTCAAGTGTCAGTCTGGTCTCGAGTCTCAGCCTTGACTCTTAAACTCGATTCTCAAGCTCGAGTTCCAGTCTCGAGTCTCAGCCTCAATTCTCAAGCTTGAGTCTCAGTCTCGAGTCTCAGTCTCCTTAAGCCTCAAGCTCATATCTCACTCTCGAGTTTCAAGCTCGAGTCTCGATCTCGATTCTCAGTCTCCTCGAGCCTCAAGCTTGTGTCTTTGTCTCGAGTCTCAAACTCGAGTCTCAAACTCGAGTCTCAGGCTCGAGTATCAGTCTCAAGTCTTAAGCTCAAGTGTCAGTCTTGAGTAGTCCCAAGTCTCAGTTTCGAGTCTCAGGCTCGAGTGTCAGTCTCAAGTCTCAAGCTCCAGTCTCAGTCTTAAGTTGTCTCGAGCCTCAAGCTCGAGTTTCAAGCTCGAGTCTTGAAATCGAATGCCAGTCTCGAGCCTCAAGCTTGAGCTTCAGGGTCGAGTGTCAGTCTCAAGTCTCAAGCTCTAGTCTCAGTCTCAAGCTCAAGTGTCAGTCTTGAGTTGTCTCGAGCCTCAAGCTCGAGTTTCAAGCTCGAGTCTTGAAATCGAATGCCAGTCTCGAGCCTCAAGCTTGAGCTTCGGGGTCGAGTGCCAGTCTCAAGTCTCAAGCTCTAGTCTCAGTCTCAAGCTCAAGTGTCAGTCGTTAGTAGTCTCGAGTTTCAGTCTTGAGTCTCAAGCTCAAGTCTTCTAGTCGAATGCCAGTCTTGAGTCTTCAAGTCTCAAGCTCCAGTCTCAGTCTTGAGCTCAAGTGTCAGTCTCGAGTCTCAAGCTCAAGTGTTAGTCTTGAGTAGTCTTGAGTGTCAGTCCTGAGTCTCAAGCTCATGTCTCAGCCCTAATTATCAAGCTTGAGTCTCAGTCGTTGGTCTCAAACTCGAGCCTCAAGCTTGTGTCTTAGTCTCGAGTCTCAAACTCGAGTTTCAGGCTCGAAAGTCAGTCTCGAGTCTCAAGCTCAAGTGTCAGTCTTGAGTCTCAAGCTCGAGTCTCAGGGTCGAATGCCAGTCTCAAGTCTTAAGCTCAAGTGTCAGTCTTGAGTCTTGGGGTCAAATGCCAGTTTCGATCTTCAAGCTCGAGTCTCAGGCTCGAGTGTCAGTCCGGTCAATCTCAAGTCTCAAGCTCCAGTCTCAGTCTCAAGCAAGTCTCAGTCTTGAGTCTCGAGCTCGAGTCTTGGACTCAAATGCGAGTCTCCCTCGAGCCTCAAGCTTGAGTCTCAAGCTCGACTTCATCACATAAAATTAGCTCAAAGATCGTCTAGGCTCGAGTCTTAGGCTGGAGGAGGGTCATCGTTAGGGGGTGGCGAGTAGGTACTACCGCTTCAGGCCGCGCCCTATTGCAGTTCCCTCGCCGGCGAGGGCGAAAAAATTAAAATTGTCCAAAAATGGTCTAATGTAAAAATGTTGCTTTAGGCCTCAAAAAGTCTGGCGACGGCGCTGGCGCGCGCGCTTGCACCACTACGTTCGCCGGCCATGCTTCAAAGGGCTCTCCCAAGTTCTGTTGAAAATTTTTGCCAGTTCTTAACTTTCCAGGTTGCTTAAAACTCAAAATTTGTTAGTTATTTTTTATTCGAAACTCTTATGGTCTATCTGTCCTAGTTTGCATGAGAAATTTTGACTTTTGATTGAACAAATCTAAAATTTTTTTCTCTTGAAACAATTTTTGTGCTATCATTTCTTTTCGTTTTCGGTAAAAGAACTGAACTATTCAAATTTAAAACCCGGAACTGTCCGAGAAATTCGGCTCGTCATCGTCAATCTCATTTTTGCCTGCGATAGCTGCCAGTTTCGCATGAATCAACTCTTTTAAGACTAGTCAAGTTTTTACAAGGTTTGTAAAAGGAGAGGAGTAAAGTTCTTCGCGCTGATCAAATTCGCTAATATAGGCCTAACTGGACGTAGCGTTAGTTTGATGATAAAAAAATATCTAACTAAAAGAGCAAAATTATTTTTTTGCAGTGTGTCGCATCGTATTAAATACAAAAGAAGCGTTGTACCACATTTCTCATTACTGGTATTTCTTATGATGATGTATTATCGCAGGCATTTATGTGTGGCTGAAGAAATTCGTACTGTTGTTGCTTTTATTTGAAAAAAAAAAAAAAAAAAAAATTAATTTAAAAAAAAAGTTCAGTTAAGATTTTGATACGTACGCGATCATGTAGATGCGCCTTATACGCTTCACGAAAATGTCATTTTGAACGCAATATTTTCTTTTCACCTGGTAAGTACAAAATCACCATGAATATCATTGTACTGTAGATTATTAATTTCGCACTCTGTAGTTTTTATTATGTACTCGTACCTACGTTTCTTATAAGAATAGTATTTTAATAAATTTTGTGTTATTATTCAGTCTCTTGCAATTGTCAAGTTTGACAGCGTGATAACATCACACCTTGATGATTTCATATTATTCAAATAGCGCTACTTTGTCCTCAAGGTCAGCTCTCTGACCTCTCCGTCCTCCAGTTTAAATCCCGGAACACCCCTCGATGTCGCCACGCTCTAATCCGCCATACCGACTTCTTCTGTTGGGATTTGGAGTGAATATTCCAAGTTCTTTCATTCGATTGGCTTTCCGAAAAGACGCGGATATTCCCGAGAATGTTCCCCCCATCTTGAAATTTTTTATACTAGCTTTATACTGGGATTATGCTAGTCTTGAAATATTCTAAACTAGACCTAGACTAGATCACAAAAAGGCACTGATGGCCTCCAAAAGCTATGAGCTCAAAATTTTTTATACTAGCTGTAATACTAGGATTATTTTAGTCTTGAAATATTCTAAACTGAACCTCCGCAAGTGAGCCCCTAGAAGCCACTAGCCGCTTCCAAAAGCTAGTAGCTTCAAAGTGTTTATGCTAGCTTTACACTAGGATTATACTAGTCTTGAAATATTTGAAACTGGACCTATAGTAGATCTGAAGAAAAGGCGAACGAGCGGAACGAGTGAGCCCTCCAAAAGCAACTAGCGACCCTCAAAAGCTATTAGTTTAAAATTTTCTGGAGTAGACTTACACTAGATCAAGGAGGGGAGCGAATGATCGGAGCGAGTGATCTTTCCAAAAGCCATCATCTTGAAATATTCTAAGCTGAACCTATACTAGATCAGCAAGTGAGCTCCTTAAGAGCCACTAGCTACTGAGACAGACATGAAACATGATTTTTATTCATTTGGCTGTGCGAGAAATTTCTTTTTGGAAATTTGATTTTGTTTGACACCCTAATCAAAATGAACAAAGTTGATGGGGGCTCAGAAACAATGCAGGGTCAGTTTTTGCTCAGGAATAGTGCTGCGGGGCGCCGGTGTTGTGATCTGCAAACAGGATAACAAAGGAAAAACGAAACAGGATACATTTTCTTTTGCTCTTACCAAAAAATAAAAATCACTTTCCCTTTCCCCTCTCGACTACAAGCCTGGGAAACGAAAGGGCAATTGCAAAGTGATTTGCGGGATTCTTGCGAACTTTTTCGCACAGCCCTTTAATCGCCCAGATGTATTCCGCTTATCACCCACGTAAACAAAGGGAACAGAAGGGTAGACATGTTCTCCTTCTGTTCTCTTACAAAAACATCAATGAGAAGTGAGCAACAGAAGGGTGATAAGAGGGCGATTTGCGGGATTCTTGCGCAATTTTCTGCACAGCCCTCTTATCACCCACTGTCACCCGCTTATCACCAGGGTATACAAGGGGAACAGAAGGGTGATAAAGAGGGAACATGCGATGACGACCAATCTTGCGCAGTTTCGCAGGGCAACTGCAGGGTGATAATCAGGTAGTCGCGAAAAACGCAAAACGCGAACCCTCAAATTCCCCTGTAACCCTATTATTCCCAGGGTGATTTTAGGATTCATGTTCGTCGGGGTGGTAAAGATGGAAAAATTGCCAATAGATCATAGAACGCTTACTGGGTGGCAGGTCTGAACCCTGTGCATAAACTTATGGATGATGGTGCGGGGGAGGGGTGAGTGTGCTGTATAAACACAGCCAGTCCTATGCTGTAGAAAGAGACACAGATAGAGCAGGCATGTTTTATCTTTGTTCCTCTCATTGTTCTTTTTTTTATTATTATCTCGAGAAATATAACTTTGTATAAAAAACTGAAGAGAATATCTTTTGTTCCCCTTGTAATTTCCTATCGAATGAGATCAATTTTGAAAAAACTCACGGGTTCTTCAACAGAGTTGAATGAGAGAAGGTAGGGAACCTGTTTTATGAATCTTATGGTGTCTGATACGTTGTATATCTGGCTCATTGAAGGGGCTAGGTCAATTGGTGCATAGAGTATTGCATATCTAGTTACTTGCAGGAGCTATTTTAATCAGGCTATCAGTGCTGCCAGATCTAAGGATTTTCAATATCTGAAAAAACATCAGAAAAATTTCATCCTCGTAGCTATAAGCGATAGGACAGGAAGAACAAACATTTTTTCAAGACCCTTTGTCATGGTTCAGCTGTAGGTAAAACTATAGGTGATAAGAGAGGAGCTTGGAAAAATTTCAACCTCCAAGCCCCTTAGAAAAATTTCATCTTCAAAGCTAGAAGCGATAATGCAAAAACAATTTTTTTTTTCAAGTCCTATGATCATGGTTAGGTTAGGTTTGGTCGCCTCCCGGACGGTGGACAGTAGACACCGGACGTTTTTTTCCAGAAAGACTCCCCCCTCACCCCCTGATAAAACAGGTTCCCTGTTGACCGAATTGATCTTATGTAATGCCTAGGAAATTACAAGAACTAAAATATTCTCTTCAATTTTTCGTTTAAAGCCATATTTTTTTGAGAAACAGGATTTCCGCGTCATTTCCCATTCACTATGCAGTCATAGTAGACAAAGACAGAAATACGACTTGATTATTGTTGTCTTTTTCTACAGCTAGGTTCTAGGTAATGGCGAGCGTAAAGGGTAAGCGTTTTAGTTGTGTACATGCAGTTCTCCCTGCTCTGAGTTGCCATCAAGAAACTCCATGTCTTTTTATATTTTATATGGCTACATACCGCACCATGTTTGTTTACCAGTTTACCAGTAGAGGCGTCTCTGTCTCTGACTATTGAGAAACTTTCTCAATTTGATAGTATAGGAGCGCCACTAGAGCATAACATTGCAAAAGTTGTTACAATGACGTGATAAGGAAATTGACGTGTATCTCAATTGACATTGTGATTGTATATTGTGAATGAAAGTGAAAATAACAGTGTTCTATTTGCTGAATACAAATTAAACAAAATATAATAGTCCAAGTTATTGTGACGCCTCGGGGAGGCGTATGCCCGGCTATGGCAGGGCGGGCTGGTATAAACTATGTATAAGATGTAAAATATTATGTAAATATTATCAAGCCAATAAACGCTATTATTATTATTATTATTATTATTATTATTATTATTATTATTGTGACGCCACTCATTTTTGATTCACTGATAACCTTGAGTGGCTGTAATCAAAAGTGCATGTTTTGTGATCGACCATGGCCGTCTCTAGTAACAGGCCGGTAGACTAAACTAGTCAACGTCGCAATCAGCCTCCTGAGATAAACGTTTTGGTTGACGTGCGGTAAAGTGTTACGGTACTTTGTCCTCTATCCTGACTTTTCATGTTGAAATGATATCTTGTTTTCTAACGTACCAATTTGTGTGATCTAGGGCTTAAGAAATAGAAAAAGCTTCATTCTTCAAATTACACTCTCTTTATTTTCTCTCTAAAAGCCATCATATTTGAGAACAAATCAGAAGTTTGAAATTTTTGGCTTATTTCCCATAAGAGCGCATGTAAACGTCAGCCACTTTGCGCTGTTGTCGTTTTTCAGCCTGCCGGCCTGTTATACTATAGAGACGGCCATGGATCGACAGATCGAGAGTATTTGCATGTAAAACTATCTGTAGGAGCGCTGTTCTTGATGTTGAGATGGTCATGGCATTTTTCACTATCACTGTAATACAGCACAGTAATAAAATTGATTGTACCTGCTCAAATATTATTTTTTGTGAAAAATGCATGGAACAAAAATTGCAGTCCTCTCAATTTCCTGTCGAGCGAATATAATATTTCAAATGTCTCAAATAAATCTTAATATTTTCAACAAACTTCTACAAATGACTGTCACAGAAAAAAATAGAGAGCGCCTCTTTCTATTTTATCTGCCAATTCTGTTATTGGTTCTCAAAAGTAATCAATTTAGCGGTCATAACGGTCAACGGTCACCAAAATTTTTTCTCAAAACTTGAAACGGTCAACGGTCATAACAGGCATGACCATTAATTGAAAAATGATTTAGTCCTAAAAATTCATAACGGTCAAAACATTTTTTTAAAAATTGACTTTTTCATTTCTTATGTTGGTGAAAATTTTAAATAAAAATTGCCTCTTTGTTTTATGCATGCAAAAATTCTCATGATGACCGACGCCCCCATGATAGTTGTGCCAATGTACCTAACTTTAAATTACTTTCTCCTGATATAATTCATGGCTACCTAAATAATTTTTTAGAGTCGAATTAGCATCTTACCTAGTTAGTTCATGTAAATAGATGATTTTTCAAATTCTGCATTGATGGCCCTAGCAAAACGATGTTTCCCATCCAAATCAAAAAGTTCATCATTTTCCATTATATATTTTGTTCAGGATTTCTACTTGGACAGTCAGTTACGAACGTCGGAAGATGAAGATTCGAAAAAGGAAAGTCAAGTCGAAGATTTCAAAATTCCTCAGACACAGCGGTTTAAGTGAGTAAAAATATTGAATCAAATCTTCAAATAAATACATAATAATCATTGAATTAAAATACAAGTATCTATACGGTACTGCAGTATTTTTGGGAAGCTGAGTTCAATGTTGTCCCAAGAAAAGAAACCAAGCTGGAAAACAGAGGAGGAGTACTCGGCTTCAATACCATTGTTGGTACAGTCTCATTCGGCGGAGGAGAATCCTAATAATGGCGCGGGGCCGAGTCAGGTCTACAATTTCCGAAACCATAAAAAGAAACACAATCAGCATGCTTCAAAACGTGGTAAACCTCATCATAACTCTAGTGGACTGACGGATTGAATCATACAAAATGAGCACAATTCAAGAAATAAAGACTCGTACTATAGTTCTAGAAAATTAATAGAATGAATTCGAGGTCTCATTGTAACTCGTTATAGTCCCTACCCATGATGTTCAATATCAAAGACCTATTTTCGATATTAATAACGAGCTGCAACAGTAAGACAAAGTGAAGGGTAATATCGCGTTTAAGCGTATAAATTTTCTTAACTGTGACGTCATTCAGTCGAAAGGCAAGTAAAACTGAATGTGATTTAATTGTAATTACCTAGATGGTATTTAGATTAGGAATAGTTTTAAGAATGAAATTGTTTTTACTTGTTTTTCCTCCTTCTTCAATTACGCTGTGGTAGTGTACAGCATCTTACGCTTATAATATTCCTGTTATATTTTTTCTTTCACGTTTTCTATTCATTTATTCGGAAAAATCTTTCATATTCAATTGATTTTTCAAAATTAACTAAAAATAAGAAAATTGGGGTGGTTATTACAAAAATTCCAGACTTAGTATTTGTTAAAAGAGTATAAATTTTATTTTCCGAGTCATCTTTACTGATTACCAATTTTGTAAAATTTTACTTTTATTCACGATCAAAAATATTGAGCCCATTGCAAAGAGAAAATTGTGAAAACAATACTCAGACAATCATAGGCATGTATGTAGTGATTTGGTTTTCACCTCGTGATAATAATTGTTCGGTATTGTGAATTGATGATCGTTATACTCATTCCAAGATTTGAATATTGTGAAAAACGACAAATTAATATTTCATTTTCATTCCGGTCGTAGGTTAATCATATTTTGTTTTATTTACCCTTATTTTCCATCTTCAATATTTCTTCTCTTTTACCTTCCAATTCTTTGTTGTATTTCTTTTCCTCATCAATTGTTGGTTCTGAATTTTATCCATCTTCTTGAGCATTTGAATTCAAGAAGGAAGCAAACATAATTTAAAGCGCAAAAAAATATGCGACCTATGTTTCTCTTTCTTTTTTTTTTCTTCTACCTACTTTTTGTCTTAACAAACAGACGAGGATAAATTTTTATTAACGGGTTAACTTTTATAAATTTGTGATGGGCCTAAATGAGCCTTTTTTTCAGATTTTGATGCGCATTCATTACATTCTGAATGTCACAATTTTTTTTTTTTTTTCTTTTCTTTTCTTAACATACTTCTCAAAGATGTAATGAAAGTCTGAGTCAGCGTGAAAATATATAGAAAAATATTTGAAACAAAATGAAACCAAAAACTTTTTTCTTTCAAAATTTGTTCCTTTTTTTCTTTTTTTTTTTCTCTTTTTTTTCCTTCTTTTCCTTCGTCTATGCAATTCCTAAAGTGTTTTTTTTTAAAATCGGTGAAATATTGCGCAGCATAATTACAACACCTAGTGGAGAATAATAATTGTTCTATTTTGATTGTATTTTTTTATATTATTTTTTTTTCATCAATTTTTCTCTTGTTTCCAAGTTTATGACGTCCAAAGATCGTACTACCTACTTCTAGTCAAAATTTTTTGAAAACTACTTCAATAAAGAAAATTTGGGCCATTCATCCGCTAGGAACAGTTGGATTAGGAACATTTTTTGGTCATTTCAATATTTTGACAATTTTTCATGTTAGAACAAATTACAAGAAAGCTCTGAATTTTGCAACACTACTACAATATATTGTTTTTCTAGTGAGTAATTGCTCAAAGCAATTATAGAATCAGAAAAAAAAACCAAAGAGCAAATTGAGCTGCTTGAAGCAAAATCAGACCTTTAACTTTAGGTCACTATCTCCAGCTGATTTTATTATTATTCCCTGAATTCTGCTCTTGTGGTTTCTGTTCTTTTTTCTCCAGATTCTATACCATCATCAAGCTTTCATTATTGATCACCTAAATAATAAAATAATAGGGGGAAAAAAATAATTCCGCTTGGTTTGATTTTGCTCAAAGGGGTCCAATTGAAGAAAAAAAGAGAGGGGGGTGACTAGATGCAAATTTTTCAATTTTAAAAAAACTCACTCCACGAGGATACTGCAAGTAGAAACAGATAGATGTCTGCCTTAACTGAAAATATGTCATACACAAGACTTGATAAATCATGTACTTACCGTTAGGAGCTTAATATTATTATGTAATCATCTTTCCTATAGTATTTGCATCAGATCTGTAGTTTCTATTTTAAAATCACACAGATTTACCTACTTTTCCAAAAAATACATAGTAAAAAAATTATTTTTCCAATATTGTACATCTAGAATAAAATGGAACATGTTCTAGCTTTACCAAATGTTAATCAAAGTTCTTTAATTGTACTTGTTATTATTTTACCATTTGAATAATATTTTAATCATTACCTCTTTTTATTTTATACTTTTTTTCTTGTGAAATTATTATCTACTTTTAAGTAAATTGATTTAATAAATTTATTTGAAAAAATGCTTAGAAATGTGGTTTTATTTCAACTATCGCTAGTGTTTTGTTTAAAATAGAAACTGTAAAAAAATGATCTAATTTGCCATGGTCCTAAACTTATTTTTTCTTTCTTTTCTAATTCTGTTTTACTTTCTTTCCAAGCTTGAACTATTTCCCACTTGACGTACAGGAGGTGGCAAAGTTCCCTCTCCAATTTGCACATTTAATGAATAAAAAAGAGAAAACAAAGCCGGAAAGAAAATGAAAGTTGTAAACTGAAATTTGTCACATTTTCCCCTTTGTTTTTCATAATTGAGAGATGTAACTTTTGCCGTACCCTGTATATTTCGTGGCTCATAATGGTCCAAAGTGAGTCTTCTTAGAATATACTTGTCCATATCATCGAGGGGGAGGTCTCAAAATAGAAAAACAAATTGTTCTAGATCCGGATTTCACAGGGGAAAAAATTAATTAAAAGAGAATCTTTCTGAATCCAGATTTTCTCAAGAAAAAACTAAACATTGTCATTTTTCTTTCAAGAGAAACATTGAATCATGGGTATGCCATTCCACAAGATTCTATAAGCTAGTTGTGAGAGAGGATTTAGTAGAATAGAGGCTATCCAAAAATACTGTATTTGTCAGGTCTAGATTAATCATAGCCTATCATTGGACCTAGTATAGCTTACCATACTAAGGATACAGGTCTTAAAGTAGTAAAGCTTGAAATTTTTCAAGGTCCTGTAACGTCATCTTTTCAATTTTTGTATTGCAATTTTGTGGCGCAAATTTTAGAATGATTGTCAGCCTTAAGATGTATCTATGTCGAAAAAACACAAAATCAGATCCAGATCTTTCTATGAGTAAAATTTATTGTGGATACAGGTTGAGGTATTGGTTGGACGTCAGCCCTACCTGATGACACCAAAGTTGGTCCTGATCACTGAAGAAAGATAAGCGTTCATTCACATTCATTTGAACGCCGTTTATTTTTTGCCAATATTTGTTCATTTTTGTTCAAATCTGCAAAGGGAAAGTATTGAAGACTTTTGTCTGCTTTGAATCATTCTGCAGAGGCGTAGCCAGAAGGGGGTTCTGAGGTTTGCTTTCCCTTAATATCATAATAATTACAGAAAAGTAAAAAGATTGCTTAAAGTATTGTTCAACCCCCTTTGAAATTTTTCTGGCTCGGTCCCTGCTCATTGGTATGAATACTTTTCTGTTGTTTGTTCACCTAAAACCAATCCTGAAATGAATGTGAACACTGTTTCTCAGGCCCTTTCTGACCTTTATGAACGTGAAAGGTATTTTGCCAGGCATAGATTGTGCCTTCAAAGAATATGTTGTCGATTTACAAATTCCCAATCTTAGACCATATCGAACTTTGTGCCCAATTTGATTGCCGCCTCGGTTATAATCTGTTTATGTTAAGAAATGGCGACTTGAAGTTGATTGTTGAAAACAGAAAAATGGTTCAAACTTGTACCACTTCGTATCACCATTCAAATAACATGGTATAAACTCAAACCCTTTTCTTTAATAACTCGACTTACTCCTTCTTTTTGAATCTTCATGGGCGACACTAGCGAACCTGGTCCAGAACTTACAAATCGGCATCAATGCATCGTTCCAGCCATGTCTTCACAGACAACGTCGTTGTTATTTTGATTGTTGTTGTTCTGTTGTTGTTCCTTCTTTAATCTTTATCAATCTACTGGTAAACGTTCTGTGGTTACTACTTCATGAATTTCGTTCTCGTCGAAAACTCAGAATTTTGGTCACTCGAATAATTAGTTTGGTTTTTATTATTATTTTTCTGGTATGAGTGTTGAAATACAGGCGTCGCCGTCGAGATGGCCGCATGATAAATACAGCGAACGCAGGCGGAGATCTCATGTGTCGCCCTACAGAGATAAGGGATTCGATAGAGGAAGATATCGCGATGATGAAACGTTCATGGCTAAGCGAAGAAAAGAACGTGAAAAAATATCTTTATCAGGTGCTCCTGAAGTCTGGGGGAAATCGCCCTCTAATTTGTACGAGTGAGTATCAAATATTCTTCTAGCCTTCGTAAATTTCTCTGTCAAGTACTTCAACTAATTTCTGTCTTAGTTCCGAGGAAGATGATAATAAAAGAAAGTATTCTGATGACGATAGTGATGAAGTGAAAAAGAAGAAGAAATCTAAGAAGAGAGATGAAGAGAAATACAAAGTAAGTATAATCATTATCCGTGGATTCCTGGAAGTTTCTGTAGTATTATCCCAATGTTCTATCATCGCAGGATACGTCATCTAAAAAGAAGTCGAAGAAGAAGAAGCATAAAAAAGATAAGAAACACAAAAAGAAGAAAGTGCGTAGTAGTAGCGAAAGTTCGAGCGAAAATTCTGATGGAGAATGGGTGGAAAAATCAAGTAAGCACTTAATCCTGATGAAACACCATTTGTTGAGTCTAGAAAAAACCAAGTTATATGATATTGTTGTCCAGGTGCCAATGCTGCCGGAGATAAGGACGTTGTAGGCCCTACTCCCAAACCTCAAGTCACTTTGACTCCGAGAGAATACGGCAAGGCCTTGTTACCTGGAGAAGGTGCTGCCATGGCCGCGTATGTTGCTGAAGGAAAACGAATTCCCAGAAGAGGAGAAATCGGTCTTACCTCTGATGAAATTGCTTCATTCGAATCAGTTGGTTATGTGATGAGCGGAAGCAGGTAACTTATAAAACGAAAACATAATTTCTTACTCTTCATAGTGTTCTGCTGGCCTTAATTAATACTTCGAAATATTTTGTTTAGACATCGTCGAATGGAAGCTGTTCGATTGAGAAAGGAGAACCAGATTTACTCCGCTGATGAAAAACGAGCCTTAGCTATGTTCAGCAAAGAAGAACGACAGAAACGAGAGAACAAAATTTTATCTCAGTTTAGAGATATGATTGAGATGAAACTATCAAAAGGAAAGCAAAAATAATCGAAGCTAACACTTTTTGACGGTAGGTAAGCGCTGAGAATGACATGTTCCTTTTCTCAGTTTTAGGAATAACTATGTCCTTTCATGTTTACCCTTGCTGTAAACAAATGATTCGGACCCAAAATTCGGGATAGGTTATTTATTTGAAGGTTATTAATTACGTTTTCTTTTTTGTAGATTCTCATTTCGAATATCTCGAATGCTTGCGCGTTAAATTTTCCGAGGCGTCTGCGGAAAATTGTCTATTTTTGGGTCAGGTTTCAAGCTCTTCACGCATAGTCTTTGTGAAAATGATCAGTCCGAGGCAATTGTGAATTTTACATGTGTTCCTGTTCATAATTTTATGAATTTCTGCCAACATCGTAAAAGTTTTTTTCTTATTTTTAGAAGTTATATCGAATGTAATAATGATTGTTATTTTCAACTTGTAAATTAAACAATGGTTTGAAAATTGATTATTGTAGTTCAGCTAACGACCCAATTATTTAGCGGAGGGGTGGTGAACAAAATTTGATGGAAACAGGATCCACACACTCAACGACACATCCTTCACAATCGTTAAAGGATGGTTCGCTCAGGATTGAAATCGTCCGCTTCAACGTCAGTTAAATGATACCACATTCTTTCGTATGTTCAATTGTTTTAAGATTGTAGACGTGTCATAAACTATTAAGCATGCAGGTCTTTTTAAAAACTTGTTTTCGTTAAAAAGTAGTTATATGGCAAAGTTTGGAGTTTACTTCCGACAAAATTCTTCCATCTAATGACTCCGGTCATTCGTTTTCTTGGTAATATGAACCAACAGGATGCGATGTCTAAATGAATTATCAAACTAATAATTATTACAGTTCACTTAGCGGCTAGTTAGTGATCTACCTAACATTGAACAAATTTTCTGGATAAATACTTAGGAAAGGAACAAATTTTAGGTGCGATTATCGTATTCATTCTTTTTCCCTTCTTTTCTTCTTGTTGCTAAGAAACAATTGCAGCGCTCCGGTGAACCGTTTCTGTGCCATGTTATTGCGATCCGAATGAAATTGGTAGAAAGTGATATGATCTTGACGCGATATCAATTCATGTTTGTAAATTCAATCAATTATTTGGTTGAGCGAACTACGCTGCGTTATATTTGAAAAAATCTTGTGATCTTTCATGAGTTGATTTTATCGTGGTAATGAATGCTTGCCAAGGATATTTTTCCTTAGATTCGTGATTCTCGCTCAGTATTCTATACTCAACTGTTCATAAATCATAATTCTAATTCAGAGTAAGTCTCACAGGTGAAAATGAATAACGAGTACGTCGTCATGCGATTAATGTTTCTATAATTTGTGGACTAGTTGGTCGGAGGATCTGTGTGGAGATTCACCTGATATGTGAATACCTTATTTTTTCATCTGATATTCCATGTACAGGGATACGATTCTATTTTGTACGTCATTCCTATTCACGCGTAATGATAAGAAATAGTAAAGAGAATATATGGTATAGTCAAATCTTCTTCACGTTTGAGGCTTGATCATTCTTCATTCCCTCTTCCATTGAGAGGTAATTAGGGTATCTGAACCAGGCAATCTCTCGTGCATGAAACTACAAACTTGTGAATTTTTTCTTCCTACTAGAGTTCAGTTTTTATTTTTTCAACTCTGTATCAATTTCCTATTCCATGTAATACGATTCTGGAGTCAGTTTTACTGAAATAAACTTTTCCAACACTAATTCTACCCGATTTTGTGTGATGTAAATGTGTTTGAAAGGCGAGAGAAGAAAAGCATTCATTATTCAACAGAAAAGTTTTATTAAATGATATTTCTCACACAAAAGTATCACAATCAAGTTTCAATAAATCATCAAGAAGATAAGTCATTCAAACTCGTATAATGTGCCGTAACTTGGCACATCGTATGAATTTCATTACGATTGAAGTAAAAAAATAAAAACACAAAAAAAAACTAGGTATAGTTCTGGGCATTAAAAATCTCAAATTTTGGTAAACGTGTTGCTCAGAAATTGAAAGTTTGCCAACTCATCTGCAGTTGAATTGGACCGCACGGGAGTCGAAAATTTTGAATTCGATAATGCCGAGATAATTGAGAGAACGGATTGCTGCACAAAAACTGACCCCTCTTCAATACAAATCTCAAATTTGAATTTTCTTCAAAAAGGCGTTTCCAACTAGGCGACGTTTCATCGATGGAGCTTGATGAATCCTAATAAAATATAAGACATTACAGAAAATCTCAAAGGGTACCGCATTGATAAGTATTTAGGTCTACCGATTAGATCTTTGAAACTTACAGGAGCGATGTGTAGAGAAATCAAATTTTTTGCATGTTTGCATAAAATATGAATTTTATCCACGTCTACAGTCGCAAATTTATCCAGAGGAAGATTCACAATCTGAAGTTGGGGCAAACGGATGAACATTTCGCACAACTGAAATAAACATTTGTACAACATGAGTAGAATGGGCTGGCAGAGCAAGTTTTCATGGTCAGTTGAAATAAACGTAACATTTCGAAAATTCGCGTAAAACACTACTTCGTTTACTCACATCAGTATGCGATACTTCTGATCGTATCCATAGATTCAGGGTTTTCAATCGTTGGAATTGAAATTCAGAAATTAAATTTTTGGTGAATTGTCCTCCATACGATAATATTTCCAGGTATTCCAATTCTAGAAGATAAATAAGATTGTAATGTGTACGTAGCATACAATCATAAGTCTTCGAAATCAATGAGAATATTTACTCTGAAGTCGTTGGATTGAAATTTTTTCTCCTGAATCATCTACACCAGCGCAGGCGAGTATATTGGACAAACAACCTATCCTAGGAATTTGCTTGGCATCATTAAAATACAATGAACGCAACTGGGACTAAAATAGACAAATTTCAGATATGTACATAAGTACTTTTAAAGAACAACACAAAAACCTATCTGTAGCTTTACCTGAGTTTTAAATATCAACGCTACAATATCATTCGTTGCTCCAATTAAATGTATAGATTCTAATTTTGAACAATGATTTAAAATAAAAGAGTTATACTCTATACTTTCAACATCATTCCACACGGTAAGAGATCGAAACGCCAGTTTTAACGTCGGTAAGACCGGTAATGTTTTGATCTCAATAGGAAAGCAAAGATTGAGACTTTCTAAATTGGCCACGGCTAAAAAGAATTTCTTCGCTTCTTCTAAGCCAAGTTTTGGAACGTCGTAGAACCGATCGCAGTTTATGCGGAGCTCCCGCAATTGCGGACAGCTTTTTAATATATGAAATAAAAAAGATTTCATAAAAACAGCTCGTTCCGTAATATGCAGGTCTATCACTTCCAAATCTGTTTGCCAACTGAAGAATGCAAACCACGAAATCATGCTAGGATCTGTCCATATGCAATTATAAGGCACATTCGTTCGGAACACTTTTAGCCTATAAGAAAGTATGCGACGAGTCAATCAAATCAACGATAATAATGAATAATTAAGAAGAAGGTAAAATTACTTGAACATCCATAACAACGGGAATTTCGAACCACTCAATAAAATACTGTTCTCTGATACCAATTTGTCCCATGTGCTCCCGTACTTTGAATAGTTATACAAAGTCAAACTTTGAAGTTGTAAAGACTTATTTACAGTGAAGGGTTTTATTTCCGAAACGAAAAGCGTTGAGCCGAAATGTTTTATATTTGGAAATACAGCAAATAAGTCTTCCCACCAATCACAACTTATTTCATCGGAAAACTGAGCAGAAAAATTTTTCAATTTGGGGCGTTTTATACCCTTTTGGTTAAAATACTTCAATGTTTCAATAAGTGGCGCGATATTATTGGGAAGGCGAGTATAGTCCTGGCAAGATTCGTAAATTTCAATACTTGCAAGATTGAGGCAGTGCCAAATTATTGATTTTACAGTTTCGAAATTTAAATTACAACAGTGAAAATGAAGTGATTGAATTTTAGGACCATACTCCTTCCAGATATTGATTGACGGAAGAGATTCTGTTTTCAGGCCTTGGAATTCCAAGTTCAAAAAAGGATAGCTCGAACTTGAAAGAATCTGGGCGATAACGTCGTCCGGATTTTTTCGGAATACGAGTTTTTCTCTCTTAGCAAAGAGACTTGTTTTGGACATCTCATTCCATAGCTTGCAAGTTTGCCTCACACTCTTGCGGTCCTTCAGGGGCAGGTATTCAAATATGAGCGATAAAATCTGTAATCAAGAAAAAATAATTAATTCTAACCCGAATGATTACAATTTAGAATATCAAACTCAATACAAAAATGTACAAACTTCAACAGGTAAGCCTAAATTGTTGACTCGACGATCATTGACTGGAACTAATGATCTGTGGAAGTCAAAATAATTAAATGAGAACAAAAATAAACATTACCGGTACTTTTTTCTAGGAGGGGGTGAGTGAAGTTAAGGAGTGAAGTTGAAAATATTTTTCAGATTAGTTGTCGCCGCGTGTGGTCGTCATCTCAACCAAAAGTTGATGATAAAAACGGCGACTAACAATCTTCTACCTTTAAGAATCATTTAAATTTTATTGCAAACAGAGATCAAATTAACCTGACCTAGCACGCTCTGGGACGGTTATCACAGTGGGACTCCTCTTGCACTGCCGCTTTATTGGCAATTCTGATAGATCTTCCCTGCTTGTAATTGAGCGCCGAAAACAAAAATAGCGTCCGAATCAGTCAATAATACTTATTATAATATTTTTCAGCCATTAAAAGTTTCTACGCAAATTATTATTAACAACAGAAATGAAATAATTGGTGAAAACTTACTCCATAATAAAATGATTAGGTTTTCAGAAATACATTTTCAATTTTAGTTGAGTAAACCGTTTGACAATCAAGTTTGGATCATCTGTAAAGATATATATTTTTTAATATTGTGCCAAGCACGTGCCAAAGTATATATTTATACAGGAGTAATATAAAACCAGATTACAATACTTACTCAGTCACAGAAGAGACTTTGATGTTTTTTTTTTTATTCGATTTTCATAAGTATTTTCCCAATTGTGAATTCGTGATAATAACTGCGGAATATGAACTAACAATAACAAAAAGAAAATGACAGCCGATTGCTACGGCTTCTCTCATAATATTCAATGTAGGGTGCGGCAACGGTTCGCGTCAGGTCACAGATAGCGTCATACCCTCCACTAAAACGTGAGAATTATTAGTTGAAGTAATAAAAATGTGCGCGATCTGTGTTTGAAAGCGTGAATTATACATCTACCATGGAAAGAAATGCTATTCCCTTGAATTTTAATGATTTTGTTAGCCGATAACTGCCTTCGAAAGTTCTCTGCTCAAGCCTATCGAATGTTTATGCAAAAAATTAACTTTGCATACAGAGCGTGGCAAAAATGTACGAGCCCAGTTACCAGAAGAGGTTACCGTGCCGAAGGAATAAACTCTATTTAAAATGATGGTTAGTAGTCTCAAATTAATTAAAATCATGCGAACTAATGAATTAAAGTCTATTTTAATGGAAAAAAAGAGGTATTGAAGTCGTGACACTATCCGTATCCGTACAATTCATTGATTACAGTTAGCGTCATACCGTGACGCAGTGAAATGGCGAATAAAATAAAGCCTTCGGATCGCGTCCGCGAACTCGGTTACCTCTTTTTAACCAGTTTTTACCTTTTTATCTAGCCCTGGTGGCTACAAAAGATGATTTTTAAATGGACGAAATCACCGAAATTACTTTGTATCAACAGGATGATAAAATTCGTGCCAAATACTCCCCGACAAAGTTGAGTCGTTGTTTAGAAGAAATTCGTAGTGGAAAGCTGTCTTGTCGAAAAGCCTCAATAGTTTACAATATTCCACGAACAACACTGTCGAGTAAAATCAATGGAAGGCGGCCTTCTGAGAAATGTCGCCCAGGACCGGAACCAACATTGGGTAAGTAACTTATCATTTTAGTGATGCATGAACTTTGTCATAGTAGACAAGCATCAGTCCAATGGGCTTCATTTTACAGGAATCGAGAATGAAGCGTTGATTGAGAAGTGGGTGTTGGAGTGTGCTGATCAAGGCTACCCAATAAAGCGATCGCAGCTCGTATACACCATTGAGTACATGATTGAATGTCTACCTGCCCGTACTCGTGCATTGCTGACGTTCAAAGGAAAGCCAACCAAAAGTTGGTATGGGAAATTCTTGAAGCGGCACCCTTCAATCTCAGCTAAAAAAGCAGAATATTTTAGCGTATCGCGTGCTCTGGTCAATGAAAGCCGTATCCGTGCCTGGTTTGCTAGTACCGAACAGTTTCTTGATGGAGAGAGTCTCCTAGCTCTAAATGATCCTTCCCGTGTTTTTAATACGGATGAGACCGCGGTGTGGCTCAATCCAGCGGGTGACAAAGTACTTGCGCGTCGATCTCAAGTGGCATATTCAATTAATGGAAATGACGACAAAATCAATATCACAGTCCTGTTCACAGTAAGTGCAAGTGGCTCAGTTGTCTGCCCAACAGCCGTGTACAAAGGAATTCGTCACTCCCGTGACAGCCACATCCCTTCCGGCTGGCACATGCTGAAGACGCCAAAAGGATGGATGACCTGCGATGCCTTTGTACAATTTCTCCGCCACATCTTTCTTCCGTACATCGAAAGTAATATGATAAAGAGGCCAGTTCTGTTGTTCCTTGACGGACATGTATCCCATATATCTCTGCCTGCCGCTGAATTTTGCCGAGAATTTGGTATAGTTCTAGTCTGTTTTCTGCCTGCGGCAACCCACGTCCTCCAGCCTCTTGATAAGGCTGTATTCAAGTCGTTGAAAGCATTCTGGCGGAGTGGAGTTGACGAATTCCGTTTGAGGAAAAAACGTGACGTATCAAAGTTCGACGTCCCAGGTTTACTGCAAGATGTAATCAGTATTCATCGGGAACAATTGAGTGTCGCAATTTTGAGCGGGTTTCGTTCATGTGGGATCTACCCGTGGGACGTGAACGCGATTAAGTATGCATTGAAGTGCAAATACGCTGACAAAGTATGGTGGTCAATGAAAGATTCGGATTATGACCGTGAGGTAGAGTTGTTTCATGAACAAGCTACAGCTGCTGAAACTTGTTCAAATGACATCGTTGATGAAGAGCAAGTATTCAGTTACAATGAAGTGCAGCCACACGAAACTTTTGAAAACTCTTTCGTCAATCACGGAATAACGAACGATCACAGTTTGTTAGACGCAAGCCAGTGTGATTTAGAATCTACGGTTGGGTATTTCCCAACGTCCTCAAAAAATATTGCCAATGCTCGTGGTACGTGAGACTACATTATTTCTATTAAGACTATCAACTTTATTTTCATACCTGTGCATGTTTGTTTCCTCAGAGGCTCCTGTGATTGAACACGACTATGTATTGTGGAATACTACCCTTCACAATGAAAAAAACAGTCAAAATGCTATGTTCAACGATGGTACCGGTAATTGAATAACTATCTGCTTATTATAGATGACGAACTAAGAACGGCTTTTAACACTGGTCTTATGGGAGAACGAACGGATAGCCGTGGGCCGTTCGTGCGTATGTAAAATTAAACGGCGTTTTTGCCTCGTTCTTAAGTTCGTCACCTTTGCTGCGTATCTATGGCAATTTTGAATTTCGAAAGATTTCTGTTCGTGTTTTCATTCTTTTTCTTCTTTCTGAAAAGATACGCTCGAAAATTCTGTCGTTCCCACCGCCAACGTCATGAGAAATACTGATGAATTTGATAGAAGTGCGATTGCGACTCACTTCAATGTTTGCAATACTGTCGAAATTGGAGGAACCAACGAAAATGCAATTTCGAACGATGGTAATGGAATAACTATCTGCTTACTCTCCAATTTCCACGTTACAGTTATTCATTCATGTATCTTCTGTTCTTAGGTTGCTCTCGTAAAGGTTCACTAAATGACGACCCTGCATCCTGCGTTGATTTTATGAATGGTATGTTCATGACTGATGTTCTATCGAGTGTTTCCGCATGCTTCACTTCTGTACTGTGAAAATGTTTCTGTTCTCAGGAATTATATTGGATGGAGGAGAAATTTTTAGTAGACCTACTGCCAGAGAAACGATTGAGGTACATGGTAGTCGTACACCACCAGCTCATTCCCTGACTGAATACGATTTACATGGTGCTCATTTGCTCATGGATGTGACTGACTACAAAGAAGAAGAAGAAGAAGAAGGTAATTGAAGGATGAGCTATGATTTTCAAATTATGACAGTATGTTCATGCGTGCATATTCTTCTTGCAGAGATGTATAGAGAGCAATGTACGGACAATAATTGTGTGTCTGTGGCAGACTCCTCTCAGAATAAGGAAGGCAGTGAGTACATGATTGAATACTTCTCTGCGCAAACGTGAAGCATTCAGGGCCGGTTCTACCAAATAATAGAAGTTTACGCGAACTCAGTTTAAACTCAGATTACCAAAATTCTGTTCTACGAACTCTCGTAATCTTATTTTGCCACGCAAAACGGAGTTTAAATCACTCGCCCGATTTTGACCGATTAGATTTAATCGCAGTTTACCTGTCTAAACTCCGAATAATCTCAAACGCGGTTTAACCGTTCTTGGTAGAATCCGCCCTCAATTTTGAAATTTCTCATTCCTTTGTACTCCCGTGCAGATCAGTGTCAGATGCTGCAGTTGAGGAAGCCTCTACAGGACATTGTGAATGTGGTCGGTCCTATTGGTAAGAGTGACGATATCCGCGGCGCTCTCGAACAGGTGCTCATTGATTATTGTCCAAGACCGCGGAAGAAGACACAGCGGCGCAAGCCGTGCAAGATACCAGTTGTATCGAGCAGTGCATCTATAGCCATCAAAAAAGCCGCTCTGCAGGCAAAAGAGCAGGAGGAACAGTTGAAAAGGCACCGACAAGAAGAGCGCCGTCAGCAGAGAGCAAAGAGAGAGCAGTTAGCTCACGAAAAAAAAATCTTGAAGGCGGCTCAGAAGGCCGAGCTGGAGGAGCTGCTCAAGAAGCATCGCCTCGCTCTCACGAAACAGTAATGTTCCAAACATTTCAATTTACCTACTTATTAAGTTGACAAATTTAATTTCGTATCATTCTTAATTTTGTGATATTCGTTCCAAAAATTATTTCGTATTATTCTTAATTTTGTGATATTCGTTGCAAAAATTATTTCGTATTATTCTTAATTTTGTGATATTCGTTGCAAAAATTATTTCGTATTATTCTTAATTTTGTGATATTTGTTCCAAAAATTATTTCGTATTATTCTTCATTTTGTGATATTCGTTCCAAAAATTATTTCGTATTATTCTTCATTTTGTGATATTCGTTCCAAAAATTGTGTCTGATATTTTCGATAATAAATCAGCTACCTATCTCATATTTCTTTGTGATGTTTTTCTATCTGTTCGCTGCGTTCTCAACTAGTACTTTCACGAAGGGAAAACGTTTGAAGCAATTAATCATTAGCCTACTCATGAAATGAAGTTCAAAATTATCTCACAGAAAATAGCGAACATCTTGATTTTGACACGTTGATGATTTCAAATGCTTTGAAACTCTCAAATGTATCGACAAGAAAAAAAACAAGCGGCTACACAGGATAATTACAATCAATTTTAATATGTACTAGATTACACATAGGTACATCGTTGTTGTCGATATCAATCGTATTTCGGTAACTTGCCAGTGACGAAAAAGCCACCTCGCAGATAGGCCATTCGCCTTAACCACGCATCGTCCTTCGCTTTGTAATCTGGAACGACTGTTGTTGCGACTGTTTTTGCGTTCAACGGGCTCTCTTCGGATAGGCCCAGCTCTTCCGCCTCTGCCTTGAAGCAAAAACGGAAAGGTTCTACGGCGACTGACGTTCCTTGCTTTAAAGACTGGCACAACCATGCGACAGACAGTATTCTACCTGATTCTACGAGGTCGTTCCTCCCTTGTAGGAGTTGCACGAGAGCCTTGCGCTTCAGTTTCCCGTTCAATTCTTCATCCAAGAGGATATGGGTAGGTGTTAGGCCTAGGTCCAATTCATGGACAGTCGACATGACTGCTCCGCCGTTCTGCGTTATCTTGCTCTCTAACAGAGCTCGACGGCGGGGCAGCATGTTTGACGGTACGATATAAATTACGTAGGATTTATCAAAAATCGCGGCCATCCTATCTCAGAATTACTAAATCAGAAGTACAAAATCAGAAACACGAATACAAGCCACCTATTCTGCTTTAAAAATCGTACAGTGCGCGGTTCAAATCACGGTGACGCAAACTGTAGCCTGCAGCATATCTATCATGACGCAAACTGTAGACCAATGACGCAAACTGTAGGTTTTCCATTTTTCAACTTCGGGAATTAATTTCTTTTTTCCCATTATACCTTTTGGAGGCTGTAGGTACTTAATTGAAAGCTACAATTCTCTAGATCATGTGAAAAATACTACTTGCACTCTCGTGTTCACCTAAAGGCAAGTTACAGACACGTTTTTGTGTAAAAACTGCTTAAGGTGACGCAAACCGTTGCCGCACCCTATATTTTTTTGCATGATTGCCTCTGAGCACGTGGGTAATTGAGTATTGACGTTTTTTCAGCGTCCGCCACTTCAGTGTTACCAATTTTTTGGTGTATTAGGCAGTTCATCTTTTGCTTTGTCCTATCATATTTTAATAACATGTTTACTAGTGCTCTTCCAAGTTTCGACCGCTTTTCAACCTTTGAGCTTTAAACAGGGTTTGGTTTCCCGTTTAAAACCCCTAATTTCTACTAGTGATTATCCTAAATCCTACCTTCAGCTATCTTCAGCTATTTTTACCTATTTTTTTCCTTTTTGATTTTGAAGTTTGATTATAGTTGTAGACTGTGGTCCATCCGTGAAGGATTTCGATCTGGTGAACAGGCATCATCAGTACCTGTCGGACAATAACGTTTTCCCAGATTCAATTGAAGTACATTCGTCCAAAACGATCATTCTACCACGGATATTAAATTTACTCGACAGAGGGCGATAAAATAGAGTTTTTTGATAATAAATAATAATAATAATATCAGAAACTATCGATATATCGCTTAATAATGACAGCTTTGAGAGTTTTGATGAGAGCGCAGCCGTATTTTGAGTAGTCTCCGAATGATGAATGGTCTTCTACCAGCTTCGTAATTTCTCTAAATTATTTCGTTTCATAATTTCTGATAAAATTCACCACTCGTTTGGGATATCCAATGAATAATCACGAATGTAGATAATCTTCGGTTATGTTCGATGCGCTGAAATCAATTTTTCATCTTTACAACTTCGTGCTCACCTTTTGTTGATTCCATTTTCGTTACAACGCAATACATGCACTCGTAGAAGTTGATGTGCAGGCGCTTCGATTTGCATCGTTATTTCGTATATTATTCGTCAATGTATTACTGTGAGTCCATAATTTCATGATGGGTGCTAAAGCTAGTACAGCGAATGGTGAAGATGCTGGTGCTCGTGAGAGAACGTTCTCTGCTGGTAGTGCATCAGACATAGTAGCTGGGACTGGATTCAATATATTACGTGCTTTCCCCAATCTTGGGACTACAGACAGACAACGAGCTCGCTCGTTATCGAGTGTTCCAGATATCCATGAGAATAATTCGGTTGGTAATGCGGAACAAACGAATAGCCCGTGCGATTTAGGAATTCTGGAAGGCGAAAACACGTCCGAAGATCACTCATTAGAGAGTACTCTTGGTCAAAATATCGGCTTAAGTTTAGGATTGGGACGAGTCTATGCAGCGCGTTCTTTACCTTCTCATATTTGGTCGTTAAACGGTATGTAAAACTAATTTTCCTCATTGTCTTATTTGCCCGTGGCATGCAACCTTGATTAGGAATATCGTTCGAGCTTCTAAATTTTCGTGGAATGGAAATAACTCGTCCAAGTTTTGCATGGGGGCATCGAATTTAAGGAAATGCGAATTGACGTTCAAACATTATCTTGTCAGTCGCAGTTTTACGCTAACTCGACGTAATCAGCTGATAGTGTCATCCTGTGTCACAATTAATATTTGTGTGATAGGAATATTTCAGGTTATCCGTCCTTCATCTTATTCTCATCAAATTTGCAGTTTGTACGTTCTGAATCATGGACGTAAAATAGTAATTTAAGACCCTGACATTCTACTCGATTCACCTTTGAATCTGTTCACAAAATATTTCGTATTCATCCGTCTGTCTCACTTTGCAGTCTTTTGTATGTTATATTTATGAAGCACATTGCTTAGAAGTTCATATTAATTGGTACATTTTAAGTTGACTCCTCATGGCCTCTCCTCAAATGAAAGGCGTAGAACTGTTTCTAATGTTCAATTCAATGGGCATTAGGTTGTAAAATAAACTCCATTATTTTCCTTCAAAACTTCATAGTCCTCTGTACCGTAAACCTACTCAGTTTTTCGAAACGTAGATTGAGAAATATGTTACACGTGCTCTGATTGAAAACTTTCTAATAATTCAAAAACGTGGGGAGTGAGACGTATGTCACACGTGCTTGTTATTTAACTCATTCCGCAAAATTCTGTACTTCGTGCTTGTTAGCGAAATTCTCGTCTCACCTAAATTGGTGAATGGCACTATTGAATCAATTACAAGATCTAGCCTGTAATTCATTGATGTCATTGAAGGGATGTAAACAAATATTTTGGATTGCTATTAAACGGCACGTGTGATACTTCCGATTTCTTCGGACGCTACGAATAAATTCACTTTCATCTTTTCATTTCTCCATGCACCGATAAATTATCAAGTTTACCTCTAAAATTGGGTGGATGTTGAAATTCTTGACTACGTTTTTTTTCTAGGTACTTCAATCCCAATGCTAATTACTCGAATATTATCTGTTATTCTCGCATGCTTCATTAAGATAAAATGAACACAATACGCACGAAGCAACCATGAACCAATATTTTGCATTCGCATTTCTGTTTCTTTCTCTAAAATAAACCTAATCTATCTAACGTTATCTATTTTATTACATGTGTTCTTGTTTTGGTTCATGTACGAGGTATCTAATCGGTTCGTATCTCTTGTTTACAGGTATTAAATGTCCTGTATGTTCAAAATTTGTGTTACCAGATGATGTGGAGTGCCATTTAGTGATATGTTTAACAAAACCTAGACTGACTTATAATGGTAAGTTGTGATCGTGATTTTCATAGCTATTGGTAACGGATTTGTGGCTTCAAAGGGTTTAGATGCTCGCTGGTATTTCGGCGTAACTGATCGAGAAATTTTAGACGACGCCCGTCTTCAAATCATGACAAGCATGATTGATCTGGTCGTAGAAAGAGGAATTTATGTATCGCTATTTGCATCGGTATCTAAGTTCAGGTGTACATGGTGTTTCGATCAAGTTTGTTCAGTTGTAGATACGGGTCGTAGAAGACGGCGACCCGCCAGAAAATGGATTACGATACAGATGAACTTCGGTAATATTTCAATAGGTCGACTATAAAAATCGATCGTCTGATATTAGAGTTGGCTCGTAATTATTTTCTTCTACTCGCTTAATCATCCTTTTTTGAATATTTTATTCGGCCTGTTGAATGTTCTTCATCTGGTCAATTAAGCTCCGATTATTGCATACATTTATTTCTGTGTAATTGTCGTTAGAATGTGTATACAGATCAGAAAAAAAGATAATGGCACGTGTCAGTATAGTATTCATGAATAGTGCTCATAAACGTACGGGACCTTGCCTATTTTTGCAAAATTATTCTAAAGTTGCAGTTACGACGTTGACAGACGAGAAGAAAAAAATTGTTCAGTGTAGAAAACATGCAATTATTTAATTATTTATTCATAAAGGCATAGAGGAGAAGAAGAAAAAAATCAATGAGATCATTGAATTAATTTTCGAAATCTTGATTAAAATTTGAGTTAAATTAGGACGATTTCACGAGGTAGTAAACTTATTTCAGAAAATTAGAATAAGTGAAATGAAGACTTAATTTTTCTGTTTTTAGTTGAGCATCGATAACTTGTTTTGAAATATTCTGAAATTCGATAAGTTTATCACGAAGTTTACGGTTATTTAGAGGCCGTAGACAGGGAAAAGGTTCAGACTCTCCTAGACCTGGACAATGTACTTGCCACTATCAAAACTACAGACACGGGTGAAATGTCTTATGAAATCCCGCACCTCTCATTCTTCTCCTCCACGTGTAACAGTTGACGACAAGAGCTATCTTCGTTTTCCGCTTGATTTGGATTGTCTCGAAGATAGATGACTGCATTGTAATAGGCGGGTAATCGTTATCTCTTTCCAAGTCGATAACCTCGGCTGTGGTTTCCTCGAAAAATATCTCGTGAAACACCATGTATTCCTGTAGCATTGTAACATAGTTTAATTTGTTCGTTTTTAGATCTTATTCTATGTGTATTATTTCTGTTTGATTGTAGAGGACGTTCTAACTAGTGATAAGGGAGAGTGTGTTATTTGCTTGGAGGACCTCCAACAAGGAGATACAATTGCTCGATTACCATGTCTGTGTGTATATCATAAAAGGTAAAATAATCAATAATGATAAACTCCTAGAGTTTAATTTTTGTCAACTTTCAACTAGTGTTGGTGTGTGTAATATTATGCCCTGTAGTGGAGCAAGGTTTTCTTTCGATACCCTTCTTCTTTCTTACTGTAAGTGACTCATCGCGGATAAATACATTTTCCGCGAAATTTTTCGAGTCCCTAAAGTAGGTCAAGAGGTCACTGATGACGTCATCAAGCGTGGTAAAAAATTATGACGGGTCTTCCAGAAATAGTCCTAGTCGCCTTTCGCCGCCTCTCCTATTTCTTAGCCTAGCCTAATTTAGCCAATTACATATATTTCAGACTATTTTATAGAGTAACAACAGTCATAATTTTTTTCAAGTCCCTAAAGTAGGTCAAGGTCACCGATGACGTCATCAAACGATTCTTCCAGGAGCAGTCCCAGTCGAAAAACCATGAAGAAACTTAGACCATTCACAGCATAGACCAAGCCTAGTCCTAAAATCTTGAATCCACCATTTGATAAGAAATAATGATAATTGGGGGGGGGGGAAGGGTGAATCTCTGCGATTTGCGTTCCCGCGTCAAACAGGGATTTATCTTGACATACCAACATTCTAACCACGAAATAGCGATGAGAAAACGATTAATAACACTACTGAACAGAAAAAAAAATTGTTTGCATTACTGATTTGAATATGTGATTCTGAAGTACTTTTTAACGCTGAATTCAATGCCGTTTGCCGTTTTTCTCTATCACGTCTAGATTTTTTATAATGTTGATGTCGATTTGCCGCAGAACGCATCGATAGTTAAGCAGTATTCAAGCTCAAACGTTCGTTACGTATCGCTTGAGGCTGCGGCAAAAGGATGTAAATAAACATCAACATTATGAAAAATGTAGACGTGATAGAGAAAAACGGCAAACGGCATTGAATTCAGCGCTAAAAAGTAATTCAGAATCACATATTCAAATCAGTAATGCAAACAATTTTTTTTTTCTTGTTCAGTAGTGTAATAATTATAACAACTAACTTGTAAATATTGAACAAAGAAAATTACATAACGAAGAAGGAACGCGAAGGAGAATACGAAGAGTCATCCCCTAATTTAAGGAACTATAAAGATAGGTATGCGCAAGTGATGAGAACGCGTCCGGCACCATGCTGATAAAGTCGCAGGAGGAGCAATTTCAGTTACATGTTACATCCTAAGAGAATTTGATGAATCATCAAGCCTCAAAATAGAAGAAATCTAACTCCAAAATAAAGTGAAACACGCTTAATGTTTCTAATCATATATAATCTATCTAAAACAACCAGAATTTGATTTTGTGATTTAAATTTTTCACTCGGCGCATTCCTTAATCCTCTCCTCTTGAAACGGCTCCTCCTTCAACTTTATCAACCATGGCGATGATCATCGTCTTATCACTTGCGCATACATATCTTTATAGTTCCTTACCTCATTATTGAGGAGTTATCTAGAACATTGATTGAAAAAATCGTTTTAAAGTTTCAATGTGAAATAACTTTTGATAGAGTGATTTATTGTAAAAAAGTTATTCTTTGAAATTTGTTCAGTTTTTCTATGTGAATAACGCTTATCTTCTTTGTTAAATGAGTAATATTTCCTTAAAAAGGATAGAAAGTAGAGTACCCCAGACGCCCTTTTAATCAGAATGAGGAGGAAATTTAGAAATTTTTGGTTCGGGCGGCCATCTTGTTCTTGTTATCAGTCACGGCCTACTTTATATGAGGCCGTAATGTAGAAAATGACAACAGCGCGGCAGTGGATTGTTATCAGTTACGTTTTGGGGCGGTGCGGTGTAACGATGATGAAACTGTACCGCACTTCGTCCCCTATCCGATTTTTAATTTTAAACCGATGATAACTTCTCTTGTACTGCACCAAGCCACCAATTTTACTGAAATAGGGCTCTAAAAATAGAAAATTGTTTGCTCTTCAAGTTATATTCTCTTCATTTTTTTCAAAAACAGCGTTTTAATTGCGTACGAATCAAAACTTTGGTTTTTTCTCACTTTTTCCCATAAGCCTACGTGTAAATCTGTATCCACTACTTTTCGAGTGCGACGTTGTAACATTGCTGCATTACGGCCTTATATCAGTCTTCAAACGCGTTAGGCTCTTTGAAGTTCAAACAGCTCTTTCATTATTGTCTAGTTTACTTCTTTTTGAGAATATTTTTAAAAAATACATATAATCCTGGGTGACGATTTGACTAACAAAACTTCAACAAAGTACGCACGCACTTCCATAACTGAATAGGTACCTACAACAAACGACAGTTGAACAAAGTTCGCGGTCTTTGTGCGTACTTCATCGAAGTTCTGATTTATGCCCGTACAAAGTTCACCTAAAATTTTTGTATTTTAGCAGATATAGGGGTTCAAATAATGATGTTTTAAAGTTTGAATATAATAGTTTGAATCATAAGGAATTCAAAAATTACAAATTTCCAAGAAAGGGCGCCCGCCCGACAGATGCCCTCCGCCCCTCTTGACAGATAACTCCTCAATTGTCATTATTTCTTATCACATCATGCCGTCAACGCGTTTGTACATTTATAATACGCTAAGCTCGGTCTATGCTGTGAATGGTCTAAGTGAAGAAACCTTGACAATATTTCTCGATGGTTTTTCCAAGCTTCGACATTTTCTCGATCAATATTCGTCCTACGACTGAAACGAGGGAGTTAATCTTCGTAGGAAATTTTGTGATCTTTCACATTGATAAGAGGTATTTTCACTTACTAATCAATATTTTTGGAGATACAGTCGGAAAATCAATTTTTGGCGTAGTTTTCGATATTTGTACAAATACTTCGAAAAACATTCAGACGGTTGAACTGGATTCGTAATATAATTTTCTAGAACCTGTTTAATCGTAGCAATTACGAGAATGTTTCCGAGTTTTCGATAAGCAGTCGACAATTTATAGAACTAGATTAGGTTTTCACTTTTTCATACCTTATTACAATTTCCCTCTCGATTTCTGTTTTTATTTTTCAGTTGTATAGATCAGTGGTTTGACATCAATAGATCGTGTCCGGAACATCCTGGAGATTGATTTGCGCTGGCGCGTTAGTAAAAACATAACCTATATTTGTGATACTTCTTGTAAAGATAATACCTCTATTCATTCATTCATTCACTCGTCCGTTCATCCACCCATTCGAATAAGAGATCGGTCTAGACTTGACTCGGTAATTATTCACATTCTGCGCAAATACGATATTGTCCGGAGTACGGTATTTAATTTTTACGTATGGACTGTTCAAGATCTAGGATCTTGACTGATGTAGCTGCTAGTTTTCGGCTTATTTTACGTCCAATCACCGATTCTGTTTGCGCGCGAATCAATTATATTATTTTGTAGGAATTTTTCATTTTACTATTGAAATTATCGTACATTTTATACGCAGACTTTTAAATGTAATGATATTACTTCCTAAGCGTCGTTTTTTTTTCACCCTACTTTTCACGTTCGCGAATAATGAGTCCAAACGAATGTCGATTAAATGAAACGATCCTATTCGAACATGCCTGGTTCCACCGACCTACTCGTTTTACGCCGAAGAAAGATTTTATTAGTTCTTAAACTCGTTTTTATCGTAATTCGTTAGAATATTTTCAGAATGATCGGCAATTTCTGTATAACTTTCCCGCATTCTGTGTGAATTCTAGTCGCATTTTCGCGAAAGTTAAATGATGTGCGAACGAACACTTAACTCGATTCCTGTCAATCGAGTATCCCGAAACAATTGCAGATCACCCATCATAATAATTATGATATCGAGTTCGTAATTTGTTTCGACGCCGGATGAGCATTTTTCTGAGAGGTTTCGTGTTCTCAATGATATTTGAGAAATTCATCGAATTGCGTCCTCTCGTATCCTACAATTCGATACCTAAAATCTATATCGTTAGTTTCTCTTCCTTGTTTCGAACAAGCGCAGTACTTCGAATGGATTGTAATAAATTAATACTCCTGCGTGCCAGTAATCGTAATAATAGAGAAGCTCTAATCGTACCCTCGTGAATATTAGTGCGTCATTATCGCCTGTCTAACCTTTATGATACTCGACCGCTAGTTGACGAACTTGGAATTAACATTTTTCAATATCAAGGACGTACGAGGTATTGTGAATATGCCTGATGAAGTAGTGGTAGTAAACACATCGCGAAACAGCGTAGATTTCTATTGGATTCCAACTATCTTTTACGCTATTAGTACCGTGTTCTCGAATGTATATTCGTTATTTCAAGTACAATGAGTTTTACTGAGTATTTCGCGCGCAAAGTTCGACCGCTCAGTTTTGTTATGAAACAAAAAACCTAGTCAGTGATTAAAAAAAAAATGCATTTTATTGTACCCACGTGATCGCAGATTCTCATGTAGCGCCTAAATTGGCGATTTAATGCCGAATAAATTTATACGGCTTGGTTACTTACGTTAGATTCGGTGAATTTTTCGCACCTTGATCTACGTACTAATGAGAAAATAAAATAAAGTAGAATATAATGAACTCGAGCCCTTATTTAAGGTGAAAGTGTAATAAATTATGGCAATTAAATTTTTCGTATATCACGAATTCTTCCGCCTTGTACGCTACCGTACGAAGTGAGAATGGCGTCACAAATCTTAGAAAAACGAGTAGCGGACAATTCAAGTGTAATATCATAATTAATTTTTTTTTTTGAAAATCTATCAACTTTCTACAATTATTTGTAGCTTTATCTCACTTTGTACGGAAGTACATTTTTGTTGATTTTTCAAGAAAGAATCAATAATCATTTTATTTCATAATCTTATGTATTTTTAGATGTAATTTTAAGTAAAATAAAAATATAAGAGTTGAAGAAGTAATAATTATTTACCTACAACATTAATGTTTCTTTTGCATCTCAAACTAAAAAAAATGCAATTTGTGTCGATTTTCCATTTTTCTAATTTTTTCTTAGTAGCCGTACCTATTGTTGAAAATTTTTAATCGCTTGAATATTACCATATTGTGATATGTACAATTATAATACTAGATAATTACGTTGTTTCTCACGTGACGAGTTTTCTGGTATAGGAACGTTGAATTACTTTTACTGGATTTATTTATAGTGTTGATGTATGTGATTCATAGTTTTTGGAAGAATTGAATTATTATTTACCGATGGATGCTTTTTTAACTTGTTAAGATTACAGAGAAACAGTAACGGATGGTGTAAGCTTGTTTTATTAATTATTAGTGTCAATATTTTTCATTATTACCTACTAGGTCTATAATTTTTTTCGTTTTATTCGTTCGGACAAGTGAAAACTAAATTTCTTTGTGAATTTTATTCGTATTTTACGTTTTAATTAAAATATTACTTCGTATTTCAGGTTTCGAAGAAATTATTCAGCTTGTAAATTTTTGTTTTTGGAGTATCTCCTATAAGATTTTTTCTCGGAATATTCAAAAAGTTAATCTTCGAAGATAATCTAGGGTACTTTTTGTTTGTTTTGAAGTTTTGTTACCTTTTTACGCATCTATTTTTCAAATCAAAGACTAGGTATCGAAAAATCTGAAGAAGTGAACAAACAAATTTTTGTGTTTGAACTGTTAATGTTCAAAAATCGTCATTGTTTTCTCAATGAGACGAATATGGCGATAGTAATTCTAGAGGTATTTTTCACGTTTTTTTCATAGTGTTCGCTGGTTTTTGCTATCGTATCTTATGTTTGTGCAATTCACTTATTCGTCGTTGCTTTACCTCTTGATGAGCGAATTTTGTCTTCAGGTGTGTCAAATTTGAGGGCGAGGTGGCGGTGTCACGCTCGGCCACTTATCGTGATAAACGCATGAATGAAAAACAAACATTATGTGGTGGTCGATGAATATTTTGTTTTGTTGGTCGCTATAAAAGAAACTTAAAAATGTTGTACACAGTATTGTAAGTATTCACGAAAGCAGCAAAGCTTTTTTTTGTAAATCCGATGAGAACAAATCTAACTGCGGGCATATTTCTCGTATTTAGTTATTGTGACATAATGATCATCGTATCTTTGTCGTATAGATTTTTGTGGGGTGAATGAAAAAGTTTGTATTTTTAATCGTTCCGTGATCGCATCACTTTGTTAATTTGTTATAATTTTGTGTACGAATGTAATACTTTTTAATAAATTGTAAATTTTTGAACATTTATATTCTTCATCATTTGATGCGTTTTTAAATTCGGCGAGTGAAGAATAATTCTCATTCATATAAGACCGAAGTAAGTCCTTCGAGTGACGATCACGAAAGCATTTTTCGCACCCATTTTCCGGGAAGAAGTATTATTCGTTCGTCGATTCTGCTTTCAACAACATCTTATAATGTATAGTTGCCTGACCTGTTCCTTTCGCGGAATTTCGAAGTATAATTCACTCAAACAGTAGATGTGCAGAAGGCTCAAACAGGTTAATGACATCTAGACTTTCGAGAAGTAGATTTATTTTGAAACATTATTTCTATTTTACGAAAGAATGTTTCGGAAAATAGTTCTTATTGACTATTCCGGGTAATCGAGAACGGAATGCAAGAGGCGTTTGTTGTACATTTTACTGAGTAGGTAGATTGGGTGATTGATGATGCATGATCTTTCGTGTTATCAACCGAAGAATGCAAATAGAAATTTTAATTGAATTCAAAAAAAACTTCGGAATATTCACCAGATATCATGAATTCTTTTGAACATTTCAAGTTTCAAAGACTCAAAGAGATCAATTTTCATCTTCAAAAACGTTTTTTTTTTTTTCAGAATATCCATCTCTTTTGATGTATATTTCCTTAATTTCAAAAAAGTGAGTATTATCCTACTGAGTACATCTGATCTAGCTCAGAAGTCCTTCGATATAGTTGATAAGTTCTTGAAGCAGATCTAAATGGTCTTAATCAATATTCTTATGGTAGGAAAATCTTTGATTATTGTAGTTATTATAGCGTTTCTACGCTTTCCTTCACGCATACGAAATGAACGAGAATAAACAAACCTCAGAACTTTATAATTGCTCTGTCAAGCTTGGTCAAGACAGGCAAACTAAATCAATAATATCTCTCGAGTTTCTAAAGACAAGATTAGAGATAAGGGTTGAGACGATGAAGGATGCATAGCCTAATTCCTGACAGACAGAAAGATGATTAGACGAGAATAATAAAATAATGAATTAGATTCGAAGATAAGGAGAATACGCGATTTAAAATTCATCTTCAATCGTATCAGCAACAGACTAGAAAGAAATTGAAAAAAATACCTATCAAAATGGATTGATCTAAGCGATTCAGAAGCCGGGGAAAGACTTTAGAATATTTGAATAGGAGTACCGTATTTTTCATTTAATCTGGATCAACTCCTATTCGACAAAACACATTTCCCGCAAATTATTCTCAATAGCCAACCTTGAACATTTCAATTTCAATATCATTCTCACCAAAATACTTCTTCGTTTTTTTCTTATGAATACAAATTGGGTAGGTACCATCGTGAATCATAACGAATGGGCAACAAAAAAAATTGAGGTTGTTTACCACCTGTGTCGAGGTCAACTCAAATGTACCCATACTCGACTGAACAATTTTTACAACGATAAATTTTCATCTCAAAAACTCGTCGATGATACCGTGGAGAAGTTAATCAAGAAACCCGTAAGTAACCGTGTTACATATTTCTTCGAGGCGACGAATCGAATTATTAACCATACTAATTATACCCCCTCCAGTTTGTCATTAGGATTTTCGATTATAATTTAAATTACTAATGGACACCAGTTCCCAATATCGGGATAGACGAAGATCAAAAGATCACTCATATATTTAGAATTCAAGAAAGTCATTTGAGCGGATAAATCATACACCGGTGGTATCGACATCCCTGCAACAATTGATATCGAATTCGATTTGCTGTTGCTGCCCGCCTCGCACGTCATACACTCGATTTTCTTTGAACACGATTGCTGTCGGTGAATCGTGTTACAATTTTGTTGTTTCACTTGTTGAGTGTAAACACAAACCACGTTTTAAAATTGCGCGGTAAACGAGTCTCCCATTCAATACAAACTACGGAAGAAATTGAAGCGATAGTAGAGTTGTGACGTACCGGTAGCATCGCGTTGAAATTGAAACGGGGGAAAAATTAAAATAACAGATGATATCCTGACGTAGCCTACATCGGGTAAAATTGAAAGAGTAAAAACCTTCTTACCGTTTCGCCGTTCATCGTCACAATCACTAACGTCCGAGATGTTATTTTCAAAAACTACAAGAACGTTTCGTTCTCGGATTTCAAAAGGTGATTCAATAATACTACGTAATATTATAACCAACTTTCATCTAGGATTTAATATGGTGATCATTGATGATACCTACAGATGTTATACGATCAGCGAGTTCCAGTACAGTAGGATTCATAGGTTTGGGCAACATGGGAATCAGAATGGCAAAGAATTTGATAAGTAAAGTATGTTCCTCGATTAAATGTCTCACGATAATTACTGTTTCATATGGATAGCAATCAATTCTAGGGTGAAAAATTGATCGTGTATGACGTATTACCAGAAGCACGTGAAAAATTCACACCCCAGCCGAATGTAATGATAGCAAACAATCTTAAAGATGTGGCTAACGAATCATCGTTCATTATTAGCATGTTACCGAACTGCGAAACAGTACGGGCAGTTTACATGAATGAAGATGGAATATTCAAGTAACATAACACGGAAGAGAAACTGCTCTGACAATCTTTAGAAACTTCTGAACCTAATTCAACTCTTTCTAGACATTGTTCCAAGTCAGATGCCACGTTCATTGACTCGAGTACCATCGATCCCTCATTATCGCAAGAGTTGTTTCGCACAGCTAAGGAGATTGACTGTTCATTTTTGGACGCTCCTGTGTCTGGTGGTAAGAGTACGAGTAAATAATCTAATTTAAAAATCACATTCAATTTACGAGGATCAATAACGTCTAAAATTGGTTTTGTAGGAGTGATGGGTGCTGAGAAGGGATCCTTAGCATTTATGGTTGGAGGCTGTGATAAGATTCCAACAAACGTTGAGTCACTATTGTTGAAAATGGGAGCACGAGTGATTCACTGTGGTTCAAGTGGGATGGGCCAAGTAGCTAAACTTTGCAATAACATGCTTTTGGGTGCAACCATGGTAGCGACAGCAGAAGCTTATCACGCAGCGTTGAAGTTCGTTTTCAATATCTAATATGGACTATAATCTATGAACTAGACCCCTAAATACTGAAGTACCATTTTCAATCTTGGTAAAGAAGTTCGCAAAACTCTGTAGAGGCTCTCATTAATACTACATTTGCATGTTCCCAGCGCTTTTTATGTAAATTGAAACTGGTGGATTAATAAGGGCACAAATGAAACTAAAAACCTAAGAAAAGAGAGCATAGTTTCTAAATAGAGGAACAACAAAAAAGCGGATAACTAGTAAGTTTGTTCTACGAGTACGTCAGCGAATAGGATTCTGAGACGTTTAAATGGTTCGTTGAGACGAAGATTTTTTCTGAGTGGTTGTAAAGTATGAGGAAAATAGCTCATTTTTGGCTACCGTTTTGTTTCCAAAATTTATTTTCAATGAACTTTCCTTTTGCAAACGTACTTAATTGTTAGAGGCGCCTTTTCTTAGTAGCGACCTACCAATGCACAGACTGTTGTACAAGAAATAAATCACATACTCATATCAATTTTTACGATAAAAGTGCTTTGGGATCTTTCTTCTTTGAAAACTTGACAAGATAAAGATAAAATATGGAATATTAATGAATTTTAGACACTATTTTCGATAAACAATTCAATGATGAAGTTAGTTTCAGGATGAGGATTAGAAAGCTTGATAAATGATGTACGTTCAATTGATTTTGTAAAATACAACGATTTTTTTGATGCGCCCAAGATCCTCTACTTGATATACTTATGTCAATGAACTTTGGCACGGCAGTGCTAATAAGGAAGTAACGGACGACAATAGACTTAATTTAACCATCTTACGTTTCTCACAATTCTAGATGCGGTATTAATGCTCAAGTTCTAACTTCTATCATCAACAGTAGCAGCGGAAGATGTTGGGTAACTGAAATGAATAATCCAATCCCTGGAATGATAGAAAATGCACCCAGTACGCGCGATTATCGAGTAATGTATAAATTAGTAAATCATTTCACGAAACTAGTACGTCTTTTTTTCTTTTCAACTTATACTTGATTTTAATAAATTTGAAGGATGGCTTCAAAACGAGTCTTTTACTGAAGGATTTAAATCTTGGACTGAGTATGGCGAACTCAAAAGGCGTGGATTTAGCTCTGATCAAAAAAACTCTACAACTATATGAGGAAGCTGCATCGGAAAATGAAAGAGTACGCGATTCAGATTTTTCGATCATTTACCAAGCGCTCGCTAAGAGAAGTTAGATAATTATCTTCCGATATTCATAATTTCTTTCATTCCATAAACTAAAAAAATACAACAAATTTCGTTTCAATTTGTAATTCGTTAACCGAAAAAAAAGAAAGGTATAAATAGATAAAACTATACAAGGGAATCTTTTTTCTTTTCAATGATACGCTCAACGGGTTGTTGAAATACATAAATGCTTTTTGATTTTTTTTTCCAACACATACGGTCGATCGGTCATTAAAAATTACAAAAAACACCTAATTATGATAACACTAGAATTTTAAATACTGAAAAATAAGAACATGTAAGTAACTGTGAACAACCACTCTCATTCCAACTCACCTCATCATTTCATCGCGGATATCTGTACCGATAACAACACGCGACGCAGACACGAAATGTCAGAGACCATCCACGAAATACCGTGATGTTTTTAGTCGATTTTTATAGCCGAATAAATTTTCTTAATAAAGAAGTAAGAAGAAAAGAATCCAATAGTGGACGTTAGCAGCCAAAATGTCAACACCATAATAGCCGTATATCCGAAATAAAGTAGGGTTGGAACTGCTTCGGTAATTTGCAGTTTCGATATGAAGTAGAAAATCGCGTAACAAAACATGTGGGCGGCTGAGCCACCAGACACCATCAACGACCGCCACCACCAATGATAATTCTGAAACGAAAACAATACCAATAATTTCGCACCCAGGAGTTGACGAATGAGAAAATGAAGATCGACTTACTTCCGAGCATAACTGGAAATATATCATTACAATTGAAATTTGCGCGCATGAAATGACTAGTATGACGAAGACTAAGAATAGAAAACCAAATAAGTAGTAAAACTGATTTTGCCAAATAGCAGTGAATATGAAAAATAATTCTATGAACACAGCTCCAAATGGTAGGAGACCAGCAACCAGCATTCTGTAATCACAACCATCACGCATAAGGAAAGGGAGAAAATTATTCACCTTAATTTTAATAATTATTATTTGACTTACGTGAAGAACGGATTCATATACCACAATTGTTCAGGAATTTGTCTCGGTATTTGATTCGTTCGAACTGGATTTTGCATGGGTGGTTTTTTATAACCAACATAATAACCGGAAAATACTAATGGAAGTGAAATACAAAACCATATAGCCAATAATGATAGCATAGTAGAAAAAGGAACTGCGCCGCTGGAACTCTTCTTCCATATGAAAAAGTTCAATATAAAACAGGTACCGAAGACCAAACCCGGGTACAACACAGCCGTCTGAAATTTAAGATTACTCTTTCGATAACAAAAATAGCATGATCGATGAATGTAAATCGAAGCAATCACCCTACCAAGAATGCAGCCTTCTTCCATCGTCGACCTCTGATAGTTTTGTAAATTCTCGCCGAAACGAATCCCGCTAGTCCACCCATTGCGGCGTAGAAAAATATAGCGCACGTCATCAGAGCTCCTCTCGAGGCCGGAGATAACATACCCAACATCGCGAATACTGGACGAAATAACACGCTATATTTGGTAGAAAAATTCCGTGTTTTTCGAGATATGACAAGTACTTACAAATCGTAATAAGAGACATCAAGAATATTTGTACACCGGAGCCAATGATCGCAACAAACAAACGAGGATATTTCGGAGGTCGGAAGACATCTCCGTGCACTAATTTCCAACCAGATTGTTCAATGGCTTCATCAGCTATATCGTCCGCATTGTATTTCGCTATATCTCTTCGTAAAGTTCGAATTATGATGAGCGATACGAGTCCTGCGAAGGACAAACGACAATATAAAACGAAATTCATTTGTAACATGGTATCGATTAGCTTCGAGAACTACAAACCAGACAGAAAGAATATGACCACGATCGAATTGATAATGGAAAACCAGTGGATTTCAACGTCAGTCATGGCCAAATACGTATCCCAACGAGAAGCCCAACTAATGTCGGAAGGTTTCCATGATACTGAATAAGTGAAGTATACGTCAATAGGCCCATTATTATCGGCGACGATTGGCTGCGGGCGTACCTCTGAGCTATCAGGTAAGCGACAACTATTAATGTCACTGTCGTCTTTTAATAAGGTGAGCTGGTCATGGTGAATACTAGCTGTTTGCACTTCGAAGCCAACGACGCGATAAAGTTCTCTGAATATACATAAAATAAGTTTCTAGAATGCGAGTCCAATTCTTTGCGGATAATATTTTCAACAAGTATCAACTTACTGATTATTAACTTGGTGATATAGAAATATCAGATTTAGGTGATTGTGAATGTAGACATTTTTATCTTTGGTGAAACCGAGTTTATAACCGTGTTCGAAAATAACTGTATTTGAAACCGGGTTTACATTTCTCGTCGCGCAAGGCAAATTATCAACCAATCTGAAAAATTCAATAATATGTAAAACAATGAGATAAGAAGACTTTGACCCCAAAAGCTCTTTCGTGAGGAATGTTGAAATAATGTGTTTGACTGCGATGTCATGTTATATTTTTGACGCATGAATTTGATTTTGGTTGCAATGCAGCAGATTACTGTAAACTGAAAGGTTAATCATTTAGAGAAAAACTATTCTGCATGAAAAAGATGTTGAATAATGAATAAGAAACTACGACAAAACAAATTTCTTGCTCTTTTTCTTGAACTAGGCGGGTCAGTTATTTGAATTTCTACTTTCGAATTTCTCACTATAAGTGTGCAGTGAACTTACAAATGGACGTTGTAATCATGGGTTACTCTATTCACGACAACATTCTGCTGATTGAAGGACCATTTCTTCGCACAGAGAAGCCGACAAGCTACATTCTCTGTCATTCGTACTTCGTACGGAGTATTCACGATTCTATCGCCACGTAATACTTCTCCTAAGGGATTAACAGACAGTTACACGTCGACTGTTAAGAGAAGCATGAGAATAAAACGGATTAAAAATTACCCAAATTTTCTGATTTATAGACAGTTCCATTTTTGGGTGTACACAAAGGCAATGAATAGTATTCGTATGGCAACTGCGTACGCGTACTGGTCATTTTAACTGCCCTGACTTCGATCGGATCTCCATTTTTGAATTCGACTGGAGCCACTCCAGGAACATAAAAGCCATGGGTGTATACGAGCAACGAAATATTAAGAAGGAAACCAAATAAAGACATCATAACCTGGAAAAAAACACGATAAAGTGAGTATCATAACAACTTTTGAAAGCCGATACGAATATTGACAGAACATACGATTGGAGGAAAGTAAGAGCTCAAAAAGTAGCTATCAGTGGTCTGCAGGAATGATACGAAGAAAGAAAGATATTTTTGACTCGTACATGATACAAACTAAATCTGAACTTTGAACCTTCGAGGATATCAATGATAGTATAGGTGTAGTAGGAAATAGGGAATTGAGATCAGTCAGTTTCTAATAATATTCATCAAGGGACCTATATGTTAGAAATTCACGACGGCAAATAACTAGTGGTTCCGGCATCTCTTCATGATCTCCCATTCAACACCACCATCACCATTCATCGAAATTCTACCTGATGCGAATCATGCAGGTTTGAGCAATTTCGTAAGATTTGCGATCACAAACCATTGAACTAAAAAACAAAACTGATAATGACAGATTGAGTAAGGTTTATTTGGGTTCGACGACGATAGAGACGCCGCGAGTGACTATATTTAAAAGTACGGGAGATTAAAAGCTGGATGATGATTGGTTGAGGTTCCTTGGCTGTTGACCTGTTGTTGACGTCTTGTTGTTGTTGTACAGACCGAGACCGTGCAGACTGAGATAGACCAAGTAAAACTTACATAGCCTAGGAAGGCTGGGGCATGTACAGCTAAAAATTTGAATGTGATATGAGCTGCGGTATGCGCCAAAAGCCGTCCAAGCGACACTCTGACTCTGTCATTCTGTGGAAAGGTTCTCTAAATGAGGAGTTATCTGTCAAAACTTGAAAGGGGGCGTCCATACTCCATACAAAGTTATAGAATTACATTGATCTGACTTGCCCTTTTGACAGATAACTCCTCAAATGTGATTAAGTAAAAGCTTGGACAGCTTTTGCATTACGCAATTCATACTATTCTATAGATGAAAAATACATTCAATTTTAAAAAATACCTACTAACATTTTTTTTTACCAGGGCTTGCGACCGGAATTTTTTTATCGGTTAACGGTTATCGGTCAAATGATCTCACAAATTTTTTCGGTTATCGGTTATCTCAAAATGATCTTCCCAATTTTTTTGGTTATCGGTTATCGGTCAAGCTGTATTTTGACCAATAACTGTTAAATGTTGAAAAATATTTCGGTCAAAGTCCTAAAATTTTCGGTTAACGTTGTTAGAAGCCCTAGAATTTTCGGTAAAATAACAGTTATAACCGAAAAAATAACGGTTAACGGTCAATCGGTCAAGATTGATCGTCAATTATAACGGTTAACGGTCAATCGGTCAAATCGGTCAAGATTGATATTTTCATTTTGGTTATAACAGTTAACCAAAAAATAACTGTTATTGTGCAAGCCCTGTTGTTTACAAATAAAAGCCTATGTCAAAATGAGATTGCTGCTAGTTTGACTGAAAATATTATTAGTTTATTATTTCTGAAAATTCTTGATAGAACGAAATATTATTAATTTAGCGAAAATTTCAGTTTATATATTACTTCATCAGAACACTGGAACGGTCTTCCCAAGACGGCGTATGCATGCAACCAAAACGGTCATCTCACAACAAATGATAGCCTTTTTTTCTTTTTTTTTTTTTTTCAAGCGGTTTCCTTTGTAGAATTAGTCCTAGAACGATTTTTTTTTTCAAGTTGAAATCTTTGTCTAAATGCTCTCATCTAGTTCGGATGGAAGAATTGTTTTTTGTTTCTGAGAACGTGCTGAGAACTCTCAAAAGAAAAAAATATTATTTGAAAATTGATTTTGCAAATAAAATTTTTTTAATCAGTTTGAGGCCTTGACAGAACCAAGCTTACACCCACTTTGAACAAAATACAGTCAAACCTCGCTATAATGTACCTCAAGGGACTAGGCAAATTGCTACGTTATAGCCGAACTGCAAAAAAAAAAAAAAAAAAAAAAGAGAAATGTATTTGAAGTACTTACAGCATGTATTATATTATGTAGTACAAATTACTAGGCGTTTACGTGTAAGTCGGCAATTTTTTTTGTTTCTTCAAATTTATGTATATTGACTATTGAAAGATTGTTGAGATTTTCAACTTTTTGGCAAATCTGACTGGAAAAAACGTGCATATTTGACTGATTTCAGCATGGATTTCATGTTATACACTGCGTTACTTTAGAGTTTTTTTTGCATTAGTTTGAATGCAAGTGTCACGAGACCAGGCCACCATGCCCTTTACTACGTTATGACCGAGATTATATGATGACCAAGTACGTTATGGCAAGGTTTGACTGTACTAGTCCATTGTGTTTCTGGAAACTCTCAAAAGAAAAACTGTTAGGGACCTATAAGAAAATTGATTTGACACAAACTTCAAAATAAACTTATAATAATTATTTAGTTTTTAATATTTGTTATAAATAATTTATTCTCAAAAAATAATAATTAATAAAATTATTAAATAAAATTTAATAATATATAAATAAAAGATAGAAAAATAGAATTTTTTTTTTTTTTTTTCATATAATTTTCATTATTAAATCATAACGAAAAGACTCTTTGAAAACACTCTTGTTCATATTGGGCTACAATACCAAAATGGTAATCCCAAAACAGCTGGTTCAGATTGCCTTTTTTTTTGACGTGGAACAGTCTATACGTTAGGTAGGAAATTGAAAAAGCAACACCAAAATCCGGCACCAAAATCGAGCGACAGTTTTAAAAACGAAAGATTGCCCCTAGCAATAGATTTCAGGTACCTAGCAAACAATATTAGGTAGCTATAGATCCATAGGTAATCCATAGGTTAAAAAGGTCTTTGATAGGTCGTTATTGATAGGTTTAAAAAGGTCAATGCTGTGTATTGTAGTCCGCATGCGATGAAAGGTACACACATGCATGAAGTTGAGTGCCAAAGCAATTTCAATACTACCCTAAACTCCAAGATTCCTTTGTTCTCACTACAGGTAGGTAGTTGTTATAGACATGTTTTCCATAGGGATAGATTTCAGCTAGCAACAGATTTTCGGTAAACTATAGATTTCTTTTATAACTCTTGTATATCAATAAGAATAGTCACACTTTCTTTAAGCTTCTCCTTCCTCCGGTGAGGGAGGGGGAAGTGGAATAGATGTGATATTTTATAACTTGTTTAACTGAAAATAATCAGTGCGCCTCTGGTTTTCTCCAAGTTCACTTCTTGAAATTTGAAGCCCCTTTTAAAAGTACCTAGTTTTCATTGCTCATTTTTGTGTTGTTAATTATAATTTGTTTGAAGTCCTTAATTAATTCATCTGTTAATTTTCTTTCTTTTTCGCCTCCTTACGTATTAACAAACACTACCTTACACCGACTTACTTTTCATCTCTGCCTTGTAACCTCAACTCAACCTTCCTCCGCCTTCACACCGGCCATACGCGACTCACCCACTCTTACTTCTTTGAACATACAATGCTCCATCATGGCTCCATCTCCTTTACTACTTCACACATTCTATTAAATTGCCCACTTTACAAACAAAACCGCACTGCATCAAATTTAATTCCAGACACCGCGCTCCTAGCCTAAGTAATTGTACATGGCACGGTATATAAATCTTGATAAAAAAAAAATTTCTTACAAAGGAACCATCCACTAGTAAATTTTCACGGGACGGTATATGCGTATGGCTATATTTTGCGGATGACAAAACCAATAGGATGAAATTTTCGTTCTATTATGCATTATTATTATGCAGTAAGTACCTACTCAGGAGTGACTCAGAAAATAGTTTTCTAAACTGTACCCAGACTTTTTTTGAACAGAAACCACTCTAATGCTTTTACAAACATTACTTTTCTGAAATTTACTGACGAATCCTGTAATCAAAGATGCATGCATCAATCAAAATCAATATTTGATACAGTGCGCTCAGTTCCGAGCTTTTGATAAAATTTTGGAGCATATTTTACACAACAATGCGAGGAAACCTGTTCTTTTGACTTGTTGTGATCTAATTCCTCCAGAAGTCGGGGTAATTCACTATCCCTCCCCAGTCTTTTTTGTATACCTACCTTTCTTTTCTAGCCTTTGTTCTGATCATCCTGCTGTCATTGAGATGAATTGTGTGAGTTTCAGTGGTTTCCTTGCGTCAAACTTTGATACTGGAACACTATTACATTCTTCATCCTAAAAGAAAAGGGAAGTAGATTCGCCACCCTGGACTCTGATTACATATCGCCATCAAATAAGGCGCTCCCTAAAGGTAAAAAAAGGCCAAAATTACGCATTTGACCATCTTTCCAGCAATGAAATGAAGTTGATTTTGAAATTTTTTACAAAAAAGTAAGAAAATTTGAACCAGCCACACAGATTGACAAAAACAGTGGATTTACTAAAGTGACTGAGAATTGATAAATTGTCGTTCACAAGGCATAAGGATATTACATTTAACAAAATTTGACGGTGTTAAATGATACTGGCATCTTGAAGAAATTTCGAAAATCAAAGTTTCTCGCGCAGAAGTTGCCCCCTACATTTCGAACCCCGCTCAGTATAGGTGATTTAAACACGCTCAACTTATAAGTTGGTCTTTTGTACGATTTAATGGATCAACCTTGTCAACAAACATTAATACCAACAGGCCTTTGTAGCTTTTGTAAACAGACTCCGTGTATAAGTACTTAATATCAGACGGCGTGTACGAAGTAGAAAAGTATAAGCGGGAAAAGTTGATCGTACATTGTACACACGTGATAATTTTGTTAGTTTGTATTTACGCATCGTTGTGATCTAGCGAAAACAAATGAGAATAATTCCGATTGTCAGCGTCGCCGCCGTACGCGCGTTACGGAAAGTGAATGTCTTGTCAAATTTCTCTTTTAAAGAGAGAAGTTACAAAATTACTAAGACGCAAGACGGTTATACTTCCGACGGTGAATATTACGTTCGTATTCATACATGTATACCTACGAGCACAGAGAGTTTTCGCGAATTCAAGGTAAACTTTACTCTACTAAATCTTGAACCGTACGTTATTAAGGCCGGGAAAATCCTCGTATAATGAAACGACCTATTCTCATTGATTCGGGCGCAAAACTTGTCTTAGAATTTGGAAAACGGTTTATTTTGAAATAAGATTTTGCGTAGGATTCGCCCAGAGGGTAAAGTAAATGAAAAAAGTGAAAGAGAAAAGCGAGCCGTTCCAGGAATTTCAGAAGAAGGTAGGCAATATCAGCATAATATTACGACTATTTCAAGATGAAAAAATGCAAGTACAGTCAAGTTCTAGGTAATCATTACCATGATTGGTGTGAAGTTATAGGTACCTACATTAATGATAGCGAGTGATTCGAGCAATCTATTGCTTAGTAGATACTCAGCTTTATCTCATAGATAATTCTTTCTTTTTGCTTCAATATTTTGTATTTGAAGTTGAGTGGCGTTAGAGAGAATTATTTTAGCGATATCGAGACCGCCTGGATCTATGAAAATAAAACACTTCCACTCCAACACACATAATACTTACTCTCACTTAACTCGTGACCCTACTGCCCGCATTTTATCACAGAAATGTATTCAACAACAAATTGCTAACTATCAACTTATTTGCAATCGCGTCAACACCCGACTTGTCCCAGTGACACCTCACTCACCATAATATAAATTTATCAGAAGATCACATCCCGTGACTACTTGATATTGAGCAGTAACCACCCACCAAACCCTTTTCTACCTATCCGACTCTCCTGTCTTCTATCCACTATTCAGTATGCCATGAACTGTATCATGTGTTTTTTCCTAATACGTGCTGCGAAAGCGCGCTATTTCTCAAGTGAAATGCGTTGGCAAAACTGGTGATTGCCCTAGCGTGCGTTACGCTGTAGCACGCTTTGGAACAGTGGGGAAAATCGCTCATTTCTTCACTGTTTCATTTCATTTCTTCACTACTTCTAATTTCATTTCTTCACTGTTTGTCTATTAGTCGTTTTAATTCGCAATAATCTTTTCGGAAAATGCACTTTCTCGCACTTATTAGAAAAAATAGCGTTCTATACTCATTGGAAAAGTAAGCGCTTGCGACTCGTTGCGATTACAGCACTCGCCAAGGCTTGTGTTGCAACAGTCGCAACTCATCGGCAATCGCTTACTTTTCCAACTTGTATAGAAATCTACTATTCTTTGATAGTAAACCACAAAATTCTTGTCTGCCTTCCAATATATTATAGTCGCTTTTGGAAAACAACAAGCCATCGGCTTACAACGATTTAGCCTCACTTTCAGCCTCTGTCTTGAAGCTGGTAATCCTCCCCTCAACTGCCACCTCCCAACACTTATGGACAATTTTCGTGCATCCACACTCAGCTTCTGATCTACGCATCCGCACTCTGCCGACATCATTCTCTCTTCCTTCCTCTCGAATCTGAACTACTCAAACACCTCAAATTGAATCATCTACCCTCTATTGTTTCATCCACTTCTCCATGGCTCACCTTTCCCCAGATATCTGACTCGATCTAACTGATAATCTCCAAGCAAACTCTGTACCCGAAACAAGATACGCGTACTCTATCCAAGGAGTAATAATCAGTCGTGGATTGGAAAATTCTGCCTCTATTTTCACTACCAAACAAGAGCCCATATTAAACTCTTGTCTTTCTCATCTTCATCTCCTCATCCCCAGCTCAAATTTCTACTGTCAATGAACTCACATTGACACATTCCTCTCCCTGGCTGAAGGTTGGAAGGTGAATTTCTGACTGACCCTTATCTCCCTCAAAGATAATTAGACATCCCTTCTCGATGCCACTAAAATTCGAAAAATTCGAAAGTCGACAAAGAAAAGTACGACAAAAAATCCTTGAATTCCTCAAAGGTAGCGGATGTACAGTCAGCAGCATGAATTCGGATTTCAACATTTTTAATGAAATGCGCTGTAAGATCAACTGTTTACAAAATAATGAACCTCTTTGTTAAAAGTATCCTCATTTCTCACCCCGTGCCTCCTAAGCTCCACAAGGAGATTATCCTCATTCCCCATTAGGCCAGAGATGTGTTTCATCTTGTCTTCTACTTTTGAACTATCGAAATTCCTCGATCAATGGTTCAAGTCTTTAGTGAGTTTTCAGTCTCAGTCTTCCATCAATAACTCATGTGAGTCAGTGGAGCGCATTAATAATATCCATCCTCCTAGGAGCTTTATTCTTGTCCCTTTCGAAGATCAAAGAGTGTTTCCTTGTATCTCTCTTTTCCTCGGTCTCGATTCTTTCAAGGTCATGTTCCGACCTTGTTTCTTGATGACTTCATGGCACTCCTAAAAAATGCCCTTTCTCCCAATTTCTGTCAATTTCAACACCTTATCTATAAAATTCCTAAAGATATTCGGTGTTCTCCGTAGTTTTCTTCAAAATTTTTGGGAATGAAGTCTTTCACTGGTACGGTTTGTAAAATAAACTCTCGAATTTTTCAAATTTTGATTTAATCCAATATCTTTCAAATACATCCTAGGAGCCACTGGATATGGACAAATATTATTTGAAGCTCAATTTTTTCCTATTGAACAGGTTTTTAATTCCTTTTTCTGTGATGTGGTGCTGCAATATACGATCACAACGCAATCGCACCGAAATGAATCCTACGCCGAATCCTCCGCGTCGAGTTGCACTAAAATCAGCAGCAGTCTCTTAGGCTTCTTCCAAAAAAATCATTCTCTCCGGCCGCCTCACAATTGGTCACACACGTGCCAACCAATCCTATTTTCTTCTAGGTCTGTTCTCTCTTCCTTCCCTCTTGTCCAGTGGTCGTCAACCTTTTGTGTATTGTGCATGGGCCAAAAGAGAATTTCTCACACCTTGCGCGGGCCAAGTTAGGTTAGGTAAATGCCCACTAGAGATGATGAAATCAAAGCGTGCCAGACAGGTACACTTTAAGAGCAGGTTTCGGCGGGTAATATATCTGTTCCTCATCTCTTCTCGCGTACCGCTCTTGAAAATATCCATCTCTCTTCCCCTGTTGCTTCACGTCTTCCATCTGCTTTCTGTAACAATTCCAATTAGGTAACGAAGTCTCTTGACAGTCTTGACTATCTGCGTTTTATTCACCCTCACCCTCTAATAATAATAATAATGAGCCTTTATTTCGGTAGATTATACACTATTTTATGGTAATACCTAAATTAGTAATGCCTACCGGACGCCCTTTCCTGGGCATAGGCCTCCCCAACCCTTCTCCAAGCATCTCTATTTTTTGCTGTTCTACTCCATAGAACTCCTAATTTTTGATCTATTTCGTCCCGCCACCTTCTTCCCGGTCTTCCTTTTTTTCTTTTATTTCCATAAGGTACCCATTCTGTGACCACTTTGCTCCATCTTTTTTCTTCCATTCTCGCTACATGTCCTGCGTACTTTATTTTCATTTTCCTTAAGGTTGTTAGAATGTCTTCCACCCCTGCTCTCTCTATTAATTCCTCGTTTCGTATTTTTTCTATTCTTTTTATTCCTTTTATGCTTCTGAGTAATTTTCTCTGTAATATTTGTATTTTATTGGATTGGTTTTGTGTTAAGTACCAGGTTTGCGCACCATATGTGATCACCAGTATAATGCATGATGTCATGATTTTATTTTCGATTCAAGGGATATTCTACTTTTAAAGATTCTTTTGAGGGACCAGTATGCTTTCCAAGCCTGTCTTTGTCTAGATTCTAACTCTTTACCCATTTTCTTTTCAAATGACATGATTTGCCCCAAGTACTTATATTCTTCCACTTTTTCCAGTTCTGTTTCCCTTAAGTATATCTTCCCTCCTTCTACGTTCGACATATATTTTGTTTTTCCAATATTTATCTCTAATCCCGCTTTTGCACTTTCCTCTACCAGGTCTGAACACATTTTCTGGGCGTCTTCCGAACTTCCTGCAATTAGTACTATATCATCTGCAAACCGTAGATGGCTTAAGTATTTTCCTTGTATTATTAAACCTATATATTCCCACTGTAGTCCTCTGAATACTTCCTCTAGAGCTGCATTAAATAAATTGGACGACAGGGGATCTCCCTGCTTTACCCCTTTCCCTACCCTGAATGTTGGTCCGATCTTGTCTGTTCTAACATAAGCTTCTGAATTTTCGTACATTTTATATATTAATTCAATTTCATTTTTGCTTAATCCCTGTTTTTCTAATGCCTTCCATAGGTAGGGTTGGTTTACTGAATCGAATGCTTTTCGGAAGTCTATGAATACAAGGTGTATTTCTATTTGATATTCTTTTGTTTTTTCGAAGATTTGATTTAATGTGTGGATATGGTCGATTGTAGAATATCCTTTCCGGAAGCCCGCTTGTTCTGGGGGTTGATTCTCATCTAACTGACTATATATTCTGTTTTTAAGGACTTTTGCAAAGATTTTGTATATATTCGAGGTTAGGCTGATAGGTCTATAATTATTTAGGTCGTATTTGTCTCCTTTCTTTTCAATTAATATTATTTCCGACTTTTTCCATTGAGATGGGACTTGCTTTTCTTTTACAATTTTATTAAATATATTTTTTATTGGCGTTTCTAGCTCTTTTGAAAATATTTTTAAAATTCCACTATCGATTTTGTCTGGCCCTGATGCTTTCCCTGCTTTTAAATTTCTGAATGCTTCGTTTATTTCGCGTGCAAGTATGGGTGGAAAAGGAAGAGCGTTTTGGTTTGTATCGTCCTTTGTTTGTACTGGGGTTCCATTCTCAAGCATAACTTTCTCTGCCTCTGTATATAATTTTCGGTAATAATCTGTAGCTTCTGATACCAAAATTTTTCTGTCTGTTGTTACTTTTCCTTCTTTATCTTTTACTCCCAACATTATTTTCCGACTCTCTGCTAGTTTTTTCCATACCTTCTTTGTTGACCATGTTTCCTTATTATTTCGCTCACCATCTTTTCTTCAAAGTCTTTACAGTCCTTTTTGATACACTTCTTTATTAGTTTTTGTAATTCGGCCCACTCTACCTTTTGTTTTGGTGACATTCGTTCAATTTTCATCATTTTTTCTCGCTTTTCTATTAGTTTTTTTGTGGCTAATGTAATCTTATCATCAGTGCTAGGCTCAAATTTCTCCTCTCCGAATTTTTCTTTTGTTTCTTTTATAATCTTTTCAAGTATGTCGTATTTTTTCTGAACTTCACTACACTCTTTGCTTTTTTCCATCAACTCGACTTTACTTTGAATATATTCTCTCGCCTCTTGAATCTTATGTTCTGGTATAATGAGTTTTTTCCTCCCTTCATACTTACTGTATGCTTTGTATCTTGCCCTGTTTGGTATTTGTATTGTGCCTCTTCCTATTCTATGGTCTGACGGGAAGTTGAAGCTTGAAATAATCGAGACATCTTTTATTATTGTTAAATCGTTAGTCAGGAGGTGGTCTATTTCGTTTTTTGTTTCCCTGTCCGGAGATATCCATGTCCATTTTTTACTTTCTCTTTTTTCAAAAAATGTATTCGCAACCTTCAATCCACAGTTATAGGCAAAATTTATAAGGTTTTCCCCATCTTGATATCCATCCTCCTAGGGGCTTTATTCTTGTCCCTTTCGAAGATCAAAGAGTGTTTCCTTGTATCTCTCTTTTCCTCGGTCTCGATTATTTCAAGGTCATGTTCCGACCTTGTTTCTTGATGACTTCATGGCACTCCTGAAAAATGCCCTTTCTCCCAATTTCTGTCAATTTCAACACCTTATCTATAAAATTCCTAAAGATATTCGGTGTTCTCCGTAGTTTTCTTCAAAATTTTTGGGAATGAAGTCTTTCACTGGTACGGTTTGTAAAATAAACTCTCGAATTTTTCAAATTTTGATTTAATCCAATATCTTTCAAATACATCCTAGGAGCCACTGGATATGGACAAATATTATTTGAAGCTCAATTTTTTCCTATTGAACAGGTTTTTAATTCCTTTTTCTGTGATGTGGTGCTGCAATATACGATCACAACGCAATCGCACCGAAATGAATCCTACGCCGAATCCTCCGCGTCGAGTTGCACTAAAATCAGCAGCAGTCTCTTAGGCTTCTTCCAAAAAAATCATTCTCTCCGGCCGCCTCACAATTGGTCACACACGTGCCAACCAATCCTATTTTCTTCTAGGTCTGTTCTCTCTTCCTTCCCTCTTGTCCAGTGGTCGTCAACCTTTTGTGTATTGTGCATGGGCCAAAAGAGAATTTCTCACACCTTGCGCGGGCCAAGTTAGGTTAGGTAAATGCCCACTAGAGATGATGAAATCAAAGCGTGCCAGACAGGTACACTTTAAGAGCAGGTTTCGGCGGGTAATATATCTGTTCCTCATCTCTTCTCGCGTACCGCTCTTGAAAATATCCATCTCTCTTCCCCTGTTGCTTCACGTCTTCCATCTGCTTTCTGTAACAATTCCAATTAGGTAACGAAGTCTCTTGACAGTCTTGACTATCTGCGTTTCATTCACCCTCACCCTCTACTGTGGTCTAAAATCTTATTTTCTCAAACTTTCCACAGTTGCCCACCTCGAACTGATGACCTTTTTTGCCGATGTATAGCTCGTAAATATAATAGTAATAATGCTGAATTGCAAGCAAATAATTTTCAAATTCTTCTACCGAACATTCTCGTTCTTTTCTAGCGAGACACGTTTTTCTATACACAGGATTTAAATTATTCCATCAGGAATAAATACAGGTTCTACGAGGGCACCCGTAATGAATTTCGCGCAAGTTCGATCAATGAAAGGAAACTAAACGAAGTACCGAGAAAACTAATCTCGGGGGAAGCGTTGGGGCTAACACCAATTTTGTAATGAAATACCTCACCACGCAGAAATTCTAGTTTTCTTGAATGTTAAAAGCCTACAAGAGAATACTTGGAGGATATTAAACGCGACAGAATCCCGTGACTTCTACGCGATCGATGCAAAGTATAGAATATTATTATTCATTTACGAACTTTCCAGGCTTACAAACAACTGATTTGAGCCGCTCGTCAGCTCGTAAAAATATATTTTACAAGAATATTCGCATCAAAATCACGTGAGATTATTAACAGGAGCAGTTAACTGATACAATGTTTTCGTATAGGCATAATGCCTATATTTTTCGTCAGCCTACACAGAAATTAGTCAAAATTCACGAAGTTTGAATAAGCCGTTTCACCTTCCAGTAAGCAAAGCTTCAACTCGTTAAAAGTGTAAAATTTCTCATATATGGGTAGTACTGTGCCTAGAGGAGTGTACTCGTATTTCTAAAATGAGAGAATCTTATAAACATTTGACGACGGTGCGTCGGTCGAACGATTTTCTTTTCTGAATATTTGATATACACGAGAAAATGACGAATTATTTAGGGGTGAGATATATACCGCCGGGAAAGATGTGGTCTAAAATTCATCCGAGATGATCTCGGGTATTCCAGTATACGTTAACGGAATACGAAAATTACGAATAATAATTAAGTAACTTACAGCTTACTAGCCTGTTACACAGCTATCCTCGAGCGTAATTTCGTAAAAGGCTCGCTTTATTTCTGCTCTCTACAATATTACATATTTTTTTCATACTTCCGCGTAAACCCTGCTAACAAATAGGCTAATATAAGTTTACAACTCGATCGTTTAATGGTTCAAAGAGAAAGAAAATAAAAAATCCGAGTTCTAAACGACGAAATTTTTTCCAGAATCGGCGAGGAAAATATTTTGCCAATTAAAAGAAAGAAAAGCCGGTCAAAATGGTCTCGTGGAATGGGGAAAAAAAAAGTTTGTACTTAATTGGCTAAATTATTTCACAGTGCGATTTTCTTCGACGAAATAAATTCCATAAAGTTTGACCCTCCTAAAATGCGTCGCGTGACGGTATAATTTTATTGAATTATTCGTTGCGCGAACTACGAAATTTCTATTGAGACAGACAGATGATGCGACTGTATACATAAAAGCTCGGGATAACAAAGCTCGCAAATTGAAACAGTCATCGCGTTTTTGCGCTGTGTGAGGAAGTTTTCGTGACAGAAAACTTCACCGTGTAGGTACTGGTACCTTAAACCTTACTGTCATGACCGGGTTAGTCCTTTAATGCTGATGATACGGACATTGAAAATTCTATTAATAACGTTTTTCGCTTAAATCAGGCGCACAGTTAGGGAAAATTAATTAAAAGATTTTGCTCTTGGCTTTCAGAATTTCGGGCACAGGAGTACAAGAAAAAACTCGAAATAATGTTATGTACATTTACACTTACTTTTGGACCCTAACAAAATATCATCAAGGTATCAATCGTCAAGAGGGTAAGATAAAATTAATAATGTCTTTGTTTTTTTCAATGAGAACCTGTTTTATGGAGGGTAACATACTTTTTGCTGATGCATCAAAAATAAAGTCCATATTGCGTGTCCTCCTACTACTTTTTGGGGCAGGGAGTGATCTTGTAAAACTCTTGTCATCGAGGTAGAGTAAGAAGATGAAAGAATATAAGAGAAGACGCGAGGCGGTATTGAGAGTTGAAAAAATGATACTCTACTCTCCTCTGCTCCTTTCTCTTTCAAGGCGGTCTTTCCCGAAGTCATCATGGAAAGCACGGCATACCGTCTTACTTTGGCAGACGAAAATAAAACTATTGACCTAGTCCGAAGCTTATGATCAGACTCATAAAACTAGAAATGAAGTAGGAGACTAAAAAAAACATTAAGAAAACAATCAAAAAATTGATTTTTTGTAAACCCAACCTGAAGATACATAATGTTTCAGAACGTCCATCGTACTTCTGGCACACTGTCGGTCCCAACAGAGCAGGTGCTGTGACCTACTTGAGGGAATTGAAACAATTCTTGAAGTTTACTGTATAGTTATCGAAAGGAGAAAGAACTTTTACCTAATTTTGGGACTTGAAGAAGTCTTTGAAGGTGACTATAGGTATCCAAAGCGAAAGTGCTCTAACCTAATTTTGGAATTCCGAAAAATCTTCGACTTTTGAGCAATTAATGCCCCTTGGCTAACTACACCTACCTGCCTAAAATCATAATACCCTAGCTCGCATACAAAAAAAAAAGGCATACATTTAATCGCACGCCAAGGAAACAAAATTATAGAGCCCACAAGATACATACACTACAGAAGAGACGTTGACACTTGTTTTAGCTTTAAAAAAACTCATGGGTTCTTTAACAGAGTTAAATAAGGGGAGGCAAGGAACCTGTTTCATGAGTCTCATGGTGTTTGAAACATTGTATATCTGGCTCATTGAAAGGGCTCGTCCAAAATAATGGTCTATAGAGTATTGCATAACATGAACCATATGTGAACCAATTGTAAACATGAACCAAATGTATACATGAACCAATTGTACCTATTGCTTTGTTAAGGGTGTGCTTTACTTGTAAAAACAAGCATCAAAAACATGGTATCCAAAAAAGTTTCTCACAGCTCGAGTTTTCAATGAATCTTTCAAATCTTAATTTTTTGATATGTTCTTCAGAATGGTTCAACTAGAGGTGGTATGGAAGCAGAATTTTAAAATTTTCCTCCATACGCTTTTTATTTCACTTCAAAATCATCAAAAGATTGATTATTTTCAGACGTTGTAAAATTTTTTTGAAGCAAAGATTTGGATTTCTATTCCTATACCGCCTTCCATTAAACCTTTCTGTACTATATTTCCTGAGATCAAAAAAATTTGTTGGAAAATGAAGCTTTTAGAGACTTTTTTATGGAATCATTCCATATCATTCATTACGCACACCCGACAAGCGTCGCATAGTGACCGCTGGTATGCCGAATCTTGCAGGGTATTTGGGAATGTACCATATGCAACTTATTGTACACCGTTCTGGAGCTCGCCAATGAGCAAAGCATACCCTTAATCTCGTGGTGAGTGGTTTACAGAGATACAAGATCCGATGAAGTACAACAACTCTTTCTCGCCATCATCCATTTGGAATACTGGCTTGTTCAAGAGAGTCCAATGGTACGACTTGATCCGCATGCTCAGGGACACGGAAGAAGTTTCCGCAAATGGTACGACATTCACGCACGCAGGATCACGGTGGTCGAACCAGTTCCTTACCAAGTTACATACTTTCACGACAAATTGATTTACCGGAAGTCTTTTTCGCATTGTCTGGCTTCGTTTGATCCACAAATTTGTTGCCTCAAGAGCATTGTTCGTCGAGGGGAATCCTCGTGCAGCACCCTCATACCAGCAGGGGTACTTAATGAACCACTGGCACTGTTCTTTGAAATAATCAATTGTGAATAGTGAATACTAATTCCACACGAAGGTGCAAGTCACCAGTTCAACAGCCATCCTTGCATCCTCACAATAAATGCAGCAAAATTATCTTTTTTTGAAATACGGGTCGTGTGCCAGTTCTGGCGTGCATTTATGGCACTTGTCATCGGTTCAACGTCGTGTCAGTTTTTCCCCATGGCGGGAGGGGAACTGGCAGTCAGTATAATTTTTTATGAGGCGTGCTCTTATATATTTCCCCCCAAAAAAGTAACAAAGCACAGAGTTCTTTCAACAAATAGATCGGTATGGCCAAATGATTTAGCTCTCGAGCACGACGTCGTTTGTAAAGGTGATCGGATTTGGATTTGGAGCAGAGGGTAACCTAAATAATTGACCGAATGATCAATCGTACATGAAGTGTTTGCTTAGCAATACTAGATTTACAGTGTACCTTGTCGACAGCGTCGACTTTCGACATAAAGCTGGTGACCAACGGTAAAGATTGTGGTTTGTACGCCCTGTAAAAATTGGACCATTTTAGCCGGAGTTGAGGGTTTCCCAGCTTTTGTTTATCTGGACCTTCTTCAATTTGTCCGTGAGAAGGACCGGCAATCGTTGCAAAAGCAACTTTTTCTTGCACATATTCGTGGTACAGAATTCTTGGGGTGGCTAGTCGTCTTCATAAAATCCACAATCTGCTTGTAAAGGTTTCGGTATCGGTAGAAAGTTGGAACGAGAATCTCCGTCACTCAAGCCATGTATGATTGGTGTCTTTTTGTCTCGTATACCATTTTTGTGCGGCTCCATCCAATCTCATTAACGCACAGTGTCCATCCAGTTGTAAATTTGAACAAGTGTATTGAACATGTAAATCCACTCGTTTACATTGGAGAACTATGGGCATCAGTGCTGCCAGATGATATTTCAAAAATCTGTATCCACTATTTTTTCTGAGACAAGACCTTGATCAATAACGATCAGGTGAAAGGTATCTCCCATGCAAGTAACTGAGGTACTTTTCTTTTGATCGACTCAATATTACGGTAGACAGCAGTATCACCCTATAATGGCCAAGGAAAAGTATCTCATATGAGTGTTTTAGGTACTTTTCCCTTGAACTCAAGAAATCGGTATTTTACGCAAAATCCGTATCTTTTTCGAGGACCGATAATCTGTAGATCTGGCAGCACTGACTGTGGATCAGATGAGGGAATTTGCTCTCGTAACATGAGTAAGAGTCATTCCTGCGAAAGCCAAGACGAACCGGTTGATGGCACACTTGCTGGTAAATAAGAGGTCAAAGGTAGTACAGATTGTGCGGCAAATGTAGACTGCAATTGATCCAACGGTTTTGCACTTATGCCTATGACGTCTTATACTATAGAGTATAGAAACTACTGTTTGAGGTTTTGTTCTTCAGTAGCGATATAACTAATGATGGGATGGCATTCGGAAGTACTCTTGTAAGCGAACTATAGCGAACTATAGTACAATTGATATTTTTGACAGAGAGCCTATTTTATGAGAGGGGGGGGGGGTGACTTGACGGGCGCCGCCCGGCAAACAATAGGACTTGGAAAAATGTTATCCTCTGAGTTACAGGTGATGGCATGGGGAATCGGAAAAATTTCGACCTCCGAGCTATAGGTGAAAGGAGGACTTTCAAGCTATTTATGATGAGAGAGGGACTTGGACAAATTCCGACCTCCAAGCTTGATACTGCAAGCGAGTGAGCCCCATAAAACAGATTCCTATTTGCCTAAATTGACAAAGTTAATGAAGACAACCCCGAAAAGCTCAATAGGTGAGCTGTGAGTTTATTGACATGTTTCATGTCTTAGCTCTGGCCTGATCCTACCCCCTAATTCCGAAATTTGCGTCCGTACGTCCGTACGTCCGTACGTCCGTCCGTACAACGATGACCTTGACACTTAGAAGAATTTCTGCTCTAGACCTCCCCCCCTGACCTCGTACCCTAATTCTGAAATTTGCGTCCGTACGTCCGTCCGTACAATCCTCTGCTGTATACTAATTTACAGTATACTAGGATTATACTGTCAAGGCTGAATAAACGGTATACAATGTTCCGTAATATATAGGATACAGGCCTTCATTATACTGGCTAATATACAGTATACGAGGTTCCATAATATACAGTATACTAGGCTAAGCTTCATTATACTGAACCTGGAATGGCTCTAGAAGGGAGTTGACCAATCTTTCATTGACTTGTAAGACAGTTCTTGCTAGTATAAAACTAGCTTCCAAGTCCCCCTCCTATCAACTATTAGTATAAAGCTAGGATTCCTAGCCTAGTTCGTCTAATATACTGTATGTTGGCTCCGTTTCTTCAATGGACCAGATATGCAACGCTTCAAACACCATATGACTTATAAGGCACTTCCATAATATCTCATAAGACAGGTTCCCTACGATTTTACTAGTTAGACTTATATTAGAGGGAGAAGGAGGACAAACTAACTTGGTCTCCCTTTTATCTATGCAGTAAACTAACACACAAGCTTCATACTAAGTCAAGGAATCCTGTATACTGTATCCTTTCTGAAGCGTCCTTTATACTAGGCTACAGCTTTGCCACTATAAACCTAGTATACAGTATATCAGGTCCAGTAAAATGAAAGCTTAAGAACAGACCAAGAAGTGGGCCCACGTGAGTTCAGCTTTAATCATATATACTTAATATACAATATACAGTACTAAACCTAGGAGAGTGAGCTTTAGGAAGCCATACCCCCAAAAATTGTAAACTACACTCTTGAAGGCCAGAGTGAGCCCCTAAAAGCTATTGGCTTAAATTCTAATGGATACCCGACCTATAATAGACCAAGAAAGGGGGCGACCTAACGGAGCGAATGAGTCCTCCAAAAGCCATTGGCCTAAAATATTCTAAACTAGACTTATACTAGAACAAGGAGCGGGACGAACGAGCGGAGCAAGTGAGGCTCCGTAATCTCAACAGCCTGAAATATTATACTTAAGTAGACTTATGGTAGACCATGAAGCGGGACGAACGAGCGGAGCGAGTGAGGCCCCGTAATCTTATCAGCCCGAAATATACGAAAGTAGACTTATACTAGACAAAGAAGCGGGACGAAGGAGCGGAGATTCTACAGTAGACTTGTACTAGACCAAGAAGCGTACAAAAAATAAAATAAATTAATAAAATAAAATTGTTCTAAAGTGCGTCCGCAGAGATAAACGTTGAGTACATGAAACATGATCTTCATTTATTTGGCTCAGGTAGAAAATTGTCCTCCTATCTTATCTTGATTTCCACACATTGCAGACAAAAGGTTGACGGACATAACATCTCTTCCGTCTTACCCACTGCAAGTTCTAGTCTGGCCGACTCGATCCAACGCGTCTTTACCTTTATGGCCCTTTTTTTATCTTGTGCTCTACACACGCCTCATCACACTCAATTTGAAGTTCAATCAGAACTCATATTTTTTCAAGGCTTATAGTCATATCCGACTTTTTCAATTTTTAGAGACATGGTAATATAGACATAGAAGCGCGCAGACCGAAATATTACGAAGTCCCGAGAATAAGTTGGAGTAGCCGCACTTCCGAAAACCATAATGTATATTTTGGTGAGACAAAACAGTTGTTAGATGAGAGACTAAAACAACACAAGAGGGATGTTACCAACAAGCTTGAGAATACTGCCCTTTGCCAACATACCGCTAACACAGGTCATGCTTTCGACTTCGATAATACCACCATTTTAGGCTACGAAAAAAACGAGAAGAAAAGAAAAATGCTGGAAGCCATCAAGATCAAAACTAGTAATTACTCTATTAATTTTAAAGCTGACTCCTATAACATAAACAGCATGTTTCACCCTGTACTCAAAACTTAGTCATAAATGATCTGTTTTTTCGTTCTTCGACCTACTTGTACTTGTATTTGTCTTTCAGTCTTGTTTTACCCTTGAAAAAGGCGGAGGTTCCGTCCGAAACGTCGGGTATATAAATAAAAATTGTATTATTTTGACGGCAGTGCCGAAAATTTTTTCTACCTTTTATAATATAGTTACCGTCAAGAAAAATTTCCAGACAATTAGAACATTCTAATTGTCTAAAAAGTTTTTTCATAATGTAGCCGTGCGAGTAGTTTTCCCCGGGGACGGTCTCACTCGCTCCATCCCTCTCATCCTTGACCAAGTTTATCTTTATTATTTCACTGCATACCGTCAACAAATTTAATATCAGAAGAACTCTTCCACTGAGTCAGAAACCGCGATAAGTAAGGAAAGATTGTGTACGACGCTGTGGCATTCGCTTGGAGTCCGAATGGTTATCGCACGTCAAGAAAGTATGCTAGTCAGAAGCATTTTAATCCTCCAATGAACGAGCCATATTAATGAGAATATTTAAAAACAACAGTGCAGTGCCTTGTTCTCAAGAGTATCTCAGGCTGATTTATTTACTCACCCCACATGCTTACCTGAACAGCTTAATATAATGGGCACACTGCACAGCACAAGCCGGGAGCATGATACAGTATATTAGAGCTCGACGGTCAACATTTTTTTTAGCTTAGTATAAGCTAGTACACTGTGCCTCAGGCTGAATGACTCACGGAATCATCATTCCGTTTTGAAGATGAAGAAAATGAAGGAAGCAGGACGGAAGACGATATGAGTACAATGAAGAACCGCAGCACTGGGCTGTTAACTCTCTAATGTAGATAAAACGACGCGCTTGATATTACTCTCCATGCTTTGATATTAGTCTGATTTATATTTGGCTCATTCATTCTTCTTCAACCTAACTCAGTGTAAGCCTAGTTCACTGTATGTTAAGCTAACTATAGTTTACAGGCTCTTCCGCTTCTCTCGTTTGCCTGACTAGCCTAGTATAGACCATGACGTCATACCGAGCTTCCCTCTATCCCCTCTCTTTCCCTACTTCTTTTTAAGGCTCGATTTTACTACATAATTAGGAGAATGTTGGGCTGAATAGCTAGGCTATATTTAGCGTAGTATACTACAAGAGACAACGAACGTCAATATTTTTTCAAGCCCCAAAAGTAGGTCAGTTTTACTCGCCCAGAGTACATATGAGCATATAGACAGAGCTTAGTATAAAAAAAGAATTACCGATTCTCCGTTGAACGAGTTTCTTCAAAAGTAATCCTAAATCGCTGGAATTCCATTTAATTTTGATCTTCGAACAGAAGAAGATGAATGCAGTTTGCGAAACCAACCACTGAGCAGTGAAAGAAATGGATTGCGAGTTTTTCTGTTTTTGTTTAATAATTTTCTAATCGATGAATTTTCCTCTCAGAGTGTGTATCGAAAAAGGAAGGAGAAAAAAGAAACCACCGCCATCAATATAATACGTATCGCTCTACGACCTTTTTTTTCGACCCCTGTTGAATGTATGAGCAGGGAGACAGCGAATAAATTTTATTTTTGGACTCGAATTCGATATTCCTTTAAAATATCGTCTCGTTAGGTTCGTTTTAATTTTAGCTAGGTATACTTTAATTATAATTTACAAAGAAAGTCGTAAAGGGAGGAAATTTCAAAGTATCGAATTAGGCCCTTGTAATTGAAATAATATTTGAGTTCCAGAAGTTCACGAGTTGAGTGAACGAAAGAGGAAGGAATGTATATACATCCGCCCATTTGGTAGAATTAATACGAAATGTAAATTTACACAGGGAAGTTGTGTTTCCGGTTTTTCGTAACATGAGTATATGTTTGAAAACGAAATGTTCAAGTTTTTTTCCTTCCCAAATCATCAGCACAAAGAAATGCTTATACTTGGACAGTCGGCTGGAGTCTATTTAAAGTTAAAGGTGAGGGACAAAGCTTACAGAAATTATTCAGCTTGCGCTTAAAAGGTTGCGCATTAATTTTTCCCAAAAGCTCGGCCCGCCGATATCTTGCTTAGGAACGTTGCGGCGCACATTCTGCTCTCGGAGGTGTTTCTTTTCGTTCACGTTAACAATCCGACGAGAACGACGACGACGTTGTAGTTTCAGTGCTACTGCTGTTGCTATAGTGTATCTGTTGCTTCTCTTTCACTACAAACTCTTGTTGATTGCTGCAACAGGTGAGTACGTATGTTTCGCATTAAACTTACTTCCGTTGCGTTATTTCCTCATGCATTAGTCTTCGGAGCCGCACAATTTTAGACTATAAATCTTCTACTTTACAGTCTTATTTTCCTTCTCTTTTCAATTGAATCACCCGTTGGAAGCTTGATCAATAGAGGAGAAATTTTTCTTTCTTTAAAAACAAGTCATCTATGGACTGCTTGGTCATACTTTCTGTTATTCTTATGTTACTTCGCAAAACCGGTCGCAAAATTATCCTGTAAAAGCTACTGAAAAACTGGAAATGAGAGAAATAAGGGAATGGAGAATTTAGGTTGGGTTGAATTCAGAAATAAAAATACTTACACTCGACAGTTTTATAAAATCAATTTCCGGTTACGGTTCCCAAGCTTACATCATGTATAGCAACGAAACAAATGGAATATTTCAAAGAAACTTTGAGAGCCATCAAAAGAATGATTTTCAGGATTGAAAATGGGTCATAAACGAAACAGGTGTTCTACAAACTGTGATAAACACCATCCCGTTTTTATGCCTTCATGCATTCGTGTAGGCAAAATTTCTACCATCTCTGTTTTTGTAAACATGGTGAGACAAATCATTATTATTACACGCTGTTGTTCGCAAAAACTATGGTGGTAGAAATTTTGCCTAGACTAAAGCAAGAAGGCAAAAAAGGGAATCAAGTGAACTAAGTTACCTATAATGGCCTCTGTACAGAGACAAAAGGGAAAAGTGGGCAGAATACAAAAATACTTATCTTTAACCTCTATGATGTGGATCGAGAGTATTTTTGAATGGAAACTGAATAAAGTATTGTTAAATTGAAGAGGAGAAGAGCATCTCAAATATAAATCAGACTAGAGTCAAAGTTTGGAGAGGAATCAAGCGCGTCGTTTCATCTACATTAAAGAGTTAACAACCCAGCGCTGCGGTTTCTCGTTGTACTCAGACCGCATTCTTCCTCTGCTTCCTGAATTTCTTCATTTTTAAAGGGAATAGCTAGAATTAGCTCTGTATTCTGAGTCCAAGAAGTCTTTTTTTGTAGAGAATTTCTGAATAAAAAATTATTCATTCAGCAAATCCTTGCAAACTCCAAAATTGCAATGTATACTCAATTGTCCCTTTTAATTTGAGAAACCTTTAAAATAAGTTACAGTAGTACATTTGAGGGTTGAAGAACCTTTCACGCTTGAGAATACTCACATCTGTCACATATCTTGAGAAAGAAGGAAAAAACTTATGGAAGATGTAAAAGGTTATTGAGTAGGTACCTACCTATACTTATTTTATTTTTCAAAGCAAATATTGTTAAAATGTGAGCACAGAAAATTTTCATTGTATTAGAACAACAATTGAACGAAGTATGTGAGTACCTATAAGTGATTTTTCGAAGATTTTTTCCTCATTATACAATCATTACACAAACGCAACAACCACTTATTTAGTATTCAATTCGCTACGCATGGTCGCATGGGTATTTTCCTGGTTCATAAAACCTACTTTCTTTTACCAATCCTAGAATTTTAATTACTTGTTGAATGGATGCTTCTCAGTTTTTATAAAATATCTCGGAAAATCTAAAATTGAGATGAAATGTAGGTAATTTCTTTTCATGATTTCATGAAAATGTAAAAAAAACAGACTCCATTCTCCTTCTGCAGCCTAATTTCTGTAGTTGAGAAGATATTTTTTCTATCATCAAGATCTAAAACTGGTCTCTTATAGTAGCAAACTATCTTTTTATTGCTACAAGAGTGCGCTGAATGTTAACCAACAAAGTCAAAAAGAGAGAATATTGGTCCCTCTTTGTCACACCTATGCCCACCTTGTCTTACAGCTTAGTCTTGCATTAGTATCAAACAAAGTGACTAATTTTTTAACAGTGCAAGGATTTTTCTGGTTGGTGTATATCCATTTATGCCAGTACTAAAAAGTTCATTTGCCAATTCAGGCAAAGGGTTTACGCTCTAGGAAAATAGATACTGTTTACTGAATTGGGCAATTTGTTTTGAAAAATGAAGATGTGAGAAAAGTTTTGCAAAAAATTTTATTATGAGAGCTACACGTTTCATTCTCTTTTCATTTTGTATAAAACAGTATTTAGGGTAGTATAAGTTTTTATAATAAAGAACACCATTTTTACAGTTTGGTGCATTCTAGCAAATCACCCTAAACAACAATACTGGAAACTCTCACAAATTTTTGCGCTCCAGTGGTAGGGATTAGTACTAACTGACCAATGTTACAATAGATAGTAGCGCTGGGGGTGTAGATTAGTAACAATTTTGACATGGTATGAATAAGAATGAGCTGTACCGACGCAACAAGCCGCAGCGCCAAAGGGGAACCAAGGTTTTATTTTATTTCATTATTATTATTATTATTACATATTATTATTATTATTATTATTATTATTATTTATTTATTTATTTATTTATTTATTTATTTATTTATTTATTTATTTATTTATTTATTTATTTATTTATTTATTTATTTATTTATTTATTTATTTATTTATTTATTTATTTATTTTATTTTATTTTTTTTTTTTTTGGGGGGGGGGTCGGAAATGAATTTCTCTCATCCACCCTTCTTTTTGATATTTTTTGTGTATTTATTTCTTTTTTTTAGGGGGGAGGGACAACGGGGGCTTAACCCCTCCCCCCTTGAATCCGCCCCTGCTCAGCGCGCAATGTATAATTTTCTTAATGGATTTTCCTATATAGACTGGGTTATTGTGATGTCACTTACTGATAACAGCAAGAAAAACCAGGGTTGCTAAGTCAAAGCCAGCCAAAGTTTAAGTCAAAGTTTAAGTCATGTTTTCATTGGCTTTTAAGTCAGTTGCAAAGGCCAGTCAATTGGCCACCACTTCTTATGACTTGAGCAGTCAATTCAGCTTTTGATCAGTGGGTTGCCAGCCAATATCAGCCACTCAGCTGCAGCTCTCGATTATAACTGAAATTCATGGGCACTAATTAAGTCATTTGGCATGATTTTTTTTTTAAATCTCCTTTCCTTGCACAATGCTGATTGCTGAAAACGTGGACTAGACAACCAGCAAGTACCCCTACTTGCCAATCTGCCATGCCATGTATGTGCCTGCTACCTTTGTCTGCAATCCAAACCTGTTTTGTGCGGTGGTACTGTGATTATAAGAATGTGAAAAGCAAAGAGCCATTTTTGGAAGTTTATCAGGAAAGCTAGTTGTCATTGCTCAAGAAGCCAATAATAAAGGGAAAAAGTCAATGAAAAGTTTTCATCATGAAGAGGAAAACTTGTAAACCAAAGCTAGTTTAAGCTTACAATGATTGGCTTTGCATCCCTGAGTGAAACATTGATTGCAGATAGTAAAAGTAAGGCGTTTAGAGGTATTTTTGCTCTATGTGAACAGAGATGTTAAATTCACAAGTGGTGGTGATGAAAGTCCTTTATTTATGGACCTACCACCAGCACTTGATTTTCTGGATTTGATGTCTGCTGTTTACATTGAGCAAGAAAAATCATTTCAACTCCTTCAATAGTGAACTGATTTTTCATCGAGGCTTGGTTTAAAAAATTGGAAATTGTTTGATCTTCAGAAGAGTTTCCCTTCACTTTTCTATAATACGGCAAACTGAACAATTTTTCAATATTTATATTCTTTTCTGTGGTTTTTCCATAAGAAAATGTAGCGTAGTAACATTTCACCAACTAACAACAGCTGATGCGCAGGTTTCAAGTTTACAAGTGAGGCCTGTGTTATTATAATTATAGTTGAAGTCGGCCGTTTCACAAGGTATTTTGTTCTTTCATGAGATTTTACATTCAAAAATAATTATTGATATTTTGATTGAACAGATTTGAAAAAATATTGCTTCTTTCAATTTTTTCTCATCACAAATCTACGCAAACTGCAAATAACGCAGTCTTGATTCCAGAAATCACCACTAGCGCTCCTAGTGAAGTAGCCATGTAATATGTGTTGAGTCACGTTGAGTGTTGAAAGTTAGATCTCTGGGTCTGGCAACACTGAGATGCCTGTTGCTTATTTCTTTTTGTATCTGGTTTTGGTTAGAGCAGTTCTTATAGTCTCGACACCTTTCATACACAATCATGCGCAGATCTCAGAAATCAGAATGTTGTTCTCTGGTAAGATCACGGCCGAGGTAAGATGTCTATTCAATTTTATTATTGGCAATATTGTAAAATTAATAATATAGATAATGATGTAACATTGTCGATGATGAGAAGATGTCTTGAGTTGCAAATAGTAGGTACCTACCTAATCTTGATTCGGTTTGTCTCATTGTTGTTCTGACATGATGTTCAATGGTCATAGGAAGTATTTTGATCGAGAGTCACAAAACAAAATGAATGCTCAATGTTTTTGTATCGCGCCTATTCTCAACTCAGTTATTTGTTTCCTGTCTTTTAAAGCTGAATTAAGGGCACCTACGTATCTTATGAAGCTGAATCGAGGGTAAGTGAATATGATCTAACAGTATAAGTGAGTGATTACCTACACGTTGCTTCAGTTAGGTCCTATTGATGAGCCTTTGTCATTCCCGTTTAACTCACCAAGTTTATAGTTTTGAACTCATAAATGGTACTCATCTAGATGTTTTCAATGATTCCCGAAACGCCGCCATTTTGAAAGATAGAATATTCAAAGGAACTAGGTATAGATTTATGTTGTATGAAGTTTCTGACCAGGATATCATCTGTAATTCTCTAGATATTTGTTCCGAAAGTTTCTGCTCTATTTTTTGCTGTCATGTGTACTTTTGTCTTCTCATAACGGATTATCGCGTTAATTTAAGAGAGTGTCTTGCCTTGGGTTTTATATCAGTGGAGAATATTTTATCCTTGCAATTTTTGTTCGTTTATTTTTTCTTCTTTACTGGAAACATTTTAGAATGCGTTTGGAAGAGGATTATTTTCATGGATTTCCCCTCCAAGAGTGTATGTTGTCTCATTACCAACAAAATGCTAATTGGTGAAGAGAAAAATATCGATGATAAGAGGAATACTCATTTTCTCTTGTAGGTTCGATCGACGTTTCTTTGCAGCATGACGGATGACTATAAGGATGACAAACATATTCCATCTTCATTGTCTTATCTGTAAGATAATGTATCATTTGCCCTAGATGTCATTATTTTTAATTTTCAGACGTTGAAGATTATTACTTCTTCTTTTGTCTATATGTAACGACGAAATAATATTTTACTATACGCACACCTACAAGTTCTATTTTCGAGAAATATTTTTGCAAAAATTCAACGCGGAAATAACTTGTCACTATGTACATTATTCGCTTAGATTTCCGATGTTGACATGTACAGAAAATGGAAAATCACTGTCGTCATAAAGTTCGGTGTAATTTTCTCGACACAAGTTTTGAAAAACGTTCGTTATTTTGTATTTCCCGTGAAAAGCAAAAATTGTTGAAAATTCTGACTGATATGACATCCTTCCTTATCGTCATCGTGCATTCCATGAGCGTCGCGTCGTGTTGGTAATATGACTTCTCACCTTATTTTACTGTGACAAATGGAAAAATTCTATATATCGCACCCAAGCAGTTTTTTCTATTGTAGAAGTTCTATCAAATCTGGGCCGATACAATTGAATTTCTATTCATTCACGCTCCTTCTAATTGCATGTTTTAGGTTTACCTCAGTTATCTAAATTCTAAATATTTACAATTTGTCAAGTCTATTGTTTTTACGCATGTTGATTACCTTATTGTAGGCGTACGTATGTCTATGATATTGGTGGTGTGGAAAAGCTACGCGGTTTTCGGTCGAATTAATTGCGGTGGAACTTTCGAGGCTGTAAATAATTATGACTGATCTATAGTCTATTTCCCCTTTGAAGGAATGAGTCGATGAAAATGAAAAAGCAGCTAAGCTTTGGCTTCGTTCATTTTATCTTTAAATACAATATTCTATTCGGACAAAGCCATTGTAAATATATGACGAAGCAAGTTCTTCACTTTGTTGAAATCTGTACTTTTGACAATCAAACCTATGGAGTGTACCTATATGTCATGTACTGATCCTTATTTTTCTGGAATGATGCAAGATGCGGGATGATATAATACTAATGGACAGAAAAACTATAATTTTCAAACTATCATACCTCCTGTCTCCAGTAAACTTTTCTATCCTTGAATCTAACAATTAACAAAGTATAGATAAATTATTTGTGAATTAGAATATTTTCAATTTTGGTCGTCAATCGTGTTTCCTCGAGCCGCGAACTAATAACTAACTACAAGGCGTAAACAGAGATAAAAAGGATTTATAAGGGTATAATAGAGCGCCGATAAAACCCGGTACCTAATTCGTTATATTTTACGTCGTTTATGATCTACGCCATACGAGTCAAAAGACAACTTAGTTATCTATAAAAACAATGAGATTTTTCCTCCCTGAGCGCAAAAACTATCAAAGCCTTTGGCTATAATTTTATTTAGGCTCCTCCCGACAAAACTTTGTTTCGAGTGAACATCGCGAGTTTTATTTATAGCAATTTCATTTTCTGTTTCGCTACAAACAATAGGTACCTAATACGAGCATCTCTTGATGGTGCTCGTTTATTTTCTACCCACCTGTGGCAACAGAAGTGTGACGTCTTTTATTTTAGCCAGCAATTTCATCATCGAGTATGACAACTACTTCATTCTGCGCTATTATCTGCTTCAGTACGGAAACAATTTCTTTCAACTTTCCTCTTTCCATGCTAAATGCCTCTGAGTATCTCGAATAATTGCGAGTCCCCGACCACCGTATCCGAGGAAATGGTCCGTAAGAGTTATTCTTGCTTGTAAACAGTGCTTTTCGAGGGCCATTTTCACGCTTTGATTGTAATCTGTTTGTTGAATTTTTTTTTTCATCGTACGCGGTTTAGAATTCACGGCTGTAAATACAGGCTTATAATGCCGACACACCCTCACTTTTCATGATTAAAAATGAAGAACTAATTGGTTAATACCGTCGAAATATAATTCGGGTTATGAATTATCGTTGTCTACCAGTACTTCATTATTTTTCTGAACCGTAGACTGGTTGAGGTCGTGTAAGGCTCGTTTATATTTTTTCATTGCGACTCATTTTTTTCCCTTTTCAACGCGTTCATTCTCTCTTTTTTTTTGTACGTATTCGTACACACCGATTAGCCGCAAAAGTAAACTCGGAAAATGCTCGAATAAAAAAACACGTTTCATTAATTTTGTCTTAATGAGAGGAAATTACGTACTGTTTTTCTTTTTACTAAGCTAACATTTTTCCTTTTATATTCGTGTTTTCTTTCCTCCTCCTATACCTTTTTTTTCTTTCCACATTTTTTCTTCTATCATGATTTTAACGTCTCATTTTTTTTCACTCATTTATATTTCTTTTTCTTTTCGCGGGCGTAAGAAGAAGAGTAAAAAACTTTTGTTAAGTAATTCATACATTTTCTTCTTTCGCATTGATATAAATTTCTCTCAAGTATAATAAAATGTTTTATTCTTCATTTCATTCGCGTACCGCTCCAGTCTTCTTTATGTTATTATAATATCAGTATGAAAGAAAAAATTCCTTTTCTTCTTTGGACTATCCGTCTTTTTTACTTCATTCGCGAGCAAACAAACGGCCAACAACTTCGGTTTATTCCAGCAAAGTAAACTCACAAACAAAAACAATTTGAATGATGGACGAACGAGGAGAACGCCCGGTTGTGAATATCTAACCTTCAGGATGATTCTCCTTCTGGAGAAAAAAAAGGTAGAACCGCCCTACTATTTGCAGATATCACCAACCCAAATTCGCAAGAGCCGTACATCGTAGCACCTAGAGCTTAAAATTTTTTTTCTATGAAAAATAGGGCAACTATCCACATAGCAGAGGGAGTCAAATTCTCATTACGTGGGAGAATTCTTTTTAAATATTTTGAACAACATGAGGAAAATTGTACTACATTTCCACTCCACGCTTCATAATTACTATCCATTTTGCCTTTTAGTACACGTTCCCACTTGTCTGACCTTGTGTATATGGAGAGTAAAATACTTATCAGATCGAAGGATACATGAATGAAAGTTCAATCCAAGAGAAAATGAGTCGTAATACTGTATTGAATTTTCTCATGTAATCGTGTGTATATTGAACTTGAAAGTGGGAACTAAATTATCTATTGAATTACCAATTTGTTTGAAGAATTATTATTGATATACAGCTTTCATGACACCATAAGCTTATAATCACCTAAAACATATTATTAATTATAACAATTCTATATACTCGATTGATATAGCAAGTTCAGCCTTCATTATATTTGTAGGCTTGACGTCTTGATATAAATCTAGTGTACAATATTTTAGGCTACTAGCTTTCGAAATCTCACTCTTGATCTAGTATAAGTGTAGCATTCTGTATATAAGGCCTAGTTAGTATGAGCCTAGTATACCATATATGAGGCCTAGTATAATGTATCTAGAAGGCCATGTTGAGCCAATTGGATGTTGGGGGGCTTGGCACTTAGGCCTAGTATTCTGTTTTCTTAGCCTAGTATAATGAAGACCAAAGGTCGAAAGTTGGTCAAGTCCTTGATGACGTCATAAAACGTCCTGTCATTTTACGTCACGCAAATTTCTGACTCAACACCCCCCCCCCCAGGACATATACATTTCAAAGCTAACTAGCGTTCGGGGTAAACAAGTCTAGTGTACTGTATGCCAGTGTATTATAATCAAGGATTAATCTTCAGTAGTAGCCTACATAGGTCGTATTCTGTTTATTAGGGCTAGCATAACTTTTTCTAGCGGGGAATCCGCTGTCCATTTTGTTAAGGGGATTACATCCTCAAAAAACGTCCGCGTCCGGGAGTTTCTGTAAACTGCGTGACGTGTGGCGCTTTATGACGTCATCAATGACCTTGATCTACTGTGGGGACTTGAAAAAAATTCAATTTCTGACGTAACGTATAGCACTTTATGACGTCATCAATGACATTGACATGACGTGACGTGTGGTTCTTCATGACGTCATCAATGACCTTGACCTACTGTTGGGACTTGAAAAAATTAATTTCTGACTTGACGTGTATTGCTTTATGACGTCATCAATGACTTGACATGACGTGACGTGTGGCTCTTTATGACGTCATCAATGACCTTGACATGACGTAACGTGTGGCTCTTTATGACGTCATCAATGACCTTGACATGACGTAACGTGTGGTTCTTCATGACGTCATCAATGACCTTGACATGACGTGACGTGTGGCGCTTCATGACGTCGTCAATGACCTTGACATCACGTTACGTGTGGCGCTTTATGACGCCATCAATGACCTTGACCTACTGTGTAGACTTGAAAAAAATTCAACTTCTGACGTGACGTGTGGCGCTTTATGACGTCATCAATGACCTTGACATGACGTGACGTGTGGTTCTTCATGACGTCATCAATGACATTGACCTTCTGTCGGGATTTGAAAAAATTTCAATTTATGACAAGATGTACATATAGCGCTTTACAACGTCATCAATGATCTTGACATGACGTGACGTGTGGCTCTTTATGACGTCATCAATGACCTTGACATGACGTAACGTGTGGCTCTTTATGACGTCATCAATGACCTTGACATGACGTAACGTGTGGTTCTTCATGACGTCATCAATGACCTTGACATGACGTGACGTGTGGCGCTTTATGACGCCATCAATGACCTTGACCTACTGTGGAGACTTGAAAAAAATTCAACTTCTGACGTGACGTGTAGCGCTTTATGACGTCATCAATGACCTTGACATGACGTGACGTGTGGTTCTTCATGACGTCATCAATGACATTGACCTTCTGTCGGGATTTGAAAAAATTTCAATTTATGACAAGATGTACATATAGCGCTTTACAACGTCATCAATGATCTTGACATGACGTGACGTGTGGCTCTTTATGACGTCATCAATGACCTTGACATGACGTAACGTGTGGCTCTTTATGACGTCATCAATGACCTTGACATGACGTAACGTGTGGTTCTTCATGACGTCATCAATGACCTTGACATGACGTGACGTGTGGCGCTTTATGACGCCATCAATGACCTTGACCTACTGTGGAGACTTGAAAAAAATTCAACTTCTGACGTGACGTGTAGCGCTTTATGACGTCATCAATGACCTTGACATGACGTGACGTGTGGTTCTTCATGACGTCATCAATGACATTGACCTTCTGTCGGGATTTGAAAAAATTTCAATTTATGACAAGATGTACATATAGCGCTTTACAACGTCATCAATGATCTTGACATGACGTAACGTGTGGCTCTTTATAACGTCATCAATGACCTTGACATGACGTGACGTGTGGTTCTTCATGACTTCATCAATGACCTTGACATCATGTGACGTGTGGCGCTTTATGACGTCATCAATGACCTTGACATAACGTTACGGGTGGCGCTTTATGACGTCATCAATGACCTTGACCTACTGTTGGGACTTAAATTTCAATTTCTGACGTGATGTGTAGCGCTTTATGACGTCATCTATGACCTTGATTTACTTTAAGGACTTGGAAAAATTTTAACTTCCAGCCTTCATGTCCGCGTCCGGGAGTTTCTGTAAACTGCGTGACGTGTGGCGCTTTATGACGTCATCAATAACCTTGACCTTCTTTAGAGACTTGGAAAAATTCCAACCTCCAGCTGGGATGCTTTGTCATCAATGACCTTTGTCCTCGTCCGGAAGTTTCTGTAAACTGCGTGACGTGACGAGTGGCGCTGAAAAAAATTTGGTTTTTATCCTATCGCTTATAGCTTGGAGGATAAAATTTGTCTAAGGGGCTTGGAGGATGGAATTTTTCTAATAGGCCTTCGAGGTTGTAATTTTTCCAAGTCTCTCTCCTATCACCTATAGCTTGGACTATCACCCATAGTTTGAAGATCAAAATTCTTCCAAGTCGCCCATCTATCACCTAGCTCGGTCGATTTCTCTGCCTCAGTATCCATAAAATCACCTAATGGTCGATGGAGTTCATCCCCCACTGAACAAAAGCTACGGCTAGACGTCTATTCGTGCGGTCTTATTATCGCGTATCCACACCATTAATGCATCCTTCAGCGGTCCGTTTTTCCTCTCGATAGATCATCGGCTCTTAAGATATCGAAACCTTCTGTTGATTGAGATGAATGCGGGCTGCAAAGCGTCGGACTCTCTAATGATGTCGCCTCTATTATTAGAGTGAAAATAACGAGGTGCTTCGCATTTTAAGGAAATGAGGCGCAAATCTCTTGCGATCTCCACAACCTTGTTATAAGTCAGTGCAGTTGTCGGTAAAAACTATACTTCGTAAAATGTTCTTTGCAAGGCATTACGTACAGAGGAGAAATCGTCACCCAGCAGGCTGAGGAAGTCTTTAGGATTTGCCTGCTCGTGATCATTCTATGACGGAGCCAAAGTGGGTCGCTTGTTGTTTCGCTTTTCTAGCACAGTCCACTGTCTCACCGCCGTATTTTTTGACACTATGTCGTTCGAAAACGCGTTCAATTGGGAAACTGTAGTTGAAACGAGAGGAGAACGAGATCAATGAATTAGAGGCGGGGATGGTGAGACAGTCGTACTCTCATCACAGGATAACCTCAACGGTGCAATAGACGTGTACTGGTGTCGAAAGTTGACGGATGTTTGCTATGAAGCAAAAAGGAGCTGGCGTACGTGAGGTGATGAGACATTTAACTCGTTACCACAAAATGACTCCGATATTGCTCCGGACAAAGGACCCTATCTCTTATCACAGTAATTCCTGACAAGTGTCACTTGGTTATTCACTAGGAAAGAGTGAGGGAGAGCCTTTAAAAGAATTACAAGTTGTGAGGTAATTGCTTATTGGAAAACTGTTGGTCGGACCGCGAACACCCTTTTTCGTGGAGACAAGAATTTTCAACAAGAAATCTGTAGTATGTATGTATGTATTCAACTTTGCATTCTTGTAAGAAAATGATGAGATTATAATGTGATACACTCAGAAAATTCTCATGCCGAAGGCTGACGCATTTTTTGTTGGACTAAATTTCGTTTCATCTCTCGCGTGAATTTCTACTGTCTTACTTGAGCTGAAACTTACAAAATAGCGAACGCGCTAAGCAGGATTTTCAAAAACACGAAATCCGGTCGCGTGCGACGATGCCTACTTAATGATCAGCTGTCCTTTCACACCAAAGTTTTTTTTCAAAGTTTACTAAAAGTAAACGGAAAACGCTTTCAAGAAAATTATTTACTTCCTTCTATCAAGTATTCCCGACGACTTAATTCATACATACAAACGTAAATGGCTATTTTAGGTGTTTTAGGGAAAAACGTACAAATAGTATTTAAGGGTGATTTCGATGGCTAATCGGCTTCTGTTCGAATTTTTGATGCGACTGAGTTTCATTCCTCTCGGCCCAAATTACGATTTTACTTCTTTTCCGTTTTCCTTTCTTTTTGATAGCTCCAATTTTCACCTGTATGACTGTTTCACCTCTGCTTCAGTCACAGATCTTTCCTTCGGAGGACCTATCTGAATCAGCCTGAATTAGGAGAACCGTTTTTTCAATTTTTTTTTCTTTTTCTCTCTTTTTTTTTATTCTTTTATTATATTATTACAATCAATGTAAGAGATTTTGAGTAATTATGTTGACTTTAACATTTTTCCATTCTACAAACAGCATTTTTCATTAAAAATTACTCTTCATTTGTTTGGTAATATTACTTTAAAAGAGGAAACTCAAAGGAATTACTGAGTCCATTGACTCATAGGTCTAACACGTGAGTCCTCTTCAGGCGTCTGATGGTGTCGCCATTGTCGAGCTGCTGTAGGGTCAATACGTTTTAATGTTTATGGAGTCGATTTTGGAACTTGTTCTTCGTTTTGAGATTTCCTCCTCAATAGTTCTGACTTCAAGGTATTCATGGATTTCTTTCTTTTCTTGAAAAATTTCTCCGTCTTAATTGGATGGAATGGAAGCCTTTCCAGATTGTTCGATGATTCGGAAATTGTTTCCATTTTCTTGTTACACTTATACCCGGTATTGTTGAAAGTATCATGAAAATATACTTCGACTGAGAACCGCAGATTGAAAAGAAGTATTCATCTAAGAAATTTTTTTAATTTAGAAGATTGTTTCTTATTAGCAATCTTATCAATATATTTGAAAATTCTAATACCGCTTCAAATATTCTTAATTAATATCATCCTTTCTGTTTTCAATCTCTATTAGTTCTCAAATACCTGAAAAATACGGGAACGAGCTTCTTTTGACGAGGATAATACGGGAATGCTAGTTTCCGTTAAATCATCGTCTTTATTTTACATCACAGTTAATTTGATGTACCGCGTACTCCTGTACAGCTGTCGGATCAAAGGATATTCATTTTCGTTCCGTTTTCAACGTTTTGTTTAATAGCATTATTATTTTTCTTCCTGTATCCTGAAAGGATTGTATGTGCATAAATATTTTCTTACTTTAGGAAACAGTTTTGCTGATATTTCTCTTCAGTTAACAAAATTTATGATAGATACCTGCGAGTTTATTCTTCGATGCAAAATGATTTTCCTTCTGTGAAATTCATGAAATACTCTGCGCTTATGGGTGTGCTGTGCGTACGTGAAAACGTGTGCGCAAAACATAGTCCAAAAAATTAGTTTTCACGATTTCAATTTTGAATTAATTTTTCTGATTTTTTGGAATGTTCTTCAGAAAAGTTTGATTAAAAGCGCTATAGAAACAGAATTTGGATTTTTTCTGTTGAAGTTGGCAAAATTTGTTTTTTTTTTTTTCAATACCATAAAATCTTTTCAGAGCCAGATTTCCAAATTCTGCTTCTATAGCGCTTCTAATTAAGCCTTCATGAGCAACATTCTACGAAAAAATGAATGTTAATTGGGAATTCGAGCTTTGAGAATTAATTTTTGAAAATCGTTCCTGACAAGGACTACGAACGTATACCAACACTCACCTGACAAGCGTCGCGCAGTGACCGGTGGTGGATTGAACGTTGTAGGTTATTAGGGAACTGATAGGCAACCTATTCTACACGAATTCGGAGTTCGCCTACGAGTAAAGCACACCCTTATTGGAAAATGATATCATCCTTTAGTATCCAATAATTTGCACTATTTAGCTCGGACATGCACCATGAACTGTTAATCACAGCGGTATCTAGACTTTTCATTCCCTCACAACTCATCTCTGAGGCAAGTTTATCCAAAGGATAATTCACCCCGGTGACAAGCTTTGCGTCAAACGAAAGAAGCATCCTCTAATTATAGTAGCATCGGGGAAGTCAAGAGAAGAAGCTTTCATGGATGTTTTTTAAAAATTCCTTAAAGTAGAGCTACGCTGAAAGAGTCGCGGACACTTTCTTCACAAAAGCGATGGAGTCGAGATGGACTCACTCTTCGGATAAATTTCGCCGAGGTGAATTGTCGAGAGATGAATAACGGACGCATTCGAGTTTAGTCCCAAGTTGATGAAAATAGGAGAGAACAGTGTCCGAGTTAAGTCCGCTTGTGAGGGTTGATGGTTCCCAAGTTTAGTCCCGGTCAGTGTCCGAGTTCAGTCCCGGACACGTTTTGATGTAGTGCGAGCTAAGGCTGTTAGCGTAACCCAGAAGACACGACGGGGAAATCAGCTTACATCGTCTTCCATTCGCAAAACGTGAAACTTTGCTTCGTGAAGAAAGTAGTAGTACATAACTGGGTCAAGAGAGAAGCAGTGAATAACTTTGTCGAGGAAGGAGCAGGTCTGGAGACATTAAGGCGGAGGGGGGGGGGATTCGAAATAGACTCGTTTCAAATATTCGAACCGTGTCAGCTCTCCAATTTCACGACGTGACATAAGCGCTCCTGCGTCATTCTCTTTGGCGATGGCAGCTCTCCTCCTGTGCTAGCGATAGAGTTCTTCCTAAACTGCACATGTCGGAACTGGAGCACCTAGTTGGTATAGAGATGCCTAGTTTCACCTTCTAATGCGCTCAAACATACCTGGACTAAATTCGGACATTGTTGCGGACCAGACTCTCAGATATTTCCTCCTGAGTGCCCTCTTTTCCAGACGGACTGAGCCCGGAAGTCGTGGGACTAGACTCGGATGAAAAAAAGTTGACCAAGGAATTGTAAGACTAGATTGAAAATAGACCTTATAGAAGAATTGCAATTTTTGAGCTACGCTTATCAGAAGGAGGACTTGAAAATATTTAACAAGCGAGCAATATATATGTACGAGGGGAGAATTTTTAAAAATTTTTACCATTTAGTTACGTGTATGAAAGGGGAGGTGAGCTTAGAAAACATTTCATTTACCAAAGACTTGAAGGAATTTTTGAAGACGAACACTATAGGATCTGAAGAGGTGGGAGCGTGATACATACTTTGATACTTGGTCAAGTACAAGTCTACTTTAGTATATTTCAGGCGGATGAGAGAAGGGGGCCTCACTCGCTCCGCTCGTTCGTTCCGCTTCTTGGCCCAAGGTAAGTCTACTTTAGTATATTAATTCAGATGTTGTAAGCCGACCAGAATTGACGACTTATGACGTCACTAACCTATGACATCACCGACTTACGACGCTACCGAACTTATGACGTCACAAGCTAATAGCTTCATAATGGCTCTCGGAGTTTTCTTAGCCTAGTATAAATCTAGCCTACGCCTTTTCATTATATTAGGATAAGCTAGAAACTAGAGGGGGGGGGGGCTCGGCCACGAACTCGCTGATTTGAGAATCACTGCCACAGTGAAAATTCCCATAAGGATGAGCCCAGAGCAAAGATATGAAACGTCAAAAGTGAATGGGACTATAAACTCGGCTCCGTCGTGAATAACAGCCCTTTACTTTCATTTCCGTAAGAAAAAATTGCTTGTTGAAAGGGCAAGTCATTTGTAATTGGATATTTTATCATACATGTTGGGACAATCCCATCCACCCTTATTTTCCTGTAGTTTCATTTTCATAGCCTACAAGACTCGGTATCCATGTCACTAACGAATATCTTTGCCAGCATTGGTGATAGCAGTGATCCCACCGCTAGTCTCTCTTCTTGGCTGTAGGACTTCTCATTGAAGCGGCAGTAGTTCTGGCTCATAATCTCTTCCACTGTTTTGGCGTGCTTCAGCCCGTCATCAGGGCTCCCATGCTGATACCTGTTTATTTTGTAGCAGGGAAAGAAGTTCCTTTTTTGGTATGGTACGGAACATGTTTGTCGCATCCAAAGATACCAATTTGTAGTCACTCTTGATTTCCATCTTGCCCAGCTCACCGTTTTTTCCGATGCTTTGTCTGTTTGCGAAATGTTGCGGTATTTCTTTCAAGAACCTGGTCGCGCGATTTTGGCTATCTTGTTACATGGTGATTGGATGCGTGGTCTCACCGGACGGTTCGCTTTGTAAAGTTCTACAAGTCCTTTGAATTTTGGTGCTACCGGGTTCATCTCAAGCGACCCTTCATCTCCAGGCACATTGTTTTCTTTCAACACAGTTTGCAGTTTGTGTCGGGTCCTTCGTCAGTTCTTGGTATCCATTCTTTGCAATGTACGACTTCACTATGACCTCTACCACTTGGAGGTGGCTCTGCCGGATTTTTCCCAAAGATTATGACCTTCTTCTGTATTACTTGTGTTCCTGTGCATGTGCGCACGTAGAGATTCATTTTGGGAGAGTTATTCTTAGGTTAGGTTAAGTTAGATTACATTATTCAGAGCATTCAATTTTTCTTCGGTATTCTTCACCAACTTCTTACGTCCATAAAAATTGAAGTAGATGGTGCTCCCCCTTCAATAGCTTCAACTTCCGTGTTTGGATGATAACATTTGAGCCTCCCTGATGTATTTGTATTCGAAGTGAAGAAATCGTCTTCTTGATCAGAACACGTAGTTTCAGATTCACTCTCAATAGCTATTCCAAGTCTTTTGGCCCGAAAAAAATCTCAAATATCCATTTTCAATTTTTTTCAATAAAAGTGACATTTCACGCTTAGCAATAAGACAGTTTTAAAAAGATGTTTCCAATTTACGTTCTAGTGTTGTACTATAGATTTATTTTTCGAGCCTAGGAGGGAAGGGGGGGGGGTCGTTGCGCACATGTTCCTGTGAGGTTTGCAGCTCAAAATTGCAATCCTTTCTTTCGTACCAAGTTCGAAAGGGTGAATGAAGGAAGAAAGATCAAAATCAATTAATTTATTATTACTTTGTGATGTAACAAGGACTGAAGTAGAGAGGGGGGAGTCCTCGACAGCTCAAAAACTATACAGGAACTTCAGGGTAGAAAACCTATCGAAACAGCAACCGAAACAAATGATCGAGTTTACGTCTGAAAAGCTCTCACATAGTCATAAGCGCAGACTTGATCGACCCTTCAGGGAGTACACACTCGTGACTACAAATTTGGAGAGGGGTTTTCAATTTAGTCGCATTTTCAGACAAGGCAAAAGATTTACCCGATCCCTCATAGCCCAATTGCTTCCACCAAAAGAACGGGGATAAGTTGTGTCTCTGAAGTTTGGTGGTCCTATTGCGTCCACTTCATTTAGCATAACCCACGATGCATCAAGAGAAGGCAAACTGACGTACATTCCGAGAATATATGTTTTGGTTTACCTACAGTTTCGGAAGATACAGCACCTTCACTTAGTCGTGAAGGTTCACTACTCCTTCTCGTCAAAATTGCATTTTCTGACGAGTGTTGCTGCTTGGTTTCTTGGTGCGTCGACTTGTAGGGTTTAGTTGTAAAATTGTGTCTGCTTGAATATCATTCAAAACTGTCATGAAAGTGATAATATCAGAATGAGACACGTACATCGCTAGGTGTCAGTGAATTGAGCTCATTCTAGAAAATTGACGCGTGCTTGTACCGCATACTCTTTTAAATTTCATGTTCGCCCACTCACAGTCCAGAGAGAAAAAATATTTTTAGATCTCAGCGCTGAACATCCCAGACTGCTTTATTACACCCATGATTCGGATTTATATCCGGTATGCAGTCCTAAAAACAAGATAGAAAAGGTCACAGTTATGCAACAGATCGCACACTCGAAATCTACATATTCGCATATTTAAATTCAGTGTTTGGCTTCATCGCATGACTCTCGGCTTCTAATGGCTGACGTTACATTCTCAAAAACGTGCTTCAGGTTAAACTGCAGGATAACAGAATCGGATGAATAGCTATTTGCACGCGTAATTCGTGCGAAGTTACGATATCCTTAATAATTGGTTTACAATCTGAATTCGAAATTTGTTTCGATAATTGCAACAATTGTCCGTGGTATGCGCATAGTTCTTGCCAATAACGTCAAATTTTGTAATCTTCGCGGACGTAAACAGAATAAAGCGACTTCAATTTACCCTTCTCTCTCTCGCTCGCTCATCCGTTTTCGAAAACGTCGGATGTACCGACATCGAAATACAGATACCTATATAGTTCGATGACGTAATGAAATTTATGTAAAAATTATAAAATGAAGAGAGAGCACGTGACGAACTGAAATTAATTTTCGACCCTAAAAAACGCGCATGATAATTCAAAAATTGGAAAGAAAATGGCTCGCGTGTTCCAGATGCGTTTGATAGGTTGTGCTCGTATAATAACGCCAGTTGTGAAATTAAGTTCGTGAAAAGGAAATCGTATACAAACCGAGGGAGTGAAGGATGAAAAAAAAAAAAAACACCGTAAAAATAAAGCCCACGAGTCGAATGTATGAATCTCTTTTTCTGTTAGCGGCTAGATATAGTTGATTATATATATGAATACAGAGGACTGTAAATCTCTTTTCCTTTGATAATTATTTTGCAGCCAGCTTTCGAATGTAATTATAGCTGCAATTTCAACGTTGATACCGCGACGAGTCGGATTTAGGAAGATTTCATTAAGGTTAATTTTTACCAGGCGAGGCGGAGGCGTGTTCGCGACTGATTTAGAATTCGACGAAAATTTTTAATGAAGTCTGTAAGGTGCATGGCACGCGTAGCCAGTTTGTGGAAAGTTCTTACCATTCTATTCCCTCGTCGGTAATTTTCTAAAGGTCTGGAAAGTCTGCGTATGAAAGATTGCGCTGTCCTTCCACCTTTAAAGCGACCATAAACTACGCGAATAGAAGATAGCGCAATCGAAATATCGAATGTCAGCTGGTAGATTTTCTGAATTCCCTTGGGCATTGCGATCAAATGACCATTCTGGATCGCGCCCTCTGTACGGAAAATCAGCGTTTTCAAATCGCGAGGACAATTCATACGTAATAATATGGTAATATTCTGTAGTACTATTCTGATGTATGACCCGACGTTCATTTTATTGGAGAAAATGATGCCTCGTGCATTAATTTACTACGGAACGAATGTTGTGGAGTATCGTCGATAGGCGAGCTTCAGGGAAATTGTATTCAAATCGACGAGAAACCGAGTGAAATAACAGAAACTCTTATGCAGTGAAAAGCCTAAATTCAACACACTCGGGAGATTTTCGATATCAAGATGCTACAAAGGGAAGAAACCAAGCTCGTGGGAGAGGTCCTACTGAATGAGTTGACTCAGAATTGCAAAGAATTTCATTCCCATTGCAAAGAAGGAACGAAGAGGATCAGAGAGCAGCAGAAATATTTCCAAGGCTTCTTTCCCTCGGGTAAACCTGTACTCAGGTCCTTGTATCAAAAATTCTGCCAAGTCCAAAAATGTCATCAATGTATTGAAATCTCTTTAGTTAAGAGAGGTACAGCCTCATTGTTGGAATGTTTCTGCAATAAATCGAAAATGTCGAGTCGGCAATTCTTTCCTGTCTTCTACTTATCAGCCTCTTGACGTGGCAATTATCCTCACCCTCCCTCTCTCTCTCTCTCTCTCTCTCTCTCTTTTTTTAAGCGGGGAACCCGCTATCCATTTTGTTTGGGGGATTACATCCTCAGAAAACGTCCGCGTCCGGGAGTTTCTGTGAACTACGTGACGTCGTCAATGACCTTGACCTACTTTAGGGACTCGGGACAAATTTCAATTTCCAGCCGGGGATGCTTCAAGACGTCATTAATGTCATTGAGCTTGATTTATTCTAGGGACTTGAAAAAATTTCAATTTTTAGCCGAGATGCCTTATGACGTCATCAATGTCATTGACCTTGACCTACTTTAGGGACTTGAGAAAATTTCAATTTCCAGCCTATGCAGTATACTGAGAAGAGCCCAGCCAACTCATTTTCTGAGGGGGCATCTTCGCGCCAACGTGATCGCGAGCGCTGGAGGTTGTGGGTTCTCCGCTGCCATTGGAAACCTGCAATGGCCTCTAATTTTTTTTCCCCCTTCGAAATTTATGAAATTTGATTTTCCTGATGTAGATGTATACTTCCTTTATTTCATATGTACTAATAAGAGTGTATTGTTTGGTTTTTGTTTCATAGGTAAGTTCTGATGTTTTTGAAATACAGTGGCACGTCAATTTGATGTTTCCCGTTCACTTCCTAGAAAACTCGTAAGTTTATTTATTAGCTTGTAATTGTATACGAGAGTCACTCGGTCAAGTTTCTCTTTTGAATAAGCTTCTAAGAATTTCAATTGAATCGAGCTCAGAGAATAAGAGAAAGACCCACAGAAAAAGAAGAGTGGGTGACTGATGACGTCATAAGGCTAGACAGATATATTAGCCCAATGTTACTCTGAGGCATCCAGATTGAGCATTAGTTGTGAGAGCGACAACACCTTGCTCAATTTCTTCGCTACTGAAAAACAAGCCCTTAAACTTGAGTTTCTATTATTTGTTTATTTTGACGTATAATCGTACTGCCAATTCCTGATTTTGCGCCCGTTTATACGGCGGCAAACTTGGCGGAAGGAGAGCGAGACTGGACCCTCACTCCCGCGTCAGAAATTTGATAGTTTATGAGAAAGGCACGTAACGATGGAAATTTATTAAATTACCGAGTACGGCACAATAACAGGCGCGAACGGTTTCAATACGTCTGGTGTATCATCATCAGACGAACTACAGTGAGAGCGGAGAAATGGAATGAGAAGAAACGAAAATTTAAGATAGTGAAAGAGTCAAGATAAGTCATGAATTAATGTAAGATGAGTAATTTAATACGTAACGGATTATTAGATTGAAGTACGTTGCTTCCATATCGATTAGGGAATGATATCTGTCGATATAATGGTGTTTCACGGTTTCTATTTCCTTTTCCTTGAGAATAGAGGAGCTTTGTATTAATTTTCTCAAGGTCGTGATTGAAGGTGAGGCAATGGAAACCGGTTGCAGATTTTCTTGGATTTTTTTGTGTTCTTGAATTCTGGTGCTCAGTTCTCTTCCCGTCTGGCCGACATAAAATGCTGGGCATTCTCCACAAGTGATTCTGTATACTCTTGCTTTCTCTTCAGGTGGGATCTTATTCTTGAGTGTTGAAAGGCTTTTCGAGGTGGTGACTGGATAAAATGCCGGCCTGTATCCAAATCTTCGTAAGTCACGTGCCAACATTTCAGAAGGTCGCCCAAGGTAAGGAAGCCTTAACCTTTTGATTCTATCAGCGGAAAGGGGAGGGGGTGGATTACGCTCTGTAAGGAGTCTCTTTACCATCATCCTCTTAACTAGTTGTTGAACGTTGATGTTCAGTCCGTCAATTCTGGCGACTTTCTGAATTTGCAGTATTTCGTTGTTGAATGAGCTTTTAGAGAGGGGAATAGATACAAGTTCTATGGATAGACGACATCGTGGAGGCAAGTTTATGAGGTCATGTATGGAACGAGGATTTGTGGATGGATACTCCTGAGAATGTAGGCTTCTGAAATATGTCAAATTGAGGGATTAGATTATGCTCCACTTTTTTGAGTGATATTTTCATGGCGAGATAATTTATAGAGATGCCTCCAATTTCGATGGTTAGCTCTATGGAGGAATGTTGTGAAATTTTTGGAGGTTGTCATCGGATCCGTTCCAAACGCACAAAACATCGTCGACAAAGCGCCGCCAAAATAACACTTTATTAGTGTCAGGGGATGAGGCGAGGATTTGCTGTTCCATTTTGTTCATGTACACTTCGGCTACTAGGGAGGATAGAGGTCCTCCCATAGGAAGGCCATCTGGAAATTGATAGATGGTATACTGTTGAATTTACAAATGTTTTCGTTGAGGAAGCTTTCAAGAAGGTGGCGGAATTCGGATATGATGTTTGGATCTAGATGGTTGGTTTGTAGATATTCTATCATTAGATTGATTGCCGGAGCCATTGGAATCTTTGGGTACGTCGCCTTTACGTCGAAAGAAATGAGTCTTGAAGAAGAAGGAAACTCGCGGTTATGAAGATTTTCGGCCAGTTCCATAGAGTTTTTAACACTGTAGAGTGGGATGAATTCAGAGAGAAAAGAAGGATCGCTGTAATAAGCAGCGACTGGTCGGAGCGAGTTTCCATCTTTATGTTGTTTGATTTGCCCTTATAGAGAGTCTCGGGTTTCCAGCGTATGACAAATTTGGAGTTGTTTACGGCAATGCGGATACGGCTATAGTAGTAATCGATTTCGAATCCAGGATTTGGGGACGCGCCCAAATTTGACAAAAGGTGTACCATTTTCTGATCATAAGCTTTGCGAGGTAGTACAGCAAGAGACTCACCTTTGTCCGCTCTGAGTAACAGTAGGTTCTCTTGTTTTAGCTTCGTTTTGAGTTAGTTTTAGGTCTTTTGTAGTGGAGGTGCTGAAGTGGACAATCATGGATTAAATGAGCTGCTGGGTGCGAGGGCAGTTCAATCAGGTATCTCCGCGAAGACCAGAAACCTGGTCTGGCAGAATTAGTGTTTCTAGTTGATCAAGTTTATTATGAGGTGGAATGTAAAATTTCCTTCCTTTGTTGAGTAGGTCAAGTTCGTTGGCGGAAAGCGGTACAGTAGATATACCCTAGATTTAGTACAGGAGGAGCAAACGTTGGTGCTTGGGCGTAGATCTTCATTGCGGTAACGGTTTTGTGTGTGAGTTTTGAGAGTTTGTTTTCATGTAATTGGGAGACAAGTTTGTCTTGCCGTCTAGCTACAGTTTGGAAAAGAAGCTCGGCATCTTCAGAAAAGGTTGTGGAACGGATGCAAATTTGGCACTTTTCAAGCACTTTCCATCGTGTTCCTCATTGTTCTCATCTGCAATGGTTCATACTCTCGAGGACAAAATAGAATTAATTTGATACTTTCTGTTTGAGATTTCTCATTCTCTCTCTCTCTCTCTCTCTCTCACTCACCCACTATATTCTCATTTTCACATGGATTCTATGCTGAGAAACACCCCCGTATCATCAACTCGTTCAATTAATTATCTTCTTCATTTTCTACCTGGGCGATCCAAGGGAGGGGGTATCTTCCTTTTTGGCCCCTCAAATATTTCTAGCCGAATGCCACGGATGCTGGTATATCTGATAAGAGGCGAAGACGAGAATCTAGGCGGGTGCGATACCAAAAAAACCAGACGATGAACCTACAGTAGCCTGAGAGTGCAGAGATAGAAATTTGAGTAATACACAAGCATTGGTAACTCAAACTTTGTCTCCAATTCTCTTCTTTTCATTTTATTTGCGTTGATATGGCCTTCGATTCCATTAGAGGTAGCTCTTGTCATTCCACTCTCCGAGTACATGCTTCACGAATGGGTTGAATATAAGGAACGAGTAAAAATCCGTAGATATTTTCCGTTGTTACGAAATGTATTCGTGAAGTTTTTCATTCACGATGATAAGGTTTGACATGTGCGTAGAATTCCGCCGTCACGTAATTCACCTAATCAAGCTGAAGGTGTATGCCGGAAAATTGATCTTGATCCTGATGTGAAAAAACGGTCCGTTCCAATTTGATCGACCGCCAGCTGATGACATCATCCGTTCACAATGCTTTATAACCTACAGCTATGAACTTTTTAAAATTTCTATACAAAATTGAGAGGACAGCGCCTAAGTGAGCTTTAAAAAGTTTTTACTGAATTACTTGAGGGCTCCTCATTTTGGTGAATGGGTGAAACGTGGTGCGCGAAATGTAAAAAGGACGTGGCCAAGCACGTCTAATCATATACTACGTTACACTTTCGCATTACGTCGTGTACTTTGTTTCTAAGTATTTTCGCAAGAGGAACAACGTGCGCGATAACTTTTTCATTACCAGTGGAACACGTCCACCTAATTTTCCTCATCTGCCTGCTCTATACCGACGCTGGGCCTAAGCTATCAGTCCCATTAACCGTTTATAGCGAATAGCTCATCCACTTACGACACCTAAGTGTGGGTAGAAACTCGAATTAACCGAACATCATTCCCCAGTCAGTACAATAATGCTTTTGCCTAGCGCTACGAGCATAAACGTTATTCGCAGTCGATTGCGCTTTTACTTAGCCATTTCTACGTATAGCTGCTGACTTTTTTTCCACTTTATCAATATTGCCAACTTATTGTGGATTACTTTTTTCTCTTCTATTTTACTATAAATATACGTTTTTTTTTATCCTGCGAGTATGTATTCTGTGCGAGTCTCCTCGTTCGGAAATAAAGGATTTAACGTACGAAGCCATGGCACCGAGTGCAGTGTAGAGCTTTAAATACACCGCCGCTCACTTATTTTTATCAATTACCTTGTTTAGAACTGAAGGTCCAAAAGTATTTACTGTATAGGTCGGACGTGATTCGTTCGGATAAAAAATAACTAATTTTTTCGCGTCGATGGGTAGATAATTAAATGACGAGCCGGAATATCTCACTTTGATACCAGGTCTGACTGCGTGCATCAGCAAACTTTAAAATCCAATGTAGCGTAAATAGACTGGCGCGTACACAACAGAAAACAACCATAGCACGTACTGCATGAGTAAAAGGAAACTTAATAAACGAATTTTCTGAATCACGGTCAGTACGTAGCAGATGAAAAAAAACAATCCAGCTAGTATTATTTTCTTTTAATTTCACGTCATATGTTCAGAAAATGTGAAAAAACTTCGTGCGTGGGTGTCTGTAGTCTAACTTGCGCGTCTCAAAAACGCGAGTGAAATGAATCAATCAGGGGCGACGAAAAACGAATGAATTCGATTATTCGTTTACATTTGTGTTGACGTTGGATGATATTTTTAACAAGACTATGTGATAAAAGAGCTTAGAATTTAGGTGACGCGATCGTGAAAGTTCGAATCTCAAGGCTGGGTTTAAGAACATTGCTGACGTTTGAAAAATTAGGGGATAGTCAAGGCTCGGACGTCCGCCGATCTCTTTTGAACTAGTGTTGGGTTCACCAACTCTATATTGGCGAAAGAAGAGGACCAACCGACCAACTAGTCTGAGACGGTAGGGCTACTCTCCGCGTCCTCTTCTTTCTTGGAAATTCTTTCGAGTCCCAATCGGATGAACCATGTGACCTTGATTTTGTGATGGGCATCTAATCGACCGAGAACTTACTTCTCTCAAAGTCTTGGTCGAATGTACCTTTGTAGCGAAGTTCTGATCTCTGAACGTCTTCAGAGGATAGATAAGAAAATTTCCAGCTGCAAATCGCTACAGAAAGGAAATTGGTAAACATTTTAAGCTCAGAGCCTTTATAAAGGAATGAGCTGGAAGTATTTAAGTTCGGATCGTGACGTCTTCAAGTAACTCGGAACTTCCACTCCTGTGTAGAGAAGATGGCACAACTCTTAGCTCAATAAAAGATCACGCCAGATCCAACATATCCAAGCCCAACATGAAGTAATATAAAAGCCCTTCCTTAAGAACTCTCAGATTAAACAGATGAGGGGAGGTGGATTCGCAAATTTCAGAATCAAGTTCAGAATTGAAGCCATCACCATCTGATGACGTCATAGTTTATTATAAAGGAAGAGAAGGGATACAGTATACAGAATTATTTAGGCCTAGACCTAGTTCAAAGCTATTATAAACTACTTACAAGATGGAGCCGAGACTCAGTATGAAGCTAGTATAACAGAGGTTTATAGACCTAGCATAAGCCTAGTATAAAACGCCTAGTACACAAGTAGTTTCCTGCAAAGAACGAAGAACGGCTTAGACCTAGTATAAAGGAGGCCTAAATCTAATGTAAGCCTCTGCACGCACACGCACGCAAATTTTGGAATTAGCCTAAGGGTCGAAGTATACGAGCTATTTTTTAACCTGTTTCATGTCTTTGCTCTGACCGCCTATTTTGAAAATTTGCGTGCGTCTGCCCGTGCAAATGACCTTGAGACTTGTCCGGCCAAAAGACTTTATATACTAGGCTATAGTCTTCATTATTCTAGGCCTGAGACAAGGACATTACATTTGTATTCTGCAATATACCAGGTGTATACTAGGAATTAGCCTCTGATATACTTCTAGCAGGTGATTCAGATGGCATTCCACTATCATAAAGGCGTGTAAAGTGGAAACGAAGTGAACAAGGACTTCCCCTTGTATTATACTAAGATGGATTATACCAGTCTTGAACTGCACTTATTCCAGACGAGCAGACCAAGAGGTGGGCCCAAACCAGGCTGCTATCCTAATATAATACAGTATCTAAACCAAGAAGGGGAAGACGAGCGGAGCGAATAAGCTCTGGAAGGCTACTAGCCTAAAATATTGTAAACTAGACTTGACTATGGAGGCTGCTAGTAAGCTCCCCAAAGCTAGCATCTTGAAATATTCTCTTGAAATTTTCTGATACCACTAGACCAAGGAGTGAGCAATTTTCTGACACTAGACCAATGAGTGAGCCCCAATCAGCCTGTAGCTTCAAAGGAAGAAGTTACCAGTGGCTCTCACTAGCTTTATACTAGGATTGTATTAGTCTTGTATTATTTTGAACTGAACCTGCAGTATACTAGATCACGAGAGGGGGCGAACGAGCGGAGTGAGTGAGCTCCTCAGCAGTCACTGGTGGCCTCTCCTCAAAAGCCATTAGCGACCCCAAATAGATATTGGCCTAACCTAAAATGTTCTAAAGTAGACTCATACTAGATCAAGGAGAGGAGCGAGCTAGCTTATCGAAAGCTATCATCTTCAAACATTCTATCCTGGGCCTATACTAGATTTGCGATGGAATTCCCCATCGAGCCATTAGCTTCTCAGAAGACATGAAACATGATCTTCATTCATCTGGCTGTGCCAGAAAATTTTACTTGGGGATTATATAAGTGCCTGCCTCATAAAATTATATTGACCGCCAGTTCCCCTCCCGCCATGGAAAAAAACTGACACGCCGTTGAAACGATTACAAACGCCATAAATGCACGCCAGAACTGGCACACGACCTGTATTTCAAAAAAATATAATTTTTCTGCATTTATTGTGAGGATGCAAGGATGGCTGTTGCATGGGTGACTTGAACCTTTGTGCAGAATTAGTGTTCACTATTCATAATTCATTATTTCGAGGAACAGTGGTTCATTAAGTACCCCTGCTGGTATGAGAGTGCTGCATAAGGATTTCCCTCGACGAACAATGCTCTTGAGGCGACAAATTTGTGGATTAAACAAAGCCAGACAATGCAAGAAAGACTTCCAGTAAATCAATTCGTTGTGAAAGTATGTGAGTTGGTAAGGAACTGGTCCAACCGCCGTGATCCTGCATGCGTGAATGTCGTCCATTTTCGGAAACTTCTTCCGTGCTCCTGAGCATGCCTCTCAAGTCGTACCATTGGACTCTCTTAAACAAGCCAGTATTCTAAATGGATGATGTTGAGGAGGGGTTATCATACTTCATCGGATCTTCAAATCTCGGTAAACCACTCAACGCGCGATTAAGGGTATGCTTTGCCCATTGGCTTGTGACGTCATCACCATCCTTGACGTCATCAGCTTGAATTTCCCTGTAACGTCTTCGATATTCCTCTCTTTTGACAGAAACTTAATTTAAAGCTAGTATGATATATGTTGAGACAGGGAAGCTCGAACTTGGTCTCGCAGCTTCTTGGATTGGGTCGGAGGTTTGAGATTCTAGGAGACGGCCAGACAGTCACGGTGTCGCAGGGGGAAACAACTCAGACTCGCAGAGGTGCCGATGTAGACATTAAAAATATCAGAAAGCTTTTGTCTCTTTTTTTATTGTACATGCGTCTGAGAAGACTCGAAACGAGCTTGGATCCTTATTTATGGAAAGGGATTACCGTTGTCTCTTCAAGACATGATGTCATCTATGGCGTAATGTTCTGAATGACTTGGCATAATTTAGAGAATGAAAATTTTATTATTTTTAGATTTTGTAAGATTAGCCAACACCATTTGTGGTAATTAGAAATTCGTCCAATGGAGAGTAGTGAACGAAGATAACTGAATTATTAAAACTATAGGTACCTGAAAGAATTTTCAATAGGAAAAGTTTGTAAAAAATATAGATGATAATCAGCGTGACGTCATTCGTGAAACGGAATCCCAATCGCCCTGTAAAATGCAGACCGCAAAGATCAGTGATTTTAGCCGGGCTGATTTTTACACACAATTATCCATAAGAGAATTCCGGGAGGCTTTCGTTGGTGAATATATCGAAAATCATGAATATCTTAGGAATGAGACATTGTCAACCATGAAATAGAGATTTCAACCTCTCTTGTGAGCCATGGTATATCAATCCTCATATCTTGCATGATTTTCGACATTAATTATTTATCTATGAAAGTCAACCGGAATTTTCTTATGGGAAATTGTGTTTAAAAATCAGCCTGGTTGAAATCACTGATCTCTGCGGTCTGCATTTCATAGGGCGTTTGCGATTCCCTTCCATGAATGACGTCAGCTGATTATCATCTATTGCAGATGTTTTCGATTCTGACGGTTTCGTAGCTTTCAAAAGTGTTGTGTTTGCTCGAATCATAAAACTACAAACCAATGCGATGGAAAAAGGGAAAACGAAAATTCGCGAGAATAAAATCAACAGGGATGCTATTTTTGCCACTAGGTTACCTATTCAAATCTATATTGTTGAAAAGTTTATAAAGATGAGGACTTAGCGTAGCTTTAACATCCGCTGACAAGGATTTTCTGATGTCATTTATACGTGGCGTCAACGCGATATTTTTACCGTTCGGCGAACATAAATACCTACAACATACATAAATATTTACTAGCCACTCACTCACGTCTGAATCAGTAAGAAAATATATGAATAAAGCGTATAGGTAGTGAAGGGAAGAAGAAAAAATTGAAGCCCGCGCTATAAAACACGCGAAAAACAGTTTGTACACAGATTTTTTATCGTTCTGATGATAAAAAACTTTTCCTTGATTCTCAATGTATAGTACTGATTCATAAATAGCAGAAGATTTTACCAGAAAGAAGCATTTTCTTCTTTTTCTCCTTCGTCAGAGTTTACGACGAAGTACGCCATCTTCGAAGTATCTACGAGTAAAGCGAGCATAAAAAAATGAAAGTATTTTATTTTGCATGATTCGTATTCTCGAATTTTTCACGTCGAAGTATTTTTCAAAAATAAGAATAAATGAATGGAAAAATTTTGTGGAAACCTCATTAATTTTTCTAATCCATCCCAGGAAGAAGTCAATTTGTAGGATGATATTATGTCCGTTTAGAACAATAGAAGCCTAAATTCTGCATAAGCTTGACATTTTCATATTGTTGTTGAATAAAGTTTATCTAATTTTAATATGATTAAGGTTATCTAACTTCATATTACGAGAGTTTTCGTCTTTCGTGCGGCGTCGTCAAAGCATTAACTAAATTCGTCTTTCGCAAGTTCCTCGAACAATAGCCAATTCATTTATAGGAAAGCTCGTTATTATTCTGATACTTTGGTGCACAGAGGGAAAGCTTTCCTAAATAATGATTACGGTCAAGATTAATGGTCATATTATAATCCTACATTACGACTTTTTGGAATTGAACAAATTTTCCCTGCGGTGATTTTCGATGCCGAGAAATTGCACTCGCTATTTTTATTGAATTTTTGAAGAAGAGGGAGGTATTGTAGTGACCGCCGTTGTTTATTTTTTTTACGGTTATAGTAGTGTCTTTAATGTATCTTATAGTACTTCTCAGTTGTGCAAATATGTATGTCTTGATAAAAATATTGATTCAATCTATTTGAAAATGAAGGAACTCAGAAGGGTGATCCCAAAATTGAAGACCATTATAACGTAAACGAAGTCGCGTGTTAACCCTTTAATGGCAATAATTATGAGAATAAGAATAAAATAACATAGACGCATATACCTAGAGTAAGTCCCTGATTTCTATGACATGAAAAATACAATACAACAATTTCAATATCATACGAGCTCAACACCCATTTTACATAATATAAATCTGCTCCACCTAGCTGAAAGTCAGCTTCAGGATGGAACAATAAAACGCTTTTCGAAACTGAACGCTTTTTGACTGCACCATTAATCTCGGCATCAAGGACACAAACGTGAACATCCAAACCTGGATAACTCAAGACAATCTTTCCCAATGAGTATACAGTATACTGAGTAGAGTTCAGCCAACTCATTTTCTGAGGAGGTATATTCGCGCCAACGTGATCGCGAGCGCGGGAGGTTGCGGGTTCCCCGCTGCCATTGCAAACGTGCAATGGCCTCTAAATTTTTGTTGTGTATTCTAATGTGTTTTGCGTGCCAGGGGGCAGTTGCCAAATTAGCTTGACGGTTGCCAAATAGAAGTGGGAGTTTGCCGAGGAAATACCCGAAAGGGTCGTTTCCGGTGTTGAAGGAAACAAAATCAAATGCTTACGCCACCCGCACCCACTCCGGTGACGGTGATAAGCGACAGAAGCGAAGTAGAGTTAATCTCACTTGTATAAATACTTATGGTCCAAAACCTATATGCTCTCATTTCAGTGGATTACATATATCACCACTAGCGATCCGACTGGACCCCAAATCTGCCAACCGTCGCCGGAACTCGACTAGGGGGCATTTTCGCACCAACGTGATCGCGAGCGCGTTCAACTGATTACGTCATCATTTTCAAGAGGAGGAACAGGGAGGTTGCGGGTTCCCTGCTGCAATGGCCTCTATTTTCCTCGTGTTTGGCTTTGTAGGGCAGTCATTGGAGCTCTTTGTGTGGTCTGATTGTAGAATCTGCAATCCAAGCATCCTCCGCATTTGGAGGATTTACGAGTGTATTCCTGAGCTATAATCTCGCGTGTGTTCGAATAGAGTGCAAGTAGTGCACTTTACCAGATTGGATTGGTATCAAGGCCACATCACCTGTCATTTCTCATCTCACTGTCGAGTACTTCCTTGACGCATGCAACTACCACCATAGTTTCTGTATCTTTGCTTGAGTTTTTGGAATTTATATTCCTTGAACAAAATCTGCTAATTAATTAACTCTTGCTTCTTTCAGTGCTGAATCAGAGACACTTAATTAATTTACCATAGAATTTCTCAAAATTAATTTCTGGAAAAAACTACTAGCCCTGTTTCCCTTTTTAAGTCCTTGAAGTCCTTTGCATTGGAGGGCTTTTATAATATAGGAACGGCGTTTATTGGGAACAAGAGTGAGAAGCCTTTGGCAATGAAGGCCCTTATCCAAGAGCAGAATATTCGGTCTTAGGGACAGAAATTTCTTGTCGACCACTCGGCTGTACCGGCATCAGCTTGAATTTCAAAAAAAGATGAATATCATTCAAAAAGAAGATATTTTTTTGATGAAAGTAAAATAAACGGTTATTCAAGAAATGACTTTTTCTCCACCAACGAACAAATTTTATTTATTCTTATGCCGACGTTTCGACCGACCTAGCGGCGGCCTTCTTGCCTCCTTTTTTACATCTTTGTCTTACACTGTTCTCCCTGGTGTATCTGGTTTCGTGCTTCTTCAGTACTCCTGAAGAAGGCCGCTAGATCGGTCGAAACATCGGCGTAAGAATAAATCAAATTTGTTCCTTGGTGGAGAAAAGTCATTTCTTGAATAACCGATAAATATTATAGCAGGTCTGGATTCAGAACTTTCATTGGACCCGGAATTCAGCGGATGATAAGGACCCGGTAATTTGCTCTTTTGTGTTTGATGTATGTCTAGAACCGGTAGCTAGGCCTTTCGTACTCCCTGCAATCTAGGTCTGAGATGAAGTTCGTAAAACTGGAGTGTGAAAGGTGGCTCATGAATTATTGAGATCATACTCATGGACCGAAGAAATCTGAACCGCTGACATCGGGAAGGTTTGGGTCTGGTCACAATTTTCTATCTTTCACAGTCTCGTCACATAATTTTACTTCTTTTCCATTACATAGTTATACAGCGAGCTATCGTAATATCTTCCATTTTTTTCTTCTCAACTTTAAGCACCCACACATTTTTACGCTGCATCCATACAATCAACACGGAACGCAGTAACGCACTTAGAGATGCTGGTTTATGAATTCATTGTTGCCGTCGTTATCTCAACATTTAAATTTCATAATGAAACTTTTCTGTTGAAAACTTGAGTTACTCGTAAAACGCCAGGCATTAAATTATTTATACCTACAGTTGCCGTTCAAAAGAGCCCGAAAATTTATGCCCGTCTTCGAAAGTTTGTACGGTAGGGGTGTATTTTGGTGAGCGCACTTCGGTTCATTTGCGTCTACCTTGATAATACACTTGTAGGACAGCTGTATTTAAATATTATTCCGTTATCTTGCGCATAACGATGCTTTCTTCATTTTATCATTAAATATACGACGAAGTCTACCTGAAAGTTGAGGTACGAAGTCGCATATTTTTGTATGACGTATTCCACTTCTCTCTTGTAACTACAACAATTTCAACACCAGATAGACGAGTGTGCATAATTTTAGAAGATGAATTTTTTGGTCTTCTTACGGCAAATACAATGTAAAATACTGGTGAATCAAGTCAGTCATGTAATGTTATCGTGATGTAGGATGAAAGTGCAGACAGGAAGAATGTGTTTGAGATTGTTTTCTTATTAGTTGAATTCTTTACGGGAAGGAAACATAATTATTTTTCTTCTTTTTGATGAAAATTACCCTTGAAGCAAGGGAATAGCGTGTAAATAATTGTTGACCGTTTTTCAATTTTAAACTTCCAGTAGTGGCATTATGACTGTTCCTTTTTATTTTCTACAAAAAGCACATTATGATTATTGCATACCACAAATAGTTGAGTTTTGATGTTATGCACTACCTTTGTTAAAGATGAAAGGGTTTAACCGCGCGATTAAAACGTGACTTCGTTTATATTAGTCTGGAAAAATCAAGGACGAAAAATTGTATCTTGGTATCACGTAATTATGAGAACTTTTTTTGTGCGATGCGTGTTTTGGGACTCGGAAGCCAAGTGGGTGAAACCCAGCAAAAACATTCTGCGACCTTGTTAGTATTAGGTAAGATGCCAACAAAATACTTCATTATTAAGATGTATTGTGAAAATTACAATTTTGGAACAACTTCACGAGTCAATTTCATTATATTTTGCATTTGAATAGGCGAAGCGATATCGATTCATTGGAGAGCGCGACAATCTTGTTGAAAATGGCAACCATTTTTTTACTAAATTGAATAACCTAAATTTCTACCAAAAAGTGAGGAAGGTTTCATTCGTTCTAGAGTTCCAACTACATAGTTGAAAAACTTTTGTGTCTCCCTACTATTTCGACCTTGACGCTTATACTATTGTAGAATGATGCAATGAAATTTGTAGGATTAGTCAGACTGAGTAAAATGGAAAATTTGTTCTTTATTCGACGTCTCGCGTTTTCTGGCTCTCTTAAGCTGAGTGGTTATAATTTTCCGTAGTCTCTTCCCTTCCCACTTCCCTCTCATTTAGGGCTCAACGTTTGAAACTGTTTGAACTCTCTCCTGATATGTATGTCAGAATAAATCTTGGCATATCACGTCGGTTGCAGTGAAAACTTTGAGTTATCATAAAGAATTGACTGCTCTTCGAATATGACCATTCCCTTTGTGGTCAGCGCGCGCTTTTCTTTCTGCGAGTAGCGCCGCAGCGTCATGTCACGGTTGAAGTATTCAGGAAACTCACGGCTCCTCCAACAAGAGCCGCATGCAGGAAACTTGTTAACAGAAAACCTGCTCTATGGGGGTATTTTTGGAAATCTGGCGTCTCACCGTGTGCCTTCCGGCAAAAACTGACCCACCCTAATCAAAAAACTTGTAAAAATTTTGAGTTTTGAGTCATAGTCCACTCCTTATTGTGAAACACATACTTAACATCATCTACACTGTCTGCGGACTTAGTGGGAGTTTCTTCTGCATTTCATAAAAATTTAACCGAAATTCAATATCTTTCCCTGTCCCATAACAGGCTCCCTGTTGAAATTTCGACTTTCAAACTGTAATATGTGATAGAAGGAAGACTTTCCAAAATTTTTTGGCAGAGCCAAATGAATAAAGATTATGTTTCATGTCTTTCTCCGTTTAAAAGTATTTTGAATGGAATAATATACAGAATAAATACCAATACGCTTAGCAATCTGTATTATCAGTGCTATACTTCAGCACATACCAGGGTGGTTGCACTTTCATTTTAGGCTGGTATAAGTTGAATTTACGATATTTCAAGCCGGATCCCATTTCTTGGTCAAGTCTACTTTATTACACTTTAAGCTTGCGGTTGTTAGGGAGCTCACTCGCTGCGCTCGTTTGCCCCTCTTGATGTTCTAATACAGGTCTACTTCAAAATATTTCAAGCTAATAGCTTTTGGGGGCTCACTTGCAGCCTTCATTGTCTAGTACATGTAAGTCTAGTCTCCAATATTTTAAGCTAATGGCTTTTGGGGAGCTCTCACTCGCCTACCTTGGGCCCAGTTTGATGTGGGCCAATATACTGTAGGGCAGCTGTATTCAACTTTTTTGAGCCACAATCTACTTTCAAAATTTCCAATGGTTCCGCAATCGACCAGAAAAAAAAAAAAGAAAAAAAGGAGTAGGGAACATTGTACCGTACCTATGATTTATTAATGGTAATATTTATTATACAAGGTGCTAAACCGAGTGTTTTAGTCACGATTCCGAAGTTTTACGAAACGAGCCGAAGGCGAGTGAAGTAAATTCGAGTGTACTGGTTCGGTATTATTTTGGTTTTAATTAAAAAGATACTAAATTACGTTTGTGCGTAGTGAGTCAATTAAGTGAACGTTTGTGTTTATCGCAATTGTCTTTTTTAAAACCAATTACACACAAAACAACATCTACCTACCTACCATACTACAACTTGTCGTGAAATAAATTGAAGATTAGAAACGTATCGCAGTAAGTCTCTACATTCGAGTTTTACAAACCCCACTTTTTTCTTTGCCACTTCCTTTTTGTTTTATACTGTTATACAGGTTTCACCTACTACAAATTACCATCAGGCGGGTATCAGTCCGAATATGTATACCGTACTTATCAGCTTTCATGATGGACAATATTTTAACCAGATTTTTTGGAATGTCGAGCGGTGCATTTTTCTACATTCAACAGTTGAACAGTATTTCTGGTAGATTGATTCTTTTGTAACATCTGGTGGAAGTCTGATCACGTCAAAGTTCTTCCACTTTGGCAACCTGCCTGGCAGAGGGAACCCAAAGTGTTCAGCGTAACCCTTAATGAAGTGAACCACTGTTTCTATGTCAGCTGGACTCACAATATTCTCTCGTTTTGGAGTCTTTCTAGCATTTCCGTGAATGCGAGGAGTGAATCCTACACACAGAAGTGCCAAAAAACTATTAGGATCAAGAAAAAATTCATCTGAACATCTGAAGAATGATAATTATTTTGTTCTATACCCAATTGTCAACATTTCAAAAATCACACCAAACAAAAAAACGAAAAAGAAATTGTCAAAACAGAGTCAATTTTTTCAAATTGGGTGCGATATTATTTTGGAGGATATAAATACAATTCCACTATAATTACCTTCTTTTTTGAAGTGCTTCACAATATTAGTGTATAATTTTCTGGAACAATCGTGAAGGAAGAGATACATTTTTCTACATATGGCGAGACCCGCGAAATAATATTTCATTGTCAAATTTTCTTTGCATTTCTCCTTTGTACGACTTCGACCCCTGTCTTTTTCGGCTGTGTAAAACTCTGGATTCACTTCTGTGTCTTGACAATGTAGTTGCAAATGAGTTAGAATAACGATGTCTTTCTGAGCTTTATCCATTTCTTGTATATTTTGTCTGAAATAGGTACGCAATTTCTATAATTAAATCTGATACTTACACAAGATAGTATTGATTCTACTCTAACGATACTCACCGATAACGCACTGCTCCTTCTCTTGTAATTTTCTTATTGCAACCACTCGCACAGCAATCCTTTGCTGGACAATCAAGATTTTCACTCCCAAACAATCTAATGATGGCATCGGCTTCCATTTTGTCTTCTTTACGCTGATCGGAAGTTTCGTTTGATACAATACTATCGTTTGTACCGCTTGTACAATCGCTTTCGCTGGTACTATAAATATCAGGATCATCCACGCCGGCAGAAGTATCCTCATTACTAGAACGCAAGCCGTTTTGCAGATGTTGTCTTCAGCTACTGGAATGTTATGAAATGCTCGGATTAAATCAATACATGAAAATACAGACATATTATCTAAATTAGAAGTACAGTCTAAAATGTTTGGTAATGGATACTTATCGGGTTGAGTTCTTTCATTCAAACCTTTGTAATTGCCAACCAGGCGCGTACCATGTTTTCCTTGAACCATATGAATTGGCAAAGCCCATTGGCTACAAGATGGACGAATTATACCAGCTTGCAGCATATTCTGTATTTCCTGACGGACTTGATTTTCGACTTCCGGTCTCAATTGTCGTGGTTTTGAAGCTACAGGTGGACCCTTAGTATCGATATAATGCACTACATTATGCTTTGGTTCAGCCAAATATTGCGGTGGACATGATAATGAAGGGTAACGGTCTAATATTTCTTGAACTCGTTTGTCGAAGTCTTTCCTGATTGTCACGGTATGAACTGAAACTTTATCATCGGATACTGATCAACATTTACAAGAGCACATCGTTAGGCTATCAATGAGGCGACGGCGTTTTAGATCGATCAAGATGCCAAATTTTTTTTATGAAATCTGCACCCAAAATTGGTTGGTCGACGTTTGCAACAACACAGTTCCATGTGTGCGTTTTTGGTAGGCCTAGATCCAAAATTAATTTGTGAATGCCTATCGCTTGAATTGGAGTACCATTTGCAGCAGTGAGATTGTATTTGACTCAAATATGAGGTCGTTTGATATGGCTCTTCGAGACTATGGTGACATCTGAACCACAATTGACTAACAATTCCAATCCATTTATTCTACAACAAATGATGAGCCGCGGAGATGATGAAATTGTTGAAGAGGTGTGAACCGCGCTAACACTTCTCTCCGTTAGTTTTCCGAACTGTGTTCCAAATATTTATCACATCCAACACGACACTTACATGCACAATTACCAAATTCACGGTGATACCAGGATTTACCATCCTGTATATCACTATCTATTGAGGCTGACGGCGATTTCAAAGATGGACAAGATGTGTTTCTAAAACGGTATGGAGAGCGATTACGATTACGATAACTATTATTGCAGTACTGATTTTCATTGCTATGTGGACTGGATGCCCTTATTGAGGCGACTTCGATTTGCAGGTTCTGTAGCATATTGAACAAAGTGTTCATCATTGAATCGTTCGTTTGTACAGCGGAAACCTGCGACGATGTTTGTGGTATTGTGGTTGACTGTTGTGATATTGCCGCAATGTGAGCTGGCTGGTCCTGTGGAATAAACAATTGATCGGCTATCGCGGCTTTTTCTTCGAGCGTAGCTGTCGACGCCATACAAAAACGTCGTATGTCTTCTGGCAATGATCTGAGCCACATCCCGTAAATCACGTCTCCATCCTCTCCATGGGTCACGATACTTTGGATTTTTGCTAATATAATCGAGGGTTTTTTGTATCTACTAATCTGCAGACCGCTTAATAGGCGTTGTATTTTTTTATCCTTTGTCTCACCATGTAAACCTATTAGTCTTGTTTTTGCCGTTAATGCACTTCGTGACCAAATTAGATTGCATAATATCTCTGACGTGTATTAGATCTACCGTGGGGATACTCTGAAGTAAATAGGAAAAGCGTTCGGCTTCTGTATTGACACCATTTGCACCAAATATATGCTCTGCTGTTAAGAACCAAACCTCGGGATTTGACGTATTAAAATCTGGGAGCGTGAATTTGTGATATTTACCCATTTGAGGTGGGTGATTATACATGGCTGACGATGACGATGCAGAAAGTCCTGGTATAGTTGGAATAGCGGAATTCATTGTCATTACCGTACTGGTTGCAACTGGTATGGTAGCTGTGGCAGGTATCGACGCGGCCGTTGTGACGATTAGAGATTCGGACGTGACCATTATTTTACATTTAAAAAAAATCGGAAACGAAACTATTTAATTAACTTGACAAAGTTGACACTTGCATCGAAAAAATTGAATTAAGTTTTGACTCGAAAATCCTGGCAAGGTCGCCAATTTGTAAGTCGTTAATGCTCTGTGCAATAAGTATACGATACACACGTTAGATAAAGATCTCTGTATTGATGCACACACAAGACTGACGATACAAAAAAGTACTATGGTGCAGCGGCCGGTGCGCGGCCGACGCTGCCTATCTTATCTACCCCTACAGTATCCGCAATGTAGTTTTGCGCATTTTCAGGTTTCTTCCATCCACCATGGCGTTGTAAATCCGTAACACTTATGCCAGCTTCAGCTAGCAGAGTAGCTGCGGTGCGTCGAAATGCGTGTCCTAGTAAAAGAAATGAGAAGCTGTTTGAAATTATTCACATTGTTCATTATCAATTTAGTGAGCAAAATAATACGTTCAGTTACTCTGGGTTAGGAGAAAAAAAAAAAGAATTTATTATTTATATCTAATATAGTTTGTGAAACTGAAAAACTCCCGAGTAAACACAATATTGTTTTTCAATCGATGAAAATCTAAAATTATCATGTCAAAAAACGTATTCTTTTGCTCATTATAAAAATGGATATCATACCAGTGATTTGTTTCGCATTTGGTAATTTTAAATACTGAGCTATGAGTTTCAGCAACGCGTACAACTTGTTCATCCCAATCCTTTGCATGGTGTATCTACCTTTTTGGAAGTTGAGAAAGAATTCCTTCCGCGAACAATTTTTGGGTCTCTATGAAATATACTTCTCGAGAAATGTAGATAAATAGGTATCGTCGATGGTATATTTTCGAGTAATTTTCGTTTTCGTTTTCGGGATTGTTATAATGTATACATTTCCTTGCTTTTTAACATCATCAACTGAACAATCATATATTTCTTCAGAACGCATGGCTCCATAAACGCCGAAGATTAGGGCGACCTTGAAAATAATCAGAAAGTCAATTTATGATTGACGGAGTGTATTCAGATGATCTAGATTAGTTATAATTTTACTTACCTTATGAGCCAAGTATACATTATCGTCAGCTTTATCTAGGAATTCTCGTACTTGCTCTGCTCCGGTGAATACATCCGACTGGACAGGTTTATAGCCTTCCTTCGTCTTCTTCAAGTATGGAAATAAGTTGTTGTAATTCGTGATGTCGATTTTATGATAATGTTGAATTAAGCATTTTAGCATTGATTAGTATGACCATAGGGTGGAAAGCGCAAGTGTTTTTTCATTACGTAAATAATAAAAATACGATAACACGATATTTTCAGAGAATGATTGGAGACCATTCTTTTGTTTCCATGCAAGAAACTTATCGTAAACTAAGTACTTTGTAGGTTCCGATTGAATTTGGAAGAGTATCCTTAACCGCGGCATTCACAAGCTCCTTAATATAATCAGGGGTCGAAGGTCTTGATAATACTTTTTCAGTCATTGTTCTGCCAATTGATATTTCAACTCCGAAAATTATTTGAATGATACAAAATTGAAAAGTATATAAATCACATCATATTGCATTTGAGTTAGTTAGATATTGAAAACTCATCAATTCGAGTCAGCAAATTCGTAATTTATTCGCGCGCTTCTCGTTTGAGGGACCGAATGAACAGCAGTCAGTGTTACTAAACAAAATGTTATCAATATTTGCTTGAAATCCGTGACTAAAACAGCGGTTAGTAAAACAGCAGGTTTACCTACTGGTAGTGGTTGTATAATCACCAGTTTTACCAGCACGTATATAAAAAAATTTGTAATACAAAAATAATGAAAGTTGGAATGCAGTGCTGCCGGATGATGTCTTGAAAAATCCATACCCGCCATTTCTTGTAAGACCTGAAAACGCATTTCTACGAACTTTGACCGAGTCATCAACAACGATTAAGAGAAAGGTATCTCTCACAAGGGTAACTGAGGTATTTTTCCCTTGATCGACTTGATGTTACAGAAGACTGCAGTGTCAGCTCATAATGACCAGGAGAAAAGTACCTCTCATATGAGTGTCTAAGGTTCGTTTCCCTTGAGCGCAAAAAATCCGTATTTCACGCAAATTCCGTAGAAAAACTCGTATATTTTTCGAAGACCAAAAATCCGTAAATCTGGCAGCAATGGGTACTCGTAAATTTTTTGATTTTCAATCTAAAAATTTTTATTTTAATTTCATCTTTAAATTGTACTCCTACTCAACTTTCTACGACTTTTTTGAACCATAAGCCAAAAAAATATGAAGAATTTGCCAGAATTCTCAAAAATTAAAAATTGTTTCAACTTCCAAATTTTATTCGAGTTGAAAGTGAAATTTCACGCTGATTCCGGAAAAATACCAAAATAACCCTAGGATGCTTGAGAGGGTGAGAATTTTCAATTTCCTATTTTGGAAATCTTGGCAAATTTGTCACTTTTTGGCACATTTTGGTCCATAACTCGGCTCAGAAAATTGGTAGAAACTTCAAATATGGCTCAAATTGAAGATAAAATTAAGATACAAATTTCGTACCAGGCTATAAATCTGCTAGGGCACCTCCTTGTATCATACTAGCTTTATACTAGTATATTACGATAGGAGGGGACAGAAAATTTTCGATCTGAACGCCATATAATTATGGTAGGGGGGAACTTGGAAAATTTTCAACCTCTGAGGTTTGCCAACCGCCGGCCGGTTGGACGGCAGACGTTTTCTCCAGAAGAACTACCCTACAGCAGCGGTCCTCGAGCAATTGTCAAAAAAAAATCAATGTCTCAAATCTTCGATAAAGATTTAAAGTACACGTCTAACGTTCTGTATTTTTGCGCTAGAGTGGATTTAGCGCAAACTCCCATTCAACGTCTACCCGGTATAAACTGATTAAAATAGCTCCTACAAGTAACTAGATAAGCAATGCTTCATACACCATTTTGCCTAGCCTCTCCAATGAGCCTGATATGCAATGCTTCAAACACCGCCCGCCTCTTCAAAGAGTCGGATATGCAACGCTTCAAACACCCGCAGAATCAGAGGGCTCTTCTAAAATACCCCATCAAGTTCCCTGCCACCCCTCATTTAACTCCATTAAAGAACTCGTGGGAGAGGACATGCGTTATTATTATTGCCTAGCAGCTTGATAAAGGCGTGATATACCTCCGGCGTATATTTCGTAATTAGGGGAGGGGTAAGAAAAAGACATAAAACATGTCACTAATACGAAAAAAATAACTCGAAAAAATTTAGAATTTGGCTTGAATTTTTTAAAAGAATTTTGAAAAAAGCATCAAAGATGAGCGTCTTGGAGGTCTTCATAAATTCTATCGGCGTAAGGTGGAGGTAGAATTATTTAAATAAATCTTAATTTGTGGTTATATTATCTCGAAACATAGAGAAGGCTCAGAGGAGTCGGAATGTCAGAGAAGTATTTTCTCCATTTTCCCAAATTATATCTCCAGGTCAAATTCGAAAATTTTGGCTGGAGGCCAAATGACCATTCTTCCCTAGGTAGTATTGTGAATGTAAAAACAGGGATTTAAATTTTTCGTGGCCAGTCTTTGTGAAAACTTTTTCAGCTTCTCTTCACAGAATTCTTCCACAACTACCTGGAATTTGATCGAGTTTTTTGGAAACATCTTCAATAGTTACTAATTGATCGTTTAGAGAAAGCCGTCAGGTTCTAAGTTTTCAAATATTGTCGAATAAGGACGACAGGTGCGATGAGATGGACGCGAGACTCGAGGCAAGGTTTTTTTTTTTGTAGTAATTAGCGATTTTAAGGTTCGTGTTTGCTTGTACAATCGTCCGGAATTTTATCCCCGCTGCCTTGGCATTTAAATTTTTTTTCTTACGTTTTATCTCGAGAAAATATTCGCGAAAAGCTGATTAGTGGAGACTTAAGTGCTCTGCTACATAAGAAGCTACTTGACAACAAAAAACGAGGTGACTCACGCACACCTTGTTGTCTCCTATGAAGCCGAGCACTGAAATCTTTTGTGTTTTAGATGTGAGGACTTTCCAACCGTCGACAACACCCGAGCAAAAAATCATCTTTTTTTAAAATTTTTTCAACTTTATTTCATTCAATCGAGGCATAACTCGTAATTTTTTATGTATGAAGACTGTATGAGAACAAAATATGTCTTTCACTGTTCCGCTAAAATAGGAAGTACTTGAAACATTTTCGACCATTTATTGTAAACAATGGGATTAGTATATTATCGAACAACAGTTTTCTGGTCCATGGATTTCAGCATAGTTTCAGTCCAATTTCAAAGGTCGATTTGTTCAGGTTGCATGTCTTCGTCTTACTCCTCTATTTTTCTCGCATCTTCGCTGTGAAATTATTCTCTCAAATTCGCTTTTTCAGCATTTCTCGTGTCTGTTGTCCAAATATGAGTGATAATAATTCATTTATGTTTTCAACATCTCAAAATTCAATCCGTGTTTTCTACACTCACCTCGGAATGATATAAATACCGAACGTTGCAGTTACTGTGTATCTCGTAACAAGCAGTACAGAACGGTATCCGTACTTACACTTACATACAAAAGTTACAGTTTGTACCTGTATCTACGCTCACTTTACAGTACTTTTGCCACCTCTTCCGCTACATAGGGTCACGTTATCGATCGTGACAATATTCATTTACCGTTGATAATTGAAGATAGTTTTGGACAATTGCGTGCACAAGACGACGGATCTGTGCGAATCGTGCGGAATGCGAACGTATATTCTTGCCCATAATTTCGACGCGTCAAATTTTCTTCCATTCCCGTCTGGAAAAAAGCTCGTCTCTTCGTAGGTGCTGCGCCCACCTTTGTAACATTATATTACGCGACCCTTTATGAGGTCTTTTCGGAACTTTACGACCGATTTGAGTTACGGATTGATTGAAACTCTCGACTCGATAATTTTTCTTCTTCGAATTAAACATTTTACGATAGATAGAATTTTTTACCAGAAACTGTAGAAGACGAAAATATAGTAAAACAAAATTTTGTGAGTCGCTCTGCAGAAATGAAAAAAGTTTTGAACTCTCGATTAAATGATTTACTCGGTCTGTGATCTGCTAGCTTCGTAAATAATTTGGAAAAGCGTCGAGAATAGACCTAATTCGATTCGCACAAAATTGCATGTTTTTTGTTGGGCTGATAACTTGTCACGTCGGTATTGAAATGACGTATCTAGGTGAACGAAAATACTTCTTCACCTACTCTTGTAAAATGAAACTTTCCCCCTAGAAATGACTGAAATATTTGCGAAGCTTCGCGAAATACTTCCGCCTCTCATCGTCTCAAATGAAAGTAGATTTTTGTTCCAGCAAGATGAAATAACGCTACGAATAATATTACGTCATACTATGTACTCCTTTGAAAAGCGCTCCTACATGTATCCGCCTCGAAACATGGATTAAAAAAATCCCTTTTCCAAATGACAAGGTTTGAAGTAAGTTTAAGTGACTTTCGGCGTTTACCTGCGTCTCGATTCAAGTACGATAACGTAAGTAGAATTCCTCAGTTAGAAAGGCGTGATAATTTTCAATGAGTATGTACGGAAGTCTTTTCTGGAAAGACATAAGTCAAGAAACTTATAAGATGCCAACCGTTTAAATGAATCTTTTGTGAATCAGTGAATAAGCTTTGCAGAATTTTTCACGTCCTCATTGTGGAACTTATACGTGCGCGTTCTTAAAAGCGAAAGAAGGGCCGTTCTGGTTAGAATTTCGCCTCCCTACTCGGCCTCCATCGACTCTTTTCAAAAGTTTTTGTATTCAATTTCAACTATTAGCTAACCTCGACCATGGAAGGCCAAAACTCTGTATAGAAAATTATCGACGACGTTTAGTGTGTGACCCTCAAGGTGATGGAGTGGTCGGTGCTGCAGCAGGTTATCGTTGAACATCTAAAATTGTCTCATAAGCAAGTAATACTTACGAGCATGTGCTTTTTCTTCAAAATATCGAACTACGGACTGAAGACTAAAAATCACTCCACGTTCTGTGCTTGAACTACCGATGACCACACCTTTCCATTATAGGACGTGAAGTTATCGTCGTAGTACTGTATGCGTTCCCCGCACGCACTTGGCTAAAAAGCCAAAGATGATTTGCCCTAAAGATGAATCAATCCAAATCGCTTTGCTGGACCTCGCAAAGATAACAGTGCAGTGATCGTATGCTGTTGGGTGACGCGTCAGCTTCTTCTATGTAGACAATGTTACCGATGTTCATAGAAGATTATTCACAGCGACGCTAGAGTTGATGATTCTAAGGTTTTCGGAATTTGTAGGAGGAGATGGAAGATATTGGCACAACCGCGGTCAAGAAAATTGCTGTTGGGCACACTGTCTGAAGAAGGGATGGGCCTCTGGAGCGCGTTCAAGTTCGTCCTATTTGTGAATACGTTGAAAAAATTTCATTTTAACGATTCGTTTTCTCTAGTCTTAGCCTCACATTTGTCCATCTGTGTTCGGCACACTGATGACAGAAGATGGAGCAGTACAGACCAGCCTTGCGCTAGCGACACTTTGATTTGCAAGATGTCGCACAGAAATACGAAATAGACATGAGTATCTCTGAAGGTGCAATCTTGGTCTCGACTGGAACTGCATGCGTGTACAGTCTTTGCCATCTCCACTTCGTTAAGTCCACTTACCTTCTCAATCGAGGTTGCATTTGGAAGAAGATATGAAATGCATGTTGACTTTTTCCTGCCTCTGTGGATGGAAGACTCAACTATTATCGCAACGTATTTCAGAAATTATGAATACCTAAATTTTTCGACAACCGCACTATCTGTATTTGCACTATACAGTGCAAGAGTGACCTTCCGGCTTTTCGAATAGTCTTCTCTCTGAACTACTCATCATAAAATGAATTGATAGCTTTCTCTGCGTCCGCGTCTGGTCACTTTTCAAAAGTGCAAATGACCTTTTGACCCGCGAAATTTCAACATCAATACTCAATAGACTACAATAATAATATTGAGGTATTATAGATGTACACTTTACTTCAAATTCCCGCAGCGGTTTTGAGGGGTCGGGTGCATAGGCTAACGCTCTTTTATTGATGGAAGCCTGAACTTATCTAGAGGTTGCCCTAATACATTCAAAATTTTCAGTTTGCGACTTATTTAATCTGGGTTTTTTTCCATAAACAATCTCATGGACGACGGCAGCGGATCGATAAGGATTTGTTTTATATTGTTCGAATGTTTTCGTATTCTTCATGTCGCTCTTTTTGTACGTATTTCCAAGTTCTACCGTTAATGGAAGGATTTCTAGACTTTTTCCATTCTCATCCAATATCCACTTAAAAAAAGCGGCCCTTCGAAACTTGTTCTCTCCAACGTCGGCTGATTTTCTCACAGCTTGATTATTACATTATTTCGTTGGATGGCCAAAATTCAAACAATTATCGCAGAAGGACGGCTCGTCGAAGCTCGCTCTAATGCGATCCAGTGCTCTTCTTATTCTGATAGGCCGTTTTAGTTCTAGTAATTCTTTTCTGACACCACCTATTTGCGTTTGGATTACACCTATATCCCGGTATTTTTCCGGATAAATTTCTAGGTGATATTTCAATGGAACGTCGCCATGGTAATAAACTCACGAGTTCTTTAAAGGAGTGTGAATGATAGGAGGCAGGAAACCTTTTTTTATGAATCCTATGGTGTTTGAAACGTTGTATATCTGGCTCATTGAAGGGGCTCCGTCAATTGGTGTAGGTAGTCAAGAAAATAAGTGAACATTTGAAATTAGAATGAGGATAGAATTTCCGATATTGCATATGTGACCTGTTCTAAGATAAGGGCAACTAGCAGCAAACCGCCAATCTCCCAAGAGAGCGAAAACGGAGTTCAATCACTACCCTTCAGTGCTGCCAGATCTATAGATTTTTGGTCCTGAAAACTGAAAAGTAAGGACTTTGTAAAATACGAATTTCTTGCGCTCAAAGGAAAAGTACCTTAGACACTCACATTGAAGATACTTTCCTCCTGGTCGTTATGGACTGATACTGCAATCCTCCATAAACATCGAGTTGATCAAGGGAAAAGTACCTCATTTGTTTTTATGAGAGATACCTTTCTCCTGATCGGTATTGATGGATCGGTCAAAGTCTGGTTTTAGATTGAAAAATGACGGATACGGATTTTTGAAAATATCTGACAGCACTGCTACCCTTTCCCTAGAACAGGTTTTTGATGCTAATAGCCCTTATCTAACAGGTCACATATCTAGTTACTAGGAGGAGCTATTTTAATCAGGCTATCAGTGCTGCCAGATCTATGAATTTTCAATATCTGAAAAAAATATAATGGACTTGAACCTGGCGAGGACTCCCCTCTCCAAACTATAGGTGATAGGAGAGGGATTTGGAAAAATTTTAACCTCCAAGCTATAAGCAATAGGACGAAATAACAATTTTTGTAAGTCCCATGATCATGGTTAATTTAGGTTAGGTTAGGTTGCCTCCCGGACGGCGGACGTTTTTTTCCGGAAGACCCCCCCCCCTCCTTTTGAAATATAGTTTGGACAGGTACCTCCTCAATCGACTTGGTTGAGTAACGGGGAAGACGTATATTTCCGCGTTTTAGCGGGGAACCCAATATTTTGTTAAGGGAGTTACATCCTCAGAAAACTTCCGCGTCCGCGAGTTCCTGTGAACTGCTTGACGTGACGTGACGTATGACGCTTTATGACATCATCAATGACCGTGACCTACTTTAAAGACATGAAAAATTTTTTACTTCCAGCCTTCATTATATCAGGCTTAGTACATGTATACAGTATACTGAGAAGAGCCCCATTAATGCTCATTTGCTGAGGAAGCATTTTCGCGCCAACGTGATCGCGAGCGCGTTCAACTGATTACGTTATCATTTTCAAGACTTAGAAACTAGACTATATTATGATAGGAGGAGAACCAGTGAGATTGCGGGTTCTCCGCTGCCATTGCAAACGTGCAAGTGAATAGGTAGGTGCCCTGGTGATCAGCAATCGGCTGATTTCTGTCTGTTTACTATTGAAGCGACTGTAACCCCTTAAGTTTTGTTGAAGCTATCAATTTTTTCCTGGCTATCAATGCAGTAGTTGATTCAATCTTATAAATTAATTAAATAAAATATAAATAAATTTAATCATTATATTAATATATATATTTTTTTTTCGGAAAATTAAATTGAACAATATTATACTCGCTTGTGTCGCATTTGCAGAACGCCGCCCCTTCCTCCATAGAGGAGTGGGTGCGGGTTGCGTATGCATTTAATTTTGTTTCCTCCAACCTGGAATCGACCCTTTCGGGTATAACTTCAGTGTTGGAAGAATCTCCTACGCGAACCCCCTCTTCTACTTGGCAACCGCCAAGTTGCTTTCGCAATCGCAAAGCTGCAGTGCCCCCCTGGCACGCAAAATATACTAGGGACACTCACATAACAACCACAGACACTATCACATCATCAAGCTGAATGGTGTCCTTCTTCGTCGTCTTCCTGCAGATCCGGATGTTGATGGTACACAGGTGTCGAGTAGACCACAGCGTGGTTCTGCATTTGCCTATTCCATTCTTGGTCCATCTTCTTCTTCATGACGGAGGCCGCAAATGCAGACACCTGGTTCCATGCTTCTTCGGAGCCTAGCATGGTGGGTACCAGGCTACTCGGAACAAGCGCTTCTTCCACCCCGATCTCTTGAAGAGACCGACTAAGCTTGTCCCGCTCACGCTTCCACGCCTCGCACTCAAATAAGGTGTGCTGTGGTACATCATCCCGCCCTTGATCGCAATGCGAACACGAAGCCTGCTCAACTTTCCTTCGCTTCTCATGAAGGTACTTGTTGAAGCAGCCATGGCCGCTTAACACCTGCGTCAGGTGAAAGTTCAGCTGACCATGGTCCCGGTTCATCCACTCATCAAGGTTGCATATTAGCACACGGGTCGTCCATTTGCCCAGCTCACTCTGGGCAATTCTCGCTTTCCATTTTACAAGCAAGGAGCGTCTGGCCTCCTGCTTGACCCGTAAAGCTTCTTGCTTGGTCGTCGTTGTCTTCTTTGCTTTGAACACCACCGCTCTCTCCTCAGCAAGGAGCTCAAGTGGGGTGAACGTGCTAATACGCAAAGAGCCTCCGTTGAGACAGTGCGGTAGGCACTAACACACCTCAGCGCAGTTCTTCGTTGGATTTTAACCATTTCTCTACGTCGGTATGGTATCTGCATGCAGTCGGCCCATACTGGGGCACCATATAGGAGGACCGACATGGCGGTGCTCATCATAATCCTTCTTCTTGCCTCCTTCGGCCCTCCCAGGTTCCTCATCAGGCAGGACAGGTATCCAACTACCCTACCTGCATTTTCCGCTGTCATCAGGAAACGGTGCTTGAAGCTCAGCTTCGAGTCAAACCAGATGCCCAAATATTTCATCGTCTTCTTGGTCACGATTTTCGCACCTTGCAGGCGAAAGGTGGGTGACTTGAACTTTCGACGGGTTGTGAACAATATGGCCTCCGTCTTATCCACAGCGATTTCAAGTCTGGCTGACTCAATCCAACGCGTCACCACCTCTAAGGTCCGGTTTACCCTGCTCTCCACCGCTAAAATTGTTTCGGCGGTGCATACCACCAGTGTGTCATCCGCATAGCAGATAAGTTTAACACCCGGCGGCAGCCTCACCTTGAAAATCCCGTTAAATGCGACGCACCACAACAGCGGCCCGAGGACCGACCCCTGCGGCACCCCACAAGTAACAGGGCGTTTCATTGTACCAGCAGACGTCTCTGCTTGGATTTCTCGACAGCCAAGATAGCTGCTGATCATCCTGAGCAGGTATGCGGGCACTTCTGCGTCCTTGAGGGCTTCCAAGATCCTCTCCCAAGGAATCGAATTGAACGCATTTCTTATGTCGAGGCTGACGGCTGCGCAAAACTGACGCGTAGCAATTGCTGACTCGGCTATCCTCTTCAGCCTGATCCCAGCATCTGACGTACAGCGTCCAGTTTGAAAACCGTACTGGCTACTTGAGATTATATCTTTCTCCTACAGTTAGCTCTCAAGACGATGGCAGGCCAGGTGGTTTATCCTTCTTATCAATCAGCGCTAGCCTGGCTTTTTTCCATCGCACAGGGAACAGTCCCCCAACAACTGCCGCATTGAATGTATCAACAAGCAGTGCCGGGTCAACTGAGTGTATGGCGCTCCAGACTGGATTTGGGATCTCATCCGGGCCCGGAGCCTTCCAATACTTACCCCGCAGTCTATTGACTGCTTCATTGCCTGGTCTAGAAGGATAAGTTGTATAATTTGACCGCTGTTCAGAATTTGGAAGAAATATTTGAAATAGTGATGACGGGTATAAACCCGGGAAACTGTCTAATTGACGATCAGCATTTGATTAGAAATTGTTTTGAACTCTGCTCTCGCATTTATTATGATCGCATACGGTATTCTTAAGTATTTTTTTAGAAGGGGAATAAAGTTCGGTTGTACGTTTAGCTGTTCTTAGAGTTTGTATCCAATGACCGATGGAACGTTACAATATACTTACGACTGAAATCATAAGGAATATGCTTCAATACAAGATATTGTTTCGTTTACACGCCATACTCGTTCAGGTTGATTCAGAATGAGTGAAAGTCAAGATGAAATTTATTATTTTTGGATAGAAAGGAAAATATGAAAATTCGCTTTCAAATATTTGACCAGTCGAAAGGACGTAAATATCAAAAAGAAAGTAACTTTTTCCTCTCAACGATATTGTAGATACAGGAAGAAGTGCCTCTCAAATTTTACGAACGGTGAACTAACGATATCGAACTTTTATCTATGAGAAACTATTTTGCATACTTCTGCGTGAGAAAGCGTATAGTATCGTGCTCGTTATTTGCCGTGAGATGAAACACCACCAAATACAATTTGTCGCTTCACTTACTAATATCTTTATTATTTGAAGGGTTTGTATCATTGTAATTTCCTGAATTCAAAAATGTTTGCAACAGTGTGGAAGGTTTCCAGACGATCTACCGTGAAATAGAATGCTGATTGGAGTTCCTCGTTAACTCGACGAAACTCACCTTAGCCAAAAAAAGATTTCTAAGCAATCTCGAAATTGAGTGAATTTTCATAATCAAGTTTCGCTTTATAGAAATATCGGTTTAGGTTTCCAAAAAAAAACAATAAAAGTTTCTCGAGAAGAAACAACGTCTCTCACTCAAGCGGAAAACTATCGAACGAATGTAAGAAAAATTCCAAGTTACGTTGGAACGTGTAGCATCTTCTTCGCCAAGAATTTAGGTATTTTCTCGCTTTGAAAATCCGCGTACAAGGTAAATTTAAGGTTATGCGAATTCGTGATGATGTTTCGGCGCACGATGTCGTATAATATTTAAGAGAGTGGACCAAAACCCCTCTAATTAAGGTAAACTGTTGAATACGTTTTAACTTGAGATATGATGTAGATGTAGAAGGGTGATATCGATTTCCTCGAAAATCCTTGGGAGCGCGCTGTGACAGAATATTACAAAATTTGAATTCATGAGTAAAGTCTCTAGTAGACCACCTTTTACGCCTCATAGGAGCAGTATTTTGTCGGGCCTTCGTTTTTTTACGCGTTAACTTTTCGAGAATTTATTAAATTTGATCAGAACCGCATCGTCTACACGGAATTGAAAAGAGCTCAAGGCAGATGAAAAAAAGTACCCTATATCGGTGTATATTCGACGAGGCGAGGCCTTTGGATGAAAAAAAAAAAAAATGAACTTTTAAACCGATATTCCCTTTGATGCGTGTATCTAATCGAATTTCTGCTCTGTAGGTATAACTTTTTCTACACCAAGAAGTAAACCTGAAAAATTTATCTGAGTGAAAAAGTTCACTCATATATTCATTTTTTTTCTCTTTGCAATGACGTCGTCGTTCAATCGTAATGAGGAAGAACGTTTCCAATAGGACATGAGGAAGAGGTAACGAATGGAGAGGAAACCAACGAAGAAGTTTATCTGCAACATGTGGATTCGTTTCTCCGTGAGTTTATTATATATTTTTACCTTTTGGTGCCTGTATGATGCGATAATACGAAGAGACGCGTCAAATAAATGAACCACCGTTGTTGACGTGAAATTCACAAACTGAGTATTATCTCAGCTAGGTACTGTCGCGTCGTGTGTGTATATGAGCAAGATACAAATTACTTGTGGGACGGACAGCACGCTGTAGTTGACAGATCTCTCGTCTACATCTATAGAGCACAGTGCACGATAAAACATATCGGTTGAAGGCTTCGGGTTTCTAGACACAACTCTATTCTACGTTATTGTATTGTTGCACTATTATGATTACTTTTTATTTGTTATCTCTGAATTTTGTTACCTCAGCTCAGACAGACGTAGCCGCTGAAACGTTTGTAAGCTTTTCAGGTTAGAGGTACATCATATGTTCCCCAGAAAGCTTCACGGTTTGTAAAAGTAATTTTGAAATTTCGAAAGCGCCCTAGAAAACAATTTTTCGTGCTTGACTAATGATTTAATGGATGAGGATCCCCGCCGACGCCTCTGACCAATACGAAAGTTTCTTTCTAGAGACACCATGAAACTTGCAATGTAGTCCTTTTGAAAACACTTCGTAGGTATCTTCTGGTGAATCCCCTCAATTTGCTCCAATGATACCCAAATCGGCTTCCCATTTGGACAAGATGCTCAATCTACATTTCAGTCATTTTGCATGGATGGTTATTGAGAAGCGCTCAACGATATTGGTTTGGTAAAGATTTCATTTTTTCCAGGTTTTCATTGTGCCTGTATAAGTAGTATGATTGCCAAGAGAAAATAATGATAACATGAGTATCTTGACGAGTCAACGATCCAAAAATTACCCTTTGTGAAAATTTCATAAAATTTGCCGTGATATAAACGCGTCAAGAACACCGGACTTTTGACATGTCAAAGATATATTTTTGACGCTCCTGCACAGAGTCATATGACAAGTCATATTTTATAACAATGACGAGTTATTGACTTGCTTTTCATGACAGAATCATGACGCGGTACTGTTCTGTCACAGACCGTACAGGTAATGCCTATTACATACATTTTAAATGCCACTAACTTGTCACGAACACGTCATAGTGACGCCGAATTGGGAGTAGTGTAACACGAAGCTGACGCGTATGTGACGACAGTATGAATATATTTTTTCTCTTGACACACCACTGTAATGCCTATGACGTGTTAGATATTCAGTGGCACGTACATGGTACTAATAATTGTGACACCATAACAAATAAGTAATAGAATCAAATTTCTGGTGTATGTGAGTGGAAGGAAATTGTGAATATTCTGGCTGCTTCTTTTCTGAGCAAAAACCACTATGAAAGGCAGTGCCGCGTTTGAATTTTCGCTATTGATGATGTGAAGAAGTTCACAGCTAGTAAAGCGAAGGCCAGAAAAATACCTCGTGACCATAACTGTAAAATTTGATGAGAAATATAATCGATCAACTTTTAATGATTGCCTGCGAAGAAGCTTTTGAATTACAAACCAATTCGAACAATTGCTTTTGTGTTTCAAAGTGTTTGGCTACTGTTCATTAGACTGTCTGATGGATAAATCTGAGATCAGGAATGACTCCAGATAGTAAATTCTGTGTCCAGGGGCAGTTGAGTGAAAATGAATCTTTTGAAGCAGATGAAGGGTATTTATCGGGCTCAAGTTCACTGAGACCACGCTACTCCACAGAATAGAAGTACACGATCAAGGACCAAATTCTTTTGAACTAGGCGATAGTAAAACGGTCTAATATATACCCAGGATTTGAAATGGGAAAGTTTTGATCCTAGTTTACGTGGGAGACTGCGGACAAGTGGCTGCGTAGATCGAAACTATTCATAGGAATTGGTTTAAAGAAATAAGCTCTGCCCGCGCAATCATTTATCTGTACAACACACGTTTATGACGTTTCGACCTCATGGAGATTTTCATCAGTATCAAAGAGCCTATTTCTTTAAATTAATTACTTTATCCTTGCACGAAAAAATCAATTTTTCTAATTCATAGGAATAGTTGTTGGGTCGACTCCAGTACCATAAACAGCGTCTTTGAAAGTTAATCCAGGAAACTCGCGGGTTCTTTAAAAACGTTGAATCAGGGGAGGCGCGGGGAACCTGTTTTATGAGTGTTACTAGCCGCTGACGGCGCGCCTGGCGGCGTCCACAGGGAATTGCGCTTCGCGCTCGCTGTAAAGCACCCCGCCTGACGGACTGAAAAGTATACCTTCAGAATGATGTGTGAAACGTTGTATATCTGGCTCATTGAAGGGGCTAGGTCAATTGATGTATAGAGTATTGCATATCTAGTTACTTGAAGGAGCTGTCTTAATCAGGCTATCAGTGCTGCAAGATGATACAAAGGGGACATGAAATTTATCGAAGGGGTGGTGTTTGAAGCATTGCATTTCTAGTTACTTGGAGCTGTTTCGATCAAGCTATACTCACCGACTTCCAAGCTATACATATGATAGGAAGGGGACTTGAAATGCAGTATACTGGGCTTGAAACTAGGCTATAGAACCCCTCCTTGCACTTCAACTGTTCACATCATTTTGCCGGACCCTGTACAGGTATACGGGTGAGCCAGAAGACAGTTCACAAAAACAAAAAGTCGGGTATGAAATGCATTTGTATAAGGCTGAAAGACTACTTGATACTCGTTGCAGCGTGTTGCGATTTTGTACAAGTGTTTGGCGAAATTTTGTCTTTTTGTGGACAGTGAAACGTTCAATCTGAGATATTTCAGCCTCGTACGAATGCATTTTACACCCAATTTTTTACTTCTATGGGGATTACATCCTCAGAAAACGTCCACGTCCGGGAGTTTCTGTGAACTGCGTGACTTGACGTGACGTGTGGCGCTTTATAACGTCTTCAATGACCTTGACCTTGACCTACTTTAGGATCTTGGAAAAATTTCAATTTCCAGCCTTCATTATATCAGGCCTAGCCTGCAATATACTAAGAAGAGCCCAGCCAACTCATTTTCTGAGGGGGCATTTTCGCGCCAACGTGATCGTGAGCGCGGGAGGTTGCGGGTTCCCCGCTGCCATTGCAGTTTTTTTTGTGAACCAACTTTTGGCTCTGGGTATATGTGATAGGAGAGGAACTTGGAGGAAATTTCCGACCTCAGCCTAATAATTATGTACATGATAGGAGAGGACTTGAAAAATTTTTAACAGGAAACCCTCTTATTATCACCCGTTGCTTGGACTATCACGCATAGTTCGAAGGTCAAAATTCTTTTCGACTTTCCCCTCCTTTTGACATGTTTCATGTCTTTGCGCTGGTCTCATCCTTATGGGAATTTCCACTGTGGCAATGATTCTCAAATCTGCGAGTTCGAGTTCGAGGTGCCCCTCCCCCTTTCCCCTCGAAAGGGACTTGGAAAAATCTCGAGAAAATTTTCTCAGGAGTGATTCTGAAATCTGCGAGTCCAAGTCCGAGGCTCGGTAGTTCAGCTGAACCTAATATAATAATAAAATAATATACAAGGCGTATGCTTGACTTAAACCAGGGTATGGGACTTGGAAAAATCTCGGGCTCTTCTATACCTCTCTACTAGCTACTAGTATGGGGACTTGGAAAATTTCGAGCTCTGTAGTTTCTAGCTTATCCTAATATGATGAAAAGGCGCAGGCTAGATTTATACTGGGCTAAGAAAACTTCTAGAGCCATTATGAAGCTATTAGCTTGTGACGTCATAATTTGTCAATCCTGGTCCGCTTACAACATGAAATATAATAAAGTAGACTTACACTAGCCAAGAAGCGGGACGAACGAGCGGAGCGAGTGAGGCTCCCTAATCTCATCAGCCTGAGATATAAGCTACTAAAGTAGACTTATACTAGAGCAAGAGGGCTCATTAGCCTGTAATATTCCAAAATAGACTCATATTAGACCAAGCGAGTGTGTCGCTCTAAAGCCTTAGCCTAAAATATTCTAAAGTAGACTTATGTCATGAAAGGCACTTTAATGATCTCTTAAATGGGAACTCTCAAATATTTTTGTCTCGCATTTTCCACAACATATCTGACTGGGCAAAATTTTGAAAAGACATGAAATATGATCTTTATATCTTTTTGGCTGCGCCAAGAAATCCAATACCTCCTAAAGTCATGTAGACTTTTTAAAATTATTTCGAGAACCCTCTCCAATAGCTTGGCCTCCTTTCATATATACTAGTACATATAAAGCTTGTCTAATACAAGGAGGAGTTCAAGCCTAGTTCAAGTCCAGTATACTGTATGTTAGTGAATGATTCCTCCATAACGATATCTCTCATACTTTCAACTGAGGTACTTTCCCCTTGAACGACTCAATGTTACAGAAGAGCAGTATTAGCCTGTAATGACCCAGAGAAAAGTATTTCTCATACAAGCGACTGCGGTACTTTTCCCTCAAGTCCAAGAAATCCGCATCTTAAGCAAAATCCGTAGAAAAAACCCAATTTTTTCCGGGATTGAAAATCCGTAGATGTGGCAACACTGATAGCCCGATTAAAATAGCTCTTTCAAGTAATTAGATATGCTATACTCCATTCACCAATTGGCCTCGCCCCTTCAAGGAGTCAGATATACAATGTTTAGAACAAGTTCCCTGCCTTCTCTCAGTTAATTTCGTTGGAACCCTTGAGTTTTCAGCTTTCGAGCTACAGGTGATAAGAAGGAGGGGGGGGGACTTGGTTGACAATCATCTTCTCAAGCTGTGTCAGTCAATCTGGAATCGGCTAACGACCGACATTCTGTTCTGTTATCTTCGTTTTCAAGTGCGCTGTATTCAATTACCAATGTTACTAATGTTCATGATGGGTGAGATAGTATTAACTAGATCGCTTGCAGTCATTTTTTTAAGTCACTATTTGGTCACTTTTTTCTCCTCTCCAAGTCGCTAGCTCGTCACTTTTTTTTCTCGAGTCACCGTTTCGCTATTTTCTCCAATGTTCAGTGTTTGCAGGCTGCCCCGGTAGTTGGTCTACTTTCAAAACTGATTCAAATATTATGAATGCTCTCAATTACGTGAGTAAAAACATAGTGTAATTAGCGATATCCGATGTTTCCATATTTGGTTCGAAAATGAATTTATAATGTGAGGTAGAAACATTAATAACACCTTCTTATTCGAGATATTTCAAAGCTCAACTGTCCGAGACGGGGAAACAAAATGAATCAGACGCGTGACTATAGGTATATCGTTTCACCAATAAAGCTAATTTGAACTAAGTAAACTTTCGTGGTCAAATTCAGTCACGCTAAATATTCTATTGTAGATTGACCATTCAGCCGTACTTCGAAAACTACACTGTCTGAATTTCTAAATTTACTACGATTCAATTACCGTGGACCTATACCGCCGAGTTGAGAAGTTTGGAAGAATCGTTGAATGTCGCGAAAGTTACCCAAATTCACCATCAAAGATATCTCACCGCAACCCACGACGCTGATGTATTTTACGAATTCAAAATCACTACCGACCTACCTATCAAACTACGCGATAGTAGGGCGAACAAATAGAGCAATATAGCGGCACCCTTTCCCTCTAAAATTAAGATCCGTTTTCTTCGTGTGTGACACGAGAAATTCCTGCGAAGAAGATGAAGAAAAAGCGAAAAAAGAATTTAAGAGCTCCTACTTTAGAACTGTAGGCAGTTGTGTACGAGGTGGAAAAGTAGGGACGCGGTGAAATGTTGACGCAAACCGAACGTATACGTGTAAAAGCGTGTAAATAATTCGGTGAAATATTTCGGTAAATACACGCTCACTTCCTCTATTGAAATATGGCAAAATGTTAGCATTATTATAGGTATCGCGGAACCTGGACGTAATTTCAGGGTGTATGAAAATATTCTCTTTCAAGCGCTATGAAAATCGCACCACCTATCTCTCTACTAGGCTGTTGGGACATTTCATCTTCACCTTTTATCTGCTCTATCTCGTTCTAGGGAATAAACCAAAGCTCACAAAAATTGAAATAACTCACCCGACCCCTCTCCGTTTGAATATTTTGCCGCCATAGAGAAAACATTCTTTTTTGCCGTTCGCGCGACGTTACACTATTTTTAGCTGAACATTTTCGCTCTTTCGGTTTTTGTCGTCGTTTCTTCATTGTTTGACGATATTTTCGGGCTCGAATTCGCGAAAATAACATCTTTTTCATTTTTTCTTTTTAGCGCCTATAAAAAGAAGTCTTCGCCAGAATTATAGGAAGGGAATTCTTACAATTTCCGCCGCCGTAGATGAAGCAAGCGAAAAGGCTATCTATAAGAGTCCTCCTGGCCCAGCGTAGCTGTACCCGCGAGTGAAATATTTACGCGTAGGTAGACTACGAATCAAATTTTCATTGAAAAGAGCTAAAAAAAGATTGGCGAAGGTGATTAAAAAGACGCGCTTAAATCATCGCTACCACATTACATCTCCCTAATACAACGGAGTAACAACTACGAAGAAAGATTTCAGAAAGTTCGTGAAAGACAAAATCACAACTTGAATAATGGAATGAGAGAGCAAAATGATGAACAAAAGTATGAAAAACAATAAGCTTATTCGAGACTTGTTCTTTAATCATCCTTCTGTGCCTTGGGTTACAAATCTTCCCCTGAGCAAATCATTGACTTTCGTCTGCATAATTAGAGTTTGAAGTTCGTCCACTAAGTGCCACTGTTTGAAAGATGATTTTAGAGCTGCTTTCTTCAGGACCCGTGGCTTCTCTCAATACAGCTCTGTGTTCGTCGTTTTTTACAATTTTCCTCTTCTTTCACAAGTTTTGCATCTGACATCATCTTTCCTTCCCACACTTCCAATGGCCAGCGCGAAAGCTACATTCTGTATGCTTCTAATGTTTCTTTTGACCATTATTTTCTTGATGGTTTTGGGAATTTTGATACCTGTAAGAATCAGGTTGGAGAATTTTCAGCTGAAAAATATGACTAAGAATCCTCCCAAACAGAAAGCCATGCAAACATATTATTGTAATTTACGAGTTACCATTCTCCATTGAAGAGCTACGGAAGTATTTGAGGGTGAAAGAGAGAGTATTTCTGGAAATGAAATAAAATCGAGACTTGTCTAGACAATAGAATGAAGGAGGAGAGCAAATTTTATGGCACTTTTGTCTTTCAATTTACTCGTACGTATAGAGTGGATCTTTCTTTGTTACAAGCTATAACTCATCAGATAAGAACATTACAGACATGTAACAAAGTACGAGTAAAAAGATAGGTGCACATAAGTATCTTTCATCGTACCACTTCATCTGTACTTCATCTAGACTAGTGATGAAGTAGTGACGCACCCGTAAGAAATTTATTTCGTTCTGTGCAACTAACATACAGGTCAAATCTGCAGTCAAATCATACTTAGTCACCAACATATACAATGCACTGCACTGTACATTCAACAGTATTTGGCTTACCAAATAATCCACTTTTTCTGTTTCGGTGAGTGAATAGAGCGCACACTGGAATGGAGTTATTCTTCAGTACGGACCTTCAGTTCTGGGACTTCAAACGTCCCTCACATTCGTCAATATGTACACCACGTAAAGTCGAATACAATCAATTTTCTGTACTAGAATTCTTCCGTTACCGTTCTAAAACTATTTTAGCGAGTGGGAGTACGTACGAAGGCGGGCGCATTTTGTAATTCGCGAGTTTCGCTCTGGTGCTTCTGAGATCCGCTATTATATTGCGGAGGTCAGTTTTGGTTCGTTCAAAGGTGCCCGCCGTTTCTCTGTGCATTTGTTTGACCTTCTCGGAATTTCTTTTCATTAGCTATTAAACGTTTCTCCAGAAATAGTGCTTCTTGCGCGTTATCCGTTCTCGTTCCATACTCTTTGTTATCAAGATATACCACTTTGGGACAAAGTCATATTACAATTTTTCATCTTGGAACGCTCCAGAAGAGAGAAATGAAAACTTTTCCACCTTTTTACGTTGGGTACTCTTCATTTTGCAACACAATAATTCTAGCGGTGTTGGTGAACACCATAATTTTATCACTAGTCATAGTTACAATTTGCAAATTTGGGTGAAGGGTATGCCCTCTAGTGGCAAAACAAGCAGATACTGTTCGCTGATTGATTGTGCAATTTGGGCGTGAAGATTTGAGAGTTCTTAAAAAAATCTGAAGTCGAACTCATCTCAGACATAATTCTGAGGGCCACACTTTTTATCCTCAAGATTTCTCTGTATGAAACAATATTCAGAGCAGTAGAATTGATTTCACTTACAGGGTGTCTAACGGTCAAGCAAAACCCGCGAAGTCACAGGAAAGCGCGCATTTTCATCAGGAAAAGGGTTCTTATTTCTGAAAATCAAAAGTCAAAGAGAGTCAATTCATGGAATTGTCACAAAAAAAATTTTGAGGTCACGCAAAGTCACGCATTTCAATTTTTTGATCTGGTGGATACCCTGGTATAACCTCTAACGGTCAAAAACTTGAAAGTTTACGAATATGGTCTCTTCCTAATTAACGTTACGCATAAAATCAAGAAAATTCTAAAAACTTTTTTATGACCGGTCGTTTATTCTCTCAACCCGCTGCAAAATACCTTCTGCTCCTACTTTCAAAAAAGCAATATGAATTCGATGCGAGGGTTGCAACTCTTTGCACAGGACAGACCGGCAGGACTCTTGATCATCGCTTTCAAAACAGGTTTGTCAGGCCTTAGTCTTGATTGGCTTGAGTTAAATCATTATTTTCAAGTTTTGAGTCAGCTTATAATTTTCCTGATGATCGGCTTCAAGCTTGAAGTAAGATCGACCTTTCAATAACTGGCTGAATTAAGGCGATAGTCAGCTGAATTTTGCCACTAATCGAGAGTCGAAAGTCAAAAGCCATACTCTTGAGGGTTGCAAGTTGAAACCGGAAGCAGAAAATAATGTTTTCGGTTGCACTACATTGATTCACGCCACAGTAATAAAAAGAAGCTTAAATTAGTAAGGAGTAGCTTGAAAAAGATCGAGAAACAAATCATCCTCTGCAATTGAAACACATATTTCCCTCTTAAGTTAATCATGACTTTTTCTCGACACTAAGCGCAAAATATGAGGAATACTGGACAGTGTGCAAGACCTAAACCTGAATTAAAGCTTCCAGTCGCTTGTCGCATAAACTTGAACTCGCAGCCATTGTCGACCCTTCCTAATCGGGGTAAAAATGTTTGACTACACTACCTACTGAACAAGAAAAATGCATTACTGATTTGACTATGTGATTCTGTAGTACATACTTTTTAACGCTGAATTCCATACCGTTTTTCGTTTTTCTCTATCACATCTAGATTTTCCATAATGTCGATGTTTATTTGCGTCCTTTTGCCGCAGCCTCACGCGATACGTAACGAACGTTCGAGCTTGAATACTGCTCAACTATCACTGTGTTCCGCGACGTTCGCGGCAAATCGACATCAACATTATGAATAATCTAGACGTGTTAGAGAAAAACAGAAAACGGCGTCGAATTCAGCGTTAAAAAGTACTTCAGAATCACGTATTCAAATCAGTAATGCAAACAATTTTTTTTTTTTTTTTGTTCAGTAGTGCTATTGACTTTCTGTTTATAGCGTGATAAACCCGCTATGATCACTGCCACCAGCTTCTTGTATTGTCACAATATCTGGATCCAGATTACCTGAAGTTCTCCTTGGCAAGACTGTATCTAATAGAAACATCAAATTTCTGTAGGAAGTCCACTTTGTTGCCGTCGGTTCTGCCGCTTTACCACTTTTGTCCAACTTTCGCGCTTCGCGGGTAAACTGGGTGCGCAGAGTCCGAAACATGAGCTTTGCAGTCTCACCTACAATGCAATCACGTACTTTCGTTATTTGTGATATAAATAAGTAAAATATTGTGCTACACTCTGTGAATACTTGCCATCTATGCCAATTTCTTGGCCAATTTTTTGCCAAATTTTGTTCGTCTCAAATGGTTTTTTCTTCTTATATTTGGGACCTTTCATGCCCCTCAGACATCTGTGGGACCGTACTAAATCAATTAAGGTGGCATTTCTGCTCGTCCATTTATACACTTTATTACGCAATAATACCGAAACGTAACAAAATTGAAAAATTTTCTCACTGCTGAATGATTGAAATTCGAAAGAGATGACAAAATTGCCGTTATCAATCGGAATCCGCGGCAATGTTTCAGGAGGTTTCAATGCAACGTGCTTTTTCAAACATGTTTGAAATTTATGATACAACATTTTCTTGTTGCACGCGAGAAGAGCCCTGATTGGCTACATGATTATTTTGTCAGATTTCTCAATGTTGTGTTGCATTGTTGCATTCTATGTAGAAGTGCTCTTACTCAGCGTAGTGAACCAGCTTCAATTTAATTCAATGACATTGGCTTTTGAATTATGCAGAAATGTGAGTACAAAAAGACCGATCAGGAGTCGCGAGGCGCTGTTACTTATTCCTCAATTCATATTCATATTGATCGGACGGCTACAGGCTTCAGTCCTATAAATGATTGTGCCTTTGTATGTGACTCTATGGTACTGTCTCTGTTTGTTTCGCTTTGGCAAGCTATAAGCCAACCCGATTTCGAGAGTTGAGAAGTGGGACATTAACCATTTCCCATCTGGTGGGAAACGGAAAAGCAGAAAAAATTCGCCTTATTTTGGCTTTCGCTTTATGACTCATGAATTAAGAGCGTGTAAAGCCTCTCTTTCATCAGTGAAAGTTCGGCCAAATACTCTAAACAATAATACTGGAAACTCTCGTCAATTTTGTGGTCGCAAGCGACTAGCGATAGAGGATGGAACTAACGTCAGTTGTGAGAGTTGTGACTATGAATTTGATTTTGTGTATGTTTTTCGCGTGTAGTGGTGACATTCATTGTTTGACCACCCGAACAACCCCGAGATTTGCTCACCCCGCGCCGCTGGATGCGCTGCGTTGCGTGACCAAAAGTGCTCAATGTATTTAGATAGGAGCTTCCAGTATTGTGGTTTAGAGTATTTGGTTCGGCTATGTTTGGCTCTCGACTTTCGGTCAGGTGCAATACTCCAAATTAAAGAAGTTATCGAATACCCTACGAAAGAATGGTGACTACACATAAAAATTCAAGTCGAATTCCGGTGATCAGCGATTCAAATGGTTGGCGGATCCGGAGTCAGTAGGATCGCTAGTGGCGATATATAGAATTCCCAGCAACATTGCAGAGTACAACCGATGAGAAAATAAACAAATTTCCCTCTCACAAATGTCGAGAATCCGATAATGCTTTGACTACATAAATCGAATGTTTCTCCAGTGCTACTTGCATATGTGGTCTTCAGGTGTAATTCACACTATAGTATGTGGTCTACGGTGAAGTATGTGGTCTGCCGACAAACATGAGACCCACTTGACCTATTGCAGTTCCTTTAGCATTACCCAGGATACACCACGGTGGAGGCGAACTGCTTGGTATCCCAAAAAGAGTGCTGCGCATATAGCGCGTTGTCGTTAGCTGCGTGTAGAGCGCATTGTCCCAATTTGAAATCAACTTGAGTATATGTCGTCCTGATGTCTTCCAAAAACGTGATAAAAAGGTCTGGATTGTCTTTTCGCCATATTTTCCAGCAGAAATGGTCCAAGTGGCCCTGCAGCATTGAAATTGGTACTCCTCTTTTTTTCTTTAGGATCGAAATTTTTGAGTCTAGCCATGCCCGTTCAAGACCTTGCGTATGGGCATTAGTGAATGAATCTACATAATTCTCCTGGTGGTTCACCGTTTCGTGGTCGAACCCTTCTGACGTCAAACAACGGTACGCTGGCCATTCATCTGAATGAATTGTAGAGCCAGGAGCACAATGCTCCTTGATGATGGGGATAAGGGTCTTCTTGTCCCGACGGAGCACGTAGAAATACTGACAGTCGTTCCCTTGTTTCAAACCAAAAACCCATGGCCCATCGACTCGTGTACCATGGTTCCGGTTGTTGGCCACGTCCGTATCGTTGTCTTCACTGGAGGCTGGCGCATCTCCAGCCAAGATCGAAATTCCCTTGTCGATCTTTCCTTCGTTTTTCGGTTATTTCGCTACCGGACTTAGCGCATGGTTCGTGGGCATCCGCGTCCCCCAATAAGACATGTTCTTGCAAGAATTTGACACATTTGGCTTCGGAACTGGCCACGTTCACGTAAAATTCTTTAAGAAGCATTTTCAAACGAACAACAGTAACATGAACTTTTAGTACACAACATACATCGTACACTCGATTATACATATGCACTTTTACTGCGAACATCACAATATTGTGCAAGTTGTACAAGCATTTACCATAATTGCGGCGCAGTATAGGCAACTTATTCAACCTTCAAAAATGTAGACCCCAATATGCAAGTATAAAACCCTCACAGCAGTAGACCACAAAAATGCAAGTAGTACTGTTACTTTATATATACGCTAGCTCAAACTTCTCAATTTTGATTAAGGTTTTGTACTCCTCCAATTGCGCGCTTCATTGTCATGTCAGTTTCTCATGAATGGTCTTGTCAACGTCAAATTCAATGTCATTGTGAGAAGCAATGCGTTTGGATTTCTTTCATGAAATTATAGGAGTTAGTGAGTTTGTAGATCATTGTGGGGTGAAAGCTATAGTGTAGGTATGATTCGAGGAACGCAGGGGATGAATGCTTTTTCTTCAACATTTTTCCGTAAATTTTACGTCACCAGATCATTCCTATGAAGAATATCTTCAACTCCCCCTCCGATCACGCCACTGAGTGAGTGATACGGACCACCAAGGATGCCAGTATAAGGGGCCTTCCTATTTTCACCCGTTTTGGTAGAGCCCTATAATAACGAGTGAGGACATGCGCCGCCATATTTAGTCGTTACAGCATGAACTTCCCTATTCCTGCAGGGAAGTTCATGCTGTAACGACTAAATATGGCGGCGCATGTCCTCACTCGTTATTATAGGGCTCTAGTTTTGGTATCTAAATTCTGTATAAATGTACAGAGATTGATTAGATGTTCCCTGAGAAGACATAAGGCTATTGACAGAACATAAAACTTACAGTTACAGAGAAAATGAATGCATCTGCGTGTTCTACCATTGTGACAAGGAGTGAAATTTTGAATGCGGGCATCGTGTAATCAATCGTTGCAGGTAGTTCGTTTCTAACAGCAGTGTCCGCCTCATTCTTATTGTCGGGGATCACATAGTGGGGAATTAGGGTTTCGTGGAATATTGTTTTAGCGTAGACGAAGTCTATTTTTTCTAGGCTGATCGTGGATACGTCCATTTGACTGCAACTAAAAATAATTCATGATTGTGACGCCAAAATTGACCAGTGAAGGCTGTTCCGTAAATCAGAATATTGCTTACCGTCAATTTTAGCGTGTCCACCGACGGATTTCTTGAGTCTCAATGCGTTGATAAAGTATTCACAACTCTTGGTCAAATTCAAAGATTCAAATTCCATTTAATGTTAAAGGGGCCTTCCTATTAAATCCAAAAGTTTCATTTTACTGGTTATTGTTGTCTACTGGCTTGAAGGCTGTTCCGTAAATCAGAATATTGCTTACCATCAATTTTAGCGTGTCCAGCGACGGATTTCTTGAGTGTCAGCTCGTTGATGAAGTATTCACAACTCTTGGTCAAATTCAGATTCAAATTCTCACGCTTTCTACTGAAGGCAGCTCCTCCGGGCTTATTAATTTTCTTGTCCATTTTATTGGTCAAATAGTCAATTAAATCACAAGTACACTATAAATCAAAGCACTCCTCAATCCAAACTTAGATAACCGACTACCAAGAGTGAAATAACACAGGAAAAATCAGAAACCAAGAAAACAATCCAAACGTGATTTTGATTCTTCGTCATCCGTGGCATGTAAAGGTAAACTCATAAAAATAAAAATAGATACCCTGAACACCCGCTGCAGTGTATGTACACCCACTCACTCAGTTTCCTAGCACGTTGTCGCCTGTCTTTGTTTCCCGACCACCGTCAGTCGTCATTCGATTTTCAACACCCATTATTTGGTCATTCTTCATTGGTTAATTCATTACCTTAGATTTACTGTTTCTGGTTTCTCATAAACGAATCGTTATTCAGTTTAAAGACGCTTTACAATTTATCCTTCGAGAATATGATTCAATTTGAAAACTTTCTAGAGTGAAAAATGTTCGAAATGCCTTGTGTACCTTATTGTAGCAGTATTGTTTGATGGAACTGATGATCAGATGAGATGGGTAGTGTTGATATAGGAACATGGGCGAACATAATTATTACAAATGATAGGCAAACCATTCTTTGTTGGGACTCATCTAATTGGAATGTATGTAAGTAAAAACCGTAATTAGCTTTTCTGATACAGAAGTTGCTCCAACTTTTCCATCTCAACAAAACCAAATTTTGTATTTCTTAGTTTTCGAAACAGCTAGAGAAGTTATCGTTCTCCCATTTGGAGCACTAACCTCTTTACGTTGAAAAAATTTTCCAGAAAAGAAAATACAATTTTACTTTTGGTTTTTTATTTTTTTTTGTATATAGTCGATGGGAAAACGACTCTTTCTGATGAATTGTTGCGGAAAAATTTCTTTACGATGCTAAAATTAGTTAACCCTTAATGTACTATGTGCCACTTTTGGCACGTTCGAAAAAAACGATCATATTTTCAAACGTAGGCAAAATTTACTGATGAAAGGAACGTAAGGGTGTTCAGTATTCTTATCCTCATCAGCAAAACAATTTTTGAAAAAAAATATTCATAAACACGAACTTTATGACGTTTGAAAACATAGACATCGCTTGATTAAAAATGCAAATTTTTGAAGCGCTTTTACTCTATGATTATTGACTCAATTGTAATTCTGGCCATGAAAGATTGAAAGGTAAAGATCTCAACTTTCCATTTGTGAAATCAGTTTCAGAAATTTCCTCTTGCTGTCTATAAAAATTACATTTGAAATTAATGTGCCAGAAATGGCACGTAGTACATAAGAGTGTTTCTTCAGAATCTATCCTAATAGTAGAAAAAGGTCCGTAGCGTACTACGTGCCGTTTTTGTCACAAACAGGTAAGAGAAACTGTATAAAGGATGTTTCCTATTGTAGAACAGCAAGCGATACATTGGTCGTTTTTTTCTATCTACGTTTTTTTTTGTTTGGGTCAGGTAACAATAGATTTATAAACTATCAACCTGTCCACAATACGATGTAGGAAAAAAAAAAAGAAGGTCGAGTAGGTACTATCTTCAATCAAACATTGAAGATATTGTTTTCTATGTACAGAATTGTTATTCTTTTTTTACGTGCTCATGCTCCTGCGCGTGCTCGACTTTTATGTGTGGATCGGTTGTTACTTAATTATTTTCTCTTCTCTTTTTGCGAGGAAGTAAAGTAGGCTTCATTCAATGATTAAACACATAGTGGAATCCCCTCCGTGAAATTTGACCTTTTTTTTTTTTTTTTTTTCTCCAAATTCTGGTACTGTACTGTGTCTTATCCTGTTTCTTGCTTACCTATGTAAGAGTATTCTAAAAAAAAAAGGTCCAGTATCGGAATTTTGTAGACACAATTTTTTCTGTTACCTTCTGGTGTACCAGTCTCGTTGGCTTCCAGACTACTTCTTTTTGATTGTATCTCTTTTTTCATTCTCATATAGAAGCAGCGAGGTACTTCAGCAGACAGTTTGAATCAAGTTCCGTGACCATTCCACTCAAGAACGGCAGTTTACACTTGACATATCTATTCAGACGCGAAGAGGTTATTTCTGTTTAGTCCCATACAACTGAAGCTTTGTCGCGATTTTTTGTCTGCAAAGAACCATCGTAGGGTTGGAACTAATTGTTACTTGCTTCTCTTCAATCGTCTTTTTTTCTCGTCTTCTTTTCTCGACGGGTATTAGAAATCGGTTCTTTCATCGACTTCAGGAGGTATGGAACTCGGTTCGATAGAGTAAGAAATACTCTCAGAAGAATTTTTTTCTTCGTGTCAATTTTAAAGAACGTTTCCAAGATTTGATAAATTCCGGGTTCTTTCGATGTCACTTCAAATCCGTGTAAAATGGTGAATGCATTATCTTTTGCCGAATGTGCATAATAGTGAGCAGCAACTTTACCAAAGAGTATGAGAGAGAACAAGTTTAATGATAAATTATTCTGCAATTCCTGTGTACATAATACAACAGGTGAAATTTCTTTAATCTCAAGGAACCGCTCGATGGACACTGATTGGCAAACGTTTTTCCCGGAATAATTTCTCATAAAATTGTTTTCTATTATAGTAGAGAGCAGTCCCTCATACAAGCGTAAAAAAAGTGTTGCTTTTAAAACTGAGTACTCCCTGACATGAGAAAAAATTGTTTCGAAAGGAGGTTGACTAAGGGTGCTCCTCACTGGAAAAGAGAATGAATACAGATTCCTACCTTATCATGATGCTAGATGACAGACTAGCCCTTTCAGAAAAGAAAAAAAAAAAAAACGGGCCCGAGAAGGAATTTCTGCAGCCTCGCCCCCTTCCAGCTCTCTCTCTCATTCCTCAATCAAGAGTGTTAGAAACAAAACGAGACAATTATAACGATAATTGTGCAGCATTATTGCCGTTATTCTACAGGGAAAGGGTGATTTTTCTTTTTGAATATTCTCAACAACAGAAAATTTTATTTTGAGACAACAACACTCCATAAGAATAAACACCACTTCTCTTGACGGCTAACCCCTATCCTCACATTCGTCTCGGTCTTACAAGAATTCCCAAAATATCTAAATTCAGAACATACAAACGTAAGATCGACGAACTCATTCCTATTGAATTTTCCTACAATTTTCATAACTACAAAGACGTGTCCAAATCAGGACCTACAACCGAATTTGCAGTTTCCAATTAGGTCAATTTCTGATCCTTCAAAACGAATAAGTCCGCTAAATTCATCGCCAAACTTATCGCTATATTCACCTGCTCGTCCCCTACTTCAAAATTTCACTTGCACGTTTTGAATCTGTCTTATCCCTTACTTGATGTACAAGACCATCATTCGAACAAAAAAACTCATTCTGAAGCACCTCCAAAATTTTTTTACTGTCCATCTATTTTCTGTGAATACCGGGACCCATGGACCTTCAAACATGACGCTACTCAGGCTTATCCTTCCCTTTTCTCTCGTGTGATTACTACTCCTTCACTCTCGCCCTCTCACATGATTTTAGGTCTTTCTTATCCTCCAATAAGCGCCAATCTATTAAGAAAACTCAAATTTCTTCCTCTTCCTCTTCCTCAAACCACCCGTCCGGGTCCCCATGCGAAAAATTCATCCTAACCCGTCGTCTCAGAATAAGCCGTACTCATTTTACTTGCTCTCACCTTTTTCAGGCTCCCTCACCCCCTTTATGCATACATTCCAATGCTAAGGATCTAGCCATTCGATACTTCTGGAAAGCTCTCAAAAATATTCGGGGTCACCATTCCTTTCCTGCATCACAAACTCCCTCTCACACAATTATGGAAAAATCATTGGCACAATGAACACTCTTCGACCCGGTGGCCAGAAAATTTATCGAACGAAAATTTATAGCAGTAAATTTATCGAATGAAAATTTATAGCAGACACAAATTTATCGAATGAAAATTTATAGCACCGAAAATTAATCGCACAAAAATTTTCCGCTCAATTTTTGTGCACCCAATTTTTCGAGTATATCTGCTGCAGTAGGTGAGATTTACAATCGAAGCTCCCATGTAGATGAACTTCTTCTTTTTCACCTTCAGAGGCCGAGGATGTTCTCCAATATTTTGAGGACACGTGGATAGGTAGGCCGCACCGAAGGGGACGACGGAATCCAAAATTCCCTCTTGCGATGTGGAACTGTTATGAGAACGCGACGAAGTCTATGCCGAAAACTAATAACAACGTCGAGGGTTGGCATACAGGCTTCGAGGCCACACTTGATCGTGTTCATCCGAACATTTTCAAGTTCCTCGAAGCCATACATCGTGAACAAAACCTCGTTGAGACGATTTCCGAACAAGTAATCGCAGGTACTCCCCTTCCAAAGAAGAAGAAATATCTCGATAGTGCTCGTAGACTGAAGGGTTTGGTCGCGCGATATGACGACATGACTGAGGATCCTTTCCTTAATGATGATGATGACGGCGTGTCCGAGGAAACGCTTATGCTCGTATATCTTAGAGGCATCGCCCACAACATCAGATTCACGTCATGATTTTTCGCACGCACAGTATGATTTTTTTTCTTCAAAGTATTGACGATGATTTTTTTTCACATTATTGACGATGAATTTTTTTCACATTATTGACAATGATTTTTTTTCACAATCATTATTGACGATGAATTTTTTTCACATTATTGACGATGATTTTTTTTCATGCGATCAATTTTTCTGCGATCAATGTACTATAAATTTACCTACTATAAATTTTCGTCTGCGATTAATTTTCGTCTGCTATAAATTTTCATGCGATAAATTTTCATGCAATAAATTTTCGTATAACCCTTCGACCCACCTATTTTAGAAGACCATCTAATTCATAATTATACTTTATGTCGCCATTTGCTTATTCTGAGCCCATAATCCCAAGTGTTACAAAGCTTCTTAATTCAGAAAAAGAGAATAAAATAACACTGGAACTACGGTAGGTAATCTACCCAAGAACTGCAAGAGAACCGAGTAAATTTGATACATCCTCAGAAAACGTCCGCGTCCGAAACGTGACATGAGGCGCCTTATGACGTTATCAATGACCTTAACCTACTTTAAGGCCTGGAAAAATTTCAATTTCCAGCCTTCATTATATCAGGCCTAGCATGCAGTATACCAGCCAACTCATTTTCTGAGCGGGCATTTTCGTGCAAACGAGATCGCGAGCGCGGGAGGTTGTGGGTTCCCCGCTGCCATTGCAAACCTGCAACTGCCTCTGATCTTTTTATCCATTTTTTATTTCGATTTATTTTCATTCATAATTTTTTTTCTATTTCCATTTTTTTAACGTTCAGAAAAGTTTGGCGGACGAATTCACTTTCCCTCAGGGGAAATTATTATTTTCTTGGGCATATGCATTAACTGCCGTGCATTAAATTTTAAGATTGTTCCTTTCTATTTCTGGTTGTGCAGGTTCTCAAGAGAATATACCATGCCATGCATTGTAATAGATAGACAGAAATCATTTGAAAACATTTTTATTTCAAAGAAGGCAAATAAAATCAGCCTTCGTTGGGGCTATGACGATGGAAAAACTACGGATACTTCTCCTTTCCCATAATTTCGGCAAACAACGTATGAAAAATTTTCTCATAATATAATGCATATTTTTTTACAATTGCATGGAATGGAATTAAATAGCCAAAATAAAAAAAGAATTGTTTTCAAAAAAGTATACACCGCTATGTACAGTAATAGCTAGTGAGACAAAAATCATGAAATGAGTTTACCTTCGAAGACACGTACGAGTAAAACACCTCAGTCACAATAATATGACAATGAAAAATTACAATTACACTTTCATCACCACAAATTTGACGTGCAAGGTAGATCTCTTATATTTCATAAAACATAAAACAAAATAATATGATTTTATAATTCACAAATTCACGAGCACAGAGAATGTTTTTGTGAATTGAGGACGTTTACTGTACTAGTGAATTAATGAATTATAATCGTGACTTCTTGTATAATTTTTATGTTTCATGTAATTTAAATTGAGAGTCAATAGAGTCAATAAATGTTATTAGACCTCTTGCAGTTGCCTGGCATGAATTTCTACAGAAAAATACTAGAACCAAAGAGAAAGTAAAAGGTACAAAAAAAGATAAAGGAAGAACAGCTGACGAGAATTCCACCGAGAACTCCACGACCGCTTGTGAAATGAAAAAAAAAAGGAAGAGAAAAAAAAAAGTGAACAGGTAGCAGCATTGACTGTGTAGTCAATGATAGCAGCTATTGAGTGCGTTGAACCTTTTTCAAACGCTGAACCTTTTTTGAACGAGTTAAAACGAAACAGGTAGAGTTGAGTTTTATCATTGTTAGATGGTAGAACCATCTTGTATGTATGTGCCAAAAGTGGTACATAGGACGAACCCGGGAAACAAGATTCCGTCAATATAAATGCTCGCATAAAATTTACCCTCAATCTGACCCTGACCAAATTTGGGGTGATTACATATTTTGAACTACAATTTCATGATATATTAATATTTGTGGGCAGAAAATTAAAACAAGCAAAAAATAGCACTTTTGTTCGAATGACACTAAAAATGAAAAAGACAAAACCTTGGAAAAACTAATGTCGGGCATTGTAATGAATAGACTTTCTAAAACTCACAAAAAAATCACCTTTGGCTTGATAAAATAAGCAAAATCTATTTTACCGAATGTAAAAAGGCGACATTTATGCTTTATACTCAACTACCCTTATGTACTATGTGACACTTTTGGCACATAGGGTCCCTACAAAAATTGAATGGATAAAACTGATTTTTTTTTTGATATTCGTGTTATGTAAGGATGCCTTTATCAGATTTTACGCGCAAATTCTAAATTTCAAAACTTTTCGAAATCTAGTACATTAAGGGTTAAAAATCGAAACTGTGAGCTGGTGTATGGAAAATTTGTTCCCAATATTGTATGCATGGTTATTCTAAAAAAAAAAGAGAAGTATAAAAAGGGAGGAAGCGAGAAGCGATGTGAAATTTCGACTCTTCAACGTTGATCTCTAATGACTTTTCCGTTCGCAAAATCGACAATAGCGGTGGGACGAAAATACGACAAAAAAAGTTGATGAACATTTCGCGGTATGAACAGATTAAATTAGGCTTATGTAGTTTGCTCCGATTAATGTTACCAGCAGAGAGCGCAGAATTTAAAAATATGAAGCAATTCAGCACCGACGAGACAAATTCTATGGGCTCCGGCTGAAGGACTTCGTGCGCGGTAAATATAGCTGAAAGTTTCAACGGGTGTGTAGCTTTTCTCGACGAAGAAATTGTGAAAAATAATACAGCACAATCCATCAGACGAAAAACCGATTGTGGTTCCTCTCTATCGCGAGTATATATCGAGAGACGTAAAAAATTTATTCTGTACCTCTTTTTCGCGGTTAGTATCCACAGCGCGTAATGGTTTTTTTGAGGAAAAGAAAGTTCACGATCTCTGGGATGAAGTTTTCCTTGTGGGGGGAGGAAAAATAAGACCCAACAACAACAGAAACGTTACAAAACGTCGAATTTACTCGTGAACAAAAACCGTACGCGTAGACGAGAGAGCGAATCTTTTGCCCATGCGTAGAAGTGAATAAAAAAATACTAACCTCGTAAAATGCGGTGTGCAACAGGCAACCTCTATACCGTCGTTGTTAACTCTTCCATCAATGAATAGTATATTAGGCATCAAGGGAGAGAGCAGTGCGTTTCGTGCCGAGTGCGACATTCGCGGAACGAGTGAAACGAGTGGAGCGAACGCACGAGGCATGGAATTGGAACGCACTGTCTCTCCCGAGTTGCCTACACTATTTTCTTCCGTACACACTGGTGATACCAGCAGAGATTTATTATTTCGTGGCCGTACGCGACAAAACCCACCAGTCTGGCCGAACCAACCTTTTGTTGCGCACGTTGTTGAAGTTAGTTTTGCCGATATCTTGTGAACGAGTGAACTTCAAAATACGCGGAATTTTACAACAGCTAGCTCTTCAAGTGGAATAACGACACAAGCTGATCCTTCAGCATCTTCCTCGACTCGAACCGTAAGTATGATTATGGTAATTATTGCTTAATATCGATCATTAATCTACGAAAGATAATGAACGCTGATAACACAGAAAAGAAACGAATCTCAGAATCATCAATGTTTACAGGAAGAAAACATTCCTAGCTGTTCTTATGCCTCGAAAAAAAACTGATAATGCCGAAGCAACTTCGTCATTTCGCTTTCCCCAGACTGTAAGTATCAAAATAATGAGTACGTCTAATGATAATTCCTGAGAAACATTATCGTATTAGGAGTTCTCGAAATTGATGTGTTATTACTTTCTATTTTGCCAGCGAACTGAAGATATACTTACCATTGGAAAGCTCAGTATTTGATGCTAAAGATGCAGAAAAAATTCACGCCATATACGCGGATGTTAGTGCAGATTGCTGTAAAGACAAATGCAATAAACTCATTCCAAAACACATTGCTGTCGAACACAGGTAATTGCATGATGAATTTCGCATTTAGCTACGTGTAACAACTTCTTATTTGTTCCCTAATGTACAGTATTCACGCAGAAAAAAATTTCCTTTATTGTTTGTAGACAAAAATTCATGGAACTTGATAAAAACGAGCAGGACCTAATTATCCTCACTACGATTCAAGCAATCAAGCATTTCGTCGACTCCATGAACTCGATTCTGTTTATGTTACACGAAACACCAAGCAGAAGTTTAGATCGACCCAGAACGATGGTTTCAAGCTTAATGTAACAAAGTTCATATTTCTGTCTTTACCCATATGCAAAGGGTTCTTCTTCTTTGTTCACCCAGTGGGGATTGATCGCTACACAAGTTTTATTCGACACAGATAGTTACCATTACTCTCTTTTTTAAAAAGCTTTTTTGTGAAATTTGTGTTTTTTTTTTTTTTATTATGACGTTCTTTGTAAATTAATTTCCTATAAGTTGATGATTCTAACTCAAAAAATTTGTTTTTGCTACTGTTGTTTCCTGAATGAGGTTGTTACAGTCTATTTTCCGGAAAGTGCTTCTACAATGAGAAGAGTGCGCCAAATTGAAAAAGTGGTCAGAACATTTTTTTTCGGAAATTTGATGACGAACAATTTTTGTTTGAAGAATTTTTCAATTTATGCCTTTTTTTCCTAAGAATTTTGCAATAAACCTGCAGTTTGAGTGATTTTTCACCAAAAAGTCCCCCTCCCCACTCACCAAATGAAGTAAATGACTTGAAATTTTGGTCAAACACTGGAGTGATGATAAAAAAAAACCTACAAATTTGAGAACTTTTCCCTTCAGTTTTACAGTTGAACCATTTTTTGGACTGCCCAAAATCCCTTGAAATAATCGAAAACACAAAAAATCACATATAGGTACCACGTGAAAATGCGTGTCCTTACCACCCTAAGAATACAATAAAACGAAAATCAATTTTTGGCCAGGCTGGTGGGTTTTGTCGCGTACGGCCACATTTTTCTTTTTTTTCGGGAGTTGGCAATGAGGGTTGTCAATAATAGCCAGCGATCGGACAATACCTACGTTGTCATTATTCATCATCATTCAAATAAATGCTTCAAATTGCACTAATTTTATTAACACGAAATAAAAAACTCTTGAGAAATTAAAAACACTTCTGGTGAAAAGAAAATATTCGAAGGTAACAATAAAATCACCGCAAATCTAATTAAAATGAATATTGATGTTGTTACAGTTTGTAAAATGAAATAAACCTTTCGGATGCTGGACTTCGTTCGTGGAAGACATTATACGATTTTTATCTTCAGAAACTGAAGGTGTTAGTTCTTCGACGTCATAATTTTCACATACGATGAAATCATCTATATTCTGACTGTTGATGAAAACTGTAGGAGATGCCGAAGAACTCTTTGTTGTAACTGGGAGTAAGGAATCGAGATAGTTAGGGTCGTGATTTGCGATAAAACGATCAAATTCGTCATCATTACGAAATTCTGGTCCATTGAAGTCTATGGCAGTTGAAGTAGTTTGTGTGATGGAGGTCTCAAGATGTGTATTGATACAATTTGTACTTATTTGAGGAGATTTCTCCAGTATTCTGTTGATAGAACGTATTTCCGATGACGTTGTGGCTGGTAACATTCTTCTGTCTGGGATGAAGGTTGTACCGGTAGCTTGAATTGTGTTGGCGCTGTTCGACGACGATTGTTTCAGGGAACCAGTACCAGAAAGTGGATTCAAAATATTTGAACTTCGTGGATTTTCCTCGCTGAAATCGTCCAACTTTTTTGTGATATAACTACAGGTTTCTTTCATGTAATCTAGGTCGCTTTCCACATAATGTTCCGCAATACGATCGCTCTTCCAGCCTCCTGCGCGCATCAATCTGTCTTTCTTAGCACCACCATTTGCAGCTAGACTTGCACCAGTTCGGCGAAAAGTGTGACCTGTGTACTGTTTTGGATTGTCAAGTTTGAGAAATTCCGCAATTTTTTTCGGCATCATTGAAAACTTATTTTTTCCGATGGGTTGTATCGTACAATGGGAGTTTTGGTAATTTAGGAAAAATCGTTCGTGTGATATAGATTCATCATTGGGTCGTAGGTTTGCATACATTTCCACAAAATGCACCAGTTTTGAATCAATGACAAATGTACGTTCCACTTTAGTCTTCGTATCCGGAACTCTCAACACCCAAATATCCTCGTGTTTCGTTACATGACTGACCTTTACCTTTGTCAGTTCATCGACTCGCATTAGGCCTGTTATACCAATAATGAGTACAACCTTCATGTCTAACTTTGTCTCATTTGGTGCTGTTTTCAGGAACGTATTAACTTCGCTTGCAGTGAAAACGCTTGCTTGTTTTGATTTAAAACCTGCCGACTTTTTCTTCAGGAACGACTTCAATTTCATGTAAACACCGATATTGACATTGTTGTTGGTACCAATCATCAACTTTAACATTGAAAAACGAGCCCATAGCGTTTTTGGTGACAATTTCATATTGTTCATATATGCGAAGTACGCTAAAAGAATGTTCTCTTCAAAATTATTTCGGGATAATTTCTTCTCCTCTTTCCATTTCTGGAAATTCGAATACGCTTTTTCATAATCTTTTCTTGATTTTGAGGGGATTAAATCATTTGTTGCTTCATCAGCTAAGTTGCGTACATCAGGGGGCGTACATATTGAATCATCAAACTCTGAATTATCGTCTGCCATTTTACACTCTATCACTAATAAAAATTTACAAACAAATGACCACTCATTATACTAATTGTGTAGGATTCTATCGGAATTTGAAGAATTTGATGGAAAAGGCGGCAATAAAGGACGAACATAGAAGCCGATAGATAATTAATGTACGATGGATAAAATTTGAGTTGCCTCTAAAAAAATGTAGATTCGCTACGTTCGATGTTTTTGCTCCCTCTCAAACTATTTCCGCTCCCGCATAATGACGTCATCTTGTTTTCACTCCCGCTAAGGAACGATCGTCGCGAAACATGTACCTTCTACCCGAAATACCATTGCAGAAAACGCTGTTTCATATGTGTGTATGGAAGAAAGTATTTTCAGTATTCGTTCGGCCAACTTATTTTCTTTTCTTTTATTATTTTTTTTTCCTACGCTTTGAGTAAGTAGATTACCTCATTTGTGTGCTTTTCTTGTATTACGCAATCGTATCATCTGCGCTAAGATTCTTTTTTTCTTTATGTATCTTGTAACCTAGAAGAGAAAACATTTTATTTAACGTCAGAAACAGTGTTCGTTTACATTTCTTTGGTTTCTTCTTTCTCGAATCGAGGATATTTTATATACCGTCTTCTAATGGATTTATCTGATGTTATTAAATGAATTATTAATCGTTATAATAAAATGATCATTTTCGGTACATTCAATAGAACCTTCTCGGAAGCTTTATCTGTCTTGAAAATTAATTTTCTTGCGTAACACGTACTTCAAGAGGTGTTTGTGAAAACGCTTTCTACTCCGAAGAAGTCCTATCACATCAATAAATAAATTGATCAGGACATGAACTAACGTATGAGAACTCTCGTCCGTCTTCGAATGCTGACTCAGATCTGCTTTCAAAAATTCTACTTATATAAGTTACGACGTACGTGATAACATAGCATACCGCTTGAAAAAGGAGAATTATGTAAGAATATCTTTCATATTCCTTTTGTTCAACCTCGTTCAAAGTATTGTATTAGGAACTATGACAGATAGGTTGTCGTTTTCCAAACATTTTCTTCTGAAACTCCACATTTCAAATAAATATTTTGAGAAGAGACTTTGAGCTTTTTAATAGTTGAAACCCTAACAGAAGAGCTCAGTCTAATCTTGATGGGGAACTGTTCCATGGCTAGGTTTTTCGACATGTTGCATGTCTACTCTGCCCTGACCCCTAAGTTGAAATTTTCCGGGTGTCTTCCCCCCCCCCTTCACCCTCGATACTCCGTGGGTGATTCAGAAATTTGCGAATACATCCCGCGAGTTCACCTTGCCTAGTTTATATGTATAGGGTGCGCCAAAAAGATGTTAACAGTCAACCGGAGAACTCCACGAAATTGTCGCGAAGTCCTTCCGGAGTTTATCGTTCAACTGTTAACATCTCCCTGTATACTAGCTTCGTACTAGCTTTATGCTAGGATTTTACCAGTCCTAAACTATACCTACTAAACTATACCTACAATAGAACGAAGAAGAACCCCCTTCCCCTCGGATTTTACTAGTCCTAAACTAGGCTTATGGACGTAAGCTAGTCATCAAAAATACAGTTTACTGTGTAAACGGATCTAGTCAGTTTATACTAGCAGGATTAGGCTATTGTATTTTATTTATTTTTTGAATTCCCCATTGAACTGGACCTCAACCAGCTACTGTAGTAGGTTTAGCCTTCTTTATAATAGGCCTAAATGTTCAATAAACTAGACCAAGAAGGTGGTAGGTCTGAGCACTGAGCTTTCTTTAAACTAGGTGTAGGCCCACTGGGATTTTACTAGTCCTAAACTGGACTTGTACTAGACCAGGGGGGGGGCGAAAGAGTAAAGCGAGTGAGCCTAGAAGCTATTAGCCTCCGCTCATTTGCCTCATCAAAGTTATTAGCTTGGAATATTTCAAAGTACACTTGTTTGAAATGTTATTCCAAAGTAGACTCATATTATACCAGAAAGGGAAGAAAAGAGCGGAGCGAGTGAGCTCCCTGAAAGATATTAGCTCGGAATATTTCAAAGTAGACTTATATCGATTCCATGAAAATTCGCCGCAGATGAAAATTGACCGCAAGAAAATTCACCAAATTTTAATTCTCCCCCCCCCCCTCCCATAAGTTATCTTGAGCTGTGTAAGTCTGTTAGCGTTACCCAGAAGACACCGCGTAGAGGTCGACTTACCCATCTTCCAAAAAAAAAAATCAGTGTAAGGGCGTCGTTACTATTGAAGTAGTAATCCACTACTTAAGTCGTTGTGAACGATACAATGAAATCGATTAATATGAAAGATTATGTGCAACGCCGCGTATATATTCCGCCATGTCATCAGTTGGGTCATAATCACACAAAAGTCTTCGCAGCCGGTTGGCGCAGTCTTGATACTTTCGACGTTTTTGTGCAGGTTCCCCTGCATCAGCCTGCTTGTATTCATCTCTTGTATTCTCATCCTCATTCTTCAAGGCATCAATCGACCGGAATACATTTGGATGAGCAGCGTTTAGTACAGTTTGAAATCTGTTGTGCCAGCCTTCGACTGCATTATTTGTACGGGGAAGACCTGTTGAGGCACGATCATAGCAGCTCCACATAAACGATGGCTGTCTTCAAAAACCTTGTAAGTCCAGAAACCAAAACTTTTGAGGAAATGCATTTTAAAAAACACGTAAGTCTCAGGTAAGTATTTTTTTGTTCTTTAAAAACCTTGTAAGTCCAAATTTTGTCGTTTAACAGCGTTAAAAAGCATAGCGAACGATAAAGTGCAAGTTTTGGATTCTCCATTGTTTTTTACTCAAGAATCATCGTTCACAACAAATCTTCACACTGAATCGACGCTTACAATGAACAAACAAAAAATATGGACTTACGAGGTTTTCAAAGAAAAAGTCTTTTTCCAACTTACAAGCTTTTTTAATTGACCGTAAGAGCGCTGATATGCATTTTGGACGTACAAGGTTTTTGAAATAAGACGTCTCTATCCTTCCTTCTTCAAAATTCATGTCAAACTCATTTTCAATAAAAAGTGGACTTCCAAGGTTTTTGAAGACAGCCATATTATCCATGTTGTATGCAGGCAGGCGGCGACCATTGCGTGCTCCACGACGCCGAATCCATACATCCTCAAAATAGTCCACATAGGTTGAAATTATAGTAAAAAGTTAGTGTGTCTTATAAGCTCAACTTTTTTTTTCAGCGTAGTAAATTATTCTTCATCGCGGTGACTTTAACCCTGTCTCTGCGGCAAATTTTCCCGCGGTGAACTTTCAGCAGCGGTCAATTTCCTTGCGGTGAATATTCTCGCGGCCAATTATTCGCGGCGAATTTTCCTGATACCCTTATATCAGACTAATGATGGGGGCGAAAGAGCAGAGCGATTGAGCCACCCAACAGCTGTTGTTTCAAAATATTCTAAACTAGACACGTAGTGGAGCAAGGAAGAGAGCGAACGAGCGGAGCGAGTGATGTCTTCTAAAAAATTAGTCCTTTGTAGAATCGACGCAATTTTTCAAATTATGGCAATCTATACCAAAAGGAGAAGCATACTTGAATATTTATGTATACAAAGAAGAAATTTTCCACCTGAGCCAAATAAATGAAGATTATGTTTCATGTACTCAGCGTTTATCTCTGCGGACGCACTTTAGAACAATTTTATTTTATTTTATTTTTTGTACGCTTCTTGGTCTAGTACAAGTCTACTGTAGACTCTCCGCTCCTTCGTCCCACTTCTTTGTCTAGTATAAGTCTACTTTAGTATATTTCAAGCTGATGAGATGAGGGGGCCTCACTCGCTCCGCTCGTTCCTCCCGCTTCTTTGTTTAGTACAGGTCTACTTTCGTATATTTCAGGCTGATGCGATTAAGGGGCCTTACTTCTTGGTCTAGTATAAGTCTACTTTAGTATAATATTTCAGGCTGTTGAGATTACGGAGCCTCACTCCTTGTTCTAGTATAAGTCTAGTTTAGAATGCTGTTGGAGGACTCATTCGCTCCGTTAGGTCGCCCCCTTTCTTGGTGAGCTACCGAAAAACTATTGGCTTGAAATACCCTAACTGGAACTATACACCAAACGCTGGTAAAACTGGCATGGCCCTCAGACCTAACACGTGAGCCACTCAACCAATAAAACAAACCAGGTTAACCATGAAAACGAACGGGTGAAACCCCCACGAAAAGACAGTAGACATGAAACTTGATCTCTTTCTGTTTGGCTCCGACAGAAGATTCTTAGCGGGGAAGCTGCTATCGATTTTGTTGGGGGGATTACATCCTCAGAAAACGTCCGCGTCCGGGAGTTTCTGTGAATTGCGTGACGTGACGTGTGACGCTTTATAACGTCATCAACGACCTTGACCTACTTTGCGGTTGAAGATGGGTTGCTTCGTTTGGGTAAACATTGCGGAAGCAGACATTGTCTTCTTCGTCAAAGTACTCCTCTTCCTTTAAAGGGAAAGCGAGGATGCGGAGCTGACCTCCCTCGCGGTGAGGACATTCTTCAGTATTTCTGAATCTATTGTCCGGACGTTGGGTCTATTAAGAATCTATCTGCGTGCCAAAAGAGAGTACTACTGAAGCAGTGACCGATTCGCGTGAAAGAAGAAAAGAACATACAATGAATCACGATACTACGTCAATCACACCTAAGTCTGAGGTGATGAAGGAAGTATTTCATTTTGGGGGAGAAATTTTGAACAACTGTGGTTATTTCTCTTGTCTCGAGTGCAATTCGTTTATTCTTAGATGAAAAAATTTCATAGTAAATTATAATATTGAGAAAAAAAATCGTTGCGACAGCATGCCCTGTCCATCAAGTACAATAATATAAAATAAAAACGGAACAACACCTCTAGAGGAACAATTTAAAAAAAAAAAAGATATTTTATTGAAAAACAATTGGAATGAAAAATTCTTTGAAATGCATGCACTAACAGAGCAACAAAAATAAAAATAAAAAAAGGAACTGAATAGACTTTGTTTCAGAACTTTCGGTTCTGTTAAGATAGATTTTCGCGACTAAGACTATGGCGTCGGTATTGGCGTTATAGTATGACTTCCACGGAATCAATTTTCGCTCCATCAGGTGTCAAACCAACGTCCTGAAACATTTGCGTAATCGAGTTTCGATCATATGCGATACGAAAGAGAATTTTATGAGCGGCTATGTCGGAAAAGTCGCCGTATAGATCACAAATAGTATAAATAAACGAATTCCGGTTCATCGTAATCAGTGACCGAAACTGCATTCAGCCCTATTACGTAAATTTTGAGCAGGAGACCAAAGAATATGGCGCCATTTGTTGTTTCTAGTATCATTTCGCAGGTTTCCTGGTAAGAATTTCTTCTCCGGCTCTTCAATACGCGAACGGACCTTAAGAATCAGTAAAGATTTTTCTCGTTCTGCCTGAAATCCAAGAGGTTCAAAATAATGTACACACAATTTTACTAAAGCAGTATACTGCTTTCAAGTAATCAAGTTACTCAAAGAAAACCCAATGGGATCATGAGAGAGCTTTAAGATCGCTATTCGCACACTTTTCCAACTAGAAATTCCCCGCCAGCACTCTAGAGTGTCTCGCGCTTTCAGTTGAAACTCAGTCAAAGAACATACTGGGCGCAATATAATAAAGGGTCAAATCCCTGAAGTAGGTCAAGGTCAAAATCATTGATGGCGTCATAAAGCGCCACACGTCACGTTACGGCACGCGGACATTTTCTGAGGATGTAATCCCCCTAACAAAATGGATAGCGGGTTCCCCGCTAAAACGAATCCATTTTCTGTAGAGGTACTATAGCCACTTTCTCACTGTGAGTACTTGGCAAATGTCGACTTTGCCTATTTGTGCGTGGGAGAGAAAATGAAGGAGACTATAGATCTGATGAAGACTCTCTCCATCAATTTTGGGTGACCTATCAAGTTCGGGAGTCTTTCCTCTGGCGCTTGTTCAGTATAGGAGCCATAATTAGAATGATAACCTTCATTGCTTGAACACTGAAGCATCTTCAGATGTTGATGTAGAAGAGGAGAGGATTTTTTACATAGTACCATTCTAATTGCTGCGCAATTACGGCTTGTTCAGGAACTATGTACACCCCTTCAACCAGACCATAAAATATTTGAAGATGTTGTAAGAGTAGTTGAACAGGAAGCCGCTGTCGTGAAAATACGTTCATGTTCCTGGGCTATACCCACGGGGATATGTCTCACAGGAAAAGCTCCTTCCACAAGTTGTTCGACGACGTACATCTATGTCCATTGCCAGGCCCTCAATCCGATGATCGATGGTATAAAACTCATCGAGGTTTGGGACTAGCATTCAGAGTGGCGCTGGGGAACAGGACGAGGTGGGAAAGAATCAAATGAAAGTATAATTTATTTGAAGGTTCACGTCAGAAGTATACATCACGCCTATATTGAGCAGCTATAGGCAATCATAATACTGCATCGCATTACATACATGGTATGATAAATCGAGAACGCTCGTCATTTTCTTCCAAATGTGCTTCAGAATTGTTTATTGATAATATTAGCATCCAATAATTTATGTCATCAGTCTTTTAGGACAAATTTTCGCTCCATCGTTTCGGATCATGATAAAATACATCGTCTCGTAAAATAGCCCGAGCGCAACCAAAATAGAAGGTTGTATGACGTAATTACCGAGCGGAATGAGTATTCAAAAGAAATTTAAATTACTAACCCAAGTAGGTATACTCAATTTGTGAAGTCGAGAGAGAATTTTGAGACGTCGGATTCAGAAGAAGTACGAGGAAAAACTGAAAAAGGTAAATGATTATGTATCTTTGTTTGCTCGAAACGCAGTAATTGCGCTTGTGACGTTATTAAAGTAAATTAGAGAAAAAATGACTGTTTGGCCGAAACAAGAATGTCAATTTCCTAATTTTTTCAGCGTTTAGCAACCGTAAGACTACATTTCCCTGTCGAATATAAAACGAGACTCTCCCTTTTTTCTATTCGTGGGTTTGTTCAAATCCGCAGAGATGAGCTTGTTACAAAATCATTTTCTTTTCAGCTCGACTGACGGACTTTCGCGAAAACACGAATAGCTTGTAATACTGAAGTAACGTTTCACCGTTTCGCGTTGAACTTTACGCTCCCTCTTTACAATTTTACAGCGTCATTATTTGATTCTTTTAGAATATTATTTAAGTACTTTTTCCAGTTTTATATTTTTCGAACTTACGAACAGAGTGTGACTTTTGGCTTATTCGCGTCTACTCGACTGACGCGGTACGCTGATTACATCGATAATTTATTTTGTTAACAAATTAGTCAACCCGAAGAATCGAGAGTAAGAAGTGATGTAGCTTTGCCATTAATTTACTCAATCGTTGTATACTAAGCTGTATCGTAGAGAGCTTGGTTTCGAGTCTAACGTTGTGTAAGTTATTAATAATGTGGCGACAGTTTATCCTCCCTCTTTCTCTGTCTATCTTTCTTTCTTACTTCTTCTTAATGATTTATTTCTCTCTTCATTCGGTTGTGCTCAAAATGTGGTTACCGGTAACTGCTAATCATGGATACAGAATTATGAGGTTTAGGTGAACAAGCGTCATACGACACGTCATTATTCAAAAGTGTCCTATTCATGAATTGATGTGACTTTCATTAAGCCGTTAACGTTTTGCTGTAGGAAGAGAAGGGAACTGAAACTAGGGTAGTAGAAATTCAATGTTTCTTTTGAATCTAAAGAAAAGTGTACTGATGATTGAACTTGAAAAAAAAAAGAGATTTGCAGCGCTGTGTAAGCATCTAGAATAGATGTAGAAATGTCCAAGATTGAGAAATTGACCTTCATTTATACACCGCTCTCCAGAACCTCAATTAAAGCTGCAACATCAAGCAGTAATGGTGAATATATTCCAGGAAAAATGATGTTTGATGATCACCTCCAAAGAAATTGGCTATCGGCAGTTTGCAGATGTGAAGGAACAGTACTAAGTCAGTCTACTCGTTGTGACTGTACATTTTCTCCGCCTCGTCGAGTCGCTCTTCATACTTGCTTGATAATGGTTGTTTAACCGAAAGCGCGCTCGCGGCTTCTTTAGCAATTCTTACTGCGGTTCTTGTAAATTGCTTCCAGTTTACTCACTGAGTATTGTGGAGTTTTTCTAAACACCCAGTTTGAAGTTCATCAATACGAGCGTACCACGAGACAAGCTTGTCATATTCATGGTTCCTGATGCAATTTCTCCACAACCGCAACTCCAGCCATAAGTTACAACAAAACCAAACTTCCTTGTTCCTTCCAATCCTTTGTAAAATTGTACCTAAGACCGGTGCACACTCATTTTCGTTTACTGCCTACAATACTGGTATCGGTACTTGTAAATTGGACGCTTTAAAGCGAAACCCAGTTGCGCGACATGACACCGAACTGGAGAATGGGAGAATCTTCACCCATAGTACATGAGCATTTGACCCAATCTCCAGATTGTTATCATGTCGCTTGGTTGGGTTTCGCTTAAAAGCGTCTAATTGTAATGGTAGAGACTAGAGAGGAGTAGCTTGAAGAGAAGATGAAATTATTGATGGATGCTGAGACAGTAACTGGACTGGTTGCAGATGCAGATGCAGTAGGCATTTCTAGACAGTCTGTACTGCAGCATTGCAGTAGACAGTAAGTTGTAGAATATAACTTGCAGCGTTGCAGCGTTCCAGCTGCAAGCTGCAAGCTGACTTTAGAATATGGAGCTGGCAATTTGGTGGGAATTTTTACGCTGGGAACCATCCCTTCCCGGTAAATCTCTGCCACAACACTGGTTTCATATGAGAAAGGACTCTTGGAAAAATTTCCCTCCTTGTAAAAGGAAGGTATGTAAATTCAAAACTGACCTATAAAAAGCAAGGAATAAGTTTTCAGCATTGAGCTAACCGTAATGAAATCCCTTCTTTCTTCTCCTTCTCTCTCTCATACTTGGTAGACGACAAGAAAACCGTGTCTGTTCAAACGGGATAGTTGATGCCGAATTCTGCTAGGGTTGCAACAATCTTAAGATGCTTCAGCGTATCTCTCCACACACGTTATTGTAGGTAGGCTACACTTGTATCACTAAATTTCTCAAAGATGATGAAAAATTGAGAAATTGACTTATAATTTTCCTGAACATTATGTAAACTTCAATCAACTGAATTTTTATGCCAAGTCTCAACGCTCTGCGCCGTTTCCTGATTTTTTAAACAATTTTTAGAGAAGCAGTGCAAAGCCTTAAGATTATTGTACATTATTGTATATCTCTAACTTGCAACGCTCTCTAGGGATACGTTGCGGAGTTATCACAAAACCGTTGACGCCAGTAAATTTTACTATACTGCAGTCAGAATACGCGCATGTCCATGCCTTTATAATTGTCTGTGCCCTCACGCTTCAGGCGCCACGCGTCACTTGACGGCGTGATTACCCTCGGCGTCGTTGCAAGTAACTTGTCTTTCTAAAATGTTTGTGGCAGTTGCTGTAAGTGTATTGCAAAGATTCTCAGGCTCGAGTGTCAGTCTCAAGTCTCAGCCTCGATTCTCAAACTCAATTCTCAAGCTTGAGTCTCAGTCTCCAGTCCAAATCTGGAGTGTCAGTCTCAAGTCTCAGTCTCAAGTGTCAGTCCCGAGTCTTGGTCCTGAGTTTCAGTCCCGAGTCTTGGTCCTGAGTTTCAGTCTTGAGTCTCAGCCGAAGAGTTTGTTTCAATTCTCCAATCAAATACTTCAAGTTATTATATATTCTCCTACTTGTATCCAATTCTTTCAGGGAAAATTTTATTGGCAAGTCTGAATTGTGGAATCGCACACCAAATAACTTCAGCCAGATAGAGTTGATTGCAAGTCTGAAATCGGGAATCGCACGCCAAACAATTTCAACCAGATTAAGTTGCAATGGAGTTTCCAAGAAAAAAAATTTTCGACATGTCCATGTCCGTACAGTATTGGACTCTTGCGGACTACTTGGGTTCGCAATTCATGGAACAGTACCAGAGCAAGCAAGGACTTCCGTTGAGTCCTCAAATAGAACTTATTGAAGGGGCCTGAGCGAAAATTGCTGCGATACCTGGGTCACGTGACTCAACTCTTCACCGCTAGGCTGACGATGTATTCACGAAAAGTTCCGGATATGGTGATCTATGAGAACTGAATGAATGTTGTCAAAGTACATGGTACTATGCAAGCGCCCTTGAGAATTCCTCGTGGGCCAGCCCTTTTCAGTTCGTTTATGTATAGCCCAATAACGTCAGTCGACGTCGAAAGGTCATTTCCGAATACAAATATTTAATTTCCGATCGAAAGCTCACCTTCGCTCAAGAAAATGTCGCAAAACCTTTAATCATCATGCACAACAAAAAGTTGATGTAATATTTCAAATTTTTTGTGATTTTTATTCAAATTTTCAGTCAAAACTTTCGAGTTCCGAAAATGTCGAAAATTGAATTTTCAAATGCTGAATATTCAGTATTTTAGTGTTATAAAGTTCGGGCTCGAATCATGATTAACCTCATACTCCTCCCAATCCATTGCCTTAGCTTTGATCAGTCCGTTATTCATGAAATCAAAATTATCTGCGACAGCCATCTCAATAACATCGCTTGCATACACATTATTTTTGAAACTCTTGCTTCCATCAAAACAACAATAACTTTCATCTGGATCCCTGGCCACATCGGTCTCCCGGGACATGACGAGGTGCAGCCAAGGGAGCCACCGACCTACCAAAGATTACAGATCCATCTTCTTCCCCATCATACGATCTAAAAAACTATTACCGTTCCCTAATTTTGAATGCTTGGCATCATCTTTTGACTCACCTACCACCACAACAAGCTCCGATCTAGAAAAACCGCATCTACCTCTCGGTCCTCCTCAAACAGGAATTCCTGTCTTGAAGAAATCATTCTCTCCCGCCTCAGAACTGGCCACACCCGACTAACTCATTCTCACCTCCTACTAAATCTCTCCCCTCCATCTTGTAACTACTGTCAAATGGATAATTTCACAGTACAACACCTATTCTTATATCCAGCCCTACAAAACCAACGACCAACTTTCAACGTCTCTTCCTCCTCATCCTCCTCCTTGTGCAACAACTCAGAAACAGTTACCAACACTCACCAATATTTACGCTCTACCTACTACTTTCCACTCCTCTAATAACCTACAATACTTCTTCCAGAGTTGATGACCCACAGAGTAGTCGAATAGCTCAAAAATAAAATGAAAAACAAAAAAAAAAATAATACAACGGTAATTTCTGTTAGTTCTTCATGAAGAAATGAATTGTCAATAAGTGATTCGAGTAGTGAGGTCAGTGGATGTTGTTTGGTAGGTAATTAAACTCAACTTCCATCGCCGGTTGCTCGTTACCACCCGCGTTCGTCATTTGCTGATGGAGGTAAGTGGTTCGCATATCCATAACTGTTGTTTTGCTTTCCAACTGCACGACCTTATTCGCCAGGTCATCGACTTTAGTATCCAGTGCTGTAATCTTGTTGCCGAGTGTTTCAATCCTGTCGCTGATTTCGTAACTACATCCCAAAAACATCATTACTTCAACGTTCGTGACATTCAATTTTTCATCTAGACGAATTAGTCTTGCATCATTATTTTCGACGACGCTTCTTATCGCTGTCATTTCACTCTGCGTCGACCTGATTTCAGACTCTATCCTTTCGGTTTTCGCAAGGATTTCGTCAAGTTTGCTGATGATTTCTGTGGAAGCCATTGCGTTGAGAAGATATTTTCTGGCGTAGCCAAATTAATAAAGATCATGTTTCATGTCTTCTATAAGGAAGCATGCTTCGATCGTTTGCCCCAGCCCCCAATCTTGGTGAACTATAAGTCAACTTCAGTATATTTCGGGTTGATGAGATTAGGGGGACTCACTCGCTCCGCTCGTTTGTCCCGCTTCTTGGTCCAGTATAAGTCTTCTTCAGAGTATTTTAGGTTGACTGCTTCTTGGGACTCACTCGCTTCGCTCGTTCGTCCCGCTTCTCGGTCCAGTATAAGTCTACTTTAGAGTATTTTAGGCTGACTGCTTCTTGGGACTCACTTGTTTCGCTCGTTCGTCCCGCTTCTCGGTCCGGTATAAGTCTTCTTTAGAGTATTCTAGGCTGACTGCTTCTTGGTCCAGTATAAGTCTACTTCAAGGTATTTTAGGCTGACTGCTTTCTGGGCTTCACTCGCTTCACTCGCTTCGCTCGTTCGTCCCGCTTCTTGGTCCAGTAGAAGTCTACTTTAGAATATTTCAGGCTGACTACTTTTTGGGCCGCTTCTTGGTCTAGTATGAGTCTACTTTAGAGTATTTTAGGCTGACGTGCGGACTGGATACAGTATACAGTTTTCCTTGACGTAGTATAATGCTAGTATAAGCCTAGTATACCAGTAGTTTACTACACGATCAAAGAAAGATTGAGCACGCACATATGCACGCACGCACATTTCCAACAAAATGAAGGTATAGGGCTCGGTGAGAAAAAAATCGTGGAGCAAACGAGATAGCTTTGGACTGGATACAGTATGAAGGATTCCTAGACTTAGTATAAAGTTAGTATGAGCAACTAGTCCAGTATGACAGTAGTTTACTGCACAGATTAAAGAAAGATCTAGCATAATTAGCATAAACAGAATCTAGTATAAACCTAGTACAAGACCATAAGTCTAGTATCAAGTAGTTTACTTAGTATAATGGTGTCTAGCAGAGCTAATACAAGCCACCTCTTGGGATAAGTTTATGGTAATTTGAGGAACGGACTGGATACAGTATACAGTTTTCCTAGACCTAGTATAATGCTAGTATAAGCCTAGTATACCAGTAGTTTACTGCACTGATCAAAGACAGACCTAATATGCACGCAAAATTAAGGTAAGGCTCGGAGAGAGGAAAATCGTAAGTCCCAAGGTCACCTGCACGCACGCACGCAAATTTCCAAATGAGTGCAGGGTCAGAGCAAAGACATGAAACATGTCAAAAACAATTGGAGGCCATTGCAGGTTAGCAATGGCAGCGGGAAACCCGCAACCTTCCGCGCTCGCAATCACGTTAACGCGAAAATGCCCCCTCAGAAAACGAGTTGGCTGGGCTCTTCTCAGTATACTGCAGTGAACTAAATAAGAAGGACTGGAATGTGCACGCTCACGAGAACCCGAAACGCCGTGTTAGAAAGAGATGGAGAGTGGGTGATGGAAGAAAACTTGAGTCTGTCTTTGTCTAGCGTATTACGTTGAATAGCGCATACAATATAAAATGTTCAATTATTGTTATTTTGCAACTGCGTTTTGATTTTTCTTGAAAATTTTTCAATGATCCTCCGTAGACGTTCTTTGAAATTAATTTGACTTACCAATTACAATATTTTGGTTTTTATTTATCCGTATTATGAAGTTATTTTTGAAAGCTTTCTACTACAAAATGATGTGGATGAAGGAAAAAATTCCGAACATCGGTAATACAATTCCCTTATTTGTTGATAACAATTAAGTTTTGCGCACAAAATTATTCAATTAAAATGAAAACCCAAATAGGGCCTAATTTCTGTAAGCAGGTATTCTTTGAGATTTCCCGACATTGAAAATTTAATATAAGAGGAAAGAAATAAATGCTAATAATGAGAAAAATAAATTCTCAATAAATAAGTAAGTACTCACAAAAATTAGTGCCCACTTGATTTCTCTTTCAATTTGTTTCTCAATACAATGAATAAATTAATAAGTGTTCTGACGCAGCCAATAAAATAAAGATTGGGATTCATATCTCTTTATGTGCTTTGCACTTGGCAATGTATCTGCCAGACAACGCAGACTTGGAATTCAGAAAGAGGCACTGTCTGGCAGAAAAAGGGGCTTCGAAAAAGTTTGACCTCCGAGACATAGGTGATAGGTGGGGCATTAGAGGGGAACTTGGAAAAATTCCAACCTCTGAGCTTATAGGTGATAGGAGGAAAACTTGAAGAAATTTTGACATTCCACCAAGTGGTGACAGGAGGAGGACTTGAAGAATTGAGGAACAACCTTTCTGTCACTCTAACTATGAGTATTGATATTATTTTTTTATTCTTCCCATAAGCTGTGTCCACAAAACTTCCGGGAAGTCTTCTGAATATATATTCTAAAAATTATTTACAAAATTCTGCAAAGTTTCTTTGGTCAATAGAAATTCAAAACAATTTGAATTATTAATGACGCTTTTTCACTTCTTTGGTACGTTCTTCAATTCTATTGACCGAATACTACATTGTTTTTATTGACTGTGTACAGCCTCTTTAAATGAGTAAATGGACCAAAAAAGGTTTAGCGCCAAGCTTCATTCAACTGGTAACATTGTAATCATATCTTGCGCAACTGCAAAGCACAAGCTTGTGTCCACATATAAAATATCTGGGGGCAACCTTCAACCATCTCTACTTGTAACCTATGTTTGGAAATTGCATGTGGTTGTTTGGCAGATATATTGCCAAGTGCAAAGCACATAGAGAGATAATTATGAGTCCCAATCTTTATTTATTGGCTCCGTCAGAACACTCTTTATTAATTTATTCATTGTATTGAGAAACAAATTGAAAGAGAAATCAAGTGGGCACTAATTTTTGTGAGTACTTACTTATTTATTGAGAATTTATTTTTTTCATTGTTAGTTTTATTTCTTTTTTCTTATTATATTTTCAATGTCGGGAAATTTCAAAGAATACCTGCTTACAGAAATTCGGGCCTATTTGGGTTTTCATTTTAATTAAATAATTTTGTGCGCAGTCAACTTAATTGTTATCAACAAATAAGGGAATTGTATTACCGATGTTTGGAATTTTTTCCTTCATCCACATCATTTTGTAGTAGAAAGCTTTCAAAAATAACTTCATAATACGGATAAATAAAAACCAAAATATTGTAATTGGTAAGTCAAATTAATTTCAAAGAACGTCTACGGAGGATCATTGAAAAATTTTCGAGAAAAATCAAAACGCAGTCGCAAAATAACAATAATTGAACATTCTATTTTGTATGCGCCATTCAACGTAATACGCTAGACAAAGACAGACTCAAGTTTTCTTCCATCACCCACTCTCCATCTCTTTCTAACACGGTGGACCGGCTTCTCGTGTACGCGTTACGTGAAGCGTGCACATTCCAGTCCTTATATTCAGTTCACTGGTATACTGCATGCTAGTTGGCCTGATATAATAAAGGCTGGAAGTTGAAATTTTTCCAAGTCTCTAAAGTAGGTCAAGGTCATTGATGACGTCATAAAGCGTCACACGTCACGTCACGCAGTTCACAAAAACTCCCGGACGCGGACGTTTTCTGAGGATGTAATCCCCCTAACGAAATTGATAGCGGGTTCCCCGCTAAAATTACATCGCTATCTTCAACAAGACTCAAGCAAGAGCAGGAACTAAGTCTGACTCCCCATCTTTTTTTGACCGATAACGTCATCCAAAAAAAGTAAAATATTTCCAAAATTTTCCCAATTTTCTCCAGTTCGGAAAAGTTTTAATGCCTGCTGGCCACGGTTTATTGCACTTATCGATAAAAGCTTACAACTCGCCGTTTCGCCGAACCGACCGAAAGTGTTGAGGTTTGTTATCACGGACTTGTTGATCGAAACTAACTTCCTGCCCCAATTTATTGTATCAGCTTTAATCAGTTTGTCATCCGAGAAATTGAAATTATATGAATGAGACCGCTGTCTTCAACACGATTCCACAAGAGTAAAAATAAACTCTCGCCTTCGATATTTTTTGTAAGAATGACATCATCCAGCCGAGGATTGTTCGTCATGATTAATTTTGTATAATTCATCGTCTAAGCTTTGATCAGTTTGTCAAGCATGAAGTTGAAATTATTCGTAAAACAGCCATCTTAAAATGACAATACTCCCTCCAACAAAACTCAGCAAGAGCTGAAACTAAGTCTTGCTTCTTTCTGTATCTTTTTTGTACCGACAATGTCATCTAACCTCCAAGCTCTATCTTATTGCTTCAGCTTTATCTGCAATAGCCATCTTAATGAAGCTGATAGATTCCTTCTTGGTATAAGTCGTGCGTGAATAACAAGAGAGGTAACAGAAAGGTAACACAACATCACTTTCTACAACACGACTGAATAAGAGGGGGAACAAAATCCCATTTCCCAACCCATTTACACCAATAAGCACCAACTTGTTAATCATGATTGACCTCCCGTTCCTTATTTATTGTCTCAGCTTCGATCAGTTTTTCATTCATGAAATTAAGTCATCCGCAACAGCCATCAGCAAAACTCAAGAAGAGCAAAAACAAAATGATGCCATCCAGCACCAATTACAAATAGTTGATTATGATTCACTTTCCTATTGATTGTTTGAGCTTCCACCAGTTTGTTGTTCACTCCTTTTGATGATGGTTTGTGGCAAAAAGCGCTCAGCTAATTATGTAATTCATCCCGCGACGTGCAATTCATCAAAAGTTTCTCTTCTGAAATTCTAATTCTAACTTTCAGTAGGCAGTAATGTCAAAGTTTTTGACCACCAATCTTTACATGTAGTTTGCTCTCTGCTAATTGAGAGGCTAGCTAGAAAGACGATACGATAGAGCGTGAGTTAATTTTGTACGCCACCTCAATGGATCATTCTCTCGCGCATAAGGCAGTGTACCTCCTACTTACATGTTGACTTGTGCCCTGCGGTACGACTGTCTTACTCTCATTCAACCACAGCACCAGTCTATAAAGTATTTCTTCAGGTTAGAGCTTTTTCTGTGGTCTGCATCTCATCATTCTGCCGAACTAGAGTTGAGTCGTTATGTGATGATGTATAGATAGAGAATCCGATGCGTCTCACGATTCCATGACGATGTAAGTCGCAATGAAGACGAGCTGCCCTCTTGCAATTGCAAACACATTGCTCTGGAAGAGCTCTGATTACGTTAATTGAAGGTTTTTGGCTCACACAGGTTCCCCGTAAAAGTTAACATTCCATGTTCATAGCGATAAGAAAAACAAAAAACTGTAAATGAAGCCCACAGGTACACCGTTTTCAATTACACAGCGCGTAAAAAATCACGAAAATTTGTATTCTTCTCGGTACTCTACCCACGCAATGCCGGCTGAAAATAGCCTAACTTCCACTTAGGTATAAATAAGAACAAATTTGATACCATCCATTGAAGAAAACACCCTGAATGATTAATTTGTTAGTCGTTTAGTTTGTTTCCATTGATGTAGGGTTGAGCTTTACAAAAAGTTTAATTAGCCATATTTGACGTTGCGTTTCCTTTCTCACATTTAATTCAATTCGAGATAAACACATCAATCTGGCGCGCGATGGCCTACACAACAACAACAAAAAAACTTTTACAAACTCGAAAAAGAGTTTTTCTCGCAACAGATAATAGACGAACAATTTACTCATTCAGTTGACGCACAATACGTTAGTGGAAAAGGTACCGGTACGGTATAGACTCATAACCCGCTACGTATTCATTAAAGCACACCTATCTCCACATATAAAGCGCAGTGCTGTAGTATACACCCGAGCATAAAACATAATATTACCTATTGTATGGTAGGCCTACGCTATATTTTTATATAAGCGTATATCACACAAAGAGTGAAGTACACACGTAGAAGGTTATAATCGAATACTAAATTAACCCTAAAGCCGGTGAAGTGTCGGCTTAATTTAATTAATATCGAACTCTCGACAAGCAGCGATGCGATAAATTAAGAATATTACGAAAAGGTGTAAATCTGTTAGACTGTTACCCAGTTCGGTTGGCGACTTTTCATCGAATACCCTTTTTCTTCGCTCCACCCTTCTTCCTGTGATACGTACTTTCACCTAGGACGTGTATTGTGACGGTGTTTATTTAACGATGACCTCTGACCACTGTGCACATCATCTTAAATGACCCGAAACGCGGAGGGAGGATTACGACATCACTTTTTTTCTCTTGCTTCAAATTTCTTCTTCGTTCGGAGTGCGCGTCCGAAATTCAATTCCGATTTAATCCACCATACTTGCTTACATATACACCGAAGAAATTGAGTACAGCGAAGATGTATAGTATTTAACAGCTTCTAGCGATAAAGTTTCAACCTCGTTAAAATAATCTTCCATACGATGGCGACGATTATGAGCAATCTAATTCGTGCTGTTTCGCCCGGGGAAACAAAAAAGTGCGAACTTGACGAATTTCTGAGATTGTATAATGTCGTGAAAAATGAAGCTCGTATAGCGTAGGCGAATACTTTAAGACGCGACGATTCGGTGAACAGATTATTTCAAAATATCGTCGTAGGTAAGAGGGTAGAATGCAAATGCTAACATTCTTAACTGTTCTTAATTTCTAGAATACTTTCGCGTACAAAGTTCGACGATTTTGAAATTCGATTGTTCCGGATTTTTCGAAAGATCCGTCTCCTATATTTAAAGCTAAGTACGTATATTTTACTTAAGATACGCGACGCTGATATTAAAACGTATATACGCTTCGTTTTTTCTTTCTACTTTTTTTTTTTTTTTTGCTCGACTTTAATAACGTGATACGTTCATCCACTATAAATTTGAATGAGCGTTTTGCACGCGAATTGAAAGTTATGAAAACGACTCTCGAGCGAAAAAAATTGAAGAATTTAATATAATCGCAGTTGTATTGCAGCACAAAGTATATGTGAATAGAAGACGTTTTCATCGAGCAAAATTGCAGCAGCATTTTCACTTATAATTCGACATCATCGATCACTATAGCTATATACCGGAATTCAAACTTTTCTAGGTGACTAATTTTAATTTTAAAATCCTATTTCTTATTCCATCTTGCAGTCTCGTGCACGCAGTCGAATAACAAATTTTGTGTAAGAATACATACAATTATTGTCAGTCGCTGCAGTATTCTCGGAGTGCATACCTAATAGAACAATTTGCGGATTGATTTTTCGTGGTACGATATAATGATAAAAGGAACTTTCAAGAGTGAAATGCATCTTTACAGAGGCAATCATGTGTCAAAACTGAAATAAGGAAATCACCCAAATTGAAAGGTTTTTTGAACCTCAGTATGCTCTTCTTGAAAAGCTCTTTTGTCAAATAACAAAAACATATGAATAAACACAAATTTACAGCTTCAATGTATGAAAGAGTGGAGAATATAAACCAGTATTTCAAAAAATATCTCGTGAAAATAATCATCTGATATCTTGCGCGCCATAAAACTGATCAAATAAAGTGATTGGCGTCTCGTTGCGCAAGGTCTTGAGAGGGTCGGCTAATGCATATCAATTTTCTTCCGTTTCTCATTGGAATCTCTTTCAATATACAAGTCTCTGTCAACTCTAACTGTTCCCACAATTTATTGCGATCATTTAAATAATTTCCCAGCTCGCAAACGAGCTACAAACAAGAAGCTTCTAGACTTTTCAAGTTCAACATTTGATAATTCAGATGATTTGGGTATCAATGACGTTGTAAGACATTTAATTGTCTCTTTTTTCTATAAATGCTTTCCGACTAGCTTTGTATACTGCCTCTCATAGTATCGCGACATGCTCGCCCCAATACAAAAATAGGTGTTGAGAGTGACAAATCCATCCAATAAGTACTGTATCATTATTGTAGTAACATTCCACTAGACTCGGATGGAACCCATACAATCCACCGCGGAGGATTCGCCGCCGTTATAATACGCCACAGGAAAAATTCTATGCAACACTTTATACACTACTAATCTCTTCCCAGCGCTTCACAAATATTAATAATGGTGGTGCGCGGAGATCCAAAGGTACGCGGAAAGCGAGAAACTCAAACGGCAAATTGCTCGTAGCTACTCTATGTATTATGAACTAGATAAGAACTTTTCAGCAGGGAACCCGTTATCCATTTTGTTAGGGGGATTACATTCTCAGAAAAGGTCCGCGTCCGGGAGTTTCTGTGAACTGTGTGACGTGACGTGCGTGTGACGCTTTATGACGTCATCAATGACCTTGACCTACTTTAGGGACATGGAAAAATTTCAACTTCCAGCCTTCATTACATCCCGGTCTCTCCCCCATCCTCCGAAAAAATGCATGGCCTTGGACAATTTCTTGCCTTAAGAGAGTATGATTTGCTAATGTAGGGCGGGCGGCCTCGTTTCCTCTTCTATCTGACGGGAAGGGGTTTCCACCAGCTGCTGTCGAATGAGCATTCCTATAGATTGTATGCTCTGGTACTGTTCCATGAATTACGAACCCAAGTAGTCCGCTAGAGTCCAATACTGTACGGACATGGACATGTCGAAAATTTTTTTTTCTTGGAAATTTCATCAACTTAATCTGGTTGAAATTATTTGGCGTGCGATTCCCGATTTCAGACTTGCAATCAACTCTATCTGGCTAAATTTATTTTGTGTGTGATTCCACATTTTAGACTTGCCATCAGTCTATATCTGACTAAAATTATTTGGCATGCGATTCCACCATTCAGACTTGCCAATAAAATTTTCCCTGAAAGAATTGGATACAAGTAGGAAAATAATATAATAACTTCAAGTATTTGATTGGAGAATTAAACTCTTTGGCTGAGACTCAAGACTGAAACTCAGGACCGAGACTCGGGACTGACACTTGAGACTGAGACTTGAGACTGACACTCGAGCCTGAGAATCTTTGCAATACAAATACAGCAACTGCCACAAATATTTTAGAAAGACAAGTTACTTGCAACGACGTCGAGGGTAATCGCGCCGTCACGTGATGCGTGCCGCCTGAAGTGTTGAGGGCACAGACAATTATAAAGGCATGGACATGCACGGTATTCTCACTGCAGTAAAATTTATTGGCGTCAACAGTTTTGTGATAACTCCGCAACGTATCGCTAAAAAGCGTTGCAAGTTAGAGATATACAATAATGTACATAGTCTTAAGGCTTTGCACTGCTTCTCTAAAAATTGTTTTAAAAATCAGGAAACGGCGCAGAGCGTTGAGACTTGGCATAAAAATTCAGTTGATTAAAGTTTACATAATGTTCAGGAAAATTACAAGTCAATTTCTCAATTTTTCATCATCTTTGAGAAATTTAGTGATACAAGTGTAGCCTACCTACAATAACGTGTGTGGAGAGATACGCTGAAGCATCTTAAGATTGTTGCAACCCTAGCAGAATTCGGCATCAACTATCCCGTTTGAACAGACACGGTTTTCTTGTCGTCTACCAAGTATGAGAGAGAGAAGGAGAAGAAAGAAGGGATTTCATTACGGTTAGCTCAATGCTGAAAACTTATTCCTTGCTTTTTATAGGTCAGTTTTGAATTTACATACCTTCCTTTTACAAGGAGGGAAATTTTTTCAAGAGTCCTTTCTCATATGAAACCAGTGTTGTGGCAGAGATTTACCGGGAAGGGATGGTTCCCAGCGTAAAAATTCCCACCAAATTGCCAGCTCCATATTCTAAAGTCAGCTTGCAGCTGGAACGCTGCAACGCGGCAAGTTATATTCTACAACTTACTGTCTACTGCAATGCTGCAGTACAGACTGTCTAGAAATGCCTTCTGCATCTGCAACCAGTCCAGTTACTGTCTCAGTATCCATCAATAATTTCATCTTCTCTTCAAGCTACTCCTCTCTAGTCACTACCATTACAATTGGACGCTTTTAAGCGAAACCCAACTAAGCGACATGATAACAATCTGGAGATTGGGCGAAATGTTCATGTACTATGGGTGAAGATTCTCCCATTCTCCAGATCGTTGTCATGTCGCGCAGCTGAGTTTCGCTTAAAAGCGTCCAATTCACAAGTTCCGATACCAGTATTGTAGGCAGTAAACGAAAACAAGTGTGTACCGGTCTTAGGTACAATTGAAGCTCAAAATTTATACTACAAAAGATGAATATTTTAGAATCGATTTTCTTCTCTGCGATAGAATGTATGCTCTTCTTGAAAAGCTCTTTCGTCAAATAACAAAAACATATGAATAAACACAAATTTACGGCTTCAATGTACAAAAGATTGGAGAATATAAACCAGTATTTCAAAAAATATCTCGTGAAAATAATCATCTGATATCTTGCGCGCCATAAAACTGATCAAATAAAGTGATTAGCATCTCGTTGCGCAAGGTGTTAAGAGGGTCGGCTAATGCATATCAATTTTCTTCCGTTTCTCATTGGAATCTCTTTCAATATACAAGTCTCAATCAACTCTAACTGTTCCCACAATTTATTGCGATCATTTAAATAATTTCCCAGCTCGCAAACGAGCTACAAACAAGAAGCTTCTAGGCTTTTCAAGTTCAACATTTGATAATTCAGATGATTTGGGTATCAATGACGTTGTAAGACATTTAATTGTCTCTTTTTTCTATAAATGCTTTCCGACTAGCTTTGTATACTGCCTCTCATAGTATCGCGACATGCTCGCCCCAATACAGAAATAGGTGTTGAGAGTGACAAATCCATCCAATAAGTACTGTATCATTATTGTAGTAACATTCCACTAGACTCGGAAGGTGACGCCACAGGAAAAATTCTATGCAACACTTCATACACTACTAATCTCTTCCCCAGCGCTTCACAAATGGTGGTGCGCGGAGATCCAAAGGTACGCGGAAAGCGAGAAATTCAAACGGTAAATTGCTCGTAGCTACTCTATGATAATACGCATAGTAGGAGTAGGATAATTGATCGCGTTGTGTAGGTATAAAGTTTTTCCTGTTTCGATTAGTCAGCATTATTCATCTTAGCCCACATCTCTCGCAACTTGAGATTCTTTAAGCATTCGAAGTGTTTCCGGAAAGTCTAAGGATTCAAGAAGATTTACAACTCTTTAGGATCAGATTACGATAACCTTATCATAGAATAGTTAAAAATATTCTGCATCTTGTATAGAAAACATCGTGCGAATTAATCTTCTTTACGAGTCACCGCGAGTGCGAGGGAAGTTGAGAAAAAAATTGGATTTATTCCGAAGAGAATAATAATAACAGTAAAATAACAAAGTTACTTTTCGTATTATTCTCGAATATTTTTCTTTAGATTCAAAAAGTATTTTTATTCACTGACCGTCTCTTTTTTCTTTTTTCCTGCGTAATTGGGAATACGTGTAATTGAACCAGAATTTAATTACCCAGCGTTATAATCGAATAAAGAATTTGCCGCAGGGTTACGTATATAAAGCAACTAGAAAATGCTTAAATGCTCGTTCGCAATTTAGGTTATGAAAGATTGAATGACGTACTTTGTGTGTTCGTATGTACTCAGCGTACAAATATGAATTTTGATCTCATTCCAAACCGGAACGTTTTGATTGAACAATCCAGACGTACAAATCATGTATATTCAGCATGAAGTTGAGGAAAAGTATAATTGAGGCATTCTTTGGATACAAAAGTAGATTAAAATGTTTTTAGGAAAGGATGATTCGAATAATAACTGTGTCAAAATGGTAATCTGTCCGATTTAGGGCCTTCCATAATTCTTACCGTTGTTTCAATTATGAGCGAGTGATTGAGTGAGTTTAAAAGCGAAAACAATAGAGTGAAAATGGTGAGAAAAATGGGTGCGTACTTCACCACCAATGATATAAACGGTTCCGTGAAATGGTAAGTTTGATAACGTTTAAAAATAGTTTCTCAAAGACGTAAAGTTTCGTCTTCCACTTTTCCGATCTTCTGTAAACTTGGTGTAGGAACGACGAAGAAGAGAGTAAATATAAAGTCTTACGTACCGCATCACTCATGATGGAATATGATGTATAAGGTTTATTTCTGATTCGCTCTTTGAATTTCGTATTTTTACTCAACTATATACGTGACCTTTTTAACGTACCCATGTTTCTTATTCATGTTATATGGAGAATATCGTAAAGAACGAGAAGATTGGATTGAATCTATCGCCCGGAGAATTTTCGATGTTTGTTTTCTTCGCAATCTTTCCGATCTTGAAATATGCCTCGTATGAGATTCAACTATAATTATCAGAAATGTAGAATACAAATCTTGAACATACGAACTTTGCGAGTATGACGTCAAGAGAGTAAATTCTGAAAGTTTTTTGGTATTTGGTTCATCACAAAAATTCGAAATCTTAACTTTGGTTTCTGTAGTCTAACTTTGTGTTATGATTTGCGTACCCTTCCCCTTTATGCTGCGTTTGCTACCAGGTTTGCTGTTATTCTTTTGGTCAGTTTTGTTCTTTCTGTCATTTCCAATCGCCCAGCTAATCTCTCGTTGTCTAGCGTAATGACATTTTTCCAAGAAGCTGGTAGCTTTTTATTTTTTATGCCTTTGCAATCTTCATGTGTTCCCGGAGTTTACCTCTCTTTGTGCGGTTTCATTCGTATATGACCTCAGATATTCCTTCGCCATTGTGCTCTTCTTCATCGCTGTGCTTACCAAACAGTGACTCGCCATCTTCTGTTTCTCTTGATGTTTCAAGCTCATGTTTTTAAATGTTGAACTTTCTCCCAATTTCACCAATTCAGGTACTTTCGCACTGTTTGCAACTAACCTTGTTCACTTTTCTCTTCATCGTGGGTGGGTTGTGATAGACGTCCACATTTACGCCATAAGTCCTGAACGCCTTCACCATTTTGTTGGTACTGATCCAGAATACTTTCTTACTGTGCGGTCTTGGGTTTCATTCTTTACTTCCATTTTCTCCTGGACTCCTTCGACCGCGCCTCTGGAGTAGCCGTTGGTGGTTGTGATTTCAATTTTTTTCATCTCCTTTTCCTCGTTCTATGGGAAAGAAATTGCGTGGTAGCGGCAGTTTTTAATCGCCGCTAACTTGTGCCTGGGGTGGTGGTAGGAGTCGTTTGGGATGATGGTATCTAGTTCCTCCTTTGGCCTGGTACAAAACATGTTTGTCACGTCCAAGGGTACTAGATTATCGTTGCTCTTAATGACCACCTTCTTTGATCCCTCTTATCAATTCCTTGTTATTTCTGATGCTTTGTTTTGGTGCGAAATGGTAGTTCTCTCTCAACGATCTAATGGCAGGCGATCTTCGCCATTTCGTTACATGGTAATTAGATGCTACTAAGAAGTGGTCTCATCGGACGGTTTACGTTGTGGAGTTTTACAGGCTTCTTGAAGTCTGGTGCTACCGGGTTCATCTCAAGCGTACTCTCATGGCCAAGTACATTGTTCTCTTTCAACACGATTTTCAGCCTGTTATGGTATTTCTGGGTTTGATCTTTCGTCAGCTCTTGGTATCCATTCTCTGTAATGTACGTTTCCACTTTTTGTGTACAGTCATACCCTCCAATACCACTACCGTCTTTCCTTTGTCCGGCTTTGTCAAGATGAGGTTCTTCTGTTGTATCATCCTTTAGACTTTTGTGACCTTCCTCTGCGTTTCTTGCGTTCTTCCATTGGTTAGACGCTTATTCATCTTAATTTCCAACAATAGTTTCTCAATTTTTTTTTTGGATTTTTGGTCTGACGTCATACTTCATAGTGTGGATTACTTCTTGGCAGCTAATGGCAATATTTTCGAGCTTAGCCTGTGCCAGTTCTTCTGGTTGATTGTACTTATTGGGGAACCCGCTATCCATATTGTTAGGGGGATTACATCCTCAGGAAACGTCCGCGTCCGGGAGTTTCTGTGAACTGCGGGACGCAACGTGACGTGACGTTACGTGACGTTTGACGCTTTGTGACATTATTAACGACCTTGACTTATTTTAGGGTTTTGGAAAAATTTCAACTTCCAGCCTTCATTATATCAGGCCTTGTATACAGTATACTGAGAAGAGCTCCTCCAACTCATTTGCTGAGGGGGCATTTTCGCGCCAACATGATTGCAAGCGCGTTCAACGAATGGAATCTTATAAGGTGTAAGTAGTGCACTTGAAATATAAAAATCTTGATTGTACAATTCTATTTATTAGTTTGTTAGACGTTTTCTTGCGGACCAGAAATCCCAAAATCAAATTTGCGAACAGAAAGTTCTAAAGAACGAAGGTTTCAAACTAAATTGTCCAAAAAAATTAGAGGCCCTTGCAGGTTTGCAATGGCAGCGGGTAACCCGCAACCTCCCGCGCTCGCGATGACGTTGGCGCAAAGAAAATGAGTTTGCTGGGCTCTTCTCAGTATACTGCATGCTAGACCTGATATAATGATGGCTGGAAATTGAAGTATTCTCAAGTCCCTAAAATAGGTCAAGGTCAAGGTCATTGATAACGTCATAAAGCATCCCGGCTGGAAGTTGAAATTTTTCCAAGACCCCAAAGTAGGTCAAGGTCATTGATGACGTCATAAAGCGCCACACGTCGCGCAGTTCGCAGAAACTCCCGGACGCGGACGTTTTCTGAGGATGTAATCCCCCTAACAAAATGGGTAGCGGGTTCCCCGCTAATAAAAATTTCATTCGTTGTTAGACCAAATCTTAAGATGGGTAACTCTCAGTTTGACCTTGGTCGTCAGGAACTTGACAATCTCTTTGACCATGCCTGGTTTGATACTATCGGAACTTATATGGAATGTTATAAGGTGTAAGTAGTGCACCTAAAATATAAAAATCTTGAGTGTACAATTCCTTTCATTAGGTCGTCAGGCATATGCTTGCGGACCTGAAATTCCAAAACCAAATTTGCGAACAGAAAGTTCTAAAGAATGAAGGTTTCAAAGTAATTATCCAAAATAAAAATATCAATTGTCAATTTTTCCAAAATTTAAAAGGAGTTTCAATTGAAATTCGTGACCTGATTCTAGACGTACTATTGTAAGATGATGGACCTTAACCTAGTTCAGGAACTTGACCATTGGAGTGCTGAGAGTGGGAGGGCGATATAAGTGTCATCGGCCATGAGGTTATTTTGTGAGCTGATGGTTTTACCGTGAGGTCGTTTGGGCAACGAAAACACGGAACGAGTTGAACGAAAGCATCAAATTATATGAAAAACAGTTCACGACTTCTAACCAAAGATCAACACGATAATCAAACAGGCTGAGACTGAATGTATACTACCATAGCCGAGTATGAGGAGCCTCCTCTTCCTATCATGTGAGGGTTGAGTTACGGTATTCTAGTATTTCTTAGCCTGGGTTGGGTCAAGACTTTAACGTCCCTACCTTCTCCTTACTGTGGTATAACTCAACACACTGGCTCACTACAAGAAAATAACTGAGTAATCGTACGCCAAGCCTAGACGAAAGCGAAATCCTCATAATTCTATTATCAGCTCCCACCGTTTATCACTCTCCTCTTACCATGTCAATAAATTGTTTGTGTTACCTAACGCCCTCCAAGCCGTCCTCCATTGTAGAAGGAGGAAAACTTTCCCTGATAACTAAGAAGGGGTGGGAAAAAATTCACGGATTTCTTAATTATTCTAATGATGAAAAATAAATTATTGAACCATTAATACACGCTTTGATTTCTTATCTCTCGACCGCTTATCATTTTTTCATTCCGTACTATAATCAGAAAATTTGTCCAACATACCACCCGGCAAAAAAAGCATACAACACACGTGTACGCTCTTACGCGCAGAATGTACGAATGTCATTATTTTCTTCGCTTGTGTGGGTTCGTGTACGTTAAGTTGGCATTTGTCTTAATTTTCACGTTTTCGATGTAGGACGGACGGCGAGCCGCTTATGCAATTTTATTAACACGATAGTTGAACGGGCACAGTATTCGTCATCTTGCCATGTATGTGTAGCCAGCCGCCCGTATTTTTTGTAGTCTTATTTTTCTTTCCAACGCATGCACACACAACTTCGACGAAGAATGTTACGCGATAATTTTAATTTACGACGAAACAGTAATAATTATAATTTATTATACAGTTATATCGCAGGCAATGTGGCGTTTGCTTACGACATATTATATCGTCCGAATTTTTAAATTTACGTTCAACGAAAACTGTGTTAAATTAAATCAGACTGAAAACTTAGCTCGAATTCAATGAAAATGCTCTCCATTGTGTATCAAATATGACTTCTTTTCTTCCGCCGAATTTCAAGGAAATGAGCGAGCAAGTTTTATTTTTCCAATCTAGAATTCTACTTTCGTTTAGCGAAATCTATAGCTTGCTCAAGGTCTTATGATTCATTTTGTATCTCATCCTTTGATTCAAATTCCATGCTCTTTGATCACTTTCTTTTCTCAATATTCACTCGAGATTGCGCTTTCTATTACCTTTGTCTGTAGTTTACTCCACCATTGCAAATCTTGGGTGTTCTAATTCCATCATCCTCGTCCTGAATTCAAGTACAGTATAATCAAAGTGTGTCAAATTTGTTTCACTTTTTCCACCTACGTATACAGTTATTTTAAAAAATATACTAGATTGAATTTTGGGATAGTTAACTCCTGTTACCAACCAGAAAATTAGAAGTCTATGAAAAGCCAACTGTTGAGTTGCTAAACAATTATGTCGTCAGTGAAAATCGAGAAAGATTCTATTCATGCAAATTAATTCGACTTCTCATTGTACCCTTTCATTTATCTATTTGTACAACTGTGATATTACGCGGAAGTAAATGAAATGGAACGAAAAGTAAATCATTCCCGGTGTGAATACAGTCAGGGTTTGCACCAATATTGCTTTTACTTTTTCTCTCTTTCGTAAATGCAACAGACTGCTCGAGTGACACCATTGAGTACAAACGTTACGTATTTCAATTGAAAAAAAGAATCAGAATTCAGCGAAAAAAACGAGAAAAAATTTATCATCCGCGATGTAAAAAAGTAAAAGTGAGAGAGGGATTTACTCGAATGTAAGAATGTCTTCCATTCGTTATGAATGAATTCAAAACGTATACGTCCTGAATGAAGAATGAAAGATTGGCAAAAAATTTGGGCATTTTGAAAAAGAGAAATTGGATAAAAAAAACCATGCTTGGAAAGAGAAAGTAAATCCGTATTTTATATTTGAGCTGAAATCGAGAGAAAACGTTGGAAAAGAAGACGTAAATTTTAGTGCGTAGAACCTGGAAAAGAATTTTTTATTGCAATAGAGAAGTATGACCGTAAACTTGTGCACTGTCGTAAAACAAATATATGATTGTGTCCTTGAACCAGTAGGTTTGCTTCAATCGTTCGGATGAGTTGTATAAAAGATTGATTGTTTTGAATGTAATATTTCGATGAGAAATGGAAAAAGGACGAGGACGAGGCCTTGGCTAATTTTGTCTTTCGAGAGACTTACGCCGATTAAAGGCGAAAAAACTTTCGAAACTTCAGCTCTATATTGAGGATGAGAAACGAGTGAAACCAAATATTAGAACTTCATTACGGTTTGTATTTCATCAACACCCTTTACCCTCCCGAAAACCAACAATTTTCACTTATTCGCGATTCAAATACTTGAAAACGATTGGAGCGTTGACTTCGCTAATAATCCGACTTAATTTGAATGAGTTCAATTTTTTCAAATTAAGTGAAAGAGTTGGCGCGCAATTTTGACGCGGAGAAATAGAGAAGACCATTAAATTTAAGATGACGTATGTGAGAAAGTATTTTTGTGCGAAAAGACTGTAAAAGATGTATAAGTTCGAAAAAGTTCCATCGAACGTGTCAGGCGGATGAAATAATAGCGAATATTACAAATGATGAAGAAAAACCTCACTCGAATCGAACGGACCAATTCGTACGTGCGAAGAAAAATTTCGCTTTATATCATTTTTCAGTACCGTGTAAGTCACGTAAATTTCTACTTAAATTAAAGAGGTGGTTATTGATAGTTTTTATTTATCACGTCAATGAACTGGATAAAGTAGTGAAATCACCTGCATTTCGGGTGTTGAAACACCAAAGTTTACAAATTATAGCCTTATATTGATATGTTTCACCTCTTTGTTAAACTTTTCCCCTAACTGCTGAATTTGCTTCCGCACGGCCAGACGGGCGCACTCCTTCTAGTCTGAGTCTAACTCGTTGGTTGACTCGGTCGGGAGGAGGGAAGAGATATATCCCCTGTCATGCTCCTGATCGCTATCAACTTCACCCGAAATTGAATTACTCTAATGACGTCGTAGGCTGAGCAATTTTATTTGATATCATTACTATCATGTTTTAAAGAAATTTTCATTTACTCAACTTGTGCGAATGATATTGAATCTTTCAGTCATATGTGAGGAAGTTGGATTGATGTTACAGTTTTATATTCTAGTTGATGTAACTATCGATCGTTTTCAACATGATATACTCTCGAAGTTCGAATGTTTACCTAGTCCCTGGCGTAGCTCAAGTTCTCTCGCGTGACGCAGATTCTCGACTGACCCCCGCCTGAAGATATATGCGTGTCATCAGTTGAAAATCTAATTTTTTCTATCTCAACTGTATTATCGGGATAGGTCAGTTTTTGCCGGACGGTGCACAGCGAGATGCCAAAATGTTAAAGAAGCCTCCCCTCACTAAATTCTATCCTCAAGTGATCGAGTTACTCTAAGAAAATTGTTACAAAAAGATTTTCTGGTGATGTAGCCAAATTAATAAAGATCATGTTTCATGTCTTCCATAAGGTAGCATGCTCCGCTCGTTCACCCCCTCCGTGGTCTAGTATAAGCCTACTTTAGAATATTTTTGGCTAATTGTTTTTGGAGGGCTCACTGTATAAATCTACTCTAGGCTGATAGCTTTTGGTCGATTCCTTTCTTGGTCTAGTATATTTCTACTTTAGAGTGATTTAGGCTAATTACTTTTGGGCGATTCACTCGCTCCGCTCGTTCGCCCTCTTCATGGTCTAATATAAGTCTACTTTAGGGTATTTTAGGCGAATTGCTTTCGGGGGCTCACTCGCTCCGCTCGTTCGTCCTCTTCATGGTCTAGTATAAGTCTACTTTAGGGTATTTTCGCCCCCTTCTTGGTCTAGTGTGAGTCTAGTTCAAGACTAGTATATTCCTAGTATAGGTCACAAGATGTATAATACTATTTATTATACTAGAGAATTGAAGCGTTGCGTATGTAGCTCATTGAAGGGGCGGAGCCAAAATAAAGCTAGTATAAACCTAGTATATAAACTGGGAAAGAGAAGGGGGGTGTCTTTTGAACTCGCGGGGTGAACTCACTTTAAAAAACGCTGGGGGTGGGGGCCATGACGTCATCAACCTTTTCGTGACGTCATCATCTTCTTGTGAAATCCTAGTATAAAACTAGGATAAAGGCACCATAAAGCTAGTATAATGAGGCGAACTATGAAGCTTCTCTAGGAGTCAAAAGACTTGAGCCTTCATAAAGTGTATATTAGGTCTAGTATAATGAGGGTTGCGCTAAAAGTCAGACGACCTGATAAAGCTAGTATAATGCTCGGATATAAACTAAGCAAGGTAAACTCGCGGGGTGAACTCGCGTTAAAAAACTCGCAAAATTTCGAATCACCCACGGGGTAATGGGGGAGAGGGGGTGGGGGTGGGTGGGCCACTCGCGTTAAAAAAAAAACTCGCAAAATTTCACTTGGGGTCAGGGGATCAGGTCAGCGTAAAGACATGAAACATGTCCAAATTAAGAGGCCATTGCAGGTCTGCAATCGCAGCGGGGAACCCGGAACTTTCCGCGTGGCGCGAGAATGCCCTCTCAGGAAATGAGTTGGCTGGGCTCTTCTCAGTATACTGTATACTAGGCTCGATATAATGAAGGTTGGAAGTTGAAATTTTTTCAAGTTCCTAAAGTAGGTCAAGGTCATTGATGACGTCATAAAGCGTCACACGTCACGTTACGTCACGCAGTTCACAGAAACTCCCGAACGCGGTTGTTTTCTGAGGATGTAATTTCCCCACAAAATGGATAGCGGGTTCCCCGCTAAAAACCCTCACGGTCTGACCTCGACTACTTTTATTATTTTAGGTTAGGCTTTCTCTATGCTAAAACTAACACAGTGCAGTATACTAAGCTATACTAGGTCTGTCATGAAACATACTAGGGGCCTCATATACTGTATGCTAGGCAAACCAGTTCACCCCGCCCTCTATAATGGGCTACTTCTATATTAGGACCAACATACTGTATCAAGAATGAGATTACTCCTGGAGAATCTTCACGAAAATCCGCTATGTGACTTTGAGATTTAGAAAAATTTGATCCTCGGTGATTGATCTCTTGGAAAATTGTCACAAAATGCCGAACATGACCTGGTTTCAAGAAGGAACAATGGGCGTCTGAATACAAATCTAAAGATATGGGTCTCTCTCAGAAGGAAAAGAGATCCGTATCTCCAGATTGGTATTTGGACTCTCACTGGTTTTTTCATGTAGTAATTGATTCTATACTAACGTTGTCACGGCTTTTTGGCTTGTTTGATTACGTTACCAATGGCCTTGAACTTGGAAGAAACAATGGCTTCATTGACAAAGTTTAACGAGAATCCCCCCCCCCTCCTCAAGTCCGTACTCCGTACTAACCAAGTAACTCCGTATTAAAGCAGCGCTTTTGCGGAGAGCGGTGTTTAATACGGAAACCTCAATTTTCTCACTACCTCAAGTCCCTACTCTGTATTAACCAAGCAACTCCATATTAGAGCAGCGCTAATACGGAGAACGGTGCTTAATACGGGAATCTCAATTTTCTCACTACCTCAAGTCCGTACTCCGTATCAACCATGCAACTCCGTATTAGAGCGAGAGCGGTTCTGAATACGGAAACCTCAATTTTCTCACTCCCTCAAGTCCGTACTCCGTATTAACCAAGCAACTCTGTATTAGAGCGGGAGAACGGTGCTTAATACGGAAACCCCAATTTTCTCATTCCTCAAGTATGTACTCCGTATTAACCAAGCAAATTGGTATTGGAGTAGCGCTAATAGGGAGAGCGGTGCTTAATAGAGAGGGTGAGGGAGAGAGAATGATTTAGGGGTATTGGATTCCTTGACGCAGCAAAAAAGATTAAGATCACGTTTCATGTCTTTCCAAACGTTTACCCAATCAGATATGTTGTGGATAATGTGAGACAAAAATATTTTAGAGTTGTAGGCTAAGGCTTTATAGCGGCACACTTGCTTGATCTGTCCAGCTCCGTGGTCTAGTATAAATCTACTTTGGTATATTTCAGGCTGATGAGATTAGGGTGCCTCACTCACTCCGCTCGTTCGCCCCGCTCCTTGGCCTAGTATGCCCACTGTAGTATGTTTCAGATGTTGTAAGCGGACGAGGATTAACGACTTGTGACGTCACCAAACTTATAACGTCACTAGCTAGTAGCTTCATAATGGCTGTCAGCGTTTTCTTCGCCTAGTATAAATCTAGCCTACGCCTTTTCATTAGATTAGAATCACTTCTGAGAAAGCCTAGTATAAATCTAGCATACGCCTTGTATATTATCTTATCATTTTTTTTTTATTATATTAGGTTATGATAAACTACCGAGGGGGGGGGGGGCTCGAACTCGTAGATTTGAAAATCACTGCGACAGTGAAAATTCCCATAAGGATGAGACCAGAGCAAAGACATGAAACATCTCAAAAACGCCGTTGGTCTCTATTCTAAAATGTTACACGTATTTCATATGTATCCTGCTATCCATTCCTACCGCGCGATATACGGTGTTTCCATTCGTTATCCTTAATGTTTCTGTACCTTCTCCCTCTAAATCGATTATGCGGAGAAGATGATCTGGTGCGGGGAAAAGAAATGGAACTTCTCGATGCTTTCACGGGCTTTGCCAGGCGCTGGCTCGAGAGTGCGTTTTTTGGAAATCTTGCGAACGGTCACGTACGAATTGTTGCAAATATGAGCCCGGGAACTTGTAATTTCTCAACAATGTGCTCGTTCTTTGAAATTTCATCAAGTAGTTTCGAAAACCTCCAGATAAAATTGTTCTCAATTTTTTTATTCATTTCATCGTGGAGATTGAGTTTCGATAATGAAAGTCATCATCTTTCTATATTCCCGACGGTGGGAAATTTTTCCGAATTGCTTATGTTCAAGCTCTCTCAGGAAGTTTCATCAAAAACTGTGTGTCGACGCGAGATCGTTGCGCAGTATAAACCGATTTGAGTGGGACGAATCGAAACTCTAAATTTCGCGAGTCTCACATCTCAGTTTTATCGCGTGGTTGTTTTTACCTGAGAGGTAATTTGTGTATTTGATTATGGACTTTAACATTTCGAGTACCAGTCATCGAGCTTTGCCATCTTCGATGAAAATGAAGAATGAATCCGTTTCGACAATAGCCGTAATGCAAAAAACCGCAGAAAAATACTAAAAACCTTCGAAGATCTATCGACTAAGAAGTCATCATCAGCGAAATTTTCCCAACATTCCTAAAGCTGTCACTATGCAGCGGATGGGTGAACTCCTGGTGAATCTCAATACTCCTGACGAAGAGTTGAGTGAATTTTTTGATCTTTTGAGGTTGTGTTGGACTCCTAATTTTTGTAAGTTAAATGGTAAATTTTATGAGTTTTTACAGGAGGTGGGTATTCCTATAAGTTCGCCTTTAGGTTCCCTAATCTCTGAGGTGTTCATGTCGAAGTTCGAATCCGATCTCTTCTCTTCTGGCCATCCTCTTTTAAATAACATCCTTTACTGGCGCAGGTATGTAGATGACGTGCTATGTACGTGGGCTGGTCCCCGAGAGCTCTGCTTGGAGTTTCTCACGTATCTTAATAAGCTATACCCTTCCGTGAAGTTCACTGTGGAAGTGAGAGGCGCCGCCATTAACTTTTTGGATCTTACTGTCTCCAAAAAATCTTCTGGCGGAGCCAAATAGAAAAAGATCATGTTTCATGTCTTCTACAAGGCAGCATGCTCCGATCGTTCGCCCCCATCTTGGTCTAGTATAAATCTACTTCAGTATTTCATGCTGATGAGATTAGGGAGCCTCACTCGCTCCGCTCGTTCGTCCCGCTTCTTGGTCTAGTATAAGTCCACTTCAATATCTCAGGCTAATGAGATTAGAGGGCCTCACTCGCTCCGCTCGTTCGTCCTGCTTCTTGGTCTAGTATAAGTCTACTTCAGTATTTCAGGCTGATGAGATTAGGGGGCCTCACTCGCTCCGCTCGTTCGCCCCGCTTCTTGGTCTAGTATAAGTCCACTTCAATATCTCAGGCTGATGAGATTAGAGGGCCTCACTCGCTCCGCTCGTTCGTCCTGCTTCTTGGTCTAGTATAAATCTACTTCAGTATTTCATGTTCATGAGATTAGGGGGCCTCACTCGCTCCGCTTGTTCGCCCCGCTTGTTGGACTAGTATAAGTCTACTTCAGTATTTCAGGCTGATGAGATTAGGGGGCCTCACTCGCTCCGCTCGTTCGCCCCGCTTCTTGGTCTAGTATAAGTCTACTTCAGTATTTCAAGCTGATGAGATTAGGGGGCCTCACTCGCTCCGCTCGTTCGTCCCGCTTCTTGGTCTAGTATAAGTCAACTTCAATATTTCAGGCTGATGAGATTAGAGGGCCTCACTCGCTCCGCTCGTTCGTTCTGCTTCTTGGTCTAATATAAATCTACTTCAGTATTTCAGGCTTAGTAGATTAGGGAACCTCACTCGCTCCGCTCGTTCGTCCTGCTTCTTGGTCTAGTATAAGTCTACTTCAGTATTTCAGGCTGATGAGATTGGAGGGCCTCACTCGCTCCGCTCGTTCGTCCTGCTTCTTGGTCTAATATAAGTCTACTGTAGTATTTCAATAAAGGGTATTCCTTCTACTTCAGGCTCAGTATAATGAAAGCTTCCGACGCACGGATGTACGCAAGCAAATTTCAAATTCAGTGCAGTGTAGGGATCTGGCTTGATCTAGTATAAATCTAGTTTACATTTCAAGCTAAAATATGTGTATTAGACTTTTATAATGTAGGCTATTCCTACGATAGCATACTGATTCAGGCTTAGTATATTGAAAGCTTCAGAGGCCCAAGGTCATTTGCTTACGGTGAGGTGGTACTCGCAAACACGGTGAGTTCACTGCACACATCAAAGAGAGATCTAGCCTAGCTAGTACAGACTAATACCAACTTCCCCTTTGTATGAGCCTATGGTATAAAGGAGCTTAGTTTGGAATGAGCCAGTGGTATTCCTAGTATAAAGCTAGTTTAAACTAGCATGTGAATTAGGCAAGGCGAACTATGAAGCTTCTCTAGGAGTCAGAAGATTTAAGCCTTCATAAAGTGTTTTGGTTTAGTATAATCAGGGTTTCGCCAAGAGTCAGACGACTAAAGAAATCTTAGTATAAAGCTAGTGTAATGAGGCGAACTATGAAGCTTCTCTAGGAGTCAGAAGACTTACGCCTTCATAAAGTGTATATTAGGTCTAGTATAATGAGGCTTTCGCTAAAAGTCAAACGACTTGAGAAATCTTAGTATAAAGCTAGTATAAAGGCACCATAAAGCTAGTATAAAGCTCGAATATAAAGTAAGCAAGGTGAACTCGCGGGGTGAACTCGCGTTAAAAAACTCGCAAATTTTCGAATCACCCACGAGGTCATGGGTGATTCAAAATTTTTCCAAGTCCCTCAATAGAGAATTCCATATATGACCCCCAACGCGCATTCTCCCAGCAAAATGCATATATGACGCCCAAGGTGAACTCGCGGGGTGAACTCGCGTTAAAAAACTCGCAAATTTTCAAATCACCCACGAGGTCAAAGGTTGAGAGGGGGGGGGGACAACTCGCGTTAAAAAAACTCGCAAAATTTCAATAGTGGTCAAGGGGATCAGGTCAGCGTAAAGACATGAAACATGTCAAAAGACGGGGTCCACGAGTTTGGAGTGTTTAGAAAAGATTCGTCGACCGATGTTTTAGTTCACGGGTCGTCATTCTGCTCTGTTACCCATAAACATGCTGCTTCTAAAAGTTTAGTCCAAATTCGTTGAGCCAAACTGCTTTCAAGAAGGAGTTACTCACCTTAAAACATTTAGCTAGAGTTAATGAGATTCACTTGGATATTGACGCATTGGTGCGTAGGAAAATTATTAGGAAATGCCTCGACACCACTACCTCCCTCCCGCGTACTATCAGCCGTGAGAAATTTCGTTGGATTAGGCTCCCATTTTTGGGAAAGTTTTCTCTTCAATTAGGCCGAACCCTTCGCCCCTTCGGATTTCGACTTGCGTTTTATAACTCCGTCACTGTTAAAGGGTTATTTGTTAGGTTGAAAGATCGAATTCCTGAGCATGAGAAGAGTGGAGTGTATAGGTTAGAATGTGATGATTGTATGAGTGTTTATATCGGAGAGACTAGTCGCCAGCTTGAGATTAGGGTTGAGGAGCATGAGAAAGCCTCGGAGGATAGTAAAGTTGGGAAGTCAGCATTCGCTGACCACCTTATTGCTGATGGGCATAGCTTCCGACAGGGATCCGAGGTGCTCCTCCATAAAGAAAGTTCTGATTTCGAGCGTATTGCCTTGGAGCATATCGAAATCATTCGTCATAAGAATACTGGTGGTCTCGTTTTGTTGAACAGGTACATACCGGACGAAGATCTGATCGAGCTTGTTTATGAGTCACAACCCGATGAGTAGTTTCTTCTTTGTTTTTCGTCTTTTCTCGAGGTTGGTTTCGGTCTTTCAAGTCAGTTGCGTTCTTGTCTTTCGCTGATGATGACTTCTTAGTCGATAGATCTTCGAAGGTTTTTAGTATTTTTCTGCGGTTTTTTGCATTTAGTTACTTCTTTCTTTAGGAGTATCGCCTTTTTTCGTAATATGGATAGCCGTAACTTGCAATCTCGCATCAATTCAAGTTTCATTACTTAGAAAATGATGTCCTAGTTTTTGAGATCTTTTTTCCCCTGTACATGTACCCTTGTAGGTGCCTATTTAGATGAATCTTCTGCATGAATTGCCTTTCTAAAATGCCTATGGGAAAATTTCCTACCTAATTTTTCTTCTAAATACCGATTGAAACACGTGTTGAATTTAGAAATTGTAAAAGCATTCATCAACTTGAAATGTTAAAGATGCCAGTATGAAATAGACAAGACTCATTAACGCGTTAATGGAAAGTTTGCCTTTTCAAACCCGGCCGGTGATAATAATCAATTAATATTTTACGTATTCGTGAAATTCTGATTCATCGTTTACAACTCGTTATGTCAAAATTTCCGAAGTAATTTCCTCCTCTCTTTCTCAATATTATTAAGGGTGAGTACTCATTGTTGATGATACTTGAATGGAAGTAGACGTTTTCAAGCCCAGAAAAATTGATTGATACCGCGTGCTCCCCGCGATAGTTTCAATGCGCTAACTGACGGCGAATTGATGCCAGACGAAGGGGAATAATACGGTCAGAAGTAAACTCACACGTTCTATTACGCCCAACAAGTAGTTTTTTTAATAACAGTGCAGTGTACCGAATTTTTCAACGTGTACGCTATGGAACGCGCGCGCGTATTTTTTTTCTCTGTACCCCATTACTTCGTCGAAGAAATTTAACCTTAAGTTTTGGATAACATGGCGCGGTGTGTGGCAGCATGTTGCGAAGTGTAATGTAGCGCGGGGAAACAGCGATAGAAGAGGGGTTATTATATCGAGAACTAGGTTTTCTTTTTCCAATTTTGTCGGATATTTGTAACATCGACGTGCCATTTTTCCCTCGAGATATCATAAATCCGCGTTTACGCCTTCGGGGACGAGCGAATGAACTTGTCGTTATGCGATCGAATAACTACCATTATTTTATTTAGTGAAAACGAAGAAAGAGTGGCGAAGAGTGAAGCAGTGCTAACGATATTCTTATACATTCGGTGCAAAACAAAATGAAGAAATACGAATCAATAAAACCGGAAACGGTCGTACAAGTTATTTCGAAGCAGCAGTTTCTATCACCCGCACTCCGGTCCAAAGGTCTTCCGGTGAGAATGTTACAAATTGCACTGTTCGTACTCTCTACTCCGGCTTTTCAATTTATTTTCGGATAACGAGCGTTAAATGTACATTTAGACGGGCGAAGAAAAGCTGCGGACCGCGGTGCGCTACACGAAACGGATGCTGAAGTTGTGCAGGAGGTTTGCGTAAGAACGAGAAGAATCAAAACCGGACATGGCTTTTATTCGCGATTTGACGTTCTTTTGCATACAATCCTTATAAATTTCGGCCACTCTCCCTTTTCATTCTCTTTCCGAGCTTATCGGGTCGCGAGTTTTGTTCATTGATCGCGAGGAAAAGAGTCAAGGCCTTTTGTCACCGAACAATAAACAGATTGCTCTAATTAATGGTTGCGTTTCGATACATTTACGCGTGGTAAATAAGAATGGGCGGAAAAGCGCTCGATTTTTAGCGCTATTGATTTCAAAATGCGCTCGTAAAGTAGTTGCGAAAACTAATATGTACTACTACCGTCCGTCTAATGCATGGTTCGAACCTGCTATCAATGAGCTCAAAAACGGCGTTCTTACCGCAAGACCGCCAACGCATACGTTTGATGTGTGTTATTACCATGTTCCCGATTGAGAGGTTATTTCAGCCTCGAGAGGAGGAAGTTTACGAAACGTGTACGATATCAACGGGGCCGACTATATCAGAAAACCTTTATTAAAAAAAAAAACATGTCGTTGACCGTTACAAGTCGAGTTTTTTTAACGTTATTTTTGCGATTTTCTTTCCAGATGTCGCGTGGGTTGTTCGCTGAATAAAGAAAGCTGGCCGTATAAACGCTGCCACGAATTCCATTTGTCGTTTCCAGAATGGGGTGATACTTGAAAATCGCACTGGGTACCAGCCAAACCGCAAGTGCGAATAAGTGCGCGAGAAAGCAATATCACGCGCTCTTTTCCAGCATGTTTGCTAGATTGAGAGCTGCTAGCGCTTCAATGGGCAGTCCATCACTGCCGAGTATACTCATGTCCAATCCGATAGTTCAATACTTTGATATCGGTTCGCAAATTTGTACTGCCGGCCCGGGATTGACGTGGAGAGTATTTCAGGCTACTCGTAAATCTGATGGCAAGGTAAGTGTTCGCCGGAGAATTACTTCAGAAATCACGCGTATCGATAGAAAAGTTCTAATAAAAGTGGATGAGTGGACTTGGAAAGCAAAATTAGCAATTACCTAGCAGAACAATTCTGTAACTATTTAGTTGTATAGGGTATAAGAAAATGTCTCGCAAATATGCAACACAACGATTGAATCAACATCCCTTGGAAAGATCTCGAATGTTTGTCTCTCCAGGGTGTTTCTTGAGTTAGAACCTGTATTAGATTACGCTTTCAACCTAGGTTAGTCCATACCTATAGCTCTCCCTGAAGTTGTTGATGTCATACGTTTTGTAAAAATGTCTCGCAAATTTCTGACTGACCACCAGTCGATAGGGTGCGGGTAGCCTATGCATTAATTTTGTTTCCTTTCACACCGATATGGACCCTATCGGGGATAATTTCAGTGTTGGCAGAATCTACTTGGCGAGGTGCTGTTAGTCTCCTCTTCGTCTATCTTCATGTCCTACGCTTCATCCTCGTCTTCTGTACGTGGGTAGTACACATGTTATGTGGTTCGGCATTTGCCTTCGTACTTTATTCAAGTTGGTCTTCTCGCTCATAATCGTAGCTACTTTGTTCCACGCTTTCAAAATGTAGTACAGGGCAGTGATTTTCATCAGGAGGGAGGGGGAAATATGAGAGCTTGGAAAAATTTAGAGTCTGGAGCTTTCGGACTTGAAGAAATTTTGACTTCCCAACAATTTAGGATATGGACTAAGAAAAATCTCACTGCTGAGCTATACTGTGTAATGATGAAAAATATTTGTCGCACCGGCCAGACGGCGCGGCGGACATTCTTTCTGAAATAACTAGGATAGAACTGTTTCTCTGTCGAAATTCTTACTTGTCGCCGACCGATAAAACCTGACTGATCCAGGAATACATATGATTGATTGGGGGGAGACTTGATGAAAATTTCAACTTTCAAAAGTATAAGAAGAAACTCAGAAAATTCAAACTCCTCGAAACCCCAATTTTGAATTCAATTCTTAACGTCGAAATTTATTCGACTTGTAAAACAGGTTTTCTGCGACCCTCCCTCGTTTAATTTCGTTTTTCCAAGAGGGCGGGTCAGTTTTCGCCGGATATCGAGTCTTTCAACCTCTCCCCGTAGAACAGGTCCTCTGTTGACAATTTTTTTGCAAGTAAAAAGAAGATGATTTTTCATGTATGTCACCCACAAGTATAGAACTACTCGAGGAGACGTGGACGGCGTCTACTTTGACTTAATGTTGGAGCGCCCGTTTTACCCTGGCTCAAGGCTTATCCTTCCTCTTTCCTCTCATTTCTATGAAATTCCGTCTCTTCAGGCCAATTATCGGGGTGGAAAAGAAAAAAACAAAAATAGAGGCCATTGGACGTTTGCAATAGCAGCGGGAAACCTGCAACCTTTAGCGCTCGCGATGACGTGCGTTGGCGCGAAACTGCCTCCCTCAGAAAATGAGTTGGTTGGGCTCTTCTCAGTAAAATGCGTGCTAGACCTGATATGATGAAGGCTGGAAGTAGCGAAATAGATATTTTCTCAAGTCCCTAAAGTAGTTCAAGGTCAATGTCATTGATGACGTCATAAAGCATCGCGGCTAGAAATTGATAATTCTCCAAGACCCTAAAGCAGGTCAAGGTCATTGATGACGTCATGAGGCATCCCGGCTGGAAGTTAAAATTTTTCCAGTCCCCAATTAGGTCAAGCTCAATGTCATTGATGACGTCATAAAGCATCGCGGCTGGAAATTGAAATTTTCTCAAGTCCTCAAATAGGTCAAAGTCAATGTCATTGATGACGTCATGAAGCATCGCGGCTGGAAATTGGTAATTTTCCAAGACCCTAAAGCAGGTCAATGTCATTGATGACGTCATAAAGCATTGCGGCTGTTACTGAATGTTGGAATTTTTTCAGTCCCCAAATAGGTCAAGGTCAAGGTCATGAGGTCCCTAAAGTACGTCAAGGTCAATGTCAATGATGACGTCATAAAGCATCGCGGCTGGAAATTGATAATTTTCCAAGACCCTGAAGCAGGTCAAGGTCATTGATGACGTCATGAAGCATCCCGACTGGAAATTAAAATTTTCCAATCCCCTAAAGTAGGTCAAGGTCAAGGTCATTGATGACGTCATAAAACATCCTGGCTGAAAGTTGAAATTTTTCCAGTCCCTAAATAGGTCAAGGTCAATGTCATTGATAACGTCATAAAGCATCGCGGCTGGAAATTGAAATTTTCTCAAGTCCCTAAAGTAGGTCAAGGTCACGTCACGTCACGCAGTTCACAGAAACTCCTGGACGCAGACGTTTTCTGAGGATGTAATCCCTCTAATAAAATAGATAGCGGGTTCCCCGCTAAAGTCATAAGTCCCAAGATCATCTGCACGCATGCTTGCGCACGCATATTTTCATTTGCCAGTAGGGTCAGAGCAAAGATATGAAACATGTCAAAACTCACGGGTTCTATAACGGAGTTGAATGAGGGGAAGCAGGGAACCTGTTTCATGAAGTATTCTACAGGGGCCTTCTGAATTTCATGATGTTTCAAGCGTTGCATATCTGGCGCATTGAAGGGACGGTCTTTGAAGCATTCAATATTTTGTTACCTGACGGAGCTATTTTAATCAGGCTTCATACACCGACTTCCAACTGATAGGAGGGGATTTTTTTTTTTTTTTTTTTTTTTTATTACATTCATATATTTCACGTACTATCTTGCGATATTTACGTGTTAGGTTAATAGAAATTATGACATGTTAGTTATATCTGTTAGCTGGCATTCCAGCTAACAGTACGATTAGTACAAAAGTGACGTGTAAAATATAATAATATTGTGCAGAGTAGATTAACTTAGAGAGTAATACAGATGAACTTACCAATAAGACGGTGCGTTGACTCAACTTATAGTTTGAGTGTAAATATGATTAAGATAATTTCAGACTAGCCAGCTTAAATCTAAGAAATGACAGCGTTGTAGACGCCGCAACGCTGGTTCCTCCAATAGTTGTATAGCCAGCGTATTGACGTGTTGATGAAGCCGTTTCTCGTAAGATATGGTTAATTGCTGGATGGTTTCCCTCACCGTTTGAATGTTGAGGTCCTGATGTAGACATTGGTTTGTCAGGTACCATGGTGCCCCGGTGATCCGTCGTAATATCAAGTTTTGCTGGCGTTGTAGGATGTTTGTATTGGCCTTGGCTGCAGTTCCCCAGATGGGCGCTCCATAAGACCATAGCGGACGTAGGGTGGTAACGTAGAGTAGGCGTTTGTTGGATAACGAGAGCTTACTGTTTGTCCGAAACATCCAGAATGAGGCTCTGAATCTTATTTTGAGTTCGTCTCGTTTTTTGAGGATGTGCGTACGCCAGTTCAATTTGCTGTCAAGCGTAAGCCCTAGATATTTTGCATAGGGTGACGGTACCAGAGTTGTCAGATCAATGGTGATGGTCGTTGGCGGACAGTTACGTAACGTAAACATTACATAAACTGATTTATCTGCACTTATTTGAATTTTCCATTTTCGCATCCATTCTACTACTTCTGAAACTGCATGTTGCAGTTGAGTGATGGCTGTGCTGTGGTTTTTGTGGGATGTGATGAGTGCGGTATCGTCTGCAAACGTAGTGAGGTCCGTCGAATTGGTCGTTGGGATGTCAGCAGTGTAGAGAACATATAAAAGGGGCCCCAGTACGCTGCCCTGTGGGACACCCGCTAAGATTGGTTTTGAGGTGGAGGTGGCTTCACCATAATGTACTTGAAATGTACGATCTGTGAGGTAAGATTGCAGTAGCTTCACGTAAGCTCGTGGGAGGTACTCACTGACTTTGTGTAACAGACCCTGAGTCCACACTCGGTCAAAGGCCTGTTTTACGTCAAGGAACACTGCGGGGCAGTATTCCTTGCTCTCAAGTGCATTCCGTATTTTGGTTGTAACACGATGAATTTGTTCAACTGTGCCGTGCTTAGCTCGAAAGCCAAATTGTTGAGGCGGAACGATGCCCAGGTCATCAATGATTGTTAGTAGACGCGGGTGTAGAAGCTTTTCGTAGATTTTCGATAGCGTACTAAGTAGCGAGATTGGACGGTAAGACGTTAATTCGTTGGCAGGTTTGCCTGGTTTAGGTACCAAAATAACTATTGCTTTTTTCCAGTTTTGTGGAAAATATGACAGTCGTATGGACGCGTTGTAGATATATGTTAAGAGCACATATACCTTCTTTGGGCATTGGGCGATAATATCATTTGTAATTAGATCATAGCCTGGTGCCTTCCGGTTCTTCATCCTTCTCACCGTGCGTGCAATTTCTTTGGGTGTAACGAGCTTAATCGTGGGGCCGTCAGTATCATGGATAGTTGGCGTAACAACGGAGTGAATATCATTTGGTTGGAACTGTTTCTCTAGATGGGCAGCAAATGCTTCAGCTTTCTCCGCATCACTATGTGCATAAATGGTATCGTTGATCCGGAGGGGAGGATTGTAGGCTTTTGGCGCGCGAGCGGCCTTGGCTACCCTCCACAAGGAGTAATCTTTATCGGCTGTTGTGTCCAATGACAAGACAAAGTCATTGAACGTTTCATTATTTATTTTTGTAATGAGATCCTTGAGCTCACGATTAAGAGCGTTGAATCTGGATTTATCGGCCGGATCCCTGGAACGTTGCCACCTATGGCGTGCGGCCCGTTTTAATCGTATTAGCTCAAGTATTTCTTTTGGATATGAGCGTGCGACTGGTACTGGTTTGCTGGTGGGCGTAGCTTGTCGGGCTGTATCAATAAGAATTGCTTGCAGCTGTTCAATTGTGCGATCTACGTCAGTCTTACTTTTGATTCTAACGCGAAGATTTATTTTGTTGTTGACAAGTTCGCGGAAGAGCTCCCAATCTGTAAACTTATTAGTTAATCGAGGTCGTTTGGCTTTTGTAATAATGGTATTGCTGAGCATAAGTAGTATTGGCGAGTGATCGGACGTTAAATCCGCTACGTTTGTGAGTTGTAGGTAGTTGCTAGAGATGTTTTTGGAAATGAAGAAATCGATGCAATCTGGTTTTTTTGCAGGGTCCGTAGGCCAGTATGTGGGTTCGCCATTGGAGTGGCACTGAAGCCCTCGTGCGGTAATTGAATCATAGAGGTGTTTTCCTTTGGTTGTACGTAGACGTGATCCCCAGAGCTCGTGTTTTGCGTTAAAATCACCACCGGCTAACCATTTGTTACCCAGTGCGTCAAAGAGGGCATTGTATTCTAGCGTTGCGATGGCATGCTTAGGTGGGCTGTAAACAGCTGCGATTTTTGCGTCCGACCTATTGTGTAAGCGGACTGTAATGATTGTAGCTTGTATTTTGTCTGTGCAGAAGGTATGACAAGCGTGATGTTGTAGCGTATTTCTTACATAGATCGCTGATCCTCCATGAGAAGCACCGCTCGGATGGTTGCACTGGTAGAAGTCGTATCCCCGAATGTCTGCTTTATTCCGGGAGGTTAGGTGAGTTTCAGAGATTAAAGCGATGTCAACTTTCTCTGTTTTGAGAAACTCCGTGAGTTCAAATTTGCGAGCTAATAAACCGTTAGCGTTCCATGTCATTATGCATGTGGTTTGACTGAGTTTATTTCGTGCCGGTAGGTTCATTGTACGATTTTTTCAATTAATTTAAGCAGGACAGAAAGTATCTGCTTATTTTGTTCAAACATATTTTGTATTTGTTGACACATTGTTTCAAATTGCCCGCACATTTTGACTAGGAGTTGCTCCGTACTTGTGGAGTCAGTAGTTGACTGAGTAGATGGCCGCAAGCTGGTCATTTGTGCGTACGTCTTTGCATTTATGGACCGTGCAGTCTTTGTATCGTTTCCGAGATTAGCATTGATCTCATCAGCCGTTTGATTGCGTGATAATTTTGTACGGTCATTACTGTTTGAACGAGTTGTTGATTTAAGTTGTCCCCGTTTGAGTTTGAGGTACTCAGGGCAACCTCGATAGTTGGCTGTGTGTTCCCCTTCACAGAGACCACACTTTGGGCTCGTGTCGCGCGGTTTTGTACAGTCACGCGTCTCGTGCTCCAGTCCGCACTTAACACAAATTGGAGGTTGCGTGCAATACGTACGAGTATGGTTGAACTGTTGGCAACGTTGGCATTGGATGACGTCCTTACGTGGACGTGGCGATTCGACTTTAATGATTTGATTCAAAAGTGATCGTATATTGTAAATGGTTCCGTTGTTGTCTGCTGGCTCCAGGTCAACGAAGAATAATGGAAGAGGGTCTTTTGTTTGATGGTGTCGTATGTTAGCTACGTTCCTGACGGAGTATCCCAGATCGTTTATTGATTTTTCAATATCGTCTGTAGAGCAGGATTGATGTATTCCTCGTAAAACAACGCGAAAAGCACGTTCAGATTTAAGTTGAAACGTATGGAACGCAACGCCACGGGTGCGAAATTCTTTGACGAGCTTTCGATAGCTATCTACGTTGGATACGATTATTTTAACTGCCTTATTGGCCAATGATTTTGTAGTTACGTGTTCTACCGGTATGGTCATTGTAATCCGTTCCATCATACCCTTAAAGTCTTCAACCCCTCTTATGAAGATAGGGGGCGGCGTGGGTTTTTTGACATTATCTGATTGATTTGTCTCAGTATGCATTTCTGCATCTTCGCTCGTAGCTGACAGGGCTGCGAATTTGTTACCCGTATTTATGGGTTGGTTAGCACTTTTACTTTTATTTCCGTTTCCCTTTGTAGGAGAAGGAGAGTCGCTTATTTTACGTTTTTTCAAACTTACAGTTTGCCATACGTCCTTTGTAAGGTCTGTATTTGTTGTTTGCGTAGTGGTTTGACTTGTTAAGGGTAGATCGGGCGCAGAGGATTGACTGGACGCAGAGAGCTCCTTGGTGTTTATCTGCTCGTTACTCACCAGAGGGACGGCGTGTCCATCCGATGTTGAAAAATAGTCTGTTATTTTCCCATCCATTGATTTCGCCATGCGATCGGATTCTTCTTTCGAATCGTTTACACTTGTTGATTGTTGACCTTCAACCTTGTGCGTAGTCTTGGAGTTCAGTACGCTTTTGTTTACATTTTTCTTTGCACTTAAAAATTCTTCACTTGTACACTTACGTAGAACGACAGATTCGCCATCAACGACGGCGACAATTTGTGTTTTTTTCGGACTAGTTTTGTTTGTAAATTTACGTAGCAAATTCGACATAAGCTACAAAGCTGCCGAGTCAGCTTTTCACGCGGCCACGAGCTGCGAATAAGATACACTCGGTGTGTATCGTTATTACGAATTATTATTGTTATTATTATATTTTTTGAGCACTAATGTTGTTCTCTAGATGTGTGGATTTCACGAATATATTACGCGAAAACATGAACGCGAAGGCAAACGTGCTATTTACGACAAAGACAGCGACGAACTAGGAGGGGATTTACTATCAAAAACTAGAGTATTATAATAAGCTAATGCCTAACATACGGTATACTGGCCTTGAACTAAGCGAGGACCCCTCTTCTTGCATTATCCTAGCTTCATACTAGTACGTACGATAGGAGATGACTTGGAAAATTTGCGACTGCTGAGGTTTGCCGGGTGGCGGACGTTTTTCCCTGAAAGCCCTACCGTCAAAAATTCTTCAAAGTCCTTGTCTAAGCCTCCTCCTTTTCAGAAACTTACTTCGGAACTACGATTTGCTGGTTCTTGTAATGCCTTCTACGCCAGTACCAAGTCCCTCTCCCTTCAATAATAGTGGACGTCCTCAAAAAATGTTTTCAAGTTATGAAGTGGGCCAGAGCACCATCCCTTTCGCAATCAATAACCTCCATTGAATAGGCTCTCTGACCGCGTTTGCGAATTATCAAATGGAGTGGATTGATCATGAACAGGACGGCGTAAAAAATTATTTCTGTAAAATTTGACATTATTATTGCATTTTACGAAAGGAACAATTTAATTAATGAGTAATATTTGGGGAGAGTTATTGTTGCGCCAATAAGTTAGACAGAAATAATCAGTTTATGGGTTGAGTAATTACTTTTAATATCATAATTCATTCATTCGAAAGTTTCCTGCGTGCGAGTCGACTGTTCCCATATTATAGAAATTATAGAGAGGGAATGTGAGCAGCGCGCTAAGCCCAGTTGATCACTCGATACTCGCTGTTCGATCTGTCGAATAAACGATATTAGACTTCTACCTTATACGTGAATTTAATTGGCCGAGATTATGCTCGCCAAGTTTCTCGGCGTTCAGTTTCATAATATTACACGATAATGACGTACGCCCTCGAAATGTAAAACATTATAGACAGCGAATTAGAGTTATTCTCGAATGCGAGAGACCAAACAGTAGTGCCTATGAGTAATTAATTGTCGTACCTATTTATCTAGCTTGGTTCGTTTGATTCTATACTGTACACGTATAATATTTATCGACGTCGAATGTCTCCGATTTCATTTTGAAATAACGTCACGCTCATTTGTTTCCCCTTGATTTCATTCTTGTCGTTAATTTTGATCGTATTCGTGCAATAATTTTCGCGTACACCTTATTCATGACCAAACTTCTCATTTGTCATTTGGAAGTTTGGGTCTAGTATCACATCGATCACAGAAAAGTAGTATTGACGCCCACGCTGTTAGCTTTTCTTTAGAGTTTGCTAGTTTATCATGTAACTCAGGATAAGTTTACGAGATAATTGGTCAGTGACAAAGATCCTCAGCTCATCATCTATAGCGTGGGAGTCAAAAAGCCATTGACTTGTAATCAAGATTTGAGTATTTCATAATGTGTTCGTGACGTACACTCGAGAAAAAGAATTTGTGCGAAAGTTGATGATCACTTCAGACAGAGAAAGTTTGATCACCAGTATTCAATCCATGAGAGACGTAACGTTAAATTCTCCGTTTAGAATCTCATAAAGCTAATCAGGAGCCCGAGAATCATTATTCGAATAAATTGAACTTTCTTATTTGTATTTTACCAGTGCTAAAGTGTAAGTTTCTACGTAGCTGGGGACGAAAATTCTTAGGCGAACTTTAATTAAACTTTTTCATCGAGTCTCACGTTCTTATACGCAGGTATGATAGTATAAAAGTTTCCGAAATATGAGAGGATTTTTGTAGGAGAACGAAAGAGCGGATTAAAATTATTAAAACGGAGAACAGAAAATGAGAGTATGTAAAGACAATCAAGCGACTAGATGAGTAAGAAATACGTCTCAGTAGCGAAGACTTATAAAAACGTTCGAGTGTTACGCCGATATAAAAATTTAATAAAAATATCACTCGAAAAAGTTTCGTTCGGAGTCAAGTTTTATTACTTTTAAAATGATTACATAGGTAGAGTATAAAAAAAAGTATATAGGTAGATTAGGATTTTGTGAAGGACGGTCCTTTCTTTTTATCTCGATTTTCTCTCCCATCATGACTAAAAATTACCTTCTTTTTTTCTTCTTCTTCGAAGGAGTTGGCGATCAACAATAACACCATGAAAATCAGTCGTACTGGAATAATAATAACAACCTCACTTACGCCAATTTTGGCCAAGGGCCTGGAAACCCAACATTTATTCCAGTCCTTGAGCTAAGAATATCGTCGCTCCTAATATTGAAAACAGGCAAATATTTTGGCTAAATGATTGTTGTTTGTATCGAGTTCACTTTGAAAACTATAACGGGGTCTACGCAAACTGTAATTTGGGCTACGAAATTATAGAAGTTTTTCGAAATTTGTGCCTAAATGATGATTTGATCAAATTTAAAACGAAAAGAAAAATGTCGACTAACCATGTTCTATCTTTTTTGTCTTACAAAGATGAATTTCTATTGGTTTTCGCAAGTCAGAATTGTACTAGTGTGTCATCTACTTGAAAATTTTTGATAGCGGTGCGACGATTTTATCTTTAATGATAGATAGAACATTTTCAGACCTCTGAAATGAATGTCCGGACGTTAGAAGACGGGCAGCAAAATCTTATTTATGGAGTAGACTCGTCTTTTGTGCATCTCGATTCTCCGCCCGTCTAGTTTTATAGGGTCGGCCTGTTTGCCCGATGTAAGTGAAGAGACAGTCGTTGCACTGGAGACTTCACACGCACTCCACTCTTACGTGAGTAAGATCTTTCGTACGACAGGATTTTTCACTGTACTTCGTTTCCACTATTCCAGACCTAACATGCACTAGATTTATACTACTTAAGTGACCTTGACCTACTTTGGGAATTGGGAAAAATTTCGACCTTCGCTACTCTATAAGTTAGCCGCCTGTCATAATATATTAGATTAAAGTCGACTCACTAAGCCCAACGTACTCCTAATGTGTAGAAAAGTCGAGTCCTAGAGAGAAGGCAGAGTGTAAGAGGACGTCATCGATGATCGTGGTGTTCTGGACTAAGGAGACAGGCCTATCGACCTTCTTCAAATCTATTAAGTAGGCTGAAGCCGTAGCCTGACGTACAGTGTACGTGTAGCTTATACTAGGATAAGGAGTGAGCCTGTCACCTAGTTAACTCAACAAACAGAATAATAGAATATCGAAAGGTTGCCCAACAGTACTGAAGAAGGGAGAGGCGAGCGAGTTCAGAGAGGATGAATCCGGAAGTTAGACTGAGGCAGTTTCTATAAAAAGGGGTATCTTTGTCGCTAACCTGATTTTTCAGAAATTGCAATAATGGAAAGTAAGGTCAAAATCATCAATAATGAGGTTATTATGGGTCTATATGTAAAAAAGGATGAGCTTTCACATGGTGATGTTTTCAAGATTGAATGGGGCCTCTAGAACTTATAAAATTGAATTCATTTGTAGTTGTTTGTCTGTGATGTACTTCAACTTTTTATCTGTGACAATAACTTTGAAGAGCCATTTCTCAACATTGGTTCAATGTTTTTCTTTGTTTTTTTTTTCAGCTTATGTATAAAACTTGAGTGCTTGATATCCATCTGTCTACAACCTCTAAGAACCTTTTATCTATTATAAAATCAATTTTTATTTTGAAGTCAAATAATTTTACAAAGTTACATAACCTTTTGAAGCAAATACGTAATTTTCTTCGAACACACTTTTTTAAAAATCTAACTTCAGCAGATGGTATCTCAGGAAATACTGCTCATAGAACACTTTTTAAAAGCTAATTTCATTGCAAATTTTATCTTCTTTCCACCAATGTATTAAACTTGAAATTGACCTGACCGACGAAGATACCCCTTTTTATAGAAACGGCCACGTTAGTCTTTGAGATGGAGCAAGCATACTCTAAAACGCTGAACCAGGTACATTAAGGAGGCATGTGGACTTCTTTTCTTTTTTCATGAAGTATATGAGGTGAGAATTTTTTCTGTGCTCCGAGTAAATTATGTTCGAAAGAGGGTGGGGATCTGATCTACTCTCAGGATTTTGGAAAATCTCGATGTTGAGTTGAACTGTGTATCACAAAAGAGGAAGCATTAAAATTCAAAACTTCTTATAATAATAATCTTATTCTATGGATCAAGAAGAAAACGAAAAAATATCGAATGATTTGAAAAAATTATAATAAAAGAAGTTTTACTCGTGAAAGTGAATAAAATGATTGTAATTATTTATTGGCACTAGTTTTCTTAAAAATCGAGAAACAAAAGATCGACTTTTCGGATGCAAACGTCGATCTTTTGTTTCTCGGTTTTTATGAAAGGTAGTGCCAATAAATAATTACAATGATTTAAAAAAAGTCAGATTCTGAAATACTGAGAGTAGGATTGTCGATTCAGGGAGAGGCATCAGAACGATGTCATGTTAATTTCTTGGACGAAAGGTATTTTCCGTTTGCTCTTTGCGTTAATGTCTAGTAATGTCTAGAGGGTCGAGGAGAGGTGAAGTAAAAGTCTGCGTGGCCAAAGTTCTCAACCTTTCGAAAATTCAACGCAAAGTTTTCAATCTTCTGATGACGTCACGGTGACTTGGAGAAATTTGGAGTTCTCCAGAGGACGAGAACGAAGGAGGGTGACTCCTTTGGATTTTCTTGATTAATTATTGTCTTTTCCATTTCAACCTGACGTACATTATACTAGGCGTAGACCTGCTCCGAGGACTTCTTCCTTAACGAAGTTAGACGAGGAACGCAGAAGACTTGTCCTATAAATAAACGAGGAACGAAGGGAAGCGGTTCTATGGATCGAATTGGCTTTTTATCATAATATAGCTCTGAGGTCGAAATTTTTCTGAGTCCCTTCCACATCATAAACAGCTTGAAAGTCGAAATTTTTGCGCTGATCATCACACGTCGCACGGCACATTTTCCCTCCCATAGAACAGGTTCCCTGTTGAAACTTTACGAGTTCGTGCCGTTACATTCTCGTGAGCTTTACCAGCATAGAGGATGATGTCCTAGTTCATGAATAATGAGAAAACAAGCCTTCACAATCATACAAAGTTGGCTAGAATTTCAACTCCCTGATGGTGCCATAAAGTGGGTGAGGCCTTGACCTTCTTTGCGGACTTGATAAAATGTATTCTGATCATTATACGAAGAAAATTTTGTACAATTGCGAAAAATTTTCGTGTTCTTTGATTTATGGCTGCAGAGCGTGAAACTCTCGGCTTTGTGACTCTGAAGTTGTTTCCTAATTTCCTCTTCCTTCTCTCTCGAATACCAACCTAGCGGAAAGCCCTTCGTGAAAACGTTTGTGTCCGCCTCCGACTTTTGACCTTGAAATTATACAGATTCTTGAAAAAAATTTCAAGCTCCAAATCTCTGCGAAAGGGATTTAAGGAAAGTTCGAGCAATGAACGTCCCAAAATGAGGGACTTCAAGAAATTCTGAGCTCTCAATCTTTGTCCTAGTGATGGAAAAAGTTTAAGCTATGAAACCTAAAGGCGAGGCCATAACTATGGAGTCGTAGACCAAAATGGAATCTCATTATCTTAGGCCAACCATGAGCTAAGCTGAAAAAAAAAGAAGAAACATTTTAAGCGAAGAATTCTTATGTTTAGATTAGTTTCGAGCTACCGGCGGGTGCATCATGCGCATCCGCGTCTGACCTTTATGACGTAAATAATGGCTTTGCCTAATTTAAAGCCCGTGGAAATACTGTCATAGTTTTGATTTTTTATACGAGATAGGGATTTAGAAATATTTGAAACTCCGCGAATGTGTACCATGAGGAAATTTGAGGCTCTGAATTTTTAAGCTAGGCTATAACGTATAACTAAAAACTCATGAGATAGATTTCTCCTTTGGAGCGTACAAGCTACACTAAAACTAACATGGGCTGAGTCCATCAGAAGGTTTCAGGCTCAGACTTTTTGAATCTAGACTCTCTTCCTCACGATGAGCTAGGTTTAACCTGTATACTGTATTCTTCTTAAGCCTCCTTTATACTTGTTTACAGCTTAGCTACTATAAATTCAGTACATAGTATCAGACTCAGAAAAATTAAGGCTCAAGAGCAGACCAAGAGGTGGGTCCAAACTAGGCTGCTATAGTGAGTTTAACTTCCATCATATGGGTCTAATATTATATAGTATACAAAACCAAGAAGGGGGAAAACGAACGGAGCGAGTGAGCGAGCCCTTGGAAGCTAGTAACCTAAAATATTGTAAACTACTGTATACATACTTATACTAGACCATGAAGTCCGTGAGCCAGCTTCCAAAAGCTATTAGCCTGAAATATTTTGAAGAAGACCCATACTACACCAACGAGTGAGCTCCTCAAAAGCTATTATCTTGAAATATTCTTAACTGGACCTATAATAGACCAAGGTTAGTAAGCTCCTCAAAAGCCACTAGCTTAAAATATTGTAAACTAGACTTATACTGGATCATAAAGATTGTGAAATATTCTAAACTGGACCTGTAGTAGACCAAGAAAAGGGGCGAACGAGTGGAGCAAGAGATCACCACCAAAAGCCAGTACATGTAACAAGGTCTTTATTCATTCGGCCGTGCCAAAAATCCTTTCATTGTGTACTGGAGGTTTAAAATCATGCTTCAAAAATTATGTTCAAAAACTTCTCAGAATAATCATTCATGTTCCCGAACTGAAATACTTCAATTTTCGTTTTCATTGTCAGACTTTATCGGCGACCCATCAGAAGACCATTCTCTACTTTTTGAATACAACATTGATTTGAAATCTCAAATTTTTTCCAAGAATATTACTGTAAGTACTTATGCCATAAGACCATCCCATCGAGGATCAGATTTATTTTCAATCATGTCATTCTGCGATTTTGCGAAATAAGGACGGTTCAATCTCGGTATAAATTCCCAATACTGTACGAGTTTAGGTTTAGAAAGGAAAAAAAAAGTTTATTCTTTTAGCGAGGACGACGTATAGGATATCGATTGCGACTAGAGTTCATACAATAATAGGTAATGGCTACGAAGAAAAAAACAACTTCTTTCTAAAACAATAAGCGATTCAATCGAGGACTGAAAAGAAAAATGTGGGAAAAAGAGTGAAAAAAAAAAAGACGAAAAACTAAAAGACGTTTTTCATTGCGTTACACAAAAATACTCTTTCCGAACGGCTGAAAGGAAAGGAACGAACAATTATTTTCCTCCGCCGACTTTTCTCTTCTTCCACTCGGTTAAACAAATAATAAGCAATGAAAATCGAATGAGGATACTCGAAAATTACAAAAGAAAATCCTCTACGAATCCGAGCGACTCTTCGGTTAATCTTCCACAGTCACGTACCGATGAAACGTCCTGCACCCGGTAATGGCATTAAACGTAACGCGATCACGCAACTTGTATTATATATACGTATACTGTATATGTATACTGTATACCGGTAACTACCTCAACAAGTATTCGATTACATTACCGAACCCGTGACATTACTCTGAATTTAACGTGATCAAGATTGTTCTATACTGCGTTATAGTTACAGAATCATTCTCATTTTCTTCTACAGCGCGGTATACTGTTTTGTAAACTTCAAGCATATTATAACCGTGTTTATAAAATTGTGAAACGTGTAAAAGAGGAAAAAAAAAATCTAAATCTTTACCAACGTTAAAACTTTCGAATACTTCGCACGAACAGTATAACGCTTGCCTCTATAAAGAACCACCTTCTTCACGGAAAAATTCTAATCATCAGAAGTTTGTGGCTCAAGAAGAAGATGGTCAAGTTGAGCGACTCCTGTGTAAAAGAGGTGCGAAAATAAATGGCTTCAAAGGAACTAGTACCACTAGGTTCGCTAGCGTTTCGTTGTGATTTTTTTTCAAGAGGACCAATGTAGTTTTCCATCGCAATGGAACAATGCGCTATCTGGCGTCAAAATCTTTTTGTTCGCTTTCCACACGACAAAGTTGCTCAACTTCACGTATTAGGGAATTTAACATGACGTCACACGGCATGTTCTATCGTCTCACTTGTTGGCGATGTTACATTGCCTGTTATGGGACGCGTTTGGTTTTTCTCAATTATCTTTGGAAAGAAGGCCTAAAATGGAAAAATGATGAGAATGAGATTTATTGCCCTTATAATTTCCTACATTATGGTACAAGAAAAAATTACAAAATTTTAAAGGTAGGTCCAATCGATAGGAAATTACAAGGGGAACAAACTTTGTTCTCTTCATTTTTTCGCATAAAGGCTTATTTTCTGAGAAAACTGAGAAAAACAGGATACGCTCCATAAGCCGCAATGTATTACTGCCAACGAGTGAGATCTCGTGAGTCACGATTGTGACGTCAGTGTAATTGCCTAATATGTTACACCAAATTCACGCAATCAAGGAATGCGCGCAGTAAGCAGAAATTTTGATGAAAGCGCGCACTCAGCAACCTCTTTGCTGAGTGCGCGCAATCAGAGACAAGGTTACTGAATGCGCGCTATCAGAAGGAAGTAAATCATTTTTGACACGTATTCGGCAACCTTTTTTTGCTAAGTGCGTGCCTTCAGCGACGGGGTAATAGGCAAATATTTGTCCCTTGATTGACTCACCGCTATCCGGAAGGGTTGATTTTATCATTTAGTTCACGTTTTAGAATACTGAAGGTACGGGATAATCCTCTGTTTCGAGTGCCGAAATTCGATCAGGTTTGGAGTGATGCTAGGAATTTGGTCGTTGTTGTGCTCAGCGTAGAAGGCGACAAGTTTGTAGTGGGGAACAAATATGGTCGACTTGATCACCGCCTCGAAAGAAACGCCTTGGATGCGACAAAATATACAGAATTGTCACTCACTGACGTGCCTGATAGCGTACATTCAGTGCGTGAGTTAGTGCGGTTGGATTCTGTGGGGGGTGGACAGGGATACCGCCGCTGCAATTGTCGCCAGCAATGCGCGACAAAAAGGTGCGCGTACGTGAAGGCCGGGTTGGGCTGTAATTCAGCTTGTCACGGTGGGCGAACGTGTGAGAATAATGAAAAGTAGGCCCATACATTTTTAAACAGAATTTTAAATAAAAACGTTGATCAATTGAATTAAATAATAAAAAAATTCGTAAAATAATATTCATTAATCATATTTTAATTATTGATCATTTAAAATTAAATATCAGTATAAGTGGAATAGAAATAAAATTAAAAATAATAATATAAAATTGGAATTTTAAATTTCCGTTTCTTTTTTCTTACACTTCGAATCACAAATCAGATGCTCACTCATCATGATTCATCTATATATTATTTTAATCCTGTTCGACTAAGATTTCTTGCATTTTGTTTTCTTTTTCAAGTTCTATATTTCTTAAATCGTTACAAACTGCGAAAAATACAACCACTTTGCTGTATTACAAAGGCTGTTATTTTTATGCTGAAATAAACAAGCTGAATATTTCTACCTCACAACTTTGTATTGAGTACCTGGTGCTAGAATTTGGCAACATGACTTCTTAGTAGTGCACGCATTCGGCGACTGCACAAAACCAGTGTATCACCAAAACTGTTCAAGTGCCGAATGCGCGCAATCGGCTGTAATCTGCCGCCGATTGTGCGCATTCGGCAATTTTGGGCACGGATTCCGCAACTTTCTTGCAGACTGCGCGCACTCAGCAAAGAGGTTGCTGAGTGCGCGCTTTCGTCAAAATTCCTGCTTACTGCGCGCATTCCTCGATTGCGTGAATTCGGTGTAACATATATATGACTTTGATGGTGATATACAATCACAATACTTCCTTATGGCAAAAAAGATAATTTCAAACTCATACAAAATTCAAAATCGCGATCATATCGAGGCAAAAATCAATGAGATGTCTTAAGATAATCTTTAGCTTCAAAGAACAGAGGGCGGATTCTCTCTTCCAGCCGCTGTAGGCTATTCGAATCATTTCGTATCTTTTCTATGGGATTAGGTAACATTTACCGTCACCAAATATTTGCTGCTCTTTCTGCCTTTGAGTTAGCTCAAGAGCTTGCGTATTTACTGCCGCTTGCAGCGGTTTTTTTTGTTACAAAGTGGTTATTTGTCGGTACAGTACCACCAAATAAAAAGTTACTTTGCGGTACAGTGAAAAACTGCAGCCTCTGATAAAGTGATCATATTTTGAAAATGAGGGGGGGGGGGAGAGGCTCGAAATATGAACACAAACTTGCACAACAATTAGAAAATCAAATAAGGGGAAGGATACAAATTTATAATAACACAGAAACATCAGTAGTCCAAAAAAAAATACAACAAATTTTCTACCTGAGCCAAATAAATGAAGATCATGTTTCATGTACTCAACGTTTATCTCTGCGGACGCACTTTAGAACAATTTTATTTTATTAATTTATTTTATTTTTTGTACGCTTCTTGGTCTAGTACAAGTCTACTGTAGAATCTCCGCTCAAGCTGATGAGATTAGGGGGCCTCACTCGCTCCGCTTCTTGGTCTAGTATAAGTCTACTTTAGTATAATATTTCAGGCTGTTGAGATTACGGAGCCTCACTTGCTCCGCTCGTTCGTCCCGCTCCTTGTTCTAGTATAAGTCTAGTTTAGAATATTTTAGGCCAATGGCTTTTAGAGGACTCATTCGCTCCGTTAGGTCGCCCCCTTTCTTGGTCTATTATAGGTCGGGTATCCATTAGAATTTAAGCCAATAGCTTTTAGGGGCTCACTTTGGCCTTCAAGAGTGTAGTTTACAATTTTTGGGGGTATGGCTTCCTAAGCTCACTCTCCTAGGTTTAGTACTGTATATTGTATATTAAGTATATATGATAAAAGCTGAACTCACGTGGGCCCACTTCTTGGTCTATTCTTAAGCTTTCATTTTACTGGACCTGATATACTGTATACTAGGTTTATAGTGGCTAAGCTGTAGCGTAGTATAAAGGACGCTTCAGAAAGGATACAGTATACAGGATTCCTAGACTTAGTATGAAGCTTGTGTGTTAGTTTACTGCATAGATAAAAGGGAGACCTAGTTAGTTTGTCCTCCTTCTCCCTTAATATAAGTCTAACTAGTAAAATCGTAGGGAACCTGTCTTATGAGATATTATGGAAGTGCCTTATAAGTCATATGGTGTTTGAAGCGTTGCATATCTGGTCCATTGAAGGAACGGAGCCAACATACAGTATATTAGACGAACTAGGCTAGGAATCTTAGCTTTATACTAATAGTTGATAGGAGGGGGACTTGGAAGCTAGTTTTATACTAGCAAGAACTGTCTTACAAGTCAATGAAAGATTGGTCAACTCCCTTCTAGAGCCATTCCAGGTTCAGTATAATGAAGCTTAGCCTAGTATACTGTATATTATGGAACCTCGTATACTGTATATTAGCCCTAGTATAATGAAGGCCTGTATCCTATATATTACGGAACATTGTATACCGTTTATTCAGCCTTGACAGTATAATCCTAGTATACTGTAAATTAGTATACAGCAGAGGATTGTACGGACGGACGTACGGACGCAAATTTCGGAATTAGGGTACGAGGTCAGGGGGGGAGGTCTAGAGCAGAAATTCTTCCAAGTGTCAAGGTCATGGTTGTACGGACGGACGTACGGACGTACGGACGCAAATTTCGGAATTAGGGGGTAGGATCAGGTCATAGCTAAGACATGAAACATGTCAACAAAAAATAATCACGCTGTACAATGTGGGCACATTGTCAAATTATCTAATTCAGGAATACTGTGTACAGTCCTAATGAATTCCCCGTGAACAGCTATCAGTGAAAGTGACAGTTTCGTCGTGTTTAAGCACGTCTCCAGACACAGTGCAAGAATTACCGCCTTCTTCATAATTATGTACATTCACTCTGCTCTCCTCTCCCCTAGAAATCCTGGACTTTTCCATCTTACGCTTTTTCCTCTTTTGAGAGGCCATTTGGTATGGTTGTTGAGCTCATTGAGGTGGTCCCGCGACTTAGAATCCCAAAAATCGCGGAAAATTTTTTCAACTAGGTAGAAATGCTGTTGAAGAGTGACTACCTCGGTTTCTACTTCGGGCGGAATAAGTACCTAAATATATACCGGTTCATAAATGATCCTGAATTTAGAACGTATTTCTTTTTTGAGAATCACGTGGTGTTATCCTCAAAGGTCAGCACACGATCTTTCGTTACTTCCGCTAAAAGGCGCTTAGCTGATTTCACTCCAAATTCGGTTAATCCCCTTTGGTGAGGGCCATAGGGGTTCCAAATTCCCAATCGATCTTTGGAATTTATCCGAATGAAATTTATTTGGTTGGCTTCGTCACGCCTTGAAACGTTTGAATGCGTGTAAAAAGACAGGACTTCAAACTCCACGGTACGGGTTGAACAGGGAACAAGGACGCAAAGATAGCTTTTAAAAAAGATGATACTTCGACGACCCACATGACCAGCGAGACGGTAGTGAAGGGCGGGGAAATTCTCACTCTCTTGGGCGGTAATTGTAGGGTTGCCTCTTTTCTGGAAGAACTAGAAGTCAGGAAAAAATCAGGGATTTTTTTGACCCTGGAAAAGTAACGAAAAGTCGAGGAATTTCGAGGAATTTCTCAAAATTCAGGGAAATCCTTACGTTTGATTCAATGTCCGCGCGATTTACGATAAAGAAAAGAAAAAGTTTGTTCATAAATAATGACCAAATGAAGTAGCAAAAAAATTCACGTTGCTCATTTCCTATTCCCAAAAAAATCATGGAAAAATATTAAAAATTTCTGAAAAAGTCGGGAAACTTCATAATTGAAAAACGGTGGCAACCCTCAATTGAGTCATTTATTGCTCCTGAGTACGGTAATTGTAGCGAGCGCAAATGATGCATTTTCGGATAATTTTCTTCATCCAATGGAACGGGGCCATGTAGCTATGAAACGATCGATTTCGTTCCACCATGAAAATAATTTTCGTGAACGAATTGGGCGTATACGGATGAATAAACGGGATTTTGCCGTTGTGTTGATGATAATGAAGTGACGCTTTTTGAACGAGACGTTGGCGCGTTCTTGACGTCCAGAGAGGCGAGCGCATCACCCCGTTACTGTCGACCAATGGTTGCAAAAACCATAATTCACTTCGACGGTTAATCGGTTGATTATCCTGAATTATTCGAAGCATTCGAAGCTCGTCATGGAAGGCTAGACTAGCGCTAAAAAGGACTTGTTTAGTTCCTCGACACACGGAGTTGCGGCCATTTCGGCGAAGTTGGTTGTTTGACTTCGAATCACTTTTTTTTCTAACGAGCCTTTAGTGACTGTGAGAAGTTATGTGATGCTCCAGAATGCGATCGAATGATGTGGTAAGTGTATCAAAGAGCTACAAGGTTGTGGCTGGTGAACCCAGTCAAGATGGATAGATGTAACGTGTAAGTAGGTGGTTGTGGGTGATACGAAGGTTGCTTGAATTTGGAGAGTTGTAAATGATCTCCAGACAACGGAATATAATCTGAAGTTCAGCGGTAAAGATGAGAGAAATGTTTCTGTATCGAACTGTTGGGTAGTTTGATCCCCTTAGAAGCCCGGAGACCAAGCTCCAGCCTCACTTTTTAATGCGTCGGTGTTGTACGAAACTGGTTCCGTTAGATGAGGTCGGAATATTGATGGAGCAATGATTGCTTTCGGAAAGTTGCAGTAAGGAGTGTGTGAATAATATTCAAGGAGGTGTGCGGTTGATGAGACTTCAGAAATTTTCTTCGAGACGTAGGTAGAATTTTCTGTTAGCAGTGGTGAGAAGAGGGGTACGATTGAGCGTGGATAATAAAGGGTTGTGAGCAAAGATAATGAGAAGTTTGGCATAGACGGAAAGTCTTTGAAAATATAACGGGTGAGAGGTAGTTTCTGCCCAGAGACTAAGCGCTGGGCTCGTTTGGGATGCATCAAAAACAACATGGAGGCTTGAGCTTGAACTTTGGCCATGAAGAAGACTGGAGTTCTGTTAGTAATTTTTATGGAAAAAGAAAAATTGCTCCAATTCAACAATTTAATTGAAAATCAGGTCATCTTACGAGTAATTTTATGGTCTTTCAAAATTGGTTTGTCACAAGTACAGTAATTTGAAGAAAACTTGAAAATCTCCATAAATGTTTCTGTAACACATATTTTACTCCCCTTATCAATTCACTTCAATCGACGCTGGCGCACCTTGCGTGAGAATTGTTCACTTTTCTCCCACGTAACAAAAATAGCTATTTTTTTCAAGTTCTGATAGTATATTAGGTTGAATTTTCGAACGGTTGAACGAACGGATGCAATTTTCCTTAAACGAGAAAAAAAAAGTATTCTTGGGTTCCCTGAGGAGAAAAATATTGAGTTGATATCCACAAACGTTCAGAATTGCAGAGTGGACTTCAGTTCAGAAGGGATTCCAGAAATGCCTTAATGACGAATGCTTGAAATTGGTATCATGCATTTTCTCCCTCTACCCCCGCAGTTGATAGTTTTTCTTTTGGAACATGCCCGATAATTTGTAACCAGTTTGTAAAGTTTCTTTGTCGTAATTCTTTTGTTTTTCAATTGAAGTCATAAAAATAAGTTGTGATAGCAAAGATAAAAGTAAAATTAGCGCTTATAGTTATCGAAAACAATAGAATACCTGACAATAATGAACTCTCATATATTGCGTAGGTGATAAAATGTGTTCATAACAATGAAGTGCACATTGTAGACTCTCCCCACAGAGTATATACTCGTGAAGTTTTGTATTGTGCACGTATTCAAAGATTTTGTCATTTAGAATTTCTCCCTATTTTCTTTTGTCATTAAATAACACTTATCACACCTTTACCTTCTTGTGCGAACGAAAAGGAAGTTTATCACGATGAAAGTTGAAGAACTCATCAGCGTCGTCCCCAAAATCACTTTTCCCGCGGCGCTGTTTATCTTTCAATTTCCACGCCTTTAATAAATGACTCTTCGTCATTGCGCATAAATAATTACAACATCGACTACGTGCGAAAAACGTATTTGTTGTACTTTTAAAAGCCGAATAAACGTGATTGTCAAGGTGCTCACTTTTCTTTTTCTCCATCCTCTTCCGTCCGTATCATTAATTTTTGCATAATTTTCCTTTTTTGTTTCAGGAAGTATCAATATTTGTATTCGAGAAAAGACTTAGCTACGGCTCCGGCATTCACCGACCAAGAAGAAAAGAATCAATTAACGAATTAATGAAGAAAAGTATAAAACATTTAGAAGTGTATCGTCAACCTAAATTAATTTTAACTGTAGTACACGGCCTGGAGGAAAATTCAGATACAATCGCATTCGCTTCGGAGGCGATATTCGCGAGTTTAGCGAACATATTGTCATATCAAGCTTATCAGAGCACTGTTGACCCAACGGGAAGAGGTGATATTTCGCAAAATAATGTTCCACGGCCGCCACACTCTATTGAGTATCATTTTAACGAGTTCGAATTGAAGTATGGAATACGACAGGTGAGTTTACAATTACTTTACGAAAAAGTTTGAGTAAATTTCTCCATTTTATGGAAAAACATTGAATCATGTATGTACGTTTTTGGCGTTCGCAAAGAAATCGAAGTAAAAATGTATCAATCTCGATTATCTCGATCGAAATATCAATTCTATACTAGGCTGCTGTAGTAAGTTTGGCCTTCATTATAGGTCTAGCGTACACATAATGTACAATCCTACTTAGCATAAGCTCACTCTCTCTGCTCATTTGCCTCCGTCTTAGTCTAGTATAAGTCAAGTGTTCTGTATATTGCGGCATATTGTAAAATCTAGACAGTTTATGATATGCCTAGTCAATTGAAAAAATGACAGTAAATTTTAGACAGATCGTGTGATGAGAAAATTGTACCAACCAAATTAGGTTTACAAGGATGCGTTGACGCTCGCCCTCTCGTTATGTTCACGCCAAAAACTTTGACTTGGAATTTCACGTAGGTATGAAAGAAAATCATGTATGGGTTACTTTTCAACACCTTTCTAGGCAAATTCCTAAAATTAAAGTACGCCCATAGTTATTGTTTTTCATCGCACGACAATCTAATATCATCAACAAGAATAATTGTGCCTGAAGGGAGCTCAGTCCCGCCGTTGGAACACATTACTAGCGGGAAAACATTTTTTCCACTTCTCTGACCTACTTTCTCCTTCATCTTTGTTCACAGATTGCCGAAGCTTTGGATTTTCTGTCGACGCAAGTTTACCACCACAACATATGCCCGAGTAGTGTTCTTGTGACGAAGCTCGGTAACTGGAAGCTAGCCGGAATGGAATTTTTGAGTGAGTAAAAACTAAGAGAAAATCTGTAAATATTATCTTGACTCGCGAAAGCACTTAATTTTCGAAGTGAACTATGTGTATAATGTGTGTCGATTTAGCCCACGGAAGGTACCTGAAATTGTAATTTGTTTTGTGTTCGACTCGTATATTTCATCATTTTAATGCTATATCTTCCACGCGCTGCTGTGTATGTTGAGTATACTGAATCACAGGATGAGAATTTAGAAACCCTTTTAATGTATTATTGAAGTATAAAAATATTAGTTTCCACGGATCAGAGTCGATGTTTCCAAACTCAAGAAGAAGATCAATAACTGAGTGATGGATGAGACTTTGCAAAGGACGACGGTGAACGTTTAGGATAAAAAGTTCGATACGACTTATACGAGTGTACGTAGCATACTTACCTATACGTACGTGTAGAAGATTAGCCACACCTACACAAATCTTGTTGTAGGTACTGTAATTCCTTTGGTCGTAAACTAACCATAAGATACTTTCTGCACATATCATAAACTACGGTTACAGAAGCGGATTAATATACGATAGTATATCGTTCTAACCCGTTCATAAGTTCGAAGATGTTCTTCATTTTGTCATACTTATTACTTTCTTTGCTAACTGGACAATACAACCCTGGGACACATTCCTTGCTCAGCTTAGTTATCTCATTTTTTATATTCTTTTCCATCGAGACTTACGAGGACGATTTACAATTACTATAAAATTTCTGCGAGATTTGATTGATGGAGATAAAAACATGAAATTTTTTTCTCTACGTGTAATCGAATTCATATACAGCAAAAATGCTACCACGAGTACCTATTTGAAATGAAATTAGAAAATATTAAATGCAAAGGTAATTATGCAAAGTATTATAAAATGGCGGAAATGATACTGCAAAGATCTATTATAAAAGTCTGATGATAGGGGTTGGATTCTTTCGTACACGTAGAAAATTCCATTTTCTCTTTCGAACGGGAGTTTTAAAAACAACTAATAAACTCTCTGACTACGTTTTGTTCACTCTTTGTGTAATTGTTTGACGAAACGTAAACCTGATGGGTATTGTAATAAATCGTATCAGTTTTGTTTTTTGGTAACTTTTTAAATTTATTCATCCATTCAGCCAGCCATGTACTTTGTTTATCACGAGCCATGATGTAGTTGCATCTTGATAGTTGCGAAAGTTCTCGTCTGAATTCGCCAAAACAATTACCGGCATACTATAGTGTGTACGTACAAATATATTTTTGTAAATAACAGTCAACTTTCAGAGTCTGCATTATAGCACTTTCAAACAATGCGATGCGCTTTTTCTGGCTCAATAAATTGTAATCTTAAGCCGTATTTTGGTAGAAAATTCCATTAGTAGACGCTCATTCACGTTGAAACGTTAAAACGTTTTACGTTCCGAAAAATTTACCTGAAACTTCTCTTAAATATGGCATTGAATTATCTACGTTTTGTACTTCTTTTTTGAGCCAATTTCACGGGGTGAATGAACGGGAAGACATTATTTTAAGCTGAAATTTTCTCTACTATTGTTCACTTCTTCGTTCGACTTGCTTTTTAAATAAGAAATTGACGGCTTAGTTGAGAATTTTGAAGGCTGCTTTTGAATCAACTATTTCAACTTGATCATTTGATTCACTCCATATTCTTATTATTCAATTTAGAAAATCTGGTAAAGATTAGATAATTCTTTTCAAATTTGAGGTCTGTCGCTTATTATGAGGAGCAAGAGCAAGAGTATGACGGCGTCGGAGACTCCCTTTCCCCTTCCCAAAGACTTTGACTTAGTTTGGGTCCCGTTCATATGGACGTGAAAGTGAAAAAGCAGGAAGAGAAGCACTTCCCGCACATCAATAATTTTCACCTTGCACGAAAAAAATCAACACACGTACAGGAAGAGAATGTAGAAAGCACTGTCACCACTAAAGAATGTAAGTTTGTTAGTGTAAACCAGAAGAGACCACGTGGAGGTCAGCTTACAACGTCTTCCATCCAGAAAACATAGAGCTTCGCTTCGTCAAAATTCATCCACAAAGCGCATTCATGCACAACACACATTCATTCAGAGGCGACTATTTAGGTAAATTGTGAGCGAGCACTCTCAAGTACTCCATAGGCTCACTTTCGTCATACTCATTTAGCAATGTATAGAGGCGCTGTTCACATCTTCAACACCTCAGTCTGAGGCTCTACACCTCCTTCCAATTGATCGTAATCGACGTCTCGCGTTTTCTGACAGCGTCGTATTTTATCGATAAATTTACACGAATTAGTAGGGTGGGAGTAGCCAAAGTCACACTGGAGTCGCCGGTGCCCTGCCTTAGCGTGATTATTAGTCCGCGGCCTAGTCTGCAACGTTCTAGTGTAGACGTTCCAAAGCATGGCTGTTTCCGTCCTCTTCAAATTTGGCGAAGTTGAAAATATTTGGTGACAAAATACCCTTTGGCGGCTAGATAAACCCCGTGCCTCATCGGCGGCGCCCATTAGAACCCGTCCCCTTATTTTAAATTTACAGGACTCGGAATACACCAGGCAGAATTGGGTCTGCTGCTTATGGCTGCGCACAAAGTCTTTGAAAAGAGGTGTGCTCTGTTCAATGTGAACAACAAGGCGCTACATCAGCTGATCTCCATTTGAAACAATGTAAATCGGAACCGGGTGACGTCAATTCCGGTCCTGTGTCCCATGTATTTTATATGTGCATGCGGGTTGCGTTTTGTTTACAGTCGAACTGAGCACACCTCTTTTCAAACACCTTGGGCTGCGCATAGCATGAAATGACTTCATCAAGGCACAGTTACGTCTTCTACATATGCAGACATCAGCTGCGGACTTCATCCTATACGAAATAGAGATCGATTATGTCTCCCATTATGGTGTCTAACAAATTATGGAGGGGAATTTCTAGATCCAATAATGAAAAAGTCGAGGCTTTTTATCTACGACCTAAAAGATTGAAAAATTTTGTAAGGCTCTGGCGTATCGATGGACTTGAGAACATTTCCAAAAGTTGATTATGTTTGTCTCAGAACATTGAAAGAAGAATAATTATTGAGAAACAATTTTCAACCTTGAAAATTCATTTAAAGCGGGAAAGAGACTCGAATAAACAAACCTGAGATGAACCCGGTAGCACCAAAGTTCAAAGGGACTTGTAAAACTCTAAGAAGCGACCAGTGATTGGTAGCATCCAATCATCATGGTAAAAGATACCGAAGATCGCGGCCTGATTTTTGAAAAAGAAGTACCAGTTTGCACCTTAAGGAAGCATTGGAAACAAGTGGTGGAAATCGAGGGTCACTACAAACTGATATCCTTGGATGTGACAAACCTGTTTGACACCAATACCAAAGGAGAAACTCACCTTGCTGCAAAAAAACGGATATATGTAACTGGAATATTGATATGCTTAGCAATCTGTATTATATCTAAGATACCTCAGTACGAACGGTACGATATTATGATTGTGTTATAATATGGTACAGAACAGTAAACATCTCTTAAAGCCTCCCTTCTGATCTTTTGATTTACATATAGAATACGTGACGAACTGAAGTACGCCAGAATAGTGAATGAGATTGTGGGCTCATTTACTATCGATTCAACGACAAGTTTTACTGCCAGGAAGAGGGACTAGCCACGGGATCACTGCTTTCATCGATACTGACAGAAGGGCAATGAGGCCATCAACTATTCAGACCTAACACTCACGTTGGTAAACAACAGGACAGGCTACAAAATCCGTAGAAATCCAACGGACACTGACTCCGTCATTCCAAATGGCTCCTACCTGCACTCTAGACACAAGTTAGCGGTTATTTAGAAGTACTGCTACCGAGCAATTTCTGTCCTGAATAATAAATTGTGATAGCAAAGCAGATTACAGCAGCTAAGGCTACTCTAAAGAAGCTGCTGAGGGCGTCTGGAAACAACGAATGGGACCCAAGACAGCAGAGTGGGAAAGTACCGAAACAAGGGTTATTTTTGGAATGTTGGCGTCCGTAAGAATCTTCTCAGATAGGCAACGACCAGACGCCGGAAAAAGACAATCGAAGCTTGAATAGAATGTACAAGCTCAATTGCAAGGCATCTAGGTTGAATGATAGCGTTCTGTCGTCTAATTTTTTCTGCTGTTTTTTGCATCTTTTTGCTCTTCCTTTTGAGTATTTCTTTCCAATATTACGGCATCTAGATTGGTGAGACTGGGAGAAAGTTTGGTTTGAGGAATCATCATCATCGGTCCTTGTGCTTCATGGCTGCAGCCTCCAGTTTCCTTCACCACTAGTTCCCAGTCTGTCCGATCTTCTGCTCTACCTAAAGCCCTTTCCAGTGGCTGGTCCGAAGTCTCCTTCACCTGATCTATCCACCGTTTTGGCGAGTGGCCTCTCTGTCTTCTACTTTCCACTTTTCCGCCAGGTTATCACAGGGTCTACGAATGATATGACCAAAAATTTTCAGGATTCGTCGATCGCAGGGTAGTGGACAATCCAGCGCGTATATTTAATTCGTTGATAATGGATTCGTTCGTCCGTCTCGCTGTCCACGGGATTCTCAGAAGATGTCGATATGCCTACATCTCGAAAGCATCAATACTTCGCCTGTCGGCCATTTTTATTGTACACGTTTCAGCTCCATATAACAATACTGGAAATACGAGCGTGCGCAGCAGCCTCAACTTGGTTCGGCAGGTGATTGCGGCATCTTTCCAGACAACAGTGAGCTTGGAGACAGCAGCTCTCGAAAGTATTATTCTTCTGCGTATTTCTTTCGTTGAGCCACCGTTTTTGTCCACAAGAAAAGGACCACAAAACATTAAGGGAGAAAGTAGATGGAAAGTCACTGTTTGAAAAACACTGCAATGAAGGACAGCGCAATGGCGAAGGAATATTCAAGGTCAAATATGTAGAAAACCGCATGAAGAGGAGAATTTATGGAAACAGAAAGCAAAGGCAAAGATGAGAAAAGCCAGCCTCTTGAATAGTGTACTATAAGATCATTTGAATCGATAAGAGAAGATGTGCGGAAACGACCAAAGGATGACAGCCAATCTGATGGCCAATAGAAACGCAGATAGAGACTAGAGAGTGAACCAATCTCAACGCGGCATTTTTGTAGCCAATAAAATCACCGTGTAATACTACAAGCCTTGATCATCAGCAGCGATACAACTGATGATGGGGTGCCTCCTAGAAGTCTTGTAAGCAAACTAATGAACAAAAATGATACACTTCCTATCTCAATAACCAGTACTCTATCTATACCTCATCATAATTGAGTAGTCGAGTGTACCTTTACTCAATATTTTGAAAAAGTTGTCTGCTTGAGGCAGTCAACGGAAGCGTAATTCAAAAATCAGCTCTTCCTCCCTCCGCCTCTTGAGCGTTGAATATACTGAAATGTCTGATCAATGGTGATTTTGCGCAGAAAATTTCTACAAAAACTTGAAATGTCGAGAATTTCGTTAGAAAGAGTAAAAAGTCAAATTTTGAAATTCCTCGCCGGGGTTTCAAAGTTAATAACATATAATTCTATTTCATTGTGAATTTCTCATTAAATAGTTTTGAATTGAATTTTTGGAAGAAATTGCTCCCTGAGATGGTTCTATGGGGTTCGAAAACTTGTCCTCGGATCTAATTTGATCATTAAACCATTTTATACTTTTATCAAAAAGTGCAGAGCTTAGTCGCCTCTCGCTTCCCTTGCTTCATGGTCCACCTCTTCAACTCTCAACAAACTATAGGGATGAGAGAGTGAGCCACCAACAACAACGTCTGCGACCGCCGAGTAAACGTGCACTTATATAAAATACAGAGCAGCACGACACAGAGGTTTTCGCCTGTAGAATATGCTGTTCCCTAGGCAATAGACATAATCTTCGTGTAGTCTTCTGGTCATCGGTGCAACATCGATAAAAGATTACCCCAAACTTAATAATTGAAAAGATTTCTTATGATTCTATTTATCTTATGATTAACTAGACTTTCTTACTTTACAGTTCCTTTAGATAACAAGGATCGCGTCATCTGCGGTATGTGGACGATAAAACAGTCAAGATTAGTTCAACCAGATCTCGACTACATGGGTAAGTGCATCAGATCAGTTCATTTTGTAAATTACGATAAACAACCCTTCCGGTCAGTTTAATTTCTAACCAGTGGTTCACTGATGACGCAGTGCACTTCAGTTAATTTAGGAAATTATTCCTTCGAGTAAATGCTCAGTTCATTCGCTTCAATTTTCTCTGCCGATGCCAACACCGCGATTGTCGTGCGTATAAATTATGTACCGCGTATTGTACACATTGATTCATATTCTATTCGTACATAAACACGTCCGTTTACCATGAGAACGTACGACAGTCGGAAAGCTTTGCTCGTTATGCTTTACGTGTACTAAGCTTAATCGATCTTGACTAACTTCCACTCGAGTGTCTGACGCAAAACACCAACATAGTGCCGGAATTCCGGCGGAAATTTAAACGATATCATCTTGAAAAGTTGTTTTGCGGGGATGGATTCTGTTTTATTTATAACTAAACGACTTCGCAACAGGTAATGGTGCATCATAAAGGGCAGTACTTTTTGTAAATCAGTTTTATGTCGTTTTCACGCGAAGCGTTTTACGGCGACTTTTGACGACATTTATTTTTTAAGTAGGTTAAAAAATTTTGCCAACAGGAAGGCGTTTTGCGGTAAAGCGACTCTCCGTAGTCAGTGTGATTGGCTGCAATACGTGTGTGTAGCTATTTTAGAGCGTGCATAGCTTCGCGTATGGCGTGCGTCAGTGTCGTTCTATTCAAATGCTAAAATTCGAACGAGAGACCTTTTAACGGAATTGACGAAACTGAGCCTACTTGTGCAGTCAACGCACGTATTAAAATATTCCTCTAGCGTCGAAAAGAATAACGATGTGAATGCTGCAAAATTTATATTCGAAAACTTTTAATTAACTTGTCACAGGCTATAATAGAAAGGGGGGAGGGCTAGAATTAAAACCAACTTCATATTATTGTTTGTGTATTCGTATGGTATAGGATGTATGATAATATGTATAGAAGTATTAGGTATAGCTAAAATTTGAAAGTTCGTCTCTTCATTCCGGAAGTTCGTTGTGCTGTACATTTTCGGTTCACATTGTGTCAAGTATGATGCTGGATCAGATCGTTTTAATTAATGAAATAGGCAGGCGGGGGGCAAATTATTCATCATTGTATTTACCTTGTTCGCCGGACATTTTCCTGAATCTTTTACCCTGAATACCGAAAGCCTGAATGACTTTTCCCTGAGAATCGTACAATTTTCCTGAAAAAGTCATCCTGAAAAGGACATGAACCGATTTCGGCCAGTCAAATCTCTTGATTCGCGGTTCAACGGTCACGTGATCTCACGTTTTTCAATTCTACAACTGGCCCTCAGGAACCCGCCTGAACGTTACAAACAAACCTTGGCAGGTGAGCGCTTCCTCCTGCACGACTCTCAGCCATATTTGAAGCTCGTTCCAAGTTTCCCACGAAACCTACTACCAACGAAGGCCTCCTCTTTCAAGTCGCATCCTCTTAGGAACTCACATTCTCCAAGTCATTACTGGAGCCTCCCTCACCGAATGTACAGCTCGAAGATCGATAATTCATCAGGTCCCACTTTCCGATTACGGTCTAAGGTATACAATAGAAAAATTTCTTCTTCTCAAAAATTGAAAGTCGTTCGAACTTTAGTAATTTACTTGACTTATAATGTGAAATTCAACGCTGATTCCGAAGAAAATACTTCTTGATTTTCTTCCAGGTTGCGATCCAATAACGTCATAGATCAGTCCCTCAGACGCTACGATCTGATAAAGTCACAAATCTCTCCGGTGACGTCATGATTGGATGACGACATGAATCACTTCCTGTGACGTCATAATCTTAAGACCTCATGAAACAATCCCTAAATCAGAAGTCAAAATTTCAACAGGGAACCCATTCTGCTGGGGGTTGAATTCGAAAAGTTTGCCGTGCGCTGCGCCGAGTGGTGTCCAGCAAAAAATCCAAATCGTCAAAAATAGTCTAAATCACACATCCTCTCAAGTTCAAAGGGTAAACATAGTCCCGAGTACAAGAAAGGTCGAAAAGTCAAACGTTCATGAAAAGCATTCAGAGCATCAATAATATCGTCAACGAGGTTCTTATTTACTGTACATATACTGTCATCAACGTTTTTCGAAACGTCGGCCCTCTTGTAGCGTCACAGCTTTTCAGAGGGGGGTGAGCCCCTTGAAAGATGCTGAAAGTGTAGCCTAACTTATGCCCGTACAAGTCGAGCCAAAAAGAAAAGAAACCAGGGATGCCACTCTGTCCTATTAAACGTATTAAAAGGATTGGCCCGACAGAGAAGGCCATACTTTTGCTTAGCCCACACCTTCCTTGAAGTAAGGGGGAGGAATAGAATTTAGATGCTAAACTACACTTGCTAGCTTTCGGCGCTTTAAGAGAGAGTTACGCCTAATTGTTCCCTCTCCGAGTGGAATTATCGGCATATTCCACCGACGATAAAATCAATCGCATACTATGCGAAATTGTGTGAATATTTGTGTGAGTAACTCTACATCTTGAGTGTGACTCAAGCTTCACTTGGTGCAAAAAGTACTGAGAAGAAATGTAGGTTTTGTACTCGTACCTTTAATAGCAGAAAAACATTGTTCACAAATAATGAAAGAGCGAAATTAATAAATATTCGTAAATGTTTAAAACTGTTCGAAATCATTGTACTGTGTAGAGTACAGTGGGGAAACACTAAATTGAAGTGGAATAAAATCAGTAATGATAAGAAAATAAAAACTACAGACACCTGTGGTAGGGTGAAACGGCTATCGGGGGAGAATTAGGTATCAGTCGACTGGCGACTGCTGTAATTTTAGTATCAAAAAAAATAATATGAGTAGAGAGATTCTCTCAAGAAATAAGGAAATTTCGGATTAGTCCGATCAATTTTGAAACAACTATTCTGCTCAGGGGCGTCAGGCTCCCTCTACTTGGTGCAAGCTCTCGTTGTCTCGCCAAGAACATACAAATATAAAATCGTGGTTCAGGTCGAACCGGGTACACTTTGGTTAAAAAGACGAACATCGCGTCAAAAGAATCCCACAGCAGGGATATAATAAGAAAAAAGAACTCTCAGGGCTTTTCCCATGTCGAGCATAGTGATAAGGCGTCGTATACACCACTCACAATAAAATACCAGAAGTCCCAAAGTTCGCCATTTACACAAATTTCAGCGCTCATAGAAAATAATAATGATGGTAATATAAAGTCAAATAAAAACAAATTAACAGAAATCACAATATGAGACGCTGAGGAGTTTTGGGCTTTGAGACGGAGCGTACACTAAGAAAGAGACCCCGATTCCCTACGAGCATCAGTAGAGATCGAAACTTTAAGGTTCACGGACAAATAATAAATTCGAGACTGAAAAAAGTGTACATACACATAATGAGAAAAATTCAATTACGTACCAATGGTCCACATACCGCCGTAGCTACTGCGCATGAACCTATTCTGCAATTGGAAGAAAATTAGATTACATAAAACCTGGCCCTAACCATTTTAAGGGGGTTAAGTTTTCTACCATGGCAATGTATAACAAGATTGTCGCGATAAACAGGGGATTTCGAAAATGGCACCGAACTAAAGAATACGAGTAATAATAAAAAAGACGTAAAAAATATCGAAAGGGGAGAACTCCCTATAAAATTCAAGAGTGAGAAAAAATAAGAAAATATACTCAATAAATGATTAAGAATATGACCTAACAAAAGAAATTAAACGGGATAAGGATAAAAATAAAATTGAAATCAGAGAGCGTTGAGATCTTCTCCAATGACACGGACTGAAAAGACTTCCTTGATTGGTTCGACAACTGAAGTGTTGGTGGATAATTAGGTGATGGCGATTTCCTGTTGGATTGTGGAATGTGGAGCCGTTGATGGTAAGAGGCTCCGTGTAGTACGAGCTTTACGGCATTTTGGCAGCGTTAGGGGGTCGGGATGGCCCCCGCATGAAGTGAGCCTAGCCGCTCATGGTGCAAAGACAGTATTCACGGAACATTATAATATCGATTGAGGCTTTGGACTACGGCACAGCACTATGGCGAGAATACCAGCACAACTTTTCGCACTCGAATCGGACAATTGGCGAAATGAATATAGACAGTACGTTACTAAAAAAACGCTTTCGACCACAAGATACTTTGTGAAATTAATTTTCAATATTTGAATATTTGTTCATATTACAGAAACCGAGGTTTATGCGAATCCGAAATAGAACATTTTTTTTTTTTTTAGATTGTCGCGGAGAATAGAACTGATTACGTGACACATATCGATTATCGTCGAAAAAATATCGTAATACGAAGCGCAACTAAAATATCTAGCGAGAGGGCTACCTCAATCTACGTAAGAACATAAGAACACACGCGACAAGATCTTTTTCTTTCCGATATTCCCGATAACTTATTTTTCTTGTCCGCACAAAGTCTCTTGCCAACTCCAGTTTACGGTTCTATCCTCTTCCGTTCTCCCATACTTGTTCAAGCATCAAATCAAGAGCCGGCAAGATGAAATCTATTGGCTAGACTTTTCCTTCTACAAGTGCCATCTTTACTAAGTCAGCCTATCACAATTTTGGTAACGAGGGCAACACTTACACGCCCCCGAGATACACTATCCGTGAAAAGAGAAACAACCAGTTGATTCAGACGTTGGGGTATACAAAAAAAAATTTAGAAGCCACATGTGCATAAGGGATACTTTATTGTCCAGCTTGGTCCTAATCCTGATTGACATTTACGATTTCCTCGAGCGGCAGAATAATTATGCAAGTACCCGTGTACCAAGCCATCCGCACAAGTGTGATGCATCGCATTTGCCATACATCCCCTGTGGCGCATTCATTCGCGCCTCGGCTTTGGTTGAAAACAGAGAGAAATCTTGGGAAGTTATAAAAACACTATTGTTCAACAAATTTTATGAAGGTTCTAAACCTACACCAGCGAGAGAATCCTCGCATAAAGAATAGACTCCAAACTAATGTATGCGAGTATTTCACTACATCTGGCTACAACTTATTTTCGAGTTATTTTATTTTATTGAAAATCTTGGAGAGATCCTCTGCGTTAGGTCTTGCCCAAAGGACGTATGTGTAATATGCGGTGTTTCACAGTGCTGGCACACGTGTACATTAAACAATTCTATAGACGGTTGTAAATTAAGTTGACTAAAATGAATTTAAAGACATCTTGGCGCATTAATCGAATCAACATATTATTGCTCCGCCTTTACCTGCAGTGGAATGTATACAAGGGTGAATGCAGCGTGTGTTGACTATACCATATTACAATAGGCTGCATTAGGATACATTAAGTAGAGCCTACGAGGGAAAAAATGAAGAAAAGGTTTGCCTCGAGATAGGTAGGAGTTATTTAGATTTAAAATACAAATATATGCATTTTTTGTATTTTTGAAAAAATGTGACGCTACAGATGCCCCCTAGGAACTTTGAAAGTTGTATCATGCGACTTTTGAAGTTTCTACCCAAGAGCGTCACCATCCGCACTTATATCCACCAACATTCTTGACATTTTAATATCTTCATGAAAATGTCCCAGACAGGTACATTTACTACCTACTGAAATAAAGAAATTCTTTGTTTTGTGAAATCCAGCGCTTTGACTAAAATTAAGTGCAGTATAAATAATCAAAGTTGTAAGTTAATAATATCAATGTTAAGTATAATAGGGCACTCGAACCTCTCTCAAATTGATGAGATCAAGGTGTGGGGTTGTGACTCCCCATTACAAGGACTTATATTGCTGCTCAAGTTGGATCCAAAGCTCCCAACAAGTACTTAGCGAAACAATTTAAATAGGTCACCAGATGTGATCCTTCGAAAGAGAATAGTCTTTGGGCACATTTAGTGAACAATATAAATGTTGCCATGAGTTTTAGAAATGGGGCAGTAGGAATATACAACTTGAAAATTTTTAATTCCTTTCTCTCAACTCCTATACATCCTGTAAGGTTTAGGAGTTTACCATTATCTTTTATAACACTATGCCCTCGCTCCAAGTCTTTGGAGGTACAAGTATGAGGATTGACTTTATCACACTCAGGTTTGCCAACTCTCTTTTTATCTAGTAAGATATTTGCAGAATCTACAGGCTTCCTTACAGGTTTCTGGTGAGAAGCAAAATGAGCTCTGCGCAGCTTAGGTTTGGGTGTGTATTGAGTAATCTTTCTTTGCAGTGCATTACCATTCCAGCTTTCAGGCGCAAGTATATAACTGGTCATGAGTATCAATAGGTCAATTATAAAGCTCCAAATCGCTTCAACGAGACTCACTTGTGTCTTACATATTTCCATTTCACTTTCTTGCAAACATTCCTGAGGCAACTCCGGTTCGCAGAAAACTCTCTTTTGTAAAATCTTATGATCACGTCTAATTGGTATATCTACGGTCATCTTAACTGGGCCATCAAGATCTATTGATTTGCGACAACAGACTGGCAAAATATCATCGGATGAAATGCTGTCACTCGTAGGAGAAACTGTAACTACCTCCTCACAAGTGGAATTTTCGTCAACTGGAATCAAGTTCTCAACTTGACAGACAATTGCTTCTCTCTCAATCAGGATTTGGGGTGGGCTACTTGTACTAGGATCAGCGCGCCGTTCCTTCGGCTGTTTCATGGATGTCGATGTACTCTGCTCACTCATCTTTTCTAGAGCCTTCATCATCTGATTCAGCCTCAGCATGGTCGCACGCTCTTTTTCCTCACGCAGTTTCCTTTCCCTTTCTCTCTGCTCCTCACGCTCACGTTCAGCCTCTTTGTAGCGACGCTCGTGTTCGGCGATACGTTGACGATTCTCTTCCATCAATCTAAGCATAGAGTTAGCTATCTCTTTGAATGGATTGCCCCCTGAGCTTTCCAACTTGTTGGACGTCGTGGGTTTCTCTGACGACAAAATGGAATCTTTCTCCTCGCTCGTAAGTGGCAACGCAAGATTTGGAGGAAAAGTAGTGGACGGAGGATCTGTCTGATTCTGATCACTCGGTAATTCACACATTCGGTCATAAGTCCAAATATCTTCTTTAGTCACAACAGACATCTGAATTTCGCCTTCCTCCCGCATATATGGTGAAAGAAGGGCGTTTATCATTTCAATAATATGCACGCGATCTTCCTCTTCTCGTTCACGTCTCATTCGCTCCTGTTCAATCTTTGCATTCTCTTGCGGCTTTTTCTCACCTTTAAAGTGTGCTAAACGCAAGACTACTCGGCGAAAATGATCAAAGTCAACGTAGTCTACGCCCAAGAGGACGGATTCTAGATGAATAGGGAGCTTGGCAATCAGTGCTTTGAAAATTGACCATTCTGAAAACTTCACGTGCGTTAGAGTTGAGAGTTTGCCATACCAAGTATCGAGTTGGCTTTTAAAGTCACAATAATATTCACAATTCAAGCGTAGCTCCTCAAACTTTTTAAGAACTTCTTCTTGAATGGCTTCACTCCAATATTGATTGAGAAATGCTTCTTCCCAATGAATTAACGAATTGTTAACAAAACTCAACTTTGAATACCAATGACGTTCTTCACTCCGAACAAAAATTTTGAACAACCGACTTTTCGCACACTCGGGAATAGGAGAGCCTTGAATAGCCTCATTGAAGTATTCGACAAAACAAACCGGCGTAATTTCGCCATCATTACGAAACGCAGGACACGTTTCAAGGTCCAACGCCGCGTCTCTAACAGATTTAGTACTCATTGTCTCACTCTGTAATCAGTTTTCAGGAGAGCCGCGCTTTGAATATCCATTCTGTATCCTGTCTATCAAGGAGATTTTGAAAAATAATAATAATAATAATATTGGCTCAAGTGGCCTGATTACCTTAGTGACTTTGACCTGTGCAGTATAGCTCACGGTCTAATATGAAGTTTAAGGACATCACTGAACGTGAGGATCCGTAATTGTTTCAAACTCGTACTTTGAACTCAATTCAAATATTAAAACATAGAAAGCGGGGAACCATCCCGCCCTTTGCTGCCTATGCCGAAACTTTGCGCACTCGTACACGCCTCTGTCGAGAAGAAAATCCATTTCTCATTCTTATCATCCACCTTTCGTCTCTTGATCAAATTTATAGACTTAAGTACATGAAACTTAAGCTATCGGAAATCTCATCATTCTAACGTTATTCATAATAATTGCATGCATAGAATATAATTAATTATCTCATTATAGCTAAAGGAAAGCGCTGGACCCCTACTATAAGTCGATTAGGAGTATTTTTAGGCGTCATCCTGTAGAGTAAGCCGATAATTCACACAAGAAGCAAAACCGAGTTAAAAAAAAGCCAATTTTAAAATAGAATTAAGCGTACGTCCTCGAGACCAGAATTCTTTCCCGCAAGCCTCACAAAAAATCGACGTTTTACAACCTAGATTCGATACATTACAAGAGAAAGGAAGACGATTTCGTGACCTGCGTTTATCGTACATAAAGAATGCAGACATTTAGTTGTCTGTTTGTTTATTTTTTCTTCTCTTTTAAAGAACCCTTCCTTGAACGAATACGTAACGACGCAGAGAGCGAAGAGGGAAACATGATAGAATGACCTAGAAACCAACATAGTTCGATGACCGCACATCATCCTTCGAATGAACCGGTTGGAATCGACGTGAAGGGTTTCTGTATTCCTATTTTGTAACACTTTTCCCTTTCGCTTTCGTTAGCATACGAGTAATCGAAACGCACGACATACGAAGAAGAAATTAATTTTTTGTAAGGGATAAATAATAGAGTTGTATTACTGTACTTATATATCCTTCCCGTTTTTTACTATGTATTACGTATTATCATTAAAAAACTTTCATTAATTTGGAAGGGGAGGCAGATTGCCCCCTGAATCTTTAATAGTTTCGACAAATATTTGGATGAACTGACATCCAAAAGTCACAAAAAATTAAGACGCGAAACTTCAGATATGCCCCCTGAACCATGAGGTAGGCAGATCGGAATTCAACGTAATATTATAAGATTGTTCGTAACCATCCGGCCAACGAAAATTATTATTCTTGTCATCATACAGAAATATTATTCTTGAGGTCGAGCCTCGTTTATGAAAATACAATTTTTAGTTTTAACAGAAATCTAAACAACATGAGAAGGAAATTATGTCTCTGCGGATAGGAATTTCAGTCTAAAGGCTGTGAAAACAATCGATCCCCACCAGGGATGCCAAATTATGTAGCGTCACAGCTTTTCAGAGGGGGGTGAGCCCCTTGAAAGATGCTGAAAGTGTAGCCTAACTTATGCCCGTACAAGTCGAGCCAAAAAGAAAAGAAACCAGGGATGCCACTCTGTCCTATTAAACGTATTAAAAGGATTGGCCCGACAGAGAAGGCCATACTTTTGCTTAGCCCACACCTTCCTTGAAGTAAGGGGGAGGAATAGAATTTAGATGCTAAACTACACTTGCTAGCTTTCGGCGCTTTAAGAGAGAGTTACGCCTAATTGTTCCCTCTCCGAGTGGAATTATCGGCATATTCCACCGACGATAAAATCAATCGCATACTATGCGAAATTGTGTGAATATTTGTGTGAGTAACTCTACATCTTGAGTGTGACTCAAGCTTCACTTGGTGCAAAAAGTACTGAGAAGAAATGTAGGTTTTGTACTCGTACCTTTAATAGCAGAAAAACATTGTTCACAAATAATGAAAGAGCGAAATTAATAAATATTCGTAAATGTTTAAAACTGTTCGAAATCATTGTACTGTGTAGAGTACAGTGGGGAAACACTAAATTGAAGTGGAATAAAATCAGTAATGATAAGAAAATAAAAACTACAGACACCTGTGGTAGGGTGAAACGGCTATCGGGGGAGAATTAGGTATCAGTCGACTGGCGACTGCTGTAATTTTAGTATCAAAAAAAATAATATGAGTAGAGAGATTCTCTCAAGAAATAAGGAAATTTCGGATTAGTCCGATCAATTTTGAAACAACTATTCTGCTCAGGGGCGTCAGGCTCCCTCTACTTGGTGCAAGCTCTCGTTGTCTCGCCAAGAACATACAAATATAAAATCGTGGTTCAGGTCGAACCGGGTACACTTTGGTTAAAAAGACGAACATCGCGTCAAAAGAATCCCACAGCAGGGATATAATAAGAAAAAAGAACTCTCAGGGCTTTTCCCATGTCGAGCATAGTGATAAGGCGTCGTATACACCACTCACAATAAAATACCAGAAGTCCCAAAGTTCGCCATTTACACAAATTTCAGCGCTCATAGAAAATAATAATGATGGTAATATAAAGTCAAATAAAAACAAATTAACAGAAATCACAATATGAGACGCTGAGGAGTTTTGGGCTTTGAGACGGAGCGTACACTAAGAAAGAGACCCCGATTCCCTACGAGCATCAGTAGAGATCGAAACTTTAAGGTTCACGGACAAATAATAAAGTCGAGACTGAAAAAAGTGTACATACACATAATGAGAAAAATTCAATTACGTACCAATGGTCCACATACCGCCGTAGCTACTGCGCATGAACCTATTCTGCAATTGGAAGAAAATTAGATTACATAAAACCTGGCCCTAACCATTTTAAGGGGGTTAAGTTTTCTACCATGGCAATGTATAACAAGATTGTCGCGATAAACAGGGGATTTCGAAAATGGCACCGAACTAAAGAATACGAGTAATAATAAAAAAGACGTAAAAAATATCGAAAGGGGAGAACTCCCTATAAAATTCAAGAGTGAGAAAAAATAAGAAAATATACTCAATAAATGATTAAGAATATGACCTAACAAAAGAAATTAAACGGGATAAGGATAAAAATAAAATTGAAATCAGAGAGCGTTGAGATCTTCTCCAATGACACGGACTGAAAAGACTTCCTTGATTGGTTCGACAACTGAAGTGTTGGTGGATAATTAGGTGATGGCGATTTCCTGTTGGATTGTGGAATGTGGAGCCGTTGATGGTAAGAGGCTCCGTGTAGTACGAGCTTTACGGCATTTTGGCAGCGTTAGGGGGTCGGGATGGCCCCCGCATGAAGTGAGCCTAGCCGCTCATGGTGCAAAGACAGTATTCACGGAACATTATAATATCGATTGAGGCTTTGGACTACGGCACAGCACTATGGCGAGAATACCAGCACAACTTTTCGCACTCGAATCGGACAATTGGCGAAATGAATATAGACAGTACGTTACTAAAAAAACGCTTTCGACCACAAGATACTTTGTGAAATTAATTTTCAATATTTGAATATTTGTTCATATTACAGAAACCGAGGTTTATGCGAATCCGAAATAGAACATTTTTTTTTTTTTTAGATTGTCGCGGAGAATAGAACTGATTACGTGACACATATCGATTATCGTCGAAAAAATATCGTAATACGAAGCGCAACTAAAATATCTAGCGAGAGGGCTACCTCAATCTACGTAAGAACATAAGAACACACGCGACAAGATCTTTTTCTTTCCGATATTCCCGATAACTTATTTTTCTTGTCCGCACAAAGTCTCTTGCCAACTCCAGTTTACGGTTCTATCCTCTTCCGTTCTCCCATACTTGTTCAAGCATCAAATCAAGAGCCGGCAAGATGAAATCTATTGGCTAGACTTTTCCTTCTACAAGTGCCATCTTTACTAAGTCAGCCTATCACAATTTTGGTAACGAGGGCAACACTTACACGCCCCCGAGATACACTATCCGTGAAAAGAGAAACAACCAGTTGATTCAGACGTTGGGGTATACAAAAAAAAATTTAGAAGCCACATGTGCATAAGGGATACTTTATTGTCCAGCTTGGTCCTAATCCTGATTGACATTTACGATTTCCTCGAGCGGCAGAATAATTATGCAAGTACCCGTGTACCAAGCCATCCGCACAAGTGTGATGCATCGCATTTGCCATACATCCCCTGTGGCGCATTCATTCGCGCCTCGGCTTTGGTTGAAAACAGAGAGAAATCTTGGGAAGTTATAAAAACACTATTGTTCAACAAATTTTATGAAGGTTCTAAACCTACACCAGCGAGAGAATCCTCGCATAAAGAATAGACTCCAAACTAATGTATGCGAGTATTTCACTACATCTGGCTACAACTTATTTTCGAGTTATTTTATTTTATTGAAAATCTTGGAGAGATCCTCTGCGTTAGGTCTTGCCCAAAGGACGTATGTGTAATATGCGGTGTTTCACAGTGCTGGCACACGTGTACATTAAACAATTCTATAGACGGTTGTAAATTAAGTTGACTAAAATGAATTTAAAGACATCTTGGCGCATTAATCGAATCAACATATTATTGCTCCGCCTTTACCTGCAGTGGAATGTATACAAGGGTGAATGCAGCGTGTGTTGACTATACCATATTACAATAGGCTGCATTAGGATACATTAAGTAGAGCCTACGAGGGAAAAAATGAAGAAAAGGTTTGCCTCGAGATAGGTAGGAGTTATTTAGATTTAAAATACAAATATATGCATTTTTTGTATTTTTGAAAAAATGTGACGCTACACTCTGTTTTGTATTTTTTGATGTAGACGGCAGCAGCAGAGCCCTAAAATTAAAAATATAATAGTTTTTAATATAGCTATGGTCAAAGTTACAGTAAACTATAGGCTATACGTAATAAGGCTTATACTAGGGCATAATTTCGACCTTCATTGCTCTCATTAAAATAAGCCTAAGTACAGAATACTGGCCTGTACTGGACCTACTTTGACACGTTTCATGACGTCATCAGTGACCTTGTCCTACTTTATCCATTGTAGGACTTACATACACTATACTAGGCTACACAGAGCCTAATACGCAATGTACTGGGGGCTTCATATACGAACAGTATATTACGCTAGCTCATCCTATACTAAAACTAACCCATAGTATACTGGGCTTTACTCTTGAGAATTGAAAAAATTTCGACCTCTGCTACTTGAGTTAGCTTATAATGTACTAGGCTAAACTAGGCTCACCCAAAACCTCTAAAATGTAGTAAGAAGGCGGGACGTAATACGACGTCGTAGTTCAACGAGTGAATTGAGCTGATTAGGCTGATATACAGCACACTAAACTTATGCTAGGCTAAGAATGAGGGCGGGGCAAACGAGCAGAGCGAGTGAACCTACCAGTCAGTTAACCTAACATACCAAATTCAAGTTGTTACTTTGACGTCATCATGACCAACGTATCAAAAGTTGATGTAATAGATAGAATTGATCCAATAAAGTATTCGATGAAATCGATATAATCGATCATCAATTCTGATCCATTCTTTTGCATGTAAAATGCTAGACTATGTGTCTCGAGAGGAGACATTTCGGAAACATACACATCAAGAAACCGCTGATCTATATTAGGCAGTGGCAAAAATTTCGACTATTAGACTTCATACAGGAGAGAGGGAGGACTTAATGAAATTCCGACTGTCGAATTGTTTACATAATACGTAATTATATGAGGTGACCTTGGAGAAATACCGATGAAAAAATTTCGTCTAAATCTAAATCGAAAAATTGACCTATCGAACAAGTTTTTCCCTCTTCAGTTCACGATTAAATTTGTTGGGGAAGCCTTTGATTGGTTTTTCAGTGTCTCAGCGTTTTTGAAGGTAACGTTCATTTTAGTCTCCGAATCAGCCAAAACGATAACATGAAGAACGATGACTTTATGATAAAATTTTCCGTATTTCTTTTGACACTGATACGCATCTCATCCGTGTCTGCACCAGCTATATTGAACTCATCATCTATACTAGTAAATATGACATCAACAAGTTCCCAATGTTGATAATTTAGGTTTTGAATTGAAATAATAATTTTTCGGCGCAAATATTCTTATGTATCGCGTTTATTTGAAACAATCAGAATTGACGATCTTCACTCAAATTAAGCGTACCTACTTCAAAATCAGATACTTGTGCATAAATGATAGTAGAATGAGGAAGATCCGGAGTTAAATTCGTGCTATTTTGTAATTTGCGTGCATGTTTATTCCTTCGTCGTCTCTATAGCTAGTTACAGGACGCGAGTTAATACACTAGCGTGGAAACTCGTTCCATAAATGCAAGCCGAAAAGTATAACTATCACTTAACTAATCACAAGCCTCTTCCCGAAAATTATCGGGTTCCTCGTACACAGACCTTGTAAATCGAATACGAAACAAAAAAAAAAGGAAGGAAATCGTTCTCCCAAATTAGGAAAATGCGCGGTGCGATATTTCGCGAACAATATAATAGGACGGTACGATAGTATTGATGTCAATGAATTTGACGCATCCGACGTGAAAAATAGAATTTCAGACTCGATTGGCTTCGTCATGTTCGAAATTGGAGCACAACGTCGCGAATCCTTTTTTCGCTAACGATATCAGCGTTCGCTAAACAAGTGGTAAAGCTGCCATTAGAAATCGATGTAAGTTCGTACGTAAAATTTCGCCAACGATGACGATTGACGTATCAGGGTCCGAGATAATTTCACTTAGACCCTTTTTCCGCAAATTGCAAAATGTTCGCAGCAACAATAAAACAATCAATCGATCGATAAAAGTTGTAAAGAATAAACTTCGATATTCTTCGCCGTTCGGATGCAGCGAGCGGTGGTCGATAAAGAATTGCTGTTCTTATACTTATAGCAGAAGCAACAGGGGATTCGTAGACAGTAACTTAAAAACCAAACGTCGGGTACCAAACGAAATTGTTTCTCCTTTTTTGCCCGCGTTCCCTGACGCTTGACGTTTTGCGTTTCACGAGAAGTGTTTTTCGTCTCCGCATTTTTCCTGACGTTTTTCCGCTTGATGATAAATGTCCTTTTATTGTAACACGTACGATACGCGTCCATAAACAGTTCTTCCGGAGGAACGTAAATTTGAACGAATTAAGACGACTCAAGAAGACACTTCACTTTCAACCTAACAGGTCTTTTTAGAAGACACGTGACGTTAGCAATAATTCTTTTATCGTGTCAAAGAATAAAATGTGCAAATATATCAACGTTCGATCTTTATAAGCATCAACGACGACGAACATATTTGTATCTCCTTTTCAACTTCCGTAAATCACGCGAAGGGAACATTTTGCGAGAAAATCGTTATCGTTTTAGTACGAACCTATGTTTACGTAGCGCATATACCTCAATTCAATTAAAGAAGTCGATTAAAAGGCAGAGATTGAAGGGAATTTTTCCTAAAACTGTGCAACGACAATTTGGATCATTGGGAAACTCACTTAAAAGCCTAGGTTACGACTTCATGCCTACGTGTAGCTAAAAAATATTTAGAAGATTGAATTGATCCACTAGAATGAGTTATTTCTAATCAGGCTACATGAAAAAAAAGAGATGTTCTGGCGTAGCCAAATAAATAAAGAGGAGGTGTTTTTCCGATTAAAAGATAGTATATAGCTATCATAAAGCCAGTATAAACCTAGTATGTAAACAGGGAAGAAAAAGTTTTCAAAATTTTGCCCAATCAGATATGTTGTGGATAATGCAAAACATAAATATTTGAGAGTTCTAGGCTAAGGCTTTAGAGTGGCACACTCGCTTGATATAGTATAAGTCTACTTTGGATTATTTCAGGCTAATGAGCCTTCTTGGTCTAGTGTAAATCTACTTCAGTATGTTTCAGAATGACGAGATTACTGGGCCTCACTCGCTCCGCTCGTTCGTCCCACTTCTTGGTCCAGTACAAGTCTACTTTAGAATATTTCAAGCTGATGAGATTACTGGGTCTCACTCGCTCCGCTCGTTTGTCCCACTTCTTGGTCCAGTGCAAATCTACTTTAGTATATTTCAGGCTGATGAGATTACTAAGCCTCACTCGCTCCGCTTCTCCATTATACATAGGATCCGTAGAGATGCTCGATACGAAAAGGCTGCTAATTTTACAGTTTATCTCAAAAATAGGCATTTCAGCACTGTTTCGGAATTTATTACACTTTCGGCAATTTTCGGCACAAATTTTTTTTTACTTCTGTTTCAAATCCCTATGACTCGTGCTCATATTTGATCAGATTGTATTCGCCCCTTCTCCGAAAAAAGTTAGAAATGCCGAAGAATCCGGTCTCTATACATATACTACAGATAGTATAAGAAGGATGATACTTGCAAATTTCTCAATCACCTCCCAGGTATCTTTTATTTTATTTATTATTATTATGATCATTATTATTTATTTTAGAGTGGTACTCGCAGATTTCTCAATCATCTCCCAGGTATTTTTTATTTTCAATTTAATTTTATTTAATTTTATTTTCTATTTTTTTTTTTTTTTTTTTTTTTCAAAAGGGGGTGGTACTCGCAGATTCCTCAATAACCTCCCAGGTATTTTTTATTTTTAATTTGATTTTAATTTTATATAATTCTATTTTATTTTCTATTTTCTATTTTATTTCTATTTGATTTTCGTTTTATTCTATTTTTTTTTTTTCGAAATAGGGTGGTACTCGCAGATTTCTCAATCACCTCCCAGGTATTTCTTATTTTTAATTTAATTTTAATTTTATTTTATTTCATTTCATTTTATTATTATTTTTTTTTTTCAGTAATTTAAGATTTATTTTTTTGTGGACTTTCCGATTGAAAGTAGTGGTCGTAGCGAAAAAATTCTTTTTCTAGTTTTTTTTTTTTTTTTTTTTTGAAAGAGGGTGGTACTGTGGTACTTGCAGATTTCTCAATGACCTCCCAGGTAATTCACGGAAATTTTCCAAGTCCATTCTTGGGGTGGGGAGGGGGTGGTACTCGCGATTTTTCAATAGTGTATTATAGGGTGTCCATCTGGTCACTTTAAAGTGACTTGGTCACTTTTTTCAACTTTGGTCACTTTTAGTGACTTTTCTTGAAATTAGTCACTTTTTGTCACTTTTTCTGGGAGATTGTAGTTGAAACCAAAATGACCGGTTCTGTTTTCATTTCCAATCCCTACATTTTTTCTCTTGAATCACTATTCAATGAAAACCCAATTTATAATTTGATTCCAAAAAATGAGAAATATGACTGCGTTTTCCATTTCAGCAATTTGAAGTGTACAAGTCAAACACAGAATAATATTATGTATTATTGAAATTTTTTATCCATGACCTATGTTCTAAATTGGTCGCGATTGTCACGACACTATGCAGACTGCGACAGAATTAATGGATTGCAATTTTATGAAGCGCCGCGCGCTGCTGTACTACTTCTATATTTTTTCAATCTAAATATGGGGAAGAAGTAAGAAGTATTCAAAGTCAGATTAAGAAATGACCTCTTTAAATTCCCAAATTTAACAACCTCAATGAAAGTACGTTTCCTTGTGTATCATAGAAATGCAGATATTGAGAGATCATTCTTTAAATCAGGAAATCTACTTTCAAAGCATCAATCAAACATGTCTGCCAAAATTTTGAATTCAGAGTTGAATGTGAGAACGGTTTTGAAAAAGTATGACATGCGAGTAGACAAGGTACAATTGAACCTGAATTGATAAAGATGTGTAGAAGCGTACATTCGTTGTACGCAGTTGCTTTACAAGAAAAACAAACAGAAGGAGAAAAAATGAAGAAGTTGAAATGAAGAGGAGAAACAAGCTGAAGCAAAGATGACTCATAAAAAAGAAGGAGGAGAAAAAGCGCAAACCGCTTGCTGATCTTGAACAGAAACTGAAAGAGGTCAGAGGAAAATAAATGAGAAGAGGAAAGCCTATACTGAAACCGTGCAAATAGGTGAATATAAGCTTAAAGCAGCTCCAGATGATGCCAATAGATGATGCCAATGTAGATGATGCAAGAGTAGCTCAAGCTATTCTGCAGGAAGCAAGTTGTTTGAGCTTTTTGTTTTGTGAATGATTTTAGCTGTAAGATTGAAATTCAAAGGACTGATTCTCACTACTTCACTAAGCAATATTGTTAATCAAAATTAGATTTTGATTGGGAAAATGCTTTGGTTTTTTATTTCTTTGTTTTTACCCAGATTTGGATAAGAAGAGCATTCATTTATTAGTTCTTGTCAATTTGATTTATGCCAGGGTGTCTACCAATCACGCAAAACCCGCAAAGTCACAAATTTTGAAAGTAGGTCACGGAAAGTCACAAAAAATCACGCAATTTCACATGGAAAAGGATTCTCATTTCTGAAAATTGAAAGTCAAGGAAAGTGAATTCATGGAACTTTGTAATTCTGGAAAAGTCATGAAATTTTAGGTCAAATGAAAAATTCTGAGGTCCCAAAAAAAGTCAGGCAAAGTCACGCATTTCAATTTCTTTGATCTGGTAGACACCCTGTATGCCAAAAAAAATTAATCGTCAAATACTTGTGATAATAATGAAACTTGGGTACCATTTAATAACAAACTTAATTAGCAATATATTGCTGACAATGATTTGTGAAAATGACTGTACAAAACCTGCACAAGTCTTGATGAGTTAAGATTTTGCCGCTGGTTTGATTTTGAAACCGTCATCAGTGCAGGAGGGAGAAAAAAATTTGAATGGGATAGTTTTTTGTATGTGTCAGCTGGGATATAATGGAGTGAGAACTTGATAGATGTACATCACAATATCATTAAATAGGATTTTGTCTTTCTAGTAACTTTTGGTCTCTTTTTGGTCACTTTATAGTCACTTTTTTCAGATGTCAAGTCACTTTTTCCACTTTTTTGAAAAAAAAAAGGGAGTGGACGCCCTGAATTTGGGTGTCAGAAAAGACATGAAACATGTCAAAAGACTGCAAGATGAATGGATTCAAGTTTGCTGTCAATAACAGATTCATACTGGCAGTACAAATTTGAATAGCATATCATGTGTTTCCGGGCACACAACAAATGTTTTGGCAAAGTAATATGACACTGGTATAGTCCAATATCTTAATAAATTCAAAATTCAAAAGTCTAATTACCATGCATGTAGGTCCTGAGAATTCAGACAGAAATAATGTGTCAAAATCCAAAAGTTTCATCATGATTAATTGATATAAGTAATGCTCATTGGTGATATTGTCTATTCATGTCAGGCATTGATCTTATACTCTTATCGGATGAAAAATAGAATTTTGTCCCGATAATCAAATCAGAAGTTGTTAATTCAACTTTGTACAGCAGATTCCACATCATATTTTCAAATCAACAATAGACTGCGCCGACCCTGAAAATACATTTTCTTCCATGGTAACAGAGTGTGGTTAGAATATTTTCTAAGGACAGCTCAAATGGCTAGAAATAAGCTCACCGATATAACCAACCCTAGTGCTGCTTAGAAGATCAGACACTGACTGGTAGTAAACTCTGTTTAATATGAAGCGCCGAAGCAAATGCAAGGATAAGCGCATTTGATGGCCAATACACAGATAGAACTGAAGCAATGTATAAAAACATCAAAATTCACCATCAACAAATCAAATCTGACCTTCATACTGAGATGAGTGACTCATACATAAAGTTAGCAAAACTATCTCTAGTCAGCATCCTGTTGAACCATGTTGACCGTCAATTTAGGGTCAATTTTGAGTCATAGGCAATGTTGACTCTAAATTGACTGTAATTTGACGTCAAATTGACATTATGGTTGATTTTGACAGTAAATCGACTGCTTGACTACGTCAATTTAGAGTGGAAATATTGTTGACTAAGATAACATTTTGTCCAATATCTTGTCAACTGTATTTTGACGTCGACTCTCAGGCTACAAAAAATGTGAACAATTTGTGCACCTGATGTTGACCGCAACAATTTGTTGATTTTCAGTCAACTACAATATTCTCATTGTTGACTTGAAATTGACTTAGAATTGAAGTTGATTTTGAGTCAATTTAGTTTGGCCCTAATGTTGACCAAAAATTGACTGGAGGTAGACTCATTGTTGGCGTCAAAATTGAGTCGACTCCTGGTCAATAAAAAATTTGAAATGGTTGACTCAAAGTCAACGTTGATTTTTGGTCAACAAAAAATGTGAACTTTGTCAAATAATGTAGACTTGACAGTTAATAAGGAGTCTATTCTTGGTTGATCACAGAACTGAGGAAGTTTACTCGGAATTGACTTGAAATCAACGTAAATTCTTAGTCTACAAAAAATTTGAGCTCCGTTTAATGATGTTGACTTGATTTTGACTCCATATCAACCTGTTTTTTCTGGAACTTCACTACTCGCAGATAAGTTATGCATTCATATTTACTTAAAGAGGAATCAACGTACCATATTTTGAGAAGCAAGCTACCAATTAACACGGTCAAGCAACAAAATTGACTTCACATTGACGTCAATTGCGGGTTGATTTTTAATTGTAGAAAGAGGCTCACCTCAAATTGACTTGATGACAACATCAATAGGAAGTTGATTTTGGGTCAAATTGACTCAATAACGACGTCAAATATGAGCAGTGTAGTAGACCATTTACCCAGAATCAACTTCATAACAACGTTGATAGGGAGTCAATTTTGGGTCAAAGGCCACCATCCACATCAAATTGACTCAATAACAACGTCAATTTTGAGCAGTATAGCAGACTGTCCACCCAAAATTGACTTGATAACGACGTTGATCTTGAGTCTTAGAAAACAGCTTACCTTAAATTGACTTGAAAACAACGTCGACTTTGAGTCATACATTGAAACCAACAAGTCAATTTGACGTCAATTTGCATTTGATTGCGGTCAATTTATGGTCAACATACCCTGGAACTATTTTGACTGGAAATTGACTTCAAATTTGTGTCAATTACTCATCAAAATAATGGGTCAATTTGACGTCACATTGACGTCCATTTAGAGTCAACATGGTTCAACGGGATGTTGCTATACTGTCATCCTATCTCAGCAACCGTTTGTTTCAGGTACTATACAGAGAAACTACTTTGACCAGGAAACCTATCCTTGCCAGGGTCCCCCAAGGCAGTGTCCTGGAACCGCACCTGTATCTTTTATATATGGCAGATATTCCTCCACTGGAAAATGCAATGCTGGCCACCTTTTCTGACAATACGGCAATACTTGCGAAAAACTCAGACTCTAGTCTATAACACTGCTTTGGCGCAATTGCAAGATGAAACAAAACACCATATACAACTGGACCCATGAATGGAAAACTAAAATGAACAAACTAAAATCTGTCAGAATAGACTTTGCCTTGGAACCGCATGGATATATCACAGCACACATGAACAGGGTTCCTGTTCCAAGATTAAACACGGCAAAATATTTAGGTGTATACCTAGACTCAAAGTTGACCTGGTGAGACCACATCCTTAAGAAAAGGGAAGCAACAAAACTAGCATTTCAGCAACTATACTGGATGTTCTGAGCAGGAAATAAGCTATCCCTCCAAAATAAGAGAATCTTACATGTAACAGTGTTCAGACCTATCTGGACATATGCAACTCCTCTCTAGGGTTGCTCAGCAAAAACAAATATTGAGATCATACAGCAAGTTCAAAACAATAAACTGAGGAAAATGACAGGCGCTTCTTGGTATTTTCACAACAACATAGTACTTCATCAAGAACTCAACATAAATCCAGTCACCAAAATCCTACATAGACTCACAGAAAACTATGAATCCCATTTTCAAACACATCCAAACATTGAAGCCATAAGCCTGCTGGAACAACCCTCCACACGTTGGTTAAAACAAAAACATTTCACAGAAATTTAATGAAACAGCGTGTTTATTCTATATTATCATTATTATTGCTGTATTGTCATTATTGATGCTGTTTTCATTAAATGCCAAGCAGGCTGCCTAACTCATGTTAATTTTAAGATGATAAAATTATAGGTATATGTACAGTTCCTACTAAAAACAAACAAACAAAAAAAAAAACAATATTTTCAAAACAGCAATAGACTGCGCCAACCCTGAAAAGACATTTTCTTCCATGGTAACAGAAAGTGGTTAGAATATTTTCTGAGAACAGCTCAAATGGCTAGAAATAAGCTCACCAATATAACCAACCCTAGTGTTGCTTAGAAGATCAGACCCTGACTGGTAGTAAACTCTGTTCAATATGAAATGCTGATGAGGCAAATGCAAGGATAAGCGCATTTGATGGTCAATACACAGATAGAACTTAAGCAATGTATGAAAACATCAAAATTCACCATCAACAAATCAAATCTGACCTTCATACTGAGAATATACAACCTGCCAGGAAAAACACTCCCTAAAAATGTCATCATCCCTAAATTTTCATTCTACCACCCCAAAAATGAGACCCGCCCTCTACAAAAATGATGAATGACACTTGGCGCTATTGGTCTTGGAAATTGAAATCAGCTACGGCCTACGCTGCATGAGCTAGGTAATTGCATCCCACAGATTATATGGAGTGTCTAACACTTTGACTGCATGAAGCTATGTCATTCACAGATGTGGTCGAGCTATGTTTTGGTAATGTAGCCCTGCATGCACAGCTGGTATAATCCATCTCCCATTGGTCGTTGTGATAGAGTGATAACAAACTGTTCTTATGTTGGTTCTTCAAAACAGTTGATCTGGACGTGTAAAGTTGATCCACATCCCAAATAAAAACCTCAAGAAATGTCATCCGCACCTTCAACTCAGACATGAAGAATGGAAGCAATATACGAGAAGTCGGTAAGGAGGGTTGAAATGTAGCTAAAAGTAGAACAATAATTTGTCTACTTGTAGGAGTCAAGCGTCATTAATAATCGTCTTTCAAACATCTATCTATCTTTGAAAATGATATAAATGGAATTGTGAATAGGGTTCAGGTCACAATGTAGACAAAGAGTGAGTGTAAGTAACTTATTTGTCAACAGCTCATCGTATAAAAAGAAAAATGCAATGGCGATTCACAATGTGCGAAAAATAAGCTGAAAAAGTGGCACCAGTAATCAATTCGTATTATTCGGCTGATGAAAGGTGGATGTGAAAAAAAAGACTGATTATACGCGAGTGAGGAAAAAAAAAAATGTCAATTCACTGAATCAGATATCTAAATCACGTTGCCTACGAATACGAAAGTGCGGCGAAAATAAAATCACCGGTGCTTTTAAGCCCTCGATATAATTCTAGTTTTAGAGTGTTATATGTAAAGGCTGCGACGAATCGAATCTCTCTTTCTCTCTCATATGCGTTGTATTTGTTTTCAAAGTGTAATTCGCAGCTTGTGTATAACTTCGATAAATTACAATAATAACGGCTGAAAACATTTCTTTCGCTTACATTCGCCGGAAAACTCAAATTATTTATAGTACGAGTGCTGCTGTTACAGCACTGAGTATTATAATAGTTTCATGTACGTGCGTTTTTTGCAGGAGCCTATTCTTAAAATAAAATTGCAATTTCGAAAACGTAGCTATTTATAATGAAATCCGTTCTGTGAAAAGGAGATACAATAACGCCTTTACTTATATTATAGTTTCTTCAGTCGTGATTTTATTTTCATCTTCCAACCTCATATCCGACAAATTCTTTTGAAAATGTTTTTAATATGAGCGCGGTACGAAGTGTACGCACGAGAGGGAAAATTCGTAAATACCCTGTTTAATGTACATATAAGTTGTTTCGAAGTGAGCTGATCGAATTTGGTTCTGTAGAACGAGAAAGAAAATTCTTTTTGTAAGTACTTATAATTTCTTTTTTCAGTAACATTTTTTATACTTTTCGTGCATACGACGAGCTTTTCGAGTCGCTATTCTCGCACCACACACACCACCCTCGATGCAACTTTTCGTTGCGCAAATAGTTTTACACCGAAACTACGTCAGAAAATATTTATTTATCATTCTCTGCGACAAAATCGCGTTGAATTTAATTTCTGATCTCGCTTCCTTCACATCAAAGACGGAAAACTGCTAAATTGAAGAAGTACCCGCGACTGACGTTTGTTATGAAGTATACACGCAGTTATTCAATCACGTGCGAACTTCTAATGATACGAGTATTCACAAAAAAGTTTACCAGCAAAACACCTTTTTACCGTTAGAATAACATGTAACAATTTTGTTATGTCATTTTCGCTTTTTAACAAAGTTACTTAATAATTTTATGTTCGAGGACAAAAAATAACGGTAGGTAAGTTATTTGAATTTGACTGGGTAACGACGACTCTCGATCGAGCTCCGATTTTCTGTTCTGTCTCAATTTTCTTCATTTTTCAAGCCATACAACACAGTCTTCATAGATTCAGCATTATGTCATTCTTCATACACTTGACCAGTTCGTTTTAATGACACATACAACTCATGTCTCAGATTTCGTCGTATCTGTTTTACTTTTTCGTGAATAACTCCCCCCCCCCCATCTGCACTCAGCTCTCGTATTCTCACCGTTTTCTTACAACCTATTTAACTTTATTGAGCACTGGCTCATACTTGAGTTTATAAGAGCGCTTTTAGGAAGTGCCCAATCGTCAGATGTTTGCCGGATTAAGCGGAAATTTTCCCGCTCATTCGACTCTTTCATCCCACCGTATTCCACTTATCTCAATTTCTTAATTCTCTTTCAGTTTCTACATTAGTCGTCCAGAGAATAGAGGTGTGTTTTTTGAACCATCCCTTTAGCTGTTAATAATAGGTCAAGAAGAGCGAGTGAAGGCTAGATGTCAACTAGTGGGGTGTACGTCAACGGCATGCCATGTTGCTTCTGTTTAGTTCTTCATACCGGAGGAAGTAACGTTGTTTTGCCTATATGAGCATCAAAACACCGCAACAAAACCTCATAGTTGTATTAGATTGGAGGCACTTGAAAGGTTGCTCTTGTTCTCGAGAAAGAGAGAGTTCAGCAGAAAACCGCGATCGGAGAAAACTCTCTCTCTATAATAGCCAGAACGATTTTCAAACTGGACGCTGCCCATCAGATGCTGGAATCCGGCTGAAGAGGATAGCCGAGTCAGCGATAGCTACGCGTCAGTTTTGCGCAGCCGTCAGCCTTGACATAAGAAATGCCTTCAATTTGATTTCTTGGGAGAGAATCTTGGAAACCCTCAAGGACGCAGAAGTGCCCGCATACCTGCTTAGGATGATCAGCAGCAATCTTAGCTGTCGTGGAATCCAAGCAGAGACGTCTGCTGGTACAGTAAAGTGCCCAGTTACTTGTGAGGTGCCGCAGGGGTCATTCCTTGGGCCGCTTTTGTGGTGCGTTGCATTTAACGGGATATTTAAGGTGAGGCTGCCACCGGGGGTTAGGCTTATCTGCTATGCGTATGACACCCCGGTGGTATGTACCTCTGATACAACGGCAGCGATGGAGAGCAGGGTAAACCAGGCTTCAGAGGTAGTGACGCGTTGTATCGAGTCGGCTGGACTCGAACTTGCAGCTAATAAGACGGAGGCTATTTTATTCACGAACCGTCGGAAGTTCAGTCCACCCACCTTTCGCCTGCAAGGTGTGAAAATCGAGACAAGGAAGAAGATGAAGTACCTGGGCATCTGGTTTGACTTGACGCTGAGCTTCAGGCACCATTTTCTGATGGCAGCGGAAAAGGCGGGTAAGATAGTTGGATACCTAAGCCGCCTGATGAGGAACCTAGGAGGACCGAGGGAAGCAAGAAAAAGGATCATGATGAGCACCGCCTTATCGATCCTCCTATATGGTGCGCCAGTATGGGCCGACTCCATGAAGATACCATACAGAAGAAGAGAGATGGTAAAGATACAACGACGAGCTGCGCTAAGGTGTGTTAGTGCCTACCGCACTGTCTCGACGGAGGCTCTTTGTGTACTAGCACGTTCATCGCCAATCGAGTTCTTTGCTGAGGAGAGAGCGGTGGTATGCAGAGCAAAAAATACGACAACGATCAACCGAGAGACTCTACGGGTTAAGCAGGAGGCCAGGCGCTCCTTGCTTGAGAAATGGAAAGTATGAATTGCCCAGAGTGAGCTGGGCAAGTGAACAATCCGTGTGTTGATACGCGACCTTGATGAGTGGATGACCATGGCCAACTAAACTTTCACCTGACGCAGGTGTTATGCGGCCATTTCATGAGAAGCTAAGGAAAGTCGAGCAGGCAACGTGTTCGCACTGCGATCAAGGGCGGATGATGGCCCAGAGCACACCTTTTTTGAGTGCGAGGCGTGGAGGCGAGAGCGGGACAAGCTTAGTTGGTCTCTTCAAGAGATAGGAGTAGATGAAGCGCTTGACCCGAGTAGCCTGGTATCCACCATGCTAGGTTCCGAAGAAGAATGGAACCAGGGTCTGCATTTGCGGCCACCGTCATGAAGAGGAAGATGGACCAGGAATGGAATAGGCAAAGTCCAGTCATTATCCGGTCAAAAGGGTGACCACTAAGGAAATAATTCCTACCCAGAATTTTATTGATGGAAGTTCTTAAGCATGATCCCAAGTTATACCAAAAAAAACCCATGCCCTCTAACCTCATTCCCCTTCGTGGGGGGTGTTGAAATGTGAACCCAAAATCAGTTTTTCTCAATTTTCTCGCTAAATTTGCATTTTTCAGAAAAATGTCAAGAGATCAAAAATGTTTTGCATAAAATTCCCCATAGGAATGGTTCCCATAAAAATTTTCGTAGGGATCATTTTTACGAACTTGGAGAGCTTTGAAAGTAGGGTAAATATGAAGTGTACTATGCCGCTGTACAGGTTAACATACATTGAAATACAATTTCATTTCCTTTTCGAAATTCTTTTCTCTTGAAAATAAGAATGCTAAATTCTATTTTTTCTTCTCATAACTGAGGAAAAGAACACTGTGTGGGCGAGAAATGCACTGTTTGGGTGGGAGTGCAGCGTTGACGCGTACGGCGGTAATGTATTTCAATGTATAGGAATTATTTCCTTACAAAATCCGGATAATGACTGGACTAATGGCCTACTCGACACCTGTGTACCATCAACACCCCGATTTACAGGAAGAAGAGGACGACGATCTTCCCTGAAGATAGAAGAAGATGAAGAAATCCCAATAGCAATTTACTATATCTCAAGTTGATGTCGTTGTTGTGTGTTTTTGTGTTTTCTGCGTTCCAGGGGGGCACTGCAGCTTGGCGGTTGCCAAGCAGAAAAGGGGGTTCGTCCCGAAAGGCTCTATTTCGGTACTGGATGAACCAAAATCAAATGCATACGCAACCCGCACCTACTTCATTGTGGAGGACGGGCGGTGTTGCAAATGCGACACAAAGGAATGGAGGAATGCTTCCAAAACCACTCAGAAGGCTCTTCTAGGATACCCAAAGTTCCCTCGTATGGTATATCGCTCGGTGATTGGTGTAGCCTCTTCAAGTAATTAGATATGTAATGCTCCATATACTAATTGGCTTGGCCTCTAGATACTAACATAAGAAGTATAAGGGCATAAACAGAAAATCCTCATCCTGGTTGTTCTAGCAAGTGGCAAACCAAAATGGCGTATGATTTTCATTCTAGGTCTATCTCGTTGTGTGTCCTCTAGATGAAATGTTGTTGGACAAAAAGTCGTAGACCCATACGGGAATTTTTCGTCTTAAATGTTCGTCTGTTAATGAAGATCTGCTCGACTGAAACGTCCTCGGCGATGCATTTAAGAATCGCTTCTAAAATGAGTCGTTCAAATAAATTGAACGTACTTCTTTCATATTCGTCAATTGTACCCCAGACATTTCGATTACCTCTGCTTCTGTGTAAGCGTTTTCTTCTTATGCCCTAACACCGTGATATGTGTCGACCGAAAATTGATGTCTACAGAGATTGAAATTCTCCCTTCATATTAAAATTTAATAAGAACGTCTACAGATAAGCGCTCTTTGTAATAAATATTCGTATAATATTTTGATATAAACAGAATTGTCGAAAGAATGATGATTGCATTGCGTGCCCCGCGCCCTCTTCGTTAATGACGGAAAATAGAATTCGAAGTTATCTACTTCTCGCATTTGTTTCGTTGAATAAAAATTATCTTCAATCTGTCTCACTAAGCAAACGAGAGAAGTGTACTACGTGTAATATTATTCGCGGAAAAATTCAATTTCCTGTCAGAATATTATTATTTCTTTTGCTCTCTTTAGTTTCCGTTCACAAAGTATTCCTGCTGCTCTCGTGGCCTTGCTACGGAATAACGCGCCCTGACCTTTGCGCGCGAGAAGAAAGAATACACCTTACGGGCGCAAGGTGTAATCTAAGACAAACGTTAGCAGTTTAGATGGTATTTTTCCAACTTTACGTACGTAAGGCCTACGTTTGTAGACGCACGTTTCCTCGTTCTTTTTTTTTTTTCATCCTTTTCTATATATTTTTTTTTCTCATCCTTTTTCCGTATGCCTCTGTACTTTTTGTTTCACAAGTTGTTAAAAACAGTCGCATTACTGTAATCCTTCTAGCAAATGTGGCGCAGTAGTGGTGCAGAAAAAGTGAACAATACAAGCGTGTCCTTTCCAAACAAGACGACTAATACCCTTCGCGCGACACGAAAAAGGCGCTCTTTAAAGAAATCTCTTATTTATTCAATGTTTTTGTACATACGTACGGTACGTGTATATAAATATTTTTTTGTGTGATACCAAAGTACACAGCTGCAAGCAAATCGGCGTCTTCCGAGTATGTACTCACTCTCTCTCCTCAACGAATGCAAACTGACGGGAAAAATTTGATACGACCAAGTGAATATCGATCTTACCTGTTGAATCGACGCGCATTATTACGTCGTTCTACTAAAAAGATTGTCGCACGCCAAATAGAATTATGGGTTTTCATCTTAGTCGCCCAATTTTCTGTGCGGTTTCGTTTACTTCTCGCATCTTTTTTTCCCTCGTCGATATTCAATATTCGCAACGATTTTTTGTCGTCGAAAGCGCATAAAAAAAAACCACTATGGTATTGAACTTACGCCATTATCTTTCTTGCTTCTCTAAGAATATTTAGAATGTTTGAATTTTCTTATAACGTAAGCCGTAAATGGTCTATGAATCCATATATTATGCGGTATTTTGTCGGGAAAAAGATACGGTGGGATCGAATCCATTGAACGAGTATATCTAACTATGGACAATAGAGGTTCAGATCTGGATCTCAGTACGAAGTAAATTAAAATAATAAATTAAACAACACAGGTTAGATGTCACCACTCGTTTTATTCTTCAACTAGAACATCTAATAACACGTCATATACTCTAGACTACCCTCGCACACCTGACTCGTAGGATAGTTATTCACCCTTGTGTTATTCTTCGTATTCGGACATAGGCGCGTCGTCGTTAGCGCGAGTCATCTCAAAATGATATTCCAATGAATGATATTCCAATATTCCGATAAATGATATTCCAAAGCCAATCGATATCAAGAAAGTTCCAAGTCGACCACTTCGTTAAAATGATATTCCAATACTCCCTCCTCGACGCAGGAACTTTTGAGCATTGAGATTGAAGTCTGTAAAAAAATCTTACCTATGTTGGACTCTCGTAGAATTTTTCGCTCGTATGATTCGTAATTTTTCAACAATAATTTTTCAACACATCGTGTAGAACTCATCGTATATCTCTTAGTAATGACTTTTCATAAATCGTGTTTATACATTAAATTTTTTATTTCAAAACATAATTATTATAAGAAGAACAAAAAAAAAACTCCTCAGGACAGGAGAAAAAAAATTATTCGGAACTCGTCGTAAAACCATTATTCACCTGAAAAATAACAAAAATCAAGTCTTAGATATACAACTCTCGTAATCGGTAATTTTTGTTTCATTTTCCTAATATTTGCTCTCGTAAGAAATTATGTTGTTCGATGGGTAATGCTTTTGTAAAAATGTCAGCCAATTGTCTTTTTGACTCAATCCAGTGGATTTTAATCTCATCGTTTTCTACAGCCTCTCGTACTAAATGACTATTGGGGTTTATCAGGTGTTTTAATTTAGTTTTACCGCTCGTCTGAGTACATTTTATAGTTGCTGTGTTATCACAGTAAACGTTTGCTGGGTACATACTTTTGTTTAAGACTTGTGAGGTGATCCCATTTATGGACATCATTTGATGGATACTCTCGTTTAAAGCAATATATTCAGCCTCACATGTTGAATGAGCAATTCTAGGCTGTCGTTTTGTAACCCAGTAAATTGTGTCACCAAATAATTTAATCACTATTCCCATCGTAGACCTTTGAGTGAGTGGACAATCTTTGAAACTCGCATCTGAATACACAGCTAAATCACTCTCGTTACCATAAAACGTAAGACCTAAACTCGTCGTTCCTCGTAAATACCTAAATATTCTTTTAACTTGAGCCCAGTCGTGAGTAGTGGGGTTAGTTTGTTTTCGGCTTAGCATGTTCACAGGATATTCGATATCTGGTCTCGTATTTCCAGCTAAATAGCGTAAAGCTCCAATCGCCTGTCGAAATGGAATACTCTCGTCACAAAATTTAATTTTTCCATTTTTGTTCCACTCTTGCTCTTCTCTATTAATGGCTGATCGTGTTTGCATGGGGGTTTGGACTGGTTTACAGTCATTCATACCAAATCTTTTGAGCAGTGTTTCCGTGTATATTTTCTGGTTTATTTTTAAAATTTTGTTTTCCAAGTTTCGCTCAATAGTAAATCCTAAATACTTTTTCGGCTCTCCTAAATCTACAAGTTCGAATTTCTCTTCAAGGCATTTTTGTATGGCTTCCATTTTACTCTCGTCGTTTCCTGCAAGAAGCACGTCGTCAACATACAAGACCAATAACATAAATTTATCATTGTCTGACCAGGTGAACAAGCAAGGGTCAACCACTGAGTTTACAAGACCAAGATCTTTCACAGTTTCTGTAAATTTTACATTCCATCGTTTCGGACTCACTCGTAATCCGTACAAAGCTCGTTCGACTCTACAAACGCGTTCTTCCGAATTCTCCATACAAACACCTTCGGGGATTTTCATGTAAACTGGAGTTTCCAGCATACCGTTTAAAAATGCAGTTTTTACGTCAAATTGTCGCGCTTTTAAGCCATATTTATTAATAATTGAGAATACCGCTCGTATTTTCGGAAGTCCTATAACTGGAGCATAGGTTTCACTCAGCTCGTAATCATTGTTATCAAGGTTTCCTAGTATAACTAATCTTGCTTTGTAGCGTATCTTACCATTAGCTTCAATCTTTTTCTTGAAGAGCCATTTAGATTGAATAATTCTCTCACTTTTATTTCGTGGCTCTTCTCTAGAAACAATTTTCCACACATCGTTTTTGCATAGGCTAGCTAACTCGTCGTCAATAGCTTTTTGCCAATTTTCTTTATCTGGTCCTTGTAAAGCTTCTTTCATGTTTCTAGGATCATCGTTAATTTCGGATATAATACAGAATGCCATATAATCTTTTTCAGCCTCAGTGTACACTTCTTTTGGTTTCAATTTTTCATACATATTAATAGCATTTTCTAAATCAGCTTTCAAGGGGTTTTCTGTGATGAATTCATCATGGTTTGTTTCTCTCGTTTTCAAGTGATTAGTATACGTAAGACTTTGAAGACAACTCACACTTTCAATTTCTTTCTTTTTATCTGAATTAGTATTTTCTCTCGTTGATGGCTCGTTCATTTCTATGTTCTTTTCTTTCATATTTTCTGAACACTCATTTTCACTGACTTCTTTAATTTCTCGTCGTTTTTCCGAGCCTTGTAAGTTAAAATCTTTGAGCTCTATTATCAGTATCTCGTCGTTTACTAGGTTCACATCTTTTCTCCAAAATACATCCGAATACATTTTTGTTTCGTTAAATCTTACATGTTTTGTTCGTATCAATTTTCCTGAAGGCGGATGCAATAAGATATAGCCAGTTCGTAAATATCCTACCAAGACACATCGTATAGCTCGAGGGCTAAAGCTTTTTTCAACCTGTTTTAAAATCTTTACATAAGCGAGACAACCAAATCGATGTAATTTCTGCAAGTTTATTTTAGCATTCGGATTAAACACTCGTAATGGTAATTGATAATCAATACTTCGATGAGCAGTTCTATTCAATAAATAAGTTGCAGCAGCAACCGCTAGGTCCCATAAATTACTCGGTAAGCCTGAGTCAAGCATCAAACATCTCACTTTATCGGCAATTTTTCCATTAAACCGTTCCACCACTGAATTATGCGGTGCATGATCTGGGTTTACGTTATCATAAGAAATATTTTCATACTCGCAGATTTTTGCAAATTCGCCCGCTACTAGTTCAGGGGCGTTATCACATCGTAAAAATCGTACTGGTAAATTTTCACCTAGTTCGTTTCTCACTCTCTTTAAATATTCCCGAAAACATTTTGGAGCTTCTGATTTTCTTGCTATGCAGTATGTCACAGCCACTCGTGAATAATCGTCTATGAAGCTAATTACATATTGAGACTTTGCCGGGAAAGTAACAGGTTTAATAGCTCCCATAATATCGGTATGAACTAGATATAATTGTTTTTGAGCTCTCGTTCTAGTTTCGTTGAAAGGCAATTTTTTCATCTTAGCTCTTATGCATACATCACAGTCTAAAATATTGAGGCCAAATTTCACGCCCTTTAATTCTTCGCATTTGGTACTAGCTTGTCTTAAATAGTAGAGGGAAGGATGGCCTAGTTTTACGTGCCACCATAGTCCTTTATCTCGTCGTATATCTTTCTCTGTCGTTAGAATATCTGATTCCTTATAATTTTCTTTCAAATCTTTCAATTCGTCGTCTTCCATAGTGACAAGTTCAGTTTGCAGATCGTCAATAAGAGTTTCATTACTATCCTCATCAGTTGAATCATTTATGTAGTTGGTTTCAGTCTCTGCAAAAGATCTCTCGTTCATTTGTTTAGTTTTCTCTTCAATCTCTCGTTTTCTTTTCGCGCTTCTCGTTTCTACAGGGTAACACGCTCCCTCCGAATCTAAGATCTCATCGTATAAATTAGCTTTTCGTTTATTGTTAGTTTCACTCACCTCTTCAAAACAAATTTTAGTTTCTACTACCCATACAGGACGCTTGTATTCGCCAATAAACAGGACATCTTTTGTTTCTCTGTAAAAGACTGTGAGACTCACGTTATTAGCCCAAAAATCAAAGCCTTCCTCAACAAATTTCCTTAAAGAAAGAAGATTTTCAGTTATTTGAGGCGCGTAGAGAACATCGTGTAAGGTAACAGTTTCTCCTGTCGAAGTAAATCGTAAAGTAATCTCGCCTATTCCTTCAATTAATACATCTGCTCTCTCGTCATTATTCGCTCCTACAATATATCTCTGTTCGTTTAATTTTCTTAGATTTTTAAATACACTCGCATCGTTCAAGACAATTTCAGACGCAGCCGAATCAGCTAGCATAGACACATAAAATTTGACTTTCTTACCCTTCGATGATTCGTCAGCAGCCTTTCGGTGATGCGTGATCGCGACGTTTGCGCGCCCATTATTTTGTCGTTGCCAAGGCCGTTGCTGTCTCGTCGTTTCGGTTTTTCTCTCATAATTTGTACGTCCACGGCTTCTCGTATTCGAATTATAATTATTTCTCCCGCGACCACGACCTCTTCTCTCGTATCCTTGCCTTCGTGGGCAATCTCTCGTCGTATGACCTACAAAGTCATCACATTCGTAGCACTTTATCTTGTTTCTGCAAAATTCTGCCAAATGCCCTATGTCTCCACAGTTGTAACAACGAGTTCCGCTATATTTTCCTCCTCCTCGTTGTCCAATACGACCTCGAAAATTGTTACCAGCAGTTCGACCATATCGAGGATTTTTGTAGGTCTTATAAACTTTTCCGACCATGGCAGTCGTGATATGAGGGGTTCGATTTTGAATTAAGGTTTGTTTCTCGGTCTGTTCAAACGCGGTCGTAATTAGCTTGAGCTCTTCGTAGGTTATCTGACCCTGCCTTGAGACAACCACAGTCAAGATGCTCGGGTACGCTTCTTTTATAGCATTTTGATACGCATCCCTTTTTTCTTCGTCGGACATCACCGCTGTAGTCATACCGTGTCGCCGAATTAAATCCTCAAATTTTTGGTTAAAATCGTGAACGTTCTCTCTCGTTTTTTCGAATTTAATAGTGTTGATAATATGGCGAAGAGCAGCGGAGCCAATATTTTGCTCAGCTCTCTTCTGTTCCATAATTAGAGCCAGCATTTTCTTAGGATCATTCTCATCAACCACCGTATTATGATAGAGTGCGTCTATTTTGTTTATAATTAAAAAACGGGCACTAGCTCTCCTTTCTTTCTGTTCTTCATCGGAGTATACTCTATTAGGCGGAAATTTATCGTCGATAACATCTAGGAGTTTATTTTGGTTAAGTTCGGCCCTCAATAAATCTAACCAGAGATCATAACGACTATTCTTCGTTAATTTATAGTCGGTTTTCGTACAATCACGCGAATACACGTAGCGCGCGTAAGGATTTTTGATACGCGAGGGGCCAACGCATTCGTCGATATTTTCAGCGTGTACTTCAACTCTCGTGTCTCTCGTATTAGTGTTAATTACGTTACCTAAAGCCTTCTGAATTTCGGCTTGCACCGTTGATTTAAATAAGGTCGCTACCTCTGCGGCGATCATTTTCAGGTTGGCGGGAAGTATAGCGGAAGATTTGACGTTTTCTTTCTTCTTCGGTCGTTTCGTCGTTTTCTTAGCGGTGCTTCTAGTACTACGACCAGTCTCTTCAGCTCCAGATACTTCATCGTCCGTATTGATCCTGAGCAGATCGTCCTCGTTATTGCTCATTATCGCAGATATTCTAAATATTCGCAATACACATTCATTAGATCACGTCGTAAAAATTATAGAGATTACAATAGAGCTGTACATCGAACGCAAATGTTCCAGCATCGTGTAATTTTCTGTGTAAGATCGAAAAGAAAAACCGAACACAAGTTTCTCTCATCGCTACTTTTTATGCTCTGTATAGCCTTACTTGACTCTCGTAATTTCGTATCGCAACTTTATATGCTAGAAGTATCAAATTTCGGTATAATTTCCGGGTAAATTTTTCCGATACCGGACGCAAGCATCAGACTTTTACCTCTTTTTAAACTAGGAGATTAATTCAGTGCTAAATGAGATTGCAATGGAACACACAAAACAATACTCATCTCCCACGTGCTACTGTCCTATCTTCTTTCTCTTCGTAATAAATAATATTGAAACTCGTCTCACTCAAAAATTGTACTCATAGGACTTAAAATCCGATTTCAGCATTGATCATGAGTATTATGACCGTATTCACATCGTAAAGTAAAAATCGTAGCTCTCGTTTCCTAATTCCGTCACTTCGTATACCTCGAGGTTTTTTCTTTCGATTATCGAGTAATTACACATCGTTATACATAGAATAGCTATTTAGTCATGATTTACTTACTCGAATTTAATTCAAAATATGACAGTGATGATTCGGTAATACAGTACCAAAGATTTCTTTTTAAGCGCTTTCAAAGCACAGAGATTTATTTCATGCACATGCATACGTGAATTTAATAGAATTCGTACGTTGATTCACTGGAAGTGAGCAGTTTAAACTGTACCAGGCACACGTCTTTTCTTCCGGAACTAGTTATACTCGCGTGCGTGAATTTCGAGGCGCCAGTCGATTTTTTTTTCGTCATGATGCCATCTCTCGTTTCAGGACATAAGTCACATGACTTGGATACAGGTACCTGTTGCTAGGCCAACAAGGATTATGTCTTTTGTTCCTCTGTTAGCAGCATTCTCTCGTTAGACTCTCGTTTCGTGTCACATCTTTTGTGTTACATTTTTTTTATTAAGCTGTCTTACACATTTTGGACAGACTACACTTTCCTGCACTGTTCAATTCTAGCTGCACCTTTCAACCGTCTAATACGTTATAAGCGGCGACCACGTGCTCCCTTCTTACTATGTACATAGACTATTTGGTACAGCATGCACTAATTACAATGATCATCAGCTAATAATATTACATTCATCCACATACAAAAATTGATATGCAAATAGGAAGGAGGACTAAACTTAGCAGTTAGTAACATTCGTAAGCAAAAGCAGGCACATATCGTACTTACAGTTGTGATTCCTTGGATTACCTTTGAATACGAATTATAGAAATATTCTGTCACGAAATACAATACAACCACGCTCTGCTACCATATGGACAATAGAGGTTCAGATCTGGATCTCAGTACGAAGTAAATTAAAATAATAAATTAAACAACACAGGTTAGATGTCACCACTCGTTTTATTCTTCAACTAGAACATCTAATAACACGTCATATACTCTAGACTACCCTCGCACACCTGACTCGTAGGATAGTTATTCACCCTTGTGTTATTCTTCGTATTCGGACATAGGCGCGTCGTCGTTAGCGCGAGTCATCTCAAAATGATATTCCAATACTAACGAGGCCGAAAAATATCCTAGGAGCTTGGGAATTTGTATTTACCGCCGTTTAGGTATTCGAACTTCAAATTTTATGTTGGTAATTTCGATGCATTGCAATGTGCTACGATACATTTTCAATAAGTAGCCCGAAGACTGTAAAGAGACCTTAAACGACGAGAGCACCGACTGTTCGAAACTAACTCCCAACTATCTTACCGCAGAAAGTCTTTGGTGAATAAAATCTCGATATAAGTTCCGCAGTATGCAGCGATACGTTTTTCATAAAAACCAAAACATAGCCATAGGGCTGAAAACAAATTACGCGGTGAACTGGAAGAAACACCGAATTTGTGAAACTGTCTCGAAATTAAGATGGAAAAACTGGAAAGAATGTAGTCATAAGGCGATGCTTAATACCTAACCAGTATTGATGTAAATTGGTTCGGCCAAAAATGAGAATGTCTCAACAATGTAGAGATTACATCTCTTTCCTTCAGATAGCTCTCCAGTCGATTGGCTATCACTCTTTCCAGGAGTTTCCTGACATTGTCCAGCAGACAAAATGGGCGGTAAGAGGATGGTAGACCATCGCTTGCCACAATGAACTTCTCACCTCGCCGTCTGGACAAGCTTTCTTCCAGCTTGCTTAGAAAGTCCTCGAACTCCGGGAAGGGACAATCTGGTGAGAAGTAGCAACTGTAGACAACCATGTCGGCCATATTCACAGCAACATACCCCTCTCCGCTTTCAACCTCTCCTGGAGCAATTGGACACTCTGGGCTAACACCAATGGCCACTAAGCCAGTACGGTCTGTGAACCATCCTTGTACTCCTGCTACTCGCAATTACAACGTGCGGTTTTCGAAGCGCATTGCATGTCTAGTTATTTGAAGGTGCCAGTTCAATTAGGCTATGTACACCAACCTCCGAGCTATATACATGATAGGAGGGGCACGTTGAAAAAGTATAATACTACTTAAAACGACAGTATTATAACAAGCTAATTCCTAACGTGCAGTATACTGGACTTGAATTAGGCTAGGACCTCTCCTTGTATTAAACCAGCTCTATACTAGTAGAGTTGATGAGAGGGAAACTAAAAAAATTGTCGTCCTCTGAGCTGTATATGATAGGAGGAGCCGGGAAATTTCCAACGTCTGAGACTTGCCGGTCCGGACCGGACGGTGGACGCCCCTCCTATAAGCAGTGCCGGATTTACCATTGAGCCGACCTGAGCCGATGCACAGGGCGGCAAAAATTTTGGGGGCGGCAATTTTTCAGCTGAAATACTTCCTTACACTACAAGAAATGGAGAAGAAAAGTCAAAATACAAAAACAAGATGGAAACGAAATAAAAAAGGAATGAAAGAAAACGAAACAAAGAAGCTGAAGCACTGTTGTGTGATCAGTGATTGTGTTTAATTGACTCGATTGAGGTTCCCTTCACTCACTCTAGATCCTTCAGAGTGGCATGTACAAAACTCGCAGGAGAGGGGAAGTCGCGATTTAGTTTGCTCCCATCATCTTCATTGAAAACCAGTGTGGACGCCTCAGGATAGCATACACTAATGACTGCTCAGTCTACGACGTGATCAGAGCAGTCAATATAGATCAGGGGTACTCCGTCAGGTGGTGATCATTGAGCTCATTTGGGGGGGGGGAGCTTACAATCTTGACTACACTTTCAGCCTTTCCTTGATCTTCAAAACTTTCGGAGAGCTAGGAAAGGCCTGAGAACCTATTTTGCTGATTTGATAGAGAGCGACAGTCAGTGACTCGGAACGTCGAAACTATAACGCTGCTGGGCTGCAACTTTCATGTTTTGACTTTTGGCGTTTGTTTTTAACGTTGTTCTGTTTTAATATCGTTTTTTGTCTTTCTTTTTTTTTAATCTTGTTGCTTGAAGTGAAAAAGTCGAGTGCACGACCACAAGTCCACAAGACACAAGTTTATTACGCTCCAAAGCCGGTTCATTACGTCCTGGAACCGCTATGAAGCCACGCTTTTAGCGCTCCTGGTGGCAAAAATGTAATATTTTTGAGCTCCCGTTAAAATCTGGTTTAACCGGTTCATTCAAAGCTCAAGAAAACCGGTACACTGGTTTCATTAATGATTTCAATTATTTAAAAATACCGTTTTTTTGCCCAATTCCCCCCCCCAATCACCTTGGACGGTAAATCGCGAGCAAAAATTGTTTTGTTTGAGGGGCGGCAAAAAGAATTTTGCACAGGGCGGCAGCAGACCTAAATCCGGCTCTGCCTATAAGACAAGTTCTATGTGAAAATGAGAAGTGGAAAGCCTCTAAACTTGAAGTTTAACCTATCGGCTTGGCAACTCTGCAGTAAGCCTCTCAAGGGGTAGGCCATACAGCTAGTACTGTATATCAGGCTGAGAGGCCTCTGAAAGCCTAGTGGGACTGTTGCCATTTATGAATTTCGCATCAGAATTTTTACGATCGAGTGCTGAAATATGCTGAATTTTCTTACAATTTTGCCACCTAGTGTCATCAAATGGGGTCAGTGTTTTGAACGCTCCGGTGTTCATAGAACTGGCTCTGGATCTAAGTATTGTATTCAACATATTTTTTTTTTCTGGAAAATTTTTCCGGAAACATGCGTTTTATTCCACGATGGTCAAAAATTTGGCCCTACATTATTTCCGAGACAGAGTGATTCTTGAAATATTATCGACGTATACTTAGCCGAATGAGTCGATATTCCCAGAATGTTTCAAGCTAATAAACTTAACATTTTCAAATAAATCAACCTGTTAATAGCTTTTAGAGAAACCGCTGTAATTCAAACCGTAATATTACTCGAAAACCTATAAAAATACCTTGTACTTTCACGGTACTGCGGCACCCTATTACGTAAGAGTAATAATACTCTACATTATTGCCTATTCGTTTCCTTCAGCGAATATGTTCTTCCTTTATATCGTCTTTTATTTCGCTTCGCCTGAATATGGGACATGTAAGGGATTTGAATTCGACGTCCGGAATTACTTTTTCAATGTCTAAATTAATTTATGGCGAAACAATAATTCTACGCGTAATTTGGTTAACTGTAGTGGGTACTTCATGTGGCGCTGGAAGAATAAGTTATGACTCGTGTCAGAAACTTGACAAAATGTCACACTCTACCCTATTCACTATATGAAATATGGCAAAAAAGCAAACCTCCAAGAAAGAGTGAACCAGCACCTAAATTGAAGGTGAAAGAAAGCCTTATTATACCTATAGCAGTGCAAAACGTGAAAGAGTATTGAATTTTGTACAGCATGAAGTGAGAATAAGATTTTGCCTGAAAGATGATTTTTCAAAAATATGGTTACACCTGGAAAGGATGGAAAGTTTTTGATTCAATATAGTGCCACAATATTTTAGGGCCGTGACTTTGAGGCTTACCAGCTATAAAAAATGTACAGTTGAACGATGTCAGCATTCCGGTGTCGAGACATGTTCCATTTTGGGAATTGAAGGGACTCAAAGCTTGGGAATACATAATACAAGAACTTTCAATGGCAATACTGCGTGCTAGAATTCGATTTTGAACGTTGCATTTCTGATCTCGCGGTATGAAGTATAGTCATCTTTAACCAACAATAAAAATAATTGAAAGTTTTGTTGCGTTATTGTTTCGTAAATTTTTTTATATTTCATGTCCGCCTGATGATGTTATCTACGTAAGGCAAGAGCACGCGGTAAAAAAATGTGTGTCTTAAGTGAGATAATTTTAAAATAATTTAGAAATTAAGGAGAAAAATGAAGAGAAAAAAATTTGTAGAGCTTTAAATTTTCTACAAAATCGAATCATCTTCTTTTCTAGAACTTGATTTGGATCAATTTGAGGAAACTCCCGCCCATCAGTTCCCCCGTTTTCGGAATGCGCAATATGTTGGGTCAGAGTCACCAGCTTCCCCGTGACGTGTGATGAGAGGAGGTTGAGACCTCAAGTTGTCATACTTTTTCGTCCATAAAACCTGAAATCAGAATAATCATGAATATTATGTTCAAGTGCAGAAAAATTTTGGATAAAATTTGAAGTTTGAGAAATCCTGTGCCGAAAGTAAAAAAGGTTGAGAAACATTGTCTGCAAGCTAGAAGTTCATGGGAACAGTTTTTGTGACACTTTGGTCGATGCAGACTTTCACGGATGGGAGACCCGTCATCCCTTTAGTTACTGAGGGCTGTCAGAGGAATTCTGTCCGCGTACGCGTAACTCTGGCGGGCATAACGCTGGGACTTGGAGAAATTCCTGGCTCCTCTATAGCTAAAAAATTTGTGATCCTCTTGACCTTGTATTCTGGGACTTGGAGAAATTCCTGGCTCTTAAATAGTTCTTTATGGGATTTGAAGAAATTTGTGATCCCCTTGACCTTGTATGCTGGGACTTGGGAGAAATTCCTGGCTCTTCTATAGTTCTCTATAGGACTTGAAAAAATTTGTGACCTTCTTGACTCTTAACACTGGGACTTGGAGAATTCCTGGCTCTTCTATAGTTCTGTATCACCTCTTCTCTTGTATGGATTTAAAGAAACTCTTGGGTGTATAGTTGTTGATAAATGAGCACCTCATAATGACCAGACAAAGTTGTGATTTCTAGGCGAAATCGCTGCTTGCGTACAGGATAATAATGTTCATTGGAAATTTATTCATACCCTTCCAATAATTCATTTGCTATCAATCATTTTTTGTACATCAACGGTTTTATAAAAGAATGAACTGAGCTTTTACATTGAAAGTAACCAATTCTTGTTTATCCGTATCATTCTGTTACATGAGACTGCATGAATTTTTATATTTCAGCTCCGGAAGCTCAAACGTCTGGCTTTTGTGGATCTTATAGCGATATTTTCTCGCTAGGCCTACTAATATGCACCATTTTCAACAAAGGTCGACCATTAATCCAATCTAACTGTAACAATAACGCTTATTCTAAATCGTTGGAGTCGGTTAGTACATACAATACCATTATTTATTTTGTATCGTAAAATATAAGGGGTCTATGTAATGTTTGAAATTTTTCTTCGAAATACCATTGATATGTGAGCACGAAGCTGTATTGAACGGAGAGAGCTCCGAGTTGACAGTATGAACATCGATTAGGTGTGGAGAGTTTTCGAAATTATGATGATGCTGCATGGCTGAGATTCAATTGAAAAAGTTGAAACATTGGTCAGGAGACTTGGAAAAACTGAGCTTTAATTTTTCAGAATTTTGACTTTCTCTGGAGGAAGCCGAAGGCATTGCGAGGAAGTCTATCGATAACATGAATTATCGAGAGTATGAAAGAAGTTTGACCGCTCTACACATAGGCCGAGTATGGAGCTGAAGCAGATAGTCTAGATTATGTCTGGCTTAGAGACAATTTGATTGTCTTTTTGTGGGTCAGTTATCAAGTCCGCAGCGAACCTAACTCCTCCAGAGTTCAAGGAAGATTTCACAGTCGGAATTATAGCTTGGATTACATGGAAGTCCAATCATATTGATGAAGTTTAGGCTAGTAGTCTGATAGGAGGTTGATAGTTCTGATCAATTTTCGGTCGGAAGGACAGTTCAAGTTTTGAGAACAGGAATTGTAGCTGGATAGCCATACGTGTTTAGATTTCAAATTAAGTTTTATGTATCTTTCATCGAAATATCTTCGGTATGATTTGTTTTCTATTCCATGACATATAATTTGAGTTTTTTTTTTTTTTTCCATGTAAAAGTTACCATCGTCCGTTCAAACAGTCGTTGAAGGTATTCCGGTGCTCCTGCAAGAGTGGGTCTCGAAGATGCTGGAACTCAATCCGGATAATCGCCCAAGTATCAAAACATTACTCAATACGCCTTATTTCTGGTAAATATTAGATAATAATTATATCATACTTACTCTCATTAAGTTAATAGCACAAAAGAAGATGGAAACTTATAAAAATAATCATTAACGGGGATCATGAGAGCACAATTTAAAAGATTTAGTGACGTCGGAACATTTGTGAGTGTGGATATTTGTATTTCTCAAATTTTCAGTATATGAGCGTGCACAAAAACCATAGCCGTCCCTGGTATCAGGCCGGAATATTTAAAAATTAGTATTCGATTCCGTGGGTATAAAGTGAATTTGTATTATACCGCTTTTCGTTCTCTATTTTTTCCCCCTCACGTTTATAACTCGCTTTGAAGTCGATCAATCTCAACGAGACCGAGCTAAAAAATCGAGAATCGTTCACTCTTTCCATAATAATTATTCATCAACTTTTTCCCTTCGGAAGTGAAGAACATTCGCAAATCAGCGATTAACGTGTATTTCAAGGGTTTCTCCATAAGAGCGTATTTAAAACTCGGCTCCGTATTTGTTGTCACCGCGACGCGACGTTGCCACCTTTATCTAATATTCTGACCTGATCAAATTGATGCGAGATTGCAAATTACGGCTATCCATATTACGAAAAAAGGCGATATTTCTGAAGAAAGAAGTAACTAAATGCAAAAAACCGCAGAAAATACTAAAAAATCTTCGAAGATCTATTGACTAAGAAGTCATCATCAGCGAAAGACAAGAACGCAATCGCCTTTTTTCGTAATTCTGACCTGATACTAGAGACGGCCATGGAGAGAACCAACATAATGAGCAAAAACTAATTTTGACAGTGTGGTAAAATCAAAATGTGACTTGTTCCAAAATAAGGGCTGTTAGCATCAAGCACCTGTTCCGGAGAAAGGGTAGCGTTGCTGCCAGATATTTTCAGAAATCCGTATTCGTCATTTTTTGTAAGACCTAAAAACAGATTTCGACGGACCAACTAATTTATCGATACCGATCCGGAGAAAGGTATCTCTCGTAGCAGTAACTGAGGTACTTTTCCCTTGATCGACTCGATGTTGCAAGGACCGCAGTATCAGCCTAGTACAACGATCAGGAGAAAAGTATCTCTAATATAACTGCCCAAGGTACTTTTCTCTCGAGCGCAAGGAGTCCGTATGCGTATCTTTTTTGAGGACCAAAAATCTCCAGACCTGGCAGTACTGGTATGAGTGTATGTGAACAAACCAACATCATATCATCAATCAGAACTTTTACAGCTTCTCCAATAAAACTTTGCGGCTACCTGTAGTCCACATCAGCCTATAACGACCAGGAGAAGAGTACCTCTCGTGTAACTGTCTAATGTACTTTTCCCTTGAACGCAAAAAATTCGTATTTTACGCAAAATCCTCACTTTCGAGGACCAAAACGCCATAGATCTGGCAGCCCTGATGGGTAGCAATTAAACTCCAGGAAGATCTGCGTTTTGTTGCTAGTTGCTCTTATCTTGGAGCAGGTCACAGATACAACTTGTGTGTACGTGAGAACAAGTTCACCAAATAGTCAGATGTTCCTGTGACTTGTTGGGCGGTCAGTGAAAAATGTTCTTAGGGTCGGTCCGTGTCGTACAGCGGCTTTTAATGAGGCCTAGAAATTTTGAGGTTGTTTATGGTGGCAGCACTAGAGAATTGTTTTCATAAAAGGAAACCTTGCTGATGATTAGGGTAGTGTGAACTTCAGCCAATAAATTCCGTTGTATTGTTTCTCACAATAGCTCATTCCTAATGATTTTGACATGTTTCATGTCTTCTCTCTACCCCCTAATTCTTGAAAATTGTCCGGGCGTCCGGTAGTGACCTTGGGACTTGAAAGAATGTTGGTCAAAAAAAAGAAATAATAAAATAAAATAAAAATAAAATAAAAATAAAATAAAAATAAAAATAAAATAAAATAAAATAAAAAATAAAATAAAATAAAAATAAAATGAAAAATAAAATAAAATAAAAATAAAATAAAATAAATAAAAAAATAGAATAAAAAAAATAAAATGAAAATAAATAAAAATAAATAAATAAAAGAAAAATAAAAAATAAATAAAAGAAAAAAAAGAAATAAAAGAGAAGAAAATCAATAAAATCAAAAAAATAGAATAAAAAAATGGAATAGAAAATGAAAACAAATAATATTAAATAAAAATTAAATTAAATAAAATTGAATTAAATTGAAAATGAAAATGAATGTCTGGGCGGTCATTGAGAAATTTGCGAGTATCAACCCTTCTCAAAAGAAAAAAAAAAAAAAATTAAATCAAAAAATAAAATAGAATAAAATATGAATAAAATATGAGTAAAATCAAAAATAATTCTGAAAAAACTCATCAGCCAGAAATATACTAAAGTAGACTTGTACTGGACCAAGAAGCGGGACAAACGAGCGGAGCGAGTGAGGCCCAGTAATCTCATCAGCCTGAAATATACTGAAGTAGACTTACACTAGACCAAGAAGGCTCATTAGTTTGAAATATTCCAAAGTAGACTTATATTACATCAAGCGAGTGCCGCGAGTGAGTCCCAGAAAGCAGTCAGCCTAAAATACTTTAAAGTAGACTTATACTAGAACAAGAAGCTGGAAATTTCGGAAATTTTTGAACTATGAAGAGCTTGAGACGACTGGCGAGAAGACATGAAACATGATCTTCATATTTTTGGCAACGCCAAGAAATCCTTTATCTTTTTTTGTATTTTTTGGTATTTAATTGTAAAATTTGGGCATTTCAAATTCTTGGAAACATGTTCTACTTAGATCACGTAAAAACTTTCGAGGCCATTGTAGGTTTGCCATAGCAGTGGGAAACCCGCAACCTCCCCTTGTCCTCCTCCTATCACATACAGCCTAGTTTCCGAGTCTTGAAAATGATGACGTAATAAGTTGAACGCGGTCGTAATCACGTTGGCACGAAAATGCCTCATCAGCAAATGAGTTGACGGGACTCTCCTCAGTATACTGTATACTAAGCATGATATAATGAAGACTGGAAGTTGAAATTTTTCCAAGTCCCTAAAGTAGGTCAAGGTCATTGATGATGTCACAAAGCGTCACACGTCACGTCACATCCCATCTTCTGGTATTTCTGTGTTATGTCCTCTTTCAGCTCCTGGTATCCATTAACTGCGATGCGATATACGACTCCACTTTTTGGGTGTAGTCCTCTTTTTCCATTAACACGACCGTGTTGCCTTTGTTCGCCTTCGTCAAAATCAGGTTCTTCTGTCGGATCTTCTTTCGCTGCATTACTTGCGTTCTATCATTGGTTCGACACAGATACTCTCCTTGATGTCCAACAGTACTTTCCCAATTTTGGTTCGGGCTTTTGGTCTCACGTCGTATTCTATGGTTTGGATTACTTGTTTGCAGCTAATGGCCATACTTTCGAGCTGATACTGGTTCACTCTCTTCACTCTCTATAATATTAGTGCTCCACTTTCACCTCTCTCACTCAATATGAATTCCAATAATCATTGTATCTAATTTCTACTCTATTCTCTAAAGAATCTAAAATTATCCTAGAATATTGAAAGGTTTTTCCTCAGACGACGAGATGTATAATGAAACTTAGGGCAGAATTGGAGGTATGGTCTTTGAGAGCTCAGATTACCGATGTGGACAAAATTTATGTATTTTTGTACTTTTTAGAAACTCATCTTCCACGTTTTGTGATTCAATCTTCCATGAAATTGATCCGGGAACGCACGAAATTTCTGACTGGTATTATCATAAGCCTCGTGAAACCTCATGGAAAGTTCCTCCGTCCCTTTCATTTCCAAAGCTAACACTTCAAATCCAGCTTTTCCGATTCGACGAGGATATATCGTGTGACGAGTTGACTGCGGTTATTCGAACAATATACGTCAACTTGCTTCGCGTGTAAAATTTTTTCTTTTCTTTCTCTTTTCAACGAAATTCATTACCATTTCTCGCAAATGTTTTACAGCGAATAGCACGATATGAGGTAGATAGCCAGAAGAATGGTATTTCTGGGATTGAATAAAGTGATGCCTTCTCAACTAGCCGTCTGAATTTTCTCGATTTAAGTCCTGTTGTATTTTCATGGTTTTGTCATCAACGTGAAGCAATTATTTGATATGTGGAAATACTGTTATAATTAGAATTTTTCTATGAAGGGGATTATTTCGGAACGGTTCGTGAAGGTATAATTTCAAACGAAGGATTTCCGAGAAATTTTTGAAGTTTTAACTCCCTATCAAACTTTTGCTTTTTGGGAAGTCTTAAGACCGTGATTCCCGCATGAGTTTCAGAAATACTACAAACTTCTATTTTTCGAGTTTAATTGAGATTTTCGAGTTCTATTCTTCGATTTACGTATTCCAAAGAATCCATTGTAAATTATAATTAGAAGATACCCTACATACTTATTCAGCTTTTGTTCAGCTAGATAAAAACTTGACGTCTACCGTTTATCCGCTTACGTACTAAACAGAAAAATTCGTTATCTAATTAGATATGAAATATCATTGGTCAGAGACTGCCTTACAAGGACAGAAAGAGCTCTCATATAAAAAGCTAATGTAAAAAAATAAAAAATTATTACGGTAGCAAATTGACCCTAAAGTACCTAGCTGATGAGGCAGCATGATGTGTACCGAGCAATGAGTGTAAGTACAACTTTCAAATCGCTCAAAACAAAGAATGGATTTATTTTAAACCCTAATGGAGGGCGGTTCACAAAAGAGATTGAAAATAAAGCAATCCTGTAGAAGTTATTGCACGATACAATAAGTAGCAGTCCGCTAAAGCGGATGAAGATAAAAATAATAAAGAAGAGCGAGAATAAAATGTAACAGAGAAAGTACTATACCTTTGGTAGGTTTGTATTCGAGATAGATTTTTCAGAAGATTCATGTATCAACAGGAGCTTATGGTTTTGAGTGGAAATTTTGAAAATACAGCACGCCTTATAGAACTCATAAAGCTTTTCGGGCAGTCGTAATGTCCTTACTTTTTCACCGCCAGACATGTAGCGAAGTTGATCCTTCATAAAAAAAAAAAAAAAAAATGGTCGACTGATTCTTAACGAATTTTTCGATGCTTAAATCAATTGTCTTCGCCCTTCAGGAAAATGTCAAAGGTCGACTAGACTTTTAGGGTTTGTCGGACTATTACTTTTCGTCTTTATCAAGATAATGATATTTATCGGTAATTATTCTAATTTATAACGTTCGTAACGATTTTTGACGTTTAAATTCGTCGTGAATACACGTCTAATTGACCTTTATGCAGATCGAATAAAACGATAAAAACGCAGGAGGAAAACTTTTGTTCGTAGTATGTTCAGCTCTTCAAGCGGCATTTTGTTTTTTAGCATGCTACTAGGTGTACCTTATTGAAGATGCAGTTCAGTGAACAGAATTGACTCAAATATTTTTTGCTTCGACAGCTCGACAAGAAATCTGACCGAGAATACCAATTTGAATTTCGATACGAGAAGTTCTAGTCCCGAGGGTTGTCCGCGAAAAATTAGTTTTTCATTTTTGACGGGTTTTGGGTTTGTTAGGTTTTGAAGTGAATTGCATGGTAGCTAGTCTTCCTTCATATTATGGCGAGATCCACGATAAAAATTATTGCGTTTGTAAAATTCATCCGCTTTTTGCGCACCTCTGAACGTAATGTCACTTGATATTTTTCGGTAATAATTTTTGCGTTCGAAATTATTGATGAGGGTGCTGATAGTATGTAGTTCCGTCTTCACAGACGCGATTTTGAAGACTTCTTACTACGCACGTTCTTGTTATACAGCAATACCTCTTTTCTGTTGAAATACGTGTCCGAATTTCCATCTGAGACTTTCATTGACTCGGTAGGTCGCATAAGATCTCTCATACGTGTATGAGTGAAATAGAAATCAAAACAGCATGGAACGCATTTGCGATACTTTAGCTTCTAAAACGAAGATATTATGTTCAATCAGAAGAGAGTTATGGTATTGGTAAATTGCAAAGACTAAAGAAGATCGAAGGAAGAGGAAAAAAGAGAAGGAGAAAAGAAAACTAGTTCACTTTGACTCATTAATTCCTCGAATCTGAAGTAGACTCTCATGCCACGAAAATATTAAAGATTCTTCTTTCTGGGGAAAACGTATGAAGTTATGGATGATGTCAGTCTTCAAAACAAGCCAAGTTGGAATTTGAGCTTCAGATTTTATCGATCATGATAATTTCGGTAATATCAATTTAGTGACGACTTCTGTTGCGAGATCATTTACTGATCGACGTTTTTTTAGATTTCCATGTCCAGTTATCGCTATGGTTGGTTTATAGCCTCACTTGCCGGCCGGCCGGTAAACCTCAGAGGCCGAAAATTTTCCAAGTCACCCTCTTATCACAATTGTATACTAGTATGAAGCTAGAATAATACAAGGAGAGGTCCTAGCCTAAAGTAGGTCCAGTATATTCTATGTCAAGGCATTAGCTTATAATTATAAGACTACTATACTTTTTTCAAGTCCCCTCCCTAATATAATAGCGAGGACACTAATTTGTCCTTCCAGAACACAACTCCTACTGAGTAAGTTCAATTACTGATGAGTGATGATTATAGTCATATTCTTGCATCATAGGTTTTTTCATAGACATGCTGACTACTTTTGGTTTCTTATGTATAATTTATAGGTCGTTCTCTTCCATAATCATCAGATCAATATCAGCTCAAGCTGCTCAATGTCTGACGAGTAAGGAAGTCCTTTAAAAGGAGAAACAGGAGGACTTTACAACATGTATGATAGAACAACTTGTGAATGGTACTTGGTACAGATTCGAATACGCGAGAACAAACGTAGGAGTCGCTGGATCAAGACAATTTGCCTAAACCACAGAATTCGCCCGAACCCCGTAAACAGAAAACGTCGAAACGAACCACTCTACCAGGAGTGGTGATTCAGAAAATGGAATCAGGCGCTGTGTTTCAGTATAACTGTAACAACAATTACTATGGAGCCACTCCACATCAGGAACCAACGAATAAGAAGAAGGATTCACGCTTATCTTTCATACAAGCTCTACATTCCATCTCCTTTGTCTCATAACATCCGAATCTTAACAAAGGTTGTTGAACAGAATGTGCAGCTCCGTATGATTCACTAGCAAAAACTTGTCAGCACTTTCAAGATACTCTTCCCGTCTTTTGTTTTCATTTTTCAAAGTTGACAAGCCTATGAACTGTGTATAAATCAAGATTGAAGTTCAGTCTTCGTAAATATAAGTAGGAAAAACTGTGAGTCGATGAATTTCTATTCGAAAAGACCAAAAAATTAACAGATTTCTTTCGTACTAATACAATACCCTTATAGCATGGAATCCGTCAAGTTGGAGACTTCTCCAGGGTTTATTTTCTTCATTATTCTCTTCATAAACTCGTATGCATCTCTTGAGCATGACGTGACAGCTTTAACGACCTTCACGACACCTTCAACGTCCGAAGGCTCAATTCGATACCCACAAAGTTTGGAACAGGTCGATACAGAAAGAAATAATAACTTTTCTAAGCGTGAATGCTTCTTCTTATTTGTTGGTTCCTGATGTGGAGTGGCTCCATAGTAATTGTTGTTACAGTTATACTGAAACACAGCGCCTGATTCCACTTTCTGAATCACCACTCCTGGTAGAGTGGTTCGTTTCGACGTTTTCTGTTTACGGGGTTCGGGCGAATCCTGTGGTTTAGGCGAATTGTCTTGATCCAGCGACTCCTACGTTTGTTCTTGCGTATTCGAATCTGTGTACCATTCACAAGTTGTTCTATCATACATGTTGTAAAGTCCTCCTGTTTCTCCTTTTTAAGGCGGATCCCAGCTTTGGCTTCCGGAAACGAAACCGAAAGGAACCGGATCTCACAATTCAGTCCAAGAACCTTTATAACCGAAACCGCTGAAAAACATAATAACTGTTCCCAGCCCTGCCCGCGACTTATGGCGGAGGGTTCAAGATTTTTAGTTTTTCTAGAATGTAAGCCAGAATGTAAGAGTATAATTTATTTTCAAAGTAGCTTTCCTTTTTCCCAGCGTTAACGTCGAGGGGGTCACGAATTTTTCCCAGCCCCATTGAGAACTATAGAAAGGCCAGGAATTTTTCCAATTCCCAACACACAGGGTCAAGAGGGTCACGAATTTTTCCAAGTCCCATAGACGGCTATAGAGGAGCCAGGAATTTTTCTCTGTCTCAGCGTTGTGCGTTCACAAGAATTTTTTCAAGTCCTAACGTTACGCCTCCCAGCGTTATGCGTGCACGCTCGCTTACGCGGACAGAATTCCTCTGAAGGTCCCCAGTAACTGAAAGGATGGCGGGTCTCCCGCCAAAAGATTGATGCGGAAGAATTCGAGAGGGTGATTTGAAAAATTTCGTCCATCGAGCAATAATGTGTAAGAAGGAGGGGGAAAGGAGACGTGCGAAAATGTTGATGATTTTTATTAATCGACGGATTAAATTGATGACAAATCTCTATGACACAATATGTACATGTCAATAAATACACCGTCTTACCTTCTTTTGACATGTTTCATGTCTTTGCTCTGACCTCTACTCTGATTTGAAATTTTCGTCCGTCCGAGCAAATGACCTTGGGACTTCGAAAAATTATGAAATCCTGATTCCCACCCTGATTTTGAAATAAGCGTGCGTGCTTCCATCCGTGCTGAAAAGATCTTAGACCTATATTTGGCTAGAGCCTTGATTATACTAGGCTTCATTCAGGCTGCTGTAGTAGGTAGAGCCTTCATTACATAACCAGACTAATACTAGACTAAGAAAGGAGGATGACTAGACCTATTCTAACAAAGGTTAGTTTCCTAATATACTGCATACTCTACACCAGTGCTTCCCAACCGGGGGTCCGCGAGACCATTGCAAGAGGTCCGCGAAAAGTAATTTTTAATGAAAATTTTTTTCATGCACCGTATGATTTGTAAAAAAATTGTTTCAATTAACAATTTTTCAGAAATTTGGGGGTCCGTGAAAATTAGGAATTATCCCTTAGTGGTCCGCGACCTGTGAAAGGTTGGGAAGCACTGCTCTACACTAGGCTGAGCCTACATTATTCTACCGCTCGCCTCCTTCCCCGACCTTGGCCTATTCTACAAAGTTCAAAACGAGGTTCCATACAGATACTAGGTCCTACCTCTAGGCCTATACTAGACCAAGAAGTCAGCCCCAAAAGCCATTAGCTTAACATATTCTTAAGTAGGCTTATACTAGACCAATGAGGAGGGGGGGGGGGGCAACGAAAGAAGCATGCTACCTTATAGAAGACATGAAACATGATGTTTATTTATTTGGCTATGCCAGAAAATTTGAGAATAATTGATTTTTTATTCTATTATACCTGTAATATGTTGTCTGAGAAGTTTGTTTTTTTAATTGTTTCAGTGATAGAAACGTAGAAACGTTACAAAATTTAGATGTAATAAATTTAAAAGATCCTGTATCGAAGTCACAATTTTATCGTTGCACCCTAAAAGAATCGCTTCGCTATTTACCCCGAGTAAGTATTTAATCAGTTTTCTTCACCCTAATTCTCTAGTTTTATCATAAATTATTGAGAACTCGACTAATCAGTGAAGAATGATAACCGGCATTACTTCCAACGTCAGAAGTACATCATATTGCTGATGTTGCTCAAGAGCTGTAAATCGGGTAATGTGTCGCAGTTGATGAATCTTTGAGCATTCTAATAACAATAAACAGAAATCGTGTACACTTCTTTTCCCTCCCGCCTCAATGAGATCCTGGCTACCCCACGATGTAGACCGAGAGATAAGATAAGATTATGAGAGAAGATGAATGATTTCGCTTCTGTCGCTTGTGCAGCGCCGCCCCGTCCTCCATGGTGGAGGGGGTCCTGGTTATTTATGCATTTGATTTTATTTCTTCCAGTACCGGAGTGGACCCTTTCAGGTATAACTTCAGTGTTGGAAGAATCTCCTTGACGAATCCCCTCTTCTGCTTAGCAACCGCCAAGTTACTTTGGCAAATGCCTCGCTGGAACGCAGAAAACACAACAACACACGACAACAACATCACCTTAAGATTTAGTGAATTGCTGTTGGAGTTTCTTCATCTTCTTCTACCTTCAGGGATGATCGTCGTCCTCGTCTTCCTGCAAATCTGATTGTTGTTGGTACACAGGTGTCGAGTAGGCCATAGCGTGGTTCTGCATTTGCCTATTCCATTCCCGGTCCATCTTTTCCTTCATGACGATGGCTGCAAATGCAGACACCTGTTTCCATGCTTCTTCGGATCCTAGCATGGTGGGTACCAGGCTACTCGGGTCAAGCGCTTCATCTACCCCGGTCTCTTGAAGAGACCGACTTAGCTTGTCCCGGTCACGCCTCCACACCTCGCACTCGAATAAGGTGTGCTCTGGTCCATCATCCCGCCCTTGATTGCAGTGCGAACACGTTGTTTGCTCAACTTTCTTTATCTTCTCATGGAGGTACTTGTTGAAGCAGCCATGGCCACTTAGCACCTGCGTCAGGTGAAAGTTTACTTGACCATGGTCATCCACTCATCAAGGTCGCGTATCAACACACGGATTGTCCGCTTGCCCAGCTCACTCTGGGCAATTCTTACTTTCCATTTCTCAAACAAGGAGCGCCTGGCCTCCTGCTTAACCTGTAGAGTCTCTCGGTTGGTCGTTATCATCTTTTTTGCTCTGAACACCACCGTTCTCTCCCGAGCAAGGAGCTCGATTGGTGGTGAACGTGCTAATACGCAAAGAGCCTCCATCGAGACAGTGCGGTAGGCACTGACACACCTCAGCGCAGATCTTCGTTGGACCATCTCTCTTCTTTGGTAAGGTATTTTCATTCAGTCTGTCGATACTGGTGCACCGTATAGGAGGATCGACAAGGCTGTGCTCATCATGACCCTTCTTCTTGCTTCTCTCGGTCCTCCTAGGTTCCTCATCAGGCGGCTTAGGTATCCAACTACCCGGCCTGCCTTTTCCGCTGCCATCAGGAAATGGTGTCTGAAGCTCAGCGTCGAGTGCAACCAGATGCCCAGGTACTTCATCTCATTCTTAACAGATCCATCAGTGCCCCTTGACTTTTCACCTTTGCCTGTAAATCTTCAATCGAGCTTATTCTAGCTCCTCCAACTACATTCTCCTCCGTTGTCCTTGTTGAGCAATATCATCTTCTTATTTACAATAATATTGAAAGCTGAGAGGATTATACTGCATGCTGAGAAATATTGTTTGGATTCATTACTTCATTGCAACGTCCCTGTTTGTCTTAGCGCTTATGAACAAGAGACACTTCTTGTAATATATTTGATGCCGAACACTTCGTGTTTTCCATGAATTATCTCGATAAAATTGATAGTTTTTGAATGAAATTGAAAAAAACTGAAAAAAAAAGCTTTGTGAGGACCTTCAAACCCTCATATCTCGAGAAGCACAAGGAGTGGCCGGAAGTCCAGTGCACCACTTGACTTTCTCAGTATTCAATCGATTTCTATACTTTGTAAATCAGATGGAGTTTAACTTTCACTGCTGCAATTTTCAAATAGGCTATCGCAAAATGTGTAGTTCAAACTATGATGAATTTTTTTCACTCGTATACGAATGAATTCTGTTCAATAAAATCGCCCTCTTTCCATTCTCACTTCTATTTTACTCGAGTCGCGAGCCTATTTGTCGTGCTTCTATTGAGTGAAGATTTTTTCTAAATCCTAATCCGTCCTAAAGGAAATGCAAAACGTAATCCGCTGTAGTACCGTACGTTACAAAATGACGAACGAACGAATTCGGTATATCGCAGCTATGGAAAAGAATAATTTTCACTTGGTATGATGAGATATATATATTTTTCCGCTGTATATAAATCTGAGTTGGGCATGGCACAAAATTAATTCAACTGTATTCGACACCATGCTGTCTGTATTTTCGTATTCAAGCGTGTCAGAAGCATTACCGTACAACTGCTGTTGGAGAACATTATATAAAATTTCAATACCAGCAGACTGTATATACCAAATAATGGGAGAGTAAAGAACGGAATACGACAGTAAGGTGGGACAGAATGAAAAGTATAAAATTGGTGTAATTTATTATCGGAAACGCGGCGTGAAAATCGGACAATACGGCAGAAATTTTTTCTTCACTCTTCGTACCTACGCGAAAAGAAACAAAATTTGCATATTATTCTTTTACGAGGGTAAAATACATTTTTAATTTTCTCGTAAGGCTAATTTTTCGAGCAACACCGCGTACGACGTCATTCTTCGAACATTCCTTATAAAATGAAAAATTGGCTTTCGTTTCTTTTTACTCGAAAAAAAAAAAAAAAGTCTGTCTGTATGTGTGTATCGTTTGTAATGTTTCGAAATATGCGTGTTAGTCGAGAAAAAAATCGTGCAAAAATGTTGCGACAAAGACATCGTCCAACGTGATGTAGAGAGGATACAACATCGTACGTTTCTTATATGGAAGTTGTATCAGGTGAAATATCAGAGAAAAAATTATTACGAGATAAAAGTTCGGAACGATGACGACATCAACGCTCCGTTCCCTAAGTAACTTTCCCGTTGAACGAATCTCTCGAGAAAGTTGTTGCGTGTGTAAGATGGATCATCCAACTTCGAATATTAAATATCGTGAATATTTTTGCGGTGCGAATGGGAATTGAATTGAATTAAAGCTGAATCGAAGATTACACTGCCTTTTAGCTTGTTTCTGGCCTCCATTCGCGTTGAAAGTTTACATCGGAGGTTAATTAAAGACGTGAATATAAACGGTACTGCTCAGAACGTGATGAAATAGGAGTACGAAAATTTTCCCTCTAGCGAATTACCGTCTCGTAATTGGACAGAGAAGAGAAAGAAAATTGAGATATCAATTTTTCTCCTAATATTTATGTATGTGTGCGTAAGTTGTTTTCGTCTGAGATAGAATATCATGATATTGAGTTGAATATCTAGCACCTCGATTTTTTTATCCTATCAGAAATAATGAAAGAACAACTAAGCAGAATACAAAACTCAGCGTCATTAAGCGATGCAAAATATGCCCTACTAATCGTACAAATTCTTCAACTGAATAATAAGTGCGCGGATGAATGATGAAGCGACGACTGTAAAGATATGGCGGTCCATGTCCTTATTCTTATTTATAGGGTGGTAGCTTTCAAAATAAAGAGTCAAACAAATGAATGTTCTCTTATACAGAAATTTCTTCACTCCTCAATGCGCAATGTTAGGTTTGATCTCTGTCTACTAGAAAACAGCTCATCCCGAGGGCACAGAAACAAATTTAAGCATATGAAGACTTTGTATTGGCAGTAGACCCTTATACCTGCTTTCAAGTTACGTTACTGGGATTGGATTGTTTCCAAGAAACTCGAAACGATCAGTCTCCGCAACCCCTGAATTCGCTTGTTTCAAGAACATGAATTTTGTATTGATATTTGCTTCAGAGTGTTCGGTCTATCCCCATTACATTGAAGGCTGGGTAGTTCTGGAGAAAAAATATTGACTCATCAACTCCTTTTTTACCAAAAAGAAAAAATGGCTGCAAAGAAGAAAAACGGGTGGGTAAACAATTCGACAGTTAGCTTCTTGAATATCCCTTGGAATGAGGAATTTCTTAGCAAGAAGATCTGGGGTCTTCTTTCATGTGTGTTGTAAATTTCATTCGTAGCAAACAATCTCTCTAAAAACTTCCGCGAGTGGACGGAATGAACAACGAAACTTGGGTGAAGTTTTTGCATCTAAATAATGGATATATCTCAGGGCGCGGGAATTCTGTAATTCGCGTTACAAAAAATGTATTGTTTTCTGATGGCGTCACCAGCTGATATTGTCATGACCTAGTGAGCGAGCTGCCTTAAGAACTTGAGAAAATTTCAATGGGCATTTCCCGGTCATTTCATAGCCTCGTGAGTGACCTTGACCTATTTTAAGGGCTATTAAATACCATTTTCTGATGACGTCGTGACCTTATTAGCAACCTTAATCTACTATAAGGACTTTCAAATTATGTTTCCTAATGACGTCATGAGTTGGTGTCATCATGACTTTGTCCGTGACCTTGACCCAAGATCAACTTGGAGAGATCCAAGTGACGCACACTTATCACGTCATGACGTATTTAGTAACCTTGACCTTCTTTGGAGGTTTGTAATAGTTTCAAATGAAATGACCTAGTGAGTCACCTTGACCTACTTCAAAGACTTCTAAGTATCGCTTCCTAATGACCTCGTGGCCTTCTTAGTGACCTTGATATACTTCTAGAACTTTTGATGTATATGTTACCGTCAAATTGTATAATCCGTCATTCAACAAAATGACTAGTCAATTTACAAACTATCAAATGAGCTTTCTTAGTATGCATCATTTTATTAAATGACTGACATTTAATAAAATGCAACGAGCTTAGGCAAATTGTAAAATTCTGACCGAGCACATGTCTGAACGTTGTCTGAGCAACAATGACACCCCCACTCCCGTTGACCAAGTGGTCAGTGCTTGGCAGGAAGCAATTGAGGCTGAACGAGCTGCAGCAATCGAGGGACTCGTGCAGCAAGCAAAGAGAATGAAGCGAGATTCGGATGCAAAATTCCTGCCACCGGAAGTAGGTGCAACAGTAAGAGTACCTGTGCCAGATATCGACCGGGCAAAATTAGACAGTCGTTCGGTGCTTGCGCATGCATCCTACGAGCGACCGAGGACGGACTCTACGAGTTGGGTACAAAAAGTGGACGATTAGAGCAGCTCTATGCAAGGTCTCAATTTTTGGTTTGCCAGGAGAAGTTCATTAGCGCTGCAGACGTACCAGAGAACACAATATCCTTGCGTTCAGCCGCTACACAGCAGTCCGTTGCAGCTGGAGGTCACGGGCAAGGATTTGTGCGCTGCAATTGTAGCAAGGTATGCAAAGGGAACAGTTGTTCATGCCGCCGCAAAGGCTTACTGTGCAACAGTAAGTGCCACAACGCCACATCCTGCTCAAACAAATAGGATTTTCTTCCTTTTTGAAGTTTTTTTCAAATTATTATTTTTGTTTATTGATTTTTTTTCATTTTTATTTTTTCCGTGACGGGATGTGACTCTATTAGTTTCTAATATAAGTTTTATTTTCGTGATTTCACAATTTGTCAAAAGCCCGTCTGGCATTTTATTAAAAGCGTAGTCATTTTATATACTACCTAGGCATTTTATTTAACTTCATTTGTGGTTTCATAATTTGTCTAAAACGCAGTTGCATTTAATAAAATGACTAGTCACTCTATTAAATGACGATATTTCACAATTTGACGGTAACATATATGTTTTAATTACGTGAGAAATTGGTGACATGCAGATCCGATTTTGAGGGTGTAGCCTACCCCAATAACATTTTTTGCCGTTTTACTCTGAGAGACAGGGGCCAAAGAATATATTGAGGCCCTACCCAAAAACACAGAACAAATCTCAGACTTGGTGATGTCATGATTTTCCAACCAACCTTTACCAACTTTAGAGACTTGAAGCTCTCTAATGGCATCATGACATTGTAAGTGACCTTGACCAACTTTGTAGACTGAAGGATTTCAAATAAAGTTCTTAGAGTGATGCTCTTTGGTAACATCATGATCTATTCAAGTGTTTAGGAACCTTGAACTTCTTTTGGGACTTACAAAAATTTTGAAAGACGTTTCCAGATTACCTTATGACCTAGTGAGTGACCTTGACCTATTACATTTTTCAATGACGACATGACCTTGTTAGTGAACTTGATCGTTAGTAGGCCTTTGGAGTTATGTTTATCAATGAAGTCATGAATTGGTGACGTCCAGATCTAATTTTGAGAGTGCCGCTTAGCCCAACAAAACTTTCCAGGGACCAAAAAGTATTAAGGTATTGAGGTCCTACCCAAAAACTTACTGCAAATATCAGGCTTGGTGATCATCCGACAAACTTGGAGAATTTCAAGTAAGATTCTCTGATGCCGTGTAGACTTTGTCAGTGACCGTAACTTACGTTTCAAGTGGTGTCTTCCAATGATGTTGTAATGTAGTAAATGACCTTGATTTACCCTGAAGATTTCTGAGTCTCTTATTCTGATGTTTTCATTAGTGGTCTTGATCTACTTTAAGGGCTCCTGAAATATGTGTTCTCATATCATCACAAGTTGGTGACATCATGACCGGGTAGTTGGCCTCGACCAACTTTTGGGACTTGGAGAATTTCAAGTAGAGCTCTCTAGCAACAGCATGACCCATTAATGAGAGACCTCAACTCTTTTTGGAGACTTGTAAAAATTTCAAAAAGTGTCGCATTCCTACTCTGAAGACCTTTGTGTAACGCTTTCTGATGATTTCACAGCTGATGACGTCATCGCCTAGTTAGTGACCTTGACCTACTTTTGGAAGTTGAAAAAAAGTATTCCATCCTTGACCTACCTACTCTGAAGACCTTTGTGTAATGCTTCCTGATGACGTCATTGGCTAGTTAGTGACCTTGACCTACTTGTGGAACTTGCAAACAATGTATTCCATATTATGACCTTGACCTACCTACTTTGAAAACCTTTGTGTAACGTTTTCTGATAACACTGCAGCTGATGACGGCATCACCTAGTTAGTGACCTTGACCTACTTTAGGAACTTGGAAACAACGTATTCCATATTATGGCGTAACACTTTCTGATGACATCACTGCTGATGACGTCATCACCTAGTTAGGGACCTTGACCTACTTTTGGAACTTGGAAACAATGTACTCCATATTATGACCTTGAGCTACCTACACTGAAAACCTTTGTGTATCATTTTCTGATAACATTGCAGTTGATGACGTCATCACCTAGTTAAAGACCTTGACCTACTCTTGGGACTTGGAAAAAACGTATTCCATATTATGGCGTAACACATTCTGATGACATCACTGCTGATGACGTCATCATCCTAGTTAATGATCTTGACCTACTTTTGGAACTTGGAACCAACGTATTCCATATCATAACCTTGACCTACCTACCTACCTACCCACCCTGCAAACCTTTGTGTAACGCTTTCTGATGACATCACTGCTGATAACGTCATCACCCAATTAGTGACCTTGACCTACTTTTGGAACTTGGAAATAATGTACTCTATATTATGACCTTGACCTATCTACTCTGAAAACCTTTGTGTAACGTTTTCTGATAACATTGCAGCTGATGACGTCATCACCTAGTTAGTGACCTTGACCTACCTACTTTGAAAACTTTTGTGTAACACTTTCTTGCTGATGACGTCACCGCTGATGACGTCATTGGCTAGTTAGTGACCTTGACCTACTTTTGGAACCTGACAACGACAAGACCTTTGTGTAACGTTTTCTGATAACATTGCAGCTGATGACGTCATCACCTAGTTAGTGACCTTGACCTACTTTTGGAACTTGGCAACAACATATTCCATAGCATGACGTAACGCTTTCTGATGACATCACTGCTTATGACGTCATCATCCTAGTTAGTGACCTTGACCTACCTACTGTGCAGACCTTTGTCTAACGCTTTCTGATGACGTCATCACCTAGTTAGTGATTTTGACATACTTTTGGAACTTGAAAAAAAATATCAGTACATTTTGTCCACAAAATCTGTTACCAACAACTCTTGCGCAGATATTTGAATAAAATTAATTGAAAATTTTTTTCTTTGTATCCCTTTTGTTAATTATGTGAATGACGGAAAAAAAGAAGAAAATCCATATTCATAATTTCATAGGGAAAACCTTTTTTAATAAGTTGAGCCTGCTGCATTGAGTTGCTTAGCCGAACAAATATACGCTTTATTAAGCTCTAAGCCAGCAGAAATGAAACCATGAATTTTGAGCTTCGCTATTTTTCCAAAAAAATCCAATTCTACTCGTTTGATGTGAAAATTTTTAAAGAGTGGTGCAAGTTAGGATCGTTGAAAGGTTGAAGATTTCATTGCACGATTGATCGTATTTTTATCCAAAAAGGTTACAATTTTCTCGAACTCTTACAAAAGCTGGAACCATTTATACATCTAAAGAAAACAAATTTACGAGCTCTGTTCAGTCCTTTTTAAAGAAATAAGAGATCTATCTTCCTTAGCTCACTTTTCTAAGCTATTATTGGTTTGAAGGACGAGTTCTGAAGGACTGAGCACTTATTAATCACACGTCGACCCGCGTCACATTTCAAAATATACTCCGTGTAAATTTATGGCACACATTCATTCCTGTTCGTCATGAAATATGGACAAGATTAGTTCGCTCATACGCTAAATTTTCTTCCACGCAAGATAAACGGAAAGTCTCATTTGTAGAAAGAAAAAAGTTGTGAATAAGATACCATCGAGAGACTGAAATGAAAAAGTTGCGGTCTAACCTGGGCACTTGTTGTGGTTAATAGTACGATGATGCGGTATTGAACGGTCGGTGTACTTTTATCCTAAAAGTAGGTAGCAACGCGTTATAAAATACTGTGCTGTGTATGACGCGATAAAGTTCGCGACAAATATGATGTAGTTTAATCGAACTAGGAGTAAATCAATACCTGATATTTTGTGGCGGGAAATTTATCGCTGTGCAAAAGTATATCTCGAACAAAAAACCACCTCTATTACCTGTAGAAAATTAGAAACATTACAAATTTAATTACCCGACTTACCGACGAAGGAAAAAGTTTTCTTACTTCGGCAAATACTTACGTCGGAAGAGTAATTTTGAAAGTCTTCCGAAAGTTAGGACGAACAACGTTTCGTTCGAAAAAAAAATAAAAGAGTGGTTTCCTAGCCACTTGACGGCGACAGGAGAAGGGAAGTAGTTTCAGGAAACGCCAAGATTAATTGTAAATACACGTTATTTTAATTTTCGTGAACTTGGAGCCGAAGTACGTCGACGCGTTGCGAAAAATTGGTCTATTATGGAACCTTTTCTCGGAAGTTCCGTAAATATTTTCTTTTTCGTCTATGTTATCTTGTAACTAACTGATACATAACTTTGGAAAGGTTGGATTTGGGGGCCACATACAAGATACAAGAGGGATATGAAATTTCGTCTCCCTCTTCTTATTGCAAGTCTTGCGAAACTGCCGAAAGATGAACTAGAAAATACCACTATAGGGTCTTCCAGAACCTTTGAATCATGATCTGTGCACGATTCTGTATCAGATTACCTGTACCTTCAAAAAAATTGGAGATCTAAACTAGTACTACAAAAATAACGCAAGACTGCATGCTTTTTCAGATGAATCCTCACTCATTCGAATAGAACAGATTCCCCGCCCAATGAGGACTACTATTCTTGTCGAATCGTTCGATTATTGTTATTATTCTCAGGTTCATGCAGGCAAAGCCAATTTTTGCAATAAACTTGTATTACAATAATTTTTCTTTTTATCGCTCGACGCAATTTTTTTAACCAAATATTGTGTCATGGAACAAGTTTGTTCTTGAAGAAAGAAATAAAGTCTTTTACGCCCATATCTTCTCTTCTCAGACCCCATAACCGCGTGAATTCGCTGGAAACCTTCTCCTGAATACCCGTAGAATAGGAAAGTCTCATTCAAGGTCGCTAGAATAGAATTATAGAAATTCAACGAGGGTAACAGTCAAGGAAATCCGATTTGCTCACCTAGATGTACTCGGAAACGGGATTTCTTTAGCATTCATGTCAGCGATGACGAGTATGGGAAAGAAATATTAGAGGAGTTCGCGTGATAATATTCAATAATTTCCATCTAACTAATACTCTCCCTTCGTATCTTTCCTCTACGGACCTTTGTACGTTTTTTAATAAGAAAAATTTCGAGTTTTCATACCATAAATTTTTTCAATCCATTATGTGTCATAATCATTACCCATTACTTATTATTTCGTCTTGTAGAATATCTGGTATCAGAGGGTGTGGCCGTTTCTGCAAGCCGAAATGCAGACTCCGGATTCATTAGCCTCGGCTTTGCAACCGGTAATGTTCCTTATCAAAGAAAGCACGTTGGAGGAATACGAAAGGATAATTCTGCCTGAATTGAGGTAAGTTTCGGGAAACGATTCTCGTCGGATACGTCTTCTGAAAATTTACCCGCGATTTTGTCGGTGAAACAGAAAATTGTTGCAAGCTCATCGATCAATCCAAGCGACAGTGACAATTCTAGAGAATTTACATATTATATTGGAAAAGACGCCTCGAGAAGAAGGTCGACGGGAAGTGTTACCAGTTTTATACAAAGCGTTCGAGAGTAATTCTATACAAATTCAGGTAATATTTTTAAAACCGTATAATTGGTAGGTTTTTGCATTTCGTTGGCTCGCGACAGCTCTGCGTAAATACTTTCGCGCTTTCGAATTTTCCGTTAGGGTGCAGCGCTCATCGCCGTAACAAATGTGGCGAATTATTTGGAGGACGCAGCTATCCGACGAATGGTTTTGCCGAGAATGAAAAACGTTTACGAATGCAATAGCCACGACAACAAAGTATTGGCGAGTATATTCAATTGCATCGAAAAAGTCATCGATAGATTGGATAGGGAACAAATTGTCAGCGATGTACTGCCACTTTTATGCAATGTCAGAGATTGCGACAGTGATGTAATCCTTAGAATTATTCGTAAGTATATTTTATGAAATTTTTAATTACACGGACGTAGAATATGAAAGCAAAAATCTCGGGCGTTGATTGAGTCTGTGAAACGGTGATGCGCCTAGAAAATTGGGATGTTCTAATTAAGGAGGGGAATGAAATAGTGGGAGCTGTATAATATTTACATTTACTGTGATTACCTCGAGGAAAGACAAATACATGACAACATCACTGAAAATGGATAGAAAATAGTAAAATAGGTTCTATTTGGTTCATATGGCCAGCCCGGTGTTGGCAGATTGCGGCCCGCGGTGGTATGCACTTTTCGGCCCATAGATGACCTTCTTGCGGCCCGTCTGTCGAGTTGAGACATGTTTGATTGATTGCATCTTTTCATGTTTGACCTTGGACTCCAAATGAAGAAACCCAACCACCCTGCAGTCAAGGAATTCACTAGCTACGTGTACGAGAATTATGTGCGACATAGTGCCCTCTTTCCTTCTTCAGATGAGCAAGCTATTTTTCCAGCGTAGTCAGAACAACGAATGCGTGCGAATCTTTCAATAATAAACCGAATAGACTGTACTACCATTCTCATCCGAACATACTCATTGATGCCCCTCTGGAAATACTAGAGAGAACTTATTCGAAAAATTTATCCGTCCACTTGAAGAAAAATTCGAAGAAGAGCGCGCTGAAACAGCAGTACATTTGTGAGGCAATGGACGAATTCGAAGAGGGACGTACTGATAGATATGCGTTTGTTCAGAGGGTGTCACAAAAGCTCTTAGTCAAGAAGTGTTGGGCAGCTGGTTATGTTACCGGTTTAACCGGTTATTTGCTTGCTGAAAAACCTGGATAACCGGTAAATTTTCTAGGGTGAATAAGCGAGTATTTAACCGCGTAAAATATCGTTAATGGAAAACGGACCTGGTCAGTAATTAACCGATCAGCGAAATAGGTGCTTTCCTATATCTGAGTAAGCACCTATTTTGCTGATTTGGTACATGAAGAGAAAAAGTCAGAATATCAATGATCGATGATTCAATGATTGAAAAGAGCGGTCAGTGACTCGGAGTGACGAAACTGCAAGGCTGCAAGCCTGCAACTCGCGGGTTTCAACTTTCAGCGTTTGTTTTAACGTTGTTTTGTCTTATTCGTTTTTCTTTTTCGTAATTTCGTTGCTTGACGTGAAAAATTCGAGTGCACGACCACAATTCCACAAGTTTATTACGCTCCAAAGCCGATTCATTATGCTCCGAAACCGCTATGAACCCATGGTGGCAAAAATGTAAATTATTTGAGCTCCTGTTAAAATCTAAAGCTCAAAAAACCGCTATACCGATTACATCAATTTCCAAATACTGGTATGCTGGTTATTTGAAAATACCGATTTCTGCCCAACACTAGACTCAAGAAAAAATGCCTATAAACTACAGTATCTAATTTCTAAATGAAATTGGCTGCAATCTGGTTGGTTTTGTTCTGGCGGGGAACCCGGTATCCATTTTGTTAGGCTCAGAAAACGTCCGCGCCCGGAAGTTTCTGTGAACTGCGTGACGTCACGTGATGTGACGTGACGTGTGACACTTTATGACGTCATCAATGACCTTGATCTACTTTAGGTAAGACACTAGAGACGGGAGATATGCTTGGACTCCATATTGTATAGAATTACAACACACTACAACATAGACTGCACACACTCACACCAACACAAGACGCAGAAGACGCAGAAATCAAATGGAGTGTAGCCATCAGCTACAGACTTAATTCTATACAATATGGAGTCCCAGCATATCTCCGGTCTCTAGTGTCTTACTTTAGGGACGGAAAAATTTCAACTTCCAGCTGGGATGCTTTATGACGTCATCAATGACCTTGACATTGACCTACTTTAGGGATGGAAAAATTTCAATTTCTTAGCCGGGATGCTTCATGACGTCATCAATGTCATATTGACCTTGACCCAATTTAGGGACTTGATGACTTTGACCTTCCAGCTGGGATGCTTTATGACGTCATCAATGACCTTGACCTAGAACTACTTTAAGGACTCAGAAAGATGTCAACTTCTAGCCGGGATGCTTTATGACGTCATCAATGACTTTGACTTTGACCTACTTTAGGGACTTGAAAAAATTTCAATTTCCAGCCGGGATGCTTCATGACTTCATCAATGACATCGACCTTGACCTACTTTGGGGACTGGAAAAAATTTAAATTTCCAGCCTTCATTATATCAGGTTTAGCATGCAGTATCCTGAGAAGAGCCCAGTCAACTCATTTTCAGAGGGGGCATTTTCGCGCCAACGTCATCGCGAGCGCGGGAGGTTGCGGGTTCCCCGCTGCCATTGCAAACCTGCAATGGTCTCCAATTTTCAGTTCGCCTCAATGTGGTCGTTTTTCATTTTTTAGTTGGCCGCAATAAGGTCATCTTTAGGCCGCAAAGTGAAGGTCTTTTGCACTTTTGGCTGCAATCTGGATTCAGCCGACCAGCCTTTCACGCCCATGACGTAGAATCATCATTGATCAAGCTTAATCGGTTGTGCTAGTTTGGTATGCATGTGGCTAGCCTGCTCATGACTCTGAATCGCCTTACCAAAGTGCTGGTTTGTACCATCGAGTTTGTCAGTTGTTTAGGCAAGGCTGAGAAGTCTCATTATTTTCGATACAGGCTCATTTTGGTTCCGGTTTTTGAATCGACTTAATGGAATTGCTTCTTTTTGGTTTTGTTTCTAATAGAAATCAAAGAAAGCGGTTCCTGTGAGAGTTCTGGTTCTTGGAACTCAGAATACCGGTTATACCGGTTCCAGAATCTGGTTTGAATTCAGGTCTTCGCCTTCGAGAAAAAAAAAACTGACCTTGAAAAGTTGGAACTTTACTATTGTTTGATGGCTTTATTGAGTCTCAGTTCCCGTAGCAAATAAAGGGAAGCGGTTTCTCTTGGTTCTGGTTCGTGGAATCATTTGGAGGAGTGGTTCTCTTATCAAGGGCAGTGATTTTCGGTTCCGGTTCTCACTGATCAGTACAAGCCGATGCGCAAAAATTCTCGTTGTGATGGGCGATGTATGGATGGAGGGAACGCCGAGAAGCTTTTCTTCTGTTGTGAGCTCGCGGTGAGAGATTTGCTACAGTTTGTGTCTGATTGAAGCGGATAAACGTGTGGAAATTCTCGTTGTGCGTGGTGAGAGCGTATAAATTTCCTGCAACATACTTATGGGTAGAAATCAACTTCTGACCGGTTAAAGAAGCCCAAATATTCTAGTCGTGATAGGCCGGAAAATACGTATTCACCCAGAAATTCTTCTACTGTTGAGAACTCTCGGCAAGAAAACAGTTTCAGTCGAAGAGAGCAAGATTTCAGACATTTGGATTGTGATAGTAGGGAGAAGTAAATTTAGCTAGGAACTGTTCTCCATTGTGAATGGACGCCAAGAAATTAGTTTCGCTCTAGGTTAATCTTGAAGAAGGTCAACTCATAGAAATTCTCTTCATGCTGTTGTACCGTGATCTGAAACTCTCCGCTAGATCTTATCTATCTACCTTCTTCAGTAGGGTATTTACATTGCGTCGGCCCATACCAGTGCTACCAGATAATATTTTCAAAAATCCGTATTCGCTATTTTTTCCAACAACTAAAAACAGACTTACCAACTTTCATTTTTAACGATCGAAAGAAACGTATCTCTCAGACAAATGATTGAGATACTTTTCCCTTGATCGACCCAATGTTACGGGTGATAGCAATATAACTACATAACGACTAGGAGAAAAGTATCTCTTACATTGGTCTCTGAGGTACTTTTCCCTTGAGCATAAGAAATCCGAATTTCACCAACAATCTGTATCTTTTTCAATGACCAAAAATCCGTACATCTGGCAGCACTGGCCTATACTGGGGCACCTTATAGGAGGATCGATTTGGGTTCCCTTGGCCCTCCTAGGTTCCTCATTAGGCGGCTTAAGTATGCAACTATCCTGCCCTCCTTTTCCGCTGCCATCAGAAAATGGTACCCGAAGCTCAACGTTGAGTCAGATCAGATGCCCAGGTCATGGCCTTCTTGGTCTCCATTTCCATGCCTTGCAGGTAAAGAATGGGTAGACTGAACTTTCGACGGGTCGTGGTTGTGAATAATATGCTCTCCGTCTGACGTACTGCAAGTTCTAGTCTGGCCGACTCGATCCAGCGCGTCACTGATGCCTCTAGGGCCCGGTTCACCCTGCTCTCCACCGCCTACAATCGTTCCGACAGTGCATACTACCAGTGTGTCATCCACATAGCAGATAAGCTTGACACCTGGCGGCAGCTTCACCTTAAATATCCCATTAAATGCAACGCACCACAACAGCGGCCCAAGGACCGACCCCTGCGGTACCCCACAAGTAACTGGACGCTTCACTGTACCAGCAGACGTCTCTGCTTGGATTTCTCGACAGCTAAGATAGCTGCTGATCATCCTGAACAGGTATGCGGGTACTTCTGCGTCTATGAGGGCTTTTAGTATCCTCTCCAATGGGATCGAGTTGAACGCATTTCTTATGTCGAGGCTGACGGCTGCGCAAAACTGACTCGTAGCTATCGCTTACTCGGCTATCCTCTTCAGCCGGATCCCAATTACTACCGATACTAACCAATGAGAAAAGAAAACAGTATAGATGAGGAATTATTCTTTGACCTACATCCAGGCCTACTTACCAAGAAAACATACGTTTTTTTTCTCACGTTCTGTTTTTCCTCCGACTCAGACCTTTTCAATCAATCAATTCTAATTTCAGTATTTTCGAAATTCCAAAAACCGCTGCTCAAAGAAAGGAGCTATGTTATATTATTTCATCACGGTGCATACATTTTGTAGTTACGCTGGAGGTTACGATCAGTTTTCATTTGCAACAACTCTAATAAATCATCTTATATCTGGCTTCACTTTGGAATAGGTGAAATACGAGCCGAAATAATATCTACAATGCTCCGGAGGGTCGTATATTCAGATCATATCATTTCATTCAAAGTGACGTAAAAATAATGATACAACGTTTCGAGAAGATATTTGATGAATTTTACAAAAATGTATCCAGTTTACTCGTATTATCTATGTACGGTACATAATATTAAACTTATATGAGAACGTAGCGCGCTGTACGCGATTTCAAATAACTCAACTTGTATACAGTACCGAATTTTTAATTTGCAAATAATTCATTTGTTGTTGATTGTGGTCGATTTTTACGACTAGGCTATTAAAAATTTAGGGACAAATTCTTTGAGATTAAGCTTCAAGGTTTCATTTCACATATATTAAGAGTAAGCAATTTCTGGAAGTCACATACCATCGCTGAGTTTTTAGGAGACATTTTCCTGCGTTAAATCGATTCATTGCAATAAAGTGAATTTACTTCTCTCCAGCCCTTGTTTTTAGTTCCAATTGTTTCTCGCGGAATCATAACTCAATTGTCTAACCAAGAAATTCTTTCGATTCGCCATGTGGCTCTATTCTTGAAAATTTTCTGTTCATGCCTGTCTTCTTAAACTACCTGGACTTCAGTTTCAAAAATTCTTTGCTTACGCATCATTTCAATTCAACCAGGTTCACAGGTATTGCCAGCCCCCTTCTTGTGACTTAGGACCACGTCGAATTTGGCTTAACCGTTTGCATTACGTTTTTACTTGATTGTGGTGTCCAGTTTTCTTTGTTTGTGCTGGTTCACTTTCCCTCCAACCGCTATAGGAAGGAGGTGGGATGACTGCCTGTGCATCACCTCGAATCGCCTGAAAACAGGCTGAATTATTTGTGCTGGTTGTACGTCGAGTTTGAGCATTGTATTTGTAAGTGCCCAGAATACTGGGAATACTTTTGAAAAACCCGGAATACGGTTTTTTGACCGTGACTACTGTATAATGGTTCCAAAAAACTGCCACAATCGACACGAAAGACTATCACGGTTTTTTGACAATTTTTCTAGGTACTCCGGAAGAAATTCTAATATCCGTAGAATTTCTAGTTTTCAAATCTTAATCGAAATTAACCGCTTCAATTAATACGATTCGCAAGAGTTTTTTTTTGGAGAATTTAAATTGATAAGTACCGATTTGAATCCTCTCCTAAGAAAATGGCACCAACAAAAATTATAAATAATGTTTCATAGGAGAGAATATGTGTATACTAGCCCTTGTGTATCTTCTTTTTTTTTCAGGTACAGATGTGTATCTTTTATTCATATGTCTTTGAATATTTTATCAGAAGTTTTGAATAATTCTTATCCTTTTTTTCTTATTTTTCTTTCATTTTTGACAAATCTTCCCAAGTGAATAGACATGCTTCTGCGATGAAACCATGCACATATTTTCTCTTTTTTCCCCCTCTTGTCACTATTCCTCCTATAAGTATTATTCCCAAAAATAAAAGCTTCGGAGTGTTGAACGGTTTTGAATTCGTGTTCTCTTGTTACGAACGCGCGAATGTATTCGTTTCTTTTTTTGCTGTAAAACTCAACAGTTTCAAAACTTTTTCACAATCATCTAACTTCGCTTGTAGAACTACAAACTCGAAAGTCTTCGAGTATTATTTTTCGGTAGATTTTGAATTAGGTACAATCAAGACTAGACAATTTTTTTTAAGTGTTCAAAGTTTCGACAAGGTATTCTATTAAGATCTGTTCTCGCTTTTCTTCTGAAGTACCCGAGTTTCAAATTTTTTCTACAAATGGAAATTCAAAATTTTTTTGAGTGAATTGCTCGAGCCTAGTCGTTTTCATCGGGCGAGATCGACAAATAGACAAAGTTTTGGAAATTGATCCTTAAAATTTATTCTTTCAGATACCGTACGTATACGTGTACCAAATGGCGATGGGGAAAATATTATACTCTGTGTTTTATGCTATTTTGACTTGAAATTCGAGCAGAAATTGTTTCATTCCTATAAGCAAGTTATTAACAGGGAGACCAAGTTGCATTTGTCATACCTAGAAGTCTTACCTTGATTGCTCTGGTCTCTTGTATTACGTCTCTCATTGAGAATCTTCTGCTTGTGTATTCTTTTGTTAAGCAACAGAATGCAAGAAAATGTATTTGAAAATCATCAACTAAGTTCTATCAAATGTTAGAGGTAGCTTCTAATTCGAAGACGTTTCGTTCATATCCCTTGTCTTCTTTTCTAATCCGTAAGATGTAAGTTTGGGGTCAATTATTTGATGTGATACCCCAAAACATATTTGCGGGTTGTTCACGTTCCATTCTGACCATAGGTGTAACCACGACAGTGATAGAGCTCACCTATGATATCCTCTCTGATCTGCTAATAAGGTGTTGACAAAAGAATTTCCTATTACAGACATTCTTAATTTATCCGGTAATTCGACTGCCCGTGAAAAGAATGAATAATTGATGGTATTTTGACGTTTTTAGCCATCACTAATGAATGCAAAAACGATTGGCAGCACGCAATTGCGTGATGATTGTAATTGTTTCTTTTTAATAATGACAGAGTTAGTCGCCTCGAGCACAATGCTCAATAGTATTGTCAGCTACAACCCGAGTAGTTTTTCTGTCTATCCTAACTAACCAGAAAATCTTTTCTTTTTTTTTACTATGATTGCAACTATAAAAATACATGAAATAAGGGACGAAGATTTTCCTTCTCTAGGGTTGTATATGAATATTATTGAGGATCCTAACCTCAAGTTCATAGCACTATCGAACTATCTGCATGCCCATTTAAGGTCGGCTCACGTCACAAAGGCCGATCGTATTAAAATAACTTTTTGGCGGGGAACCCGCTATCCATTTTGTTAGGGAGACTACATTCTCAAAAAACGTCTGCGTCCGGGAGTTTCTGTGAATTGCGTAACGTGACGTGTGACGCCTTTTGACGTCATCAATGACCTTGACCTACTTTAGGCACTTGGGAAAATTTCAACTTCCAGCCTTCATTATATCAGGCCCAGCATGCAGTACACTGAGAAGAGCCCAGCCAACATATTTTCTGAGGGGGCATTTTCGCGCCAACGTGGTCGCAAGCGCGGGAGGTTGCAGGTACCCGCTGCCGTTGCAAACCTGCAATGGCCTCCAATTTTTTCTTTGTCTCAGTCAGTCACTCACATGTCCCGTTCATATGGGCGCCGCCATTTGGGCGCGAACACCCTTAAAATTGAACTGTCAAAATTCATCCACAAAACATAGAGCTTTGCTTCGACAAAATTCATCCGCAGAGCACATCCATGCGCAACACTCTTAATAATCATCATTCATCGACAAAAACTAATTCATAGATTAAACGACCCTCCTAACACCCTTCGCAACCAGCGCCGTCGCCAGACTTTTTGAAGCCTGAAGCAAAATTCTCAAATGAGGCCTTCTTTCAATTTAGACATTTTAATTATTTTCCTCCCACCGGTGCGAGGCCTGAAGGGGTAATACCTACTTGCCACCACGTGGCACCGACCCTGCTCGAGCCTGAGACTTGAGTTTGGGACTCTAGATTGAGACTCAAGCTTGAGACTAGAGACCGAGACTCCAGCTTAAGACTCGCGCTTGAGACTCAAGCTTGAGAATCGAGGCTAAAACTTGAGACTAACAGTCGAGATTGGGCCTTGAACCTGAAACTTGAGCTTGAGACTCGAGACTGCGACTGGAGCTTGAGACTTGAAACAGTCCGTCGAGACTGACACTCGAGACTGACGCTTGAGCTTGAAACTTGAGACTGAGGCTGGAGCTTGAGACACAAGACTGACACTGCCAGACTGAGACTTAGAAAAGAGACTTCTGAGACTCGAGACTGTGACTCAAGCTTGAGACTCGAGACTGAAACCCGAGACTGAGACTGGAGCTTGAGACTTGAGACACACACTCGAGCTTGACAAGCGTGTTTGAGAATCGAGGCTGAGACTCAAGCTTGAGAATCGAGTTTGAGAATTGAGGTTGAGACTCGAGACTGGCACTCGAGCTCGAGACTTGAGACAGACACTTGAGACTGAGACTCGAGCCTGAGACTCAAGACTGACTCTCGAGACCGAGACTCGAGTTTGAGACTTGAGTTTGAGAATCAAGGCCGAGACTCGAGACTGACACTCGAGCTTGAGACTGGAGACTGAGACTGGAGACTGAGACTTGAGGTTCAGACTCGAGACTGTGACTGGAGCTTGTGACTCGAGCTTGTGACTCGAGCTTGAGACTCGAGCTTGAGATCTCAAAACTGAGACTCGAGTTTGAAACTGGAGCTTGAAACTTAAGACAGACACTCGAGACTGAGAAGTGAGAATTGAGCTTGAGAATCGAGTTTTGGAATTGAGACTGAGACTCGAGCTTGAGATTGAAACTTGAGACTTGAGACTGAGACTGGAGTTTGAGATTCAAGACTGAGACTGGAGCTTCGGACTCGAGACTGTGACTGGAGCTTGCGACTCAAGACTGAGACTCGTGACAGAGACTCGAGACTGACACTCCAGCTTGAGACTTGAGACTGAGACTGGAGTTTGAGATTCAAGACTGAGACTGGAGCTTCGGACTCGAGACTGTGACTGGAGCTTGCGACTCAAGACTGAGACTCGTGACAGAGACTCGAGTTTGAGACTGGAGCTTGAAACTTAAGACAGACACTCGAGACTGAGACTCAAGACTGAGACTCAAGACTGACACTCGAGACTGAGAAGTGAGAATCGAACTTGAGAATCGAGTTTGAGAATTGAGGCTGCTACTCGAGACTGACCCTTGAGATGGAGACTCCAGACTGAAACACGAGACTGAGACTTGATACTGAGACTCGAGACTGAGACTCGAGACTGAGACTCGAGACTGAGACTGGAGCTTGAGACTTGAGACTGAGACTCGAGACTGAGACTGGAGCTTGAGACTTGAGACCGACACCCGAGACTGAGACTCGTGCCTGAGACTCAAGACTGACACTTGAGACTGAGACTCGAGCTTGAGAATCAAGTTTGAGAATCGAGGCCGAGACTTGGGACTCGAGACTGAGACTCAAGACTAAGACTCAAGACTGTGACTGGAGCTTCAGACTCGAGCTTGAGACTTGAGACTGAGACTCAAGACTGAGACTTGAGGTTCAGACTCGAGACTGTGACTGGAGCTTGAGACTCGAGACTTGATACTGAGACTCAAGTTTGAAACTGGAGCTTGAAACTTATGACGTACACTCGAGACTGAGAAATGAGAATCGAGCTTGAGAACCGAGTTTGGGAATTGAGGCTGCTACTCGAGACTGACACTTGAGCTCGAAACTTGAGATTGGAGCTTGAGACACGAGACTGACACTCGAGATGGAGACTCCAGACTGAGACACAAGTATGAGACTCGTGGCTGTGACTCAAGCTTGAGACTCCAGACGGAGACTGGAGCTTGAGACCTGATACTGAGACTCAAGAATGACACTTGAGACTGAGACTCTAGCTTGAGAATCGAGTTTGAGAATCGAGGCTGAAACTCAAGACTTGAGCTGCAAGAATTGAGACTGAGACTCGAGCTTGAGATTGAAACTTGAGATTTGAGTCTGAGACTCGAGACTGGCACTCGAGCTTGAGACTTAAGACTGAGACTGCAGCTTAAGACTCGAGACTGACATTCGAGCTGGAGACTTGAGACAGACTCATGAGACTGAGACTCGAGCTTGAGACTTGTGTTTGAGAATGAAGGCCGAGACTCGAGACTGGCACTTGAGCTTGAGACTTGAGACTGAGACTGGAGTTTGAGACTTAAGACTGAGACTTGAGCTTCAGACTCGAGACTGTGACTGAAGCTTGAGACTCGAGCTTGAGACTCAAGACTGAGACTCAAGACTGACACTTGAGCTTCAGACTCGAGACTGAGGCTCGAGTTTGAGACTGGAGCTTGAAACTTGAGCCAGACACTTGAGACTGAGACTCAAGACTGACACTCGAGACTGAGAAGTGAGAATCGAACTTGAGAATCGAGTTTGAGAATTGAGGCTGCTACTCGAGACTGACCCTCGAGATGGAGACTCCAGACTGAGACAAGAGACTGAGACTTGAAACTGAGACTCGTGACTGACACTCAAGTTTGAGACTTGAGACAGTGACTGGAGCTTGAGACTCGAGACTGAACCTCGAGTTCATTGCGTTCGCTATACTTTTGGAGAACTAAAGCAAAATTTTCACCGGACTCCTTTTTTCAATTTAGTCAATTTCAAAGCGGTAATACCTACTCGCCACCCCTTGGCGAAGGCCGTGCTCGCAACAAGGCGCTTGTTCTTTAATAATGCCCGATGAAAGAAGTCTCCCGCTTAAAATTCCCATATGAGAAATATATTTTTGTTGGAAAATTTCTATTAGTATCCAGTCACAATAATTGAGAAGTTTTCAATTGGAGATGCACGTATTTTTATTCCATAAAACGATAGTTCTAAGTTCTCTCAAAATGAGAACAAGTTGACCTCAGAGTGGATATTCAAGAGCATAACATAGTGGAAGATGGAAAATAAATTTCACAAGTTTAAATTTCGTATCGTAGCGTAGAAAATTTTGTGAACAAAAATTTCAGTTGTGTCTTCATTCCCTCAACAAGTTATTATCATGAAAAACAAAAAAAATTATCGTGTAGAACCAAAATTTCGAGTGCGAAAGTTGAAGAAATTCCCCTACGATGACCCGATTACCGAGAGAACGGGTTTTTAAAAGGAAGAAAATGGTCCTAATTAGCTTTTTCTTTTCTAACCAATTTTCCTTTCAAATTACGGAAAAAAGTTAGGTCGTAAAATTTTGTCCTTCTTCGCTAACCTGAGATCGATTTTTTAATTTTACAGGAATATATCGTATTATGCTCAGCGATAAGAAATACGGCCTAAACGTTCATTTAATAGCATGCGAAGTGATGCCAGCTCTATTACCGCTCACCGTGAATTCAAAACTAACATTGGATACCTTTATGTTGTTGTTGGAAACCTTGACAGAGATGTTGAATGTCATTGACAGGTAAGCGTCATTATGTCGATCTGGGGGTAAGATATTCTGCTTTTCAGTTTCTACATCGTATACTCGTCGTATATCTTACTCGTAGTTCTCAAGAAAATGGAATGAACGAAAACAAAATGCTCGGAGGGCACACAGTGCGGCTCGTAAAATTAATTAGTTTTCTTCTTTTTTTTTTCTCCCCATCGACTTTTCCTACCTTTATCTTAACGGTTCATCAATTCGTTCATCTCACGGTAGTCTAAAATCGTTCAATTTTTCTACCTCTATTCGTTTTCCGCGTCTGAGATTTTCTTTCGTTACGGGAAAAATGCTTCGTGTAAAATATTGTACAGGCCTAACCCGTAATATCATTCGCGCGTCTTCTCAATAGCTTTAAATACAGGACTTTAATATCACGTACCAGTACACTCGATTCTGAACAAAATCTTAATAACAAAATGAACTTTATAACATTTGCATTTAATAGCTAGTAAAATATTACGCCGTATAGTTGCGGGTATACCTTTGTTGTATCGCTCGGCGATGGAAAATGTAGGTAATCTTGAAAAAGGAATCTATTTGCTTGACAAATATTAATCGATTTACATTTTGTTAAACGTCGGCTGACTCAGTTTCCAACTTTATGGCGAAAAAGCTTACAACAAATTGTAATTGAGCGAAGCCGACGCGGATAAGAAAACGGAAATGAAGATTTGAAGTAGAAAACGGGATACTTTTGTATAAATGGGGAAACGATACTCGGAATAATACCAACCTACCTGTAGGCGAAGTTACAAAATTAGGCGGCTCACGAAACGTAAGTACGTGCTTGCAACTCAGTGCCCCGGCAGCACAAATTGTGCCTAATCTTTGACCACGATTATAATGATTAACGTAAGCATCAGTTTGGGGAAGACGACGCGACGTCAACCTGTAAATAATTTTAATCGTGTATGGTGGCTTGGGGTAATGTCTAAGAATGTGCAAATGTTCTCTCTTCGAGTCATCTTCGACGCAAGTTTTCTGCTGCAAAAGAGTAAAACTATTTTCATATGTCAAAAGATTATCAATAAATTGTAGTAATTTTGATTTCTTTGTACCCAGGAATCAACGTAATAAACTAAAACTTGACGCCATCTTACCCAGCCCTGAACGACACAGGCCTCTTCGTCATTTGTATAGCTCAGATTGTATGCAGGTTGTACAACCTTTCAACATTCCCAACCTGAAGGTGGAGCAACGCAAAACGTCCAGTGCTGAAGATATGGCTCGTAAAAATTCAACGGGTTCAGGTAATTGTTTATTTTTTTATTAATAAAACGTCACCTTCCTGGAATTTTGTGCTATTTGTATGCAAGTGAAAAAACCTTGGAGAAAAATTTGTAGTCATTGTAAGTATGTAAGAGATTAGTGAGAAGATGGAATAGGATTTCAATTGTTCCGAGATTTAAAAAATAGCCTGAAGAGAGGAATTTGATTCATGATGAAAGATCGAAAGTGCCCTCTTTGGTGTGCTTGCGTAATGACTGACCTTGAAGAAAAATTTGAGAAAGGAATTTGACGAGGAAAAACTTTTTTTTCCCGTACCTTTTTTTACTTTCGGAGTAAAAATTCACCAATGTCCCGTTTTTTTCGTGAACTTGTCACTCATCTACAAGCAAGAAGGAGGAGGAGGATACAGAGAATTTTCTTAGGAAGAAGAGGTAAAAAACTTGAGACAGAAGTTAACCTCTCTCCTCTAAGGACACCTAGTGTAGCGTTTCATATACTTGCCCCATCTGAAGAGCTAACTAGCTGGCGGGCTCGGAGCTTGTTCGTCTCTCCTCTCCCTAGTAGTACTCAGCCTAGATTCAAGTCTATTATACTGTGTGTCAGGTTACAAGCTCACTTGCTCCGCTTGTTCGTCCCTGCTAGCCCGGACAAATAGTCGATTATAACGGTATATCGACTTTAGAACCTGACCAACCCTCCCTAAGATAGGCGAAGGTCACTGACGCATTGATAACGTTACGGCGTCTTTAAGCTTAGCGGTTTCTCCAGGAATAATCCCTGTTAAGAAACCATTTTCGTGGCAGTTTTACAACAAATATTCTAGCTTTAACGATCATTCACCTTCAGACGACTCAACAAACTGGAAAAATTCTCACTTTTGAGCTTTAGGTTTGAGGAACAAAATCTCGAAAAATTCTTATTTTTTTCAATGTAGAGATGAATGCCTGCCATTTCGGCGCAAACATTTCGACAGTACACTGCTCATTTGAATGCGAGTTAACGCCGATTTTTCCGATATTACTATAAATAATCTGGTTTCTTTTTTTTTGTCTTTCACATTGTTACTAATAAAAATATGTAACTTATGCGTGACCAGTACGAAACTTTTAGTTCCCCGTTACGAGCATTTATCGCCCGGTTTCACGTCATTTGAAAATAAAATTCTCGTCATTTTTCTCCGATCTAAAACATCGTCTCAAATTTGAAAAATGTGAGTTTATGTAATGAAAACAGAAATACGTGTAATAGAAATGTAATAGGGTAGCGTCAGGAAATCGAATTACGAATTGTAACGAAGACTGTGGAAAATAGTTTGTTGTCCCGGTTGTTAAATTGTATCATTTCATGCCAACATTCCGTCGCTTCTAATATTATCGTAACAAATTAAGCACCTAAAAATTAGGGAAAACTTGAATTGCACTTTAAAATCAATAGTAGGAAAGATAGAGCAAAATCTTTAAATTAGAGAGTCATAACGATAGTGAAGGCATTGATTCACCTGCGCAATAATATGAAGGGTGAGCAAGATAATATAGGGTGGACCACAATGATGTTACCACTTTGCCATAAGAGCTAATGGAAAACTGGTAACATCATTGTGGTCCACCCTATACATTCATTCCCGTTTCACATTTCACTTTAAGAGTCGGAGGAAGAACTTCAGGAAAATTTTTGCAATATTAATTTTTTTTTGGAAATAAAAAGTCTGCCCTTGTTATCTGAAAGGTTTTCAGTGCAAACACATATTTACTTGGCTTGAAAATACGCTTGATTAAAGTTTTATTTTTATCTCGTTTTGTGTTCTATATTTTATTTGTTTATCATTTATTCATTTATCCTTTATCTATTTGTTTACTTCTATTAATTTATTTCTATTTATTTATTTATTTATTCATTATCATTTTTTCTGTGTTTATTTTATTTTTATTTATTTTTTAATTTTTTCATCTTTATTTATTTATTCTTTTATTTGGGTATAATTTATTTATTTTTGTTCCCACCCGTTAAGCTACCCACCTAATATCATATAGTTTCTTTGATTATGATTATTAATAATTTTTATTATAATTAAAAATATCATTATTATTATTATATCTATATTATATATTTGTTCAATTTTATTATTATTATTATTATTATTATTATTATTATTATTATTATTATTATTATTATTATTTATTATCATGTTTCTGTTCTGTTTTTATTTTTATTTTTTTATTACTTTTTTTATTATTTCATTATTATTATTTATTTTCTTCTTTTTTTTACTTAGTATTTAGTTTGGGGTGGTGTCACCTGTAATTGGTTTTTTTTAAGTTGTTGGTGGCACCACATTAAAATAAATTACTTTAAAATATAAATAAATAAATCATAAAAAAAAAAAAAAAAAATGATAATATTTAAGAAGATAGAGTCGATTTCATCAATGGGTTGTGTCATGTTGAAAAATAATATGGTAATCATCTTTTCAAACGAGGCAATTGCGACAGCACCGGATGAGCCACGGAACTTAGAATTTTTTGTTGTTTGTTGTCTTCACGCTCACTTTCCTATAACAGCGCGTATGCTTTGTGGCTGCGGATCATATTTTTTGGACTTAGATTTTTCAAGATGTTTTTATCCTAAAACCAATCAAGTATGGAAATATTTTCGGACTTAAAATATTTTTCAAGATGTCTTGATTGGAAAAACGACTAAGTTTGGAATATTTTCGGACTTGGAATATTTTTCAAGATGTCTTGATTGGAAAAACGACTAAGTTTGGAATATTTTCGGACTTGGAATATTTTTCAAGATGTCTTGATTGGAAAAACAACCAAGTATGGAAATATTTTTGGACTTAGAATATTTTTCAAGATGTTTTCATCATAAAAACGACCAAGTTTGGAATATTTTTGGACTTAAAATATTTTTTGAGATGTTTTGATCAACAAAAATATTCGAAGTCCAAAAATATTCCAAACTTAGTCGTTTTTCCAATCAAGACATCTTGAAAAATATTCTAAGTCCGAAAATATTTCCATACTTGATTGTTTTTAGGATAAAAACATCTTGAAAAATAATTTAAGTCCAAAAAATATGATCCGCAGCCACAAAGCGTATGCGCTGTTATAGGAAAGTGAGCGTGAAGACAACAAACAACGAAAAATTCTAAGTTCTGTGGCTCATCCGGTGCTGTCGCGATTGCCTCGTCTTTTCAATGGTGTTGTTGACAACGTTGTAAGCAAACACAAACATATCGCAGCGCGATCGATACGACAATTTCAAATGGGTTTGAAAGATTGATGTGTGTGTGTGTGTGTGTGTAAACACCGTGCAACCTTAGCACCTCCTTCACACTTGTACGTGGCTGTAGAGACTACGGAGCATCGATGAGTACGTTTCTTCGGTACCAGTTAAACAGTAAGATCATGCGGGTGCAGAGAAACTCCCATACAAAGTTTGCTGCTGGTAGTACATATAGCGGAGCCTCGTTAGTTCGCTATCTTCTTGTTGAAGGGCGATTTTTGACAAAGGGATCTCAGTGTTCAATGAGCACTCTGTATCTCTGCTTATAGATAAACACCATTCACGCGAGTGGAAGTGCCTGATTGGTAGTACGTCCATGCGAAGGCAGTGTGAGAAAGTGCGCATCTGTGGCCCACGCCTTTTTAATCGCGTACAATATATTCAAGGAAATTTAGGTCTACAAAGATACATCCGTACTCCGAATCTTACTTAATGTCCATGCATGATAATAGAGATCGGAGAAGTTGCTCAGCTCAGGAAGAATACCGATGAAGCAATTGGCTGTGTAGAATAAACGCCATTAACATGAATTTGATAGGATTATCTAATGAACCCGGATGAATGGATGAGAAATTATCTGGTCGTTTCAAAATTAATAGCGCATTTTTGCCCCTTTCTCATCTTCAGTTTCAAGTGTTCAAATCCACTAGCCTTCTTTGGGGCCCAAAGAATTTTTCAGCGCACTTTTTTAAAATGATGGATTTTTCCCCTCGCATTTGGGAGTTTGTAACCTCAGGGTCTCTAGAGGATTGTAAAATTGTTTGAAATATTTTTCCAAATTCTAGAGAGTATTTTAGCATGAAAAACCGTGAAAGTTTATTGAATTACTCATTTCAACTCTACTTCGTTTTTGGGGCTTATCGACCTCTGCACCGCACCACCCCAAATATCCGATAAATTGTTTGGGTATTTTATGGGGATGGGAGAATTTAGTGGCAAGAATTATATGGGGATATAAATACAAATTGTGGGTCAGAAGAAATATTTCAGGCAGCAATTATCAGTCGTGAAGATCCGATGAAATTTCGACCGTGGCGCCATGACTGAAATTCTTTACCAAATTTCATAGATACTTTCCACACGAAATATTGAGTCTCATGAGGTTATTCACGCCTGCGTATGGAAGCGACTTTAAGATTGTTTTAGAGTGCGCCGATAAAATGCCGAGAAAGAAGATTTCGAAATAATCAAGGGTGGGCAGCAGGGATTTGTAAAGGAATCAAAATTTTAATGAGATTTGTATTGGTTTTACAAAGGATAATTATTTTTACTAGAACTTTTTTGTAATGCAAAATCACGATGCACATATTTATCTGATTGTAATTAATCGGTACAGATCGCTGTGAACCAAAAGCTAATTTTTTATCTCGTAGAAAATTGACATCGATTTATTTTTTCTTTCTCTCTAGCGTATTTGTTAAAAAGAGAAGGCTGGGTATAATTTAAGCTCCAGTTGAATCAATAGAGGGTGCAGAGGGGGAGGAAAAGATCATGTTTCATGTCTTTTCAAAATTTTGCCCAATCAGGTATGTTGTGGATAATGCGAGACAAAAATATCTTAGAATAGGCTAAGGCTTCAGAGCGGCACACTCGCTTGATCTGTCTCGCTTCTTGGTCTAGTATAAGTCTAGTTTAGTATATTTCAGGCTGATGAGATTATTGGGCCTCACTCGCTCCGCTCGTTCGTCTCGCTTTGGTATGTTTCAGATGTTGTAAGCGGACCAGGATTAACGACTTATGACGTCATCGACTCATGAAGTCACCAAACCTATGACGTCACCGAACTTATGAAGTCACAAACTAATAGCTTCATAATGGCTCCCAGCGTTTTCTTAACCTTGTACAGTATAAATTTAGCCTACGCCGTTTCATTATATTAGGATAAGCTAGAAACTACAGCGCGAGGGGGGGGGGGGAGGGCTCGGACTCGCAGATTTTAGAACCTCTCCTGAGAAAATCTCGAAATTTAGTCCCTTTCGGGGGGAGGGGGGGCTCGGACTCGTGAACTCGTAGATTTGAGAATCACTGCCACAGTGAAAATTTCCATAAGGATGAGACCTGATCAAAGACATGAAACATGTCAAAAACAAAAACTTCCTGGGGCTCCAGCAGAAGCAAAATTCATACCTCTAGATCAGAAGAGAAAGCAAAGGCGACCAACAAGGGCAGGCAAAGTATTAATTGTTCAATAAATTTTCCATGAATTTCATTTTGTTATTTACTCATTGTACACGCGCTGGTCATCGCGACAACAATTTTCAAAACGTTGCTGTATTTTTTGATTTGTGGTAGCTATTCTCATATTGTGCATTTATTATTTCAAAGTTCGTTATATTATTTTATAGCACATCTTATTTTCCCACCTTTCCATTTATTTCTGACGCTTTACGTATTTTGTCTGACAATTAAATCACACCCTAAAAATTATACTATCATGCAGAACAATACGCCAACGATAAGGGTTTATATATGAGTACGTGTAGTTGAGATATCCTAACCTTCCAAATGACAGGCCGAAATGCCACAAATATTTAATTACAAAAGTCCGTGGACTGCGTATATGATTAGCCGTCAACTTTACAAAGAGCTACGCGGCTTAGATCTATCACGAGACAGCAGCATGGTAAAGGAAGAGAAGATGGATGTGTAATATTGTACGATAAAGTACCTAATAAATGAATTGATTCCGACAACTAAAAGAAAAAAAATACTGACCTAAAGCATCGTAGTCACTGGATAAATTTTGCTGTATAATCAAGAAAGCTGTGAGGATGAGTATTTAAAGTAAAAGATTTCCAAGCTCCTTAAAAAATTTGAAAAGTTGGAACTCGCGTCCGAAAAAATTTTTCAATTTACTTTATTTGAAAATACCCCTACTCCGCAATTTCTTAACCATCCCTCACAATCACACAGATGCACTATCAGACGTTTTCTCCTCCATCCTTAACATTTATTCAACTTTCTGCTTCGAGTTAACTTCCTCTCTCGCATCTGAACACAATTTTGCCGAGCTCGTAGCCCTGAAGGCAGGCTGCTAGCCGACTGTAAATTATAATAAAAAAAAATTCACTTAGGATGTAAGATTCAAAAAATACTTAGGTACGTTAGATTTACGAAATATTTTTTTTAGAACCATACGCTGAAAAGAGAATTTGCTGCTTTCGAAACGAGACCGAAGTTTTTCGTTTGATCCTTGATTGAATTTCGCTTCTTCGCTCAAAGATCAAAATATTTTCGTTTAAAGAATGCCCATTTTTAGCTGTCGCGCGTATCTTTATGATCATCATCTTTTATTTTCAACGTTTGAAGGAAAAGATTCGACGAAATTCACTTGTTTTTACCTTCGAGCTTTCAACCCACGTAACTTTAATACATAAAAATTGCATTCACTGAAAACTTCTCTTCATAAACACGTACAATTCATTTACGGAAAAGCTTTTTCGCACTTGTAAAGTTTCCTGCAAACGTAATAAAATAATCATGATTTGCGAATGCAGAGATATCTTCATTAATTTAAAATTCTAATTCTCGAAAGGCGAGAATAGCGGCATTCTGCGTTGTTTGCCGCGCTACAACGGTACATACGACGAATATGAACTATAGAGTTTCTTTACAATATGGTATTTGTATATTCGAGCAAATGAAATAAACTTGAGGCTACACCTTTTGGGAAAATAAAAAACCATTTTTACTCGTACAACACTAAACTTCAACAAAACAAACGTCTTGTGCGGCCGCGTCTTATATTATGTGATTTCTTGCTGACATATCAACTATAATGATATAAAATTGATAACAGGAAAAATGAAGACAAACGATTTTCTTTCTTTTGTAACTCGAGGATTTTTTTCTCTTTCGATAAAATGGTAATCATGACTGAGCTTTTTTTTATTTGTTTTCAATTAACAAGAAACTACGCGGCTATAGCTGGGGGCAAGGAAAAATATTTGGAAATGCGGTAGAAAAATTTTCATTTCAACTTTTTGACTTAAAATCTCATTCACCTTACAACCCTATCGCTTTGTTTTTTACGTAATGAAATTGCGATCGAATTAGTTTGTGAGGTGGAAAGAAATTGGAGCGTCTGACAGCGGTTGCTAGACATGAAACATGATCTTCATTCAGGTATTTGGCTATACCAGAAAATCTCATTGTTTGATAGTGCAATCTAAGTGTTGTTGAAAATTCGATGGGAAAATTTCAGGGCGATCTTTAATATCTTTCTGTCTCATATATTCGAAGAAGAATTTTGTCTGACTCTTCCCCCTCCCCCCTACCGTAGGGGTTCTAGTTTATGTAAGAAACGAGCAGCAAGTAAATCAAGCTGCAAATTTTCCCTATTTTTTCTCAAATGTGTCATTGGATTTTACTTTCTTTTCTAACGCATAACCCATTTTCTGAAAGGGTCTTGTGATAGAGATGTCCTCCATCATCCTTCTTCTAAGTTGAGCGAGGAACGCAGACAACCTGTTCAATGGGGGCGAATTGGCTTTCATATTGAGAATTGATTTCGAAATCGAAGTCCCGGGGAATTGAAATATCTCTGCCCCACCATGTCACATGTAGGTAGGTTGATATTCAGAATTTTTCCTATTCCAACTTCTTTGATAGTTGAATTGACGCGATGAACCATGTCAACCGTCGTTTTCTCGTCGGCCGAAAACCGACCAAAAATCGACCGAGAATTAATTTTGACATGTTCCATGTCTTTGTTCTGGGCTCGTCCTTATGAGAATTTCACACTGTGGCAGTGATTCTGAAATCTGCGAGTCCAAATCCGAGTTCAAGACCCCCCCCCCTCTGTTTTTTTCTAGCTTATCCTAATATAATGAAAGGGCGTAGGCTAGATTTATACTAGACTAAGAAAACTCCGAGAGTTATTCTGAGGCAATAAGCTTGTGACGTCATAAGTCGGTGACGTCATAAGTTTGATTACATCATACGTTGTTGACGTTATAAGTCCAGTGACGTCATAAATTCGGTGACATTATAAGCCAGTGACATCATAAGTCAGTGACGTCATAAGTCGGTGACATCATAGGTCAGTGACATCATAGATTGGTGACATCATACGTCGGTGACGTCATAAGTCAATGATGTCATGAGTCAATGATGTCATGAGTTGGCAATCTCATGAGACGGTGATGTCATAAGTTTGGTGACATTATAAGCCAGTGTCATCATAAGTCAGTGACGTCATAAGTCGGTGACATCATAGATTGGTGACGTCATAAGTTTGGTGACATCATACGTCGGTGACGTCATAAGTCAATGATGTCATGAGTCAATGATGTCATGAGTTGGCAATCTCATGAGACGGTGATGTCATAAGTTTGGTGACATTATAAGCCAGTGTCATCATAAGTCAGTGACGTCATAAGTCGGTGACATCATAGATTGGTGACGTCATAAGTTTGGTGACGTTATATGTCAGTGACGTCATAAGTCAGTGACATCATAGGTCGGTGACGTCATAAGTTTGGTGACGTTATACGTCAGTGACGTCATAAGTTGGTGATGTCATGAGACGGTGATGTCATAAGTCGGTGACGTCATGAGTTGGTGATGTCATAGGCCGGTGACGTTATAAGTTTGGTAAAGTCATAAGTTTGGTGACGTCATAAGTTGGTGATGCCATGAGTCAGTGATGTCATACGTCGGTGTCGCTATAAGTTGGTGACATCATAGGTCGGTGACGCCATACATTTGAATAGTAGAGGCGTTGCCAAATTTGCAAAAGCTCGTAATGTTTGAACTCACAGATTTGAAAACAAAAAATTGAAATCCAAAAAATTTGAACTATGGAAACAAATACAATAAGTTACACTTAGTGAGACCTCATCATCGGACAAAGTACAAAACTTAACGTCATAAGTTTGGTGACATTATAGGTTTGGTAACTTTTTATAAGTCTGGTGACGTTATAGGTTGATGACGTCATAGGTTTGGTAATGTCATAAGTTGGTGACGTCATAAGTTTAGTGAAGTTATAAGTCCAACGTTATAAGACCGGTGACGTCATACATCAGTGACGTCATAAGTCGGTGGCGTCATAAATTTGGTGTCATCATAAGTTGATGATGTCATGAGTCGGTGATGGCATAAGTTTGGTGACATTATAAGTCGGTGACGTCATGAGTTGGCAATGTCATGAGTCGGTGATGTCATGAGTCGGTGATGTCATGAGTCGGTGATGTCATGAGTCGGTGATGTCATAAGTCGGTGATGTCATAAGTCGGTGATGTCATAAGTCGGTGATGTCATGAGTCGGTGATGTCATAAGTCGGTGACGTCATGAGTTGGCAATGTCATGAGTCGGTGATATCATAAGTCGGTGATGTCATGAATCGGTGATGTCATAACTCGGCAACGTCATAGGTCAGTGACGTCGTAAGTTGGTAAAGTCATAAGTCGTCAATCCTAGTCCGCTTACAACATTAAAAGCAAACTTCTACAAAGTCCAAGCTCCCCCTCCGCAGTAGTTAATAGCTTAGCTTGAAATGATCTCTATGGTTGTGGCAGTTTCTATTCCAAACTGTATCTTCGTTGGTCTGGTCAAATTGAAGCTTGATATATTGGTGGAAAGAAGATGAAATGGGCACTTGAATGAGCTGTCAAAAAGTTTTTGCTGGGCAGTATCCACTGGGATACCATCTGCTCAAGTTGAATTTTCAAAAATGTTTGAAAAAAATTACGTACACGATTTACTGGTTCAGAAGTTCATGTAACTTTGTGAAATTATATGCGACTACAAAATAAAAATTAATTTGAATAGGCCTAGATAAAAGGTTCTTAGAGGTTGGAGATGAATGGATATAAAACGCTCAAGTTTGGCACGGAAGCTTAAAAAAAAAAAACAAAGAAAAAACATCGACAAATTGCGCGCTTCAAAGTGATTGTCACAGGCAAAAAGTTGGAGTATGTGACTGACAAACAACTACAAATGAATTGAATTTTATAAACTCTAGAGGCCCTATTGGATCTTGAAAACATCATCTTATATGAAAGCTAATACTTTTTTACATGTAGATCCATCATAATTTTATTAATGATGATTTTGGCCTAACTTTTTATTATTGCGCAATTATTGAAAAATTAGGTGACCGACAAAGATACAACTAGGTATTTACAGAAACTGCCATTCTGACTTTAGGACGTAGAAAAAATGTTGACTTTGAAGATGTCATGTTATATCAGAACGACATTCGAAAAAATTTCATTTTACTTTATACCTATTAAAATAAAACACTACACTGGCATTTTCTATGAGGGAAAAATTTTTCCACCGTGGAGAACTTATTCTTGAAGTAAACAAGGTTCAACAACTGTTGAATTATCATAATATCAAATTGCTTACTCCTGGCATAAAATATTCAAATAAATGCCGGATTAAAATCCGTCCAATTCCCTCAAAACAGGTTCTCCGCTCGCTTCAATTCGTGTACGTGTAATTAACGGAAGAGCACCAGCAGTGAGCTGTTTATGCTTCATCTTTCTTTTCACCATAAACAGCTCATATTACGCACTAGGTGTGCATATTTGTGAATATTTTTGTTATACATTCCAAAAACGGTTACTTTTGTTTCCTAATTTGTCGTCTGCTGAGAGAAGGATTAATGGGTCAGTTGGCCAAAGATGTACCGTACCGTTATAAGAATGATGGAGTAATTCATCTCTACTTTTAAACCCGCAGGAACGTGGTGGTTTGGCGGTTCTCCTGTGTCGGAAGGCAATAACTTCCTTCGAGTGATCAATGCGCTGCCGAATAGCAGACGTCTGTCCGATAATACGTTGTCGACGCCAAAGATACGTATCGCCTCGTCTTGCGCTTCCTCACCGGGCGGTACGCCCGGTGGCAGTACCGGTGGACTTCCTATCCGACGGCATTCCAGTATTGGACCACAAGAACGTCGCGGATCGACGATAAACCTCTCACCACCGACGGTAATTTCATTTGCTATATCTGAGACATTCTTCCCTGTATCATCATCCTTTTTCTCCTTTTGACTTAGAAGTATCTTATCAGCATCCAGTAGATTTTATAATCGCCCTTTGAATTGGAGGGGAAACAGAGTCGATTTTCATTGATGATGAAATGAATTACTGGCTTGTAAATAGCGCCACGAAGACAAAACTAGTGATGCGTTGCGCGTAATTTTAAGGACACAGTTTTTATGCGATAACTCCCTTCAAAAGTCTCAATTCGATCCATATTATAATATCAATATTGGCTTACGTAGACGTTTCGTAGCAGAAAAATGACGTTCTTATTCACTTTTTGTAGAGATCGTAGTCAATAATATTTTTTTATGATTTTGATCACCTTAATTTTAGTTATTATAATATTATTTTTGATTTCGATTACTTACCGCGGCTGACAGCGGAGTTTTTGACGGTTCTACTGGAATAATGTATTTGTGTCATCGTCAGGGAACAGGCATAAATTTGTAGGAGTACGTAGCGTAATATTTTTTTTTTGTTTAATGAATCTTATTTTTTACGCAGGGTTTGCGTCACTACAAAACTGGCAGCCGAGATGGCTCCACCCTATCCGTTCCTTCAGCAAGTGTAAGTTTGAAACCGAAAATTGAAATTCTGCACTCTTTAAGACTGACAGCATAAAATATACACCGTGCTGTTTCGTTCTTGCATACATAGGCTAATAAATGTTCTTTTTTGGTTTCGTCTGAATTTCTGTTTCTTTTTTTTTTCTTTTCTTTTTTTTCCCTCCTTTCTCGCTAACTATGGCTGGCCATACGTGAACAGTTTTATCAACAAATTACAGAACAGACACAAAGAGAGCACGCGTATATCTTATTTGGTATGTACCAAGCTAAATGAAAAAAAGAATGATTATACCTATGTATAGGTTTTTTTTTTCTCAAAATAGGTACATAAAATTGTTTAAACTGAAATCTGAAAGCACATACATGAGTCAGTTCTCAAACTGACTCAAGATCATTAGACGGAACGAAAGGGGAATAATTTGAATAATTCTTATCGTACCAGAAGATTTTATTTGTTAACTTTCACTTGAAATAGAATTTTATTTAACTATGCTGAATTCTTCTCATACGCTCATTTTAATTCATGATTCTGCTTAGCCTTGCGACAAAATATTCTTCGAGACAATAACATACTTTTCTTACTTATATCGTAATTTTTTTCTTACGAATATTCTTGAAATTCTGTGTAACCAATAAATTATAGAGTAGGTATACCGTTCGTAGCGTACTAGCTTTTATACATTCAACTATTCTCGTCTTTCAATTTCTCCCCCTTTGCGTGGTTGTTTTCAATCTTCGAGCTTCACCACTATATTATTTTCCTGCTTTGACAGCTCGAAATATAAGTCAAAAATGAATAAAATGGAAAAAAAGAAACGATGAAAATTGCAAGAATCGAGACTCCGAAATAGGCTGTATATTATTTGACTTTTAAGAGCACTTCTTATTTTAAGTGGAATTGAAAAAAAAAAAGATTTTGAATCGCGAAAGTAGGTCGCTTATTTCGTATTTTGTTTGAAAAATCTGAGAATTCTTTTCCTGTCGTCGACCGTGCACACGGTTGATGTTTCTGTTACTTGTTAGTCCTTCGTGTACAGCTGAATGCGTACACGATGTGCCTTTTGACAGCCTGTTAAAATGAACTTGTTGAATGAGTGCTCTTTACCTCGAAATCAAGATTCATTATGTTGTATAATGACGTTGTTGAAAAGGGATTTCTCTGTTACCTCTCTCTCTCTCTCTCTCTCTCTCTCTCTCTCTCTCTCTCTCGTCAATGTGGAGTATTTGAATCAGATTAAAGAAATGTTAAGGAAAAGATGTTGGGAGCTCCCACAAAAATGTTATTTTTTTATTCGATTTGTAATTTACATACCTTAAATCGGAAATAATTAATCAGTTGAATTTTATTACTTCGGTGACACATATGGGGTTTCATCAGGGAGGGAGTTTCGTTTTGGGAAAAGCAAGAATAACCTTTCCTCTCCCTCCCTCCTCATTGGGCCCATAATACTCAGATTAATATGCACCAGAAGAAATTCAAATGTCCAAAAATTGACTTTAACAGGTTGAAGACTCTTTTATGATCGTGAAGGGAAAAATTTATGCCCCGCCCCCCTCCCGTAGGCCCGCCCCTGATATACTTCATATTAGCCAAAAAATTAGATCATTGAAACAAGATAGCCACTTTATATTCACCCAATTTTTTGAAGAGAGAACCTGTTTTATCGAGGAATATTTTCCTGATAATGTCTGTCGCTCGATCCTCAGAATATATTTGCATCAATGACTTGGATTTCAACTAGAGATGGAAAGCCGGCTCCCAGATGAGGTAAAATTGAGCTTCGGCTTTGAGGCACGTCTCCCAATCACGTATAGTTCGAAGGTCAAAATTCTTTTTGACGTCCCCCTCCTCTTTCAAAATCCCCTTGAATAGCTCGGCCTCCTATCATATATACTAGTCTAAAGCTAGTATAATACAAGGAGGAGTCCAAGCCTAGTTCAAGTCCAGTATACTGTATGTTAGTCAGTTAGTGAATGGTCTCTCAATAACGATCATAAGAATGGTATCTCTCATGTACTTCTAACTGAGGTATTTTTCCCTTGAACGACTCAATGCTACAGAAGAGCAGCATTGGTCTGTAATGACCCGGAAAAAAGTATTTCTCGTACAAGCGAATGCGGTACTTTTCCCTCGAGCCCAAGAAATCCGCATTTTACGCAAAATCCGTAGAAAAATCCCAATTTTTTGGGGGGATTGAAAATCCGTAGATCTGGCAACACTGATAGCCCGATTAAAATAGCTCCTTCTATTAACTAGAAATTCAATACTCCATTCACCAATTGGCCTAGCCCCTTCAATAGGCCAGATATACAATGATTCAAACACCATAAGACTCATAAAACAGGTTCCCTGCCTCCCCTCATTTAACCCTGTTAACGATCCCGTGAGTTTTTTTTTTGTAAGGAACCGGTTCTTCTGGCCCCCAGTTTTCAAAAGTGACGCTCAGGTCCTAAACTTTCTTTGTCCACTTGACCAACAGTAGCGCTTCTAACAACTTGCTACTATAGCGGTGGGGGGTTATTGGTTCTTTCCAAATACCGGTTAAACAGTCATTTGTAAACCATTGGAACCGGTTACCCGGTTAAAACCAGCCATAATAAATCGGTAAACCGTTTTATTGTCAATGATTTGAATTAGTGTTGGGAAGGCTGTATAACATTTGCGCAAATTTACATGAAAACCGCCAAAAGTCGGAAGAACGTTTGCGCACATGAGATGTTACCGTTTGCGCAAACGAGATGTACCGTGTGCGCATATTTGAGATAACGAGGAAAAATTGTAAGACTGGGAGAGTATAGTGTGTACATGTAGGTACTGCAAAAAAATATTCTTTGCTGTGCCATGTTCAAACTTGTTACTTGCTATCAGCTTGAGTTTTGCCTTTTTGTATAACTTTCTTTATCAGATGGAAGGTCGTGTACCTCACATTAAATGTTATTACGCCGACTTTGAACATGAAGCTCACAAAGCAGTCCTCAAGTTTTATCCCGATTGTCGCATCATAGGATGTAATTTTCACCTGGGCCAAGCATGGTTCAGGAACATACAACGTGACACCGCACTACGAAAAGCGTACGTTGGCAGTAAAACCGACAGTGGAAAATGGTTACGCTGGTTTTTCGGCCTCGCCTATCTTCCTCCAGACCAGGTCTATGAGGGCTTTGTCGACCTTCTGGACGTCGCCCCGATTGAAGCTGAATCATTCTTAGAATATTTGTTAGACAATTACGTCAGGGACGATTCGCGGTTTTCCCCTACCGTTTGGGCTGCTGTACCTTCTGATGGTTCGCGGACAACAAATGCGGTTGAGAGCTTTAATTCTCATTATAATGCCTTATTCTATCACTCGACTCCTCATATCCACTTAGCAATCGATGCGCTCCTTAATATTCAAGTTTCCACCGACCTGGTCCTCAATTCTATAAGGAGAGGACGCACAAATTCTCGGATATCTGAAAATGATACCCGCCGTACATGTCTAAGAGAAGTCCATGAAAAATACCAAAAAGGCGACTATACCAGGCTTTCGCGATTGCGCAAACGTGTACACCTCGTGTGCGCAAACGGACCATCGCTTTTGCGCAAAGAGGCTATTTTCATTTGCGCAATTGTGTCGTTCTTTTCACAAATTTGCGCAAACGTATACCGCCTGTTGGGAACTATCAATAGACTATCGATACTATCGATAGATTTTGGAAAAAAACGACTGCAATAGTATAGCCGATAGTTTGAGAAACTATCAATAGTTCGAAAATTTTTCTTTCTCTTATCAAAATCACAAAATTGGCGGGAATTTACTAATAAAACATTTGTAAGAAAAAAAAAGAAAGGAATTGGAATGTCGATGTCGAATAGTGCCGTTTCGGCTTTTGGAAATCGGAAGGAAAAATTGAAATTGTGCGCCAGTTCAACAAATTAAGATCAGTCGTGCGGTACCAGTTGTGCAATGTGGCGCTGTGTTTTGGTATTTTTGAAGCCTGGGGAGTCAGCGATTTTTGGCTCCGGCTCCAGCTCCTGGCTCCTCGAAAATCAAAGAGCGGAACGGAGCCAGGAGGCTGGACCTTTGGAGTGGAGCCGGAGCTGAAGCTCTTGATCTTGAGAGCGGAGCCAGAAGAAAAACAGAGCTGGCTCCGAGCCAGCTCCGGCTCCAGCTCCCAGAGCTAATATTATTAATTTCGAGTCCTTAGTCGGGTCGTCTTCACTTTAAGCTTCAAGCCTTAGGGCTTTGGATTTTGAAATTTGTCGAATTTTTCTTCTTTTTTTTGTCATTTTGACTGAAGAGCAGCCCCTGAGCTCCTCGAAAAGGAAAGAGCGGAGCAGTTCCCAAAGAGCTGAGGAGCTGACCAAAAGAGCAGAGTTTTTGGCTCTTCTCAAGATCAAATTATGGCTCTAGCTCTGGCTCCCCAGGCTTGATATTTTTTGGTATTTCCTAGTCGCGTCTATCATCTATCTGGTAACACTAAAATAGTAAAATACATTCCTTGACGGGGTTTTCCAGAAAAAATAACGATTAGGAGAAAGGTATCTGTTCTACAAGTAGTATAAGGTACTTTTCTCCTGATGGACATTTTTTATACAAACTATTGATTGATTGGATCGATATTTTTGGGAAAAACTATTGAGATTATTGATAGCATGAAACCAGAGTATTGCAGCCAGCCAAAAGCCGAAAGCTGAATTCAGCCAAATTTTTACTAAAAAGAGGAAAACTGAAAGCCTGCTTTATTGAAACCTTCCTAAGCCAAAAGCCAAACTAAGCCAATTTTTTTCAGCTTTTTTTGACTCTTCCAATTTTTTGCAAAATACAAAACAACACAACAGGAATGGCACCATTATACAGAATTAAATTATTTAAATTACATGAACTGCAATTCTCTTCTCTACATGTAAAGAATGGATGTATGTAGATCTATAAAGAATCCTCAAAACTCAACAACAATGTAAAATTGTAAACAGCAAACACATAACTCCAAAAAAATGAAATAAAAAAAGCTAGCAGAGAGAGAAAGAATAATCATCGAAAATATGAACACAAGCTGGAGAATAGGTATCTTTCACAACTTACAAGTGCAGCAAAGCCTCAATTCTCCTGATCGTTTCCTCTGTACACCAAATCCTGCAGGACATTGATCAGTCAAGAATCAGCAAAATTAAGCCAAAAGCCGGCCCAATTTTTTGGGAAGCCAAAAGCAAGAAGCTAAAAGCCATATTGTTCAAGATTGTAAGTTTAAGCTGGAAGCCGAAGCTGAAATTTTTGGCTGCAATACTCTGCATGAAACTATCGACTATCGCCCATCACCAATTTGAATCGGTTTCAGTTCTCAAAAAATTCCGCTAGGAGCGCTAAAGTCTTCCTTTTTCTTGTTCTCAAGAAGATTTCAATTTAGAATTTACCCAGTATTTGATTTAAAGTATAAAATTTAATTCATTGTTTTGACTTGTGTTTCTTATTCATTTTTGGTACCTATAAGAATGTAAAATTGTACCCCTGGCTTAGCGGGGAACCCGCCATCCCTTTTGTTGGGGGTACTCCCACGAATTTTTTCCGAGCGCGATCGCGAGCGCGTCTGCGAAGGTTGATGACGTCATAGAGAAGTTGGGTTAGGTTAGGTTAGGGGACTTGAAAAAATTTTTACCGCTGAGCTATATATTATGATAGGAGAGGGATTTAGAAGAATTTTGAATCTCAAGGTTAGGTTAGGGGACTTGGAAAAATTCTTACCTCTGAGCTATATATGATAGAAGGGGGACTCAGAAGAATTTTGAATCTCGAGTTCTCCCCTTGATAATGGACTTATAAAGTTTTCAAGAAAAAATTTTTTATACCTTTGTGGTGATTGAGAAATCTGCTGGTCTAATGGACTCGGGACAGCGGGTTCCCCGGTGCCATTGCATACTGCAATGGCATCTAATTTTCTTTTCTTATACTATTCTGTTCCTGTATTGAATTATAATGAATAAATGAAACTCTGTTCCACTATGAACAAGTGTCCAGCACCAGCAGTACAGTTTATAACCGTAACCGCATGAAGGTTTAACCGGTTAAACGGTCATAACCGTGATGACCGAATAAGCAATTGGAGCAATCGGTTATATACAGTCACGGTTGAATCTTGTAAATGAGTGTTACGGTCATAGCGGATACAGTGACACATGTTCCTCATGCAGTTATGGTTACAGAGTATGCAGCCCACAATAAGGTTCTCGCAGTTACGGTCAGAATTAATATTTTTTTGTATCCGGTCATGGCGGTTATAACCGGTTCTCACGGTCACGGTTACAAGCCCTAATTTTCCCATTACTTAATTGAATTATCTCGAAATTAGTCAATAACAAAACTAGCCATGAAGGGGAAAAATAAGGTGAAAAAAAGTTTTGAGGCTTGTCCGTTCTTGGCCAGGAAAATTAAGGCGTGTCTGAGAATGATTTTTTTTTTTTCCTCTCCTGAAACATGAGAACACTGTCCTGTATTTTATCAATTATCATGTTCTGAAAGTTGATATTCTGCGAAAACGAGGACTGGCCGCAAAGACTAGACTGTGCGCCAATTATTTATAAACCAACCAATTAATTATTTCCGGTATTTTATTGATTTTTTCATCATTACTTCTTTATTTCTAATTTATTTCGATTTTTTTTTTTCTGTAGACTTATTCATTTTTATTAATAGGTAAGTAAAAAAGGTACTGCAATTAAGATATTACGCGTTCAGTTAATTTTTCGTTCATATTCGTGATCGTTTGTTTTTTCATTGAATTGTTGATAAAACTGCTCATGTCAGGCCTGCTTTTCTCTCTTTGTCTGTGTTATTTTTTTTCTTACGTGTACCTGACCGATATGTGCAAGAATGAAATCTACCTTCTCTACTTCGATTACTGTTTCGAATTCTGTAACAGAATATATATGTGCTGTAAACAAACAGAAAAAATCAAGTCTAGCGAACTGATAATACTTGGTGATATGACTGTAAATATTCTGGCAGCTCTTAATTAGCTTATTTCTCTCGATTCGCTTCATTCCTTCACCTGAAGGACTCAAAAAATATTTCATGAGCAACTCCGACCCCTTTCCTCTTGTCGCAGTAAAATCGACTGAAGTGCAGTTTTTCTTTTGAGTTTCTTAACTCGCTCGATTTAAATTCCTTCAGTTGAATCTGTATACCTAGCCTAAAACACTATTATCGTCTCATTTCTTCGAACTTTTCATGAAAAAAAGGTCGATTTTTTCCTTAATGGACTATCGAATTCGGAATTCCATACCTACGTTATTAATCGGAAAAGGGGGACAAAAAAGTCCAAAAGTGATGTGTAGTTGCCGCAAATCCCTGAATTAAAAAATATGTACCGTACCGTAAGTGTTTTTGCGTTATTACCTACTAAAACTTGGCCTCTTTTTAAAGCTGGTAGAAAATGAACAATCACTCGCAATGAATCAGAGATGACAGGAATCAAAAGATAGTCGAGTATTTTGATCCAGCTCCAAATTTTCGAAATAGGCTTTTCCTTCTTTTATTTCAGTTTCTGCACTACATTATTTTTGATTTGTAGGTATTTATTATTTTCAATGATCACCATTTGAATATATTAATGATTGAGCGAACGGTTATTATCAATTTAAAATTAATTATAGGTAGGTACCTCCCATATTGATTATAAGTACAGTCGGAAAAATTATGAAAAATTATCATAATTATTGCAAAGGGCTTACATTAGCACACAAGGGCGGTAAAATCCAAGTGAGTACCTAACAGACTGCGGTAGCATTACTAATGTGCCGCCAGAAAGGACCAATAAAATGCGAATACGCACCGGAACACAATCCCAAGGTTCTTATAATGCAAAAAACGATGGTGAGGGAAAGATTCGAAAAGTACATACCTGGCAATAATTTATGTAGAACTAGAATAAATCTAAAATATTTTGCCACTTTTTCAAAGTTTTGAACGGAAGCATTTTAACCCTATGGCAAAACAATGAAAGGTAATCATGAGATTCCCTTTATTTAAAAACTCAAAGTTTTTGTAGAAAACTAGGTTCATATGGTAAAACCACCTCACATGATTGGAAAGATCAAAAATTTCAGTTCGTGATTTTACTGTTTGCTTACAAGCTAATAAATCTGCGTACATTTTGCTTAATAAGGAGCCTATATGCCACTCTCTTACCCTTCGCCGAGCTTTCTGTGTTGTGATGTAATGAAACTTTCTTTTCGACGTAAAGGCTATACAAAATGTGTGAACTATAATGTACTTCTGTGTATTATTGTAATAGTCAGCCTTATGTGGAGTCGCTTGCCAAAAATTCGCGTATAAAACTCCTACATATACAGCATTTGTGTATTTGATAAAAGCTACACTGTTTTATTTTGCGCGATGTTACAAAAAAAAAAAAAAAAAAAAAAAAACGCTATCAACACCGTCAAAATGATAGACTGCCTTTCACATTATTATGAATTGAGGATACTTAGTCATTAAATGCTCATTGAGTTCCTCTTCATTATGGCCTGTGACAAGTGGCTGTCCTAAGAAGATATGGAATGTAGGTATTTGGTCTGTAAAGAGTCCTTCAAATTATGTAGAGAAGGATTTACCATACAAACCACTTACAATATACGACCAGCGCGTATTCCAGTCGCAAAGGGCGTCTATAGTTTTTGATTCTAGCGCTACTATAATTAATGAATGACGCGGCGTTGTCATTGGTGTGCAGTTGTGCAACATTACAATTTGAAGATTTCTTTTCTGATAACTTATTGAAGAAAGCTTCAAGTTTTACCTATTTTACCCAACGCGCCCGTTTTGCTGGCGGCATCATTTTCTTGAAAACCAAAGGCTCAAATGAGAAATCGAAAGGGCTTTAAATCATCTTCTCTTTAATTTTTTATTAAAACTCGTACCTTTTGAGAAAATTGACTTTTAAGGAATTTGTCCCATAAGAGCAATTTGGATTTTGCCGTCAGCGACATGATACGAGGCCTGCTACTTTGCACAAAACTAAAAGCCCAATGAGGAGTTCCGTGAAAAATTCACATGAATGAAAGGTGTTAGAAGTCAAGATTATTTTTTTCTGCGTTGAAAATTTGTTTCCTTACTGTAAACAAAATATGCTCAAGGCCCACGAACGCCATCCAGTAAAAGTTTGCTACATTTTAAACTGGCGTGAATCAAGTTCACAATCAGTAGCACAGATGTTGATCACAGCTAACATTCTACACTCGGCGTTACGAGTTGATAACACCAATTAAGTAACTCAGCCGTGCAGCTGAGAACCTAATTCTATGATATATATTTAGACCGGCCATCCGCTAGGGACTTTTAGATCAACAATGTTGAAAAAAGGAGCAGGGCTTAGCTTAGCTGAGGGGCAGGTCAATTTTCCAATTTGAATGTTCAGTGAGTAATCTCAGAATAATTTGACGGTAAAACAATTCAAGAAAAAAAGAATTTAGAACAAAATTTTCTAAAAATCACACTTCCTTTAAAAATTTGATTCAGATTCATTTGAGGAAACCTTGTGTTCATTAAGAATAATTGAATCCTCCAGCCCTAATTTGTCATTAAAAATAAATTTGGACAGGAAGTCAAGAGCCAAAAGTCGAGGAATTTCAAGCCAAAAAAGTAGGAAGGTTAAAAACTTATAAAAATTTGAGGTGTGAACCAAAAGCTAGAAGAGTTCTTTTTGAGGGTCGACTCCCAACCTCATTGCAATTTCATACACATTTTGAGGAAAACTGAAGAAATTTGAAAACTTAAAGCTAATGGTTTTTGAATTTGAAAAGTTAGGAAACTATTGATGAATGGTAGGCGATAGTTTTTTGCTATCGATAGTCCCAATATTTTTTCCAAGGTACTGTCAAGACTATCAATAATCCCGATAGTTTTTTCTAAAACTATCAATACTATCAATGGCTTGGATAAAAACATCGATCAGGAGAAAAGTACTTTTATCACTTGTATGATGGATAACTTTCTCTTGATCGTTATTTTTTCCAGAATGCTCGTTAGGGAATGTATTTCAGCGTTACTAGATGATGGATGCGACCAGAAAATACCATAAAAATATGATGCCAGACCCCCTGCTCAACTGTTACCGCCTGACCGATTTTGATTCATTGACCTGGTTTTCCTTTCTCTTTCTTTCAAATGTGTTATATAAGCAAATTCCCACCAATTTTGTGATTTTGATAAGAAAATGAAAAATTTTCAAACTATCGATAGTTTCTCGTGGGAATTTATTGATAACACTTTTGAAAGGAGACAGGAAACCCAGTTCAATGAATTAAGATCAGTCAGGCGGTAACAGTTGAGCAATGGGTGTGGCACTATATTTTTATGATATCCTGGTCGCATCCATCATCAGACCCAGGATGAGAAAAGGGACCTTGGTGAACAAAAAATTGATTTTTGGTCTATGATCGATTCTTGCATAAAATTTCACGCTCTTTCACGTAGTGCAGTCAGGTTTTAATCGATTTTTTGCCCACTAAGGTCCCTTTTCTCATCCTGGGTCATTCTAGTAATGCTGAAATACATTCCTTGACGAGCATTCTGGAAAAAATAACAATCAAGAGAAAGGTATTCATCGTTCAAGTGGTATAGATGCTTTTCTCTTGATCGATGTTCCTTATCCAAGCTATTGATAGTATTGATAGTTGGGACTATTGATAGTTTCGACAGTACCTTGGAAGAAATATGGATGCGACTAGGACCTTGTCGCATCCATCATGGTAACGCTGAAATACATTCCTCGTCAAGCTTTCTGGAAGAAGAACGATCAGGAGAAAGATATCTATCTTACAAGTTGTATTGGGGGTTTAAACCTGCGCTGCAAAATTACCTGCGCGGGTGAAACTGAGTGAGTGATTCAAACCGGGTAGTGATGGGCGGTTATCGGTTATATAACCGGTTAATCGGTTAATTCTGATGAAATTTAACCAAATAACCGGTTTATTTGTGATGGGAAAAAAAAAAAGCGGTTAATAGAGCGCAATAACCGATTGATCGCCAAAATCATAAATTTTTTTTTATACTTAAATTACCACTAGATTCGCTACTAGCCTTAGTGATAATTTGACAAATTTGATTTTTTCAAAGCATCAAGTGGCCAATTGCCAAAAGCTTTTAGAATTGAGGTATTTCTTAATCATTATCACGGCACCTCAGAGTCTAAGAGACCTCTCCTCTCTTTTTTTTTTTTAATTTTTTCAATTTTGAGGGCGAAAAACGTGGAAGACTTTAGCGCCCCTAGCAGAATTTTTTGAGAACTAAAAGCAATCTGAATAACCGCCGGTTAACCGATTAACCGGTTTATTTGAGCGGTTTTAACCAATTAACCGGTTATGATGATCTTCAATTAACCATTTAACCGGTATATTGAAATAACCTATAACCGCCGATCATTAGAACCGGGTATATTGTAGATTCGCTAGCGTTTTCACTCACTCAGTATAATTGATAACACGCAGGATGCCAACCTTTGAAACTCTAAGTTTAAATCCCAATAGGTACCCTTCTCCTCATCGACGGTTTAAATCCAAACTATTAGTAGTATTGATTTAGTTTTACTGAAAAACTATTCGCTCATGTCGCATGTGCAGCACCGCCCCGTTCTCCATGGTGGAGTGGGTGCGGGTTGCTTATGCATTTGATTTTGTTTCTTCCAGTACCGGAATCGACCCTTTTGGGTCTAACTTCAGTGTTAGAAGAATCTCCTCGGCAAATCCCCTCTTCTGCTCGGCAACTGCCAAGTTACTTTGGCAACCGCCAAGCTGCAGTGCCCCCCTGGCATGCAGAAAACACAAGAACACACAACAACAGCATCACCTCAAGATATAGTAAAATTGCTGTTGGAGTTTTGACATGTTTCATGTCTTTTTTGACACCCTATACACTTCTGAAAATTTGCGAGTACCAAATCTGCGAGTACCACCCCCTGGGTAAAAATAAAATTATATTAAATTAAATTATATTAAATTAAATTAAATTAAATTAAATTTAAATAAAATAAAATAGAGTTGAATCAAAATGAAATTAAATTGAAATAAAATTAAATTAAATTAAAATAAAATTGAATTAAATTAAATTGAATGAAAATGAAATAAATTAAAATTAAATTAAAATAAATTGAGTTAAAATTAAATTAAATTAATAAATTAAAATAAAGTAAAATTAAATTAAATTAAATTAACATAAAATGAAAATAAAATTAAATAAAATTAAATTAAATTAGAATAAAATAAAATGAAATAAACCTTGAATCATCTGGGAGGTCATCCTGAAATCTGCAAGTACCACCCCCTGGGTAAAAATGAAATAAAAATGAAATGAAATGAAATTAAATTAAATTAAATTAAATTAAATTAAATTAAAATTAAATAAAAATTGAATTAAATTAAAATTAAATTAAATTAAAATAAATTAAAATCAAATAAAATCAAATTGAATTAAAATAAAATGAAATAAAATAAACCTCGAATCACCTGGGAGGTTATTCAGAAATCTGCGAGTACCACCCCCTGGGTAAAAATAAAATAAAATAAAATAAAAATAAAAATAAAATAAAATAAAATGAGCCCCCCCCCCCTGCCCCCCTTCGAATCACCTGGGAGGTCACCCAGAAATCTGCGATTACCACCCCTTGAGTAAAAATAAAATAAAATTAAATTAAATTAAATTAAAAGAGGGAGTGAGTCCCAGTCATCTCATCAGCTTGAAATATACTAAAATGGACCATGAAGCGGGACAAACGAGCGGGGCGAGTAAAGCCCAGTCCGCTCGTTCGTCCCAGGAAGCAGTCAACCTAAAATACTCCAAAGTTGACTTAAACTAGAACAAGAAGTTGGAAATTTTGGATATTTTTGAACGATGAAGAGCTTAAGAAGACTGGCAAAAAGACATGAAACATGATCTTTATATTTTTGACAACGCCAAGAAATCCTTCTCACTTTTTCTTCATCTTCTTCTTTCTTGAAGGATGATCGTCGTCCTCTTCTTCTTGCAAATCTGGTTGTTGATGGTACACAGATGTCGAGTAGGCCACAGTGTGGTTCTGCATTTGCCTATTCCATTCCCGATCCATCTTCTTCTTCATGACGGTGGCTGCAAATGCAGACACCTGGTTCTATGCTTCTTTGGAACCTAGCATGGTGGATACCAGGCTACTCGGGTCAAGCGCTTCATCTACCCCAATCTCTCGAAGAGACCGACTAAGCTTGTCCCGCTCACGCCTCCACGCCTTGCACTCAAATAAGGTGTGCTGTGGTCTGTCATCCCGCCCTTGATCGCAATGCCAACACGTTGCCCGCTCAACTTTCCTCAGCTTCTCATGTAAGTACTTGTTGCAGCAGCCATGACCGCTTAACACCTGCGTTAGGTGAAAGTTTAGTTGGCCATGGTGTCGGTTCATCCACTCATCAAGGTCGCGTATTAACACACGGGTTGTCCACTTGCCCAGCTCACTCTGGACAGTTCTTACTTTCCATTTCTCAAGCAAGAAACGCCTGGCCTCCTGCTTAACCCGTAGAGTCTCACGGTTGGTCGTCGTCGTCTTTTTTGTTGTGAACACCACCGCTCTCTCCTCAGCAAGGAGCTCAATTGGTGGTGAACGTGCTAATACGCAAAGAGCCTCCGTCGAGACAGTGCGGTAGGCACTAATACACCTCAGCGCAGCTCTTCGTTGGATCTTGAACATCTCTCGTCTTCTGTATGGTATCTTCATGGAGTCGGCCCATACTGGCGCACCATATAGGAAGATCGATAAGGCGGTGCTCATCATGATCCTTTTTCTTGCTTCCCTCGGTCCTCCTAGGTTCCTCATCAGGCGGCTAAGGTATCCAACTGCCCAGCCTGCCTTTTCCGCTGCCATCAGAAAATGGTGCCTGAAGCTCAGCGTCGAGTCAAACAAGATGCCGAGGTACTTCATCTTCTTCCTTGTCTCCATTTCCACACCTTGCAGGCGATAGGTGGGTGGACTGAACTTCCGACTGGTCGAAAATAAAATGGCCTCCGTCTTACTAGCTGCAAGTTCGAGTCCAGCCGACTCGTCACTACCTGTAGGGCCCGGTTTACCCTGCTCTCCACCACTGCAATCGTCTCGGCAGTGCATACCACCAGTGTGTCATTCGCATAGCAGATAAGTTTAACACCCGGCGGCAGCTTCACCTTAAATATCCCGTTAAATGCGACGCACCACAACAGCGGCCCAATGACCGACCCCTGCGGCACCCCACAAGTAACTGGGCGCTTCATTGTACCAGCAGACGTCTCTGCTTGGATTTCTCGGCAGCTGAGATAGCTGCTGATCATCCTGAGCAGGTATGCGGGTATTTCTGCGTCCTTGAGGGCTTCCAAGATCCTCTCCCAAGGAATCGAATTGAACGCATTTCTATTATCGAGGACTGAAAAACTATTGGGACTATCGATAGTCTTGATAGTACCTTGGAAAAAATATCCGGATTGTCATTAGCATGCTATTGACTATTGCCCATCATTTTCAGCCTAATTTCTACCAATGTCTTCGGAATTCGGATGTAATATAATAACATTTTTCAAAATAATCATCCATCCCGGCTAGTATTTTGGACCAACCAGCACTAGGTTATTTGCTGTTTGACGTCAAAGAAACCTGGGCTTTTGTTCTTGTGACACGTCAAGAAATATTGAAAAGTGCTGTATATCCGACTCTGGTTCTGGGACTCATTGGAATTACGTTCTTATTGTGTAATACTGCGTCAGCTACTCAGTTCAAATTACAAAATGAAAATACATATGTACAAACAATCTGGCTAAAGGCGTTCCTTGCGGATGACTGGTTTAAATGCCCATTCTACGTAATATTAAATTAGATTAGTTATTCACTCAAGTCTCAACGCAAGTGCATTCTCCACTCATAGTCCAGCGTTTGATTGAACGTACTGCGTGACGTATCTAAAGGCAAACGCCGAACAAGACTTTAAATTTCATCATCTTTATTTTAAAAAAGTTTTTCTGTCTGATCCTCCTATCTTTTATTTTGTCTTTCCTACAATCCTGCCCTACGTTCGACTACTCCATGTTGACACAATTTGCAGAGAATTAGTGGTTTGGTGTATTTATAAAGAAAAAAATAAAATAATAATAAACTATATTGTGAGGTCCATTAAAACTTCCCAAATTTTCTACACTAAAGCTCGTACTTTTCTAACAAATATTTGGATGCTTTTTCAAAACTCCATAACTCATTCTGTGTATTTTATCTTTCCAGCTTGCAAGGAGCATGATAGTGAGTATTTCGCTTTTTTTTTTTCTTCCCTTTGTCAATGAAAATATTGTGTTGTCCACTTTGTAAAAGAGTGTATTTTTTTGGTGTGCGGCTCTGTTTTTTTTTTTTTTTTTTTTTCTGTTTTTGCTGTTGATTATAAATGTGTGTGACTATTTTTGTAGTCTATGGTATTTCAATAGCACAAGGAAAACACATTTAACGTGGTTATAAAAAATTGGACGTGATAACTTTTTGTGATAACATGTAGCTGGTTCATTTTTTCTTCTTTTGAGAAATACTTGTACCGATGTATTCTAGGAATAACCAGGATTATATTTTTCTGAACGGTTTTATAAGTTTGAAAAAGATCTAAATTCTCGTCCAAAGTCAATGAACATCAAGTTGAGCGACTCCTGTGTAAAAGAGGTGCTAAAAAATGGCGTTATAGAAACTAGTACCGCTAGGTTCGCTAGCGTTCTGTGGTGATTTTTTACATGAGAACCGATGTAGTTTTTCATCACAATGGAACAATGCTCAATCTGGCGACAAATTAGTTTTTGCTCGCACTTCACATGATAAAGTTGCTCAACTTGATGTACATATGACTTTGTTCTTGTCTTACAAAGTTTCAGCGTCCTTTTGTCGCCAACTAGGTTTCTTATAATAATACCTGAACTACGAAAACAGAAAAATAATCCTTTCAAAAAGCTTTTATTCAACTTGACTGTAAAATATGTACCTACAGGAAATATTTTATTGCTTCAATTTTTTAGGCGAGAAAATGGCTTTTTAGTAACAGGAGGTTAATTTATTGAAGGAGGGGAAAGAAAATTAAAGCACCAAAATATTCATAGAATTTAGTAATTGTCACCATTTTATTAATCGCACCAAAGATTATTCGAGTTAGTCGTTCAACTGATAATGTGAATCAATTTTAATATAATTAATCTACTTTGAAAATTAACTCAATATTGCGGATGTTTGGTCCAGATAACATAAGAGAAGTCTTTTGCCGTCGATAATATGATTTCATAATTTTAATTCTTTCCTATTTTGTGTATTATGTTTGATCGATATTTTTTCAAAAATTTTCTAGGGTGGAAGTATGCCAAATACAAGTAGTAGTTCTCCGTACATACCTTGGGGCAGTGTGAACCGCTCTCGCCGACCGTCTACTTGTATGTCCGGTTCGAGTTCTCAAGCAGGCTCTGGGAACAACTTATTTCATCAGCTTAGTGCCGGCATGGTAAGAATTCTAGAGGAAAATGTATACTTAAAATTTTATACTCGGGTCCTAGCAAGTTCAATAGGCTGCTAGTAGACGGGCCATTCTGACTTTCTCGGCAGCCATTTAACTTTACATGCAGTATATTAGACTCATACTAGGATGCGAGTAAGCCCTTGTAAGGTAATTTGGCCGAACATACAGTCTACTGGCCATAAGAATGGTGGGAGATTTGATATTTATTAGTACAGTAGACATGAAAAATTCATAATCTTTATTTTTATTTGGCTGTCAGACTTCTTTTCTTACGAGCACTCAAGCTGTATTTTTTGGAGTGGGGGGAAAGAAAATGAGAAGTACAAAAATATGGGTGGCGAAATTCCCTGTTAAGTCGAGTATTTTCCTTCAAACTCTGGTTGTTGATGACTCATCATTTAAATAATGTACAGATTGTAATATCTATCCGTACTTTGAATATGCTTCTGATTTAAGTAAACTAAAATATTTCAGGAGAAACTCCTTGGAGGGAACAAATGAACGTCATGATCGTGAAGAAAAACGAAGAAAGTATGCGTTCGAATCTGATGTACCACGCGTAGATACTCGCACGCTAAAGCCCGATTTCGGTGAAGTTCAATATAAAACTAATTCAAGAACTCAAACCATCAAGAGACGTTCTGGACGTCAATATTCAGTTATTTTCTGGCTTGACAAAGTTTATATCGATTCAATATCTTACTTCTACTTTGCGACGAAGCCCATGACACATAAATATTTAAGAAATATCGACTTTTTAAAAGAAAGGCAGATTTTTCGTGGTCCTCGTCTTTAATTTGCAAATTGAAAACAAAATCTAAAAACTGATCAAATAATTGAAGTGTGATGAACGTTTCTTATAATAGGCCCGTTAATATAAAATACTTGATTTTTGCGAAAAAAAAAAGTAAGAGTTGAACCCCTTTTCCATCAATGACTGCAGTACTCGTGTTTCGAAATTCTCGCACTAATCAGAAGAATGAGATCTGGAGAGAACACAAATCAATTCTACGGGAGTTTTTACTGGTTTAGGCCCGTTCGAATTTGATGTACCCCCTATAAGAAGTTACGAAGTTAAACGACTCTACCCTTTTACAACGAAAATCAATTGGATTGAGAAAAATTGGGCTGTAGCGATATCGTTTATTCGGTAGACTATAGAATATAATAATTTTTGAATGAATTATTTTTCCTCATACTTTAACAAAGCCTGAAAAATGACTTACTTAGAAAGTAGGAAAAACTGTGTACCTAACTTTTGAACAATAGGGTTTTCTTCTAGATTTTAACGTGAAAATAGATGAATAAATATTTTCTTTTTCTCTTCTTTTTTTTTTCTTTTGTATTTTAAATTAATTGTTGTATCATCGTAATCAGTATCTGTGTTACCTCAATCATTTCTTTTTGTATGTGTAAAATTAGTGTTACTTTTTATTTCTTGTGCTGAGAATCAATCAATCAACTAGAAATTCGATCGCGTTTTTTTTTTCTTCATTTATAACTGTATTCATTTTAAAGTAATTTTGTTTCGAGTTTTTTTTTTCTTCCTTTCGTCCTCGTTCTTTCACTCATTTCCTTATTTTCCTTACATCGTTCATCCATTCCCATATGATTTGTTAGTCTAATAAATTAAAGTATTATATTGTTAATAAAGAGTCTTTGGTGTGTGCAGTTTCATGTAAGTCAAGACACATTATAGTTGATGACGAGCTACGTTTTGAAACATGAAAAAAAAAAACGATTTCTGTAAAGAGAGCGATGTCTTTCCGATGTCGAGAAGTACGGATGGATGCGAAGATCGTAATTTCTCCCATTGAGATTGCGTAATAGATGAATTCCTCAGCGAATTTGACTCGTTCTTGTCTTATCTTAGCATTCATGCTAATCATTGGAAAAAATACTGAAAATTATGTAGGTACTCTTAGGAGCACTCAGCATTAATTCTTTTGTCGAGTGCGTTCTGAATTAGATTAGCTCCCGTATAAAAAGTATATCTAGCATCATAGTATTCAAATGTCTTTCCAACATTGGTCGACTCGTCCTCAACATCACTATTTGATGCCTCTCGTGTAATCATAATTATGAAGTGTCACTGTAGTCTATTCTTCATTCATTTGTAGAGACCGAACATTTTGGCATTTTAAACGACGTAACTAGGCCCTAAAAATTCAAAATTGGGCAATATTCGGCAGAATTTTTTTTTTAAATACAACATAGGTAGCAAGACACTATTACAAATAGCGCTTATTATGCATCAAAAGCAAAATATTATTTTGACATATTTCATGTCTTTTCTCACACCTTATACACTATCAAAAAATCGCGAGTAACCTCCCCCCCCCCTCCCTCCAATACTGGACTTGAAAAATTTTCTAGATTACCTGGGAGGTGATCGAGAAATCTGCGAGTACCAATCTTCCGCTTTATCTTGGGGAAAAAAAAAAAAAATTAAAAAATATAACTGGAAGGTGATGGAGAAATCTGTGAGTATCACCTTTCCGCTTTATCTTGGAAAAAAATAATACATGAAAAAAATATATAAAAAAGAAAATTTAAAAAAAAAACCTGGAAGATGATTGAGAAATCTGCGAGTACCACCTTTTTGCATTATCTTGGAAAAAATAATAATTGAAAAAAAATATATATATATCGACTTAGAAAATTTTTGAGATTACCTGGAAGGTGATTGAGAAATCTGCAAATACCACTCTTCCGCTTTATCATTGAAAAAAAAAATACCTGAAAGGTGATTGAGAAATCTGCGAGTACCACCTTTCCGCTTTATCATTAAAAAAAATAATTGAAAAAAAAAATGTATGGACTTGAAAAGTTTTTGAGATTACCTGGGAAGTGATTGGCAAGTACCACTCTTCCACTTCATCTTGAAAAAAAAAAAAAAAAAAAAAAAATTGAGAAAAATACCCGGAAGGTGATCAAGAAATCTGCAAGTACCAATCTTCCGCTTTATCTTAAAAAAAAAAAAAAAAAAAAAAAATATTAAAGAATATAACTGGAAGGTGATGGAGAAATCTGTGAGTATCACCTTTCCGCTTTATCTTGGAAAAAAAATAATAATTGAAAAAAATATATAAAAAAGAAAATTGAAAAAAAAATACTTGGAAGATGATTGAGAAATCTGCGAGTACCACCTTTTTGCATTATCTTGGAAAAAGAAATAATAATTGAAAAAAAATATATATATCGACTTAGAAAATTTTTGAGATTACCTGGGAGGTGATTGAGAAATCTGCGAGTACCACTCTTCCAGTTCATCTTGGAGAAAAAAAAAAACAAATTGAAAAAAAATACCCGGAAGGTGATCAAGAAATCTGCAAGTACCAATCTTCCGCTTTATCTTTAAAAAAAAATTTAAAAAAAGATACCTGGAAGGTGATTGAGAAATCTGCAAGTACCACTCTTCCACTTTATCTTAAAAAAAAAATTTAAAAAAAAATATCCGGAATCTGCAAGTACCAATCTTCCGCTTTATCTTGAAAAAAAAAAAAAATTAAAAAAAATACCTGGAAGGTGATTGAGAAATCTGCGAGTACCACTCTTCCACTTTATCTTTAAAAAAAAATTGAAAAAAAAATACCTGGAAGATAATTGAAAAATCTGCAAGAACCACCTTTTTGCTTTATCTTGGAAAAAAATAATAATTGAAAAAAAAAATATATATCGACTTGGAAAATTTTTGAGATTACCTGGGAGGTGATTGAGAAATCTGCAAGTACCAATCTTCCGCTTCATCTTGAAAAAAAAAAAAAAAATTAAAAAAAATACCTGGAAGGTGATTGAGAAATCTGCGAGTACCACTCTTCCACTTTATCTTTAAAAAAAAAAAAACAAATTGAAAAAAAATACCCGGAAAAACACACCGATTGCATAGTGGCGCCAATTGCTGGCGACGATTGCCTAATGGCGACGATTGCCTAATGGCGACGATTGCGTAGTGGCGACGTTAGTTTAGTTTGAAAAAGACAAAGAGGAAGATGGAGAAATAGAGAAAGAGAGACAAGAATATGAGTCGTCCGAGTGCGTTTCAAAAAGGTATGTGTTTGTTGATAATGCAATAAAGAGCTACAAAAGGAAGGCAACAGTAGAAATAATACCTCCAGTGAACCAGTAGAAAGGTGGTGAAAACATCACAACGCGCGCCAAACAATGCAAATAGAGGAATAGGTAAAATCGTCAACAGAGGCTGGTCTACGCACACACACACACACACTCGACGTTGCCGAGCAAAGTCTCGCTTGTATTTGACAGTAATAGTGCGTACAAGTATATGCCTAGCAATCTGTATTATCTTTGATATAGGTAAGCTAGAAGTTCTCCTTTATTATACTAGCTTCATGCTAGGATAACTGGAATATGCCTAGCAATTTCTATTATCTTCAGTATAACTGGGACCCCTCCTTGTAGTATAGTAGCTTTATACAAGTATATGCCTAGCAATCTATATTATCTTTAATATACGGTAAGCTAAAAGTCCTCCTTTATTATACTAGCTATATACTAGTATAACTGGAATCTTTGAGCTATAAATGATAGGAGGGGGGACTCAAAAATTTTCCAAGTCCCAAGGTCATAGGTAATTATGGCTGTATAACTGGAAAATATTGATATACCTAGCAATTTGTATTATCTCTAGTATAAGCTAGGACCCCTCCTTGAAGCACAGTAGCTTTATACTAGTATATGATTAAATAGGAGGGGTCTTGGGGGGGTAGAGGGGATGAAAAGAGGGGAGGTCAAATATTTTCCAAGTCCCAAGGTCATTCTCAAGGTCATAGTTAGGTAAGGAAGTTGCCTCCCGGATGCCGGAGGCCGGACACCGGACGCCGGACACTTTTTCTTGAAAGACCCCCTGATAAAACAGGTTCCCTGTTAAAATGAAAGCTTCAGAGACCCAAGGTCGAAATATGTATATTCGGCCTATATAATGAAGGCTATACCTACAACAGCATACTGATTCAGGCCTAGTATAATAAAAGCTTTAGAGACCCAAGGTCAATTGTATGGACGGACGGACGGATGCACGCACGCAAATTTCAAAATCAGGGTAGGGATCATATTAGGCCTATACAATGAAGGCTATAACTACTACAGCATATACTGACTCAAGCCTAGGATAATGAAGCGTAAGAGACCTAAATGTCAATTGTACGGACAGACGCACGGCTCAAAATCAGGGGTCAGAGCAAAGACATGAAACATGTCAATAAGCAACTGCCCTATCAAAAAAATTGACTAAATCAGCTACTGAAAAGTAGTACCGAATTTGGCACAGTTTTTCAGCAGCTGATAAGCTGCCAAAGAACTGCTGATCAACTACTGAAACGCATATCATTAATTAAAGGGGGGAGGGAAATTACATTATGTGCGTTTCAGTAGCTGAACAGTAGCTCTTCAGCAGCTCATCAGCTGCTTGAGGTACTGAAAAGTGTGCCAAAATCAGTAGCTTTCCAGCTGCTGACATTTATGAAAATTTTTTTGATAGGGTGATGATTTTAAATAAAGTTTCTGACATAGCCAAATGAATAAAGATCTTATTTCATGTCTGTTGCTCACTCGCGGATTTCGTGTAGGTTTAGTTCAGAATATTTCAAGATGATAGCTTTTGGGTAGCTCCCCTCCTTGATCTAGTAGGAGTCTACTAAAAAAAATTTTAAGCTAATAGCTTTTTGAGACTGCCAGTGCTGTAGGAAGCCATATTTTGTCATACAGTGGAAACTCTTGGTAACAAACTCCTGTATAACGAATTCCTCTATTTTACAAATTTTTCCTTGGTCCCTCCCCTTCAACGAATTTTACCTGTAAAAAAATCTCTTTATAACGAACGACTTACTCTGTATAACAAATTTTTTATCAAGATTTTGAAGAAAACCAGGGTATTTTTGACACTAAAAAAAATGATAACGTGTTATTTTACCAACTTTAATTCTTCTTTCTTTGATTATCGAGCTACATCACCAAATACGGTACATATTTGTACAATTTACCGAATTTGAAATGCAAAAATCATTTCGACCAGTTTTGCGCCGCACAAGCAAAACAAGAGGTAAGTATTAGAAAAAGTGAAGATTGAGTTTTGAACGGAAGTATGTTCAAAATTTATTTATTTTATTTTTTTTTTTGTTCTTTCCCTTATTTTTATTATTGTGCTCCACTAAAAAAGTAAAGAATGAATATTCAACAATTTTTCCAGGGTTGAAAAACTAAAAAAAATAGAATGTTGTTTGAAACAATGTTTAAAACGAATACTCAAAACATTTGAAACGTATTTAAAACAATAGTTGAAATTCCATTGATGTGTCTTCAATCATAATCAAACGATTTAAAACGGTTTTAAACAATGTTCAAAATATTTGAAACACGTTTTGAAACAATGATTTTATTCCTTTCAACTTATGACTTAATTGAAAAAGGTTTCGGTACTTGAAGAAGTCGACTAGTTTCGACGAAACGTTGTACGAATAAATAAATTCTGTGCGGGAAAAGCCTTCGTTTTTTCAATTAAGTAATATTTTCTCCTTGCACGCAAAAAATTGTCAATTTCAACTTATGATTCGATGTATTCCCAGTTGACTATAATTATTTCATTTTCGGTAACTCTCAATGTATTTGATTATTTTTTTTTTTGCCTTTTTTTCCAAGTCCAAAGCCTTCATTAGGCCAGGGTCTCAGTATTCACCGGACGCTGATGCAACCCAGCGCATGGCAAATTTTTCAAATTGACCCCACGTATGACAACTTCCCTGTAAGATGCCACTCGATGCAAGTGTATTCATTCAGTTGATGGCCTTATATTTTGACAATTTCTCCAAAAGGTTGGTGATCGATCAGAAATACTTTGAAGATTGACAGTTTGAAGAACACTGCGCTCATCAAAATTCCGTTTTAGAAAAAGGCCATTGAACTGTCAAAGTATCTCAATGGTAAAGCACATCTTTAAAATGCTCGAGTTATTAATTGTTGAGAGGAAAAAATTCAGAATGTAAAGTTTCAATCAAGCTGTTACTGTCCATGGTGCATGTGTGTGAGTGTCGTCGCGCAACTGATGATATAATACAAAGGCACACATACACATATTCACGTCGTGTAAACAAGCATTGTTGAAGTGCCGTCAGATACCTGTGGAAACCCCTCGAATTCGTTGAGTCACTTTCTCTTTTGAATCATTCAACCAACAAGCAAGAAAGAACCGGTGAAGTTTGCACACGTCACCTTACGTATACAAACAAGCGCGCATTTCGTCCTTTCCTCATTCCTCTAAACCAGTCAGTATGTTTATCGCAGATGTGGAAAGTTGACGCGCTTCTTTTTCCGTTTTTCGTTTTGATCTCGCGTGCATGATGAGGTTTTTTTGAAACCAATTATTTTTTGCATGTTTCTTATGTGTACCGGTGTCGCTTGAACTAATCATGCTGGGATACTAACAAAACTATTCTAATTAACATGTGTATTTTCTTTCAGCCTAAATTATTTTTAGGGCTTATAAGTGTACCAACAGTCATTCCGGAGTAGCTGTTGCACACTGAAATATGTGTGTTTAAGTCGACGACTCCTGTTTGGACAACCGGTATTGGTGACTTTTCACCTTTCTCTCCATTTGAACGAATTGATTTCATTTTGGTACAATTTTTATTCATTTCAAATTAAAATTAAAAATATTGTCATTTTGTAGCGGTCGGTCCATTCTGAAAAATGGGTGGCACGACAACTCCAAAGTGTTGAGAATGGGTGGATTGCAGGAAGTACATTGAGCGCATAAAGCGGATACCTCGCGTGCGGTGATATTGTGCTACCATCAATCATATCTATTCTAATTTAGGCCTAAATCAAAATTAAAATTGAAACCATCGTCATTTTGTAGCGGTTGGTCCATTCTGAATCATGGGTGGCACGACAACTCCAAAGTTTGACTAAAGGTGTTGTTTATTTTTGGTTCGCGCTATTACTCTTATATACTTTACTTGATGGTTAGGTCTTATTCAGGAAGTGCATTGAGTGCATAATGCGGATTAGCCGCGCGCGCGATGATATTGTGCTTGACGATTTCAGTGCACCCGCGTCGGATATGCCGCGTTGGGGCGCAGTATTAGTTTACTGACTCCGCCAATGAAGAGGCAACCATCGGCGGTTGTAACTGAGGCGTGTGGTCGTAAACAGTCTTGATAATCCGTGGTTGACTGACGTGGGTGTCTGCGCCTTCTCTCTTTTTTATTATAATTTAATTAGATGTAGGTACAGCGCACCACATTCGGGTAGCTTCGCAGACCTCTAAGACGCGGTGAACCGTTGTGGTTGTGCACAGTCTTCTATGTATAGGGATTCCTTTTTTTTTTTTTGTCTTTAGTGTAGGCTAGGATCTTTAGTGTCTTGGGACGCATAGGAGCCACCTCCACGTGGTGCGTCCTGGGCAACGACAACAATTAATTCGTTGACGGCCAAGGCTCCTTGTACAGTAATAGCGTGAATGACGAATAATGACATCCAGATGGTATTGCGTTGTAAACTTGGGCAAAAAGTGTAAACTCTGATTCATTAATTTACAATATTTCTTCAGTAGATTATTCCAGAGTTTTTAGGCTGCTAGTCACTGAGTGAAATTTGATCACCTTCGTTATTCATCATAATATGCCAGTTTGACTCTAGTATATTGCTAATATTTGAAAGAGGGTGGTACTCGCAAATTTTTCGATTGGTGAGGTGAGTGTAAAGCCATGAAACATGTCAAAATGGCATCCCTAAAGGGGATAGATAGATTAAAGGCCTTTGGACTAGAATCCAGAATCACAAAGATTGAAAATTTATTCAGAGAAATCATTTTTTTCATTTTTTTTTCTCGCAATTTTAACTTCAATAATAATTCTTGATACTAAAAATTTTCTGGTATAGCCAAATGAATGAAGATCATGTTTCATGTCTTTTATGAAGTAGCATGCTTCGCTCCGTCGCCCTCCCCCCTTTTTGGTCTAGTATAAGCCTAATGACTTCAAGCTAACGTCTTTTCTGAGTCTCATGGCGTTTGAAGCGTCGCATATCTAGTTCATTGAAGGGGTGAAGCCAACATGCAGTACATTGGACTTGAACTGGACTAGGACTCCTAGCTCTGTACTAAAAATATAAGATAGGAGGTTACCTAGAATAGGAGCCACTTCGGGTTTTTTATAATGATAGGGGGGTAGAGAAAAGACATGAAACATGTCAATACTTAGATGTACCTGTGTACTTTGAATTTACTGTCAAATAAATGAAAAAGAAGAATTTCTGTGTAACAAATTTTTTTGGCGGTCTCTTCAGAATCGGTCCCTTCAGAATCGTTATAAAGAGTTTCCACTGTATTTGTATTCTCATTCCTTAAAACAGATGGTAGTACATTTGAGGTGGATCTGTATACTTTATATCAGCAGTTTTGAGGTTTCTTAACATGGAAATCATGTCTGCTGCTAAGTGCTTTCAATGAGGCCTCAGCAGAGGGGGTGTGCCCCACTCATTGGAAAAAGCCGGGATGGCATTAATCAAGAAGAAGGACAAACCACTTGGCCTGCTGGCGGGCAGTAGTACCGCGGTTTTGGTGTCCATTAACATCAAGCTTTGTATGTATTTCATACTTTGGTCGCAACCTATCAATAAGCTGCAGGTGGTCTGTAAAATCTGATAATTTCCACCATAGCAGCCCATTATGTATGATGTTAGGCCTATGAAAGCCAAAGTTCAGGTCTCCAAAGTAGGTCAAGGCCATTGATGACAGCATAAGGAGTGACGCAGATTCCAGACTGATTCCCAGCCCAAAGACACATATGTCAACAGCTTTCTTGTTAATACTTCATCCGTGCCCATCACAATGCATCATAATGCCACAAGAAGCCTTAAAGCAATATTTCAAAATTCATAAAATTTGTGTATTGAGGAATCCGAGAATTAACAGTGGTTAATTTGCAAAACCAAAATATTCAACCACCTTGGCTGACCATAATCTGTTCTAAGAGATGAATGCAAATAAGTCTGATTGCACAAAATATGGCTCTTATCAGCCTAGAAGAGATTTCTTTGAAAAATAGAAATGACGAAGTATGAATATTGAAGCTAAACATGATATTTGTACCCCTGCAGACAAATGTTCCTCTACCTGTTCTACTCCAGCGTGCTCAAATGGTAGTTCACGGTAAATGAAGGCATTTTATCAGAAATTTATTTGAAAAATAGAAATGACTAAGTAAGAATTGAAGCTAAACATGATATTTGTACCCCTGCAGACAAATGTTCCTCTACCTGTTCTACTCCAGCGTGCTCAAAGGGTAGTTCACGGTAAATGAAGGCATTTTATCAGAAATTTATTTGAAAATAGAAATGACTAAGTAAGAATTGAAGCTAAACATGATATTTGTACCCCTGCAGACAAATGTTCCTCTACCTGTTCTACTCCAGCGTGCTCAAAGGGTAGTTCACGGTAAATGAAGGAATTTCATCAGAAATTTATTTGAAAATAGAAATGACTAAGTAAGAATTGAAGCTAAACATGATATTTGTACCCCTGCAGACAAATGTTCCTCTACCTGTTCTACTCCAGCGTGCTCAAAGGGTAGTTCACGGTAAATGAAGGAATTTCATCAGAAATTTATTTGAAATATCAATTTATCTGGACCAATCAAATAAGGTCATTCTCAAGGTCATAGTTAGGTAAGGAAGTTGCCTCCCGGACGCCGGACACCGGACACCGGACACCGGACGCCGGACACTTTTTCTTGAAAGACCCCCTGATAGAACAGGTTCCCTGTTAAAAAATGAAAAGTGATGAGAGCCAATTGAAGCTGTTAGCTTGTGCTGTCATAAGTTTGGTGACATCATAAGTCAGCGACGTCATAGGTCAGTGACGCCATAAGTTGGTAAAGTGATAAGTCGTCAATCGTGGTCCGCTTACAACATTAAGAGCAAACTTCTCCAAAGTCCGAGCCTCCCCTCCGCAGTAGTTCTAGCCTAGCCTAAGCGAGTGAGCCCCCCTGTCTCATCAGCCTGGAATATACTAAATTAGCCTAAAATACTCTAAAGTAGACTTAATACTAGACCAAGTCCCAGAAAGCAGTCAGCCTAAAATACTCAAAAGTAGACTTATATTAGACCAACCCGTAAGCAGTTAGCCTAAAATACTCTAAAGCAGACTCATAGTAGACCAAGAAGCTCCCCGAAAGCAGTCAGCCTAAAATACTCTAAAGTAAACTTATACTCAGTAGCTAGCGACTTTTGGGAAGCTCACTCGCGGACCTCGTGCTCGTTCAGCTTCGATGCAACATGAGTGAAAAAACAAAAAGATTTGTCTACTGCGTGTCAAAAGAACAGAAACTAATGAAGAATTTTTAAGCAATGAGAACCTTTCTTTTTCGATACAAGTTGAGCGTACTACATCCTTTCAAATTTCCTTGGTAGTATTTTTTTCAAGTAACCGGAGGATTCATGGAATATAGTAAGAACCGTAATTTTATTTTGTCTCAATAAGTTAATAAGATTTTTCGAATAACTCAGAACCCAATTTTGCCCAAATAATAACACTATTCATCATTTTACATGTAACTTATAATTTAAACAGTGCTTCAGCAAGCTAAATGATATTACATCATCAAAACGAAAAATCATTCAATTGAGCAATCTCGCAAAGAACGATTCACAACCTTAAGTATAATTCGAGAAAGCCTGTTTACGAATTTGACTTGTTGCTTGACAACCTAATCCGTCGTCATTCATTACCTAGAGTCATGACTGACGAGGACAAAAACAACTGTTACTCAAACGCGATGGAAGGTGTGTTACCAAAACTGAAAATTTTGGAAATTTTTAAACGATGAAGAGTTTCAGACGACTAGCGAAAAGACATGAAACATGATCTTTATATTTTTGGCAAAGCCAGGAAATCCTTCCTTTCTTATTATTAAGCCCATGTTTTGCCGTTTCTTCTTAAGCCGAAAGTCAGTCAATTGTATTTTCCAAATTCTCTTGTCTTAAATTGTGCCTCTTGTCCGTTGAAATTAATTGAAGAGGAAGAAACTCTCTACGTGGACCGAAACAGAGCACAGGTATAGGAACTGAGAACTGTAGGATCCGTGGATAGTCTGAAATAGTGCTGCCATGTAAATATTTTATTATTTTATTATTCAGCGGCTTAGTATCTTCTCTCCTACGTGTCCTATCATGGTCTACGTGTACACTTGCAGTACACTGAGGACAAAGAAGCAGTTTTTATCCAAGTTTGTGGATAGGTAGTCTGAAATAGTGCTGCCATGTAATAGTATATTACTGTACAGGCATCAAAAGTAAGGAATATCGCTACGATTTCAATGTGTGACTACACGAGCAAAGCGAGTGTTGTAAATTGAACGAGTTGCGATACTTACTTGCTGCCCGTACTGTTAGATATTTTTTAAAACATTTCAGACCTTGATATTTTCAAGTAAGCATAGCAGTAGCGATAAGAAAAGTACTTTCGCATCCTGTACTGACACTTTCACGCACTGTATCGAAGTTATGATAAACGCGATTTTCTTTGGCTTCAATTTGTTTACTTTCGTTGCCTAAAGTTTAGAAAATATTTCCTATTTCTTCATTCAGCGGCTTAGGATCTTCTTTTCTACATGTCTTATCATGGTCCACGTACATACATTTGCAGTACACTGAGGACAAAGAAGCAGTTTTTGCGTATTTCATCAATTCAAGAAAAACGAAAATTTGTAAATTTTTCGCATTATTCGGCATTTATTTCAAAAGCGGCATTATTCAGCAAAATAAATATTTCTTCCCACGCCCCCTGTACCTTGAAACGTGCTCTCCATCGATGTTTAGCCACATGCCTTCAAGCATGATCATCTGACAAATGCCAGTGATTCCGGTCTCTATTCATTTGTTATTCGATATCAACTCTTTTTTTTTTTTTTTTTTCAATATTTTTGATCTCGCTTCTCACGACACATCGTTTGCTAGATTGAATAATAGTGTACCGGTTTATTACAAAAATTTATAACATTATTTTCACAAAAATTTAAATTTCATCTACACGTGACTACGGACCGTACTCAGTAATTTGAAAGTATTAATCGATATTTCGAAATTTCCAAAAAAACTTATCTCCAACTGTATGTTACGCGTTTCTATCGGCACTGGATACGGCTACTAATATTGGAATGTGCCTTTTCACTTAAATTTACGATTTATATCAATTTTGTGATGCTTATTCGACGTACAAATAAAGAATAACTTAACAAGCGGATCATGTACAGTCGAAAGAAACACATCAAAACAAAGATATTTACAAAATATCTGAAGAGTTTTTAGGGAATATTATGATGAAGTTTTGGCGACATCTTCTTCAATAGTAACAACATAATATTCGTAAAAAATACACCAAAATGAAAGGTAAATTAGTACGACTAGTAAGCAGAAGAAGAAAGAAAAATGACTCAGGAGAGAATAAAAATAAGTAAGTATAATCAAGAATTAGAATTGAATGGATGATGAATATTCGAAACGGAAGAGAAAAGGGGGAAAAAATGTTTCAATAGTAAGTTTTAGAAAAGTAAAATTAAGAAAATATAAAACAATAAGAAAATGAAGTACTCTCGGACTGAAATCCTAGTACCGAACAAATGTACATTCCGAGTTCACAGGGTGAAATTATGAACGAACTACAATCCGAAAAGGAGGGAACTAACAACTATCAACAACATTGTCTTCAGCTGATCACCCGCAGGTATTATAAGTAACCAATGAAATAATATTATAATACATACGGTGTATATTGTATTTTTAAACATTTTAGAAACCAGCTTTACATTTAGGTAAGAGACATTTCATCACTCCTCGTGTCCCCACCTTCAAGGCAGTCTTTCTTTTCCGAGTAGAGGTAAATACAACAATCGACCGAACGCCCGACCCAGCATAAAATACACGGCGGGCTATCGAAATACATGAATATTAAATGAAAAAAAAAAAATAAAGGAAAGAAAAGTTAGCTAGACACACAAAATAACATCGTACAAAAACAACTCGATATTTAGACAGTTCAAGGACATTAATCACGCGTTTCGCCGATGATTTGTAGAATGTAAAGGAAAATATTGACGATATCAACGTAAATATTCAGAGCAGCAAAAACGTATTCTTCTGGTGATATAGAGTACTTATGGTCGCCTCCGATCATCAACTGTGTATCGTATATGAGATAGATCGAAAAAAGTAGCGCTCCGAAGCATGCGTAGATCAAACGAGCGATGGGGTAGCCAGGGAAGAACATCAAAACGATACCGAAAATCAGCAAAATTATGCAAGCCATCATTAGAATACCTCCCATCATTGTGAAATCTATCTTCGTTTGGAACGCGAAGACGGTCAACGCGAAGCAGAGAACCGCACATATCCCGACTGCTAACAAAACCTGAAATCAGGATGTACTCGTATAACAAAACGCACATAATTACAAAAGCGGCTTATTTAAAAGAAAAAAACAATAAAATCAAACAAGGAGAGAAGAGTTAAGATAATCTCAATCAACTTGAAACGTCGTAAAAGTGTTTTTCTAAGAATTTGAATTTTCCAATAAGTCATCATTTCCTTCAAATCCACGTCCATTCTAGCTCGAACAAATCTATAGAAGTCTTCTCTCCCGGAACTTGACTCACGAACTTGAGTCAATCGAAACCTACCTCCTTTGCTTGGTATGTTGAAGATATCACACCCAAAAGGAAACCTTCAGCCAATGTAAATATGAACAGAAAGATGTAGTTGGTCGGCGCAGTTCGACGCGCTGATTCGCAGCAAGCCAAACATAACATGCATACGATCGTCACCACAAAAGCAACAATCACCCATCCTGGATTTGATTTGAAATAAAGTGAGGTAGGTCTATGCAAGACGAACAGCGCGATCAAAAACGTCGTCACCACTAATTGAATCATCAATATCGAATACACTTTTCTGAAATTGTTTCGAAAAAAATATCAATCATATCACAAAACAACATCTGTCCAACTATCAAATTCTCGATGCTTACCTTATAAATCCTAATCTGATACTTTTGTCCGAGAAGGAGAATGACCCCATATTGGGTGCCTCTCCATATTGGGTATAGCCACCTGGCATTGCACCTTGAGCCCCGCTTCCGTAAGCCTGTCCTCCGTAAGGCGCTGCTCCTGGGTACGGCGCTCCGGCTGGGTATCCAGCTGCTGGGTACGATGGCGCACCTGGATATCCTGCTTGTCCGGGATAAGGTGGAGCTTCGGCCGGATAGAATCCGGGTGGAGGAGGTCCTGCACAATTACGATGATGATGTGGTGATAATGCAAGCAATCATTTAAATTACGTAGCGTAATAATGTTTCAACATTTATCATACAATAGGACATAAGCTTACAGTACATGAAGCCAAACTACGGAAATAAATTCACGAGCGATGGCTACTGGAAATTAAAATGAAACAAGATGCATACTGACAAAAACAATCAGCCTACGTTGAATATTGATAGCAAAAAACTAAATGCCCCATATATCTGCTATGAAAATGATGAACTAAGAAACACGATTGCACACCTTGTTGTTGTTTAGGATATGGATATCCACCAGACTGCTGCCAAGCCATAGTAATGACCTACTCGGTAGCTAACCGTTCGAGTGAGAGATTTTTCTAAAACCAAATAAATCGGAAAATATAAATACTGTACCTTCGAGAGCACTCTCTCGTTTTCCAAAATCGAAGTTATAGCAGTTTTCGTTCGCAGTTTATTATCAATATAACTGTGCTGAAGATGATTATTAAAAACGCGAAGATCAGACGAGTGTCAATACATACATTTCTACTAAAAAAAAACTTTTGCTTCAAAATACTGGTTAGTATCAATTTACTCGAAAATGAAATACCGCTCTCGGTTAAAGCATGAATGATTACTAAGCAGAACGGATGAAATCATTTGAAAAACCAACACGATGAGTCATTTTCGTCGAACTTCTAATGCATCCTGTTTCACTACACATCTATCACGATTTGATTGCCTATTCTCGCATGTACTCGAACGACAAAAACCTCCCACAAGTTAAATTCAATGCACTGTTAATAATCGAGATCATAAAGATAAGATTTCAGATATTTTAGCATCGTTGTGTCAAGTTCACGACGAACTTGAACGATGTAATACCTCGATTTCGAAATATTTCTCAACTAGTGGTAGAACGATGTTCAACACGCAGAATATCAATGAAAGATATGGCACCAAAATCAATTGAAACGTAGTTGTTTCGCTTAGACTATATATCTGTCATTCAAAACTCGATTCTCATCACATTGAATGAAATGACAAACACGAAAGAAGAGGAAATGATTCGTCAAATTCTGATGGAATATAGAATAATATTACAACATCGAGTGCAACCATACTCCTCGAATTGTATTGTAAAGCAAAATTTCTCAAAGACTACTGAGGGAACTCACGTTCGGTATGATCGATAGGGTCTATCTTAGTTATCAACAGTTAGAAGTAGAATACATAGTTTGTTTCTCGAAATAATTCGAAAGAAAAATACTTATACATTGCACTTACTACTTCGTAGGCAAGGATGAAACAAGCTGTTCGAAGTTCTTGAGAAAGGTTTTTAATCACAATAAAAAAAATGATGTTGAAGTACTTTGAGCACAGTTATGAAAAGCAACTGATCGAGAAAACTGCAATAACGTAAATGCAGAGAAAAGTTAAGAATAAATATCTTACGCTTTTAGTTCCAGTCAACAGTAGACGCAGTATTCGAAGTTCGTTTCACGCAGAGAAAATAAGAGACCAGTTTTATTCAAATTTACGATAATTAATCTTCGGGTATGACGTGAATTGAAGTAACTTTTACGTATCAACCTTTAATGATAATGATAAAGATTGAAGAATCAAGATCGAATTTTCTAGAATGGCGGCTGACCAAAACAAAAACTACGACGATGAGTCACTCAGTCAGATTGATTCATGACTCATAGACCTGAGCGGTCGTTCGCAGATGAATCTCATCACCTCATCCAGACTGCGTCATCATGGCTGCGAGTCTGCAATCCTGCTCGCATAGTCGCGCGTGCCATAGCCGTACAAAGTTCAACGGGGAACAATCTGAAAAAACGTATCTTCTGTAACCTGTTGAAAGATCTAATTTTCTAGACTGATTCTTCAACGCTGGAGCGCGGATGGCATAATGTAATAGGGAACTGTTATAGCTTTCGCAATTTAGCGTTATGTTAACCGGTCTAATAACTCTGACATTAAAATTCACGTTACCTTCCAATAACTTTAACCAATTCTCTACGCTGGGAAGGTTTCTACTGGTTTGCACGGCTCATCAAAAATTGAAAACAAGAAAAGGAAAATTAAATAAGTCATTTCAAAATAATTTGGGAAACAAAGCAAATTCAGGGGAAAAATTAACAAAATTTGAAGCGGGTGAAATTTTCTACAAATCATATTGGTTCTCTCATAAAAATTGATTCAGATCAAAACCAGCAGTGGGCGTACAGTTTGGCACTTGGCCGCCTCGGAGTTGGCCTCAAATCCGCGCCCCTAACTTTACGTTTTTCATTTTCTATTCATTTTTCTTTTGAAAATATGCTGCCCAAAAATTTTGCTACTGAAGCTTCAGCTTCTTAAAACCGTTGGTGAGGACGGCTCTGGTAACCAGCAGGGTGAAGGAAACGTTCCGCCTCTAGTCTGCACTGCTGGCATCAATTTTTCCGTTTTCGTATAGTGCGCGATAGTCCCAATCGTTATATTTGATTCGATTCGATATGATTATTTATTTTTTTTTGTCAGATCAAGTATACTGGTAAACTACCTATGCAACAATGAATCATGGCTGGGAACGCTGAAGATTATATGTTGAGGTTCTCTCGTGAAGAAAAGAAAAATATCCGAGTCTTTGAGCCAAAAAATAAGAGTTCAGATTCGGTACTCCGCCTTGCAATAAATACTGTAATATAAGATGAATGATTTTTTCGTTTTCAAATACTCTTTACATTCAAACTACCGATTATTCTGTGCAAAAATTATCTCCTATGAAGTTGAGAATTTCATACTTCGGTATTTAATAAAGACGTGCTATCCTCAAGCATGGAGACGGATTATTTCCCAAGAAATTGCAGTCGAATCAGACTTCGTAATTCCAAACAATTGCTACTCGAGTATTCTCGATTTCCTTACACCACCTAGAAGGTAGGAAAACTCAAGAAATCCCTCTGTAAAATGTAGTGATCTGAACTGAATAATTACATTCTACTTCATTGATTTTTTCATAATTTAGCTCCTGTTCATCCGCTTTTGAGCGACAATTCATGATTACTGCGAGTTAATCGGATTGCGTTTACATAAGTCTTCTTCGATAAAAACTAAAAATTTAAAATAACAAAACTCAGCGTAATTTCAATTTTTTTTTTTTTTTCGATAGTATCATTTCAACGGAGAATACTTCATAACCTAAGACAGAAAAAAATTAAACTTATGATCGCTAATGACTAAATTGATTGTACGTATGATAAAACTACATCATAAATTAGGCAAACTAATAAAACATAGGCTATTGTAACTACGCAGCTCTAACGCCGAAGACTCAAACCGAATTGAAATACAAAGATTGTAAATTGATCTGTCTTGAGCTTCGTGAGAGAACTACGAGCTTATTGAACAGATTCTTCTTGAAATAATAGAAACAAAAAATATCACATTAGATCATAAAATATACAACAAATTTAAATAAAGAATGAGTAAATCTTCCTCTCTTAAATACGACTGAATTCCGACGATTCAAAAAGCTCATCAACAGAGAACGTCATTGATGTAAATGGCGATGAACACGTCAGCTCAAAAGGTAAGACATTATTGGCACATAGATGAACCGGACGATTGATCGAAGTCCATACGAACGAACAGAAAAATTAACGTAGCGTTGAGCGGTAATAAAACAATACAAGTCGACAGAAACGGGAACTTCTTGATCTTCTACATGTAGAATAATGCACAAATTCTGACGTCAATTTTTGGAGATGAAACCATAGCCACTGAACTGACAACCCTAATTCAACGAGCCAATCCAACATCGAAGAGGACGTACTTTGATCGACAAAAATCACAGGGTGGTTTATATTTTTGAAGCGTTGAAGTGATTCCAATTGTAACGTTGGAATCACAAACCATTAAAAACAATGCCAATTGCTCTGTAGCACAAAATGATTTTCCAAACGTCGCTCATAGAAATCGATACAGAAAATCAAGAAAGCAACGGTAAATTTAGCTTTCTGGAACTTTATTCGATACTTCAACAGAAGGATAAGTAGTGTCGTAGTTCTCAAATAGTTTTCGGCGTCTCGAAGCTGACTCTCAATTGATCCATATTTGTTGTTCCTTTCAGTGCATCCAGTAACGTCGATATAATTTCAATGCTTCCAAATTCTCGATGTCTTCATCACGGATATGAACCTACTCGTGCTTCTGAATAGCACAATTGGGAAAGGGCGCAAAAGAGGTCGGGCGCAAAAATGGAAGTCGGGGATCAAAATCAAAAAAATTGAAAAAAAAAAGAACACCAATGACACGCGAAACGAGAGACGTATTATTTTCGCAAGGATGTAACGTAAATTTTGGAACTTCTTATATTGATTTCCAAAACGGGTATCGTGAACAGATAATTGACCCGCACTCAGCAATCAGTCGGTTACATCAGCTCACCGTTCTCAACGGTAATTTTCAACGACCATTTTCAAGTAAATTATATTCGTAATCCTCAGCTTTCGGAAAAACTTTCAATCAATGCAGTGAGAAATGTTGAATCAAAATTTGAATCCATCATGGACTTCTCAATCAAGTGATCACACACGTGAATTGTAGCGAGCTCGTCATTAATTGATTATGATTCATGACGAGCAATATTCTTTCATCGTTATTCTTCACTAAGAATCGTTATCTTTTTCTCGAACAAGGTGAATCGTTTAGATGATTCAAGAGTAATCTTCCATCAGCAAACTTCGTTTTCTTCATTGTGTTGTTGGTCGTACCGCTGATGGTAACTTCAACGAACTCGTTTTACAATCTATTTTGGTCGAATCATCCTCGCAGTATACGATCTCCAATTCTTTAAGAAATTCAATACATTGCGTTTCGCTCTCGAATGCCAATGTTTGTGAAACGTGCGCTACCGGTAACGACGGACGATAACTATAACCATAAGGAGAATGTTAACATCCACATCTGATTGCATCATAAGGGAAAACGGTAATTCATGCAGCTGTAACTCAAAACAAATGGTTAGAATATCTAATATGAATGGGAGTACAAATATTGGCAAGGGCATCGTAGAACGGTCCCAATGAAAGCCTGAAAACGGGTAAATTGTTTCGGAAATACATGACGATATCAATGAAAATGCAAGACTAAAACATCCCAAAATTACCAACGAACTGAAATACATACGCTTTTATCATGGTATTGATAGCCGTCTTCCTTATTCTGGGAACAAATAAATCAATAAGATAGCTTGCCATACGAGGAGCTTCCTTATACAGGTTAAAAAACCTCTTATAATTGTTTGCTACGCAAGCCGACGATATATTTAGAGCAAATGAAATATACTTGTCCTGCCGTTCTTCAGGGCTTAATTCGACGATCGTTTTTGTTAGATCTATTTGGAAGAAAAAATTATATAATACATGGTAGTTTCACAGAACAACAACATAAGTAATGAAACTCACCGGTCGCATCTTTCGAAAATATATAATATAGAATACGGTAACAAGTGAATTCGAACGAATTGGGATGAGTATTTTGATCATTCTCTTGATACAACAACTTCAACTGAGACTGACATTGATTGAATTCATAATGATCTCCTTTTTCAAGCGCAATTCGGGCATGAGTTTCATAAACGTCCACTGTTAATTCGTCTCGAATTCCTTGAACCTGTAATTGCGATGAAAGAGAGAATTAAAACAGAACCACCCTTAATCATGATATCAATCGCGTCACTGTTTGAATAGAAATGTGATCAATCGAAACAGCACCGGAATTGAATGTGTTACGAGAAAATCATTCGTAATACAGCTCAGACGCTTGACTTACCGTCAAATCTTGTCGAATTGATTTCAGTTGCTCACACGCGTAGTGATAATCTCGATTTTCTGACCATCGTTCTTTCACCCTAGATAGTGATTGACGCAAAATCTCCGGAGGTCGTATAGAGGATGCTTCCAGTGCCTACAAACAAGTGAGCGAATCGAAAGATTTAACGAGCGAGTTCATACAATATCAAACTCGTATCGAAAGCAGTACTCACTGAAGTTAGCCGTAGATATCGTTTTTCAATATCCTGACAAGTTCCTACTATGTGCTCTGTAACACACTCAGGCAATCTATCTTCCGACGCGTTCAACGTAGCATTCCAGACGAGAGAAAGTTTAGGATCATCATTATCGTCGAGAGTTTTACTCCCGAGACTAAATCGAGCAGCACGTTTCTCAAGCATTGCCTTATCCATAGGCATATTACTTTTGACCGAATGATTCATAAATGAATCATTTAGACTGTATCTCTTAGGTCTGAAGGAAGAATAACAACTTAAAATTTCCCAATTATGTAATGTCATCCTTTCATCCAAAGGTAACTTACTTCTTATTCTTCAATTTATGATACGAATCATCTTCATCATTTTTGTATCCGTTTTCATCGTATTGAGATTTCAAAGGGATAAAATCTTCCGAATCTGCATCGTACGACCTAATGAAGATGAAATTAATCAACAGTATTTCTTCACTTAGAAAAAAGACAACTGAGGTCATTCAAGACGACTTACTTATTCTTCTGTTTCTTATGCCAGTTTTCTGAACCATTAGAATAAGGTCTTTTGGAATAAATTGGAGATGCGGAAGCGGAGTCGTTGTTTGGACTAGTATTACGACGATTTTTTGATTTAGGAGTGGATCGATGGAACGAATTCGATCGACCGTTATTCATATAATTAGGCTTAAATGCAGACACGTGCATTGTCGATACTTCACTTTCCAAACTGCAAAAAGATAGTATAAATCAAGTTTTAGCACTAAGAGTTGAAGTACAGATGGCAAAACAAAACTAAGTCATAAAATAATAATTTTTAAGAGATTTATATTTTACACAGTTTCGAAAATATTTCTCAACATAATACTCACACGGGCATGGGTTCTTTATCCCAATCCTTAATATAGAGCAGTCCATTGCCGGTAGCTTGCATTATCTTTGTCTTCAATTTATCCGTAATTTGATCTTTCTCTACGGTGGTTGTGCACTTATTAAAGCATCGGTTGACGTAATTTCTGTAAATTACAAAAAAAGAACAAATGAACAAATACTCTCTCATGAAGAAAAAGAAAGAACAAAAACTCACGTTAAAGAAACTGGCCAATCACTCATATCCAAAGCGGACTTCGCTTTGTCAACTTTGGCAAAGTAGTCGTTCGGAGTCTCGTGATCATTATTTTTTACTTGAGCATCGTCGACATCATTTTCTACGTTATTCTCTTTCATCGGCGGAACAGGAGGCAGTTGTAAACTATTACTGAAAGGATTAAGAGCAGGAGGTAGTTGTTTACCATTGTTGAAAGGATTGAGAGCAGGAGGTAAGGCCTGAGGTGGAGGAACTGGAGAAAAGATCTGGGTGGAATTAGAGAAAGTCGAAGAGGTATCGTCGACTGAATTTTCCAAGTGAAATTTCTTCATTTGCTTGTTCAACTGTCTACGTTTACGTTTCTTTTGCTTAGGCGTAAGACTGTTGAAATGGTTCACAGATACAGCGGGTGGAGGTACAATAGGAGGCGGCTTACTAAAAATATTGAATTTTACAGATTTTGTAGGATCTAGAACATAAGATACAACACTCGTCACAAGGGAATTCGTCGACAAAGTCAAATATACAATTGTTTTCAGCTTACCAGGAATGTTGAACTTCACAGATTTCAGAGAGCCTAAAACAAGAAACCAATAACCATAAATCGATCGATATTTTCTACCATTCAACAAAAATTTTTACTTCACGCACCATTTTTCAGTTGAGGAAGAGCTTGATTTGGTTCAGGTGGTGGAGGAGTTTTAGGAGGTGACCCAGGAGGAAGAGGAGGCAAATCGGCAGTTTCTTTGAGAGGTTCCGTTACCTTAGTATCATTCGTGGCACTAGATTTTTGAGAATCATTATCTGTTGGCGTAGTACCTAAATTACCTGCAACCGCAAGTTTACAATAGATTAATTATACAAGTTTAAGTGAATAATTTTTATTTGAAAACGAAGAGAAATTAACGTATCCATACCTCCAGAAACGAAATTTTTCATGAATGGGGGTTGTTGTACTATCTGTTGTTGCTGCTGCTGTTGTTGTTGCTGCATAATACTTTGGTACATTTGTGGATTATTCATCATCCCATATTGGTACGCCTTTGAAAAGAAAATAAATCAAAGGACAATCATTACTAAGGACCGAATTCTTCGTGATCTGAACGGGAAACGTCACGATCATTAGAATACTCACATTATAGGCAGTCTGATAATATTGCATATCTGCTTGCCCCATACCATTGAATCTAGAACAGACAAGCACATCGTTCAATAGGAACAGAGTTGATGGACTGTAACCAATATTTTGAAGTGAAAAAAAAAACATACCCCATATTGGGATACATGGAATAATACTGATACCAGGACTGGTTCCAAGGATTAACTGCAGGTTGTTCTTTCTCGCCCATACCTACAAAAAGATGAAAGAAGAACATCCGTAAGGAATATTCGATCAGTTTGAAGAAACATGCCACGACGGAGGATGACTCAGGTAAGAAAATCAAACTTTATAGTTCGAGATGCACAAGCCATGAGTAAAGATGCCTCGAGTATGAAGATCTAATTTAAACATCTGAATATCAGATCGACGAATACTCACCTTCACTTGTCAGAGAAAAGAAATCGAACGAAACAGCTGATATACGTAACTGCGTAACAGTTATGAAACTGAGCTAAAAACAAAAACTCAACAAAAAGTATTAAAAACAAAAGAGCATTTCCATAGCAATCACCTAAATTGACATCGGAAAAATTCTACAGATTAAAAACTCTACATCGAAGAAGTACAGTTGAAAATTAAAACGCACGTAAATTCAAGATAATACTGAAGAATGAAGTTCAGCGATGAGCGATGGTGTACAGGTGTAATTGTGCAACGGAATTGAACAATAATAACAATTATTATATTTTTTTTTGTTAGAAAAATGGCGGTCACACTCACGACTCACGAGTCACGAGCAATATCTATGAGCATGGCCAGGCTATGAGACGTTCGTCAGTGAATCGATGACGTCAAACCTGTGCGTCAAACGGTCTCTATCACGAGCGTGGTCTCTATTTAGCGCCACAGCGCGCTCTGCAGGGTCGTATTTGCAATCGTATGAGGACGCACTCGACGCAGAGTGATCGAGCAAAATAAGTGGCGAAATTTGGAAGTTACCTGAAAAGAATATTATGATCAACATTATATAGATTATTTATTAATTATATTCAAGAATTACGGCTTTATTTTCCATCACTATATTGTACAAGCTATAGGCAGAACAATTCAACGTTTTGAGGAGTACCTTGAAGATGATACTCGTCGAATCGTCCTTATAATTTGTACAATAGTGGAAAATAAGACCGTAATTTTCTTGAATAATTTCAATAAATTTTTTTTTCACGTGTAAATTTCGTCAACAATTTAATTATTTAAGTATTTATTTTAACGTTACCAGTCAAATGAGAGTTTGCGCTAAATCCACCGTAGCTCGAAAACTCGAAACGTTAGACGTATAGTTTCAATGTACGAAATTTGTATTTTAATTTTATCTTTCATTTGAGCCATATCCGAAGTTTCTACGACTTCTCTGAGCCAAGTTATCGACCAAAATAAACCAAAAATTGACCAAGTTGTTAAGATTTTTTATATAAAATATTGAAAAATCTTCCACTCTTCCAGGCTTCGGGTTATTCAAATATTTTTTTCGGAATCAGCATTAAATTGCACTTCGAAATCAGATAGAATGTAAATGTGGAAGTTGGAATAATTTTTAATTTTGGCTACTTAATGAATTTTTGGCACATTTTGGTCCATAACTTGGCTCAGAGAAGTCGTAGAAACTTCGGATATGACTCAAATTAAAGATAAAATTAAAATACAAATTTTGTACATTTGAACTATACGTCTAACGTTTCGAGTTTGCGCGCTACGGCGGATTTAGCCCGAACTCCCATTTTTTTTTTTTTTTCAACCAACCATAAAATTTTATTTGAAATGAAAAGAAATACAAACTAAAGAAAACACAAAAAAAAAAAAAGAAACAATCAAACAAAACAAAACAAAATGAAAGAAAACAAATACAAAAAATACAAAAAAATACCAAAAACAAAATGGAACAAAAAATTAAATAATTAATAAAATAGTGACAGAGTCAATTACTCGAGCATAGCAATCATTAGTTTTGATTGGCTACGAGAATTGGCTCCGTCAGTATGAAGAAAAAATGATTTAACTGGTAACATCATTATTTTTGCCTCACCTTGTATGAAATATGATTATAACCACAGAGTAAGTTAGGATGTAGCAGTTCTGGGAACAAGTAAGGAAAAATTAAGGAAGAAAGGCGAGTAAAGAGTAAAGTTTATTTATTTTACTTCAGTTATTTTATATCCCCCTCAACAGCTTGTAGCCATTTATGGAAGAGGACGGTGGACAGTTATAATTACTTAAGATAATGGAAAACAAGAAAAAAAAAAAAAAAAAAAACGATGCTGGTGCTGCGGAACGAGAGGTGCGATTTACGACAAGGATCCAATTCAGAGCAGGAGAGAGCGAGAGCAATAAAACCAATAAGACAGGGAAAGAAAAAAAAAAAAAAAGTATTTTAAGATTTGTGATTTATTTGGCGCTCTGAGTATTGCTTATTTAAATTTTGTTCTCGACTGGTAAAAAATATCTTCAATCAAACACAGAACGACCGCCGTTCTCTTAACGCGAGCTTACAACAGAAGACAATTCCTTCTTTGTATTGCCTTACCCATAATTATATGCCAATTTTTGAAGTATGTATTATCACCTCATCTCGAGAAGGGATTCCTCCACTCCATGCCGCGACTCAAAAGATGAATGAAGTAGAAAAAGTAAATGTCAGAAGTGGATGTGTACCTTTGATTGTATATTATTTAAGAGCAGCCCAGCGACTGGAGGACTTTTTCCCCTATTTTTCTTCGAGCTCGGGGAGGGTGTTTATTCAAGAATTGGCCTAAATGATTAATAGAATATCAATAATCACAGTTCTCCAGGTTGAAAAATTGTTTTTTTTTTTCATTTTCCACGAGTTCCAGGCCCCCAAAGACTGGAGAATTTTTAGACTATCTTTTTTCCAGCTCAGTGGACGTGTTCATAATAAGAATTGACCTAATCGATGGACTTAATAGCAAAAATCACGGTTCTCCAGGTTGAAAAAATCCCTACTTGCCTCCCCACCCCAATTTTTTTTAAATTGAGCTTGAAGTTATGTTATTGCTAGAAACTGGGAAAAATATTAATGCTTTTTTATGAAAAAAATACCATGGATGCACGTCTACATCTTCTAAAATGTCTGCAAGTTTCATCGCGTCGCAATCATTATTGTCTGAGGTACAGCCATTTGAATTTTTTGCCTAAAAATGGCTCGGGTCCAATTTTTTGGATTTTGAGTTTTCTCATGCGGGCCAACATTTTCACACACATTTGGAACATTTTCCGACCAAGGCCGTTTTCCTCATCTTACCCGACTAGAGCCTTTCGCACTAAATGCTGGTGTATTATAACGAAGTTGAGCTCGGTTCAAATTGTGAAGTAAGTGCCTTAAGGGTGTGCTTTGCTTGTGAAAAGGAGCACTGAAAATATGGTACCGGAAAAAATTTATCACTGCTCTAGTTTTCAATGGACCTTTCCGATTCTTCGATATCTTCTTCAGAGATTCAATAGGAGGCAGTATGAGAGCAGACTTGAAAATTTTCTTCCATACGCATTTTCATTTTCCTTCAAAATCATCCAAAATTTGTCTATTTTCTGGAGTAAAAATTTGGAATTCTGTTCTTATACCTACTGCTTTTCACTGGATGTTTCGGTTCAACATTACTGGAGATCAAGAAATATTTTCTCAACTTTTTTGTGAAGTCTTGTAAAGTCATTCCTTACGAGGGTTACTCATACGCACGCCCAAAAAGCGTTGCGTAGTACTGCTGGTATACCGAATCTTGCAGAGTATTTAAGGAGAGAATATGCAACCTATCGTACATCGTTTCGGCGTTTTCCAACGGCCGCTCTCCCTTCCAATTATTTTCAAATCGTAGATTCGTCAGTTTTTTTTGTATGTTTAAGAAGACTTCGACAGCGAAAGTACGCCTGTAATCTGTATACCTATAGCACTCAATTTTTTTTGTCGTGTTGATCTCGTTCAAAGATTGTAATATTGTTTTTGTTTTTATTAATGATTAAAACAAAAGAGAGCGTCAAATAGATACACGATTAGCTGCGCACTTTTGCGAGTAATTTTTTACTCCTCTGGAATGGAATCAATGTACACCAATGATGAGAGCCTCGTTTGCTAAGTATTTTAGAGTGATGTTCATTAACTTACGATGAGTGACTATGCGCCCACATATGTTATTCTACAATAGAATCGTAACGTGTCTGCCTGTTGTACGATGCGTAAAATATCCATGATTATTTTTTCGCGCCACTCTTTTAATCTCTAAATATAGACTCTACGTTGTCTGCGTATACATACGGTGTTATCGCGGAAGAATGAACTTTGCTCGGAACTTTATCATAAAATTGTTATGATGTTTTCAATATCGTGAAACCGGTATGAAGAGCGCGGACTCGACACATAGAAGAGTGTTTTAAAAAGTAACTTGCCTCAAATCGTTCAGCAGACCGGTGCTTTTTCGCGCGTGAATGGTGACAGTAATCACTCGGATTCATTAATTATTCAAAACTTGCGATGGAACAAAATACGGCGGTGAATTATAGAACAGCTGACCACCTCAAGTAGGACAATATATTTCATACTATTATCCTCATCGTTTCATAGATTCTATATGTATAATAGGTACATCCGTAAATTGATGCATGCGCTCGAATGTGTCTCGATAGTATATTATTTTTTTTTCTTCGAGCTATGTGCGTATAATGTACTGTAAATTATTGTCGTGACTTTTCCGAAATTTTCAACGAATTTTATTAGGCTGACAAATTCGACTAGAATCCGTCGCACGTGATGTCTGGCGCGTGTGGCATGCATAAGTCTCGCATTAATTCACTCCTGCAATACCTAACTACTATACCCATGTATTTTTAATATTTTTGTATGTTTCCAAAAATGATATTTTTCTCGTTACAAAAAAAAAATATCCGGAATTTTATCGATTTTTTTTTTTAATCATGAGTTAGTTATCCATTCATTAGGTAAACCCCAATCGAGAATATCTTAGGTGATCAATGTTGAAAAATTGTCAAATTTGAAAAAAAAAAATTGTTATCGTACATTGAAATCGCAGGTTTGATATGATTTTTGTGAAGGTTTTAAGCGAACCTTGACCTGTACGGAAAGACTTCAGATATCATTTTACAAAGTTAGAATTTTCTTATATGGCTTCTCTGGTCGAGTTAGAAATTAACTTCTACCACCAGCCTAATGAAACTAATTTAGTGAAGCGAGATATCATGATCAATGAAAGTTTTCGAATACCAAATATTCCGATAGCATGAAAAGAAATTCTTAGGGAGTTTGAATTGGGTTTGGAGAATGAAATTACGGAATATATTTTATATTCGTATTACTAATGAATTTTAAATTCGAAAAAAGAAAAAAAAAATCTACCATACGTCTAATTACGAGATGAAATCGAGAATCGCGAGGGAAGAAAAATTCGCCATTTCCGGCTGAAACCTTCTAATTTCACGTCGGTTATCAAAATTATGAACGGAAATCGTAGAATACAGTTAGTTCAAAGATATAATTGATGGTGTTGAAACGGGTGTACACGTGTGCGAGATGTTATAACAAACTGTGAATTATAGGGATTAGGCACAGAGTAAGTTGCCGTTTCAATGACATTGTCCGTAGATTTATGAATCATCACAATTCTGATTGAATCGTGATGACCCTCGAACATTTTTTCCGTGAACAAGAGATGTTGGATGAAAAATTATAATTTCTGTTTCTGGTAATCATTCCGATAATGTATAAAGCTCGAGAATATTCAATTTAGTTTATTAGATTGTCAATTCAGTTGCGTTGAAATCATTTAATTATGACTGCTGTAGGTTAGGTTAGTTATACCCCTCTAGACAATATTCTATTTGTAATAGGTATCTGTGTGTATTAGCTTGTTCCAATTAATCTTATTATTTTTATTCTCTTCTCCTATTATGACTACATCTATGTACATCTGAAGATTGAAAACTGATTAAGATCTTTTCTCAAGTTCTATATTGACACACGAAGCGAACAATAACACAATAACAACGACACGGAAGCCGACCTATAAGAAACTGTTACTGTTATATCACCGACCAAGTAAGCCTATCTATTTTTCCAAGGGTTTTCCTAAGCAAGATAAAGAACGAAATTTTATTCATTTACATTTAGTACAAGTTGCTCTATAGGGCTATACATACACAGGGCTTTTCCAGTATTTCATATTGCATACTTTATTCTCCTACTTGTTATCAAGTTGGTAGTGTTTTGTTTTTAACATTGATCTTATGGGAGTTGCTGGATTACATATTCATTTTTGTTCAGGAGCGGTCTGCCATAAGAGCAATGTTAGAAAGACTACGAACTTGATAACACGTAGGAGAATAAGTATACAATTTGAAATACTAAAAAAGCCCTATTGGCTCGGAAAATGAGAATAGTTTTAATATTGAGCCGAAGAAAGAAAATGAAAATTAACGGAGAATTATTGAAAAGAATTTAGGTAGGTTCATGATATAACTGTACAAGAATGGAGAAAAGAGAAAAAATACAATATTATTTGATCTCGTATACAATGGTGAATGATTCAGATATATGGAAATAAACTCAGAATTTTTAAATAAGAGGAAAATTAAGGATTATAAGGATTGAATGAAGTGGGTAAGACGAAAGTACTGACGTAGGAGGGAGATTGTATCCGAGTTGCTTTTGATGGCCTAGGGGAGGGGAAAAGGGACATTCACTGAAGAGCGGAGGTTTTGGAGTACAGGACATGAGAAGAAATGATCAAAGTTTAGATAGAGTTCGTGACAGTGATGGCGTGATCGAGAAATTCCGTCGATTAGATGGGACTGTGTGATTCGAGTACGGCCTATACTTCATCTGGTGATAACGTTTGAAATTTCCGAAGGAGGTTGACCAGGTGGTGGGAGTCTCTTTCATACGGAAGAGTTCGTTTGACGGTGGACTTTTCCGAAATTCGGTCCAAATATTTAAGATGAGTGAGTGGTAATGATTTTGACAGGGAACCTGTTTTCTTCGGGGAGGGGGGGGGGGTGTTCCCGGAAAAAATGTTTGTAACCGGGAGGTCACATGACCTTGGGACTTAATTTCGCAAGTCCCCTCCTATCATATATATCAGACAGAGGTCGACAATTTTCCAAGTCCCTTCCTATCAAAGCTCGGAGGTCGAAATCTTTCCAAGTCCCTCTCTTATTACCTATAGCTTGAAGGCTGAAAATTTTCCAAGTTCCCTCCTATACATACCCATTCAGCTGAGATCGAAAATGTTTTTCAATACTCTCTCCTATCATACACTTATACATACTAGTATAAAGCTAGGATGATGCAAGGAGTCAAGTCCACTAGACTGTATTTCAAGTCTTCTTCCTATCATATGTATAACTTGGAAGTTGGTGAGTATAGCCCGATCAAAACAGCTCCTCCAAGTAACTAGATATGCAATGCCTCATACACCAATTTGCTTAGCTCCTTCAATGAGCCAAATATGCAATACTTCAAACATCATCCCTTCAATAAATTGTCCCCTTTGTATCATCTTGCAGCACTGATAGCCTGGTTAAAATAGCTCCTTCAAGTAACTAGAAATGCAATACTCCATACACCAATCGCGGTGCTGATACCAGAGGATGTGAGTCTCAGGTTCTGACCGGAGAATGATCTTGTTGTTGGTGCCCACAGAATGTGGTCCGACGGGTCCAGGTCGTTCCTGTTGGCTAGGAGGCAGAGGTCGATAACCAGACGAGATCGTCAAGAGCTATGCTAGGGCCGACCAACATCAGATAAGGTGGTAGTGTGAAGGCTTTTCCAGTTGTTTAGACAGCGCAGTGGCGTTTTGGCTCTGTCCTCGTACTCGGGGACTGGTTGCTTATTCGAAGTGGGACTCGCAGCCAGCTAAAGGTGTTCTCTGGGTTCCTCCCTCGAGGGGATGGAGAATTGTGATACGGTAGCAAGTGAAGATCGATGTGAGAAGTATTTAGTGCACTTTCAAGGCAGTTTTCAATTGTGGTTTCAAACAAGAGACCTCGCACTCGTTTATAACTTTCCCAAAGATTGGGAATTGTCGTACAACGTGCGAAAACAGAATGCAAACAGGTAATTAAAAGGAGGATGATGTACGTTAGGTTGTCTGTAAGGTAGATGTAGGTGCCCGTGTGAATTGTGTAGCATAGTTTCGAGTAGGTCAATGTGGCCGGGTTAATCGGGGTAAGATGCTGGAGCGTGAAGAGGATTCTCTATGTGAGACAGTTTGTAGTATAAAAGGAAGTAAGAGAGTGCATTGAAGAAAGTGAGTCTGTGAGGAAATTTGAGAAGTTCGGAGTTGAGAGAGATGAGAAAGACAGACGAATATTGCCATCAATTCGGCAGTAAATATTGAGGATGTTACAGATGCGATGGGAGACGATGGATCCATGTATGGAATGTACGTCGGCCGTTTTGTTTTTAATTTTTGAGCCGTCAGTGAGACAAAGGGTATGATCATGATATTCTTGTAACAGGTTTCTTTAGCGAGTGGTGAAAATGCTGGGGTTAGAGAGTTTTCGAAAGGAATGGGGTTGAAAAAAGGTTATTGTTGACATGTTTCATGTCTTTACTCTGATCTGACTCGACCTGACCCCTAATTTGAAAATTTGCGAGTGCCCCTCCCCTCCTTCACCCTGGTTACTCCGCGGGTGATTCAAAAATTTGCGAGTTTGTCCCGCGAGCTCACCATGCCCGATTTATACACTAGCTTTATACTAGGATTTAACCAGTGGTAAACTAGCGCCTCCCCTTTCGCCCCTTTGAGGATTTTAGTAGTTCTAAAATGGGCATACTAGCTTTATAATACCCCGCCCCTCCCTTTACCCCCCTTTTAGGATAAGTTTTATGATCCGGGGGGTTCACCTTGCCCGGTTTATATGGTGGCTTTATACTTCATACCATGAACCCCACTAGGATTTTACTAGTCTTCAACTAGGTTTATGGGCGTAGGCTAATAAAATGAGGAGATGAGGGCATTGCTGAGAGACAGTTGACAAGAAGTTTGAGTCTACATAGAAAAAGGCGAGGAGGTTTGGCAGCTTCGGTGCATAAACTGAGTTTGAGATGTGTTCAAAACCGAAATTTTAAATGCGCGAGAAGAGACCCCATAACACGGACCCATTTGAGTTCAAAATTCTTTCTTGAAAAACCTGTAGTACCATATGTAACATTCATTTTGGAAGCATAAAAGAATGTTACATAAACAAGTGCCGTTTGAGACCACAAACAAAACGTCTACTTTGAGGATTACAATAACACCCCAGAAATTACTACTTCCATGGTCAATCCCTTCTAAAAATGTAGAAAAAACAAAATCCACGGCTATACTTACGAGGATGCAATCGAAATAAATTGAACGAATATTAAGTGCGCATCAAATCATGAATTTTCTTCCTCAAAAGTGTAAACGGGAGTTTATAGTTTGTCTAGTTTTCAACAACCTCCACCTCGAGGATTAAAGTAATAATTCTCTGGTCGTCACCTCCAACATTGAAAATAACTGATGAATATAATTAGAATCAATTTTTAACGAACATGAAATCTGTCAGGAATAATATTGCGTTACTTTTTCTACGGCCCATTACGTACGGGAATAAATTAAACTGAAAATACGGTAATGAAAACAAGTTTTTTGATACCTGCTAAAAATGTTACCCCTTAAGGCCTACTTCAGCTTTCATTTTTGTGTACGTAATTCCGCCAGATCTGCGAAAGACTTCGGAAGATTTGTTTCGTTCACTAAAACGAGGTGTATGAATTTATAGGAAATAGATAAATTTCGTAATGTGGTTATGTGATGACGAAGAACTTATCGTGACTCGCGAAAAATAGCATTCAGAAATTCAATTATAGATTGTTTGTGGTTTCAGACCAATTAAATCACATATTTTCTGAACAAAATTTCAGACAATGAAATATTATCTCTACATCTGTATCTTTTGTGTCACAGAAAAATGGATTTACGACAAAAAGAACCGATTTCCATGAAACTATTTTTATCGTCGCATAATTAGAAAATAAGGTGTGATTTAATTACTCCTACATTCTATATCATTCTCATTGAATATGTATGAGTACCGGTACATTGAGAAATGTAGCTATATAGCACGAAGAAAGAACCCTCGAGAATGAATTATTTTTTTTAATTAATATGAAAATTTTGGATATTTCTTGGATTAGGGTGTGTATGCTGTGCGGTTGTAAAAGTAAAGACATGATTGTTTTTGATAAATAATGAGGACTCGCATTTCTGCTCACGTACTCGAGATATTCGGGAATTTTAAGTACCTATAAGCACTAAATAGTAATTACTCACTATGATTGATTGATAGATTTTTAATGAAAAATGTCGAAAAAGATGATGACGGTTAGAAAGGGAGTTCAAGACTTTTGGTTCTTTATAATTATGAAAATTTCATTTCGATAAATTAGTTGAGCTTTTTCTTGAAACGTGACAAAATTCAAAGGTTATAGTTTCAGGGTTCTAAATCTATGACAACCTGATGATGTCGTGCCCTCCCTTCGTTCTCGAACAAATCTCAAGCTCAGTTTATGCGTTGAAGTTGCCGAACCTCCTTTCCCCTCTCGTAAACTGATTCTGACCTCAAATTTCTTATCAAATGTCTCTCAGCCATTTCCTCATCCGCTCTTCTTTATTCCATTTTCAACTCAAACAATAACCTTCATCTAACCCCCAGAAACAAACATACTCGTATCCTGCGTCCATATGAGAACTCTCTCTGTAAATTGACTTGAAATTAACCAAGAAAAACAGTGGATCGAAATGGACCTGAAGTCGACGAGGCAAATGAGTCGAAAACCTGATATTGACGTCGCCGTCCGGTCGATTTTAGCAATATATCGACGCATCGACACAATTTCGATCAGTACTTTTGAGGAAGTGAATTCTCAGCCGATTTGACGTCGACGCTGCGTGTTGACTGAAAATCAACGTCAAAATGACGACCGATATTGCCCTTCGGGTTGGCGACATTTCAAATCATATCTTGGCCCGGTTAAGTCGTAAAAAGTTTGGTCTAGACATGAATTGTAAGCAAAATAAAAATATGAAATTGAGTTACAACTTTCATACGTTTGAAGTATACATAATCATCTTCAAATTTATTTTTCCCACTTTTGCGCTGGAACAAATTTTAGTCTGAATCGTCCTTCAACTATTGACATGATCATTTTGACGCACTCCGCACAGCTCGGAAGTCGATTTTTCCAAGTTCTCCTCCTATCAATCAATTTTATCAAATCTTTCAAGGATGGCAATATATACCGGTCACTTTATTCGCCTTTAATGCATTTTGTGTGATTTTAAGCCAATTAAGGTCACCCAGAAGATACCACGTGGAGGTTAGCTTACTTGTCTTCCATCCCCCCTATAAAAAGTTTCGTGATACTTCGCAAAAATTTAACACATCTCTCCTCCATCCACCCGAAGAAGGCTTTTGTCAAATTTTATGCTTGCTCCATAGTCTGGACACTCCTCTAGCTCACAGAAGTATTCGCTGTGGATCAAGAGGCAGCGACATTCTGTGGATATTACATTAGTTCTGAATTCTTCAATCGCGGAGGCGAGCATCTGGCAGGTATTATTAGACCGGCGCTGTCGTTTCTTTGGACTTGGTATTGCCGCAGTCGTCTGACGTTTCTTTTCCTAAGCAAACGCTCGTGAGACTTTCCTAATAGCAGTACTCCTGTTGGAAGAGCTGAGCTGTCGCTGAGAACCTCGTGCTTCCACTTACGGTCGGAATTGTAGACTTTGAAACTTCCCTGCGACCCCAGAACCAACGACTACTTCCTCATCACGTGGTTCAAAAAGGGACTCTCGCGCAACTCCGGACTCATCTCTTGCTTCTCCGATCTCCGGATGTTCACGTCAGAATCAACCCTAACAAGGCCTAGCTTCTCAACTTCGCGCATGTCCTCAAAATATTTCGTTAATTGAGAAGTACCATGGCTTGCCACTACAGATAGAAAACTACAGTACCGGTATTTAACGTTTAATTGACCGGTACAGTACCGGTGTATTAGCACTTACATTTTTCAAAGTCCAAGTCTAGCTCGAGAAATACCCCTAGTTTCTTTCTAAATTCCCCCTTTTCTCTTGAAACCTCAGGTTTCCTGCACACCTCATTCAAACCCGTCAAAGGAACTGAGTTTTTTCTCTGTAGAACTTCACAAATTGCGTCAAATCTCAAAATTGTTCCGAAGTCTCATGGTTCATTAAACCTCAAAATACGAGTAGATTAAGTAGCGGTCGTAAACCTCCATACAGCTCCAAGTTCTTTCTCTTCTCCAGGGACAAGCCTCAAAATCGTTCCTCCTCTCTTGAGAGTTTAGGACAATGCAAGGATTGGTGAGAATTTTCTAGCCTTGTGTTTCTCAAAAAATATTCCGTCAATCAAGAATAAGTACTCTAAAATAAGTTCCTGTTTTCAATGAGGAAGACGTAAGAATCCTCATTTTGTCTAACGCGTAGTTTTCACTCGTACTTATTTTGAACTTCTTTTTTGTAGATGGTAGGATATTTTGCTTGTTTTTACGCTCGAATTTCGTAGTAATGCCTGCACAAACATCTATTCAGCCTATATCCTTCAAGAATGCATTCGACATTGATCTATTTTTGAAATGTCCATAAATTTACATCAAAATAATGAATGTAATCCAATGTATTTTTCTTCTTTGCGCGCCAACCGCAGGCCCGGCCGTTTTGTGTTCTTTGTTATGAGATGAATTTTTCTCTCTCTGACGAGGTGATCTCGCGAGAAGATAATACCTATTTTAGAAGCTAATACCTATTATCGAATATTCATCGTATTTCAAAGGCATTAAATTGATTTCAATACGTATCTCACCAACTTCGCACAGATACATTGATTTTGCTAAGAAAGTTTTTTTTGTCGAATGGTTTTGCACCGCATGGTTGAACTTCTCTCAACTGATGCAGTACAATAATTAATTTTCACATCACGGGGTTCTTTCTCGGAATGATCGTTTAGAAAGATAATGAACATAGTCCATAACTTGGGGGAGCGAGATCAACGTCTCTCACCAATCGAGCCACTCTTCGTCTAGATGTACGTATCAAAGAGTGCAAGAAAGACCATGGTATGAGAGCCAAAAGATATACAGTTCTTGATATCTACAAAACTATAGGGGAAAATCGGCGTTCTACTTCCCCTAATATCAACTTATCCTACCCTTCGCATTACTCTGCCATTATTTTTGATTGCATTTTTCCAATCTATTCCCAAACGCCTGTTCTTTCTTTCATATTGGTGATGCAAACCAAAGCTTCTCATGAAGAGGGTGGTTCAAATCGTGGATTTAAGTGAGAATTTTTCCCTCTCGAGCATTGCGTTAAATTTCCTTTTCAGAGCTGTAAAAGAGGAAAGAAAGCATAAAAAGTATACGATCTGTTCGGCCTGAAATTGGCTAAATATAAGCATATGCAAGGAAGTCGAATCTGTAAAAATAATTTGCGAGCGAGATGAGTCAATTTTTCTGCCGTCCTCTCATCTTTCCCGTACAATTATAAGCACTCGGTAGTCAACCAAGCGCGAAAAAATTCTCTACGCGGAAATGATGTTGTTGAAGTGTATACATGATATTCTTATCTCGACTGCGATAAACGATTCTCGTAAACAGAAACAGAGGTTATTACATTGTGAGAGAAAGATAAAATACTGATGATAGAAAAATAAGTAAAAATAACGTCTGGCATCAGCAACTTCATCATCTATCGTCAAGTTCGAAGAGTCCAGTTTTGTCTAAGTACAGTCTATGTAGAAAGAAAACAAAATGAGAAAACATAGATTGCCGAAGTTTAGTTAACCAATATTATTGGGTACCGGTACCTACTTTTATTAGAACCTAGAATCAGTTGCGGTAATATCTCGTAGGTATACACTACACACATCTTTATATAAATACAAAGCTTAGAAATATATGGACATATGAACGAGTTCCAACTTCAACCAATTTGACTCATGATGACTAAGGCCTATAGCTTTAATAATGATGCAAGATCAAGATGATTGCACTCAGTGCACAGTGTATGAACCTTCCGATACAAAATAATTCGCAACCAAAGAAAGATAAATACGAACACCTCCTATCAGGGAGATATGACAGATTTATGAATTTATGATTAATGTCTGGAAGGAGGTTGAAAAACTTTGTAAATGATGAGTGACTCATAAAAACTTTCCTAGAAAATATGTGATCGTAAAATACGATAAGAAAGCACGTGTTGGTGTTGTAAATAATAAAAGTAATATTCTTATTTTTCCCGCTTTATTTCTACAATAAAATTCACTTCTGAATCTTCTTCCCATTTGGTCCCCATGGCTGGTACACGAGATTATAATTTTCACGACTAAATGATCATCATTCTATAATCAGGTCGTTTAATTCAAGGATTTCGAAATATTCGTTGAATGCAGTTGTACACTTTCATCAAGTGGTATAGGCGGGACGACGGTGTTCATATTGTAGAAGAATGGTCTAAGATGCACCATTTTTCTATCTCTCAGGTGGTAAATGGTGGTATCAAGAGCTCCAGCACTAAATTTTCAAAAGTTTTGAAAAATAACCTTCCTGTGTGTAACTATTGTAATTTTTCTCGGCATCGCGCTTTGATTTGTGTGGATTTGAACCAAGAATTGTACCTTAATGACGTCACCCTCTCCTGCTTGTACTCTCCATATCTACAGAGGGTCCGTGATGTCGTGCTCTCACACTTTCAATGGTTTGCAAGTTCCCCTCCAGCACTTTCTAACCAACTGAGTATATTGATGGCGTCACATTCTTCTTCAACTTGTACAGTATTTTGTCTCAATAATTAACCAACCAAGCTTGAACCTAGCTTATAGTGAGAAATAAAATCCTAACTTGAAGAGTTATAGACTAAAATCTTCCCATGGGCGTAGATTATGTTACTTGTGGCCTAGTTTTTATACTCTCAGAAGAGAAATTCTAGCTTGACACTTCATATTTATGACTTATCTTGAAGGTTCGGAGCTCGACCTTTCTCTGGGCTCATTTCTAAGTTTACACCTAGCCCAAAACTCCATAATCCAATAATTTTGAATTGCGGGGCAAAAATCTAAATGAAGAATAATTTTAAATCTAATTATCAATTTTCATAGGTAATCTATTCGCGAAATACATCGAGTGATGCGCTATCTATCGGCGGGCTCTCTGATTGGTGAATTGGGCCGAGAAGGTGATGATGATGAAAAAAGTTCTGAAAAAAATTCCAAATGGGGTTATTCAGAAAGAAGATTTTGACAGCTATAATTTTTGCTCTCTGTACTTTTTGATAGAAATTCATAATCAACGAGTTAGAGCTGATTTTATGAGTGTATCTTCTTATGGTAAAAAATACAGGATCACCTTCTCGTCCAGTTTCTGTAAATCGCCACCTGCAGCGCGACCGCTCTGTATGCCTCGAATTAATATTAGGATTATTACTGAATAAACTTTTTTATAATCAATATTTAATCTTATTTTTCGCATTGAAAAGGATTAAAATTTCTATCAAAAATATGTAAAATAAAATTGTTTTTATTAAAAAGGAAATGAAATCAAAAATAAATGAATCAATCAACCAAAATTAGAAATTAAATCTTGATACAAAAAGAATTAAAAATAATTAATATTTTATATGATTGAAAAAAATAAAATTATCAATTTTAATTTTATATCATTAAATTTATATAATTTGAAATAAAATATTAATTTGTGAAATTAAAAATATATGTAAATTTAATAATTAATGAATAAAAATTTCCAATTTCATAAATAAAAATATGAAATTCATTTTTATTGATTTAATTTATATTAATTTTTATATTAATTTTTTAATTAGGTTTATATTTATTTTTGATTATTTTTTAATAATTTTTTTATTAATTGATTTTTATAAGTTTTTAAAATTCAAGTCCATTATTTTATTAATAAAATTAAAACTATTTATAATAAATTTTTATTTATTATTATTAAATGTAATTTAAAATCATATAGGAAGATGTTTTATATTTAAATTCAATTATTAAATTACTCAAAATTATTAATTCTAAAAAATAATTTTTTTTGTTTATTTTTATAGAATAAATAATTTATTATTAAGATAGGCATTATAATTAGTATTTTAATTGGATACTGGAATGAATGAATAAATGAATAACACTATTTTATTAAATAAATTTATATAAATTATTATAAAATTGAAAATGATTTAATATTAATTAAAGACGAAAAGACCTTAAAAATTTAAGGCAAAAGAGCTCCTTAAGCCATTATCTTGAAATATTCTAAACTGGACCTATACTAGACTAAGGAAAGAGGCTCACCCCTCGCTGGGTTACGGTCATGGTCATATAGGCGGGAACGATTAGGCGCGGACGTTTTGGTTCAGACGCCGCGCCGCGACGTATTTTTTGTAACTTGGTTCACCTAAATCCTGTTCCCTCTGCAATAAAATATTTATTTATAAAATATTAATTTAATAAAGAAAATTTATTTATTCAATTATAAATATTTTAAAGTTAAATTATAATTTTTTTTTCATTAAATTATAATTATAATAAATTATTTTAAAAATTTTTTAAAAAATCATTCAAAACTATATCTAAACAAAATATAAAAATAAATAATTCTAAAAAATATAAAATAATATTAATATTAAGTTTTCATTAATTAAAAAAAAAATATCAAAAATCAAATAATCAAATTAATTTTATATTATTATTAAACTTGAATTAAATTGATTAATCAATTTTATTATTAATAAAAGAATTATTAATCTATTAATCTATCAATCAATTAAAATATATATTTTTTTTTCAAGTAACTTGAATTTAAAGTATTAATTTTATGAATTAATATCCTTAAAAATTTTATTAATAAATAATATCATTTTAATTAATTAAATTATTGTTAATAATTTATTCAACCTGTATTAATATTGTTTGAGATTAATGAATTAATAATTATTAATAACAATGTCGGAAATAAAAATCAGAATCTTAAATTATTTATTTGTGGATAAATTAAATCTAGAATTAAAATATAAACTTCAAGATGAACAAGAAATCAGAATAAATGTTGGAATATAATAGGGTTTCCATTACCTCTAGGGTTAAAAAATATTGTTTTAAAATTAATATCAGTTAGAGTTATTGTGATTCCCCTTGTTAATACTAGTAATGATAAAATAGCTCAATTAATTTTTGAAAATTGTTTCATTTAATAAAAAAAATTGATTCGCGCCTAAGCGCCCAATTGTTTTGACGTCTACTTGAATGGGCGCCTACTTGATTTTTCAGTTCTTCGCGCCTAATTGTCCGCGCCTAAATGATTTCAACCCACCACGCTCCACCCGTTCGCTCCCAAAAAGCCACTGGCAGTCTCCAAAAGTTTTAGGTTAAAATTTTTTTTACTGGCTTTATATTAGGATTATACTAGTCTTGAGGTACTCTGACCTCCGCGAGTGGGCCTCTTCAAAGCACTTGCGGCTTCTAAAAGCTATTAGCTTGAAATTTTCCATACTAGCTTTATACTAGAATTATGCTTGTTTTGAAGTATCCTAAACTGAACCTGCGAAGGCTACAAGCTTGAAATTCTCTAAAGTAGAAGTAGACTTATAGTACATCAAGGAGGGGAGTGAACGAGCAGAGTGAATAAGCTTAACAAAAGCCATTACTCGTATCTTGAAATATTCTATACTGGACCTATACTAGATCCGCGAGTGAGCTCTCCACTAGCTACTGAGAAAGATGTGAAACATGATCTTTATTTATTTGGCTATGCCAGAAAATTTCTAATATCTCAAAAAGACCTCCTCCTTCCCATGCAACAGGTTTCCTGTTAAAATTGCGACCTTTGCGGATGTTATAGAAGAGAAGCACAAATTCAGCTTCTACCACCAACTTCAATGCACAAACATCTACAAAAATGAGGCAGAAAAAAGGAAGACATTTTGAAATATAACTTGGAAAAATTCTAGGATAATAAAGATTGGAACAATTGTAGTGCCAGAGAGAGAGCAGGAGCTTCGAACTACTATCAGTAATCGGTAAAAATGCACAAACATCTACAAAAATGAGGCAGAAAAATGGAAGACATTTTGAAATAGAACTTGGAAAAATTCTAGGATAATAAAGATTGGAACAATTGTAGTGCCAGAGAGAGAGCAGGAGCTTCGAACTACTTTCAATAATCGGTAAAATTTCGAACATTCAACTATCCTCGAACCAATCGTCGATATCAATCTATAATAGAGTTGACTCGATTTGGACGTCGACGCAGAAGAGGAGGGCTTGATTTTTAAAAAGTTAATTGAAAATTTACTCATCCTCATGATTATTGAGAGTACCAAAACATAGAGAATGTTCTTGATTTCTCCCACGTTGAAGAGTGTAATAATTAAATTTGTGAAAGAAAAGGCCAAAGGGGCCGTTATCAGATGTGTTCACCTTACCGTGACCTCGTGAAAGTTTGCAGAAAGAGAGGGGTGGTGGGGGTTTCAAGTTCCAGACTACAATCTATTATTCAAAACAATCTCAATGCTTCGACAAAAGCTACAAAAACAAATAACGATAACCTTCGGGGCGTTTCGCTTTTTACCGCGTTCAATATTACTCTTTCGCAAATATAACATCACACGGTAGCATGAATCGTCCCTTCATGAAAATAATACTCAATTTATTATTTATCATAACGTAATAATACGCTGGTAGACTACACTACTCCAGACTTGATGCAATGATGTATTTAATGGCCAATATACCTTCTAACAAAGTATACGCGGTACATGTTGTACATACCAAAGAAAAATCCATTATATAATAATACATTATGCCGGCGCTGGTTCCGACAGTAAGGTAAAAAGAAAGGAGGGAATTAAGCGTGTGTTAGTATACGCGTCGGAGAAAGACAATTCTCCGCTCGCCTCATATCGTGTTTTTACATAACTGTCGGAATCAATCTCGAGTCATTGGTGAGCGTACAGAAACGCTACTTTTTTTTCAACCGAGCATCATGGTTTTCGGTGATACATGTGCTTTTCGATCGTTGTAAATTCATCGCGAATAATTCATAAAGTACGACTCGCGTAAATAAATTTGTATTTGAGAAAAAAGAAGAAAAAATAAAAATTTTGTATTTTTCAGATCCAGAGTCGGAAGAGATATGGATTCGAAAATATACACCGGTATTTCGTTGTTCGCGGAAGTGATAGTTTTAATAATTCGTATATTCATTTCGATGATCGAAAGTGCGTACAGGTTGATAGTTCCAGTTCCAGAGAAATCCGTCGCTGGAGAAACTATACTGGTTAGTAACGTATCTAGGCCTGTAGATTTATGCTCGTTACGAAGTTACAATATACATCTCTAAAGTGTCGAGAATACAATTTCCGAATTCGGTATTCCTTGATTCAAGATTACCGGGACAGGTCATGGTATGGGACGAGAATTGGCCCTGCAATTTGCCGACCTAGGTGCAATAATCGTATGTGTGGATATCAATAAGAGCGCCAATGATGAAACTGTCAGCCTCATAAACACGTCTAGTCAAACCAAAGCTTACGCTTATCAGTGAGTTTCGTTTCGACCTTTTACTATAATTAATACAATTTGTGGCCGAATTTTTGTTTCTCGTCACGGAGACGCGACGACGGTTTAATTATACACACATAAACGTGTTCACCGTGAGGAGAATTTTGGCATTATGGTAAACGTTCACGAGTACGTAATAGTAATCGATGCATAATGCTTGTATCCAATCTTCTTAATTCCTATCATGTTTACTTCGTGAAATTGTAGAATAGACTGGACTGAAGTGAAAAAAAAGCTCTGGGCTAGCCTTCCAATGAATTTTCGCCTAGATTTTTGATGCACTTCTAATACCGCATTTTTTTCGATGGTTGACAACTTGTTTGTCAGATAAGGCGAGGGAAGACGGAAGTGAAAGAGATTGACGAACTTCACGTCACGGGTAAAAGGTCGGGGTACAGTAACTCATCCTCATGGAAGCAGCGCCGCGACGCGACGCCCCACCTCCTACTTTGTCACCGGTATCCGAGAATTTCACAAATAGGAAGCGTCTGAAACATTTGAACTTGTTTGCTTACACTTTTTATCTCGTCTCGCGAATCGAAAGTTACGTTAAGAATTACGTCGTATTCAACTTAATTACTTATCTTGAATACGTGTAAAATCATTTTAATATCGCGAACGGAACGAGTTTTTTTTTTTCAATTCCCGTTGAATATAAAGGAGTAGAAGAAACCAGTTAAACAATCAAACGTTATTCAGAGTTGTACAGATAAGGAGACCTTATCATTAAAAATTGAATTTCGCACGTTCGAAAAGGGAAACAAAAAAATGTTGATAGATTTTGCAGAAATTTTGAGTGAACATCAAAGAACTCCGACTTTCTTGAATGATCGCTTAAAAAATAAAAATCGGTTTGAAATACAATTTCTATTTGGTGTGCTTCGAACACGCGGCTTATGAATAATTTGCCTTAAAAACAAATACGAGCATGTGTCGATTTTCAGCCTTGAAGTATTCATAAGAAACGAGAGGGCCTGGACGGCGGCGTGTAGATTAGGCTAAGTCCCATCAAGTTCTTTGACTCTTAAATATTTCATGCGAGCTTCAAGGATGCAGATTTATTATGTACTTAGGTATAGGCTTTTTTTCACGGCGGAAATAACTTTTATACGCCTTGGACTCCAACTTATCCTTCATCAGGACAAGTTACTGCCCAGTGGGTATTGAATACCTAAGAGATTGTCATTATAAATTTGCTATTGTTTTTGGATAACAACTTCATGAGCCCTCAAAATACCCTCAGATTTTATGATTCATTATTGAATTTTGTCGAATTTTATTCGTATTAAGTACATCTCAGCGCTCGCACACCAAAAACTATTACTAGTTTTCTCCCCTCGCAATTTTTAAAAATAATGTACAATTGAATTTTTTTTATTGATTTTTGTCCTAAAGTCCGCTGCCGTGCAAAAAAAAGAATGACGAATGTGCTGAGTAGCGATTCTGGGAAACGGTCGCTCTTTTCCCGACAGGGAGATATCTTTCTTCAAATCGCTATTCTGCACGTTCGTTATTTTTTTTTTGCACGGCAGTCCTGTCAAGTTACCTGATCAAAAGTCGTTTATAGTCGCTATTTTCTTAAAAATTATTCAACAAGACCGTGTGAAAAATATTTTTCGTTGTATTAAATTCAACGTCATTGCCGTCCACAATTCGAAAGCGAAATAAGGTAACAACCTACTTCACCAGAATGAAAAAGAAACTAAGAATATTAAAGAGAAAAAACGCCAAAAATCTCGATGAGATATGAAAACTCGATACAAACTGAAGATTACTCATCATGACGTAGCCTGCATAAGGTAGGAGAGTAGGTACTATGAATTTTGTTAGAATCAGTCATCATCATCACCACCAAAATTTCATCTCGAGTCCCCTTTCCTGAGTATAGAAATTTTGAACAAGGAACCTTATCAATGGGAGTCTTTCTTGACAAAAATGTTCGCCATCCATCATACCTCGAAATTAGGATTGAGTATGGACTTTCGAGCAATACGTATAAGGTGAAAAGACTCTAAGATGAGTGAATTTTTGAAATTCACCGGTTTCTACCGGTATAGTGGATCATTCCCCTCATACTTTTATTTACAGCCTCTTCTCGTCGGATTATTCCATTTCGCGTTCATAATGATTACAATATTGTCGAAACGTCCGTGCGTTGAATTCAATAAATCTATATGCGGGTGAAGCCATGTTTTACTACATAACTACTTTGAAATATTTCACATTTCATTTAGGGAGCTCACTTACTTTGCTCTTTCGCCACCTTCCTTGGTGTAGTATGAGTTTTTTTTCAATCGAGTTTATTTGGACCAACTTACATTGAAGTATTTACAAAATCTATCATAGTGGGTAATGACAGACAGACTCTATTCTATAGAACATGCGTAAGTCACCTTGACAGCTGACACAATGCTAGACATTATAAATCCAGCGGATATCTGCGGTTTAGCCGGTTCCATTGTCTGGCAGGATGGGGTAGCTGGATTGCTTCGAACTTACAGCAGGCCCGTAGCTAACCCTGTGTGTGTGCCAGGGCATTTGATATTCAAACCAGGACACCTCAAAAATTTTTTAGCTCACCAGGGCAGCGCGAGCGCTAGCTGCGGGCCTGTCTTACAGTCTTGGTGCTGTTTAGCTGTGTATCTTTCAGAAGCTATAGCAAATGCTTCTTGGATCGTTTCCACTTTGAGATCAGAGTGAAGTTGGTCATAGTCATTCTGTACGCACTACGGAGCTCGAGTTCTGGTTCCGAGGCATTTATTTTGAAACTGTTGAATGATTAGGATCGTTTGGAAGTCCCCTGCATCGCAATGCCGCTGGCTTCAGTGCGAATGTATAAATAAATTTCTTATTCTGGAGTGAGGGAATAGAAAGATGTCCAATCAACCAGTAATACTTCCTCAATATAAAGTTGAGGTAGTTGAGTTTCAGACGGATGTTTTCACTCCAGTTCAGCCGGAAGTCTAAGTGCAAATCAAAGTACCTGGCTGAATTTGCTACGGGCAGGGGTTTGCCATCAATAATAATCAATCGGACATAATTGTGCGAACAAAGGGCAAAGTCAACTCTAACTGACTTATTTTCGTTTAGGGTTATTTTCCATTTTTTTGCCATCTTGTTATTTACCAATGATTTTTGTAGATTCTCAACTGCCTTTACGTACTTTTTGCTTCTGGCTGCCATAACTGTGTCGTCTGCAAACAACGCAGTGAGACAGCTATTGTCACAGGGAACACCCGCTGTATACAGGAGGTGGAGGGTAGGTCCCAATACGCTGCCCTATGGCACTCCGGCACTGATAGTGGTGTATTCGGAAAATTCTGTTCCTATTTTCACTAGAGCCACTTTCACTTGAAAGAGTCTTTCAGATAGGTAGGATGAGATGAGTTGACACTTCAGTTGCGGAAAGTGCGGAAGCATTTTATGTACTAGGCGGCGATGCCTCACGCATTCATCCGGTCACTGAATACTTATACCGAGATGTATATACATTTCGGTCACTTCAACTTTATACCGAGATGTATATACATTCCGGTCACTCTATACCGAGATGTATATATATTCCGGTCACTTCAACTTTATACCGAGATGTATATACATTCCGGTCACCTTTATACCGAGATGTATATACAATCCGGTCACTTTATACCGAGATGTATATACAATCCGGTCACTTCAACTTTATACCGAGATGTATATACATTCCGGTCACCTCACTTTGTACCGAGATGTATATACAATCCGGTCACTTTATACCGAGATGTATATACATTCCGGTCACCTTACTTTATACCGAGGTGTATATACAATCCGGTCACTTCAACTTTATACCGAGATGTATATACAATCCGGTCATTTCAACTTTATACCGAGATGTATATACATTCCGGTCACCTCACTTTATACCGAGATGTATATACAATCCGGTCACTTCAACTTTATACCGAGATGTATATACATTCCGGTCACCTCACTTTGTACCGAGATGTATATACAATCCGGTCACTTTATACCGAGATGTATATACATTCCGGTCACCTCACTTTATACCGAGATGTATACACAATCCGGTCACTTCAACTTTATACCGAGATGTATATACATTCCGGTCACCTCACTTTATACCGAGATGTATATACAATCCGGTCACTTTATACCGAGATGTATATACATTCCGGTCATTTCAAATTTATACCGAGATGTATATACATTCCGGTCACCTCACTTTGTACCGAGATGTATATACAATCCGGTCACTTCAACTTTATACCGAGATGTATATACATTCCGGTCACCTCACTTTGTACCGAGATGTATATACAATCCGGTCACTTTATACCGAGATGTATATACAATCCGGTCACTTTATACCGAGATGTATACACAATCCGGTCACTTCAACTTTATACCGAGATGTATATACATTCCGGTCACCTCACTTTATACCGAGATGTATATACATTCCGGTCACCTCACTTTATACCGAGATGTATATACAATCCGGTCACTTTATACCGAGATGTATATACATTCCGGTCACCTTACTTTATACCGAGGTGTATATACAATCCGGTCACTTCAACTTTATACCGAGATGTATATACAATCCGGTCATTTCAACTTTATACCGAGATGTATATACATTCCGGTCACCTCACTTTGTACCGAGATGTATACACAATCCGGTCACTTCAACTTTATACCGAGATGTATATACATTCCGGTCACCTCACTTTATACCGAGATGTATATACAATCCGGTCACTTCAACTTTATACCGAGATGTATATACATTCCGGTCACCTCACTTTGTACCGAGATGTATATACAATCCGGTCACTTTATACCGAGATGTATATACATTCCGGTCACCTCACTTTATACCGAGATGTATACACAATCCGGTCACTTCAACTTTATACCGAGATGTATATACATTCCGGTCACCTCACTTTATACCGAGATGTATATACAATCCGGTCACTTTATACCGAGATGTATATACAATCCGGTCACTTCAACTTTATACCGAGATGTATATACATTCCGGTCACCTCACTTTGTACCGAGATGTATATACAATCCGGTCACTTTATACCGAGATGTATATACATTCCGGTCACCTTACTTTATACCGAGGTGTATATACAATCCGGTCACTTCAACTTTATACCGAGATGTATATACATTCCGGTCACCTTACTTTATACCGAGGTGTATATACAATCCGGTCACTTCAACTTTATACCGAGATGTATATACAATCCGGTCACTTCATACCGAGATGTAAATACATTCCGGTCACCTCACTTTATACCGAGATGTATACACAATCCGGTCACTTCAACTTTATACCGAGATGTATATACATTCCGGTCACCTCACTTTATACCGAGATGTATATACAATCCGGTCACTTTATACCGAGATGTATATACAATCCGGTCACTTCAACTTTATACCGAGATGTATATACATTCCGGTCACCTCACTTTGTACCGAGATGTATATACAATCCGGTCACTTTATACCGAGATGTATATACATTCCGGTCACCTTACTTTATACCGAGGTGTATATACAATCCGGTCACTTCAACTTTATACCGAGATGTATATACATTCCGGTCACCTCACTTTATACCGAGATGTATATACATTCCGGTCACCTCACTTTATACCGAGATGTATATACAATCCGGTCACTTTATACCGAGATGTATATACATTCCGGTCACCTTACTTTATACCGAGGTGTATATACAATCCGGTCACTTCAACTTTATACCGAGATGTATATACAATCCGGTCATTTCAACTTTATACCGAGATGTATATACATTCCGGTCACCTCACTTTGTACCGAGATGTATACACAATCCGGTCACTTCAACTTTATACCGAGATGTATATACATTCCGGTCACCTCACTTTATACCGAGATGTATATACAATCCGGTCACTTCAACTTTATACCGAGATGTATATACATTCCGGTCACCTCACTTTGTACCGAGATGTATATACAATCCGGTCACTTTATACCGAGATGTATATACATTCCGGTCACCTCACTTTATACCGAGATGTATACACAATCCGGTCACTTCAACTTTATACCGAGATGTATATACATTCCGGTCACCTCACTTTATACCGAGATGTATATACAATCCGGTCACTTTATACCGAGATGTATATACAATCCGGTCACTTCAACTTTATACCGAGATGTATATACATTCCGGTCACCTCACTTTGTACCGAGATGTATATACAATCCGGTCACTTTATACCGAGATGTATATACATTCCGGTCACCTTACTTTATACCGAGGTGTATATACAATCCGGTCACTTCAACTTTATACCGAGATGTATATACAATCCGGTCACTTTATACCGAGATGTATATACATTCCGGTCACCTTACTTTATACCGAGGTGTATATACAATCCGGTCACTTCAACTTTATGCCGAGATGTATATACAATCCGGTCACTATATACCGAGATGTATATTAAACATTCCGGTCACCTCACTTTATACCGAGGTGTATATACAATCCGGTCACTATATACCGAGATGTATATTATACATTCCGGTCACCTCACTTTATACCGAGGTGTATATACAATCCGGTCACCTCAACTGCATACCGAGATGTATTTACATCCCGGTCACTCCATATTCAAGAAGGAGGGTTGTTGATAAATGAAAAACTCAAGCGAAAAATTTAGATCACCCACTTCGTCGGGATCCGAACCCGAGACCTTTCGCTTTCCGGGCGACTGCTCTTCCAACTAAGCTACGAGGGCGATCGTTTTTCATTTATCAACAACCCTCCTTCTTTAATTTTATCACCGCACGTAATAAATAGTGACTCCATATTTATTCAGCCTTGTCATTATAAGCCTAGGATACTTTATATTATTAGTATACAGAGGAGGCCAGGTGGACGTACGGACGTGCTATCGCTCTCGGTGTACTATATGCTCTAGTACTTCTCAGCTTCTATGTCAATCAGATTCGCTCCTTACCCTCATTCCTAATTTCGGTGCATCCCCAGCCCAATTCACTCAACTACCGCACTCTGCTGACATAATGTTTGGAACTTTTGCCCCCTATTACATCATCTAGTCCTCCATGGCTAAGCTCCCCCAGATATCCGACTCGATCTATGGCTAATATTCCCATGACTCGTAGTCTATAAACCAACTACATATTACCCGGATCGAATTTCTGCTCCCAACTCTGCTTTGCGGTCGGTTCCAAATCTGGCCCCAAAACTGGACACGCATATTCGATTCAAGGTGTCAAAACTGAAAAATCCTGCCTTCATTTTCACCATTAAACTGAACGCCGTATCGTCTTGTCTTACTTCTCACTCTCTTCACCTACTCAGTCGCAGTTTCTACCGTGAACAAATTCCTGACTATGCAAGAACCCCCCCACCTCTTTGTTGAACGCATTTACATCTGCAACCATGATCATCCAACTCAAGACCAGTTCCATTTCTGTAGATTCCAGGCTTTATGAACCATTCAGAATATGACGCGGTTGGTTTTGCCGCCAAAGATTTACTCTTCTCCCGAGAAATCGCTAATTCTGTGCTTACTCCCGCCTGTGACCTCAGAAATGATTAAGCAATCCCTGATACTTTGTGAAAAACTCAAAATTCAACAAGCAGGCCCCCCCTAAACTTCCTCTGATGGAACCATCGGTTAAGAAGAAATCATTGTGGCCCGCCTCGAAATCTGTCACAAACTTCTTACTTATTCTTATCTTCTTCTAGGTCTTCTCACTCGCCCCCTTTGCCGATATTATCAACATTATAGCCCTCTTTTCGTCTCTCGCTTTTGAAAATATCCGCCTCACTCACTCTTCTTTCTTCGATCCTCCATCTGGCCTCTGTAACAATTCTGATATAGTCGCTACTTCTCTTAACCACTTGCGTCTAATATTGAGCCTGACGTAGAATATTTGAAAAACTCCATGTGATACTCATCCTGCCCCTTGAAGTAGGTCTGACATACAGGGTATTACGCCCAGAATGGAAGTGGACGAGTGGAGCGGGCGAGCCCGTCAGAATATTAGGTTTATACTAAGTTATTGTTATGACGTCATCATGACCGAGGTAGACGGATCAAAAGTCGATATGGTCAATAGAATCGATTCAATATAATCGCAAAAATCAATATATCGATATCAAAGTGTAGAAAACAACTGTATAGGCTACAATATGAGTTTTTTCCTCCGAATCCATGAAGTAAGTCAATAATATGTCAGCACGCATTTTCCAAGAAGATGCGCCTCAGCTATGATGTTCATTGCTACTGCTTCAATTAATATGAAAGCAATTTCGTTTATTTGCCAAGAATATATAGAGTCCTTCAATTATGAAAAAAAAATTCATGTAAGCTTATAATTAACTCATAAAAATCCAATCAATATCGGTTCTTCTTTTTGTCTGACTAATACAGGTGTGATGTATCCAATGAAGTGGAAGTAGCCGCTTTAATCGAGAAAGTGAAGAAAGAAGTCGGCTTTGTTTCGATTTTAGTGAATAATGCTGGTATTATGCCATGCCATCGATTTTTCACGTACACACCCGAAGAAATAAAGAAGCTATTTGGAATTAATGTCTTCGCACATATTTGGGTGCGTTCTATACAAACTTATTAAATTTCACTTTCCTCTTATACTAACGAGAAACTCTCTGCTTGATAATTGTTTATTTTGTTTGTTTGAACTGTTTTACCAGTTGTTGCAAGGTTTCCTACCCGAAATGATCGAAAAAAACCACGGTCATATTATAACACTATCTTCAATGGCTGGCGTGATTGGGATTGAAAACTTGGTACCGTATTGTGGCACGAAATTCGCCGTCAGAGGTACGTTTTTGAATATCGACGAGGACGAAACGCGAAATTTATCGAAAACTATGATGATTGGAGGGACACGAGCTCTAGATTACAAAGAATACGACTATACTTACAGAGAAAAAAATATTATGATTAACGAACTAGACTGTACAACCTTGGTTAGATAAGACTTCTGATCACTTATTTACAATCAACTCAGAAATATTTCAATGAGAAATAGGGGCACGTGTTTCTGCCCCAGAACAAAAAAACAAACAAAGTTGTGAAAAAAGAATCTCTTGAAAAGTATTTGAAAGGAAAGAAGCCAAACTTCGTCTAAAATATTACCTACGATTATAAACATGTCGTCATGTTGTTGAATAAAGTTATATTTTTCTAGGCATGATCGAAGCTCTACACGAAGAAATAAGGACCAGAACAACGGGTACAAATATCAAGTTTACAGTCATTTACCCTTACATGGTTGATACAGGCCTTTGTCAAAAACCAATTATCAGGTTTGTAACACTTACCTGCCTATATTATTATTATCATAATTCAGTATCGTCTGGGTAGGCTACTAAAGAATATCCAAATTTGAAAATTTCGTGAAAATCAAAAAATATTCCTAAGTATAATTATTAGAATAATCGTATGAAAAAATCGAGTAATTGATTTTCAGGGGGAAAAAGGAGATGTGTCGTTGAATTTCATCATTCATTACCATACTGCCTCATTATAGGTATCTCTCTTTTTTAAGAAATTGCAGTGAATTACTAGTGTCAAGGCTTCTTTGACACAAATCTTACTTTTTGTCAACATTTTCTCTCTTTATTAATTGAAGGAGTCAAATGGTAATATTCTTCCCAAATGTAGCTAAATTTTCGATAGGTTGAAGGTATTATTTTAATTTCAAAATACTCATGAAAACTCAGAACTTCATTATTAATCGAACAAAACTTGGAACAATAATAATTTCTGTAGTGGTCTATCCTTTTGCTGTAATTTGTTCACGCGATTCAATAATGAAATTCATTCAACAGGCCTACCAGAACATTTTTTTTTTTTTTTTTTTGTAGGCCTGTACAGGTGTAATTTTGAATTGATTTTTAAAGAACTATCAACGTTGCTCCTCGTACTCAACTTTAATTTTGACTTTTAAGTAAATTAATGCCTGTAGAACTTCCAATTATTTATGACACAGTTTATAAATTTGAGGAGACAAAAAAATGTTTTGGTACCATCAGTAATCGAGTTGTAAGCCACTCTGGATTGGAATAATATCTATTGTCATACAGTCGTCGTGTACAAGTTCAGAATATTGTAATACAGGAGAGGAGATTCGAGAGAAACAGGATTTGTGAAATTATTTGACGTCAAACGTACGTAATACCTACGGCCGATAAATTCCGAGAGAGAATACGAATACAATGATAGGATAGATTCAATTATATGTATATGTATCATAGGCTCGACGAGTTCAAGAAAAAAAAAAAAAAAAATGAAATGAAAAACTAGAAGTGGCAATTAATTGGAAAACGAGAAAATAAAGATTCGAAAATTCAAATTCTTTATGTAGGTAGTGCTTGAATGAAAACTCGTATCTACTTAAAATCAAGCTTGGTGTACTTCTATAGAAATAAATAACTTTATCGAACCATTTACATAATGCATAAATAGCAAAAACAATAAACCGCGACATTAAAAATCAATCTCATCAATGACTTGTGAACGGTGGTAGTTCCTACTATCATGTGATTGATACCTTTTTCAATGTATTCCTCAATAGTATACCATCATGAAGTACGAAATAAAATTTCACCTAAGCTATATAGGAATCACATTTTCTACGAAGAAAATTGAAAGGTTAAAATTTCCTTTTCTAATTTTCTGATGAACTCGATTTTTTGTGAGGGGAATATATAATTGCCCGCTATGAAGAATAGAATGTCAGCTAACAGAAGTAACTTACGTTAAATATTGAACACCTAATGGATAGGTCAGAACGTCAACGTGATAACATTTTTGTAATCAACGCTACAAAAAAAAAGCTCACGCAGCAGCGTAAGCAACACACGACTTTTCATTTATGAAAATTCCACCCATCGTCATTATTGTGGCAAATGTATGTCCTATTTTTTTCAAAAAGTCAAGAGTAATTTCACAATCACATAATTCACTTTTTTTTAATTGTTGAAAGTTATATTCGTACTTACGGTAGTTATTTTATTTTTTTTTATTGATTTTTAGTCAGTTACTAGCAGGCGCGCCTATCACTTTTTTTTTACAGATGTCTGAAAAACTGTTCTGCTGTAGAATATTTTGTGGAAAAGTTTTTTGTTTTGAAGTATAAAAAAATTTCTGGTTTTCCATTCATTTCCTCTCAATTGTAATTCAGGATGAATTAATAATGAATCATTTTATAAAATACCTATTAAATTATAAAATTTGAATTGGACGTTTTTTCAAACAATTAAGATGTATGGCTCGTTTTTTTGGGTCAGATAGACGTTTTGCTTGCGTGGTTTTTAAACAATCAAGATGAGTACTTCTCTTTGCTGGATCATTCAAACGTTTTGATCGAGCATTTTTCAAACGATTGCAATGAATTTGCCTATTTTTTGGATCTAACAAATAAATTTTTCTTGGATAAAAGCCTTCTAACTTCTTTAATGGCTTTTTCCGCGATCTCCAGAAAAAGACAAAAAAGTTACTTAGGTAATGATGAATTAGTTGCGTACGTAATATCTAAGACATTTCACATTACCTACCTTTTGTTCTTCTAAAGAAAGTCTTTTTTCTTCCCGGACCAGTCTTTCTTCTTCCCGGACCTCCCTCTTATGATCTCTCTTCTTTCTTCTCTTAGCTTGGATATCACCTTTCTTTTTTCGAGGCATTTTTGTAGATAAACGTAACCGTATTAAGGAAATGCAATTGTTATTCTTATGATAAAAAAAAAAAAAAAAAAGTCGGTAAAAAAAATAAAAGAAAGTCGAACGCAAGTCATTAAATATTATTTTGAAATGCGTTCGATTGCCTAAAAGCCTAAGCTTGAAAGTTAGACCTATATTGGTTACCAATTTTTTACATGCATCTGCTAACGCGAAAATAAATTTCCGTTTCATCACTTTAACAGCCAGAATACGCGTAACGTCTAGAAAGAAAGCCGAATATATGTCGGAGAATCGGCTTCAAGGATTCACTTATTGCCATGAAAAAATCATAATTCCGCTCCTACCGTAGCGCACTTTCCTACGTACTCGTCTCGGTAGCGTAACGCAACGTGCTTATGACTAACGCCGCTCTATCTTTATAACTCCTAAGAGGATAACTCAAAAACTACTCATCCAATCCTCAAACAAAATGCAGGCGTATCACTTCAAATATAACCCAACAACATATCAACATTTGAGAAAAATTGGATCGCTAGTTTCCGAGGAGAAGAGGTGACAAAATTTGGTCTATATCCCTATATCCCTATATATATATATATATATATAAGGAAACCTGAAATTTTTTCAATAGTCTAGGAGTTGTCTATGACCCTCAAATCGTCGAGAAAAATTATTACCTGCTCCCACTGCCACCACTGTGGCGAATGTAATACCTCTTTTCTTCGAAAAGTCGGTAAAAGATCAAAATACTTTCTTATATGATCCATAGGTACGTCACCAAATATAAAGTTAAAAGAAGAAAATCATGGTGTGCGAAAGGCAACCGGTTGGGCACTTTTTGAATAAAACACTCGAAATACTTCGTTCTTGATCGGAAGATAAGAAGCCGTCACCTAATACTGTTCCCTTCACCGGCAACTTTTCACCATCTTTGTTGGAGTGGATAGCGGCTCATCACTAGGCTCTTCATAATAAGAAAATTTTGCAGTAAAGTAAAATTCAGGCTGCAACACAATGTTTTGCACTAATGCCAAAGACTATCCTTCCATGACTGTCGAAAACCCTAACAAATTTCGCCCAGAAAGGAAAATGGTTAAAGTTCAACTAATTTAGGAAGGCACAGAGTGTGGAACTCCAAGGATTCAAGCTGCAGCTGGCAGCTGCATATGCCCCTCAATTCAAAGCATCTCATTTGCTAGCATTCATTAGGCATGAGAATACGATTGTAGGTCGGAGGACGGTAGTCAACGTTCCCATTGAATTTAGAAGCGAAGCCCGTTTTACCTCTCGGGCACAAGCGCAAAAGAGGACGACCAACTAACGCCGAGAAAGCTCCCTTACTCCAGTATTGGGAATCAACAATTATTTTATTTGAGTTTTTCACCGTGATTTTGTGGGATATCATGTACGGACTGACGTTCCTTATCAATCATTCATCTAATCTCCAATTTCCATATATGGGGCAAGTTTTTGATTGATACAATCGAGCGATATAGGACTGTTTTCCTATGACATCACACATCGATACTCATTCGATAGTATCGCGATAGTATTGCGAAATATCGCAAACAGATTAGGTTTCTATCGAATAACTGTAGCAAAACTACCCAACGTTGCTCCAACTGACTTGTTGACTCCCATATGAATAACATTGGGAGCAAAGATCATTACTTAAATAATTCAAAATTAGAAATAAATAAGAAATCAGAGATATATATTTAAAATCTATTATGTTCTCAGCGTCTGTTCATCAACTTGTAGTATCTAAGAAATTCCTTATTTTTAATTAGGAACACGTTGATCTTAGCTCACTGTGTTATTCTTATAAGAGTCAACATGCCAGCTGGAGCAAAGCTCTTAAGCAACTCAAAGCCTGCTAGCGTTTATCCGCTGATTGACGTCACAGAAAACTGGGCTATTTTGATATTGATACTTCCTAGAAAAAAGTAAACAATTTTTTTTACATAGGGTTTTCCATAAGGAAAAAACAGTACTCAGTTCCAAGATAATTATCTTCGAAATAACGAATAAATAAGAACATTGATATGCGTAAATATCAAGAGGAGACTTCGAGCTTTCTTTCAAGCCATTAACCAGCTGCATGTTTCATATTCGTCGAGAAAATTCAAAATACAACTGAGAATAACGATGAAACATTATCAGTTGCGGATGTATCTGGAAAAAGGACATTTGTTTCATAAGATGTATGATGAACGGACGCTCTTCCTCCAGATACATTCGCAACTGATAATGTCTCATCGTTATTCTCAGTTGTATTTTGAATTTTCTCGACGAATATAAAACATAGGCAGCTAGTTAATGGCTTGAAAGAAAGCTCGAAGTCTCCTCTTGATATTTACGCATATCAATGTTCTTATTTATTCGTTATTTCGAAGATAATTATCTTGGAACTGAGTACTGTTTTTTCCTTATGGAAAACCCTATGTAAAAAAAAATTGTTTACTTTTTTCTAGGAAGTATCGATATCAAAATATCGCTCGATTGTATAGATCAAAAACTTGCCCCCAATGATTGGACCGTGAGAATTTTCTTTATGCCGGGATATTCGCTGGGTTTAGCGTGATTCCAATCATTCAACGTGTAAGTACAATTTTATTGAACGTGCAAGCTATCATTTTATCGGGATTAGCATTTCTTTGAAAGTGCAATCTTATTTCATACAACGTGCGATTAATTCCATGCCTTTTTGTAATACCTAAGTCATGAAAAGATAATTCACGAGCTGCTAATTAAAGTTTGATATTATTCTTTGGTTACTATAGTTCTTTTGTTTTATTTACTTACAACGATAATATAGTAGGAAATTTTTCCTGATATCTTCGAAAGCATTTCATCTTCAATATTGATATTGTATTTTTTTTTCAACAATAAAAATAATTAGAAAAGTTCATCAATCATGCATTGATGATAACGAGTTTTCTCACGACGTCAACTCTGTATTGATCGCAAAACTTGTTAGCTGATTTTTCTGCAGTTTATGTTTTCTTCTTCTTACATGGATTTCCAATATGCGACATTGGCGTTTGAGAAATTGTCGAATATTTTTGTAACTAGAACAATGAAGTATGATATAGTTCTTGTTCAATAATAATCTACTCGTACCTATAAAATGATATGGTCGAGATTCGCACTGGGCTATTTAGGAAATGTACAATGAATCTTTATATTTTATGTTCTAGTAATAACCTATGAAATATTCAACAATTTTTAAAACGTCATTTTAGCTTATAGAAAATCATCTCTAAAAAAAAATGAAAGACCGAAATTTTTTATTTTCTGATTTATTACGATCCAAAGGTTTCCGCAAATTCTCAGTCTGGTGTCACCGAAAGAAGCTGCCCGCCAAATCATTCAAAATGCGAGACGAGATGTAATGGAACAGTCTGTGCCTGCTAGTCTTTTAGGAGTAAATAACTTCTTCAGGTAAGTGAAATATATTTTGACGACTTTATACATCCTACGATCGTGACTAAAACTTAATCCCATTTCCAATCCATAGATTATTTCCTCACAAGGCTGGACTACTTTTGAAAGACTTTCTCGGTTCCACTTTGGATGAGCACGACTCGTAAAAGAATAAAGTACAACAATTATGATGAAGTTTGTACATATTCGAAAAAATGATCGTAATTTAATTGTTTTTGTTTTATATCCTCGTTTTTCTTATTGTTTTTACTTACTATGTACTTAAGCTTTTCATGATTAAAACTTAATAATTTACTTTCGTCTGAATATTTCATTTTCATCACCTATTTTACAAGAAGAATTTTGAACTTATTATCAATTGATTTTACTCAATTTTTGTCTCTGTTTAATGCGGGTGGTCAATGAAGAAATAATTTCTTGTTTTTAAAAAATGATTTACTTATATTATTCATCGGTATTCACTAGTCCTTTTTTCTCATATTTGAGAATTTAAAATTCAGAAAAAATTCACATACTTGTCGTTCATTTTTTGAATAAAAATCGTTTGAGAATAAAACAATTTGATCGTTTATCAAAATCATCAATATTTTCGTGTTACACAAATAACGGTAACTTTAGAAAATTTACATTTTAGTCTGTACATTCTTAAGAATAGCTTACAGATAATTATCTTAGATAAAAAAAATTCAGTTCTTTTTGACGACTCGCAAACACAAACACATTATGCGAAACCTCTCTCTCTCTCTCTTCGTCTTTTTTTTTTTTTAATTGGTAACAATGAAAAAGGAAATATACTCCTTGCAACGTGCGATAGAGCGTCGAAACGTTAAGACGTTTTTGGTCATCATTTTTCAGAAGATTCCTTCAAATATTCAGACGGAATATTGTCGCGCCTCCGCGCTCTCAATCATCAGGATCCAAACCAGTATCCAAGAAATCTCTCACGTGGTGGTTGAACTTCTCAGGTATCAATCTAAATAATTATAACAAACATGAGTATTCATCAGTTTTATGCTGGCCATTCGTTAGGAGCTGTATTACTTGAGATTTTTTTTTTAGGCTGTGACAAGAAGCGGGTGAGAAGGGAGAGGCAGATGAATACAGTGGTAAGTTTAGTGGTGAATGTGAAAGCGGAATTTCTCACACGGGAGGAAGAGATGTCATTCTAAATGGAGACTGAGTAGGCGGTTCTGAGTCTCGATTTGGACCCGTCCGTGTAGCAGAGAAATTAGGAGGAATTTCTGTAGAATTGATTTTGTTGATGACTTGTCTAGGTACAAGATTAGCTGTTTTGGGGATTTCAGGAAGGGATTACCCAAGAGAAAGTGGATGAAAAATTAGGAAGTAAGAGCCTAAGTTCGAGATGGGAGCTTAGACGGGTTTGAAGCGACAGAAAGAGTAAATCACGTGGGCTGAGAACATTCGAAAATATGGAAAAGTTTGGGTATTGGCCTGTTGAGGATGGAAAGAGCGCGGCAACGGGGGAACACCTGCTTCGGTACACTAGCTGAGAAAGAGCAGGCGCGTAGTTTGCCGAGCGACAGTCGAGGCCTGGAGTCCAACAATTTTAAAGTGGTTTTGGATGGAAGTTGGAGAACCATAATCAAGATGGGAACGGATTAGACTCTGGTAGAATTGGGTTGCGGATACAGTCGGTACGAGAGTGTAGTAGGTATTCGAGAACATTCAAGGAATTCAGGTATTTTTCTCTCAAGATTTAGATATGAAGGGCTGAGGAGATTTTAGAGTCAAAAGTGAGACCAAGGAACCTGGCAGAGGATTGGATGGTAATTATGAAGTTTGGTCAACACATGTAAAAGAAGAGGCGTAGGACGTGAATATCTTTGATGGAACAACACCATGAACAGTTTCTTGTCTGAAAACCGAAATCCACGGTCAGAAGATCATTTGGGGATTTTATAAAAAGATGATTGGAGCAACCTTGCTGCTCGTTGGGAACTAGAGTTTAGTCGGGGCATATTGAAGTCTTCCGCAAAGAGAGCGTTTGCTAAGAGAAAGGCGGTATTGTTTGTTATGTCATTTGAAGCGATTAGGAAGAGAAAAACACTCCACACTTTGCCCTGGAAGACATCGTTTCGGATTGGTTGGTGGGAAGACTATTGATCTTGGATTCTAAGCGTTGGAGACCTGTCATGCAGGAAAACGGAGGAATTTTGGGGAATTGGTTCGAAGACCAATGTCAATGTGGAGATGTAGCGACTTCAGACGCGGGGAAACGCCTCTGAGTATGGGCGGAGGACTTCCTCGATCTAAAGATTCAAGTCACCTGGAGGTGTTATGGTCTTCGCGGACGCCGTATTAACATGGAGGAATGATGTTATTTGATTCAAAGAACTGGAACAGTCTTTTGATTAGATTGTCAAGGATAGAAGTCCAAGCGGCAGGTCGGTAAGATGCAGGAAGAGAGGGATCTTCAGTAGATTTCTATAGGTTTCAGTATTAGAAGGATGATAACTAATTTCCATACGGATGGGTGAAGACCGTGTAGAAAAATTACGTTGAATGAGAATTAAATCAAAATTTCAAAAGAAATGATTACAGTTTGTACCTAGAGAGCCTATCCATCGTCAGCATAGCTCGTGGTATACTTATTTCTTTATATTCTCGGCGCACCGCTTTCACAATAATGGACGCCACTTTTTCCGGCGGCAATAAATCTAAAAGAAACGGAAACCTGGCAACAAAAACACACGAGTAATGAAGAACGAATTATTCCCATCAAATGATTTTGAGTAACATTCACTCACCGATTGCGAGGATTTCTCACCAAGCCTGTGTTCACCATTATGGGATATATGGTCGTGAATTTTATTTGGCATTTTTCTTTCCTCTTGCCGGTGCCGCATCTCATTTCTTCGCTCAACGCTTCCATCAATCCTACGAGAAAAAGGAAACGAGTCAATTTACATTACTGTTAGGCACTGATAACGCAGTATAGGTATAGGGCGAGGAAGCCTACCACGAACTGCAAATTTGGAAGCGCAATATGGTACAGCGTTAGCCAATCCCAAGATACCGCAAAACGATGACATGGCGACAATATGGCCGCGGTTCAATTCAAGCATACGAGGTAAGAATGCTTCCAACGCCTGCAGCAAGATTAGGGTCGCGAAAATTGTGATTCAGACTGTCTTAATGATTGAAACATTTCGATGTTACCTACCCAAAAATGAGCGAAAACGTTCACTTGGAAGATTTTCTCAATAAGTTGAGGCGAATGATCTTTCAAAGGTCGACACGGTAAGATTCCCGCGTTATTCACCAGAATTGAGACATCGCCGACTTCTTCTCTGACTTTATCTGCCGTCGCTAGAACCTCCTCACGGTTTGCTACATCTACCCTACAGGTCGGAGAAAATAGAGTCGTCCATTATAGGAATTTATGAACTCAATTGCTGACGTTTTGAATTCCGATTAATGATCTCAAGGAGGAATTTATTACTCAAACTCACTCACTTACCTCACATCAAGAAATTTCATCAGATAGAGCTTTTTTCGAGAGGATGATGCAAGCAGAAAATTCATTTAGTGGTTGAAAAATATATCCCGCCGGGAAAAATTATTGCCGCCTGAATTTTGCCAATTGGCTGCCAATCCCATAAAGTACGGATTAATGAGATTGCCATTTGTTGCACTTTTTGTCAATTGTCTGTCAATGAGCTTTGACAGAAGCTTGCCATAACCCATTTAGAAGCATTGGCTACATATGGCAGCCAAATGGCTGACAGGTATTTTCCCGGCATTTTATAGAACAAGAAAAGGGAGAAAATTCAAGATTTGAATCGAAAAACTTGAAGAAAGTTTTCATGGAAAGAGACAAATAAAAACGATGCAACTAAGGGTAGCTAAGCAAGAGTGAAACCCTAGATTGATAAGGTCTCCAAAATTCTCAACAATGAAGTTGGGGAAATAAGATCCTAAAATATGTGTACAGGGTTTTAAAATTTAAACACAAATTCATAAAAGATAAATACAATAATCAAATCGCTGTTTCGATATCCTCGGATCAAATATGGTCTGCAACAAATAGTTCACACATTTTCTAGATCATCAGAACAAGTAATTTCATCCAATTATAGTTACTTGTAAGGGTAAACTTTATTGTAGCCTCTCTCCTCTAGAAGTTTCTTCGTCTCGAAAATTCCTTTCTCGTCAATGTCCCAAAGGACTAGTATTGCTTTCTGTTCGGCGTACAAATAACATGTTTCCCGACCAATACCATGGCCAGCGCCAGTGACCTGTACAAAAGAAGAAGAAACGAAGCTATAGTCATGCATGATACAGACGTCGGAGTAGCCTTACCCAACGGTACATTAAAGACTTGGAAAAATTTTGACTTTTAACACGCTCATAACACAAAATTCACAGGCATACAAATCTGTTACTTGTGAAATATGAAAAATAGAATATGCGCCAACGCTTCCGGCACACAACCATCAAAAGCCAACGATATTTGGTAATCAGAGATCCCTTGTACCAATGAGGTCAATAACTTTGATCTAAATTAAGAATTCAAAAAATCTGACGTGTATATCTAAAAGGAGGAGGAAAGGGTCTCGGACGGGATATTAACCGTCTAGCTCATCAATCCAAATCACTGATAACGTCATAATTAGTACGAACAAGAGTTTGAATCAGAAGATCCTTAGTTATTAATTTTAAACAGAATTTTGAAAAATGTTTTAAACTTTGGGAGAGGGAAAATCAATCATAGGTGACACATTACAGCAACACCGACTTCAACAGCTTTCCTCATAGTAAATATTCATCCTGTTACTCAGTCTTTCACGATGAATAAATGGCCGTCGGATCATTGCCATGGCCTTGGGGCCTTGGATACTGCGAAGACAAAGATTAGAAAAAATGTAGGAAGGTTCGCAGTTTAACTGAAGCCGGTATTGTACAATATCGGAAAAATTAAACATCCTTTGCCCTTTGTAGAATATTTTTAGAAAAATTTTCCACGATGTCGTTAGCAGGGAACTCGCTATCCATTTTCTTGAGGAGGGGATGGACGAATCCTCAAAAACGTTCGCATCCGACCTCATTAATATTGTCTAAATTGAAGAAAAGCCTCATGTGAAAATCTAGCTTCAGGTCTTAAAAAGTCTGGCGACGACGCTGAACTCGGGTCTCAGTTTCAAGCTCCAGTCTCAGTCTCAAGTGTCAGTCTTAACGTGGTCTTGAGTGTCAGTCTCCAGTCCCAAGCTCCACTCTCAGTCCCGAGTGTGAGTCTTGAGTCTAAAGCTCGAGTGTCAATCTCAAGTGTCAGTCTTGAGTCTCAGTCTCGAGTGTCAGTCTTAAGTCTCAAGCTCGAGTATCAGACTCAAGTCTCAGTCTAGAATATTAGTCCCGAGTCTCAGTCTCGAGTCTCAAACTCAAGTCTCAGTCTCAAGTCTCTAGCTCCAGTCTCAGTCTTGAGACTTGGTCAAGTGTGTCAGTTCCAGCCTCAATTCTCAAGCTCGAAACGCAGCTCGAGTCTCAGTCTTGAGTCCCAGTCTCGAGTCTCAAGCTCAAGTATAAGTCTCGGGTCTCAGCCTCGAGTCTCAATCTTGAGTTTCATGCTCAAGTCTCAGTCTCAAGTCTCAAACTTTAGTCTCAGTCTTGAGAGTCAGTCTTGAGTCGCAGGCTCCAGTCTCAGACTCGAGCGTCAGTCTTAAGTCTCAAGCTCGAGTGTCAATATCAAGTCTGAGTCTCGAGTATCAGTCCCGGTCTCTAGCTCCAGTCTCAAGCTCTAGTCTCAGTCTTGAGACTCGGTCACGTGTGTCAGTTCCAGCCTCAATTCGCAAGCTCGAGACGCAAGCTCGAGTCTCAAGCTCAAGTATAATTCTGGGGTCTCAGCCTCGAGTCTCAATCTTGAGTCTCAGGCTCTAGTCTCAAGCTCAGTCCCAGTCTCGAGTCTCAAGCTCAAGTGTAAGTCTCGAGTCTCAGTCTTGGGTGTCACTCTCAAGTCTCAAACTTTAGTCTAAGTCTCAATTCTCATGCTCAAGTCTCAGTCTCAAGTCTCAAACTCTAGTCTCAGTCTCAGGCTCCAGTCTCTGTCCCGAGTCTCAGTCTTGAGCTTCAAACTCAAGTCTCAAGCTCCAGTCTCAGTCTTCAGACTCGGTCACGTGTGTCAGTTCCAGCCTCAATTTTCAAGCTCGAGACGCGAGCTCAAGTCTCAGTCTTGAGTCTCTGTCTCGAGTCTCACGCTCAAGTATAAGTCTCGGATCTCAGCCTCGAGTCTCAATCTTGAGTCCCAGGCTCAAGTCTCAGTCTCAAGTCTCAAACCTTAGTCTCAGTCTTGAGCCTCAGGCTTGAGTCTCAGTCTTAAGTGTCACTCTCAAGTCTCAGTCTCAATTCTCATGCTTGAGTCTCAGACTCAAGTCTCAAACCTTAGTCTCAGTCTTGAGTCTCAGGCTTGAGTCTCATGCTCCAGTCTCAAGCTCCAGTCCCAGTCTCAAGCTCCAGTCCCAGTCTCGAGTCTCAGTCTTAAGTGTCACTCTCAAGTCTCAGTCTCATCTCATGCTTGAGTCTCAGGCTCAAGTGTCAGTCTCAAGTCTCAAACCTTAGTCTCAGTCTTGAGTCTCAGGCTCCAGTCTCAAGCTCCAGTCCCAGTCTCGAGTCTCAAACTGAAGTGCAAGTCTCGAATCTCAATCCTGAGTGTCACTCTCAAGTCTCAGTCTCAATTCTCATGCTTGAGTCCCAGGCTCAAGTGTCAGTCTCAAGTCTCAAACTTTAGTCTCAGTCTTGAGTGTCAGTCTTGAGTCTCAAGCTCCAGTCTCAATCTCGAGTATCGGTCCCGAGTGTCAGTCTCAGCCTTGATTCTCAAGCTCGAGTCTCAGTCTGGAGTGTCAGTCTCAAGTCTCAAGTTTCTGTCTGAGTCTCGAGTCTCGAGTCTCAGTCCCAGCAAGTGTCAGTCTTGAGTCTCCAGTCTCAAGCGCGAGTCTTAGGCTCGAAAGTCAGTCCTGAGTCTCAAGCTCATGTCTCAAGCTTGAGCAGGGCCGTCGCCAGGGGATGGCGAGTAGGTATTACCGCTTCAGGCCTCGCGTCGACGAGAAGAAAAAAAAATTAGGCAAAATTGTCTAAATTGAATAGAGGCTTCATGTGGAAATTTTGCTTTAGGCCCCAAAAAGTCTGGCGACGGTGCTGACTATCCTCCACAAGACAGGTTCTGGAGCCATGACCCTCTTTAAAGTCATCTTTAGAGTCAAGTCCGAAGGCAGGTTGAGCTCCACACCTTCATTTCTCTTATGGGTATAAAAGCTCTAGGCTACAACTAAGATGAAAGCTAGATCTAGAGGAGGCTCTGGAGTAAGGCAATTCAAGTGAAGACTCTCTTCCTCACTATAGAAGTACATAGAGAAGGAATTCGAAAATATTACAAATATTAAGGTATGTCATCATTAGAACCCGGATCTAACTAGAAATAATACTGATGGAAGAACTATACAAAAACAATTTAGCGTTTTTGTAAAGTTCTTCTCTCCGAAATTATTCGTAATAATGATTCGCAACGAGGATATCAATTTTATTTCATGGTCACATGAGTACATGTAAAGGCGAAGAAAGTACAGAATGGAGGGTGTGACCGTCATCTAGAGTTGATTTTTTGTTTAAATTCTTATGGAGTAGGGACTTACAAATGATAGCTTGTTCAACAAAGTTGAACGAGAAATTCATGGAAACTGTTCTCTGAGAACAATTTAAGTTTCAATCCAAAGTAAGAAACTTTAAAAGTTGAGCGTTTTATGTGATTTTGAGATTGGGACTACTCTGGGAAAACCCGTCACGGTTTGGTGACGGTTTTATGAAAGTTTTTTGGCTGAGGCTACTCATGAGAAAATCTTTACGGTTTTTGGCATGCTTGATGACGTCATCAGCGACCTTGACCTACTTTAGGGACTCGAAAACATTTCTACGTCGCTCTTTTTAGAGTATACTAGGCCTATACTAGGCTAAAATGACGACCTTGACCATTTTCACTATACTATAGGCCTCTCATACAATACACTAGGCTACACAGGGTCATCCCTACTTCCATTGTACTAAGTATAGCATACATACTAGGTCTACACTAGGCTATAACTAATTAGCCCAACATACAGAATAGTAGGTTTACACTTATAGCTAAGAAATAATGGAGGAGGAGAACGTTACTATGACGTCATTAGGACTAACGCTTCAAAAGTCAATATAAAAGACCGATTCTCCAGTGACGTCAAAGAGTCATTTATGTACAAATTTGTCGCGAACTAATAAAGCTAAAGCAAGGCTCATGTTTCAAACTGTCACAGTTTTTCTAGTGTTGTTTAAGGAAACGATGAGCTTCATTAAAACACAAAATATTACTTGAATAAACAATTCCTTAGGTACTGGTGGTTCAGAATATGAAAGAAGAAACTTTCAGCTATTACTCAAACCATTAAATTCCCAAACTTGACTATCAATGTTGGAAATATCCCGGTTTTAGCGAAGATGTTTTCATTCTCATAAAGATTCAAAACGTACAAAAGTTTGTTCATAATTGTCAGGAAGACAGCGTGCAGCATACAACTCTGTATTGAATAGAGAAACATTTGTAATACCTATAATACTCTGACTGGATGTACAATACCTTACGCACCAATTAGCGTAGCCCCTTCAATGAGCCAGATATGCAATGCTTCAAACACTGACCCTTCAATCAAACCGATATGCAACGCTTTGAACGGCCTCTAAAATACCCCATAAAACAAGTTCCTTGCCTCCCAGGGCTGCTAGATCTACAGATTTTTTTTCCTCAAAAAAGACACAAATTTTTCTACAGATTTTCAACGGATTTTGCGTAAAATACGAATATCTTGTGCTTAAGGGGAAAGTATCTTAGCCACTCACACGAGAGATACTTTTCTTCTGGTCGTTATTGGCAGATAACGAAGTCTTCCGTAACATTGAGTCGCTCAAGGGGAAAGTACCTCAGTTACTTATACGAGAGATACCTTTATCTTGATCGTTTTGGATAGACCGGTAAAAGTCCGTAGAAATTTGTTTTTAGGACTCAGAAAAAATGGCGGATACGTTTTTTGATACTATCATTCTGTCATTCAACTCCAAATCCCACAAATTTTTCTTTCTTAGTCGCACGCTCCTTTCAAGACATGAAAATTCTTTAAAACTTACCAAAATTATCTCTCCTTCAAGAGATTTTTCTTTCTTCGGAAAAAGTGTCAGGTACCATGATTCTATAGTTGTCACAACGAATTGAAGAATTAAATACAACACTTCGTAAAATATCGCCACTCCGAGGAATAACATATTTGAAAATGAGATGAGTTTTCTGGAAGAAGAGAACAAAAACCAGAAAAAAATGAGTCTACAACAGAAGAAATTCACCCGTCTAAAATCTTTAAATTATCTCTTGAAAGGTCAACTGATGGTAGTTGTTTACATCCAGACCGCGTTCTACACGACAAGAAAGGACGTTAGACGCGAGCGCTTAAGGTTAACACTTGTTGAGTCAATAACGTGGGTACTTGGAAGTTATTTCAATATCCTTATATTACCGCCACCTTACTAGTAAAGAAGTTCACCTTAAGTGGTGAAATGTAAATGATGCATAAAAATTGCATAAAGTATCACAAAGAAGTGTTAGAATAAAACTATACTCGTATGCCCGAAAAAACTAACCGGACGGTCGCCTCTCTCCTCTCATAGGTACTCGTGTAGCTCGAAGTTTGAAATTCTCGTAGGTATTCCTAACGATTATGATTCAGCACAGATGATAGTCAAATAACAGAAATTTCATTATATTGAAACGTTAGGAGTAGAATTAGGGAAGTCGGAAATACGGATTCTTTCTACCCCGCCAGTAACAAGGTTTGGGCCTCATCTCTGAATCAGGAGTCGTGCGGCGACTCGCGCGACTCAACCGCTCGAGCTTTGGCAATTTCATGAATCATACTGTATTTTCAGAATAGAATTCTCCATTTGGATGAGCTCAAGAGCCTTTGTTTTGTGTCAGAATATCGACATTTTTTCTTGTCTCGTGATTTTATGTACACCGCTAATTAACAAAATCAAGTTTCTCGTATATTTCAGAGAGTTTGAGCGTGAAATTTTCTCACACTACATGCCTTATATTCGACTCGAACTTTGAAACAACTTTTTTTTCTTTTAAAATCAAGAATATGAAATAGTTTGAAGTCAATGATGGGAAGAAAATTATTCTAATAAAAGGTGTTTCTCATCGAGTTAATAAATCCCAAGGCAAATGAAGAAACTGCCTACCCATAATTCTCACCGTCTGTATTAATTAAGTCTCGATCGAGAAATTTCATAATTTACACGATAATTTTGACGCCGAACTATTGGAAAAAGGTTACAAGATTCATTTCTACAATATTGAAGACGAATTATGTACAAGGGAATATCTGTCAGTCCAACAGTTGAAATATTTCAAAATACGGACGGTAATTGCAATAATAATGGGAATGAGAAAATCTATAAAAATTTAATGTGAATGGGTAAGCATGTTCGCAACGCCGGGGATTCTCGCGATTTCGTAAACAGCCTGACTAATATTTCAAAAATGTTTGCGGTTCCTAATTTTAATATCGTATAGCGAAAATATTTGTACACGTAGTCACCGGAGAAATTACGAAAAATAAATTCAAATGGATTAGATTTACTCGCGTAGCTGTCAACATATTGGAAATGTTAGGCTACTCGTTAATATTTCAACAGCGCGGTGGTAAGAATTATATTTATTCGAGGAAAAACTGAAGATCGATATTTCTGGCCCCGAGGATAATATTTCTAATTTTACCCGATCTCTTACCGGTATCCGTTATTTACAATGTACATTCATAGAAAATTTATACAACTTTGAAGAAAAGATTACACGCTATCGGGAGTGCAAAAAATTAGATAAGATTATTTCAACTTTTAATGAAGCAGCGTGTATACTTACGTAAGGCGTATATTGACCTGAGGTTTTTTACCTCTCGTAAAATTATTTGTCGTCATTTTCTGCGATTGTTGGTGGTTGTTTTCTTTTTCCACGTAAGACGTCATTTTGCGAGATCAAGGATAGAGAGAATCGCACCTGAAACAAGAGAAACAATGGTTAACCGAAATTCTTACAAAACGACGCATAAATTGGAATTTTCCAGTTACATGTTAGCATTTGTGTGTAGGCCACGCACATCATTCCTACGACTAAAATTAAGTTGCACCAAATTAATAACGGTGAATCATAAGTAGATTGAAACGTTTACAAAGTAAAAATTAAGGTCAAGATCATTAATACCCAGATGGTATAATTGAAAGGGTCTGATGGGATTGGTTAAATGATGGACAAAAACTAATCATTTTGGAAGCGTTAATGGGAGATTTCTCGATTAGTATTCGATGTTATAATTGTTCACGAAATAAGCTTTAAGAATAATTCCGGAAACGTAACAACCATGACTCACAACAGAAAATAAGAATGTCTCTAGGCCCTCTATTATAAAGTGTACTTTGTCTAGACGTTTAATTATTTAATTTGAGACGTACAGAATGATCGTCTTACTAAGATAATGAAGTGTATGACTGTGACCCTTTTTTGAGAGGAAAATTTCCATGGTAAATATATGGAAAAGTATGGTAAAACAAAATACTCCCACGGCTGAACTGAAAATGAGGGAAAAGAGAGAAAAGTTTGGAATATTGAAGAGTTGGACTTCGAAAATCCAAAACCTTTAAACCCCACAAAGCGTGACTTGGTACAAATTCAATAAGACCAAACTTACAAAAAAGTAAACACCCCTCACATAGAATAAGAGAACGCACAAACTCAACCTACAAATCCTTCATGTTAATAGTCAGGAGCTACAAACAACTACCTTCTTTTGGCCTGTGTATGTTTCACGTTTGTCTGTGGCTAAGGTCTGTGGACCGTCGGCGCTATAGTCTGTTCCAGTTAAAATTGATACACTCAATAGTTCACCGCAGTGCACCTGGGAGGAACGCGTGAATCAGCAACCAATCACTAGTCCAGGCAGATAGGAGTTTTGAAAATGAAAAAAATGCTACATAAGGTTTTATTGCTGGAAGTTGTTGTAGGCGGTGTCCTCAATGTAGGAAAAAACCCCAACACCCCACAACCTTGTGCGTCCCGAGTTATGGGGGTTGAAACCCCCAAAACGTCATTTTTTTGCGGTTTTTCGCATTTTTCTCGTCAAAAATGCTCTCAATGAAAAAGTGTCATCCGACAAAAAAGAATCGTCTTGAAATCATCTTTCAGAAAAGTTATCTCTTGTTTCTCACAACCTTGCCCGTCCCGAGTTATGAGGGTTGAAACCCCCAAAATGTCATTTTTTTTGCGGTTTTTCGCATTTTTCTCGTCAAAAATGCTCTCAATGAAAAATTGTCATCCGACAAAAAAGAATCGTATTAAAATTATCTTTCAGAAAAGTCATCCCATCCTTCTCACAACCTTGTGCGTCCAGAGTTAAGGGGGTTCAAACCCCCAAAATTTCAGTTTTTTGCAGTTTTTCGCATTTTTCTCTCCAAAAACGCTCTCAATGAATAAATGTCATCTGATAAAAAAAGAATCGTCTTGAAATTATCTTTCAGAAAAGTTATCTTTTGTTTTTATGCGATTGCTGTAAGCGGAATTACAATTGGTTGAAGAAAGTAGTATCAAGGAAAAAACACAGATGCTTTCAGTTTCTTGCATTTTTGTTCCGATAAACGCATTTATGTTATTGAAAAATATCAAGGGACAAAAACAACTGGTCTTAAATAAATAACAAAAAAATATTAGTAGCATTACAACTCTTGAAAAAAAGAGCATTGAAAAATCCCATTTTTTATGTTAATTCTTGGATTTTATTTCAAATTATTCTTCTCGCCTGATTATCAAGTTATAAGATTGTCGGCAAACTTTCTTTATTTATTCCTCATATTACTGTACAAGTAAAAACGTAGACAATTGAGTCTCATTAGAGTAATTACATATCTAGGTAGAATTGCTACTCTTCAAATTCACGCAAGTAACCCTAGCCATGTGGCAAAAGCCACGTCCTTGTCAAATTTTCTCTGTAGGCAACATGTGGGATGGATATAACATGCATAGTTCATACCTACAAAAGTGAAATAATTGCTTTTAGTGCATGAATTCATCTTCAAGCCGTGCGTCTGAGTTCAGCAATTATGACATCATGATATTGAGAGATATGTATCGCTGGCACCGCGAGCTTCAGAATGGTCCAGGTTTTAGAAACGACGGGAACATGACTCCCGTAAGGTTCTTAGAGATATTTAACAAAGTAACTGGAGGTCTCCCAGCCTTAGCGTATGCAAAAGCCAGTATTATTCAGAGCTTTGTTCGAGTAAAGGATTGTCGGGGAGAGGTGGATGGGTCCCTTCGCAGACTTCCTTTTGATCAATGGGCTGTGAATTTCCTCTTCACCTATTGGAATGAATGGGATCAGGAACAAGTTCTCATTGATTTTAACAACGTAGGCTCGATTATGTTTATTACTGGGAATGTAAAGTTCAGCTAGACATCTGGTACGATCAATTGACTGCATTGAATTCTCCCAGGCTTTCAAAATTTGAATTAATCAGTAAATTCCCTCGACACCTGAAGTATATACTCTTAAGTCTCAAGCAAGACGACTAAGTTGAGTTTTGTGACACTGCACTTTGCTCGATGCAATTCAAACGTGCCGAAAAGATTCAAGAGGGTAATGATCACGAGAGAGAATTATTGGACAAAGAGCTTGAAGCTGAGAGAAAGGAAATCGCAAAGACATTGAAATACAGACTCATTACTCATTAACTCGTTAGGTGTGAAAGCTGAGCTTATAATGCTTGGAAAGCCTGAATCAACAATTGATAGTCTTCATCGATCGGCAGATAAGCGTGTGAGTGCAATTAGCTCGAATACAGCGAATTCAGATAAAATAGAAGTACCTCACCAGATAGATCGAAATGATGACCTTAAGGAAGCGTCACCGAGCATGGTAATAGGTGTTCAAGCATCCCAAAAAAAACCAGTGACTCTTGGAAACAATGGGGAAGTGTATTGTATCAGAGAATGGAAGAGGAACGACGACACCGTCTGGAGTCTGAACGCCTCGTCGCAAAGACCAAGGAAAAAGGCAAAATACTTGATGAAAGATTGGGCGCCATTGTAGAGCAGCTTTTTAATGAACTGATTATTTCTGGTGGAAAGAAACCCATGAGCGTTGATAAGCCACGGTCTGATCAGCAGGTGGAGGAAGAGAGCGCATTACATTTTGAAATCTACGAGCAACCAATTGCATTAGATCCTGTAGCTCAATTTAGTCTTCCTTCAGATAACTCTCCCATATAAAAGAGAAAACTCATGAAGGAGTTCAAACCTCGTATCAGGAGATGATTGGCCAGGAAAAGTTGGCTTAGGAGAAAGCGCGTAATACTCCTGGCCAGACGTTAATTAGGCCTATAGAAGGTGAAAATCCCTTCCAAGAAGCTCGCCAGAGCAGATGCAACAGCTATCTTAGAAGACCAGTTCTTACCCTAGTGTTTAGATTTTGGCGTATTATATCCGTATTCCTGAATCAGAAGGGGGTCTTCAGATTTTCGAACAACCTCGTTAACGCGAAAGTAGGTACGTCGCCGGTTGGTACAGCTAACGCGTGATGACAAATACAGCAGCACATCCGTAACCAGCCCTGGACGCCTATTATTATGTTTCATCATTTTTCAATGATTCCGTTTGCTTGTGAGAGAGTTCCACCGTCATAATTCCTCATACAGAAACAAGGGATGACTTTTCTGAAAGATAATTTCAAGACGATTCTTTTTTTGTCAGATGACATTTATTCATTGAGAGCGTTTTTGGAGAGAAAAATGCGAAAAACTGCAAAAAACTGAAATTTTGTGGGTTTTGAACCCCCATAACTCGGGAAGCGCAAGGTTGTGAGAAACAAGGAATGACTTTTCTGAAAGATAATTTTAAGACGATTCTTTTTTATCGGATAACACTTTTTCATTGAGAGCATTTTTGGCGAGAAAAATGCGAAAAACCGCAAAAAAATGACATTTTGGGGGTTTCAACCCCCATAACTCGAGACGCACAAGGTTGTGGGGTGTTGGGGTTTTTTCCTACATTTAGGACACCGCCTACAACAACTTCCAGCAATAAAACCTTATGTAGATGCTTATACTTTGTACAGCACCTTTGTACAAAGTATAAGCATTAAAACAACTTTCAATACTGTAATAGGAAGGAGCTGGTGGCGAGCGTATAATTTTCTGGATTGCGATAGTGACAGTTGTTCCTACAGTCAGTGATGCGTATTTCACCTCACTAGTAAGCTTCATACGCTTAGCTTGAGCTTGAAAACCTTCTACTGCTACCTCCTGATTTCTATTTATACCTCCACAACAACTTCTTTGGATAACATTCTCTGCCTCATCATTTTGTACGCTGGACTTGTTATTCTCAGGCGCCGGATGAGACATTGGCAGAGGGGGTGTTGTTAGGACATCACATGGCATTTTGAGTGATGACAATGTTCCTTGCATAGCTGCTTCTGAACGTAGTGCGACTGTTACAGCAGCAGATAAGGCTGAACAAGAAAAACCATTTTGGTTCGCCTTCCAAACAGGGCTTCAGATAGACTCTGCTTAATGCTCAAGTGGAGACTGTTGTTCCTTTAAAGATGCTCATAGCGTAATCCCTTGGCCCTTTGGGACGACTTTATGTCTCTCAACTGAGCATGCACCATATCCTCCACAACAACTCTAGGCGAGTGAGCAAGATTCGTCGGGATCGGTACGCAGATTCAAGAAGGTAATTTATCAAGGTACATACATGTATTTCATCCCTTCTCATCATTTAGTTTCGAACTTTGTACAATATACTTTTGCAAAGTAGTTTTGATGTTCATAAAATACTAGTATTTATTCTTTTACTTAGGGAGTCTAGAATACGTTTTTATTATGTACCTATTTTACTTGGGGAGTCTAAAATACTTTTTTATTATTTTATTAGGGGAATCTAGAATACGTTTTTATTAATTTACTTAGGGAGTCTAGAATACGTTTTTATTATTTTACTTGAAGAGTCCAAAATACCTTTTTATTGTTCTACTCAAAGAATCTAGAATACATTTTACTTGGGGAGTCTGAAATGTTTTTATTATTTTACTTGGAGAATCTAGAATACAAAGGTCGGTCTCTAATCACATAGACTTTTTTTGTACAGGTCTTAGGTGTATCCCAATCAAAAAACTGATTGCACAAGCGTGTTGCTTGTAGTTTTTTACAATAAAATTAATTTCAAAAATCATTGTGAAGGGCCCATTTTACAATACAGAGTTATTCTATAACCCCGGGTTATTCTTTAATTTTGACATGTTTCATGTCTTTTCTCTACCCCCTAAATTTGGAAAATGCGTCCGGGCGTCCGGCCATGACCTCGAGACTTGGAAAATTTTCAACGGCAAATCTCAGCTCTACCCCTGATTCCGGAATTCGCGTCCGAGCGTCCGGGCGTCTGTACAATTCTCTAGTATAATAAATTATTAGCTCTATACTAGGATTATATACAAGTCTTGAACTAGACTTATACTCTCTTTGATCTATGCAGTAAACTACCGCACTTGCTTTATACTAGGTTTAGGAATCCTGCCCCCCTTCAGATATTAGTGCCGTATACTAGGAGGAAAATATTATCTGTGGTAGGTGATTCAGAAATCTGCGAGTACCATCACCCCTTCAAATCTATATATTAAAAAATATTGTAAAATCTTTTCCGAGTTCGTTTGGGCGTTCTACTCAACCGATTTGCTTCTTTTTTTTAAAATGAAAGGTATTGATGCCTAGATGACGCAAGGACCATTCAATTTCATCAATTTTTTGTATTTCTTAATTCATATTCAAAAATGCTGTTTTGCATGTCTTTTGTAAGTGTCTGCATACACACTTTTCCTCATGAGTCCAGTTCTAATTGAGTTAGAGAATTGGTTTTGGTCTAAGAACACTCAGTGGATCAAGACCTTTCAATCGAGTCATTACAATTTTAAATTGGATGCACTAGAGCGGAGCTCGGCGCGGACATTCAACTTCAGTTGCTGTTTTGAGTGTCTTTTGGTAAGCATCTTCTTACATTCTTTTCCTCATAAGTCCGGTTCTAATTGAGTCAGAGAATTGGTGTCGGTCTACGAACACTCAGTGGATCAAGATCTTTCAATTGAGCTATTACACTTTTAAATTGGATGCACTAGAGTGGAACTAGGCGCGGACATTCAACTTCAGTTGCTGTTTTGAGTGTCTTTTGGTAAGCATCTTCTTACATTCTTTTCCTCATAAGTCCGGTTCTAATTGAGTCAGAGAATTGGTGTCGGTCTAAGAACACTCAGGGGTTCAAGACCTTTCAATTGAGCTATCACACTTTTAAATTGGATGCACTAGAGTGGAGCTAGGCGCGGACATTCAACTTCAGTTTTCATTACAATTATCACTCCCTGCAATTCCTATTGGTTCTTGCCCTTTCAACCAATCACAAACAAACATATAAATTTAAATATGAACAGAGAACAGCATGTTAAAATAATAAACCTATCGCTATCCATCTTTAAAAAAATGATGAAATGTTTTCAATGTAGCTCAATGCAAAAGGTCGTCTGGGGTTGGGAGCCGTACCCCCATCAAAAAATATGTTGCAACTTCATCAAACGATCATAAACCATCAATTAGTACCAAGGCCAGACAGGTTTGGTTAGGTTAGGTGAGGTTTTTGATTATTTCTCATAAATTTTACTAAAAATAACTAATCCTATATTTGAATATTAGTCTTTGTGAAAAACAAAACCCAATATCCTCTAATATGATCAAACACAGCTGACATTTTATTATTGCTGCGGAGCAGCCCTGGTCTTCTAGTATCAGTATTATTTATAATAGACGTGGAAAAATTTTGGGTGAGGTTAGGTTAAGGACTTGTAAAAAATTATACCTGGTGGGTGATTTAAAAATCTGCGAGTACCACCCTTTTACTCTTTCTCTTTGTAGTACATTAGGTGTACCTATCCTAGGTGTCTCTGCAGTTTCTAGCTTATCTTATTATAATGAAAACGCTTAGACACTAGATTTATGCTAGGCTAAGAAAACTCCGAGAGCCATTATGAAGCTACGTATTAGCTATAGGCTGTTCAGACGAACCATGGGAGTGAATGAACCCCAAGAGCTAGTCAGCCGAACATATAAGCATACTAGACAGGCCGAGAATAGAAATCAAAGAGCGGAGCAAATTGTCAATGCAACCCTCAGGAAAAATTTGACCTCCGTTCACTTGAAAGCTTAATCCGTGTCGATAGGGAAATTATCAGGATAACAGGGATTGGTTCTCGTCCAGGTCGAATACTCCGTTCACTGTATTATTTATCAATTAATTTTTTCTTTTTCGACAAGTTTATTCTGAAATCTGAACTGTCCCCGAGTCGAGACAACTCAATCGATAAAATTGATCACCTCCTTATTCTAATTCTTCACTTTTTCACTCAGCGACATCAGTATTCGCGCGACATTCCTAATGTTATATTAAATATAGGTTCTCTAGTTCTTCGAGTCATTTAAAGATTAGGATTAAAATTTATTCATTATTCATTACAATAAATAATAACTCCTCTTCTAAAACAAAACAATGTTGACAGCTACGTTAGATTCGATACTTTGGCCTTGATGGAAATGATTTGGCAAATGTCAAGTTATCTAATCCTGAATTACACCGAGACGGACATTACGTAAAATTGATTTTACTTATACGAGACTTTATTTTTCTTTTCATCCATTAGAATGGCAATTATTCAGGATGTAAAATGATATTCAGAAAATCGTCGACATTTTCGGCAAAAATTTATACAAGGTTTGACGTCTGCCTCTAAATACGAGTACGAACAGGGATTTGCAACATCACGCATTGATGAACTTCAGCGCAGATGCCGGAATAGAGGTGATATTAATGTACTGCATCACCTTTAAAACATTGCGGAACCTTGTCATCTTCCCAAACAGATGATGAAGAATGGTAATATTTGTTTTTTTCTCTCAGTAAATTTCAAGACAGCGATATTACCATCGATCGGTCAATCGTCCCTAATATAACAATTTACACCTTAATCAATATTCCAAATCTAGTCTCAAAAAATCAACTTAAATAAATTTTCGATCCATAACTCAGTTAACACGTTCAGAGTCAAAAATTTAGATAAGATGTACATGAATAATCTCGTCGAGTGTCTTTTAATCATGTACGAATATGCTGTCCGAACTTGGTGTAATTATTGTGACTAAGCAATAAGAAAATACGATTTTAGAATAACATACTTTTGCGTCACCTCATTAAGGACTGTTCTCCTCCAGTCATTGCATTTTTCAAACTTCCTCTATTATGAGACTTTCAATCAATACGAATAGAATTAAAGTACCTATAATGAAAAGGAGAACAGAAATGAACAATTCCAATGCGGAACAAATAGTTATGATTTACTACAACAGGTATACAACAAGACCAGTTGTTAAACAAAAAAGAGTACCTATATCCATTAGCCTTGTTGGACTATAACCGCACTAAAAGCGACTCCTATCTGATCCTCCAGTCGAAGGTTGCTATTTTACAATAGCGCATATTTATGAAAATGATAAATGTTCTAAAACAGAACGATACGAATTCAAAATCAGATCTGAAATACAGACAGAAAAATATGTGCGAGAAAAGCCGTTTCAATTGAACATATTGACACGCGCCAGTTTAACTCTTAGAAGCAGGACTGAGAACCGGAACCAAATACCGCTACAGGAATCGGTTCTTCTCCCATATTTTCTGGCCCTTGGGACCAAAACACAAAGGAACTGGATTTTGGATTTGGCTTCTGGAGCAGGAACCAAAAGAAACCGGATTTTGGATTTGGCTTCTGGACAGGGCTGAGAACAGTTTTTTCTTTTTGTTTTTAGTGGTTCTGGTTATAAAGGTTCTTGGACTGAATTGTGAGATCCGGTTCCTTTTGGTTCCGATTGCCAAAGCTGGGATCCGGTTCCTTTTGGTTCCAGTTCTAGAAGCCAAATCCGGAATTCGGTTCCTTTTGGTTCCGGTTCCAGAGGACTGGAAATACGGGATGATAACCGCTTTTTGTAGCGGTATTGGGTTCCGGTTCTCAGCCCTGATCTTTACCATAATTTTTTGAGAAAAATATCTTCCTAATACAAGGAATTTAAGTGAGGATTTTGAAGGTAAAGCCAGGATCCGGTTCTTTTCGGTTCTGGTTCCAAAAGGCAGAGCCAGGATCCGGTTCCTTTCGGTTCCGGTTCCAGAGGCCTGGAAATACGGGAGGAGAACCGCTTCCTGTAGCGGTATTTGGTTCCGGTTCTCGGCCCTGCTTCTGGAACCGGAACCAAAAGGAACCGGTTCTGGCAATTGTGTTCTGGAACCAAAACCAAAGAGGAACCGGTTCTGGTAACTGGGTTCTGGAACCTGAACCAAAAAGAAAAGGATCCTGGATTCAGGTTGTAATTCAGTCCACAAACCATTTATAACTGGAACGGCTGAAAAATTCACAGGTTCTTTAACGAAGTTAAATGAGGGGACGCAGGGAACCTGTTTTATGAGTTTCACTGTAGGAAAATAATTTTATTTTATCGATTTATCTGGACCAATCAAATATGATTTTCTGTCTCAAAATCATGTGCAAGGGGTACTGGTCGGTTTGTATTGTGTTTTAGTCCAATGAATCTATGTGCCATTTGATATACTTCCTCTATACTTCTTCCGGAGAAGTGTTGTCTGTAATTTGTAATTTGAAAGTATAGCTGGGACCCCTCTTTAATCACTTTTGCAATGATGGTCTATGGGCAGGATATGGCAAATGTAAGGAGCCCCTCGATGGTTGGGGTCTCCATGACATGAGATGATCAATGCATCTTGGACGGAATGGGCACGGTTTGGGGAGATGGCTCCCAGCGAGAGTTTTTAACACATCATGGCAACACTATTAAAAACTGCGACATTTCACGCAGCACATAGAGTTTGAAACTTCAATCAAAAGAGAATCATTTGCAAAATTAATTATACGGCAAAGGAATGAAACTCATTGCGTCGACAAATGAAAATTCATCAGAGTTCTAAGTTACAGCGATCAAGTGCATGCGCACAAGAGAAAAAGGTTGGCATTATTAGGCCAAAGGCCTTAGCCCCAAAAAAGTACAATGCAATTAGCAAGTTATCATAGATTTAAAAAGTTTCAACTAGACGGTAAGAGAGAAGTAAGAGGATTGGATAGCAATAAAAAATAGTTTAGATAGAGATGCAAGAGCAACAAAGGGAAGTCAGAGATCTGAAATAGACAAAAAGAGTGAAAGCGTCCACTAAAAGGCTTTGGAGAAAAGAGAAGTAATGTTAGGACAGACTGGGACAGCAAAAAATGAACCTGAACGAAGAATATTAGAAAAGTAACTCTTCCAACCTGGAAGAAACAAAAAAAATAAAAACACAAGGATTGCGTAGTGGCGACGTAGTGGCGACGTTAGTTTAGTTTGAAAAAGACAAAGAGGAAGATGGAGAAATAGAGAAAGAGAGACAAGAATATGAGTTGTCCGAGTGCATATCAAAGGTGGTGAAAACATCACAACGCGCGCCAAACAATGCAAATAGAGGAATAGGTAAAATCGTCAACAGAGGCTGGTCTACGCACACACACACACACACACTCGACGTCGACAAGCAAAGTCTCACTTGTATTTGATGGTAACAGTGCGTACAAGTATATGCCTAGCAATCTGTATTATCTTTGATATAGGTAAGCTAGAAGTTCTCCTTTATTATACTAGCTTCATACTAGTATAACTAGCATATGCCTAGCCATTTCTATTATCTTCAGTATAGCTGGGACCCCTCCTTGTAGTATAGTAGCTTTATACAAATATATGCCTAGCAATCTGTATTATCTTTAATATAAGCTAGAAGTTCTCCTTTATTATACTAGCTTCATGCTAGTATAACTGGAATCTTTGAGCTATAGATGATAGGAGGGGGAACTCAAAAATTTTCCAAGTCCCAACCTGTATAACTGGAAAATATTGATATACCTAGCAATTTGTATTATCTTTAGTATAAGCTAGGACCCTTCCTTGAAGCACCTTAGCTTTATACTAGTATATGATTAAATAGGAGGGGTCTTGGGGGGGGGGAGGTAGAGGGGATGAAAAGAGGGGAGGTCAAAAATTTTCAAGTTCCAAGGTCATTCTCAAGGTCATAATTAGGTAAGGAAGTTGCCTCCCAGACGCTGGACGCCGGACGCAGGACACCGGATGCAGGACACTTTTTCTTGAAAGACCCCCTGATAAAACAGGTTCCCTGTTAAAATAACTGTTCTCAGCCCCGCCTAGAAGGAACATACTCCCATAAAAGCCCTTGTTAAATTTGTGTTTTTCAAAAGAGGATTACTCAAGAACGGCTTGATGAATTTTTTTGCGCGGGGAACCAGCCATTCATTTTGTTAGGGGGATTACATCCTCAGAAAATATCCGCGTCCCCGTCCGGGTCCGGGAGTTCCTGTGAATTGCGTGACGTGACGTGTGACGCTTTATGACGTCATCAATGACCTTGACCTACTTTGGGGGCTTGAAAAAGTTTCAACTTCCAGCCATGACGCTTGATGACAACACCAATGTCCTTGACCTGCTTTAGGGAACACGTTTTTTTGTGCAACTATACGCACAAGACTCTTACGTAAGTGAAATTTCCTTCCTAACCAGGGTAATTGTAAAAAAATTCAGCGAGCCATTCTTGAGTAATCCTTTTTTGAAAATCACAAATTTAACATAGGCTCTTATGGGAATAAGCGCGTACGTTCCTTCTAGGAATCGAAATGGCGCGTGGAAATACTCAGGTGTTCTAGATGCTTTATCATTACGGCGCACAGTTGTACAACGGGTCATCTTTTTTAGAGCGTTTGGCTGTTTTTTTAGGACCCAGAATGTCGTATGTCATCGTTTCCTCTGTAGCTCTCTACTCAAAATCTTTCTCTGAGCTTAGATCTAAATTATTTCACGTCCGACAGTCATATACGTGGAGGTCGAAGATCAAAATTTCAACAAGAAACCTGACTTATTGGGTGTGTTTTGGAGGAAACGTCCGCCGTCCGGTACGGCAAAGCTCGGAGGTCAAAAATTTCCCAAGTCCTCCTCCTATCACATATTGCTTGGAGGTCAGCGCAGCCCCTCCAATAAACGAAATATGCAAAGCTAGAAATACTATGACTCTGAACGCTCTTCATAAGTACCCCATACAACAGGTTCCCTGATGCCTCCCCTCGTTTAACTCCGTTGAAGAATCCGTGAATTGTTTCATGCCTTCAAAATAGGTTGGAGGGTTAATGCTCAAATCCCGACAGTAGGCCAGAGCCAACTAGACCTCAACAGTCAACAGTTGACATTTTACAAATTCTTGAAGTAGGTCAGAGCCCTCGTCCTCTCGGGAACCACAATTTAGCCGCCCAAAGAAGCACCCAAGGAATAAGATCATAAAAATCGACAATTTTCGAAGTCTGGCCAGTCATGTATAGACGGAAATTTTTCAAATCTCAAAGTAGGTCAGAGCCCTGGTCTTCTGGGAAACCACGATTTGCCGGAAAGACTGCTGACATTTCGACTAAAAGACACCCCTCCTCCCATTAGATAGATTTCCTGTTAGAAATATACACACACAGAAAGGACCAGCATGAAAATATGAATTGAAGCTAGGAATACGGGATGAGTCAGAAAATAAAGAACGTGATAAGTACAATATACCATCAAGGAAGATGACCGGGTAGGCAAGCAGAATTCACATTGCCTAGCGAACGAGGGAAACAGAAACCACGACTGTCTATTGAATAAAATTCAAAACTACGAGAATTGACGTCTAGAATGGCATACCCTGAAGTCGACAGAGGATTAAACCCAAAGGTGAGCGAATTCAAAAAGTTGAAAAATTATGATGATTTGCTGAAAAAAAGGTAATGTAAATTTCTTAATTGCCTCCATAACTTCGGCAATCGCTCACACTCCAAACAGTCGTTATCGTCTGTCAACACCACTCAATCAAATTGGAATAGCGAGCGCGCGCGTTATTTCAAATAAAAACAACGTAAAAAATGTTGGATAGTCCTCAGAATTCCAAATATTCTGTTTTCGTTCCATCGCGTGTCATCTCTTTCTGTTCCCTCGTTTTAATCAATCGCGAAACGTAAATTCATGCGTAATTCAGCACCTATCTGTATACCAACCAGGCCAAAATTGATGATCTTTCTTTCTTAACAGCCTCTCATTAGCAGATCGTTCCCATCATCCGCGTGCGTTTCGCTACCGGGGATTTATTTGTAAACTAATTGAATACTAATGCTCGCAATACCGGTACAAGAATTCGTACTTGGAAGAGAAAGACGGAGCGTAACGTAATATTTGACCTTCCGAATGTTCGCCCAAGTATACCTGCACCTATATCAAGTTGAAGCGCCAGTAATTCATAGTTCATCATAATTACCGGTACACGTTTCGGATTCGTTGGCAGAGGTATCCGTGATTACCAAAAAATATCGCCGTTGAGATGATAATCATTCGTATACCGTATAAATTTATAGAATAACCGACGTTCGTTAAGTATCTAGACTTTTTTTCACCGACCGAATCCGTTAACGTACAACTACCATTCCGTACAAGGAGAATAAACAAAGACGAGACGTCGTGGCAGGAGGAGAAAAAATAGGTTAATAATACGTCGGGACGCTGGCTGCGTCGACAGGCCTATATAAAGTGCACAGTCGTCGATATCGATAATGAAATTTAATCGAACGCGATCTTACCAGATGAATTAATTACTAATTTCACGACCTTCGCGGACGGCTTATTTAACGAGATGACATAACGTATCAACGTTTTATCTCGAACTCGATTTGCAGGACATAATGATTCTCGAGTCTCCGGCGCTCATCAATTTCGGCTTCTTCGTTCGGATGGACTTGACGAAAATAGGTACCGTAGGCCCCGTTTATAGAATCATCTCTCGCCTAGTAACAAAATTAAAAAAAACCTTGTCATTTTTTTTCTACGTACAATGAATATCGTTTTTTCCCATTATATTCACGCGGTACAATCGGTGATACCGTCTATATTCGAGAATATAATGACTACGTTAGATGTCTCCACGATAATTAGTTTCTATGACATCCTCGATCTCATATGCATTGCATATATGCGCATATTTCAACACGCGAACGCATTCACGCGGGTAAAAAAGAAGCGTAGGTGTATATGTGTGAGCATTTCTGCAAAGGCGATATTTGCAATCGATACAACCGTACCCCGTCTCTCGATGCCTTTGTGCGGTGCTACACGCATATCCTCGCGTGCGAACCGCAGTAGCGATGTTCCTCAATAGGTGAAGACGACACGCTCCTCTGACAATTCTAATTACCATCGACTGTAATCAACTTCTCGGCGCGAGTTACTTTTCAGACGAGAAGAACGGAATAGCCCATGACCAATTTCTCGCAAAACCGATTCCCAAATATAATAAATAAAATGCGAATTGCGTCAAATGAGGTTGAAACAGAAAAGAAGCATCACATAGAAATCGGTCTACTAGGTGATAGTGAAAACTGTCACTTATTATACCGTTGGATTTTGCAAGAACCTTCTTTCGCGGATGATTTTTCAATTCTTTTTTACGGAGGCCCTCTAACAAGCCGCGGGTACGCTACATAATGAAGCCCGCTGGCAGCGCTTCGTAAGATTTTCTACATCACAAATACTGGTATCCCTCGCGGTCCGATAGACGACGAAAACAAACCGCGGAGACATTTAGAAATTAGAATGTGTATTGTAGATATGAATACAAATAGGTAGGTACGTGTGAACGCAGGTCGAGGAAGGTAAGAACAATGATCGAGAAAAAAAAGAGAGACGAGGCTGAAAGATGATAAAGGAGGTGAAAAAATTCTGCGCGATACCTTGCATTCTTTTATGAAAGCATACCAACTTCCCGTCTTCAACTTCCACCAGAATACACGTTTGCGAATCTGCAGGGTGCAACTTCCTCCACACAACCGGGAAAAATTCCAGTTTTATAAACATCGCAGTAAATATTACAGATATATATAAAAATAAATACCACTGTCGTAAAGGTTAAACGTTTTTTTTGTTAAAAAACCACAACGACGATAGACTAACTTGGAAAACAAGTAGGTAATCTGCAGGAAAATAAAACTAAAACTGCATTCGAATCATAAAATTACATCATAAATCATTTCAACAGCAAAGATTTGAGAAATAGTCCGTTTACTATTATGAGCAAATTTAATGACCTCGTCCCAGCCTCTAGAGCAGTACGATTTTCTTTTCAGTTTATTGAAATAGCTGCAGCGAAGTTGAATTAGCCTCTTTGACTCAAAGTTTGAGCGCATTAGTGAAGAATCCTCTACCTTAGCGTCTCCCAACTTTTTGAAGGTGTCGGACCCCACCAACGCTCTGGCCTTCTTTTGCGGACCCTCTATGGAAAAATGTTAGAGGAATAAAGAGGCTCTAATCAGCGGCGTATTTACGGGGGTGGGGATTTCCCAGAGCTGATTGCCCTAAAATATCATAAAATCTTGCTCAAAACGTCTTCCAAAAAATTATAAAAATTATTTTCAGACCTTCTGCGTACCCCCGGGCTTGGCTCCGCGGACCCCAGGTTGGGAACCACTGCTCTACTTGTTGGGTTGGAGGAAGAGGGATTCCACAAAACGTCTGGATTCAATCGTCATGATGTAATCAATGACCTTGACCTTATTTAAGGATTTGGAAACTTTCGTGTTTTAATTCTCTGTAGAAGCGACTTCAAAATTTGAGCTATGGGCGTTTGTAGAGATGAGCACAGAAAAAGGTTGAGCTCTAAACCTTTGTGAAGATGGGAGAATTTCAAGTTATTCTTCGCGGTATGTTGACTAGGGAGGTCTCTCAAAAGGAGAGTTTTCAGACTAATTTCGAGTTATAGAAATTACATCCTCAGAAAAAGTCCGCGTTCGACTGGTGTGACGTTATCAATAACCTTGGCCTGTGAAATTTTGCTATGGAAACGACATGAGCGATAGGTTGATCTCTAAGCCTCGGTGAAGGTAGAAAAATTTCAAGTTATAAGCCTCCAAGTTACGACTATGGAGTCTTAGACTGGAGAAGAGTCTCACACTAAACATGAGCTGGGAAGAGCAGTTAAGCCGAAGTTTTCTTAGTTTCAAACTAATTATGAGCTATAGAGATCACATCCTCAAAAAACGTCCGCCTCCGACCTTTATGATGTAATCAATAACCTTAGCCGTACTTGAAGCTTCGATCCTCTGTAGAAAGGACTAGAGAAAAGATTGAGCCATGAACTTTTGAGAGGGGCGCTTTAAAAAATTTTGAGTTCCGAACCCGTGTACAGGTGGAAAAATTTCCAATCATGAATTCATAAGCTAGGCTACTTACAGGCGAGGCAGGAGTTTCAGGCTAACTACGCGTTATAGGCTCCTATGAGCAGTTTGTCCTGAGGATTATTATGTTCAGACTAATTTCGAACTGGGGAAGTTAAACCCTGAGGAAACGTCTGCTTCCAATCGTTGTGGCTGGGGATTTTAAGAATTTCGAGCTCCGATCCTCTGTTGAGGGGACTTGAAAAAAGCTCGGGCTGAGAAGCTCTGAAAAGGAGGGGCTGGCCAAAAAGGCTACTACTGTCAGGGTACGAAAGGAAGGAGGTAGAATGGACAGGAATCACACGATTACGTGACGTAGAATTAAGTCTCTAACTAACAGCTGCACTATCTTGACGTAGAATGACGTCATCAAAAAATGAAAATAATGAATGTAATGCAACAATCAGTTGGGCTCTCCATTATACATCGCTTGTTTGTTGTTTCAGTTCTGTGCATCGGGCAAAGCGTTACATTTGTTGAAAGAAAAACTTGGCGATAAGTCTGAAGAGTCAAAGCTGTGGTTTGATTTTGAAAACACCAAAAACCTTCGCTTCAGTGGTCAGCTCCAGCTCTGCTTCATACTCTTCAAGGAGCTCAGGAGCTGTTCTTGAGTAAAAAATAAAAATGGTACACTTGAAAGTCCAAAAGACAAAAGCCTAAAAGGCAAAAAAAAAAAAAGAGGAAAGAGGAAAAAGTAAAAAAAAAAAAAAAAAAAAAACAAGAAAGTGAAATCAAAATTTCAGCATGTGAAAATACAAAAAAATGAAGTGAGAAATGAGAATCCAATGAAACAAAACTTCTTGGTCAGAAAGCCGGGAGCCGTCCGCTCCTATTCTTTGCTCTCAAGATCGAGCTCTCCAGCTCCAGCTCCGCTCTTCAATTTTCGGGAGCTGGCGACCCTCAAGGTGTTTGGAAAGAGGTGTGAACAAAACGCAACCCGCATGCACATATAAAAATACATGGGACACGGAGCCAGAATTGACGTCACCCGGTTCCGTTTTACATTGTTTTAAATGGAGATTAGCTGATGTAGCGCCTTGTTGTTTACATTGAACTGAGCACACCTGGTGTTCACAGATTTAACCTTAGTAATGTCAACAATATTCACTCCAAAGACCATTCACTTTTGAGTTTTGTGATGTCATCAAGACGTGACGTCATCTTTGTGTAACTTATCTTAAGTGATAACATTTTGGTGGATATTTCCTGCTCCTCCAGAAAACCTTCGAAACCAGAATTGAAAAGTTATCTGAAAGATGAATTTTGTAAAAAGAAGCTAAAAGTGGGAAGCCAAAGATAAATTTAAAAGTCAAAAGTTGAAAGCCAATGGCTAAAAACTGAAAGCCTAGAAATTTTGGGATGAAAAAGATGAAAATTTGGAAGTCAAAAGTTTTATAACATAAAATGAAAGCTAAAAGCTAAAAGCTGAAGTTGTATCCAGCTGCTTTCCAACTTTGGTCAAAACACAATTTCTGGTTCGCGATGACAAAAGGATGCTCATTGCCAGAGTGTTCCAAAAGCCGTATCCAACCGTATAGTTGACCATTCAGCCAAAAGTCATAAGCGAGCTTTAGGTTTACTCTCAGAAGTCAAAAGAGAAAAAAAAACATATTTTTTCAGCTAGCCGATTTCTTCCGTTCCCCTCACCCCTCACCTCTATGAAAGCATGGATAGCTGCAAGCCAAAAGCCGTATTCAGCCGTATTTTTGTACCATTAGGCCAAAACCCAAAGCTAGCCTTATATGAGAAATTGGAGCAACCAAAAGCCGAAACTGTATTTTTCAAGGTCATCAGTCCAAGCTGAAAGGCTAAGCTGAAAGTCTAAGCCGTATCTTTCGGCTGAAACACTAGTCATTGCCCACTGGCAGCAACACTATTTCTCTCTGATCGGATAAGGTATCCTATTAGAAAGAACTGGTGTTCCTACCAGTGGGAAATGAGCAACCTTTTCTCGTCGCAAGTCACATGAAGAAGGATATTACGTCATCAATGCCTTTATACGTGTTTAGAACATGATTTAGGAAGGACTTGAAAAACGGTATGACATCATCAGGACCGGACATCTTATAATAAACTCCCTGACGACGAAAAGTACAAGCAGGAGAGTGTGACGTCATCGCAAAATGATTTTCCTTTGAAATCTGTGGATAGAGGAGTGATTTACAAAAATCGAAACGTGATGTCAAGAAAAATTACGATAATTATGGGGGGGGGGGGGAGAGACTTCAAAAATATCAACCAAGAAGAAAGAGAAGAGAAGAAATCCGCGACAAATAATTGCAAACAGTGGAGATTGCAGGGTCTCAAAGCTATTCCTGAAGGTAAAATAGCCGCTAATCTTTCATGCAGTGTATTGCAGCTAAAAAATTCAGCTTCGGATTTTGGCTTAAACTTTTGACTTGAAAGATATAGCTTTGGGTTAGGCTTTTGGCTATTCAAAATAAATTTGTCTAGCTTTCGTTTTTTTTTTTCAGCTGGCTTTTGGCTTTCCAATTATTGGGAAAATCGGACACAATCAGCAGAAAAGGATCTCTGTCAAGGGTACACAACTGAAATTTACAAAAACAAGATATTCGTTGATTTTTGGACGATTCAATATTGATTTTTTTGAAACTGTATTGTGTTTCTCTGTCTTAATTTCTCTCCTCTCTGAACTCTAGAAGAGAAAAAAACTAAAAAAGTTGCTCTACTGTTTTTTGTGTTTTGTCCAAACTTTTCAAAATTCAGAGGAAGCCAAAAGCTAGTCAAAGAAATTTGGCTGAATTAAGCTTTTGGTTTCCAGAAGTGCGCTTAAAGCTAGCTCTTAGCTTTTGACTTATCAGTAGAGATTTTGGCTTCCAGCTTTCGGCTTTCGGCTGGCTGCAATACACTGCTTTTATGCTCTTCTAGTCGCAGGTAGAGACAGGAGCACTATTCGCTCTGAATTTTATAAAAACTTGGATATTCATCTCTGAGTTGGAAATAGTTTGAAGTGTTTATGAGGCAAGGAACGAGACTCAGATAGGTTTGTGCAAACGAAAGACAAAAGACAAAGGGATAGACAAGAGAATTTGCCAAAATGACAAAGAAGGATCAATTTTTCACAGAATATTCGCTCTTTTTCTTTCTTTTTTTACGAGCTAGGCGACTGTTCAAATGGGTATCAGTTCGCGTTAATTTGGTGGTACAGTATATACTCAATTATTTACATGTATAATAATCAAAACAGTTGGGAAGAAATTAGTATGACGTAGATAGTCGATGGAGTCAGCGGTTTCAAGGTTGTTGCGCAGTACGGAGGTTATTGATCAGGAAACGTGGTAGACAGAACATTGGACAAAACATGAGCAGAGCTGTTGAACTATAGGATTTACATGACGGAGGAGTGTGAAGACCTATGATGAGGTGAGAGTGAGTGAACCGGGTGCGGCCAATCTTAGGACAGAATAAGACATTTTTGTGGCGAGAGTTTCTTTTTCAGGGGATAAGGAGGGTTTTGATTGATCTTAGCGTAGTTTATTATCAGGTTGATTTTTCCAGAGGTCATGCCAAAAAACTAGGATTTTAGAGCGGTCAAGGTCGTACACTGGATAATGGGGTTGGGTCAGTAATTTTCGATACGAGGGTGGAGTTCTTGGCCACGCGTTCAACGTTTTCATGTTGAAAGTGATCGATGTGACCAGGAATCCAGATGAGGGTGACTGATGATTTGATAGAGGTTAGGGTATGTAGAATGACCTTGACATGAATGCATTGGATGATAAGGTTATTTGAGTAGGGATCGTATAAAGATGTGAGGGAAGAAAGCGAGTCATCTAGTATAGAATATGAAAGACGCGAAGCAAGATTCGAAAAATAGGAGTGATTAGCACTTTCTTTTTCTTTGTAATACATGTCTAAGCGCATAAATAATAACAACTTTTGAAAAAACGACGTTGAAAGCCTTCCACAACATTGCCATAAAAAATCAAATTGAAGTATCTGAGCAGAGCAACAATGAGTGGTTTAAGAACAATTGTAGCTGACTGCAGTAGACGATGTCATGAGCCTCATTCTTTTGGTCGTTGTTTTGCAATTTTGTACGGCAGCAAAATGAAAATAAGCCCTTTAGATCACTAACAGAATCATTTTAAAAAACTCTTTCCAAAATAGCGTACATATTTTCCATCACTAATTGGAAAAAAGGTTTTTCCGAAAATCTCGTAATTTCAAACGTGGGCAAAACCTTCATCCAGGTCGTCTACTATTCACACCGTTGAATAAATTTTTTCCTCAAATTTTAGCCCCTCTTCAACCATCCAATTATATTCACGTAGGCATTTCAAAACGGTGTTATTCTTGAATTGTTTTTTCATACAAACGATTTCACGTGTCGCAAAACTCATTGCGTAGAGATGAACTGTGTGGAGAAAGTGAAATATACGCACGGGTTAGTAGAACTTTGAATGGAAATATATACAGTATCTATAATGTAATTACGTTGTGCGCTTCGTTTGGTAGTGGGAAAAAAAATTAGAGAATGAAAAACTTTCATTTTCAATTTAGGAAACGCGGCGGTTTTTGTACGCATCCTCAATCAATCATCGCTCAAAAATAATCATTTCGGTGGCAGTCCGAATGTGTTTTCGATGTCACTCGATTGATTGCTTTCTGAATATAGATTGATGTAGCGAAAGTTTGCATCGTTTTATTTTTTTAGCCGTTGCAAAGGTCAGTATTAGGAAGTATAACAGTAATTGCAAGAAAAATGACGCTCTCGGTTTATTTTAATATCACGGTTAGCCAATTGTGAGCGCTTATTATAGTAATACCGGTTGATATCGTAAAACAGCCAGCAAGTAGGTCGACGCTACAAAACTAGACAAATCGGTTAAGGAAAAGGTCTAGGCTTAGGAAATCTTCAAAGTTCACACGTATTACGTTTTACTAGTTTATGGTAACTCTTGTTTGTGTATGTACACGTAATCGGTGACGGTATGTTTTTTTTTTTTTTTTTTCGCAATGTAAACATCCTAAGAGAGATGAAACGTGAATTTCGTATAAAAGTTTCGTTAGCGTACGGATTGTACGTAGCTGAACGAGACATCAATGAACCCGATGTACCGTATATGTAAATATGATCGGCTGTGTGTCGCAAAAATCGGAATTCACGTGTGTACTCTCACTTTTTTTTTCTCTAACGTCGTGCTCTCGAAATGCTTCTTTAATTCTTTCAAAAACGTACAGACCGTGTAGGCATAAAACTATTGTGGATATAATATTATTTTCTTAATGACTCGTTAAGCCGTTCTCTCTGTTTACTCGTCGTATTCGTATTTACAATATTCATATCTACAATACACAATCTAATTTCTAAATGTCTCTGTGGAGCACTCGTGAGTTAGTTTTTGTCGTCTAGTGGACCGCAGAAGGTACTGCTAACAGAAATTATGATCTAGAGCGCACAGTAGACTAATTGGCTGCGAAGAGTATCTTCATAATTAGGAATTTGAAAGAATCATCAATGGAAAAACGTTCTTCCAAAACTGAGAGACAGTTTTCGCTGTCACCTATTCTTCTCCCTTCGAATGCGGGATTTTTATGGTTGAAGTAGCATGAATAGTTCACATTGGACTAGTCCGCACGCCAGTTGCATACCTACATGGATCTATTGATGGGTTATTTCTATTATTGACAAAATAACTTTTGCCAATTTTTATGCTTGCTATCCCGTCTACCATACCCTAGTCCGATTTATCCTAGATTATAGATCATCTATACATAGGAAAGCACCCTCATCATATGTGACCCTGTCTACAGAAACCCACCTTAAGAAAAAAACTTCGATCAGGAGAAAAGTATCTTTATCATGAGAGTCATAGATACCTTTCTATTGATCAAAGTTTTTTCGTTAAGGTGGGTTTCTGTAGACAGGGTCACATATCTCTCACTTCTATGCACAGTTCAAAATTCCACCATTCGCATTTGCACGGGAACTTTCCTTACTAGCACTGCTCCAAGTCTAGCCGCCGAATCAGATTATCCACCTCCACATGTTCGTGATTTTTATGTAACTGCCAATCTTCCTCAAACTCTAGGTCACCATATTCTCTTCAATTTTACTTCAAATTATCCTACAAATCGCAAAACCTCCAACAACACACTCTACTTTCTCACCCATTCTTCTCACAAAAAATTCACTTCCATTCCCGTATTTCCCACTTTACCCTCTTGCGTCTTGAAAAAGGTTTTTAAGGTGTACAATACTTTATTAGTTGCTTTCACAACAGATCATCAGTTGTGTCAAAACTGGAGAACAAAGCCTTAAACATGAGTTTTTATAATTATATACATCGTGATCTTATTGGCTATAACAGATCCGACAGAACAATCTGATTTTGACAAAGGCGGACAAAAGCAACACGGTACTGATACTCATGGGCGTAGGTACGGCATGCTTTGGGGGGGGGGTGAAGGTTAGCTCAGGTTTGGGTGAACTGAATACAAGTAAGCTTGAGTGAATGTAAAAGTTCATGTGAAATCGTGAAAATAGATTCCTCATTAGAATTTAGCAGAGCCCCCCCCTCCTCTTCCGTATCTACCCGCATGGTGGCACTGGAGAAGGAGGAGTACACCCAAAGGGTGGAGTCGTAGATCGCAGAGAATGGATATCAAGAGCTCACAAAGGGCCCAACACAGAAATACCAAGATGACCTAAGAGCTGGGTTGAAACGGAACAATGTACCTGGCAACAGAAGGACGCTTGAAATGAGCCCGGTAGCACCAAGATTGAAGGAGCTTGATTTAAGTCCACAAAGCAGACTGTCCAATGGAACCCCTGGTTAACAGATTGCAGGCACATTGATATTCTTGAAAGAAGACAAAGCATCAGAAAGAACGGTGAGTTGATTGAGCAACTAGACAAGTTGGAAATCAAGAATAACAACAAGCTGGTATCTTTTGATGTGACAAACATGTTTGGTACCCTACCAAAGGAGAAACTTCTCACCCTGCTCAAAAACAACAGATGGGAACTCCGATAGACCAAAGTACGCCAACATAGTGAAAGAGATTTTGAGCCAGAACTACTGCCGCTTAATAAGTTCTATAGCCAGGAAATGGGAGTTGCGATGGGATCATCGCTATCACCACCTCTGGGGGAGATATTCATGAATGATATGGAAAACAAGATACTGGAAGGCAGCAAGTTCAGAAACTCAATTGAACACTAGGCCAGATATGTCGATGATATCCTAATTGTGTGGTAAGGGGTGGTAAGGCACTAATAGACAGGTGGACCTATTACTTTTAGAAACGAATCAAATTCACAGCGGAAAAAGGCATTGAGACCATCAACTACTCGGACCTTATTTTCACACTGAATAACAACAGAAAACGCACACAGACACCATCATCCCAAATAACTCCTACTACCATCACGGGCACAAGTTGGTGGCAATCCAGACCACTGCTATCGAGCAATTTCTGTCCTCAAGAACATCGAAGAGAAGAGGAAGGAAATCGAAATGGTAAAGCACATAACAGAAGCCAATGGCTAGCATAGAGAGTGGAGGAAAATCGCAACAAAGAAGGTAACCCATGATAGCACAGCGAGGAAGTATTTCAGATCGATACCATACATAGGAAAGTACACAAACAAAGTGGTAAAGGCGTTCAATGGCTATGACGTAAATTTGGGCATCCGGAATAACCCACCCATGGTGAAGAGAATCAGAAATGACCAGACGGAAGAAAAGGACAAGGAAAGCTTGAGCGAAGTGTACCAGCTCAGTTGTGAGCAGTGCGAAGGCATCTACACTGGTGAGCAGGGCCGTCGCCAGGGGGTAGCGAGTAGGTATCACCGCCTCAGGCCTCGCGCCGGTGAGGAGAGAAAAATTGAAATTTTCTCAATTGAAAAAAAGATTACTGATAGACTTCACGTAAAAATTTTACTTTAAGCTTCAAAAAGTCTGGCGATGGCGTTGCTGGTGAGACTGGGAGAAAGTTCGAGATCAGGTAAAACGATTACGAAAATTCAAAGGAGAAAGAGGATGGCAAGTCACCAATTAGTAAACACTGCAACCTGTAACAAAAACGGTACAATAGAGAGGGAACATTTGAAGTCATACATTTAGAGAATTGCACAGAAAGAAGAAAACTCTGGAAACAAATGAAGAAAAAATTATTCGGCCTGGTGATTGGACAAAAGAAGAAGAACAGAAGTGACCAATAAGATTGTAGGAAACCAAGTAGCCAATAGAAATGCAGCGCTTGGGCCAAGAGAGTGAGCCAATTATTTAGCAGCACGTTATAGTCAATAAGAACACAGCGTCATATTATGTAAGAAAACGTTTCTAAGAGTGAACCAATCACAACACAGCATTGTTATAGCCAATAAGATCACAGTGTTACGTCATGAAAACTCATGTTTTAGGCTTCGTTCTCCAGTTGCCACACAACTGGCGATGGGATCGCGAAAGCAACTAATAAAATAGAATTGCAATATTAGTGCACTACTTACACCCAACTCACTCAATATGAGTTCTAACTCTTGGGTTTTACTCACATCTAAAATAATACACAAATCAAATCAACTACTCAAAAAATCGACCAATCCCGCAACTTACCGCTCCATTACTTGACCCTGTTCCCAAGACTAACCTTTGTTTCTCGATAGATCAAAAATCGAAAACCAATTCGGTTTCGCCTATTTAATTGTCAAAAAATCTTTTCTTACCGACACCGCAACTCCTCATAAATGTTAACGACCGAAGTCCAAGCCAACTTTCAATGCTTAGAAACAATACTAACCTTTCCTTCAACATCAAACCTCACGTTTCTGATCGCCACTCACTCCTCATCCGTCTTAACGGCAAATCACAATGTACACGCCACTTATTCTCTCATTAAAATCCTAAATTTTCATCTGGATTCCCGGCCATACAAGGATCCAAGGTAATGAAAAAGTTGATTTATCCGCAAAAACTTCCACCAATAAACTCTCGTCATCTTCCTACTAAAAATTATCTCACCCACGCCATCCGTTTCAAAATTACGGACGAATGGATCGCACTCTGGCAAAATCAAATCTTATCAAACAATTTAGTCTAATTGAAATCATTGCCATTCGTGTGGGCTTCATCACACCAAGAATCCCTCCGTCATGAAATTTATTGGTCACCCGCGACTCACATGCGCTCACCTTCTTTCCAAGCCTTTCATTGTGGCCTTGACACCCCCGCAAGGTCATCCACGTTTTCGCATACCCATCTTTAGTTCCTCTCCGCCATACCCACCCAATTCCACCATTTATTGAAACGACCTCACATCCATCTAAAACATTATTTTTTAAATCTAAAAGTAGCAAATTACATACTTACCATCAAGCTCATAGCCCGAGTGCAGCTAAAAGCTTGTATTTGAGAAAAAAAATAATAAATGATAATAATCCTTATGTTTAAGACTGAATTAGGAGTTTTCCCTTTGTTTGCAAGGAGAGTATGCCTTCATCTGATCTTTTTTCAAGGTTTGGGTGTGCCTTCATTTGTTTTTCATTTTTTTTTTGTTTTGTTTGGCCTGCCACCTCCAGACTTTCCCTTTCACACGTTCTTTTTTACGTTTCTAAGCAATACGGCGGTGTAGTTATACCGAAATTTTGGAAAGTGAATGCTAGAGGTGGTGTCTGCATCAGTTTTGGTGAGGAAATGGCCATCTATTAACCAGGAGAAGAGTGGTGTATAGGGGTATTTGCAGATTTCTGAATCACCAATGACGTATAAGAGGGGAGGGGACTCGCAGATTTCTGAATCACTTATGGGGTATAAGAGGAGGGAGGGGGTGTAATAACCGATTTCTGAATCACCTACGGGGTATAACTCGGAAGCTAAAATACTGACCATTAATTTCCAGGAAATGTTGTCAACTAATTTCTAGGAAATTTCGCCGGAGTCCATTGACGGGGAGAAGGGGGTGTACTCGCGGGTTTTCAAATTGTGGTAAGGTAAGGCTCAGTGCTGTCAGTAGATATTTTCAAAACTCCGTATTCGCCATTCGCCTACACCTAAAAACAGATTTCTATCAATCTATCGATAACAATCAGGAGAGAAGTATCTCTTACACTGGCAACTCAGGTACTTATCCTTGATTGAATCAATCTTAGATAGGATTGCGGTATCAGCCTATAACGAACAGCAGAGAAGTATTTCTCACACTGGCAACTCAGGTACTCTTCCCTTGATTGAATCAATGTTACGTAGGACTGCGATATCAGCCTATAACGATTAGGAGAAAAGTATCTCTCACAGGAATGACTAAGGTACTTTTTTCTTGAGCACAAAAAATTCACATTTTCACGCAAAATCCAAAGAGAACTCTGATTTTGAAGAACGAAATCCGTAGATCTGGCAGTACTGGTAAGGCTGAAGACATGAAACATGAAACGTCAAGAAAAACGAGAGACCCGGATACTGAGGCGCATGGTGACTCAGTCTTGTTTTACTAAATGCAACGCAATGAAGCATATCTTATTAAGTTTTTGAAAAATCTCACGGGAAATACCATTGAGAAAGATCAAGCCAAATCTCACGACATCTCACCACGGGATCGCCTCGCGCACAAGAGATGTGCAACTTTGGAATTTTTTATGGCCTCGTAAATTGAAGAAAATTATGATTAAATATTGATTACTTTATAACTGCATACAAGATTTGAGCAGATTTTGCGACTGATAAAAATAAGAGAGAGAAAGAGACTCTAATTGAAGAAATTTCAATTCACACATCTAAAAAGGGTTGAACCATCAGTTATGGAATTTGAAGAACACATAATTGCGTCTTTAAAATAATACTCACTCCAAATGCACTTGAGGAGGGTTCTGGCAGAGGGGCGTCCGTCCCATAAGAAATGCATTGTGACGACGCCCTTTGGCTAGATACACCCTCACTTGTGAAACCAATTTATCCAAATCTATTAGTCTCACCCCAGATAATTTTCAACCACACGTAATTCGATTGTAATCACGATTTTCTAACGGGAACTTTTGATGATTTGAGTCAACGTTCATCCAACCTTGAATCATGCGTTTCTGAATAGGTAGGCCTATTGTTAAAAGGTCAATCGAGAGAGTGTCGACAAACAATGTATTAATTCGACAGTCGAAACATTCGACTATTAATTTTCGTTATTTTTTGAAACTTCCGCGCCACAGTTAGGAAGTGTATTTTTTTTAATCCTATAACTAATCGCTGTCGAGATGTTACTGCGGAACCTTCGAAATGACAGAAAATACCTACGGGATAAGCTGGATGAGGAAGGCTGTTATAACCACAAAAGTGGTCGAAAAAAACGAACCAACATAAATCAAAACTTCTAGCTGCCATTGGTTAGAATTGCAAAAAATCTTTTGTCAGTTATCTCGCTCCAAACGAATAGAATCAAGTATGAATCTGTCGACGAACTACATTTCGTGCACTTTGAGTTTGCGTGGTCGTTAAAAATAGAACGAGATTTTTTCGCTTATTCATACTACCGATACGAGTTTGAGTGTTGAAACAGCGATAGGTTCGCTGGTTTTCCTCTAGGTATTCGAATAGATAATAATAATTTTCAATTCGAATTACGACCGCATTATGCAAAAATACCTCTCTGTAGTCTAGTTGGCACGTATTTTTGGGGAAATACGAAAAATTTACTGATTAGGCAGTCCGAAATTCAAGTTCAACTACTTCTTTTTATTATTATTTTTATTTTGGTGATTATGAATGGAATAACGGAATTCGATTTAATTTCAAGGGCCAAATTGAGCATTTCGTGTACTCCAAGTGCGTACAGTAAAATAAATGATACCATTGAAATCGAGATGTGAATATACTTCGATGAGGTTAATTTTTTAGATGTAGAATTTCCAATAGGGAAGAAAGTTTTTCTCGAAATATGTTCTGAGCCAACCTTCAAACTCTTTTGGACCTCTACTTTCTTATCGCTATCTCACAAGAACTCAAAAAGTGTCACTAGTACCAATAACTTTCTTTACGGTTAATTTTTCGAGTACTTTCTGTAAACCTCTATCCTCGAGATAGAACCCCAATCTTGACTAGTTCACTTAGAAGCAAGTAATTCAAAGATTTTCTCATCCTAATATTATGGTCTCTCTTTACAGTCTTATTGATGAAAAGTATCATTCAACGATAATACTCCTTCCCCCTGAAACCATATAATGAGGCTGATGATCACCTAAGTGATAACTACAGCCTATGAGGAGAATTTGGCTACGGAATTTCATCTTCTACGCATGAAAGTTGATTAATTTATTCATTACATAAATTAACTACAAACAAACATAGAAATTTTCAATTAGAATTTAGTTTAGTCACATTTGACCCAAGAATGTTTCAGTAAATTTGGTACTCTTAGAATGATAATACTTGAAAAGGTGAAGGCTGATATACAAATAACATTTCAGTTTTGAACAGCTAGAGGAGAAAAGTCGTCGAAAATCGCAGAAAATTTTTCAAACCATCAAGAAATTCACTATGTATGATGTTCGAAGACCCCGATCATTTTTCGAAAAGGTTGGGGAAGTTTACGCAGCATGTTGGGGCCCTGATACACAGAGATGAAAGAGCTCGTGAAAATATTTTTATATGCCTATGAATTATTTTTCGAATTTGAAAATGACTTTTGCACATCGACCACTGTGAAATTTTTTCGAAATTTTTGAAACGCTACCAACTCCTGGGCACGGTTCAATAGCACTACGAACAACTTCCAGCCTCACTACAAAGTAATTCTCCGCCATATTACATTACAAGCCTATTCTAGTTATATTATTTCGGAAAACCGCATATTTTGAAGCAATTATTATAATTCGACCTAAAGACAATAGATAATTTGCATTTTCTGTCGCTGTTTGTGGAGAAAACGATAGTGCTAAGACAAGGAGTAAATACCAGGAGAAATTCTATGGTAGCGTCTCAATGAATGAATTGTGGGAAGCTCTAAAAAAAACTGATATCAGCGTCGTGCCAATCAGAGCGTTGAAATGACTGTATGATGATACGATGATACCTACTATTACTAAACAAAAATGATGAATACTCTAAAATGACCAAATACGGACAACGACGATGCTGCGCTTGGGATAGTCAGAAAAGATGGAGGTTATTTCGAAATTAGATGAAAAACGACGGCTTCCTCAACAAAATGGAACGAAGAGCTTGGTGAACCCGTCCTGTGGAATTTGTACGAGAGGAGGCAGAGCTATGTATGATAAGAGAGGCACTCAGAGAATTTCGACTGAACTATCATAAACCGTCACAGTGAAGTACCATATTTGTGATTGATATTACGATTATTGGGCCAATCATGATATCGATTTCCATAAGAATACACCAGGAACTATTCGATCACGCACAGATATTGTAAAACAAGATGTTTCTTACGTATTAGAGATCTCTATCCATAATCTAGAAGTGTTCTACAGCATTTAAATAATGTTTCTTCGATTGCTGAAGTACTTTTTGTTTTCTAATTCTAGCAAGTGATCAAAACGTTGTATTCTTATGGGATTCTAAAAAGACTGCCCCGAAGCTAGCAGCAGAGAACAAGCATTCAACCGAAATCTGAGATGTTGACGTCGCAGAGAATCGGTCTATTCACAGGGTGAGGAAAAATTATGTCACCCTTTTCCATTAGCTCTTACAGGAAAGGGGTTACATCATTTGGCCAATGCTGCCAGATCTACGGATTCCTAATCCTTACAGAAAAATACGGATTTTGTGTAAAATACGGAATGCTCAAGAGAAAAACACTTCACTTACTACTTTGAGAGATACTTTTCTCTTGATCGTTATGTGCTAATATCGCGGTGAGTCGATCAGAGGAAAGGTACCTCAGTATGGAGTATGAGAGATACGTTTCTTCTGATCATTATTGTTGAATCAGTAAAAGTCCATAGAAATCTGATTTCCAGTCTTGAAAAAAATGGTAGACGCGGATTTTTGAAAATATCATCTGGCAGCAGTGAATTTGGCCTAACTCTAGCTTAGAAGTCTATTCTCTTCTATATAGACTATAACCACTCTGACGACGCCATAAACTGTCCACTCTATGCGTTGGAATGTTGACGTTGCAGCAAAATCGTCCAGATATTATGCCGGCAAAAAGGGAGGAAATTTCCAAATACCTTAAGCACGGTTTATTTCATAAAAGGCTTGAAATAGAGTAAAGTCTGAAAGTTTCCCTCTTCATATAAACGCTTATGGAAGAAATTCAAGTATTTCAATTCATATTGCGCAAATAGAAAGGGGTTTCTGGAAAAAATAAAGCGTAGACGATTTTCTATTTCAACTTCTAAAACCTCACCAAAAGAGCCTCGCTATACATAGACTGTAACACGTAGGCAACAAGGAACATCCAATGAGCAACGTGGAACCCACGAGCTTTGCAGTCCTGGGGAAAACAACTTGTCTGTTGACATGTTTCATGTCTTCTCTCTACCCCCTTAATCTTGAGCATGCGCCCGGGCGTCCGTACGGATGACCGGCGAGGACGTCCCCTTGTATTACACTACTCGTATAATAGCTTTATACTGGGATTATACTAGTTAGAACTAGAGTAGGGATTTGGAGTAGCGGGTCACAGGACCCGAGGAATACGGTGATGTGAAAGATCTGGTAGTTAGCTCCTATCCTGCGACAACTAAGCCACTGATGACGTTTCAGATTCTGCTTTGGAAAAGGTTCTATTGCTGTTATTAGACAGTGTCCCAGGTGTTACGTGACCCGCTTCTCCAGATCCCTGTACTAGAGGGAGGAGGAGAGCAAACTAACTAGGTCTCTCTTTGATCTATGCAGTAAACTAATATGCCAGCTTCATATGAGGTCTAGGAATCTTATATAGGGTGCGCCAAAAAGATGTTAGCAGTCAACCGGGGAACTCTACAAAATTGTCGCGGAGTCCTCCCGGAGTTTTTCGTTCAAATTTTAACATCTTTTGGCGCACCCTGTATACTGTATCTTTTCTTAAGCTTCCTTCATACTAAGTGACAGTTTAGCTACTATAAGCCTAGTATACATGTTTCGCATCTTTTCTCTACCCCCTAAATCTCAAGAACAAGAATGCGTCCAGGCGTCCGCACGGATGACTTTGGGACCTGGAAAATGGACATGTTCAGTTTCCTAGAATACAGCATACTCTATACCAGGCTAAGCCTTCACCATTCTACCGCTCGCCCCTCAACCATGGCCTACATTGAAAAAGTTCAAAACAACGTTCCATACACAGTATAGTAGGTCCAAACGGCCAAATGACCATAACTCTACTAGGCTAAAGCCTTCCTTATACTAGGCCAGGATGCTGCAGTAGTAGAATTATACTAGACAAAGAAGTGAGCCTTTCAAAAGCCACTATCCTAAAATATTCTAAAGTAGACTAATACTACACCCAGAAGGGGGCCAAACTAGCAAAGCATACTACGTTATAGAAGACATGAGGCATGATCTTTATTCATTTGACTGTGCCAAGAAATTGGTTTTTGTTTTCTTTTTGGTTAAGTGAATAGAAGTATTAGGTCCCTAAGGTGTACAAAAGAGCTTGAAATTGTTTTGTAGAAGGAGAATGCGAGGCCTCACCTAAGGAAAGCGAGTTCACCCTTTGAGAAAAAAAGTTACTGTAACGGAGGCTTCAGTGGTATGAGAAGGAATACTGGTATGCTTAGCAATCTATAAGACCACAATGCGCGCTGTTGCCATGTTTCTCATCTCGACCTGATCCCGACCTATAAAATGGTGATACATTCACAAAGGCAGCGGGAAAACGTCCTTGTTCACGCTGTCATCAATCCTTCACCCCGCTGCCCATATGAATGCGACGCCATTTTGCAGATTTTAAATAAAATACAAGGTAAAGTAGGCTAAGCCCTAAAGATGAGCGCACGTGCGAGGAAGATATACAAAAAAAACAAGGGTTTTCTTATAAAAGTTGAACAAGGAACGCAGGGAATCGGTTCTATGGGTCGCATTGGTTTGGTGTTGAGAATTCTAAGTCCCTCTGCTATCCTATAATAGGGCTCGAAAGTTGAAATTATTTTCAAGTCCTCTGATGACTCGAAAATTGAAACTTTCAACAGGGAACCTGGTCTTTCCGGAAACAACGTTCGCCGTTCGGGAGGCAACATGACTTTGGGGCTTGAAAAATTTTTCTGTTTTTGTCCTATTGCCCATAGCTTGGAGGATGAAATTTTTCCAAGGGGCTTGGAGGTTGACCTTTCTCCAAGTCCCTCACCTATAGCTTGAACTATCACTTGTAGTTCGAAGGTCAAAATTCTTTCAAGTCGCCATCCATCATCTATAGCTCGGTCGAGAGTTTTCCAAGCCCTCCTCCTATCATATATACTAGTATAAAGCGAGTTTACTACAAAAGGAGTCCTGGCCTAGTTTAAGTCCGCTTCAAACACTATGAGACTCAGAAGAGGTGTTTCCAGAATACCTCATAAAACAGGTTCCCTGCTACCCCACATTTAACTCCGTCAAAGAACCCGTGAATTTTTTCAAGTCCTTTCCTATCATGTGATGGTTAAAAAGTAGAGACCCTTCCAAGTCCCTTTCCATAATATATGAAACGAGGGGGAATTGGAGAGACTCAGAAAAATAAGTACTGCATTTAGATTGTTAGGTTGATGCTATGCCCGGCCAGTTGCAGATTCACAAAGTTGAAGGTCGTTAATTGTACAGAATCCGAATAGTTCCAGCTTCAAAAGAAATTTTCACATAGAAAAGTCCTTAGGCTGGCACTTGATTTTTCCGGCTTCACGGAAATATTTTTAGACTTCATTCAGACCTCGAGAATCTTCTTTTTGGCTGAGTTTTATTTATTCCAGCCTTATGAAGAAGTTGTTCAGCTGTGACTCGATTTATTATAGCCTTACAGGATTGCTGTTAGGCTGAAACTTGACTTGTTCTAATCTTACAAGGAATTCGCTAGTCATACCGGCTAAGAAAATAGTATCAAACGCGAGAAATCTATTATAGTCATTCTGATATTTTGGTTTATTTTGAGAAGTTCAGGATGGATTGATATAAGAATTTGAGCATTTTATTTCTGCTCTACTATTGCGTTTTCATCTACTTGGAACTTATAATTTCCTTGTACTCGTTTCAACAGTGAAAGAGCTTATTAAGGCAAGTCGCCAGGATTGTTTTACATGATGTAGCTTACGGTTATTCTATGCTGATCACCTTTTCACCGTAGCTTGATTTGTTCACTTTGCATCCTCATGCAAACAAACAAGAGAAGTGATACAGGAATCGGAAAACAAGCATTATGAATGATGCCAAAATATTTACAGTACTACAATCACTTTTTCACCCAAAACCACGAAAAGATGTTAACTCTTTTGGCTCTTCGACTATAATTCAAGATTATCGATATCCGAGAATTCCAATCGTAATAAAATACGGAGTTATTTCCTACACGAGCACTTTTTTGCAACCTCGCGAATCCGCGTGTCAACGTACAGGTACCTTGACTGCATTAGTAAACGACTGATTTTACCTTGCGTCGTCGGGTACGAGTGGTATCAACATCCTATAAACATTTCCAATCTCGTACCGATCTGCGACTACCAAATTTTCCGCAATAACAAGCGACACAATAAATCACGCACGCGGTATTTAATCCGCTCCTCTCGCACCTATGACCGTGCAAATACGGAGTTAGCTTGAAGATAACATTGCGTACATACACGGAGTGCCTTAAATCGGCAATAAAAATTAAAGTCGAGTTAGGAGGAAAAAATTACGTAAAAAAAAATTACATAAAACCGTAGAGAGAGAGAAAGAGAGGTATCGAAGTACCCCGGCGCTTATAGATAAAAGAATTTAATATACGCCTGCCTGTTGCAGCGATGATAAAATCGAGAACATGGAGACGTGTACTTGTAAGCACTGCCACACATTTTAAATGCGGATTTAGGTTACGGTTCGAGCACGCGTAAGTGGACTCTTTTCGCGCAGACCAGCATCAGATGGCTAGCCTTCTCGAAGAGTGCGGAGTCCGCGATCTCGGCCGTCTAGCTGTTTAGCCCGCGGTATTTTACCAGCCTCGTATACAATTTTTATCATTCTTCCTAGACGTAGGCTGCATCGATATCGTCAATGACACAATTTTACTGAGTCAAATAAAATTGCTTCTGTAATAGAATCAAAGTACGGAACACAACTTGTACCAGGGAGTTTTGGTTGAAGACGTTAGGAATACCATGATGAAATTTTGGTGTATTTCCCTGCCCGGGTCTTGAAGGTTCGTAGGTACGAATCCAAAATACCGCGCATGTCGGAAGCTTCTCCTCATTCTTGTTCTTCAATAATAACATTCCTACGTTCAGCGTACTAATGAACTAGTGTCTACGGATGTTAGTACTTACGTATGTTGTACCATCTTTCAATTCCAAACGACATGACAATAACAAATAGAAATCGACGATAATACGCGCGAGCAATTAATCACCGAACTACACATTAACCGCAAATTCGTAGACTAGGTAGATTTTTCATAAAAATCGGCGATGTATTTTTTTTTTTTTTTTTACTCTCAAACGTCGAACATTAAAGAATAATAATCGGACGAAAAATGATGTAACTTAAAAGATCTCCTTCTTTCTACATAACTTTCATTTTTAACAAACTTGACACACAAGCTTTGACTGTTCTCATAGCAACCGACGAAATCGTGAGTGGTCAACAACTTACTATTATAACCACTATAGTCAGCCGTTCATCGTAAAACTACATCGTGGGGATTTCGACAACTGCAGAAATGTACAGGTATACGCTAGATAAATAAATACTGGTACGTCGTACACACGAACTGGATGCTCGTTCAAGGTAGATTCATCGTACTCGAATTTGTGTTAATGTCTTTTGCGTTAGATCCAACTGGTTTTATAATTTGCTAACCTAGGAAATTTATCCAGAATCTATAATATAAACGTGTGGTATACGAATAACTTTGGCGGGATATTCATTCAGAAATCGCGTTAACGTGTCGACGCACAAAAATAAGGTCATTATTTTAAGAACAATCTGGAAAGAATCGAACCGGCGATCGTTGGTAAAATGTTTGAGATACGAGACAACTCGTAGAAAAAATAATAGCAAACGAGATATCGAAATGAATTTGAGTGAAACGTTTCAAAGGAAAGTATGAGACGAGAATTTTCGAGTACAGAGAGATAAAATTTGGCACTAAATTTCAACATTTTTCTCTTAATTTATACGACGTTTCGACCTTTATCAAGTCACAAAGAAAAATTGTGAAAAGTGACGAATTTTACTTCTCTGTAGAATAAAAAAATTTCACGGAAAAATTTACGCCTTACGGTTTCCCGAGTTTGTTTTTGTGCATTTATTTTCTTTTTCACTATGGACCCCTAAAATCGCGTACGTTCGAAGTCACATATGTCCTTTTTATATATGGCTGAAGAGTCTCTCCAAATTTTTCGATCTCGAGCCATGACCTCATTTCAAGTCTTTCCCACATTTTTAAAATCCTCTAAACCTCATAGGTACAATCCAAAAGTTGCACCTAGGAACAGAACCACCAATTATAAGAGACTTAGGCCTCGGACACGATGTGAGCGGTTCAGTGTAAGCGTACCTCTCTACAACGGATCTCGAAGGGTACAGAGAAAAAGTTCGTTATATAGAATTTTCGTTGTATAGAAAGTCTTTTTTTCTTTCTTTTTCAAAACTGTATTTTTTGAACCATATCGACTCTCAATCGACGTCGATGTGACCTCAAATCGACGTCATATCGACCCATTATTTTGATAAGTAATCGACACAAATTCGACATCGATTTCCAGTCGAAATAGTTCCGGGTTATGTCGACTGTAAATCGACCACAATCGACTGCAAATCGACGTCAAATCGACTTGTTGGTTTCCAATGTATGACTCGAAGTCGACGTCGTTATGAAGTCGATTCTGGGCGAATGGTCTACTATACTGCTCACATTCGACGTCGTTATTGAGTCGATTCGAGGTGGACGGTGGTTTTCGACCCAAAATCGACTCCCTCTCGACGTCGTCATCAAGTCGATTTGAAGTGAGCCTTTTTCTACGACTAAAAATCGACCCGCAATCGACGTCGATATGAAGTCGATTTCGTTGCTCGACCGTTTTAACCGGTAGCTTGCTTCTCAAAAATATAGTCTGTTGATTCCTCCTTAAGTAAATATGAATGCATAACTTATCTGCGAGTAGTGAAGTTCCAGAAAAAAACAGGTCGATACGGAGTCAAAATCGAGTCGAAATCATTAAACGAAGCTCAAATTCTTTGCAGACTAAGAATTTACGTCGATTTTAAGTCAATTCCGAATAAACTTCCTCAGTTCCATGATTGACCGAGAACAGACTCCTTATTAACTGTCAAGTCTACGTTATTTGACAAAGTTCACATTTTTTGTCGACCAAAAATCGACGTCGATTTCGAGTCGACCTTTTCAAATTTTTCATCGATCAGAAATCGACTCAATTTCGACGCCGACAATGAGTCCATCTCCAATCGATTTTTGGTCAACATTAGGGCCAAACTAAATTGACTCAAAATCGACTTCGCTTCTAAGTCGATTTCGAATCAACAATGAGAATAATATTGTAGTCGACCGAAAATCGACTAATTGTTGCCGTCAACATCGGGTGCACAAATTGTTCACATTTTTGGAAGCCTGAGAGTCGACGTCGAAATACAGTCCATATGATATAGAACCAAATGTTATCTAAGTCGACGATATTTCCACTCCAAATCGACGTAGTCAAGCAGTCGATTTACCTTTAAAATCGACCGTAATGTTATGGCCTTCAGTAAAGATGTCGATTTGACGTCGAATTACAGTTGATTTGGAGTCGACATTGCCTATGACTCGAAATCGACCCTAAATCGACGGTCGACATGGTTCAACGGGATTTAGATTCTACAATATTCGGAAATGAGTCTACATCATCACATTCTTCATCCAGAGATAGTTCAAAGGGAGATAAGGAGCATTCGAAGTAAAAGATCAGTTATCTTACGAGACATTTTCTATAAATCACTATCAATTTGCACTTGCTCGGATAACCAAAAAGGAGCTAACGCGAAAAATAGGTTTTTTTCTCGGCTTACATAAGCGTGAGGCCTTTCGACGAAATCGTCATTATCAAACAAACAACAACTAACTCGAAGACAAAGATAACGTAATGGAAAAGAGGAGGAAGGAACAAGATGACAGGTACAAATAGGCAAATCAAAACTTGACAAGTCGGTACAGCAGTGATGAGGAGATTCGCCCAATACTTTTATGATGACTTCATTTTCAACGACCGAGCCGGTGTTTCATCTTTTCGATCTCAATACCTTCTAATGCCAGCCGACGACGAGCGTTATTCTCATTATGGAGAATTATTTCATCCCCGCCTTGGTGCGATTCTTCCAACAGGTGCCTAGCAAAGGCAGATTTAGAAGGGTTCTTATTTTCAAACGCGCTGACGTGATCGTTGATTCTTACGGAGAATGATCTTTTAATCTCACCAACGTATACCGCAGGGCAGTCACGACAGCAAAGCAAGTACACTTCACTCTTTGATAAGGGGGGGGGGGGTAATCTTTGCCATTAGGGGGAAGCCTTCCAAGTTTAGAAAAACGGTAGAACACAGGAGTTCTGTTAGCTGCCCGCAAAATGTCACCTATTTTAGGAGTGAGGTTAGGGAGGTAAGGAAGAAGAACAAACCTTTTCTTCTGGTTTGTCCGGGAGACGGGAGTGAGGAACCTTGTAGTCTTTTGAAGAGCAATTTGGATTTCTCTCTTGTGGACAAGACTCTCGACATCAATGTAGATCCTATTAACGTGGGCCAAGTGTTCCAAGATGGAGATCTCTTTCTCACGAACTTGGGGTGTGAAAGGGAGGCTGGCCAGGCGGTGGATGAAAGAATTAAAAGCCACCATTTTATGAGGGAATGGGCAATGACCCGTTGACAAGGATGTCAGTGGTCGTGTCTTTCCTATAAATGTCAATCTTAACACCGTTGTTAGAGAGAGTTGCGCTGTATTCCCCTGATGTCTCTTCCTTCTCACCCACTTAATCCTGGCTTGCTATCCAAGACTCTCCCTCTACCGATTCTATCGGCCAACGAATCCTCATTCTTATACACTCATCAAGTTCTTCCTCATCTTCCATTTCTTTTCTGGATTCAAGTCATTAGCCTCCCTAGGCAGAAAACATCAAGCCACCATTTAAGAATGATTTTTTCAGAATTAAAAAAAAAAGAAAAAATTCGCCTCTTCAAAAATTTTGACACCCCTCAAATTTTCCCGCTCTAGGCACGTGCCTATGTCGCCTATGCCTGAATCCGGCCCTGATAGATACCAAGATACATAAACTTTTTTCCATAAAGCAGTGGACCTTGCTGCAAAGCAGCCACTTTGTCCACCTTCCATAACTTTGTTATTTTGAATTTCACAATGCAAAGAAGCGTGTACAGGCTGGGAGCAACTGCGGAGAAGTATGGTATGAAGATATCTACAACGAAAACAAAAACAGTAGCGTTCAATGGAAAAGAACGGTGCCGATCAAAAATTGTCATAGATGGAAAGATAATAGAGCAAGTAAACACCTTCCAATATGTAGACGTTGATATATCATATCAAGGGGAGGTGGACGTACAAAACAAACTGGATAGATTCTTGAGAGTGTCGGGATCGATAAATAGAACTCCAAGAACAAATAAAGTCTCACGAGAAGCCCGCTTAAAAGTTTACAACACTTTGGCAATCCCTGTGTTGACGTATGGATGCGAAGTATGGGCTCTAAGGAAATCCGATAAAAGAAGAATAACAGCGGCTGAAATGCGATTTATGCGACGTACAGCAGGTGTAACATTCATGGATGAAATGCGATCTGAGACCATTGTGAAGAACCTCGGAGTAACGCCGGTGATAAACAAGGTGAAGAACTACCGGAAGAACTGGCGAAACCACGTTGAAAGAATGGAAGAAGATAGATCTCCAAAATCAATACTGAAGTATACACCGAAGAACAAACGGTTGAGAGGAAGACCAAGGAAGAAGCTCACCGATACAAGCGAATCTTCTGGGAACTCGGCTTCATCTACACCGCAGACAGGCCACTAGGTCTATCGCAAGGAAAAGGAAACGACGACGACAAAATTCAAAATTACGAAAAACTCGCCTTCCTCAACATCAAAAAAATCTGTACCAATATTATGCATCATACAAAATATAGGTGAATAATGAGTTAACTCGAAACTCGATTACTCATAACTCTCTGCAACGCTTTAGTGTGTAGAACTTCCAACATACTGTGTTTTCTCACTCGAATTTTTGGCTCCTATAGAGTGTTCCGGAACTTACTCACGCGCGCTAAGAACAATTAAAACAAAAAGAAACGCGCATAAATAGTCTATCCCCGGAATTCGAAGCGTCATAAACTGCGGTCAAGTCTCAGAGATGAGAAATTTCAAGGGAATACATGATTCAGTAAAATTCCGTTCTCAATATTTTTTGCTCAATATATAGCAACAGGGAAGGCGTTAAAATTACGCACGTACGTACATTAATGAAAAAATTATTGGAGCAGTTCTCATATTTGTTTTTTTTCCAACGGGAATTAATTCAGAAAATTTACAACGTAATTCCAAATGATCCGATATTGATGACAAAATTGGCAGAAGCCAATGTTGAGCGAAAACTAGAGAAGACGGATTTTTAAATCACTTTTAATATGTACAACCCGTAATAAAGTGCCAAAATCATAGCAACATATACGTATTATGGTACATAGTATGAGCTCCAGATAATGACAAACAAAATAAAGTATGAACAATGAAAAATTGAGAAACGACAAGAGGGACAAGTAGCGTGATGGATCCAGCATTTGCAAACCTACTACACGGCACGAAAAAGATTCATCAAAATGCTGATGCGGTGATGCTTCATCACAAAGGCCACGTCAGGAAGAATGCACCTACAATGATAGACAGGATCGAAAGGAGATCACCATTAACAATACTTGGTTTGTTACCCAACCGCAGGATGAGAAAATCGCTTTAATTTGTGAAAAAGAAGAAAATGCATGATCAAATGGATAGATCAGTCGACTGCAAGATTCTAAGGTCCTAGTCGAAACCCCTCGGTGTTGAGTAAGGGATTCTTTACAGAATTGGGTGATCTTGATGGTCTTAAAACTTGACACCAACAATGCATTGAAGAGATCTTAGTTCCAGAAGTGTCGAAAGCCGTTCATAACAACTCATCTTGAGGAAACCTTGGTATAAGACAAGAGGGAGATTTCTGTCTTTTTTATTGGTTAGATGTTATGTTTAATGTTCAGTTGGTGAAGGTTCCTGCACCCAATACCGGACAAAGATGCATGTGTGAGCGTATAGAAATGAATATTGCAGGCCCATTTCCAGAAACAGATAGAGCAAATGGGTTCATCTTGTTTATAGAAGATTATTTCACGAAGTAGTTACACCTCCAAACCAGAGAGGCTTCAACAGTTGCAAACGCACGTAAAAACTGGATAAGACGATATGGACTCCCTTTTTGGAACTACATACTGACCAAGGTCGAAACATTGCGTCAAAGGTATTCGGAAAGGTTGCAATGATTGAATCTAGGAACTCATACCTACCCCATCGCTGCACCCACAGTCATACGGGATGGTTGAAGAATTTACTTTTTGACCAAAGTTGTCAATCAAAAGGACTGGTATGTATGGATACCACTTTTTCTCCTCGGATATTGGTTATCAATAACTGGGTCCACAAAGAGGACTCTAGTCAAGATAATGTTTGGACGGGACCTACGATAACCCATTGTTATTTGAATAGGAGCCCTCCTTACACGACACAGGACCTTTAAGAGTATGAGCAAATTCACAGGGTCCATGAGCTAGCCTGAGACACGCGAGCGAAAAGATAAAGGCTCGATATGACATAGGCGTTCAAGAAGTACATCATCTCTGACAAATATTGAAGAATTTTCAAAGCTGCCAGAGGAGCCCAATGGAATTTCGCTGGATCCTAAAAATAAGAAGCAATGGATCTTGGACGTTCTCTGGTTTTCCTAAGCAAAACTTTGCACCAAATTGAGGAAATACTTGAAAAGCTCTTTGAGCTCATCACCTCCTTAAGAATCCTCTAGTGTTTCTAAATGATCGACCGAGGCTTCAAAACTCCTTGAAATGAAAATTTAACAATTATATTATGATGATCTTGCAACCAAGATGAATCTAAGATCCAGGAATAACTGGGTAAACCCTACACTAGCTAAGACTCATACCGAGTTTTCATATCGAGTACGTAACTCCGAGACAAGACTTATCGCGGATCAATCCGACTTCAGTTCATCTCGGATGCCTAGACCCTAGTTACGACCTATTATGAACAAATCCGAGGTGAGACCCATTCAAAGGTAGATCTGAGTTGAATTTTGAGTAAACTCGACTCGGGTAGATCCAAGTCACCACTTATTCCGGGTAAATTCGAGCCTGAGATTTATTTCGGGAGGATCTGAGTCAATGACTCGTCTTGAAACGACCAGAATTATGACTCATCAAAGGAAAATCTCAGTTAAGACGTACCTCAAGAAGACTCGAGTCAAGAATTACGTTGGACAGACCCGACTTGATACTTATCAAGAGTAGATTCAAGCTGTATCTCGAGAAGAAACACATTAATTCTATCTCAGGTAGACCTAGGTCAAGATTCATCACGGGTATCCGTCCTATCTCCGGAAAAGATTTCAAGTCTCTTCATTTTCAATTTTGCTCAAAAAAACCTACAAAAAACTTTTCGAAAATCCATAAATTTTGACTCGTCTCAGGAACCTGTCGTATCGGGGGGGGGGGGGGGGTCCGGGCGGCACCGTAATCTAACCTAACCTGACCATGACCATGGGACTTGAAACAATTTTTGTTTTCGTCCTATCGCTTATAGCTTGGAGGATGAAATTTTTCTAAGGGGCTTGGAGGTTGAAATTTTTCCAAGTCCCTCTCTTATCTTCTATAGCTCGGACTACCATGTAGGGTTCGAAGGTCAAAATTCTTACAAGTCGCCGACCTATTACCCAAGTTTGAAGGTCAAAATTCTTTTCGACTTCCCCCCCCCCTTTCTAAATTCCTCTCCAATAGTTCGACCTCCTATCATATATACTAGTATCAAGTTAGTATAATACAAGGAGGAGTCCAAGCGTAGTTCAGGTCCAGTTCACTGTATGTTGGTGAATGATTTCTCAATAATGATCATGAGAATGGTATCGCTCATACTTTTAACTGAAGTACCTTTACCTTAAACGACTCAATGTTACAAAAAAACAGTATCAGCGTGTAATGACCCGGAGAAAAGTATTTCTCATACAAGCGATCGCGGTACTTTTCCCTCGAGCCCAAGAAATTTGCATTTTACGCAAAATCCGTAGAAAAATCCAAATTTGTTTCAGGGATTGAAGATCCGTAGATCTGGCAGCACTGATGGTCCGATTAAAGTAGCTCCTTCAATTAACTAGATATGCAATACTACATTCACCAATTGGCCTAGCCCCTTCAATGTGCCAGACATACAACGTTTCGAACACCATGAGACTCATGAAACAGTATCCCTGTCTCCTCTCATTTGACTCCATTAAAAAACCCGTGAGTTTTTATGTTACTCCCTCATTTTATCACATTTCAAAATTTTCAGACTCTATTCTCCCAGGCAGAAATCTTCCAACCTTACGCAATAGAGTTTCACAAGCATTTCACGTCCTTTTATTTCTTTTGCTCAAGTCAAACTTCGAAATTTTCTCAAGGTCTCATCATACAAATTATTGAAATCGACAAAGGAAAAATGAACGTCAATTTTGAACCGTCAGATTTAAATTTAGCGACTTCGTCCGGCATTAACTTGATTTTTTTTTCCATCAGAGCTCAAAGTCTAGACTCTTAAACAGACTTCTTCTCCGGAAGGCCACTCGCCTACGTTCAAGGCTGGAAATTTCTTCATCTACGGAAGTCGTGGTTCGAAATTTTTAACCATCATGGTCGATCAATAAGACAGACATCAAAAAGCTACACGACAAACCTGTTATAAAGCAGATAAAAAAAAAGTACGAAAAAATCCCTTAGCCCATTTCTAAAACGCGCTACCAGGTCCTGAGATTGAGTAAGAGACTTTTTCGTTATACTTCATCTTATTCCTTCACCTCTATGATTCTTTGAGAACATTCACACCATTAACCATCCTGCTACGTGTACCCAAAACTAGCAATTCAATGGAGGCTTTTGATAAAAATGTACAGAATATCGAACGCAAGATTGCAATATACCATCAGGCTGATTTTGTTGAAGCTTCTTCTACAAAGTGCCTTCCCGTTTATTCGTCTAAAACATAAGTTTTTCCTAATTTCTTCACAACGGATCGCGCGAATATACGCTCAAACCCCTTTCCGTCTTACAGCTAGTCTCGTCAGTGACGTCAGTCGGGTTGCTAACGAAATATTTCTAAACAAGTTTTTCGTCGTGCACGTTGCGAAATTTTATCAAACAAAAATTAAAAAAAGCATATAAAAACAAAAAACACTCGTTAAAAATTTTACGTACGATACTAACTTGTACAATGACGTGCAAACTGAAGCATCACGCTAAGAACAAATGTCCCGAAGATATGACCGAGGTGTTAAAAAAACAAACGCATTTTTCCAAGTAAGCATGAAATTGAATCACGTTTTCCACCGCGGTACCGGTATTTCTCTTTTACGATTCTCGACAATGATTATTTTAATAATTCGTAAATAATATACTGGCTATATAGATATCCGGCGAACGTAGTGTACACAAATTCTACGTGACAATGTACGTACGCACTCTAGTACACGCGTATTACTGGCAATGCGTACCTGAGCGCCTGATGAACTAACAGCTACTTGGACAGACCACGTACATACATAGTTGCAGTCTAAACTGCTTTTTCAAACAACCTGACAAGCCCCTACACAATCTTCATAAACTTCGTAGCATTCTACGAGAGCGACGATTATAAATTTTTTTTTCTCAATATTACAGATACGAAATTGAGAAATTATACGGCTACTACAAAAAAATCCTGTCGGCGGTCGACTTTGAAATGCATTCTGGAACTCTGAGCGTCGCTTCGATTCAGGTATAGCTTCAAATTTTTCTCGACATTATATCGTTTGGAAAAGTACGGAATCTATCGGCGAATAAACAGGTGAATTGCGAACGTTTTTCAGACTAGTAAAAGAGAGGGCATCGACCGAATAATGTTTAGAGAGATATTACATAACACATTTCATATACTCAGCGAAGATGTTATCATGGATAGAATATTCAACGCTTTCGATAAACGGAGCGATGGGATTATTCAGGGAGACGAATGGATTGCAGGATTATCTGTTTTCCTTCGTGGAACTCTCGAAGAACAAATTGCATTCTCATTCTTCGTTTACGATCTCAACTCAGATGGGATCATAAGTAAAGAGGAAATTCACGCGCTATTAAGGTAACAATGACATATACGTTACATTAGCTTAATCGAGAATTACAGAGAACCTGTGTCGTGGATAGAAATTAAAAAGGGTAGTGGCCACGATACCGATATACTTTCATTAAAGCGGGGTGAAAAAAAAGTGTACAACAAAATTGATGAAGCGTAAAAATGAGTTGTCCTGAATGCTTCAGAAATTATACCGAATATTAAGCAAAAATCTTACAGAATAGTTTGAATTTTTGGTGTATCACAGGTAATTATCGTATTTTTCAGAATTCTCAGGTCTAGGTAGTTCATAAAAGTATTACAGCATCGTTCGTGTCACATATGCAGCCGTCCGTTTACCATGGTGGAGTGGATGCGGGTTTGTTTCTTCTCGTATCGGTATCGACCCTTTCGAATATAACTGCAGTGTTGAACACAGGGTGTCCGGCGGAAGCCTCCAAATTTTTGCAATTGCTATGAAATTTCTGATCCATTTTTATGCGACTAAAGAGAAGAAAATGTTTGAGCGGAGCGAAATAAATGAGATCATTTCTGAAATCTCTTTACTGTTGCTTAACCACCTATCAGTTAAGACAATTATTATAATTTTCGATAGCGAATGAAGGCACCGTAAGAAACATGAATCAGGTCAAACCTCTGTGTGACCTCATCAACATCCGTGATGCCATCAGCTTAGAGCTGACGTCATCAAAACAGTAATTTACTATTTCATCTTTCTCTCTCGTTTTAACAGGGAACCTGATTTATTGAGGGGGAGGGAGGATGTCCACCGGCCGGCAAAGCTCGGAGGTTGAAAAATTTCCCAGTCCCCTTACCATCATATGAAACTCGGAGGTTAGTGTACATAGCCTGAAAATTTAAAAAGCCCCTTCAAGTAACTAGATATGCTATGCTTCATACACCAATTGGCTTTGCCTCTACAACGAGCCAGATTTGCACATGAGACTCAGGACGCCCCCCAGCCATTTGGAGATTGTTTCAAATCCCTTTTCTCTCATATATCGCTTAGAGGTACCTTATAAACAAGGTTCCCTGCCTCCCCTCGTTTAATTCCGTTAGAGAATCCAAGAGTTTTTAGATTTTTGGATTAGGTCGAGGATCAAAGGGTAGGAGGTAGAAGCCTAATACAATCAAGTGCATTGTATGCTTGGCCTAGTTTAAACCGAGTATAGCCTAATATTAAGATACCGTACTGTAGGCATAATTGAGGACGTATTTGGCAAAAGGACGTCCGCACAATGTATTTCTTATAGGGATTGTGGAATAACTGTTATTATAACAGTTAGGACCGTTAACCAAAACAAAATGAGAATGTCTGATCGATTGACCAATAACCGTTTCAAGTGAAACATGGGACTGACCGTAACCGTTTGACCGTTTCGGTCAATCGGTCATAACAGATATGTTGACAGTTATCTTTTCAATGTTTTTATGTTCGAAAACATGTTTTTCTGATTAAGAAAACATGTTTTTTCTCCATTTTAACCGTTTTGAACTGGTATGACCGAATCATTTTTCAATTATAGTCATGACCGTTAGACCATTTGACCGTTTTGAAAAATACTCTCTGTATTTTTTCTTATGGGACGGACGCCCTTCTGCCAGATATGTCCTCATATACTAACCTTAGTTTAGAGCTAGAGAAGAGGTCTTTTAAGCCTATATTAAAGCTAAAAAGAATAAATTCCTCTGCTCCAAGGAAAATCATTGGATCTAGTATACGTCATCCAACTTGATTGTCTGGATATTTCGACTGTATTCGGGGCTACCTCCGCTTGTTTGTTTCCAATTCAAGTCGAGTATTATATTTTAAGCTGACCAGATTTTGGGGACTCACTTGCTCCGTTCATCCGCTCTCATTCTTGTAATTCTGGGTGGAGCCAAGAATTCCTCTCAAGTTTCTGGGGAGGGGGGGGGGGGGAATCGACTCGGACTTGAACTCACACATTTTCAACTCACAGATTTTCAATAGATGTCCGGAGAGCTGGTGAAGACTCTAAAAAGTGGAAAACCCAGTCCAAAACTGGAGAATTTTTGATAGAGGATAAGAGTACAGTAAAGACAATAATAGCACCCAGTTTGAACCTTTCTGTGACGTCTTCATCATCCGTCAAATCTACTTGTGAAGCTTGTAACGTCATCAATATCCATGACGTCATCAGCTTGGATTTTCCTGTGACGCAATCAGTTTGTGACGTCATCCACCTTCTTTCCTATCGACTAGTGTTGGGAGCTATCGATAGACTATCGGGAAAAATGATAGTTTTGTAAAGAAACGACAGCGATAGTATTGTCTATACAGTAGTTTGAAAATTTTTCTTTTTCTTACCAAAATCTCAAAACTGGTGGACATTTACTGATAACACATTAGAAAGAAAGAGAAAGAAATCTTAGTTCAATGAATTAAGATCAGTCAGGTGGTAATATTGTGCAATGGCTGCGGCACCGCGTTTTTATGATATTTCCTAGTCGCATCCATCATCTGGGAACACTAAAAGACATTCCTAGACGAGCTTTTCGATAAAAATAACGATTAGGAGAAATATATCTATCATACAAGTAGTAATAAAGGTACTTTTCTTCAGATCGACGTTTTTTATCCAAACTATTGGCACTATTGATAGTTCCGATAGTACCTTGGAAAAAATATCGAGGCGATCGATAGCATGAAACTATCGACTATTTCCCATCACTATTGACAGAAGCCTAGTGTACTGATCTGATAAGACAATTGTCATTGGCTTGACTAACTGTTTGCTTCAAAGTCTTCGACACTGACGTCTCAAACTTTTCATCAGCTTCTTTGCTATTTCAATGGCTACCCAGTAATTCATTTCTGCTGCTAAGAAAATCGAAAAATACGTCGAGAAATATCAAAAAATATTATAAAAATATTGAAAGATATCGGGAAACATCCAAAAATATCGGGAAAAATCGAAAACGTTAAAAGTAAAAGAGAAGCTCTTATTCATCAATTAGGGTACCGGCACCAATTTTCAACAGATCACCGGTCCGCAACAGTCACCAGTCTGCAATGCTTTCCACCAGTCTCAGGTAGAATACTCTGTAGCAAACTGGTGCCGGTACCCTACTGACTGACTTTTAGCTGTTCCTTGACTTACGGAATTGGCTAGGTTTTGGCTGGCTTGAAAGCTAATCGATGATTAACTTGAAGTGTTTTTTTGACCATTATCTGCTTCAACTTATCACCCTTGCTAAGTATAATCAAGTACAATCACGTCTAAACCTATTTAGGCCTGGTATAATCTAGTATTAGTATAGTGTGGCATAGGCGTACGCTGGGCCTAGGACAGGGGAACTCAAACTCGGACTCGCATATTTCTGGATTAAGACGAGGGCTCAAGAATTCTAAGTCCATAAACGAGGGGAGGGAAGGGGCTCACGAAGCCACCTAACATTAGTACAGCTTAGCATAGGGTTAGTATAAGGCCAGTGCACTGTATGCTAGGCCCAAGGAAATCGAACATGCAGATTTCTGGATCAGATCCAGGATAGGTTCATCAACAGGTTGAGGGGTAGTATATTCTAATATAGTACGCTTAGCCTATTTTACGCCTAGCAGTGTAAAACTAAAAGAAGTGATAGATTTTTTGGCGTAGTCGAAAATATAGAGATCATGTTTCATATCTTTTCCAAATTTTGCCCGGATTATGCGAGACAAAAATATCTAAGAGTTCTCGTCGAAGAGATCATTATAGTGTGTTTTATGGCATAAGTCTACATGAGAATATTTTAGGCTAAGGCTTTAGAGCAGCACACTTGCTTGGTCTAGTATAAGTCCACTTTGGAATATTTCAGGCTGATGAGCTTAGAGGGTTCACTCGCTTTCGCACGGCGGTATAAATTTGCACGCGCACGCTAAGGAAATACGGCGAGGTGGCGGTACTCTCAGTTTCCTAAATGACTCGGCAGTATATTTGCACGAGCACGCCATCAACTTTTTGGGGGAGGGAGGGGGGTGGCACTCGCAAACTTTTCGATTGGGGTAAGGTGAGTTTGAGGACATGAAACATGTCAATAATATAGTCTGATATACTGTAGGCTAGGACCGGAAAATTCGAACTGTGCCTCGCAGATTTCTGGACTAGGTCTTGAGTGTTTGAGATTCTAACTCCATCAACGGGAGAGGGCAACTCAGCATTGAGCAACATGAGAGGTGCAAAGTTATCTGGATGGAGAACGTTCGCTGTTCACCATCTTTCTGGAGCATTGTATTGTACTTTGAAGTGGAAAAATTGTATTCGGCAAAATGTCATTCTTGAAAATGCCCGGTCACCATTGTAAAGGAAACTCATACTGAAAAGATGTTCTTAATTTCTTTTATCGAGTCGTATATGAGGAGAGGGCCAATTCTTCTAGCCGTTGAACTATATTATACATCTGGAGGAAGCATAAAGTTACTAGCATTGAGCTGTGAATTAGAGAAAGGGCGAAGAATTTTGAACATTGAGCTGTATATGAGGAAAACAGAAATTAGAAAAATTTGATAAACCAGGTATACACAAGGGGAAACTAGGACAACTCTTACTCGATACTTTTAATGGTGATACTCTCTATGTCTATAAGGATCGGTACGACAGAGAAACTTCTCGACTTTTTAACTATCTCAAACATCCCTTCTCGATGAAATTCAATTTCGAAATGGGCGGCCATTCTAGGTTTCAGTATTCTTGAACACAAATATGTCTCAAAAATTCATTTGTTCCAATTTTTCCCGGCACCTTTTATCATCCCTCCCCGCATATACACGGGGGTTAGATCGCCTAATCTTCCTTCTCTTTCTTGGGGGGGAAAAAAAAAGAAAAAATAACATTTTTCATTTGTCATTGATCGTTTCATGGCGTCTAAAGATGCTATCTATCTAACAGAAATATTGATGCTCAAGATTTTCCGTAACTGTACAGTGGGTTTGTATTTTTTTCGACGCGCTTTCTCATTTTCTTAAACGTGCATTTGACTATTCTTCATCTTATAATATTATTAATGACAAAATTATTCACTCAGGAGCTGCCTTCTGAAACTACCGAATGATGAGGACCCAGAAGATAGTGTACGAGACTTGACAGAGATTGCACTCAAAAAATTAGACACAGATCGGGACAATAAAGTGTCATTTCAGGATTTCTCCGATGCTGTGCAGAAGGATAACTTACTGTTGGAAGCACTAGGGCAATGTTTGCCTACTGACGATGTTCGAGAATCATTCCTTTCGTCTTTAACAAAATTGTAACTCGTCATTACGTGTATACTAATAAGTGGCAACTACCTTAGTTATAGGTACTGTTATTCTTAATTTTATTTTTAGCGTTGGTGTTTTATAATATACCTGTAGCAATAATTTATCAGATAGTTACCGCAGATTATTTAATTCCAATTAGACGAGAAAATGATGTTTCGACTCGCATCATAATCACAAGATCTTCATCTAAATGATGAAAGAAAGAAGAAAAAAAAAGAGAAATTTGTACCAGAGCCTACTCGTGGAAAAAGAAATACACAGAAGATAGATGAGTGAAAATGATGCTGCGTACTAGAAGTACAAAATGAATTTAATTTAGTTTATTCAAGCGAATAAGTCTAGGTAGAGTTTCTGAATCAAAAAAAGAATGAATTGCAATGATAAATGAATGTTGGACAAGAATAGGTGAATGAACAGGAACGGGGCATTCACGTCTATGCGTGCATTTAGTGAACGGAAGTGTGCGGTATTCTACCTAATAAGCCTGTGACATTCAAACGCGAGAAAATGAACTCACCTGGAAATCTAAACAACGAAAATTGAAATTATTATTCTTTTCAACTTCATAAAGAATAATAGTTTTCGGAAGAAGTGGAGAAGAAAGATAGTAAGAGATGTGAGAAAAAAAAATACACCATATTATATTTTGGGTACCTATGTTTAAAAACGAAATATCCTACCTGTACTAAAAATTACATCCTGCGTAAAGACACACAAGAAAATAACTACACGATATGAAATTTCTCGCTCTCACTATCTGCGATTTACAACTGATCAAGCACAGACTTTTCCGTGAGTTTGGGAAAGAGTGTCACTCCATTTCAAGTTGAATATACACTCTGACAAATATGCTTACAGTTCTCATCGATAATTTTAGAACAGTTTTTCTAGAATGAAACTTTCTCTGATTGCTTTTAGCGTATCTTTGTCTAATCTTTTGATAGGAAGCAGTATAGCTAACAAACTTGGTCCCATAAAAACTGTAAAATATATATCATGTAGTAGTGGTAAGTCAAGCACTTGATACCATATTTGTAATAATATAAGGATAGTAAAGACAATAAATTAAATAAATCACAGACTATTTGAAGATTTTTGGAAGAATGAAAGACCCGTTTCGGAAGAGATCTGCCTAATGGCTGTCCCTGGATTCCTCCTGAATCCAAAAATTGATGAAAGTTGAAACCAAAATAACAATTTGTTTTCCTGTCCAGTTATAGCATCAAGCAATCTTTTTAGTGAGATGCATCATAACGAACGACGAAATTTGTGTGTCGCTGCAAAAGAAAACGCATTGAATAGTGACCGACCCCTGAAGAGTAGCATTTATGTCGCAGAGGGGGTGTACCGAACCGACATTGAAAATCTAAATTCCTCGTGGGATGAATCACTTATTTGCCTGAAATGCAATACCATTCCGTTCTTAGTTCTATGTCCTGATAGAGGTTCTGGCGACAAACTGGATGTTATAGTCCAACAAAGTATGTTTCTAGACTCCTCTTACATATTCAAGGAGAACATTGTTAAATCCGTGGAATTAGTTAAGGGTGAGTACAGGCGACCAATAAATTTTTCTACTTTAGTCGATGCTTACAAAACCTGATTTGTATTGGCATCCGGTTACAGACTATGATCTCAAACAAAAAGAAGTAAGAGACGAAAATCATACCATATTAAATCTTACCGAATTTGAACGATGGGATATGTGCATTGCTGCAAAGATTCGCATTCCACTGAACGTAAATTTCACACCAAGCGATGATTGGACTCACATCAATATCCGAATGTATGCCGTCCCTTCGGAAGAGAAAGGGGCCAAAAATATTTGGGCGTTTTCGTGTAACTCGTCGCCTGAAATGTATATACGCACTCTTCAAGGGTATGAATATTCGAAGGAACGAAACGCGCCTCTTTATACAGTGACGGTATTATTCGATGCAAGAGAAATTGAGTAGACTTTAGTAAATAACGATAGATTTATTTAACTTAATACGGTGCCAATTCAATCTAGAGAACTACTCGCTCGTTATGAAGATTTGAGTTTTCAAAACATGACATAGGTAGGCAATTCATATCAAAGCAGATTTTCAAAGAATTAGTTTAAGGAAAACAAGAAACAGAGAGGGAGGTCGAATCAATGACAATTTACAACATTATTTATAATGGATTAGAACTAGTTGAGTAGTTGAATTTACCTATGACTAAAGCTAAAACTATTCCTTCACCTTCAAACAAAAGTCATTGAAAAACTTGATTGAAAAATTAAAAATCTAGAAAAAAAAAGGAATAACTAATAGAACTTATAACATCAACAGAATATTCAAGTTTTTGATAAAGAAAAAAAAAAAAGAAATCAATATTATATGTACATGCGTTTTGTATTAGCTCATAGGTACCTATAATAAACTACATAATCATATAAAATACTGCAAATACTTATTTATTACCCACTATAAAAATTAACTGACTGATTAAAATTCTTGAAAATGTTTGCCCCTAAAATAGAGGGTTGTTTTCTATACAAAATCTCAAATGAATCAAGATAAAACTGCGATAGTTATTAACTCATTTGTTTTCAAATTAGGGCCTCTGTCAAAATATATATAGCGTCACAAGTTACGTACCTATATCCCATTTTTTAAATAAAGTTCACAACTTCTATCAACTAAGTAGATCACATTAATGAGTTACTTAAATAAATTGTACCTATTCTCGCTCAAGGACTACATTCTGAGAGGAAACTTTTCATTTGACCTATTGCGCCAAATGAACCTATGTATATAGGGTGCATGTTCAGCTGAGAGCCCTGATGAGTAAATTGTTCCAAGAATTTTGTTTTGGCCAAAAATCATGGGATCATACTTAAATTGATATCTTAGAGCTGGGTCAGAGTCACAGGTGAACCTAAGAGTTATTAGAACACATTTCTGTTGGAATTTCAAACATCACACCTGAATGGATACCTACCTATCTCAGATTTGGGTCAGATTCATATGAGTCAACATATGCATCTTCAGATGACCTTTTTGCGTGAATTTCTTTCCACAAATATTACACTTGAATTGATATCTCAAGTCTGAGCTAGATTCATGGATCAAAATATGCATCTCCAGATTATCTTTATGCGTGAATTTCTTTCCACAAATACCACACCTGAATGGATATTGCAGGTCTGGGTCAGATTCATGGATCAACATATGCATCTTCAGATTATATTTCTGTCTGAATTTCTTTCCACAAATATCACACCTGAATGGATATTGCAGATCTGGGTCACATTCATGGATCAACATATGCCTCCCAAGATTCCATTTTTGTGTGAATTCCTTTCCACAAATATTACACTTGAATTGATCCACCAAATCTGGGCTAGATTTGTGGATCAATATATGTCTCTTCAGAACACATTTCTGCCTGAATTTCTTTCCACAAATATCACATCTGAATGGATATTGCAGGTCTGGGTCAGAATCATGGAGCAACAGATGCCTCTTAAGATCACCTTTCCATGTGAATTTCTTTTCACAAATACCACACCTAAATGGATATTGCAGGTCTGGGTCAGATTCATGGATCAACATGATATGCGTCTTTAGATGACATTTCTGTGTGAATTTCTCATCACAAATATCACACTTGAATTGATCTCTCATATCTGGATTAGATTTATGGACCAACATATGCCTCTTTAAATGACATTTCTGGGTGAATTTTCTCCCACAAATATCACACCTGAATGGATATTGCAGATCTGGGTCACATTCATGGATCAACGTATGCCTCTCAAGATTCCATTTTTGCAAGAATTTCTTTCCACAAATATTACACTTGAATTGATTCACCAAATCTGGGCTAGACTCATGGACCAACATGTGCGTCTTCAGAACACATTTCTGCCTGAATTTCTTTCCACAAATATCACACCTGAATGGATATTGCAGATCTGGGTCACATTCATGGATCAACATATGCCTCCCAAGATTCCATTTTTGTGTGAATTCCTTTCCACAAATATTACACTTGAATTGATCCACCAAATCTGGGCTAGATTCGTGGATCAATATATGTCTCTTCAGAACACATTTCTGCCTGAATTTCTTTCCACAAATATCACACCTGAATGGATATTGCAGATCTGAATCAGATTCATGGATCAACATGATATTATGCATCTTCAGGTTATGTTTCCTTTAATTTTTTCTTACAAACATCACACTCAAATGAGTGCATCACACTCATTATTCAACATACTTGTTTTAGTCAAGTAAACATGATATTCCGGAACATCAATATTTCAAATAGAAACAAAATGAATTGCTTCATCTTCAATACTATCCCATTTGATTTCATATACAATGCAATACATGGCCTGCAATCAGTGTCAGTAAAAAAGAGACAATGTTTCAGAATAATGATATTACTCATTGAACAGAGTCTGTTTATAAGAATTAAGACAGTAAAGTGAATAAGGAAGGTTAGGCCTATAATTAGAGCCCAGATTTAGGCACTAAAAATAAAAAGTACTTCCGCATTTGAATTTTGTATTTTTGGTATTATTTAGCATTTAAAAAAAAAAAAATTAGAAAAAACACTTTCTTGTTTTTTGTGCTTTTATAAATTCAAAATCAGAATTATTTGATTCCGACCATAATTACGTAATTTTTGATCAAAATAAACAAATTTGAGAAATAAAACTCATCAATATCAAAATCCTAACAATTTTTCAAACAAAATTTTTAGTTTTTCAATTTTGGATAGGTAAGATTGTATTTCAGCATTTTTTTACCAAAATTACCTACCCAATTTCAGGAAAAATTTACTAATTATTTTTTTGTTCAAAATTCAGTGAATTTAGAAGATTTTCCACAAATTGGTCATTTTTGGCCTTGTTTGGCTCTCAAACCTGTTTTCAGACTTTACTCCATTTTTGATGTTATTTGGTAAAAATAAATTTTTTTTCTCTGCACCCCTATAAGGTATGGAATGTATATTTTCTAGATCATTTTCAATCATTCGCTCCTTTTGGAAATCTCTCGTCAAAAAACAGGAAATCCGGGCTCTAGTTATAAGTACTGTAATTCAAGTTCATCATAATTTAAAATTGAGGTATAGATGTTAGATGAATGTAGTAGGTACTTAGGTATACACAGGGAATGTTGTAGATATTTCAATATTATTGACACCTAATAACCCTTCAAAATGCAAAATTCTGGAGATAAAGTTTTTCAGACAGACTTTGGCACCACCCATCAACTAGTAGTTGACCCACTTTGATTATTTTGAAATTTTTTATCAGAAGTTCTAAACTAAAAGGAGGATATAAGTTGATAAGTAAACACTTACAGTACACTTCCAAATATCCGACTTCATTGGGGAATGGAGTAGATTGGATAGTGAGGAGTTTAAAGATAACACAAAGTCTATTCATTTTTTTGTTTCCTTTTCACTTGTTTATGGAATAAAATTTCAGATTGTCTATTCATCAAAAAAGTGCTTAAAATTAACAGAATAAACAAATTTTTGTAATGAAACATTTGAAATAAGAGTACTGTACTACAACATTAACAAACATGATGAAAAATAAGTTTGGATATAATCTGGAGGTAAGTAATTTGGATAATCAGAAAGTTGGATAGTGGCGATAACGCAGCAGTTTGGATAATTGGAAAAGTACTGTAAATAAATGAAACAGATGGGCTACATTTGAGAACCTAGTAGGTACTTTTCGCTTAACATGAAAAGCGATTGTTTTGAAATTTTATTAGAAGTTCTTGCATCAAACAAAAGAGACAAGTTAAATACCCACAATAATTTGTCAGTAAAAGCCTGTGAGCCTGTAATGAACAAAAAACAGAGATTCAGCTTCTACTACCACTTTTAATTTTAAAACTGGTACCTACTTTGTAGAAACCAAAATCTCTTTTATTCTACATTGATGAAAAATTATGTATGACTTACAGCCTTGTTTGATCTTGTTTACAATGCACAGCTCTGTTTCATATTCTATTCTTGTTACTTAGGTAGTTGAGTAACTTCTTGATAAAGACTGTTCAAAATGTCAAAGTTTTATGCATTAAAGTTGGTGATAGATGCTAAGAAAGTTCCAAATAGTGGTAATTTTCCTTACCAATAATTCACTCGCATATCATCCCCAGCATTTTTTGGGGGCAATAATGGAGTTCCAAGATCAACTTCATCTCACAGTCAATCCACCAAAGACTTACTCGCAATGAAGTGAATTATAAACGCGTAAGTACTGTACGCCAAAATCCAAGCAATTGACAATATTAGGATTGGCTGTTAATCAATCAATTCTCTCAAGACTCCGTAAGATTGAGAAAACATGATAATTGAAATAAGTATCAAGATTATTGTAACAGGTACCGCATTCAAAAGAAAAAAATTGGGAGATGTGTATCTTGACTTGAGCAATACCTAGAAACCATGTTGCCAAATACAAGCAGGAGAACGTTCAAAGTAAGATAACAGGAAATTTGGGTATTTTTATAATTTTATCAGGCATTTAAGGCAAGCTGTCTGCTTCACGTTTTAGGCTGTCCAAACTGTAAATTTTTCATTTTGTACAAGTGGTATTTCATGCCCCATTTGGGAGGAAATTGACTAGGTATACTGGGATGTTTGTAAATTGTAATTGTTAGGAGATAATATCAGGACGGCCACAATATCAGTATGAAAATATTTGTTTGTGTGAAATAATATTCAGATACAAAATTTTGTTTGTACGTACTTTTCTAAAATTACAGCGATCAGTGCTTCAGATCAAGTAGAAATTTTGCCTATTTTATAAAATTGGCAACAAACTCTGCCAATTTTATCGATTTGGCAAGCGGTTGCTGATTTTACAAAATTGACAATTTGATGGATTTGGCGTAATTGGTAACATATACCTTTTTCCTAAACCAATATCAAAATTATGACGTCATACAAGAATGGTCTATTGGAATTTGAAAATGATTGAAAACTGAAGAGGAACCAGTCAGAAATAACTGTTATGACCGCTTGACCGCAAAATGTATAACTGTCAAACTAAGGACTGCAGGTATGCGCATCTTAGAATGTAAACAAGGAAAATGGCGAAATGAAGAGGTTGCACCTGGTTGCACCGAACAAAAAATGAACATTATGAGACACAGAGTTGTTCAATTGAAAAACTGAACGCAGAATTGAATCCAGCATTCAAAAATACATAATATCAAACGGTCTACATTAGAAATATTTACAATTTTTTTTTTTTGTTCGGTGCAACCTCTTCTTTTTGATGACATTTTTGTTGTTTACATTTAAGATGCGCATACCTGCAGTCCTTAGTCAAACAGTCAGGGTCACTCTTCCATTTTCCCTTCAAATGGTCATCTATTAACGGTCAGACGTCCTAATTTTTTTTGTTTGATGGTCATAACTCATAACATACCGTGGTCATATAACAGGATTATAACACTGCAGTTTCTCTGCAATCCCTATTATTGAGAGTTAGGAACAAAGCAATTTAGGAGGGAAAAAAAAGGAGAGAACAAATTTTGTAGAGGGTAAAATTTTCTACAAATCATTCTCTTGATTAGGGATATGGTACGGTCCGATATTTTGGAGCAATAACCGTGAGCGATTGAAAAACTCCGGGGGAGCGAAAAAAAGGAGTGATATATATTTTAAATAACGCTCCGAAGGAGCGATTGCTGGAGTGATATAAAAAATTTGTTCAACCAAAAACCGGAACGAAAACCAAAAAATTTCATTCGGTTTTCACTCCACTTTTTCACCCAATTTCAACGATTATTGAATAAATATGTTTCATTTTTTCTGAATTCTGAAAAAGCTTGTTCTTTTTTTTTTCTTTTTTTTCCTCCAATGAGGAAATGACTATGTCAAAAGTTCCTGACGGCCTCTCAGTCGGTTTGTCAATCCGAGTAACTCAGTAAGTGTTCAAGAATACTTGCCCTGCATCTGCAACACCTCGCAGAAAATGGAAGAGGAGCAATAACCGGAACGAAAACCAAAAACCGATTGAAATGTTTTTCGTTCCGAGGAGCGAAACCCTTGGTTTGCGTCGTATATAAAATCCGCCGTTACATTCATCGAATGAACAGTTGAAAATATTTATGACGCATTATATTTATTATCGTGGCGGAGGCATTGATAGCCATATATTATTGTTAGTTGATATATTTGATGTAAAGATAGTATCAATGTTTATCAGAAATAATAATAGGAGGCATGTCAGAAGGAGAGTGTGATGCGATCAAGAGTATCCATCTCTACACCCCCTCCCATGCCGACTATGTTAGGAAAATGAGAAGATTTTAAAAAGCTGTGCAGTACAGAGTACTCACAAAAAATTTTTGATTTGGGACTATGTGCAGTACACAATACTCACAAGAACCCAATCAGTATTCAATAAATTTTCTTATTTATTTTTATATGTATCAATGTGAGATATGAGGTGCACCATTATTTTAAATCGCCAATTTTCTTTGATATAATTTGACTGATTTACGTAACAATTATTTGAAATTATATTCTATTTAACAAGTACAAGTAAATGAGTTAATATCATTAAATTAAGTTAATAATAAAGATACAAATAAACTCTAACGCTATTTGAGTAGTTTTTACTTTAGCTTGAATAAGATTAGATTAATTCTAAGAGGCATTGATTCAAAAATATTTGGCATCAGTCTGAACACAATAAGAATGAGAGTAGAGATGTACAAGTGTATCACAAAAATAGAATTTTCTCCAACACTGTAGTATACTCAATGTTCTCATATCTATGTGTCATCATAATATTTCACTCGAGTTATTTATTCATTTGTTTTTAATAAAGATATTCAGTTATTTTTTATCAGATTGGTAATATTTGTATTTAATGTTTCAAATTTATTTACATTACTTGACTTTTTCAATATGTCAGCCAGTTGTACTTTTGTATCAATTTTAATGGACGTCTTCGAATAATTTTTGCTTTTCTAGATGTTTTCTTTCTAAGAATTTCAATCTTCCTCGAGTTGAGGATTTTTCACATTGCGAGATACACGCACTGTTGTCTTCTTGAATTGTGACAGAAAAAATATCAATTGAGAGAGAACCAATAGCACTCTTATATGGAAAGTCTTCATCATATATCTCTTTTTTAGGCTTGTAAATTATGCTTGGTCCCATAGGAATAGATGTTGCATGAGCATCATGCATGCTGAATTTTTTAATATTTTTTGTGTATATTTGGTCTGAGATAAACAGATGTGATTATTGTGATTGAGTACTATTTCATAAGCTAGATACTTCCAAGGTCTTCTATTTCAAATCTCGAAATAATTTTTCTTTTTGCATTTTCTATCATGTCTGAATTGTTGCTAGCAAGAAGCATATCATCCACATAGGCAACAAGAATGAGAGTATCACCTCCCTCCCGTTGTGTGTAGAGACATGGCTCCCGGCAGCTTCTTTCAAACCCATTTTCCAGAAGGAATTTGTTCAAAGTCTTGTACCAGCATTTTGGAGCTATTGTTAAACTATATAGTGCTTTATTTAGTTTACACACATACTTTTTATCATTATTTGTTTCTACTCCTGGGGGTACAGACACATATTTTAGTCGATCGATTTCACCATAAAGAAAGGTTGTTTTAACGTCAAAGTGCTTTAAAAACCAACCATTAATTGAGGCATGCGCTAACACCCATCTAATAGTTTGATCACTTGGAGTAGGGGAAGCAGTATCTACAGGCAAATAAGTTTCAGTATCTCTACAACCAACAGCTACAATACGGGCCTTATAGGTTCCATTATCTTTAATCCCAAATAGCCATTTTACAGGAATTACTTTCATTGATTTTGTGCAAGGAACAATATCCCACACTTTATGTTGTGTCATAGATTCTAATTCAGATTGAATAGCAGGTAGCCATTTTTCTCAATTTTCAGAAGCTATAGCTTGTTGGTATGTTAGGGACACAGTATTAAGAGATTTTATTTCATTATCCAGCAGATCAAAGGGGTTCTTATTATTACAACAGGATGGTATTGTACATTGATTTATAGATATAGTTTTATTGCAAACTGGATTTTCATCTTCCCAATCGTAGTCAATTGTTTCTTCAATAATATTTAATTCATCATTATTGTCGGTTTCATATTCTTGGAGGTTACAATGATTAGATAAAGAGGGAATAGTCCCATAGGAACTATGAACTTTTTCACTCTCTTCATCAATAATAGTTTCAAGGCCAAATAGGGCCTCATTTTGGGAGCGATAATCATGTTTATATTGAATTGTTTCATCGATTTTATCAGCACATACAATATCATTAAATTTTTTAAATTCAGGATCATAGGTGATATATCCTGTTTTATTAAAACCAACAAGATATTGGATGGTAGATCTAGTGACCATTTTATGACCAGGTTTTACTTTATCTTTGGTTACATAAACTCTAGAGCCAAAAATATGAATGTACTTCATATCAGGGCTCTTATTATAATGCTTTTTTGATTTTTGTACGGTGTCATGAAATCAAGGGCTGAATGTGGAGTTTGATTATACAGGTATGCGGCGCAGTTTAAGGCTACACCCCAAAAAGATTGCGGAAACCCAGCTTCATAAAGTAATGCTCTTGCTCTCTCCTCAACACTGTTCTATGGGCTCTCTCTATGGTACCATTGTGTTCTGAAACACCAGGTTCGCTATTGGTCATGAGAATATTATGTTTTTGTCGAATCTTATCAGTTTTTCCGTTTTTAAATTCGGACCCGTTATCACATTGTAGTGATCCAAAAGGATGATTAGGAAACATATTTTTCAGAACCAAGAAAGCTTCATCAAGAAATTTGTAGACAGCAGACTTTTGTCGGATAGTGAAAACTTGTAAAAAACGAGTATAATCATCTAAGACAGTTAAAGCAAATTGATTTTGATGAGGAAACGTTCTTGGTGTTATGGGACCAATAACATCAGCGTGGATAATTTCTAAAGGTCTAGAAGCATGTTCACAGTCCTTATCAAAAGATTTTCGAGTGGCTTTCGCCAGAACACAGTTTTCACATTGCGATATGGTTTTAGTATAAATAAAATCAGGTACACTTGTGTTTGTAAATTTCATTCGATTTAGATACGAGGCGGAGATGTGACCCATTCTTTTGTGCCATTTCTCCCCCTCCTGTTCCAACAACCAAATACAATCAGGTGACAACTTTCTTTTAGATTTTCGAAACTTTGATCGTGTTATCGTTTTCATAATTTTCATTGATTTGGGTTCCTTTTTTGTTTTCACCTGACTGCACGCAGTTCCCGGAACTGGGTGAATTTTTATTACCTTAGAGAAATCTGCCTTAGGATATTCATTTGGTAAAGCTAGTCTAACTTGTAAACAATAAAGTTGATTTCGAATATGAATCATTGCGATTTTGGAGCGAAGTTTCCTGGAATATATTGTACCATTATCAGGACTGAGAATAAATGAGGTTCTAAATTGATTATTAAACGCTTTTACACTCAAAAATGTTCTCGTTGATATCTTCAACGTATTGAGCATTCAATAATCGAATCATGTATTGTTTTTTTTTTTTTTGCAATTTCAAGGACTATGGTTAATGTCCCATACCCTGTGGATAAAGCATAACCATCGTTTATAGCTACTGTGACAGGAAGGGGATGTTCGTAGAGACAAAAATCATTCAATAAGTTCTTATCTGGTACAGCATAATGCGTAGCTGCAGAATCTACTAAAAAGGATATCATATTGTCGAAAGTTTTTGATTTAAAATCAAGTTCACCTGACGGGATGTTACCTAGACTATTTATCTGAATCTGGTTATCATTTTTACAAATATCGGATGCATGTCTTTTTCCGTTTCCAGAAACATTACTAAGGTACTTACACTGAGGTACTTACTCTCCTTACAGTCATTCTTTACTTGGCTGAAGCAAAAACGGCCATAACATAGTTTTGATGGATACGGACAAGAATATCAGGACCATAGAAATAGATCAAGCAACGTGCACATTGAACTTTACACTTTTTGTCGCGGGTCATCACTTTCAGTTTTTCAATTTGTTCCTTACTCATCATTTCCTCCTCCGAATTTTCCTCATTTTGTAAAAAATCGTCATGATCGTTTTCATTGTATCCAGTAAACTCCCCATTATCACCTGCCGCACCGTCGGTTAGCTCAGTTGGATCGTCAAGTTCATCAAGTTCTTTCTGTCTTGTAGATTGAGTTTTCGGCATAGTGAAGCACTTCGTTTTAACGAAAAATTAAGGGCGAATCAAAGAGGAAAAAGGATCAATAAAAAGCTCTGCTACCACCTTGGTTTGCGTCGTATATAAAATCCGCCGTTACATTCATCGAATGAACAGTTGAAAATATTTATGACGCATTATATTTATTATCGTGGCGGAGGCATTGATAGCCATAATTATAGTACCCTAGCCATAATATATTATTGTTAGTTGATATATTTGATGTAAAGATAGTATCAATGTTTATCAGAAATAATAATAGGAGGCATGTCAGAAGGAGAGTGTGATGCGATCAAGAGTATCCATCTCTACAGAAACCGCAGAGCGAAAAAATTTTGAATCGGTCATAAGGAGCGGAACGATTGAGTGAAATAATTTCCTGACGAGGACCGATAACCGAAAACCGAAAAAATTTTTTCGTTCCGTATCCCTACTCTTGATTCAGATCGATTTGAGGAGATCATCCACCCTTCACTTGCACTACCACTACCCATCAATTTTGTAGTGTGCAGTACTAGCGCTGTTTCATCCAAAAATCTACGCGATACGATACCAACGCTCCTACAAAATATACAAACTACAATAATTTAACAAATTACGACTACAAATCGAATCCCATGTTTGGATTCGAAGAATTTCAAACTTGTTCTTATCAGTTTTGAATTGAAAATAAGTCTTATCTTATACTTCGAAAAATAAATCCTGTTTTTAGTGAAACCTCATGAAGAGAAGATTTAAATTAATTTTTTCCTCAGTATTATTACATTAAGATTGTTCACATTTAATCCAAGGTGAACTCTTGATTAAAATGCAAGTTCCAGAACGTATGTTCATTCTGTTATTCCTACGTTTCTCTTTCTCCTTCGTTTTCTCATAAAATCGTGTCATTTTAGATTGCCCGGGTGTAGAAAGTGTAGAAGCTGGAAAAGCAGACAATTGCCGAGGATGTCCAAATCAACAAATATGCGCATCAGGAACCGCGACGAAAAATAATCAAAGTTTGAGCGATTTCATACTCCTAAAACACTCGTTACCGGTGTATCTATGAATAACGACGACTCCGTACTTCTGTTCACAGATACAGAGCTTATTAAAGCGAAGTTATCGTCCATCAAACATAAATTGTTAATTCTGTCGGGAAAAGGAGGAGTTGGCAAAAGTACTCTTACATCTTTATTGGCTCGATATTTCGCCAATATTGACAAAACTCAGAACGTTAGTTTTTTCTCTCTTTTTACTTGCAACCAAGTTCCTTGTAATTAATACGTATATTATTTTAGGTAGCTGTTTTGGATATAGATATTTGTGGTCCATCGATGCCGAGATTGATGGGTGTATTGGACGAAAAAGTAAGCGAAAGCTGATTATTCCCGATTCTTAGTACGGTTATCTCTAACAACAGTCGTTTTTGTAATTCATTTTCAGATTCATCAAAGCGGTTCCGGTTGGTCGCCCGTGGTGAATGATTCACTCAACTAAAATACTCTTCATTTACGAGCTGAATAATGAACATGTCTTCTATGTTTTTGCAGTTTGTTGACGATAACTTGTTCGTGATGTCAATTGGATTTCTTCTCGAAAGCAGTGACGACGCAGTGATATGGCGAGGACCGAAGAAAAATGGTAATCGTTCGCCTATTTTATTATATTGATAGTCTTGGTGAACAATATAACGGACTCTCTTTTTAGGAATGATACAACAATTCTTTACCGAAGTTGATTGGGGAGACTCGGTGCAATATTTAATTATTGACACGCCGCCTGGGACCTCGGACGAACATTTATCCGTCGCTCAGTTTTTAAAAGAAATACCAAATGTCTCCGCCATCGTCGTTAGCACCCCTCAAGAAGTGTCGTTATTAGATGTACGCAAAGAAATTGATTTCGTGCGAAAAGTCAACATACCTATTTTGGGAATAATCGAAAATATGTCGCCATTTGTGTGCCCTCATTGTAAGGTAAAGCACAAAATCGTATTATTATACTGAAGATAACAAAATTAGCTATCCTTTAACAAGTTGAGTGAACGCAATAGGAGCAAGTTTTCGTCGTATGAAACTTACTGTAAAACGTGAGAATCGTGGAGCGTATTTTACAGCCCTGTGTATAGCAAAATAACTTTTCAGATCAAGGTATTTGTTATTATTCCTCTTACTTATTAGTGCTTCATTTTACAGACGCAGTCGGAAATATTTCCTGCCACTTCGGGTGGTACAAGGCAGATGGCTGCTGAATTGAACGTACCATTTTTAGGAAGTGTACCTCTGGATCCAATTGTTACGCGCTCTTGTGATGAAGGATTAAATCCCTTGGAAAATATTACGGGCTCTATTTTTCACACTAGTTTAACATCTATCGTTTCCAGTACGTCATCATTTCGGCGACAAAATTATCGATGCGCTAAATCAAATCAATTTAGATTTCTTGCCTTAATGGCCTTTGCCTCTCTTCTTTTTGGTTTCAGATATACTGAATCAGTTACCGGAGTAAAACCTGATTGGAAAACGTTACCTACGATTTTCGAGATGAAAATATTCCAGTCTTTAAGACAACGATGGATAAGGCCGCCAAGGTTTTTTCTGCGAAACAGAAGTTGCTGTAGAACCTAAGTCATTGCGATAATGCGCTGATTATAAGGCTAAACTTGATCAATTTACGAACATATGTTATCATTGCCATATTCAATTTTTTTATGAAATAAATAGTATCGTGTCGATCGTTATTATCTTCTAAACAAAATTCTTTAAACATTTTCTTCGTAAGAAATGCATACTCAGAATAAATATACGTTTCGTGCGAATCATCTCTTCAAAATCGTTGCAAGTCACTAAATAAAATCAAGAAAAATCCAAACATTTCCCTCCTAGTCTATACATTTTATTACAAAAATAAATACCGGTACCCGTTCTTCCGAAGAATAATTTAGAATAAACTTTTAGAGGAGTTACTGAAATATCAACAGATCCTTTTTTCTTACGTTCGCTATGATAATTTGTCATGGTCTCAGGGATAGTTGGAAGCAGATTTTGCGATTCAAAAAGGGAACGTTGATAGATTTAACATGGATTCATGCGAAAGGCTGTTCCAAATACGTAAATGTTTCCAAAATGTAGATTCCTCTATTATTTACTCGAAATAGATGTAAAGGATGGTAACACTCACCTGTAGTGTCGCTCCTCTTGTGGTGGTAGTTCTGAAATTTTTGGAGTAGGTGTGGTTACTCATTCTATGATGAACAAATTCAACATGAGAATTTTCGGAATTTGGAACGACGGTTACCAGATTCACCCGTAAAGTGTGTGTAGTAACAGTAGAATGAGTACTGATTTTTGAAACTTAGCTGAAACTGTGAGTGATGATGAATGATAAATCTCGCTGGAAAACAATTTTGTCACTCTTTCGTTTCATTTTAAAAGGATACGAAATTCAAACGAATTAGGAATTTTCCGTTATTTCCGAGTGAGTTTTATTACTTCGGCGTTGATAAGGGTAGCAGTAAAACTACTGATAAGAATAAGGACAAAAACTGATAAGGGATGCAAAATGAAACCAGCTGTGCATCTCAAAATTGTACTGACCGAATATATCGTTGAACTTGAACGAAATCAGGAAGAGGGTTGCTTGGAGCAAACAATCATTATTATTTTTAAATAGACCAAGTCCTGGATAAAGATAAATTCATCAACGATGAAATTCTTGCTAAATTAAATTGTTTTTTAGGGGAAACTTTAAAAGGTGGTATATCAAAATGAGTCAGGTTAATGATTTCAATAATAAATAATTAGATTATTATTATTATTATTAGAGATTAATCATACCTTCGACTATAAGACGGTACCAACCTAAGTTGAAGAAAGTCGAAAACCTCATAAAAGTGAATATTTTTATTTCTTCATTACCCATTATACTTACATTAAGTAGGTACTCACCTACCTAAGACACAACGGATGAAATTAAAAAATTATTCAATATCCCTCCTCAGGGATACAAACTTGAAGTTCAGTCAGGTATTATAAAATACCTAGTTATACATTTCACAAACTGAATCTTGAGATGAGGGGTATACCCTACGTATCTATGAAAATTTGATTTTGTTTAATGTCTAGGCATTTGAAGAGGAATTCAGTTAAGCTATGGTTTTAGTTATGTAGAACTTGGAAAGAAGGGAATACGACGCTCTGATGTGAAAAATGAGGCCATAACACGGATAGTATGCTCAAAGAGCGTCCTATGACCGTGAAATATAGAACTGCTCAGTAGCCGGTTGACTTTTCTTCGTCCATCCTCTCTCTTAGTCCTCATCTGAAAGGACAAAATGGACTCGCCCCCTCTATTTAGGGGAATTCATCTATGGATTGGCTGAGTTCTTCAAGCCTTATAAACTTGAGGCAGGCTATTGTAAACTCCGAACTTTAGGAACCCACGCACTATTGGGGACCTATTGTTTGGCGTTTTATGTGGGGGAGACTGAGGAGTTTTTCCCCGCGCTTCAAGAAGCATGACATCTTTTTTACCCCCGAGCTTCAAAAAAGTTGCGAAGCACTTGATTGAGGCGGCACATCTATTTTATCCTCTCAAATGTCAACCACTCAGACTTGAGAATCGCTTCCGCCAGACCCCTGGAGAAGTTTGAAATTTGCCGGCATCTTGTTGAGTTCAGCGTTTTGGTTCTTGACATAGTGTCGCCTTAGTATTTTGGGCTGGACAACGCTAGAACTTCGGATGCGAAGGAAGAAGCCAGTTTCTTGAGAACCCCCCCCCCCCCCCGACAAGGACCGCCTGGATGAGACAACGGTTTCCGCGATCGAAAGAGAAATAGAGTGGTTGTAGAGCGTAGATTGATGTGAATACGGTGATTCATCTGCCCTGTTTGTTCATGTATGCGCAGTTCCGTTCCTCAGGCTTAGTTTATTTCTGTCTCTTATGTATGTTTTCCAATCAGTTCTCTTTTCGCTTCGCACTGATAAGGGTTTTCGTTGCCAAAAACATTTTGTTACTTGTATTTAAAAATGTAATTCACATAAAAAATTCTGTGGTTGAGCAATGTTCTATTCTTCTTAATCATAGTAATTTCTAGGTAACTTGAGAGGAGATTTTTAAGTAAACTGAGTCGCAGGTGTAAGTTGAGACACTGAAGGGCATAGTCACGGCAAAGGATCACAGCTACTTTTTTGTGGCTGTTTTGTGACAGTAAAATTTTGGTTAGTGACCATGGAATTCCACATCTGTGACCTTCTTGTGACAACTGTATCCTCCCCTGTAGAGCTATTGTATTGGTCTTCTCTCTATCAGTCATTTACCTTATCATCTTCACCCTACGACGCCACGCCACCTCCCTCCTTGGCTCGCTGAATGAGGTTAAGGGGGCTCTAGTTAAGGTAGCAAAGAATAAGGATTCTTGTACCCCAAGGCACGGCGAGAGGGAATGTCACTTGAAATGCAAACGAGTTTCTGTCATGTGACCACATAGGTAGTGAACATGTGTTGCTTCTTGGGATTAGATAGGCAAATATCTGAGAAACCGTGTATCTAGTAGTTGACTCCCTTAAATGTGACTAAATTGTGCCACGGATTCTACCGAGTCACTGTTGAGCTTCCTAAAAAGTGGGCGTCATCGAAATTATTTTGCACGTCATTACCGAGCTGTACATCTTATATGTAGCATGTGGACCTCGAAAAAGAGAAACACTTTGAATAATATTGTGGGTCACCATATGGTAAATTCAAATATAAGTTATAAAATTTTGAATTTTTTGCATATTTCCGTGATTTCCAGACTTCACTGGATTGAAATGTTGTCGGTCTCTATGTATCGGTATGTCAACGACATTTATCCAAATCCCCATTCCATCACCGATGTTCTACGCATGTTCACTCAATTTGGCTTGGCGTGAGAGCAGTAGTGCTCAACCTTTCAAGACATGAAGCCACCTAGCGTGAATTGAAAGTTCTCGCGGGCCATAAAAACAAAAGTAAATGGCTTATTATTTTGTAATAGGTAATAATCAAATCAGCAGTAAAGTATGGATCAGAAAGTACACAATTTCGTGTCCCCAATCTATCAAAAAATTACGTGTAAGTAAAAATATTGCAAAATTAGTTCAATTTGAAAAAATCGGAACTAATGAGATTTTTGAAATTGTTTTGTACGTAAAATTGTATCATACTGAACATCAAAATTGTAAGTCATCGCAGTTGACTGTCATTGAGTGTGGTGAGGTTTAAGTAAAGCACTGAATATTGGAGAAATTGCTTTCAAGTGTACAATTCTATTGTATTACTTAGCTTACAAGAGTATTTCTGCGTGTCATCCCACCATCAGTTATGTCGCTAACCTTTTTTCCCCCGTTTCCCCCTAATTCTTCTATTTCTCCTTTCGTGCTCGCGGGCCGGATCCAAAAGTTTCTATCTGGGCCGCGGGCCGTATTGAGCTCCACTGCGTTAGACACATAGATAGATACCTATTTTGAATGAATAAGATTCTAGAATTATTCCTTCTATTTGAAACCATTGTCTAAAAGCAAGTAATGAGCCAAAAAGTTCTGAAAATTTGCAGCAAGTTATCGACATAAAAATAATTAATCCGTACAACTGGTATTTCATTCATCTACTCAATTTGGATGGAAAAATTTTAGGTATTGTTTTCCGGCCTGGCGATCAAACTTGGCTTTTAAATCGCCTGCGCGTGTTTGCATCTTGAATTTCTAAATTCTGTCTCCTGCTAATTTGTCAATTTTCGACACATTTTGGTGAATTATACTTGTTTCAGACAGAACGTGAAGAGTTTTCCAAGTCTCAAATTCTGGTTGTGATATTCCTCAAATTGAGTGCCCGTTTCCTCTTTCCAGAGTTTAAAATAGATGCTTTCCACACCTTGATGAAAATAATAAAGTGGTGTATCATAGCTCTAAATGCAGTCAGTACCTTAAAGCTCGTATCAAAGCTTCGTAAGCTTCATTTCTTCTTTTCGCTTCTGAATGGCTGCACCTCTGAAATTTTCGGGAGCCCCAAAGAATCCTAACCTTCATTGATATATGATCTAAAGATGCTCAAACATGTATTACAGTTTTTAATTTTCATCAAATAGAATACAATGACTTATCTAATAAGGAAGTAAATACAGGCCGGCACATCTTACTTTCATCCAAACAAACAAGAAAAAAAAAAAATTTGTTTCTGTCTGATTGAAGCGGTAATAATTTCCTAACCCCGCCACCAATAAAACTTCTCAGGCATACGTATAGTTTATGACTACGATCATCATTTCGCGAAGTATATTTTGACCTATTTTCAAAAAGCACCTAACGATAAAATATGACAAACTGTAGGCTATAGCTTTTTTTTTTATCCCCCCATAAATACGTACATCGATCAACTTGCGCGATACCCAAACAGTGGGGGTGTAGTAAAGTAGAACAGACGGAGCTTAGTAAAATTTGGTCACGGAGACTTTCAAATATTGGTACGAATCGTTACATACAGAAGGCGAATAATTTTGTAACTACTTTCAAGACGGTCTCCGAAATAAACGTGAATCTCCGCCGTTAACATAAATATTATACCGTCGACTCTGTTTTCCACATTCCAGTATTCCGTGTGTCGGTGGTAGCAACGACGATACCTCATAGGCCTGAGCTTTTACGTCCCATACAGACAGGTCGAGAAAGTTGGCAGTGTTATAAAGTATTCCTGTATTGCTGCGTACATTTGGCGGTTCGTCAACCTCATTGGCATACACTGCACCATTTTACGTTAGCTTCTTGCTCACGCAATTTGATCGACGAATTTTCAAATGCGACAGGCCCACTTCCTTCGTCGTTGAAAAGTTTTTCGCTGGAAATATCCACGGTTTTGTCGTAGGTAAATTACTAGTATAAGTTGTGGGCGCAGTGTATAGACTGAAAACTCGGTCAACTTTCGTTTCGTCCTCGATGTCAGTTTTGGTATTTTTACTCATCTACGAACATATACCCACCGAAAAAAATTCAACACTCACATAGCAGATATTAATAAAAGGAGGTAAAATTGTCCTATTTTCTTATTGCACTGACGTATAGCACTTACACAATTTGAATTGTTTCTTCTTCATTTCATGGACAAAACGTAATGAAAAGTCACTCGCAAAAAATAAATAGTCATAGCATGTTTTGCAATGGCAGCGATGAACTCACTAATTAGCCATCCCTTCCCTCTTTGTGAAAACGTCCCTCTTTTCAAGTCCTTCTCTTCATACATGAATCGCAAGGTATTTCCCACTCTCATTCATACAGCTCGAGGGATGAAAGTTTTCTCATCTTGACTTGATATTAAAATTTTTTCAACTTCCCTTCTACAATCATACGATAAGTCGAAGGTCAAAATTTTTGTAAGTCTTAAGAGTGGATCACAGCTCCCTCCTCCTCGAAAGCACAATTTGAAGGATAAAAATTTCTGTAGCTCACCCAGAGGACGAGTTTTTCGAAATAGCCCGGCCTACTGACACAATTTTTAAAAGTTAGTTTTCGAGTCTTTGAACTAGGTCAAGGCCATTTGTCCAGTTTTCCAATGATGTGACCCTCAAAAAGTTTTTCTTAGTGGATTTCAATACCTATCGTTTGGATAATCATTCAAACTTATTGTTTAACGCTCCCGCCGGACCTCATTCCTCTCCAACTTACCTTCATTTGTGTCTGTGCGAAAATGTATTCTGATAAATTACATACCGAATCAGATCCCAGTGTCAATGGGCCGTGGAAAACGTTCTCAACAAGCTTGTGACGTCATTAGAAGACTTCGACAAATTTTTCCTTGAAGAACCGTTATGAAGAACGAAGACTTGAAAAAATTTTGAGCATTCAGGAGATTTAGTTTCGAGCTTGAGAATCGTGGCATCATCACTTACACAAAAAATTGTTCCCTTGGTTCCCAATAGAGAAGGGACTTCAAAATATTGAGTTCTGATTTCAAAGCTTACTGGACTACGGGTTCTCCGATATTTTCACCCTTGATTTCGTAACAAGTCTACCCTCTTCGTTTGTTTTTTCATGCTTATAGTTTCTCGTCACATTGTCTAATGTGACTCGCAAAACGTCCTAATCAGTCGAAAAGTGCATACCTTATTCGTGTACGAATGACGTTTTCAAATAAATTGAGCGATAATCAAAAATGGAATAATATGCTTCCGGTTCCTTACTATAACTCGTAAGTATGATAAAATGTTGCTAACATTCTTTTTGCGTATAGTAAACACTACAAAATGAAAATAATTTCAGTGTAAATACCTTACCAAAAACTTCCATGGGAAGGAGAAATTCTGTGGACCCTTGTCTTGTATCGGAACTACCTAACAGAAAAAATATGAATATGGAACTAGTTCGATTTCCAGCTCTTGGCAAAGAAACAGCGGGACAAGGAAATCTTCAATTGAGATATCCGTGCATGCAGCCTATTCCCATTTCCTCTCAGTATACTCCGTACGAGTGGACGCAGATGAATTTGCTACAATACAATGATGCAGATACTAACCGAAATTCAGCCGAGAGACTCAGATCAGATGCGGTGCGCTTACTCAGGTAAGATGCTTCCTCGACAAAATAATGACTAATGAGCATCAATAGACCAATGTCTGGCCATTTCAAAGATTACTAATTACTGGTAACGTTTTCTTTCAGCGGGAACCCGCTATCCTTTTTGTTAGGGGGATTACATACTCAGAAAACGTCCGCGTTCGGAAGTTTCTGTGAACTGCGTGACGTGACGTGACGTGTAACGCTTGATGACATCATCAATGACCTTGACCTACCTAAGGGACTTGGAAAGATTTCAACTTCCAGCCGGGATGCTTTATGACGTCATCAATGACCTTGACCTTGACCTACTTTAGGGACTCGGAAAAATTTCAATTTCCACAGGAAGTTTCTGCGAACTGCGTGACGTGACGAGACGTGTAACGCTTGATGACATCATCAATGACCTTGACCTACTTTAGGGACTTGAGAAAAATTTCAACTTCCGGCCTCCATTATACCAATCCTAGTATACAGTATACCGAGAAGAGCCCAGCAAACTCATTTTCTAAAGGGGGAATTTTTGCGCCATAATTTCGAAATTTGCGTCCGTATGTCCGTACAACCATGACCTTGACAATTTTTGACGGCAGATATAGGAAGTTTTTTTATTAGCAGGGCCGGCACTGGGCATTTATAGGCGTATACTAGGAGATATACTGTCTATTACACTAGGCTTATACTAGGATACTAGGCGTAGCCTTTGATATACTATTGTACTAGGCTTATACTAGGTGCACGTATACACCTGGTAGGTGATTGAAAAATTTGTGAGTACACCCTCTCCGTAGATATTATACTAACTTATACTAGGATTTTTACTATTCCTATTCAAGAAGCGGGGCGAGTGCTAGGATGCCAGATCTACGGATTTTTGGTCTTGAAAAAGATACGGGATTTTCTTTTCTATAGATTTTACGTACAATGCGGTTTTCTTGCGATCAAGGGAAATGTACCTTAGACGCTGATACGAGAGATACTTTCCTCCTGATCCTTATGGACTAATACTGCAGTTTTCTGTGATATCGAGTCGATCAAGGGAAAAATACCTTAGTTACTCTTTAAAAAAACCTTTCTCCTTATTGTTATTAATGGATCAATCAGAAATCTGTTTCTATGATTTACAAAAAATGGGGGATACGGATTTTTGAAACTAACATCTGGCAGCACTGGGTGAGAGAGCCCCCCAAAGTCATTAGCCTAAAATATTCCAAAGTAGACTTATACTAGACCGAGAAGCGGGGCGAAAGAGCGGAGCGAGTGAGCCCACTAAAGCAATCGACCTAAAATTTTCTTAAGTGGACTTATACTAGACCTAGAAGCGAGGTTTCCCCCTGAAGCTAAAGGCAATAGCCTAAAATATTGTAAACCCGCGAATGAGACCCTCTAAAGCAATTGGCCTAAAATATTCTGAAGTACATAGACTTATACTAGACCAAGGAGAGGAGGTGGCGGGGTGAAAGAGCGGACCATCCTATAAAAGATATGAAACATGATCCTCTATCATTTGGCTTTGGTCAAATTTTCATAGACTGTTGTTATGTGCTCTCTCCTCGAATCCAAGGAGCAAATCATCTCGAACATCGACGAGATGATGAAAGTAGAAGCTTACCGCTTCCTTTTATAAATAAGTTTGTCCCCGAGGACTGGAAGAAGATTAATTTTTGGATTGGGATTGATTGAGACGCAGTTGATAGGAAGTTTTGACATTTTATTTTGACATTGTTTCTATTTTGTGGTGGTGTCGACAACAGTCCGTGGACCAATTACTGCCGACGGAAATTAGAGTGAGTTTTGCCAAGTGGAGAAGAGGTTCAGCAGCTTCGACGCATAAACTGGATTTGGGCTTCGGATGTTTGCCCAATCAGATACGTTGTGGATAATGTGAGACAAAAATATTTGAGAGTTCCCGTTTAAGAAATCATTAAAGTGTCTTTTATGACATAAGCCTACTTTATAATATTTTAGGTTAAGGCTTTAGAGCGGCACACTAGCTTGGTCTAGTATAAGTCTACTTTGGAATATTTCAGGCTAATGAGCCTTCTTGGTCTAGTGTAAGTCTACTTTAGTATATTTCAGATGTTGTAAGCGGACCAGGATTGACGACTTATGATGTCACCGACTTATGACATCATCAAACATGATGTCACAATCTAATAACTTCAAAATGGCTCTCGGAGTTTGGTAGTATTTTAGCTTACGCTTTTTCATTATATTCCGATAAGCTAGAAACTACAAGGGGGGGGGGAGCTCGGACTCAGATTCGCAGATTTCAGAATCACTCCTGAGAAAATTTTCTCATAATTTTTCCAAGTCTCTTTCGAGGGGGAGGGGGGAGCTCAGACTCGCAGATTTGAGAATCACTGCCACAGTGAAAATTCCCATAAGGATGTGACGGAAGTTTGATGTCCTTGAAATTTTAAAGTTAAAAGGGTTGACTTGCATTTTAGGTTGTATTGGTTTGAAAACAACCATATTAAAAAAAAAATACGAGAAATGGGAAAAATACCTGAGGAAAATGGGTGTATAAAAATCCATATTCTACCCAAGAGAACATTGAAAAAACGAATTAGAGAGTACGCTTGATCCGTTATTGTGGACTCGCACGATTGGATTAGATATCTCCCAATATAAAATTGTACTTTAGTTCACTTTGCCGGTCGGCTGCGGCATCTTCTTTTCATGACCTGCTGCTGTGTAATACGTCATTGTGACAAGCACGCATTCAGGTCCTCACATCGTCGGCGGTGTACTAAACGTCCGTTGTGCATCTATAAGATTGTATATAAACATTAGGAGAATAGGAAACTACCGATGATTGCACGTTGCGCATAATATGTTCGAATCACGCGCATTGAATACGATTTCCCTTCGGTCTTGATTCAAACGTATGCGTACAATCATCTGTAGTTTCCTATTCTCCTAGTGTTTACACACTCTCTTTGGTGTATAACGGACGTTAAGTACACCGCGGACGATGTGAGGACCTAGCAACTAAACTCGAGAATCGCTTTTCCTATCGACTTGAAATTTTTACAACACTTACGTGTTATTCAGGAATAACTTTCAAGCAATAAATGAAAATTTTAGCTCCCATAGAAAGAAAAAACAAAATTTTCGGCGTAGGTCATTTTTCACGTCTTTCTTTTTTCATTATACCAGTATTTCTTAGTTGAGTGTTAAGCTAACACCTTTTGGAGAGCACATTTGCTCCGCACAATCACCCCCTCCTTAGACTGGAAGCTAATAGCTTTTAGAGAGCTCTCCTTGGGGTAGTTTAGGCTGTGAACGATGTCGGCTGAAGGAGTCCAGGATTCTAAGCTGGAAATCCTCGCCGCCTCAAAATGGAGCTCGGGGAAAAGTAAAATTTCTAAATAAGAATTCAGGGATGCCATCTTATCCTTTAATTTCGTGCCTAAATAAGGACGCTAATTTCATTGGTGCTTGGTAGGATAAGAAAAACCAAGTTCTTACGAGTTTAACTGTCTACGAGAGCGTAGAATCTTCAGTAACTTAATAAAGGACCAAAACTAAAACCATTTTGAGGTCACAAACTGATTTAAACTCGGGACAAGCTCAGAGAACCTATAAATATCCCGAGTCGAGACCTTGGTAGGGCCAGGTCATCCCATAAGAACCAAATGTGTAAATACCACGTGAATACGTGTAAAAATGAATAAATAACAAATGTATTGGAGGGGTTCGAAGTAATAATGTATTGAAATTTGAGTCAAGAATATATAAGAGCCATATTAAATTCGGTTTATGGTTAAGTGGTTAAAACATCCAATCCTAATCTAGGATAAAGCGACTCCTTCGATACGTGAGTAACGGGAGTAAAATGAAATAGTAATTTTGCAAACATGAAACAATAGATTGCCGGGTTGTGAAATCATCTCGAGAGAAAATAAAAACTTTAAGTGAAATGAGGCCATAAATACGTAGAGGTTGTAGCCTAACTGAAAAGTAGTCTTTAGAGACCAAAAGAAATAAAATGTCAAAATCAAAAATAAAAGAATCCTTATTGGATTAAAAGCGAACTCTTATGAGAGTACGTGAATACAAAGAAAGAATAAAAAAAAGGGGGGGGGGTCTAATTAGCCCCTATTCCTTAGTAGGTACGCAAATTAGCCCGCCGAAACCCGCTCAAGCGATCAATACAGACCTAGAAGAACTAGGTGTCGATACCAATTCGACTCATCCTTGCCTAAGGGATGAGCGATCTCCTAAAAATAAAAAAAAATAAAAACCTTAGTGGCAAGGCCCGCGATTGTGCATCATTAAACTTTGCGCTTACTTCATATTTGCGACTTACTTTTTTCGCAACAATCCGGTAACCCGCCTTAAAAGACAGCCGCTGAGGGGCTGAGGCAAATACAATAAGGTACCGAACACGTAGAAGAAAAAGACGGTTGACGCTATCACGAATTTCAGCGAAACCAACCGCGCACTGTTGGGGAAATCAGAGCTTCTTAGCTTCCCTCCCCGTAATGATAAAAAAATCAAAGACTACGAGTAAACTCGAAAGTAGATAAAACTGGAAACTATAAAAATGTGAGATTTTCATTCCCCGGGCAAATCATGGAACAAATCGAAAGAAAATAATTAATAAAACTTCGCCATTACTCAACGAGTTTCGAATAAATGCTTTCTTACCAACGGCCATTGTATACAGTAAGAGAAACATGCAAATTAGTTAAACATAATGAAATAGAATAAAAATTAATTAAATTTACGATACGTGATGCGATGATGATATGACGGACGGACGGAGTTGGACGGACGGAATTTCGGACGAAATCGAGGCCGTGGGCGTCAACACTGGTTGCATGACTCCCACGACCGACTAGCCGCACATAGTTAGTATTTTAGGTTTGTGCAAATTTCATAATGCAAATCATCGAAAAGAAATGCGAATAGTTTAGAAGAATTAAAGGTGCATTTTAACCACCAACACGCGGTGCGATTACGGGCGCACTACACGCACAACGAGTCTCGACATACGATTTTGAGGACGAGAAAAGAGAGACTGATTCTATCAAGAGAGAAACCAAACTGAAATAGTACCATAACGCCAGCGTCTTCAAAACCCTGTAGGAGATAGTGGACTTGGAACCTCAGCCAGTCCCATCGTTTTTGCCTCTCGGAGAAATCATATATTTTTTTTTAACCACCGCCAAAGTAAACAACCCCAATTTAGAAAATAGTAACTATATATTTTTTGCTGCGATTCTCTTCCTAGATGGACTAGAGAAAGGACGAGAAACTCACATTTTCTCCGAGGGCGCCAAGATGTTCTATGATAAGAACTTGCAGACGTATAAAAAATCTAAAAAATCGGATCATTCTAATTTAGTCAAGAGAGAGATTCATTGTATGGTCAAGAAAATCGAGAATTGTTACGAGTCCGATATACACAACAACCCTCGTCTTTTAATTCGTTACAGAGAGACAATGAATCTTTATAAGGATAGCCATGACTGAAGCTCCAGCCGTGTTCACTACACGGAGGGAAGAACGCGAACAGGTACGCTTCGAGTTTGGTTCGAAAAAAAATACATAGGGAAAGATACAAGGCGAAAACACCACGTTACAACATGCCCTCAAAGGGTTCCTGAGCTTTCGAGCACTGGAGGGTCAGGAAGCCTTTGCAGTAACGTGCTGAGTCCCCACTAGGTCCCTAGCATCATCATCCACCCATCCGTCTGTCATCAACATCCATCACTTCTTAGGTATTAATCTAGAGCTATCCAGGGTCATGAATGCGTGCATTAAGCTTTATAACATAAAATAGTACCCCTATTGACGCCGATTCTCGATTGGAGTTACTTGACTTTGAATCGGTACTCGGGTGGAACCGCCTCCACGGTCGTAGTCTAACCTTGTTGCCACAATTCCAACGTGCCTTTGATGATTGGCTACTTGGTCGAATCCATTTAGAATTATTTCTAGTCGAACTAGTCTTATTATTATCGGTAGTACAGAACTTTTTACGCATGTTTAAAAAAATAATGGAGTTATCGCCTCCTTTCTTCATTCTGCAACTAGGTTTCTTGCCTCGGTTATGCTTAAATAAGAATAAATGTAATATGGAAGGAAAGGATTGCTCTTTGACACTTTTAAATCGGCTATTCACACGTTTCCGATCACGACAGATTTTTGTCTTCCTCAGTCCAACTCTAATTGTTGACCTAATAGCATTTTTATGAATCCTCGTATATTCTTTCAATACATGGACATTTCTTCTGGACTCCTTTTTCTCAAGAATTATTTTCTTTCCTTCAACCGGCATTATCTCTTTTCGCTGAGTTCTCTTATCCGGCGGATGAACTTTAAATTCATACGATCCTTCTTCCACTTTAGAAAATCTGCTTTCAGTCATGCTCTTTACTTCAATTATATTGTCTGCCCTCGAAATATACTCATGCAAGTTCCTATCCTTATTGCAGACTTTCATTTCAATGTAATCTTCATTTTCATCTGTGATCATATCTTCATCTACACTGAAATTCCCTTCATCTGTTTTTACAGCTTCACTATCTGGGGGACGAACTTTAACTTCAAACGTAGCTTCAACGTAGACTTCCTGGTTCGCATTTACATCCGTCCTATTAGATTTTGTATTCTTAACCTTTTTATGCATCTTAAGCCCGTCATTGCTCATGTTCACTACAATACTGCTGTCAACCTTACTAGTAATGTATTCCTCATTTTCATTCAGGCTGGTATGGAACATACGATCATCATTACTAATCATGCTCTCGCCGACTTCATGTATATTCTGCTTACAAGGCGAAACTTCAATTCTTTCTTCAACCAACAGCTCATCTTTTTCGCTATAACTTACTATCTTGTCACTCAAATCATTGTTACATTCCTCAAATCCGTTGAGGTTCTCAAAATTTTCTAAGGCTTCACTAAAAAGCACAGCTTCTGGCGTGGGTTGTACTTCTATGGGATCGTGCTGGCTACCATACATTTCACTCCCTAGCACGTCCTTTTCACATCTGATAAACTCCGAGTCTGCCTCCATCATCTCTCTATTGCCCTCTACTGAAGAATCAACAGGGTCATTCATATTCTCGAGGCTTCGTGGCTCAATTACACTGACTATAGAATCGCTCAATCGACTATTAGTATTTGGTCCTTCAATATCTTTTGGAATTTCTATCGAAACGCTCACGTCGGGAATAACTTGATCTCTTACAGGTTCTTTTTGGCTACTGTGTATTTCACTACCTAACATTCCTCTACTATTATTAAAACATTCGGTAGCTTTCTTGGTAGCTTCATAATTACATTCGGTCGACAAATCAACCGGGTCATATACATGTGCCCGCTCTCTGGGCTTAGATAAATTCACTATAATGTCTTCTGTCCTATCAAAAGTATAATCTTCCTTCAAATTATTCTCATTTGTAACTTTACTCGCTTGCCGGGGTCCCTTAACAGAATACATGTTGCCTTCGCACGACCAATCATACAACTTCTTTTTGCTTAGATCGTTCACATTTCTTGCATACGCTTGTTCAATATTTAATCCAGCCATCACCTCAGTCTTTTGGTATCTATCGTTCTGGTCTCTCGAGTCATGCAGTTTTTTCTTATCGGGATTACTGAGATTCCTTTCATACTTATACTCGTATCCTGCGCATTCCGCGACTGTTGATTTAGAGTTCTGATTCAGGCGTGCACGCTTCTCAAATTGGCGACACTTCTCTTCAAGCCTTCTAATACGAACTCGTCTACTCGGAGAAAAGCGGATATTCTCACTGTCAGTTTCGCTTTCACTTGATGAGGAAAAGGTATCCGAGTCATCAGACAAACTAGAATTCAAAGATGAGCTCGATGACGACGACCTGTCTCGCCTCCTCCGTCTCTTTTCATGCCTTTTATTCTTTCCTTTTTTCTTTTTCTTCACTTCTTCATCGGATTCACTTTCGCTCTCTGAATCGTACTTGCTTCTGCGGTGAGAATCCTTTTTCTTACTCTTTCTAACTTTCTTCTTTTTCGAGCGTCGTTCTTTCTGCCTTTTACGTGAGCTACAGTCTACTTCACTCTCGTTTTCAGTTGACGAATCAGACGACGTATCCTCGGACTCGGAGCTCTCGCTGGTATATCGTCTACGATGTTTCTTTCTCATCTTTTTCTCCTTCCTACCCTTCTTTTTCTTCTTATACAAGCATTCGTCTTCGCTCTCACTTTCTGAATCACTCGAATAATGTTTCTTCTTTTTCTTAATCTTCCGTGACTTTTCTTCATCTTTCATTCTGCCTTTCTCGGCCTTCTCTTTCTCCTTGAAGTCACGTGTTGTGGAACAATCCTTGTTCTTATTATTTAAACTTGATGAGAAACGTATACTTTTGATGCGCTGACTTTCACGCTCTTCTTCATCCTCCCTATCGTACACTGTCTTCCTTCTAACTTCCTTATTTTCAATCCCTCTCTCCTTATTATAATAACCTTGAGAGCATTGGTGCCCTATGATGTTGGGTCCTTGACGAGGATAGAATGGCTGGGGATAAGGATTATGTTTATAAGAGTTCACATTCACAATCTTAGAAACTATTCGATTGTCAGGATAATCCTGAATACGGTAACAATATTTATCCTTTGCCCTATTCATATTGAGCTAGGTGATAAATCAAAATATCATTCATAATTAAATGCCCTATAATAATTAAAATCAAAATCAAAAATAAAATTGGTGATTAAAATCATGAAAAAAGGGAATCACACAATCCAGTGTGTCGCCCACGACTAACGTTTAATGTTTTCCGTCCATAAAAATAGAAATATTTTCTTCAAAAACTACTCGTCCTAACAGTCTTCAATGTATCGATAGGTAATAGTAAAATAATAAATTTAATGAATAAAGCTTCTCATTATGAGAAAAGTAATACTATAAGTGAAGAAAAACACTCAGAAACTGTATGGCCTTGAATATGAGCCTTATCTTAATTTGAGGGTCTTGGATACGTAATTAATAATCTTAATGTGTTAAGCAAGTAAAAATAATATCAATAAGTAGGGTTTCTTTCTCTATTGAGGTAATTTAGGGATTTTGAATACGAATAAAAATTAATTGGTATAAAACATGTAAACCAAAGGAATCAATTAATAAAAGTTATAGTGCCCTGTAATATTCTAATCCAACGGATGTGGAACTATGCGACCCGGTCCCCACCAGGGACATGCCATTTTTGTGACGATGCGTGCTGAAGGAGTCCAGGATTCTAAGCTGGAAATCCTCGCCGCCTCAAAATGGAGTTCGGGGAAAAGTAAAATTTCTAAATAAGAATTCAGGGATGAATCTTATCCTTTAATTTCGTGCCTAAATAAGGACGCTAATTTCATTGGTGCTTGGTAGGATAAGAAAAACCAAGTTCTTACGAGTTTAACTGTCTACGAGAGCGTAGAATCTTCAGTAACTTAATAAAGGACCAAAACTAAAACCATTTTGAGGTCACAAACTGATTTAAACTCGGGACAAGCTCAGAGAACCTATAAATATCCCGAGTCGAGACCTTGGTAGGGCCAGGTCATCCCATAAGAACCAAATGTGTAAATACCACGTGAATACGTGTAAAAATGAATAAATAACAAATGTATTGGAGGGGTTCGAAGTAATAATGTATTGAAATTTGAGTCAAGAATATATAAGAGCCATATTAAATTCGGTTTATGGTTAAGTGGTTAAAACATCCAATCCTAATCTAGGATAAAGCGACTCCTTCGATACGTGAGTAACGGGAGTAAAATGAAATAGTAATTTTGCAAACATGAAACAATAGATTGCCGGGTTGTGAAATCATCTCGAGAGAAAATAAAAACTTTAAGTGAAATGAGGCCATAAATACGTAGAGGTTGTAGCCTAACTGAAAAGTAGTCTTTAGAGACCAAAAGAAATAAAATGTCAAAATCAAAAATAAAAGAATCCTTATTGGATTAAAAGCGAACTCTTATGAGAGTACGTGAATACAAAGAAAGAATAAAAAAAAGGGGGGGGGTCTAATTAGCCCCTATTCCTTAGTAGGTACGCAAATTAGCCCGCCGAAACCCGCTCAAGCGATCAATACAGACCTAGAAGAACTAGGTGTCGATACCAATTCGACTCATCCTTGCCTAAGGGATGAGCGATCTCCTAAAAATAAAAAAAAATAAAAACCTTAGTGGCAAGGCCCGCGATTGTGCATCATTAAACTTTGCGCTTACTTCATATTTGCGACTTACTTTTTTCGCAACAATCCGGTAACCCGCCTTAAAAGACAGCCGCTGAGGGGCTGAGGCAAATACAATAAGGTACCGAACACGTAGAAGAAAAAGACGGTTGACGCTATCACGAATTTCAGCGAAACCAACCGCGCACTGTTGGGGAAATCAGAGCTTCTTAGCTTCCCTCCCCGTAATGATAAAAAAATCAAAGACTACGAGTAAACTCGAAAGTAGATAAAACTGGAAACTATAAAAATGTGAGATTTTCATTCCCCGGGCAAATCATGGAACAAATCGAAAGAAAATAATTAATAAAACTTCGCCATTACTCAACGAGTTTCGAATAAATGCTTTCTTACCAACGGCCATTGTATACAGTAAGAGAAACATGCAAATTAGTTAAACATAATGAAATAGAATAAAAATTAATTAAATTTACGATACGTGATGCGATGATGATATGACGGACGGACGGAGTTGGACGGACGGAATTTCGGACGAAATCGAGGCCGTGGGCGTCAACACTGGTTGCATGACTCCCACGACCGACTAGCCGCACATAGTTAGTATTTTAGGTTTGTGCAAATTTCATAATGCAAATCATCGAAAAGAAATGCGAATAGTTTAGAAGAATTAAAGGTGCATTTTAACCACCAACACGCGGTGCGATTACGGGCGCACTACACGCACAACGAGTCTCGACATACGATTTTGAGGACGAGAAAAGAGAGACTGATTCTATCAAGAGAGAAACCAAACTGAAATAGTACCATAACGCCAGCGTCTTCAAAACCCTGTAGGAGATAGTGGACTTGGAACCTCAGCCAGTCCCATCGTTTTTGCCTCTCGGAGAAATCATATTTTTTTTTTTAACCACCGCCAAAGTAAACAACCCCAATTTAGAAAATAGTAACTATATATTTTTTGCTGCGATTCTCTTCCTAGATGGACTAGAGAAAGGACGAGAAACTCACATTTTCTCCGAGGGCGCCAAGATGTTCTATGATAAGAACTTGCAGACGTATAAAAAATCTAAAAAATCGGATCATTCTAATTTAGTCAAGAGAGAGATTCATTGTATGGTCAAGAAAATCGAGAATTGTTACGAGTCCGATATACACAACAACCCTCGTCTTTTAATTCGTTACAGAGAGACAATGAATCTTTATAAGGATAGCCATGACTGAAGCTCCAGCCGTGTTCACTACACGGAGGGAAGAACGCGAACAGGTACGCTTCGAGTTTGGTTCGAAAAAAAATACATAGGGAAAGATACAAGGCGAAAACACCACGTTACAAGGCTAAAAACTTTTGGGTAGCTCACTCTTCGGGTTACTATGAGCCCACTTTTTAGCTAATAGCTTTTGGGTAGCTCACCCACTACGCTCATTCGCCCCTTCCTCGGCTACGTAGAAGCCCACTTCAAAGAATTTCAACCTAATAGCTTTAGAGGAGCTCACTTGCTCTACTTTGAGTCCAGTTTAATGGAATAATATTTCAAGTTAATAGCTATGAAACGATATTTTTTGCCGTTTTTTTGTCCCAAAAACTCTTTTATCGATGTCAGAGGTTATTTCCGTAATCTGCCACTAGGTATGCAGATTACGGAATTACGTAGTATAATAGCACATAAAAGAATAGTATACAAAAGGCTAAATCCTAGTATAAGCCTAGTATAATACCGACTAAAGGGAATGGGGGTGTACTCGTAGATTTCTCGATCACCTGCCAGGTATAGAAATTTTTCTTGGAAAATTTTTCAAGTCCATTATTCTGGGAGAGGGAGGGGGTGTACTCGCGATTTTCCAGTAGTGTAGAGAATGTGACTAAAGACATGAAACATGTTTAAAGACTAATAAATGAAAGCTTTAGCTCTCATAATTTTCTTTTAGATGGAAAACCAAATTTTTGATGATTTTTTTTTTTTTTCATATCTTCTCCTATTTGAGCCAATTGTACCAATAATCAGCGAACAGTTTGTATTTTTAAAATCCGATAGGAACCGCTTGAGGTCCTTTTTTCCGGCTTGTTTCAAGATAAGGTGTCTCATACTTTTTTTTGGTCATTAGAAAATCACCTCTCTGCACAAGATTTGCAAGGTTTTCCACTCATTGAAATCCGACGTATCTCTGGAATGTAATTCCTTATTTCCAAAGTCCTTCCTTATTTTTTCAACGAGCAACCTGTTTCTGAAAACGTGCACCGTTCATCATCTGCCGCACGTTCCCGTCAAATAGTGATTGTACTGGAGGTGGAGGTGAGACCATTTTTAGATAAATGTGCAAAATTTCACTTTTAAGCTATGTTTTTGAGGGTCGGGGACTGGTTTTTGAAGATAACGGCCAAAGATATCCGAAAGGAGGCCCCGACCTAGGTACCTTCCATAACACAGGTCCTCCGCTCATCTCAACTTACGGACTCAATATTTCTAATACACTCGTGTGTAACACCCCTACACTCCCTTCTCTGGCCTCCTGGTCTCTCTAACACCCAGTATAGAAGCCGAATAATTCAATCTCTTCTTCACATATCGTTCACTTGGTGGATTATAGTAATTTCAAGAAAGGGATCAAGTAGGGGAGATGGGAAAAATTAGAGGCCATTGCAGGTTTGCAATGGCAGCGCGCGATGACGTTGGCGCGAAAATGCCCCCTCAGAAAATGAGTTGGCTGGGGTCTTCTCAGTATACTGCATGCTAGACCTGATATAATGAAAGCTGTAAATTTAAATTTCCCCAAATCCTTAAAGTAAGTTGATGTCAGTGTCCTTGATGACGTCATAAAGCATCCCGGCTGGAGGTTGAAATTTTTCCAATTCCCTAAAGTAGGTCGAGGTTATTGATGACGTCATGAAGTATCACACGTGACGTCACGCAGTTCATAGAAACTCCCGGACGTGGACGTTTTCTGCGGATGTAATCCCCCTAACAAAATGGATACTGGGTTCCCCGCTAAAAGAAGTAAACATAGGCTTCTTAGACAATTTTATTCAGAATTATACAAGAATCGAGGTAGGGGGCTAGATTCCTAAGACTAAGATATTGAACAAATTCTTCTTCACATTTGCAAGCCGGAAAACATTAAGGTACTCTAGGAGAGAGATTCCCCATAGTGAAATTTCCCTCTTTAGATAACGAGGGAAAAATATGGAATCAATGTTTGCACCTGGTGGGAAAATAGAAAAGTGCCAGCCTTGCTCTTGTGTACCTATCAAAAAACTATTTCTCGGAATAATACAAATTCTTAGTCTCAATTAGTGACGCTCATTCTGCTGATCGAATTTTCTTTCATAAATAGCGCCAATCTAGGATTGAAAATATCTTACTCTATTATGTTTCATTATCTAGAGAAACAGAAGAAAAAACATTTTCCAGTCAAAGGGACACAAATCGTCGGATCAGTGAACGATTAAACGATATCACATTCTGGAAAAATGAACTGGAAACGGAACTCGAAAGAATCTTAGCTGAAACTCATCTTCTTCAGGATTGTCGGCGAGCGTTAGAAAAATCTAAGCAAGACTGTGAACAGCCTCTACATACAGCCTTAGAATGTTTATATCATCGTGAAGGCCGTCAAGGTATTTGTGAAACTTGTAAAATATAAAATTTGAAAACCCCTAAAATTCTACCTTGAAACAACTCTGATGTGTCCATAGGTATTGACAAAGTACGAGATCATGTTGAAGAAGCACTAATGCAGGAAGTCTCCACACTAAGAAACTCCCAAGAAAAACTGGATCATCTTCGTCTTCGAACTCTTGAACAAGTGCGCGCTTATTTTCAAATTCCTCGCTTTTGAGCTTGAGCTTATTGTCTTCAGGATTATAAGTGGCTTTCATGAATTTCTTAGCTTCAAGAAAATCGCCAGTCTCAACACGAATTGGAATTGGATTTGAGGAGTAAAGAATCTGCGCTACAAATAGACACGAGTTGCTATCAGTTGAATAACAGTTCGAAAAATATCAATTATTTTATCGGTATCGATAAACTCGATCATACGTATGTAAACCTATTTGATTTTGGCTCCCATTCACAATTACCACGAAGTGACGTACACCCCTTTAATTCATAGCGTCACTGTCCCCGATTCATGGGCAGAGCATTCTCATCAAATCATCCAGAAATCTCAGAGTCGTAGAGTAAAATCCATTCAACTCAGAAGTGAGGCTGAAAATACCATGAATGAGTGCGCGAACCATATTTGGAATGCTTGGAATTTCACTAATAACGCTTTGAGCAGAAGAGCTAATGAAATATTAGAGGCGAAAAATAAACTGCAGATGCATTTATATAAAGTACGAATGATTAATTGAATTTTTAATAGTCCCCTTAAACAATGTCAAAAATTACTTTTATCATTTTGAATTTTTTCTTTCAGACACAGCAAGAAATATACGATATTGAAAAAAGTATTGAAATGATTAAAAAAGCAATTAATGACAAAAGTAATCCGCTGAAAGTGGCTCATACAAGATTGGAATTTAGGACACATCGAAGGGAAGTTGAGTTATGCAGGGATAATGTTCAGAGCAGGTATGATTGAATGACTAATTTCACAATTGGAGGAAACTCATGGACGCCATTTACGCCCCCTAATTCTTGTCCCAACATTAATACAGAAAAATTTTGAGCTGTCAACTTTTTGGAGAAAGCAGCTGTACATACTACATACCTAAGCAATACAACTACGAAGAAGTGAAATTGTCAACAGAAAAAACACGCAAGAAAAACTTTATAATACCGTCTATCTGAGTTTATGACAATTCTCTAGAACGTCCGACCTAAAAATCATTATTTCTTATCTCATACTGACGATGACGTCATCAACAATTTGGAGCAACGGCCCAATACTAGAATTTTTCTGGGCCCCCCTTTTTCTTTGGATGACCAGGTCCGGATAGGTCGAGCTCCAAAGGAACAGTAAACCTCACCTGCTCTACGGTTTTAGACTTCATCCCTATAGGCCTAATAGTCATGTTTTTTTTTTTTTTTTTTTTTTTTAAATACGTTCTTTGCATTTTCCAATTCTTTATTGAATCAATACTTACAAAATTTATTTCAAGCCTCTAAGTCTGATTTAAGAGAACATAATTATATACTATCAAAAGAACCTAATCTCTTGACTACCTATAAATTTTCATTCTAAATCATCATTTTACTTAAAAGTTTCCTCCTGGAGCCTTATAAAGATCGTGTTCATTTCCAAACTGATTTGATGAAATAATTTAATCACCTATTTCCTCCTTCAGATTACAGAAAGAAGTTTTGGATCTGGAAACGAACATACATTATTTACAAGAAAAACTCGCGGAAGCAGAAAATCAGCATCAAAAACTTCTGTTAACTCGTTCCAATTTAGAGAAGGACTTGAAGTTGAAAATTCATTCGTTATTTATTGATAAAGAGAAGTGTTTGGGAATTAGAAAAGCTTGTCCAGTTGTTGCCTGCATTAATTGTTAGCTGAAGAGGAGAATGAAATGTGTATAGAAATGTATCAGAAAAGCTACAGTCACTCGTATATAGACGCTTGAAAAATGGCGGTAAAATATTGTGAAATATTTGCAGACTATGATTAAACATTCGATAATTCGCTTGTTTAGCGTCTTCGTGATGTTATAGTATTACCAATAGATTCACTCAATGTGATAGTTGTTCTTCATTCTTCAATAACTTGAACATATACAACGCTCTGAAAAGAAATTCAAGAAAAATGAAGCAAACCATGCAGAATTATTACTGACATAGAAAATTTTTGTCTTCGGAAATAAATTTTTGATCCATGTGATCGGGTCAAGTCATATTCAGATCTTGTAACGAAATTCATCTTCAGGAAAGGCAACAGGGCTAATATTTAATTGAACTCAAATAACACTACGCTGTTTGAAATAACTTCAGCGTTTTGAAACATGTTTTTGCGATCCTCCATATTCGTCGAAACTTATCATCGATTATATTGGACAAATTTATTGTAGAAAGCTGAAGTTGAATCGTCCCGAAATCAGATAACAGTTATAGGTACCGACCTAATTCATCATTTCCAAACTAGCTAAGTAAAATAATACGAACTCTCGCAATTAGAATGAAACCTTGAATTTGACAATATTGTTCATTAAATTGCCTACGTACTTCGCCGCAAATAGGCGGGCTATTTTCGTGATTTCCGTGAGATAGAGGAGATGAAAGGTATCGTGGCTCACATGATACTGGCACGCCATGGGACGAGCACCTTACGGTTTTTTTAATAAATTTTCTGAAAACTCATGTACTTACTTGAAACAAATAACCTACATTATCATAATTCTGAATTCGAAATTATGAAATCTAGAATACGAAAGCCAAGAGAAGGAAAAATTGATCAGATAGTGATGAATACGGTTGATATGTACCAATAAATCATTTAGCATGTTATAGAGGAATTAAACTTCACGAATTCTTGAAACAAAAACAGAATAATTTTTCCGTAAATGTCTCGTCAGTATTTCAATATTGATTTAAATAATATGAATGATATTCAAGCCCGTTTTTTTCGAGCGAACTATCAGGTTTAGAATATCGGAATGGTTTGAAATAAGTAAAAAACAAAAGGCGGGTTCGATAGATTGATAGTACGAGAACTACATACTGTGAACCTCGTACTTGTTCTCTCAAACGCTGTCCTTTCCGCTAGAAACTATTAAATGCATTCAGAGTCAATCAAAGTTTCTCCAAGATATCTCGTGATGTAACTCAAGAATTCCTTAAACCAAATTATAGATGTTACTCATCTTGAGAGGAAACACATCAGTTTGAGATAGAGATCTGCTTTCGTATTCCCAATCTATAAAATACGACTGGACGAGGCAAGGTGAATCCGTTTTTACAAAGAGACGTGTCAACAAGTTCAATATACAAACGATATTGCGTAAAAGCTAGGTCGAGATGTTTTCGATTCATCAAATTAATTGAGATCTTGATGAATCTCGATAGTTTTAAGCTGTCCTTCCGTGGACAACGTTTTGATTAATTTTTCAGACACCATTGCATGAACGAACACGAATAAGAAATAATTATACTTATTTATTACACTTAAATCAACTCTATACAGTTGTTGACTACGCAGAAATTCTCGCCTTGGTCTCGTATTCCGATCTATGGAAGTCTTGTAAAGTGGTGTGGTACAATGGAGTTCCTTTCAAAGTCTGCGAATTGGCATCCACAATCTAAATCATGAAAAATATATATATTTTTTTACGAAACAATTCCTTCGAAGCATAATTGAACATTGTTACTGAATCAACATACCTCCACACATACGTAATCACCAGGTTTAATATCTCGTAAAACTGACGAATGGTAATCTGGTACTGCAGTTTTAGGAATAATCACTTTTATATTACCGTCATTTCTACCGTAATATTGTTGATCAGACCGTCTAGCATTCTACATTTAAGGAATAGAAATTATTTGAAGGGAAACTACTCCATTTTATCTGATTAGAATATGAACTTACTCCCTCAACCAATATTAGCTGTTTCTCGCCAATGTGTTCTTTATGTAACTCATCCGCGATTCTTCTATAAAGAGCATGAACTGCGGTTACCCTCTTCAATTTCACATCTGTCGGTACATCATCTACGTATCTTCTATGCGCAGTTGTTTTCTGGAAATAATAATCATCCATAAGCCCGAATGAATGTATCTAGAATGGATACCTTCTCTAAACTATATCTTCACCTGTCTCATGCTATAGGCATAAACGAATGCATTACTATAACGAACTTCTTCTACCAATGACATCGTATCTTGAAACTGTTCTTCCGTTTCTCCACAGAAGCCTAAAATGAGATCGGTAGACAGCCTTATCTGCGGTATGAAGTCTCGTATTCGATGAACCAATTCTAAATACGCTTCTCTGGTGTAACCACGACGCATTTTCTCCAAAATTTCGCTATTGCCAGACTGCGCCGGTAAATGAATATATTTACAAACATTCGGTCTCGTTTTTATAGCTTCCAGAACCTTTGAGTGAAATACATAAGCGACAATGTCAAAATATTTGATGGGAAAATCATTTTGTTCCTTTTCCGAGTCTTACCCCGTCTGGAAAATCTTTCGGATGTGGAGATGTGAAACGTATCCTCATTTCAGGGTCTACTTCTGCTACTCGATCCAATAATTCAGCGAAGGGAATACCCCCTTTCGGAAGTTTGTACACAGTTTTGAATCCCTTTGTCAGTTGCACTTCTTGATTATTATTTCGACTAGTGTCTCGATAGCTATTAACATTTTGACCTTAAATCACGCACAAAATACTAGAAATATCTTCAAAGTTTGCGGTTGCACAGTATTACAAAAGTCGTTTCTCACCTAATAAAGTAACTTCTTTAATACCACTTTCTGATAAATGTCGAATCTCTTCCAAGATCGAATCAACGGCTCGTGACCGCTCTTTACCTCTGGTAAATGGTACAATGCAATAAGTACACATATTATTGCATCCTCGCATTATAGATCTGTAAAGATTATCCATTTATAGGTACAAGATTCAAAAGTCAAATGCTAATGGGGTTAAACTTACACAAATGCTGTTACTGCATTTTCGTCAAGCCGTACAGGCATAATGTCAGCATAAGTTTCATCGGCAGACAAGAGTACATTCACCGCTTTACGATATGAGCGAGTTAACGAGAGCAATCTAGGTAAGTCTTTATAGCTATCAGGACCCGCAATTAGATCAACGGTTTTCTCTTTTTCCAACACCTGGTGTTTTAATCGTTCCGCCATACAACCTAAAGCAATTGAATAGCAGAATGATGAGACAAAACACTGCCGCGTGCAACACCGGAATGAAATGTCAAAGGGGTTTGTACCTAGTAAACCAACTTTAGGTCTCAATTTTACTTCCGACAGCATCCTTTCTTTCTTCAACTTCGATAATTCTGCGAGTCTAGCCCATATTTTCGACTCGGCACCTTCCCGTATGGCGCATGTGACTAGTAGAACAATATCAGCTTCATTAATATTGGTTGTTCTCTCATAACCTGCACCTTGCAAAATTGCCCACGCCACTTCGGTATCATTGATGTTCATCTGGCAGCCGTAAACTTCGAAATACACTGTAAACGCAAGAATTAGATTCGTTCTGTTGGATGGCACAAGAAACACAAGAATCAGAAATGTTACCTTTCTGGCCATCTCCATTCATTACAGTTGAATTTATGTACGGTATCTCTTCTGAAGCGCGAGTCGTTTCAGTTATTGAGGAGTTGGGTATGGTAGAGGGTTTCATAAAATCTCGAAGGGTGTATCCGTCTTTGCTTTTTTCATCGTGAACTTGAAAACATTGTTGGTTCTGAAGCATTACCCGTAAACGTTTATGCTTGCGAAGAATACCGGGATTCCGGAGAGTTTTAAATAGGAAACGATTCGATAAGATTTTTAGAAACATGGTATGCGATACTGATTCCTAAGGAGATTCTTTCAAGTTGAAGACCAATAAAAGATTACTGATACTTCGACGACTGAACGATAAATTATTCTGCTCAATTACTGGAACGTTTAAAAGTATTTAGGAGTCTGCGAAACATTTCATCAGACGCGAGAAGACGTACAAGCACCGTACAAGTTTCAAGACCGACTTTTTCATTAAAATTGATAACAGAAATCTAGGAGCTTCTCTTATCATTCCATTCAGTTCAAAAATATTGGACCAGTCGTCCGCAGAGAGCGCTAGTGAGTAACATTCCACATTCGCATGATGTGGACTGCGGAAACGAGGGGGAGTTCGCGATGAACAATGTGAACGCGCAACGCGCGTGGGAGTGCGAGGGCTGACCGGCTGAGTCCCTGCCAAGTTCTGAGTCGACGCCGACGCCGCTAAAGCCAAGCCAACTCCAGCCAAACAAAACAAATACCTATTATTATCGACTGCTGTAGTGGTTGAGCTTTTGAGCTTTGCCATTTTCTTCTCTTTCTCTCATAAGAGGTTCATTCCAAAATATGTGAATTAATTTTACATAATATTTTAGTTCTTACTCGGTAGTTCGATATTTTATGACAGTCTCGTATCCTCAATTGTTCGTAAAAACACAAGCATTATTTCTACCTACATGTTCCTAGAGCTTTGTGAGTGAAAGTACTTTTTGATCTCTACTAGTTTCCCTTTGATTTCCGAACGATTGAAATACGTTTATATGATAGGTACTCATTTATAAATATTGATCAATTTCCAGTGTTTCATTCGCTTAATTAAAAGGAAGCATCATGACAACTTCTTCTTATCCACCTCATACAAAGTTACCCGATGTTGAAGCTGCCGTTCTCACCTCTGGTGTGCTTCGTGATGCCACACGAGTTGCGACTGAGAATAACCGAGATAACTTGAGCTTTTCCGAGAAAAGTATCAGGCTCGCATTCATCCGGTAATATTATATTGAACCCTCTTGTAATAAACGAAATACTCGTGGAAAAATTATTTATTGAAACATCTCCGTGCGTATTTCAGGAAAGTGTATTCGATTTTGATGATGCAACTTTTGATAAGTGCAACATTTATCGCCGTCTTCAAATTCCATGAACCCACCAATGAATTCATCTATGCACACCCGGAAACCATATTTCTATCAGCTATTGTTGGTCTAGTAATCGTGATCTCTATGAGTTGTTGTGTAACTGCTCGACGAACTTCTCCTCTGAATTATATCTGCTTGTTCACATTCACGCTAGCCGAAAGTTTCCTTCTTGGCGCTGTATGCGTCCAGTATGAATCTAATGAGGTATGATATTTTCACAATTATTCATCTCTTAATTACTTCTTCTGAGAATGAGACTTAATGGGAATTCTCTCGTTTAGAGCACTTGAAATTCGGGGTAATTTTATCTCTGCTAATTTCCATGCACCCCCTCACTCAGGGTCGAGACTCAGCAAGGTATTTTACAAAATTGTGACAGAAGTTGAAAATATTTAACATAGCAAAACGAATATTTGAACATTTTCAAATCGACAATTTCATCCTGCATACATCCTTGTTCTTTCTCCCAGGGGTTTGAAACTAGGACAAAATCACGCAACCTCCTCGCACGCAACAAATGTCATATTCAAACCTTGCTGGGACGGAGCAAAAATTTGTGTTTTCTCATTGCTTCATAATCGTTCCCTCTCTTAACTCATCTTGATATGGATTAAAAATTTCCAATTATCCCCCCCAAAAAAAAATTTAGAAATGGTGAGGTTTGGAATTTCAAAATTTGAGAAAGATACTTAGGCTGCTTATTGTTCTTCCATTTCTGTCTTTTATTCTGTATCAATTGAATGAAAAAAGAATGCGTCAAATGAAATTGAAAAAAATCTCTCGATTTTTACCTAGATGAATCATATTTTCTTCTTGGAAAGTTAGAATTAATTTTACAATATACTTTAAAATACATTTTGTAATTTTCTCGTTCCACATGAGTGGGTATGAGAAATCTTTATGATTTCCAGGTATGTTTAAACTATGATAAGGACTTGTAGTTTATGTTATTTTTTTTTCTGCTGTTTATAGGTTCTTCTAGCTGTTGGAATTTGTGCGATTGTATGTTTCGGTTTGACCGTTTTTGCATTTCAAACAAAGTATGATTTCACGACTTGCGGGGTAGGCCTCTTTGTCGCATTGATAATATTATTTCTATTCGGTCTAGTCTCTATCATCTTCAATTTCGACGGAGCGCGTTTAATTTATGCTTCCATCGGAACTCTTTTATTCTCTTTGTACCTGATTTACGACACTCAGTTACTTATTGGAGGTACTCATAAATACAGCATTTCACCGGAAGAATACGTTTTTGCTGCGCTCAATTTGTACATAGATGTTGTGCAATTGTTCTTAATGATTTTAAGACTCGTTGGTGGCGGTTTACGAAGCGGTTAACTTTCCTTCGGCTTAGTGTATCCAATTTCATGTTTCTCAAAACACATTTAATATTGTATGATATATTCTTACTCTACAATTGTATTCTCAAACGTTCCTCGCAATAAAAAAGAATTCCTAAGCTGAATATTACGAGATACTTCAAGGATCTCGATTAAGGAAGAGGTTCTTACAAAATTAGGAACGTTTGAGCATGCGACTGGTATTCTTTACTTCTCAAATGTTTTTACGATCTCTTTATACAAAAAAATTGCCACGTACTACACCATTCATATGTTATACTCGGGACTTTTTCGTCTGAAATATGACTCTTATGATAAGAGAATGTATATTTTCCTATTCAAGTTTCTCTCTATGTTTGAATGTTATTCTCAACTATTTGCTAGTTATAGTCGTTGGGAGTTTGGTTGCGACATAAGTTGTTTATTTTTTTTCTAATTTTTCAATTATTTTATAAAAACTATTGTTGAACAAGATGACATACGATCAAATTAGTTCTCCAAGTTGATTACTTGTTCTGAAATCTAAAAGTATTTAGATTTTTGTACTTGAAATTTCATTTGAGGTAATTTTATTTTATTTCTGCTTGTAAAAGTCAATGTTTCAATAAAAACTTTTAAAATTCCATGTTATTTCCATGCAGCTCAATTGAGAATGAAAATGCTTCATCAATTGGTAAGGTTCCCTAGTTGAAATTTATATAAACGATTTCCGATTTTGCAGTGAATTTCGTTCACATTCTCAGACCAGGAATGCGGTCTCAGTGTTTTCAGCTCATCAAATTGTTTCTGCAGTGTTGACTTTATAGCTTCTAAATGCTTCTTTTTATCTCCAATGCACCATAAAATACTCGCGTGAAACGATGGATCCTGAAATGAGAATAAAAAACAATGCATACGTATATCAAGGAGACATATCTTTATCTTTGCTGAAGAATGATTTTTTCATTCTTCGTCAAATTGACTTCGGGGATTGTAGTAAATCACCTCATAATAGCTGGGAAGTTTGAATTCTGATAAACTTTTGTCAGCACATTGGACTAATTGCAACATCATGTCGTATCCGAATTGAACTTTCAATGCAAGAAAAGTTCTTGTCCTCTCATCGTTCACCAGAACTTCTAGATCATCGAAATCCATGATAAAACTGGAAACAAAGTTGAATGTCGTTGAGATTAGTCTTGGTTTGGGATGATTATGAGATATAGAGGGAATGGAGGAATAGTTAAAGATACTAGCGTATGAGAAACTGGAGGTGACCGAATAAATACATCTTTCAAGGTTCGCAAACGTGAAAAAAACATAGTGAAAACCGATTTTTTAGAGATAGACGATGGTTCATAATCGAAAAATAAAAGAGAACTCTCGAGTTTTAAATCATTTAATACCATGAGAAAGGAACAACAAAAAAATTTACATTTGACATGAATAGAGAAAAGATTTTTCGGCAAAATGCCGAAAATCGAAAACATAAATGACGAAACTACCGTTTATGCCGAATTTCAGCAAAGAAATGCATAATTTTCAGCGTTAAATGTACTCAAATGAGCAAAAAAATGGTACTTTTTTCGTTAATGCCGAATAAAGCCGAAAACTGAATTTTTAGTGCCAAAAATGTTATCATAAATGCCGAAAAATCCTTTCTCTAGACATGAATATTAGAGAACTTCTTTCAAGGTTGAAGGAAAAGTTTCATACGAAATCGACCACTGAAAAAATCCTGCGTTCATTTATTTATACTATAATAACATAGTACTGCGATAGGTCAATAGATTGATTTCCCTGCGACGTCAAAGTAAATGTTACTTAGGATCGTGTATCTTTTGCTATCGACTCTAATTTTGATATAATTTATAATTATTATATGTCAGGTTTAATTTACGTAATTGCATGAAAATTTCATCACTATCGGCAGTGGGACCTGAGAAAATCCTTACTTTTGTGCTATGTCACTATATAAGTACCTATAAGTAGACTTGAAAAATTCCGACTTTCAAGCTGTACGTGCTAAGAATAAAACTTGGTAAAATTTTGACTCTTTACAAAACGGGTTCCCTATAATCTTCAATTAACGCAGTTATAGAACTCGTGATTTTTGTTTTTTTCATTACTTTTTTACACTTAACTCTCGTCTATGACAATTTTCTTATGAATACATAACTTACAATCATATTTGAAGGATTTTCCTTCATTACAACCAGTACCTAAGATTTATTTCTAATTTTATTCTGATTGGTCAAACTGGGCTGCCCAATTCATGGAATGGACAATTTTGGATACACTTTCTGCTTCATTCATGAATTCGGTAATTTAGCTACCTATTTCCTGAATTGAGCAATTGAGCTGTTTATTCCGTGAAATAGACAATTACGTAAATATGCACTCGCAGTTACTATCTGACAATAATAAATGGTTGCCAAATCTTCGCCACATTAAACTAAGCCCGAAAGCTACAACAATTCGACTATAAAATCAATAAGAGTGATTCAAAAAATCAAGATAGAAATTCGCTGAGTAGCAGAGATCCAAAAAATTGATCTCGTTATCCATCCTAACACGAGTGAAAACTTGAAAAGTACTTTTCGGTCTATAAATGTTCCAGTTACTTGATTTGCTAGTACGTTTCTTCTTCATATCATGGATCTGGATCGTAAATAGAACTTATCCGTGTTGTTATTCATTCTTCATGACGCTCTTCTTTCACTCTTCAATAATGCATCTCGTCTCCGTTAACGCTAGGAACGACACTTCAACAATTATCGTTCACACGCCAATGTTCAACTCGAGATTTTGAATTAAGCTCTTCTCGTAAAATTTTAAAGAAAGACTTACATTATGCTGAAATTCGTTAAGACTAAATTGTTTTGCATAAAATTCCTGATCTGTCATTATAATTCGTAGAATATTGTATCATATGTAATATTAAAGTTACATGGGATATGTTTCGGTCGAAATTATTTACCTTTTACATTTTCTCATCTTCTTTCGCACGTCCTCTACAAAAAGCGGAATCCAATGGTGACGGAGAACAACAGTTCTACTAAAACTAACGTGTAAATCACAGCATCTGTGAAAATCTCCAATCGCTTGAATAGAGGGTAAGAGTTTATCACATAAAGCTTCGACGAACTCCACGTTTCTGACTGAAAACGAGAAACTGATCCATCAACCTATGGCAAAATCAAATGAGAAAAACGGAAAGATATTTCTACGTACCAGGCACATACAAACACGAGGCCCAATTACCTCTTTCATGAGGAAACGAACGCACTCGACCGTCGTGCTGCTCTTGATTGTCACGAACTTCAGAGTCATCATTTAAATCGGTAAGAAAATTCAAAAGAGAATCGGGAACGGGTAACCTGTAGGAAAAACAAACGAAAGTAGTATACCAACACCAATACTTTTACATAAAACGCAAAGAAATGAGGCAACGTTCTTCCTTACTCGGACGATTCCGGAACTTTAGGTTTCTCAGATGAGGCACTGTCGCCTTTTTCATCTTCATGTTCACAGCCTTCATCATCACTCGTGTATATATCCTGCAATAGGGATAAAGCATTCAGATTTTTCATGTTTCAGCCGGTAACCATATCTCTCGAGGTTGTGACCTCTTGATATTGCCTCGTTATTGCAAAACAGAAATTTCACGAAATTGTTGTAAATGTTTCGGTAGATCAGAACTTTTTTGGTGATTTTCAGTCGAGATTTGCGGCTCGATTTCAACTCTGTTGACAAAAATCTTGCTGGTGATAAGCTGATAACAAACCAACCAATCCATCCCCTCCCTACCTCAACCGGACCGAAGGTTATTTGTAAAATAGTAACAAGTGATAAGAATTATTAAGAACACCTCTCTGCTTCTTATTCAGATTTGACTCAAGCTGAGCAATGCTCGAGTAGGAAAATCGATCGCATTCATCAATATCAACTTGCATGTTCCTTGAAGATCATTTTTGTTCCAAGTTTACAGTTCTTCTGACTCCGTGAATAAACTATGGCTCTGACTAATCACTGTAAGTAGTCGTCTTCAAATTTCTCTAGCGTCAATACCAGAAGGACGAGAAATTGTTTTTCAACTTATATTGTAGTCGTATAAAAATATCCTTCATTACGTATATTCTAGCTGCTCGATTCTGTGCCAATCTTTACAAATTTTCCGCATTGAAATCAGTCAGAACAGTAACATGTACCAGTGCTAAACTGAAAGAAGGATCTGATTCAAAAGCAGTCAGTCCAAATGTTGAAAAAGGTTGGTTTTCGGAATCTTGCGCAATTCAAATCTCTCTTTTGACAATTCCTATCTCTGTCTTGTTTGTTTGTGCATGCCTTTGCAGAGAAGAAGCCTTATCAACCGTACTCGCCGTTTCAAATTCCATTAAAACCTTTATCGGTAGACAATGCTGTTCAGTATGCTCTAGCTAGAATAGATGATATCATCAATTTGGGTCGTAAAGTGAGTACAACAATGAATAGTTAGAGAATCATTTTCTTGACCTCATAGATCATTAACGGTTTAATTGTTTCAGGGTGCCTTGTGGCCTTTAACATTCGGTTTGGCATGTTGCGCTGTTGAGATGATGCACTTTGCGTCCCCCCGTTATGATATGGATCGTTTTGGTATGGTGTTTCGAGCTAGTCCTAGACAAGTAGATGTACTCATCGTAGCTGGAACTGTAACGAATAAAATGGCCCCCGCACTCAGACGAGTCTGGGAACAAGTAAGTTCTTACTACATTTTCAAAGATATATTTTGCGCAGGAGAAAAAAAAAGGGAATATTTGAATATAATTGTGTAGGCGACTTACTAGTATGCAAAGAATGTGTCAATCTTCGATGAATTTAATGGAATATTAACACTGTGTTCAATAAGATCTAAAATTAATGTTGGATTTGTAGTCATACCTCTTGCTGTCATGAATGAAATTTATAACTTTTCAATTTTTATGATAACAAGAGGTCGTGGTATGGAAAATGCTGCTGTAATTTTAGATCGGTATTGAATATTCAAAATTTAGCCATCTTTCTTGACGATTAGTACGTCATTTTGAAAACTTCGGTCGTTTGTCCACCTACACTTTCTTTTGCTGCCCGTGGTACAACATTAAAACAACAGTTCTTGAAAAATATTTGTTTTGTTCCTCAGATGCCTCATCCCCGATGGGTTGTATCCATGGGAAGTTGCGCAAACGGAGGTGGTTACTATCACTATTCGTATTCTGTTGTCCGCGGCTGTGACAGGATAATACCGGTCGATATTTATGTTCCAGGTAAAGCTCTCATTACTTAATATTTTAATCCAAGATGAACGAGTACGAAAATTTTTCTTACAACTTTTAGGATGCCCACCCACAGCTGAAGCGCTACTTTACGGTATGCTCCTTCTTCAAAAGAAAGTGAAACGTATGAAGTTGTGTCAGATGTGGTACAGGAAATAAGCACCGTCAATAACTTTCTTCAAGAATGTATAGCTATTTTTATGTATATAAATTATTGGAAATCGTTAAACAAGTACTGTTTTTTTTTTTTTTTGAACACAACAAAATGTTTTTTAACACTGCGCATCTAAATAGGGGATGCAAAAATATCAGGGGGAATGCAACGCTGTAAACATATTTCATGAAGTGTGTCGTACTTCTGTTGAATCTCTGCGGTATTTGTATCGAGCATCTGTAAGGCGTCTGCGTAATGATCCAATATAGTTCGGTACATGGGAAGCTGAAATTGAAGATACGTTGTAATGAATACGAGACATGCTACGAATAATTCGTAAAAATAATACGTTGGTACTTACCGGTTTGCCACTATCTACACATTTGTCTTTACTGTCGTTTATTTTTTGCACGAGATTCTTGATTTTCTCTTTAATTCCTTTCAACTGTGTATCCAATAATTCAAATAGTTCAGTAGATCTATTGAAGAAGAAATAGGCGAATTAATACGAAGGTCAATGACTGAATGGATGCAAATTGAACGCATAAGAAACCGATTCTTACTCTTCGTAGTTTTCTGATTCAGAGTCAACAGTCTTACTCATACTCTCATCTAACTTGGATACCTCTCTCTCTAATTCTTCTTGTTCCTTGACGAGAATGTTCAGCATTTCTTCTACATGATTTTGTTCAGTTTTGGCATGCAATAAGTTGTCATTCAAACGTTTAAGCTGGAACAGAAGCGACAAGAGAAAATGTATCACCTCTGGTTTCACAAACTGTGACCAAGTGAAAAACGATAGAATACCGTATCGGCTTCAGAGTTCAGCGAAGTTTGAAGGGACTGGATTTGATCAGCTTTAGCAAGCAAAGTTTCTTCAATACTGACTAACTCACGGAACCATTTATTATACATTTGAGTAAATTCGGAAGCGGTTTTCACCTCGTCTTCCGTCGTAGTCGAAGTGAACGGCATTGCTGAGAATTCTAAAACTATTAAGGTACAACGGATCCTCTAGAATATTTGGTACGAATTTTAAAGCCTCAGCATCCAATTCTTCTGGTTTTGGAAATAAACTTACCGTATTATACGCTGAATAATCACGGTCAAAATTGATGGTTAAAAAAATGATTTTGCTTTCATTTTCTTGCACGGAATTTTCAAAGAGTGAATTAATGCAAATACTGGTTGACTAGAACAGCATCCTTCCTACTGATTTTTGGAAATCATTTCAAACAACTTGTAATTAGAATGAAAATGGAATGGAGTTGGCCTAGAGAATAAATATGAAGCGGACAAATTTATGACCAATATTGATGCACTGAAAATCAGAAGCCCGTGATCAATACTGATAATTGATAATGAATGAAATTGACATATCCAAAACACGATGTCGCAGAAATAGGCTCCGGATCGATAGTTTTGAACAAATATCTGGTGCGAAAGGGCAAAGTAATGATCTATAGGAAAGGAACTTCTGAACTCGTGATAGAAATATCATTTCCTAGATCATCATAGGTGAAGTTGGAGGTCATCGATTTCGTTGTGATCGCCGATCGGTGTGATTGGGCATTGGTGTCATGGTGTGAGGTGGTCACCGGCGCGCCACTGTTGCGTCCTGTTCCCGCCACGGTAACTTCAAACTTTCAACGAACCAGCAGTTGAAAATGAAAATCTTTGTTTTGAATATTGATTTAGGAATCCTTGTGATGATTAGGAACCTTAAATGACTACTCGTTCTCATCCGATTCCACTGAAGATTTAACGTAAGAAATTCGTATGAATTTGGGGTCTTGCCTTAAATGACTACTCGTTCTCATCTGATTCTACTGAAGATTCGAAATTAATTTATTATTGACGAAATCGTCAATTTTGAACGTAAGAAATTTGTATGAATTTGGGGTCTTGAGATAGATACCTAATGCTTTATTACTAGGGTGATCAAGATTAAGAATAAAATTCTCGACTTTTTGATGAACAGATCCATATTGTGGGTCGACTGAATTCATCATTATTCACTTAATCATTCATGACACGATTCAGTAGAATAATTAGAGTAATCATTTTCAATGAGTTTAACTAATTCAGCGGGGTCTTCTTTCCAAGTTAGATTACGAAAAAAATTCAATTCAACTTAACGTCTCTCATCTTAATTCAGTTATCATCCACTTTTAGATTATGCGTCGCGTTTATAGTCAGATGACCCACAAATCATCCAGGTTGGTATAATCATTATTTCTTTCTCTTTTCTTTTTACGAATATATTTTTCACCAAATTTACAATTACACAGCAATAAATAGAAAGAAAAATAGAGAAAAGAAAAAGTATTAAACATGGTGAAACAGCAACGCAGCGTTTTCAAATCATCCTCGCATTAAAATTACTTGTATATTAAAATAATACAATTTTACAAAAGAATTTTCATCATAATACAAAGCGATACACAACATTGTACTTTAAAAAAAATACTACTATACATTTTATATGTGTGTACACCGACAAAACACATACAAATACAGCGAATAACAATTCAGTCTTCAGTAAAGAAAGAAAAAAAAAAGTTGAAAAAATTGAGACAGCAAAAGAAATATTATCAGATTTTAGATAGGGAAAAGTGTTCACTAATAAACGAATCAATTGAAAAAACTATAAGGAAAAAATATTTAAGGTGACGAAAGTGATTCATGGAAAAAAAGAAGGCAAAAGGTAAACTTTGAATGAAAACATATCGTTCACAACAGGCTAAATGAAAAAATAAGTAATATAACTTAATAAGCGATAAATATAGGTAATGAAATAATGATGTTCCAGAATGTTGAACATAAAACGTTGCACAATATTTGAATTCGGAAAGAGTTTGAAAACATTGGAACGTTTTTCGGAGCATTCTATTCTCAACTATCACTCATTACATTATTTCTACATATTTCTTAGTCAAAAACGATAGCAGCATTCCTAGTAATATATAATATAGAATATCAACAGAATCACACAAGAAAAAGCTCCTACAATTAGTCCGCCCCATCATCCCCTTAATTTTCCACAATATTCCAATACTCCCGAATTCCCTTTTACAATGTTTCGTCCATATCAACAGCTTCTACAATAGATGTTTGAGACGGAACAGAGGATGTATCGACTGGAGCTGTTTCAACTTGTTGGCTACGATCATTTGGGGAGAGTACACCACCTAAAATATAAATATTTGCTCGTATGGATTCACTGTAAATTGATCATTATGCCGTATCAAGACTATTGACTCACCTATATCTGGTACTACGCTATTATTTATGAGTAAATCACTAGCTTCTCGTACTTGAGTACCATTCGCTCCCTTCGGATCAAGATCAGTTCCCCAACTAATGTACATTGACGTTAAATGGTCGTTACCCAGTTTTTTATGTACCTAGCGGATCAAATACAGAACGTTTGCGATTAGGACTTATATACCATTCACCGTAATTCGACAAAGTTAGTTTCAAATTCACTCACTTTCGCTGTTAAATAAAATACTGGAGGTTCATTAGGTGCTAGTCCTTGTAATTCTTGTAATTCGCTCAGCGCCTCTTTGTACTGGCCACTGTTATAGTAAAGCGAAGCTCTTTGGAATTTACATAGGGCGCTTTTCGGATCGATCTGCAGTGCCTCGTTGAATGTATCAAGAGCGGTGCGCGGCTTTTGCAAGGCGTTTTGAACCTACAAAGAATCACATAATTCCGTAAAATTATTTCTCTAGTTTCTGGAACAAAAAGTTCATTTACAAACAATTGTTACTCACCACGCCGATAACGCACATTATAACAATGCTTGTCGGATATATTGATAAGGCTTTCTTCAGATGTATTTCAGCAAGTTGATATTTCTCTTGTTTCATATAAATGCTACCCAGACCATACCTACAACACAGACGGTATGCCTCTTTCAGTAAAATGTTCCACAGAACTAGACGTGAAAAAAATCGTACACTTACCATGCATTATAGTGTCTAGGATCAACTCTAATCGCATGTCGAAAACACGACATGGCTTTATCGAGTTCTTCAGTCACCACATATTCATGTCCTAGAAGAGTGTGCGCATACGCGAAGTCAGGATCTAACTGCAAAGTAGAAACCGAAAAATAGGATTTAAACATACAGTATCACAGATGATTCTTTCAGAAATCAAATTACTTACTTGCACAGCTCTTTCGAAAAATTTGATGGCAACGTCGTGCTCCTTATGTAATGAGACACAATTTCCAGCAGCGCACCATGTGGACGGACTATATCGATCACACTGCAATAAATCATGTGCCAATAGGGAAAGATCTTTTTCTTTATGCAAATGCCACAACGCCGTACTATACATTTCCATCATGCTGTCGCGGAAAGGTTCTTTCTCCCGCACTTTTTCGAAAAATCTAATGAATGTAGACGGTATTAGGCTGGATGAATCATGTTTTCATAACATAATCACTGGATCATGAGACATACCTGTTCGCTTCTTTATACTTATGCAGTTCTAAATATGCTTTACCACAATACGATAACACCAAAGCAGTATTCTGTTGCGGCATCGGTAAATCAAGAAAACTTTCTAAGGCTTTATTCAATTCGTAATGAGCCAAGTACAAATACGCTGTTCCAAAACTCCGTAGCAGAGACATCAATCCCTCTGAAATTCGAACATACAAATTACTGAATTGTCAATAACTACCACAAAAACCATGACGTATCGAGTGAAAAAATACGGACCCATCGATTGTTTCTGTAAAGCTAAGACTTGTTGGCAAGCATTTTGTATGGCAGATAATGAATTATTCTCAGTCTCCAAACCTAGTTTATTCTTTTCATTTATTTCGCTGAATGTCGACTTGCTACTTTTCGACACGCGAATAGATTTGGCTTTCCGTGACGGCGATTTTGGACTCGCGAACTTAGGACTTTTATTATTCTCCTTAACATTGTAACTGTTATTGGTAACGATTCGTGAACTCCTTCGAACACTTTGTAAAGGCGCTGGTGTCGTAATATTCGTTGTATTCGTTGCTAAAGCTGTATTTCCCGACTGATTAAAAACTACTGGTTTTGAAACTTGTAAAGGTGAAACTGGCTCCTTCCGTCCTACATGACACAAAATATTAGCGTAAGCAGCGGTTTGTATAGAATCACATTTAAGGTGCATGAGAAACATACCGAGTAACTGTCGTTTAACAATAAGTTTCTGATCACTATTCTCCATCAATGTACCGCTAGGCGATATAACGTAGCCTTCGTTCGGACTACTGTCTAATGGCAGTACACCAAAACTGGAAGTTAGAGGACTTAAGCCATACAAATTTCTGTATTTACTAGGTCTAGAAGCAGCTGGTGGTCGTATTAATGAAAATTGTCCATCCTCCGGTGTGAACTGTCTGATTCCGCTCATCGAATTACTGCTAATTATTCCTAAGGTTGGTATCGGAGTACTGCTAGAAAAATGATCACATGAAAACCCATCCATAATAAAAATAAACTCGATCGACGAAGGAGAGAAACGCACCTAGTACTATTATTGAAAACTATATTCTCGGTAAGACCGTTCGTATTATGACATGTTCCCCAGTTCGTCGGTGTTTCTATTTGACCAGCTTGGAATATTTTCGATGGATCTGGTTTCTCACCATGATCACAAAGCTCTTTGAAAGACTGCCACAAATAAGGACAAATTTTTAACGATTTACGGAAGGCATCCGCACCGCGCGAATTGCGTTCCGACTTATAATAAATTCGCCCGATAATCTGAAGGACGAATGATGATTCCTCGCCGTACTCTTTGACAACATCGTCTACTGTTTGGAAACGGGTAACATCTCCACCAGTGAGCACAAGTTCGGCCTCGGGTATTCTGAAGCAAAAATTCACGACGAGACGCATAAGAATGAATTTAGAGATAATACACAAAAATAGAAACATGAATTACTTTTCTAAATCCACGCAACATTTTGCCATAAGGAATTTACATTTTGAAGAATTCAGTTTTCTTGATCTTAGAGCTGCGTACGCTTGCATTTTCTTGCCAGCTCTGTAGTAACACGTCGCAAGTAGGAATAATGTTTCATCTGAATCCACTAGATAACAAAGAAAGATATGAAATTAAGGCTTTATATCATGTACAAATGAAATGATTGTGCTTTTGACCGTAAGTGTGCACTCGGAACTCTTATCTTTGACAACAATACCTTTGTTACAATGAAACACATTCATTTGTCAATTGAAGGAGACGAATTAAAGATAGAGGTCCATTATACAGAGAGTACTAAAAGTTATTAAGAACGATGTTAGCAACTAACCTTCAGCTCGCAAACGTTCGGCCAGGAAAATGGCATCAGCAAAATCATAGTGGTTCAGGCAATTCCAAATGGCAGCCTGCATAAAGGACATCATTACTCAAATTATTTCAATACACATTTCCAAAAATGAATGAAACAAGACGTCTACAGAATAAATATGCACGACAAGAAGGAAAATCGATGATATCAATCTCATTCGAACTACTGAAATATAATTCTGGACTTGATACTCGAACCAAAACGATGCACTTTTAGTGAATCATAGTGACGTCAACTTGGAAATATTTCGCTTGACAGACGCTTTTATCATAGTTTGGTATTGAAATTATTGAAACTTATAGCGAAGATACGACGAAAATAATGGAGAAGATTAATAAGATGAAGTACCTGAACTGGTTCTTGAACAAGCATAGTATAGGCTGTTCTAGCAGGCGAGGAGCGAATATAACTTATAATATTACTCAGGTTAATTCATCATCGGATGAAGTATGAAATCTTCCGAGCAGAGATACAATTCTTAAGATCTTCTTTCACAATTTCACGAATTTGTTAACAAGGTTATACGACCAGATCAGTGGAACAATTGCATTCTTCGCATTACGTAAACACCCATGTATAATTCTCCGAACAAACTATGCGGCTATCACGAACGAATTAATAATCCTAAAGGAAGAAGCATGAGAGAACATTCAAATTTCATAACACTTTCTGAATATTTTTTCTTCTATTTTTGTATTTTAAATTTTTCAACCTAGCCCAGGATTTACGATTACGATTTGGCATTTGGGTTGAAATCAGTTTTTAGAAAAGGCAAAGTACGAAAAAGTACGAAGTACAAGGTGGGTAGGCCTGCTGATACGATTTTATCGGATCGAGATTTCGGAATCTAGTCGTTCGCGAACTAACAGCTGTTACCGCTGGCACGAACGGAACGAACGAATCTACGCGAAGTATGAGAACACGGCTCACTAGGGATATGGAACGGTCCGATATTTTGGAGCAATAACCGTGAGCGATTGAAAAACTCCGGGGGAGCGAAAAAAAGGAGTGATATATATTTTAAATAACGCTCCGAAGGAGCGATTGCTGGAGTGATAAAAAAAATTCGTTCAACCAAAAACCGGAACGAAAACCGAAAAATTTCATTCGGTTTTCACTCCACTTTTTCACCCAATTTCAACGATTATTGAATAAATATGCTTCATTTTTTCTGAATTCTGAAAAAGCTTGTTCTTTTTTTTTCTTTTTTTTTCCTCCAATGAGGAAATGACTATGTCAAAAGTTCCTGACGGCCTCTCAGTCGGTTTGTCAATCCGAGTAACTCAGTAGTGTTCAAGAATACTTGCCCTGCATCTGCAACACCTCGCAGAAAATGGAAGAGGAGCAATAACCGGAACAAAAACCGAAAACCGATTGAAATGTTTTTCGTTCCGAGGAGCGAAACCGCGGAGTGAAAAAATTTTGAATCGGTCATAAGGAGCGGAACGATTGAGTGAAATAATTTCCTGACGAGGACCGATAACCGAAAACCGAAAAAATTTTTTCGTTCCATATCCCTACGGCTCACGCTATAATTGTGGCCGCGCTACCGACCTACCGTACAAAATGAAATAGACGTATCTGCATATTCACGATCTGCGAAAAAGGATCCTTCCCTCATCACACAAATATCTTTTTTTGCTGGTCGTGGGTATGCAGAATGCAGATACGTTCATTCTTTAGCCGGTTAATTCTATTTTGAACGGCGACGCGGCCATTGACTATACACGTATCAGACAAATACTCGCATTGTTAAAAAAGTTGTCACTTTGAAGGATACTGACACCAGAGTGTGCTGCGTGTTAACCAGCAGAGTGAAAGAGACAGAACATCTTTCCCTCTCTCTTACACCAACGTATTAACACGCAGCACACTCTGGTGTCAGTATCCTTCAAAGTGACAACTTTTTTAACAATGCGAGTATTTGTCTGATACGTGTATAGTCAATGACGCGGCTCAACGGCACTTTTACTATAGAAAGTTCCTCTGACGTCATGCAGTTGATAACGATTGGCCAGAGTACACGATCAGAGTACCTGTTTTGGTGTTTACAAGCCTCTTAAATCTCTTATGACTCCCGTTAGAATAACAAAAGGGAGCAAAGATCATCAGGTAAATAAAATTATAAAAGAGAATCCTAGGATGAATTTTAGTTATAATCAAAATAATTATTTTATAGGGCTTCTTCTAGAACTTATTTATAAGGCTCTGGATACTGAGAAATTGTTTATTCACAATCACTAGTAAGACAGTGATCATTGCTCCCTGACCCTGTGCAATTCTCTTACAGGAGTCGAAAGGTCCGTTGGCCAAGTAGGTGACATGATGTACGATTTCGACGTCACCAGGAATTAAACGGTCTATTATACATCGATCGGATGCCTTTTGACGCATAACTCCTAAATTACAAAAATTATTGACGCATTATGCGAAATCAACGATCATGGAAAAGTATCAAAACAAGTCAAAAAATTTGTTTGGAGGAAAATCAGAACTCTATATAGTTGTTCTCTGATGTCAGTTTTTAATTACCTTTAACAATTTCAGTCCCCGATTCTGGATTCTCAAATAGGGCATACATCACATTGCATAATATTTATAGTGACTCCGCGGACAGAAACTCGGTTAAGCCGTTATCAATTAGGTACCATATGAAAAGCATGCGTTCCTGATAACGCTTAACCGGGTTTCTGTCCGCGGAGTCACTATTGTACGTCAAAAAAAAATTGACGTCTATATGCATTCGGTTGTGATAGGAAAGGTGCATGATTATACAAGTTTTGTTTCTAGAGGACATACAACAAATTGCGCAGAAAACTTTGTTTTTGCATGTGTACGTCAACTTATAACTTTGTCCGGCAGAATTGGAATGCTAGAAAAACATCTCGCTGGAATCAAAATGCTCGCACACTCAGGTATAAAGATATTGGGAGAAAAAAGGAAAGGTCACAGATCAGGAAGGAAGGAGACCATTATTGACTTTGGGTAAAAAGGGAGAATTAGGCCAATTATCTTTTTTATTTCTCGCAGGTGCGAAAAAGATTTCTCATTCCCCCACCTAAACTTGGTACTATTTGCATTTCCTATCAGAAAAGAGAATGAGGAAAAAATGCTTAGTTCAAGTCCAGTATACTGTATGTTTGTGAATGATTTCTCAATAACGATCATACATAAGAAGGGTATCTCTCATACTCTTAACTGAGGTACTTTTCTCTTGAACGACACAATGTTACAGAAGCCTGAGAAGAGCAGTATTAGTTTGGAATGACCCGGAGAAAAGTATTTCTCATAAGTACAAGCGACTGCGGTACTTTTCTCTCGAGCCCTAGAAATCCGCATTTTACTCAAAATCCATAGAAAAATACCAATTTTTTCGGGGATCGAACATCCGTAGATCTGGCAGCACTGATAGCCAAATTAAAATAGCTCCTTCAAGTAACTAGATATGCAATACTCTATTCACCAATTGGCCTAGCCCCTTCAATGAGCCAGATATACGACGCTTTAAACACCATAAGACTCATAAAACAGGTTCCCTGCCTCCTTTCATTTAACTTCGTTGGAGAAGCTGTGAGTTTTTTCTATATGCAGGAGCGATGTTGTAGAAGGAGGGTTATTGGTAAATGGAAAATTCGCTCAAGTTTTTCCATTTACTATTAACCCTCCTTCCATAAAATAAGGGACAAAGCCAGAATTAGTGAAATAAGAGGGAAAACGGTTATTGAAGACATGGATTACCTATATAATAAAAAAAATAAATAATAATAATAATAATTTTAATATACCGGGGACATGATTTAGTCAAAGGGGGAGGAGTGGAATAAAAGACTAGGTCGACATGAATAGACCCCATACAGACTGAAAAGAAAAATAGCTTAATCGAGAGCAAGATAGAGGAAGGAAATAAGTGATGAAGCAGGTATTCTGTTGACCAGGAATGTCCAAAACAGAAGTACCTGAGAACAATAGGGGACAGCCATGTCCTAGAGTGGGCGGCAGCATTAGCATGCTAGACAATGAGGTATGATGTACTTTGGGTTTATTTTCCTAGGCTATAATATTAATAATAACACCAAGTTAAGAAATACTGGTAGAGGAGGAAGAGAGTTACTATATATTTCCAATGAAATAAGATTACTTTTAGCTTACAGTAGACAGCGTCCTGAGCCTTATCTCCGAGTCGTTATTTCGCAGATTCGTCAATTCATCTTAGTACAGCAGCAATACCCTCCCATCCTAACCATGAGGGTCTTATTATCTTGGCCGGATACTTCCCCCTCACGAATCCGTAAAAAATTAAGATTGAACGATAAAAATTGTCCGGTAATCAAGTGATGACGATGAGTAATCCATTTGTTTGCTGTAGCTTCCCCTTTTCCATAAAACCATCCATCCTGAAATCCATTGATTCTTCCAAATTGCAATGAAATATGGAAGAACTAGTCTGGAAAAAGAATTCTTGGACGCAACGTCATGAGGGTGGCTAAGAAAACAGAAATCCGGTACCGGTCTTGGAGCCTTTTAGGTATATTTTTGGCGGCTACAAGAATCAGAATCAAACATTGACAGACCCGAATACTTTCAGTATTCATCTGCGGTATTACTTTAATTCCTTTATTGACTCTGTCACTATTGTATTTATTTAATTTTTTGTTTCCGTTCTTTTTTGGTCTTTTTTTTTTTGTATTTCTGTATTTTTTTTTCTTTTGTTTTTTGTTTTTTGTTTTTCTTTGTTTTTTTTTTGTATTTATTTTTATCTTTTAAATAAAATTCTATGGTTAGATGATTAAGAAAAAAAATATATCTATGTATTTTATTAATTTTTTATCATTCTAAACATATTACTAGGTAGGTATTATATATAAAAAAAAAAAAAAAAAAAAAAAAAAACTTGAGGTTTCATTTGAATGAAGATTATTTCACTGTCCATTCATTATTTTCAGGTACCTACGATATATTTAACCATGTCCTGTATCCATCAGTTTGTGAGACGTATTAGAACGGAATAGAAAACGTCATCTTTTTATTATAAATCTTGATTTCATTAAAATTTGGTTCTACCTTTTTGATTACTGCAATACAATAATACGTAATATAGATAGGTACTAAACTGTGGAATATCATTTTTCGCTAGCAATGCTCAAAATAAAAAGAAATTATGCTCAAAACGTTCTCTTATAAATTTCTAATTTTAGAGCAGAAAGAGCCTTTCTTCTCTTTATAATATGTAATATACTGAGGTGCCTATCAAAACTTGAACAGCCTAGGTATGGAAGGAATTATATTAAAACAATTATCGGACCGATTTCATCTTCATTTTGAAATTTTCCGCAGCGGATATATTTTTGATACCTACTCGTCGGCTACAGTTCGAAAGATAATATTTTATCACTAATAACAATATTGGAGTACTATTGAGAAAAACGTTAGGAAGAAGCAAGAAACCGTATAAATCTCTTCTTTTTTTTAATTTTCTACAAACACATAAATCACGCAGCCAGTAGAATAATTTATCATGGGTAGCAAAAAATTTAAGCAACAGATTCTGAAAGAGAGAGATAAACTACAATCGTCGAAGTCCGAGTTGATGTCAATACACAGCACGAGCAAAGTACCACGTAGTATGAGCGCAGTCTCTAAACTGGTGTAATTTTGGACGACTTGTAGTTTCACATCTTACTAAGTAGATCGAAAATAAACTGCCATTGAAAATGGTTCAAAATTTTCATGTTCCTGATGGCTCGAAATGGAATGAGGACGATATCGTCATTAGCGGTATCTCTGCAAGACTACCAAATTGCGACACCGTTGAAGAGTTCCATAAAAATCTTTTAGCAAAAGTTGATTTAATCACTGATGAACCTCGAAGATTCCAAAATGGTGAGTAATCAAGAATTTATATCAAAGAAGCAGAGGGGAAAGAAGATAGAATTACGAAAATGATATTCTGATTACTCAGGTAAATTTCATAAGATAAGTTTTCTTGCTTTTGAGTTGAAGATTGACATAAATTTCCCTTCGGTATATAAGAGTCAAGTTTTATGCTGAAATAAAAAGGAACCGCGAGAATACAAAAAATAGAAATTTAAAAGGTTATACTGTCTAGTTTTTTTTCCTCTCTTTTTCTTCGCAATATATTTCTGGCAATCTGATACTAAGTACGGGTATAATTTATTCGAAACATAATTATAAAAAATATCTCGTAATAATTAACAAGTAAGCCTATTCGTAATTTTGTAGAATAAATCTGTTCCTCTCTCTCTGAAATACCTATAAAGAGTCTTGTAAGTGTCACAATAATAAAAGCCAGTAGTACATATCAGAAGAAATAAGTTCTTAATGAAGTTGCATTATTAAAATTAAAATTGTGTTTATATTTTATTATTATTTGAACAACAATTTCCAATGTTAGAAGGAAGAAGAAAAAAAAAGTGAAAAGAATACGTACCTACCTACAAAACATGAAATGGAATACTTAATACAATGTTTGAAATTTTTTTAAACATATTTTAATTTTAGATAAGTGGATAGGTGAGTTTTTATTTTTTTATTCTGTTTTTATTATCATTATTATCTTTTTTTTAAAAATAAGTACCTACTGTTTTCTGATGTTTTTCGTATTCAATCTTAAAGAGAGTCTATATGATCAATGTTCAAAAATATTGACCAATGATATGAACTCATTTTGTTTTTAACGGGTGAGTGATATTAAATTTTACAGGTTTATACGGCGCGATTAAACGTTATGGATTACTCAAAGATCTTTCTAAATTCGATGCTGGGTTTTTCAATATCCATCCAAAGCAAGCCGATCGAATGGACCCACAAATAAGAAATTTGTTAGAAGTAACCTTTGAGGCTACGCTTGACGCTGGTATGTGTGTACCTTCATCATTACTCAGAGAATTACAGTAATGATGAAGGTTAAGGTGTTTTCAAAGTAAAAATTTTGTAGGTTTACATCCGGATGATCTGAAGGGGACTAGAACTGGAGTAGTTGTTGGTGTAGCTTCAAGTGAAACCCAAGATAAATGGTCTCAAATGCCTCAACGTATTAATGGATACGAGTATAGCGGCTGTACAAGAACAATGTTCGCTAATAGAGTTTCTCACTTCTTCGATATTAAAGGTACAAAGCTCATGAGGTTAAAATCCCAATCTTAGCGCCACTACTCTAACCTGTAGCCTTCGACTATAAGACAGGGCTTTTCCCCTGTATCATAATGCATGCACGGTTGCCTGATTGTACTGGGCAGGGGGAAGCCCTACAGAACGCAAAAATTATTCAATGCCTTTACGATGTCCTAGGTCCAAGCTATTCTATTGATACCGCATCATCTACAACACTGGTAGCTTTTCAACAAGCTTACGATATGATCAGAGATGGAGTTTGTGATGCGTGTTTCGTTTGTGGTACAGACTTGGTTCTCAATCCATGCGTATCTTTAATGTTTCAATGTTTGAATATGTTGTCTCCTGAGGGGAAATGTAAAGCTTTCGACATAAGCGGTAAAATTGTAACTTTTTCCTTCTTGAGTAGATTATTTCTCTAGTCAAAAATTGCCAACCTTTTTTTCTTTATTCATTGTAGGAGACGGTTATGTTCGTAGCGAAGGGGCCGTCGCAGTCCTCCTTCAAAAGGCTAAAAACGCTAAACGAGTGTACGCCAATGTTCTGGCGGCTGGAAGTAATTGTGACGGATATAAAGACGAAGGTATAACATTCCCATCTTATGAAATGCAGGTTAAATTGTTTAGCCGCGTTGCTGCATTGGCTGGAATCGATCCAAAAACTATCGACTTTATGGAAGCTCATGGTTCTGCTACAAGGGTTAGTATACTCCGTTTCGAACACATCAGGCGGTCCTCTCGTATGAATATATAAGATATTTTCAGGTGGGAGATCCTCAAGAAATGAATGCCGTAACTGAAGTATTCACCAAAGGTCGAAAAGGACCTCTACGTACAGGCTCTGTAAAATCTAACATGGGTCACGGAGAACCCGCAAGTGCAATATCAGCAGTAATTAAAATTTGTCTGGCGATGGAGTGCGGAATCTTACCCCCGAACTTACACTATAAAGTACCTAATCCAGATATACCTGCACTACTGGACGGACGTTTGAAAGTATGTAAGAAAAATAAAAAAGGAAAATATGATACAAAAAAAAAATGATTGAAAAATGCTCAGGTTATAACAGAACCCACTCCTTGGGATGGAGGCTTAGTGGCTGTAAATTCATTCGGAGTCGGTGGAGCGAACGGCCATGCTTTACTTTTATCCAATAAAAAAGAAAAACACGTTGTCACAGACAATATTCCTAGATTGGTGTGCATTTCAGGAGTGACTGAAAGTGCCGTGCATACTATGTTGGATAAAGTATGAGTTTTAAAATAAGTATGAGAATGAGAAAGCATTATTTATAAAAATACATGTCAATGTTGTGAATCTTTGCTCAGATCAAGGCTCTTCCAAGAGACCCCCAGTTTTACGCTTTATTAAACAATATTCATCGTAAAAATATCAAAGGTCATAATTATCGTGGCTGTGTGATAATGGATGCAGAAAACATTGTCAATTCTGTTCAGGTAAATTCTGTCGGTGGTATTTTACGTAAATCTCCATTGACAAGACGAAATGTTGTAAATTTCAAATTTTGTTCCAGAAATCTATGAAACCGGAACAAACATCTCTATGCATACTTTTACCAGGATTGGAAGCACAATGGAAATCTTTGAACCCCGACTTGTTGAAAATACAGGTCTTTCACAACTCTATAAAAGCTAGTGAACAAGAATTGAAGACAGTGATGAAGAAGATAGATTTGACCGCGATACTCCTCAGCCTGGAGGCGGAAAAGTCGCCTCTAAATTTGGTGATCGGTGTTGCAGCTTTACAAGTAGCTATTATTTGTAATCCAACTTGGAGGTCAACGATCGATTTCTCGAATAATGTGCCAACTTAATTTCTCTATAGATTGGTTTTATAAACCTTCTTCGCGATTTGGATGTCGTTTCTACTCGTATAATTGGCTCTAATATAGGAGAAATTGCGGCAGGTTATGCATCTGGTGCTTTTACATTGAAGCAGGCGATGCTTCTAGCCTACAGGGTTGGAAATGCTCTTCAACAGTTTTACTATCCGTCCTGTATTGTGAAATCAGGTACGGTACAAACCAATTGAAGATTCTGGCATTTCAACTGAAGACTTTCTAGTCATTAAAGTAGGTCAAGGTCATTGATGATGTCATAAAGCGTCCCACTTCACGTCTCGCAGTTCACAGAAACTCCCGGACGCGGACGTTTTCTGAGGATGTAATCCCCCTAACAAAATGGATAGTGGGTTTCCCGCTGAAAATCTGACTCTTGCTGTGCCTTTGATTTGTCGATTCATAACTATTAAGACCAGTGAGGAAGTGGTGTCAGCCTCAAGAATGAGGGATTATAAAACAATTAAAAATTTATACTTTTCTGCTTTATCCTCGTGAGGTTTGTGCCTGAGACCTCTCGCGCGCAAAATAGTCGCCGAAACCACTCTTTTACTGAAGAAGTGCTCCTATCTCATCATTTAATAACATCTCGCTTCCTCACAACCAAAGATATCCACTTATTATTTCAATTACGACTTAATGGCGAGAGACTGTACAAATTTCACCCTGTCTTTCAGGCATGAAATCATAACAATATTGAATTATAAGTTCCTTGGGATATTCTCATTTCCGAATTATTTCGGAGAAACCTGGAACAAATTCCATCAGGGAAACTTGAGATAATGGAGAATGGATTCCAGTATACTCATCATAACTTCACCCTCTAAATGCATGATATGACATTACGAAATTATTTGAGTCGAAGAGTTTGTAAATTTTTTCTTTCACGAAAAAATTTCAAACATTCATGTACCTTTCCGACAGATATACCACCGAGAGAAAGCAATCTACCTGTCGATGTTTCCGTCTTCGTCAAGTTTCATTCGTCGAGCACCCTGTTTTCTGGTCCAAAGCAATCGATGATCAAATTCATGAAGCGGATAAAGGAGAAAAAATATAAGGCCATCGAAATGGATTTCTTCGCAGTCGACGTTTTCGGGATCATACGCAACTCTGGTTACGCGTCCAAACTGAGGAGTGAATTCAAAAAGGTAGGGTTATGGAAGACGATTTTTATTTTGTTTTTTTCAAAGAGATAGTAAGCAAGATAAGTCATCAGCGCCACTGTGGCTTGGCAAAAAGAAGAAGGTTCGTAACTCTCCATCTCCTTATGGGCATTTGAAGTGCTATAAGTATAAAACATATTGATAAATCTTGAAGAATACAAAGTATTTTGACATGTTTCATGTCTTTGCTCTGACCTTACCCTCATTTGAACATTTGCTTGCGCGTGCGTGCTCGATCTTTCTTTGATCGTGTAGTAAACTCTTGGTATACTAGGCTTACACTAGCTTTATACTAGGTCTAGGAATTCTTTATACCATTGGCTTATTCCAAGAGGAGGCTTGTATTTTTGTATGTACTGTATCCAGTCCAAAACTATACTAGGCTCCTTCATACCACAGGCTCATTCCAAGAGGACGCTTGTATTAGTTTATACTAGCTACGCTAGCTGGCATACTGGGCTATTACTAGCTCTATACTAGGTCTAGGAATCCTGTATCCAAAGCTATACTAGGCTCCTTTACACCACAGGTTTATTCCAAGAAGAGGCTTGTATATTAGTTTATACTAGCTCTACTTGGATTGTCCTGGGAGGCTGATAATCAATACAGTTTATTAGTGCGTGGAGTATTGCATACCTAGTTATTTGAAGGAGCTATTTTAATCAGGTTATCAAAGCTGCCAAATCCACGGATTTTGCGTAAAATTCGGATTTCTTGGGCTCAAGGGAAAAGTACCGCAGTCGCTTGTGTGAGAAATACTTCTCTCCTGGTCATTATTTCGAAGTAGACTTATACCAGACCGTGAGTGAGCCCTCCCTAAAGCTGTCAGCTTATATTCTAGGGTAGACTTCTGCTAGACCTTGCGAGTGAGTCCCCTAATGCCTAAGCCTTAAATATTCTGAAGTAGACTTATACCACACCAAGAAGCGGGGTGAACTAGCGGAGCGAATGAGCCCCTCTAAAGCTGTCTAGGGTAGACTTCTACTAGACTTTGCAAGTCCTTGCGAGTGAGTCCCCCTAAAGCCTTAGCCTTAAATATTCTAAAGTAGACTCATACTAGACCAAAAAGGGGGGATGAACAAGCGGAGCACGTTATAAAAGACATGAAACATAATCTTTATTTACTTGGCTACGCCGAAAAATTTTCTCACTCGGGCCGTGTTGACTTCTCTCTGACTACGCTGTTGATAAAGCAGCCAAACAAGCAACTTCATTTCCAAAATGATTCCGGCTAGACCAATCTTTCCTGGAAATAACAGTCGAACAACAAAAAAAAATGAAAAATAAACTCTTGGTCAACATTTCACCGTCATTCCAAACAAGAAGAAGTCATGTTGGAACGATTAAGAACAGGCCATACTTGCCTCACTAACACATACTTTCTCGCTCCTCCGTTCTATCCTCATTCCCATGGCGAAAATCAAACCCTAAATCATTTGTTGACAACCTAAACAATCTGTCGTCAAAATAACATCTAGCACCAGCTCTGTCGGACAACCAGTCCTCCCCTCTCCCTCTTCTATGTAAGGTTAGAGTTTTTCCAAATCTTTGAAGAACGTCATAGTCTGGCTCCTGTGCTTTTTCATAATATTTTAATGCTAATTCCCATCGAATTTCTTACACCACCCGCATCGCGTTCTTCCTCAAAAATAAGATTGTTTTCTTACTTGTTGGAATTTGCATGTTATTATTCGCCCCTCCTCCCCCGAAAAATTGTACATCGTTTAAATGTCAATATCTGAAAGAATCAGAGAAACGAGCAAGTGAAACGCTTTTGGCAAAGTTGCGATGGAAAAATTATTGTTCAATAGCCTAAACAAGATTGAACCGGTTAAAACTTCTTCTGTGCAGTTCCTTATCTCCTGATGCAAAAAATTTATGTGAAGTTTTACTTAGTGTAGATCTCTTGAGTTGTATTCGGTTAGTATTACGTAAAAATGGGAGGAGGCGGGGCATTCCTCAAAAAATGATTTGATTGGTATTGGCAGGTATTTGTTAAAATTTACCTCCTAGATTATTCCCGCTTTGTTGCTCTTAGGTTCAAAGAAAATGAAGAGGAAGAGTACAGTGCGATCCGTTTCGTTCAAACCACTTCGTACTCTACTTAGTAGTCAAACTCACATTTTCTAGTCTTGTAACAGATGTCATTGGCGGAAATGAACCAAAATCCCTTGGGAAACTGTAGGCGTATGGAGACCTGCTCATTTTAAGACATGAGACGTAGTCAGACAAATCCAACCTCAAGTCGGAAAATTTTCAATTTTATTATGCAACATTAAACTTCCAAAAGTCTGTTCGACATTTTAGAAACAGTTTTACGCTTTGAAAGTAAGCTCATTGGAAATCTCGTTGAAAGTACTTACTACAATTAGAATTCTTGAAGAAAACTCCTAACGTGTCTAACAGGCCTTCGAAAGTTGAAGTTTGCATAAAAAAATTTTCCGACTTAAGGTTGGATTTGTCTGACTGCGTCTCAAATGACAAAAATCATGCTCACGAAAAATTAATTCAAAAGAAATAATTTCAAATTGAAGAGGGGATAATTTTCCCTTTGCAGCCTCCTGATTTCCGCCAATGCAACGTCATAATCCCTATCAATTGATTTGAAGGATTGATCATCATCATTTATTGATCGACAACAAGAATTGATAAGTCCATACAATCAATTATTATGTGAGAGTACATGGCTGTGAACTAAAGATTTAATGCTAGAAATGTAAGTCTTTAATCCAAAGTAAAAATATTGTTCTAGATCCTAGGAAATGAAAATCAAGCTACCCAATGGTCAGCAGAATATTTGGTGGATGCTCTTTCTGGGGTGACCACGGCGATAGAGGTTAGTGTGAGGTATCTTCAAAAAAATACGATACACCACTTCAAAATAATTTCTCCATACTTCCAATCTGATTATCACCTCGTAGACGAAAATCACTGCAGTGAAAGATTCAGTGGTACTCGAAATAGGTCCACAATCCGGATTTTTGAACCAAATCCCTTCTATTGCTTGTATGAAAGATGAAAGTAGCGTCACCAACTTTTTGTTATCTCTCGGACAGTGAGTATTTACATTTATTGAACTCATTCGATTTCTATCCTCCCCCCCCCCCCCACCTGATTTTATAACTTTATGGTTTTCTTTTTATAGATTATTCAACATCGGATTCAACCCGCAAGTACAAAATCTGTATCCTAAGGTTGAGTTCCCTGTGTCACACGGAACCCCTATGATTCAGTCATTGATAGAATGGGATCATTCGCAAAATTGGAACGTCGTATCATTTGCCCCGAAAGATGGTCGAACGGCGGGAGAACTCGATGTAGTCGTTGACTTCGACAAAGAGGAGTTCAAATTACTGAAAGGGAGTAAAATTTTTGGCCAAGAAACGTTGCCAAGAACTTTTTACGTCGTAAGTAAACAAGGAGCAGAATTCTTGGTCTGAAAGTGAATGAAAGTTAAAAATTTCACATATGCAAAAACGTGGTACGAAGTTAAATTGACCTACGATCAAGGGAGAAATATTACTTCAGCAATTAGCCAGTAGTAGAAAAAGTTATGAGCCCTATTCTCCTGATCGTAGTCTTTTAGATACGTCAATTCAACTTTGCACGGCAGACTACCAATCGATGTATTTTATTTGTATCGCGACGTTGAGGATTCTGTTTCAGTATCTTCTCTGGAAAACAATGAGCAGATTTCAAAATAAGCCAATGACGGACTTTCCTTTAATTGTCGAGAATATATTTTTCATTCGTGAAATTTTACTTCCAGAAGATGGTTAGTGCTCGGTGACTCGAGTGTTTCTCTTTTTTTTTTCATGAGTAGCTCTCCAATTTGAGGATGAATTTCTTTTGTTATGCATCTCCAATCTAGACTCTTTGAAATTTACCATCATTATTTTGGAGGCGTCCGGAAAATTCGAAATTAGAGAAAGTGGACATGCAGTCGTCACCGGAGAAGTACGAATTCCCGGATTGGAAACTTTATCGAAAGAACGAATTCCGGTCAATTTATTCACGTGCGAGAGTTCTACAACGGCAACCGAAATTGGCACCGATGACGTCCATCGTTATCTGAACATTAATGAATACCAATACAACAATGCCTTCAAGTCGATCAAATATTTCAATTATGGAGGTAGGATCAACCGAATTTCAGCAGGTATTAGGTTACAATCACTAGTAGAAATGTCCCGAGTCTTGCTACCGTGGCGGAATGGTTTTGGCGACCACCTTGCGGCTGTGCCTTTCTTCGTGTCAAGTAACTGTGGCCACCTTTTAAGAATGTTTCCATAATTCCGAAACTAGATGAAAACCTCTAGCCTACCCCCTCGAAGTCAGAATTTGCTGAATAGGCATTTTCCACCAAATAGGCCCCTCTATGAATGAGTTTTGTTGTTGAAAGACGAAAGGAGGAAGACAGAAGCTAACATACCTCCTTCAGAGACATGTACGTACTGTAGGTTTTTATTTGCAAGCGATTGATTCAAATTGAAGATCGATTTTCGATTCTCCCATTGACTCCGAGTTCACTGGCTCCGCTCATTCGCCCAAGCTATAAGCGATAGGACGAAAACAAATTTATGGTTAAGTTAGGGTAGGTTGCGTCACGGACGGTGGACGTTTTTTCCGGGAGACCCCACGATAAAAGAGGTATTCCCTGTTAAAATCATCAGGTACTCTGAGCGGGATCGAGGGAATCAACAAGTGTTTCAATGAGGCTTCCAAGAGTTGTTATACCATTTGCTTTCAAAGGGGAATAAATTCTTTTCCTCGTACGAAAAATTTTAAATCAAACCACAGAATGGACCTGTCTACTGATGATATAATTTTTAATTCTTTTTAGACCGTACTTCAACCGTCAAAACTGATGCGTGGCTGACATATTTGGAAGCATTCATACAGATTTCTTTATTGAATTCCGTTTTCGAGTTAGATGCCACTCGAGTAGTGTCGTTCATCAGGAAAGTAGTGATAGATCCACAAAAAGATCAGAAAGATGAAGGTTAGTTCAAAGACATAACTCAGTCATTATCTTAGATTTTACTAAAATATTCCTCAATCTCTTGACTATGAGTCATTCAACGTGACTTACATTTTCTCATTCATTTCTCTTCTTCTTCTTCCGCCAAGAAAGGTAAAGCTAGGTAAATATTGACATTTTCGTGAACTTTTTACAGTTCTCGTACATTACAATAAGAAGCTCAATGCGCTCAAGTCTATTGATATCGAGATACGTGGAATTGAGATGAAACCAAAACACGTTTCGCAACAGAGGGAACCTAACATTGTGTGCTCTAAATTTGTACCGTTTATCGCCGATAAAGTAAGTGCCTAATCTACATTGGACTTGATGAACCCATCGATTTCAATATTTTTGGTAAGTCGTGAACAATATCATCTAAAAATGATTTTTCAGATTGATTATGCTGCTGAAATCAGTGTCACCCTCGCTTTGGACAATTTTGTCGGATGTAACGATTTGAAAATTGCTGAAATTATAAACAGCCCGACAGAATTTCGACTGACGACTCTTGTTAGGACCTCAAACCCTCTCCTTCGAGTTCGTTAGAATTACGTCCATCAAAAAAAAAAATTTTGAGGCAAACGACGTGAAATGCCACCTTTATTTATTTTACAGGCAGATACAAATGTCTACTGTGATGATTCGAGTTCTGGCATGACGGCTCAAGATGAGAATGTGAAATTCCTCTGTAAAAGTATAAATACCGAACCAATACTTGATGCTAATTTCCACATAATAATGGCAAAAAATATCTTACATACTTCGGAAGCATTTCAAAATTTAATAAAAAGTATTCGTACAAATGGTTGTCTTGTCCTCGAAGAAAACGTTGATGGATTATTCAGTTATCAAGAAAACGTGGAATTGATTGCGCAAATTAAGTCCATAAATAAAGTCTATTATGTATTGAAAAAGGTGACTATCATCAAACTTGAATTTTTATCACCCTAAATCTTGCACGCTTTTCAATTTCTATTAAATTTTACAGATTAATTCTAAACTTCGGAATAGCCCCCGAGTGATCGTAATTAGCAGCTTACTCGACTGTCTTCAAAAATTACAACATATTCCTGATGATAACCAAGGTCTTCTTATTGTGGCTATGAGAAGTTTTAATGTTGGTGGAATCATTCCCTTTATGAAAAGTATCTCTGCTCACACCCAGACCACAAATCTAAGGTATAGAATGTGGTGGAAAGTTGCAACTGTTAGGAAGATGTATAAAATCATCATTAATGCCAATCTTTTTTTCAGAGTTATGTTAATCGAAGATGAAAACGCGCCCGTGTTTTCTTTAACTGATCCCATTTACGCTGAGCAATTGCAAAGAAGCTACCCTTTGAATGTTTACAAAAATGGTGTTTGGGGCACTTACACGACCTCACCCTTCTATCATGATTCCAATACGGATACACAAGAAACCGGCTATCCTACCCTTGACTCCGTCGCGGATAATTTTAAAATTGACAAGTAACTATTCATTAGGCGTACCATTAAATACCTTCTTATAATGTTGGACTTCGAATCAAAAGGGTCCCGTTCATATGGGCGCCACGGTTCGGGCGCGGAAGTGAAAAAGCAACAACAAAATGTAGAAAGCTTTGTCACCACTAAAGAATGTAAGCTTAGCGTAAATCAGAAGACACCACGTGGAGGTCAGCTTACGTCTTCGACCCACAAAGTATAGAGCTTTACTTCGTCAAAATTCTTCAACAAAGCACATTCATGCACAATACACATTCATTTACAACAAAAATTCATTCAGAGGCGATCTATTTCTCTCTCAAGTACTCTATAGGCTCCCTTTCCTCGTACTCAATTAACAATGTATTAAGGCACTCGTCATATCTTATTAACCTGAGGTTCTACATCCCCTACCAATTGGTCAAAATTGACGTCTCGCGTTTTTTGATAACGTCGTATTTCATCGATAAATTTACCCTAACTAGGGTGGGTGTAGCCAAAGTCACACTGGAGTCGCCGGTGCCCTGCCTTAACGAAAATATTTGGTAACAAAAACTCTTTGGCGCCATTTGAACTCGGCACCGACATGAACCTCGCGCCCAATCGACGTCGCCCATTTGAACCCGTCCCGAATCAAAATCATGCGTTCAAAGCGGAAGTTGACCATGAGATTTCTGTAACAAACCTCTTTTAAAATTTTCTTTCAAACTTTCGATTATAGCCCTTTAAATAGAATTTCCGTTCATAGATGTGGACAGGAGAATACAGTTTGTCAAATGCTCTATGCTGCCGTGAATATGGTTAATTATCGAGGTACATCAGCATCACTGTCTTCAAGCAGTCAGGTGAGTTGAAACATATTATTCCAAATGTATTTTTGTAGAGAAAGTTGACAATTACCGTTCAATGCTCGGTCAAATTTTTTGGTCTCGCCGTTGACGCCAAAACCTCCTGAACCCTCAATATCAAAATCATTCAAGAAAAACGACGCGACGGCTTCCTTAACGAAGTTGAACGAGAGGCACAGAAAACTTGCTCTATGGGGCCGATTGCTTTTAATATTCAGAAATAAATTTCAAAATTAGAGTTGGAATTGAAAAAAATTCCGATATCAAGTCTTAATTGGAAGTTTAGCTTTTTTCAAGTCCCCTCCCGTTATATATACTTTGAAATAGATGCCATTGCAGTAGCGGGGAACCCGCTGTCCCGCTGTCCCGAGTCCATTAGACCAGCAGATTCCTCAATCACCCCGAAGGTATAAAAATTTCCCTTGAAAACTTTCTAAGTCCATTATCAAGGGGAGAACTCGAGATTCGAAATTCATCCAAGTCCCCCTTCATATCATACATGGATAGAGTGTCGAAATTTTTTCAAGTACCTCTCCGTGACGTCATCAACTTCTCCGTGACGTCATCAACCTTCGCGGACACGCTCGCGTAAGTCCACATCATATCATCTACATTCTTCTACGTCCCCTCCTATCATATATAGCTCGAGAGTCGAAATTTTTCGAAGTCCTTCTTCTATCATCTACAGCTCGGAGGTAGGAATTTTTCCAAGTCCCTCTCCGTGACGTCATCAACCTCTGAAGAATCCTAACCTAACCTAACCTTCGCGGACGCGCTCGCAAAAAATTCCTGGGAGTAAACCCAACAAAAGGGATAGCGGGTTCCCCGCTAAAAAGAATTCTCTCATATAGAATTATTCCCCGTTGAAAAGCCTAAATTCTGTGAACCTTCTCCCCAACACTAATTACATCCCCGTACCGACTCCAAACGCAAATTCCTCCAATTCTACAATATCCTGATCGGTTCCCAACCAAATTACAGTACTCCAATTCACACATACTTCAACAACACAACCTCTAAATTGCTGAACTCCATTATTTTAATCTGCCGGGCTTTGACCGATCCTGAGTACACTACGCACCAGCCCTTTGCTCAACCTATGCGATGAGACAAAACGGGGGCGCCAAGCGGTGTTCGAGACTTACCCATTGTTATAATTTCTATTGGACAATTCTCATTATGACTTTGAAATTTAAAAATCGTTTTTGTATCAAAATTTTAATCATGTATAACAGAAGGATGCAAATTTTGCGGAATTTTTCAGAAAGCGTTCTGCAATGGCACTGGGGCACTCACAATCTCCACTATTTTCCAATCATCTGCCGTAAATTACTTCAAAGTCTTGAAAGTCTCCTTTCTCCATGTGACTAAGTTAGGTACCGGTACATATCGTAATTTTTCGATTTTTGAAAGCCTCAACAAGGATTAAAAGCGAAAATTATCCCTCAAAGACGTCTCACTATCCTGCTTGCACCATCTTCGTCTTCATGGATTTGAAATACTGTGCGGTCCTGACTATGTCATACTCTCATACTTGTAACTTTTTCAAATCCCTCTTCTATCTCTCTATAACCTCCACTGATGGCATCGTGCCCTTCTTCTACTAGTATTTTTCTTGACAATCAAACAACCAAGCTTGATGAATCTAGTTTATACACATAAGAATGAGAATCCTGGCTTGAGGCGTCTTCGTCTAAAGTCTTCCTTTAGGCTAGCTTATTTTAGTTTTAGTCTAATATTACTGTATCTTCAAAATACTCAGTTATAGCTTAGCTTGAAGGTCATAGCTCGACTCTCCACAGGGCACACTCCTATAGAAGTTCATAACTCTAAATTTTCTTCAGTTTTCTCTGCTTCCTGAAGGATCGGATCTCATAATTTTTTCAAGCCCCTAAATTAGGTCAAGGTCATTAATGACCAAAGTCGAATTCGGACGTCTTCTAGTAGGTAACCTCCATTGCTAGAAGTTAGTTCAAACATAAGGAGTCTCAGATTAAAATTGTCCTTCGGGAGTAGTTTATGTTTAGCCTAAGACTCCAACCTGTAGCCTAGCTTATGGATTCATAGCTCGAACTTTTTTTACCTCCATACATGTTCTGAGCTAAATTGTTTCGCGTCCTTTGTACAGAAAATTGGAGTTCAACTTTCCGTCGAATTTCTGAATACAAGTGGGCTCATTGATCAAGTCGAGAATATACCCAATGAAATGACGAGAGAGAATTCCCCGCTGAAAAATAGTCTTCTTTTTGCGATTATGACAAAGAAAAAGTTTGGATCAGTTTTTGTTATTTTATCACTATGTTGGTGATATCAGACAACTTTGAGTAGACTTTGAGTAAGTGTTTTCAACGTGAGGCAAACCAACAGACTACAAAATTATTAGAACTACAATATCGCAGAAACATAAACCAGACACACCTCATGAGTCATCCATAATATCATTGTAATTTATTATTGTTGTTATCAGTTTTAAATTTGATTGCACATGTTGACAAAGATGTCCACGAACTCGAATATACTTATCTTTTTTTTTTCTTTACTTACTCATCAGAATAATTTAAAATATCTCTAGCTTGAGTGCGGCGGGTTCCATCGCACTTATCGGTGGGTAGAGATTAACAAATCGAATTTTTTAAAATATGAATTCGAAAGAGATTCGCCCTCGCACCCGGTGACGCTACTTTACTTGGGGTCTCTAGACACGTGCTGCTGTCAACAACATTTGATAAAGTTTAAAAATATTTGATTAAGGAATCCGTATAAAAATAGATGTAGAGCTCAATTTTCTAGAAAGTGCACGGAAATTCGTCAACAGTATTTTTGTGTGAAGTACCTATTTTGCTTACTTTATTTATGAGTATTTTGACCGAGGATAGAATATTTTTACTTACTCTTGAAATAAACAACATGAAATGATAATAGTGGAATGCAAGAGAACAACGAACGTGTTATGTCCTTTTGCAGACGTACTCTTTTTTTAAAAACATTACTAAATTACTGATGAGAAAATTTAAAAAAGTTGTTCAATCTTTCTGAGTGTAAAAGATAAGAAAGACAAACGAAAAAACAGCACAATTTTGTTTCCAAGGCTGGTATTTTTAAAAAAGCTCAGCCTCAAGTTTAGGAGGGGGAATAGAGTAATGTCTGCCTAAATTTCAGAAAGAGAAAGTGATAAAATGTAAACAAAGATAGAAAATATGAAAATGAGATGAAAAAATTAGAGGCCATTGCAGGTTTGCAATGGCAGCGGGGAACCCGCAATCTTTCGGGCTCGCGATGACGTTGGCGCGTAAATGCCCCTTCAGAAAATGAGTTGGCTGGGCTCTTCTCAGTTTACTGCATGCTAGGCTAGACCTGATATAATGAAGGCTGGAAATAGAAATTTTTCCAAGTTCCAAAAGTAGGTCAAGGTTAAGGTCATTCATGACGTCACAGAGCATCCCGGCTGGAAGTTGAAATTTTTTCGTCCCCAAGGTAGGTCAAGGTCATTGATGACGTCATAAAGCGCCATACGTCACGTCACGTAGTTCACAGAAACTCCCGGACACGGACGTTTTCTTAGGATGTAATCCCCCTAAGAAGATGGATAGCGGGTTTCCCGCTAAAAAATTGATGGGTACTCTTGAGAACTTGCGCCGTAAGTTTTCTTCAAATTATCTTAGGAATGTCCCACCTTGACACCATTGTGATTGATACCATCGAGCTCTTTTTGGAAAGCATGAGGTGAGAGGGGAACGGATATGAGTCGATGAATCATTGATAAGAAGGTAGCATACTTGAGGAACGAAGGGTGAAAAGAATCTCCAGAAATCACTACATCTGTATGAGGGCGCTTCCTATGAACCTAAAAAGCGTGTTGCCTGTGTTCATTTATAATAAGAGTGAGGTCAAGAAAATTTATACGGCAACCTTCGTTCTGCAGCGTGAATTCAATGCTAGGGTAACGAAAGTTGAGTAGGCTAAGAAATTTATAGAGTTCTTGGATTGGGCCAGACCACGATCACAGAAAATCGTCAACGTCGCGATGTCAATGAAAAACTTTTTAGAGGAGGAAGTGATTGAATGAAAAAAAGTTCATCTTCATAGAAATCCATGAATATTTTAGCCAAGAAAGATGATGTAGGGCTGCCGATGGGCAGGCCATCCGGAAATTTTTAGAAATGGTCGTTGAATTGAACGATATTCTTATCAATTCAGACTTTAGATGGGAAACGAGCTTTTGTCTGATAGAGGAGGGCAAAAGAGTTCGGTGACTTGGCGTAAGGTTGGTTCGAGCGGGTGGGTAAAGGGCATCATGCACATCGAACGATACGAGGTAAGATGAGGTCCTGAATTCTGTTAATAAGGTCACAAGAGTAAATAATAGAATGTCCACGTTGAAGTGCCGTAATACTCTCAAAGTAGGTGTCATGATATTATCGTAAGTGGGGGCGAAACATAAAATGCTACTGGTCTAAGAGGGAGGTTCTCTTCATGAATTATAGGTAGGCGGTGCAAACGCGGGAGACCAGGATTCATAATCAAAAGACGACGTTGTGATTGATGTACTTGCGTCACAAATACTTTGTCGAACATGTTGACCAAAATTAAAGGAGTACAGTGAGAGACTGAGACTGCCAAAATTTTTGCAAGCTCCTGAGTCAAATAAACAGCCGAGCGAACTCGAATTCTTGGATTAGGAACAGGGTAGAGTGAAGACATGAGAAATGTCAAAAAAATAAATAAGTTTGAAAAGATTACAGTTCTTGTTGTCGTGATCCAAGAACCACCGATATACCACCAGTCTAAATTTAACTGCTTCCGCACTGTCGAAGGATGAGTATTTGTTTCCTAAATCTAAAATAAAAATAAAGAAAACTACGAAGATCGGAGGTCTTCATACTCACAGTCCCACTTGGGACTTCAGCATCCCCGACAAGGTATGGTAACCTTGCTCGAATCCTCAGGGTGAACCTGCCTCAATACGGACAGGCCGAAACTCCCCTACACGATTGCCACCAAGCAAGGCGCAGTACACTAATGCTACGAACTAACACGACCGGCTAGCTCGCGGTAGTAGAGAATAACCAGTTCAGGGACGTAAAATCACCACGAAGGACATGTGCAAAGAAAAATTTAGAAAAGACAGGGTTGTAGATTTTTCAGTAATCTTAGGACGAAAAATCCGAATAAAATTCCGACATGTTAAAGAATGGGAAAAATTTGGCTTCCTCTCTCTCCTCCTTCAAAATTCATCTTGATCCTTCGCTTCAATATTTTTTTCACTAGGTACTTGGAATTCTATAAAGTAACGATAGATCGAAAAGTCCCCATGTTTTGCATGATCCATTTTAGTCAATCTTTCCAACTAAAATTCTAGCCTATATTTTCTTTGTTCTCTTTGGACAGAATCATCGTTCATGTTTGGAGTTCGCTGGTTACGAGGGAACTAGAAGAGTCTTCGGTCTCAAGTCTAAAGGTGCTTTAGGAAGATCCATCGTCGCTGATAAAGAATTCTCATGGACTATTCCTGAAAAATGGTCTTTCGAAGAAGCTGTCACAATTCCTTATGCATACGCTATAGTCTGTAAAAACTGTTTGAAATCTCGCGGCAAACTCCAGACTCAGAATTAACTTTTGTCCTTTATGAATTTTCAGAGTTATTACAGTCTAAAAATTAGGGGTGGTATTCAAACAGGCGATTCGATTCTAATTATAGGCATCAACAGTGTTGCTATTTCTGCAATTTATATCGCCATACGACACGATTGTGATATCTTTATATTGCTGGAGGATGGTTCACAAATACCACTTTTACGAAAATTATTTCCGCAGGTAGGTCACCGAAATTGTATAGCTTCTTACAAGTTTGAAGATTTCAATATAAATGTGTGGAAATTTTCTAGATCCCGGATGAGCACTTCATCGTTTCTGAAGGGAATAATTTTCATCTTCGTGTCTTACAACGCACTTCTGGAAAAGGGCTCAAATTGTTGTTCGACACCTTGCCAGTGAAAAACTACGATTTCCAGTCTCGTATTCGTTCCTTGGCCGAGAACGGGGTATGCGTTTACTTCAATCACGACCATCATACTGAAGAGATTTTGGGTACACCTTTTACTGAACAAGTTCTGAGCGTCTATCATAAGTTTGATCACGGTGAAATAGAGAAAAGTTTTTTTTTTTCAGGATCTAGCGGCAATATGAAATGTTTAACCTTCCATCGTATCTCACCATTATGCCTTTTTGACTCTGAAACCAGTACGGTGAAACAACAAGTCAGCAAATTCATTGCGGACGGATTGAATGAAGAATTTCTACAACCTCTGCCATACTTAGTTTTCTCGGACAAAAATACAACAGATATATTCAGGTAGTTTAAAATAGTGTGCACAAAACTAATCTGCTTTATTCCTACTTTCTATATTCGACTGCTGAACAATATTTGAAAGTATGAAAATTTTATATTATCGCGCGGGTTAACCTTCGTAAAGAGGTTGTAGTATAATGTTGGCTTATTTATTATCTTAATTGCTGGTTGTCTTCTTTTTTTTTTTTTTTTTTTTTTGTTTCTAATTTCTTGAAGCAGTGTCTGAGGGCAAAATCAGTTTTTGACGTCCATTGCCAATGCCATGACTCATTGTTTCATTTCCTGCTCAAACACGTGATAAGCGGTAACCGTGTCCGGTGTTTCGCTTTTTTTTACTTCTTTTCTGGACTGGTATTTTCCGCTCTCGACTGCAATCGTGAAATATATTGTAGTTCACGTTTTTTTTCTTTTTTGATAAATTTTAAATGAGTACTCTACCCGTAAGATGTGGGAGTAGCGGCGAAAAAAAAGCTCGCATTCTTACAGGTCGGGTTTTGACTGGTTAGATAGGTAATGAAATATCAGAAATTGGCATCTTTGGAGGATATCAATTTTTATGAAAGGTTTGACAAGAATGTGGCAGGCCTCTTCAAATTGTTCCCGTTCCATGAATCATATTTTCTCTAAATTTTTCAGACTTCTTCTGAAGTTTTTTTGGAGGTCATAAACAAGTCTATTAATCACTCGAGGTGTGAGAAAAGCTTGTCATGGAGCTCCTAGAATCAAAATCATTACAAACTCAGGCTTGACCTTCGGTACACAAGACTACAGAATGTTGATCCATGACGTTGAGCGAGACCGCGCCCAGGGATGATCAAGAGCTAAAAATTTTGAAAAATTTTAAGAAAAACTGAATAAATACTTCGGAAAAAGATATGAAATACCTGTGACTAGCAAATAAGCCGGTATTTTCTTTCGCAGAACAAATTACACTCCATTGTTCCCAACATGCATTAGTGCGAGCAGCGATTGATAAAATATCCCCCGTTTTCCCGTCATTAATTCTTTATACTTTTTGTTTTTCAGTACGCCTGTTGAGAAAAATATGGTTAGTAAAGCAATTATTAAAATTGAGCAAGATACGCAAGAAGTTTCTAACCGAGAAAAGCTTCAATTGGATCGCTCAAAATCGTACATAATTTTAGGCAAGTATTTTGAATCGAAACGATGAATACCATAAAGGAATCAGCTTGGATAAGAAAGGCTTGGCCAGATTAGAAAAGTTCAAAGTTTTCGAATGGGCGCATTTAGGATTGGATTTTACCGTCAAGTATTGATTGAATGTGGAAGTGAAGAGTGAAAGGCTTTTGCAGGCAAGGCAGTTCAAATGACTGATTCAATAATACTTCCGACTCGAAGCTTTTGCCTAATTATCACAAAAATGGTCTATTGTTATTAGTCTCAAAAATTCTTGACCGAGGGAAGGCAAAGAACCTGTTTAATGGGGTTCCTTAGAAGAAAGTTCTGAGTCCAGTGGTGATTGAAGCGTTGCATATCTGGCTCATTGAAGGGGCTGAGCCAATTCGTGTATATAGCATTACATATCTAATTACTTGAAGGGGCTACACCGCTCTTCGAGCTATGTATGATAGGAGAGGACTTGAAAAAGTTTTGACCTCCGAGCCTTGCCGGCCGTCCAAACGGCGGTCGGCGGAGGTTTTTTCCGCTTCTCCTTCCCCATAGAACAGATTCCCAAGACTGAGGCCAAAAAAGATTCAAAAATTAACGGCCATTGGACCCTCTTCAATGGCAGAGAGAAACTCGCAATCTCCGCGGTTATTAATTACTCCCATTTTCTTTCCATCAAGTCAAAATTGTTGAAAATCTTCGATGTCCTGCCATTTTTCTTGACATTACGCTCTGATTTTCGAAGTCTGGTTTAGAATTTATCTCCTGATGATGTCACCACCCTCCAGCTTGTATTCGTATGAGTATACCCATACCCATACCCTACATGATAAGTACATATATTCTAGAAGTAGGTCAAGGTCACTGATGACGTCATTCCCGGGCAAAATTGTTTATAATGATAAAGTCTTGTATATTTTGTATGTTAGATTCAATATTGTAATGGAACCAAAGAATGTAGGTCGCGAAGTAAAGACAATTGCGATTTCTTATTGTCTCTGAAGTAGGTCAAGGTCACTCAAGGTGTCAGTATTTTCGGCCTAGAATAATAGAAGCGAAATAAGACTCAAGAGGCTCGTTATTCAAACTTGTTCTTACCTCCACTTTATAGTGCCTAAAAAGTACCATTTTGACACTTGTCAACAGGAATGTTGAATCAATGCTCAGGTGCTTATGTCTCACAATATTCGTATTTTTATCTGCAAGTTTTAAAACAACTAGTTCTAACAAAATGGTCGACATAATAACAGCACGCGTTTGTATATTCTCTTTATCTCGCGAAGGGTCACCCACAGAGAAGATTTCGGCATTCTGTTTTCCCCAACACCCAAACTATGTTTCGCCTGTTGGCCTATCAATATTTGTAAGACTCAGAGGTTTGTTCTGCAAACTTGTTCTTACACTGTTTTATGTTGCTTCAGCGCTTGTGTAAACAGATCGTCAGACATTGGTGCTAAGACGATCGGCTGCTTATTCACACGCAACTCCCATTATTATCTGCGAGTTTTAGTGCAACTCGACACAAAATCGTCGTGAGAGAAGCGCGTAATCTTGCAGTGTGTCAGTAAAGCCTAGGCTTAGCGCAAGTATAGGTACCGTATGTTAGGCTTAGTATAATGGAGGCTAATGATACAGGCCAAGAAAGCTGCAAAGGTTAAAATTTCTTCAAATCCCCAAAGTAGGCAGGCTCGACGAGAGGAGGGTACAAAGGGGACATTTTGTGCCGGACTCGCAACATGACTGAGAATTTTGGGGAGAGGAGGCGAAGAAATTTTTTGCGAGAGGGCCTAGATGTTCATGTCCCAGGCCTACTTTTTCTCTCGGCGGCCCGGAAAGTAGGTCAATCAAGATCATAGATGACGTCACAAAGGCCAGACGCGAGCATTTTCTGAAAATAGCCCCTTAACAAAAAATTAGAGGCCATTGTAGGTTTGCAATGGCAGCGGGGAACCCGCAACCTTCCGCGCTCCCCATCACGTTGGCGCGAAAATGCCCCCGCAGAAAATGAGTGGGCTGGGCTCTTCTCAGTATACTGCATGCTATAGGCCTGAAGGCTGGAAATTGAAATTTTTCAAGCCCCTAAAGTAGGCCAAGGTCAAGGTCATTGATGACGTCATAAAGCATCCCGGCTGGAAGTTGAAATTTTTTCAAGTCCCCAAAGTAGGCCAAGGTCATTGATGACGTCATAAAGCGCCACACGTCACGTCACGCAGTTTACAGAAACTCCCGGACGCGGACGTTTTCCGAGGATATAATCCCCCTAACAAAATAGATAGCGGCTTCCACACTTCAAAAAAAAAAAGAACATCTCCGCAGCTTCTCGACCAATTCCGGCATAAGAATCCGGATTATTGTACTCTTATTAATTTTTAACAAGACGTCTACCAATAAATAACAAGGATTGAGTATATTTTGAACGGTAAAGTGGGTGGACGAATGTATTTGTATGACAGTGGTTTAGCTCGAAGGATGATGTGGGTTTGATACCCTTCTCCCCGCGCGTAACTATGCCTCTTGGAACTTCTTTTTTTTTTACTTTTCTATAACTCTATTAGAATGAATGTATGAGTGCGAATTCGTGATGTGAAAGGATGGGGAAGGCAGGAAAGATGCTGCATAAACATGCGATTTAATTCGATGAAAGATTACCCAGTTTGTATTAAGAGGTAGTGGGAAAGTTTTTAAGCTCGAAAAAAGAAGCGGCTATAATCCCAAATCCAGAAATTAATATAAGTACTTTTACATAAAAATTCGAGAAAAGGTCCTTTTTGCTGATGCCAAACTTAGGATTGCAACAAATTGAGCAAAATATTTCTCATCTTCTTAAAAGGAGCCTATTATGGTATCTATAAGCCACGACCTCTCTTTCTCTTGTGTATGCGTGCCAATGAAGAAGTTGATGTAATTTTCCTTGTGATTGACTGCTCGTGTTCACAGCATTCGTTCTTCAAATACTTCTACAGACAGACCATTTAGCCTATTAGCTTAAACATACGAACTAGTCTCGCAATGCCTTGTACGATTAGTGTCTTCTTGAAGAGCAACCTTTGTCCGACCAACTGTATTAAATGGGTACGCTGAAGTTTCGCGACTCCTTGTAATCAGACACATCACATACTGAAGCAACATCAAAAGAATAATCTCCTTTATCTTTAAATCCTGGCTACGTCATCGTCATTGCTTGAAACTCCTCCAACTCAAGCTTCATTTCATGTTTCCAGCTGGTAAAACGGACTTCGGCGTGTACACTGCGGTACATTTGATTTCCCAAGGCATTCGAAATTTGATCCTTATCGATAGCGCAACCGGACGTAGTCATTCGCAGTTGTTCGACTTCCTACTGCAGCGGATTGAAGAACACGACAAATGTAAAATTTCAAAAATAACCATGGACGATTTTAGCGTGAGAAGTTGCGAGTCAATACTGCAGAAAGCCACCCAGAGTGCTCCATTGGGAGGTATTTTCGATTTCACGCAGTTCGAAGTAAGTAATCTCAAGCTGTAAATTCCATAATCGTTTAGGGGGCAATACATTATAGTGAAAACTTTCCAACGATTCGAAGGCTAGACGTTTCAGGTGAGATTCTTTCAAGTGTATGAGTTTTTCTAAGCCTCTTATGAAAGTAGGTTTTTCTTTTTAGAAACTCTTGAATCTTTAGGGCACGATCCTTCCTCTCCCGAGTTCAGATGTTCGTGTCTAATCTAATTTTGAATCGTCGGCGTATTTTTTGCATGTAAACTGCTTCACCAAGCAGTAGACTTTACTTCGCTCCCTAAGACGTCGTTGATCTTTCTGTTAAAATGCAAGTTGTGTGTTTGAAGGATTTTGTGGAGTTATGAGGACAGTTTTCCTGACAAGGGTAAACTGATCCGTCTTTTCTTCTTCACTTTCCCCGTCCTGAGAAAATACTTAATTGGATCCATTTTTAAGCCAGTTGCTTTTTGTTCTCGTTAGGTTAATGAGACTATTCAGTCAAAAGCGTTTGTGCAATTTTTAGTTTCTATTTATGCGCTAATTCGTTGGAGTATATCATTATGAGCTGTATAATTATTTCGAAGAACATGTTTCTGAGCTTTAAACAACCTATACCATTGTCACCGATTAACTCTCGCCATTTCCTGGAGCCATTCTGTCATTAAAGAATGTGTCACTCGTTTGAGAAAGTCTTCCATCCATTTTGCATATACCAGAGGAAAACGCACTCAATACTTATAAGCCGAGAAAAATATCAAAAGTAGTAATCATTTTTCTTTTTTTTTCTTGCTCTAAAGATAGAGGCACCGGAAACTATAAATTTTCCGAACGGAAGTGATTTAAAAACGATAGTAGACCAGAAAATTGCTTTCCTCTCTAATATGGACACGGTAACGCGGAAATTGGCCCCATCTTTACGGTATTTTGTCTCTTTTTCTTTGATCGAGTTGGATTACGGATTACCAGATTGCAGCATTCTGTCCTATGCTAACGGAATGATTCAAAACATAATGAGAGGACGGAACGAATCCGGATTAAATGGCGTAAGTATTTTTGTCCTCGTCCTCCTTAATTGAGAGAATAGCGAAAAAAGTAAAGTCGTGCATCCTCTTTCAGACCTTAATTCAATGGGGTAAAGTTGGCGAATCTGTGGAAGACGTACTATTCAATAATTTGGAAACACCGCCAGCCGCTCTACCTCCTCAGCCGATAAGATCGTGTTTACAAACATTACATGGATTCTTAAAGTCGTCACAGCCGGTCTTATCTTCCTTCATGACTAACGAGTTCGTCGAAACTATCGCTGACTCAAAAGTGGACGTCATTGTGGAAGGAGTAGCGAAGTTTTTGGGTATCAAACATCCCGATAGCGTTTTACCCACACTAACTATGTTAGATTTAGGATTAGATTCTCTAATCGGTACGGATATACAACAATTTTTGGACATTAATTACGGTATTATTTTAAGCACGCAGGAAGTTCGCGAGCTTACATTTGAGAAGATAAAGAAGTTGGCTGAAAGTTTGTAGATTCGCGTCACACTATGTCAAAACTCGAATTATATCAAAATAGTAATTTTATTTTGTAAAATATACGCGATTAACTTAAATTGACTTAGAGATCTGCTTATGTACAAATTTCTCATATTGAGCCTTACCTAATTTTCTTCGAATGGCTAGAGGAAATATGTCTTATGGATAATAATGCTGTCAGTACTTTTATCGTGTAAAATGTGGCAAAAATAATCACAGTCGAGATGATCACTAAACAAACTATAATATCTAGATAGAAGTGTTGATAAAAAGGCATAGCGCTACCCATCGTTTTCAGATGAGGCGTACCCTTGTGTCTAATTACATATTCAGTCCAGTAGACTATCTTCTGCGCTGCGGTCATCGGGTTATCGTTGAACTCGTTCGATAATTTCTGCATATTTTCTCGATACCTAGAGCCAGAGTATTCCCTTATTTTCCTTTAAAAATGAAATTTGTTACCAACTTTGAAAACTAACCTGGTATCATTAATGACTTCATTTAAAGCATTGACTAGTGACTCCTTGGTTAAGGTCTTTATGTCCAAATGCACAGCCACTCCTAATTCTTCTAACATCATCGCATTATGAATCTGATCAATATGTAAAGGGACGCCGACTATAGGAGTTGCTGAGTGGACAGCCTCGTGCATTCCAAAGGCACCACAATGACTGATGAATGCCTTCACATTCTTATGATCTGTAAATTTCATCCATGATGAATCACGAAATTAAACCTCAAAGTATTCGTCAAAGGATACTTACTCAAGACATCGTGTTGTGGTACCCAATTTGTAACCAAAACATTGTCTGTGACATTTTCATACGGTTGATCTAATTTCCAGATAACCCTTTGGGGAATGGCCGCGAAAGCACTAGCAAATATGTGTTTCTCATAACCTATATGCGTTGAATTATTAGTGCCAAATGTCATCAAAATAACTCCGTATTCCGCTTCGTCCATGAACTCTTGTAAACGCTGCCAAAATAGAATTCAGAAGACGATAATGAGATAAAATAGAAGAGAAACAAATAGAATTATTTTCAAGTTTAGGTACCTCTGGTAATGGTTTGACTGGGACAATGTGTACTCCACCAATTTCAATGGCGTTAGGGACCATTGGTCTTGGCTGCAGTACAGGATGACTGTTGAGAAACATCAGAGCTGGAGGTTTTACATCGGTCCAGGAGGTGTCGGGAAAATATTTACGTCGAAAAATTTCTTCGCGTACAGTGCCCATACACGTTTGCCATAAATACAGGAAGCCGGTCAATAGAGTATTTTTCACGCGATCGTACAACGTCATCATATTTCCAGTATGACTCCAAGCGTTCGGTATGTAAGTGGGATTCACTGGGTTACCGATGAGGTATTCCGAAACCCAAGGGCTGGTAGGTAACGTCCCAATTATAGGAATTTTTAATTTGTGAGCTAGCAAAAGGTAACAACCTTGCATGGACATCATTTCCGCAAATATTACATCAAAGTGAATACGACCAGCCAGCGCATTCTAAAGTTTGACATTGAGAGATAGACAAAAATGTTCTGAAGAGTTGACGAGGGAGGCCAAAAACAAACTTACTTTTATTTCATCCAGCTCCATAATATCGTGACAGAGCACATTCTCAAAAGAGGTCCATTCGTACAGTGTTTTCATTCGGGATATTGTCGTTAGACCCCCTCTATTTTGTGTTCCTATCGCTTTGAGTTGAGCTGCCGTAGTTATACGAGATTGAAAATCCCCAACGGTCGAATTGTTAATGAGGAAATTTCCATTTTCTACGGACGTATCAAAAGGTGTAATGAAGGCTACTTCGTGTCCCGCTTCGGTGAGTAAAGTTAGTATGGCGTTGTTGAATAAAAAATGACTTTTAAAGCCTTGAGGATAAATAGCCAAAATATTGTAACCATGGGTGATTTGATACCAGCTGAATGAGAAATAGATAATCGTCTAAAAAATATTAATTAAAAAAAAAAAAAATCATTTTTCAATTTATTTTATAAGTATGAACATAGGATTGGTTAATCGGAGGAATAACTCACCTGGATGATTGACATCGTGATGTAGAAATGTCCAGTAATCTCAAAGAAAAAAAAAAAATACCCACGAAAACACGTACTCTTGATTTGAGTCACGTTTACCTAATCGCACCCAAATGCCGAAATAGTTTTACTCACGCAGTATCTGTCAAGGCAACCTCTACTGTAACCTATGATTGTACATGACATGTGATTCACCTATTACCTATTTCAAGAGTGTGTGTAAGTATAGCCCCTCAACGTACTCATATTAGTCAGTTTTTTCTATCAATTTTTTTTTTTTTAATTTTCCTTATCGCCCTACAGGAAAAATTACGAGACCGTACACGAAATTTTCCGCGTAGGTCATTCATGAACCGAAAACCGCCAACTATTGGAGGGGGATTTCGAGATTCCCTTTTGGATCGCTGTAGATAGATCGGCTAGTATTTCTTTTGAAAGTCTCGTTCTTCAATGTTTTAACATGTCTTCGTCTTCATATTTTTTTGTCCAAGTTTACAGTTTACGAAATTCTAATTTTCATATTTTCTATCACGTATTCGGGTTTAAAGGAAAGAAATTGTATGCGCGTTACTTTTCTTCTACCACGTTCGAGAAGGCGACAGAATGTGTAGATTTATGATTTGACGTTTGTGCCATAATTGGATACCAGAGGAAATGATTTACAGGAAATGGAAACGTACCTGCTATGATTCACCGAACTTTTGAACATAGTTTTCAGAAAGTTGGATGAAATTTCCCCTGCTTTACACGTTGATAGAATAGCAGTCGGAATGTATCTCCTCATTAGAATGACGTTTTTCTCTTCCTCTTCAGAATAATGATTCATTGACTTTTTTTCTATACTTGAAATTTTTACATTCGACAGCATGGATGTGGCAGTGGATGTTGAACTCCGTGTGGTAAAATAATGGCTTGGATTACAAGTCATAAAAACTCGCCAATATCCTTCGACAGGTACAGTTAGAACTACTTGTGATTCTCAGCAACAGATTTATCGCCAACGGTGATTAGAAAATTTCGTGAATCTTTATGGCTCAAACTTGAAAGAGTTGTGGCCTCACTAAAAAATATTATTGTCCTCATTGCCATACTTCTTGTTCGTGTACAGCTCTTAGGAGCCTTATTGAAACTACCTAAATTAAAAATTATACAAAACGTTTGCTCTCAAGTCTCACGAGTCCTTACTTCGAGAACTCTACTAAAATCTCAGAAAAGGTCAAATATTTTACTTCGCTTCTATAGATCGAAGAAAGAAAATAGTCGAATCTTCAAACTTCTTATGAAATCTACAGTTTTCTGCTTCAGTCTTACAGCTGCGAAATCGCTGATTTCATAATTGTTCGCGCCGAGGTCTCGGTTTGGAGTCATTCTACAAGTGAGGTACGTTTATCAGCATTTTGTATGACTTCAAGATGAGGAACGACTGGAATCCCTGTTGAAAAATCTTCACGAAAAAATGTAAAAAAACATCAAGACTTGAAAAAGTACAGTATACTAGCCTCCATTATACTAGATTTCCGAAAGGATCGTTGATATTCAATCGGGGCTCCATTATAGTACCTATATGCTAAACTGATCAGCTAATCTTGCTCTTATACTCAATTTCACTCACGGCATTTCGAAACCCTTTTTTTTTTCTACTTGGGCCGAAGCCCGGGGTCCCGCCTTCACGACTAAACGGCTATCCATGGAAAGCACCAATCCAATTTTTCCCTGGAAGTGAAATCAGTCCTCTTTGGACAATTCAGAAAGAGCGCACACCCGAGCACCCACCGAATTAATTCGATGATCAAGCAACAGGCCGTGTGCGTCAACCTCAACAAGACTTGATGATGTGTATTTGTGCTACTGGAGTATCCACGGATGCTGCAGGGTTTCAGGAACACGACTCGTCAATACGGCTGCTGCGTCTGTTAGTCCATTTCAAGCGCCGCAACTACTAACACATTGCCACCGGTTCCCACAGAAGACCTCTGCCTGGTGCAAACAAAAAGAGGTGGGTCGCCCGGGATGGGCAACAGGTCCTTGACCGTCTGCTCATATTTTCTTGATCAATCTTTCCGGTAATCATGAGCATTACTAAAAGCAGAGCCGAGGTTGACGATTCTTACCCTCCCATAGGCGTTCGTTACACCTCGCAGTTCTCTTTTTCCCGGTGAGCGCAGCAATTCAACGTATGTGCTATCTTTTAACGGTGCGGTTCATAGGCGCAGGCTCATCTATAGTCCTGTGTAGATGGTGACAACTCTTACCAGCGCCGACAGATCGGGTGAGCTCACAATTGTTCTATTACAGTGCGGCTCTAAGGCGCAGATTCATCTAGTCCTGTGTAGAAGGTGACAACCTGCACCAATGTCCGCCAACAATATAAAACCCAGGGAGTGTATCACGTAGCGGTAGAACGAATTATTCGGGAAGGGTTCAGTATTCACTCTCGCAGGATTGGAGTTGTACGTCGTCCAGTTCTCCGGGTTTCGACTACTTACCGTGCGCTGTTTGGCGTCTGGGAAAAACTGTCCAACCTATTGAAATTTTGAAGTTAAAAAATTTCGACTCTTGAGCCATAATATTTGTTAGAAATAAAACTTAGAAGAAAACGACGTCTACTTCAACGAAATTAAACGGGGAACCTGCTCTATGGGTCATCTTGAGAATTTAGAGTCCAGTTTCTTTCTTGTCATATATTATGGCTTGGAAGTTGAAGTTTTCGTCCAAGTTCTCATTCGATCGTACTCAATAATAGTCAAAATTTTATAAGGGCACGATTCTATGGAAGGTTATCTCCACAAATCCAACACGTGGTGCCCGGCGAAAACTAACCTGCCTTAATACAGAATTTAGATTTAAAAAATTTTCTTTTTTTTGGGAAACTTGGGCACATTTTGACTCTCGAACTATAATGAATGATAGAATGAAGACTTGAAAATATTTTGACTTCCGAGTAATGGTATAGTGTAATATGATGAGAAAGGAACTTTGAAAAATTTTTACTTTCAGCCTACGCACACCACGGAACAAGGGAATCCGTAAAACTCAATGGTGTGCTTTACACGTGAAAGCGTGTGCGTAAAACATGGTCCCAAAAGTTAATCCTCACGACTTCAATTTTGAACCAATTTTTCTGATTTTTTGAAATGTTCTTTAGAAAAGTTTAATTAAAAGCGCTATAGAAACAGGATTTGGATTTTTCTGATGTTGGCGAAATTTGGCTTTTTTTCCAATGCCATAAAATCTTTTCAGAGCCACATTTCCAAATTCTGCTTCTATAGCGCTCCTAATTAAGCCTTCATGAACAGAATTCTACGAAATGATGAATGTTCATTGGAAATTCGAGCTTTGAGAATTAATTTTTGAAAGTCATTCCTGACAGGGATTACGCACGTATACTAACACACACCCGACAAGCGTCGCGTAGTGACCGGTGGTAGATTGAACGTTGTAGGGTATTAGGGAGTTGATAGGCAACCTATTGTACACGAATTCGGAGTTCGTCAACGAGTCAAGCGGTGTGCTTCGCTTGTGAAATCGAGCATCAAAAACATGGTACCGGAAAATCATTCTCACTATTCGAGTTTTCTATGGATCTTCCTAATTTTCTGGTATGTCCTTCAGAAAGGTCCAACTAGAGGCGCTATAGAAGCAGAATTTTAAAATTTCATTCCATACGTTTTTTATTTCACTTTGAAATCATCGAAAATTCGACTATTTTCAAACGTTTGTAAAATTTTTTTGGAGGAAAAATTCAGATTTCTGTTTTTATAGCGCCTTGAGTTGAACCTTCCTCTACAACATTTGTGATGATCGAAATAATTGGTTGAAAAATTGAGTTTTGAGGATAGTTTTTCAAAGTCTTGTAAACTCATTCCTCAAAAGGACTACCCACCCCCACGCACGCCAAAAAAAAACAAAAAAACTAGAGGCCATTGCAGGCTTGCAATGGCAGCGGGGAACCCGCAATCTCCCGCGCTCGCGATGACGTTGGCGCGAAAATGCCCTTTCAGAAAATGAGTTGGCTGGGCTCTTCTCAGTATACTGCATGTGCTAGGCCTGATATAATGAAGACTGGAAATTGAAATGTTTCCAAGTCCCTAAAGTAGGTCAAGGTCATTGATGACGTCATAAATCATCCCGGCTGAAAATTGAAATGTTGTCAAGTCCCTAAAGTAGGTCAAGGTCAAGGTCATTGATGACGTCATAAAGCATCCCGGCTGGAAATTGAAATATTTCCAAGTCCCTAAAGTAATGAATGAGACATTTTCCTCATGCGTACGAGTTAGCTTCATGATAGATTTATTTTCTATGTACACACACGTAACACTTTATAACTTTGTCAATTGTGAGATTAAAATAAAAACTAAAAATTTTATTTTAATCTCACAATTGACAAAGTTATAAAGTGTTACGTGTGTGTACATAGAAAATAAATCTATCCCTAAAGTAAGTCAAAGTCAAGGTCATTGATGACGTCATAAAGCATCCTGTTGAAATTTTTCAGTCCCTCAAGTAGGTCAAGGTCATTGATGACGTTATAAAGCGCCACATTTCACGTCACGTGACGTCATGCAATTCACAGAAACTCCCGGACCCGGACGTTTTCTGAGGATGTAATCCCCCTAACAAAATGGATAACGGGTTCTCCGCTAAAAAAAGAGCCTTTTTTGAATTACCGTATAAAATTTTTAGTGTGGTAGAAAAGCCAAAATTCATTTCAATTATACAGTTCCACTTACCACGAAAAAATCTCTTCCTCATACTAGTATCCAGAGAAAGAACCTACAGTATAGACGTGAAGGTCTAGAACTTACACGACCATTGGCTACCTACACCAACATTCTGTAGGCTAAGGCTATATATAAGCGGATGAAATAAGGTAGAAAGCTGCATTAAGGACAGTAGCTGAGCTGAGATTTTGGAGAGTCAAGTCTCCACTACTGGGATGAAAGATATAATCTATCTAATAACGTTCAGAAGTGTATGTCTAATCTTATTTTTTTGTATACACTAGGCCAAGAAATCATGTTCATCTGATGACCCCGCTCACGCCTCCACGCCTCACAATCAAATAGGGTGTGCTATGGTCCATCATGCGAGCACGTTGCCTGCTAAACTTTCGTCAACTGCTCATGGAGGTATTTGTTAAGCTGCCATGGCCGTTTAGCACCTGCATTAGGTGAAAGTTCAGCTGACCATAGTGTCGGTTCATTCACTCGGTCGCGTATCAACACACGGGTATTCAATTGGCACAGCTCATTTCTCAGGGAATGAGCGTCTGGCCTCCTGCCTCTTGATTGGTCGTTATCTTCTCTTTTGCTTTGAATACCACCGCTCTCTCTCTCCTTAGCAAGAAGCTCAATTGGTTGTGTATGAACGTGCTTAAACGCAAAGAGTCTCTGTCGAGAAAGAGCGGTAGGCACTAACACACCTCAGCGCAGTTCTTCATTGAATCTCTATCATCCCTGTCTCCCTGTAAGGTATTTTCATTAAGTTGGCCTATACTAGGCCACCATCGACAAGACGGTCATCATGATCTTTCTTCTCAAATCAGGCCGCTTAGGTATGCAATCACCCTGCCTGTCTTTTCCGCTACCATCGAGAAATGGTGCCTGAAGCTCAGCGACGAGTCGAACCAGATGTCTAGGTACTCGTTGCCGTTTCGATATGAGCTCTACCTTGCTCTGCCCCTTCTCCTACAGTATATGCGTTCTACCGATGTAAAGTTACAGTTTCAGTGGGCGTCCTACCACATTGTAAGCCTATTAGCGTTACCCAGGAGACACCACGAGGAGGTCAGCCTACACGTCTTCCAAAAATTCAACATAAAGTAGCAGATTTTCCTCATAATTAGCCGATCATGAAGTCGTTATTAAATATTTTACAGTCCAGGATCACGTGTGCGTTGTACGTATGTCCTCGAGGGATGCGACAAAGAGATCGTTAGCATCTTTTTCCCCCATTTTCCAGGAAAAGTGGTCTAGGTGTGATTGGAATATGTGCACGGGAACACCTCTCTTCTTCTTCATAAACGAGATTTTGGCATCCAGCTAGGACCTCTCAATACCATGGGTGTGTGCATCCGTGTCCGGATCGACGTAATTCTGCTGGTGGTTAACAGTCGAATGTACGAAGCCAGGCAATGGTACTTGGGCCACTCGTCTGAATGACTTACGGAACCCCGTTGACATTTGCGTTTGATTATTGGTAAGAGAGTTGCCTCGTCCCGTCACTCAACAGTGGCCTTGACGAAGACCGAAGACCCAAGGTCCGTCAACTCTTCCTCCGTTGTTCCGTACGCGTCCTCGTCCTCGCTGTTCTTTTGGCTTCTTGGTCTCAATTTCTTCACCTTGCAGGCGAACACCTTTCTGGTATGGCATCTTTTGGATCTGCACCTCTATTCTTATTCGATTCATGAGAGGAATGTTGATGGTGAGACTCTGAGGGCTAGGAAAAAATATTGAAAAGAAAAAATGACGTCAAATGCCAAGGGAGAAACAAAGATGGTCCTTAAGCAGAAGATTTGGAGACCCAGAATGAAACATTGAAGACGATTATAAGTCATCGTTTGACTTGAACTAGCGGTGATGAGCAACAATTAAAGAAACTGCGACAACAACGAAATGTAAAATATGGTAATTTGTCATGCAGAGAGCAAGAATTTGGTTCTGAAGACCTGATTACAGAGAGATGAGATGTGTAGCGACGAAAAATCGTAAGTTACGCGCATTGAACTTTAAACGCTTACGACAGTAGAAGAAAAGACATAATCCTTATTGATAAGAATGTAATATAGTACATATTTTGTTCCGTTCATGAACACAGCCTACAAAAAAGAGCAAGAAGTCTGCATCGGGGGAAAAATAATTATTAAAAAACACCTGCGAAAGTTGGAGAGAATGGACTCGATGCTAGCACTCGCAATCGCAACAATGCCATCAACAGAACCTCTCATGCACAAACACGTAGTAAGATTGCGAAATGCGAAGAAATTTAGCCGTATCACGGAAATATTTAATTAAGATAATAAAAACCTAATCCCTGCGATACAATTCGACCGTTCTTAACATATGGCTACCGTATTTCTGAGCGCGTAATCCACTCTCGTAACGTCAACTATCTCGCATCATAACAATTTGTAATAAAATGATAACAATTTTTTAGGTAATGGCTTTATGTTTGAATTTGAAAAAAAAAAAAATGTAAAAGACCCTGAAAAAAGAGCAAGGCCTACTCGTCAAACGATACGATTTCCATGTCTTTGTACGTGGCAACAAAATGAAGAGATATAATAAAGTCCTGGTAAACAAGCTCGCGTATGATAAATGAATTTATAAACTTTAACAAAACGGTCCGGGTAATATACTTTTTTTTTTTTTTTTTCGTCTTTATTATAAACGTTACTACAACGCTGTGACAAACAGTTGTACACTCTGTACGGCGGTTATACAAGTTATCTAAATTACACATACATTTTTGGTGAGCTTTGTCACACGACCGACTACTGGTGCAGTTATTCTTCATCAAAATTCATGCCTAATTGCGCGTTTTTCGCCGACAACGTTTCAGTTGTTAGCGATGCTCAAAAAGCCTAACGAGAATGCAAATGTGGATATTCCATCGAGACAACCGCAAACAATTGATTATGAAATGCGCGAACAACAAAATGGGAGAAAGCTCGACAATGAAGGGCCTGATGGTCACCTTGAACGGACTGCCATCGAAGAGGAACGAGCATTTTTATCAGGGGACACCGGTAAGTCTACACACGACGTTGATTATATTCTTGCCGAGAAATTTTCATTTCACGCTTGAGTCACGATCCATTTTCTCAAATTAACGACATATTCCCGAATGTATTTTCGATAACTCTATAAGTAGGTAATAACTTTGTGTAACTATATCGATAAGCATTCAGGTCGATAGCAGAGAACTTATGTAACCGCCACGCGCATATGATAATAAAAGTACCTCAAAATTGCGAGAGTGACAAACGAGGGAAAAACCCTGGAGGGTGCCTTTTGAAAGCTTTCAACTCATCAAGTTTAAAGTGCGCATATTACTCATGTATCTTAATTATGTTGCAAAGAAATAGACGAAGACGTACGTTGTGGATGTTGCTACTTTTACCCTCAATGGCTGCAGATATGCGCGAGCAAGAAAGCCTTTGCCGTTGCTTACACAATTGTGCTGACTCTACTCTATGCGATGAATGCGTATTTCGTGGGAACAATAAGTACCATAGAGAAAAACTACAAAATGACCAGCAAAATGTTAGGTAGGCATTTCAACTGTACACGTAATCTCATAATAAGAGTGTCTACACCCTCTGAAGGGATGAATTGATTGAAGTTTCTCATTTACAGGTTCCATCAAAGGGACTGCGGAGATAGGAGGCTTGATATTCAACTTCGCATTGACTTACTTTATCGGCAAAGGGAATAAAGCTTCTTGGTTAGCTGTCGGGATGGTCGTATTGGGTGTGTCGAGCTTTGTTCGGACATTACCTCATTTTGTCTTCGATTCCGGAATCAATGTACGCACTTATACTGTTGAGTACAGTCCATCTTGGCAAAACTCTTCCATCAGGAATGTATCAGGTGTCGACTCATAATTCAGATTTGAGAGAGATCGCAATCGAGACAAGCATAAACGAACTCTATTTCGCGCATTGTTTCAGAATCTGAAATGTGGCACGAGGACGACTGCGAGGATTTTCGATCTGAAAATGTTGCCGATCGATTTGCTTTCAACAGTTTTCTTGTCGCTCATTCCATCTTCGAGATGGGAGCTATTCTATTGAAAACGTCGGGTGCGGTGTACTTAGATGATAATACCCGTAAAAATATTTTCCCTCTGCTTTTCTGTAAGTAAAAACCACTTTCAAGAACTGTAAGTAAAATTACCTGGTGCTATTCTAAAGCCTGTTAGCGTAAAACGGAATCCACAGTAACGAGTTCGGCCCACCCATTCATTCGGTAAAGGGTTCCGTACCTGCATGCTAGGCATTCGCCGGAAAGAATAACTCCTTGAAATGGTGGTAATCTGTGAGGCGGAGACCAAGACTCTACACTTGGCTTAAATTAGGCTTAGTATATGATGTACCAGATTGTACTAGGTCTCTGCTTTCTTCCCGTCGATGAACTTGGAGTCCTCGACCTAACCCACGAGAGAAGAGAGAAAGAAAAAATAGTAAATTACTAATTTGATGATGTCACAGGCAGGTCTGAGCTGATGAATTGGTTGCTGTCTTTACTGTACTTTTATACGCGTCATCGAAAATTAGACATCAAAATTGATCTTTATTTATTTGACCCCACCAGAACATTTTTTTCTTGTTTGTATGTGTGAGTTGAAGCGCATCAAGTGAGATTTTTTGTAGCGTCAGGAGGAATGTACGAATGTGTTTAAAAAAACTCTGTCTTCATCCGAGACTGTTCTTTCATGGGAATACAAGCGGACTTACCTATCTTTATTGTAAGCCTTGTAAAATTTATACAGCATTATCGCGGTAAGATAGCTTATACCTAAATGGTGACTATGTTTGTGAATCTCAGCCATAATTTACGCTGTTAGGACTGTCGGCACATTCATCGGATTTCTATTAGCGTCGTACACGCTTCAGATTTTTGTCAATCCACAACTCACTCCGAACATCGAACCGAGTGATCCACGATGGATTGGAGCTTGGTGGTTAGGTGAGAAAATCGACGATTTCAATTTTCCTCGCTCTAGCAATCTATAAAATTGTGAAAATTTTTAGGCTGGCTTCCTATCGGGGCAATCTATATTATTCTGGCGAGTTTTCTGCTTTTGTTTCCTCGATCACTACCGCGAGCGGCCATGAGAAGGAGACAAATGATTACGCCTCCAGACAGCGCTAGACCTGCTTCAAGTCAGTATTGAGTAGGTAATTACAATTTCTGTATTTGTTTTCCTGGCCCGTTCTTATTAGCTCGACGTATCCCTTTCACCTTTTCTCAGTATCGGATTTTTTTCAATCGATCAAGCGAGTATTGAAAAATAAAATCGTCTTGTTGGATTCAATGAGTTCGGTTTGCACGAAAATCGGTTTGGCCGCCTTTGAGATTTTCCTACCAAAATACATTGAATCACAATACGGTGTTTCGGCGTCCGATTCCAGCTTATTAGTTGGTAATAGAAGTATACCATGAAAATTATTAAGGTTCGCAAACTTCCAAAATTACTAATTTATTCTTTACTTTTGATGCGTTTGATTTGCAGGCATAATTATGTTGATAGGAAAGTCTTTCAGCGTTTTGATAGTGGGCATGATTATAACAAAATTTAAACCACCACCACGAGGACTCATGGCCACTAACGTGCTCATAGGGATTTCGTGTTCACTGGTGCAGTTGTCCTTCATTTTAATCAATTGCGAACAACCAAGAATTTCTGGACACTGGGATGAGAATCATAAGTGAGTTATCTATTCCTTTCCATTTATCAATATCTACGAGGCAAAGCTTAAAGCACCTTTTTATAGTTAGGGAGAGAGCAATAGGGAGTATTTAAAGCACTTCAGTATTATGCATTGTTACTTCTGCTTGGATTAAGTTGGCATCATTGGCTTAAGTTGATTGTGAAAAGAAGTCTAAAAATACTCGACAAATATTTTTATTTGACTGCATTCAGTTAGTCGCAGTCAGATAAAAATGAATCTTTGTTGTAAGTTGAAAAATCCGTGATAAGAATTGAAAGAAGACAAGATAAGAAGAGAGAATAAACAACGGACTCATAAGAATTTTAAAAAATATATAAATTAGATGAGAGAGGTCAAATAACGAATGAAAAAAAAACATAATGTAATTACATTAAGATTTGTGTCTTAACTTTCTGAGAATTATTATTCTCGATTTCCCACCATTTGTAAGCCCTACATCATAAAGTCGAAATTTTACTCGCTAACATGAACCTCATTCTCAATTTCATATGAATACATACAAGTTTTCAATGGTGATGAAAATCTTATACAAATTAAGTTTTTCCTAAACCTCCTGAAACGTGACTCGGTCAATGCTACCGAAAAGTGAGACTTGGGACCTTTTTAATAATCTGGAAAAGATGAGAGGGCTCCGAAACCTCGACAGTGCAGTGTCAACTTTCCAGAGAGAGCTCGAAAGAGGCGCAGAACCGAATCAACCAGTCTGTTTTATTTTTCATTGGAAAGTTTTTTTTTTCACTTTTCGAAACGGGTAGATATCCTTAGGAATATTCTCATCCAGTTGTTATTTAGTGCTGCCCCAGCGAGTTCAATTGATAGAACCTCCATTAATGAGACTACGATGACTCTACTCTCTTAGCTATTTCTGACGTAGGGTAAATGACCTGTGGATCATCTGGGAGAACTTTTCTGCCCGAGATTTTTAAAGTGTAATTTTCAAGCATATTTTTTCCTCTTCTACAGTATATAGCTTTCTCTCAACTAAAGTCATTTTTTTCAAATTTAGTTCATAGAACTCATTTTGAGATCATCACTTTTCTTCATCTCCCCCCCCCCCTCCCCTTGAGCAATAAGGGGAAGAGGTTGGCACAAATGGCACTTTTTAAAGCATTTTTTAGGGTGTACTGTGTAAGTTAAATTATAGGAGGAGTAAAATTTTATCAGCTTCTCCTCATAAGGATATCTCAGTAAGGAGTCAAGCACAAAACATCATATTCAGCTTAAATCGATAACTTGATTGAGCTTCTTTTTAGTATGAAATTCGATCAGGAGACAATGGTATGAATCTGAATAAGGTTGAGGCCTCTTGAAAAAATTAGATTTCAAATTTGCGAATACCTCTTGTATTTTCAATTCTGAATCTTTCAGGTGGAATTTGACGGAGTCGTGCAATATTAATTGGAATTGCATGGAAAACATTAAATATTCTCCAGTTTGTAATATCAACGATAATATGATTTTCTATTCCCCTTGTCATGCTGGATGTACTACAAGTTCCTTCATTAATAATACAAAGGTAAGAAATGTATTCGTGGCCTCCCACTTATTTCGAAATTTGCGTCCGTACGTCCTTCCGCGCGCCTGTGATATTTTCTTGTGTACTAGTTTTATACTATAGACTCAGGACCATTATTACAACAGTCGGTCAAGCGCTCGATCAAGCCTTGTGACGGTCAACAGCCACTGAACTAACAAAATTTGAGTACTCGGTTCATACTAGACTTCTACTAACCCCGTACACATACAGTATTCAAGAATATTAGGCTAACTAGTTGGCTAAACGTATACTTCTAGTTTTATACTAGGTTAGTGAAGCTTGTTAGCCGAACATGTAGTACACTAGACTATACTGCTAAGGGCTAACCTTATGATCTTAGGCTAGGCTAAGAAAGGGGACGAACTAGTTGGCATTACATTTGATATACTAAACTTGGAATAGGCTAAAAATGGGGCCAAAGATTGGAATGAGTGAACCCTGGAGAGCAAATAGCCTCATTTTCAGTATTTCAGGCTTATACAGGCCCAAGATATTGGGGCCAACCGACGTAGGCAAAACATTCAGTCTACTATTCTCCACTTCATTTTTTCAGCGGGGAACCCGCTATCCATCTTGTTAGGGGGATTACATCCTCAGAAAACGTCCGCGTCCGGAAGTTTCCGTGAACTGCGTGACGAGACGTGTGTCACTTTTTGACGTCATCAATGACCTTGACCTACTTTAGGGACTTTGAAGAATTTCAACTTCCAGCCGGGATGCTTTATGACGTCATCAGTGACCTTGACCTACTTTAGAAACTTTGAAAATTTTCAATTTCCAGCCTTCATTATATCAGGCCTAGCATGCAGTATACTGAGAAGAGCCCAGCTAACTCATTTTCTGAGGGAGCATTTTTGCGCCGATGTGATCGCGAGAGCGGGAGGTTGCGGGTTCCCCGCTGCCATTGCAAACCTGCAATGGCCTCTAATTTTTTTTCCTTCAAGTGCAGAAATATGACCTCTATTCATTCAGCTCTGCCAGAATTTTTTGCTACGGTAGTTTCAGGAATTGAGAAGATAGAGGTTATAAAATCTCTGAACTCAATTCAAATGATATGAAGAGTGTATTACAAGAGAACATTCACGCACATGGAGAATGAGCTAAAGTAAATTTGCTCCAGTTACGATTTTTTAGTTGAAACAACTGAGCAATTTCAGCAATATCTAATTTTATTCACTACTTATTCCCCAGAGTGTAACTATATTCTTCAGTCATTATGACTATAATCTTCGACTGATCCGATTTTACTAGGTACCTATATTTTCTAATCAAAAGTACCACCGAAATTTTTCTCTGGGCACAGTTTTCCACGTGATCGACAACCGAATTATTGCTTAACGCCCTGAGGGACTGTTAACACTATTCTTACCTATTCTAGAAATTTTCTCAAAGCATATTTCTTAATTAACAGGTGTATGAACATTGTTCCTGTGTATCACCTAACATACCAGTGATCGATGGCACGTGCCAAACTAATTGCTCAAAACATATTTTCGCGTTTCTATTCATGTTGGGATTGTTTAGATTCATCAGAACTGCAGCCAAATCGATCAAAAAAATTATGCGTTTCAGGTATCGAATTTAGCGCCGTCTATTAATTACGTACTCTACACCGGACGATGAAATCATTATTGAAGCTTGTATTTTTTTTCAAAATAGGTTTGTTGCTGAAGCAGATAAGTCTCTATCCTTAGGGATAAATAAATCTATGCTGTCTTTGTTGGCTGCTTTCCCATCTCCCATTATCTACGGAATGATATTTGGTAAGATATTTCTTCTTTCTTTCGACATGTTTCACGTCTTCACTGAATCCTAACCCTAATCTCTGAATTTGCGTCTACACAGCCTTACAGACCCACACCTGTTAGTCTAAGCCTGTTTCTACGAGACATACTCACTTTTACAACTATAATGATTATCACTGTCGACCTTGGCTTCCTTTTCTCCCTCAGCTTCTCCAGCCGTTGTCCTTGGGACCGTGGTAGCTAGTTAGGTTATATTCCTCCTGGTGCGCTGGGAAACCACCTGGCTCCAGGAGGGTACTTCCATCGGAGTAACTGCAGTGCTGGGGTCAGTACTGACTTCCTTAACGGCAGGGGAACGGATTTCTCTATTCTCATGGTTCACAGGAAGGTTATGACTGAAGAAATGCCTCGATTCCACTACCTCCCTCCCTCACGATTTGAACCGTGATAGCAGGAAGCGCTGAACGAGGCTCCCATTCTTTGAGAAGTTTTCCTCGTAGATTTTAAGGTTCAGAAAGTTCAGGGAAGACTCACCTACCTCTATGGTAAATTTTAGTTTGGCATTGTTATTATTGACGGCTCCGTGGAACGTCCGGAGGGGATCATCATCACTCACCTAGTTATAGAAAATTTCATCTACTTCCATCAGAAAAAGTCGTGCTGTGAAATTATCCAGTATGAGACGTATTTTCGTGAAGCAGAAGTTTTTTGTTCCAGATAGGATAACACAAAGATACTGACAAAAAAAGTTGAAAGAGTTATAATTTCAGATGATTTACACTTTTTTTTATTTATTCTCAGATTGGGCATGTATCCTATTTGACAGTACCTGTGGGACAACAGGAAATTGCTGGTTTTATGACATCGTAAAACTACGATACGTTTTAAACATAACAGCTTGCGGTAAGTATGGATCGTATTCGCATCATAATTTTTCATGACAATCCTATTTAATAAAGCGCATTTTATATACTTGACTATTCGGGCCGGCCATCTACTAAGAGCGTTACGATCGGCAATATTGAAAACGGGTCTATTCGGGCGCGATTTTCCCATTAAGACAACTAAAATGGAAAGGTCAAAATTTGTTAAATTTTCTACAAATCACCTTCCTTTGAAAAACTTTATCTAGATCAATTTGGGGAACTTCGGTCCTTTGCTCGCAACGCTCATAAAGTTTCTCGTCCTCGTAGTGCGCCATACGAGCACTGTCTGAATATAAACGTATAGGTATATTTGTAATTCTTGCGAGCCAGCCGTCACTAAGACACTAGAGACGGGAGATATGCTGGGACTCCATATTGTATAGAATTAAGTCTGTAGCTGATGGCTGCACTCCATTTGATTTCCGCGGCTTCTGCGTCTTGTGTTGGTGTGAGTGTGTGCAGCCTATGTGGTAGTGTGTTGTAATTCTATACAATATGGAGTCCCAGCATATCTCCCGTCTCTAGTGTCTTACCGTCACATCTCTAACCTTTGTCCTTTGGTCTATCTAGAAAATTTTCCAGAGGAAGGTGTTTGAACGAAGAAATTCTCCGGGGGGGGGGGGGGGTCTGGGCTGAAACAAATGTCCTGGAGTAGGTTTTGAACAAGACCTCATGATATTTTGAAGCAAATCGTTCAGTTCTGGGAGAATTTTATGTCTGGTGCCCTCCCCGTAAATACACCACTGTCTTTGTTTAAAAAGTCAGAATGAAAAGATTCAATTGGTAAGGAAGAGGACAGGATTTAGAAGCTATTACGCTCCTGGTGAATATATGGGAGTCGCTCACAGGAGTAGTGAACAATTTTTTGAAATTTCGTGTGATAAATCCAATATTTTCTACTATTGCGTGATTGTGACACCTAAGCACCTCAGTTGGTCCCCAGCTAGAGAAGTTTTTCGTCAGTCGTTAACTGCCTTTAATTTTTCCCCGGACTTCCGCTCCGAACTATGTTAATCTACATTGTCATAGTATTAATTATTTGACTGTCGCAATCATTTACAATAATCCAAAAATATTTCCCACCAAATCCCATGCAAATGTTATGCAGTTCCAATAATAATATGTAGCAAAGAAAGAAAAGAGAGATCTTGGTAAAACACGATTTACAATTGATACCAAAGAAATACAGTACCTAAGAGAAAATTACTCAGGTAATTCATTCTTTGTACGTGGTAATTAGGTCTACAGGTAATTATAAGGAAAGCCGTTTCCTATAATTATATTATTGGCGTGTGTAGTTTATTTTTAAAATACCCAGTATGTATATTCTTAAGAAATACAGAAATGATTGAAATCATTAATTATCCATTCTGAATTTGCGGTTTAGGTTTTTTGACACTTGGAACTCTACTAGACGGAATCCTGTGGTATTTCATTAAAGGATTGAAAATGTACGACGAAGATTTTGAAATCGAGAAAAAGTCACAACCAACAAAAACAGATCCATCATCTTAAAGGAATGGCGTTTCAAAGAGTCATTCGGTTGATTATGGCGATAGTTCACCAAAAATCTTGACTTTCAATGCAATGGAGAGGAAGGTGTCATGTATAGTTTATATACACAAGAAATGAAGTATGAACTATTGGGAGAATTTTCTTTTTTGTTTTACTTTCTGGTTTGGAAAATATAAGGTTGTAAACCACCAACATTTTTGAGAAGCGCTCTGATCAGCATTAACCGTCATTTTGGTTCGAATACTTTGTAAGTCCACATTTTATCAGATGAATTTCCTATACATTCTTATCACAGTCGCCTTGCGCAGAAAGTCGACGCTCATATGCAGGGCCACCAAGAACCGCATGGAGCCCGAGGAAATCTTGAAATTGTTCTTCTTAATATTTCTCCCTCCGGAATCCTTTACCAATCTGAGCCTCTAGGGAGGCCAAGAGAAGAATCACTCATACTTTACTCATCAACCTTTTACTCGAAGGAAATTTGTCCAAAATCAAATGTGTTACTTACCAAAAACCATTCAAGAATCAAAAATGAAAAAGAGTGAAATATGTATTGACTTAAGTAATATGTGATTTCCAAACAATTGCTGCTCATTCCACTGTAAAAGTGTAAATCAATCCCATTGAAAAAGTTCTCATTTTTTAATTCAATTTCCTCATACTTCTTTCAAAAATCGTACCGTAATTTGTTTGAGCAGTTGTAGACTTACAAATACTTAGTCTTAAATAAGCTGTAACCTACGATAAAAATATTTCCACTGGAATTTTCCACCGCGATCTCCTCTTTGGTGCCGTATTTCATTCAGCCTATACTACGCCACAGAGGATAAATCCATCGCTGTGTTTAAGGAAGGACCGACTATCTGAGTTATCTCTATGTTTTCCCTCAAAAGTGTTGGCCCTCTGCAAAAAGTTGTAATATTTCATTAGTATTTTGTTTCGTCGTGGTTGTTACAAAAAAAAATATTGCAAGGAATCTGAATTCAAATACCTGGGTGTAAGTTGATAACACATGATAGCGATTCTTGAGGATATAGTATTATTTTGGCTAGGTATTTGACAACAGAAGTCTGATTGAGGTAACAAATTGTCAAGTTCTTTTGAAATGATTAAAATTGAGAAATTTTTGCTTTAGACCTCTCTTACCGCAGAGGTTTGTTTAAACAAAATTTACTTAGGTACTTTAGGTAGCTTATATCAGTCTTTAAAGGGCAATGAATTTCTCTCAACTGGACTCACAAAGCATTTTCAAACTGAAGCGACGCGCATTTCTGAAATGATTTATTTTCGCCATCTTCAACCAAAATCCGTGTGTTGAACTTTGTGAAGAAAATGCGGATAAGTACACATAAGTTTTTTGTACACTAGATGAAATTATGAATGAGAAGGTGAGTGAATGTCTAGGTATAGTTGAAAAAGATCTCAATTCAGGAAAATCGTCAACTTGGTACATTCAAGTTATTGTTATGTAAATCTTGGATTCTGGATTAAATAACATGTAAGCATTTGAATTTTTTCTAAAAAAATGAAATGTTTTTGATATTTTTAATGTTTGTTGAGATTTAAAAAAATCAATCTTCCAGTATCTATACAAGTACTAGTCCACAATTGTGTTGTAATATACGGTTTAATAGAACTTCTAAGTAAAAATAAATTTTGATTTGTCTCTTTAAAAATTTTTGAAGATTTAGACAAAATTTAGATTGTATGTAACAATCTCTTGTAACTCAAGAAAGAATTGTACCTAGTAGTAAGGGATTTTACATCAATGCCTATTTTGTACTCCATCATCCTCCTGATGTCTTGTTGATTGCAACCGGTAAATGTTCCCAATTGAAGCCTGAGAATTTGAAGGGCTTTATAATTATTGGTAGTTTTAGGGCTCATTTTTCCTGATACTTTGTGAAGTTGGCGACAAAAATCACCAATATATTTCAGATCTGTCAATCAGTTTGAAATTTCGCAAAATCCCTTTGGAACTTTGATGTCCCCATGACAAAAATATCCGTATTATGTCCCCATTATAATCCCCAAAATGGCTTCAAAATGTCCCATTAAGAAATTTTGGGGATATTTTGAGGGAGTTTTTGTCATCAAATGTTCAACAGGATGTTCTAACACATACCAAAAACCACTGAAGGCAAAGCCAGGATCCGGTTCCCTTTGGTTCCGGCTCCAGGAGACAAAGTTAGGATCCGGTTCTTTTTGGTTCTGCTTCCAGAAGGCAAAGCTAGGATCCGGTTCCTTTTGGTTCTGGTTCCAGACCCGGTAAACAATCTGAAGCACTCTGAAGCACTCTGAAGCACTTGGGAATTACTACCCCTGTTTTCCCCTTTCAAAGCCCGCTTGAAGCACTGAGAAGCCCAATTGAAGCCCTCTTGAAGCTTGCTTGAAGCACTGAGAAGCCCAGTAGAAGCCCTCTTGAAGCTTGCTTGAAGCACTTAGAGGCCCAGTTGAAACCCTTTTGAAGCCCTGATCAGGGCTTCAAGAGGGATTCAATGGGAATGACTACCCTTATGAAGCCCTGATCAACGCTTCAACACGTGCTTCAGACAAGATGAATGTTTACCACGGGGGGAGGCCTGGAAATACGGGAGAAGAATTAACCGCTTCCTATAGCGGTGTAGGGTTCCGGTTCTCAGCCCTGATCTTTACCATCATTTTTTGAGAAAAATATTCTCCTAATACGAGGAATTGAAATGAGGATTTTGCTACTTGCGCGTTTACTCATCTTTTCTTTGTTTTGGTTTGTAAAATTTTGCACTTGTTCAACAAATTCTCACTTCAATTCCTTTGCATAGAAATATACTATTTCTTGCACAAAAGTGCCAAGTTTTACACCACCTACTTCTTGCACTATTCAGCACCCACATCTGAGATCCGGTTCCTTTCATTTCCGGTTCCGGTTCTAAAAGTCAAATCCAGGATCCGGTTCTTTTTGGTTCCGGTTCCGGAAGCCAAAGCTGGGATCCGGTTCTTTTTGGTTCCGGTTTCAGAAGGCGAAGCCAGGATCCGGTTTTTTTCGGTTCCAGTTCTAGAAGCCAAACCCAGGATCTGTTTTTCCTTTTGGTTCCGGTTTCAGAACCTGAATCCGGGATCTGGTTCCTCTTGGTTCCGGTTCGAGGACCCAAATCTGGGATCCGGTTCCTTCCAGTTCTCGTTCTAGAGGCCTGGAAATACGGGAGGAGAACCGCTTTCCGTAGCGGTATTTTGTTCCGGTTCTCAGACCTGCAGTGACAGCAATAATTTTTGTTCTCTGTACTTTTTGATAGAAATTCATATTGAAAGAGAGCTGAGTGAGTCTTCTTATGGCATAAAATACCACAGCCATGTAAATACACGATCACCTTCTGGTTCAGTTTCTGTGTAAATCACCACCTGCAGCGCAACCCAGCTCCGTTCTTGTATCTCTATGCCGTACAAAGTTGAAAAGAGGCTATGTTCAGGTATATCCATAACCTCTTTTTCTCGTATTCATTATTCGCACGTCCATTCAACTTTGTACGGCAGCTCTCTGCCGAGCGCTGTACAAAATGTACATCAACAATCTACAAAAAAATGCTATTTTTATCGTGATTGAAGGATCCTTTTCCGCAAATTGTGGCTGTGCAGACACGGCAGCCTGCAGATCTCGGCTTCTCGGCTTTTCGTTCTCGTTTTCGATTACGCAAAAACCCTACAAACAAAAGGTACAGCTGATCTACAGCTTCTACAGCAGCACTCACAACAAAATGCGCCATTTCGAGCAAGAGAGCATACATTGTTGTTGTAAGGACCAATGGTGATAACTGAACTAACTTGACTGTGAATAAAGTTGAAACCAAAAATGATGCGCATAAGCTTTTCAACTGTAATTTGAGCCTTTTGCCATGAACCTTTCTTAATATTTACCGATACCGAAATTGATTTACACTTGTTATCAGTCCAATTCAAAACGCAGGTGTTAGCAAGTTGAATAAACTGAGACGAATCCAGTATGCAGTGCTTAGTTCCTTCACGACTTCAACCAATATTGCAACGGTAAATATTCGGCTCGTAATCATGCCTTTTCTTCTTCCTCTGAAACATTCACCGATTGATTTAATTCTTTTGGGTTTTGGTAGGATCAATTACATGAATGAAGTTCAAAGTATTCGACTAAAAACCTCCAGAAATATTGTCAAGCAGTGTATTCCCGATAAGCCCAAACGACCCGGAAATCCGTACATTTTATTCGTAAAAGATAATGAACCAGAACTTGCTTCTAAATATCCTGATCTACCGCGTACTCGTAAGTAAATTCGTATCAATTTGCCCGTTAACGAGGAAAAAATTTTCATTGTAGTCATTGTATTTTACGTTTTTCTAGAACTGGTGAAAAAAATTGCTTCGATGTGGAAAGATGCAGATACCAACGTTCGAGATCAATACATCGCAGAATTCAATCTGCGAAAAGAAAAATACGCCAAAGAGATACAGTCCTATAATGATAATCTATCGGACGAACAAAAAGCCGCCATCGTAAAGTTTGAAGAAATGACTCTCAAAAAGAAAGAGAAGACGAAGATTAGGAAAGTAAGTATTTAAAACTCTTCAGATGATTTCTATTTGACTGAGCTGTGAGCAAATTTTTCCTTAGACATTGAAAGAACTGGGTAAACCGAAACGACCTCCCTCTTCGTTTGCGCTTTATTTCACGGATAAGAGTGGTGAATCTAAGTCCGGGGAATCGAATGCGGTAAGTGTATTTAGAATAAGTCGACCTCATTTAGAATTATTTATTTTGAATTTTAAATTTTGTAGGAACGTTTCCGAAGATTGGGTTCAGAATGGAAGAATCTTTCGGATTCAGAGAAGGAGCGCTACAGAACCGAAGCCAAAAATCTACGTAAGAGTTATGAGCAGGAGTTAGAAAAATGGCAATCGAAAATCTCCCTAGATTTTGACAAGGTAAACCATTTGAAAGAATTAAACTTCTAATGTAGATGTTATTTCTAACCTAACATATTTTGGCTTGAAAATTAACCTTTGACTTCATTTATTTATTCTCATTCTATGCAAAAACCTCTGATTGTAACTTGAGTTTTCATTTTTACAGGAAGTAACGGAATCAGATACTACTAAATCAATACTGAATACCGTGCGCGGTCGTGTTACTTCGTTATTCAAGAAGAGTAAGAAGTGATATCATTGTATACTTCATTAGTTTCCATCATGTAAATTATTCGAATTATTTTTCATTACTTGTTTTTTCGTTATACGTCTCCATTGTGAGTTATCTTGTGGACTGAATACTTTTTTTACCTCCCAGTGCGTAAGTTACTGTTAATTGGTACAAATTTAATGCCTTATATAATATTTGTTTCTATGTCGGATGAATTCCATTAATTAACAATACGAAGTTGTGGAAAATACTTGAATTTTTTGTATTAGTCTAGTATTGGTATTTATAGAGCGTTTTTGTACTCCTTTTCTTTTTTCTTTTTTCGTCGGTTATCGAAATATACGTGTATGTACAATCCAAATCTTTGCATTGTGTGTTCGACTCTTAGAACAACAAAATTCCGCGTTTGGAAGATACATCCCAAAGCAACCTAGAATTTTGATACAAAAAAATATGACCTCAAATAGAAATATCAAGTGTTTCAGATTTTGAGGAAGTTGCGTTGCATGTTGGAAGCCATTTCTACAGATACGAAAAAAATCAATGTTAAAAATTCGCAGGATGTGTTTTCAACAGATCCGACCCCTTCTTCTATCTATGTGATTGATAATCGCTTTCACACTCTATTTTTCCTATCTTCTGGGCTAGGAATATTTTTTTTTACGCTCAAAAAGAAATCATAACGGTCAGAATAGTGATGAACGTAAATTCTTAAGACTATAAGCCTGATAATCGCATGAAACAAGTAGTTCTTGTAGCAGAACCAAGAACAAAATTATTTTGTCCTGTGAGGCTTGAAAGAGAGGAACTACAGAAAGAAAGATAGGAAATCGTTGGAAGAGTTTGTTTTTTCAAACAATTTTTGTAATAAATCTGGAGTGGTTTGCACGATGAATTATACATGTTCGATCTTTGAAACGGCCATCACTTGTGTGAGACTATTTTATATGAATAACAAAATGACTGAAATTTAAACTTCGAATTTAGTTTCTGGGAAATAAGTTTAGGTAATAAAAATGAACTAGATACTCTCCAAACTCCTGCTTCAAAAAATCTGCGAATTTTTTATCATTGAATTGATTGATAAGACTGATTTCATTGAAGTTCAAGGTATGACTCGTCGATACCTGCTTATGTAATTCGCTAGCTACATCTAAACTGTTAGAGAAATTTTTCAACTTATCGTAAATGTCGATAAGAGAAGCGTTCGTCATTCTTGATTGACGAACAGACATAGCGGACATGAAGACATAGTATTCACAAATATTTCAATTTGAAGGATGGCTTTCTAAAATTCGAAATAAGAGAAAAGATACCCACCAATGCCAGAGTGAGTGAGTTCAAATTTTATTACTAAAATTTGTGTTGACCAAACTACCGTGATACCTAGGTATAATTCCTTGCTCTCTGATGTAATACCTATTTCTTGTGAAAATCCTTCAAAATTCCGAAATACCGGTTGTGTAAATGATACCATTAAAGGCATGAAAATATTTTTGACGGTCAACTTCAGAACTTTTGTGAGCATCTTAAAAGATATCGGTCTATATATACCGTACACTCGAAGAGTCAAAATCTTATTCCTCAGAGAAACACTGAAATTCATTTTAAATTTATTTCTGAATATCATTGGTGCGTGCAAAGATGATTTCTCTTATTTGCCGAATTGTTTCAGATAGATAACCACGGAATTGTACTTTACGCGTATGATGTATTTTCTCAGAAAAATCGAAAATTCCTGATATTGAGATAATCATGGAAGTCTGCGATCAACATTTATTCACGTAAGCACAAGTAGATTCGTTACCTACTAGTCGTATATTACTATACTCTACTCTCATATTATCCTAGTGTACTTCTATACGAAAAAATTTTCCTCATGCGATTGAAAAATAATGAGTAGCTTGAGAAGATTAAATATAGGAGAAAAAGATGAAAAAAAAATCAAGACATCAATGGGCATATGAAAAAAATTGAAATCAAATTCGAGTAAGTTTTTCCAAAATCCATATCTGGCTACAGTCAATTAAATCGTGCGACGTGCAATTTCTTCACAAAATATTTTCAAATAAAATCATGATGGAGATTCTGCCTATTAAAAAAATATATACCGTATTTTAGTGATCTTTAATTCATTGAGCAAATTTCATTCAGATAGGTGGGTATAGTACCTACATGACTTGGATTTTGATTTCTGCGAAGCAAACGAGAAAACCTAACATTTATCGGTATCTACCAGATCCACTACTTATGATGAGGTAGAACTCACGAAGGTTATTCCAGGCTAAAAGAAATGAATATGGATGTGAATACCCGTAGTGGAGTTCCTATTTCACATGAGCAGATCGCTGAAATTGTGAAATCAGTACTTTCATTTTTTTTTATCCTCTGGACGCTACCTATGTCAAAATTAATCGATTGAAATCTAAGAACATATTTACATCGCGCGTCACTTCTGAATCATCCTAAACTAATTTCTAGATACCTTTTTCTTTTTTTACAGATTCCGTTTTGAAGTTTTTTCAGTTTCTCGGATATAAGCAACTTGGAAGCTGTGCTATTATAAGGATGGGGTTCAAAGATATCGACCCAGGTATTGAACGATTCAAAATAATTATTAGGTACCGGTATCATTACATAATCTTAATCAGGCAAAAATTTCTGTTTTGGAATTTAAACATTGGAAGATTTCGGATCTTAAAAATTTTCCAAAAGTTCACATCTGTTAAATACTTTGGTAGGTTCTCATATTCCTTCCTTTTTCTCGTAAAAAAATTGCCAAGTTTTCCTTATGGTTTCCCTGAAAATGAAGCATCCAAAAAAACCATGCCTGACTTGTAAAATTATATTTCATCAGTTGAATAATGTATTTTTATGTACTTTATTTTTACAGTTCCGGATTCTGATACGACCTGCGGATTCGGCTACTTCCGAATGCGATGGATGCAAATTTTCGTATGCAAAGAGCTAATTGTCACTACCTTATCTGTATTCACAATGGTGAGCTCATCTCACTATTTCTACATGTACGGCACGTTGAGCACAATTGAAAAACTTTATAAATTATCAAGTCGAGCAATAGGTACCTATTTGTGATTTTCAAGATAAAATAGTTTCATGTTTATATCTTATAAAACGAGCTTTGGAAAGCTTATGGTAGGTACTCATCAAATCATTGTGAATCGATTTCGATTCCAGTTTTGTAGAAAAAAATTCCCGATCAACGACGGAAAATTCGGAATTCTGTTTCTGTTCTAATAGATTTTGACACTTGAGATCTTCAACCCCAGATCTTTACCCTTCAACTAGAATACCTAAAAATAATATAATTCTGAATAAAGTCTATTTACCTATCGTCAAAAATCACGAATGAAGAATCCTCGGTAGTTACGAATTACCCACCAGAATCAAAATTCATTAAAAAGTAAGAGTACCGGTATCTATGAGTATTTCCGTGAAAGATTATAATATTTAATATTTTAATCTACAATTATGAGGCTTTTCCACAAATGTAAAATGATGAAAAAAATAAAATAATACATTACCGTTAGGCCTATTTTTGATTTTTTTTCATGTACTAAAAACACACCTTGTTTTCTCTGTGAAAATAAATGTATAGTGAAATTCAGCCGAAAAATTTGTGTTTTTAATTTCTGACTTATTTCACGGAAAAATTTTGTAACTTTTTCATGTACTACAGAAAGATGGAAAAGCCTCATAATTCTAAATTTTGATTGAAAATAATAAACTACAATATAAAAAGAAACTTGCTTGCTAATGATTTCGATAAGGTACAGGTAAGTGGATCTTAATTTTATCAAGCTTGAACTTTACAGCCTACTTTCGTTCAACTTTCTTCTCTTCTTCTTGTTCTAGCTTCTCTAGAAACCTCGGTTGAATTGGGACACCTTGTAGTGAGTTTTTCAATTGCATATTTCGTTGGAAGGGGACATAAAGCTAGATGGTTCGCATTCGCCGTTTTCTTATGCGGTATGGCAAGTTTTATGGAGATGCTACCTCACTTCATCTTTCGGACAGAAGACTATTACGAATACAGTAGTTCGTTCGAAAATCAAAACGGTACCTACCAAACGTCATTGTTCTTTTATATTGTACACTTTTTTGATCGAAATGTTCAGCGACGTAAATGCAAGCGAACAAGCAGAGTAAAAAATTTGCATTCCTTTAAGAGCAGCTGATGAAATTTATCGTACGAATATGATAATACAAATTTTGACTCATAGCAAATCAAGAATTGAGGAAAAAAATTGTTCTATGAGATAAGTAATCTTGATTAGTCCACCGTCCGATAAAGACCAACAGAAAGTAATAATTAGTAGGTACGCAAAAAAAAAAACTTTCGATGCAAATTTGGGAACTACAAAAAAAAACAGAAATTTATATGCAATCAAAGAATATTTGGACGCAAAATTAATGGGAGCAAAAAAAAAGATGTATGCAACGACGACGAATATCTTGTTTTTTGTCTTATTCTGATTGATTGATCAGTTTGAAGAAATCGATAACTTTTTCTCGTATTTGAATGGTGAGTTGGAAATAGGTGACTTGTGCTGAAGATACCCGCCTTGTGGGTAAAGAAAAAATTCTTCTGTTTTTTCGCGATCCTTATTCAGATTAATAGTAAGCAATCTTTGAAGTTTGAACGACTCTACTGAATTTTTTTTTTTTTTTTCCATAAGGCGGGTTTCTTCAACACTGGACAGGTCAAATATTGCGATCTCTTGGAGTGTGCAAATTGTAGAAGCACTAATGTCGAGCAACGTGTTTCTAACTTTTTTACACTGATTTCATTATTACTTGTACTACTGTGAAAAACAATTTTGTTCGGATTCTAATGAGGAACGACGACTCATATTAAAGTGAATTTCATGCGCTAAAAATTTTACTCTAAATTTTTCATGTAATGAGTAATGACCTTCAGCGTGTATAGTCAATGCCTTCAGTATTTCAATATACCGGTTAAACGGTCTATTTGAGATTAATGTAACCGGTTAATTACTTTCAAACCTCTCAAATATATGTACCGGTTAATTGGTTAACCGGCAGCTATTTGAATTGTATTAGTTCTCAAAAAAATTCCGCAAAGAGCGCTAATGTCTTCCACGTTTTTGCCCTCAAAATCCTGAAAAAAAAAGAGAGGGAAGTTCTCTTATGTGACCAAATGAAACAAAATTCCAAATTCTTTTACGAAAAATACTTGATCACAATCACGCTTGACGCTTCCTCATGGTTTGAAACTTGAATTTGTTGGATTATTACTAAAACTAGCAGCAAATCTAGGGATACTAGAAAAATTTTTTAATTTTGGCAATTATTCGGTTTTTGCGCTTGTATGAACGGGTTTTTCCTTAATTACAAATGAACCGGTTTTTCGGTTAAATTTTACAGAATTGGTTTCACAACCGATTACCACCCATCACTAATTTTTAGGATATTTTGAAAAAATGTCAATAATCACTCAGTTCTTATCAATGATTGTCATTGTAGTAGTGAGTGCGCACTCCAAGAAATGTGCAAATTTTAGTTTCGCTAGCGTCGCCTGTGTCAAACACGCGGAAACCATTGATGAAGAAGGGTAATAGCACAGGGTAATAGGCGGCGTAACTTGGAGTTGGCAGTGTTGGGCCCTGCGTACAAAGGTGATCATGGTTCAATTTGTATATCTCCAAACAGTTTTTCAATTCAGTTTTCCACTTCAAATATAAGCTTTAGAAAAAAAATTTTATTACAAAAAATGTTCGTTTTTCTACAACTTTGATTCTCACACTGTTCTTGATTAAAAGTCAAATAACTTCAGAAAATGCGTTTGAACTAACGCATGTATTTGGTCCATAAGAAAAAAATCCATGATCACCTTTGGAACTAGCGCTACCTAGTGCAGGTTACGCCGCCTGTAGTAACAAAAAAATACGTGTGACTTGTCACGAGAAAAACCCCATACAGCCACTATCGTACCAAAGATTAAATCAAGTTTAGAAAATTTACCGTGGTTTAAGTAAATTACCTCCCGGTAAACAATCTGAAGGACTCTGAAGGACTCTGAAGCATTTGGGAATTACTATACCCCTGTTTTTCCCCTTCGAAGCCTGCTTGAAGCCCGCTTGAAGCACTGAGAAGCCCAGTTGAAGCCCTCTTGAAGCTCGCTTGAAGCACTGAGAAGCCCAGTAGAAGCCCTCTTGAAGCTCGCTTGAAGCACTGAGAGGCCCAGTTGAAACCCTTTTGAAGCCCTGATCAGGGCTTCAACAGGTGCTTCAGACAAGATGAATGTTAACCGGGAGCCAAAATTGGGCGATTAAGTTGAACCTGGTTTAACGCAGTAAAACCAGGTTTAAACTTTGGTTAAGTGGGTTCGTACAACAGGACATCCGATATCGGGCTTTTAGTCAGCTTAATCTCGAGATTAAAAAGTTGGTACAATCGGCCCTAAGTCGTCAAGGAACAGATCAGCAGCCCAGCAGGAACAGTTCAACGTAGTTGCATGCTTGCACGTTTACAAACGCTAAACTGTTGAACCGTTCCTTGACGACTAAGGGTTCTTTCTTGTGACAGATCATTAATTAAAATTTTTTCTCTCATTTCCCCAGAAATAATTTGAATCAACGTTGGTAACTGTAGGGAACATATTGGAGTATGTAAAATTCTCTTTCAGATTGATATAATTATTTTCAAGAAATAGCAGGTAATTAAGAAATTTTGTGGCTGTATGCACACTTCGAATTTAGCTTTACAGGAGCAATCTACCCTTTCTTGATTTCTGACTCTACAGCTCCCAAATAGAGTGATTAGATGATAACATCATACGGTGAATTCCTGTGAACGTGGAAGAGGTGAGAAGTGTACGAGATGAAGAGTGAGGTGGAAAGGTGCAGATAAGGAGGAAGTTGCAGGTAGGTGGTATCACGGGCGGAGGAGAAGCCGTAAAAGGAGAGGAAGGGATGAGCAGGAGAGAAATGTCAATCATCGAAAGAGCAACGGAAAGTCTGGGTTGTCGAGGGAGCGGGGGTGGAGAGAACTGGAAAGGCAGTTGAAGAAAATTATCTCGCTTTGTTAGACGGTGCTCAGAAATTGGTTGCTGAGAGACTGCACGAGATTGTAAAAAAGATGAATGGACAGAAAATCTGAATAGAAGGTTACCTAAACGTTTCAAATTATTCGTATCTCTATGTAAAATACGTTTGCGTCCATCTTATCAAATTAATCTCTATATCCCTCTTAACAAGAGATTTATGTAATTTACCTGCGTAATCTCAAATTCAAAGTTGTAATCCAGTCATAATTGAGTCTAGATTATTTATTGAAATCACTATGTCCACCTTCTGTTTCTTATCGTACATCCCTGTCTTTAGTAGACCTACATAATACAATACTCCTTCGTTGAGTGGTCCCTCGTTCCCCGTTATGCAAAAAACTGTCACGTGACGGGATTGTGACGGCGCGCATTAGCGTCACAGTTGGATCCTAAAGAGGGATAACTATGTTTTTTAAATGGGTGATTGCCGTCACAATTCTCTTCTGATGTTCCCAACTGTGACGGTATTTTGCACAACGGGTCGTCTCATGCCCCTAAGGATCTCTTACAGCGACAAACGCACAAATTTGATGACATAAATTTAGCAATCATTATTTTCGATTTCAGTAGTTAATAACACGGATAGCTGTGATCACCAGACCGTATTGGAAAGAAGTTCTAACTATTCGTACTACAATTTCTTGGTTGCCTGTTTTATTTTGGGTATCGCATTCGGAATAGTTCGATCCACAGGGTTCGTCTATTTGGACGACAATGTTAGCAAAAATGAATATTTATTTCTATCGTGTACGTATCTCTGTTTTTTTTTTCTCACTTGACGGGTGTGAATTCTAATCATTCCCATTTACTCTTGTGCAGGCATCGTTTCAGTCGCTGGAGAGCTTGGCAGTTCATCTGGATTGATTTTTTCATCTTTCACGCTCGGATATTTCGTAGATTTGTCGGCGCCCAAATTTATAAATAAAAACGACCCACGTTGGGTGGGAGCTTGGTGGCTCGGTATTTTAAATACGCATTTTTTAAAATCTCATTGATCCCCAAAATCCGTAGTATTCGCATGAAAGTATGGTGTTTTTTTTTTTGAACACAGGTTTTATTCCTTATGGGATTTCGTTTTTGATTATATCGTTCGTAGCCGCTTTATTACCTCGACTCCTACCAGAGGCTGCCGAACGAAAAAGATGTGTCAATTTATCGCTTAAAAAGCATAGAAAACTTTCGGGTATCTACACATTTTAAATATACCGGTAACCTTGAAACTGTTGGGCTACTTCTTGAAACTTTATTCTAGCTTATTCAATGGGTTTTACCTGTCTTATTATTTAAACGTTGTAGTTCGAGATTTCGTATCATCCATCAAGAATATACTAATGAAGAAGATCGTGTTCTTGGATTTGTGCTCGGCCGTATGTTTGAGCTTTAGTGGCGTAGCTTACAGTATTTTTTATCCCAAATACACCGAAATCATGTTTGGATTGTCTGCATCTCAGTCAAATGTATTAATAGGTCAGCGTCCTACCTGCCTCAATTTTTTCTTGCAAAGAATAAAATTACAACCTGTAAATTTTAATCCTCAGGATATTTTTCTGTATTCGGGAGAAGTGTCGCAGTCTTGTCACTTGGTATCTGCATGAGTAAATTCAAACCACCTCCCAGGACGTTGATTCAGAGTAGCATTTTCTTACAAAGCCTAGCTGCTGTATTATTATCGTTTTTACTTTTCCTCGGATGCCCGCAACAACGAATGCATGGGCACTGGAATACCGACAACAGGTAAATATTCGAATTGTCATCAAACCTTCTTTAGAACTTTGCAATGTTTAACAGGATAGTTTTTCTCACAGTTGGAGTCTTGAAGAAGATTGTAACAGGGATTATAATTGCGCAGAGACAAAGTATTCTCCTGTTTGCCAAGTCGAGGAACGGATAGTATATTTTTCCTCGTGTCACGCAGGATGCAATTCATCAACAATTCATAACATCAGTGAATCTCCTGTAAGAAATTCCTTACTTTATACTTATTGTTCATCAGCGTCACTGGAACTGGGTCCGAAAAAATAGTGGTTCCGTGGGGGACAAGGACTCTGACCTGCTTTCAAAACTTGAATGAGTTGTGTGCGGGAGGAGAATTTCTACCACCCAGCTACATGTACAAAGGAATGGGGACTTCTGAAGCGTGAATAGGAGCATCAGGGAGACTTCGAAAAATTACGACCAAATAATATTTTCCCACAATTCCTAAAAGTCTATTCAGCGCGAAGTGGTCAGAGTGACTTGTGAGGAGGAGAACTGGTATAAATTCGAAGCGAGTTTTGTCTTGACGGTCGTTGATAATTGGAATTTTGAGGGGCGAGTGAGACGAAGAGACGACCTAAAATAATTTCAAAATTGTACCTTATGAAAAATGATTTTCCAAATTCTCACTCTTTTCGACTCTCGAATAATAATTTCAATTTGTTCTTTTAGGTATTAATAAACTGTTCGTGTGTGCAAAAGCAGCAGACCATAGTTAATGGACCTTGCAAAAAAGAAGACTGTTCATCTATGTTGTTTATTGCTCTGGTAGCGGTAACATTCTATCAATTTGTAGGAGTTCCAATAAATGTGATGAGAAATATGATGCGTTTAAGGTTAGTAATAGTGTTCCCGCGAGTCACACAAGGAATTCTATTCGATTTGGTTTGTGATTTCTTTGGCTATATCATATATTGTACTCAGCTGAGCCTGAGAACGGACAAACCGGTAAACGCAAGAGGTGCGAGGCGGCAAATTGATGGGAAAATTTTCATAGGCAGGTGGGATTTGATTAGAAAATTTGCCAACATGAAGGCTTGGGAAGTTAAAATTTTGCAATGCAGATTGAGAAGTGAAATTTTTTATTATTATCCTGTATGATGGTGGTGCTAGAAAATGATATAAAATGAAAAAATTTGCCCACTTTCATTTTATTCTATATATTCTGTTTTCCCCTTCTTCTTATAACGTGATTAAGGATGAGACAAACAGTAGTTTGGTTGCATTAGCAAAAAATAAGATTTCCCCTTGAAATGGACGAAAAAGTTGGTTTGCCCGGGGCGACAAAAAAACTAGGCACGGGCCTGCCTATGTATTGTCTTCCATCACGACCAACTTCAACTACAAGCTTCTGTAGTAAAACTGGCAACTGCGCTTACCCTGTAGGGGTTAAATTCAAATATTTAATTTGTAAAACACAACTCTCATGAAATGTTTAGGTCAATCCTCGTGATACGTACTAAAATTCGAAAGTATTCTATCTCTGAAATTTTTCATTAAAATTCATATCTTTTGAGGTATTATAATTTTCAGTCAATACTTTATTAAATTTCTCCCCTTGAGAATGTTCAAAATAAAATTCTATTTTGTTTGTGATACTATACCGTACAGTATTTTAGTTATAAAACTCAATTCAAAATATTATAAACCGTATTTTGTGTATTATTCTACAGGTACGTTGAGGATGATGATAAAGCATTCTATCTTTCACTACATAAAGGAATTTCCATGATATTTTCATGTCTAGCTCGGACGTTATATGGTTCTGTACTCGGTAATTATTTAGTCTTAATTTGCATAATATTATACAAAAATGCACTGTGAACGTCAGTGTGGGTGTTGAGAAGATGATTGTGGATCTTTTGGACCCGAGAACGCATGGATATTTTTTCACTTTAGATTAACTTAACCATCTGAAAGGCACTGATGACAACCCGTTGAACCATGTCGACCGTCGATTTAGGGTCGATTTCGAGTCATAGGCAATGTCGACTCCAGATCGACTGTAATTCGACGTCAAATCGACATTACGGTTGATTTTGACGGTACGTCGATTTAGAGTCGAAATATCGTCGACTAAGATAACATTTTGTCCAATATCATGTCGACTGTATTTCGACGTCGACTCTCAGGCTACCAAAAATGTGAACAAATTGTGCACCCGATGTCGACGGCAACAAATAGTCGATTTTCGGTCGACTACAATATTTGTATTGTTGACTCGAAATCGACTTAGAATTGAAGTCGATTTTGAGTCGATTTAGTTTGACCCTAATGTTGACCAAAAATCGATTGAAGGTAGACTCATTGTCGGCGTCGAAATTGAGTCGACTCCTGGTCGATAAAAAGTTTGAAAAGGTCGACTCGAAATCGACGTCGATTTTTGGTCGACAAAAAATGTGAACTTTGTCAAGTAATGTAGACTGGACAGTTAATAAGGAGTCTATTCTCGGTCGACACGGAACTAAAGAAGTTTACTCGGACTTGACTTAAAATCGACTTAAATTCTTAGTCTACAAAAAATTTGAGCCCCGTTTAATGATGTCGACTTGATTTCGACTCCATATCGACCTGTTTTTTTTTCTGGAACTTCACTACTCGCAGATAAGTATAGTTACTTAAGGAGGAATCAAGTTACTATATGTTTGAGAAGCAAGCTACCGGTTAAAACGGTCGAGTATGGAAATCGACTTCATATCGACGTCGATTACTGGTCGATTTTTAGTCGTAGAAAAAGGCTCACCTCAAATCGACTTGATGACGACGTCGATAGGGAGTCGATTTCGGGTCGAAGGCCACCGTCGACCTCAAATCGACTCAATAACGACGTCATATTGAGCAGTATAACAGACTGTCGACCCAAAATCGACTCGATAACGACGTCGATCTTGAGTCCTAGAAAACCATTTACCTTGAATCGACTTGATAACGACGTCGACTTCGAGTCATACATTGAAACCAACAAGTCGATTTGACGTCGATTTGCAGTCGATTGCGGTCGATTTACGGTCGACATACCCCGGAACTATTTTGACTGGAAATCAACGTCGAATTTGTGTCGATTACTTATCAAAATAATGGGTCGATTTAAGGTCGATTTGACGTCACATCGACGTCGATTTAGAGTCGACATGGTTCAACGGGAACGCGATTCAAATGAACGAGGCCTGGTTTGCACACGGAAGTTAAACTTTATGGCCATTGTTTTTCAGTTTTAGGTCGTCTAATGATTTTTAATATGATCGGTTGAGCTTAAGTCAGCTAGAAGCCAATTTCATTGACTTAAAGTGGAATCGGTTTATTATCTCCAGAACCGGTTTATTGCCTTCTAGAAACAAAAGCTACAGATTATCAAGCCAATTGGGAAAAGTTGACGATCGCTGTAAGTTCAAGTTGATGCGACAATCAACTGAAAGCCTATGACTATTGGCTCTGTTGAGGATCGCGAATTGCCACTACTTTGTGGAGTGCAAATGAGGATCTCCTAATATTTATTCCGGCGGGAGGCTAACGAACAGACAAAACCCTTCTCTGGGCGGATGAACGACTTGTAAGCCGTTCTTCTTCAGCTGTCTCCCGGGTTAATGCTCATAGGTTTTAGAGTATAGATCCTTTTCAACTTGTGGATGGTAGAGCACGAAATCTCGGTAGAGTGCGTATGCTAAGCACCATACTCAGTTCACAACAAGAAAAAACTCAAGAAATTGTCAGGTCACATTACAGCCAACTATATTCAACAAGCTATGAAGTAAAATTAATTGGCTAACTTTCACATGGGCTTTTATGACAGGAAACCACCTCAGCCTTTGTACCTCTCATCATAAGTTGAATTATAAATTAAGGAGTGTAAAACTCGTGGCCCATGAAATTTTTTTTCAGCAAGGGTCACTGAGTAACACGAGCAGACTGATTTAATGTTGTCATTTCTACTTCATGGTGTGTTGAATATGTGTGCTGGATGTACCTATAACTGTTACGTTCAAATGTTGCTCTGGTGTTGGAGTGCAACATACGGGAATTTTCTCATTTTTATTCTCCTTCTCTTTAGATTATACTTGTTTATTCTTCAGTATATCGTGCGGGAAAAAAGGAAATTGTTGGTGGTACAATTCTGATCAATTGAGGTATATTTTCAACGGTATTACTATAGGTAAGGAGTGTTCATTAGAATCATTCTCACAGTGCAGTGTTTATCGATGAAAATGGTAATTTTTGAATTCTGTATACATCCTAGGAGCCATAATTTTGGCAATTATAGCGGACTCGTTCTTGTGGTTCAATATTCATGGATTAAAAATGTACGACGAGTATTTCGAGGGGACACACGACGATTCCAAAAATCTTCCTGCGTATGAAAAATTCAAATCGGACGAAAAGTCATCCTAACATTATTTTCTTCTTGCAGTATAATACTTCATATCTTTTTTGTAGCTGAGAAAAATTATTCTCGAATTTTTTTCATAAATTATACACTCGTTAAATTTTCAATATCGTCATTTTTATGGGCTAAAATGACGTTAGGATGTAACATAGATTTTAAGAATGGCCAGATGATTCCATGTAATTCAAGATAACTGAGAAATGGCGCGACGCTAATGCCTGGCAGGTAAAATAAAAGAGAAAAATTCAACGCGAGAGAAAATTACGAAAATTTGCTGCGAGGGGGCTTTAAAAATCGAGCATCTTGGCATAAAAACGAGTAAATTGTTGTAGAAAGATTTCAGAAAACATTCCTTGTAAAGTTCTGAGACCTGAGTCTGGGACTCGAGTTTGAGACTCGAGACTGAAACTCAAGCTGGAGACTATAGAGATCGAGACACTGGATTGAGACTCGCGCTTGAGACTCGAGCTTGAGAATCGAGGCTGAGACTCGAAACTGAGACTAGAGACCGAGACTCCAGATTGAGACTCAAGCTTGAGAATCGAGGCTAGGATATGAGACTGACACTCGAGATTGACAATTGAGACTGAACCTCGAGCACTCATGGCACTTGACAAGAGAATTTTCCAACCACCGATCTATGTCTAGGTCAGGAAAGGTATTCGGAAGATTTTCAACCTTCGAACTACGCACTTGACATGGAGGGGGAGTAAGAAAAATTTCTATATGTTACGTACCGAGCCCGAAATTGTACAGATCGGGAATGGTACAGGCATTTTTGTACCAATCGCGAAATGAACCACTCACTTTGTACACACTCCGAAATATCGGGCTCGGTACAAGAAATACTGTACTATTCGCGATTGGTGTACAGACTTGATGAAAAAAAACAACATGGTACGGAATGTTTGTACCAAGTCCGAAATACTGTATTAGCAGTGACAAATTAGCTTTCATTTTTTACATACTTGAGCACAATATAATTTATTATTCTCTGATACAAAGTTACGTCGCGTCGGATGGGCGAGTACTTTCATGTAGGCTGGATAATAAATCGAATTTGTGGTCTAAGGGATTGCATTTCCTTCAGTTCCAAGAAAATAATAGTTACCAATCTGGAATCAAGTAATCGACTTTTGAGGCACTCTTTGGTAGAAAAGCAAAAATAGAACTCTAGAACGCGACTCTGCCCCTGAAATTATTGCGTTCTTGTTCTCGGAAGAGGATTCAAATTGCTTCATTAATGAAGCGCTGAAGTCTGTCACTCTTCTACCTGCAAATGAGACCAATAGCCCGGCAGATCATGGACAAATCATTGGGTTTACTGATGGAGATCACGGACAAATTGAAGAAGATTCGTGTCCCAGTGAACACGCCAGAGACAAACAATAATAACCTGTAAATCTTCATTTCGGACTCGGTACACAAATTCTGTACAAAGTCAATTCTTTTTTTCAGCTTGGTACAAAACTGTTATACACATCGCGAATGGTACAGTATTTCATGTACCGAGCCCGATATTTTGGAGTGTGTACAAATTGGGTTGTTCATTTCATGAATGGTACAAAAATGCCTGTACCATTCCCGATCTGTACAATTTCGGGCTCGGTACGTAACATATATAAAGAAGCAAGAAAGATCATATTATGCGGGGAGAGACTTGAAAGAGTTTCGACTTCTGAGTTATTCATAATTTATTAGACGCAAAAATAGAAAAGACTTTTTGTACATGATTTTCGCAAGCTTTTCATTTCTAGAAAAAGTTTATGAATGATCAAAAATGGCCGCTCGCGTGTTGAGCTCATTTTATAACAAGCTTATTCTTCTGCATTAAAAATCAATAACAATAAAGAATCTATTCAAAATTTGTTCATCTTCTGGAGTAACAAGACTAAACGTGAAAATTTAATATCAGTTGAATGATCTAACGGATGAGTCTGCTGTCTGTAATACGAGACGTTACGTAAGTATTCGAGAGCTCGTCAAAGCTTTTTTAAAGAGATAACGAAATTCGATGATTCACTATTACCTCCGTCGTAGACAATGAAGTTACAGGATACAAACATTATACTGCTCAAATGAGAGAAAAAGATAATATGTGTTTCAAAAGTAAAATTCATGTTAAAGATTTTCTTTCCTACCATTTTTGAATTGACTCAATTTGTAGTGGGCGAAATGGTTACGAGTCTATATCTTATCATTCTTAATCAATCTGATTACGATCTCCAAAGCAGAGAATATAGACTATTCGCTGGGCCAGTTTTATAGTACAGAGCCAACCGTCACGTGACGGAATAAACTCCCGGGTTAACCAATAATCCTTCGAGATTCGAGGGAATGACCCGGGGTTATAGAATAAGTCTGTAGTGTAAAACGGGCCCTAAGAGTTGAATCATTCTATTAACACGCGGAACTTATGAAGAGACGAGCATTTTTATTCTTTTGAGGCCACTTTTTCAAGTATACAGTCGCATCTTCGTTAAGATGGATACAAAATTCACTCACCGACGTAGTAAGAAATTTTTGAAAATTTGATCCGAGGAATTTGTGAAAACGTCACACTTCTGGAGGTCTATTCCAGCGCAGAAAAATGGTAAATTCTCAATGCGGTATAGAATTTCTACAAATTTTTCCAACATGTCTTCAAAAATTTGCCAACCCAAAATGCTATCTGATACTCTATTCGCTTCTTGGCATGTTGTGGCACGTTCTCACTTCTTACTTCACCGGAACGCTTACGACGGTTCAAAAAAATTTCCAGATGACCAGTAGAGATCTGGGTGAGTACAAGAAATTATTGCAAATTCAATCAGTGGTATTTTCTTTCAGGGATACATTGTAGAATGAGCAGGGCCAACTATAGGAGGAAAAGAGAATTATTTTTTCTTTCAACATTTTTTATGAGGAGTTAGGAGGTATAGTTTTTCCTTTTGAGACAACTTATATAATTTCAGTAATAATGAGCGATGGATGGGTTTTATCTAGAACCCCCCCCCCCTCTCATGACGAATTCGAAGTATATTTCTGACATAATATTAGGATGTTCAAGGAGGAAATGCTGATGCGGTGATGATTCATGAACAAATTACCGTTCTTTCATATAGGAAGATACAAATGGTGGAGGGTTGAATGTTTCACGTCTAATTCTGTTGAAACTAGTGTATATGATGGTACCTATTTGAATGCAAGAGCTAGCTCATGTGTACCGCCTAATGAAGGCCTGCCAAGTGCGCAGGTTACCTCACAAAGCAGAGACACCAACGATTGAACATCATTTCTTCCCTGAAATCACAGCGAGGGTGCAACTGAGGAACCACGCCAGTTGGGAAGAGAGTGAAGGCCAGAGGTCGCTGAAAACTTTCATCAAAGCAGTAGTCATTTAACAGAACCAGAAGGAGTAAATCTGTACCTACGTGCAGATGACAGTAAGGACGATGATGATGATAGTGATGGAAAGGCAACTTGCCTTGTCTGTTACGCGAGGATTGCAGGAAGGAATGGGTCGACCTTTACTTTTACTAAGAGCTGTTCTATGAAAGTTCACACTGCATGCCTACAAGAAGACGGCTGCCCTCGCTGTAATGACTTTGGACACGGCTGAAGTAGATATTCAAGACAAGAACATACCGTACCTACATATAACGTTTTATTTGTAGGTACCGTACCTACAAATAACGCTCACCTTTTTTTTATCTATTTGATTTCTGTTTTCAGAATTTTTCTCATAAATCTATCCAATTTTTTGTGGCAATCTTTGTTTTGTAGGCACTTCCTTGATTCTTCTGTTATGAAATTGCATTTTTCCCTCATTTGATGATCAAATTTTTTGAATTTATAAAAGTATGATCTGGGTCATCATCAGAAGTCATGCATTCCTTACACTGACCATCATTTTTATAATTTTGAACTTCTTTAAGTATGTTGCAAAATTGCCGTGTCTTGTCTCGTTTTCAAGTCTTAGCCCTAGAAAGTCATCAGATGACTCAAAAGTTTGAATCTTTTAGTTTCCCTTACTGCTTTACGTTCTTCTGTCATTACTCCCTTTATTAAATGGGATTCGGAGGCTGAGCCTCGTGGTACTCATGAGGATTTAGCTCTTGGCGATCCTGAAAGTAGGTTTATGTGTCACTAATCTTTGGCTTAAGACCATTTGGAGTAACTTGATCAAAAATACAAGGTAGGATTCGTTTATTCAAATGTTGACAGCTCTTTTGAGCAAGGTACTTTATTTTGTCGTTCCTTTCCTTGAAAAAAGTCATTCTTTTCTTAATCAATATTTTACTGCAATTTCACTGTGTTCGCTAGAAATTACGAATGGTAAAGATGACAAGATAAAAGCTTAAATATCTGCACTCCTTCTGGTCTCTAGGATAGGGGATAGGCTATTGCCTCCACCTACTCATTCAATGAAATAAGAAAATATCTTTCCTTTCAGCTCTTGTTTCTACTTTCGCCGAGTTCGGAGGCATGATATCGAATCTATTTCTAGCGTACTATGTTTCTAAAAAGCATCCAATTCGTTCAGTCTCGTTCGGTGTGTACTTGATCGGAGCTACTTGCTTTGTAAAAGTATTACCTCACTACTTCAGCGATATGGGATCGGAAGTAAAGCGATATACTCAAGAGTACAATGATAAGGTACATCTTGCAGGTACCATTATACTACTACTTTTATCTCCCTTCAACTCCACTGTCCTCTTCCCTCAACTGATTAAAAATATTTTAATTTTTTTTTTCAGTAGAACGAGAAGAATTTTTTTATGCAAACGAAAGCGACGCGGATCAAGGAAAATTTTCCTGCGATTACGATCAGAATGGTGACGCCCTGATCTTCTACCTTTTTGTTGCATCTCATTTCTTCATGGGTATTGGCAACACCCTGTACTGGACATCTGGAATGGTTTACATGGACGATAATTGCAGTAAAAAAACGTTTCCACTTTTATTCTGTGAGTTCTGATGGTCATTTTTTATGCCGAAAGAAATTGGTAATGTTTGAATGGTACATGAGATTTTAATTCTTTGTTTCTTTTTTTTTTTTTTCAGCAATTTCTTACGCTATTCGATTCTTTGGTCAAAGTATTGGTTTTTTCTTATCTTCTTTAACTCTGCGCGTATTTTTATACCCAAACTTGACGCCAACTATAGGGACTCATGATCCGAGGTGGATTGGCGCATGGTGGTTAGGTAAGAAGAAATAAAGATTAAGTATTCTTGATTTATTCATTTACCAGGATAATTATATCGCCCGTTTTATCACTAAGTATGGAAAAAAGGTTTTTATAAGGGAATTATTATAGAACTAACCAGTCAATCAAAAGCCCAATTTTCTTGTGGTTCAATTAGTTACTGAACTGATGCTCCGCGGTAGAGTGGCGTAGCCGGGAAAATTCCAAAGCGGGGGAGTAATAAAAAGAAGACAATGTTTTTAAAAGATAGGTACACAGTAATACACCGTTTCATGAACTTTCTTTCTCATGACTTTTAGACAAAAACTAGGATATTTCAAGTGCACCCCTTTCCTCTCGTGACGCCACCGTGGCGGCAGACGATTCTTATTTTTACTAGATTTTGTCTTTTCAGACCAGATTGGTTAGGTCTACGTTTCAATATGCAAAAGTTTTAACTGTGGTTTCTGTTTGGCGTAGGTTGGTACATCCTAGGTGCGTTGTACGTTTTCTTGGGATTTTTCTATTCTTTGTTTCCGCGTCAATTACCTACTGTTGCTGTAAAGGAAGCAGAAGAAGGAATAGCTGAATCAGTCATGTCCGTCAGAGGTAAAATTAAATGATTGATATTCCGATATTCTAGTCAAATAATTGACCACAAACAAAATTACTGCAGTAAAAATAAATAAGATAACGATGAATCTCGGGACCGGAGGTGTGGCATTGACACGTTTCATCTCTTTTCTGAACCTCCATCCTAATTTCAAGATTTGCGTCAGCTGTCTATGTGGTTAGGCGAAGACTAGTAAAATGAGCTCGTCGGCTAGTTAAACGACCATTCTCTTTACTTGGAGAAACTTCGAGTTCTGAGCTAACCTAGTATACCTCACAATTTAGTACAAAGAGCGAAACGGTCTGGTATAAATACTAAGCCACAAGAAACAGTAATCGCGACCCTGCAAGGCCCGCGGCCCCACGCCAAAAAAAAGGATGGGGCTGGTGATGAAGATTTTGAAGGGCCCGGTGAACTTTGTCACAACCCTGTAATACGCTAGCGACACTGTCAAGAAACTTCTATCAGCACACGTGCTAGGCCAAGATATCAATCCCCTGATGACGTCATAAGGTAAAAATGGTCTTGACCTACTCAAAATGACATCATCCACTACAGCCATGAAACATGATGTTTATTTTTAACATGTATATATCTTGAGGCTGGGGGGTTATTCTAAAATCGCGCGATGAAAATGACGTTGAAAAAATTTTGACCTTTGCTAATTTAGGACCTGTATACTCAGCCTTCAAAGCTAATATGCAGTCTACTAGGTTAAACGCACTATATAGTCCTAAAAATAGCCTTTATTGAATTAGGCCTGACATAGGTGTAACAAACAGTTTATTCAACATTCGTGATAATATAATGTTTTTCCCAAAAGGAAGAATCACTAAAATTTCTACCTGGAAATAGTTTTTTGAGATCCACTTTGCTCGACAATAGAATTCTGTTAAAATGGCGATTAAGAGGATTTATATTAATATTGAAATACAATCCATTAAAAAAAATTACAGATTATTTTACTACTTTGAAACGTATCATGACAAACCGAGTGATACTGTTTGAGACCATCAGTTCAATTTTCTTCTCTCTCGGTCTTTCGGCATATGCGGGAACATTTTTCCCAAAATATATAGAATCTCAATTCCAATTCTCACCGGCAAACTCTGTCCTAATACTTGGTAGGTATAGTATTCCTATTACGGTACAATTTCAGGTACAGACTTCGCTTACTAACATGATCTTCATACTCAGGTTGTATTGGTATTATCAGCAAAATAACTGGTCTTCTATTCAACGGAATCGTTATTTCTATTCTTCAGCCATCATCGAGGTATCTCATCGGCTTCAATATTGTAGCGGAAATCGTAAGCGTTCTTGGACATTTATCCTACGTTTTTTTCGGTTGCTCTTCGGCACATATCGAGGGTCACTGGAATGATGATTACAGGTAAAAGATAATAACCGGATAAAGGGTACTATTCTGCTAATTTCAATGACTAAATAATGGAAAAAAAGTGAAAAGATAGATGTTAATAGTGGAGGTGCTATTGGGAAAAAAAGGCAGGTACCTTGCATTTTGTGATTAAAGCAAATCGCTTTGCATGTTTGTTGTGGGTACCAAGCAACGTCGATTTAGAGTTGTAGCCACCCCCCAAAGTAGTGCAGTCCACCTGTACTGCGGGTTGCATATCTTATACAGTTTTTTGCAAATATCTCTCAATACGTGACCTTTGGAGAAAAATTCTTCAATCAAAAGTTGAAGACCGTAAAATTCCCTACATAATGATGTACAAAATGTCTAACCTGAGTTCATTAGTAGGCTCGTAATTTTACTGCAACAGTTGTGCCCCCACCTTGAGAATCAGTTATTTGAAAATATTTCTCGACCTATACATTTTAAATAAAAATGTGTCGAATAAAAGTTGTAGAGAATTTAATTCCTCACAAAATGATGTATAACATGTTTACCTTACATACATAAGCAGCCTAGTAATTTCACAACAACTTTTGAGAGCGTATCTTAAAAACTGATGCTTTTTAACTGTAAGTTGAGGACTTTGATGAGAGAAAGAAATTGGATGAGGTATTCGGTGATAATTATTTATTTATGACAAAAGAGTGAATTCAGGAGTATTTGACACAATTATCACCTGATGTAATGGTAATGACGAGCAGGTGCAGGACTCCTGTTAGCGTCAATAAATACAAAGACGGCTAGTCTAAAAATAACGACCGCGACAAATTTTTTCCTGCGAGACATGGAAAAGCAATAATTATAATCATATAATCATGTGCACAATCGGTTAATGTCGAAGTGATTGAAGAAATATACTGATAAATGCATCAAACACCTGTCGCCTATGGCAGAGAAAAAACTGAAAATTGTAAAAATTGTTTTTTTTTTTCACTGTGATATACAGCTGATTTCAAGATTGTATTGTAGCATATTATTCGTTAATAAAATTCATAATTCACCTGAAATGACCTGACCTGGACCGACGGGCTCACTGACTGACCAGGCTGAACACCTGGGCAGTCACCTGAGCCCTGTCTTGCGCAAGTAGTTGCGGGGTGGGTGTGGTTAGTGGGCTAACCACCTAAGATGCACTGCTGGACCTACACACTAGGGTGACGTCTTGGGCCGAGTGGGTGCATATTGGGATTGCTCTGGTTGGTGCTCTCCATGGTGCTTGACTGAGCTGAGCTGTCTTGTACCCCTGTGAATGTCGGGGGAACTGGACTTGAGTGTTAAATGTCAGGATAGTGAAGTGCTGGCTACGATTCTTTCGCTTTCTGTCTGCATCTGGTTGGCGCTTGGTGGGGTTGTGGCTTGGTGGTGGGCTGCTGCTAGTAGAGGGGTAATGTATGTTCTGGGACAGTTCTGGATTTCTAAGACATTTCTGGATTTCTCATTTCTGGATTCCTAGGGTAGTTCTGGATTTCTAGGACTGTTATGAATTTCTCACTTTTTTACTCATTTTTCTTCACTTTTCATCGATCCTGAAGTTTCTATTTATGAGCTAAAAGCTGTCAAATTTCTTACTTTTTCACTCATATTTCAGCACTTTTAATCAATTCACAAAATTATTCAAGTTTTCTAGGATATCTAGTTGTATAATATACTATTTTATTTTTTTCAATTCTGATAAAAAATTTTCCGCCCCCGGAGTGTCGCGGACCGCCGCGAAAGGGCGCTCAAGTTTCTGTTTAATGTAGAAAACATCAACAATGATTGTGCAAAAAATAATTGTATTTAAATTCAAAACTATAACTGTACAAGAAAGTACTATAAAAGAAAGGAAATAAATCCTGCAAAACACGTTTTATTAAATTCTATATTCTTTGTGGTAACTAAACATACAACTTCACGAAAACATTTGACTGGCCCTGGCCATGGCCGTCTCTAGTTACTGGCCGGTAGACTAAACTAGTCAACGTCGCAATCAGCCTCCTTTGATAGACGTTTTGGTTGGCGTGCGGTGAAGTGTTACGGTACCGCGCTTTGTCCTCTATCGCGACTTTTCACGTTCAAATGATATTATCTCGTTTTCTAATAAATTAATTTCTGCGATCTAGGGCTTAGAAAAGAGGGAAAGTTTCATTCTTCAAATTACATTCTCTTCATTTTTTCTCTAAAAGGCACCATATTTGAGAACGAATCGAAAGTTTATAATTTTTGGTTTATTTCCCATAAGAGCGTATGTAAACGTCAGCCTCTTTGCGTTGTTGTCGTTTTTCAGCCTACCGGCCTGTAACTAAAGACGGCCATGCCCTGGCCCACTTCTCCGCCGCGCGGGCCAGTCTCTCCCGGCGGTCTTCGAGTTCTATTGTGAACCTCGGAGTCGCCGCGGCCCTTCTCTCAAGTTCTCGCCGAACTTCATTTGGATTTTGTTGTCGCGCCCGCTGATCTTTGTTTGCATTTGCTCTCCGCGCTTCCTGACGCGCTTCCTGACGTTGTCGCGCCGCCTCAAATCCATTTGGTTGGGCTCCGTCATTTCGCGGCGGGTACTTCTAAATGATTCACACAAAACTAAAGATTAATGAGAAGTAGTTGTAAATATGACTACAGATTAGCTCAGATAAGGAGCGCGGACATTCCTCTGGTAATACTAAATACATGAATAAGCATATCCCAATGATAAAACAAAGATGAAAACTTCAAACAATTTACCAAAGAATTTACCCCTTCAAATATACCAAAACCAAGAGTGAAAAATTTTTGGGCCATACTGAAATTTTGAGTGTGCAGACAAGAACATCCACACTCAAACAAAACGTGGTTCTCCAATTTGTAGAGCTTAAAAAAATCTAATGAAACTAGAAAAAAAAACAATCCATGGAATACTCTTTTTAAGATTCATAGTACCAAGGCAATAAGCAGTTGTGAGAGACACCACGCATCTTGCTAATCTTATTCTACAGAGCAAATTAAACGCCTAACTTACTCCATTCCACCGCCCACCCCTGTGGGTTGGGCGGCGTTGAGGCCCAAAATATATTATTTTCGTAATAATTTTGTACGGTTTGTATGATGGTTTTCTATTCATCTGTAAGAATCACATTGTAAATGTTTTTAATTTAATTGGAAAATGATGATTAGGAATGTAGGTACGAATTCAATTCTAAGATTGGGCCCAATGAATCATGTCAACTATAAGTTCAACAACTTTTGGTCAACAACCTAAATGTATTGAAAATAAACATCAATTTTGTGTCAACAAGATTCATTGGGTATGCAAACACGTAACTAATTTTAAAATTCTGAGTAAATGCAAGTATCAAGTCATTACAAATCATAAGCTGGAAACAGAAATGCAATACCTAAATTACCATGAAAAATTATACTTTTTCTATTAATAGAACGCTGCTGGGCTAGTCACAAAAATACAAAATAATGATTCGATGATCCCCCCTAAAATTAACTTAAATCTAATTCAAGCATAGGTACACACGTTGAAACCACTGCACTGCTGACAATTATAATATTCCATTTCTTTGATAGTGACAGGGCTACACAATGGTCAATTTAATGATATTATTGTCATATCTTTGAGAATTGTACCTTAGTTGAAAGGTATACATAATGTAGAGCACAGAAGTAAGTAATAACATTCTCCGATAATTTTTGAATAAATCATCTTCTTTCAGTTGTGAATGAATACAGCTTTTGAATTTATTCTCATAGGACAGAATGGTATCATGTTTGACGACCAAAGGGCTCGCATGTCTGATGGGGCACGCTATCACATTCTATGCAGTACAGTTTTACAGCATCATTCCTACGAGGAACATGATTGTTTTTCCTTCAAGTCTGACTTCATCTTAGGTATTCTTGTACCTTCTTCAACAATCATTTTTATAATCACATCATTTATTTTCATACCTTCACGGTATCTTGTATGATCCCACCATCCGACCCCATACACATGTACGACTCCTTTTTGTTGATATATGACTGAAGGTTAGGACTCAACTGCGAGTGTGTCACTATGGTAAAAAGTATTCCAGTTGAATCACCCCATGGAAATATTATCCAATTGTATAACTGTACTCATGTTGTGAAAGGGCATCGCTCATCTCATATCTATGACAGGGCTTCCAAACGGTGATGTAATGAACTTTCCTGACTTTAGTGAGCAAACTCTACGTGAATGAGGAAAAAACTGAGAATTCACGTTTTGAAATTGAACATCAAACATGTCACTTTGAAACTAAAGCAGTAAAACTATAATGAACTAATATATTATTGTACCTTGTGTAGAAAAACTTTTTCAATGAATCCCAGCATTATGTATAATTTTGTGAAATAGGTAGTTTGCAACTATTCCGAAAAAAAAAAAAAAAACAAAAAACAAAAACCTCTCTTTGAAATTCTTGTACTCAGAGAATTTTCAAACTACCTAGGTACAAATTTCTGGATTTGCTTACAAACGTTTTTGTGAAATTACAAGCCTACTAATATATATAGGCTAGACATGTTGTAGATCATTTTGTGAGGAATTAAAGTTTCTACAACTTTTATTTGAAACATTTTTAATTAAAAATGTATTGGTCGAGAAATACGGTATTTTTGAATACCTAACTGATTTTTGAGGTAGGCCTACAACCGTTGCAGTGAAGTTACAAGCCTACTAATAAACTTGGGTTAGACATATTGTACATCATTATGTAGAGAACTTTACGGTCTACAACTTTTGTTTGGAGCATTTTCCTCTAAAGGTCACGTATCGAGAGATATTTGCAAAAAACTGTATAAGATATGCAACCCGCAGTACAGGTGGACTGCACTACTTCGGGACTCTAAATCGACGTTGTTTGGTACCCACAACAAACATGCAAAGCGATTTGCTTTAATCATAAAATGCAAGGTCATTCCCAATAGCACCTCCACTATAAAGAGAAAAGTAGGTAGAAAAACTTAGGAGAGACCCAAGAAAGCTGATAAAATTACGATTTTCCGGCGGTGCTATACAAATAAAGAATGTAGACATAGGTAATATTTAATCTTAACAATTTTTCAAAAAAATGAAAATAGCTACCTTTGAATTTGGCCGATTGATTCTAAAATACAAGTTAAAATTTTTTGGCGGAGTTGAACAAATAAAGGTTATATTGGAGAGAAAGCCTAGTCTAATCCTAATAGAAGCTAGTATTAATGTCCCACACTAGACTGAAGTTCTTCTGCAGATCTAGTACACCTAATACAGGCTGAAGCCTAGTATGAAGCTAGTATGAAATTAGTATGTTCCATAAAGTCACCATCATTGGGGGTGGTTTCCAAGTCCGGAATCCGAGGTGTCACCATTATCAACCGGAGAGAGGGGTAGCCTCTCAAAATTCGTACTTTGTTCTGAAATTTTATAAGAGGTTAGGAACTGAGAAAATATATAAAACGTGAAAGAAAGACCAAGTCCACAGGGAAGTTTTTGTAGCTGTACCAATATTTACTTGTAAAACAGGCGCGGACTTGAGAGTCAAATTCTTCTCGTTAAAATTGTGATAAATTTTTGTCCAATTTTAAATTAGGTAGGTACCTATTTTGGAATTGGGGAGATGATATTCTTGTGGATCCCCAGTTAAACCCATATCATCCAAACACTTCCGACATGATAATGTCCAAAGAGCGTTTTTTAAAAATATTTTTTCTTTGTATTTCAGTTGGAATATTACTGAAGAATGTAACAGCATGAATGGTGTTTGTGATGAACATATGAAGTATTCGCCAGTTTGCGACCAGATAAACAGAAAACAGTATTATTCAGCTTGTCATGCAGGATGCACAACTACATTAATTTTAAATGATAAGAAAGTAAGTGGACCAATTAGCAAACCTTTTGAACTTTTGAAGCGACCTACCTACTTAAATAAGAAGACATTGATGGATTCCCCCAATTGAAAGATTTTTTATAAAAGAGTGTAGAAAGATCATTCTTAGACTGCAGAAATTGGACTGTGGTTTTACTAGAACCCTATAATAACGAGTGAGGACATGGGTCGCTATATTCAGTCGTTACCTACATCATTATATTTATCCTTACACTTCCCTATATAAGTGAGGATTTTGTGCGATTAATATATGTAGTGATTTTGCATTCCTCAATGGTGTAGAGTTTTGATTTTTAGTTTGGCACATTAGTTGAGTTGTTTTTTTACAATTTTCAAAGTGTGATAAATTGTTATCAGTAACAGGAATAGGGAAGTTCTTGCTGTAACGACTGAATATGGCGGCCCCACTCGTTATTAAGTATAGGGCTCTAGTTTCCTCTTAAAGAAATTAGATTTGGATTTGGATTCTTGAATTAAAGTGAATTTTCTGGTTCCTCTGAGAAATTGAAGCGGATTTTTTGCGCCTTTTTCAGAAATTTGACAGTGGATTTTCATTATTTTTGAGAACGTCGGAGAGAGTGTTCCATAATTAATTGACTTCTCGATGTATTGTATTAGAAATCAGATTATTTCAAAAATTCATTCAAGCCTATGCGTTCCAATTTCAGGAATTTAGCGATTGTAATTGTTTACCAGACAAAGGTTCGGTCTCAGACGGACTTTGTTCTACGGATTGCGCTGCTAATATCGTAATATTTATCATAATTTTAATATTGATGAAATTTCTCAGAGGAGCTATTCGCACAATTAAACCCCTCATCAAACTAAGGTAATTCAACTTATTGCTATACCTACCTATACTACCTAACAAGTAAAAAAAAAAAAAAAAACAGTAAGATGAGCATTAAAACATAATATAGACAAGTTTAGTATGACGTCATAATTTTAATTTTGTCTAGCAAAAAGGTATCTATTTTAGATGTAAAGCTGTAGATACTATTTGAGTGAAATTGACATCACATACTTACTTGGTCGTCGCAAAAGCTTAACATTTATAAAAGGCTCTTTCAATATTCATTAAAGTCTGCAAAATCCCTTACAAATGAGCGCTATGAAGGCCAAACGAGTATCAGCGTGCAAATGTAAAATGTCCATGTATTATATACGTCATCACTAAACTGGTCAATTACCTACATATATTTCAACCCTATCAAAAAAATTTTCATAAATGTCGGCAGCTGGAAAGCTACTGATTTTGGCACACTTTTCAGTACCTCAAGCAGCTGATGAGCTGCTGATGAAGAGCTATTGTTCAGCTACTGAAACGCACATCATGTAATTCCCCCCCCCCCTTAATTATTGATATGCGTTTCAGTAGTTGATCAGCAGTTCTTTGGCAGCTTATCAGCTGCTGAAAAACTGTGCTGAATTTGGTACTACTTTTCAGTAGCTGATTTAGTCAATTTTTTTGATACCTAGGGAAGATGTAAAATTTGTGATTGTAATAATGCAAGGCTTCGGAGCCGGAGCCAATTTTCGGCTCCGGAGCGGCTCCGCTCCGACTTTTGGCCGGAGCCGGAGCCGGAGCCAATTTTTTCCCGTGAGGCCATCGAAATTATTAAATGTAAGGACAGCATTAATTTTAAAACTGATAGCTACAAGATCAGCAATTTTTATTTACCGGCTATCTACAATCACCGTGAGTAATCTCTCTCGTTTTCTTGTTCTTTCACGATCTTTGTAAGGTAATGCACCCAGTTGTGGCCACATTAAGGGTTTTTTTTTGGAAAATATTTTTTTAAATTTTTTTGATTGACATTCCAGGGTTGTTGTGAAAATTAGTGAATGAAGGATAAAATTGCGCATGAGTTCCCACCATTGATTGAACAAAACATGCGAAAATGATCTCCAAAAATTATTTCAAAGGTTAATCAAATTTTGGCCCAATAGTGACCATCAGCAATATTAGCATAAAATCCAATAGTGGTCACCCAATAGTGGACAGAGAAAAAATGCTACAACTTTAATAATTTAATATCTTATTTCAAATTAACGATTGGTATAGTCACATATACATGATTATTCAATGTGTATCACGGTTTCCTCACGCGTGAGCCAGTATTTAATGAATGACACCCGCTGACCACTAATGGGTAATGTAATACGCAAAAAATCCTATGGTGGCCACTTCAATTTGCTAGGCAGTCGTCACTTTTCAAAACAAAAAAAATAAAATCCCACAAAATAATGGTTGTGATGCCACGTGAAAGTAGCCACTCGTTAGTGAAGACATGTAGCAGTGAACTGGCGTAGTCAGTGTTACCAACGCACATTGTAGGAGCCTGATATCTCAATTTGAAAATGAAAAGTGGCCACTACTGGGGGTGGTGGCCACCACTGGGTGTGTTACCTTACTGCTGCTCCGTTCTTTTGTGTCAAATAGCTCTGTACTCTTAGTAGTATAATTGATCCTGAAGAAGAACGTTGTCGTTCGAAACGTCGATCAAAAAATTTTTATGTGTTAAAAGACGAAAGTGCAATAAAAATTCTTTATTTCATCTCATCGAATAGTCGTCTAGACAAGTTATATATATTATTTTTTCAAAATGACAATGTTATCTAGCGTTTGCTTATTTTGCTTCTTGATTTAATTCAAATTCACTAAACGTTCTTGGTTCTCGGTCTTTTTTTCATTTAATTTTTTCATTTTCCTTCTTGAATATTAATATTATTAATTCGCGTGATACAACCAATGGCGCGGGGTCACGGTTGATAAGAAGAAAGCTGAAAGCCTCCATTAAACTAATAAGGCTGAGAAACAAAAACCAAAAACTCGACTACAATGTACGAGTATCATGCAAGCCTTGGTATGATCTTGATCTTCAGTTCTTCACTATTTGGTCTATTCCGGACAGAGGTGTCAAGCAAATGCTGATTGACTTAAAACTAGCTTTTAGCTTCTCGCTTTACCAACGATTGGCTTAAAACTTGGCTATTGCTTTATTGTCATTTTATTGGCTACCAAACAATTCGCTAATTGCTTAACTCCGGAGCGGAATAAACCGTTCCGGAGCGGAATGAACCGTTCCGGAGCGGAATGAACCCTTTTGGAGCGATGCAATCCGATGCAATTGTCGATTTTGTATCAAATTGCATTGTGAAATCGCACTTCAAAATTGCTAGTGTGAACGAGGCTTAAGGAATAACAGCTAATAAGGATGAATTGGTCCAAAACCAAAGTAAAAAAAAAAAATGAAAAGCAGCTGATCAGTATTTGCTTTTGATTGGCTAACGGCTGAATGAAAAAATCATTGACTGGCTTTTGATTGGCTGTTTCTGCTGCTTTAGCGATTAATGACTTTTGCTTGACACCTCTGATTCCGGAGTGAGTATAACAAACCTTTTGGTAAGATAATACCTAAATAATAATCCATAATCGGATAATGGATACTGATAAAAACGAGGCCACGAAATAGCACGAATCAAATACACACACAGTCAAAAACAAAAACTAAACTATTAAAATAGGCAGCACTGAATTATCAGTGTGGCCCTATTGCGCGGCTCCATCCATGATGGTTTGGGGTGTACTTAAGAGTTAAGAAACACACACGTTCAAGGCAGTTCGAAGTTCGGCCGGAGCCTATTTTTTTTTGGTCGGAGCTGAACGGAGCCAGCTCCGACTTTTTACCGGAGCCGGAGCCGGAGCCCGGAGCTGAATTTGGCTGGCTAGTGGCTCCGAAGCCTTGTAATAATGAGTAGGTATCTATAATCTATAGTAAATTTATTTTTGACGAGAGATCGTGAACCAAAACGTAAACAAGATTCACAATTTTGATTGGCGGTCATTGAAACACCAATACCTATTTTCTTGATCGAGCATTCAATCATCATGTGATATCATATCAATGATCCGTTCAATATTACTGAATCAAATTGGCAAATTGCCCCTACGGAAGTACCGTTATGACGTTATCACTGAGGCGGCCACTCCCACACAATCTCTTGTGGAAAACTGAAAATTACAGATTAGGCCTATACATGTATGATGAATGATGATCAAAGAATTATTATGAGAAGTTGAGGAATTGCAAATGATTTAACTTTGTTTGTTCGAACCTCAATTTTTGCTTTCATTGCTGTAGCTTGTCTAGAGGAGAAAATTTATACATATTAAATTTGAAGTTGAAAAATCATATGAATGGACGGTAGTATTCAAACAAAGTTGAATGTCTTTTCAACTTGGAAGAAATTCTTTCTAATCCAATGGTTATTAAGTATAATTATTTGTGCATATAATTGTATAGGCATACTTAGGCCCAGCTGTAAGTACCTATACCTACCTGTGTAGATTTATTCACCTAGAGTGTTTCAATTTCCTTCTTTCAGATCAGTAAATAAGGAAGACAAAACAATGACAATTGGAATAAGTCAAGCAATTTTACAAACTATGGGATTGATGCCAGCCCCCATCATTTATGGAATGATAATGGGTGTGTAACCACAGCTTACTTATAGCCTACAAATTTGGTTCTTGTTTTCCTAATTTTTATTGTAATGGTATCTGGTTTACCTATGTTATATGAGAATATAATGTACAATCAAATACTCTAAACAATAATATACTGGAAACTTCTATTTAAACACATCACATGCAGCATCCAGTGGCAGAGGGTGAGCAAATTTTGAATTGTTTGGGTTGACGAACAATAAACGTTACTACCACAAAACAAATTCATAGTCACAGCTCTTACAACTGACAATAGCCCCATCCTATACTGCTAGTAGTTTGCAGCAACAAAATGGACAAGATTTTCTGGTATTATTGTTTGGAGTGTTTCATGCAATTATACAGGGTGAGGCAAAATGATGGTACCAGTTAAACGGGAGTTTATGCTAAATCTGTTGCAGCGCAAAAACGCAAAACATTAGAAGCATATGATAATTTTTCATCCACTTAACCAATCAAAATTACTTTTTGAGCAAATATTCACTGTATTGGAGGATACAATAAAAGAAGAAATATATTTTGGGGATGAACAACTATCATATCATGAGCCACAACATAAGAAATTGCATCTCTATACTATTAGAAGCATAGTTTAAATGTCCAAAATTTGTATCTCAATTTTATCTTTAATTTATCCTTATCCAAAGCTTCTACAAATTGTCTGCGCCATCTTATGCACCAATTTTTTATCTTAAAAATCTTTGCAAATTACCTAGTCAATTTTGGACACAAAACTTTGGATAATTATGGCTTAAATTACAGATTAAATTAAGATACAAATTTGTTTAATTTAAACTACACTTCTATAACGTTCTGCGTTTTTGCACTACAGCATATTCAGTTGTTACAATCATATCTTCAATCATATCTTCATAGCACCTATAATTATCAGTCCACAATACGGCACTACCTTCTGAACTATAGTCTATTCTGAATTTTATGAGTGAGAATTCCGCGTCAACCACTTTTTGCGTTTGTCGACCAATTAGAAGTGAGCTTGGTTACCTAATGCTTTTCACAACGATCATTGGCTAATGAGGCAAATCGCATTTTCCATCTATATGAACCAATCAACAACAAGCTCTAAACACCGCCGTTCTCCGCAATAATGATTGGTAGTTGAAAATCATGTTGATCTGTATATAAGTAGGATCGTTTTGCCTACATAATCAGTTCCAGTCCAGGAGTGGTCCATAGAAGACATTCAATACTGAAGGAGAAGCCCGATACTGATGAAGAACCTAGAAGAAGGTACAGCCGCCTAACCAATCTAGTATGAGAAGAAGTTGATGTTGGATTCAAAATCAATCAGCAACGACAAAGAACTTGGAAGAAGTTGGGAGAATTAATTCTTCTTGTACTTTTCAGTACTCGCATAGACCCCGAAGATGGTGTAAGTCTACACCGAAACGTCGGTCATCTTTTTGATTTTCTCTAATAAACGACGGCAGAGCCGTAAAAAACTTGAAATTTTTATTTCTTCTTTGTTTGAAGTTGAGAGAAGTTCATGAGATTCTACTTCAAGTTGTGGCAGCTACTGATGCCGAGAAGATATCATTTGAGATTGTTTGATTTCAAAATATTATACATTATTATTTCCGAATAAATATTATTACCCATAATATAGTGTAAACTCCCATTTGACTAGTAACATTATTTTACCTCGCCTGGTATAGTCTATCTGCAAATATGTAAAATGGGTCACTGTAAAAAGATTTGCTTCCTTTCATAAAACTGTTTACAATAAGAGGAAGCGGTTGGCGCGTTTGTTTATAGTAACCCAATCTATTTGTGGACTGACTGTACCATTTGGACTGTACCATTTTGTGCCACAAGACCCATATGTAAAGCAAGTACCTTTGCAAAGGATTAGGAGAACAAGTATGCGCATAATGACAACACAGGAGAAGAAATATAGATACCATCATAATTATGATTATGATTCATAACATTTACATTCTCAAGTACTTACATTAAATCTATATAATTGTTGTCTTTCACAGATTCAACTTGTATTATGTGGGAAAAAGATTGTAATAGTTCTTGCGGGCAATGCTTGTTTTATGATCAAAATAGATTGAGGAACATAATGAATTACACTGCAACAAGTAAGTCAATTACACAGAAGATCTTATCATATCATATCTAATCACTAGAAAGAAAAATGAGTCTGATTCTTCTTCAGGTTTTTTAGCGATGGGAATTTTGACGGATTGCTTTGTTTGGTACAATGCAAATTCAGTGAAACTGTTTGATGATGATGAGGATTGGGCAAGAAAGTTGAAGGAAGATCCAAAAGCACACAATGGATATGATTCAAAAACGCACAAATAAAGTTTAAAAAAATTATTAAAGAAAATTAGGAGGAGAATTCTTGTTTCATTTTTTAACCCATGAATAAATTTTTTTTTAGAATTGAAAAAGAAAATTGTTTTGTGTTCCTTGATAAACACATAACAAGGAAAAAATACTAAAAAAATTCCCTCTGTCCATCAAAGCTCCAATGAGCAATTTTTGTACGTTGCCTATACACAACATCATGCAGTACCAATATCTTTCTGGAACCTTCCAACTTTATAATACCTACAAGTATCAACGGTATCATGCACAATTGAGCTATCTGGATTTTTCAGCCCTCCTGAGACGTCAACAATTATGTTTAAGGCGTAAATAAGCAAACATGGGGGAAAGTTCGTTCGCGAACGTGCGCGAGGAACGAACGAACGACCGCGAACGACGAACGAAAATTTCTATGGAACGAACAACCAAAATTTGCAAACGAACGAGATGAACGACTCGTTCGTTGCTTTTTGTGTTCAACTGTAGATGACGCCACTGAGGTGAAGGAAAATTCCCTTTCTCCTGATTGGTATTGCTCCGGAGCCGGCTCATGGTGCTCCGGAGTCGGCTCATCGTGCTCCAGAGTCGGATCCTTGTATTCCGGAGCCGGTTCATTGCGCTCCGGAGCCGATTGTTGTCGTTCCGTAGTTGCATTTCATAGGTTCGCTAAAATCGCAACAAACGGAACGAACGAACGCGAACGAAGGTTTTTTGTTCGTTCGCGAACGCGAACGGAGGCAATCTCATGAAGGAACGCAAACGAACGCGAACGTTTTTTTTTCAGAAGTGAACGGGAACGAACGCGAACGAAATTTTCGCGAACGCCCCCAAGTTTGTAAATAAGTGCATGGGGGGGGGGGGGGTTGAAATCCAACGAGTTATACAAAAGATAAGAATAAGACTAATTCTATACAACAACCTAATAGTTAATCTAAGGGAGTGAAAAATTTAGCAGAATCTAATAAGAAATATGAAAAATTTTTCTCGGAAAATGAACGAAATCATTATCTTCGAGGAATTATCCCAATGAATAAAACAAAAAAGAATACATAAGTAGGATGACAAAGAAGATAGAACAAACCACTGATTATGAATCGAATTGATATTAATTATAGAAATCTTTCTATATAAATGGAAGATACCAAAAAATTAGCCCGACAAATTATTATGAAGAATAAGGAAATGATTCATAATTTTGAAAAAAATGACAAGCTTTTTGAGGAACTACCGTATTAATTTCTCAAAAAGAACTTGGGAATTCAAAGGAGTTTTTCAAGAAGTATAATAAGTTTAGAAAAGAGGAAAAAGAATTACTCAAAAAAATGAAAAATATGAGGAAAGAAATGACATTAATCTTAGATGTTCCACCATATGTGGACACCTAACCTAAACTAAAAGGAGAGTACCTACGTATAAGACAGTATTAGTAAGACAGAGAAGAAATTATAACATTTTGCTACACCTTGAAAAGAGAAGAAATCCATGACAAAACAGTTGTGACCTTCCACGCGTTTGTGCTTGGAACTCCAGTTCTAGAGAATAGAGAAAAACGCCAAGAAGTATACAGACTAATATACACGTAGTTGTGTGCGGGACGCGCTTGGGCTCAAAACGCAACTATAGGTATGTGTTTGGAAAGAGAAGAAAATTTATTCGGACTCTGCAATATTCAACATTTTCTTATCAAAGTTGGGGGATACATGGCGAAATTCACTCAAACTCTGACAAGAAAATGGAATGTGTGGTATGACGAGGAGAGCGGGCGGTATGATCGACGATAGCGCGCCACGGGTCTGCAGAGTCCGAATACTGAATGTACAGACTACCCTATCAAAAAAATTGACTAAATCAGCTACTGAAAAGTAGTACCGAATTTGGCACAGTTTTTCAGTTAAGGCGCTAGAGGTATTCTCGCTCAATGTAAACAAACATCGCAGTGGAGTGCGCGGGTTGGTGCGCGGGATGTTCCCATCCCAAAATCCGAAAAATGAAGTGGAATTTACATGTAAAAAGTCCACTTCATTTTTTCGTTTCTCGGATGGGAACATCCCGCGATGTTTGTTTACATTGAGCGAGAATACCTCTAGCGCCTTATTTCAGTAGCTGATAAACTGCCGAAGAACTGCTAATGAACAGAAACGCATATCATTAATCAAGGGGGGGAGGTAAGTCACATGATGTGCGTCTCAGTAGCTGAACAGTAGCTCTTCATCAGCAGCTCATCAGCTGCTTGAGGTACAGAAAAGTGTGCCAAAATCAGTAGCTTTCCAGCTGCTAACATTTATGAAAATTTTTTTGATAGGGTACAGACAGTATAGGGTTAGGACCAAGTGATATGACGTCAGACTTTCCTAATAGAAGAGTTCATATTCTACACATACTGGAAGTAGAAAGAGTTTGTAGAGCGTAGAGAGAAAAAGCCATACGTTTTTTAGTCACATGTGAGAGCTTCATCTCACGTATTGGATGCACTCATACTGTACCTACCTAGGTACTATAGGTCGTCACGAAAACAGACGCAAAACAGTTGTGACCTTCAACGCTTTTGTACATGGACTAGAAACGTCCATTCTAGAAAAAACGCGACCAAGTATTGTAAATGTGTGCAAATGACGCTTGTGCTCAAAACGCGTCTACAATGACTATAAGATGACTTACAGCATCGGTTTGGTGACCGGTACCCATTGCAAGAAGTACTGGTACTGGTCATGAGTATAATTAGAGAAGTAGGCTACAATTTCTGATTCCAATATTCTGAATAAAAGGTGTTCGATTAATCGTGAATATTCTAAGTATGAGTTAGGCTATAGTAGTAGGTATCTAGAGGTAAGTACATAAATGATAGAACCTACTATAGATACGTGCAGCAGTTAGCGATTTAATTAACTCTGTTCTCTTTTTCTTTCAAACGGTTTAATCTTTCAATCGTTATCGATGGTGTCGATTTTAATGACTGTATAATGTGATAAAACTCGCCTAGAGAAAAGCTTAAAATTTCCTACTCATAGGTCTATAATTTCTCCATTTTTGATGAAGACGTTACCAACTCTTGATGAGAAAATGATTTTTTTGCATTTGTCATTTTTGCGTAAGTATTGACACAATTTAAAAATAATTTATTAATGTACGCATTTCATTTAAAATATCGCACACTATTCTAACAGTAAGGTCTAATTTTTACAGTTTATTTTTCTTTGACTTCGTCATGCATGCCACTTAATGACAAGCCGAGGTTCAAAATTGTGAGTACAATAAGGTTTATTGCTTTTGACGGGTGAACTTGTTTTCAAAGATTTTGCGTCAAGTTTTCCACAAATATTCAACTTTTTTGTAGGTGGATGAGATTGCCGACGAGATTCGTCACTGCATGGTTAACACACCTAAAAAAGGCCGGGGTGTGGCCGAATATGCAATGGAAGTACATGCAAACTGGTCAAGATTGGCCAAGGAACGAGAGACCAAGTTAGTTGATGATTTGGTGCGTATTTTGACTCGGTTAATGAATGTGATTTCCTTTCCCATCTTACCCATATTCGAATATGGTATGACGACCCAGTTTTTTATTCTCGCATATTCCAATGCATTCTACAGTACCGGCATTTCATTTTATAACACCAGGTTAGATTCAAAGAGATTTGTACAGGAAAGGCTGTGTATTTTGAGGAAATAAGGAATAAGCAGACAAGATTGAAATTCATTTTGACGAAATAAAACGGGTGTGAGCTTGAGTTGATATTTTCTATTCCGCGGAAATGCGTAGGCCTATGCATTAAATATTCCAGAGTCGGTTTACAGCAACTGACTTCAGTTACTGTGGTTCTCGGTAGAGGAGACAATGATGAATATTCACTTTAATTTAGATTCAGAGAGGACAGATTGGGTAGAAAGAGAGAAATTTAGAGCTGAACTGACTCTAGATTTACAGCTGAATGGTGGATGGGGGGCGTAAATTTTTTAAATCAGTAAGTTTAAACCAATATTTTACCTCTCTGTTTCATTTCTCTTGAATATTTTGTCCCTGTGTTCACCATCAACGAGTCTACTATACCTTTGTAGTCGTATTTTATTTTTAAGCGTTGTAGTTTACCTTTCAAGTCGTTTTACAGGAGAAACTACGTATTTTAAGGGAAAAAGTTACCCCTCTTTTCTGTTTTTCGTGAATGTTTTCTTCTTAGTTCATTAATCAAGTAAGCTGAAGCCTTCGTGAGAGCCGCGGATAAACTCGTACAAAGAATAAATTTTAGAGTCAATTCCTAATGACGCATTTGCGAGGTGAAAATTCAAAGCTGACCTGACAGATGAGATTTGCAGCTAGATGGGGAGCGCACTCTTTATGAATCAATGTGTTTGTGAACAAATATTGTATTCCTCTGGGTTGTTTAGAAGGAGAATAAAGTTTACGGATATTTCCACCTTCTGTTTGTCTATTTTTGACACCGTACGTAAAAGTATAGAAAAGAAGTTGAGATCAGAGGTAATAAAAAATGAGGGGAAATTGAGGTTTGTTTCATAGAATAAGAAAATGAGAAGTGAGGTCAAGTTCGCTGTGTATTTTAAGGTAAGAAAAATTAGACCAAATTGAAGTTGTATCCTTCCAGTATATTGAAATTCGGGCATTCAAAATTCAGTTATGTTGGAGGCTGTCAGAAAACGCGACAGGGATAGGCATTTGTCTTAAATAGAGATATGTTAGGTACGAAGAATTGAATTTTATGACGTGTAGCCTACTGGGTAGTTTCTTCATAACACGCAAGAATTAAAGTATTTATTGGATGTTTAGGAAGTTGCCAAAGATTTCAAAATACGGCTCACACCAAGAAGATTGATAGATGAGTTAGAGGCACCGTTCGAAGACGAATATGTACAGTATTGGAGCGTAGCGAATTCTGAGAAAATTAAACTCGATGGACGCCTGATAAAGCTGAACAAAACGATCACAAATTTGGGAACCAACATGAGTCAATTGGTCGATGATGACCCGCTGAAGGATGAATTCCAAGAGAAGATCCTCAATTCAACACTGGAGAAGGAAAGAGTACAGGAAATTATTGAGGGGTTAAATTTTTACGTTAGCTCTTTCCCTTCGGATCCGACCGCACACAGAATCGAACAACGATTTCGAAGGTTGTATTATGGATTGAAGCACAGAAAGAGTGAACAAATAGAGAAACTGTTGGAATATATCGAGCGGGATTACGAGCAAAGAATACAAGAAAATACGTACTCCAAATCATTAGATGACTTTTTAAAGGATTTTTGCAAAGCGTTGGCCCAAGCTCACGAAGAGGGCTCGATTCTTGTTCCCGGTGTTCTACGAATAGAAGAAGAAGAAGAGTTCGAGATGATTTATTTCTTCAATGATCCGGTTATTGATCGCCACCTCACAACATTAGTTAATGCCTTGGCTTTGCGAAAGCCCCATAAAGGTCCCAGATTTGTTCTTAAAAAGAAACGTACAGATGTAAATGAGTAATAGATTACTTACCGTGTTTCTTATTTCGTGCATAATTTTTTCTTTATTTTGGAGAATTATAATTTTGACGTGGAACACGTCTTTGCTTTCTAGATAGGGTACCTATTTTCGAAGTCGATTCACACCAACCGATCGACCGACACCTCCATGCATGATTTACATAGACCAGATATATTCTGCACTTACCTCAAAAAATAATTTGATTCTCTACCTGAGAAAGGTGAAAAAGGGTCCATTCCTATTGACTGAAGTAAATTTCTAAAGAAGCGGCACATCTTTGCATGACCCTTTCGTTCTATAATGCCCCCTTTAAAACACCTGTATGTCATCCTTATTATATCTAGGTATGCTTTACCTTAGCTATTCCCTTTCCTTTTCTTCTCAGAATAATAGATCGATAGGTATGCATTACCTTCTATCTCTTTCTTCCCAGAACAATAGATCAATAGGTAGGCATTACCTTAGATATTTCCTTCTCCTTTATTTCTTTGAACAGATATTTAAAAAAAAGGAAAGGGGGAAATAGGCTAGAGAAGCAATTCAGTGAATCCTTAAACAAAAATCAATCAGTGGTAATATGATTTAATAATAAAAGTTTTATGAAAACAAATATTTTTCTTTTCTATTTTCATATTTATTAAGTATTTATATTTTATTAATTTTTATTTATAAAATTTTTTTAATTATTATTTTTTGAAAATAAATTTTAAAAAATATTAAAAAATGAATAATTTAATAATTCTAATTTTATTAATAAAATAATAAATTTGAATTTTGAAAACTTATAAAATCAATCAATAAAAAAATTATTAAAAAATAATACAAAATAAATATAAACTTGATTAAAAAATATTTTAAATAAAAAATTTTAAAATTATTTCATTTGAATTAATTTTCAAAATTTTACATATTAAAATTATTAACTTGACCTATAATTCTTTTTAATAGATCATTATAATTATAATTTAATTATTATAAATTATAGATGATTATTTTGAAAATAATTGAAATTTACATAATTTTTATTATTTAAAAATGATTTTTATATTAAATTTTAAATTTAAATATTGAATAATTGTACATAAATAATATTTAATCCTTTTGTACAATCATATAAAAATGTAATTAAGATTAAATCCAATCTGATTTTATTTGAATTATTATTTTTTTTTTATAATTTATTAAATGGAAATAAAATAATTATAAATTGTAAATTTATATCAAATTTTCATTTTCAATATAAAAGTTGAAATTTTAAAATATTAATTTTGGAGATTAAAATAATTTTTATTAAAAACTTTTATTCAAAAATATTTTTTTTTAAATTTATTTTAATATTAATTCCACTATTAATTCTTATATTTATTTTAAATATAAATTTTAATTCAAAAATTAAATTTAAAAAAATTTAATTAAAATCAAAATTTTGAAAATTAATTCAAATAAAATAATTTTAAAAATATTTAAAATTTTTTATAATTTTTTATTTAAAATATTGATTAATTTAAATATTTTATTTAATTTAATAAAAATGTTAATAAAAAAATTTTTTAAAAATTAGTTTAAAAATTAAATTTAATGAGAAGAAGAAAGGAAAGCAATAGGTTGCCGCAAAATGTTTTTCTGCAAAATGATTTCTCAGAGAAATATTTATTACTATCATCCAATTCTTCCACTATTCCCTTCAGAATCAATATTATCAACAAATTACTTTTTTTTTTTGGCTTATTCACAAAAAATACTGGCACAAAATTCTCTCACAATCTCAGCTTGGGGCATTCCGTTTTAAATATTAAGTGTTAGAGCTACTTTCCATCATGTTATAGAGAAGATACTGTTGTTAGTTGAATCAGCCAAAGTTTATTGGAGGGCAAGGATGGCGAAAAAATATTATATTGAAGAAAATTTTCAATTATTATTAACATTTCCCTCCTATAATATTATACATCCTTTACTAGAAAAAACTAAAAAAACACCTTCAGAAGAAGGTAGTGTTCCACGTTCTATCCTATTCAGTTTTACTGAAAGTGAGATAATTGGGAGGGGGGGTCCAGGGGGGCGCGAAGCGCCGAGTTTTTTTCCTGTTCTTTACTCTTAATGTTGAATTTGTTTCATATTTGAACTCATGAAAAAGAGTCGAACATTATTGAAAATAATCTAGAGGAAAAAATCTTACAAATTTAATGAATAAATCGTCTACCATTGTTTGTTTCAATGGCTTTTGGTTTCTTTTAACCTAATTAAGTTTATTTTAATTTTCATGCATATACCTACCTCATTGTCATTTAAAATTATGAAGGGTCTGTGACGACTGTCCCAGTTGGAAGAAATCATGCGTTGAACTCGTTGAAGAAATGTTGTTGATTAATGATTGTAGAAATTTGTGAGAAATGAGGCCTTGAAGTTGGGTTGAATTAATGATTGTAGAAAAATTTGTTGGAAAAAAAGTATGGGTTAGAATTTTGGTGTTTTTGATAGAAATTATTGAGAAAAAAGGCGTTGAAGTTATTGAGAAAAATGCTCTGATTGATAATAATTGTACAGATTGTCATTAAATGAGAAGGGAAAGAAAACGTGTCATTGAATTTTAATTTTCTTACTGAAATTTGTGAGAAAAGCGGCGATAAAGTGATGCAAAATAAATGTGGCCTAGGATCAGTTTAAGGCCTTAATAAATTTTAGGGTCAATTGGGATGAAAGTTGATGATAGTTAAAACTGGGTCAGAGACCCGGATACATTTTGAAGTATAATTTTCTGTGAAGTGATAGTAATTGAGCTGGTAGTTCTTACTGTTGGTAAAAATGACAGACGACTGGTGATTTTCACTAGAAAAAGGCTTGAAATACGAGTAAAATAATGCTTTACTGTGCACTTACCTTGGTGAAAATGACATAAGGGTGATTTCTCTGAAAAAATGCCTGAAATACGAGTGAAATAATGCCTGAACGTTTTTTGAACGAATAGGCATGCAGTCTAGAAAATTTTTTTTTTTTTTGAAGTCTATTTCATGTGATACTTAATGATACTCATTTTTGAAGAAAAATAAGCGAATGGGGTGGGTGAGTTAAAGACCCGGTGTTACTACTACCGTCACATGACGGAATAAACTCCCGGGTTAACCAATAATCCCTCGAGATTCGAGGGAATAACCCGGGGTTATAGAATAACTCTGTATTGTAAAACGGGTCTTAAGTGCCAGTTTTACAATACAGAGTCAACCGTCACTTGACGGAATAAACTCTCGGGTTAACCAATAATCCCTCGAGATTTGTGGGAGTAACCCGGGGTTATAGAATAGGTAACTCTGTATTGTACAACGGGCCCAAACAGTTTTCACTCTCTATCGGGGTCAAAAATAAGTAATTCGTAATTTTTATCAGTGTAGCAAGTAGAGGGTATAAGAATCTGCAAGAATATTCATCAAACTCATTTTCAGTGAAATTGTCAGTTAGCTCAATTGTGCATGATACCGTCGATATAGTGCTCAATCAGTAGGTATAGGGCTTTTACAATGTTTACATTTTACGTCCTGGAAACTGATAGTACCATTATATCATTCTATCTTTCTTGCTTTTATGGTATTCGTCCTGTAAGAGAAGAAAAGACTTGAGCCCCTTCGTCGAAATCCGGAAGAGAGATCTTCGAGGTCCAGCAATTGAATCTTATTTTAACACATCAAAAAATAAATCCGCAAATTTTTGTTTCTCAAAAACAAAAGACGTGTACTAAAGTCTGCCACGACAAAGTGAGACAGAAAATAATTTTCGCCAAATTTCTAATAAAATCAAGTTACGCCGTTCCGACGTGGCCACATTTCATCGTACCCGTTCCTGTTTCTGTGCCCGAGTCCGAAGAACTTGTAGCCACAGGATCGGAAGCTTGATAAATTTTGAAACCTATTTTTATTGACAATATTAATTTTCTGTATTTGAGCACATGCGAGGATTTAAGTATTGGGCTGTTGCGGTTAGGAGGTGAGTAGTGAGTAGAGAGCGCGGTAATGGATGAGGAGAAACACTCGCTCCGTCGCATATAGGTTGAGTGAAGCGCCGGTATGTAATAGGTTCGAAAGATTAAATGGAGTTCAGCAAAGTTGAGGTTGTTTTTTTGGATTATGTGTAAATTAGATAATCATCGTAATCAATTTGAGAACGGATTAGACTATTATAAAGTTGGAGAAGTTTGCTGCTAACAGATTCAACAGACAATTTTTCCAAATTGTGACTTGACCAAAATCAGGATATGATTGTTGATGAACCGACATTTTTAAAATCAATCACGTTCAATCGAAGGTCAGAACTTTTTTTTTTCATTGCAACGTTACTTATTATTAGCACTCATATCGAAAGAGGTGGCAGAATGCTGAATAAACAACAAACTAGTCGATTTCCATACAAAACGCACAACAATATAGCCTTAGAAAATTTTCCAGGTTGCTTACACACAGGAAATTTTTTCTAGCATTGGATAATGACGATGAACTGACGAGTACATACCTAAGCGTTTATGTACAGAAAGAGAGAGGGAAAAAATAGGCATCAACTAAACATACTGGTATTGTATTACAATTAATTCTACCATTGTACAACGTAGATCAGTGCAAATATGAGTATAATAGACTAGATCTAAGTGTTACAGCGATTTTTTAAAAGAATGTAATATCAGTACACAATAAGCATTTTACTCGTATTAGAACAAATTACGGCTTAATAACTTATAGGCTTATTTTACAATAAAAATATTCATCGTAAAAATACATATAAATGCTTTATATTCAACGGAAACGAAATTATTTTCTCACGATAAAAACATTCTTATCGTAACTGTGGTGCTTCATATCACGACACACTCAGTTGGTAGTGGCCCAGTTCTTCTATTTGAATGAGTAGCTGTGATTCCTTTTGGGCAAGCTGAAAAATTCATACGCGAGTCTCTTATTTGCAGTTCCCGTAAACTGTTTTAAAGTGAAGAGTAACAACGAGTTAACGGTACTTACTATGAGTGCAACGAGTTCCATAAAATCCTGTTCCGTAGCACTGACATTTATAACCGGGTGAAATATTGGTCTGTACGCATATTCCTTTATTGGCGCATGGATTCGTTTTACATAAGTCGATCTGTTCTAGAGTTTGACTGTTCACTCCTGCACACAGAAATGTAAAACATTCTTAGTACGTTTGTCAAGGTAGGTAGAGTTTAAGACGCCCACTCAAGAAAAATAGTATTTAAAATGTCAAATCCTAATGCAAGTGAAGATCGTGCGGTTCCATTTGTTCTTCTGTAATCCCCTTCTCGCGAGCTTTGCAATGGTAGCGAGGAACTCGAAAGTTCCATCGCCTGGTGAAAAACAGCTAGTCTACAACTATGTACGAGTTCATGAAATTTGTGACATCACCAAAGTAGGGCATAGATGTTTTCTAGGAATACTTTCGTCCTGTATACTGAGACTTGAAGAAATTGCTGGCTCTTCTATTTGACGGGAAACCCGCCATCCCTTTACTTACTGAGAGCCCTCAGAGAAATTCAGTTTCCATAGCGTAACGCTGGGACTTGAAAAATTTCATTGCTCTTCTATATCTCTCAATGGGACTTGGAAAAATTTTCGCGTTCGCGTAAAGCTGGGACTTTGACAAATTCTTGACCTTCTTGATTCTGTATGCTGGGACTTGAAGGTATTCCTGACTCTTCAATAGGCCTCTATGGGACATAGAAAAATTCGTGACCCTCTTGTCCCTTGACGCTAGGACTTAAAAAGGGAAGCTAAACACATAGAAAACAGTATGTTTTTCTGTATTCACAATCGAGAAAGGATATCTATTGGTTACTCTCTGAGCCCTACCCTCATTTGAAAATTTGCGTTAGTGTGCGCGTAACGTGTAAGCTATTAGCTTGGAATATTCTACTAGACTTATACTAGAGCAAAAAAAGAAGCGAACGAGCCGAGCGAGTGAGCCCCCAAAAGCTATTAGCCTCAAATATTCTAAACTAGACTCATACTAGCGCAAAAAAAATTTTCTGGCGGTGCCAAATGAATGAAGATCATGTTTCATGTCTTTCTTAGTAGGTAGTGACTTTTGGGGGCGTGTTGGCTTTTGGCAGGCTCACTCGCTCCGCCACCCTCCTTGGACTAGTATAAGTCTAGTTGAAGACTAGTATAATCCTAGTATAAAGCTAGAATAAATATGTCTACTTCAGAATATTTTAGGCTAAGGCTTTTGGGCGGCACACTCGCTTAACCTAGTATAAGTCTACTTTAGAATATTTTAGGCGAATGACTTTAGAGGGAGGCTCACACCCCATTTCTAGTAAGTCTGGTGTATGCATATTAGGCCTATATAGTGACCTACCTGATTCAGACCTAGAATAATGAAGGCTTCAGATGAAATTGTCTGGTCAAGTGCCTATTATAAGCCTAGTTTATAGTTAATGGAAGAATAGTATATAAAAGAATCTAGTTTAGAATATTACAACTTACTACAACATACTGATCGAGGCTTAGTATAATGAAAGCTTCAGAGACCCAAGGTCAAAATCTGTATATTAGGCCTATATAATGAAGGCTATACCTACTACAGCATACTGATTCAGGCCTAGTATAATGAAGCGTAAGAGACCTAATGTCATTTGCACGGACGGACGCACGCAAATTTCAAAATCAGAGGTCAGAGCAAAAACATGAAACATCTCAAAAGCTATTAGCTTCAAATATTCTAAACTAGACTCATATTAGACCCCATGGTGAATCCCCTCATGGCTACACCACCCCCTTCAACTCCATTTAAAACACTAGGAAAATTTTCAAAATTTTCGAGGCCACCTCCAACGGCATTACCAATCCCCCTTATACAGGGTGCGCCAAAAAGATGTTAACAGTGGAACGAAAAACTCCGAAAGGACTCCGCGACGATTTTGTGGAATTCCCCGGTTGACTGTTAACATCTTTTTGGCGCACCCTGTATAATGCTGCCAGATGATAGTTTCAAAAATCCATATCCGCCTAAAAACACATGTCTACGGACTTCAATTGATTCATTAATAACAATCAGGAGAAAGGCATCTTTCATTAGAGTAACTGAGGTACTCTTCCCTTGATCGACTCAATATTACAAAATACTCCACTATCAGCCCACAACGAACAGGAGAAAAATATCTCTCGTACTGGGGTCTAAGGTACCTTTCTCTTGATCGCAAGAAATCTGTATGCAACGTAAACTCTTTAAAAAAAGAAAAATCCGTAGATCTGGCATCCTAGCCCTTATAAGACATGAAACATGATCTTTATTCAGCATTTGGCTACGCCAGAAAATTATTTATTTAGTTTTCGAGCCATCAGTGAGATAGAGAGTGTGATCTAGATATTCTTGAACCAAGTTTCTCGCGTGGGTGGTGAAGGTGCGATCAGATTTGGGGATTTCTGTAAGATTTAAACGAATGGTCGGCTGGGTGAGTACCCAAGGTGGAGATGACATGTAAATGGGTAGGAGGGCGTTAACTGTGATCGGTTCTTTGAGAAAATGTTCGAATTGAAGTAGAATATGTTGGTTTTTGGGGGCCGGAGGAAGGTTGTTGTTTGGTTTGAAGATGGAATTGAAAATTCACGGGTTCTTTAATGGAATTAAATGAGAGGATGTAGGGAACCTGTTTTATGAATCTTATGGTGTTTGAAACGTAGTATATCGGGCTCATTGAAGAGACTAGATCAATTGGTGCATGGAGTACTGCATATCTAGTTACTTGAAGGAGCTATTCTAATCAGGCTATCAATGCTGCCAGATCTCCGGATTTTCAGCGAGGACTCACCTTGTTAAAATGCGGAGGGGGGGGGGGATTGGGTTACAGAAGATAAGAAGTTAAGAGGTTAGAATGAGTCGACGAAAGTGAAAAGGAGGTTCGGCAGCTTTGGCGCATAAACTAAGTTTAGGACTTGTTCGGACGGCTCTCAAGACCCTCCTGAGGGAGGAGGTTTGAATGGTGTCCAGCAAGGAGAGTGATCATCAGAATTTTCAATTTTTCAAGGCTACAAATAGATTGAGTTTGCTGAATCTCCCCATCGTCTTTTTTCGTCCTATTATCAAAATTCGAGTGGTTCCGAGATTTAAGCCATTTTGTACATTTAGCGCAGAGATCTGTCTAGATTCCATAATTTGTAGACTGCAAGAAGTTCCGAAGCACAAACCCTTTTCATTCTAACCGCAAGAGTTATAACCTAAGAGCAGTCAGATTGGAAAATTTTCAAACTCCAGTTCACTTATGGCAGAGGCGAAGGGAGGGGGAGAACTAGCAAAAATTTCTTATGATTGGACTAGAATTTGAAACTGTAAAAATTCATTCAGGAAGTAGCAGACAGAAGATTGAATTGCATTGTTTACTCGTATTTGTTATCGCCTTTTGGGTTATTCATGAGTTCCTCATATCTTTGTTTTTGTACTCAGTTTATTTTTCCATTATGATGAGATATCCAAACAGAAAATCGGTACCTTTTATACTCCTTGATTAATCTACCTTGAAACTGCTCTCTCAAGATGTTCGTACGGTTTTTCCCTCTTTCTCTCCCTCTCTCTCTCTCTCTCTCTCTCTCTCTCGTCTTTTCCTTTTCTCGTCTTCACCATTACCTACTTCTTTTATTGAATTTCTAAACACCGAGGAAGATTCTCGTACTTTTTCAATGAACCCCGTCGTCGTGACCTCACTCGCAGATAACAGTCAGCGATATGAGTGGAAATAAATGACCATAATCACTGTTCAAGATATAATTGACATACATCCTTAAGAATTTCAAATGATTCGAAATCAGAAGACACATCATACCCGTATACCCTTTTCTCTGAAAATGTCTTTTAAAATCTCACACTCTCGCCGATTTAAAATGATTCAAGCATAAAAATGGTATATCTCACATTTTCAAAGGACTTGACAGAATGTATATCCCTGAAAATTTCTCGTAACTGCAATTCATAACGAAGTTGGGAATTGTGAGAGGACTATAATGCTGTGCACTGTGATGTTTCACCTTACGTATACCAGTGTAAAACAGATTCCAACCCCTGTAGTTGCGTACTTCATATTCGTTCAACTCTTCTATGGCTCTAAAAAATTTTACAAAGGAGAAGTTTCCTCTCGTCTTTCATTCATTACATTCGTAAGATCTGAGACTGGAAACGCGCTGTTAAATTCGACACGTGTTACGATCGCATGCTGAGCGTTCGTGACATATGTGTTTGAAAAGGAAGGAAAGGAAAAAAGATATGTCAGGTTTATTTTTAACAAGACAAAGTATAGCAATCCGCGCCGAACTCGTCTTCTCTTCTTTGTATTTATCGCTTCTTTCAGAGAAGACTCGTAACATATGCAATTTCATTCTATAATTATAGCAGAGAATGTTGAGTCCATCCGAGAATTTCGTTGAAATCAAAATTGACTATAACTGATTGGCAATGAATGACTATTATACTACAAAATTGTTTTGATTGAAAAAAGTTGGTGCATTACAACATACGAACTATCAAATTCAAAGATGAGGTGAATGTACATTGAGCAATTTTAAGTAGGTACTCACTTGTGCCCCATACTCACTTGTAGATATGCACAAAAATAAGACGACAAGCAGATACAACTTCACGGACTGGTAATTCGAAAACATATTCATATTTTGCTATATTCTCGGGCACGAGTATAGGACGAGGCCACCGGTAACGAGAAACGTAGCATACGAGCGTCGATTCCAAGTTCCAACTAGTGTACTATAAACTTCGACTCCAGACAGAGAGCACTCCACTTCCTTATCACACATACTTCCTACAATAGTATGTACTTCGTAGCCTAATCGTCGCTTCATTTTCTGTGATCGCTGATTGCATCTGGTTTAATACATAAGTGGAGTATATTTGGATGTCGTCCACGCGCGTACTGCTGCACTTATACTATGAAATTTATAATTTACATTAATTATTACACGCTTCAATATTTTCTCCTTATCATCAGAGAGCCTGGTAATTTCCTTTGAAAATGAACTGAGGCAACGTGATTAGGATGACAGCGATAAAAATGATGAACCCACGCGTACGTAAGCCCTGAGGTGACCATATTAAATTCACTTTATACGAGGGGGTGGGGGATTTGTTCAATTTGTGTGCAAGCGTATTTCACATCAATAACGCGCAACACAACGACCGGGTAAGGAAAGGAAAAGGGAGAATGAGGAAGAGTGAGAAAAAACGAGAGGACGACATTGTAAGTGCAATCTTTCAATTGATGGAAGTACGAGTACGTTTCATCGAGAGGGTAATGAACGCGTATCTTTGCATCGTAATTGGAAAGAAGGCCTTGATAGAAAAACACACGCAACTTCTTGACTCGGAGAGAATTTAATGACGTTGCTGCGATGTAGAAAAAAATAATTCACGTCTGAAAAAATTTCAAATATAGGAAGAAGATTGTTCAGATGCACGTAAATAATTCGAAAAGTGATGAATAAAGCAATGATCCAATTGGTGTAGAGGTTCAGTGTCTTAAATTTTTCTTTTATAGGTGAAAAAAGAGAGACCATTGACAATTCAATTTTTTAATTGATAACAAAAACGGAATGAAGTAGAATATTTTGATTCATGAAAATTTGAATATTTATCATACTTTAAAAAATAACAATAAAACTTATACACTATGCAGGTAATATAATGTTTGACAAACATGCAGTATATACGATCATGAAAAACGATACAACAGTATACGGTACTGCTGTACCATTTTTCCTGATTATGTACCCTACACGTTTGTCAAACATTATTTCTGCAGTACAATTGTGACCCTGTCTACAGAAACCCACCTTAACGAAAAAACTTCGATCAATAGAAAGGTATCTATGACTCTCATGATAAAGATACTTTTCTCCTGATCGAAGTTTTTTTCTTAAGGTGGGTTTCTGTAGATAGGGTCACTAATGTTGAATTGAAGTTTCTGTAAAACGACGATCAGTGGAATGAGACTTTCTTCAACCTTCAGAAGGCAATTACAGAAGCGTTGTTTTCCTATTCGTGGTTTTGCAGATCCGTCAATCCAACTTTATACGGCTTATAAGAGAGGGAAGAAATGTGAAATAAACAATGAAATTATAGACACGCAATGAGATGTGGCCAAAGGCGATGAAGGGGGTGAGAGAGAGAGGCGGCAATACTTATGACCAACGAAGATTTGAAAAAGAGGAGGAAATTTTGGAAAGGAGGGAAGAGGGTAAAGGTAAAAGGTACACGAGGAAAGGTATAGAAAAAGATGAAGATGGAGTACCTGCTTAAGGAGGGAAAAAATTTAACCCTGCAGGAATAGAAAGAAGAATATGGATACGATAGAAGAGGAAAGTATTTATACCTAATTAAAATACGAATAGAAGCGACAAGTAAGATTACAGACAAACAAATGGAACGAGAAAGAGCGGGAAGAACTCTACTGATAACCAGTGGAAATTTGAAAAATTACGAGATTTAGTAAAAAATTACATAATTGAAGATGGAAGCAGGCGAATAATCGAATGTATTTGCGTACTTTGTACCTCATGAGCTCATAATTTCTAGATATATCCATCTCATGGCTCGTAATCACAGCAAGCAAATAATACTAGGTATCTCTTCGGATGATCCTTGAACCTTATCACGATAATTTTTCTTGTATATTTACCGATCTATTATCGTTTCTTGTTTGAAACACTTCAACAATTGTACAAAACTGATACAATTCAATGCAATCGGTTCTTCTTTCTCAATTACTACCTATACTTTAAACTTGATTTTATAACAATGCATTTGAATACAGAAAACGCGCAATGGACCTTAGTTTAAGAGGAATAAACAAACAACCTTATCACTTATCCGATGATCTCATTTCAAACCCAAGCGCAATTTCATAATTTTCAAGGATGCTATAACAATTGACGTTCAAAAAATCATTCAATATCAATTTTATCGGGTATTAGAACGCTGTAAGAATCATCTATATCTATACTCGATCCAATTTAAGAGCTGCCCACAACCTCGGACGCTTGCATTACAAGATGGAAGGGAAGTTGTATTGAATACTTACAACTTCCCTTCCGTCTTGTAATGCAAGCGTCCCAGGTTATGGGCAGCTCTCAAGTTGGATTCAGTATTTTTATGTCGTCAGGATCAATTTTAATCAGGGGTGAGATCTCAAATGAAAAAATTCGGATCCAGATCTTGCCGAGGTAAAAAAATCCGGGTTCTTTTTGGTTTTTGGACCCGAATCTCACAGAAAAAAACAATATGGTAAAATTTTCTTGAAAATCAATGAGATGAAATAAGATTAACTTAATTACCTACCGACATTACTCCAGAAAAATAATTAATATATGAATTTAATTCTAAAGAAATCGTTAACCAAATGGAAAATGATACTGTAAAAACGGTCGAGGTCGATTAAACCCGTCACGGTTGTAACCGTTGACCAAATGAAAAATGATAGGTTAAAGGGTTAACCGATATAGTCTCATGCTATCGATAGTCCCAATAGTTTTTCTTGAATTTGAATGAAAAATGTCGATCAGGAGAAAAGTACCTGGGCTACTTGTCGGATAGATATTTTTCTCCTGATCGTTATTCTTTTAGAAAATCTTGTCAAAGAATGTATTCTAGTGTTACCAGATGATGGATGCGACTAAGAAATACCTCAAAAACGTGGCTCCCCACCTAAAAAGCACATATGTGCCCAAATATGAACGATGAAGGATCGACTATTTAACAATCCAGTTCCTGTCTCTCTTTCTTTCAAATGTGTTATCCAACCAATTTTGTGATTTTGATAAGAAAAAGAACAGTTTTTGAACTATCAATGATATTATTGTCGATGGCTTTTCACAAAACTATCGTTTTTCCCAATAGTATTGATAGTCTATCATATAGCTTCCATCTCTAGTTAAAAGGGTCCTAACGGTGATAACCAGTTAAAACAACGTAACTGGTTAGAATGGTCATAATTGTGATAAGGTACACAGCAATGGGTTATCGCGGTTATGGCTACTTCAAGATATTTCTCAATAGGGTCTAAGATCATGGCGGTCATGGTGGTTACAAGCCCTAGGATCCTCTATCTCAGTTGGATTTTGAAATACAGGATCTTTTTGGATCCGGATCTCACAGAAAAAAAAATATGGAATCTTTTCTGATCCGGATCTCACAGAAAAAAAATACAGGATCTTTTCCAATCCGGATTGCACAGAAAAACAATACCGAATCTTTGCGATTCCGGATCTCACAGAAAAAAGAATACAGGATCTTTTTGGATCCAGATCTTGATAAAAAACAAAATTGGGATCTTTTAGGATCTACATGAAAAAATAATGGGTATCCCTTGAAAAAATAGAGGATATTCGTTATTTTTTCAACAGATCCTCTACTTTTGGGCAATTTGAAGGATTATCATCTATCCACGGCCTACTTTATTACAAGCCAGTAATGCAGCAATGTCACAACGTCGCACTCAAAAAGAAGTGGATACAGATTTACACGTACGCTTATGGGAAAAAATAAAAAAAAATGGAGAGAATAAGTATAACTTGAAGAGCAAACAATTCTCTATTTTTGAAGCCCTATTTCAGTGAAATTGGTGCAGTACAAGGGAAGTCACTATATCATTGTTTTAAAATTAAAAATCGGATAGGGGACAAAGTGCGGACAGTTTCATCATGGTTACACCGCACCAATGAATGTGAACCGCCCCAAAACATAGCTGATAACAATCCACTGCGCGCTGTTGTCATTTTCTACATAAAGTAGACCGTGATCTATCTCAGTTGGGTTGTGAAATATAGGATCTTTTAGGATCCGGATCTCACAAAAGAAAAAAGAAGAAAAAAGAATAAAAAATAAAAAAAAAGAGAGGGGATCTTTTTGGATCCGGATCTTACAGAAAAAAATACGGGATCTTTTTGGGTCCGGATCTCACAGAAAAAAAAAATACAAGGTAAAAAATACAGGATCTTTTTGGATCCGGATCTCCCAAAAAAAAGTACAAGATCTTGCCGGATATGGATCTCAGATCCCAAAAATAAAGGATCGGATCCGGATCCCGTTTTAGATATGGATTCCGGATCTCAGCCCTGCGAGGGGAAAGTGACGGTAAGTTTTCACCAGTACGATCAATTAAGGGTTACATGACAATTAAGTGACAAGTGAGCATGTTGTTGAAAGAATCTCTATTCTCAATTTTATAATTCATAATGAACTCAGCTTCCTGTGTTTTTGTAACGGGAGTGAATGGGGCGGAGCGTTTGGCCAAATCAACAAGGCTGCCTTACAAAGTTGAATTGACCTATCTGCATTATGCTGCGCCAATTTGTCAAACGGTATCTTTTGCATAAAGAATGGTTAGTGTGTGTAGTCGACTAGTTATTTATGTGCGTATCGTTTTCTTTGTCGGCAATGAGATACGTTAAAAATCAAATTGACTTCATTATTTCCATTATTTCAAAAACCAGGATATTTTTGAATTCCTTGTTGAAAATTAGTGAGGAATGTGTAGAAAAGAAATCGATTATCCCATTTTACCATTCAGAAAACAATTAGGTATTTAGTTTCCCAGATTGTTGTTTTGGATGTAGGTCAATTTAAACATTGTACAGTAGAGGATTTCTCCTGATGTAATATGCTGCAAGACATCACACAATAAAGGTCCATAATTTATATAGTTCTTTGTCATCATCTAATCTAATATGATCGAGCTCATTGTCCTCAGGGTAGGTAATGAAAGCATCAGAAAGCTAATGTAACAAGCTTTTGGACTCGATAGCAAAAATTTGGGTCTTATTTTGCGCAGCGAAGCAGCTTCCTGTATTAGGTACCGTACCTCCTATTTGACTTGAACCTATATCTAGTCTATTGAGGAGAAACAACTAGGTATTCTCCTATAGTTAGCAGATTTTTGGTCAATCTATTAAGGCATTCCATTCTAGTTTCCAAACCACTATATATATTACGGTTGCATTTATAAACAAAGTAGGGATACCTACTTATTTTATATTCTGCATGAACTCAAGTTCAACCTTAACACTGTTTATTTGACTTAGTTGAATAATGTTACATGCTGATACTTAGCGATATCTGACAAATACTTGTATTGTTAGAAAAGTTGTCACTTTGCTGGATACTGACACCAGAGTGTGCTGCGTGTTAAGAAGTTGGTGTCAGACTCAGAGAGAGGGAAAGATGTTTTGTCTCTTTCACTCTGCTGGTTAACAGCAGCACACTCTGGTGTCAGTATCCAGCAAAGCGACACACACTGGTCCGGATTGAGAAAATTGCGGCCAAAACTCCTCAGAAAAAGTTATCAAGAAATGCCAATATTTATATATGTAGGATTGTTCTTTGGAATATAGTTGGACAAAATATTACAATACTTTCACCAAAATAATTCTTGTTTATAGTTATTCTTCATTTTTTCCGAAGAATTTGTTCAAATATATGAAAAAACTGATCACTATAGTCGGTTCAACCTAAGATTACAAATTTGACGGCACCAATTATTCAGTAGTGTTCTAGTGTTGGTGCGTTATGAACATAAATGGACACACTAACACCAGAGCACTACTGAATAATCGGTGACGTCAAATTTGTAATCCTAGGTTGAACCGACTATATAGGCATATAATTGAAAACCATATTCTGGCCTAAAAGTTGATTTGGTCATTGACTTTTTTTTTTTTTTTTTTTCTCTCTCTCCTTGAAATCTTTATTTTGAAATAAAATATTAATCCGAGGTTGGATTTCAGTAGTTATCCCGAAAAACACTATTTTTATGTGAAAACGTATCTACTTGACTATAAAGTTACCATTCATGGACTGATACTAAGAGATTGCAATATACTATTTACTCCGGGACATTTCCTATGCTGCAGAATAGTAAGCCTCATTCTGAAACTCAATCAGTAATTTACATTCTCTGCGCATTAGATTAAAAACATTCAATTCTTTCTTTTTGGTTCAATCATGTACTTCTGCTGCTATTGCTGACTTCAATCCTTTTTGCTGTACAATTTTAATCAAACACTTTACTAAATTTGAGGCGGTGAAGAGCAATAATCCGTTCATCTGATAATATAGCTGAATTTTGTCAAGAATATTCTGAATAGAAGGCTTCAACCAATTTTTGAAATTGCGATATGACAAGATTGTTTTGGCAAAACAGTTAGAGAGTAGGAGGTGAAAAGATTCACTAATTTTCTGATATTCTCAGAAGGACAAAGGTAATTTTTCATATTCAGAAGAAACAATTCATTTCTGAAAAAACGTTTTAATTTTCTCCACATCTCAAATAACGAGAAAAATACACGCAATTTCGTACATTTTTTTGTATTTTTTTTCAATCGCTGTAATGTAAACAAGAACTTTTTAATTTTATTGGTTACCATTACTCAAGGGATAATAATATTAATAATACAATAATAATCCTCATAGTATTGTAATAATAACAAGCAAAATGATAAAAGATACAAGAAGATGACTAGACAAATAAAATGTTGTATTGTTTTTACTTAAAAATTCTATCTTATTATTGTTACGCGTTCGTTCTATTCTTTTACGTTCGTTTTTTTTTTTTCACTTTTTTCCCTTAGTTTTTTCTTCCACCAACAGAATAAACATTATGATCACTGAATAAAAATATAAAAAAAAAAAAAGAATGAAAAAAATACAGCTCTGATTTTTCGACACACAATCTAGGTCGACAATTGAAATTTTGATAAAATTTCTTTAAGCGCAACGATGATTCTTATAATAAAATTATCAAAAATTTATACATATAGCAAAAGAAAGAAGCAACAGAAAAAAAAAACTATAAATGACTGATAGAAGAGGTAATATGAAGATAAAAATTAGTCGATAGAAATACTGTAAATTACATCTTATTAATTTTTCCTCCCACCATAAAAAATAAAATTACTACAGTTTAAATCTAGGTAATTTTTTATTCGATTTATTAAATTTTTTCACTTTTTTTGTCGTTTTAAATAATATAGTCATTCTTCACAACTAATAATCACTAGGTGCGGATGAGGTTGCTTTCTGAAGAAATTACACATCTGCCCCAAAATTTTTTACTTAGTACAATACAAACTCAACGAAATAATATTAGAACTTCCAACTTTTACCGTTGAAAATGATCATTCACTTATTTTCTTCACCATCGACTCAAAGCAGAATCAAACTTACTTTTACAGAATATCTAACCCTTATATACACAAGATTAAAAAATATTTGAGCTAAGCGAAAGTATATAGAGTATAATTATGGTTTCATTTTGCGTACCAATCATTCGGTACGACATTCCAACATTTTTATCTAGTATTGACTTGCGAGAAGTACCTACGAAGTTTCGCTTCTAAGCCATACAACGAAGATTGTCGTAATATTTTTTTTATAAATTACAATATTATCAATAATTACTATACTATTAAAGAATAAGAGGTTATTCGGATTTGAAAGACTTGGTTCAATTAAAAAACACAAAATTTAAAAATAGATCGACAACAAACGCGAACGTTAATTGGGTCGACCGAGTTCACCGATATTATAGAAAGTTTTAAGATTCGTACCACATTTATTTTTTGCTCTTCAACTAGGGCCGAAGATGCGTAGTGCGTAAAACGGTGCCTATATTTCGTACACGTACCTACATACGTAATATCATTAAGTTGAAAGCTTGAAGTCAGTCTTCAATTTAAGGCACGACTGGAGACGCCGTTCAAACAAACCCCTTGTTTCATAAGCGAACTGCGAGGAGCAGAGAGGAGCACTGAAATTTTTGGAACGTAGTTCGGTGAGCGTACAGGAATCACCTTCCAACTCGCCAATTTCGAACGAAATCAGAAAGTGGAAAAGTCTCAGAAGGAAATATTGTATGGTGCGAGAAATGCTACAAAATAATACTCTTCTCTACACTAACCAAGTGAATAATGCTTACAATAAGAATAATGACTAGAAAAATGCGACGTAGAAAGTCCATTTCCGATCATCAACATCCTACGTGGTATGCGAACAACGAGGATAAACTAAGAATCGAATATGATGATCAGGCAAACGTACGAAATGATATGACGCGGAGATAGATAAATGTCAGAGCAAACAAGTATCAGGTACACGCCATAAATCTAGCCGAACTACGTTCACATTGCTAATAACGGCGACTAGGTGAAACACATAATATTTAAGCTCAAAAACTGAACAATATAAATGGATTACTGGAATGTTCCGTCATCGCCGACGATTGAGTTATGTTTTTACGATTCCTAATAATGAAAATATCGAATTATTACCCTACAACAATATGGTGAATTGAAATACGCGGATGAAACAAATTTCGATCGGAATTACCCCAAATTGTTAGGACGTCTTTTGACAGAAATACAATGAAATTTCTCGGTATAGGCAGGGAAAACAGAGTTAGGCCTTCACTGATTTGGAAAATGTTGTAATCACAAACGTTAGGATAAGCAATAGAGATTAACGAATGAAAAAAAAGGAGAAAAAACGAAAAAACAATACAAAAAGTTTTTGAAAAGTTGGTGAATAGTGATTATCTGTTTCGACGTTTTCAAAAATCGATACCGATCGCAACGTAACGTTACGCTTAATACAAAAAGACCAATGAAAATTTTAACGAAAATAAAAATTAAAATATTATACCTTATACGTACATACAATTTTTCTTGTTTTTTTTTTTTTTTTTTTTTTGAAAAGGAAATGATAATTTACGAATATATATTTACAAAAAGACTAAAAACGCCACGATTTACCAACAATCATTCAGCATTTAAAATGTCAGAATATTATTACACTGGCCTCTAACTGACGAAAAAATAAAAAGAGTTCTCTTTACATGGTAACATGAAAAATTCATTTGAAGCTTATTCTTCTCGTGTATTACATAATAGTTATAAGGATAATTTTTTTTTTCCTTCAAAAAATTAGCATCGAATTCAGACGATACTCAAAATTAAACAATAATAAGAAAGACAATAATCAAGTAAGTCGTAATATTATGATTTAATTTAATTTTTTTTTTTCGTTTTTCTTCTTCCATTGTTACTACCAAAATGTATTAGCTGTTTTTTTTTTTGTTTCTCTTTTCCAAGGATATTATCGGTATTTTACATATGTTTACGTATTCCTTCACTTACTTTATATCACTTCAAAAATTTGTACATTATTTGAAATTCTTGAACACAATAAAAACAAACGAAAAGAAAAAAGAATTCTACTCCCTAAAGAATAATATTAAATATGATACAAAGGAACGACATCGCGTAAGTTTACACAAATGGAAGAATACGTTTTTATCACAAAAAGTTGACAGAGATTCAATTCCAGTCACCCAAATATCCCGGATTGATGTAGTAATTATAAAATAAAAACAAAAAAAAAAAGAAAAGAAAAGAAAAAATCAAATAATGAAATATAATTAAAAGCGTAAAGTGTTACCGTTATCCTGTGGTTCGTACATAACGAAAAATGAAATCCGTATATTCGTTCACAGGTATTGTTAAATGGTAGAATTACGATAGTAATATTATCTAACAAAATAATAATATAATCAGTTATATTTACAAACTAATACTGTAGAAGAGAATTTTCTACGTACAGTCCCTCGTTGAGCTATTTAATTACGTTGTACTACTATTAACTCTATCCTTATTACTAATATTACAATCAAAAGTGGGGAATTAATGAATAATAGTAATAATGATAAGAAAAAAAACAAACAGCATAGGGGCAGTTACTATTAGATATAATTTTAGTTTCGGTTTACGAACGATCATCAATATACGAACATCCGTCATTCGTCAAATTGCTTTTCTTTTTCGTGTTTCAAAAATTGATGAAATGGTAGCCATGTAAGAAATTAATCGGTAAAAGCTCTTACTTTAGGCGACCTCCGCAGTGCGCCATCGTTGGTATTCTTTTGAAAATCCTTTTTGATTGGTCTCCGGACCTTTTGGTTGCCGAATGAGCGTTACTTTCGGACCATCCGTAATCTGCATGCGATTAATTAACAAACGTTCCGGTCTTGCGTTCGCATCACTGAAAATAGGAATTATAAAAATGATACACACAAAATAGATTTAATAGATTATCTAGGTATCAAAATACCAAAGAGATATGAAAGAAGCGCAATTACTAGGTTTTTTTCGGGAAAACATATCCTTTCTTTGAATAATTAAAAATTTTCTGATGTAAGTTACGATTCTGATGTAAGTTACGATTCAAGATCAATTTCTTAGAGCAATAGCACTGATCTCTAACATTATCGATCATTATTAGATCACATCGCTTCTATTTTTTTACCAACTTTGAAAGACAAAATTTCTTTCAAGTCCCTCATCCCTTAGATGCAGAGTGAGGCAAAATAATGTTACTAGTTGAATGAGATTAGCGCAAAAACCCAATACGTTAGATGAATACTTCAAATGCACGAAATTTGCATCTCAGTTTCATCTACAATTTGAGCTGAGAACAAATTTTCACGTCTTTCCTTACACGAGTCGACCAACTCGTCAATTCTCCCAAAATAAAGTTTAAAATGATTATTTCTCCGAAGTCGGTCAAGATCACTTGTATCGTGAAAAGAATTTCGTCCCGCACATTCTGAAATGACCCCCAGTTTTGTGACATACGCATATCAAAAAAAGGGAGAAGGATTTCAAAAATATAAAGATCATGTTTCATGTTTTTTCGCCTGTCTTCTTAAGCTCTTCATCATTCAAAAATATCCAAAATTTCCAACTTCTTGTTCTAGTATAAGTTAATTCATTTAATTTAATTTAATTTAATTTAATTTTATTTCATTTTAATTTAATTCAATTTAATTTTATTTCATTTTATTTAAACTCATTTTATTTTTATTTCATTTTAATTTAATTTAATTTAATGTTATTCAATTTTATTTCAATTTAATTTAATATAATTTAATTTTAATTCAATTTATTTTCATTTTATTCAATTTTATTTTATTGTATTCAGTTTTATTTTAATTTTATTTTATTTTATTTTAACTTAATTCAATTTTATTCAATTTAATTTTATCTAATTTTATTTTTATTTTATTTTATTTTATTTTAACTTGATTTAATTTTATTCAATTTAATTTAATTTAATTTAATTTAATTTTATTTTAATTTAAATTTATTTCATTTCATTTTATTTTATTTTTACCCAGAGGGTGGTACTCGCAGATTTCTGGATGATCTCCCAGATGATTCGAGGTTTATTTCATTTTATTTTAATTCAATTTAATTTGATTTACTTTAATTCTATTATATTTTCATTTAATTTAATTTTATTTTATTTCAATTTTATTTCATTTCATTTTATTCCAACTTAATTTAATTTTATTCAATTCAATTTCATTTTATTTCATTTTATTTTTCATTTTTATTTTATTTTAACTTGATTTAATTTTATTCAATTTAATTCAATTTTATTTAATTTAATTTTATTTTAATTTAAATTTATTTCATTTCATTTTATTTTATTTTTACCCAGAGGGTGGTACTCGCAGATTTCTGGATGATCTCCCAGATGATTCGAGGTTTATTTCATTTTATTTTAATTCAATTTAATTTAATTTAATTTACTTTAATTCTATTATATTTTCATTTAATTTAATTTTATTTTATTTCAATTTTATTTCATTTCATTTTATTCCAACTTAATTTAATTTTATTCAATTCAATTTCATTTTATTTCATTTTATTTTTTATTTTTATTTTATTTTAACTTGATTTAATTTTATTCAATTTAATTCAATTTTATTTAATTTTATTTTATTTTAATTTAAATTTATTTCATTTCATTTTATTTTATTTTTACCCAGAGGGTGGTACTCGCAGATTTCTGGATGATCTCCCAGATGATTCGAGGTTTATTTCATTTTATTTTAATTCAATTTAATTTAATTTACTTTAATTCTATTATATTTTCATTTAATTTAATTTTATTTTATTTCAATTTTATTTCATTTCATTTTATTTTATTTTTACCCAGAGGGTGGTACTCGCAGATTTTTGGATGATCTCCCAGATGATTCAAGGTTTATTTTATTTTATTTTAATTCAATTTAATTTAATTTACTTTAATTCTATTATATTTTCATTTAATTTAATTTTATTTTATTTCAATTTTATTTCATTTCATTTTATTCCAACTTAATTTAATTTTATTCAATTTAATTTTATTTTATTTCATTTTATTTTTTATTTTTACCCAGAGGGTGGTACTCGCAGGTTTTTGGACGACTTCCCAGATGATTCGAGGTTTATTTTATTTCATTCTATTTCAATTTAATTTAATTTAATTTAATTTTATTTAATTTAATTTTATTTCACTTAATTTTTTTTTTTTTTTTTTTTACCCAGAGTGTGGTAATCGCAGATTTCTGGATGATCTCCCAGATGATTCGAGGTTTATTTTATTTTATTTTATTTTAATTCAATTTAATTTAATGTTATTGTATTTCATTTCATTTTATTTTATTCAATTTTATTTTATTTCACTTCATTTTCTTCTATTTTATTTTTACCCAGAGGGTGGTACTCGCAGATTTCTGGATGACCTCCCAGATGATTCGAGGTGTATTTTATTTTATTTTATTATATTTAATTTTATTTCAATTTATTTTAATTTCATTTCATTTTATTCTATTTTATTTAATCTTAATTCAATTTACTTTTTATTTTACTTCAATTTATTTTAATTTTATTTAATTTAATTTAATTTTATTTCATTTAATTTAATTTTATTTCATTTTAATTTAATTCAATTTAATTTTATTTTATTCAATTTAATTCTATTTCATTTCATTTTATTTTTATTTTATTTTTACCCAGAGGGTGGTACTCGCAGATTTCTGGATGACTTCCCAGATGATTCGAGGTTTATTTTATTTCATTCTATTTCAATTTAATTTAATTCAATTTTTATTTTATTTTATTTTATTCAATTTCATTTTAATTTAATTTAATTTTATTTTAACTTAATTTTATTTTACTCAATTTAATTCAATTCAATTTAATTTTAATTTAATTAATTTAATTTTAATTTTATTTTATTTTTATTTTTACCCAGGGGGTGGTACTCGCAGATTTCTGTATAACCTCCGAGGTAATTCACAAAAAATTTTTCAAGTCCATTAATAGGGAGAGGGGGGTGGGGAGGGGAGATGGTATTCGCAAATTTTCGGAAGTGTATAGGGTGTCAAAAAAGACATGAAACATGTCAACACATAATTTCCTAGGGATTCTCCTTCCCCTTCCCAGAAAAACATTCAATTATGGATGTATCCGTCTTTTATTGAACAATTTGAAACTTCATGGCATGAGCTAAGTTGGGATCGAAAAGGAACCAAATAAGTATTCACGGACTTTCATATCAGTGTATCAATTTAAAGCCCAGTATGAAGATTATGACGCCTTTCTCCACTCTCTTTTAGCACAACATAAGCGTGTACAGGCTAGTGAAGGTCGCTTAGTCTATTTATTAATTCGAGAAAGTTTGAAGCCATTTCACTGCATATTACGCCTAATAAAGCCTAGTTTTCCGTATTTCTTGCTTAGTAGAATAGAGCCAGGAGACTATGACTGAAGTTTACAAAGGCTACAGAAACAGTTCTCAAAGTAGCAAATCTCGAGTTTTCTATGCCTCTAAAAAGAATCAATTATGACGTCATCAATTTGTTATGTCACTTTCGTTTCGCAAATCCGCAGTCTCAAGACATATCCACTAGAAAATTTCGAAAGACGAACTAGATACTCTCACAATGTTAGGGACAGAAGGGCGGATATCTTACGGCAACACGATAAGAAAATTCATCATTTACCTGACTTTCGCCACATTATAAGCAGAAGATTTCCCAGAGCGTTGATTAGTCACGAGTACAAACTCGACAAGATCACCTGGTTGCAATTTCGCCTTATTTTTTACTTGGGACGAGTGGAAAAATAATTTACGTCCTTCCTCCACAACGTACGACAAAAACCCGTATTGGTCTGAAAATTCAACTCGGGTATTAATACTGATCAAGCTTCAATAACGCTCGAATAAAAGACTGCATACCTCCTTTTATAGAATCGACCGTAGCTCGAGCTTTATCCCGCAAAGCGACTATATTGACAGCTCTCTTGTTCGAGTCAACTTGGAATTTGACAGGATCGCCAACCTGGAGCAATTCGGACTTATTCTTCAATCCATGAATGCCGAATCTGTACTTTGGAGCATCGTCTTCGGTCTCTGCGAGTAGAAAAATCATATCTTATGATTAGCTATCAGCGCTTTCAAACCGCTATTCTCGAGTTCAGGAAAAAACATTGGTACCTAAACCAAGCTCTTGAATCAATCCCGCATACTCTTTTTGATCCGGATTCAATGATCTGAGCGATCGTTTAACGACCCCATTTATGATCGGTGCATTTTCCTCCAAAGCCCCATCAAGTTGAATCGATCCTGGAGGCAGAGCTTTGACATTTTCCGCCACCATATTATGATTGCTGTTCGTATTCCGAGTACCAACGCTATACTCAACTTCTGTGCCTACTTCTAATTCAGCCATATCCATTCTGAAATGACAGGAAAGAGAGATGAAATAGTATAAAGTCGAAATCGTGAAATCAGATGAACCTTCTACCAAGTACTCACGATTCTGATTTGAAGTGGAAAAACATTTCCCGATCAAGATTCAACGTTTCAATGAATCCGTAGCCGTCTTTTAATGCGGCAATAAAACCTTGGTGCTTCTTATCACCGGGCTGCAAAATTGATTTAGCACTGATGATCACTGGTTTCACGGGCATATCGACAACGCGAACATTTTTGGCTACAAGTTCTTTGTTGCGTTTGACTCGGTACAAGTCGAACTTCACCTGATCCCCAACACAATTAAAGTTAGTCCACCACACAAAAATCGAATATACAAGAGGTTTTGTTTTAGTATATCTCAACTCACCTTATTTACTAATTGAAAGTTATTCAAGGAATCACAGTCTTTTGCAGTAAATTTGGCAGTTTCTTCATTACCATCGAATTGGAAATTTATCTCGCCCATTTCAGCTTCCTCTCCATTCATCTGAGAGTTGATAGTACAACCGATTAATGATTAATACTACCACATGAGAACCAGGTGATATGCTAGTAATTCTTACCGTCATTTTTTTGCCATCGCAATCAGTGAAGGGTAACTTGATCAAAACGCCTTCCAGAGAATCTTGAATCAACGTTTCAAACTGCACTGTATTAGGAGGCAAACATTTGACTCTGATTCCAATCAGCCTCGAATTATTACTGAATACTGACAACGGATCCTGTATAAATAATGGAAAATTGAGAATCTATTTTTCAGACGATAGAACGCAGAACTCGCTTTCAGACACACTAACCATTATCAGGGTAACCTCGACCTCATCACCAACCGCATAATCCTTATCCACGTCCAACATTTCGGTAAGTTTGAATTGAACTTTCGAGTCACGCTCGGCCAATTGAACGAAACCTGTGCCATCTTCATTAATGGAGTCGATAACACCCTGTTCACGACGCTCACCAGATACGCAAAACGAATCTTCCAACAACGAAATACAAGTCGCACGCTTCAATTGATCCCGGCGATCGGTAGCGATCCGAAATTCAACCCAATCTCCGTGTCTGAAATCAGATTCGAGGTTGAATTATTAAAAAAATGATCAAGAAATGAATACGTATTCAATAGAGGAGTAGTGACGGTTTTTACTTCAAGGTGAAATCGCCCTTCTGATCTTTTTCGCCGAATGATACTTCCACTTCCGAATAGTCTGGAGCTCTGTACTTGATTCTACCCGGTAATGGATCGTTACGCTCTCGTGGCACGCTATCTTTCTCGAACGGCTTCAAAACTTGCCCCTTCACCGTATTATCCGAAATATCCTCGAAGACAACCGATCCAGCGGGTAATTTTTCGATGTTGCACGCGATTTCTTTACTCTGAAAATGTGAGAAACGATTTTGATAAGTTCGCCTGCAATTGAATTAAAGTTCTGAAGAGTTTTTTTTCGCGAAAACCTCGACTAATTTCCCCAGAACGATAGATAAATTGGAATCCATAAATGAACAATTTAGACAAAAAATTCCTCACTAACGTGAGGCCGTATTCATTTTTGCCAGTTGAAAATATTTCGACATGTTACACAACTCATTCGGACAGGCAATGTTGTTAACAAAAATGTTTTCAACATTCATTGTAAATACGGGTACGAGAAAATTCAATATTGAGATTAGCAGAGAATGTAACGCAGATTATAATTAGTATAGGCGATAGGGAAATGAAGTTTGCATTTTGGGGAGGAGAAGCAGTGATTGATGAAAATTGTAGTCAGGTGCTGGGAACATCATATTAAAAATCCCACCCCCTAAACCTTGTGCAAAATTTTCTGTGGCACGTTTTAGCCCCTCAAATTTGGTTTTGTGTCAATATCTCGAAAAGTTGAAGCGATAGAAAAAAATTTTTCAATCAAGAATTGTTCCTCGTGAAATTGTACATACGATACCATATTCGAACATCATCCTAGGCCTATTTTTTGGCCTCAAAAGTTCGCGAGAAGTGCTCAATTTTCAAAAATTTCCATGTTTTTTGCCTGTTACACAAAAATGAAGACTTCTGCAGAAAACTTATACACTATAAAAATTATTTGTAACAAATTTTCTCACTCCATCATTTAGACTACACTTCCAATAGGCTGAACATCTGAAAACTGTAAATGATTATCTCTTCAAAAAGTAGCTCCCGTCAGGTATTCATGAGATAGCAACCGGTAAATGAAAATATACGTTTACAAATTCTTATTTACGCATAAGCGTTGTACCATCCAACGTCTATTCATGGTTTGCACTCTGGACGTTCAATAAACTTTATAATCTCTAGTAGTTAGGACGGTCTTCAGATTGTACGCTGTACATCAGATGCTGGAATTGGGCTGAAGAGGATAACCAAGTTAGCAATAGCAAAAGGTCAGTTTTGCGCAGCCCTCTCAGCCTGGACATAAGGAATGCGTTCAACTCAATTCTGTGAGAGAGAATATTGGATGCCCTCATGGAGAAGTGGTCCTATGGCCACTTCTGTAGTGAGTTGTATTCAACGGTATTTAAAAGATGAAGCTGCGACCGGGTGTTGAGCTCATTCAGCATGCAGATGAGACACTGGTGGTATGCTCTGAGGAGACAATTGTAGCGGTGCACAGCAGGCAAACCGGGCCCCAGAGGAAGTAACGCGTTGGATGGAGTCAGCTGGACTAGACCTTGTAGCAAGTAAAAGGGAGACCATATTATTCACGACCCTTCGAAAGTTCAGTCCACCCACCTTTTGCCTGGAATGAGTGGAAATCAAGACCAAAAATGTGATGAAGTACCTTGGCATCTGGTTTGACTCAACGCTGAGCTTCAGGCAAAGGCAGGAATGGTAGATGCATACCTAAGCCACCTGATGAGGAACCTGGGAAGGCCAAGAGAAGCAAGAAGAGCGATCATGATGAGCACCGCTCAGCGTATAAAGAAGCCGGGTAGGGTAGATGTGTACCGAAGGGTTCAGATGAGGAACCTGGTAGGGCTAAGGGACGCAAGGAAAAGGATCATGATGAGTACCACCTTGTCCATCCTACTCACTGATGTCAACATCGTCGATTTTCCGTTGATCATAGGTCTTTCATCGGTAAAAGACTTGTGTGAGAGGGCCAAGTGAAGCAAGATGGAAGATCATGATGAGCACCACCCTGGCAATCTTCCTATATGCGAGCCCGAGTAAGAGCCGACTCAACATGAATACCTGACAGAAGGAGAGAGATGCTCAACATTCAACAAAGAGCTCCGCTGAGGAGGCTCTTTGCGTATTAGCCCGTTCACCATCGACAGATCTTATTGCTGAGAAGAGAGCGGTGGTATTCGAAGCAAAGAAGAAGATAACCAATCAAGAAGCATTTTTAAGTGTCTGCATTAGCAGCCGCCGTCGTGAAGAAGAAGATAGACTATGAGCAAATGCAGAACCACGCTATAGCCTATACCTACTCCAAACCTATGCGTTATCCACATCCAGGAGTGCAGGAAGGCAGTTCCACCTCTCTATGTTTACACACTTTCTCGATGATTATAGCATTCAAAACATCGCATAGGAATCTGACTGACGAGTACCTTTACGCTGCATTTGAGTTCAAGATCACAAATTTTCTACCAGATAATACTACTTGTAGTACTGTCACTCAAACGCAGAAATCTCGTTGAATAAATTCTTTTTTTCAGTCAAATTATGTGACTATCTACCTTGGTTGTATTTCGATTCCCGTAGGTTGTGATTCATCATAGAAAGGTGTTTTGCTCAAGTTTTATTGTCCTCTCCACGGGCCGTACAAGCACCCCTTATCGACCGCATATGGCTCACGAGCTTCAGGTTGCTCAAGCCTGCCATGAATTTAAACTATCAACCATTCCCTCTCTCTGAGCAGTGCCTTTCAAGCACCGATTTGACACTTGATTATTCTCCCTCTGGAACAAAATCAGGGATGTGAGACAAAAGCCAGAAAATTCGAGTCGAGTGAAGGTGGCGTGTGATAACGACCTAGAATTTTCTTGAAATCAAGACGAACTAGAGTTTCTTCGTTCTATCGAATGCGAGGAATTGAATCGCCAAACTGACGCTCTGAAAAATCAAGTATTATTTACGCAGGACAAAATGAACCTTGGGGATCCAGTAGACGTCATTACGATGTTTTTTTTCTTTAGTGAAACTCGACTTCATTTTCTGTTTCAGTTATCAGCTCTTATTGTCTACGTCCCAACAATTTGCTCGGCCAATTTCTAATACTTTCAAAATCTATGCCATTTATCGACAGTGACGTGCAATAACTTCCCCCCTCTCCTCAAACTGCACTTAACGTAAGCTGTAATTGATTCATTTTTTGAAAACAGTCATGATTCATAGTCACCAACCCCCAACGACTGAGAGATGAATCATGCATGATGCATCCTGAATCTATTTTCAACACCTTCATCAGGCCAGTTTGAAGATATTTGGGGATGGTATGATGTTTATTAAAGAGTATAAATAGAGGTCGAAGTTCCCAGGGGCCTTCCTACTGTTTGAATTGGTTACCCTCTCATTTTCGGCCAGCTTATATTACAAGTAAGGGGGAAAATGGCTTCTCTTGACGGAGTATTGGACCTGCCGAGGAGGAGAGTAATTATTTGGCGGAAGCCCTTGGTCGACTTGTCCATGGAGGAGGACGAAAAATTGAAAGAGAAGACTACTGGCGATCCCTTTGTTGTAGACGATCTGGAGGCCCTGGGCGACAGTTCCGATTCTGACAGTGATGGAGAAGACAGTGACGAAGCAATGATGCCAAACTTGTAAAAATTTGTTTTGGAAATCTGCATTTCTGTTGTTTCAATATACTATTTCATGTACAAATTCACGAGGAGTATTTCTGGATTCAAAATTTCTGTTCTCCAGGTTAGCCTTTTTGATATATTCGCGAAACATGCTGCAACGTGGGGGGGCAATTTCTAGACACGAAAATTCATGGCAAATTGTCTTTGTGACGTATTAATTTTCTCTAGAAGTCTTCATTTTTGTGTAACAGGCAAAAAACTTGGAAATTTTTGAAAATTGAGCACTTCTCGCGAACTTTTGAGGCCAAAAAATAGGCCTAGGATGATGTTCGAATATGGTATCTTATGTACAATTTCACGAGGAACAATTTTGGATTCAAAAATTTTTTTCTATCGCTCCAACTTTTCGAGATATTGACAAAAAACCGAATTTGGGGGGCTAAAACGTGCCACAGAAAAATTTGCACAAGGTTTAGGGGGTGGGATTTTTAATATGTTGTTCCCAGCACCTGACTCTACAATTTTCATCAATCACTGCTTCTCTCCTCAAAATGTAAACTTTGGTATTTTTTTTTCACTCTATTGCCTATACTAGAAAGAAATTTTTGCGATCCGATATTTCACACTCCGTTACTCGCAAAATTAGAGTTTAATAATGGTAGAAAAGTGTAGACTATACAGAAAAATGTGAGATGATGAGAACCCTTCAGTTTGATGAATATATAGGATATTTATCAAATAAAACTCGATAAAAACTATTTCGCAGGTCAGGCAACAGGAGGGCATACAAGACTCACTTGTTTCATTTGAATATTGAACTCCACATCATCGCCTGGATTTAGCTTGACGCCGGAACTAACGTCTTGCTCGTGGAAGAATATTTCTTTGACAACATCCGCGCGTTCAATGGCACCATATCCATCTTTCAATGAACATACGACTCCTTGATATTTAACCGGATGAGCGGCATTTTCCAATCGCACATGCGTTGCACTCAGATTTCCCCTGCGAACAACGAAGTCACAGATTAGAACACTTCAAACTGTAGAATACCAGATACGGAGCAAGAATATTTACTCGCAGTCGTATTCATTTGATAAACGTGGAGTACTGGCAAATAAAATTTTTATAAAATGGAGTTACGAAGACAATGAGTTTCAAAGTTTTGAATCCATAAATCAATGAACGTGAAAAATCGACAATGAAATTCAAGAAGAAACAAAAAAAAAGATACAGAATGGTAAGGTGTCGAGTTCTACATAGTTTCTATTTCAAGAATTTACACTAGAAATCTTGACATTAGCAGCACACAAGATACTCAAAACTGCGACCTAATACTGGGATAAGTCGAATATGAACCAAAATTTTGCTCATTACGAGGCCATATCAATCAAGAGGGCTACTATACGAGGATAAACTAATCAAAGAGAACGCAAACCAGAAATAGCACAACTCGCAGGTAGTCGTCACCTCGTGTGATTACTTTTTTCATGAGATCTTATTACGACATTTGAGCAACTAGTATTGAGGGTCTTTACGTAAAAAACGGGTGGAAGGTGACCTATCCTTAGAAAGATAATGAGAAAAATGATCAATTGTTAGTGCTTCGAATGTAGAATACGCTCGTGGCTCCACGCATGCGTTATGAGCCGATTGCCGTGAGACTGTCTCATAATTCCCAGAAATTACGATGATTTTCAAGAAGTGAAAATCGAGGAGACGACGGAGATTTTCGATGAGGAATATGTTTTACTTTCACAACAACAGCATCAGAGAGTCTACATTGAAAATTTCTCATACTTCCTCCCTGTGGATTCATAACAGTTTCAAGTTAGCTGGTCGCGATTCTAAGGAAAATTTGTAAACAATTACAGATTCGATAACTTTCTGTCCTAGTTACAACGAAGGATACAGAATTTATGGCGTTTGAGAGGAAGAATTACAAGAAAAGAAAAACAAAACAAAAAGAAGGAAGAACATTACAATCGATTTTCAGAACGAAAGCCTGATCTTGATTCTTTCTTCTATTCGCTAGAGAACATAATCCTCATTTGATTTACATTTCTGTACGGTACAATCATCCCGAACATCTTCTCTATAAGAATATAATTTGTGTTGAAACTTCAAAAGCAGTTGATGAATGAATTCATAGATTCACGATAAAAGAGCTCATGAGAAAAACGACAAATACGTGTTCCCGATAGTTTTGAATAGGGAATAAGGAACTGAAATATAGAATGCACGTTTGACAACATGAAAATACAAAATATATAAAAAGTTTCGTACTTGTTGTTCGTCGCTATCTGGAAACTGACTTGATCGCTAATCCGCAATGTGACGTTCCCTTCGACGTCGTCCTTACTAAATGGAAGAAAGAAACATTCCCCTTTATTTTCGTAAGTAATACGGCCTTGGGATTCACCGGGGGACACCTCACTGGTGACAGTACCAATAACACGTTCTTCGCGAAGGACCTGAAAAGATATACCATATTGTTAGACAGACTTTTATTTAGTAGGCATTGAGGCTAATAAAAGTAATGGTAACACCATTCAGATTACAATTAAGGTAAGACGAAATATTAGAGGAGAGTAATAATGAGAATTTTCGAAGTTTCGACAAATCTTGATTTTAGATAATAGAAGAAATTCTGTTCTCGTTTACAAGAACTCAAGGTTTAAAATGATTGGCGAAAAAAAAAAAAGTATTGAGAAAACTTATATCTGCACGCGAGTAACCGTATAGAAATTACTCATTACAACCGTAAAAAGGCCACCTCGACCATCTCTTAACATTCTCTGAAAAGACCAAGTGCCACCATGTTTGCCTCCTGATACATTTAGTATAACAATATTCGTAGACATGAATGTTATCATCAAATCCACATACCACTTCCGGAGCGATTTTGGTTACGATACTAGCGATGGGTTTACCAGTTCGGCGATCGTAAGTCATTTCGAATTCCACCGGATCACCTATTTTCAGATGTTCGATATTTCCTCCAAATTGGCTGAAATGGAAGAACAGCCTCGCTTGCCTTTCACAACATTGAATGAAACCATACGAATGCTAAGGAGGGAAGAATAAAAATATAAATACGCTTCAAATAAACTACAATCATGAATAAAATTAGATGAAATAGCCCAGGTTTCTCTGACGTCAAACAGCAAATAACAATACGCGAAACTACCCATCTCGTTGATCCAACGGACAACTGCTAAGGTGACCCCGATAAGAATGACATAGGAAGCAATGATCATAATCTAAATAATTTGGAATGAGATTTGATATATGCATTTAGAAACTTTAATTACTTCCCAGCGTTTGATCATCAATCTCTAGTTATCAAGAAATTACTCATTCTTCATCAGGAACACGATGATCTTAGCTCCTTGTGTTATTCTTATGGGAGTCAATACGCCAGTTTTTCTGCTAGCGGTTATTGGCTGTTTAACGTCCAAGAACTCTGGGCTATGGGACCAGAGCACAAGCGAAAAAAATAGCTCTCAAGTATTCAGACGTAGTCAAGTTCAGTTAATATTTCACAAATCCCTTCCACAGAGAGGATTTCTATAAAGAACAAAATGATACAACATATTTACCAATAATTTTTCAATTATGCCAGTTTCTCGGGTTCCTTGATTGTTACTTGTGTCGCCGGATATGAAGCTGTTACGGTTCGAATTCACCGAGCTGTTACTCTTCTCATTAAACATATCGGCGCTGAAGACTCCGATAGGGGGGAAATTTCCGATTGGCGAGGTCTTATCAAAGGACGAAATCGGATCCAGTTTGCCGACGGAAAAAGTATTGCTTTCCATCTCACCAAAAAGATTATTCGGCCTCTTCGATTGAGTTGACGAGTAATTAAAAGGCATCATATTATTAGCCGACGAGTTCAAATGCGGCGCAGGACGTTGTAAGTTCTTCTTGGCGAACAACGTTTGGTATTGATACAAATGCACGTCTGAATTGAGCGACGGCGTTTGAAATGAATTCCACTGCGAATTATTCGACATCTCTAATGTCTTCAGAGATTATCGACGTTTAAATGTTACGCGACAGAAAAACAAAGGAAAAAAAAAACTTTCGAGCTTATAAAACTTAAGAATACAACAAATATCACAGAAAAATTCAGTACACGAAATGAAATAAAAAGAACAAACAAACTAAGAAAGAAAAAAAAAGGGGGAAAGAAAGAAAAACGAAAATAAAAAAAAAAAGAAAGGGGAAGAAATGAGAGTAAAATAAAATTGCAAACACGTTGGATTCTTTGCATACAAAAATACAGTATATATGTTTACAGTCTTATCGTTAATTGATACGAAAATTTAAAATAAATTCTTCACAGAACAGGTAACAATACTTTTTTAAATGGCAGACTTAGACGGTGAAAAATTCAATAATTTTATAACGGTAAAATTCATATAATTTCAATGCTTGTTAGGAACTGTTGTTTTGAAGTCTGGTGAATATTCGTTACAATTCATTAAACTACACTACCACAGCTGAAAATGAAAAATACAAAACAATATTATTATTAGCATCTTGAAAAATCTAGCACTACAATAGTAATATTGAGACAAATTAAAATTTAGCGTAAGATTTCATTGCATGAGGAATCAGAAGATTATTACTGATAATATTGTAGGAAGAATTGAAAAATTTCACGTTCGAGAAGCAGATGAAGAGTGCAGTGTAATGAAGTGTACTTCATTTCATACGTCATCAATATTTAACCTGACTGAGAACACACGCAGACTGTATTACTTTCTAAATTCTTCGCATGTCTCCTTTACTTTAATTACTAGATTCGTAATGCATCTTTGAATAAAAAAAAAAACTTTAATTAACGTAGTTGAATAACGAATATGAAATTTTTTACTAAGAAATTCGTTCCTTCCTAAAAAGACTCACGTTTTGTAACACTATTCATCATCGGCATCAACTATTCAAATGAAGGAACGAAAGGTCTCTCATTCAGGAAGGAAAAAAGGTCTCAAAAAAGAAGAAATTGAAAGATAACTTCTGGTAAATCTCTAGTTCAGCTCTTATTCTCACGTTCTAAAACCCTATCAGAGGACATAATTGGTACGTGATTCCCAACATGGAATAGTTGTAATACGACTACCTACTTCAGAAAATTCCGTCTTTCAAAAGCAAATTCAATTTTACGGAAAGGAATATCTTTTCTCGAAGAATTCAAAACTTGAAAGTAGGAGGAAATTTGATGTGAATAACTCACCCTTAAGTTCCAATACAGCAAGCCTATATATATAATATTACTGTGATTCTAATCGATGTAACACGTCTTCAATAGCGCAATAAATTTAAGAATGTCTATGTGCAGGAAATTTTCTCAATCCTCACCACACTTTCTTAAAAATTCAAATACGTTTTGCTTGTTCTATTCTTGACACGAACACGGTCACTTCTCAAAGTAACTAGCACAGCATAGATGACACGACGCCATTTTGATAGTCAACCGAACGGAAACTTTCGATGAAACAAAATAATTATAATGATTCGCGATTAACGAACTAAAGTTATCCAGGGACTGGTGTTGGTATAGAATTATAAATGAATGAAATTAGAATAAAAGGTAAACGTTTTACGACAAAATTTAAACGACGACACAAGAACCGGAGTTTAGAACGTTGAGTTCGGAATCAAGATAAAGAACGTACATATTGCGAATCGCAATCGAATTTCGATGGAACCAGGAAGGAAAGAAGAGAAGGGAGAAAGAACTACCAAGTGCAGCCATAGACTCTGAAAATCTGGTCTAGCAGGATATCGATCTAAATAAAAATTGCGACATCTACCGGCAAGGACGTATATATCCAAACAATGTTAACTTGGGCTGATACTAGGTAGCGTTACTACTTTACTAGTCACATTGGAATATCAATTACACTACTGAACAATAAAAATTTTCTTCTCTGTATCAAAAATGAGAATAGATGATTCTTGAAGTTCTTTTCGCGCTGAATTCAACGCCGTTTTCCGTTTTTCGAACCGAGCTAAAGTTTTCTCGTAATCTTCTTCTTTAATTGAGGAGGGTTCTGGCAGAAGGGCTTCCGCGAGAAAATATTCAACACAGAAAAATGAATTTGAAAGTTTAGATGAATATAACTTCGCAACAATAAGTTTAATAAAAAAAAGTGTAAGAACGAAAGTTGAAGAGCAACTCTTCTTCTATAAGATACATAATTACATTGTCAATCTGTTGAATATTAAATTCAGAGGGACCGGGAGAAAAAAAGATAGCGGAAGCCCTTTTTGTAGAGTAGGGTAAAATCGGCGTAAAATCCCATACAAAAAAAAATGAAAAAAAAAAAAAAAGATGCGCAATGAACTGAAACGTCCAAAAATCATGGTCTCCGCAAAAAGGGCTTCTCCCTGCATCACCCCCTTTTGCGAGAACCCTCCTCAATTGCCGCGGATCATCGCGGAGCGCATCAACGGTAGCAGTATCCAAACACGTAGACGCGCGTCTCGTTCCGCAACGATATGCAGCCAATTTCTCACGTTTAAAGAAGAAGATTACGAGAAAACTTGAGCTCGGTTTGAAAAACGGAAAACGGCGTTGAATTCAGCGCGAAAAGAACTTCAAGAATAATCTATTCTCATTTTTGATACAGAGAAAAAATTTTTAATTGTTCAGTAGTGTTATTGAATTTTGTATGCATCCAAATCAAATTCAGCAGACTGCAGAATATTTGTTTCAATTTTCAAGTGAGGAGGGTTCTGGCAAAAGGGCGTGATCCAGGAGAAGCCCTTTTTGCGGAGACCATGATTTTTGGACCTTTCAGTTCATTGCGCATCTTTTTTTTTTTTCTTGTATGGGATTTTACCTTCTGCCAGAACCCTCCTCATTAGTATAACTTCCAATTTTCCCCACAAATTTATTAATTCGAGTCTTTTTATATCATTTGTGAACAGAGCATGTGCCTTTTATAATGACCTGGAAAAGAAACCTGGGGGGGGGGAGTGCCCTAATGAGGAGAAACCGGTTACTTGTGTGTGTGTATTATTATTATTATTATTATTATTATTATTTTATTATTATTATTATTTTTTTTTTTTAATTATTATTATTGAATTATGTACATGGTACAACTTTTGTAAAGGTGGTGTCGCTGGTAATTGGTTTTAGGACTGTTGGCGGCACCACCTCTAAAAATAAACAATATAAATAAATAAATAAATATGCGGTTTTTGCCTTCAAGTTGGAAAAAAACCAAGAGACGCAAAAGAAATTATTCGAGAAAGATAGCTATTATTTGCAATGAAAAACTAGATTTCTTTTGGGAGGTAGAGACATTGCTATTGCAGAAGACAAAATAGTTTTTGCAAGTGGTTGTGATAAGAAAAAATGCTCTTTTGCAGAGCAATGAAGGCAAAAAAACGAGAGGATTTAAAACTTCGCTTACCACTGAAGTTCACTAGTAATGAGTAATAAGTAATAACCAACTTCTTGACCAACAAAATACTTAGAGAATTATTTATTAAGAGGAGTATAAAATGATGAAAATTATTATAATATCTATCTTTACTAAGCTCAATGACATACAGGTAAAACACAGCCATATTATTATCGTCAAAACAATCTCATTGTACAGTGCATAAATGAAGATGAAGAAAAACCAGAACTGATGGATAAACATCTGCGAAATATCTAGACACAGATATATAACTCTTAGACTACCTAGATATCAGACTCGCGTTTTTTTCTGTGAGCAGGTGGTTATCAGTGTTTCGGGTAGTGTGGGCAAAACACTTTGATTTTGCATGGAATCATAGGAAAATGTGGGAAAATGTGTCACAATCATTGATATTCATGGATAATTTGGACAATTTTCGTCGTATTTTTATTTTTAAAAGCTCGGCGACTTTTCAATCAGTCATTTAAGTTGAATCATACCAAACTCCATGTGAATTCTTGACGTTAAAATGCCAGCATCGTGTTCTGCCTATGGCTGCACAAACCGACATCACCCGGGAACAGAGATTCATTTCTACCGGTAATGAATTCAATTCGGTTATTAAAATTCTCGACAATAAATATTCAAATTATGTTGAATTGATTTTGTTTACATTGTGGTTTTGAATTGAAAAACGTAGTTTTCCTCTGAAGAAAAAAGGTCTACTGAAATCGTGGATCCATGCCGTTTGTCGGAAAAATTTTCATCCTACAAAACATAGTGTTATTTGTAGCAATCATTTTCGTGATACTGATTTTCTTAAAGACGTGCCAGTGTCACTTCTGAAGAATCTGAAGAAACTAAATCCAGATGCTGTTCCCTCAATTTTTGACTTCCCGGAACATGTAAAACCAAAACGGAGGAAAGAACGACAGACTCACCGAGTATGCAACTTTTTTCTTTTTTGATTTTAGTGTCAACAATTTGATAAAGTATTTATTCTTTCAACTGTTCCGTTGTAGATTTCCGAGTTTATCAATCCCTCGTGTAATGACCCCGAATCTAGTGATGTTCTCCAAAAAAATGACGTTATTCATGGTGCTTGCGAGAATATTGATGTCAGTAAATTCATAGTGTTCTAAGGATTATCCCTACAATCATAATTTTTGAGTTTTTCTGTTGTCAAATAGGCAATTCTTGGTGCTGACGATAACCTTTCAAGAAATGAAAAATTTGTGACCGTTTCGTCCCAGACAGATTTGAAAGAATTCGCTGAAAGATCTATTCAGACAGAAGATACAGTTCTACCATGTATTGTAAGACAATTGAAAGAAGAAAATCGAGTTCTTAAACAACGAGTGAAACGTCAATCCATTTCAATAAAGTCACTAAAAGATTTACTACACACTTTACGTAAGAAGAATTTAATTGAAGAGGATTACACATCATTCATCACTTCACATTTTAAAGGTGAGAAGATATTTTGTACGTTTTTACTCGTCTGTGATTGGAGAATATGACATTATTTTCTTTTTGGTAATCAATTTGTGTTTTATTTATAACAAATTTTATAACAAATTAACTTAGATGTAAGTGCTACTCTTTTCATCAACGAGTTGAAAAACGGTGATGAGAAAAATAATAAAAGTGGTCGTCGGTACTCCGAAGGTTTGAAACGGTTTGCTTTAACTCTGCATTATAACTCACCTAAAGCGTACAATTTTTGCAGGTATTTTCCATGCTCCCTCTTTCCAAGTAGATTCTTACTAACCTCTTGCTGTAATAACGTCGTTACTAACACCGTATGTAATCTTATCTATCTAAAGTGTGTTCATCATCATAACCTCATGATCCTTACATCAATAATTCATCCTTACATTTTACATTTTGTAATGCTGTAGTTTCATTTCTGTAGTTACCATAAAGTATTGGTTCTGGGAATTGTTGGTGCTAGTTTTCGAAAGAGAAAATGCAATTTGTAAAACCATTGTGTTTTTGTTTTCTTTCAAATAGGAAGTTCCTAGCTTTGCCACACCCAGGAACCATCAGCGCTTGGATTCCCACTGTAGAAGCTAATCCAGGTTTTATGGAAGAAGTTTTCCAAGCCATCTCGAAATTTCCTGACAAAGATTGGGATGTAAACTTGATTTGCGACGCGATGTCGATAAAAATCTTCTTCAATGGGATAAGAAGCGTGACAAAGTTTGGGGTTACTGCGATTTCGGTCAAATCGAAGTTGAAACTTCAGAGCAGGAGGCAACGGAAGTCCTCGTCTTTATGTCTGCCTGTCTCAACGGATCATGGAAACTACCAATCGGCTACTTCTTCCAGGATAAATGTAACGCGATTCTCTTAGGGGAGTTGATAAAAACAGCGCTTATTTTAAGTGATAAAGCTCATCTGAGAACTCGCTCGTTTACCTGCGATGGTACGAATACCAATTGGTCTAGCCTTAAGACGTTCGGGTATCGGAATAAATTCGATCCTGATGAAATCCAATTCGAACTAAAGTATACTTCTAATGGTGCTGAAAAGACAGTATTTTTCACACCCGATGCGTGCCATGCTCACAAACTTGCCAGGAATGCTCTTGGTAACTATGTTTGTTCTTTCTTAATTATTCGTTTTCTTCCATTCGTTCATTATTTTCTTATTGTGTTTCAAAAAGTTTTTCCTTACTTTCTTTCACTCCTCTTTGTATTCTTTTCTTTGTCCTGTAGCATTTTATAAAAACTTCAAAATCGGTGAAAAAGTGATCAGTTGGGATTTTATCGAACGTTTACATGAATTACAAGAAATTATACATTTCAAGTTTGCAAATAAACTGACGTCGACGCACATATCCGTTTTCGTAACAGTATTATGAAAGTTGAATACGCCGCTCAAGTGTTGAGTTCCTCGGTTGCCGACGCTATTGACTTTTTACGTTCCATTGGTTTACCTGACTTTCGGGGATCTGAAGCTACTGTAGAATTCATCCGTGTCATTGATCGAGTGTTCGACTTTTTGAACTCGCGTCACCCCTTTGGGAAAGGTTATAAAGCTCCAATCAAAAAAGAAAACTTGGAATTTTTTAAAAAAGAATCCTCAAAATGGATCAGCTATTTTTTGAAGTTGAAAACCATGTCCGATGAACCATTATACACAAGTCCTCGCAGGACATTCATCATTGCGTATACGACATCCATCAAATCTGTTTTGGCAGTAGCTGAGAATCTTTTCCAATCTCAATATTATTCTTATATTCTAACTTACAAATTTTCGCAAGACTTGTTAGAATTGTTCTTCGGAATTATTAGGTTAAGGTTCGGTTGTAACAACAACCCGACCGCATACCAATTTTACTTCGCGATGAAGACAATATTATTAAAGAACGACATAACTCCTTCAGCTCTTGGAAATTGTCTTTTACTTGCTGCCAGAGAAGAGAATTCCTACACTTATGGTAATTTTTTGAATGCTACATCTAAGAAGAAGAATGTCGAAACAATTGCAGAAGACAATCAGAAGAATACTCAGCAGGATAACGAGGAAGAAGAACTCTTGAATTCCTTGCTAGAAATAGAAGAAGTTGATCCCAAAGGTGTTCTCAGAGATTTTATTGTTTATTACATATCAGGTTTTATTGTGCGAAAATTAACGAAGAATATTTTAAAATGTGTAACTTGTAAGGGGGCGCTCTTGAAAAGTTTGAATGACCATAATTACTGTATAAGTTCCTTGCATGATCGCTTTGTTCAGTTTAAAAACCGTGGTGGTCTCGTTTATGCCTCCCGCGATGTTCTCTTGGTAGTTAAAGAATGTGAAAATTTAGCGATATTACATTTACGTGATTTGAAATCTTTAAAGTATTCGAAAATAATTCTACAGGTTCAACAAAAAATGCTCGATTGTAATTTGGTATTTAAGGATTTGAATTGTCATAGTGATGAAGTATTTGAAAATCATAAATTGGCGTTGATAAAACATATTTGTAGTATCTATTTAAAAATAAGAATTTATTCGCTAACTACTTGGAAAAATTCGAAAAAAATTTCCAGTCGAAAACATTTAAGTAAGACTATTTCATTCAACAATGATTAGTACTCATTGGGAGTTCGCTCACTGAGAAATTTGTAAAATTCAAAGTCGAGAATAATTTGGCTAAGTGAGATTGTTATGGTTAACAATGATGAATATTGCTGAATAAATGTTATAATTTACCTCTCTATCTTTCTTTCATTTGTGTAGATTAATTCCTATGTGGGTAGCTATTAAGGGTATGCTTTTCACAGAAAGAATACACGAGAATATACGAAAATGTAATTTCCGAGGCCACTTATTACTAACCACAGAATGAACCAATTGTCATGAAATCTTTCTAAGAGTTAGATGCGTGTTTGATACAGGCACAGGATACAGGTGTAAAATTAATTCAGATCGTGTAATGTTATCAAGAACTCTCGTTAACGGCGCTCGAATAAGTTTGAATCCAACACTTTAAACGATTTTATGACAATTGGTTTATTTTGTGGACAGTAATAAGTTGCCTCGGAACCAATATTTTCGTATTCACGCGTGTTAGTGTTCAATACGTGAGAAAATAGGAAGATTATTCGATCTAAATGAAATATCTGCGCTGATTAAGAATAAGGCAACTGCAAGGAAGAAATCATTGATAGGAAAAATCGTATTGCATTTTCAACTTCAAATGACCAGTTTTTATTAAGTAGATATAATTACCTATAGAGATTCTCTGAGTCAAATTTTCCTTGAAAATGCGATGGAAAATCGAAAATTACCTACGATTTTTTTGAAATGTCTTCAATATATCAATTTCAGTACCTAGAATTTAAATGTTCTTGGGATAGCTCGATGAAGGAACACAGTAATGTTCGAGTTTTCTAGATATTTTGGTCAATTTTAAAGAAGGAGATAAGTTCAGATTTTCAACACTGTAAAAAGAATTTTTAAATTATTATAGGTACGTGAAAAGGTCATCTAAGGCTGTTTTATCTTTTTTAGAATTTCTATTTAAAATCATGAGAAATAGAATTCACCTATATTAAAGGATAACCTCATTAAAATACGGATGAAAGTTTAGGAATTGGAATTTAAATGTCATCATAATCAATCATTATTACTGCTCAAGAAAGCAATTTTAGTAAAAACTACCATCAGATTTGGATTCTACGGTCATTTTTACTTCGGGGAGGACCAATAAAAAATTTCCAATGTCTAAAAATTTCCAGAAATAACGAAGGAGAAAACTTCCAAACTCTATATGAAAACGTACGCGTTGCGCGTTTCTGCCCACACTCACGGAGCTCGCTATGCAACCGCCTATCACAAAAATTTAACACGCGTTAAATGGCGAGTCTGATATCTAGGTAGTCTAAGTTATATATCTGTGTATCTAGATTATGAGAATGATAATAGGTAATACCTAACAGAGTATAATATCACTTACATCAAAAATGCTCAGATTTAGCACCGTTTTTGAGTAGTATCTAAGAGTTTTTCTTTTCTCTAGACCAAATTATAACTAAGCCTTGTTGGTCGCTAGTCGCTAATAATGATTCGTCGTAATTGAAACTGACACCGAGAACTGGAGAGGAATGACCTTGTAATTTATTGACGACAAAATTTGTGTCGCGAACAATATCAATGAAATACACGCAGGAGTCTTCGCTGCCACTCACTGAAAATAAATTTTCATCAAGCAATTCCATTATTGAGCTATTCAAAGTCAGGTACAGAAAATTAGGGTAACACAATATGATAAGAAAAATAAAGAGGATTGAGTAGAGAAATTTATTAAGAAAATATAATGAGTAACTGAAAATAGGTATGGTGGAAGGAGGGTAAAAAAAGTGGTCGAAAAATCAACAGTTAGGATAAGTTATTGGTGGGAGTATGTCAATTGTATACTACAAACAAATGAAAATCTAAGAAATTAGAATTTTGTCCAATAAATTAAGTCGAAAATCAAAATTATATGATATCAATGTTAGAAGAAGGATTCCTTTTTTCGAAGTAATTCAAGAAAAGGATTCTTTTCAGGACTCATTAATTACGTCAGAATTAACGGTATTAGAAGAAAACAGGGTTACTTCCAGATCTTCAACTTGATTGTTTCAATCAACTCAAGACGATAGAGCAAAACTCACCTATACAGGCTCCTTCACGAAAAGACATTATTGGGCAGAACGTCGATTTAACTAAACATCGTCCACTCTTGTGACGCACATTGAACTTCTTTTTTAGCTGCAACCTGCCATCGTTGTCAGATACTCTGTAAATAAAAACGATTGGATGAATTGAAATATTTTTTTTTGCATGCTGAGAGAAGGCACAACCCCAGAAATATTCCGAGGTTTATTTCAAAAACCATCCTCTTGAAACAAATTACAAATAAAAAGTTAGGATTCGCAGCAATCGAAAGAGGTATGAATTCTCTCGACATAAACTCACTTGAACAAACAAACTGCATTAGCTGCGCAATTGACAAGCAGCGTGGGATCTCTGGCTTCTCTGCTAATCCAAGCTCGGTAGCTGAGACTTGTAACGGCACAATTTTGAGCGATGACGATTTTATGTAGTTTATTAAACCTTCCTACTCCATCACACATTAAAGATATTATCATACCCTGAAAAATTAGAATGAATCTCAATAAGAATAGAACGTCTTTTTCTTATTTTTCTTCTTTTTCGAGAGAAATTATACCTTATCAGTTCCTGCCCACAAGAGTTGACCATTTGCATCGAAAGTCAAAGACAATATTTGGCCTCCAATTTTACAGCTAGCTCCTCGCGGATAAATTCCAGTAGATACGTTCAAAACGGCCAATAGTCCATTTTCGCTACCAGCCTAGCAACAATAATATCGTACTCGGTAAGAAAAATAACCGCATCTACGTTTTGCATAACAGTTTCTCAAACGATTACATACCACAACAATATTATTGTTTACAGGATGGAAAAGACAACAGAGCAAACTCGCAGCAGAAGGACCGTGCACTCTTCTTATACATTTGGCTAACGTTGTATCCCATAGACAAATAGTTCCATCGAGGGAACAACTCACCAGCAAATCGTTTGATACTGACCAATCACAACCTAAACGATTATATCATTTTTAATTTTGTCCATCACGAACAATGAAGAAAAATACGAATTATTATGTCTTTTAAGATGGAACTTAGATCTAACCCGTCACGGCTTTCATATGCGCTTTCAAAATACATTCAACAGTCGGTGGTTTTGAAGTTACATTACATATACTAAGAGTTCCATCATGAGAAGCACAGCACAATCTTGATTTATCATTATTTGCAAATTTCAGAAGTGAGACGGCAGCCAAATGCTGGAATCATGTAATAGTTTAAGAAAGAATCAGTTGTCATATCATAATTTCAACCGGAAAATTATCGAAAACTATAGGAAGTAATATTCCTTCTCACCTGATCAAAGATATGATGAACTCCAGAGAATGCGTAATTTTCTGAGATTGTATTATCACCAACAATGGCTCTAGATGCTTCTGCTTGGCGAGTAGGCACAACACCAACGTTACCTCGGCACTCGAGATCTCTGTCAAATAAGAGTATTTCCGGATAGTCACCGACCTGAAAAAGAAAATCGAGAACGTATGAACGACATCTAATATCGATGTATGATCACCAAGATAAAACTAGCGACACTCACCCGACTACCACTTCTTGAACTAAGGGTTCTGCTGTTTATACTAGCTTGATCCAGATAAATATTGTACCTCAGTTGAAGTAACTGAGAGCGTATTCGCAAATATTGTTTTCTCAATCCTGATTCCTGACATCAAAATAACCATCCGATTTTCTTATAGTTATAAATATACAGTTTTCTTTTACATAGTTCGTAACCAAAATTAACGTACGTCATTCTTGGTATAATCACGCAGTAATTGATTTCTTCGCCTGATATACAGAGTTCCTGCGGAAAAGGAATCATGGTGTAGAGAAAAAAATCTGAAAATGTTGAATAAAAGAACTACGACAGGTCCATGAACAGTATTGAATACTCACGAAAGTTGGGGTGCCCATGGGCTCTGTATGCATTAAATTTAGAATCTAGAGCGAATACGTGCTGTTGCCAGAAATTTGTAGCCATCTTCTTACCTCGTAGGACTGAATTAAATCAATGGAGAATCGTCCTAATTGGTTTTCCTCTCCAGTTCGCATATGCAAGAATGAAATGAGTAATAATGAGAATAATTTTTATGATACGAATGAAGTGAAGTGATAAGAATGCAACACTAAGCTCCAAGCCAACAACCAGTCCTGAAAAACGACTCCACCTTGGTTTCCAAGGGTTACGGCAGGGTTACTACATCTTGGGGTTACACATGATACGAACGCAAATAAAAGCCTGGGTATAGAAAGCGAGAAAGAGCACTGTATTTTCCGCCACCCGACCATCTATTACGATTATAAAGCTGAAACATTCAGTCGATCGAAAAGAAACTCCCAGATTATTCTTCTGAACTGCAATCAATTCCACCCCCATAATAGGTTACCCTCTTCAATTATACACGGCAGCCTTAGTCGAATCACAGGGATGTTTTTTTCTGTAGCCACAGACTCATTTTTTCTCTAAATCAAATTACATCGTAATTTTGTACGTATTCTATTCCAGGTTGAAACCAGTATCTTTTCAAGCCTCTCCATTATTCAACGATTTTCTTTAGTCCTCGATTTTCAATACTTATAATTCATTCAACCGAAAATTAAATGAAATTGTTAGGAGTTTGTTCACTCAATTTTCAATTGCTCATATTTAAGAAGCCCAAATTCAATTCATGAGCAATAAAACTGAACTGGGCCTGGATGATAAGAAGAATGAATTATCACAAACGTTAGCATTCTGTTTCCGACGACCACACAGCCCCGCTCATAACCAATAAAACTTATGGCTCAGATGTGTTGAGAGCAGACTCAATCAAAATCTACTAGCTTTGTCTTGTCCTCATAAAGACTCATATAAGCATTTTTAGAATATTAATTGCATTCTGCTCGAATAACATTGAAATTATGTCTATCTCGCAGTACATATTTCAACTATCTGAGGGTTGACAATCTCGGTTCCTCATTAACGAGAGGTAATTTTGTGAGACCAATCAGAAAATAAATTATTGCTCTCCCATGTGTTCGTAGCTCTTCTTCCATAGATGTAAATAACACGCAACGATTTGCGGTTCTCGTTAATAACTACACAGTTGCCATACAAATTCAAGAACTAGAACCAAATAAATATTTTTAATTTCCATTTTCAGAATCGAACAAAAATAATGAATAGCAAACAAAAAGATTCCAACATTGTAACTGACTTTATTTATACGATTGACAAAACTTCGGCGATGTCGAAATCAATCTGAAGATAGAAGATGCCTAGAACCAACGAACGAAGAAGTGGTATTAACTAAATAGACTGAGAATGGAGTAAGTTCATTTTACACATTGGGTAAGTAAGTTCCATTCGCTCTAGAGTTATCGAATCGTTCGATCATATGCTTCGGGCACACCTGCTCGTAAACATTTTTGAAGAAGTCGCACGGTGCATAGTCTTCACCCCTCAAGTGACGACATCTGAAGTGATCTTCGTAGCTTGAGACACACCAACTACAAACAAAGTCGGAGATTAACATTTCTTATCCAAACAATTACCAGGGCCACAACTAACTATTCGTGTGAGCCAGGATATTCGATTGCTACCAAGACGAGAAGCATAACATACAGAAATTGATCCATTAATCATTCTTATTTCAATGGAATGTGCTAGTTAGGATGGTCTGTTTATAGTCAAGGCTTGTCCTGGTGTTAGTTACGACCCTCATGTGGACGATAAACGAGAAGAAAAGTGAAGCTACTCACTTGGTAATATCGTAATTTGGAAATCTCGGGTCCCATGAGGCAGGTTTCCATGTTATCAATGGATCTCCCCGTCTGTCCGTCAGTATTTGTTTCTCTTGATCGAGAACAAGTTCCCTGTACTCAGCCAACTGTTCTTCATGTGAACTCAACGAGTTAGAGGTTGGTTGTCTCGCTTCATTGTGATGACCCCACAACCAGGCCAATATACCTACTTTAGTCATAATGCGAAAATTTGATAGCTGTAATATACGAAAAACATTCATGAGGTAAACTTTGAAACAGAGAGCACACTGATTGAGGAAAAGTCGAAGTGATACATGGAACATAAAATGTTATTTCCATCATTCCCAAAGTACGCAATAAAAACAATTGAAAGTTTTACTACCTTCTCTCAGATGACGATTCCAATGAACGAAAACTCTGATGGTCCACTTCGGTCTCGTCCACTCGTTTTGAAATTATTTAATTCTCTCCTTCAAAGGACAACGAATCAACGATAGGCCAAGTGGAAGTATGATAATGAAAATGGATTACGAAGAAGAAAGAGACGTCCTCTTAGATTGTAAAACATCGATAGACTACTGAAGTACTGATGAAGTACCTGTGACGAGGCCCGTGAAGGTGCGCTGCTGTACAAAATTACGATTAGGGGAATAGAGTTCACACCTCGTCTAGTTTAGGCTGACAGAAATCTTATTCCCTTCATCGTTTGTTTGCAGGTTTCAATATTGTTTCAAAACTTCCGGTTACTCGTTATCATCACGATTTAAGAGGTTTTTGATAACAAATTTCCCTCTCATTCAATTTCGTGAGTATTTGATCTTGAAATTGAAGATTTCTATCTGTCTTCTCACTAGGAAACGGAAATCAAAATCTTACCATTAGTATTGGAATAAGAAATTCCTCTAACAAAAACTGGGATTTTGTCGACTCATCGTTGCTCGTCATCGCATGCGTTCACCGGTTCTGTTATCAGAGATGCTAGAGCTACGAGTCCTAAATTCTGGACAATATACGAATTATCCAGACACAGTTGTGGAATCACTATAGTGTACGTTATTATTGTCAGACTCTATCCAAATCTTATGAGTTCCTCGTCCCAAAAGTGTTATCGAGACCTCATTCTATCGGGTCAAACCCCATTGTTGATTCACGAGCACTTGAATTGGGATTGTTTGAAATGGAGCTTATCAGACTGGTCAAAAATTTTCCAAGATAAATCTTTACGTTTCCGTCGTTGGAGAAAACGATGTCAAAAAGTAATCTTGGGAGTTTCTTAATTCCTGTTTGCTATTTTGTCGCACAATTATTAACATCATCCTCTCGTTGAAAAATACAGTTTCCAGTGTGGGAAAGACAATGCGAAAATATAGATACCTCATTCGAAGACTTTATTCGATTTTCTAATAATGAGACAGAAACAGTTGACGAATGGCGATATTTCGATTACAAACATATGGCAGAATGTTTTAATTTATCAGAGACATCTTTCGGAGTATGTATCGTCTTGTAGAATATTTCAACATTGTCACTGTTTTGAATCCGTCATAAGAATCTGTACGATATTTTACAGTCTTTATCGTGGGCATCTGTTGGATTTCCAGAAGTACGAGCTGACAGCTCAACTTTGTGGATTGGAAGTTCTGGCGCCCATACCCCCTGCCATGTGGATACCTACGGATGTAACATCGTCGTTCAAGTTTACGGGAGGTCAGTTATCATAAAAATTCAAATTTAGTTGACTAAGCAGGCGCTTGTGTTGTTGAAGTTTCTCTTGAAACTGGTGTAGTACTGTAAGGATCCATCAAATCGAGATCTGTTGTTGGTGGACTGAACGCGCAGAATTCGCAGATTTTAAAATATATTCGTATTTCGGTATCGGGGAAATTTTCCGGGAGATTGGTTTTATTCAAGTAGTCTTTACAACTGAGGAGAAAGAGTTGAAATGAGTTGAAAAAATCTTTATATTGGCTGTTAAACTTGAATGCGTGCTTACTCAATTTCTGTTATATCTTGAACCTTTGGATCTGGTGGGCAGTACAATATCTGACATTTCGCGCTGGAAAAACGATGCTGACCTCTGGTTATAGGACCGAATTCAGTTATACAATCTTTTTCAGAAGAATTCTGATGTACAAATGGAGGGTACAACCAGTGATACGGAAGATCATCAGCGTAATTCAATTCTGTCGCGATAAATACTAATTTCGTATAGGTAACTGACCGTGTAAATATGAGCAAGAAATTTCTTCAATCAAAAGCTTACCATATAACATATTAAGGTGAACAAACGTTACGATTTTTCCCGCAAAATTCATTTTCCTCGTTCCGATGATTAGTGTATAAAAAATTATGAAATCATTTCGTCAGATTCAATTGAAATAGTGTTTATCAATTTGATTATCGATGATAACTAACGTAATTTTTTTCTACTTTATTGCTAGGAAACGATGGGTATTATTTCCGTTTTCGGAATTAGATAACTTACAACCCACCCGTGTCCCATACGAGGAATCGAGTATCTACAGTAAAATCAATTTTTCTTGTTTCAATAATTTGAAAGGTTTGTATATCATCGGATTTCAGAGAATTTTCTCTCAATTTAGAGAAAATGAATGATGAGAAAGCCTCGTAAAATTATTGGATGACTTCGATTGGATGAACTATGATCACATGACTGGTGAGACGATCTTCAGAAAATAACGAAGAAGGTCACAAAGTTTCGCTCTCTATCATCTAGATTTCATCAGAAAAAAAAAAGATCGTGTTTTTTCATTTTTCTTTTCTATTTCATTTCTTTTACGTATAAAAATTCCTTCTCTTATTCGTGTTCTTTTCATCAGGTATCAATTTTATCAACTGTCACACTGTGGATTTAAGTCCGGGGGACATCCTTTTTGTCCCACCGAAATGGTGGCATTATGTGGAGAATCTGACGACTGCAATTAGTATTAATACGTGGATACCGCGAGTAAGGTATCAACTGCTGAAAATTTTATCATCCAATTTTATTTCAACTTTTAACTTAAATCTTTTTCAAGGTTGATGATGATCTTTGGCGGCTGAAGGAAGGATTGGTTCGGTATTTCATTTCATCGATCGTGAACAATGTTCCTAGTGAGACGAAAGAGAAGATCTTGAATCCCAATGAAGTAAGTCTTCTACAATTCTGTATATACTCTGATTGAAATTTTGTACTAATCTTCGATGTATTTTCCTCATTTCTAGGACTCATTCGAGGAAAGCTCTCAATTATTAGAAATATTGGATTTTTGTAAAAAGAGGGAGAAAAGTGTCTCTGGGCAAGTAGCCGAAAAAATATCTTTTGGAGATGATGAGCTAACCGACTGCCAAGCCCACAACCACATATATGTTTCCATTCCAAAAGCGCATGATTTTATAAAGAAGGAGATTGAGACACACTCGATCAACTGTACGCTTTCCGAAAGCACGAAAGATGGTCCTTGTCCTGATAACGAAGTTGAAAGTTTAATGACTGTGATAAACGCATTTTGTCATCCAGATATCATCAATGAAGTTCAAAATAAATTCAGTAATTTTTGAACCACAAATTTATTCAATTTGAGTGCGAAGAAGACATTTTATTACACGAGGCCGCGGCACTGCAATCACAATACAAAATTACTGTCCTCCAGCTATTGTTGTACCACCAAGAAAAATTTAGCTTTTAGTATGGAGAAAAATGAAATTTACTTGATGAGCATGAAGTTTGTTACACATTATAATTTTTTATGCTACTCGACGAAATTTTCGAATGCAAGTTGTCTGTTTTCCAAAATTTCTCGCGGCGATAATGACGACCAGCAGACAGCTCGTAATGGACTAGGTTTTTTTGCGCACTTGATCCAGGCGCTACATAGCAAGAAAATATTGCCAATTTGAGACCAGTTGTTAATGTGATCAAAGGGTGCAGGTCCGTGTCCTTCAATCCAGAACCCTGACATCGTATGTTGTGCTACCATCAAATTATTCGAAGATTTTACAAATAGTTGTCGTGTCTGGAGATGATTTTGCCTCACAGAAGTACTTCGACGCGGACGATGAAGTTTTTCAATACGCTCTAAATACTTTAACAAGTTGCGATTACTGCACACTTGACTCGGTACTTTACCATTATGATCTTCCGCTATTGGAGAAGCTCCTTGGTCTATGAGATACTTGACTATTTGCACGTTGCCAGTCATCGCGGCTTGATGTAGAGGGGTTGACCCCCACGAATCGCTCAAGCTTACGTCGGCGTGTTTTTCGCCTACTATATACTTCAAAAAATCTAAACCGTCCTGTCCAGCAGCCAAGAAAACGAGAGAACGGCCCAATCTATCTCGTTTATTTATATCGAAATGTATTTTTTTCTCATCCAATAAATATCTCGGTATTGTAGCGTCACCTTGTAGAGCCGAAACGAATAAAATATTGTCTTTTTTACCATCGGTGAGAGTGAGATTAGCCTTTGTTTCTTCAACTAGAAATTTAATGACGTTTAAATGCTTTCCATCTGCTGCTAAAAAAGCAGGAGTTTCACCTAGACTGTTTTTCACATCAACGTCAAGTTTTTTACTTTCGACAAAAAATTTTAGTATTTCCAAGTGACCAGCTCGAGCTGCAATATGAAGTGGCGTATTTCCTTGACGACGTTTGTAATGTTCAGTTAGACTGACTTTACATTCATCGATTAGATATTTAACGATATCCAAAGCACCTTCTTCTATAGCTATGAGCAGGGGTGTGTTTCCATAGACATCTGCGCCTTTGGCTAGAGTAGCGTCTTTTTGCAGGAGATATTTAAAAATTTCCAGATCGCCTTTTTTGGCAGCAGCATGCGCGACTGTTTCTTTACCGGCTCTGGTGATTTTCAACGATACTTTTTCGTCTTCGAAGAAATGTTTTAGCAAAGATTGGTCGCCCTCTTCGATCGCCCTAAAGATATTTTCCTTCTGCTCGGCGGTCATATCGTTGTGGTTTCAGAGATAGAGTAAAAATGGCACACTCGTTAACGCTTTGCCGACAAATCGAGTATCGACGGGTGAAATTTAGATCGACGGTTTCATGTAAACTGTTTGGACCATTTGATTGACTAATGTTACTGAATAGCTTAATTGAAAATAAGAAGAATTATCGAACAAGATAAGAAAATTATTTGTTCGATTTTAAACGATTTTCAAAGCTGGTTCATAGATAAGATAGCAAAAATTTGAAGGCCCTTACATCATTTACGATACATACGTGCAATAGGGTCGCAACTTTCGAGTGTTTTCAAGGCCTACGAGAAGGAGGGTACTTTTCCCCCAGGTTCGGTCTTCCTAAGCGAATCCGGATTTATGACTGTTAAATATTCGGCTGTTGGCAGCTCTGTCTCCAACATCATAGTCTCAACATTGTCTCAAGACTACTTTTCTTTTGAGAAAAATACGGCACAGTACTCAAGAAGTAAATTGGAGGGTAATTTACATGAACCGCATAAAAAACATCCAGGAGCCGCGAGCGCGCTTCCGGTTAAACAACCATTTCCAAGCAGAGATGAAAAGTGACTCGACGAGATGGAGAAGAAATACGGCAACAACAATGCCTTATTGAGGGGGAAGAGGAGGCTAACTATAGTCCGACCAACCCTTCATCTGGAATGTACCTACTAAGTAATGTAATATTGTCGCTGTTTAGATGTCGAATAATTTCGATTTTTTCCAAAGCACAACGTTTGAAGTAAGACTTATCTCTGTGAAGGAGGATTTCGGATCCCTCTCTGAAACCAAGACCACTGGTAATTAGGTGGTCAGCAGAGGCCGATTCGCCCAAATTTCCCTTTTTCCAAGCGTTTTCATGTTCATCGACTCTGGTCTCGCCTACATAAATACCATTACAGTCTCGACAAGCTATGATATAGACTCCGCTCTCCTCGAAGCGCGGGATAGGGTCTTTTAACTTGCTAAGGAGCCCTCTTAAAGTACATGGGTTATAAAAGACCGGCCGGAAGCCAAAGGGGCGAAGAGCGCGACCTAACTTTGGAGAAGATTCTCCCAAAAAGGGAAGTCTTATAAAACGAACTCTACTTTCTCGGCACGAATCGCGGGGGAGGGGAGTAGTTACATTAAGGCAATCCCGCGTGACCTTCCTACGGACCGCAAGGTCAGTGTCCACATTGACTTCATTCACTCTGGCCAAGTATTTTATAATTTGGAGTTCCTTTTGAAAAGCTGACTGGTTCAGCGGGATACGGGTCGCTTATGTCGCATGTGCAGCGCCACCCCGTTCTCCATGTTGCTCATGCATTTGATTTTATTTCTTCCAGTACCGGAATCAACCCTTTTGGGTATAACTTCAGTGTTGGAAAAAACTCTTCGGCAAACCCTCTCTTCTACTCAGCAGCTACCAAGCTACTTCGGCAATCGTCAAGTTGCAGCCCCCCCCCCCCGACACACAGAAAACACTAGAACACACAACAACAACACCCCACCATCTTAGATAATAAACTGGATTGATGTTGGCTTCTCTTCATCATCTTTCTTCGTCAGGGGTGATCTTTCCCTTCTTCCTGCAAATCTGGATGTTGATGGCACTCAGGTGTTGAGTAGGCTACAGTGTGGTTCTGCATTTGCTTATTCCATTCCTAATCCATCTTCTTCTTCTTCATGATGGAGACTGCAAATGCAGACACCTGGTTCCATGCTTCTTCGGAAACTAACATGGTCGGTATCAGGCTACTCGGAACAAGCGCTTCATCTACCCCAATCTCTTGAAGAGACCGACTAAGCTTGTCCCGCTCACGCCTCCACGCCTTGCACTCAAATGAGGTGTGCTCTGGTCCATCATCCCGCACACGTTGCCTCCTCAACTCTCCCTAACTTCTCGTAAAGGTACTTGTTGAAGCAGCCATGGCCGCTCAACACCTGCGTCAGGTGAAAGTTTAGTTGGCCATGGTGTCGGTTCATCCACTCATCAAGGTCGCGTATTAATACACGGGTTGTCCCCTTGCTCAGCTCACTCTGGGCAATGCTTACTCTCCATTTCTCAAGGAAGGAGCGCCTGGCCTCCTGCTTAACCCGTACAGTCTCACGGTTGGTCGTTGTCGTCTTTTTTGCTCTGAACACCACCGCTCTCTCCTCAGTAAGGAGCTCAATTGGTGGAGAACGTGCTAATACCCAACGAGCCTCCGTCGAGACAGTGCGGTAGGCTCTAACACACCTCAGCACAGCTCTTCGTTGGATCTTCACCATCTCTTTTCTTCTGTATGGTATCTTCATGGAGTCGGACCATACTGGTGCACCATACATGAAGATCGACAAGGCGGTGCTCATCATGATCCTTCTTTTTGCTTCTCTCGGTCCTCCTAGGTTCCTCATCAGGCGGCTTAGGTATCCAACTACCCAGCCTGCCTTTTTCGCTGCCATCATTAAATGGTGCCTGAAGCTCAGCGTTGAGTCAAACCAGATGCCTAGGTACTTAATCTTCTTCGTGGTCTCAATTTCCACACCTTGCAGGCGAAAGGTGGGTGGACTGAACTTCCGACGGGTCATGAATAAGATGGCCTCCGTCTTACTAGCTGCAAGTTCAATTCCAGCCGACTCGATCCAACGCGTCACTACCTCTAGGGCCCGGTTTACCCCGCCCTCCACCGCTACAGTCGTTTCGGCAGTGCGTACCACCAGTGTGTCATCCGCATGGCAGATGAGCTTATCACCTGGTGGCAATTTCAGCTTGAAAATTCCGTTAAATGCGACGCACCACAGCAGAGACCCAAGAACCGACCCCTGCGGCACTCCACAAGTAATAGGGCGCTTCACTGTCCCAGCAGAGCGGGATGAGGGTCAGCCGATGAATAAAGCTATGAACGCCGCGAACTTGAATGACGAGCCGTGCACGACAATATCGGTCAAACTCATGGACATCATCTCTTTCTAAAATACAGTAATGAAGTCTAAGAAGTTGATATTAGAACCTCCAATTTCCAAAGTAAATTTGATGGAGGGATGTTACGGTCCACGCACATAGAACGTTATCTACATACCTGTGCCAATGGTGAACGTAAACCAGGAATACTTGACCCGAGGAGAAGAGGTCAGCCTCAAATTTGGACATGATAATCTCCGAAACGAAGGATACCTGTCAACTTCCTCAGGGAACTCGAAAAATTTCCCATTAAATTTGCAAAAATTGGGGAATCAGCAAACATTGAGCGAATTGAAAAATTCTTGTAACTCTTTGTGAAGAGTATTAGACTTAACGAGAAGGTCACCCATATGTCGCATAGCAATGGCTCTCGGCATATTAGGGAATAGGCTGACTACGTCAAAGGAGCACAGAATGGTGCCTGGAGGAAGTAATTGATCTTTCAATTTTTTACCGTGTAAGGAGACTCATTACTCAATGTAAGATTTAAAGCATCCGTCCAAGTATTTAGCGAGAGAGTAAGCGGATGAGGAGACATAAGACACAAAATGACGCATTGGAGTATCCTTTTCGTGTATCTTAGGTAACCCGTAAAGGAGAGGAGGCACAGGATTAAGGTTCAAGCAGGCATTTTTTAGTCGCAGGCTTGCTTATTATAACGGTATTATCATAAATAACCTTCCTAACCTCTTTGTCGTTCTTAGGGAAATTGAAGTTGGCATTTTCAGTGGCTCCACATTGGTGAAGCACTTCTTCAACCTTAGTAACGTAAGCGGACTTCTCCATGACGACTATAGACTCCCTTTACCAGCCTTAGTATATAAGGATCCCTCCTCCCAGAGCTTTCTTTCTCAGACCCTTGATCACCTCTCTCGCATGGCTATTTATGCACGGAAGTGGACCAAATCAGCACACGTCATCTGAGTATTAACCTCGCAACCGATTTTTACTGTCAAATCGGCGACAACACTCGCAAGGGCGTCGGAATTATTGAGGGTGGGGGGTAACTTCAACCCTTTCTCTAACGAAGTAGTCTCGTCGCGAGTGAACTCTACCTGTCTCGTATCATAAATTGCGGTTCACTCGTGACGAGACTTCTCTGTTAGAGAAAGGTTTGAAGTTTAGCCCCCCCCCTCCACAGTAAGGCGTTGTTGTTGCCAGATTTCTTCTCCCTCTCGTCGAGTCGCTTTTTATCTTTGCTTGAAAATGGTTACCGAATTATTTTATACTCTTCTTTTCTTGTCTACGTCATTTGAACCTTGGAATTTGATGAATTTTTGTAGACCCCTCCCCCCACTCTATACAACCTGCACGAACGAGCCCCTACTTGCGCTGGAAGACGTTAAATTCTCAACTCCGTATTGACAAAAATAGACTCGGTGAGGCCCACTTCATTAGCTGAGATGTACTCAGAGCTGAGCTAGTCAAACATCATCACCATAAAAGTAGGGTGTTCAGCGTCTGTGGCCCTTTCCGTATCAACTGGCCATCTAACCATCGTTTCAGAGGTCGACCTTGGTTCCTTCTGTGGGTGAATAATACAAGATTCTCTCGGGGAGTCTTGTTTCCTTCATTCTGTCTATAAGGGCCATTTAGTCGGATCTGTATCTTTCAATCCGTCTGGTGACCGTAGCCTAATGCTTTATACTAGGCTAAGAACCTGTGGTTAAGGAGGAGGCGATGAACGTGCGGAGCTCCTTAGCTCGTCAGCCAGTTAGCTTAACACACAGAAAACTAGTCTTATAATGAACTGAAAATTACTGGTGCAGAGACGTGACTATGACATCATTGTAAGCAAGACGGCTGCAACAGAAGTCAATATCATGATTGGTAAAATCGATGCCACTGATCAATTTCAGCCTAATGCACAGAATACTAGGCTTCAATCAGGTCAAGTAATTCTGGAGAAGATGGAAGGGGTAACCGCGTCAGCCGGGTAGCCTCCAAGATGGAGTAAGCATGGGTAAAATGCCCTATCTTAGCTTTTTCCCCAAGTTTCAGCACTTTTCTCTATTTTTTTGCAAAATCTACGCTTCATGAAGACTAAAAATATAAAAACAGTTGCGCAACATACTGAGAGAAATAGGTACGATACTATTTCTTGAAAATTGAAACTCATATCAACGAACGTAATAATTTCTATTTTACATTAACAAAAACTTACACTCACAATAATATATTACATTGGTTCAAAATGTACGTGGTTAATATTAAAAACAAGAAGAAAAAAATTGCATCATTTTATCACAATATTACAACGTATTCACAGAATAGAGGAAGAAAAAGGAGTAATGTACATTAAAGTTACAACACATCGAAAAAAAAAATGTACGTACAAAATAAACGCAACAACAAATATACAAGAAAAATTATTTCTAGAAAAAAATATATATAATTAAATAAAATGGTATGGTGGGCGGAATGTAATAAAATAGTACATTTAACGGTTTCATTCTAAATTATAAAACAAAGAAAGAACAAACAAACAAACAAACAAACAACTAGAATTGACCGCATCGCAAACAAAAAAACTGAAAATAAATTAATAGTATTATAAAAAGTAAAAAGAAATACGTCTTTAACGACTATCAAAGTCTCCTGGAACATTATAAATTTAATAACTCGATGGAAGAAATCACGATAATCCAGAAAGAAGACTTTGATATTTGTCAGTGCAGTCGTATTTTTCTTTGTTTCTTCTTCTTCGCAAACGTGATACTTCAAAAATATAAATGCTAGTCAAAATTCGTTTAAAATATAGGTCACAAAATAAAATTTCTGATAAATACAAAGAAAAAAAAATCCTAATACAAAATAAAATCTTACTTTGAGATCATCACTAAAAACAACGGTTAACACAATGAAGATGTTTTCCAGTTTAGAAAAAAAAAAAAAGTCTTCTTTCGTTATGCATAAGCCTCGCGTAATGAACAAAATAAAAATAAAGAAAACAAAAATACTTTCTAATCAATTTTGATAAATAAATCAATCAATTTTTCAAGAGGTAAAATAATTGCGAGCACAATAACAAAATAGACTTAAAGAAAAAAAAAAAAACGAACAAATAATACTAAAACGAACGCTAACATTCGGACTTATCTTCTTCAACCAATTTTTGCGTATCTTTGCCCGAATCGACGGACGTCGGGTCCAATTCACGATGTCGTATGTGGACCTGAGGTGAAGATTTTTGGATAACGCTGGACGGTGCCAGTATGGCTGACGAAGGCTCCGGCATTTTTTGGCTCGTCACATCTAAAGGAACTTCGTAAATGCCGGTGCCATTATCCGATACGTTGGTAACGTCTACACCGCCTAAAGCGTCGTACATAGGATTACTAAAATCACGGTTTTTACCACCTATATCTGCCATCGAATATTCGACATCCAGCGGTTCCTAAAATACACGAATTTGAGAGACTGAATTTGAAGTAATGAATAAAAAAAAAAAATTAGTATGAAACTTACGCCTGTGGCGGGACCGTTGATGAAACCGGCATTTCCGAATTCGACGTTCGAACCCTGACGGAAGGAGACGCTTTGCGAGTTCGTGAGTCTCCTGAGACTAGCACCTTTCACCCTGAAATTAAAGATACTATAGATATTTCTGTTCAAAATTCACGAATTTTGAAACTCAAAACAATCCAATGCACTTACAGTGGTCTTTTACGTATGACAAAGAATATCAACGCGGCAGATATAAGTAAAGCAGCGACGATCAGTGGATAGAGGAGATTATTACGCGAGAAGAATTTCATTCTTGATTGCTGAACGTGTACTTCACAAGACTCGCCACTGAAATCTGGTGGACACAAGCACAGCAATTCGTCTTTCTTAGACCCTTCTTTACACAGGCCCCCGTTTTCGCAGGAACAAATTAAGGGCTCCGCCTTCTCCGGTTCAGACGCTACAAGAATAATTAAGAATTCAACAAATCTCTAGCGTAATGCGACAAGTGAATTTTCTGCATGAATTAACGCTCATCACTCACCAGCATCACAGTAAACCTCGCTATAACTCGTCTTAGGTTTTGAATTATCGGGACAGGCACAAGACATTCCACCGGGGATGATCAGACATAAATGTGAACAAGGCGTCTTGACACACGGATTGCTCAAAGATCTGTTGTACCGATCTGGGTGGTAAACTAAAAAAGACAAGAACAATACGTAAGAGAAGATGAATTCTTCTTCACTTCGACGCAACACAAATTTTATCCCCATACCTTTAACACCTGAAGGATTGACTAAATCTTTCGTAATCACGACCGGAACACCCCGACCGAATTTATCTTGCTTGATGAGCTCTCCGGTATCTCTAGACAACCAGAAGATATAATTTTCAAACACGTCCAACGACAGAGGATGAGCCAATCGATCTACAACAAAATGAAAATTCAACAATGAAAAAACCAACATCTAACGAATCATTCTCTCTTGTAAGAATTATTTCACGCACCTCCGCGAATTATCAACGTCCTAATCGTTCCATCGTGTTTCATCGACTCTATCGTATTCAACTTTGTATCAACCCAGTAGAGCGTATGGTCCATAGCGTGATCGATAGTCAGACCAGCCGGATGCCTGATTTTGTCAGAGAGAAGAGTTCGACGTTTGCTGCCGTCCATCCAAGCTGTCTCTATTTTAGGGGCGTCTCCCGCGTCCGTCCAGAACATTCTTCCCAGTTTCGGATCCAAAGCTATGGACGTCGGCAATTCCAAACCTTGATGGAAAATATTTGGATGAGAAAGTTTACTCGTGTTAAGGAATTGAGAGAGTCGACCTAATACGAACTTGAGCTGACGAGGGAACGTCGATATCGACCGTCCAACGTGGATACCATCACCCTTCCACCTTTCGCACGTGGTCCACTGCGATCCACTTCTGTCCAATACAGATTACCAGCTACCCAATCGACAGCTATGCCAGTAGGTTTTGCATTACCTGAAATAGCGAGAGATTAAGGTTTACTGGAGGCATGTAAATACTGAAGTACGGGCATTTTTAAATTTGCCTCAGTGTCCACATTTCATCTTACCTTTAAGGCTGAGATCCTGCGCGTATCCGATTTTCACCTTTCCATCGCGTGCGTTTACCATGTACGATCGTTTGATAGAACGGTTATAGGAATCAACCCAGAATACCATTTCGGAAATAGGATTAAAATCTACTCCTTCGATACGATTTTCATTATCGATTACTTCGAGCATTCGCCTATTATGTACCTCCCAACCACGTATTTCGGGCCCGTTTGCGAATAAAACCGTCACCTAGAACGAGAAATAATTCTTAGAATAGTTTTGAATTTCAAAGAAAATTAATTACAAAAGGTTGTTGCACAGACCCGAACTCGATCGCGATTCATTTTCATGGATCATAAAAAAGCTGTCTCATATCACGTTTCTTACCTTTGAATCGAGTGCACGACATACTCCGGTCGCTCCCTCTAAACGAAAACCGTCTCTACACGAACAACTGTAAGTTCCGTTCAAATTGGTACAGATTTGTGAACACATGTCCGTTCCATGGGCGCACTCGTCTAAATCGATGCACGTTTTCGGATTCTCATGATTAACAATATAACCCTGATTGCACGTGCACAGATAGCCTTCGCCTCCATTAATATTCATACAATGTTGCTCACAGCCGCCTCGGTCCATATCATTGCAAGATTGACCGAAGTCTACAAAGCGTTTGGAAAAGATAGATATATTAATTTTACTTTCGCAAAAGTGCTAAGGAAATAAAATTCATCTTTCGCTCTATACTTACGACATCCTAACTCGTCAGAATTGTCTTCGCAGTCATTCTGATGATTGCAGACTGCTCCTCGCGGAATACAGTGCTTGTTGGTACATTGGAACTCGGCAAACATATCGCACATCTTCTCGCTTGGTGGGCTATTACACAAAGTCAGATTGTTTTCGTCCGAACCGTCTCCGCAGTTGTCGAACGAATCGCACACTTGATACACTGGGATGCAACGTTTGTTCTCGCATTGGAATCGTTGTAACGACGAGCAGTTGAAATTTGCTGTAAGAAATGACAATAAATTTCACAATTAGTACTTGAAAAATATATGAGTATGAAAAAAGTTGAACTATTCTGGAATTAAGTTGAACATGCGAGAAGCAATGGAGGAGCACAATTTCAAACTTCGACAGAGATGAGGTTCAAGGAGTCTGTATAGTTGCACCAATTTTTGAACGCATGAGCGAAGTGTGGTTGACGGTCATTCATACGCAGGAAATTTCATTTCATACACTTCCTTCTTTTAAAAATCTCTCCAATTACTCCTGCATAGAGCAGTCGATTGTTTCACGTTCCATCGGTAATCAAAAATATGGGACTTCGATGCATCGATTTTTTTTTGATTGACGATTTTCGACCACAAAATGGGAGAAAAATCGTCCTGAGTTGTTGAAAATTGTTTGGAACCATTCTGAAAAGCCTCTTCAAGACATTGCGGAGCAATTTGGGATCGTTTCAGAACGTTTAGGAGCCATTTGGGACTTTTTTGAAGCTGTTCTGAGGAAAAGGGTCGATCTTTAGCAAGCCGATTCGCGATTAGATCAATTTTCTTACTATAGATTGAAATCGATCACAAAGTATGGGGAAACCGACAGCCCTATGGCCCTGCCCAGCAAATTACCCCCAGATTTCAACGTTGTAAAATGGAAACTCAACCTCATAGGTGTTGGAAGCTTAAAATTGACTCAGGGGTCTGGCTTCCAAACGAAGTTCGTCGTTAGCTCTCGGAGAAACAATTTAGCTCTGTTTTTGCGTGCTCCAGTTCCAATTTCTTTATTCCGAACCACTTCCAGCTTTAGGTTTTCAAACCCGCAAATGGTCGGCTTTCAAAGAGACTAAGAGCCTACGCCTTGCTCCCCTTTAAAAGATCTGCGGGTAATTGAACTCGTTTTCACGATATTTCAGTTTGTATTCTTGTGGCTAAACTCCAATGCTGTAAAATGAAGACTCTAGTTCTTAGGCTATGGGTGGAAACTGGCGGAGATGAAAGCCTAAAATCAACTGGAGCATCCAGGGTCTGATTCCAGATCGAAGTCCTAAATCAAAAGCTTGCTCTTAGCTCTCTTTTTTAAATTTTTGGATCAAAATTTATATTTAAAATAAAAATGTGACGCGTTCCGAGAAAACCCGCCACTTGTCGGCAAAATGAAAATCGAAAATTCGTGAGCGCGCTACAGTTAACTGCCTATAGATCGCGTTATAGTGGTTGAACGACGCTAAAACTTTGTAGATATGTTGCCGAACGTATCTACAATGAGTTCGTAGCATGATCAAGAAAATGACAATTTCTTCCTTTTCTTTGTTTTTTCGCTCTCCTGTGAAATTTGATTTGCCGACAAGTGGCGGGTTTTCTCGGAACGCGTCACATATAAGAATAATGAAATGAATATCAAAATAAATTTTTTTAAAAATATTTTTGAATAAAGGTTTTTAATAAAAATTATGTAGGAAGATTTTTTATATTTAAATTCAATTATTAAATTGATAAAAATTATTAATTCTAAAAAATAAATTTTAAATTTTTGTTTATTTTTATATAATAGATAATTTATTATTAAGATAGTAATAATAAAAATAATTCTTAAAATTTGGATTAATACAATTATTATAAAAATAATCAAATTTTTAAATATTAAAATTATCATTAATGGTAATGAAATAATTATCATTCTCAAAGAAATGATTATTAAATTGGAAAAATTTATTATTAAAATAAATAAAATAATGCATAAATCAATTTTCATTATTAATTAATATTTTTTTATGATTTACAAAATCATATCTATTCAATTCATTTCATTTTAAAATTGTTTGTTTTAAATTTTAATAATATTTCTTTTCACGATAATGATTTCAATTATTAAAACACAGGGGGCAGTATTTGTGCGTGATGTATTACAAATATTTATTTGTCAAAAAAAATATGTCAATAAAGCGCTTTGAAAATTGAATTAGTATTTAATGTAAATATTTATACTTATGTTAGATTATTTATATTTTGATAAATTAATTTATTTTGATAAATTCAATTTATTATTTATAATTAGAATTTCATTAGTTAGAATTTTAATTATTTATTATAATTATATTTATTTAAATAATATTAATTATTCTTATTCAATTTTAATATTTGTTTTTACAATAATTATATCAATTTCAAGATTAAATTTGATAATAAGAATTTTAGTTATTATTTAAATCGATTAGGAGATATTTTAATTTTAATTGTTATTTTTTATTATTATTATTATTATTTTTTTTTTTCAAAAAATAATTCATTAATTAATTTAAATATTAATACTAATTATTTATTTATATTCTGTTTATTTATAAAAAATTTACAATTTCCTTTAAATTTATGATTAACTAAAGCTATAATTGCACCTTTACCTATTTCTTCTTTAGTTCATTCTTCAACTTCAGTTACAGTAAGGGTCTATTTCATATTTTGTTATTTAAATTATTTAAATGTTGAATGGATTGAATATTATTTAATAATCAGTATTATATATTATAGAATTTTGATATTATTTATTTTTGATATAAAAAAATTAATAGCCTTATCAACAATAAATAATTCAAGTTTATCAATTTTTTTTTATTGATCAATATATTATACAATAAATATTTAGATATATTATTATTCATGCTACATATATTTAAATCAATAATATTTTTATGTATTGGATTGATAATTTATAATAATTATGATTTACAAGATATTTGAATTGTAATAAGATAAATAAAATTAGATTTTCTAGTTATTTATTTAATAATAATTAGAATTTTAATTTGTAGAGGTATAATATATTTAAGAATATTTATTTGTAAAGATATGATGACTCCTATTAAAGAACTGCTCTTTTTGCAGCCAATTCACTTAGCCTCAAGCCCCAGATTTAGCTTTATTATTCAGAGATGGCACCCGTTTCAAACTTCTCCACTACTTGGATCCCTTTCAAGAGCTGCGGATGTTTGAACTTGGTTTTACAATATTTTGGTTCGTATTATTGAACACCTCCGCCGCATAACTGATGGATGGAAAGGTAGCGGAGGTGGCCGGCAAAAATTAATTGAAGCATTTAGGGTTTGGCGTCGGAGTCAAGTTTTGATTCCGAAGCTCAGCTCTTATAGCTCTCTTGGAAACGGTTTTGCTCCGCTAAGTGAGTTGCTCAATTTGCTCAAACTCCAGGTTCAACTCCAACTTCATCATTATAATCGAACTTTTACAAGTTTTGCAGTAAAAAATGGTCGCCTCTCAAAAGGCCAAAAAAACCAAAGAAGCTAAAAAAGCTAATGGAGTTGTTGAGAGCTGCTCTACTCCTCAAGAGTCAACGCCTAGCACCTTTTAAAAAGCTTCAGATAATTGAATTTGGTTTCACAATATTTCAAACTGAATTTTTGTGGGAGAAAAATTACGTGATATTTGGGAGGATGTCCATCCACTGAATATCAATGACAGGAAAAGAACGCTATTTATGAAGGCCGAAAATGCCAAAGAAGCCAATAGAGCTGTCAAGAGCTGCTTTTTGTCCTCAAGAATCTGCGCCTAGCTCCCTTTCAAAAACTGCGAATAATTAAACAAGGTTTCCCAACATTTTGGACGACTGCATTTTTGTGGGGAAGAAATTATTCAATGTTTGCCGAGCCCATAGACCACCTAACGAGGTTCAAAAATTACAGAAGAGCAAATAGAGCCATTTAGAGCTGCTTCACTACCAAAGAGACCACGGCTGGCTCCCTTTCAATGCAGCCCCACTCTTTCTCCTTGCTTCCGCAGTCCCGAATTCGACCCAAAGCTCCTGAAGCCGATCGCGGCTTCATACTTTTCGAAACCTAGCGCTAGGCTCGGAAGTCGCGAAGACCGGCTCCCGATCCCTTTTATAGAAATATGCAAAAAATTTATCGACCACTCACCACAAAGCGACGGTGTTTCATCCGAATTATCCCCACAATCATTGTTTCCGTCACAAAGCTCGCCGACGTCCACGCATAATTTGTTTTTGCACTCGAACTTGTTATCTGGACAGTATTTACCGCCCGGATATCTCGGCGGGCAATTAATTTCGTCGCTCAAATCTCGGCAATCTCGATCACCGTCGCAACGGAAATAATTAGCGATACAGTGGCCGCTCGCACACTGGAACGTTCCATTCTGTTCGAACAATACGAGAACGAGAGTTATGAGCGCGAATTCCGATGATACTACTAATTTGATAGTCTACAATGAGATGAGAGTAGAGTGTGTGTACCTTGCATTTGAAATTTCCGCAATTCATCTCATCCGAACCATCACCGCAATCGTCGTCGTGATCGCAACGCCACTGATTCGGTATACACTTGGTGTTCGCACACTGGAATTCTGATTCCGAACACGGACGGTACGAACCGCGACACAATTCCTCTACCTCGTCCGAATTGTCGCCACAATCGTTTTCAAAATCACACAGCCATGTTCTAAAATTAAAAGTAAAAAACGTAAGATAATCGAGAATGCTTTCCTCGTCTTATTCTGCCATCAAAACACCCACTTGGGAATACATCGATTGCTTTTACACTGGAAGTCCCCAGTCTCGTGACACTTGGGGCAGTTCTCGGGAAGTTCGTCCGAGCCGTCGCGGCAATCATCTTTACCATCGCAGAACAACCATTTGGGAATGCACCGATAATTGGTTCTACCGGGGCATCGTTGCCAGCCGTTTGTACAGTTCCGTTGACGACACTGGTAAGCCGGCTCGTCCGAGTCGTCACCACAATCGTTATCAAAATCACATACCCACAGTTTTGGTATACATCGATTGTTTTTGCATTGGAACTCAGATTCCGGATCACAAGGTCGGTTATCTGAACACAAAAGAAGGAAAATATTTAAAGCCAAACATCTTGAAGCGTATGAATATCAGAATAGCGATTCTTACGGCAAGTTGCTGGCTCTTCATCGCTTCCATCTTTACAATCTGGTTCACCGTCGCACTTCCACGAGTTCAGAATACAACGTCCGTTCGATCTGCATTTGAATTCCAGATTTGGACACGGTAGATCGCAATGTTGTTCGTCCGATCGATCGCCGCAGTCGTTCACACCGTCGCAAATGGTAGCCGACGGAGTACAATTACCGTTGCCACATTGGAAAGCTCCACCACGACAATGCCTCGCAGGACAGGAACTCGGTTCATCCGATCCATCGTCACAGTCTTTTTCTCCATCACACCTATACATTAAAAAAGTAAGGAGAATGAAAATTCTGAAAACCCAATGGGTTTACTAGAATTACTATAGAAAAACTCACTTCCAGAACCACGGGATACACTTTTCGTCGCGTCCACCACACCTATGCTGACCAGCTGTGCAGTTAGCGATACAAGTTTTGTTATCTCTCGGATCCAAGAAGTATTGATTAGGGCAAGCACATTCGAATGTAACCGGACTTTTTGTGTTGCGGTAACTGTCCGGACTCGTGTCAACATCTGGTACTGGTTTCAACAGACACAGATGCGTGCAGCCTCCATTATCACTGCTGCAAGGGTTAGGATAAGGTAACTGTCGTAGTGGATGATAGACGTGCAAGTCGAAGGGTCGATGTGTCGTATTCCTCAATACCGTGTACTCGCCACCTAAAACAATTATCCACGATGAATCATCGATCCAAAAAGACTAAAAAAACAGTCCCATTTCATCAAATTTACCAGTAAACTTGTTTGCGCGATAGATAGCTTTCAAATTCCAATCTGTCCAGTAGATAAAGTCCTCGAACAAACTCAATGCAAACACGTGGGGCACTAGTCCTTCGCCAGAGATGACGATATGTCGGTGTCGACCTTCTAAATCAGACGAAGCGATGTAATCTAAATGAGCGTCGGCCCAGTACAACCTTTCGGCGAAGTAGTCGATGGTTAAACCATTAGGCCAGGCGATGTCGTTTTCGTGGGTCAAAATGCGCGTGAAATTTGAACCATCCATACCGATTTTACCGATGTAAGCCTTGAAGGAAGCAAATACAAGATGTAAAAAATTCCTTCTACTCATTCACAGAAGATAGGAACGGAAATTCACCTGTAAATGCCAGCTTGTGAAGTACAAATAACCAATGCCGGGATGAGCGACTAAAGCTCGGGGGTCTTGAATTCCTGCTTTTAATGTCTTCCTTTGAGTACCATTCAGCTGGGCCACTTCTAAATGTTTGCTATGTCTGTCCAGCCAGTATAATTTGCGTCCGACCCAATCAACCGCAACTCCTTCAAGACCATGACTGTCGTGTCTGATGATTTTCTCACGCTCTGAGCTTCCAACCACGGATCTAAGCACATGAAAAATTACGTTATTCATACTTATAATTCCTTTGCACGATTCCTCGAAATCGTTCAATCATACCTGTAGATGGTTTTCGCGTTCACGTCGCAGAAATACATTCTATTATCTTTGTAATCGTAATCCATAGCAACTACATTCAGCATATCCTGATGCATGAGAGAGTAATCGCGACCATCCAATGACATGTTTCGTACATAATATTTGTTAGTGAACAGCAACCAAGGTTTAGTGCGATCACGTCGTTTACAGGTACGTTCATCCGCCTCTCGATCGAAATACGTTTCGTCGCATTTGCAGTAGTACGAACCGGGCGTGTTGGAACAGATCTGCGAACAGACACCCGGTGTCTCGGTGCACTCGTTTATATCAGCACACGCTTTACCATCTTCCAGTAATCTAGAAATATAAAATTTATTGTGAGCGTAGGAGTAAATCTTCACAGGTTCGTTTTTCATTGAAAATCCTTACTTGTAACCAATGTTACATTCACAGTGATATCCGGTAGGCGTATCGATACATTTATGGCCACATTGATTCGTTTCCACCTTAGAGCATTCGTCAATGTTGCAGTGAGCCGGCTCGTCACTTTCGTCCGAGCACTCGGGCACTTTGTTACAGACTAGTTGATAATCAATGCACTGCCCATTTTTACACTTGAATTTATCGCTAGGACAAGTAGACGTCTTATCTGTTGGGATAGACAGCCTTGTTAAGACAAGTTATAAATGATTAATTTTTGAAGAGTTTAATTAGTAAAATGACGTACTGGCGCAATTAAATTCATCTGAGTTGTCACCACAATCATTCTCGCCGTCGCATCGATATGCTTTACGAATACATTTGAAATTTTGACAAGCGAATTCTGCACCGGAACATGGGTGATACTGGCCTTGACATTCCTTTCCTTCGTCTGTACCATCACCGCAATCATTATCGTGATCACAGATCCACCCCTAGAATTGGAAAAACAAAAAATTTCAAATGCATCTGCATACTACGAGACCCTATCGAGATAGAATACAAGAAAGTGGAATCTAAAAGATATGCAAATTTCAAGTCTCATGAAAAAAGAGAGCAGCTGTAAGGAAATCCGCTCATGGGGACAATACCTAGCTTGATAGTTTCGGACTGAAATAAGAAAGTTTTTGAAGTGGGAACCTCTATAATGGACAAGTAACTTGCTTGAAAGTTATAAAAGAGAGAAGAAATTATGGAAATATTAGGGCGCTAACTCGAAAGAAATAAAGTAACCTAGAATTTCATTCATTAGAAACCTTGATCGAAATTACATACGTGAAGACTTCTGGAATTACACCTAAAGTCGACGTCGTTATTACACCGATAAATTTGTCACGTCAGTCTGGAGTCGATATCAAGTCAAATTCTTCAAATTTTTCCATTGATCCAAAATCAACTGCACTGATGAATCTACCGTATTTCGAGTTAATTTGTAACTCTATAGTATTGTGAGCAAATCGACTGAAATTGACCTCAAATCAACGTTGAACTGATCTCAATTTGAGTCAACTTCTCACAATTATTGTTCTTAGAATCTGAAATTGACTGCTCTGTAGGGTCAATTTCAAGTCAATTTGTAGTTCTTTAGTAATCTAATCTGGTCAACTTCAATACAACTTCAAATTGACTTTGATCTGGATTCAAATTCAAGTCAACCTCTCTAAATCTTTAGATCACTGTAGTAGAGCCCTATAATAACGAGTGAGGACATGCGCCGCCATATTTCGTTGTTACAGCATGAACTTCCCTATTCCTGTTACTGATAACAATTTATCAGTAAAGCAGGAATAGGGAAGTTCATGCTGTAACGACTAAATATGGCGGCGCATGTCCTCACTCGTTATTATAGGGCTCTAACTGTAGAGAAATCAACTACAGCTCTGATGGGTCAATAGACTATTTTTTGTGACGTCATAGGCTCCACATCTGTTTACCCCAACGTACCCTACAGCCCCTTAAAATATTGTCAATCTTACCCTAAATTACCAACTTGGTTGGTAAACACAAAAAAATGCTCCATAAGAAATACAGAGGAACTTTTTGATCTTAAATTCAGATTTGAAAACCAGAAATACATAAAGAACCGCAGATATATTTTCAAATACTTGAGAACTTCCTACTTCTGAATATAAACACAGAATTGCTTATTTATTTCTGATTTCTCAATATGAACAAAAGATCGAAACGTTCCAAGGTATTTCTTGGAGAATTGATACTGTGATAAAAACCAAGAACAATACAATCAATCACATTCAAGGGCATTTGAAGACGTCTGTTTGTGCGTTGTTGGTAGTAGGGAGTTGGCAATGAGTGACGTCACAAAAACTCAGTCCATTTGGAGTCAACTTCTCAAAGTTGTTTTGATCTGCAATTGACTGCAAGTCAATTTGTAGTTCTCTGATAATGTGAGCAAATTGACCTCATTTGGACCAATCAGCGCTAGAATCGCTTTTTTGAAGAAACTAACCTTACACACAACTACACTGATTTTTACATAAGACACATTCAATTTCCCTGGTTTCTTCATCAATTTCATTAAAAACTATCGCAGCACTGCCGTACAAAGTTGAATTGACCCAAGCTGAATTTACATACGAAGTTGAATTGACATATATCCAAATCAACAATCAGGTAGAAGTCTCATTCTCCTGAAAATATAAGCTCAATACAGCTAATTGAGGTGTAAATATGCGTTACAAAGACAATTTTTTGATGACAAAACCAATTATCACACTAGTTTTTTGATACAAGCAGCTCTTCTTCTAATATTGGCATTTTTGGGTCATGGTTTGGATTTAAGTCAAAATTTTGACAAGGTTATATCCAACGTTCATTTCAAGACAATTCAGAGAAGTGTTCATCATACTCAAAACAAGGCTCCAATTTCTTAGATCTGAATTTTTCCCAGTTATTCCATCAATGAAATAGTTGGAGTGTGTTATCACAGTCCAAACACTTGCACCAATTGTCCAACAGACACAGTTTGCCTGATTGTTGATCATGGATGTACACAAATTTAACTTTGTACGGCAGAGCTATCCTAGCGGTTGACTGGTCCAAATACCCTGGCTTGAAGAACGTTATTTATTTTTTTTTGATTCCGTTCCCAGTATTAGTAGATATTAATACAGTTCCCATTTGCAAATGGTTCCCCAAGTCCAATGTGGCAGTGTTTCTGTTCCTGTTCTGTTCTCTTTTGCTCAAGGTTTTGTTCTTGTTCTTGTTCCATTTTTAGTTGATTTCAAAGATAATGTTTTTGTTCTCATTTGTTCCCAGAATTCAAAAATACCGGTTTTGTTCCTGTTCTGTTCTTCAAACCATGCCTCCTACCAACGCAACGTTGATCTGGTATCAATTTTGAGTGAATTTCTCAAAATTGTCGTATAATTTAAAATAGACTGCTCTATTGGATCAATTTCAGGTCAATTTGTAGTTTGCTATCAATGAATAAGTTACTGTTCAACTTCAAAATAACCTCCATATCACATTGGTCTGGAATCAAATTGCAGTCAACATTTCCAAATTTTTAGATCAACCTAAAATTGACTGCTCTGTTGGGTCAACTTCAAGTCAATTTGTAGCTCTCTGGTGATGTGAGAAAATCAACTTGAAATTGACGTACCCCAAATTGAACTCAAATCAACGGTGATCCGGTCTTAATTTTTTGTAGGTGAGTTGATTTGAAGTAGCTCTCTGATAATGTGCGCTAACTGACTTCAAATCAATGGTTTCCAAATCAACCTCAAATTGATGTAAATATGTTGGCGATTCTGAGTTGACTTTTCTAAATTTTTATATAGATTTCATATGGATTGCTTTATTGGGTCAACTTTAAAGCATTTTTAGTGCACTGGTAATGCAAGCTAATTGACTTCAAATAGATCTCAAACATTTGGCGTTAACTTTGAATCAAGTTCTCAAAATTTTTCATTTGATTTGAAATCGGTTGCTCTGTTGAGTCAATTTCAAATTGATTTGTAGTTTTCTAGTAGTTTATGCAAATCGACTTCAAATTGACATGGATCTGGAGTCAAATTTAAGTCGACTCCTCCAAATTGTTACATTGATCTGAAATTCACTGCTTTGCTAGGAAGGACACCAAAGTAAAAGGGATGTATCTTTAAGTAAGATCAAGACCTTTTGCAGGTTAGAATCTTGAAAGAAAACCTGTTTTGTGGAGGCCATTTTGGGAAGGCAAAGACTCTGACCTACTTTGGGGACTAATAGAAATTCTAAAGATCACAATAAGTATCCGATAGGAGGAAAGTAATACATGAAAAACAATAATGGAGGTTTAGGCGCTGATCTACCGATGAGGAGATGATGCAAATACCCCCCACTCCTTCCAGAACAAAAGCCAAGAATGCCATTTGTACTCAAGAAAGTCAAATAGTTCCAGGAAGTATTCTCAGTTGATACTAAGGAGAAAATGACAGTAACATTTTACTTAAGCTATCTCGGTAACCAAGGTGGTCAATAACGAGTCACTTTACGATAAGAGACGACTAAGAATATTGCTCTTAATCGTATCATCAATTTTATCTCACCTTATTGATGCATCTACCATTGCCGCAGGTGAATTGCTCGGGACCGCAAGTATTCGTTTTAGGACAATTCAACGCGGTCGAATTTTCGTCCGCTCCATCCACGCAGTCAGGATCGCCGTCGCACAGCCACTTCTTCGGTATGCACTGCGCGCGATTCCACTGCTTATTCTCGGCACAGGTAAATTCAGTGCTTTCGTCGCATTTTCGATTATCTAAAAATCAGTAAATTCTCAATTACCCGCACAAAATTCAATATTCACGCTCGCTACGTCTTCTCGCGCAAACTTACTGCATTGATGTCGCGCATCTTCGTCCGAATTATCCAGACAGTCGTTATCGCCGTCGCAAATGTATATACGCGGTATACAGTGACCATTATCGCATGTGAATAGATCCCCGAAACAGGTCCGTCCTTCCGACTTGCAATACTCAGGCGGTTCATCCGAGCCATCGCCACAATCGTCATCGCCATCGCAATACCAGGTGGCCGGTATGCATCGATGATTCGGACAACGGAAACTGTTCGATGGACACGTTCTCTGGGCGCAGTGCAACTGATTCTCATCGCTATTGTCGCCGCAATCGTTGTCGCCATCGCACAACCAGTATGGTTCGACGCAGATATTGGTGGACTCGCATTTCAAGTGGTTAGACGGGCAGGTCATATTTCGCGGACAGCGACTATGAGTCTCGTCCGAGGTTACGTTGTCTTTACAATCGTTCACGCCGTTACACACCTGAAATTATTAATTTCCGTAGAGAAGGCCTAGTCCTGGACCATCTATTTCAAATATTGACTCACCTGAGACATGGGTATACATCTGCGATTAGCGCAGGTAAATTCATCACCACTACACTGCGGGTAATGGCAATCGATTTCATCAGATCCGTCTCTACAATCATTTTCATGGTCACATTTCCATGTTTTGAAAATACAACGACCATTAGCGCAACGGAATTCATTACTACTACATGAATGGTATGCTGTAAAAATTTGTTATAGATAAATTTCGGTTTCTAAGGCACCACATGATGACTAGAAGATCAAACTCACTGCAGTATTTCTCATCTTCGTCACTGTTGTCTCCACAATCATCGTCTCCGTCGCAAGCCCACATGCGCGAAATACATTTTCCGTTACGACAATTGAATTTGGACGCTTCGCAAGTAACATTTTTGGGAACACACATACGACCATCGTTGACCAGATTGAAGTTATCGGGGCATTTACATTCAGCCTACGAATACCATCACAATCAGATACCTACTACCACGAAAAAACGACTCCATTTTCTGTACTCACAGTTCCGTTAGCGCCTGGATGACACGAGTGCGCACAACCACCATCGCGATAGTTACAAGGATTGAAAGTACACTTCTGACGTTCCTTCGAATAAACGGTTATATCGCGGGGAGAATCTTCCAAACGTTTCACAATTTCGATCATATTAGCGCCGGTATGTTTTTCGGCTCGGAATACTCCGCGCAACTGAAGATCCGTCCAATAAATGTACCTTCCGTGTACAGTCAAGGCAAATGGGTAGATGGTGGCGGAAACTAGAACCTAATGACACAAATCACGCATAAGAAAGGGCATTGGATTGAGGACATAATGAGGTTATATACGCGTCACATTTACCTCTCGATTATTTCCGAATAAATCGGATTTTTCAATTTTCTCTCTGACTGCATCAGACCAGTACAACATTCTTTCGTCAAAATCGATGGTTAAGCCGCTCGGCTGCGATAGATCGTGATCGATAATAACTTTCTTATTTGATCCTGCCATCGACGTTTGGAAAATCTTACCAGAGGTTCCAAATCGACCCCAGTCGGTGTAGTATAGCGTCCTAAAAACCGTGATGGTGACTTTTTAGAAAAAGTAAGTTCTATAAATGCATCGCGCCGATCTCGCAGACTTACCCGTTACATGGGTCCAACACAATAGCTCTGGGTCTTTCCACGCGCGCGATCATAACCTGTTGCGAACCGTCCAGATTCATCGCGTAAATTGAGTTATTCGACGAGTCGGTCCAATAGATTTTCTTTTGAGTCCAATCGTACGAGATGCCTTCGGGATTGATACCACGATTCAGAATGTTGGTGATTTTACCGTTAGGCAATTCGTCGCTGTTGAGCCAGGAAATACGCGCGAAAGGACGAATTTGGGTGAAGAATAATTTGTTATCGGCGAAATCAAAATCTATTCCTACTACGTTGGTGAGGTTGACCTGAAGAAAAAAATATATGTTTTACAATCGTTCCTTAGGGTACAGCTATTGAGTAAAAAGAGCGAGAGGTTGTACGTACGACCGGTTTGAATGGAACGTTTGTTGACTGCGGATCCAAACTGACCGATCGGATTTCTGTGCGAGTTGCGAAAACTAGATACTCGGAAACCGTATCACATTTCGTGGAGCTGGAAGTCAAGGTGCCAGTAGCGCAGTCGCATTTGAAGCGTAAACCACTTACATGGTCATTAGGAAGAGAGAAACATAGTTGTTCACAGCCACCATTTCCTAGGATCATAATTAAAAGATATTGTGAGAAAATCCTTCAAGAAGAAGTATTTCTCGAGGCCATTCAATAATCACGTAGGAGTCCTAGAGGGAAGGGAGGAGGGTAAAAATACATACTGAGGCGATTTGAAAGAGTCAAAATTTGTCAATACTGCCTTCAGAGCGAACAAGAAGAAAAGGAATCATCAGTTACCATCATAAAATGTCAGGAAGAACCATCAAAAAGAGAAAAACTCATATTTCTCATCATTTCTCATTTTACTATCATTTGGCGCTAGAAATGATCCAGCCGAGTATTGAACCATGCACTTCACAGAATTTGTAAACATAATTTCAGGTAAGATAGGAGAGAGACGGCTATCAGAGGGTGTACCTTGAAATTAATCTCTATAATTTCTTTCTTTCTTCTGATCTCTTTATAAATCCGAGCGCTTTGGAAATCTCCGGCACGGAAAAAAAGTACCACTCTCTCCTCTCGACGGACCCGGAAGAGGATTTGAGAAAATCCTAAGTATCTCTATTCGCCACCTCATATAAATTACTGTCTCCTAATTTTCGTTGATGTCGCCCAGAAATGAAAGAAAATCAAGGATGGAAGGATTTCCCTTTCGTGCCTGGTCTAATTTTTATAACAATACTCCAACTCACCTAATTTCAAACACGGATTATGCTCATCAGCAGGCTGATTATTGGAGTCGTATATAGCGATATCACGCAAACGAGGTAAATTCATTCGAATCTTCGTGGCGGGACCTTCGTTGTTGGGTAGTTTGGACGCTTTGAACACCGTATTTAAATTTCGGTCCACCCAATAGACGTCGCTCTTGTAAATCGCTATACCCAACGGATTCGGTAAATTGCGCCTAACAATCTACGAGTACGAAAACAAAACGTAAAGTCAATCTCGAGTAAAACGAAGAGAAATTTAATAAACTTCAAATTCTTACCTGTCTGTTACCTCCTGTATACGATACTCTTTGGATGTTATCGTGACGAGCGTCTACCCAGTATAATTCGTGCGTGTTCATGTCAATAGTAAGGTCACGAGGCATTCCAATACCGACAGTGACGATAGGTGTCCAGTTACTTCCGTCCAAGCATGCCCGACCAATTCTTGGATATTGGCCATAATCGATCCAATACAAATATCTGATTCAAAGTAAGAACAATTTGAGATAAACTCACCTAAAACCATCACGCTTCATTCAAAAGAGGCTCATCACCCACCTTTTGACTGGATTTACCGCTAATTCTTTCGGCGAGTCGGTAGTTGTCTTGTACAAAACTTTACGCATCGATCCGTCCAACCAGCACACCTCTACATAGTTTTCGTGCGGGAAGACATTGGTGAAATACAGGTTACCAGCGATCCAATCGATCGCCAAACCTCGAATACCATTAGAGCCGATTCCGTCTTTGACGATGGCCTGAACTTCAGTACCATTCGGTCTGACCCGATAAATTCCATTCCAGTTGCCGCGATTAAATTCGACCCAATAGATCCATTTTTGAGAGTAGTGATAGTCGACGTGCAGGATATGGTGTCCTGAAAAAGAGTGGATATTAGTATTTGACTTTCTTCCAAAGTGTTCGAACAATTTTTTCCACAATCACCTGGACCAGAAATCGGGACCATAGCTTCCGAAGAATCCTTCAAACTAAAACCTCTGGTGATGTCCAGTTGACTAACGATTGCAAAGCTCTTAAACGCTGTGCAATGCACTTCATCCTCCTTCATATATCCAACCGAGCAAGCGCACTTCCGCGCGAAACCTTCAGACGGTATACACAATTGATCACAGCCTCCATTCTGTTGCTGGCACAAATGTTGTTGAACTACGCAAAATCCGTTCAATTTGAATACATCAGATCGTACTTTCTAAATAGCTAACGTAGGTTTAAAGTTTATTCACCTTCACGTTTTTTGAACACCACAAAATATTTCAGATCGGCTTCGTTTTCCAGAATGATCTCCGAGTTATTTGTATCGTTGAGCCAAACACGCGCCAGTTTATCGTACCTCGAGTCCATATAATATAATTTTTTATCGTACACAGCCAACGCTCTAGGATACGAAATACCAGCCTCTTCGGACAAAACCGTTTGTATATTCTGTCCATAGTTATTGATACTTTTGATCTATCGAGAAAGAGGACGAATTTGAATACTTCATAATTTTAGATTGGTGGAAAAGTTACATTCATTCAGCACTTACCGAACTCGGATACTGCGTACTGTAATAAATTTTCTTCGATTCCAGATCAATAGTGATGGCCACTGGTACATCACCGTTACTTATGAGCACCGTTGACATCGTACCATCCATATTTACTTTGCCTATTTTTGGACTCACTCCAAAACCTCCTTCATCGGCCCAATATAATTTTCTGAAATCGGAAGAAGACCAAGAATATTAATACAAGAGGTGGAGACTAGGGCCGTTGATATTTGAGGGTCTAGAATTACTTTCGAAAAAGCAAATGCGGCGTCTGTTCTTTTCAAGTACTGGGGAAATAAAAAATTAAAAATCCTCCTTACTATAGTTACTCAATCTTTTGACAAGTTTCATGTCTTTTCCCTACCCCCTAAATCTCAAAAATGCGTCTGGGCGTCCAAACGAATGACCTTGGGAGTTTGAAAATTCTCAACGTCGAACCTCCGCCCTACCCCAGATTCCGGAATTTGCGTCCAGACCTTTGACTATATTATATTATGGTCCGGACGTCCACACGGATGAGACTTGTTGAGTGGGGAGAAGGAGAGCAAACTAACTAGGTCTCTCCATGATCTATGCAGTAAACTAACACACTAGCTTCATATGAGGTCTAGAAATCCTGTATACTGTACATATAACCGGACTAATACTAGACTAAGAAGGGAGGCTGACTAGTTATATTTAACCATGGCTCAGTTTTCTAATATACAGCATACTCTATACTAGGCTAGTTACCGCTTGCCTATACTAAAAAAGTTCAAAACAAGGTTCCATACAAAGTATACTAGGTCCAAGCGGCCAAATGACATCTACTAGACCTCTAATAGGCTAAAGCCTTCATTATACTAGGCCTGAATCAGGATGCTGCAGTAGGTATAGCTGTTAAGTAGACATACTGTCGCGAGTGAGCCCTCTGAAAGCTAATAGCTCAACATACATATTCTAAAGTTGATTTATACTAGATCAAGAAGGAGGGCGAACTAGATATTCTGAAGTAGACTTATACTGGACTAAGGAGGGGGCAAACGCAGTGTTGCCAGGTGATAGTCTCAAGAATCCGTATCCGCAATTTTTTGTAAGACAATGGTAAGACCTAAAAACAGATTTCTACGGATTTCAAATGATCCATTCATAACAATCAGGAGAAAGGTATCTCTCATAAGTGTTGCTGAGGTACTTTTCCCTTGATCGGCTCAATATTACGATCAGCCTGTTACGATCAGGAGAAAAGTATCTCTCGTGCCAGTGTCTAAGGTACCTTTCCCTTGATCGGAAGAAACCCATATTGTACGTAAAATCCGTAAGAAAAGAAAAACCCGTATCTTTTTCGAGGACCAAAAATCCGTAGATCTGGCATCCTAGGGCGAACGAGTGGAACGAGTGAGCCCACCAAAAGCCATTAGCCTAACATATTCTAGAGTAGACTGACATCTACTAGACCTCTAATAGGCTAAAACCTTCATTATACTAGGCCTGAATCAGGATGCTGCAGTAGGTATAGCTTTCAAGTAGACATACTGCCGCGAGTGAGCCCTCTGAAAGCCATTAGCTCAACTTATTCTGAAGTATATTTATACTTGATCAGGAAGGGGGGCGAACTAGATATCCTGAAGTAGACTTATACTAGACTGAGAAGGGGGCGAACGCCAGATTTCTACGGATTTCGATTGATCCATTAATAACAATCAGGAGAAAGGTACCTCTCATAGATGTTGCTGAGGTACTTTTCCCTTGATCGACTCAATATTACGGAACTTTGCAGTATCAGCCTATAACGAGCAAGAGAAGAGTACCTCTCGTACTAGTGTTTAAGGTACCTTTCCCTTGATCGGAAGAAATCCATATTGTACGTCAAATCCATAAGAAAGAAAAGCCCGTATTTTTTATCCGTAGATCTGGCATTTTAGGGTGAAATAGTGGAACGAGTGAGCCCACCGAAAGCCATCAGCCTAACTCTTAACATATTCTAGAGTAGACTTATATACGAGACAAAGAAGGGGGCGAACGAGCGGAGCGAAAGAGCCCTCTAAAAGCCATTAGCCCAAGATATTCTAAAGAAGACACTAGACCAAGAAGGGAGGCAAACGAGCGAAGTATGCTACCTTTTAGAAGACATGAAATATGACCTTTATTTATTTGGCTATGCCAGAAAATCTTTCCATAATAATATTTCCCTATGTTAAAACACCCTTCAACGTTTTCGTTTTTCAACTCACTGCCTCTTTTCTGAATCTCCAACAGGCTACCTTCATAACTGCAGAAACTAAAGACAGCGACTCACCCATCCAGAGGATCCACAACGATACCGACAGGATTTGCCACGGATGTATCATTACCGTCATTCGACAAGATCACCATTCGATACTTCTCTTTACCGTCTACTTTCACTAGTTCTATATTCGACGCGATTCTGTTACCGATATAAAGGTTTCGACCAATCCAGTCGAACGCTACGACATAGGGAGCACCAACCAGGCCGGTCACGTCGCTCAAAAACGCCGTTCGATTACCTCCGTGATAAGACATTGTGTAAATTGTGCACTATGAAACAAATCGAAAATTCATAAATTTCCTCCAGTTCAAACGATAGCTCCTTGTCAAGATACCGAAATTATTCAAACGTACATTTCCAGTATTACTTTCTTTCTCTTCATCATCCTTGACCCCTTGTACCCAGAATAAATTGCCCATAGTATGATCGTAATCTAACGTTACGCCTCCTTCAATACCAACAACAGGCGTTATATGCCCGGTGCTCTTGTTCTTAGGTTCCAAACCAACGTCGACGATTTGCGAACCTTTCATGACTAGAAGATAATTGACGTCCTCTGTAGGGGAAAAAAATACAAGAATTACCAACAATTATCTACATTTCATTAGTTCAGATCGCATTTCGAATCCTTCGACACTAACCTTCCTTGCAACTTCCATCTGCTTCGAGTTTATAACCCGGTTTACACTTACACGCGTAACCAGTAGGAGTTGAAGGCGACAAGAGACAAAATTGAGCACATTTCGCTTGAGTGCAGGGACTCGTTTTATTCTTCGGCTGCAGCGATGGATGGTGGACGTGAATACTCAACGGTTGAGAAATCAGATGTGAGACCACAGTCTGATTTTTCCCTCTGAACTTATGCGCCGATAATACCTAAAGATCAATTTTTTTGATTAATCCCTCGCTTCATTCTATGAATTCCACTCGCAGATTCGACTTACTCTATTCAGTTGTCTATCTGTCCAGTATAAAGTGTCTTCGAATAAGGTCAACGAATGCGGATGAAGTAAATAATGGCTACCAGCGATCACTTGTTGACGACCGGAACCATCGTAATTACAAAAGTCGACGAAATCTAATTTGGAGTCGGCGAAATACACACGACGATTGGCGATGTCAAGAGTCAAACCGTTTGGCCAATATATTTTCGCATTAATGATCACTTCTCGACTACTTCCGTCCATACCGACACGTTCGATTTTCGGGTATTCGCCCCAATCAGTCCAGAAAATCCAATGAGCTCTGTAAAATATCAGCACTTATGACCTCGGGTCTTGAAAAAAACACTATCGAGTAGGGCAACAACTACAAACCCTTCAGTAGGATCCAAAACCATTCCACGTGGTTGCGTGATTTGGTCTTTCACCAATACCATTCGATCCGATCCAAATTCTTTACACACTTCGATAACGTTCAGTCGGGAATCCAGCCAATAAAGGTGTTTACCAATCCAATCGTACGCCAAACCTTCGACCAAATCTAAGCCCGATGAGATCACCTGAAGAAAAAATTATGCGTACAATCAACCATAATAAATTCGTGATTTCTGTTTGGTGAAACTTGAATTCTTACGTCTTGGGTAGTTTTCCCACGATCTAACCGCGAAATTTTCTTCAGTTTCATGTCTGACCAGAAAATAGTTCCGGTATGCATATTTGACGCGGTTGCTACCACATTCTCTACGGCAATTGGAACTCGTTCCAAACCTTGTTCTTTTAGATCAGCGACTAGAATAGAGTGTCTGTTCGAGATGATGAGGAAGGCCGCACTATGATCTACAATTAATAAAATTGGTACAAATGTAATTTGCTATTTCTATCGCGCGCGGAAAAACAATAATACAGACCGCAAACTACTTACTCACTGCTTTGCAGGTCCTCTTGTCTGGTTCGAGCGTATAACCTGCGGTACAGGAGCACATGAAACCTTTTTTGAAATTTGTACAAGTTTGCGAACAAAGTCCTGGTGGCTCGCATTCGTCCAAGTCCATACAATCGAATGTGCCATTCAGTACTTCTCCAGGAGGACAAGTGCACATGGGTCCCTTTGAAATAAAATTCGATCAATTACCTCGCACTATTTGTAGCTTCTTCTCTGGGTGAAGACGTACGTACCACAGGAGTTTCTTTACACGTGTTCGAACAAAAATTATTATTCTTTTCACAGCCTTTGAGATCACACAATGGACCTTCGTCAGCTCCGTTGGGACAGTCGGGCACTTTATTACACACGGAAGTCAGATTTACGCATCGTTCTGTCACGTTAGGACATTGCCACATATTGTCTGGACACCTTCATAAAAAATTTTTCAGCATTAAAATTAGGTTTTAAATTTACTTTCCAGAATAGGTACAGAATTTGAAAGGCACAAATAGGGACTGAACCTGCCAGAAGGTCGGAGGCTGATTCTCCCTCAAATGAGGAAAATTTCGGCCTTGATATCATTTCAACTTTTTTCGCAAAAGGCCTCGGAAACATGAGAACGAGGCTCAATCAGAGTAACCTAAGTTTTTCACGTGAAGTATGAAGGATGAAATCAAATTTGAAATAAAGAAGGCACAAAACCTGGTGATTTGGGCCTTTCAGCGCTAGTATCGCGCTGAAAGGTCAATGGGCAGCGTGGCTTTCCTCATATCGACCAAGATTATGACTTTTTTACGCTTTACAAATTTTGTACCCTCAATACTTCCATCTAATGGCTTTGTACTCGACTTATTTTGAAATTACTCGATCAACATTCAAACTATAAAATCATCCTGATCCCGTTTCCAACTTTGTCGATTGTAACGCTCATAGCGCGTGCCAATTTTGAAGATAGAAGTATCTTCCAGACCTATCTACGGTAAAATAAAGTTTCCGTCACCATCTTTTTCCAGCAAATACCTGAAAGGAGGTGGCACACAGGCGTGCCGGACGTCTTCGTCAGAACCATCACCGCAGTCGTCACGGCCATCACAAACGTAAGCTTTGAAAACGCAATGCGAGTTGTTGCATTTGAAATAATTCGGTTGGCAGGCTACCTACGTGGCATCATAGAAAATACGAGAGGAATTATAATACCCTGTCAAGAAAACGCCAAAATTAGAATCTATTGAACTTACCTCTCCACACGTTTTGGGCTCATCGGAATCATCGTCACAATCAGACGTACCATCACAATACCACGATTTTGGTATACAAATTCCGGATTTTTCGCATCGAAATTGTTTTTCAGGATCGCATTGGTTTGGCGACACCGTCGCTATAGAAACACCATACAATTTAGAATCCTCTTTGCAAAACCTGATTAGTACGAGCATTCACCGATACTTACGACACCCAAGTTCATCACTACCATCGTTACAATCCAAAATCCCGTCGCATTTGTAGGTTTCTTGAATACATTGTCGTAAATCTGCACATTTAAACTGTGTCGCTGAGCACGTAATCGGAGGGCATCCCTCTTCGTCTTGGTTATCAAAACAATCGTTATCCCCGTCACAAACCCACGTTTGCGGTATACAATGCCCTGACCTCGGGCATGTGAACTGAAACAAAAGTGCGAGTGAGTGACGCGAACTTAAAAACGCGCTCGATAAAAACGAACTCCCTAAATACCTGGAAATAGGCGCATGTTTTCTCTGTGCAAAAATCACCTTCGTCCGAACCGTCACCGCAATCGTTTTCAGAGTCACACTTCCACGTCGAAGGTATACATCGTCTATTCTCGCACAAGAACTGAGACATAGAACAAGTCACGTTAACGCAGCCAGTTTCGTCACTGTAGTCACCGCAATCGTTCTCGCCATCACATTTGAAAGTTTGCGGAACACATCGGCCCGATCCGCATTGAAATTCGCCCGCACTACACGTTGGCTCTAAACAAGAACGCAACCCATTATTAACCCATAGATTGTGCAGGAAATATCATGATTTTTCAGAACTTATAAGTCACGCACTCGTGCAATTTTGTTCTTCGTCCGAGTTGTCCAAACAATCATCGTCTCCATCGCACACCCACGCTTTTGGAATACATCGTTGATTATTGCACATAAAATCCCATTTATTGGGGCACGCGGTCATGGGTGGTTCTGCACTTGGATCAATTACGCAGGTACGTTCATCACTAGCCAATCTTTCCCCGTACGGACATCCGCATTTTACCTGGACCGAAGAATGAAATACAACTCAAGAACATCACGTAGGTACGCCACACACATCAACGATGTGTGATTATATACCTGTAAGGCCGATGAAGTATTCGAGGGAACGCCAAAACATAACTTCTGACAACCGCTATAGTTCGCACTGGGTAAGCAGGGATGCAGTTTATTGATATCTTGTTCCCGTTGACTATAAACTTTGACACCGTAGAGGCGATTATTCGGTGGCTCCCTAGTTACCACTTCCTCCATATCTCCATTCAACTTATGCAACTTTACTATCGAATCTAACCTCCAATCGGTTATGTACATCCAATCTAATAAGCAAATATATTCGATGGTCAAGAAAACTGATTGCATAGGTAGATGATTAGGAACTCATGAAGAGAGCGGTGTTGAAGCCAACCTTGAAAGATGACGATCGAAAACGGATGTCTTATAAGTTTCGAGTTTATGGTTCTCACATCGGTACCATCTAAATTCGAATGCTGAACGTGATCGAGTAATGCGTCACACCAATACAGACGATCCATCGCGAAATCCATCGCTAATCCATTCGGCCAGCCCAGCGTTACGTTACGAAATACTATTAAATTCGAACCATCCGTGTACGTCCTACTAATGTTAGCCGGTCTGTCCCATTCTGAGAAAAATATAAACCTATTAAAAATAACAATAACCGTTAACCACAATTATGGGCTTGCGACGACAAAAATAAAAACGTTGATAAATTAGAGGAATCGATAATTACCCTCTGTTTGGGTGCACGACGATCGCCCGAGGTCGTTTCAGATTTTTCAGCAGAACACGTCGATTTGTAATGTTTCTCGTGCTCAACACATTTAACGTTCCTTTTCGGCTGTCGATGTAGTATAAATTTTTCGCCACCCAATCAACAGCCAGACCTTCGACACCCTCGTTCTGCGACGCCAACACAATTTCTCGTCCTGCAAAAATTTATCGAAACAAATTCGCATCAATATTTTCGATAATCTATCGTTCTACGGTGAACTTGAATCTGTACCTGTTCCGTTTTTATACACTCTGTAGATAACATCTTGTAGCACGTCTGAATAATAAATGTGATTTGTTTGGTAATCGAAATCTAAACCAACGAAACGAGCACGGCGAGACACGACCGGTAGAATGGCATCGCTGAATCCTTCGGATACGGGATTTAATACTCTGCCTTTGATGAAACGTTGCTGAGAGTACAATAGGAACTCCGAAACACCTGAAAAAATCACAAAAATTGGTAAGATTAGGTTTGAGGTACCGACGATGGGAACCAGAAGGTTACTATTTCACTGCCACTTCGAGAAGATCATAGGGGAATGATCATATGCAATATGCAATGGTAGAAGAGCCCCATACAAACTTCAAACCAGTGAAGTATGACCTTGACCTGCTTCAAGGGAAATTTCGACATTCGACTCAAGAGTATGATAGAGGAGCAGCTGGAGGACGGTGTCATGTTATCAAAAGGACTTGGAGAAATTTATTCTCGTTACAACTGAATAACACGGCGACTCAGAGACTTGGGACTTTGAAAATTCCAACGCAAAGGAAACAAAGGGGTGGGGCACAAAGAATTGTCGACTTTCGAGCGACCTCCAGGCTAATTTTAGTCGGGGAAAATGAACCACAAATAATGAGAGATGAAATTGAATTTTGTTAAGTGATAATCAAAAGTAAAAGCATACATATATCGACCTACGAGGAAGATACTGTTTGAGAAGCAAGATCGAGGACGTTACTCGATTCTCGTCAACTATTTTTTTGCTGAGCTAAAATATTGAGTTTTGGAAATTCTACTATTCCCCCTTCCCCTTCTCACATCTTAGAAATATTTGTCGGCCTAAAACAGAACTCACAAACTTTTTCAAAATAGCAGCTATACATAATAGCTGTAGAAGAAAATCCACCCAGCAATTAAAACAATTAACGCAATTAAGAAGTCGGAATGGCATTGTTTCTCATTTCCTATCGATTCAAGTGCAACGAAAAATTTCCTTGCACTACTTACTTATACAATTTTTCAAATCGTTCGACAACGCCCAGCCGATTTCACAAGCACAACGATAGCCAACTGCATCCGTTTCGCTTACTTTGGTTATGATACACAAATGATGACAATGGCCATTATTTTTCGCACAGGGATTATTATCTGTCGAGAGAAATAAAAGTATGATATTATTTTTAAAAAAAAGGTTGGCTCGTATCGCGACAGCACGTTATTCACCTTGTTTTTGAAGCAACGGATGAACTATTTTCACAGCCTTCGGGTCTTTCACTTCTCTATTCTTGTAGACAGTCTGTATGGACGTCGATCCTTCGTATTTATTCACACTCATAATACCTTGCTTGGTACTATCTGACCAGTAAACTCGATTCTCGAACACAGCTAATCTTGTAGGAGATGGCACTGAGGGACCTAAATCAATGTGTAAAATCTTTTCACAAATTTCTTCATCGTTGGACTTTACTCATCAAATAATAACACGTACCTCTTAAAATAAGGAAATGGTTATTGCCGTTGTAATCTACGGTTTCGATGTAATCTAATAAAGAATCGCACCAGAATACACGTTTGGTAAAGTCGTCCAACGCAATCCCGGAAGCTTTGTACACAGCCTCTGTTACAATCGATTTCACATTTGTTCCGTCCATATGCGCTCTCAAGATCTGATTACTATCGGCGATGAACATCAAGCTACGAAGATGGAGGATTTTACGTTAGAATTGGAACAAGAATTCCCAAATAAGTGCGACATTCAAAGAAGGACAGTAACTCACCCGGATAATGGGTCTAGCGCAATGTCTGTCGGATTAGTCAGGTTGCTTCCCATGACAATGGCATGATGTTGACCGTCGAGTTCGAAAACGTCAATTTTTTGACCCAAAGAATCAACGACGTACAATTTATCACCGATCCAATCAACAGCAAGAGCAATGGGTGATGATGATCCTGGTAACATGAACTCGCGTTTTGGCAAAAACTGCGCAATCGCGGCCAACGTCGAAACCGAACCAACATTCAGTGCATGGAGATCTTGTACATGAACCTAGAAAGAATACCCGAATGATGTACAAATAGTCAATCTTCGTTTTATTTCGCGCGAATCTTTGAAAAATACGTACCTTTTTGGTTTTGACATCGATCCAAAATAGTGAATTTTTAGCATAATGGTAATCCAATCCGCTGACTAGGGAACCATTTGCAATCAACTGTTGATTTTGACCGTGAGAGTCCATCTTCAAGATCGATTTATCGTGAGCGAAATATACGCTGTAGGGTACGGAAGCTTTATTAATTAGGCATGTTCTATTATCGACCAACTCGAAGCCAGGATTACATCCACAGAAGTAGGAACCTTCGGTATTGCGACACATTTGGTCACAAAAGCCCCACTCAAGACACTCATCTCGATCTGAAAGAGAAAGTTGATACGAAATATTGTATTCAAAACGTTTGCGATGAAAACAGAACGAAATACTTCAACGATATGAGGATAAATATGTTTAGAACTTATGTTTCTAGAAAAACTTTACATCCGTCAATATTGTATAATAATCACATTCATTTGCAATCAATGTTATCTAGAACCTATTTGCAACAAGAGGATTTTGATTCAAGAAAACCAAAGATCAAGATATCAGGTCTTGTTCCATGATCTTCATTTCAATTTGTCACAAACCACTTCAAGAAACTGATGAATTTTCATAGTTTTTGAGGTTCCCTATTTACACAATTCTAAAATCCTTATTTCAACAATACATTATCCTTGTATTGTAAGTACGTTTGCTGGTTGATCTTCATGAATTTTGAAGTTCCTGAAGTCATGTATTTGCACAGTTCTAAATACTCAGACCAAAACTTTCACTACAATTGAATATTATGGTTGATCAGTTCGAGTTCTCAAAGTATTTTGTGAATTGTCTGATACTTTCAATGGTATTTCACACTGCCTTGGGGCTCTGTTAAAGCTATAAAGTAGCCTAGGGACAGTCCTTGGCCTAGGAAAAGAGAAGAGAAAGTAACAAGCAAGAAAAAACAGCTGCAGGAACTTTGCAACCATCTGGGCGCATTTACACTGCCGGTGTGCATGAATATTACCTAGTTGATAGCATTATTTGATAGTTCTTCCATACAAAGATGAATTGATGTATATCCAAATCAACGACCAGGCAAACTGTATCTTTTGAAAAGGGAAGAACATAGAGTTTCTTCCTGATTGTTGATTTGGATGTACATCAATTCAACGTTGTACGGCAGAGTTGACAGTGTTGACACTTGACAGCTTGCCAAGCTGCAACCTATGAAATGCACCATAGGAGCGCTAGTGTACATGTCAAGATATTTGAACCAGCCATCCCCTAGGAGCGTTACAATCGGCAAGAATGAAAACAGAAGCAGAGTGATTTTTCCATTTAAATTTGAATGCTGAGAAAATAATTTTGGAACAAAGTAATTAAAAACAAGAATGAAGAGGATTAATTTGTAGATTGTATACAAATAGTATACGTAATATGTGTATGAATTTTTTTCAAATTATCCATTCTCATGAAATAAAAATTAATTCAGATTGATTCCAGAAACTTTCCATTAATTTTCTTTTTCTAGTTCAGCGCTCTTCTGCCAAAATTGTGAGAAACAGAAATATTTGCCTTGTAATCAGAGGTGACAGCTTTAGCTTAGCTTTATGTTAGCTGATTTTTTGGACATGTGTTAGCCAGCCGTTAGCTAGCCAATGAAATTTCAGTTATAATCCGTTCCAAGTAAGTCTGCCGTTGATTCAGAAGACAACCACAACGTGTGAGTTCTAGTGCGTCAATTTCTCGATCAATCAGAGACAAGCAGCGTTGTGCTGCTTGACACTCTCAGTGCAATTTTCGCGCTTCCCTTCATACCACTGATACTGCATTGCCTTCAATTTACCGGCAGACTTAGTTGGAACGGACTCTAGGAATTAAGGAATTTTCCGATTATAAACACAGTCATTGGTCTTCTACTCTGTCTTTAAGAAAGAAAAAAAATTGTATTTTTGAGGTCAAAAAAGTAGAAGACTTTAACGCTCCTAGCGGAATTTTTCAATATCTGGACACTGTAGGCAGTTTGAATAATTGATAGTTAACTGATAAAGCCGTTTATTTAGAGGTTTTTAACCAATTAACCACTTACAATGGCCTTCAAAAAACCATTTTACCGGTACATGGAAATGTAATGACCCCCATCACCATCACTTTCAAACTATGATCATCTACTCGTCCAAAACCACTAATCAGCCATGGCCTCTTATTTCATCTCACCAACAGAGGGCGCATCTTCAAGCTTTACTTTCAAATTTCAACAAAAATAAGGAACCTGATCGTTATGATAATTATGCAAAGTTCCACAACCACGCCTGTTCTAGAATCCTCACTTGAAGCTACCATTCACCTTGGATGGGTGAGGCTTCCTTGTTGTAGGTTTAGAATGTTAAAGGCTCTTAAGGTTGATAAGCGGGTGTTTTCAGGTTTTTCAAAATTTTGTATTTGCATTATTTTAGGAAGCCTTAGTTGAGGTTTTGGAAAACCTCCTATTTGTGGTCAATCTTCATGGTTTTTGGCAGCGGGGCATTCCACGAAGTCAAAGTCTGCGGTAATCAGACTTTTTCCTCGACAAATCACTGCCAAAGTTATATTTTTCAAGGTCTCGAGTTCGAGCTAAAATCCCAAGTTTTTTATCAAAACAGAGCTGTATTTTTTGTATTTTTTCAATAGCAAAAGCCAAAGTTTGCGCTATATTGTGTTCAAGGGTGGTGAGTTTGAGTCCAAAGACTAAGTTATAGAATAAAAATCATTCACACTTTCCATCGAATGCGAGTAAGTTTACTGGCCTGCCTAGAAAAAAAAATCGACACCTACCTATACATTTTCTGCTGTCGTTCGATATTTTGAAACCTTCTGGACAAATACAAGATCCTCCCGACGGCGAGGCTTGACATCTATATTCGCAGTTCAACACAGGACAACTAATGGTAGCTAAAGAAAATAAACCAAATTAATCAATAAGACATAAAACAGACAAATTATTCTTGGACCAAATGGTTGGAAGAAGATTCTCAGAAAGCCCTCCCCCCTTCTCTGAAGATTCTCAGGATACACAGTTGACGGCTAAAAACCCTTCCTTTCGAAAATTCTTCCGCCGTAAATCAAATACATGAACGAAAAACTTACAACAAGCTGCTTCTTCGTCAGCATTATCTTCGCAGTCTTTTTTCTGATCGCACAATTGCGATTTTGAGATGCATTTCGGTTTCCCGTTCGGTCCACCTTTTGGGCACAAAAATTTGCCCGGACAAGCGATCGTTGTGCAGTTGGTCTCGTCACTGCCGTCGTGACAGTCCGCATAGCCGTCACAATGATAATTACGAGGAATACAGCGGCTATTCGCGCAACGAAACTGGCCAACATGACACGCCGCAAAATCTGTAACACACGTAAAATGATACCGGTAAAATTCGCGTCGTAGATCCGAACAAACATAGCCAGATTATTTATACGACGTCGAGAGAAAGACACAAAAATTATCAATAACGAGATCATTACGTTGTCAGCTGACGAATCGTCCCTGTCGCTGACGAATCGTCGCGGTCGCTGACGTCGTCTGCAACTTGCGCCTCTTTTTGACGGGTACCTAGATACCGAAAAAACCGACGCTTCGGTCGTCGTCGATTTGTCCGCGTAATCATCATCGTCGCCGCCAGGTATTTCGCGCCGAACGGAAGGGCTCGACGCGAGTCGCTATATTTTCCAAATAACAGACGATTCCGGATTGCTGATTTCGTTAGCTACGGTACGCTCCACAGCGGAAACAACCGATGACACGACGATACGTTTGGCGAATATAGAAAATGGTATTGAACACATTGTAGTAAAATAGAACCGCGCGTTGCAAAGAAAACAGGCTTTCAGTCGTGCTATTACGACAAACGCGAGATAATAACGACAAAAACGTTTCCATACAAGACAGATGAAATACATACGAAACGGAGGCACGACCGAGGACGGTAATGATGAAATAAGACTAGAGCTACAAAGGAGAAAATCATACAAGAGCTCAATAATACACAATGAGTTTGGAAAAGATCTCTTTCCCATCGAGCCGACGTTATTTTGTAATATAATCGATATTTAAATATTGGTCTACTTTAATAGATGATGACCGATATAGAGTGATTCGGTTGAAAAAACATTTTGAACTATAGTCGAAGTCTCCTTAAAAGAGGAAATTGAATGAAGATTGAGCGAGAAGAGAATGATTGGAGAGCCAAGATGAACCTCACAATAAATCCATACCGCATACCTATCAAATGCGGCGCCGTGAAACCGATTCTGAGGGAGTGATAAGTACAGAGTTTGAAATTTTTTCAAACAGAGAAAGCCTGAGACAGGGGTAGGATAGTCTAGTAGAGGCATGAGGCACTAAAGTAAGGAAGGCCAAAATTATTTCAGATCTCTAAAGTAGGTCAAGGCCACTGATGACGTCATCAATCGAGAAAAAAAACCAAGTCAAAAAATTTCGAAAGACCGCCACTTTCCAGAACTAGCCCCAGCCAAAAACCTTTCAGAAAACCGTCATCAAACCATGACGGTTCCTTGCGGTAATTTTTCTCGATAGTTTCTCGTGACGGTTTTTGCAAGAGCAGTCCCAGGCTCAGACGATTTAACGTGATGAATTTCCCAGGAGTAGCCCCAGCCAATAAACGTCTGGAAAACCGTCACCTAATCGTGAAGGTTTTTCCAAGAGCAATTCCACGCTAGAACTTCCCTCGACCCAGTAATTCGTAGCTCATAATTATACCACAAGTTTTCGTTCTTATTCAAAATTCAAGCCCTCAAGAACTCTCCCTCACTTCCTTCGAGGTTCATTCTCCTGATTGACATACGTGACACTTCTTTTTTTCCTAATCGACGCCCTAATTAGACGTAGGTTTTTAGCTAAAATTTTCGATACGGAAGGCAGACAAATAACCCGAAGATTGTTCTCTCGTTGATTGAGCTTCGAGATTTACCTGACTACCTTATTCTTCTTCCCAGAAAATGCAGTTCGAGTGTTTATTCTGTTTACCAGAGCGTTCGAAACTGCTGTAGTGCTGTAAGAAGAATAATTTCATCGGGAGTCAGCCAAGATACACGTGGACGTATGTGTTCGTTGAGAGTAGTAAAAAGATTAATAACCGATTGAAATTCGAAATATGTAAATGAATCGTAACTATATGGTATATACGAGTATAGGTATCTTGTAGAAGACAGTAGGTGTGTCAGGTTCGTTTAGCACGCAAGTCTCGAATGCTAGTGATGGTGCAGTCATTAATAACTTCGGGTCGATGTATCTCTACCTATACGAGTATATATATACACACAACTGTACGTAAATTTAGACGTTTCAATGGGTGACCATTGACCGGTGACCGTTTTTCGCGGTCAAAATTGATTGTCGCTGTGAATTGTTATCATGTGTTGATCTTTCTAGATACTCTACGCCGAAATATTATGCGATTTTGCAATTCGTCCTTTGTACGAGACTAACGAGAATGTCAGCGACCTCAATCACGCGAGCGAATCAACAGGATGCAGATTGTAATCTCTGGTGATAGAGATCGAATGATGATAATTTGCAAGAAACATTGATCAGTATGCAAAAGTATAGAGAAAAAATTGTGCGTGAATCTGTGAACATCAATATTTCCAAATTCATTTGCATAAACGAGAAAAGTATCCCTGGAACTTTTTCAATGAAATGAAGCAAAAAGTTGGCAAGGAGGTTTGACTCTCGAGTATAGGAGAACTTATCTTTGTTATCTGTTTCGCCTAAATTCTTTATGTTTCTTGGAGAAATCAATTTGAACATTTGAAATTGTTTGTTATGACTTTAAAATCCTGACAAAGGGTGAAATATCGTCTTCAAGGCAACTTGTAAGCTTACCGATCTAAATTTTCTACAAGTAAAATCAACTTCTCCTCCTCCTCTTCTGCTCGGTAAAAGCCCTCGCCTTTCTGTTTCACTTCCTACATCCATGACTTAGGGTTGTAAGCAAGGTGCCGAGTCTACTAACCAGATGCAATTACAAAATCAATTGTCCCTTCTACCAGTTTCAATCCTAGACTGCATATCAGTGCACTTGGATATTTAAAATATCAGAATGATGGCCTTGCTTCCACTTCCTAAATTCAATTTAAAATTCTGACATTCGTATCTACACTAGTCCCATCCCGAGCTTGTGTGTGGAGTCTGGATAGAATTTGCTCAACTTGGTCCTAAATCCGTCAATTCACACAGTTCACGATATCCTTTCAACTTCAACTGCCATCGACTTACCAACTTGCCGCGATCATTCAGCCACATGCGTGACTCCCGTCAACTATACTTGAGACAGAGTGTGAAGTAATTCTCGCACTATGCGAGTTACCCCAAAAGTTAGCCGCACTACTTCTATTCGCCAATCCCACTTTTTAGAAATACATACTTGATATACTCCCGGCATTACTCTTTGCTCCTTGGACGGTTCCAAATTCAATAATCAAGTTGGCAGTGTATAACAAAATTTTCTCTCACCGTTACTATAACTCCGTCTCAGTTCTAACAGTCATAATCCAAGCCGTCGTCTAAAATCTGCAATTAATCCTGACTTTCCTTCTCCATCATCATACTTCTCTCTTATCCTAACGTCTACTCCATCATCCACGCGTCACATCTCCTCCTTTTTCTGTTATCTTTCATCTGAGTCTTCAGCCACAGCGAGATTTATGGGAACGAAAAAGTCGACGAAGCTGCCAAAAAGCAGACACGAGATTATTACGCCTCAACCTCCGGATTCTCTCCTCTCAATCCGATCTTACCCTTTACATACCGCAATCAATGGATTTTCCATTTAATAAATCAGCACAAAAAAATGGCAACACTGCACCGCCGCCATGTCTCTCAATTGGTCATGTACTCGCAACTTGTCATATCTGCAAGTCAGTATGACTAAGAAAAAAGGAATATTTCAAGCTAATAGCTTTCAAAGAGGTCTCCTCGGTGTATAGTTCCAGTTAGGGTATTTTCAGCTGATGGCTTTTGGGTAGCTCACTCGCTTCGCTCGTTCGCCGTGCAGCCTCCTTGGGATAATACCTATGAAGTATAAAGAGGAAGGAGGAGTATACTCGCAGATTTCTCAATCACCTGCCAGGTATATGAGTTTCTGCCTGAACCTAGTATAAGCCCAGTATAATAACGACGGGGAAGGGGGAGAGGGGTGTACTCGCGAATTTCTCACAGTAAAAAATTCTTCTCAAAAAACTTAAATGCATTACCTTGAGGAGGGGGGGAAGAGAGAGAAATGAGTACTCGCGGATTTTCAAATTGGGGTGCGGTGAGGCAAAAAACATGAAACATGTCAAAAAATTTTCTTACACAGCCAAGTGAATGGAGGTCATGTTTCATGTCTTCGTTAGTAACTAGTGGCTTTTGCGGAGCTCACTCGCTCCACTCGTTCGCCTCTTTTCTTGGTATAGTATAGGTCCAGTTCAGGATATTTCAAGATATAATAGCTTTTGGGGAGCTCACTTTCTCCACTCGTTCGCCTCCTCCTTGGTCTAGCACAGTGGTCTTCAACCTCTTGTGTATTGCGAGCCAAAAGAGAATTTCTCACAACGCGCCTCAGAATTTGGGAAAAATATTACAAAAATTCTCCACAAAAAGAAGAGCTCTGGTGAGCGCGGAAGCAAGTTCCTGATTTCCAAAGTTCTCCTCCTGAATGAGATGAATTCTCATGTAAAATCACCCACACAGATCGAAAACAATTATCAAAATTTTGTGATTGGACAGCTTAGTTTTTTGAACTCTTCAAAACAAGAACAATGAAAAGGAGAGAACCACTCCTCTTGGCAACCAAAAGAATTCACAATTTTGCTGTTTCCACAGCTTTCAGTATAATGTAGAACTGTTGGGTGAATTGTCTTCTCTTCTTGAACTCTGCGGATGATTTTAGAGAGAAATCTATCTGATTCGAGAAAAGAACCCGCTCATTAAAATTGGAAGGTCATTCCTCTCTTTAAGCGAGGGTTCAGATATTCTCTGGGTTCTGCACTCCATAGAGCTTTCCAACTTCTACAGAATTTTTAACTACTTTTTTCTTCCAACTCAACACGCGTATTCGAAGAAAAATCGATCTCATTTTAAAAAGGAATTTGAGGAATCAAAAAAGCATACTCGTCTTCGAGGACAAGAATCAATTTTCAAAGTTTCACAGAGAATTTCCAGAGCAGACAAAAACCGAAGCTTCGAATGATTCGGTACATCTCTTTCTGCATTCAAATTTACTCTTAGAGCCAGCATCCCTTCCATCCTGATTTTCTAATTCAAATCTCTCGCAAGTTCTTTCGTTCGCGTCCTCTTTCTCCTGATCAATCACAAGACAATACTTGTTACAGTATCAATGACTACGCGCCGACGTTGATAGAATGAATAATTCGACGATTCATCAAACCATTTATACTCGCGGTCGCTGAATATGACCAACTAAAACTGAATCTCTTCAACGTCGAAAGTTGAATACAGCGCGTTGCCCAAAATGAGAAACGAGAAGAGAGCACTCGAGAATACCGTATACCTTATAAAACGTAAATTGTACGAACACGAACAGAGGGAAAAAAAAACCGTCCATTAGAATACAGCAGACTATATATCTTATTAAAGTACTGTCATATACCCGCCGTTTTGATTATACACGTATACCCAGCTTCAACCTACAATAAAATATGTATAATGAATTTGTACATATAGTACTTTTTGATGAGAAAGACGGAGAGAATAAAAGACGGAGATCTATCCATGACTAGTGAAAGTTCATCCAACAAATTTCCATGTATACCGGGCACGATAATAGAACGAAATGCGCCGCATTAATTCACGATCGTAATATCATTTGCTAGCGTCAGCTTCTCGAATGACTGAAAATATGGACACTTTATTCTGGGAAACCTAAAAATGTGTACGCAGCTCGAGAAGAGAATTTATGATGCGCGGCAGTAGATAAGATTACACATTACGATGAATGCTTCAGAATATGTATGAAAATCTCGCTCTTATCGTCGTTTTGTACTTTTAAGACCATCACGTCACAATCGTTTCATGTCACACTGCCATGCAGAAAGCTAATAAGATATACACGAGCGTTATCCGCTTTAATTAGCCGCATCATCTGCGGACGATAAAATGATGGCTACAAGCGCATATTCACGTTATATTTCACTACTGACCGCAAAAATTTCTTCCGTTCACTTTTCGACTCGACGTATCCACTTTCTCGTCACGTATATATTAAAGAATGAACAACGGTTCCTTTTTTTCGCACTATGTGTTTAAAAATTCTATTACTCGCAAGATCGCTACAACCCCCGCGAGCGGGCATTTCAATCACGCCGCATGTCAAATCCTTCCGAGGCGAGCACGCGACAACACCATCTAGCACCCGCTACTTATTCTGCTCGTACTTTCTCTCTTATTCCTTTTTCCTCTGATAGATATAGTAAACAAATACAGGCATTCTTAAGAATATAACAATTCAATTCTCTACTTACTGCATCCAACTTCATCGCTGTTATCGCCACAGTCGTTGTTGTGATCGCATTTGAGTTTCGGGTCGATGCATTTTTGACCGTTGGCGCATCGAAATTGGTCGAGCGTACAAATCACGCCCTGGGAGCCGGAGGTGCACAAATCTTCGTCGCGTTTATTACGACAATCGTAATAGCCATCGCACTTCTTCTCCAACGGTATACAATAAGCATTGATTTTCTTCTCGCATGAGAAATCGCCGTCATGGCACGTTCTATACGCTGTAAAACACATATTAAAAAAGTATAATGATATGAAAGAGTGGACGATAAAACCGAATAGAGAAGAAATAAAAATGTATTCGCCGGCCGACCTTTCCATTAACTGGGTCAAATCTGAGGAATTGTAAGAAATATTGGAAGATTCGAGTCGTTTTAGTGGCCTATTTTCCAATTCCTTCGAAGGAATGCCATAAAGTTTTTCATCGTGCTTGCATTTAATGAATATACATTTTGATCTTCCGCAGTGACGTTCACCTCCCCCTTCCATCCTCAGAGGACCTTCTTATATCGAAACGACGCACAGGCACGGTGAAATCGTAAGTATTGTAGAGTGATGAGCGACTAAACTGAATACATTGCCTTTTTTGACAGAAATATAGGATTCAGTTGCCAACTGTTGATGATCGAATTCGCCTCGGAACCACCTCTGGGATGCAATTTTCCCCAAATATTGAACTAAATAAGGTAAATACGGTAAAAATACCTCAATCTGAAACTATTCTGAGTAAAATTTCCCATGAAATAGAACAATACGTTATCAATTCTGAGCAATTATTCCCGAATTTGTCTTTCCAATTTTCAGTGAGTTTCAACGAATTATTCAAAATTTTGTAGTTTTTGTAAAAATTTTCCGTACTCGGATCATTGCTAAATTTCATTTGAATCATCTCTATCTTACTCTGTTGCGACGTGACTTTCAGATGGAATAGGAGGCTACCAACCACCGTTCTCACCAATGAATATAATATCTGCTATTCTGACTCCAAATCGATTAATACGTACACCAGACGGCCTTCAACTTATTGACCTTTAGCAAGTGGTAAGCCGAGATCTTCAGAGCAGGTCGGCAAAAGTCCTCTTTCGAATAATTCGATACATGACAAACCAAGATATCTGCCAGTAACACTAATACAGAGTAATCCAAACAGTTGCGAGGACTATACTGAGCAAAAGCCCTCCTTCTACTGATCGGATAAATGGCAAACCGAGATATCAGCCAGTAATGACACTAGAGCATCTAGAACACCCAAGTATAGACACACGCCATCTTGACTGAATTAACACGAGATTAGAAGAACGTACTCCCATAGGAGCTTATGTTGAATTCGTGATTTTCAAGAAAGGATTACTCAAGAACGGCTCGATGAATTTTCTAGCAATTACCCTCATTAAAAAGGAAATTTTATGCACAATAGATCAACGAGTTCCATTCATCAATCGAATCGATAACTCATGAAATGAGCTTCGGCGAGTAAAAATGAAGAGGACATGATCTATTCTATGGAAAATTTTCTTTTCAGTGAGGATAATTTCAAAATAATTCATCAAGCCGTTCTCGATCCTCTTTTGAAAATCACGAATTCAACATGGGCTCTTGTAGGAGTCAAAATGACGCGTGTCGATACTCGGGTGTTCTTTATTAATACGGCGCGAGTCCAGAGTTTGAAAGTTTTTTGAAAGCCGAAAGTTTTAAGCTGAAAGCAAAATCCAACAGCTAAATGGAAGCTTAAAAGCCAAAAGCAAAAGTTTCATTATAAAACAGCTTTTTATTTAGCTTTTCCAGCTGTGGCATAGTGTTTCACAATAAAGAAAAAAAAATAAAAAGTCGAAAGCTGAAAGCTAAAAGCTAAAAGTCAAAAGCCAAACGATTTCTAGAGGCTGGAAGCGAAATCTGAAGCTAAATTGAGCTGAAAAAGTCAAAAGCGAAAAGCGCAAGTTCTATTTTGAAATCGAAAGTAGAAAGCAAAAGTTCTATTATTTGGCTTTCAAACTCTGGGCGCGACTTCCACTCAATAGCTAATGGCAAAGGCGAATCAAGATGCTAATACGTGAACACGGTTTAGAATAGTGATGGGTGAATGGGTGATAGTCGATAGTCCCGATAGTTTTTCCTGAAACTATCGATAGTTTGGATGAAAAACATCGATCAGGAGAAAAGTGCCTGCGCTACTTATGAGACAGATACTTTTCTCCTGATCGTCATTTTTTTTTGGAAAATATTGTAAAGGAATGTATTCTAGTGTTACCAAATGATGGAAACGACTAAGAAATACCATAAAAACGTGGTCCCACGCCCAAAAAGCATAAATGTGACCAAAAGTGAACGATTAACGGTCGACCAGTTCCTTTCTCTTTCTTTTGAATGTGTTATCAGTAAATTCCCATCAATTTTGTGATTTTGATAAGAAAAAGAAAAATTTTCGAACTATCGACGATGGTTTTTCACAAAACTATCGTTTTTCCAGTATCGATAGTCTATCATCGATAGTTCCCATCACTAGTTTAGAACATCTAAACTCGAAGACGACCAAAAACTTACGGTATACTTGTTCACTGTATAGCTTCTGTATTTAAACACTAGGTCGAGGTAGCGCTAGCGTTGCGTCGCAGCGGAGAGAGATCAAGAAAGGTATCCAAACTATGAGGTCGATGTCTAAATTGACCTCATCCATTCTGGCCAAGAACTTTACAGTCAACAGCTCCTGGTGGGAGGCGAACTAACTCATCAGAATACGGGTCAGTCAGTCGATGGATTGAGCTCTTAAAAGCAACGAACTTGTAAGTAACAGGGCAAAAAGATTCGCCGCGGACAGTGATATCAGTCGAAGTATCTTTCCTGTAGATGGCGGATTCAAGAGATCGTCAAATCCAAGTAATTATTAGATCTTATGAAAGATAGCTGATTGTTCAGACACTTGAGAAACTCCAAGAGGAGATCTCGGAGACCAATCCACGTACACAACACATCAAGGACGTACCTGTGGCAATAATATATACGACTAGAAAACACCTGGCCAGTTTAGACCTAAAGACCTCCGAGATAAGAGAACCCAAGGAAGAACCGATAGAGACACCAACCTCCTCAGGAAACTCGAAAAATTTTCCATCGATTTCACAGAAATTGGGAAACGAAAGATAATATCAAGCAAATTGAAAAATTCTGCCAATTCTCCGGGACAAATGGCGTACTTGATTGAACAAAAAGGTCTCCCATTTGGAGGATGGCAGTTGCTTTAGGGATGTTGAGAAATAAACCGACCACATCGAAACCGACCACATCGAAAGAACATAAGGCCAATCCCAGCGGAAGAATATCATCTCTAAGCCTATCAGCCGAGGAAACTGAATTTTTCACAGAGAAGGGTGACTAAAAATCAAGTCTAAATTTGAACCACAGCGGTTCAAGAATTTTGCTAGGGAGTAAGTGGGAGGAGACACGAAGGAAACGACAGGGTATTTTGTGTAGGCAGTCAGTACAAGAGGGATGGGGTTCAGAAATTTGATACGAAATTTGAACTGTTAATCACACGTCCAACTTCTTTCACGGGATTAGGAAAGTTGAAACGGTCATTTTCCTTTGAATCACACTGGCCAAGAATACCATGGACCATGGAGACGTAAGACCACTCTCCTTTACGACAATGGTATTAACTTTTGAAGAGGATTTTACTTTCAAAGGTACTCGTCATCGTAATCAATAGGAAAAACAACACACGTCTATGTGTTGTTTTTCCTATTGATTGAGTATTTACTTTTGTCAGTCTTCGTAATGATTGAGCTTTCCTCACTGATCTCTCTCTTTATCCCTTTAATCACCTCAATTTCAATAGGGGGAGACGGAGGGGTGGGGGATCGCGAACAAGGGTAAAGAAATTTCTTCGAGCACTAACCCCAAGTCCAATTTTCATAGCTAGGTTAGCAACAACTTTAGCGATGACATCAGCATTATTGAGAAGGGGTAACCCGAACTTTAAACCTCTCTCCAGGAGATTTAACTCATCTTTATCGAACTCGACCTGACTGCAATATTTATAATACGCGGCTGAAACTTTTGGACAACACTGACGTCAGTACTCACTTCCTGGACAGCGGAAGCCTTCAAATTCTGGAGGGAACACATTTTCTTACTTTTCTTTCGTTTCAACTTATAGTCTCACAAGTACGACATTCATCATTAACAGACCAAATGGAGTAAACTGGAAAATCTAGAATGGACCAACAAATTCAACCTTGTAGTAACAATCAGCTTATCGTGCCACCTCCTTAGCTCAGAATGAATCCATTTTGCTATCAGGAATTTCTCCAATTTTTGGTACTAAGATTGCAGTCAGAGAGGAACCGAAATTTGACGAACTTGGGCTTTAGATGCAATCGCAAACATGTGCGGAGGAACCAAATATGAGATGAAAACAACAAAAACTTCAAGAATAGAGCGTCATTCATAGAATTAACACGATTTGCCAAATTATGACCGGAAGCACTGAAGGGAGGCATACTCAAGAAAAAGTGAAGCGAAGAGCTGGCGCGAACAACAAACTCTTAGCTGCACTGATTTTTCAGTATATGCCTCCCTTCGGTGCTCCCGGCCATAATCAAATGGGCCTTCAAAAATTTTGACCAAGTTCCATCCTAATGTGAATTTTCTCCACTACTCTCTCGTGTTCATTTCAACTGAACTAAAAGTTTTGTTCATTTTTCTTTTCGAGAAGATTTGAGCACGAAAACATCTCCATCTCACATATGATCATTTTTTTATTCGGAATTTCATTTAAAAAAAGAAGCCTGATTAAAATTGAATGCGACGAATACGTATAATTACCCAGATTCGTATTTCAATAACTTCTATGTCTCGAGGATATCGTTGTCGTGGATGAGAACTCGAGATCATTCTTAAAAAACTTCAACAGGTTTACATATTGAAAAAGAATAAAATAAATGAAGAAAAATAATGATGATAAATAATACAGAAAAAAAGAAAGGAAGAAAAAAGTGGAAGAGGAAGAAAAAAAAAGAGGAGGAGGAAAGAGATACAAAGACGTAACGTCGTTGAAACCTAGACGAGTAAATTTCTACGTTACTTCCGCTTCGAGCGACCTTGACATTCAACCAACGTTCATACCCAGAAACCGGGTCACATATCAATACAACGAAACACGATTTCCAGATTCTGGTTTATCACAACAATATTTTTTATTCGTTCCATTTTGTGCGATCTGTTACGCGCGCAGCACGTCCAATTGCACTCCTACACATCCACATTTTTCGCATAATTTCCAACCTTTGCCCTCATCAAAAAATTTTGATTTATGTTTTGAGTCTGAAGTGCGCGAATTGAGCACTTTAAATTCAGTCGAAGAAACTAAATTCTAAAATTCGTTAACAGATTTCCGCGCTTCTACATTAGTCGAAACATATAACCGAGAATCATACTCTTTTTTCATACATTTCATTAATTTTCGTAATATTAGCAATTGAAACGATTACTCAAAACGTACAGGAAATTCGATTCACGAAAAACATTAAAAGAAGACTTAGGTATATTAAAGACATGTTGTCAACTCAAGTAGTGCTTCTAGCGCGATACGATGTCGGAAGAGAATAATTTTCAGAGGACCTTGGTAGAGCAACTAGCTTTGAAAATTTTCCTACCTACGTGATAGTTTCGCGAGTTATGGCCTCTCTGTCTGTAAAACCTTTTCTTTAGTCGGCTTTTGGATAGGTATATTCCGAAAATTCTCGAAACGGTATAGGAGGACAAAGCTAAGACCAATTTAATTCTCGAGGAACGAGTGCCTTCGTGATAGATAACTGCTCATGTTATAAAGACGTGAGTAGTTGCAATATTAAAGGAAGACTGGGAGAAATATCAAAGAAACCTTCATGAAGATAGCTAGGACCTAAGATGAAAGTAAACCTATTTCCCAAAATAAGCCTACCAGAATTGAGTGCGACAATAAGAGTATTTATCATACTTTGATTCTTTCTAAATTCCACATTGTCTCCACGGTCGGTAGTCAGCCAAATTTTTTCTAGTACGAAGTCTTTGCAATCACTGCTTCCTAGCCGAATTCAACTCAACAAACTTCCACAACTCTTCTTCGATTACCACACAGGATTTGATATGAAATACTGTATACACGATACTTACAACAATTTTCTTCGTCCGATCCATCTACGCAATCTACAGTCTTATCACATCTATAATGGGCAGGGTAACAATAAGTTTTATTCCAATGGTACTGCCTGCAGGACAGCATACCAGGCTCGCACTCCGGTGGAGCTGAAAATTAAAGAAAATAATGCTTCAGTTAGATTTATTTCGTAAAACACTTGTAAATAATACAGGGAAAAGCTCTACTGTGAGGTGAACGGTAGTATACAACAGGAGTTTCAAAAGAGGGGTTATTTCGTGAATAAGGGCCATCTCTCGTCTAGAATTTTTTCTTCTTATACGTATTTCTTCCAGTATTTTATGATAGAACCACAAGGTTTTTTTGACTGTGACCAATTTTGTTTTGGAAAACCCGTCCCCAACAATTACTATTACGTCATTCATTAGAATGATACGTCATCAATGATGTCAAGAATAGCGTTCACCTGATTCAGAGGCCTGAAAACATTTGACCCAGGGCGCGGGTGCAGTATGACATCATAAGTGACCTTGACCTGATGGAGCAGGGACGGGATACCCCCCATGGTCGCTCCTCCTCCAGAGCCATAAATTCTGAGCCCACATTCTTCTCCTCCTAGTAACTTTTGGTCACATTTTGAAACTTTCAGCCTTCATTATATTATCAGGCCTAGTACTGAGAAGAGCCCCGCCAACTCATTTGCTAAGGAGGCATTTTTGTTCAAACGTGATCGCGAGCGCGTACAACTTATTACGTCGTCATTTTCAAGACTCGGAAACTAAGCTATATATGATGAGAGGAGAACTAGGGAGGTTGCGGTTTCCCCGCTGCCATTGCAAATCTGCAATGGCCTCTAAATTTTTTTCTGGAGGCAAAAAGAAAATGACCCTCTAACTCCGGTTTCATCCGGTGGACTCGTTTGGAAGCACCTTATGACCTCCGAAAAGTGTCTCTAGAGGCAGGCCTTTTGCGCAATTACTGAAATAGGAGAAAATGGCAGTGTTGGAAACGCCTCTGGAGGCACTTGAAACGTTGACAAGTGTAACCAGATGACGCATATTGGCCTACATTGGAGTTGCCAGATGACAGATGATACTCAGAAGGTGTATTAAAAACTTTTGTTTTTATTCAAACTAACAGAACAGTGCTAGCATCAAAGTGGCTAGATGGGGTTTCAAGGAATAGAATATTGTTGAAAAAAAAATATATATGTCGCAGTCAGATAGCGTAGTTTGTCATAACGCGAAAAGACTGGGCATTACGTGAAACGGAGCCAGATAGTGAAATGAAATATTTTCCACCGTAAATGACCAAATTTTCTTGTTTTTACGAGTAATGCCAAGCGTTGTTGGGCAGATATGTATTGTAATTTCGTTATCTGACTTCTTTGTAGCAAACATTTCATGTTCTGACTGCACGCGGTAGACAGTTACAGCTGACGATCAGCAGATTATAATGCATTGAAGCGTATGAAGCCAGAGTGCATCATCGTTGGGGGTAGGCCGCGCCATCCACAGAGCCAAGGTTCGGTCGAGAGGAGCAATCAAGATGCAGAGAATATGATTCGGGCTTGGATGGCGGATAAGCGTACTTCAAAGTGGTCCGTTGGGCTTCCATTCGTGCAGTGGCAGAATAACGGTTCGTTCCATCGCACCATCAATCGCTCACCTTATCAGGCCCTCTTTGGCTTCGCCCCAAAATTGGGACTATCATCAACAAGTATCCCTGCTGCCATTGCAAAAAAATTTAAAGAAGAAAGTGAATTTTTTTCCGCATGTGTAATCTTGTTTAAATCAAAAATATAGTATTTCTCATTCTTCTAATGAAATTGCACAATATTCGTTTACAGTAGCTGCCTAATGGCTGCTGACAATACATGAAATGGTAGAAAAGAGGTGGTAACATAGCGGAAAATCTGCCCAACAAGGGTTGGCATTACACGTAATGACTAGAAAATTTGGTCATTTACGGTGGAAAATATTTCATTTCACTATCTGGCTCCGTTTCACGTAATGCCCAGTCTTTTCACGTAATGACAAACTACGCTATCTGACCGCGACATATATATATATATCACTGATTATACATTTTATTTATATCAACAAATTACTCTATTGGAAATGATTTGCCATCAACATTCAGGATGTATTCAAGTATCAAAAATAAAATTAAAGCCTCTGGAGGCGAAACAACCCCTTCTTTACACCTTGATTTCGATCCTGACTATAGCACTCTGGAGGCACTTTCAAGGTAGTCCCAGATGCCTCCAAACCTCCAGTAAGGCGGAAGCAGGATGCCTCCAGCCTCCAACACCTTTGAAAGAAATTACCGAAATTACAAGAACTCATCATGTAAAAGAAGACTATGTAATGAGTTTACATGAATGTGAAGCTGATTCTGGCCTTGCATCCATCAGAGCGCGCCACTATTGAATCTTAGTGATAAAGCTGAGAAGGTAAACCTACATACAGATTTAAATTCAACTATCTCAAGAAGTAAGACAATTTTGGAGTAAATAAAGAGAAACGAATTTTCATCACTGATAGAAGTAGTCGATACTAGCGCTGCACGGCCCGATTAATACTCTACAAGGACAGGCCTTAATGGATGATGCCTGAAATACTCGCATTGTACAAGTTCACATTCGCCTCAATTTACTTAAAACTGAAGCATCATCCCGTTGAACCATATCGACCGTCGATTTAGGGTCGATTTGGAGTCATATGCAATGTCGACTCAACATTGACAGAATTTCTACGTCAATTCGACATCTTCATTAAAGTCCATAAAAATGCAGTCGATTTTAAAGGTACATCGACTGCATAACGACGTCGATCTGAAGTCGAAATATCGTCGACTCAGAAAACATTTTGTTCGATATCATGTTGACTGCATTTCGACGTCGACTCCTAGGCTACCAAAAATATGATTGATATGAGAAAAATGTGAACAATTTGTACACCTATTGTCAACGGCAACAAATGGTCGATTTTCAGTCGACTACAATATTTTCATTGTTGACTCAAAATCGACTTAGAATCGAAGTCGATTTTGAGTCAATTTAGTTTGGCCCTAATGTTGACCGAAAATCGACTGCAGGTAGGCTCATTGTCGGCGTCGAAATTGAGTCGACTCCTGGTCTATAAAAAATTTGAAAAGGTCGACTTGAAATCGACGTCGATTTTTGGTCGACAAAATATGTGAACATTGTCAAATTAACGTAGACACTTAACAGTTAATAAGAAGTCTATTCTTGGTCGATCACGGAACTGAGTTTTTACTCGGAATTGACTTCAAATCGACGTAAATTCTTAGTCTACAAAAAATTTGAGCTCCGTTTAATGATGTCGACTTGATTTCGACTCCATATCGACTCCGAAATGCATTCATAGTTACTCAAGGAGGAATCGACCTCCTACATTATTGAGAAGCAAGCTACCAGTTAAAACGGTTGAGCAACGAAATCAACTTCATATCGACGTCGATTCGATTTGATAACGACGTCGATAGGGAGTCGATTTTGGGTCGAAGGCCACCGTCCATCTCAAATCGACTCGATAGCGACGTCGACTTTGGGCAGTATAACAGGTTGTCCACCCAAAATCGACTTGACAACAACATCGATCTGAAGTCCTAGAAAACCGCTTACCTTAAATCTACTTGATAACGACGTCGACTTCGAGTCATACTTTGGAATCCAGCAAGTCGATTTGATGATTTGTAGTCGACTGCGGTCGATTTACGGTCGACATACCCCGGAATTATTTCAACTGGAAATCGATGTCGAATTTGTGTCGATTACTTATCAAAATAATTGGTCGATATGACGTCGATTGACAGTCAACAACGTTCATCGGGATACATTTTTAGAGGTAGGTGACGCTTGCGTAAATTTGAGTTGTAGTGAACAGGCCCAATATCTTGCATAACTTTTACAACTCACAACTATTCAACTTTTATCCTTCATTTATTCAAAAATGGAGCATTGCAAGGAAATTTTCAATAAAATATTATTCATATATTTTCAGACACTCCACGAAGTTCGTCTCTTTACTTTTTTTCATAAAACTGATGTACACCCTGAAGATCACAAAAAACCAATCTGGACCACACTTTCTTCCCTGTAACCTACGGTAAGGTCCACGTCATATCGAGTGGGACTTTCAATATGTTGTATAAGGCGGTAAATGACAAATATAGGCTAAATTTCAGCTGCCCCTTATCTATTCTGCAGTTACACAATTTTTTCATCCAACAGAACTGGACTATATGCAATATGAGGCCAGCCTTACTCGTCTTTATTAACATTTCGATGCTCACCTTGCATACGGGTGTTCGTTCACTGGTCAAAGTGAGAAAAAATACGCCCCAATCAACAATCATGAATTTGACCCACCTCGATAGCAATGCAGGTGATGAAGGAGCGTAATGACGTGTGAAGTTTGAACGCCAGGCACTTCTTACCCCCAAATCGGTTATTTACACGTTTGACTGCTCTTTGCTAATTATTTATAGGAACTAGAAGTCTACGATTAGTTTTGTTATACCGTAATTTATTCGAAGTTTCCTGTTTCTGTTTGTTAATGCAGCGGAAACGTGGAAAATTTCACGATAATAATAGAAGACGAAGAAAAAACTATCGAGAAACGACTGATTAACGTAACTTATGTTTTTTCTTTTCATCATTTTTGTTTTTTTTTTTCTGAAACCTTGTTTTTCACAGGAACAATCACAATTACACGATGTTTAGTATATCAGTTTAGCCGGTCCATTGTGTCAGATTATAATTGCCCCATCTTACTGCGCTTTGTAAAACCGTCGTGACTGGTTATAATAAGGAATATCTAGAACATAGTGTCGTTCTTTTTTCTTCTTTTTTACATTACTATGTATAAGCAAATAATGTCCGCGGTCGTAGACGCTTTACTACACTGTACTTATAAATAGGGCGTCGAATATGCAGTACATTTCCAGGGAGACCTGTTGTAATTCTCTCTCTCGTTCATCGTCCGTTTCCTCAACGCTCTCGCGGTCGATGACGGTATGTGGTGGACAGATTCTATTCGTTCGTCCAGTGAAATTTACCGATATTGTATTCATGTTTACCATAGGTACCTAAATAGCGCTTCTTTTTTTTTATAGACTGGTTATTCTATATTTAAAAATTTTACACACCAGATTACCTCAGTATTGGTGGTATTTTGGGATGTACATCCGTGAGTGTTTTTTTTATGATCGTGTTTCTATAATTGCATCCGTGTGTAGTGAAGGCGCAGGTAGCGAATGAAATGGGTCGTCTTATCGAAACCCATCGTGTCGGTACGTAAGCGTTGGGACGCGTTGCGATTAATTATGCGATATGAGTGCAAAACGTATTACAACAATGGTGTGGCAGTATACACATGAATACTCTTGACGAATACTTCACCAGTTTGATTTAAGTGGAGCGCACGCTACATTTCACCGACAAAGTAAAAATCATTAATTCGCGAGAACGCGGTTGATCATCATTTCTGTCTGTGCTGATAGAAATTATTTGTTAGAGTTTCAGATACGATTCCGCGTGACTGCGGTTTTTATCAACTCATCTGCCGAATCAAGCATTTTATAAATAGGGGCCAAAATTTGACAATAATATGGGCTGCAGAAATCGGGAACTGATTGAAGAATACAAAGATTTGATAACACTACAGATCAATAAGAAAATGAAATGAAAAGTTCGACGTATTAGCGTAGAAAACGTATCTATGAGCTTGCTCCATTCCTCTTGGCAACCGAACTAGGATTAAGAGGCCCTCGACTTTTGCCAGGATTAGTATCGATACATGAATGCGGATCAGCTTTTCGAACTTCGAGGTGAACTATCACAATCATAGAATCATAATGTTTGAACTCTTGCCTCGTTGATCTTGATCGGAAGTGGAGAGGGTTTCTCATCGTAAAAACTGTAAAAACATTGCTGAAGATAAGCTTGTATACAACGAGAGTTTCTGCACAATCGTCCAGTCCGATCGAACTAGGGGCCGCGAGATCACAACGAAAACGAGCTTCTCGGTAACATTCCCTTTCTTGAGCGCTTCGATCATAGAGGCTACAGGTTCACCTCTCGCCGTAAGTCCACAACACAAGACGTACCACTTTTTCAATCACTTGAAACAACGGAAATTGATGTACGTTTGCCCGCTTCAATCATAGCGGAGCTGTAGTCGACTTCACACTACGAGCACGCAGCTTCTCCATATCATTCCCTAACATCGCCCAAAGCGACAAGATTTTCCGTAACTTCACCCGCTGGGGCCTTACTCAATCTCTCGCCGCGAGCACGCTTTAAAGGAAACTAGCTCCTCGAAAACATTCCGTTCATCCCCTGAAACAACGGAAATTCCATACGTTTGCCTGCACCAATCAAACAAGGGGCTCTCCCCGACGACCTTTCGCCGCTAGTCTACAACAGAAAACGTGCTAACGATTCACATTATTGTGAAGCCACAATTAATTGATTCGGGGAGACGTCCTTACGTTCATAGACCCTCAAACGTTCGGAGTGGGGAGGGAGGAGAGTAGCACAAATCAAAAACGACTTCCTTCGCGAAATCGAACAAGGAACGCGAGAAATCTCTGCAATGGAGGTAAATTGGTCCACCACCATTTTTATATCTCGGAAGTCGAAGTTGGAATTTTTCGAAGTTCAACTCCTTTATTAGAGTAGGTCAGTTTTTGCCGGCCGGCACACATCTGCACGTTAGAATTTCGAGAAAAGCCTTTCCCATAACAGGTTTCCTGTCACAGTCCAGTAAAAATTTAGCGTGAAAATTGAAGGCCATGCAATGGCAGCGGGAAACCCGCAATCTCCTTGGTCCTCCTCCCATCATATATAGCCTAGTTTCCGAGTCTTGAAAATGATGGACGTAATAATTGAACGCGCTCGCGATCACGTTGGCGCAAAAAAGCCCCCTTAGCAAATGAGTTGGCAGGGCTTTTCTCAGTATACTGTATACTAGACCTGATATAATGAAGGCTGGAAGTTGAAATGTTTCCAAGTCTCTAAAGTAGGTCAAGGTCATTGATGATGTCATAAGCGTCACACGTCACATTACATCACGCAGTTCACAGAAACTCCCGGACGGGGATGTTCTCTGAATAGCGGGTCCCCGCTGAAAAACCACTTGGACCACAGAAATTGGGAGAGGGGGTGCGGATGGCCTTCAAAATATTATGCATGTTTGAAGATGCAAAGAAGAGACGTACTTTTCTTTTGTGGATCCTAAAATATGAAGTGTGAGTAATTGGACAGTGATCAATATTTCAGAGATGAGGAACAGGAAGAGGATACATTTCTTTAAATTCGAATTTAGCATTCAAAGTTCAATCCACAAGAAGTCCCAGGGCCAGAACACCAAGTTCCCGTTGAACCAAGTCAGAGCCAAGCACTAAATGAAGTGAGGGCCAGTTTCACCAAACACAAGTTAGAGTCAGTTGATGAATTGAGAGAACGTGACATCACGTGATCGTTGAACGACGAATCGAGAAATCTCACGGGCCGAAATCGAGGGATCAAGCGCTTGAACTCAGTTCACAAAGGTTGAACGTCGATTGTACAACTGGCCCTTAGCTGTTTATTTCGGGTCAACGTAACCCTAACCATTGACTGTATATTACTTCGTAAAACATGTATAGTCAATACCCTAACCATCCGAAATCAGGCGTTCAGGGTTAGGACAGGAAGTCCAACGTACAGGGTACTAGTTTCATGCTAAGCACTGCTGCCAGATGATATTCTCAAAAATAAGACCTAAAAACTGATTCCCACGAACTTCCAGTGATCTAACAATAACGATTAGGAGAAACGTAACTCTAATACCCATGACTGAGGTACTTTTCCCTTGATCGACTCAATGTTACAAAGGCCCGCGATCACTGCTGTGCAAAAAAAGAATGACGAACGTGCAGAATAACGATTTGGAGAAACAGGCGCTCTTCTTCCAAAGGAGAAATATTTTTCTTTAAATCGCTATTCTGCACGTTCGTCATCCTTTCTTTGCAGGGCAGGTCAGCCTATAATGACCACGAGAAAAGTATCGCTCATACGAGTGACTAAGCTACTTTTCTATTTGAGTACAAGAAACCCGTATTTCACGCAATATCCGTAGAAAAATCCGTATTGACCGATCTACCAATAACGATCAGGAAAGAGGTGTTTCCCATAGGAGCCACAGAGGTACTTTTCCCTTGATCGGCTCAATGTTACGAGAGACTGTAATATCAGCTTATAACGACCAGGAAAAAATTATCCCTTATACGATTATCCAAGGCACTTTTCCCTTGAGCACAAGAAATCCTTATTTTACGCAAAATGAGCACAAGAAGTTGGTAGATCTGGCAGCACTGATGTTACGTAACTAAGAGACGTATCAAAAGTCGATACAGTAACATAAAATTCTGCCGTACAAAGTTGAATTGACGTCACCCACCAAAACGATGATCAGGCGAACCATTGGTGCGACTGCGTGGATTGTGATAACAAACTACGGATTACTATTTCATTGATTGAATAATAAGAAAAAATTACGATCTGGAAAACTGGAGCTTTACTCTTCTCTAAATTGTGTTGATATGAAAACGTCATGACCAAGTCAGACGCATCAAAAGTCGATATAAAAGGTAGAATCGATTCAATATGATCGATTAGATTGACTAATCCAGATCGATATAATCGAAATACTGTAACAAGACGAAGCCCAGGGAAGCAAGTACATAAATGCTACACCACCTGTCTATGGAGGAGACATGTTAGTTTCTGCGCTCGGTCACGGCTATTTATTCTGAATTTTGTGCTTTTCTTTTTGATGGGTACGTTTTTTGGGTGAGAGATAGTCGGAAATCTATGTCACACTATCTCACGAGGCGTCACAAACTGATGACGTCATGATTGACCTTGACCATCTTCAGGGACTTGGAAAGAATCTCGACCTTTGCTACTTCAGAACTTGTACCCTTAGCCATCTGTGAGAGATGGCGAATGCTCATCATGCTAGCCTGGTGCTACCATACCCGTATACTCAGAAAAAATAAGCTACGACGCTAGGCATTTATTTATTATTGATCTTTGTTTAATCTCGTCTTATATAGAAATTTTTATTCTTCTTCTCAAATTAAAGCTTTCAATATGGGCTACCAAAAGAAAAGTCACCGTTCGTAGCCTACGTACCGTTCTACCACTTTTCAGGAAACTCTATCTATTCGTGATATGACAGTAAAATAGAATTTATACTGGGAAAAATATTTCCCTGATAACGAAGACTTGAAAGAGAGCTTCTGCTTGAAACGACTTTTGATTTATGAGTATAATGATTTACGATCACGCTTCTATACCTCCACATGCATATGCGGCCTAATTTTGTGGTCACGAGATTTTCCATACTTTTTCTACTCCCTCGTACGTCTCGGGCCTCGACTCGGCTCTGTACGAGTTGAATTCTTTGGTACATTCAAGCCGGTCTCTTCTTCAAAATTTAAAATAGCACTTACAAGTAGTATGACGGGAATGCATTCACCGAATGTGACCGTCATTTATGTATTGGTACTACCTACTAAATTATTTGGTCCGAAACGAATACTTTCGTAACCAAATATTTATGCAGAAACTCCAGACTAATAAATGAATTTTCTGTTTGATATTCGTGCTTATATACTTGTGCCGGAGATTGTTTGAGTACACGAAAGGTAATTATTAGGAACGCCGCAAAATGTTTGGGCTTTTCTGTTGTTGTGTACAGTGTTGAAGAAAGTCATTCTCCGTCCGACACGCTAATAGTTTCCTCATATTTGACCCGTTACGTATGACGTCACAGACGCGACTAAACGGAACGGTTGAAGTGTGGAATGCGTGCTCAAAATTTGAGATTAGCGCTTCTATTTCTGTATTATAAAAGCTACATCGTTTTTCTCTTACTAACCTATTACTTTCCGCTCATTGGAAACAAAACGGTACGTCTTCGCGTACATTTCATCGATCTGATTCATAATATGCGAGTATCGTTTGCCCTGGTTAGTGAGATCATCGTCATTATGGAAGTTGCGACAAAAAATTCGATTGCGGAAGTACGCTGTCAGCGACGGGTGGAAAGAAACATGCAAATTACTTAGATATTGAGGTATTTTTCTCATCGTCTCGTTTTCATACGAGTATCGAGAGATATACCATTTTGAAAAGTCTGTGCTTTCACGTTGACGTTTTATACAATATTCGATTGCTTCAAGGAAAAGTCAGAAATTGACATTTGCTCACAAGAAGAGAAGACTCGGGTCTCACTCCCGAAAAAAATTCTTCAACTGAAGAAAAAACATCGAATTATGTACATGGTATAGATGTATCTCGCAGGGGCTAGGGTATTTGCAGAAAATAAAGAGGAAGGAGGCTGACCCTGGCTACACCTAGCCAATGCTCACTTTATGACATCATCACACAGACCAAAGTCCTTAGTCTAGTTTTTAGTATAAATACTCAATCTAAACATCATTGATAGCAACTTCAATTGTGAAAGTTAGTCATACATGTGCCCAAATGACACTTCTTCAACTAATTCTCGTCCACTTCTTGATCACAGTTTGCCAAAAAAGCGACGCGGCGAACGTTTCTCCCCCAGAAACGCAAAAGATAGGTTCTTTTCCAAAGAATAAAGCTATTCAAGATGAGAAACTGAACCAGAAAAGTCTTTTCGCCGGTAACGCCAATTATTCTCAAACACTAAAACTTTTTTTTTACTTCAAAATACAATTATTGATAGCATGTTGCCTTTCCTGCGTGATGAACAGTCATTTTTTGTAAAAAAGTTAATAAACTATACAAAAAGATTCGTCAAACCATAGTATTTCGCAGATATTGGAAGTAATGCACTATGAGTCTCCACCCATCACCAATATCTTTGCTTGGATGAAATTCCGACAAATTCTATTAATTTTCTGATTATCCACATTTTAATGATCGTGGTAAAAAATCCAATTTAAATACGTATTTGTATTCGTGTACGACTCATCATTTCTTTGAGCAAGTGGATAACTCGAAAATTGAATTCATAATGTAGAATATTTAATTAGGAGCACAGTACGGTATTTCCGCTTAATTGAAAATAGCTTTCCTTAACTATTTCGGGTTTTCCAAGTTAACTTTGTTATCATTCTGCGCAATAATTGATGGTGATAAAATGTGATCGTCTAGCACGAAACTTGAGTATATATAATCACGTGTAAACTGCGATGTGGCTCAGAAATTTTGCGCTCATCACGAGGTAGAAAGAATTTGAAGCTTGTATCTTCACAAGGAGATGAAGTCGGAGTTTGATTCAGTAGAAGAGATTTTGATTAATTCGCGGTAGGATATATTCAGTATTGAAGGGAAAGAAAAAAGCTCTGACCGCACAACTTCTATTTAAATTTGGTAAACGTTTTGACCATACGGTGGGCTGTGAGGGAACTTCTCCAGCAAGCGATGAAAACCGAAAAATGAAAACTGAGATAAATAAAAGCTCGAAAGTAAGATGATACCATCGTATGTAAGAAGAAACCCCATGACCAGTTACTACTCTATCTCACAATCGGATTCTTGATCTCATCCAGCTTCGGCTTTTCGTGAGTCGTGAAATTTGAAATGAAGTGGAAATAACAAACGACTGAATTGAACAATTTCATAAGAATGCCTATACAAAACAATAAAACGTATTTAGAAGTTCTCAACTACGTTGCAGATAACTGCAAAGTACGAGCATAGGTTCCTTGAGCTGTCCTCCCTGTTCAACGAATAACATTTTGAATTTCTTGAGAACCTGCTGGAAGGCCAGCTTGAGTCATGGCTGCAGCGGCCAGAGTTCATATGGGACTTTCCTTCCTACACAAGTTATAACCGTTCATATGTTTGCTCCATTTTGACGGACAAAATATTTCAAGTTCTTAAATTAGGTCAAGGTCATTGATGACATCATAGCAACAAAATCACAACAGGAAAATTTGACAAGAAAACGTATTGTCAGTTAAATCCATAATTGTGATTCGACTGTCAGTAAAATCCGCATGTGATTCAACTGTCAGTGAAATCCATTTGTAATACAAACATTAGTTAAAATCCATTTGCGATTCAACTGCCAATTAAATCTAATAATTCAACTGTCAGTTGGGTCCGGGCATGATTCAATAGTCAATTGAATTCAAATGTGATTTCAAACTATCAGTTGAGTCGGGATGTGGTTCAAGTGTCAGATGAATTAAGATGAAATTCAACTATCAATTACATTTGTATAGGACTCGCACGTCAGTTGAATTCAGATCTGCGGATTTCAGGTCCTCGAAAATATACGGGTTTCCCAACGGATTTTGTTGTACTCAAGGGAAAAGCACCTTAGTCACTCTTATGAAAGATACTTTTCTCTGATATTGCAGTCCTTTGTAAGATTGAGTTGATCAAGAGAAAAGTACCTCAGTCACGGGTATGAGAGATACGTTTCTCCTGATCGTTATTGTTAGATCTCTGAAAGTCTGTAGAAATCAGTTTTTAGGTCTTTGAAAAAATGGCAGATACGGATTTTTGAAAATATCATCTGACAGCAGTACAAATATGGGATTCAACTGTCAGGTAAATCTGTGCAAGTTTCAACTGTCATGTAAATCCGAATGTGATCCAACTGTCAGTTGAATTTGGACGTGATTCAATTGTCAGTTCAGTTGAATCTCTGTCAGTTGAATCCAGATTGATTCAAATGCCAGTCAAGTCAGCATGTGAATCAACTGTCAGTTGAATCCGGATGTGATTTAACTGTCTGTTGAACCTGTGAGTAATTCAACTGTCAGTTAAACACAAACATAATTCAACTGTCAGTTGAATCTGTAGGTGATTCAACTTTCGGTCAAGTCTAGATGTTGTCAGTCAAACCGGAATATATGGTTTTCAACGGATTTTACCTACAATACGGATTTTTTGTAATCAAGGGAAAAGTACCTTAGTCACTCTTATAAGAGATACTTTTCTCTTACTCGTTATAGACTGAAATTGCGGTCCTTTGTAACATTGAGTTGATCGAGGGAATAGTACTTCAGTCACGGTCATGAGAGATACATTTCTCCTGATCGTTATTGTTCACCAATAGAGAATTTAGTTTTCTGAAAAGTCTTGCGGACTACTTCGGGGCACCCTGTAGACCGTCGGTTAAGCTGCATTCAAATAAGCTAGACGTAAGCGACCCCTCTGCACCCAGACGGCAATACTTCAGAAAACGATATTGTACTTATCTGATGGACACTTAGCCAAACCAAACAGCCCGGTGAACAATTTGTTTCCCATCTTCAGCCCTAGAAAAAATGGGGAAAACTACCCTTTAGATCCCCATTTCAAGCTCTGATAATCCCCTTGATCCCGCTTTTTCCCCAATTGAAGCCCTACAGATTCTCCGGGTCGAGTGGCTTCAACAGGAAATCTGAAGTCTTTTGAATCTCTGGGCTTCATTTAGAAAAAAATTCCCGTTTGATTTCCATTTGAAGCCCTGTTCCTCTTTTGAGTCCCTGAAGCGCTCTTTGTATTCGACGGCTTCAAGTAGGAACATTGTTTATCGGGAGACAGAAGGATCTTCCACAGTGCGGTTTCCATCGCCCAACCATCACAGAGCCTCACAAACACGGAGTTTGAAGATTTCTCAAACTGCTTAAGACAGAAAATACGATCGGTAGAAATATGGGAAAGTCTATCACACGATTTGACACGCAGTTTTCTAAGAATCGTAGAGCCAGAACAGAACTACTGAAATAACACTAAAGACGTTTTATATTATCCGCGAAAAAGTCTTATCTCCTTGATTCATCATCAGCAAATTTGACGGATAAACCGTGTATACCACTATAAAACAAGCTAGTTGTCTTTTAACTAATTCTCTTCGACAGTTGATTTTTACTATTCAGATTTCTCTCGGCTCATTGATGTGATGCAGATTAAAGATAACATATTTTCAACATCTTTGTAATCGTCATTTGTTGGCATTTTTTCAGCGACTAGATAGAACCTCGATTAACCTTCAGAAGAGAAAGCTCCTGCATATCTATTGCTATTGAAACAGTTTCACGCCCAAGTCAAATATTTCCCCCAATATTGGATTGCTTTATGAACACTATTAAAGCATGATTTGTTTATGGTGAATTTTTCTCAATTGTTTCATTTTTACTGTAATACGAGAAGAAAGAAGGAAGAAATAGTTTCGGACGTATTAATGAGTCGGTTCAAGGGAGTATTAACAAAACATGACTTACGGCAATTCTGGTATTCATCCTCGGCTTTATCGCAGTCTTTTTGTTCGTTGCACAACAATTCTTTTGAAATACATTTTCCTTCGGAACAACGGAACATTCCAGGCCCGCAGGAGGTACTGGCAGGCGAAGAAGACGTCCAACTAACATCTGTAAAAAAGGCAGAAAAAAGAAACAAAAGATACTCATTAATCAACGATAATAATTGCTTAATACATTGTACACGAGCATAATATTGCTTATAGTGATTACAAAGTCAAGAAACTTACACTCGTACAATAATATGGTACACAATGCATAATGAGAACGGAAAGGTGACTTCAAATTAGATTAGGTCTACATATTTTCACATAATGACGACTTTTCTCTTTTCTCGGCAATAACCTTTCTCTAATGAAAACACCAATACCATTAGAGTATCATCATGATCGATATCTTGCACTTTGCAACATTTTTTTTTCCCATATAGGTAATCTTCAATTTTGATTTCTGCGAGACGGCGCTCGTTAAAAATATCGGAAAAGCAAAAAAACACAAGAGACAAATAATATAATAAAGTACGTCTTTTCTCTTTTACGTTCTTTCAACATTTTTCTTCATTCTAATTCATTATCGTAGAAACGAGTGGTCAGCAAACCGTCGTCGCACGTTGATTATGATCATAGACATCGATGTATATGACTGTAGTGAAAGGGATTTATCATTAATTCGTTTCGGTTAATTCGATTTTTATTCGGTGTCTTATACTTTTACCATTATTGAAGAAAACACTCGCAATTATTCGAGAGACGGCTCGGCGCGTCTTATATCTAATTATTTAAAAAATTATACATGCATTTTTTTCATTTTATTTCTCGCAAACTCACTTTTTTTACTAGGTTGATAACTTAATATTTCATTTTTTATAGCAATTTTTGAAAATTTTCTCACAAAATAAAACGAACAACTGGTAGTTGTACACACAATTCACGCAAAGAATGCAGGCAAGTCAAAACTGAATTCTTCTGATCATTTGCAGAAAATTGAAAAAATCGACCATCAAACGACAATCGAACTATTTCATCGGACTTATCCACTACATCTAGGTGAGAACATTTTCAATTTTTTTCGTCAGAAATACTTCTTTCGATAACAATCTCTGCTAGGCGTGCGTCATAAGAGAATGAATGTATGGCGAGTTTTCATCAATTCTTTAAACCTTGAAATGTAGTCATGAGATATCTTCAATTTTAGGGAATCTTTCGACACGACAAGACTTCGAATATTTCATTTTTTGGGCTAAAAAGAGCTATTGGAAAAATTTCTAAGAACCTAACATGTCTCCTATAGTAGAGACTACTATTGTAGGATTTTATATGCATGCTCTCTACCAGATTCTAAAACTGCTACGTTTTCCCTTCTTCCTTGGAACTATATATACATAATACTGATATAAAAAGTGGGTCAAGGTCATTGATGACGTCTTATTGAAGGGAGAGCATAACAGTTTTTGCAAGAGAAATTTAAATCTATAAGCAGATAAAAATGCTAAAATTTTAGGGCGAGTAGCCAACCTGTTCTACGGGATTCAGGTATGGTAAGGTGACTGACCTGGAAGAGGAAGTGGCGCCATCGTAGGATGTTGGCTGAAGAGCAGTGGCGGCGCGAAGGCGTGGCATTATGGCTCGAGCCAACCTCCCAGCAAAGATAGGCGCCGAGAAAAAGAAGAGGAAAGTAATAAAAACTCGTGAAAAAGTAAGAAAAACGGGTGTTGGGATATCGCCAGTTGGTTGTCATCATTTTGGAAACCAGGGTTTGGGGAAAACCGAATGTCGGGATATCGGCAGTCGGTTTTCATCATTCATCATTTAGGGACCGAGTGTTGGGATATCGACAGTCGGTTTTTATCATTTAGAAACCAAGTGTTGGGGCTATCGACAATCGGTTCCCATCGTTGGGACCGAGTGTTGGAATATCAACAGTTGGTTCTCATCATTGGAACCGTGTGTTGGAATGTGGACAGTCGGTTTTCATCATTTGGACCGAAGGTTGGGATGTGGATAGTCGGTTTCCATCATCTGGACCGAAGGTTGGGGCTATCGACAGTCGGTTCCCATTATTAGGGCCACATGTTGGAATATCGATAGTCAGTCTCCATTATTTAAACCTAGTGTTGGGATGTCGACAATCGGTTTCCATCATCAGGACTGCATGTTGGGGCTATCGACAGTCGGTTCCCATCATTAGAACCTCATATTAGGATATCAACAGTCGATTTCCATCATTTGGACCAAGTGTTGGGATATCGACAGTTGGTTCTAATCATTGAGACCGCGTGTTGGACGTCGACAGTCGGTTTCCATCATCTTTACCAAGTGTTGAGGCTATCGACAGTCGGCTCCCATCATTAGGGCCGCATGTTGGAATATCGATAGTCAGTCTCCATCATTTGAACCTAGTGTTGGCATGTTGACAGTCGGTTCTCATCATTTGGACCTCATATTAGGATATCAACAGTCGATTTCCATCATTTGGACCTAGTGTTGGGATATCGACAGTTGGTTTTCATCATTTGGACCGCGTGTTGGGATGTGAGCTGTCGGTGTCCATCAGTGGGGCGGAGTGTTGGGATGTCGACAGTCGGTTCCCATCATTAGGGCCGCATGTTGGAATATCGATAGTCGGTCTCCATTATTCGAACCTAGTGTTGGCATGTTGACAATCGGTTCTCATCATTTGGACCAAGTGTTGGATCGACAGTCATTTCCATTATCAGGACCTCAAATTAGGATATCGACAGTCGCTTCTCATCATTTGGGAACTGAGTGTTGGGGAAACCAAGAGTTGGGGCTACCGACAGCGACAGCCGGTTCTCATCTTTTGGACCGAGTTGAGATGTCGACAGTCGGTTCCCATCATCAATTTATAGATGATAATTCAGTATATCATTCATATTGTATGTTTATACTCCCAAATATTAAATTTTTATATTTCTTCTAAAAATTGTCGAATTTAAAGTAATGGAGATGACGCGGCGTATAAATGAAATTTTAGGCGCCAAAATCTTGACGAACCACAGGCGCTCCAACGTCACGCGCACCACTGCTGAAGACAGAGGTAAAAAATTCTTTCAAGCTCCCTCTCTCAATGTACAGTTTGAAAATCATAAATTTTCCGAAACGTCTCAGCCATCAATGGAAGTAGAGGGAGACGGTATAACCCTCCGCGGTACCCAGGAGGAGGACGCAGCAAACAATAGACTGCGATGCCAGCATTGGAAGGCTCCAAGTTCGAGTGAAATCTCGAATCCAGTCTGGAGCGCATTACATTCAGTTGGCCCGGCACCACTTGATGCATTCAATGTGGCAGAGCCACGCTATGACCTCAACACACAGACGACACTATGCAGGACAAAGAATCAAGCATAGGGGCATAAAGACAGAAGAAGGGACTCCAACAGCGATTCAATACAAGTGGTGCCAAGGAATTTTGCCGAGGAGATTCTTTCACCCGAGAGGGTAAATACCGGCTTCGAAGGAACTTAGATCAATATACGCTATCCACACTGACTCCACCATGGATGAGGGTGGATGCACATGCGACACAAGCGATACACTCCTGACAAAATAAAACTCATTCGACTTTGAGGAGAATCCAACAGTAGCACGAATGATGAGAGATTTATTTAGGTGAGTTCTCTCAAATATTGCTAAAAACTTGATGCATAACTCATGTCACCTGTACTTGAATAATGAAGCAGAAATTAGTGGTTTCTGAGGAGAAAAAAAATCCGAATAAGAAGGAAATGCTGTTTACAAAAAAAATATAAAGATTTTGAACTCCGTACAAGATTTTAAAAAACGGAATACGCGATTGCAATCTAGAACGAATACAGGGAGCCTGTACTTTAACATCCAAATCATAATATGCCATTCGAATCATAAACACCACTAGCCACGATGTCGCCGATGAAATGGCCCGAAACGTAAACTGTGTACGATAAAGAGGAAGCATCAATTACAAAAATTATAACGAATTCAGCATCTATTGAATGACCTCTGAACACGTATCCTGTCAACGTCACTCGCTTTTTCACAAAAATACAAATACACAATAAAATCCGCTACCGAATGAAGTATCGCGGGTTATTAATACAACATTTTCCATCGCCCTCATCCGTAAGCGACCACATTTACGAAAATATCGGAGTACGCATTTTCATGAACATGGAGTTCGGCGATACACGCGCGGAAAATTGATGGATCAATGGACAACACGAGAGCAACATATTTTCTTTATACGAATGAAAAATAAGGTAAAGTCAATTTTGAGGAAAAACATGCTCAACGGTTCGACAGGCTGCTCAGCACTAATCCCCGTTTACGAGCTAATAATACTTCTTGGTACCGACATTTTGCGATTCCGCAAGTACAATTCTTTTCCTGTAATGAGATCGGAATCCTATCATCTATTATTGTCAACTCTTCAACGCTAAACCAAACTGACTAATCCAAAATTTGAACTTGTTTTTCAATCTTTCCACGACTGCACGCATCAAAATCCTAATTTCAAGCGGCCCAAGATTTGCAGAATATCCGCATCAAGTCGTAAAATCAAAAATATTGCCAAATACTTCTGGTATTTCATTTCTATAGAATCTACTTTTCCAGGAGCCTTCAAAGTCCTCTAAATTTCATATCCCGGTTATGAAACTAGCAAGATATCCCAAGGTAGGCAGCAGGATTGGAGAGGATGCTGTCTCTTTTGGGTCATTCCAGTGTACGCCCGCCATTATGAATGAGACTTCTGTGATGTCAAATCCTGAAATTTGATGACCAACAAATTCTTTGAGCCGAGTATCCTTTCACCGACACAACCTTCCACGCCTCAACAAACAAATTTTCAATTTAAAATGGCGTTGTAGGATAATGAGCCGCGAGGGTGCATCTTTTTAGCACGAATATTTTTTCTGAATTTTCTGAGCGGTGCGTTACGGACAGGACGAAAGTTTTACACGTGCACTTTTCTCTCGGGCACTGCAACGAAACAACGCGAATGAAACATCGTCGAACCCTTTCACGTTCGCGTTGTTTCGTTACAGTGCCCAGGAGAAAACTGGACATACGACAATTATGAAAAAATGTGTGTATCTGATTCAACAAGTTTGGCAGATTCACCTCTGGGAGACACATTGACCATTCTTATCCTGCAATACAAGACTAAATTGATAGAATCTACTTAACCTCATATGAGGGTGCTTGAGGTACATCGGGTATCATATGTTGTTCGGAAGTTAAAATTCTTCTAACCTCTCTCCTCCCTTCAGGGAAAATTCCGACTCTTTATCGTCGAATTTCGAAAGTCGAAATTTTTTCAAGTCTTCCTCTGATCATGTATAGCTTGAAATCGATTTTTTTTAATTCTATCATATGTAGCTCGGAGGTTGAATGTTTCCCAAGTCTCACGACATCACGGCGCCCGGCGCCTAAAGTTTCCAGTCCAAATTTCTTCAAGTTCTGTAACCTTGGTTTGATGACGTCATCAACCTCGGACACATTCGCGGAAATTTCTTGAAGATCCTCCAACAACAGAGATCAGGTTATCCGCAATGAAGTAATGTTCTGACACTCCTTATATGTAGACATTTTGGAGAAAATCACAAAAACTTACAACTTGTGGAATACTTTACGATTCTCAAACCTTGCCAGTGCTTTCTCGCACGGCTTATAAGGAACGCGAATTTAGGAGATTCCTCAAATTCCTTTTGCGTTTTCGTCACGACTTTGAGCGCTCTTCACGTTCACCAATTTCGGTCACCGCCTTCATTATTCCGATTCATAAAAACCACACCTTTGAATAAGAACGATTAAGTTTAATTCTGTCCGAGACGATCAATATCGTCCTCCTTCAAAACGTGTAACCACTTTCTAAGCACCGGTGCTCCATTCTTCGCGTTCATTGAACTTCCTACTCATATTTCTCATAGTACCATCGCGAGTATTAGGAATACCGTACTAAATGAAATCAGTCATTAAAAATTCATTTTGAATGTTATCAACAGAGATCAGTTGAAATGAAAAGAAGAACATACTGGTAAAGAGGAAGACTTCGTAGAACGACATCGAATTACATAACTGCGCTCCATCATACGAAGTGGACAATGCTTACGATAACCTTCATCGAAAGCTGAGACGATATCTGAAGAGTAAGTCTAAGACGATCGAGATAGTTGTATGAGAGAGCATATCCATCAATATTTATGTCCGCGTGCAGTTGCACTTCTCTACAAGCTCGACATTGTCCCTCGAAAAGTTCTAAAACTGATAAATTACTAGCGATATCTCGATCGTATATACTCTATTCAATTTGATACATCGAGAAGAAACTACGTAACGCTGAGTTGTTCGTAGATTCTTTGCTCATCAGTCGGTATATTTATACTACAACAATACAGTACGTTAATAACAATGACATGCTCGTTAGCTCGTGAGGACATTTAGCATGTACCATACTGAATTTTATACGTGACATTCACTCTGGAACACGCCCGCAGAGGTACTTTTGTACACAAAGTTACCATTGTTTCTTAAGTACGCGTACGTTTTATGGTTTTGAGAATAATTGGCCGTTCAATCAATTTCACGAACGATTCTCTTTTAAATATACGAAATATTAATTATCGATTCTGAGAACGAGATACGCATCGTACATATACAAGTTTAGATCCGAAGATGGAGGGTACTTCACTTTGATACGTCGTGGTCTGTCGGTCTGTCGTAATAATAATTGCTGACTAATGCTGCACACAACGTAACTACCGATATTCGAGCGGCTCTCGATACTTCGGAAGATGGATTATCATCTTCCAAGTTCTGTAGAATCATTCACTCTACAGCTAATCAATCACCTTCAACAGAGTAAATAGACTCGAATGCGCGAAGTAAATACATATCTCTCTGGAATACTGGAGAACATTGCACTACCTTGCAATTCATTAGGGAGGTATTTTAATCTGGACCAAAAAAATTAACAATAATGTAGCAGAGATCGCGGCCAGATTCTCGACAAATGCACTAAGACAAAGTATCAAAAACAACGGAGAGGTGATAGAAGAACTAGACAACGTGGAAATCATGGCACCCTTAATTGTACCATACCAAAACAGAAACTTCTCGCTTTGCTACGAAAGACTGACATCACAGGCTGAAGCACGCAAGAATGGGAGTCAAAACCACTGCCAAGTTCTACGACCAAGAAGACGATTTCGCGATGGGATCACTGCTATCACCAATACTTAACAACAATGGAAAACAAGATATTCAAGGACAGAAAGTTTAGAACACTGGGCTAAATGGATAGATGATATCCTAAATGAATGGTACGAATAAAAAGGTGGACTAATTCTTTCTTGAAACGAATGCAATGAACCCGGTAAACAATTTGTGTCCCTTCTGAAGCTTTGGGAAAAACTACCCATATTTTTCCCATGTGAAGCCCAATTTGATTCCCTTGAATCCCATCTGAATATCTCGTCTGTCAGAGATAGAATCAACAGAGCTTTATCCAGGGCCTTGTTGATTTCTTAGGAAAGAATTGAAAACACTATAAGTAATAGCATGACCGTCTTTTTTATAGGCAAGAAAACTCATGGTGATGGTAGCAACCACACCGCTCTGAGCAAGGAAAGTCTCAACTTTAGAAACATCATCAGAATCCGGGCCCCTGTCTGGCCCAGTAATATTCGTTCCTCCTCACCTTATGGTTTAGATGCGATCTGATGATGGTGTGGTTCACATCGAGACCGGTCGTCGCTGTAATTCAAAAATTTTCAAGTGCCCGGATCTAATTCCCTTTTTGTTCGTTTTCATATTATGGCTCGTAATGTCTTCTATACTTTTACTTAACTTTCTTTAATTTCGCCTACACTAGAAGTGAGGTTGAGGGAGTTGTTGAGAAAATGGAAGGAAAGAAGGGAACCTGTGACAGCACAGTAAGAAAGTACACTGGATCAGTACCTTATACATAGGAAAGCACATTGCGTTCGGTGGTCATGGCGAGAATATGAGCATCTTTAACAATCCACTCATGGTGAAGTGAATGAGCCATGACCAGACCGAAGAAAGAGCCAAGGAGAACTCTGGCGGAGTGTACAAACTCAGCAGTTGCGAACAGTGTAAAGACATCCACTTCGACGAAACAGGGAGAGAGTTCAACATCAGGGAAATAGAAGTTCCTTATTTTTCCTTTGTTTCTGAAATAGATATTAGAAAGTAAGATAGATAGAACTATCATCCGCGGAGCATAAAGTGGTGTTACCACAAAAACATCGATCTATAAAATCAAATTCGTTTTCGAGAAATTTTCTCAACCCAAATAAAAATTTAGTGATATTTCCCGGAGTGAAGCGATTTCCCAATGTTGTCCGATAGATGGTTCTCACATCAAATTCGCACGGACAATTTATCATTACAACGACGTCAATGGTCCGTAGATGATCATCGAATTCCTTACCCGAAAATTTATTGTAGTACAATAAGAAAACAACGAAAAATTTATTCACGCCAAGTATGACAATAAGTAGGCATTTTATTGTGGCAATGTATTACATGCGCAGGCAGAGCCTTAATCATTACCAGAACAGATTTCCTTTCCTTCTGAGGATCTCCTTTTAAAATTAGAAATTCAAACAAAGACCGCAGAAAGAGCCTACGAGGTTTGTTAGTAAATCGTTTCTTCACCAACAAAAAAAATATAAACTTTTTCCTCGCGTATCAAACGAAAACATGGAAAGGTACAGCGAGCTGAATACGAAGTCAAAACAACGCATTTAATCTTTGGAGGAAAGCCACAGTTAGCAATGAGAAACCGCTGCCGACTGCAATTCTTCTGTACTCTCTGGTACGAGGTACGACCCAGTCATCCGAACTAGTCGCGAGTTCGTCGAATAAAATGACGTATCAACTACTTTTTTTTTTTTCAAGTGGTGTTCGTAGTGAACTTGAACTACCAACAGTACCAGTCTTTCTGATCTTTGTCCACACAAAACGATCAAGTACTGGTTATGTAAGTACGACGGAAAAGTATCCGTTCGATATTTGCATATGTGTTCTGATGCAAGAGAAGAACTTCTACCTTCCCATAACAGGACTCGACTGGTTTCTTTTTACGCGAAGAAGTTTTCTTCACTTTGAGGGAGTAAAAGGTGTAGAAATTCATCGTGAATTTTGATTTTTTTTTCTCTCTCTCTTCTTAAATTTACGCCGCAGTTCAAGGCTGACTAGTTTGGTGCGCTTGTCCTAGGGTAACCTGCGACATTAAATATCCTCACTCGACGCTTGCAGATGTATCAACAAACTTTGTCGAAGCATCTTTCGTCAATACAAAAATATAATTATGAAAAAACGCTACATTTGTCACATCATTAGAAAAGGTCTCTTTGCATAATACATAATATATTTATAGTTCACTATCGATCAACCACACAATGATTTGTGTCTTCTACTCAAAACAAGTCACGAACTATTTATCATCGTACATGAATTTTTTACAAACTTTACAAGTTAGTTTTCATTATCTACTATGCTTATCTCATTCCACGCTTTTATAAAAGTGAATTCTTTTCTATTTTATAATCATAATATCTGATTTATTGAACGTTGTTTCTAACACGCGCAATAAATTAATGAACAAGCGCGCATCATGAAAATTAGTTTTTTTTTTTTCTTTCTATTCATTAACATCTTAATGCTCTCCCTCTTCAATGCCCTTGTCTTCTTGAGTGTATGCAATTTCCCATCTTCAACACGTGAGTCACTTTTAATGAGAAAAACGATAGAGTGACACATGAAATGTTTTTGCTCGGATTAGGAGGTCAACAATTGATAAGATAGAAAAACTAATTCCATCGGGAAAATTCGCAGAAACCGGCGACATCGCCACAAAATATACCACCCTCAGAGAGAGCGCTCTCAGCAAGTTTCAATATCCTGACCTCGACAGTCTTTCGGTATTTGTTCATGATCGATGATGATGAGTAGTAATTAATCCTGCGACGAGGACTTGAGCTGACCAGAAAATGACTAGTTAATTTTACCTGTGCTGAATTAATTTATGATGGATTATTTATATTGAACGTAATACAAGCTGGTACACGAATGATACCGGGCAAAAACTATTCAACCAACATGAGAGATTTAGAACCAAGAAGAGAGTGAGAATTCTGACAGCGACGTGTTAACCGTGAAAAGAGGGAATCTGTAATGAAGTCTCATTTATTTTCAAGTTCGAAGATTTGATGAGAACCAAGTTTGGCGAAGAAGAAGAAAAAATACGAAGTCATGGCTTTCGAGCGCGAATCAAGAAGGATGGGATTAATCGCGAGGACGAAGAATCACTTGAAAGAAAAAATAGGACATAGTTGTCATATTAAAGAAGAAAGAGTGTTGAAAATGAAGGTCACGCCCTTAAGATTATCGAAATCATCGGGGTGTCTTTTATCAATTCCAAAATGAAGAAAGACATCGGCTCAAGCTCAGTTACGAGCAGTACGAAGGCATGAACATTGATGAGACTGAGAGAAAGTTCGAGATCAGGAAGAAGGAGTACAAAAAGTCGACGTAGTAAGAAGATGGCTAGTCACTATGAAACCACAAAATGGAGAGAGAATACTTGAAGTTATACATGTAGAGAATTGCACAAAAAGAAGAAAACTCTGAGAACAAATGGAGATTGCAAAAGCAAAAAGGAAGAAAACAATCCTCTTGAACAATTTGATCACATTTAATGGTAAAAAATTATTCGGCCTGGTGATTGGACGAGAGAAGAAGGACAGAACTGACCAATAAGATAGCAGGAAACCAGGTAGTCGATAGTAACGCAGTATTTGGCCTCAAAAATGAACGAATCACTAAGCCGCATGTTATAGCCAATAAAAACAAAATATCATATTATTGTAAAAATATGTTTTAAGTGTGATCCAATCACAAAACAGCATTGTTCTAGCCAATAAGATTACAGTGTTATACTATAAAAAGTCATGTTTAAGGCCTCGTTCTCCAGTTGCGACACAACTGATGATGGAATGACACCATAAAGTACTCTAGTAAAAGTAAATAATAAAGTAGAATAGTACACTTGAAAACTTTTTCAAAACCTCAAATAATTGGTTTTTAGGCTACCAATAAGAGAAGCACTAAAACAGACCCCCGGAAGCGCTAACTACCGTAGCTGGAAGACCACATCCCGGCCCTCCAGGAGCAGTGAAGTTAGGGCGAAAATATCGTCCAAAAGTAATCAATTTACGAACAAGCGCTACTTTCAATGCGCATCAAGCAGAATAAGTTCTGTCTTAATGTCATTGATAAACTGCGGCAATAGTCAACTCCAATAGACAGGGCAACCTGATCCACTATCTCTTACGGGCAAAATATCAAATTATCGTGAACTACTCGTTCTTCGCACTACCTTCAAGTCGTTTTTTTTCCAATTAGAAGATCTCAGCTGGCCAACTATATAGGATAGCCGCGCCATCTTACACGTGTAATAAGATGACTATACTCCTCATTATACGAATAGGCTATTTACTAGATAGAAAAAAAAAAAACTTCAAACATCGTTTCTCAGTTGTCATTTGATCATCAGAATAATCTTCATCATCATCATCATGCATGATCTTCACGTTAAATTACGCAAGAATGTAGAGCGAAAATGTAAGCATTGCCAAACAAGCAACCAGTATACTTGTATTTCGTGCGAAAGATCCAACTCTTAGATAACGGTTCATAACTCACACAGTAACTTACGATATTTTCTAACGTTCCATAGTTTCTTCAACCATGGACGTACAATAAGTTTTATTCTTATTCAAAAACGAAGTGCGCAGTTTCAAGTATAAAGTAATTAAGAGGTTCTGTGAATGGTCGAGAAAAGTACTACACCCGTGTGCTTAGTCGAAGCATGTAAAGGAAATAGACGTGTGATGTAACAGGAAAATGAAGACAAATTATTCCGAATGAAAAAGATTTAAAGTGATTTTAGGAATTTAAATATACGTAAGGTTTTAAGAGTATCAGATCTTGGATTCTAGTACTCGTAAACGTCTAAGATCAGTGAACTCCTAACCCCTCGTGGGTCAAGTTTTTTGAATATCCGTTAGTTTTGTGGGATACTTTACTCATGATCACATTCAGATCATTCATAATGCGTTTATAAAAGGAATCGAAACAATCAGAAAACAATTAGCGCGACCCATTATCGCAATCCCGTCATACATAGCATCCTATTATTGTCGTCATCAGGTAATGAATCACCGATATCATATTCGCGACATTTCGTGATGGAATGTTTTAAATGAATATGAGTTAATTTCGGAAATTTGTTCCGGAGTGGACGAAATAGATAAAATTGACCATCGGAGGGAAAGCCAGAAGAAAGATAGTTGTATTAAAAAAAAGAATAGAATATTGAAGGGAGGAATTTTTTTTTTTTTTCATTTATTTAACGAGCTATACGACTGCACGAACGGGTCATGAGCTCGACGAATACTTATTTTACATGCTGATTGAGTTTTTAAAAACAATGGAATTTTCGAGTCGAGATTCATTCTGCCTAAAATTCCAATGTATTCTCAACCTCTATCATACTTCATATTCAAATGAATTTGGAGCAAAAACACGCATATCTTGAAGTCGACCACCAATTACGGTAGATATAAGAATATATTCAATTTCGTACGACTTTCACTGACCGCATCATCTACGCTAACATTCAATCAGGCATGTCAAATACGCGCGACCCGAGTCCACCTTCTAAAATTGAACCTCACCTCGCCACACCGTACCTATATTTGTAATCTTTAGAGAAATTGAATATTTTAATTTCTTGAATTTTTTAATTATTTGGTTCGCAAGAGTGATGGAAGATTAAAATATTATGGTCTATAATATGTACATATTAAACGAGTTTGATAGGTGTGCACGTATGCTAGAAAAATAATCGCGGTAGGAGCTGTCGAAATCTACCTCACGCGTTCGTCTCTTGATAGAAAATGAAAGCAAGTTTTAAGGAAAACTCTACTATAAAACATTTAATGTTGGGTGTCCGCTGTCCAGGGGAAAAAAATTTCCCTGACTTTTCCAGTTTTTTCCAGACCATAATCTCCACTGAAAAGCAAAAAAAAAAAAAAAAAAAGGAAAAAAAAGAGAAACAAGAGAGAAAAAACTTTTTAGCTCGAACTTTTTTGACGTACTTCACGTATTTCAAAAAATTCCCTGACTTTTCCAGAAGTGGACACCCTGAATGCGACGCAAAAAAAAAAAACAAAAATATGAATTTGTGAACAAACTTTTGAGAAAAGTCAACGGAAAAGAAAATATTACTCTTGATTACGGAGAGAAGTTATGATTTGAGCCCGAGTAAAACGTCTTCCGGCTCGAGGGCAACTGCTCTCTGTCTCACTCCTCTCCCTTTTCTCAGCTCTGATCATGAGTCAACTTCAGAATATTAGGTGCTTGAGTAGATACGGATTTCAAGTCAATTTTTGAGAGGAACTGAGGTCGTAAAATGACATGAAACATTGAAAAAACTCGAGGATTCTTCAAGAGAGTTGAATGAGGGGTAGCCCAGTAGAATTACAGTAAATAAGTGCTTTGAAAGAAAAATAATGCCCATCAAAGCTTTTATTGCTGGAAAGTGTTGGCCTTGGTGTCCTTGTTATGTGGTAAAAACCCATCACCCCCACCCTTTGCGGAACCCCTTAAAAAGGGAGCTGATTTGGCACATTTTTTGGTTTTTCGAATTTTTCTCAAAAAGTATGATATTTAGAGCAGAAATACCTCGGTACAAAAAAATTCCCCATAAAATTTACCATCGAATAAAGTCATTACTTCTTCGGTTACGATAATTTGACGCTGTGTAACAATATCTGCAAATTTACTGTTTTCAGAAATTTTTGATTTTTTGAGTCTTTTCCTAACATCTTCTTATTTTAAACTTCAAGAAATGGTTGTATAGCTTCAAATTATTGTAACTGAGTAAATGATGAGGTCAGTTAGTAGAGAATTATACTGAGAACATTTTTGCAATTACGTATTTTCCCTCTAAATCTCAAACTTTTTCAGGAAAATCAGAAAAACATACAGAAAAAACTTGAAAACCTGACAATTTCCAAAAACAGTAAATTTCAGATATTGTTGTATGGCTTCAAATTATCGTAACCGAGTGAGCGAAGCATTGCTTAATGGTAAATTTTATGGAGAATCTTTTTGTACTAAGATATTTTTCCTCTAAATCTCAAACTTTTTGAAAAAAATCGGAAAAACGTTAGAAAAAGACTCAAAAAATCGAAAAATTGGAAATTTCTGAAAACAGTAAATTTGCAGATATTGCTACACAGCGTCAAATCATCGCAACCGAAGAAGTAATGACTCTATTCGATGGTAAATTTTATGGGGAATCTTTTTGTACTGAGGTATTTCTGCTCTAAATCTCATACTTTTTGAGAAAAATTCGAAGAACCGAAAAATGTGCCAAATCAGCCCCCTTTTAAGGTGTTCTGCAAAGGGTGAAGAAGATGGGTTCTTACCACATAACAAGGACACCAAGGCCAACACTTTTCAGCAATAAAAGCTTTGATGAACATTTTTTTTTTTTCAAAACCGTAATTCTACTGGGCTAGGGCGCAGGAAACCTGTTTCGTGGAAAACAGGGGACTTAGAACAATTTACACTATCGCTATATATTAGGACTTGAAAAAATTTTGACCTCCGAGATATACCTATCATGACTTGAGGGGGACAAGGAGAAATTTCATCCCATCTTATAGTTGGGTAAGGTTAGGTTACCGGCTACCGGCTACCGCCCGGCAGACAGAAGGCATTCTATTCGAATTAACCTCCCATTTAACAGGCTCTCGTAAATATTATGAATTCTATCTTCCAGGATACGGCATACGAGATTTTGTAATTTGATTAGTAAAGATTATAGATTCTTGTTAAAAATTGCTGACACAAGACTTTTTTCTCCGATCGACTCTGTATTTTTTGTAATCAGTACACCAGAAGTCCACAGCAATCACCATGGTGATGCTTCTTCCTTCGGGAGAGGGAGAGGGTGAAAAACAAGGCCTTAAACATTAGTTCTCAAAGTATAACACTGGAATCTTATCGATGATAGATTCATTTTCGAAGTATGTGCTGCATTTCTATTGACTGTCAAGTTTACTGTCATCTTATTGGTCGGTTTTGTTCTTTTCTCGTCCAATCAGCATACGAAATACTTTTTTGATGACGATAATAAAGAAGCTGCCAACGAAATTGCAAAACAAGTGATAATAACCTGTAATCGCAAGATACGTCAATTTTGTTATCATTCCAAATCTCGTACTATATTTAAAAAGATCTTAAGGTCGCAGTGAATACCCTGCAGCGCTCCACCAGCTGTTCCCACAAATACCAGAAGTACCATCAGTCAGATCAAATATCATTGTAATTCGAATTAATTAATAGTGCTAGACAGACGCTTTCTCGTCATATCCATGATACAGCATCCGAAGTGACTGAGTGGATGAATTCAGATTATTGGTGCTCATAATCCTAAGCTAAACTACAGCCCGATGACTCCTTGGCATTGACAAACTTCTATGGATAGCATTATCAGTGACTTTGGAAAGCGGGTGGACAAGGGCTGATTGACAGGAAACGAAGTTTCCGCATTCTCGCATAATTGATTCTCTTCTAACTTTTTGTTTCATTTCAGAAAAATCAATCTTCCACCCCTCCCCCTCAGGCTTTCCCAGGTCAACGAGTGTAATTGCGATGTGAAGCTAATGTATACAAAATTCATGTAGACCTATATTTCGTTTTCTCGTGAACTTTTCGAGTACGTAATTTAAGGTATTTTCATCGCAGATTTTAATCCGCGCGAAAACGGCGTTGATTATGCGCGCAGGGAGGGCAAAATGAAATTAATGAGAGTGGATTTTCGCCGATAATTTTTGTCGACAAGGAACGCATTGTCAGACGTATATATGTATTATAAAAATGGTGGCAGGTGTGGTTATGACCTTGGATTTGTTCCAGTCATGGTTAATCATATTTTTTTCCTCTATTCAAATAGACTACATACATCTTAGCATCCTAAATATTCTTAACACTTTGTACCATGGAGAAAAAATTACCGAGTGTTCGTGCGGACATGTTCACATATATAATACGATTCGGTACAGTGCAGTGTACTTTATGCACCATAGGTGTCTATGTGTGTGTACATTGTGTGTGCACTACAGTACCGACCGATCGCTACTGACTGAGGAAAGTTCTCGTTACGAAATCATTTGACTGAAGCGCTGGATATAATTATTCAAGTTCAGAAATAATATGTGACGCAAATTTTCATGACGGAAAAATGGCTGGAGTACACCACCTTTGGAAACGCATCGTATTGTCGCTCCTTCGAGTTATTAGCCTTTGGAAGCTGTTCTGGAAGATTATTGACTTGGGAACAGTAGTCGGCAGTAACGAGATTTGAACCAGGAGTCAGCGACTCAACCACTCGGCCAATGAAACTCGAAAGAAAATTTCGACTTCCACCCCTTTCTTATCGTTCCTACGTCAGTCTCTTCAATCTTCCATGGAAGTTTTTCAATATTAAAGACGATGTATCCAGTATCGTTCTGATGGATCAAACGTCTCATTGAGGAAGGATCATTTGCCTTCCTTTGTTTTATATCGCGTTCATAACACATAATTAAACGTACGAGAGCATCTCAGTCGACATAACCAATCATATAACCATTTTGCGATGCATTTATTCTGCGAATTTCACGTTGTACCATTTCGAGCTCTAATTACGTAATAAAAATGCGTGTGCCAGCATAATTCTTCCGTGTAAAGACATGACATTGGCGCTTTTCTTCATTCGTTAGACAAGTAACACGTTTATAAAGGACCAGTTTACAGTTAGCGGAATGCGCAAATGTTCAAACCTGGCAAAAAATGTATTTGGAAAGAACAGCAATGATGCATTCTTTGGTCGGATGCCAGAAGAGAAGAATATTTATCGCAGTAGGCTACTTGACGTTTTAAAGGTTCACGCGCCAACATTTGTATATTACGTTGAAAACTAGAAAGGTGAAAAAAAAAAGGTTCGTAACTCAGAAAATTCTGGAACTCCTACACAGAATACAAATATAATTTTGCGCTTGACTTACGGTAGGCTACGTATCCAGGCTAGAGCAGAGCACATGATCGAACTCTCGATGCGACGTTAAATTTGTAAATCATAATCGGCTGTCTCGAAGTTTACAGTTTTCACGTCTATTACACCGAATAAAAAGTAAACTCACCATCAATAGAAATATTATCATTGACATCGTGATTACTGCTCTGTCGCTTTTTCTCTCCAATTTCATGTCGCCACGGTACGAAAATGTGAAAGTATAGTGTGCAATATGAACAATTTTTGAATACTCGTCAAACTAATTGCTGAAATAATTTACGATATCGTGTTGAAATAATACTTCAGTTCTCGGGCTGATTTTCATTCATAGTAGCTCGTTTTTCTATGTCTTCATTTCACTCATCAAACAGAATGAGAATTATTAAATTTGCAGAAGAAATAGGGTGGCTGCTTTCTCAAGGAAATCAGGGCTGTGAATCGGAATCGCTATCCAAAATGGTGTTCGGAAACCGGAGCTGAATTTTTGGTTCTGCGAAGTGGAACCAAAAGGAAGGGGATCCGACTATTGCTCTGCGGAAGCGATACCGAAAGGAAGCGGATCCGGCAATGGCTCCGCCGAAGCAGAACCAAAAAGAAGCGGATCTTGAAATTTGGCTGAGGAGCTGTAGCCAATATTATATCCGTGAAAAATAGCGGATATCCCTAAAAAATAAAGGATAACCGACATCTTTCCTTTTTTTGAAAAAATATGACCTAGGAAGCGGATACGAAAGGAGCTTCTTGGAGGCAAAAACAAAAGGAAGCGGATTCTACAATCCAGTTTGAGAATGAATTGAAGCGGTATCCTTGAAAAAAATTAGATGCTATTGCAGTAATGCAATGGCAGCAGGAAACCCGCTGTCCAGAGTCCATCAGACCAGCAGATTTCTCAATCACCACGAAGGTATAAAAATTTTTCTTGAAAACTTTCCAAGTCCATTATCAAGGGGAGAACTCGAGATTTGAAATTCTTCTAAGTCCCCCTTCTATCATATATAGCTCAGAGGTAAGAATTTTTCCAAGTCCCCCTCCTATTACATGTAGCTCGAGAGTCGAAATTTTTCAAAGTCCTTCTTCTATCATCTATAGCTCGGAGGTAGGAATTTTTCCAAGTCCACTTCATATCATAAATGGCTAGAGTGTCGAAATTTTTATAAGTCCCTCTCTGTGACGTCATCAACCTTTCCGTTACGTCATCAACTTCTCCGTGACGTCATTAATCTTCGCGGACGCGCTTGCATGGTTTCTTCGGAGAGGTGCAAACGATCCAATTGTCCTGCTCGTTACGTTTGAACAAAGCCCCTTCTTCCCGTGTACCCTTCATATGGCTAGAGTGTCAAAATTTTTCTAAGTCCCTCTCTGTGACGTCATCAACCTCCCAGTGATGTCATCAACCTTCGCGAACGCGCTCGCGCCCAAGTCCACTTCATATCATATATGGCTAGAGTGTCGAAATTTTTCCAAGTCCCTCTCCGTGACGTCATCAACCTTTGCGGACGCGCTCGCAAAAAAATTCCTGGGAGTACCCCCAACAAAAGGGATAGCGGGTTCCCCGCTAAAACAATATAGGTTCACAGTCCTGGAAGAAACTGGATATCAAGGAGAAGTCAGGAGGTATGAGAAAATCCATACAATTAAAAATGTATAGGCGATATTTTCCTCTAAGCAAGTAACTGGACTGACTGGACCTCCGAGAAGTTGAGGAAATGGTATCAAACCAAGGTGAGGAATACGTGAAAAACCGAGTGGGAGCCCAAACAAAGTAGACCAAAAAGAAACTTACTGACCCAAACCAAACAAGAGAGGAAGGAAGAGACAACAACACAAAAGAACCGCAAACCTATCAAGCATCACTTGTGGAAGCAGAAGAAAGACTGTCGTAAGGAAGTATCACGAAATTGAATTAGTGTAAGCTTGATATCATAGCCATTAGCTCTAAACCATGGAATACGACGTGAGACCAGAAGCCTGAACCTAAATTTGAAAAGTACTGTCAGGTGACGAGCCAATGAAAAAACGCAAAAGTCACCAACCTACAGAAGAAGAACCGACAGAACAACCTGATCTTGACAAAGGCAACACGGTAGTGGTAATGGAAAGGGATGACGGCACACAAAAAATGATGTCGTTCATTGCAGAGAATGGATACCAAAAACGGTGAATTTACAGTGAGAAAGGCAAATGAAACCATCATAACTATTTGGACCTCACACTGGAGAATAGCACGATCGAACACAAAATCTACAGAAAGCCAACGCACACGGACACTTTACCACCACCCCAGGCGGCGGCGGCGACTCAGAACTACTGCTATCGAGCAATCTCTTTTCTGAAGTACAATAAACCCTAAAAAGTACAATAAAGAAAATAAGAAAAAAATCGAGATGATGGAGCAGATCGTAGTAGCCACGGCTACTTTAGAGACGTGGTTGAGGGCGAAGAAGGAAACTCAGTACAGCATAGGGAGGAAGTACTCCGGATCTATGATATCAGGGTGTCTATTGAAAGTGGGAATATCTGAATTTTTTGCCAAGTTTTTGCCCCATGTTTCCTAAATTTCTTCCTACCTTAGACGTGAATTTTTCACCATTTCCTTGCCCCATGTTCCACAAATCTCTTCCTACCTCAGATAGAAGAGAAAACGCCAAGGGATCAGGACAGAGAGGTACAGGTGTCTGGCGAGTCAGATAGTTAATATAGTCCTGCAACTCCCTCCTCGTTCTAAAAAAAAATCAATGAGGAAGATTTGAACATAATTTCCTGATTATATCAAGAAACATTAAATTCTTTTATTTTTTCATTTTCAGTTCTTTTGAAGATTGATGGGCTAGTGGCTGAGCTCTGATAAGCTATTTATACAGTTTAAATAAAAAAAATTTACCCCATCCTTCAAAAACTATCTCTTTTTCAACTTTCTAGCCCTCATGCAAAATGAGAAAAATGAAAATGAAGTATGCAAAAATTAGCCAAGTTTTACAATCTCACACTCAAAATCTTTTCCAAGACTAACACTTAGACGAGGTCGAAAATAAGATATAACTGGAGCGAATGGATTTCGTAACCTTTCGTTTAATCCTACCCGCGCCATCTTCAAACATCAATACGTAATACCGCATCATTGTTTGTTTATATGTCGACAAATTTTTTGCTGAACAAAGACTTCACTTTTGATTTGGTGTGTAATTTATACAAGTCAACGAAGGTCGAAGTAGAACACGGGAACAACAACCGTCGAATTATTATTAATTGTAAATAAACAAATACAAACAAATTTTTCTTCAGTTACATCGCGTCATCTCTTTCACCAACGTACCAAATTAATCTCATCGATGAATTCTTTTTTTTTCTCTCTCTTGTCTTAGCGTAGATCTATCATATTCCCGATTTTAAACGAATTGAAAATCCTATATTCAGAAGAAAAATATAAAAAATCCTTCATAGTGCCTGTCCGTGACTTGAAGTTAAACGTAATCGAAAATTATTGAAAGATTATAGTGAAATGCGAATATTTGACTTGACTCTTCCACCAAGGAAGCGTCATAAAATATACATTAAATTAATGGAGCGGATTGATACGCACCCGAAAACAACGAGAAAAAAAAGTGCTACAGATCTATTTCAGTGAAATTTGATGAAAATTATACAAAAAAGATATTTTTGCGAACTTGTACGGAAAGATTAGGTGTAGAATTATACTCCACGGCGCACACCTTGATATAGGTTCATATTTTCTGTCTAGTAAACTCGATAAACACTCTGGAATTTTCCAGTCACTTTTCTAAAACAAGTTTCTTCATCTAGACAGTATATGTATAGAAGACGGTAGGATAGGTTATCGAAATGGAAAAAACAGTTCCTTTTATCAAGTCTTGGACGCTGCATTAGAGTTCACAAGTTTCTAGAGAAGAGCGGTGTTTACCTCATATACGTTCTAATGTCCTAAATCGTTGTACCGAGCTCGGGTAGAGCTGTTCTGCTAAATTTCGTAGAACGATTTTTTTCTGTCCTCGTATGAGCAAGAGGAACAATGTTTCATCAGAACTTACTGCACTTGCACGTACAGGTACCGTCTACAGTTAATAGGCCCCAAAGATCATTAACGAGTGGGATTCGATCGAATTTTCGTAACAATTTTAATCACTCATTATCTTTGCCACACATACCGTTAATTTCGAAGGTTATTATTTTTTCGTTTTTTCACTCGTATGCACACGTATACTAACTAACATCATACGATCAATTTCGTTCCATTACACGTCGAAAAATTGGCCCCGTCAAACCTGATGTCTGTCTGCTGAACTCGACAGTATAGGTATACAGAAAAAGAGAGAGAGTTTGAGAAGAGAACGAGAGCATTAAAAATTGCGAATAAATCGTGATGACAATTCGTCAGAGAGAGACTTGTGTGTTATTTTTCAATGTGAAACCTTCGAGGTTGACATTAATAAACTAGGTACTCAAAATGAGCATTCTAGTAAGATGGCTGATGATAACGACGAAACGATAAAAAATTATTCTCGTTTTCACTGCATTCAACATCAGTTCGCTAAAATTATGTCAACATGGAAGAAAAAGTGTCGTATCTAGAAAGACTTTCAGAGGCTCATACAAAAATATCAAATTAAAAACACCGGGTCAGCTTGATTCGATGATCCGCAGTGGTCTTAGAAAATTGAATAATACTGTATTTCTCCGAAGCGGCTCTTCAATAAGCCTTCTTGGTTTAGGTTCAAGAAAGCGGTTACCCTCTCTTGCGTATCCACTTGAAAATTCCAATTAAAAGCTTCCTGTGGTTGCTAAAAGCTCAATTAGTTGGACCGACGCCGAACCAGTGTGTTTTTTCTCTTGAAGTTGTTCATAACGATCTAAGAAGTGTCCTCTCTGCTCCCATTATCTTTGTAATATAGTCTTTTACAATTGACGAGTACTTATCGGCGTGTTGACGTCACAACTGAGGATAAATCAGTGAAGTCCCACTCCATAACATTACAACCACTCGCTAAGCTGCACGAAGTCGCGCAGGTAAAACTCGGCTTCTCTGACGGGTAGCGCGACCCTAGTCATAATATCACCTTCAAGCATCGAGTCTGTAAAACAGTACATAAACAACCCTGGCCATGTATTTCTTGATGAGAAATCCAGAAAAAATTTTATCGAAGACGTCGGGAAGAAGATGCAAATCTTGATGATGAATACGTCAATAAATTTTGCTGAAAATCCATGACTGCTTTCAAGTCTCCTACCTTCAAAAGCAGCCAATAGTCCGCAAGCATTTTGTCTTCCTTCAAGATTGAACACGGTTGAAACGAAAATTAGGTTGATCACAATGGGTATATTGAAGACGAGGCGCAACATTCAGGAGTGTTGAGAGTGCGCGACATTTTGTAGCTTATCTTGTGGTTTTTTTTAAATTTCTCTATGATGTGACGAACTTCAGCGTGCTCCAACAGTCTACCTATGCGGTATACCGAAAAAAGGTACTGAATCTTCTACTAAGAAATTGACAGAAGAATATGTGCCTATAAGACTGGGACTGCTCTTGGAAGTCACGTCTGATGACGTTGAAGAGTTATAACAGAGTTTGTCCAAGAGAGCTCGAGACACGGGCGCCATCAAGATTCACAGTTTAGGGTTCGCCTAACGCAGCCAATCAAGCGGTGCATCTGCAACACTCAAGAATTCGCGTAATGTAAGGCTATTTGCAGAGCTTGACACCCACTCAACGCGTTAGGCGAACCTGAACCGTGAATCTTGGCCGTGTTCGTTAGCATTCAATTAGAAGTACAGCAGTCAGCAGTGACCGATCTTTATGGTCTTGAAAAAATTTCGACCTTTGCTACTTCCAAACCTGTATCTGGAGCCTTCACTGTACTAGGCCTACAACTCAATGTATCCGGAACTTCATGTACTGTATATCGAGCTAACTAGCTCATCCTTCTCCTCTCTCTCGTCACAATTTTTTTTTTTAGCAAGGAACCCGCTATCCATTTTGTTAGGGGGATTACATCCTCAGAAAACGTCCGCGTCCGGGAATTTCTGTGAACTGCGTGACGTCACGTGTGACGCTTTATGACGTCATCAATGACCTTGACCTACTTTAGGGACTTGGAAAAATTTCAACTTCCAGCCGGGATGCTTTATAACGTCATCAATGACCTTGGCCCACTTTAGGGACTTCGGAAAATTTCAATTTCCAGCCTTCATTATATCAGGTTGCATATACAGAGAAAAGCCTTTTCTGAGGGGACATTTTCGTCATCACGAGCGCGGGAGGTTTCGGGTTCCCCGCTGCCATTGCAAACCTGCAATGGCCTCTAATTTTCTTATCGTGACTTCATCAAAGAGCTTGAATTACTATTTTTGGGCCAATTAGTCTCATCATATATCTTTATATTAGGCATAATATACAGTATGCTAAGCTTGTTTTCAGGGACTTCGAGAACTTTCGACCTTTGCTACTTTATCTGAACACAGTGCCAAGTTTACCGCAAAAACGTGATGAGCGTGACGCGGCTTAAGCCGAGATTGAACCGATAAGCGCGCAATTCTTGCCGCTTCAGCATAGTTCACACGACGATTTTGGGCGACTGCGCATGTGCTCTTATAAAGAAAATGCATTAGAACAACTCCCCATCAACAATTAAGTATGAATGTGGCTGTTTGCAAGGACTGGTTCAAGAGTCTGAATGAACGCGGCTGCTCGCGGGGAGCTACTGTCTGTACATCGAGGATGATAAAATTGCTCCGGACTGGACCATAACATCAAGATTTATCATTCTTTGCTAATCAGTGACCAATCCCATCACGTTATTCGTAATTATTGTAACGATATTCAGGTATAACCGACCGCCATTTTGATTGCAAGAAAAGTGTACGATTTTTCCGGTTTCCACTCTACAGCGCCCTACTTGTTGATGTTTGCCTGGACCAATTTTTGGCAACATGTCACGACAGATACGTCTACGCTCAACAAAATTAGTCAGAGTAAGGGTCAATATTGAAGAACATGAATAACTTCAATTGTTTTCAAGATATTTCAAGATAATTGAAACTTTGGTTCGGTAGCCTGCTAGAGGCGCTGCACTCGACAAAATGGAAAACGGAATCGGAATTATTTTGCTATTGGAACTTTAATTGATTTATCTCAGAATAAGTCAAGAACGATCCTATTCACGGAAAATTAGGAAAACAAAATTTGAAAAGAATGAAATTTCCAACAATTTACCTTCACCCAACTTTTTGGTGAACCGTATCGATCAAAAATCGATTCAAAATTTCCTGGAAAATTTACATCCTTGCAATCGATCGTACATCGACGTCGAGAGGGAGGGGGGAGGGGTGTCGACTACATCGTAACTCACTTGCCACGTCGATCTCAAATCAATTCTATTTCGGATTGCCTATATTTTTGGTCGACCGGAAAATTGACTGCTTGAGGGTCGACTTTGAATCGACTCCAATCAACGTCAATCAGGAGTCGATTTCAAGTCACCCGTTTGTATCATAACTCGCCGACAGAATGCGTTGGTCGGTGAGCGTAAGCATCGAGGGCCGTTCAGAAACCCAATGATACTTGACCAGTGCATCAATGATCGAATCGACAAAATACTGACGCCGTCTTTTCGTGGCCGACCTGCAGATTTACCAGGAGGCGACTTATTTCCGCCCTCGATTCTGAAACTTCATCAGGTTGACCAAAATTTTAAAATCTACACAATCGTCGGTGATTGACGAGTAGTTGACCCGAAATCGAAGTCAATTTTAAATCGAGAATTAATCGAATCACAATGAGTCGATGGGACGAAAATCGATATCCAGTCATTTTGGGTCAATTTGCGGTTGGTATCATGAAAATTTGATTTTGAGTCATCTTTTGGTTAGAATAACTAGTCGGTTTGGAGTTATCACGGTTCGCCAGGTTGCAGATATAGTCCCGTAAAATGACAAGGCTGCGAAGGATTTTCAGTTTACTTCCAATATTATGCTCCTGGTCAAACTTAGTGATAGAAGTATGAAAGCTGTTCAGTAAACCGTAAAAATGGTACCAAAATTTTAGTCTTCAAGATGCCATTCATAGGAAGACTGAACGTTCCAGGTAGGCGAATACAGTATAATAATTTGCGTCGGAATGCCCGGGAGCACGAGAAGTAGACATTGGATATTTGCGATCGACGAACCGAAAAACAACCGTCGAGGAAGTCAATAGAGAGAAGATAAGAAAACAATATGAATGAATTATTCTCTCCAAGTAGAAGGTTAAAATCATACGGTCAGTAATCGACATTCCTCGACGGTCCGAATGCGCTAGAGGAAAAATTAGTCAGGAAAATCCGAGAAAGTTGGGGAATGTCGTGTTCGAAGAGAAAAGTGGCAACCATGTTGAACTTGATAAGGTGTCGCACGCTCTCCTCTCTTTTGTAGAAGTTCATATAATCGTACAATCATATGTGTTCAACTATTTGACGTGATCGTTACTTTCATAAGCAGGAGGTCGCCTGGATAAAACTGTAGGTATATTGAAAAGTGAAGGTAGGCGAACGCTCGAGCCGCACGAGTGTATCGTCATACTCGTACAAAGGTGCCAGGTACGGTCGCGATGATAATTATTATTGTATAATAGCGTATATACGTATATTATAGTAGACGCGAATACATTGTGCAGTGTGTACTCGATGTTTTGGTATTGTGTATATGTATGTTGGTAATTGACGCACATTCTATTTATACAATATAGTTGAGGGGGCCATGAGATTAAAGGAGAGCGAAATATGAAACTAAGCACCCGACAATATATATATATAGACTATATTATGGATTATTATTGTGTACGTATACGCACTTGTACATATTTCGTGACCTGTATTCGCTCAAAAATACGAATATATAGGGTTATATTATCTTGCGCGATGCGTACATCTATACGTGTGCGTAGATTAATGTGCAAATATAATGAAAGAGATGAAACATAGCAGTTCATTCACCTAAAATATCGCACAGCGTAAGAAAAGGGGAGAAAAAAAAAGAGAAAGAGCTATCCAGAATAAATATTATATGTATATAGGTAAATACAGTTATGTATGTATAGTAGTTGTAGGCCTTCTGGAGAACTCGTCGAAACTTGACGACGAACACGGTCGCGAACTTACGATACCTACAAAACTGGTTGCGCTTTCTTTCGTTGCTTTTGGACCGAATATTGACGTACGGTATGATTGTACCATCATCGCATTCTGTAATTTTACAGCGGTAATCACACTCGCTTTTGTACTCTCTCGTACACGCATACTCGGAGAATACGATTTCTGAGAGTATTGATCGCAAAAGTTGCGAACAAATCGTACCAAAATTTTACGTCAGAAGGATATAGCCTTGCCAACAAACATTCAAAAGGGTGGTCATAATGACTTCCCATATTTTTCCTTGCCCGAGTTTTGGCATATTTCTCAAGTATTTTCCTAAAGTCAACATGAAGATCGAATGTCATCCATCTTTTACATTCAGGTGCTACCCCATCAGCAGTTGTATCGCTACTGACGAACAAGACCTTGAACATTGGCTTTCATCGTTTACTACTGGAATCATTCTGATTGGCTGCGATGGTCCATCCGTCTATGTGCTACGTTTCTGTAGGCTATTAAGTTTGCTGTCATCTTCTCTCCTTTTTGTCTCGTCAATCACCAGGTAGAATTATCTTCCACTGTCAAATGTGGTTATATTGTTCAAGAGGCTAGTTTCTTCTTCTTACCTTTGCAATCTTCACCTGTTTCCAGAGTTTTCTTCCCATCAAGCAGTTTTCTGTAAGACTTCCAATATCCTGTACTTCAATGCAATGTTTTCCAAACGAAGAGTTGCCATCTTCTTTTTGTCTTGATATTTTGTTCTTGTCTTTTCTGATGTCAAATTTACCAATCTAGATATGCCTTCACACTGTTTGCAATTGAGCTTGTACACTCCTCTCGAGTTTCCGTTTTCCTCCTTCTGATGCTCATTCTCTTCACCACGGGTGATATGTAATGGACGCTGACATTTACATCATAAACGCCAAACGCCTTGATCACCTTATTCGTGTACTTTTCTATGTATGGAATATTCGACTTGTAACCTTAAAAGTCGGCTTTCCAACCTCAGTATCTCCAACAGAGCTACCAATTGACTTGCTGGCAGAAGAGCAAGCACGAGTGTTCGAGACAAAGAAGAAGACAAGGACCATCCAACAAGCCTTGCGGGTCAAACAGGAGGCCAGGCGCTCCTCGCTTGCCAAGTGGAAAGAGCGACTCGCCCAAATAGGAAAGGACGAGTGACCTGCGCGCTAATACGTGATCTTGACCAGTGGATGGACCGAGACCATGGCCAGTGGAATTTTCATCTTACACAAATGATGAGTGGTCGTGGGTGCTTCAACAAGTACTCATACAAAATGGAGAAAGTGGAGCAACCGTCGTGTTCACACAGTCAGGAGCGGGACGATGGACCTCAACACACCATCTTCGAGAGTGAGGCGAGGAGACGAGAGCGGGGTGAGCTAGAACGGTCCCTACAGGAGATCGGGGAAGATGAAGAACTCACCCCTAGCAACTTCGTTCCATGCATGCTACGCTCAACGGAGGCATGGAACCACATATCTACATTTCCCGCCAAAGTAATGAAGAAGAAAATAAACGCGGCATGGAAGCGGCAAATGTAGTCACGTTGTGTCCTCTCACATCTACGTGTACCATCCCCCGTGCTGCTGCTGTCACATCTCTTCTCATCAGTACCAGTAGCACGACATACAGAACGCTCAGGAGGGAGCGCCAACAGAAGAAGAAAAATGAGAGCAAGTACGAGACAACAAACAAAAGACGCGAAGAAGAGGAATGATGTGCAGCGCCGTCGCCAAACTTTTTGAGGCCTGAAGCAAGATTTTCAAATGAGCGTTTTTTTCAATCTAGACAATTTTAATTTTTCCCCTCGCCGGCGCGAGGCCTACAGTAGCACGAGGCCTGAAGTAGGGAAGCTACTCGCCACTCCCTGGCGGTGGTTCTTCTTCGAGCCTGAGACTTGGGCTTGAGACTCGAGACTGAGATACAAGCTTCAGACTAGGGCATGAGATTCAAGACTGACACTCAAGACTTGAGACTCGACTAAAGATTGAGACTTGAGACTGACACTCGAGCTTGAGACTGGAGCTTGGGACTCGAGATTGAGACTCAAATTTGAGACTCGAGTTTGAGACTTGAGACTGAGACTCGAACTTGATACTCGAGCTTGAGAATCAAGACTGAAACTCAAGACTGAGACCCGAGCTTGAGACTCGAAACCAAGACCAGGACTCAAGATTGAGACTCAAGACTGATATTCGAGCTTGAGACTGGAGCTTGGAGACTGAGACTTGAGACTGAGACTGAGACTCGAGTTAGAGCAAGGGCGTTCCGATCGGAGGGGGGTAGGGAGGGGTGTGACACCCCTCCAGGCTTTTGGGTCAATCTTCAAATCTATTGCCAGTCTGCAAATATTGACATTCAAACTCCACCAATTCTTTTGAGCGATGACTCAAGCTCCTAGTCACTTGGCAAAATATTGTTTTCACCCCCTTCAATGATTTCCTCTCGGAACGCCCCTGAGCTTGAGAATCGAGTCTGACACTTGAGCCTGAGACTTGAGACTGAGACTTGAAACCCGAGACTCGGGACTAACACTTGAGACCGATATGCGAGCTTGAGACTCGAGCAGACTGAGAATCGAGACCGAGACCGAGACTCAAGATTGAAACTCGAGCTCAACGTCGTCGCACAGACTTTTGGAGACCTAAGGCAAAATTTTCACATGAGATCTTTTTTCAATTCAGAAATTTTATTTTTTTTTCTTTCCTCGCCGGCACGAGGCCTGAAGCGGTAATACCTACTCACCCCCCCCCCCGCGACGGCCCTGATGATGCGAATGTGATCAGAATCCACTCTTGGTGAAGAGAATAAGCTTTCCAACAAGCAGACGGTGGAAGCTACAAGGGAGAAATTAGAGATCAGCTACAAAGGGAATGATTTAAGATTACTATGGGTGGTGCAGAAGAGGAGTTGTGCGCTAGTGAGCTCGACCAAAAGGGAGGATATCCAAGCATTCTTCGTCGTTTAGGAAATCCACACCGAAATAGCATTGAAATGTATGTCGAGCTAACGTTTCCCAGGACTCACAACCAAACGTAAAAATAGAGAGACTCAATCGAGAACGATCTTGATGGCCATCTAGCGGCTTCCTGATGAAAAGCAATGACCGAGAGAGCCAACAGACTGTAGATCCCGTGTAGAGGTAACTCATATACTACGCCAATTTTACGTTTTGCAGAAATACATGAATTTAACAAAGATTCAACAGAGAAGACATACTTGTAGTCACTCATACATTCATCATATACAAGAATTGGCGAACGTAATTTTCGGTACTATCATTTTCCAAAATGAAATACTTTATCTTTGCAATTTATGATTTCGTATAGTTCTTGAAGACGAAGAGGTTTTGACGAGAGAAAGAAGAATTGAAACATCGATTGCAAACTTGAAAAGCTTTTTGATTTCCGTTTCTTCTTCTATAGTCGCGCAATAAAGAAGTTCAAAAGTACACAGAGTTCGAACAAATAAACTGTTTTCATTCATATATTTTTACTTCCAGGTAGATTCCTTCAATTTACAGAAAGGCTCAAACATAATAATTCTACACGCTCGAGCGTGGGCGTTAGTTCTACATACATCAGCTGTCAAACAGATATCTGAGTCTGATACCTATGTGACAAGTTCTCTCTTACAAGAGGATTAGATAAAAGTAGAACTAACTGTACACGGCTGATGTTAATGACCTACCGATTACATTTCAGCCCTCTAGCCCTATACAGTATTAAATTACAAACGCATTTGCTTTTTCTAAGGTTCGTATATATACTGTATACATCGTTCGTGTCGCATACTTCCTATTCCAATTTATACAAATGACAGATAATGAAGACCATTTTTGATTAATTTATTTTACCGTTGTTCTTAATCGGTGCTTATGCACTTAATCTTCGAACACAATTTACGTACATATCGGTTTGAAAATTACGCTACTCGAACAATATCATACTTCTTATTTCCCCTTCGGAATACGATAATTCAAGTCTCTCGGAAAAATAATTCTATTCACGTAACTGGGCACGATACGAAGCTTGTTAAAGAAAAAAAAAAAGTTATAAATACTTCACAGAATCTGGTGCACGTAAGATACATTCTCATGGAAGAAAAAAAGTACATTATAATGTACAACTTCTACATAGAAAGAGGAAAAAGAGAATAAAGCAAAGGAAGAAAAAAAAAAAACACCAACCATGAAAGGTATAACAGCTTTCTTACAAATATCGACACCTGTTACTGGAACTACGACCTTCTCTCTTGCTAAGTTTTATTTTTACGAGTACGCGAAACAGATAGAGCAGGTACAGTTGTATCAGTCAGTACCAGGTTCAAAACAGAAAATTATTTATTTGAACGCGTTTCCGATGAACACGTCTTCTCAGAATTCCATTACAACGTATGATGGTTCATGTGTGCAGTATTATATGTGAATATTATGCTAATCGGTGTTGGCATCAAGAGAATATAGATGATAAGGTAGAGAATATTATTTTAGTATAATTATATTTTCAGATTTTCCGCAGATTCATCAAGCTTATAGGCTATGGAGAAACATCTATTCGCCTCCGGTAAATCGAAGTGAACCTTCTCGAGAAGTAGTAGACCTACGCCACTTGTCCGATGCAGATGCCGTTGCTTCGAAGTACCAGTACGAGGACTGACTCCGATTCATGTTGAAGGAAGAAATAATTAAAAGGAGAATCCTACTGCTCGATACTGCCCTACATCTTCAAAACCACTGCCACCTATATAACAGTACTGTATTACCAAAAATAGAATTGATGGAATAAAAAGCACTCCCGTTCGTCGAACAATCTGTGGCTTCTTCGGAGAAACACTAATGGTTTTCAAATACAATCATAGATTTATGGCACCGAAATAAGGGTGACGAAGTCCTATAATTTAATAGGCGCGTGCTCAGAGCTTCTTTCTTCCAAACATCCGGAGAATCAAGAATCTACAGAAAATTCCGTTTCTCGGTCTCAAATAACCGTTTTTCAACCTCTAAACACCGCCATTTTAAGGACTTCCTAATACCGAAAACCGTAAGCATTCAGAAAACGGTCATTGATTTATTGGTCCGACGCATGACCAAGAGTCATTTTCAGAACTCTAGGAATCTGGATTCTCTCTCTTTCGAGCATCCATAGGCTATAAAACTCGGATTCAGGTGTCTCGATGAACCAAACCAACCCTTGACTCGACGTCAAACGAAAATTTCTTCAAAATCTTGGTCGGAATTGCATCGATATGAAATATGGTTGGAATCATGTCGACGTCGACACCCGACTCATTCATCACGTCGTTTTCAGGTCGACCTCTACAAATCTTTTCATCGACAGCTGCCCTATTGGTTGAATCTCAAGATGAGTAGTAGTTGTCTACTAATAAATGTCGACCTCTATCAACAGTAGATATCGAGTCAACTTCTCCAAATTATGTTTTTGATCTGAAATCAGCTGCCCCGTTACGTCGATTTTCAGTTTTCTTGCTCGACTTTAAATCGAACTCGAATGGACGTCGCGTCGATCTTGAGTCGATGAACAGCCACCTTCTTGCAGCATTCCGTCTGTTTGGTGAATTCTCTACTCGAAGAATGATGTGCAGTCATCTGACCCTTACAACAGAACCCTTGCGTTACTCGTTCAACTTCAAGAAGGAAGCCGTCGTTTTTTGCAAATTGTTTAGTAATCAATAAGTACGATAAACTACAAAAAATAAAAATAAATACAGGGCAAGACCGAAACTACTGCGGATGAAAGTAAGGGTACCCTAAAATATAGCTCGCGACACTTCAACCATACAATGCTGAGAATCCAATTATAGGTACACAACCTAGACACAGTAACCTCTATGAACTCTTCGATCTCAAGAGCACAAGAGTTCAGCTATACATTCTTTACTGAAACGACTGCTCGTAGTGAATTTCCTACAAAAGAAAAAATATCAAAATTCTCGATTGCGATGTGAGATGCATAATCATAAATAGCTCAACGTACTTCAAACTCCATTTAGATATCGAGGCAATTCAACTATCAAATGTCACTTGAAATTCTCAATCCGACGCGAGCAATTTTTCCATCTATAACCACTAGAGTTCTTTTATGAAAATTCAAGTCATGCCTTTTACAGGACTTAATTCATCAGAATCTTTTCACGAATACTCATTTCCACCGCCCTTACGACGAAAACGTCTTCTTCCCTCCGCCGTTCAAGATATATGAGAACCCAAAATTACGCACTCAAAATGTGTACTCTTTGAACACTTTATATTTTGTAGGAATCGATCGTTTTATTTGTACTTCCCCAGCACTGGTAGACACCATTATTCCGTTTGACGGGACGCACGAAGAATAAGAAAGTCGAATTTGGTGGCGTCAACATTAGGGTGAGAGACACTGTATACATAAAAAAAACGAGGACAAGAAACGTCGGAACAGGAAGAAGAATAAACCTTGAAAATCGAGGTGAAAAAAAGTAATAGCTCTTGGAGTATAGGAATAACAATGCCAAGGTCTGGTGTATAAAACTCATAGCTCGTAGTAAAAGAAATACCTCTATCTTTCTGATGTTTCTTTTCTCTACAAACGATACTGAAAGAAACGTGAAATGCCAACAAAAAAATAATACGTTTCTAAAGAGTTTTGAGAATAATAATACTTGCGGACTGGTCACAAGACGATCGTAAAATCGTTTTCAAATGTTTTCAGTTCGAAATGACAATCCCACATCTTGTTGGATTTGAAAACTCACCTGTAACAAAATAAGTGAAATCATGATTTTAGAAACTTATACAATTAGGACATACAGAGAAACACATTTAATTACACGATATGAACGTAGGAAATATAGCTGTGTTTTATGACGACGGCAGGTCACTTGTGCTAAGTAGGGAAGGGTGAATCTAGGGTGTAACCGGGGACAGGGCCGTCGCCAGGGGGTGGCAAGTAGGTATTATCGATTCAGGCTTCGCGCCGACGAGGAGAAAAAAATTAAAATTGTCTAAATTGAAAAACGGCCTAATGTGAAAATTTTGCTTTAGGTCTTAAAAAGTCTGGCGACGACGCTGAGCTCGAAACTCAGCCTCGGTCCCAGTGTCAGTCTCAATTTTGAGTCTCAGTCCCAAGTGTCAGTCTCGAGTCTCGGTCCCGAGTGTCAGTCTCAAGTCTCAAACTCAAGTCTCAGTCTCCAGTCTCAGTCTCGATTCTCCTACTCGGGTCTTAAGCTCAAGTGTTCCCGGGTTTCAGTCTCGAGTCTCAGTTTCGAGTCTCAGTCTTAAGCTTGATTCTCAGTCTCAAGTCTCAGTCTTGAGTCACGGTCTCAAGTGTCAGTCTCGAGTCTCAGTCCCGATTCTTATGCTCGAGTCTCAAACTCAAATCTCAGTGACAATCTCGAGTCTCTGTCCCGAGTGTCAGTCTCAAGTCTCAAACTAAAGTCTCAGTCTCCAGTCTCAGTCTTGATTCTCATACTCGAGTCTCAAGCGCCAGTCTCAATCTCGCTCAAGTGTTAGTTTCGAGTCTCAGTCTCAGGTTTCAGTCTCGAGTGTCATTTTCAAGTCTCAGTCTTAAGCTTGATTCTTAGTCTCGAGTCTCAGTCACAAGTCTCAAAATCGAGTCTTAGTCACGAGTCTCAGTCTCGAGTCTCAAACTCGAGTCTCAGTCCCGAGTGTCAGTCTCAAGTCTCAAACTCAAGTCTCAGTCTTGATTCTCATACTCGAGTCTCAAGCGCAAGTCTCAATCTCGAAACTTGGTCTCGAGTCTCCAGCTTGAGTCTCAAGCTCAAGTGTTAGTCTCGAGTATCAGTTTCAAGTCTCAGCCTTAAGCTTGATTCTCAGTCTCGAGTCTCAGTCGCAAGTCTCAAACTCAAGTCTCAGTCTCGAGCCTCATACTTGAATCTCCAGCTTGAGTCTCAGTCCCGACTGTCAGTCTCAAGTCTCAGTCTCCAGTCTTAGTCTTGATTCTCAATCTCGAGTCTCCAGCTTGAGTCTCAGTTTTGAGTCTCAAGCTCAAGTGTTAGTCTCGAGTCTCAGTCCCAGATTTCAGTCTCGAGAGTTAGTTTCAAGTCTCAGTTTAAGCTTGATTCTCAGTCTCGAGTCTCAAACTCAAGTCTCAGTCCCGAGTCTCACTCTTAAGTCTCAAACTCAAGTCTCAGTCTCGATTCTCATACTCGAGTCTCAAGCGCGAGTCTCAATCTCGAGTTTCAATCTCAAGGGTTAGTCTCGAGTGTCATTTTCAAGTCTCAGTCTTAAGCTTGATACTCAGTCACGAGTCTCAGTCACAAGTCTCAAACTCGAGTCTCAGTCAGTCTCGAGTCTCAAACTCGATTCACAGTCCCGAGTGTCAGTCTCAAGTCTCAAACTCAAGTCTCAGTCTCAAGTCTCAGTCTCCAGTCTTAGTCTTGATTCTCATACTGGAGTCTCAAGCGCAAGTCTCAATCTCGAGGTCTCGAGTCTCGCTCAAGTGTTGATATCGAGTCTCAGTCCCAGGTTTCAGTCTCGAGTGTTAGTTTCAAGTCTCAGTTTAAGCTTGATTCTCAGTCTCGAGTCTCAGTCTCGAGTCTCAAACTCAAGTCTCAGTCACGAGTCCCAGTCCGGAGTGTCAGTCTCGATTCTCATACTCGAGTCTAAAGCGCGAGTCTCAATCTCAAGGGTTAGTCTCGAGTCTCAGTCCCGGGTTTCATTTTCAAGTGTCAGTTTCGAGTCTCAGTCTTAAGCTTGATTCTCAGTCTCGAGTGTCAGCCTCGATTCTCATGCTCGAGTCTCAAGCGCGAGTCTCAATCTCAAGCAGGGCCGTCGTCAGGGGGTGATAAGTAGGTATTACCACTTCATCAGGCCTCGCGCCACTGTAGGCCTTGCGCCGGCGAGGAGAAAAAAAATTATAAAATTGTCTAAATTGAGAAAAGGCCTTATGTAAAAATATTGCTTTAGGCCTCAAAAAGTCTGGCGACGGCGCTGACCGGGTATGAAGTAAAGCAGAACAAATGTAAACAATCAAATCTGTTTCAAGGTTACATTTCAACACGGGGGGAAGGCTACTGACATCACACGATAATGTTGCTCCCAGACTTTTTCATGACTCGTATACCAAAATTTAGAATTTTCAACTCTTTCAACATTTTCCTCCTGCTTAATCCAGCTCATATACCAACAACGGCTATTGGTTGATTCGTCGACATATTCTATTGTTTCAACCTTGAATTAGGGGTCGTGAGCATTGCTTTCATTCATCCCACGCATCAATATTAACAATATTTTCAGATGCAAAAATTTCCTCTATGAAAATGATATACTTGCATACAAAATTGGAACTTGAATACAAAAATGATATTTAAACGCAAAAATGACACTCTTGAATGCAAAAATGACATCTTAAAATTGTGAATGATCACGAGCCTTCAAGATTGTTCCTAACCATCGATAATCGCCTGGAAATGATTTTTCAGTAGCTCTTCCAAATAAATTTCGATCTAAATTTCAAATTATCATTATAATGAATCATATCTTGTCGCTTAAAAACGAGTAGACTTACAGTAAGACCATTTTCTCACCTCACCCCTCCCTCAGCTTGTAAACACGACATGGATTCCTACAGCAGCAGCTACAGGAAGTTTAACGAGAAAACTATGTCCTCTTCGAGCATTACCGTCTAGTCACGAATTTGTTACGGTAAATTTGGGATGGCACACATCATAACAGTTTCATACATATTACGCAATAGCCACTCGAGAAAGAACAACAAACTGACGTCCTGAGTGTTTTGCAAACACATTGTATTCCTGGCGCATTAACGACGTGCAAAACACAGAAATACAATTTTGTTTCTTCATTCTCATTATCTTCAAGACTGTCATTAGGTCTCCTCAAATGAAAAAATGTAACACGTCTCCAGAAGTGGATGCATCAAATTCGTACACCCCACCCGACCAAAAGATCGTGAACTTTTTCTATTCACAGCAAACGAGGAAAGTAACTCGACGCTGCTGGTTATGAGAATTATAAATGAGCGCTAATTCTCGTTGTACAGTCGACTTGACCGCAAACGAATGATCAAAATGTAGACTACAACACGAAGACGATTGTAAACCGCGAAAAAAAACGTTAGGGACGATAATGCACCTACTTCAAACTGTACTTTACTGACAATTAGTTTGTTAAAAATGTAGAACGAAATTAGCTCGAAACTGCGGCGATTTTCTAACCAAGAGCGATAACAAAATAATACCTTTAGTCAGTATGTAAATAAGCTGAATTAGATTAGGCGTGCAAAGGAAGCGTTCTTGCAGGTATCATCATTTCATACACGTCGTCCAAATTTAAACGAAAATATGGATAACGCAGGAAATTTTAATAAAATACAATCTCTATACGTTCGATACGCTTAGTATTCAAGCTTTGACACAGAACCGATGAACCCAACCTGTACCTTCAACTAGTACGCCTAATGTCACACCATTGATATTTGCCGAAGGGCGAATGCAACCACCGCCGCGCGTTCATGGATCAGTTCACAAGGACTACCTGCTCTTCGTGAAAAACTGTTTCCATCGTGTCTGGTTGTTTCCGTTCAATTGGAACAGTTTCAAGTTATGACTGAGCGTCATGTACCCGCGTCCATCATCGACGTAATGAACGTGCATCTATCGGTTGATATCGAGTCGAAATAGCTCGGCGCTGTGTGCATCATTAAAACAGGAAACGCAAGTCTAAAACTTCATGACAAGAATCACCGATTCACGTGCGAATACAACGTTATTTCACTTATGGTTGGTATATTTACACTTTAATCGATATAGTGTTCCTCGCAGAAGACTGGGTATTCTCTTCTAACCCACTAAAATGATGTCTAGCCTATTGTTCGTGAAGTATTATTGTGGTACCGATGAAAACAGTGTTATTATTGCGGTCATCGACAGTCACTCGTACAGTGTTTTCTATACCGCTGAGAGAAACTTCGAATTTATGCACCTACGCCCCGAGAAAAAATACGCGGCGATAGATCATCGACTCGTTCTGCGTCCGGAGCTCGAGATCGCTAAGAATTCTCCGAATGTTCCAATCGGCCACCTACGCCACCCTTTCTCGATAAGATTGAACTTGAAATTCCGTACCTCTGCCAATGCTGTAGGAAGCTAAAAGTCAAGTTTCAAAGATTTTCGACTAAACAGCAACACCCTCTCAGTATAATACTTCCGGGTAGGTACGCACTGACATTGAGGTGCAAAAGTTAGAGACGGTGTTTCCTTATTAACGCAGGGAATCGGTCGGTAAATCGGTGAGGAGCCGGACAAAGCTGTATAACATACTTCAACAAGAATTAGGTATTGATTGACTTCTTACAACAGAAAGAGCACTTGAGCAGAGACGAATTATCGAATATCAATCAGCAAAGATTATAGATTAAATCTTGTACAACGAACCAAGTTGTCAATCGTGACAGGCTTTGCGTTCACGCCCTACGAAATAAGTTAGTTTATTACCTGCAGACTAGGTATAGAATGTACATATTGCTTTTTGATGATGGATCTATAGCATGAATATTGCAGGTTCAACAGACAGCATTCAGATTGAACTGAAAGACAGACCACCATGGGTTTACGTTTCACACGTACGTGAAATAGCAATCTATTGCAGTCGCGTGCGTATTTGAATCGAAATTCCCATTTTTAGGGTCGGCGCGCATTCACTAGCTGATGCTGCTGCAATCCCTTTTCATCATTTTCTTGGTATTTCAAGAAGCCTCAGGTAAGATGGTCATGTTTACGTTGCTACAATAGTCAATACCGTTAAAATGTAAAAGTAGGTTAGAAATTTTCAATACTGGGTATCTAACAAAATTAAAAAATTGAAATAATTGACCTTTTTTGTTTTTTTTTTATTTTTATTGACCACTTTTTGAGAATTTTCTGGTGGATCCAAACGAATAAAGATCATGTTTCAAGTCTTTTCTTTCTCATTATATTGTTGTTGAGTATCAATATGACCGTGTAAATGGAAATATTTCAAGCTAATAACTTTCGAGGAGCTCATTTGCTCCGCACGTTCGCCCCCTTCTTAGTCTAGTATGAGTCCACTTTCAACTATTTCAAGCTAATAGCTTTTAAAGAGCTCTCCTTGGTGTATAGTTCCAGTTTGGGTATTTTGGGCTGATAGCTTTTGGGTAGCTCACATCGCTCCGCTCGTTCGCCCCCTCCTTAGTCTAGCATAAGTCTACTTTAGAATATTTTAGGCTAATGGCGAACAAGCGGAGCGAGTGAGCCCCCGTCCTTGGTCGAGCCTCCCTTCTTAGTCTGCTATATTAAATTGAAGGCAGATAGAAAATTATTTTTATTGCGAATTATCAAAATTTATTGACTGCTTGGAACTGGAAATCAGAACCTAACCTAACCTCACTAAAAGAGTAGGGAAACGATACTCACTAATATTTCTGAATTACCTAACAGTTATAAAGATTTTTCTCCAAAAATTTTTCAAGTCCATTATCTGAGAGTGGGCGGGGGAAAGAGGTGGTACACGCAGATTTCTCAATCACCTGTCAGATATAAAAATTAAGAAAAAAACAGTTCAGTATTTGAGAGTAAGGGGTCTGGTACTCGCACTTTTCTAAATCACCTACCAGATATAAATATTTTTCTCGAAAAATTTTCTGAGTCCATAATTTAAGAGTAAGGAGGTGGTACTCGCAGAGGAGGGGAGGGGGTGTGACCAAAGACATAAAACATATTTTCTAGTTGACCTATGGATGACTCACTTGACCATTTTTTGAAAAAGTTGAATTCAATTGAAAGTTGATCAGTTAGACACCCTGTTCAGGGATTTGACCCTCACTCTCTCTCTCTCTCTCTCTCTCTCTTCTGTAACTATGCCACCGACCAATTTAGATGATTTTTCAGTGAACACCCTGTATACAGTATATAAATACTCAAGGGAGTAACAGTAGAAGAAAAGTTACGAACCGCACTATTTTGAAGCACTACCGGGCGTTTTCTGCTCAACAGCCATATAGAAAACAACACCTCGAGAATGGCTGTTGAGCAGAAATAACATGCCAGACTACATCGACTTCTTCATTTCACAAGTAGTTTCAGTCAACTTCATGGAGATCAATAACTCACTCAGTCGGCAAAAAAATTATGGTCATTCATGATTGATGAGGAATTCACTAAAATTTCATATTAATGAGATCAATAATATGACTTTTCAGCATATCTCTCGGCGATTGTCCTGAATCTCAGCAATACCATTTCACGCAAACAAATTACATTGGGAAGCCTTCCGTGAAGAATCAATTTCCGAGTCAACCATCAATTTGAATTCAGAGTCGAGTACTCTACAGAGGAACAAGTACACCGAGTCGGTGCAACAAAAAGGTAGGCCCTTGAGGTGGAAACGTTTTCTTCTTCCGTTTTCCGAGATGTTGGTCAAGCTTTTGACAGAGTCTGGCTACCAGGGCTCTTGCAGAAAATTGGTCAACACTTCTGGGTACAGCACGTACAGGTCCTAACGTCTTACCTCAGTGAGAGAGTATTCTACATCCACCACGGAGAAGCCAACTCCATGACCAAACCAATTGTAGTAGGAATACCACACGGCAGCGTACTCTGTCCACTCTTAAACCTCCTTTACACCGCTGACATTCCGGTGCAAAGTAACATCACACCTGCCACCTTATTAGATAATACGCCGCACTCTAACTGGACAAAAATTACCAGCAGATTACAAGGAGCAGTTCCTGAAATAGTAAACTGTGCCACACGATGGTGAACCAAGAGAGTCTATGGGAAGACGGCGCAGGTGGACTTTGCACTCCGTACCCATGACTATGACCCAATAATAATCAATGATGATCCCGTCCAGCTGGCTAAAAACGCTCGCTATTCAATTTTCCATCTGGATAGCAAATAAAACTGGAGCACCACGCAACGAAAGAACAACGAAAGTCAAAATTCCAAATCCCCAGTCCACAATCTTGCCAGCAAAATTGTCCTCTCTTCCCTTGATACTATACAAACTTCCCCCCTCAGGATGGCCCTGGGTGCCTACGACACAAGCTCAAAATTGAGTTTGAGCGCAGAATCCGGCAAACTTCCCCTCTTCTATTGTAGACTCATCCTAACCTCCAATTTTTTGTCATCCGTATCTCAAGCCCCTGACCTGCCAATTTTTGACTCCATCTCCCATCAATATCCCACCTCTCCATCGGCTTCCAATAAACATATCCTCCTCTAATCCCTTTCAATGCAAACAACTTACCCCTCATAAACATCATCATTCCTCATTGGATCTTGCCACCACCAAACATACTACTCGATCTCATTGAATTGCCCAAAACCAACAACTCCATCATCATCCAAATATCGATCTCTTAATCAGGGAATAACCCCAATACTTCTACTTGCTTTTCGGACGGGTCTAAGTCTAACAACCGAGCATCTTATGCATTCTCCGTAAATGGTACCGTGACTTCCCACCGCATCGATATTCACCGCTGGACCTCATGGGTATATTTTCTTGTCCATCCGACCTCTCACAACTTTCTTCTCCTGACAAGACTCTCTTGCTTCACTCTACTCCATCTCCGACCTTCACAACTCACACCCTCTCATACAACGCATCCAACTCACGCTTCTCACCCTCCGCTCCATCAACTCTCACACCACTTTCATCTGGATTCCTGGTCAAATCAATTATCCTGATCACGATAAAGTTGACCTAGCTGCAAAACAAGCCTGTTCCCTTCCAAGAATGACCGATAAATCCTCTACAGGGTGTCTACCAGGTTGAAAAAATTCAAATCCGTGACTTTCCGTCACCATTTTTCCGTGTTTTCCCAAGATTTTTTTCAAACCAAAAAATAAATTTGAGATCCAATTGAGACCCATCAATGTCATAAAGTTAATCTCTTTCCTCTTCCTTTTTTTTTCAATTTTTTTAAAATGAAAATCCGTGATTTCCCGTTATTTCCCGTGACTTCCGTGACCTAATTTTAAAAATCGTGACTTTCCGTGACTTTCAGGGTTTTCCGTGACTGGTAGACACCCTGCTCTATACCTGCTTTAGATGACAAAATTCACTTTCGCTGCCTGATTCTTGACAAATGGAAATCTCACTGGAAACTCCAAACTTTGAATAAACTTTTCTCCATAAGACAATCGCCAGTACCCTGGTCTACCTCCAACAGACCCCTTAGACGGAAAGAAGTCATTCTCACCCGATTAAAAATTGGGCACACGCGAACCACCCCCTCTCACCTTATAAACCCCAACATTCGACTGTGCGCCGTTCGATCTGAACGTAATATTATAACCCTTTATGGGGATCAGCAGCAAATAGCAACATTCAAAATATACAGACATTCGAGAAATTATACTCCGCAAAATCACACAGGCTCCAAGGAACAATACAAATCACCAACCGCATTAAGACTAGGCCCTCGAAATAATTCACCAGATTGCATTTGAAGCCAACGACTGGTACCTTGGTCGACTCCACGGTGCGCTGACTCACAGCAATTTGAGTGGAAAGCCATTGAAAATATCAACTACGTTCTAGCCGTGAATGCATGGCATAGTCCCTCGCGTCAATTCTCTCTTTACCTGTCTTCAGTACATGTGAATGCCATCATGACAGTTCATGAAATACATACTTTCAGAAAAATTTCCACAGACGAGGTGAGATCCTCAGGAGGAAAAGCAGTACTTCTCGCGGCACTTGTTCTCGTATCACCCAAAGGTTTTAATTCCTCATGACTTGATAAACTCTTCTTCACTAGCTCCATTCTTAAACGAAAATTTGCCGTACCGAATGCATTCTCGAACAACCTCAAGCCTCAGGGACACTTCCGAGGCCAACAATGATACACTCCGACCCGTCACAGGTAGACGGAATAATTTTTTTTCGTTCCTTTCAAAACTTGACGTTTCCAGTGATAATTTCCATTCTGCCTAGAAACGAATTGTAACATAGAAGAAACAGCATCGAGCGGTACTGGTGAAAAGAAACTGCTGAGAGGCTGAGAAAGTACTTTTACTTGGTGAACACGTTCGTATGCTATGATAACCACGAGACAGCGCAATTAATGCAACGTTGCCACTACTTCGACGGCAAGAGTGCAAGCTAATACGTAGGTGTACCTATATAAACCAAAGGAAGAGTGTATAATTTCCGTACAGTAATTTTATACACAAAATCGTAAATCCGAACGTATTTTCCCGTTTTCTCTACGTGTATAGGTGCAAACCTCAGAGAAAACCTCTTTCAGAATAAGCAGTAGGTATTTCTCAAGTGAAAATTACCTTTTTTTTTTTTTTGCGAAAGATTATGCAGCGTGCAATATTGCAACATAGATTGAAAAAAACAATAATTATAAGTAACAACCTTGAACGTTACTTTCAACCATATCCTTGACCTTAGCTCATTCTAAAAATTTCTACCGTACGAACAAATTACTCGATGCTATTTCAATTCCTGTGACATGAAGAGCGCGAGGGTTAACGAGTGAAATGGTCGAAATAATCACATTCATCATCCAACCAACGCATATACATTTTGCTAACGTATAAATAACCTCGTCCACGTCAATGAACTTCGAAATTTTTATTATTCACCTTCAATTTTAATTTTTCGTATCTCAGCGTCACCTGGCCACGAATGAGGAGGAGGTTGAGAGATACGTAAAGATGAAAAAAATGAAAGTCTATTCCGAAGAAAACATCTCTTATTCCACGTACATGTACTCCTGTGCGCCATTTATTGCGTACTCGACGAATATAAAAACGCTACGTTACTAATACAATCACGACAACCATAACATATATGTGGGCCAACGTACGTATGGCGCCCTAGTTAACGGATGCAAAATGACCCAGTTGAATGACCTACGATATTAATGGCGTAAAGAAGACGCACGGAGACTCTTTCACGACGTCGACGCCTACAAACAGTCTGCTCTTTGGCTCTTCACTCTTCGTTCAACGCCATTGTGTTCGTCTTACCAAACTTTACCCTTTTCAGCAGCGCTATTGTGGATAAAGACTGTCAAAAGCCATGGAAAAATGAAAAATATCTTCTTCTTTCAGAACAGCAGAAATATAATATTTTTCGATACGTATTCGGCGAAGACCGCAAAAAGAAACCTCAAATACCAGCGACGTCGTAAACGGTTAATGGCACGATTTTGGAACACGAAAAAAAAATGTGTAAGAGGCAGTAGGAAACGACGCACGAGAAAGAACGAGTGCAGGTGTGCACTAACTGAAAAACTGAACATTGACGTCGAACTGTCATTCTTGAACACGTAATAGGTGAGCCAAATGCTAGCTAAATCGAAATTTCCTTACTTCGAGCTCATTAAAGGGAGAACGATTCCAAGAGAGTTTGGTAAGAATTTACAAATTAATCGAGCTGCTCACATCCTTGGACTCAAACAACTTAGTCACTGGAGTGCTCACGTCACGATGAAAACAGAAATCAAGAAGGAGTGCGACTATAACAACCGCAATCTTAAGGGCCGAGATGCTCTCAGTTGGCACATCAAATTTCAGCATTCCATCCACGTTCTGCTAGAAATCCTCTCTACAACACAATCGATTTATGGAAGGAAAACCTTCTGTTTCTATCATACACGAATCTTTATTTACAAAATGGCCGGGCGAATTTCTTCAGGAGTTCTAGGTTTTTTTACCAAAAATATATTCACTGTCCACACGCGAATCAACTCACGTAATATCGCGTGTTTCCTCGCTCGGTAGCCTAAACGCGCTAGCGCAGTCCCGAAGAAAGCATTCGAGTCTTTTTTAAATAATAATACTTCGTTAAACAAAGTCCAAATAAAGTCCTCGAAAATTCAATTGAAAATAAAAAGTTTACGGAGTATATTTTGAACAACTTCACAACTCCTTTATCTACTCCTTTCAAAACAGGTGAGGGCTGTGACCTACGAAGAACATTTACAGGCTAGACAGCGGGAAACCCGCAAGCTCGTTTATAGCCTGGAAAAAAGCTAGTCCGGAATTATGCAAAATACGCTACGTTTTATGAAGTCGCATTCTAACATACGTTCTTTCGCCTGAGGGAAACATTTTTCCCTCAAGCTCACTTTATATTTATGTTGTTTCCTTTTTTGGAAACGTACGTAGAGTCTACAAAAATATTCTAGGGCGTGAAATAATCTTATAATCTAACCCGGAAAAATGTCTACAATCGATCTTATATGAATTCTTCTATAAGAAACGTAATGAAATCTATTCTTTTTTTTTCCAAGGACAAGTGTACTTAGCTATCATGAGACGATTCCTAGTCCCTCCGTCTGATGACTTCCCAGCTGGAATTGGGAGGGGGAAGGGTTTACATAATTCTTCTCATTCTTCGCGTAACTTCTTTCCCTTAATTTTCTACTGCCATCCAACCCAGAGTTTCAGGCCCGTCTGATGCGAATCTTGGGGTACTATCTCAGTACATGCTCAGTCAACTTATCCCTCATCGTGGGATCGGACAAGGTGACTTTTTGATACGATATTCCTAAAGCAATCACGGCCGCTGAGAGTATAAGCTGCATTCAAGTTTCGCGCAGGGATGAAATACGCAATCTTGAGGATGCAACCGTGTTCGACTTATCACGTCATCATTTTCAAGAATCGGAAACTAGGCTACATAGTATACATGATAGGAGGAGGACTTGAACAAATTTCAGGCTCCAAGCTATATACGATAGGAGAAGGACTTACAAAAATTTCACTCTCGAGCTATATATTATACGAGAAGACAAAAAGAAGGCAGCCTAGAGCTAGGTTTCGACATTGTTTGTATCTAGATTCCATAGGAAGGGGGGGGGGGGGTGCGGAGTTGAACGAGGAATGCAGGGAACCTGTTTTCTGGCTAAAATGCACTTTAAAATTAAGAGTTTGAGTCGAATTCCGAGTCCTCCTCATATCATATAGCTCGAGAGCGAAATTTAAATTCTTCCGAGTCCCCCTCCTATCATACTCGTATATGGCTCGAGACTCGGAATTGGGAGGTTGCGGGTTTGCCGCTGCCATTGCAAACCTGCAATGGCCTCTCAATTCATTTATTTGGCTACGCCAGAATATTTTTCACTCTTTCGCAGCCTTGCATCCCTACTAATGTAATTTTCTTTTGGAGTACTTGACCCAACCTCACTTCGGTTGATGACGCGTCATCAAAGTTGGACGCGGACGTTTCTTGAGGATGCCCCCCCCCTTCCAAAAGAACCGGGTTCCTTGACAGAGTTATACTAGAGAACAGAGAACCCGTTTTTTGGGAAACAGGAGGACTTGGTTGAATTTCCGGTTCACATGAATAAAAAACGACGGCATCCTCCACAAAGTTGAACGGGGAACGCAGAAAACCTTGAGAATTGAAATTGTAATTGGAGTTTTGGGAAAACTGAAGTCCTTCTGAAACCCCTCCTATTGTTTATTACTCAGAAATCAAAATTTTCTCAAGTAGGTTCTCCTGTCTTGTATATCGGGGCTCAAAAGTCGAAATTTTTCCAATTCCAACTCCTTTGATGGCTAAAATTTTCTAAGCCCTCCTCCTATTTTATACGGCTAGTTCGACATTCGAAATTTTGCCCAGTTTAAACTTCCATTAGGGTGGGTCAGTTTTTGCCGGACGTCCAAATTTCCAAGAAAGCCTCCCTTCATAGAACAACTTCTTTGTTGGAAAAAATGTTAGTTTCGAGTCATAGACATAAGGAGGGAGACTTAAGAAGAACTAGGGTCCACGTTTGACCTATCTTGAGGAGGAGGAGGAGGGGGGTGACTAAGCTGGATAATATATACAGCAACGAGAGAAGGATTTCGAAAATGTTGTGGGGACCAAGAATGAGGATTCGGAGCTACTAAATGGACTAGGAAAATTGCCAAAGGTAGACCGTAGATATCCGAAGACTTGAAAGAGAAAACAGCAGAAAGAGAATCGAATATCTACAACGAACTTCGACAGTCCTAACACCCCGAGAGGTATCGATGGAAGCTCCGTGGTTCAAAAAATGTATTCCTGAAGTAGATCAATATTTTAATTTTTTTATCGGTATCATCGGTAGTATACCAAAATAAAAACAGATCGAGGTTACAAACGCAAAAGGAAGTTTGACAAAATTATGAATAAATTTTCGAGCTTTGATAGACAATGCCACATGAAGAAAATACTACGATCTCTGCTTGAATTCTCAACTTTCCGAGCCTTCTTCACGGGCTACTCGAATACCAACTGATTTCTATCTATCAACAATACTTGCAGGCTTTGGTTTACGGTTGACCGTTCGTCGTTGACTGTTATTCCTATTCCAACGTGGGCTAAAATGGGCGCCTCATTAAATACCAATTTACGGAAATCTTTTGAGACGAGCGACCGGAACTTATCATTTATAACATCGTGCCATATACCATTTGTTGCGCTGCTAGCGGACAAAGTTTCCATAATTTTGGAAAGACGTTCGGCGTCGTTACTCTGAAGTAACTTCCGTGACCTCTTCTTCTATCTTTCTACAATATCAATGCTCTACATTCAAATAATTTGAAACTAGACTTCTATGGTTATTTTGATAAATTTATTCTCTTTGGACCTTACTTTAGATTGTGTCTGGGAATATGCTTACAAGTACGTGTATCTCAAGAACTTTCCTGATAAATTTCCAATTTGAATACAAGACAACAAATCAAATTTTACGTGTCTTATATTCCCTTGGACATGAGATGAGTATAGATGGAGTAGAGTCATCATTAGAATAGTATATGACTCTGAAAAGACTCTTCAATATAAACAAACACATGCGGAGAACTTCAATCTTAAAGGAAGAGGATTTTTGAATTCTATTCGATCATTCCTTCTAGAGAGACTAAGAGTCTGAGACCTTTGGCGTACCAAAAGCATTCCTTGATGCGTGAGAAATCTTCAAGAAAAGGAGCGATTCTTATCAATTCAGGAGTAAAATTCAAATTTTCCCAAAATCTTTACTTTTCTCATCTCGGTAAATCTGCCTCAGTCATTAAGCGTTTGTAGTTGGCGTTCATACTCAGATTTTAATTGATTGATATTTCTCCAGAAGCGAGTGGAATGATCATTAGGGACACATCCCACCCATTCACGTGGTTGAGTGACCCAAGTGCACTGGGCAATCTGGCATTTGGATTGCAAGCATTCAATTTTTCCTCGATTTTCTGTGAAATTTTAGCAGTTTCATGATCTTATACATAATGACTCACACCGACTCGACATTCCCGCATCTCGCTATTTTACCCGGAATTAAAACACAAGTATGCCGGTGTCAAGTATTTGCATCATCGCACGCATACAGGAACGAAGACACCAACTCGATAAGAATGTAAAGGGGGTTGACTTTGAGCGATGAAGAACGACCGCAGTCGCATGGGAATGATGATTTCAAAATCGAGCAAAAATCCGAAGAATTTCGTCGTATAAATGGTTTAATACACATATACGTCAACGTTCGACGTTGAACACTTTCGCTTTAGTTTCCATTGCTCGCGTAAGCCGCGTCTTGTTGTACTTCTTCCACCGTAATTATATATCGAGAAATATCATCATACGAAAATTCTAAAATACATTCGTCAAGGATATTAGAACAATAGTTTTATTTATGTACACAGTGAACACTCAATGCACTGCGAGCAATTCGAAATCGCAAACAAATCAAACCACGTTCGCACTCGTTATCCACAGAAGAAAGGCACGAGTTTCATAATAGCATCATTCGTTTCGCACCTTTCTCGTTATCCAACGATTCGACTTTTTCGCTTTTTCCCCTTCGAGCATGCGCAAGTAAAAACGTAGGTAGTTACTTCTTTCAATAATTAAGAACGCGAGAAAAAAAAAGAGAGAAAAAAAATGACTTCCGATTATCACGAATCTGCCAACCGCTCGAATTTATGTGAGTCCATAATCAGGACTATATACTATACACGAAGTCCATTCTTCGACAAATTGAACTTACGATGCTACTTTTAAAAAATTTTAACCACGCTATACCATTATTCCGCGCGGAACTGGTTTCGAATCGTGCCGTATGTGCCTGATTTTGGTGGTATACCTATAACGTCATTACTACGCCAGAGCCTATTTCAAGTACTGTATTTCCTTCCACGTATATCAAGATATCATCATCATTACCAACATTTTAAAATCATTAAAGCAATATCACTATCGTCATTATTGTTGTTAAATTGCGAAGTGTCGTTGGCTCGTTCGATTTTGGGCTTTTCGCTTCCAAAACGTCGACAAATCCGCGCAATTACTGCTTTCCATTAGATTAAACCTCGACTCGCGATGACTAATGAGTATATAGGGAATGACGTCAAAGATAATGGTGTCAATCGGTGGCTTAGTCATGGGGAAACAGGGTTGGGGTTAGAAACTACCCGCGTTGTGACACTATACCAGTTCGGCGACAGTTGAATATTATACGCGTGATACAAATATAGCCGAAGAATTGGAGGTCGCACAAACTGCAGGCTTTGAAATTTATATCTTAAGGGCGAGAGATCAATACGAACAAATTTCGTCCCGAGGTCTCATGGAAGCTAAATTTGGCGCTGATTACATCACAATCATCAGCGCATTTGTTCAAGATAAGATTGTCATATTTACGATGACGTCAGCGGCGGGGGTGTGATTTTATTTTCTGGGTCGAACATCACAATCACACGATTTCAAAAATTTCAGGAGGGTGGCCATGATCCTCTAGAGTCCAGATCACTCCACTGAATTGAATAGATTTCGAACTATCGCAACGGGGAGCCCGCAATATCTGCTGTGACGCAATCATCCACCACTGATTTCAAAATAAAAATTTAGACCATCCAACAATCGATGAAATGGATGTCATGAAAAGACCTACCAATACCCTACTGGCGGCATTTTCCATCAATCGAGAGCAATAAAGACGGCGGACACGTGCCTGAGAACAGAAGCGTGAACGTTACGGAAGCCGCGAGCCTGAAAGCATGGGAGAGTAAGTAAAAAAAAATATTGAACCCAAGGAATGGGCACGTAAGCTATTCCCATCCATTAAGGAATGACTGCGGCTCAAAATCTCACCAACCTCCTGGACGTCGCGAGCCATCAGCAACCACGGTTACTAGGTAACATATCGCCACAAAAAAACACTAACCACGAGTGATGGCCCATGAGGCTATGGCGACGAGGAGACGGTCAGTGCCACCGCTTTATCGACGACACACCTCTCGATTGGCCAACCACTGAAGAACATCAAGCAGTCATGTTGAAGTTAAACGACATGAAAAACACCAACTTCCCGATCAAGAATACCAAAAATACAGACGGATACCAACCAAGTCGCAACCCTCAACTAGACTAGACCGAATGTAAGACCTTGGACAGTTGGTAGGCTAACACACATTGCTCCTACTAGTAACAGAATCTACCAGTAGGCAGGGCAAAGTACGTGTAGAAAGCGCAAAAACTTGACAGCAGACAAAAACTACCCCACAAGAACTAACGAAGAAGAAGACAGTGCTGAATTGGAAGATTGCAAGACATTTCAAGAAATAGAGTTATCTGTCAGGGGCTCCAATAGTGCATAATCAACTTGATAGTCTCTGTGCGAACTCCTCTGCGACAGATGAACACCCTCGAATATATCATCTTCCTTGCCCTGGGAGACCGCACCATCGGGCGAAGTTTCCAGGCTAAGTGACACATGTATTAAACTTAGTAACCACCCTCGCTGTTCCTGACTCGAGAGGCCACTTTCCTCTCACTAGGCCACCGACTTGCGGGTTCCCCGCTGAATTCGTTTAAAAATATGCAAACATTTTTCAAAATCCCCTATCAACCTCATGCATTGCTGACGTGATATCCCTGGGACCTTTCTATGACAATGGTCAGTAGCATGGTGCTTGAAATTTTAAAATCCTCAATTTGGTCAAGGTCAACCGAATATGAATTCCAAAGTCTGTTCCCAACTACGAGGGGAATATCCACTCCTTTCTTACTGTCTCCCTCGCCCATTTTTTGTATTGAAAAATCAAATCTCCTCCTCTGCTTTCCCGAGTGTAGCTGGTGACTCGATATCTTTTCAAGACACTCCAGTAAAAAAAATTGAGCGAAAATTTTATAAGTCCGTACCTCTAAACGACGCGACGTCAAGATTTGAGCTTCTAAATTTTTACAATTCTCTCGTCAATGGAAACTTCTAAGTCTCTGAACTAGGCCGAAGTGATCGGGACGCGGATCTTTCAGCAGTAACACCCACCGAAAAAGCAAGAACAAATTTTCTTTGAAAAAGATTCTTCAACAGAGAAGCGGCACCGCATCTGTTTACCATCTTAAGCGCCTCTCGATCGACCCTATAATCTCTCAATGGGAAACCTGTCTAAGGGTACATTCTATGGGCTACTACAGGGCTGAATAATTAGAATATTTCAAGCTAATAACTTTTGAGGGGCCATTTACTCCTCTTGTTCGTTCCCCTCCATGGTCCAGTATAAATGTAGTACGTGCTCTTTAATTTTGGGGAAGAAGGGTGGTGCACAGGTGTACACGCAGATTTCTGAATCACCTACGAGGTATAAGGAGGAGCAATGGGGATTTACTCGCAGATTTCTGAAACACCTTTGGGGTATAACTCGAAAGCTAAAATTCGGTCCAGTAATTTCCTGAGAAAAAGTAGAAAAGGTTTTTTTTCAGGTGTACTCGCAGATTTTTAAATCGCCGACCGGAAGAAAAAATGTTCCCGAAAATTCTTCAAGGCAGTTGTCGGGGGTGGAATATTTGGGGTGAGGTGAGGTTAGACATGAAACATATGTCAAAATCATCAATTTTATTGATGCTATCCAGATAGTTCTAGAAAGATTCGTTATTTTGTAAGAATTGATTCTTTTCCATCATATATGTTTATACTGTACGCAGATTCATCAGCTGCCGCACTGATCCAGTTTTTCCAAGTGTTCGAATACATATTCGAAAAAGTTTTCGCGGTCGATTCACATCACAAGTCGTGTAAGGCATTGACGTCGTCTCGACGTCGACCAGCACGTAGAAATACTGTACTACGATCTGGTTTACATTTTTTTCATGCAAACAATACATTTATGAGCGACACAACTTCCCAGATGCTATTGGAAGCGAAATGTGAACCAAACGCGAGGATGATTTCAGGTTAAGTTAATTTTCATTCGACAGATAAATCAGAATGCAGATCCACGTGAACGCTTCCCATATTTAGGTCGCATAATATATGAAGTGAACGTAAAAAAATTCGTCTACGAAGGTTCGCAAAACGAGTTTATTTTCTTCATTTCTAGCGTCGAAACGATTTTCGGGAGAACGTTAAACCGGTGCCGTTTATTAGTGGTGGTGGTGCTGCTGCTGCACTCTCAAACCTCGCATATACATCATCTATACGAATGTAATACAACAGGCAGAAGAAACGTTTGAAGGTCAAAACGAAGGAGGTAAAATTGTGTACGAGAATAGAGAACGAAATTGTCTTTAATTTTCGATTAGAATAACTCCTAAGCGCGTCACTCTAAAAACATTGAATTACCTCCGTGATTGAGTACGAAGTGTATATAATTAGAGTGACGAAAAGTATATTATACGTCAGTACGTCAGCGAAACGTCCTTTACTAATGAACGCCTCCTTGGTGATAAACGCCCGCGCCCTTGCAATAACCACGAACACAAAACAATCACAGTTCGAATTTTTTTTTTTCAAAACTCAAGTCTACAAAGAAACTTATTTTCCACTCGTACACAATCGGTACTAAGTGCATCTTTAGCGAATCCCATCTATTCACCTCAACCCTAGTCCATGTAAGATGTATACGTACACGATAATATTATGAATTCTCACGAATGTGGTATAATACGTCATCGGTCACTGTATACAGTCCGTGTTATCGTAGATATGGCGTTTTTTTATGAAAATTAGATAACCGTAGCTAATTGAGAGTTGTTAGAGATTGGACACATTAATCCATATTTACAACGGTTCACGTAAGTTTCTACACTCTGCGAAACTATTTTCAAAAGATTATACGATTTTCACACGAGAACTGACAACGTATTTCCGTAAAATCGATTTGCTGATCATGACTGTTTGGAAGAATTGATACATCAAACGGGTATAGGGGCATACAATAGAGATAGAGGAGCTAGAAAATCTTCAATTTTATGAATCAAGAGAAATAAACAAACCAAGCAAATTGAGGTCGGTAACAAAGTTTATGCTCACTGATCTTTCTCTCAAGCTAAGCGGAGAGAACATTTTGTGAGCAATTTTTCAATTTTCTTTTTGGTCAAATTACACATATCATCGAAACCCGCTCTCAAAGGATGAGGGAGTCCTCGGGAAAATGGAAGTAAAGAAGGAAACCCATGCCAGCATAGTCAAAAAGTACCCTGGATCAAGACAAAGGAAAGCAAAGCATTGTGGTTATGATGTAAATGTGAACAACCTGTCCATGGTGAAGACGATAAGCAACGACTAGTCGGAGAGAAAAAACAAGGGAAGCTTGAGCGGAATATAGAAGCTCAGTTGCAAACAGTGTGAAGGCATATACATGGATTGGACTGGGAGAAAATTCAACATAGTACAAAAAAAATCGCAGCCCACATACTTAGCTGCTCGGAATTGCCTTCATTAACTGTGTTAATTGAGGCAAGCAGGGAACCTGTTTTACAAGGGATTTTTCATCAGATACAGGTCAATTTTCGAATTTTTTACAAGTCCTTTTCCCATCATATATAGCTTAGAAGTGCCATCACTATCTGATGACGTCACAGAGCTAGTAAAACCACTAATACAGTAGTATAAAGGAAGCCTAAGACCTAGTACAGAGCTAGGACAAACTGCTACTATAAGCTATTATAAAGATCTTGTAAGCTTATGGTATGAAGGATGCCTAAACCTAGTATAAAGGAGGATTGGACCTAGTATACGCCTAGTATAATACGTAGTATAAACCTAGTATAATATACTGCATGAAGCAGAGAGACCTAGTATAAAGAGGCTTGGACCTAGTATACGCCTAGTATAATTTACGTAGTATAAACCTAGTATAATAAAGGAAGTCTAAGACCTAGTACAGAGCTAGGACAAACTGCTACTAGCTATTATAAAGATCTTGTAAGCTTATGGTATGAAGGATGCCTAAACCTAGTATAAAGGAGGATTGGACCTAGTATACGCCTAGTATAATACGTAGTATAAACCTAGTATAATATACTGCATGAAGCAGAGAGACCTAGTATAAAGAGGCTTGGACCTAGTATACGCCTAGTATAATTTACGTAGTATAAACCTAGTATAATAAAGGAAGTCTAAGACCTAGTACAGAGCTAGGACAAACTGCTACTAGCTATTATAAAGATCTTGTAAGCTTATGGTATGAAGGATGCCTAAACCTAGTATAAAGGAGGATTGGACCTAGTATACGCCTAGTATAATACGTAGTATAAACCTAGTATAATATACTGCATGAAGCAGAGAGACCTAGTATAAAGGAGGCTTGGACCTAGTATACGCCTAGTATAGTACGTAGTATAAACCTAGTATAATATACTGCATGAAGCAGAGAGGATAAGTCCCCCTCCTATCACTTCATCAAAATTTTTCTAAGTCCCTTTTTCTTGCCGGACGGCGCCCGGCGGCCGGCGCCCGGCGCCCGTCATTTTCCTTCAGTTTACCCCCCGATAAAACAGGTTCCCTGTTAATATCAGGGGAGGAAGAAGAGAATAGATCATTGTTTAGCAAACACTGCAATGAAGATCAGCACAACGGAAGATATATTCCAATTCATACAAGTAGAAACCCGCATGAAGTGAATAAAACTGTAGGAACCGATAGAGATCGGAAAGGCAAAGAGCAGAAAAAGCCAGCCACTTGAACAATGAAATCAGGTTACCGTTAGACAGTGAAAGATTATTCGGTTTGGTGACCGGACGAGGCAAGAACAGAACCGGTAATCCTGATAGCCAACAGAAATGCAGCACACGAGCGAAAAGACCAATCACAACGCAGTATAGCTGTAGATAATCAGATCACAGATTTATACCATAAAAACTATTGTTCTTCAACAGTGCTACAACTGATGATGGAGTAACACCCAAAAGTACTCTCGTAAGCTATACTGAATAAAGATGATCAGTATACTTGAAATCTTTTCAATCTTATCACACCAGATATGAGTTCCAACGGTCACTATGCATAACTCAAAGGTCCAACTTCTCACCAATTCCAATCGAGACAAAAAAACTAAGGCTGGATATCAATGAATACTGGAGAAACAGCGACCATTCTATAACAAAGTTGAACCAGAAATTCGAGGAACCTAATCTATGAGAAAATCTTGTTTTTGACATCGAGAATTGGATCCAAAATTAGGGGAATATCAAAAAGCACAGGAAACAAAAGGTTGCACGAGAAATGAAGAACAGGAAAATAAAATAAATGACCCAGTTTTAAAAATGATAGACAAGGATCGCTCATACACAAGATATTAACAGATTTCCCTGGGAAAAGTATAATGCAGAACTACTTTGTAACTGTAAAAGAGAAACTAAGTGAGTAGGAAGGTGATGTATGAGGAATGGGCTGGTTTTGGTCTGTCTATTGCTGAAGCGACAGAAACTTTCCTGTAACTCTGGTAAGTTTTGTAGACACAGTCAATGTTTTTCCTAGCCATCAGTGGGGCAGTTGATTCAATCTCATGAATTAATGATATAAATCAATTTTTTTAAACAATAAAATACTATTTTATATAAATAAAATCACCTCGACATAAATTTTATTGATTTATAAAATAATATGTAGATATTAGTTCAATTAATTTTTTTATTGGGGTAATATAATTTTTTTTTTATCTCAATTCAATTTAAAATTACTTTGAAGATAATAGGATAATAAAATAAATTATTTTAGTTTATTAACTCGATGTTGAATTATAAAATTGAATTAGGATCTTTATCAATTTTTTCAAAATAATATCAATTATAACTTTGAAGTCTAATAAATAAAAATAAAATTATTATAAAATTAAAATAGATAGAAAAATATATTTATTTTTTATTATTCATGAGATATATAATTTGAATCATTTTTCATATTTCATTTAATAATTTTTGTTATAATGAAAAAATTTTTCGTTGATCAATAATTATAATTTATAATAATAATCATTACGATTAATAATTTGATTAATTCTAATATTTTTATTTAATGGATCATCTATTAAATAAACTAAATGATATTTTAATAAATTTTTTTGATTTTTTTTTTCTGTGAATGACATTGTTTCATGGGTGTACACATTCTAATGACGTGTGCCAATTAATTTCTCGTGAATTATTATAATAATAAGTCGTAAAAAATGGTTTTTTTCTTGTCTTCAGTATTTTCTTCCTGTGGGAAAATTTATTTTCATGGTCATCATTTTAAAATTCCGTTATGTTGCTTCCTAATACTTTTCTCGGTCCGATAAACGGGTCCCCCAAAATGAAGGTCATTAGGCGTTTAAATTTTTCTCAGCCCTTTTCCTTATAGCTTGATAGTCGAAATTTTCAAATGCAACTCCTCCTTCTGTGGCTGACATAACGATTTTTATGATGGGGCCTTTTTGGAAATTTCGGCATCCCGCCGTCCGGAATAACTAATCAACCCTAATGAAGAAGTTGGACTTGGAAAAATTTGAACTTTCAACTTCCAAGTTATAGATAAAAGTTGACCTTGAAAAAATTGAATCTTTTTTCCAAGTCCCCTCCTATCGCAATAGCCCGGAACTGATCAATTCCAATAAAGGAGATTAATAGCTGAAAAATGGAAATTTCCTGAAATTTTTTTCAAGTTCCCCTCATCTCGTATAAAATCTAAAATCAAGTCGCCTCATAGAACAGATTCCTGCGCTCCTTGTTCAACTTCGTTATGGAAGCAGTCGTTTTTCCAAGGCCTCCGGTACCTATTTAGATTAGGGTAGGTTAGTTTTTGTCGGACGGTAAACATCGAATTTTCATAAACGCATAGAACAGGTTCCGTATTGAAATTCAGACTTCCAAGCTATACAGCGTACATGATAGGAGAAGAAATCCAGTTTTGTTGATGTTAAAATTTTTCCAAATTGACCTAATTAGATTAGGATAGGTCAGTTTTCGCCGAACGGCAAATATCAAATTATTCCAAAAAATGTGAAGTGTGGTAACCGGGAACCCGCAATGAATGACGTTCCAAAAGTCAGGGGACGTTTTCTGAGGATGCACCCCCTCCTCTCTTCTTCCTAATAAATTCAGTTGGAGACACGTACCGCAGTGAGCGGTGAAAGCTAGTGTAGACAAATTTTTCTACGCATCGTAACCTAACTTAATAACGTCACCAAAGTCGGACATAAACATTCGTTAAGGATGCACCCCCCCCCCTCCTTGAACCATGCAGGTAGCAGGTTCCCCGCTTCTAGACCGCCACACAACTGATTCCTCGCTAAATTTTTGACTTTCTAGTTACAAGTGATACGAGATAGTTGAAATTTTTTCAAGTCCCATCTCATGTATCCTACGTACCCAGCCTCTGTAACTCGATTCCACTTCCCACACATCAGAAAAAGAGAAATTAGGCTGGAAAGGAGAGGAAATTTTCTCTCCGATCTCTAATAAGATTGAGGCAAGTTAGATTTTGCCGGACGGCAGGACGCCAAAATTTTTCAAAATATCCCATACGACAAGTTCCCGATTGAAAAAAGATTAATGGTCATTGATTGCATTGAGTGCAATGAGGGTGCAATGGAGCACTCAATGTCCGATCTTATTGAGTTCAGCCACCTGTACCACGTAATCTTGAAGTTTCTCCAGTACATCTGTTGTCGCCCCCTCAGCCTTTCAGTACAGATTTTTCCAAGTCTCATGATATCGTACCGAACTCTAGTTCGTCTCGTAATTTTAGATAGCAGTCAACCAGACTGACGTGAAGGTTTCCTGAAAATGTATACCCTCGATAGAGAATGTAGCCAAGAACAAAGAGAGAACATAATATGAACAAAAACTGAAAAGAAGCCGTTCCAAACTAGAAAAGAAAAAATGCTTTCATTTTTGATTTACTTGTACCAACATTCCATTCTGCCATAATAGAGTGCATTTCAAAAATTGAAAAAATTATAATCTTTCGATAATTTTGAGACGTGAATGGATCAAGTCACGTAGAACGAAAAAATTAATCTTTCACATTTATTCGGAATTTTCAACACCTAACTCACACTCGTGCACATAGCCAACGAAAGTATTGACATTTTTTACCATTTTCGGATAGCTTTCAATACGAAAAAACAATCACGAATAAATAAATACAATAATACTCGGGACAATCGAACAAATGTAGTGATTTTTATTGACCTTCAAGGCAACGATGCGAGAATTTTTCTTTTTTCAACATCGTGACACAGATTAACTCTAAATTATACCGACATACGATTAAGTTTAACGATATCGTCGTCCTTTTTCATTGACTATTACGATCCCTTGAAAAAAAATTATTTTAATTTTCATCTCGTTCGAGCAGCACCGAAAACCAAATGTCACCTATTATTTCAATTACGCTCGACTGGAGTTCGTACCCCTCTTACCGATTATCACGTGCGTTACCGTCATTAAGAAAGAAAACCATGTACGCGCAAAATTCGTTAATTTCATCACCGTTCAACGAACGTGTGCTCCATTTTTTTTTCATTTTTTTGCAACTAGTGCAGCAAGGCCTATGATCATTGTATGTGATTAGAAACATCATATATTTACAAACGTTTGTTCTCGAATGCTAAACACTGAACTAGCATATTCGCCTCATTTGGAATTAGTTTTGATAAAAACTACGACAATAATACGCGGCCGAAGATAATGCCACAATGACAAGAAGCAGAAAATAAGGAAAACTAACGATCTTTACCACGAAGGCACAGCATTGCAGTCTATACATTCTACGAACTGATTCGTGTCATTCGAACATTTTTCTTTAGTATTCGCACCGTTTCTTTTATTTTGTTCGGCATACCTCGAAAAAAGTCGAAAGAGTTCATGGAACAAGGAAGCTTACGCAGGAGCTAGCAATAAAACAAAAAAAGTCTTCTGAGCGGAAGTAGAAATGAGTATTACCTCATCACAATACAGAATGAAACAATCATTTGATATCGTACCGAAATCAATGATGCACTTTTTCTCTTTGTCTCGATATTCTTTCTTCCTCAGTTTCTCGCAGATCTGTGTCCGCAGTCACTCACCATCATTAGTGACAGAAATTGATACGTAAAAACGTAAGAGAATTATGAGGACAGTTGTGGATTTGTAGAAGTCATTGCTCAGAATAGCAAGCTGTCCATCGAATGAACAATATTCTGTCAGGAGAATTCGAATATAAATCACAAAGTTTATTACGAGTTTTGAAGGAAGAAATCACATGAATTTCTCAACTCCCTGTACTCTTCTATCATCTCACATGAACGGATCCAGGAGAGAATTAAAGGAAGAGACTACAAATGTTTTCATGTCTTCACCAGGACTTGCAAAAAACGCAGGCACGCGCGACATCGTTGGCAACAGACTGGCAACCCTCAGCAAAAAACGTTCTTCACCAATATCAATGAATAGGAAGAGCCTCTTCCTCCGAAGAGGATTGCATAAGCAAGCATAACGACACTTGGCGCTGCAAAGGATACGGTTCATTCGCTATGGGTAATACAATCAAGACGTCTTTTGCTCGCAAACATGAGGTTGTTTTACATCACAGTGTTACGGCCAACCTGGATGTATGGTATCCCGTGATGGGGACCAGCAGCAAATAGCAACATTCAAATCATATAGATACTCCGAGAGATCAAAGGTACTCCATGGTACATCGCGTACCACCAATTGCATTGAGACCTGGCCCTCAAAACAGTTCATCAGATTGCATCTAGAGCCATCGACAAATACGTCGATTGAGAGTTCCTTTGATAAAGACTACCATGCGTTATTAAGACTCCAATATGCCCCGAACTAGGAAAACTGACCCAAATAATCATGATATTCCGTAACATCACTGATATTCTATAACAAGTTGACATCATATTTGCCTCTTTTTCAGTTGATACAGCAGTACCCTCGTCACAAGAAAATTACACCCTAACAACCAGAAGACTACAAGGAGCAGTCATCAAAATAAGCATCTGGGCCACCAGATGGAAAATCAAGTCCAACGAGAAGAAGTGCGAGCGGACTTCGTACTCCGTGCCTATCGATATGACCCAACAATCATCAATAATAAACCTGTCTAGCTGGCTAAGAACGCTTGCTATTTAGGTTTCCATCTGGATAGATAATTGAACTGGAGAACTCACATTCAAAAAATGAGAAACAAAGTAAGTCAAGATGCCAAGAAATGTACTGGGTGATCCACGCCAAGCCTTTTGCTCACAAACATGAGGTTGCTTTACATCATGGTGCTACGGCCAACCTGGATACATCGTATCCTTTATGGGCATCAGAAGTAAATCGCACAACATTCAAATTATACAGACATTAGAGAACATCATACTCCGAAAAATCAAAGGTACTCCATGAAACTGCATTGAGACCTGGCCCTCGAAACAGTACCCAGATTGTATCTAGAGCCACAAACCGATACGTCCATCGTCTCCACACTCATACAAGCACGGAAGCGCTGACTCTATTGGAAAAACTCGCCATACAGCAACTTGGAAAGAAAGCCATTACAAACATTATCTAAAACACTGTTCTTTCAATATCCTGGCTAGCCTGTCTGTTATGACCGTTCATCAGATGAATAATTGAAAAAAAATTTCTTTGCCAAGTCTTACCACTAGTCAATTATGGATTTGCGCGCACCTTCTAGTATGAGGCTCTGAGCCTAGCTCTTGATTGACTTTGGATTACATAGAGACTACACTAATAACGTCATAGGCTAGTTTATTGACAAAATGTGCTACCTTTTAAGAGATCTCAAGTGACCGTTAAGCAAGTGAGTGAGGCTTCCCTCATCTGCTAGTTGTGTGTACCGCTATTGATTCGAATTCTAGAGACATGAAATATGAAATTATTCCTAGAAATAATACTCATTTTTGTGAATCCGCGAAAAGAGACGAATAGAAGGTTGAAAATTTTCAACGGTAGCATCGTCAAAGCCAAATGGATATGATGTACGATGTATCTTTCCATCTATCATCACAGTCTGCCAGAAATTTTTCTCTTTGTCATATGGAATAGCTTTCCTTCCAGGCAGAAAATGATTCGAAATTGTTCGACATACATTTAGGTGACTAAAAGAAATACCTATCCCACCATCACTACCCAAAGGCTGGTTTCGTGTCTGAAATATTATTTCATTTCCAAGAAAAAATCTGATGGTAAATTCAGCGTCAACTCCGATGTGAAGACTGCACGATTACGTAAACGGATTGATTCTTCTCTTGTCCACCACTCCATCTTCTCAGCTCATATAATTTCCTTAGCGAAAACTTCGATACTTACAGCACGAGAAAACCCCAGTGCCGCTCTAGAAGTCGATGAAATGAAACAAAAAGAAAAAACTCGACACAGATAAAACAACCCTGTACCCACGTGGATAAAAACAATAAGAAAAAAAAAGTAAACGTCCAAGTTTCGCAATAATTGCATACGAGGAAAAAGAATGCCGCACAACTTGTGGAAAAATTTCGTAATACCAATAAGTCAAGCGAAGAGTCATCGGTAGTATTCATTATCATCGATCAGCTACATAGCAGATGATAAATTAGCGATTCGAATAAATTACCTGTCGTGGTAACCTCGAGGTTCGAATTTTCAACAATCTCAATGAATACGTGTTCGATCTCACTGCGATAGATCCCAGCGACAAGGAAGTGCGGAGAAACGTCGAACAAAACAGCGGTTGCCGGATTGCCGGTCACGACGAACGTCGACATAACACAATAGGAATACTGCAGTCGAGTAGAAGACACCAAAGGATATTCACATTACATCAAAATGGTTTTGCGGCTACATGTCGAGCGAGAGATGCGACATGATTCGAGAAGGTGCGCGTGGTGCACGTTCAAATCTATTGTATCAATGAAAGTGAGTCAGTTTTTCGAGAAATACTCGGACCGTAGAAAAGGTATTTTCGAAATCTCGCACATTTCGTCCTTTTAGACCGCAAAGGAAGTCACCTAGGATCCTATACCTACAACAGCGTTTCGTTCAACATAAAATGTAGAGATCAGCCGGGTTACTAACTATCGTGAGACCAAGTTTTCAGAATATTCTCGACGCAATAACGTGGATACGGTCAACTCGAGACATCAGGAGAAAAGAGATCAGCGTTCAGTAACCCTACATAAAAATACTTATAGCTAATGAACTCATAGGAGTGTAAATTTCAGCGGTTGTAAAAAAATACCGGTATCTAATGTCAACAAGAAATCACCAAGCGTTGAATAGCAACCGACAGAATAACATCACGCCATATTTGTAACAAAAACTGTTCAAAGTTTAATTTCCATCGAACATTCTTACTACTTTTTCTCGTTTGGTAGGTAGTCAAGAATTTCCAAATTTGAAAATAAAATTTATTTCGATGGCCGTCCGTACTATCGCTCAAAAATCTAAATTTCATCACAGAACGGAAACACCCACTACCACATGTAACTAAATTTTTAATAACATTCGTCGTGATTTTTCTCAGTACTCTTTTGGCTGGACTTCTGGAATTCGAGCAATTTTACAAAAAATACAAATAAAATTATAAGAAAATTTCCCATTCCGGACGTACTAGAAGGATGATTAAACAGTTAGAAGGCGACAAATGTAGCTAGTAAGATACAGATCATTAATAAAATCGACTGTAACTTCTCAAATATCATGAAAATTGTAGTCCTTTTCATTTCCTGTCGAGGGAATATAATTTCAAATATCTCGAATTTCGAGATCATCACCTTTCTGACAAGCTTCTGCAAATGACCGTCACAGAAAACATAGAGAGCGCATTCTTCTATTTTATTTGCAAATTGATCAAGAATCAAAATTGATTGAACTTCTTGGATAAATTTTATCACTCTTCAGCTCTAGTAGAATTATTTTTTCAAAGTAAATCATTAGCAACGCCCATTTCATCAGTTAGGAGCGTCATTGGCTAACTTTCCAATGGTCGTGACTCTCTAAACACCTCAGTCATATTGGCTAATGGCTAGGAGTTGCGGCTTAGCTGAGCACTCCCGCAATATGGTCTAAAAACCCCTAACCTAACCAAGAACGTGACCATACTTGTTTTTGGACTACAATTCTTCACCATACACCGCGTTGAAAGAACAGGCCTTTTCATAACAATAGTTTCTTACAATAAGGGTTTTCTCCTAAGAAACAAGAATACTCGAGTTCTTGACGCTGAGAATCACGGTGTTTGCTTACCTCTTACAAGCTCATCAAATTTTCAAATACCACACAATCAAATAAAACATTCCAGTTCAAAAACCACTCATTCAAGTTGGGTATCCATTAAAGTGCGCCACTATAGACCCAAAGTGATGAATAATGCACATTTTCCCTATTTGGCTATACATTCATTTAAATCAAGATATTTGAGAAAGTAAGGAATTTCTAACCCAGATGTGTTTTCAAAACCTACTATACAGCTGACCAGAATGATCAAATAACTCAACTTGGAGTTGCACAAGCTTTCTCATTTACTAAGCGGAACAATCAAGAGTTTATACATTATGGGTTGGAGATGGAAATAAATCACGACGATATGAATGTAAAAAGTAAGGAAAAGTCTATCAAAGTCTATTACAAGCAAACTTCCAAGTACTAACGAGTAGGCTAATCATCTGATTTGGTTCATTTTTGAATGTTTCATTCTCCTGTTGACTTTCTATGCTTGAGAAAGAGTCCGAGAAAGGGCAACTTCTCAAGTGTTATCATACTTGTCCACAGTGATGTTTGAAATAAACTGGGAAATACTTGAACTCGATGGTGCTTTTTACATACAAAATAAGAATTTGATCATTCGTTAATATTTGAAATGAAGTAAGAAATGAAAAATGATTTTACAAATACGCAGAAACTTTCAGACCCTGATTAAGAATGTGTCCTATGGGAATTGATAACGTTTTAAGTACCATCGCAGTAAGTTCTACTTTCGGACAATTGTCGATTCTCTGGTTGGTAAAACTGGCCCAAGAATTAATGATGACGAACTATGGCATGCTATTGATCACAACAACGGTTACTTTTGCCTATGTCTACTCTTTGTTATCAGTTAGTGACGTCACAACAACAAGGCCCACTGGGTTCAGAACTGATAACAAGAATGTCATTCTTTTTGAGAAATTGCCCTCTTTAAGGGCATGCTCTACCTAGTCACTCACACACACAAAATACACGTGTATAACACAAAATGGTGTTGCGGGTGGCGATTTTTGCCCAAAGATAACTCTATGAATAATCCTCAGAATTTTTCGAAACTTCGGGTAATTATTCTTGAAGTTGAGGAAAATGCGGCTAATTACCTAACAGCTCGCAGAATATTCCAAGAAATCGTCAGGAAACGTTCAAAGTTACGTCCAAAATAGCGATCTTAAAATCGTTGAATATCAATTCATGAACGAAATTAGTTCGTGTAAACCAATTAGCCGCATATTTCTGAGCTTCAACTACAAAAATACGCAGTTTCAAGATATTTGATGCACTATTGAATTAATTATCTGTGGGCAAAATTCGCAACACGCAATACACCATTTTGTGTGTGTCTATGTATTAGTGACTAGGTGAAGCATGCCCTTAAGAGCCCACTCATAGCCCTTTATCCACGTGAACGGAGAAGTGTGGTTCCAACTCATTATCAGTTTCATCCCATGCTCATTGTATTTTCGACAATTTTTTGTAAACAAAACTAAAGAGGATTAGTTTTACCAACTTTAGAATCTACAAATGAAATAATGGATTTACTGGCCAGATTTGACTGGTTTTATCAACTCGTTAAACCAACAAGGGGCTATCCAGAATAAGGGCAATTTCTGTGTACATTATAAACGGGAGAATTGCCCTTTTTCCGCCTAGGCACGTTCTTCGATAGAAGCTCTGGTAGGTGGCTCGTTTGAAAACGTTGAAAATAGGCTACTTCTAGATTTGCTTGAAATTCTGCTGTAAGAAGCAAAAAAAAACCACCATATTGCTGCGCAAATGTTTGATTTGACCACAGTTTGATCAATTATGATGACAAACGAGAAAAGACAATCATTGTCTTCCTACTGAGCATGAACGATCTCAATTTTTCCCCGAAATCATGTTCTGCACAATCGTCAAACATATTGCACCGCAGAAGTACCCTGGAACCACTCTTCTTTGAAAAAATATACGATGAATGTATGAACATAATGTAAAGTAAAAACAAGTTTCAATTTTTCAAACGATTTTTGATAAAAGAGTAAATTCGTCTTCAAATGACAATAATTATTCGTTTCTCAAAAAACTTGATACACGCTCGTTCAAATGCACAAATAGCTTGAACAAATGCACTTATTACAAAGCTTGATTGATGTCAAACGCACTCACTGACACATTTATTTTATCGAGCCGAAGACCTTATTTTCCAGATCGTTAAAACCCATGCACGTCAGTTTTGTTCGCATGACAGGAAACTAGGAAAGTGTTGTCACAAAAGAACCGGTTGTCACGATAATAGCACTTAGGAAAAATTGCGGTGAAGAGAAATGATTCTGGAAGAAAGACTGACCAAGGTGATGAGAATTCAAAAGGATGACTAAAAGTTGGTTGAAAGAAAAGAAAAGTAAGCAGCTTAGGTAGTTCTTCTTCAGGCACTACAACAATGTTCAACAAAGAATCTGAGAGTACTTAGTTTTCTAATCTCGATTATACCGTTTACATTTCAAAATTCTGATCACTTCAAGGAAGCCAAACATTCAACTTAATCTACGTGTATACACTGGTAATCGTATCAAAGTGAGATGCACTGCTTCGGAAGCAGTTTTCTCCCCATGGTTGATAAGAAGAAATACGCGTCAATTCAACTTCATACAACTGATAGTTCACCTCGAAGAAGCAACAAGTACCGAGAATATGTAAAACGCGGAAATAATAAAGGTACACGAACACGTGAGCGTATCTCGTGAACCGTCAACATCTACTCGACGCTAGAGATAAAATGTAAGGTGGCCACCGGCTTACCTGTTGATTTTGTAGATCCATTTGCATCGCAACACAATATCAATAAAAACACACAGAATAATGTATGAACACCGCACTGAACTATGTACAAAGACATATTCAAATGTTTTCTCCCGTTTAAAAACTACGTGCAACGCCGAGATCACTTCATATTTTCAGTTATTATAAGCAGAACCGGAAAACGTGATCAATACCCAACCGACACTGCAACTAAAAATAAGAAAAAAAAAAAAACAATAATATTTCGCTTTGTATTACTCGTCAAAATATAAACGCGATCCGGCAGGCAAACAGGCGATACGAAATCGCGAAAATTTTATACGCTCGTAAGTGCGGTCACCATTCAAGAACCCACCTTCGACGTTTGACCAGGTTCGTAAAAAGAATATTAATGATTATTTACCGAGTGGAGAGAGAGAAGTTGAGTGTAAAGTGAACGTTTTCCAGTTTGTCAGTCGGTGGATTGTTGTTATCCCCGCTCCGCTACTATGTAAAAACCTACCCGTAACAGGCACAGGCAACTATTTTGTTTACCGGTATATACGACTACACGGCTAATAACTGAATTTAATCCGAGCTCTCGAACTCTATATGGCATGGCATTTCAGTCAGTTCCTTCCTCCGGGCAGTAGAACGAGGAACGACCGAATGACAACGAGAAGCTCTTCGTCGCATCTTCTCGACTGTGCACAGCTTCATCTGTTTTGGTACTGAAAATGATCACCGATTCAACGAAAAATGATAACATTCGATTTCAGAATAGGTAGACCTGCAATCTACTAGCGGCGAGAGACAACGAAGCGTGTTGCATTATTGCAATGTTTGTCGATCAAAATGTTGATTCCATCACTAATCTAACCGTAGCTGAAATCGTGGCTAAAATTAACGATATAACTTAACAAAATACCATACTACAGAGTCGGAGCATTTTATTCACAATAAACTCTTCCATAGGTATAGGTTCACTTTGCGACTAATAAATCTACGGTCGGTACCTACGTCATCAGTAACAATTGTGAGATATGAAGCTTGATCAACTTATCCAATTTCAACTCTCCTGACCTGACCCGCCGTTCGAGCATCCGTGAGTGCCATACAAGACGATTGCGAGTACAGAATTTTGCTCGACGGCCTAAAATTTCGCGAAACAAGTTAAAGACGAGTGTAGTACCCACGTACACCAATGGCAAATTTGTCACTCTACTTGAACTCTATTATGTAATTAAGAATCGACCAAGTGACATTTGTTGTCAAAAATGTGTTTCTGGTTGAAAGAGGTTATGAAACAAAGTATTTAACTGAGTTAGGTCTTCCTATTAAACTGTTATCTGGACCAGATGTCTTGTGGAAACTTCTCAAAAACATTTCATTGCTGGGTCAACTCTTGTTCAACATCATCCATTTGTAATACTGCTATAGATTCCGTAAATTTACTTTACAAAAATGATTCGAGCACTCAAAAACAGCCACAAAACTATAATATTGTGGTACCCTACAACACCCCCAACTATACGTTATATGCCTACCCCACCTCTACTCCAACATCTGAACAAACTCAACTGTCCGAACTAATTCCACATTAATCTGTCGAAAGTTCACCTTCCTTACTGCCTTTCTGATTTATTCACATATTATTCATCGCAATAATTTTGTACATCCAGCTAAGTAGCGGTAAAGCTGACAGTTCATTAATATGTGACCCTGTCTACAGAAACCCACCTTAAGAAAAAAACTTCGATCAGGAGAAAAGTATCTTTATCATGAGAGTCATAGATACCTTTCTCCTGATCGACGTTTTTTCGTTAAGGTGGGTTTCTGTAGACAGGGTCACATAAAATATTTTTTAAAAAATCGAAAATTGTTTCAGGAAATTGAAAAGTGATAAAAAGGAGATGGCTGTTCTAATCTATGACAAAAAAATAATTGCAATGATTAATTCTATGAATCCTCTTTACATGCAAATTAACTAACTCCTCCCTAGCTTTTGATTATGTTGAGATTACGAAAACCCCCTCCATTCATCTAGCCAAATTGGAACCAACTTGTTCAAAGTCTTAATGAATGATTTTGGACCCACCCACCTCCAACTAAGGGTTAGGTATCCTTGATGTCAAATCCTGACTTTTGTAAGTCGCTCAGAAAAAAGGGTTATCCCGTTAAATCCTAATGACGTCAAGTCCTCCTCCACTTCCAGTTTGTAATCTTTTCAATTACCTCATTTCAATGGAGGTTCAACAGCATGCGAGTTACATCAGGGCTCGCATATCCCTTGAAAAATTCCCTTTAAAAAATTTATCTTTTCTTATACAGACGTTGTTTATTGTTCATTATTTTGTTCGACCATATACTTGGGGAAAATTATACGTCGCCGCCTCTGGGAGCCTGTCATAGGAGAGTGGGAGGGGGGATGATTTTCGAAAATTTCGACGTCTTGCCGTTCGCCAAAAGTGATGGTTGAAATTTTTCCAAGTTTCTATCCTGTCATATTTATCGCGAAGGTCAACATTTTTCTAGGTTCCTCTCTTATCATATTCGCGAATTCGATTAAGGAACTGCCCTCTGGCGGCAAAACGAATACTGTTCGCTGATTGGTGCAATCAACACCAAAAGGTGAAGATGTGAAAAAATCATACAAAACTGTCCAAAGGTGAACTTTCCTGAAAGATAATTACGAGCGCTACAACTTTCATTCTCTTCATTTTTTCAAATAAAACGATATTTAGGGCAGTAGAAACGATTTTATTTGTATAACCTCTTAGGATCAAAAATGCATCATCACCTTTTGGTGTTACTTCCTCATTTTGCCGTATGCAGCGCTTCCTTAATCGAATTTGCGAATACCGGGTGGACCAGAAAGATGTTAACAGTTGAATGGGAGTTTGCGCAAAATGCCAAAATCTGCCGTAGCGCGGAAACGCGAAACGTTAGACGTACAGTTTAAATGTACGAAATTTGTATCTCAATTTTATATTCTACCACTTTTCTGAGCTTAGTTATGGACCAAAATTTGCCAAAAATTGACCAATTGGCTAAGATTATCGAAGTAAGAAATTAGAAATTCTCACCCTTTCAAACTTCCAAGGATTATTTAGGGAATTCTTTTCGGAATCAGCCTTCAAATCGAGTAGAATTTGAAAGTTGAAACAATTTTTAATTTTTGATAATTTAGGCAAATTTGTCAATTTTTGGTTTATTTTGGTCCTGAACTCCGCTCAAAAAAGTCGTAGAAAATTGAGTAGGGGCGCAAATAGAAGTTGAACTTGAAATAAGTCGTAGTTTTGAAGTACTCGTCTGAAGTTTCGCGAGAGTGGATTTAGCGCGAACTCCCATTTAACTGGTAACATTTTGCTGGTCCACCCGGTATAGCTCAAAATTCGAAATTATTCCAAGTCTCCCTCTTATCATAATTATATAGCTTGATTATAGACATTTTTTCAAATCCAACTCCTTACGTACAGTAGTCGAAATTTGTTCATCCTATCATAATTAACTCAAAAGTCAAAATTCTTCCAAGTTCCCCTATTTTCCAATTTGTACCCATCCGTTCTGTTTCTCCTGACTCAAAATTTGAAACTCCTGTCGTTTCAATGCTCTTCCCCATCTTCACATTCTTAATTGCTTACCTTTTATTTCTATTTCAATTATTCTTATTTTTAAAGCATTAAGATCCATTCATAAAACTTTCTCACCTATAATAATTTGTACATGTAATTGCTAAATTTGCTCGAGATTGTAACAAGATTGTCAAGATGAAAGAAAAGTAATTATTTTAAATAAAACCTTCGAGAAAGTACCTAATGAATGAACTTTCGTAGTCGCAATAAACCAATAGACCAGACCGAATTTCAAGACAATATTCTTCCGATGCTTATAAATTTATTGGCATTTTCAATTGCGCCTCAACAATTTTCATGACCAAATTAATTTTACTCGTATTGAGAATAATAACCGCATAAACTTTTTAGACCTTCAATTTACACGAATCTCGAACGATGAGTTGCATCTGACACCATGAAAAATATGTACGTACCTACATGAAAAAATAATATTTTTCTTACTAATACAATACCATCATTTTAATGATGCTCTCGAAAAACGTTTTTTCATTCGTGCTCACGAACGTCATGAATGAGAGCGATCTATGAAAATCAAGACTTGATGATTTACCGGTCATTCCCAACAGTCCTGCATTGTGGGAGAATAATTCCTAATGATGAGACGATTAAGAAGTTCAACAAATCTGGGGATTAATTTTAGAAAATTTCACGAGTCCCTCTGAAAAATTATAAGAAATAACCCGTGGCGCTTGATTTTCCCAAATTCAATTCGAAATTTTAAAAAATCTTCGAGAGTCATAAACTGAGGCTACTAATTAGAAAATAGAAGTCATTAATAATTTTAATCGTTCATCAATACGGGCACTCGTTGAAGTATCCACGCGCTCAGCTAGGCCTACCTATATCATGGAAAGAAACATGTGTGTATATTCATACGGAGTGTATCTATTCATATACGTTTTGGTAATAATCCGGAAAATACGTGTTTCCTAGGAATTTTGTGGTTTACAGTTGAATAATATTTACAAACTTTAATATGACAAGAACGAATACAAAATCTACTTGTATGGATTTTCGGGAAAAAATTGTTAAGAGTGACGTCACAAGAACACCAATCGGCCCGCGGTTTTCATAATGATAAGAATGTGTGAGACCTATGACGTCGTTTTTAACAGGATCCAATTAGACACTTCTCAATCGTAAAAAACTAATCTCAACTTCGAGAGTTCGAGGACGCGGAAAATACATTGATTTTACAATGTCAGTAACAATTATACAGCTAGCATTGAAAATGTTAATTTTTTTGAATCTTTCATAATTATGATCCAGCTTGAATCCCTTTCCTTCCCCTCTATTCAAAAAATAATGCGGAAGGATTTCAAAGATGTGGGGGGCTCAGAAAATTTATCATGAATTCATGACTCATGAGACAAACGGGTTGTCTCTGATAACTGACGGTATGAAAGAATTTTGAATCTGTTTATTGAACGCAGAAACAGAGAATTTCCGAGAGAATGATATATTCCATACAGACCTGCCTTATTTTCTTAGGTGCAGTGTCCATTTATTGTAAATAATTATGTACTTGATGAAATTTTATAGCGTTCAATTTTCCAATAAAAAAGTTTCAGGTAGTTAAAATCTTATCCGAAGACATTTCCGAGTCTGTTCAGGCCCATCGAGAGCTCCAGTTGGGTCCGGGGCAAGAAACACAGTGCCCCCCAAAAGAAAAATTTTCACTCCCTCCCCTTGTAAACTGGGCCCGGGGAAAAATCCCCAGTAACCCCATCCTCTGGTCAGGCCTGACTTTGTGGACCGAGTACCACTAGAATTAGCATGATATGAGATGCTCTGTACTTAAGAATATGAAATTTTTCACTGAATCACAAGTTGCAAATGCCTGAGAATATTGCTTAAGCATTTTTCTCTCACAAAAAGGTCTTAATATTTTGCTGGAAGTCGAGGTTTGAATTCTCAAGATTCTACCGAGTTGTGAATCCTTGAGAAACTGGAAATATTTCAATTTCTGAGGCTAAACTTCAAACCACGAGGGTAAAGGCAGTCTGTGTCTGCACTTTTGAGCTTTCTTCAGCGATTTTGTCTGACGAGGGCATTTTTGTATTGTTTTGAACCAATCACGAATTCGTCTTTGGGTCTCGAGCTATGAATGCTTAGCAACCTGAAAATAGAATTATTTCCGAGTCTCAACTTCAAGAACTCGAGGGTATTTTATGCCTACGTTCAATTTCCTTTAGCAGTTTGGTCTGACAAGAAGATTCTTTCTCTGAGTTATCAAGGGAAAGGTTTGAATACTGTAGGCTTTCCTGAGGTGTGTAGACTTTGTGCAGGCCCGTTGAGGGCTCCAGTCGGGTCCAGGGCAAGAAATACAGCGGGCCCCCCAAAAAATGTTTTCATCCCTCCCCGTGTAAACCGGGCCCCTAAACGAGCTGGGCCCGGGGACAAAATCCCCAGTTGTCCTCTCCTCTCGTCAAGCCTGAGTCTGCCACAGCCCTTTTTTTCCCTGGGAATCACGATCTGCCAAAAAGATGGCGGACGGTAAATGTTCTGCCCAAATGACCCACATTAAAACAAGCTCTTTGCGTTAGTAAACACGGGCCCTGTTTGATCCAACAAAACTTTCACTTTAATGGAAACAACTCACAAAACTTGACGTATCAAATAAAATTGAGGGCTCCGAGGAGTAAGACGTTATTTACAACGTTTTGCACATTGTAGTGATAAACTTGGACCATGAAAATGATCCAAAAATGTCTTCAAAAATATTGTCCATAGATAATTACTCCGAATGCAAATTTTAGGGAATTCATACTATTACTATCGCAATAAGTTTAGGAGGGGGCTTATTCCTGGTGGAGATGACTGACCAGCTAAAGAGCGTGACGTCAATCCTCTTCACAAACGGAATTTCTTCAAGTCGCCAGATACTTAGCTCAAAGGGGTTATTTTTTCAAATCTCCCTTGGCATGTGCCACGGCCGACTCTAATGAAGGCCAAATAACCTAACTTGACAACGCCGCGCGCTCGAGATTCGTAGGCCGACGGTTTCTACGCACGCTTATGGAAAAAACAGTCGAAACTCTCGTTAATCGTTTATTACTAAATTATATTCGATTGTACGAAAAAAATGACCTAGTACATATCGAAAGAGCAAACGATTCTCGATTTTTTGAGCTCAGTTTCGTTCAGATTGATTAAATAGTGAACGAGTTATTATCATTTGAAAATAAAAAGTCAGATAGGGGACGAAGAGTGGTAATGTACCGCGCTTCTCTCCCTGTCTGACTTTTTATTTTCAAACGATGATAACTCGCTCACTATTTGATCAATCTGAACGAAACTGAGCTCAAAAAATCGAGAATCGTTTGCTCTTTCGATATGTACTAGATCATTTTTTTCGTACAGTCGAATATAATTCAGTAATCAACGATTAACGAGAGTTTCGACTGTTTTTTCCATAAGCGTACGTAGAAACAGCCGGCCAACACGCGGCGTTGCCGAATATCTAGTTATTCGGCCTTCATTAGAGTCGGCCGTGCATGTGCACCCTGAAGATTCGATATTTTTCCAAGCCCCTGCGTGGATATTACACATAGCTCAAAAGTCAAAATTTTCCGTTATCACTTTGCCACATAATCAGTGATGACAAGCCGAAGCCGATGAACGGCTTAGCAGAAGAAGAAGCCGATTTTGATCGGCTTTTAAGCCAGTCGATAGCCAGCAGCTGATAAGGCATTAAGCCGATCACTAGTTGATTGTAATTGTAGGAACGGCTTACAGAAGAAGTAGAAGAAGCCAAAAGCATAACAGCCAACGATTTTTTTCCCTCTTGTGTTTAAATAATGGCGAAGGTGTAGCCTGAGGCGTGAGGAGAGAAGAGAGAAGCGAGCATGCGAGAACCGAGAAGCGGAGGGCTACAGAGTTTTCCAATTATTGTGCCGTAAGCTCGTAACATCAAAACCCAAATCCAAACACAACAAACTCCTCTTACTTTGGTTACAAACATGAAATGTATTCTATTGAATTTCTCCGACTTTAGTAACTGAGAATTCATAAAATATCCAGTCAATTTTAGTTTAATCAATTGATCAATGACGTATGAGGTATGATGCGAAAGGTTCACATTTTAGAACTCTACAGTTCATTCTATACTGAATTGACATATAACTCGAAAATTAAGCAGCTGATAGCCGATCACGAACGGCTTCAAGCGCTTTAAGCAGCTGGAAGATTTGGAAAAAGCCGTTCGCAAGCCGATCAAAGTTGGGCCAACGGCTGCAAGCCGAAGCCAAAGTTTAAGCCGATGACGATCGGCTTGTCATCACTGCATATAATACAGCTCGAAAGTCAATATAGATCCTTTTTAGCCGAACCCAACCAAGCGACATGATAACGATCTGGAGAACAGGAGAAATGTTTATTCACTATAAGTGGAGATTATCCTATTCCTCAGATCGTTATCATGTCGCTTGGTTGGGTTTGGTTAAAAAGGGTCCATATTTCTCGTCTTAGTCTCCCTCGTGATATGTAGATAATACTAGTGGGCATATGTATTGGAGAAGAAAAGTGCGAAAAGGGCTGTATTTTGTGAAGAGTGGAAGGAAACTAATGAAAACCTGAATGTGTTTCTACTCGAACCTTGATTTTGTGACAAAGAACAGGGAAAAGCTACTTTCAAACAAGTTCAAATGTACCCTTTCTCTGTTGACTATATCATACATGTTATGGCCACGTAATGATATTTCTGAGTTCAGTATTGTTTGTCAGCGAGGAAATTAATTAAATGAAATAAATATCCGTGTTGTAAAAAAATATCGTTTTAATATCACATTGAACGCAGGGTTGCGAAAAAAACGGTTTTTTTAAAAAGAAACAAAAAACACGTTTTTTTTGGTTTAAAACAGATTTTACGTTTAAAACATGTTTTGAAATATGGTGTTTATTCTCCAGTTTAAAACACGTTTTAAACGTTTTCAACATCGTTTAAAACGTGGTTTAAAACAACCTTAAATTTTTTTTCCAACTTGATCAACCCTGGAAGAATTATGAATGCATATTTGCTATTGTTTAAAACAATGTTTTGTTTTTTTGTGTGTTTTAAACGTGTTTAAAACATGTTTTAAACACCGCCTGTTTAAAACATCGCAACCCTGAAGATTTAGTAACCATATTTTATTTTTAGAGATAGGGAAAAAAAACAAGGTTTTCAATGTTTTAAATGGGATTTAAAAAAAACAGTTTTTAAACAAAAAAAACAGCGTTTTAAACATATTCCCGTTTAAAACAATGTTTTGTTTTTTTCGTGTGTTTTAAACGTGTTTAAAACATGTTTTAAACGCCGCCTGTTTAAAACATCGCAACCCGTGATCCTGATTGAACGCTTTCTCCTTTTCTGGATACGATTCAGAGAAACGTCACTCCGTGCAGAATATCGTATCATCGTACGCTGCTAGCTTCAATCTGTGTGTTACTTTCGTGTTTATGTTTTCAGAATGTTATCAGTATCGTTATCATTCAGATCTCGATCCGCAAAGACGATGGCCAATTTTATTCGAGCCCAACGATGATTTTACTTCGCACTAAATTTTGAAAATGAAAATTTGCAATCGTTTCGCTCAAATTAATTCGAATTAAAAAATTCCTCCTTTAAATCTGCAAAATTACGATGAAAATGTACGGTAAGTTCTGGCACAGCATTACGAATAAAAATATTGCTGCTACGCTTGCACTCGAGATAATGTTCGTTCGATATTTCAAATACTAATTTAAATATTATTCTTCTTAATTCATGAAACGTGAGCAATTTGTAACAATTATTCAACAGAACAAAAAATTGTAAAAAAAAGAGTGTAGACAGGTGCGATGGTTTCACTATAATGACGAAAGTCAGTCCCTTTCACGGCTTTCAAATTCGAATACTGAGACAACTGCGTCGGTTTTTTCTTGAAAAATGTTCCTCAGAAGGCTCATTCTTCCTTGATCGTGTTTTTCTTCAGACGTTACATTTATGCATAAATCATCTTATGATTAATTGTCATTCATCTCCATTTTCAGAAATGAACAATATAAGCTTGTTTTATAAACGGAGGGTTGCTGGAGGTTTGATGTGTACGTATAGATAACCATGAATCGTTTGTTTCGCTGAAAATGTCATAGATTATTACTTCTTTGGTCACAAGATCGTAAGCTCGATGAAACTCAAGCAGAAGGACACAAAGGTGACTAATGTAACCAAAAGTACTTGCTTTGTACAATAGGTTGGATTGTAAAGGAGTGTTTAAAACTTTCGAAAATTTGGCTTGTGGAATCCAACAATTTGAGGGAAGGTTTTCAAAAAAATAGTGAGTACGAAAATCGAAAATTCGTATCCATCCAATTCTCTTGTATTGAAACTTCCACCTTTCTCAGTACAGTGCGAGGAAAAATCATCGAAACGTATTTTTTTCATGAGTTCATTTTCCCTTCATTTTTCTAACGTAAAATTTATTCTGCCGGAGGATAAATATTACGTTCTAGTTATTTCCATCACTTGTCAGTGCCTGGTAGAGCTTCTTGTCTTCCTCCCGTCACGCATCTCTACTTGGGCAGATCTCTTCGAAGATATTCATTCGTGTACTGTTTTCTGTTTCCAGGAGAACTGATTGAGAGAATTCTCTCTATTGGAATTTGAAGATCGCTTGCGTATGATTTGATGAATCAAGGAATGTCGAACGATTAGAAAAATATGAAACATATCGCGGTCGATACCGCAGTCATTTTGAACGAGATCGTCTTGAAAATACCCATGGGCTTTCCAAACTAAAATGATATTATAAAATAAGGCGGGATCATAATCACGAATCAAATTATTAATATTTTAAAGCGAGAACAATTTTCTTTGTCGTTGAACTAAATTATCTTTAAATTTCGCTCCATCAAAACATTTTCTACTAGATCAAGTTGCTTCCTAGATTTTGTTGATGTGGCGGCTGAAATATTCCTCTTTCAAAAACTCACATTTTTTGGGTTGCAAGCTGTTGATTTGAATTTATAAATATATTTTATTGAGTACTTAGTTTGATTTTTCTTTACACATTCACCGAAAATATGAGTAAAGAAAATTTTTCAATCCCAAACCCGTTTTTCGAATTCTGTGATCAATTGAACCCTCAATAAACTCTCAATATTTCTATCAATAGACTGGTATCCTGAGAATTCTCATTAATTTAATTGCTCAAATTTTTCGTCGAATTATCGACTAATTTCGTAAAGAAAAAATTGCAGGCAACTTATGGAAAAATTTTTTTCGTTCATTCTGCTTCAAAACCCCCTGATAACGGTTCACTGACCTCAGGTACATTAAAATCATTTCAGATTTGGTATTTTGCAACGTATTTATAAGGTCAAAAAGAGGATCGAGTGACGCAAGTTTTTAAATGAGGTTGAAAAAGCGTGATGGCGAAAGAAAGTCTCTCCTCTCGTTCGATTTATCGCTATCGTATTTACAATTTTCGTTTTCAGTATTGCTTGCGATTCAGGCGTGTGAAAAATTTGGTCTTTCTGTTGCTAAAAACTTTTACGTAGCGTGTCTGCTGTACTCGTGCACTATCAACCCATCTCAGTTATTGTACGCCAATGAACGACGGGAACCGGTTCGTTGATTAGGAACAGAAATTCCCAGTTTAAATTCGTATGTATAGTGTACACTTGCACAGAAGCCGTGTGTCGGTATTAACGCGTAGCGGTTTAACCAGTAACAAATGGAAATGGGCTTCAAAGGTGTGCGCGGTCGAGGGGATATGCCGACTAGTTCATGTGTTACGCGGTACCAGGTACGGCGGCTTCATCCAGCAACCATTGAGGTCGGCTCCTCTCGTCTCTCGTTAATGATTTCCTCACTCGAGTATTGCATAGTGTACGTTCGTACTTTACTACTCGTCTCTGACGACGTCGACGTTTGCACACGTAGGGCCGTCCTGCGTCGAATGTCGATTCATTTTTCTTCTCGTAAAAGAGATGAACAGAACTCAGTACATCATTGTTCACAAAATAGTGCCCTATCTACCCATCTACGGCGACGGAAAAATTGATTTTGAAAGTAATAAATTCACTATTTTGGCATGTTGAAGTGTTGCTGTCTATGATAATAAGAAAATTATAGCTCACATCGCCTCGAAAAATTAATGTTTATAAAAAAACGTAATTTTGTAATGCATACTCAAAAATCTACCTTGTTCTGTCGAAGCACGATCGCATTGATTAGGAGGCCTTCTGGTTAGTAAAAATCGAAGCCGTAAAAATTTCAATACGGTCCAGATTGTTACAAAAAAATTATGATTTATTTGACGTACTTAGATTTACCGGTGTAAAACGTAATAGAAATAGTTATTGTACAATTTCAAGGTGGCGTGTCAGTCTTCTTCCATCCGAGCGAGTGACGATTGCGATACAATTAGTGCTCAACTATTAACCGGCAGGTAATCGAGTGATTACCGGTACCCGACTTATCATTTATTTGACCCTCTGTAAGATGTATTGCTACGTGAGGTGAATACATTTGCCTATTCAAAACCTTGAAGGAACAATGCTCTGTGAGTTGCTTCACTACTTACGGTACCTTTATACACGGAAAGAAAACAAATATGAATCACACGTGATTGTGTTTTACGAATTCGGCTAACCTGTAAAACGAAAGCAATATTATTTTTTTCAAGCATGATCGTTTTAGCAAGTTACTAGCAGGAGATGTTGCTTTATCATTTTTTCGGACCGCAATGTCTGAATCTGCCGTTTGAAGCTCATTTTCAACGTTTCCTTCATCAGTAAAAAATAGAAAATCAATGAAAAACAGCGAAAACTAAAAATAATGTGAGCACGATTTTGAAAACTATTTGGGGTTCGTAATTACATCGGAACAGAGTCGGTAGTCTATAGCCAAAAAAATAAAGAGAGTATCGTTCGGTAGGAAAATGCCTTATCTATAAACAAAACGATCACGACTGTTCGTATCTTCTTGGATATGTCAATTTCCTCATGTGAACGCATAGATGTGAACACAAAGAGCTTGACGTTTCAGAGAACGCAATTTCCTCCCTCAGACACTAAATTATCTGCATCTAATAAGTTTATAAATTTATTCTCATGAGTCGAGCTGATGATTGATGTGATGAATATTATAAAATAACCAATGGGTATCATGATAGATTTACGAAATCCGAGTTTCTTCCATCTGAATCAGTAAAAAAAAAAAAAAACTCGCGGCCTACTTCCAGCTGCTTGGGGTTGTTTCCATTAAATGTCTTAATCGAGGCAAAGAGGGAACCTGTTTCACGGGGGTCTCTCTATTTATACTTTCTCTAAATAAAGATTATATTTTATTCCTCACCACCTTGGAAGTTCCAGTGGAGTTTTTCAAGTCCCTATCTCATCATATATCTCCAGCTTAAAAGTCTATATTTTTCTAGGTCCCCTCCTAGCATCTATAGCCCCCCCCCCCCATCATAAAATAGCTTGACAGGGAATCTGTGGAGGATTTCTGAAGAAGAATGACAGGCGCCGTTCGGCAAAACGTGAGACTTGGAAAAACGACGGCTACCTTAACAAAGTTGAAGGAGGAACGCAGGAAATCTGTTCTCTCTGGGTTGAATTAGTTTTGGTATTGAAATGTCGAAGAGTCTTGAGTTTTTAACAGAGAACCTGTTTTATCGGGAAGGCTTTCCAGAGAAAACGTCCGCCGTCCGGGAGGCAACCTAACCTAACCTAACTGAACCATGACCATGGGACTTGGAGAAATTTTTGTTTTCGTCCTATCTTTTATAGCTTGGAGGATGAAATTCTTCTAAGGGGCTTGGAGGTTGAAATTCCAAGTCCCTCTCTTATCACCTATAGCTCGGACTATCATGTATAGTTCGAAGGTCAAAATTCTTTTCGACTTCCCCCTCCTTTTTCTGAATCCCTCTCCAATAGCTCGGCCTCCTATCATATATACTAGTATGAATATAATACAAGGAGGAGTCCAAGCCCAGTTCAAGTTCAGTGTACTGTATGTTGGTGAATAATTTCTCAATAACGATCATGAGAATGGTATCTCTCATACTTCTAATTGAGGTACTTTTCCCTTGAACGACTCAATGTTACAGAAGAGCATAATGACCCGGAGAAAAGTATTTCTCAAACAAGCGACCGCGGTACTTTCCCCTCGAGCCTGCAAGAAATCCGCATTTTACGCCAAATCCGTCGAAATTTCTCAATTTTTTTCGGGATTGAAAATCCGTAGATCTGGCAGTACTGACAGCCCGATTAAAATAGCTCCTTCTAGTAAGTGGAAATGCAATACTCTATTCACCAATTGGCCTAGCCCCTTCAATGAGCCTTTCAAATACCATAAGACTCATAAAACAGGTTCCCTGCCACCCCTCATTTAACTCCGTTAAAGAATAAAATAAATAAGAGTAGTTTTACATTTATGTCGTATAATCTTTTACAATTTGCGCGAGCGCTTTCGGTACAGTGACCATCGACGGGCGAGAAACAGAATACTACTGAAGTAGTAATCTACCCGTTTAAAAAGGAAGAACGAACATACAATGAATCACACACAAATATTACGTCAATCACCTAAGTCTGAACTTGCAAGTTTTCGTAGATAGTATCAGCGAGATGTGATATCTCGTTTACTCAAACCTCTGAATCTGAAGCCAGCTTTCTATAACTTAAACACCAGTAAGAAGAACTTCTGCCGTATCAAAGACCCCACTCCTACGGAGAGTAAGAGTGAAGTTTACAGACTCCAATGCAATGACTGTCCGTTCGCATACATAGGGCACACAGGCCGTGCCCTAAAAACTAGACTCAAGGAGCATGAGAGTGCTCAAAAAAATAGGAATCCCAACAAATTGAATTTTGCTGCCCATCTTCTGGCATCCGGACATTCGTTTCCAAGGCCTGAAAATGTCCGTCTCTTGCATGAGGAGAGCTCTAAAAATAAACGCGTTGCATTGGAGACAGTAGAAATAATAAAAGCTGTTCGTAATTTCTCCCCTATAGTAAACGAGATACTTCCCTTATCACATCTCGCTGATACTATCTACGAAAACTTGCAAGTTCAGACTTAGGTGATTGACGTAATATTTGTGTGTGATTCATTGTATGTTCGTTCTTCCTTTTTAAACGGGTAGATTACTACTTCAGTAGTATTCTGTTTCTCGCCCGTCGATGGTCACTGTACCGAAAGCGCTCGCGCATATTGTAAAAAATTATACGACATAAATGTAAAACTACTCTTATTTATTATTATGTGTCGTAATATTAAAAACCGCCTCGATGATATCCGTTAAAGAACCCGCGAGTTTTTCAAGTCCATAGACCCCCATAGGACAGGCTCCCTTCTTACGAAAAGTAAAAATAGTTATTAGTAGGCGAGCGCTTTCCGATGAAAATCCATTGACGGGCAAGAATTAGAAAATTGATGATTTTGCATTGTGTGAATTTATGCGTCATAGCGTGGAACAAAGAATTCTTGATTTGCACTAAGTTTTGTCTGAGACTACTCCTGGAGTCCGGGAAAAAACGCCGGGAGTTTTGTCATGTCTGATGACGTCAACAGTGACCTTGACCTACTTTAGGGGCTTCAAATACCGTACGTAAGGCTTACCAGCCCATTTTGTCCTCTATACCAGAACTAGAACGCTATATTAGAGCTGAAATACTCAGACCTGAGATACAATATGCTGTCATCCCACCTTAGGAACTAGGCTTTTTCCATACTAGAGCTGACATACAGGGTACAGGACTTCATTTTCGGGATTTGAGAGAATTTCGATGTCCGCTACTTCATAAGTTAGCCTGTCATAGACTGAGTTGAATTTGACTCAGCTACTAAGCACAACATATCTAGTAAACGAGGTCCAGATGCAGAAAAGGCGGGGGGTGTAGCATACCGTCCTGGCTGTTCAGCCGAGCGAGTGGAGTTAGTGAGCTAGTCAGCCTAACATACAGCATACTAAACTTATGCGAGACAGGGGTGAACGAACGGAGTGAGTGAACTCGTGGGATTTTTTTAGCCCACCATACAGAATACTACTAGGTTTATACTACGTTAATATGACTTCATCATGACCGAAATAAACGTATCAAAGTCGATCACTTGGACATGTAGGAGGCCAAGAATGGGGGCGGGGCGAGCAGAGCGAGTGAGCTAGCGAGCCTTTCAACCTAAGACACAAAATACTTGACCTGTGGATTGAGTTGGAGAAATTAAATAATTTACGAGACCCTAGATTGCATGCCGTCGCGTAAATTATCACAACCAAAATGTTTCACCTTTTGCTCTCTCTGATTTTGACCGGGGCAAGAACTGATTTCCTCCGTAAGCATGTTGCGGTAGCGAATCTTCTCGGTAACACCCTTCCATCGCCTGAAACAACGAGAATATCAGCTAGTTTGCCCGATATGATCGAACTCGAGGCCATAGTCAATCTCACACTGCGAGCACGCGACAGATAACAAGCTTTTTGGTATCATTCCCTCCTTGGCTACGAACACCGGGAATTCTACCAGCGAGTTTGCCCAGCCCGATTAAAAACGAGGCCGTAGTCGGAGTATACGCAAGAGAAGGCGAGTCCCTCGGTTATATTCCTTCCAACGCCTGAAACAACCACAAATGACACACCTTTGCCCGCTCTGACTACACACGTACGGTTCAAATCTTTGGAAACATACTGGAGACAAAACTATGTCTTGTGCGGGGCAATTTTCACACTTGTCGACAAGTTCTGCGAAGATTTGAGTTCCTGAAGCATCGTAAATGACGACTTTCCGGCCACATAATGGATCGTTGTTGGGATTCGGGGTTGTGAACCACGAAGGACCGAGCGCGCAAACGTAATCGGAATCCTCGTAGTATCGTCCGCACGCAGTCAAGCCAAAATGGGCCCATGTGGCATTGCCATACTTTCCAAAGGCGCCTGTAAGTAAGCTTAAAACAATAGGTTAGCGCATAACACAGGTAAAGAATTCATGGTGGATTTTCGATGATCTTGAAGAAAAAATTAATAGTACTTGCGAGACTATACAATTGAAGAAATCGGCTTTTTGCCAAAATATTCAACAGTAGGTGTAAATATACCTTTTACTTCTACCATTATACAGTACCAGGTAAATGAAACAAGTATAGTTTCACAAATATAACATGTTAAAATTATCTCTTCTTGTAGGTTTTCCCCAAGTACAAGTATAACATGTAGCAGGTAATATTGCGTATGATTTCATGGAAAATTCATGTATGATGTACCTCCAATTCCCTATCTGATATTGAAAATTGACGTGTACATTGTTTCGACTTCCTGTCTAAATGAGAGTTGTAAGAGAATGAAAAATGAAAAAACAAAATAATGATTTTATCTTGTTTGAAGTATTAAGTATGGATTTTACAATGTAGAGCTTATCAAAGCATTGGTATGGGCCCATACTCTCGATTTTTGAACCCAACCGACAATGGAAACCGCATTACAAACTTCTGACTGATCCCTGCAGCCCCAAAGACATATCCATGTCAAGAACAATTCTTAAAAATTACTTCCTTAAATATTGACCTTTTAGTTTTATTGGGGAGAGAGTGAGGGGCGGTAAAGACAAGGAACTTGTCAAGAGAAAACTACAAATTTTTTGATCACTAAGTAGAACACGTGTTGCAAACCCTAGTCGTCCTTGCTTATGTTCTCAACTGAGCCGTACCTCTTCAGCTGTCAGGGGTGCCACAACAAGTCTGAGACAAATTTTAACGGCGAGGATATGCTCACAAATCATTGATTATAGAAAAGGTTTCTCCGGATGTCTTACATACTAGCAGCCATCTTTTAGTATCAGAGCTGAGCTTCGGGTCCCCTCTTCTCTCACCATTATACCGGTCGCGTTTCCAGCTATACTCCAATGTACGTGGATTGGAAGCAGAGCCGCCATACGTGAATGTTAGTCCTTGTATAATGAAGGCTGAACCTAATACAACAGCTTAGTATAAGCATATAGATACAATGTATGCATACATAGTAGACCTAACATACAGTATACTACCGCACTCTTTACTGAATTTTACTGCCATTTCACAATCGATACTATCGATAAATCGACCTAATCGAGATTGATATATTGATCTAAAATTTGTATTTCTTTGCAAACGTTCAAAGGCATGTACATGATTCTATGTTTATCAATTGAGTGAAGAAATTCACTCCGTTTGTCACGCTTGATGACGTTTTCAGCTGCTATAGTAGGCTTAGCCTTCATCACATGAAACGACGGCTTCCTTAACGAAGTTAAATGAGGAACGCAGAGAAACGGTTCTATGGGTCGAATTGATTTTAGTACTGAGAATTGAATTTGGAATTAGACTTTCAACAAGTCTACATTTTTTCAAGCCTCCTCCTGTTCTGTACGTAGAGTAGCTTGAAAGTTAGAATTTTCTCGGGTCAGTCCCTTTCTTATCATAATTATAATAAGGCTCAAAAGTCGAAATTTTTCAAAGTCCCCCTCCTATTATTTACTATGGCATAAGAGTGGAAATGTTTCAAGTCCCTCTCCTATCGCATAAGGTGGCTAGAAAGTCAAAATTTTTCCAAGTCTCTTCAGAAAGTTGAAGGTTTTAAGTCTCTTTCCCATCATATATTATTATAAGGGTACCATTTAATCGCACGCGAAAGAAAAGAGAAATAAACTTCAAAAAACAACCTTTACGCAGGACAGTAATTTATTGAACGTCGTGAATATACATACGCGACTTGATTAGATGAATAACGGGAAAAATATCTAATTGAAGTGAACAAATTGAAATTTAACGCGAAAAATATACATGAACGACTCGGAATCTGCAATGCAACCTCATGAAAAATCTCATGTGGTACAAAATTCAAAGGACGAAAAATACAAAAAAATGAAAATAAATAAGACAATTGAAGATTTACTAAGATCATCATTATCGAGCATTATCTCCCATACGCTGTAATGCACATTTTTGAATGTTTCAAAGTTCTCCCAGTTTCCCTCTGCAGCTTGACGATGATTGAAAGTCGCAGTAGTAATGGGCTCGTGTCCAGCAGCACTGGTATAATACCGAATTATGCTTCCACACTTCCGCTGCAATACTTTCTTATTCAGTAACACCCAGTGATAGGCCGAAGTTGATTCGGGTAACGATGGATGCGCTGTAGAAGAGAAATTCACACAATTTGGACCCGCCGGATCTCTGACTTCTGACCACTGGCGCACAATGTCTACTGCACTATTGAGAAATTAGCCGACCGGCAAACGTTACTTTTATTGTAATACGCTCAAACCATAATATTCCTGCTTTTCAAGATTAACCAAGTCGCTGCAGTAGATAAAGTTGACGGGTGCAGCATGACGTGTTTATTCCTGAACTTAGTCGTTCTAATGGATAATTTATTGGTGAATTTTTTGGCTTACGTTTCTCTTTTCTTTCGCGTGCAATTATTATTTCCCCTTATTATAACTCCAAAGTCGAAATTTTTTCCAGCCCAACTTCTTTTATCAGGATAGGTCAGTTTTTGCCCGACGCCACGCGGTGTACGGCGCAAGGCCTACGGCCGTTCTATGGGGGGGGAATGGGGGGGGGGGGTTAATTTAAAAGATACGGCGTGTGCCGAAAACGCCGAGCGCCATGTGTCGTCCGGCAAAAACTGTCAAAACTGTCCAATTATAATAAAGAATTTGAACTTACAGAAAATTTCGACTCATGAGTGGTGATAAACGATGGGAGGGAGACGTGGGAAAGAGATAGAAAGAAAACTTGGAGCCACAATATATGATGGAAAAAAGACTTGAAAATTTTCAACTCTGGTGTCATGGAGTATTGTGATAAGAGGGTATTCTCAGACATTTGCCATCTAGTCATTTCAACCCATTAAAATTTTGAAAAAAAAACAAAAAAAACGATGAAGTCTTTCTCTCCTACCTGGAAAACAAAATATATTGAAATACAGATAGATGTTGTCGGACGGCATCTGGTTTATACTTTGTCTCGTCAAATCATATTGTCCAACTAGTCCACATAAGAGAAAGCAAATAAATTGAACAATAATTATGTAATCAGAATATTATGCTTATTAATCGCAGTGAAAACAGGATACAAATTCCCAAGAACAATAATACTCTTTCAGAGTCTATGTATAACACCCATGCGTATAGATTTTAAGGAGATAAAAACATGCTACATCAAATAGAATCGGGGAAATACCATGTTACCTCGAATCGCCCAACATCCAACGGTCTGCATTTTTGGAAACATGCTGGAGACAGAAGAATGTCTTGTGTCTTGCAGCCTCCACACTTTTCAACAACTCTTGCGTCGACAACTGTTCCTAAGGACGCATCCTGAAATGTGATTTTCCTGCCACATATTGGATCGTTGTTAGGGTTTGGTGTCGTGAACCATGAAGGACCGAGCGCGCACACGAAGTCGGAATCCTTGTAATATTTTCCACACGCCGTCAAGCCAAAATGGCCCCAAGTGGCATTGCCAAAATTTCCAAAGGCGCATGGAAGTAAACCTAAAACAATGGCGTACAACATAGGTAAGGAATTCATGCTTAATTTGCGATGATCTTGAAGAAAGACTTGATGACACTTGTAAGACTGTACCACCAATTGTTTAGAGAGCGATATTTTATGCCAAAATGCTCAGCAGTAGGTGTTTATATACCTTTCACTCTTACACAAAATAAACCAAACAAGTACTTACAGTTATTCGAATATACCATTTTAGAATTATCTCCTATCTTGTTATTTTCTATTTATTTATTTTTCTGACAGGTAGTTGTTTTATAAAAATATGTACGACGATACCCCCCAATTTTTTATCTGATATTGAGAATTGTTTGGTACATTGTTTCAATTCCCTGTCCAAGAGAAAAAAATAATAATGAAAGACGCAAATAATTTTATCTTGATTGAAGTATTGAAGGTGAATTGTACATTGCATTGTAGAGCTTATCAAAACATTGATGTCAAAAAGAAAAGAAAAATTTTTCCATTTCATGGGAAATATTGAATCATATATATCCTTGAAATAGAAATTTCAATGTTCTGGCGTCACCTCATCATCTCTAAATTACATGAAATCGGCCTCGGAGGCAACCTTCCCAACATACTCCAAAGCTTTCTTCACGACATATCATTAATGGTCCATATCCAAAACACTACCTCCCCTCCAAAACGGTTTCTCCCAAGGAGAAGTCTTCAGCGTTCTACTCTTCATTATACCCATCAACGACATACGGTAATTAAACTAGTCAAATTCCCCTTAACCCAACGCCTTTTCGCTGATGACTTCAACATCTTCATTTGTTCCTCTAACCCCCTACGAGCTCACAGAATTCTTCAAGAAACTTTAGACTCCTTAACTACTTGGACCTCGAAAACCAGCTTCAAATTTTCTCCCTCCAAACTATACTCGGTCGTTTTGAAAAAAAAAAACATACCATCACTCCAACCCCTATATCTCCAAAATTTCGAAATTCCCTCTCGCAATTCCGGCAAACTTCTCGGTCTCCACTTCAATCAAAAACTTTCGTGGACTCCCACATCAAAATTTTAAAAGCAAAATGCACTCAAGCTCTGAACATAATGAAATTTATATCCCCCACTTCTGAAGGCTGCAACAGAAAACTCCTATTACTCATCTACAAAAGTCTTCCGTTCAAAATACAATCTTGCCAGCAGAACCGTCCTCTGCGAGTTGTAAGATCACATTATGTAACGTTTCTTCTTATTCTCTGAAACGAGTGATGAGTTGTCTGGAGGGAGACGCATAATGGTTTGTTTTTTGCGACAGTAATTTTTTGTTAGGTGTCTTCCATTGTTCATCATGCGTGCGTTTTCAATTCAGTTTGGGTAAGTTCCATGTGCAACAAGATGGCTGCGTCTAAAAAAGTTCCCTCTTGCATGGATCAACCCCATTAAAAATTGATATATAATGAAGAACTTTGTAACAGGGATTCGGGTCACATAAGCCGAAATTGGGTACGGTGATGTGGAAGATTTGGTTGTTAGCTCCTCTGCTACGATAACTCAGTTACCTACTATAATGAGGTTTCAGATTCCGCTTTGGAAGTAGTTCTATTGTTCTAATTAGACAATATCTTAGATGTCATGAGACCCACTAGTCCGAATCCCTGCCCCGTAACGGTTTGAGGGTGTTCATTAGGTGTATTTGAAACACATACAGGCTCACATCATACCTGGATGTTATATCTTTCTATATTCCCACTTTTTCCTGTCTGCTCCAGAACATGGATGGGTCATCAATGATAAAACGCCAGAGTAGGTCTAGAAAAAGAAAAATACCTCGATTTTAATAATGACAAAATTGAAGGTTCTCGATTCAACCAACCAATGGCATCCAATGATTTGACAAGGCACTCATCTATCATAAATTAGGAGAGAAAACTTCAAAGTCCGATCTTTTAAATTATTGGATCAGGAAAAATTGATGCTTATGTCGCATGGGCAGTGCCGCCCCGTTCTCCATGGTCGAGTGGGTCCGGGTTGCTTATGCATTTGATTTTGTTTCTTCCAGTACAGGGATCGACCCTTTCGGGTATAATTTCAGTGTTGGAAGAATCTCCTCGGCGAACCCCCTCTTCTAGTCAGCAACTGCCAAGCTACTTTGGCAACCGCCAAGTTGCAGTGTCCCCTGGCACGCAGAAAACACTAGAAACCCACAACAACAACACCACCACTAACTTAGATAATAAACTGGATTGCTGTTGGCTTCTCTTCATCTTCTTCTTTTTTCAGGGGTGTTGATGGTACACAGGTGTCGAGTAGGCCATAGCGTGGTTCTGCATTTGCCTATTCCATTCCCGGCCCATCTTCTTCTTCATGACGGTGGCTCCAAATGCAAACACCTGGTTCCATGCTTCTTTGAAACCTAGCACGGTGGGTACCAGGCTACTTAGAACAAGAGCTTCATCTACCCCAATCTCTTAAAGAGACCGACTAAGCTTGTCTCGCTCACGCCTCCTCGCACGCACTCAAATCAGGTGTGCTCTGGTCCATCATCTCGCCCTTGGTCGCAGTGCGAACACGTTGCCTCCTCAACTTCTCGCAAAGATACTTGTTGAAGCAGCCATGGCCGCTTAACACCTGCGTCAGGTGAAAGTTCCCATACCTGCTCAGGATGATCAGCAGCTATCTTAGCTGTCGAGAAATCCAAGCAGAGACGTCTGCTGGTACAATAAAACGCCCTGTTACTTGTGGGGTGCCGCAGGGGTCGGTCCTCGGGCCGCTGTTGTGGTGCGTCGCATTTAACGGGATTTTCAAGGTGAGGCTGCCGCCGGGTGTTAAACTTATCTGCTATGCGGATGACACACTGGTGGTATGCACCGCCGAAACAATTGTAGCGGTGGAGAGCAGGGTAAACCGGGCCTTAGAGGTAGTGACGCGTTGGATTGAGTCGGCCAGACTTGAACTTGCTGTGGATAAGACGGAGGCCATATTATTCACAACCCGTCGAAAGTTCAAGTCACCCACCTTTCGCCTGCAAGGTGCGGAAATCGCGACCAAGAAGACGATGAAATATCTGGGCATCTGGTTTGACTCAAAGCTGAGCTTCAGGCACCATTTCCTGATGACAGCGGAAAAGGCGGGTAGGGTAGTTGGATACCTCTCCCGCCTGATGAGGAACCTGGGAGGGCCGAAGGAGGCAAGAAGAAGGATTATGATGAGCACCGCCATGTCGGTCCTCCTATATGGTGCCCCAGTATGGGCCGATTGCATGAAGATACCATACCGACGTAGAGAAATGGTTAAAATCCAACGAAGAGCTGCGCTGAGGTGTGTTAGTGCCTACCGCACTGTCTCGACGGAGGCTCTTTGCGTATTAGCACGTTCACCGCCACTTGAGCTCCTTGCTGAGGAGAGAGCGGTGGTGTTCAAAGCAAAGAAGACAACAACGACCAAGCAAGAAGCTTTACGGGTCAAGCAGGAGGCCAGGCGCTCCTTGCTTGTAAAATGGAAAGCGAGAATTGCCCAGAGTGAGCTGGGCAAATGGACGACCCGTGTGCTAATATGCGACCTTGATGAGTGGATGAACCGGGACCATGGCCAGCTGAACTTTCACCTGACGCAGGTGTTAAGCGGCCATGGCTGCTTCAACAAGTACCTTCATGAGAAGCTAAGGAAAGTTGAGCAGGCTTCGTGTTCGCATTGCGATCAAGGGCGGGATGATGGACCACAGCACACCTTATTTGAGTGCGAGGCGTGGAAGCGTGAGCGGGACAAGCTTAGTCGGTCTCTTCAAGAGATCGGGGTAGAAGCAGCGCTTGTTCCGAGTAGCCTGGTACCCACCATGCTAGGCTCCGAAGAAGCATGGAACCAGGTGTCTGCATTTGCGGCCACCGTTATGAAGAAGAAGATGGACCAGGAATGGAATAGGCAAATGCAGAACCACGCTGTGGCCTACTCGACACCTGTGTACCATCAACATCCGGATCTGCAGGAAGACGACGAAGAAGGACACCATTCAGCTTGATGATGTGATAGTGTCTGGGGTTGTTATGTGAGTGTCACTAGTGTATTTTGCGTGCCAGGGGGGCACTGCAGCTTGGCGATTGCCAAAGCAACTTGGCGGTTGCCAAGTAGAAGAGGGGGTTCGCGTAGGAGATTCTTCCAACACTGAAGTTATACCCGAAAGGGTCGATTCCAGGTTGGAGGAAACAAAATTAAATGCATACGCAACCCGTACCCACTCCACTATGGAGGTAGGGGCGGCGTTCTGCAAATGCGAAGCTTGTCTCGCTCACGCCTCCACGCACGCACTCAAATCAGGTGTGCTCTGGTCCATCATCTCGCCCTTGGTCGCAGTGCGAACACGTTGCCTCCTCAACTTCTCGCAAAGATACTTGTTGAAGCAGCCATGGCCGCTTAACACCTGCGTCAGGTGAAAGTTTAGTTCGCCATGGTGTCGGTTCATCCATTCATCAAGGTCGCGTATCAACACACGGGTTGTCCACTTGCCCAGCTCACTCTGGGCAATTCTTACTTTCCGTTTCTCAAGCAAGGAGAGCCCGGCCTCCTGCTTAACCCGTAGAGTCTTACGGTTGGTCGTCGTCGTCTTTTTTGCTCTAAACACCGCCGCTCTCTTTTCAGCAAGGAGCTCAATTGGGTGTCCGGACTTTTCGGCGCGACAATTTCGGCGCGAAGGACATTTCGGCGCGACGGGGTATTTTTTCAATTTTTCAGAGCAAAATGAAGGTCGGTACTTCAAAGTACCTATAGATAACGCCTGCGATGCGTGTGACTCCTCCACTTTTCTACCAGCTATTTGTCATTCCTGGCCATTCATTTGGATCTGCTCATCCGTTGGTGTATGCCTTGCTGCCAAATAAAATCTCGAAAACAAATCGCGCTCTGTTGGAAGGCGTTAAAAGTCTGGACCCAAGTGGGAATCTTACTCCAGAATTATTCAATTGTGACTTTGAAATGGATCATTAAAGAAATTCAGCGCGCTTTTCCGTCAATTTCCGTGGGAGGCTGCCTATTTCACCTGTTGCAAAACATACACAATCGAGTGCGCGAATGTGGACTGCAAAAGGAATACGAAAGAAATCCTACTATCAATTTACACGTCCGGATGATAGTCGCGTCAGCATATCTGCTGAAATGTGACGTTGTTGTTGGTTTCAAGCAGCTCGAAGACTACGTTGCCGAGTCCTTGCGACCAATGTGGTATTATTACGTAGAGGACAACAATTAAAGAGAACTTTAACTATATTCGCCACCAAAAACGAGAAGGGAGGAGACGACCAATGTTTCGAATTACAGACTTACAAAATTTTTGAACCTTCGCGCCGAAAACGGTCGCGCCGAAATGGTCGCGCCGAAAAGTCCGGGTTCTTCTGTATGGTATCTTCATGGAGTCGGTCCATACTGGAGCACCATATCGAAGAATCGACAAGGCGGTGCTCATCGTGATCCTTCTTCTTGTTTTTCTCGGCCCTCCTAGGTTTTTCATCAGGCGGCTTAGGTATCCAACTACCCGGCCTGCCTTTACCGCTGCTATCAGGAAATGGTGCCTGAAGCTCAGCGTCGAGTCAAATCAGATGCCCAGGTACTTCATCTTCTTCTTAGAATCGGAGGCGAAAGGTGGGTGGACTAAACTTCCGACGGGTCGTGAATAAAATGGCCTCCGTCTTACTAGCTGCAAGTTCGAGTCCAGCCGACTCGTTCCAACGCGTCACTACCTCTGGAGCCCGGTTTACCCTGCTCTCCACCGCTACAATCATCTCGGCAGTGCATACCACCAGTGTGTCATCCGCATAGCAGATAATTTCAACACCCGGTGGCAGCTTCACCTTAAATATCCCGTTATATGCGACGCACCACAACAGCGGTCCAAGGGTCGACCCCTGCGGCACCCCACAAGTAACTAGGCCTTTCATTGTACCAGCAGAAGTCTCTGCGAGGATTTCTCGACAGCTAAGATAGCTGCTGATCATTCTGAGCAGGTATGCGGGCACTTTTGCGTCCATGAGGGCTTCCAATATCCTCTCTCATGGGATCGAGTTGAACGCATTTCTAATGTCGAGGCTGACGGCTGCACAAAACTGACGCGCAGCAATCGCTGACTCGGCTATCCTCTTCAGCCGGATCCCAGCATCTGGTGTGCAGCGTCCAGTTTGGAAACCGTACTGACCACAAGAGATTATATCTCTTTCCTTCAGATAGCTCTCCAGTCGCTTGACTATCATTCTTTCCAGGAGTTCCTCAACATTGTCCAGCAAACAAAGTGGACGATAAGAGGATATCGATCAGCGCTAGCCTGGCTTTTTTTCCATCGCACAGGGAACAGTCTCTCAACAACTGCCGCATTGAATGTATCAACAAGCAGTGCCAGGTCGACTGAGTGTACGGCGCTTCCGACTTAATTTGGAATCTCATCCGAGCCTGGAGCCTTCCAATACTTACTCCGCAGTCTATTGATTGCTGCATCCACCTCCTCGGTACGTGCCATCCCCTTCTACTATTGGTAACGTTACCATTGATGGAGGCAGCTGTGGGAACAAGCCATCAATAATTTGACCCAAAGCATCCTGCTCCATTCGGCTCATTGCTAAGAGGCCCTTTAGCTTCTTCAACATCATCTTATAATGCTCTCCAAAAGATTCGTCCTCTGCCATCTGACATAGCTCTTGACTTGCAGCACTCTTGCTTTCTTTGAAGGCCTTCATCAGCCTTTTGCGAGCCAGCTGGTACTCAGGTGCATCCGCCCGGATTTCACGGTAAATACTCGATTCTTTGTACACCCCTGCGGAAGGTTTATGAATTATTTACTCCCAAAAACGGAAATAATCTTCATTTTTTCCTAGCAATAAAGTAGAAAAAATTGCTTAATCATCATCGATAATCAAATCGATAAACACTATTTTAATTCAATCTGATTCAATAATTTCATAGGTTTTTGTGCACAAATCATTCAAACAAGAAGAATGGATTTCGCGGGAAAACTAATAACGTTGGTACTCCTCGGTATGTTATATGGTAAGCTTTCGAGTTGACTAATATATCTTACTTATACAATCTACACGGTCGCACTTTTTACAAAATCAGTTTTATCGCGGTAGAATTCAATTACGCTGATGATAATCCTCCATACTACCGGATATATCCTCCATTTTCACATCAGAATTCTAACGAAAAAGCTTGTATAGCTGACTTTGGTCCTATAACCAGAGGTCAACATCGTTTTCTCGGTCCGAAATGTCAAATACTGTACTGCCCTCCAGATCCGAACGTTAAAGATATTACCGTAATTGAGTGAGTAAGCATCCAAGTTTAAAAACTAAGTAATATCAGATATTTTTTTCTACTGAATTCTATTCTTCCTTTTCAGATGTGAAGACTACTTGAAAGAAACCAATCTCCCAAAAAACTTCCCCGATACCGAAAAACGAATGTATTTGAAAATCTGCGAATTCTGCAAACCTTGTACACCAACGATAGATCTCGATTTGATGCAGCCTGACAGCACTATACCACTTTCTGAAAGGACTTCGACCACACAACCGCCCACGAAACCGACCACAAGCAATCAACCCAACATAAAGTTGAATTTTTATGATAACTGATCGCTCGTAAACTAGAGCCGGATTAAGAGGTTTTACATGGGGGCCAGTGGTGGTGAGGGCTCTAAAATTTTGCGTCGTCGCTTGATCTCTCTTTTTTTTGTGGGTGGGGGAGGCTCTATTTTGGTGAGAGCCCAGGGTATGGCCCTTTTGCCCTCCTTCCTAACTCGCTTCCTTATGCATCCTATCAACATTACCTCAAATCTGATACAAGTTTTACATTCGAAAGATTCGCAGTTCTGGTCAGCAAGGTTCCGAGTTAGTTTGCTAGGTATGCGTCCGAAAGCTTGAATCTGGTCATTAGACACTAATATATCACCGTATAGTACCACTATGAAAAATCAAAGTAGAGCAGGATTTGGGAGAAGGCAGGAACGGCTATAGTCCCAGGCTTCGGCGAAGAAAAATGAAAAATACCTTGCAGTTTCGTTCACTGGCAGGGGCCCTAAAAAACACTCAACCCTTCGAACTGAATCTTTCTAATCCGATCTCGTATCAATGTTTGTATATCGACATAGAATATCTACAATAAATTATTATCGTACTCAATTCTCCATTCAAAGACTATTGAATTCTGCAACGTCACGAATTCGCTTGATTAGTTTCAACCGAAATTTTTGTTCGTTTGTTTATTTCCCATGTATGTTGAATACACTCCCCTCCTTCGCCGGAAAAAACACAAAATGAAGACGATCTTCAGAATACGAGAACAAGAAATAAAACCAAGAGTCAAACGCAATTTTGTTTAATTCGATTCTTTAAGATTGTTAAAATACGTACGATAGTGAAAAAATAGTTTTACATAAATTCACACAAAATATAAACAGACGAGAAATAGAAGAAAAAGGAAGAAAAAAACGATAGAGAGAAAGAAAGAAAGAAAGAGAAAAAGTACATGAGAAAAGAGAAAAAAGGAATATAAGTAAATAAAAAGCATGAAAAAAAGAAACGCGAGTCGTATCACAGTTTTTTTTGTTGGAAAAAAAAAAATATTATAAAAATAATAATAATGACAGAAATTTACACACTACCTCTGAACTGTCGTAAGGCTAGAAGAAAAGTGAAAAGAAATACAATTCATGAGTACTACAACATAGATCTGTCTGTAATGATGCGTTATTTTAGAAATACAAACTGCAACAACAGTCGGGCAACAAAATGTTTAAATTGTTTTCGAAAGAGAAGAAATAAAGGATAAATATGGTAGCTATAATATAGAAGCTCTGTACATTACATTTCATATTTTGTAGTAAATCTATTCACAAGTATAAACATTAGCACCAATAACTATCATTCAACTTTCTACATGCTTAATTACTGCTCGAAAAAGTTCACGCATTGAGAATAATATAGAAAAACAAAAAACAATCAAACAAATAAACGGCGTTAATTACGTTTAAAAATACGGACGTCTTCTCCTTTAAATTAACATTCAATCAAACTTATTCCCAAAATTTTCTCTAATTTTAAATCCAAATAAATTCAGTAATACGTAGAAGAAAGTCTCAAGAGATTACAGGGAACACGAAGTTTAAAAATCATACAAAAATAGCCGGTTGCATTATTTCAAACAAATTTAACCAAATAATAATTCTTACAACCTAATTTCTGTTCAAACAAAAACACGGAGAAAATTTGCTCAGCGTGGTATAGTACATTTTTTTTTCTTCTTATTTCGATCACGAATTTTGTAGCAAATGCTGTACTTTTTGAATCAAATTACACAATTCAAAAATGAACTATGAATATTACAATTATACTTGCGCAACGTCTTGAGAAAAACGCTAGACGAAAAGTATTTTTTTTAGTGTAGTTATTAGTGAAACTATCTATATCTTTGGTAACGAAAATAAAAAAATACAACTAACCAAATTACACTAGACTATCTAGAAGAAAAGGTACATCGTGAAATTGTGGATATATCTATAAAAAAAATCCAAATATTAACAAGCACTGTACTTAAATTTTACAATACAAATACAAAGAAGCAGATAAAAAATTTACAAAGAACAATTATACAGTATAACATAAAAAGCAGAAAATATTTTTTTCATTTTTTAAAAAAATTTTCTCATCTTAAAAGTAATAATATAAAAAAATACAATCTAAAAATTAAAATTACGATTAACTCAATAAAAAAATAATTTAAGTATTTTACACTGCAAAGCTTTTTTTTTCTTCTTTTTTTTTTATACATACAATACTTAAATTACTACAAAATTGGTCTTTTTTTTCTTTTTTTTTTCCTTATTATTTTTATTTATCGTGTATTGGTATATAATATAACATTAAATTTTTGAAGCCTCATCTTTTTTTTTTTTTTTTTTTCTTTCTTTTTTCCTATCGATAATCGTACAAATAACATACAAACAAATATTAAGGTACTTTAATTTTTGTATTTAGAAAAAGTGACTGACTAGAGTTGAAGACAAAACAAATTAATTATTATTTTCTGAATAAAGCTTTGTTTCAAAGACTGGAGTTTCGATTTCAAAAACTATGATTAATAACCGGAGTTAAGATTTTTTGGCAAGAAAAAGACAGAATCTAAGAAGAGCGACCATGTAGAACATTATACTCTCTCTGCAAATAGGTTTTCAATTTAGACGAGAGCTCAATTGATCGTTTTTTTTTTTTTCAACAGTAACGGAAACATCAATTCTTATTTGCCCATCAATACATTCCAACGTTGATATTCGCACAGCGTCTCCTCCAAAAATTTAAAGCCCGCCTCGTCTCATACGACATAATTCCTCATTCATTTCCTCCTCACCGTTGTCCAGCCAATAAGAAATGCCAAAGAATCCTAACTTTAGTACATTACTTACTAACGACCCATTAGTAGCAAAAAAGAAAACTTTACAAAATTCTGAAAAAACAGATGCAAGTGAGAAAGAGAAATTGCGTAATATAATGAAATCAACTCGGTTACATTATGAAAGTTCATTTTGTCACTCACCCGGCATCTACAAAAGCAGAATGATAATAGATTCTTCTAAACTCTGTATCTTCAAAACTGGAAATAACTTTTCCCATTGACTTCTTTCTGTTCAGGTATTCTTTGATCTTGTCTTAATGCAGCCGCGTATGTTTTTGCAGCACCCATATCATTGTCTTTTCCCATCGACGAAACCATCAAATTCCAAGCGTTTGATCGGCCGTCGAATAATAACTTGTGCGGGTCTTTGGTGGCTGATATATCGTTAGCAGGGAAACCTCCTACACCTTTATTCGCGAAAGTACAGTCGTAACCACCATTCTGCAGTTTATTGTAAGGCTTATTCAGATCTCCAAAAGAGCTGTACGTTCTCTGCGCATGACCTCGCGTTAAATTATTTTCATTGTTAACGCCTCGGTCGTACATATTATCTACGCCATTGATAATTGGGGATGCCGCGCTCGGCTGTCTTTCGTAGAGCGGCCCTTGGCGTTTATTTCCAGGTGGTAATAGGTCCGGTAATAATGAACTCGGTAGATGAACATCTAGCGGTATAGCTGATAGATCATCGCATATATCTTCTGATTTAGAACTGCTCCCAGGATTTATCTATCGGAACAAGAAATGAATGAAAATTGTACAATATCTAGGTTGATCAATGGGTATAGAGATTTACCTGTAACTGCCCGAAAGTAGATTCCCAAGGATTTAGCGGATCTGTTTCCAATTTTCGGCTCACTTTGGCTACTTTTCCTATTCTAATATCCTTCTTCCTAGACGGCGAACTGATTAAATTTAGAAACCTGCGCGGTAATTTGGGAAATTTTTGAATTAATTAACAGTCGAAAATAGCTACATAAGAAATAAGTTGAATTGCACTAACATTTTCGCTCGATGAATTTGCTTTGAATCTATCAAACACGACAGCCATTGTTTTTGCAAATCGGTATTTTTCAAAGTATCTTCGAGCGAAACTCCAGGAGGTAATAGGTCTTTGACGTCGTATTCTAGAGGCTGCAATAGAACGCATGAAATGAGTAATACAAGAAAAATTCAGCGCTTGAAGTGTTTTAGATATCTATTAATTACCTCGTGTCGAATATTTGTACTCGGAACTCCTGTTCTGGTACCAACAAATACCGGATAGGCAGGGGACACATTGTCTGGTTGAGTTTTCACACCATTAGACACTTCCGTGTAGTACGATCCGTTGAAATTATTACGCACAGGTATCGGTGGCGTACACACAGGAGCCGGAAGGTTCATAATCGGAGGGTTGAAAGTTTTCGGCGGCGTAATTGTATGCGCGGACGGTGGTTGTGACCTCATGTATTGCGAAAGAGGGATCAATGTCAACTGCAAAGGAATATTCGTATCCGTCGTGATGGTGTTTGTACGAATGGTGGACGGCGGCAAATATCGCGCCGGAGTTGAAGTAAATTGGGTAGGTTGATAAACGTCTGTGTACGGTTGAGGAGGTAGCTGAGGAGGATACAAAACTGGATTCGGAGTCATAGATAGTGGTACGAAACCAGGAGGCGTCCGTACAACAGCGTTCACTTGCGGAATAGGAGGAGGCGGTGTGCTCCATTTTGACGGTGCTACAAGGGGCTGCTGCGGTATTATAGGGGGCTGCATAACAGGCTTCTGCGGTAACTGATATCGTATGTTGTCGTAAGTGTACACACGATTCGGTATCATATTCTGGTTCGGTAAGTTATTCATGTTCATATTCATCGGATGAATGCCTGGGGGTGGGCGTGTTAACGGAGCTCCAACAAATTGTAAATACGGTTCCGTTTGTAGACCTCGCGGTACGAATTCTGGAGCCAGTGGATTCAGCTTGTATTTTTTCTTCAATTCGACCGCGAACAACAAACTTTTTAAATCTTGCCACGATAATCCGAATAGACTGTTATTTCTGAAGCAAATCTCGACAAAAGTTTCCCAAATTTTTCTGCAACGACCAACCGAGCAGAGTGATACTGGATCACCAACAACAGCTACCAAACTTTGTGCTCGCGTAACGGCTGTATTCAACAATTTCTTGTTAGATAAGAAACCGTAATCGAATAGAGAAGCGTCCTCGGTATCGATTTCGTCAGTAACGCAAGTTCTTGCTGTTCGAACTGTGCTCAGAAATACGACTCGAAATTGTTTACCTATAAATAGAATACATTCCGTTAAATCGTTCGACGAACAACCAACAGATGAGGTATTGAACATCGAATCTTACCTTGCACATTAAGAACTCGCTCAACAGATATGCCCGTCAGCTTTCGTTTCTTCAATTCAATTCTAATTCTATGGACTTGATCGGGATACGGTGTCATAATTCCGATCGAATGTTCATTGAATTTTCCCCAACAGTCTGGCCAGTCGTTTTTAATTTCTGCGACTCTTTCAACTAGTTCGTAGACCTTGATGAGAACAGAAAAAAAAATGATTAGTCAAGGTGAAGCTTCTAGAGGAAGATCGTCTAGAATAACGGATGCTCACTTCAGCACAATTGTAGAATCCGGTCGAATTACTTTCTTGCACATCTTCACCCAGGGCGGTGAAAAACGTTAACGGGTAGAATTTCTTGTGCTTAGGTTGAGCGCCCAGACTAAGCAATTTATTGTCGTAGAATAATCTCGATGTGAATTGCACAATTGCTTTGTGGGCTCGATAATTCTCACACAGCACAATTTTACAAGGGAAATCCGCGGGATAACTTTCATACAGTCTCTGCAAAAGCGAAATGTGGAACTTCTTCTGTTTGGCAAAGGATGAAAATATCTCTGGACTCAGCTGAAATGTCAAAATACAAACAAAGTTGTACGAATCTGAAATGTTATAGTTCACTATACACAATAACTAACGTTGCCTTACTTGCATATGATCACCAGCGAGGACAATTCTGGTCTTTTCGTTAGCTAAAGATAGAGGCATAATAGCTTCGCATTCTATAGCTTGGGCCGCTTCGTCTAATAATATGTGCGTGAAATGACCTAAAAACAAAGATATCCACTTTTGTAGAAAATTTATCACCATAATTTCCATTCTCATAGTTAGAATTCTGTGGTACCTTTCGGAAGTCCTATAGCCGACAAATGAGATGAAATATTCAGGGTAACAACGATAACACGATGCTTCAAGATGTCTGAAAGCTCGGGTATTTTGAAAACTCGCATTCCATTCTGCACCTCAGTACAACAATACTACAAACCAAAACACGTAAGAATCAAAGAGACGCATCGTAAGCATAATGTATGATAAAGAAAATACGATGCTGGTACCTCTAAAACAACACTGTTTACGGTCGAAACCCAACGTTTATGATAGTACATCCGAAGAGGACGTGCTTCTGTGAAACCTGACTGCACGTAAGAATGCAGGTACTCTTTGATATATAAATCTGCAGCGCTATTAGAGTGTGTACAAATAAGTATTTTTGTGTCTTTTTCCTGAAGTATGTGTTTAACCGCTCTGGCCAATGTGTACGTTTTGCCTGTGCCAAAAGGACCTTCAAACAGAAGTTCAAATTTAGGAACGACAGTTCTATTCAAATACATATTCCAGCCTTCATTGATTTACCTATAATCAGAACTGGAGGTAAAGGTACATCCGAAGGAACAGTAATGGCTACAATGGCTTCCTTCTGTTTCTCATTCAGTTTTCGGTCATCTGCTGTCCATTGTCTGAAAAAGAAAAATGCGGAGAGTTCAGTAGATAAGAAAAATACGTTTTTTTCCCAAAAAATACACGAACTACTCACTTTTCGGTGATTTTTGGTACGATCGGAATGTTCAGAATATCTGGAAAAATGATGTTGTAATTCGAGACGCAATCAACTGCTTGATGCCACTCGCAATAAGGAATCCTATTCAACTGGAACTGCATTTCCAGAGTAACGCTCGTATCGGGCTTCAACTTCAAATCCATAACGGTTTGCGCAGATAATCGTAGATACACGACATTTTTCCCTTTATCTTCGATCAGAGACTCATATACTTTCAGTTTACTTTTGTCTCCAGTTCTCACTGTTACAAAATCGAAATGAAATACACACAAAACATAATCATCAAGATTAAATGACTGCTAGAATTTACCTTTTTTACCATCGGTCAACAATACCGCGACACAGTTATTCAGTACAAGGCGACCTCCGGGACTATCTTCACTCACATCTTCACTTAGAGTTATCAATGCAAATAATTCACCCGCTATAGAAAATTTTGCAGTACTAGTCGCGAACATGCTAGACGATATAACATATCTTTCAACCACTTGCATATTCGCTCGGACACTGTACTTCGCAACTTGATCGTAACAAGCCATCTCTTCGATGTACAGTAATTCGTGCATTCTTGATCGGTAATTATTTTTGGTGACGCAATCGTCATTCAGCATCGATTGCGTTATGGTAAATTTGTGTCCAGTTGGTACAAAATATTTGCCCAACAAATCTTGTTCTCGCTCTGTGAATGAGTGATCAACGACTGTAGACGTGAAAGGTATAATGACTGAATTACTTTCTTCCCAACGTTCAGACGATGAAAGAACCAATTCCTATAAACATACAACAGATCTAGAAAAATATTCGTAGGTAACTGGGGTTTATGAACGAAAATTCTAACCTGTTTCACTTCTTTCATCTTTTCCGCATCGTTAACTGGAACCACATCTACACATAGATGTTTCACCAAAAGCGGTTCGCTACCGAAATCGAAAACTACGGTTTGACGGAAAGTACCATAGAGTTTTGTAGAGAACGCAACCTCCACAGTATGAGTCAGTTTCAACTCCGTATCTGGTTCCAAATCAAGACGTGATGTCCATTCTTGATTGTTAATAGGTTGTTCGCAAAGGAGTTTATTTTTGTCGCAGAATGTGCTGAGTCGTTGCAAAGAGAAATGGTTCCTGTGCGAATCGTATAGTAACGCAACCACTTTCAGAAGTCTCGGAGTTTTCAGTGTGAAAACCCATTTTTTAGTGCTGATTTTCGTTTCGATAACCGTGGTGAGATCGCCCTCTATCTCTTCTTCAATTCCATCGAGAGTTTCTCGAATAATCGTTTCTGGATTCGAGGATTCCGATAGTCTACGCAAAGGATTGCAAAATAAATAACCACAACAGGCAATTTTCTTTAGATAATCTTGAGTAAATATCAATTACTTGTCTAGTAATCGACCCGTGTACGATTTCCCATACAGGAGATTCTCATTAGCCTTCTCTAACCGCATCATACGATACTCAAAACGCTCCTTCCATTCATTCAATTCTTCGATACCGTGGGCATCAACACACTGGGCCCCGTTTTTACAGCCACCAATAGCACTACTTTGATACGCAGGACATAAACTGTAAGAATAATTGAAAGCAAAATGAGTACAAATAACAAGTTAATTTCTCTACGATCAAGTAAGCTACAATATGTACTTGTAGGTATCAGCTGTTAGTCCTCTCGGAGGCGGTCTTTTCTTCCAGTCTCTACCCTCATCACTCATGACTGTTCGCTGATGACTTTGAGTGGAACAATGAATTCTGAAATCATCAACGTTATCGTGGGAGACGTTACAGAAGACGCAATGATATTTGCTGACTTTCTTCTTGACTTCTGAAATGATAAAAGTACCAACAAATGAGTCTTGATCGACATAGACACCGTACAAGAGAAAATTGAGAATATCTTTCTCAAATTGATTAACAAATTACATCATCTTTTTTTTTTTGTTTCCTCACCTCCGTTCATTCCTAGTTCGCCCGTAAATATATTCGTGGAATCGCTTTCTCGTTGCGTGAAATGCAAACCGATTTCGATTCTTTCAAGAAGTTTCGCACATTCTTGCTTGGTGAAATCTGTACACAAACTTTTTAGTTGTTCCACAATTAGCTTTGCTTCTTCGAATTGTTTGAGTTGAATCAAAGAGTGTGTTAAACGCCAGCGAGCCTTGAACCAGAAATTGTTTCTCGGCGCTTCACTCGGTAAGAACTTCATTATCTTTTGACAGTCCTCGATACAGGCTTCATGTTTACTCAATTCGAAATAACACTGCGATCGCCATAACAAATAAGCAAGAAGTTTTTCATCTTCCATCGAATGTTGATTCTCATCGTTAAGAAGTTGGTTGAGATGTAGGAGGGCATTTTCCCATTTCTTCTGCTTCAAACACTCGATCACGACGAACTCAACTCCATTCATATTCGAGTTAAATCGTTTCCTGTACAACGATTGAACGATAGCAGTATAACGAAATATTTACAGATACGACACCATGATTTCGTTTGTAACTTTTCCAACTTTAGATTTACAGAATTAATATTACTTTACACATCTATACATGTAAGTTTTCATAAAAATAATAATTGAAAAGAAACGTTTCATGTAAAAAATTAAAATTTTAGGTTTAAAATTTACAAAAACTGTATAATAAGACTTCGTCCAGAGCGAAGTTTAAGTATTATTATTATCATCAAGAGTCAAGACCAAAGTCTATAATAAAATACAAACAGAGAACGGAAGAAACGAAGAAGGAACACGACAGGACGGAACGATCCGCCTAAATGTATCTTTCTCGCTCTTTTTCATACACAAAGATCTATCCTTTCTTTTTTCAACACAAAATCATCAATAAGTAAATCTACCTGTAGTTTCGCTTGAAGCGGGAAAATCAAAATGGACGAATCACAATGGATGGCTCTCGTAACTAGAATGCGATTGGCAGAATTTTGTCAGTCGAAAAGCGAAGAAAGCAAGCCGGAAGCAACAAGCAAGCAAGTAATGTGATAAGAGTTTTCCCGGTCACTGAACGGGAACCTTTTACTACGAGAACAAGAAAGACTGATGAGAAATTGAGAATGATAGGTCTGAAGAATGAATAGGTCTAGATGAAATTAATGAAAAAAAATTCCTTCTTTCAATGTAGCCAGCTTTGTTAAACATGTGATATATCACTGATCTTATACCGCTGTCACTTACTTTCTACTCAGGACCACAGCTCTTGTAGTAGGAGCTCTACTGACTGCTGGCGGTTATTTGCAAGAATATTCAAGCTTCTATTGTGCTTGTAAAATCCTGAAATCTCCATGAATGAATGCCACAGAGTTCGAGTCGGACGAACTGCAGTTTTGTCCTCTTTGCCAAGTACCATTGAAACTGCTGAAAATTATTCCTACTATTCATGTGAATATGTGTGATGTACTTTGGGATGAGTTACCAGGTATCCCAATGATTTTTTTCCCACAGATTTGTGTATTTTGTAGGATATTGTGGTTTGACGAGTTTGCGTATTATTTCAGACTGTTCGCATGGCATCCAATGCCACAGTGAAAGTGTCTTCCACTACCGAGATTTTTCTCATAAAACATTGGCGAATCATCGAGAGAATTTACGAAAAAGGAAAATTGAAGATCCGGAATCTAAAGCTGATTTGAACGCCGAGTCAGTGACCAAACCCAAGCTAAGGCGAGTTATTGATCGTCTTGAATCGGAAGATAATGATGACGATATTTTCGTATCCAATACTCCTAGAAAAACCCGCTCCCGCAAACCAAAGACGGAAAAAAAGTCGCATATGAAAAAAAAGGGAATTGTCGAGACTATCCCACAAGATAGAAATATTGAAGATATTGTTACGAAAATATGTCTGTCCCTTAAACCTGAAGAAACCGATGGCCTAAATAACCGTCGAAACGACAGTGAGATCAACGATTCATTCGTGAATGACGCGTCCGAGTGTAGTCTATCCCAAAATAATGGAAGTGAAAACAATGATGGAGTACAAGAAAACGTTAAAGAAGATCTGGAGGACGCCTGTAGTGTATCCCAGAATTACGAGATTAAAAACAACGATGGAGTTCAAGAAAACGCAATAGAAGGTCTGGAAGACGCGGACGAAGCGAGTGAGTCGTCGATGTCATGGGAAAATCTCACGAATGAAATCGATGAAAACGTGGACAAAAAGGGTACTTATTTTTATATATTCTTGAAAAATTGTGCTCTTCTAGTCTACTCAAGTATCTTTTTGTTTTTTCAGAAAAATGTAAAGCTCAATGGAATAACCTGTTCAAAGGTGCTGCAAATTCTGGTAACACAAAATCTCCGAATGCGAATGCAAATGCCAATAAGAAAAAAAGGAACAGTATGTTTAGTAGCGCTAAAGAAATTAAAGTTTGCCCTAGTTTCAAGAAAATGCCAGGTATTTGCATTTCTTATCTACTTAGATGCGACTGAATGAATAGGAAAATATTTATTCTTAATAATGAAATTGTTCCAGGTACAAGTTTTGCTGTTGATGCATTCCAATTCGGTAATATCCCCGGTATCACCCACTACTTTTTATCCCACTTTCATGCAGATCATTACATAGGTTTGAAAAAATCGTTTTCAAACCCCATTTATTGTTCCTTAATTACTGGTAGGTGAACTAATTCCGGGTTTCAATGTAAAATGATATTTTGTTGAATTGATTTGTTTGAATTTTGTTTTAGCTAATTTGGTGAAAAAGAAGATACGAGTAGCTGAAAAATTTTTACATGTGCTCCAGCTAAATGATCCAATTGTAATAAGTCGAGTTGAAGTTACTTGTTTTGATGCCAATCAGTGCGTCCTATTGTTACTACATTTCATTATTGTTATTTTCCCTTTTCAGCTAATCTTCATTATTATAATTTCTATTTTACAGTTGTCCTGGCGCTGTACTATTCTTATTCCGTTTGACGAGCGGCGAACAATTCTTACACGTGGGTGACTTCAGAGCCTGCCCGGAGATGGAGGATATTCCTCAGTTACGGAATAATCATATAGATAGACTCTACCTCGATACTACGTGAGTCGATTTTCATGAAATGATATTATTACTGTGGATGAAGGTAAATTAGTGAGAGGCTTGATGGTAAAAATCTAACATAGGTTATACGTACCGCGATATCCTAGTTAGTATGATGAATCTCTCCTGTCATACAGAAGTGGGCAAAGACAAATTTCGTAGAATTTTCGTGGTTAAATTCATCACTGCCGTAACTATAATACCCTTTTTAGAGTCCCTCTAAATTTTGAATGACTAAATGCATGCAGATTCTATTGGGGGAGAAAATTTTGAAAAGACAATTTGTGGCATCGCTACGTTTCTCCTTAGTTCAAATCTTTATTCATTATTTTGCTGGATTTATGGAAATTTAGTTGTGTACTCCTTTGACTGAAAGTATGGACTAAATTTTTAATGAAATCATTTTGATTGATGTCCTACTGTCATCGCATCACGTCAAATTACATTTGAAAATTTCGCTTTGTTTCAGATATTTTAATCCGGATTACGTATTTCCTACTCAGAACGAAGTGATAGAACGCGTTAAAAAAATAGTTCGTAGTAAGCTAATGAAGCACGAGAAGGCACTTTTTATATCTGGAACCTATTTAATCGGTACGTTGAAAGAAATATTCGCCGGGATAATGTACGGCTTAGACTTACTTAGGAAATTTGTTGTCAAAATCTCGACTTCCCAGTTTTTTTCTTTTTTCATCTAGAATGAGCTCTTAGGGGGTAAATATGAGTTGACGTACCTAACTTGTTTTCGGCTCACGCTGACCATAAGTTGAACTGGGACTAAAAATGTCGTAGGTTCTCCGAATAAACCTAAGTTTATTTTCCATTACAAGAAACAGCTTCAGCAAAATACGAACTGTAAAACTCTAGTGGGCAAAAGAGACAAACAACAGTAACAATATAAATAGAATTTAAATGGACGCTCTCAATAATACAAAATGGAGTTTTAGGGCACTGACGTCCGAATAATTTTTTTTTTTTTAACAAAAAGTGAAGAAATAAAGTGAAAAATTTTCGGACTTCAGTGCCTCAAAACTTAATTTTGAAATAACGGTGATTTCTCACATTTCAGTAGTGCTGCAAACTTTCTAGCCTAAACTAAAAATTTCTCGTTTCTTTATGCTTTTTTGCAGGAAAAGAAAAAGTATTTATTGGTATGTTGGAAGAATTACAGTGTTTAATTTGGGCGCAGCCTCAAAAAGTAGATGTGTTTCGATGCCTAGAAGATTATGCGATATTATCGGCTTTAACAAGTGTTCCTGAATTAGCAAAAGTGCACGTATTACCCATGAACCATCTGAGATTCGATGTAAGATACTTTTCCCTCTTTCTCGCAGTCCATTTACTATCGAGGAGTACAAACACGGCTAAAATCATTCACTTTACAGAGGTTAAAGAAACATTTATTGGATTTGAATGGAGCATTTACTCACATTTTCGCCTTCAGACCTACTGGCTGGGAGATGGGAAGAAGAGCAGGTTCGGAAGATTGGTTAAACGAAACAACGCAGTCGAACATAACCATTTATGGTGAGTTTTTGCAAAAATAATTTCAAATGTTCACTAGAATTTTTTCTTTCATGGGAGTATCGTTGCAGGTATTCCTTACAGTGAACATTCCAATTACGAAGAACTCTGTCGTTTCATCAAATTCATCAAAGCGGATAAAGTTATTCCAACTGTACCGATGAAGAACCGTCAAATGTACGGACTTCTAAAATCAGTTGTGGATTCTTACAAAGTCGGACCAAAACAGCAGGGTATTCAACAATTCTTCAATTCTTCGTCGTAAGCGTAAAAATATATTGAGTGGAATCGATTGTTACACTTTGATAAGGTTAGGCAGCTTTTTTCTTCGAAAGAACTATTTTTAAATTATCGATTAATTTTAAGAACGTAATTTCCGCGATATCACGTGAATTTGTTTATCGTTTTTAATGTGCTCGTATTTTTTTAAACTCGGAACGAAAATAAAATTTTAACAAATTCATCTTATTCTCTAGTAATTATTTTTCAGCCTTCAAACGTGACGGAAAGTTCAGATCGATAATTCATTGCCATCATTTGCATGACAGAAGGTGGTTATAATTGTTTAAGCGACGAGTGGTCAACTCGACTGAGTGGGAATGTTCATCAACGGTAATTCTATATCGATGGTGTTCTTGACCGTCGGCGCTTTCGATCCAGTTTCATCATCGTCAAACATTTTTACCTCTTTAACGTAATACCATACAAAACAGTCAGAAATGGTCCCAAGCACAAAGAATCCTGAAAATTGTTTCAAAACTGTGCAACACTTATTTCGAATTTATTTCCAAGGATGTGGATCATATTTACCGCAGGCTATCAGATTGAAAGCTAGTCGTAATTGTTGGTTATCGTACAACCAACAGTTACTTCTCTCTCCGCAGTTGTCTCCCCAAATAATGCAAGTCCAGTCTGAAAAATTGAATGAATTCGTACGAACAAATTTGGATTGTTACATTGAATGAGTTTTTGGAGAGCTTATAATTTACCCAACAACGTTCCGTAAATGACAGGTGCAGGGATGAAAGCAAACAGCGCCAGTAGTGTTTCTGTAACACCTAATGATAACGATCTATCCCTCTCGTCAACAATCCTATCAAATAAAAATGATTTCATTAGAGACATTTCTTTTGGAAACACCGATATGGCTCGATATACATTACCTGAATTGTATTATAGTGTTTCCCGAACGTCCCGTAGCGTGTGTAAAACTCATAATAGCCATTATTATCGTGAACCAAAATATATTGGTGGAGCAGTCGGCCGGACAAGTACCATTTATCACCCTAGAGTTCGGAACGCAGCTACAATTTGTATATTCCTGTTGATCATGCCTGGGACATTATGTTGTGGACACAATGTTGTAGAAATGTGAGAAAATTCGTCAGTTAACCGTTGATACTCAACTGTAATTCCTTCGATGATCTTTGTCACGTTGCACCCAGCGTGGCACCAAGAGTAATACGTAACACCAGTTTGAGAATCGCACACGGGGGAAAATTGGGTATCGGTCATGCAATCTAAATTCGCGTTGCATGTCTCTGTGAGATTCCAACTGTAACGAAAACGACTCAAAAGTATCAGTAGCCGCGAAACAATTGTTAGAAGGTAATATTTCAGAAGAATAACGCAGATTCTGTGTGAATAACCTGCGATCGGGGTTCCAATGGCCGTGATATTCTGGTTGAGGGCAACCCAGAAACATGTAAATAACGTGTCCAATAATATCTATGATCTCGCTTAAGACGTTCCAACCTGCCAGGAGTCTCGATGATGGACGAATCTTGGAAACGATCAAACCAGCTGACATGACACCCAGTCCATTACATAGGATATTGACCGTACCTAAACACGTACAAAATGAATAAAATGGAGACCTTAAATAGAATATCTGAACTGCGTTACTGAGGTGTAAGCTGAGAAGTGAAATAGTTCAGCAATCGCATCATGCAAACAAAAGATGAGCGGCATGGTTTGAAATTTTCCTGTTGCTATCTAGCTGATTTATTTTTTTAATGAATTTAATTAGATTTTCTGAAGAATGAAAAACAAGGACGTGAAAATGCATCCTTGAGCTTTTTCATCATGATTTTTTGGGGAGAGGGAGGTTGGATGGCAGGTGAGAGCAAACCAAATCTGACTCTCTGGTCAAATTCTTTTGAATAGTTTGCCAACTTTTCTTACCAGTCAGAAAATTCGATTTAGAAGGTGATAATCTAAATTGCGATTCCATATATTTCGGCAGGTATGTCCAATACGCCACCAGACCCATAGTGAAACATAGAGAACTCAATGAGTTGCACACAATTATCTTGTTTTTGCTTAACCGTTTTAATGCATGCTTGAAATCTGAAATGAAGCAACGATGTCAAATATTGAGAGGTCACATACGGAGTTTATAAAAAAGAGCAGGGCACCTATTAGGGGAGATGACTTATCCGAAGATGGACAAATCTTGACTAGAGAACGGAAGAGAAGCTAGATAGCTCAAAAATAAAAGTTCTTATTGAAGTATCTCTTCAAAATGTATATTTTCCAAGCCTACCACCCCCCTTACAGCTGAATGTTTTTGAAGTCTTCAATTACTTAGGTCGAAAAATTCTGCGCGGATGACGGAAGAGACACCTTTTTTGATAAACCCCTATCTGAATTGCAGTACTTTCATTTTCATCTTCGCAAAGGTCTTACCTGAAAACGAAGCACCTTCGGAATTCCGAACGTTTCTTCTGCGATTCCGAGCGGCCGCTCTTGGTAGCGTTTTTGGAAAAAGGTATAATAATGCAGCCATCAATAAGGATAAATAACTTAGAGGATACCAACCTGTTCGAATTTTAATGAGAAAATTACGAAATTTTGTCAGAATATGCAATCAATAAATGCTCTTTACCTAACCACCAAGCTCCGATCCACCTTGGATCTTCGGAATTGATGAGCGGTGTAGAAGAAGGCTCCGCGTAGACTTTCAGCGTGTGAGCCGCCAATATGTAACCTACAATCGGTCCAAATAATCGAATATATTGTATAATGGCTGCAACAGATTTTTGAATGAGTTTCCAATTGGAGATTTACATTTTGTAGCAGAAACAAGTCCGAGACGAACCGAGCACAATTGGAACTACATTTTTTCTGATATTGTCATCCATATAAGCCGCTCCGCACGTCCAATATACAGCACTACCCATTCCCACCAACACTTGGGCGAGGAGAGTGATGTAAAAAATTGAAGCGTTTTGTTGCGAATATTTTTCCGTTTTACACGCTGCATTTATACCCAATCTTCTCAATACCGTACTGTTGGCTGTTTGACACATAGTTAGGTACCATATTATTTCAAGTACTTGTCATATTTTGCTATTACGTTTTTGATTAAATCATAGTAAGTGGAAGAAGATACAAAGGAAAAGACAGGACGCGTCGGAATAACTCTTTTATAGACCATAGGCAGCGCGTACAAGAGGAGGAGGTGCAGGTTGGCCTCAAGGAGCTATATCTTTTTCAACGAGGGAGTTTTGATAACAAATTTGCAACCATTAATCACACGTCTAACTTTTTTCACGTGGTTAGGAAAGTTCAAAAGGTCGTTTTCCTTTGCTTCACAGTGGTCAAGAACGTCATTATAGACCTTGGAGACTTAAAAGGACTTCTAAATTACGACAATGGCATTACCTTTGTCTGTTTTTGTAATGATTAAGCCCTCCTCCCTGACCTTGATCACCTCATGTGCAAATCATTCATGCGAGGGAGGGGGTGGCGCAATTCTTTTTGGCTATTAACGCTAGGTCCAATAGGTGCAATTTCCATGGCTAGGCGAGTAACAACATTAGCCAAAGCATCAATATTATTAAGAGGGGGTAACCCGAACTTCTGTGGCTCTAGCAATGAAATCTTCATTTTCCTCTCGCTTGAGTACCTATGCCTCCCCTCGATCCTTAAACTAGGTCAATGTCACTGATAAAGTCATCAAACGTGACAAAAAACCGTGTCTTTTTCTCAAGATAAGTCCAATAAAAAACTTTTGAAAAACCGTCACTGTTTGTGACAGTTTGAGGGGTGAAAAAGTGGAGGGTTTTTCTCAGAAGCCCCACACGTATTTGAAATGACTTTGTCCCTGAAGTATGTCAAGGCCACTTCTATCCAGGGGAGGTTGGAAGGACCAAATTAGCGCTCTTTAAGATTTTTTTCTACATTTTAAAGAGGCTTTTCATTTTTTGCAAAAACTGATTTTGAAAAAGTGTAAGGCGCCGTGTGTATCTCACAACAAACTACTCTTCCCAACGGATAAATCTCTCTTCCAAATTGGGAGAAGAAGTCAATATCATAAAGAGCAGTAGACCATGTGTCAGGATGACTAGCTCACTCACTCCACCCGTTTGCCTAAATAGCCTAGAATAAGTCCAATGTACGATACAAACAGAGCTGCCAAATGATATTTCAAAAAATCCTTATCCGTCATTTTTCATAACACCTAAAACAGCTGATTTCGACGGACTTCGACCAATCCATTAATACCGATCAGGAAAAAGGTATCTCTCATACTAGTAACTGAGATACTTTTCCTTTGATCGACTCGATCTTATGGGAATTAAAAGGTTGACGAAAGTGCAGAATGTCGATTTGAAGAAACAAGCGCTTTTTTCCTGGAAGGGAGATATTTTTCTCTAAATCGACATTCTGCACGTTCGTCATTCTTTTTTTTTGCACGGCAGCGTAGAAAAACTGTATCTTTTTTGAGGACTAAGAATCCGTAGATCTGGCAGCACAGGATTTGATGTACTAGGCTCATAGCTCGATAGTCGGAATTTTTAAAGTACAAGGACAAGCTTACTATGTACCCAGTATAGACCTAGTGTAGGTCTAAGACAAGCCTAGTATAATACCATTATCAACTGGGGAGGGGAAGATTCACACATTTTTACATTAGGAAGCGAAGGGGTATGAGTAGAGACATAAAACATGTCAAAATTTAAAACTTCGAGTTACTCGCATGCCTTATCTCCTACCCTAATTACTGGAGTTGCATCCTTTTGTTTGAAGATTAGCGTGTACTAGAGTACGATCGCGCATTCATACTAGCCTAAAGCATCAGTGCAATCCATGCTTACTCATTTCAATAAACTCTGATGTATTGTTGTTGTTGTATTCCTTGGTGTACATCTTGACCACGTCGCTCGAACCATAAATGTAATGAGGTAATATTCTGATGAAGCTCGCTATACCGAATAAAAAAGTTCCCGTAGCAATCCAGTGAATTTGGTGACCTTTCGCTGCTAAGCACGTTACGGAAATACTCATAAAGAAATTACCGAAGTCCCAAGCGGCAGTAATAAGTCCTTGAAATGTCCACAAACATATTTTAGAGAAAAAAAATTACAGTTTTAGAACTTATTCAAGTAAAACCATTATTTTGAGGAATAGGCCTGTATTGAATTCGGGCGTTTAGTCTCAATATCAATTTATAGAACAATTTTCGAGCTCTTATGCAAGTTGAGGGTAGTGGTTGAAATTTATAGAGAAACCTCGCATTTAAATGCTAAAAATTTTGAAAAATTGAGGATCTCTATGAGAACTAATTCTTTCATCATCCGCATTTTTTATGGCGTTTAGGATCGGCTTGGTGTTAGACCTGCGCGATTGAAAAATTGTTCTTCGAAGTAAAACACGATGGGCTCTCCTCCGGGAAGGATTGGATTATAGGTTTTCTCAAACACAACAACCTCTCTCCTACCCTACAATGTCTGGACCTGGGGTTAATAGCTCTTCAGGCTAGCTGAGAACCTCGAAATTGACACATCAAACTAAAAAAAAAATTCTCAATCCTGAAAAATCAAAGCGCGTGGCAAAAATTTTCACTAGCTGGTAACCTCAAAATCCTATAATCAGAGAAGGTAGAAACAGAAACTTAATTTTTTTGATTGGTTTGTGTTTAAAATTGATGGATGTTTTCGAGCGGTTAGATTGGTCCATTCGTGATAAGAGAAAACGGAGGATTCCTGTTCGACTTATGACTGGCAAGACTGATTTTCATTAAGAAGCACTCTCGGGGGAGGGAATAGGAAACACAACTCCGAGATCTGCGCTAGGGATGTATCCAACTTTCCAGAGAGAGTGAGGATTAAAAAAAAAATTGGAGACTTCAGTACATGCCGTAAACGGTACCTAGAGAGAAAATAGCACGATATCATTTAGATTGTGCGTCATGATTATACGTCATCGAAATAAGATTCTTAACTATTTATAACTTTCATCGATGGTTCTGGTAACCTTCAAGTAACTTCGTAATCGTTTCCTCTAGGTTAAGCCTTTTAAAATACTTTTAGTAGGTACTTACGACAATCTAAATAGCATCGAGATCCTAAAAAAAAAGTCAAACTAGGATACCTAGCCGTAGGTTTTCACATTCCTCAATCCCAAGATACTTGTTTCTCAAGCTTTCTATTTTCTTCGATATCAATATTGAGTCGTTCTGAATGTTTTCGGGGGGAACAACTTTCGAATAGTACTAAACTTCCAATGATCAAGATAAGGTTACAGGTAAGTTATACCTACAAGAGTTTTATTTTAAGAGAATATCTGAATGTCCCCATTCTCTTGTATAAGATCTTCTTGAATTAAATGCTTGCCATGGATCTATTTTGTGGCTTCAACTACTATTACAACAAAGCGGCACCTCATTTTCATCATACATGTATGAAGGTCTGTAAGTAGCGACTCATGAATCTTCCTCGATTTGATTTAACATAAAAGAATTGCATCAACGGGGAAAGAAATCAGAAATAGGTAATTTACTCACCTGATTGTAGACTCGACATACTGAAAGCTTTCTCCGTCGTGCTTATTATGCCCGTATGGTAGGTACCTAATATAAAATGTAGCATACCAACAATGGCATAGACCAGTACGAATGCTTCCTTGCAGGCGAAGATTTGGAGCCATTTTGGATGAAAACAAGTGGAGCCACATTTCACGTCGTTCGGGTCAATCTTCAGATCTTGATTTTTTCAGGCAAAAAATTATATAGGTTATCAATGCTATCAATTAGGGACAAAGAGAATAAAATTTTGTACCTATATAGTAAAAGCACGAGAGGTCGTGATTATTATGCAGTATACAGGTTTCATCACACTTATGCGTGAGGTTGAAGAATTTCTCATCATGGTTGAATTTTGAATTCTTTAGCGAACGTCTAAGATGAGCTCAAAGTGAAGTACCGGTATTTTACTTTTTTACTTCAATACTTATCTATATCGATGTACGAACTCGACATGTAGGTAGTACTTGCATACCTAGTGTACCTATCTTCGAAAAACGCGACAAACATGATAATTGCTTACCTCTTTTCGAATTGAAAATTTTAATTTCGTTTTCATCATACCCATTTTCGTTTCTTTCTCCTCTCGTATTAGCCATTATTCTTTATTATTTACGTGAATGATCGCGATCTAGGTATTAGTTAGCAGTCATTCACTCCGTTAAACGCTATCATACATTTTTTACGGAAACACACTTTACATTCATACGCGTCCCCTAAGATTTCATATAAGCGCACTCTAAGGTATACTGTCGAGATAAATGAGGTTATAAATTACGACGACGTTGGATCGAGGAAGATAAGAATAGAAAAAATGATAATTACGCTAGGTGTGCGTATAATATCATTTCGTGGAATATTACGAAATGATGTTCTTACCTTTTCTGCTACAAATTTGACGATCTGTTCGCTTTCTACCACTAAAGTTTGGTCAAAAATATGTTCGTAAGCTCATCATCAAAACAAAGAGAGATGATTGCAGATTCCATAATGGTTTGTCGTCGGGTAAAAAGTAAGTTACTGATTGTAAGTACTATACCGATATTCTAATGTGAATTTTTTCATTTTTGCGAATAGGTCGCCGTCGTTTCTCGTGACTATTTTCAAAATGGAGCTGAAAAAGAAGAATGCGGGCATATTTTTCAGGATTCGAATCTCTACATATTAAAATAAGGTACGTAGATGGCTTTTCGTTATCAGAGAGCAGGTAGTACATAAAAGAAGATAAATTATTTTCGAAAAAAAAGACGCGCCGTCGTAGGCCTAATCAACATGAAAAATTCCTTCAAATAGTAAACGTTACCGGCCAAGAGCCAGGGTCATTTTTTCATTTTTTTTTCTTCCTAATGTGTGGATCTCGTGGTGGAAAGAGATTCTAGGGCTACTTATTCGATTCATTCTGTTGGTTTTCAGATATCTTTTTCGAGCAAGCTTTGGGAAAATTATACCTTGCAAGAAATACCAAGAATACATGAATGGAAGATTCTAAAACGTATTTTTCATGAGAATTGCCTCCAAGAAAATTCAGACATACATACAGTCATACAATCATAAGTATTATATCTAGATACAGAGCCAAAAGTTGGTTCACAAAAAAAAATTGGGTATGAAATGCATAATTATGTATGAGGCTGAAAGACTACTTGACTTTTGTTGCGACGTGTTGCGGTTTTAAGTGTTCAACGATTTTTTTTTTGTTTTGCGGACAGTGAAACGTTCAATCTGAGTTATTTCAGCCTCATACAAACACATTTCATACCTATCTAATCTTTTTTTGTGAATTAACTTTTGGCTCACCCTAATGTATAAATCAAAAATAGGAAAATCGTAAAGATAGGTATATTCTAAATACTATGAAACACACACAAAAAAAAGCTTCCCAAGTGCCCAATAAATTTCTCAAAATCCGATTGAGTATAATAACTTAGTTCCAATCTGCCGTCCAAAGTTAAATTGTTGTATATGCAAGAACAACGATCTACGAAACTGGGTATTTCGAGCATTTGTTGCGTGTGTGTTAGTGACGAAGATTCGTATTCACACGCTACTACTATGATGATCGAATGCATATACGACAATTTTTTTGTCGTATATGCAATGTGAAGTGCCGTATCTGAGAATCGAGAGCTTGTTGAAGGAAATGATGAATATAATTGAATTCTACGTTAAAAACTAATAATAAAGAGCTACATAAAGTGATCTGATTTTCTTTTGAACATATTTTTCAATCTATTTTGATACTTTTCCATGATCGTTGTTCTTGCATATACGACAATTTAACTTTGGACGGCAGCAATGGTCGATAAAATATTCCAAGTTGAACATCTTGAAATCAGAAATATTGATACGCGGCTGCAGAACTACAGCCGAAACAGCTATGCGCTCAAGTTAGTATACACAAACCTGCTCTGGGCTCCCAACTCTCCTGTGCATCATTCTTCTGCTCTAGATTAATTTAGTTCTAGGTTCTTTCATGTTGGGATGTTCATCGTTCACGTCGTTACTGGTTATCAAGAGGCAGAGGCTGTTTCCTTTCCTCTTCCAACTTCCAATAATTTCCATCCGAACATTCCGAACTGACTGAACGTCGTCACGATGACCAGAGACGATTAATTTGTTTGAGAATGACTTTTAACTTACGTAATCACAATTCACGTTTTCCTACCGATATATTCCTTTAAAAGAATTTGTTCATTATCATTTTGTTGAATCGTTTCTCCTTTTCAATATGATTTTTAAGCTTTACCAATAATATGGAACATATATTCCACGAGAAGGTAAGAAACTATAATATTCTCTCTGAATAGTCCATACTTATCTTCCTTCCTTGTTCCCTTCAAATAAAATATATTTTGTTACTCTGTCTTTATGATATTTTGAATTCCAGCAAGAAGGACGAATGTGCGCTCAGCATTGTCTTAATTCGTTACTGCAAGGACCCTATTTTGGACCAGTGGAACTAAGTGAGCTAGCTTTAACTGTCGATAATCTGGAACGTGCAAGGATGGCCGAAAATGGAACGGAGTCTCAGTCGTATCGAGACTTTCTTCAAGTAAGTAACTTGATTTTACGCGGGAATTAGGCGATGACAATATTTGCGTGAATATTTCGATGTTGGAAATTACGATGTATACTTCATGCCTCTTACACGATCAATCAATGTAGGGGCTGCGATTAGTAATGACTACTGATCAAATTGTCTGAGATATAGAACAAGCCCTTTATTTTGTTCATAATTTATTAATAGGCTCCTTCAGAAAACGTTGACGATTCTGGTTACTTCTCTCTGGAAGTATTGAATGCTGCCCTAGTGCCTTGGAATTTAGAACTCGTGCCCTATAATTGTTCTGAAGAACGAGCGCGGAGAGCCAAAGAGAACCCTTCGTAAGTATTTGCATAGCGTAGTTCATTATGCCCACCACGTATTCCTACTTCATATTCTTATTTTCGCAGATCGATGTCTGCTTTCATTTGCAATTATCACGATCATTGGTATACCATCCGGAAAATTGGTCATCAATGGTTTAATCTGGATTCAGTTTTCAAAAAACCGAAATTATTATCGGAAACCTATTTGGATGCATATCTTGCTCAGATTATAAACGATAGTAAGCCAACTGTCTGTTAAATTTTAGAAACGCCTTATGAACACATGTTGAGTTTGATGTATCTTTTTAGAATATTCGATTTTCATTGTCTTCGGTGATCTACCACCATGTGATGCGGACGAGATACTGAAAGCATGTCCGGTAACTGAGCAACCCTTAGCCACATCATCTATCGGAGGTATCGAACTGAATGATGTAAGCGAAGATGAGGACGAACGAAATCTGAGATTAGCCTTACAAATGAGCCTAAAAGATCCTCAAAGCAATAACACGTTTGTCAATGTGCAAGGTAGGTGAGCCCAGGCTGTTGAGAAAATAACTCCCAATGAAGTCTCTTGTTGATAGTGCAAGTACAGACAAAACTCGTAAAATATTTTTCGCGTCAAAAGTATTCTAGTTAGTACGTTTTCATAATTTTCTTTACAGGAATGATTGGAAATCAGAGAAATGACTGGAAAAACATCGTATTCGCGTTGATAAAATTTTCTGCTTTAATACTCGTAACATTTTTCATGTTAAGTTTGATTCAAAACAAGGAAGATTTGTAGAAGTCTTTTCTATTTATTATTGACAAGAAACTTCATTCCAGTTTGCTTTGTGGTTGGGTTACTAATGTATTTAAACTATTCAGGTCCAGGTGGTCAAGATGTGGATGTCGAAGAAGTAAGGAAGAAAAGAATGAGTCGTTTCGCTTCTTAAACGGTACCAAGATGCATCTTTTATCGATGTAGTCTATAATGAATTGATTATTTGCGATCTTCTTATTCACGTTAACCACTTAACTCACATTCGAGTACGCTTATGGATGATATAATATTAGGGCAAGTTCAAATTTTAAAACTTGACATTCGGCAATTGAAAACTCGTATTAAACTTCGAATTTTGTTCATTCATTACTGTGTAAAAGCGTAGAACAGTATTAGGAATCCTTTACAATTGCAAAATGAGTTTAGATTACCGGAGTTGAAGGGTATACTCTTTCATTAAGACTATTAAACTGATCTCGTTCCTCCTTTTTTCGTTGTAGAATACCATCACGCCTAAGATAATCTAATTACAAAAGGCAAATATTGTTTTTGTTGGCATTTCGTTATTACTTGTAAAGTGATTCACCAAAAATTTTGTTATTTTTTTCTCGTACCAATATGATATTTTTCTACTTCAAAGATGCTCTGAGTCCGCAGATTCTTTACTCTCGCGCTTATGTATTCGTTGGTTCCATTTTATTCATTGTATTTTTGTTCGAATAAAATGTCGAATTTTTCTTACCTTCAAACTTCTTCATGTATGTACTTATTCGTCGAACTTGGAAATTATAACACGAAGAAAAAGGAAGCAATTTACAAAAAATTAAACTTTTAATGCCGTAAAAAACGATAACTTTAACAACGATAGTATTTTGATATAGGAGTAAAAGTGATAAGCAATCAACCTCAACGATGAATTGACATTTTATCTACATCACTCAGGAATTAGATTTTTCGTTCTTTTTGATCAGGTACATTGAATGACACCATACGCTTTCGATAGTTGGTGTATGGAAAGTCGTCATTGCTGGATGAAAAGGCTTCGAGTGATTATTTCACTTAATAAGTGGGTATTTGACAAATACTCAATCTCTTCTCCGATTCACACGCTGTGACTTCAATTACTCGATTGTTCACAGATTGTAACACCCAACAAGTCGATGGTGCTGGACGATTCATACCGATGTCAAATCGTTTATGAGATTTTTTCGAGTGTGACGCTGAAATTTGAAAGAACAATTCATCAATTCTTGTCTGTGAGCTACTAATTTAAAAAAGAAAATGATTGAATTTTTGATTCCAAAGCGTTCGATGAGAAACTGACAAGAATGGTCGAAGCGTCGCAAATCGATTATTAAATTATGATAGAAAAGCGAGGGGAGGGAATTATGGAATAAGAGATGTTGAAAATTTCAAATATATCCAATTTTTTGAGGGAAGACTCACTTCGAAAAAATATTCTCTATGCGTTGGATGAAATCAATTCGAACAATTTATTGTCATCGAGAAATGATTGACTTGTCAATTTTGCAAGAGTTGGGTCAAAGAAAATACAATAATTTTGAAAGCCTCAAAATTCTTTTCGAAATTGGGAATCATGAAGACAGAGAAAAAATCAACGGTTGAGAATTCAGTTTTTCTATCACTTGAAAACAAACAAGAGGTGCTGAAAAAATAGGCGAAAAGCGCAATGTCTGCCTTCTTTAGAAATGTTTTTAAAAAATGATTTATTTCATCTTCAACAATATGTTCGTCCTCACCTTTTTTTCTATTTTTTGAGAATTTTTCTAAATTTGATGGTTCGCTGACCCACGCTTCTTTTTCTTCTCTTTCTGACAGTAATAATGACGCAAGTGACACAATTTCAGGGCTATTCGGACTAACTAAATAGGCATGATCTCGGTCGCAGTCATTTTCAGATCGATTATACTCCACCGGTGTGCTCATTAGCTTGATGCATGAATCGCTGAATTCCTCGTAGACATATCCTTTTTTGGAAACTGAAACACAAATAAAAATTGTTAGATTATTTGCAACATAGTATGTTGAGGAAATATTTCCCGAAGATTGACCAGAATAATAATGCGAGTTTATAATCTTCAACCATGTTGAGACGTCATCTGTTGTATGACATCGAGTGTCCTTCAAGTTGAAATGGCAGGATGATGATTTTTTCACATTGTCAACGTAGTCAGAATAAATAAATGGATTTTAGAATAATGTTATTTATTCTAACTATTGAGATAAATATGAAATTTCGGTAACTGTTTTATTTTATTAGGAGTTATTGCGATGCAAAGAAGCAGTAAAAAAAGTTGATTAAATTTCTAGTAAATTAAAAAAAATCATTAATTTTTTATCCTAACTTTTGGCACGAAATGCACTTTTTTTTAAAATCAACTGTTTATAAATATGTACTTGACTGTCTATATTGGTGGCTATCAAATATTCCGATGAGAGTACGTGAAATACAATTTTTTTAATTTTGCTACGAGTTCCTTAGGCATCAGGAGCACACCTGATTTTTTTATGGATACAAAATCATTGTAAGTTTCTCTACACTGTTTCGAGTACAACTCATCTATTTTTAAAGTGATGAAATATAGAATGTTATTTCTGTGAATAATTTTTAGCATACGAAACTAAGTTTCGTCTAAAACTACGGTACTAACGACACACCCACATTCATTTTTATTTAAGGTGGAATTTGTCGATAGGATACCTACAAGAGAAAAAGAGATAATACAAGGCTATTTTTTTCGAATCGAATTTCTCGCCTCAAGATGGTGATGTTTACAACCGTACTCGAGATTATTTATGGGAAGATGCAACGATAATCATCATAAACAATGAATGACCCTCAACACATCTACAACCTTCGTTGAAATAGCGGTGATTATTGTTGTATTATTTTTCTGATAGAATACCCATCGTGGCTAATTTCTCACAGATGGCGCATCCTTCAATCCGGCACTGATATTTATTGAGAAAGTATAGGTACCGCACCTACCGTCTATTCCACAGCAATTAATAAACAAAGTAGGTACCTAGGTTTGGTGCCACTCATTATTGAGACATTGATGCAGGAAGTTGAATCCTTCTGGTGAATACGAGTAGGCTTACCTATTTCGATATTATGTTTCTGCAGGGTTTGGTTGTCCTGTACAACTTCTAGTGGGAAGAATTCTAGCCGCTTTGGAACGCGTGCAACTATAATTACTATGGGAACACAACGCTATTCTCATGTGGAAAGACGATATTCTTCTGTATTTAATAACATTTTGTTCGTAAGAAAAGATTTTTTTTTTTACAAATTAGGTCTATTTTTTTTTTCATTATTTGTATTTATTTTTGAGATAGGTATTATAAGAAACGTCAAATTTTCTCAAGTCGTTGTGTAGTGGTCTTCGTTTTCCTTATCAATACCTCACACTTGACTTTGTAGTTGTGCTGCACAGTCCCAATATTTGTCTATTTTACGACACAGCTACGCCCGAATACAAATTTTTGATCAAGAAAAATCTTGAAAGATTATTTTCTGAATTTCAAACACGTATAAGGCGCGGTTGCCGTCAGAATAAACGAAGTACAGGTAGGCTACCTACGAAGTAACTTAACTTGCGTTCTCAAACATCGTAAACGTGAGTGTGTTTTTAGACTAAAGAAAATAGGAAATATGTAGCCTACACGATGATAACTAGGTATCGGAAGTCAAATTTGACCTGAAGTGAAATAACTTTTTTATTTTTTATGATTTTTGAGCTATTAGACGACTCTCTGGGTCATCAGTTCTCAAAGAAGTATTGTGGATTGTTAGAGGAGTGGAAAGTAGTAGGTAGAGCGTAAGTATTGAAGAAAGTTGGTAACTGTTTCTGGGTTGTTACATATGGAGGAAGAGACGTTGAAAGTGAGTCGTTGGTTTTGTAGAGCTGGACATGAGAATAGGTGTTGTACTGTTAGGTTATCCGTTGGACAGTAGTTGCAAGATGGAGAAAGAGTGAGAGTAAGTTAGTCGGGTGTGGCAAATTCTGAGGCAGGAGAGAATAATTTCTTTATGATGGGAATTTCTGTTTGAGGAGGACCAAGAAGTAGGTGAGGTTTTTATAGATCGGAACTTGTTGTGCAGTAGGTGAGTTCAAAGATGATGCCAGGCTTTCAAAATTAGGGAACGGTAACAGTTTTTTAGATCGTATGATGGGGAAAAAGATGGATCTGTAATCTTTGGTAGGTGCGTTGCTTCCTTGGCTGCACGGTCAACCTCGGCATGTCCAGGGAGACCGATGTGGCCAGGGATCCAGATGAAAGTTATTGTTATTTCGATGGAACCAAGAGTTTCAAGAATAACGTGGATGCGTTATAGCCCAGGCAAATTAGCAATAAATTGAGCTGGAGGAGGAAAAAATTGCTACCTTACGTTTATGTGTTCATCGAGGTATCCACAATGAAAATCCAAAAACTTTACCCCCCCCCCCCTCCACACCTTCGCCGCTACCACTAGTGGAGGACATAAAGTCCCTCAATTTTTAGTTTTTTCGATTTTTCTCGACAATTATGGACTTGGGAGCAAAGATACATTCTTCCGAAATTATTCTCCATGATTTTTCCTACAAAATGATGCCCCATGTGAGTATGTTCCAATAAAGGAGAGTCTTACAGCAATGCTTTGAAATTCGAGAAAATATCATTTTTACGATTTTTCTTGCATTTGTTGCAATTTTTCTCAAAAAGTATCGCCTATTTTGTAGAAGTACACCAATAAAAACTTATTCCTCGTAGAAAATGCTGTCTCCATTGAATTTCAGAATTTTTTGTACACTTCAGAAAATCCTTCGCAAAAATCATGAACTTCGGCTCGGAAACGAGCGAATTCCGTGGAGGCTCCTTTTTGCTTGACCTTGCCATCTGATTTTGTCAGCCCCTACAACTTCAAAACCTTGTTTTTCAGCTTATGAGCCATCATCTCTCGAAAAACAAAACTGAATTGAAATTATAAAATGAGAAAAGTCTTCCAAACAGGAAGAAGAAATGACAAGAAAAATTTTTCTAAGTCCCAAAGTAGTTCAAAGTCACTGATTTTATCAACCGTGACGGTTTTCATAAGAGTAGTGCCAGTCAAAAAACCTTCAAAATACCATGACGGATTTTCGATGCGATCGGGAGTCACTTTTTAATCCCGACGACGTCGACATTTTATGTACCTACTTGACATCCGCGATACGTCCAGGCTCCTCTGTGCACCAAAACTCATGCGCTCTCTCTCTTTCGTGGTTCCGAGCCGTTCAGATTTGCAGATAAATCAAGAATATTTTGATTAATCAGGAATCAACTCTTATTTCTTCATTTTTTCCTCCCTATTAAGCGCTTTGTCAAGTTTGTCCAGAAATTCCTTTCCCGCCCGAAAATAGGGCTGTAACCGAAAAATCCCCCTTCACTTCTACTAAAGGTTAATACGTTCTCTTCTCGATTACTACCAAGGGCCCGACCCAATTGGAGGGAGAACATTCCCAGGAAAGGGAGACTGATCCAACACATACAACGGTCACTGATCGTGTCTCGGGGGAGAGAGGTGGCAGAATCAAGAATTTTCCGACCCCCAAGCTTAGGATCGGCTCTTGCAAAAGTAATAACCAATAGAATGAAGAATATTTTGGAAACTCAGCAACCAATGGAACAAGCTGGATTCAGAAGGAATTTTTCTACAATAGATAACTTATTTGTAATAAATCAACTGATAGAGATAAACAAGTTTATTAACGTCGCCTCTTCTGAACCTCCATACATTACGCTGAAAAATGAATGCGATCAAAGATAATTTATTGAGGATTCGGACTGTGACTCCATATAAATTTTGTAACTACATATATAATGCAGTCTAAATTTTGTTTGTAAAATAAAAAAATGCAAAATGCAATTACATGCAGTCAACGAAGATAAACATCGTCCTAACGTTACCCCGATCACAATTATCGTACCAGTGAGTAATGTACATCATTTTATCGAATTTTTTAGGAGGAATAATTTTTTATTGATGTACTTCTGCAAAATAGGCGATACTTTCCGAGAAAAATTGCAAAAAATGTAAGAAAAATTGTAAAAATGATATTTTCTCAAATTTCAGAGCATTGCTGTACGACTTTCACTTGTTGGAATATACTCACATGAGGCATCATTTTGTAAGAAATTTTATGGAGAATAATTTCGGAAAGATGTATTTTTGCTCTCAAGTCCATAGTTTTCGAGAAAAATCGAAAAAACTAAAAATTGAGGGACGTTCTGGCCTCCACTAGTGGTAGCGGCGAAGGTGGGGAGGGGGGAGTAAAGGTTTCGGATTTTCATTGTGGATACCTCGATGAACACATCTGCGCAAACAAACGTAAGGTAGCAATTTTTTCCCACAACAGTAAATACTGAAGCTGAGTTTCGGAGTCGTTTGGTGGTAATTTTGAAACTCTGTTTTCGGAAGAAGAACTCATTTTCATTTCTGCGCAGGTCCTCAGTTGTGAAATGAATTGGAAAATTTGGACTCATCTTTTGGTACAAGAGAGGTTTATCCTGAACATGCGTCTCAAAAATTTCAACAAAAATGGTTGAACTTATTTCGAGGATATGACTGGAAAAAATTTTAGATCGCAATACGGTCTCTCCATCAAACGTATTGAAATTGAGGCGGGCAGATTGAATCTCGGTGCATGGAAGCGTAGATTGTTTGTCTGAGCGCACGATCTCGTGAGTCATTTAGAGTCGATTTGCGGTCGACATTGAGCAGAATCTCGTTGATTTTAAGTCGACTCTTTGACAAACATCTCAAAACTTTTAAAACTGGCAAAAGAATGAAGTTTATGATGAGACGGTAGATTTCAAGTATTTTAGCGTTCGTACCCACCTCGGCGAAAGAAGAAGCGAAAGATAAAATCAACAACAAGAGCGAGAAAAAATAAAAATAAATAAAGAATTAATTGTTTACTGCGATAATTACCGATAGCAAGAGAGCACAAACTGTTGAGGTTATTGATACTTATGTCGAAATTAATGTTATCTTTATTGCACATATGCTATCAACTTGATGACCTCTTGAATGTTTTTTTCGCGATAGAAATTCGATCACAGTGAAATTTATATTAGGCCTACATTGGAAGCCACAGGAGCCGAAGAATTGGCGCGTTTTTTCCATAATTTACACTTTGTGACAGTCCAAACAGATTGTGTACGATGCCTGGGGGCATTATCATCAAGGAAACCGACTTAAAATAAATAGAATAGAAGCAAAAAGATGTACTTATTTTATTCTCGAAGCTGATGGTACCTACATATTTCTGCAATAACAACACGAAGGCTGCTTATGGAATTAAAACTTCTGAAAATAACATAATAATAAAGTTATGCATTTCTGTATCAATTTAAATACTTAGACATCGGGTAATTCTTCAGTTATAGGTTGTATTTTTCAACATTAAACACGGTATGTCCTTGGTTTATCACGAATCGTTACGAAATAAATAATACAGATTTCCTATTCTTTTATTTTGAATTTGTCGTACGAGTAAAATATCACAGTTGTTTGTGACATACTGTAAGTTGACATCAGAGTCTCATCAATTTTGATTTCCGCAGACGGTACTCATGCTGTACAAAATACTGTCTATCAAAATGCTCTGTAAAATTAGGGAGAGTAGGATTTGGAAAATTTCTGGTCTATGAGCCATATCCCAACTTATCGCGCTCTAAGCCTCCTTAGAATTTCAAGATGAAATGCCTTTTTAGATGTAGTGCTTGAATACTTGAGAAATTTTGACCTCTGAGAGGTATTTTTAAAGTGTGAGTTATAGAAATGTCGAGCTGTGGTGAACCCTTTTTTGTACTGGTAATCTATCGACGAGATTTTGACCGTCCACCACTCGATTGCCTAATTTTCGTTTTGAACGATATGATACTAGCGCTGATTGATGCAACTAGAAATGAGGCTTGAAAAGCCTTTGTCTTCTGAGTCAACCGTGATAATCTTGACGATTCCTGTAAAACAAGTTCCCTCTAAGCGCAATAGAAGACAGATTTCATATAGGGAATTTGTCTCACATCGCATCGATCTGTTTGGAAAAGAAGTCCGCCGTCTTTTCGCTTGACCGTGAAAATGGTGGAGATTAGGAATTTTCAACATTTGATACGGAGGGAGGCGAGGAACATGAAAAATTCTGATGACCGAGTTTGTATATGAGGGGGCTTTTGAAAAAATTTCGGCCATCAAGTTGCACTTGAAGAGGACGGACTAAAATTTGAGAAATTCCAGACACCGAACTACACGAAGAAGGAGGAAGGGAACTCGGAAAAATATGGGCGCCCTAGATTTTGAATAGTTCTGATCATCGAGGTATCAGCAAGAGGACCTGAAAAAATGTTGACTGTATAGTCGATTCTAATCGATCATCATTTTACCATTTTTTCCTCACCAAAAAAGCTTTTTTATTACTCCGAGCAGTATCCGCCGTCAGGCGCGCACCGAAGGGGGGGGGGAAGCTGGGGGGCTGAAGCCCCCCCTTAGGCTCGAAAGATAAATTCATTTTCACAGCACTAGAACGTGAGTTGAGGACATCTTTTTAAAACAGTCTTATTGCTAAGCGTAAAAAGTCTCTTTTATTTGAAAAAAGTGAGAAATGAATAGGTATTTGAAATTTTTTTCCGGCTATGAGAGTGAATCCGAAACTACTGAACTTTCTGATCAGAAAGACAATTTTTTCACTTCGAACACAAATACATCAGGTAGGCTCAAATTTTACAGGGTTGCCAGTTTTTTTCAAGAAACATTTTCCATGACTTTTCCAGAATTTCCAGGTCAATTTTTCAATTTTTCCATGACTTTTTCTTCATCTAAACCAGAAATTTTACTACATCATTCCCAAAATTTTCAATTCAACAAGCAAAAAAAAAAAAAAAAAAAAATACATCGAAAAAAGTGTAAAAAAATATAGTTTCTTGCTTAAGAAATCAAAATTCCATGATTTGGACGGAAATTCCATGACTTTTCCAGGTTTTCCAAATTTTCCAGAAACTGGCAACCCTGTTTTATCATCCCAACACGGAAGTTGAAGCTATTGAAGGGGGAGCATCACCTACTTCAATTTTTTGGACGTCGCATTGTTCAAAAAGTTGGTGAAGAATACCGAAGAAAAATTGATTGCTCTAAAAAATGTAACCTAACCTAACCTAACCTAAGAATAGCCCCCCCCCAAAAAAAAATTTCTGTGTGCGCGCCTGTCCGCCGTATTGGGTAGATAATTGTGTCTTGTCTGTGAAAATTAAGATTGGAAATGAAAAGACGAGAGACAACAGAGAGGATAAAAGTGAGTGGAGCGTGGATAGTTAAGAGAGTTAGTATGACCGTATCGGAATCATTACAAAGGGCAGGTGGGAGACGCGAAGGAACAGGGTGAGACAGGCTGATATTTTCGAGAGCAGGACGCGAAATGAGGTCATGATTTTGACAGTATTGGGGTAAGAAGGAGGAAAGAAAAGACCTTTTTCGATTGTTCTCGTCGTCGTTGTTGCCTTTGCGCGATTAGGCCATGTGGCCCGTTTGCGGTGAAGCCTCGGATGAATTGGACGTGTCGACTAATTTCCTTCGTGGTCTACCTATTGACCTTTTTCCAACCGGTCTGTAGTTGTGGATCATTTTCGGTGATCTGTCTTCGTTCATGCGGTCAGTTCATTTAAATGCTGAATTTTCCAGGAATCATCCCAAAGGTCAAGTATTGAGTTCATAGACAGGATTAAGTACAGGATTAGAATTTTTACAGGAGAGAATGGAATTCTTGGTGGCAAAGTCATCCGCGTTAGATTCCGGGAAATTGATAAGGCCAGAATTTCGAGAATGCTATTGAGGTGGATGATAGTGTTTGCAAAAGTAAATGAATGCGTTGAACTAAGAGATTAGTTGAGTGAAAGTCTTGCATAGCCAGGAGGGATGAGACTGAATCAGTCAACAGTAGGAATGTGAGCAGAAGGGTGAGGGAAGTGAGAGGAGAAAGACACCAGTAATAGAGGAGCGGATGATACGATGGAGTGAAGGCTTCAACTTGAGAGGAAGGAGAAGATAACCATGCCGGCATAATGTAGTTGCGTAAATTGAGCAGTAGATGCAAGAAAATTAGCAGTATGAGAGTTAGGAAGCGGTATTTCAGTGAGATTTCTCTCGCTTTAACGTAAAGGCTGAGAGTAGGACTAAAATCTGTACAAAACACCGGCGAATGGACTTGCTCTTCGCGGCTACGCTGCGGCCGTCTGGGATTGAGTCCCTACTATCTCTTGAATGATCTTTCTCCAACGGGTAGCAACATTTTGAGAAATTTCACCTAGATGAAATAGAAAACTTCTCAAATTTAGGAGCAAAACTAATGATTTTTTTTGCGATACCTTGCGTATGTCTTCGTGGACCGAGTACAACTAGAATTAGCATGACACGAGATGCTCTGTCGTTCAGAATTTGAAATTCCTCGCTGAATCACAAGTTGCAGATGTCCAAGAATATTGCTTAAGCATTTTTCTCTCACAAAAAGTTCTGAATATTTTGCTGAGGGTCAGTGTTTGGATTCTCAAGATTCTACCGAGCTGTGAATCTTTGAGAAGTTGGAAATAGTTTAATTTCTGAGGCTCAACTTTAAACCACAAAAGTAAAGGCAGTCCGTCTGCACTTTTGAGCTTTCTTCAGCAATTTTGTCTGACAAGGGCATTTTTGTATTGTTTTGACCCAATCACGAATTCGTCTTTGGGTCTCGAGACTCGAGCTATGACTAGTAATTCTGGAAAAACTGGAAATGGATTGATTTCCGAGGCTCAAATTCAAACCAAAAGGGTAAAAGGAGTCTGCGTCTGCACTTTCGAGCTTTCTCGAGAGATTTTGTCTGACAATGGCATTTTTGTATTGTTTTGACCCAATCACGAATTCGTCTTTGGGTCTCGAGCTATGAATCCTTAAGAACCTGAAAATAGAATTATTTCTAAGTCTCAACTTCAAGAACTCAAGGGTATTTCATGCCTACGTTCAATTTCCTTTAGCAGTTTGGTCTGACAAGAAGATTCTTGTCTCTCAGTTATCTAGGGAAAAGTGTGAATACTGTAGGCTTTCCTGAGGTGTAGAGACTTTGTGCAGGTCCATCGAGAGCTCCAGTCGGATCCGAGGTAAGGAACACAGAGGCCCCCTGCAAAAAAAATTCAGCCCCTCCCCTTGTAAACTGGGCCTCTAAAATAGCCGAGCCCGGGTACAAAATCCTCAGTTATCCCCTCCTCTCGTTAGGCCTGTATATTATACCCTTTTTGAATGACAAAACTTCAAAAATTGATATGAAATTTGAAATTAATCCTTGAGACGGTAGATTTCAAATATTTCAGAGTTCGTATTCATATCAACGAGTATCTGTAATGCAGAATCTCGACGAGAAAACTTCCAAGGTTATTTTATCGAACTCCGAATTTCTATTTTTTGGCCTCATATCAGATTATAAAGCTCGAAAGTCAAAATTTTTACAAATCGCACTCTACAACTCTTATCGTACCAAATTTATGAAGTTTGGGTCGAAAATTTTTTACAAATACAACTTCTTTATTAGGGTAGGTCAGTTTTTGCCAGACGATGGGCCCCAATGAACAGGCTAACCCTGTTAAAATCTCTCGTTAGACAGGAGGATACTAAAGTTCATATTGGCCACACCCGACTAACTCACTCTCACCTCCTCCTAAATCTCTTCCCTCCATCTTGCAATCACTGTCAAATCGATAGGATAACATAACAGTACAGCACATATTCTCTACAAAACCAACGACTAACTTTCAACGGCTCTTCCTCCTTATCCTCCGCCTCATGCAACAACTCAGATACAGTTACTAACTCTCTCCAACACTTACGCTCTACCTACTACTTTCCACTCCTCTAACAACCTACAATACTTTTTCGCGAGCTGATGACCTTAAGACTAGTCAAATAGTTCGGAAAAAAAGAAAAAAAATTGGAGGCCATTGCAAACCTCCTGCGCTCGCGATCACGTTGACGCGAAAATGCCCCCTCAGAAAATGAATTGGCTGGGCTCTTCTCAGTATACTGCATGCTAGGCCTGATGTAATGAAAGCTGGAAATTAAAATTTTTCCAAGCCCTTGAAGTAGGTCAAGGTCAAGGTCATTGATGACGTCAAAAAGCATCTTGGCTGGAAGTTGGAATTTTCGCAAATCCCTAAAGTAGGTCAAGGTCATCGATGACGTCATAAGGCGCCAAACGTCACGTCACGTAGTTCACAGAAACTCCCGGACGCGTACGCGGACGTTTTCTGAGGATGTAGTCCCCCTAATAAAATGGATAGTGGGTTCTCCGCTGAAAAAAGTTCATATTTTTGGCTGAGCGACTGAGTTGTGGACTTTTGATCCAGAGAAGCGTGAATTAACCTCACCTCGCTGGCAGGACAAAAACTATTATCTACTGTAATTGTAATCTTTGTATATCTATATTTGATACGTTTTCGGGCTGGGGTCACCTGAAATTCGCGTCACACCAAAACGACACCAAAGATTTTGACGCATTGACCTCGACCTACTGCAGGAACTTGGGAAGGAACTATATTTTCCGGGGTTCCTGAGTTCCTAAAGTGGGTCAAGGTTGAGACGCGACGCTAAGATTTTTTATGTTGTCAAAGTTCCGCTCCTGATGATGTTACAACTTGATAACGTCACAACCAAGCGTACCTACCCCGGATAGCGGGAATTTTAACCGAATACCTTTACCCCTCCCCTTTTCAGCGGGTCTAAGCCGTAAACAGTGTCTCAGATATTTTGACATGTTTCATGTCTTTAGTCACACCTTGTACCACCCCCTTCCGAGTACCAACCCATTACTCTTAAATTATGACCTTTTTTTTCCGGAAAATTTTTATATCTGGCAGGCAGGTGATTGAGAAATCTGAGAAAGCGGAGCAAGTGAGCCCTCCTGAAGTCATTAGCCTAAAATATTCTGAAGTACATTTATACTAGACCAAGAAGTGGAACAAGTAAGCTCCTTTCAAGTCATTAGACTAAAGTAGACTTTTACTAGACCAAGAAGCGAGTGAAGCCTCCTACTGTCATTATCCTGAAATATTTTACAGTAGACTGATACTAGACCAAGCGAGTGTGCCCCCCTAAAGCCTTAGCCTAAAATATTATCCTAGACCATGAAGGGGGGGGGGTGAACGAGCGGAGCATGCCATAAAGGCCATGAAACATGATCTTTATCTATTTGGCTGCGCCAGAAAATCATCACTTTTGACATGTTTCATGTCTTTTTTGACACCAGGTGCACTATTGAAAATTTGCGAGTACCACCCCCCCCCTCCCCCCATAATGGACTTAGAAAATTTTTGAGAATTACCTGGGAGGTTATCCAGTAATCAAAAAAAATTAAATAAAAATTAAATTAAATTAAATTAAATTAAATTAAAATTAAATTAAATTAAATTAAATTAAAAATGCCGTGCGCGTGCAAATTTATACCCTGGACTGATTCAGAAATCTGCGAGTACCACTTTTTGAGTAAAAATAAAAAAACAAAAAAAAATAAAAATAAAAATAAAAATAAAAATAAAAATAAAAATTAAATTAAATTAAATTAAAATTAAATTAAATTAAATTAAATTAAATTAAATTAAATTAAAAATAAAATAAAAATTGAATTAAATTGAAATAAAATAAAATTAAATTAAATTCAAAATGCCGTGCGCGTGCAAATTTATACCCTGGACTGATTCAGAAATCTGCGAGTACCACTTTTTGAGTAAAAATGGAATAAAAAAAAAATTAAATAAAAATTAAATTGAATTAAAATAAAATAAAATTAAATTAAATTAAATTAAATAAAAATAAAAATAAAAATAAAAATAAAAATAAAAATAAAAATAAAAATAAAAATAAAAATAAAAATAAAATAAAAATAAAAATAAAATTAAATAAAAATTAAATTAAATTAAAAATACTTTTCCCGTGCGCGTGCAAATTTAATATATTAAAGGGGACTTGTACTGGACCAAGAAGCGGGACGAACGAGCAGAGCGAGTGAGTCCCAGTATCCTCATCAGCTTGAAATATATTAAAGGGGACTTGTTCTGGACCAAGAAGCGGACGAACGAGCGGAGCAAGTGAGTCCCAGTATCCCCATCAGCTGGAAATATACTAAAGTGGACTTGTTTTGGACCAAGCGCGATTGAGTCCCAGTAATCTCATCCAAAGTTGACTTATACTAGAACAAGAAGTTGGAAATTTTGGATATTTTTGAACGATGAAGAGCTTAAGACGACTGGCGAAAAGACATGAAACATGATCTTTATATTTTTGGCAACGCCAAGAAATCCTTCTCACTTTTTAAAGATTGAAGTCATTTTGACATGTTTCATATCTTTGCTCCGACCTTTGATCTTAAAATTTGCCTACGTCCGTCCGTCCGTACAATTGACCTCGGGTCTCTGAAGCTGCATTATACTAGGCCTGAATCAGTATGCTGTAGTAGTTATAGCCTTCATTGTATAGGCCTAATATGATTCCTACCCTGATTTTGAAATTTGCGTGCATGAATCCGTCCGTTCGTACAATTGACCTTGGGTCTTCGAAGCTTTCGTTATACTAAACCTAAATCAGTATATGCTGTAGTAGGAAGGGCCTTCATTACATAGACCTAATATACATATTTTAGCTGTACCTTATACACTATTAAGAAATCACGAGTACACCCCCCAAATAATAAACTTGGAAAATTTTTTGAAAAAACTTTTTATAACTGGTAGGTGATTCAGAAATCTGCGAGTACCACACCCCATACTATACATGTATTCCCTTATAATGGACTCGGAAAATTTCTGATTAGGTTAGGTTGAAGGACTGGGAAAAGATTTTCATACCTGGTAGATAATTGAGAAATCTGCGAGTACACCCCTCCTCCCTTCAGCGGGTGTTGAACTAGGCTTATACTAGGCCTCTGGCTAGACGACTTTATCTGAAGCCTTTACTAGGCCTGAGTCAGGTAGGTCACTATATAAGCCTAATATATACATAAACCAGACTTACTAGGAATGGGGTGGCTATGCCTACACTAACAATGCTCAAGGCTAAGCCATCATTATACTAAGATGGAGACTAAGAAATAGACTTATCCTAGACCAAAAAGCGGGGCGAACGAGCGGAGTAAGTGAGCCTCCCTAAAGTAATTAGCTTAAAATATCCCAAAGTAGACTTATACCAGACCAAGCGAGTGTGCCGCCCTAAAGCCTTAGCCTAAAATATTCTATTCTAAAGTAGACTTATGCCATAAACGACACTCTATGATCTCTTTGACGGGAACTGTCAGTTATTTTTGTCTCGCATAATTCACAACATATCTGATAGGGCAAAATTTGGAAAAGATATGCAACATGATCGCTATAATTTTGGCTACGCCAAGAAATCTATCACTTTGTTTACCTGAGTCCCCATCAGCAGTAAGAGGTACCTATACATCATCAGCATGCTACATTAGTAAACAAGCATTAGAATTTGAAAAATTTCGAATGTTGGGCGTCTGTATAATTCATAAATTTAACAGAAAGCTTCTACATCACGAATGAAAAATTTATGCATGGTAAGTAGTCTATCTAATAATTAAATCTTCGTCAAATGGACATGATATATCACATAACGAAAACGTATGGCTCGTTTGACTCGAGTGTTATTAAAAGTGTCGATTGATTCGCATTGTACTGGTAATTTGTTGAAAAGAGTATGTGTTTTCCTGGCTAAGCCAAAGCAAGACATACAATATTTAAAAAAATGATCTTTGAACGGTACTTTGATGATTGGTTTAATTTTCAATGCAAATCTATAATAGTAGACGAGAAATATTGTAAAATACGAACGATAAATTTGTTCTACTTTGTATACCCTTGGATTTGTGTTGTGCTTTAATACGAGTAAACGATAATTTTCCGATTAGATAACTTATTAAAAAATAGATCCAGACGTCGTGAAGAAATTTCACCATCATAGTTTTGAAAAACTTTGGTGGGTAGAAGGCGGATCGTATGTCAACAATATAATTTGAATCAATAAGATGTAAATTTTTATTGGGATATTTGTAATTTACTCAAAAAACATTATCAGGGAAAAACAAATAATTATATCGCCTACACCAGAGCCTATAAAGTTTGTGCATCACTGATAGAACTTACGTAGGCTACCTGCTTACAACATTGTATTCGTCGTACGAGAAGATTATTACGCAGATACAATTTCTAACATAGGTACGATATAAATATTTTATTAGCATTCTAGTAAGTTGTAATTTATCATAATATTCATGATGTGAGGAGGTTCTTGATCGTATGGTAGACGTGCAGGATCGCACGCGAGCTCTACTTCTTTTAAATTGAAAAGCAAATTCGAGAATGATGCATTCAATTATGCAAAATTTTAATCTGGTCAACGTGCTTCTGTTCAGTAATATTTCTCTGATATGTATTCAACCCAAGAACTTGTCTTACGAATGATGAAGGTCAGATGTGTCAATTAAATTTCTCTTCCTAGAGGCACGTGGCGTACATGGACTTCGCGGTATTTTAATCGTTTTGAAAAAAGCAAGATTGATTTGAGATTCTTCGTAAAATATTCGTATTTTTGTTGCGATTAAAATTTTCATACACGAGTGGCTATTCACTCTTGAAAAGAAGTTTCATAAGCGTCCTCCGTCCTCTTTGACTTGCGCAGAGAGAGCAACGTTAGACAAGGAGATGGAAAATTTCTAAACAATTTAAGATTTGCCGATGATGTGGCCCTTAAAAGTGATAACATAGAAATACTTCGAATCATGAGAGAAGAATTTACAGTAGCAAGGGAGGAGACTGGGTTGGAACTGAATTTATCGAATTGTAAGAGTGAAGACCCGGCCATTAGCAATAATTGGGGAGAATAAAACGATATGACATAGATTAAACAAACTCAATTAAAAGATTATGACAAAGAATTGTCCAGAAGAATCAACTAAGCCTGGAAGTGCTACTGGAGTTCTAAGAACATATGCGAGAGAAAAATAAGTATAACTCCGAGAGGCAACTTTGTACAGTAATGTTCTTGGGCTCAAAAGTTTTGGATTGGTGAGCACTATTGAAATAATGAAACAGTATTACCAAGTGGGAAGTACAGTGCGACAACGACGTTTTTGCTACTCACTCGCCAGATGGGGTGAATAGAAAAATGCCATAAGAAATACATAGTATCTGCTTCGCCATAGGTTGCATAGTGCATCGACTTTTATTACAGCGTATGCTGCCTATCTGTTGCCAACTACTTCCACCTAGTTTTGCTCGCGTCACATGTAAGCGCCGTCGTACCCCTAGCTTCAATCATTTGATTTAATTTTGTTTCTATTCACCCTAAGTAGTTTCCATTGACCCTATTTGAGGGTAGTTGTACACATTATTATAGTCTCAGCCTCGTTTTCAAAGATGAGAATCAAATTGCTGTAAGATTCACTTTTTTTGCTTTAACCTTTGTATCACGTCCTTCCGATAATTTTTGTTGGAGCTAGTCGGTTCATTTCGACCTCCCTTCCTGATTTCTGGGTTTATGTTCTTATATGGTTCGATTATCCTTTACCTTGGGACTTTTGACCTTCAAGATATTTGCGCGTGTATATCCTCCGCTCTAGTGAGCCTCTGTTAAGAGGGCTGAGAGCTCAACGACCTTGACGCTCTATCAAAGTCTTTGAGAAGTTTCAATCACCGATCTTAAGGCACGCCATCTGATGATCTAAAAGACGTTGATATCAAATCTTACGACAAATTGATAAAAGAGTACGAGGAACCTGTTTCATGGATCCTAATGAGAAATTTTCGTCGGCCTCCCGCCCCCTCTTCACTAGGTATGACTTAGAGAGCGCATTGTTTTCAACACCTTCTTTTCTTATACAGGGTCTGGCAAAATTATGTAAACAGTCAACCGGGGAACTCCACGAAATTGTCGCGGAGTCCTCCCGTAGTTTTTTGTTCAACTGTTCACATCATTTTGCCGGACCCTGTATACACTTCAAACGTCGGTCGATATTTTCCGACGTTCCCAAAGAGGTTGGGACGAGGGAGAAAGAGTCTGTTGTTGTTTCGGTTTGCATGGTTAGGACAGCGAACGCTCATAGAAAGACGGATGACCTCGTGGAATCTTAAGAAGTTTGTATCTTCAAACTCGAATGGAGAAATATTTGAAATAAGTTCAGCTTCTAGAACAATTTTTTTGAAGTTTCTTGAAGAAATCGCACGTTGAAATTTTTTGCAGACCCACTTCTATCAGGGGTTCGTTCAAAAATCTAAATTTTTCATTGAAGTCTATAGCTCAATGTTTTTCAAGTCCTACTGTTTGAGGTCGAAAATTTTCCAAGTTCTACTTTTATAGGTATTAATACTTCAAAAATTTCGATTCGTACGTACAGAAAGAGAGGTTTGGAAGTGGAGGATATTTTTCAGAGTATGACATTTATAGGGGATTCGAACATGAATTGTTAATCTCGACGAAGTTGGGCTAGGTTCGCGTTGGGCACGAAGACAGAAACAGTAGAAATCTTCATGAAAAAAAAGTTATTTTCTGGCGTAGCCAAATAAATAAAGATCATGTTTCATGTCTTCTGTAAGGTAGCATGCTCCTTTCGTTCGCCCCCGTTCTTGGTCTAGTATAAGTCTACTTTAGAATATTTTTGGCTCATGGCTTTTGGAGGGTCCACTGAATAAGTCTGCTCTCGGCTAATAGCTTTTGGTCGGCCCCTTTTTCGTTTTGGATAAGTCTACTGTGGAATTTTTTAGGCTAATTGCTTCTGGGGGCTTACTCACTCCGCTCGTTCGCCAGGCTGACGGCTCCAGGAGGGCTCACTTGCTGGTCCAGTATAAGTTGACTTTAGAAAACAGGAAGGGGAAGTTTAGTTTGAGGCTGGTAAAATCCTAGTATAAAGCTAGTATATAAACTTAGCAAGGCGAACTCTCGGAGTGAACTCGTAAATTTTCGAATCACCCACGGAGAAAACAGGGTGAAGTGGGGGAACCACGCTTGCCGACGAGGTAGGACTATCTAGTAAATAAGCCTTGCCTAATATACAGTATTGGTTATCAGCCTTCCAGGATAAGCCAAGCAGAACTAGTATAAACTAATACAAGCCTCCTTTTAGAATGAGCCTATGGTAAAAAGGAGCTTAGTATAGCTTTGGACTGGATACAGTATACAGGATTCCTAGACCTAGTATAAAGCTAGTATGGGCCTAGTACACTAGTAGAGGGTACGCACGCGCACGAAAATTTTAAAATGAAGGTAAGGCTCAGAGAGAAAAAATTGTAAGTCCCAGGATCATCTGCGCACGCACGCGCACGCAAATTTTTAAATGAAAGTAGGTTCAGATATAGCAAAGATATGAAACATGTCAAAAAACTCCTCCGTTGACAAAGCTAGAAACTTCTTGCTTTCTAGATAGGAAGAAAGAAAATGTACCATATCAGAGTGGTAAGGACTTACAATATGGCGACCCTATCTTACAACATCCTATTTTCTTTAAGAAATGCTTAGTCGAGTCTTTCGAGACGGAGTAGTCAATTTTGACGTGTTCCATGTCTTTGCTCCGACCTCTTCCTTAATTCCAAAATTTGTGTCCTTACGTCGTTCGTGCGGTTCTGACCTCTTTTTGTATATTAACTTTATACTATAGGCTTATAGTAGACCTACATAGGGTGCGCCAAAAAGATGTTAATAGTCAACCGGGGAACTGAACGAAATTGTCGCGGAGTCCTCCCGGAGTTTTTCGTTCAACTGTTAACATCTTTTTGGCGCACCCTGTAATACATACAATATCAGTGAAAACTGTCTAAGACGGAACCCTAATAAGCCGAAAATCGTTGCATAACGGAAAAAAGGCATTATCCCAATGAATTTTCTATTGTGGAACCTGTCTAGCCGGAAGACGGAAAACATTTCAAGGTATAGAATCCTTTCCAAGACGGAAAAACGTAGAAAATCAATGTTTTTGATACGATAAATTGGCTCGGCTCGCTCAAGCTTGTAGAAAGGTTACATCAAAAACTATTCAAGGATATTTCGCTAAGGCTGGGTTCAATATTTGGGAAAATGATGCTCCACAAGCAGCTACATCTTCTACCCACAGAGCCTTCAATGAGATTAGATCTTTCTCGAAAGTTGCTCCATTTCTACTGACTTCATGGACCTTAATGCCCTATCACATTTTGATAACACTTCAAGTACTGGAGTAGGCGTGTCAGAAGCTACTGATTTACTTCTTCATTTACGTGGTCAAAGTGATGAAGACAATGAAAAAAATAGTGACAAAGAAGATGAGGAAGCACCGCCAACTGTTCAAAATTTTTCGCAGGCTCCTCCTTCTTACCGACTTACAAATATTTGCTGTCCACCAGGATTGCCCAACATCTCCTCGATGCACAGCAAGCTGCTTCCAAAGCCTTAAAAAAGCAGGGTTGAGTACAAACGCAGTTGGAAGCGTATTTCGAAGAAAAATGAAATTAGTCTGAATTTTACAAACATGTAGGTATTTACTACAGTATTGCACAATACACTCGTACAATTCATGTGCTTTTTTTTGCACTTCAATAAAACGGAAACCTCCCTGAACGGAAAAAATGAGTCTCCGAATGAGTTCCGTCTTACACAGGTTTCACTGTATTAGACTTGAAGTACCTAAGCTAATGATGGGGGCGAAAATACTCACCCTATCATATAATATACGAGACTGAGCTGCTAGTAGGTTCATTCTAGGGACTGTATGAGCTATTAAGCCCACATAAAATATTCAGGCTTCCGCGGGAGCCACTCAGCCAAGCATACAGTAAATATATTGGACTTGGACTAGCCTAGTATAATTGGGGCGGATGAGTGAAACGAGTAAGCCTTGAAGAACTAGTTCGTTTAACAAACAGAATCATGCGGCTTATTGGAAGCTGAGGTTGGAAGTGAACGAACGAGGCGAGAGCGCCCCAGGAAGCTAGTTAGCCAGATGTACACCAGGCTGAGCATGGGAGCGAAGTCTCGAACAAGCGGAGACCTGACATACAATAATATACTCGCAGTGGACATGAAACACAATATGATCTTTATTTGGCTCGGCCAGAACTGTTTTCTTCAAAATCCTTCAGTCAAATATCTCAAGATAAAGATGTAGGGTAGTCACAAATTTGTTAGTGAATTGTATTTCTTACTTGGAGGTCTTTTGGAGAAGAACCAATAGTGTGAGGATTTGTTTTGGATTTTCATCGGGGCACACTTTTTGAACAGTCGACACTTCTTCGAACCGTCATGAAAGGTTATGGCATCGCAACTAGCATCCTTATTGCACAGCGCTAAACAATGTGTCACAGAGAGCGCGTACTGTGATTGACTGTCGCCGGCCACCTTTACATTACCGATGAATTTCGCTTTATACGCGATATTGCAGCTGATTTCGACGACGTAAAATCCGAAAATCACGAAAACACTGTACTTCATCGTCCCGATAAATATACGGTAATCGAGATGTGAATATTACGCGAGAACATTCGCAAAAATAAATTTCTAACGCACCCCTACAACTGAGCGCGGTTACGATAGAAAATGAAAGATTAAAATTGAAACCGGAAACCACTTTGTAGACGATGCACGTTTACTCGCATTTAAAGGCCGATTGATACACTTGTTCACTGGGTTGTTCATTTTCCCACAAATGAACGAGAACACGTTAATTAGACCTGGTAGAAGTATAATATTGCGTTATGAACACGGCAGAAAACAACTATAGATAACTCGTCGTAGCGAAATTCTATAACGTAACGCAAGACAAAGCGTCGTCGTATGTCTACGGTAATACTGAAAAGTGCTCGCACGGTTGTGAAAAGCGTCTATCCGGATGGTGATAGAGAATATCGAACCAGTTGATCTGAACACACAGCCCCTACAAACTGAACCATCTTTATCGGAGCTAGCTTACGACAAACAAAAAATTTCTTCACATGAGGTAAACAGTTGAAGATCGAATGGTCGAGTCACCTCTGCATTGCATTGTTATGCGTAAGTTTTCGCGCTGCATATGATCTTTGAATGGTACTTTAGAATCCTAGACAAATTCAGAAATTTTGAAGTAATTTTGGTTTGCATCGGCGTATGTTTACATCTAATATTTTGTAATAGGTAATTGTGAGGTAACGAGTAGATGATTATCTACAAAAATTAACTGCTTGTACCGACTTCAAAAGTGACGTCACAGACGCCGTGATAGCCTTATGATGGATACACAATTACGTATGCGTGCACCGGTGTATAGATTGTACCGTTAATAGCGATTGGAATTTTGTTAATTAACTGTATTTTATTCATGAGTCATTACAGTTTTTTACCCGAGAATAGATATTTAGATTATATCAGCTTTTTATTGTTGTTGATTTACGTGTAGGTACGTAGCGTAGGTATCACGGTAAACAGTGCAGTGTGTGCAGGTTAATCCCATCAAAGACATCCACAAACAAGTGCTCCCTCGCAATAGTACTGGCGTATTCTTTCGCTGCTTGCAGGGTCTCTTTCATTGACTACGTTATTTCAAGGGAACAGAAAGCCTGTCTATGTGAAACATTTGAGATTTCTATGTTCGATGATAATAGAACTTGAACTGAAACAAAATTTCTCCCTTACTTTTTCGGGACAGTAATTTGCTAGCTCTAAAGACGAACTCATTCCAATTCCATATACAAAGTCAGAACTTACTGTCCTTCGCACAAATCTACAGTCACATTTGAAAGTTGTTTCAAGTTCACAAAACGGGCCCAGGGAGAAATTTATGATTAGGATTATGAGTACAATGCTAAACCTCATTAGAAAAAAAGTACCATTCTCTTCCTCTGACGATAGAAGAGGTCACCCATTTTTGTCGGCGGCGCGGCGCTCGAATAACTCGCCCTGGAAAGATATTTTGACTTTTAATTTCCAATTTGGTTCTCAATTCGAATTATTTCTTGTACCTTATTAAGAGAATCGTCGGATATTATGTTTCAGAGTAACCACAGGCCCGGCGAAAGCTCCAGTCGGGTCCGGGGCTAGGAACACAGCGGGCCCTCAAAATTCTTTTCACACTCTCCCCTTATAAACCAGGCCCGGGGACAAAACCGCCAGTTGCCCTCTCCTTTCGTCAAGCCTAACTTTGTGGACCGAGAGGTCTGACTCGCTCCGCTCGTTGGTGTAGTATACGTAAGTCTCTTCAGAAAATTTTAGTCCAATTGCTTCAGAGCGGCTCACTTGCTCCGCTCGTTTGTCTCGCCTCTTGGTTTAGTTCTTGGTCTAGTGTAGGATTACTTTAGAATATTTTAGGCTAATTTAGTCCAATAAAAGGAAATTACAGATAGTATAGGAAGAGTGGTACTCGCAGTTTTCTGAATCACCTACCAGGTATAAAAATTTCTCCGAGGTCTTTCAAGCTAAGCTAACCAAAAATTTTTCAAGTCCATTATAAGTATACTACAGATAGTTAGGGGATGCGGTACTCGGAGATTTCTGAATCACTTGTCAGGTGTAAAAATTTTTTTCAACAAATTTTCCGAGTCCATTATTAGGGGGAGGAGGTAGTTGTCTAAAAATGAAATTGAAAATAAATAAATATTTAATTAATTAAATAATTAATAAACCGAGTTCTCGGAAAAAATTGGAGACAGATCAGAGGCGCACGGACGCACGACATGTACGGGCACAACACCTTTCTATTAGAAAATAAAAGACGCACTGATTGATTTTAGTTGGTTGAAGTATTTGTAAAAATTTAATCTACTTTTCCTAAGAATATATCTCAAGGAAAATCCTACCAGTATATTGCTGTAGTAGTGAGAACAAAGGAATCTTAAGAGTTTAGAGTAGGGTTGGAATTGCTTTTGCACTCAACCTCATGCATACGAGTAATGTACCTTTCATCCCTTTCATCGCATGCCGATGACAATACATAGCATAGACCTTTTTAAACCTATCAATAACCTATCGAGAACCTTTTTAACTCATGGATTACCTATGGATCTATAACAGCTAGGTATCTAAAATCGAAGTGGTTATTTGTAGGTACGGTATGTTTCAAAAGTATTTGGTGATCGACGATAATACTCTGACGAGACAGAGGTCGGATTAACCGAATGAAGGATGTTCAAGGACGAAATGCTGATGCGGTGATGATTCATGAACAAAGTAGCGTTCTTTCATATAGGAAGATACAAATGGAGCAGGGTTGAATGTTTCACGTCTAATAATGTTGAAACTAGTGTATAGGATGGTACCTTTTTGAATGCAAGAGCTAGCTCATGTGTACCGCCCAATGAAGGCCTGCCAAGTGCGCAGGCTACCTCACAAAGCAGAGACACCTACGATGGGACATTATTTCTTCCCTGAAATCACAGCGAGGGTGCAACTGAGGCACCACGCCAGTTGGTTTACAAGAAGAGAGTGAAGGCCAGAGGTCGCTGAAAACTTTCATCAAAGCAGTTGTCATTTAACATAACCAGAAGGAGTAAATCTGTACCTACGTGCAGATGACAGTAAGGACGATGATGATGATAGTGATGGAAAGGCCTCTTGCCTTGTCTGTTACGCGAGGATTGCAAGAATGGAATGGATCGACTTTTACTTTTACTAAGTGCTGTTCTAAGTTCTATGAAAGTTTACTGCACTGCATGCCTACAAGAAGACGGCTGCCCTCGCTGTGATGACTTTGGAGACGGCTGAAGTAGATATTTAAGACAAGAACATACCGTATTTACATACAACGTTTTATTTGTAGATACCGTACCTACAAATAACGTTTTATCCGTAGGTACCGTACCTACAAATAACGCTTACCATCTAAAATCGTTTGCTACTTGAAATCTATTGCTAGAGACAATCTGTCGTTTTTGAATCTGTCGCTCGATTTTTAGTGTCAGATTTTGGTGTCGCTTTTTCAATTTCGAACCTAGGGTATAGACGTGTTCTATACACAAAACCTATCAATAACCTATCAAAGACCTTTTCAACCTATGGATTACCCATCAATGGATATATAACAGCTACCCTAAAATCGTTTGCTACCTGAAATCTAGTGTTTTTCAGAAGTTGAGAGCAGCTACCTATTGAGAATCAGAAATACCTCTTCTGAGTTTATTTCTAAAAGACCGAGTGAAGTGCTCGTTTGGCTGTTCTCAACGTCCCAGAAATTGATCAGGAGAATGACTATTTTTCGAATTTTCAAAATCTTTTCAAGAACTGTTTTTCACAATGGGGCAAGTTTTTTATCGATACAATCGAGCGATATTTTGATATCGATACTTCCTAGAAAAAAGTAAACAATTTTTTTACATAGGGTTTTCCATAAGGAAAAAACAGTACTCGGTTCGAAGATGATTATCTTCGAAATAACGAATAAATAAGAACATTGATATGCGTAAATATCAAGAGGAGACTTTGAGATTTCTTTCAAGCCATTAACCAGCTGCCTACGTTTTGTATTAGTCGAGAAAATTCAAAATACAACCGAGAATAATGATGAAACATTATTAGTTGCGGATGTATCTGGAGGAAGAGCGTTCGTTCATCATACATCTTATGAAACAAATGTCCTTTTTCCAGATACGTTCGCAACTGATAACATTTTGTTATTATTCTCAGTTGTATTTTGAATTTCCTCGACAAATACAAAACGTAGGCAGCTGGTTAATGGCTTGAAAGAAATCTTAAAGTCTCTTGATATTTACGCATATCAATGTTCTTATTTATTCGTTATTTCGAAGATAATCATCTTCGAACCGAGTACTGTTTTTTCCTTATGGAAAACCCTATGTAAAAAAATTGTTTACTTTTTTCTAGGAAGTATCGATATCAAAATATCGCTCGATTGTATCGATAAAAAACTTGCCCCACGTTTGTTGGACGCTAAGTAGGGAGGGGGGGGGGAGTTCTTGTGACGGGTCACCAGTTTTTCTCTTGGATCCATCAGATAGCTTTTTGAGCGGCTGAGCGCTCAGCACTCTTGGCAAAGATTAAGAGAAACAAACTTTTTGTGTTCAACTTGAAATTTGCTTTGGGAGAGCCTTTGCTTTGAACAAATGGACCCTTTTTAGCCAAACCCAACCAAGCGACATGATAACGATCTGGAGAACAGGAGAAACGTTTATTCATTATAAGTGGAGATTATCATTCCCCAAATCGTTATTATCATCATGTCGCTTAGTTGGGTTTGACTAAAAAGGGTCCAAATTGTCGATTCGTTTTATTGAAAAAGATTAAAGACTCAACTCTTATAGCAGATGCAGAGCTGCCGTACAAAAAAAGAATGACGAACGTGCAGAACAACGATTTGGTGAAAAATATCTCCCCCTATCTGGAAGAAGAGCGCTTGTATCTTCAAATACGTTCGTCATTCTTTTTTTGAAAGACAGAGAATGCAGCCATGCAGTACTGCAGAGCTGAAGGCCTTCCTATGTCACGGCTGCACGCAATCGGTATCGGAATGTATGTGCCAGCCAGACGTACCACTACCACCTTCCACCGGCGGCGGCGTGCAGCTTCCGTCAACTTATCATCAACATCAACAATGAAAATCAAAAAATAATATTCCAGAGATTTCCAGAAGTCGCGTTTCATAATTTGGTAAGGTTAGAAATTTAAAAACCACGGAAACTTTTGCTGTAAAGTAGAGGCCAACCAAAGCTCCGTTTAAGAAATCCCATTTTGCGCTTTGTGCTGCAATCCTACGATTGAAATATTGAACTCAATTTCATCTCACTCCTCAACGAATAGGCCAAGTTCGCTTTGTTGTTTGTTGGAAGTATTGTAGCCATGTCGAAATTGGAGAACGTAAGTGGTATTTACGATACAAATTAACATGAATTACGCCTGAGAAATGATTAGGGTTTTGTGTTGTAGTTGAAATTAGACGCTGCGGAGTTATACAGACTAGCCGAATTGACTGAAAGACGTCGAGTGAAAGATATTTTGACGATCGAAGCGAAGAAAATTGAAACAGAAATATCGTTATCGCAGGAGAAAGAGAATGGAGCATTGATCAACAGTGCTAGTAAAGATACATCAGTTGGTAAACGTACTTACGATGTTAAACTGAATACTTACGGTGAGAACATCTCTATTTGACTTCCTTGAATATTACCATAATATTTGAATGCCTACGAGTATAAATTCGCTCTGTTGTAATTTTTCTATTTAGGTTGGGATCAGAGTGATTCATCAGTCAAGGTGTTTGTTTCTCTTCAGAAGGTGGAAACTTTGCCATCTGAAAATATCCATTGCAGTTTCGGTGATACGTAAGTAGTGTCTTGACGTGTCTCTGTTGTATTGTAGTGATTAAAAAGTATTACTAGAGAGTATTAGAACAGATGATCTGAATGATGTGCATATTGGAATCTCGGTACCTGAAGAATGACCCATTTTTTTGAAAACTGAAATATTGTGCGGTGCGGTGTTACTAACTTAAGAAACTGAAAAAAATTCTGTTGGGTCAATTTCATATCTTTGAGTTTACAACGTTTCTTAGCAGCATTATACTGAAACAGGGGTGTCGTAATCCCCTTCATCCAATGAAAATAGAACCCTCCTTTTTCGACTTTTTATAGCTAAAAAGGGGAATTGATATAAAAATAAAAAAAACATGAAGCCTTCTAAAACAATATCAAAGAATCGTCTTCACAAAAATGGTCTCACTGCTAGCCTGTGAAACTTCGACAATGGTTTGAATTTGAAAAAAAAAATTGTAAACAAAAACAAGGTTTATCTTCGTAATAGGGTCACATCTTGATATTGTTTATTAGTTTATTTGCAGTATTTTTTATTCTCAACTTTTTCTTTTCTTCACTCGAGTGATTTCGTATTATTTTGTCTTTTTGTGTGCATTAACTATAATACTTGTTCTATTACATTTAATTTTCAATGAAGGTGGTTCGAATTACGAGTCAACGATTTAGATGGGAAGAATTATATACTGCCTATTAAGAATCTAAACAGTTCAGTTAAACCCGAAAAATGTTCGTGGAAAGTAAAATCAGGTAAGTTTCACGATAGTACCGATGCTTTGAATTTGATTTCTTTTCGTAATTATCGCTCAAATTCAATTTTTTGTAAGCTGAAATCAAGTAAGAGTTTGAAATGGCTTTGAATTTGAGATGCTCGCGCTGGATATTTGTAGAAATTTAATTAAAGAGTTCGATTTCAATTACTAAGCCAAGAAAAACTCACGTTTACATAAGCATTTATTTAACTCGGCTGTGCCTCGTTTTCTAAACTTTCGCACGCGTGAAGTATCGCGTACATTGAGGATCAGAGGGCGATTTTGCCAAGTCGCTCCTTCGGATAAAATCGTCACTATTGTTACTATTGGGAAATATTTCTATAAGAAATTATGTGCAGTATTTTTAGTCAATTTTGAAGTATTCGTTCTCGATGGAATTTTATGATTTTGCGGCTTACAATGTAAAGGAGAAGTTGAAGTTTTTTTTAGTAAGATTTGGAGAGCGTCCTATTTTTAATGATACCTATCTTTAATATATGATGGACGGTGAACCACTTGTTTTTTAGAAATTTTGTAAAAAAGATTACTGAAAGCGTGCTTCTAGCACCTCGTTATCGTCCATTGAATGACCGTTTCTCGGGTTCACTTCACAAGGTGTTATTAATGATTTTGAATAATAATGGACGTACGTTGTATATTTTGACGGAGAGGAAATCCCTCAGTTCCTTGAGTTATCGTGAATGTTTATGTTCGAAGTTTGAACGTGATGAACAATCTGCCGTACAAAGTTAAATTGACGTATCCTGATCTCAACAATCTGGAGAAAGAAGTGTTTTGTACTTGCAATATGATGTGTCGTTGTGTGCACGTGTGAAACGATCAATACCTGTATTTACAGTGGAGATACGTCAAAATCGCGATACGTCGAATTGACGTATCTCCATTATCTTGAAAATGGATGACTTCACAAAGAAACCTGCATCACCATCGTGTTTCTCGCTGAAAATTGATTACGGATCATCCCGGTGAAGATAATTATTTCATCGCAACATTTTGTTGGACGAATTATTCGAAAGTAATCCTTACTTGCTGATCGTTGATACGGAGATACGTCAATTCAACTTTGTAAGGCAGCAAAAATGTATTAGACTGTGTAGAAAATAATAATTGAGAAAAGTGTATTGAAAAATCAGAGAAGTGAATCTCGTAAGACGGAGTCGCGTTCTTTTTGGCCTCTGGCTATACGAAGTTGATTTTAGATAAGCTGCACTGGAAATTGCAATGATTGGAATAGAGAGAAACTTGGCTTGTCGTATAAGTATCTAGGTCAGTTACGTACTGAGAACAGTCTTGAATTGTAGTTCCAGCTACTCAAAAATGGCGAGCTCTCGTGCATTGAAAAGGTTTACAAAACTAGAAATCATTCAACATGATATGAAATTCGATAATATCACGATATCTGGAACGACGAGGAGTACCGACATTGCCTGTACTTGGAAAAACTACGACTTAAAAAGAAAACTTTTTTCGCAAAAACCCAACATTCACGTTTCACTGTTATTTTTCGCTATTTCTCTACATTTCGAGGAACCTGTTCGCATTTCGTTTGAAATTCGATCACCAAAAGAGAAAATGAGTAATTTACTCCTCTCCTAAAAACGGAATGTTTAATCCACTTGAAAGTTGTCAAAACTAGGAACATGAATCATAATTCTTTAAACAAAGCGTTCTCACGATTATCTTGACTCCTGCAAAGCTTCTCCTCCAGTAGGTAAGGTAGGTAGGTACCTTCAAAGTCCCTTATACACGATGAGGTTTAATTTTTCACGAGCATCTTCAATTACACTAAAAGAAATGGATAAGGGAAGAAGTTCATCTTTTGTGTGTAACAACATATTAATGTCTTATAAGTATGCCTGTAATTTCGTGGTATCAGTTTTGAAATTGCGTTACCTAAATGTTTTTTGTTTTGTTGGTCGTCATTCGGATAAACATCATTACGCCACACAACAATTGAATTTTTTTCGAAAATTGTCTAAAGGAGATTGATTGTATCTGGAAATAGTTTATGCGCAGAATTTAGAACCATTTTTCGATAGGAAGTCGCGATTTCATGGTGTGATCTTGTTTAGTTGTTGCGCATCGTTGCGAGACGAATCGTTCCTTGTCGAGCGTTGATACTGCTATCGTTGATCGAAGCTCGAGAACGAACACTACGTCTCGCGACGATACGCGGCAACTAAACAAGAATATGAGAAGGAAACGCGATCTTTTATCGAAAAATAGAAAACGGTCCCACATTCAGCGTAAAAAATACTCGTTACGACCTATCTCATTTTATTGATTATCAGAAAATTTTCCATCTTTGTATAAAGTACCGCTATTTCTACGCCGAACTCGTATACTCAAAACGTCGCTTTTGCTCCTTGGCATGAATACATATACTTTTCAGGCCCTATCAAGAAAACTTCGAAGTTTCTGTTGATGAATTGCATGCCCTGAAATTACGAATATTTCATCGAGAATTTATATTTTCAAAGTTGACGAAAAATACGCTCTTCATCTCTTATGAACGTTTTTCTCGAATTCGTTGTCTTACTGATAGCAAGTAAACCAGTTACGGATTTACCCGAGTAGCAACGAAGTTATGTTCCGTTGCGCGTTGTGCACGTGTTCGTTTCGTTGTATTTCGTTGAAAGGAATTGTTTATAGGCAAAAAACGATATCCTTCGTCTTTAAGGGCAGTGTGGCGCAGTGGAAGCGTGCTGGGCCCGGGACGCCGGTATCACCCAGAGGTCCAAGGATCGAAACCTTGCGCTGCCGTGTGAAACTTTTTTTTTCAATTTTTATTTTACGCATCAATGCAATTGAATCTTTTTCTCCTTTGTATACTAAATTAATCATTCGTAGTATTCTTTATGAATGATTGAATAAACACGATTGTTTAATAAGAAAATTAATCTTACCGTAAAAATTACAAAAAATTGTTTACTAACCATACGAAGAAGAATTTTTAAACGTGCAAAAAGAATTCACTTATTGAAAAATGAATTCAGATCTGCATCGCTTGAAATTGATTGAAAGAACCGCTTGTCTTCGTTTGGTTCGATCATTATGGAAAGTAAAAGAAATGCCTACAACTAATATGTCTTTATTGGAAATTGGAATTGTATTTTTCAGGTCTGGTTATTATTACATTACCTAAAGCCAAAAATGATTCCTGGCCTGATTTGATATGGAAAGAATCGAAAGCCAAAAAAACACCCAAACTCGACGAAACTGCCGATCCATCCGCAGGTATTATGAATTTAATGAAGCAGATGTACGATGATGGCGATGACGAGATGAAACGTACTATCACGAAAGCATGGTATGAAAGTCGCGAAAAGAATATGAATATGGAAATGTAGGAAATTTTGGACCGTATTTGGGTTCAGTAAACAATTGTATCAAAGCCTGGTTAGCGCGCTCCTTTTGATTTCCTTTATGCTTATAAAGTGTCTAATAAACAACTTTGTTGTATAAAGTGTTCGTGTTAGCGAATATCTTACAAGTTTTTACGGGGAATTTTTATTATTTTTAATTAAAAGAACGGATTTTTTAAGTTACTATAAGTCAGCTTTTCCAAAGAAATTTAATTGGAAATGTTGACGTATTTCTAAATGATTCTTGTGAATAAAGAAGTTACTTGATTCTCCGATTGTAGTCATTGAAAGAATGAATTAATGGTCGTAGAAGCGACTCGAATGCTGTTCAACGATAATCGCCCAAAGCAGATTAATTTCAATTCGGCTGGCTTGAACTTCCTCCAAGGATTTGGTTCACAATTTTCGTATAGTTGGTTGTAAATATACCGACCTTTTTTCTTAGAGAATGCTCTTTGTCTATCCTTGTAAACCATTCTAAAATAGATATCGAGCTGGTAACCTTCTTTAGTGGAAGAGTTCTTAGCCATTAGTGTTGTTGACGTGTGCTTGGTTTTAGATGGGAGAGGGCATTAATTATGCCATCATTTTTCGTGACTTAATAACGAGTTTCTGTATCTTAGTCTGTTGTTTCGAGCTTCCTTTTTTGGTAAGGCTATTGAGTTCTAGATAAGTATATGAAGTATATCATACAGTGACTACTTAGATAGGGGTCAATAAAAACGTTTGGGAAAGAAGTGTCTCACCCTACCTTAACCGTCATAGATTTCCATTCGCTCAACGTCTTCTTTTTTTGCGTGAATTGAAATTTTTTCTTGTTCGAAAGTCTGGGAAACTTGAACTTGGAGCACGGTGCGTAGACTTGAGAAAATTTGAAAGTGCATGTAGAGGATAGGCCTACGAAGGTTTATGAAAAACATCTCAATTCAGCCTTTGAGTAAAGTTCTTGATACCCTTATCTACGAGATTTCGAAGGAAGAAAATCTTCAACGTTTGCATGTCCATTTCAAATGACGCCAGAAGTATTTTACATCTCCAGGGAATGGTATAACTTTTTATTATTGTTAGATTGAACTTAGTTGATCTAGAAAGAACAGATACGGCTAATCGTTATCGATTTCCTTCTCATCAAAACCTGTTGATTTAGAGTCCGATGCTTTATATCTGGGAACTTTTACATATTGATCTGTATTGTGAGAATGCAGACCATCGTTTGGTTTTTAAATAATTTATTCTGTTAATTTCACAAATTGTTCTACGAGTATCATACTTTCAAACAATAAAGAATTATCTTCTAATCTTGCGTCAGGAAGCTCATATCATCTTTTCGTAATCTATACTCTGTTGGTGTTAATAAACCCCTGTAAAAAATACATTGTTTTAATCACATGCTCAAAACTCAGTATAATTTTGATGAAATGTGGGTGGAGATCGCATGTACGATCACCGCAACATCAAAATTTATGGCTATATTACATAAACTTGATCAAGACTTCTAAGAAAGAGCTTCGTTTTTGAATGAAGGTAAGTGTCTACTTATTTACCTTAAAATCGTGTCGAAAGATATGAGAAATCCTTTCTTCGTCATTTTATTAAATGAAGACCAGCACTCTTTTTCTTTCATTGTCTGCCTTAGAAGCAGTTGGCTTTCCGTCGACATCTTTGATTCTAGATTTTTATTCTCAACCGACGAAGTCCGTTCCTTATCAATTCTCTGTGAAGAATGCTGGTCAACTGTTGAAGATACCCTGGAAATAATATTCAATCTTATTTTTTTGTCTATCGGCATCAATGTCTACAAATGAATTCAATATTAGTAAGGTTGCTCTACATTACAAGATTACAGTGAAGTTTCATATTATTTAATTTTTTTCAACTTTTAAATTATTGCAAAAGAAATTTATAGTATGCCTAAGTGCAGTAAATAGAATAAACTTCTCGCCGGGAAAAGTTTCATCAGGAAAATGATATTGCCATTCTAATGTCATTTCTGCAACAAAAAATGGCACAGTTTTGCATTTTTTGAGCATTTTGATTGATCAAATTTTAAAAAGTAGGCGTGGTCAATATTTCTGTCAAAAATTTGGCTAATTGTCAGCCATGGAATCTATTTTTGCTGCAGAAGTGATTTTGAACAATTTCGTATCAGATTAGCAAAGTTTTTTCCTTCTCGTCCGCAAACTTTTCAAGCAAAATTTCGTCACATCTGGGAACAGTGGAGACTTGTGACGCCTATGACGGCAATCACCCATTTTAAAAGCACAGTGATATCTCTTTGTGAATGGACTGTGACGCAAAAGTGCACCGTCACAATCCCGGCGCGTGATACATTTTGGACAACGGGAAATTGCAGAATTTCAATCTCGTCAAAAATTACCCAAATGTTTCTTTTTACTAGTCTGTGAATCGAAAAATTTGTCAGAAGAAATTTAAAAAAATGGTTTTTCTCTCTCAGGAACGGTGGATGCAAGTCCAATGTAAAATTTTTCTGAATAATGTAAGCAAACCAGAGGGAAAAAACCAAAGTGGCCTAGCAATGGTCTGACTGTTGAAAGTTTTAGAGAATGATGTCTGAAACAACATACTACTGCCACCTTGTGCCCCTTGAGCTTTTCCATGTATAGAGTTTTGAACCCCCCTTGATTTGTAGGTGATTTAGGTTCCATAAAATGGTGTATCCTCAGTCATCGGTCATATTTCCTCGGTGATTGACTTATTTTTCCCTGAAGAAACAGTCAATTTCTGAGGACTCTCAACGACATAGACTAGTCTCTCATAGTCAATATTCAATCAGTGTCAACAGACCACCATAATTAGACCACGTTTCACGAAGAAGATTGGCCGATTTCTGGAAAATGTAGACGATATAAAATATGTAGTATGTAGTCTGTTGTAGTCGATATTTAAATTAGACCACTTCAAACAGACTACTGTTGAAAAAAAAAAAAAATCTTCTGGCGGAACCAAATAGAAAAAGATCATGGTTCACGTCTGCTGTCCTTTTGTGAGATTTTCATTCGTTCGTTTTCATTGTTAACCTGATTTGCTTTGTAATTGGTTGAGCGACTCACTTGTTAGGTCTCAGGGCCAGTTCCACCAGCGCAAGGTGGTTTCCTCGCTCCGCTCTTTTGCCTCCGTCCTTGGTCTGGTATAAGTCTACTTTGACATATTCCATGCTACTAGCTTTTAGGGGACTCACTCACTCCGCTCTTTCGCCCCCTTCCTTGGTCTAATATTTTAAGCTGAGTGTTTTTAGAGAGCTCACTCGCTCCGCTCGTTCGCCACTGTCCTTGGTCTGGTATAAGCCTACTTTAAAATAATATTCCAAGCAAGTGTACTTTGAATAGCTTTTAGGGAGCAAACGAGCGGAAGCTAGTAGCTTTTAAGTTCACTCGCTCCGCTCTTTTGCCCCCCTCCTTTGTCTAGTATAAGTCTAGTTTAGGACTAGTAAAATCCTAGGAGGGGGGGGGGTCTTCTACATCTATTATAATGGTATATTTAGGCTTATATAAAGAAGGCTGTACCTACTATAGTAGCTATTCAAGGTCCAGTTTAATAGGAATTGAAAAAAGGAATACAATACATAGGACGCCCAAGCCTACTAGTATAAACTGACTAGATCCCTTTATACAGTACACTGTATTTTTGATGATCAGCCTACGCTCACAAGCCTAGTTTAAGACTAGTAAAATCCTACGGGGGGTTCTTCTCCGTTTTATTATAGGTCTAGTTTAGGACTGGTAAAATCCTAACATAAGGCCATCATAAAGATAGTATATAAACTGGGCAAGGTGAACTCGCCGTATTATTTTTAGCGGGGAACCCACTATCTATTTTGTTATGGGGATTACATTTTCAGAAAATGTCCGCGTCCGGGAGTTTCTGTTAACTGCGTGACGTGACGTGTGGCGCTTTATGACGTCATCAATGACCTTGACCTACTTAATTAGGGACTGAAAAAATTTCAACTTCCAGCCTTCATTATATCAGGAGTATTGTTAGGGGGATTACGTCCTCAGAAAACGTCTGCGTCCGCGAGTTTCTCTGAACTGCGTGACGTGACGTGTGGGACTTAATGACGTCATCAATGACCTTGACCTACTTTAGGGACCTGGAACAATTTCAACTTTCCATTTTATAAGGGGATTACATCCTCAGAAAATGTCCGCGGCTGGGAGTTTCTGTGAACTGCGTGGCGTCGCGTGACGTGCCATGACGTGGGGCGCTTTATGACGTCATCAATGACCTTGTGGACTTGAAAAAAGTGACCTTGACCTACTTAAGGGACGGAAAAATTTCAACTTCCAGCCTTCATTATATCAGGCCTGCTATACAGTATACTGAGAAGAGCCCAGCCAACTCATTTTCTGAGGGGACACTTTTGCGCCAACGTGATCGCGAGCACGGGAGGTTGCGGGTTCCCCGCTGCCATTACAAACCTGCAATGGCTTCTAAATTTTTCTCTTTTCCTCTTGTTTGCTTACATTATTCAGGAAAGTTTTACATCGGACTTACTTGGGTTATTTCATGAAAATTTTCGAGTGATCAAGAAATAGTTGGGACTTTGTGACCTTGGATAGGTCACTTCGGTTTTTTTTTTTTTTACTTCAAAATCGTCGTAATTTGCCTAGACTAAAAGGTTTACTGTAGCTTTTGATTGAGTCTAAATATTTTTGGAAATTACAAACGTAGCAGTGGATTTAAATTCCCCTGTACAAAGAATTCACGGGTTGTTTATCGGAGTTAAATGAGGGGAGGCAGATAGCCTGTTTTATGGGGTATTCTCGCAAGGCTTTCTGAGTCTCATGGTATTTGAAGCGCTGCATATCTGGCTCATTGAGGGGACGGTGTTTGAAGTATTGCATACCTAGCTCATTGAAGAGGCCAAGCCAATTGGTGTATGAAGCATTGCATATCTAGGTACTTGAAGGAGCCATTTTAATCAGGCTATATACACCGACCTTCGAGCTACCTGTACATGCGTATGGAGGAAAAGGGCTTGAAAAAAGTATAATACTATCAAAAAAACTACAGTATTATAATAAACTAATGCCCAACAGACAGTGTACTGGACTTAAACTAGGCTAGGACCCCTCTTTGTATTAGGCTACCTTCATACTGGTATATAAGATGGGAGGGGGACTTGGAAAATTTTTGACCTCCGAGCTACATATGATAGGAGGGGACTTGGAAAATTTTCGATCTCCGAGATGAGCCGGACGGCGAACGTTTTTTCCGGAAGGACCCTGGTTTCATGTTGAAATTTCAACTGGTGGATGGAGATAATTGTTTCTTTCATGAATATTATTGTAAAGTCTAACATAATAAGAGAGAAAGATCTTCATTCAAGTTGTGAATAAAATTAATGAGTACACAAATTTCTTACCGAGAAATCTCATCAATCAATGTAATTTTAAGATTTTTGGATGGTGCGAATAGATTCCTCCTTTGATCCTGGCTTGATGTTAGATCATTTTCCGTTCTTTTGAAATCGAGTCCAGAAAACTTCATTATTCCTACATAATGACAAAAAAGTAAGCGTTGCAGGCAAATTTATCAGCTACACTAGCATCGTATTGGCAAGACAACCTTGACCTTCCTTTTCAGTGGCAGCGGCAAATTTAAAAAAACGAAATGGGAGGTATACAAAAAAATGTCTTCCATACCTTCCCAATTTTTGGTACATTATGGGTATTAAAATGTAAAATTTTTGAAGCTGAGTAAGATAGAACCAAAAACAGATTAAGATTAGCGTTTTCTCCCTTTTCCCAATGCAAGAGAAGATGGGAGCATTGCACACCCTTTCCCACCCAAAAAGAAGAAATTGAAATTATCATGAAATTGCTGGAGCTATCATTCGTTAAACTGAAAAGAGAAAAACCAAAATCTGAATTATTCTCTCCGCACCCAAATTTAATTCAACAGCTCGTCCGGAAAAATTTTACTACCCCCGTCCCTCACTGCGAGAATTTTTCAACGACCAACGCCACTAATCTCAACGCTTAAAAATTGAAACTTAGTCATTATTGGTTGGAGCTATTTGAATAAAAAAGGCGTTAAGAAAAAATCAAAAATATTATCATACTTCCCTTGATCTTCAAATTTTTCATAAATTGGATATGCGTATGAATGAAGGTTTATAATATGGTAAATTTGAAGCTCTCAAGATTACAATAAGGGGGTAGCCTAATTATCTTGACTTTGAAGAAAAAAAGGAAGTTCCGTATACTGTCGACTAACCTGTCAAAGACTGATGAGACGAATCTGTTTTAGAATTGGTCAAGACTAATCTATTGTCCCCCAAACAGCTATCCAATTTATCATCATTCTTTAGATCCACTGACGGTGACAATCCACTTTGCGAAGTATTCTTCACACTTTCTAAATCCTTCTCTTCATTTTCTCCGGACTGCTCCAAAGAGATCATGGTAACCACCTCCGGGTGAACAGCTTTCAACGGTTTCTTGTACGAAAAAATGGCTATTTTTTTTTGATGCACGATCGAGGAATCCAAAGATTTATGGAACGAACGACTTCGGCAAGACTTCAGTTTCCTTTTTGTGGTCTGTTGTTTGAATCGATCAACGCCAATTGCAGTGCTTGTAATTTGTTTAACTGATCTGGGAGAGACGCCGGCATCCGTTAGGGTCTCCGCATCGTGGGCACATTGTTCAAATGCCACGGACTTCGGTATCTTCGACGGTGTGGATTCTGCATTTTCCGTCGACGACGATGCTGCACTACTGTGATTAAACTTACTTCTGTCCCCCTTCGAGTAAGTTTTAAGAAAATTTTGTCGCCTCACTTGTGCGGTCAAACTTTGTTTTTTCGGCATTTCTAGTACGAAAGTGACTTTTTTCTCTCGAAGTTGATGCTCTTCATTATCATTTTCATCCGCGGAAAAATAATCGACTCCGGAAAGATCGTCGATACTCGGTGTGCCCGAGGGTGGAAATACCTCTGGCGACAACGTTGATGAATTAGAACGATCGGACAGAAGCGCATCAGCGGATTTGCGTTCCCGAATCATAAGATGAGCGCTATTATCCAGAGTCATGATCTTCCGCCGGACGTCCGCAGTACTTCCAGAATTTGTGTGGCGCGAAATGATTCTAATCGGCTGGTCAGACCTTTTTGGCGGCTCGTCGCAATTCGTGTTGATATTCTGCAAGCTGACCGCGCGCTGAGAAATCATTTTGACCTCGTTTCGTCGACGCGATTCTTCTGTGGAGCGCTGACGATAATCGCGGACTGAAATAAATTCGGCTCTCTTGCTGAAATGTCTTTCTGGGCGATGGCAATAAATGTGAGCGCGCGACATCATTTTATTTTCAAATGTCGTGACGTGGAGCGTTCCGAACGAATGCTGACACCGTTAATTCTGTATAAACGGGTATATATGTTACGGGTACGCAAAGGAGAAAAATTCGTCAAAAAACATTTAATATCGTTTGACGTCAAAGGTTAACTAATTTTTTTATGTTTAAAATATTTAAATCAGTTCGATTCTTCGAACTTTTTTCTGAAAATTCGTGTAAAATGAATTTTTTGAATGACATTTCTCGCTCCGTGTCAAGGTGACACGAATTTATTTTTTTTATTGTTACTAGTCCGACGATTGAAGGATATAGTTTGAAGGTGTTCAAAAAATTCTGAAAAAAATGAGAAATTAAAAAGTTAAAAAAAAATATAGGAATTATTTTTATTGTAAATATGTCCTCAGTCAAAACTCTACGAAGCATTTCTAAAAGTCCACCTCATCTTACAACTCGAACGTTAAAATTCTTTCTCATTGTATTTACATATGTTGGCGTCAGAGTATGAAATCCAGTCGTTGTACAAAAGGACTAGACAATGTTTAGAAAAATCACACTGCCCAGAAAATGTATATAATTCTATTTTTCTTACACGCAATGGCAATGTCTAGTCATTACGTATATAGGGTCCGCCAAAAAGATGTTAACAGTCAACCGGGGAACTCCACGAAATTGTTGCGGAGTCCTCCTGGAGTTTTTCGTTCAACTGTTAACATCTTTTTGGCGCACCCTGTATAAAATTGCTAGATATTCTAAGAATTGACGGTGATTGATTCGCAGAAGTATGAAAACATACATTATTTTGTTCTAAGAAGCGAATGTAATCGTCAGCGCCGGATGTACCAGCGTAGTAGTGGCCGCGAAGAGGCGCGGGCGGTTGCACCTGAATACCAGCTGGCTCGTAAAAGGCTGAAGAAAGTCATTAAAGACAGCAAGAGTGCTGCTTGGAAAGAGCTGTGCGAAATAGCAGAGGAAGACCCATTTGGCAAGCCTTACAAGATTGTGCTGAAGAAGCTGAAGAGCCTCTCAGCAATGAGCCGAATGGAGCCGGATGATGTGAGACAAATCATTGACGGTTTGTTCCCGCAGCAACCACCACCAATGATGACGCTACCAATAGTAGAAGAGGATGGTATATCCCTTCTTTGCACCGAGGGAGGTTGATGCAGCAGTCAATAGACTGCGGGGTACGTATTAGAAGGCTCCGGGTCCATATGAGATTCCAAATCCAGTCCGGAGTGCCATACACTCAGCTGACCCGGCACTGCTTGTTGATACATTCAATGCGGCAGTTGTTGAGGGACTGTTCCCTGTGCGATGTAAAAAAGCCAGGCTAGCGCTGATCGATAAGAAGGATAAGCCACCTGGCCTGCCATCCTCTTATCATCCACTTCGCCTGCGCTTGATAATGCGGGCAAACTCTTGGAGAGAGTGATAGCCAATTGCCTTGAGAACTATTTGAAGGAAAGAGATATAATCTCGCGCAGCCGTCAGTCTCGACGTCAGAAATGCGTTCACTTCGATACCTTGAGGGAGGATCTTCGAAGCCCTCAAGGACGCAAAAGTGCCCGCATACCTGCTCAGGATGATGAGAGTTGTCGAGAAATCTAAGCAGAGACGTCTGCTGGTACAGTGAAGCGCACTGTTACTTGTGGGGTGCCGCAGGGGCCGGTCCTTGGGCCGCTGCTGTGGTGCGCCGCATTTAACGGAATTTTCACCAGGTGTTAAGCTCATCTGCAATGCGGATGACACTAGTGGTATGCACTGCCAAAACGACTGTAGCGGTAGAGAGCAGGGTAAACCTGGTTATAGAGGTAGTGACGCGCTGGATCGAGTCGGTAAGACTAGAACTTGCAGTAGGTAAAACGGAGGCTATAATATTCACGACCCGTTGGAAGTTCAGTCAACCCACCTTTCGCCTGCAAGGTGTGGAAATTGAGACCAAGAAGATGAAGTACCTGAGCATCTGGTGTGACTCAACCATGGCCATGACTCAACGCTGAGCTTCAAGCACTATTGATGACGGCGGAAAAGGCGGGAAGGGTAGTTGCATACCTTAGCCGCCAGATGAGGACACTAGGAGGGCCGAGAGAAGCCAGAAGAAGGATCCTAATGAGCACTGCTTTGTCTATTCTCTTATATGGTGCCCTAGTATGGGTCGACTCAATGAAAATACCTTACCGAAGAAGGGAGATGGTAAATATCCAGCGAAGAGCTGCGATGAGGTGTGTTAGTGCCTGCGCACTGTCTCTATGAAGGCTCTTTGCGTATTAGCACGTTCACCACCAATTGAGCTCCTTGCTGAGGAGAGAGCGGTGGAGTTCAGAGCAATCACGACGATGACGGCCAACCGTGAGACTCTACGGGTTAAGCAGGAGACCAGGCGCTCCTTGCTTAAGAAATGGAAAACAAGAATTGCCCAGAGTGAGGTGGGTACATGGACAACCCGTGTGTTAATACGCGACCTTGATAAGTGGATGAACCGACACCATGGTCAGCTAAACTTTCACCCGCCGCAGGTGTTTAGCGGTCATTGCTGCTTCCACAAGTACCTTTGCGAGAAGTTAAGGAAAGTTGAGCAAGCAACGTCTTCGCATTGCACCAAGGGCGGGATGATCGACCAGAGCACACCTTATTTGAGTCCGAGGCGTGGAGGCGTGAGCAAAACAAGCTTAGTCGGCCTCTTCAAGAAATCGGGGCAGAAGAAGTACTTGTCCGAGTAGCCTGGTATCCACCAAGCTAGCTTCCGAACAAACATGGAACCAGGTGTCTGTATTTGCAGCCACCGTCACGGAATGGAATAGGCAGATGCGGAACTTCGCTATGACCTACTCGACACCTGTGTACCATACACATCCAGACGTGCAGGAAGGAGAGGAAGATCGCCTCTGAAGAAGGAGAAAGATGAAGAGAAGCCAACAGCTATCCAGTGCATTATCTAAGATAGTGGTAGTGTCGTTGTTGTGTATTCTGGTGTTTTTCTACGTCCCACGAGGGCACTACAACTTGCCGGTTGCCAAAGAGCTTGGCAGTTGCCGAGTAGAAGAGGAGGTTCGCCAAGAAGATTCTTCCAACACTGAAGTTATACCCAAAAGGGTCGATCCCGATATGGGTGTTAGAGGAAACAAAATCAAATGCTTACGCAACCCGCACTCACTCCACCATGGAGGAAGGGCAGCGCTGCACAAAAGACATAAGCGAATACATTATATTGTTCAATGATTAAGCTCTTAGTCGTTTCAGCTGTTGCCCTGTTCACGGGTATCGGGTCTTGTTCCCGTTTGGTTTGTGTAGCAGAGTATATCTCACTCAATCAAGAGAAAAGTACCTTCGTCACTCGTTTGAGAGATACTTTTCTCTTGGTCGATATAAGCCGATACCGCGGTTTCCCGTACCATTGAGTCGATAAAGGGAAAAGTACCTCAGTCATTTGTATTAGAGATACGTTTCTCCTGATCGTTGTTGTTGAATCAGTGAAAGTCTGTTGAAACTTAAAATTCGTTTTCAGGTCTTGGAAAAAATGGTGGTTAGGGATTGTTGAAAATATCATCCGGCAAAGGTGAACGATGTCGAGAGGAACTTGCAATATTTCAAATTAAATCGAAAGTTCAGAAAATATTCCAAGTTTGATTTCTTACGGCAGATGTTCGGATTCCCCTCTGAAGAATAATTTACGCTAGCTCCTCAACGAGAGGAGAGGGGAGTAAGTTATGTACGTCGGTTCGAATTTCTCAAAATCCTGAAGCTAGTATCGTGCGATCATACGGTTTAGGAATTAGGGGCGACCGGTGAGGAGGAAGTAGATATTTGAAACTTTTCAAAACTTCGATTTTCAAGCCAAGTAAATGAGGAAAGGAAGTTGGAAATCTTTAAAATTTTGAGCTGTATACGAAAATGAAGACTTGAAAAAGTGAATCTCTCTAGAGTTGTGACTCCAAATTCTAAAAAAGCGTGAATTCTATTGATACCTAATTTGAAGTACTGAATTTTCAATCAAATAATTATGATCGCGAAAATTTTTTCTGTCTTCTACTCATGTTTTCTATTTTTTGTACAAAATGATGATTCGTATTATATTTATCTACAAGTAATTTCCTCATCTACCTTTTGGCATTGTGCCATACTGATGCTCTCACCCCATATTATTTGAAGCTCATCAGTTGATGAAATCGTCAATAAACTTTAAAAGTGGATGACCTACCACAATATTACGTACACGTATTTCTGTAGCCCAACTAAAGAAAAAATAAGTTTTCGTGACTGACGAAAACAATATACTAAGTATCATTTCACAATAAGACGGTTTGCAATTTCAAGTCTGACTATAAATTGTTACTTGTGTGCATGTTCACGGCCAACAGAGCAGATAGGTATGATCGCGTTTCACGTTTTTCCAAACATGTACCGATGTATAATATCGTATCGATGAATTCAAATATTGTACTTACTTATAATCCAATTCTAAGCATAGAGACGAGTGGATACAGGTACCAAGTACAAGTAATCACTTATTTTGACATGTTTTTTTATCGTGTATGAAAAAATTGGGAATTGTGATAATCTTTTTGCGCCTGCTTTACTTGTATTGGAAAATTATGTCATATTTTTCCGTTGCTGTCGAATAAATATAATGTGTTTTTTTCAACAAGTAACATACTGTAGAGGTATACTGTTGTCAAAACTTAAAAAATCTAGACCATACGAAGGATCGGCGTGAGTGGTATAGGAAAAAGACAAAGTAAAATTCTATTTAGATTTCAATTTTTTTTTTTTTTTTTTCTTTCCAAAAAGGTGTGAGTACGGCCCTATTTTCAAATTTATTTTACTAGTTTATTATTATTATTATTTTTTTTGAAAAATAAATTGTAAAAGCTGTGGATTCGAGAAGAAATCTTCAATGTTATTTCAAAAATATCAAAATATACATTATTTAAGGGGAAAAATTCATTATCAATCCACGAATTCCCATCACTGTTGACAGGTAAATCATTGTAGAATTTGGAGAAGATGAGACTTTACGAAATTTTACTGCCAAAACTGGTTAGGTAGTCATTTTTACAGAAAAAATGTAGTCGACTGCTGAAGAGATGAATTTGAAACATACTTTGAATCTATTCTCATCTACATGACAATATTTATTTCAACACTCAAGTGAAAATGTAATTTCTAGTTGTACGAATAGGCATAGGTACAATTTCCAGAAAATTCATCCCCCATGTGCATGCACGCTTTAAATAATACAATGAAGGTACGCTGCTGTAAATGCTTCAGTCTGACTTTTTGGTGGACATCCTTACACAGAATTTCAAAAATTTGAAGATCAATAATGTACAAGTCTGTAATAAAAACTTACCATCGATTACGCTCCATGCATCATCTTGTTGTAGTTATAACGATGAAAGGAAAATATTGAGCCATATGAACTATTTCCCTAATTCATAATTTTCCGTACATTTTTTGTAAAATCAGAGATTTCGTTGATGAATTTTTCACGCTCTCTAGATACGTACTTGGTATCTATTTTTTTGTACTTCATAACCGTACACTACGAAAAATTAGAATGAAAACTATCACTGGAAAAAACTCAAGAACCTATTACGTATCCATAGCAACGTAGGTAATAATTTTTACTTTTTTATCACGCTACCATCATTTGTCCAGAGTATTCTACCATCAATTTAATGAGCAGACATAATTTAAGTAAATATGTACGTAGAGGCCGCATTGTCAGTCCGAAAATTTTTTTTCATCTGATGGTACCAGAAGAAATGAAACCAGAGTAAGATTTATGAATTGAGACAATCTCATTGAGAGAAAGCTGATGAAAATTGGTTGAGAATCGACGTCCTAAAGTGGAATATAAGAATATTTGACACTCGAACTCTTCTGATTGATTCATTGTTTGAAGGCTGGCACTCATCATACTATCCTTTCATTATCTCAAATTAGAGGGAAGGGAGGAAAAAAACATCCATACAATTTTATAATGACTCAATTCTTCACAAAAAACCTCTTTCTCAGGAGCCGCATTAATGAAGTTTTCGGAAATCTTCATTAGGAATGATGATAAAAGTGGTCGAATACCTTCTCCAAAGTCACAATTTCAAATTCGTAGCATTTTACTCAAAATGTGAGGTGGATGATGAAATGTATTACTATTTGGTTAAAAAAATTTTCTCTTAGTATCACTTGTAGACATAATCTCAAGGTAAAAAAGAATTACCGGTACAAGTTATACAGTATTTTCATTTTAATTATTGAAAGGTATTTCGTTCTAAAAAGATGAAATCTTACGGAAATTAGATACACATTCATTCTAGTAAATAATAATCATATACGAGGAAGAAAAAGAAACAAAAATCTTCGAAAATGAAAGACAACTTAGAATACAATCGATTGGCATCACAAAGTACTTCATTCTTCGTAAATAATAATCAAAACGAAAACGGCGACAAAAAATTCAAAATAGTTTATAATTTTTTAAAATTAACTATCTTCTCTTAATTATTTTACTAGCTCGACAGTCGAATTCTAAACAAACTGCAGCAATCAGTTCTTCAGTTTACCTAAGGAATGTATTTTCATTGCGTCCGAGCGGAATTCCATTTGACGATAAAATTTAATAGCATCTGGATTCGCCCAGACTTGTCTGGCTTCAAAATCTCTAATTCGTAAAGATTGCAAACTTTGAGCCCTGGATAAGGCTACATACGCTTGACCAGCCTCGAATACTTTGCTCAGCGACATTTCAACGCAGTCGAGAGTGAGTCCCTACGAGAAAAGAAAAATACAAAATAAACGATATTATTACACCAAGAATCTTCGATAAGAACTACCTATCCCTTACTTGAGATTTATGAATAGAAAATGCCCACGCAAGACGAAGTGGTATTTGTTTCCGCACCATCTTGACACCTCCGCTAAAATTGATGATCCATTTTTCTAGATCCAATGTACGTTTTACACCGCAGCGAAATTGTACGACTGGTAAACCTAATGACAGAAATTTCCATTCTAAAGTATGAAAATGGGGAGAAATGAACGCTTTCGATGGACAGATCACTAACCAGTCGATGAAAACGAGGTAACTACACCGCGAGCACCGTTCACAAGACCATCGGAAATCTTAATATTCTTCAACAACATAACTTGTGCACCCTCTTTCAGTACCAAGGTTTTAACAACGGGCGTATGATCATCGAGCGCCTTTTCACTGCCTTCATCCACAGCTACAAATTTGTGTTCTTTGGCTATGGAATAGAAAAGAAAAATCAAGACTTCTCTGTGTTTTCGTGACAACCATTAAAACGAAGAAATAATTTAGGATCGAAGTCGTACTCGTCAATTGTTGTAGTTGATAATCATTAATCTTCTGAGCTTCGAGAGTTCTACAACACAACTGTGTAGGAACAATACCTCCTTTTTCTAAATTTTGTTTAGCCGTAGCTTTCAGTATTTCTTCAGTTTCTTTGGTGATCCTAAACAATTAGAATGGTCATTTTAAACTAGAGTCCGACAAATTATGCTACACATAACCTGATTTTTCACTCACTTTCCGATACGAACGCGATTTAAAACTGAAATAAATTGACTGTCGTTCTGTCGATAGACACGTTTCAAATTATAACATTGTAACTGACATCGTGCCCACGCTTCACTCTGGAAACAAAATTTTACTTTCGAATTTTTCGACACAGGAGGCAGTTGGAGAAAATCTCCGCAGAGAATCAACTTTATTCCACCAAACGGTTCTTTACTCTTGCGCACAGCTCGAGCGATCTGTTCGATTTTCTACAAAAAAAAAAAAAAGAAAGAAAAAAAGATTTAGAATGATTTGTTTTTCAAAGTACCCATAATTTTCATAGGTCGTACTTCGAAATATTCGCCATCTATCATAGAGATTTCATCAATAATTAGATATTTGCAGCGTCTCCAATTGGACACGACTGCGGGCCGGCTGGCTAATTCAATTCCTCTTTGCAAACTCACATCTCCGGCTCCGATACCTAAAATTTAAATAGTAATCCATTAGGTTCAATGGAATATGCATAAGGTAAATGTACAGGATGCATAGATTGTCATGTACCTGTGAATGAATGCAAGGTGATGCCTCCTATCAAACAAGCAGCAGCTCCTGTACTAGCTGTAGCAACTGTTTCATCTGGGGGAAGAGTGCTAATAATTATCCGCAATAAATACGACTTTCCCGTACCAGCACTTCCTGTGACAATTCAGATTCGAAATATTGAAGCGCAATCAAGTCGCGTGGATCACATATTATTACATCGAAAAGAATATTTGCTCACCGGTGAAAAATATATTGGTCTTTGACGTAGCTGCCTGGAGTATTTCTTGCTGCTCGGATGTTAATTTCGCGTTACTGACCAGAGATATGAGGCACTGTTTTTTCGATTCCTGTAAAACGAAGAGGTGATTTTTTTTTGTTCTGTGAAACACACGGGATTTCAGCATCTAATCTCTAGACCACACTCACCTGTTTCGATTTCAAAGCCTCCATTGTTCGTTTTCGTTTCAATTGCAAATCCGTCATATTGCTCTCCTGTAACTGAATCTCCGATCGTAATCGGTTCATATCTTTATTATTCACCGGACTGACATCTTCTAGAACTTGTGCTTTACCCGATAAAAGCTGTTCACGAAGTTTCACTTTCGGAGATTGTTTTTTACTCGTCAGTTTGATGAATAGGGTTTTGAGAAACGGTATAAGATTGGCGGATGGAGCGTTGTAGAACATCATAACGACATTTTCAGCATTGAAATGGATCGAAGCTTTTCCTTCGGTAACGAACTTCTTATGAATACTCACATTAACTAGAACAAACTTGTGCACAGTTTTTCCGTATTCCAAGTGTAGGAATAAATCTCTAAATTCATTTCGAAGCAATTTTATCAATACCGTCGAGTACTTAACTCGCTTCGTAACTACTTTCTGACTAGTCATCCATTCAATAGTACAGCCACATTGTAAGGTTGTAACGTCCATTTTCACGATTGTTATACCAAGGGAAACAAACAGAATTATTTTCCGTTAATGTTATTCCTATAATAGAGTATGAGAAACATTTTCGAGAAACATTTCCTCAACTTGACGAGTTGAAAATACTTCAATCTTCTCACGTATCCTGATAAAAATGATAATACATTCAAACTCGCCGATTTTAGCGGGAACCAGAAGAACAGAAAGTGAAAATTACGCCACTTATCCGCAAGGAGCGCTACAAACGACAAAGTTGATAATAATATTAATCTATTCTTGGGTCGCTTCTTTCGCTTTCCAATTTAATTAAATAAAACTTTATCTTCTGTGTATTTAATTCTGCAGAGGATAAAACCGTCAAGAAAGTTGTTATTTCGGTTGTAGTTATATTTTGTCGAGGAATGCTCCTATCTATAACGACTAAAAAGTTGGGAGATTTACACTACAGATTTTCCAAAATACAATAATTATCCACAAGTAATAATTCTTGGATGGAAAAAATAAAAATCTCATAATTGAAAATCAGATCATTAACACTAATACTGTACACCGATATTAGAGCAGAAAACGATAGCTTTCTCCCAACAAAATTGATTGATGAGGAACGCAAGGAACAACCTTCCATCCCTGGTGTAGAGGCCCACTCTGAGAATCTATGAAACGGGTAATGTTTGCTTCTGTCGACTTGACCGAAGTGGTAAATTTATCCATCCTGAGCGGTTCTCACCTATGGTTGCGATGGATTAGAACGATTCGATAGGACCTCCATCGACCCGTCAACGATCAACGAGTCCCAGCAGACGTACTCTTTTCTCAACAACCTCGGCAATTCACAGAAATATAATATAAGTACACGCAGGTGGACGTACAGTCCTACCAATGCAAGAAGAAGTTGAAACTCTCACGTAAATTTATCGTAATTTTACCGAGCGTCCGTCGTCGCGCGGGCTCATGCTAACTATACCTATTCTTCAATTATGTACATTCATAAATGCTTGCTTTTATAATAAATCAATTTGCAAAACAAGGTGATAACTGATAATTGTTTAAAGATTAGAGTGTAAAATGTTGAAGGTAATGAAAAAACAAGAAAAATTTAAAGGCCATTGCAGGTTTGCAATAGCAACGGGAACCCGCAACCTCCCTGGTCCTCTCCTCATGTATAGCCTAGTTTCCAAATCTTGAAAATGATGACGTAATGAGTTGAACGCGCTCGCGATCACTTTGGCGCAAAAATGCCCCCTCAGCAAATGAGTTGGTGGGGCTCTTCTCAGTATACTGTATATTCCCCTTATAATTATGTAATGAAGGCTGGAACTTGAATTTTTTTCAAGTCCCTAAAGTAGGTCAAGGTCATTGATGATGTCATAGAGCGTCTCACGTCACGTCACATCACGCAGTTAACAGAAACTCCCGGACGAGGACGGGGACGCGAACGTTTTCTGAGGATTTAATCCCCTTAACAAAATGGATAGCGGGTTCCCCGCTAAAAAAGAATAAAAATCAAAATCATGTTTGACTCTTTGATACCTAGTCAGAATTTTGATCTGATTAATTTTTCCCAAATTTTGATGAACGAAGAGTGTCATCCTTGACATGAGTACCTAATAGAAATCAAACAGTAAGTACGTCAAGAAAGAGAATTCTCTACAATAAAACTAATGACCACCTGGAACGCAACTAAATCTTGGCGATATTAAGAAAAGAAAAAAATGAATATTTCGAATGAAAATACATGCCATACAAGATATTATCTTACATGTAAAAAGCATGAAGTTCGCAGTGCGAGATACTAACAATAAAAATCGGTTTCATAAACTGAAAATCAGAAGAGTCGCTGATAATTGAGAATTTAAATCTTTTTAGCAGTTTTTATACGAGTAAAACAACACAGCGCCTTAATTTACCTCATCCCCCCATAAGAAATGAAAAAAAAAAAAAGGTACCTAACTTCTTTTATTGATATTTTTGATTTTCCCCTTTACTTTTGAAACAAATCGCGCAGCCAATGAAAGATCAAATCAGATAGAAATAATTTCATTAAAGTTAAAATCCACTATTCGTAGCAAAATATATAATTTTTTTTTCTCTTTTTTACTTATTCACATAAAATTATTCATTGCTATGTTCATTTTTCAAATCATAAGAAAATTATCGATAAGATATGTATCCACACCCTCAAACATAAATATTCGTTCTTGTCTGTCTTGGTATTTTTAAATCAACTATATATAGGTACTCCTCGTTCACTTCGAAAGAAAAACGAAATGAATAAAATAAACATTGGAGTCCTCTTTCAAATTATCAAATGAGGATCGACTTGAAAAAAAAAAAAAAACGTATGAAAAGAAAAAGAATAAATAACAGTACACTTCAATTCGAGGAAATTTGACGAACAGATCTATTTCGCTGTAGACTTGGCTCTAGAATGAAGAATGTTCATGTTTAGGCTTTCCGTTAATTCGTTTGATCTCTTCTTCCAGCGACTTGATTTCTTTCAAATAATTGCGCTTCATGATCTCGTAACACTTCCTGAAACAGTGAAATTGTGATGTTGGGATCAACTGTTTATCATCGACAATTACGAATATACTTACTGAGTATAACTTTTACCTGATTCTCGCGAATTCTTTAGGGATATCTACTGAAGAACAAATGACCGTACGTTCTCGTTCAAATGATAACAGATTAGCCTCGGACAAAATATCTTGGCGCTTTGCCCCTATCAGGTGGTTGAGTTCGTCCATCGCTGCGTTCAGCTCTTCCTCGTTCTACACGAACGGATAACAGAATTACAATTTTGAAAATGGTACCTAATTACTTAGGCTACAAACATACAGCTTTGTATAAACACCCGTCTAATACATACATATCTTCTAATTCCAACCAAGGTATCATTTACGTCAATCATCCTTTTTTGATCCACGAGTCTATAACATAATGATTGAATAATTGAAATCAATTCTTCTGATGTAAGTATATCACGTACAGCCAATTTTGACTTGATTGAAAACTACATTGACGCGCACATTTCCGTAAACTTTTCCTTTTCATACGCCCTCGCCGTTTCTGAAGAGTCACAATGATTTTTCCTTTCCAGAGCAAGCAGTACATCTCGTTCTTCGTCAATTTCTTTCTCATTTGTGTCAACCATCGACTTCACGGATTGAAATTCGACTACAAGATGAAAAATTGAATAAATCTCATTAATTGGGTGGATTGACTATTGAATAGCATCATCAGTGTAAAGTTCTCTACGGAGCTATCTTTAATGACACAATTTACTATGCGTTGAATCATTAGTAGTACTTTTTTTCATTAGTAAATCACATTCCAAGGAATTCTCGAGCTTCCGGATATCATTACGTCGACTCTTGTACTGATTCAGTATTTCATCAATGTGATGAACGGCTATTACCTGCGACATAAAATGAAGAAATTAGGGAAAAGCGAATGTGTATGCGTATCTGTTGAACTCGCAGCACCTTTGAAAGACCCTTCAAAGAATAACGGACGAACTGGGGGGATAGATTGGCCTTCATTTCCGGGACAGGACCATCATCCGTAATCTTTCCACCAATTTCTTCTACATCTTTCATAATGCTGCTCTTCAGTCGTGCACAAGCACGTCTTCTTCACAAATTGGTAATTCCAAATCTATAATGATCAAGTTAAGGCTCTAAAAAAGTGCTATTCAAGGCTACTACACCCGTCACCACCATCAAGCAAGTGCGAAGCCTTTGCTGAAAAAACCGGGAAATGCACTTCTTGTTTGTTGACGATCATCACGGTCGTTTAAAAGAAAGATCGTAAATGTGACATTTCCAGCGCTACCTACAGTCCGAAATGGTACTTGCCATACTTCGACTATGATTGGTGAATTTCCGGTCACTCCCCACCAGCTATCTCGACCCATGCAATATCCAATCAGAAAGAGAAATGTCATTCAATGATAAGAATCATCATTGAAAATAACATCATTCATTCATAATATTTAAAAACTTTTATTCGAGTTCGCAGTCTCATATTCTTTATAATTAAAATTCTAATTTGCCTGCTAATCTCGGGTAAAAACTATCGTTCAAACAAGATTTTCATTATCTCAGTTCAAGTTGTGAATCATCATAATGGTGTACATTGCTCCAGGTGAGTATTTTTGTCTTCATAGACAAATCATTTTCTGATTTATGAAAGACCATACTTAGAATAGATGAGATTTAATTCGTTATTCGCTTTACTAGACGGTAATATTCACAATGGACCACGGCCATGGGACTTGAAGAGAGTCAAGGATACGTTTTGGTCAGTCCTTTCGGCTGTAGAACTATTGTAAGCATTCTTCCTCATCAATAATCTGAACTGTATCAGAAATTTATTGGTTTCTTCGAAACTACTAATGATATATTAATGTTGTAGCGTACAGACATTGCTACCGTTCCCCATTCCTGGAGTTCGAGATCGAGCTCTTAGATACAGATCATCCGGTGGAAATGCTGGCTCATCTGGATCAGGCGGGTATGTATGTCATATAACTAAGATGATTGTGGAGGGGTTCAAGAAGTTGAGTCGATGTTTTATTCTACGTTTTACAAATGCAAACTAGAAATAATTTATTCTTATTGTTATTTTTCATTTCCTTTGTAGTCCAAGGGGTGGATCAACGTTCAGATCTAGCGGAGGATTTAGAACAATATCAGACATTCGTCCACCTCCGCCAGCATTTGGTGGTTGTTCGGGTGGCTCTTGCGGAAGATAAATCGAGTTTTGGTGTTTTAAAGGTCAACAAATAGTTGGTCTGCCGTGCATAAAATTCAACAACAGCATTCATAATTTGTTTCGTGTTCGTAAAACCCCAAGTTACATTGGTTTTTTATTCGTATCAATTTTTCAATGTATTATTCTTACCATATGTTTAACAGATATTCTTTTGTTTGTACATAATATTGTATCATTATACGTCCGTGAAAGTTATTGAATTACGAAATTCTTTAGAACCATCTAGAAACATTCCTGATGTCATCTGATTGACAATTGTTCAGTCTGAATGAATAAATTTAAAACCGTGATGCCATATCGTCATTTGATTGAATGTGAAGTTATCATTTCTTGATCTCTCTCGCGTAATCCTACACATTTCTCTTCTTGCATGTCGTCAGATCCATGATATTACTCAATTTAAAAGGTTGTCTGCCAATGAAAAATTCGAATAGGGTGCCTAAGTTCTTTCTCTTAGTGCTGTAGCATATCTAGAATGGCGATTTTTAGCAAAACTTGAAGAAAGGTCAGTTTTTTAAATTTCAAGTCAGGAATTCTTATGACCAACTTATCATGCCACCACCACGTTTCCCTTCACCAGAGGGAATTTTTGAGTTGATCCATTCAATAGTAGGTAACCAATATGAAAGAAGCAGGGAAGCGGTAAATCTATTTCATTTTTTCGGCGATCAAAGACCAAATCAAAATAAAATTATACTCGACACATAATTAGCTCTTATTTATTCGTTTTATTATTAAAATAAATAAATTTAGAAATACAGTATTTTAACACTGAAATTATTAACACGATTTCACAGAGAATATAATATAAAAACATGATACAGTAATAATCACTAAAAAAATTAGTTGCTGAGTATCTCGTAAAAAAATACAAGTATTCAAAAGAGTAGAATAAAAAAAAAAAGAAAAAAATTAACGGGATAACTCGTAATTCTAAAAGTGGCGACACCAGCAGTAATAGAAAATACAGTAAGTTATAATGAAGATGAAAATTAAGATGACCATTGGTGCGTGATGACTTTTGCGATCCAGAAAGATTTCAATGATAGCATACGTCAAACGATCAAGGTCCAATGTGCATTAAATGGGAGAGTAAGAGTAGAAAGTACAAATTATGGCAATCACGAGCTTTTTTTTTTCTTTTGTTTTAGAACGAAGTCTATCTTGTATGCAGCTCATTCAAGAAACGTAATAATAAACAAATTTTGAATGGCCCCAAAAATTTACAGAAATAAATCTTTGGTTCATCGACAGCATACTCCCCGTTTAGGCTACCAAACGCGTACTATAAAAAATACATCAATAAAAAAGAGTAAGCCTAATATTGACGACTTTCAGGAGGTCCTGGAAAGACGTATCGATACAGCTCAATTGTCCAACAGATTATGCTCGAATAACAACCATGCAAAAAATTACGAATAAAGAAATATATCAGCCTTTTACAAGAAATAAACGTATGAAAGTAACGCGTTATAAGAGAATCACTGAGCTCGCATACTGAATATTGGATCAATATCATCGTACGCGAGTTTTCATAATTCAATGTAAACAAAAATAACATTCACACATGTAGAATATATCACAGAAAGAATATTTCAATAATTAAAAAAAGAATGAACTGACTAAAAACAAAATAGTATTGAAGTTAAATATAACGCGTTCATTTTATACATAGGTACCTACAAAAGATTATTATAGTAAATATTATAAATAAATTCAACAAATAAACAGAAATTATCTGAAACTACCTATATTATGTAAATGGTTGGTGTTCGTAACAACAATTCAAGGCACAGTAATACATAATACCATTCACTTCCGTTTTCGATCCGATGATTCCAAATATGCGTACAAATCGCTGAATCACAGATTGGCAGTTAATACAACGAGAGAAAAAGGCGACGATAAACGCGAACAGTACATGTAGAGCGGCATTTGAGCAATAGGCACGTAACTATCGTTCAACAATACGAAGCATCATCGTAATGGTAATTGTACAAGTAACCGGTCCTTCCGTTGGCCATCTCGTACCACGGTGTCGTGGGTTCTGTCCATAAGAATCACAACGCCAATAGCTGGAGAAAATAAATTTTTCCAAAATATTTTTAATACACACAACGAAGAGAACAACCGATCAATGGCTGCATTCCGACATCTAACACCAGTCTGCTGTGTACGAAAAGTCTTTGAAGAAATTTTGCTCGTCGTTCGTTAACATTCGCGGATCTTTCGGCGGCGTTAGTTGCGGTTTTTCGGACGTAAATTCTTCGTCGAAATTACGCACATCTTCGACCGACGACTGTTGAAACACGAATAACATGAAATGAGAATGAATTTTTTCACGAAAAATACTGCGCCCGAAATTTCAGACTTACCACAGTGGGTACAAATGGCGGTCGTATCTTCCGCATTAATAAATCATCCCAGACGATATTTTTGAAGAAGGCTTGTTTCTTCACATCTTCAGCGTCTTTATCACTCGAGCCTAGCCGACGTTCAGGATTCTTACGCAGTAACTAAATAGAGGGATAGAGAGAGCGGTACAAATGAGTAATTATTGCAATTTCAGGAGTGAAAGAAGAATTATTGTCTACTACTTACGCGTCTCATAATTGCGATTGATTCCAAGGATAGATATCGAGGATACCGAACCTCATCATTGACGATTGAATCAAAGACTTCTTCTTCATCATCGCCAGGGAATGGGGACTAGAAAATGAGAAAATGAAAAATTGTAAAACGATTTTTCGCATCATTCGTATCCCTTAAACATGATGAATAAAAACTTACTTCGCCGACCAACATTTCGAATATGAGCACACCGAGACCCCACCAATCAACAGCCCGCGTGTATGAAGTCTCGGTTAGAACTTCGGGAGCCAAAAATTCAGGTGTACCGCAGAATGTACCTGTGCGATCACCGAAACCCATACCTTCCTTGCATAAGCCAAAGTCAGCTATTTTAACATATCCTTCCGTGTCCAGTAATAAGTTATCTAGTTTTAAATCCCTGAAAATAATGAATTGAAACAATAAAATACATGTTGGAGATGTTATCTGGATATAGAGAAATTGGAAACTTTTTCTTACCTGTATATGATACTGTTTTCGTGTAAATACTGTAATCCGGATACGACGCAAGCTGCGTAAAATACTGCTCGTGGTTCAGAGAAGACGTCAGCGTGGATGTGCATCATGAGATCACCTCCCGCTGCATATTCCATTACAAAACACACATGAGCCTGTAAAGATAATGATGAAATTATGAATTAGTTCTGAAAAAGTAGGTACTGAAATCTTTTTTTTCAAGTAACAAGAATTGTTATTGATGGGTGGGAGAACACAAAACCGAATTATTAGCTTCAATGAGACAGTTATTGATGTATTTAGGATACTGATGAAGAAAACATTGTAGTCCGAGGAAAGTTTGTTCTATGTACTCTGAAGGAGGAAAGAAAAGACCTAGGGAGAGAGCAATATTTAAAATATGCACTCTAATTGAGAAAAAAAAGGGGCCAACGAATTCGAATTTATTTCCAAGTATCAATTATTGATAACACTGCACAAAAATTGAAAATTTTTAAAAATCAATAAAATGAGATAAGTCGCTTCTAAAAGTAGATCGCATTTTCTTGTTACCTACAATCTTATTTAGTTGCCGTTCGTTCTCGAGCTTCAATCAACAATAGCAGTAAGTATCATACAAATTTGAATGGAAATGTATGCTTCGTTTCTTTTATTTCCTACTTCATCAAAATGCTTCTTAAAGTAACGTTGAAAACGAAGGTCACTTCACTGAGTGGGGTTCCTTATCAATGTGCATTGACGCACTATTACAAATTGAAGATTTTTCAAAGAACTTGATGAAGTTATTAATTAAGAATTTTGCAATTTTCTACAGAGTACAGAATCGAAAATGATGAAAATGAAAATAGTAGAGGTTGGAATTCTCCTTAATTATTTGACTTCTAGTGTTCAGTGTTCACATTATTCAAGTTTATCCTACCTTGAAGCTTTCTCTCCTCACCTCCCTAATCATCATTCATTAGCCAATGGACAGAGCACGCCATCCAATGAACGTTCGAGAATTGATTTTTCAATGTTCATTGATCAACCATCGTTATCAGTACATTCCGATAGTCAAAAGAAGGATTAGAACAATGTTCCATACTGACATCGGAGTTCAATTTTATTTACTTATTCATCATTTGTTTTATTCTGCTAAATACAATCATTTTTGATAATTCTTCGACTAAATCAAACAAACTTAATTAACTCGTCAAAACTTGAAGTGAACAATTAGTTGAGAAGCTTTCTCTCCTCACCTCCCTCTCTAATCATCATTCATTAACCAATGGACATAGTACGCCATCCAATGAACGTTCGAGTGGCATTGTTCAATGTTCATTGGTCAACCATCGTTATCAGTAAATGAGGTTACAACGAATCAACAAAAAATCAACATTTCGATAATCAATACCCTCAAAAGAAGGATTAGAACTAGAACAATGATCAATACTGTCACAACCGTGATACCGTCATCGGAGTTCAATTTTATTTATTCGTCATTCTTTTTATTCTGCTAAATACGATCATTTTCGATAATTCTTCGACTAAATCAAACTTTATTAACTCGTTGAAACTTGAAGTGAACTAATAGTTGAGTGTTGAATCTGTTGAAACAATCAACAATAATAAGAGCGTTCTTGTTTTGGAAACTATCGAAGAATCAAGATTCATTATCAAGGGTAATTTCAGTTGCATTCACTAATCTTACGAGTACATCGACATTAATCCTACTTCAAGACGTCATAGTTTCCATCTGAGGCCATATCTCAAAAACATTGTTTACTACCAATATTGGTTCATGAACAAAAGGAGGCTCGCCTCTCACGTAATACAAAATTGATCAAACTCACTGATATTCAAGTTACATGAGAATTAAATACAGGAAAAATCGAAGCAAATTTCGCTCAAATTTACGACAAAACTCACCTCCGTTTGAAAACAGGCGAATAAATTGACTAAGAACGGATGTCGCATAGCATTGGCCACCTGGAAAATACGTTTTTCCGAAAGCAATGATTCCACTTCATCACGAGCGATGATATCGCCTTTCTTCAACGCTTTTATGGCGAAATACTCGCCAGTATGCTTGTATTTGCATAGTATAACCTAGAAAAATTGAAAAGTGAGATACAGTTTCTTTAAAACACGCTTGAAATTGGGATTATGACGACCACAGCCGCGTTCACTTACTTTGCCAAAATGTCCTCTTCCAAGTACACTCAGCAGGTAGAAATCCTCCATGGACATACCGGCAGATTTATTCGATTTCTTGCCGCAATCACGCTGATCCAATGATTCCATTATCGACGAGGTATCGAACACGGGTGGCTGAAAAATACCGAAATTTTCAAATTAGCTTTCGTCGCTACCTCGTTATCTGACTTCCGCATAAACTAATCAATAATGTACTCGAAAACATTCGATTTAATCTCACAGTACGTCAATAAGATACCAACTGCTTAAGTAATGAGGTTAATAACAAATCTTGACCACGAAAGCGATATTTTATAAAATATGACGAAATTGTACGTAAACTTCAAAAAAATCTTCATGTTGTGGTATATGTATTCATGACAAAAAATACAAGAAATGCATGCAGATCGATTGGTAAACTGATGAGGATGATAAAGGGTATGGTATACTCTAGGAACGGATGAAAGTTGATTATACAGTGTTTTTTACGATCACATTAGCATTAACAACAGAAGTAAATTTGAGAAAAAAAAAACAAAGAAAATTTAATTTGCACAGCAAAAACTATAATATAAAGCAAAAAGCTGATGAAGAAGGAACAAGACTTCCCTTTGTTTTCTAGGTATGCAAGAAAACATTTCGAAAGTTTTGAAGGTTGCTTCACGGTAGTTAAAGCTAGTTATAGACAGCATGAAAGTCATAGAGAAATAAGCAAATGATTTAGTCCAGCTTCCATCCAACATTATTGCACTCTGAGAAGTTAAGACAGAATCACGAATAGTAAAGACCGATTTTGAGGAATTCTTTGACCAGAGTCCTGTCATGAACTTGAAACAATTATTTATAAATTCTGCACGCCAAATTTCGATTCGAACGATGCGAACTCTCATCTTTTTCGAATGTATTTCTGTTAGAGAATTCAACAAAGACGTAACAACAATTTGAATGCGGGTGATTCCCTCGTTTTTCAATATTTCACATCTCGAGGAAACATCAATGCAAATGATACTTGAAATCCCTCATTTTTGAAGCTTAGTAAGTTTATAGCGTTTTTGGTTCCAAGTAGTAAACCTCTTGTGTGCGTAACCTGATAAAACCATCATCTACAATATTAAAATGAAAGGCTCTGTCAATACAGAGGATTCAGGTTACCCCTCTTCTTAATAAATTACTTTCAGTGAGGTACACGAGTTAGGTGACTTGACAGACACTCCGGTCGAAATGAAATGTATGAAGATGCAAACAATATTGATCTAGAGGGTGTTTCTCATAATAAGCAGTAGGAAAGTGGCGAAAAACTCTCATTTCAATTTGTGCAGTAAATTTTCCGTCGTGAGATCTAATAACTCTGAGAGGGTTGAGTTCAGAGAAATTTACTAATATTTCTGCAAAAATCTACTCACAACGATCACAGGATATTAAAGAAGATAAGGTAAAATTGAGGGCACAAAACTATGGTCTCAAATGAATGTGGGAGGCTCGTTGAGAGTGAAATGGCTCGACCATAGGAAGTTTGAGGCAATATTCCAGCCGCAGATTACTTTAAGAATAGTGGCCAGTTTAAATTTGAAAGTTCAGGTCAATAGTTCAGAAGTTTATCGAAGTGGTGAAAAAGGTACAAAGTGTCGAGAAATGCAGATATTTCTATCCTAGTTAAACGAGAATTAAGGAGGTCTTTTCACTAATATTACAAGTTCACAAATACTACTGTCGGTTTCTAAGAGAATTGATCAAATATGAAAATACTTCTATAAGCATCGATCCAAAGTACTACAATTTGTGGCTGAGCATTCCGCATGCGAACAAACAAATGAAAAAAATAAATAATAATCAAATGATGTTTACCGTAATGGGTATAAATGAGCAATAAATTGGCGCGGTTATGATTTGCAAAGAAACACTCATGTAGAGAAAATAAAATTCCACCCAGATAAACAGCCCCTGTTGGATGATGGAGCGACGATCTTCACCGTTATTCTTACTATAAAATGTTTACGCAAGCCAAGATCAGACATTTCTTCTTAGAGTCTCAACGGGAGAATGAGCGCCAGAGGTATTGGAATGACCAGGACCAACTACTTTTATTTGCGAGTAAATGAAAAATTTGAATGAAGCTATGACGTTTGCGCGGGTTAAAAGGAAATAATTAATAGCTGCAGCGTTAGCGGTAAGTACTCTTTCACCAAGACAGTTATTAAAGTATTGTTGAATACCTCATCCAGGGGAAATTCGATTAGGGGGGAGGGTTGGGGTGTCGATAGAGGAGTATTGACAATGCTATCCGGAAGTTCTACAATAGGTTGAGGACACCAATCCGGCTCTGCATCCTTCAAGAAATCGAATTCCTGCAGTGCTCTCTGGAGCTGAAACAACAACGGGATGAGTGCTCGATGGTTTTCTCGAATTCGCGTTTTCTTCTTCTTTTTTTCAAATACATTATAACAGAGACGAAGGAAGAGGATTGAATCCTAACGTATTATTTCTCATCAAAATACTGTACACTAAAAAGCAGCCTTCAAGAGAAATGATGCACACTTTCATTCGTTATACAAGAGTGTTTTCTTTTAAAGACAAACTTTAGTGTGCTGATAAACTGTACAACAGTGAGTAGGGAAGCTACTTCGTTGCTTTCAATAAGCACTCGAAATTTACACTCGAATGTCCAGCAAACGCGGTCTACAAGTACTCTTCTTTTAATTCTTAACTCGCTCCTCGTTACTTTTAGAACCTTCACCTATGGTTTAAGCCCTAATTAGTACGTTAGAAATTGCCAAGCTCAAGAATTTCGTACTCACCTCGGGATCAATGGGCGCAATATTCTCTACAGGTTCTTTCGGTATTTTTGGAGGCGTCTCCACCGGCCGCAATGACGGACCCTTCTTCTTAATCGAGGACGGTAATAGGAACTGATTCAAATGCGTATCAGGAGGAAGAGGAGGCAGAACTGCGATGCCCAAACCTAACGGTCGACTTCCGGTTAATCCAGTAACGTGCGGATCTGGCGTCTCTCCGGGCGTTTCGGCTTTATCTTCGAGCTCTTCTGGCACAACGTCTTCACGCGCAACATAAAATACACAATAAATTGTTATGCGAAACATAAAAGCAATATTTATCAACGAGAACACAGTTACGAGTGTTGTTTACATGAATCAGAATAGGCCCAAATATGAATAAACGATAACGAAAATGTACTGATAAACAGAGTAGAGCAATTTAATTGCATAAGTGATGCGACCTTCGCGTTACATAAGAGCGGCTTACCTGATGATGGACTTTCGGAACGCGAGTAGGTGCGAATGTTATTTTGTATAGGCTGCGGCGCGTGCGAGCGTTTCAGCAAACGACCCCACGTAGCAACATTGATATTCATTTGTTTGGCTCGCGGGAAGTTCTTGATCTGCTGTTTTAGTATTTTCTTCTGTCGGCGAAGTCGCGGTTTCCTCGTGATCATCGGGTTCAGGAACTTAATCTGCGCGTTACACGAATACACATTACACTCGATCCGTGTGCGTACGTGTTTCAACACACGTGGGCGACTGAACTTGGCCAGAGCGTACTTACTTCGGCGAAAAGAAGACCCTGCGGTTCTAGCTGTAACGCCATACCGTGCCTGATATCGTCGATAAATTCTTCTAATTTCAGAAATTTAACGGCACACAATGATCGCCAATCTTTCCAGTAAATGTCAATTTCCAATTCACGCGATTTTTCGAGTTCTATTGAAAATCTAGGAAAACACATCGATAATGGTCAAAAATCTCGCTTCATTTAGTTTATACTAAGGATCGCAATTATGGAAATTTACCGTTGATCCCATGCCTGCTGCGAACACGGTTTCCAACTCGTCTGAGCAACGGTTTGGTTGTCCAATTTTAAAACAGCCATAATTTCATCTGTAAGAAAAAAAAACCATTAATTTTTGTAATTTAATTTCTCAATTATTAATCATGATCTCATACATTATAGTCTTGTCTGATGGTCAATTTCATAGGGTAAGAAGATGGCAAAAGTATGGAAAATATTGAGAATGAGTGAAATTTTTCTCATTTACAGAAATTTCATTTATATCACGTGCGCATCGTCACAAGAGTTGATTAAAAGTGGCATTAGACCATTTCAATAGCATGTATAAGAAGAATAAAAAAGATGATAGAAAGAAATTTAAAATTTTGACAGAAAAAGATTTAGGTTTTATGCACCAAATTCCAGCAAGAACCTCTTTTTTCCCTCCACATTTTCAAACAGGACACATTCGTTTCATGAGACAAACCAAAAACTTCTCAGTAATGAGAACATTCTAAAGTGATGTGGGATAGTAATTTTATGTTTTTCATTCAAATTATCAATAGTATTGATAGTTTCAGGAAAAACTATCAGGACTATCGATAGCATGAGACCTTTGACTATCGCCCATCACTACTTTAAAGTATGTTCATCAAAACAGTTAAGCAAACACACGCGTACTGATTGGCCTTCAGCAAGTGAGAAAAATTGTTCTATAGATAAAACGTATTCAATAGGAAGACAAATCTCCTTGATCATTCTAATGTTTCAATACTCATGTTTTGAAAAATAATCATTCTCGTGTACATAACGTTGTATCAGTAAACGATCTGCAATATCCTTTTGAGCAGTTATTCAAGCATACATTACACAAAAACTAGACTTAGAACACAATATCGCAACCGAAGACATTTCTTCAGACGGTGTTATTCAAAAACTACAAATATAGACATACAAATACTAAATTCAATTCACGAAGGGTACATTGATCACCCAATTTATACTTACTACTAATTTCATCCTTAACGCTGTATGATTTACACGAACTGCGACCGGTTACACCTTTTACAAATGATCGAAGGTCATTCGGCGTTGATAAATTTTCTTTTTCCTTTCTTGATCGACCGGGGACTTCTTCAAGAAGGTCTTGGCAACCCATCAATCTGCAAACGCACGGATTACATTAATCTTCTTTCTCGGTTTTGAGTAGTTTCAAAATTCAAAGATAAGTCGATACACTGCTCGATGAAAGAAATTCCCTCTTCCCCATATAGATGTGCAAATAACTTGAAATTATGATAATTTGATTTTTTTTAGAAATTTAAAAACAAGAGATCTCTGTGTGATAGACTGATAGCTGTTCTTTTGGAGGACAGCATTAATTTAACGGGCAAAATCTATCTACAGATCTCTTATTTATTGTGCTACAAATATTATCAGACCTTGACTGAAGGCGCTAAAGGTATTCTCGCTCAATCTAAACAAACATCGCGGGATACAGACATCCGAAAAATGAAGTGGAATTTAGGAGAATACCTCTAGCGCCTTACTTGACTGAATTCAAACCGATTGTGGAGGTCGTAAGAGGTATCTGGTATCATGGAATAGATTGATTTTCCAAGACGTCACAGCACTGATATCTATAGACAAAAGTAGCTTGATGAATCCCGCGTAAGAATAACATAGGAACATTTCGATCATTCATCAGTACTTCAAAATAAAAGAAAAGTTAAGAATATAAAGTGAATTTTCACACACAGGAAAGCTTCAAGATTGTGAATATCAGATTTTTATTCTCAACTTTCTTTTCATTTTGAATTATGTACACTGATAAATGATCAAAACGCTTCCATAGTAATCTTATGGGAATCGATATGCTGTTAGAAGGGACATCGCTGTTATTGATAGATATGACGTAGCAGGAAAAACAATCTATATTTGTAAAACTCCCGCTTATTAGAGAGTCATTACGTCGGGTTTAGTAGAAGTTGAGCCTTCAGTTAATAATTTCCGGACTTTGGAAGCACAGCTACAGTCCAGGTATTTGGACTGGTCAGTGCCAGAATTGCACTTCTGAAGGAACTAACCTTACACACAAACACTGATTTTTACATAACACGCATTCCATTTCTTGGTTTCCTTATCAATTTTATTAAAAACCATTGCAGCAACCCTGGCAATTGACCAGTCCAAATAGACCTCAGGTTTCTATGACATCAATTCCGTTGCTATCAGCAATTCAGCTAAGGCGCTAGAGGTATTCTCGCTCAATGTAAACAAACATTGCCCTGGAGTGCGCGGGTTGGTGCGCGGGATGTTCCCATCCGAAAATCCAAAAAATAAAGTGGAATTTACATGTAAAAAGTCCACTTCATTTTTCTGTTTCTCGGATGGGAACATCCCGCGATGTTTGTTTACAATGAGCGAGAATACCTCTAGCGCCTTAATTCAGCAACGCTGATACAGAATGATTTGTTTACATTTATTTTTTGTCAATAATAGGAAACTTCAATGTGAGATTCCAAAGTTATTCTGTAACATTAAACTTTAAAATGTTATGCTTTTGCCATATATTTAACAAAAATAGAAACGTCTATGAGCATTTTTGTTGTAGAAACATCTGGATTAGATGAACAGCAGTGCATATATACTGAAAATTCTCAATAATGTATCAACACTCAAATCTGATAAGAGATCCATTCTTACAAAACAATATGAAAATGATGATAATACACAAAATTGGTCCATTATTATCACTCTCAAATGACGTTATCAAAATGCCAAATACATACTGTAAAGTTTTTTTAAAGTTAATGACAAACGTGACGAACTAAAGAACGAGGCAAAAACGCCGTTTGATTTTACATAGGATTGAACGGATACTCGTTCAGTTCTCCCAGAAGACCTGTGTTAAAAGCCGTTCTTAGTGTCATCTATGGTTAATGAGTTGGGGCTGTCTTTTGATGCATGATCATTGAAAAAACTTTCAACAGACTATCAAAGGAACTACTTACAAACTAGAAAGATATTCTTTAAAAGGTACTGCTCTCTTGATCTTGGTGATCATGAGATACTTTCTTCTTGATTGCATAAAAGAACAAATCAATCAATTAACCAAAATGCAATGTGTGACGTCACAGAAACTTTCAATATTCTTTGAATGAATAATTTATAATCTTGATCTCGTCACAGCTGTCGCGTAATCTATAGAGGAACATTATGTCTTGATAGTGTTATTTATTATGATCATGGTTTTAAAAAATTATAAATTACATGATCAAGAATTTTAAGAAATGTGATGTGTTTTGCAAAAACCCGGCTTACGGGCTTAAGGTGAAGAAAAATCGACCTCCATATTTTGAAGGAATTTGATTCTGCGTTAAGATTATGATCCAGATCAGTCAAAATATAAAGGTCGTTTTTTTTTTCACCATAAGCCGGATTTTTGCAAAACGCATCACAAATAGAGAATTTCTTTAATTTTTCATTTTTGGTTTGTAAGAAAGACTTTCATATTTGAGTGTGTCTAATTATCATTTGCTTTCAACATTATTAGGTAATATTATGACTTCTAAAAATAACAATTTTTAATATTTTACAGGATTACTCAAAAATTTAATTTCATAAAAAAAAAAAAAAAAAATAGAAATGGCAAACGGATTTTTATTTAGCCTTGAAATGTGGAATATTTCTTAAATTGATTCAGCAAAAAATCCAAAATAGTTCAGTTTTCAGTAGCCGTCAATAATTTTACATAAGGGTAGCCATTTTTGTAATGGTAGCCACTTGAATTGCTTTTTACAAACAAGATGGCGGATAACAGCATTCAAATTATCTTGAAGCTTTTGTATCTGAAGATCCAACGCTGGATTCCGTACTCGCAAAAAAAAAAAAACAAATTAATTTCAAGTTCACTTGAAGAAATAAAAACACACTCAAGTCACTTTGCGAAGTTACTTTAGGGATTTTTTTTGGACTTTCCTAGATTCTCAAGTGTACATACATAGTAATTGTTGTAGCGATAGATCAACGACTTTTACACTCATTAATGAGTGTGATAATTTGCGTATATACTTCCGGCAAATTGTAGCCATCAAATGTGAACTCACGCCAATCACTAAAATACTCTCATTGTCAACGACACCTAATCAACAAGTCAATTCTTCTCCTGTTTCACAGTGCAATTCTGTTTTCCATTTTCTGTACGGTCGAGTGCTTCGATAAAACAGACAAGGCTATAGTAATACTTATTGCTGTATAAAAACCAACAATAATTGTCGTCAGATAATATTATAATTTGCGGGTGGATGAGAATTTTTGTCGAGCAGTGTTTAATAAAGATATCCAGATTATTACATATCAGAGCTTCTGAACCAGAAGTTTGACAAAGAACTCCGCATGAGCGTACTTATACAGCTTACCTAACTTCTAATTTTCCCGTCACAGCCGCACATCGTGACACGGACGAGTTCGCGTACAATCTACCATTATTGGACGGCCTAAACGGTTGCAGACTAGTATATGCAACGGGAACGGGACTGGCAGATTGAACGATCTGCAACTCTTCTTTCAATTCGGCAGCCGCAATGGAATTCATCGGTAACTCTTGTCTTCGAAGTTCCAATGATTTTTTAATGAGATCCAACTTTCTACTAGATTCCGATAAATTTGCTTGCGCCTGCAACAGAAGAACACGAAATAAATACATCATATTCTCTCGCAAAAGATATGAGCTAGACGAGGCACCGCAAAGAAACAAAATACTTCAAATAAAAAAACGAAACGAATTTATTTTTCAAGTTTTACAAAAGGCTATAATAAGAACATTATTTTTTTGCGAAAAATAATTTACAATTATCGCACATACAAGACGCATTTTTGCTCGGGCCCACGTGGTGCCCGGGCTTCCTGAACGAACCCACAATCGTGCCGAACTTCTCCAGCACGTCCATCGTACGGTTGGTGTTCGACTCAAAAGGCGTTATCGTCCTGGTGGTCGACGCGGATTTTTGAATTTTCTCACCGGCTATCTTCGGCGAAGGAGCTTTTTTAATTGTACCATTCTCCACTTCCCAGAAGTTCCCGAAACTCCAGCCCAACTCCGAGCTACTTGTACACGTCTCGTCTTCAGATTCGCTCGAATTATCCATCGAGGAGAAGACGTTCCGTAAATATTTAACTCCGCGACTGCTAGGCACTGTCGTATTCTTTATATTTACTGGATCTTTTTCATAGGAAAAGGAACTAGACGTACTACACTGATCGCTGATGAAGAAATTCTCGAACGAATTTTCCCAACAGCTGCAATCGGCCGATGAAAATCCTGATCTCGAACTGAAACTTTTGTTTAAGAAGAAAGGCAAATACGAACTGCAGGAGGACGGATAAGAGGACGAGTACGACGAATTAAAATCGTTCAACGTCATATTCGACGATTTTATACTATTGACGATGCTACCGCGACGAGATAGTCCGCCACATTTGTTACAGGCGTCCGCGACCGTCGCTTCTGGCGATGACTTATCTGCACTGAGGCCGGAGGTCGATAAAGTCGATCCTATATCGGTGCATTTGGAGGATCTGCTGTCGCTGTCAACCTCTGATTTACGACATTTATTGGCGTTTCGTTGTTTTTCTAGGAACGTGGACAGTCTCGAGACATGACCTTGATTCTGAAATCAGTAAACACGTATTTCCGCGTTATGAAACTCGAATAAATCCCTCATCCAGTGATGTCGTACTCGAGATGATGGTTCGTACATATTCGGAAAAACTGTTGTGCGTTGAAGAGCTGCACGCGTGTGATAGGAATGCAGCAGCTTCACTTACTTTTGGAACGCGGCCAAAACATTACATGATCTCGTATGATGTAATTTTTATGCAGCCGTTTTGAAACAATTCGACCGAGTTGTATTGTACGAGTATGGATGAGAGCACGCACCCCGAGTATCGACAAAATTTGAATCAGAAGAACCAAAACTTACCTTCAAAGGGCTTCTGTACGAACTAGCGATGGAGCTCGCGGTAGTCGAATGCACGACAGAGTCCGAAGAATTTCCTTCTTGCACGACGGGTGAGAGGATGGAAACATTCCTTTTGGCCGGAACTCGGGTACAGAAGTGGGTGGTGAAACTGTGCGCTCTGCGCGAAAAACTCGGACTTCGAATGCCGCAGCAAACTTCGCAAAAGTCGGTCCTCGTCGGCGGTTCTAATGAGTTATTTGCTACTTTGTTGCAGGTCGTGTCTGCGATATTTATACTGCATTTGTTATCAACGGTAAAACTGGCCGAACAGGCGCTTCGGGCTCTCTTATCGTCACGAGACGGCGGTATCGTCGTGAACACAATATTTCCACGTTTATAAGCATAACATGGACGTTTCATCACATCGCTCAGATCGATTTCTGTCCACCCGGAGGTGACGCTAACGCCATTATCTGAATTACCGAATGGATTGCGACTATCTTCCTTATTTCCATATTTGTTCATCGTTTTCGCTACGAACACCGTCACCACTACCATTAAAATATGGTCACTGCACTATTTGCACCATTTCCGATCATATCTCGCTGTATTTTAAACGGTTTCCTATACATTCGGTGAATGACAAAACGAAAGCAAACGTATTTCGCGACAGCGCGCACACAAAATACAGAAATAAAACAGTTTGCAATTAACGCGAAAGTCGTTCGTTGAGTCGCGCGGCGAGAATAAAATATCATTCGTTTGGAACGCTGCCCGGTGATTAAGATCAAATCGTCGACTTGGACGCCGGCCAAAGTAACGCCGTTTTTCTGCGGTGCCGCAGCAGGGGATGGAAATAGGAAATACGGAAAGAATGAAAATAGCTGAAATATCGAACTCTTCATTTAAAGCTACATCGTAAGGACAACTTGAAAATCCAGCTTGGGGTATAAGGTGGAAAATTGATGCAAACTTGCAATTTGGATGAACGCAAAACAATAGAAAAGGTACAGATTTTACTCGAGACGGGGGGAAAAAAGCATGAGAAAATACAAGGGAAGGGAAAAATTCGGAAAAAAATGTCCAGATTTCTAACCTTTTATAATGTCAGAATAATTACAATAGCGCCAAAAAGAAAAGAAGTATCATGTATTGGTATTCTACCAGTTTTCGTTATGTTGACGTTGACTTCTGGAAATGACTCGGAACAAAGTTCATGGATCACGACCACCATTATCACTAAGCGTAAAAGAAGAACGGTCAGGGTCAAGATTTCAAAATAGAAACAGGCATGACAGATTGTCGCTCGGACAAGTCAGCACTCATTTCACATGTAGCCCAATGAAAGTATAGAAAACTCATGCAATCTGTTTTCGGACGGTAATTCATCCGAATCGATTAGGGCAAAGTTGTGAAAAAAATTTCTAAGAGAAAATATTCAAAATTATTTTTGCATACTGTCATGCACTACACGTCCAAGTCGGAGACAGCATCATCGACTGTTTTGGATGATAGGTTATCTCAGATATTTTTAGAAGCGATCATGGATAGAGAAGAGTTTCCTGCAGGGTTTAGTCTCAGTAGTTCTTCACGTCGATAATCCGAGAACGAGAGGGCGCGGCGAAGAAACGAAGCGATTAATTACTTGAAAAGAACGGAAAGATAGGGTACTCGTGAATCAGATGCTATAAGGAATAAGCGGTTGGTGCAAACATTTATCGCCCGCGAAGTGTTCACGAAAATGTGATTCTTTAACCTTAATGTATCTGGGCATCTGGTTTGATTCACAGATGAGCTTCAAGCATCATTTCCAGGTGGGCAGGGTAATGACCTACCAGAGCCGCCTAATGACAAACCTAAAAGAGTTGATGGAAGCAAGAGAAAGGATCATGATAGTACACTACTCATGATCAGGCCCGCATTATCTATCCTTCTATATGAGGCTCCATGAAGGTGAGCGACTGGAGGAGACAGAAAAAGTTTTTAGCGCCTGCCACACGGTCATGACATAGGCTCTTTGCGTATTGGCACACGCACCTCTGATGGTGCTCCGTGCTGAGGAGAGCAGCGGTGTTTAGGGCAGAGAGGAGAACAAAGTCCAATCAAGACACTTAACGGATCAAGTAGGAGGCCAGGCACTCCTTGCTCGTGAAATGGAAAACGAAGAATTGCTCAAAGTGAGCTAGGAAAATGTGAGGATTGTGTGTTGATACGTGATCTTGACTATTGGATGAACCGACCATGACCAGCTGGAATTTCTCCTGACCCAGGTGGCTTCAACAAGTACCTTCATGAGTTGAGTGGACACGTGTTCGCATTACGATTGAGGGCGGGATGATGAACTATAGCACACCTTATTTGAGGTCAAGCGTGGAAGCATGAGCGAGGTAAGCTTATTCGTTCACTGCAAGGGATTGGGCTGGATGAAATGCTGGCTCCGAGTGGTAAGTAGCATGCTAAGTTCTGAAGGAGCATGGAAACAGGTGTCTAAACTTGCACCTACAATAATATGGACGAGGAAATGGGATAGGCAAATACAGACTCACGCAACATCAGTGTACCGCCCACATATAGACGACACTTTGCAGGAAGAAGATCAAGCGTCGGGATATGAAGCCGCAAGAAGAAGAGACTTTCACAGAATTGTAGTGTAAGTTGGGTCTGGTGAGTGTATTGAGATTTGCATACGAGGAGGGGGGGGGGGGCATCGCAGTTCGGCGGTTACCAAAATGAGGTGGTTTCCTTCAGGAGATTCTTCCAACACCAAAGTTTCACCCGAAAAGGTCGATACCGATGTTGAAGGATACAAAATTGATGCATACACAACCCGCACCCACTCTACTATGGAGGACGAGCGACTACTCATGCGACTAAAGCGACAAGGAATATGCTAGGAGGAAGGGAGGGACAGATACATATAACGTCAAGTTTGGCGGTGAATATACGAGCTGAGTTTTTCATACGGAAAGATAAGGTGTTTGTTACCTTGAATGGAGACTGCTGAACAGGTTCCGAGTCTCGATTTGAACCCGCCTGCCTAGCAGAGAAATTCTGAAGAAATGATAAAATGAGTTGGCCGGGCTCTTCTCAGTATACTGCATGCTAGGCCTGATAAAATAAAGGCTGGAAATTGGGATTTTCTCAAGTCCCCAAAGTAGGTCAAGGTCATTGATGACGTCTAAAAGCGTCACACGTCACGTGACGTCACGCAGCTCACAGAAACTCCCGGTAGAAATTAAAATTTCTCTGTCCCTAAAGTAGGTCAAGATCAAAGGTCATTGATGACGTCATAAAGCATCCTGGCTGGGAGTTGAAATTTTTCCAAGTACCTAAAGTAGGTCAAAGTCAAGGTCATTTGATGACGTCATAAAGCGCCACACGTCACGTCACGCAGTTCATAGAAATTCCCGGTAGAAATTGAAATTTCTCTGTCCCTAAAGTAGGTCAAGGTCGAAGGTCATCGATGACGTTATAAAGCATCCTGGCTGAAAGTTGAATTTCTCCAAGTCCCTAAAGTAGGTCAAGGTTACTGATGACGTCATAAAGCGCCAGACGTCACGTCACGTCACGTCACGCAGTTCACACAAACTCCCGGACGCGGATGTTTTCTAAGGATGTAATCCCCATAACAAAATGGATAGCGAGTTCCCCGCTAACAATAGGGTGTGAGGGCCTGAGTTTTAGATCGATGCTCACATAAGGTAGAAGCGACCGAAGGGGGTGAATCACGTGAACTGAGAGGATTGAAAAGATGGAAAGATTCGGGTATGGGGCGGTTGAAACCAGAGTCAGAGGCGAGAAGAAGAACGCAATTACGGAGAAGAGAACACCTGCCTCAGCGCACGGGCTGAGTGAAAGATGGAAGCGTAGTGAGCCAAGGGTCAGTTGAAGCCCTCGAGTCCAGCAATGTCAAGGTTGTTGGTGTAAATTGGAGAGCCGCAATCAAGTTGATCCCTTTTCTGTGGGTGCTAGGATACATCGACGTTAAGGAACATGACACAGTGGGTCCTTGCCCCTTCTAAGACGTCTTTGTGTGATCCCAAATCCTATTACTGCTCCCTCATCTTCTCTTGATTAATTCTGGTGCACTTTATCCTTGAATAAGTTACGATCTATTAACCAATTCCAAATGAACCGCCCTAAGCGATGTGAAATAGTCATCTTGACCCGCCTTAGAATAGACCATTCTTCTTTTGACGTCTCTCGCCCTCTTCATGGCTATACTGCAATGTCGAAGATCTATGCAATCAAGACTTCTTCCCTTGCTCAACTCTCGAGAACATCCGGCTTCACCATTCTGTCTATCCCTGCAGTGCTCACGAACTCCTCTTAAACAATCATGAGAAAATTCCTAGCAAGATAAACTGTCTCCGCTCTCAAATTTCATCCAACTCATGTTCATACTTGTAGTTTCCACTTGCTGACTTTGAGCCCATAATCTCAAGTGTACGCGCAAAGTTTGTTGAAAGCTTGTTCTTCTCATCGGAAATATTTGGACACAAAAAAGCTCCATTCTACTATCTTTAACCTAGGTAGCAACTCGAAAAAAAGCAATTCTCTCACAATTTAAATGTGCTTGGAGGATCTATTGCAAAAGATTTTCAAGGCGGAGCAAATCGACAGATCACAGAGGGGCAACTAGAAAAATATGGAATTTCGACTATATTTCCAGAACAAAATGAGCTTTAGACGTTTTCTAGGATAGCTTCACGTTTGAATTTTGTATTTTCTTATTTCCTAAAATTTCATACGTGTAGCAGATGCATTTACTGCTCCATCATAGAACCCGACAGGACTGATAGACACAACTAAACAGAGTCTGCCACAATAAGAAGAAGAAAATGGAATCCCATTGGAAAATATTTCGTTCGCCCTACGAGATTAAATTATGTAATTATGTACTGCGACAATCGCCACGACGAATGATTTAGGGCAGAATTAGATAACACCTCGTCAAACCTTCAACGAATGCATATTTTCAGACTCGCGTTACGCGATAATGTCCTTCTTGCAAATATGAAACAAAAATACCATCGCGATAAGAAATTTCGATAGTGAATATTGGGTTAATCACGATATTGTGAGTTTGTCGTTCAATACAACTAGATTTCCTCGAGTATACATTACTAATTTTGCGAGCATGAAAAATTAGACTTCGAACAACTGACCTAAAGTCGACGTGAGAGAAAAAATTTACTAGATCATGAACTAGAGAACTTTTCCCTGTTCTCATATTCGGACACTTCGGAGGTAGAAATTTCACTCTAATCTATTTCCTGGTCGAAGTAGATGAACATTTTTCCGAATCTCTTCCCGATACAGATAGCTCGGTGGTCAAAAGTCGAACTTCTCTTGAGTCACACCCCAATGATACACAATTCGAAGACCGGAACTTTTCCTAATCTTTGAAAGTAGGTCACAAGTTTTCAAAATTTTCCTACTCGAATGGAAAATTCTTCCTCTATTATCAGGGAGGCCCTTTGATCACAATATCAATACGTCAAAAATAGGATCTAGGGATTAAAATGTAATGCTATCATAAAATTAACGAAGCCCAGGATGGCGACGAACAATACAGTCATATAAGGTTTGAATCGTGCGTCAGAACTTACGATTACATAACTTACGCTTCAGACTCGCTGTTTCTCTTAAAAACAATCCTAATCCTTTTAATGACAGCGGCGGGTAGTCACCGGCACTCTTCTTTTCAGTCGGTAAGCATCTTAAATACAAAATGTACGTAGGTTCTTATTCTGTTCACAAATCCCACTTCAACGTGTAATAGAGACTTTGAAAGCTTCATTCACCATTAAAGACAGTTCCAATTTTTATATAATGCGTTCTGTTTTGACGAATGACTGTTTACGTCATATGCATCCGCGTAAAAAGATTTTTCTTTGCCGTCATTTCGAAACCGCGGCAGCAGTATTTTTCGGTACAATACAAAAAGTCGAGTTCAACACTTCGCTTACGACTTGTCATCTTTTAGCACACGAATCGTAATAACTTCGGTAATAATACAGACAGAATGTATTATCGTTAATCAAACTTCAACGTGCTTGAGTTTGCTGAAGTTTCACTTATTATTCAACGAGCGCGAGCACCGTTTGGACTCGAAAATGGATAATCATCGAGCGTATTGCAGGAGAAATGAAAGAGAGAAAAAAAAAGAAAACGAATGTCATCAGACGCGCATCATTTTCGTTTTCGATCGTGCAGTTGATGAATTCTCACACTTCTTCGATCCGACGAGTCGTGAACGTAAACGACAAATAAAATTAGAAAATCGAATTCGTGAATGTGTTTAATATCGTTACGGCGCGGCGTTACTCACTTCGTTGAGGGTTTTTTTATCGGCCGATTTCGCATTTTGAAATGAACGTATCACGTTTTTGGCTCCTTCGTACACAGCTAACTCGATTCGTAAACGATGCCTCAGCTCTTCTATTCGATCTTCGAGAACTGGTTCTAAGGTTTTTCCAAATTTATCTGCGAATGAAGATAAAATACGTATAGGGTCAGACGACAATGATGATGATAATAATAACGCAACGAACAATAATGAAAGGAGCGGAGAAGCCTAATTGTACGAACCGCGCTCGATATTTTTCAAATTAATTACCATCGTAAAACATTGAGCAATTTAGTTTCATACAACCGATACACTCGCACAAGTACTATACAGAAGCGGAGGCTCGTACCTATCGATGATATCTGGTGGCGTGGAATCGCCAACTCCGAAAACTGCGATATCATCGCGAATTCTATTTACGATCAAAAACGAAAGCGGAATAGAACGCAGAAAGTAAGGTCTATCCTCTGCGGTATTCGCATTTCAAGCCCTTTATCGCGCGGTGCAACTCCAATTATTTGGCGTTCGGTGGAAATCGTATTCGAATCAAAAATTAAATAAAAAATCGATAAGGAATCTTCGTGTACGCGAACGATTAACTTTACGGTGATAGTTCAAGGAACTACAGAAATATCGTGTGCAAGCTCTGTACGAGATCGCGAACCGGCAATTGTCGAGTCACGGAATGGAAATTTTAAATGTCCTTCGTAATTATCGTTACATAGGAGAGAGAGAGAGGGTGAAGGAAACCAAATCAACTAGCGCTTTTAAGGTCACGAAAGTTGTACTTCGATAGACTCGCGAGATTACCTTTGTTATTATTATTATTAGGTACGTCTCCGTTGGAGGAGGACATTTGTTCCTTGCTCTGCTTCGCCTTCATAATCCGCATTTTCAGGAATTCGATTTTCGCTTTCGAATCGGACAACATCTGTTGCGCTTCGGCGGCTAAGAGTTTCTTATCACGCGAATGACTACTCTGCAAACTTTGTATCATATTTTCCGCGCCTTGTTTAACCTACAAACACACAGAAAAAAATGGGTCAAAATTATTATGTAAAACAAAATTAGCAGGAAGATCTTGAGAAGAAAGGTCGTGTGTACTAATTTAAGAATGATTGATACCCCCAACCACATAACACGAACGTGCGACTCCGAACCCTCCCCGGATGATCAAATTGATGATCCACTGAAGAGAAAATTTACAATTCCCATAGCTGTGGTCATATTTTGTACGTGGGTTTCCTCCTTTAATTCTTACAGAACGAATTTCTAGCTGCAGATATAATCTTCATTAAACAACGATGACTTTCCTCACCTTCCGCTCGTGAGTTAAAGGAAGATTTTCCTTCTTAAGTATGAAACATGACCGAAGTTGATTCCCATTGTCTTGTTTCCCTACTTTCGTCCATCCTGACAGCCATTCAACAATTTGATCGTTCGGGTTCATCAAAGTTGTCATATTCTAGCCATAAAAATAAAATTGGCTTAAGGAAAGTGGTGCGGTGGTTATAGCGAATTAGGGAGGCTCTTACGATCTGAAGGATCCAATATAAGATATCTCCAACACGATAGACATACTCCTAGTATCCCGAGAGGTACCAGACGGAAGAAGGGAAAGGGGAAATTCACAGCTTTAACGGAGCTGAATGAGAAGAGGAGGTATTTCAGAAGAGCCTTCTGTGTCTTATTGTGTTTGAAGGGTTGTATATTCTGCTCCATGGAGGAGCGATGTTTGAAGCATTGCATATCTGGCTCATTGAGGGAGCTAAGCCAATCAGTGTGTGCAGCATTGCATGACCAGTTACTTGAGGGAGCTATCTTAATCAAGCTGTATACACCAAATACACAGAATGAATACTGATACGCTTAGCAATCAGTATCATTTGTACTATACCTCCACATACCAAGGTGGTTGCACTTATTATTCCACAGTCCAGTTTAGAATGTTTCAAGCTAATAATTTTTAGGGGGCATGGTCTAGTATAAGTTTACCTCAGAATATTTCAAGCGAATAGCTTTCGGGTGTGTCAAGCTAATGGCTTTTGAGTCGCTAACTCCTTGGTCTAGTATAGGTCCAGTTTAGAATATTTCAAGCTTATAGCTTTTTGGGAGCATGGTCTAGTGCAACAAAAACTGACTAGCTCCTTTCTAACAGTATACTAGTATATGCCTGGTTTTTACTACCTAACTGCATTCTTAATATACAGTTAGCAAGCCTGGGGAGCCAGTGATTTCTGGCTCCGGCTCCAGCTCCTGACTCTTCGAAAATCAAGGAGCGGAGCGGAGCCAGGAGGCTGGACCTTCGGAGCGGAGCCGGAGCTGAAGCTCTCGATCTTGAGAGCGGAGCTAGAAGAAAAGCGCACTCGGACTCGCAGATTTGAGAATCACTGCCACAATGAAAATTTCCATAAGGATAAGACCAGAGCAAAGACATGAACATGTCAAACAGAATTATAATGTTTTTCATATCAATTCAGTTCCATGAAAGTGCATTTAAAAAACGTCCATAAATTGTGGACATTGACCGTGTTTTTCCTCGTCTGATCTCAAATTTTATTGATGAAGAATTGATGAAATATTTTCTGGCGTAGCCAAATTAATAAAGATCATGTTTCATGTATTTTATAAGGAAGCATGCTCTGATCGTTCGACCCCATCTTGGTGTACTATAAGTCTACTTTAGTATATTTCGAGTTGATGAGATTAGGGGGACTCACTCGCTCCCCGCTTCTTGGTCCAGTATAAGTCTATTTTAGAGTATTTTAGGCTGACTGCTTCTTGGGACTCACTCGCTTCGCTCGTTCGTCCCGCTTTTCGGTCCAGTAAGATCGAGCACGCACATATGCACGCACGCACATTTCCAACAAAATTAAGGTAGGGCTCGGTGAGAAAAAAATTGTAGAGCAAAGGAGATAGCTTTGGACTGGATACAGTATGAAGGATTCCTAGACTTAGTATAAAGTTAGTATGAGCAATTAGCCCAGTATGACAGTAGTTTACTGCGCAGATTAAAGAAAGATCTAGCATAATTAGCATGAACAGGATCTAGTATAAACCTAGTACAACAGTATAAGTCTAGTATACGAGTAGTTTACTAAGTATAATGGTGTCTAGCAGAGCTAATACAAGTTACCTCTTGGGATAAATTTATGGTAATTTGAGGAGCGGACTGGATACAGTAAACAGTTTTCCTAGACCTAGTATAATGCTAGTATTAGCCTAGTATACCAGTAGTTTACTGCACTAATCAAAGAAAGACCGAATATGCACGCACGCACGCACGCACATTTCCAACAAAATTAAGGTAGGGCTCGGAGAGAAAAAAATCGTAAGTCCCAAGGTCACCTGCACGCACGCACGCACGCACGCACGCACGCACGCACGCACGCACGCACGCACGCACGCACACGCACATGCACGCACGCAAATTTCCAAATGAGTGCAGGGTCAGAGCAAAGACATGAAACATGTCAAAAAAAAGAGCCAGCTACGGCTCCAGCTCCTGGCTCCAGTTTCTCGAAGAGCGGAGCGGAGCCAAAGAGCTGGATTTTTGCAGCGGAGCCGGAGCTAGCTGAAGCTCTTGATCTTCTGAGTGGAGCCTCGATGAGAAAAAAAAAACAAGCAGAGCTAATATTATTAATTTCGAGTCTATAGTCGGGTTGTCTTTACTTCAAGCTTCAAGCCTTAGGGCTTTGGATTTTGAAAGTCGAGTTTTTCCTCTTTTTTTTGTCATTTTGACAGAAGAGCAGCTCCTGAGCTCCGTGAAAAGGAAAGAGCTGAGGAGCCGACCAAAAGAGCGCAGTTTTTGGCTCTTTTCAAGATCAAATTATGGCTCCAGCTCCTAGCTCCGGCTCCCCAGGCTTGACAGTTACGAGTATAAACTGGAGTGAACTCGTAGATTTCTGTACGACCCACGGAATAAGGAGGGTGAAGGGGGGGAGAGGTCTTATTCATCTTTTCAGTGCTGCCAGATGATATTTTCAGAAATCCGAACCTGCCATTTATTCTGAGACCTAAAGACAGATTTCTACAGACTTTTACCGATTTATCAATAACGATCAGGAGAAAGGTGCCCTTCCTTCCGAGAGAGTGAGGTAATTTTCTCTTGATCGACTCAGTGTCACGGGAGACCGTCCTCTCAATCGGGAACGACCAAGAGAAAGGTATCTCTCATACATATAACAAAGGTGCTTTTTTCTTGATCACAAGAAATCCGTATCTTACGTAAAATCTATTGAAAAATCCGTAGATCTGACATCTAGGATGCCAGATCTACAGATTTTTAGTCCTCAAAAAAGATAAGGGTTTTTCTTTTTTTTAAAGATTTTACGTACAATATGGATTTCTTACGATCACGGGGAAGGTACCTTAAACACTGGTACAAGAGATACTTTTCTCCTGCACGTGATAGGCTTATACTGCAAGTTCCGTAATATTGAGCCGATCAAGGGAAAAGTATCTGAGCTACATTTATGAGAATTACCTTTCTCCTGATTGTTATTAATGAATCAAATAAAATCCGTAGAAATCTGTTTTTAGGTCTTACAAAAAATGACGAGTATGGATTTTTGATACTATCACCTGGCAGCACTGTCTGGCAGCGCTGCATCTGTTATAAGCCTACTTTAAAACTAGTAAAATCCTATTATAAAGTTAGTATAATTGGGCGGGGTGAACTCATGAGGTGAACACGCAGACTCTTGCATCACCCACGCAGTAACGATGGGAAAGGGGCTCTTCGTCTATTATAAGTCAAGTATAAAACTAGTAAAATCTTAGTATAGCACAGATCGAGAAAATTTTAACCATCCAAAATATACTTATTGAGGCCAGGTTAAGTAGAGGAAGGGATTGAGATAAAATGTCCACCTTTGCGCCACATTTATGACGAGAGAGGGAGGTTCCGACCATCTAGCTACATGTATGAGGAGGAGAGGGGGATCTGCCAGGGAGGGAAAAGGAAAACTTGAAAAGACGACGGCTTCTCCAACGGAGTTGAACTAATAATTTGGAGAACCTGTTTCTATGAGGCAAATTGGCTTCATTATTGCTTCGATATTGAAAACCGAATTCAAAATTAGAGTCTCGAAAAGTTCAGCCATCAAAGGAGTTGGACTTGGAAAAACTTCAACTTTTGAGCATTGTGTACGTGAAACTCAGAGATTCGTCATACAAACTTGTTCTTGCCGAGAACGTCACTGTCTGTACCTAGAAATCTGTCCTGATCCATTTTCAATATGACAAGATGTCAGTACGCTTCGCAAAAGAGCGACCGCTATAATTCCAATACATATACGTCAAATACGATACACCTACTTTTAATTCGATATTCAGCTGTTTCTCCAAGGATAGAATTTTGAAATCAGTCGTGAAATTGGATTGGTGAACCGGCGTTGAACTATCGTTACACGTGACTTTCTCATTTCCGGATAGCGCGGAATTGTATCTAGCTATGGTGGGCGTAATAGCGTCTGCAACAAATTTATAACAGCCATATTAATGCGTTGTTTATAGCGTGCTTTTTCAAAAGAAACGCGAACAACATAGTTTACGGAATGACTTCACCGACACTCTATAATAATAATAACGAAGAAATTTCTCGCGCGGACCTTTTTCTTGGACGGTTTGCGCCATACACGCGCGAGTGTTCGAGCCAAATTTCAAAATTATACACATAAAATGTATCTATACGATAGTAATAACCATCGATACTACACGCTGGATTTCGCGTTCCAATATAATACAAATGCATACGATGCCTATAGTTTTTGTTTTTATTATTCAAATAAAACTAATTGGCGTTACAATTGGTCACCGTCAAACGATTAGGAAACACCTATGAAAAATGCTGCACAGACGCAGGGTTCAATGTATTCTTTATACCGACACAATATGCACAGAGAGCGTGTAGTCGTATTCGGTACAATGTACACAAACGAACTTCACGCTTTGTTTTAATACGCGTATAGATTTCGACGAATGTTCTCTCTCTGCGGCAATTCCAATCGAAATGTAGCCACAGCCGAACTGAATGATGAACTCAGACAGATCGAGCGTGGATTAATACCTAAAATCTCAAGCTCGAGGCCATCGGTAACTTTGATGTACCACGGTTTTGATTTTGGGATACTCGATGATATCGAAAAGACGCAGGAGCTCTACGAACGATGTAAACATAGATGACGTTATTCGTCGATCTAGACTAAATACACCAAAGAGCACGTGACACATTTCGTGTAGTGGATACCAGACGAAGTTCAAAATCATTCGTACCTTCGTCCGAGAGAGGAAATCGTGCCAAATTTATACTTTTACATACGTACGTATGAAACAGTATCAGAACACTCATGTTTTTGTCCTTTCGTTATTCACTACACATTAATTGACCGTGCGCTAGCGTGCACTCATGCACTGACGAAGCATAAAATTGAAGCAATTTGAAATAATTATTTACGAATAATCTAATGTATAGATACGAAGAATGTATTGTAGGATATTATACGCAATATACACGGCTAGAACACCAGTCCCACAACTCGAGTAGCCACCCACTTCGCGCGTGACCCGAGTACGTGAAAAAATATGGACACCAAATTACAATATTCGGGTAATAATTTTTCAGAAAATTTTCAAAAAAACTTCATTCTCGGCGAGAACGTGGGAAGATATTTCACGACTGCGTCATATTATACGCGATCCGCTCAAATTACAGGAAAATACGAAAGAATAAGACATTAAAAGCACGCGGATCTTCGAAATGACACGCTAATGAGTTTTTAGGACGGGAATGTCAACAAGGCAGGAATTAGGTTTCGTATGTAGAAAAGTTGATACTAGGATACGTTAATGGGAAACGAGCAATCAGGAACGGTCCGCATCTAATTTTCCATGAAAAAATCGGACACCTGCCCCATAATTAGTCAATAAAGGTGAGATAGTTTGATCACACAAGTCGTTTTTGCGGGAAAACTCTTCGGTTCCACCATCTTCTCTACTCTTATGGACCCTCCCAAACAAACCCGATGAACCATATCAACACGAAGTCGACTGGAAATCGACCACCCTGTTCTACTATCGACTCATCGTCGACGTCAAAATTGAGTCGACGGGGATGTCGGCCAAAAATCGACGTCGATTTCAGCTCGATTCTAAGTGAAACAGCTGGTATTTTACGAGCACTGAACATTCGACGTAAGAATTCAGATTATATTCAAAATGTTGAAGAGCATGACTCAAAATTGATAACAGATCGACGTCTTAAATCAGTCGGAAAACGTCGTCTTTAATTCGAGGTCGGCTAGCAGCGTATACATTATACCAGAAGACTATAATCGAGGCAAAGGCGCCTTCGATTTTCAGCCAATATATAGACACCAACAGGATTAAACCTCTTTATGACGTCATCACCATCTGTGGCGTCATTTGTTCGTGACGTCATGAATTCATCAGATTAGTAACTCAATATTTCTTCTTTCTTTCTTGGATCGGCTTGGCAAATCTCTTGATTGGGTCAAGGTTAGGAAAGAGAAACCCAGTACAATCTAATACATCACACATCCTAAGCCTAGTTTAAAACAAGTACAGCCTAGTATTAGTAAAGCCTACGATAGGCATACGCAAGGCTTGGTTTAAAGCTAAAAAGAGAAATATCTCTTTGTTTTATGGAGAATCATTAAATCATGTACACGTTTTTGGACGTTTTGACAATACATCGATCGTTCATCTCCATTCTTGGTCCAGTATAGTAAGCCCAATATTTTGAATCGAGTTAGGGGTCCCCCGCAAAGTTCCTGGAGGGGGGGGTGATGAACTCAAACTTACATCTGACGGTTTTTAAAAGACGGCTAGGATGCCTATGAAGACATCAAAAAGTGGAAACCTAATCCAAAACTTGTGAATTTTCAACAGCAGATAATAGCACAGTAAAGACATCAATCAGTTGGAAATTCCTTGTGACGACATCATCATCCGTGAAGCGAAGTCATCACCATGCGTGACGTCATTAGTTCTTGACATCATCAGCTTTGAGCATGAATTCGGCTGTAACGTCATCAAGCTCTTGACATCATCCACATTTGTCTCTTTTGACAGAAGCCTAGTATGATCTGGTACATATATTGTAGGATAAGCCTAGTTTGAGCCTAGTACAGTCTAGTATTAGTATAGCGCAGCATGGGCGTATACTAAGCCTAAATTAAAGCTAGTATTATCCAATTGAGGCTATTAGCTCGTATCTAGGCTAATAGACTGTATCTATGCTAGAACAGGGAGACTCGAATTCGGCCTCGCAGATTTCTAGATTAGGTCGAGGGCTCGAGGATTTCAAGTTTTATCATCAATGGGAAACTACTCGACTCGGCGGATTTTCAATAGTGGGATGGGTGTCGGGTAAAGACATGAAAAATGCCAAAAATTCATTTTTTTCGAAATAACTTCCAGCCTAAAGATGCTCTGGGGTTGGAATAATTTTAGAAAATTGAAATTGTGGAGCTAAAGACGATTAGATCTGCAAGGAAAAGGTGGAGGGAGGGAAAGAATATAATACAAAACATTCCAACCGTGTAGAAGAGCAAGGCTACTCTCAAGATTTCAAATCAAATAAGTTCATCTAAAGGGGCTGATCTGAATTTGAATACTTGAAATTCAGATTCGAATCAACAATCTGATCAACTTTATTCAACAGGTATAGATAAGATCCACGTTCAAATGAACGTTCAACAAAAATATGTCCACTAACCAGGCTCGGAATCTGTATCGTTCGGAGCAGTAGAATCGAAACGTGATCTTGAGTACAGAGCCTTATACCCCAATCAACTTCAAATTTTTATGTTTAAGTGGAACAGTAGCTACAATCACTTCCTACTTGATATTTTTTAAATTGGTCTCCTCAACTAAGCATAGAAACTTTTGAATTTTAGGGTTCTGGGTGTGCTTTGGGAGACGCATTTCTCTCCATTTTGAGTTCTCAGCATCCGAAGTAATTTTCACAGTAACAATTTTCATTCCGGTCATTAATCCAATTGATTTTCAGCATTGCTATCAGACGAAAATCGAGAATCAACACATAATTTTTTGAAGGGTCAAAGGAACCAAATTTTGTCTTTTTTCTGAATTTTACTATAATTATTGAATAGGTAAACAATCACTTTTTTGGAGGAGGGGGAAGGGGAGCGTAGACAAACAACAAAGCAAGAAAAATAGAACTTAATAAGATGTAGAAATGAAAATCCAAGCTAGCAACAGAGCAGCAATCGGAATATGCTGCGGATAGCATTATGCAGATGAATCGAGTTCACTGCCTTCAATAATCGAGAAAACGTTTTTTTTTTCATACCTTTCCACCGAAAATCACACAAGGACCCGCAAAGAAACGGAACATGTTGAGCAAAATTATCAAGGAAAAATGCCACACTACGACACGATGTAGAAAAGATAATTGAAATGCATTTGTGTGAGTGACCACTTACGAACTCTACCAACTTTTTTTCCAGAAACGTGTTTCGTCGCTGTGTTCTGGCGCCCATCATTTTTGCAACACGGACAATGTCCAACACTTATACCGTTGTACGGGTCAATGAAATAATTATATGGTCAAAGGTTCTCACAAATATATCTTGAAAATGAAGATTTATCATGTTTCATAACTTGACTGGTCTCTCGGCCTCCATAAGCATGAGAAATGATGAAAAATTTGGATTTTGAGAATCTTCAGCCCGTTGTGTGCATTGTTGACAATCAACCTTGGCACCCACTCTGGAATTCGCGAAAGTCATGAGACACCTAAAAATTTTCACTCCTCTTCTCAATTTATTGAGTCGAAAAACGACTCGGTTTAGCTAGGATATGATACGTTAACAAAGCCCCAAATTGTCCCACGTCTCCAAATTTTCAGAAAGACTTCATAGATCTTCCAAATTCTTCACTACAATATTTTCGTTCATTGCATAAGAGTGAAAGAATTTCGGGTTCAGTATTTGCAAGTAAAACTGATTGACCTAACGCATAATGATAATTCGGACCGGCCATCCGCCAGGAGCGTTACAGTCGGCCAAATTTAAAACGGGAGCATGATGATTATCCCATTCAAATGTACAGTGAATAAGATCAAAATAACTTTGGAACGAAGCGATTTAGGAGAAAGAGGAAGAGGACAAAATTTGTTAGGCGTAAAATTTCCTGCAAATCATCTTCCTTCATAAAAATTGATTTAGAACGATTTTTGAAAATCTGCGGCCGTCACGCGCACTGCAGATCAATTTTAGTACACAATACTAAAACGCTGTCCGGCCCGAATGGTGAAATGAAAGATTCATTCTTGGACACTATGGACCCAATTCGCATCAACTCAGCGTTCATTACGCCAAGATTCCAGATTAATCTAGATTCAGCACTTTTCAATCGGCGCTTAATCTCGGCTTAAACTGCATCACACTTAGCACGAGCTTTCTTTTGGCATAACTGGCCTTATGATTTGCAAGACTTACCAAATGCTAGGGACGTTCGTCAAGTTCATATAGTCATCAAGAGTATCAAATCCACCTTCAGTGATTCAAGGGCCAGTGATTTTAATACAGTTTAATTTCATTCATCATACGTACCACGTGAATCATGGAAATCAGCACTGCTCTGAAGTGAAGTTTTCGGCGAAACATTTCCGGACGCGTCGGGTACGGTTAGACTTTTCATCAGAATCGTCGTACATATTATGATTCGTGCATTCGTATATCTATGCGATATGTCATGAGCAGCGATCTAATTATTATTGTTCTATTATTACCATCGGTGCAGTACGCGTATGTGCATTGCCGAGAGTTGTGTATCAAATTTTTTACTATAATTATTTCTTCTTCATAGCGCGATAATCTTTCCGCTGGGTTCATTAAACCCGAGCAGAGTTGACTTTTCTCTCGCATTATCTCGCGGGCGTCGACGAATGTAAATAGCTGCATGAAAATCTCTTGTAACGTCACAGTGGATGCAAAGTGAAGAATATCAATAAATAGTATGGTGAGCATGTATCTCTCTCCACACCTACATAGAGGGAAGGAAAGAAAAAGAGCAATTTCTGTTACTGTTCTATTGAAGCGTAGATAATTGGAATGTCGAACTCGACGCTATCATACCGACGAATGTCTTCTCCGCTACTCTCACTCTTTCTTCCTTTCGTACTTTTGACGTTAATCTCATATTTGTATCGTACATATTTGAACCCTATATCGTAGTCGTAGAGATTTGTACGAGAATTTTTTTCCTCAATTTTATGTCACACCATGTAAGAAATAAGTCCAAAAGTAAAAGTGAAACTCGTCACCATCGTCATTAAATAAGTAACTCGTAGCGCGTTTTTGCTCGCTTCCAAATTGATTACCACAAATTATTATCTTCATGTTAGGAAAGTCGTGTCAAAATACTTTCTTGTTTTTTTTTTTTTCCTTCCTTTTTTCACTATTTACAGAAATCTGGGTGCATTGTGTATTGTTTTAGCTTGTAGGGCGTATCAGCTTTCATACGTGTATTGTAATTCATTAAGGTTAAAATTGGAACGTGAGAAATTGGAGGAATTTTCTCTCAAAGTACGGCAGCATCTATTATGAGAGCAATCAAATTCATATTACGGTACAACGTCTTCCGTTTTTGTGCCTCATCTTACCTCCCTTTATCGCTTGTACCTTTTTCGCTGTTTCTCTCTCTCTTCCGACCAATCTTCGGTAAGAGAAGTGAAATGTTGAAATTCGTTAATGATTCATTAATAAATTGAGTTTATCCAGAAACTACGTAAAATCGTCGAAACGACGCGCATCATTAAGAAGTAATTATTGACAAATTTGATTTAATTTGCGCATTCTCGAAGAATAAATCGCGGGTGATTAAAATGAACATTATTATCATTATCGAATCATGATGCGGGGGAAGTGGATATTATATTGCTCAATTACCACACAAATTTCTCAATGAACAAAAATGTGTCACTTTGGGATTCTCTAGAAAAATGTCATATGATTTTGGTTTTGTTACTAAGACCAAATCGCAAAATGAAAATTACTTTGCGTGATAGTACGTAAATCCTTCCTCTGTGGCAGGTTCCTGAAAGTTGGAATTCAATACCAATATACTTCACGCTAGAACCATCCAAAGCGGTGTGCCTACAGAGAGGTATCGAGTGATTTCTTCTTTCCAATCGCTATTAGAATGACTTGACAGGCAGGGTCAGCTTTCTCCTCAAAAGACCCTCTTTGCGAATGATTTCAGTATCTCCCGACTAACTTTTAGTCCCCAACAAGCAGCAGGACTATTCCAATAAACATTTGACTAAATCTTTAAATAGTCACCTTACCATAGATTTCGATTTTCATGCAATAAAACATCCACGGTAGTCTTCCAAAAAGTATACTCCCGCCTAACGCATCTTCTTTCTCTGCATCTACAAAACTCCATTATTGCCATCCAATCCTCTACGACTCCAGACCTTAGGAGCGAAACACCCAAATTTCTTAAACGTTCTAGAATACCCGTCACAACCCCATACAAACCGTAACTGCAAACTAATCCTCCAATTATACAATATTTTAAATACCTAGATTACGGTTCTCCAATTTACACCCATTCCAACAAAAAAACTTGAAGCTAGACACAACCCAATCTTCCCAATCTTCCGGACTTTGACTAATCCTTGGCGCAGCAGCCCCTCACTCAGCCGATGCGCCAAGGCAGGTGTCCCTCCTCTCGCTTCTCTGCTCATTCACTCTTTCTGGTCTCAACTACACAATACCCATCTCTTTCTATCTTTTCAAATGGTCTCACCTACGTACAAAGCGCTGCGATCACTCCAACCTTATCTACAGGCCATCAACCTCAACTCACCTCTTATTTCTTCAATCATTCCCCTCTAATTATCCTCTATCCCTTACATCCGTTTCGAAGTACGCTGTACAAAATTCAGCTGAATTTATTGAGAAAATTTCGAGCTACACTCTTTCTTTTGACTCCATAATCTGTTCGTTTGATATCGCCAGTCTGATTACCGATGTCCCTCATATAGACACACCTCGCCCGAAAGCATGTAGCTTCTTTTACCATGTTCCATCAATTAGTATCTACTTAGGCTTGAAGCTTTTAAGAAAGAAGTAGACACCCTCAAAGTCATAGCGGAGGGTCCATGAAATAACCCGTAAGAAACCTATTTCTGAGGCTCTCGATGCCAACCTCGTTTCACCGAAGATACACGAGCCGTAAATAAGAGAAATGGATCCGCCTACCTTACCTCGACAAACTTTTGTAATTTCTGTCATAACAGAGATCCTTCTAACTGAAATTACGAAGTGGAGTGCACAGACTCCAGTGCCATAGCCGTCCCTTTACGTACATAGCGCAAACAGGCCGGTCCCTTACAGCAACACTCAAGGAGCATGAGGATGCTCAAAGAGCGCAGCGCGTCTGGATCCGCGTCTGGATCGAAGGAAGGTGGTAATTGCGGAAGTTCACAAGGAGTCATATAGATAAGGAAGAAGAATCATAAAAATCTCCTGACCCGAGCTGCAATCGAACCCGCGACCTTTCGTTTTTATGACGAGTGCACTAACCACTACGCTACCAGGGCCCAAGATCAGACCGTCATATTTCGCTTTCATATAGACGTTCTATCTTATGAATGACAGTCCGGAGAAACCTATGTAACCGGAATATTGATACGCCTAGCAATCTGTATTATATCTAAGATACCTCAGTACGCACAGTACGAAACTGTGATTACGTTGTATGATACAGAACAGTAAAGATCTCTTAAAGCCTCTCTTCTGATCATGTGATTTACATCAGAAATGGGATTACCCATAAAACGCGCCAATACTAGAATCAGAGGATGAGATGCCGCAAAGAAGGAGAACCTGTACAAACGCTAATCAAGAAATATCAACTGATGTGATGATGAGGAACCATCAACCTGTAGAACGCGACGTAATCAAATAAGTACGACAGGAAGAGAAAAGACGTCACAGGAGATACCTTGAGTCAATCCAACCGAAACGCACAATCTGTTATCCTTACATTGTCTGGCGATCATTGCACCAATTTCATCAACGTCACAAGCTGTTGTTCCTGTAAAACCTATCAAATTTTGGTTGTGAACAAACTCCGCTGTGTAATCCAGGAAGGTCAAACGCCAAGAAATGGATTAGGAGAGTCATCATCTACTCAGGACAGACCAAACCGAATCGACTCGAGGCAACGTTCAAATGACAATTTATCGGAGATAGTCAACTCATTGAGACGAGTTGTAACGGCTTCCAGGACAACGAAGCGGCAACCCAAGATCGGAGCTAGCGCAATACTTCCAAATGCTAGATAAGCTACTGCAGCGCCGTCCATAGTCGCAGAGCCTCAAATTCAAGTTGGACTCAATAATGTTATCAATGATACCACCGGCGTAACACCTACACAAATGAAACACCAAGTTCTCGACCTGAATTGCCGACAGTGAAATGCACAAACAAGTCACAAGAGTTAGTTCCTACATTGCGCAAATCAATGGCTGAAACAAAAGCACCTATAACGACGTCAAGCAAGAAACCAAGAAGAATCTCTATGAGGATTGTATTTAATTGAAGGTCAACCTGTACCTGCCGCAATTTGTAATAAGGCTAATCCGGGTATCGCAACTTGTAAACCAATTCAACGTCGATAATTATTATGCGATGATATCTACGTGGAGGCACATTGCCAATGGTGTTGTCAAATAAGCTCCAGGAAATACAATAAGCTTCAAACACCAAAGTCCCAAGGATGAAACAAGCAAACGCGCTTGAACTCATGAACATGCCGCTCAACTGTGCAATACGTCTTTCCGAGAAGTCAATACAACACAAGAAATTGCTAATGGGATGAAAACAGGGTGTCCAAGAAGGTTACCAAGTTCTGACGATTGAAACCAGCACCGAAGATACAGCCATGGTATTTGACAAATTCTACGCGTTTTAATGAAAATTGTATTATATTGTAAGTCACATGATGAACCGTGAGGAAGTGTTAAACGAGTAACTGTGAACATGTGAATCAAAATGGTCGTTGAAAGATACGACAAACGTGAAGTTGGTAGCAAGTACTAGAACTGCGCTATGCAACTGGCAAGTAGAAGAGACTGAGCCACAGATGTGTAATCATGTACTAGTTCGGCAAGTAGTATAGAGACTGAGCCAACCCGCCAGCCAGTGAATGAAACTGGACTGTAATGTGAAAAACTGCGCTCAACAGAGCAAGTATAGAATGAGAAACTGCGTCTAAGCTTTGGAAGTTAGACAAGTATTGAGTATGAGCGTATTGAATCCAAGTCAGTATGACCGAGTGTTTGTTTCAGGAAACGTCAGACTCTGATTATGATACGACGGGGTTCTTTACCCTTTTCAGTTTGCATGCAAAGAATGTCCACAGCCCAAACAAGGTTACAATGTTGGTAAACTCTGGAGTCAACGAGCTTAATTCAACTGGAAAAGAATTCAATGGAAAGTTTTATATTGTATCAAGCCGATTGCTACTGTAACGCCGATGAATCGAACAAAAATATCCGAGTGTTGCTGAACGCACTAAGGATTACATCAAGATCCATCCGTGTAGAGCCTCTTCTTCGATTAACGACAACTCGGAAGACGGCTTCGTTAGATCCAAGACCTACAACTCACTGGACTCAGACATGAAATCTGAGGCGAACGTATCGCGCACAAATGTTGATGGAAACAATAATGAAGATCGAGATGATTCATCTACGTCGACTACCACTACTGATTCTGGATTGACAAATGCTGGAAATGGTGACAACCCTTCCATAGAAATTGGAAAATTACTAGCAAATATTTCAACAGAATCAGATAAGAAAATGAATTTGTAGTCAGAATGATCAAATGGTCTTTCTCAATGACGAGGACGTCATTGTGAGTCAAGATGACCGTGTAAAGGACAATAATCGACTGAATACACCGAAAAGTTCTAAGCCGATAATGCTGCAAGAAAGTTGATCTTCTAAGTATTCAAGTTGTAAAGGAAATTTTGGAATGCAACTTCGGGACGCCGTTGAATGTCAGTATGGCCGTGTAACCGGAATATTGATATGCCTAGCAATCTGTATTATATCTAAGATACCTCAGTACGCACGGTACAATATTATTATTATGTTGTATGGCACAGTACAGTAAACGTCTCTTAAAGCCTTCCTTCTGATCTTGTGATTTACACCTATAACCGGATAGGAAATCTCCATTCTGGGTAACAACTCACCCTTCCGTATAAAAAACTCCGCTTCCATACTCATCCACGAACTTATCGCTGTATTCACCTGCCTCTCACTTCTTATCCGCTTTCCTCGTACCGGCAAATTCTTTAGACTACCTGATTCTCTCTTATCCTTACTTGCTTTTCAAGACATTCATTCTACGATTCGTCCGACAAATACTCATACACTTATCAAGTCCTTCCTCACCTCCAAGCTCATTTTTATGGATGTCGGAAGCCTCGAAGAACGAAATGGGGCGGGCCTTCCTGCAAATCAATCATTGCGTTCATCTCAAATCCTGTTACTGCTCTCTTGTCTTCTCCACCAGGCCTGATTTTCCATTGAACTCCTTCGATTAAAAAATCGCTCCTAATTGTTTTAATAAAATTGAAATCAAATCGTTTATAGAAGTCGAAAACTCTCTTCTCTACTTGCCTCAATAAATGTATTTTTAAAAGAAGAGATCTCGCGAACAGCGATGTTTTTCCAGCTAGATCCTCAAATCACCCTCCAATAAGCTTCCATCTATTAACAAAGTTCAAATTTCTTGGTTTCCGCCCGCGATTCGATACGAGAAGTCAGCCTAACCCGTACCCCCGTCTCAACCTTCTTCTCTTTACGCTTCTCACCCCCTTCATCCTGTGCTGCAGTACTGACGATCCAGTCTATCCAGCCCTCAAAAACCTCCCTGCACCACGACCCCCTCTCAAACGATCACGAAAATGTTATTCGCACGATGAACTACCTCCGATCCACCTCTAACTCATAATCATCGTTTTTGTCTCCATCTGCCCACTCCGAACGTACAATCCAAAGTGTAATTGTAAGGCTTGAGAATTCAATTAAGAGGAAAAATTGGACACTTGCGGCACCTTCTTCGTCTGTACAGTGACTGATCGTCAGTACAAGCAAACGTGAAGACAAAAGTTAAGACTCCGAGAAGTCAGGGCTAATATTGGACAATCAAGTTACGCCTCAATACATTGCCTCAGGGCGTCACCATTGATAGAAACATTTAAATTGATTTTAAAGCCCCAAAGAGATATCTATAGTCAAAATAAAATATCGTTGGACAATTGTACACCACACTTTTTCGCAATAAAAATTGAAAGTAAATCTAGATTAGCGATTACAAAAACGAAGCTTGAAATAACATTTTTTTTCTCGAGGAACTAAAATACGTGGGCTAAAATGCATCGCACAACGCATTTTATCAAGTTTTCTCTGCACTTCGCTCACGCCCCTGTATGATCTGTTACAAAAATGGTAACATTGACCACAATGACTTCGCAAGCAGAACCTAATTCAGATTAACGAAATAATGTTGAAATAAAATATACACAATTTCTTTTCACACAAATGCTGTATTATACTGCAATATACTCTGCATCGAACATGCTAAATCTCGTCATAATTCTTCTCCCATACCATCTTCTTCCGGTAGACAGAATATTAACATAAAATACGCATTGTATACTCGCGTTCTCTCTCTCCTTCATTTCCACTTTTTTTTTCTTCTTTCTCTCATTCTTCTCGGCGTACTCTTGTACTTTCTTGTACGTACACGGCATAAATTCTTTTTGGAATCGACGTTGTGTCATTAGAATTCGCTTTCATTGACGTACGGAACGACAGTAGCGCGTATAATAAAAGCTGCGCGATGAAAAAGAATACCGAATACAGCGAGAGAAAAGTCGGGGAAAGAGTGGACTCGGTGAGTTCAGAAAGCGTCCACGCAGGAAGATTCATACCAAGACTATAAAAAGTGCCTACGTTATTACGTACGTAAGTCGAACGTAACCAGAAAATTTTTCGCAAAGAGAAACTGAAACAAACATGGGCAATTAGTTGGTATTGTTTGTACCATATATAGATGGCTAACTCGCGATTCAATCTGGTCGTACGATGGCAATAAATTACCGCCAGGGGTGTCGAATGGTACGAGACTCTTTCTAAGTAATATTAAATTTAATAGTTCGTTTTACGCGCAATAGTAGTAGCCGTTATTAAAAATTATTTTACGTCTTTCGATTGTCCTCGAACCTGTAATGGAAATTCGTCTGACCATTTCATCTTCTTCCTCTAATTCGAGTACTTAATACGATGAACAAATCTAGCCAGCCATATTCTCTATATAAGAGTAAAAACCTTGGCGCACGTATCGATCAAGGACACACACTTTTGCGAACTCTCATAACTTTCCTACGAGGAAGATATTATGATATGAAAATACCTCCGCTCAGAAGGACTGCATGTAAAAATATTTCAGTATACCAGCTCACTGATAAGCAAAAAGCTTCTGGAACAAGAAAATTTAGCGGAATTTTCACATCAACATTTTTTCACGGAGCTCTCAGAAACTGAAAATATTTGTAGAAATATTTCATTACAAAATTATACTCTTGTTGTCACATATACATATTTGGAGCTCGAAATACGAGTATTTCGGAGTAACTAGGAGGAGGTGGGAGAGGTTAGAGCATTCTGAGTCTTCAATACACGCACGCTATGCGAAAACACAAAAACTTAAGGGTAAAATATTTTTCCATCGATGTGGATCAAATTACAATGATAGTTCGAAGAAAGACGGGACAAATTCATGTTCATTTGTGGTCCTGTGTTCGAACACTAATTTATTGGTCATTGTAAAACTTCCGCGCTCCAACAAAGACGTTTTTATGATTGGGATAAAACAATGATTTATTATTTTATTTGCGGTACAATTATTTTCGTCGCTCATCGCGGATTCCAATGTAATAATGGGACTGCATTACTAGTTGCACTGACGCAAGCAGAATGTTTTTCAAAGGGAGGAAACGATGATGCTGCTACTTCAATGACGAACGAAAAAAATTTTTCTATGAATGGAAAATAGCGTTGCTCAGAGTGGACGATATCAATAGAACAAAAATTCAATTCATTGATTATTGTTGCCTTTTCTTTCCTTCTAGTTGCTGATCTTGTCAGATTAATGTTCCAATTCCCACTCCTTCCTCTCACCAAAATAATTTTCACTTACGCCACTGAGGCTGAGATGGTGGCATAATACCCAGAAGAGTACAAAATTAGAACTTGAGGAAGTTGCACTGAATAAAACCACGGGTTAATACAGCCGTTCTCAGACTTTTTTGGTTCACAGCACCCTTTATCAGCAATCGGTAACTTACCGTACTTTACTTTGATTATTTCTCATGATTTCCACATTTCATCAAAAATCTTGCGGTACTTTTGAGAACTTGGTGCCGCGAAATCGTTCGAGAATAGCTAGGCTAATTCGTATCCGATCACCGTAGATCTCGGCCAGATTCTTGGAAGAAAAAATTAAATAAACCAACGGAAACAACAAGGCGCTGATTGATCGATTGGACAAGATGGAAATGGGAGGTACCATTGGACAGAACAAACGTGTTCCGCCCCATACCAAAGGAAGGACTCCTCGCCTTGCTGCAAAACGGTAGATACTATGGAGATCCTGATGGGCTGAAGAACACAAAAATAGTGAAAAATATCGTGGTGTAGTACTACCGCCATTCAGCCGGGAAGAAGGACTAGCGATGGGATCACCGCTTTTGCCGATACTCACGATTATCCTCATGAATGACATGGAAAGGAACAGTGCAGGGTCGGGCTGGTCCGGGTTGCGGGGTCCCGCGGGCCCGTGCAAAGAGCCTAGGCGCACGCCAAAGAAAAGGGTGGGGCTGGTGATGAAGATTTTTTTTTTTTTTTGGGGGGGGGGTGAACTTTGTTGTAACCCTGTAATATACGAGCCAGCACGACACTCATAAAAAAAAAGAGAGTAAAGCAAATACTGGGCTTGATATGTAAATGACATCATAGACCTTGATGGACAGGTCGAGCGATTCCTTCTGGAAACGAATGCGATTAATAAGGGCATCAAATTCACAGTGGAAAAGAGCAATGAGACCATGATTTATTTGAACCTTACACTAAAAATGTAGAACAACAAGATAGAATACAGAATCTATAGGAAGTCAACACAAACAGACATTATCCCAAACGACTCGCATCACCACCACCCAAAATACAAGTCAGTGGCGATTCAGAACTACTACTGCCGAGCATTTGCTGTCCTTAAGAACGACGAATAGAAAAGGAAACGAATTGAGATAGTGAAGCGGACTTCAGCAACCAGCGCTAGACGCGTGGATGAGGAAACCTTGGGGAAATAGAGGCAAACAAGGGAATCCATAATAGCATCTCCAGATCAGTGTTATAGAAAGTTCAATACAAATAAGGTGATAAAGGCGTTCAGTGATTTTGATGTGAGTGTCGGCATCCATAACAATTCGCCTATGGAAAAGAAAGCTTGAGCGGAGGCTACAAGCTCAGTTGCAAACTGAGTGAAAGTATCTGAAGTGGTGGGAGTAGACGGGGAAAAAGTTCAACATCAGGCAAAACGAGCACGAAAAATCAAGGGAAGAAGATAGCAAGTCATTACTCGGCAGACGCACGACGGTGAAGGAATATTATTTGAAGTAATATAACTCGAACATCGCAAGAAGATGGGAATACTTCGGGAACGGATGGATGGAGATTGCAAAGGCAAAGAGGGGAAAAGCCTCTTGAACAATGTCGAATAGCCAAAGATTATTCCGCTTGATGATTGAACGAGAAAGAAAGAGCAGAAACGACCAATAAGATTACGGCAAACCTGGGAGCCAATAGAAACGCAGCATATATACAGCGCTGCCATATCTTCGGATGTTCGGTCCTCGGAAAAGATGTGGGTTTTTCTTTTTCTATAGATTTTACACACAGTGCGGGTTCCTTACGATCAAGGGAAAGGTACCTTAGACAAAAGTACGAGAGATACTTTCCTCCTGCTTGTTATAATTCTCAGGTTTTTTTGTAATAACGAGTCGATTAAGGGAAAAAAGTACCTCAGTTACAAAAACAAGAGATATTTTTCTCCTCACTGTTATTGAAGAATCAATCAAAGTATCTGTTTTCAGGTCGTACAAGAAATGGCGGATACGGATTTTTGAAACTATCATCTGGCAGCACTGCATATAGGTTAAAGAGTGAAGCAATCACAACCCAGCAATGATGTAGCCAATTAGATCGCAGTATTGTACTATAAGAGACAATGTTCGAGTTCAAGGTCTTGTTTTTCAGTAGATAACTGACAATGGAGTAACACCAAAAGTAATCTTGAAATATTATATTACGCTACAAGGGAACAAAGTCAGCAATAATTGAACGAGCGCTTTGGCAACCCAAGCCAGCCGCGGCGAGGGTTGCCATGCACCGCGAGTTTGTCGTGTACTTTGTTCTCGTGTGGCGTACGCTATTTTTTGGTTCACGTTTGTCTTGTACACAAAGCGCATGCGCTAAGCGTCCAATTCCCTAGAGAAAATCCTGCGCGTCTTCACTTCTTTTTGTTTATGCAAATACTCTAAACAATAATACTGGAGACTCTCCTCAATTTTGTGGTTGCAAGCAACTAGCGGTAGTGGATGGAACTAACATCAGTTGTGAGAGTTGTGACTATGAATTTGTGCATGTTTTTTGCGTGTAGTAGTGACGTTTATTGTTTGACTACCCGAACAACCCGAGATTTGCACACCTCACGCCGCTGGGTGCGCTGCATTGCGTAACCAAAAGCGGTCAACGAATTTAGTTAGGAGTTTCCAGGATTTTTGTTCAGAGTATTTGGTTTGTGCGAACCAAAAACCAACTCCAATGAAGTAGAATCAGAGGAACAAGATCACTTTAGATCGAGGTAGTTGAAAACCATTGATTTTTTACCATGATATTTCTCTTCAAAACATCAATATTATCGATGATACCAAATTACCAACGGTACTTATCATTACTGTCAATCACCCGCTAGATAGCGCTATAATTGGTAGGCCAAACAATTCTATTCTCTACAGAGTCTTATTCACTAATGGGTGACAAAATTGGTGGAAGAATAAATAATTTTTGACAAGAACATTTAAATCCTTGATTCTTCATCAATTTTCAATATTAATTGAAGATTCTTTGGGTTCCCGTGTTTCTCATGGGGTTTAACTCTTAGCGCCCTCTGGCGAAGTATCGGTCAGCATGAACCATCGTTTAAAAGAAGCCATAGATATCTTACACAAAAATCAAGCCTGGTGAGCTCCGGCTCCGGGTCCTGGCTCCTCGAAAATCGAAGAGCGGAGCGGAGCCAGGAGGCTGGACCTTCGGAGCGCAGCCGGAGCTGAAGCTCTCAATCTTGAGAGCGGAGCCAGAAGAAAAAAAAGAGCTGGCTCTGAGCCAGCTCCGGCTCCAGTTTTTCAAAGAGCGGAACAGAGCCAAATAGCTGGATTTTTACAGTGGAGCCGGAGCTAGCTGAAGCTGTGGATCTTCTGAGCGGAGCCTCAAGGAGAAAAAAAAACAAGCAGAGCTCATATTATTAATTAATTTCGAGTCTCTAGTCGGGTTGTCTTTACTTCAATCTTCAAGCCTTATGCTTTGAATTTTGAAATTTGTCGAATTTTTCCTTTTTTCTTTTGTCATTCTGACTGAAGAGCAGCTCCTGAGCTCCTCGAAAAGGAAAGAGTAAAGAGGCTCCCAAAGAGCTGAGAAGCTGACCAAATAAGCGGAGTTTTTGGCTCTTTTCAAGATCAAATTATGGCTCCAGCTCCTGGCTCTGGCTCCCCAGGCTTGCAAAAAATCAATATTATCAATAGTACTATAAATATATGTACCTATTTCAGCCATTCATCCGCTAGAGGGTGCTATGATCAGTAAGAAAAATGATTTTCTGTGTTCCAAAAATAATTTTTCAATACTGTAAACTGTTGTTTTCCAGACGTATCCAACAGACAATAGGTTATTTCATATTTGATAAAAAACCTTAAACCTTACGTGTCTGTAAAATTATTAACCAATTGTCGAGTATCCCATCGCTGATTTGCTCTGGAACACGTATTGCACACGCACACTCGGTGAAATAGTACAGTCATTATCTGGTCAAAAGGGTGACCTCCAAGGAAATAATCCCTACCCAAAATTTTATTGATGGAAGTTCTCAAGCATGATCCTAAGTAATACCAAAAAAAGAAAAACTCGCAGCCCACATACTTAGCTGCTCGGAATTGCCTTCATTAACTGTGTTAATTGAGGCAAGCAGGGAACCTGTTTTACAAGGGATTTTTCATCAGATACAGGTCAATTTTCGAATTTTTTACAAGTCCTTTTCCCATCATATATAGCTTAGAAGTGCCATCACTATCTGATGACGTCACAGAGCTAGTAAAACCACTAATACAGTAGTATACAGGAAGCCTAAGACCTGGTACAGAGCTAGGACAAACTGCTATACTATAAGCTATTATAAAGATCTTGTAAGCTTATGGTATGAAGGATGCCTAAACCTAGTATAAAGGAGGATTGGACCTAGTATACGCCTAGTATAATAAGTAGTATAAACCTAGTATAATATACTGCATGAAGCAGAGAGGATAAGTCCCCCTCCTATCACTTCATCAAAATTTTTCTAAGTCCCTTTTTCTTGCCGGACGGCGCCCGGCGCCAAAGGAGGATTGGACCTAGTATACGCCTAGTATAATACGTAGTATAAACCTAGTATAATATACTGCATGAAGCAGAGAGGATAAGTCCCCCTCCTATCACTTCATCAAAATTTTTCTAAGTCCCTTTTTCTTGCCGGACGGCGCCCGGCGGCCGGCGCCCGTCATTTTCCTTCAGTTTACCCCCCGATAAAACAGGTTCCCTGTTAAAAACCACTCTAAAAATTTCATAATGAAAAAGAAAAAATTTTCAATCTTGCAAAAAACGATCATATGAAGTAACATATAGCAGTCAATTCAATTCTGACAGTTCATGTGACAATCACGGTTTTGTACTGCATCTCCCTAACACGGGTTTTGCTCAATATAAACTAGTTTGTATAATTCATTTCGATGATTCGATCATTTGACTTCATGTTCATGATGCTTCAAGTGGACAGGGAGTGATGTCACAAAACACGATTTTAAAATAAATGCATAACGATGAAATTTTCCCTTGAAAATTGCTAGCTCCTTTCCGAATATCTCACTTCTCGCTGTTCTTCAAGTTCATCAAAGAGCATAATCGAAGGCCAAATTTATGAGATTTTCGGTTTCATCCGGCAGTAATGTAAAGAGTACCACTCTTTTTAATTCCAAGAACAAAATTACGAATCTCGTTTCGGAAAATATGAGTCCGTCAAAAACATTTCATAAGGTATGAGGGCCACGATATTCATTTTTTGAAAGAGGTTGCACTATTCAGAAAAGTTAAAAAGATGCAATGAGTTTCATGCGTCATGCTTTCATCAAAAAGTGCAAAGTACATCTTCATGTCTACTACTTCGATGAACAGTGTAACGTTGAAATGTCATCCGATCAGGTTTCACGTTGACATTGACTTTGATCCACACAAATTCTACACGCCACCGTTCTCGACAATATAATGGTCAATCGTACTGGTTTGCCGAAATTATCCCGACGTCGCGTCGTACATTAGCCTCGTATCGAATTACGAGTCGGTTGGTTTACGACCGCGAAACTTTCCGGTAATTCGTTTTTTTAATTATCTCGAGCGAAACATAACAAATTACTTTGTTTTTGATCAAAACTCGACATTCGTGACGTTCATTTTTCAAATTTTCGAAGACCACTCAAGGTCTGTCAGACTTTCGTATACCAACTTGTATATTTTACATATTTGGAACGTTCAGTAGGTTTGCTCGAATTAAGAAATAAGACTGCACAAGGAACCATTTGCCTACTGTCCGATGTGCTCGTCTCCTACCTTCTTCTCTTCGTCCTTCAACATTAACGTGTCCACAAACGTGCGCAAATCTTTTCTTCTCCTCGCAATCATTCTACAGCAGCCCATCGAAAATAAACCCACCAGTATATACGGGGTACGTAGGCGGATAAACCGGTCACAAATTTGGAAAATCAATCGCGTCTCGTAATATTTCGGTAATAATAATAATATCGAAGCTTCCTCCCTGAACAATCCATACTCATAATTTATTCATCGCGTGGACTCCAGCAGTTATTAGATATCTCTCCAACACTTTCGTCATGTTCACCTGACACCTTTTCAGAACTAGATCATACACTGCACCGTGTGGTCGCGTGTACAAAAATGTGACCACGAAGAACTGGTTTTCAAAAATTACGAGTCGGTTCACTCTCGCTGATGCCGCGATACCGAGTCTCGTATTTTCACCAACTGTCGTCCAAACAGAAAAGAAAATTAACAGTGAACAACTAGCGAGTAAATCATTTAAATACCGCCGAAACAATCCCGTTCTCCTCTATAGTTTTTATAGACTGACTAAAATGAAACGAATTTTTAAAACATACGACGTCACATTTCGTGGACACACACGCTACTCGTAAAATCTCCAATTCAAGACTAACCTTGCGATATCATCGTCCAGCTTATAATCGATATTACACTACCAGACACTTATTCACAACACGATCACAAAAACAGCGCAGACAATTCGAATTTGATTATTTCAATTTAATCTCGAGGAAAACGCATCGCGAAACTTGGTTTTCTCTTTTTGGATATTATGTACACAACCGTACTTCTTACAACCTCTCGTGAGGCGTTTCGCGACCTTGCCAGATCTCTAAGCGTGAGGTACAGCAAATTTGTACTTCAAACAACTACTTCGGAAAACGTAATAAAATGATAAATCAACTTAAAGAAAATAAAGAATACAGAATCTACGCTTCAGCGCTGTAACGGAAGGAAGGAGAAAATTTTAGTGCTAAATATAAATTGTTACATATCATCGCACTCAATGAATGCGCGCGCATATCAAACTTTTCAGATGAATGACAAGTACATCAGTAGCGATTCAACGATACGATTAATTCGATGGGTCTGCGACAGGTTTATCGAAATGTGGATTAAAATTTATGAGGAAAGGCAGATTTTCCAATTTTCTTAAATGACTACGGATTTCTAAAAAAAAATTCTCATCACGTTTTCCGTCTAGAGGACGATGAACTCTTACTGCAATAAATAGAAAATGTTCGTGTTCGAATTGTAGTTCGGAAGCACGTCAATTCCTAAGTGAGGGCAATATTTTTGGTACGAGAAACAGTCTCGAAAACCAATTTTCTCTCGAGTGCCGTATTTGTGAGAGTATCTGCGACCTCGCTCAATGTATGTATATTACAAATACAACTGAGATCGTTTCTTTCTTACGAAATTCTTCTCTTCTCGAGCTATAATTTAGGTCCATGATTTAAAATTGAAAAAACGAAATTGATTTTGAGTTTCTATAGGGAAACGACTTTAGGTTTTGCTTTCAAACAGTTTGGGCGTTTCAATTTTCAATCAAGTGGTTCTGTAGAAATGGGCAGATGATCGTTATGAAGTGAGTTTGTGATGCAAGGTGAGACAAAGTGGTGAAGGCGGATGTTCTCGAAAGCTGAGCAGAGCTTTTTAATAGATCGGAGTTTGTTGCAGGATGAGGACAACCAAAAATCGTGCCAGTAACAGAACACGGAGGAGGGGAGGGATTAGGGCCGTGCTTTCTCTATGGCGACATGAGGAAGTTGCCGAGGCGCCAGAAAAGTACCGAAAAATGAGATTTTGATTTATATTTATAACTTAATTGACTTCATTGATGGTTTACAGCACCTAAATTTCATAATATGATATGCATAAATTAAGGTTCAGTGGGTCCTTTCGAAAGTTTTTGTCTGTAGGGGCGCTCATCTTGAGTTTTGTACAGGGCGCTAGAATAGCTTGGCACGGCCCTAGGAGGGATCAATTATGGAAAATGAAGGCGGTGACTGATTTGCGACAGGGTCACTCCGTCATCTTCTTCAAGGTCAATGTGCCACGGTACCCATAGAAAAGAGATGAGGCGATGAGGATGGATTTGACAAGAGTACAAGAATGAAGATTCTTCAGACAATGTCTTCAGGGCCGTCGTCAGGAGGTGGCGTGTAGGTATTACCGATTCAGGCCTCGCGCCGGCGAGGCGAAAAAAAGAGTTGAAATTGTTTAAATTGGAGAAAAACCTCAGGTGGAAATTTTGCTTTAGACCCCAAAAAGTCTGGCTATGATGCTGAGCTTAAGTCTCAGTCTGGAATGTAAGTCTTGAGTCTTAATCTCGGGTCTTAGTCTCGGTCCCGAACGTCAGTCTCGACTCTGAGCCAGCCTCAATTCTCAGTCTTGAGTCTCAAGCTCGAGTCTCAGTCTCCTCGAGCCTCAAGCTGAAGTCTTAATCTCGAGTCTCAAGCTTGAGTGTCAGTCTTGACTTTCAGCCTCGATTCTCAAGCTCGAGTCTCAGTCTGGAGTCGCAAGCTCGAGTCTCAAGCTCGAATATCAGTCTTTAGTATCAATTTTCAGTCCCAGTCTCGAGTTTCCAGCTCGAGCCGGGGCGTTCTGAGATAAAATTATTGACCGGAGGGGAGAGAGGGGGGGGATGAAAACAATATTTTGCCGAGTGACTAGAAGCTTCAGTCTGCGTTCAAGAGAATTGGTGAAGTTTGAATGTCAACATTTGCCAACTGACCCAAAAGCTTGGGAGGTGTCACGCCTCCAACCCCCCCCCCTCTCCATCGGAACGCCCCTGATCTCGAGTCTGAGTCTCGAGGGTCAGTTTTGAGTCTCAGGCTCGACTCTCGAGTTCCAGTCTCAGTGTCGAGTCTCGATCTCGGGTGTCAGTCTCAGCCTCAATTCTCAAGCTCGAGTCTCATTCTCTAGTATCAGTCTTGAGTCCCAGTCACAAGTCTCAAGCTCCAGTCTCAGTTTAGAGTCTCAAACTCAAGCCTAAGTCTCGAGGGGCAGTCTTGAGTCTCAGGTTTGAGCAGGGCCGTCGCCAGGGGGGCGAGAAGGTATTACCGCTTCAGGCCTCGCGCCGGCGAGGAGAGGAAAAAATTAGGTGAAATTGTCTAAATTGAAAAAAGGCCTCGCATGTGGAAATTTTGCTTTAGGCCCCCAAAAGTCTGGCGACGGCTATGACCGTCTTGGACAGGAAGTAAAGATGCGAGGGATCAGGTCGCATACGGAATTTACAGGAGGCGAGAAGCGGATGAGAAGGGAGAGGTAGGTGAATATAGGGATGAAATGAGTCGATGCCCTGATAGCGAGACTCCAATGTCCGGTTTTGGATTCCGATCAGGACCTGAGCAGAGAAACTGGGGGGGGGGGGAAATTCTGAAGAAACAATTTTACTCGTGCGTTGTTTGTACCTAAAATCAACTGTTATGAGAATTTTAGCAAGATTTGATCGAGACGAACGTAAAGGATAGAGGATAACCAAGGAGCGCGGATGATAAAATAGGACGTAATGGGCGATGCGTGTCCGGATTCGTGGGGCTGAACTACGTAGGCTGAGAGCATTTCAAAGAATAGAGAGAACTGGGTATTGGACTGCTGAGCAGGGGTGTGAACCGGAATCGCTATCCAAAATGGGATCCGGAATCCGGACCTGAATTTTCGGGTTTTGGAAGCAGAACCGAAAGGAAGCAGAACCAAAAGGAAGCGGATTCCCTTGAAAAAATCCAGCCTCTGCAGCCTCTTCAAATTTTGTGCTTCTTCATTCCAAAAACTACGGATTCCTTAATGGAGTTGAACAAGGAACGCACGGAACCTGTTTTATGGGTAAAATTTATTTTAAAATTGAGAGTTGAGTCGAATTCTAAATTCCCCTCCTATCATAAATGGCACAAAACTCAAAATTTTTTCAAGTTTTCCGGCAGACGGCGTTTTCTCTGGACCCTTCCTCCCCGAAAAAAAAATGTTTTCTGTTTAAAAAATCGGCTCTCTGCTCAGTTACTACTCAGGAGGTGTGAACCGGAGTTGCTATCTAAAATGGTATCCGGAATCCGGACCTGAATTTTTGGGTTTTGGAAGCGGAACCAAAAGGAAGCGGATCCGGTGATTGCCGCTTGGAAGCGGAACTGAAAGGAAGCGGATCCGGCGATTGCTGCTCGGGAGTGGAACCGAAAGGAAGCGCATTCGGCAGTTTAGTTCAAATGGAAGCGGAATCCTAAAAAAAAAATAATAACGGTTCACACTCCTGCTGCTGAGGCCAGAAAGTTAGCAGAGGGCGAAGGAGCGCAAAAGCGGAGTAATGGAACATTTGTCTCAAGGCACAGGCTGAGTAAAGGACAGGTGCGTCGTGCCTTAAGGCCTATTCAACGCCTGGAACATTGAATAAAGTCCAGCAAATCTGAGGTTGTTTTGGAAGGGAGTAGGTGTAAATTGGGGAACCACAATCAAGTTGGGAACGGATTATACAATTGCAGAGTTGAAGGAAGAGTTCATTGTTACAGAGTTACGAGGGTCTAATTCGTAAACGTCTGAAAAATTTTGGCATTTAGCTCTTGAGACTTGGATTTTCGACATGTTTCATGTCTTTTCTGACATACACTGTTGAAAGATCGCGAGTACCACCCCTCGCTCCAAATAATGGACTCGGAAAATGTTTTGAAAAATTTTTTTATTCCTGGTAGGTGATTCAGAAATCTGTGATCCTCCCTTCAGTAGGTGTTGAACTAGGCTGACGACTTTATCTGAAGCCTCCATTATACTAGGCCTGAATCAGGTAGGTCACTAGGGTGAGACAGGAAGATGTTACCAGTTAAATGGGAGTTTGCGCTAAATCTGTTGTAGCGCGAAAATGCAAAACTCTTAGACGTATAGTTTAAATCTACGAAATTTTCATCTCAATTTTATCTTTAATTTGAGCTATATTTGAAGTTTCTACGACTTTTCTGAGCCGAGTCATGGACCAAAATGGGCCAAAAATTTGACCAATATGCCGAACTTCTCAAAAATTAAAAATTGTTCAAACTTGCTTATTTCATCTGATTTGAAAGTGAAATTCAACGCTGATTCCGAAAAAATACATAAATAACCTCATGAAGCTTGAAGAAGGGAGATTTTTCAATTTCTTATACTGTATTAAAAAGCTTTGCAAATTAGTCAATTTTTGGCACACTTCGGCCCAGAACTCGGCTCAGAAAAGTCCTAAAGTCATTAGCCGGAAATCTTCCAAAGTAGACTTATATGCCATAAGAAAACAAGAAACATGATCTTTATACTTTTGACTATGCCAGAAAATCTATTCATTTTTTGTTGAGTTTTTGAGGGGGAATAGGAGGTCCGAGAGGTTGTTGAATCAAACATGAAGTTGGAAGAAAGTTTTGTAGATGTCGTTGGGAAGGACGCATAAGATTTTGAAAATCAGATCTAAGTCAGAACCACAATTTTTCAGAAGATGACTAACATATCCCCATGAAACTAATTTTCTAATTTTCATCTTGATCATAGCGTCGCACACGTATAAGAGTTACAGGAAAATCAAACTCGGAAAGTCAAAAATTAGCTTTTTAATTTCCCTAGTGGTCTCACCGCTGCACTTGTAGCTTTCTCTACTCAAATTTGTTATACCCTGTTTTTGTATACGGTAAATCTTATTCTCTACAGAGCTTCAATCGGTAAACAAATACATCCTTTCGCATCTTGATTTCATCCTCGAAGATGTCTGTCGATATTACAAATTTTTTGAGAAGCGAATTTTTTCTAACGTTTTTCGACCCACATTTTTTGCGTTGCAATGTCGCAATTTTCTTTCTTTGGGGAGAATTCTTTCGTCGGCTACTTTATCATCGTAAGTAACTGTAGGAGTTCTTTTTTTTTTCTCACTGAGTCGCCAAGAATATGTGAATTCATTTCATTTGGAATCTAATTCAACGTAAATTAGCAAAAATTTTCATATTCGAAATTTGAAATGATAATCAGATTCAATCAGTTTGTGGGTCTTTGTTGATGTTTCAATATGATTGAAAAAATAATATACAGGTAATTTTTTTATAATAGGTACGTTTTTCTTGACCACGCGACGAACATTTCCGTCAAACAAAATCGAAGACATAGCCTACTCACAGTCAAATTTTCAGCAAAGTTTTTTCATATTTTTCGAGATCGGCCTTCTAAAACGGTCTAGTAAATAGATTATTCCCATCTGATAATCGTCTCGAGCAACCTTTCTTAAAAGTAAGAAACTTAATATTCTCTGTGCATTTAATTATGTAGTTTCACCTATATTTCACCAGCTGCATTTCGTCCATACATCGTAATACTCTAGGTGAGAAGCAGGTAAAACTAAGATCTCAAGCAGCAGTCGAGTATACCTATTCAAGTTCTTGAAAACTCATTACAATATTATTTAGAATCAAAATACAGAAATCGTTCATCAAATGAATTTAAAGGGCAGTATTATAAAAACCTTCATAATCGAGGCCAAAACGCCCAAATATAGAAATCAAACTGTTACGATAACTAATTCATAAAATTTTCATCCGAGCAAGTGTAAATTTGTAATTTCGATCTGTTCTTGAGTGGATTTTAATAAAAAGTCGCAAATTACAGCGGTGACTTTTGTATCGCTCTTTGTTCTATGTAAATTTGCACGTACATCGGAAATAATATCTAGCTCCCCGTAATGAGCGGAAATTTTAAAGTATACATTTTTCATGTCAGTGGAGTGCACAACGATTTTCTAGCTGTCATATCTCATAAATGCATTGATTGAGAATAATTCTCACGATTTTTAAAATTGAGCAAACTCACGAGTGCGCAGCGAAGTAGACATTAATGCATAAATGCACTCACTAATAGTAAGACATTGGATATTGAAAACATCATTATATCTCAGCGCACCAAATAGTTTTCGTATCGTTCATCTGTCATTCGTCCACCCACGTTTTTCAAAGCAGAAAATTTTCGATGAATAAACATCATTCGTGAAATAAGTTCTTGAAAACACAAGCATAAGGCGTACTTGAGAAGGGAATCTGTTTTGTGTCATTATTTTTTAAAGAAAGAGGGGAGAGGAGGAAGAAGGAAGGAGAATGATACTGCGATTTTAGTCAAGAAGAGGCGATATTTATGATGTCAAACGTCGTCCGGATACATAGGAATCTGACGTAATACGGCAATTGGAGCCGATATTTGCTCTTTGATGTTACCGCAGGTGTAAAATGACGAATAAAATAAATAAGTGTTGATGGGCGGCAAAACATATTTCTACGATTTTTTTTACTCTTCTAACATTGACCCACTCTCTACGCGTGATTTTGAATAAAATTCGACGGCGTAAGGAAACACATGACGTGAGTGTATACGAGTACTCCTTTTGTGATTCACAAAAGATGAAGATACTAACGCTCGAAAAAAAAACCAAGAAAAATCGTTCAGAGTACAACCCGACAATCAATGTACCACAGGTATTTTCTTAAAAAAAGAGCTAAGAACAAAGGCTCCCTCCCACATCGGGTTTCCCTCATAATGCCTTCGTGATGGCTTGAGACCCAGCTTTGTGTCAATTCGCATTGGTTCTCACTTTCCGGGAACCCGTGGCCGTCTAGAAATAGAGGCTCACCCGATAGTGGTTAGATCCCAAAAGGTGGAAGTGGCATTCTCACAACGAGGTAAGCACTCACATACCTAAAATTGAACCAAGTATTTTAGTCCAAACTCGCGGCTGGCAACGGAGTAGAAGCTGGAAAGTCTTTTCTTCAAACACTCCTCCTCGGTAAACTTGTAGTATCAAAATACAGGTAACAGGCATCATCTCTCTATCTGGTTAAGCGAACGCGTCATTGATTTGTCAGGGGTTCCCTTCATCGATAAAGAAATTCAAGTACTCTCTCGCCGACGACCAAAAATTTGCTTCTCTTTCCCCCGCTGCTACTTTAACAAGCTGGGAAAGAGTGAATTTCTTCATTCCGTGACACTGAATTAAATACTGATACGCCTTTGGGCGTTTTGTCTTTACATCGATCTTGATTGTACCGATATATCGATAGTATACGAGGCTGCTTCCGCTCGTTTGTCCTTATTTTCAGTGTACCATAAGTATAGTATACTGTACGCTCAGCTAACTAGCTTTCGGGGACACTCGCTCGGCTCGTTCGCCCTAATGTTTGGTCTAGTATAAGTCTAGTATACTAGAATTAGTACAATTTGCCAATCTATGGCTGGGCACACTGAAGAGAAGTATACTCAGAAGAGAGTAAAGCGGAATTTTCGCGGGTCTAGCAATAAACTCTTCAATTTACTCTTCTTTGAGTATGCCTCCCTTCGATCTAAGGTAGTATACTATATTTCAAACTAGCTAGCTTTCTGGGGCTCACTCGCGAAGGTATAATGTAACTGTTACAGTAAAGCTCAGCCTGCTGTATACAAGGTATCCTCAAGCCTAGCACAAGCCTAGTGTAATGTAAGTTAGGCCTAGTATAATGACGGCTAAAGGTCGAAATTTCAGTGCCTCAAGAGAGTCAAGGTCATTGAAAACGTCATTAAAGGTCAAGTCATGTCACGCAGATTTGCTTACCAAAGCCAAAACCTTGCAGAGAGGTACCTATCATCAGAACCTTGTTGGTGCTAGAGATAAGACACGGTGGGTTCGTGTGCCTTATCTGGCCCACATTTTCCACAAAATTAAAAAATGAATAAAGAATCATGGCTACAGGTCAGTCTAGTACAACCCTTACAACCTTCGGCTTCCGGCGAGGCCTAAGGAACTTACTCCTTCTACAGAAGAATAAGTATCTACAAAATCAGCGGATTGTAATGCCGTGCATTTATGTCAGGCGAGTAGGGCTCTTGAAGAGAATACAAATGACCATCAATCACTTGTTCGCGATGTACAGCCTCAAGAACACGCCTTCACTCTGCATATCCCTCAAAAAAGAGTTTTCCTTCTCCACAGCTTGCCGAAAGGTATGGAGTTTTCAATAAAGTGGAAGAGATAGAGATTATTAGGCACAAAAACGGCTCCACTAATTGCGAAGTAGTCAACGACATGGAGCGCGTTCTATTTGGCAATTTCTTTACGTTCGTTTTCGAGTTTATTCCTTTTTTTTTTTAGAGGAGAGGAGGGCTTCTTCAGAGAACGCACGTCCGACTTTTGCGACAAAATCATTTTTGAAAAAGTATCTTTCACAGGAGAAAGCAAGCTGTATATGATACGAAAGGGACTTACAAGAATTTCGACTTTCTTAGACCGAAACTATTTTTACCGTTGGTGGTGAGAAGGAGGAAGTGTTGGACTTGAACCATTTTTGCCCATTAGGATTGTAGGCTTGACACCACTCACACGGCGCACGGCAAATTTTCTGGAACACCCCGCCTCCCATAGAGTAAGCTCCCTATTAGAATTTTGACTTATGAGCTAATGATTGTTCTATGATGTCATGAGAAGGAGACATCACAGGAACTGATTTATGACGTCATAGAGACTAATTCATGACGTCATAGAGACTGATTTATGACGTCATAAGATCGAGGCAGTGTTGCCAGATGATATTGTCAAAAATTTGTATCCGCCATTTTTCTCGAGACCTGAAAACATATTTCGGCCAACTTTTACCGATTCATCAAGAACGATCAGGAGAAAGGTATCTCTCATGGTATAAACAGAGAGACTTTTCCCTTGACCACAAGAATTTTGACTAATTCATCAACAATGATCAGGAGAAAGATATCTCTCATACGAGTAACAGAAGTACCTTTCTCTTGATCGGCTCGACGTTATTGGAAACTGTGGCCCATGACAATCAGGAGAAAAGTATCTATCATTCAGAGAACTGAGATGCTTTTCCCTAGAGCACAAAGAATCTGTATCTGTGACCTGTTCCAAATTGAGGGCAATTAGCAGCAAAACGCAAATCTCCCAGGAGGGCAAAAATGGAATCTAATTGCTACCCTTCAATGCTGTCAGATCTACGGATTTTTGGTCCCTGAAAATGAAACAGGTTTTCTACGGATTTTGCGTAAAATACAGATTTCTTGCGTTCTAGGGAAAAGTACCTTCGACACGTATATGAGAGATACTTTTCTCTTGATCATTATAGGCTGATGCTGCTGTTCCGTAACATCGGGTCAATCAAAGGAAAAGTACCTTAGACGTCCTTAGAAGAGATACCTTTTTCTTGATTGGTATTGATAAATTAGTCAAAGTCCGTCGAAATCTGTATTTAGGTTTTACAAAAAATGACGAATACGGATTTTTGAAAATATCATCTGGCAGCACAGCTACCCTTTCCCTGGAACAGGTACTTGATGCTAATAGCCCTTATCATGGAACAGATCACATCTAACGAGAAATCTGAAGAAAAATCCGTATTTTTTTTTTAGAACCAAAAATCCGTAAATCTGGCAGCACTGGATCGAGGTGTCACAGGGACTGATCTATGTCGTAATCTGTTTTTTCTTCGGAATAAGCGTTTAAATTAAGTGAAATACGTAAATCAAACGATTTGAAAATTTTGGCAAATTGGTCAATTTTGGCACATGTTAGTCCATAACTGCGCTCAGGAAAATAAAAAGTTGGGTAAGGGCGCAAATTAAAGATAAAATAAAGTCGTAGATTCGCATCTTATGATCTGCGTCCAGCGTTTTCGAGCAAACTCCCCGCTGCTATTTCAGGATTTGCAACGGTGTCTAAATTTTTGTCCAATATTTTTCCAGTTACCTTACTTAATGATGAACCCTTTTTTGAGGTTCAGGAGGGATATCTTCTTTACTCCTCTTCCCCGCTTCGTACTTATATACGTCGATCTCTAACCATAGGTTACATAATGAATTTAAACTACTTACGTGTGACGTCACCGTAGGAGTTGTTACAATTTGGAGTCCCCGGTTGCGTACTTTGGCCATGAGTCAAGATGATTTGCGATTCCAGTTCATGCAGGTCCGCTTGCATCTCGCTCAGTCTCAGGTTGGATTTCTTGACGATCGACGCGACGTCGTTGAGCGTCTTTTTGTCGGTCGAAACGCCTCTCAATTTTTCCGCGCCCTCTTTTATTTTCAATTCCTTTCGCATTTCCTTACGTATATGCTCTTTCAATTCTTCGAGTTTGTGCGCGATTGCCGCCTCCGGTACGCATTCATTCGGCTGCCCGTATTTATGGCTAAGCTCGTACAGCAGAGGATGCTGTATATAATCATTCTACAAGAAAAAAGAAGAAAATAATAATACAATAAACGCGTCGTCAATATTTAATAGACACGTGCGAATTGAGTATCAATCGCGAGGCAGGAAATTGAAAAATAAAAATTTATAAGGCTTGGTCGAACTGTGTCATTCGAATACATAATTTTCGCTCGGCGAACGGGAAATGAAGACCGACGATCTTCCGAAACCTTAGTAATATTTCTGCATAATTAAATCCGCCTTCCTTTCTTTCATTTATTCAGAGCGCGAACTTAATACCATTAATGAAGCGTACGCGAGGATATACGAGCGACACAAACTTATGAACTCATCATCCTCCTTTCCTCCGGACGAGGCAGAAAGTGAAACTCGAGCGAAATATGTTTCGTCTTCAGTTTGAGCTGAGTACTACGTAAAAATAGTAAATTTTTACCATACCCAGTACTCGTACAGACGATCGAACTCGATAGTATGATAGTTGAGGCATAAAACTTTCATGTTTCATCTATAAATAAAAAGTGTTATTGCATCATCGCGGCTCATACAACACCAATTATTAATGCGGCCCTATTCTCATATCTTGAGATATTTGTATGCGGAGCAGGCGACTTCGCCAATTAAAAACATTCCGTCATTGAAGAAAATTGTATATAATATGATCAATGGCAGAGAAGATCTAGCACAACAGCACCATTATAAACTTAGCGAGAATATGGAAAGGTTTTATATTAATTACGAATAAGTAAAACTGATTATAAAAATAAAATAAAAACGAGTTGAATTAATTCGAGGAGCTCGCCGAATGACGCGAGATCCGGATTAAATCTATAACACTAACACGGGGTCAGCGGACTTATCGCAGCACGATTCATATATCTGGGAGTGAATTTTCCACAATCGGTAGCAGCTACTTTACAGAAAAGGTGAACGTAAAACGTAAGCCATTTTTTTGAAACCGTTCTAATATTGTATTTAATTGTAAATGGAGATAGAAAATGAACAACATGAATGAAATTATACGACACGCAGACCTACTTCGTAGCAGCGACTACCATAACATATATACTCGAGAAGCTTTAATCGTATGCATAATGCATATGAATGAAAAATATGCGAGACAAGACTTGTTTGATAATCGAAAGCACAACGTGTATCGATTTTCATTTTTTAGAAATTGATTTTTAGGAAAGTTTGTATACTCGTGTAGAAGAACATTTTGTAACAGGAGACAAGTCACAAAGGAGGATGGATAGATGAGAACAGAACGAATTTTAGGGACTCTGAGTTGCTGAAGTTGGCAGCTACGTTGGCGGTGTCCTGATGGGATACGCCGTATACTATGAAGGAGTAGTTGAATTTATTTAAATCACAATGGGTATCATCAAAAGTGGGTGAAATCCCATGCCTAAAAATTTGTTCGGGACACTACGCACCGTTGGTAACGATACTGTTATCACATAGGGGGGGATCGAATTAGCAGTTATTCAACCCAAAAGTGCGAACCATTTCCAAATGGTGATGACAGCGCTATCTAAGTGAGGTTCAAGACCGGATAGTGAAGGAAGTGACAGTTTTGTTCCACGCGGGGAAAATGTTCGAAGCAAGTGCAGTAGAGCGATTGAAAGAAAATAGAAGCTCTTTACAAAGGAAGTATCTGGGTCGAGGAGGAGAAAATATTTGCAGGGATACGGTGAGATTTGGATCCAAAGACAGGAATGTTGCAGGATTGATTGCCTGTTCTGCAAGTTAAAGAGTCCCAGGAACTCATACATGTAGAATCGTTTGAAAGAAAGATGATCAGTTGCAATATTAGCACATACAATGGTAGGAAAGACGAAGAAAAGCCTAAACTCTCTCTCTCTCTCTGATTACTTTGATGCGAGCGCGTCAATCTGAGAGCATTCGGTGTAGTTTTGACGTGTTCCATGTCTTTTCTCCACCCCCTAAATCTTGAAAATGCGTTCGGGCGTCTGAGCGTCTGGGCGGATGACTTTTAAGACTCGTAAAATTTTCAACGTCAAACCTCAGTCCTACCCCTGATTCCAAAATTTGCGCTCGGGCGTCCGGGCGTCTACACAGTTCTCGAGTATAGGGAATGTATTATACTATCATAAAGATGTATACAATATACTGAAGATGAACGAGGCGAGGACCTCCCTCTAGCTGTATTATATTACTTTTAAACTAGCTTTATACTGGTATAATAATAGTTAGACTTGAACTAGACGGAGAAGGGGTCAAACTAACTAAGCCTCTCTTTGATCTATGCAATAAACTAAATACTTTCATCCTAGGTCTAGGAATCCTGTATACTGTATCCTTTCTTAAGCCTCCTTTATACTAGGCTACAGCTTGGCTACTATAAAACTAATATACAGTATATCAGGTCCTGTAAGATGAAAGCTTAAGAACAAACTAAGAAGTGAGCCCACCCCAGGCTGCTGTAGTGAGTTTAGCTGTCATCATATAGACTTAATACTGTATACAGTATACTAAATCAAGGAGGGGGAGGACGAGCGGAGCAAGTGAGCTCTTGGAAGTCAGGAGCCTAAAATATTGTAAACCAATGAAGGGGGTGAACGAGCTCGAAGTACGGTTCAATGTAATCTATTAATTTAGTATACAGAACCGCGAGTGAGCTACCCGAAAGCTATAAGTTGAAATTACCCCAACTGAAACTATACACTAAGGACAGCTCTCTCAAAGCTACTTGGAAAAGGCGAACGAGCAAAGCGAGTGAGCTACCTAAAAGCCATTAACTTGAATTATTCTAAGCTGGACTTGTAGCATACCAAGGAGTGAGCTCCCCGAAAGCTATTGGTATGGACAGGGTTGGACTGACGGTACAATAGCATTCGGGAAATATTTGTACCGACCGGCCCTCGACTTCAACTTTTTAAAATCACAAACATTGTCAAAACAGCACTTGCTTTCTCCTTTTTTTTTCTCCTTTGACCGGCCGGCCCAAAATCCTCGCGGCCCACCGGGAAGTTCCCGATTCCCGACCCATCAGTCCAAGCCTGTCCATACTCCGTATTAAGAGTGCAACTTCGTATTAAAGCTAGGCTAATACGGAGAGTGGCCTTTAATACGGAAACCTCAGTTTCCTCAGTTCTCAAGTCCATACTCCGTATTAAGAGTGCAACTCCGTATTAAAGCTACGCTAATACGGAGAGTGGCCTTTAATACGGAAACCTCAGTTTCCTCAGTTCTCAAGTCCATACTCCGTATTAAGAGTGCAACTCCGTATTAAAGCTACGCTAATACGGTGAGTGGCCCTTAATACGGAAACCTCAGTTTCCTAAGTTCTCAAGTCCATACTCCGTATTAAGAGTGCAACTCCGTATTAAAGCTAGGCTAATACGGAGAGTGGCCCTTAATACGGAAACCTCAGTTTCCACAGTTCTCAAGTCCGTACTCTGTATTCCTCAGTTCTCAAGTCCATACTCCGTATTAAGAGTGCAACTCCGTATTAAAGCTAGGCTAATACGGAGAGTGGCCCTTAATACGGAAACCTCAGTTTCCTCAGTTCTCAAGTCTATACTCCGTATTGAGAGTGCAAATCCGTATTAAAGCCATGCGCTAATACGGAGAGTGGCCCTTGATACGGAAACCTCAATTTCCTGAGTTCTCGAGTCCATACTCCGTATTAAGAGTGAAACTCCGTATTAAAGCTAAGCTAATACGGAGAGTGGCCCTTAATACGGAAACCTCAGTTTCCTCAGTTCTCAAGTCCATACTCTGTATTAAGAGTGCAACTCCGTATTAAAGCTAGGCTAATACGGAGAGTGGCCCTTAATACGGAAACCTCAGTTTCCTCAGTTCTCAAGTCCATACTCCGTATTAAGAGTGCAACTCCGTATTAAAGCTAGGCTAATACGGTGAGTGGCCCTTAATACGGAAACCTCAGTTTCCTCAGTTCTCAAGTCCATACTTCGTATTGCTGCAGTTTATAATAGGAAAAGGAAATAAAAAGAAGAAAAAAAAAATAATAATAATAACTAAAAAGGGTATTCTCCATTGTGTTGTGTATCTAAGGTAAGATAAGAAGATAAGAAAAGGTAACGGAGGAAACGTGAAGGAGACAAAGGAGGAGGAGGAGGAGGAGGAGGAGGAGGAGGAGGAGGAGGAGGAGGAGGAGGAGGAGGAGGAGGAGGAGGAGGAGGAGGAGGAGGAGGAGGAGGAGGAGGAGGAGGAGGACGACGACGACGACGACGACGACGACGACGACGACGACGACGACGACGACGACGACGACGACGACGACGACGACGACGACGACGACGACGACGACGACGACGACGACGACGACGACGACGACGACGACGACGACGACGACGACGACGACGACGACGACGACGACGACGACGACGACGACGACGACGACGACGACGACGACGACGACGACGACGACGACGACGACAAAGACGAAGACGAAAAGTGATTGTAATACGGTCGGTTTCCCCTCATGTCATTTCAATATGGCTCCATATGCGGAATTTTTCCAAGTCCAACTTCTCTTGTGCTTGAAATTTCTTCAAGTTAGTCTTCTTTCCATCATAATATAGCTCGATATTCGAAATTTGAGTCCAACTCCTATATTAGAGTAGGTCAGTTTTTGCCAAACAGTGAACTGCAGTACACCAAAATTTTTAAAAAGCCCTCCAATAGAAAAGGTTCCACATAAAAACCATAAACTCACTTGAAATCGACCCAACAGAGCAGTTGATTCTTGGTCGATAAAAAAATTTAGAAGAGTCGACTTGAGCTCGACGAGGTAATGAGTCGAGATAAAGTCGACATTTGTCGAAAAGTATCGACCTGATATTATATCGACGTCGACATGTGATCGATTTCAACAAAATATTGACGCAATTTTAGGCAAGATTCTGAATTAAGTGAATTCTCGGTCGATTTGAAGTCGACTCCTGGGGATATGCGACTACTTCATGAAATGATGAATTATTTTGATATAATATTTTTGAAATGAAGTACACTCCTTCTCACCTCAGTCTTTCTCATAAGTTCGCCACGTGTTCTGCATCAATAGGATCTTCGGAAGCATCATTCAAACGTACCCAAGAAAATTAGCACACGATTGGCTACGAAAACTGCACCATCCGCGTCCATATCTGTGTCAACTTACAACTCAACATACTCTCCTTACAAGCCCACAGTACTCCAACATTTATTCTTTTCAAAATCCAGAAGGGGAAAGAAGAAATAATATTCAACGTACTATACGGATTCTCATCAGATCAAAACCTGGGTATATCAACGCAGGATGCAGGACTTTGATTATTCTTCTTTTTTTTTTTTTTAAAAATGTGACCCTTGGACGTCATCGGGAGTAAGAGCATTATTCGAATCTTTCGTACGACTAGAAAACCTGAAACGGAAACAATTTGTTGGACTCTTCAAAGAATTTTTCTTGCGACAGAATCCATCATGAGAAAACTATCCCAAGATTGATTCTAACAAATCAGTAATGCTTTTTCTCCTGATCGGTCAAGATATCAAAGACGGATTTTTTGTCACAATGGGTCACAAATTACGTAGATTCATGTTTATTGAATGAATTCCGACAAAAGCCAGAAAAAAGTCGTTCTGGTGGCGAAAAAATGCGAAAAAAAAACTAAACGAATTCATGGTTTTTCAAAAAGGCAACATGAAATTGACTAAGAAAATCTGACATTTTCATGAATCTCAAGAGTATTGGACTTAATACGAAGGGATATACAAGATCATAGTTCTATTTTGAATCTAGATCTTAGATACATGAGTCTAATACGGATATCTTACTCTAGGTACACAGAATTGTTGAATTTGAAAGACAAGAGTAATATTATAAACTTACACAACAAAAGTTTTTTGGAAAATCTTTAGTCAGATCAGAAAAAGAAATCGCCCATTCATGCTATTTTCATTTTTCTTAGGACAAACCTCACTCGATTTTATGACTTCTATGTAGGTATAACTATTCATCATATTATACGATATTTTTATCATGTCTTTTCGCATCTTCACTGTCCGAAAATATTAATCTAAAATTGCGTGATTTTCATATAGGTGTTCTACGAAAGCGTAAAAATCGTCCTACGTCTCACGTAAAATTCGATTAATTTTTTAAAATTCGGTATCAAGCTCCGTAAACACGTAAGGAATAACGGAAAGAGGAGTGGAACTGGATTGCATTTTCGAATTCGATCATAGTGACCAGCGAAACGGTAACTATAGTAAAAAAAAGTAGATAGGAAAAAATTGCGCTGTTGACGAATTTTTTTTTGAGCTCGTTAAAACATGAAGCCTGAACGTAAAAAACATGAATCATCCTTCATTGATTAACGAGAGAGTGAGAAACCATTTTCAGCGGATATCCACGAGAATAATCATTTTGTCAAATTATTCTCCTTCTACGTTAGTCATCGAATTTAATAGAGATAGGTATCTGTTGGCTTTTCCGAACACAGAACTTTGACAACATCAAATAACAGTAGAATTAATACGGTCCGAAACTTTACGGCTAAACATATTGTAAGCCGGCTCAAAATCCGAGTGGAGGAACACCTCAAACCCTTGGAGGAAGGAAAATTGGGTGAGTCTGCCTTTGCGGACCATCTTATCTCCAATGCTCATAGTTTCAAGGAGGAGTCAGGCACCGTCCTCCATAGGGAAAACTCTTACCGAAAACGCCTTGCATTGGAGAATATCGAAATAGTACGACATCTGAACAGTGATGAAGTTACTGTCCTCAACAGGTATATTCCTGACGAAGGTTTCATTGATTTGATTTACGAGACTGAGTCACCTTCCGAGGGCTAGCTCGTTCTTTCTTGAACTTCGTCTTCGTCGATATCCTGTTTGCATCTCACATTCTGGGTTAGTGGCTTTCTATCTTTGCCCGATGATGGTTTATTAACCTAAAGATCTCGCGTCTTCCTTTGTATATCTGCGGTCTTTGTAAAATTTTTGATTTCGTTACTCTTTTGAGTATCTTACAACAATCAAATAACAGTATTTCAATATTATAGAAGCAATCTAATTTGAATTTTGGCTGTGATAGGTCTGTGGGTCAAATGCAACCACATGATTGGTGACCGCTAAAATAAGGAAGTTCCAACAATGCACTTCACCCTCAGTACGAATTTTCTTTTCTAAATTTTTGAATAAATAAATATTATCAAGAACAGAAATTGCTTCACGAGGAATTGAGAACGTAGTTCTCAATTATTTCACTCGTATCATATCAAAGTCGGTGTAAATTCCGATTATATAATTTTACGCAGTTATTTCGACATGAGCACACAATGCAATGTTGACATCGATATTACGCTATGTCATAATTTTTCAGTCCATCTATACTTGAAACCAGAGACGCCTATGTTCGGACCCACTATAGTCATTTCAGCACAACTGCATTTCATCCATATTCCACGATAATTTCAGAGAAGTTCGATTTATATTTTAACCTACTTTCTATTTAAATACTCGACCTACGTCAAATATTATTTTGCTTCGATCTGACATCGAAAATTAAAAATGTCTTTCTATAAAATGTAGGTGCATTACCACGAATGGAAACTGACCACAATAATACTCATCATTAATACTCCGGCGCGTGTTTTTATTTCATCCGTTATTGGCGGTGCGCGTTCTTCTTACTCATTCGACGAAAATATACAAAACGTTCCTAATTTTCACGCTACGTGCCATTTTTTCCCAAATTACTGCATTTATTTTCAGCATTATTAATTATTTTTCGACTTTCCGTCTTTCTTGAGGTTTGATATCGATACGTGAACTACACTCCGCTTTCGATCTTCTTTGCTTTCTTCGTTCTTCATAATAATGTATGTACTTACGACATTTGTGGTTATACCAACACGAATGAGAGTTTTATAGCCTCGAACAAAACATTTCAATTTATATAATCGTTAAATTTTTCGCAACAATGTTCTAAAATATAGTTACTTTCCTTTTTAACACAGGCTTTGCGAGACATTGCACATTATTTTATCGTCACCACATACTGGAAATAGAAAAAGTACCCGTTCCATATTCTTTAGGCTCGCAAAAAAGTTTTCGTTGTCGTCACAATAATATGTAAGTAGGTGACATTCTTGCTTAACAGATGATTGTCAACAACTTTAAGGAAGTTAGAGGCCGAATTATGAATTTCATCACGTTTTTACTGAATCAGAAGTAGGGCATCCTGAGAATATTTTCTAGTGTTTTTACTCTCTTTTTACATTCCCTCAATTCCTTAATGAATTCTTATATAGTCAAAAGACGCTGACCTCATATTGAATGTTTTCCAAAATTTTGACAGATTATAAAATAGCAGAGCCAAAGGCATTCCAAGGAATGGAAATGAGGAGGAAAATTCAATACTGAGACTCTTCTTCAAGTTCAATTTTTATACGCAGTCTGGGGAGGCACAAGAATCTTTTATCTTTCAGACTTTTGAAAAGAAATTTTGAATTCATAGGTTGACTCACAGATTATAGATAGCAGAGCCAAAGGCATACTAAGAAGGCAAGGGGGGGGGGGGAATTCAATACTGAGAATATTCTTCAAGATTACGAGCAAAAAACTAATTCTCCGCTCCTCTTAATACTGACGTGGTTGAGGGATACATCTTAGCGAATCACGAAAGACTGGGAATAGAAAATGCCTCGAAACTACCTCACCAACATACAAATCGAAGTTCTTGAACTCTGACTTAAATTTTCAAATTGATATTAGAATGAAAGAAAACTGGTGCACGTAAGAATGTACATGTACAAGATACATTTTACAGCCCTATTGTTGCACTCGACAGTTTTTTGGACAGTGAAGTATACCTTTTGTACAAATTCGAACCAGCACCGAAATTCCATTTTTATTGTCCTTCGTATTTTCAAGCACAGGACATTACGAGAGGATATAAATTTTCCCAAGTCTCCTTCTAATCATATCGGTATACCTCGCGAGTAAAAATTTTCCCGAAAGGTAGGTCAGTTTTTGCAAAATTAGTGGCCATTGCACACTTCGCAATTTCCGTCAAGTTCAGAAGAGTAGACGTATTAGGTCTGAACAGAAATGCTTGGATCACCTCTTGCACTCGAAAGTACAAAACCGATTGAAATTGTTTCGCAAAGTCTTGGTGGAAGGAAAATGTAAGGCCTAAAAAAAGCAAGTTCATCTTTCAAATGTCTCTTTGCATTTGATTTCGCCTAGAAAAATTTTCATCGAACCTTGATAAGATCCTACGATATCTAGCCTAGACAAATTCTTTTAAGAAGTTTAACCCAACTTGGGTTGATGACGTCATCGGAGTCGGAAGCGAAAGTTTTGCAGGGTGTCTACCAGACTCGAAAATAAAAAATATTGGACTTTTATAGGAGCTCCAACGACCTTTCTTCTTCTTTTGCTCCTTTCATTAGTGCATGGAAGTAGTTAGTACTTTGGAGATACAGAAAATATCCACAAAATGGACTGGGTTGCTTCTCAAGAAAAATACATTTTGCGTAAAATACGGATTGTTTTTGCTCAAGGGAAAAGTATCTTAGTCACTAAGATGAGAGATACTTTCCTCCTGATCCTTATGGGCTGATACTGTAATTTTCGCAACATTGAGACGATCAAGGGAAAAGTATCTCAGTTTGTTGAATGAGAGATACCTTCCTCCTGATCGTTATTGATGAATCGGTTGAAGTGTGTAGAAATTCTTTTTAGATCTTGGAAAAAATGGCGGATACTGCTTTTAGCGGGGAACCCGCAATCCATTTTGTTAGGGGGATTACACCCTCAGAGAACGTCCGCGTCCGGGAGTTTCTGTGAACTGCGTGATGTGACGTGACGTATGACGCTTTATGACGTCATCAATGACCTTGACCTTGACCTTGACCTCCTTTAGGGACTTTGGACTATCATTGACATATTGGACCATTTTTGAAATATGTAGTGACCTTTTATTGGACTTATTGACCTGGTAGACACCCTGTTTTGGGAGGATATCCCTTCTTCTATGCAACGGCACTTGATCCAATTAAATTTATGTTCATGACGTCATCAAAGTCAAAAGTCTATAGACGTTTTTTTGAAATTGATGACGTCACAAATGTCAGACATGGATGCGCTTGCTTTCACAGACGTTTTCTGAGGACGTATTCCGATAAAACGGATAGCGGATTCCTCAATCCCCCCAACAGGAGAACACGTTCCGTGTTAGAATGGAAAGGGACATATTCGGCAGGGACGGGTCCTGAAGGGAATTTCGGGAGGACAAATTGTATTCTCGAATAGAGAAAAATTTGAATCACGTTTGTTTTTCTCATATTCAATTCCTTTTGAGTGATGAGAGATTCCTTTTGAACGAAGACTCAAATTTCAATCTCTTTCACTAATTACTCCTTGCAGGGGAGAGAACGCACTCGATTTCTCCTTCTCGTAGATCCGCTCTTAGGGAAGACTAATTTTCCAACAGTGAATTTGTTTTATGAAGGAAGGGGTTTTTTGGCTATTCACTTGCATAGACAATCGAAGGTGGACTGCTTCATGTTGGGTTTATAATAGGGACTTGGGGTACTTTTGATCACAGAGGAATATCTATTAGTACTGGACTTGAAAAATATTGACTGGATGTAGCAATTAAGGGGTTGAGGGGAATTGTGGACATTTCTGAGTAAATGGAATAAAGAATAAAACAAAGGTGAACGCGGAACGCAGGGAACCTGTTCTATGAGTCAAATTGGTTTTTGTATGAGGAACTTGATTCGGAATTGAAGTCTCAAGGCGTCAAAATTTTATAATAAAGCTCAAAATGTTGACCTTTTTCAAATCCCATTCCTGTCATATACTACAGATTGAAAGTCAAAATTTTCTTCCAAGCCTTTTTCTTATTATATAGCATGGCTTGAAAGTCAAAATTTTTCCAAAACCTTTCGCTGTCATTGCGTTTTAAAAGTCGCAATTTTTTAAAAGCCGTCTTATATTATATGAGATAGCTCAGAAATCGAAGTTTTTCCAAGTCCCTTCGCTGTCATACAATATGACTCGAAAGATCAAATTTTTTCAAGTCCGACTCCTATTAGGATAGGTCAGTTTTCGCCTGACGCCACACGGTGTATCCCATAAAAGAGGTTTCTTCCAATCTTGAAAATTAATATTGACTAGGTATACGGTAATACATAACAAGAGCGGAGACTGTCGAAAATTGGGTTAATTTTTGGTTAGAGTACCAGAACTCGACTTGATGAGGAAGGTAGTGAGGAACAAAGTCTCAAATTTGGGCAGCTGATCGGAGCAATGTGGTCGAAAAGGTAAAGATGTTAGAAAAGTCGAGCAAAAACTTCGAAGTTGAACTTCAGAACTCATCTATTAAAGATCATTGTGAAAGCTATTCTAACACTTTACATTTTCAGGTAGAAAACAATATTTAGGGTAGTAGAGAGTTGATCTCACAAGTATAACCTCTTATGGTCAAAAACATCATGTTCACCTTTTAGTATGGATTCATGATCACACCACAAGTGCTCCTACTGCATTTCGAATTTCAAAATACATGCAAGAAGCTCCCATTAAACAGGTCCCCTGTTTGCCTCGATTAATACTGTTAATGAAGGCAATCCTGAGCAGCTAACGAAGTGGGCTCGAGTTTTTGAATCTGACCTAACTTCACGTATGAACGGAAAGCAGGACTTGGGAAAATTTAGACTGTCGAGTTATGATACAGTACATATAATAAGGGGAAATGTAATCAAATTATACGAAAAATAAATCACAAATAAAAGTAAAAAACGATTCAAATAAATTTCTTGTTTGACTTTACACAGAAATCCCATGAAACAGGTTTTTCGCATGTTGAAGAACGCAAGAGTTTTTTCTCTCTTTCTTTGAGAGGGAAGGGGTAGAAATGACATGATGGGACAACAGCACTTTTCAGCTATAGAGAAGGAACGCGAGGAACTTACGATTTCTCGCGGGCTACCGAGTCACCGAAGCATACACTCAACAATGTTTCATTGATCACATATTACGAATAAAATTCTACCAGTAGACGTTTCTTTCAAAATTTTCATCACATGAACTTACAAGTCTATGGATGGACCATCCGTGAACGCAACTCTGGGATGGTACTTGGCAAGCACCATCTGTTACCAAAATATTGCTTACTTTTCCCCGAAAACCCTACACAATCAAAATAGAATAGGGTGCTGGTCGGTAACATCATCCAGTTCAACGATCTTCGAACTGCACTCTCTTTAAGAAATCATATACGATAGCTCGAATAGAACAAGGTATCAATTAACGATACATTACGAAGCTATTATTCTTCTCTACCATTCATACGAAAGCCCACTCCCTTTCCACTTAATGAAGAGTAATGGAAGAGTATTCGTTCCTAATTTACAAACGTAATTTCACTCACCAGAAAAAATAACGATTTATACTTCAACTGACGGTCACTTTTCAACACCATTTTCTCATTTTCAAAAATACTAGTACGAAAAAGAAAAATAACGACAATACAAAATTTAGCCGACCACTCGATCCGGATAGATTTTTTGCGGAAAAAATTAATAAAATATTCGCGTCGAATATCTCATTATGTCAGAAAACTTGATACCACGCCAACGGAAACTTGATTTATTAACTGCCCTATCCCACCGTAACAACAATAATATTGCACCAGACAAATGCAGCAAAAATACGCGCGAATTCGAAAATACGAGTTCGGTTTTAAAGATTTAGCGCCGAACACTGAAAAAATGTACGTACATACGATTCTGATCGAGTGTCTTGTATACGAATATACGATATATCTAATCAAAAGAGACAATATTGTTTGCACACTGACCGCTTCGCACCAGTACTAAAGGCGATATGTTTTTAAATTCCGTGTACGCGTTCGTAATTCGCGCCGGAACGGCGGCGCAACGTTACGAGGGAAGCCCATGAGCGAATACTAATTTGATCCTACGCGCGACGAACGCTCACAATCATCATCGCTAATGTCATATTTATTAGCATTTAAAGAAAAAAAAAAAAACGAAAATTGGTTACGCAATAAATTTTTTCTCCCTTAGTCGCGGTAATTAATCTGATTTTAGTGGCACTTTCACGTTCATTGAATGTTGACGCAATTCGAACTATAGCGAGTGAAAAGTCAGCCGAGGTAGGTTCTTATTCTAAGCGAGAATAGAATTCGCAAATAGCGGTACACGATAGTCCGATTAAGAAAAAAAAAAAAGAGAGAATTGTAATCAAATTTAAGGTGTTCGTACATTCACTCGTACAATTTTCTAACGATGAGTTACCAGCGTTCTATTGCTCAAGGGAATGGTGTTACGGTGCAAGGGCGTCGAGTCCAAAAAGCACTCGAGAATACCGCTGACAAATGACGCACACGCTACGCGTTTCGGCGGGGCACGGATAATTCGGTAATTTTTCGGTAAGTTCGTGCGAAGGCGACTTGCAAAATCCATCAACCAGAGTGTAACAAATGAGTTGAGCAGAAAAATGATCCGAGATGAAATAAGAGGTTATTCAATACACGATATTATATGTAGCATTAATGAATAATTTTAAGGCCACAGACTGGTCAAGAGAGTTCCTATAGGAATAGATAGAATGGTCCAGCACGTCTGCTCGCAGGCATAAAATTATACATATGTGGGGGCGTCCTCATTAACAATCACGAAATGCCGAAAAATTTGAACTTGAGCTCGTCGGAAAAGTTTTTTCGACAATTTCAGACTGACATGCGAGTACGAGTAATAGTCCAGGAAAATTGGACTTTATTCTGGACATAAATCTGATCATGGATTTTTTTTCTGGAATATCTCTGAAATGGCCGCCTAATAAACATACTAAAAGTCCACAGCGATTCCGGTGGAGCTTTGTCCCCCAGGGGGCTTTAAAGGCTCCAAAATTCAGTTTTTAGCAGGGAACCCCTCTATCCATTTTGTTAGGGGGATTACATCCTCAGAAAACGTCCGCGTTTGCGTCCGGGAGTTTCTTTGAACTGCTTGACGTCACATGTGACGCTTTATGACGTCATCAATGACCTTAACCTACTTTAGAAACTTGGGAAAATTTCAATTCCCAGCCTTCATTATATCAGGTCTAGCATGTAGTATACTTCTGAGGGGGAATCTTTGCGCCAACGTCATCGCGAGCGCGGGAGGTTGCGGGTTCCCCGTTGCCATTGCAAACCCGCAATGGCCTCTTAATTTTTTGCAAAAATCTTGTACAAAAAAACATTATAGGAGAAAATGTTTGAAACAAAAGTTATTTCTCATTGAATTTTACATAAAAAAGATTTGTTGTAAAATTTCTGTAAAGTTGAGAATAACGCCTTTTGTACATATTCACGTTGCACAGTGAATTAAGGTGCAAAAATTGCGAGTTAACTGATTATTCTTCTGACAACGTTTTCAAACAACATCAATTGAAAGTATAATACAAAAATAATACCTGAGTACCAAGTATTACACAAAATTAACACTATAAAATCAATATAAAAAAAAGAGGAAGATAGAAATGTGTGCAGTAAAGACATACGCGATATTCATATTGGATGGGCATAGCCTATGATATAATCAAATTACTGTGTGAGGTAGGAAGTAATGCGGTGGAGGCTTGAGGCTCGATATGTTGAAAGGTAATGATAATGACTCCTATGCTCCATGGAGAGAATGTGCTAAACGACAACCCAACGCTAAAGAGTTGCCTAACATCTGGAACAGAAGACTTTTGACAAGACTAGTGGACGTAAAGTCCAAGACCTAATAAAAGGACCCAGTCCTGGAAAGTCGATACATTCACTGCTAAGACACTAGAGATGGGAGATATGCTGGGACTCCATATTGTATAGAATCAAGTCTGTAGCTGATGGCTGCACTCCATTTGATTTCTGCGACTTCTGCGTCTTGTGTTGGTGTGAGTGTGTGCAGCCTATGTGGTAGTGTGTTGTAATTCTATACAATATGGAGTCCCAGCATATCTCCCGTCTCTAGTGTCTTATCACTGCTTGCTGATGAACAGCCCAAACTGGGTGTTATGGCATACTCGATAACAGTCCTACACTCTACCACTGGACTGCAAATCAAAACCAGAGAGCAGTAGCACATGATAGGCCAAACAGCTTCGTCCAAAATGGGTCCAGGGCTCGAGTCCCAAAATAAGCATGTCTAAAACCTTCCAAGTAGGTAAGATAGGTAGGGAAAATAAGGACTATATCCCCCTAACCCTCTATGATATCACTTTTATACACCCCAATCCTACTCACCCTCCCTATAGGAACAAAACGCAACATTCTAGGCCAGTTAAAAGAATCCTTCCACATTTACCCATCGACAGCCAAGACAAGAATCCTGTCACGTTAATCAAAGCCTGGACTTGATTGACACACTTCCCTGACAAACCGATGTGTGGTGCTGCAGAAATTGAAGACCAGCCTCAATAATACATGAATAACAATGCAGTGCTACACACAAATCCTTAGATCGAGGAAACAGATGATTAATACTCAGATTTCCTACGATCTCCCACAAACCCTGTCATGGTGATCTGTTCTAGCGCTTGAGCTATGCAGAACTACAGAGCGAGTCCCAGAATCATTAAATTGTGTCGGTAAAACACGATCAGGATTTGTATGAGGAGAGCGTCAGCACAGGACACCATGACAAAAAACAGTAGAACAAGACAATGACGTTCCGACAACAGTACCCCAGTATATGAAACAGTAATTGACGGTGGCTGGTAGAGTACTCCACTTCCAATGTACTAATGGATTGTTCTGGTGCTGCTGAAACCAATGCATCTCTGCACAGTGTGCCAAAAGTACTACAAGACGCACTAATACTGCACGGAGATGCATTGAAGGCCCCTGCCCAACAAATGACCACCTTCATTTGTTTGAACAATAACATGGATCGGTCGTCTGGTTGAACAAGCACAAAGTGCAACTAAGGTCGAAAATCAATGTCCACATCTCAACCTCCACGACAACAACAAAACTTAGGGATCTCCCTGATTTCTCCCATTCTTAATCCACTCCATTCCTCAAAAAAGGAAAAAAAAAAAAAAAAAAGCTCCAACATTGTACAGATTGCTAGGCAACCGCGCCCCGCACCTGTCTCTCTACACTTGCCGGACTGGTTTTCATGTACACACGCGAAGCAAAACTGTTTAATTGGATCCATTCTTATACCTGAGATACTGGGCACCGTGATATTAGGGTATACTACTGTATCTAAACGGATGCTCGCGTATACCATACAAATAGAATGCATTATTTGGTACATGGTGCTAACTTCAGCGCGCGCTTGCGGCGTTCTTTTCAACTCTACAAAAATTTTACAAAAGACTTTTTCACGTAAAATTTAATAAGAAACAACTTTTGTTTCAAACATTTTCCTCTACAACGTTTTTTTGCACGAGATTTTTGCAAAAAAATGAAATTTGGGGTCTTCGGAGTCTCCGTCCACAATCCATCAATATTTTGTCTTATTTTCCTGGACTATAAGCAATATGGCTTAGCAAGAGCCCTACACATGAGTAGAGAGATATGGAATTTCGACTTCTGAGCCATTATTCATGAAGGGACGGGACAGGTTTACAAAAATTTCAATTCTCGTTCTACATAGATGAGGAGAAGGACTTGGAAAAATTTCCTCTGTTTAGCGATATCTCTATCTCTGTATTACAAAAGACAGACTGCCCACCAAGTCTTTTACAAAATTTTCATTCACGAGCTGCGAGCAGCTTGCCTTCAGGGCTATCAGCTCGACGAAGTTGTGTTCAGATGCCCGAGAGTGAGTTGGCTTTATGTAGAACGCTGAATATGTAGGGGGTGGAGAAGTCGTCTGATAGTGCTTCTGTACGATTGTGAGAAATGTGTAAGGAATTGCGGAGTTGGGTTAAGTTGGGACATCAGAAGATGTGTCAACGGATAGGGGGTCAGATTTGCAATGAGGGTAGATATAAGACGTAAGTGAGTCTGGGATGGCCGATTCTGAGACGGGTGATGACTATTTCTTTCTACATGTCAACAGATTTGAAGAGTCCCACGGGATGGGAATATATTTAATTTGTACTGGCTTGTTTGAGTGTGATGAGAGATAAGATCAATTAGTGAACTATGCTTGAAAGATGGATATGTTGATATGTTTGGAGAGATCGGGGAGCGTGAAGGAGGGAAAGATCGGTCGACTGATGGGTGTTGGGGAGCTAATTTGGCTGCTTCTCGGATACTCTTGTGACCATATGGGGTAAAAGGTGGCAATGAGAGGGTGGCAGCGATTTATGAGTGGGATGGAGGAGGTGCGGTTGAAGATGGCGTCAAGTGATGATAGGGGTCGGAGACGACCAAGAATGGATCGAGAGGAAGAAAGGAGGGTGGGCTGGAGGGGATATGTTCTAAACAGTTGAAGATTGCTTACTGAGCGGTGTTGCGGTGTCGGTAAGAGACTGTGGTGTGACCTATTGAGTTACGCGAAGTCAGTTCTAAACAAGATTCCATACACAGTATACTGGGTCCTAGCGGTCAAATGCTAAAGCCTTCATTATACTATAGGCCTGAATCAGGGTGCTGCAATAGGTATAGCCGTCAAGTAGACTTATACTGCCGCGAGTGGGCCCTCCAAAACCCATGAGCTTAACATATTCCAACGTAGACTTATACTAGACCGAGAAGAAGGGCAAACGAGCGGAGCGAGTGAGCTCTCCAAAAGCCATTAAACTAACATCCTTTTTGACGAAGAAGAAGGGTGAGCGAGCGAAGCATGTTACCTCATAGAAGATATGAAACATAATCTTTATTCATTTGGCTACGCCAGAAATTTCTTCTTTTCCTAGTCCTCGGAGCTCCTTTGTATACTATTTCTCAAGTCATCCTGAAAAAAAAAATCATGCTTACAATTCGATAGGTTTCTAACTACCCAAGATAGTTTTCGTGAGATCGGAGCTATTGCAGGCACCTTCGTATCTAATATTAACTGCCGTGAAAATTCTGGTTCTTTCGATACAGTTGACGAAGAACATTCGCTGATTTAAATTCAGACCAAAATATTACAGTCGTTAATTTAAGCTATAAAATTGAGTAATTTGCATAGTATAGCTACAATGCACACACTACATTCTTTTTATGCGGGCATTTTTTGCAAATTTGGGACTACGTATCAATGTTTCATGCGGCGATAGAGACACTCGATCTCACTTTTTTAAATTATGGTTTTTTAAAAAAAAAAGAAAGGAAGAAACTGGTTATAATGAACGTAATTTCTTCGAAATTTACCGAAATCATGACAATCTTTTGTGTGAAAAAGAAGGGGGACTGGTACGTCAGCGAATACTATAAATTTGGAAAAAATAGTTGCAACTCGATTGTCGATTTTTCTTCTTTTTTTGCATATTAGTAATAAAAATCCAGATTTCAAAGTGATAAACGAAGACACATTGTTCTGTGTTGATGCGATCGTCGATGTTCACTGTCTACGTAAACCGTATTCCTCGTAAATGATGTGCTTTCTAAACTCTTGACGGCAGCTTAGGATTCCAAAACAAGAGAGATAATTGTATTATTATAGCGGTTACATAATAAATTACCGCCTCAAGTATTTCAAGTTCGATACAAGTATTGGAAATTCTGTGTTGAATATTTTTCTATTGATTTATAATTTTTCTATGTGACGCTTCGACGTACTCTTGTCGTGAATAGAGTAAGCGATTCAAAAGAAAAAGTAAGCATTTTGGTCTCAAAAAGAATTATTGGTCGGATACGTTAAATTTAAACGCGTTGAATCCGCTGGCTTAGTGGATTTCTGGAGATTCATCCACGGACGATTCGTTCTACTGTTATTGTGTTTCTAATGAGGGTAGTCGACCACAAAAAACTGGTTTCTCACCCACCCCGTGAGAAAAGTTACACTGACTAAGTCTCCCGATGTACACGCAATACATTTCACGATCTCTGCCTGCGCGTTTCAAAACCCTTCTCCAAGATTCAAAAAACGAGAAGACTGCGGTTCTTATGAACGTATTTGGAGAACTCTTATTCGTATATCTCAAGTTTCTCCTCATCTACTCACATACATTTTCAACATCTTAATTTGTTCTTCTTTAGTGTACTGCCCACGTCCGTCGTCTGTATTTCGAATTAAAAAGAAAAATCACATATAACGATAAAGTGTACATATAGATCGAATATGAGACCGGTATACCTCAAACTGGGAAGAGGGCATATTTCTATGGTAAAAATCTGAACAGGCCGAATTTTTTGTTCCAATCTCTGATTAAAAAATCCAGATGTCAACATAGCGGAAAGTACAAAAATACATCCTTCTAGTATCAAGGTTATTTTAAACACGAGTACTTGCAATTACAGACACGATAAGAAGAACACATCTCTAGAAAAATATAGAAAGAACGAAATTATGACGTAAGTTCACGTCGGAGTAATTTTCTCACGAATGCAGTACCCAGAAATACGATGACAATCTGTAAGAGAGAAGCCAAAACTGAAAGCTTAAATGATTTCAGTAAGGAAATATAATACAGTTGATACATTCATAAATTAAGACTACGGGATGATAAAAGATTATGAGGGCTGTAGGTTAGTCTTCACGAGATTATATTTTTCGAATGTTATACGCTCGGTATCAACAAATTTGTTACTCACGCGTGAGCGATCTCCAAAAAAAGACAATCGGAGCTTAGATTTCTACTCAAATGTAAGCTTCCAGGCCTCAAAAGCAGATATGGATACATTTATATCAAGAGACTTAACGATGGAAGAGGTGAATTTCATAATTCTGACATATCCACTTCTGGATTCTTCCGCTAAACCTGAGAAATTTTCCATTTGTTTTAGGTGAAAACATTCGTCGAACTTACAACTTTCATTCAGGCAACATCGAAAAAATAAGTAAAAAATTTTCCACGAGTAGAAAAAAAAATAAGACAGTCTTGCTTCATGTCCTTTCATGCAACACCACTTGACATGACGCGAGTAGCATCCAATTTAGTTCAATTTTGAAGAAGCCTTCTCAGCGTAGACGTATCTTAATTTTCGAGGTGAAAAAAAAGTAGGTAGGGAAGCAAGGAAGAGATATGAAATGTGTCAACAAAATTGTTGAGATTCATCAGTCAAAACATGGCTTTCATACACTACGTGAATTAAGGAAGGCAGAAAATCTGTTCTATAAATAAAAAATGTAGAAAATAGTCTCGAAACGAAGACTCGAAACTTATACCATCATGCAATTTTATGCAGCTCATAATATTAAATTTTTCTTGCGAGGAAACAAGATGGATTAGAGGCTTAATTTTTACGGTCTAACGGAGAGCTCAAGCTTCGAAATTGTTAACTCGCAGTTCTCCTCCAATCTCCATTTTTTCATTAGAACTCCCAATATTTCTAAAGCCTTTCTGCTTTCAAGGGCCAGTGTTACTTTCCTTATACACCTAGCGTAGCCTGGTATCAGTCCAAGACCGCAGATTCTAACAGACTTCTATTTTGAGACTGTCAGAAATCGTTGTTCATCAAATAAGCATTTTGCAACATTTCCAACATTGTTTTGAAAACTTTCGACTGAATCTTTGTTTTACGAGGGGGACAGCCTCCCTTGAAGAACACTCATCTCCCTCGTTCTTAAACTCTTTTCAAATACCTGCTCCATTTGGTGCGTTTTCCCTGCACATGCAGGCTAATACGGTACAGATAGTCTATAAACGACTGTTGCACTTTCTTTGTTCAACTCGAACCTCCTTCAAGGCATACATCCAGAATCATGGAAACTAGCCATCGTTCTCCCCATTCTGAAACCTTCAAAGACCCCTCGCTTCCTGAATCCTACCAACCCATAACACGTGTTTTGGGAAAACTATTGCAAAAAATCCTAAACAAAAGACTCACGTGGTTTCTCGACTCTGATAATGTACTCCTCAAAAGCATTGTCGGGCTTACGGCAACAAATCAATGACACAGAACTTACCAAATCTTCTCTCTATACGATCTTTTTCGATCTCCAACAAGCCTTCCTATGTGTTTGGCACCATTACAACTGCCAAAAACTACACCAAATAGGCCTCAGGGGGAACTTCCCAAAATTGCTTCAAGGCTTCCTCTACAACAGAACTATTACCGTCAGGATAGAAGACCAACTCTCCGTTCACCTGATCATCCAGAATGGCGTTCTTCAAGGAGAAGTTTGGAGCGTTACCCTCTTTCTAATAGCAATTAATGAAAACAGTCAATGTGTTTCTTTTCCACTCATCCAGCGCCTCTTTGCGGATGACTACAGCATCTCCCTCCTATACACTATCTTCAAACCCTTACAAAGCAGTACGCCTCCTTCAAAAAACGCTTGATAATATTGGTTCTTCGGCTTCTGACCGTGGATTTCGTTTCTCTTCAGGTAAAACAGGTTTTGTCATTTTTCGAAAACACCGACGCCCAATAACCCCACTTCATCCACTAATTCTTCAAGACTTCACAATCAACATTCTCTCTTCTTATAAATTCCGGTGTTTGATCTTTGATCAAAAAATCTCCTGGATGCCTCACATGAAGTCACTCAAAGCTATATGCCTAAACGCTTTAAATATCATTAAATACTCCTTCCACATCCGGACAGGATGTAATCGCAAACTCCTGCCCTTATTATACAAAAGTCTTATTTTCTCCCATCTTAATTACGGTGCTACAACCTACAGCCAATCAAACTCTTCGATACTATTCAAGCATCATTCTTAAGTATAGTTCTCAGAATTTTCCGAACTTCTCCCCATCTGAGCCTTTGTGCAGAAGCAGCAGAATCACCATGACATTTCCGCACACTCATACTGACTTCGAACTTCTTCGCTTCGTCTTCTCCAATTCCTGACCTTCCAATCTATACAGCTACCCTTTCTCCTAGCAACTTCCTCCTCTCCTCTTTAAGATCCAATCTTCAATACCTTTTTCTAAACACTTACCTATCCTTTCTATCAAACCATCGACGCCGCCGAGGCCATTACCCCCCCCCCCCCCAATCTATCAGACTCGATCTCGCAAACACACCGAAATTGGGCAATTATTTCTATCGAAGACTAATCTCAGAAATTATAGCAGAATACCCAAATCATGAAATCTGCTACACTGATGGCTCCAAATCTCAATATAAAACAGCTTATGCATTCTCTATCTACGGTACAATTATCGCTAAACGACACCGTGACTCAGCTTTAGTATTTACGGCTGAACTTAGTGATGCTCTCCACTCCTACCTTTCGCAACTAACGCAACGATGACCACGACACAATTACAACTTACCAACTGATTCTCTTTTTTCTCTTTTAACAATCCTCTAACTCAACGTATCCACGTTATTCATGAAACTCGTGCTTCCATCAAATCAAGAATAGCTTTCATCTGGATCCTTGGCCACATCGGTCTCCCTGAACTCGACGAGGTTGACCGTGCTGCCAAGGAAGCCACCCACATAGCAAAGATTATAGATCATCCTCTTCCCCATCATACGATCTAAAAAACTATTACCGTTTCCTAATTTTGAAAGCCTGCCATCATCTTTGGACTCTCCTACCACACAACAAGAAACCTCACCTACCTCTCAGTCCTCAAACAGAAACTCCCGTCATGAAGAAATCATTCTCTCCCACCTCGGAATTGGCCACACCCGACCAACTTCGTCTCACCTCCTACTTACCCTCTTTAAACTACTGTCAAATAAATAATCTAACAGTACAACACCTATTCTCATGTCCAGCCCTACGAAACCAACTAACTTTCAACGTCTCTTCCTGCTTATCCTCCGCCTTATGCTACAACTCAGGAACATTTACTGCTCTACCTACTACTTTCCACTCCTCTAACAACCTACAATACATTTTCGCGAGAGAGTAGTCGAATAGCTCAAAAAAATATTATTCAGAAAAAATTATTCTGCGTCGACGAAGACTCTGTTACTAGCTAACAGGAGCAAGCAAGCTTTCTTCAGAACCCTGATGAGTGATATTATCGCACAAAGTCGTACTTACTTTCGCTCTCATGACTAATTACTAAAAACACATCGCCACTCAGCTAAAACCATAATTTACCATATCGAGAACGGAGTATGGAGTACACAGCCGAAAATAAGAACTGTACTCCAACTTTAAAATAACCTCACGAGTAATGAAAGCGTGACCAACAACGATCGAAGGAACTTTTCACCCAAATTTTTTTCCACACTTTTTTGATAGTCGCGGCTTTCGAATAGAGCGAATCCATAAATCATTCGTACACTGAGAATTCAATTAAATAATAAATTACACGAGAAAAAAAAACCGCGAACCACTTCTTACGCGCGCTCTTTTCGATAGATTTATCTTCGCTCGCGCAATTTATCGATGAGAAAACTCTTAATCGACGATTAACGCTACGTAATAATTAAAGATGCTACAAACGCCGGCAAATTAACACTGATAACAAGCGTATCGAATTCTTGCCTCTTTCACTTTCACAATTCCACTTTTTTTTTTTTTATTCCACTAATTCATTTCCCCACCAATAATTTCGTACCCGATTGTAATGTTCGCGACACCTTCTTGCTCTTCTCTCGTCGCGATAATTATCTGTCGCAATTACATCGCATTTGATGGTCAGGCTATTCACATAACCTACACACGCACACTTCACAAAAACTTAATCGGATGACAGACACACACACACACACCCATATCATCTTGCTCGTACATACATCTCGATATTAAACAAACACGAACAAAAAAAAAAAAACATCCTATTCGTTGCCGCGGGCTACAGTCGAGAGATGAATATATTCTTTCGAATGAGTGTAAGAACGAACGGTTCATTTATGAACGAAAACGTATTTTTCATAACACCTGTATCATAATTTCGCTGGCATCTCCTTTTCTTCTCGGAAGCACAGAAAGAAAAAAAGAGACGGTCACGTATTTCTTTCCAAACTAACTACAGTAGCCTAATCGTACAGTGAACTGACAAGCAGATTCAACAGACAGAAAAAAATCACTTCTAACGAGTAGCTCGAGCAAGAATGAATTGTAATTGTTTTCGAAAGTCGAACGATCTTGCCTCGATTTAGATAAACAGCTCCTTTGGTCTACACGTCGGTTAGAGCGGTTGCGATTTATCATAATTTTCGAGTAACTTCTTCATCAAAAGACACCTGATACAGTGTACTGCTATCTAACCCGACAATTGGTGACAAGAAAAAATCCCTGTCAACCATTTAATTTTCAACAGGGAACCAACCAGTTGTACATGATTATTTTTGAGTACACGCTCGATCACAACATTTTCTTAAAAGGAGAAAGAATTATGAACTTTAAAACAATATGCAGAAGAAACTGGAAGAAATTTTGAACTCTGAACCCATACAGGGTTGGGATATGGGTCAAACTTTCAAGTTCTGGACATTATGACTACTGAAAAAACAAGAACATAGGGGTTTACCGGGTGGCTACTTTCTCTCTAGACGAAATTCCTTAACTTTTCAAGGTTTTCCAGATCTCTTTGTACTCCGTAGAACAGACGGCACAAGAAAGAAGGCATTTTTACTTCGGATATCGATTCTGTTTCATCCAAGAAATTCACCGACTTTTCTCAAAACTTATGAAACTTCCTGAAATTTGCTAGAGATTATCAAAAATTCGCATGGACTTTTCCCGGTTTTCCAGAACATGGCCACCCAGTGCGCGCCAAGCAGGGAACCTCTTCTAATAGTCTAGTGGACAAAAAAGAAAAATGTTGCGTTTTTTGCATGTCAACTGCATTTCTTGAGACATTATGCCAACAGACATTTTCTGGGGTAAAATGTATCGCTGAATCCGAATTTCGATGTTGGCAAGCTGAATTTTTCCCCCTAGGGGCGTAAATTCAAGATGGCGCCTGATAAAAGCAGAAAATCTATTATTATTCTCCCATAAACAAAGTGCCCTAAATTATTGTTAACGTTTTCAAGGGTTCAAAACGTGATAAGATTATCAGTATTCACTAAGATAAAATTCAAATGTTGAAAACGACCTGAAAAACAAAAAGGCGGCCAAATTTTTGTCAATTTTGCGGTCAAAATTGATGAATTTGGACAATCGCACAATAGAAGGTTGCAAGATATCGTTTCCATGGTTTTTTAGGTCGAGAAGTTCAAAAATTGATGTCTGGGAAGCATGAGGGTAATTGGAAGTCATCATTTCTTGGCTTGGAAATCCGGATTGAGTGTTGATTGATGACCGCGTATAATTTTCATTGGTTTATGGACGTATACATGTTATATTAATTAAATATTATAAAAATTTTGAAAAAAAAAATGGGAAAACAGTATCTGCTTCAGAATTCTATTCAGGAGTGGTGAGGGCAAGAAAGGAAAGCGGTTTGAGTAGATAGTTCTGGGAATTGTGCTGATGTCATCAACAAGTGTTGGCAAGTGAGCAGACGTGAAAAGAAGGTTCTCACTGCTTCAGCCCAGAGGCTGAGATGAAAGCTAGTGCGGAATGTTCCAAGGGTCATTCTGTGTGCTGATGATGGGACAGTGTATACGCGGCCAACACTTGATCCGGATTCCCAAGCAATTTTGTCAATTCCACAAACGTAAAAAACTTTGATTTACACCAATAGACTGCATAATGAAAAGATACAGCCAATGACATCCAACTTTCACCCCTTGCCAAGGCTTTAAAAGGGGTTGTTTTGTTTTTTAAACCCCCCTATTAGAATTTGAGCACTCATACAAAGCTGCATTCCAAGTCCAATCAAAATTAGGGGAATTGACATTTTTTTGGGTCAAATAGGCTTGGCAACTATTGACCCAATTTTGATGGGACTTGAAATGCAGCTTTTTATGAGTTCTCAAATTGTCATAGGGGAGGTTAAAAAACGAAAGAACCCTTTTTAAAGCCTTGACAAGGGATGAAAGTAATATGTTATTGGCTGTATCTCTTCATCGTAAGTTTATTGGCGTAAATCAAAGTTTTTTACAAATTGAAAAAACAAGGGCTTTTCCCGCACAGAATTTTATTCTTACAACGTTTTGTCTCCTTGCACATATAAAATCATTTCAATCTCTTAAAGTTTCTAACTTTCACGGAATCGAATGTTGATTAATGGCCGCGTATAATTTTGAACGGTATACGGGAAATGTGTTGATGATTCACTAACCTATCATAATGCGTGAATTGTATGGCACTTGCTACCATATTTTCTACAGAAACGTCGAGACTAGAATGGAGGACCTAATGATACGCTCATACACAATTATATTGGAGAGATACTCGTAAAAGATGCTATATTTGCATTTTGCACTTATTTATGATCCTTTTAGATGTTCAACTTTATTGACAGAAAGGAGGAGAAGAGAAATCCTGAACTGGAGAGGAACTTGAAAATCCTTCCAATTCAATGTTACATAAAATGCTTATAACTTTTTTTACAGGATCAGCAGAGGTGAAGAAATTGAAACTAGTACTTCCTGAGAAGTTTCCCTCCCCTTAATTCCAAAATGATGACTTCCAATTACCCTAATGCTTCCCAGACATCAATTTTTGAACTTCTCGACCTAAAAAACCATGGAACCATATCTTGCAACCTTCTATTGCGCGATTGTCCAAATTCATCAATTTTGACCGCAAAATTGACAAAATTTTGGCCGCCATTTTGTTTTTTCAGTCGTTTTCAACAGTTGAATTTTATCTTAGTGAATACTGATAATCTTATCACGTTTTGAACCCTTGAAAACGTTTACTATAATTTAGGGCACTTTGTTTATGGGAGAATAATAATAGATTTTCTGCTTTTATCGGGCGCCATCTTGAATTTACGCCCCTAGGGAGCAAAATTCGGCTTGCCAACATCAAAATTCGGATTCAGCGGTAAATTTTACCCCTAAGAACGTCTGTTGGCATAACGATACTTTGTTTGTACGAGAATTATCATAGATTTTCTGCTTTTATCAGGCGCCATCTTGAATTTACGCCCCTAGGGGGCAAAATTCAGCTTGCCAACATCGAAATTCGGATTCAGCGATGAATTTTACCCCAGAAAATGTCTGTTGGCATAGTGTCTCAAGAAATACAGTTGACATGAAAAAAAAAAATGATTGTCCACCAGACTACGGTTACGAGCCATCAAATAGGAAGGAAAAGTCGTTTTAAAGTCTCCTCGGCGGTTGGAAATATTTCAAGAAAATGCTCGTTGGTCAGAGCTTACCCAAGTCCACTTGATACATCTAAGATTAAATGAAGTGAAACAGGGTGAAGAAGAGCGAAAGATCTCTGACCAAATGTGCCTGATTACACTCGTAAGGAACATATTGCGTTCTGTTTCGTAGGCACAACTTGAAGACTTCATCGTACTGTTCTCGGAAATCAGAGTACCTGTCCGCGAGTTACGTACATTCATTACACACCGTATGCTCACTCGAGAACTGGACACGGTCTCAGGGGAAAAAAATTAATGCTTGTGCCAACCAAACCAATCTATTATATACATTCCACATTTTTACTTCGTTCACAAGAAAAATTAACGTTTTCTAATTAGTTTTCAACGAATAAAGAAAGGAAGAAAAAAGACAACTGCAACCTAAAAATATACGAACAATTATGAAACGAGATATTGAAAGAAACTGCATCGCGTGAAAATCAGTTGCCAGAAGTACGGCAAATAGGAAATTCCTTATTATACTCATTCTTCATAATTTTAAAACGAACAATAAAGTGAAAAACGGCTAACGAACGAGACGTAATTGACCTTGCTCTTGTATTTTAAACACAAATAAAATAAAAATACTCCGTAATTACGATCTTGAGCAACAGTATATATATTCTGAAGAATTGGAAATTATCAAGGATAACCGGTACACTAAAAAAAAAATGGTAATTAAAAACTTCTTTCGACGATCTTCTACGTACAGATTTGATCGGCCAAAATTGTTTGGTGACATTTTGTACAGGGATCAGCACTCGACTTTGAAATCGAGGTTCGACAGCCCTCTCTTCTTCATAAGGGTTATCAATAATGGAACGAATTTCGCAATTAATGACGTCTGAAATATACGGCTGTAGTATATGTCATGTAAACAGCTCACTTCCGGTTACTTTTGGCGCCTGGTAAACTAGCGAAGAATGCAAGGCTTCCGAAACCTTCGACTGAAGAAATGCGTAGGATCACTTTCGTACACAGAATTGAATGACCATCATTCTTACTGTAACATTCTCAAGAGGCGAGACGTTTTATTGGTGCGGTTCTCGCCGTAACTCAGTGTTCTACCTCGACTGATATACAAAATAGCAAATTCATGTTCACGTAAAATTTCACATAAATATTATCTTGTAACTTTCTTGCATTATGAAAAACGATCGCGATTAGCGAAGAATTGCAGAGTATTTTCGAAAACTTGGATGGAAGAGCTCTTCAACACAACTTATCCGAATACTCGTTCATAAAAATGAATAACGCGTAGATTAACAAAATGCGAACTAAGATGAAATAATAATTACGAGGACGTGCTTGCATTCTTTATGCAATTCGCGAGAACAACTTTCATTACTTCAGTTTGTTTACTTCTTCTGACAATGACTGACTAGACAGCGTGCTCTACGAATTTTGGTACAGAGGAAGATATACGAGTGCTTTTCGTGAACGTATTCGCAACTTCTCATAGAAAACATCTAATGGATAGCATCAGTTCACTAAGAGACTTAAGAGCGTAGGATATTCAATGACAGAAGGTCAGAGGTACGAACAGATTTTCTGGATTTGAAAAACGGAGAAAGTAAGTACATATAATATGGAGAATAATCATCAGAGATTAAGAAATATCTTGACCTGATGAGATTTAGAAACAACTACCAATCAACTTATTCCAAGCATTACAAGGGCGGGCCGGGGCAGTTATATACAGAAGCGAGTAAAGCGACCTCTAATATTCTACCGTATAGAATTTAACATTGCGTATGATCATCGACTCATTCCACACGACTGAAAACTTCTTTAAGGTCGTGTTCTTTCTACGACCGTAATTCTGAACACATTTTTCATCGCCATACGACTGGGATGATAAGATTCTGACCTTTCAGTAGCGTACCAACTGTGATTCTGAAAGATCTCAGTCTCGTAAGATCATTCAGTTCTTTTACTCATTTTCAAAATGTCAGAATTTCATAGGTGCGCGAAAGAAAGTGGTCCACTGATCAAGGTCACGCGCGATCAAGTGGTGAGTGAGGAGCTGATTTTTCCAGCTCTACCGGGATTATTTTTGAAAGTGGATGGTATCGAGTGAAAATCAATTGAGCGACATTTTAGTTAAAACCAGTTATCGTTAATGGGAGAAGGTACGGATCGTAGAATATTTTGAACAAAACAATAGGAAGCCATATTGAAGAAAGGCTTAGAATATTGTGTTATTTCATATCGTGGAATGGGTTTTCGAGAAAAAAGGGTGGATAAGAACTTCCATTTGAGAAGATTTACTTCAGCGGTAGGAGATTCATATGATAATCTTTCAAATCTTTCCATCTCTTTGGTCAACGACCGGTATATCGATCTGAAGTCCTCCTATTGTCTTACCTGCTCCCATGAATACGCTGCTTCCGTAAGTGATGGATTTCATAATTCATTAAGGAGTATCTCTCTTATACAACGCAGTTGATATATTGGTGGACCGAAACAAAATGTAACGGTGGAGAGCAGGGTGTACTAGGCTCTCGAGGAAGAAGGCGTTGGATCGAGTCTGTCTGACAAGAACTCGCAGTGGAGAAGAGGGAGGCCATATTATCCACGACCCGTCAGAAGTTCAGTGAACCCAAGTTCAACCTTTAAGGAATGCACGTCCAGTTCAAGAAGATGATAATTAGTCCAGGTATCTGGTTTGACTAAAAGACGAGCTTCAGGCACCATTTCCTGGTGGCAGCTGAAAAGGCGGGTAGGGTAGCGACCTACCCAAGTGGACCGAGAGAAGGACAATGATAGTGATGAGCACCGCATTGTCGACCCTCCTACGAGAAACTCAAGAATGAACAGACTATTATACGAGCAATTTGAGGATTTCAATGAGAATTCTCTGCTCTGAAACACATTGGGATTCTCCACCATAATAAAGATTTTATTCGATGGAAGGAGGTTTCATCGAGACTGCATACATTTCTTATGGTGATTCATCATTTGCATGATATCTTTTCTCTATCCCCGCTCCTTGTTCACTTAATTACGTTTTTCGATAGCTCCGAAAATGGTTGTTTAACCAAGAGCCGCTGTGTACAATCGATATCTCATTTAATATCGAAGATAAAAATGATACTCATATTGATGACGATATTTCGTCAACATGTTAACACATGGTTTGAAGCATGAAAATGATTTCGAAACACTTGACAGGACACATACCCGGAAACTTGTTTTTATTTTCAAATTTATAGAAGGACACTTCATCGGAGACTTGAATAAAATTTTCTTACTCGTTTCAAAATCGAAATGCAAATACGAGTATACATGAAATCCTCAAAAATCGAAATACTCAATACGATCCTCATTTTTAAGAAAAGGAAAACAAATCAAACTACAGATAAAACTCTTTGTGTTTGAAGCGATTACGAGAAGCATTTCATCATTACAAAGTGCAAAAGTTTGAGAGCAGAATTCAACTCCGAGAACAAACCTTGAAAGCTATTCTCAGTAATTTACGGTGTTCCTTCTCTTGAATGTACACCCTCGAAGACTGCAGACGTTTCAGGACTGAGCAGCTGATCGGACTAAAATCACGGAATCGGAAGACGGATTTGAAGGTAGATAAATTACAAGCCTTTATTTACAGATCGAAAAACGTCGAGAATGTCAATGGATTTGGTATGAAGAAGATAGACCTAGTACTGAAATGTTTGACCAGATCACTGATCAGTCAACAATATATCAGTTCGTTCGGATTGTTGATAACGAGATACATCAACTTATTGATTTTTGTCTCGTAAATTCTCGTAAGCACACTCACAAATTATTAAAATATCACCGATCTCCCAAATTATTCTCACAAAGAACCAAAGAGACGATCCTGCTATGCATTGGTAAATTCTTATGAATTGAACATACTTGTGACATTGAAAAGAATTCACTCGTGCGACAGAGTTCACGGGCACATCCTCCTATTTACGAAAAGAAAAAAAATAATAACGACGAGGTGAACTTGCTCGGACAGACGAATTTTTTCAGCGAGAATAATACGTAATATCAGAAATATCTGGCAAGAGTACAAGTTTTGTATTTTGAGGGGTATTTTTAAATAGTCGACTATGAAAATCCTTCGTCAGGAAGACACGATATCGATAGTTGAGAATTTCAAATTGTTGAACTCATTTGTCGCTCCAATAACGGAACAGCAGTGCACAATATGACGTCTATGAAGTGATAAAGCCAGCATAACTGTCGAAAAAATAATAATAATGATAATGTTATTCACGTTATTCCGATGAAACCGTCGGGCAAGATAATCTTGCGGTCATCTGAACACCGTAAAATAGCGGTATATAATATTTTAAATGACATTTTTTTTCTTTTAGGTAGACGGAAATGTAGGTACGTCGAGACCGATATGTATTTCGAACTCGAACGACAATTAAGAACACTGGGATCCGTAATTAAGGAAGAAAAAATGATACAATATTATTAAGAAGTGGAGCGTGAATTATGCGTAAAACGTACACACACTCGGAATTTTCAACACGAATTTCTTTCCAGTAACGCACCAAAGTATTTCAACTAATCTCATCTTTTTCCTTAAATTATGCGTCATGAATACGCCATGCAGTCGTATGGAATTCCAACATTTTCTTTGAGTTCCGATTAAAAGCGTATAAAATAGCTGGTGATCCACCACTAAATTACTTGAGGTGGAATCAACTCTCTGATATTGTGACAATGGTATTCTTTATCAGTGAGGAATCTAATCACAACCGAGGATGTAGATTCGAGGTACATATTTCTAGATCAAGACAAAAGATAGGAATATAAAAATTTTCAGAGCTCTGGATACGGAAGCTGAAGTTGGCACGTGAAAAATCGTATGGATTCTGCAAATCATAGCGACGAAGACCAGTTGAAACCATACGAGATAAAACCATGACAACCAGTTGCATCCTCTGTTTCCAGGTTCGATGATATTTTTTCCGAACTCAGGAAAGGAGTTAGTCAGTCGGTGCCCAGGTTCCAAAATCGAGCAACTCCGACAAAACCCAGGATCGAAAAACAAGTCGAAGAATTGCCACAACTAAGAGGAGTTCTTCCCAGTACCTTGTACGCATACCTTCAGTGCGAATTCCATTGCAGGCTTCCGTGTACACAAATCAAGAGTTCATAACTTGGCAATGCAATGACCGCAAAAATAGGGAATATAATATCAGATAGCAATAGATGTTCTTAGTCGATATCATTATTTTACCTGATAAGATTCCGCCATTTTAACGTCGGTGTTGAAATATGAAGAACCTAAACCATCATTTCATGCGTTCGAACAGCACAACCTAGCAACTGCCAACGACACCGACACTGAATTACCGAAAGAGTACCGATGCGATTAATAATTGGAAAAGAACGCACTTCAACAAGCCGGTAGGCACGGCATTTTATTATTTTTACTTCAAAATAGATGTGAGAAAAAATTAAAACTTCAAAGAAAATAAGAAAACAACGCGAAACTATTCAACTTTTACCGAAGTAAGTCACTCCAAACGTAATCACAAAAAACGTCAGAGGAAAACAAGTTACTTCCATTGTTACCACCATTACCACTCAAACTTGAATTATCAGTGCAAGCGGTTCTTCGACAAAAAAAAAACGTAGAAAAGTCAAGTGTTTTTATGACGTCACTCAAGACAGAACCCGATTGAAGACTGCAACCGACAGCTCTCACGCGACGAAGCAGGAAACATGGCGTCTGACTTGCTGATAAAAAATAAATCAGTATGAATGATTGAATTTGAATGAATGATCATCTAGAATCATTCTTCGAGTTTCGATTAACTCTGTGTAATTCTTACGAAGAAATAGTATTCAGAAACTGGATAAAGAATTGAAGATAATAGCTTAGGAAGTACTAAACGTGTGGATTTATTTTCTTATTTAGTTCAGTCGTGATAAGTATCGTTGCTTTTAAATTCGATCATGGAGAAATATTTGAAAATCATTGATGAAACTGGAGATCCAATTCCTACGCGTGTCCCATTGGATTCCGATAACACTTTGACATTGAGAAATCTTTCACTCGCATTTCCTGATGCGTGTGGCTTAAAATATCGAGGAAAAGGCAAAGATTCCTACGCAGATATCCCTCGATGTGAAGATGACACGTTCCGTATACCCGAAGACGCCTTCGATTGTATAGCAGTTTGCATTTATCCGGAAAATACGGTTAGACTGTTTTAAAATCTCTAGGCAGGGATATCCGAATTGGTTATTATGGGATATTTGCTTACAAAAATCCCATCTCCATCCTACCTCAACCATAATGGGGAGCACAGTTCGATAGTTATCGAAATGGATCTATTGATATTTGATTTACGTTCTTAGAATGATTGGAGGAATTGAAGATCCTTATGTTAATTTCTTTCTAGTAGTATTCAAACTTCTTAAATCCCGCGAACACGATTTATTTTGCTTCACTTGTATCGAAATACTACTACCTACTCAACAGAGACATAAGTCTTTTGTTCAGAAATGAGAATATTATCTATTTATTTTGTGATTAATATCTCTCTACTGTGATTCTATGCTTTCAGGAATTCGTAACCAGATCGGAATTCGAAGAATTTAAGGTACGGTATTGAGTGCCCTCTTTCAATTTTTGAGCTGCAGCGTTTAAAAGTATTGCCACCTTCAAATTTAATTACAAACTCTCCAGTCGCTAACGCAGTCCAATGAATTGTTTACATTAATTAACATTTTCAAGAAAAAAGTCCGGGGAATTTGATTCAAGACTGGGAATTTTTAGGAAGGGAACTCAGAGAAGTGATTTAACAAGTTCGTATTTCAATTTTTGTAACACTCAGTATACGAAATTACTGGTTTATCTTATTGTATTACTACTGAATAATCGTGAAACGATTCAACTTTATTGAGATGGTGATAAAACTACTTATGAATGGGTGGAAAATATGTATAATTCAACGCCCTTATTAATTTTTTCGGAAATGGTCGTTTGTTTTATGACACCAAAGCATTTTGTTTCATCCTTTGATTACAGAAAGATATAAAGGATATGAAAGAATCGTTAAATTTTCTCCATTTTGTTGAGCCAGCGACTGAAGAGAAGAAGAAAAGACACTTGGAAGATTCTGTGAGAGAAGAAGATGGTGGATCGTATGGAACTTCGAAAGTTAATCAATTCAAATTTGTGGAAACGCGTGCCAGTACGGTCAGGCAAAAGGCGTGATAAATTGACTACATGTACCGACGGTCAAGAGACAAGTGTGTCAAGTTTTTTATAATTGAAGTTTATCTTGAAATGGAGTTTTCTAACCGTTACCAAACTTTTCTTTATTTGTATTATTCTTTATCAAGATTATCAACATGTGCTTGAAGAGCAGGTGATATTTTGCGAAATTTTCGTGAATCAAGTTTTTAATTCGTTATATTTTCTTTCTTATGTATCCACACAAATATTATTATTGAGTGAAATGATTTTTATCTATAAATTTTATTTTTGTATCTCATAATATCCTTATTCGATTATACAATTTGACATGCCTGTCATTTTTATTTTTTTAAAATTTCAATTCCTGCGAAACAACTCATCGGTTCCCATAAGAATACATGAAGAACATTTCGATCATTCTTCAATATTTGAAAGTTGGAATTTAATGAGAAATCAGAAATCGATGAGATAAACTCTTGTTTCTTCTATGTATCTTGAATATTAGTTAACGAACAATCGAAATGTTTTTCGTACATTCTTGTTAGAATTCGAGACCTACTTCTCTGAAACCCAAACTTAACCCTAGAATCCCTAGATTCTACGACTTCCGAAAAATCTTGACATTCGAAAAGTTGAAAGGGAGCGAGGAAGAAAGAAGGTATCAAAAGTTGGAGAAGAATGCAACTTCGCAAAATTCGATGATTTATTTCATTTTTGATTCAAAAGTCTATTTTTTGGTCGATTGAAAACAGTGTGATATGGCCGCTACACTAGAATTTTTTTTTTTTTTTTACACTTACGAATATAAATTTTACGAAATGATAATCTGTTCCTTAATCGATAATCATCACAGGAACAGGGAGAAGGTAAAATTTGTAGGATCAGGTGCTTGTGGGTATATAGAGGATAGAAAACCTACAATTGAGAGTTCGAGCTCTGAAACTTGAAACCTGAGTCCTGTTTTTCCTGCTTTATGGCGTTCATTCAAGGGAAGAAAGGAATAAATTCTTACTTGTAAAATTAAATCATGAAGATATCAAGTGTTCGCCTATACCTACTCAAATAACTTGGAACCGAGAGACATTCTTATTGTTGAAATTAATTGTGAGATTCAAACTCGATCCTTTAAAAACTAAGCTCAATATGCTTCCTAGCTCTAATTACATTCGAATATTATATTGTTTAGATCTACAATAATAATAATAATAATAAATGCAATATTCCTGATCTGGTAGAAATATCGGTCAAGATTGGAATATATTCAACATTATTTTCATTTTACTTTATTTCCGTACATCATCATTGCGATTACTCGACGTTATTTCGGTTCTGATGTGTTCAAATGAATTTATTCGAAAATATTCCCAACGTTCATCTTCCAAATACCGATAATTCACGTGAAGTGAATTTTTGCCAATTTTATAAATTCATCAGGCAGTTGCCGATTAGATTAATTCGGTACATTTTGTTGCCCAGTTTACGAAATCGACAATTCGACGAATTCAGCTCATCCAAATCTCTCATAAATTTCTCATCTTAAGTTTGTGACAATTTTATTCCAATTCGCTTTCTTGAAATTGAATCTGAAAATTCATCAGATCAACTTTTTACGTAGATATTAGATTCCTTATACTCAAGATAGTCGAGAATCTGGATTGGACTTAGTGCTGTAATACCCACATTTGGTTGAATCTTTTGAACTGATTATCATCTTTCTTTCCATTTCCTTTTTTTTTTCCTTTTTTTTTTACTCGTCATAATAACATGTTATAATAACACAGCGCTTGCAATGATTATTTTTCATTCGGTTCGTCGGCTTATTTTTTTACACTTATTTGTTTTTTGTGAATCACTGATGGCAATTTCCAAGAAAGGATAATGAAAAAAAAAGTATTGATATAGCATTCAATGATGAAATATGATGGAGGACACCTCAAAATGAAAATTCGAAGGATTACTAATAGCTAGGTAGGTACCTAGTATAATATTGATGAAAAGTTTCAGAAAGATCCGAAAGATAATTTTGTACACAAATTAAATAAAAATTCTAACCATAATTGAGTTTTCGTTTTTCGCTTCAAGAATTGAGAGATAAATAAAAAACGTCACGATTAAAAAAAAATAAAAATCTTTGATCAAGTTGAAAAAAATCATAAGTGACCTGTGCTGAGGATACCTGCCTTGTGTAGAAAAAAAAAAAATTCTGTTTTTCCGCGATTCTCAATCACATAATAATAGTTCAGAATCTTTGAACGGCGCTCCTGAATTTTTTTTTCTACCCACGAGGCGGCTTTTGTCAGCATTGGTCACATTTTATAATGAAAGTCATCGACGAGTAAAAGATATGAGAGCACCTTAATTGAACACAAGGAATTTTAAAACGTTCATACAATATTATTGTTGAAAATGGAGTGAAAAAACTTCTCCTAAGTTTATTCTCCTCGTAAATGGCTACACTGCACAATGATTACGAGGAACGATTGTGACGATTGGTAGATCACATCTCGAATCGGGCCACGATCGGCAAACAAAAACATTCGTGTGCATGTCGTTCAACAAGTTTGTCGAGAGAAGGGAATTCTTTTTGTACATTTTTACTCATTCACACGAGTACAGATTGAAAAATATAAATAAAAATAAACTGCGGTATTCGTGTATTCGTATTCCCAGCAAGTTGGTGTTACTCGCGTTCATGAATTTGTCGCGGATAGGTAGTTTTTGTGCGTCAATTTTATAATATTATCTACATTTTTCGTAGTTTCGTCATTAGTATCAGTGAATATTCTCTTGCTTTTGTTAATTTTTTATTGATTGTAATTTGAATTTGTTGTTAAATTCAACTCCAAAGCTTTTTCATCCCTACGCTGTGCCTGTCGAAAATCAAAGTAAGTGAATTTCCAAATTGACGTTGCGTTCTAGCCTAGTGTAGTCCTCAAGGGGTAACTGCATTCTCGCTATACTCCTCTCGACTGAAGTTGTTGAAAAAAATATTTCGTTTCGCTGTCTACTTAACGTTGCATACCTCATAGGCCTATTTTGCTGTCCGGTATCATATTATATCATTTGTGTTGCTGTTTTTTCCACTAGACGTGTAATAGAAGTCGTATGGTTGCAATTGAATCCTGAAGTTTGTTGTCTATTATTTGTTCCGCAAATAAACACGTAATGTCTCATATGTATCTGATAATCTAAGACTTGGAATGATGCTCATTTGTCCATAATATTATCTCATACGCGTATGTGTGCTTGTGTGGGTGCGTGGAGTGGTTTTTAATTAAGTAAATTACAGATAAGATCTTTACGTACTCGGTATTTTCTTTATCTAAAGCTGTAATATAAACTTTTTTTTTCTCTCTCTATTTAAAATTTCTCATTAACACTATCGAAAACTTCTATTTCGTAGACTATCCATGTCATTAAATTATGCAGAAGCTAAGATTCCCTTCTCCAAAATTGAAAAACTGTTCAGTCGAAGTGGAGTTTTCCGTAGAGAAGCTATCAATATAGCCTAGCTGATGGTAAACTTCGGGAGGATAAAGTTCACACGCATTGAGTTATTGAATAGTTCGTAAAAATTGTTAGCGCATGCATATAGTAATCTTAATTACTGCATAGGAACGTGTAGTTGGGGATAATTTTAAATGTGGAAGACCTTCTTTCCGTTTATGTAATTATAGTCTTGAATAATAAGTATATACTGATGGCCAGTAGGCTTATGAAAGTAAACGCTCCAAATTCGAATTAAGGACCACCATACTTATGGAGGAAGTTTTAAACCTTCAAAAATATTTTTGGATTTTCGTAATTACATGATGGTAAATGTACGAGTTATATTGTCTTGAGTTTTCTTCATCTTTACCGCTGTCGTGACGAATTAGGAATAAAGATGACTTTTCTTCTCTTGATGCCCATTGTAACGGTAAGGACAAAGAATGTGACTTGAAAATGGTTTTCTTGCATAATGATTTACTCGTCTCGCGTGTCAGAATCACGTAATATCACATTAGGCAGTAGTCGAGGTGAATGGAATTCGGATCATCGATTTCGTCTTCATGAGAAAACAGTTGGAAGTTTAGTCTTTTTTTCTTGAGGTTCTCTCTTGACGTGACTAAGTGGATAGAAAACCCGCAGCCCCGGCTGAATTAGACCCGATCTAGTAGGTTAAGAAAGGCAAGAGTGGAAAAATCATCCGGTATTAGGCGCAGTCCTTCTGACACGAGTTGCCGTCGTTCAAACGTTTTCAAAATCTCAAACTGCAGTACCTAGCCCTCAGGCGCGGATCCAGAACGTCTTTATGGGGGAGGGGGGACTCACACCGGCGATTATGACTGTAGTCACCTCGAGTTGAGCCGTACTTTTTTTTCTTTCTCAAAGTGAAGTTTCTAGTTTCTTTTGTATAATTTAGGAATTGGGGCCCCGTGGATCCGCGCCTGAGTTTTATTACGTTGTCCCTCGTCAATTTGGTTACATTCATACATTTTCCAAGTTTACAAAAATTTCAGAAATTTTGCTGAATTTTTCTCGAAAGTCTGTAGCCCAGGGCTAGATAGCAAATCCTGTACGTCAGTGGTCGAAGCATGTCAGGAAAAAGGATTGAAACTTGGTGGCATTGCCGCGGACTGCTTCCCTATGGACTAATTAAAACCTCACGCACCTTCTAGCCCCCACAACCAGACTACCTCGCCAACAAAAAACAAGTTTATACAAGTTTACAAGTTCAAAATTCTTAGAAGTAGGTATTTACCTTCAACTTTATCGAAGATTCTTAACCCTTAAATTGAATATCATTCACAGATAAATTTTCAACGGTGAGATACGGGTATTTCATTCGTAGCTTTGCCTCTTTAAAAGCCTCAGATCCTTTCCTCAAAGCGCTGAAGACACGAAGTTATTTCAAATCTCTGTTTTTATCTGAACAAAGTCTAGCCTCTTGTTCGAAATCAGTTTTTGGACTTTATTTTATAGCCTCTGTAAATTTATTCTAGACTCTTGAAATCCTTTTTTTGGAATCCCTGCGTTCGGGACGAGGACTAGTCTCGACCCCGAACTCTCACTATTGATTATGGCGACTTCAATTCGATCCTGCGGGTGCTCATACCCCATTTGAAACCCGTTCCACTCGTTCCATCGCTTGCCTTACCTGCTTTGTTTCTCTTCTTTCCCATCGTTCATCATGCAAGCACCCGCAGTTTCGAATCAGCCGTGTTGTACTTACCCTCGCACAAACAATACTATAAATGATAGTCGTGGAACGTACGTCGCTCCTTCGACTTGTCGATTTGCGATCGGGAACCTTTCTCTTTCACACGCACACACATTCCTTTTCTAGCTGAGTTAATTCTATTCATTTCATCCCTCACATTCTTTACCCTTGTACGAGCACACACAGCGTCGTGTTTGCAGTTTGTCATTTCATATCCGAACACATCGGTTCTGTTCGTACGGTGATAGAGTGCATTTCGTATCCCTTTTGACTTGCTGTATAGTAAAATCCTCGGGCTCGAGGTTTGTCATTCGTTTTACTATGAACACTTTCCTATAGTAAGTTCACTTCTGTTAATTAAGAGCTTCGAAATTTTTCCATTTTGCGCTCGTATAAAACTTGAGTGTACCGTCGGCGCAAGAAGCCAACCTTTCCGGTGTGCGATTAAATGAAAAAGAAAAGAAAAAAAAAGTCCAAACCAATCTACGAGTATCGGATGCGGGCAATAGCGCGTAAATACTTCATATGGTCCCCGGCTTATGCCCGTGTGTATGAATGCGTTCTACAACTACACCATCCCGGATGTGGATCCGAGCCGAATATCCTTTATCCTTCCTCTCCGTCTGTGAGACCCAGATATAGATTCCATTACGTCTATGTACAGGTTCATCACGTTCGTTTTCTGTGAATATTTTGAATGTCATATCCTTACACCATCTGTTATTGTACTGTCAAAAAGTTTACTAGGAAATCGCTCTCGCAAGAAATGAAACGAATATACAATTAAATACGAATATGAATATGCGAGAAACTTTTCATTTTCGAGAATGACTAAAAGTAAACTGAGCATGCATTAAATGAATACTGGGATCATGCATGATTCTTAAATCTCGAAAAACTGCCTCGGCTTATTCCATAAATAGATGCCAGACTTTTCACAATAGCGTAACATTCACAGCCGAAGTGATGACTCTCTTCCAACTCTTTCCTCTCTACACACCAGCCAAGCCATTCTGGACACGAACAGCCCTCACCATCTCATTCAACGGATTTATCTCATATCATCCTTAACTCTGTCAACTCACATCACATTCATGTAGCTCCTTAGTCACAGTCCCGCACAAGCCGCCAAAAACGTCTCTTCTGCTAAACTGACCATCTACACCCGTTGACCCGTCTTTGATTTCAAAAACTGAAATCATTCTTAAGAAACCGAACGCCCAATGAACTTTCCAGCACTCGACGAACTCCTGTACCTTGGTGCATCTTCTTTAGAAGCCCTAGACTGGACAAAGTTGTCCTCACCTGTCTAAGAATCGGTCGTACCCCGAATCACACATTCCTACCTCGTCAACCTTGAACTTCTGATTCTCCTCTCCTGTTCACAATGAGAAAAAGAAACCCTAACAGCCGATCTCTTCATATCTTCTACTCGCACTTCTCCCGCTCTTCCTTACATATTGTATTCTCTCCTCTCATACTCAAGCACTAATATATACTTCAGGTACATATCTTTCTCCCTCTAATACAATTCTACTCCTCCATTACATAAAAATAAACAAGTATACTCATTTCTAAACAACGCCTAAATCTTCACCCACCAATATCTTCTACAATCCAATTCCTAAACCAGTTCATTTTGAGATGTAATCTAGCCCTCAGCTTCATAACCCTGAAACTTTCAAATCTGTCACTTAAAAATTAATCTTCCTTCTGTTTCAGGAAGAAAATGTTGACTCGTGGACATAATTGCAGCTTCGTTTAGTCCTTGGAAATTCACGTTGCCGCGCCCAAGATGAATAGCGACGATGACAGGTCTTCCGTATCGTCAGATCAAAGTCGTGCTCAAAGTATAAAAGGTTCATTCCGCAGGCGCCTTAAGAGCATCAGCTCGACAGCCGATCGCAGTCGCCACAGTATCATCGACGGCACCAAAACTGTCGGCTCGCGAATGATGAAGAAAGCTCTGCGAAGACGAACCAGCAGCGAGATACGCGAAATTCAAGAAGAGCCGAAAGACGATCGCATTGCGCATCAAGGAGCTTGCGAAATATTCGAAACGATCAAATTCGAATTTCCCGCCTTCGCTGCGCTTCAAGCGGGAACTCTGTCTCCGGATGAAGGCTTGCCCCCGCCACCCTATCCTCCGCCTCCTCTACCGGAGCGTTTCTACGACGACGTATTTTCCGACCGGTCGAGTAACTCGTACTCAGACAGCCAATACGAATTGCTGGACAAGTACAAGCAGAATGAAGACAGTACTATGAGTATACCTTTATTTCGGCACGACAGCTTCGATCTCGAATCGGACCGTCTGTCCTCTTCCTTAGGCAATGAATTGGAGATTCGGTCGTTCCTCATAAATGGTTTTAACGACGATGAGAAATACGAGGAGGACGTGTCCGAGACGTTCAGCAATTTGGAGATCAGCGACATCAGTCAGAATGAGAGTAAGGCTCTCGCTTCGGATTCCGTATTTTCGAGCAGCGAAACGAGTAGTAGCGGTAAAAGTGCCGAGGTGCGTAGTTTCGATTACAATTCCAATCGTAACGCTTACGAGAATTGGCATCTACCGACGATGCGCGAAGTTGCCGTCTCGCCTGCTCCGTCCACGTTACCTCTTCAGTCCGTAATAAGCGAATTCGATCCACTGTTCGATTCCATTTGCTCGGAAGCTGATTTGCCTTTCGAAGATTTGAATTTATTTGGGAATAGTTCGAATAAGTCCGGGGAAGGAGGGTCCGACTCGCACGAAACCAAAGAAAGTGAAACGAACGTGCCAAGCGAACTGCATAGCGTTAGCGCTGAAAAATTGTCCGAATTCTTGTCCAAAGGAAAGAGGAAGAATTCGATTAAGAGTACCGCTTCGATCTCCGGCTGGTCGAATATGAAGAAGGCGGTGAAAGCGGTGAGCGAAGTCTCATCGTGGTCGCCGAACGTCATTCGTCGAGTGTCGATGTCTCTGGTAAAAGATACGAGTGCTCTGCTCAAGACGACTTCGTCTACCGCGGACATGTACGTTAAGCCCGATATCTGTTCGAAAGAGGTCTTAGTACATTTACACAACGGCTATTTGTACAAGTCGACGGGTGATAGGTCGGCGAAGGATTTTGTTAAACGATGGTGCCAGATCTCCGCCGGAAAACTGCATTATTCCGTGGACAAGGACACCCCGAAGGAGTTCATTGACCTGAATACCGTCTTGAGCGTGACCTTGATTAAGGATCAGAAACAAAAGTAAGTGATCCTTTGAATTTTGGTGTCGGTTCCTGCTTAGTCCTCTGGATATAACACGTTCGCTATGTACGTAGTTCGAAATTTAACCCGCGTGTTGGAATTCATTTATAAATGTTCGATTAATCTTGTACGGTTGAGACCGCTACTTGTGTTTAAATAGCTAACCCAATCTTGTAGACTCGTTCATTCACTCGTTCCTCGCAGAGGATTTTAGGATTGTATTGTGCGTATAAGAAAGGCTGTTGTGCCACTAGTTGGAATAGTTCTGTACCGAGTCAACTATTCTAGATAGGGTCATCATTTTCTCGACTGCGGAAAACTTGATGGCACCTGGGAGAAGGGAAAATCGTGCATCCTTTTTATAGAGTTTGAAGTTCGACCTTTGCGTGAGACCCCCTGCAGTCGTGAGGATGGGATTTTAAGCGCCGAAGAACTCCGTATTTGTTGAATCCATAGAAAAAGTAGAAAACTGTAAATTTTTCTCGAGTTATTCAAGAAAAACTCACGGGTTCTTTAACGGAGTTAAATGAGAGGAGACAGGGAACCTGTTTTATGAATCTTATGGTCTTTGAAACGTTGTATATCTGGCTCATTGAAGGGGCTAGGTCAATTGGTGTACGGAGTATTGCATATCTAGTGACTTGAAGGAGCCATCTTAATGAGGCTATCAGTGCTGCCAGATCTACACATTTTCAATATCTGAAAAAATATTGGAAAAATTTTATCCCCAAGCTATAAGCGATAGGATGAAAACAAAAATTTTTTTTCAAGTCCCATGGTCATGGTTAGGTTAGGTTGCCTCCCGGACGGCGGACACCGGACGATTTTTCCGGAAAGACCCCCCGATAAAACAAGTTTCCTATTAAAAGATGAATTTGATGTTTCCAAAAATTCTTACAAATATTTATTGAAATTCTGATGATACTCATACACTAAGAAACGAGACAAAGTCGCGAAGTATTTGCGACAATGATCACAATTTCCGCAGTCATGCGAATATAGTTGTACATGTATTTGAATATTGCGACTTTTAGAACGTCATCCGTTCTGTTAAAATAACTCTACATTGGGAGAATTATAATAAAATTGAAAGAAAAAGGCGTAACTCATTACACAAGTCGATCAAAAATTTCATTACCTTTATATAACGGTTACGTGAGAGGTGACCCTGTTGAATTTTCGTATCATTAAAATTCCATAACGACGGCGGGAACGAAATTTAGGCAATGTATCGCATCTGGGTAGTTCCCTTTTCATGACTCGAAACTAAATTTTTGAAATTGAATAACTTTTAACGAAAGACACAGAGTTTTCCATTTACCTACAATTCCCCTCCTGGTCTAAAAATGAAGTGAAAAATCATGTCCAAAAAATATAATAATATGATTTGTAAAATTGATTACTATTCAACAAACTTGTTACTCATTTGAGTGCAAAAAGTCAATTACTGAACTTTTTAAAAATCGAGAAAAATTTTGAGCCAACTTGAAAAAGTTGAAAAGTTTAAATATACTTGAAAAAATGTAAATAATTTTTCTAAATCTTTCAGAAGAAGAAAAATATTAAGTAAAATCAAAAAATTTTTGTTGAAAAAATTCTGGGGAATCAGAAAAAAAAAATCAGAGAAAAAATAGAATTTGAAAAGAGGAAGAAAATCAATGATACAATTCATAAACTTCAGATCGCATTAAACTAGTTTCCTGACACCTCCATAAATATTGTTTCTTTTGGGGTTACGACCAAAATCGTGGAATACTGACTGCAAGTCAAAATATTTTATTTGTTGAAAATGAAATTCCTGAAATATCATTGCCACTATCAAACACACATAGACACCATCATTGAATCTTTACAGAGACTCATTGTGGGATGAAACGCGACTTACCTGGACAAAAGTCGAGCGCCAAAAGAGGCCTAGCGGTCACTAACAGGCCCACAAATCTAAAAATCCCTAACTAATAGTATTCCAATGGACTTGAAGTTCTCCGCATAATTCGTAGAAATTCTCAAAAAATTGTGTATCATGAAGAAGCTTGAAATCGATTCGGAGGGCTCCAAGAGAGACAAAAATTTGAAATGAGAAGCCAGATTTTGTTAGGCTCTTTGGTAGCATGAAATTAAAACCGTAGAATGGAAATTGGGAGCTATGAGCTTCAAAAAACGTGAGCTGTTTTGACCTCTTTGGTTTTCATCACTTGTCTGGAAACCTAGCATAGCATAGTCGTCGAGGTATTTATATTATATGAATACGGGTGCCTGGGAACACACATGGAAAATTGGATTTTATTTTTGACCATTCTTCTAAGAAAAGGGGAAGGGGAAGGGACGGCTTTCAAAAGAGACAGACACCAAATCTTGAGGCTCGAATCTAGGTCTAGAGGTATGTCCTTACGGGCACTGAAGTCAATTTTTGACTCGTCGTTCTAGAAAAGACGGAAAGAAGTAGCTCCAAAGGCTTTTTGGAATCCGGCCTACGGCCTCGCCTCTACCAAAAGTTAACCAATGATGGTCCCAAGAATATGAATATCTTCGTAATCGATTATGATACAAAAATAGTAAAAGTTTAGTCGAATAGCGAGCCGAATTTCTCGAGTAAATCAAAATTTTTCGACAAACTCAAATCTTCATGGAACAGCGAAAGGTTAGGATGGGAGTCGACACATTTCAGTAAACTACTCATAGGACGAAGTCCTAAAGTTCACCTATTTTCTCCCTCTTTTTTTGTCCAGCTAAATTTACGTTTCAGCCCGCAAAGAATAGTTCGTCATAAATGCTGAAATCATGGTAGAGTAAGAGAAAATCTTTCCGAATGAAATACTCGTAGCAATCATGATTGTTGAATCTGATTTATGTCTTGACATTATAAGTTCGTTGATTCGGTCTGGGTCACTGAACTCATCTGCTAATGAATCAGATCGTTTTTTGTAGAATACCAAAACCTGAAGCCTGAGGATTTGTCAGGGTAGGAGTGGGTGACTGAGGAGGGTAGAGACTCAGAATTTAAATTTTGGTATAGACCAAGGTAGAAATTGCCTGCCGGGTCTCTTCTTTGGGGCCGCACTGGTAGGTTACAGTTTTCTCAAAGCATTGTTCATGTTTTCTGAAGTAGGAAGGAGGCATGGCATGGCATCGACAATGGGACGTCTCAACTTTCAGAGAAGTCGTGGTCAATGTGACTCATTAATAAATTTGGATTCTAGATTAAGCGTCAGGCATATTCACAAACGGCTGCTTACCTTACTTATAATACTTCATTCTGAGACGAATCACAATTATCGAGTCATCTGTTGGGTTGAAGGTCTAAATAATATTCGTATCGTTGTTTTATGTATTCATTCTCAGTATATGAGGTTTCGTTACCTCGATTAGGGTTTTTTTTAAATAATATTAATCCCATCTTACTTGTTACTATTATAATATTTTTGTTACCATTATTACTATCATTATTTCTGTACATTTATCATTTTATAATCATCGTCATCATCCTCGCCAGTGCTATTTTTATTATCGATATCCTAATCATTGTAATAGAGTCACCGACGACTAGGTGGCATAACAAGTTTTCAGATAAATAAAAATGTTGTTTCCGAATCAACATATTTTTGAAGAAAATTGAAGTTAAAGAAGAGTTCACCACTTGGGTATTTTTCGCTACACGATCGCCAATTCCATTAGGAATTTACAACGACCTCAGTAATGTGTAGGTATTGTTTTTAGTTATCAAAGATATACTTTGATGACAGTCGGCTCCATTCAGTTCAGCATAGACTAATTTTTGTCTGGGAAAAGGGAACAGAAGGAAGACCTATACGGAAATTGACAGATGGAATTATTGTAAAAGAAATGGGGACAGTCGGGGCTATTGTGACCGATAAGGGAAGAGGAGAACTTCTAAGCTTTTGCCCTTGAAAAAATGTTGGATTTAGCTGAGCAGAAATTTGATCCTTATTGGAACTAGAAATCGTACCCTTCTTTCTCCTGTTTTTAAAACGTAGTCTTTCAGGGCGGCCAAAATCTAGAAAAAGGGGGAAAGTTACGAAACGCAATTCATATTCCAAGGAAAAAGAACTTTGTTCTCGTACTATCTATTCTACGAGGAGAGAATTTCTTCGTGAAGTAGTCTCGCTACTACGGCTAGAAACGCAAGAAACCTGTTCTGTGGATTGGATCGGTTTTGGTATTGAGAATTCAAATTGAAATTCAGTTTTCAATTCAAGTACGCCGCCATTTACTTATAATTTACATATTTCACATAGTATGGGGAAGGGGGGGGAGGGGTGTCTTGAACATTTTGAAAATTTTCCTGAGGCTCTTTTATCAAGGTGCAAGTAGCCTGAAAGTAGAAATTTATCCAAGTCTCTTTCCTTTCTACCGTATATTATGGCTCAAGGGAAGAAGGTTTTTCAGGTTTTGGGTTGAACGGCTCCCAGCGCACGGCAAATTTTTCGCCCTCTTCCTCCCTCTTAAAAACTGTTGATCATATTTCAGATATTCATACCGAAAACTGAGAATATCCACATTTTACTTGTACACGTTTCCGACCTTTTTTTGAGGCTATAGCATATCGTCGTTGGATCAAATTGACCAGGAATGTGGCAAAAATGAAATTTCACTGGAGTAGCAAAAAACTTATAATTTCGTGAAAAGGAGGCCAAAATACTTTGGAAACGTCTCATTGAATTTGGAGAGCTTCTTTGATGCAGTAGTAACAAGTTTTCAGAATTCTCCAAAATAAGGCGGTATTAGGTGCGGTAAATGTACATAGAAGGAATTTCTGACACTAAATATTGCACATGAAAGGATGAAATTCGTTCTTTTTTGTGCATTAATGACTTCAAATTCGCACTGAGACTGAAAACGTTGTTAAAATAGAAAAAGTGAATCGCAATATCTTTACTATTGTCAAAAAAAAAAATCATGAACCATTGCCTTATTATGGTGAAGCACATGGAAGGTATTCGAGACCACATTTTCGGGATGGTGCACATAGGAGGTATGCAAAACCGACCCTACCGGCGTAATTTTGAACTTGGCACATAGGAGATTCTCCCAGTTGATGTGGATTCCGCGTCCAGTCCAAAAATGGCACATAGGTTTTATTTGATCCAACGACGATATTACGAAGTCCTAAAAGTGAGGTCCACCAGAAAGGAAAAAAAGGAAGTGGCAATTTTAGTCTTGGCTTCACAATATATTTATGAATAATACGCTAATTGGAAACGACTCATAAATCCTTCCACAAATTTTTAAAGACCTTTTTCATGCCTCTGTCCATCAGTCCTTTGGAAAGACTCATGAACCAAGCACACGTTGGTATCGTTGATCTTATTTCAATTTCATATGTTCTGAAGTATTAAAATGATGGAATTTTGACCGAGTACGAGTGATTTTCAAGAATGTAAGCGATTGTATTAAATTTTAGAGATAGTGATTCAACCCCGATTTGCGTCGGGGTTGTCTGAAGGAATGGTTTTAACACACGTGCTAATCAGCACTAATCAATGGAGAAGCCCAGCAATTGCACGTGGAAAATAATGACAGCATGAAGGTCGTTGTACATCGCAATAGTTTATGACTATCTCGATGTGCCTAATTCATATCACTAAAAACGTCATCGAGCAAGTAAAATATTACTACGACTTATTCGAGGTAGCCTTCGTCGTCCAGCTTTCGATGTAAAGTTTCCTTAATTTTTTTTTAAAATACATGGCCAGAAAAGTGAATTGATAATTTCAAAGAAAATGGAAGACGTTCTCAAGGAGTATGAAGAAATTCATATTCTTCATATTTCCACGGTAGATTTGAAAGAAAGCAGTCGCATCTGGATGTCTAAGAAGAAGGTTTGAAGTTTTCAAACAATGATGACGAAAAGTCTTTTGTTCTGAGTGATTCTTCTTGCTAATTAAAAAATTCGGTACAAGGTCCAGGTCCAATAACAACTGAATTAGGAACTCCGCAAACCTCTACCTTCAATTTTCTCGCACGCTTTTTTTTTTCTGTCTTGTGAAGTGAAAACGAGCGAGTTTTTTTTAATGCATCGTTTGACATTTGTTGCGCAGCAAACAAGAATTGTATATTTAGTCGCAGTATAAATACAGAGTACTCAGCAAATTCCGATCTACTATTTAATTCTTCTCGTCGTTTACAAAAATGACGTTGTCCAAAATTCTGTGCACTCGACAAATTAATAATAAAAATATAGAAAGGAGGAAAAACGGAAGTGGGGTTCATTTTAGTGCATGCGATAACTTACCGGCTTTAACTAGCCTATAACCGAGGGAAACATGGAATTAACAAGTTGAAATTACGATTGGGCCTAAAACTAGTTCTATGTCATCTGGTCCTGGTGGACAAAATAATTAGAATGAACAGAGAGCGAGTTAATTACGGTCTTATTAATCGGAAGTATGAAATATAACGGTTTGAATGACAGTCGGGTGTAGCGACGGAGTCCGAAGAGTTATCGGCCTTACGAGAGTATGTTTACACGACCGAGTATTTAATGTTTGGTAAACATGTGAGTGAACGTGCCCATATTGAAGGAAGATTACAGTGAAGTTATCTCATTACAGGAAGACAGTTTCCGTAAGCGAACGATTTATCGTATATCGATCGTTGTATATAAAATTAAATTCCGATCTCTTTTCGACTCGTAACGAGGGAAGAGGAGTACACAGGTAAAAATTGAATAAGGTCAAGAATTCTCGTCGTAATTACGTTCGAGACAATTTTTTCTTTTTTATGGCTCGATTACTATTATTAAAAATTCTAGTACTTGCTTTCATCCGTACGTGTTCTCAGTATCATCGAACTTGCTCGTATTCACGTGAAAGGGCGGATGAGGATGTAGATTTTTTGAAAGTTGTACGTAATTTTGCGGCTTGACCGCAGGCTGTTATCGTAATATGCGTCGAGAATACTCCGTGTCGGCTGTCCGTTTGTCGTCTCTTCCGATTTACTTACAAGAATCAACCGAAAATAGAGTAGAAATTTACTTTTTTGAAAGTCTTGGTCGAAATGGTGCTGAAATCGATTGCATAATTTTGACGTCTGTATAATTTCGATAAGAGGTGGGAACGGAGTTGAATGAGGGGAGGCAGGAAACCTGTTTCGTGAGTCTTATGGTGTTTGAAACGTTGTATATCTGTCTCTTTGAAGGGGCTAGGCCAACTGTGAAATGGAGTATTGCATACCTAGTTATTTGAAGGAGCTATTTTAATCGAGCTATCAGTGCTGCCAGATCTACGGATTTTCAATCCCCGAAAAAAATCGAGATTTTTCTCCGGATTTGCGGATTTCTTGGGCTCGAGGGAAAAGTATCACAGTCGCTTGTATGAGAAATACTTTTCTCCGGGTCATTACAGGCTAAGACTGCTCTTCTGTAAGATTGAGTCGTTCATGGGAAAAGTACCTCAGTTAAGGGTATAAGAGATACCATTCTTATGATCGTTATACAAAAGTCATTCACCAACACACAGTATACTAGACTTGAACTAGGCTTGGACTCCTCCTTGTATTACATGTACTAGCCTTAGGTACTAGTATATATGATAGGAGGCCGAGCTATTGGAGAGGGATTCAGAAAAAGGAGGGGGAAGTGGAAAAGAATTTTGACCTTCGAATTATGCGTGATAGTTCAAGCTAGAGATGATAAGTGAGGGACTTCGAGAAATTTCAACCTCCAAGCTGTAAGCGGTAGGACGAAACAAAAATTTTTCAAAGTCCCATGGTCATAGTCAAGTTAGGTTAGGTTGCCTTCCGGACGGCGGACGTTTCTTCCGGAAAGACCCCCGGATAAAATAGGTTCCCTGTTAATATCGATTATATTTCAAATCATTTTTCATGTTCAACTCCAAGGGATTTTCTTCGGATTTTCTTTCGGACTGCTCTCTCTTGCGTCGATCGACAAATCGATATCGCGCCGACGCCGATATTGAATCGACCCTTGTCGATTTCATTTCTGTCACGCCAATTGGTAGACGATTCTGAATGATACCCCTCAAAATTCTTGATCAAGCTGAAATCTAACGTCCATGAATAGGCGATGATCAGTACTTGTAAAATTTCAGTATGAGAGATTTCGAATTGAATTGAAATGGACTGATTTCCCGGTGACATATACGTGGGGAATTTACATTTGCACTCTGTTACTCCGGAGCTCCTTTGTAGTGCTCATCGGTATGGGATGTTGCAGACTTTGATGAATATTGAAAGAATTGTACGCTCACATTGTATGAATTGTTTCGTGGAACGAGATGAAAATTATGACATCACAGGAAATTAGTCCATTGACGCCAATGTTCTCTTTTATCAAGTCCAACCGGAGATTAACTTTCCTTCCTCTCTCTATCTCCCAATGGTTTACTCCAAAAAGAAGTAGTTGATGTCGTGCTTTTTCTTGTCGTCATCAACGATACCTCCAAACTTGTGAACCGTCCCCTCACCTAACGTCTTTATGTTGACCACTGCAGCATTTCTACTTGTTCTTCCGACCTTCAAAGGGCCCACCGACTTCTTCAGGTGACTATTACCTCAATCACTGCTTAGACAACAACAGAAGACTTCAAATTTTCTACCTTACTTCATTACTTAGGGGGGAAACTCCTATCTGTTCTTTTCGACCTATGTTCCTACAGTGTTATGAAATTCCATCACTCCTGCCGAACTTGTCGGCCTTCACTTTGATCAGAAACTTCTTTCACCCCCCCCCCTCCAGCAGAATGCTCACATGTCTTGAACATCATTGAATTCATCTGATATACCTCGAAAGGATGCTCCAGAAAATCACTACTGCAACTTCCTTATCTGATCTACAACAGACAATTCAACCACCAGATCCGTTCTTCCATTGCTTCGTACTACTCAAACGTCCTCCCTCAGAATGACCATATAGGGACCCATCGCAGAAGCCCTAAACTCAGTTCATGCGTAGAAGCCTCTGAACCACCTCTCTTTTTTCGTTGATTTATTCTGATCTCCAATTTCTTATCCCCTGGTTCTTAGTTCCCCGAACTCCTCATATGTATTTCAATCTTTCTTCAAAATACAGCCCCTGTTTCGTACTACGAAAGTATCCTTTTCAGAATTGACCCCTCCTCAACAAAAACCGTTTCAAGCAAATATCTTACAACTCATCTGTTGCCCCTCTCCCCCAGTAGACTACGCCGAACCAAATATTCGTCTGGTCCTCGCACAATTCCCCAAATCAGACAACATCCCTACCACCCAATGCATTCTAGAAGACACCTTTTGCCTTTCAGACGGATTTGAAACATCGAATGAAACTGCCCACGCATATGCCATGAATGGATGCCCAACTTCCCACCGTATACGTGACATTGCATCCAAAATTACAGCCAAACTGATGGCTAATATTTTCCTGCTCGTCTCATTTCTCCCAACTTCCTCCGAATGATAAATTCCTTCTCCTTACAGACTCATCCTTAAAACTCTATCAACACTCAAATCAAATTTGTCTAGAACCTTGGTCACATCAATCCCTTTAAACATGATACAGTGGACAGAGCCGCCAAAAACGCCACCTCTTTTGCTAAAATAACTGACTACTTCTGTTTATCCGTCTCCAATTACAAAAACCAATACCGCTCACTGATTTTTCAAAAATGGAAATCATTCTTCAGGAGTCTGTTTGGTGACTTTGCTACTCGCAGACAGAATGCGTAATCGAGGGTGATCGAGAATCTCAGTTATGCTCGATCTGTGGGACAATCGTCGGATGTACGCAATTTTAACGTCGGTTGCGAGTTTTTGGCCAGTTAATGATGAAATCGACTAATTGATACTGAAATCTAACATTAGAAATTTACTCATTCTTCACAAACCTTTTTAAACTGTACTGTTAGAATCTATACAATTTTGATGTCGATTGCAAGTGTTTTGCTAGTAAATGACGACGACTTCGATTAAAATTATGTAAATTCCAGGAGTCGATTCGATTTCGACTTCAACAATGCGTCACGGATTGAACAGAATAAGCGACCGATTTTAAATAAAATTTCTGTCATGCACATGTACAGCCAATTTGCGGTCAATGTCGGGTGAAACTCATTCTATGAGTCAACTTTTGGACAAAATAACGAGTCAATATAATAGTCTTCTAACTAGGTACGTTAGCTCGGAGGTCGAAATTTCGACAGATCCTGCCTTCAGATGAGTGGCCCCTCTTTTCAGCCACAAATTTCCCATCCAGATCGCTCACCACTAACTGAGTCACAATATCGTATCTACGGTATGGCTTAGGCTTGCAAAGTGTTATCAACACCGATGCTTTTGTAAGGCTGATATTGTTTTTGAAGTATTGCAACAGCAAATACGTGTAAGTCTGCGTAATAAACAATACCCGATTATCGATGAATCGCCACCCGGTATACTTTAGTAAATGATTCCTCGAGTTCTACGGAGTATTATATCTAATCGCTATCAATGAATAACAAATTCTTTGTAACCTGCATGGACTCTGGAAAATCATGCCGATATTGACAACGAAATATTGTAAACTTTAATCACCGTCAATATCATGAATAACGCACTTTGCGTATTTCCCACAAAATTGTTCATCAATCTCTACGAGCTTGTATAAAATTCTTTCGTACCTCGATACTATTATCTCATTTTGGATAAGATTTCGTCTAGCACAAGCGTCATCTTCTTTATAACCTTCACTTAAACAGAGTGCTATTTACAGGACAATTTAGGCTCCTTGAGAGGGTTGATAATTACGGACCTCCGCTCCGTGTTTCTTGCGTACTTTTCGAAATATCCTTTGTGAGATCCAAAAGAAAATTGATCAAAAAGGCAAAGATTTGCGGCGTCTTTACAGAAGGGCTAGGGTGAGCTTAGCACTTACCCACCCACCGTACCAAAAATTTACAACCATATGGAGTGGAAATAAGATGCGGCTCTCCGTACCCACCCTATGTCCATGACCCTCAATAAGAAAAGTACGCTAAAACTTCATTGTTCATTCTCTGTCTTTAGTTTCTACAGTTCGTTTCGCTGCTACACACGAAAATAGTACATTTTGAATAATTATCAGCTGCCACAGTATAATATTCTTGTCGTTACATGAAAAGAACCAATTTTGGAAATAGCATATTAGGTTAAGTTTTACGTGATGGCGCTCTCAAACATCGTTGTTCACGAAGTGCGTGTTTTCTTCAAAACTCGAACGGTGGGAACTAATACGAGGGTCAGTAAAAAAATTATAATGTACACAAAGTAGGAAATAACTTCTTTGTTAGACCAGACGAGCGCGAATATTATGATGGTTCAGGGTGTAAAAGTATCCTTCGTGAGGCTATACGGGAATGCATCATGGGAACCTTCGTAGGATTAACGTAGGTAGGATGAGACAGATAACAAAATTCCACAGTAGTAATTCATCTCTAATTCATTTTTCTTCCCCTTCTTTCCTTTCAGCCACGGTAACGCGGAACGCTTCACGCATTATTACTTTGCAATATCATCAATATCCTACTCAGATAACCAACTACTGGATACACACACGAGAGGGTCTTACTAGTCATTTTAATTTGTCTTGCGATCTCTTATTCGTTGTACACAATTTCTGCGTCTACCTACAAAAATACTATGGTTTTCTTTGATGAAGGAATATCTACTCTCGATGTGTATCTTTTGGTACGCGTTTTATCATCTCTACTTACTGGTCGATATTGCTAATCCATTGATGAATGAGCTAAATCACCCTCTTTTTGCACATACGCTCGTATATTAGGTTAACAATCACTCGCGACCATCAACTCTAAGCCGTAGTTTCCCTTGTTGTAACATGTCATTTGATGATGTCATTTTGACATGTGAAAAGATGCCAAACAGCATAGCGTATAAGACGGTAAATTTCCAAAAAGCTCATCACGGTTTTGAATGGTGAATGAAGGAAGTCGACGAATCCATTGGAAAAATACTTCGAAATTGCCTACATGAAATTCACGGGTTCTTTAGCGGAGTTGAATGAGGGGAGGCAGGAAACCTGTTTTTAGGGGTCTTATGGTTGTGTATCTCACTGGCTAAGTGAAGGGGCTGGGCCAATTGGTGAATGGAGTATTGCATATCTAGTTACTTGAAGGAGCTATTTTGATCGGGCTATCAGTACTGCCAGTAATACGAATTTTCAATACCCCGAAAAAAATTGGGATTTTTCTACGGATTTTGCGTAAAATGCGGATTCTATGGGCTCGAGGGAAAAGTACCGCAGAGAAATACTTTTCTCCGGGTCATTACAAGCTAATACTGTTCTTTTGTAAGATTGAGTCGTTTAAGGGAAAAGTACCTCAGTTAAGAGTATGAGAGATACCATTCTTATGATCGTTATTAAGAAATCATTTACTAACATACAAAATACTGGACTTGAACTAGGCTTAGACTCCTTCTTGTATTATACTAGCCTTATACTATTATATATGATAGGAGGGCGAGCTATTGGAGAGGAATTTAGAAAAAGGAGGGGGAAGTTCAGTAGAATTTTGACCTACGAACTATACGTGATGGTCCGAGCCTTTTATTTCGTGTTCTCGTAGATGGGCATGAGTAGGAAAAATGAGGGACAGTCGATGGGTACATACTTGCCCTTTATAATTGAGGTGACGTTGTCGTTTAAGGTACGAGTCCTGACTCGAGGAGAAAAGAATACAAAGGCACGTGTGTGTTACATCATATAGACTTAACATATACAGTATACTAAACCAAGGCCTGAGCTTTTGGAAGCTAATAGCCTAAAATATTGTAAACAAGACTCATACTAGACCATGAAGGCTGAGAGTGTGCCCCTAAAAGCTACTGGCTTGAATTCTAATGGACACCTACACTAGACCACTGAGAGGATGAACGAGCCCAAAGTACGGTGCTATGTAATCTGTTTTCATGACTTGACCCTATTTTCTCATCTGATGATCTGACTGGACTTGCGTAGGAAGTGTCAACAACCAGCTGATAGTCCAATATTTACGCGCACGTACAACTATTCGGTACTGACATTCAAACGATTTCAACAACTTTGAAAGTGACACCTAACCGCGATAAAAATCCATTTTTATTTGTATCATGTTCAACATTAAAGGGCTAAGACTTGGTGTATTTTTTTCACGCCATTTCTCACCACAGTTTTATTTCCTGATAAACTTGACAGCTTCAAATACATCGGGTCCAAAAAGAACTGCGTTACATCGAGAGCTGTGATCAAAAATTACGTTTGCCTATCAATTTAAAAATATTATTGGTGTTTACATTTGTGTATCGATAAAATGAACAAGTTGTTGAAAAGGCGCACTTTCGTTTGAAAGGAGGAAGCCGGCAATTCCTGTCTTATTCGCTGTTCACGATTAAGGTTTTCAAACTGAGTGGTTTAGAAGGACAAATTAGGTATATTCTAATGCTTCATAGTGCGAAGGGGTATATCAAGTTCCTATAATTACGCATGTTTTATCTATTCGAAATGCTGTCTCAAACTAAAATATGTATTACTATTTCACCCGTTTGACAAATTCTTTCATCTCTCGTCGCAAAAATAGTTTCAGACAAAGACTGATCGAGTATTTACATGTCGTGTTTTACTCGGTTTCTAAGCGTTGAAAATCGTTTCGGCTCCTTCTTGCCGCGTTATTTTACCAGCTGTACAATCTATAGACGCCGATTGTTTGTGGTTCATTGGCCAAATTACAGGCTTGAGTTATTTTGCATCGATAATACTAGTTATGTTCCTGAAAATATTTGAAATATCTTTTAAATTAGTCATGTTGTGAACTTGGAACAATATTAGTTAGTCAATTACGCGCGTAAACAAGTGAAAAAAAATTCTTACAAAACGATCGTAATTAATCATCCTTTTTCTAACTCAATATAGAAATTGGCGTTGAGTATGAAACTAGTTCGCACTGCATATTAATGCACTCGTAGGAGTTTTCTGTGTACAACCGGAAGCGTGCACTCGCGAACGGTATCCGTGCCTTCTTTCGCGGTAGAATCCAATCTGTTCAACGCATGCAAGGTGGGCTCAGTTTTATGAACCCTTAATACCGAACGTGGTGTTGTTGTTAAGGGACCCGGATAGAAACTGTTAATCGGTCTCGCACAAAGGAATTAGAAATATTAGTACAGCTGCCAGGAAACGAACGTGTGTAAAGAAATTTAAATATACGCTTTAACCGTACTTTTCTCCGTAAAATATTCGCGCGAATTGTAGCATATTATATTGTATGAGCAAGTTTCCCAGGTCTGCAGAAAATCGAATGTCGACCAAATATAACTTGATTGACAAGAAAGGTTTACTTTCTAAATTACGCGACAATATAATTAGAGTCACACACGCGGCGAAATGAAAGTTGATCATTAGAATAACTTTTGTTTTGTTCGCACAATAGTCGACATATTATATTTAACTTGTTTACTCTATTATGCGTTGTGCCATTGTCTCTATTCTCTATCCACGAGGTAGTTCCTTATACGAATTACTGTATTTAGGTAGTCGCATTACGCAGTCAAGTACCTACTACCATCGTGCCCATCAATGTAGGTCCTAGAGGTAATTTAGTCGACTTCAATTGTCTCGCAATGAGTTGTAATTTTCTTCACGAATTGAACATTGGCTCATTGGATGCACTTTTCAGATCTTGGAAGATCTCAAGTGCACAATTCTACTGTATTAGTTCATTTACAGAAGTACATTCGGGTGTTACTCGATCATCAGTATGTATCATTACTGAGAAACAAAGCCTTAAGCATCAGTTTTCATAGTCTAACATTGTGATCTGATTGGCTACAACGATACTGCATTGTAGTTGGTTCATCCACCTGTGTGATGCGTTGCTATTGGCAACTGGGTTTACTGTTAACCTACTGGATGGTTTAGTTTCTTCTGTCTTGTCCAATCATCAAGCGTAATGATCATTCGCTTTCAAACGTGATTACATTGTTCAGAGGGTTAGCTTCTCTTCTGTTTGTCTTTGGAATCTCCATTTGTTCCTAGAGTTTTCTTCTCTTCATGCGGTTTTCTACAGTGTTTGCCTTGGAGTGACTTACTATCCCGAGTCTCGCCAGCAATGTAGATGCCTTTGCATTGATCGCACCCGAGCTTGTACATTCCACTCAAGGTTCCCTTGTCCTTTTCCTCTGGCTGGCCTTAGCTCATTCTTTTCGTTATGGATAGGTTGTTATGGATGCCTACACTTACATCATAATCGCTGAACGCCTTTATCACCTTATTTATTTGCTTCTTTATGTATAGTTCTTATCCGGAGTACTTTCTCACTTTGCTGTCCTGGATTACCTTCTTTACTTCCATTCTTTCTACCACATCTCTGAGGTAGCTGTTGGGTGCTACAGTCTGCTCTACTCTCTTCATTGTTCCTCAAGGAAGAGATTGATCGGTAGCAGTAGTTCTGGATTGCCGCTAACTCGTACCTTGGGAGGCAATAGGAGTCAATTGGTATGATAGCGTCGGTGTACGCTGGCTTCCTGTAGATGTTGCACTTCACAGTTGAGTGTCCTATTGCTTTCTTCCGCTGAAAGTTTGATATTTTCTTTCATCACCTTCGTTTCCAGAAGGAATTGGTTCACCTGTCCATGAGTACCTGATGAGCCAATTGGGATACACCTATGTATCATGTGAAGGCAATCCTCATCAAAGTTCTGAAGGAATAAAGTACAGGACATGAGTTCAAAGAAAACGAAAACGAGATATTACGTACTGGGCGTAAGAACGAAATCAATGAAGCAATTGAAAATAGTACGACTCAGGTCATTTAATGTATTAGCGGCATTCGTTCGATGAACCGCTACCGTCTCAAATTCCTACGGATGATCCATTGATCTTCCTTTTTAGTGGCTGAATGTAGAATGGTTACTATGAGTTGAATCTAAACAATGCCTGGCCATCGCAGATTTTTGGGGTTGATGAAGTCTTTAAAAGCTATTCAGCTCCTGCAGACGCTCCTCTATAGAGCGGCCAGTTAAAGGAGCCGTGCTTGCAAATTAATTTGTAGACTCCACAACGTTCAAGGGGAGGATTGTGTCTTTGATATTAGAGAGGTGGTTGAGCGATAACATCGAGTAAAACGCTACCTTGTGATCGAAACGAGCAAGCATATGAGCGATATGATAAGATGTGCTTCTTGGGTAAGAGAGCCGAGTCCATGAAGTGCGACGGTGAGGAGGAAGGCAACCGCTGGAGCTCCTGTAGATCGGTTGTTTATACGGCTTTCGGCGGACGGTCTTCCACACATTGATCGATAGAGGTTCAATTTTGAGAGGTATCTGGTTGTAGTTCCTTGACAAATTCGGCCTGAGGGAAGGAGAATGAGAGGAGACGATGTACTAGTCAAGCGCGTTTGTTAGTACGAAGCAAGCCTGGGGAGCCGATGTCAGCCCTAAATTTTGAGAAGCCGGAGCTAGGAGCTGGAGCCATAATTTGATCTTGAAAAGAGCTAAAAACTCCGCTCTTTTGGTCAGCTCCTCAGCTCTTTGGGAGCTGCTCCGCTCTTTCCTTTCCAAGGAGCTCAGGAGCTGCTCTTCAGTCAAAATGACAAAAAAAAAAAGAAAAATTCGACAGATTTCAAAATCCAGAGCCCCAAAGCTTGAAGTTTGAAGTAAAGACTACCAGACTAGAGACTCGAAGATAATAATATTAGCTCTGCTTGTTTTTTTTTCTCCTTGAGGCTCCGCTCAGAAAATCAAGAGCTTTAGCTAGCTCCGGCTCCGCTGCCAAAATCTAGCTCTTCGAGAAATTTGAGCCAGCTCTTTTTTTCTTCTGGCTTCGCTGTCAAGATCGAGAGCTCCGGCTCCGCTCCGAAGGTCCAGCCTCCTGGCTCCGCTCCACTCTTCGATTTTCGAGGAGCCAGGAGCTGGAGCCGGAGCCAGAAATCATTGGCTCCCTAGGCTTGGTATGAAGGTGAAAAGAACCATGGATCATGACACCCGTGAACGTGGGTTATGAAAGATGAGAGACGGGGAGATTGAAAAAGTTGAGAGAGGAACTGCTTTTTTCATCAGAGCAGGATAAGGAAGGAAGAAAGCTCAGACTCAGGCCAGGATGTCTACCAGATAGAAAAAAATTGAAATGCGTGACTTTGCGTGACTTTTCCGTGACTTCAAAATTTTTTCTGTGCGACCTAAAATTTGTTCTCAACTTTCATGACTTTTCCAGAATTACAAAATTCCATGAATTGACTCTCCTTGACATTTGATTTTCAGAAATGAGAACCCTTTTCCTAATGAAAATGCGTGACTTTTCGTGACTTGCGTGACCTATTTTCAAAATCCGTGACTTCGTGGGTTCTGCGTGACCGGTAGACACCCTGCAGGCCCACCCCATGCGTATAAATATCATCTGCCTAACGGTACTATTCTAGGGTACATGGGTATTTAGGAGGCTCATCGAAGATCTCAGATTCGAAATGGGCCGCAAAGGCTTACGCTACTAACGACGAAAGAGGGTCACCCATCGGCAAGTCGTCCGGAAAGATGTACGTGTTCCCTTTGAACCGGCAGAAGTTCCGATTTAGGGCAGTAGGGATGATAGTGTCTATAGTGTCACTAGGGAGGTTGCTCGTCTGGAGTAATTTATCCATTGTGACGATCGAGAGAGCGACAAAGATCGGGCAGTAAAGATGATAGTGTCTATAGTGTCACTAGGGAGGTTGTTCGTCTGGAGTAATTTACCCATTGTGACGATCGAGAGGGCGACAAAAATCTCAATGAACATACTTCTCACATTAAGAGAGAGAAGGATCGCAGATCCTGAATAATTTACATCAATTAATCTCGGAAGAGTTGAAGATGGACTTATGTGAGGAGGTATTGGAATACACTTTAAATTGATTAGCCACCATTTCGAATAAGGGACACGGAGCGAAGTGCTCGGCTCAATTATCAACAGAACACTAAGTTTAATGTACCCACAGTGATCAATGAATTTATGCACGAATATCCTCTCATTATTTACTTTGGACTTGGCACGTCCTCTTTTTATGAGCCTTGATGTATGACCTGGGTTCTGTGTGATTTCAGAAGGAAATATTTTCCAAGCTCGAGTTCAACCTAAACCCGAACTGGTTCTCAATTCGACCAAACTTCGAATTTTACTTGAAAGTTATGGTTTTTCTATTTTATCTCATGATCTTCATGCATAGCCTCAATACAGACCTGCTGATGAGGATAAAATTTGCTATTCTTGTGTACCACATCATCGTTTTAGTTCGAAAAATGATATTTCGATTGGCGCGAATATTCCTAGAAGTCGAGTGATAAAAAGTAAGAAATGAAGGGGGCGGGGGAGTATAGTTGATATTCCTTCTTCATGAAAAGTCATTCTCGAAAAAAAAGACGTCAAGCTCGTTTGTCATAATATTTATTCTTACGAAGAACGAGTGTATACATCTACACCTGCAAATAGTATCATTTTGCTCGCCACACTTCTTTGAAAATATATTACGCGATTCATTCCGGCGCGATCGAGATCCGATTACATTAAAAGAAAAATACGTACAGTACAACGATATACACGTATAGAAGTTATTTAGAAACGGCCTCATGACTAACGTAAGATTTTATATCGTCGTCGTTTGCTATGTAATTAAAATATCCGTTGCGATTGTGTGAGTCACTTTTTCAATCACGGTAGTCTGCAAGGTTGTACCAACGAATTGTTGGATGTGCCGACGTTCGCTCTTTACCCGTTATACTGCGCGATAGTTGAGCGAACTACTGACAAAGAGACGAGTTTTATGTTTTCTTTTTTCTTTTTTTTTGTCATTCACCATTAGAATCGAAAAGACTTCAATTTTCCTCCTATAATCATTCTCGTTTGCGGATTTTGCGATTTTTCTTCTTTCCTGTTCGCGATTATTAGAATTTAGGTTATTGGCTAAAATTTCACGCTCGGTTCTTTCGAGTACTGTAAGACTGAGTGTGGCATTGAGAAAGTGGGCCACATGTCACAGATGTTTGTAAAATATCAAACTCATATTCAATTGGTTACTGAGTTCTGGTTTGAACTCGATGTTATTGCAGAATCAAACGGATTGAGAAATTGGAACGCTTAATTTCTCATCGTATGAAATGGGTGGTGAGAGGTCAGGTCAAAGATGGTGGTGAATCCTCTCCGAAACGTCTGAAGTTACGTGTGAACTCGATCCTCAGTATTATGTAGCTTCGAAGTAAATACTTGGCTTGAGAACCCGCGGAAATACCAGAAAGTAAGATTAGTCCAACAGATGCACCCTACCCCCTCCCTCTCGGAAAAATTAACAAAAAATTTCACAAATCTACAACATTAACCTCTCTTATTAGACATGAAAACTGCCAAACTTGAAAAGTTTGAAAAACTGAATAAAATTTTACGAAAGAGGATTTATGAAGGAGAAATCTCGTGATCGAACGGTTACAAATCGATGACCTCTATGATTTCTTGCGATTTCATAACAAGTGTAATGACCGCTACGCTACCACCAGGCCACCAAAGATTAGATCGTAGTATTTCGACGAGATCAACGCGTTTGAGGTGTGGAGGAAGGTACAGAGCCCGTATACGGTCGTAGCAAACGTGCGACAGAGCCTTAAGAATAATGAGTGGGCAAATAAAGACATCGTAATGATAAGAAAGTTTTAAGTAGACACGTTCACACGTCCTTCTAGAAATTTTGAAAAAAAATATGACCCAAAAAGCTTCATTTTTGGTCATATTTTGTTTGAATTTATTCTTTATTTGATGCTAGAAACGTGACATTCGTTCAAAACTTTCTCATAAAAATGACCTACGACAATGAAAGAAAGACTTTTCGACGTAGTGATATGATATTCAAATCGGGAATCGCCCTGTTTTTGGAATTGTCAAAAAATAGAAATCGTATGGGTGCGAACTTCGGATGCAATGAAGAAATTACTTTTCGTGCTTGATTACAATAGAGATCTGCCAAGAAATTAAGAAGATGAAGATAATGCACTAGACTAGACATTCGAGTTTTTATTTTGGAAGTATGACTTCGAAAGCTTGGAGAGGTGTTGAGACCGAATGAGTTTATTTTTGTCCCACCAACCTCTGAGATGAATTATATGGACAAATATTGAGAATTGAGACTAGAAAAAGGTTTTCACATCGTGTTTTGTTACCGGTCCAGAGGGGTCAAGTAACCGGTATACAAGTACCTACAAAACAGATTGGGTGAGGGTGCAGTTGGTCGGATCCAAGTTTCCCTATAAAGATCCTAGCTCATAGAGGGGAGGATGGGAGGCGAATGGTAGATAGAATTCTGAAATTGACGTACATTGTGATCTAGGCAGATGACATGCAAGCTACAAATGTGATTTGTCGTACTCATGCCGTTGTGGGTATGTTTTCCTCGCACAATATGTGTAATTTCTGCTCCACACATATAGATGGTTCTGCGTTTCGGAAATATTCAAGACTTGATCAAGGTTGAATAACGAATTCAATTATTATTCGATTATTTCTCTAAGATTTTCTTACCAATCCCGAACAAGAATTTGTTGTTGGTAATCGTTCAGGTTTGGTAAAAATCGAAAACAATGTGGCAAGTCGATATCGTAAAGTGCATCCGCGGCCTTGGCGCATTCTCGATTTCAATTGACTTAACGACCTAGCGGGGAATTTTGGCGTCCAAACTAAATTCTTGAAAATACAGTGTGTGCAATTAGTATTCATCAAATGGTACAAATAATGGTATAGGTAATTAAACCTATTATAATTTTCACTTATTCCATTTTACGAATTTCGAAATTGCCTGTTGAAATTTCTTACGTAATGAGATACTGACGATGAAATCCTAAACGATACAATTCTACGATTTGAAAGGCATAGTCGAGGTTTCTCAAAATGAAAAAGACCACCTTTTTGGTCGCTAGAAAACCGTACTCCTGCGGATGTAGCGGAAAGAGTTTCCTCGCGAGCTGAAGCTTATAGAATGGCATCAATGATTCGCCGGTGCTACCGAACTAGCCCAAGCAAATTGGATCAAATAATATTGATTTCGATCTGTTCCGAAGTGGTGCAACACATATTAATAGAATGAAGATCATGAGAAAACAATACCAGTGTCGCAAATTTTGTCAACATATATAAGAATGGAAACGTTCCTACCCTTGTACATATATTGATTTTTGCGATTGGTATTTTTGTTTTTCATGTTCTTTATTCATGGTCTTAGCTAGGGAACTTGGCGTGATTGCCAGTTCTTGTGTCCTAATGAAGCTCTTGAAACCCTCTGATTTGAATGTCGTTCACTGCAATGGAATAATTGTCCTCTTCATCTGTTCTTAGCAAGAAACCAGGATACTGTAGGTTAGAAAGAGTGGCTCACCAGGTCATTCGCTCCCTTGTTTTGTCTTCATTATTAGACTTGTATATCTTCAGTATACTTTTGCTTCGACGCCCCGTCCTTCATATGGTGGAGTGGGTGCAAGTTGCTCATGCATTTGATTTAATTTCTTCCAGTACCAAAATCGATCCTTTCGGGTATAACTTCAGTGTCGGAAGAATCTCCTCAGCGAACCCCCTCTTCTACTCGGCAAATGCCGAGGTCCTTTGACAACCGACAGGTCTGACACGCAGAAAACACTAGAACACACAACAACAACACCACTACTATCTTAGATGATCCACTGGATCGCTGTTGGATTCTATTCATCTTTTTCCTTCTTCAGGGGTGATCTCCCTTTTCTTCCCCAGCATGTCTGGATGTATTGTAGTGTAAATACTGTAAATAAATGTGAGTATACTATGTGTTTGTTTCTAACTCTACGCGTTCGGCGCGAAATGATTTTACGATCTCCGTACGTGTATTCGAATGATGACGAAACTTTGTCTATCGTACTGCGGTATATTGGAAAGAAATATCGGGGCCTACAGAAGTCGGTACATCTGTTAGCAGTTTAGCTGCTATGATCTTGAAGTTCGTCACAACGACGTGTGGAGGATTCAGGGAACTAGGTCGTAAAATTGATGCACGTGCAAATTGTAGGTTGGGTTTGTCACGTACTATGTTCGGCTCAGGAGCCAGACTTTATGCTTGAAGGATCTCAGTAAACGTTGAAAACTGGCTACCCCGAACTATCAAAATATAATACGGATATAGTTAGCTCTTACTTCGATTAAACGTACGATTGTGCGTCCATTCTTTCCTACGAAGTTTATTGTGTTACGAATTTAACTAAGTATCAAATTTAACTAAGTATCGGCGAAGTGTTTGTTGAGTGATTTGGTGTACTTTTTATTGAGTGATTTTGTGTACGGCTGAGGTGAGTAATCACTGAGCTCTTTTCTTAAGTTAATGATTAGAATTATCTCTGGTCTAATAAGAGTCTAATAGGTGGCTACAGGGTTAAAGTAAAGTAAAGTACTAGTTACTCTAGAGTATAGAATCAGTGCACAGTCGAGAAGTAGTCCAAACTGGTTGAGCGTAGAGTACGCAGTGGAACGTTTGGGATTTTCTACAGGGGTCAAAGAGGTTGGCCTGATGAAGCGCAGAAGCGCACCTGTGGATCGAGTTTGAGAAGAGGACGAGTCTTGTCTAAGTAATGGGGCAGATCGTAGATCTGTCAGTCTCCAATGCAGTTGGGGATGATCTATGGTGTTGGTTTCTAGTTTATCCTCCGGTGGGATGCTGGGGAAGGCTCCTTGCGGGAGTGTTGTTTTATGGGTGCCGTGGTGGTGAGTGTTGCAGCACAATCCAGACGGTAGGTTCTCAGCTGACAGGTGGGATGCCGGTTGAGCTGGGACCGGGAGCTGAAAACGCAGATCCGAAGCTAAGGCCGGCCAACCTCGGTTAGGGTAAGGGCGTCTAGGCTCCTCCCTTTTGGGACACTACAGTTGGTGGGATGCCGCTGTAGCCCGTTGTGGGGACTCGTCGCTCATTTGGTGGAAAGTGTAGTAGTTTCTTTATGGTGAGCTGTCCCGCTGAAGGGACTGATGGCTGCGTTGACGCAGTGAGGAAACCTGTGCACTGAGATCTTTGACTGTAGTATCGGTTATGTTGGGAAGCGACTCAACCATGCCTTTTACAGTTCTAGATGATTGACTGAAGAAGTTCGAAGGTCAGCTCCACCCACCAAGAGAAGTCAGTTCGGGCATTTTCACAGGTAATTACTTTTGGAGTTAGCTCCAGTAAGATCTTATGGCTGGAAGGGGTCTTACAGTAGATGGTACACAGGTGTTGGGTAGGCCATAGCGTGGTTCTTCATTTGCCTATTCCATTCCCGGTCCATCTTCTTCTTCATGACGGTGGCTGCAAATGCAGACACCTGGTTCCATGCTTCTTCAGAACCTAGCATGGTGGGTACCAGGCTACTCGAAACAAGCGCTTCATTTACTCCAATCTCTTGAAGAGACCGACTAAGCTTGTTCCGCTCACGCCTCCATGCCTCGCGCTGCCGACCTTGTTCGCAGTGTGAACACTGAACACGTTGCCTGCTCAACTTTCCTTAGCTTCTCGCAAAGGTACTTGTTGAAGGAGCCATGGCCGCTAAAAACCTACGTTGGGTGAACTTCAGTATACTATAAGTTGGACTAACTGGCTTCCGGCGGCTCGATCACTCTCTCCGCTAGGTGGCCCAGTATACTGTATAGTAGGCTGAATGACTGAAGTAGGTCAAGGTCACTGATGACGTCATCAAGCGTTACAATATCTTATATGTTAGGCCTTCTTCAAAGAACAGGATGAGGAGTGTAGGAAGCCCCTCGTACATTCTACGTTATAGGTCTAGGTGTATTATACATGAAGCCTAGTATAATGAGAGTCGCAAAGGCCCAAATTTTTCAAAGTTTCCAAAATAGGTCAAGGTTACTGATGACGTCATCTGGTGGGACAAAAAACCGTGACGATTTTTCCGAGAGCAAGTTTCAGTCTTACAAGCACATAAAATTCTAAAACTGCTGTAGTGGGTGGGTGTTTGAAGAGCTTTAACACATTCATGCCGAGTTCTATCTTTGCCCGATTTATGCCAAAATTCCTGGATTCAGCATCATCGCTGTCGATAATTGTAGAATTTCTCGAAAATATTCTGCCCAGCAATGGTCTATCAACGAGTTTTTCGAATAAGTTGACATCTAAGGACCGAAATAATGCAGTAATTTAATTACAATTTTTCTCTTCGGTACTGTAACTTAAATTTAGCTTGTCCCCTTCGAACGCTCAAAAACGAGTTTTAACGAACTTATATTGATATTGAATACGAATCTCAGTTAGGCTTTGCTCAATGAATCAGAACTTAGCACTCTTGAGTCAACGTAATCCAGCAATTCCTCGTGTTAACGATACGGAGCTTCGTATCACACCATCTTGTGGACGGAGGAGAACTGAGACATCCTACTTCATCTATCTTTGTTTGTTTTCGGAACATCTAGAGCGTACTTTGATATTTGAAACTAGCCGCTGAAGTCATGATCGCTTGCAGTCTCGCATTAGGATGCATGTCGCATTCAAATAATGTACTGATGGAGATTCTGTATGAAAGAATTCTCTTCGGTCTTCAAAATTATAAAAGTCTTTTCTACGGCTTCTACTAATGTCTCGGGCTCTTCCAAAAAGCGAACGTACCCCCTTTATTTATACTTCTTCGTAATTCTCCTCATTTACTCAATAATTGGTGACCGAACTATGTTTGACTGTCGGAACTTTGAAAACCCCACTTATTGACACGAGAAAGAAGAATATTGTTCGAACGATTGTAGAGTGGTTCAAACATAGACAAACAATGGTAAATTTACACTTTGTGAACGTCAATATACGTCGTCTATAGATTCAACTGCGCGACAGATATTGAAGCAGATTTTAACTCTCTGATTCTTCTCTTTGGTCTGTCGATGGATGAACGTATACGTTTGAAAAATGAGTTCTCCTTGTTCAAAAAATTGACTTATTACATAATGACCTCTTCTTTTCTTCGATTTGTTTTTGTTTATATTTCCTTTGTCGCGTTCTTGTTTTTCGAAATGTTCCGAAAAGTAACAGGTAAACAATGAAACTGTAGCGCAAGTGTTTAGTGAAGCACGACAGGATCAAAATTCTCGTTACACGTCGTTGATCTTTATAATAGTGTCGCAAGAACCAATGATCGGTAGTATCTTGTATTCGAGTTAAACATCGATCCCTTAATGAAATTAAATCCGAATCGAGCCGTATTTCGTCTCGCAATTGTTAATTCAATTAATTTACGTGTATCTCTCACTGTGGCCTATGGAGGAAAGTCTCCGGCTTCTCTATTTGTTTTCAAAAATTAGTACCAATCCAACGACGTTTTATGGAATTATTCCATCGTCCTCCTACGTGGATTGAATGAATATCTTATCTTTGAAAAAAAAACGAGTTTCATGGAAACGTCAGTATTACGTTCTTTGTTAGTAATTTATGTACGATGTTCGACGTGCACGTTGGTTATGGCAATTTTTTTCACGTATGACTCACTCTTACTCATACTACATTTCGCAGGTCAATCTGATAGGTACCTTTAGAATGTTTATCTTTCCGTCATATTTCAGTTATTTCACGCCTCTGAGTTACTCATTTATAGAGAAAAAAAAAGAGGGAGGGTACAGGTATTTCGACTCACATCTGCAATTCTTTCAACGTGCAAACACGGAACTGGCTCATGAAAGAACGGATGTCGGTGCGGCACGTGAAATGTGTGTCATCGGTGTCGAGATTTCAGCTAATTTATGGCGCTTTTGAAGGGATGTAGGCATTGTAGATCTCTTCTTTCGTTCCATTTGATAGAAATGTAGTATAGATGACCTCGTAAGTCAGTTGAACGCTCATTGAAAATTGCTTACAGTTGTTTCTTCTGCCTCACGCAATTCATGAGAAAGCATAAAATTAAAATTTTGTGCTGAAGTTTCCAACCAAACACATCGTCGTGTTGTGAAAAAGAAAAAACGTGAATTCATTTGCGTCGATGTTGTTCGAATACAATGTGTTTGAAAGCAGTTTGAAAATATCAATTACCTATTCTTTTTAAACTGTGTTCCTCTTTATTGCTTCTATACTACAATATTATTTGAAAATACTATTATTAATTTCTTCCTCTTTCCTCTATGTACGTTCTCCTTATCTATTTTTAGTCATTGGGTAGTGTTGAGAATAAGAAAATAAATGAACATCTTTAGGAAGACCCTGCTGCGAGTATCACGAAAAACTTAACTTACTGTTAGCCGAAGCTAGGTCATGGTGAATAGATTGGGTCGTGATCATGAAAAAATTTCATTCACCGTCTAAAATTTCAATTCGGATAAGGGGTGTAAACTCTATGATGAAGATTTTTTGGGGGGGATTTTTAATTAATTCACGAAAATCTGAGTCAAATTGAAAATTTAAATAATGTACAGGGCACACAAATAAATTCCGAGGTATGATAAAACATTGACGCGAATTAAAGGCGACGCAAGGAGTGAGAGCAAAATCTAGACCTCGATTATTCATTTTTTCAATACCTACATTCACTTTAATATCAAGATGTATTATCAAATGCATTCAATACATGTGGATGTTCGTATAATAAACTCACGCTGACCACATAATATCGAACGTGTATCTAACGCTTCACCTTGACCAGAGAGAATTAAGATGAATGGAAATTGTATATTCTTAGCAGTCCTCTATCTGCAATGATCAGTCCAACTGTCTCGAATAACAGAAGAAGAACACGGAATTGAGAATGAATGAAGGAAGGAAGAACGAAATGTTTGTTAAGCGATGAAAAATTATGTTCCTTCGTCGATTTTTATGAGGATGCTTATTTAAAAAAACTGGTTGTAAAAAAGTGTTCTTGAAACTATAATATTTGAAATAAGCTCGAAAAAAGATTTTTCTGGCATTCGCGAGACGAGTTCAATCTTTGAATGCGAGTATAGGAAAGAAAAATTGTTGAAGAGTCGATTATTCAAGTCTTCAAGTAATTAAAAATCGGAATTCTAGTGCGACCATTTGGCATACTTTATAAATCGAAATAGTTTCCCGGAAATGCAGTTTATGAAATTGATTGTGAGGGGGTGAAGGAGATATGGGATGAGGGAAATTTTCAGTGGTACAAGCCTGAAGGTTCAGTCTCGAGTATATGAATCACCGGAAACACTGCTGCTGGAGTCCCTTCCTGTCTTCTTCTTGCGAAGTAAAGTTCGTTTGTGGATGATACCCACATGAGTTGTTGACTAGGCCATAGCCACAAAGTAAACAGAAGTCGTCTTTGCTGTACTTATAACGTTAACAAACACGAGCATCATAGCTCTGCAAATAGCTGTACATTACCTGAATTGTTGAGTGTTGCAGATTGATCGCTCGGTTGACCGCGTTAAAGCGAACCATGATGTCCGTGTCTCAAACTCTCTTAGACGACCTCTGTTTACTCTGTGGCCATCGTATGCTTTTGCATCTGCCTGTTTCATTCCGTATCCACCTTCTTCTTCATAACTTGGCTGCAAAGGCAAACACCTATTTCTTTGAAACTTCACAAATTGGCTACTAGACTACTTGAAGGAAGCGCTTCATTGACCCCAATCTTTAGTATGACTGACTGAGCTTGCCCCATTGACAGTTCCTACTCAAATCAAATTTGCTGTGGTCTATGTCTTCCTTTAGTTGCAGCGCAAACACGTTGCCTGCTCAGCTTTCCTCAACTTCTCATGAAGGTTATTGTTGAAGTTGCCATGGGCGTGAAAGTTCAGCTGACCATGGTCTCTTCATTTATTCATCAAGGTCATTTACCTTAGCTCACTCTGAGCAATTCTCGCTTTTCATTTCTCAAGCAAGAAGCGCTTAGCCTCCTGTTTATCCCGTGAAGCCTCTTGATTGGTTGTTGTCCTCTTCTCTGCATTGAACACCACATCTCTCTCCAGCGCAAATGGGCTCGATTGGTCACTAATGTGCCAATGAGCAAAGTGCCTCCGTGAGTACCGTGCAGTAGGCGCTAACATACCTTAGTGCAAGTCTTTGTTAGACCTTTTCCATCTCCTTGAAGTTGACCTGCACTTTTGTACGATGTCTAGGAGGATTGACAATGCGGGGCTCATCGTGACTCTCCTTCTTGCTTCTGGCTTAGTTAGATCATTACCCTGCTTGCCTTTTCAGCTGCCATCAGTAAAATAGTGTCTGAGGCTCAATTTGGAATCAAATCACGATGCCTAGATATTTCATTCCCTTCTTAATCCTTATTTCGACTCCTTTCAAGCAAAAGGTAGATGGACTGAGCTTTCGATGGGTCGTAATAATGAAGATGCCGTCTCTGCTACTACAAGTTTTATAGAGCAGCCGACTCAACCCATCGCGTCACTGCCTCTAGCGCCAGGTTTCCCCTGCTCTCCACCGCCACAGTTGTTGCGACAGTGCACAGTGTATACTATCAGTGTGTCATCCGCATAGCAGATAAGCTTAACGCCTGGTTGCAGTTTCACCTTGAAAATCCCATTAAATGCAACGTTCCATAAGAGCGGCCTAAGAACCGACCACTGCGATACCCCACAAGTAATTGAACCAGAAAATGTCCGTGCTTCGATTTCTTGGCAGCTAAGATAACTGCTCATTATCCTGAGCAGTTGCGCAGTCCGAAAGGGCTTTTAATATTCTTTCTCAAGGAATCGAATTGAACGCATTTCTTGAGGCTGTTTTGACGGCTGAGCAATACTGAGCGTAGATATTGCTGACGTCCTTCTTTCGCCTGATTCCAGCATCTGACGTATTGCGTTTGATTCGGAAACTAGTGATGGGTGATAGTCGATAGTCTCATGCTATCGATAGTCCCGATAGTTTTTCTTGAAACTAAAACATCGATCAGGAGAAAAGTACCCGCGCTACTTGTGGGGAGATACTTTTCTCCTGATCGTTTTTTTTTTTCTTGAAAAATCCCGTCGAGGAATGTATTCTAGTGTTACCAGATGATAGACGCGACTAAAAAATACCTCAAAAATGTGGTCCCACACCCAAAAAGCACATATGTGACCAAAGATGAACGGTGAACGGTCGACTATTTTACATTCCAGTTCCTTTCTCCTTTTTTCAAATGTGTTATCAGCACGGTACATTATAGAGGTATTGACACAAGGCAAAATTTCTGTCGCCCGAGTTGTGCTAATTCATACAGAATTCCGCTACGCTCGCGGCGATCGTTCAAAGACCTTCCACACCCCACCTGTGACGGAAGCTTACCGGAGGTACCCTAATGTTGCCAAAATTTCCGAGGGTTGTAGAAGATGAAGAAATTCAGATAGGAAGATTTTTTTTTTCTTAAGTATGAAGAGCATAGTAAATAGTCCATTCGTACCAAGTTTCAGATTTTTAGGTCAATACCTGACTCTTGTACAAATTTTTGAAAATTGGTGAATTTACACTACATAGTATTCGTGTAGTTCTCCTGTTTAGTTTAGTTTTACCTTGTAACGATCCTAGCGTAGATTGTATCAACTGACGCAACTCAGGCGACAATAACAAACACGGCTACTATACGTTCGTGTCAATACCTCTGTAATAAATTTTCACCAATTTTGTAATTTTGATGAGAAACAGAAAAATTTTCAAACTATAGCATCGATAGTCTATCGATAGTTCTCATCACTATTGGAAACTGTCCTGACTACTCGAGATTAGGTCTCTTTCCTTCAGATAGCTCTCGAGTCGATTGGCTATCACTCTCTTTAGAAGTTTGCCCATGTTATCCGGCACCGAAAATGGCCGGTAAGAGGATGGCCGACCAACTGGTTCATTGTTCTTATCCATGAACGCTTGTAACTGTGCAATAAAATATTTGTTGAAATTTTTTCTCACTTTTCTCTCGCGCTTTAAAAAACGAAATATTTATTAAATAGAAATATTAGTTACTTGCGAAAGAATTGTAAGTTGTGAAATCACATACCGGAATACAGGCTATAGGAGAATTGCGAAATGTAAGGAGAGTGTTTTGACCTCGCGAACTATCAAAAAAATCGGGAGTCGTCGCTGTACTCCTTCTTCCCTGTCGAAAACGAAAATTCATTTCTGACCTACTTTTTGTTTTCTATACTCCTATACGCTTATTAATCTTCTATTTTTTGCTTTGTGTTTTTGCAATTTAGTAACGATGGAGAAGAGTTGTATTGTTTCGAAATCACCACCTCGTCGACGCGAAATCGGGGTCATATTTTCGCGGCAACCTGTACACCCGAACGTTGTATGTGGATGCAGAAGTTGGTGGAAAATTTGACATCCTTCTTCTCGGCTCAACAATCTTCCGACTACACAAAAATGGGCTGGTGCTGGATGAAGGTACGTGTAATCAATTTTTTTTTTTTTCTCATCTTCACGAGAAATGTCATAGCGTGAATTGTTTCGCTACCGTTGCCAAGCTTACTAAAGACGCGGAAATTATATGTAATGACGCTATTATACAAAGTTGAACGTGAATCGCATCGGTATTTCTTTTTTTTTTCTTCTTGAACTTGACATACTACATTACTCTGGTACTTTTTTGAAATCAGGTTCCAAGAGACATAAGAAGATGATTCATGAACAATTGTCTCTGATTTCGAAGTTCTTAAGATTGCGCACTCACGTACATACAATAATAGATATTTCTTTGATATAATTAATGAATTTGCGTTTTGTTTCTATAAATTAGAGAGAAATTCTCTGAAAAAAATGATACGTGATCTACTGATAAGATATCTTTTTTTCAACGTGATTCTTGACTTTCTTTCTTTGAATTGCTCCGAAAGAGAAACCAATTTAATGACAATTTTTAATTGTAGAAAAGAATAAATCGAATAATTGGGTAACAACCCGATGTAAAAAATTATGGAAAATCGATAAAGAAGTTATGAGGAGTTTACTTGTCTTTGATTAAAGATTGATACAGAATGCTCGTCTGGCTGCCTGAAGACCGTGTAAGGAAAAATTGGGTAAATTGAGGGCAAGAAATTAGAGAAATATTGGGAATTTGCCTAAATTTTCCTCCTCCTCCCTTCAAGAAAAAAATAATAAATAACAAAGATTCAAATTCCTCAAAAAATGATTAAATTGAAGAGCTTATTATCAAGTTTTAATCATGATTCTCAATTTATGAAAACAGATTCAAGAAATGATATTTCTTCGGAAGTGCCGCTGGTGAGCTACTTTCAATTACGATAGTTCTCTTTCCGTTGATTAAACCTCTCCAGCCTCAATTGATATTAACTTGAACTACTTCCTTAATTATCACTCTTCTGCGTATCGACTTCCATAAGAAAGATTTCCCTTTTTGATCAATTCGGTTGGGTCATTTTCATGAGTGCACTAATTAGAAAGATAGGAAAGTAATTCCCATCCATGCTAATCAATTGAAAATCAAAAATGCATGGAATATTAGAGCAGTGTGTTAAAACTTTTTAAAGGCTTAATAGCGGTCAAATGAAATATGCAAGAAAGGTCAGCGAGAGTCAATTATTTTCAACTTCCAGTCGAGCATTCATACAGCAATACTCGCGACAAAATCGGTGCACAGAAGGAGAAATATTATAGGAACTCTACAGTTCCCAGGTGAAGAGGAGAACCAGGGGATTATGATTTCTCAAACGAGTCCGCGAGATTGATAAGGGTCGAAGTATAAAAATTGAGAAAAAAGAATGATAGTGACGTCCTTGAATTTAGCCGGCTTTGAGGCAGCCACCGCTGATCGCAAAAAAAGGCTCTTAACCTGAGGTAAAATTGAATCTTATCAACGCTATTTTTTGGTCTGTCGACTGTTTTTGAAAGAAATATCTCATAAAAGGTATGTCGCCAAGCTCACTGGACACTATCGTGTAATAGTGGAGTTGTATGGTCGAGTATAAGTCAATAAGGCAAAACTTTGACAAAAAATTGCGTATACAGTCAGCGAGCAAAAACAGTAAAACAAGATATGACTCTTCGATAAAAATTTGAAGGAATTTTTTCGATTTCCCTGTACAAGAGATGCAGTATATTGATTCAATCGCAGATTATTTGCAAACTGTCTGGAAAACTTTCCTTCAGCCTGTCTGTTGTAGCATATTAATGTTCATTCTTCACGTTTGATACTCGGTAATGAAATGTTTATCATTGTAGGAAGGCATTAATGGCATATGGACAACATGCTGGTTGTTATTGCGAAAAAGAACATTGACCATCGCCCGAAATTCATCTGGTCAAGCTGAACTGTTGAAAATAGATCTGCGTCAGGCGCGATATGTTGGTGAGTACCGGTATCATATTCTTATATCTCATTCTGTACTCTTCTATACGTAAATTTTCGAGTATTGATATTCACAAAGTGTAGGCTGTTCGTAAATAAGTCAAACTTCAGATCCATTATGAATCTTACCTATCTTCAAAGTTAGTATCCGCGTATTAATGCTCTTAAGTTTACTGCGAATTTCCATTACGAACGGAAATTATAAATTTCGAGCAAATGACAGAATAATAGGATGACGACACGATGAGAAGAAGAAAGAGGGGCACAAATTACGAGGTTTACAAGAGTGTGCGAAGAAGTTGTGGGCTGGTGGGCACGAGTTAAAATCCAGTATATTAATATTACGCGTACTTATAAACTTACATTAAAGTTGCGAGTTTCAATTGAATCAAATAATAAAGAGCTATAATATGCGTAAGAAGACTTTGTTACAATTGCCATGCCGTGTAAGAATTTTACTCAACCAGAAGGAGAGAGGTCATTGAATTTGTAAAATCGAGACCCGTCCTGGCAGGAATGGTAAAATCTTCATCACGAATAATACAAAATTAAGAGAGAGGGAGGAAAAGCTCATTTTAATAATCGTTTTTGGAATGAGGAAGACAAGTACACAGCTTTTGGATGCCTTGAAACTTTTCATAGAACAGAATCCCTTCTAAAATTTCAGACTAGGAACTCACAAGAGTTTCAGCTCCTAACCGTACAAGGAGGGTACGAAAAATTTCAAGCTCCAAATCCTTATAAAGGAGATTCTTGGAATTTGAAGCGCTTTTGAATAGGAGAAACCCGGATAGAGGTAGAACTTGAAAAAATTTCAGCTTTCGCGTTACATAAATAATACATATTATGTAAATGCACTCGTGGGGCTTAAACAATTTATTGCCGTTGTGGTTATGGAGAAATGCGTTATGTTTCTAAGGATCACGAAGCGCTCCAGCAATCTGGTGCCAGAGAGAGCGAGAATTTCAGCTTCCCTAAGCAAGTTAGAGAAGTTAAGAGAGTCGTCAACAAGTGTGAGGCTATTATCAAAACCCCGGCGATGAAAAAAGCCCTCCTTATTCCTGACCCCGCACCCCCTCTTTTACGAGTTGCCTAAAGTGCATAAGATTAATACCCCGATGCAACCTGAGGTTTCATTTATCTCTTCTCCGACCTACCTCCTTGCTAAGTTTTTGGACCGTTGGTTCAAGTCTTGCGTTGATTTCGAATTTCCTCTTTCAGTTTTTAACTCGGCCTCCTAGGTGGATGTTTTTAAGGATGTAAGTCTTCTCCCTAGCACAATCATCTGTTCTTTTGATGTCGTTGGTTCGTTCCCACTGTTACTATGCAGCGTATGGGCGATCTACGTGTTAAGGCCAACACACATATTCCTCATAATCAGCTTCAAGAATTCTTTGATCTTCTAAATATCCGTTGGTGTCCTAACTATTGTAAGTTCGAAGGGAAGTTTTTTGAGCTCCCTGATGAAGTAGGGACCCCTGAGCTCCCTCATCTCTAAAGTTTTCATGGCGAAGTTTGAACTTGATCTCTTTTCCGCGAACCAGGTGCTACTGAGTCATATTTACTATTGGCACAGGTACCCGGATGATGTTCCGTGTGCTTGGACTGGTCCTCCAGATTTCCTGGGTGAGGTTCTGAGGTATCTCAATTTCGTCCACCCTTTCATAAAATTTACCTTGGAAATAGGGGAAACCTCCATCAACTTCTTGGATTTATCGATCTCTGTAAGATCGGGTATCCATGAGTTTGGAATAAACAGGAGGATACTACGACGGATGTTCTTGTGCACGGAGCTTCATTCTGTCCAGTTGCTCATAAGATAGCAGCCTTTAATAGCGTAGTACACAGACTGACTCGTATTCCATTGAGTCAGGCTGCCTTTAAGAAAGAATTGACCACTATAAAACACCTGGCAAGAGTGAATGGGGTTAATGTCGACGTAGACGTGATGGTTCGGAGGAAAACCACTAGGAAAATTCTTGATTCTACCACCTCCTTCCCCCAAGACACGATCAGTGACCTCGTATGCGCTGGATCATTCTCCCTTTCCTGGAGAAGTTCTCTTAATCATGAATACGTCTATCTTTTCTTCAAATAATTCTGGACTCCTTGGTAATAAGAACTAAGTTAGGATGGAAAAGGAGCCAATGTCGACCATGATAATATCGATTGTATCAATATATCATCTTCTTCTAGAAATCATCGACCAAATATCGATGTTGACAAAACGACTTTCATATCCATCTGTCGATTTGTAGCTCAGGATGCAATGGTAGTACGTCCTTCCCCATCTTTCTCAAGATTTTGTTTCTCCGCTTTTCCAAAACTGCTGAAAGGATTTTCTTGAGACTCGAACAAGTTTCAGCGCCGTGTATGGAGTTGTGCGTATGCAATTTTTGTCATGATCGGCCGAATTACCCTTGAATAATCCTCAATTTAGGAAGAAAATGTAATTTGGGTTTCCACGCTTATTCTCCTCCATAACTACTGGAAGGATTTTCTTGAAACTTGAACAAGGTTTAGTACCATGTATGGAGTTCTTGCATGTATAATGTTCATGAGAATGAGCTGAGTAGTTCTTGAGTTATTCGAAGTTCCACGCCTCTCCTTCTAAACTACCGGATTGATCTTCTTGAGACGTGGACGTTTTATGGGTAGTACAGTATCTGAGATTGTGCGGTTTCTTTGCGGTCATCGGCTGTGTAGTACTCAATTCGAAAGAAAATTTTCGAAATTTCTCACTCATATTTAAACCACAAGTAGCTGCTTACGTCGTAAGTGGTGGATTTTCCTTTTCTTTTGTTATCTGTTACATACTTATTGTGATAAGAACCTTTTTTCTTTTTTTAAGCTCCTCGTATCATCATTATTCATACACTCAGTAGTGAAAACCTCGATTTTTAAAATCAATACATCCATGATTCAGTACACAATTTGAGTCTTCGTCTAGTGTGCGACAAGATTAGCTTGATGACTTCATTATTGATTCATTAGTGACTTTATTATATCAGTTCTTTTCGTACAATAGAAATAGTCTATCAGTGTGTTTTCAAGCGTGGTAGGGAGCGGACTTGGAAGGAACCTAAATTAGATTTCAAAATAAAATCTTTGTGGGTGCTTGATTGAAAGACGGAGAAAATGAAAACAAAGTAGGTAGAACCTTTATTTTTAATTTTAACTAACGAGCTACCTTCCCCTTGTTATTAGGGCTATAACTCGACAGTCTTATGGAGTTTAGATGCGGGAGATGAAATTTGATCATTTGAGGAAATGAAAAGTCGTCTGATATTGCTTCTGGGTGATTGTAAGGCGTGAGTAAATAGTTGCGGAGTGAGGCTAATCTGATGTTGGACAAGATGTGTTCAATGGATAGGGGGGATCAGTTTCGCAATGAGGGTACAAAAGAGTCATATAATGAGTGATGAAATGAATTTGTAAGTATTGTTTGACCGACTCTAAGGCGAGTGATGATTATTTCTTCCTTGCCAGTGAGTTGATTTCAGGAATCTCAAGGGATGGTAAGATTTTTCAAAATTTGGGCTAGCTTGTTTGAGTGAGATTTCATGTTAGACCAACTTGTGAACCAGGCTCGAGTGATGAGCCTGTTGGAGAACTTGGAGCGTGAGGGAGGGAAATAGGTAATTGATGGGTGATAGTTCGTTTTTTTTTTGGCTTCATTGTCGATTTTACTGTCCCTCTGGATGTCCTTGTGGCTAGGTTCCCAGGTAGAGAGCATAAAGGTGGCGATAAGAACGTGAATACAGTAAGTTTATGAATGAATGAGAAGAAGAATGGCTGGAGATAGCATTAATTGATGCCAGGGAATCGGAGATGATCAAGAAATGGATTAATGGGAAGAGAGATAGAGGGTATTGAAGTCTTCGCAACAAAACGACGCTCAAGTGTGGAACATTCTGAGATAGGACTTGAATGCAATACTCAATTTCAGGCTGATGGGCATTTTTTCTGTATTATCACACCTTTAAAAATTAAGTGTCGATAGATATCACCAGTAATCAGTGAGCATGTCACAGGTGCTCCACCTAAACTTCCCAGTTCGTTAGCTTTTATGTTTAAAAATTAAAATCAGTAAAAGTTGAACGCAATTCAGATACTACGGTGAAAGTAGAACTTATCGAAGATGCGTTTAAGGAGAAAAAAAGCGTAGCGAGTAGTTTTATTGTGTGCGTAAAAAGTGTGTTTGTGTAAAGCCACCGTCCTCGGTCACGTGTCAATATATGGAGCATTGTACCGTATTCGGATCGCGGTTATTCGCGAATAGAGAAGAAACGCATCTTCACTTGATGCGCAATTTAATTTCAAACAATTAAACCAACGTGCACGAGTCACCGAGTGCTATCACGTAGATGAGCGTACAACTCGTACGTCTATGTGTCTCAGCTAATGATGTGACCACGCGTGTGTGACCAATAATAATACTCGTCGCTTCTATTTTCAGCGTTACAGAGTTCGAAAGACGCTCATCTGTTCGGCAGCCAGCAGCAACAAGTGATCTTGCTAGACACTGTATCGCAGTCGTTGTATTTGATCATGGGCAAATCGAGCGAAACGGTGGAATGGCAGAAGGTGCTCAGAGTCACGGCGACCGATAACGGCATCAGTCTCGACGATCAACAAATTACCAAAGACGATATTCCAGTCATCGTAGAAAAGTGCATCAATTTCATTTACGCGCACGGTACTCGATTTTTTTCTCTCCCTCCACACTTTAACGAGCGTATTTATTTAGCGTACAACTATGCCTCACTTTAGTAGGATGATTCAGATTCACGCACGTTCAACTCGTTTCCTTATTATATCGGGAAGGAAGGGTTCGCGTGTAAGTTCACGGCCCACTTTTATTTTCCCATTAATACGAAGAATAATAGAATTGACGAGGATGTTGAAAAGTGTTCGTATATTTTGAACCCGACTCTCAGCAGACGTTCGTATCTTTCATTCCTCTGTACCGAAGTCACGTCAAGTACATGAAACTCCGTCGTCGGGTTCATGTTATTCACACAACGATGGCGTAGGATGAATAATCGAACATTAAAATATGCACAAATACGCTATTCGCTTTGAAATATTTAATAAAAATAAACGCAGCATCTCGAGATATATTGTTCTTTATGTTACGTGTAGGAAGCATGTCGGAAGGAATTTACCGACGTAATGGTTCAAATTCCAGCGTTACGAAATTACTGTCGCTCTTCCGCCAGGACAGCTGGTCAGTACAGTTGAGTCGGCAGGAGTATACCGAGCACGATGTGGCGAATGTTTTGAAGAGATTTTTTCGCGATTTACCGGAACCATTATTCACGTCCCACTTGCATACACGCTTCTGTAATGCACCAGGTTGGTACCATTTGCGCTAAAGTATAGCGTTGTCACTTTTCGCTAACGAGTTATTTGTATTCTTTCTGACCTCTCGTTGTACAGCAATTCAGTGTTCGGAAGAAGACAAGTTATCCCTGTATCGAAGCATATTAGAACAATTGGCACCAGTTAATTACGTTACGGTACGCAAATTGATCGGCCACTTGTACTTCATTCACGGGCAGCATGAGAAGAATCTGATGCCCGTTGAGAATCTGGCGTCTATCTGGGGACCTACGTTAATGCCTGTCGAGGTAACGTCTCTTTTGCTTTATATTCTTAGGAAAACAATACACGAACAGATAACCTGTTACAAATTAATTGTCGTATTTTCACAAGCTGCGATGGCGCGGTTAATTGCTCAATTTCCAGTTCTCCTTAGGGCTAAATAGGTGCTTATGAAATCGAAAACATGCTAACTGTCAACGTACCCGCAACGCGTAGTACCTAGTTGAGCTCTCATTGCATTTCAGGGTCAACTTCTCGGGTTGCACTTCCCACTACAGAATTGTGGGGACAATTTCCTGAGTTGTTTATTGAATTCAAAAAATAAGAAGGTATTAAGATGGTTTTGGGTGGTTAGACAAATCTTCAAAATGAATTGCCTCACGCGTTTGCGGGAGCTCAATGGTAGCTTTGCCGACAGCGCGCTCGCGTTATTTCTTAATAAATTTTGCGGTGAAACAGGAGAAAAGTTATTCTTTATTTTTTTCAAAATGTGCCGTGACAAAATAGACTCGCGCATTCGTGAATAGTGGTCCTTTTCACCACTGTGTATGGGCCTTTCCATTTGCTTTAAGGTTTTGGGCTCTTTTTCTTTCTTCATTCGAGGGTTGTACAATCGGATCTCATCATCAGCGCCAACGTCATACAGAGTCGCCATTCTTTTACCGGCAATTTCTAAATCATCTCGACCTGGTTGCTTTCTGAGATCCATAGAATGCTCTTGAAGGACTTATGGTTTATGAGGAGGCGGGCCAAATTCCGGATCACATGGTAACTGCAGCTTACATAATCTCGGCTGGATTCTTCTTGTAGACCCGTGCAACGATGACCAATGTGCTAGGACAAGCAGGGGTATTTATAGAGGCCAGTCTTTTTGGTTTCCATCAATAACTTCGGCCAAGTTGAATAGTTCAACCACTCGTCTGATCATGGGTTAAGCAGTGTTGTTTAAATTCTCTTCAAAATTTCCGCAAATACTTTTAATTCGAAATTTCACCTTCAGTTTGTATGTGGTTCTCAAAGTTCTCCAAAGCCATTCACCCAGTTTCCAACCAATGCATCATAATCACCTGTAACCAGGATGAACCAATCTTCTTGACCTAGTTTTGGAAATGGTCCAGCAACCATTGCTACAGACATTGTAAACTTCCATTTTCGTCCGGTCTTCGATAGAAGAGCCCCAACTAGTTGAACATGACGCACAATAACGACACCAATCTTTCGCATCCAACCAATAAGAAGCCCCGTAATACTGCTCTCGCATCTTGGACGGCCTTCTTGTTACAACAAGGTGCCTTCCGGGTGAGTTGTTACGAACAGTCTTGAACATTTCTGGGACTAAGGTCGTTGGAATGACTAGTAGCTGTCGAGTTCTGATACCATCAACAGATGTCCTGACTCGGTAAAGAATCCCTTGCCCAACCTGTCGGGAGCCCCAGTAGAACCACAGAATCTTGTAAATGACTGATTTTGGACTAATTTTTTGCCAAGTTGGTCGTTCATATTTTTCCTTCGAGTTGTGGATGAGAATGAGCCAAGAAGGAGATATAAGAGCAGCTAGGTACACTGGGTCGGCCAAGCAGAGGATTCTCTTGTTCAATCTTTCCCGTAGAAAATTTCCAAGGCCCAAGTCCTCTTTTCCCATCATAATTGTTTTCTTATCATATCCTTCAGAAGGGGTGCAAAGAATTGAAAATGAAAGCACGATTGTATTATTGAGTAGTCGGCTAGTCGCTTAGCCAGGATTCGAGGAAGGGAAAAGAGATAAATGTTCTTTTCCCCGATATTTTTGAGTGAATTCTACTAAACTAAATTATTGCGGTGAAAGGCGGACTCACTAGAGGGGATTCGTGCTACTGAGCTCAAGGTCCGATACTTGGGAAGAAGGCAGCCGATGAGGAGGTTCTGGTGGTAAGGTGGAACTCAGACAAATACAATTGATATCAGAGAGGATCGAAAAATGATGGGAACGAGTTGAATGAAGGAGTGAGAAGAGCATGGATCCAGGATGGATTGACGGGGTGAAAGAAAGTTAGTCGATAGTACCTTGAGTGGGAGGAGAGAAGGGTGACGCGAGTGAAACAAGAGAAAATAGCCGCAGTAACCACGGATTATGAATTCCTCGGAAGTTTGGACGTTTCCAATACAGCTTAAGAGTCATTTTGATACCATGCTGTCTATTATAAAAACTCTAACAAATATTCTAATGATATTGATAAAGTTGATCCTCTACATATTAAGGTTGTGAAAAAAAGTAAGTAAAACACAAAAAAATAATATTTGAAAGTTTCTATTTTCCTAAAATGACGATCAAGTGTGGGCCATGGCCGCATATTATCAAAAACATTTTAACGTCTTTTTCTGTGTATAATTCTAATTCAAAGTGACGTAGTCTGAAGGAGTATTTCACGTACTTCCTTAAAAAAAAAAAACTTTCAACCTTCATTAGCCTACGATATAGGTATCCTGAATACGCGTTATAGTGAAAAAGTTGAGTCGTAGTTTTGTGATTATCTGAAAGTGTTATCATTCCTATAGAGCTTTGTGACGCGTGTACAATTTTTTCTCCATCTTTTCCAATAATTTTCAACGACATCAAACAGTTTTCTCTTTCTATAAAGTGCGTAATTACTGTCATTTCTACGATGGACATCGTTGATAACTTGTGTTATAAACGGAAATAATATAGCTACGATAATATATACTCGTTAAGGATGTTGATATGAGCGGATACACTATAGTTAATTATAGAACAGACGGAGTTCCAGCAATAGACAAATTTTCATGATCGTATGGTAATGTTTAAAGTCGATTTTTGTTTTCGGCTTCGCTGTATAGAAGACATCGATAGTTATTTTAGCGAAAGTGAGTCGTTTTCTATGGCTAATGTGCGATAATACGTAGGTTCTTGCTCATAACATCAGACGAAGTACTGAGAATTGCCTTTTCTAGTAGAAACATTTTCAATTATCTAGCAATAATATACCTAGTAAGAGTCCATTGGGTGTAATTTTTTATCGCGGTTTTCGTTTTCAAAATTTGACCTCCGAAAAAAAAAAACCAAAGACAGGGAAAATTTTTTCTTGTTTGGTGCCTAAGTAGAAAATAAAGCACAATACGATAGTAAGAGCTGTGAATATGTGCGAGTAGTTGCAATTGGCTCGACGTTGTTTCTCTCAGCTGGTTTGAGTTCAAAATAACTTCTGTAGTGGCTCAAAATTACGTCAAAAAAAGAAATTCTTTGTCGGTCAAATCATTAGGAGGTAAGATTGAAGAGACCAGACACGCATGAAAATAGAGGTATAGAGTATTACACACATGAACGAAATTTCAAACTTCTACAAGGAATATGACTATCAAAGGTTTATCTAGAAATATTTTTAACGTTCCCGCCCAATTTTTCCAAAAACCCAAATTCTCGAACGTCCCAATTCCCGAAAGCCACTTTCACGAAACCCACTAACCCGAATATCCCATTTCCTGAATGTCATTTTCCCGAATCCAACTTCCCGAAAGCCATTTTCACGAAATCCACTAACTCGAATATTCAATTTCCCGAATGTCATTACCCCGAATCCAATTTCCCGAAACTCAGCGAGGCTGGTCTCGGTGTCCGCCTGCTCCTTTTGTAACTCTTTGAGGAAAGTGTACATACTTATCTGGGTGGAATTTCCCCAGGAACAGGCTGAACTTATTGTGCCAGCCTTCGCTGGCGTTGTTTGTCTTATGAGCGTCGAGTATCGCGTCTTCGTAATGGTTCCAGTCTTCTAGTGGATATCTCGGGGCAACCGCAGCCCTGCGGCCTCTTCCCGGCCTGCCAGTGACGTAGTACCAGGAAAAGTACTCAATGAATTCGATTAGTTCGTCTGGTGTCTCATCTTGGAATAGGACAAACTTATCATCTCATGGCTATTCGTGAAAGTGAGTTCGGGAAATTGGATTCGGGAATTTGGACTTTCGTGAAAATGGGTTTCGAGAATTTGGACTTTCGTGAAAATTTTGGGAAATTGGATATTCGGGAAATTGTACGGTAATCGGCAAATACTGCCGCTTTTCGATATTACTTTTCATTATTGTGCAATTCTCATGTTTAGTTCCCACGCTTCATTGTGACCGCCAGGACCTCCTCGCGCATTGAAATTTTGTCGCTCGATAAGATACGTTAGGCGTCGATTGACAATTTTCTTGTATCACAGCCAAATAAACAAGGATAATTTTCACGTCGGGGAAACGCGAATTAGAATTCGGACTCGCAGATTTCTATAAAGGCGAGTTGGGGTACCGTTAAAGACGGGACACCTCAAAAATTTTTCAAATCCCTCGTTTTATTCAGTTGTACCGAGTATTCAACCTGAGTTCAAAACTTTAAACTCCATTCAAATCTGCTAATCTGTTTTAACAACCAAGTTCAAAAAGGTGACCAGAGCTCACCTGGCTCAGAATCGGCCAGTCAAGTTGAACCCAGTTTGAATTTTATCACTAGTAAAAATGCTTCAAACTTGATTTTCGGTACAACGGTGATACGAGTTAATCTAAAGATAGCTACATAATTTCAAACCAGGTTTACTGATCGAATTCGGTACAACTAGCCCTTAATCACCTACCCCTAGTCGATTTATGTTAGGCTAAAATACATCGATATGTTGATATTGATTCAACATATTAGCCATACTGATATACAGTAGATGAAATATAATCGATTCTATATCTCCACTGTAATTATCGATAAATCGAATAAAATCTATTCTACATATCAATACATCGAATAAAATCAATTTGAAATCATGAAGGCTGTAGGTCTCAGAGTAGCAAAAGTGCAAATTTTTTTTAAGTGTACATGACTCGACTCACTGTATCGACGATTTCGAATATAATCGATTTATTACGTATCATCAACTTACAAACTTCCACTTAATTGGTAAATTGTCTGCTCGTTCGTCCCTATTCTTAACCTAGTTTAAGTCTAGTATACTGTATATTGGCTCAGGGGCTCACATTCTTAGCTCCGTGTAAGTCTAGTAAATTGTGTATTGAACCCTCCCTTTGCATAGGGCTAATATATAGTTTTATATATAAATCATTAGACCAGCGGTCGATGTAAATTTTGAAATTTATTTCATTATACGTTTGTATGCCAGGCTTGGAGAACTTGAAATCGGGGTCGCGGATTTCCGGATCAGATCGAAAGTAATTAACTAAGTCCATCAAACAGGAACAACTCGGACTCATGAATTTCCAATAGAGGGGGTGAGGTACTGATAAAGGACGCTATCTGATTTGGAATTTTGTTAGTCCCCCCTCCCTTTCTAGTTCTTCATTTTTCTCTATTACTTTGATCCTCTTGGGTGGAGATTCTTCAATGACGGAACCATTCTGCACGGCATCCTCATCATTTTTCTCCATAATATCCAACCTCTTGGCTAGAGACTTCTCAATGTCAGAACGATTCTGCACGACGTCTTCATTTTCTTCAGTTACTTCTATCTTCTTAGATGGAGATTCTTCAATTACAGAACCATTGCGCACTACATTTTCATTTTCCTCCGTCACTCTTACCATCCCAATTGGAGGCTCCACGCTCTGTTTTGATTGACTGTCAGAGTACTTCCCTTTCAAATCGTAGCTCCTGGGCTCCTCCTCAGCCTTAGTTGAAGGCAGACCCACTGTTGTTAACTTCAGCTTCTTATGATCAATGACGGAACCATGTTGCCCAAAATCTTCATTCTCTTCTGCTACTTTTATCTTCTTGATTAGAGGTTCTATGACTGGTATATTTCCTTCATTAGGTCCAGAACTGACGAAGGCAACGCTTGGTGGACCTACAAGTAAGCTTACTGTTGGATCCCCTTTCAGTTTCTGAAGACGTTTGTCCGCCATTTTCCATCGTTGTTCAAGTTCTTCAACTATTGGTTCAATCTGTTGTTTCAATCTGTTGTTTGACTTCAATGCTCATGGTTTCTCTTAATCCATTGAAGATGTCTGCTTTGAGATCTGCCTTGTTCGGTCTATTACAGCAGCAAACCCAGTCTTCAGCTCTTCCGAGTTTTTAGTCATTGCATTGGTCAACATTTGTAGCATTGCAGTCTTATCAATAGCTGGAGCATCCACGTGAAAATTAACTTCATTGATGTCTGCACCTTCTGCTCGTAAAGCGTCCTCCAAATAATCTTCAAGTTTGTCTTTTGTTCCAATGTGCGGTAACGACCTCGTCTTCAGTTCCCTCTGAAGTTCAACCTTGGTCAGCTCCCACATCTTCTTTCGGATCATCTTGGACAATTTGTTGATATTCAATTCAAAATCAATCTCGACTTCACGTGCGAATATTACAATCCACAAACACTGCAAATCCACAATCAACGCTGAGTGTGAATCCACGATCAATCTCCACTTCACGTCAGAATATCCAATTCACTCTGAAGCGCGATGTCTTCAAATCCCACTTCTGACACCAGTTATGGTACTATATGGAATCTCTTAATTTAGTACATGAAACCGCGAGTGAGCTACCCAAAAGCTATCAGCTTGAAATATTTCAAAGTAGGCTCATACTAACCCACGGAGTAGTGTTGTGTGCTATTAGCTTGAAATACATATTCTAAACTGGAATTATACTACTCCGAGGATTCGCTCGGTCGCTACCTGAGAGCTATTAGCTTGGAATATTTCAAGGTATACTTATTCTAGAGCAAGTGAGCTACCCAACAGATATCAACTGAAAAGAGCAAGGAGAAGAGAGAGCTCCTCCAAAGCTATTAGCTCGAAATAGTTCAAGGTGGACTTATACTAGACTGAGGAGGGGGTGAACGTGTGGAGAAAATGAGCTCCTCAAAAATTATTAGCTTGAAATATTTCCATTTACACGGTCATACTGACACTCAACAACAATATAATGAGAAAGGAAAGACGTGAAACATGCTCTTTATATTCATTTGACTCCGCCAGAAAATTTTATATACTACGCTCATCGAAGCTTATACTAAGCTGTCTCTAAGCTTATATTGAGCTTATCTATAGGCCTTCTCTATATACTAGATTCTCTCCTCAGTATACGAGTTCTAGGCCTCTCAGTATGAAGCTAGCATGTGACCCTGTCAGTAATGAGCAAATTGTACGCTAAGCCTAATTCAAACCTAGTACAACCCCGTATTAGTACAACGTAGCACGGTAGTATAAGTGCATTCTGTGCCAAATTTGGAGCTAGTGTAGCCGGATTAAGCCTAATTTAAAGTACGTGCAATTTTTCTCACTGTCAGCCTAATGTACTGTATGCTAGGATTAGGAAACTCGGACTCGCGGAATTCCAATAAAGAGGTCGAGGAGTGAGGTGCCGATACAGACATTCAGCCACTTGCATTCATATTCAGCATCAAAAGTTCTTCTAAAACTAATTCTGATAGTTCATGTTCATTTCAACTGTTTGAAATTCGAAAGATTTGTCGTAATCGAAAGCAGTCATTCTCACGACCAACCGCATCCAATGTCCTCATCAGTCTTGAGCGCAATAAATATTTTGGGTAGAATTTTTTCCGTCTTACGAACGAGAAACGTGCTTTTTGTAGCTCGTGTTGATTCAGATGAAACGAGACACATATACTATGACAGTCTGAAATCCAATACCTATTGTAAAGCGAGAATGAAATTTGCTCGTATTTCATTAAATTCGCACCTGTTCTGTTGTGTTTTGACACACCGTTCCGCGAGATGTTGTCATTGTCTACCTAGTTCCTTTTCATTGATTGGCGTCATTCGTAATGTTAGGATTAATTGATGAGAATGAGACTAAAGCAAATTTAATTCGCTTAGGAACTGTTGGATCGAAATCAACGATCAGACGAAATGGAAATTGTCGAATTTCCAAGATACCTACTTTAATCCTCTAACTATAAGTAGTGACTCAGACAAAGTATGTGACAGAAGTTTGGAATCTCAATCTCATCTTTAGGTGCAAGATATTTTATTTTTCCGAGAATTACAAAATTCAATCTTAATTTTCGCCTACGATTTGTTGGGTGTGACTCAGGTGATCACGCCGCGTTATCCACTTCATTGTTTATTTTTCCATCTAAACGAAATGACGTATAATTACGCTGATTAATGAAAAAGTAAACATCATTACCCATTCATGTGTATAAGATAATTTCGAACAATAGTTTTATACTCGTAACATTCGAATAAATATTCGTTTATGTTCGCAGAATAATGAATCGTCACAATGGTCAAAACGAGAATGCGAAGCGGTACGCGATCTGATTTTGTACTATCCGAAATTGTTCATGGTGGACGACGAGGAGTTGGAGAAAGAGACGAAAATGCGTGAAGTTCTCGAACGCTATCATAATTCGACTACATTCATACCTCAAACCTTCAAACCGTCCAGTGGTTTGATAGTTTTCATTTATTTGAATTCGAAGGACAGCGGAGACTGCGTTCGGGTCACGGTAAGTTTATCGAATCCGGTATTAACAAACTATATCCGATGCAGCTATATACGTTTCCGAACATTTGAAGCGAAGCCAGCCGCGATCCAATACGAAAATTTATTGTAGCCGGAAAAAGAAAACTGATGCATCTCATCAGGGGGCGAAGAATAGACGGCTGAAAAGACCTTAAGACACTCACTTGGAATGACGTTTGCATTCTTCATTCGTGAGAAGACAGCTCCGCAGGTGCACCACCCGTGACGCCTTATGACCAATTATCGTCTATGAGCAATCGCATGATGCTTATTTTTTTACATAAATTTTGTATTGTATTCGTCGAAAAATTTTATTAAAACTAATTGTCTGACTTCGAAATGCAAGTGGATATGTTCGTAAAATTGTTACTTGCTCACTTAGTTTTTGTCCGATTGTTAAATAAATGCTCGAAGAGCAACCCGTTCGTGTCGTATTGATAATTCTCATCCCGTGCAAAAAGACTTGACTCATGCAAAGCGTGGATCGAGTGCACTTTGAACTTCAACCCCCCCCCCCTAGTAGGCATCAAAACTGGTCTCATTTACATTCACCAATCGGGTGGGCTCTAGGATTCATTTCAGGATGGGGATCAGGAGTACGATACCTTGACGCAAAATATTCTTACG